>OX422215.1:312281900-322281900 GCA_949130495.1 Sambucus nigra | reverse complement strand
ATAAAATATCCAAAGGCTTGGGCATATGTCGGAGTATGGCTAATCAGGAGTGAAAATTTAGGGTGAAATTTTTCCTTGGCTCGTAAGAGCGAAGTTTTAATGGTGAGAGGCAACCACCACACTTAAAAGTGGAATGTTTTGTCAAGAGAAGGCGCATACGTATGGTTTGACCATAAATTCTTTCATCAGATGTTCAGGGCGAGATGCGAATGTTGTTCTGAACTCACAAAAGAGAGTCTGACAAAGGTCACTTTGTGAGAAGAAATTTAATTATGTAGTGAACCTTACACCGGATGAAGTAGGTGAAATGGAGAAGAGGACATTAAAGGAAGAATTTACATACAAGAAGAATTGTTAGCACTTCTGGGAAATTCTACTTGGACGGTCAATGCAGATGGAAATAACATCGCGTTTTGTTAATATGGGGTAAACGAATACTTTTGTGAGGAGATACAAGAATCAAAGAATTTATATAGAGTAAGATTGGGGGAAACAGTGTTGAAGAAGCACCACAAGGGGGAGACCCATCGGGGGACATGTTAAAATAATTCGGATAGCTGAATTGTTATCGAGCGATGGTGATTTCAGTAAGAGATTTGGAAACTAGTAGCGTGTTCCTTAGGGCCATCAAATCCAAGGGAACAACGAAGGTAGTCATCAGATTCGAGACTACCAACGTCCAAGAGAAGGACCACCTTAACATGGTTAGTGTGACCGGAGATAAGTGGAGTATGTTTAGAGGTATTTTGTGGGGAGTAAAACCCATGCGTTATAAATGTTTCCCGAAGAAAGTATAGGGAGAAGGGTATGGTGCCTAGGAAGGGCAATAGTTATTAAAACTTTCAGTTTGGTACGGACAAGTGTGTTAAGTCTAGGAACCATTTGAGCAGCCAGGGCAATTAACATGATAAAAGTATGAGTTATATCCTCAGATGATATTGTGTGTTGTATGTGTCAGGAACGAGTTACTGTATTTTTATTACTTCTATATTTGCATGAGAGTCGATTTTAATGAGTATCTCGACAATGTTATTATTTATGTAGATATCTTTCCCTGGTATAATGGGGTTACCTTTAGTGTTATCCGCGGAGGATGAAGGGGTATAATGATAGTGCTATATACTTTATTGAAATTACTCGCTTTAGTGTTGTGTTATATGAGTATGATACTATTTTAATTATGGTTTTATGATAATGATTAAACTGATTGTGTGCGGTTATTGCTAGTCTATCGGGGTTACTACCTTGGTGTATAATGTTTTTGTTATGGCGAGTCCCCATCTGTGAAAGGGCCGGACTTGCGTTTATATATTTGTATATAGGTATATATATTGTTGAGACTTCAAAAAGTATAATGGTCTCGGATATTTGTTCCCGTTATGTGAGTGGACTTTATTGATATTAATCAGAGTGTATTTTGTTTACTGTTCAGCGGAAAGATTTAGCGGGTTATTGTAATTAAAGATCGGGATGTAGTAATAAGAAGAGTGCATTTTTATATCACCCTTTAGAGACGTGGGAGTTAATACTCATGGTTGTATGTCTGGGGACGGGATTTTTAGAACCCCGATTTTATTACATGATGATTATGGAAGGGATTTCCATCAATGTTAAGAAACAGTGTCTTTTGGAAGGAGTTCCTTGTTTAAGTGAAATTGCGGAAGGAGATGTAACTTTATTGTCAACAAGAAGGAATATAGGGGCACATGTTAGGGACCGAGGGCCTACAGATTTCGATGATCGACAATGCTAGGAAGCAGTGTATTAGGGGGTTCCTTGTTTGGATTTCTCTTTGCGAGACACCCCATGCATGAAACTTAGCGTAACTTTGGTAGTAAGGAGATGTTTGGCCATTCGTCAGTGATTTGGGTACCTCGATCGTTAGGGAAGTATATAGTTATAACACGAAGTTAAAAAATAAATTACGATATAAGGCCAACAGAGCCGGTTGTGTGGTGAGGAAGTATTGATAATTTTGTTTTATTTTGGTGGGTTGAAGGATGAAATGATGTTTATGAGGATTTAAATTTCAAATTCGGGGGTGATTGAGAACGTCCAAGTGGTATAGCCACATTGCAAATGCAGAGAAAATAAAGAGTTTGGAGTACTTATAAAGTGTATTTAATGTTTAAACCCGTTTGCACATTGTATTGGGTGTATGGACACCTTGGTTTGTTGGTGTCAGAATAGCCAGAAGAAGAGACAGAGATGGGTGAAAATTTATGCTTGTAAGACTGATATTACAAAATAGTAGTGGTAGAATGGGTTGAATGTATGGAACGGATTGTCAAGAAGGAAAGAAATTGTTATATCCTTGGGTGATTTACAATATTGGATAGTGACCGTATCGGTATGAGGCCCTACCCAGTATTAATCCGAACGAGGATGAAATAGCCGAAACCCACCTTTAATATGGGGTATAAGGAAGTAGTGGAAATATTTTCATTCTAAGAAGGTTGTATCACCGATAGCCTGAGGAGTAGACGCAAGGTGATTGACGACTGATGGAACTGTATGAAAGAAATTTTAGATTCATTGCGATCATTTCATTTCCAAACGGGTATAGCTATTAAGTGAGGTATATTGTGGTAATGGGGAAAAGATATTACTTAATGGTAGAGTTGGGTGAACACACCCGTACCTATTCATAGTGGACAAGGTGCTTACTGAGGTTTTGTGTGGATAAACCTTATCATTCTTTCTCTGGATGTTTAGAGGTGAGAAGATTATCAGAGTTATAGTCAGGAGTTAGAGTCCGATGACTAAAATGAGATAACCACTGACGCGACTAAGAATTTGTCTCAAAAGTGCGTTTTCTCTAGGCTCAAGTGCAAGCCTGTCACGTTAGTAATAATCCGACAAGTCGGGATCGTATCCACAGGGATCAACAATTGTCACGGTGTAGGATGAGTTATTAAATCGTAAAATGATTCCTCAAAAGAAATATGAAAAGATGATTAATGATTGGGAAATTTCTATTGAAATAAAAAATTTATTTCAAGAAAAAGAAACTAAAAATTGTGAAGAAATTAGATTGAAAAATGAGAGAAAATAGGGTCGGGTACAATCCCTCAAACCTTAACTAATTACCGTGTATAATACTAGAATTGAAAATTAAAATTCTTGACTAAATTCGGCCTTTATAAATTCTAAGCATTACATATATGAAGGATCTAGCCCTCATCATATGAAATCAAAGATAAATATAAAGCGGTGAATGAACAATTACACTCGCAAAGCGTTCTTAAACATCTCAAGTACCTAGGGAAAGAGAGATTAAAAGATTGACTAAGTTTGTATAATTTTCATTCACGATTCGGTCAGAATTTAATTTACCCTCTATTTTCTATATACGTAATTTGCCTCGGAGTGAGTTCATGTACCCCAGCCCTTAAGAATTGAGCCAGACATAATTTGATTAAAGAACAACTTCATACACAGAATTATAGATCTAACAACTATTGAAAATAATTTGCAAAGCAATTAAAGTTTAATTAACATAGATACCAACTAAGAGAATGGAATTGTTATACTTGATTTCAGCAACATGAAAAGACTTGAATCCAGAAATTGTAGTCACTCTCTCAATCTTACAAACTAGGGTCTATCAAGAAAATGAAAATTTCCTAACTTCTGAATTTCTCTCTCTAAAATTGACCTAAAAATCGACCTCTAAAAATTCCCCTTTTTAGAATGAAGTAGGGCATGGGCTTTTATAGCTCTAAGTACCACGAATTAGACATCCAGAGTTGCTTGTGGCGCAAGATTTCACCAGCTACGGACATCAAAATCTTCACAATAAATGCCAGGATTTCGCATGACTGGATCGATCCGGATATCCCTCGGATCGGTCCATTTTTTAGCCACCAGATCGGTTCTTTTTTTATTCTACCGAATCGGTCCGGTCCCCATCAGATCGGTTCTTCTGTCATCGGTTTGTCATCCATCCGGGGTCTACTGGAATTGGGTCATTTCGGATCGGTCCGGTTCCCACCGGATGAGTCCGATTTTCTTCCATGTTGACTTTTTCCTTTTCTTCTTTGACTGGCCATAACTTTTGATCTCGAGCTCCGATTTGAGTGTCGTTTCTTCCGATATTCTTGTTAAGTCAAGCACTTCAACTTCCCTTTAGGTGTCGAATTTGATTTTTTGGATAAAACTTTATGCTTTTGCCCTTTGACTTTTCTTCCTTTCATCATTTCCTTTCTTTCGGTTTCTTTCTCTCTTTTCTTGCACTAAATTCCTGTAAAATCCATTAGAAATACACGAAATTCGGGGAAATTGTTAGAAATAATCAATGGCAATGATATGGGATAAAAATGATTCAATTACCTTGTTCGGGATATAAAAATCACTAACTTAAGGGGCTAAATTCAGAAGAATTTATGCTTGGTCAACCACCAACAGTCGTGAGTGGCTTTCCCTTGTGTAATAATCATAATGCCGGGAACAAATATTCAAAGAACGTACAAGAGTAGTCAGATATTCTATGGTTTCCCCAGGATGGGAGTATTTTATCTAGATAAACATAGGAGTTGATATGTAGCGAGGTGCGAACTCACAATAATATTGAGATAATGCGGCTAGTGATGTATAGGCTATTCTTATTCGAGTGTTGTTTAGTAAGAGCACAATGTGAGGTGAATTTATTGAGGTGTAACCCTACAACTGATAAAGTGTCAAGATTGTTCAACGAGCTTGTCGTGAAGTGAGGACTATAGTGATTGAGCCTTTCTTTGTATTTTGTTTTGAGTACTGGAGGATAACTAATTTTTCTAAGTATGCCTATCTTTCCGAATTTCAGGATGAAATTCTGTTATTAGGGGGGAGTATGTAATACCCCGTATTTTTAGGCTTTTAATTATGAGATTAATTAAATAAAATTGCTTTTAATTATGAGATTTATTAAAATTAATTTGGGATAATTAATGGGAAAATAATCCAAATTTAAATGCTAGCGAGATGAGAGTTAGTATTTGATTATTATAATGTTGTTGAATATTACTGAGTGATTATGGTAATATGTGATTATTGAAATTATTAAAATTGTCGCGAGTTGAAAATACGACAGTTTCAGTAATTAAGTTGAGACACACGTGTTAGTCATGTCAGGACCCAATTTAATGGATTTAAAAGTATTTTATTTTTATGTCATCCGTATGAGCATTTTGAGTGCACCAACGTGTTCGAAAGGTTCGATATAGTTAGAAAATACTAGTCGAGGGTTTAGTTTGGGTCCCGGGGCATTTTTAGGCATAATCGACAACCCGGGAGGGAATTTTAGTCATTCCTATTTTTGGCTGAATAGTGGCCCATGAATTTTAGACAGTTAATATCAGCCAACACTTGATTCCCTTACGGTTTCTCAACCAAAAATCGTAAACGGCCATTAGAGTGGAAGAAAATGGAGTTTCCAAAGGAGAACCACCAATTAGAGGCTTTTGCACCACCGTCACCACCACTGGATAGATCAGAAAGAGACGATCATTCTCGTACCATCTATTTCAAAGGATCAGAATCTTCATTACCATGCAAGTGATTTAACTTGCATTAATTTAGCGCATATATCATTCATGTTGGGTTAGAATTGAAGAATAACCTTAAATAATGAAAATCGAATGGATTTGAAGAGTTTAAATCATAATCTGGGTAGGTCTTGCATGTAGTTTAATGTTGGAGATAATAGCAGCCACGAAATTATGATTTATGGGTAGATAATTATAAAATTTAATTGAATTATATAGTGTTCTTGAAGAAATAGGAAAACTAGGGTTTTTATAAGAAAATTAGGTAAATTGATCTAAGAATTTGATGTTCTACTTTGATTTGATGATTCTAAAATGTGGGAAATGATGCAAACATATTGGTCTGATAATTACTATACTTGGTTGGGAGTTTAAGACATTGTAATGAAGAATTAGAGGTGTAAAAAGAGGAAAACCCGTAATTGTTTAAGAAAATCTGGGTTGATGCTTGTTTGATCGATCGATCAACTCAAGAATGTCGATCGATTGACGATCGATCGATCGACCCCTTTTCTTCGATTTCAACCCCTTCTGATTTTTGGAAATTGTTTTCCCTTAACGCTTAATGAAAATCCCAAGGCCGATGATGGATCTTAGGGTGTTTAAATTAGTATTGTAGGACTTAGTTAAGATCAGTAGGGTCTTAGTTGATGCCGCGAAAAATGGTTTACCTTATGGAATTGAATGTTATTGCTTACGAGGGTCTACTGAGTGAGGTACGATTAGAAATTGTTCGAATTGAAACTATAATGGGAATTAATGATGATGATATTCCGTAAATGTACCTCCTCGGCTCAGAGACATCAACCTCAGCCATGGATGTTGCCGATGTTTGAGGGGCCTTAGATCAACAACTAGTGATCTCATCCTCAACAAGGCCGGCCAAGGCCGACGTTACTAGCTACCTCGGTAGGTGAAGTCTCCATAATCCATAGGGGCGATTATCCATCTGGTCGTCCAAGGCTTCCAACCTCAGCTTGGTTCAGACCGAGGTTACCATCCCATCATCATAACGAGTCTCGGCTAGGGATCAATTGACATCCCTTCTACACCACCATTACCTCGGCCTAGGCCGACATCACAGCTCAACATGCCTTACCTCAGCTTCCCCAGTGAGCCAAGGTCACCACCTCGTCCTCTTCCAGGCCTAGGTTGGGACCATTCACAGATGGCCGAGCCCTTATCAGCATATGTATTGTTGGGAACATGTGTACACAATCAGTTATAATAAGATCATTCCCCTCACGTGGGGGAATATTGAGGTCATCATTATCTACATGAGATCAGTCAGGTGTTATTATCATACTGGTTCGATCCTCATGCACATGTTCATTGCATGCTTGGGGGGTACATTACACCCCCAGGCACTATATATAGAGATCATCCTCTACCTTGTAAAGGGATTCAGAATTAGCAACCCTAGCTGAAACTCTGTCTAAATATACACAAGAGAGAGAAAGCTTAAGAGTTTTGTATCTATGGACATTAGAGCCCTCATACAGTGATATTAATCACACACTTGCACAGTGAACGTAGGCCTGATTGGTTGAACCACTTAGATTCTGGTGTTTATCCTCTTTTCCTTACCTCCTTCTACTATATACCCTTAAACTGCCATAGTTAACATTTAATTGAGCTTACAAACACCTCGAAGGGTGGTGCTATTTTCAGGATCATCATTTTGGTGCCGTCTGTGGGAACGAGAAGTTGTCTCTTCCTCATTATTCGCTTAACCTCACCGGAGACTCTGGTGGTGAACCAGGCCTCAGCCCTTGCGTGGAGCTGTTTCACCATTGAAAGAGGTCCTGTAAGGTATTAAGATCATCTACTACACCAGATCTTTTGTGCTAAAACATGGCACCGGAATTACCACCCCCTCTTCTGTCGCCTGGTGCTGTAGGACCTAGCTCCATCCAGGTCCTGCCCCAATCCGAAATGGAGGAGGTGGCTGCAGCCTTGAGGTCTTTGGCTGCAATGCAACAAGCAATGCAGGAGCAATTTACACAGCTCAGCCAAAATATGATGAGGCCACCTGGAGTCTCATCGAAAATGATATCTTCGGCGACTGTTCAGCCTCACCCTGATGCCAGGGGACCACCCCCGGCACCGCAGAAAGACCAACCTATACCCCAGCGGAGAAGGGATGTTGTTGACCCTAGGCGCTTGCGCCTGGGGAGGTAAGGAAACCCTTTCCCTGAGGACAGGTATGATTATCTGGAGGCAGAAGATGTCCCAAAAGACTGTTGGGAGCCGTATGAGGTTTTGAACAATACAGTTCGTCCTATCCAACGGAGACAAGGTTGTGGAGGCAGAAGAGGAGGAGAAGCCCAACAACGAGGATCAGCTTTTGATCGATTGAGCAGAGACAAAGGTTATCATGGACGAGAGGCGCAACCGGCTCACAAAGGGAATAGAGGCAACGTCGGCCTCATCAGAGACGAGGAAGAGACCAAAAAGAGGATAATAGCAAATGTTGTGTTGCGGCTGGGTAACCCTCAGTCCACTCTTTCGAGGTGGCTGGGGACAACCTCAGCCAAGCCGAAATTGCCAGACCATGGAATGACTCCATCCAACGACTTGAGGACAAGATAGGAGACTTCATCAAAAGTCAGGATCCACTACAAAGAGGTTTCTCAGAAGGCTCTCCGTTCGTAGCTAAGATAGTGAGCTTCCCTACCCTAGCCAAGTTTAATCCACCTACAGTGACTCCCAATTATGATGGTAGCACCAATCATGTACATCATATTGAGATGTACCCGTCAGTGGCGGACATTTACTCAATACCAGATGAGATGAGATGAAATGATGGGCCTTCTCCGGGACTTTGATGGGAGTTGTGCACATATGGTTTACTTCTCTTCTGAAGAATTTAATTTAGAACTTTACGGGCTTAGCCAAACGGTTCATTCACAATTTCTTCTTTGGGGTAAGACCTCAAAAGAAGACCACCCATCTGTTGTATGTCAATCAAGGCAAGCACGAGAGCCTAAGAGACTACATCACCAGGTTTAACAAGGAAAAACTTTAGGTTAAAGATTACGAAGAGAATATTTCCATGATCGCCCTCATAGGAGGTCTTCAGAAGGGGAAATTTTTGTGGAAACTTGCGGAAGACCCTCCAAAGTCCATGGTGGAGCTATTGGCAACTGCGGGGAAGGTCATGAATGCTGAAGAGGCCATGGCCACTAAGTATGAAGACGAGAACGGCGGTAGCAGCAGAAAGTTCCAAAGAAAAAAGGATGGAAATAAGAGGCTAGTTGATGACAAGTTTGCACGTTATACCCCTCTTACTGTAAGCTGTGAACACATCCTCAATGAGATCAAGAATGACCAGTCCCTAAGATGGTCAGAAAAGTTAAAGTCTCCTCTAGATAAAAGGAACCAGAACTTCTGGTGTGAATTCCACCAAGACCATGGCCATGTCACAGAAAAGTGTTTTTCCTTAAAGGATGAGATCGAGAAGATGTTGAAATCAAGAAAGTTGAGGAAGTACATCGACAGCAAGGCTCCCAAAAAGGGAAGATATGACCCTAAAAAGAGGAGAAGCGATAGGTGTCGTGACGATGCCCCAGCAAAAAAGGGCGATGACTCGGAGGGCGATGATAAAGACGATACGGACCTTCCGTCGAAAGATGATAACACCCCCGTGAAGAGGGTTAGTATGATCTCCTTCGGTGTTAACACCATATCCGTAGGATTTACAGGAGGTGGTTCAGAAGTGGCAGATCGAAAAGCTCATGTCACAGAGGCCAAGTCAGTAGCCAAACTAGAAATAGTGAATCTGACGTCTTCCTAGACAACGTGGAAGAGAAATAAGGTGGACATGGATACTCTCGTAGTTAGGTTCTCCCGACTTGACTTCAAAGTCATCCTAGCTCCACATGATGACCCTTTGGTAATCACAACAAGAGTTCATGGATGTGAGGTGCAGAGAATTCTTGTAAACGGAGGAAGTTTGGCAGATGTGATGTTCTGGCCTTGCTTCAAAAGTCTAGGCCTTAGCAGAGCTAGGATAGTACCATATCATCATCCGCTAATGGGGTTCAGCGGTGAAAAGGTCCATCCGCTGGGCATGTATGAGATGAACGTAATATGGGCGATGAGTGGCCTAAGAGGTTAACCCGAAAGATTAATTTTTTCGTTATGGATGAAAATGTCTTCTCGGCCTATAACCTCATTATAGGAAGAGTAGCCCTTAAGGAGTTTGAAGTCGTGTCGTCGACAGTCTACCAGATGCTAAAATTCCCGACCCCCTATGGGGTAGGGGAAGTGCAGGGTGACCCGACCACAGCACAAGAATGCTACTTCAACTCGGCTGAAGAGAGAGAGGATCATAAGAGAGAAACTACCACATATAACATTGATACACTTGACCCCAGAGACGAAAGGAAGTTGAAGAAAGGAGAGGCCGCAAAAGAGGTAGAATCCATCGTCCTCAATGAGGACGAGATGTAAAAAACCGTCCAGGTCGGCAAATCCTTAAAGACAGAAATCAAGGAAGAGTTGATAAACTTCCTGAGGAAGAGGGAGAGTGTCTTCGCTTGGAGTCACGCGAACATGCCTGGCATCAACCCTGAGGTTATGTGCCACAAGCTGAATGTGACTAAGGATGCTAAGCCAATCAAACAAAGACAAAGAATTTACTCTAGGGGGAAGTACAACGTCATCCGAGAAGAAGTCAAAAAGTTGGAAGAGGATGAGTTTATCAGAGAAGTCATATATTCGGAGTGGCTATCGAATGCAGTCATTGTGCCCAAAGCCAACAAAAAATGGAGAATGTGTGTAGACTTCACCGACCTGAACAAATCTTGCCTGAAAGACAGCTGTCCCTTACCTCGGATCGACTAGATGGTAGATGCAACTGCAGGACATAAGCTCATGAGCTTCATGGACGCATACTCAAGATACAACCAGATCTTTATGGATGCTGAAGACTCGGAGAAGACTGCCTTCATCACGGACAAAGGGACATATTTCTATAAGGTTATGCCCTTCAGATTGAAAAATGCGAGGGAAACATACCAACGTCTTGTGAATAAGATGTTTGAAGACAAAATTGGCAAGACTATGGAGGTGTATGTCGGCGATATGTTAACAAAGAGCTTAAAGGCCTGCACCCACATAGCAGACCTGGAAAATACTTTCGACACCATGGACTTGTACAAAATGAAACTCAACCCTGCGAAATGTGTCTTCGGGGTAGGAGCCGGGAAATTTCTTGGATTCATTGTCAATTAGAGGGTAATAGAGGCGAACCTTGAGAAAATCAAGGCTTTGCTCGACATGAAGACACCAAAGAGTATCAAGGACATTCAGAGGCTTACTGGAAGAGTAGCTACACTCAACAGATTTGTTTCAAGAGCGACGGACGAGTGTCTTCCGTTCTTTAAGGTGCTTAAAAAGGCCTTCGAGTGGGACAAAGAGTGTGATGAGGATTTCAACCAACTCAAGTCCTACCTCAGATCCCCCTTACTCTTATCTCGGCCCATAACAGGAGAGAGGTTGTATGTCTATCTAGCAATTTTTGAATCAGCCATAAGTGCAGCCATACTACGGGAAGACGTTGAGGTCCAAACGCTTGTATACTTCAACAGTAAGGCCCTTCAGGGGTCTGAGCAGAATTATCCTCGAATGGAAAGTTGGCCTACACCTTGATATATGCTTCTAGGAAGATGAAGTCTTACTTTCAAGCCCACTCCATGGTCATCCTCACCAACTCCCCAGTAAGACAGGTCCTCCATAAGCCTGAGAAGTCAGGTATATTGATGATGTGGGACATTGAGTTGGGGGAGTATGACCTTACTTATTGACCTAAGACGACCATCAAAGGGCAGGCACTGGCAGATTTTATCACAGAGTTCACATGGGAAGAGGTAGAGATTGAGAATAATCTAGGGACTGCTGAGGGATCGAATAGCAACGTCTTCCAAGATCAGGAAGAGGTAGTATCCAAGAGAGCCAGAGGTAGAGGAGCTGAGAATGAGGAAGATCGGTACCTTTTCAGGTAGGGAATCATGTTGGAAGGGGGTTTCTCATCAGATAGAGACATCTGGAACCTCTTCGTCGACGGGTCTTCTTACAAAAGTGGAAATGGTGCGGGCTGATACTCTCAGCCCCAGATGGTACCAACATTGAATATGCCCTAAGGTTTAACTTCAAGGCATCAAACAACGAGTCAAAATATGAGGCCATGATAGCAGGCCTCTCCTTGGCAAGGACCCTTGGTATAAGACGACTCCTCCTTTACAGTGACTTAAGGTTGGTTGTTAATCAAGTATTGGGGGTTTATGAGGCCAAGGATGAAAGGATGTACAAATACCTTAAGAGGGTTAGAACGACACTCAAAGTATTCGAAGAGGTGAAGATGAAGAGAATACCTCGGTAAAATAATAGTCATGCAGATGCATTAGCAAGGCTAGTTTCGGCAACGAGGACAGATATCAGAAGGACAGTCCTTGTTGAGATCTTGCCTAGAGCAACCATTGAAGAAGGAGAGGTCAGTCACCCTTGCCTCAACTTGAACCTAGGGGACTCATGGATGGATTCCCTTATCAGATATATCAGAGAGGGGGTGCTACCGAAATCAAAGTTAGAAAGGAGGAAACTGAGGTACAGAGATGCAAAGTTCTCAATGGTGGGAGATGTCTAGTATAAGAAGGGATTCCTATCACCTCTCCTCAGATGCGTTCATCCCACAGAAGTCCCCCACATCCTATAGGAGGTACACGATGGTTATTTCTCCATTCACATAGGAGGGAGACCTTTGACGAAGAGGATTATCATGCAAGGATACTGGTGGCCGACCTTGGCCAAAGCTGTTGCAGCCTACGTAAAGAGGTGCGACAAATATCAGATATTATCCACTATCCCACATCAACCTTATCAGCTTATAACGTCAATCAGTTCCCCTTGGCCATTCGCAGTATAGGTAATTGACTTAGTGGGTCCCCTGCCAAGGGCTGCGAATAACTACCAATTTTTTATAGTCGCCATTGATTACTTCTCCAAATGGGTAGAGGTTGATCTGATGATCACGATTACAGAGCATAAGACCTTCCAATTCATTTGGAAAAACATAATATGTAGACATGGACTCCTAAACACCCTCATTTTGGACAACGGAACCCAGTTCAAGAATTTTTCCCTAAAAAAATACTGCGAAAGAGTTGGGATAAAGTAATTTTTCTCTTCTCCTGGACGACCTCAAGAAAATGATCAAACTGAAGTCATAAATAGAACGATCCTTGACGGGATCGAGAAAAGGTTAGAAGAAGCTAAGGGAAGACGGATTGAAGAGGTTTATGTCGTGTTTTGGGCCTACAGAACAACGACTAAGACACCAATGGGGGAGACCCCGTTTATGTTATCACATGGCTCAGAGGCCGTCATACCAACAGAGGTAGGACTCCCAACTCATAGGGTTCAGACCTATGACCCTGAGAAGAACGAGGAGGAAAGAAGACTTGACCTAGACTTGAAGGGAAAAAGAAGAAATTAGGCAAGCAGCTTACCAGCAGAGAACAGCAAAGTTCTACAATCAAAGGGTAAAATCAAGACCCATAGTTGTAAGGGACCTAGTGTTGAAGAAGACGTTATAGAAGGTGAACAAGCTTCACCCAAATTGGCATGGTCCTTATAAAGTGATTGAGGAGGTTGTACCTGGGACCTACAGGCTAGAAAACCTTAAAGGGGACCCTTTCTCTAACCCTTGGAATGTTGATCATCTAAAAAAGTATTACATATGATGTTAACAGGGCTTTCATGTAAATGTATCATCTTATGAATAGATTATTAATGAGAAGATCAGTTCTTGTGTCAATATTTGGTTCATTGTGCTCGAATGGTAAATTATTTATGGGGATAACATCTTAGTTGATGACCTCAGACCTTATAACATCATGATTTGGTGACAAGGTCTAAGGTCAGACATTATATTTGGCTGACCTCAGACCCTCGACCATTAATTTGGTGAAAATATTATGGGGATAGCATCTTCGTTTATGACCTCAGACCTTATAACATCATGATTTGGTGGTAAGGTCTGAGGTCAGACATCATACTTGGATGACCTCAGACCCTAGACATCATTAATTTGGTGAAAATTATTTATGGGGATAACATCATAGTTTATGACCTCAGACCTTATAACATCATGATTTGGTGATAAGGTCTGAGGTCAGACATCATACTTGGATGACCTCAGACCCTAGACATCATTAATTTGGTGAAAATTATTTATGGGGATAACATCTTAGTTGATGACCTCAGACCTTATAACATCATGATTTGGTGACAAGGTCTGAGGTCAGACATCATACTTGGATGACCTCAGACCCTAGACCATTAATTTGGTGAAAATATTATGGGGATAACATCTTCGTTGATGACCTCAGACCTTATAACATCATGATTTGGTGATAAGGTCTGAGGTCATACATCATACTTGGATGACCTCAGACCCTAGACATCATTAACTGTGTGAAAATTATTTATGGGGATAACATCTTAGTTGATGACCTCAGACCTTATAACATCATGATTTGGTGACAAGGTCTGAGGTCAGACGTCATACTTGGATGACCTCAGACCCTAGACACCATTAATTTGGTGAAAATATTATGGGGATAACATCTTAGTTGATGACCTCAGACCTTATAACATCATGATTTGGTGACAAGGTATGAGGTCAGACATCATACTTGGATGACCTCAGACCCTAGACATCATTAATTTGGTGAAAATTATTTATGGGGATAACATCTTAGTTGATTACCTCTGACCTTATAACATCATGATTTGGTGGTAAGGTCTGAGGTCAGACATCAAACTTTGATGACCTCAGACCCTAGACATCATTAATTTGGTGAAAATTATTTATGGGGATAACATCTTTGTTGATGACCTCAGACCTTATAACATCATGATTTGGTGACAAGGTCTGAGGTCAAACATCATACTTGGATGACCTCAGACCCTAGACCATTAATTTGGTGAAAATTATTTATGGGGATAACATCTTAGTTGATGACCTCAGACCTTATAATAAAATGATTTGGTGATAAGGTCTGAGGTCAGACATCATACTTGGATGACCTCAGACCCTAGACCATTAATTTGGTGAAAATTATTTATGGGGATAACATCTTAATTAATGACCTCAGAACTTATAACATCATGATTTGGTGACAAGGTCTGAGGTCAGACATCATGCTTTGATGACCTCAGGCCTTATAACATCAGAAGTTGGTGACAAGGTCTAATATCAGACATCATACCTGGATGACCTCAGACCTTTAACATCATTAATTTGGTGTAAAATCATATTGAGACTTCAGAACTACACACATCGCATGTGAAAGAGAGTCATTCAGAGAACATTCAGCAAATAAAGAAATAAAGCCCTCATCAGAGGTGGATATAGATTAAAGTTAAAGAGTTACAAGATAGTCACGTTTTTCATCAGAGGTTACAGTTTAAATGAATAATGAAAGTACAAAAAGCTTTACAAAAATGGCCTAAGGGATTGCAGCTACAGTATTGGCATCCTCGGCCTCATTCCCCTGACCGACATTGGTCGCCTTGGCCCCATCATCTTTGAGGTTGGCACCTTCAGTCTCAGTAACATCCAAAGGTGCAGTCTCTACAGGGAAGCATTTTCCTCTTAAACCTCTTGAAGGGCCTGGGCAAATTGAGGATTACCAAAACCCAGACCAATGAAGTCAGAGGCTTTCAGGCTCCCTGACTCCTTCTCCTTTGCAACCGCCCATTTTCCAGTGGCCTTAATACCTCTTTCGAGGTATTTAAAGCCAAAGCTGATGAATTCATCATAGACTTTGTAATCAGCCAGGATCCCCTCAGAAACATCCTCAAGGGTTGCCTTCACTGTAGCATTAGCTTTCTGCTGGAGAACGTCATCCTTGGACTTTAGAGTAATGGTATGGTCCTATTTAAGCTTGCAGATCTCTTTCTCCAACTCCTTAACCTTCTTATCAAACCCCTCAAAGGCAGACTTCAGATGATATACCTCGGGGTTCAGAGTCCTGCACCTTCTCGGCCTCTTGGCCTTTCTCGATGAGGGGCAACTTCTTCAGAGTCCAGTTGGCAAGATAGTGCATAGCAATGAGGCCCTGGAAATCAAGAAATGAAATGTATAAGTTCAAATTCAAAACAGAGGTTACACTTTGGAATTAAACTGAAACCCAAAGTTTTACCTGAATGGACCTGTGAAGGCCAAACTCAACCAGCAGAGGAGTGTCCATGGAGCGACAAAAGTGTTTGTCAGCATCGGTCATAGCAGAGCCGATGGCATCCAACGCCTGTAAACTGTGGCCTATTATATACTATCATTAATTTTTTGCTACTCTAGATGGGCAGCCAATACATCTTCAAAAAATATAAGGATGGCCTTTTGGGCCTTACTTTTCCTCTGATCCTCAAGGGAAGTGGTTGTAGTTTTCCTCTTTCTTGTAGAATCGGCCTTGGACACGTCGACACTCTTCTTCGGTAGAGGAGGAGGGGTGCAATCAGGCCTGCCTTCTTCACCAGCTTCGTGAGACTTGGAGTAGACATCTCC
This sequence comes from Sambucus nigra, assembly GCA_949130495.1. Taxonomy (NCBI): domain Eukaryota; kingdom Viridiplantae; phylum Streptophyta; class Magnoliopsida; order Dipsacales; family Adoxaceae; genus Sambucus; species Sambucus nigra. Next base: position 322,265,802 of record OX422215.1, on the reverse strand, counting down.
CTGATATCGTCTGAGATGCCTTCAGGGCGTTCTGCAAATGGAAAGGTCTAAGTTAAAAGATCAGAGACATAAAAAGTCATAGGTTTAACTTGCTGAAATAATAAAATAAGCACTTACAGAGCTCTGTCAGAGGACTACCCCCAAGCCCAGTCTCAGAGAGATAGTAAGGGGTCATCAGATGTTCAAACTTGACCAACAGACAATGCTCCCCCTGATCTTGAAGGTCTTTTACTTTTTGAAGATTATTTTGGCTTAGCCCAGGGTCGGCCCTGGCAGCCATTGACACCTTGCCCTATCTCAGGGGTATCCTCGGCTCTAAGTTCGAAGAGGGGACACAAGGGCCAAATTCCCATGCCCCTGAGGAAAAAAAATACCGCAGATTCCAATTATGGTTACTAGTTTAGGTAACCTATAACATCTTCTTAGTTAACTTCTGAGCTAATAAATGGTAATAGCTAGGATGATTCCTGCCAGAGAAAGGGATGTAGCACCTGATGAAGACCTCGACAGGAAGGTCTGAATGGTGGACTGCCTTCCATAGAACTATCGCTCCAATTATCACCCTCCAGGTATTGGTGTATAACTGAGAATGAGCTAAGTTGTTGTAGGAAAGTATTCCCCTAATGATGGGATGAATGGGCAGACGAAATCCTAACTTAAACATCTGCTCATACAGACAGATCTCACCATCTCGGCCATCGAAAGCACTCTCTTCCCTCATAGGTCTCTTAAGTTTTATGGAGGGGATAATGGAATATAGATGCCTGAAGGAAATAAGGTCGATATCGGTGATAGTTCTCTCTATCTCAGCCGCCTCAGAGGTGTCAACATCGCTCTCAGTATCATCATCATCATCCGGTTCAACATCGGCCTGAGCAGACGATGGGGCAGCACTTGGGAACTTCTGAGCGAACTCAGCTCCTGTGACAGCCGACAGGGGATTGGCTTTAAGAATTGGTGGAACAAAAAAGCTAGGTACTACAACCTCAATGTCATAGGAAGAGTGCGATGTGCATGAACTCTTGTGAGATGAGGTCCGACTCGAAACCTCAGCTTGATCAGGAACTTTATCCTGCTGAGTGGAAAAGTCCATAACCTCTTGAAAAGAGTCCAAAGACATAGGGTTTGAAGTAGACGACTCAGACTCAGACATTGGGGTAGTTTCAACTGGGACCTCTGCTGATTTAACTGGTTCGGCTGGCTCAGGGTATATGACCTTTAGAGGGGGTGGAAAGATAGGTCTGAGGGGGAATGCCTCTGCCCTACGAGCTTCCTCTTGGGCTCTTTCTATTTGTCTAATTTTATCTAAGGTCTTCTCCCTAACAGAGGGGAATTCCTCTAAGAGTTGGTAAAAGGGTCTGAGCATATGAGTCATACCCTACACTTGTGACTCTCCTAAATAAACAGGATTGGAAAATTGACTAAGGATCAAACTAAGCTTTTAAACAAGAACAATTAAAGAACAGTTCGCTGGAAAACTCTTAGGCTTGTCGAAAAATGCATAAACTTGTCGAAAATTGAAACAAAAGGAAGAACAAGGCAGAAAAGTGCAACAAATGGAGAAAGAAGGGTGATAGACAATACCTAAAGAGGATGTGTGAAGTATAAAGAGAGAAGTTGGCAAGGAAAATCCACCAGAAGCACTGCTAACCAAACTCTGGTAGAGAAAGAGAAGCAGAAAATTTCAGGCGAGAAAATGAAAGAGTGGGGAAGAAAGAGAAAGGAAATGAAGGTTAAACCCTCAAATAACTCCACACGCATCCCAAGGCCCATCATTGCCTTGGAGCCCAAAAAGACTGCAATCATTACCCTTGCCAGGTACGCTAGCCACTTCAGCAGCTGACACTTGTCAAAAAGGTACTAACACCTAAGGAAATCCAACCTCGAGCAAATATACACCTTAGGCACCTGACCACACGGGTAACTAAGGGCTAGGGGTGATTGATATTCCGTAAATGTACCTCCTCGGCTCAGAGACATCAACCTCGGCCATGGATGTTGTCGATGTTGGAGGGGCCTTAGATCAACAGCCAGCGATCTCGTCCTCAGCAAGGTCGGCCAAGGCCGACGTTACTAGCTACCTCGGTAGGTGAGGTCTCCATAATCCACAGGGGTAGTTATCCATCTGGTCATCCAAGGCTTGCAACCTCGGCTTGGTTCAGGTCGAGGCTGCCATCCCATCATTAGAACGAGTCTCGACTGGGGATCAGCTGACGTCCCTGCTACGCCACCATTACCTCGACCTAGGCTGATGTCACAGCTCAACATGCCTTACCCCAGCATCCCCAGTGAGCCAAGGTCACCACCTCGTCCTCTTCCAGGCCGAGGTTGGGACCATTCATAGATGGCCGAGCCCTTATCAGCATATGTATTATTGGGAACACGTGTACATAATCAGTTATAACTGAATCATTCCCCTCATATGGGGGAATATTGAGGTCATCATTATCTACATGAGATCATTCAGGTGTCATTCTCATACTGGTTCGATCCTCATGCACATGTTCATTGCATGCTTGGGGGGTACATTACACCCCCCAGGCACTATATATAGAGGTCATCCTCTACCTTATAAAGGGATTCGTAATTAGAAACCCTAGATGAAACTCTGTCTAAATATACAGAAGAGAGAGAAAGCTTGAGAGTTTTCTATCTATGGCCATTAGAGCCCTCATACAGTGATATTAATCACACACTTGCACAGTGGACGTAGGCCTGATTTGCTGAACCACTTATATTCCGGTGTTTATCCTCTTTTCCTCACCTCCTTCTGCTATATACCCTTAAACTCTCATTGTTAACATTTAATTGAACTTACAAACACCTCGAAGGGTTGTGCTATTTTCAGCATCATCAGATGATGTAAGGATAAGAACAGTAACGGAGGGGGAGGGACTTTAAGTTACTGAAATAACATTAGAAACTAATAGGATACTTAGTAACCTTTTGATATAGGTTTAAGTACTCAAATTGATACGACGAGAGAGTTATCAAGCTAAATATATATTACGTATGATGTTCGGGATAAACTTTCTACATACGAGACTAATTAGATGTAATGTTTGAATACTTATGTGGAAACATGATTACTTAGGTTGTGTGAATGCCTACTGTATGGATTTCTTATGTGTATGACATACCTACCATACTTCCTATCACAGGAGGTTAGTTTTCGAAAAAGGGCCATCTTATCTTTGTGTGCCTTCGGGGGGATTTAGATTGGTACGTTAAAGATATAGGACTGTGAATGACTTATTTGTGAGTTGATAAGTCAGCTGACCATGGGAGCGTAGGTATGTGCGTGACCCATGGGTATGTGAACTATGTTCGCCTCCAATATGTGTGATTTGTATTTAGACGGTTCCTGAGTGATTCGTAACACGTGATCCTTACGTACGTGATGTACATGGATTTGATATCAGAGTATGTGAGCACCGCAACTTAGACTAGGGGTGCCATATATGTATTTATGTACTGAGAGTGTTATGCTTATGTACTTGTGACTGGTTCATTGTTGCTTAGTAAATGTGGATAACTAAGCTATTTGAATGGGTTAAGAATGAGAATTTAATTAACACTTGAGATAAGTAATTTAATGAATGCGAATATGGGTTATGAATATAACTTATCTTGATATTAAGAGTATACATCCTATGGTATAATGCGAAAGAGGAAGTGGTACAGACTAGTTAGTTAGTGACATAACTAGGATGGGTTAAGGGCATACGTTAGGCGTGCACATTAGTTGAGTGGTGAGAAACTCATGTAAGAGTACGCAACTAACGTGTTTATAATATGTGTTGTTTAATTGTAATTTAAACACTTGCTAATATTTTAAAATGTTTTCACCTCGGGCTCTGACCCGTTTTCCTCCAAATCTATTTTTGTTTTGTAAACACATTTTAGGTGCCCAGCCACAGGAACGCCAATCATAGGAGTTTCGTTATGATGACATGTTGTATATGTTGTGGAAGCTACAGGATCTTGGTATTAGACGCCTTCATATTTATCTTTGGTTCCTTTAGAGTCATTTGTATCAGTTAGGTCATGTCGCCCATTCTTATTTAAATGTTGTAGTTACAGTCTATCATTATTTCGGTTATTGGTTTATTTATTCAAGCTCTTATATTGGGACTTTATTTACTCTGGCATTCTTATTATTGGAGTGTTTACTCCAGACTCAGTTGATTTCATTTTGTTGGTTATTCAGATGAGATTGTTTATGCGATTGATGGTTAATGATTTAATTCTTGGTTATTTGATAACTTAATTAATAAAATTTGACATCTCTCTTTTTTAAAATATTAGGTGGCTAGTAATTAATTAAATATTTTTCGACAGTGATGCTAAGACTGAACCAACTTAATATTATGTATTAATTTAATAAAGGAGTAGCTACCCGGTATTTAATTAGACGGGGTGTCACATGCTGCCCCATGTGCCGCTGCCCTGGATGCTGCTCGTCAAGAGAAACTTCTCTTCTATCATCAGGCCCCCGTCTTTGGCGAAGGTGATAAGGAAATGGATTCATCAAAGTGGGGCTATCTTCCACTAGAGCGGACTCTGTGTTTTCGCCTGGATCGTGGTGACTTTCCCTATTCCCAGATTGACTTTGAAGCACCTGGGGGTCACCATCCCCTTTCACTGCCTGGCATACAAACATACATGCAGAGCCCTCATGCTGATGCTCTTTCCAAGGTTGGGCTTCATCGCGCATACTAGTTTGGGGCGTTCACCCTCTCAAAGCATAACGCAGCGTTACAAGTGCTAGTTTTTAGATGGAATATCATAACTCACACCTTCTTTACTGCATGGGGGAGTTCACCGTTACACTGGAGGATGTCTGTGAAATCCTTGGTTTGAGCCTATGGGTGAGTTCACCTACCACGATGAGGCTCTAAATGTAGAAGAGGCTGCTGATCGAGTTGAGCTGGATCGGATCTGCCGCAGTTGCATCGGTTCCTCAAACAAAGCTATATTTACCCACCTCATTAGCTATTTTTTTAAAGCTCTGACGCCGAAGGATGTCAGTGCTGTAACGGGCCTAGGTAAAGGTACATCACCAGAACTACCAGCCTATATACTCGTGTTGATCTCATGCTTCTTCCTCACTGGGAAATCCAATGATCAGCCCAGGAGAGATCTTATAAACATTTCAATTGGTTTGGCCAGAGGTTTCAACCTTCCTTTAGCCACCATTTCCTTCGGGTCCCTCTACACCTTGTTGGATCGAACTAGGGGTGGGCACGGTCCGGTCCGGTCCGGGTTTTGCCTATTTTTTGGACCGGACCGAATATTCGGTCCTCAATTTTTTTGGACCGAGACCGGACCGATTAATTCGGTTAACCTATTAATTCGGTCCAGGCTTTTTTCGGTCCGGTCCGGGGTAAAATTCGGTCTTGACCCTATTTTATATATATATACATTTTATGAATGTTTTTATCTTTTTTTCTCATAAATATATATACAAAAAAATAATACTCGAAACTCCAAGTGATATTTACATGGTTTTTTTTAACCCAAATAAAAAAATGTCTATACATATATAAAATGTTCCAAATTATATTCATAAGTTATATACATTAATTCAAAAACTATACATAAGAAACACAATAACATTATTTTTATTATATATATATATATGGAAATCGGTCCGGTCCGGTCCAAATCGGTCTTTTAATATAGTAGACCGCGGACCGGACCGGTTTAATCGGTTTTTAGTTTTTGTGAATCGATTTTCGGACCGGTTTCAAAATAGCCTTAATTTCAGTTTGGTCTGGTTCGGTCCATTCAAGTCGGTCTTTTTTTTGTCCACCCCTAGATCGAACACACATCGATATGGCATGATCACTGGGTCGTTAAAACTTGTCGAATTTTACCAACACTATCATTTTGACGGGCTTCCTCTACACGTGCTTTCCTGCTATTGCTACTAAGTCCATTTCTCTTCCTATGGGCCAAGGTATCAAGCACCCAAGACTCCTATGTTTTTGTAGAGGGGGCCTGAAGGTAATCCTGAGATTAGGGATAATTCCATAATTGGCAACAGTATCGAAGATTAAGCAACCGAGGCAGCTCAAGCGAGGCAGCTTGGCGTGGCAACTCATACTTTATCTTGTTATATTAGTTATATTGTATTTTTGTTTATGCTAATTATAAGATATAACGGTTGTAATTATGTAACGGGAATAATAATGAGTTTTAGTGTGAGGTCAAACGGTACTCGCGAGAGACCAGGCTTGGCAGGGCCTGGGAGAGCTTTCATGCTCTATCAAGTGACCTCGCCGTGTTAACTTTAGAGGGACCTGGTTTGGAGGATTGAGAAGTGAGGCACTGTTGGGGCTTGTCTTGACCATCTTAGATACACCTGGTAAAAACATCGAAGGACCCTGACCGTGGAACCTCGGGCGGAGTAGTTTGGAGTTCCATTGAGCGTTGAGTTGTGAACCAAACAACCCTCTATTATTGTCACAACCACTGTAGGTGATGTCACTAACTAGCTAAACAATGTCAGACCTGCACTTGAGTAAACTACCGTGGTATTTAGGGCTATCAGGCAGTTGGTGAGCCACCTCTGTGACAACAACCCCCTGACACACAGTGGTTAGGCAAAAGGTATGTCTTGGCATTTAATGTTTATGACATGGAGACAACTAGTGCATCAGGTATTTAATGTTGTGACATAAAGTATGAGGGATGTCTTTCATAGTCACAAATGACTGAGTTGCCTCGGGGATGGTGTGGGGGGGGGGGGTATTTAAGGACCCCAACCACCTTTGAGGAAGAGAGGTTCCTTTTGAGAATCAAGAAGTTATTGCTAGAGAGAGTTATTACAAACCAGAGGGTTTCACCCACCCACCATTGTCATTTTTATTACAAATCTTTTAAGACATGACAGAGATTCTTGAGGGTGTTTGGTGTGTTTCTACCTGCCTACAAAGGTGTACCTCTCCCTCTAGCTGAGTTACTTCTAAAACTCCATTACTACTTTTCTGAGATATACACGAGAGATTTGTGAGTTTAAACCGAGCTTCATCTTCATTAGGCTAGTGTTGGCATGTTCTATTACTAATCCAAAGTTTTGGGCTAATTAGCTTATCATTACCATACTTAAAAGGGGTTACGCCTCCATCTACGATCTAAAGTACCCTCCTACAGTTTTCACAAAAAGCAAAGTCGAAAGGAGATAATTGAAGTTTTTGACCTTTTAGACTCCTTTGTGAGGAGGCCATATAGTGAGTCTACATTTGCCCATAGTTGGGATTTTTTTTCTGCCACAGCCACAACGTTCAAGTTCATCCCAGTTGTGGAAGATCCCTCGCAAGTCATGGTGCTTCTATTTACCCTCAAATTTCTTCCTTCTTATACTGAATGGGGATACACCTCAGAACCATATAACCTTGACAGATGTAGTATACAGTTTGGGTTTGATCAGGGGACCCCTCGACCTGTGTTTCAACACAACCACCCGAGGGCCACTTTCACTGAAGCCTGTACCTTCTATACCACAGCCGGGGTGCTTGGTGTGACATCCACCATCGATGACCGTGTCACCCTTCCTAGTGATACTAGTAAGGGAGATGTATCCACTTCTTTTGCCACTAAGTTCTATTTGGAGCAGTTGGAAATGATCTGTGAGTACATTCAGTCCCTCCTCAATATCCCCCACTCCTTTCCTTCTCTTCTTCTGGACTGTGTCTTAAGGGGAACTCCGCACTTTGGGTTGAGTTTCCCTTAAGTAAAACCATTAAAGAATCTCCCCATGAGCTACCCCCTCATTGCTCGATGATCACAACTTCCACCCCAAAACCCAAGTCCGTTGTAGCTCCCAAATAAACTGTACCTTTGACCGAAGTTGCAACAGGAGAAGGGCCTTCTGAGTCGCCTGCGAAGAAGGCCAAGAAGTCCAAGTCCTCTAAGTCTAAGGCCCAAGTTCAAGCGCAAACTCCTTTGGAGGCATTCCCTACTGCCTCCGTTCTGCCTCCCATGTCTCCAGAAGTAGCTGAAGAGCTGAGGAGGCAGGTGCAAGCTGAAGTCGACAGAATCCATGTTGAGTTTCAATAGCGTGCTATCGTCTTTCCTCCTCCAGGTGCATTTTCCACGATCGTGGTTGATCCCAGCGAGCCACCGGCAAAAAGGAAAAGAAGGTCGAGGGTGCCTGAAAGTGGTGGTACAACGAGCTCAAGGAAGAAAATACTGGGAACCAAGTCCTAGAAGAAACAGATGCTTAGAAACCTCCATCCCCAGCTCCTTCTGTTACCGCCTCTTCACCACCTTCACCAGTGTTTAAACCTTCTTATTCTCCCTCTGGATGTGAGTTATATGTGCATTCTTTATTTCTTATTCCTCTTCCCTTAAGGTGTGGTGCATCTACTCATTCCTTAATAAGAAAGTGTTTTGGTGCAGGGATTTGAAGAGTAAGGGCCTAGTCCCTCCAGCCCCCCCATAAGCCGTTTCATGGGGGGGAATTGTTGTATCTCTCCAGCAGGCACTACTCCTCCCCGTTCCCCCTGATAAGTCTCACTTATTCTCACCATTCATCCTCCTAACAGGTTAGAGATGGTACTGTGGGGGCCACTACCATTGGGTTTGTTGAAATGCCTGGCCAACCAGAGGCAACTACTGTAGCCTCCTCTGAGTTACCATCAGAGCAAGAGGTCCCTATGTCCCTCGCTGTGGTCGAAGAGAGTGCCCCGTAGATAAATTTCTTTCCAAGCCTTACATATGTTATTTGTCCCGTTATTTTGTTTATCATTTCTAATATGTTGGGACGTTTTAGGTGGAAGTGGCATCGCTGATAGCTAACCTTCTCCTTCCTCCTGCATTCTCAAAACCCCTTACTGCAGTTCCTCTTTTCGGTGCCATAATGGGGGTAAGTTAGGTGAATTTCTGCCTCTTGTTCTTTTGTGTTTACTCCTTGTGTCTAACACTTGGCTTTACATTTGCAGCTTTCTCCAAGTCTCTCTCCACCCTTTGCCTTGAGTGGACTTTTCCCTTCCCAGACCCATGTTGGTGATACAGCTCTAGTTGGGGCATCTCTTGAAGGTCCAACATCTTCTTCCGATGATGCGCCCGTATTGGCTATAGTACCTTATATTAGTGAGGGGAGTCTGCCTACCGTTGAGGCTTCTGCAGCCAAGGGCCCTGTTGAAGCTGCTGAGGCAATGAGCCCGCCTCCAATGGTTTCTACCATTATGTCCCCCGTGGTGACTCCCGTTCTCTCTCCTACTGCTACTGAGGTACTTCGCTAATTTATATGTATTTCTCAGACTTCATCTATGTAGGTGACTTGAGAACGAAAATGCCTGTTAAGGTTTTTTCATAAACTCCACTTGTATTAGTGTCTTGACAAAAACCCATTAAGGTTTTTTTTTCCATAAACTCCACCTGTATCGGTGACTTAGCAACGAAGACACTTGTTAAGATTTTTCCAAAAACTCCACCTATATCGTTGACTTAACAACGAAACACTTGTTAATATTTTTCCAAAAACTCCACCTATATCGGTGACTTAACAACGAAAACACTTGTTAAGATTTTTTCAAAAACTCCACCTATATCGGTGACTTAACAACGAAAACACTTGTTAAGATTTTTTCAAAAACTCCACCTATATCGGTGACTTAACAATGAAAACACTTGTTAAGATTTTTCCAAAAACTCCACCTATATCGGTGACTTAACAACGAAAACAGTTGTTAAGATTTTTCCAAAAACTCCACCTATATCGGTGAATTAACAATGAAAACACTTATTAAGATTTTTTCAAAAACTCCACCTATATCGGTGACTTAACAATGAAAACACTTGTTAAGATTTTTCCAAAAATTCCACCTATATCGGTGACTTAACACGAAAACACTTGTTAAGATTTGTCCAAAAACTCCACCTATATGGGTGACTTAACAATGAAAACACTTGTTAAGATTTTTTTTTCTAGTAACTTCCATATTTCTTCTAACTATTCTCAGGTCGCATGAGAGGATTCTCTGCCAGTTCCTTCACCTGTTGGCTCGCCCCATCAGGAACATGTCGTCTCAGAAGATTCCAGCCATAATGACCAAGGTTCTACGACCGGTGTTGCTGCCAACAGCGAATCTGGGTGCGAGCTTCCTCTGCCCGACCTGGCTCCTCATGCCTTCTGTTTGATGGTGCTCAAATGTTTTCCTCAAATTCCTGCCAACCATCGTTTGGTAGTTGAGAAACTTGGGAACCATCATCCTGAAACATTCACAGTAGATTGCCTTCGTTCGAACATCTCAGTTATGAGCTACAGACTTCAGGTTATGGCCACCATTGTTGCTGAAATTGCCAATACTCCAACTACGAGCATTACTAGACCCCTCCTTAACCAATTTCTAGGTTTTTTGAGGGAGTTGGGTCGTGACGGCTTCCGTTTTGATTGGCTCATCACGCATTAGAAGACCTTGAAGAGCCAACGATTGGACAGCCAGAGGGAACTCTTGTGAAAACATTAGGAGGACCAGCGAGCCGAGGATGCTAAGCTGGCATAGATAAAACCTCTTCTGGGAACCATTAACAAAGAGGTGGGGGACCTCTAGGAGGCTCTACGTGCGGCAAAGTTGAAACGAGAGAAACTCCTCATCCAGCGCACACAAGCACAAACGATATGGGAGGTTTCTATGAATGCCTAACGATCTTATCAAGTAGACTTTTTCTCTTCCTCAGACCTATGGTTTCTACTAGGCCCATGAGTTTCTTTTATATATTTTTTCTTTTGTTCTTCTTCTCATGTAATTCTTGGGCAATAGCTCCCAATTTTGTAATGCCTCAAAGTTTATGAATGAAGAAAGATATCAATTTTCTCATGCCATTTCTTTGTGTTACAACTGTTTACATTGATTGTGAAGTGTGAAGTTATGTAATTCTTTCATCTCTGCTTGAGTTATAATAAAAAGAACTTGTATACTCATTATAAAAAGAACTTGTATAATCATAATCAGCTAGATACATCAGTGGCCCAAATATAATCACTTACACTTGATAAACCTTCAACCATTTATTGTTGATTTTGAATGGTTTGTCTTCTTCCATCTTAGAAATTAAGCAATAACCTGAGTTATGAGCTTCCTTCACAATGAATGGTCCTTCCCAATTTGCTACAAACTTGGGTAGAGGAATCCCCCTGATATGTTTCAATACTGCCTTCAATACATGGTCTCCCTCCACGAACTTCCTTAGTCTCACCAAGTTATCATATGCCCTGGAGAGCTGCTTCGTATATATTTGAAAATGTTGCATCTCATTATCCCTATGTTCATCCAACGCTTCCAGTTGCATGTGTCTACTCTGAGGAAGCATGTTACTTCGCAGAGCGTATCGAGCAGAGGGGACTTTTAATTCCACTAGAAGAATCGCCTCGACCCCATAAATAAGGGAGAACGGTGTATACCCCGTAGGCTTCTTCTTAGTCGTTCGATAGGCCCATAAAATGGCTAGTATCTTATCATCCCATGATCCTGTAAAATCTTCCATCGTTTTAGCCAAGATATTGACCAAAGTTTTGTTAGTCACTTCAGCCTGACCGTTTCCCTTTGGATATGCCACCGTCAAAGTGTGATGGACAATGAAGTATTTGTTTGTGAGCATCGTTACCTCTGAATTGACGAAAAGGGTTCCATTGTCTGAAAGGATAACCTTTGGGATCCCAAAATGGAAAATGATGTATTCTCTGATGAAGTTGCTCATTTCCCCCATTGTTGCCCTTCTCAGTGGTATTGCCTCAGCCCACTTTGTGAAGCACTCCGTTCCTACTAGTATCCATATCTTCCCCCTCAAAGAAGGATGTATTTCCCCTACCAAGTCAAATGCCTAAGTGTGAAAATGATAAGGCGTTGGTAGGGAGTATAAGTCCACTGATGGGGCATGGATCATATTTCCATGAAGTTGGAAAGCCTTACACTTTCAAACGAACTCAGCAGAATCTTTCTCCATCATTGGCCAATAATATCCCAAAGTCATCAATTGGTCATATAACTTGGCCCCTCCTATGTGATCTGGATCATGCGCCTATTTGAGGACCTCGGTTGCTTCTTCCTTCGTGATACAATGCAATGACATGTTAAAATACCCCCTTCGATAAAGCTGCCCCTCTTGAACGTAGAATCTTGGGCTCTTCACTAGAGTCCCATCGCATCAATTTTCTCCATTAGGACAACTGCATCTTCAATGAAGTCAAAATAAGGTTGTCTCCAGTCAGGTTGAGCCTCCACGAAGTGACATTCAGCTGCTTCGAAGAATAACTGGCATTTGTCGCACTTCTGTTGTAGCTCTGCAGCATCCTATTTCATCTTAGGCCAAAAATACCCCTCTCTTTGCATTCTTCGGTAGATGGTTATCTCAGTTGTTTCGTAGTGTACTTTGTTCATTTTCTTCAATATTTGCTCTGCCTCTTCTGAACTGATGCATCTCGATAACCATCCTCCTGTATTTTTAAAGTAAAGGTTTCCCTAGTTCATGAAGTATTGGGCTAATTCTCTGAGCCCCATCGTTCCTTCAGTAGCCTCCAGTTACCTCTTAATCTCTCCCCTCCAGTCCCCATCCTCTTCCATTAATAGAATTAATTGTACCATCGAAGGAGTTATTCTTCGTTGGATCACGACGGTAGTTGTATCGCTCCTCATGACCATTTTCTGGGCAATGGTGGAATAGACGTCGAGGTGGCAGTTCATCGTTCTGGGTTATCTCTTAATCTTGGTCTGATGGAACTGGCAGAGGAGCCTTTGAATGATTTTTCTATATAGTGCCAGGCTCATGTGTTTCAATGCATACTCTCCATTCACTTGCTGAACCACCAAGTTTGAATCCCCCTTTATGCAAAGTGAAGGAATCCCCCTTCGAAGAGCCTCTAGTAATCCCAACACTAATGCTACATATTCTGCCTCGTTGTTAGAACGAGGGAAATATAACTTATAGGAAAGGCAAATCTCTTCCATTACCTTTGAGAGAATAACCCCTGCTCCTCCTTTCTTTTCCATCGAACTGCATTGTCCATTCCTCATCCATTGCGTCTAGGTGGTTGGCCTGCAAATCATCTCCTGGAATATTTTCTTTGGGTGGCTCAAATGTTCCTGGGGTAAAAATAGCCAACAGATCAGCATATGCATGGCTTTTGATTACGCGAGGAACCACGCACTTCATGTCATATTCAGATAGGATGAGGAACCACCTAGCTTCCCTACCAATCAAAATCTTTCTTGCTAGCAAATACTTAATAGGATCACATCTAGTTACAATATGAATTGTAAAAGACAACATATAATGCCTAAGTTTTTACACTACAAAGACTAAGGCTAAACAATGCCTTTCTAAGTTGTTATATCTGACTTCTGGCCCATGGATGATCCTATTGAGGTAGTAAACTAGTCATTCTTTCCCGTCAATCTCTTGTGTAAGAAAATCTCCCACGGACCTCGTGGTGTATGTGAGGTACAACTGCAACGGTATTCCTGCCTTTGGGGGAACCATGGTCTGTGGTGAAATGAGCAGTTTCTTCAGCCCGTTAAGAGACTCCTGGTGAACCTCCTCCCACTTGAACTTCGTGTTCATTCGCAGCAGCTGCATCAATAGATGTGTTATTTCGGCTAATCCAGGAACAAATCTCCTGAGGTAGGAGACTTTATCGAGGAAACTCTTCAGCTCCTTTACCGTTCTTGGGCACGACATTTCTAAAATCGCCCGCTGTTTGTCCTGGTCCATCTACACCCCTTTTTGATCAACCACAAAGCCTAGGAACTTCCCACTTGTCACTCTAAAAACACACTTCAGTGGGTTCATCTTCAATTTATACTTCCTACAATGGGAGAATACCTTCCTCAAATCGCTCAGATAATACTCCTCCTTCCTCGATTTGATGACCAAATCATCCACATAAAATTCCACAAATTTATGAAAAAAATCATGAAAATGGCCATCATGGTTCTTTGGTAAGTCGCCCCAGCGTTCTTGAGTCCAAACGACATTACCTTGTACATTAAGTTGCCCAACGGGGTTCTGAACGTTGTTTTCTCTGCATCCATGGGGTCCATCTTGATCTCGTTGTACCCTACATACCCATCCATAAAGCTATACATCTCATGACCTGTCATTGCATCTATTAGGCTATCGATGGAGGACAGAGGGAACTCGTCTTTGGGGCAATCTTTATTCAAATCTCTGAAGTCCACTCAAATCCTTATTTGGTTTTTGTCTTTCTTCCCCATCGGGACAATACTGGATAGCCAAAGTGGGTGTTGTATCGGTGTGATGAACCCTGTCATTAGTAAGCGTTGAACCTCTTCCTTGATCTTCAAATCTATCTTAAGTTTGTATATTCTCGTTGCTTATTTCACCAGAATGGCTAAAGGCATTATGTTCAACTTGTGGTAGCTTACTTCCTCGTCCAGCCCCTCTATCTCTATGTATATCCACGCAAAAATGTTTATGAACTCCCGAATCAACTTGACCAAGGCCTCTCTTTTCTTCTTACTTAGATCCTTCGAGATGAAGATGGGCCTTGGATCTCCCCCTTCTTTGGCCAGATTTAACTGTTCTAGTTCTTGTGCCTACGGATTCGGTCGATCCGTTATGTACTCTGGTTCTTCAACAACTTCCTCTACCAATTCCTATATGCTGGAGTTATCTATCACCATGCATTATCCCCGTTGATCCACTAGAAAGCTTTCATATATCGGGTCAACCTCATCATCAGTTTCCTCGGTCGCTCGCTCACGTCGTTACAATTAATACACCACCTTTCCTTCCTCGGTAATGACCTTCTTACATTATCTGCGGGTAGTGGTGATTGCCTTCCTCTTCTTCTCTCTAGAATCCTCACCTACTCTTTCTCCTGAAAATCGACTCAGCACGCTTTGCCGTTGGACCTCATGTTCCATTGGATCCACTATGGGCCTCATTCTGTCTATGAGCTGCATCGAGATGCTTTGGGGCTAAGGGACCACCTGGTGAGCTTCTTCGGCTATTTCTCTGGTGCTTCTCGTGACCTCCTTCTTCTGCCCGTTCAAGGGCCCCATCCTTTCTCTGATCGAGGGAACCCATGCTCCCTCCATTCTTCTCGTTAGGACCCGAACATCTTCCTCTAACTCTGTGTAAAATGCTGCGTCCACTAAGTGAGCTTCCTCGACAGTGAAGGCCCTTTCCGTAGCCCTAATGGTCACTTCTGTCCCCTTGATATTTGCCTTAGCACATTGGTGGTACGTAGAAGGAACTATCCCTTGATTGTGCATCCACACCCTTCCTATTAGAAGATGATTGGAAGTTTCACTCTCTATTACGTGGAACTTGATATGGGAACTCAGATTTCGTATCATAATCCCAACATTAACGTACCCAATGGATTTAGAAGATTGGTTATCATACCCCGAAATTACCAAGGGCATGGGGACCAACCTTTCTTCTGGAATATTTTTGCATGGAAAGAGTTGATTGGCATGATATTGATGGAATCTCCCCCGTCTATAAGAGTCCTTGAAAACTAACTTCGTTGACACTGGCAGTCACACACTACTGAGCCTCTTCATAATCTTAGTGCTTCGTCATTGACTCTCTTTCTCCTCTCTCGGCCTCTTCATCATAGGCCACCGCAAGATTGGCCCCATGTGCTGGCAGTGGGTTGTTGTTGACATTTTATGGAGGTATTTGCAACGTCCCTACCTTCACGTACTTGTCGATGATTCTTCTCAATCTAAAGCAGCTCTCGGTTGGATGTTGGATCCTCCGATAAACCTGGAAGTACTTTGGATCTGTCTTCGTTACCACATCGGGCTCCCCAACGGGAATATCCTTTGGCTCATAGATCGTTCCCCCTTGGACCATCGCGTTGTAATAGCTGACAGCTTCTTCCACTGTATAAGGCAATGGTGGTGGGTCCTCCCTGTCTCTTCTGAACTTCCTCTTATTATCCTTCTTCGGTGCCTTGCCCCTATCTCCCCCCTCGGTGTACCCTGCCCGTGGGGGCTGAGACCTCCCCCCCGCGAGTTGCATCGGCTGCCTAAACATCATGGGCACTACCACCAGATTGGGCCTTACCACCAAGTAGATATTTTGCGTTTCTTTTAAGAATGCCGCAAAAGTCCCCTCGCGCGTCTCATTGATAAGATGGAAGATGTACTCAGGAAGCAGCCCCTCAGCGCAGATTTGCAATAACTTGGATCCTTTGGCCTCCTCTCTCACGTCGAGGGATGTTTCCTTGAACGTTCGAACATAGGCCACCACTTCTTCCCCAGGTCTTTGCTTCTCCCTACCCAGTTGGGTCAAAGTAAACTCATCTTCTGCCAGAAAGAACTTCTGGACAAGCAATATATGCATCTCCTCCCATGTAGAAACGCTGTTAGGAGCCAAATGGGAATACCAGGTATATGCTTTATCGGTTAAGGATTTGGAAAACTCCCTCAACCTAAGTTTCTTATTATTGCAATGCGCTCCCAAGTGTTCAACAAAGCACTTAATATGCTCCTTCGGATTCCCACCCTTCCCTGTGTATTTTTCAAAAATAGGAGGAATATAGTCCTTTGGATAGGGCTCATCGTTGTATTCCTAAGGGTAAGGTGTTCGAAAGTCATCATAAACCGAAGCTACCTCGCTAGTAGATTGCGAGGAAGACTTCATGAACTTTAGCATCTCTTTCTGCATTTCCTTTCTCATTTCCTCCATGGGTGATGCTATTGGGGCAACAACCAACGGGACTATGGGTTGAGTACCCGTTGTAGCTGGTACAATCATCACAGTTGGTGCCATTGATACCCCTAAGGCTCCCACTCCTGGATTCACAATAGAGGGTATGCTTGTTGGGATCGTTCATGCTACACCTTCACCTAGTGGGGCCATTGGGGTTGCCCCTGGTGTTATGAAAGCATTGGCCTCCAATCCTCCCAACATTGTCGAAGCTACTGGAGTTTGCAAAAACTCATAAAACTTACTCATGAGGAGTGCCACCTAAGTGGGTCCCAACCCCATTCTCGTAGAAGCTTGTGTTACCCCTGTAATGCCTGTCGTCTCCTGAACCGAAGGTACCTCTATTCGAGGAACCCCATCCCATAGAGCCTCCAGTTCTCTCACAGCTTGTTCTTCGTTGTGTTGGAGATCATCACAGTTGAGCCTTCGATTAGCATTATCTTGCGCCATACTCCTTACTTAGAAGAATGCCTCCCCAGCAAAGTCGCCAAATGTAAGAGGGTACTTTAGATAATATGGAGGCGCAACCCCTTTCAAGTATAGTAATGATAAGTTAATTAGCCAAAACCTTGGGTTAATGATTAAACATGCAAACACAAACCTAATGATGATAAGACTCAGTTTAAACTCACAAATATCTCGTGTATAACTTAGAAAGTAGTAATAAACTTATAAGTAACTTAGCTAGAGGGAGAGAGAAGTAAGCACCCTAGTTATACCTTGGTAGGCAGGCAAACACACTAAACACTCTCAAGAATCTCTATCAAGTATTAAAATCTTCGTAATAAATGACAATGGTGAGTGAGACAACCCTTTGGTTTTTAATAACTCTCTCTAATGTATCTTCTCTCTAGAAATAACTTTTGAACTTTAAAAAAGATCCTCTCTCCTCAAGGGTGGTTGGGGTCCTTAAATATCCCCCCACACCATCCCCGAGGCAACTCAGTCATTAAAGACTATGAAAGACATCCCTCATACTTTATGTCACAGCATTAAATGCCCGATGCACTAGTTATCTCCACGTCATAAACATTAAATGCCAAGACATGCCTTTTGCCTAACCACTATGTGCCAGGAGGCTGTTGTCGCAGAGGTGGCTCACCAACTGCCTGACAACCCCAAATACCATGGTGGTTTACTCAAGTACATGCCTGATATTGTTTAGCTAGCTAGTGACATCACCTACAGTAGATGTGACACTAAGTAGAGGGTCGTTTGGTACACAACTCAACGCCCGATGGAACTCTGAGCTGCTCTGCCCGAGGTTTCATGGTCAGGGTCCTTCGGCATTTTACCAGGTGTATCTAAGATGGTCAGGACAAGCCCCAACGGTGACTCACTTCTCAATCCTTCAAACCAGGTCCCTCTAAAGTTCCCACGGCGAGGTCATTCGATAGAGCATGAAATCTCTCCCAGACCTTGACAAGCCTGGTCTCTCACGAGTACAGTTTGACCTCACACTAAAACTCGTTATTATTCTCGTTACATCATTACAACCATTATAGCTTATAGTCAATATAAACAAAGATACAATATGACTAATACAACAAGATAAAATACAAGTTGCCACGCTGAGCTGCCTCACTTGAGCTGCCACGCTGAGCTGCCACGGTGCCTTAATCTCCAGAACACTGTTGTTAATGTGGAATTACCTCTAATCTCAAAATTACCTTCAAGCCTCCCTCTACAAGTGTAATGCCTGTGAGGATTGAATATATGCTTGCTTTATTTAGTATTCGATTTATATAAGTTTTTACCAAATCATACTTTGCATGTGCTCGCTCCCCTCCCACATTTTAAGGTTTCAATTCTATGAGGTGCATTCTATAATGTTGATGATTCGGACTTTTGTTTGAATTCGTTCAGTTTGCTAATAATGCGTATGGAATGTTTATCGCTATTGTTGGGTTTATCGCATGTTGGTTTGGGAATATTTTGAGGAAACCATATGATGTTTGTGGGTTTCATCCCTGAAACCCCTCACGAGATGACACTCATCCACTAGGGTAACCTAGAGGTATAACAGCTTATTACATACGCTAAATGCAATGGAATCGCCCGCGAAAGTGGCCTTATGCTTTTATGCCATATTTCTGTACTTATATCCTGCTTTTGATTTTCTTGTAGTTCTTGTTACATCCTATTTCATTGCTAGGGACTAGCAATGTGTAAGTTAGGGGGTGTGATAATACACAAATATTGTGTATTTCATCCCTTGAACCTACGCATTTTAGCCCCCTCGGGTATCTTATTCCCTATATTTATGCTTGTTAACTAGGTAACCTCGTATTTCTATGTTAACATGCTTTGCAGGGGTTATATGCACTTTTATAGGTATTTAGATGCTAAGTGTGAAGTTAGAACGCATTCCGGCTAATTTCCATACGCAATCGCACGTTCAAGGGCAATTCGGTCAATTCACAGTTTGGGCACCTAGCCCAACATCTACACGAAAGATGTATCCCTCCTCGCAAGCTTTGCGTGGCCATGAATGGTGCGCGAATCCAATCCCTAACGAACAAGTTACGGCGATTTTAGCGGAAGAGATTTCCAACTACACCAAAATAGGAGGTTGCTTGGCTGAGACCTTACTTGATCGATCGATCGATCAAAGGGATCGATCGATCGATCCTTCAGTTTTCTTCCTTCGAGATTTATAGTGGGCGGATATTTGATTGATCGATCAAAGGGATCGATACCCTATTTTTCTCAGCCATTCTATTTACAAGTTTGCCATTTTGGGGGTTTGTATAAATACTCATTTCTCTCATTTGAGAGAAATATCTTATATTTCACATTAGGTTTAGGGTTTTTCTTGAGAGCTTTGCCCTACTCTCCATTTCCTTTGGGTGTTTTACCCCCTTTGATGTATGTAAGCTTTCAAATTTAGTTATCTTCCCTTCTGTACTTGCTTTGTAGTTAATTTACTTGCATTCATAATTATATTTACTTGCTTTATTTATGTGATTTGTAGTGTAGATTGATTGCGTTTATTTACCGCTTTCATTTATCGTATTTTTATCATGCTTTCTAGCTAAGTTAGTCTAGGTCGTGTCGGATTGAACTCATTTCGGGTTGACATATTTCTTTGCTTTGGTGATGGTGTTTACGGGTCTATTTCGGGTGCGTTGTCCTAGTTATTACGCCTAGGAGTTTTGACGGGTCATATCATGTATGCTCCGTGCTTATGACCTTGCGTGCGTAATTTTTTGGGTATTTGTTGACACCAAAATCATATTAGTTCTTTATCGAATTTAGGGGAGGGACAACCCTTGATTTAATTAACTATCGAAACGAGATGCATTTGTAATAACTCGTCGAGCCATGTAACCATTTTATACTAATTAACTCGGGTGAGGGATATTGGACGCAACCTATAGTCTTTACTCGCTTTATTAGTCTAGCTTTATTTCCCCTCACCTAGATAAATACTTTCCCTTTTGTGCATGTTTTTCCTTTTTGTGTATAATCACCTTTTACTCTTTTATTTAGGAATATTAAACCTTATATATTCTAGCAAATCGCCTCTGTGGATTTTTGATACCCGACTTACCGTTACACTTGTATCGCAAGTGCAGTCGTAATTTAGGTTTCTGTATTGAGGCGGTGAACAAAAAATGATGATCGGCACCTGGAGCCGCCTTTCACCCTCGATCAGTTTTCCTACCGCTAAATGAGTTGGGGTTAATGGAATCTGAAGCCTACGTCGGTGTGAATCATCATCGTCCCTCCTAATCTCCCATCTTCTGTTCTCTCGCAAATGTGGAAATTTTTCACATAACTCGTACAACCTACAGTACATGAACAAACGTGAAGGAAACTTAAAGAGAAACGATATAAGATCATACTAAGAAAATGAATGGTTTTTTTAGATGAATTTTTCAATGAACACTAAGAATAAATCAATCCAAATTTCACCAAAAAATGTCGGCAACCAATCTAAACCCCCCCAAACCTAGCTAGCTCAGTCTAAACCCTTGTCCCAGTTTCCTAGCCCCACTAAACCACCACAAAATGGGTGTAAATCACCACAATTAGCGGCCAGAGTTAACATAAATAACGTCGAAAAATAAGGAACTTCAAAAACATGGTTAAATTCAGAAGAAATAAAGAGTATCATTAAAAAGAGTACCTAAAAGAAAAAGGGGAAGCCAAAAAAATGAAAAATAATGCGAAAAGGGGTAAAAGATCTCACTAGGGAAAAGGGGGCTGTCTATAGAAATAAATAGCAAGGTTATGGTTCCTATAGAGGTTTCTAGTAGAAATGAAAAATAAAATGTTTTGTTGCCTTAAGCATGTGCATAGATCCCAAAGCGCTCATGATTAGGACATGTCTGCCAATGCCCAAGCGTAACGTTTAATTGCTTCTCAAAAATAAGAAGTGACATCTTTGCAAAAACCAATACGATCATTACCCTCCCATAAGATGTGGCATATCCCCATATGCAGAGTAAGAAGCACAGGGGAAGGAAGGGACAAGATAGCTTAAGAGTTTAAACCTTAGTCTCCTACTCACATTGAAGACTAAAGTATGGGGGCGATTGATACACATAAGTACGATATCGTCCCAAGGACCAACCATGGAAGAGTCTTCCTCTAAATAAATGTGACAGTAATCATCTTCCAAAATCCCTCACTTATAGTCTCGGGCTAGATAGTCTCGGCCTTAAGAACCACTCTAGATGACCATCCAAGGGAGTTGCCTCGATGAACAACAACCAATTTCACTCGTTGATAATATTAGCCTCAGATAATACTAGAGGGACGATTTAGCAGCATCATCTGTATCATTCCAAGACAGTTAATTCGTCTCATCTTAGCTTAGCCGTAGAGGAATACAACTCCAGCAGACTCAGCTAGCCGAGACCCTCCACCTTATTTATACAATGCAGCCATGGAAATCATGACCGGGGTAATCCTGTCATATCTAACTGAAATTATTATGAAAGATCAACCAGTAAGTGGGGAGAATATTATCCATAATGATTTCTACACCCTTCTCTACATGTGTCGCGTTCTCATTGATCCATCTATCATTCACACATGGAGTGGATGTCTAGGGGTGACATTACGCACCCCCAGACCTATAAAGGCATCATGCGTCTCCTTCTTCAAGTATCAAGTTTCAGAAACCCTACTATTATTCTGTGCCTTTGTGATAGAGAGATTCTTATATAATTTATTCATGGAAAGTTGCCCATCTCTATAGTGAAATCACTCTCATACTTTGCATAGTGATGTAGGCTAAGGCCAAACCATTAAAATACTTATGTTTATCTATTTTCTATCATTTCTTATATTACTCTACTTGTGCTTACTATTTCTTCCAATGTTGAGCAGGCTCCAAAATAGGTGGTAGAATCATCAACCACCACTAGTTGATACTTTTGATACCCACTCTTGACTACTAATGATCTACTTTTTGCAATAAAGAGTCTATTTTTTTACTATTGATTCTGATTAAGTTGTGGATGTAACTAACTTAGAATTAGAAATTATGGTTTGAAAGTATAAGGTGGTGTTTATTTTTGTTAAGTGTGATTAGGTACTATCTGATTTTATTACTATTTTAAAGGTTAGATTTTGATAAAATATTACTTTGCATTTTATTTTCAAAGTTACTGTTACTATATTAGAGATTTCTTCGATTTTTGAAATGACTACAATTATTTTATTGAATTTAGGTTGACTACAGTATAGTGTATGACAAAAATAAATAAATTTATCTTTTGAGACAACTACACTGTCTTTTAACATATTAATTTGATGCCATACTTTATGAGCCAAAATCTATTTGGAACTACTAATGACCTTAATACTGAGTTTTAAAGGATAACAAACATCTGTTCTTATAATCATATAATACCATTTGGTTTTAAATGGACACCTTGGGCTATTCTAAAAACTTTAACAGGACAACCATTGCTATCCTTTTAGCTTTTTATGATGCCAACTTATTAGTACAACTCCTCATGTCCTTATGACTGTCCTAAATACTATTAAGGTCAACAAATGAGATTTTGGGACAACAAATTAGTTGTCCTTAAATATAATTTTTCTAGGAGTGAGCATACCCTAAACTATCCTATCCTCTGGCCCGAATTGTCCAATTAAATTTATGATTTATTACTCTCAAACCCCAATTGAAACCCAAACATCTTTGTTCAGTGCCTTATAAACTATATATAAACACCCATCGAACCAACTCAAAACAACCTATTATTGAAAAAACTTAAAAGCATCTGAACCTTAAAAATTCTATAGGGACGGATTGATCCGACGAGTCCAGTCTTGCCCACTTTTCTCCATAATGCTTCAATGGCAACCCCGAGATATTCTAAACTTGTCCTAAAGCCTATACAACAACTAAAACCAAATACTCCACACATATAGGTCATAAATTAATATATATAACAAGTTTTCTACAAGATTTAATATGATTCCAACACAATTAAGGATTCAATTTCATATCCACACATTTTAACCATAGCTTTAGTTTCTACATTCAATTGAGTCAAATTAACATCAGATTACATGACCATATTTCAAATTAACACATGGATTTAGTTAACACAAATAATACGATCTAAATATGAGTTCTAACATCAGAATCATGACTCAAATGAATTAATTTAAAGTTCTCAACAAAATTCTCAATTTTGAAATCAACATATAAACCTAATAATAGTCCAACACATTAACCCATATCAACCCAATAATAACATGATTAATATGGAAGATTTAATTCCTAAACATGTTTCCAATACCAATTCTGATAATATGACAACTCTAAGGACAATTTTTTGTCCATTATCAATTTGTATGTCATAAGCTGTTACATCGTTGAAGAAAATCAAGATCATATTGTCATCAACGAATCCGAATTTCAAAAGAAGAAAGGAATTATTTTTCTGCACAGCCGGACCGATCTGGCCAGATTAAAAGAACCGATCCGACACCGGACCGGTCCGCCCCTCTACCGAACCGATTCGCTTGCTGAAGAGACAGTAGACCCCGAACTGGTAGCAAACCGAATAGGGACTTTGAGAAAATGAACCGGTTTGCCCCATCCAGACCAGTTCGCATCAGAGGCAGACCGATCCGCCTGGGATAAACTCAACCAGATCGTGCAGAGGTGTTTTAGGCTGAAATATTTCTATTTAAACCCACTTCGGGGATTTGTTTAGCAAGACTTCTACACACGATTTTCAGAGTTCCAAAACCCTAAGTCTTCACCTTTTGAGTCCCAAGACTCATGTTTTTTTTTAGATTCACACAATTTCCAAACACTTGTGAATCGTTTTGAAACCCTAGAACACAAACTCCTTTGATGTTCATATTCTTTAAGAGAAGACCGACCTTCTTCTTCATTGCTGCCCCCTGGAAAGGGAAACTTCCAGCCGCCGACTACAGATCCGACGCCTGCGGGTAATTCTGTGTCACTGTATTTTTCATTGTAATCCGAAATTGTATGTTACAATATTATAATGAAAATAAATGGTTTTCCCCTTTGGGGGATTTTTCCTCACATGTGTGTGTTTGAATTCTCTTGGATGATTTACATCTTGTTCAATCACACCTAGTTGCATGTTTAGGGTTTATTTGGGTTAAACTGTGTTTAATTATATAATTTCTTAATTTGAACGCACGCGCTACCTCTTTCAAATTGTATCAGAGCAGGTTACGCTAATCTATCGCGTATTCCTAGTTTTCGCAAAATTTTTCTTAGATATCAATTTTCTGAAAAATTAATTTTTGAAAAAGAGTGTGTTCAATGAAGAAATCATATAATAAATGCCAGTTTTTTACGGAACTAACTATGCATATTGGAAATCCCGCATGAGGTCTGCTTTAAAGGCCATAGATGAATGTGTTTGGATTCTTGTTGAAAGAGGGTGGACACCTCCCTCTGTCACCGTTGAAAATGTGACCAGTTTAAAACCTGTTACTTCTTGGACTGAAGATGAATTTAAATGGTCTTCTTTTAATTCTAAGGGTTTGAGTGCTATTTCTGGATCCATAACTCCTGATGAGTTTCGACGTATCATGACGTGCACCACGTCAAAAGAGGCATGGGATGTTTTGCAACTTACCCATGAAGGAACGAATGCTGTGAAAGAATCTAAATTGCAAAATTTAACAACTCAATTTGAGACCATCACCATGCTTGAAACTGAATGTTTTAATGATTTTTATGTTAGGCTATCTGATATTGTTAATACTAGCTTTAATCTTGGTGAACATATTCCTAATGCAAGAGTTGTGAAAAATATTCTTCGATCTTTGCCTAAGCGTTTTATTCCTAAAGTCACTGTGCTAAATTATATGGGTAATTTAAATACGCTAAAATTGGAAGAACTTGTAGGAGACTTGCAAACATATGAAATAGACATGTTTCCTAATTCTATGAAGCCTAAAGATATGGGAATTGCACTTAATGCCCAAGAGAGAGAAATTGAGGGGACGGTAAGAAAGAGAGTAGAGTCACTTGGAAAGAAAGATAGTGAAACTTCTGATTCTGAGTGTGATTTTGACTTAGATGATTTGGCTCTATTTGCTAAAAACTTTAAGAAAATTCTCAAATTTAAGAAAAGTGGAAATTTTAAAGATAAGAAGAAATTTCAGAAAAATAAGGTTGAAAAGAAAAATGAAAAAGATGTTAAAAACCCTCCTAAGAAAGACAGTGAGAGATGCTATGAGTGAGACGGTAGGGGACATAGAGCTTTTGAGTGTGCTATACATCTGAATAGAGAAAAGAGCAAAGTTGTCCTTAATGCTACCCTTAGTGACGATAGTGAGGTCAAGTCGGTGGACTTGGGAGATGAGTCACCGCATGAGTGTAACTTCACCGCATTTATGGCTAGTCATGTGAGTACTCTTAGAGCACCCCAAGATGATGAGGATGCTACATCACAGGGACACCTCGACAGTGAGAGCAATGCTAGTGAGGGGGAGGATGATGCAAGTGAGAGCAAAAGTAATCTTCAACGCGCCTATGCCGAGTTATATAATGAGTCATTTAAAACTAAAAAACGTAATAAAGCCTTAGTTCTAAGAATCACCACGTTAGAAGAAGAGTTAAAAGAAACGAGAGAGAGAGAGAGAGTCCTCCACCTGCACCGCCATGAGAGAGAGGTAGTCTACCTGTTTTGAGAAAGAAAGTTTGTTTAGAGAGAGAGAGAGAGTTGTTTTGAGAAAGAGAAAGGGGACTTGACTAAACAAGTGGCTAGTCTTACGAGTGAGCTCCATACCTCCCTGGAGACTCGAAAGAAACTTGAAGCCCTTGTTTCCCAGCTTACTCAGGACTTTGAGAGAGCACGAAAAGTCAAGGTACAAATCGAGGACATATCTGGGAAAATGGGAAAGATGCTCCTCGGCCCCGCTTTAGGTTTTGGTGATCGGCAGGGAATTGGTTATGATGGTGCCTCCACGTCCCAAATTACACCTGGACCAGTCCCTGAGTTCACTATTACTCCTTATGGTCATCGCCAAAATCTACGAAGGAGAGTTCGACCAAGAAAAGCAAACCAAGGTCTGCCTAAGACTGTGTTCTTTTGTATATATTGCAACAGAAAAGGCCACCTAAGGAAGTTTTGCTATAGTTTGGGTCGAACACGATGTACTTATACTCCACCACGTCATACTGATGAATTTGCCAGTCTGAGAGAGCGTGTTGAGTTTTTAGCCGCCACATCACAGAGTTTGATGGAGAAATTCCGACGGATGTCTTTGCCGTCAGTAAATGCTTCTCACATTCCAGCTAAAACCAACTACAATAAAGGCAAACAAAAGGTCACCACTTCTTGGGCACCTAAGAAAGATAAAAAGGCCTTTATTGTTCATGTCTCTCTCAAAGTACATAATACCTCACAGTGGTATTTTGACAGTGGGTGCTCCAGACATATGAAAGGTGATGCCTCATTTTTTACATCTCTTGAGGATTATCAGGATGGCAGAGTCACCATTGGAGATGGGAGCAAGTCTAGCATTATAGGACGTGGTACTGTCGAGTTACCTGGATTTCCTAAGCTTGAAAATGTTTTGTACGTCAAAGGTTTGAAAGCAAACCTTCTCAGCATTAGCCAGCTGTGCGACACTGACTTTGCCGTAAAGTTTGACCGGGACATTTGTAAGGTCTATAATCAAGCCGGTAAACTTTTAGTGCAAGGGGTGAGGACAAAGGATAATTGTTATGGGACTGAGCCCACATCCTCACTTGTCTACAACAGCGCCACGATCACTCCTATGGATTTGTGGCACCAATGTCTAGGTCACGTGAACGTTAGATATTTAACTCTTTTAGCTAAAAAGGACCTAGTACGTGGCTTACCATCTCTTGGAAAGTCAACTTCCACGGTTTGTGGACCCTGTCAGTTGGGAAAACAAATTCGAAGCCCTCATAGGAAGTTGCATTCCATTACCACCTCCCAAGTACTTGAGCTGATTCACATGGATCTTATGGGTCCTACTCGTACTGAGAGTATGGGTGGTAAGAGGTATATCCTCATGATGGTAGACGATTTCTCCAGATACTCCATTATAGGTTTTCTGAGAGAGAAATCCGATGCTGTAGAGTTTTTAACGACCAAGTACCGTGTCCTGCAAAATCAACACGGAGTCACTATTAACAGGATACGTAGTGACAACGACACTGAATTTAAGGAAGCAAAGGTAGATTTTTATTATGATAGCCTTGGGATCAAACATGAGTTTTCTGCTGTGAAGACTCCTCAGAAAAATGGGATTGTTGAGAGAAAGAATAGAACGATCCAAGAGATGGCTAGAACTATTCTTCTAGGTCGCAAAGTTTCTATGAGATTTTGGGCAGAGGCAGTTTCTACTGCATGCCACACGGTGAATAGGGTTTACTTACGTCCACACACACTTAAGACGCCTTATGAATTGTGGACTGGCAAGAAACACAACCTAGTATACAACCGTGTTTTTGGGAGTAAATGTTGCGGGATAGAGAGCAATTAGGAAAGTTTGACTCCCGGAGCGATGAGGGAATATTTCTAGGATATTCATCGAATAGTAGAGCATACCGGGTTTTTAACCTGAAGAGCTCTAAAGTATGGAATCAATAAACGTCACTGTGCAAGATGACGAACCTCTGATGGCTATTGATTCTAACCTTCAGTGTGAGGATGATGACTTTTCTGGGAGTGACCTTCTTGTCCCTCACTCACACTCTATAGACCCCACTCCTGTTCCAGGGGGAACACCTGCGTGGGTTCGCAAGAGTCATGACCCTCCTACCATTATTGGCGATCCCACTCTAGGGGTCAAGACTCGTGCTCAGCTAGAGAACGTTGTTATCCATCTTTGCTACACGTCCAAAGTCGAGCCCAAGAATTACAAAGAAGCACTCAAGGATGAACATTGGATATCTGCCATGCAGGATGAGTTGCTTCAGTTTAAAAAGAACAATGTTTGGGAACTTGTCCCCCGACCTAGTGATACTAATGTGATCGGTACCCAGTGGATTTTTAAGAATAAAATGGATGAAAATGGTACCATAATCAGAAACAAGGCTAGGTTGGTCGCCCAAGGCTACACAAAGATAGAGGGTGTAGACTTTGGAGAGACATTTTCTCATGTTGCAAGGCTTGAGTCCGTCCTCTTACTGCTCACCATCGCATGTCATCTGCGCTTCAAGTTATACCAGATGGATGTCAAGAGTGCCTTTCTGAATGGTATTCTATAGGAGGAGGTTTATGTGGAACAACCAAAAGGGTTTGAAGACCCTAAGCATCCTGAGCACGTCTATTATCGGAGAAAAGCCTTGTATGGTTTGAATCAAGCACCTCGTGCTTGATACGAAAGGCTTACTTCCTATCTCTTAGACCGTGGCTTCAAAAGAGGGGGATTTGATATGACGTTGTTCGTCAGGAGAGATGACGGTGCTATTTTGGTTGCCCAGGTCTATATGGATGACATAGTCTTTGGATCCACATGCTCCCAGCATGCTCACCACTTTGAGGAAGAGATGAAAAGAGAGTTTGAGATGAGCATGGTAGGTGAGCTTACTTTCTTCCTCGGTCTCCAGGTTCGTCAGCAAGAGGATGGGATGTTCATCTCTCAATCCAAGTATGCTAGAGACCTAGTGAAGAAATTTGGTTTAGACTTCGCTAAGCATGCACGTACACCTATGAGTACTTCTATCAAGCTTAGTAAGGACACTTCAGGCAAGGACATAGAGCAAAACTTGTATCGGAGTATGATAGGTAGTCTTCTCTACTTAACTGCCAGCCGTCCCGACATAGCCTTTAGTGTTGGAGTCTGTGCGCGATATCAGGCATCTCCGAAAGAGTCACACTTACTCGCTCTAAAATGTATTATCAAATACGTGAGTGGGACTCTCTCATACGATATTTGGTATTCCATTGATACCGATGATCGTTTGTCGGCCTATTCAGATGTTGATTGGGCCGGGGATGCAGATGGATGTAGGAGAACTTCTGATGGGTGTTTCTATTTTGGTTCTGCTCTTGTCTCTTGGTTGAGCAAGAAGCAAAACTCCATCTCTTTGTCCACTGCGGAGGCTGAGTACATCGTCGTCGGGAGTTGTTTCACGCAACTCTTGTGGATGAAGCAAATATTGGAGGATTACGAGATTTCACAGGACACCATGATCATTTCCTTTGATAACACAAGCGCGATTCACATATCCCGCAATCCCGTCCAACATTCATGCACAAAGCACATCAGGTTACGCGAGCACTTCCTACGTCAGTTATTTGAGGAGAAGGTCGTATCCCTGAGTTTCGTTCCTACCGATCGTCAGTTAGCCGATATTTTCATGAAACCTTTAGATGCCCTTCGATTTGAGAGTCTTAGGATGTCTTTGGGGATTTTCACAGTCTTCTGAGGGGTTGGTCCGTGTCTAGCATAGGATGCGTTGTCATTATTATATACTTTGATTCCTATTGCTAGATTGTATCACTAGTGTATTTATTCTTTTTACTTTTTATATTTCTTTTAAAAAAAATACAAAAAGATTTTCTTTTAGAAAATTTTTGAGAAAAGCACAAAACGATTTTGTTTTGATAAATTTTTTGAAAAATCCAAAAATATCTCTGTTTTGCAACTTTTATGGATGAGCATTTAAGATAGCCCGGACATAACTTCACTTCATATATCCATGTGACTGTTTGATAGAGATTTGAGACGCTACATCATTTCATCCATGTGCTTTACACTATTTGGAGTCTTTGAGATGTAATTAGTGATATTTTCCTACATGTTTGACTCCTATATCCTTTATTGCACACATGCACACCTTTACTTGATTATTGTACTTGTCTATCTCATATTGGCTTGAGTGTTTCCATCTCAATTCTGTCTATACAACGTTCAATATGCGATAAAACTTGACAAGATTGGACTGCATGTAAAAATCATTTTTGTGAGACTGAGTGTTTGTTTAAGAACGGGGAGGGGCTGCGAAAGGTAATTATCTATTCTTTGCGTAAAATTCACCGTTCAAAAGGACCTAAAAAATGGAGGAATTTTATTATCCGAGGTCTAAAGAGGTTAAAAGAGCCCAGAAAAAATTGTAAAGGCAATAAAAAGCAATTCATGCCAATTATGGGCCATTAGGTTTCACCATCAATTCTCCAAAGTTTGAGAATTTAGAAAGCCTCCATTAAAAATATAAATCTGAGGGAGTTTGGTTGGATAATGTTTAAACGGGTTTGCACTTCCTTGAAAGTCCTGAAAAAGCATGAATTCGTTTTGGACGTTATTGGTGTGGAAATCACTTTGAGCTTTGATTTGTTGATTTGATTAAGTCAATGTCTCGTTCCATTTTTTTCTTACACCAAAAGGAAGCATTTGAGTTCATTCATTAGGAATATCCAATATTCATCGTGCACATATGTCATGTTTGTATGCATTGATTTTTCTATCGAGTTTGATCACACCCATTCATTAACGCTATCACCAACTTGGTTATTTTGTGTTCATTTATGGTGTGATTTAGTCCTTGTGACACCCCGCACTTGCTTGGTTGATTTATTTCTCTCATTTGTCTATTTGGGGACATCATAAAAAGGGGGATAAAGAATTATCTTACTGGGGGAGAGTTTTTAAATTTTGAGTTTTCTCATAAAATTGCTATATATGTTTATCTCATTTCAAACTCGATATGTCACGTGGTATTTGCTTTGTCTCATGTGTGTAGGTACTACATGGATTATCATTGGATTGCACACCCTAATGAGAAAAGCATTGAGATTCCTGAAGACTTGAAGACCAAACGATGAAGTCTTATTCATATGTATCTTTCCAGTTTTGGGTGCATGGAAGGGTAGATTTGTATAGGCATTTTGTTATTTGATAATTCGGATGTTTGTTTTTATGTATGTACCGGCATAGACATAGGGGGAGATTTGCAAGGAAATTTTTTGTCCATTATCAATTTGTATGTCATAAGCCGTTACATCGTTAAAGAAAATCAAGATCGTATCGTCATCAACGAATCCGAATTTCAAAAGAAGAAAGGAATTATTTTTATGCACAACCGGACCGGTCCTCCCAGATTAAAAGAACCGATCCGACACCGGACTGGTCCGCCCCTCTACCGGACCGATCCGCTTGCTGAAGAGACAGTAGACCCCGAACTGGTAGCGAACCGAATAGGGACTTTGAGAAAACGAACCGGTCTGCCCCCCCCCCCCCCCCCAGACCGGTCCGCATCAGAGGCAGACCGATCCGCCTGGGATAAACTCAACCAGATCGTGCAGAGGTGTTTTAGGATGAAAGATTTCTATTTAAACCCACTTCGGGGATTTGTTTAGCAAGACTTCTACACACGATTTTCAGAGTTCCAAAACCCTAAGTATTCACCTTTTGAGTCCCAAGACTCATGATTTTTTTTTAGATTCACACAATTTCCAAACACTTGTGAATCATTTTGAAACCCTAGAACACAAACTCCTTTGATGTTCATATTCTTGTGGAGAAGACCGACCTTCTTCTTCATTGTTGCCCTCCTGAAAAGGGAAACTTCCAGCCGCAGACTACAGATCCGACGCCTGCGGGTAATTTTGTGTCACTGTATTTTTCATTGTAATCCGAAATTGTATGTTACAATATTATAATGAAAATAAATGGTTTTGCCCCTTTGGGGGATTTTTTCCCACATATGTGTTTTTGAATTCTCTTGCATGATTTACATCTTGTTCAATCACACCTAGTTGCATGTTTAGGGTTTATTTGGGTTAAGCTGTGTTTAATTATATAATTTCTTAATTTGAACGCACGCGCTACCTCTTTCAACAATAAAATCACAAACAAGTTATAAATTACATGATGACAAAGCAAGATATTTATTTCCAGAACAAGACGAATGATCGATTCCTTATATTGATCAATTGTTCTTTCTCTCCAAAGCTTTTCTCAAATTCTCCCACATATCTTATGCAACTAGGGTGTATAGTTTGTGTGCAAAATGTTTAATTAAAGACGGTTAACACCACTTAAATAAATTTAAACCTCAAGTGACTAAAATCCTAATTTGGGGCATCCAAATGAGCTCAAAATACAACCAAACTAGTCCAAAACATAGACATAATATATACCTACCCCCTAGACCCAACCCAGAGAAATAAAAATAAATCTTAGGGCCTCCGTCTCACTCTAGAGTCTAATATAAATGGTATTACCTCACAACATACACTAAAACCTCACAACGTAGAATAAAATACACACTTACTTATTTCATGCATAGCAGTACGCCACTTTATTTGTAATTAATATTACCACTTAATTATTTATAACACGTGACATAAAAATCACTTAACATGAAATTGTTTATTCTCATCTAAATTATGCATTCTATTATTACAAAATCACGAAAGTAATAAATACTCTCATTTATTAATTTATTTCTCAATTAATAAATAATAAATAAATTTCATAAAAGTATGGGTTATTACACACACACACACACACACATATATATATAAAGTGTATTTTTTTAATAATACACTAAAACATGTTGGTATTTTTAAACACTAAACCCGACCCTACTCCGACCCCGAAGGGTTCTTTATTTAACCCCAAAATCTGACCCACTATATGTTCATAGGTCCGAGATCTACATCTATGAGAGATAAATAAATATACGCATCACATTGCACTAATCGGAGGCGTTTGTTGTGACTGAAGGGGTCGAACCCCCAAATTCACTCCATTGTTGTCGGGTCGGGTAAGAACCCGCCATAATCCTCCCCATTTCCATCCCCACCTACACTGTGTTTAATTTGGGGATGTTTTTTGAGGTATTTGGAATAGTTAAGATTGTCAACCTATTCTCATAAATCACAGAGAGGTCATATCAATCAAATCCTAAAATGAGAAGTGGTGTATGAAGGATTTGTTAGTTAGTGCGTGCCTATAGTGAATTCTAGGGGTTTTGGGGTGGGATCCCCTAAGCCAATTTTTAAGTTAATATTCATTCATCATAAACTTAGTTCATAAACATATATTATCATTTGATTTCAATGAAATTATAGGGGTTGTATTTGATGTAAATTTATATTACACTAGGATAATGGATAAAGACTAACATTTCTAAATTAAAAAACAAAACTTTTAATTGTTATATATTAGTAACAATACTCCATTTATATACTCAATCAACGTCAAACCTTAAATAACAATAACCACTAAATTTTAATCTCTAAATAACAATATCCAATCAACATTAACAATACCTAATTAGATTTAAGAATATTCTAATAATTTCAAGCTCTAAATAAAAATACACGCTATCACGTTCTCGCTCGAAATGAATGCACCCAATCATTATCGTCAATACCCACATATTCTCCGGAATAAAATCCCCGAACACACCAAACAATATTTTAATCTCTAAATAATAATATCCAATAAAAATTAATAATACCTAATCGAATTTAACAATATTCAAATAATTTGAGGTCCTAAATAACAATACAAACAATCATGTTCTCGCCCGAAATGAATGCACCCGATCATTATCATCAATACACAAACATTCTCCGAAAAAAATACCCGAGCACTCGCTGAAAAGAATACCCGAGAACAGAACATACTTGTATTTCTTTCAATATCAAAAATAGAGAGAAAATCTATAAAAAAAAATAAAAACATAAAAAGCAAACACTACGAAATACAAACGAGAAACAATGTACAGATGGTTGTTGTCACTGCTCGCTAGAGAATACAATCGGTTATTATTGCGCCGGATTCGGTCTGGGCGAAATTTCGTTTAGCTTTGAGTAGGGGTGTGCACGAACCCGAATAGACCGAATGGACCGAAAAAATCGAACCGAACTGAACATACTTTTGCGGGTTTTTTTTAATGCGGTTTTAATTCGGTTCAAAAATATATAGGACCGCATAATTCGTGTCGGTCTCAGTCCTAGATTATAAAAAACGGTTTTGGACCGGACCGGACGGCTTTCATTATATATATATATATATATATATATATATATATATATATATATATATAAATTTCCTCACACACATGCACCACTTGACTACACATGTAAACTGCCTTTCAATTCAACTACAACACTACACACGCACGCACATAACATAACATAACATAACATACAATACAATACATTATTCATACCCTACTTCTCTCTCTCTCTCTCTAATCTCTAAGAAAGAAACCCTACCCACCCTCTCAAAACTGTGCCGGCGGCACGCTAAGCCCTTACGCAGCCCCTCTATGCCGACTCACCTCTAAGCCCCTTACACAACCCGCTCGTTTCCCTCTCTCCTCCTACGCAGCAACCAATGGTCGCCTCGAACGCAGCCAGTGGTCGCCGACCTCTACACCCCCCGCCTCTACGCCGTCCGCTCGCTTTACAATACCAATCCAGGCTCCAATTTGTAGTCTTTTAATTTAAGTTATTTTTCATGTTTTAAAGCCAATTTGCTAGGTGATTTGGATTTGAATGTTTAGATGGTACAAGTACACAAACAAGTGACTTCTTTATAATTCTCTGTTCCTCAACTTTAAGCATACCTCTGTTTTAAACAAATCAATCCAAGACCTAATTATTAGTGAATTGATTTATGATTATTATTATTATTATTATTATTATTATTATTATTATTATTATTATTATTATTATTATTATTATTTAGTGAATTGATTTATTATTTAAGCAATTATAAAAGAATCTCTTACATATGATTATCCATTTTTTATAGACTATCTTGAGTTATTTGATTTAATTAAGCTAATTTTTCTGTTTATTATATAAATATAAAAATTTATTAATGATGCTGAAAGAGGGTTTGTGGGTAGTCTTCAATATATCAATACTCCACAAAAGAAAAAGACAGAGAACAAAAAGCTAAAAAAATATGCTACATGGGATCCTATAATTTAATACCCTTTCATAATTCCTCTTTGTTCACTTCATCTTCAAACAAATTTAAAATTCTATGGACAGAAGTAAGTTTCCCTTAAGTTACATTTCTGAGCACATGGTGAATGTTTGTCAAGAGGGAACTCCTTAGCCATTTACCCAGGTAGCCAGGTTTCTTTTGATAAGATTACCCTCGGCCCTAGATTTGAATAAAAAGTCCTCCTAATTTTTAATGTTTTTATCAACAATAATGAAAAATGTAGTTTTACAAAAAAAAAAAAAAAGTGTTGATTTTAATAATAAAAAATGTGTTGTTTTTTATTGGTATGGACCGAATAGGACCGAGACCGAACACGGACCGTTTGAAAATCGAATAGGACCGAGATCGATAATTCCGGTCCGGTTTCGGTCCGTAATTTTTTAGGACCGATTAATACGGTCCAGTCCCAAAAATACCCCAAAATCGGACAGGACCGGACCGCGCACACCCCTAGCTTTGAGGGTTTGGTAACTTGGTCTTGGTTCGAAAGAACAGAAAATTCAAAAATTCCCGTAAGTGAAAATGGGCTTAGGTGTAAGGGTATTTTAGAATAATTATAAACTCCACCCCTAAGATGGCTTTTACTTCAGTAACGTAGTCTAAGGTCCATATAGGTTCAATGAAATACCATAAATACATTAAAAAAAATCCAAAAAATCAGCACGCACACTCGGGGCTGAGTAGGGATGCCTCTGGGAGTGATGAGCAACGTAATAAAAGTAAGAGGATGGTGAGAGAGAGATAGAGAGAGGATAGGGGCCAGGAAGTGAGAGATAATGACGACCTGGTTGGAAAATAATGGGTAGAATTTTACATGAAAACAAAATTTTTAGTGAAGTGGGAAATTGCGTTTGAGGAAAAATAGGTTACATTATGTGATTTTATGAAAATTTTTATAATAAAAATTCAGAAAGATAAAAGAAATTGTAAAATATTAATAATTATCATGAAAATGACGTAAAATCAAATACATATATCAACGTACATAGGTGGTGTTCAAAACACTCAAAATTAAAATTTTGGTGGTGACTCATAGAGAGAATGATATCTCCGGAAGAAATTGTGAAACGAAGGGGACAGGGTTTCTGATCACAGTAAATGAAAGAGAATGCAATGCAAAAGGTGAAAAAATAGTGTATAAAAATATCGATATATGTAAGACTCCTCTCATCATTGTCAAGTCGCTTTTAGTCCCCGCCTCCCAATATCTCCCAGAATTTCACGCTTCCTCTCACCCCCACCCCTCCACTCTCTCTCTCACTTTCTACCAAAAAATACGTAGCGTGGTCAACCTACGTCTTTCTTGTTCCCTTTAAAACCTAAAGAACCATTGCACTTTTCTCCGTCCTTCTTGCTTCAGTCTCTATCTATCAAACACTTCACTGGCTTCTATGTCTCACTTCAACCTAGAATATAGAACCCATTCCCTTATCTTCATACATGCATCAACTTATAACCACATTAAGAACATAACAGTTTATTAAAACCATTAGTTGTGTTAATAACCAAAATACCATCAATTCTAGCCAAAAATGTGGATGATGGGATATGGTGGTGATGACAAAGGTTTATCTAATTCAGTAAACAACATCAAACTTCAGCCCCTCGTCAAAAGGACTAAAAATACTACACATTCTCCAATATCAATTGCTTATGCATCGAATGGCCATCTGGGTATGTCATATTTTCCCTTATATACGTACATATAATTATTTTTTTCCCTTTCTTTAAGTATTTTTTCTGAAGTGTCTGATATTTACAGTGGCTACGGCAACTGATTGGCAAAGTACGAGAGAAAAAAACGCAGATCCCGTAGTGAGTTCGAGGTGGAATCCAACGCGTGAGCAAATACAAGTTCTTGAGGAAATGTATAGAGGTGGAATAAGAACTCCCACTGCTGAACAAATCCAGAAAATTGTTGGAAAGCTACGTCGTTTTGGAAGGATTGAAGGCAAGAATATTTTCTATTGGTTTCAGAACCACAAGGCCAGAGAACGCCAGAAACGGCGTCGATTACTTGAATCATCTTGTGGAGGACTACGTGATATTGACAAAGTTGGGAAACAAGATTTAGGTAATTTATTTATTTTCTTACAATTTTTAGACTTGTACATTACATAATGACCAACATCAGAAATGTTGCATAATATAAGCTCCTGTTTGAATTTGAAAAGTGCAAGATTATTTTGAATAGGAATAAACTGTTTAAATAGTTTTAAAATTATCCTAACACAAAATTAATTAGTTGAAATAATAGAACAACAAAGAAGATATTATATTATTTTATCACACAATTTGTTATGTTCTAATTAGTAGTATGTAGATGTTTTCCAAATAATAAAGATTACATTAATTTTAATTAGGATGCTTCCCAAATTAATCAATTGCGAGTAAGATCTTTTGAGCCTAGCTCATTATCATATTCTTTCAGCCACCAAGATTCCTCACCATTTATCTTGTATTTTTTTCATGTTTTACTCATATCTCACTTGTATGAATTAAAAAGTAATGTGTACATTATAAATTCTCATGTATATATTATAAAATCTTCAAGTACAATACCAAAATTTTACAATATTGAAAAAAACAACTATACACCAACACACCAACATACATGCAAAAGACACTGAGTATAGTTGAACCACCGTTTTAAATAATTTTATCATCTCCTAAAGCCTAAATAAATTATTACCACGAAATAATAAAAAAAAAATGTTTCAACTACATCATTAACTATATGGATTGCTTATCTATAAGCATGAGCTTTATACCATGAGTTAAAAAAAATAGTACTTGCATGTGGTGATCACATAATAGGTGTGGAGAAGTATGTGTTACTTTCGTGTGACTCGAGTGCTCAATATTTTCTTGAATTACACTATTAACTTCACAATAGAAGCAGGTACAGGATCCCCCTTTTGGCATACCATTGCTTTTCTGTTTGGGTTATACATTTCATCTCAAGAATAAATTACAGCAAAACCTTAAGTTACCATTCTTTGTAAAACGAACTGTACATTTTGATAAGGAAAAAAACATTGATACTATTCATCACGAAAGCTTTTATCTCAAATACATATTATGATTGTAGTTTCATTTGCTTTGAAAGAAACAATAGAAAAATTAGTAAATGGCTAATAGATTAGCATTGTTTGCCCTGGAATGTACTATTCAAATAAATATTATTTCAACAATTTTTTTTGTAGCATATTTTTTCAACAATTAAACATTGATCTTTGTTGATTCCCCTTTGTTGTTTGGGATATAAAGTTGAACTTGCTTTATTTTTGTTTTATGTCAGTGTTAAGCAAGAGAGGTTTGGAAGATGTACAGAAGCATAAATGGGTTACACCTTCAAACTGCAGTACAATTTCAGAGGTTTTTTTTTTTTTTTTGCTCTCGTCTCTTTTGTTTGTTCAATATCAACACATTTCAATTTAATTAACTTTACCAAAAAAATTTAATTAACCACGGGTATCTAGCAGACAATCAGAAGCAATAATAAGAAATAATCATAACAGCAAAAGGTCAAAACTCAAAAAGTTGCATGGCAAATGAGCAGGAAAGTTTTGTACAATGGGAGAAAAAAATGTTAGCTGTAAAAAGCTGCCCCCATTACTTTCTGTTGGGACGGTCGTCATGAAAAGATTGGAATTTTCTTTGGACATTGTGTACACTAAGTCAGCTTTTATTAATTGTAATGTTTTAGGAATCTGTATCAATACATAGAGCAGTAATAGCAGAATGCAAAGCAGAAAAGCGAATTCAAGTTGAAGAGAGAGAATTACAAGAGAGGGACAAGCATAGTGTCACTGGCTGTGAGGATGAAAGTAGAAAGTTTCAAACACTTCAGCTTTTTCCTATTTCTAGAGGGATTCGAGATGATTGTAACGTTGTTGATGGTGTGAATAACGATGCTAAAATTCCCATTAACACCATAGCTACCAACTTTAATCCAGTTCAGTTTTTTGAGTTTCTTCCTCTAAAGGACTGAAGAGTTGGGTTGGTGATGATGTGATGAGAAAAGTAGCTTGTAACCTTCATCTGTACTTATTATGATGAAGGCTTGTAGGTTTTGTTTGTTGTTGGAAGTTGAGACTATTTTACTAATTATGAGATAATGATAAATGTGGGGTAAGAAAAATAATTGCTCATAACACATTTCAGACAATGTTAGTTAAACACATGAAGAGTCATCATTTGCCTATTATACCAGTTGAATTTGGACCACTGGGAGAAAGTGAAAACATGATTAGGTTGAGGACCGAGTGCATCATGTGAAGAGATAGCTACCACGCCGTTACTATGAAAACAGTTATAATCATGATAAATAATATGCGGGAGAGTTTTGTGTTGAACATAACAGTGTTGCTATAAGGGGTCTCCAATATTAATAATAAGAAAGTTAAATTACACCATCCCTTAAAATACCTTAGGTCAAATTTTTTTTTCAAAATTCGTGGGGTATCATTAGACCATCTGAATGCTTAAGGAAAGATTTAGATTGGTCTTTTAGGTTATCCTGTTACAAAATTTGCACAATGGGACGATTTGAGACGCATAATACTTGCGCATACCAATTCTTCTATATGCATAAGCAGGGACGTAGGCAGGAATATGAGGTAGTGGGGGCTAATTTCCGGAGATTCGGGAGCGGGAGCCCCCGAAAAAAAATTGAAGTTATTTTTGACTATTTGCCAAAAATAATGAAATTTATTTAATCTAATGAAAAGAAAAACAAATATTTAAATGAACATAACAAAAAAAAAACATAATGAGCATAACACAAAAAAAAATATAATATTCGATTGAAATTTTTTTGCACGGTCACAATTACAATTGTCTTCAACGACCTTTCATGTTTTGAAAGCGCTGAATGACAATCTCATTATCTATCCCATCAAATACATCTTTCTCTACGTATATAATCATCGTACCATTCATCAATTGATCTTCCATCCTATTGCACAATGAAGTCTTTATGATATTCATAGCAGAAAATGTTCTCTCCACGGAAGCCGTTGCTACGGGTAGAATCAATGTTAACATCATAAGCAAAAACACCAATTTGTATACATCATGTTTCTTTGTCTCAACCATTTTTTTTGCAAGAGAAGAAATTCCACTCAATCCTTCACAAATTCCGGTTTGGAGTGCAAATCAAGAATACATGTTCCAAGTTGCATATCAAGTTCCATGAGTTGGAATCCTGAAAATTCATTTGGATACAACCAGGCAAGACGAAGTAACTTTTGTTTATCAAAGGCAACAAATTCATCATCGGGGACAAAGAGATGCGACACAAATAAGTAGTTCGGAATTTACCTCATTGAAACGGCCATTTAGCTCTTGAAGTTGCAAATCAATGATCCCACAAAATAACTCAACACGATAACGATGCAAGTTTATTTTTTTAGGCGCTTTTCGTTGAGATCGTTTGTTGGCAACAAATGCGTCATTCATGTCGGGTACTAAAATGTCATGTTTCTCATAAAAGGAAGAAACTTTATCAAACAACATGCCCCATCCATCATCTCTCATCATTTGTAGTAGTTACTTACATACCCGGACTAAAGACATGGCATTCACAATATCTTGATATTTTCTTTGCAATGCCTTTGATAATTCATTTGCAAACTCCAACACATTTTTCATCAAATGCATACTAAAAAGAAATTCAAAGGTATGCATAGAATCCATAGCAACCCTAGCCTCAAATCTATGCTCGTGTTTGATAGCATCCTCTTCTATAATATAAAGAACAGCAATTACGGAGGAAAACATGGTAATCAAGCTAACTAAGGTACCAAAGTGTGAGCCCCAACGAGTGTCACTTGGACGTTGTAAAGAGGTACTTTGATTTAGTCCTTTCCCACTTTGAATCTCGCCTTTAAAAATTGCACTACTAATCTTTTCAACTTGTTGCTCGCGAAGAATATCATAACGTTTACATGATCTCATCATCTTTCTTTGACACCGCAACAAAAGCCAATTATAATTGATGAGCAAAACAATGAACATAAAAAGCACATTCATTCTCCCACAAAATAACATTTTGAGACCATTGAATTCCCCACGCATATTTGACGCCCCATCATAACCTTTCCCACATAACCTAGAAATACTCAATCCCAATCTTGCAAATAAACTGTCTATTGATAACTTAAGTGACAAAGTCGTTGTATCCCCAACATGTTCTACACCAATCAAGCGTTCCATGATTTTTCCACTTTTATCCTCATAACGCAAAACAACGGCCATTTGCTCCTTTACAGATACATCACGAGACTCGTTAATTAAAATTGCAAAAAGTGAATCTCCAACATATTTAATAATGTAGTCAATAATCTTGCTTGCAATTGAATTAACAATATCTTTTTGAATATCCGGTGATGTCAATTTATGATTTGAAGGAGCATTTTTCATTGCAACGACTCTAATATT
Organism: Sambucus nigra; assembly: GCA_949130495.1. NCBI lineage: Eukaryota > Viridiplantae > Streptophyta > Magnoliopsida > Dipsacales > Adoxaceae > Sambucus > Sambucus nigra. The sequence continues at coordinate 322,224,249 of OX422215.1, read as the reverse complement.
CGCATTAAGCTCACAAGAAAATTTCATAAGTTCCAGAAAGTTACCTCTATTTTTTTACGATTCCGATTCGTCTCTACCCTGAAATGCAAGCCCTTGATAGAAAAGAAATCAAATTGAGTTAATTGATGCACTAAGTCGTGTTCGATATCCACTACGAGTTGTATCCGGTTGCTTAAATACAACTGTCTCAATGTGTTGTTGTTGGTTCATTAAATCCTCACATGCTTTCAAAGCTTAGTTATGAGAACTATTGGGACCCCAAATATGAATTACAAATCTTTCTTTCTTCTTCCAATTCGAAAATTATGTCCGCACAAATGAGTCCCCACCTGCTGGGTCACCTATGTTTGGCTTGAAAAGATAACAATATGTGGCATTAGTAGTAGTGCTATATTCTAGCCATGGAGAAAACTCATTGAACCAAGCTGGATTAAAACGCCTCAATTATTTTTCAAAAGTTTTGGGTAGGAAAGTGTGTCCGCAAGGCTGACAAGGCCTCTTTTGTAAATAGGCTCTTCAGAGTATATTTTTCTTTTTTGGATTACCACGGGAGATTGGAGTTCATAATGCAGGATCGCTGTGAAAATCCTCAAATATTCTTTCATCCTCTTCTACATTGCTCTCTATCTCAATGGGTGGTGGTGGCGAGAAATTTGTTGTCACCACTTTTTTTCTAAAATACTTCTCCATAATTCAATCCTACAATATCAAATTTCAACTATTAAATTTAAACCCCAAATCTATTCAATTTAAACTCCAAACTCTTAAATTTAAACCCCAAACTATTAAATCTAAACCCCAAATGTACTAAATTTAAAACCCAAACTATTAAATTTAAACCCAAGATGTACTAAATTTAAACCCCAAACTATTAAAATAGTATGTAAAATGTACTAAATTTAAACCCCAAACTATTAAATTTAAACCCCAAATGTACTAAACTTAAACCCCAAACTATTAAACTATTATGTAAAGTGTATTAAATTTAAACCCCAAATATATGATGTATAATGTATATACAACAACAAAACAGCAAAACATGGGATATTTTACAAGAACAAAATATCCTTTGATCTTTGATTATGTATACAAGAACAAAACGGGGGACACATTCACAAATCAAATATGTATTATGTATACAAGGCAAAGCAGGGGATATTTAACTAACCTTTGATCTTTGATGGTGGAGATGGTGGAGGAGTGGAGGAGTCGGTGGCCCGTGGAGGCAATGGCAGGGGATGGAGAAGATGGACGGGGGGGTAGCTGGGACGGTGGTAGCAACAGTGTAAAGCTCCCAAATGTTTGTGGACTGTAGAGAGAATTGTGTTGTGTATGTTAGGTTAAGTTTGAGTTAAAGTTTTGCAAATTACATTTATGCCCAATTAGCTACTAAATTTTCAATTTATACCCAAAACTTTATATAAAAGTTATTTTTTTTTCAAAATATTGTGGGGGCTACAACCCCCACTCGTCCCTACACCCCTCTGTCCCTATGCATAAGTGATATATGTTTGAGACAATTATGACTTGTGAACACATAACTTATTCGTGCATATGCTACCCCCTCCCACACACATAAAGAATTAAGCATATGAGATGGCCAAACTATGTTTAATACTGACAGCTAGTTTTTACTGTTGCTCAATTGTACACACAAAATTATTCACTCTTGTTTGTCTTTTGTTTCTTGCAACATTTCACTCAAATGATTTAGATATGCTTATAAATTTATCACTAGACTTTGTCAAAGCGAAGTTCACCTCAAGATTCAAAAGAGAGTGGAAGTTATTGGAAGTACAACTCAAGAGTTCAAGGAGAATGAAAGTTTATGTTCATGCAACTCAGAACACATAATAAAGTTCAAGGATTCATTTATAATAAAGTCCAAGGACCCATTCTTCTCCTAATAGCATCCCAAGTCATTGCAAAAGGCCTCTCATCAACAATAAGTGGATGTACCAAATGGACCCTAGCATCAGACACGTATTGACTTCTAAGTGAGCAATAGAACCATCCACCACCCATGACTCAAATCTTTCTCAATCCATGCAATGAGTTAAAAACCTATAATGCAAGTGGAAAAGAGAATGTTTGATCATAATAGTGTCGCAGAGGCCAGAACCCCAAGTGACATAATTTATGCATGAAAGGTACTCGGATAATGTGGACATTAATGTGTCTTAACCACCCCAATTAATGCATCCCTCCCACCTAAAGCTCATGAAAGTTCACTCCAAGGCTATTATCGTTGTCTAAAAATGGAGTGATCCAATTTTATAATCACATATAAATAATAAGAGCATTCTAATCAAATGCACGAGAGATAAAGATTTTTAAAATGATTCGGCTATGAAGAAAGCCTACATCCGCTATTAGTTTTATTTATGTTGGTTACAATAGCTCAGTATGGCGTGCTTGAGAATGATTGGATTATCCTCTTGAGCTAAGGGAGACTGTCTATTAATAGGGGTCCGGAACCCTAGAGATGGAATGCCTTTATATTTTCAGGTATTTACATTCGTATACAATAAATGTGACTCTTGGTTTTTAGTGTTGATCGCATTTCTAGCTGAGTAACTTTTGTTGTTTCTGGTGGTTCAAATTTTGGGTTGGTCGTCCTTCCAGTCGACTAGGTTCCTATGATGCCGATCAAGATAGCTATGTGGACACTTAGGATGACAGGTGTTGTCGTTCATTGATCTACGTAGAGAGATAATTTTTACATACAACAAAAGCCCCCAATACTCCATGCTTGATGATTGATCAAAAGTAGGCAGTATTTGTTCAAAATGTTGCTCGGCATGTGACTGGAGAGTTGGTCGGCAACCGACCTACATGACTTGTAAACATATCTGTCGGCACTGTGGATAATGGCATTTTTGCAAATACTTCAAACTTTTTTAAACACCCAAAGGGTACGACGGTCTTTTTGCGCTTTAGGAAGTGTGCAGCCGATGGTAGTTCAATCATTCATGTAGTTAATCATTTCATCTCTATTATCGAAGAACCTATAAATAGGTGGAGTTTTTACTCCTTTTCTCTTCATCTCAAACTTTCTACACGTATAATTTTTCATAGTTTTTGAATTTTCTTTTTGCAACTCTTTGTTGTTTGTTACCCATCACTGTTTCTTTGTCTTTGTTGTTGTCTTGGGAATCCTATAAGCTTTATTTCTTTCTTCCCTATTTTCACCATTTTCCTCTATTTCAGTCATAATTTATGTTGTGGATGGAGATTCGTTGGAAGAGTTTAGGTCAAAGAGGAAAATTTCTAACTGGGTAGACTTAGAAATAGCTCAGGGTCCCATCAATGTTTATTCTTTAAGAGAGGGATTTCCACTCTTTTCAATACTGAGTGTGGTATAACTTTTCCCCAAATTCTCTATTTATCCATTTTTGTGAGTACTTTGATGCATTACCTTCTAAAATAGCCCAAAACACATGGAGAGTAGTAAATGGAGTACATAGACTGAATGAGATTTATGAGACGCATATTGGGATCCCTAAATTGATGTTTTGATACAAGTAGGGAACCATTGGAGAGAACACGTATTATCTGAAGATTATGCAAGCCAATAGGGCTTTAGTGGTTAATCAGCGAGATTCCATTAAAGATTATTGAGATTATGGTGTTATTGTCAAGAATTGACAATATCCCCTTCCTATGGGGGTATCCTACACTAGACCTAAGTGCCCCCAAGAAAGGCGTGGCATAGGTTATAACTTTCTCTTTTAAATGTTTTGTATTTATCATCTCCTTACAGACTAAATTTGTTGCTTTGTATTCTTTTGCAGAGGAGAGTAAGAAAAGGTGTCCCAAGGAAGGAGAGATCAACCTTAAATTTTTCAAGTTTCTAGGGGGGTCTTAATCAAAGAGTTGGAGAAGAACATCCCAGAGTTGCTTCCATACTATTAGAGTATAAGAGCTCAATTACGTCCTTTGTTGCTCGTCCATCATTTGTATTGCCCCAAGTTGCCATTAATTTGTAAGAAGAGCTTATATCCACTTCCCCAGCCGCAGAATTAGCTGGGGTTGAATTCATCCAATGGGGAACTTTTTCCTCATTTAAGTCTTTTGACATATCTTATATCCCTACCTCTCCCTTAGCTGACATGGGTAAATAAAGGATTCTTAATTTATTGAGTGGGCTACTATCTCCCCCTACTAAGGAGAGTACTGATCCTGATAAGTGAACTCAAGTAGTTCAAAATAAGAGGCCTTAAGTTCTTGGTGTTGAAGAAATTCAAGCCACTAAACCTCAGTACAAGAGGTTAAAGAAAGTCTTACCTGATCCTATGAAGCAAGCGAAGAAAGTTTAAGGCGACCAACAGGAGTTGGTTGAAAACATTCAAGCCCGCGTGCGTGACATTGGGTCAGCTTCTGTGGCCATCAACCCTGGGTTGGATAGAGTTTTAATTAAGGTTGGAACTCTTCCAGCCGACAGAGCGGCATCAGTTACTTGCCTAGAACAAGACTAACTGAAAGAGCTTACCATAATTTGGCTTTGGTACTTATCTATTTTTTATTTATCTTCATCTTGCTGAACTTCTTATGATGTCATGTGTTTATTCTCTTGCAGTTTTTGGTTTATTTTAATCAAATGCTAGAGATGGATGATCAGTTGAGATCTTCCTCTGTTGAGGTATGATAGGCTTTTGATGGTCTGAGGCAATCTGTAATGGATTCCTAGAAATCTCTTGAAGCGAAATAAAACCTCTAGGATGAGAAGATGCAGGAAACTATGGATAGGGCAGTGGCAGCAAAAAATAAGGCAAAAATTATTGAGGAGAAAGACCAGGCTGCCAAGAACAAGTTGAAAGAGGTTGAAGATAGGGCCAAAGCTGCAGAAGACAAGCTGACAGGGTCTAAGAACTTGGCAAAAACTGCTGAAGACAAAGTGACTAGTCTAACTACTGAGGTTTTCTTCCTTGAATACTATAGGTAAGAAAGATAAGGACGCTTCTTTTGACAAGGGTTGGGATAAGGCATTTTTTACAAGTTCTTCCCAAATTGAATATGCCAAGGAGTTATCCTTCAAGGAAGGTTGGTCAGAGGCATTGATGGTGGTTGGCACAGAGGCCAACTCTGGGCATTTTCAAAGACATGGCGCATGCACTCCTCCTAATTTGGATGAAGAGTTTTATGATGAGTAAGGGTCTAGAGAATCCTCAATGGTGCCTACTAATACTTCAGTGGGGCCATCTACTATTGTCGACCTGCCTACTGCCAACCAGGACTGGTCCAAAGACAGGGAGAAGGTTTACCTCCTTTTAGGCAGTTTCATTTTATCCTTTCTTTTATATATTTTCGATTTCTTCTTCTTCTTCGTTTTATCTGATGTAACCACCGTTATAATCATAACTTGGATTAATGAAAGAAATTTTTTTGCTTAATTATTTATAATCTTCAAATGATTTTTATTTCTCATTGATTGGTATCTTCCATGTTATTTATCTTCCTAAATTTGCCTTATACACTAATACCTGTAACTTTCCAGTTTGATGGTAGGAAGAAAGCTATTATTTTTGCTGAATTCGACTTACTTAGGCAAGGTAAAAATCTATTTGAGGCTGGCCATTCTCCCTTTTTTGAGGAATATTTTTCAGGGATGCTCAGCCCAGATGTCTCTGACCAAGTAAAGCAGTCTTATATCCATCTTCATTACCTTCTAGATAGAGTTGTAGCCAATAATGTCAATTATTATGAGATGATTAAGCAGATGCACAAGGATCATAAGATTTCCAAGGCACTGCTCCATTCTGACTATGAGGCCAAGTGTAAGACATTAAATGAAGGACGGGGCTTTGATAAAAAGTTGCAAGACATCACTTCTGCCCTGAATAAAAAATAGTGGTCTTAAACAAAAAACTGGAGAACACCAGATCAATTGTTGCCATATTGGAGAAAGAAAATAATGCATTGAGGAATGAACTTAAAATTTTGAAGAAACTAGCCACCACTAGTCTGGACGAAGTGGTTTCATTTTTGGAGATTGAGAATGCTAGGTTATTAGAGGAGCAGGAAGCTTTACAGGCCAAAACCCAAGGCAAGTTATAGTTTAGGGTTGTCAATGGGCCGGGTCTGGACCCGGACGCCACTCGGATCCGACCCGAATTAACGAATCTAAGAAAATTTTATAAACCCAATTATCTGAATACCTGATTACTCGATTAGTTAATGGACCTGGTCTAGATATACATGACTCCGATCCGATAAGGACCCGTCTCGAATGTGTATATATATAATATAATAATATATATATATATATATATATATATATATATATATATATATATATATGTAAGTTTGTTGTCAAAAATTTGTTATCAAAGGTATTCGGGTTGGGTCCTTGGGTCCTTAATGGATCCGGGTCTGGATCTATTTCTTGAGACCCGATAGGTAATCGGGTAGGACCCAATCTGCTAAAAAAATACCCAGATCGGATATGGATATACCCTTACCCGATCCAGACTCGATCCGTTTACACCCCTAGTATAGTTGTTCGGCCAACCGTTGATAAAAAGAAAACCAAGAATACCCTGGCCGACTAAGCTGCTCAGCTCAAGGAGAAAGGTAAGTCCATCAAAAAGCTTCAAGATAATATGAACCGACTTACCTTCCATTTCCATAAGTAACCTAGGGCTGTTTGGATGAATGGGTATGATGAGGCCATAACTTAATTGGATAAGCATATGGAGCAAGCCATAAATGAGGGATACAAATGGAATTGGATGAACTTTCTCACTTTGATGAATATTCATAAGAACAATGAACTATGGCATTGGCATGACCCATGACTCTTGGATTTCCCTGATCCTCCATTTTCTATTGATGTCAGTTGGATTCCTCCTAATGCCATCCATCATAGTCTAATTAGAAAATACATTGGGGATTATGGTTTGGAAGGATAAGTGGAATATGTTCATCCTTTGCATTTTCTTGATCGATCGAGCATCATAAGGTGTACTAGGAGGAGAGATTAAGGTCTATCAATCATCCGAGTACCCTTGATGAACCTCCTGTTGGGATGAGAAGGGTTGATGGAAAACGTCCAATAGAATAACTTGTATTTACACTTGGTTGATCTTTGTTTTGTAATTCAAGTTCATTGGAATTAAATTAAGTTCTTTGAGATACTTTTGTCCTTTATATTTTAGCTCGTGGTTGCTATTAATCTTATTTCCAATTAGTTAGTATGTACCCTAACTAGTTACTCGGCCTATTGATTAAATGTCTTTCTTAGATTTTAGATAATTGTTTTGTGATTGAATCTGATTGTAGTGACTGTGACACCCCGACTAATTAAATACCGGGTAGCTACTCCTTTATAAAATTAATTCAAAATGCCAAGTTGGCTCAGTTAATAGCATCACTGTCGAAAACATTTTTATTATTACTAACCACCTAGTATTTAAAAAGCAAGTTGCCAAATTTTAATTTAAGTCTGATTAAACATGAAACAATGTAAAGAAGAAGTAAATAACACCATTCCATACTGAAGTAAAATGAATAACCATCACAATAGAGTAAATAAAGTCTGGAGGAAAACTCCTCTCTACAATCCCATAACTGAAATGAATAACCGAAACTGAAATAAAACATGCTGAAGTCTGAAAACTGAAATATAAAAGATGTCTCTAAAGAAATGGGCAACATGCCCTACAACTGATAGATGGTGACTCTGGAATCCAAAAGATAGAAGCGTCTACATGCAAATCCCTGTAGCTTCCACAAGCAGCTACAGCTCGTCACCTGAATGAGTATCCTATACTTGGTGTCCTTGTGGCTGGGCACCTAAAAATGGTTTTACAAAGAAAAAGAGATTTGAAAAGCAAACGGGTCAGAGCCCGAATGTGGAGTTATATTTTAAAAACCTGCAAGTGCTTTAAAAACATTTAAAACATTAAATGCAAAATACATGTTAGGACGTGCACTCACATGATATTCTCACCTCTCGTCTAACTGTGCACTCCTAACGCAAGTACCCATCTACAATAATATAACCATTAGCTAAGTGACATCATGACTAGCTAGACTGTAATAGTTCCTACCCTTTTTACCCGGTTTTATCAACATATAATGCTCGTAATTAAATAGAGGTTTAACGTAAACTCAGTTACTAAATATGTCATTGATATAACTATCAGTTAACTCATTATATATCTCGAAACAATACCGTAATATTTTTACAACATTAACATGAGGATTCCCATTAATATAATGTATATTATTCACAACATAAATATACGATACAAGCACCCCGCAATCTAAGCTATGGTGCACACATACTCTGCTATCCATCCCGGTACATCACGTACATAAGGATTACATATTCCGAATCTCTCAGGAATAGTTTACCGATAACAACATCACAAATAATGGAGGCGAACACAGTCACCATCACATGGGTCACGCACATACCTACGCTCCCATGATCAGCGGACTTATTAATATCACAATAAGTCTTTCTATGACCTATGTTCATCGAGGTACCAGTCTATATCCCCCCCGTAGGCACACAAGGATTAGAGGGTCCTAAGAGAACGCAACCTCCCGTGATAGCAAGTATGGTAGGTATGTCATACACACAATCCATATACTAATACTAAGTAAACACACATCTTAGTAATACCGTATTTTAATTGTAGTACGTATCGCATTCTCGTACTAACTATAATTATCACAATTTGTACTATTCCGGTTTGTAATTATACGCGCTATAATTCATCCTCACATCGTAGTAAACACTCACGTCTCAACCCAAATGGTTCATTGAATATAACTCTCGTATATAATTTACTCCTCTCAATAATCCAAAAGTCCCCAATCTAACCTCACATCAATAAAGGAAGGTCGTCTATATCCTCGAACAAGTTTACGGAACTCCAAGAATCAAAACAGTCCAAAAAGGACCAAACTGTCAACTCGTTACAAGTCTCGTTCGAACGAGACTTCGAACGAGTTTGGACTGTCAGGTCGTTAGAAGTCTCGTTCGAACGAGGCTGTTCGAACGAGATCCAGTTCGTTCGAACGAACTGTCCCTTCTAACGATATCTCGTTCGAACGAGATATCGAACGAAATCACTACTCGTTAGTAACGACTGGTCAACTCGTTAGAAGCTCGTTCGAACGACCTGGGGGCTGCTTCTAACGAGCTTCCAGCTTCGGCCCAAAATTTTCCCATCTCGTTTTTCACCATTTTTATCACTTCAATCCTTCTCCAAAGTTCGTTCTAACAATGATTTAAGTCCTCTAATCATACTAAAACATGCTTAGGTTATAAACTAACGTCTTTTAAGGCAATAAGGCATCCTAAACATCATTAAATCCCAAGATTTTATACTTTTCCCCAATATCATCAAGAACATGAACCCTAGATATATATCAACATCAATTCCAGAATTTAATTCGTTTTTCTTTCACCCAAACATGTATTAACATCATATTAATTGTCTCCAAACTATTCTACATGCAATCCTTCTCAAATTCTTCAAGTTTTATGATCTAGACTACATGGGTTTTCATATTTTATCAAGAACAACCATAAATCCGAATTTTCTAACATGGAAAAGACATTCTCAGAAATTAAATGGAATAAAGTCACTTGCCTTGGTTGTCTCTGAGTTTGGTGTAGATTAGATGAAGTTTCTGCAGAAATTCCTCTCTCTCTAAGTTCCTTCTCCAATGGTGGCTCAAGGTGGCTAGGGTTTGATTTGGGGAAACTTAGAAAACCTAAATGACAACCTACGTAGCCTTCTAGGTTAATATGGTTTAGTTAATGGGCTTAATGGGTTTAATCCACATCAGATTTACATCTCTAATTTTCGTCACTTTTAATTCCTAAAAATGTGAAATTACCAAAATACCCTTTAAGTTACCGGTATGGCCTAAAAATACCCCGGGACCCAAACTATACCCCCGGCTAGTGTTTTCTGACTATCTCGACCCTTCCGGACGCGTTGGCGCACTCAAAACGACCATACGGATTATAGATTTTAAATTCACTTTTATTAACAAAATATTATACCGTGACGCGGCGGTCCCACGCGTCTCAACAAAATTTCTAAAATGTCGTATATAAATCTCACGACAAATTTTATAATACCAAATACATATATAATCATATATGCACCTAATCAAATACCAATTCGAATTTCATTAGTATTTATAACCCGGATTAATTTCCAATTAATACGCATTTAATTAATTAATCCCAAAAATAAATATAGACAAAAGTACAGGGTATTACATACTTCCCCCCTAATAACTGAATTTCGTCCTGAAATTCGAAACTAGAAAGTACCTGCTAAAAATAGCTCTGGATAACGTTCGCGCATCTCATCCTCGCGCTCCCATGTGGACTCCTCGACATTGTGATGTTGCCACTGAACACGCACTAACGGGACTATCTTTGACCGCAGTTTCCTCTCGCTTCGGTCCAAAATAGCAATTGGCCCCTCCTCGTAGGAGCTATCCGGCTGGAGATCGATGTCCTCCACAGCAATGTGAGAATGAGCCAAATTATCTCTAAGGTATTTCCTCAGTGAGGAAATATGGAACACGTCGTGAATCCGATGCAAGTGCTCCGGTAGTCCAAGTCTATACGCAACGGGTCCGATCCGCTTAATAATAGGAAACGGCCCCACATACCTCGGTGCCAACTTCCCCTTCTTCCCGAATCACATAATCCCCTTCATCGGAGAAACCCTGAGCAAAACCTGGTCCCCCACTTGGAATTCCCTGAAAAACCTCTTTGCATCATCATAACTCTTCTGCCTGTCTTGAGCTACCCGAATGCGACTCCGAATCAACTCAATCCTTGCCGAAGTATCCTGGATCACTTCCGGCCCAAGTAGTTTGTTATCCCCCACCTCCAACCAACATGCTGGGGAACGACAAGGCCTACCGTACAATGCCTCAAACGGAGCCATGCCAATCATGAATTGATAGGAGTTGTTGTAAGCAAACTCTACCAGTGGAAGGTACTACTCCCATCCACCCCCGAAGTCAATAATGCACATGCGTAGCATGTCCTCCAACATCTGATTGGTGCGCTCTGTCTGCCCATCGGTCTGCGGATGATAAGCCGTACTCAACCTCAATTTCGTGCCCATTGCCTCCTGGAAACTCTCCCAAAACCTCGAAACAAATATCTTGTCTCTGTCAGACACGATATTTAGGGGCACACCGTGAAGTCTCACAATCTCTGAAATGAAGAGCTGGGCATACTGTCCCGTAGTGTAATCAGTCCTTACGGGTAAGAAGTGAGCGACCTTGGACAACCTGTCCACAATTACCCAAACGGAGTCGTGACCCCTCTGCGACGTAGGCAACCCCGTGATAAAATCCATGGATATGCTCTCCCACATCCACACCGGAACCTCCAACGGCTGTAGCAATCCTGTTGGTCTCTGATGATCCACTTTTACAAGCTGACAAGTGGCGCATTTCGAGACAAACTCAGCGATATCTCTCTTCATACCGCTCCACCAATACTGCCGTCTCATGTCTTGGTACATTTTGTCCCCTCCGGGATGTACCGCGAACCGTGAGCCGTGCGACTCTGCCATCACATCGTGCCACAATTCTTCCCCTTCCGGAACTACCAATCTCCCATTGAAGCGCAATCCCCCGTTTGAGCTAACGGTATAGGACTCGGCTCCCTCTGCAAGTAATCGAACTATCTGCTCCTGACAGAACGAGTCATTAGCCTGTGCCCGTACTACCTTTGTGACAATCTGCGGTGTAACGGTCATCACAAACATGAAAGATCGGGCCACTGCATCCTGGTGTCCCAATTCCTTCCACTTAGCTTTCCACACCTCTGCCACCTCATCTGCTGGCCTGCGGCTCAACGCGTCTGCTACCACGTTAGCCTTACCCGGGTGGTACTGGATGTCGAACTGGTAGTCCTTCACAAATTCAAGCCACCTACGCTGCCGCATATTCAGTTCCTTCTACGTGAACAGATACTGTAGTGACTTGTGGTCCGTGAACAGCTGAAACTTCTCCCCCAAAAGATAGTGCCTCCAAATTCGTAAGGCAAATACTACCGCAGCCAACTCCAAATCATGTGTGGGGTAATTCTTCTCATGAGGCTTAAGCTTACGGGAAGCATAAGCTATGGCCTGTCTCTCCTGCTGCAAAACACCTCCAAGCCCTTGCAAAGACGCATCGGTGTAAACCAAATACTCAACTCCCGGTCTCGGCAATGCTAACACAGGTGCTGAGGTCAACTTGTCCTTCAATTCATCGAATGCCAACTGACAGGCATCACTCCAGATATATGGCACACCCTTACGAGTAAGATGTGTCAAAGGACCTGCTATCTCTGAGAAACCCCGAATAAACCTCCTGTAGTATCCTGCTAAACCCAAGAAACTACGAATCTCCGTTGGCGTCGTGGACTGTCCCCACTCCCTCACCGCTGATACCTTCCCCGGATCGACAGATATTCCCTGGTCGGAAATAATGTGACCCAAGAACTGAACTTCCTTCAGCCAAAACCCGCACTTCTCGTATTTTACATACAGCTCGTTCTGACGAAGTGTCTGCAAAACCTGCCTCAAATGCTCGGCGTGCTCCTCCTCTGTCTGAGAGTAAACCAGAATATCATCAATGAAGACGATGACAAACTGGTCTAGGAAATCCCTGAACACTCTGTTCATCAAGTCCATAAACACTGCTGGAGCGTTGGTCAAGCCGAAAGGCATAACCCGAAACTCGTAAGAACCATATCTCGACAAGAATGCGGTCTTCGAGACATCCTCCTCCCTGATACGCAACTGATGGTATCCCGACCTCAAGTCAATCTTCGAGAAGAAAGAAGCTCCTCTCAACTGGTCGAACAAGTCATCAATTCGAGGCAACGGATACTTATTCCGTATCGTGACCTTATTCAACTCTCGGTAGTCCACACACAATCTCAGTGAACCGTCCCTCTTCTTCACAAATAAAACTGGAGCGCCCCAAGGTGAGGTACTCCTGCGAATAAAGCCTTGTCCTAACAGCTGCTCTATCTGATCCCGTAGCTCTCTCATCTCAGCTGGAGCCATACGGTATGGTGCACGTGCTATAGGTCTCGTACCCGGTAGCAAATCTATAACGAAGTCTATCTCCCGACTGGGTGGTAAGCCTGGTATCTCCTGAAACACATCTGAATACTCCCTGACAACCGGGATCGAATCCAAAGGAATCACAACCTCCTTAGAGGTATCCTCCTCTATGTAATACAGATGAGCGATTGATCCTCCCTCTGGGCGAGGCATCGCCACTATAAACATCTCTTGCCCCGGAATGGCAAAAACAATGCTCCCGCTGAAGCAATCAATCATGGCCCTATATGCTACGAGCCAATCCATACCGATGATCACATCGTGAACATGCATATCTAACACTAACATGTCTGCAGGCAATACCAAACCACCAATCTCTACCCCCACTCCCCGGCATATAAAGAAAATAAGTGACCCATTCCCTAATGGTGAGTCGACACACGTCACTGTGCTCTCTGCTGTAGCTAACAATCCTAAAGCTTTCGCGAAGTGTGTAGCTATAAAACAGTGTGTAGCACCCGTATCAAATAACACCCGACCCATAGTGCCATGGATAGGAACGTACCCTCGATCGCGGGCGGTGCCTGTGGAACTGCAGCCTGGTGAACGTTGTAGACATGTCCATACTGTAGCTGCCCCTGCTGAGCTGGGACTGCTGGAATGGGTGGAAATGCTACCATCTGCGGCGGTGCGGGAAGAGCGGCGGGAAACATAGGTCTCTGCGGCTCCTGGCGAGCACCCTGCTGCTGCTGCTGTGGGGCCCTGCCCCTATCAGGACAATCCTTCTTCTTATGGCTAGTCTTGCCACAAGTAAAGCACTTCCCTGGGAAGTTCCCTCCCCTCTGCCCTTGCTGTCCCCGGCCCTGGTGGCCGTTACCGTTCCTCCCTTGGCCCAGCTGGCCCTGATGGAACTGCTGCCCATTCTGCCCCTGCTGGCCCTGATGGCCGTTTGGACCCTGCTGGCCCTGACGGAAACCTCCCTGTCCCTGCCTGTAGTTCCCTGACCGGAACCTCTTATTATCCCCCTGCAGGGAGCCCTGCTCAGTCTGTCTCTGCCCCTGACCGGTTTGTGCCCCGCTGGCACCATGTACTCCAGTCCTGCCCTGATGGCTAGACTCCCCCGACCGCTTGCCCTCGGCCATATGAAAACGGTGGTCCTGGCAGTGTAATAATGCAGCGTTAACCACATCAGAATACGTGGCCAACGATAGGTTCCCTAGCAGATGCTGACGGATCCTCCAATTCAACCCGTCGGTGAACTTCTCTATCTTCTTCTTCTCTGTTGGAATCTCGTCTGGAACGATATTCAACAGGTTAGTGAACTCGGCCTCATACTCGGCCACTGTCTTGCCCTCCTGCTTCAAACTCATCAGCTTCCTCCTCATCTCTGTATGAACTGCGGACGGAAAGTACTTGCGGTCGAACCGCACCCAGAACTCCTGAATCGTGAGGGTATCCCTCTCCTCCGCGGTGGTAATAGACTCCCACCACTGTAGTGCAGATCCCACTAGCTTGAAAGTAGCTAGCACCTGTTTCTGAACATCAGTGCACTCATGCATCCTCAAATGCTCTGTATGTCCTTCCTCCATTGGCTCGAGACTACCACGTCTGAGCTACCTGCAAACTCTGGCGGATGCGCTTTCTGAAAAGCGTCTCGTACACGCTCCCAAGCAAACGGGAATGCATTAACCTGTGCTGGCGCGGCAACCGGCGCCTGAGGCGGTACCTGCTGAATCACGGCAATCGCGGCATTTACCGCTTGGGCTACTATAGCAGCAACCTCAACGGCGTTCATCATGCCCTGAACTGGAGCGGGCTGGGGTTCGGGCATTGCATTCCTGGGAACTCGTCGTGCACGTCGTGGAGGCATCTGAAATAAGAACAAAGTTTATAAGTTCACGGTTATAAACTTAATATAGCTGAAGAACGAAGCATACACAAAAAGAGTACAACAGTCCTAAAATATAGGGTTCTATATCAAAGAAAACGTAGCAGAAACATAATAGCCGTACAGATCCTAAGGACACTAGAACCTGGCTCTGATACCACCTGTGACACCCCGACTAATTAAATACCGGGTAGCTACTCCTTTATAAAATTAATTCAAAATGCCAAGTTGGCTCAGTTAATAGCATCACTGTCGAAAACATTTTTATTATTACTAACCACCTAGTATTTAAAAAGCAAGTTGCCAAATTTTAATTTAAGTCTGATTAAACATGCAACAATGTAAAGAAGAAGTAAATAACACCATTCCATACTGAAGTAAAATGAATAACCATCACAATAGAGTAAATAAAGTCTGGAGGAAAACTCCTCTCTACAATCCCATAACTGAAATGAATAACCGAAACTGAAATAAAACATGCTGAAGTCTGAAAACTGAAATATAAAAGATGTCTCTAAAGAAATGGGCAACATGCCCTACGACTGATAGATGGTGACTCTGGAATCCAAAAGATAGAAGCGTCTACATGCAAATCCCTGTAGCTTCCATAAGCAGCTACAGCTCGTCACCTGAATGAGTATCCTATGCTTGGTGTCCTTGTGGCTGGGCACCTAAAAATGGTTTTACAAAGAAAAAGAGATTTGAAAAGCAAACGGGTCAGAGCCCGAATGTGGAGTTATATTTTAAAAACCTGCAAGTGCTTTAAAAACATTTAAAACATTAAATGCAAAATACATGTTAGGACGTGCACTCACATGATATTCTCACCTCTCGTCTAACTGTGCCCTCCTAACGCAAGTACCCATCTACAATAATATAACCATTAGCTAAGTGACATCATAACTAGCTAGACTGTAATAGTTCCTACCCTTTTTACCCGATTTTATCAACATATAATGCTCGTAATTAAATAGAGGTTTAACGTAAACTCAGTTACTAAATATGTCATTGATATAACTATCAGTTAACTCATTATATATCTCGAAACAATACCGTAATATTTTTACAACATTAACATGAGGATTCCCATTAATATAATGTATATTATTCACAACATAAATATACGATACAAGCACCCCGCAATCTAAGCTATGGTGCACACATACTCTGCTATCCATCCCGGTACTTCACGTACATAAGGATTACATATTCCGAATCTCTCAGGAATAGTTTACCGATAACAACATCACAAATAATGGAAGCGAACACAGTCACCATCACATGGGTCACGCACATACCTACGCTCCTATGATCAGCGGACTTATTAATATCACAATAAGTCTTTCTATGACCTATGTTCATCGAGGTACCAGTCTATATCCCCCCCGTAGGCACACAAGGATTAGAGGGTCCTAAGCGAACGCAACCTCCCGTGATAGCAAGTATGGTAGGTATGTCATACACACAATCCATATACTAATACTAAGTAAACACACATCTTAGTAATATCGTATTTTAATCGTAGTACGTATCGCATTCTCGTACTAACTATAATTATCACAATTTGTACTATTCCGGTTTGTAATTATACGCGCTATAATTCATCCTCACATCGTAGTAGACACTCACGTCTCAACCCAAATGGTTCATTGAATATAACTCTCGTATATAATTTACTCCTCTCAATAATCCAAAAGTCCCCAATCTAACCTCACATCAATAAAGGAAGGTCGTCTATATCCTCGAACAAGTTTACGAAACTCCAAGAATCAAAACAGTCCAAAAAGGACCAAACTGTCAACTCGTTACAAGTCTCGTTCGAACGAGACTTCGAACGAGTTTGGACTGTCAGGTCGTTAGAAGTCTCGTTCGAACGAGGCTGTTCAAACGAGATCCAGTTCGTTCGAACGAACTGTCCCTTCTAACGATATCTCGTTCGAACGAGATATCGAACGAAATCACTACTCGTTAGTAACGACTGGTCAACTCGTTAGAAGCTCGTTCGAACGAGTTCGTTCGAACGACCTGGGGGCTGCTTCTAACGAGCTTCCAGCTTCGGCCCAGAATTTTCCCATCTCGTTTTTCACCATTTTTATCACTTCAATCCTTCTCCAAAGTTCGTTCTAACAATGATTTAAGTCCTCTAATCATACTAAAACATGCTTAGGTTATAAACTAACGTCTTTTAAGGCAATAAGGCATCCTAAACATCATTAAATCCCAAGATTTTATACTTTTCCCCAATATCATCAAGAACATGAACCCTAGATATATATCAACATCAATTCCACAATTTAATTCGTTTTTCTTTCACCCAAACATGTATTAACATCAGATTAATTGTCTCCAAACTATTCTACATGCAATCCTTCTCAAATTCTTCAAGTTTTATGATCTAGACTACATGGGTTTTCATATTTTATCAAGAACAACCATAAATCCGAATTTTCTAACATGGAAAAGACATTCTCAAAAATTAAATGGAATAAAGTCACTTGCCTTGGTTGTCTCTGAGTTTGGTGTAGATTAGATGAAGTTTCTGCAGAAATTCCTCTCTCTCTAAGTTCCTTCTCCAATGGTGGCTCAAGGTGACTAGGGTTTGATTTGGGGAAACTTAGAAAACCTAAATGACAACCTACGTAGCCTTCTAGGTTAATATGGTTTAGTTAATGGGCTTAATGGGTTTAATCCACATCAGATTTACATCTCTAATTTTCGTCACTTTTAATTCCTAAAAATGTGAAATTACCAAAATACCCTTTAAGTTACCGGTATGGCCTAAAAATACCCTGGGACCCAAACTATACCCCCGGCTAGTGTTTTCTGACTATCTCGACCCTTCCGGACGCGTTGGCGCACTCAAAACGACCATACGGATTATAGATTTTAAATTCACTTTTATTAACAAAATATTATACCGTGACGCGGCGGTCCCACGCGTCTCAACAAAATTTCTAAAATGTCGTATATAAATCTCACGACAAATTTTATAATACCAAATACATATATAATCATATATGCACCTAATCAAATACCAATTCGCATTTCATTAGTATTTATAACCCGGATTAATTTCCAATTAATACGCATTTAATTAATTAATCCCAAAAATAAATATAGACAAAAGTACGGGGTATTACAGTGACTTAGATTCTACTAATGATGTTCTTGGATAAAATGTAAATAGTCATGTTAAACTAAGTTGTAGAATTAGTTATCTGTGGTGACCAAGTGTATTAATAAATAATTATCCATGTGTTTTAACCTAGTTGGGTAAAACCTCTTGTGTTTGACTTTGAGTCTTAGAGGAGATTTTACTAACTTCTAGTTCATGATTTGGAGAAGACGAAATCATACACGAAGGTGTTAATGACAAACTTTTCTGAAGATGGAAACATTTGACAAAGAACTTTTCTCATGTTGGAAAAGTATGACAAAGATAAATAATTTTTATGGAGTTGATAAAGTTTGATAAAGATAAAGAACTTTTTTGAAGTTGGAAAAGTTTAACAAAGAACTTTTCTGAAGTTAGAAAAGTTTGACAAGGATAAAGTACTTTTTTGAAGTTGGAAAAGTTTGACAAATATAAAGAACTTTTCTAAAGTTAGAAAAGTTTGACAATGAAATTTATTGAAGTTGGAAAAGTTTGACAATGATAAAGAACCACAAAGAACTTTTAATTTAAGGTGTATCACACCATACCCCAAAAAACAAAACATAAAAAGGAAGTAAAATGAATGGAATTATGAAATTTTATTAACTTGAATAAGTGATTACATTGAAAATAAAATTACTGATAATATTTGCGAAGATGACCAGCGTTCCAGGGGTTCTTAAACTCCTGGCCTTCCAATGTCTCCAGGCGATATGTTTCTAGTCGAATTTCCTTCGAGATACGATTGGGACCATGCTAGTTGGGTTCTATCTTGTTGTTTTTATGAATCACCTTCTTCGGCACAAGGTCTCACTACACCAAAAAGCGTCTTTTGTAATGGTATTTTATCATTACTAAAAATATTAGTAACGGAATTTTTCCGTTAGTAAAAAGGCGCGGGGCACAAAATTAGTAATAGAATTTTACCGTTACTAATAGTAACGGTAAAATTCTGTTACTAATTCTGAATTTACCAACAATATTTTATCATTACTAATTATGATTTAGTAACGGAATTTTGTGTTAATATTTTAACCTTATTACACCCTTTTTATAACACTTTTGTCTGATTTTGTAACGGTAAAGGTGCATTAGTAATATTAATACATATTTAAAAAATATATTTCTCAAGATCCAATATCCTAAATATAAACAAATTCAATTATTCTTATAACACTATTCAAATCCTAAGAACATATACAAAAATAGTTCACATAAACAAAATAAACTTAAACCAAATAAATGAAACATTGTAATATAATCACCCCAAAAATTATATTATTTTTATAATTGCATATAATATAACATCTTAATACAATCATCCTGAAATGAGATGTTTTACTATTATAACAAAGAAAATGAAATATAAAAAAGAAGTCTGTTGTGGAAGAAAATAGGATCATGTACTTTGCAATGGTTCATCGAAAGTTTGCAAACACTAGTGTGGATTGGAATAGAAATAGTCCTATTCCCTTGGCCTTTCTGGAATCACAACTCATTTTTTGGGGCTCCCCATACGATATGAGTGAAATATTTTTCACCCGTGCAAAAATTAAAATGGTGAAAATTGTTTACTGATTCAAATTGAAAAAACATAAGGATTGCAGAAAAATGCGAACAAGTTTATGCATTTTAGATCAAATATACATATTTAGTTCGTGTGATGTTTGTTGTCGCAAGTGAAGTAATATAACTCATTATTAGTGAAGAGTAAGTATTCCCTTTAATATTAGGAGACGGGAAAATAATATAACTCACCATCAGTGAAGAGTAACTTACGCATATAATTTATCCATAAAGAAAAAAGAGCAACTCAATCATAATGCAAGTTAAAACTCAACTAGCCACTCCAAATGGGAGTTTTGGCATATCTACCTTACACATATAATGCATCAACATAATTTTATTTTTCCTTGCACGTGTATCGGATAGTTTAAGAAGGTTGTCAAATTTGAATCCTACTCCAAAACCTGAAATACACACACACACACACACACACACACACACAAGAAGAGATTTATAAACTCAGTATGTTTCCAATAATAGTTAAAACCCATGTAGAAGTATTAACGAAGCAATGACGCGATACCTCGAGCAGTTCCCTGATTCCATGCATTTCCCAAAGTGAGAATTGTTTGCATTATATGGCGCAATTTCATGGATTCTTTTACCTATATTATGAATGAAAATTAAATGTGTGGTTGATAATACATGTCCATTGGTATTAGATATTAGAATGCATATAATAAAGATACCTCTAATAGCATCATTAATTGTGTCCAGGTTACATCTTAAGTCTTCCATTTGGGAAAATTTAAAGATATATACGTAAACATGAATACAAAATGAAGCATGCACACTCAAATAACATTAAAATAAGTGCCAAAGCAATATAACTAACTAGAAAACATATTCCTAAACGAAAATACTCGTAATTTGGTTTCCACTCGTGGAACCTTCATCAACTCTAGAAAAAATAGAAATGTTCATTCACCAAAATGATTTTTAGTAATAAGAATAGATCTTTATGAAATTCCGTAGACCCGTTACCAAAACAGGAAGAAGAAGAAGAAGAAGAAGAAGAAGAAGAAGAAGAAGAAGGAAGAAGAAGAAGAAGAAGAAGAAGAAGAAGAGAGAAGAAGAGAGAAGAAGAAGAAGAAGAAGAAGAAGAAGAAGAAGAAGAAGAAGAAGAAGAAGAAGAAGAGACATGTTTAGTCTTTCCAAGTATATCCTTGTCCCCATTATAGTTCTGAAAGATAAAATTACAAATAAGAATAAGAATAACAATTCAATGAGGGTTCAACTTACACCATTGTAAGAGTAAGTTCACAGTCACCAATAACTATTTCCAAATTCATAACTCGTTAATTCAATTGTTAGATGAAACAATCATTCCAAATTGATCAGCAGTGTTTGATTGTGTGTGCCAAATTCAATTAGTCAGAGATCGAGTGATGCCCCATTATAATTATGTTTTAAACTAAATTTTAGTTTATAAAATTAAAAGGAATGTATCCATATGTGTAATCCCTTAATCCTCTTAAACTCAATTTCCTTTTAGAGATAGATGCGGAAGCGTAAAGAGGCGATGGTTCACAATTTAAAAAACAACAAATTTTAAGTTCATTCAAAATTAAAATCCAACCAAAGTGAAATTAACTTATAACACACACACAATTCAAATTTCACATAAACGTAATTAATTAATCCAAGTCCTAGAATTTGCCTAAGTCATATTTATCAATATTTCCAAATTAGGCCAAACCAGTTTTAACAATAGACTTGAATTAAATAAACTTTACCCAAATTTAATTATCCACCAAATTAAATTAAGTGTGACAATTAAAACCAATTTTATCTTAAATTATCCTAAGCATGAGTTCTAGGTCATTATGCAAGATAAAATAAATCAATCACACCACGCCGCGATGTACGAGGAAAAACCCACAACGGGAAACAACCTCGGACGACCCTAGCCTCAAATTCACTAAGTGCGGAATTACATTTACAAGACAGGTGACTTCCTTCCTCAACTCGAACCCTCTCAAGCCTTGGCGCGTCTTCTTGTAACCACCTCTTTCTAGCGGATAACCACGGAGCTCCACCGCGATCTTGGACTCACCAATCAGATAACAGGTACACCGTCAACCACACGTGGTGTCTTTTACCACATGAGAAAGCCGCAGCTAAACAATTCTTCTTCTTTGAGGGATTTAGAAGAAAACCCAAACTTCTTTTCAAACAAATGTAGGGATAAACCGGTCCCAAAATGCTCCAAGCAAAGTATATGTATATATGAACTTAGAAGAAACAAATATGGGTGTAACTACAGTGTATATTGATTTTTCTTTGAAAATTGACACTTTAAAACAATGAACTTTTCCCTAAAACAATGTTTGTCTTAAACACTCTCTAGAGGTTGGTAGCATATGAAAAGTTAAGTTAGAAAAAAGTATTCTCGCACATAGATATTCAACAAAAAGATAGTGGGGTAAAACAAGTGGGACAGTGGGCAAAACTACTCAAAACTGCCAAAAAACCTGTTCCCGCCAAATCTCGTTCGAACGAAATTTCGTTCGAACGACATTCTCGTTCAAACGAGTCTTCTAACGAAGTTCCAGTATGGACTCGTTAGAAGCTCGTTGGAAATATCGTTAGAACGACCATCTCGTTCGAATGACATTTCGAACGAAGTTCCAGTATGCCATAATGGAAAGTCGTTGGCAATCTCGTTCGAACGACACTTCGAACGAACTCACAGAATGTTAAAAAATTCTTTTTAAGCCCAGAAACATTATATACTTTTTATATAAGTTTTAATAGAAACATTCTGAAAACAAAAACACAGTTTTAAAAACCTAACACACAATATTAACCGTTCCAAGCTCCTATATATATATATGTAATGCAGTCATACCTTGGGATAATGGAACCACTATTGATAACGTAGAGACGAGGCACCTAAACTCGGCATTTTGATAAAGCTTTATGCACTTGGCTGTTACGTCTTCAACAAACACGTCATAGGCTTGGAGGATGATCAATATACTCTATCCTATGACTCAAACGTTTTTGTCCAGAATTGGGCCAAACCTATAAAAGACTCAATTGGAAATTTGCGTCCTATATATATATATGTAATGCAGTCATACCTTGGGAGAATGGAACCACTATTGATAACCTAGAAATGAGGCACTTAAACTCGGCATTTTGATGAAGCTTTATACACTTGGCCGCTACGTCTTCAACAAACATATCACAGGCTTGGAGGATGATCAATATATTATATCCTATGACTCAAACGTTTTTGTCCGGAATTGAGCCAAACCTACAAAGGACTCAATTGGAAATTTGCGTCCTTACAAATCTCCCCCCTTTGGCTATTCCGGTACAAAAACCAATAAAAATCCTAAAGGGCCTTTAAGCTTTACTAGACTAATAAAAAGTTCCACCCAAAATAAAAATGCAATGCTTGACTCAAACAACCCAAAGGATCAACAATCTTTGTCGTTGAAAGTTTCTTCTATATAAATAATTCCTGCACACTTAAGCAAACACATTACACGCATAAGGAATATCAAAATATTTAATGCAAGTAAAGTAACTACTCCCCCTAAATTAATTCTCTCCCTTTATCAAGTATGATCAACTTTTAAAGACGTCTCCCCCTAAGATAAATATACTTAAACTAAGATTCGATAGTAATAGGATTAGATACCATTTCTCATTAAACTAAGATACGATAGTAATAGGATTATATACCATTTCTTCCCCGTCATTCTCCCCGTTTTTGTTCAGGAATAGACAAAGGCTTAAAGAGTCAAAAATTGACTTATCTTCCCCAAATAAAGCAGATACACCCTCTAAATTAAGCAAGGGATAAATAGAATGGGAAAACAAGCTAAAACATGTAATTGTGCATATAGTGATGAAAGCGTTAAAGCATACGGGCAACAAAAATTCAACTAATTCAACAAATACCATCGGATACCAACTAGGATGCAAAAAAATGACACCAATATAATATATAAATTATTAAGCATGTGATATCAACAGAGAATGCAATAATATGGATACCAAGTATGAATTATAGCATATATGGATTAGAAATCAAGGCAAAGACTAAACAAAAATATCAAATATATGTATACATAATATATACCAAAGAAACTCAAGTACACATATATAGATATAAACACACAAATGAGACACACAAAATATAATAGGAGTCTTTCACACTCGTATGGCAAAAATGTGTCATATGGAAACGGAAGTGTTGGGGTGTGTACTAGTAACGATTAAATTTAGAACCAATCACTTAAAAACATGTTCACGGAGTTCTCATTTGATTGCAAACTTCATCACATTTGAATATAACCTCATGTGCCAATATAGATTCAACTCAATGAACAAACATACACAATGCATACAAGCCTAGCATATTAATGATTCTACAAACCAATAGAGTCATGACATGAAATACGCAACTAGGATAAACGAACATTGTGCAAACCGTTGATATACCATCTAATCTCCCTCGATAAGAATATATTAATTTTGAATGAATATATCAATCAAACATAGGCCTTGACAAATTATTTTTCTTTTTAATGCCATATTTTCTGTTTTTAGGCCTTTGGACCACGTATTTCTTTTAGGCCCATTTAAAACGATGGCTTACAATCGCAAAGGATCACTAAGTCCTTTCGGATCCCTTCCCCGTGCACATTTATATTTATCATGTTTTCATTTTTCACACAAATCTCACGTGCAACAGATTTTGACATGCACTAGTCCTCCTAAGTCACAAATATGTAGATGACGAGATTGGTAGGAGAACACCTCACAAAGCTCAAACATACATATGAAGTTAAAAGTTCAAAAGAGCTCGTGCATGTGTGAATAGAGGAATATAAAAATAGAATCCATTATATCAACACAAAATCCAACTACTCCATGTAAGCATGGTAAAGTACGTAATAAGGATTACAATCTAAACCAAAAGGATAAAATAAAAATCATTTGTATTTTTCATGAAGCTTAAATTACTCAAAGGTAAACCACAAATGATAAACAAAAATATTTATGTATTTTTCAATTAATGCAAACAAAATAGATATAATACAAAAAGATAAACAAAAATCATAATTCTAGCATGTGATAAGCATGAAGCATAGACTAGAAAATGATAAACAAGCATACATTTAGCATGTGAATATAGCATGAAGTACAAACGCTAAAGTATGCAAACACTAACACATTCATCCTTTATATTTAGCACGGGAAGGAGCATGTGAAAGTAAATGAGAATCAAAAACCCTATTTTGCAAGGCAACCAAGTCGGATTTCCTACCCCAAATTAATGAAGAATGACTATCTTGCGGTGTAGGAATTTTAAATACCTTGGTTAATTTACGTTGGGATTTTCTAGAAATTCGTTTAACATCAAATCAAAATTTCCTAAGATGACCTTTTCGACCACAATGTGTACAAGTAAAAACATGTCGAAAAGATTTACCTATGGAATAATCTCTAATAGCTTTCTTAGTAGATTCTCCTAAAACGTTGGTTTTGGCTTTATGAGTATATTCATTACAAGAATTGAAGCCTAAATCACACATGGCATTTTTAATTTGGACCGTTCCCAATATTTTATCTATTTTTTTCAAACGACACTCCAAATAAAATTTTACATTACTAGAGTCTTTTAATTTATTTTTCAATTCAAAATGTTAGGCTCTAATAAAATATTTCGCTCTTCGAAAGAAAGAAGCTCCTTTTTCAAGGATTCCATTAAACCCCTAAGGCTATCTCTCTCGCCTTCTATATATTCAAGCTTCTCTAGAATAGCTTTCTCTCATGTCCTAAGATCTTTAACCAACATACTATCATCAATGACCTTGACATGCTCTCTTAAACTAGCTTCTAACTTCAAATTAGCTCTTTTCAACTTAATTGATTCTTTATAAAGTTCTTGAAAAGTATTTTGAAGTTCACTCACATTAACCTCTTCTTCATTTTTATTATCTCTTTCTTCTCCACTCTCGTTATCATCAAAAACAAGGGAATCAAAAACTTTGACCTCGGAAGTGTCATGTGTTTGAATATCTTCATGAGAAGATTCACTATCGGTGCTCACATGACTAGCCATAAAAGCCACAAAATTTGTCTTAGTGGGGGAATCGGGTCCCTCTTCCTTATCACTATCACTAAGGGTCGCATTATATGAAATGGGTCGTTTACCCTCTTTCCTTAGTTTAGTGGGGCACTCAGAAGCCCTATGGCCATAACCCTCACAACCAAAACACCTATTTGACTCGTCCCTATTTAATTGTTCATTGATTGGTTTAGGGATCTTCTCGATTTTGTCATACTTAGAAGTTTCAAATTTCTTAAAATCATTTTTGAATTTATCTTTGTTAAATTTAAGAAATTTTCTAAATTTCCGAGAAAACAAAGCCATGTCTTCCGAGTCACTATCACTCTCGCTCTCTACTACTTGTTTGACCTCGTTTGAGCTTTTAAAGCAATGCCCTTTTCAATTTTATTTTCGATTTTAGAGGGAAACATGTCTAGTTCATAGGTTTGTAAGTCACCTACGAGCTCTTCTAATTTCATAGAGGCTAAAGTTGGTAAAGAATTTAAAACGGTCACTTCTGGAATAAATCTATCGAGAAGGGACCTTAAAATTTTCTTTACTACTCGGTTGTCTCGTATTTTCTCTCCCAAGTTAAAAGATGAATTAACAATATTGGAAAGTCTAGCATAAAATTCATCAAAAGTTTCTTTTCATTCATTTTGATAGTTTCAAATTGAGTGGTGAGGTTTGAAGTTTCGAAGCTTTAATGACACTTGTACCTTCGTGAGTGAGTTGTAAAATATCCCAAGCTTCTTTAGCAGTCTCACACATCATAATGCGTCGAAATTAATTCGGTGTGACAGCGCTAAACAAGGAATTTAAACCACGGGAATTAAAGTTTGAAAGTTTAAATTCACCCTCACTCCATCTATCGGCGGGTTTGGGAACATGCCCATTATTAACTAACTGAGTAGGTGGGGACCACCCGTTAACAACAGACATCCAAACTCTCTAGTCGATAGATTTTAGTGTCGATTTCATTCGCGCTTTCCAATACGCGTAGTTTGAACCATCGAAAATAGTAAATTTTGAAAATGGAGAAAATTCCAATTTAGCCAAAAATATTTAAAGGATCTTAACGAAATAATTTATCGCTTTGGCTCTGATACCAATTTGTAATCCCTTAATTCTCTTAAACTCAATTTCCTTTTAGAGATAGATGTGGAAGCGTAAAGAGGTGATGGTTCACAACTTAAAAAATAACAAATTTTAAGTTAATTCAAAATTATAATCCAACCAAAGTGAAATTAACTTACAACACACACACAATTCAAATTTCACTTAAACGCAATTAATTCATCCAAGTCCTAGAATTTGCCTAAGTCATATTTATCAATATTTCCAAATTAGGCCAAACCAGTTTTAACAATAGACTTGAATTAAATAAACTTTACCCAAATTTAATTATGCACCAAATTAAATTAAGTGTGACAATTAAAACCAATTTTATCTTGAATTATCTTGAGCATGAGTTCTAAGTCATTATGCAAGATAAAATAAATCAATCACACTATGCCGCGATGTACGAGGAAAAACCCACAACGGGAAACAACCTCGGACGGCCCTAGCCTCAAATCCACTAAGTATAGAATTACATTTACAAGAGAGATGAATTTGTAAGGACACAAGTTTCCAACTGAGTCCATATATAGTTTTGGCTCAATTCCGGACAAAAACATTTATTCACAGGATTGTATTTAATTGTAATATTCTCAAGCCTATGAAGTGTTTGTTGAAGACGTAGCGGCAAAGAGTATAAAGTTTCATAATTATGCCGGTTTGCGTGCCTCGTTTCTATGTCATGAACTATGGTTCCATGCTCCCAAGGTATGAATGTAATATTATATATATAGGAAGTTGGAACAAGTTTTATTGGGTATTAGGTTTAATACAAACTGTGTTTTATTTTCAAAAAGAATTAATTAAAACTTTAAACTAAGTTTATAAAGATTTCTGGGCTAAAATCGAATTTTCCAAAGTTTTTGGAAGTTCGTTCGATAGGTCGTTCGAACGAGTTTTTCGTTTGAACCAGATGTCGTTCGAACGAGTTTCCAGTATAGGCCTTTGAAATGCCATTCGATATGTCGTTCGAACGAACCTTATGTTCGAAAGAGATATCCAACGAGAATTCTAACGAGTTCAATCTGGAACTTCGTTAGAAGTCTCGTTCGAACGAGATGTCAGGCGAGAACAGTTTTTGGCAGTTTTGAGCAGTTTTTCACCCACTTTCCCACTTGTTTCTTAACTAATTTTTTCCAGACTTTATGATGTGCGGGAAAACTTTTTCCAAAGACATCTTTTTCATATCCTACTAACTCTTAGAGAATGTTTAGAGAGAAAAAACAAAAAGATAAAAAAATCATGTTTTGAGTGTTAATTTTGAAGAGAAAATCACTTACCAATCTAGTTTTTACACCCATAGTTTCATCCAAGTTCACGTATATACATATCAATTGCTTGGAGTTTGGCACCGGTTTTTCTCTATCGATTTGAAGAAGAGAAGTTTCGGGTTTTCTTCTACATCCCATTAACAAAGAAGAAGTTGTTTACTTTGATTTATCCACTTGGAGAAAGGCTCCATGTTCGAGTGACGGTGACCATATAAAGTCCGATCGGTGGATTTCGAGACCGCGGTGGAGCTCCAAGGTTATCCACTAGGAAGATGTGTTTACAAGAAGAAGCATCGAGGCTTGAGAGGGATCAAGTCGTGTGTTGTAAGTCTTTCTGTCTTGTACTTGTAAATTCGTATCTAGTGGATTTGTGGCTAGGGCCGTCCGAGGTTGTTTCCCGTCTTGGGTTTTTCCTCGTACATCGCGGCGTAGTGATTTTTTGTTTTATTTTATCTTTTGCACTCACCTAGAATGCATGCTTAGGTTAAAAAGATAAAATTGGTTTAATCACTATTTATCTATTTTGGTGCTAAAATAAATATTGGGTAATTGTGTAGTTAATTCAAGTCTCTTGCTAAAATTGATTTGGCCTAACTTTGGAATATTGATAATTATGACTTAGGCAAATTCTAGGACTTGAGTTGAATTAATTGGTTTAAGTGAAAATGATTTTAATGCGTTAATTTAATTTCACTCGGTTTATTTTTAATTTGTAATAGAAATTAAAATTCGGTATTCGTTTGTTTGATTGAACCATCCTAACGCTTTCGCATCTCGTGTTGCATAAAAGGAAATAAATATTTTAATTGTGAAATTAAAATCCGGGGATCCATATCTCCTCACGCTTTCAAATTAGTATCAGAGACAAAAACGATAAATTATTTCTTTAAGATCCTTTAAATATTTTCGGCTAAAATCGAATTTTCCCCATTTTCAAAATATCCTATTTTCGATGGTTCAAACTACGCGTATTGGAAAGCGTGTATGAAATCGGCACTAAAATCTATCGACGAGAGAGTTTGGATGTCTGTTGTTAATGGGTGGTCCCCACCAACTTGTTTAGTTGAAAATGAACTTGTTCCCAAACCCGTCGATAGATGGACTGAAAATGAGTTTAAACTTTCTAATTTTAATTCCCGTGGTTTGAATGCCTTGTTTAGCGCTGTCACACCGGATGAATTCCGACATATTATGACGTGTGAAACCGCTAAAGAATCTTGGGATATTTTACAATTAACTCATGAAGGAACTAGTGTCGTTAAAGCTTCAAAACTCCAAAACCTCACCACTCAATTTGAAACTATCAAAATGAATGATAATGAAACCTTTGATGAATTTTGTGCTAGACTTTCTGATATTGTAAATTCATCATTTAATTTGGGAGAGAAAATACCCGACAACCGTGTTGTAAAGAAAATTTTAAGGTCCTTACCCGATAGATTTATTCCAAAAGTGACCGTTTTAAATTCTTTACCATATTTAGCCTCTACGAAATTAGAAGAGCTTGTAGGTGATTTACAAACCTATGAACTAGATATGTTTCCCTCTAAAACTGAAAAGAAAATTGAAAAGGGTGTTGCTTTAAAAGCCCGAAAAGAGGTCAAACAAGTAGTAGAGAGCGAGAGTGATAGTGACTCGGAAGACATGGCTTTGTTTGCTCGTAAATTTAGAAAATTTCTTAAAATTAACAAAGATAAATTTAAAAATGATTTTAAGAAATTTGATACTTCTAAGCATGACAAAGGCGAGAAGATCCCTAAAGCCGAGAAGATCCCTAAACCTAGTAATGAAAATTTAGATAGGGACGAGTCTAATAAGTGTTTTGGTTGTGAAGGTTATGGCCATAGGGCTTATGAGTGCTCCACTAAACTAAGGAAAGACGGTAAACGCCCCATTGAATATAATGCGACCCTTAGTGATAGTGATAAGGAAGAGGGACCCGATTCCCCCACTAAGCCAAATTTTGTGGCTTTTATGGCTAGTCATGTGAGTGATAGTGAGAACTCATCGATTGATCAAACTTTAACACATGACACTTCCAAGGTCATTGTTTATGATTCTATTATTTTTTATGATAGTTAGAGTGGAGAAGAAAAAGAGAGTGAAAATGAAGAAGAGGTCAATGTGAGTGAACTTCAAAATGATTTTCAAGAACTTTACAAAGAATCTATTAAATTGAAAAAGGCTAATTTGAAGTTAGAAGCTAGTTTAAGAGAGAGTGTTAAGGTCGATGATGAAAATGCTTTAATAGAAGACCTTGGGACATGTGAGAGGACTCTTCAAGAGAAGCTTGAATATGTAGAAGGCGAAAGAGATAGCCTTAGGGGTTTAATGGAATCCTTGAAAAAGGAGCTTCTTGCTTTTGAAGAGCGAAATGTTTTATTAGAGTCTAACATTTTATAATTGGAAAATAAATTAAAAGACTCTAGTAATGTCAAATTTGATTTGGAGTGTCGTTTGGAAAAACTAGATAAAATCCTAGGAACGGTCCAAATTAAAAATGACACTTGTGGTTTAGGCTTCAATACTTGTAATGAATTTACTCCTAAAGCCAAAACCAACATTTTAGGAGAATCTACTAGGAAAGATTTTAGAGATCACTCCATAGGTAAATCTTTTCGGCATACTTTTACTTGTACTCATTGTGGTCGAAAAGGTCACCTTAGGAAATTTTGTTTTGATCTTACACGAATTCCTAGAAAATCCCATAGTAAAGTAACCAAGGTAGTTAAAGTTCCAACACCCCAAGATAATCATGCTTAATTAATTTGGGTTAGGAAATCCGACTTGGTTGCCTTGCAAAATAGGGTTTTTGATTCTCATTTACTTTCACATGCTTCCTCCCTTGCTAAATCTAAAGGATGAATGTATTAGTGTTTTGCATACTTTAGCTTTTGTACTTCATGCTATATTCACATGCTAAATGTATGCTTGTTGAATAATTTTCTAGTCTATACTCCATGCTTATCACATGCTAGAATTATGATTTTTGTTTATCTTTTGTATTATATTTCCTTTATTTTGTTTGCATTAAATGAAAAATACAAAAATATTTTTGTTTATCATTTGAAGTTTTTATCTCTTGATAATTTAAGCTTAAAGAAAAATTCAAATGATTTTGGTTTGTCTTTTGAGTATATATTTTTATTTTTGGTTATAAATGTCAAAAAACTCAAAAAGATTTTATTTTGTGTGTATTTTAGTTTGACACACTTTATGTGGCATATACTTGTGTTTGAATCCCTCCTTTAACGCTCCCATGTTAGAACTTTTGGTTTAGTTTGTCAATCTTTAAAATGTTCTTTACCATATTTTTATGGAGTAGTTGGATTTTGTTTTGTATAAATGGATTCTATTTTTATATGCCTCTATTCACACATGCACGAGCTCTTTTGAAATTTTAACTTCATATGTATATTTGAGCTATGTGAGGTGTTCTCCTTCCAATCTTGTCATCTACATAGTTGTGACTTAGGAGGACTAATGCATGTCAATATCCGTTGCATGTGAGATTTGTGTGACAAATGAAAACATGATAAATATAATTGTGCACGGGGAAGGGCTCCGAAAGGACTAAGTGATCCTTTGCGATAGTAAGCCACCATTTGAAATGGACCTAAAAGAAATACGTGGTCCAAAGGCCTAAAAACAGAAAATATGGCATTAAAAAGAAAATAAAATTGCCAAGGCCTATGTTTGAATGATATATTCATTCAAAATACACATAAATGCTTAATGAGGGAGATTGGATGGTATATCAACGGTTTGCACAATGTCTGTTTATCCTAGTTGCGTATTTCATGTCATGACTCTATTGGTTTGTAGAATCATCAATATGCTAGGCTTCTATGCATTGTGTATGTTTGTTCATTGAGTTCAATTTATATTGTCACATGAGGTTATATTCAAATGTGATGAAGTTTGCAATCAATGGAGAACTCCGTGAACATGCTTTAAGTGATTGGGTCTAAATTTAATTGTTACTAGTTCACACCCCAACACTTCCGTTTTCATATGACACATTTTTCCCATACGAGTGTGAAAGACTCCTATTATATGTTGTGTGTGTCATTTGGGTGTTTATATCTATATATGTGTACTTGAGTCTCTTTGATACATTTTATGTATACATATATTTGATATTTTTGTTTAGTCTTTGCTTTGATTTCTAATCCATATATGCTTTAATTCATACTTGGTATCCATCTTATTGCATTCTTTGTTGATATCACATCCTTAATAATTTATATATCATATTGGTATCATTTTATTGCATCCTGGTTGGTATTCGATGTTATTGTTTGGATTAGTTGAACTTTTGTTTCCCATATGCTTTAACGTTCTCATCACTATATGCTGAACAAAAAGGGGGAGAATGATAGGGGGAGAAATGGTATCTAATCCTATTATTATCGTCTCTTAGTTTGGGGGAGATTTATCTTAGGGGGGGATGTCTTTCTAAGTATGTCAGTTGTTTGATAAAGGGGAGAATTAATTTAGGGGGAGTAATTAATTAATTTCATTTAATATTTTGATATTCCCTATACGTTTGATAGTTTGCTTAAGTGTGCAAAAATTCTTCTAAAGAGGCATCTTTCAATGGCAAAGCGTTTGATCCTTGGGTTGAGTCAAGTTTGGGTGGGTTATGTTTTGAGTCTAGTAGAGCTTGACGGCCCTTTTAGGATTTTTGTTTGGTTTTTGTCCCGGAATAGCCAAAGGGGGAGATTTTTAAGGACACAAGTTTCCAATTGAGTCCATATATAGTTTTGGCTCAATTCCGGACAAAAACATTTATTCATAGGATTGTATTGAGTTGTAATATTCTCAAGCCTATGAAGTGTTTGTTGAAGACATAGCGGCAAAGATTATAAAGCTTCATAATTATGCCGATTTGCGTGCCTCGTTTCTATGTCATCAACTATGGTTCCATGCTCCCAAGGTATGAATGCAATATTATATATATAAGAGCTTGGAAGTTGTTCATTGGGTGTTAGGTTTTATAAAAACTGTGTTTTATTTTCAGAAAGAATTAATTAAAACTTTAAAGTAAGTTTATAAAGTTTTCTGGGCTAAAATCGAATATTCCAAAGTTTCTGGAAGTTCGTTCGATAGGTCGTTCGAACGAGTTTTTCGTTCGAACCAGATGTCGTTCGAACGAGTTTGCCAATGAGTTTCCAGTATAGGCCTTTGAAATGTCGTTCGAACGAACCTTATGTTCGAACAAGATATCCAACGAGATTTCTAACGAGTTCAATCTAGAACTTCGTTAGAAGTCTCGTTAGAACGAGATTTCGTTCGAACGAAATGTCGATCGAACGAGATGTCAAGGGGGAACAATTTTTGGCAGTTTTGAGCAGTTTTTCACCCACTTTCCCACTTGTTTCTTAACTGATTTTTTCCAGACTTTATGATGTGCGGGAAACCTTTTTCCAAAGACATCTTTTTCATATCCTACTAACTCTTAGAGAGTGTTTAGAGAGCAAAAACAAAAAGAGAAAAATATCATGTTTTGAGTGTTAATTTTGAAAAGAAAATCACTTACCACTCTAGTTTTTACACCCATAGTTTCATCCAAGTTCACCTATATACATATCAATTTCTTAGAGTTTGGCACCGTTTTTTCTCTACCGATTTGAAGAAGAGAAGTTTCGGGTTTTCTTCTACATCCCATTAACAAAGAAGAAGTTGTTTACTTTGATTTACCCACTTGGAGAAAGGCTCCATGTTCGAGTGACGGTGACCATATAAAGTCTGATCGGTGGATTCCGAGACCGCGGTGGAGCTCCAAGGTTATCCGCTAGGAAGAGGTGTCTACAAGAAGAAGCGTCGAGGCTTGAGAGGGATCGAGTCGTGTGTTCTAAGTCTTTTTGTCTTGTACTTATAAATCCATATCTAGTGGATTTGTGGCTAGGGCCGTCCGAGGTTGTTTCCCGTCTTGGGTTTTTCCTCGTACATCGCGGCGTAGTGATTTATTGTTTTATTTTATCTTTTGCACTCACCTAGAATGCATGCTTAGGTTAAAAAGATAAAATTGGTTTAATCACTATTTATCTATTTTGGTGCTAAAATAAATATTGGGTAATTTTGTAGTTAATTCAAATCTCTTGCTAAAATTGGTTTGGCCTAACTTTGGAATATTGATAATTATGACTTAGGCAAATTCTAGTACTTGAGTTGAATTAATTGGTTTAAGTGAAAATGATTTTAATGCGTTAATTTAATTTCACTCGATTTATTTTTAATTTGTAATAGAAATTAAAATTTGGTATTCGTTTGTTGAATTGAACCATCCTAACGCTTCCGCATCTCGTGTTTCATAAAAGGAAATAAATATTTTAATTGTGAAATTAAAATCCGGGGATCCATATCTCCTCACGCTTTCAGACTTACTTCCTCAACTCGAACCCTCTCAAGCCTTGATGCGTCTTCTTGTAGCCACCTCTTCCTAGCGGATAGCCACGGAGCTCCACCGCCATCTTGGACTCACCAATCGGACAATAGGTACACCGTCAACTACACGTGGTGTCTTTTACCACATGAGAAAGCCGCAGCTAAACAAATCTTCTTCTTTGAGGGATTTAGAAGAAAACCCAAACTTCTCTTCAAACAAATGTAGGGATAAATCGGTGCCAAAATGCTCCAAGAAAAGTATATGTATATATGAACTTTGAAGAAACAAATATGGGTGTAACTACAGTGTATATTGATTTTTCTTTGAAAATTGACACTTTAAAACAATGAACTTTTCCCTAAAACAATTTTTCTCTCAAACACTCTCTAGAGGTTGGTAGGATATGAAAACTTAAGTTAGAAAAAAGTATTCCCGCACATAGATATTCAGCAAAAAGATACTGGGGTAAAACAAGTGGGACAGTGGGCAAAACTGCTCAAAACTGCCAAAAAACCTGTTCCCGCCAAATCTCGTTCGAACGAGTCTTCTAACGAAGTTCCAGTATGGACTCGTTAGAAGCTCGTTGGAAATCTCGTTAGAACGACCATCTCGTTCGAACGACATTTCGAATGAAGTTCCAGTATGCCATAATGGGAAGTCGTTGGCAATTTCATTTGAACGACACTTCGAACGAACTCACAGAATATTAAAAAATTCTTTTTAAGCCCAGAAACATTATATACTTTTTATATAAGTTTTAATAGAAACATTCTGAAAATAAAAACACTGTTTTAAAAACCTAACACCCAATGTTAACCGTTATATATATATATATATATATATGTAATGCAGTCACACCTTGGGAGAATGGAATCACTATTGATAACGTAGAAATGAGGCACGTAAACTCGACATTTTGATGAAGCTTTATGCACTTGGCCGCTACGTCTTCAACAAACACGTCATAGGCTTGGAAGATGATCAATATACTCTGTCTTATGACTCAAATGTTTTTGTTCAGAATTGAGCCAAACCTACAAAGGACTCAATTGGAAATTTGTGTCCTTACAATATGACTTAACATAAAGCATGAAAGGACGATTTTTAGAATTAATAAATACCATCACATGACCCACAGGAACATGAGATGTTTTTGTAGTTTCTGATTAAGGTAGAAGCATATAATCAGGAATGAAGTAGTTCCTTAAAAGGGTAAGGACATTTGTGTCCGTCATCAATTTGTATGTCATATACCGCTACACTGTCGAAGAGGTTCAAGATCACATTCACTTCAAGATGGGTCTGAATAATCAAGATCATATTGTGGAGTGAGACTCTACGAAGTTTATGAATGTGTGTCAGTGAGGATCTTCTGCGTATTAATTCTTTGCTGAAGCACTACACCAAAACTGGTGATTGGTCACGGCCAAAATCCCAGACCAAAACTATGAGTCGCGGACTTGGACCGTGACCATCTCGGGCGTGACCATTTCGTGGGTCGCGGCCCAAGTCCGTGACCAAAAAATGGTCACGACCGAGAGGGGGTCACGGAAGATGGTCGCGGACTTGGGCCGTGACCCATGCCGTGACGGGTCGCGACCGTCATTCGTGATCCACAACCGTGACAAATTGGTCGCGGCCAAAGTCCACGACCCACGACCGTGACAAAACAATAAAAAAAATGGTCACGGTCCTCATCCGTGACCCACAATCGTGACCAATTGGTCGCGGCCAAAGTCCGCGACCCACAACCGTGACCAAAAAAAATAAAAATAAATGGTCGCGGTCCAAGTCCATGACCCACGACCGAGACGAAAAAAAAGGAAAAAAATGGTAGCGGATTTTGGCCGTGACCCATAACCATGACCAAAAATATAAAAAAAATAGTCGCGGCCCAAGTTTGCCACCATTTTTATGCGTGACGAAAAAAATAAAAATGATCATGGACAAAGTCCATAACCATATTCAACTATAATTTTTAAAAAAATGTATTTTTTTTGTCCAATCCTAAAATTGGGGGTCCAATCACAAACTGCGAATCAAGAACGTTGTTAATAAACAAATATATATACAAACTTATAAATATTAATCGTCTTAATAATTAACAGACCAAAAGAAAAATTGGGCAGAGTTTCCTCTATTTTCTTGGCATCCCAAAACCTATAAATGTAAAACCTACTTATTATAAAGCCCACACGGCCATAAAATTCAACAATCAAATTATAAAAGCCCGCATGGCCATAAAACTAAACAATAAAAGCCTGCACAGCTGTAAAACAAAAAACAAAATCCTGAATGTCCACAACATATAAACAATCTTCATGCTGTAGACCATTGCATCCTTCGTTTGTTCCGCGTGCAAAAATAATACAAATGATAGGATACATAAAAAAAATCAGTAACCAAATAGTTTTACAAAAAATTTAATCAAGCTTAAAAATTGCATACATGAGTTAAAATTATCAGTAACCAAGTAAAAATATGCAAATTATCGTCGTTTTGAGACCCACGACTACGGGGTCAGTTCCTACGAGTTACATTGGTCCCGTGGGAGGTGTTGGTGCCACCCACGGGCCATTCGAGGTCTGTTTCGAGTTTTTACCCTCTAACGTCATGTTTTTAAGCCTAAGTCTAGAAATATGCAAATTACCATCGTACTCTCAAATCGGGAGACCTGCGGCTGCGGGGTCAGTTCCTACGAGTTACATTGGTCTCATGGGAGGTGTTGGCGCCAACCACAAGGCCGTTCGGGGGCTATTTTGCATTTTTAATGGGAGCCTTCGGCCCGGGTATCAACAAAGATAACAATGTGAACTCCTTTCTCACGAATAATGTCGGAGGAAGACTTAAAGGCGCCATAAGAACTGGCCAATAACTCTGACTAGTACTTAAATTACCGAAAGGGTTAAACCCATCGGTTGAGATTGCAAGACGAACGTTGCGTGATTCCTTTGCAAATTCATGGTGTTGTGCATTTGAAATTTTCCAGATGAGTGAATCAACCGGATGACGCATCAAATTCCCACCCACCTCGCATCGAGCATGCCATGTCATGGCCTCCGCTATCCATGGTACAGTAAAAAAATGTAATAACCGTGGCCCAAGTGGAAAATACTTCAAAACCTTTTGTGGGACTTGCGAGCACTTGAGATGTTTTGCATGTTTGTCATTTCCATTCTCACAAACCATATATCTAGGCTCACTCCATACAGGACATTCATCATTCTCTTCGTGCTCGTTCTGATACAATATGAAATCATACTGGAAAGCATGAATAGATTTGTATTTCAAACCTAAACCCTTCAAACTCTTCTCATGGTAGGATAATTGTCTGGTAACATGTTCTCTTTTGGGAATTTTTTTTTAACCCACTTAAGAATTCCGCTTACGCTGTTTCCAGACAAACCAAATTGACTTTTAAAATTATGCAAACCAATCATTGCATATAATACTGAGTGATCTTCATCGCAATCTTTATACAACTATCTAGCCGCATCAGTTTTCAACCGTATGTATTCCCGATCTCCTAGTAGTTCAGCATTAATTTTTTCATTTACTTGGTCATAATACGCATTATTTGTATCCATAGGTTGGTGGTTTTGTTGGTTGTGGAGTCCGTAAGCATCATCAATTAAGTCGGTCAATGGACGATGTGTTGGTGAATGATGTACCACTTCTACTCCTTGAGGTTCCGTTACACGGTCGGGTGCTGGTAATTCTTCTGGAACATAAGGTACAACTTTTTCACCATGGTATGTCCATATTATATAGTCTTGACAGATTCCCCACTTTAGTAAATGCAACTCAACAACTTCCAATGACTTATATTTTTCGTTAATGCAATGAGTGCACAGACACGGAATCTTATCACTTTTAAGATTTTTGGAAGCGTATTTAACAAATTCATAAACGCCCTTTACATGATTATTTGATATCCGGTTAGTCTCTCCCATCCACTCTTTGTATTGTGGGAAATCCATGTAATAATCTTCAAATTTCAGTCCTGTAGTAATAGGTTAAAAAATATTATTACAACTGAAACAAAAAGAATATTCTTACGACTGAAACAAAAAAATATCATTCCAAACGAAACAAAATCAATATTCTTACAACTGAAACAAAAAAAATATCATTCCAACTGAAGCAAAACCAATAGTCTTATAACTAAAACAAAAAAAAATTATTACAACTGAAACGAAAGAAAATATTATTAAATCTTCGCCAACAGATAAAGTGGCCAAGTAGTAAAAGATTTTGAATAATTCCTCAATTCCATCCCATCTCCACTGTTAACGTACACAGGTACATCTCCGTAGTCGTTGTATATTTCATCGACCAGTATTTTAGCCTCACCCTTCTACAAAGGTCGATGATGTACTAGAGTTGCAGGAACCCTGGAGATGAGTATGCACACGCCAACAAACCTCGAATTGCTCATGTCCTTGATATAGTACTCTTCGCCATAGTCACTGTGAGTTGTTGACGATGATTCGAGCCCCGTGATTGGCAGAGGTGCAGGGGAGGGGAGTGTTGGAGGATGAGGCATTTGAGAGGGTAATGTTGGAGGGGAAGGATGTGTGAAACCTTGAGTAGGAGTAGGAAAAGGGTAACCTTGAGGAGGCATTGGGGGCCTATAACTTTCAAAAAAGTTCACAAGTTTCCCAATTTGATTTGTCAATAATCCCAGGGTATTTTAATCTCATGGACATCCCCATCGGTCTTCAGCTAGTGCTCCTTTTGGGATGAGATACAATTCTTGGCCGAAGAAAGCTCGTCCACAAGAGGTGTAATGTGTTGAAGTTTTTTTTTGGCATATGTGAGCCAACACCTCTCGTCGTCCCCCTTTTGTCCTTTCCAAAGGTCTTAGTCAGGGCATCATTTTCAAGGTCAAAGTCATCAGTAGGGTTCGAATCGGATTGACTGTTGATGGCCTCTATT
Organism: Sambucus nigra; assembly: GCA_949130495.1. Taxonomy (NCBI): domain Eukaryota; kingdom Viridiplantae; phylum Streptophyta; class Magnoliopsida; order Dipsacales; family Adoxaceae; genus Sambucus; species Sambucus nigra. The sequence continues at coordinate 322,184,794 of OX422215.1, read as the reverse complement.
GATTCCAGTGTCTTAGCCAAGTGCGGCGGGAATTTATTATCTTTGTCTCATCGAGAATGAAGGGATAAGTTGGACCGATTTGGGGTTTTACCGGCATCTGAACTATCTTTTGTCCTACTATTCCATTCATTCTTCAAATCCTCATATAATTTGGATCCCAGCCCATGGATATCAGTTTTTTGTGCCTTATTTTTTTTGTTTTGATCCCTCTGGACCAACTTTTTTTCCTTCACCTCATTATCCAAAAACTTATTCCACTGATCCAATGGCATTTCAACATTGGGAGGCACTCTCTCTTTCAAAGCCAAAATATCTGAGCTCGCTGCCTCTTTCGAAAAATGTTTCTTCCGAAGGTTTCTCCTGTATGTCCTCAATCCTTCAGCAACCCGAGATAGAACCTTATTCTTGGAACGGTTAGGAAATGAGAAATGCTTGCAAAGTTGGTCATGTATGTCATCTCTGATAGCTTGATCAACAAGGTTCCAATTGTCTGGTCCACCGACTCCCACATTCATTTTTCCCAGCGATAAACACCGGGCTTTAAAGTTCAGCACGTCATTCCTATCACCTGTCGGGTTATTCCCGAGAAGGGAGAAGCCAATAGGCTTCTTTTCATTTGAGCGGGAGGCATCAGGAGTGTCGGATGGGGGCGTTATAGCAACGGGAGTGCTGGATTGGGGTATAGGAGCACTTGGAGTTGGACTTAGTGAGGAGTGAACCATTGGTGGAGTTGTGAATTGCTCAGTCATTGGTGTTGAGAATCCGGGTTCTGCACGAGATGGTGAACCTCGTTGTGGTGTCACCTCGGCACTTGGTACCCTTGGGTTGTTTCTTCTCGACATTATCTACAAAAATTAAAAAGTATAAGTGACTAAATAATTATAGTAATATGAAATTATAGCTAATTAATCAAGCTTAATTAGTTATATATATATAGATAGATAGATACCTTTTCAAAGTAAGACTTTAGAATAAGTTCAATGTGTCTGATCTCCATCCATTCGGTATTAGTTTTTAAGAACCTATGAATTTTTGCACGTGGCCAACTAGAAGGAAGGGTATCTATGATTGATGTGTAGATGTCAGTGACATAAACTCGGAATCCCCTATTTCTCAACTTGTTGGCAAGATTCAATTTTACGTGCATGTGGCGTGAGACATCACAGTCTATGTCAATGCTCTCTGTACGCAGTTGTACCCATAACGGGTGGATTTTTTTTACCGCCTTCTCCAACAACGTAACTAAGGTCAGGGCTATGTCGGGATTATGTGTGTGAAATATATTTTGTATAACGTCATCCCAGTTTTCTGGTAGAGAAAATAGAATACGATTGAATAAGTAATCTTGCTGGATATCAAATCCACGATTTACAAGGTAGTTAAATTGTTCGATCTTTTTATTTTCGTACCTATAAATCGGAGTACCGTCTATATGACGCACGCTAATAAAAGAGTTATGTGTGCGGTCTAATTGCAACCTCTCCCACTCTTGTTGACAGTAATTATCAGCGTGCCTCATTTTTCCTGAGAAAAGTATACGAGGGCATGAATACGAGTACTGCTATTAAGGTTTAGGTTTGAAAGTTATGAGAGTTTAAAAGTATATGTGAAATCCCAACAACAACCCGCCATAATTGTTTATAACACATATTGTAGTACTTACACATCTATTGTAGTACTTACACACATATTGTAGTGAAAAAAATCACGACATGCATATAACCCCTAATATAATATGATGGCACGCATATAACCCCCAATAAAATCATGACAAGGTGGATATAAATTTTTTTACTCATTAAAAATCCGTTTAATTATATTTTGTCAAAAAAATACAATCTAGGGTTTATTGGCATAATTTATACATACACGCACATACAATCTACGGTTTATTGACATAATCTATACATACACACACATACTATTTAGAGTTTACTAAAACCTAATATTTTTTTGCCATAAATCTATACATACACGCACATAACAATCTATACATACACACATATATAATCTATACATACACACACATACAATATAGGGTTTATTGATAAAAAAAACAATTTATTTGTTCATATTTACACACATAAACATACATATACACATAAATCTACACATACACACACATATAAACATAAATCTATGCATACACACACATACAAACATAAATCTACACATACATACACATAAATTAGGGCAAATCACGAAATCCAAATGAAATCAAAATGAATCAATACATACCAGGGGTTAATCCAAATGAAAACCAACTGAAATCGCACAAATTCAACTTAAATACACATGAAATCGCAAGAGCCCTTGCAAATCGAACATAAATCCCCACGAAATCGCTCGAGACGGCCTCAAAAATCACAGCAACAAAATGATAAAGCAGCGGGTTTTTTTTTAATTCCTGACTCTGGTCACGATAGGCCTGTAAACGGGTCGGATTCGGACCGGATCAGGCCAATCCAAATCCGAATCCGTTTATGTTAAACGGATTCGGATCCGATCCGATCCGATTATAATATTATAAATAACTATTATAAATTTCAAAATAAAATATATATTATAAATAACTATTATAATATATATTTCAAAAAATATATTTAAATAACTATTATAATATAAATTACTATTATAAATAAATGCAATATATATTAATATAGGACTATTATAAATAACTATTAAAATATATATTTAAAATATTAATAAATTTCTAAATACAATATATATATTAATTAAAAATATTATATATATAGATATATATTAAACGGATCGGATTATTAACGGATCGGATCATATGAATCCAAATCCGCTCCATTTAATAAACGGGTAATCGGGTAACCGGATAATCGGGTAATCGGATTTCAGGGGTGATCCAAATCCGTGTAAACGGATCGGATTCGGATTCGGATTCGGATAAAATCCGATCCGTTGACAGGCCTAGGTCACGACCTATAGCCCTGACCCCCATGCGTGCGACTAGTAAATGAGTCTGGCTTGCACCTGGTCACGGCCAAGAGCCGTGACCCACGATGCGCGACCCTTCCTGCTGCTTGAATGAGGTATGGTCACGGCCCATAGCCGTGACCCTCAATGTCTGTGTTTTCAGCTTCGTCATGTCTTTTGTCACGGCCCAAGTCCGTGACCCATCCGTGAACAGTTTGGAGGGAATTTTGGCGCAAAATTTGGTGCCAAGCTGGTCACGTCCAGTTCACGGTCTAAGTCTGTGACCCACTATGGTCAGGGATTTAATCCGTGACCACTTCCATCGCATGGATAATTTAATGTGGTAATAAATATGGTCATTCCAAATATTAAGTGGGTCAAGGCTAATGTCCGCGGCTAGATGGTCACGGCCCAAGTCCGCGACCCACTGGGCGTGACCATTCGCAGGATTTGGTGTAGTGAAGACTGCGTGTCTGGACTGCATGTCCTTATGGTATAGCTGCGTGTGAACCATTATTTATTTCTAGTCAATGCTTTGAAGGTTTGACGAAGACACCATGCGTTACACTTGTGGGCGATTATCAGGTTGTATGTAAGTCAATGGTCTTGTAAACTTGTCAAAGTCCTAGAAATAAAGGTTTTGCCTTTCGAGGATTTTTCCTGAATTATTGTGTCGCATGATTTAATTTTATTTGTTTGGGCACATAGATGCATGCTAGGGTTTAAATAAAATTGGGTTTTATATGCTTTGGAATCTAATGGATTAAAAGATTAAAAATTGTTTGAAACCACCCATCGAAAATTAATTTTTGCATTCACAAATTGGTATCGAAGCAGGTTACGCTAATTTATCGCCTATTCCTATTTTCCAAAAACTTGTGTGATATTGATTTTGTTTGAAAATTTTAATTTTGTTTAAAATTGCAAGTTTTTCAATGGATCACTTATATAATCGGATGCCCATATTTGATGGCGATAATTATGTCTATTGGAAAGCACGCATCAAGTCTGTTTCCAAAGCTATAAGTGAACGAGTTTGGTTATTGGTTGAAAATGGTTGGACTCCTCCCACCGTGACGGTTGATAATGTTACATATTTAAAACCTGTGTCAAAACTAGACCGAGGACGATTATAAATTATCTAACTTTAATTCTCGTGGTTTGAGTGCTATTTCTGGAGCCGTCACTCCCAACGAATTCCGTCGTATTATGACGTGCACCACGTCGAAAGAAGCATGGGATGTTTTAAAATTTACACGCGAAGGTACAACCACTGTTAAAGAGTCAAAATTACAAAATCTAGCTACCCAATTTGAGACAATTACTATGTTAGAGTCGGAGACATTTAATGAGTTTTACGCACGCTTATCGAACATTATTAACATTAGTTTTTATTTGGGTGAGATAATTGATAACACGCGGGTTATGAAAAAGATTTTGATATCCCTTCCAAAACATTTTATTTCGAAAGTCACTGTTTTAAACTCGATGGGAAATTTGAGCACACTTATGTTAGAAGAGTTGGTAGGTGATCTTCAGACTTACGAGTTAGATATGTTTCCCCAAACTATCATACCTAAAGATAAAGGGATTGAACTTAGGTCACAGTGGAGATCGAGTGAGGATTTTTTGAGGAAGAGGGATAAGAAAAAGTAAGTGAGTTTTTGTGAGTTCGAGTCTGAGGAGGAGTCTGATTTTGACATGGCCTTACTTGCGAAATTTTTTAAAAATTTTCTCAAAATGTCTAAAGAAAATTCTTCTAATAAAAAGAGATCTTTTGTGAAAAAAAAAAGAAAGAGGAGGCCAAAGAAAGTGTAAAAGGAGGATGAGATCAGATGCTTTGAGTGTGAGGGTAAAGGGCGCATAGCTAAAAAGTGTCCTACTAGGATAAGGAGAAAGGGCAAAGAAACTGCTATGCCCGCCACACTTAGTGATAGTGAGGGAGATTAGGAAGATAAGGAAGATGAGTCCAATAACGATTTAGCACATGGGATGTGTGTATATTTTTTGAATCGTGTGAGCACACCCACTTTGTCTCACGATGATAGTGTTCACGATAGCGACAGGGATGACTCAAGTGTTTCTAGTGGAGGTGAGAGCGAGTTTGAGAGTGAAGATGAAAGTGAGATCCAAAAAGCATTTAGGGATTTTTACAATGAGATCTTAAAAATAAAGAAGTATAATAGGGATTTAGGTCGTTGGATTTTAGATTTGGAGAGAGAAAGAATTTTCAAGGAGGGAAAAGTGTGACTTGACCGACACGGTGTCTAGTCTGATGACTTGTGTATCCCAACTCGAGAGTGATCTCGAACGTGCTCGGGAGGTCAAAGTCCCTTTAGATAACGCTTCTACGAAAGTTGAAAAGTTGGTTCTCAATCCCGTTTTGGGTAGTGGTGAGAATTTAGGAAAAGGTCATGACGGTGTATCCACTTCTATTATTACACCTGAGCCGGTTCCCACATTAGTTACTCGACCCAACCCACCTAGGCTTCCCTTACCTATTAGGAGAGCACGTCCTAGAGTTGATGAGGGAGGTACACTTAGGCCGGTTTATGTTTGATCCTGATAAGCACCCAAAACTGTACATTTTATACCCCGAATAGACGTACTTTTATTGCGAATTCTCGATAATATGGGTCTTATGTGCTTAATTGTTTATTTTGTAGGTCGAATGCACGTTGCGGTGTCCAAATGCGTATTTCAAGGCAATTGTGAATTTTATGGAGCTAAAATACCCTTGTCCCGTATCCTAGCCTATCCAAACCGAGCCTAAACCGTGTGTGTGTTGAGTTTATGCCTTTTATCAATTTTTAGATTTTTAGTTTGTGTCATTTTAATTTTAGGTTTATTTTAGAATTTTTATATTTTATTTTCTATTTTTCTATTTTATTTTTATTAATATCAATTTATTTTATATTGATTTTTATTAGTTTTTAGTCTTAGTTTTTATTTTATTTTATTACGATTAGATTTTTTAGGATTTATTTGTTTTATTTTGATTTTTACATTTTGTTTTTAGGATCTTAGTTTTAGTTTAATAGATTTCTATTCTTTTATTTTCATTTCTTTTTAGTTTCAATTTTATTTGAGTCTTTATTTTATTTAAGAATTAGATTTTATTAGGTTTTTATTTTATTTTATTAATTTTATTTTAGTTACAGTCATTTTTAGGGTCCAACTTAAACACACACATAAACTCACCCATAACCCCTACATGCAAACACATCCTATCCAACAAACCCACTTATCATACACCCTCACCATCACCCTATCTCCCTACATCCTCACACACTAAATCACTCCCAACTCCATCTTCCCCAACAACTCACTCTCTCTCCTCTCTCTTCCCCCATAACCAAAACACCAAACATCTCTCCTCTCTCTTCCTCAACAAATCACCACTATCATCCAAACCCGAAATATCGAAAACCTAGCTCCGGCCCTTCTCTCTCTCGATCCCAGCCAACCCGCCGGCATCTACCTCTCTCTCTCCTCGATCCAAACCGTGACCTCCACCCCCCAATTCCCTTACCCGATCGTCACTTCCCCTTCTTCAAACACCCATGGCCAAACCCTTTCTGGCCAGATTCAACTCAAACCCTCGTCTCCCATAACCCGACGACCGATCCCGAACCCACGACGCCGGCGATTTGCCATGGTGACCCATACCACATGAGCTCAACCCGAACCCAAATCCATCGACCCCGACCTACTCCATCTGACCCATCAGCCAAACCCATAAACCATATCCAACCACCTTACCTTTTGACCCATTTGTCCTAAAAAGCCATACACATTTTTTTCATCGCCTGCCAACAAACAATCCCAAGCCAAACATAAAATAATACCCACATGTTTAATACCTTAAACCCTTTTACCCAAAATGCCCCCAACCATATCTCTTAACCCGAATACCCAAAATTACCCCCTCACCATATCAGATTTTTATTCTCATTCACATGACACACCCAAACCACATACACACTTATACCAATTACCCAATTACCCCTAGCTCCATGGCACCTACTATTAAAAGAGGATGAAGACCCATTTTTAAGGGATCTCAAAATTAGTTTTAATCTTAGTGTGATAAAATTCTCTCCACCCCTCTATGTTGAGTATTTGCATTTTTAACAAAAACCTCAATATAGAGGTGTGTAGTGAAAATTATCTCTAGGATAAAGTTCACCCTACCCCTCTATTATGAATCTTGGCATTTTTAGCCATTAATTCATTACATATTGATGTAGTGAAATTTATCCCTTATGGGAGGTAAATTCTAATCCATTCCTTTATGTTGAGATTTTCCATTTTTAGCAATTATCTCAATATAAAGTAATGATCTAGAATTTATTTCTTTGGGTGAATTCTAATGTACAATTTTATAATTTTAGGACTTGCATTTTTAGCAAATCTCTTTTATTATTTAATTGTCCATTATGAATTCATCCACTATCCTTTTTATTTTTATTTTGTAATTTTTAGTTTAGGTTCAATAAATACATGAGTGAGGAATTGTAATTGAGAGGTTGTTGATGTAATTGAAGATTTCATGTCAATTCAAGGCTTAAATGGGTTTGATCTATTCCACTCTTATTACTTTTAGTTTAATCTTCTTTTGCTTTTATTTGTTTATCTTATATTTGTGGATGATGATTATTGAGGGCTAATCTTCCATTCATGGGATGAAATTTTGAAGACCTCATGAATCCAATTTAGTTAGTTTACTTTTTAGCACAATTTTATTTCCCTCAATTTGTTATTAGCTTTTACATCTTCATTAGTACTTTAAAAATTAGTATATAGTTAGTTAATTAACATGCCCTTGAAAAATTCATAAAAAAATAGAAAAAGTAAAAATAGAAAAATATAATAAAATGCAAATGAATCTATATATATATCCTCTCCAATTTTGTGTTTCACCCTTATATTTGGATTGACTCCCTTACTTACCCTCTACAATAATTTTGTTATAATTTTGTAAGTTCAAGGGAAATTTTTAATGGATAGAGAAGTTTCACAACGACGAAATCTACATTAGAAGCAATTTTTCTTTTTATCAAATGGTGTCGTTGCCGATCTTTGGAGCTTGAAGCACTTGCAAGAATTACCTATTTGCGATTCATTTCTATTGCACTTTTTATTTTATTTTTTTGTTTTTTTGTACCATTTTTTTTCATTTGTTTAGAAGGCTTGTATTAGGATTATTCTATCATTGCTTGTATTGTAGTGCTTAGAGACACCATTTATTTTCCATTTAAATTTGTAATAATCAAAGCAAGCGTGATAGGTAAACCGAACAAGGTAGAGAGAGGGCGTCCAAAGGCGAGGATTTAGAAGCCTCTCTACCTGGGGTCGGTAGGACTCCCGGGGACGACTGAGATAGGCGTGATCTCCCCCCGATCGACTCAAATTTTTTGGCACCCCACGGTGTAAAAAACTGTGGGAGGTATATTTCTTACACCCTCGTGCCTCTCATGTTAGCGAGTCAATTCTTTTGTGTGCTTTGTGTGCTCTTACTTGATTTTATTCTCGCATTTATTTTCGAATGGTGTGATGAATTAATTGACTAAGACCTACACCCGGTCACTCATGAGAAGGGATTTCATCACCCGACTCACTCGCTTACCTTTGTGTGTTACCCTAGCCATCACTAAATTTAAAATCAATCAACTAGGTAGCCCACTAGGAGAATAAATTTTGCAAACGCGATCACTCATATAAATTCCGTGATTTTTATCGCCCGCGGACTTATTTAAATTTGACTACCCTTTCACTAAATTCAAAGATAAAAATTGGCTATGTGCTAGTTTGGAAAATTTCTTGACTTGTGTGTGGGTCCAATTCATTTTTCGGTAGTCGAATTTTAGTGAGTTCGTCCATTCAAAGAGTCCATATTTTTCCCCACCCTTTATTCCAAAAAATCCAAAAATATTTTCTTCTTTTATTTTTCACAAAACCCCAAAAACATTTTCTTCCTTTATTTTTTTTTAGAAAAATCTAAAAATATGTTCTTTCCTTTAGAAAAAAAAAATCCAAAAATATTTTCTTCTTTTTTCATCCAAAAATAAAAAAAATAAAAAAAAATAAAAAATATTTTCTTCCTTTCATTCTCTAAAAATCCCAAAAATATTTCCTTTCTTTTTCAAATTATTCAAAAACCACACAAAAAAAAAACATCTTGAAAATAAAAAAATAAGGCTGTGATCGGTGTTTCTTCACCCTCACCTTTGCCAAATTATCCAACAAGACTGACGCTTCAGTCTTGTTTGGGGGTGATTCCCATCACCCCAATTTTTCTGCCAACCCACGCCATCATAGTTCTTATCTTTAGGGTGAGAATGATTCGATCTGGCTGAAGACATTAAACTTAGCGCTACCGGGAGGCAGTCCGCATTTCTTGTACTAGTCTCATCCTGTTTGGGGGTGATGTTTCACATCACCCTATGTTTTATCATGCTTATAGACTTGTACACATTTTTTCTCTTATCACTTATTCAGGTTTCATTCTTGGCTTCACATGTCCACTTCATTAGCGGTTCATTCTGGTAAACTCTTTCCTACCTTATGCTCTCAATTTTAAAAATCATTTTACTTAACATCGAGGACGATGTTCCTTTTTGTTTGGGGGTGGGGAATTTTATCAAAATCGTGCATCTTTTAAAAAAATTTGAGTTTTAAACCTGATTTTTAAAATTTTGTGCAGTTTCTTTCATCTCACTCATGGATGTGAATTTTCAATCATCCATCTTTTTAAGTCTAGGAATCAAGCTAGAGAATATTTTTTCTAATTAGCTTATGTAATACATAGCAAGGCATGTTGCACTATGAATTTCTAGACTCAACAAAATTTGCGCACTTATCACGTCATTACGTTTAGAGTTGAAGAGTACTATAATTCCCAAGAGAACCTTAAGGATCACTAGTCGAGACTTTAGCTTGTGAGATTTGCGCCTTTCACCCTTTCAGAGTGTTTTACGCAATCTTCGAGTCACAAGTTGATTCAACTTCTTTGGGTCTGCATTTAATTGTTGTATGATCTCATTATTCTTCATTTTTGGCTTGATCACTGAGAATGACATCATTTTCAAGTTGTAAGAAACGCGTGTCTTGAAATTTGTCCCGAATACTAGATTTTCATCCATACACCTACCACTTTTCCCCATATCATATTCCCATTGCATTCCCATGCTTTTCCATATTCCCCACATCATATATTTCACCACACCTTCACTCATACACCAACTAAATTCCATTTATCATACATTCATACACCTTCCATTTTCCATATCATCACCATATACAATACCGCCCATTTTCATATCCACAGAGAATAGTGTTGAAAGTAAAAAGAGAAGATCCGTCATAAAGAGTGTTTGCATTTTTAGCGAATATCTCTCCTAAAGCCGATTCAGATGGAGAAAAATTTGATACAAGTTTATGTTGGGGTTATTTGTATTTTTAGCAGATTTATCTCATACATTGATGCATATTTGGAAAAAAATATAGAAAAAAAAAGAAAGTAAAAAATGGAGATGATCTATCATAGAGAGTGTTTGCATTTTTAGCTGATATCTCTCCCAAAGCCGATTCAGATAGAAAAAAATTAAATACAAATCTATGTTGGGATTATTTGTATTTTTAGCAGATTTATCTCATACATTGATGTGTATTTGGAAAAGAAGAAAAACAGAAAGTTGCAGTCAAGAAATAAAGACATTTGTTCGTCTATGAGTGATACACTCTTCTCAAATATCCACCATCCATCCATCCTATCATCCCTCACCTCATCCCACATTTCCCATTTCATTTTCCCCTCACCCATAAACATCATTATTTCCCCTAGGTGTTCGGGCAAATGATAGTCAACGTGGTGAATAACTCGACGTTCTCACTATAGTGATTAGCATTTCTTTCATGAGATCAATTTTCTTTCTAAATGTTCGTTCTTTCTTATGTGTGTGTGAGACGTTTGAACTTGCTTACATTTACTCACCTCCTCACACACAAGAGAGATACACTAACCTATATCTCGAGAGTTCGATTGAGACAGATATATTCGTGAAATTTGAAGTTGAAGCGTTGATTCCGACAAGGCAATTTAGGAATTACTCTTGTGATACTCGATCCGTTTTGACTGATTCACACTGCACACGTTGAGTTCTAGGAAGGATGTTCCTTGAGTATTTAATTAGCTAAAAATTTTATGCACTTCTAGCTTGTATTTCTGAAATCATTTATCTCGTGATGGATTGTGCGATTATTCTACGTCTAATAAGAGATTGACTGCCTTTCAATAATTTTTTGCAAATAAGAATTTTGTGGGTATATTCCCTGCAAACCCTCACGAGACACAACTCATCCTGTAGGGCAACCTATAGCTTTAAAGGCTTGTTGCACACACTAAGTGCAATCGCAAGTGCCCGCGAAAGTGGTACACTTTTGGTTACTTATCTTTCTCTTTCTCTCTATCTTATTGCTCGAGGACTAGCAACGCTCTGTTTGGGGGTGGTGTGATAAGCACCCAAAACTATACATTTTATACCCCGAATAGACATACTTTTGTTGCTAATTCTCGGTATTATGGGTCTTATGTGCTTAATTATTTATTTTGTAGGCTGAATGCACGTTGCGGTGTTCAAATGCGTATTTCAAGGCAATTGTGCATTTTATGGAGCTAAAATACCCTTGTTCGGTATCCTAGCCTATCCAAACCGAGCCTAAACCTAGCCTAAATCGTGTGTGTGTTGAGTTTGTGCCTTTTATCAATTTTTAGATTTTTAGTTTGTGTCATTTTAATTTTAGGTTTATTTTAGAATTTTTAGATTTTATTTTCTATTTTTCTATTTTATTTTTATTAATATAATTTTATTTTATACTGATTTTTATTAGTTTTTAGTCTATTTTATTAATATTAGATTTTTTAGGATTTATTTATTTTATTTTGATTTTTACACTTTCTTTTTAGGATCTTAGTTTTAGTTTAATAGATTTCTATTTTTTTTATTTTCATTTCTTTTTTGTTTCAATTTTATTTGAGTCTTTATTTTATTTTAGAATTAGATTTTATTAGGTTTTTATTTTATTTTATTAATTTTATTTTAGTTAGTGTCATTTTTAGGCTCCAACTTAAATACACACATAAACTCACCCATAACCCCTACACACAAACACATCCTATCCAACAAACCCACTTATCATACACCCTCACCCTCACCCTATCTCCTTACATCCTCACACACTAAATCACTCCCAACTCCATCTTCCCGGAAAACTCACTCTCTCTCCTCTCTCTTCCCCCATAACCAAAACACCAAAGATCTCTCCTCTCTCTTCCTCAACAAATCACCACTATCATCCAAACCCGGAATACCGAAAACCCAGCTCCGACCCCTCTCTCTCTCGATCCCAGCTAACCCGCGCGGCATCTACCTCTCTCTCTCCTCGATCCAAACCGCGACCTCCACTCCCAATTCCCTTACCCGATCATCACTTCCCCTTCTTCAAACACCCATGGCCAAACCCTTTCTGGCCAGAATCAACTCAAACCCTCTTCTCCCATAACCCGACGACCGAGCCCGAACCCACGACGTCGACGATCTGCCCCGGTGACCCATACCACCTGAGCTCAACCCGAACCCAAATCCATCGGCCCCGACCTACTCCATATGACCCATCAGCCAAACCCGTAAATCATATCCATCCACCTTACATTTTGACCCATTTGTCCTATAAAGCCATACACGTTTTTTTCATCGCCTGCCAACAAACAATCCCAAGCCAAACACAAAATAATACCCACATATTTAATACCTTAAACCCTTTTACCCAAAATTCCCCCCAACCATATCTCTTAACCCCAATACCCAAAATTACCCCCTCACCATATCAGATTTTTATTATCATTTACATGACACACCCAAACCACATGCACACTCATACCAATTACCCAATTACCCCTAGCTCCATGGCACCTATTATTAAAAGAGGATGAAGACCCATTTTTAAGGGATCTCAAAATTAGTTTTAAGCTTAGTGTGATAAATTCTCTCCACTCCTCTATGTTGAGTATTTTCATCTTTAGAAAATACCTCAATATAGAGGTGTGTAGTGAAAATTATTTCTAGGATAAATTTCACCCCACCCCTCTATTATGAATCTTGGCATTTTTAGCCATTAATTCATTATAGATTGATGTAGTGAAATTTATCCCTTATGGGAGGTAAATTCTAATCCATTCCTTTATGTTGAGATTTTGCATTTTTAGCAATTATCTCAATATAAAGTAATGATCTAGAATTTATTTCTTTGGGTGAATTCTAATGTACAATTTTATAATTTTTGGATTTGCATTTTTAACAAATCTCTTTTATTATTTAATTGTCCATTATGAATTCATCCACTATCCTTTTTATTTTTATTTTCTAATTTTTAGTTTAGATTCAACAAATACATGAGTGAGGAATTGTAATTGAGAGATTGATGATGTAATTGAAGATTTCATGTCAATTCAAGGCTTAAATGGATTTGATCTATTCATCTCTTATTACTTTTAGTTTAATCTTCTTTTGCTTTTATTTGTTTATCTTCTATTTGTGGATGATGATTATTGAGGGCTAATCTTCTATTCTTGGGATGAAATTTTGAAGCCCTCATGAATCCAATTTAGTTAGTTTACTTTTTAGCACAATTTTATTTACCTCATTTTGTTATTAGCTTTTACATCTTAATTGGTACTTTAAAAATTAGTATATAGTTAGTTAATTAATATTCCCTTGAAAAAGTCATAAAAAAAATAGAAAAGGTAAAAATAGAAAAATATAATAAAATGCAAATGAATCTATATATATATATATCCTCTCCAATTTTGTGTTTCACCCTTAGATTTGGATTGACTCCCTTACTTACCCTCTACACTAGTTTTGTTATAATTTTGTAGGTTCAAGGGAAATTTTTAATGGATAGAGAAGTTGCACAACGACAAAATCTATATTAGAAGCAATTTTTCTTTTTATCAGATCCCATTGCAATAAGAGAAGACACCTTATGGAGTTTTGCTTTAAATTGGGTTATGTGTCATGCTTTACTCCTACACATGTTCGCACACATGAACCCACCATGATACTTTGCTTGCACATAATGATAGAGAGTTTGCACATATTCGAGAGCAAGTAAAGTTTTTGGTCAAGACTTCTCATTATTTGATGGAGTTGTTTCAAAAGATGTCACCGTCTTTGAAAAACTCCACCGCACCTACCGGTTGAGGTATAGACATGTTTGCTAGCATTGGTTGATTTTCATGATATCATCTTATGCCTATTGCTCGTATGCACCATTTGTTTTATACTTTGTTAGCATTTTTGTTTGTTTTTCTTATTTTTGGTACTTTTTAGCATTGTTTTGGATCTATTTGCCCATTCAAGGACCAGTTTTTTTGAAATTTTCTCACTGAACAAAACTGAATGATATTCTGAATAAAATGGGAAATTTTTCTTTTTCTCATTCTAACAAGAACTCATCTCGGGTGAAGCCTTCTAGCGAGATCCTCTATCATTCAAACGACAAGGAGTCTCGTTCGAATGACTCCTGGAATTAATTTTCTATTTGTAGTCCTCTGTTTCATCTTGTTATACTTATTTGGTTCTGTTGGGTTGTTTCTGAACAGTGTTTGAAAAATACAAAAAGATTTTCTTTTTTTAGAAAAAAATGAAAAATCCAAAAAGAGTTTTGAATTTTGTTTACACCTTATATGAGTTGACATTCAGGATGACCAAGTTATAATTTCATTATATTTTATCCATGTGACTATTTGAAAGTGTTTTGAGACAATATGTTATGTCATTCATGTGCTTTACAAAGTTTGGAGTCTTTGAGATGATAAAGTGTTGCTACCTACATGATTGACTCTTCTTGTCCTTTATTGCACACATGCATGGATTTTTTTTACTTTTGTTCTTGTCTATCACATGTTGGTTGAGTGTTTTCATCTCAATTATGTCTATATAACAAACCAAATGTGATAAAACTTGACAAAAAGAAGTGCATGTTATAAACCGTTTGTGTGTTTTATTTTGAAAACTGGGGAAGGGCTATAAAAGGAACTTTATCCTTTGCGATTAAGCCACCGTTTAAATGGACTTAAAAAAATGAGGAATTTAAAATTATCCGGGGTCCAATAAGGTTTAAAAGAGCCCGAAAAAATTGAATGGCAATAAAAAGATATATATGCCAAAAATGGCCAATAGGTTTTAGTTTCATCACCTCATAAGAAAAAATAAAAATCATTACCTTTTAATGAGGGAGTTTTGGATGGAATTTACAACAGTTTGCACGTCGTTGAAGGTCATGAAAAAAGCATTACATAGTTTTTGGCGTTATTGGTGTCGAAATCATTTATACTTTGATTTGTTGATATGATTAAGATGATGTCATCTAAATTCAATATTTTTACACCTAAAGACTATTTTGATGTTCATTCGTTAGGAGTACACTTATGCATCGTGCACATACGACATGAATGAGTTGATTTTCTTATCGAATCTATTCACACCCATTCATTCCGTTTCCATGATTTGGTTGTCTTAGTGTAAATCCATGGTGTGTGATTTTTGTAACATCATTTTTGTTTTTGTTTTTGTATGAAAAATCTGAAAAATCAAAAATAGTTTGTTTGCTTTGTTAACTGTGACTTATGTGTTTTATTCTCTTTCTTATCTATTTCGGACAAATAAAAAGGGGAAGAAGGCATTATGATTTTACGAGGGAGTTTAAGAATGGGGGAAATTTAATTATGCTTAAATGTTTTATGTTTATCACTTCAAACTCAATACGTCACAAGGTATTTGCTTTGTCTCATGTGTGTAGGTACAATTGAAGATAATTTTTGTACACCCTGATGATGACAAAGGATGTTTGAAGTTTGTTGAAGATTGAAAAAGTTTAAAGACCTATCATTTACGTTTTCAGTTTGGGTTCATGGGAGGGTATACTTATATAGGTCATATCCATATTTTGATAATTCGGATTTTTTTATTTTGTACCGGTATAGACATAGGGGGAGATTTGTAAGGACATTTGTGTCCGTTATCAATTTTTATATTGTATACTGCTACACCGTCGAAGAGGTTCAATATCACATTCACATCAAGACGGGTCCGAATAATCAAGGTTCTTCAACAGATAGTCCCGAGGGGATTTACTTTGGTAAGGTTTTGTTTTAGAGTACCTTAATAATACACTTAGAGTATTAGGATTAGTTTTCATAAAAAAAATTCTAAGTGTTGGAGCAGAGCTTTAAATATTTTTTCAAGAAATATAATTTTTGGAGTTTTTGTGGCGGCGCATTTATCGAGAAAAAGAGAAGAAAGTAATTAAGAAACAGATGTCATTCGAACGACATCGTTAGTCGCTCAAAGGAAACCTGATGTCGCCCAATACTTCAAACGACATCGTCTCTCGTTCGAACGACACCACCGCCTTAAAGTTCCTATAAATTGGACTTTCTAACTCCATTTTTCTCATGAAGTCTTTCATATTTTTCATTCTGCAAACACTGTATAGTAGCAGAATACTTTTGGCTTCTTCATTTAAGGCTTAAAACCCTTTTTGTTTTTAATTAACAAAATCCCGATATCTTTATCTTAGTTGTTTTGAAACCTAAAGAACACAGTTTGCTATTTTTCATCCTTTGTGGGGAGATCTCTACAACCGAGAGTTGTGTGCTATTGTGGAGTGAGTCTCTACGAAGTTTATGAATGGATCTTTTGCGTGTTGATTTGTTGCTGAAGACTGCGTGTATGGACTACGTGTCCTTATGGTATAGCTGCGTGTGAACCATTGCTGATTTCTAGTCGACGCTTTGAAGGTTTGACGAAAACACTATGCGTTAAACTTGTGGGGGATTATCAGGTTGTATGTAAGTCAATGGTCTTGTAAACTTGTCAAAGTTATAGAAATAAAGGATTTGCCCTTCAGGGATTTTTCATGAATTATTGTGTCGCATGATTTAATTTTATTTGTTTGGACACGTAGATGCATGCTAGGGTTTAAATAAAATTGGGTTTTATATGATTTGGACTCTAATTTATTAAAAGATTGAAAATTGTTTGAAACCACCCATCGTCAATTAATATTTTGCATTCATAAAAAGGTTGTCCTCTTCGAAATCATTAACAACTACTCCCTAACTGCAAGATTATATCATAAGTGCTCATTAAGTTAGGATTTAGCTAGAAGGTTATCACGGTCCAAACATCTTAATTGTGAAGCATTGACAAAGAACAGTAGTGCTTCATCTTTTTTATTTGTTGCAGTATAAGTTACCTTCTGCTGAAGTGCCCTCTTGTCACTATAGATGGATCCAATAAAACTAAGTATTTTTGTTTAAAAATGGATCTCTCATCACTTATCTCGTACCTCTCTTTTAGGAAGTAAATCGGGTCTCCTGAATCTGAAATTGAACCTTATGCCTTTTGAATTTCGAGAGAAGAAATTCCCCATCTCGTTAATTATTATGAAAGGGAATGAAAGATATAAGACAATAGTACAATCAACCCATGTAAATGGTGTCACGGAGAATAGAATAGATAGTGGATGCACATACAAAATCAGTACATGAAGGAGAATTATTATGATGATCGAACTAACAAGACACATATTACTCCAGGGAAGGATAACACAAAGGGACTGATTTTCACTAAGATTATTCAATGAATTAATCATCTCAACAACAAGAAGAACTGTCAGTGACACTGTTGATGAGTGATGATCAATAAATATACTGCATGGACAGGCAGTTTCTCTTGCTGTACAGGTGTTTAAACTCTTCAACTCACTGTATGACAGTTTAGACCCACTACCGGAGTCAAAAAACCACCATATGAACCCCACAACTATTGCATAATTTATTTTCTCTTTACATGCCTCCAAAATCCTCACAAATTTTTTATTTTGAAAAAAAGAGAAGTACTACTTAGCAAGTTATGCATAACTGTTACGGTGAGGGAAAGTGAGCGGTTTGCACGACTTGAACCAAAATAGGAAATCAACCTGTTACATTAGCACAGTCCTAAATGAAACTCTTCACACGCAGTTGTACCTTCTTAGGCTTATAACCTCAATCCCATTAGATATTGCAGCCTTGTATATAGTTGAACCAATGGAACCACTGCCTTATAAAACTACAGTTATAATATAATCTGTTATGATATTCCATCCTTGCATCTAGTTTTAAAATATGGTTAAATTATGGTACAATTTGCTGCCTTATAAAACTACAGTTATGATGTAATTAGTTCTTTATTATAAAAATGCAAAATTAACATAAGTAGATAATATGATTGTCATGTGCAATAACTGTAATAATTCTTATTTCGGTCGTATTGAGCTAAAAAGCCAATAGAGGCATATAGGAGGTCAAATGATGAATCGAGTTATGATACAATTATATTAACTTTGTTATTTTCCATACATGTGCTAAAAATAGCCCTCACCAATCAAATACTTTGTACCAAAGTTGTATGAACTTATAGTAAAGATTGAGTTGTATGAACTTATTGGAGACCTTTGATAACTCGGTCCACTTTCAATTCAAGTAAATTTTAATAAACAATGTATTGGCATTACTTTAAATTACTCCTTACATGTTATGAGTTGAAAAGTCACCTAACAGTTTCAAAAATCTCACAAATTAGCTTTAGAAACTAAACTTAGTAATGTGCATACCAACCAACACATGGTCATAGGCATAATTAAATCTAGCTTCTTGCATATGGACTCCATACTATAACCGAGAGAATGAACAAATATAATCATCATGATAAGAGGAATAAAATTTAGTTTTTTGTACGCTCACTTGGGGAAATCCAAATAGAATTCCATCAAAGCTTATAACAAACCACTTACCATTTTCCAAACACAACACCCAATGATTATTAAATTTCCCAAAATTTATTAGAACAAAGTCCATAGTTAGATGCAACAGGTCATAAAATATACCCCCCAACACATTGGAATAGTACAAAATACTAAAAACAAGTCAAAAGTATAAACTGAATTGCCAAGAACACCAGTGAATGCTGATATATATAAATTTCATATTACTTACTCGAGGAAAGCTATTAAAGTGATTGTTACCCAGACCTGATCATCCATATTTGACCTTAAGTAGTCGTCCCTAACCAAATTAGAATCACTTCAATCGATAAGCAATTGAATGAGAAATTATTAAATTTTCCAGAGGTAAAAACAACAAAAAAATATCGTAAAACATAAGACTAAGAAGTGAGACCATAACATTTTGTCTAAACAAAGAAAGTCATCAATGTCCAATTACCTGAAATAGTTGGTCACTTCTTTAGGACCCAGGGAATTTCCATTATCCCACATATTATCATACAAACGACATGAGTGAAGTACAAAAAAGTACCATAGTCAATAGCAAACCAAATATTTAAGCCTTTATAATGATAAATTGAGACATAAATATAATACTTAAAGAATTTTTAGAGTCATAGCATCCTTTTCCTTAAGCCATCTACCAAGAATCTCATAGGCAGGAGGATAACAATGACATAATGAGCAATATATATTCCATTAACTATAAAATTAATGAGCATGGGTCCAAAAATAAAGAAGTATGAATTGTCTATGATATTTATATACCCATGATTGACTTTGTCGTGTCTTAATACCAAAGGAACCAACAAAAGAATGTGTGACTTATCAATTTTACCTCTCAAAAACTCAAAGCAACGACTAGAGGCATCTTCAATGAAAACAACAAGAGATCCAATTGTTCCCCATCTTCATCAGACATACTTAATAATAAATCCATTCACTTTAAAGGTAATAGTATTCCATAAATACCCGTCCCACACCAGCATCTATAGAAGGCGTAATTAGAACATTAGCATTCCTCGTAACACTAATTGCTTATGGGGTACAAAGAATGTTTAAATCTAAATTAAGAAGACAACAATAGTTTAGTAACAAATTACTCCCTCCCATCTCACATTAACAATCATAGTTTTCTTCTTGGGATGTCTCATATTAAGTGTTTTGTTTGAAAATCAATGTTGATGTCTTAATACGATGGTACATATAAACTTTAATGAAAATGTTTGAAAGTTATATAGAGACTCTTAATTTCAAACTTAAGGAGAAATAAAGTGATAACGAGGAAACAATTATAGGAATAAGAACATTATGAGAATCAATACCTTCTACCAGTATACGACAACCTGACTTAACCAAGTCAATTGCATTGGATTGATCAATTTCATTTTGTGAAGCAAAAGGAAATGCAATGTCATACTTTTCACTTCAACGTTTCGCTTTGTTATAGAACTTTGAGCGTGCATACGTCTTTGAATAGTCTCTACAGATGCCACTTCTTGTTCAAAATCATAACAGAAATCAAACTTCTCATAAAATGATATCTAGTTATTGTAAGGACTCAATATAAATGTTTCTTTCATGAAGCCCCTATAAACCAAAGAATAACGAAATTGATTACGTGAAATGTGAAAAGGAATTAGAGGTGAAGAAATGTCTAGGAAATAACACTATATGGACTCTATATATTTAAATTTAAAGGAGTCATATGTTACTCGTAAACTAATCTTATATTGAGAAAATTTATTCAACTAATAAATTCTAATCTTAAAATATTTAACAAAAAATCAATATTTACCTCATACTGTGATGGGAAATGTACCGTAAGCAATAAGCTTCTCTAAAACATGTAATGTAATCTTTACACAACCACTAACTACACAC
Source organism: Sambucus nigra (assembly GCA_949130495.1). Lineage (NCBI taxonomy): Eukaryota > Viridiplantae > Streptophyta > Magnoliopsida > Dipsacales > Adoxaceae > Sambucus > Sambucus nigra. The sequence continues at coordinate 322,164,070 of OX422215.1, read as the reverse complement.
TTGAGACAAAAAATACGTAAAGAAAACCTGTTAAATAGTACTTTTCTGGAAAACTTCGCTTGTATGCACACACCATTGTGTTCAAGTATATCACTAACTTGTAGAACCTCCAGAAAATTCTCCAATAATGATGTCAATTTCATGATGTCAATTTATATGACAATATAAATTTGTGCATAACATCTGTATAATTAGTAGATGACATGATTAACCCTCCTTTATTTTTTCATTAAGACCCTTAGAAGAATAAGAACAATACTCCAAATCTCCTACAATTTAATACAAATGACTAATTCAAACCGAAAATCGGTATTTAACATATAAATGCAATTCATACCTAGTTTAAGCACCTGCTAAATTTCAAATAAATCAAAACTTAATTTTAAATGACCAAAACATATTGTGGATTAATTTGTAACCTATTAATTAAATGTACAAACACAATAAAGGTTTTTGTTATTTTTCCATATCAATATAAAGTGATTTTTCATACTAATGATATTAATTGTTGATTCTCATAAATATGAACATCCAGGGACAAATATTTTTTGGAATCAGTTATGCTAAATGGAAGATCTGATGAATTATAACCTAAATTGGTTATTAATTGAAACAAAACCCTAATAAAGATTCTAAATCGATAAATCGTAATCAACAAATTGATTATGAATAAGAACCTAAATTGATTAATGAATCCATAAATCATAAACACAAATAAAAATTATAAAATACCACATATTAGGACCTAATCCCAAGCTAATACCCTATTAATGATTCAGAATCGATTAAAAGAAATAAAGGAATAAGGGTTTACCATGTAAATGTTTCATCAAGGTGAGGTTTTAACACAATGAGCTTCATTCGTGTTAGAGAAAATGAGAGAAACGGGGAGCGAACAAATTAGGAGGGAAGTATCCCGCTTCTATTTTGTGAGAGATCCCGCTTCTATTTTGTGAGGTGTGTTATGAAAATTAATTTTCATTCAACTAGCTTTAAAATTCTACAATAATTAGTAACACATATGTTAATTTAGTAACAGTATATAATTATTAAAATTAGTAACGGTAGGATGCTGCTAGTAATCAATAAATTAGTATGTTACTAAAAGCTTGTTTTGGTTTAGTGTCCCTATTTTAAGTTGGTCGGTTTAACACACTGATTATAAAACCTAGCAGTCCTTTGTTGGTATGCAGCCATACGAATTGAAGCATCTTCTCTGACCTCTTCAACCATGTTCAGATCTAGTCACCTCATTAGATCACTCTTAGGGAATCAAAATTCAGCACCCTGTATGTTAGCAGACCTATTTCAATTGATATTACTGCCTCATTTTCGAAAGCCAACATATAAGGAGTTTCTCCTATTGTAGTTCTTGGTGTAGTTCTCTAAGGCCAAAGAATGTTGTGTAGTTCATTGATCCAATTTCCTTTGGCATCATCCAAGTGCTTCTTCAATCTATTAAGTAAAGTTTTATTGGTGATTTATGTTTGAGCATTGCATTGTGGATGTCCCAGTGCTGAATGCAGCTTATGTATTTTGGATCTGATGCAATAGTCCTGAAACTATTCATTATCAAACTGGGCACCATGATCAGTGATAAAATCATAGGTCGTTCCATAACAACATATGATCTGCTTCCATATGAACTAAAACATCCTGTGATATGGCATATCAATCAAGGGCTTAGCCTCTACCCATTTGGTGAAGTAATCCACTCCGATGATTAGATACTTAAACCTTCCTTTGGTAGTGAACAATGGTCCGACCAAGCCTATTTCCCAAATGACAAAAGGCTAAAGATAAGTAATTGGACTTAGGGAAGCATCTAGTTTTCTATGAATAGTTGCAAACCTATGGCACTTGTCATAAATTTTAGCAAATAAAACACAGTCTATCTTCATTGTTGGCCAATAGTAGCCTTAAATGGCTACCCTTTGTACCAAAGATCTTCTAGCTTAATGAGAACCACGTGAGACTTCATAAACCTCTTTAATCAAATCATTTACCTCGATTAGATGGACACAATGAAGTAAAGAGACTGTATAGCCATTTTTGTACAGAATACCTTTCTCCTGGATGTAGTTGGCTGCCTTATATCACAATTTCCTCACTTCCTTTTAGTCAGTTGGTAACAGTCCCTTCTCAATGTAGTCTCGAATTGAATCCATCCAAGAAAAACCCTAATTCTATAGAAATAATGCTGACTGCTTCCTCATCAATGCTCCTACTAGAGAGGATCTCTACTGAAATGGTTCTTCTGAGCTCAATTGGAGTTGCTGAGTGTCTGCTCGTGCATTGCCCACTCTTAGAATCTGGACCATCCTGACTGCAGGAAATGAGGAAATAACTTATTTTGCCTTATTAAAGTATCTCACCATTGTTTCCCATTTAACTTCATATATTTCAAATAACTTATGGAAAATAAGTTTAGAATCGTTATGCGCTATCACTTGCTCGATACCCAGTGATGAGGCTAGATCCAAACCAGTAATCAATGCTTAGTATTTGACTTTATTATTGGAAGCCTAACATTGAAATCTCTATTCATACTCTACATCCAAATAGTTTAGAGTATTCACGATGAGTCCAACACCACTTTCAGTTGTGCATGAAGAGTTATCTATGAATAATTTCCAAATTAGGATATCACTATTGAAATCTTCATCAATCAACACTCCGTATTGAAAAACCTTTTGGCTTTACTCAGTTAGTTAGAGAGCTCTTTCTTTAACAACTGATGATTCTGGTTGGTCAGCATCCATATTAGTTTGCCTTTGAGCTGAGCTCTCTTTCAAAGAAGTCTACTCGAAAGGCAAACTTAGTGTGGTGGGTACCTCTGCATAATGAATTTTTCTATGAAATTTGCAACTGCTTGTACTTTCAATAAAGTCCTAGGTTTATATATAATTTCATACTCTCCCAACTCAACTTCCTAAGACATTAACCTTCCAAACTTCTTAGGCTTATGAAAAGCTTGTCACAAAGTTATATCAATGTACACTTACAATGGTTTGGGCTTGAAAGTAGGGTCTCATTATTCAAGAGGATTTTAATGAGTGCCAATGACAATTTCTCCAAGCATGGATATCTGATCTTGTCTCCTCAGAATGCCTTACTAGTGCAATACACTGGTTTTTAGACACCCTTCTCTAATCGTATCAAGGTTGTACTTATAGCAAACTCTGAAACAACCAAATACAAGTAGCACTTCTCACCCAAAACTGGTCGGGAGAGTAGTGGGGAAAACCTCAAATACTTCTTCAAGTTCAAAAAAGCTTTCTCACATTAGTAATTCCATTCAAAGTTATTTTAAGCGCATTGAAGAATGGAAGACATTTGTCTGTAGCTCGAGATACAAAACGATTAGGGTTGTTACTCTTCATGTCAACTTTGCACATCATTCTTGCTGGTCGGGGATTGCATTTCTATTAAAGCCCTTATTTTATCAGGGTTGGATTCAACTCCTCTTTGATTTATGATATACCCTAAGAACATACCTTCCTGAACTCAAAATATGCACTTGGTCAGATTGAGCTTCATTTGATGCTTTTCTAATTGGTAAATTGTGTGGGTAATATCAGTAATGTGATTAGTGGCGAACTTGATTTTGGTGAGCATATAGTCTACATACACCTCCATTTTCTTGCCAATTTGGTCTTCAAAGACTTCGTTTACAAACCTTTGATATGTTTCTCCAGCGTTCTTGAGCCCAAAGGGCATTACATTATAGCAATAGGTTACTCATTATCCTTCAACTTCATCTTAATTTAGTTATAACCAAAATAGCCATCCATGAAGCTAAGAAATTCATGACCTATTGTGGATTTTACCAATTGATCAATCCTTGGTAAAGGAAAGTGATCTTTTGGGAATGATTTGTAAAGGTTAGTAAAATCCATACAGATTCGCCATTTATTGTTCTTCTTTTTTACCATTACTACATTTTTCAACCAAGTTGGATATTTAACATCCTTAATAAACTGCACTTTCTGTAGTTTTCCCACCTCTTCTTGGATCTCCATATTCTTCTATAGGTTGAAAACTCTGCGCTTCTGCTTGATTGGCCTAGCATCTTTATAAATATTAAGTTCGTGGCAGATGAAGTTGGGATTAATGCCTAGCATATCCTCATAACTCCAGGCGAACACATTTTTCCTATCTTTAAGGAATGTAATTTATTCCTATTTGATAGGAGGTGTTAGTATTGAGCTAATCTGGGTGGTCCTTTCTATTTTTTCATCGTCTAGCACAACATTTTTCGTTTATTCCATGACCTACCCTTTCATTAAGTCCTCCTCTTCACGAGGATCTAAAATGTCAATGTGGAAAGTAATAGTGCCCCTCTTTATCTCATGTTGGTCGGCTGAGGTATAATAGCATTCCCATTCTCCCATTTGTTTACCATTTACCATGCCAACTGCATAGTTGGTAGAGAACTTCATGCGTTAATGTATAGTAGATCAAACAGCCTCCAGTTGCTTCATCCCTAACTAACCAAGGATTATGTTATAGGTTGAAGGTACATTTTTGTCCAGTATCAAAAAGTGAATTTCTTCCATCCTGCTCATTGGCCAAGTGTCGACCAGTACATGCAACTTGATAGTTCCTAGGGGGTATTCCCTTTCTCTAAAAAATCCTATAAGATACCTATGATGCGTCTCTAATTTATTGTTTCATAGCCCTAAGATTTGGAAACAGTTGTAGAACATTACATCAGTCGAACTACCATTATCGACCAAAATTTTGGTCGCTCTTCCATGGTGAACTCTGCAAGTAATTACCAACGAATCATCATGAGGATAAAGTACCCCCTCAGAACATTTTTGGAAAAGTCGATCAATAATTTTTCTTTATTGAATTTTCTTGTTCGACCATCACTGCTCTCAGATATGTCAATCTTCCTAATAGTGGGACAAGTTTTAGCTTCATTTAAATACGCCTTTATTTCAACAAGTCCATTTCCTCCACATGTGTATCCTCCTGTGATAAAATGACAATCAAAGGAAATCATACCTACATCCATTTCCTCCACATGAGTATCCTCCTGCGATTAAATGACAATCAAAGGAAATCATACCTACATCATTTCTGGCTCGTCGGGCTTCTTCGATAGGTTGGGATCATCCTCATAGTCGTTGTTGAGTGCCCTTTTTATGTCATTTTTACCTTATTCAGATGATTTAGATCTTCTCTTAATATCTCGGCTACTATTCTAATTAACAAATTTTGCTAGCTTTCCTTGCCGAATAATAGTTTCAACTTCATTCTTAAGGGCTATGCAACTATCTGTAGTGTGTCCATGATCGCGATGAAAATCACAGTAATTGGACTTTTATCTTTTATTAGGGGCATCCTCAGTTTCCCAGGCCAGTTCAGATCTTTGTTACCCTTGATTTATTTTAGGATTTGGTGGAGTATACTCATCGAACTTCTTGATCATGTCAGACTTATTATCCTTTTTATCTTTCTTAAGCGAATTGTTTTTCTATCCCTTAGCTTTACTTTTCATTGCTTCTTTTACTGCCAAGTCCTCTTTAGCGTTCATGATATTTTCAGCCTTGGCCATAAACTCTATCATAGTCTTGGGTGGGTTTTTTTCTAGTGCGTAATAAAGATCTTTTGACAGTAACCCACTCATTAAAGCTGCAATGACTATTTTTTCTTCATAATACACCCATTTTAATTTCTCATTATTAAATAGTGTAATATAATCCCGAGTGTTCTCTCCAGGTTTTTGGCGCACGATCAAGAAATAAGTAACATTATTGATCGGCTTGGCCCTAAAGAGAAATTTATCAATGAATAATGCATATAATTCATGAACTGTAAATTTTACCTCTAGGTAGATAGTTATACCATATCTGGGCTGGACTTGTGGTGGAACTGGAGAAATCCCTACACCTCATCTCATTGGGGATAAAATAAATGTCATCAGCAACTTGATATTGCTCAATATGTAAAACTGGATCAGTTTTCCCATCATATTTAGGAGTGATAATCGGTGACTTGAATTTGGAAGGTGTGGGGTAGTCCATAATATCCTGGAAAAAAGGTGAGCCTTTAACAAAACTCCTATGCAAAGGATTTTTTGTTTTGTCCATTTGTCCTAGTTGATCTTCCAGTCGCTACATGGATCCCTTCCATGAATGTTCTTCTGGTTTGGATTTGACATAAGCGAATGTGATGCCTTTGTTGTGCCTATGTTTTAAAATCTCCTTTTAAGAAGTCTTATCGACATGCACAAAGCCCCTGATACTGGTTCTTGATCTCACAGATCCTTCTCTATGCTCACGATGATGGTTTTGCTCCTTGTAATGACCTCTGGTTACCGGGGGACCTAAACGGTCAAAAGAAAATTCCCTACTTAGCCTCTCTAGTACACTGGGTCTCTCTTTGGAAAAATATCAACCATCATAGTAGTCTGTTGATCGGAATAAAGAGGTTGCACTAAGATGGTATGACCTGTCATGAGAATATCTCCTTTCCTTCCTAGCTAGTGGAGGTGGTATATCTATTTTGGAATTGAAAATTTTATCTTGCATTATGCAAGCCAATTATCTGACTGACTCTTGCATAGCCTCCTGTCCTTTAGACAAATTAAATGGGATCCTATGGATGTCTATCTCACCAGGGGGAATGAACATTTCTGGATTATTTCCTGCAGTTGCCAAACTGCTTTCAAGAATAATAGTCATTCTTTAAAATAAATAATGAATGAAGAAATATGTGAGGTAGAGAATGATGACAAGCGGTCGTTTCCTAAAGATGACACCAATCTATTGATATCTAAAAATGGAGTGATCCAATTTTATAATCATAAATATGTGACACACAGACTAATTAAATACCGAGTATCTACTCCTTTATTAAATTAATACAAAATGCCAAGTTGGTTCAGTTAATAGCATCACTACCGAAAATATTTTAATGATTACTAACCACCTAGTATTTAAAAAGTGAGTTGCCAAATTTTAATTTAAATCTGATTAACATGCAATAAGTGAAATGTAAAAGAATAACATAACAATCCACAATAAAGTCGCAATAGAGTAACCAACAAATAATAATGAATCCGGAGGAAATGCTCCTCACAACAATCCCAATACTGAAATAATAAAACAAGTTTGTATCCTGAATTAATTACAAACTAATTTCTGAATAACTGAAGTATAAAATGTCTCTAAGGAGAATGGGCGACATGCCTTACAACTGATAAAACTGAATATGGAGTCAAGACGAAAAGGAGGCGTCTACTGTCAAGGCCCTGTAACTTCCACAACAGCTACAGCTCGTCACCTGAATAGAAATCCTACGCATGGTGTCCTTGTGGCGGGGCACCTAAAAAGGTTTTTACAAAAATAGATTTGAAAGCAAACGGGTCAGAGCCCGAAAGTGGAGAATATTTTAAAAACAGCAAGTGCTTTAATAACATTAAAACAATGAATGCAAAATACATGTTAGGACGTGCTCTCGCATGAAATACTCACCTCTCGACTAATTGTGCACTCCTAACGTACCGTACCCATTCAAGTGATTCTCATATCTAACTAAACCGACATAAGTTCTAACCTTTCTACTAGATTCCCACTATACATTCCAACGTTATCAATTAAATAGGGAGCTTTACTTAAACTCAGATTCTCAATTAATAGCAATACAATTTATTAGAGGTTATCCCACTTTTTATCTTCTCAATACGTTACTATAATTATTCTCACAATTCAAACATAACAATTCTTCATTTAACAGTATATTATACTCATCATAAATATACAATACTATCACCCCGAGACTAAGATGCGGTGTTCACATACTCTGCTATCCATCCCGGTACATCACGTACATAAGGATCACGCATTCCGAATCTCTCAGGAATCGTTCTCAGATAATAGCAAATCACAAACAATGGAGGCGAACACAGTCACATCACATGGATCACGCACATACCTATGCTCCCACGATCAGCAGACTTATTAACTTCCCAATAATTCCTTCTCTGACCTATGTCCTCGAGGTACCAATCTATATCCCCCCCGTAGGCACACAAATATTAGATGGTCCTAAACGAACGCAAACCTCCCGTGATAGCAAGTATGGTAGGTATGTCATACATATAAAATTCATATACATACTAAGCATGCACACATCTTAGTAGTTACCATAATTTATTAGTGGTATACTTCTCATTCTCATACCAACTTTTAATGTCACACAAATCATATATCCCCAGTTTATATGTATTTAAGTCATTAATTATTCTCACATCGTGATTAGTCACTCGCGCCCTAATCCACAAATATCATTTAGTTCAAACCACTCTTCTATATTTTACTCCTCAATATAACCCAAATCTCCCAACTATACCATTTAGTTAACAAGGGAAAGTTATCTCTACAATTAAATAAGGTTTCGGGACACTAGAAATCAAATCAGGCCAAAAAAGCCATTATGTCAACTCGTTAGAAGTCTCGTTAGAACGAGGGCGTTCGAACGAGAGTTCATTCGAATGAAGTGGGCATCTAACGAGAGTTCGTTCGAACGAAAGGCTTCGAACGAACTTCCCACTCGTTAGAAGGCAAACTGTCAACTCGTTAGAAGCTCGTTCGAACGACCTGGGCAGGTCTTCTAACGAGGTGACAGTTTCTAGCCTAGAATTCCTAAATCATTTTTCCTCAAACTTTCCCTTCTCAAAACTCATCCAAAAATTATTCCAACAGTGTTTTAAGGTTCCTAATGATTCCTAAACATACTTAGGTCGTATCTTAACATATATATGGGGTCAAATCTTCCTAAACAACATGAAATTATCATCAATCCCCAATTTTACCCAACCCTTATGAGTATGAACCCTAGAAATTTAAAGTCATCAATTTCCCTTAATAAATCCATTTTTGTAACATAACAAGTCGTAATTCTTTTAGTATAATCACCCAACAACAATTCTACATGCAATTCCTATGTCAAAATCTGAAATTCAAACTCCAATTTCATAGGTTTTTCTAAATCTCCCAATACAATACAATTATATATATTTCTAAGCATGGAAGAAGCATTCGCTTGAAATTAACGTAATTAAACAACTTGCCTTGGATTATTCTCTGAATTTGGTGTTGAATGATGAAGGTTGCTCTCTCTCTTTTCCTCCCAAGGTTGAAGGTTGAAGATGGAGGTTAAGGTTTTCTCTTTGGGAACTTTTCTAACTTCCTCCTCTAACTCCCGTTGCCCTCTAATCAGTTAAGTGCTGGTAATGGCTTAGTGGGTTATTAAATATCCTATTTTTAATTCCCAAAATTCGTTGGTCATAAATCCCAAAATTCCAAAATTACCAAAATACCCTTTTAAGTTGCCAGTATGGCCCAATAATGCCCCGGGACCCAAACTAAACCCCCGGCTAGTGTTTTCTGACTATTTCGACCCTTCTGGACACGTTGGCGCACTCAAAATGACCATGCGGTTAATAAAAATAAAATTTACTTTTTAATTTAAATAATTACATTCCTGACGCGACTGTCACGCGCGTCCCAACAAAATTTTCCAAATTGCCGTATTTCAGTCTCACGACAAATTCAATATTTTCAATATTCATATATATTGCCATTTATACACATTATAATCAATTACCAACTCACATCTCGTTAGTATTTTATCCGGATTAATTCTCAATTAATTCACATTTAATTTAATTAATCCCATAAATAAATATCAATAAAAGTACGGGGTATTACAAAATAAATAATATGAGCAATCTAATCAAACACATGAGAAACAAATATTTTTAAAGTGGTTTGACTATGAAGAAAGCCTACATCCACTATTAGTTTTATTTATGTTGGTTACAATAGATCAGTACGGTGTTCTTGAGAATGATTGGATTGTCCCTTTGAACTAAGGGAGACTGTGTATTAATAGTGGTCCGGAACCCTAGAGATGGAATTCCTTTATATTTCTAGGTATATACATTTTTATACAATAAATTTGACTTTTGATTTTCAATGTTGATCGCCTTTCCAATCGAGTAAATTTTTTATTCCTGATGGTTAAAATTTTTGAGTTGGTCGGCCTTCCAATCGACTAGGTTCCTCTGATGCCGATCAAGATATCTACGTGGCCACCTAGGATGATAGGTGTTTGTCGTTCATTGATCCGCGTGGGGAGATTCTTTTTACATACAATAGCTGTAATTACCTAACACTTCATTATGCAAACCAAGTCAGTAGTCGAGCTTATTCACTGCACACTTGTGTTATCTCCCTCTCTTGCTTCGGTCGTAATTCTTAACCTCTAACACTTGATGTATTTGGCCACCGAATAATTATTACTCAACCTTGTAACTTGACCTTTGTCCCTTATCAATATAAGATAGAGGAGCCCTTTGTCCGTGGACGTAGACCCAACTCCTTGGGCTGAACCACGTTAAATACTTATGTCAAATTCATTTATTTCCTTTTATTTTTCAAGTATAACTCACAAACATTTCATGCTAGGTGAAGTCCAAGGTGTGACACCCCACAAAATTCATAAATAAATTGATCATATCTAATATAAAAATCACGAAAATCAAAACTTTTGGCAACATTCTTAGAATAAGAAAATAACTAAAATCGAATAAGTAATAACAAGATAAAGATATACAAGAACAAGACAAAACCAAGTCTGATGCCAATCATTCCCAATACAATATAATCCATCTCTAGAATATAAAATATATCCATACTAAAATCCAACTCTAAATATAAGTAAACATGTACAACCTGATTGAAAATAAAAGAGTATAATAATAGAATGAGTTGCACTTGCTTGACTCCTACAATCTTAGGAGTAAGAAATGAGAAGTCACTAGAGATTCTCCTCCAACGAACCCACATCCACAGGATCTACTGCAACAAGAACCTATAAAAAGAATTTTTAAAAGAAAATTTAAACAACAAGTATATGTAGAATCACTATAACAAATAGTACTTTTAGCAACAATTTTGTTGGCTACGAAGTTAATTTCATGGAAAAAAGTAACTTTTAGCCATAAAATTCAAATTGCGGAAATATGGTATGACATTGGCCACAAAATTCTTAAATTCATTGCTAAATTATTAATGAAAATTGGGCACCACCCTTCCCGCCCAGATAATATAACGAGAATTGTTCTGCCAACAAAATCAATAAAGTTTCTATCGAAAAATATTCATTGCCAAATTTTTTTCTATTTTATTACAAACAATTTCCATAGACAAATATCATTTTTTTTTTATTATCAACGATATAAATTCGTGGCTCAAAAAATAACTTAAGAGTGAAGTGACACATTATCAACAAATAGAAAATAAACTCCTAAGACCTAATTTTATTACACTCACTCCCACTCCCGCCGCCACTTTTGTCGCTCTCTTATTCCCACTCCATTGTCGATCATTGCATCCGTCTACCGTTGCCAATTGTCGTCGGTCGTTGCCATCTTTTTATCCAACCCAACATGTATTTTATTTTTTGATCATGAAGAAAAAAATCAGGGGTGTATGTTCATTTATTTTTGTTATTTTCAAGTTATCTATGTATGATTATATTTTTTATCTGCAAAGTGTGGTTCAATGATACCATCAGGATAGAGACATTTTGTATATATTTTCTCCAATTAATTTAAATTAATTGTCTATTTCTTCAATTAGGTATTGTTGTTTTGAAGATACAAACTTACTTTAGACTTGACCCGGTATGATGATTACATTTGATTAATTCAAAATTAAAGTCATTTTCAACCAAAAGAATAGTTCGGTGGGGTTTATTGTTTAAATACAATTCATGTGGGTTTCTTGCAAAAAAATTCAAGGTTCAGGGGGGTTTTGAGCATGTTAGTCGAAAATCTAACCTATGTTTAAGCCTAAAAGAATATAAATATAAATAATACATGTGACACCCCGCCTAATTAAATACCGGACGATCACTCCTTTATTAAATTAAAATCAAGGTGAACAGTTGGTTCATTCTTAGCATAACTGTCGTAAAAATAACTTTTCCAATTTAAACACCCTAATTAATTAAGCTAAGTGTCAAAACCATTTTTAGACATTACTTTCCAAATTTTATTTTATAAACCAAGATTTAAATATTTACAACAATTCAATATTAAAGAATCACACCACAATTATCCTGGAACATATAATCCAACTAAATCAAACATTCAGCTAAATCCCAACATTAAAACTTAAAGTAAAACATCCAGACAGTAATAAATCCCAAAGTAACAATACTAGAAATAAATGAATCACAATGTCCAATAAAATAAATGGATAATGGAAACGGGCGACACATGCCCAACTGAATAAATAAGCTAGGAGTGGAATCAAATAAATGAAGTCGTCTAAGCAAGAGGCCTGCAACTCCCACCTAAGTTGCAGCGTGTTCCTTCCAAAGGATCCTACGCAAGACGCCCCTGTGGCTGGGCACCTATAATATATAAATATATATACAAGAGAGAAAGGAAAAAGAAACGGGTCAGAGCCCGATAGTGTAAATGATTTAAAATTTGTTTAGCAAGTATTTAAAATGTTTACAGGCCAATGCAACAACATATTAGTGCGGAACTCTCTTGAGAAATTCTCACCTCTCTTCTAATGTTCACGCCTATCGCACTAATCTTCCCAACATATTATCTTATCTTATATCGCACTAACCTTCCCAATGGTTTAACTTATCTTAGGTTACTCGTAAGATTTAAAACCGAACAATATAGTTGTTTAAGAGGATAATTTCATTTGATCACAAAGTTCTCATTTAAACCTTATTTACTAATAAAGTTTTCAGTGTTCCATTATAATTTTCAAAACAAGTATTTCCAAATTGAAGTCAAGATTCATTTCTTACTTACCATAAGCACAGTATGAAATTCCAAATTTCAGAATTTAATATATATATATATATATATATATATATATATATATATATATATATATATATATATATATATATATATATATTAAATTCTCATATAATATATATATTCTAACAGCACCCCACATAAAAATTATGGTGCGGGCATCCTCTTCTATCCAATCCCCGTATCACTCGTACTAAGGGAAATACAAGTTCAGAATCACTCTCGAACTGTATTAACACATACACAAACAATATTGAGACGAAGCATAGATTCCAAGTCTCTAAGAGGTCAGTACATACCCTCACGTCTCTTAGGACCGTCTAACCATCGATCAGATATCCTGTACCAAGGATATCTATCTTTTAGGGTACGAGTCAATATCCCCCATAAAGGTCCCATCGAGATAAGACTGTCCCAGCGCGGTAACCTCAAGGATAGCAAGTAGCGCGGGCATGATTTTCACATGTATATAATATATGCATACACACAGTCATATAAATATACTACTTTTATCATATCAATTTAGGTTCATCCCATAACCCATAATTACGACATTTATCCTTATTTTCCCATTATTAGTTATCACATATAACGGTTCGTCTCTAACTTTAATGTGAGGGATTATTCCAACTTACTACGTAACACTCATGGACTCTATCCTCCCAAGTGTAAAATTCAGTAGGTATTCATCTATTTTCCATCATAACCATTTTACGTATCTCTCCCTTTAATACAAAATTCCATCGTCCCTTATATAAACACCCCGAAAATGTAAATTTCGCCTTACCTTAAAGGTCTCTTAATCATTAATAAATCTTACTGGTCATATTTATCTCCCATAATATTTTAATAAGGGTGTCTAAGGAGTATTCTTCATTTAGAATTAATTCAACTATTTTAAAAAGGAAAATATAAGCCTGCCAGAAGGGGTCGATCGATCGAGGGCAGGGGCTCGATCGATCGAACCTTCGATCGATCGAAGCTCCTGGTTCGATCGATCGATCAAGCAGGTATGGCGAATTCTGCAGTTAATCAGTTACGGGTTTTATCACACAACCTCATCCAAATCCAGATTTTTCATTCCCAATCGCCCAAAAATTTGTACTACTAACAATATAAACCCATTTTATACATCTTCTACGTAAAGCATGCAAATTTTCATTAATAACCATGGATTAATAGGCCAAAAACTCATATTAATCTCAAGAACCCTAGAATTTCTTTATCATAGTTCTAATCAGTCTTTTTCCAGAAATTTCTACTCCTAATTCATCAAAAATTCATGTTTAAGCCTCTACATATGAAGGGGTTTCCAGATTATCATTCAAACCATTTCTACATGCGATTTTCCTATCTCCAACATGGATTTTCTTCTACCAAACTCATCCAATTGCCCTAGACTAACATGAACGATGCATTAACGAAAATAAGCAAGATAAATACTTGCCTGGGACTTTCAGAGTTCTGATTTGATGATGAATTTGGTGTGGTTGCGTTCTCCGTCGCGCGATCTACGCGTTGGTGGTGGTGGCGGTGCAACCGGATGAATTTTCGGTCTAGAATTTCCTTTGAAAACTCTCTCCTTACCTCTCCTATGGCCGTCACTTGTCTTTTGTTGTTTTAACCCTAGAAGACAACCTTAGACATCTGATATAACCCTTGAAATTTTGTGGGTTTAATTACCCAAAAATATAAAATGTCCAAAATGCCCTCCTGGGGTGCTAAATAGGCCTAAAAAATGCCCCGAGACCCAAACTAAACCCCCGGGTATACTTTTCTGACTATCTCGACCCTCCCGGACACTTTGGCGCACTCAAAATGACCATACGAGTGACTTATAATTTATTCACTTTTATTAATCAATATCTAGTCCCGACGCGACACGGGCGCGTCCCGACTCAAATTTCCAAACTTGTCATTTTATTCACTCTTGACATTTAATAGAACCAATATTATATATATTACTCTACTCATTAGTAATATTCAACAAGTTTCCCATAATTACTAACTCACATCACGTTAACAATTATAAAGTGATTAATTTACGGATTTATATTAAATTAATAACTCACATTAAATTTAATAAATCCTCAAATTAATATAGCATAAAAATACGGGGTATTACAATACATTGATTACGATAAGTATAAAAATTTGATAATGGATTGATTACACAATATATAATGATGTTGTGCCCAGTCGGGTTCAACACACAAGAAGGTATAGTATCAATTGCTGTTTTGACATATTTCACACACGGAATGTTCTCTACAGAGTCAGCACAAGGACGGATCATATGTGAACCATAGAAGTTAAAAATGATTTACATTGTTGTTTGATAATACATTGATCACACAATATATGTTTATGTTTTTAAAAACATTTATGTATAATGGACTCATGTACTTTATATTTTGTTATAAATTATATGGATAAAAATTGGATACACAAATCTGATCGATTCCGTGAGAAGTATGTGATGGGAGTTATATTATTCACTCAATTAACAAAGAAGCATATGGGACAAAATATTGAAATTAGGTGTCCTTGTTGTGTTTGCTTGAATATCGATAATAGAAATATTAATGAAATAAAAGATTATTTGTGTTTTAAATGTTTTTGTACAACCTACACTCGATGGATATATCACGGGGGTGTTCTGAGCTCTTTATGTATGGTAGTGAACATGGTGATGTAAATGATGATGTTGATGTAAATGATGATGTTGATAAAGGAATGACAAACAATGAAGAGGAACAAAGTGAAAAAATGCATGATATTTTAGAAGATGGGAATAGGGGAACCTTCGTAGATATTGGTCTAATTGATTCCTTTCATGTTCATTATCTCATAGATTTTGGTGATGAGGGGAAAAGTTTTGACAAATTGTTGAGGGATGTTGAATGCGAACTATATCCCAACTGTAAAAAATTATCTACACTTTCTTTTATTGTCAAATTGTTACACTTGAAGGTAATCAATCGCTGGAGTAATAAATCACTCAACATGCTGCTCGAGCTATTGGAGGAAGATTTTTCTAATGGACAAACACTTCCAAAGTTGTATTATGAAGCGAGAAACAAGTTGTGCGAATTGGGATTAGGATACATATTGATTCATGCTTGTAAATTGTTCTGGAAGGAGTTTGAAGATAATCAAGAGTGTCCACTATGTGGTGAGTCTAGATGGAAGATTAATGAAGGAAAGAGTAAGAGAATTCCACATAGGTCCTTCACTACTTCCCGCTAAGACCAAGACTTAAAAGATTATTTATGTCGAGAAAAATAGCTGGTGATATGAGGCGACAAAAAGATAAGCGCGCAAATGACAATGTGTTAAGACATCCTACTAACTCTAATACTTGGAAGGATTTAATTAGGATCACGAGTGGTTTTCTTAAGCCCCTCGTAATGTAAGGACTGTCCTAGTAAGAGATAGGTTTAACCCATTTGGTAACATGCGCAACTTGTACAGTATGTGGCCAATTATACTTTTTCTATACAACTTTCCTTGGAAATACATGCATTGTCTATTTTTCATGATGGCATTGCTCATTCCTGGACCTAAGGCACCCGATAAGGACATGGACGTGCATTTATAACAATTAATTAATGAATTGAAGGAGTTATGGGATGTTGATGCGGAGACATATGATGCGTACACTGAAAAGATATTTCAAATGGATGTAATGATTTTATGGACTATAAATGAAATTCCAGTCTATGGTAATTTATCCGGGTGGGGCACTAAAGTATATATTGCATGCCTTACTTGTAATAAGCACACTTCTTCATAAAAGATAAGAGGTAAAATTTGTTATATGAGCCACCGTCAGTATTTAAAGGTGAACCATAAATGGCAAAAAAGTAAAAAATTGGTGGTAGGCAAGAGCTTCGTTCAAAGCCTATGGAGCTAGATGGGGATGAAGTGTTGCAGCAATCAAATCATCTCAAAGATGATATTTTGGGGAAACAATCAGAGAATATGAAGAGTAACCGTACACCTGAGAAGCTAAATTGGACCAAAAAAGTAATTTCTTTGAATTAATGTATTGACAAACATTGAAGCTATGACATAACCTTGATGTCATGCATATTGAAAAAATTATACGTGAGAGTGTATTAGGAATATTATTAAACATTGAAGGGAAAACAAAGGACACTTATAAAGAAGGACAATATTTTGAGGATATGAAAATAAGGAAGGACTTACATTTGATGTGGAACGGTGATACATATATGATGCCACCAGCATGTTATACTCTTCCTAAGTTGGAAAAATAGGGGTTTTGAAAGTTCTTAAAATTCGGTTGAGTTTCTTGAAGATTATGCTTCTAATATCTTTCGATGTGTGTATGTTAGTGATGGTAGGATATCTGGATTGAAAATTCATGATTGTCATGTTTTGTTACAACGATTATTACATGTTGGTGCTCATGGATATTTGTCTAAAGATGTATATACCGCATTAGTTGAATTGGGGATTTTTTTTAAGGACTTGTGTTGTACGACATTAGATGTGGTAGAAGTAAAGAGATTGGAAAAAGGCATTATCCTAATTTTATGCAAACTTGAAATGATTTATCCATTGACTTTTTTCAATATAATGATCCACTTAGCAATTCACTTGTCGTGGGAAGCTATGCTTGGAGAACTATTTCAATATAGGTGGTCTGGTGGTCACATGGGATCATAACAATGAGGAGATTAACTTTTATGGTATCTTGGCAAATGTTATTAAATTGGAATATATCAAGGGAAATTAGGTCATATTTTTTAGTGTGAGTGGTTTGAAGCTGATAAAAAGAAGAAATCAGGATTACAAATTGATGATAAATTAACAAGCATTAATTTTAATGGTCGGTGGTATAAGAATGATCCTTATGCGCTATAAGTTCAAGAAAAACAAGTATGATAGGTGGGTGAACCCACCTATCATACAAAATAAACGAATGTGAAGTATGATAGGTGGGTGCACAATTAAACTAACAAGCCCGATTAACAAAACCAACTAGACATAAATGAATTGGTTTGGTTCGGATTTAAACATCATTGGAATTGGTTGTATCTATCCCCATTCTGCCTAGAGGATTAGAAATTTGTGAACTTTGGAAAAACTGATGTACATAGTTTGATTCTAGCCTATAGGACAACTGTTTGAGCATATATTGCATGCATAATATATTGTCTTTATCATATAAAGGACAAATGTTTGAGGATATAGAAAGCTTTCTGACATGGTATAACTAGAACAACCTAAATTGTCCTTTTACCTCGCATCAGGCTGAGGACAAAAGCTTCTTGTGGCAATCACTATGCTGATTTTTATTGGATGCAACATTGGCTCGGCTCCACCGAACTATGTTTTGATTATAAAACACATGTTAAAATTTAAAATTGGATGGTTAAATTGTGAACTAGTTATGCCAAAATTTTAAATATCATTTAAAATGGTTAAAAGTTTAATACTCCATGGTTAATTTAAATAAACTGAGAGTTGGTTATCATTGTTTTCGTTTTGGGTTTTGCATGAAAAAACACGAGCCTAAACCATATATGCCCCCAATTGGAAAATAAACCAAAACGTGTGAGGGTCTCAATCACTTTTTAAGACATTTGTTTGGCACTTAATCATATACATAATAATCTGCACAAGATTTTGGAGTAACAAAGTGGTAGCAATCTGGAAATTCACCCTTTCTCAAATGAGTCTAAATAGGTTTTTACACTAATCTAGGACAAGGTATCTAGGGAGGGGATAGGGTTAATATCCGCATAAATACATCAAAATCGGATAGGATTCATATGAAATTTTGATCAATTGATAGGCTTAATCCACTATGCCTTTAGAGAGGTAAAGATATGGATTGAGCTCAGCTAATTAAGAGAGCACATGTGATTCCTCGCATCTATATATTGCTATAAGGATAAATTTCATTATTGATATATGATTTGATTGATTAAGTAGTTAAAGTTTATATATGCACTTGTGCGATATCCTCCAGTTATGATTTACTCATATCGTTATATAATATTTCGATTGTTGATTATTTAGCATGGCGTCGTGATGTTCAAGGCATCTGAGATCATCTACTACAACTACAACTATTGTATAAGAGGTGCAACCTGCTATTGGAAAAGAGGTGGAACCTACATATTCCACACATTCGTCTCAGCTAAGAAATTGTGACACTCCTATGAATAGCAAGGGTACAAAATCTTTAGGACTAAACTATATTTCTATGACGAATAAACTATACGTTCTTCAACTTATTTAGACAAAGGCACAGTCAAAACAATCCCTATAATTCTTAGTAACTTCATTTAATATGAAAAAAAGGTTGGTGTTGTGTTGTGTGGGTGCGTGGGTGCAGGTGGGGCTTCAATGTAATTACACTTTTTGGCAACCCCTACTCCTATACATGATCATGTATTTAATTTATAACAACCCTTGTACATGATTATTAACTTATGACAGCCCTTGTATATGATATATGCTCTTTAACTTATGGCAACCCCTATACATAATATATGTATTTAACTTATGGCAGGCCTACATGATATATGTATTTAACTTATGGAATCCCTTTTATACGATATACATTTTTAATGTATTATTACTCTGGGTTTAGGAAGCCTTTTAGGTATTTATGCATATATCTTTGTATTAAATTTTTACGCAGCTTCCACTATAGTAAAGAGGGTTCATGAACCTACAAAAGGGAAGGGGTTACAAAATATGATCAAAGCAACGGGGAAAAAACAAGAATTTGAAAGATTTTGCGTAAGTAAATAATTTATTAAGGCTTGTGCATTCTATTTATTTCTATATCTACTTTTAACGTGACCATTACTAATGAATTTTCAGGAGAGATTTGAAATTGACTTCATTGACTATGCAAAGCAAAGTTGTGAAGAGTTGATGAAAGGGAGGAGTAGGGATAGCTAAAGTAATCTTCGCCAATATTATTTGTAATTTGGATCAATGGAGGAGGCACGAGCAAATATCCCTTTTGGACCACTGTGGCAAAATTAGAATGAGTTGTGCAATTTATATGTTGATCCTAAATATGATGTTTAAAGTTATTTCAATGATTCTGAATTATGTAATTCGTAAAATATTTCATTCACTGTGGAGATATAATGATTTTATAATATATATTGTGGCGGCGATGTGATATAAAAAATAATAAAGCAAAGAAAACTGTAAAGCACAACAATAGGTTTAAGGCATTCGTGATTGTTCGTCATGAATTGGTAATATATAGTGATTTTAGATTTGAATTTTCTCTTATAAATAGGCATGATAATTATTTACTTTCTAATTACATGAAGACATGGGGATGATGGTGCTAAGCCTAATAGGATCGAGTTCTTTAAAGTGACCCTTTGAAAAGATGAGAAATGAACGTCTCCTGAATCTGAAGCACTTTATGTAAGTAGATTATGATCAATACTTTACCTTGTATATGGTAGTGGGGGACAATGATTTAGAATGTTGTATTTTAAATCTTTTGAACTTAGGCTTGAGTCAGATGAAACTAGTTATTATGGTGAAATATTAGTTTAAAATGCATATATGTTGACTACGATGTCAGGACTGGATATGTTGGATTATTGTTGTGGTGTTCATTATATTTTGATGAATTGAACATGTTAGTTTTCATGTAAAAACAAAGAAGAATCTTTCAAAAAAATTTAAAACTTAAAATGTTTTCGGAATGATTAACCAGTAATTTTATTTATTATTTTCAGATGAGATAAAACGCCTTAAGTCACAGTCTGCATTCGAGGGAAGTATATTGTTAAGGCCAAATGAGACAGTTGATCAAGTGCTCGACACGAGACCAAGATATGTCAATGGTCTTAGGAATGGTCCCAACCCAACTAATTCCAAAACAACCTTGCAATAAAAAATGAACAATTGGAGGAGGCTCTTAAGAAATCCTTTAGAGTTCAACAAGATTTGACGGAGCACCAACAAGCTAATGAGGCGGAGTCAACAACTCAGCGTGAGGAGGCAGAATCTCAATGAGAAACCATAGAGGCCATTTTAGCTGGTCAAGATTAATAGGATCATCTAATTCTAACCTCACTTGTTTCGAGAGGATTTGATTCCACATCTTTTGGTTACGGATATTTTATTGGCAAAACTTTAATGTCACGTTCTTTTATTGACAACATTTTGTGACACATTTCTTTGTTGGATTTGAAATAGACGTATTTTTTTTAATTTGACTTATTTTTTAGAATTATATGCTAAAGGTTGAGAATGTTGATGTTTATTATTATATGTATGGATTTATCACATTTTTGAATGCATACTTATAGAAAATTTGATATGATATAATTCATTTGATAGTTATTAGTAATAAAACAACGTGACAATAAAATTATTAATTTTGTTATTGATTAAATGATAATAAGAGTAGTCAAAGCAGGAAAAATTAAATTAGTATTATTATCATTAGCCACGATTTTTATTTGTTATCAATTTCACTAAAACTTTTTGCTTCGATTTTTTTGGGAAAACCCCCGACCTACTGGCCACGAAATTTGACATTTTCCAACAAAAATAGTGAACAAATAGAAACAATAAATTTTGTTACTGAAAAACAATCTTAGACCATGATTTAAATTTTGTTTCCAATATGTTGACAATTGGCCACAAAGCTTAATTTCATTGTTAAATACATTTAGCCACGGGGTATTTTGCTACAAATATGCAACAAAAAAAATTGTGGCTAAGAACATTTATCCACGAATATACTTATTTTGGCAACAATTTTTGTAGGGGTAAATCAAACAATTTGTTATAGTGACTATGATTATAATTAAATCTGGGCCGCATTATAACTACACACATTCGTCTCGTAATTATCTTTTAAGTTATTAAATACCTAGCCTAACATCGTAAAATAACAAGAGGTTCTAAATCTTGAACCCATATGTAACCCATGTCATTAAAGTCTTACAACATCATTCTTTAATTTCTACCGTTAACTATATTATGTTAATCTCTTTCAATAGTAATCAAACCATTGTTAATCTCTTTCAATAGTATGCTAATCTCTTTTAATAGCCCATATGTTAATCTATTTCAATAGCAATCACATGAGTTACTAAGGTCTCAAACCCTAAGGTACTTCTCACAAAATAACCATGATATTAATAACATGATTATAGCTCAAGTCTATACACATTTGACTATCTCATGTCAATAATACAATATACACGCCTTTAGTATATGTAATACGCAAATCTGAAACATAAGTATATAGGTAAAATCCCTATTATAAGTCATAAACATCTCTAGTATAATACATAAATTAGTAAAACTAACTCTAGTAAAGCCACATAATAATCACCTCTGGTAGGAGAAAGACTCCATCTCGTCTAAAATCCATATAAAGGTACAACTTGCGGTATGTACAAATGGATGGACTATTCTCATGCCCTCACATAACGAAGGTATATCCCTATTATCTTTGGGATCATGCACCCATACTAGGTATAGTCTCAGGTTGTCCTAACACTAAGACTTCATCATGGTCGAAGGTAAAATCACTACGTCTACCATCATCCATATGGTCCACAATACCAAGAACCATACTATGAAATCTAACCGTGAACCCTCTCGATACACAGATGCCCAGATGTAGTACTTTAGGATAAAATGACCATAGCAAACCAGTCTACGCACCGATGCTTCATCACGGTCCGCCCTGTATGTGTCCCATAGTGAAATCCCTCCTAGTACATCACCGTGAGTATTATAAATAGTATGTATAGCACATAAAACATCCATTGAAAATATATCTCTCGTTAACTGGTTGGATCGAATAAACATATAAACATACCAAACAACGTTACTAGATTGCCTGTACAACCCTTACTAACGAGATAAATCAACCTAACATACACAACCCTTACTAAAGGGTTAAGATAAATAGCATACATATTTCTACCCAACGCAACTGGGTCACACTAAACATCTCCATTTATAAAGAGAGTATGACACAACTATAACCTTATACTCATTTCAAGATACATTAACCTTAGCACTTAGGGTTTCCAAATCTAGGTATAGTCTCACCCTACTATAAGCTAAAATATGCACATAAACTATATTAAGTCTCAATTATTCTTAGTTCATTTTCCCAAGGTGTCGCGTCTAGGTATAATCCCACACCTAATTTAAATGAAATTACTAGACATAGTAACAACCTCCCTCTAGGAAGTTATAACCTATTGTCACCCAAGGGATGTCCACCTCACTTATACATCACAATTACTCAAATAAATCCCAACCAACAAGCCCAACAAATTCTAAATCAACGAATCCATTATACACGCGTGTTTACCATCGAATGCTAAATCCCTAATTTAACCCCTTTAAATCAACGATTTTCCCGATTGTTCAACTACCCCAAATATCAATCTCTAACAATTCAAATCATAAGAATATATCTATATTATATACGTAGATGAAAACTATAGGCTAATAAACCCTAGCTTTAAGATCTGAAACCATAATTCCCAACCCATTACATAAAATCCTAAACAAGCCATATCTGATACCACCGATCGATCGATGGCTGGGGACCGATCGATCGGTTAACACAGATCCTCCAAAATTCCTCTTTATTATGAGATTCACAATCTTAACCCCTAGTTTTTTTTTTTTCTATCGAAGCTATATTAATGAACTTAAAAACTTCATCTATGAACCCAACCAAGATTCAAATTATAAAAACACATCATCAACGCAATTGGAACTTATTTTCATCGTCAAATCCCAATTCTACCACAAGATTTAAAGTAAAACTCCATTTCCATTCAAGAACCCTATATGTATCTAAATATACATTTTTTTTCATGGATTATTCAATTAAAATAGGGTTTTTATATGATTATCAACATAAAACATATGTATATCATTATCTATTAGTTTCAATCCAAGTTTATAAAGAAACTAATCACTATAAAGGGGAAATCAACCTAATTCACATCTATATTAGGTTAATTATGAAAATTAACTAATTAGTTATTTAAAATCAAATTTACAATATAATTTGATTTAGATTTCAAATGAATAGATACAATATTGATACATATACACTCATAATCATATTCTATATAAACTAGCCTTATGGATTGATTGGAGAGTTAATCCTAAATCATTTAAATTCTCATTTTCTCTTGGTGCTTTGTTTCTCCAGCCCATCTAGTGCTTCCCCATTCTGTTTTGTGATAAAAATGATATTCCCAATATCCCCTCAAATCCATGTATTCTCGAAATTGGGTTTGCACCCCAAACAAGCCTCACTTAAAAAGAGCCCAAAAATAACTCCAAATGACTTTAAACCTCGCCTAAGACTTATACTAAACTAATACGACTTTAACCATCACTTTAAACTAAAAACGAACATTATACGCATCCCAAAATCAAATTATCAAAAATACCCGAAATAAATAACCAACTACTGAGTTATTTAATAATTACCTATTACGAGTCCAAATAGTAATTACTTTAATTAATGAATTATCATGTCTTCGATCTCATTTCAAAATTATATTAATTAACACACAAAATAAATAGTGATATCTCACAATCAAGCACATATAGTAAATTTTCATAATTTAATTAATTAAATAATATGCATAAAAATACGGGGGATTACACAAGGGCATCCATATTTTGGCTTCATCACTTGGCGTTATTTCTGGGAAAGACTAAGATCTTTCCTATATCTCGATCTGAGTAATGAGTTGGATTACCCTAGTCCTAGATCCTGCAACAATATCAATGGTGAAGACATGATAAAATTTCAAATGAAAAAAATTACATATACAGTTAATTTTACTTTATGAACCACAAAATGAAATAGTTTTATATTTGTGACATTTTTGCAAACAGTAACATTTACTGTGTTAATATTATAAAGACATTAAAATTAACCGTGTAAACAAGAAAATGAAATCTATATATTTATCAAATAAGATCCATGAAGTCCATAATATTTCAATGAAAAAAATTACGCAGACAATAATATTTACTACGTAAAGTTTTAAAAATAGAACTTAATTAATGCTTGAATAGTCAATAGGACTTCATAAAAAAATCTCAAAATAGGAATTACATATTCTAATGCATATTAACTGGGTTGTCACATTATTTGTTTGAATTAAATAATAATACAAACAAATTGATTGTATAAATGGATAAATTAATGTATAAACCCATATATATATATATATATATATATATATATATATATATATATACTGATCTTGTTCGGTCCGCATTGTTAAAATGCAGGATACTGCTCTTGTGCGGACTATTCGGTATTTTAACAATGCGAACTATCCCACATTTTAACAATACGGACGGGACAAAGCAGTACTATGTGTGTGTGTATATATATATATATATATATATATATATATACACAGAGAGAGAGAGAGAGAGAGAGAGAGAGAGAGAGAGAGGGGCTCTCATGCACACCAAGTTTGCATCCTGATTTTTTACCTATTTTTTTAAAAAATTAAATAATATTATTTTGAGTTTAATTTTTTTATATGGCATCTCAACAATTCAATGGACCCATATAAAAAATCATGTCAAAATAAATGTTTTTGCTATTTTTAAAAAATCGGTCAAACTTTCACAGATTTTAGAGTACTTTAAAAGGTCCGAAAGTTTGATCGATTTTTTAAAAATAGCAAAATGACGTTATTTTCAAATTATTTTTTTATATGGTCCCTGTGAAATATTTAAATGACATATAAAAAAATTTAACTCAAAATTATTTGTTTTACTATTTTAAAAAATCAGTGTGTAAACTTGTTGTGCATGAGAGTCTGCGTCTCTCTCTCTCTCTCTCTATATATATATATATATATATATATATATATATATATTGTAAAATATATTATATGCACCGGAAAATGAAAAAAGTTTTATATAAATGACATTTTCATAAATAGTAATATTTACTGTATTAATATTATGATGATAGTAAAATTTACTTTGTTCGCTGAAAAATTAAATTCATATATTTATCAAATAACATCCATAGAGTATATAATATTTCAACGGAAAAAAATCACACAAACAATGAGATTTACTGCGTGCACCATTAAAAATAGAACTTAAATAATGGTTGAATAGTCAATTGGACTTAATTAAAAAAATCTCAAAATAGGAATTACATATAATAATACATATTGATTGGGTTATCACATTAGTTTTTAGGATTTAATATATATATATATATATATATATATATATATATATATATATATATATATATATATATATATATATATATATATATATATATATATATATATTGTAAAACGACACTTATTTTTAGCCTAACCCATTTACTCGCTCAAATACCTATTTATCTAATATTTTCTTATTTTTAATGCTCTGCGCCAGCAACACCCCATGTCACCCTCAAATAGGGGTGGCAATTTTTGACACGACACGATAACCCGATACGAACTCGACACGAAGTTAGCGGGTTAGGGTTGACGATTTCTTGACATAAACCCGAATATGACACGATCCGCCAACACGAATAATTAACGGGTTGGGTTAGTGTCAAACACGTATAACTCAAAAATGACACGAATAGACCCGTTTAACTCGTATTTTATGGAGAATATATTAGATAATTTATATATCTTGATAGGCATTCTATAAAATTCATAGAGAACCGGATGATAAATTATTTATGTGTTCCGAGAAGTTAAAATTAATTAAATTTAAGTTATTGTAGACCTATGAGTGGTATGATTGGTTAAGAGAGAAGAAAAAAATTATTTTATATTTGACTTAATGGGTTATGCGGGTCAACCCAAACACGACACGATAATAAATAGGTCAGGTTAGTGTTTGCTCATCTGACACGATTAGTTAAATGGGTCGGTTAGGGTTGACTAATACTTAACACGAACCCGACATGACACGAACTGAACACGACGCACACGAATTGCCACCCTTACCCCCAAACTGAAGCTTTGATGGATCTGTATCTCAAACATCCATTTACTCAATATTCTTATATTTTTAAAGGTCCGTGCTAACGGCACTCATTTCTCACCCACACCAATCCCCATTGTCGGAGCTCCAACGACCTTCTTCAGAGCTCCGATTTTGGATGGGTAAAAGTGGCGTGGAGTGTCGCTGACGCAGATCTTTAAAAATAAGAGAATATTGTATAAATGAGGTTTGGATCTACTGGAGCTCGGTTTGGATGAGTAGGGGTGACATGGGGTGCCGCTGGTGCAGCGTTTTAAAAATAAGAGAATATTGGGTAAATGAATGTTTAAGCGACTAAATGGACTAAACTGAAAATATGTGTCTTTTTAACTATATATATATATGGGGGGCGGGGGATTTATACATTAATTGACCCATTATTTAACAAATTTGTTTGTATTTTTGTTTAATCTTAACAACTAATGTGACAATTCAGTTAATATGTATTATTATATATATTTTCTATTTTGAGATTTTTTTAATTAAGTTTTATTGACTATACAATTATTAATTAAGTTCTATTTTAACGGCGTACACAATAAATATTATTGTCTATGTAATTTTTTTTATTGAAATGTTGTAGACACCATGGATCTTTTTTGATAAATATATGAATTTCATTTTCTTGTGAATACGGTAAATTATATTGTCTATGTAATATTAACACAGTAAATGTTAATAATTACGAAAATGTTACGAATATAAAAATATTTCCTTTTTTGGTTCATACAGTAAAAATACATTGTAATTTTTTTCTTTTGAGATTTTATACGCTTCGTGGATCTTGTTTTATAGATCTTGGCGAGCATATTTGAAAAATAGTAATTTTGTGAAAAACGAATTTATCAATTAAAAGTTATGATTATTTGAAAATTAAAAATAGAATGAAAAAAAAGTTGAATCACTTATATAACTTACTACAATAAGTTGCGAATGATTGGTTATAAAAGAGTGAAATTGTAAAAAAAAATAAAAAATTAAGAATATGACTTATTTAATGATTAAAAAGTACTTAGATAGGAAAATTTTATTCTCATGCGATCTATGTATAAATAACCCGATAAATAATCGGTGTCAAGCAAAGAAATAGAATGATTTTGACCATTAAGAAAAATAGAAAAATTATAATGCCCAGACGGACACCCTTCGACAAATTCAACATGCCTCTTAGTCGAGTGGTATAAGGGTTTTATTGGGATAGTCTTGAAGGTGGATTGAATTTGATCCCCAATTCGATTCTTACCATTATCAAAATAATATTTGGAGAACGAATCGCGAATGAAGCGGGTTCATTTGTCACCGCCCAAAACCTTGGGATGTTGGTACAAGAAATTCAAACAACAAATTTTTTGCAATGCCAAACCGCATAGCCCCATGCCCAACCACATATCTCCGAGAACAACCGCACAAAAATGCATCTAAATCCATAACCCATGTATATGGGAGAGCGACAGGACAAAGACTCCGAACATGTCGCCAATAACAGAAATAAGAATGCAACATCTGTGAAAATGGGGTTCTTCGCGGCCCCATAAGTTACCGGTGATGATATAATTGGAGAAATGAGACACACCTCCGGGGAGAAAAGTTCATGGACTAGAACCAAAACAATGAAACAATAAAAAAGGGATTATGTGCTGTCTTAGTTCAAAGCTTGTGTGTTGTCTGAGTTCAAAGTCAGGCCTGACAAGATGCAGACTAAGTTTTCGGCGGTGTTGAGTGAAAAAATAGACACGAGGGTGTAAGGGAAGAAGTCTCTGCAATCTACGGTGGTGGGCAGTGCTCGGAGAGAAGGAGCCGACGGTGATTGTATTTAATCGGAGGAGAAGAAGTCGGCGGTGGAACAGAGAAAAAAGTTTGGTGAACAACGAAGAAGACTCTTTGGTGTACAGCAGGTGGTGACAAGAATACGTTTTGAATGCATTAGCGTCGGAAATCAGAACCCTTTATTATATTTATAAATATTTAATTAAAACTTCATAAATTATAATTAAGTGATTATTGAGTAATCAATAGGTGACTCTTCAGTAACACGATTCTTGAGTAACCAATAGATGATTTTTGGATAACCACACATTTCAGATTTCATACTTACTCCTGATGTCTTTTGCGCTTACCTAATTAGATCACTTCATTTGTCCATTTAAAAATTGAAGCTCAAATATAATTACTATTTTATTATGTGAGCCCACATTAAATTATTTGAAATATATAAAATATTCCAACAATCTCCCACTTGGGCTACATAATAATTCTGAATGTAATTATATCCAATAACCTTATGTGCGCACCAAATTGCTTTCTATTCTTAAGACATCTCCCGAATCAATCTTGTCCATCTCCTATACTAGTATGATACTAAAACGACCTTCATTACATTTATGTGGTAACTCGATCCATCAATGATCACCACACCAAATATATTCAACGACATAAATCAAGTATGGATGTGTGGCTAGAAATTACATGCAATGTGATCCCAGACATGCCTATTTCCAATTGGTCATAACATTATTCCGTAGTGAGATCAAACCTTAGCCTTTTAAACCTTATGTTATACCACAATTAAAAGACAATACATTCATACTAAACAACAAAATGAAAATACCATTAACTTTATTCTGCAGAAAATTGAAACATACATAAAGTATCTGAGTAGTGTCAAATGAAGAAACATTAAACCGAATACAAACTCCCACTAAAGCTGAATATCATCAAACTGAACAAAACTGATGATGCTAAGATTCAACACCACCAGATAACTGATGATGAGCTCAAACAGTAATAGCAATGGCAGCCATAGAGATGTATATGTGTGTAAGTGTATAGAAGGGGGTGAGTATAAGAGGAATAAGACAATGATGTATAGTGGTTCAGCCAATTAGGCCTACATCCACTATGAGTGTGTGATCCACTAAATATGGACACTAATGGCCTTGGATACAATGCACATAAGCTCACTCTCTCTCTACTATGTGTACAAGTAGAGTTTTAGCTAGGGTTACTATTATCGATCCTTTACAAGGTTGAAGATGACAAGTATATATAAGGCTTGGGGGGGGGGGGGGGGTGTAGTGTACCCCCCAAGCATGCATGATGTATGTGAATGATGATCTACCCAATCCCCTACTGACACCTGAATGTGCCATTTGCAATCAATGATGACATAATATTCCCTCACGTGAGGGGATGATATTGTTATAACGGTCTACTCCACATGTTGTATGAGTCCCACGCGTGCTGTTCCACGCGTCTCCCAAATCACGCGCTGTGATGATGTCAATCTTGGCCTAGGATGCCAAGTCGAGACTAAAGTGGATACTGGCATTGGGCCCGACTGGATGTGGGCCTCGTAATGTCGTCCCCTCATAGGTTCGTCTTGTCCATGGTGAGGGGCCAACCCCCTGTAGGGTCGTCTGGTCCTTGATGAGGGGTCGGCCCCTTGAAGGGTCGTCTGGTCTATGGTGAGGGGTCAACCTCTTGTAGGGTCGTCTGGTCCTTGATGAGGGGTCGGCCTCTTGAAGGGTCATTCGGATCATTATGAGGGGTCGGCCCCTTGTAGGGTCGTCCGAATCGTCATGAGGGGTCGGCCCCTTGGCGGGTCGTCTGATTAATCACGATGGGTCGGTCCCTTGAAGGGTCATCTGGTCCATAATGAGGGGTCGGCCCCTTTGAAGGGTCGTCTGATCTTGTGTGAGGGATCGTCTTGGCCGACCCTTCCTATCACGGATTTGTGGTGACTGGACTCGTCCTGGGCCTGAGCCCTCGTCTGGGTGGAGGACACCCTCGGCCTGGCCGAGGATATATATGGGCATATCAATCACCCCCAGCCCTTAGCCATCGATGTTTGTTGAGATGGCTGAGGGGTAATGTGTGTGGTCAGATGGTTAAGTGACATCTGCCAAGTTTTATATCGTTAGGTGTCCATCATCGTTTTTGTTTCCCAAATGTGGCGGTTGCACACTTTGCTTGGGACTTTGTGCCCTTATAATGCCTCTTCTCGTGGGCTATGCATAGCCTTGGTTAATGGGACCACATTCTTCAAAGTATTTAAACTTTTTTAAACTATCATTTTCTTCTTCTTCTTCTTCTTCTTCTTCGTGCCCAAGCTTTCTCTCTCTAGCCCTACCATTTCATACCACCATTTCTGTGATTTCTTCTGTATCAAACTTTGCTCAGCCGTCGTCTTCGTCTTCATGTAACTCTTCCTTCTGCCATAAATTCATTTTTTAGTCTTTAATTTCTGTTTCGTTTCTTGCATTTGGGTTTCTTTCCCAACTTTTCTTGGCTTTGTATTTTTCTGGCGTGAAACCGCCTTAGTGTGGTGGTTATTAGGCTGAGCCTTAGGTCTTAGGCATTACAAGGTACCTCCCCCCCTTCCAGTGGTGGTTTAGCCCTTGTTTGTTGCACTTCTTAGGTTTTTGTGTTCCCCGGCGTTCGTCTCCGGCGAACTGAGTTTTCTTTGTTCTTGAGTGTTCATCCACGAAACTCTTTATTTCTTTAGGTTTGATCCAAGAGTCAAACTTGGTCAAATACCAAACCTGTTTGTGGTTAGCTTAAATAAATTCCTTTAAGTGTAGGGTCTTCCCCTTTATGCTTAGAAGACTTTACGATTTAGCCGAGGAGTTCCCAACCTTGAAGGAGAAGTTCTTTGCTAAGATTAGACGAATAGAGGAGGAGGACGAGCAAAGACGAGGGGCCAACCTTAATTGGGTACAACCCATCTTCCCCATTCCTTTAGCCACAATAATACCATCTGAGCCCTGTGGGTCTTCCTGTCGTCTAGCTGAGAGTCAGACATACGAGGGAGAAATGAATAAAAGAGCATCATCGCCGACGGGTGCTGGTCCTTCTGGGAGGAGAGAGACATCAACTTTTAGCCCAGGCCGACAGGCCGAGGGGACAGATCATGTAGAGGTTGTCCCTGTGACAACCCTATCCCCTCTTGCTTTTCAAGTAGCCTTTCCAGATGTCCCTCCGATAGGCGATGAGGTTGAGGGATCCGGGGACGATAATGAGAGTTATGATGATGATGGTCGAGTTGACACTTCTAGCGCCTCATCTTATGTATCGTCGGTTAAGGATCGCGACCTCTTATTATGGAGGCATCTATTTGGTATACAGTCCAATATAAGTATGAGGATCCCAACTGAAGATGAGAGTGTCTTCCAGGGGGGAAGTTGCTATTATGAGCAGATGCTCAGGGTAGGTGTTAGGTTCCCTCTACACCCTGCTATAGTCGATATATTGTCTTCCCTTGGGGTTGCACTTTCTCAACTTCCTCCCAATTCATGGAGGACCATCCTCAGCTATATTTCCCTTTGGAAAAATACCTTCACCGACGAGCCCTCGGCCAATTCATTCATAGCTTATTACAACATCACCTTGTCGTCCAAACAGCCTGGGTATTTTCATTTAGGGGCTAGGAAGTCCAACAAGAAGCTTCTTCGCGTATCTTATACTTCCAATCATGACTGGAAGAAGAGGTTTTTCTTCATCTCTGGGGATTGGGAATTCCCTGAGGGGGATGATCCCGTAGAAAATAGTCTGAGGGTTCCAAGGTTATGGTCCAACCCTTCTATGAGAGAACGGTCAGACCCCGGACTCAACTTGGAGGAGAGGGTAATTGTTTACTACCTGAGGGATTAAGGGAAAGAGGTTGAACATCACAAATTTAAAGATTTGATGACCCCTCGCTTCCTCAAAGAAGCTGGTCAGAGGGTCGACCCTTTGATAGAATTATGTAAGTAGATTTTTGCTCGATTTTTAGTTTTCTCCAAGTGTTTCCTCTTTGCCATTATATCTTTCTGATATATCGTCTCCTTATCAGGTCGTCCTGTAAATATATCTGATCAACGAGCCTCAGCAGGCTCAGAAGAAGACAAAGGCCGCGAGGTCGACGGAAGTGGAGCCGACCTCCGATAGTCGCAAAATGAAGGAGCCTGAAGTTCCTGAGGGCTCTCGGCCTGACTCACAGACTAGGACGAGGGCAGAGGTGTCCCAAGCACACACTGAGGGGACCAATTGCTCTTATAGCATAGGTGCCTATTGGTCTTAGAATCTTGCTTTCCTCAAGGCTGAACCCTCGTCTCTCATAGCCAACTTGAGGGAAGCTAAAGCCTCAATGTTTTCTGCACCCTCGGCTGTGAATTATGAATTCTTATCAAGGATTCCCCCAGCCAAGGTCTATGATTACGATCGGCATACTCTGGCTCAGGTACCTCTTTCTACTTCATTCTTTTTTATTTATCATTTCATGAAATGTTCCCTTGGCCCCTTTTAACATATGTTTATCTATGCAGTCTATCTATGCCTTCACCTCGGCCACCAAGTGGATGGCTAGGAATCAACAGAAGTTTCATGAGGCCGAGAGAGCTATTCAGCATGAGGCCGATTTGAAGACTGAATTGGAGACTGCCCGGCTGAGCTGGAGAGTGCAAGTACTGAGCATGCAAGGGTCCTAGATGAGCTGGTGAAGTAGCATGAGGGCGACCTAAAGGTGAATGACTCCCTCATCAAAGAAAAGGAAGAGGCCCTTACCAACCAAGGGCCCAATTCAAGGCTGAACTTGAAGAGTTTGTGAAGAAGACCGAGATCGATGCTGTGGAGGCTTACAAGCTTTCAGATGAGTTTCAGGGCTTTGGCCTTGAGTACCTGGAAAGAAGGATTAAGACTGCCTGTTGGTGGGTCGTCTTAAAATTTACTGATGCCGTATCATCTATCCGTCCCTCTCTTGAAGCAGTGGAGATGGAAGAACCTCTGATAGCTGAGGCTCTAATCCATGTAGAGTCTCAAGTACACATCGAAAGCATCGACACCTTTGAGGATCGGCCTGTTTTGGTCACTAAAGAAACTCCTCTGATTGACATTGAAACTTTGCCTGCTGATACTGCTCAGTAGGGTGGCTGCCTATAGCTAATACCCTCTTCTTGTAAAATATTTGTGTACTTTATTTTTATTGGACAAGCATTTTTAACACTTGATTTATAATATAATGTCTCTTCCTGTCTTCTATTCTTACCTCTTGCGTGACTTGTCTTAGCTTATGATATTTGAATTAACCATCCAATGAGCTCCCCCTCGTCTTTCTTGAGGGTAAATGGGGGGTCGTCCCCACCATTTACCCTCATCATAGTCGAGGGTGGTTTCAACCAACTTAATGATGTTTTCAATTATTTCAAGTCCCCTCGTTTTTCTTGAGGGTGAATGGGGGGTTGTCCCCACCATTTACCCTCATCATAGCCGAGGGTGGTTTCCACCAATTAAATGATGTTTTCAATTATTTAAGTCCCCCTCGTCTTTCTTCAGGGTGAATGGGGGGTCGTCCCCACCATTTACCCTCATCATAGCCGAGGGTGGTTTCCACCAATTAAATTCCCCCCTCGTCTTTCTTGAGGGAGAATGGGGTCCGTCCCCACAATTTACCCTCATCATAGCCGAGGGTGGTTTCTACCAAGTTAATGATGTTTTAAATTTCAAGTCCCCCCTCGTCTTTCTTGAGGATGAATGGGGGGTTGTCCCCACCATTTACCCTTATCATAGCCAAGGGAGGTTTCCACCAATTAAATGATGTTTTCAATTATTTAATTCCCCCTTGTCTTTCTTGAGGGTGAATGGGGGGTCGTCCCCACCATTTACCCTCATCATAGACGAGGGTGGTTTCCACCAATTAAATGATGTTTTCAATTATTTCAAGTCCACCCTCGTCTTTCTTGAGGTTTAATGGGGGGTCGTCCCCACCATTTACCCTTATCATAGCCAAGGGTGGTTTCCATCAACTAAAGGATGTTTTCAATTATTTCAAGTCCCCCCTCGTCTTTCTTGAGGGTGAATAGGGGTTCTTCCCCACCATTTACCCTCATCATAGCCGAGGGTGGTTTCCACCAACTAAATGATATTTTCAATTATTTCGAGTCCCCCCTCGTCTTTCTTGAGGGTGAATGGGGGGTCGTCCCCACCATTTACCCTCATCATAGCCGAGGGTGGTTTCCACCAAGTTAATGATGTTTTAAATTTCAAGTCCCCTCTCGTCTTTTTTGAGGGTGAATGGGGGGTCTTCCCCACCATTTACCCTCATCATAGCCGAGGGGGATACAACCAAGAATTACCCCAACCAAATTACATTCGACAATCAAAAGATGAGGGGCCAATATAACATTCTCGTTAACATTCCAAGTGTCTTTATGGAGCAGCACATTCATTACAACTGTGGTCCGATAGGACATTACATTATTGATAGTATTTCTTCAAATGATCTTCATTCCAGGGGTTGGAAAAGGGCTCCCCTTGAAGGTTCTCTAGTCTGTAGGTTCCAGGGACAACTTCATCAATGACCCTATATGGGCCATGCCAATTTGGGTGGATATTGTTAGGCTTTTGCCAAGTCTTTTTGAGGACTAGGTCCCCCACAACGATTGGCCTTTACTCCACCCTCTGGTTGTAAAACCTGGCCATACTCTAATGGTAGGCAGCTTGCCTTATCTCAGCGTCTTCCTTCCTTTCCTCGACCAAGTCTAAGTCAAGTCTCCTTTCTTCCATATTTCTCTAGGGGTCATACATTTGGACCCTGTGAGTAGGAAGCCCAATCTCGGTGGGAATGGTAACTTCTAAGCCATACGCCAGCATGAACAGGGTTTCTTCGGTAGGATTCTTTGTCGTCATCCTGTAAGCCCACAGTACAACCTACAACTCCTCAACCCATCTTCCTTTTTCCTCCTCGAGCTTCTTCTTGATCCCGTCTAGGATTGTTCTATTTGTGACTTTAGTTTCCCATTAGCCTGAGGTCATCCTGGGGTAGAGAAGAACTATTTTACCCCCGTTCTTTCACAGTATTTCTCCAGGGATACATTCTTTAATTGAGTCCCATTATCTGAGATGAGGGTGTTAGGGAGACCATATTTGCATATAATGTTCTTCTAGATAAACTGGAAGGTCTTCTGCTCGGTGATCGTTACCGTCGGCTCCGCCTCCACCCATTTTGAGAAATAGTCAATTGCTATAATCAAGTATCGATAGTTATTGATGGCCCTAGGTAAGGGTCCTACTAGATTGATTCTCTATACTGCGAATAGACATGGGGATATGATGGAGGTAAGAGGCTCATGGTACTGGTAGGGTATGGTGGCGAACCTTTGACACTTGTCACACTTTTTAACGTATGCCGTGGCATCTTTCCCCAAGGTCGGCCACCAGTATCCCTGGGTTACTATCCTCTTTGCTAACGGCCTGCCCCTAATGTGGCTTGAACATGACCCCTCGTGTACATCTTGCAGAATGTGTGGGACCTCAGACGGGTGCACACATCTAAGAAAGGGGATCAAGAACCCCTTCTTGTATAAGGTGTCTCCGATGACAGTGAATTTTGCAACTATGTATCTCAACTTCTTCGTTTCTTATTTTGCATCTGGCATCTCCCCCTCTTTAATGTACCTGACAAGGGGGTCAATCCATGAAGATTCCCTGTCAATATTTAAGAAAGAACCAAGTGTTCCCTCCGCCTCTTGAATCGCTAGTTGAAGTAAAATTTCCACTCGGACTGTCCTCCTGATATCTGTCCTAGTTGCCGAGGCTAGCCTTGCAAGCGCATCGGCTCGACCATTATCAAGCCTAGGTATCCTCTTTAATTTCACTTATCCGAAGCTTTTCAATAGTGACTTCACTCTTTCAAGATATTTGGCTATTCTCTCATCCTTAGCCTTGTAGGCTCCCAATATCTGATTCACTATTAGTTTTGAATCACTATAGACCAAGATGTGGACGACACTAAGAGACTTAGCCAAGGAGAGGCCTGCTATCAGGGCCTCATATTCAGACTCATTGTTGGAGGCTTTGAAGTTAAAACTTAGGACGTACTCAATGTCTGTACCGTCTGGTGCTCATACTATTAATCCAGCCCCACTTCCGCTCTCGCAAGAGGACCCATCAACGAAGAGGTTCCACACAGCCTGTTCCTATGAGAAATTTCCCTCAGTGAGTGACCCTTGTCTAAATAGATATCTTCCCTCTTCATTTTCTATAACTTTTTCTCTAGCGGTGCTTGTCTCAGCCTTACCTGCAAATGGGTCAACAATTTTGCTTTGTTGGGTATCTGTCTTCTTGAGGCTTTCCTCTTCAGCCTCATCATCTTCCCAAGTAAATTCATCCACGAAATCAGCTAACGCTTGCCCCTCAATGACCATCCTTGGTTGATATACAATGTCAAACTCTCCCACCTCTATAGCCCAGGCCATTAGCCTCCTCGATTTTTTTGGCATGTGTAAGACCTGCCTGAGAGAATAGTTAGTGAGGATGACCATTGTATGGGACTGGAAGTATGGCTTCATCTTTCTTGATGCATGGATCAGGGCATAGGCTAACTTCTCCATCCTAGGGTATCTTTGCTCTACCCCCTGGAGTGCCTTACTGTTGAAGTACATGGGCTTCTGTACCCCATCCTCTTCTCTTACAAAGGCTGCGATGATGGATGATTCTGAGACGGCTAGGTACACATGTAGTCGTTCGCCCTGCACTGGCCATGACAATATCAAGGAAGACCCTAGGTACAACTTCAATTCTTTAAAAGCCTGGTCACACTTTTCGTTCCATTCAAAGGCCATTCTGAGATTTTTGAAGAACGGTAAACACTTGTCTGTGGCTTTGGAGACGAACCTATTCAAAGTAGCCACTCGCCCTGCGAGCGTCTAAAAGTCTTTAATGGTCCTGGGGGTCTTCATTTCTAAGAGGGCCTTTATCTTCTTAGGATTTGTAATACCCCGTATTTTCTGTGATATTTATTTTTGGGGATTAATTGAATTAAATGTTTATTAATTGGAAATTAATCCGGATAAAAATATTAACGAGATGTGAGTTAGTATTTTATTATAATGTGTATACTTGGCATTATATGATTATTGGTAATACTGAAATTATCGTGAGATTTATATACGGCAATTTGGGAATTTTACTTGACGCGTGTGACCGCCACGTCATAGTATATTGTTATTAAATTAAAAAGTGAATTTTAGTTCCATTATTCGTATGGTCGTTTTGAGTACGCCAACGTGTCCGGAAGGGTCGAGATAGTCAGAAAACACTAGCCGGAAGTTTAGTTTGGGTCCCGGGGTATTTGTGGGCCATACCGGCATCAAAAAGGGTATTTTGGTAAATTGCATTTTTGGGAATTAAAAAGTGACGAAAATGGAATTAATAAGCTGACTATTTCCTTAACCCACTTAACCCACTTAACCCACTACTACCATTTAGAGACTTAATGGGCTACGGGAGAAGTTGTAATATACTCCCAACTCCCACAAACCATTTCACACATCCATTCTCCATTATCTTCAACCTTGGGAAAAGCTTGAGAGAGAGAGAGAGAGAAGGAAACCTTGAGAAGAGCTTGAAAGAGAAAGAGAGGGAAGAATTCTGCAGAAAAGTGAGAGAAGGAACAACTTGACTATCAAAGATTCTACACCAAATTCTGAGATAATTGAGGCAAGTGATTTAAACTCTTTTAATTCAAGATATGTATCCATGTGTAGGAATTTTCGAAATTGACTTTTGGAGATAAATTAGACCCATGAATTGAAGGTTAAAGGACATGAATTATGTAGGAATTGCATGTAGTATATTCTGGACGAATTTGTATGTTGAAAAATGAACCTTGATGATCAAAAGGTAGAATTAGAAGAAACTCAATGATGTTCTTGAATGGAAGAAATCTGGGAATTATTTTGATGTAATTTTAATCCAAAGTAAGCCTTTAAATGATGAATTATGGGAGTTAGAATGTTATTACTGATGTAGGATGTTAGTATAACGTTATAGTAACCTTATCTTGAAGTTTCATGCTTAAAAATGGTGATTTGGGACGAAACTGTAACTGCAAAATGAAGCAGCCCGTAACAGACCTGTTTAGTCGATCGATCGACATTCATAAGTCGATCGATCGACCAAATCGATCGATCGAAGGTCAAGGTCGATCGATCGACCTTCCCAGAATGACTAAAGTTTTTCTTAATTGAATTTTAATGGTGTTAACCCTTGGATAATAATATTGGAGACATTATGATTACCCTATATTTTAAGGAAGACCAGTAGGCATGATTTTGATATTGGACTGTAATTGGAATTTAATTTGAGGAATTATTCTAAATTAATGAAATTCGTTATGTGAGATTATATTTGGGGCAAATAGTGCAAATTTGAATAAATTGATGAAATAAGGTTCGGGGCAGAAGTAAAGACCTTAGTTATATAGATGTTATATGTGGGAATTATGGGAACTTAATAGTCTATTTGAGATAGGCCTTAAGTTAAGAAATTACGACGTGAGACGTGTCGACTATTTAATTTATATATTATCGGGATACTTGAAATATATGAATTGGGAATAATGGTATAATGATGTAGAGTATACCCTTATTATTATTGAAATATCTAAGATGTGTGAATGCTTAGTATATAGTTTATGTGTATAACATACCTACCATACTTGCTATCACGGGGGAGGTTTACGTTCGCTTAGGACCCTCTAATCCTTGTGTGCCTACGGGGGGGATATAGACTGGTACCTTGATGAACATAGGTCATAGAAAGACTTATTGTGATATTAATAAGTCCGCTGACCATGGGAGCGTAGGTATGTGCGTGACCCATGTGATGGTGACTATGTTCGCCTCCACTATTTGTGATGTTGTTATCGGAACAATTCCTGAGAGATTCGGAATGTGTGATCCTTATGTACGTGATGTACCGGGATGGATAGCAGAGTATGTGTGCACCGCAGCTTAGCCTTTGGGTGCTTGTATTGTATATTTATGATGTGAAAATATACGGTTATATGAGAAGGAAT
This sequence comes from Sambucus nigra, assembly GCA_949130495.1. Taxonomy (NCBI): domain Eukaryota; kingdom Viridiplantae; phylum Streptophyta; class Magnoliopsida; order Dipsacales; family Adoxaceae; genus Sambucus; species Sambucus nigra. The sequence continues at coordinate 322,124,318 of OX422215.1, read as the reverse complement.
TTATTATGTTAAATTGTGAGTATAATTATAGTAATGTTATGAAAAGATAAAAAGGGAACTTTTATCAATTAATGGCCTTATTAATAATTGGGAATCCGGGAATTAAAGTAGAACTCTCTATTGAATTGTAAATGTTGGAAATTAAATGTGAACCTAGTAATAGTGTAGAAACTCTTAGATAGTTATGAGATAACACATGAATGGGTACAGGAACGTTAGGAGTGCACAGTTAGACGAGAGGTGAGTATATCATGCGAGAGCACGTCCTAACATGTACTTTGCATATACTGTTTTAAATGTTTTTAAAGCACTTGCAGGTTTTTAAAATATCTACACATTCGGGCTCTGACCCGTTTGTTTTCAAATCTATCCTTTTTGTAAAACCATTTTAGGTGCCCAGCCACAAGGTCACCATGCATAGGATTCTCACTCTGATGACGAGCTGTAGCTGGTGGAGGCTACAGGGATTTGCTTTTAGACGCTTATATCATTTGGATTCCCTATTCATTATTCCTCAGTGTAGGGCATGTTGCCCAAGTTATATTAGATACATTTCCATTTCAGTTTTCAGACTTTGGCATGTATTCATTCAGTATTCAGTATTTCATTATTTACTTCAGATGTGGGATTGTATTATGAGGAATTTTCCCTCCAGTTTTATTTATAGTATGTTACGGTTACTCTAGTATTTCATTATGGTGAATGGTGTTATTATTTCTTCATTATACTTGCATGTTAATCAGACTTTAAATTAAAATTTGGCACTTATTTTTTAAATACTAGGTGGTTAGTAATAATAAAACGTTTTCGACAGTGATGCTGTTAACTGAGCCAACTTGGCATTTTGAATTAATTTTATAAAGGAGTAGCTACCCGGTGTTTAATTAGTCGGGGTGTCACAGGTGGTATCAGAGCATCAGGTTCTAGTGTCCTTTAGGATCTGTACGGCTTGTTATGTTTTCCGCTGAGCTTTCTTTGATATAGAGCCCTATGCTTAGGATTGTTGATATCTTGGTTGAGATTTCGTTCCCCTGCTTTAATACGTATAGTAGTGAATCTTATTTACAATCGGGTGTATTCGTGTACCGAACAATGCAATACGTTAGGCGAAGACAGTTGGGTGAACAGCAGGAGGCAAACTTATATTGAGAATAATTGATATATTTAAAGAGGGACGACCGTAGTCGAAGTCACCGATGTTATGGCACGAAAGTCCTGGAAGATATAGAAGGCTAAGGCGCGACTTGAAACTTCCGGGTACGGCTATCGTATGAATGGGGTCAATTCGACACATCCAACAAGGTTGGAATGAGAGTTAGAATTAGATATAACATTGAGGAGAACCAGCAGTAGCAATACTCTAAGGGAGAAGACGTCATGTGCTAGCCAACCTAACACAAAGTATCCAAAGGTTTGGATTTGTGTCGGAGTATGGCTAATCGAGAGTGAAAATTTAAGAAAAATTTTATTATCCCGTGAGAGCGGAGTTTCTATGGGGAGAAACAATCACCACACTTATAGTGGGATGTAACGTCGAGAGAAGGCGTACGCGAATGGTTTGACCATAAGTTTCGTGATCAAATGTTTAGGGTGAGAAACGAATGTCGTTCTGAACTCACACGAAAGGTTCGGACAGAGGTCACTTTGTGAGGAGAAATAAAATTATTTAGTGAACCCTACACTGGGTGAAGTAGGTAAAACGGGAAAGGGGTTATTAAAGAAAGAATTTACAAAGAAGTATCGCAAGTCCTTCGAGCAGGATTCTGCTTGGACGATTAAAGCAAATGGTATTGCTGCATAGCGTTAATTTGGAGGTAAACATCCCCGAGTGGGGAGACACAAGAATCGAGAAACTTACATAAAGTAAGACTGGTGTTGGAGAAGCACCACAATGAGAAGACCCAATGGAGAAACCGTTAAAATAATCCGATAGAGGAATTACTACCGAGCGATGGTAATTTCAGTAAAAGAGGTGTGAAATTAGTAGCATGATCCTTAGGGCCGCCAACACTAAGGAAACCATAGAGATAGTCGTTTGAGTCGAGACTACCAACGTCCAAGAGATGAACCAACTTAACATGATTGGTGAGACAAGAGATAAGAGGAGTATGTGTAGAAGTATTTCTGTGGGGAGTGAAACCCGTGCGTTATAAAATTTTTCCCAATGCAAAAGTAGGGATCAAAGTATTGTGCCTGGCGAGAACAACAATTATTGAAAAAGTCGGTGTGGGACAGTTAGGCGCGGTATGTCCAGGAACCATTTGAGTAGCCAGGTCGATTGATAAAATAGAAGTATGAGTTACATTCTCAGATGATGATGCATGTTATTTATGGCGTGAATGAGTTGCTACAATTGTCACTATTACTATTTTCACTTGAGAGTCGAGGTTGGTAAGTATATCAATAATTTCGTCATATACAAAGATATTTTTCCTTATAGCGTGGGGGATTTACTTTTATTGTCATCCGCGGAGGATGAATGGGTATAATAATAGCGGTGTTGATTTATTAATATTACTCGTTTTGGTGTTGTAGTATACGAGTATGTGGTGATATTATTTATGGTTTTATTTATATAATTATACCGATAGCATGCTCCGAAAATCTCGCGAGTGACATTCTCTTTAGTTTCGTATTATTTGAACTTATATTTGAATTGTTAAATTCATTGGAATCTGGAAAATAACTGTTGTTATTATTTGATCCTTGTGGTATTATTATATGGTTGAGGAGCACGTTGTCAAGAGATTTTGTTATGACACGGATGTTGGGCACCCGCCAAAATTCCTGTTTCCCGGGCTATGGCTTGATAAAGCATATACGGAGGTGGTGAGGCCTGGTGACTCGATCAAAGTGTTGTGATTTAAAAAAAAAAAAATATTATAGTCTCAGATATTGAATCCCATTATGCGTAGGGATTTCATTATTACGAGTAGTATGTGATTACTTTTCTAGTCAACAAAGAGTTAATTGGCTTTTATAATTAACAATAGAGAGGTAGTAACAAAAAGGAGTACATTGTCTTATTCCCCGTTAGAGATTTGGGAGTTAATACTCATAGTTGTATGACTGGGGACGGGATTCTGAGAACCCCGATCTTACTTACGTGGTGTATATGAAATGCGATTACCATCAGTGTCAGGAGAAGGTGACATTCGAAGGGAGATCCTTGTTTAAGTGTCATTGCGGCAAAATGTAAATTTGTTGAGAAACGAGAGTGTAGGGGTACTTGCTATGGACAGGGCTTAACTAATTCCGATGATCAACAATGTTAGGTAGTAGTGTATCGGGGGGGTTCCTTGTTTGGATTTCGCTTTGCGAGACACTCCACGCATGAAACTTAGCATAAGATTGGTAGTAGGGAGAAGTGTGGCCCTTCGTTCATGAATTGTATACCTCTATAGATACGGAAGTATATAGTTATAATGGGAAATTACAAAGAGTAAATTATGTTGTAAGGCCATTAGAGCCAGATGTTAGTAAATTACGATGTAAGTACTAATAATATTAGTTTTGGCACGGCATGTTGAGGGACGCCTTGAGGATAAGGAGGATTTAGGATGTATAATTCAGAAGCGATTGAGAACGCCCTAGTGGTATAGCACCGTTGTATTTACAGTGACTATAAAGAGTTTGAGATTTGTATGAAGCGTATATAATGTTTAAAAAAAAAAAAAAAAAAAAAAAACCGTATAGTTGGGTTATAAGGGGCATAGACACCTTGAATTGCTAAAGTGTAAACCAAAGGAAGAGAAACATGGACGGGCGAAATTATTGCTATCAAGGTTAAACGTCATAAGAAAAGGTGTAAGTGAATATCATGTGTAGTCAGTGTAGCACGTTCAAATTTGGAGATTTATTTTATTTTCAAGATAGTTGGATTGTTGTAATTATTTCGAGAGATCTATTGTATTAAATTGAAGATGAGAATAGTGGGTTCTTGTTTAATTGAGGGATTTGGATGCTGTACACCTTGTTATTTGTGGATTAGTTTAATTGATAGTAGCGCATCGTTCGCTCTCTCCGAGCGGGCGGAGTGTTTTTCTCAAATCGAATATTGAGAATAACTCAAGCGTAAATAAAATGAGGATGTCAATCAGGTATGAAGTCTAGTTATGTTCAAAGTAGTGAAAAGGGGTATAGTTCCAAACTTTTGGTATTCGTCAGGAGAATAAGATCATCAAGAAATTCGAACCGGGGAAAGTTTATGTGAATATCGGCATTGAAAGAGGGATAGTAAATAGTAGACCAGTTGGGGTTAGATGAACAACCAGATAATTTTGTATCAGGCGACGATTCCAAGAATGGGAGTGTCAAGTTAAGGAATTTCTTGCGAGGTAACCAACCTATTGATAAGTGATGAGTTCCTTTGACTATGTGGGACATGTGGTCCAGAAAGAGAGAAATTGTTATATACTTGGGGTAATTTACACTATTAGATAGTGAACACGCCGGCACGTGGTTAGACGTAGTATTACTTAGAACTGGGATGAAATCCCCGAAATCCGAATTCCGGTGGGGTGACGATTCCAAGGTGACTAACGACTGATTGATTGTATGAAGAAATTTTGGATTCATTGCGATATTTCCAATTCCAAATCGAGTATAACTAGTAAGGTATATTGTAGTGATGAGGAACAATTATTACCTAATTGTAGTGTTGGGGAGGAAAAAGCACCCATATATATTTTAGTGGACAAGGTACTTATAAAGGTTGGTGTAACACCAATAGGTTGACGTGGTCTTCCCTTGTGTAAAGGTCATAACGTCGGGAATAGAGATTCAAAGAGTGAACAAGTAGTCAGATTATTATTAATTTCTTCCAGAAGGAGTGTTTCATGTTTTGATAAACGCGGGAGTTAATGCATAGTAAAGTACGGACTCATAATGATATTGAGATAATATAACCAGTGAAGTATAAGGTATTTTTTTCTATGTTGTTTAAATAAGAGCACAACGTGAGGTACATTGATCGAAGATTATTCAGATTAGGTATCGAGTATGTCAAACAAGCTTGTTGTGAAGATTTTACTGATTTGGGCTTTTCGTATTAATTGTTTTGTATACTGGAGGTTACCTAAATTTTCCAGTCAGCTTTACTATTTCCGAATTTCGGGACGAAATTCAGTTATTAGGGGGGAAGTATGTAATACCCCGTATTTTCTGTGATATTTATTTTTGGGGATTAATTGAATTAAATGTTTATTAATTGGAAATTAATCCGGATAAAAATATTAACGAGATGTGAGTTAGTATTTTATTATAATGTGTATACTTGGCATTATATGATTATTGGTAATACTGAAATTATCGTGAGATTTATATACGGCAATTTGGGAATTTTACTTGACGCGTGTGACCGCCACGTCATAGTATATTGTTATTAAATTAAAAAGTGAATTTTAGTTCCATTATTCGTATGGTCGTTTTGAGTACGCCAACGTGTCCGGAAGGGTCGAGATAGTCAGAAAACACTAGCCGGAAGTTTAGTTTGGATCCCGGGGTATTTGTGGGCCATACCGGCATCAAAAAGGGTATTTTGGTAAATTGCATTTTTGGGAATTAAAAAGTGACGAAAATGGAATTAATAAGCTGACTATTTCCTTAACCCACTTAACCCACTTAACCCACTACTACCATTTAGAGACTTAATGGGCTACGGGAGAAGTTGTAATATACTCCCAACTCCCACAAACCATTTCACACATCCATTCTCCATTATCTTCAACCTTGGGAAAAGCTTGAGAGAGAGAGAGAGAGAAGGAAACCTTGAGAAGAGCTTGAAAGAGAAAGAGAGGGAAGAATTCTGCAGAAAAGTGAGAGAAGGAACAACTTGACTATCAAAGATTCTACACCAAATTCTGAGATAATTGAGGCAAGTGATTTAAACTCTTTTAATTCAAGATATGTATCCATGTGTAGGAATTTTCGAAATTGACTTTTGGAGATAAATTAGACCCATGAATTGAAGGTTAAAGGACATGAATTATGTAGGAATTGCATGTAGTATATTCTGGACGAATTTGTATGTTGAAAAATGAACCTTGATGATCAAAAGGTAGAATTAGAAGAAACTCAATGATGTTCTTGAATGGAAGAAATCTGGGAATTATTTTGATGTAATTTTAATCCAAAGTAAGCCTTTAAATGATGAATTATGGGAGTTAGAATGTTATTACTGATGTAGGATGTTAGTATAACGTTATAGTAACCTTATCTTGAAGTTTCATGCTTAAAAATGGTGATTTGGGACGAAACTGTAACTGCAAAATGAAGCAGCCCGTAACAGACCTGTTTAGTCGATCGATCGACATTCATAAGTCGATCGATCGACCAAATCGATCGATCGAAGGTCAAGGTCGATCGATCGACCTTCCCAGAATGACTAAAGTTTTTCTTAATTGAATTTTAATGGTGTTAACCCTTGGATAATAATATTGGAGACATTATGATTACCCTATATTTTAAGGAAGACCAGTAGGCATGATTTTGATATTGGACTGTAATTGGAATTTAATTTGAGGAATTATTCTAAATTAATGAAATTCGTTATGTGAGATTATATTTGGGGCAAATAGTGCAAATTTGAATAAATTGATGAAATAAGGTTCGGGGCAGAAGTAAAGACCTTAGTTATATAGATGTTATATGTGGGAATTATGGGAACTTAATAGTCTATTTGAGATAGGCCTTAAGTTAAGAAATTACGACGTGAGACGTGTCGACTATTTAATTTATATATTATCGGGATACTTGAAATATATGAATTGGGAATAATGGTATAATGATGTAGAGTATACCCTTATTATTATTGAAATATCTAAGATGTGTGAATGCTTAGTATATAGTTTATGTGTATAACATACCTACCATACTTGCTATCACGGGGGAGGTTTACGTTCGCTTAGGACCCTCTAATCCTTGTGTGCCTACGGGGGGGATATAGACTGGTACCTTGATGAACATAGGTCATAGAAAGACTTATTGTGATATTAATAAGTCCGCTGACCATGGGAGCGTAGGTATGTGCGTGACCCATGTGATGGTGACTATGTTCGCCTCCACTATTTGTGATGTTGTTATCGGAACAATTCCTGAGAGATTCGGAATGTGTGATCCTTATGTACGTGATGTACCGGGATGGATAGCAGAGTATGTGTGCACCGCAGCTTAGCCTTTGGGTGCTTGTATTGTATATTTATGATGTGAAAATATACGGTTATATGAGAAGGAATTTACTATGTTAAATTGTGAGTATAATTATAGTAATGTTATGAAAAGATAAAAAGGGAACTTTTATCAATTAATGGCCTTATTAATAATTGGGAATCCGGGAATTAAAGTAGAACTCTCTATTGAATTGTAAATGTTGGAAATTAAATGTGAACCTAGTAATAGTGTAGAAACTCTTAGATAGTTATGAGATAACACATGAATGGGTACAGGAACGTTAGGAGTGCACAGTTAGACGAGAGGTGAGTATATCATGCGAGAGCACGTCCTAACATGTACTTTGCATATACTGTTTTAAATGTTTTTAAAGCACTTGCAGGTTTTTAAAATATCTACACATTCGGGCTCTGACCCGTTTGTTTTCAAATCTATCCTTTTTGTAAAACCATTTTAGGTGCCCAGCCACAAGGTCACCATGCATAGGATTCTCACTCTGATGACGAGCTGTAGCTGGTGGAGGCTACAGGGATTTGCTTTTAGACGCTTATATCATTTGGATTCCCTATTCATTATTCCTCAGTGTAGGGCATGTTGCCCAAGTTATATTAGATACATTTCCATTTCAGTTTTCAGACTTTGGCATGTATTCATTCAGTATTCAGTATTTCATTATTTACTTCAGATGTGGGATTGTATTATGAGGAATTTTCCCTCCAGTTTTATTTATAGTATGTTACGGTTACTCTAGTATTTCATTATGGTGAATGGTGTTATTATTTCTTCATTATACTTGCATGTTAATCAGACTTTAAATTAAAATTTGGCACTTATTTTTTAAATACTAGGTGGTTAGTAATAATAAAACGTTTTCGACAGTGATGCTGTTAACTGAGCCAACTTGGCATTTTGAATTAATTTTATAAAGGAGTAGCTACCCGGTGTTTAATTAGTCGGGGTGTCACAGGATTGTCCTCAATGCCTCTTTGATTAACGATGAACCCCACGAATTTCTCTGTTCCGACCCCGAAGACACACGGTCGTGTTGAGCTTCATCCGGTAATTGTCCATCGTGTTAAAGGTCCTCTCAAGGTCGGCCACATAATCCTCGGCCATCAAACTCTTAGTCAACATGACATCTACATAAACCTCCATAGACTTCCCAATTTAGCCTTCGAACATTTTATTCACAAGGCGCTGATATGTTGCCCCCGTATTCTTTAGGCCAAAGGGCATGACCCTATAACAGTATAACCCCTTGTCAGTACTGAAAGTCATTTTTTCTGAGTCCTCAGGGCTCATGAAGATCTGGTTGTAACCTGAATAGGCATCCATGAAGCTCATTAGTGTAACACCCCACCTAATTAAATACCAGGTGATCAGTCCTTTATTAAATTGTAATTAAGGTGAACGGTTGGTTCATTCTTAGCATCATTGTCGCAAAATAAACTTTCCAATATTAACACCCTAAATAATTAAGCTAAGTGTCAAAACCATTTAAAATATTATTTCCATTTATTGAATCAAATTATGAAATCCTTTAATAAGTAACATTTTAAGATTCACACAATTATTAAGACTGGAAATAAACATCCATGAATTTAATCATTCAGATAATCCAATACAAATTTTAAAATGACAAAGGAAAACCATCCTGACAGTAATCAAATCCCAAAGAGTAAAAATGCTAAAGATAAATGAACATAGTCTCTAACAAATCCAACTAAATAAGGAAACGGGCGACACATGCCCTAACTAATCAGAACTAGAATGAGAGTAGATTCAACATCGAGGTCGTCTTGGCAATGTCCTGCAACTCCCACATAAGCTGCAGCGCGTCCGGTCCAAAGAATCTACGCAAGACACCCTTGTGGCTGGGCACCTGAAATATATACATATATATATATATATATATATATATATATATATATATATATATATACAAGAGAAAAGAGATAACAGGAAACGGGTCAGAGCCCGAGTGTAAAACAGTTCAAAATTAGTTTAGTAAGTATTTAAAATGCTCACTCGCTAATGCAATAACCATGTTAGTATGCGACACTCTCTTGAGATTTCTCACCTCTCATCTAGTGTGCACACCTACCGTACTAATAAGTCTCATCAATTTCTCCATCTTATTATCCATAATGTTTTATCATGTGGAAAGTGAGGTTATGATATTTACTTTAGGAAATCATTCTCTTCAAGATTTCTTACATCATTTAAAATGATTCATTACCGTTATAAAGTTCCCGAACACTTATAATAAAGTTGAAGCATTTATCCATTACTTATCTACTTATACGCACAGTGGAAAGTTCCCATAGAAATATATGTATATATATTAGTCACACATATAATATGTATATATACTAACGACACCCCACATAAGATCTATGGTGCTGGCATACTCTGCTATCAAGTCCCCATATCACACAAACTAATGGAAATACTAGTTCGGAATCACTCTCGAACTGTATTAACACAAAACACATGGCGAAGCATAGTTCCAGGTTCTAAGAGGTCACCACATACCCTCACGTCTCTTAGAACATTTGACTATCATTTCCAGATAGCGTGTATCGAGGAATACTATCTTCTAGGGTATGAGTCAATATCCCCCATAAAGGCCCAATCGAGATAAGACTGTCTCGGTGCGGAACCCCCTCGGGATAGCAAGTAGCCCAAGTATGATTTTTACACAGATACATAATATATGCACAGTCACACAGTCATATATATAATTATTCACATTTTCCAAATTAGGTTCACCCACGACAGATAATTATAATTACTACATTTTACCCAAGTATCTCGCATAACTAACTCGTCCCTTTTTATTCTCATTAATAATTTATTTTATGCTTACTTCTCATCTCAAAGTATTCTATCTCCTTAAGTATGATTTCAGTAGGTACTCTCACATACCTTCTAATCTAACTCCCTTACGAGTTTCAAACTTTGATTTAAACGTTCGCATAATTTCATATGTGTAGGTCACTCTCCGTTAACCCTTAATTTCATCTTACATTAAATTCTCCATTATTGGGGTTTACCAAAACCCTGCTGGTCCTATTTATATCCCAAAATGTTCAAACAATAATACCCAAGGGTTACTACGGATTTTAATCGGAATAAACCATAATGAAAGAAATAATCAATTTTCCAGGAGGGGTCGATCGATCGATATAAGGGGATCGATCATCGATCGATCGATGCTATTTGGTCGATCCATCGATCAAGCAGTTATGGCAAAACTGCAGAAACCCAGTTACGGGAATCCTTCTCCAAACTCAACCACATCATCATATTTAACTCCCAAACTCCCAACAAATGATACTACAAGCACTATATACTCGAATACATAATTTTCTACGTAAAACATGTGGGTTGTCATTAAGTATAACGATTTAAATGGGTAAAATCTCCATAAACTTCAAGAACCCTAATCTTTTCCTTAAATTTCAATTCTTCCAATTCTTTTCCAGATTTTCTACTTCTAAATCAATGAGAATTCGTGGTGCATCCTCTACATGTGAATTAAATGTCCACGATATGATTATTACCTCTACAACATGCGAATTCTAGTCTCCAAATTACACTTTCTTTCATGAATCTAGTTCTAAGAAACCCTAGACTAACATAAGTGAGGCATTAACTAAAAATAAAGCAAGATAGATACTTGCCTAGAAATTTTGTTTATGATTTGTGGGAGAAACTGGTGTGGTTGTATTCCTCGTCGTGCGATCCACAATTTGGCAGTGACGGTGGTGCAGACGGCGGTGCAAACGACGGAGTTTTTGGCCTAGAACTCCTTGGAAAGATTCTGCACTTCTTCTCCAATGGCCGTTCTTTAGTTTTTCTTAGGTTAACCCCAGATGACAACCCCTAACATCTGATATATCCTTTGTAAATTCGTGAGTTTAATTACCCAAAAATATGAAATGTCCAAAACACCCTTCCGGGATGCTAATTAGGCCTAAAAATGCCCCGAGACCCAAACTAAAGCCTTGGGTACATTATTTGGACTATCTCGACCCTTCCCGACACATTGGCACACTCAAAACGACCATATGAGTGACTTATAATTTATTCACTTTTAATAATCATAATATAGTCCTGATACGACACAGGCGCGTTCCGACTTAAATTTCCATAATTATCATTTTATTCGCTCGTGACAATTCTTATAAAATAATTCTTATACATTACTTTAGTCATTTAGTAATATTCGACAAATTTCCCATAATTACTAACTCTCATCACGCTAGTAAATAATAAACAATTTTCTGAATTAATATTAAATTAATTTATCTCCATTAAATTTAATACATCCCTAAATTTAAAAACCACAAAAATAAGGGGTATTACATACTCCCCCCCTAATAACGGAATTTCGTTCCGAAATTCAAAAAATAAGGCCTACTTGGTAAAACAAATCTGGATACCTTATCAGTCAGCAAACTATCTACATAGTAAGGCGTTCAATTACTATAGCCCCCGACTCGCAGCAAGCTTGTTTAACATTCTCATTAAAGCCACTTCACATAGTGCTCCTATCCGACATCCTTCGCATAAGATATGCCTATATATTATTAATTCCCATTATTTCAATATCATTGGGAGGCCGCACCTCACTAAATGACAACTACTTAGATTTCTAAACATAAAACTCCCATTCTGAGAGAAACCATACGGACATCTGACCACTCTTGTTCGCCTAAAATAGTCGTGGTAATTCAACCATAGTCATTAGACTCTAACTCGACGAATCCAAAATTTTTAATTATCCGCTCACCTCTAAACATACATAGGGAGAATAGTCAAGGTTTTTCCGCACCCAAACCTCAATAAGCACCTCGTTCACGACAAACAAGTACGAGTGTTTCCACGAAACTCTACTCTACTATACTTCACTTGCTAGCTATATCCGTTGAATAAAAATGATCACTAAGATTCCATAATTACCTTCACGCGGCTCCACTAATCGTTAATCATCGTGCCCCTACTCCCCGGCTATGGGTGATACATCCTTCTCAAAACGAAACGTTACTCCCACTGCTTCCTGAAATCCCATATTGAAGGTGGGATTCAAAAATATCATCCCTATTCAAAATAATTCAATGTAGGACCATGTACCGGCGAAATCCTTCCTTGCAAAGGAAGACTGAGGAACACTAGTTAATATTGTAGATCACCCCAAAGGAATATCAACAACTTCCTTCTTGGGCGACTTGATCCACTTGTTCGGATGAACCCTTGATCTTTCCTTAAGGATGGCAACCCATCCAGGAAACTTTACTAACTTCATCGGCCCCTTCCATTACAGGAATTATCGATAGCCCCACAATTTCTCTGGTTGATCCTCTTATTCCAACCGATCTCTATCTGTGAGTGGTGCATGAAGAGACTACTCACAATGTCCCGCTAAACATCGAATTTTACTTAAAATGTCTCACATTAAGTGACACTTAATACTCTCCTTCTTTCCTTGTCGTATTATCGAAAGTTTTGGCCCGTGTATTTTTCTCCATAATGTGCACTTTTGGACTTTTTATACCATATCAACATCATCACTCTTTGTATGCACAAGTCATTCTCACATTTGAATAATTACAACTCCACTCCGAGTGTCGTCCATAATAATTAAATTCTACTCTTCTCCAGGAATACTCCTTTCAAATGGCTTCCCACAGTCTTCCAACCAAATTCGGGTGTGATACTCTAACCGCACATGTATATATGGATTATCGTCCCTCATGCGACGCTTAATCCACTCTACCCCTTCTACCTCGTTATGCTTGTCCCACAAACATATATCCCACGCATCCATTCCCACGTCCCTTCAGTCGAACGATTCTAACATCAGCTAACCAGGAATCCCACATTTTTGTAACACCCCGACCGCTCGGGGAAAGCTAGCGGAGGGCTACTCCTCGATGAAACTAACCAAATCCCCAATGCAAAAAGGTATAGAGTTTTTAAATCCCACAACAACAAAAGAGAAACTACAAATCTCCAATCTCTTTAGATAAGTACAATAATTCTCTCGAATAAATACAATAACTAAAATAAATTACTAATGCTCTATACATCAAAATAAATACACCTCTTCTTTCTTGTATTAACAATTTTCTCCAGATAATCCACAATAAAAATCATCCCAACTCTTTATTTCCCTTGTGTTCCGAATGAAGTTACAACACTTGGGTACTCTCAACCACCTTAGAAATCGAAATTTTAAATTATCCTTATAATCGTTCCGCTCCTCAACTCATGGTGATAAAACTTTTAATGCTTTCTTACCACACAACCAGCTCCATTGGCCTTTAATCATAACTCAACTTCCAACTTACCGATATAATTACCTGCTCGTATTACGATCGAGGCACCAAACTCATGGACTACTAACCGAACATCTCCCTATTTCCAACCTTACACTAAGTTTCATGCGTGGGATGTCTCGCAAAGAGAAATCCAAAAAAGGAACCCCCCTGATACACTACTACCTAGCATTGTCAGTTATCGAAATCCGTTAGGCCCTCTGTCCATAACATGTACCCCTTTATTCCGTCTCTTGACAAAAAAGTTACATCTCTCCCCGTAATTATACTTAACAACGAACATTTTGCCAATTGTATAATCATTCAAAATTGGTGGTAATCTCACTCCATAAACCTCGAATACATACACTCGGGGTTCTCAAATTCCTGTCCCCAAACATATGGGTCCAACTCTTAACTCTCACATATCTAAAGGATAGATATATCAATGCGCTCTTCCTATCACCAAGTCCTGAGCACTAAATATCATAATGAGTTAAATCTTTATGCTCTACAGTAAACCTAATACATAGTGGATCATACCAACAAAGTCCTTACACGTATCGGGATCGAATATCTCGAGCCCACTATTTCCTTCGAAGGCTCTAAAATAGATAATATAAGTGTGAGTCCTACCCTCTCGCAGGCGAGGCCTCGCCAGAATGAAACATGTGGCACTAAGGTAACCACCCGATAGCCTTGCAATAACTGCCTACTATTGTACTAACCATTACCACAAAGTTGAAATCAAGACAATATCATACTCATATCTCACATCACTAAAACGAGTAATCTCAATAAAGTATATAACACTATTAATATACCCATCCATCCTCCGCGGATAGCACTAAGGATAATCCCACTACACTAGGGAAGATATTCACATAATAATAACGTTTATAGTTATACGTATTAAACTCATTTCACATGCTAATCTAGCAATGAACAAAGAAGTAGTGACTTGCTCAGGTCATATAAAAATACGCCTCATCCTTTGAGGATAAAACTCATACTTCTACCTCGCCAATCGTCTCGACTGCACCAATGGTCTCCGGACGTGACACACCTGTCCGAACCAAAACAAAATTACTTTAATCGTTGTACTTTATTGGGAACCATACTCTTGTCCCCTATACTCGCTTCGGGAAAAAAATTTAGCGCATGATTTCACTCTCCACAAAATACCTCAACACCTAATCTACATATCACATGTCATACTAACCATATTAGGATTGTCCTTCTCTCAGACTTTGGTAGGCTCGATTTCTAACGGCTACCCCATTTGTTCCTTTAGCCTTGTCGGCTCTAACAAAATATGCTAGTGGCTACAACAGTTCTTCCTGAGTTCACCATCGCTTGGTAAGGATTTAGTTATCTTAATCATTTAAATCATCCCTTGATGGGTCTCCCCCTTGCCGTGCATTGCCAACCGCGTTTCACCTAGTCTCACTCTACGATAAATCTTTCGATTTCTATAGCTCCCTTCACATAAGAGTGTTAACATTTCGACGGACAATGCATGACATTGTTTCCATAAGGATCGACTGTCCAACAGAATTTCCTTTTAAGTATTATTAATCATTTTACGAGTCAATCTCCCACTTGGAATCCTCTCCAACATTTGCATCTACATTCTTCGATACAAGATTTACTAATAGGTACGATTCATATTCATAAATGGACCTGTGTCAGGTTCTCCTGTGATGAGTTCAGAACCATGTTCACATCTTATTCTGAGTATCTGATAAAGGAACATGCAGTCAAACTGTACCTAAGATTCTCCTATAGGCATAGCATTCCACTTTTAAAAGTAGTGGCTGACTCCAACCCTGATAACTTCATTCCGACAAGCCAAGAAAATATTTTCTCCAAATTTTCACTTTTACTTAGCCACACTCCGTCTTATGTCCAAACCTTTGGATACTTTACCTCCTCTGTCTAATACACACGATTTTCGCATTTCTAAGATTCCCACTGACAGCTCTCTTCAACGTTTCGTCTGAATTTTTCCAAGTCATACCACGTTTGGCGAGTTTACTCTTGCACCTCTTTCGACTATAGCAGCACATGGGAATCATAGGCTGCGCCTTAGCCGTCTTTAAAGTCCTATCTTCTCGTGCCATAATAGGGGTGACCTTAACTATGGTCATCATCCTCGAATATACTTCATAACCTCAACTAAGCCCTGTCTCCTGATGTCCGCTTAACGACCCTCGTCAGACATCCTTCATTGCTCGGCATACGCACACATCCGAACGCAATTAGAATTCACTAATATACATACATTATAGTAGGAGAACAGAATGTCACCATAGAAATCAACAATCCTAAACTTAGGGCTCTATATCAAACAAAGCAACGCTGGAAGCATAATAAGCCGCACAGATCCTAAAGGACACTAGAACCCGATGTTGTGATACCACCGATAACACCTCGCCTAATTAAATACACTGTGATCAGTCCTTTATTAAATTGTAATCAAGGTGAATGGTTGGTTCATTCTTAGCACCACTGTAGCAAAATAAACTTTCCAATTTAAACACCCTAAATAATTAAGCTAAGTGTCAAAACCATTTAAAACATTATTTCCATTTATTAAATCAAATTATGAAATCCTTTAATAAGTAACTGTTTAAGATTCACACAATTATTAAGACTGGAAATAAACATCCATGAATTTAATCATTCAGATAATCCAATACAAATTTTAAAACTAGAAAGGAAAACCATCCTGACAGTAATCATATCCCAAAGAGTAAAAATGCTAAAGATAAATGAACATAGTCTCTCACAAATCCAACTGAATAAGAAAACGGGCGACACATGCCATAACTAATCAGAACTAGAATGAGAGTAGATTCAACATCGAGGTCGTCTAGTCAATGTTCGCAACTCCCACATAAGTTGCAGCGCGTCCAGTCCAAAGAATCTACCCAAGACGCCCCTGAGGTTGGGCACCTGAAATACACACACACACACACACACACACACACACACACACACACACACACACACACATATATATATATATATAAAATAAAGGAGGAGGGACTTTTTGTCCTCCCCAACTAATGGCTAGGATTAAATCTAAGGAATTTGGTCTTTATCAACTGATGGTTATGATTAAATCTGATGGATTTAGATCCAAAGGCTTAGAATCAGCCACGGAGGATTGATCCATGTGACCTTAAAATCTTTGAGACTTACAATCTCTAGCCCAGCTGCAGTACAACCTAACATATGTACTTTATACATATTTGCACACAATCTCAATCTGTAAGAGGAAAAGAGAGCTGTAGAGTTTGCCAAGAGTTGCAGCTGAAGAGTTACAGGTGAAGAGTTTGGAGAGGCTAATCTCAATCTTCACGGTGAGTTAGTCATTCATCTGAGTCAACCGTATGAACTGCATAATATGAAATGAATAAACTGTATGAAGTATATGAGTATGATATAAACTGTATGAACTGTATGAAGTATATGAGTTCGGTTTTAACGTAAACTGTATAAACTGTAAGAAGTATAAAAAAGTTACGAATCCTATGATATAAACTCTATAAACTGTAACGTAAACTATATGAAGTATAAACTGTATGATATAAACTCTATGAACCGTTTGAGTTTGTCCATCAACCTGAGTATGATATAAACTGTAGTCCTATGATATAAACTCTATAAACTATAACGTAAACTGTATGAAGTATAAACTGTATGATATAAACTCTATGAATCGTTTGAGTTTGTCCATCAACCTGAGTATGATATAAACTGTATGAAGTGTATGAGTTCGGTTTTTAAACTGTAAGAAGTATAAAAAAGTTGCGAGTCCTATGATACAAACTCTATAAACTGTAACGTAAACTGTACGAAGTATAAACTGTATGATATAAACTCTATGAACCGTTTGAGTTTGTCCATCAACCTGAGTATGATATAAACTGTATGAAGTGTATGAGTTCAATTTTTACATAAAAAAATACCCGTTCGGTTGCAACTGTATGGAACATATGTTTGAGTTCGGTTTTAACATAATATAAAAGGTACAAAAACATAACAGGTACCATTCAGAAAATAAAATATATACAAAAAATGAAGTTTATTCCATTCAGTACCATTCTTAAACCAAGAAACAAAGTATTAGAAAAGAGTGAGGAAAGACAACTGGGTTTACTGGGTATATAACTGCGTTCACAGTGAATGTTAACAAATAAAAGACAGCCATGGCTTTTCACCCACTTTCAAAAAGAGTGAGGAAAGATAATATGAGAGAGAGAGAGAGAGAGAGAGAGAGAGAGAGAGAGAGAGTATTAAAATCAACCATTGATGGTCAGAGTTATTACCAATGATTGTGCTTTTTTTGAGCCAACATCGGTAGATCTGAGCCCATTTCTTGAGCCAACAGAGTGATTCGATGGATCAAAGGTGACGAAAATGGTGGATTCAATGGGCTCAGATCTCAGTTGGTAAGCACCCATTTCTTGAGCCAATGAATCCCAGAGTTTTTTACGTTCATAACTTACAAATACATATGCTTGAGTTCACGGTGAGTTCCAGAGTTTCTTCCTGTTTTTTGCGTTCATAACGAACTGGGTGCTTACACGTACATAACGAACTGGGTGCTTACCAACTGAGATAAACTCTTCCTATTTTTTGCGTTCATAAAAAATCGGGTTTATGAACGCATTCATCTGAACGCATTTAAAAAAATTGAGTTTCTTCCTATTTTTTGCGTTCATCTGAACGCATTTAAAAAAAGAGATTAGAGAAATATCATTGTTAGAGTTAATAAGGGGCTTACACGTGATGTTTTAAATGGGACAATATCCCAGTTCGTTCAGCCATAATATGAGTTAAAAGGTTTGTTAGCTCCGAACTGTTTTAAATGGGACAATATCCCAGGAAGAAGTTGCAATATAAACACCGTTTTCTAGGAAGAAGTTGCACTTATTCTGAACTTTGTTAGCTCCGAACAGTTCACTTATTCTGATATACGTTAACGTGTATATAACTGTATAAATCCAAGCAACTGTTATAAACTTATGTATGTATATTATAGGGGTCAAAAAATGTATACACTTATGTATGTATATTAATTTTGTAGGGGCCCATTTTTTTAACTATTCAAAAACAATTTGTAAAAGGATGATTCAACTGCCCAAAAATCTCACCCAACTAAAAAATAAGTCAAATTTTTTAGAGGCCCATTTTAAGTATTTAATATCTTTATACAATATTTTTTTAGAAGGACCCTAAATTGATTTCCGCACAGGGCACTACCAATTTTAGGACCGGCCCTGTACGTGTATAAGATACAACTCAGTTACAATGTATAGCTTACATGTGTATAGATTATAGATTTATACGTGTATATAATTATATAGCTTAGTCGTGTCATTTTCAGGTCGCGTTGATTTTTATTTAAGTCATTTCGGGTTATTACCATAAACGGGTTATCGTGTCAAAAATTACCAGCCCTACTATAAAAAATTGTCAACACTTTTGCTTTTTTTTTAAAAAAAAAAGTAAAAACAAAAGAAGTATTTACAATTTCTATTGGCACTTGATATTAAAATACTGTATATACTGTGTATAGATTTACATGTGTATAGATTTATATATTTATACGTGTATACACGTGTATATAACTGTATAGATTTATAGTGTTAACGAACTGTGTACCTGTATAAGATACAACTCAGTTACAATGTATAGCTTACATGTGTATAGATTATAGATTTAAACGTGTATATAAATTATATAGCTTAGTCGTGTCATTTTCGGGTCGCGTTGATTTTTATTTGAGTTCAAGTTTTGCATAGTCTTAAATCTATACAAACTAATCGTGTCAATTTAAGTCATTTCAGGTTATTACCATAAATTGGTTATCGTGTAAAAAATTGCCGGCCCTACTGTAAAAAATTGTCAACACTTTTTATTTTTATTTTTAAAAAGTAAAAATAAAAGAAGTATTTACAATTTCTATTGGCACTTGATATTAAAATACTGTATATACTATGTATAGATTTATAATGTTAACGAACTGTATAAAATTGTATACAAGAGTTTGCAATTTTTTTTAACTAATGTATAATTTTTTTTAATTACCCGTATACGTTTTTCCCAAAATAAAAACGTGCTAAGTTCGTTTTCAGTACACATGCGTGTCTGTACAGTGTTAGTTTTATCCATATATTTAAGTTTTGGTTAGTATTTATTCTATGTGTTTTGGTTAGTATTCAGAGCATGTGTTTTGGTTAGTATTCATTCTATGTGTTTTGGTTACTATTCAACTTTTGTTTTGGTTAGTTTCGTTTTAATAGTTGGTATTAAACTTTCAGTTCAGAAAATTCTCTAGATACTTTTACATAAATTTACTTTAACAGAAAATTCTTATTGTGCGATATGGCAAAAAGACCAACTCCCCCAACCTCTAAAATGACAATCTATGGAGAGGTATGTATTTGATTATTCCTTAAAATTTTAAAGAATTATTGTTAACTAATTTCTAATATATAATACCTATGCAGATGGATGAAGAATTGGGTCAAGCAGTAAGTCTCTCATAATTTTTAATACAATTTCATATGGTTTGGTTATAATGTTTATACAATATTTTTTCCCGATCGGTATTTGTGATTTATATAAATTTTTTTCATATAGGTTTGGTTACTACAAACACATGGTGTCAACGTCACCATACAATCTCAAAATGTGCAATTACACTCTTCTATTGTACTTTTCAAATTTTTTATAAATATTTCTTTTACTTATACTTTATACGTATTCATCTTTGTATTACAAACAACAAACAAAGGAAAACGAAAAGGTTGTCCCTCAAGCTCCAAATGCCCCTGTTCCTGTTACTGGTAAACGCAAAACTCAATGTTCCGAGGTATGTAACCAAAACATAGCACGTCTCATGCAATTTACCATAGATTTTATTTAATCTATGTTCTGATTTTATTTTATTTTATCATATAGCAAAGAAATAAAAAAGAAAACATCAACCCTCAAACTCCAAATACCTCCAATATTGATAAAGGAAAATCACAATACTCTAAGGTAACCATTATAAATTCTTACGATTAATACCATAGATTTTAATGTCTAATATTATGATGATGAATGACAAACTCATACGTAGGCGCTTATATCGAAACGCTCATTGGCTCAACGCATGTGACGAGAAAAAGAGAAAGGCATATTATTTTCATCTACAAAACGATTGTCAAAAACACAAGTTCAACTTCCTTTCGTTGAGTGTGATAAAGCTACTCATGAACCTATCAATAGCACTCACAATCAAGTAGCCTCAATGCCTATTATTCCTCGTAACCTCGGTGAAGAACTCGCAACCATTGATATAATGAAGGTTTCATCACCCCAATTGGAAGCAGATAAATCTTTAGCCTTTGCAAATCGTTCCATGTCGCAACGCTTGAGAAGAGCAAAGGAGAAATCTAAAGTCATGGATCATGATTTACCACGTTTTTTTCCATCTTTACCACCCACTCGAAGATCCATGACTTTACCAGTTATACCAAAGGGGGTGCGTGAACAAATAGTTGGTGCATCGTTAAGACGCTCTCCACTATGGAGGAACATATATGTTTTGACTTTGTCACAAAACATGCGATTAAATAGCTCTGAACTTGGTAATGAAGAATTTGCAAGCTTTTTGATTGAGGTATTAATTTTATAAAAGTTTCTCTAAATTTATATACATAGCTATTCATTCATTTATACTCATTGTTATTTTTTGTTATTAGGTCGGATCCAGTTCCCAAGAAACTATACAACCTCCACCATTAGTAGGAAAGTGTGGTAACATAAATGAATTAGTCTCCAGAGTCTATCCACAATTGAGTACACATGAAACAACCAACTCCAACTTTCTGACAGAACGAACAATTCTTTCAGCGCGTAATGATGACGTCAGTACTATAAATTCTATAGCACTGAGTGTGTTCCCAGGAGAAATTGTTGTTTCTTTAGCTGCAGAAAAACTATCAACAGATGATGAAAATGACCCATCCATTAATAATCGATATCCGAATGAGTACTTTAACTCACTTGATCCTTCTGGGTTACCACCGTTTAAGTTGGAACTAAAAGTTGGTTGTCCTATAATGTTATTGCGGAACCTTTATCCAAGGGATGGACTATGTAATGGAACTAGATTGATGGTTGTTCGATGTGGAAGAAGAATAATTGAAGCTCAAATTTTATCTGGAGATAAGGTGGGAAATTTAGTCTTAATTCCCAGAATATCTTTGACACCGTCTTCTTCAGAACTTCCTTTCCAAATGTCAAGGCGTCAATTCCCTGTGTGTCTTGCATTAGCAATGACAATTAATAAATCTCAGGGTCAGTCGGTAAAGTATGTTGGGATTGATTTGCGTACACCAGTGTTTAGTCATGGGAAATTATATGTTGCACTTTCGAGATGCACTTCTTCGAATAGACTAACTGTTCTTCTACCACAAGACGAACCTAACTCTACAACTAACGTTGTTTATCCAGAAGTTCTATTATAATGCATGTCCATAGTTCATTGATACCATGCCTTATTCGATAAGGTAAATTAAAATTAAAATATTTTATTTTATTTTATCCAATAAGAAATTTATAACATGAACCTAAAATTACATTATTGATGTACTTTTATAGAATTGGGACTGCCACGTTGAAGAATGGAAAAAGAGGAACGAAGGAAAAGGCCGGGTCTGGGGTGACAGAGTATGCAATGAGGTAACATTTATTCTTTATAATTTAAAATGCATGGTCTATATTTAGAATATGATGCTAATTCAATGTTTTTAATATTTAGACTGCGGTGGTTGTTCATCCACACTCGATGCGCATACGCATTTTGTCATCGACTTTTAACCAGGTTATGTTGAACAAGTATGGACATACATATGGAGACAAATGATACCATTCATTTAGTCGTTGTACATCATTCATGACAAAATGCTTCATCTTTTTTTGTAATTCAATATTAAACATGGATGTTTGGATTTTGAATTATGTCTTATTTTGGGGGGAGGGGGAATGGAAGCAAATCATCATTTTTGTAATTCAATATTAAACATGGTTGTTTGGATTCAATATTGACTTATGTTAAATTTATTTAGACATTTCGAATCATATATATATTTGAATGAATTGTAAAGGTATTATTACACCTACGAGTGTTAGTCATGTTATGTTACAAAACATGTAGCTAAATAATGTTATAAAAGGTGTGTAACATCATTATTTATCACACCTATGAGTGTTAGTGTGCCATAACAAAAAAAAAGTTAAGAGAAAATTTATCGTCGTGCCATCGGCACGGGTACACCCTAGTATATATATAAGAGAAAAGAGATAACAGGAAACGGGTTAGAGCCCGAGTGTAAAATAGTTCAAAATTAGTTTAGCAAGTATTTAAAATGCTTACCAGCTAATGCAACAACCATGTTAGTATGCGACACTCTCTTGAGATTTCTCACCTCTCATCTAGTGTGCACACCTACCGTACTAATAAGTCTCATCAATTTCTCCATATTATTCTCCATAAGGTTTTATCATGTGGAAAGAGAGGTTATGATATTTACTTTAGGAAATCAATTTCTCCAAGATTTCCTACATCATTTAAAACGATTCATTACCGTTATAAAGTTCCCGAACACTTATAATAAAGTTGAAGCATTTATTCATTACTTATCTACTTATATGCACAGTGGAAAGTTCCCATAGAAATATACATATATATATTAGTCACACATATAATATGTATATATACTAACGAGACCCCACATTTGATCTACGGTGCTGGCATACTCCGCTATCAAGTCCCCGTATCACACAAACTAATGGAAATACTAGTTCGGAATCACTCTCGAACTGTATTAACACAAAACACATACAAATGGAGGCGAAGCATAGTTCCAGGTTCTAAGAGGTCAGCACATACCCTCACGTCTCTTAGAACATTTGACTATCATTTTCAGATAGCCTGTATCGAGGAATACTATCTTCTAGGGTATGAGTCAATATCCCCCATAAAGGCCCAATCGAGATAAGACTGTCCCGGTGCGGAACCCCCTCGGGATAGCAAGTAGCCCAAGTATGATTTTTACACAGATACATAATATATGCACAGTCACACAGTCATATATATAATTATTCACATTTTCCAAATTAGGTTCACCCACGACCCATAATTATAATTACTACATTTTACCCAAGTATCTCGCATAACGAACTCGTCCCTTTTTATTCTCATTTATAATTTATTTTATGCTTACTTCTCATCTCGAAGTATTCTATCTCCCTAAGTATGATTTCAGTAGGTACTCTCACTTAACTTCTAATTTAACTCCCTTACGAGTTTCAAACTTTGATTTAAACGTTCGCATAATTTCATATGTGTAGGTCACTCTCCGTTAACCCTTAATTTCATCTTACATTAAATTCTCCATTGTTGGGGTCTACCAAAACCCTACTGGTCCTATTTATATCCCAAAATGTTCTAACAATAATACCCAAGGGTTACTACACATTTTAATCGGAATAAACCATAATGAAAGAAATAAGCAGTTTTCCAGGAGGGGTCGATCGATCGATATAAGGGGATTGATCGATCGATGCTATTTGGTCGATCGATCGATCAAGCAGTTATGGGAAAACTGCAGAAACCCAGTTATGGGAATCCTTCTCCAAACTCAACCACATCATCATATTTAACTACCAAACCCCCAACAAATGATACTACAAGCACTATATACTCGAATACATAATTGTCTACGTAAAAGATGTGGGTTGTCATTAAGTATAACGATTTAAATTGGTAAAATCTCCATAAACTTCAAGAACTCTAATCTTTTCCTTAAATTTCAATTCTTCCAATTCTTTTCCAGATTTTCTACTTCTAAATCAATGAGAATTCGTGGTGTATCCTCTACATGTGAATTAAATGTCCATGATATGATTATTACCTCTACAACATGTGATTTCTGGTCTCCAAATTACACTTTCTTTCATGAATCTAGTTCTAAGAAACCCTAGACTAACATAAGTGAGGCATTAACTAAAAATAAATCAAGATAGATACTTTCCTGGAAATTTTGTTTCTGATTTGTAGGAGAAACTGGTGTGGTTGTATTCCTCGTCGCGCGATCCAAAATTTGGCGGTGACGGCGGTGCAAACAGCGGAGTTTTTGGACTAGAACTCCTTGGAAAGCTTCTCCACTTATTCTCCAATGGAAATTATTTGTTTTTTCTTAGGTTAACCCTAGATGACAACCCCTAACATTTGATATATCCTTGGTAAATTCGTGGGTTTAATTACCCAAAAATATGAAATGTCCAAAACACCCTTCCGGGATGCTAATTAGGCCTAAAAACGCCCCGAGACCCAAACTAAATCCTTGGGTACATTATTTTGACTATCTCGACCCTTTCGGACACATTGGCACACTCAAAACGACCATACGAGTGACTTATAATTTATTCACTTTTAATAATCATAATATAGTCCTCACATGACATAGGCGCGTTTCGACTTAAATTTCCATAATTATCACTTTGTTCGCTCGTGACAATTCTTATAAAATAATTCTTATACATTACTTTACTCATTTAGTAATATTCGAAATTTTTTCCATAATTACTAACTCTCATCACGCTAGTAAATAATAAACATTTTTCTGAATTAATATTAAATTAATTTATCTCCATTAAATTTAATACATCCCTAAATTTAAAAACCACAAAAATACGGGGTATTACATACTCCCCCCCTAATAATGGAATTTCGTCCCGAAATTCGAAAAATAAGGCCTACTTGGTAAAACAAATCTGGATACCTTATCAGTCAGCAAACTATCTACATAGTAAGGCGTTCAATTACTATAGCCCCCGCCTCGCAGCAAGCTTGTTTAACATTCTCATTAAAGCCACTTCACATAGTGCTCCTATCCGACATCCTTCGCATAAGATATGCCTATATATTATTAATTCCCATTATTTCAATATCATTGGGAGGCCGCACCTCACTAAATGACAACTACTTAGATTTCTAAACATAAAACTCCCATTCTGAGAGAAACCATACGAACATCTGACCACTCTTGTTCGCCTAAAATAGTTGTGGTAATTCCACCATAGTCATTAGACTCTAACTCGACGAATCCAAATTTTTTGATTATCCGCTCACCTCTAAACATACATAAGGAGAATAGTTAAGTTTTTTCCGCACTAAAACCTCAATAAGCACCTCATTCATGACAAACAAGTACGAGTGTTTCCACGGA
Source organism: Sambucus nigra (assembly GCA_949130495.1). Taxonomy (NCBI): domain Eukaryota; kingdom Viridiplantae; phylum Streptophyta; class Magnoliopsida; order Dipsacales; family Adoxaceae; genus Sambucus; species Sambucus nigra. Next base: position 322,098,526 of record OX422215.1, on the reverse strand, counting down.
ACTCTACTATACTATACTTCACTTGCTAACTATATCCGTTAAATAAAAATGATCACCAAGATTCCACAATTACCTTCACGCGGCTCCACTAATCGTTAATCACGTGCCCCTACTCCCCGGCTATGGGTGATACATCCTTCTCAAAACGAAACTTTACTCCTGCTGCTTCCTGAAATCCCATATTGAAGGTGGGATTCAAAAATATTATCCCGATTCAAAATAATTCGGTGTAGGACCATGTACCGGTGCGATCCTTCCTTGCAAAGGAAGACTGAGGAACACTAGTTAATATTGTAAATCACCCCAAAGGAATATCAACCACTTCCTTCTTGGGCGACTTGATCCACTTGTTCGGATGAACCCTTGATCTTGCCTTAAGGATGGCAACCCTTCCAGGAAACTTTACCAACTTCATCGGCCCCTTCCATTACAGGAATTGTCGATAGCCCCACAATTTCTCTGGTTGATCCTCTTATTCCAACCGATCTCTATCTATGAGTGGTGCATGCAGAGACTACTCACAATATCCCGCTAAACATCGAATTTTACTTAAAATGTCTCACATTAAGTGACAATTAATACTCTTCTTCTTTCCTTGTCGTATTATCGAAAGTTTTGGCCCGTGTACTTTTCTCCACAATGTGCACTTTTGGACTTTTTATACCATATCAACATCATCACTCTTTGTATGCACAAGTCGTTCTCACATTTGACTAATTACAACTACACTTCGAGTGTCCTCCATAATAATTAAATTCTACTCTTCTCAAGGAATACTCCTTTCAAATGGCTTCCCACAGTCTTCCAACCAAATTCGGGTGTGATACTCTAATCGCACACGTATATATGGATTATCGTCCCTCATGCGACGCTTAATCCACTCTACACTTTCCACCTCGTTATGCTTGTCCCACAATCATATATCCCACAAATCCATTCCCACGTCCCTTCACTCGAACGATTCTAACATCAGCTAACCAGGATGCCCACATTTTTGTAACACCCCGACCGCCCGGGGAGAGCAAGCGGAGCGCTACTCATCGATGAAACTAACCAAATCCCTAATGCAAGAAGGTATAGAGTTTTTAAATCCCACAACAACAAAAGAGAAACTACAAATCTCCAATCTCTTAAGATAAGTACAATAATTCTCTCTAATAAATACAATAACTAAAATAAATTACTAATGCTCTATACATAAAAAAAAATACAAGTCTTCCTTCTTGTATTAAAAATTTTCTCCAGATAATCCACAATAAAAATCATCCCAACTCTTTATTTCTCTTGTGTTCCGAATGCGGTTACAACACTTGGGTACTCTCAATCACCTTAGAAATCAAAATTTTAAATTATCCTTATAATCGTTCCGCTCCTCAACTCATGGTGATAAAACTTTTAATGATTTCTTACCACACCACCAACTCCATTGGCCTTAAATCTTAACTCAACTTCCAACTTACCGATATAATTACCTGCTCGTATTACGATCGAGGCACCAAACTCATGGACTACTAACCGAACATCTCCCTATTTCCAACCTTACACTAAGTTTCATGCGTGGGATGTCTCGCAAAGAGAAATCCAAAAAAGGAACCCCCTGATACACTACTACCTAGCATTGTCAGTTATCGAAATCCGTTAAGCCCTCTATCCATAGCATGTAGCCCTTTATTCTGTCTCTTGACAGAAAAGTTACATCTCTTCCCGTAATTATACTTAACAACGAACATTTTGCCAATTGTATAATCATTCAAAATTGGTGGTAATCTCACTCCATAAACCTCGAAAAAATACACTCGGGGTTCTCAAATTCCTGTCCCCAAACATATGGGTCCAAATCTTAACTCTCACATCTCTAAAGGATAGATATATCAATGCGCTCTTCGTATCACCAAGTCTTGAGCACTAAACATCATAATGAGTTAAATCTTTTCGCTCAACAGTAAACATAATACATAGTGAATCATAACAACAAAGTCCTTACACGCATCGGGATCGAATATCTCGAGCCCACTATTTCCTCCGAAGGCTCTAAAATAGATAATATAAGTGTGAGTCCTAACCTCTCGCAGGTGAGGCCTCGCCAGAATGAAACATGTGGCACTAAGGTAACCACCCAATAGCCTTGCAATAATTGCCTACTATTGTACTAACGATTACTACAAAGTTGAAATCAAGACAATATCATACGCGCACTCTTCCATGCATCTCCCAAATCACACGCTGTGATAATGTCACCCTCGGCCTAAGATGCCAGACCAAGGCTAAAGTGGATTATGGCATTGGGCCCGACTGGATGTGGCCCTCGTACTATCATCCCCTCATAGGGTCGTCTGGTCCATGGTGAGGGGTCAACCCCCTGTAGGGTCGTCTGGTCCATGGTGAGGGGTCGACCCCTTGAAGGGTCGTCCGGATCATTATGAGGGGTCGACCCTTTGTAGGGTCATACGAATCATCATGAGGGGTCGACCCCTTGGAGGGTCGTATGATTCATCACGAGGGGTCGACCCCTTGAAGGGTCGTTAGGTCCATGATGAGGGGTCGACCCCTTTGAAAGGTGGTCTGATCTTGGGTGTGGGATCGTCTTGTCCGATCCTTCCTGTCACAGATTTATGGTGACTGGACTCGTCCTGGGCCCGAGCCCTCGTTTGGGTGGAGGACACCCTCGGCTTGGCCAAGGATATATATGGCCATATCGACACCCATATGTATAATGTACTCATGAAAGACCTCGAGTGGTGAGCCTTAGTAAGAGGATCCGCGAGCACGGAGTTTGTTCTTATATGTTCAATAGACACCATCTTACTCTGAACTCTTTCCTTAACAACAAGAAACTTAATGTATACGTTCTTAGACTTCAATAAGCTTCTGTTGTTATTTGAATATGGAACTGCTGAATTATTATCACAATATATATGTAGTGGTTTTTCAATGCTATCCAAAGTATGCAGCCCAGTGATAAAATTTCGCAGCTCTATCGCGTGATTTGTTGCTTCATAACACGCTATGAACTCTGCTGCCATAGTGGAAGGTGCAATGAGTGACTGTTTAGCACTCCACCAAAAATAGCATCTCCAGACAACATGTATACATAGCCATGAGTGGATCTCTTAGTGTCTTGGCAACCCGCAAGATTGGAATTAGAATACCCAATGATCTCCAAATTATCTGACTTCTGATATATGAGCATGTAATTTTTTTGTTCCCTATAAACATATCATAACTCATTTGGCTGCTTTCTAGTGATCCATTCCAGGGTTACTTAGATATCTACCTAACATACCCATTATGTACACTAAATTCGAACGCGTACATACTTGAGCATACAAAAGTCTCCCAATAGCTAAAGCATAAGGGACCTTTTTCATTTCTACACTTTCAGTCTCATTCCTGGGGCATTGACAAAGACTAAACTTATCTCCCTTAGCAACAAGAGTATCTCCTTATGCAAAATCTTTCATGTCAAATCTAGAGAGTACCTTCTCGATATAGCTCTTTTGGGATAATCCAAGGATACCCTGAGAATGATCTCGGTGTATCTTAATTCCCAAAATAAAAGAGGCATCCCCAAGATTTTTCATTTCAAAATTCTTAGTTAGAAATCTATTAGTTTCGTGCAATGAGACTATATTGCTGCTAGCCAATAGTATGTCTTCGACATAGAGCATAAAGAAGTTAATTTTACCATATATGGATTTCATGAGTTTGCAAACCATAGAGTTTGGATCATCTGGGATCAACTGGGTCAAAGTTTTCGAGTTGCACTATATACATAATTTTCTCAATGTTACCATTGAGAAAATCCATCTTAAAATCTATCTGATGATGCAACTCTAAATCAAAATGATCTATAACTACTCATGAGGTTGTTGAGTTTGGTCTTCCGGAATAATTCTTATATTTTGAGTAGGGAAGTCCTCATTGTTGTCTCCTTCAACACTATCATCAGGTTGAACAATGTTTGGGAGAGGAATTGATTCCTCTTCAAAGATTACATTCTTATTATTAACCGTATCTTCCCATCAAACGCAACATCCTCAAGAAATCTCACATTTTCCGTCTCGAAAAAGGACTTAGTTGAGGGATCAAAGAACTTAAAACTCCTCAACCGTTCAGTATACCCAACAAAATAGCAGCTAATAGTTCTTGAGTCCAGTTTCTTTTCAATTGGACTATAAGGCCTTGCCTCAGCTGGACACCCCCAAATGTGTAAATCTTTAATGATAGATTTTCATCCTATCCATAGTTCATAAAGGCTTTTAGCTACATTTGTATAAAGTACTCTATTTAGAATATATACTGCAGTCTTAAGTGCCTCTCCCTAGAGTAAATCTGGAAAAGAATAATGATACCATGTCCTTAAACGTTCTGTTTCGTCTCTAGGAATTTGGCAAAAGGTTCTAGACGTTGTGCACATAATCTATCATATCTTCCATAGTATGCACCACCACAGTCATATTTGACAACTTCAATCTTCTTGCCTAGTTGATTTTCAACTTCGGCTTTGAAGGCCTTAATACGTCCAGAGCTTGAGACTTCTCATGAATTAAATATAAGTACCCATAACGAGAATAGTTGTCTATAAAAGTGATAAAATACTATTGGACATTCCATGAAGCTATAGGAAATGGACTGCAAATTCCAGAATGTATCAATTCTAAGACATCTTAACTCCTTTTGGAACTTAGTTTCCTTATGTTTGTCTGTTTCCCCTTTATACACTTCCATCTGACACCAGTCTCTCTATTCTCCTTTTGGAGATATGACCTAAACACTTGTGCCACAAAGCAACGGAATTCTCATCAGTTAATTTTAATTTTGGGGTTTCATTAAATAAACCATTTGTGTTTAATAAATATAATTTATCAATTAAAGAACCAGTTGCAACCAAAGTAGAATTTAGAAAGATGGTAACTTTATTATTTCCAAGTGAACAAGAATAATTGTATTTGTCCAAAACAAAAAATAGAAACCAAGTTCCTTCTGAAAAACGTTACTACATAAGTCTTTATTAATTCAATAAAATGACCAGTTTCAAAAGATAACAAAACGGTCTCAATTGCTTCAATTCTAACTATTTTTCCATCGTCCAGATAGATGAATCTTTCAACTTCATTTGGCGATCGGCTCTACAGGCAACCATGCATAGACATACTTACATGAGTAGTAGCACCCGAATCTACCCACCATGGCTAGGTACAAAAGACAAATTAACTTTTGAACAAACCAAAATGAGAAGTGTACCTTTATTTACACGCCATGTGGCGTAATTAAAACAATCCTTATTCACATGCCCAGGTTTCTGGAAAAGAAACAAGCAAATTGTGAATCTTGAACTTGTTTCTTTTGTTTAACTTTAGATTTGGGTTGTGATGTTACAACTGCAGTACCTTTATCATTAGTCATTTTCCTCTTTATGTTCCTTGAGGTAGATGCAATATGAGCAATTTCTATTGTCTTTTCTCGCTCCAACTTTTCCTCTTCTTGCACACAATGTGAAGTGAGTTCATTAAGAGTACATTTATCCTTTTGAGTATTATTACTCACTATAAACTATCCATAGTGTGGGGAAAGAGATATCAATAATAGATGCACGAGAAAGTTACCATACAGCTCTAACTTTAGTACCTTAAGTTTTGAAGTGATGTTAGGCATCTCCATAATGTACTCCCGTATGTTTCCTTTACCTTTATACTTTATTTTGATAAGGTTAGCTAAAAGAATACTTATCTTAGCCTTTTCGTTATTTGCAAAATGTAATTCAATATCTTAAAGGAAACTTTTGGCAGTTACCTCATCGGACATACCATCCCTGAAATCTTCTAGAACATTATGCTTTAGCATCATTAGACTTAAGCGATCAGAACGATCCCACTTCTCAAAGTTCGTTTTATCCGTAAGAGGAGAGGGTTGTTCCTTCCTTATCGCATAGTCTAAATTTATGCAACTGAAAACTATAAGAATGTCCTCTTTTCAGTTCTTAAAGTTTGTACCGTTAAGCACATGAATTGAGATCATATTGGCAGTAATATTGACTGAATAAGCAGTAACTTAATCCGAAAGAATAAATAAATTACAAAAGCTCCAATTTAAAATTTATGTCATGCCATATTATAATAAAATAAACTAATAAATGCAGGACATAAATTTTTTATAACTGTAATGGTGGAATGGTGAGCCCATCAATAAGAGACCTAGCACAACATTAACATTTAGTCTTTGGACATAAATATGAACTTGTAAGTGGTACTCTCAGTCCAGAAAAAAATATTGATAATAAATCCGGTCAACTAACCCTCTTTTGCCCTGATTAATTGTATATTATAGAATTCGGTCAAACAACTAACCTTCCTTTGGGCCGATTAATTATCCACATGAAAACTGTAGAATTATCACATATTTAGTTCTGCACGTGTATTTATTATTCAGCCAAATAATAATCTTCCTTTGGGCCGATTATTACCCATCAGAATAACAAATATATTAACATCATTTTTATATCTCAAAATAAATTAATCTATACAGTAGAGGTTACTTTGACAACATATTACTTTAAATAATTCATTTCAAGATATAATACAATATTGGTATTTTTTTAAGAAAATACCCCGAATGGGAATCAAACTTTATTAAAAATCTGAAACCAAATGATTTTTAATTAAATATGCAAGTATTTGGTACACTTAATTTTATACTTGCCTTAGTTCCCCCTAAAAGTATACATTTGGAAATAGTTATCACAAAAAATACTGATTGGGAAAGAATTCCCACAAACATTGAGTTAGAATTCATTCCAAAAAGAAAACTGAATTGAGTGCTCATTTATTTTTCCAAAAGTGCAATTTTTTGAGTTATCACTATAGCGACATAAACAATCTTTTCATGACCACTCTCCAATTCGCGGAATCGCAAAATCAATTTTTAAGAGAGAGTTATTAGCATTGACATTATTATCAAAAATGGCAAAAACGTATTTTTAGGGGTCGAAACAATGTCAAATCACCGAGATAGGGTAGTGCCCATTGTTTATAATGGGTTTTGTTTATTTTGACGTTTCCAGGGGACCACCAAAATTTCATAAAATTTTGAATAAGAAAACGAAACATGTCGTTGAAAAAGCCTCTCAAAATTCTAAATCAAGATTTCAACAATTCTCATATTAGTCTTGAAAAAAACTGAATTAATCCATCCAAATCCATTATGAATTAAACCCTTTTGAGGAAAATTAAAAATCACCCTGGATTAACAACCTTAATCAATTTGTGACTGTGATTATGAAAATTATCACAAATCATACATAAATTCTACATAGAAACCTAAAAGTGATATGGTTTCTAACTAGATCATATGTATGACAAATTAAACAAAATCACTTATAAATTATAATCACCGTAGTAATCCCAATAATCTAATATGAAGAGGATCTGATACCACTTGATGGAATATTAAATAAAATTCATCAACATATTATATTATCGAAATTACCTTATAAAAGATTTATAGGAACTGTGTACCTAAATCCATAGTGATGATTGAGACTAGGGGTTGGAGATATTCCACAGTCTAATCCCTATCTCTATGAGTTCTCTCTCATTGATGGGAATAAGGGGGAGAGTCATTGAGTGCATTAGCCTTGGGGACCAAAACCCTTCATTATATTTATAAACATCTAATTAAAACCCCATAAATTCTAATTAGGTGACTCTTGAGTAACCAATAGGTGACTCTTGAGTAACACGACTCTTGAGTAACCAATAGGAGACTTTTGGGTAACCACACATTTCAGATTCCATACTTACTGTTGATGTCTTTTCAGCTTACCTAATTAGATCACTTCATTTTCCAATTTAAAAATTGAAGATCAAATATAATTACTATTTTAATATGTGAGCCCACATTAAATTATTTGGAATATATAAAATATTCCAACATCATTGTCTACAAAAAGAAGGATGGGTAGTTAAAGGAAAGTTATAAGCTAATTTTGGTGATTATGGGACTTTTTACAATTTTAAAATCACATGGGAGTGAAGCCTAAATACATCTTTGTAGATGGAACTAAAACCAAAAAACCTATTAAAATTATTCAAGTCCGTGTCCGTGGACATAGTCATCTGGCATATAAAATTATCCCTCGACATCTCGGGTCCAATATAAAATCGTCCAAGTTTTTGTTCGTGGACATAGTCCTCTGACATATAAATTGTCATCCGACATAGTCTTCTTACATTCCTAAGTCCTATATAAAATTGTCTAAATCTGCGTTTATGGATATAGTCTTCTAACATGTAAAATTGGTCTCCGAAATCTCCTAAGTCGAGTATAAAGTTGTCCTAAACATTCTTAGACAATGTCCTCGGACATTGTACTTGGGTTATATTTTACTCAGTTTTCGAACATTATCTTCGGACTGTTTTTTACTCAGTCCTTGGAATTATCCTCGGACCGTTTTCTAATCACTCCTGAAATATCATCTTTGAACTACTTTTAACTCATTGCTCAGATAATAACCCCGGACTATTTATTACGCACTCTTCAAACACTGTCCTAGGAATATTTTTTACTTAGTTCTCAAACATTGTCCTCAGGCTATTTTTTACTAAATCCTCGGACATTTTCCTCATACATTTTTTTAATAAATACTCGGACATTGTCATCATAATATTTTTTACTTCGTACTCAAACATTATCCGCAAACTATTTTTTACTCGATCCGAAGACATTATCCTTAAACTATTTTTTACCCAGTCCTCAAACATTATCCTCGGATCCTCAGACTAACAAATTTTCTTAACTTTATTTTTTATATTTTGGCAAAGCTTATAGGTTGTTCCTTCAATTGACAATATTTAAGTTCTCCCAGTCAGTGTTGGATGTATATCAAATTGTCACGTGATCAAAATCACCTCATGGAAATTGGGGCCAACTAATACATATAAATTTAGCACTAAACTTTGCCAATGTCGAGTCCACCTTAAGAGCCCAAGAATAATGGAAGTCATTGGACGTGCAACTCAAGTGTCCAAGGAGAATGGAAGTCTATGGACATGAAACCCAAAGCCCATAATAAAGTCCAAGGACTCAATCATAATAAAGTCCAAGGACCTGTTCCTATCTTAATAACATCACAAGTCATTGCAAAAGGCCTCTCAGCATCAACATATGCATATGCCAAATGGACCCTAAATTCAGACACTTACCCACTTCCTAAGTGAGTCTATATCATCATCTACCACCCGTAACTCAAATATTTCTCAATCAATGCAATGAATTTAAAACTTATAATGAAAGCACAAAAGAAAATGTTTGACCATAACAATGTCGCAGAGAGAAGAGCCTTAGGTGACACAATTAATGCATGGAAAGTCCTTAGAGAAAGTGAGCATTAATGTCTCCTAACCACCATAATTAATTCATGCTAACCACCATAATTAATGTATCATTACAGCCTAAATCTCAAGCAAGTTTACTCTAAGGCTATAAATACCCAACACTTTATTTATACAATCCAAGTCAGTAGTTAAGCTCATTAACTACACACTTGTGCTATCTCCCTCTCTTGCTCGACTTATAATTACTAGCCTTTGGAAATTGATGTAATTGGGCTCCAAACAATTATAACTCAGCCTTGTAACTTGGAATTTGGCCCTTATCAATATAAGACAGAGGAACCCAAACCACGTTAAATACTTGTGTCAAATTCATCTATTTACTTTTATTTTTCCTTTTATTTTTCAAGTCCATATCACACAAATTTCATATTAGGTGAAGTCTGTAGCCCCCAAATTTTAAAATTCTTCTTTTAAAATTAAATATGAATTTCGTTAAAGTGCGGAATAGGATGGTACAACACAACACACACAACCTTCAAATTTTAATTTCCTTCAAATTAAAATTAAACTCAACTAAAGTGAAATAAAATTAATCCAACTTGAATATTCACATAAACAAATTTAATTTAATCCCAAGTCCTCAAATATGCCTAAAACGATTAATTCATTTTTCCATATAGGCCAAACCAAAATCTGTCAAATTAAATAATCTAGACTTGAATTAAATTAAGTAAAACTTCACCCAAACTAATTTTAAGCACCAAATTATATTAGTGCGGTAATTAAACCAATTTTATCTTGAATTTTCCTAAGCATGCGTTATATGTGATTTTTGCCAGATAAAGATAAACCAATCACAATACACGCCGATGTACGAGAAAAACCCAAATGGGAAAAACCTCGAACAACCCTAGCCTTTACTCCAGTAAGTATGGATTTATGATTACAAGACATGATTTACTACACACGACTCGATTCCATCCAAGCCTTGACGCGTCTTCTTGTAACTACCTCCGCCTAGTCGACAATCCCGGACTCCATCGGAATCTTGGAATCCATAAATGAGGCTTTTGGTCTCCATCAATCCGCACCCCAAGCCTTTCTTCAAGTGGGAACAGCGCAACACGCAAACAAACTCCTTTGGGTGGAGAAGAACCCAAACTCTCTTCTTTAATGGTGTAGAGATGAACCAAAGGTCCCAAACCTAACTCTCTCTCTCTCTCTCTCTCTCTCTCTCTATATATATATATATATATATATATATATATATATATATATATATATATATATATATATATATATGGAAACTTGAAATTTAAACAAAACTCAATGGGGGTAAGTGTTTTTGGAAGATATTAACTCATAGAAATCAAAACACTCAAACATGAACTTTTTGCGTAAACATTTTGCTCTCTGGAGAATCAAAGAATATCAAAAGGTTGCTTAGGAAAGTCTTGTTGCCGCACATAATATGGTTGGTAAAAGTTAGTGGAACAAGTGGGAAACATGGGTGGTTAAAAATGAAAAGTGCCAACAATTTTGCAATCCCGCCAAAGTAGTTCGAATGACATCGTTCGAATGAAATTTGAAAGGAAAAATAGGCCAAAATATCATTGGAAAAACCCGTTCGGAAGAGGTCGTTAGAACGAAACTTCTAACCAAAAAAATAGAGTTTTGAAAAAGTCGTTGGCAAACTCGTTCGAACGACATTTCGAACGAAAAAATAGAAAATTCAGAATTTTCAATTTTAAGTCAAAAACTTTTATCCAAAGTTCTAAAATAATTCCTGAAAATCAAAAGTCATTTTAAATTAAAATTACACCCATAATAAATATTCCATGTCTCCTATATATATTAAATGCATTCATACCTTTTGGAGATAATGGAATTCAATAGTTGTTGATGTAGAAATGAGACACTAAACTCGACAATGACGAAGCTTTAATTTCTGGGCCACTACGTCTTCAACACAAATTCATCATATGTTTGGATGGATACACACCTATGACTCAAAATGTTTTGTTCGGAATTGAGACTACACTACATAAGACTCAATTGGAAATTTGTGTCCTGATAAAGTCCAAAGTCATCCATATTTTGGCTTCATCATATTCAATTGACCAAATTCTCAAGGCTCGTGTAGAATATCTTATTATTTCTCCATACAATAATTCATTGTATCAAGAGATAAAGAGATGGTGTAGCATTAGCATGCACTGAACAACATGAGAGGATTGTGACAGGTATAAATGTTTATTGAATTTAAGCGTGTACAAAGCAATGGGTTATAATACCGAAGAAATAAAAAATTCAACTTTGACTTGGAATATCATATAAATGATACCGCAAGTAAGATCAGATAGATCCCTATAAAAAGTTATTGTTTCTTTTTAATTGTGGGCATACTAGGCATTGATTAATATTTGGGATGAAGAACTCTAAAAGGGTAACATAATGCTTCTTTTGATGGTAAAAGAAATTTTCATTGTGATTGCCAATGATTTTAAGCATGAGTTTGATAGGGATAAAATAGGAATTTATATAGCATGCACCAAACCCTAAAACCTGAAACGAGATTCCTTGAGATTTTTGGAAAGCATCAATTGAATGAACTAGATTTATATTCTAAATGTTTCTTCCAAATATTGTACATGCTTAATGTTTTTATAATCTTCACCAACATGCCATCAACATACACCTCCATCTTTTAACCAATCAACGATGTGGTTATGGAGTTCAATAATCCCCAATAATCTTCAAGTCGTAGGGAATCACTTGATATTAGTGGGTTTCTATATCAGTATCATAGGAATTTTTCTCCTCATTGTGACACCCCGACTAATTAAATACCGGGTAGCTACTCCTTTATTAAATTAATTCAAAATGCCCAGTTGGACCAGTTAATAGCATCACTGTCGAAAACATTTTAATGATTACTAACCACCTAGTATTTAAAAAGTAAGTTGCCAAATTTTAATTTAAGTCTGATTAACATGCAACAAGTGTAATGAAGAATAATAACACCATTCACCATAAAGAAGTAAATAGAATAACCATCACATAATGTAAGTAAAGTCTGGAGGAAAACTCCTCACTACAAAACCACAACTGAAATAACTAAACTGGATACTGAAACAATACATGCCAAAGTCTGAAAAACTGAAATAGAAAGATGTCTCTAATAGAAATGGGCAACATGCCCTACAACTGATAGATAACGAATCTGGAATCCAAATGATAGAAGCGTCTACAAGCAAATCCCTGTAGCTTCCACAAACAGCTACAGCTCGTCACCTGAATGAGTATCCTATGCATGGTGTCCTTGTGGCTGGGCACCTAAAATGGTTTTACAAGAAAAATAGATTTGAAAGCAAACGGGTCAGAGCCCGAATGTGGAGATATTTTAAAAACCTGCAAGTGCTTTAAAAACATTTAAAACATTAAATGCAAAGTACATGTTAGGACGTGCACTCACATGATATTCTCACCTCTCGTCTAACTGTGCACTCCTAACATAAGTACCCATCTACAACGACCCAAACCACTAGCTAAGTGACATCATATCTAGCTAGACTGTCATAGGTCCTACCCTTATTACTCGGTTCTAATAACATTATAACGCTCGTAATTAAATAGGGATTTAACGTAAACTCAGATGCTCAATATGAAATATATTTCACTAACAACTAACCCGTTATGTTTTTCTCGAAACAATACCGTAATTATATTCACAACATTAACATGAAGGTTCCCATTAATTAAGTGTATATTATTCACATCATAAATATACAATACAAGCACCCCGAGAACTAAGCTGCGGTGCACACATACTCTGCTATCCATCCCGGTACATCACGTACATAAGGATTACATATTCCGAATCTCTCAGGAATAGATCACAAATAACAACATCACAAATAATGGAGGCGAACACAGTCACATCACATGGGTCACGCACATACCTACGCTCCCACGATCAACGGACTTATTAATATCCCAATAAGTCTTTCTATGACCTATGTTCATCAAGGTAACCAGTCTAAATCCGGGCAACACAAGCATTAGAGGGCCCTAAGCGAACGCAAACCTCCCGTGATAGCAAGTATGGTAGGTATGTAATACACACAATTCATATACCAATACTAAGTAAACACACGTCTTAGTAATCCCGTAGTTTAATTGTAGTAATATTCTCATTCTAGTACCAATATATAATTTACACACTTTATACGATTCCGGTTTATAATCATACGCGCCCTAAATTTATTCTCACGTCGTAGTAGACACTCACGTCTCAACCCAAACGGTTCATTGATTTAAATCACTCGTATATAATTTACTCCTCATAATAACCCAAAAGTCCCAAATCTATCCATATATCATCAAAGGAATGCTATCTCTATCCTCGACCAAGTTTACGGGAATCCCAAAATCAAAACAGGCCAAAAAGGCCTAAACTGCCAGCTCGTTAGAAGTCTCGTTCGAACGAGGCTGTTCGAACGAGATTCCAGTTCGTTCGAACGAACTGTACCTTCTAACGACATCTCGTTCGAACGAATGTATCGAACGAAATACAGTTCGTTCGAACGAAGGTATAGAATGAAGTCTCCCCTCGTTAGAAGCGACTGGTCAACTCATTAGAAGCCCGTTCGAACGAGCTCGTTCGAACGACCTGGGAAGGTCTTCTAACGAGAGACCAGTTTTGGCCCAGAATTTCTTGGTTACGATTTTCATCAATTCTTACTCCTCAAATATCCTCTAAAATTCGTTCCAACAATGTTTTAAGTTCTCTAATTATCCTAAAACATGCTAAGGTCATACACTAACATCTTTTAAGGGATTAATACATCCTGAACATCATTAAATCACAAGTTTCTACATTTTTCCCCAATTTCCTTCAAGAACATAAACCCTAGATTATTATCATCATAAATTCCCAGAATTTAATCCGTTGTTACATCACATAAATATGGAACCTCTTAATTCAATCTTCAAACAACGTTTCTACATGCAAACCTATACCCAAAATTAAACTAATAACTTCCAATTTCATGGGTTTTCCTTTAACTCTTAAATAAGATTGATTATCAAGATTTCTAACATGGAAGAAGCATTCACTGCATAAAGAATGTAATTTAAATCACTTGCCTTGAGTTTATTTATGATTTTGATGTTGATTTCCTCTCTCTTTCTGCAGAATTCCCTCTCTCTCTCTCTCTCTCTCTCTCTCTCTCTCTCTCTCTCTCTCTCTCTCTCTCTCTCTCCAAGCTTCTTCTCCAATGGTGGCTTATGGTGTCTAGGGTTTGTTTTGGGGAAACTTAGAAAACCTAATCTAACAACCCCCGTAGCTTGTTGGGTTAATATGGGTTGGTTAGTGGGTTTAGTGGGTCTATTCCCAATTAGATTTACTTCTCTAATTTTCGTCATTTTTAATTCCTAAAAATACGAAATTACCAAAATACCCTTTATATTACTGGTATGGCCTAAAAATACCCCGGGACCCAAACTAAACCCCCGGCTAGTGTTTTCTGACATTTTCGACCCTTATGGACGCGTTGGCGCACTCAAAATGACCATACGATTAATAGAATTTAAATTCACTTTTATAATTAAAATATTTATATCCCGACGCGACTGTCACACGCGTCCCAATAAAATGACCAAATTGTCGTATATCAATCTCACGACAAATTTCATAATTCAATATTCATATAACATCATATATGCTCAATATAGTTAAATACCAACTCACATCTCGCTAGTATTTTATCCAAATTAATTCCCAATTAATTCACATTTAGTTAATTAATTCCAAAAATAAATATAGCCAAAAGTACGGGGTATTACATACTTCCCCCCTAATAACTGAATTTCGTCCCGAAATTCGAAACTAGAAAGTACCTGCTAAAAATAACTCTGGATAACGTTCACGCATCTCATCCTCGTGCTCCCATGTGCACTCCTCGACATTGTGATGTTGCCACTGAACACGCACTAACGGGACTATCTTTGACCGCAGTTTCCTCTAGCTTTGGTCCAAAATAGCAATCGGCCCCTCCTCGTAGGAGCTATCCGGCTGGAGATCGATGTCCTCCACAGCAATGTGAGAATGAGCCAAATTATCTCTAAGGTATTTCCTCAGCGAGGAAATATGGAACACATCGTGAATCTGATGCAAATGCTCTGGTAACCCAAGTCTATGCGCAACCGGTCCGACCCGCTAAATAATAAGAAACGACCCCACATACCTTGGTGCCAACTTCCCCTTCTTCCCAAAACGCATAATCCCCTTCATAGGAGATACTCTGAGCAAAACCTGGTCCCCTACTTGGAATTCCCTAAAAAATCTTTTCGCATCAGCATAACTCTTCTACCTGTCTTGAGCTACCCGAATGCGACTCCGAATCAACTCAATCCTTGCCGAAGTATCCTGAATCACTTTTGGCCCAAGTAGTTTGTTGTCCCCCACCTCTAACCAACATCCTGGGGAACGACAAGGCCTACCGTACAATACCTCAAACGGAGCCATGCCAATAGTGAACTGATAGGAGTTGTTATAAGCAAACTCCACCAGTGGTAGGTACTGCTCCCATCCACCCCCAAAGTCAATAATGCACATGCGTAGCATGTCCTCCAACATCTGATTTGTGCGCTCTGTCTGCCCATCGATCTGCGGATGATAAGCCGTACTCAACCGCAATTCCGTGCCCATGGCCTCCTGGAAACTCTCCCAAAACCGCGAAACAAATATATTGTCTCTGTCAGACACGATATTTAAGGGTACACCGTGAAGTCTCATAATCTCTGAAATGAAGAGCTGGGCATACTATCCCGTAGTGTAGTCAGTCCTTATGGGTAAAAAGTGAGCGACCTTGGACAACCTGTCCACAATTACCCAAACGGAGTCGTGACCCCTCTGCGACGTAGGCAACCCCGTGATAAAGTCCATAGATATGCTCTCCCACATCCACACCGGAACCTCCAACGGCTGTAGCAATCCTGCCGGTCTCTGATGATCCACTTTTACAAGCTGACAAGTGGCGCATTTTGAAACAAACTCTGCGATATCTCTCTTCATACCGCTCCACCAATACTGGTGTCTCATGTCTTGGTACATTTTGTCCCCTCCGGGATGTACCGCGAACCGTGAACCATGTGACTCTGCCATCACATCGTGTCGCAATTCCTCCCCTTTCGAAACTACCAATCTCCCAGTGAAGCGTAATCCCCCGTCTGAGCTGACGGTATAGGACTCGGCTCCCTCTGCTAGTAATCGAACTATCTTCTCCTGACAGAACGAGTCATTAGCCTATGCTCGTACTACCTTCGTGACAATCTGCGGTGTAACGGTCATCACAGACATGAAAGATCGGGCCACTGCATCCTGGTGTCCCAATTCCTTCCACTTTGCCTTCCACACCTCTGCCACCTCATCTGCTGGCCTACGGCTCAACGCGTCTGCTACCACGTTAGCCTTACCCGGGTGATACTGGATATCGAACTGGTAGTCTTTCACAAACTCAAGCCACCTACGCTGCCGCATATTCAACTCCTTCTACGTGAACAGGTACTGTAGGGACTTGTGGTCCGTGAACAGTTGGAACTTCTCCCCCAAAAGATAGTGCCTCCAAATCCGTAGGGCAAATACCACAGCTGCCAACTCCAAATCATGCGTGGGGTAATTCTTCTCATGAGTCTTAAGCTTACGAGAAGCATAAGCTATGGCCTGTCTCTCCTGCTGTAATACACCTCCAAGCCCTTTCAAAGACGCATCGGTGTAAACCAAATACTCAACTCCCGGTCTCGGTAATGCTAACACAGGTGCTGAGGTCAAATTGTCCTTTAACTCATCAAATGCCAACTGACAGGCATCACTCCAGATGAATGGCACACCCTTACGAGTCAGATGTGTCAAAGGACCCGCTATCTTCGAAAATCCCCGAATGAACCTCCTGTAGTATCCTGCTAGGCCCAAGAAACTACGAATTTCAGTCGGTGTTGTGGGCTGTCCCCACTCCCTCACCGCGGATAATTTCCCCGGATCAACAGATATCCCTCGATCGAAAATAATGTGTCCCAAAAACTGGACTTCCTTCAACCAAAACCCGCACTTCTCATATTTTGCATACAACTCGTTCTGACGGAGTGTCTGCAAAACTTGCCTCAAATGCTCGGCGTGCTCCTCCTCTGTCTGGGAGAAAACCAGAATATCATCGATGAAGACAATGACAAACTGATCTAGGAAATCCCTGAACACTCTGTTCATCAAGTCCATAAACACAGCTGGAGCGTTGGTCAAACCAAAAGGCATAACCCGAAACTCGTAAGAACCATATCTCGACAAGAACGCAGTCTTCGAGACATCCTCCTCCCTGGTACGCAACTGATGGTATCCCGATCTCAAGTCAATCTTCGAGAAGAAAGAAGCTCCTCTCAACTGGTTGAATAAGTCATCGATTCGAGGCAATGGATACTTATTCCGTATCGTAACCTTATTCAACTCTCGGTAGTCCACACACAATCTCAGTGAACCGTCCCTCTTCTTCACAAACAAAACTGGAGCGCCCCAAGGTGAGGTACTCCTGTGAATAAAGCCCTGACCTAACAGCTGCTCTATCTGATCTCGTAGCTCTCGCATCTCTACCGGAGCCATATGGTACGGTTCACGTGCTATAGGCCTCGTATCTGGTAATAGGTCTATAACAAAGTCTACCTCTCGACTGGGGGGTAAGCCTGGTATCTCCTGAAACTCATCCGAATACTCCCTGACAACCGGGATCGAATCTAAAGGAATCACAACCTCCTTAGAGGTATCCTCCTCTAGGTAATACAAATGAGCGGTGGAGCCTCCCTCTGGGCGAGGCATCGCCACTACGAACATCTCTTGCCCCGGAGTGGCAAAAATAATGCTCCTTCTGAAGCAATCAATCATGGCCCTATAAGCTACGAGCCAATCCATACCGATAATCACATCGTGAACATGCATATCTAATACCAACATATCTGCAGGTAATACCAGACTACCAATCCCTAATCCCACTCCCCGGCATATGAAGAATATAAGTGACCCACTCCCCAATGGTGAGTCGACACACGTCACTGTGCTCTCTGCCGTAGCTAACAATCCTAAGGCTTTCGCGAAGTGTGTAGCTATAAAATAATGTGTAGCACCTGTATCAAACAATACCCGACCCATAGTGCCATGGATAGAAAACGTAACCTCAATCGCGGGCGGTGCCTGTGGAACTGCAGCCTGGTGGACGTTATAGACACGTCCATACTGTAGCTGCCCCTGCTGAGCTGGGACTGCTGGAATGGGTGGCAATGCTGCCATCTGTGGCGGTGCGGGGAGAGCGGTGGGAAACATAGGCCTCTGTGGCTCCTGGCGAGCACCCTGCTGCTGCTGCTGTGGGGCCCTGCCCCTATCAAGACAATCCTGCCGCTTATGGCCAGTCTTGCCACAAACAAAACACTTCCCTGGGAAGTACCCTCCTCTCTGCCCCTGCGGTCCCCGGCCCTGGTGGCCGTTACCGTTCCTCCCTTGGCCCTGCTGGCCCTGGTGAAACTGCTACCCATTCTGTCCCTATTGGCCCTGATGGCCCTGACGAAAACCTCCTTGTCCCTGTCTGTAGTTCCCTGATCGGAACCTCTTCTGATCCCCCTGCTACGAACCCTGCTCACCCTGTCTCTGCCCCTGGACAGATTGTGCCCCACCGGCACCATGTCCTCCTATCCTGCCCTGATGGCTAGACTCTCCCGACCTCTTTCCCTCAGCCATATGAAAGCGGTGGTCCTGGCAGTGTAACAAGGCAGCGTTAACCAAATCAGAATACGTGGCCAACGAAAGGTTCCCTAACAGATGCTGACGGATCCTCCAAGTCAACCCGTCGGTGAATTTCTTAATCTTCTTCTTCTCTGTCAGTATCTCATCCGGAACGATATTCAACAGGTTTTTGAACTCGGCCTCATACTCGGCCACAGTCGTACCCTCTTGCCTCAGATTCATCAGTTTCCTCCTCATTTCCGTATGAACAGCTCACGGAAAATACTTGCAGTCGAACCGCACCCAGAAGTCCTGAATAGTGAGAGTATCCCTCTCCTCAACGGTGGTAATGGACTCCCACCACTGCAGTGCAGATCCAACTAGCTTGAAAGTAGCTAGAACCTGCTTCTGAACATCCGTGCACTCATACATCCTTAAGTGCCTCTGCATATCCTTCCTCCACTGGCTCGAGGCTACCACATCTGAGCTACCTGCAAACTCTAGCGGATGCGCTTTCTGAAAAGCGTCATGTACACGCTCCCAAGCAGACGGGAATGCATTTGCCTGTACTTGCACGGCAACCGGCGCCTGAGGTGGTGCCTGCTGAACAACGGTAATTGCGGCATTTACCGCTTGGGCTACTATAGCTGCAACCTCAGCGACGTTCATCATGCCCTGAACTAGAGCGGGCTGGGGTTCGGGCGTTGCATCCCTGGGAACTCATCGTGCACGTCGTGGAGGCATCTGAAATAAGAACAAAGTTTATAAGTTCGCTATTTATAAACTTAAGACAGCTGAAGAACGAAGCATACACAAAAAGAGTACAACAGTCCTAAAATATAGGGCTCTATATCAAAGAAACTTAGCGAAAACATAATAAGTCGTCAGATCCTAAAGGACACTAGAACCTGATGCTCCGATACCACCTGTGACACCCCGACTAATTAAATACCGGGTAGCTACTCCTTTATTAAATTAATTCAAAATGCCCAGTTGGACCAGTTAATAGCATCACTGTCGAAAACATTTTAATGATTACTAACCACCTAGTATTTAAAAAGTAAGTTGCCAAATTTTAATTTAAGTCTGATTAACATGCAACAAGTGTAATGAAGAATAATAACACCATTCACCATAAAGAAGTAAATAGAATAACCATCACATAATGTAAGTAAAGTCTGGAGGAAAACTCCTCACTACAAAACCACAACTGAAATAACTAAACTGGATACTGAAACAATACATGCCAAAGTCTGAAAAACAGAAATGGAAATATGTCTCTAATAGAAATGGGCAACATGCCCTACAACTGATAGATAACGAATCTGGAATCCAAATGATAAAAGCGTCTACAAGCAAATCCCTGTAGCTTCCACAAATAGCTACAACTCGTCACCTGAATGAGTATCCTATGCATGGTGTCCTTGTGGCTGGGCACCTAAAATGGTTTTACAAGAAAAATAGATTTGAAAGCAAACGGGTCAGAGCCCGAATGTGGAGATATTTTAAAAACCTGCAAGTGCTTTAAAAACATTTAAAACATTAAATGCAAAGTACATGTTAAGACGTGCACTCACATGATATTCTCACCTTTCGTCTAACTGTGCACTCCTAACGTAAGTACCCATCTACAACGACCCAAACCACTAGCTAAGTGACATCATATCTAGCTAGACTGTCATAGGTCCTACCCTTATTACTCGGTTCTAATAACATTATAACGCTCGTAATTAAATAGGGGTTTAACGTAAACTCAGATGCTCAATATGCAATATATTTCACTAACAGCTAACCCGTTATGTTTTTCTCGAAACAATACCGTAATTATATTCACAACATTAACATGAAGGTTCCCATTAATTAAGTGTATATTATTCACATCATAAATATACAATACAAGAACCCCGAGAACTAAGCTGCGGTGCACACATACTCTGCTATCCATCCCGGTACATCACGTACATAAGGATTAAATATTCCGAATCTCTCAGGAATAGTTCAAAAATAACAACATCACAAATAATGGAGGCGAACACAGTCACATCACATGGGTCACGCACATACCTACACTCCCACGATCAACGGACTTATTAATATCCCAATAAGTATTTTTATGACCTATGTTCATCAAGGTAACCATTCTAAATCCGGGCAATACAAGGATTAGAGGGCCCTAAGCGAACGCAAACCTCCCGTGATAGCAAGTATGGTAGGTATGTCATACACACAATTCATATACCAATACTAAGTAAACACATGTCTTAGTAATCCCGTAGTTTAATTGTAGTACTATTCTCATTCTAGTACCAATATATAATTTACACACTTTATACGATTCCGGTTTATAATCATACGCGCCCTAAACTTATTCTCACGTCGTAGTAGACACTCACGTCTCAACCCAAACGGTTCATTGATTTAAATCACTCGTATATAATTTACTCCTCATAATAACCCAAAAGTCCCAAATCTATCCATATATCATCAAAGGAATGCTATCTCTATCCTCGAATAAGTTTACGGGACTCCCAAAATCAAAACAGGACAAAAAGGCCTAAACTGCCAGCTCGTTAGAAGTCTCGTTCGAACGAGGCTGTTCGAACGAGATTCCAGTTCGTTCGAACGAACTGTACCGTCTAATGACATCTCGTTCGAACGAATGTATCGAACGAAATACAGTTCGTTCGAACGAAGGTATCGAACGAAGTCTCCCCTCGTTAGAAGCGACTGGTCAACTCGTTAGAAGCTCGTTCGAACGAGCTCGTTCGAACGACCTGGGAAGGTCTTCTAATGAGAGACCAGTTTCGGCCCAGAATTTCTTGGTTACGATTTTCATCAATTCTTACTCCTCAAATCTCCTCTAAAATTCGTTCCAACAATGTTTTAAGTTCTCTAATCATCCTAAAACATGCTAAGGTCATACACTAACATCTTTTAAGGGATTAATACATCCTAAACATCATTAAATCACAAGTTTCTACATTTTTCCCCAATTTTCTTCAAGAACATAAACCCTAGATTATTATCATCATAAATTCCCAGAATTTAATCCGTTGTTACATCACATAAATATGGAACCTCTTAATTCAATCTTCAAACAACATTTCTACATGCAAACCTATACCCAAAATTAAACTAATAACTTCCAATTTCATGGGTTTTCCTTTAACTCTTAAATAAGATTGATTATCAAGATTTCTAACATGGAAGAAGCATTCACTGCATAAAGAATGTAATTTAAATCACTTGCCTTGAGTTTGTTTCTGATTTTGATGTTGATTTCCTCTCTCTTTCTGCAGAATTCCCTCTCTCTCTCTCTCCAAGCTTCTTCTCCAATGGTGGCTTATGGTGGCTAGGGTTTGTTTTGGGGAAACTTAGAAAACCTAATCTAACAACCCCCGTAGCTTGTTGGGTTAATATGGGTTGGTTAGTGGGTTTAGTGGGTCTATTCCCAATCAGATTTACTTCTCTAATTTTCGTCATTTTTAATTCCTCAAAATACGAAATTACCAAAATACCCTTTATATTACCGGTATGGCCTAAAAATACCCCGGGACCCAAACTAAACCCCCGGCTAGTATTTTCTGACTATTTCGACCCTTCCGGACGCGTTGGCGCACTCAAAACGACCATACAATTAATAGAATTTAAATTCACTTTTATAATTAAAATATTTATATCACGACGCGATTGTCACACGCGTCCCAATAAAATAACCAAATTGTCGTATATCAATCTCACGAAAAATTTCATAATTCAATATTCATATAACATCATATATGCTCAATATAGTTAAATACCAACTCACATCTCGCTAGTATTTTATCCGGATTAATTCCCAATTAATTCACATTTAATTAATTAATTCCAAAAATAAATATAGCCAAAAGTACGGGGTATTACACTCATATTCGAAGCACATTCCAATATGGTTATAAAAGCTTGTTTATCTTTGGAAGAGGGTAGAAATCATTTAGGCACACTTAATATTGGCTAGAGTAATCTACACACAATCTCCATTCCCCATTTGTCACAGAGGCGAGGAAAAAGGAAAATATCGTAAGTAATGACCCAAAATATTAAATGATATATTTTATAATTATGTATTGAACCCAAATATTAATAAATATCTAAATTTTAAATGTGGTAACTTAATAAAATAAATTAGTTGAACCCATATGTTGATGTAAAAAAATGGACTAGATCTAATTTTCTAATCATAGATAAAATATATGATTACAATGAAATAAGTAAATAAAAGACCAAGAGTTTTAAAGTGGTTCTACTGTGTAAGAAAGCTTACATCCACTGTTATTGTATTGATTTTTGAAGTTACAAAAATCTAGGTACCCTTATTAATAAGAATATTTTAGAATATGTTCTCTCTTACCTTTGATGAAAGATATACAATCTATTGATAGTGACTCGAAGATCAAGCGTTGGAATGCCTTTATATATTTAAGCATTTACACTTATACATAATGAATGTGACAGTTGGTTGTATGAGCCACGTGCAATAAGATAATCTGTTGTACTTCCTATTTGGTGGCTTTTCACCTATATTGATGGTTTGCATTCTTCACGTTAGTCGGCATGCATGCCGAATAACTATCTGCTGATTGGGATTTCTGCCACATAAGGAGACACTTGTCCACTTCTAATTGGTCCACGTAAGTGAATTTTTTTTTGGTATCAATAGAAGCCCCCAATACTTCATTCTTGATGCTTTTGTTGAAAGGATGTAGTATATTTTCTTCAGTGTTGGTCAACTTATGCCGAGATATGGGACTTCTAAAAATTTTCCATGTTTTGATTCTATAATGGCATTCTTGTAAATAATTTGAAAATTAGCGAACCGCAAAGGATAAATTGGTATTTTTATTCCATAAGAACTGCAAAGCCGTCAGAACGTCAATCGTCGAAGCAAATAATCATTTCACGCACGATTTCCCAGGTAAGTTATAAAAGGTGAGATTTTGATGGATTTTCATACCAAACCTCTTCATAGCTTTC
The DNA here is from genome assembly GCA_949130495.1 of Sambucus nigra. NCBI lineage: Eukaryota > Viridiplantae > Streptophyta > Magnoliopsida > Dipsacales > Adoxaceae > Sambucus > Sambucus nigra. Next base: position 322,074,418 of record OX422215.1, on the reverse strand, counting down.
AAACTCTTCTTCTTCTCCAAGTTCTCTATTTCTGAGCTTTTCTTTGCACTATTCCTTCTCTTCAATCATCATTTTCTCTGTAAACTTTCTTCTTCCCTTTTGTTTTTCTTTCTTTCAATCTTTACTATAGCCATGGTTTATATTGTACACGGGGATTCATTAGATGAGTTTAGGTGGGAAAGGAATATTATTGATTGGGTAGACTTAGAAATGACTGTACCCCTTATTGAGGTGTTATCATTACTTGAGGGTCACTGGATTCCCTATCTGTTTATTGTTGAATATGGCATCACATTCCCCCCAATTGTTTTTATTTAGAATTTTTCCAATACTTTGATATTGTTCCAACTAGGGTAACCCCCAACACTTAGAGAGTGGTAAATAGGATTCATAGGGTGAATCAATATATGGAACACACATTGTCATTCCTAAGCTAATGTTTTGTTATAAGTGGAGTACCAGTGATAATATGTATTACCTGAAGACTAGGCTTGACAATAAGCCCTTAGTTTTTAATTTTCCAGACTCAAATAAGGATTATCTTGATTATGGAGTCATTTCTAAGAATTGGAAACATTCTCCTTGACCTGCAGGAGAGGTGTATGATGGGCCCAGGTGCCCTCAAGTGGAAAAAGTTATTTAATTTGTTGATACACTCATCTATTTTTGTTTACTAATTTCTTAACGATATGCCATTCCGTAATTTCTTATTTTATTTCTTATGTTACACAGTTGAGAGAAAGAAGAAATGTCTTAAAGAAGAGGACATAAACATATAAGAAATGAAATTACTTTAGAATATTCACCATAGGATTGGCGAGGAACACCCCAGAAATGCCTCATATCTATTGCAATATAGGATCTCCATAACTTCTTTGGTTGTTCGACCCACCACTTCTACAGCTATTGTTAGCATCAATCTTGAGGAAGAACCAATCCCTACTTCCTCTGCTAAAGAATCATCTGGTGCAAAAAAGATTTGGGGACTTCTTCCTCTTTTGAGTCTTTTGACGTTTTAGCTACTCCTTCTTCTCCACTTACTGCCAAGGGAAAGAGGAAGATCCCTGATTTGATAACTGGGGCTTTATCTCTAACTGCCAAAAGAGCTGCTAAGAAGGGTAGCAAAGTTGCGGATGCCAAGAAGCAAGACAAGGCATCCAAAGCTACTAATACAGAGAAGGTTCCCGAGGTCATTAATTTTGAGGGAATAAATGTGGCTGCTCTTAACTCAAAAGGATAAGGAAAGGCTTGCTCAAGAGGCAAGTTGAGAAAATTTCTGCCGGCCAAGAGTTGGTTGAGAAAATTCAAGAGGATTTGACTGTTACGGAGTCGTCCTTTATTTCCATTCATCCCGATGTTTCCAGTAAATTAATCAAGGTTGGTACTCGCTCTATTAATAGAGCAACTCTTGCCCCTCTGTCGAGACTAAAATTGGCAAAAAAAATGCTTGCCAAAGTTTGGTATTGGTAATTTTTCTTCTTTATTAATTGCCTCTTGCTATTTTTTTTTATTAATGCTCCTTCTAATCTGTTGTTTCCCTTTATGCAATTTTTAGCAAATTTTGATTAAATGCTGGAGAAGGACGGGAAAATCCATTCTATTAGTGGAGAAGTTGAAGAGGCCCTTAAGGGTCTGAGGAAGTCTATTGAGGCTTCATGGAAGTTGTCAGAGTCCAAGTAGAAGACTTAGGATGCTGAGCTGTAGAAAGTTGTTAATAAGTCCACTCTTATTGAGGGAAAACTGGTCACTGGTGAGCTCAGTTTGACAGCTATTGAAGGAACGTTGGCCACTATTGAGGCCAATTTATCATTTGTTGAGAATAAGGCGAAGTTGGCCGAGGAAACATTGGCTGCAAATTAATATCTCTCGAAGTCTGCCAAGGAGAAAGTTGCTGGTCTATCTTCTGAGTTGGTCGCAGAAAAGGCCAAAAATAAGAAGCTTAAGGAGGATTTATTCAAAAAGGGCTGGGACAAAGAATTTCAAGTGGCCTCTGCTCAGATTGAGTTCATGAGGAAGAAGTCATTTAAGGATGGTTGGTCGGAGTCACTTAAGGAGGCTGGTACCCCAGCAGAGTCTGAGTTATTTTTAAGGCATAACCCAGGCTCTCCTCCTAATATGGAGGAAGAGTTTGATGATAAAGAAGGATTTGGGGAATCTTCCCTTCAACTTGCTGGGTCTGCTTTAAAGACCATTGACGAAGTTGCCCATTCTGTGATCCAGCCTTCTGGAAGCAATGTCCAGGACAAGGAGAAGGTTTGTAAGGACATTTTAATCATGTCCGAAATGTTTCATTTATTTATGTCGTATGCCGCTACATTTGGCACGTCACCTCACGATCTCACATGATGGCCTTTATCTGAATTCTGGGAATCAAGCATGCATTATCTCCATTAATGTGCCCCTCATCTGCATCAACGACTTCACGTTCCTTGATTCTAGGCTTGTAATGCAAGTGGTACGCAAGAGAAGTCAAATCAGTGAAACAAGGCATGATAAGGATGTTCAAGGGAAAATTGGTAATTTTATAGCTATCGTCCAGAGGACCGGTCAACTGGAAAGTTGAAGAGATTTCCACAAAAAATATACTGGAAGAAACGGTACCTCCATCCGAGCTACGGTGAACAAGTTATGGCCCGTTGAAAATGGAGATATTTTCATTGAAAATTATAGGAATTTTTCTAAGTGTTTAAGCCTCTATTCCCAGCACACTTTCCCGAACACAGTCCGAAACCGGTTCGGTGGGGTGAACCGGTTAGCAGGGTAACCGAACCGGTTCGGGTACCTGTACGCTGGATATAATTTCAGTGTTTTAAAATCGTGGGTCTCTTCATGTATTTCCCTATAAATACCAACTTCGGGAGAGTTGTTTTGCAAGACTTTACAAGACGAATTTGAGAGTCCAAATACCTCTAGTCTTCATATTTTTGAGTCCCAAGACTCATGTTTTGATTCACACATCCTTGCCAAATATTTGTGAATCCTTTTGCAACCCAAGAACACAACTTTGTTTTGTTCAACCCTTGTGGAGAAGCCGTTTCTCTTCTTCATTCTAGCCCTACTGGAAAGGGATAGTTCCAGCCGCGACTACAGAATCCGATACCCGAGGGTAATTCTTAGTCAACTTGTATTTTCATTGTAATCCGATTGTAAGCCATTTTCTTACAAATTATAGTGAAAATAAATGGTTTTGCTCCTGTGGGGGATTTTTCCTTAATTGCATGTGTTTGAATGTTCTTGCATAGATTATCATCTTATTCAATCACATACTGCTGCATGTTTAGGGTTTGTTTGTGTTAAAAGGGTTTTATATATGATTTGATCATTTGAACGCGAGTACACACGTTCTAAAGGTTTAACTCTTTATTATTTTCTTTTTATGTTTCTCTGCTTCGTAATATGACTCAAAGTTTCAACTATTTGTAACACCTTTTTGGTTATCAATAAAAACATTTCTTTTTTTCTGCTATATGTGTTGTACTTATCATGCTTTTTGCTTTTCTTGCTTGGTTGAATGAACTCTTATGATTGTGTCATTTTTGCTCAGTAATCATACTTGTTTACTTACACGTGCAAATTTCAATTTAATGCTTGGAAGCAGGCAATAGTTTCTATTGAATCCGGACTACTCAAATGGAGTAGAAGTCTTTTAGAAGCTAGCCATGTTCCTTTAACTAAAGAAGACTTGGTTGGCTTGCTTGGACTAGAAGTATCCAATCAAGTAAAAGAATCATATATTCACCTCCACTCTTTGCTGGACATTACTGTAGCAAATAATGCAGCTTATTATGAAATGATTGAAGATCTGCAGGAAGATCACAAATATAATTTGGCTTCACTTATGCTAACTATGAAGTAAATACAAAGTGATATAGTTGCTTTTTGTATGTTGTTGAGAGCTCCTCTAATAAAAAATCTCAATTACCTACAAAAATATATAACAAACTAGAATATAGTGGTAAGCGAGGCATCGATACAAATCTAAGGGTGAAACATACAAAAGAGCCATGAAATTAATTTGTTTATTTTCTTTTTGGAATTTTTTGCTTTTTCAATTTTTTTTAGCTTTTCTTAATATTAAAACAATTTTTGTGATAGATGGTGAAATAACACTAAACTAAATCAAATATCTAAACAACTAACTTAAAAGTGACTAAAAATGATGAACAAAGTCTAGCACTAAAATAAGAGATAAAGTGAGGTAAATAAATTTGAGAATAATCAAGGAGTGGGACTACACCACAAATTCTAGTTATTTTGACTAATTAATTTAATTATTTTAGTTCTCCCAAATTAATAATAAAATTACAAATAAACTCTCGTTGCAAATGTAATTTTAATAGTAATCTTTTAAAAAATTAAGTTTAACCCCCCACGACTCTAGAAAATAGATTTACACTCCTTTTAATTAATCACCCGCTAGAATCGATTCATCAGAATTCATATAAATCATAGAAAATAAAATTTAGAGTCGAAATTCAAGGAGGAAACCCCTATATCTAGTTCGAATCTAAAATGGGTATTATATCTCGAATTTTTATTTTCTCTCGAAAATCATTTACCCTCTCTTGAGGCGTAAATTGAAGGGTGAGGGATCAAAATTAACATTCAAAGGGAATTTTTAAATAATCAAACTAAATAATCAAAATAACATCAAATAAGGGTTCACCCAACCCCTTGAAAGGGGATTTAGACTAGCATGATATTAAACATGATGAATAAACAATCAAACGCAATGAAAAAGAATATAAGATACGAGAAGAGAACAATCAAACCCAAGCTCTTGAAGTCAAATTGAACTCTAATCCTTGCGATGAAATTTACATCCCTTAGTTTGTATGATCCAATCAAAATTACATAAAAAATGCACTCAAATTGATCCTCACAACAATTTATTTTTCCTCAATAAATCAAAAATAAAAGAAAATAAAAATAAAAACTACTCTAAAAAAAATGGTGTTTCTCTATTTAATTATCTCTCTCAAACCCTAGATTTTCTTCCAAATGAGCTTTGGGTCTTCGTTTATAGTGTGGCACATGGAGCTAGGGATCATTTTGGGAAATAGGCTTCGGTACAAGAGGTGTGTGAGTTATTTGGGTGAGGGGTATTTTAGAAAGTGATACACAAATGTGCATGTAGGAGAGGTGTTGGGGATATTTTAGTAATAAGTGGGTAAGTTAGAATTTCAAGCACATGTGAGTTGTTGGGCTTTGGGTCTTGGCTTTTATGCAGGCACGTTTTTGGTTTTAGGTAGAAATGGGTATTCGGTTGTTAAACAAATGTCTAACTTGGGGCTTTTGGGTTCGGTATTGGACAAAGATCGAAGGGGAATATGTTCGGATCGAGGATGGTAATCGGAGCAGGTGGGGGCTATTTGTTTGGTTCGGGTTGGACGCGGAGGATAATGGGTCAGGTAGGCGTTCAATCGGGTTGGTAGTGTATGAGTCGAACTAGGTTGAAGGATTGGGGGTAAGTGGGTTACGATTTTCGAGGAGGTCGCCGGCATGGGGATGGCCACAAATGGGTTCACGGTTTGGTGTGGGGTTATCGGGTCATGGGTTGTCTCCGGGTTAGGATCGTGAGGTGGGGAGTTTTGGACAGTGTGACACCCCGCCTAATTAAATACCGGGCGATCACTCCTTTATTAAATTAAAATCAAGGTGAACAGTTGGTTCATTCTTAGCATCACTGTCGTAAAAATAACTTTTCCAATTTAAACACCCTAATTAATTAAGCTAAGTGTCAAAAACATTTTAGACATTACTTTCTAAATTCTATTTATAACCAATGATTTAAAACTTTACATAATTCAATATTAAAGAATCACACCACAATTATCCTGGAACATATAATCCAAATAATTTAAACATTCAACTAGTTGAATCCAACATTTAATACTTTAAATGAAAACATCCTGGCAATAATAAATCCCAAAGTGCAAGTACTGGAAATAAATGGATTACAATATCCAATAAAACAACTGAAAAATGGAAAGGCCAACACGATCCCAACTTAAATAAATAGTGCTAAGAGTGGAATCAAATGAATGAGGTCGTCTAAGCAAGAGGCCTGCAACTCCCACCTAAGCTGCAGCGCGTTCCTTCCAAAGGATCCTATGCAAAACGCCCCTGTGGCTGGGCACCTGTGATATATACATATATATACAAGAGAGAAAGGAAAATAGAAACGGGTCAGATCCCAATAGTGTAAATGATTTAAAATTTGTTTAGCAAGTATTTAAAATGTTTACAGGCCAATGCAACAACATATTAGTGCGGCACTACCTTGAGAATTTCTCGCCTCTCTTATAATGTGCACGCCTCTCGTACTAACCTTCCCAACGGTTTAACTTATCTTATCTTGAGTTTCTCGTAAGATTTAAACTAAACAATTCAACTGTTTAAGAAGTAAATTTCATTTAGTAACAAAGCTGTCATCTTAACCATATTTATTAATAAAGTTTTCCAGAAATATAACATTATGCTTTTCAAAACAAGCATTTCCAATATGAAGTCCTTATTCATTTCTTACTTACCATAAACACAATATGAAATTCCAAATTTGAGAATTTAATATATATATTAAATACTTGTATAATATATATATTCTAACAGCACCCCACATAAAAATTATGGTGCGGGCATACTCTGCTATCCAATCCCCGTCTCACTCGTACTAAGGGAAATAAAAGTTCGGAATCACTCTCGAACTGTATTAACACATACACAAACAATATTGAGGCGAAACATAGATTCCAAGTCTCTAAAAGGTCAGTATATACCCTCACGTCTCTTAGGACCGTCTGACCATCGATCAGATAGCCTGTACCAAGGATATCTATCTTCTAGGGTACGAGTCAATATCCCCCATAAAGGCACATCGAGATAAGACTGTCCCATCGCGGTAACCTTAGGGATAGCAAGTAGCGCGGGCATGATTTTCACACGTATATAGTATATGCATAAACACAGTCATATAAATATACTACTTTTACCATATCAAATTTAGGTTCATCTCATAACCCATAATTATATCATTTATCCTTATTTCTCATTATTTAGTCATCACTTATAATGGTTCGTCTCTTACTTTAATTGAGGGATTAATCCAACTTACTACGTAACACTCATGGACTCTATCCTCCCAAGTGTAGAATTCAGTAGGTACTCATCTATTTTTCCAACGTAACTATTTTACGCGTCTCTCCCTTTAATGCATAATTTCATCGTCCCTTATATGTAAATATCCCAAAAATGTACATCTCGTCTTACATTAAAGATCTCATAATTATTAATAAGTCCTACTGGTCTCCTTTACCTTCCAAATTATTTTAATAAGGATGCCCAAATATTTCTACTCATTTAATTTGAATGTAACTATTTTCAAAGGGGGAAATGTAAGGCTGCCAGAAGGGGTCGATCGATCGAGGGCAGGGGCTCGATCGATCGATGCGTCGATCGATCGACACTCCTGGTTCGATCGATTGATCAAACAGGTATGCGAATTCTGCAGATTAACAGTTACGGGTTTCATAATCTAACCTCAATCAAATCTAGATTTTTCACACCCAAACGCCCTAAAATTCGTACTACAATCAATATACACCCATATTATACATCTTCAACGTTAAGCATGCAATTTTCCATCAATAAACATAGATTAATAGGCCAAAACTCATATAAATCTCAAGAACTCTAGAATTTCTTAAACATGGTTCTAATCAGTCTTTTTCCAAAAATTTCTACTCCCAATTCATCATAAATTCGTGGTTAAGCCTCTACATGTGAAGGGGTTTCCAGATTATCATTCAAATCATTACTACATGCGATTTTCCTATCTCCAACATGAATTTTCTTCTACCAAACTCATCCAAATAACCCTAGACTACATGAACGATGCATTAAAAAAAATAAGCAAGATAAATACTTGCCTGGAAATTTCAAAGTTCTGATTTGATGACGAATTTGGTGTGGTTGCGTTCCCCCTCGCGCGATCTACGCGTTGGTGGTGGTGGCGGTGCAATCAGATGACTTTTGGGCCTTGGATTGCTTGGAAAGCTTTCTCCTTCCCTCTCCTATGGACGTTCTAATGTTTTGAGTCTACTTACCCTAAAGGACTATTCCAAATGGCTAATATAGCCTAATAATTTTCGTGGGTTTAATTACCCAAAAATGCAAAATGTCCAAAATGCCCTCCCGGGGTGTTAAATAGGCCTAAAAATGCCCCGAGACCCAAACTAAACCCCCAGGTATACTTTTCTGACTATCTCGACCCTTTCGGACACTTTGGCGCACTCAAAATGACCATACGAGTAACTTATAATTTATTCACTTTTATTAATCAATATTTAGTCCCGACGCGACAGGGCGCGTCCCGACTCAAATTTCCAAAATTGTCATTTTATTCACTCTTGACATTTAATAGAACCAATATTATATTACTTTACTCATTAGTAATATTCAACAAGAAGTTTCCCATAATTAGTAACTCACGTCACGCTAATAATTATAAAGTGATTAATTTTCGGATTTATATTAAATTAATAACTCACATTAAATTTAATAAATCCCCAAATTAATATAGCATAAAAATACGGGTATTACATACTTCCCCCCTAATAACGGAATTTCGTCCCGAAATTCAAAAAATAAGGCATACCTGGTAAGAATAAATCTGGGTATCTCTTACGCATATCTGCCTCACGCTCCCAAGTGGATTCCTCCACATTATGATGCTCCCACTGGACCCGTACAAGTGGAACTACCTTCGACCTCAATCTCCTCTCGCTATGGTCTAGGATAGCCACCAGTCTCTCCTCGTAAGAGCTGTCAGGCTGTAAGTCTATCTCATCTATCGCGATGTGAGTATGGGCCATATCACCCCGAAGGTATCGTCTTAACGACGAGATGTGGAATACATCATGAATGCGATGCAAATGCTCTGGAAGTCCCAATCTGTATGCTACCGGCCCAATCCTCTCGATAATGGGAAATGGTCCCACGTACCTCGGGGCCAATTTCCCTTTCTTCCCGAACCTCATCACTCCTTTCATAGGAGATACACGTAGTAACACTTGGTCCCCCACATTAAACTCCCGGAAGAACCGTTTCACATCGGCGTAGATTTTTTGCCTGTCCTGGGCTACTCGAATGTGACTCCTGGTCATCTCAATCCTCGCGGAGGTTTCCTGAATTACCTCTGATCCTAGAAACTTGTTATCCCCCACCTCGAGCCAACAAGTTGGGGAACGACAAGGCCTGCCATACAAAGCCTCGAATGGAGCCATGCCAATAGTGAACTGATAAGAGTTATTATAAGCAAACTCTACCAGTGGAAGATGTGGCTCCCAACCTCCTCCAAAATCAAGAACACACATGCGTAGCATATCCTCCAACATCTTATTAGTACGCTATGTCTGTCCATCTGTCTATGGGTGATAAGCTGAACTCAGACTCAACTCAGTACCCATAGCCTCCTGAAAGCTCTCCCAGAATTGCGACACGAAAATCTTGTCTCTATCTGACACAATATTCAGGGGTACCCCATGTAATCTGACAATCTCAGCAATGAACAACTGAGCATACTGACCCATGGTATACTCTGTCCGCATCGGCAGAAAATAAGCCACCTTGGTCAAATGGTCTACAATCACCCAGATATAGTCGTGGCCCCGCTGTGATGTAGGCAACCCTGTAATAAAATCCATGGAAATACTCTCCCACTTCCACGCGGGTATTTCCAATGGCTGAAGCAACCCTGACGGTTTCTGATGGTCCACCTTTACCAGTTGGCAGGTAGAACACTTGGACACGAACTCAGTAATGTCCTTTTTTTATCCCACTCCACCAGTACTGTCGCCTCATATCCTGGTACATCTTATCTCCCCCAGGACGTACTGGAAATCAGGACCCGTGAGACTGGGTCATCACTACATGACGTAATTTTGATCCTTATGGGACCACCAATCTCCCATTAAATCTCAAACCCCCATCAGAACTAATAGAATAGGACTCAGCACCCTCGGCTAAAAGTCGTACAATCTGCTCCTGGCAAAACGGGTCTGCGATCTGTGCCTGTATCACCTTCGTAACAATCTCGAGTGTCACTGTCATAACAGATATGAAGGAACGACCTACTGCGTCCTAGTGACCCAACTCCTTACACTTTGCTTTCTAGACGTCCGCTACATCGTCTACCGGTCTACGGCTCAACGCATCAGCAACTACGTTGGCCTTCCCCGGATGGTATTGTATGTCGAACTGATAGTCCTTCACAAACTCTAACCATCTGCGCTGACGCATATTCAGCTCTCGCTGAGTGAACAGGTATTGCAGTGACTTGTGGTCTGTGAACAAACGAAATTTCTCCCCTAATAAATAGTGCCTCCATATCCTCAATGCAAAGACGACCGCTGCTAACTCCAGGTCGTGGGTGGGGTAATTCTTCTCGTGCGACTTAAGCTTACGGGAGGCAAAAGCTATAGCCTTCTCCTCCTGCTAAATTACTCCCCGAAGTCCCCGTAATGAGGCATCGGTGTAAACTAGGTACTCCACACCCGGCTTCGGTAAAGCAAGGACTGGTGCTGAAGTAAGCTTGTCTTTCAGCTCATCGAAAGCCAATTGGCAAGCATCATACCAAACATATGGAACCCCTTTGCGAGTCAGGTTCGTCAATGGACCCTCTATTTTGGAGAATCCCCGAATGAATCTCTTGTATTATCCGACTAACCCCAAGAAACTACGCACTTCCGTCGGTGTCGTGGGGTGTCCCCACTCCCTCACCGCTGACACTTTACTTGGGTCAACTTCTATTCCCTGCTCAGAAATAACATGCCCCAAGAACTGTACTTCTCGCAACCAGAATCCGCATTTCTCATACTTAGCATACAACTGATGCTCTCGTAGAGTCTGAAGAACCTGCCTGAAGTGCTCGGCATGCTCCTCCTCGGAGTGTGAATATATCAAAAATGTCATCTATGAAGACGATGACAAACTGATCCAAGAACTCTCTGAATACTCGGTTCATTAAGTCCATGAACACGACTGGAGAATTTGTGAGGCCAAATGGCATCACTATAAACTCATATGACCCATATCTCATCAAGAAAGCAGTCTTTGAAACATCCTGCTCCCTAATACGTAGCTGATGGTACCCCGACCTCAGATCTATCTTCAAAAAGAAAGTTGCTCCCCTCATCTGGTCGAACAGATCATCTATTCAAGGCAACAAATACTTATTACGTATCGTGACCTTGTTCAACTACCGGTAGTCCACACATAGCCTCAGTGAACCATCTCTCTTCTTCACAAATAAGACTGGAGCGCCCCAAGGTGAGGTACTCCTGCAAATGAAGCCCTGACCTAACAGCTGCTCTATCTGATCTCATAACTCTCGCATCTCCGTCGGAGCCATACATTGTGGAGCGCGTGCTACAGGTCTAGTATCCGGTAATAAATCTATGACAAAGTCTATCTCTCGATTGGGGGGTAGACCTGGTATCTCCTGAAATACATCGGAATACTCACGAATAACTGGGATCGAGTATAAGGGAATCACAACCTCCTTAGAGGTATCCTCCTCTATGTAATACAAATGAGCTTTCAATCCTCCCTCTAGGCGAGGCATCGCCACTACAAACATCTTTTGCCCCGGAATGGCAAAGACAATACTCCAACCAAAACAATCTATCATGGCCCTGTAAGCAGCGAGCCAATCCATACCGATAATAATGTCATGCTCATGCATATCTAAGACTAATATGTCTGCAGGTAATACCAAGCTACCAATCTATATCCCCACACCCCGGCATATAAAGAAGATAAGCGAACCATTTCCCAGTGGTGAGTCTACACATGTCACAGTGCTCTCTATTGTGATAACCCTAAGGCCTTCACAAAATGGGTAGCTGTAAAACAGTGCGTCGCCCCAGTATCAAATAAAACTCGATCCATAGTACCATGGATAGGAAACATACCCTCAATTGTGGGTGGTGCTTGCAGAGCTGCTGCCTGGTGGATGTTATAGACACGTCCATACTATAACTGCCCCTGCTGCACTGGAGCTTCTGGAATGGCTGGTAGGGTTGGTACTTGGGCTGGTGCTGGGAAGGAGGCTGGAAAAAGTGGCCTTTGCGTCTCATTATGGGCGCCCTGCTGCTGTGGGGCCCTCTCTCCCTCTGGACAATCCTGGCGCTTATGGCTATGCTTGCCTCACACAAAACATCGGCCTCTGAAGTTACCTCCCCTCTGACCCTGCTGACCACGGCCCTGCTGGCCGTTACCACCCCGCCACTAACCCTGTTGGCCCTGCTGCTGTCGGTGTTGGCCTTGCTGGCCCTGCTGACCCTGCCTATAACCCCCAAATCCCTGCTTGGAATCACCTGATCGGAAACTCTTGGCAGGGTCCCCCTAATGGGAACTCTGCTCATGCTGACGAGTCTGCCCCTGGGATGTCGGTGCTCCACTAGCGCCACTACCCCCTGTCCTGCCCTGCTGGCCGGACTTTCTTGCTCGCTTGCTTCCCGGCAGATGGAAGCGGTGATCCTAGCAGTGTAGTAAGGAAACATTGAGTACATCTGTGAAGGTACTCAGAGACAAATTCCCTATAAGATGTTGACAGATCCACCAAGCTAACCCGTCCACAAATAACATTATCTTCTTACCCTTAGTAGGTGCCTCATCTGGCACTATGGTGAGAAGTCTCATGAACTCCTCCTCATACTCAGCAATGGTAGAATTCTCCTGCTTCATGTTTAGTAACTTCTGCCTCATCTCAGTTTGCACGGCGGGTGGAAAGTACTTGCAGTCAAATCGCTCCCAGAACGACTGAATCGGGATCGTATCCCCCTCCTCCAATGTGGTGGTGGATTCCCACCACTATAAAGAGGCCCCCACTAACTTGAAGGAAGACAATAACTGTTTCTGCACGTCTGTGCACTCATACATCGAAGATGCCGCTGGATATCTTTCTTCCATTGGCTGACAATGACAATATCAGAACTACCCGAGAACTCAGGGGGATGCGCCTTCTGAAAGGCATCCCTAACCCGCTCCCATGCTGATGGAAGCTGTGCAGGTACTGGCGCCACTGCCTGAATCTGGGGTGGAGCCTGCTGTACCACCGCTAGCGCTGCATTCACTGCCTGAGCAAGCGGATACCTCATTAGCATTCATCGTACCCTGAGCCAGAGCTGCTGGCTGCTCGGCTTGGGCACGCCTATCCTTTGGTGCACGTCTCAGAGGCATCTGAAACGTGAAGAAATTTATTAGTCTACAGTTATTATCAAATCTTAAATAGCTGAAGACATAATCATAAAAGTAAGAGTACAACAATCCTAACATAGGGCTCTATAGCAAAAATGTTAAGCTGAAAGCGAAATAAGCCGTACAGATCCTAAGGACACTAGAACCTGATGCTCTGATACCGCCTGTGACACCCCGCCTAATTAAATACCGGGCGATCACTCCTTTATTAAATTAAAATCAAGGTGAACAGTTGGTTCATTCTTAGCATCACTATCGTAAAAATAACTTTTCCAATTTAAACACCCTAATTAATTAAGCTAAGTGTCAAAACCATTTTAGACATTACTTTCCAAATTCTATTTATAACCAATGATTTAAAACTTTACATAATTCAATATTAAAGAATCACACCACAATTATCCTGGAACATATAATCCAAATAATTTAAACATTCAACTAGTTGAATCCAACATTTAATACTTTAAATGAAAACATCTTGGCAATAATAAATCCCAAAGTGCAAGTACTGGAAATAAATGGATTACAATATCCAATAAAACAACTGAAAAATGGAAAGGGCAACACGAGCCCAACTGAAATAAATAGTGCTAAGAGTGGAATCAAATGAATGAGGTCGTCCAAGCAAGAGGCCTGCAACTCCCACCTAAGCTGCAGCGCATTCCTTCCAAGACGCCCCTGTGGTTGGGAACCTGCGATATATACATATATATACAAGAGAGAAAGGAAAATAGAAACGGGTCAGAGCCTAATAGTGTAAATGATTTAAAATTTGTGTAGAAAGTATTTAAAATGTTTGCAGGTCAATGCAACAACATATTAGTGCAGCACTACCTTGAGAATTTCTCACCTCTCTTCTAATGTGCACGCCTATCGTACTAACCTTCCCAACGATTTAACTTATCTTATCTTGAGTTTCTCGTAAGATTTAAACTAAAAAATTCAATTGTTTAAGAAGTAAATTTCATTTAGTAACAAAGCTCTCATCTTAACCTTATTTATTAATAAAGTTTTCCAAAAATATACCATTATGCTTTTTAAAACAAGCATTTCCAATATGAAGTCACTATTCATTTCTTACTTACCATAAACACAGTATGAAATTCCAAATTTCAGAATTTTATATATATATTAAATACTTTTATAATATATATATTCTAACAGCACCCCACATAAAAATTATGGTGCGGGCATACTTTGCTATCCAATCCCCGTCCCACTCGTACTAAGGGAAATAAAAGTTCGGAATCACTCTCGAACTGTATTAACACATACACAAACAATATTGAGGCGAAGCATAGATTCCAAGTCTCTAAGAGGTCAGTACATACCCTCACGTCTCTTAGGACCGTCTGACCATCGATCAGATAGCCTGTACCAAGGATATCTATCTTCTAGGGTACGAGTCAATATCCCCCATAAAGGCACATCGAGATAAAACTGTCCCAGCGCGGTAACCTCAGGGATAGCAAGTAGCGCGGGCATGATTTTCACACGTATATAGTATATGCATAAACACAGTCATATAAATATACTACTTTTACCATATCAAATTTAGGTTCATCTCATAACCCATAATTATAACATTTATCCTTATTTCTCATTATTTAGTCATCACTTATAATGGTTCGTCTCTTACTTTAATTGAGGGATTAATCCAACTTACTACGTAACACTCATGGACTCTATCCTCCCAAGTGTAGAATTTATTAGGTACTCATCTATTTTTCCAACGTAACTATTTTACGCGTCTCCCCCTTTAATGCACAATTTCATCGTCCCTTATATGTAAATATCCCAAAAATGTACATCTCGTCTTACATTAAAGATCTCATAATTATTAATAAGTCCTACTGGTCTCCTTTACCTTCCAAATTATTTTAATAAGGATGCCCAAATATTTCTACTCATTTAATTTGAATGTAACTATTTTCAAAGGGGGAAATGTAAGGCTGCCAGAAGGGGTCGATCGATCGAGGGCAGGGGCTCGATCGATCGATGCGTCGATCGATCGACACTCCTGGTTCGATCGATCGATCAAACAGGTATGTGAATTCTGCAGACTAACAGTTAAGGGTTTCATAATCTAACCTCAATCAAATCTAGATTTTTGACACCCAAACTCCCTAAAATTCGTACTACAGTCAGTATACACCCATATTATATATCTTCAACGTAAAGCATGCAATTTTCCATCAATAACCATAGATTAATAGGCCAAAACTCATATAAATCTCAAGAACTCTAGAATTTCTTAAACATGGTTCTAATCAGTCTTTTTCCAAAAATTTCTACTCCTAATTCATTATAAATTCATGGTTAAGCCTCTACATGTGAAGGGGTTTCCAGATTATTATTCAAATCATTACTACATGCGATTTTCCTATCTCCAACATGGATTTTCTTCTACCAAACTCATCCTAATCACCCTAGACTAACATGAACGATGCATTAACGAAAATAAGCGAGATAAATACTTGCCTGGAAATTTCAAGGTTCTGATTTGATGACGAATTTGGTGTGGTTGCGTTCCCCCTCGCGCGATCTACGCGTTGGTGGTGGTGCAATCGGATGACTTTTGGGACTTGGATTGCTTGGAAAGCTTTCTCCTTCCCTCTCCCATGGCGGTTCTAATGTTTTGATCCTGCTAACCCTAAAGGACTATTCCAAATGGATGATATAGCCTAATAATTTTCGTGGGTTTAATTACCTAAAAATGCAAAATGTCCAAAATGCCCTCCCGGGGTGTTAAATAGGCTTGAAAATACCCCGAGACCCAATCTAAACCCCCGGGTATACTTTTCTGACTATCTCGACCCTTTCGGTCACTTTGGCGCACTCAAAACGACCATACGAGTAACTTATAATTTATTCACTTTTATTAATCAATATTTAGTCCCGACGCGACACGAGCGCGTTCCGACTTAAATTTCCAAAATTGTCATTTTATTCACTCTTGACATTTAATAGAACCAATATTATATTACTTTAATCATTAGTAATATTCAACAACAAGTTTCCCATAATTACTAACTCACATCACGTTAATAATTATAAAGTGATTAATTTCCGGATTTATATTAAATTAATAACTCACATTAAATTTAATAAATTCCCAAATCAATATAGCATAAAAATACGGGGTATTACAGACAGCAGGTGGGCAGGTTAGGGAGATTGGTTCGTTGTTGGAGATGATGGGTTTATGATGATGGTTGTTATTGGTTATGGGGGAAGATAGAGAAGTGGGTGGGTGTAAGGTTGAAGATGGTGAATAGTAGATGGGGCTGTTTATGTGTGTGAGGGTGTATTGGACTTTTGTGTGTGTGTTGTTAGAGTTGTTATAATGTTTGTATTAATTTGTACCTAAAAATAACTATCTAACTAAAACTAATAAAACTAAAAATTAAATCCTAATAAAGTAAAAATAAATACCTAATAAAAATAAAGCTAAAGTCCTAAAAAAATATAGAATCCAATAATACTAAAAATAAACTACTAAAAACTAATCCTAATAAAATAAGAGAAAAACTAAAAACTAAAAATAACTTCCTAAAAAAACTAGTCCTAATAAAATAAAATAAAATAAAGACTAAAATTGAAAACTAATAAAAATCAAAATCAAAATCAAGATAAAATACACTAATAAAAAAGGAAATAGAAAAATAGAAAATAAAACCTAGAAAATTCTAAATAAACCTAAAATAAAGCCTAAAAATAAAACGAATCAAAATAAAAATCTAAAAATAAAAGTACAAACATAACACATACACGGGGTTCAAGTGAAGGTTTGGGCTAGGTCAGGCTAGGTTAGGCTACGGGGTTGGTAATTTTGCTCCATAAATCGCACATTTGCCTTTAAATAAGATTTCGAACTCCGCAAACGGCGATCAAGCCTGCACAGTAGACAATTATGCATATAAGACACAATTTGCCAAGAATTAACAACTAAAATATGTCTATTCAGGGTATAAAATGTACACTTTTGGGTGCTTATCACAAAGTTTTGTGTGAAGGTTTGGACTTTGAGAACAAGTTAGAAAAATATGCTTCCATGTACAAAATAAAAGAATTTTGTGGAGCCAAGAAATATATGATACTAGGGAAATTGCCAAGCTCCCGGAGGACGAAATTAAAAAACTCAGGAATGACTTGGATACTTTGAAACAGTCCTCTGCCAGTGGTGCCGATAAAGGGGCATCTTTTTTTGGAGGATGAGAATGCCAGGATGATGGAAGAACTTAAAGCTATGAAGAAAACTAAGCCCGAACAAACTTCTAGATAGCAAAGGATGATCCGACCAATAGTTGATAAGGCTAGGACCAAGAAAATATTAGTCGACTAAGCTGCCTAGCTGAAAGTAAGGAGTCAAGCTATTACTGATTTGTCTACAAAGCTGGAAGCTAATGATAAGGCCATTACTGACTAATCTGTGCAGTTGAAGGTGAAGAGTGATGTTTTGAAGAACCTTCAACATCAAGTTAAAAGCTTAACCTTTTAATTTCACAAATCAGAGAAGTGTAGATGGAGGGCTACAATGAAGCTCTTGGCTATGTTGATGATCACCTTGACCAAAGCCACTGTGAAAGTTATAAGTGGGGGTGGACCAACTGCTTGACTTTGCTTAAACATGATCGTAACAACGAGCTTTGGTAGTGTAATGATCCTGGTTTGCTAGATTGTGATTATCCTTATTTTAAGTTGGACGTATCATGGATCCCTGTTGATGCTATTCCCTAGTGCTTGATCACAAATATTTGGGAGACTATAGGTTGCATGATGTTCTTGAGATAGTTCGTCCTCCTCATTTGATTAATGCGCTGAGCAAAAATAATAGGAGAATGTTAAGAGATTTTAATTTTATTAACTCTCCTTATACTTTGGATGATCCTACTGCTGGAATGGAGAGAGTGCATCCTACTTTCAAAGGTCAAGGAAAGCATACAATTGAATAATTTTTGTGTATTTTATTATTCATTTGAATGTAATACAGTTAATATTTCAATATAAATCCTTATTTTTGTGTTGTCAACTCTTGATTATTTAATCAATCAGTCAACTAAATAATTCTCTAACTATTAAACCATGATTGTAATGCCATAGATTCTACTAATACACTTAGATTAATCTATATATAACTTTATTGATCCAAGCTTAACATTAGTTATCAGTGGTGACCAAGTGTATGAGGAACATATGTGTGTATTCCAATGATTAGGAATGTTTACATGTCTTCCTGCAGTTTACTTAGTCGGGTAAAACTTGTTTGTAACTGTTTTAATTGTATACGAAGTTTTATAGACTTCTTATTCTTGACTTGTCAAAGACGAAGTCATACATGAAGTAAATTGTTTTGGCCGACCAAGTATGTTAGGATTGTATTCCTGTATATATCTTGGTCGGGTAATACTTCTTGTTCGTGACTTGTTAATACAAAGTCATAAACGAAGTAATGATTACTTCTTGTTCATGACTTGCACGTATGAAGTCATACATGAAGTTTAATTTTGGGCAAAAATGTGCCTTAAGATTTTGGTGCATCTTGAATTTGATAAATTCAAAATGGTTAAGTATGTTCTACTAATCAACAGATAAGTTCATCCTAATTAAGTATGTATGTGCAGTTGATCGGTAAGAGATGAAGACCAAGCGACATTTTTACTTGTTGTTTCTAGGGGATGTATCTCTCCGTACTTAGAAAAAAATCAAAAAATTGAAGGGACTGAAATCAAAATTTCATTGAAACTGAACATAAATCAAAAGAAATACAATTATGACAATCCCTTGAATCATTGATAATACTTTCGGAGGTGCTCGACGTTCTAGTGGTTTTTGAATTCTTCTCCTTCCAAGGTCTCAAGCCGATATGTCCCTAGTCGGATGACTGCTGAAATGCGATATGGGCCATGATAATTAGCTTCAATCTTATTGTTCTTCTGGATGACCTTATTAAGGACATAGTCTCCCTCTTTTAGATTATTCGGCTTGACCCTTTTATTATAGAAGCGAGCGATCCTATGTTGGTACGAAGAATTTCTCAGAGTAGCTTCTTCTCGGACTTCCTCCAACATATCTAGATCCAATCATATTATCAAGTCACTAGTTGGAAGATTAATATTAATAACCCTGTGATTTGGTAGGCCTATCCTGACTGGCATCATCGCTTCAGTTCCAAATGCAAGCATGTAAAGTTTCTCCCTAATTGTTGTTCTCGACGTCGTTCTGTAAAGCCAAAAGAACATAATACAATTCATTAATATAGTTACCCTTAGTAGCATCAAGCCTCTTCTTCAGTCCGTTGAGAAAAGTTCTATTTATCACTTCGGTTTGACCACTACTTTGAGGATGGCCTGGTGTAGAATGGAGTTTCTCAATTTTGGACTGGACACAATATGCTTCAAACTCACCGTTATCAAATTGGGTTCTATGGTCTGTAATAAAGTCATAGGGCAACCCATATCTACTTGTGATGCTCTTCCAAATGAATTGATGAAAACGATAGGATCCCCAATTTTTAGATATTACAAAAAGTAATTTCAATTTCCTTTTAAAGATGCGGAATAAAGATGTCTCAACTAAAAAATTACATAAACCAAATTTTAATTTCTTTCAAATTAAAATTAAGCTAAATACAAAGTGACATTAAATTAAACAAAAATTAATTTTCACTTAAACTACTTAATTTAATCCAAGCCTTAGAAATTTGCCTAACAAAATAATTAATCCATTGATGCAAATTTAGGCCAAACCAAATTTTATCAAATTAAAGTAATGACTTGAATTAAATTAATTTTTACCCAAATTGAATTTGTACCAAATTAACTAAACTAATTTTATCTTTTTACCTAAGCATGCGTATAATGTGAATTTGTAAAAGATAAAATAAACAAATAACCACTACACCACAATGAACGAGGAAAAACCCACAACGGGAACAAACCTCGGACGGCCTTAGCCTCAAATACACTAAGTACGGTGTTACAAGTACAAGAAAAAATAACTTACAACACTCGACTTGACTCCGTCCAAGCCCCGATGCTTCTTCTTGTACACACCTTTGCCTAGCAAATAACCACGGAGGTCCACCGCGGTCTCTAAATCCAACGATCGGACTTTTAGGAACCCATCAACCACACACGGTTCCTTTCACCATATGAGAATGTCGCAACCAAAACAATGGACTTCTTCTTTGCGGGATGTAGAAGTAAACCCAAACTTCTGTTCTTTGAGGTGTAGAGATAAACTCGGTGCGAAACACTCCAACAAAAGTATATATATTAAGGAACTTGGATAAACAAACAAATGGGTGTTAACAAAAGTGTTTTAGGATTTTTCTTGAAAACAAACACTTAAAACTTGAACCTTTTCATTTGGAATTGAAACTCTAAAAAACTCTCTCTTGGAGATGGAGGAATATGAAAAAGTTGGTTTGAAAAGGTTGGTTCCCGCACTTAGTAATTCCATCAAAAAGTAGTGGGGAAAAGGTAGTGGGAACATGCAGAAAACTGCAAAAAACTGCCCAAAAACCGTTCCCGCCAAAGTCGTTTGAACGACTTTTTCGTTCGAATGAGTTTTTCATTCGAACGAATTTACTAACGATACTGCAGAAGGGAAAAAGGAAACTCGTTAGAAGTCTCGTTCGAACGACCTGATAATCTCGTTCGAACAAGATGCCAATTCCTTAGAATGACATAGGAATCTCGTTTGAACGACATTCCAGTTATAGAAAAATGCACATTCATTTTAAGTCCAAAATTTTTTATGAAAAGTTCTAAAAAATATTTTTCGAGTAAAACAAAGTCGTTTAAACTATTTTATAAAAATTATAGATTACACCCAATAAATTTCCAAGCTCCTATATATATATAAATAAAATGCGTTCATACCTTAGGAGCATTGGAACAATGTTGATGACATAGAAACGAGGCACACTAAACCCAGCATATGATGAAGCTTTATAATCTTGGCTGCTACGTCTTCAACTCACACATCATAGGCTTGGATGGATACACTTGTACACTATCCTATGACTCAAATGTTTTTGTTCAGAATTGAGCCAACACTACATTAAGACTCAATCGGAGACTTGTGCCCTTACAATTGATACACCTTCTCAAAAGGCATTTCAATTAATGGCTCTACTTCCATCCATTTGGTGAAGTAATCAACAACAACGATCGAGTATTTAAGCCTGTCTTTGGTGGTCGGCAGTGGTCCGACCAAGTCAATTACCCAGATAGCGAAGGGCCAAGGAAAAGTTATTGGTCCTAGAGTAGCGTTGGGTGCTTTATGAAAGATTGAGAACTTCTGACATTTATCATACTTTCTTGCGAAAGACTTACAATCTACCCTCATAGTCGGCCAGTAATATCCTTGAGTGTTGATTCTTTGGAGCAGTGACCGTCCTGATGAATGTTCTCCACAAGAACCTTCATACACCTCTTTAATCAAATCTCCCAGTTCTAATGGATGAACACGGCATAGTAAGGACATTGTTAATCCCCTTATGTACAAAACCCCTTTATCCAACACATATCTTGCTCCTTTATTACAAAGTTTTTTTGTCTTCTTTAGGATCAGGTGGTAAGATTCCATATTCAATATAGGCCTTTATTGGGTCCATCCAAGAAGGTCCTAAATCTAGAGTAATGAAATTAACCATTAAATCCTCATCAATGGTCTGATTGGCCAAGATTTCTATTATAATTGTTCTCCCGAGCTCAACTCTTATTGCTGAAGCTAGCTGAGCAAGGGAATCAACTTGGGCATTAGCTATTCTTGGAATTTTATTCATTTGTATGGCTAAAAACTTGGAAATAACCTCCAATGCTTTGGTAATGCATATGGTCATCAACTCTCCTTTGACTCTATATAAATGAAGCACTTAGTTGACCACTAGTTGTGAATCACTGTGCGCCACTACTTGCTCGGCGCCTAATGAATGGGCCAAATATAGGCTAATTAGTAAAGTTTCATAATATGCCTCATTATTTGACGCTTTGAATTGAAACCTAAGCGCATATCCAACATTAATGTTATCAGGAGTATTGAATATTATACCTGATTCACTTACAATCGTGCATGAAGATCCATTTATGTATAGATTCCATATTGGGATGTCGTTGCTAAAGCTTTTTATTGACAGTATACCATAGTGGAATGTCTTCTTACTCTCTTCTGCATATTTCTGAGCCATTTCCTGAGTTATGGATGATTCAAGTTGATCAAAAGGAATTTCATCTTGCTTTTGAGTTGAGCTCTCTTCCTTAGAAGTCTTCTCGACAGATAAGTTTTGTTGGTCGAGAACATCTGGACAGGTGAACTCAACAATGAAATTCTCCAAATCTTGGCCTTTTAACGAGGAGCTTGGTTCATACACAATATCATATTATCCCAATTCGACTTCCGAATACATCAATCTTCTTAACTTTTCAGGCTTACAAAGCGCTTGCCGAAGAGGCAGACCAGTATAGAAAATTATAATATGTACTTGAAAATAGGGCTTCATGTGCCTGGAGGGTTAAATGGGTGATAAGGCTGACTTTTCCAAGCGTGGATAGTTGATCTCGGTTCCCCAGAATGATTTGATTGTGTAATAAACTAGTTTTTGGATCCCATTATCCAATTGAACCAAGGTCGAGCAAACTGCAGACTCAGAAACAGATAAGTATAAGTGCAACTTTTCTCCCAAAAGAGGTTGGGATAGTAAATGTGGCGATCCCAGATACTTATTTAATTCTTGGAATGCTTCTTCACATTCTGAATTCCACTCAAAATTATTTATCTACACCTTGAAGAACGACAAGCATCTATTTGTTTCTCGATAAATAAATTTGTTTAAAGTTACTACTCTACCAGTAAGCCTTTGTACATCTTTCTTAAAAATTGGCGATTGCATCTCTATCAAAGCTGTTAACTTTACTGGATTAGCTTCAATTCCCCTTTGATTAA
Organism: Sambucus nigra; assembly: GCA_949130495.1. Classification (NCBI taxonomy): domain Eukaryota; kingdom Viridiplantae; phylum Streptophyta; class Magnoliopsida; order Dipsacales; family Adoxaceae; genus Sambucus; species Sambucus nigra. The sequence continues at coordinate 322,051,207 of OX422215.1, read as the reverse complement.
CTATGAAGTTTGGAAACATTCCTTCTTTCACCTCGAACACGCACTTGGTCGGATTCAACTTCATCTGATGCTTTTCCAGCTAGTCAAAAGTTTGAATGAGGTCACTGATGTGATCTGAGGCTTTCTTGATTTTTATTAACATATCATCCACATAAACTTCCATATTCTTGCCTATCTTCTCTTCAAATACCTCATTCACCAATATCTTGTACATCACTCCAGCGTTTTTAAGCCGAAAGGGCATTACATTGGAGCAATAAGTTCCTCGATTAGTGATGAAAGTTGTGCTTTCCCTGTCTTCTGGTTTCATCTTTATCTGGTTAATACCCAGAATAAGCATCCATGAATATCAAAAGCTCATGTCCTTATGTAGAATCCACCAATTGATCGATTCTAAGCAAGGGAAAGTTGTCGTTTGGGTTTAGATCGATAAAATTCACACACATCCTCCACTAATCATTTTTCTTTTTGACCATCACAACGTTGGCCAACCAGGCTGGATACTTAACATCTTCAATAAATTGGGCTTTTTGAAGTTTCTCCACTTCTTCCTGAATGGATTGATTTTTCTCTATACTGAAAACCCTATGTCTCTGGTTGATCGGATTGGCATCCTTATTGATATTGAGCTCATGAAAGAGGACCTTGTAAAAATTGGTGATCGCTTAAATAAGTTCTGATACCAATTTGTGAATGTGACGATCTGCTAATAAGATGTGATACCGATTTGTAAAAGTATGGTGATATCGGTTTAAACTAATCCACAAATTTCCAATTTAACCTTATTTAATTGGAGTTCATTTTTAAGCCAATTTTATTCAACCATAAAACATTCATCTACGTGGGTGAAATCAAACCAACATAAATATAATTGCTGACACACAGATTTTTAGAAAAAAAAACCTTTCAGGTAAAACCTTTTATTTCACTATAAATGATAAATCGCAACTTACATACACAATGAAATCTGCAATGAATGTCGCGCAGATACTCACAGAAACACGAAGCCTAGAGTCAGCAATGGAACAACCGCAGTAGTCCACAAGAACAAACAATCCTTATTCACCCAGGAACACCTGTGATCACTCCCAATCGACAAGAAATCGTAGTTAGCCGTAGAAATAACACTCCACAAAGAAATAAAACTCCATAAATAAATAACTTCGCCAAAGTTGAATATTGGGTTCCAAAACAATTCGCTAAAGCATATGGGCTTTTTGTTAATTTAAAATAAAAAAGATTAAACCCTTAAATGAAGAAGACAAAGTTTTCTGTTGGTTTGCAGCTTGTGCAGAATGAAAAACGTCAGGTCTTCTTAACAAAAATGGAGTCATTTAACACGCTTTATATTGAGTCGGCGCGATGCTCGAACAAGATATCAATGTTGCTCAAATGAAACATATTGTCGCTCGAACGATAACTTTGCGCGAGAACCTTATGTTATTTGAATGACATATAAGTGTCACTCGAATGACAGGCGTAAAAAAAAATTATTTTGTCAAAAACTCCGCCTCAAAACTTCGAAAAAATTTATTTACGGAAAACAACGCCTCAAGTCCTTGAAAATATTTTAGAAAAATTATCCCAACACTTATAATGAACCGTTAAGGTACTTAAATTCAACTGTTGATATAAAAAACTAGACTTGATCTAATTTTATAAATTATTGATAAAGTTATGTAATGATAAATAAAGAGAGAGAGTTTTTAAAGTGGTTCAGCTATGTAAGAAAGGCAACGTCAACTGTCGTTATATTGATTTCAGAGGTTATAGAAGCTAGGTACTCTTATAGATAAGAATATCCTAGAATTCGTTCGACCTTGCCCTTTATGAAAGGGATACAATGTATTTATAGTAACCCGAAGGTCAAGGATCAGAATGTCAAGGGATGGAATTCTTTTATATAATTAAGCATTTACATCCTCACATAATGAATGTGATGATTGGTTATATAAACGATGTGTAGTATGACCCTTGGTATGATGATGCTTCATTGGTCTTATTGGGTGGCCTTCTTTGTGGTGGTCGGCATTCCTTGTGTTGATCGACATTCTTCATGTTAGTTGGCAGACTTATTATATACTGTCTAGGATTTTGGCCATGTAGGAGGACACGTGTTCACTTCTAATTAGTCCACATAGATGGATAATTTTTGGCATCAACAGAAGACCCCAATGTTCCATGCCTGATGCTTGCGTGAAAGTATGGAGCATTTTATTTTGGAAGTAGCTCAGATTATTTTCATGTTGCTTAATCGGCAGCTGACCTCCCACAATTGTAAAATTTACTAGCGCTATTTGAAGATGGAATTTTTGCAAATAATTTGAATTTTAGTGTACCTCCAAAGGGTAAATGGGTATTTTTCACCTTCTGATACACGAAGCCGTCAAAATGTCAATCGTTGGTGAATTTAATTATTACGTTCGCTATTTTCGAGGAAACCTATAAAAGGCGAGAGGCTTTTGCAGGTTTTGCCTTACCCTAAATTCTCGAACTATAGCAACCATCTATAAGTTTTTATACGATCATTTGCCATTATTCCTCATTTCTTTAGATAGTTCTTGCTGAATTCCTAATCTTCTATAAGATTTTTTTTCTTTTTCTTTCTTTTTCCTTCTTTCTGAACCTTGGTTTATATAGTTGATGATGATTCTCTAGATGAATTTAAGGAAGAACATAAAATTCCCTCTTGGGTCGATTTAGAAGTTCCCCATGGCCTTTTAGATGTATATTCATTGGGTGAAGGTCATTGGATCCCCACTTTGTTTATAGTAGAGTGTGGTTTTTTGTTTCCACCAAACCCTTTTCTTCTTCATTTTTGCCAATATTTTGATGTTGTTCCAATACGAGTGGCTCCCAACACCTGGAGAATTGTCAATGGTGTGAAAAAATTTAATGAAATCTATGGGACCCATATTGGGATTCCAGAGATTATGTTCTGTTATAAATGGGCAATTATAGAGGAGAATGCATATTATTTAAAAATCATAGTGGCTAATATGGCTTTAGTGTTGAATTTTTCTGAATCCAACAAAGATTATTGGAGTCATAATTTAATTGTTAAACAGTGGAAACATTCCCAACTTGAGGGTGGAGTTATTTTATTAGGGTCCTAGGTGCCCTCAATTAGGGAATGGGATAGGTTGTTATTTTAATTTTAGCCCTTGTTTACTGATCTCCTTTCTCATGTATACTAATTGTTACTACTTACTACTTTGTTGCATAAAATCATAAGAGAAAGTGCCCCAGGCCTGTTGAGGTAAATTTGGAGGAGCTAAAATTCTTGTGGGGTCTTAATTAGAGAACATGAGAAGATCATCCCCGGTCAGCTTCTGTATTGTTAGAATGTAGAAGTTTTGTAATTTCTTTTGTTGCTCGGCCAATAATTGTTGTGCCTTGAATCATAATTGATTTGGGGAGAGATCCAGTGTCCACCTCTTCTTCCACTGAGTTTGGTGGTATTGAAGTTGCTACTCATACCACTTTTTCTTCCTTTGATTTTGGCCTTCCTCTTTCTGTCAGCATGGGCAAAAGGAAAATTCCCAACCTTTTGAAGGATGACTCTATAGCTGGTGCCAAGAAACTAGTTGATACTGCTGCCCAAAAGAAGAAGATTGAGGCTAGTAAGAAGCCCCTGGCTAACAAACGTGATTAATCTCATCTTAAAAGACTGAGGAGAGGTCCTGCTAATAAGAAAGTTGAATAAATTATTGATGCCGACTAATATGGATTAGTCGGTATGGTCCCAGCTGTTGCTGGATCATCTGTAGGCATTATTCCTTGCTTGGCTTGGAAGTTGATCAAGTCTAGCACCCCTCCCAGACCATCGAGCTATTTCTGCCTCAATGTCTTAATCATAATTATCAGCAAGAGTTACTCAAAGGTTGTCCTTGGTAAATTTTTGTACTTGAAGTTGTTCGGATACTGTTCAAGTCTTCTTTGAATTTTACTGACTTGTTTTTTTTCTTGTAGGTCCTGGTTGATTACAACCAAATGTTGGAGAAGGATGATTAGCTACGTTCTTCTTCGGGGGAAATAGAGGAGGCGTTTGAAGGTCTTAGGGAAATCTGTTCCGAATTCCCAACAAGTTTTGGAGATAGAGAAGAAGGATTTTAGGGATAAAATCAAGACTACTGAAGAAGCACGATAGAGGGTTGATACTGCTTTGTCTGTGGATAACTCTACTACTATTAAAGTTGAGAGCTGGGCAAAGGATGCTGAAGGTCAAGTATCCAAACTATCCAATGACTTTTTTGTTGAGAAGGCTAAGAGAAATAAAACTAGAGAAGCATCCTTTGACACGGGCTGGGATAAAGCCATCTCTGCCACTTCTGCCCAAATAACATCCTCCAAGAAGAAGTTCTTCAAGGAGGGATGGTCACCATCTTTAAAAGAAGTGGGTACTCCTGAAGACTCAGAACTATTTATGAGACATAATATAGGGTCTCCCCCAATCTCGATGATGAAATTTATGATGTAGATTTGAGGGAATCCTCTATGGCAATTGAGTCTTCTATCTCACGACCAATCAAGATAATGCTCATGTGGATTCAGCTACCCCTTCTGCCGACTAGGGTATAAACCCTGAAGCTGAGAAGGATAAGAAAAAGTTGTAAACTTGTTCGGCTCCTGATCTTGGTACTTTACTTTTGTTTTCTTTTTGTCTTTGTTTTGATTTACTTGCAATGTTCCTTATTGATGAAAGAATTTTTCATTCAATTAAAGCATCCATTATTATTGCTCGTATTATGCTCCATTCTTCTTTTATTATCGATTAATTATTAATTTATCCTTATAGTTTATGGCCAAGATGGAACAAATTACCTCCAATGACTCTGACCTACTCAAACGCTGCAACAATCGGTTCAAATCTGGTCACTTGGACTTAACTGGTGAAGAATTAACAGACTTTCTCAGCGCAGATGCTTTTGATCAGGCAAGGGATATATACACTCTTCTCAAGTTTCTTCTTTATTGGGTTGTGGCCAATAATATTTCATACTTTGAGATGATTGAAGATTTACAGGCAGAGCATAATGAAAGCAAAGATCTACTGCATGCTGACTATGAAGCCAAGTATAAGGAATTGAGTGAAGGTTGGCGTTTTGAGGAGAAACTAGAAAAATATGCCTGTGCATATAGGAAGAAGGAGTTCTTGTTGAATCCTTAACTTGATGAATCTAGAGAGATCACTAAGATTTTGGAGGAAGAAAACAATAAACTTTGAAATGAGCTGAAAATTCTGAAAAAGTTTTCTAGTAGTAGTGTCGATGAAATTGCCTTCTATTTGGAGAATGAGAATGCTAAGCTTGTGGAAGAACTTGAGACTCTAAAGAAATCCAACCCTGGACAATCCTCCAAACGATCAAGAATGAGCTGACCAACTGTTGAGGAGGCCAGGACTAAGAAGACCTTAGCTGACCAAGCTACTTAGTTGAAAGCTAAGAGTCAGGCTGTTATTAAGTTGTCTTCACAATAGAAAGATAAAAATAATGCTCGTGCTGACCAATCTTCCCAATTAAAGGTGAAAGATGATGTAATAAATTGATTGCGGCATCATGTTGAGAGATTGACTTTCCAGTTTTACAAGCAACCTCGAGAAGTATGGATGGAAAGATACAATGAGGCTCTTGGGCATGTTGATGATAATCACCCCCAAAGTCATGATGAAGGGTACATATGGGGATGGACCAATTGTCTAACTTTGTTGAAGCATGATTGGGACATCAAACTATGGCATTAGAATGAACCTGGTCTACTAGATTGTGATAATCCTCCATTAAGGCTAGATAAATCATGGATCCATCCTGATGCCATTTCCCAATGTTTGATCACTAAATACTTGGTGATTATGATCTCCATGATGTTCCTAAAATAGTTCATCCTCACATCTGATTAACGCCCCAAGCAGAAGCAACAGAAAAATGTTGGAAGACTTCAACTTTATTAATTCTCCCTATATATTGGATGATCCTCCTGCTGGGATGAAAAGAGTGCAACCAACTTCCAAAGTTGAAGGGAAGCGTCTAGCTGAATGATTTTTTTGTATTTTGTTATTAATTTGAATGTAATACAGTTTATATGAATGAAATATGTTTATTTTTGTTAACTTATGATTATTTTAATCACTCTGTTAACTTGTGATTGTAATTACATTGGTTCTACTAATACGTTTAGATATATTAATCCAAATTTAGTATTAGTTACCAGTGGTAATGCCATTGATTCTACTAATGCACTTAGATATATTAATCCAAATTTAGCATTAGTTATCAAAGGTAACCAAGTGTATGAGAAATGTATGTTTATATACCGAAAATAAATTCTCAAAAGTAAGGGGTGTTACATAGCATACCACCTAGATAACATCCAAAGATGGAATTTTGAGCCTCTAAGTGAAGATCTTCTGTGGGATAACTTCCAAGTTTGTTTAGATAAGGAGACAAAACGATACAAGGTGGAATTTTATGTCTCATGTGCATAAGGTACCGGTAGAGTAGGAGTTATACTCTGTAATGAAAAAGAGAAATTCATAATTTCTTACAAACTAGACATCAACTTCTCAACCAATGAACTACAACATGAAGCACCCATACATTGACTATTAGAAGCTTTGAGAAGATGGATTATAGGACCTTGTATATAAGGAGATGCTAACCTCATTGTGACACAAGTTAATAAATAATTCACACATATACATTCCAACCTTATTCCCTATAGAGCAATTATCCAAAGGTTTTATAACTAGTTCTTATTTATTAAATGAGAAATGGACCCCAAAATAATGAAAAGACACCTCAATGCTTTAACAATAATCAGTTAGAAGTTAGAAATGGATGTGATAGAATCTACAGTCACTATTGGACGAACAACAATGCCTACAATGGTGAGATTTTTATTTCCAAGTGAGAATACTAAATACTTAAGATTCTCGATAGTGAAGCAATTAGAAATGTACGCACGAGAAATGAGGCTATCAAAACTAAAAAAAAATCGTATGCTTGAAGGGACTCCTTACTTCAAAGGTACAGGTGGTAACTTAGCATGGTGTGTGAAGGAATAAGAGGATCATGAGAAGTTTGTTGCAATACATGCAAGTCACTACATGGATACCAATATATCACTTTATTGGCATTATCAATGATGGGTCTACTACCGGACCACTATGAGTATAGAGGTTGCTCGCCTCCAAAATATTTCTTTAAAATGATATTCTCAATTTGATCATCCACTTGAATCTAATTTTATGGAAATCTTGTAGGACTGGAGGAAGACCTAGAGTTCCTATCTCAAAGATGGAGAGCTACCCATTTGAGCGAGATGATGCGATTTTCTTAAAGAATAGGGTTATTTATTTCTATTCGGTGAAAGGGGATCTTTAGAGAAAAATATATAATGATAGAGACCTAAAATGTTTTACAAAGAAGTGGGGAATATTATAAAGGAATCTCATGAGCCCTCACATATGAGTGGAGAAAAACTTTATGACCAATTGATGAACTTGGGGTACTATTGGCCGACGATGGAAGTTATTTATATAGATTTCATGAAAAAATGTGGGGCTTATCAGGTGCACAAAAATATGATTCTTCCCCCCTATTAGCTTACAAAGTTTGGTTACTCCTTACCCATTCCATACATGGGAGTTTGATTTGGTAGGAAAGTTTAGCCTAACCTCCCATGGAGAATCATTCATTTTATTTGTTATAGAATTGTATACTATGTGGGCAGATGCGACCGCCTCGAGAAGGTTTACCACTTTTGAAGTAACTCATTTTATTCGAGAGTATATAATTTGTACATTTGGCATTCCAAAAGTTATATAAAAGGAAATGGAAAGCTATTCATATGAAATAAAATGTTTTTTTCTCACGGATAATTACAAGATCATTCACAACAGTTAAACCATATCCTACACTAAATAAAATGGATAGGCAGAAGCAACCAACAAAACCTTGATCAACATTTTGAATAACATGCTAGAAGATTTCCCCAGAATATGGGTTGACAAGTTTCCAATGGTTTTGTGGGCCTATAGAACCTCAAAAAGGAAACCAACATGATTCCCCCTTTCCCTTTAGTCTAGGGAACATATGTTGTCTTACCTGTAGAATTGGGAGTAACATTAGAATAATTGGATCTAAATCACGGATTACTGCCTGATCCAAGACATGTGCACTTGGAAGCTTTAAATGTGCATCGTGATGAAGTGACGGAGAACTTCAAAGTCTACACCCAATAATTGGCAAGGGATTATTAGAATCTTGTAAAGCCTAGAGAATTTTAAGTGGGAGACTTAGTATTATGAGCATCCACTCAACATCTATGGAGCGTGTCTTCCTCTGAGTTCACGCCTAGTTAGGAAGGACCACTCATGGCACGAGGAGTAGGAACATCGAGATACTACCAAATTTCGAAGCCTAAGAGTGATTATATTGCAAATGGATCAAGAAGTATACGCATGAGGTATCTTAGTATATCTCTAGTACATTTTATGAAAAACATTTCTTGTGTAAAAAGTCTCTTTTTTTTTCCGTTAGCACTACCACAAAACATAAATTTTGATATAGTGAATACAATATCTCATGTTTGATGACGTCCAGTTTTCTCTCATTATTTTATAATGGTAATTATAATACTTATTAATACAAATAACCAACAATTTTTGTGATGTATCTACTTGCAAGATTGTATGAGTGGAAACATTTCAAAAACATGTGTGATTCCACTCAATTAAATTTATATAGTGAGAAGAATAATCCCATGATTCCCACATTATAAGGACAAAGTTATCTTTGCTAAGAAATGAGCATTTCTTGCAATATTTCGAGGGGATGTACTTCCAAATAACAAAATATGACAAGAAATACACCTAAGAATTTCAAAAATTGGAGTATATACGTTTTACTTTATTCAAAGAGTTGACCTTCGCTCGTAATATTTCAAGGAGATATACTTTCAATCTAAAGTCTTCAATGAAATATAGCCAGTAAGGAACTATAAAATTTTCAAAAGTATGAGCAAATAAAAGAATTAAGCAATCCATATTTTCTCGTAACATTATGTGGGGATATATTCCTATGTTTCAATTTTTATTTAACATAATACATTAAGCATAATGGTATATATTGGTCAAGGCATACATGTTTACTAGCAATATTTTGAACGGATATCCTAGAAAAATCAAAATTGAAAAAGATCACATTGCAAAATATGGCGAGCAGAGCATCAAATTCCCCAAGGACAAGAGTATTATTGTATTCAGTCAATGATCATTTCTCGTAAATATTTTTAAAACATTTAAATTTTGTGATCAGATATCCCTGCGAAATAAAGGAAAGACAACATTGTATTTATTACTCGCAAGTTTCCATGCAGACACCCCCACAGTATGGGAAAGACGATACTATACTTATTACTCGTAAAATGTTTTTTTACAAATAACATATTTTCGAGAACACGATCGCACAACATAAGGGAAAAATTAATAAAAATTAAAAGTATACGCATAAGATAAACATCATTTCATATCGAAAAAAGTTCTGCTCGAAAAATAAGACCATGATATTACAAATGAGAGCAAAGGATTAAAAGATTAACCGCCCACTAAGGGGAAAATGAGATTTTCTCTCATATAAAAGACTTTAAAGAAGAAATTTACTTCTCGCATTATGCCCTTCTCAATTTTGGCAATACGAGTGACACTTTCTTCTTAACCAAAGAAAACCTTGTTTAACTTATGTCCAAGAGACTTGATCTTCTCTCTCAAGGAATTCACTAGCAAACAACGCTGCTTATCTTTAGCATTTTTAGAGGACTTAGACTTCATCAACCGCCTCATAGTAGAATGGATAAGTGTACAAATGATAACATCTAGCCAATATGGTTTCAAATGATTGCATTTCTCCAAGTCCTTGATTACTTCTAAGAACTTGCAAGTCCCTCGTGAGTAATTTCTTTATGATAAATTGAACTGAATCGAAGAATGTGACTTGTGAGAATGTTCAAATTGGTAATGGATATGTTGTAAATATTACATATGAACATGCTCATGAAAGTCATGGGATTATGCTAAAAAAATAGGTCCATGATAACTCAGTCTTGCTCGCAAATTCTGCTCATGTGTCGTTCGTACCACATGTCTTTCATATAGACATCGAGAACATCAATGTATACTAAGTATGCCTTTTTTCTAAGTATGCCTTTTTGTGAAAAATTTCAAAAATTTCAAAAATATTTTCTTTCTTTTTTCTCCTTTGTTGGGCATTTTGCCTTGTTTTCGATGATAAATTTCAATAATTGCCCGATCCAATAGACAACTCAATGATGCATGTTCTCGATTTTAGAAGTTATTGGACTTTAGTCCTCAAATCATTGATATTGTGAATAACTTCATGAATTAAACTTTATCCCATGAGCATATGCACTTTCCTTGTTCTATTGATTTGGTTTAAGATTTTTATAACTCGGTAATCTTTTGTTGCATTGTATATACTTACACCTAGTAAGCTTTGTACCTTTCATTGCTTGTGAGTGTTATACACTATTCTTTTCTCATTGAAAACGTTAAATTCGTCGGTAATCTCTCTATTCTTTCATTTGACCGTTCATTAATTGAGTTCATACTTGAAATGTGTTACTTGATCATGATTTTCATATATTGTTTTGACTTGAGAATTGTGTAAACTTTGTGAAATGATCATAGGCAATCTTTGTTATATCACCCATATTAGCCTTGACCTCACCATATATGTTTCCCTCGTTAACCCCGTTGAGCCTAATATAGCCCTTCGTTTCATAACCCAAATCCCATAACCAACTCCCAATTGGAGTTTTAAGCCATACATACACCTTACATACCTTTGTTTGGAATGTTACTTGGGATTGAATGATGTTGTTATGATGTCGGTTGCAATTTAGGCAAATGAGAGTTTGAAAAGTAAAGAAAAGAAAAGAGAAATAAGAGTAGTGAAAAAGAAAAGAAAAATCAGAAAAGAAAAGAAAAGAAAAGTGAGAAAAAGAAGAAAAGAAAAAGAAAGAGAAAGTTGTATATGTTGTGTATATAGTTCAATAAGCTTTGATTACTCTCCCCGATGATATATCTAATGCCGTTTTGGAACTTGTTTTTCCAATTTTGTTATTGCACGCATTCTCCCATTATCCCGAGTTTTCATCCCGAACACTTTGAATCCGTACATACATTCCTTCATTTCGCACCCTAGCCATACCTACATCATAAACCTATTAAAGTCCTATGTGATCTTAGGTTGATGTAATTTAAAAGTCATAATAGTTGTGATAATCTGTGAAAATGAATTTCGCCTATTTTAGTGTGCGGTATCCTTTCATTGAGATTACAGTTTTTCAGTTTATATATAGCGTTCTTCTTCTGTGACATGTGTGCGGCCTAGTTTCCATTTACATTTACTCTTAAGCCCACATGTTCCGTGTGTTACCTCCTTGTTTTGAGTGAATTCGCTTGATGAGCGTAATGCCCGTGAGGATTGAATATATGCTTGCTTTAATGTATATCCGGTTTATTTAAGTTTTTTCCAAATCATACTTTGCATGTGCTCACTCCCCTCCCACATTTTAAGGTTTCAATTCTATGAGGTGCATTCTTTAATGTTAATGATTTGGACTTTTGTGTGAATTCATTCACTTTGCTAATAATGCGTATGAAATCCCTTTCGCCATTGTTGGGGTTTGGCATATTTTGAGGAAACCATGTGATGTTTGTGGGTACCATCTCTAAAAACCCTCACGAGACGACACTCGTCCACTAGGGTGACCTAGGGGTTTAACGGCTTATTGCATATTCTAAATGCAATCGAATCGCCCGCGAAAGTGACCTTATCTTTTTATTGCTTTTATACCATACTTTTGTACTTCTCTTGCTTTTGGTTCTCTTGTAGTTCTTGTTGCATCTTATTTCATTGCTAGGGACTAGCAATGTGTACGTTAGGGGGTGTGATACGACGCAAATATTGCGTATTTCACCCGTTAACCTACGCGTTATTAGCCCCCTCGGGTATCTTATTCCCTATATTTATGCTCGTTAACCAGACAACCTCGGATTTCTATGTTAACATGTTTTGCAGGGGTTAATTGAGCTTTTGTAGGTATTTGGATGCTTAGTATGAAGTTCGGATGCATTTCGCTCGATTTCCGTACACTACCGCACGCGCAAGGGCATTTTAGTCTTTTCACAGCTTGGGTACTTGGCCCGACATCTCACGGAAGTTGTAGCCCTCCTCGCTAGCTTCGCGTGGCCGTGAACGGTGCGCGATTCCGAGTCCGAACGAAGAAGTTACGGGCTTTTGAGCGGAAGAGAATTTCAAACCAACCCAAAACAGGGGAAAGATTCAAGACCTGTAGGTCCGAATTGATTCGTCCCTTTTGCGAATCGATTCGGTTGGAGACAGTATGCCAGTTCCTCTGTTTTCGAATCGATTCTCCCACCATTCCGAATCGATTCGGATTTTACCCGAATCGATTCGCCCCTCTGGCAGCCTCGAGATATTCTCCAACCGAATCGATTCGGCCCAATGCCGAATCGATTTGGCCCTGCTGATATTTGTTTTTCTCCCCTTTTATTTACAAGTTTGCCATGGGATTGGTTTTGTATAAATACTCTTTCTCTTCATTTTGAAGAGGATATATCTTCATTTTTGTCTTAGATTTTAGGGTTTGCAAACTTGGTTGATTTTCCCTACTCCTCTCTTATACTCTTGTTTTGTAAGTTGTACTTTAAGTTTAATTACATTAATTTAGTTGTGTTTCCTTATTTCTTGCTTTCTAGTTAATTTACATGCTTTATTAATTAGGTTTTCTTGCTTTCTTAGTTTAATTAGTTTAATTTAGTTTAATTCTTTATGCACCCTTAGACAAATAGGGTCGGGATTGCATTTCCGCCATTTACGGTTTCCGACCTCGAAAGTTAGGGTTTTGTGTAAAATTCCATTTAATTGAAACCGCGTGTATTAAAGTCGGATTATTATGCGTTTAACTTTCTTTGTCAAGCAATGTTAGTGTTTATAGCGATTATCCGAATTTAATCCGCGTGTGACCATTTTCCGTTAAATGTTTAATCTCACAACTTTGGCTTAAATTCCTTATTGCGTGATGTTTATGCTTAATTGAAAATGATCGATTAAATGTTTTCGAACCGAAATTCTAATTAGTAGTTGTTTAGCCCGTGAATGTGTGTATGCGATCCCGATCCTCGCTTTACTTTAATTTAGCTTTAACTTCTCTTCTGTTTTTCCACCATAACCAACCATCACCTTTTCATTTATTTATTTTACACTTTTATTCTTGAAGTTTTAAAACAATTAACATCTAAAATTTAATCACTCCCTGTGGATTTCTTACGACACCCGACTTACCGCTGTGCTTGCCTCGCAAGTGTAGTAGTAGCCTAGGTTTTTTGCATTGAGTCGCCGAACCGATAACAACGATTTGCGTATTACACGATGCACGGTTCGCGCTCCATCATAAGCACCCAAAACTGTACATTTTATACCCTGAATAGATAACTTTTAGTTGCTAATTCTCGGCAATATGAGTCTTATGTGCTTAAATGTTTACCTTGTAGGTCAATCGTTCGTTTGCGGTGTCAAAAGCTATATATCGAGGCAAATGCGCATTGAATGGAGCTAAATACCAATCCCGTAACCCTAACCTACCCTAATCGAGCCTAAACCTACTCCGAACCCCGTGTATGTTTAGGTTGTGCCCTTTTATATATTTTTTTAGATTTTTAGTTGAGTCGTTTTATTTTTTGATTTTATTTTAGATTTATCTACGTTTCTTTTCTATTTTTATAATTTTATTTTATTTTATTTTGATTTTTATTAGTTTTTAGTTTTATTAGGATTAGTTTTTAGGAGTTTATTTTTAGTTTATTAGATTTAATATTTTTTAGGACTTTAGTTTTCATTTAGATTTTAAATTTTTATTTCTTTTGTTTTATTTTAGTTTTTATATAAGCTTAGGATTTTATTTTATTTTAGTTTTAATATTTTTATTTTTATTGTTATTGTTTTTAGTTTGTTTTATTTTTAGTTAGATTTTATTTTTTAGTAGTTTTATTTTTATTAGTTAGTCTTTATTATTTTAGTTGGGTCCAAATTAAACACACACACACATAACCTACATTCCCATGCACCAAAACAACTCACCTACACCTAAACTTATCCTACACCCTAATACACACAAACACCCTCTCACCCACACCCACATTCCCATACACTCACACACACCCTATCTTCTCTCTCCTTTCCACCTCCATAACCACACTTCTAAAACCTCCATTAAAAAAAATCATCTATCTCATCACTCAATACCACCCAAATCGGACCCCTACCTGTAAAACCCCATCCTGCTGACCCGTGCTCCAGCCAGTGCAACCTCACCCTCATAGTCCCTTGCCGCGACCTCTGGCCACCGCCTACCCACTCGTCGGAGCGCCCATCTCCAATCGCCCCTGCTGCCACGCCGATCCAAACTCACCTCCGGTTGGGCCTGTCCAACCCATACCCTATTTCAACCCCACGCCGGCTGGAAAATATGACCCTCTAACCGCGACTCGCCCATACCCGAAACCCGATCACCCTTACACCTTCTCCTCTACCAACCCGACCTCCATCTCCAACCTTTCCTCAAACCAACTTTCCATTACTCGAAATTAAACCCCGAGACTACAAACCAATATCCTTCAACCCACCTCACATTTGTCCCAAAACAAAATCGTGTACCTGTTACAAGCCAAAAACAAAACAAAGCCAAAAGCCCAAAAAAAAGCAACATGTGTTAAAACCAAGTTAAACCCTTTTCCAATATTACCCCCAACTAACTTTTGTCCACTAATTTCCAATTTTACCCCTCTCCCAAATAATATTTCTTCCTCTCACCATTTCCATGTACACTAAAACATAAACTCTCCAATTTACCCCTAGCCTCCATGTGCCCCCTATAAATTGAAGAGTTGGGATATTTTAAAAAAGGATCCTCAAATTTAGTTTTAAGCTTTGTGTGATAAAATTCTCCACACCCCTCTATATTGAGTATTTGCATTTTTAGAAAATATCTCAATATAGAGGTGTAGTGAAATTTATCTCTAGGATAAATTTCACCCCACCCATCTATTATGAATTTTTGTATTTTTAGCAATTACTTCATAATAAATTGATGTAGTTGAATTTATCCCTTATGGGAGGTAAATTCTAATCCATTCCTTTATGTTGAGATTTTGCATTTTTAGCAATTATCTCAATATAAAGTAATGATCTAGAATTTATTTCTTTCGGTGAGTTCTAATGTACAATTTTATAATGTTAGGATTTGCATTTTTAGCAAATCCCTTTTATTATTTAATTGTCCATTATGAATTCTTCCACTATCCTTTTTATTTTTATTTTGTAATTTTTAGTTTAGATTCAATAAATACATTAGTGAGGGATTATGATGGAGTTATTTTTGATGTATAATTGAGAGATTGTTGATGTAATTGAAGATTCCATTCCAATTCAATGGTTAAATTGGTTTGATCTCGTCCACTTGATTACTTTTATTTTAATCATCTGATGCTCATTTGTTATCTTATATTTTTTGGATGATGATTATTGAGGGCTAATCTCCCATTTTTTGGATGAAATTTTGAATCCCTCATGAGTCCAACTTTATTAGTTTACTTATTAGGCCAATTTTGTTTATCTCACTTTTTTTTAGATTTTACTTCTTAATTAGTAGTTATAAAAATTAGTATAGTTAGTTAGCTAAAAATTCATTGAAAAATTCATAAAAAATATAAATAGCAAAAAAATAGAAATATATAATAAAATGCAAATAAATCTATATATATCCTCTCCAATTTTGTGTTTCATCTTAAGATATGGATTGATACCTCATTTACCATTATATTCTAGTTTTGTTCTACTTTTATAGGTTTCTTAAGATTTTTTATGAATAGAGGAATTGCACACAACGACAAAAATACATAAGACACAATTTCATTATTTATCAAATAGCGCCGTTGCCATTCTTTGGAGCTCGAAGCACTTGAGAGGATCCATTATTTGATTCATTTGTATTTTTCATTTCGCACCATTTTTTTTATTATTTTAGAAGTCTTGTATTAGGACTTTATTATCTTGGCTTGTATTTGCGGTGAATAGAGACACCATATTTTTTTTTCATTTTAAAAATGGTAATAATTGAAGAAAGCATGATAGGCAAACCGGACAAGGTAGAGAGAGGGCGTCCATGACGAGGAAAAGCAGCCTCTCTACCTTGGGTCGGTAGGACTCCCGGGACCGACTGAGATAGGCGTGATCTCTCCCCGGTCGACTCAATTTTTTTGGCACCCCACGGCCTATAAACCGTGGGAGGTATATTTTTCAAACCCTCGTGCCTCTTCTGTTAGCGAGTCAATTATTGTGTGTGCATGTGTGCTCTTACTTGATTTTATTCTCCCATTTATTTTCGAATGGTGTGATGAATTAAATTAGTAAGACCTACACCCGATCACTCACGAGAAGAGCTTTCATCACCCGACTCACTCGCTTACCATTGTGTGCTACCCTAGCCATCACTAAATTTAAAATCAATTAATTAGGTAGCCTACTAGGAGAAAATTTTGCAAAGGCGATCACTCATACTACTCCGTGATTTTTTATCTCCCGCGGACTTAATTAAAATTTGACTACCCTTTTACTAAATTTAAATATAAAATTGGCTATGTGCTAGTTAGGAAATTTTTTTGACTTGTGTGTGTCCAATCCCATTTTTTGGTGGTCGATTTTAGTTAGTTCGTCCAAATTCAATGAGTCCATATTTTTTCCCATCTTTTCTTCCCCCCAAAAAATAAACAATTAAAAAAAAAACATTTTGTTCCTTTATTTTTATAAAAAATCCAAAAACATTTTGATCCTTTATTTTTATAAAAAATCCAAAAATATTTTTTTCCTTTATTTTTCTCAAAAATCCATATATATATATATATATATATATTTCCTTCTTGTTCTCCACAAAAATCCAAAAATATCTTCTTCCTTTATTTTTATAAAAAATGAAAAACATTTTCTTCCTTTCATTCTCTAAAAATCCCAAAAATATTTCCTTTCTTTTTCAAATTATTCAAAAACCACAAAAAAAATGAGAACATCTTGAAAATAAAAAATAAGGCCGTGATCGGTATTTCTTCACCCTCACCTTTGTCAAATTATCCAACAAGACTGACGCTTCAGCTTTGTTTGGGGGTAATTCTCATCCCCCAATTTTTCTGTCGCCCCGTGCTTTCATAGATCTTATATTTAGGGTGAGATTCCATCGGTCTGGCTGAAGACATTAAACTTAACGCTACAGGGAGGCAGCCCGTGTTTCTTGTACTAGTCTCATTCTGTTTGGGGGTGGTGTTTCACCTCACCCTATGCTTTACTATGTTATGGACTTGTACACATTTTTTTTCTCTCACTTCTTAATCAGATTTATTCTTGACTACATATGTCCACATCATTAGCGGTTGATTCTGGGAATCTCTTTCCTACCTTACGCTCTTAATTTTAAAAATGATTTCACTTAACATCGAGGACGATGTTCCTTTTTATTTTGTGGTGGGGAATTTTATCAAAATCGTACCTCTTTTGAAATTTTTTGAGTTTTTAAACCTGATTTTTAAAATTTCGTACAGTTTCTTTCATCTCACTCATTGAGGTGAATTTTCAATCATCCATCTTTCTAAGTCTAGGAATCAAGCTAGAGGATTTATATTTTTCTAATAGCTTATGTAATACGTAACAAGGCATGTTGCACCATGAATTTCTAGACTCAACAAAATTTGTGCACTTATCACGTCAATACGGTTTAGAGTTGTGGAGTACTATAATTCTCAAGAAAACCTTAAGGATCACTAGTGGAGACTTTAGATTGTGAGATTCGTGCCTTTCACCCTTTTAGAGTGTTTTACGCAATCTCCAAGTCACAAGTTGATTCAACCTCTTTTGGGTCCGCACTAAATCGTTGTATGATCTCATTATTCTTCATAAATTTTTTGGCTTAATCACTGAAAATGACATCACTTTCGAGTTGTAAGAAACGCGTGTCTTGAAGTTTGTCCCGATCACCATACCTTCACCCATACACCAACCAAATTCCATTTATCATACACTCATACACCTTCCATTTTCCATATCATCACCATATACCATACTGCCCATTTCCATATCCACTTCCATTTTCCACCCTCAGGGAAGAGTGTTGAAGGTAAAAGGAGAAGCTTCGTTAAAGAGAGTGTTTGCATTTTTAGCGAATATCTCTCCTAAAGCCGATTCAGATGGAGAAAAATTGAATACAAATCTATATTGAGGTTATTTGTATTTTTAGTACATTTATCTCATACATTGATGTGTATTTGGAAAAGAAAAGAAAAAATAAAAAAGAAAAAAAAAAGAAAAAAGAAAAAAAGACAAGATCCGTCAGAGAGAGTGTTTGTATTTTTAGCGAATATCTCTCTCAAAGCTGATTCAGATGGAGAAAAATTAAATACAAATATATGTTGGGGTTATTTGTATTTTTAGCAGATTTATCTCATACATTGATGTGTATTTGGAAAATAAGAAAAATAGAAAGTTGCAGTCAAGAAATAAAGACATTTGTTCGTCAAAGTGTAATACACTCTTCTCAAATATCTACCATCCATCCATCATATTATCATCCCATCCTATCTCACCTCATCCCACATATCCGATTTCATTTCCCCATCACCCATAAACATCATTATTCCCCGTAGGTGTTCGTGCAAATGATAGTCAACATGGTGAATAACTCGACGTTCTGGCTATAGTGATTAGCAATTCTTTCGTGAGATCATTTTTCTTTCTAATTGTTTGTTCTTTCTTATATGTGTGTGAGACGTTTGAACTTGATTACATTTACTCACCTCCTCACACACAAGAGAGATACACTAACCCTAATCTTGAGAGTTTGTTTGAGAGAGCTATATCCAGTGAGATTTTGAAGTTGAAGCATTGATTTCGAAGAGGCTATCTAGGAATTACTCTAGTGATACTCGACAGGTTTTGACTAATCACACCACACACATTGAATTCTAGGGAGGATGTGCCTTGAGTATTTACTTAGCTAAATCTTTTTACACATTCCATCTTGTATTTCTGAAATCATTTATTTCATGATGGATTGTGCGATTATTCTACGTATAATAAGAGATTGAATGCCTTTCAATAAATCATTTTGCAAATAAAGAATTTTGTGGGTATATTCCCTGCAAACCCTCACGAGACACAACTCGTTCTATAGGGTAACCTATAGGTTTGAAATCTTGTTGCACATGGTAAGTGCAATCGTAAGTGCCCGCGAAAGTGGTACACTTTTGGTTTCTTTTCTTTCTCTTTCTCTCTATCATATTTCTCGAGGACTAGCAACGTTCTGTTTGGGGGTGGTGTGATAAGCACCCAAAACTGTACATTTTATACCCCGAATATATGACTTTTAGTTGCTAATTCTTAGCAATATGAGTCTTATGTGCTTAAATGTTTATCTTGTAGGTCAAATGTCCGTTTGCGGTGTCCAAAGCTATATATCGAGGCAAATGCGCATTAAATGGAGCTAAATACCAATCCCGTAACCCTAGCCTACCCTAACCGAGCCTAAACCTACCCCGAACCCCGTGTATGTTTAGGTTGTGCCCTTTTATATTTTTTTTAGATTTTTAGTTGAGTCGTTTTATTTTAGATTTATTTAGGTTTATTTTCTATTTTTATAATTTTATTTTATTTGATTTTTATCAGTTTTTAGTTTTATTAGGATTAGTTTTTAGGATTTTATTTTTAGCTTATTATATTTTATATTTTTTAGGACTTTAGTTTTCATTTAGATTAAAATTTTTTATTACTTTTGTTTTATTTTAGTTTTTATATAAGCTTAGGATTTTATTTTATTTTAGTTTTAATATTTTTATTTTTATTGTTATTGTTTTTAGTTTGTTTTATTTTTAGTTAGATATTATTTTTTAGTAGTTTTATTTTTATTAGTTAGTCTTTATTATTTTAGTTGGGTCCAAATTAAACACACACATACATAACCTACATTACCATGCACCAAAACAACTCACCTACACCCAAACTTATCCTACACCCTAATACACACAAACACCCTCTCACCCATACCCACATTCCCATATACTCACACACACCCTATCGTCTCTCTCCTTTCCACTTCCATAACCACACTTCTAAAACCTCCATTAAAAAAAACCATCTCTCTCATCACTCAATACCACCCAAATCGAACCCCCACCTGTAAAACCCCATCATGCTGACCCTTGCTCCGGCCAGTGTGACCTCACCCTCGAAGCACCTTCCCGCGACCTCTGGCCACCGCCAACCCACTCGTCGGAGCAACCATCTCCGATCTCCCCCACTGTCACGCCGATCCAAACTCACCTCCGGTTGGGCCTGTCCAACCCATACCCGATTTTAACCCCACGCCGGCTGGAAAATACGACCCTCTAACTGCGACTCGCCCATACCCGAAACCCGACCACCCTTACACCTGCTCTGCTACCAAACCGACCTCCATCTCCGACCTTGCCTCAAACCCACTTTCCATCACCCTAAATTCAAACCGGTGACCACAAACCCATATCCTTCAACCCACCTCACATTTATCCCAAAACAAAATCATGTACCTCTTACAAGCCAAAAACAAAACAAAGCCAAAAGCCAAAAAAAAAAGCCACATGTGTTAAAGCCAACTTAATCCCTTTTTCAATATTACCCCTAACTACTTTTATCCCCTAATTTCCAAATTTACCCGTCTCCCAAATCTGATTTCTTCCTCTCACCATTTCCATGCACACTAAACCATAAACTCTCCAATTTACCCCTAGCCTCCATGTGTACCCTATAAATTGAAGACTTGGGCCATTTTAAGAAAAGATCTTCAAATTTAGTTTTAAGCTTTGTGCAATAAAATTATCCCCACTCCTCTATATTGAGTATTTGCATTTTTAGCAAATATGTCAATATAGAGGTGTGTAGTGAAATTTTTCTCTAGGATAAATTTCACCCCACCCATCTATTATGAATTTTTATATTTTTAGCAATTATTTCATAATAGATTGATGTAGTTGAATTTATTCCTTATGGGAGGTAAATTCTAATCCATTCCTTTATGTTGAGATTTTGCAGTTTTAGCAATTATCTCAGTAAAAAGTAATGATCCAGAATTTATTTCTTTGCGTGAGTTCTAATGTACAATTTTATAATGTTAGGATTTGCATTTTTAGCAAATCTCTTTTAATATTTAATTATCCATTATGAATTCATCCACTATCCTTTTTATTTTTATTTTGTAATTTTTAGTTTATATTCAATAAATACATTAGTGAGGGATTATGATTAAGTGATTTTTGATGTATAATTGAGAGATTGTTGATGTAATTGAAGATTCCATTCCAATTCAAGGCTTAAATTGGTTTGATCTCATCCTCTTGATTACTTTTATTTTAATCATCTCATGCTTCATTTGTTATCTTATATTTTTTTGGATGATGATTATTGAGGGCTAATCTCCCATTTTGGGATGAAATTTTGAAGCCCTCACGAGTTCAACTTTATTAGTTTACTTATTAGGCCAATTTTGTTTATCTCACTTTTTTTTAGCTTTTACTTCTTAATTAGTAGTTATAAAAATTAGTATAGTTAGTTAGTTAAAAAATACATTGAAAAATCCATAAAAAATATAAATACCAAAAAAATATAAATATATAATAAAATGTAAATGAATCTATATATGTCCTCTCCAATTTTTTGTTTCATCTTAAGATATGGATTGATACATCATTTACCATTATATTCTAGTTTTGTTATACTTTTATAGGTCTGATAAGATTTTTGATGGATAGAGGAATTGCACACAACGACAAAAATACGTAAGACACAATTTCATTATTTATCATCTACTGCATCAAAAATAGTAACCATAGAATTGGCATCAGAACAAGAGGTTAATTCCTCTCTAGATTCCTCGCCCTTAGCCATATTAGAGTGAGTGGTCTCAGAGTCTTGCTCATTTTCATCACCAGTTTCTCCTTCCTCTCTTTCTTGATCTTGGAGAACAAAAGGTAAAAGATAAAAGTAACAAGTAAAGAGACGAAAAGGATAGTAGTAGGGTTATGGGAAAAAATCTCACTCGCAGGATGATAGGAGTTAGCTTGCTACCCGAGATCCTACGTTGATCTCTTTGCTCAACCTGAGGCTCTATGGGCGAAGGAACACTCGTAGTACTTACCTAAAAACAAAGAAATAGTAAGAGTGATTACTCGATCACTTGCATAATAAAATCAATCGAAAGAATCAATTATAACTACTCGAATCCATGCGATTACTGGATCTTGTGTCCCTGAATCAATTTCACTCCAACGAGTCAATCCTTAAAGTTATTTTATTCCATATTTAGTTGATGTCTTATTCTCGTAACGTTTAATGAATACGACTTTCTATTATTGATCTAAAAAATAATCAAAATGACTTACTTATTATGGAAACATTAGGAACAACGACTTGTATATCTTCGACAACATTATTGTTTGATGTTCTTTGTTGGATATGCGTCGATGAGTGACTCTAGTTTCCTATTTTAATGAAAAAAAGATGCATGATTCTATAAATGGTTATCAAAAAAAATATGATGCTACATATATATGTATTATAGCCGATATGAAGTTCCATAATTAAACTGAACTAAAACGTTATTTTCGACAAATCAAAGAATATAAACACGTCAAAACTAGGTGAATCAAAATCGTTTTTTATAATTCATTATGTTTTGTTTCTCACTAAGGGTACTGGTGACATATTGACTTGGGTGTCTAATGGCTACTCGAATGAGGTTTCTCTCGCAACGGGGGTGGGAGAATGATAAAATAATCGTCGTACATGCACCATATTCGAGACCTTTCAATAAAAAAATAGTTTAATTAGTTATTCATAAATGGTATAGAATGTGTATATGTACTTTTAAAGTAAAATTGAGGTAATGACCATAAAATTAATTTCAATTAAAATACCCCGCATGCATAACCTTCTCCATTTGAGGATTATAATATTTAGTATTATCGTCACTGACATTGACACCACTGGATGAACTAATATCCTCCTCACCCCAGGACAATTTGTACTCATCATCATCTTGTAAATTTACATTAAAATTTTTATTCTTACCGAATCTTATCACATTAGGCACCAAAGAATTCAGTGGCATTTGATTCCTCTTAATATTATTCAGCCTTTCTTTCTCATATGCTAACAGCATACATCACGTTTGTCTAGGTTGGAGCCATATTTTTTTCTTTGGGGGCATATTTTTCGACTAAACAAGAAAAAAATTAAATAAACATGACATTAAATATGAAGGATGACATATTTCAAGGAGCGTTATATGGGAACATATTTCAACTAAATACATAGTAATATAACAGTTAGTATATACTGTTTGTGTAAATAACATGTTAGTAACAATTTTCCTCCCAAAAAATAGTTAGTATATAACAGTTTCACCATCTCTATGATTACACCAAGTGAATCTACTATGTATGAACCCGAGGTCAACAATACCACAATTATCAATTACTTTAGCAAATTCTGAGATATCCAATATATGACTAATTACACTAGATAGAAGATATAACTTGATTAATTATGTTTGTCCACATAAAAAACAAAATAGAAACACATCATTTAAAATTACATATCGGTATCAACATCATAATCAGACACCACTTTCTCCCCATCTTCTTCGTTATCTCCACTCTCTAACATTGTTAGATCATCAACGACCTCATCATCAATGTTTTGCCCATTGGTTTTAGAACCCTTTCACTAGGTATAACCTTGAGAATTGCATTATTTCTATGAAATTGAAAAGTAGTATCGTTAATGATGACTGGGTCAACACCCTTTGTTTTGACTTATTGAAACACGTCACTAGATCCACACAATTATGTTGCCCTGGTATTATCGCCATCCAGTTTTGGTACACCCCAGGTTCCCCAATGTTGGACTCGTTGTACGATTTGCCATTGTGAAACTAACTTTGTATCACAGACATTGAAAACTTGCTGCAGCTGACTATGCAAAACAAATGGATCATCTTTATACCACTGACTCTTGACATCAATACTCATGAAAGGTGCATCTGTACACACAGTCTTCGTACTATCATTATTGAACCATTCACATTGGAACGAAATGACTTTATCCCCATAAATATATGCCATCTCATAAATTTTGAACATGTAACCATAAAAGTCTATCTCACGGCCCTCGTGTTCCCCATTGGAGACCAACCTTTTGTTTGGACTCCTATGATATATGTCTTGATCCCTAGTATGGAATAAAGCTCCATTGCAAATTCAACCCGAATATAGATTCACTATCACGTTAGGTTCATTTGATAATGACCAGAGCTCATCAGTTTCTTTAAGCAACCTTTTTACTCGTCAAAGATTTATCTACATAAACAACATATGAAAGTCATATTAAATGAGGCAAAGTAACTTTCTTTATATATCTTACCCGTTCTTTAAACCATTTCGAGAATTTTTTGGGTTGAATTTGAGTTATGTCACATCCATTTGGGATTCAAAGTAAACTTTTGTGTTCCTAATTAGAGATATTTGATTTATTAATAAAATGGACAATGAAATAAAAAAAAAATCAATATTATGAATATTATAAATGTGAAACACGTACTCTAGATATGGCTCAACCTCATCAGTGTTATACAACACAAACCACTTAGCCGTACTAAGCTCATTTTTAGTCACATCAGGATCCATTGAGATACGTCCAAAAGGATGAACAGTTTGGTTAAAGACTACTAACCCAAAGCCACGTTCGCCACCATCATAATTCCGTACTTCTCTATTAAATACAGTTTCAACATGGCTCAAGTACATTAAGAAAAAAATTACAAAATCTTTCATAATATACGTCTCCGTAATGGTTACTTTAGGCATGGATCAGTTAGATATAAAAATTTTCAAAGTTCTAAGAAACCTTGAAATTAATAATAGTTAGATGAATACTACACATTTTACACATTTGGAGAGGTATTAAACTAAATAAATGTTAGAATTTTAGCGTTTACTTTTCAATCAGAAACATCCATTGATATTATATTGGTCCAACAATTTTGGACTCATGTGCCAAATGAACCGCCAAATGTACCATTACATCAAAGAATGGCGGGGAAAAAATCTTCTCCATTTTGCAAAGTATCAGAATATGCATTCCTCTAATTTCTCCAAATCTTTTCGCACTATTGTTTTGGAACACAACTCCTAAAATCACTCACCCAACTCAGCTAGTGTAGTACAAATATCTTTAAGGAGGTCTCCACACATCCCAATGGCAAGAATACATTGTAACAAGGTATGGAAGTCATGACCTTTAAGGCCCAATAATTTTTCGGCTTTGTGGTCACACATCTTGAGATGTTTGCAACATAGCCATATGGATACTTAACTGATAGAAATCATAGAAACACTCCCTCTCCTTTGGGGTCAATGTATATATAAGAGTCTTGATATAAGACCCATCAGGACGCTTTTGTTAGTGCAATTATTCACTTATGCCCATGTCTTCTAGATCGAGGTGTTCTTTTTCTATGTCCTTGTTCTTCCTATCCATGTTCAATATAGTTCCTCGCAAATTATCAAATATATTTCTCTTGAATGTGCATCACATCAAGGTTATGACGAATCTTAAGTTTTTTTCCAATATGGGAACTCATATAAAATGAATTTCTTCATCCAGTTCAATTTTACTCCATCACGAGGCCTTTTCTTATTGCACTGATGCTTTCTAAACTTGAAATTTGATAACCAATCCAATTGATTTAGTATTTTTCCACTGGTAACTCCAAGGATCGAGTTTGATTCTCAGACATACCATTAAATTCCCTACTCCTTCACCAAGTATGGTCTTCAGGCAGCTAATATCGATAGCCCAAGTAACTAATCTTACTTCCCAGGCGTTGAGATAACGAATCCTCATTACATGGGATATAACCAAGATGACCTTTCATACTCCACATAGATATGTTAACATAGGAAAGAAAGTTGTTTGTCGTCCACAATATAGTTGCATGCATCCAAAATGTTTGCTGACTAGACGTATGATAAGTGAGTACACCACTTTCCCACAACTAGTTTAACTCATCAACTAATGGTCGCATGTAAACATCAATTTCGTTTCCTAGGGCATGAGGCTCAAAAATAAGTAAAGTCATCATGAAAAAGGGGTCCTTTAGGTAGTTCCAGGGTTGCATGTTATATGGCATCAGTAAGATAGGAGACATGCTATGAGAGGTGCTTATGATCCCAAAAGGGTTAAATTCATCATTGGACAGGCCTAGCCTCACATTTTAGGATTTCGGGCAAACTTGAGATAACATCGATCAAAGTCCTTCCACTCCTCACTATTAATTGAATTCCTCAATATCCCATCATCCACATGTTTATCACTATGCCATCTCATGTCTAGTATCTAGGAATTTTTACATGTCTTTTTTCATTTAACTTAGCCGGGTAAAACTTGTTTGCAAATTTTTGATTTTATACGAAGTTTTACACTTCTTGTTCTTGACTTGTTTATACAAAATTATACATGAAGTAATCAAACTCTTGTTTGTGATTTCATTTTTATGAGGTCATACATGAAGTAAATTATTATTACCGACCAAGTGATGAGGACTATAATCCTAGTTTGACTTGGTTATTTTCGTTGCCGACCAAGTGCTAAGGATTTTAATCCTATTTTGACTTGGTCGGAGTTGAAGATATATATGTACTATGTTATTTCTATATGTACTGTGTTGTTTCTATTTTGGGGCATGTATATCATCACCGTACTAAAAAAATTAAAAAAATGAAGAGACTGAAATCAACATTTTATTGATATACAAATAAAAGCAAATGAAATAAATTAATGGAAATCATTTGATTTACTGATAATACTTGTGGCGATGTTCTGCATTCCAGGGATTTTTTAATTCTTCACCATCCAAAGTCTTTATTCAATAGATCCCTAGTCGGATGGCAGCTAATATGTGATATGGGCCATGTCAGTTGGCCTCAAGCATGTTATTCTTCTAGATAACTTTCTTAAGAACATAATCACCCTTTTTCGGGTTAATCGGCTTGACCTTTTTATTATAAAAGTGAGCAGTTATGTGTTGGTAGGCATCATTTCTCAGAGTTACATTTTCTCATACCTCTTCCAACATATCGAGATCTAATCTCCTCATCAAATCACTAACTAGGGAATAAAAATTCAATACTCTATGGGTTGGTAAGCCGAACTCCATAGCTTCAGTCCCAAATGCAAGCATGTATGGTGTTTCTCCACTTACTATTCTCGACGTTGTTCTGTAAGCCCAAAGAACATAATGTATATCATTAATCCAATTGCCATTTGTAGCATCAAATCTCTTTTTCAGCCCATTCAATAATGTTCTGTTTGTCACTTCTGTTTGACCATTACTTTGAGGATGGACTGGTGCAGAATGCAGTTTCTATATTTTGGACTGGGCACAATATGCTTCAAACTCCTTATTGTCGAACTCGGTTCCATGATTTGTAATGAAAGCATATGGTAAACCATATCGATAGATTATATTCTTCCAAATGAACTGATACACTTTCTCATAAGGCATATCAACCAATGGCTCTGCCTCCACCCATTTGGTGACATAATCAACAATAACGATTAAATATTTGAACCTGCCTTTGGTGGTCGACAGTGGGCCGATCAAGTATATTCCCCATATAGCAAACGGCTAAGGTGAAGTTATTGGTGTTAAAGTAGCATTAGGTGTTTTATGAATGGTAGAGAATCTCTAGCACATATCACACTTTTTTGCAAAGGTTGTACAATATGCCCTCATAGTCCGCCAGTAGTATCCCTGAGTGTTGATTCATTGGAGTAATGATCGATCAGCCAAATTAGTCCCATGGGAACCTTCATAAACTTCTTTGATCAGATATTCTACCTCCATTAGATGAATACAACGCTGCCAGGAGATCTTCAACCTCTTCTGTATAAAACACCTTTGTCTAACATATATCTCGCTGCTTTATATCGAAGATTCTTGGCCTCTTTAGGGTCAGGTGGTAAGCTTTCATCTTCAACATAAGCTTTGATGGGATCCATCCAGGAAGGTCCTAAATCTACATCAATGAAAATAACAATTGGGTCGTCATCGATTCTTCAATTAGCCAAGAGCTCGATTGGGATTGTTCTTCTGAGCTTAATTTTTACTGCTATTTCTAGTCGAGCCAGTGCATCAGCTCAGCCATTTTCTATTTTTGGGATCCTATTCATTTAGACTGCAGGAAACTTGGTTATAATCCACATGGCCTTAGCATAATACCTGGTTATCAATTATCCTTTGACTCCATACAAATTCGACACTTGGTTAATGAGCAGCTGTGAATCACTATGCGCCACTACTTACTCGGTGCCTAATGAATGATCTAAATTCAGCCTAATTATCAAGGCTTCATATTCGGCCTCATTGTTTGATTCTTTGAATTAAAAGCTAAGAGCATACTCAATATCAATATCATCAGGAGTATTAAGTATTATACCTGCTACACTGGTAGTAGCACATAAAGATCCATCCACATAAAAATTCCATAATGAAACATCATTGTTGAAACTTTCTACCATCAATGATCTAAACTGGAATATCCTCTTACTCTCCTTTTGCATATTTCTGGGCCATCTCTTGAATTCTAGATTACTCAGGTTGATTGGAAACTATATCAACTTGATTTTGAGCCGATCTCAAAAAGTTTTCTCGATGGGTAAGTTTTGTTGTTCGAAAACATTTGGATAAGTAAATTCAGCAATAAAACCTATCAAAGCTTGGCCTTTTAATGAAGATCTTGGTTCATAGACAATGTCATACTCTCCCAATTCTACTGCCTAGCACATCAATCTTCTTGACTTCTCAGGCTTGTAGAGTGCTTACCGAAGAGGCAGATCAATATACACATTATGGTGTGCGCTTGAAAATAAAGTTTCATATGTTTAGAAGCCTCAATAAGCGCTAAGGCTAATTTTTCCAAACTTGGGTAACTGATTTCAGCTCATCTAAACACTTTTCTTGTATAGTAGACTTATATTTAGATTTCATGGTCCTATCTGACCAAGGTCGAGCTCACTTCTGACTAAGAAACAACTAAGTATAAATATAACTTCTCTCCCAAAACTGGTCAGGAGAGTAATGGTGGTGATCCCAGGTACTTCTTTAATTCATGAAATGCTTCTTTAAATTCTACATTCCACTCAAAAGTCTTTCTCAACACCTTGAAAAATAGTAAACACCTGTCTGTTGCTCGGGAAATAAATTTGTTTAAGGCTACTACACTTCCAGTGAGTCTATGTACATCTTTCTTGCACGTCGATAACTGCATTTCAACTAAGGCTTTTATTTTTATTCTATTAGCCTCAATTCCCCTTTGATTGACTATGAAGCCCAGGAACATCCCTCCTTGTAGTCTAAACACACACTTGGTTGGACTCAGCTTTAGGTGATGCTTTTCCAACTGACCAAAAGTCTGACTAAGTTCGGCGATATGATTTGAGGCTTTTTTACTTTTCATCAACATATCATCCACATAAACCTCCTTGTTCTTGCCTATCTGTTCTTCAAAGACCTTGTTCACTAACCTTTGATACGTTGCACTTGCATTTTTTAGCCCAAAGGGAAATTACATTGTAGAAATAAGTTCCTCGGGGGGTGATGAAGGATGTACTTTCCCTGTCTTTCAGTTTTATTTTTATCTGGTTATAACCAAAATAGGAATCCATAAATCTTAAAAGCCCATGTCCAGACGTAGCATCCACTAGCTGATCAATTCTGTAATACCCCGTAATTTTAAATGACATTTAAAATGGGTTATATTTTAAATTAATGGATTAATTGGATTTTATTATTAATTAATTAATTTGGGTTTTATCCGAATTGTGGATATTAAAATGGATGATTCTGAATATTACTTAAATATATTTAGGTAATATATGAATGTGATGTCATTGATATGACGGTGTGATATAAAATTGGTAATTTGAATTTTTAGTCAGACGCGGTATGGGACGTGTCGGGACTAGTTTATTAAATTAAAAAGGAAATTTAATTTCTATCGACCTTATAGTCATTTCGACTGCGTCGTCGCGTCCGGAAGGTTCGAAATAGTCAAAAAAGTCTATTTGGATGTTAATTTTGAGTCTCGGGTCATTTGAAAATGAATAGACAACCCAAAAGGGTATTTTGGTCATTTTTCTAGGGGGATGAATAGTGATTTCGGATTTTATCCTATTATAAGTATTGGTAGATTAAATGTATGTGGGTTATTCATCTCCTCTACACAAAATAGAGAAGTCATCTTCCTAAAGAGAGTGAAAGGGTACTTGGGAAGGGAAAAGCCTACTTGGGAAGGAGAAGAACAAGAACTAAGGTTCACCACTACCAACCACCACCGGAGTTTGACCGGAGAAGGGACAACCAACTGAGATATACTACACCAAAGGATCAGACCTTCAGTTAAGGCAAGTGTTTGATAATGGCAATTTAAGTTCGTATATTGTCCATGTTAGAATAATTATGAAAAGAGATGATTTTCTTGTTTGGAAGACATAATGGAGTTGTTATATGGAATTATAGAAACTAAAATAATATAGGAAGTAATATTATATTGTAGGATGATAATAATCCATGAAATGATCATGAATATGTTGAAGAAAAATCTGAAAAACCATTGAAGTGTTCTTGAAGTTAATATGTTGATGATCTTCTGGAAATAATGAGAGAAACATGTTTTTAATCCAATCCCTTGATGATTCTAGGATGTTTAGAGTATTGGAAATTGTTCATATATGTTGATATATCATGTAGAAATAATTGTAACTCATTTTGGAGGTTAATATGAACGTTTGAATGAGTAAAAATGGTGAAACCCATAGTTGCAGAAAATGCAGAAAACCAGGCCGTGACCTGAGGGATCGATCGATCGATCGACCCCCTGCCTTGGATCGATCGACCTCCCCAGAATATGTAAAGTTGTTTCTTTTTAAATATTGATTCTTATTCCAAACCTTTTGTGGATCTTTGGTGATTATTATTTGGATATTATGGGACTTAGAAGATATCAGTAAACCCATGATAAGATTTGAATTAATTTGATTTGGATTCAAGTGATTAAAATGATAAAAATTATATTGAATGGAATTTCGGTTGCTAGATTCATTTGTTAAATTCCAAATGGAGATGTATGAGGATTTAAGATAGGACCAATAGGGGTGATTGAATATAACACCTGGGTATCCTTAAGTTTACAAGAGGGTTTAATCCTAAGTGAAAGAAGGTGTGTTTATAAGAGATTTGGAACTATCGGTTTTAACCTTAATTAAAAAGGAGAACTAAACTCGTAGTAATTCGGGAGAAATGATGTTATGGACTAGTAGGATATTAGTGACTTCTTACTGAATATATGTTGAGGAAAAACCTATTTGAATCTTGTGTATTGAGCAAGAGTAACCTTAGGGTTACAATTTGAATATCAAGGACTGAGTTTAAGCTCATTATTGATTTCGCAAAGACTGAGTGTAGTACAAGAGCGTAGTGGTATGGCTCCTAGATAGAGATGGGAGTTTAAAACACATTTGGTTGAAAGAGGGTATGAGTTTATCTCGATCGCATAGTTGAAGTTTTCGGACCTCCTCGATCGACAAAGTTAAGTAGTAGTGTATTGGAGGGGTTCCTTATTTGGATTTCGCTTTGCGAGACACTCCGCGCACGAACCTTACCGACGTCGGGAGTGGAGAGATGTTATAGGATGCGAGGATAATTAAATTATGAAGTAAAGATATGATATTTTAATACGTGGAATTTAAAAGAGATATAATGCTACGTATGGGAATTATCTTAGGGTAGTGATATTACCTTATTGATATTATATTATAGGTATAATAATGCCTATTGGATTGATTGATGATTTATGTGTATGACATACCTAGCTTACTTGCTATCGGTGGGAGGTTTGTGCGTGAGGGCAGTCATATCCTGATGAATCCATGGGATCTTTGATTTTTTTCTCGAGAACATAGGTCTATGAAAGACTTATCGGGGAGTTGATAAGTCCGCTGACTGTGGGTACGTAGGTATGTGCGTGACCCATTGATACGACAACTATGTTCACCTCCAATGTTTGTGTTATTGTTTATGGTTCGAGGAATCCTTACCGAACCTTTAGTCCCCTATTCGGCGACCTGCGATGATGGGACACGATAGTAGAGTAATGCATTGCACCGCAGCTGTGACTCGGGGTGCTGTATTATATATGAATATATATATAATGAAATAAATGGTTGAATGGATATATATAGTGGTTAACTCTATCTACGGTGATAATTGTAGATAACGGTGAATTGAGAAAAGAATGGAATTAAGTTAATGAATGTTTATTCTTATAGAATTGAAAAGCTTAATTCATATTAATGAGAAATGATTCATGTTAATGATAAACGATGAGAAATGTAAATGATTAATAATGTGACGTATGGTATGGGACATACGGGGATTATGATATGGAAATGGAATTATAATATGGAGACTAGAAAAGAGGAACCATTAACTAGGAAGCTAAGTGTACACTCTAGTTGAGAGGTGAGAATAACAAGTGAGAGTTGGATCTAACATGTACATAATAAATGCTTTATTAAACTTGTTAAATACTTGTTGTTTTAAAAATCCTCTACACATTCGGGCTCTGACTCGTTTCCTTGCATATTTTCTTTTCTATTGTATCTTCTATATCGGGTGTCCAGCAACAGGGACGCCAACCTTAGCGGATTACGATAAGATATGGAGCTATGGAGTTTTTCTTAGATGCTTATCTTCATTTGATTCACAGTATTCTCTTAGTAGGGCATGTCGCCCAAAGGATTCAGCTATATTTTCTATCGGGGTCAAATACTATTGTATTCGTGTCTTTTTAATACATTTAATATTGTTGGGATTAATGTAATGGATCTATATTATTTGGGAATGTTTATTCCAATTGCATTTAAATTCTTTCGTGTTATCTATTTAGTTATCAGTGTTGTAGAATAAAATGTGTTGTGTTATTCTTAAACTGGAAATGGATTTTGTTGAATTAAAATTTGGAAAGTTTTTAACACCAGCTTAATTGGGTATTGGGTGAGTTGTAATGTTTTCGACAGTGATGCTAAGAATGAGCCAACTGTATATTCTGTTTTAATTTGGTATGGGACTAGCCACCCGGTATTTAATTATGCGGGGTGTTACAGGTGGTATCAGAGCATCAGGTTCTAGTGTCCTTTAGGATCTGTACGGCTTATTGTGTCTTCAGATTAGCGTTCTTTGATGTAGAGCCCTATGAGTAGGATTATTGTTTTTCTATTTACGCCTACGATCTTCAGTGTTCTCTCATTTCAGATGCCTCCTCGACGTGCACCTCAGCCCGCCCTAGCTCAGGGTACGATGACTGCGGATGAAGTTGCTGCAATTGTCACTCATGCAGTCAATGCTGCTGTAGCTGCTGTTCAGCATGCTCCTGCACCGGCACCGGTTGTGACACCCGCGCAAGGGCAAGTGTTTCCTACTGCATGGGACCGAGCAAGGGATGCTTTTCTGAAAGCGCACCCACCTGAGTTTCAGGGAGGATCAGATGTTGTGACTGCTAGCCAATGGAAGAAAGATATCCAGCGACACTTGATAATGATTGAATGCACTGAGATTCAACGTCAAATACTAGCTGCATTCAAGCTAGTAGGGGCAGCCTTGCAATGGTGGGAAGCTACGACCACTATGGAGGAGAGGGACACAATGACTATCCAAGACTTTTGGATACGATTTGATGGGAAGTATTTTCCTTCTGCCATCCAGAGAGAGATGAGGCGGAAACTACTCGATTTAAAGCAGGGAGAGAAAACGGTGGAGGAATATGAAGAAGAATTCACGAGATTAACTAATTTGGTACCAGCTGAAGTACCTACTGAGGAGAGGAGAATTCTAATGTTCACTGATGGGTTGAACTATAAGATTCGCCAGCATTTATTGGGTAATCTTTCACAACATACGCATGCAGATGTTCTTAATGCTGCAATGCTCCACTGCCAGGATAGCCTCTTTCATAATCAGGGTGTCAAGCGGGGGTTTGGGTCAGGCCTGCAAGGCAAGACTACTGGGGGCAGTTCTAGTGGGAATCAGTCAGGGCAGAGTCATCAGCGTCAGGGTGAGCAGGGTTCCCAGACAGGGGACTATGCTAAGCGTTTGCGATCTGGAGATTCTCAATTTGAGGTTAAAGGTATTGGGCTAGGACAACAGGGCCATCAGGGCCACAGACAGACTCATCAGGGCCAAGGGAAGGGAGGTAATGGCCAGCAGGTTCGGGGTCAACAGGGGCAAGGTGGTGGAAATTTTATGGGAAAATGTTTCGTGTGTGGCAAGTATGGCCACAAACGTCAAGATTGTCCTGAGAAGGACAAATTCCCTCAGCAACAACATGCTCGACAGGAGCCACAGGTACCAGCGTTCCACCAGCTGCTCTTCCAGCTCTAGCTCCGGTGCTACCACTACCTCCCATTCCAGCAGCACCCGCGCAGCAGGGTCAGTACGGGCGTGTATATAACGTCCATCAGGCAGTAAATCAATAACCACCCGCGAATGAGGGTATGTTTTCTATCTAAGGAATTTTGAAGCGTTCATTGAATTTTATAGCGATTATTATTGTGTGGGGGCTAAAAGGGTTGCTAAACTTAGCCTATAGCATCGTTATTTACGTAGACTCACTGAGAGGTGTGGGACACCTATATACTACATGTTATCACGTGGGTTTGATTTTTATCATGGGATTACTTACTTTGGGCATGTCCGAGCATGATGTGACTATCGGCATGCATTGACTTGTGGTATACGAGAGTGTATGTACTACTACTATCCTGCATCTTGTCTTCTATAAGAGAGTAGATGCGTAGACTCTATTTGAAATCGATAAAACCTAATTTTAGTTTTAAATCGATAAACCTGATATTTTTTTTACAAACCAATTTTTTATACATTATTGACTAAGGACCTTAGGAGTTTCGATGACCGACTACTTTAGGAAGTAGTGTATCGGGGTGGTTCCTTGTTTGGATTTCGCTTGCGAGACACCCCACGCATGAAACTAATAACCGTTGGGAGTCGAAATAAGTTAGGTCTTTAGTATATGAGTTTATAACTTTTGCGACAAATATTATAATGAAAGTGGTACGACAGGGTGTATGGGCGCCCTGGATGGTTGAATGGTAGTAGTTTTCATAATTGTGAAAAAGTAAGTAGTTGGAACTTCAGGATTTATTTGTTCAATGTGTGAGGCTCAGTTTTCCCAAAGTTTGTCACGAGGACGGTATAGGGAAGATTGGGTAAAGTTATATTCAATTCAGTTGGAATTATATGGTGAGGCTTGGTGTATAACATCGATAGGGATTTTGGTAATGTACTGTATGGGTGATACATCTTGGATTTCTTGCAATGTGAGATTCATACTCGGAGTTGACCTTACTGGTATGATTTATATTCCTGAATTTCAGGACGAAATTCTGTTGTAAGGGGGGAAGTATGTAATACCCCGTAATTTTAAATGACATTTAAAATGGGTTATATTTTAAATTAATGGATTAATTGGATTTTATTATTAATTAATTCATTTGGGTTTTATCCTAATTGTGGATATTAAAATGGATGATTCTGAATATTACTTAAAGATATTTAGGTAATATATGAATGTGATGTCATTGATATGACGGTGTGATATAAAATTGGTAATTTGAATTTTTAGTCAGACGCGGTATGGGACGTGTCGGGACTAGTTTATTAAATTAAAAAGGAAATTTAATTTCTATTGACCTTATAGTCATTTCAACTGTGTCGTTACATCCGGAAGGTTCGAAATAGTCAGAAAAGTCTATTTGGATGTTAATTTTGAGTCTCAGGTCATTTGAAAATGAATAGACAACCCCAAAGGGTATTTTGGTCATTTTTCTAAGGGGGATGAATAGTGATTTCGGATTTTGTCCTATTATAAGTATTGGTAGATTAAGTGTATGTGGGTTATTCATCTCCTCTACACAAAATAGAGAAGTCATCTTCCTAGAGAGAGTGAAAGGGTGCTTGGGAAGGGAAAAGCCTACTTGGGAAGGAGAAGAACAAGAACTAAGGTTCACCACCACCAACCACCATCGGAGTTTGACTGGAGAAGGGACAACCAACTGAGATATACTACACCAAAGGATCAGACCTTCAGTTAAGGCAAGTGTTTGATAATGGCAATTTAAGTTCGTATATTGTCCATGTTAGAATAATTATGAAAAGAGATGATGTTCTTGTTTAGAAGACATAATGGAGTTGTTATATGGAATTATAGAAACTAAAATAATATAGGAAGTAATCTTATATTGTAGGATGATAATAATCCATGAAATGATCATGAATATGTTGAAGAAAAATCTGAAAAACCATTGAAGTGTTCTTGAAGTTAATATGTTGATGATCTTCTGGAAATAAGGAGAGAAACATGTTTTTAATCCAATCCCTTGATGATTCTAGGATGTTTAGAGTATTGGAAATCGTTCATATATGTTGATATATCATGTAGAAATAATTGTAACTCATTTTGGAGGTTAATATGAAGGTTTGAATGAGTAAAAATGGTGAAACCCGTAGTTGCAGAAAATGCAGAAAACAAGGCCGTGACCTGAGGGATCAATCGATCGACCCCCTGCCTTCGATCGATCGACCTCCCCAGAATATGTAAAGTTGTTTCTTTTTAAATGTTGATTCTTATCCCAAACCTTTTGTGGATCTTTGGTGATTATTATTTGGATATTATGGGACTTAGAAGATATCAGTAAACCCTTGATAAGATTTGAATTAATTTGATTTGGATTCAAGTGATTAAAATGATGAAAATTATATTGAATGGAATTTCGGTTGCTAGATTCATTTGTTAAATTCCAAATGTAGATGTATGAGGATTTAAGATAGGACCATTAGGGGTGATTGAATATAACACCTGGGTATCCTTAAGTTTACAAGAGGGTTTAATCCTAAGCGAAAGAAGGTGTGTTTATAAGAGATTTGAAACTATCGGTTTTAACCTTAATTAAAAAGGAGAACTAAACTCGTAGTAATTCGGGAGAAATGATGTTATGGACCAGTAGGATATTAGAGACTTCTTACTGAATATATGTTGAGGAAAAAACTATTTGAATCTT
This sequence comes from Sambucus nigra, assembly GCA_949130495.1. Classification (NCBI taxonomy): domain Eukaryota; kingdom Viridiplantae; phylum Streptophyta; class Magnoliopsida; order Dipsacales; family Adoxaceae; genus Sambucus; species Sambucus nigra. The sequence goes on along the minus strand of OX422215.1, from coordinate 322,013,840 downwards.
GTGTATTGAGCGAGAGTAACCTTAGGGTTATAATTTGAATATCAAGGATTGAGTTTAAGCTCATTATTGATTTCGCAAAGACTGAGTGTAGTACAAGAGAGTAGTGGTATGGCTCCTGGATAGAGATGGGAGTTTAAAACACATTTGGTTGAAAGAGGGTATGAGGTTATCCCGATCGCATAATTGATGTTTTCGGACCTCCTCGATCGACAAAGTTAAGTAGTAGTGTATTGGAGTGGTTCCTTGTTTGGATTTCGCTTTGCGAGACGCTCCGTGCATGAACCTTAACGACGTCGGCAGTGGAGAGATGTTATAGGAGGCGAGAATAATTAAATTATAAAGTAAAGATATGATATTTTAATACGTGGAATTTAAAAGAGATATAATGCTACGTATGGGAATTATCTTAGGGTAGTGATATTATCTTATTGATATTATATTCTAGGTATGATAATGCCTATTGGATTGATTGATGATTTATGTGTATGACATACCTAGCTTACTTGCTATCGGTGGGAGGTTTGCGCGTGAGGGCAGTCATATCCTGATGAATCCATGGGATATTTTATTTTTCGCTCGAGAACATAGGTCTATGAAAGACTTATCGGGGAGTTGATAAGTCCGCTGACTGTGTGTACGTAGGTATATGCGTGACCCATGGATACGAGAACTATGTTCGCCTCCAATGTTTGTGTTATTGTTTATGGTTCGAGGAATCCTTACCGAACCTTTAGTCCCCTATTCGGCGACCTGCGATGATGGGACATGATAGCAGAGTAATGCATTGCACCGCAGCTGTGACTCGGGGTGCTGTATTATATATGAATATATATATATAATGAAATAAAAGGTTGAATGGATATATATAGTGGTTAACTCTATCTACGGTGATAATTGTAGATAACGATGAATTGAGAAAAGAATGGAATTAAGTTAATGAATGTTTATTCTTATAGAATTGAAAAGCTTACTTCATATTAATGAGAAATGATTCATGTTAATGATAAACGATGAGAAATGTAAATGATTAATAATGTGACGTATGGCATGGGACATACGGGGATTATGATATGGGAATGGAATTATAATATGGAGACTAGAAAAGAGGAACCATTAACTAGGAAGTTAATAGGAAACGTTAAGTGTGCACTCTTGTTGAGAGGTGAGAATAGCAAGTGAGAGTTGGATCTAACATGTACATAATAAATGCTTTATTGCACTTGTTAAATACTTTCTGTTTTAAAAATCCTCTACACATTCGGGCTCTGACCCGTTTCCTTGCATATTTTCTTTTCTATTGTATCTTCTATATCAGGTGTCCAGCAACAGGGACGCCAACCTTAGCGGATTACGATAAGCTATGGAGCTATGGTGTTTTGCTTAGACGCTTATCTTCATTTGATTCACAGTATTCTCTTAGTAGGGCATGTCGCCCAAAGGATTCAGCTATCTTTTCTATCGGGGTCAAATACTATTGTATTCGTGTCTTCTTAATACATTTAATATTGTTGGGATTAATGTAATGGATCTATATTATTTGGGAATGTTTATTCCAATTGTATTTAAATTCTTTCGTGTTATCTATTTAGTTATCAGTGTTGTAGCATAAAATGTGTTGTGTTATTCTTAAACTGGAAATGGATTTTGTTGAATTAAAATTTGGAAAGTTTTTAACACCAGCTTAATTGGGTATTGGGTGAGTTGTAATGTTTGCGACAGTGATGCTAAGAATGAGCCAACTGTATATTCTGTTTTAATTTGGTATGGGACTGTCCACCCGGTATTTAATTAGGCGGGGTGTTACAGGTGGTATCAGAGCATCAGGTTCTAGTGTCCTTTAGGATCTGTATGGATTATTGTGTCTTCAGCTTAGCATTCTTTGATGTAGAGCCCTATGAGTAGGATTATTGTTTTTCTATTTACGCCTACGATCTTCAGTGTTCTCTCATTTCAGATGCCTCCTCGACGTGCACCTCAGCCCGCCCCAGCTCAGGGTACGATGACTGCGATCGAAGTTGCAACAATTGTCACTCAGGCAGTCAATGCTGCTGTAGATGCTGTTCATCAGGCTCCCGCATCGGCACCAGTTGTGCCACCCGCGCAAGGGCAAGTGTTTCCTACTGCATGGGACCGAGCAAGGGATGCTTTTCAGGAAGCGCACCCACCTGAGTTTCAGGGAGGATCAGATGTTGTGACTGCTAGCCAATGGAAGAAAGATATCCAACGGCACTTGAGAATGATTGAATGCACTGAGATTCAACGTCAAATACTAGCTGCATTCAAGCTAGTAGGGGCAGCCTTGCAATGGTGGGAAGCTACGACCACTATGGAGGAGAGGGACACAATGACTATCCAAGGCTTTTGGATACGGTTTGATGGGAAGTATTTTCCTTCCGCAATCTAAACAGAGATGAGGCGAAAACTACTTGATTTAAAGCAGACAAGTTAAATTCTCTTATCTATCATGAATAAACATATTTTCTCCTTATGACTTACTGACCAGGTGCTGAACAACACTTCTAGCTTGATCGTCCGAAGAGGGTAAACTTTTTCACAAGAAAAACCTATTAATGGCCTGTGGTAGGGTTCTAGATGGCTGAGTTTCAAGTTCAAACTCTAAAAGCATGTATAAAACATAATATCTGCCAAGCTCCCATTATCCACCAAAATTCTAGCGATGGCAGTATCCTGAATCCCGAATTTGAAAACCAATGGGTCATTATGGGGATAAAGTACCCTAAAGAGATCATTCTTTGAAAAGACAATCATCAGTTTGTCTTTGTTGACCTTCCTCGGCCGATTATCCTCATTCAGATTAATTCTTTGGATATAGGATCAAGTCTAGGCTTCATTCATATAATCTTTACTTTTGGCAGAGTGATCTCCTCCTCCTGCATCACCACCTGTAATCATATGATAATCAAATAAACAAAAACTGATCATAAATACCTCACGTTCTGGTTACTTAGGCTTTTTCGATAGGTTTGGATCATTGGCGTAATCATCTTCGTGATTTCTCTTCCTATCATCTCTAGACCTGCATGGAGAATTTCACCTTCTTTTAGGTTCTTTGATATAATATCCGATCAACAAATTTATTGAGTATTCCTTGGCGGATGAGGGATTCTATCTCATTTTGCAAAGCAATGCAATTATCTGTTGTATGACCATGATCCTTATGGAATTCATAATACTTGGATCTATCCCTGTTATTCAGAGGATCCCTCAATTTCTCGGGCCATCGTAAATCATTATTGTTCTTGATTTCCTCTAGGATATGGTGAGTGCTAACACACAATGGGGTATATGTTCTATATTTTTTAAGCTTGCCCCCTTTCTTTCACTTCTACTCCTTTTTCTCAAGCTTCATATCAGGCTTCATGGTTAGACTCTATCTTTTGGCCATTGCTTCCTCGGCATTCATTATTTTTGTTACTTTAGCCATAAGTTCAGCCATAGTTTTAGGAGGATCTTTAGCCAGAGTATAATATAGTTTCTCGAGAAGCAAGCCACTCATAAGAGCAGTGATGGCTATTTTTTCCTTATAATCAATCACCTCTAACTTTTTATTGTTAAAACGCATAATGTAATCCCTAGTACTTTTCCCCACTTATTGCCTTACACTTAGCAGATAAGCTACTCTTTTCACTAGCTTAGCTCCAAAGCAAAAGTTACTAATGAATAACTCGACAAGATGATTGAAGTTGGCAATTTTTCCTCGGGGCAAGTTATTATACCATATTTTGGTTGAACTCGTAATGGTACTTGAAATGCTTTACATGTCATTTCATCAGGAACTGAATAAATATCATATGTATCTTGATATTTCTCGATATGGAGAACAGGAAATTTTTTACCGTCATATTTGGGGGTAACCACATGAGCTTTAAATTTATACAGAATCGGAAAATCCACAGTTGCCTAGACAAAAGGGGATCCTTTAAAAAAAAACTCCGCTACAAAGGATTCTTTGCTTTCGTCATTTCACCCAACCGATCTTCCAACCTCTGGATTGATCCTTTTCACGAGGGATTGCTTACCTCATATCTATGCGAAGCAGATCGACTATTCCGACCATGTGTCTTCACTGAACTCGTCCTGAGAGGTCTGCATTAATCTTTCTGGATTGAGGCCTCATATTGGTCGGCTGGATGTTGAGTGTTCCTGGATAACGACCTAGGAGGCTTTCTATTTGCTCAGGGTCCCAAATAATCAAAGGGCTAAGATATTCTTAACCTTTTCTAAGACACTTGTCCTTTAAAGAGAAAAAGAAAAATATCATAGGGTTCTCTAGACCTAAGTGATAAACTTACTCCTAAACGATAAGAGGTCTCTCGTGAAGATCTGGAATAACTATGTCTAATGGATCTGGGAGGTGGAGGCGTCATTTCTATTCTAGATGAGGGAGCCATTTGTAGTGACTGGTCCAAATGCCTCGGCGTTTCCTGCATGGCCTCTTGTCCTCTGTAAATACTGGCAAGGATTCTAGTTAAATCTGTTGCCATAGGCTGAGCAGATGGAACAGGTAGGTTACCTTCGATTCTGGCACTAGATTTGGGATCATTCATCTTGTCTTGGAAAAAGTATATGAGAGTGAGAAGAACACTTAGAAACACGTTCCCATAGAGAGAGCCAATCTATTGATGTAAAAAACTAGACTTGATCTACTTTTATAATTACAGATAAAATATGTATTGATACATAAAGAGAGAGAGTTTTTAAAGTGGTTCAACTATGTAAGAAAGCCTACGTCCACTATTGTTATATTGATTTCAAAGGTTATAGTAAGCTAAGTACTCTTGTAGATAAGAATATCCCAGAATCCGTTCGACCTTGACCTTGATGAAAGGGATATAGCATATTTAGTGTGACCCGGAGGTCAATGGTCAGAATGTCAAGGGATGGAATACTTTTATATAATTAAGCATTTACATCCTTACATAATGAATGTGATGATTGGTTGTATAAACCACGTGTATTATGACCCTTGGTATGATGACGCTTCATTAGTCTTATTGGTTGGCATTCTTTGTGTTGGTCAGCATTCCTTGTGTTGGTCGATATTCTTCATGTTGGTCGACAGATTTATTATCTGTTGACTAGGATTTTGGCCATACAGGAGGACACATGTTCACTTTTGATTGGTCCACATAGGTGAATAATTTTTGGCATCAACAACAACCTTATCAAAATTAATCTCACGGAGGCGTCTTTGTTGAAGAACGTTGATATTTGAATCCTTCTTGATGCATGATTGAACTTAAATAAGGCTTGGGCAGTTATAGCGGTATACGACATACAATAATGTAAACATGACAATAAAATAATGTCCAAACAAATCTCCCCCTATGTCTATGCCAGTACAAAATAAAAATATCTGAATTATCAAATCAAAATTCCTATACAAATTTAATACCCTTCCATGAACCCAAAACTGAAAAGGTATAAAAAATGCAAGCCTGAAACTTACTTAAAAAATCTTCAACATTAAATCTTTAAGCTTTTCTCATTAGGGTGTGCAAAATAATGATCTTTAATTTTGTACCTACATACATGAGACAAAGAAAATACCTTTGTGATGCATCGAGTTTAAAATGATATAAGAATAAATCAATCATCAATAATCAAATCTCCCCCATAATGTAACCGCCCCCCGGCATAAAATCATAATTCATTCTCCCCCTTTTTATTTGTCCGAAATAGATAAGGAAAAGAATAAACAAAATAAACATGGAGTATCACGAAAAATATGCATAGCAAATATGGATCAAACTATGCTCATGCAAAGGAAACCTCAAGATGCAAAAAATAATTTGATTCATAGTTTGTAAATATGCATAGCAAATATGGATCAAATTTATAAATTATTTTTGATTTTTTAATTTTTCATAGAAAAATGCAAAAAATAATTTTACAAAATCACACTCCATGAATTTACACTAAGATAACCAAATCATGGAAACAAAATGAATGGGTGTGAAAATATTCAATAGGTAAATCAATGAAATCACACATAATATATGTGCACGATGAATATGTGTATTCCTATCGAATGATTCTCAAAATCGTCCTTAGGTGTCGAAAATGAGAATTTAGATAACATCATCTTAATCAAATTAACAGATCAAAGTCAAACATGATTTTCACACTAATAACGTCTAAAACTATGTAACACTTTTTCATGACTTTGTCAGGACGTGCAAATCCATTTTATATTCCATCCAAACTCCGTTATAAATAATAATGCTTTTTATTTTTCTTTTGAGGTGATAAAACTAAATCCTATTAGCCCACTTTATGGCATATTTTTCTTTTTATTGCCTTTAAATTTTTCGGGCTCTTTTCAACCTCATTGGATCTTGGCAAATATTTGTTGTGCCACAATTTTTCGAGGTCTGATTTAAATGGTCGCTTAATCGCAAAGGATAAATGAGTTCCTTTCATAGCCCTTCCCCATTTTTCATAAATATCACACAAACTTGCATCAACGGTTCTTACATGCACTACTTTTATTGTCAAGTTTTATCATATTTTGTTCATTTTAAAGATGAAATTGAGATGAAAACACATCGATGAACATGTGATAGATAAGAACAATAGTCAAACAAATCCGTGAAAGTGTGCATTAAAGGAACCCATGAGTCAAACATATAGGAAGTGTGACACCCCGCCTAATTAATCCCGGGTGATCAATCCTAAATCAAGTTAGAACATGATTCTCATTTGGTCCATTCTTAGCATCACTGTCGTCATATTAAATTACATACCACCTAAGTGAGAAAATAGACTGGTGCCATTTTTATATCTTTCATTATTTAAACAAACACCCATGCGGAAAATAAAACTATATAACAATCACAGATAACTGAATTAATCATCCACAAGTAAAAGTATAATTGACCGAATAAACCAACGGTCCAAATAATAAATCCCATAAAGACAAGAATAAACTCCCAACAAGTCTAATACAAATAAATGGAAAGTGAGCAACATGCTCGAATACTAATCATGAACTTCTACATTAAGAATGAAGAATGAGGCGTCTATCAAAACCCCGCAACATCCACATATGCTGCAGCAACGGATCCCTGTAATATAGTCAAGGCTAGCGTCCCTGTGGTTGGACACCTAAAAGGGTTTTTAAATGTTTTTATAGCAAGGGTTAGTACCCAAAACATTTGAAAAACATTTAACAAATGATTAACTTGCAGTAATAAATAAATATGCATGCTCTTCATATTTTTAGTTAGTATCGCACTCTCTTGAGGACTTCCTTACCCTTCCTCTATTATACACTACTAACGCTTTAATTAAATTACCTAGTTATTCATTTCATTACTAGATAATTAACAAAGTTCCTTTATACCCACCCTACTCTAACTGAGTATGTAGTGATTATGATTTTTAAGTTATTAGTAGCATCAACTTAACTAAATCATTTCGCTTTTTAAATTCATATAACTTCTACACTTGTTATACATGTGAAGTAACTCATATTTTTCATTAATAACCCGTATATAATTAATTATCCAATTATATACTTATAATCATATTTCAGCATTCACAATCATACTGTAATATATATAACAACTTGCATCCTCCCGAGGAAAATACTCCCGAAATGTAAATTCTATAAAGTTCTATCCCACTAGGTACAATCACATAGCCTAGTTATCCCAATTCAGAATTTTCACACCAACTTGATAAAAATAAATAATTGGAGGCGGTCATATTCCTTCCCTGAAAGTGAGATGTCCCTCACCCATATAATGGACGCTATGACCTCGGGAATATACTCACCCTACTCCTCAAGCTAGGGGATTCATCCACTACGCGCAACCTCCCCCTATAGCACTATAGCATAAAATATCTAATCACTGATATTAATTGTGCACACCATATATATATACTATCGCCTCCGTATATATAAATATAAAAGTCCCGGCTATACCGTTCGCTAAATCCGTAACATAAGCCTATTAAAATTATTAAGAGTTTATGGTCCAACTCTAAATATTAATTAAATTGCACCTTAATTAATTAAGTTATTTTTGGTGTCGCCCCCACCATAAATTTACCCGAGTCAAAATCCACGACTCTAATTTATTAGCCTCAAACCCTAATTAATTTATCTACAATTAATTAGATTTAAACTCATGTATTTAATTTCTCAATAATTAATTACATAAGATTTTTATATGAATTTTTCCCTCTTATATAACTAACTGGCGAAACTGCCAAAATCTGGCGACCGTCGATCGATCGACCCCAGACCGTCGATCGATCGATCGAACAGGTCTTCGTCTTCTTCGCGAAGACAGGGCAACCATGGACGTAATTTCTAAAACCCTAATCTCTTCTAACATGAATTTTAAGCCTTCTTAACACCAGTACATATTAGAAACCTTATTAGGATTCCCCAGAAAGTCCACAACAATCATCAATTCGTCCATAAACTACTGATTCATAATTTTGGGGAAAAATCTATCTTTTTCCTTAAACACATTTTCACTCAATATTTCTTCATCAAATTCGTTCTAATTTATCCGGATATCATTCTAACAGATACACATCAATATTCCAATATCAGATTTTACATAAATCCTCATAATTTCTGGCAAATCAGATTCATGTTTTCTTTTGTATTATCAAAACCCCATGTTTATGCCATGAAACCCCAAAACGAATTTTAATTCATTACATCACGCAAATATGAATTGAAAGACAGATTTAATGCTATTGCAAGTTATTCACTTGCCTTAGGTTTCGTAGTGTCTGAATTTGCGATGGATTCCAAGGTTGAAGATGACCTTGTTGGCTCTTTTGAGATCCCCAAATGGCTTTGGCTGCTGCTAGGGTTTCCTAACCCTTTAATTCTTTTCTCTAATTAAGCTCAGCCATGCCCTTATTTCTTTTTATTAGGTTAATTATTCAATTCCCGTTTTTTGGCTAATGGGCCAAGCCCAAGTGACCTAAATGCCTCCGAGTGGGCCCGACTATGTCTAAAAATGTCACGTGACCCGTTTACTACCCCCGGGTACACTTTTCCGACTATCTCGGCCCATCCGGACTCAACTGTACACTTAGAATTTGCATCCGAATTAATTTATAAAAATACTTATCCCCCACCCAATATAGTCTATACCGACTTCCGGATGTGATAAGTACATACCTCGTCATTAATACTCGAAACGACGTAATTACATTATTACTATTCACTTAGTAAATAAATTTTCCTAAATATTAACCATTCAATCCCAGATTAATATTTATATATTATTTCACCATAATAAATTCATTAAATTACAACACACTAGTAATTTAGAATTAATTAGATTTTAAATGTACCAAAAATACGGGGTGTTACATACTCCCCCCCTTATAAAGGAATTTTGTCCCCGAAATTAGATCGTACCTGCGTTGAAAAGCTCTGGATATTGTTCCCGCATATCCTCCTCCCACTCCCAGGTAGACTCGTCAACATTGTGATGACCCCACTGTACTCTAACCAATGGAACAACCTTGGATCGTAATTTCCGCTCACTATGATCCAGAATAGCTACCGGCCTCTCCTCATACGAGATGTCTGGCTGTAAGTCGATCTCCTCGAATGGAATGTGCCAAAAGGCTCTCTCGCTCCTTCGATATTTCTTCAGCGATGCCACATGAAATACATCGTGTATCCGCTGAAGATGTTCTGGTAACCCAAGCTTATACGCCACCGGTCCCACCCTCTCAATAATAGGGAAAGGTCCTACGTATCGCGGTGCTAACTTACCTTTCTTGCCGAACCTCATCACCCCTTTCATTGGGGATACCCGGACTAAAACCTGGTCCCCAACTTCTAGCTCCACATGTCTTCGAGAAGCATCAGCATAACTCTTTTGCCTGTCCTGAGCTATCCGAATTCTTCCTCGAATCAACTCTATCTTGGCAGATGTCTCCTGAACAATCTCCGACCCCAAGAGTTTGTTGTCCCCCACCTCTAACCAACAAACGGGTGAACGACAAGGTCTCCCGTACAGTGCCTCAAACGGTGACATGCCAATCGTGAATTGGTAAGAGTTGTTAAACGCAAACTCTACCAAAGGGAGATATTTCTCCCATCCTCCCCCGTAGTCCAAAATGCACATTCCGAGCATGCCTTCCAGCATCTGATTAACTCTCTCAGTCTGTCCGTCAGTCTGTGGGTGATACGCTGTACTCAAGCGCAACTCCGTGATCATTGCCTCCTGAAAGCTCTGCCAAAAGTGGGCGACAAAGATTTTGTCTCGGTCAGATACAATATTTATTGGTACTCCATGCAACTTAACAATCTCTGCTATGAATAGCTGTGCATAACGCATCGTCTCAAAGTCTGTGCGTTCCAGCAAAAAGTGGTCCACCTTAGTCAACCGATCCACAATAACCCATATGGAGTCGTGACCCCTCTACGATACAGGTAACCCTGTGATGAAGTCCATGGAGATGCTCCCCCACTTCCACACGGGAATTTCTAACGGCTATAGCATCCCTGATGGTCTCTGGTGGTCAACTTTCACAAGCTGACACGTGGCACATTTCGAAACAAACTCTACTATGTCCCGTTTCATCCCTGCCCACCAATACTGCCTCCTCATATCTTGGTACATTTTATCCCCACCGGGATGTACCGTATATTTCGAACCATGGGATTCTGTCATAATAACGTGCCTCAAATCCTCATCCTCTGGCACCATTAACCTCCCATTAAAGCGTAGGCCTCCTTCTGAGCTAATTGAGTAACCCTCTGCTCCCTCAGCTAACAACTGGCCCACCCTATCCCAGCAAATCTGATCCTCTGCCTGAGCCTTCACAACTCGCATAATGATCTCGGGTGTGATGGATAATGCTGACATGCAAGCCTTGACTACATCGTCCTCATATCGAAGCTCTCTCCACTTCGCTTTCCATACCTCCGATATCTCCCCAGTCGACCTTCGGCTCAATGCGTCTGCTCCTACATTGGCCTTACCAGGATGATACTGAATATCAAACTGGTAGTCCTTCACGAATTCTAGCCACCGCCTCTGTCTCATATTCAGATCCTTCTGTGTGAAGAGATACTGAAGTGACTTGTGATCCGTGAATAGAGTAAACTACTCTCCTAGAAGATAATGCCTCCATATCCTCAAAGCAAAAATGACCGCTGCCAACTCTAGGTCGTGAGTGGGGTAATTCCTCTTGTGGGGCTTTAGCTTCCTGGAAGCATAAGCTATAGCCCTTTCCTCCTGCTGGAGCACACCCCCAAGACCCCGTAAGGATGCGTCTGTGTAAACCCGATACTCTAGCCCTCCCTTTGGCAATGCAAGCACGGGTGCAGATGTCAACTTGTCCTTTAGCTCGTCGAACGCTAATTGACAACTATCATCCGACTTGAAAGGTACCCCTTTCCGAGTCAGATTCGTCAAAGGTCCTGCAATCTTAGAGAATCCCTTAATGAATCGCCTGTAGTAACCGGCCAAACCCAGAAAACTGGGCACCTCGGTCGGTGTCGTGGGTTGTCCCCACTCCCTCACCGCCGACACTTTATTCGGATCCACTGCAATACCCTGATCTGACACGACATGACCAAGGAACTGTACCTCCCGTAGCCAGAATCCACACTTCCCTAATTTGGCATAGAGCTGATGATCCCTCGGCGTCTGTAAAACCATGCGCAAATGCTCTGCGTGCTCCTCCTCGGTGCGCGAGTAGATTAAGATGTCATCAATGAACACGATGACAAACTGATCTAGGTACTCCCTGAAAACCCTGTTGATTAGATCCATGAACACTGCTGGTGCATTGGTGAGCCCGAAGGGCATCACCCTGAACTCATATGATCCATAACGCGACAAGAAAGCGGTCTTAGGAACATCCCCCTCTCGGATACGCAGTTGATGATACCCTGACCTCAAGTCCACCTTGGAGAAATAATACGCCCCTCTCAATTGGTCAAATAAATCATCAATCCGAGGTAACGGATATTTATTCCGTATCGTCACCTTGTTCAGCTCCCTATAATCCACGCACAAGCGGAGTGAACCATCTCACTTCTTCACAAACAACACCGGCTCACCTCACGGCGATGTACTCCGCCGAATAAAACCCTGACCCAGTAGTTGCTGAATCTGTTCCCTCAATTCCCGCATTTCTGAAGGGGCCATTCGGTAAGGTGCCCGAGCAATCGGCCTCGTCCCCGGTGCCAAATCGATAACAAATTCGATTTCTCTACTGGGTGGTAATCCTGGTATCTCCTGGAATACATCCTCAAAGTCCTTCACTACAGGAATAGAGTCTAAAGGGACTACCACCTCCTGTGAGGTTTCCTCCTCAATGTAATATAAGTGAGTGCGCGACCCTCCCTCAGGAAGCGACATTGCTATCAGGGTCATCTCCTGTCCTGGAATGGAGAACACGATTGTTCTCTCATAACAATCCACCGTAGCCCGGTAACCTGCCAACCAATCCATGCCCAAGATGACATCATACCCCTCCATATCTAACACTAAGAGGTCTGCTGCTAAATTAAGCCTCCCAATCAAAATGTCTACTCCTCGACAAATCGAGCGAATCAAAGCCCCGCTGCCTACTGGCGACTCTACACTCATACGGAGGCTACCCGCTGTCTCTAATAACCCAGCCCGTTTAGAAAAATTAGATTTAATGAATGAATGTGATGCTCCCGTGTCAAAAAGAATGCTACCCTCATGCCCATGAATGAGAAACATACCCTCAACCGCTGGCGGCGCCTGCTGTGCTGGAGGATTGGGAACATCCCGAACGTTGTACACACGTCCGTAGTGCATCTTCCCCTGCTGCTGTGGGGCGGGTGGAGCTGGTGCTGCTGGCGGCATCTGACCCTGTTGCCCCTGCTGGGCACCCTGCTGCTGGCCTCTGCCCCTCTGCGGGCACTCCCTCTTGAAGTGTCCTGGCTGGCCACAGGCGAAACAACGTTTCTGGTCGTCACCCTACCGTTGGCCCTGCTGGCCCTGACGTTGTTGGCCTGGTTGGCCTCCCCCGTTGTTCCCTTGTCCCTGACGACCCTGAGGAACCTGCTGTTGCTAATTAGGGCCTGGTTGCCCCTGCCTGAACCCCTGTCCTCCCGGTCGGAACCCACCAGGCTTAAACTTCTTAGCCTGATTCCCTTGCTGAATGATGACCTGCTACTGTGTGCCACTCGTCTCACTACTAGTGACCGCCTTGCCCTGCTGGCTCGGCTCACCTGCCTTCTTGTTCCCCTTAGCATGGAAACGATGATCCTGGCAATGTACAAGTGAGGCATTAACGACATCTGTATAAGTCACTAACGCCGGATTTCCAATCAAGTGCTGCCTGATTCTCCAGGCTAGGCCATCCATGAACTTTGACTTCTTCCGCTCCTCATCGCTCACCTCATTTGGCACAAAGTTTGCCAAACGGGTGAACTCCTCCTCATATTCTGCTACTGACCTGTCACCCTGTACCAACTCGCTGAATTTCTTTCTCATCTCAGACTCTACTGCTGGAGGGAAGTACTTGCGGTCAAACCGCACCCAGAATTCAGAAATCGGCATCAAATCCCGCTCCTCAGCGGTGGTTACGGACTCCCACCACTGTAAGGCTTACCCTGACAGACGAAAGGTAGCCAGCATTTGTTTCTGCACCTCTGTACCCTCTAACATGCGCAGATGGCGCTGAATGTTCTTCTTCCAGTCACAAGCCTCGACCACATTGGTGCTACCTCGAAACTCTGGTGGGTGACCCTTCTGAAAGGTCTCCCTCACTCGCTGCCAAGATGGTGGCCCCACTGGAGCCTGAACTGCTGGAGCCAATGGAGGCGGTGCCTGGGGCTGTGGAAAATGAGCTGCCATAGCTCGCATCGCTGTCTCGACCACTTGGGCCACTATCACTGCCACCTGAGTGGTAGAAATCAACTCGGGTGGGGGTGGTGGTGGCGGTATCTGTGGCTCCTGGCGAGCCTCCCTCACCTCATCTCTAGCCTCATCCCTCTCCGCTCTCTGTCTCTTTGGTGGCATCTGAAATAGATTGAATTGTATAAGTACACAATTTATACAAAAACTAATAGCAGGAATACGATATCTCACAAGCGGAAAATATAATCAACAGTCCTAATAATAGGGCTCAATAACAACCGAACGCTACGCTGAAACGTAGAAAGCCGCACAGATCCTAAGGACACTAGAACCTGATGCTCTGATACCATCTGTGACACCCCGCCTAATTAATCACGGGTGATCAGTCCTAAATCAAGTTAGAACAGGATTCTCATTTGGTCCATTCTTAGCATCACTGTCGTCATATTAAATTACTAACCACCTAAGTGAGAAAATAGACTGGTGCCATTTTTATATCTTTCATTATTTAAACAAACACCCATGCGGAAAATAAAACTATATAACAATCACAGATAACTGAATTTATCATCCACAAGTAAAAATATAATTGACCGAATAAACCAACGGTCCAAATAATAAATCCCATAAAGACAAGAATAAACTCCCAATAAGTCTAATACAAATAAATGGAAAGTGAGCAACATGCTCGAATACTAATCATGAACTTCTACATTAAGAATGAAGAATGAGGAGTCTATCAAAACCCCGCAACATCCACATATGCTGCAGCAACGGATCCCTGTAATATAGTCAAGGCTGGAGTCCCTGTGGTTGGACACCTAAAAGGGTTTTTAAAAGTTTTTATAGCAAGGGTTAGTACCCAAAACATTTGAAAAACATTAAACAAATGATTAACTTGCAGTAATAAATAAATATGCATGCTCTTCATATTTTTAGTTAGTATCGCACTCTCTTGAGGACTTCCTTACCCTTCCTCTATTATACACTACTAACGCTTTAATTAAATTACCTAGCTATTCATCTCATGACTAGATAATTAACAAAGTTCCTTTATACCCACCCTACTCTAACTGAGTATGTAGTGATTATGATTTTTAAGTTATTAGTAACATCAACTTAACTAAATCATTTCCCTTTTTAAATTCATATAACTTCTACACTTGTTATACATGTGAAGTAACTCATATTTTTCATTAATAACCCGTATATAATTAATTATCCAATTATATACTTATAATCATATTTCAGCATTCACAATCATACTGTAATATATATAACAACTTGCATCCTCCCGAGCAAAATACTCCCGAAATGTAAATTCTATAAAGTGCTATCCCACTAGGTACAATCACATAGCCTAGTTATCCCAAGTCAGAATTTTCACACCAACTTGATAAAAATAAATAATTGGAGGCAGTCATATTCCTTCCCTGAAAGTGAGATGTCCCTCACCCATATAATTGACGCTATGAACTCGGGAATATACTCACCCTACTCCTCAAGCTAGGGGATTCATCCACTATGCGCAACCTCCCCCTATAGCACTATAGCATAAAATATCTAATCACTGATATTAATTGTGCACACCATATATATATACTATCGCCTCCGTATATATAAATATAAAAGTCCCGGCTATACTGTTCGCTAAATCCGTAACATAAGCCTATTAAAATTATTAAGAGTTTATGGTCCAACTATAAATATTAATTAAATTGCACCTTAATTAATTAAGTTATTTTTGGTGTCACCCCCACCATAAATTTACCCGAGTCAAAATCCCCGACTCTAATTTATTAGCCTCAAACCCTAATTAATTTATCTACGATTAATTAGATTTAAACTCATGTATTTAATTTCTCAATAATTAATTACATAAGATTTTTATATGAATTTTTCCCTCTTATATAACTAACCGGCGAAACTGCCAAAATCTGG
Organism: Sambucus nigra; assembly: GCA_949130495.1. Classification (NCBI taxonomy): domain Eukaryota; kingdom Viridiplantae; phylum Streptophyta; class Magnoliopsida; order Dipsacales; family Adoxaceae; genus Sambucus; species Sambucus nigra. Next base: position 321,998,043 of record OX422215.1, on the reverse strand, counting down.
CGACCGTCGATCGATCGACCCCAGACCGTCGATCGATCGATCGAACAGGTCTTCGTCTTCTTCGCGAAGACAGGGCAACCATGGACGTAATTTCTTAAACCCTAATCTCTTCTAACATGAATTTTAAGCCTTCTTAACACCAGTACATATTAGAAACCTTATTAGGATTCCCCAGAAAGTCCACAACAATCATCAATTCGTCCATAAACTACTGATTCATAATTTTGGGGAAAAATCTATCTTTTTCCTTAAACAAATTTTCACTCCAAATTTCTTCATCAAATTCGTTCTAATTTATCCGGATATCATTCTAACATATACACATCAATATTCCAATATCAGATTTTACATAAATCCTCACAATTTCTGGCAAATCAAATTCATGTTTTCTTTTGTATTATCAAAACCCCATGTTTATGCCATGAAACCCCAAAACGAATTTTAATTCATTACATCACGCAAATATGAATTGAAAGACAGATTTAATGCTATTGCAAGTTATTCACTTGCCTTAGGTTTCGTAGTGTCTGAATTTGCGATGGATTCCAAGGTTGAAGATGACCTTGTTGGCTCTTTTGAGATCCCCAAATGGCTTTGGCTGCTGCTAGGGTTTCGTAACCCTTTAATTCTTTTCTCTAATTAAGCTCAGCCATGCCCTTATTTCTTTTTATTAGGTTAATTATTCAATTCCCGTTTTTTGGCTAATGGGCCAAGCCCAAGTGACCTAAATGCCCCCGAGTGGGCCCGACTATGTCTAAAAACGTCACGTGACCCGTTTACTACCCCCGGGTACACTTTTCCGACTATCTCGGCCCATCCGGACTCAACTGTACACTTAGAATTTGCATCCGAATTAATTTATAAAAATACTTATCCCCCACCCAATATAGTCTATACCGACTTCCGGATGTGATAAGTACATACCTCGTCATTAATACTCGAAACGACGTAATTACATTATTACTATTCACTTAGTAAATAAATTTCCCTAAATATTAACCATTCAATCGCAGATTAATATTTATATATTATTTTACCATAATAAATTCATTGAATTACAACACACTAGTAATTTAGAATTTCCGAATTAATTAAATTTTAAATGTACCAAAAATACGGGGTGTTACAGGAAGTAATAAAAAATCACCTTTCAATGACACCAAACATTGTAGAGTGCAAAAATGAAATGATAACGTATATCAAAACACTATCAAACAATCACATGAATATGGAATGAAATTATGACTTGATCATACTAAATGTCCATTAATAGTGGTGCAAAACCAATTATTTTTCTTTTTCCGAAAAATTTATCAAAATAAAATCTTTTTGGCTTTTTCAATTTTTTCTTAAAAAAATGAAAATATTTTTGTATTTTTCCACAGTAAAAAAACTTTTTGGTTTTTCAAAAAAGATATCAAAACTCGAAAATATAACTACAAAAATGGTACACACTAGCAATAAGCAAAAATATCATCATGAAAATCAACCTATACTAGCAAAAAAGTCTAAACCTCAACCGTTAGGTGCGGTGGAGTTTTACAAAGGTAGTGAGATCCTATGAAAAACATTTATCAGTTCATGTGAAGATTTGACTAAAAACTTTACATGCTCCCTTAGATGTGCAGACTCTCTCATGTAATCATCCGGAGCATCATGTGTGGGTGCGTGTGTGAAAACACGTGTAGTAGCAAAACGTGACGCATTACTCAACATAAAACAAAACTCCCTAAGGTGTCCTCTCTTTTTGCAATGGGAACAAACATACAAGAGCCTAGGACTACCTCTCTGAAAATGTCTATGGCGAAATATCCTATCGAGAACCGGACACCTAGGTGGGTTAGGTTGAGAGCCATATGGATCTATCGCTAACTTGAGAACGAGCTCGAGTGAAACATAAGAAGTGGACGCACTGTCATAACCTATTCCTAGTCTCTCAATATCACCCAAAATGGGATTGAGAACCATCTTTTCAACCTTCCTAGATGCATTCTCTAAAGGGACTTTAACCTCCCGGGAAAGTTCGGTATCACTCTCGAGTTGGGATACACGTGTCGCAAGACTAGACACCGTGTTGGTCAAATCACTCTTTTCCTCATCTAAATCAATCAAATGCTCACTCAAAGAAACCTTCACCTTCTCAATTTGACTTTCTTTCGCCTCAAACACCCTTAAACTCTCAATCTCGTTCTCCAAAACTCTCATCGTAAGACCTAACTCCTTATTCAACTCTTACTCTTTAAGGTCTTGGCGTACAAATCTCTAAACGCAATTTATAGCTCACTTTCACCTTCGCTCCCACACTCACTTTCTACCTAACTCAAAACACTCAAACTGTCATCCTCCTCGGGCGTCTTACATGCACACGTATCCTCATCATCGTGGGACAAACTAGGTATGCTCTCGTGACTAGCTAAAAAGGAGACACACATTCCATGTGAAGACTCATCCCTGGAATCCTTCACCTCTTCCTCACTATCGTTAAGAGTGGCTGGCATGGAAACTTTCTTGCCTGTTCTTCTTAGCCTAGTGGGTCACTCAAATGCCTTATGCCCTCTACCATGGCATTCAAAACATCTCGCCTCGTCCTCTTTCTCTTTCTCACTGTTTTCTTTGGCCTCATCTTTCCTTTTATTTTTCTCAAAAAATATTTTATTGGAAGAATTTTCTTTTGAAAACTTGAGAAACTTTTTAAAAAATTTCGCAAGCATGACCATATCAAAATCAACCTCACCCTCAAAGTCGGAGTCACAAACTTTCAGTTTATTTTCTTCTCACTCTCGGACACTTCCTTTCCCTTCATAGACTGGGATATAAGTGCTCTCCCTCTATCCTTAGGTTTGAAAGTGTTAGGGAACATGTTAATTTCATATGCTTGGTGGTCTCCCACCAGATCTTCTAATTTTAAATTGCTCAAATTACCTAAGCAATTCAAAATAGTCACTTTAGGGATAAAACGTTTAGGCAACGATATCAAAATCTTTTTAACTACCCATGCATCAGGAATGTGCTCACCAATATTGAAACCAGTGTTTACAATATCAGACAAACGTGCATAAAATTCATCAAAACCCTCAGTGTCAAGCATGGTAATTATTTGAAATTGATTAATTAAACTTTTAATTTTAGACTCTTTGACTGCATTTTTGCCTTTGTGGGTAAGTTGTAAAATGTCCCATGCTTCTTTCGACGTTGTGTACATCATGATACCTTGGAACTCCTCAGGAGTGATGACACCAGAAATTTCACTAAGCCCACGTGAATCAAAAGTACTCCACTAAAACTCATCCTTAGTCCAGTCTGTCACGAGTTTTAAATTAGTAATATTATTTGAGGTGAAAGTGGGAGAAGTCCAGCCTCTTTCCCTAACTATCGAAACGCACTCATCAATGGCCTTTAACTATGATTTCATACTTGATTTCCAGTAGTCATAATTAGACCCATAAAAAATGGGATCCGATTATATAAGGGCTCCATTGGAAAAATTGCGATTTTTCACAAAACATAATTTAAAAAAAAAATCAATATCACGCAATTTTGCAGAAAACAAGGATCACTCGATAAATTAGAGAAGCCCTCTCTAATACCAATTTGTAAAAATTGGTGATCACTTAAATAAGTTCTGATACCAATTTGTGAATGTGGTGATCACTTAAATAAGCTTTGATACCAATTTGTAAAAGTATGGTGATATCGATTTAAGCCAATTTTCAAATTTTCAATTTAACCTTATTTAATTGGAGTCAATTTTTAAACCAATTTTATTCAACCCTAAAACATGCATCTACGTGGGTGAAATTAAACCAAGACAAATATAATTTCTATCGTGACACACAAATTTTAGAAGGAAAAAAACCTTTCGGGTAAAATCTTTTATTTCACTATGAATGATAAATCGTAACTTACATACACAATGAAATCCGCAATGAATATTGCAAAGATACTCACATAGACATGCAACCTAGAGTTAGCAATGGAATAAGCGCAGTAGTCCACAAGAACACACAATTCCAATTCAGTTAGGAACACCCACTAGCACTCCTAATCGACATGAAGTTGTAGTCAGCCATAGAGATAACACTCTACAAATAAATAACTTCACCAAAGTTGAATTTTGGGTTCCAAAATAATTCACTAAAGCATATGGGATTTTTTTTAACTGAAAAAAAAATTAAACCCTTAAATGAAGAAGACAAAGTATTCTGCTGGTTTGCAGTTTGTGCAGAATAAAAAACGTCAGGTATTCTTAACGAAAATGGAGTCATTTAACACGCTATATATAGAAAAATTGAGTCCGTGCATCTCTCGAACGAGATATCAATGTCGCTCAAACAAAACATATTGTCGCTCAAATGACAGCTTCGTGCGAGAACCTTATGTTGTTTGAACGACATACAGGTGTCACCCGTATGACAGGAGTAAAAAAAAAAATTATTTCGTCAAAAACTCCACATCAACACTTAGAAAAAATTCTTTGACGAAAAAAATGCCTCAAGTGCTTGAAAATATTTTAGAAAAATTATTCCAACACTTATAATAAACCATTAAGGTACTTAAATACAACCGTACAAAAATTAATCTCATGGAGGCATCTTTGTTGAAGAACACTTATATTCGGATTTATCTTGACCCATGATTGAACTTGAATAAGTCTTTGATGGTCGTAGCGGTATTCGACATACAAGAATGTAAACAACATAATAAAATAATGTCCTTATAGAAGTGTGGGTCAATCCCAGGCATATCCTCATGGCTCCAAGCAAATACAATTTTTTGCTGCCTCAGGAACATAATCAATCCTGCTTAACGATTCGATCCCGTGTTGAGCCGATCTACATAGTCCTTTCTGGCTTGTCATCGTCCAGGATAATGCTTTCAGTAGCTTCCATATTCTGCCCTTTGACTAACTCTGTCTCATCTCGTGGATCCAAAATTTTGACTTCAGAATCACTGTTGGGCTCAGTGGTATCTACCTGATAAGTGGTGGTCTTGTTCTTTATATCAATCAAGTCTTCTTGATCAGCTGAGGAGTAATAACACTCTCTTGCCACCATTTGGTCACATTTTACAACACTAATCCCAAAATGAATTTTGAACTTCAAACATTGATGGACTATTGATGGTACAACTTCAAAATTCTTTAACCCTCCCCTGCCAACGATCACATTATAGGGAGATTAAACATTTTTATCCATACAAAAATGCCTATTTTCTCCATACAGCTTGTCGGCCAGGTGTCGAACAACACTTCTAACTTGATTGTCCCCAGTGGGCAAACTTTTTCACCTAAAAAAACTATTAATAGCCTGTGGTAAGATTCCATTTAGTGGAGTTTCAAGTCTAGACTCCGAAAACATGGGTAAAAAATTATATCGATTGAGCTCCCATTATCAATCAAAATCCTAGCGATGACGATATCCTAGATTCTGAACTTGACAACCAATTGGTCATCATGGTAGTAGAGTACCCCAAAGAGGTCGTTCTCGAAAAATCCGATCACCAGTTTGACTTTATTAACCTTCCTGGGCCGATCATCTTCGTTCAGATTGATTCTTTAGATATAAGAGCAAGCTTGCCCTTCATTTTGGTAGGATTTTCTCTGGGCAGTGTGATCTTTGTAATACCCCGTAAATCTACATATTTATGATTTAATTAAATAAAAAATTATGTTTTAGTTAAACTACATGTGTGACGCAATTTAATGTGATAAAATAATAAATGTGATGATTAAATATTAATCAAGAGATAGAGACGGATTAATATTATATTATGATATTTACTATGTGTGTGAATAGTAAATATTGATAGTAAATTTGATATATGTCATAGTGAGTGATATGGGCGTATTTGTTATTGTCTCATCGGGAGTCACGTGTAGACTATTTGGAGGTGAGAAATGAGAAATATATTTAGTGACTCAAATGATAATTTAGAGGTCAGGGATGAGTACGTAAAGGTCGAAATAGTCAAAATGGTATAACCGGGGGTACTAGTCGGGTATCGGGGCATGTTTTGGCTAAATCGGGACTATACGGGGACATTTTAGTCTTTTAGCATATACGGGTGAGGAAACCTACGAATTTACAAACTCAAAATCAGATTATAAGAGTTGGAGGCTAGGTCTAAATGAGAGAAAACACATAAAAGCCATTAGAGAGAAGAGAGAAACAATTCTCAAAGCCTAAGGAAGAATTGGTGAAGGATTCAAAGGGTTCTTGCACCAGAAACTAGTTGGGGAGGAAGATAGGAGGAGAAAGACAATCAATCACCAACAACAATCATGAAATAAGATCATCTCTGAATAAGGCAAGTGGTTATTTGCAAATTAAATTGAGTTATAATATCCATGTGTAGGATTTATGAATAATATGATTGGATGAATATTCTCGGAGAACAAGAATTGAATAAAATGAATAATGGTTAGGGATTTTCATGTAGAATTATTTAGACCCGTAGAGGATTTGAAATCATAGAAGACTTGATGATTAAAATGAATTTAGTCTGTATTTATGATTTAAAATATAGGAAGAACATATTTTTAGGGTTCTTGAATAATTAGAAGATTTGAACTATTTTGGACTAAATTGTGAAGACTTATAAGGTTTAAATCATTGGAAATTATCATAGAGTATGCAGGAATGGTTTGGTATCATTGGTTGCAAGTTTGATGGATTATCATGTGAGTTAGATGATTGAATATGGTGAAAAACACATGAAGAAGAATAAGAAGAAGAAGAATTCCATCTATCACTTCTGGATCGATCGATTGAGCCTTCAATGTCGATCGATCGATGGAGTCGATCGATCGACCCAGGATGATTTTGGGTTCTTTTATTGGATGAGTTCTATTTGATAGCCGACGCTGGATGAGAACCTTAGTGATGATATTATACCTATGTAGGGACTTAGAGAGTACCAGTAGGTGTATAGTGGGGGTTAATTATAATCATTGAGTGCAAATTTTAAAGAGTTGGACCGAGGAGGATAAACTGATTGAGTAGTGCGTCGAGAATTTGGGATTTGAGTTACGGAGAGAGTAAACTCCATTCCAAGGAGTATACTAGTAGGTTAGAGTTAACTTAACTACTAAAATGAATGGAGGGGTAACTAGGGCCCTTAGAGTTGTGTGAATACTCAATTAAAATGCGATAGTGTGATAAATCATAAATTAATAAGTACGGTGAATATTTGAGAGAAATATTACGTACGAGCATGATTATTAGGTTGTGTGCATACCTGCTAAATTATATAGATACTTAGGTGGAGTGAATACCTAAAGTACTTTTGATTATACTAGGGTCGAGGTAGGATTCCGAACCAATATGATCTAAAGAGTACAGTGAATATCCGAGATAAATATTACGTACAAGGATGATTATTATGTTGTGTGTATACCTACTGAATTATATATATACTTAGGTGGAGAGAATACCTAAGGTCTATTTGCCCATATTAGGGTCGAGGTAGGATTCTGAACTAATATATGGAAATAATGATTTGGGGTCGTGATGAAATAGTTCTGAACCAATCTATATATAAAAAATTTCATTAGTGGGGTCGAGGTGATTTTTTTGAACCACTACCTGAAATGAACTTGGGTTCGAGGTGACATTCCGAACCAAAATCATACTTGGTGTCGATGGACCATTCCGAACCAAGAGTCCTTGATGTATGTTAAGAGGACATATTAGTAATTAATGAATTTATAAGTATATATTGTGTGTGAAATGTATACGGTATTAATAATATACTTATGCGAGTTAGTAGACAATGAGATGCCGTGATTACATCTAAAAGAAAATTAAGTTGGAAAACTTAATTATAAATCGATAAAGATAATAAAGTGTGAATAGTTATCTAAGTACATAAATCATGAGATGGGGTTACTATTACATACTAAATGGGAAGTATGGGAACTTAGTCGCGTAGATAAGTTTAGTTGGATACTGTAGTCTAGTTAGGTTGGGTAGTAAAACTAGGTAGGCTATGTACAGGACGTTAGGCGTGCACTAGATGAGGGGTGAGGTAACTGAAGAGAGTATGCCTAAATCTTAACTTGTGTAATCAATAACTCATTTTATTGTGATAAACACTTGCTAAATATTTTCAAAATATTTTGAGTACTAACTCTTGCTATCAAAATATTTTGAAAACCCTTTTAGGTGTCCAACCTCAGGGACGCCAGACTTGAGGATTCAGTCTAGGAACTCGTAGCTACAGCTTTGTGGAGGCTAGCAGGACTTTGCATAGACGACTCATTTATTCAAATCTAGTGTAGGATATCCTTTTTGGTACTCTCTATTGGGACATGTTGTCTAATGTCATTATTTCAGTTATTCTGTATTGGATTATATGATTGGATTATATTGGTTTATTTATCAGTTGTGTATTTTTAGGCGGATGTTGACTCGACAAGACTTTGTTCATTATATATTGTAAGATGGTTTGAATTGTAGTATATTGTGAATGTTTAATTATTATTTCCGCATGAGTTATCTTATCTAGTTAATCAAAGATAAAATTTGACACCGGTCTAATTTCACTTAGGTGAGTAGTAATTAAAAAGTTTTCGACAGTGATGCTAAGAATGAATCAACTGAAAAACCTATTTTAATTTAATTTAAGACTGATAACCCAAGATTTAATTAGGCGGAGTGTCACAGATGGTATCAGAGCATCAGGTTCTAGTGTCCATAGGATCTGTACAGCTTACTGCATTTATGTCGTATCGTTTGATTGATATAGAGCCCTATCTTGGGATTGTCTTATTCCTCTACGTAATTGGCTTACATTCTCCTGATATTAAGTAGACGATGTAATTCATATACGAGTTCGATTGGACATAGTATATTGAACTCTTTGGGATGACCAACGAAGGCATTTGAAGGATTCCAGGAGGGAGGGGCTCATTATGAGTCATGAAGTATTCAGGAATGACAATCTAGTGGGATATCACCATAACTATTGTTGAGTAGATAATAAGCCTGTTAATCACTTGGGGATGGTAGTGTCCCAAACACCGTTGTAGAGAATGGGGATACAATTTTAGATTTCCCTAGAGTTTTAAGTAGGGAGAGAGAGTAGAGGGAAAACACTTTCAAAAGGGTCACTTATAAGAAAATGGGATGGAGACAATGGGTGATAGACAAATGGGTGGAGGAAATCCAAAGTATATTGCTTGTAGGAGCAACACCCTAGTGACGTGAGTTAGTCACCCCATATACGGATGTATATACATAATGAATTGAAGAACTTGGGAGAGTACCTGAGGGATCTTTGGAAAGGGCCACCCATTGAAATTTGTGTAAATACAGATGTTGTATGAGTTAGCCAAATGGGAAGCAAATGTTCCTAGATAGTGGCAGATGGACGGGTGTAGAAATTATCGAAAGTAAATATTTATGAAGTTTTCTAAGCTCAAGGGAGCAACATAGTATTAGTGGTGAAAATAGTCACCACATTTGTAGAGACGAATATTATTCCTTGGAGAAATCCTAGGTACGGTTTGACCACAAGTTCCTTCATTTTTTGTTCAGAAAGTGATACGAGTGGAGTTTCTGAACTTATCACATGAGGGTCGGACAGAGGCTGACTGTGGGAAATAATTTATCTTTTTTATCAAATTTTGTACCCGTTAAGGTAGGTAAAATGGAGAAAAGAGTCCTTAGTAGAATAATGGACTGACTAGTAAATATCGCTAATATTTAAGGGAACAATTGTGCTTGTATAATTAATGTAAATGGCGATAGCGTCGTGCTTTTACAAGTTAGTATTAATGCTTCTATGAGAAGGGAGTTAAGAATGTTATAGAATTTAGTCAGGTAGTAAGACTGAATGTAATGGTACTAGTGAGATACCACACGGAGAGACCCAATTGGGAACTCATTTAAATGATCTAGATAACTGAATTCATGCTGAGTGGCAATGGACTCCGTTGGGACTGGTAAGGCTAGCAGTGAATTCCTTATAGACATCGGTACTAAGGGAATAACAAGGGTAACCGTTTTGGAAGAGGATGACCAGTCCTGAAAGAAGGACAACTTTAATACGTCTAATGTGGATAGATATAGAAGAATGCTATTAGGAGATATTTCATCGAGAGCAGGACCACATGCCTTGACTCCACCCGAAGTGAAAAAAGGAACTAGAGCATGCTGCCTGGATGGGACAACAATTTAAAATAGTTATTGGTTCAGTCGTGTAAGGACCAAATTTCCAATTGAGTCTTAATGTAGTTTTGACTTATTCTCGAAATAAAACATGTTTAAATCATAGATAGATTTTATATTGTTTAATCCCACGAGTCTATGACGTATTGAAGATTTATTGAAGACGTTACAGCAAACCTACAAAGATTCAATCATGCCGAAGTTTAATTGGTGAAATTTCTCATATTCAGGGTTTAATTGCATTCCGAGATCACACGGGTATGAACGCATAATGTTAATGAAACTCGAAATTCATTTTATAAAAATAAGGATGTTGTTTTCTTTAAAGAAAATCTTATTAAAAGAGGTTTAATTGTTTACACTTTGTTTATGTTAGATAAGGATGGATGAGAATTGGATAAGAGTTGGGTTTTAATCAAAAGTATTTTTAAATTAAGAACTTTATCTGACGATGTTGTTCAAATGACATTTGGTGTCGTTAGAATAAGATCCACTGTCGTTCGAATGGCGTGGCATCTCGTTCGAACGAGATTCTGACACCGACTCAATTTTATTATAAATAGAGGCGTCCATTTTCCTTGAAGGGTGTGGATTCTAGAAAAATAGTTTATAATCCAGAAACTTGGTTGCACATGTTTTCTAAGGTTTTAAAGGCTTAAACACATCCTTAGAGTTTTCAAAGATCCGAGCTTTCATTATCAAATGTTTGTGTGATTCTTGCTCCACAAAGTTGAGTTTGTTCATCATTGAACACTTGTGATTGTTGGTTTTGCGATGGAGAAGCGACGGACATCGTGTTCAACATCGTAGATGTATCAAGCCGTATCAGTGGACATCGAGACATTTGTGGAGTCGAGTGTTATGGATGAGCATTACGGGAGACGAAATTTCTGCATGGGCACTATTGATGAACGGTAGAAGATCAGAAGGAGCATCAAGACCCGTGGGGATCGAGTTGTTGAGTAAGGCTAATCTGTCTTTGTAAAACCTTTGTTCATAGTGATAGTCTGGCTTAGGCCGTCCGAGGTTTTTTCCCGTTTTGTGTTTTTTCTCGTACATCCGACGTTGTGAGTATCTTTACTTTATTCTACTTGCCTATCACCTAGATACAAGTTTAGGACTTAAACAAGATAAAATTGGCGTAGTAAATTTGTTCACAACTTGGTTTGATAAAATTGAAAAAGAGTTTTTCAAAAAGAGAAAGTTGATTTGCTTTCATCCTAAACTTACTTCCGCTCAAGCAAAAAGTATTTTTTTGTTGAAAGTTATATTTTGGGGACCTTCAAATTGGTATCAGAGATAGAAATAATTTTTGTATCGTGTTTGATCCTCCCTTTTTTCTTGTAAGGATGAATCTTGGTGTTTATGATAATGTTCACACACCTATTTTTTATGGAACTAATTATGCTTATTGGAAAATTTGAATGAGAAGTGATTTAAAATCTATTTATGAGCATGTCTGGTTAGCTGTTGAACAAGGTTAGTCACCACCTGTCACAAGAGAGGGTGAGGTCACTAGTTTGAAACCCGTTGAGTCATGGACTGAGATTGAACATAGGCTTACACAGTATAACTCTAAAGGTCTGCACGTTATTTCCTCACTTGTCACACCTCAAGAGTATAATAGTATCATGACTTGTGAAACTTTGATAGAATATTGGGATACACTTGCACTCACTCATGAGGGAACGAGTAGGGTTAGGGCATCTGAGTTGCAAAATCTCACTACACAGTTTGAGACTATTAAGATGTTAGAGAGTGAGACATTTGATGAGTTTTACACTAGGTTGTCCACTATTGTTAATGTGGTATTTAACCTAGGGGAGAAGATTATCAATAAACGAGTGATTTAATCTTAAGATCATTGCCGAGTAGTTTGGATGCTAAAGTGACTGTTATGAACTCCCTTGGTATGTTTAACTCATCGAAACTAGAAGAGGTCGTAGGTGACTTACAAACCTATGAACTCGATATGTTTACCTCCAAGCAAGTGCCAAAGAAAGAAAAAGGCATTGCTTTGAAAGCCCTGAAGGAGGGGACTAAAGTTTCGAATGACGACTCCAATTTCGACTTTGAGGATAAGAACTTGTTGGCAAGAAAGTTTAAGAAGTTTCGTCAAATTCATAAGAAATCGAAAGATGCCAAAAAGTTTAAGAAATTCAAGAATAAAGGAGACTCCTTCCATGGGGATAAAAGTGATAAACCTAAGAGAGATGAGTCTCTTAGGTGTTTCGGGTGTGAGGGGTATGGTCACAAAGTTAAGGAGTGCCCCACTAGACTTAAGAAAGAGGTCAAGCAACCAATTGCATATAATGCCACCTTAAGTGATAGTGAACCGGAAGAGGGCGAGTATTCCCCCATTGAGCATAACCTTGTTGCATTTATCGTATGTCATGTGAGCGATGACGATATATCTTCCCACAAAGATACTCATGTGCATGACATTTCCAAGGCTATTAAGAGTACTTCCCGAGAGGGTGAGGGTGATGAGAGCGAGGATGAGGAGATCGACGTAGGAGAGTTACAAGTGGCATTTCAAGAGTTGTTTGAGGAGACGGTGAAGGTTAAGTCTAACTCGAAATTACAAGCTAAGTTGAAAGAACGTGCTGTAGAAAATAATGATGCATTAATTGAGGATCTTAGGGCATGAGAGATGAAGCTCAGGGAGAAGATAGAGTATGTCGAGAAACAGAGAGACAACCTTAGAGGTTTGATGCAGGCTTTAAAAAGTAGGTGATAAAGTTTGAGGAGTCTAGGAGTCTACTCGAGTCTAGGATTAAGGAGTTAGAGGAGAGTTTGAGAGACTCGTCTGGAGTTAAGTTTGACTTGGAGGCTAGAAGTGAGAAATTGGATAGGATGCAAGGCACCGTCCAAATTAAGAGAGATAGGGATGGTATTGGTTTTGATGATCGTGTTGTTCCCATTCCCCCCGCACGTGTGAGAGAGCCACATAGGAATATTAGAAAAGGTCAACATGTAGGTCACTTTCCATACCATCGCTATACTTACACATTTATTGGTAGGAAAGGTCACCTTCTAAAGTTTTCTCTGACCTTAGGAATGCTCCTCGAAAGTTTAGGAAGTTTAGGAATAAAGTTACCCCGATTCCCCCCACCCCCAAGCATCGTTACACACCTACTTGGGTTAGGAAGTCGGATTTGGTAGCTTTAGGAATAAAACTTCATGGTTCTTATTTGGTTGCACTGGATTCTTTCCATGATAAATCTAAAGGTTGAGTGTGTTACCATGTTTATCATTTCGTATTATATTTTTTTATTGCATTTTATTTGAAAAATACAAATAGATTTTTTGTTTTGAAATTTTTTGAGAAAAACACGATTTTTTTTTCTTTATTTGAGTCAAAACATTTGAAAAAGCCAAAAAGATTTTCGGTTTTGTTTTTATGTAATGAGTTAACACGTTGGATATGGCATAGTGGTGTGCTTGAACCCCCTTCCTTCCATTATCCACATGGCAAGGACATTTGGTCATTATTATCGATGCTTTGAATGATCTTAACCATTGTATTACGGGCTTGTTTTGAAGTTGACATGCATTTTGATTTGACTTTGTATATATGCCATCTTTTCACACATGCATGAGTTTATATGGATGTTTGATTACTCTTGCATATTTGAGTTTGGTGAGACGTTCTTATATCAATCTTGTCATCTATGAATAAGTAGACTAAAGGAGGGAGTGTGCATGTAATAAACGTTTACCCGTGAGCATTTTAATATATATTAAAAATATGATGAGTGTACGGGAAAGGGCTGCGAGGGTGTAAAATTGACTTGTCATGAAAGCCACCGTTTAAAAGAGCTCGGAAAAATTCATAAGTCAATAAAATGAATCATATGACAAAAATGGGCCAAATTAGTTTACTTCATTCAAAAGAAAATATATGGTATATTATTGAGGGAGTTTGGATGGATTAAAAATTTAAATGGGTTTACACAGAGCTTCCTATAGTTGAAAAATCGTGTCATGGCGCTATTGTTTGTAGAATCGCCAAAATCACGGATTCATGTGCATGATTTTTTTTAGTTAATTAAGGTGACACTTTAATTGTCACATATGATTATAATAAAGTTTGATGATAGATTGCTATTGATTAGAGCTTCCTGATCGTTTCGATGTGTTGGAATTGTGATTCATTTGTTGTAGTTCACGCCCATACATTCCATGTTCATGTTTAGGAAAATAGATACTATGTTAGCATGTTACTCATACTTGTTTGTTTTTGAGTTTTCTTAGTTTAGCTAATGTTTTGCTACTGTTTCACAGTTTTAAGCCCCTTCCAGTTAGTTTTTTTTTTGTAATTCTTTTACTGGGAAACACCGTTTAATTTTCTGGGGAGACGGTGAAAATTTGTCAATGTCATTCTAATGACATACTGTTTTGTTCGAGCGATGTCGTATTTCGTTCGAACGACATCCCTAGCTCGTTCGAACGATAACCTGGTTGAACAGTTTGAGTTTTGCTGGTTGATTTTTGTTTCAGTACCCTACTGCATATTGATTCATATTTAGGTATTGATTTTCTCTTTATGTAGTCTACTTTGATCATTGACATATTTTGCTTGTTTCATGGTTATCTAGCATATTATGAGTTAATAAAATCAAATTGTTATTTTCACATGTTAGATTTGTTTATCTTTTCACCGAATTGTCTATTAGAGACAAAAAGGGGGAGGGATGTCTATGATGTAGGGGGAGTTTTGAGAGTATGTTGTGTTATGTTCACATATTGGTATCATGATTACTCACATAAAAAATGATTCAGGTTTAAAAGTATCATATTAATCATTTGTTCCTCCATACTTCACTGGGTATTTGTCTGTTTCATATGTGTAGGGTATGCTTAAAGAGATACGATATTTCAAGTCTACATCACATTTAGACACTTGAGAAAAGTTTCATGCTTTTCGGTCCATTGTTGAAGAATCTTATCCTGTATTGATGGTGTATTTTTCATTTTGGGTTTATAAGATGGGATTTAGGCATCATACAGCTTGACGGCCCGACTTAGGAATTTCATTTTTGGTTTTGTCTCGAAATAGTCAAAGGGGAGATTTGTAAGGACCAAATTTCCTTTTTAGTCTTAATGTAGTTTTAAATTTTTCTAAGAAACAAAACATGTTTGAGTCATATATAGATTTTATATTGTCTAATCCCACGAGTCTATGACGTATTGAAGACGTTACGGCAAAACTACAAAGATTCAATCATGCCGAAGTTTAATTGGTGAAATTTCTCGTCTTCAAGGTTTAATTTCATTTCGAGATCACACATGTATGAATGCATAATGTTAATGAAACCCGACATTCATTTTATAAAAATAAGGATGTTATTTTCTTTAAAGAAAATGTTTTTAAAAGAGGTTTCATAGTTTACACTTCATCTATGTTAGATAAGGACGGATGAGAATTGGATAAGAGTTTGTTTTAATCAAAACTTTATTTAAATTAAGAACTCTATCTAACGACATCGTTCAAACGAGATTTGATATCGTTCGAACGAGATCCACTATCATTTGAACGACGTGGCATCTCGCTCGAATGAGATTCTGGCACCGACTCAATTTTATTATAAATAGAGGTTCACAGTTTCCTCGAAGAGTGTGTGATTGGGCATAAATATTGTATATTTATCCCCCTAATTTCAGTACTTTTGTGAACCCGAATGATGTAACATATATGGATTTGATTCAATTTTATGCTTCTAACCTTCTTGGCGAGTATTGCGTGTTTTTTGCTTCTCCTATTGGTTTTACAGGTTAATTATGCAAGCAGTGCAAAGGAGGAAGCAAGACAGTGCAAGAAAAGCTAGGAAGGCAAGTTCAAGGGCATTTTCGTAATTTTTCAGCCTTAGTCCGGAAGTGGGTCCAACTAGAAAGTTTAAGATCTTTCAATTACAAGAACACCATAAAAAACGGCACCTCAATCCGAGCTACGATGAAAGAGTTATGACCCCTTGAAGTTGCGGAAAAATCATAGAAGAAAGGCTAGGAAGGCAAGTTCAAGGGCATTTTCGTAATTTTACAGCCCGATTCTGGAGGTGGGGCCTTCTGGAAAGTTGAAGATCTCGAAACAACGAGCACACTGGAAAAAACGGCACCCAAATCCGAGCTACGGTTGAAAAGTTATGCTCAGTTGAAGTTGAAGAAAAATCCAAGAAAAGAAGAGAAAATCCAGAAAAAAATCTAAGTGCTGAGAGCAAGACCAGGCTGGTACATGCGAACCGGTTCGCTGTACCTGCGAACCGGTTCGCTGTACCTGACACGCGAATTTTGTCTTTCATTTGGATTGGTCTCCAAGTCTCCTAATAGGTTTAAAAGACTCCAAACTTGTGGGGAACGAAGGCATTAACCTAGGAGCAGCTTTTAGGGCTATTTTTAGAGAGTTTTTGATAGAGAAAAAGGAGAGGAACATCTAGGAACATCAAGGGCATAAATTACTTCAAGAATTCATTGTTTCGGGTTTGTTTTTGCAAGTTTTAATTCAAGATTCTTGTTTCTTATTATTGCTCTTGCATGCTTTGTTTTCCCATTAGATTCAACTTGTTTTCGCATTCATAATACGTATTTACATGTTTAGATTTAGTTTTATCATGAATTCATACACATGCAACACCATTCTTTCATGCATTAGGCAATTTAACATGTCCGGCTAGGTTTTTCAAGGTTGGGATGCATGAACCCAACCTGATGTGTTAGTGCATGTGTATAACGTTGATCCGCTGAATTTAATGATTAATTTTGATCGTATCGTGTAATTTCATAAGAGTTGTAGATCTTTATATCTCGTTTGCCTATGGGTACTCGTGATGATTTAGAATACAATTTGAGTGTAATTACCGCGATACCGATTTACTCATCCTCAGATTAGGTATGACACGGGCTTGAACCTCGTATACATAATGCTTGGGAGTACTAAATTCTGGGTTTGAATTAATCGGATAAATTTATGATCAACGTTATCACTACACTACACTAGGGTTGGGGGATTGTATTCCCATCCTATTTTCTCATCATTTAGTTAAAAGTTTCAATTCAATCCTTCATTCTTAATCTAGATAATTTAGTTAGTTGCATATTTTATCATAGTTTCATAATTGCATTTAGTTTAATCAATCCCAAAAACCCAAAATCAATTCTTTTCTTTTCTTCTTAGAGTCACGTTAGGATTCCTCTTTCTTATCCCGTCGTCACAACTCCGTTGTCCTTTTTCCCTGAGGATCGATACCCGACTTGTCGGATTATTACTTGAACGACAGGCTTGCACTTGAGCCTAGAGAGTACACACCTTAGAGACACATTCTGAGTCGTGTCAAGTTTTTGGCGCCGTTGCCGGGGAATTAGGTAGACTTAGGTATAGATTGAGTTAATCTAAAACTTTGACCAAAAATAAAAAATTAAAAAATAAATAAAAAAAAAAAAATATTTGATGAGTATTACGAGGGAGATGCTGGATGAGAGCGAATGGCAAGATACAATAGATGAATTTCTTCGTAATGACCAACCATCCACATCACAGAAGTCTTCAGAAGAGAGTGAACGAAATTGTTCAAAACACACTCGAGAGAGAGAATTAGGAGATATAAGTCTTGAAGACTTTGAAAAAGAATTCGGTCCGGTGGATGAGAGCCTGGATGAGAGCCTTAACGACGAAGTCCAAGCTCTATTGGATTCATTTCGTCACCTAGAAGAAAGCGAATGGGAAGCTAAAATTGATAAATTCCTTCTTTGTGACCATCCACCCATACCACTAGAGGTCCCGAAGGCAAATGAGGAGAAAAGTTGTGGTCCATACAACTTAGAGCCCGACCCATGTGTCTTAAAAATTGAAAGAAACATAGGTGTTCCCTCCGAGTCAGCGCACGCAGACCACGCTTTGAGTCAGGATCATGAGGATCCCTTTCCAATTAGTCACGATGAGTCTCCTGGTCTATCCTTTATCTATGGGCGAGGTCCCAACTTATTCCGGTTGTTAGTATATGATAGGAAGACGGGGGTGATAAGGAGAGCATCATTCCCCGTGCAAGGGGTCGGGTGAGTTTATGGAGAGATGAGAGGTCGTCGCTCCCCCGACGCGTATGGGGTGATTGTTGTCGTATTTTTGAGTCATGCATGAGTGTCATATAGTGTCTTGTTGCATTTTTCATATTTGTTTGTTTTATTTTTCCGCACTTATTATTCGCTCTGAGCTAGATTTTAGTCCTTTTTGCTTGAGGACAATGCAAAAGTCTAAGTTAGGGGGGGTCACAAGTGCGTATTTCTAAAACTTCACAAATTTTCAAAAATGCCCAAAATTTCCAAAAAAATCATAAAATTTTGAAAAAGCCAAAAATATTTTTGTTCAAAATAAATAAAAATTGGAATTCAAAATTTTCAAAAATATCATTAAAAGTCGGTTTAAAGTCTCAAATTGTAAACATTCAACATACACAAAGCCGAAATTGACCAAAGATGGAAATTGTGCGAAAATTGACGACTTAACGAATAAGTGTAGAGATTAACAAACCCGGTGAGATTCGAGCCTATCACTTGTTGCGAGTTTTTAAATCAATCCGAGTTAATTGTTAACTCAAAGTTCTTTTTAGCGCTTAATAAGTTGTCAAGGATCTCAAATTTTTTTCATTTGATCGGTTTTGAAAAATGTGTGCAATATTGCCTTGAAAATCGTGCCAAATTAGTCTCTAAACTTAAATTCATCTCGAAACGCATATGGTAACGCAATTGGTATTTTGGACAATGAAGTAGGCCCTCGTTTGTCACCCAAAAATATTGGCCAGAAAAAGTAGCGAAAAATTATCCCTTTTGTAACCCAAATTGAGCCAAATAATTTTCCCTTTCGTTTGACAACCCGAAAAACCCAAAATAGCCCGGAATTGCAAAAAATGAAAAAATAAAAAATCAGAATTTAAGTCCGAAAAGTGCAACAAAAAGGGGGCAAGAAAAAAAAAATAGAAGAATGCTCAACAAAAATAGCAACAAAGAAAAAAAGAAAAGAAAAAAAAATAGAAAAAGAAGAAAAAAATGAGCAATAGCCCGGAAAATGCACAAACGGACATCACGAATGACTTTTCCAATTCCAACCCTCCATACCTCCTTTATTTTACCCAATGCAACCTTTAACCCGAAAAAGTCCTAACCGAGTCCAAATTGCGTAAATTGAGTACCGCGTGGAGAGTTAATACACCAAAAGATAATATAAGAGGTTAAATGCGCGAAATAGAGGCGATGTTCCCGTTTTTAAAACCGTAATCCGTTGAAGAGATCCTTTCACCATAAAATTTCCGTCTTTCTAATTGCATGCGTGTATTTGCTTCCACTACATTTACTCCTTATATCACGCATGCCGAGAGAATAGCCATAATCCGAGAGATTCGTTTGTGAGTGCATTCCGTGAGAAATTGAAATCAAAACGAATTTTCGGATAAGTAACGTAATGATCAATCGATGAAAATTGGCGGTTATATTTCCGGCTTCGCACACACACACTACGATTTGAGACTTGTAAATATGACTTGATGATGAC
This sequence comes from Sambucus nigra, assembly GCA_949130495.1. Lineage (NCBI taxonomy): Eukaryota > Viridiplantae > Streptophyta > Magnoliopsida > Dipsacales > Adoxaceae > Sambucus > Sambucus nigra. The sequence goes on along the minus strand of OX422215.1, from coordinate 321,978,333 downwards.
TATTTTATGGAAAAGTTTGAATTGTACAATTTTTGCGTATTTTGAATTTTCTTTGAGTCGAATTTTGTGGGTATATTCACTGCAAACCCTCACGAGACACAACTCGTCCTACTAGGGTAACCTAGAGGTTTAAAGGCTTGTTGCATATGCTAAATGCAATCGCTTGCCCGCGAAAGTGGCATTCTATCCCAATAAAGTCCTTGAAGTGTCCTTAACTCTTACTTTCATTCTTTTACATTGCTCGGGACGCGCAAAGTTCTAAGTTAGGGGGGTTTGATTGGGCATAAATATTGTATATTTATCCCCCTAATTTCAGTACTTTTGTGAACCCGAATGATGTAACATATATGGATTTGATTCAATTTTATGCTTCTAACCTTCTTGGCGAGTATTGCGTGTTTTTTGCTTCTCCTATTGGTTTTACAGGTTAATTATGCAAGCAGTGCAAAGGAGGAAGCAAGACAGTGCAAGAAAAGCTAGGAAGGCAAGTTCAAGGGCATTTTCGTAATTTTTCAGCCTTAGTCCGGAAGTGGGTCCAACTAGAAAGTTTAAGATCTTTCAATTACAAGAACACCATAAAAAACGGCACCTCAATCCGAGCTACGATGAAAGAGTTATGACCCCTTGAAGTTGCGGAAAAATCATAGAAGAAAGGCTAGGAAGGCAAGTTCAAGGGCATTTTCGTAATTTTACAGCCCGATTCTAGAGGTGGGGCCTTCTGGAAAGTTGAAGATCTCGAAACAACGAGCACACTGGAAAAAACGGCACCCAAATCCGAGCTACGGTTGAAAAGTTATGCTCAGTTGAAGTTGAAGAAAAATCCAAGAAAAGAAGAGAAAATCCAGAAAAAAATCTAAGTGCTGAGAGCAAGACCAGGCTGGTACATGCGAACCGGTTCGCTGTACCTGCGAACCGGTTCGCTGTACCTGACACGCGAATTTTGTCTTTCATTTGGATTGGTCTCCAAGTCTCCTAATAGGTTTAAAAGACTCCAAACTTGTGGGGAACGAAGGCATTAACCTAGGAGCAGCTTTTAGGGCTATTTTTAGAGAGTTTTTGATAGAGAAAAAGGAGAGGAACATCTAGGAACATCAAGGGCATAAATTACTTCAAGAATTCATTGTTTCGGGTTTGTTTTTGCAAGTTTTAATTCAAGATTCTTGTTTCTTATTATTGCTCTTGCATGCTTTGTTTTCCCATTAGATTCAACTTGTTTTCGCATTCATAATACGTATTTACATGTTTAGATTTAGTTTTATCATGAATTCATACACATGCAACATCATTCTTTCATGCATTAGGCAATTTAACATGTCCGGCTAGGTTTTTCAAGGTTGGGATGCATGAACCCAACCTGATGTGTTAGTGCATGTGTATAACGTTGATCCGCTGAATTTAATGATTAATTTTGATCGTATCGTGTAATTTCATAAGAGTTGTAGATCTTTATATCTCGTTTGCCTATGGGTACTCGTGATGATTTAGAATACAATTTGAGTGTAATTACCGCGATACCGATTTACTCATCCTCAGATTAGGTATGACGCGGGCTTGAACCTCGTATACATAATGCTTGGGAGTACTAAATTCCGGGTTTGAATTAATCGGATAAATTTATGATCAACGTTATCACTACACTACACTAGGGTTGGGGGATTGTATTCCCATCCTATTTTCTCATCATTTAGTTAAAAGTTTCAATTCAATCCTTCATTCTTAATCTAGATAATTTAGTTAGTTGCATATTTTATCATAGTTTCATAATTGCATTTAGTTTAATCAATCCCAAAAACCCAAAATCAATTTTTTTCTTTTCTTCTTAGAGTCACGTTAGGATTCCTCTTTCTTATCCCATCGTCACAACTCCGTTGTCCTTTTTCCCTGAGGATCGATACCCGACTTGTCGGATTATTACTTGAACGACAGGCTTGCACTTGAGCCTAGAGAGTACACACCTTAGAGACACATTCTGAGTCGTGTCAGTGTGCATTCTGGAAAAATAGGTTAGGATCTAGAAACCTGGTTGCACATGTTTTCTAAGGTTTCATAGGCTTAAACACATCCTTAGAGTTTGTAAAGATCCGAGCTTTCATTATCAAATGTTTTTGTGATCTTTGATGCACCAAGTTGAGTTTTTTCATCATTGAACACTTGTGATTACTGGTTTTGCAGTGGAGAAGCGACGTACATCGTGTTCAACATTGTAGACGTATCAAGCTGTATCGGTGGACACCGATACATTCGTGGAGTCGAGTGTTGTGGACGAGCATCATGGAAGATGAAATTTCTACATGGGAACTATTAAAGAATGGTAGAAGATCAGAAGGAGCATCAAGATCCGTTGGGATCGAGTCGCTGAGTAAGGATAATCTGTCTTCGAAAAACCTTTATTCATAGTGATAGTCTGGCTTGGGCTGTCCGAGGTTTTTTCCCGTTTTGGGTTTTTTCTAGTACATCCGGCGTTGTGAGTATCTTTACGTTATTCTACTTGCATATCACCTAGATGCATGTTTAGGACTTAAACAAGATAAAATTGGCATAGGAAATTTGTTCACAGCTTGGTTTGATAAAATTGAAAAAAAAAAATCAGAAAGAGAAAGTTGATTTGCATTCATCCTTAACTTAATTCCGCCCAAGCAAAAAGTGTTTTTTTTAAGTTATATTTTGGAGATCTACAATTCGAAACAAGTGTGTTATGTATGGGAACCATTTGAATAGTCAGGTAATGAGCAAGGTAGAAATGTGAGTTTGATCCGCGCGCGAAATAGGTGAATTTGGTTGACGCAAGCAAGTCACGGTATTTTGTTTAAATGAGATTTACTTGAGAGATTCGCCTATTGTAGCGGAGTCATCTTTATATAAATTACTCATTCTAGTGATGTATTATATGATTAAGATGTTATCTTGGGTATGGACTGGTTAGCAACGGTTGGTACGATAGTGGGCTGTTTGTGCAAGGCTATCGTGTTCGCTATTCCCCGCCAGGATGTGTTGTTTTAGTGATTCATCACCGGAAAGAGGGGCGAGCTCTCATTTTATATGATATTAAGATGGAGGCTTCGGAGAGTATAGTTGTCTCGAGATATTTTATCTCGGTGTAGGGAATTTACTTATATTGTTTAGGGTATTTGAATTTATTATTGAGCGAAAAGATTAAACTCGTTATGGTGATTAGTGCGAATGACTAATGATAGTGAGAGCATGGTGTAATATGACTCCTTTAGAGATGTGGAAGTTGAGAGATATATTTAAATATGTATGGGGATAGGATTTTGAGTGTCCTGGTTATGTGCTTTAAGCTTATAGAACTCGATCTCTGATAATGCTAGTGATGATGCATGTGGAGGGGAAGTTCCTTGTTTGTGTGTCATTGCGAGATGAGATATGCATGGGCCTTAATAAATGTAGGGATTGGAAAGAAGTTGATGGATTCTAGGGGCATCAGTTTCGAATGTTAATCGTTATACGTGTGAAGAAAACACTGTGACCTCAGAGCTATTATACGAGTAAAGCCAACGGTGCCGGTAGTGCTGTTGAAAGGCACTGAAATGTTTTCTTACTACGATTTGAAGGGTAGGATAATGTAGAGAATAATTCGATTATAGGTCATGGGGTGATTGAGAATACCCAAGTGCTATTACCAAGCCGAGAATGCGAGGCCAATTTTGAGAAAAGTGTGTTAGGTGTGGGACGTTTGCGATGTTTGCACAAGTACGCATGGATTATAGGGTGTATGGGCGCCCTGATTTGTTATATTTTCAAAAGTCATCCGAGATAGAAGGGCATGGAAATTATGTGTGAGACTATGCCAGAGGTACAACTATCAACTAGTTCGAATGGTATGATGGATTGAGCGTCGTATGAGAAAGATGATAATTCAAGCATATATGTGCAACGAGAGCTAGCACACACGAGATGGGTTGAAAGGCTGTGAAAATCCATTTAAAATATATCTCTTGATAAAGAGGATACCAAATTATTATGAGAAAGTAGAGCCTTACTCAAATGAGTGTTGAAGAGTGGCTTGCACATAACCAAGGAAGGAAGGGATGTATGTAGTACCACTTAATGTGAGATTTTATAAGTGGGAATTGATGATGGGTGAGTTATTGTGAGATTATCTCCGGGTACATCACCCAGGGATGGAAAAAGGTTGACTTAAGAGGAACAACTAGAAACTTGGCAACAAGTCTGCATTTTCCAATGATGGAATGGTTAGGCAAACTATAAAATTTTGTTTGGTGGCCTGCCAAGCCATAACAAGGTCAATAATTTCTTCAAGTGTGTAGAATGAATTGACTGAGATGAAGAAATCTTTTCTTTCCTTAAAAATAAGGATTGCACCGGTGCGAGGTGCCACCTAATATTATTGCAAATTGGGATGAGATCCTGTAATTCCACCTCTGATAGGGATTATCAGGAAGCGATGGGGATGAAGTTTTGTTTTGGGCATATTGTATCACCTATAGCCGATGGTTAGACGAGAGGTGGTTTATTATGCGTGATAATGCTAGTAGTGCATTTGGTGACTTGTAGGGTAATTGAGCGGAGAAATTACCATTTTTTTTAGTTGTGTGTAATAACTCGTACATGTTCATCATGCACAAAGTACTTTTGAGGCTTTGGGTAGAAAGCCTTGTTGTTGACCCTCTGGTTGATTAGAAATGAGGGGATAACAATATTTTTGGACTCATTGTGACTTAGAGTCCGTTGTTAAATAATGGAGTGTACCACCAACTTGTGTGGGTGGCTTTTGTTTGTCGTGAACCACAAACTTAGGGATGTGCGACCTTTTCTCAGTATGTAGATGATAGAGTCAGTATTGAGATCACATGACTGATGAAACGTATCAATACGTAGTGAGTTAAGAAAGCTTGTTAGTAATATGAGGCTACAGTGATTAGGCCTTTTGATAGGTGGGAACCACTAGCGAGTGTATTGTGGAGTGAACCTTATGTTATTATGATTGGAATTTGAATACTAGAGGATGTCATGATATTAAAAACCCTAAGTTTTAGTACCGCTCTTGTCCTAATTTTGAGGACAAAATTCCTTTGTAAGGGGGGAAGTATGTAATACCTTGTATTTCTACGTATTTATGATTTAATTAATTGAGAAATTAATTGGGAAAATACGTTTTAGTTAAATTACATGTGTGACGTAATTTAATGTGATTAATTAAAAAATATGATGATTAAAAATTAATCGAGATACAAAGACTGATTAATATTATATTATGAGATTTACTATATGTGTGAATAGTAAATATTTATAGTAAATTTGATATACGTCATAGCGAGTGATATGGGCGTATTTGTTATTGTCTCACTGGGAGTCGCATTTAGACTATTTGGAGGTGATAAGTGAGAAATATATTTTAGTAACTCAAATAAAAATTTATAGGTCACAGATGAGTCCGTAAGGGTCGAAATAGTCAAAATGAGATACCCGGGGGTACTAGTCGGGTACCGGGGTAGTTTTAGGCTAAATCAGGACAATACGGGGGAGTTTTAATCTTTTGGTATACGCGGGTGAGGAGACCTATGAATTTACAAACTCTAAATCAGATTATAAGATTTGGAGGCTAGGGATAGAGGAGAGAAAAATATACAAAATCCATTAGAGAGAAGAGAGAAATAATTGTCAAATCCTAAGGAAGAATTGGTGAAGGATTCAAAGGGTTCTTGCACCACAAACTAATTGGGGAGGAAGATTGGAGGTGAAAGACAATCAATCAACAACAACAATCACGAAATCAAATCATCTCTGACTAAGGTAAGTGGTTATTTGCAAATTAAATTGAGTTATAATATCCATGTGTAGGATTTATGAATATTATGACTTGATGAATATTCTCGGAGAAAAAGAATTGAATAAAATGCATTGTGGTTAGGGATTTTCATGTAGAATGAGTTAGACATGTAGAGGATTTGAAATCATAGAAGACTTGATGATTAAAATGAATTTAATCTAGGTTTATGATTTAAAATATGGGAAGAACATATTTTTAGGGTTCTTGAATAATTAGAAGATTTGAATTATTCTGGACTAAATTGTGAAGATTTATAAGGTTTAAATCGTTGGAAATCATCCTAGAGTATGTCGAAATGGTTTAGTATCATTGGTTGCAAGTTTGATGGATTATCATGTGAGTTAGATAATTGAATATGGTGAAAAATGCATGAATAAGAAGAAGAACTGCGTCTATCACTGCTCGATCGATCGATCGAGCCTTCAATGTCGATCAATCGATGGAGTCGATCGGTCGACCTATGAATGTTAATCGATCGACCCAAGCTGATTTTGGGTTCTTTTATTGGTTGAGTTCTATTTGATAGCCGACGCTGGAGGAGAACCTTAGTGATGATATTATACCTATGTAGGGACTTACAGAGTACCAGTAGGTGTATACTGGGGGTCCGTTATAATCATTGAGTGCAAGATTTGATGAGATGCACCAACAAGGATAAACTGATCAAGTAGTGCATCGAGAATTTGGGATGTGAGTTACAGAGAGAGTAAACTCCATTCCAAAGAATATACCCGTAAGTTAGAGTTAGCTTAACTACTAAAATGAATGGAGGGATAACTAGGGACCTTAGAGTTGTGTGAATACTCAATTAAAATGCGATAGTGAGATAAATCGAAAATTAAGAAGTACGATGAATATCTGAGAGAAATATTATGTACGAGCATGATTATTAGATTGTGTGTATACCTACTGAATTATATAGATACTTAGGTGGAGTGAATACCAAAAGTACATTTTATTATACTAGGGTCGAGGTAGGATTCCAAACTAGTATGATCTAAAGAGTACAGTGAATATCCAAGTAAATATTACATTAGAGAATGATTATTAGATTATGTGTATACCTACTGAATTATATAGATGCTTAGGTGGAGAGAATACCTAAAGTATATTAGCCTATATATAAGGGTCGATGTAGGATTCCAAACTAATATATGGAAATAATGATTTGGGGATGTGATGAAAGAGTTCTGAACCAATCTATATATAAAATTTCATTAGTGGGGTCGAGGTGATTTTTCTGAACCACTACCTGAAATGAACTTGGGGTCGAGATGACATTCTGAACCAAACTCTTACTTGGTGTTGATTGACCATTCCGAACCAAGAGTCCTTGATGTGTGTTAAGAGGCCATATTAGTAATAAATAAATTTATAGGTATATATTGTGTGTGAATTGTATACTATATTAATAATCTACTTATACGAGTTAGCAGATAATAAGGTGCCGTGATTAAATCTAAAAGCAAATTAAATAGGAAAACATAATTATAAACCAGTTAAAGATAACAAAGTGTGAATAGTTATCTAAGTACATAAATCATGAGATATGGTTACTATTACATACTAAGTGGGCAGTATGGGAACTTAGTCGTGTAGATAAGTTCAGTTGGATACTGTAGTCTTGTTAGCTTGGGTAGTACAGTTAGGTGGGCTAAGTACAACACATTAGGCGTGCACTAGATGAGGGGTGAGGTAACTCAAGAGAGTGTGCGTAAATCTTAACACGTGTAATCAATAACTCATTTTATTGTAATAAACACTTTCTAAATATTTTCAAAATTTTTTGAGTACTAACTCTTGATATCAAAATATTTTCAAAACCCTTTTAGGGGTCTAGCCATAGGGACGTCGGACTTGAGGATTCAGTCCAGGGACTCGTAGTTGCAGCTATGTGAAGGCTAACATGACTTTGCATAGATGACTCATTTATTCAAATCTAGTGTAGGATCTCCTTTTTAGTACTCTCTATTGGGACATGTTGTCCATTGTCATTATTTCAGTTATTTAGTATTGGATTATATTGGTTTATTTAGCAATTGTGGATTTTTAGCCAAATGTTGACTCGGCAAGACTTTATTCATTATATATTGTGAGATGGTTTGAATTCTAGTATATTGTGAATGTTTAATTATTATTTCCGCATGAGTTATCTTATCGAGTTAATTAAAGATAAAATTTAACACCGGTCTAATTTCGCTTAGGTGATTAGTAATTAAAAAGTTTTCAACAGTGATGCTAAGAATGAACCAACTAAGAAACTTGTTTAATTTAATTTAAGACTGATCACCTAGGATTTAATTAGGTGGGGTGTCACAATCTTCCTCTCCAGCACCTCCACCTGTAATTACATGACAATTAAATGAACCAAAATTGATCATAACTACCTCACGTTCTGGTTTCTTAGGCTTATTCAGCCGATCGAGATCATCTTTATAACCATCTTCATGGATTATCTTCATGTCATCTCTAGGATTGCATGGATAATTTGACCTTCCCCTTGCTTCTTTGCCTTCTCGCTCATCAATAAACTTATTCAATTTACCTCAGTGAATAAGAGATTCCACTTCGTTCTTCAAAGTGATACAGTCATCTGTTATATGGCCATGATCCTTATGGAACTCATAATATTTAGATGTGTATTTCCTATTAGGAGGTGTTCTTAATCTTTCAGTCCATTGTAAATCCTTATTGTATTTGATTTATTCTAGTATATGGTGAATGCTAATAGTTAATGGAGTATAAGTTCCATACTTTTTGAGCTTGTCATCATTCGTTGACTTTTGATTGTTCTGCTCCTTTTGATCTTTCTTATCATGCTTAGCGACTGGACTCTGTTTTGCAGCCATTACTTCCTCGGTATTCAGTATTTTTCCTGCCTTAGCCATGAGTTCAGTCATGGAGTTAGGAGGATCTTTGGCCAAAGCATAATACAGTTTCTTGGGAAGTAACTCACTTATTAGAGCAGTGATGGTTGTTTTCTCCTCATAGTCATCCATTTTTAATTTCTAGCTGTTAAAACGAGTGATATACTCGCTGTTTTCCACCCTACTCATTTCCTTACACTCAAGAGATGGGTTATTCTTTTTACTAGCTTATCTCCAAAATAAAAGTTGCTGATGAACAGCTCGACAATCTGGTTGAAGATGGCAATTTATCCTCGGGGCAAGTTATTGAACATATTTGGGCAGAACCTGTAATGGTGCTTGAAAATGTTCTACATCTCATCTCATCAGGGATTGAATAAATGTTAGCTGCAACTTGATATTGTTCCATGTGCAAAACTGAATCAGTTTTTCCATCATACTTTGGGGTGACCACAAGGGTTTTAAACTTAGATGGAGTTAGGAAATAAACCATTGGTTGGATAAAGGGAGACCTTTTAACAAAATTCCTCTGCAAGAGATTCTTTGCTTTTGCCATTTCTCCTAATTGATCTTCCAATCGCTAGATTGACCCTTTCCATGATGGATTTCCTGCATCAGTTTCGTGCGAAGAAGCTCGGCTATATCGACCATGTGTTTGTACTGAGCTCTCTTCTTGAGAAGTCTGCTCGGCATGTGCAGATCATCGGACACTTGATGTTGACCTAACTGAGGCTTCACAATGGTCAACTGGATATTAGGTGGTTTTGGATAACTCCCTATGAAGGTTTCTATTTTCCCGAGGTCCCAAACGATCAAAAGGTGAAGCTCTAATAAAATTTTCAGGATACTTGGCCTTTTAGGAGATAAAGAATGTCCATCATAGAACTTTATTGCTCTAACTGATGAATTGACTCTTGAGTGATAAATCTTATCATGAGATGATCTCGAATACTATGTCGATTATGCCTAGGAGGTGGGGGCGACTTTTATCTCCTTGGTGAAGGATTTTCTTGCTGCCTGGATAAGGATGGAGATCTGGCTTGTTTTGACCGTGCCAATTGTCTCATTGTTTCTTTCATAGCATCTTGACCCCTAGCAATACTAGCAATACTAGCAAGAATACAATTTACGTCGACAACTGTAGGCGGAGCATATGGAACGGTTGATTTGCCTTCGTTCCTGGAACTGGGCTATGGATCATTCATTTTTCCTTGATCAAGGATATACGAGATTGAGAATAACAATTAAACATACATTCCCATTGACGACGCCAATCCATTGATGTAAAAAAATGGACTAGGTCCAATTTTCTAATCACAGATAAAATATATGATTGTAATGAAATAAGTAAATAAAAGACAAAGAGTTTTAAAGTCATTTGGCTGTGTAAGAAAGCCTACGTCCACTATTATTGTATTGATTTTTAAGGTTACAGAAAGCTAGGTACCCTTTTTAATAAGAATATCCTAGAATCTTTTCTCACTCGCCTTTGATGAAAGGAATCCAATGTATTCATAGTGACCCGAAGATCAAGGGTTGTGACGCCTTTATATATTAAAGGCCTTTACACCCGTACATAATCAATGTGATGGTTGGTTGTATGAGCCACGTGCAATAAGACATTCTGTTGTACTTCCCATATGGTGGCTTTTCATCTATATTGATGGTCTTCATTGAAAGCATGCATGCCGAGAAACTATATGCTGATTGGGATTTCTACCACGTAGGGAGATAGTTGTGCACTTCTGATTGGTCCACGTAGGTGGATAATTTTTTGTATCAACACCGTATAATATAAGAATGGGGGTATTTTATCATAAATATAAATGATGGTTAGGTATTGTGCATTAATTAGATAAACATTTTTAGTGTGGTTAAAGTAAATATATGAGTAAACAAAAAAGGGGTAAGGAGAGGGAGAGGGGGAGAAAAAGATAAACCTTATGCTATAATAGGGGTGAAAATGGAAAAATATCAAATAAGCCTCTAATTGTAATTATGTTGGAATATCTACGTGATCTCCACCGATTAATAGGCGTTTGAATCAATGGAAGGGCTGGGGGAAAGGGTGGCTGAGAGTTCTTTTTATGCCGAGAATAAAAGTGTAGGGATGTTAATTGTAAAGTTTAAATATCAAACGCGGGACCTTTGTGTTTTTTGAAAATGTAGGGTTTAAAAATGTAATCATTATTATAAAATCTCATAAAACTAACACTCATTATTTTCTTTTACTGTCATTCCCACTCCCCACTCTCTCCCTCTTTCTCTCTTGTATTACTTATCTCTCTGAAAATTATAGTTCACCCCCATCTCCATCCATGGTTTTATTGCAAATTGATGATGGATAGGTGTTAATGTTGAATTTAAGATTCGCATTCATTGAATTTGGTTTCTTAATCCGATTTAGTTTATTGAAAGATTTTGGTGACATGTTTTCTTTCCTGTTAGGGTTTTTGTTTGACATGAGGGTGGATAGGCATAAACATTTGCTAGCTTTATTATTGGGCGTACTAGAAATTATTTGATTAGGATTTGCATGACTTTTATTTTTAGGTATTTTTTAAAACTTTTTAATTGTTTTTTATTTGTACATATTTATTTATAAATGTTTAAATGTTTTATTATACTCCCTCATTTTGTTTCAACTCACACAAATGTATTTAATCATTCATATGATTTTGTTTTCAAATGTTAAAATGCATTGAATGTGTTAATTTTAACTTGATCCTTAAATATGCTCATTTTATTATTAAAATTTCAGAATGCATTAAGTGGTCATGTATTTTAAATTAAATATGCCGAGGACATGTGAATTGAACTATTTTTTCTTTATTTAGAAGTTAAGTACATCTACCAATTTTGAATTTTGGTTTAATTCATGTCGTATTTGGATTGTGTCATTGCATACTAGTAAACCTTAATCTTTCTAATTTCTTGTTGACACCGAGTCAAGCAGAGGAAAAAAACAACTTTAAATTTCCACCCCTCCTAGATTCAAATCCTAGATCCGCTACTGGTCTGAATTAATTTAACATCAAGAAGACCTTATCTAGGATGGCCTGGATGTCACACCCCGCTAAATTCTGGCGCTGGACGCCAATAAAAATTAAGCCAGAAGTGAGTAAATAAATATATTTCTTTGCATGAGGCATATATGAGACATATACAATTAATCCACAAGATAACGATAATTAATCCTAAAATATAAACCATCCAACTAAGCAATAAAAGATCTATCTCCATGCTAAACTAAAAAAATACAATCTCTATTATATGGAACTAAATATTCTCCAACTGATTCCAATGAAATAACTTAATAAAATCCATACAACTTTGGAATCGAATGGCCCAATCACAACCATAAACTGTGTCTCAAAATAAATACGAAGGAATAGAAAACTAAACTAAATCAATGCACAAAAGGTAGAGCAACTCCAACTGCACCTCCAAGAAAATCTCCAAATTCTATTTCCTTAAAAGCTAGTCAACGCGCAAGGTCAGAGCCCCGAGCATGAATACACACTACTCCCCTCAAGTAGGATCCTTGAATCCATACAGTAGCATTATACGCAATAAATATCACAATAGAATATTTTAAATTAAATGAGATAATTAAGTGCGATAATTATAAATCACTAACTACCCGCATAAATCCCCATTTATAAAGGCACACCAATATGATTTTAAATTTTCAAGTCCCACGAAGTTAATTAAATTAACTCAACTTACAAAAATTTCTCAATTCTTTATGTTCTCACTTCGATAATTATTAGGTATGGCGGTCCACCCACCGCTGGTGATAATTCACCAAAATTCATTATAGTGGTCATCCTGCCATGGGTGATTTCACCACAAAAATACACATCCCCACGTCAAAATCCGACTGGCCTGTTTAAATTATTGGCCCTCGCTGATTGACGAGGTTCCACACGCAACACGACATAAAACGCCGACTGGCCCGTTTAAACTATCGGCCCTCGCTGATTATGTCGCCAATATATTTTAATACTCGTCTTATTATCTTAGGCATTAATTCTCAATTTCTCAATTTCACCATATATAAATTACCCCACCATTTTAATCGACGTGAGATCCTCAAAACACCCCTTAGTCCCATACCTAAGGGTCCCCAAATTTTCAACACGTCCTACCCTATGTATAGGATGAATTTGTAAGATAGACATAAACCTAGTCTCATGGATAGACTAGCGTAACAACAATAAAATACCAAATATCAGCCCACCCGCAAAATGACAAACACGCGATAATTTACCCTCACTAGTCCCATACCTAGAAGGCGCAAATCATTAAAATGCCTACCCACTAGTCCCATACCTAGAAGGCATCCTTAAATATAGGGAGAGCAAAAATACCCAACAACCCATCGTCACAAAAAGGCAATTAAATAATACCAACAAGTCATACAAACAAGAAATATAATCACCATACCAAATTATGCATGATAGTCCAATTCAATTAAATCTTAATTTAATTATTACATTGTCAAAATACCCAATAAATCCCATTTAATTATTTCAATTAAATAAACTAATGTTTCATCATTAATACAACAAAATTCCAAATTTCATTATCTCTACATAAATATCATGAGTTATACAACCCCAAATCCATTGATTCCAAAACTAAGATTTTCTACATGCAACCTACACCAACAAAACCCAAAATTCTCTCATAAATCCTACGTACCCATAGGTTATGAATATTATTCATATTAAAAAGGTTTCATAAAAACAACCCCAAGACTTTAATGTCCACTTTCTCTAATTAGGTTTATAACTGATTTTAAGGAAAAACATGTGATTACAGTTTAGGCAACATTTAAAATGCATAATACCAAAGGAAAGGAATAGAGTATTCATGCCTGAAATCAATTTGATGAAAAATCTGAATAGAAGGTTGAACTCGTATTAAGAAAACACTAATAGACTCTTCAAAACCTGTGAAAAGTAGGGGCTAGGGGTTGAAGATGAGGGAAATATGTTTTGGAAAAGCTTTCTGGAGAAAGTTTGAGAGAAAAGTGATTCTCCAAGTCCCAGCCCCGTTTCTGTTTAGTATATAAAGGGTTTAAGAGTTAAAACACAATTATCAGTCTCCCATCCAATCACCGCCTCTGTCGTTCGAACGAGTACGCATGTTGTTTGAACGACAATGCGACGTCGTTCGAAGGACATGGCATGTCATTCGAATGAGACCCAAAATTCCCCAAATCAAATATTTTAAAGTACGACTTAGTTATCTGATAAAAATATTAGCTGAATCAAATATTCACCCACCAGTTAAATGTTTAAATAAAACCCTATAAACTTTTTATAAAATACTCGAATTAATCCCCGATTGAAAATTCATACATAAAATCAAGTTAAAACCTTAAAGGCTATTAAATCCAAAATTTTATTTTACTCCAAATTTGTTAAATATCAATAATTAAAACACGGGATGTTACATACTTCCCCACTAGTAAAGAGATCGTCCTCAAAATTAGACGAAGAATACACATCAACGCATAAATTTTGTAAAAAGAAAATAAGGCTCACATATGTCTACCCGTAGAACGCCATAATTGGGCACCCATACACCCAATCCTTCGTGCACCTACCCCATGAACAACTATATATATATATATATATATATATATATATATATATATATATATATATATATATATATATATATATATACATATATCCATATAATATGGGAGCTTGGTTTTTGAAAATATGTACATTTTTAACGGTCTAGATCGATGCCACCTACTCACATATTTTTACACATTTTAATGGTTTAGATCACTTCACATTCCTTTTTACTAATCTACCCTCACTTATTTGGGTTTCCCCCTTTTTTTTACCCACAAAAATTACACCTTAATTCAAAATTGAGGGCATTTGCGGAATTCTTTTTCCCTCTCACTCAAACACATGACCGCGCATCTATCTCACTATCTCCCTCATTCTCTCTCTAAACCCCAAACCCACCCCCCGTCTACCTAATTCTCTCCCTCTCACTCCAAACCCACAAACCCTACACGCACCTCCCTCCTCCGCTGCCCGCCCTACGCCGATGTAGTCAGGTAATCTCTCCCTCTTAAACACACACACACACACACACACATAAACGCACGCACTTGATTTTGTTTACAGATTTTGTTCCTTTTGTTTTAGATTAGATTATGTGTATGTCTTTGTTGTTTGTTTTGACTTTTACAGGTGACCTGATATGGATCTTCTATTTAGGGTGATTATTTTTATCTTATTTTTTGGCCATGAATGTTCACAATCATCTATGTTGTAGATTATTTAACTACTTAGATCTTGTTCTGTCATCCATGAACTTTTAATTTATTTTTGTTGATTTTGAGTTACAGGTAATGTATACACATCAATCCATTTCAATGTTCAATGTTCAGTTCAATAATGCCCTAATCTCAAAAGAGGTACTTTTTAATTTTCCCACTAATTTCTCTTCCATCCTTTCATTTTTTAAACATGTGAACAGTTATATCGGGATTTGTAATTTCTTTGTTGATAATCCCTAACACATTACGATGATTAACCCTAATTTAAAATATACTTGGGGTTCTTGATCTTCTAAGTAATGTAATTGACAAGTAACCATTGGTAATTTTGATGTTGTAATCAAATTGTGTTATCATTTCAACGGATTTGACTTGCACAAGTAATAACTGAGTTCAATTTCTAATTTATAATGTAAATAGGTGCGTGTATGGGCAAGGATTATGTATCGGCAAGGATTGCGTGTAAACAAGTACGTGTATTGTCAAGGATTAAGTATCTCTCTTTTTGTTTTTTTCCCCTTACACAGGGTTCTTTTGTTGAGTAACTTGAGTATGTATAATAATCTTTTGTTTATTTTCCTTTATGTTGTGATTTTATTTGTAATTTTACAACTGAATTATTATTATTATTATTATTATTATTATTATTATTATTATTATTATTATTATTATTATTATTATTATTATTATTATTATTATTATTATTATTATTATTATTATTATTATTGTTCCGTTGGAATCATGTTCGCTCTAATTTATTTTGGCCGTATAACTAAATCAATTATGACTTGGCATCAATAATGTATTGTATATAATCAACTTAAATCAGGGGGTGCATCAAATTCCCTCTGAGTAGAACACTGAAAATTTTGTGCCTTGAAGAACTTTGATGTCCTATCCCTCTTGGTAAAGTACAGTTTTGAGATTGTTTTTTTTTTTAATTTTAGTATGAAGATATTTATCCATGTATTGTGTTCTAATTTATTCTATTTATTCTTATATTTTGCATATCTAAGTAATTTTAGGTAACACTATCGAGGTATATGATCTTTCTCTGTTTCTCTACTCGAGTTTTATTTATTTTTCATTTGATTTTGTATTTTTGTTTGCATTTCAATTATATGTTCTTTAAGTTGACAATAATGATTTTAAATTAGGTATTTGTGGTTTGATTTGGGGCTTTTTTTTAAATTTTAACTATTTACAAATTATTGTATTTTTCTTATGCTTTACATTTGGTGTAGTATCTCTGCCTCTCAAATCATCCGTTGTGCCAATCTTATTATATTAACATTCTATTCCCACTTTGTCATATAAAATTCGGGAATGCTTGAATGATTAGTTTTAACTGAAATTACTCCTCAAGTTTGTTATTCATGTCTAGAACTTTACTTTTTTTAGACATGATCATTTGCTTTCTATATCATGTTTTGGATTGTATCAATTTTATTGCTCATTTTATATGTGTGGATTTATTTAGTAATGCACTTGATTTTGTTTATAGATTTTGTTCCTTTTGTTTTAGATTAGATTATGTGTATGTCTTTGTTGTTTGTTTTGACTTTTACAGGTGACCTGATATGGATCTTCTATTTAGGGTGATTATTTTTATCTTATTTTTTGGCCAAGAATTTTCACAATCATCTATGTTGGGGATTATTTAACTACTTAGATCTTTTTCTGTCATCCATGAACTTTTAATTTATTTTTGTTGATTTTGAGTTACAGGTAATGTATACACATCAATCCATTTTAATGTTCAATGTTCAGTTCAATAATGCCCTAATCTCAAAAGAGGTACTTTTTCATTTTTTAAACATGTGAACAATTATTTCGGGATTTGTAATTTCTTTGCTGATAATCCCTAACACATTACGGTGATTAACCCTAATTTAAAATATACTTGGGGTTCTTGATCTTCTAAGTAATGTAATTGACAAGTAACCATTGGTAATTTTGATGTTGTAATCAAATTATGTTATCATTTCAACGAATTTGACTTTCACAAGTGATAACCGAGTTCAATTTTTAATTTAGAATGTAAATAGGATTGTGTATTGGCAAGGATTGTGTATCGTCAAGGATTGCGTGTAAATAGGTACGTGTATCATCAAGGATTAAGTATCTTTCTTTTTTTTTCCTTACGACTTGGCATCGGTCGACCCACAGCTTCGTCAAGTTCTGAATTCGTTCGACTTGGGAGACCCTAAGAGCATAGCTACTTCAAACCAACTTCATGTCGAGGTAGAGGCTTATATTACTGCTACCGAGGCTATGGTAGCAGCCCAGGAGGTGGGTGAGTTAGCTCAGGTTGAGGGAGAGAATGAAAATGATCAGGAGGCGGATACTGCCAACCATCATGTTCCTTCTGATGTGTTGAACGAGGATGAGAATGTGATTGCTGAGAAGTCCACGAATGATGGACCAAATAACTCGATATCAAAAGAAAAGGGGACAAACTGTGTTGTTTGATTTTGAAACCTAAGGAGCAGTTCATTGCAAATGAGCTTATATCTAATGACTACAAATAAGCAAAAGTAAATATTGACAGATGAGCATATGTGATATGAAGCACGGTTGGAAATGTATCAGACCCTGCGGCCAAACGGGTCCGTAATAATCCGAGAATCGAGCTACTTTGTGGACGCAGTTGCGATTATTGCCAATGGGATGAGATGGGGATGGACATGTATATATACTCTTTTATTTCTTTTTAATGTTGATTATCAAAACTAATAGTCTTCTTTTCAATGGTGTTGTTTGTTGATGCTGCATAAGTAATGATTGGTATTAGGCGATGTTCAATGGTATTAGCCGATGTTTAAATCGTGCGAGTTGAAACATCTGTTCAATTTCTACTATTTTTTATGGCGAACTAGAAATACTAATCAATGTATGATAGCTTTAAGAGGAGATATTTTTCAATATCCTTTTGGTTGTTTGACTTTTTCAATATCCTTTTGGTATGTAGTAAAAATTTAAAATTGAGGAGCTTTGATGACGCCTACCAAGAAACAGTGTACTCACAAGTCTCCATTTGAAGCCCTACATCAGGACATTCTGGTTAGTAGTATCAGATTCATTTATTAAATCTATATATTTTCAAACTTATTATTATTTTGATTCAGCTTTATTGTATTTTTTTTTTCCACGGATTAGGATATTATGCGGTATGGATCATGACGATCTCAAGGGACTGGTAGCAGCATGCATATTAGGATATTATACAGATTACGATATTATGCAGATTGGGATATTACACAATCACGTACTAGCAGCAGCAACAGGTAGCTGCAGCAGCAGCAGGTAGCTGCAACAGGTAGCAACGCTATACAGTGCTATAGGCACGTGGATGTGGAACCACTCATGTCGAAGAGAAGCTTCAGTTGTTATCCGCTTTCAGTAAACATGGTATGATCATTGTCCAATTATACCTCACACTTATCACTGATCATAGGATTGACTTTTATCGACATCGATATGGAGGATTGAGACATAATATTTGATTGACCATTAAAGTTTGTAATTTTGTATTTATGTTTTCAAGTTTTATATGTCTTGATGGTTGATGAGGATCACTGCCTCTCCCTCCGTATTATGGTTTTGGTTTATTCGTGTGTGCTTCAAACCGAGCCCAATCAATCCCAAGCGGAGGAGGATCACTGCTGGAAAAGGGGAAGGTTTTGGTTTATTCGTGTTTTCAGATTTGGTTTCAAGTTACATTTGGCAGCCAG
This sequence comes from Sambucus nigra, assembly GCA_949130495.1. Taxonomy (NCBI): domain Eukaryota; kingdom Viridiplantae; phylum Streptophyta; class Magnoliopsida; order Dipsacales; family Adoxaceae; genus Sambucus; species Sambucus nigra. Next base: position 321,959,604 of record OX422215.1, on the reverse strand, counting down.
TCAGCCTCGGCGAGTGAGTGAAAGACATGTCCCAAAACTGAGTGTTGAAATTAAATTATGCCATAGTTTCAAGTGCTGAGCAGTTCCCAAAACCGAGTGTTGAATTCAATATAATACATTGAAATCAAATTATGCCTTAGTTTCAAATACCTTCTCTCTATTTGCTCTCTATTGGTCCCTGCCTCTATTTGCCTATGAGTTTTTGGTACCTATTCTTTATTTTCTCTCTTTTGGTACCTATATTAAGAAACACAAAGTTTTTGGTACCTGCTCTCTATTGGTACCAGCCTCTATTTGCAAATATGATGTCAAGTTTCAATTTGTCTCTACCTCGATAGTTTTTGAGTGCTTTCATGCTTCTTAATATAAGTCTTATTTTGCAATGAATTTTGGGTATTCACAGTTCCGTTTACTTTTTGGATTGTGCAAATTTATCTTAAGTGATGTTTAATAAGAATAATGAAAATTATCAAGTAGTTTGCTCATTCATATAGTTCACTAATTACAATATTCATGATATTTGTAGGTGATCTTCAATTATACATGCACGAGGGATATGTAACTAAACTTTCTTCGGTAGATCAAGCTATTTTACCATTGAAGACACTAGCATTCTTTCCAATACTTTTGAGATTCTTTTACCAAATGTGGTTTGTTTTGTACTAATATTTCTATCGCCAACGCCTCATCATACAACTTCGACCATATCAAGATGCACGTATGAGTTCTCCTACCAAGTCGGCATCGACCATATACGATATGGGGTTCTTGCGCACAGTTTTGTATATCGCAAGTTATTATTTTAGTTTTGTTCGATGATTTCAAGCGCTGTTGGTAGTCCAATAAATAAAGGAGATTATGTCCTTTTTTTTAAATTGATACTTTGTTTATTTGAGGCACAATGTCAATTATGTTTATGAATATTACATATTTCATGTTATATGTGAATTTGTTCGACGAATTTAGACTATTTGAAGGTGGTTGTATTATTTGTTATTTGTTAAGCAAGGTCGATAGTCCTATTTGAAGTTGATACTTTGTCCCGATTCTATGTAATTGAGTATATTTGGATTATGTTGCTTATACGAGGTCCGAAACGGACTATTTATTTTGTTAGATTAATTTTTTATTTCTTAAACAGGGTGGATAGTCTTATAAATAAAGGGAACTCTGCCCAATTTTTTGAAAAATCTTTACACATTTGTATTGTAAAAGAATTTTATGACTTCATTTTAGATGATTCAATCCTTTGCAAATCTACACTTATAATATATCGGACATTTATTAGTTATATTATACACAACTTTATATTTTTAAAATTATACGCTTACCTTTATTGGAAATTTTCACCTAATCGCAATTACTTACTTTCGAAAAAAAAATCGTTTTTTGATTAAGTACTTTCAAAAATTTTATCGCTTCGCGATTATGTATTTTGGAAATTTTCAACGTGCCTTTAGGCACGACGATTGAAATTTTGTGTCGTTTTACGGTTAAGTACTTTGGATAACTAAAATTATATACGACTTAAAACTTTGTTTTCTTGGGGAACGAAATTGTTTCTTTTTCGCAATTATGTACTTTGAAATTTTTTACCGTTTTGCGATTACGTACTTTTTTGAAATTTTCAACGCGCCTTCAGGCACGGAGTTCACAATAGTTAGTGAAGACTATGAATATAGTAATATGTAGCGTGAGTCACTTGAGCAAAGTTGTATTGTATGCTTTAGAAAATTTTTAATAACATTTTTTTTATTTCACTTTGTTGTCGGGTAACAATTCTTTTTCTTCAATTACATACTTTTTGTTTTGTAATTACGCAAAAAATAAACACGACACAATATGAAATATTATTGTTTACCTATCGCAAACACGACCTAAAGTTTTTTTTAATCAAAAGCGAAATTTACCAAAATAAACACGACATGAGATTTTATTACCAATTGTGAAAACTACCGTTTTGCAGGATAGTTCTATAAATAAAGGATATTATAGCCAATTTTTTTAAAATTACACTTTGTTTTGTCGAGGAACGAAATTTTTGTGGTTTTGTAATTACGCACTTTGAAATTTTTTGCGTTTCGCTATTACGTGCTTTGAAAAATTGTCACCGTTTTGCGATTATGTACTTTGGAAAATTTTCGTCGTGCCTTCAGGCACGGGCATACGCTAGTATATATATATATATATTGCCTATGTGCAAGCACATAACTATGAAAATAACGGCGTACCACACGCTCTTGCAAATCGCCCACTCGATCACATATCCGAAAGTCATCAAAATGCTAACATCCTCAAATTAAATCTCAAGGCCTACAACGTCCTTAGCACAAAACTCCATATCTCTAAGAAATACATCTAACACGTATGCTAGGACTTCTACCTTAAGGAGTAAGAATCAACAAAGTAAATCAAAGATAATTAACGTGAAAGCTAAACGGACTCATAACCTACGACACCTAAGACCATGCTCTGATACCATTTGTCACACCCCGCTAAATTCGGGCGCCAGCTCCCACCAAAACTAAGACGGAAATGAGTAAATAAATACCATTCTTAGCATGAGAAAGATATGAGACGTATAAAAATAATCCACAAGATAATGATAATTAATTCCAAAAGATAATCCATCCAACTAAGCGATAAAAGATCCATCTCCATGGTAAACTCAAAATAAATCCAATCTCTATTATATGGAACTAAATATTCTCTAACTGATTCTAATGAAATAACTGCATAAAACTAATACAACTTTGGAACTGAATGGCCCAATCACAACCATAAACTTTGTCTCAAAATAAATACGAAGGAATGGAAAACTAAACTAAATCAATACACATAAGGTAGAGAAACTCCAACTGCACCTCCAAGAAAATCTCCAAATAATTCTATGCAGCTTCTCCAAATACTATATCCTGAAAAGTTAGTCAACGCACGAGGTCAAAGCCCGAGCGTGAATACACACTACTCTCTTTAAGTAGGATCCTTGAATCTAGAGAGTAGCATTCTACGCAATAAATATCATAATGGAATATTTTAAATTAAACGAGATAATTAAGCGCAATAATTATAAATCACTAACTACTCTTAGAAATCCCCATTTATAATGGCACACCAATATGATTTTAGATTCGCAAGTCCCACGAAGTTAATTAAATTAACTCAACTTACCAAAATTTCTCAATTATTTATGTTGTCACTTCGATAATTATTAGGTATGGAGGTCCTCCCGCTGAAACTGATAATTGACCAAAATTCATTATAGTGGTCCTCCCGTATGGGTGATTTCTCCACCAAAATACACACCCCCTCATCAAACGTCGGCCGTCCTGTTTAAACTGTTGGCCCTCGCTGATTGATGAGGTTCCACACACGACACAACATAAAATGTCGGTTGTCCCATTTAAACTGTCGGCCCTCGCTGATTATGTCGCCTGTATGTTTTAATACCCGTCTTATTTTCTTAGGTATTAATTCTCAATTTCTCAATTTCACCATATATAAATTACCCCACCCTTTTAATCAATGTGAGATCCTCAAAATACCCCTTAGTCCTATACCTAAGGGTCCCCAAATTTTCAATACGTCCTACCCAATATATATGATAAATTTCTAACATAAACCTCAACCTAGTCTCATGCCTAAACTAGCGTGATGACGATAAAATACCAAAAATCAGCCTACCTCCAAAATGACAAACACGTGATAATCTACACGTGATAATCAACCTACCTCCAAAATGCCTAGACTAGTCCCATACCTAGAAGGCGTAAATCATCAAAAGTCCTACCCAGTAGTCCCATACCTATAATGAATCCTAAAATATAGGGAGAGAAAAGATACCCAACATCGCGTCGTCACAAAAGGCAATTAAATAATACTAACAAGTCACACAAACAAGCAATATAATCATCGTACAAAATTACGCATGATAGTCCAATTCAATTAAATCTTAATTTAATTATACCAAAATGGGTAAATTAGCACCCTTCCAGCGGCTAGCCTTGTCACGGTCAATGATCGTGACAAAAAAATACGCATTTTTTATCACGGTCATTGACCGTGATAAGTTCGTGACAAAGACTTGTCACGATCAATGACCGTGACAAGACCGTGACAAGTACAGTTGTCACGGGCTTGTCACAGTCAATGACCGTGACAATCCTTATAATATTGTCACGTTCAAGGACCGTGATACGTTCGTGACAAATGTTATAGCAAAAAACCCCTTTCCTTCATTTTTTTCCCCACTGACTTCTTCCCTCCTTTTCTCTCTCTCTCTCTCTCTCTTCCATTTATATATATGTGTGTGTGTGTATATATATGACTGTATGTGTGTGTATGTGTCTGTGTGCGTGTGTGTGTGTGTGGTGGGTACGGGGTGGGCTAGGGTGGGGGAAGTGGATGGGGCAGGGGTAGGGGGTTGTTTGTGTGTCTATGTGTGGTGTGTGTGCATGTGTGTGTAGTGGTGTATGTGCGTGTGTGTGTGGTCGGGGAAGGGGGTGGGGCAGGGTGGGGTAAGGGGTAAAGGGGTGGGTTACGGGGTGGGGGGGGGGGGGGGGAGGGGACAGGGATGGGTGGGTGGGTGGTGGGGTAGGGGTGGGGGTGCGTGTGTGTGTGTGTGAATGTGCGTGTGTGTGTGTGTGTGTGTGTGTGTGTATGTGCGTGTTTGTGCGTAATGTTCCTTGTAAATGAATTGATTGGTTATTAAATTTTTTAGTAAATTAATATATGATTGCCCCTCATTATAAATTAATAAATTAATATATGATTAATTATGAAAGTAGGATTGCCCCTCATTGTAAATTAGTAAATTAATAATTGTATACTTTAATTATTAGTTTAATTAATGAAAATAATTAATTGAGTAGATGAATTAGGAGTACGGGATACACATTTGTTGTTGACATTGTTGTTGGATTATAGTGGATCGATGTTGGGTTGGTTAATTTTAAAAGTGGCATGAACACTGGATTATTGTTCATATGGGGGTGGGGTTTTTCAACTTTGTTTGAAAATTACTTTGTATATCGAACAATCATTTTTATTTGTAGTAATTGTACATTTTTGCATGTCTTCTTTTAATTCATTTTGATATGTACTAATAACATTTTTTTACAGCAAATGTCTCCTTCAGGTATTAAGGCGAGGATGGTGACGCTTGTTATGATGATGTCATCTGGGCTCGATGGTAGTGGAGGCGATGAGGGCTCCTCGGCCCCTAGACTCCCCAAATATGGAAAATTGGGGATGGCCATCGAGAACAAGTCGGGGCTATTAGCGAGATCCCTCGAGCTGGTGAAGACGATCATCGGCTCGGGGTACATTAGTTGGAAGGAGGTGCCATATGAGCTCAAGTTAGCTATTTGGGTGGCACTACAAGTAATGTAATTATATTTATATTTATCTTCGTATGAATATTTCAATTTTGAATTCAATTTCATTTTATATTTATATTTATATTTATTTGCAACTAACATTGTCTTTGTTGGACCGGAACAATTTAGCCTGGATCCAAAGCTACGCGATTCTGTCTTGGAGCAATTGAGGGAGAAACACAAGACGTGAAAGAAAAATATGCGAACCCGGTGCTTTGGGAAAACACGGGAGTCCATTATCCAAAGACATGAATCTACCCCACTGAAGGAGCCGATCTCATTGGCACAATGGCAAAAGTTCGTTGACAATGAGATTGGAGAGCGACAATTGGCATCTCGCCAATCGAGGAGGGAAAATCGGGGAAAAAAGACGGACGTGCACTACTCCGATCGGACGTCTACACCGAGGTGGAGCATAGGATGATGGCAAGATTTAATTTTTCAATAACTACAGAAATATATTATTCGGCATTATTTTACTCTGCGAGGCCGATACTAATTTTATTTTATTTTATTTTAAGGGACAGGGAGTGGCCCTAGGGGTAGACCACATAGGCTCGATACTTATGTGGCTCTTCGGACGAATAAGGGGAAGGACAAGGAGGTGTCCTCGAGCATCGCGGCTATGATTATAAGTAATCCGACAGTTTACTTTTTGTTAATTATGTTATAATTTTTTAATTTACTTATTTTACTAATCATGTGCTTTTTGTCATTTCAGGCAAAACTTAAGGAAGTGCATGAGTCGCAATCAGATGCCGACAAGGCATCTTTATCCACAGATGCACTCAGCCAAGTGCTTGGATCTGATCACAAGGGGAGGACAAGGGGGTGAGCTCGCGGTGGACAAATATAGGATCATTGGATTGGAGGTGAGCGAGACCGGGTTGCCATTAACGGTGGATTCGCATGACACAAAGCTGTCCCATTTGGAGGCGACGTTCCAAGATATGTTCTCATTCATAAAGTGTTTGTTGGGCGGTAGAAAACGCAAGGGAAAATGGAAGGAGAAGGTGGTGGGGGAGGAAGTGCGCGAGGACGAGGTGCAGGATGATGAGGATGTGGACCTCGCTGCTTCATCGCTGACACGTGAGCACTTTGATGATCCACTTCCTTATTTGGCTCCCTTTGACCGATCGATGTCGACACTTGGTTGGCCGAGCTTGTTTATACTGGACATATTTGATGGCCAGCGGATTGGGCGGGGGTTGAAGGACCCAAATATTGTCCAGGGTGGACTAGTTCATGGATGTGAGCTTCAAGACATCGAGTCCAAGGTGATCGTCACTCATGTGATACCCGGGAAGGAGAGCTCCTTATTGTGGTTGCGCGAACAATGCGACACGATGAATATTTGAATCTACTCACCTCCTCAGATTTAACCTTACCCAAGACATGTAGTGACATTATTTGAATTCAATTGTTTTTACGTTGGTACATTTGAATTATATTTGGATTATATCGTGATGAATATTGTCTCTATTTTGAATGTATATTTGCATTATATCTATTTTATTTGGATTTATGATGCTTAAACGGGTACAACATTGCTATAACAGGTACAAATATACTGCTGGGCAGTGGCGGTGGCCAAACTGACTATTAATTTTTTTTTCAATGATCCCTTGAATTGTCACGGTCATTGACCGTGATAAGTTCCTGACAAATAAACTTGTCACGGACTTATCACGGTCAATGATTGTGAATTTTTTTTAGCATTGTCACGGTACTTGACTGTGACAAAACTTATCGCTGTCAAGGCCCGTGATACGACCGTGATAATTCTAACGAACTTGTCACGGTCAATGATCGTGCAAGTCCGTGACAAAAAAAGTTGTCTCGCCCAGAATTGTCATAGTCATTGACCTTTACAATTCGGCAAATTTGGTTTGGCCAATAAATCCCATTTAATTATTTTAATTAAATAAAATGATTTTCTTCATTAATACAACAAAATTCGAAATTTCATTACCTCTACATAAATAACATGAGTTATACGCCCCCAAATCCATTGATTCTAAGACTAGGATTTTTCTACATGCAATCTACACCAACAAAACCTAAAATTCTCTCATAAATCCTACGTACCCAAGGGTTATGAATATTATTCATATTAAAAAGTTTTCATAAAAACAACCCCAAGTCTATAATGTCTACTTTCTCTAATTCGGTTTATAATTGATTTTAAGGAAAAACATGTGATTACAGTTTAGCAACATTTAAAACGCATAATACCATAGGAAAGGAATAAAGTATTCATGCCTGAAATTAGTTTGATGAAAAATATGAATAGAAGTTTGAACTCCTCTTAAGAAAACACCAATAGACTCTTCAAAACTTGTGAAAAGTAGGGGATAGGGGTTGAAGATGAGAGAAATATGTTTAGGAAAATCTTTCTGGAGAAAGTTTGAGAGAAAAGTGATTTTCGAAGTCCCAGCTCCGTTTATGTTTAGTATATAAAGGGTTTAAGAGTTAAAACACAATTATGAGTCTCCCATCCAATCACCACCTCTGTTGTTCGAACGATCATGCCTATCATTCGAACGAAAATGCAACGTCATTTGAACGATAGGGCATGTCGTTCGAATGAGGCCCAAAATTCCCAAAATCAAATCTTTTAAAATCCGACTTAATTATCTGATAAAAATATTAGCTAAATCAAATACGAACTTGCCACTTAGATGTTTAAATAAAACCATATAACCTTTTTATAAAAGACCCGAATTAATCCCCGATTGAAACCTTATACGTAAAACCAAGTTGAAACTTTAAAACCTATTAAATCAAAGAATTTATTTTACTCCAAATTAGTTAAATATCAATAATTAAAACATAGGGTGTTACAATGGACCCTCTCTTTTTATAAGAGGAAGACATTCCTTCAATCGTCTATTGAAGAGGTAGAGGAAGTGGAGGAAAAATAAGACTTTATCTTTTCCAAACTTATCCAACACTCATACTATATGACATGTCATCCTTTGCGTGTGGTCATTCTCAATGCCACTAGGGTGAATTTGAAGAACAAGGCGGTCAATCTTAATATGCCAACGAGGGTGTTGTCGACACCTATAAGAATAATATCTTTCGCTCGAGGGAGTGATAATATAGAAAAATAGAAAATGAAATAAAGAGAAAGAGAGAGATTCCAAAATGGATAAGAAGCAACACATCGATTGACCCATCCCCCTCCAACACACCAACCAAAGGGAATAATTCAATAGTGGTGATTTCTCCAAGGCAAGTGGAGCCATCAAATCCTGCATCCTCATTTGGGGTTCATCCCTTAAATGATCAGCTTATCCAATTACAAAGATTCCTCACCTAAAACAACTCGGCATTTCATAACGTCGAGGTTTATTTTTCTGTGGATTCAATTTTTATGTTACCCAAGGACAAATCGTCCCCGAGCGGCTTTAGTTTACAACCCCTTCATAAGAAATGGGCTTCATCAAATGGTGTTGGTAAGCCCATTTTTAACTATCTTTATTTTTAACTTTGTTATGTCGTCCTAATAGCGACTGATCATTTATGTTTTTGTTCTTACATGGCTTGCAAACTATGCATGAGGAGGGCACACAAGTTGTAAATCTGGCGAACAGAAACGGTGTTCTTCATAACTAGGCCAACATCATGAGGAACTAATTAATGGACAAAGATAAAAAGATAGTCAATTTAACAAACAAGCTTAAATGTTAGTTCACTTACAAGGAAAATATAGTGAAGTAAGGGGAAGGCTACAACATAGTAATGTAAAATGGGTTAGACCCCCAAATTTTTTAAGAAATAACTTAGTTTATCATAATAGTATGAAATGAGACTCATTTACGTATAATTTTATCCCACCGGCACTCACATTCAGAATACCTCACTCCATATATCCGATGTTATAAAATAGCTAAAAGTTCAATTACATAAGACATAGCTACCATTTATACCTATAAATCCCAAAATTATAAAGTAATCTACCTAACCTAACCCTAAGGCTACAATATAGTAATGTAACTCTAGTTGTGTACCTAGAGTAATAACAATATACGGTACCTATATACTACCTCATAACAAGATACATAACAACATCACAAACATATTAATAGCACAAACTAAATCCACATTCAAATATGTTCTTCGCTAAATAATACCACATGAATACTCCAACCTTCAAGGACTTCTCTTGTGACTCTATTGGGTCGATCTGCTGGAAGCCCTATGCTAACTAATTTCGAAACATCCACAATAAAAATAAATGGTAAATTAGTATGCAATCACACCACCATGTAACAACATACTAAGATTCCCACGATGGACTAGACCTTTTTTGTCTCCAACTCGTAAGAAACCGAACTAAGGATCGAGATATAAACCTATACATATCCTGCATCACCATCCAGGGTGGTAGTTTATGGTACAATGCAACAATACTATAAAATCCCCTCCTATATATTCTTCACTTATAAGAACCACACATGGTATGCCCCAAAATAGCACACAAAGCATATATATAAAAATACGTGTAAACGGATAACTTATACCCTCCTAAATGTACATAACAAATTATACATCCTTAGACTAAAACTCAATCCCATGACCATAATTTCCATGAAAACAAGTAATATTCGAATCCCTTATATACTAATCAAAATCTTGTGGGTAAGTCTTAAGGGAAAAACAAAAGTTTTATAAAAAACAATAGAGGAATGATTTTTTTGCCTACTACCACGCATGAGACTGTTTTGTGGTTATGTGCATGGGGTTCCATTCAGGACCTTTTTGCTTGTGTCCATGTGTAGGAGACTATTTTTTAGTCGTGCGCACTGGGTCCTTTTCTTCGTTTTTTTGGGGGGTGGGGGGAGGACACCCAACAAACCGAAAATGATGCCGTATGATAAAATCTCTCCCAAAATTTTATAAATTCAACTTTCTTCACACTAGATCATTATTAAACACTTTCCTAACCCATAATTAGTTCCAAAACACCTTAAATATTATTTCTAAGTGCATATAAATATTTTTCTAACATTATATGATCACTAACTAGATTAAAACATCAAAATCATCAATTTCAGCACTTGTTTAATAAAAGTTTATTTAATTATGTGATTAATCAATAAAACATGTATTTAACCATCAAAGTTTCTTCTAAATACATTATTCATCTTAATAAATATATCGTAATAAGATTTGTAATATATCTAAACATATAATCATATAATGATCATAATAACAAAGCTACAACATCTTGATGCATCAGATTCAATCCAAGCATGTTTGTAATAAAAAAAAGATATTAAAGGCAATTAGTCATAAATAAGTTACATGAAATACGTAGTAAACCAATTTATTTACATCCTGGATATGAAGATGAAGTCTATTTGATTGAATCATCTAGGTGATCCTCTAGTTCTCCCCCAAAGCCCTGTCTTTGATTGTTTCAAAGTTCCTCTATTGCTTAGGTTTTGTGTTATGTGTAAATTAAGTATTTAATGAGGGTTAAGTATCTTTTAAACCTCTCAACCCCTCAAGTTATCTATAGGCCTAACTTAAGCCTCTAAATATGCTCTAAATGACATCGAAACTCTCTCATGACTTATCCCAAAGGGGTACACACCCCTGGGCCACAATCGACATATTAAAAACACCTCTTCACGCCACTGTCCCCCAAAGCCTAGTCCAATGGTACTAACTCATAACATAAAAATAAATCAACATATTATTATTAACTTATGAGTCATCGGGATATAATTTTAATTTTACCGAATAAATTAATTATAACTTGCAATATAAATGTCATAATAATTCACATAATTATTATGCAAACAATATTGAAATACACACAAGTAGTAATAATTCATATTAAATAATTAATAATAATGGTTAAGCTATGATGTATTAGACTATTCGCCACTAATTACATAATTCCATCATCGTAATTTGATACGAACCTTCCCAGAGGAGTTTTAGATATATCTCTCCCATGTCACTCTTTTGCTTACCCATTGACTCTGCCTCGTTGTGGTTACATGCAATGATGGAATAACCTTGGTATGAAGAATATGATTCGTTACTATACCAACGCTTATATATTGCAGCTAACAAAAAAATGACTTGTCAGTGTTCAGAAGAGTTACAAATTTGCAATGGTTTTAAGTACTTGCAAAATTTATGAGGGTGTGTTTAATTGAAATGGAAAAAAAATTTCATGGAAAATGATTGTTTGACTCATGTTTTGCCTTTGAAGTACCTTGATTTCAAACAAGTTATATAGGAATAATATTCATGCACATACCAAGTACTCTGTCCAAAACCTCATTTTTAGTGGAAAATATTTCTTACCCACCAACTAAAGAATTGATTTCCATGGAAAATAGAAAAAGTAAGATTAAAAGCGCATATCTTTTTTCACTCATTTCCCAACTTCTCATAGAAATGAAGTATTTTTTACCAATTTTCCAACTTTGCAATCAAACACACCTTAAGTGTTCAAAATCACTGTAAAATGAAAAATTTAACACTTATAAAGACCTAAAAGCACGTGTTTCTTACTTGCATAGAACTTAACCCCAATGTTAAGTGTCAAAATAAGATCTATTGCTATCTTTATTTTCATCATTCATGGGTATGTAAGATTAGACCTGTCAATGGGTCGTGTCGAGTCGTGTTCGTGTCGTTTTTTATCGTGTTCGGTTCTTATTGTGTTCGTGTCTAAACGAGTGACTTTTTTATTGTGTGAAAAAATCATATCCAAACCCGATCCGTTATGTTATGGTGTCGTGTTCACTCATTAATACCCATTAAGATAATGAATTATTTTTAATTGTATACAAGTTGACATATTATCGCATTTTTGAACCTAAATAGACCCATTAATTCATTGACATTAGTAAGTCTCCCATTTAGTAAAATTCATTATGATTAAATTTACATTATGCTACATAGATTATTTATAAGTTCCAAAAGTATATCTTATTTACTTAAATTAATGGGTCATAACGAGTTTTATCGGGTATTAACGAGTGAAGGGGGTTAACTCTAACCCGACCCATTAACTATCATGTTTTATCAGGTTGGCACTGATATGATCCGAACCCATTAAGGATCATTAACTTATAACTTCGTATCCATTCGTGTCGTATTACCGTTCCTCATTTTTCTAGTTCTATGTATCATTTCATTTTGTGCTAACTCGTCCATATGTTCAAACCCTTTTCATTCTCTCAAAGACTCCATCCCGTCTTCAGCATATGCTCGGCTGTGGAAGTTGAAATAGCCTAAGTCATCGACGACTCCATCCAAACACTAACTGAAGGTGTGTTATGGCCGTGTATGATAAGAGAGGTGTGTGTGCACAACTAAAAGGTGCTTTAACTTTCCCCTATTATGGTTTGTATTGTGTTAAGAATTGATGCTCTAAATATCTAAATTTGTTTGATAAATTGGTTCTCTTTGAAATTTGAAAATCCATATTGGACCTTAAATTTAGAGATTTGTGTCTTTGTTTCTTATGAACATATTAGTGAAACTATGATTTTTGTTTTAAATATATGTTATTTGATTTTTAGATTTGTTAAACTATGCAAGGCCTACAATTCTTTTGACGATAACACCCCAAAAGGAAGGCAACGTGGGGCTTTAACTCTATTGGTAGTTATGGGTATGATTTTACTATGTGCTTTAGCTATTTTAGGTGGGGATTTAGTTACCATCTAATGTACAAGAGATTTCATTTTTTCATTTGTTTCTTTGAGTTTTCAATTATGTGCATATTTCATGTTCATTTAAATTTGTGAATGCAAATGAATATTATAAGAGCAAAATGGAGATAAGCGTTAACATAAAGAAATGAGTGGAAATGTTCTTTCATTAAAAGACACCAGGAAACAAAAGAAAATGTGGAGATAAGTGTTGATAAAATAATTTTTTCATTACATATCAAATGATACTGGGCATTAACAAATGCCAACTCATGTTCACAACAGAATTTTGTGCAATGTGATACACCTAAAAGATTTACATTTATTAATGCATCTGAATGGTAGAATTTTTTGAGCAATTTAAATATGCCCGTGCGAATAATTCACTCAATCGTCAATTTGGCTCCAACGTAAACTTCATTCATGCCTGAAACCTCCATTCCACTCCACTCATCATCTTTATTTTCTATGATAAATGTTAATTTCCTACATCTGTTTATTAATTAATCATTAGTAATTATTCATTCAGTTAGTCGTTCTTTTTTACACGGACACGTGGTATATATATGTCAATCAAATATGAAACACATAAAAAGCTTTATAGATTTGTGGAACTCTCTCTTACAATTCAAATCTAAAAAACATAAGAAGATCTATAGATTTGTATAGTCATCCCTAATGGTTATATAGTGGAACACATCAGATCCCACTTTTCAACTCTAAAGTAGGAAAATAAGTTTGACCTGCAAAGTCGGGTACATTGGTCATGTCGTACTCAAGAGATTCAACCCGTAGCAAAACCAACTCTGGGACTGTTAGTGGAAATATGAAATATTTATTCCACACTAGTATCCATTGATCCTCAACCCGAAATGTGCGATTCATTCGTTAATCAGTAGAGACTCTAGTTATACCCACGCTTGCATAAAAATCAGGGGGAATATCGATCGATGTGTGTACGGTGGATGTCCGAATGCCACCCATCTCCCATACATACATTTACCTTAAAATTTTACGAATCAACAATGTCTTAATGGGATAAAAAATGATGACATCGTCCAATAAAATATCTGGCTCTTCAATTTAACCACAACCACCATTGGCTCTGAACATTTCTTATATCCTCCAAAGGTACTTCCCATATCCCTAAATGTTAAAGGTGGACAATTGAGGTCCATGCATCCAACCAACCAAGGGATTGTAATTGGACAAATCAATGCACTTACCCTTGGGGTATATCATATTTTTGGTTTTATCTTAGTGGTTTAATTGAGATCATAATCTGTTTCATCAATGATTTTGGTGAAGAGAACTCTTATAAGTCTTAGTCAGGGAAGAATAATATTTCCCCAAATGTTTTAGTGATCATATCAACTATTTTTCTTCAGTATTTGATGGGATCAAATCTTCAAAAGTAATTACATGTAGCATCTTCTAATTTGTAATAAGATGATAAGCATAAATCCGACCATGTAATGAGATTCTGATTTGTAGCACCTTCTAATGTGTAATGAGATCATAAGCCCACTTCCCTTACCTAAAGAAGTCATCCCCTATCTTCCATTTGTCATGCGTCAGAATGACATTTATGCCAGCATATAAAATCCTTATCAGCATAGCCATTGAAAAACACATGTATTAAATGGTTTCACATTTGGAATAATGTAGATGATGTGAATGTGAACACTTATGATTGACCAGTTTGTACATTTTAATGTCATGATCTACAATTATGATCTTATGTATCCAAATGAAAACTATAATTGTGCACACCACTTTATCAACAGAAAAATGGTGTATACAAACATGTGTGTACAGGTTTATTGTGTGCATATAGTTTTTAAACTACAAATTTATCTTTCGCTTCAGAAGGTTTGAACATGTATTGGATAATGATCAAGGTTAATAGTTTAACAGTCATCTTAATGGTTTAAATTAATACTAGGGTATATTCAAAGATGGGATTTACAGTATACTGACAACTCAGGGTTGTACAAGCCAATGATATTTTGATGTGATATACGAACAATTTAGATTTATCTAGTAATAAACATCCACTGGATCCTAACATTCGAACAACAGGGGTCACTTCCTCTCTCTATGTACTCTCTTTATTTATATGTGGTTTTGATATTGTGAATTTTGAAATTTAGGGATTTGGATTTCAAATTTAGGTTTTGATTGAGATTTGGGTTGAAATATGTCAAAATTGAAGAAGAAGAGTCATGTTAGTCATTAGAGTTTTAATGTTGTTAAGCTGTTGTAACAAAGTTAGTTAGGCACTTAGTTTTTATTAGTGGTCACATGCCTAATTCCTTGTCAGTTAGAGAGTGGTTAACGGATTACTTGTTCCTATAAATAGAAATGAGTTGTAACCATTTGGGTATTCAATTGATCAATAAGATTTCAGTCTATTCTCTTAATTTTCTCTAAACTTACTGTTTCTTCTCTAACCCTCTTCTCTAACCCTTTTCTTCTCTTAATTCTTAATTTTTTTAGTCTTATGCAATTAAGGTTAGGATCAGAACTTGACAAAATGGTATCAGAGAAATATCTTAGCCACTCAAATTTTCAATTTCATTTTCAAACTCACCAACTATTTGAAAATTGTCCAATTCAATCTTCCTACACCAAATTCACCCGTATACAAGATATTAGAAACTCAAGCACAAGCCAATGGAAATAGAGTTGCTGAATTGAGTTAGAGGCAATATTTGTTAGAAGAAAAAATCTCCCATGTTCTAGACACTTTGGAAACGTTGATGAATAATATCAACAATCAATTTCAGTGATTGAAGGGCAAGATTGATATCAAGAAAGTGGAAATAACCTAGGTGGTGGAATTCTTGGAGTTCCCCCAAATCATGGGGTTAATCCTCCTAGGAATGGAAGAATAGTTCCAAACTTGGGAATCAATGGTTATAAAGTGACTAAGATTGAATGCCCATGTTTTAATGGAGATGATCCCAAATCTTGGATTACCTTATTGTAATTTTTTTTTCTGTATAATCCCATTCCGGAAGAACTGAAAGTGTTGTTTGTGTCCTTGCACCTTGAAGGAAAAGAACTGAAATCATTTCAAAATGAATGTACAGATGCAAGAATATTAACATGGGAAAAATTAACAAATAGGTTGTATGCACGATTCTCTAAAGATGGATATCAAGATGTTGTTACTGAGTTCAAGTTTCGGCATCAGAAAGGTTCAGTAGAGGAATACCAAGAGAAATTTGAGGAGATGAAACCTCTTATCATGGAACATAATGCCACTTTATCTGAGGCATATTTCATATAAAATTTTATCACTGGATTGAAGGAAGATGTGAGAGAATTGGTGTGACCATTCATGCCCTCAACCCTACACCATGCTATATTGTTAGCCAGACTTTAAAAATCTGTTATAGCTAGAAAATAACAACCCAAAAATACCTTCAACAACATTCCAAACCCTTCTTTTTCTTAACTAACCAAGAATACCTCACAAATTGAAAATTATTCTTCATTTCAACTCCCATCCATATCACTCAATTAATTTACTAACAAAAATTTCACCAAAAATAATTCATCAAATCATTACCCAAACCTTAGACCTGAATTGACCCTACCACCAATCAAGAAAAGCACAGTTGCTGAAATGCAAAATAGGAGGGATAAGGGTTTATCTTATTAATGTGATCAACATTATTCATATGGCCACAAGTGCAAGAAAATGAGTATTCACATGTTGATAGGTGAAAATGAGGAAGAAAATCTGTAAGGAAAGGGGGAGAAAACCACGATATAAATGCGAAAAGATTCACAGATTCCCAGCGAGAAAATATAGAGATATCATTACATGCTATGTCTGGTTCTATTGCTACTAGAATATTAATCATTAAAGGGATGGTTAAGAAGAAACCTATTACTATATTGGTGGATACTAGAAGTTCCCATAATTTCATCAATACTATGAAAGCTAAAAGAATTATTTGTCAGGAGATGGTAACCTCAAAATTGATGGTGACAGTAGTTGATGGTAGCAAAATCTCAAGTAATTCATTATGCTCCCAATTGAAATAGACCATGCAAGGCTAAGAATTTGAAACTAAAGTTAGATTATTGATATTGGGAGGTTGCGATATGGTTTTGGGTGTGCAATGGCTAAGTGAAGTTGGGACTTTATGGCTAGACCTTAAGAACTTAAGCCTTAAGTTAAACTACCAAGGAAAGGGAGGTACAGTTGCAAGGGACACGAGGGGGAACTAAAGTCCATTTGATTATTGATAAGTCAATGGAGAGGCTCTGCAAGAAGAGAAAATATGGGATCATAGACCAACTGAGCAGTATTACAGAATAAAAGTAACCAGTCACCACTCCACAATACTTACTCCCCATTTTAGAAGAATTTAAAGAAGTTTTCAATGAACCAAAAGGTTTGCCACCATAAAGAGCATATGATCATTATATTCCCTTTAAATAGGGCAACAAACCTGTGAGTTTGAGGCCCTACAGATACCCTCATGTATAGAAAGCAAAAATAAAAAAGATCGCGGATGAACTTTTGAAATCTGGAGTAATTAGGCCATCTTGCAGTCCATTTTCATCCCCTGTATTATTAGTGAAAAAGAAAGATAATTCACAGAGAATGTGTATAGATTATAGGGGCATTAATAATATCACCATTAAAGATAAATTCCTAATTCCAGTCATAGAAGAGCTGTTGGATGAATTAAATAGTGCTTGTGTGTTTTCCAAATTGGATCTGAGGTCAGTCTACCATCAAATTAGAGTATATGAGCCGAATATACCTAAAACATCATTTAGAACACATGAGGGACATTATGAGTTCCTTGTGATGCCCTTTGGGCTTACTAATGCACCGACTTCATTCCAATCTTTGATGAATTCTGTATTCAAGTTATATTTAAGGAAGTTTATCTTAGTATTCTTTGATGATAAACTAGTATATAGCTCTTCCTTGCAAGAACATACAAAGCATCTGAGAATTTCATTGGGCCTACTCAAACAACATCAATTATTTGCAAAGATGTCCAAGTGATCCTTTGGAAAAATTTAATTAGAGTATTTAGGCCACATGATATCAAAAGAGGGTATATCTGCTGATAAGGCCAAAGTTGAGGCCATCCTTTCATGGCATGTTCCACATAATGTTAAAGGACTTAAGGGTTTTCTTGGGTTGACTGGTTACTATAGAAGATTTGTAAAGGGATACGACCATATCAGCATGCCATTAACAAACATGTTGGAAAAGAACCATTTCAAATGGACCATTGAAGCATTATAGGCCTTCCATGATCTCAAGAAAAGAATGGAAACCACACCAGTCTCAGTTCTTTTGAATTTCAACAAGCCATTCATTTTGGAGACTGATGCTAGCAATGAAGGCATAGGAGCAGTTTTAATGCATGAAGGGAAACCTTTAGCTTACATCAGTAAAGACCTACCACTAAGAAAGAAAGGTCTTTCTACTTATGAGAAGGAATTATGGGCAATTGTATATGTCGTTGATAAATGGAGGACTTATCTTTTTGGCCACCACTTTGTAATAAGGACAGACCACCAAAGTCTTAAGTACTTATTGGAACAAAATATCTCAACAATGTTGCAACAAAAATGGCTCACTAAATTGCTTGTCTTTGATTATGAGATTATGTATAAGAAAGGTGTGGAGAATAGGGTGGCTGATGCCTTATCTGGAATATCTGAAGAAATGGGTAATTGTGCTACCATTACTACTGTACAAGCCTCATGGGTAGAAGAAATAAAGAAGAGCTTAGAAGGGGATCAATTAGCATAAGAAGTCATAGCTAAGTTTATAAGAAAAATTGAAGTTCTAGGGTTCAATTACTCTTATGGCACGCTCAGATACAATGGAAAAATATATATTGGCTGTAATGGTGAATTGAGGAGGAATATTATTAATGAATTGAATAACGCAAATTATAGTGGTCACTCTGGGGTTAGAGCTATAACAAAAAAGTGGAGTTATTCTTTTACTGGCCTCAAATGAAGAGACAGATTTTGTAGATTGTGGTTTCTTATGACACGTGTTAACATAATAAAGGGGAAAATGTGCCTTACTCAGGATTACTACAGCCTTTACCAGTGCCTAATCGACCATGGACATATATATCTATGGATTTCATAGATGAACTGCCCAATTCTGGAGGAAAAAATTCTATATTTGTGGTAGTGGATAGAATGACCAAGTACGGGCATTTTATTGCATTATCCCATCCCTTTAATGCTAAATAAATTGCATAAATATTCTTTGATTCTATTCACAGGTTGCATGGACTTCCTAATACCATTGTGATAGATATAGACTCTATTTTCATGAGTCACTTTTGGTTACAATTGTTCAAACTAGTGGGGACCAAATTGCACCATTAAACAACCTATCACCCTCAATCTGATGGCCAAACGAAGAGATTGAACCAATGCCTAGAATCATATTTGAGATGCATGACTAGTGAGAGGCCTAAGAAGTGGTCAACATAGTTGCCTAGTGCAGAGTGGTGGTATAATTCCACTATCACACTGCTATCCAAACCACTCCATTTGAGACCTTGTATGGTTACTATCCTCCTCAGTGGGCCATTTCCCAGCAGGCCAGCCCACGCAGTAATGAGCTACATCAATTTTTAAAAGAAAGAAGACTCATGTTATAGATTTTGAAAGATAGGCTCAATCAAGCTAGAGAAGGGATGAAAATGTATGCGGACAGAAACATAACATAATGGAGTTTTAATGTAGGCCAATGGATTTACTTAAGGCTGCAACCATATCATTATATCAGTGTGTCCATGAGAAGGGACTTAAAGTTAGATCTAAAATTCTATGGCCCATACCAAGTATTAGAGAAGATTGGTTCTGTTGCTTATAGATTACACCTACCTCCCAGCTCTACCATACATCCACTATTCCATGGGTCTCTACTTAAACAGAAACTTGGAGATAGTACCACACCAGAGCCTCAATTACCAGCTGTAAATGATCAAGGCCAATTCAGGGTACAACCTAAAGCCATATTGGATCACCAAGTAGTGAAGAGAGGAAACCATGTTATTCCCCAAGTGTTGGTTCAATGGTTCAACGCACAACCAGCTGATGCAACATGGCATGATTATGATTCTATCAGAGCACATTTCCCTAATCTAGATTCTTGAGGACAAGGATCAAATGAAGCAGTGGGGTATATCATAATTGAAGAAGGAGAGTCATGTTAGTCATTAGAGTTTTAATATTGTTAAGCTGTTGTGACAAAAGTTAGTTAGGCAGTTAGTTTTGATTAGTAGTCACATGTCCAATTCCTTATCAGTTAGAGAGTGGTTAGTTGATTACTTGTACCTATAAATAGAAGTGAGTTGTAACCGTTTGGGTATTCAATTGATCAATAAGATTTCAATCTATTATATTAATTCTCTCTAAACTTCCTGTTTCTTCTCTAACCCTCTCCTCTAATCCTTTTATTCTCGTAATTCTTAATTTTTCTAGTGTTGTGCGATTAAGGTCAGGATGAGAACATGACGAAATACTAGATTTGGGTTTCAATGCAACCCTTAGTCTTGTATTAACTGATTATACTGAATATATATCACCATTATCTTCTTCACTGGAGAACAGATTTTGGTCCAGTAAATTCCACTTTTTGGTTTAATAATGTTTTAGGTCCCCAGATTGTACAAGAAGACACATATAATATGTTGTTTATACTGTGACATTATTCAATCACGACGCTGCTAATTTCATAACTAAGGCACGAGAAAGTGGCTTTCAAGTGAGTTTTTTTCTAAGTAGCTCATTTGTTATGTGGTATTATGAAACATTTTTGCGTTATGTTTTGTCACCTGACTCATTCATTGGAATCTCTTGCAATTTTTTCTAGTAATATAACATGAAATGGTATTGGTCTTGCTGAAAGGTCTTCACTCTCTTCTAACATATTATTCAAGTCAATGATTTTGAATATAATTCAGCAACAAAAGAGAGTCAAAAGCAAAAGGATAATTTGTGAACCTCTCTTATTCAATAGTGTTATACCAGTCATGGAATGGTACTTTCATATTCTAAGAAACTTATGAAATGTGTGTTACTTTTCATTTTATCTTAACGATGGTTAACTTCCATAGCAATAAAGTGTACAATAAGTTTGTTATCTACATGACTACATAGGCCATCAGTGTTAATGCCTTCTTATGGGGTATGGGATCTGATGAATTTATAGGTACACTGTTGTGTTATAAATAACTTAAAGAAATGGAAATAATAGAACTACTATGGTATTCAAGTTTTTCTTATATGAATACTATCATATATGAACTTTGAACATTGGACATTATAAAATAGGAACATTATGTTTGGTAATCCCTTTTATGCTATGCATTTATGGCTATGATACTTAATATACATCATTTAGGCATGTAATAGTTCAATTATATTGCATACAAGTTGAGTATTTAATTAACTCACTCGTGTTAAGAAAGGCGGAGATTGGAAGGCTGTTGATTCTTATCACCTCGAGGCATTATCGGACATGACTTCATTCCCACTTTTATTAGAAATTTGGGTTCACTTAAAATTATCTATAGAAGTTCTATCAACATTATCGAACGAATTGAATACTATAAACTTGGATTTATTGAACTTGGTACTCAGTGCATTACGGAGAAAAGATGGGCATCCTTCCATATATAATATGGGGCCCAAGGCAATACCAACTCTTATTGATCACCATGACTGTTGCCATTGGTGCCCGACAGGTGTTACCAATTCTTGGAATGAGCTTATGTGTGTAGTCTTCTTAAATGGTGGTATTCTCATATATATAATTACATGGTGAAATTAGATTTATGACCATGCAAATGATGGTGACATTACAAATATAAATTCAACCATAATTCATAAATCACAATTTTTTTTTCTTTTCCATTTAAAACTATTGCGCTCTTTCTTCTCTAGAAATATTTGGGTTACGTTTCAAGTATAATTCACAAATTATAATGTGTTTGAATATTTTAATATGAATCATTTACTTATGTTATATCTTTGGTTCATGATGCAAATTATGAGAATGAAGTCCTTGACATATACACCACCATTTACTTGGAAATAATTTAATGAGCATGCGAAGTTTTCTATTTTAAGGAATGACACATGGACATTTTTAAACTTCTATAGAGGAAATACAGAACCCTAGTTTCCACATCTTGTGTTTAAAAAAGGTGAAATACAATATTTTGTTTTCATTTCATTTTCAGCCATCCAATACTGTCACATCTCATTCCTTCCTTGCGCATTCGACCATTTGAATGATTGATCGAGTTTTATTTTGGAGATATGTTATATTCCATCTTCATGTAGGACTCAATTTGGTTTGAAATGATAAAACTTCAATTAATTGATAAATTGATGATAAGCGATCTTTTTATATATTTATGCAATGACTTTCAACTTCTTGCATGATTTGGATCCAGTTGCAATGATGTATTCGATTGCTGCCATTATCACAATGAAGCCACGATATTACATTTTTATTTCCCATTCTTTTTTACTTTTCCTTTCCTTTTTTTTGTTAATTTAGGTTAACATAATGACATTATGTCCATGTACCTTTGTTCTTATATCTCAAATTGTAATGTTAGTTTTTTTATTAGTTGAATTTTTCTAGAGACATTACTTTGATTAGCACCCAAAATAATCTTCTTCCATCTAATCAATTTTTTCTATGGATTTTTCTTAATGCGGATTTGTGTTGTTTTTATTTATTAGAGCATCTTCAACAACCCCATTGATCGGCAACGAACTCCATTAATGCAACGTGACATAAGTATTTTTGGATTGGATCTATGTTTATTGATTGGGGAACTTCGTATTGGAGTGAGACGTGCACTGAGATAGCAGGCCAACATTCTCTCATCAATCATATGAAATAATTGATTACTGAAATTATAGTTAAGTGGTGGATCATTTCAGAATACAACTTTGGATATGTGCAATGTATGAAATCATTTAAACTTCTTCACCACCCCATACCTCACTGTTGAAGATATCATGAAGTATTTTATTAGGTTCTCATGTAGTTTAAAATTATTAAGAAAATGAATTTCGCATCTTTTTAGCAAATTGCTAACTTGTAGAGTTTTAGATATAATTGTTATATTCTTAGTCTTTTTTATTGTTTGCTATATGCGAGGGTGGTGGCATGTGGTGGGTAATTTTTATTTTTTTTAAATATTTTAATTTATCATAACACTTACAATTGGAACATTTTTCCTAACATATTATTATTTGTAAATGTTTTGAACCGTTACAAAATATATTTTTTTTTGTTTGCAAGTTTTGAGAAAGCAAGGGGATATATTTATTCACTTGTATATTAGGTCACACACATAAAGATTCACTTTTTACCAAATTTTATCTTCAATAAAAAATGGAGGAAAAATCCCTTTCGGACAAATCCTTTAATTCAGTATTGTTAAAGAGTTTTACAAACATGTAATGACTTATAAACTACTGAGATATCCACTAACTATGATGCACAAGTATCTTGAATTCTTCGACAAAAAATGATGCAATCCAGCACTGCTCGCAGGAAGCTGATCTTCCCTCGGTATCCACTGATCAGCCTTCTGAATATGCAGTTCCCTTATGCTTAATTTTTAGATCCTTGACTCCACAAATTAGAAGTAGAGAATTCAACTACAAGGGTTTTCAACTTTGGACTTTGTTCTTCTCAGTTTGGAAAAGTGATCCTAAAAGATTCAAAGGTTTGGATGAAGAAAATTGTAGAGGTTGATCACTAAAAGAACTCTAAAAGGGCTTTTTTAAAAGTCTAATCCTACATCTATTTTTATAGGGCACATTTTTGCAAAGAGACAGGGATTAAAGACTTGGAAAAGATTTGTTTAAAAAATAAAAATGCGGGTACTCATTCGAATGAACTACCACCTAATTTGAATGATGTACCCTGTCTCGTTCGAATGGATTCTAAAAAAACTTCGAATGACATTTCAGAGCTGAGCAAAAAGGTGAAGTTCCAGATCTCGTCTAACCATGCCAACCTTGTTCTAATGACCCTATGCAACTCATTCAAACGACATGTCAATCTCGTTCTAACGAGTGAGTGATATTTTAAAAAGAAAAATCATTTTAAAAATATTTTTAATTTTTTTAAATGCAATCTCTTTTAAAAACAAACCCTAAAACTTTTAAGCTTTACCAAACCACCTCATAACAATTCTCGGGTAAAGTTGTGACAAATGATCTTCAATCTTGCAAATGTCACTGGCGATTCTTATCTTTAAGCGTTGATAACAATCATGAAGGTGAAGTGGGGTATAATGGGATAAGACAAAAATAAAACAAAATGAGCAATTATAAATTTTTCTCTTACAAATCCCCCCTTTGTCTATTTCTGTACAAAGCACAAACCATAGCAAAAATTAACCCATATGGCTAATTAAACTAATGCTCTCTCATACTAAGAAATGGAAACATATAAATGTATAAGTCTTTAGTTAAAAGTCATCATCTTTTGTGGTCCATAAAATCATCATCAAGGCGGAATGACCTATACACATGAGACAAATGAAATTTCGTGACGTGTACGAGTTTAAAAAAATATAAACTCCCTCTCAATTTATTCTCCATATTTTTGTCCGTAATAGGCAAAGAGTTAGGCACTAAGCATGAAATATTATCATCACTCGAAACCAAATGAAATAACACCAGAAAGATAATTAATTAAGCACATGCGATGAAATTTAGCAGAAACATACCAACTATTTTTGAAAATTTTCATTTTTCTCAAGTATAAAAGGTATAGGTATAAAAGGTACATATGAGTACAGATACAATACACCATGCAATGGCACTTAAATACTTAAATAATAAAAGTGGAATGAAATTCTGTGATCATTTTACATAGTCGATGAGGTACTTCTAAAGAAAGACTTAATTTGAACCTTGAGTGTAAGTATGATGAACAAAATGAAATTGAGTCGACTTATGGAACATTCTATAAATTTAAATTCTTTTCAAAACAATAATGCTAAACTATTCTATGATTTTCAAGAGAGTTTGTTGGGAAAATCCATTGAACTTCTACTTTATTACAACCTCGAAATCTTACATAATTATGAATTCACACTCAGCTTTTTGAAGATATCATAATGCTCATATGTAGCGACGCATCAATGAAAAGAAAAATGGCCTTAGCACTTATGTTTTTATGTGTCGTTAATCTTTTAGGCTCTTTTGGCAAATGGTGGCTTTCAATGCAAATATAATTTGCTCTTTCCTAGCCCCTTTCCATTTCGTAATGTATAATAATTTTTTAGGGAAATAAAATTAGGGCAGTGATTCTTACAAGAACAACTTATCTCTAGTACATTTTGTTCGTTATTAAACACTACTGAGATGAAAACACCTTATTGACATTTGATAAGGAAGTATAATGTTCAAAATGTCCGTTCGTGTGTGCAATAAAGGTGATAAAAAGTCTAGCATGAAGAAAGTAATCATCAATGAATAATGAAATGCTAGCCACGCATTATTAAACACACTAAAGAAATGAAGTCGTGTTTCAAAACACCATGAAAAAGTTACATGGATGGATGGAATGTAGGGGTGATTCGAACATCTTAAATGCACATCCATATATGGTGAAGAACGAAATACAAAAATCTTTTTGTCCTTTTCAAAAATTTTATTAAAAATATAATCTTTTTGGAATTTTCAATATTTTCCTTAAAAATCAAATATCTTTTTGGATTTTTTTAGATATTTCAAATAAAAGCATCAATAAACATAGAAATACAATACAAATACAATATAACAATAAGGATAAATGATATGAACATGATAATCAACCTATACTAGATAAAGTATCGGAACTCAATCAGTGGAACAAATACCGAAAGACTTCCTAAGATTCTCGATTCTAAGTGCATCTAAAGATTTCGTGAAAATATCGGCTAATTGGCATTCGGTGATCACAAAGCTCAAAGACATGACCTTCTGCTCAACGAGATCACGAATGAAATGCTCACATATCCTAATGTGGTTTTTGCGGGAATGTTGGACTAGATTACAGGGTATATAAATTGTACTCGTATTATCACAGGAAATAATCATTGTGCCTTGGGAAATCTCATAATCTTCCAAAATTTGTTTCATTTATAAGAGTTGCGTGCAACAACCTCCTGCAGCTATATACTCATCCATTATCGTGGACAGAGATATGGAGTGTTGCTTCTTGCTCAACCAAGAGATAAGATCACTCTCAAAGTAAAACAAAAAACCCGAGCTCCTAAATCTATAAATATTCTTGGCCTAATCATCATTTGAGTAGGTGGACAAACGGTCATTGATATGAAAAGAACACCAAGCACTGTGGGAAAGAGTTCCACTCACTTATTTTATGATGTGCTTATGTTCAAGCAAGTGAGACTCTTTTGGGGGAGCTTGGTAACATTCAAAAACTCCAGTTCTAAAGGCAATGTCGGGACGACTAGAAGTCAAGTAGAGAAGACTACATATCATGCTCCTATAAAGGGTTTGCTCTACGTCCTTGCCTAAAGTGTCTTCTCTAATCTTAGTCGATGTACTCATAGGGTGCATAAGTTCTTAGCAAAGTCTAAGCAAAACTTCTTCACTAAGTCCCTAAAATATTTTTATTAGGATATGAATATCCCATCATCAAGTTGATGCACTTGGAGGACTAAGAAGAACATAAGCTCACCAACAATGCTCATCTCAAACTTACTTTTCATCTCCCCCTCAAACTTGTGAGCATGTTGGGAATACATGGATCCAATTACTATGCTATCCACATAGACTTGGGCAACCAATATCTCACCACCGTCTACACTCACAAATAATTTCTTAACCACTCCCCCTCTCTTGAATCCACGAGCTAAGAGCTAAAAAGTGAGCCTCTCGCACCAAACACGCGGTGCTTGCTTCAAATCATACAAGGCCTTTTTAAGATAAAAGATGTGTCCCGAGTGCTTTAGATGTTTAGATGATTTTGGTTGTTCCTTGTAAACTTTATCCTGTTGAATGCCACTAAGGAAGGCACTCTTGACATCCATTTTGTATAAGTTGAACAGTAGATGACATGCTATGGAGAGTAGTAAGTGAGCAAACTCAAGCCTAACAACAAGAGCGAATGTCTCGTCAAAATATACAGCCTTAATCTGTATGTAGTCTTGAGTGACCAACCTAGCTTTATTGCGAACTATGGTACCATTCTCTTCCATCTTATTCTTGTAAATCAACTTGGTACCAATCACATTAATCTGTCTTGGTTGGGGAACTAACTCCCAAACATCCTTCTTATAAAACTGAAGCAACTCATCTTGCATAGCTCATATCCAATGCTTGTCCTTGAGTTATTCTTTCACCTTATTGGGATCTACTATAGAGGTGTACCAAAAGTATAGAACCACATTCTCAAGTTAAGCACGAATATTGACACATAGTGTGGGATCGCCAAGTTTAGAGGAAGGTTTATGACTCTATTGAACCTAAGAGGGTGGATCCTTTAAATCAAGATTATGGTCCACTGGGTAATATGAGGAATATTGGGATCGTCATCGGGGGTGCATAGTTATCACACTCGAGGTTAGGGTAAAGAAAAGTCAACGACTCTTCGTCTTTAATTGTAACATTTATTAACTCTATAACCTCAGAGTTTGTAAGATTAAACACCATATAGGCCCTACTAAATGATGAATAACCTAGAAATATCCCTTCATCACTACAGGAGTCAAACTTTCCTAAGTGCTCTCTATCTCTCAAAATGTAGCGAGGACTTCCAATGACAATAAAATATGATAAGTTAGGTTTCTTCCCTACCCACAATGAATATGGCGTGTGTAACGTGTACGAATGAAGATATAACCTATTCACCATATGGCATGCGGTATTAACAACCTCTGACCAAAAACGTCTAGGCATGTTTCTCCTAAGAAAG
Source organism: Sambucus nigra (assembly GCA_949130495.1). Taxonomy (NCBI): domain Eukaryota; kingdom Viridiplantae; phylum Streptophyta; class Magnoliopsida; order Dipsacales; family Adoxaceae; genus Sambucus; species Sambucus nigra. Next base: position 321,931,558 of record OX422215.1, on the reverse strand, counting down.
CATGGATCTAGACATTTCTTGAATTGTTCGGTTCTTTCTCCTAACAATCACATGTTTTTAAGGAGTACGAATGATCAAAGATTCGTGTTTGATTCCCACTCCATCACAGTTTCTATCCATTATGGCTTCTTTAAATTCAGTGCCATTGTCACTACTCATCCGATTAATAGTGACACCATGTTGGTTTTGTATGACACGACACTTAGAATTTAGGAAATCAATCGCATCATACTTTTCTCTAAAATAAACCATGATAGAGTATATCCTAAATTCATCGACCATCACAAGAATGTATCTCTTACCACCAATGCTCTCCTTACGAGTAAGACCCATAAGGTTCATATGAATCAACCCCAACACATGAGAGCTGGTAATGGTATTCAACTTTTGATGGGGACTTTGAATTTATTTACCTTGCTAGAAAGGACCATAAACTGTGGAAGTTTGTTTCCTATGTGATGGTAAGCCACTACCTAGGTCTTCCTTCACTAATCTCTCAAGATCTCTAAGGCTCACATAACCTAGTCGTTGATGTCGATGGTTCATAGAGGATACAGTGACATTGTTGCACACAAAAGAGGACATGGGAATGATCTCATAAAAATTATCATTGGTCCTCACTCATTGTAGTAATAGTTCACTCGATTGATTATACACATTACACTCATACCAGTCAAACTTTATCGCAAAGTTTGTGTCACAAAGATGGCTTATGCTAATCAATTTCTCTTTCAACCCTTTGACGTACAACACATCGTATAGCTTAGGAAATCCGGGTATCTCAACACAACCATATCCTAAAATTCTATACCTACTTCTATCTCCAAAGGTGACTTTGCCTTCCTTGCAATCCATAAGGATGGTAAAATATGACTTGTAACCGGTCATTTACCTAGAGCACCCACTATCAAAATACAATTGGGAAGTATCTTAAACCTTAAGAGCAATGTAGACAACAAGGGCTTTGTCGTCTTGCTTAGGTACCCAAGTGGAGGTAACATTTTGTTTACCCTTATCATTGTTGGCTGTAGTCGTAGCATTGTAAGTGTTCTCAAAATGCATAGAAATCCTTTTAAATTCTTTCATTAAACTTTGCGAAGTCATGATTAAGAACTCAATTTCCTCTATAAGACTAACAAAGTCTCTATAGAAGTGCGCGAGAGTACGTGTACATTAAGTTATTCCTAACTTATAGCAAAATACACTAAGATACCTCTCCTTTTACAATGGGTGCAAACATAGACTTGTTTAAGTCTACCTTGGTTAGCTTGTTTACGTTAAACTTTCTTTGGGGGGTTAGTTTGAGGATAATATGGATCCCATATAAATATAGTATTCGATTCGAATGAGACATCAGAAGTGGATGCACTATCATAACTTTTTCTGTGACTCTCCCTAAAACCTAAAGTGGTATTAAGTAACATCTTTCCTACATTCTTTGATATATCCTATATAGTAACCTTGAACTCCTGGTCACATTCTAGATTTTTCTTAAGTTAATATGCAAGGCCTTTAAGTTTTTCATGAGTCTCCAATGAAGCTTGAAGATCTCTCGTAAGTCTATACACTTTATTGGTAAAGTTATCATTCTCCCTCTTTACTAAAATAACTCTCTCTCCCAAAGAAACTCTCACTGAGGTCTCGTCTCTCTCGATTCTCTCAACTCTTTCTCAAGCGATAACATCCTAAGCATCGAATTTTTATTTTTCTCTTTCATTTTAAAGGACTCAACATAGGCACGTCAAAAACCACTTTCTCCCTCACTCAAATCGTCATCTCTCTCATTCTCTCCTGAATGACTAGACTCATTATCGATATCATCATGTTTATAAACGTCCTTATTAGCACGAGACAAATTCGATGTACTAACATGAGTGGCCATAAATGTGGTGAAGTTACGTCTATATGGTGATTCATACCTAGAACCCACCGACTCGACATCACTATCGCTAAGAGTATCATTATAGGAGGCTTTCCCGTTTCCCCGCCTCTTTAACCTCATAGTACACTTGTGAGATTTTTGACCCCTACCCTCTCACTCGTATCATCTCTCTTCACATCATTTTTCATGTACTCTCCTCTTTCTTTTTCAAAATCGTTCTCATCCGACTTGAAATTTTTATCTTTCTCAAAACCTCTATTTTCTTCTAAAGAATTTTCTTTTCTTAGTTTGAGAAATTTTTTGAACTTTTTTGCAAAAAGGAAAAGATCATCAAGATTAAAATCAGACTCAGAGTTATAAGTAACATCCTCTTTCTTTTTTGATTGGGCTTTCAAATCCATCCATTTTTCCTTAGGGTTTTAAATTTTAGGGAACATATCGATTTCATAATTTTGAAGGCCTCCTACAAGTTCTTCTAGCCTAAGTGTATCTAAAATTCCCAACGAATTAAGCACCGTAACTTTAGGGATAAAATGGTACGACAGGGTTCTCAAAATCATTTTCACAAATCTTATATGAGGAATTATCCCTCTCAATTTAAAATTATAGTTGACTATATCAGATAAATGTAAATAAAACTCATCAAAAGTCTCAGTATCTAGCATAGTGATAGTTTCAAATTATGTGGTGAGATTTTATAGATGAGAAGCTTTCACAACATTGGTACCCTCGTGAGTGACTTGGATGGTGTCCCAAGATTCCTAACACATGGTGAACATCATGATGCGATGGAACTCGTAAGGGGTGACGACTCTAGAAATTTCACTTAAGTAGCGGGATTTAGAATTACTCCACTTAAAATCATCTTCTATCCAAGAAGTGTCAGGTTTAAGACTTTCAACATTTTCGCTAGTCAAAGTAGGTGGAGTCTACGCTCTTTCACAAATAAGCCATACTCTCTTATCAATCAACTTCAGTGTTGACCTCATTCGAGATTTCCAATAAGCACAATTTGACAAAAAAATGGGTAGGATTTTATACAAATTATCCATATAAACCAAAATTAAAGATCACATAATAAATCAATGTAAGCTGCTCTGATACAAATTTGAAAAAGTAGGGGCTATATCGATTCACTTGCATATTAGGCTACACACATAAAAATTCACTTTTTACTAATTTTTATCTTGATATAATTTATAGTGAACATGAAAATTTGTGTAAAGCCGTAAAAAAATTAAATCTCCAAACCAAGCAGAAAAAGAAGAAATATAGGAAAAATTCCTTTAGGGCAAAACCTTTAATTTAGCATTGTTAAAGAGTTTGACGAACACCTAATGACCTACAAACTACTTAAAGATCCACTAATTATGATGCACAAGCATATTCAATTCTTCAACAAAAAATGAGGCAGTCCAACTTTGTCCACAGGAAGCAGATCTTCCCTCGAAATCCATCGATCAACCTTTGAAATACGTAATTCCCTTATTCATCATCCATAGAGCCTTGATTCCACAAATCACCAGTTGATAATTTCTTTACAAGAGTTTTGAACTTTTTATTGTATTCTTCTTGGTCTGTAAAAGTGATCTTAAAATATTGAAGGGGATTAGATAAAAAAATTTTTAGAGTTTGATCACTAAAAAAAACTTTGAAACTGCTCCCTTAAAAGTCTAATCCCGTATCCATATTTACAGGGAAAGTTGTTGCAAAGAGATAGGGATTGAAGGTTTCGAAAATATTTGATTAAAAAACAAAAACCCGCATATTCATTCAAATGAACTACAACCTCATTTGAATGATGCACCCTATCTCGTTTGAAAGGCTTCCAAAGAAACTTCAAATGACGTTCCAAAGATGACCAAAAAGGCGACGCTCCAGAACTCATTTGAAAAGGGAACCTAATTCTAGAAACCCTATGCAACTCATTTGAATAACATGTCAATCTCGTTCTAATGAGTTAGTGAGATTTTCAAAAAAACTTTTACAAATCATTTTAAAAATATTTTGAAAACTTTTAAACGAAAACTCTTTAAAAAACCCTAAAACTTTTAAGCTTTACCAAACCACCTCATAACACTTCTCGGGTAAGGTTGTGACGAATGATCTTCAATCTTACAAATGTCACCAAGGATTATTCTCTTCAAAGACTTGATAATAGTAATGAAGGTACAGTGGGGTGTAATGGGATAAGCCAAATAAAAATAAATTGACCAATTATAAATTTTTCTCTTACAAGTGTTTACAACCATTGCAAAAGAAAAATTCTTACTGAATTTTGCAACGGTTATGAACCCTTGAAAATTGAAATTTTGCAACAGTTTTAAGCATTTGTAAACTTTTCATTTGCAAGTGTTCATAATCGTTGCAATTTTTTTTGTAATGGTTACCAATAATGGACATTTGTTTGCAATAAACCATTGCAAATACAATCTTGCAATGCATCAATTTGTAAAGTTTTTTAACCATTACAAATGCCATTTGCAAGTGTTTAAAACACTTTCAATTTCCCTATTTTGGTGTAGTAAAAGGTCTCTATACGTATATCCATCAGGCCGATGCTTTATCTCACCCAAATCAATATGTTGGTACACCATGTCATCTTTAAGGAGTCTCCTTAACGAAGGGAGGTGGAACACATCGTGCACCTTTTGAAGGTGATTGCGTAAGGCTAAGCAATAAGAAAATAATTCCACTAGGGTTATGATAGTGAAAGGAACAACATATAGGGTAATTAACTTCCCTTAACTCCCAAGCTACATCACTCACTTCAAGGGAGACACCCTTTAGAAACACTTAGTACCCAATTAAAAACTCTAGGCGTCTTTTCCCCCTATTTGTATAACTATTTTTTTGACTTTATGTAGTCCTCATATTGTTCTAATAAGATCCACCTTCTCTGGGTGGGGTGTTGAATAAAAATTAACCCAAGAAGCTTGTTCTCCCCCGCTTGGATCCAACAAATGAGTGAACGACAATGCCTTACATACAGTGCCTTAATCGGTGCCATATCATTAGTCTAATGATGGTTATTGTTGTAAGAAAACTCCATAAATGATAAGTAATGGTCTTAACTACTCTTGAATTCCAGTATACATTCCTAAAGTATATCCTCTAACACCAAGTTCACCTACTTAGTCTCACCATCAATCTGTAGGTGATATGAGGTACTCAACCCCAACTCAGTCCTCATCACCTCTTGAAAACTCCTCCAAAAATGGTATAAAAAGTCGTATCCCTATCAGATGCGATGTCAAGTGCTTCTCCATGTAGCCTCACAATCTTTGTTATGAAAATTTTAACATACTTCTCTATCATTAGTCTGTGTAAACTGAAACGAAATGAGATACCTTATCTAAATGTCGACAATAACCCATATGGAATCATCTCCTCATTCTGATGTAGGCAACCATGTAATGAATTACATGGAGATACTTTCGCACATACACACTAGAACCTCAAGAGGTTATATATTAGCCGATTGATGATGCTGGAAATAGCACCACCCTTCAAGGTGTGTGTAAGCTCAAATCGGTGATAATAATGGCAGCTCAAGTATATACTAAATATAAGAGACTGAGATGAGGAGAAGAGTATGGACACCAATATATAAGTGGTTCAGCCAATTAGGCATATGTCCACTCTGCAAGTGAGGGAATAAGGTCACTAAAATAGGGCACTAATGGCCATGGATACAATCTCTCAAGCTTTCTCTCTCTACTATGTAATTTGACAAAGTTTCAGCTAGGGTTGTTATTTCGGATCCCTTCTCAAGGTAGGAGAAGACAAGTATGTATAGTGTTTGGGGGGTGTAATGTACCCTCCATGCATGCAATGAGCATGTGTGTGTTGATCTAGCGGATATAATGAAGACATCTATCACTGTCAGATGTAGAGAATGATGATGAAATATTCTCCCATATAAGGGGAATGATTTAGTTACAACTGATATTATCCACGTGTTCTTATCCTTTCATATGCTTATAAATGACTGGCCTTTCCTTTGACTGGTACAACCTCAGGCTGGATGAGTACGAGGTTAATAAAATCTGACTGTTGCCTCATCCGAGGTTATTCATGATGACCTCATCCAGGTAAGCTGGTCGAGGTTAGGTTGAAAGACTTGTAACGTCCACCTGGGCCGATGATAGGTCTTCCAGATGGTTCGCCCATGTAACACTACTGATCTCAACCGTTGACTATAACGCCGGCTGAGGTTGATACTACTGTTGGAGGGTGTCTAAACTCGTGAGTCCTTATAGACCTCGACTGATGCCCACCTGAGGTAGATGTGATGTCGGTTATGGACGACCTGATGGATAACTGACCCCATGAGTTATGAAGACCTCGGTTGTTTCCTGATTATGGGGTAACTAGTAATGTCAACCGTAGCCGACCATATGTTGGATGAGATCACTGATCATCATTCTTGAGCCCTTATTACCTCGGTGGTCATGCTGGCCGAGGTTGGTGCCTCCGAGCTATCAGGTACACTTTGGGAATATCAATCAGCCCCTATCCCTTAGTTACCTATGTAAATAGATGACTATGGGGTATGTAACTCCGAGGCTGTTCTTCCTTGCATGCCAACATTTCTTTGACAAGTGTCAACTACTAAAGTGGATAGCGTGCCTGACAAGTGTAATGATGTTGATTATCTTTTGGACTCCCAAGGCAATAATGGGCCTTGGGACGCGCGCGATCATACTTAAGGGCTTAAATTTTATTTCTTTCTCTTTCTTCTTCATTCCTCTCCTTCTCCCGCCTTGGTTATCTTCGCAACTTTCTCTCTCTATAAGGGCTTGGCTGCTGCATTTCAGAGGTTTCCTTGTTTCCATCCATTTTCTCCTTAATTTCGCACTTTAACAGGTATTGTGTCCACTCTACTTTACCATTTTCATCCTTTAATTCTTATTTATTCATTTTTCGGTGAGTTTTTTAGGTTTTTCGGCCACTATTATCATTTTTCGATGACTGTTTGAGTTTTCCGATAGCTCTTGTTATTGATTGTTCTTGCTCAAAATCCTAGTTTGAGCCTTAGTTAGGTTGAGTCAAGTTGTTTGTTTTTGGTTTAGGGCCCCAAGTGTAAGGTCGTCTTCCTATGCTCAGACCGCTTTATAAACTCATAGATGATTTCCCCTCTCTTAGGTATAAGACCTTTGCCAAAATCTGGCAAATACATCTTGCCCAAGAGGAAGCTCGTAGAGTTGAGGCCTTTCCCCCTAGACCTATCTTTTCCTCGCCTCTGAAGGTGGTACTCCCTAAACCAGCCAAGACTACTGAGCCATCAGAGGATCCAATTGATCCCTCTCTTATGTCAGAGTTTGAGTTGTCCACCTCAGACCCTATGTCTATAGATTCATTACAGGAGGCAATGGATTTCTCCATGAGGCAAGATCAGGTCCCTAATCAGGCCGAGGTCCAAAGTCGCACCTCATCCCACAACAGTTCTAGCACTTCATGAACCTCTTTTGATGTTGAAGTTATGGGGCCGAGTGTGGTTGTGCCCCCAATCATTAATGCTATTACCTTGTCAGCCTCCACAGGGGTTGAGTTCGCTCAGAGGTTCCTTGGAGGTGTTCCTACACATGCCAAGGCCAATGTTGATAGGGATGAGGATGACGGTCATCACAGTAATGTTGATACCTCAGAAGAAGACGAGATAGAGAGTACTGTCACTGAGTTCGACCTGTTATCCTTCAGGCACCTTTATTACATAGGTCCTTCTATTAAACTTAGGAGACCTATGAGGGATGAGAGGGCCTTTGGTGGCCGAGATGGGGAAATCTGCATATTTGAGAAGATGTTTAAGTTAGGATTTCATCTCCCCATCCATCCAATAATTAGAGCCATAGTATCCCATATTAACCTGGCCCCTTCCCAATTATCTCCCAATGCTTGGAGGGTGATGATTGGATCCATTGTCATATGAAGGGGAGTCCATTATTCAGACCTTCCTGTTAGGGTCTTCACAAGGTGCTACGTGCCATCCTCTACCAGGAACCACCCTAGCTACTACAACTTCCTAGCTAGGAAGCCTGATAAGAAGATGTTATTGGTTACACAGACCTCTAACCATAACTAGAAACTAAGGTACTTCTTCATCTCAGGGGCATGGGAATTTGGTAGTTGTTCCCCCTCTTCATCACTAGAGATGAGGACCCCTCTAAGGTGGGTAAAATTGTCATTGACTGCCAAAGCTGACCCTGGGTTAAGCAAAGATAACCTTCAAAAGGTCAAAGACCTTCAAGATCAGGGGGAGCTTAGCTGGCTAGTCAAGTACGAGCATCTGATGACCCCCTACTACCTCTCTGAGACGGGCTTGGGGGGGAGTCCTTTAGCCGAGCTTCGTAAGTGTTTATTTTGCTAAGTTGTACCTCTGATATTTAATGTATCTAATTTACTAACTCAGACATATTTTTTGCAAAATGCCCAGAAGGTATATCAAACGACATGTGGGAGATGTCTGCAGCAAGCCTGATCAAGTTGGTGAAGAAAGATGGGCTCAATGTTCCTCCCCCTCCCCCACCAAATCAGAACGTTGGCACCTCTAAGGCTGACGCCACTAAAAAAAGAGGAAATCCGCCACTGTTGCCTTAGAGGATCAGAGGCTGAGTAAGCACCAAAATTGTGATCACGCCATCCCCATCTCATCTGGTGATGCACTAGCTACTCGTCTGGAGCAGTTAAAGATTAGTGACAACCTGATTGGTCATGGTCTGAAGGCGATAGATGCTATTGGCTCAGCGATGATTGAAGCTGACAAACGCTTTTTACGCTCTATAACTACTCCTCTGCTAGTCGAGTTTTGCCTTCACAAGTCCATCCAGGTAGAGATTTTAGCTTTTATGGTACCAAGTGTAACCTCGTCCTTGATTTTGGTTATCTTGATCTCATACATATGACTTTGTATTGCATGGTATCTTGTCCATGCACCAATTTATTGATTGGACCCTAAGGAAGCTGCTCTTAATTGAGAAAGGAAAATAGGCTTAGAAGGTGGAGGCCTCTCTAAATGCTGAGGTTGAACGTCTAAAGACAGCCTTGGATGAATCTGAGAGTAAGGTGAAGCAGAGGGACAGGAACATTGCCAAGCTCCAAAAGGACCATACCTCTGCCCTGAAGTTCAAGGATGACGTTCTACCACAGAAGGTTGAGGCTGCAGTGAAAGTTGCCCTTGAGGATGCCTCTAAGAAGATCTTGGCCGACTACAAGGTCTATAACCATTTTATAAGCTTCGGCTTTGAATACCTTAAAAGGGGTATTAAAGCTATTGGTAAATGGGTGGCCATCAAATAAAGGGATTCAGGGAGTTTGACAGCCTCAGACTTTATTGGTCTCGACTATGGTAACCCTCAGTTTGCCCAGGACTTGCAAGAGGTTAAAGAGGAAGGAGAAAGTGTTGCACCTATAGAGACTCCACAACCAGAAACTACAGAGACTGAGGATGTCAACCCTCAAGATAATGGGGCTGAGGTTACTAATGTCGGCCAAGGTGATGGGGTCGAGGTTACCAATCTTGTGGCTGCAGACACTTAGACCATAATTTATGAAGCTTCACTTGTAATTTTTTCTTTTCATCTATAATTGTTTGTAACCTCTAATAACATGTTCTAAGGTTTGATGACTTGTAATTTTGACTTCATGTTATATCATCCTCTTCATAGAATTTTTCTTTTTTTATGAATACTCCTTTGAATAGTTTTATAAGTCATACAATGATGTTTGTATTTAGGTCTGAAGTCTCAATATAATGGTGTCTTCATCACTAAGCTATGATGTTAGGTCTGAGGTCATCAAACTAAGATGTTACTCTCATAAATTCCACCAAATTAATGATGTTTAAGGTTAGAGGTCATCCAAATATGATGTTTCACCTCAGACATTGCCACTAAGTTATGATGTTTTAAGCTCATAGGTCATCTAACTAAGATATTACCCTCATAAATTCCACCAAATTAATGATGTTTAAGGTCTGAGGTCATACCACTATGATGTTTCACCTCAAACCTTGTCACTAAATTATGATGTTTACGGTCTAAGGTCATCAAAGTAATATGTTACCCTCATAAATTTTACCATATCAATGATGTTTAATGTCTGAGGTCATCAAACTAAGACCCTCATAAATTTCACCAAATTAATGATGTTTAAGGTCTGAGGTCATCCCACTATGATGTTTCACCTCAGACCTTGTCACCAAATTATGATGTTTAAGATGTGAGGTTATCCAAACGAAGATGTTACCCTCATAAATTCCACCAAATTAATGATGTTTAAGGTCTGAGGTCATCCAAATATGATGTTTCACCTTAGATCTTGCCACCAAATTATGATATTTTAGGCTCTGAGGTCATCTAACTATGATGTTGCCCTCATAATTTCCACCAAATTAATGATGTTTAAGGTCTGAGGTCATCCCACTATGATGTTTCACATCAGACCTTGTTACCAAATTAATGATGTTTAAGGTCTGAGGTCATCCCACTATGAGGTTTCACCTCAGACCTTGTCACCAAATTATGATGTTTAACATCTGAGGTCATAAAACTAAGATGTTAACCTCATAACTCAACAAGTTAATGATGTTTAAGGTATGAAGTAATCAAACTAAGATGTTACCCTCATAAATTTCACCAAATTAATGATGTTTAAGGTCTGAGGTCATCCCACTATGATGTTTCACCTCAAACCTTGTCACCAAATTATGATATTTAAGATCTGAGTTCATCCAAACTAAGATGTTACCCTCATAAATTTCACCAAATTAATGATGTTTAAGGTCTGAGATCGTCAAACTAAGATGTTACCCTCATAAATTCCACCAAATTAATGATGTTTGAGGTATAAGGTCATTAAACTAAGATGTTTCACCTCTGACCTTGTCACCTAATTAATGACGTTTAAGGTCTGAGGTCATCCAAACTAAGATGTTAACGTCATAACTCAGAAAATTAATGATGTTTAAGGTCCGAGCTCATCAAACTAAGATGTTACCCTCATAAATTTCACCAAATTAATGATGTTTAAGGTCCGAGGTCATCAAATTAAGATGTTTCACCTTAGACCTTGTCACCAAATTAATAACATTTAAGGTCTGAGGTCATCCCACTATGATGTTTCACCTCAGACCTTATCACCAAATTATGATTTTTAATGTCTGAGGTCATTAAACTAAGATGTTACCCTCATAAATTTCACTAAATTAATGATGTTTAAGGTCTGAGGTCATCAAATTAAGATGTTTCACCTCAGACCTTATCGCCAAATTAATGATGTTTAAGGTCCGAGGTCATCCCACTATGATGTTTCACCTCAGGCCTTGTCACCAAATTATGATGTTTAAGGTCTGAGGTCATCAAACTAAGATGTTACCCTCATAAATTTCTCCAAATTAATGATGTTTAAGGCCTGAGGTCATCCAAACTAAGATTTTACCCTCATAAATTCCACCAAATTAATGATGTTTAAAGTATGAGGTCAACATATGACGCACCTCATAATTTTACCATTAAAGAAATCCACACATGAACTGCTCTTCTGATTAATATTCTCTTCATAACATGATACATTTACATAGAAACAATTGCAACAATATATGAAGTACTTCTTCAGGTGATCAGAATTCTATAGATTTGAGAAAGGTTCCCCTTCGAGATTTTCTAGCCGGTAGGTACCGGGTACAACCTCATCGATAACTTTGTAGGTACCATGCCAATTCGGGTGAAGCTTATTTGTCTTTTGCAACGTCTTCTTCACCACCAAGTCTCCTAAAACTATAGGTCTTGATTTCACCCTTTGATTGTAGAACTTTTTTGTTCTCTGTTGGTAGGCTGCCTATCTGATCTCAGCATCTCCCCTCCTTTCCTCAATCAAGTCTAGTTCAAGTCTTCTCTCTTATCCATTCTTCTCGGGGTCATAGGCCTGAACCCTATGAGTGGGGAGTCCTACTTCTGTCAGTATGACGGCTTCTCAGCCATGTGCTAACATAAATGGGGTCTCCCTCGTTGGTGTCCTTGCCATTATTCTGTAGGCCCATAACACTTTATAAACCTCTTCCATCCATCTCCACTTGGCCTTTTCGAATCTTTTCATAGTCCCATCGAGGATCATTCGGTTCGTGACCTCAATCTTCCCATTTTCTTGGGGTCAGCCTGGAAAAGAGAAAAATTTCTTGATCTCGACTCTCTCGCTGTATTTCTCTAAGGAAGAATTCTTGAATTGGGTTCCATTGAATGAGATGAGGGTGTTCGAAAGATCATTCCTGCATGTGATGCTCTTCCAGATAAACTGGAAGGTCTTCTGATCTGTAATCGTGATCATCATCTCAGCCTCTACCCACTTGGAGAAGTAATCAATCCCTACTATAAAAAATCGATAATTGTTCCCAGCCTTTAGCAATGGTCCCACCAAGTCAATCCCCCATACTTCAAATAGCTGAGGGGAACTGATCGATGTCATAGGATGATGAGGGATAGTGGAGAATCTCTGTCACCTGTCACACCACTTTATGTAGGCTGCATCATCTTTAGCCAAGGTTGGCCACCAGTATCCCTACATAATTATCCTCTTAGCTAAAGGTCTTCCTTCTATGTGACTAGAGTAAGAACCCTTGTGTATATCCTGTAGGACACGAGAGACCTCTGTGGGATGGACACATCTAAGAAGAGGTAGTGTAAATCCTTTCTTATATATGATATATCCTATTATTAAGAACTTTACATCTCTGTACCTCAATTTACTCCTTTCCAGCTTCGATTTCGGCAGCTTTCCCTCTTTGATATATCTGATGAGGGGGTCCATCCATGAGTCTGCTAGGTTCAAGTTGAGGCAAGAGATGGCAACCTATTCATCCTCAATGATCGGTCTGAGAAGGAATTCAACTGGTACTGTCCTTCTGATGCCTGTCCTTGTTGCTGAATCCAGCCTTGCTAATGCATCTTCATAACTGTTGTCTTGTCGAGGTACCCTATTCATATTTACCTCTTCAAAGCCTTCTAGAACCATTCTTACCCTCTCCAGGTATTTTTTCCATCCTATCGTCCTTGACCTCATACACTCCAAGTATCTGGTTGACAACCAACTTCGAGTCACTGTGATGTAAGAGTCGACCAACTCTAAAGGCTTTTGCTAAGGAGAGACCTGCTATCAAAACCTCATTGTTTTACTCATTGTTCAATGCTTTGAAGTTGAACCTTAGAGCATATTAAACGTAGGTAAAATCCAGAACTAATAATATCACACCTGCACTACTTCCACTTTTGCATGAAGACCCGTCAGCGAAGAGGTTCCAAACATTTTCACCTGAAGAGAAGTGACCCTCTGATAGGGATCATTTCTTGAAAATTTATCTGTCTTCCTTATTCTCAACCACTCCTTTTCTATCTCTGTTGGACATAACCTCTTCCGTGTCTTGAAAGACATTACTGTTTGATCCCTCTGTAATCTCTAGATTATTCTCAACCTCAGCCTTTTCCCATGTGAACTCAGTAACAAAGTGTACGAGTGCCTGCCCATTAATGGACACCCTGGGTTGATATATAAGGTCATACTCTCCCAACTCGATGGCCCAGGCCATCAATCTACCTGACATCTCAGGCTTGTGGAGGACTTTCCTTAGTGGGGAGTCAGTGAGTATGACCATATAGTGGGATTGGAAATAGGGTTTCATCTTCTTGGAAGCACGTATCAAAGCATAGGCCAACTTCTCCATCCGAGGATAGTTGTGTTCAGACCTTTAAAGGGCCTTACTATTAAAGTATACATGCCTCTGTACCCCATTATCTTCCCGTACTATGGTTGCGCTTATAGCTAACTCTGAAACTGCTAGATAGACATATAACTTCTCTCCCAGAATGGGCCGAGATAAGAGCAGTGGGGATCTGAGGAAGGACTTGACCTATTAAATGCCTTGTCACACTCTTTGTCCCATTCTAAGGCCTTTCTAAGAACCTTAAAAAATGGAAGACACTTGTCCGTAGCTCTGGAAACAAATCTGTTGAGTACTGCGACTCTTCTAGTGAGCCTTTGAACGTCTTTTATACTTCTTGGTGTCTTCATATCAAGCAAAGATTTGATTTTCTCAGGGTTAGCCTCTATTCCCCTCTAATTGACTATGAATCTAAGAAAATTTCTAGCTCCTACTTCGAAGACACACTTGGCAGGATTGAGCTTCATCTTGTATAAGTCCATGGTGTCGAAAGTTCTCTCCAGGTCGGTTACATGAGTGCAAGCCTTCAAGCTCTTCATCAACATGTCATCTACATATACCTCCATGGTCTTGCCAATCTGATCTTCAAACATCTTATTTACAAGACATTGATACGTGGCCCGTGCCTTTTTTAAGTCGAAGGGCATGACCTTATAGTAATAGGTCCCCTTGTCTGTGCTGAATGCTATCTTCTTTGAGTCTTTAACATCTATGAAAATCCAATTCTATCCTGAATACGCATCCATGAAGCTCATAAGTTCATGCTCTGCCATGGCATCTACCATCTGATCAATCCGAGGTAAGGTCTAGCTGTCTTTCGAGCAAGACTTGTTCAGGTTGGTGAAGTTTACGCACATTCTCCATTTTCTATTAACCTTAGGCATAATGACGGCGTTTGATAACCATTCTGGGTATATGATATCCCTGATGAATTCTGCCTCTTCTAACTTTCTAACCTCTTCCCTGAGGACATTATACTTTTCCGTGGAGTAAATTCTTCATCTTTACTTGATTGGCTTATCATCCTCTGCCACCTTGAGTTAGTGGCACATAACCTCCGGGTCAATGCCAGGCATGTCTGCGTGGTTCCAAAAAAAGGCACCCTACCTCTTATTCAAAAATCTTATCAGCTCTTCCTCGATCCCCAATTTTAAGGCCTTGCTAATTAGGATGTTTTTTTTTATTCATCCTCATTGAGGATGATGGATTCTACCTCTTTGGTGGCCTCTCCTTTCTTCAATTTTGTTTCATCCCTAGGATCAAGCATATTAATGTTATACGTTCTTGTTGCCCTCTTATGTGCCTCTCTCTCTTCCTCCAAGTTGAAGTAGCATTCTCGTGCTATGGTTTGGTCACCCTAAACTTCCCTTACCCCATAGGGGGTAAGGAATTTTAGTATTTGGTGGACCATAGACGGTACAGCCTCAAACTCCTTAAGGGCTACTCTTCCTATGATGAGGTTATAGGCCGAGAAGACGTTTTCATCCATTACAATAAAATTGATTTTCTCGGTCAACCTCTGAGGCCACTCATCTCCCATTTGTACATCCATCTCATACATGCCCAATGGATGGACCTTTTCACCGCTTAAGCACATCAATAAATGATGATAGGGTACCAGTCTTGCTCTACTGAGGCCTAGGCTATTAAAACATGGCCAAAACATTATGTCCTTTGAACTTCCTCCATCTTCGAGGATTCTCTGTACCTCACATCCATGCACACTTGTTGTTATTATCAATGGGTCATCATGCGAAGCCAAGATACTTTTGAAGTCGAGTCGGGAGAATCCAACTATAAGAGTATCCATATCTACCTTCTTCCTCTTTTGCTTAACCTCCGAAGACACCAGATTCACAACCTCCACTTTGGTCACTGCCTTAGCCTCTGCCAAATGAGCTTTACGATCGGCTACTTCAGAGACACCCCCTGCTACTCCCCCACATATAGTGTTAACACCGAAGGAGATCATTCTAACCCTCTTCACAGGGGCATTATCATCATTCAGTGGGAGGTCTAGATCGTTCTCATCATTACCATCTTAGTCCTCGTCTCTCCTCGCTGGGGTTTCATCTCGACATCTATCATTTCTCTTCTTTTTAGGGTCATCTCTTCCCCTCTTAGGAGCCTTGCCGTCGACATATTTTCTTAACTTTCTAGACTTCAGCATCTTCTCAATCTCATCCTTCAAAGCGAAGCACTTATCTGTCACATGGTCGTGGTCTTGGTGGAACTCACACCATAGGTTCTTATTCCTCTTATACAGAGGAGCCTTCATCTTCTCCGTCCATCTCAGGGACTGGTCATTCTTGATCTCATTATGTATGTGTTCACAGTACACAATTAGAGGAGTATAATGTGCAAACTTATCATCTGCAGGCCGCTTTTTTCATATTTCTTTCTTTGGAACTTCCTGCTGCCACTTTCGTTCTCATCCTCATACTTCGCAGCCATAGCCTCTTCAGTGTTCATGACCTTTCCTGCAGTTGCCAATAGATCTTCCATGGAGTTGGGAGGGTCTTCCGTAAGCTTCCATAGTAACTTCCCCTTCTGGAGTCCTCCAATGAGGGTTGTCATGGCTATATTCTCTTCATAGTCTTCAACCTCTAATTTTTCTTTGTTGAATCTAGCAATGAAGTCTCTTAGGCTCTCGTTCTTGCCTTGCTTGACATACAATAGATGGGTGGTCATCTTTTGAGGTCTTAGCCCAAAATAGAAATTGTGAATGAATCGATCTGCCAAGCCCTTAAAGTTTTCAATTGATTTCTTCGTAAGAGAGGTGAACCAGATATGTGCAGCTCCCATTAAGGTCCCAGAGAAGGCCCGACACTTCATCTCGACTGGAATTGAATAGATATTTGCTTCATTATGGTACATCTCAATATGATGCACTGGGTTGGTACTACCATCATACTTGGGAGACACCGTAGGTGGCTTGAATTTGGTAGGGGTTGGTAAGCTCACTATCCTGGCCACGAATAGGGAACCCTTTGAGAAACCTCTTTACAAGGGGTCTCAGCCTTTGATGAGGTCCCCTATCTTCTCTTCAAGACGTTGAATGGATTCATTCCATGGCTTTGCAACATTTTCATGGCCGAGGTTGTCTCCATCCACTTCTAAGGGGTGGACTGAGGTCTCCCTAGCCGCTGCACAACATTGGTTGTTGACCTCATCTTGATCCCTGTCTCGGCCTTGATGAGGTCGGCCATGATGAGGCCGATGTTCCCCCTCTTCCCTTTGTGAGCCTTCTACACTTCTTGACCTAGATAACCTCTGCCTTAAGTCATTAACTGGGTCGAGCCTTTCAAAGGCCAACCCTCTACTTAGGCGATCAAAATCTGATCCTCCTAGTTGGTCACCACCATATCATCTTTCCCCACAACTGCGGCTTCGATGGATAGGATGTACAGTGTTGTTCGAAATCTCATACGAATCCCAGCAGTCCTCTGGAGCATCTTCTGCATCCATATCGTCATACCTATCCTCAGGGCAAGGGTTTCCTTGCCTCCCCAAACGTAAACGTCTAGGGTCATCAATGTCCCTCCTTTATTGTGGGGTGGGTTGGACTTTTTACAGTGCCTGGGTGGTCCACTGGCTTCAGGATGGGTTTGGGCAGCTACCGGAGTAATCATCTCCAATGAGACCCCAGGTGGACTCATTATATTTTGACTAAGCTGTGCAAACTTCTCCTTCATCGCTTGCTGCGTTGCAGCCAAAGATCTCAAGGATGCAGCCACCTCAGCAATTTTGAATTGGGGTGGTGCCTGGCTAGAACTAGGCCCTCCACCACTAGGTGGTGGAGGAGGTGGTGGTAACTACAGTGCCATGTGTTAAAACTAAAGAGTTGATGAAGAAAATGAACTTAGTAACTGTTAGGACCTCCTTCAATGGTGAAACAGCTCCACGCAAGGGGTGAGGCCTGGTTCACTACCAGAGTCTCCGATGAGGTTAAGCTAGGAAAGAAAGATTTATGTCTTCTCGTTCCCACAGACGACGCCAAAATGATGATGATGGAAATAGCCCCACCCTTCAAGGTATTTGTAAGCTCAAGTTGGTGATAGTAATGGAAGCTCAAGTATATACTAAATATAAGAGAATGAGATGAGGAGAAGAGGATGGACACCAATATATAAGTGGTTCAACAAATTAGTCCTACGTCCACTGTACAAGTGAGTGAATAAGGTCACTAAAATAGGGCACTAATGGCCATGGATACAATCTCTCAAGCTTTCTCTCTCTACTGTGTAATTTGACAGAGTTTTAGCTGGGGTTGTTATTTTGGATCCCTTCTCAAGGTAAGAAAAGACAAGTATATATAGTGTTTGGGGGGTGTAATGTACCCCCCCCCCCCCCATGCATGGAATGATCATGTGTGTGTTGATCTAGCCAATCTAATGAAGACATCTGTCATTGTCACATGTACAGAATGATGATGAAATATTCTCCCGCGTGAGGGGATTGATTTAGTTACAACTGATTTTGTCCACGTGTTCTTATCCTTGCATATGCTTATAAATGCTCGGCCTTGCCCTTGACTGGTACAACCTCGGCCTAGATGAGTACGAGGTTAATGAAGTCTGTCTGTTGTCTCATCTAAGGTTATTTATGATGACCACGACCAGGTAAGCTGATCGAGGTTAGGTCGAAAGAGTTGTAACGTCGGCCTGGGCCGATGATAGGGCTTCCAGATGGTTCCCCCATGTAACACTACTGATCTCAGCCATTGACTGTAACGTCGGTTGAGTTCGATACTATTATTGGAGGGTGGCTAAACCCACGAGTCCTTGAAGACCTCGGCTCATGCCCAACCGAGGTTGATTTATGAGGTAAATGTGATGTCGGTTGTGGATGACCTGATGGATAACTAACCCCCATGAGTTATGAAGACCTCGGTTGTTGCCTGATTGTGGGGTAACTAGTAAGGTCGACCGTAGCCGACCTTATGTAGGGCGAGATCACTGATCATGAGTCTTGAGCCCTTGTTACCTCGGCCATCATGCTGGCTGAGGTTGGTGCCTCCGAGCTGTCAGGTACACTTTGGGCGTATCACCCATGGTCTTTAGTGATCTACTTTTACCATATGGGAAGTAGCACAATTGGACACAAGAAAAGTTATATCCTTATTCACGCCTTCCTCCTAATATTAGAGCCTTATATCTTGATACATTTTAACCCCATCGGGATTTTTATCAATTGCAAACCACGCTTCTCCATTAAAATTGTTCGCCATAACTCCTTATCTCCTTACACAACCAACCTGTTGCGAAATCATAAACCCCCATCAGACCCGTGAAGCAGCACAACAACAACAACAACAACTACTACTACTACTACTACTACTACTACTACTACTACTACTACTACTAATAATAATAATAATAATAATAATAATAATAATAATAATAATAATAATAATAATAATAATAATAATAATAATAATAATAATGATGATGATAATGATAATAGTAATAATAATAATGATAATAATAATAATAATAATAATAATAATAATAACAATGGAAAACAAGATAAAAACTAAAATGACGATAAAATAATACTCTTCACTAAAACTGAATCCATCACTATAATAAGTGTCCTTAATATAATTATCTCAAACTGAAATGCAAATGAATTGGAACCACCTTGGTTTATAAATAAACTCTTAAAGATAAATAATAAAATTCCAACCGAAATGAAATAATAACTCCTACACAAAGGATGATGAACTTGATATCCAATCACTACAACTCTAACTACTCAACCCTACTTCTCATATATAAGGATAATAGAAACCTCAGGGAAAAGTTTTATAAATTTGGCCCAGAGCCTAAAAGTTTCCAGTAGTATCTATATTACTTAAAAATATTAAATGCAACCCATTTACTCCCCATGATGTCTCCTATCGACACTCATATAAACTGCACCTTACCTATCCTCTAACTTGACATCATTATAGCTAACCATACCCAATACCTACCTTACCATACTAAGGTTGTCTTTCCACATGGGTAAAACATGAATTAAAACCAATTGTCCCAGTGCCCCACCGTCTCTCAACCCTTAACCTTACTAAGATTCGTGCGTGGGACGTCTCATAATTGAAATTCAAATAAGGAACCCCTTGATAAACTTCTACTTTTCTTAGTTCATCGCTAAGACACACTGGACCGAGACTTAACATATTACAATAGAAATCTCAACATAAACCAAATGGGAAACATCATCTTTTTTTCACGCCATGTAATCTCTTTTATTATCTTTTATACCTTAGCTCTCCACATGATAATCAATGTTGCAATATGGACTCGGTTAGGACTTTCTTGGGTTTAAGGTGTATTTGGGTAAAATGGGAATGGTCGGAATGTTTGGAATTGGAAAATGTCCTTATGATATCCGCTAGTGCTTTTTCGGGCCTTTGCTCATTTTTTTTCTTTTTCTATATTTTTTCTATTTTTCACTCTTTTCTTTTCTTTCTATCTTTAATGAGCATACTTCTATTTTTCTTGCCCCTTTTTATTTCACTTTTTGAACTTTATTTCTGACTTTTCACTTTTCACCATTCTGGGCCAATTGGGGTTTTCGGGTTATCAAATGAAAGGGAAACATTTATTAGGCTCAATTGGGGTTGCAAGAGGGATGGATTTTTCATTACTTTTTTTGGTCAATATTTTTGGGTGTCAAACGAGGGCCTACTTCATTGTCCAAATTGCTAAATGCTTTACCATATGCGTCTCGATAATAATTTAAGTTTTAAGATATATTTAGCACGCTTTTCAAGCCAGTGTCTCACACATTTCCCGCAACAGTTCAAAGCAAAGATATTGAGATCCTCAACGTATTTTTAAAACGATGAAATGAATGTTGATTTAACCATAAACTTCGATTGATTTAAAATACTATCAAAATTGATAGGCTCGAATTCTCATCGGGTTGGTTAATCTCCACACCTTTTCGTTAAGTCATCAATTTTCGCTCAATTTCCATCTTTGGTCAATTTCGGCTTTGTGCATTTGATTTTTTTACAACTTGAAAAAAAAAATTGTGACATTTTTGAAGCTTTTAAATTCCCATTTTCACTTATTTTGAAAAAGATATTTTTGGCGTTTTAAAAAATTTTCAATTTTTCTGGAAACTTTTGAAATTTTCTATTTTTTTCGGCATTTTAAAGATCTGTGAAGTTTTAGAAATACGAACTTGTCACCCCCCTAACTTAGACTTTTTCATTGTCCTCAAGCAAAAAGGACTAAAATGCAAGATAAAGCGAATTAAAAGTGCGAAGATATAAAACGAAGAAATAGTGAAAATGCATATTTTTATATTAAGAACAAGCATGTGTTACAAGAGGATATGAAAAAAGAACAACCAGTTATTACAACCAATAGAAAGACAACACAAACACAACCAACACCTCAAAAACACAAAATAAGGGCTTCACTGGGGCGGTGGGTGGGAACTACCGGGCGCATTCGGGTCATTTGGGTCATAAAAGTATGCCGGTGGTGGCGTGCCCATAGATATACGATACATCTCAGCTTGAAGGCAATGCATCATGCTGGTGTTGCGCTGGTGTTGCGTGAGGAACTCGTCTAATCGCGTCTCCACCGATGAAAAGCGTCTATCAAAATCTGCACTTGCTGGCTCAAAATCTAAATCGACATCCTCATGATACTCCTCCTCACCTTACCCCATCTCAATATCTATAGTCGCCTCCTCTTCCTCGTCACTCTCATCATCATCAGCCTAATCATCGTCACCCTCGTCATCATCTAAATCATCATTAGTTGCCTTTCATGCCCACAGAATCTCCCATTGCTTCTGACATTTTCTACGTGTGCCCTACCCAAGAGGGTTAAGAAGGCGAAAAAAATCAGTGGGAGGCTCAATGCCAGTGTCCACTAGGATGGATGTGATGATCTGGGCATATGGGAGAGGGATTTTACCCTTTTGGTCCACGACTGCATAGAATATGTCTTTATAAATGGTTTGGACCAGGTGGATCGGGGTGTTGGGGTCAAAGAGGTGATAAATAATAGTTGCTTGATGCGGGCGCATGGCCGAGTCATTGGAAGTTTGGAGTATATTTGTGCATACAATTTTAAAGGTGAGGCATGCCTTGTCGCTTAGCCATCATACCGTGAATGTCTCGATAGCCCATGGTGTGCTGGGAGCATTACGGGACATGCATATGTCCTTGTCAAGGGGAGGGAGGTGGTTGGGATATGTGTATGGGAAAGGTCTTGTAACTTCTTTTGTTACTAGTTTCTGGATGAGAATGTCCAAGGAGAATGGGACGCAAATTCCTCACATATACGCCTCAGAGACATTATTCCCAGTTCGAACTAGGGAGCCATAAAAATCTCGTACGTGGGGTGCCCACACCGGTCCGCATGGCTTATTGAGGAAACGACACCAACCCTTCACCATGAAGTGATTCATGATGGAATTAGGCATCTCGGGCCCCATAACTGTGCACTCCATGTGTAGTTTACGAGACGGGATGAAGAAGTGCTCACACCATACTTGTTCTTGAAAGGAGCAGTGCGCAACCCCTCTGTCATTGAGAATTTTGAAGGAGACATATTTTTGGGGAAGGGCTTGGTTGGCCATGTTAACAGAAGGGAAATTGTATGTATGGGATATTGAGAGAGAGTAGGAGAGTGGTGAGAGAGTGGTCGTGGAAGAGGGTGAAAAGGGGGTGTATGTTTAGATGGGGAGAGGAGGTGGGTGGTTATTTTTGGAGGGAAAAGGTTTAATAGGGATGGGGAGATGGGTTTGAAGGGAAAATGGATAGGGAGAGTGGTGGGGTATGATTTGGGAGGGAAATGGAGGGATTAGGTGAAAAGGGAGGTGAACCTAGGGAAGATAAGAGGTTGCATAAATCAGACCGATCTCGGTTCCCAGGATCGGACCGGTCTGCCATTTTTTTTTTTGAATTTCTCAAAAAAGGACCAATTCAGGTTCCTAGGACTGAACCAGTTTGGGTTTCCAGAACCTCGGATGTTCCTACCATAAATCCTATGCATTATCGACATAAAAATTTCCAACACTTACTTCGAACCCTATATGCTCCCTTGGGATGCGTGATGGTGTTCCTATCCATAACCTCTCATGAATTAACCTACGAACGCTAACTACCCTAACCAACTCACAGCTACTATACACAAGAATTTACCCCATATACGTCGGGGGTGCGACGACCTCTCAGTTACAGCTCACTTAACCCCATAAATGGGGTCTAACAACCAAATGGTGTTAACTTCACCCACACACGCCTCTAAATATGGATTTAGGCATTGCCCATTAACTTTGAATGTATATCCCCCCTTTGGATCTTCTAGTTCCATAGCTCCGTGGGGGAATACCTTGTTCACGAAAATGAGCCAGTCCATCTAGACCGTAATTTACCCGGAAACAAATGAAGCTTAGAGTTATAGAGAAGCATGTTTTGCCTGGAATGAAGCTCCTTGCATCGGATAATCTTATCATGTGCAAGTTTCAACCTTTCTTTGGATATCTTATCATTCTCATACGCATCATTACGTATCTCTTCTAACTCATTCAATTAAAGCTTACGAGCTTCATTGGCTTTATCCAAGTTGTAGTTCAACATCTTAATAGCTTAATAAGCCTTGTATTCTAGCTCCATGGGGAGATGGAAAGGCTTTCCATACACAAATCAAATAGGAGACATCACAAGGGGGTTCTTGTATGCGGTGCGATAAGCCTATAACAAATCGTTCAATCAAAGGGACTAATCTTTTTTGTTAGGATCTACGATCTTCTGAAGGATCTTCTTGATATCACGATTCGTTAACTCGGCTTGCCCATTCGTTTGTGGCGATACGTCGCTCCAACCTTGTGGATGAACCCATAATTTCTCATAAGCTTCTCAAACGGCTTGTTGAAAAAAGTGCTTTCCGTTATCACTAATTATTGCCTTCGGATCACTGAAACAAGAGAGTATGTGTTCTAGAAAGAACTTTATCACCACTTTGTTGTCATTAATTTTGGTAGATATAGTTTCGACCCATTTAGAAATGTAGTCTACCGCAATGAGGATGTATTGGAACCCAAAGGATGGGGGAAAAGGGCCCATGAAGTTAATACCCCAATAATAAAAAATCTCAGTAATGAGTATGGGGGTTAGTGGCATCATGTCTCGTCAGGTAATAGCTCCCATTCGTTGACACCTATCATAAGATTTGCAACAATTGCGAACATCCCGAAACATTATGGGCCAATAGAGGCCACTATGAAGGATCTTAGCGGATGTCTTTTTCTTTAAAAAATGACCTCTATGAGAAACCGAAAAGGTTTGGTGTGTGATAATTGATTTAAATTAAATTCGCAAGTTTCCAAGAACCCTTATTTAATTAGCGTCTACTTTCAAACCAAATAAAATCAACCCTTAAACATGCATCTAAATCAACCCATAAAATATAAAGCATGCGACACAAAGTTAAGGAAAAATCCCTGAAGGGAAAAACCTTTTATTTCTAGAACTTTAAAGAATTTACAAGACCATTGACTTACATACAACCTGATAATCGCCCACAAGTGTAACGCAAGGTGTCTTCAGTAAACCTTCAAAGCAACGGCTAGAAACAGTGTGACACAGAAATACCCGCAGGTGTCGGTTCCTATGTCGGCGGATGGAAGTTTCCCTTTCTAGGAGGGTAGCAATGAAGAAGAGAACGGATTCTCCACAAGGGTTGAACAAACTCAAAGTTGTGTTCTTGGATTACCAAAAAGATTCACAATGGTTTGGCAATTGTGTGAATCAAAAAACCTAGAGTCTTAGGCTCAATAGGTGAAGACTTAGGACTCTGAAAATCGTCTTGAAAAGTCTTAAAAAACAACTCCCCGAAGTTGTCTTTAAATAGGAAAACTTTGATCCTAAAAAATCTCTGCACGATCTGGCGAACTTATCCCAGGCGGACCGGTCCGGCTTGGGGGCGGATCGGTCCGATTTGACTGGATCGGTTCTTTTTCCTGAGGCGGATCGGTTCTTTTATTTTGAGCTTCATCGGTTGGCATTCGGTCCGGGGTATAGTGGCCTTCTAACAAACAAGCAGATCGGTCTGGGTCTTTAGGCGGACTTGTCCGCTTAGCCAGATCGGTTCTTTTATTTCAGCGGATCGGTCCGGCTGTCAGACTATGATTCCTCTTCTTGTTTTGATATTCGGATTCGTTGAATCTTGAATCTTGAATCTTGAATTTCTTCAACGGTGTAACGGCGTGTGACATAATACATTGATAATGGACAAAAATGTCCGTACAAATCTCCCCCTATGTCTATGCCGGTACATACATAAAAACCAAACATTCAAATTATCAAACAACTAAAAATGCCTATACAAATCTACCCTTCCATGAACCCAAAACTGGAAAGATACAAATGAATAGTCTCCATCGTTTGTTCTTCAAATCTTCAGGAATCATCAAATCTTAAAGCTTTTCTCATCAAGGTGTGCAACATATTGATCTTCAATCTTTATACCTACACACATGAGACAAAGAAATATACCACGTGACATATCGAGTTTGAAATAAGATAACATGGATATCAATATATGATAAAAACATAAGCAACATCTTAAAAACTCCCCCAAAATTCAAACTCCCCCATAATATGATAATTCTTTCTCCCCCTTTTAATGATGTCCCCAAATAGACAAATGAGAAGAATGAATCAAATAAGCAAAATCGGGGTGTCACGGTACACAAAACATGGCATCAAATTTTTCATACAAAGATAGGATACCAATTTGAACAAATATGATACAAAAATCACACCATGGATTTAGACTCAAACAACCAAGTCATGGAAATGGAATGAATGGGTGAGAACACATTCGATAGGTAAATCAACTCAATCAATCATATGTGCACGATGCATACGTGTACTCCTAACGAATGAACATCAAAGGTATCCTTAGGTGTAAAAAATTTATTGAATTTAGATGACATCGTCTTATGCAAATCAACAAATCAAAGTCAAATGATTTTCACACTAATAATGTCCAAAACTATGTAGCGCATTTTTCAAGCATTTCAAGGACGTGCAAACCCGTTTTCATTCTCCAACCAACCTCCCTCATATATATATATATATTCTTTTAGAGGTAATCTAAATTCTCAAACTTTGGAGAATTGGTGCAAAAACCTAAATGGCCCATAATTGGCATGAATTTCTTTTTATTGCCTTTAAATTTTTTCGGGCTCTTTTAAACCTCTTTGGACCTAGGATATTAAAATTCCTCCATTTTTAAGGTCCAATATAATGGTGGCTTTTGCGCAAAGGATAGATAATTACCTTTCACAGCCCCTCCCCGTTTTTCAAACAAAGCACACAAACTCACAAAACGGTTTTTATATGCACAATTTCATTATCAAAATTTATCGCGGTTGGTTCATTTTAAGGACAGGATTGAAGTGAAAACACCCAACCAACGTGTGATAAGACAAGCACAATAATCAAACAAATCCGTGCATGTGTGCATTAAAGGAAACACGAGTCAAACATGTAGGAAGTAACACTAAATTACATCTTAATGACTCCAAACATTATAAAGCACATGGATGAATTGACCTATTGTCTCAAAACACTATCAAATAGTCACATGAAAAATGGAATGATGTTGTGACTCGGTCATCCTAAGTGTTCATCCATAAACGGTGCAAACAATATACAAAAAAAATCTTTTTGGATTTTTCAAAATTTTTATAAAAATAAATTTTTTTTGTATTTTTCAAAAAAAAAAATATATACAAAATGATACATACTAGCAATAGGCAAACAATGTCATCATGAAAATCACCCTATGCTAGTAAACAAGTCAAACCTCAATCATTAGGTGCAGAGGGGTTTTCCAAAGGTGGTGACAGCTTATGAAAAACCTCCATCAATTCTTGTGAAGTTTTGACTAAAACTTAACTTGCTCACCTAAATGTGCAAACTCTCTCATGTAGTCTCCGGGAGCATGTAAAGTATCATGTGTGGGTGTATGTGTGCCAGAAACACGTGTAGAAGCAAAACGTGACACATACCTCAACTTAAAGCAAAATTCCCTAAGGTGTCCTCTCCTCTTGCAATGTGAGCAAACATAAATAGGCCTAGGAACACCTCTCTCAAAAACTCTAGGACGCACTCTCCTAATGGGAATGGGACGCCTAGGTGGGTTAGGGTGAGACATATGTGAAACTGTCACTAAAGTGGGAACCGTCTCGAGTGCTAATTGGGAAGAAGAAGCACCGTCATGACTTATTCCAAACTTCTCACCTTTACCCTTAAGAACCACCTTTTCAACCTTCTTAGGTGCGTTCTCAAACTTGACTTTGACCACCCTGGCACGTTCGAGATCACTCTCGAGTTGGGATACACGTGTCGTCAGACTAGACAACGTGCTGGTCAAATCACACTTCTCCTTTCTCAAAACCTCCTTCTCTTTCTCCAAATCTAAAACCCGAAGACCTAAATCCCTATTATACTTCTTTGTTTTCAAGGTCTCGTTGTACAAATCTCTAAAAGATTTTTGGAGCTCACTTTCACTCTCACTTTCTCCCTCACTTGAAGCGCTCAAACCATCACTATCACATTCGTGTGCACTATTGTGGGACAAGGTGGGTGTTCTCACACGACTAGAAAAAGCTACAAACTTCTCATCACTAGTCTCATCACCCTCACCTTCACTACTATCACTAAGTGTGGCGGGCATAGCAGACTCTTTCCCCTTTCTCCTTATCCTAGTAGGACACTCTCTAGCTATGTTCCCTTTCCCTTGACACTCAAAGCACCTGATCTCATCCTCCTTGTCACTATCTTTGGCCTCCTCTTTCTTTTTATTTTTCTCAAAAAAATTCTTTTTATTGGAAGAATTATTTTTGTTCATGTTGAGAAATTTTTTAAAAATTTTCGCAAACAAGGCCATATCATTAAAATCAAAATCTCCCTCAGAATCGGATTCACAAACTTTTTTTTTCTTTTTCTTAAAATGAGTCTTTAAAGCAATGCCATTATCCTTAGCTTTAATGGTTTTGGGAAACATATCAGTCTCGTAGGTTTGAAGATCTCCTACAAGTTCTTCCAACTTAAGTGATTTCAAATTTCCCAAAGAGTTCAAAACAGTGACTTTAGGAATAATGCATTTTGGGAGAGATCTCAAAATCTTTTTAATGACCCGCATGTTATCAATCACCTCACCCAAATTAAAACATGTGTTAACAATGTCCGACAAATGTGCATAAAAATCATCAAAGCATTCGGACTCAGACATGGTTATAGTCTCAAATTGGGTGGCCAGATTTTGTAATTTTGACTCTTTAACCGCGTTCGTACCCTCATGTGTCAATTTCAAAACATCCCAAGCCTCTTTAGACGTGGTGCACGTCATAATTCGGCGAAACTCATCAGGAGAGACAGCTCCAGAAATAGCACTCAGACCGCGGGAATCAAAATTGGACAATTTATAATCATCTTCAGTCCAGGCTGACATGGGTTTTAAAGAGGTGATGTTATTAACAGTGACCGTGGGAGGAGTCCAACCATTTTTGCAAAGCAGCCAAACACGCTCGTCAATAGATTTTAAAATCGATTTCATACGAGCTTTCCAGTAGGCATAATTAGACCCATCAAAAATAGGCATCTGATTATATAAGTGCTCCATAGGAAATATTGCGATTTTTTCACAAAACTGATTTTTCAAAAAAAATCAATATCACACAATTTTGCGGAAAATAGGAATACGCAATAAATTAGCGCAACCCTCTCTGATACCAATTTGAGAAACCGAAAAGGTTCGGTGTGTGATAATTGATTTAAATTAAATTCGCAAGTTTCCAAGAACCCTTATTTAATTAGCGTCTACTTTCAAACCAAATAAAATCAACCCTTAAACATGCATCTAAATCAACCCATCAAATATAAAGCATGTGACACAAAGTTAAGGAAAAATCCCTGAAGGGCAAAACCTTTTATTTCTTGAACTTTAAATAATTTACAAGACCATTGACTTACATACAACCTGATAATCGCCCACAAGTGTAACGCACGGTGTCTTCGGTAAACCTTCAAAGCAACGGCTAGAAACAGTGTGACACAGAAATACCCGCAGGTGTCGGTTCCTATGTCGGCGGCTGGAAGTTTCCCTTTCTAGGAGGGTAGCAATGAAGAAGAGAACGACTTCTCCACAAGGGTTGAACAAACTCAAAGTTGTGTTCTTGGGTTACCAAAAAGATTCACAATGGTTTGGCAATTGTGTGAATAAAAAAACCTAGAGTCTTAGGCTCAATAGGTGAAGACTTAGAGTATTTAGGACTCTGAAAATCATCTTGAAAAGTCTTAAAAAACAACTCCCCGAAGTTGGCTTTAAATAGGAAAACTTTGATCCTAAAAAATCTCTGCACGATCTGGCGAACTTATCCCAGGCGAACCGGTCCGGCTTGGGGGCGGATCGATCCGATTTGATCGGATCGGTTCTTTTTCCTGAGGCGGATCGGTCCGGTTTTGACCGGATCGGTTCTTTTATTTTGAGCTTCATCGGTTCGCAATCGGTCCGGGGTATACTGGCCTTCTGACAAATAAGCGGATCGGTCCGGGTCTTTAAGCGGATCGGTCCGGTTAGCCAGATCGGTTCTTTTATTTCAGCGGATCAGTCCGGCTGTCAGACTATGATTCCTCTTCTTCTTTTAATAATCGGATCCGTTGAATCTTGAATCTTGAATTTCTTCAACGGTGTAACGGCGTGTGACATAATACATTGATAATGGACAAAAATGTCCTTACCCTCTACAAACTTTCGAATGACAAAATTAGTTGAGTTCTGGTATCTCAACATCCGGTACACATCGTCAGATGATTTGGTACGCACAATATTTGAAGAGGAATGGATCATCATAGAAAACAAGCATGACCACGTAATAAACCTCTTTTTTTCTTGTGGTGTCCAATCATGAGGGATAACTCCCATGATAAGATAATTAACTATGTCCTTAAACCAGGGGAGAGAAGAGTTAGGAAATAACTGCTCATCCAGAAAATACTCATCTATGGGTAAGGGATCACTAGGCACGTCGGACAAAAGTAAAAAAAATGATTGACAACAAAGTTTTCTACTCCTTTCTTGTCTTTAATATAGAGATTAAACTCTTGTAGGAGTAGGATCCACCTTATGAGGCACGCCTTCGCATCTTTCTTAGAAAGGAGATATTTCAGCACCGCGTGGTCAGTGAATCATGTGATGGGAGAACCAATGAGGTACGAGCAAAATTTATCTAGG
Organism: Sambucus nigra; assembly: GCA_949130495.1. Taxonomy (NCBI): domain Eukaryota; kingdom Viridiplantae; phylum Streptophyta; class Magnoliopsida; order Dipsacales; family Adoxaceae; genus Sambucus; species Sambucus nigra. Next base: position 321,901,689 of record OX422215.1, on the reverse strand, counting down.
ACAAACACTACTGCTAGCAATTCTTGCTCCGTGGTGGAGTAATTGAATGTGTTTCGGTTAAAGTTCGGCTAGCGTAGTAGGTGACATGAGCTCGCATCACACATAAGATCAAATCTTAAAGACCGATCCGGAGCTTGCATGATGGGAGAGAAAATAAGCAAGCTTTTCAATTTATCAAAATCACCTTGGCATGCTTCATTCCACTCAAATGGGGTATCCTTGATAAGAAGGTTACTTAAGGGTCTAGCAATGGAGCTTAAGTTATTTATAAACCTTCTATAAAACCATGCACGGCCCAAGAAAGAACGCACATCTTTTAGTGATTTGAGTGGGGATAACGCAGCTATGATATCAATTTTAGCCCTATCAACCTCAATTCCCTTGGACGATAGAATGTGGCCAAGAACTATTCCTTCGGTGACCATAAAATGGGATTTCTCCCAATTTAGCACCAAGTTCTTTTCCACACACCGGGAAAGTACCTTCTCAAGATTCGCTAAGCAAAGATCAAAAGAGGTGCCGAAAACGTCTAAGTCATATATAAAAACTTCAAGTCCTCTTTCAACCATGTCTCTAAAGAGACTTAACATACACCTTTGAAAAGTTAAGGGGGCATTGCACAATCCAAATGGCATACGCTTGTAAGCAAACATGCCAATAGGATATGTGAACGTTGTCTTCTCTTGGTCAAGTACATCTACCTCTATTTGGATATATCCGGAATAACCATCAAGAAAGCAATAATATGGGTGTACCTATACTCTCTCAAGCATTTGGTCGATGAATGGTAAGAGAAAATGGTCTTTCCTAGTGCCCACATTGAGTTTTCGGTAATTAATGCAAATGCGCCAACCGATGGTGGTACGCTGAAGAATTAGCTCACCCTTCGCATTCTCAACCACAGTCATACCCGACTTCTTTGGGACAACTTGTATAGGACTAACCCATTTACTATCCGATATTGGGTAGATGATCCCAACGTCCAACAACTTAATAATTTCAACTCGCACTACCTCTTTCATGGTAGGGACCAATCATCTTTGCATTTCCCTCATAGGGCTTCACATCCTCCTTGAGGAGGATTTTATGGGTACAAATATAGGTACTTATACCATTGAAATTTTCTATGCTCCAAAAAAAATCACTTTGGTTCTTTCTCAAAATTTCCAGCAATTTACCCTCTTGCTCTTTATCTAGGCTAGAAGAAACAACAACATGAAATGTCTCATCCTCTCCTAAATAAGCATATTTGACATTGGAGGGTAGTTTCTTTAATTAGAGGGTAGGAAATTTTCATCAGAGGGAATCGTGCACGACTCTCTTGGTGTTAGTTCTAATACCCCGTATTTTTACAGCTTTTAAATTAAAGATTTATTAAATTTAATTTGAGACATTAATTTATTATCAATCCAGAAATTTATTTTTAATATTTACTAGCATGACGAGAGTCAGTAGTTATTGGGAATTTGTTTAATATTACTAGATGAGTAAATATATATAAGATTGATTTTATTAAAATTTTCACGAGTGAATAAAAGGGTAACTATAGAAATTTAAGTCGGGACGTGCCTATGTTGTATCGGGACTAAATTATTATTGTGAAAATGATTAAATTATAAGTCACTCGTATGGTCATTTCGAGTGCGTCAAAGTGTCCGGAAGGGTCGATATAGTCTGAAAAGTGTACCCGGGGGTTTAGTTTGGGTCTCGGGGCATTTTTAGGCCTTATTGACATCCCAGGAGGGTATTATAGACATTTTGTATTTTTGGGTAATTAAACCCACGAATTTCCCTAAGATATATCAGCCATTAGGAGTTGTATTTTAGGGTTATCAATTATAGAACCTAAGAACGACCATTAGAGAGGAAGGTAGAAAGCCTTCCAAGCAATCCAAGACCAAGAACTCAATCGATTGCACCGACACCACCACCAAAACGTAGATCGCACGATGAGGAACACAACCATATCTCTGTCATCAACAAATCAGACCCTTGAATTCCAGGAAAGTATCTATCTTGCTTTATTTTTAGTTAATGTTTCACCCATATTATATTAGGATTGAAAAAAGTATGTGTCATGGAAGAATTTGATAACTTAGAGAATTTAAATCACATGTTTTAGAGGAACTAGATATACTCTGGACATCTAAATCATATTTAGAGGATTACCCACGAAATTGTATGGATTATGAAGCAAGAAATCTATAAAAGAAGTAGAAGAATGGAAGTTTCATGAAAAATTAGGGTACTTGATAATTATGTTGATTTACCCCATAAATTTAATACCTCTGATGAATTTGGACATGTTTGACGTAGGAAATCATGTATATAGGTATATATAACCAGTAGTAATCTTGTTTGGGAGTTTGGGGATCATTAATGGCATTTTCAGGAATTTTTTTCGATGAAACCCGTAGGTTGAATTTGTAGATTATGGGCAAGAACTCATTGATCTATCGATCTTTTCTGAAAAAACGCATATTTTCCTCCTTTTTGCTTAACCCGGTTAAAATACCTAGGAACCCTTGATTATTATTTATAGAGGATAATTGGTTATAAAGAGGTCCGGTAGGGTCTAAGTAGACTCCATTGAGTGAAATTTAATATGGGATGAAATTGTGGGCTAACGGGGAGTTATTCTTACATTGAAAATTGTGCGTATGTTCACAAAAGAATTGATACTCGTGAAAGATTTAGACCATAAGGCAAGTGAGGGTATACCTACTGAAATTATACTTAGTGAGAGAGAATACTTCGATAGATGAGAAGTAAGTATGATTTAAATTGTAAATGAGAATAAAAGGGACGAATCCGTTATGCGAGATAATTGAGTAAAATTTGTGCTAAGAATGGATAGTAATAATTATGGGTTGTGGGCGAACCTAATTTGGAAAAGGTGAATATATATATATATATATATATATATATATATATATATATATATATATATATATATATATATATATATATATATATGACTATGTGACTTTACATATATTAATTATTATGTATTTGTGTATATTCATACCCGGGCTACTTGCTATCATAGAGGATTCCGCATCGGGACAGTCTTATCTCGATTGGACCTTTATGGGGGATATTGACTCGTACCCTAGAAGATAGTATCCTAGATACAGGTTAACTGAAAATGATAGTCATATGGTCCTAAGAGACGTGAGGGTATGTGCTGACCTCTTAGTGATTTGGAACTATGCTTCGCCGCCATTTGTATCTGTATTGTGTTAATACACTTCGAGAGTGATTCCGAATTAGTATTTCCCCTTGTACGAGATATATGGGGACTTAATAGAAGACTATGCCATCACCATAGAGTTTATGTGGGGTGCCGATAGTGTATATATATATATATATATATATATATATATATATATGGAAACTTTCTACTCTATGTATAAGTAGTTAATTAATGAATAAATGCTCCAGCTTTATAACAAGTGTTTGTGAATTTTGTAACGGTACTGGGTGGTTTTATGTAACGTAAGAGAATTGAAGAGGTTAAATTTCTAAAACTAAATATCATGGACTTAGTACTTATCGGGATAAAACTTTATGGAAAAAATAAGTTAGATAGAATTATGAGTTTAGTAGTACAATAGGCATGCACACTAGATGAGAGGTGAGAATTCTCAAGAGAGTGTCGCATACTAACATGGCTGTCACATTAGCTAGTAAGCATTTTAAATACTTGCTAATCTATTTTTAAACTGTTTTTACACTCGGGCTCTGACCCATTTCCTGTTATTTTTCTTGCTCTTGTATATATATATATATATATATATATATATATATATATATGTGTGTGTGTGTGTGTGTGTGTGTGTGTGTGTGTGGGTGTGTGTGTGTGTGTATTACAGGTGCCCATCCACTGGGGCGTCTTGCATAGGTTCTTTGGATTTGATGTGCTGCAGCTTATGTGGGAGTTGTTGTCCCTTGATTTAGACAATCTCATCATTGATTATGTTCTTGCTTTCTTCTTAGTTAGGGCATGTGTCGCCCATTTTCCTATTCCGTTTGAATTTGTCTGAGATTTATGTTTATTTATATTTCCAATATTCAGTACTCTTTGGGAGTTAATTATTATCAGGATGATTTCATTTATGGTTCTTAAACTTGGTTTCGTTTATCTAGATGTTTTAAATTCTTGTGTGTTAATTGTCATCCTTAGCATTTATGTGATTCTTAAACTGTTGGTTATTAAAAAGATTTTTGTATTAGAAATTAATAAAATGAAAATAAGACTTTAAATTGTTTTGACACTTAGCTTAATTATTTAGGGTGTTTAAATTGGAAATATTTTGTTTGCGACACTGATGCTGAGAATGAACCAACAGTTCACCTTGATTTTAATTTAATAAATGACTGATCAACTGGTATTGAATTAGGCGGGGTGTTACAGGTGGTATAAGAGCATCAGGTTCTAGTGTCCTTTAGGATCTGTACGGCTTATTTCGCTTCTAGCTTAGCCTCTTTGATTTAGAGCCCTATTTTTAGAACAGTTGTATTCTTGTATTTACGCTTATGTCTTCATCTATTTGAGATTTGATAATAATTGTAGACTAATACAGTTCCTTCTCATATCAGATACTTCCGAGATGCGCACCCCGAGATAGGAATGCCCAGCCCGAGCGGCCAGCAGCTGCGGCTTAGGGAATGATGGATGCAACTAAAGTAACCGCCATCGTTGCTCAGACAGTGAATGCCGCATTAGTAGTGGTGCAGAAGGCTCCACCCTAGGTTCAGCCAGTGGTTACAGTAGCAGCACAGCTCCCCACTACATGGTAGTGGGTCAGGGATGCATTTCAGAAGGCGTATCCCCCAGAGTTCTTGGGTCGGACATCGTAGTCGCCAGCCAATGGAAGAAGGACATCCAGAGGCATCTACACATGTATGAGTACACTGAAGTGCAGAGATAGTTACTGGATTTCTTCAAGATAGTGGGGGACGCTTTGCCGTGTTGGGAGTCCACCACCACCTTGGAGTAGAGGGACAGCAGATCGACTCAGTGATTTTGGGCGAATTTGACCGCAGATATTTCCAATCCACCGTGCACACTGAGATGAGGCGAAGGTTACTGAATCTCAAGCAAGAGAGTATGACCATTACTGAGTATGAGGAGGAGTTCACTAGACTTCTCGCTATAGTACTGGACGAGGTACCCACTGAGGAGAAGAAGATACTACTGTTTTCAGATGGATTGTCTTGGAAGATTTGTCAACATCTCATAGGCAATCTATCATTGAGTACTTATATGGACGTACTTAACGCTGCTTTGTTGCACTATCAGGATCACTTCTTCCATCAGTAGGGGAGAAAGCGAGTAGAGTATTCCAGTCAGTAGGGCAGCATAGGGTGCAGTAGTAGTACTGGTAGGGCACCAGCAGCCCAAACATAGACTCATCATAGTGAGCAGAGTTCCCATCAGGGGGATCCTGCCAAGCGATTCCGATCAGGTGATTCCAGACAGGGATTTGGAGGATTTAGATAGGGTCAGCAAGGCCAGTCCAGTCAGCAAGGCCAGCAGGGTCAACACCATCAGTAGCAGGGCAATTAGGCCAACAACGTTTTCAGCAGGGCCAGTGGTGGGGTGGAAATAGCCAACAGGGATGTGGTCAATAAGGATAAAGGGGAGGTAATTTCAAGGGAATATTTTTTGGATGTGGCAGGAATGGCCATAAACGTCACGATTTCCCAGAGGGGGATAGGGCCCCACAGTAGCAGGGTGCCCATAATGAGCTGCAGAGGCCACTCTTTCCAGCCTCCCTCCTAGCGCCAACTCTACCAGCCATCCCAGCAGCCCCTGTTTAGGAGGGGAAATTACAGTATGGACATGTCTATAATGTCCACCAGGCACCAGCACCTCAGGCACCACCCGCGATTGAGGGTACATTTCCTATACATGGAACTATGGGTCGATTTTTATTTGATACTGGTGTGTTGCACTATTTTATAGCTACTCATTTTCACGGGCCTTAGGGTTATTAGACACGGTTGAGAGTACAGTGACATGCGTAGAATCACCACTGGGGAATAGTTCCTTGATTTTATTTATATGCCGAGGTGTAGGTATAGAGATTGGTAGCTTGGTTTTATCAGTAGACATGCTAGTTTTAGATATGCATGAGCACGATGTTATTATTCTCATCGATTGGCTCTTCGCGTACAGGGCTATGATAGATTGTTTCAGTAGGAGTATTCTCTTTGCCATTTCGAGGCATGAGAAGTTTTTGGTGGTGATGCCTCTCCCAGACGGTGGATCTTCCACCAATTTGCATTACATAGAAGAGGATACCTCTAAAGATATTGTGATTCCCCTGGATTCGATTCTAGTCGTTCGTGAGTTTGCAAATGTATTTTAGGAGATACTGAGCCTACCCCCAGTCGAGAGATAGATTTCATCATAGACTTGATGTCGGGCACTCGATCGATAGCATGTGCACTGTATCGTATGGCTCTTGTGGAGATGAGGGAGTTACGGGATCAGATCGAGCAGCTGTTAGTCCAGGTCTTCATTAGTAGGAGCACCTCACCTTGGGGCGCTCTAGTGTTATTTGTGAAGAAGAGAGATGGTTCACTAAGGTTATGTGTGGATTACCAGGAATTGAACAAGGTCACAATCCGAAATAAATATCTGTTGCCCCGAATCGATGACCTGTTAGACTAGCTGAAAGGGGCAAGCTTCTTTTTGAAGATAGATTTTAGGTCGAGATATCATAAGCTACGAATTATAGATCATGATGTGTCGAAGACTGATTTCTTGATGAGATATGGATCCTATGAGTTCAAAGTCATGCTATTCGAGCTAATAAATGCTCCAGCCGTATTCATGGATTTGATGAACCGAGTGTTCAAAGAGTTCTTGGATCAGTTTGTCATCGTCTTCATAGATGACATCCTAATTTACTCACAAACTGAGGAGGATCATGCCGACCACTTGAGGCAGGTTCTTTAGATTCTACGAGAACATCAGTTGTATGCTAAGTATGAGAAATGAAAATTTTGGATTCGGGAAGTATAGTTTATGGGGCATGTTGTGTCAAAATTGGGGATATCGGTTAACCCAAGCAAAGTGTCGGCAGTGAGGGAGTGGGGATAACCCACAACACTGACAGAGGTGCGTATTTTCTTGGGGTTAGTCGGGTACTACAGGAGGTTCATCCGAGGTTTTTCGAAGATAGCAGGACCGTTGATGAATGTGACTCGTAAGGGAGTACTATATGTTTGGGATAATGCTTGTCAATTGGATTTTGATGAGATGAAAGATAAGTTAACTTATGTATCAGTTCTTTCTTTTCCCAAGACGGGATTGGAGTACCTGGTGTACATTGATGCCTTTTTATAGGGACTCGGGGGAGTACTTCAACAGGAGGAAAAAGCTATGACTTTTTCCTCCCGTAAGATTAAGCCTCACGAAAGGACCCACAACCTGGAGTTAGCAGTGGTCGTATTTGCATTACGAATTTGGAGACATTACTTATTGGGGTAAAAGTTTCGCTTGCTCACAGACCACAAGCCACTTCAATACTTGGTCACTCAGCGAGAGTTGAACGTGCATAAGCGCAAATGGTTAGAGTTTGTGAAAGACTACCAGTTCGAGATACAGTACTATTCGGGGAAGGCTAACGTAGTTACTGATGCATTAATCCATACACCGGAAGGTGACGTAACGAAAGTATAGAGAGTGAAGTGGAAAGAATTGGGTCACCAAGACGCGGTAACCCGTTCCTTTATATCGGTTATGTTAGTCACACCCGAGATTGTCATAAGAGTGATACATGCCCTGGCAGAGGATACATTTTTCCAGGAGCAGATTGTACAACTCTTAGTTGAGGGTGATGAATCCTATTCAGTGAGCTCTGATGGGGGTTTGAGATTAAATCGGATATTGGTGGTTCCATAAGGAGAAGTCTTACGTCATGCAGTGATGATATAGTCGCACGTGTCTCGATTTATGGTACATACTAAAGGGGATAAGATGTACCAGGATATGAGGCGGAAGTACTGGTAGAGTGGGATGAAGAAGGACATTGCTGAGTTCGTGTCCAAATGTTCTACCCGCCAGATGGTAAAGGTGGACCACTAGAGACCTCCAAGGTTACTTCAGTCGTTGGAGATACTTACGTAGAAATGGGAAATTATTTCCATGGACTTCATTACTGGGTTGCCTACATCACAGCAGGGTCATGATTCCATATGGGTTATAGTGGATCGATTTACCAAGGTAGCTCATTTTCTGCCAGTACAGATAATCTACACCATGGGCCAATATTCATAGTTATTCATTGCCGAGATCGTTAGGCTACATGAGGTGCCCCTAGATATTGTGTATGATAGAGAAAAGATTTTTGTGTCGTACTTCTGTGAGAGCTTTCAGGAGGCCATGGGTACAGAGTTGAGATTGAGTTCATCTTACCACCAGTAGATAGATGGACAAACATAGCATACCAATCAGATGTTGGAGGATATGCTACGCACGTGTGTCATTGATTTTGGAGGAAGTTGGGAGGCTTATCTTCCACTGGTGGAGTTCTATTATAATAACTCCAATCAGTTCACGATCGACATGGCCCCATTTGAGGCATTGTATGGCATGCCTTATCGTTCTCCAGCTTATTGGCTAGAGGTGGGGAACAAAAAGTTGCTCGGACCAATGGTGATTTAGGAGATTTCAACTAGGATTGAGGTTATCAGGAGTCGCATTCGGGTAGCCCAGGACCAATAGAAGAGCTACGCAGATGCAAAGTGGTCCTTTCGAGAGTTTAGCATGGGGGACCAAGTATTACTGCGTGTATCTCCTATGAAAGAAATAATGAGGTTCGTAAACAAAGGGGAAGTTGGCTCCGAGTTATGTTGGTCCATTTCCCATTATCGAGAGGATTGGGCCAGTGGCATACAAATTGGGGTTTCTAGAGCACTTGCACCGTATTCACGATGTATTGCACATCTCATCGTTGCAATGATATCTTCGGGATGATATGGCCCACACACACATCGCGGTAGAGGAGGTTGACTTACATCCCGACGGTTCTTATGAGGAGAGGCCAATGGGTATTATAGACCATAGCGAGAGGAAATTGAGGTCGAAGGTAATTCATTTGTACGGGTCCAGTGGGAGAATCATAATGTGCAGGAATCCACTTGGGAGCGCGAGACAAATATGCGGGAAAAATATTCAGATCTATTTTTACCAGGTATGCCCTATTTTTCAAATTTCGGGACAAAATTCCATTATTGGGGGGGAAGTATGTAATACCCCGTATTTTCACGGCTTTTAAATTAAGGATTTATTAAATTTAATTTGAGATATTAATTCAATATTAATCTGGAAATTTATTTTTAATATTTACTAGCGTGATGAGAGTTAGTAATTATTGGGAATTTATTGAATATTAGTAGACGAGTAAAGTAATATATAAGATTGATTTTATTAAAATTTTCACCAGTGAATCAAATGGCAATTATGGAAATTTAAGTCGGGACACGCTTGTGTCGTATCAGGACTAAATTATTATTATAAGAGTGAATACATTATAAGTCTCCCGTACGGTCGTTTCGAGTGCGCCAAAGTGTCCAAAAGGGTCGAGATAGTCAGGTAAGTGTAGCCGGGGGTTTAGTTTGGGTCTCGGGGCATTTTTAGGCCTAATTGACATCCCGGGAGGGTATTATAGACATTTTGTATTTTTGGGTAATTAAACCCACAAATTTCCCTTAGACATATCTACCATTAGGAGTTGTCTTTTACGGTTATCAATCACAGAACCTAAAAACTACCATTAAAGAGGAAGTAGAAAGCTTTCGATGCAATCCAAGGCCAAGAACTCACTCGATTGCACCGCCACCACCACCAACGCGTAGATCGCATGACGAGGAACGCAACCATATCTTTTTCATCAACAAATCAGACCCTTGATTTCCAGGCAAGTATATTTCTTTCTTTGTTTTTAGTTAATATTTTACCCATATTAGATTAGGATTGAAAAAAGTATGTTTCATGGAAGAATTTCATAACTTAGAGAATTTAAATCACATGGTTTAGAGGAAGTAGATATACTCTGGACATCTAAATCATATGTAGAGGATAACCCACCAAATTATTTGGATTTAGAAGCAAGAAATATGGAAAAGAATTAGAAGAATGGAAGTTTCATGAAAAATTAGGGTCCTTGATAATTATGTTGATTTACCCCCTAAATTCAATACCTTTGATGAATTTGGACATATGTTACGTAGGAAATCATGTATATAGGTATATATAAACAGTAGTAATCTTGTTTGGGAGTTTGGGGGATCATTAATGGCATTTTCAGGAAAATCGCATATTCTGGGAAAGATCTTCTTGATCGATCATTAATGAAACCCAAAAGTCGAATTTGCAGATTCTGGGAAAGATCTTCTTCATCGATCGATCTACCAAGAGCATTGATCGATCGACCCCTTTCCTCGATCGATCAATCCTTCCTGGAAAATCGCATATTTTTCCACTTTTTGTTTAATCCGGTTAAAATATGTAAGAACCCTTGATTATTATTTATAGAGTATAATGGGTTATGAAGAGGGCCAGTAGGGTCTAAGTAGAATCCGTTGAGTGAAATTTAATATGGGATGAAATTCTGGGATTACGGGGAGTTAATCTTACATTAGAAATTGTGTGTACATTCACTAAAGAAGTGAGACTCGTGAAAGATTTAGACCAGAAGGTAAGTGCGGGTATACCTACTGAAATTATACTTAGTGAGAGAGAATAATTCAAGAGATGAGAAGTAAGTATGAAACAAATTTTAAATGAGAATAAAAGAGAATAATCTGTTATGCGAAATAATTGTGTAAAATTTGTGCTAAGAATGGATAATGATAATTATGGGTCGTGGGCGAACCTAATTTGGAAAAGGTGAATATCTATATATATGACTGTGTGATGGTACATATATTAAGTATTATGTATCTATGTATAATCATACCCGAGATACTTGCTATCACGAAGGTTTTCGCACCGGGAAAGTCTTATCTCGATTGGACCTTTATGGGGGATATTGACTCGTACCCTAGAAGATAGTATCCTAGATACAAGCTATCTTAAAATGATAGGCAGATGGTCCTAAGAGTCATGAGGGTATGTGTTGACCTTTTGGTGACTTGGAACTATGCTTCGCCTCCGTTTGTATGGGTATTGTGTTAATACAGTTCGAGTGTGATTCCGAACTAGTATTTACCTTAGTATGAGAGATACGAGGACTTGATAGCAGAGTATGCCAGCACCATAGAGTTTATGTGGGGTGCCGATAGTATATATATATATATATATATATATATATATATATATATATATATATATATATATGCTTATGTATATGGAAACTTTCTACTATGTGTATAAGTAGTTAAGTAATGAATAAATGCTCCAGCTTTATAACAAGTGTTTGTGAATTTTTTTAACGGTACTGGGTGGTTTTAAGTAACGTAACAAAATGAAAGAGGTTAATTTTCTAAAACTAAATACCATGGCCTTAGTACTTATCGGGATAAACCTTTATGGAAATAAAAGTTAGATAGAATTATGAGTTTAGTAGTACGATAGGCGTGCACACTAGATGAGAAGTGAGAATTCTCAAGAGAGTGTTGCACACTAACATGGTTGTCATATTAGTTGGTAAGCATTTTAAGTACTTTCTAAACTTTTTTTACACTCGGGCTCTAACCCATTTCCTATTATTTCTCTTTCTCTTGTATATATATGTATGTATTATAGGTGCCCAGCCATAGGGGCATATCGCATAGGTTCTTTGGATGGGACGTGTTGCAGCTTATGTGGGAGTTGCAGGCCCTTGCTTTAGATGATCTTGTCATTGATTATGTTCTTGCTTTAGTTCTGCTTAGTTAGGGCATGTGTCTCCCATTTTCCTATTCCGTTTGAATTTGTCACGGATTTATTTTTATTTTTATTTCCAGTATTCAGTACTCGTTGGGAGTTAACTATTGTCAGGATTATTTCATTTATGGTTCTTAAACTTGGTTTGGTTTATCTAGATATTTTAAATTCTTGTGTGTTAATTGCCATCCTTAGTATTTATGTGATTCTTAAACAGTTGGTTATTAAAAAGATATTTGTATTAGAAATTAATAAAATGAAAATAAGATTTTAAATTGTTTTAACACTTATCTTAATTATTTAGGGTGCTTAAATTGGAAATATTTAGTTTGTGGCAGTGATGTTGAGAATGAACCAACCGTTCACCTTGATTTTAATTTAATAAAGGACTGATCACCCAATATTTAATTAGGCGGGGTCTTACAGTATTTCCCAAAATCTATATACCCAATTTATATCTCTCATGTCCTCATCCGACTCTCTCTCGTCTAATATCTCTCTCAACTCCTCTATCTCCCTCTCGAAGTCGGTGTAAGTCCCCTTACTCTCACTACTCGATATAAGGAACTCTCCCAACGCATCTTAACTGAAATTTTCCTCTATGTGCTCCTTTACGATCTCCTCAATAAGATTCACTGTGTGAAAATCATCCTCATCACCCGCATGTTGGGTGATGTTGAAGATGTTTGTCTCTAAGGTCATATTCCAAAAGGTGAGTTGCATTTGCCCATTTCGAGTGTCAATCAAGGCATTAGCCATACCTAAGAATGGGTGCCCAAGGATAATGGGAACATGGTTACTTGAGGTGAAAGAGGGCTCCGAGTCCCGAATAACAAAATCTACGAGGAAGTAGAAGGTGTCAACTTGGACTATCACGTCCTCGATAATACTCTTGGTATCTTCATGGTACAATCCGCAAGTTAGAGAGTGATCTTTGCGGGCTTGAGGTCACCCAAATCAAGCTACCTATAAATAGAATAAGGGATAATGTTGACACTCGCCCCTAAATCTAGTAATGCCTTTTCAATTCGGTTCTCTCCTATGATGCAGGAAATAGTAGGTGCACCCGGATCTTTGAACTTTGGTGGGAGATCATTGAGTAAAATGGAAATCACGATTTGTGTTAGGAATACGTTCTTTTTTACCTTTAGTCTTCTTTTCACCGTTAGTAAGTCCATAAGGACCTTAAAATATGCGGGCATTTGCTTTATGGCATCGAAAAAAGGTAAATGCAGCTTTACTTTCTTAAAGACCTCTAGCACATCATCACGGGGGTTTCCTTTTTGGGGAGGAACCAATCGTTGAGGAAATGGTGTTGCGGTGGGTGGTTTCACTACGACTTCAGGATCATTAGTGATGATATTGGAAATATCACCACTCTTCAAGGTGTTCGTAAGCTCAATTCAGTGTTAAAAATGGTAGTATAAGAGTAGGAATATACAGAAGAAGGAGGTGAGGAGAAGAGGATGAACACCGCTACATAAGTGGTTCAGCCAATTAGGCCTACGTCCACTGTGCAAGTGAGTGAGTGAGTAAGATCAATAAAATAAGGCACTAATCATGGATACAATCTCTCAATCTTTCTCTCTCTACTGTATATTTAGACAATGTTTCAGCTAGGGTTGCAAATTTCGGATCCTTTTACAAGGTAGAGAATGACCTCTATATATAGTGCTTGGGGGGGGGGGGGGTGATGTACCCCCCAAGCATACAATGAGAATGTGAACGAGCATCGATCCCGTATGAGAGTGACACCTGGCTGATCTCAACTAAGCAATGATGACCTCAATATTCCCTCATGTGGAGGGAATAATTCGGTTATAATATATTTGTCCATGTGTTCTAAGTTATACAAGAACGTGTCCTTGATTGGTTCCAACCTCAGCCTGTAAGAGAACGAGGTTGGTGTGGTCAGGAAACTGCTTGATCAGAGGTTATCAACGATGACCTTGGCTCAGTGGGAGAGCCATGGTAAAGCAAGTGGAGCTGTAATGTCGGCCTGGGATGAGGTAATGGTGGAGTAGCAGGAACGTCGACTGATTCCCAACCAAGGCTAATTGCGATGATGGTGTAGTCTCTGCTTCCTTAGCCGAGGTTGATGTATGGTGTAGGCGCGATGTCAAATTAATGGATTACTATCTACATGGACCATGAGGACCTCAATTATTTCTTGGGTGTGAGGCGACTAGTAACGTCGGCCATGGCCGACCTTACTCCGGACAACACTGCTGGTCGCTAACCTAGGGTCCTTCTAACCTCGGCCTTCTCCCAGGCCGAGGTTGTTGTCTATGAGTTGTTGGGTACATATGGGGCATATCAATTAGTGTCATCATTTTCACTCTCCTTCAAGGGTGAATTTTGGGACTCTTTCGTGCCGGGGGAAACCTCCTTGTTTTTAGGTGTGTCATGTGGGAGAGGTGATAAATCGACAACTCTCCCACTATGTAGAGTGGTGATGGCTATTGAAGTATTGAAGTTTTTAGGTGTGTGGTGTGGGAGAGGTGATAAAGCTTTTTGACAAGTGTCAGCTATTGAAGTAGCTAGCGTGCCTGACAAGTGTAATGATTGGAGTCTTTTGGGCTCCCAAGGCAATGATGGTCCTTGGGATATGTACAAGTAGATTTTTAGGGTTTTACCCCTCTTCTTTCTCTTTCTTATTCATTTCTTCATTCTCTCGCTTGAACTTTCTCTGCCTTCTCTCTCTCTACAAGAGCTTGGTTAAGAGTTCATTTGGTGGATTTTTCTTGCCAACCTTTCTCTTCTTTTCCTCGCATTCCTCAGGTATCGTCTATCACCTCTTCTTCTCCATTTGTTGCATTTTTCTGCCTTGTTCATCTATTTGTTGCATTTTTCGGCGAGTTTATGCATTTTTCGGTGAGCCTAAGAGTTTTCCAGTGAATTGTTCTTAATCGTTCTTATTTAAAAACCCAGTTTGATCTTTAGGCGGTTCCAGTCAAGTTATTTGTTTTTAGCTAGAGCCCGCAAGTGTAGGGTCGTCCCCATATGCTCAGACCCCTTTATCAACTCTTAGAGGAGTTCCCCTCTCTCAGGAATAAGACTTTAGATAAAATTACAAAAATATAACGAGCCCAAGAGGAAGCTCATAGGGCAGAGGCATTTCCCCTCAGACCTATCTTTTCACCCCCTCTGAAGGTCATATACCCTGAGCCCTCTGTGCCTGCAGAGGTCCCAATATTCCTATGTATGAGTCTGAGTCGTCAACCTCAGACTCCATGTCTGTTGATTCTTTTTAAGAGGCCATGGATTATTCCGCCTGGATGGACCAAGCCCCTGACCAACCCGAGGTTTCTACCAGTGCCTCGTCTCATAAGATTCTAGCACATCGCACTCTTCCTCCTACGTTGAAATTTTAGGACCCAGCGTGGTTGTTCATCCAATCCTTGAGGCTATTCCCTTATCGGCCGTCATAGGAGCTAAGTTTGCTCAGAGGTTACCAAGTGGTGCTCCATCGTCTGCTCATGCCGATGTTGAACCGGACGAGGATGACGATAGCGAAAGTGATGTTGACACCTCTGAGGTGACTGAGATAGAGAGCATTATCAACGAGGTTGTCCTTTTAGCCTTCAGACATATATATTCTATAAGTCCCTCCATAAAGCTTAGGAGGCCTCTGAGGGACGAGAGGGCCTTCGGCGGCCGAGACGGTAAGATCTGCTTATATGAGAAGATGTTTAAGTTAGGGTTTCATCTTCCCATTCATCCCATAATTAGGGATATATTATCCTACATCAACTTGGCTCCTTCCCAGTTGTCACCCAATGCCTGGAGGGTCATAATTGGAGCTATTGTCTTATAGAGGGCAGTCCATCATTCAGGCCTTCCCGTCCAGGTCTTCACAGGGTGCTACGTCCCCTCATCTGCCAGGAATCATCCGAGCTATTACCATTTTTAGCTCGAAATTAAAATAAAAAGATATTGCAGGTTACCCAAACCTCGAATTATAATTGGAAACCACGCTACTTCTTTGCGTCAGGGCCATGGGAGTTTTCTCCCCGTGCCCCCTCTTCCTCCCTAGAGCCGAGAATACCCCTGAGATGGGGAAAGGTGATAATGGCTGCTAGGACCGACCCTGGGCTAAGCCAAAATAATCTTGAGAAGGTCAAAGACCTTCAGGATCAGGGGGAGAATGGTCTGTTAGTCAAGTAAGACCTTGAACTTTTGCTTTTGCTGCTGAATTATTAAAGTGTAACATCAGTTTTGAACTTAGACCGGAGCTTAGAGTGATATCTCTTCACATGTTCTATAGGATCTCCTAACCATGCACCATTTTGATAACTGGACCTTGGGGAAACTTCCTCTGATTGAGAAGGGCCAAGAGGTCGAGAAGACCGAGGCCGCTTTAAACGCTAAAGTGGAGCATCTGAAGGCCTCTTTGGAGAAGTCTGAGGCCAGCATGAAGAGGTTAGAAAAGGATAAGGACAAGTTGAGGAAGGATCATAACACTTCTTTGAAGAGTCACGCTAACTCCCTTCAACATATGGTTAATGTGGCTGTGAAGGCTGCCTTGGATGATGCCTCTGAGAATATCTTGGAGGAGTACAAGGTCTCTGATGAGTTTATCAACTTCGGCTTCGAGTACCTGGAAAGGGGTGTAAAGGCCACTGGAAAATGGGATACCATGAAGTAGAAGGAATCAGGGAGCCTCGCAACCTTTGACTTCATTGGTTTGGGTTATGACGATCCTTAGTTTGCCCAGGCCTTTCAAGAGGTAGAGGAGGAGGGAGGTGTCACACCTACCGAGACTTCCCCTAAGATGACACCAGGACTGAACTTGTTGGTGCTCAGGATGACGGGGTGGAAGTGACCACCCTCGTCCAGGGAGATGGGGTCATGGCAACTAACCCTGAGGCTGCAGACACTTGACAATTTTGTGAAGCTTTTTGTAATTTTAATTTCTACTTCGAACTGTAACCTCTGATGACGAACTCTGTTACCATGTAGTTTGTAACTCTCAAATTTAGTCTATATCAACCTCTTAGTAGGGATTTATATCTTTAATTGTTGAATGTTCCTTGAATGATTTTCTATATCTAAAGTCTCAATATAATCGTCTAGGGCCTGACGTCATCCAAGTATGATGTTTTACCTCATAACTTGTCACCAAATTATGATGTTATAAGGTCTGAGTTCCACTAGGTATGATGTCTTACCTCAGACCTTGTCACCATTTTATTATGTTATAAGGTCTAAGGTCATCAACTAAGATGTTATCCTCATAAATAATTTTTCATCAAATTAATGATGTTAAGGGTCTGAGGTCATCTAAGCATGATGTCTTACCTCAGACCTTGTCACCAAATTATGATGTTATAAGGTGTGAGGTCATCAACTAAGATGTTATCCCCATAAATAATTTTTTACCAAATTAATGATGTTAAAAGTCTGAGGTCATCCAAGTATGATGTCTTACCTCAGACCTTGCCACCAAATTATGATGTTATAAGGTCTGAGGCCATCAACTAAGATGTTATCCCCATAAATAATTTCTCACCAAATTAATGATGTTAAGGGTCTGAGGTCCACCAAGCATGATGTCTTACCTCAGAACTTGTCACCAAATTATGATGTTATAAGGTCTGAGGTAATCAACTAAGATGTTATCCCCATAAATAATTTTTCACCAAATTAATGATGTCAAGGGTCTGAGGTCCACCAATTATGACGTCTTACCTCAGACCTTGTCACCAAATTATGATGTTATAAGGTTTGAGGTCATCAACTAAGATGTTATCCCCATAAATAATTTTTCACCAAATTAATGATGTTAAGGGTCTGAGGTCATCCAAGCATGATGTCTTACCTCAGACCTTGTCACCAAATTATGATGTTATAAGGTCTGAGGTCATCAACTAAGATGTTATCCCCATAAATAATTTTTCACCAAATTAATGATTTTAAAGGTCTGAGGTCATCCAAGTATGATGTCTTACCTCAAACCTTGTCACTAAATTATGATGTTATAAGGTCTGAGGCCATCAACTAAGATGTTATCCCCATAAATAATTTTTCACAAAATTAATGATGTTAAAGGTGTGAGGTCATCCAAGCATGATGTCTTACCTTAGACCTTATCACCAAATTATGATGTTACAAGGTCTGAGGTCATCAACTAAGATGTTACCCTCATAAGTTCTACCACTAGATCATAATGAATAAATAATTGACACGGGAACCATACTTCTCATTAATAATCTTTTCATAAGATGATACATTTTACATAGGAACTCTTGCAACGTCATATGTAATACTTTTTTAGATAATCAGCATTCCAAGGATTAGAAAAAGGCCCCCCTTCATGGTTTTTTATCCTGTAGGTCCCGGGCACAACCTCCTCAACCACTTGATAAGGACCATGCCAATTCGAGTGAAGCTTGTTTGCCTTATGTAATGTATTTTTTAGCACTAGGTCTCCCACAACTATGGGTCTTGATTTTACATTTTGATTGTAGAACCTTGCTGGTCTCTGCTGGTAAGTTGCCTGCCTGATTTCAACGTCTTCCCTTCTCTCTTCAATCAAATCGAGGTCAAGTCTTCTCTCCTCCCCATTCCACTCAGGGTCATAGGTCTGAACCCTATGACTAGAAAGTCCTACTTATGTCGGTATGACGGCCTCCGAGCCATGTGCTAATATAAACTGTGTCTCCCCCATTGGTGTCCTAGCCATTGTTCTGTAGGCCCATAACACAACGTAAACCTATTCAATACATCTTCCCTTAGCCTTTTTTAAACTCTTTTTGATCCCGTCAAGGATCCTTCTATTTGCGACTTTTGTCTGACTATTTGCCTAAGGTCGGCCAGGAGAAGAGAAAAATTGCTTTATCCCAACTCTTTCGCAATATTTTTCCAAGGAAGAATTCTTGAATTGGGTTCCGTTGTCTGAGGTGAGGGTGTTTGGTAGGCCATGTCTGCATATGATGTTCTTCCAAATAAATTGGAAGGTCTTCTGGTCTGTAATCGTGATCATCGGCTCAGCCTTTACCCATTTGGAGAAGTAATCAATGATGACTATCAGAAATCAGTAATTATTTGTAGCCCTTGGCATGGGACCCACTAAGTTAATTCCCCATACTGCGAATGGACAAGGGGAACTGATTGACGTCATAGGCTGATGAGGTTGATGGGAGATAGTGGAGAATCTCGGACATTTGTCGCACCTCTTTATGTAGGCTGCAGCATCCTTGGCCAAGGTTGGCCACAAGTATCCTTGCATAATAATCCTCTTAGCCAAAGGTCTTCCTCATATATGACTGGAGAAAGAGCCCTCATGTACCTCCTGTAGGATGCGGGGAACTTCTGGGGGATGAACGTATCTGAGGAGAGGTAATAGGAATCCCTTCTTATATAGGACGTCTCCTACTATTGAGACCTTTGCATCTCTATACCTCAGTTTCCTCCTCTATAAATTTGATTCCGGTAGCTCTCCCTCTCTGATATATCTGATAAGGGGATCCATCCATGAGTCCCCTAGGTTCAAATTAAGGCAAGGGTTACTGACCTTTTCTTCTTGAATGGTCGCCTTGGGAAAGATCTCAACTGGGACTGTCCTTCTGATGTCTATCCTTGTTGCCGAAGCTAATCTTGCTAATGCATCTGCGTGGCTTTTGTTTTGCCGAGGTATTCTCTTCATCTTTACTTCTTTGAAACCTTTGAGTATCGTTCTCACCCTCTTCAGGTATTTGGCCATCCTTTGATCCTTGGCCTTATAACCCCCTAATACTTGATTAACAACCAACCTTGAGTCACTATGAAGCAGGAGTCATCTTACCCTAAGGGTCTTTGCCAATGAGAGGCCTGCTATCATGGCCTCATATTCTGACCCATTGTTTGATGCCTTGAAGTTAAACCTTAGGGCATATTCAACATTAGCACCATCTGGAGATGAAAGTATTAACCCTACACCACTTCCTCTTTTACAAGAAGACCTGTCAATAAATAGGTTCCAAATGTCTTTATCTAATGAGAAGCTACCTTCTGACATGACTCCATAACTGAAGAGGTATCGATCTTCCTCATTCTCGACTATTGCATTTCTAATTCTCTTGGATACAACCTTTTCAGGATCTCGACAAACATTACTATTTGACTGCTCTGTAGTCTCTAGGTCATTCTCAACCTCAGCCTCTTCCCATGTGAACTCAATGATAAAATCTGCAAGTGCCTGCCCTTTGATGGCCACCCTGGGCTGATAAGTAAGGTCATACTCTCCCAACTCAATGGCCCATGTCATAAATCCACCCGACTTCTCAGGTTTATGGAGGACCTGTCTTAGTGGGGAGTCGGTGAGGATGACCATGAAATGGGCCTGAAAGTAGGGCTTCATTTTCCTAAAATCATGTATCAAGGCGTAATCTAACTTTTCCATCCGAGGATAATTATTTTCAGACCCTAGTAGGGCCTTACTATTGAAGTACATAAGCCGTTAGATCCCGACGTCTTCCCGTACTATGTCTGCACTTATAGCTGATTCAAAGACTGCTAAATAAACATACAACTTCTCTCCCACTATGGGCCGAGATAAGATAAAGGGAGGTTCGAGGTAGGACTTGAGATGATTAAAAGCCTCATCACACTCTTTGTCCCACTCAAAGGCCTTTCTAAGCACCTTAAATAATGGAAGACACTTGTCCGTCGCTTTTGAAACAAATCTGTTGAGTGTACCTACTCTTCCAGTTAGTCTCTGAACGTCCTTGATGCTTCTTGGTGTCTTCATGTAGAGAAAAGATTTAGTTTTATCGGGGTTCTCTTATATTCCTCTCTGATTGACAATGAATCCAAGGAACTTCCCATCACCTACCCCGAAGACACACTTCACAGGGTTGACTTTCATTCTGTATAAGTCCATGGTATCGAAGGTCTTTTCTAGGTCTACCACATGAGTGCAGGCCTTCAAGCTCTTTATCAACATATCATCTACGTATACCTCCATAGTCTTGCCTATTTGGGCCTCAAACATCTTATTCACAAGACGTTAGTATGTTTCCCCCGCATTTTTCAATCCGAAGGGCATAACCTTGTAGCAATATGTCCCTTTGTCCGTGATGAAGGTTGTCTTCTCCGAGTCTTCGGCATCCATGAAGATCTGGCTGCAGCCTGAATATGCATCCATGAATCTTATGAGGTCATTCCCTGTAGTGGCATCTACCATCTAGTCGATTCGAGGTAAGGGATAACAGTCTTTTGGGTAAGACTTATTCAGGTCGGAGAAGTCTACACACATCCTCCATTTCCCATTGGCTTTGGGCACTATGACTGCGTTTGATAACCACTCCGGATATATGACTTCCCTTATGAACTCAGCTTCTTCAAACTTCCAGAATTCTTCCCGGATGATGTCATACTTCTCCCTCAAATAAACTCTTCGTCTTTACTTGATTGGTTTAGCATCCTTAGATACGTTGAGTTTATGGCACATAACCTCAGGGTCGATGCCAGGCATGTCCGCATGGCTCCAAGTGAAGACACTCTGCCTCTTCTTCAAGAAACTTATCAACTCTTCCTTGATTTCCTCTTTTAGGGCTTTTTCTACCTAGACGATTTTTTCTGGTTCATCCTCATTGAGGATGATGGATTTTACCTCTTTCGTGGCCTCTCTTTTCTTCAATTTCGTTTCATCTCTAGGGTCAAGTGTATCAATGTTATATGTGGTAGTAGCTCTCTTATGGGCCTCTCTCTCTTCAGCCGAGTTGAAGTAGCAATCTCGTGCTATGGTTTGGTCACCTTTCACTTCCCCTACCCCATAGGGGGTTAGGAATTTTAGCATCTGGTGGACCGTCAATGGCACGGCTTCAAACTCCTTAAGGGCCACTCTTCTTATTATGAGGTTGTAGGCTGAGAAGTTGTTTTCGTCCATAACAAAAAAATTGATCTTTCGGTCAACCTCTTAGGCCACTCATCACCCATTCACACGTCCATCTCATACATACCCAACGGATGGACTTTTTCACCGCTGAAGCCCATTAACGGAGCATGATAGGGTACCAGCCTTGCTCTACTGAGGCCAAGGATCTTGAAGCAGGGCCAGAATATCGCATTCGCTAAACTTCCTCCATCTATGAGTATTCTCTGTACCTCGAACCCATGCACCCTTGTTGTGATTACTAAAGGGTCATCATGCGGAGCTAGGATGCCTTTGAAGTCGAGTCGGGAGAACCCAACTATAAGATTGTCCATGTCACCTTATTTCTCTTCTTCTTGGCTTCAGAAGATGTTAGATTTACTACTTCAAGTTTAGTCACTGACTTAGCCTCTGCCACATGACCTTTCCGATCAGCCACTTCAGAACCACCCCTGTAAGCCCTCCATATATGGTGTTAATACCAAAGGATATCATACCAACCCTTTTCACTAGGGTGTTGTCATCTTTTGGTGGGAGGTCTGGATCGTCTTTGTCATCACCATCCGAGTCACCAACCCTTCTTGCTGGGGTATCGTCATGACACCTGTCATTTCTCCTCTTTTTGGGGTCATATCTTCCACTTTTGGGAGACTTTCCATCACCATATTTCCTCAACTTTCCTGACTTCAACATTTTCTCGATCTCATCCTTCAAGGCAAAGAACTTGTTTGTAACATGGCCATAGTCTTGGTGGAACTCGCACAACAAGTTCTTGTTCCTTTTATACGGAGGGGCCTTAAGTTTCTCCGGCCATCTTAGAGACCTATAATTCTTGATCTCATTGAGGATATGTTCGCAGCTGGCCGTTAGAGGGGTATAGTGTGCAAACTTATCGTCAGCTGACCTCTTCTTTCCGTCCTTATTTCTTTAGAACTTCCCACTGCTACCGTCGTTCTCATCCTCATACTTGGTAGCCATGTCCTCTTCAGCGTTCATGACCCTTACCGCAGTAGCCAATAGCTCTGCCATGGACTTGGGAGGGTCTTCCACAAGTTTCCACAACAACTTCCCTTTCTGAAGACCTCCTATGAGGGTGGTCATGGCTATATTCTCTTCATAATCTTCAACCTCAATTTTTTCTTTGTTGAACCTGGCGATGTAGTCTCTTAGGCTCTCGTGCTTTCCTTGCTTGATATAAAACAGATGGGTGGTCTTATTTTGAGGTACTACCCCAAAACAAAAATTATGAATGAATCGTTCAGCCAAGCCCTTAAAGTTCTCAATTGAATTCTTCAGAAGAGAGGTAAACCAGATGTGTGTTGCTCCCGTCAAAGTCCCGGAGAAGTCCCGACACTTCATCTCATCTGGTATTGAATAAATGTCCACCGCTGACTGGTACATCTCAATGAGATGTACAGGGTTGGTGCTACCGTCATACTTGGGAGACACCGTGGGAGGTTTGAACTTGGTAGGGGTTAGAAAACTTATTATCCTAGCCACGAATAGGGAGCCCTCCGAGAAACCTTTTTGTAATGGGTAACGGATTTTGATGAGGTCTTCTATCTTTTCTTCAAGATGTTGGATGGAGTCATTCCATGGTCTTGCAATGTCGACTTAGCCGAGGTTGTCCCTAGCCACCTCCAAAGGGTGGACTGAGGGTTCCCCAGCCGTAGCACAACATCGGCTATTAACCTCTTCTTGGTCTCTTCCTCATCCCTGATGGGGCAGACGTTGCCTCTTTTCCCAGTGTGAGTCGGCTTCACTTCTCGACCTTGACAACCTTTGTCTTAGGTCATTTATGGGGCTGAGCCTTTCAAAGGCTGACCCTCTGCTCAATCGATCAAAAGTTGATCCTCGTTGTTGGGTTTCTCCACCTCTTCTGCCTCAATAACCTTGGCTCCGCTGGATAGGACGAACTGTGTTATTCGAAACCTCATATGGCTCCCAACAATCTTCTGGAACATCTTCCACCTCTAGATCATCATACATATCCTCAGGGCAAGGGTGTCCTTGCCTCCCCAGGCATAGACACCTAGGGTCAGCAACGTCTCTCCTCCGTTGGGGCGTAGGGTGTTCCTTGCGCAGTGCCTGGGGTGGTCCCCTGGCTTCAGGATGTGCCTGGACAGTCGCTGGAGTAATCATCTCCGGTGAGAATCTTGGTGGCCTCGTCATATTTTGACTGAGCAGCGCAAATTTCTCCTTTATTGATTGTTGCGTTGCTACCAAGGACTTCAAGGTTGCCGCCACCTCAGCCATTTCAGACAAGGGTGGTGCCTGGCTGGAACTAGGCCCTCCAGCACCAGGTGGAGGAGGAGGTGGTAGTAACTCTGGTGCTATGTGTTAAAACTAAAGAGCTTGTGAATGAAGTTAGGTTATTACCTTAAAGGACCTCTTTCAATGGTGAAACAACTCGACGTAAGGGGTGAGGTCTGATTCACCACCAGAGTCTCTGGTGAGGTTAAGCAAAAAATGAGGAAGAGATAGCTTCTCGATTCCCACAAATAGTGCCAAAATGATGATGTTGGAAACATCACCACCCTTTAAGGTGTTCGTAAGCTCAATTCAGTGTTTTATCAATGGTAGTATAAGAGTAAGAATATACAGAAGAAGGAGGTGAGTAGAAGAGGATAAACACGGCTATATAAGTGGTTCAGACCAATTAGGCGTACGTCCACTGTGCAAGTGAGTGAGTAAGATCACTAAAACAAGGCACTAATGGCCATGGATACAATCTCTCAAGATTTCTCTCTCTACTGTATATTTAGATAGATTTTTAGCTAGGGTTGCTAATTTTGGATCCTTTTATAAGGTAGAGGATGACCTCTATATATAGTTCTTGGGGGGTGTAATGTACCCCCCAAGCATACAATGAGCATGTGCATGAGCATCGATCCAGTATGAGAGTGACACCTGGCTAATCTCAACTAAGCAATAATGACCTCAATATTTCCTCATGTGGAGGGAATAATTCGGTTATAATATATTTGTCCACGTGTTCCAAGTTATACAAGAACGTGTAGAAGCTCGACTGTCCTTGATTGGTGCCAACCTCGGCGTAGAAGAGGATGAGGTTGGTGTGGTCAGGAAACTGCTTGATCAGAGGTTATCAATGATGACCTTGGCTCAGTGGGAGAGCCGAGGTATGGCAAGTGGAGCTGTAATGTTGGCATGGGCCGAGGTAATGGTGGAGTAGAAGGAACGTCGGCTTATTCCCAGCCGAGGATAATTGCGATGATTGTGTAGTCTCTGCTTCCTCAGCCTACACTCAGCCAAGGTTGATGTATGGTTTAGGCGCGATGTCGGCTTGATGTATTACTATCTGCATGGTCCATGAGGACCTCAGGTGTTGCTTGGCTGTGAGGCGACTAGTAACGTCGTATATGGCCGACCTTGCTCAGGACGACACCGTTGGTCGCCAACCTAGGGTCCTTCTAACCTTGGCCATCTCCTAGGCCGAGGTTGTTGTCTCTGAGTTGTTAGGTACATATGGGGCATATCAATTAGTGTCATCATTTTCACTCTCCTTCAAGGGTGAATTTTGGGCCTCTTTCGTGCCGGGGGAAACCTCCTTGTTTTTAGGTGTGTCGTGTGGGAGAGGTGATAAATCAACAACTCTCCCACTATGTAGAGTGGTGATGGCTTGACATTGATCTTGATTCTCTATATATGTAGAGATAACACTAGTTTGACCTTGAGGAGTCTTTGGCCTTGTGCCGAAAACTTACCCTTCCCTTGGATACTTAACGATGATTGCAACATAAAGATATTCGCATTTATGTCGGTGAACATGCGATCATACTTAGCATTGGTTGCATTTGGGACTGGATATATTTTTTTATATTATCCTCGAGACTTCTTTGCGGTGGAGTTATATACAGTCAGGGAGATGGTGCTTGCATATGTCCTTGCATATGTGGTGCTTGTTGAAAGTGTGGGGGTTGAGGAGGGGCAACATGTGAATTTGGATTCAACGTAGCATGTTATTGCCCGTAGCTAAGCCAGGATGGTTTTTCCATGCAGGGTTGTAAGAATTCCTTGAGGGGCACCAAAATTACCCTTAAATCCTTCTACTCAACTCACCTTGTCCTGAATCATAACTTTGTAGGCGGGTATCGTTGGGCATTCCTCTATTGAATGTCCCGCCTCACAAATAACACACACCTTTTCTATGGGGGTGTGGATGGAGCTGGTTACTTCTCTTACCTGCACATCGAAAATTTCTCTCATGCTCATCTCAAATTTGTGTAGTTGACGGTCTAATAAAGTATCTTTATATACGTCGTATAGACTGGACGTAGAAGGAGTGGTGGACGCTTGACGAGGTCAATTTTGGGCATTAGGATCTGATATGTCCCATGCTTGAATAGTATTTTCGACATACTTAAGGTGGATATCAACATCATTAGCATCTAGCTCGAAAAAATTCCATCACACATACTTTCAACGAGTTGCTTGGAGTTGATATTCAACCCATTATGAAAGAAGGAGATAAGTTATTATTTATCAAGACCATGGTGATGGCATGAAATGACTATCTCGTTAAAACGCTCATGACATCGATCTAATGGCTCATTTTCTAGTTATCATAAGTTTGAATTTGAGCCTTAATGGAGTACATTCGATTCGAAGGCAATAACTTTTGAAAAATTTGGATTGCAACTCATTCCACAACGTAATCGAGTTTGGAGATAAAGACCATAGCCAGGTATTAGCTTTATCCTTTAGAGAAAACGAAAAAAGCTTAAGGTGGATCACATCTTTTGTGCATGTTTGATTGTTAAAAGTCTAACACGCCTTCTCGAACTCACGAACGTGGAGATATGGGTTCTTTGACTCAATTCCATGATACATGGGAAGTATTTGGATCATCCCATTCCTAAAGTGAAGTTACCCTATATTATAAGGGAGTAGAATGCATGCCGGAGTGAATGATTTCTCGGGATATAAGAATTCTCTCAAAGGGCGATACAGTGCCTTTCCCTCACCCATACCATGACTAGCTTGATCAGACATGTCTCTCTCTTCAAGTGACTCAGTATCCTCACTCGGTGTTCTCGGAGTGTAACCTGATGGGTAATTTGAAGGTTAACTCAAAGGATCACTCGAAGTGTGACTTTCCATGGAGTTTGGCGGTGTAGGTGTGGAACCCAAAATGGAGGAACATTAGGAGTATGCGGGCTATCAGTATAGTACACAACTAACAGATTCTCTTAAATGCAATTTGGAGTTGATTGAGGAGTTTATTGCGGATTTTGCATTAAACGACTATGAGAAATGTTGTATATTTTTGGATTTTTTTTTTATTTTTATGAATTTTTGGTCAAAGTGTTAGATTAACTCGATCTAACCTAAAATCTACCTAATTTCTCGGGCAATGGTGCTAAAAACTTGATGCGACCACAAATGTGTCTGAAGTGCATGCTGATATAGGCCCAAGTGCAAACCTATCATGTAAGTAATAAACCCAGTAAGACAGGGTCGAATCCATAGGGAAATATGACGAATACTCATGACGACGAACGGTAAGACGGTCAACCCTAACCTGACTCTAAAAAGAAACAAAAAAATGATCGAAGTGGGGAAACTTCTGTCAACTTAATGCAAGGTAATTAAACTAATTATGAAACTAAACATCTAAGAGTAAGCTAATTATGATTTACTAAGTATGAATGGGAAAAATAGGTTAGAATGCAATCCCCCCGGCCCTAGTACGTTTACCGGTTATAAAACTAGTTATGAATTAAATAATTGATTAAATACATTCTTTATTAACCTCAAGCATTACATATATGAGGGTACTAGCCCATACCATACATAATCAAAAGTAAGAATAAAGCGGTGTCGTAGTAGCTACATGGGCATTGCACTCTTAAGCATCCCGGTTACCTAGGGTTCCTCTCTACTTTTCTCTCTCTATAACTATGTAAAAATAAGATCTCCCATGTTTGGGAATCGTTTTGAATAAATAACCTATGAAATCACAAGATTTTTATCCATGAAAGACTCTAGTCGGAAGACATGATAATTACAAAATTAAACCTCTGGATCGATTCGACCTGATATTTTGATTCGATCCGATGTATACCAAATCGGTTCATTTTCTCTATATATCGGATTGGTGCGCTCCACGCAAGGTATACAGTGAGTTTAAGGGTCTGAACTGGTTTATTTTTTATGGAACTCGGATCGGTCCATTTCACAAATCTTATACAGTGGACTTCAAAGGGGATGAATTGGTTCGTTTATGATGAAATCCGGATGGGTCCGGGTCCTTGGTTCAGTTTCTCTTCATTTTCTCATTAGTTTCTCATGATTATCTTGCATCTTTCAAGGCTCATAACTTTTTCTCTGGGATTCGGATTTGGACACCGTTTCTTCCTACGTTCTTGTAGACTCGAGGTCTTCAACTTTCATTTTGGGTCCTCATCCAGATTCTAGTTACAAATTACACTTTTTCCCTTTTGAATTTTCTTCTTTTCTTTTCTTTTGGTTTCTTTCGTTCTCTCATGCATTAAATACCTGCAAAATTTATGAGAAATACACAAAACTCGTGATATTTGTTAGAAGATGTTGGTATCATAGAAATGAGATAAATCAACGCATTTTACATTGACAGAGGTCATAAAAGCCTCTAAATTAATGGGATAAATTAGAAGAATTTATTCCTAATCAATTAACAAGATCATCTACCACTGTATTAGATTCTCTATAAGAGTGAGATACAGGAAATTTTAGCATTTCTAAAAGATATTTTATTTCTTCAACATACTTCTTTAATCTACAAGGGGGCATCCACTTATTGTTGATTAAATGAACCACCAACAAGGAATCACATTTATTATAGACATCTCTGTGATTGAACTGAAGACACAATTTAATCCTATGACAGAGATCTATAAGCTCTGAACAAGTGTTAGAAGATATGCCCTATGAATTCGCAAAAGCAAACACAAGACTACCTCTTTTATCTCTTAAGGTACCACCATAGCCACTCAAACCTAGATTACCCTTGGAAGCCTTATCCACATTAAGCTCAAAACAATTTGATTTTGGGAAATCCCATTTTATAGAGTTTGTAACTTGAATCTTTCTTCAAAATTAATGGCAAAAGTTTGTTCAATTCCTTTATCAAAGTGAGAAAACATATAGGGGAGTCTTTAAAAAAATATTTATTCATATTTTTTCAAATTTTCCAGCAAATAACAAGTGGGATACACTTATCAAGAAACCTAGAACAGTCTTGAGGACCTTCTTTTATCTACAAACTCATAAGCATTGAGGACACGGAGACATTAGAGATTTCAATACCCAAGAGGCTTAAATAGTACTTCCAAACTGGTTGAATGGTAGGACAATGAATGACCAAGTGATCAATGGATTCTTCATAGTTATGGCAGACCTTACATCTAGAACAAAGTCTGATCCCCATGAATTTAATGTTATCATCAATTGCCAAGTGGTTCAAGAGAATTTTCCACATATTGATTGAGATCTTTTTTAGCGATGTGCAGATCCCAGATGTTAGTCATGATTGTAGAAGCAAAGAAGTGAGGTTTGACTGTTTTATATGTTTAAGATATGGAAAAATTACCTCATGAATCAGGGGACCATAACCAATTACCATCAAGTAGAGATATATGATATTTTCATGAATCTTTAGTAGCCATAATTTTCCTACAGGTATGAGAATCACCATAAGAGAAAGTCTTTTTTTGTTTTTGTACCCGTTCAGCATAAATTCAAACCAAAGAGGTTTTTCAGAAGAGAGCTTCCAGTACAACTTCATAAAAGAAGCTTGAGATAAGATGTTGAAATCTATAATACTAATACCTCCTTCATTTAATTCTCTACATAATACATCATACGTTTTCTGCTGAAATCTCCAATTCTGGTCTTAACTTCCACCCCAAAAGAATTTGTTGATCATACTATAAATTTTTGCTAGAACAATTTATGGAGGAGAAATGGAAGATAAGAGCAAATAGGGAATAAATGATAAAACATGTTTGATTATGGTAAGCTTACCTCCACTGGATAAAAGATTGGACTGCCAGCCTAAAAGTTTATATCTCAAAGAACCAAACACACTATCATAGTACTGAACTTTATTTCTTCCATTGAAAAGAGGGAACCCCAAGTATTTCAAAGGAAAGGATTTGTGTTTAAGAACTGTAACTTCCGCTATAAAGGCCATTTTTTAGAGGAACATTTATCATTAACTGTGAAGCTATTCTTGGAGATGTTGCATTTTTTACTAGACATATTACAATAATTGTGAATATACTCCATAATCTTTTTAAGGCTCTTCTTATCAGCTGTGCTAAAGATCACCACATCATCATTAAAGGATAAATGAGAAATAATGAGGCTCCCACTTGGAAGAGAAAAGGATAGGGCTTCTCCTAAATATTGGAACCTATTAAGGCCTTTACTTAGAAAATTTGCAGGTAAGATAAAAAGACTATGGGATAAAGAGTCCCCTTATCTTAATTCCTTGGTAGATTTAAAGAAGCCGTTATTTTGTCCATTAATATTGATGGACAACCAGTTGTTTGAAATACTTATCCATACTAGATCAATCCATATCTCTCCAAATCAAACACTCCCGAGCACTTGAATTAAAAAATGCCAAATGACCCTATCATAGACCTTCTCTATATCTAGTTTGATAATAACATTACCAACATGATTTTTTCCCCCTAAATTATCGACCATTTCTTTGGAAAGGAGCACATTATCTTGAATAGTTCTTCCTTTAATAAATCCACTTTGATTTGTGGATATTATGTTAGGAAAAACTGTTGACAGTATCTTAGAGACGATCTTAGTAATCACTTTGAATGAGTATTGACACAGACTTATAGGCCTCAGGTCACCACACTTTGTTGGGAATTTAGTCTTAGGGATTATCAGTGCTTTTCCAAATTTAGGGAGCTCATTACCTATAAAGAAGTAATTAATAACTTCAACAAGATCAAATTTAATTAAGTGCCAACAATGTAAGTAAAAGGATCCTCCAAATCCATCAGGACCTAGAGTTGAATCCTCAATAAGAGCCATAATTACTAATAAAACCTCTTCCTCATTTACAAAGTCTTCAAGGGAATAATTCATCTCAGTGAAAATAAGAGAAGGAATAAGGTCTATAGTAGCATTGGAATTGGCAGTTTAGTCTTCTGTTAGTTGTTTATTAAAAAAGACAACGATATGATTAATAACATCTTGATCACTCTCCTAAGTGTGGCCATCCTAATCAGTAATGGTGTGAATCCTAAAATTTCGGTACTTAACCTTTACACTAGCACAAAAATATTTGGTGTTTGCTTCCCCATATTTCAGCCATTTAATTGAGAACTTCTGCCTCCAAAAGATTTCCTCGAAATTATAAGTAGCCATAAGATTTTCTTTTGTCGTGCCCCGACTTAATTAACTTAAAATCAACCTTTTATTTAGAGATAAATCCTCATTAGACAGTATGGTACTTGAAATCTTTTGAAAAATTGCACAAGATTTTTTTTTTCAAAGGCATGTTTGGATGAAAACATATCTACCTTTATGTACGACTTAAAGGTTCCAAAAAAAATTACATTCATAAGTTCCTTTGTTTAATATTGACCCAAAAAGCTTTTTGATATTCAACCCACGTTATTTATCCTCCACTCTCCCATTTAACATCCTAACATGGCAGTGAACTCTAAATGATAGGCATACCTGAAACATAACATTATAGGAGTGTAAGCAACACAAGCTTAGTGAATGACCATATACAACACATACATCACATATATATAACCAATTTGAATAAAAAAAATTATTTTCTAATGTCATAACCCAACAGGAATTGTGTAACTCTCGCAAGCCTGGACCCGCTAGTCCAATTAACTCCCAGTTAATGGGGATACCACATCCCATAATTAGGCCCGAGTACAACAAACCATTAAGTTGGATTAACGGTACCGCCACATACCGTAGGACCCACCACAGTCTGTAACATTAGATAAGGGACCCTCCATAGTCCATAACATTATATAACATCACATAACATTCTTAATCATATGCATATGTTTCATAAATACAACATCACTCCCATAAGCATCTTAACACATGAGTTTAACTACACATTTCCATATGAACATAAAAGCATCTATATTTCATAGGACAGGTCACTCACCTTGAATTTGGTACTAAGATTAATACCAAAACTATTTCCTTGGTATGGTAGTGTTAGTCGCTTCCCCACCTAACAATTCAACATCATTAGTATTTGAATACCCCAAATCACATTAAACTTAGTAACACATCACATCAAATGGTCAGTCTAACATAACTAGAAATTAATTGAATATGATACTTCACATTTCTATAACACCTTATTCATTAACTAACACAATTTAAGGAATTAAATTACGAATTCTCTAGACAAAGTTATGCCTATTTTATTACAACCTTTTTCAAATCATTTCTAGAGAAAAATAACAACAAAACTTCAACTTAAACACAACCCCCAAGACAAACAAGAAGGTAGTTTACTCTCCCAATCAAGTATATCATACTCATATATGTTCTCTAATATTTACAATTGAAATTTCTTGATTTCAACAAGTATTCAATGATTTATGCCACTTTAACACATCTAGGTCTGAGTATACCATCAAAGCATAACTTAACATTTTTCAAGCATATATAACATCCTACTTGGTTATAAATCATGGAAACATATATTAAACATATTGAATAATATAAAATTGATGTTGCATAATTTTTAGAGTTCATTTACTAAGTCAAGTAAAACATCGAACACCTCGTGTGCGCACTTAAACTTTTGGGGCAGATTTTATACCTGAACTTCAAACTATCACCCAAGATTCATTTCTTAGTATTTTTACATCATTTTCGGATATAATATAAATATGTGAGTCTATTTTAATCTACAATTTTAATCATTTAATTTCAATAAGTATTCCATAATTTATGACACTTTTAACACAACTAGGTCGGAAGAGAACATTAAAGCACAACTTAACCTTTTTAAGCATATATCACCTGTACCTAGGGTATCAATCAGGGAAACATATACTAAACATGTTTTAGTATATATACACATCATATATATGAATTTACTACATCAAAAATATTCACGATAAGGAAAGACAAAAAATGGGACTTTGAAGTTAGCATTTACGATCCTAGCACAAGTCCTCACCTATGATCTTAAGTCATCCTTAGTTTAACTCAATTTGGAAAAATGGCTATCATTTAAATATTAATACAAATCATAAAAGAAAATTTATCAAGGGTAGAACTCATCCATGTGACCAACTTTAATAAAGAGATAATTACCTTACGAGAATTCCTCGATTTAGGGTAATTTTCCAAAGGATTTCTTCCTCAACTTCCTCATTTTCTCTCTCCGTAGGAAAAATATTATTAATGGATGAATTGGATGAAAAAGGGGGGCCTTTTAATGGGTTTAAGTCGGCATAACAAGCCTACCATTCAAACCAATCACAATATAACACGTGGCACCATATGAGATAATATCATTTAAAGCTAAATGACCACTTTACCTTAGGTTCGTAAAATGACAATATTTTCTCACTCGAATGTCTGTTTGATGCACCATTTGTTACGTTATAAACTTAACTCATATATTTACAACTTTGATATTTTGTGTTTTCCCCAAATCATAAAACTAGTATGCCTAATTAGGGCCCGAACAGAAGAGTAGCAATTTACTGAAAATCTCAAAACTTTCACATTTGGCGACCTAACATCGCCAATTTCGGGCCAACACCTTGATTTAATTTTATAATAATAATGATGTATGAAAAATATATTTTCATGATGTATTTAATAACATAACTAATTATATGATCTAAACAAGTTATCCCCGATCAGAAGCTCGATTAACATCTAATGCAACCAACACATATATCACATGAGTATGCATCCCCCAAATATGATAATTAACATATTTATCACCCATCACCAACTTATAACTTATAACTTATACTTAATCGTATAATTAACATTCATAATCATGTTTTAGGTTCTTACAATTCTACCCCTCTTATTCAAATTTCGTCCTCAAAATTTAATGCATAAGAACTTACCAAGCAGATGAGGATATTACACCTTCATGTTATTCTCTTTTTCCCAAGTGGCATACTCCACATTTTGACTTCTCCACATTACCTTAACTAACAGAATAGTTTTTATTACATAACACCTACTTTTTCAATTTAAATTTAGCGATTTGTTCCTCCACATAGGTCAAGTCATCTTTAAGCTCTATCAGTTGTGAAATAAACACAGGTGAAGGATCGGGCGCATACTTATGTAACATTGATACATGAAAAACATCATGTATCCTAAACAATTCTTGTAGGAAAGCCAATTTATAAGCTACGATTCCAACTCGTTTCACTATCTCATAAGGGCCAACGTACTAGGACTTAATTTTCTCTTGTTCTTAATCTCATAACAATTCTCCAAGGATAAACACGTAGGAATACTTGACCACCTTCCTCAAATTTCAATTCCTTTATTTTGTTGTCTACATAACCTTTTTGTCTACTTTGCACCTCCTTCAAGTGATTTTGAATAAGATTTCTCTTCTCAATAATCAATTGCACAATTTTTAGCCCAAGTAGTTTTCCATTCTCCTACTTTGGTCCAACACACTGGGGTCCTGCACTTCTTCCCATACAAGGCTTCATAAGGAACCATTTCAATACTCAACTGATAACTATTATTATAAGCAACTCTATTAGTGGAAAGTGTTCATCCCATCTTCCTTTAAACTCTAATACACAAATTTTTAGCATGTCTTCGAGTTTTTGGATCATTCTCTCTGACTGCCCATCAGTTTGATGATGAAAAATTGTACTAAATTTCAATTTAGTCCCCAAAACTTGTTGTAAACTAGGCTAAAAGTGTGAAGTAAATTTAGGATTTCGGTAAGAGATAATAGAAAAAAGTATACCGTGTAATCTAATTATCTCATCCACATATATTTTGGCATATCTATTTATGGAATAAATATCTTTAACAAGAAGAAAACGTGCAGACTTAGTTAAATAAGCAACGATAATCCAAATAGAATCAAACCCTTAGGATGATTTTGGTAAATCTATTATAAATTGGTAGTAACATGCTCCTATTTCTACTCAGGAATAGGTAAGGATTATAGTGAACCACTAGGCTTCTGATGCTCCACCTTCACTTGTTGGCAAA
This sequence comes from Sambucus nigra, assembly GCA_949130495.1. Lineage (NCBI taxonomy): Eukaryota > Viridiplantae > Streptophyta > Magnoliopsida > Dipsacales > Adoxaceae > Sambucus > Sambucus nigra. Next base: position 321,866,713 of record OX422215.1, on the reverse strand, counting down.
CTAGACATCTAGCAACAAAATCTACAATGTCGTGTTTCATTCTCGGCCACCAATAACATTGTTTCAAATTTATATAAATTTATGTGTTTCCTGGATGCATAGCATATAAAGAACAATGGGTCGCCTTTAAAATCATTCTCTTTAAATTAGGCACATTAGGTACCCACAACGGTTATCATACATAACAATGTCATCATTACGAATAGAAAATTCATTGTCTTTACCCTTTTTCATATTGTCTTTAATTTTCTCCCATTTCTATATATTCTGCTTGTGAGGGTCATATCAAGTCTATTAGCATAGGTCTAACATTTAAATGCACTAGTATTCCACAAGACTCATTTCACTTTAACTTCTTGCTAATTAAGGTTAACTCTCTCAGCAAGCTAACCTAAGCATAGTAAATATAAAATACTCTGCCTAGAGATTTTCTACTCAGAGCATCATCAATTAGCCTTACCCAAATGGTGATGTATTGTGTAGTCATAATCCTTTATAAATTCCATCCATCTTCTTTTCAAGCAACATAATTATCATCAACAGAAATAACATGCCCCAAAATACTACTTTGATCTAGCCAAAATTCACATTTAGAAAATTTAGCATATAACTGCTTCTCTTGCAAGGTCTGTAAAATAATACGCAGGTGACATTCCGTTCCTGAATAAATTTAATTCCAGGTTCACCCGGTAAGCGAAACACTACCTCCCTTCTAAAAACATACATGACATGATGACAACCAATCCATACCAAATATCACATCAAAGTCATACATACTGAAAGGTAGTAAGTCAACCAACAACTACACCCCCTACGCACCCTATCAATAAAAACCAATCCACCCCACTGGAGTAATAATAGCTAAACCAGAATCTAATGATGATAGTGGTTTATTAGGATACAATAGATAAAGCAAGACACAAAGAATGTGTACAACCAGGATCTATCAACACATAAGCGTCTTTATCATTCACACATAAGGATAATCATCTAGTGATTTCTTACCAATGAAAGTCAATTCCAAACTCATATATTATGTCATGCCTTTATATACGTATGTCAAAATTTCACACATAATAGATTATTAGCTGTATCGTCTTATATTAACAATGAGTGAACATTCTTAATAAAACAAACATCATTCTTTACGTTTCTCACTTCATTCCCATAGTCCATTCGTATCATCATTTAACATTTCAAATAATAAATATTCTAATACAAGACTAACTTCTTTTAGTTCATCCCTCCAACTTCCATTCAATACTTCAATTAATAAACATCATATTACAATACTAACTTATTATATGTTGTATGTATTTCAAATAACCAGCACAAATACCTTAATGTACTACATAATTGTATTTCACATAGCTCATTCTCCTTACACATACTTTTTAGTGACTCCGTGTAATGTTAATCCTATTAATTATATAACGTACTCTTAGTGGTAATACATACGCACAATGACAAATACAACTCAATATTCATCCAACCCAATTGTAATTATTTAAACCTCACTAACATCTTCCCATACTCATCCACAACACAAATTCTTAAAAGGACTCCTCAATATTTTTAAACTTCTAACTCTTTAACACCTTATCTCAAATTTACTATTCATATAATCTTTTCAAAACATCACAGGAGTAATATTCACTACATGTACTCATACTATTAAAGACGTACATCTCAACTCTCATTACTCTTTTATTCTACTTATCATAATTCACTATGAACCCATATTCTGATAATTTGTGATATATCGACTAGTTATTGAATTTCATACCTTTTCTCATGTTAAATATAAACATACTACTACTAACCTTCTCATTTAACCTTTACTACGTGAGTCTTTATTTTTTCTTTCACATTCCAACATTTTAAGTCTCATCATAATAATGTAACCACAATTCGTTTCACTTCCCAACCTTTAATGGAATATGTGTTCTCATACATCACTCTCCTATACAGATGAGGAGCGTACCCATTCATAATTATATACATAACATGACTTAAATCCACATATACCAACATAGGAAGAGATCACCTCCAATACTTCATATTTTTGTATACCACATTGTGTCTTTAAAAGTTTTTCCTTTAATGACACATTTGTTCATACAACATATAAAATAATGTAATGTTTCATATTAAAATACTTGTATTCACTGTCATCCTCGAATAAACCTTAACATCTTATTTCCTTTCCTGCAAGATCCTTGCATTTCATATCAACAATATATGTGTATAACTCACAGATGTTAGTCAAAAAAGCCAATTTAAAACTTAATAACAAACCCTTCATGCCCACACCTCAGGAATCTAATGTATTTAAATTTATCCGTTGAAAATGAATACTTATGACTCAAAAGAGTTTCTACGTCCACTGCCAATCTAGACCCTCACACCCTGTCTTGAACCTAATAACCATGCTCTGATACCAAGTTGTCGTGCCCCGACATAATTAACTTAAAATCAACCTTTTATTTAGAGATAAATCCCCATTAGACAATATGGTACTTGAAATGTTTTGAAAAATGGCCCAAGATTTTTTTTTTCAAAGGCATGTTTGGATGAAAACATATCTACCTTTATAAATGAATTCAAACTACCAAACAAATTCACGTACATAAGTTCCTTTGTTTAATATTTACCCAAAAAGATTTTTGATATTCAACCCACGTTATTTATCCTCCACTCTCCCGTTTAATATCCTAACTTGGCAGTGAACTTCAAATGATAGGCATACCTAAAACATAACATTATAGGAGTGTAATAAACACAAGCTTAGTGAATGACCATATTCCACACATACATCACATATATATAACCAATTTGAATAACAAATTTTATTTTTAAATGTCATAACCCAACAGGAATTGTGTAACTCTCGCAAGCCTGGACCCGCCAGTCCAATTAACTCCCAATTAATGGGGATACCTCATCCCATAATTAGGCCCGAGTACAACAAACCATTAAGTTGGATTAACGGTATCGTCGCATCCTTAGGACCCACCACAGTCCTTAGCATTAGATAAGGGACCCTCCAAAGTCCTTAACATCATATAACATCACATAACATTCTAAATCATATTCATATGTTTCATGAATACAACATCACACCCATAAGCATCTTAACACATGAGTTTAACTACACATTTCCATATGAACATATAAGCATTTATGTTTCATAGGACAAGTCACTCACCTTGAATTTGGTACTAAGATCAATACCAAAACTATTTTCTTGGTATGGTAGTGTTAGTCGCTTCCCCACCTAACAATTCAACATCATTAGTATTTGAATACACCAAATCACATTAAACTTTGTAACACATCACATCTAATGGTCAATCTAACATAACTGAAAAATAATTGAATATGATACTTCACATTTCTATAGCACCTTATTCCTTAGGGTTCTAACACAATTTACGAAATTAAATTACGAATTCTCCAGACAAAGTTATGCCTATTTTATTTCAACCTTTTCCAAATCATTTTTGGAGAAAAATAGAAACAAAAATTCACTTAAACACAACTCCCAAGACAAACCAGAAGGTATTTTATTCTCCCCATCAAGTATATCATACTCATACATGTTCTCTAATATTTACAATTGGAATTTCTTGATTTCAGTTAGTATTCAATGATTTATGCCACTTTTAACACATCTAGGTCTGGGTAGACCATCAAAGTACAACTTAACTTTTTTTAAGCACATATAATGTCCTACTCGGTTATAAATCATGGGAACATCTATTAAACATATTGAATAATATAAAATTGATGTTGCATAATTTTTAGATTTCATTTACTATGTCAAGCAAAACATCGAACACCTCGTGTGCCCACTTACACTTTTGGGGCAAATTTTATACCTGAACTTCAAACTATGACCCAAGATTCATTTCTTTGTATTTTTATATAATTTTCGGATATAGTATAAATATATGAGTCTATTGTAATCTCCAATTCTAATCATTTAATTTCAATATGTATTCCATGATTTATGACACGTTTAACACAACTTGGTCAGAAGAGAACATTAAAGCATAACTTAACCTTTTTAAGCATATATCACATGTACCTAGGGTATCAATCAGGGAAACATATACTAAACATGTTTTAGTATGTATACACATCATTTATATGAATTTACTACATCAAAAATCTTCACGAGAAGGAAAGTCAAAAAATGGGACTTTGAAGTTAGCATTTACGATCCTAGCACAAGTCCTTACCTATGATCTTAAGTCATCCTTAGTTCAACTCAATTTGGCAAAATGGATATCATTTAAATATTAATACAAATCATAAAAAAAATATATCAAGGCTAGAACTCATCCATGTGACCAACTTTAATAAAGAGATGATTACCTTACGAGAATTCCTCGATTTATGGTAATTTTTCGAAGGATTTCTTCCTTAACTTCCTCATTTTCTCTCTCCTTAGGCAAAATATTTTGCATGGCTGAATTGGATGAATAAGGGGGTCCTTTTAAGGGGTTTAAGTCAGACTAACAAGCCTACCATTCCAACCAATCACAATATAACACGTGGCACCATATGAGACAAAATATCATTTAAAGCTAAATGACCATTTTATCCTAGGTTCGTAAAAAGACAATATCTTCTCACTGGAATGTCTGTTTGATGCACCATTTGTTATGTTATAAACTTAACTCACATATCTACAACTTTGATATTTTGTGTTTTCCCCAAATCATAAAACTAGTACGCCTAATTTTGGCCCGAACAGAAGAGTAGCAATTTACCTAAAATCGCAAAACTTTCACATTTGGCGACCTAATATCGCGAATTTCGGGCCAACACCTTGATTTAATTTTATAATCATAATGATGTATGACAAACATATTTTCATGATGTATTTAATCAGATAACTAATTATATGATCTAAATAAGTTATCCCCGATCAGAAGCTCTATTAACATCTAATGCAACCAACACATATATCAAATGAGTATAAATCCCCAAAAATATGATAATTAACATGTTTAACAGCCCCCACGAACATATAACTTATAACTTATACTTAATCATATAATTAACATTCATAATCACGTTTTAGGGCCTTACAGCTTTTCACTTGGACATTTCAGATTTATTATACTCAGTTGGATGCAGCTATTAATTAAGCTCCATACGAAGATTTTCATCCTCCAAATTTTTCACAATTTAAAATTCATCCTTGAAAACCTCCTTGTTCCACTTCTTTATATCCCCTTTAAGTCTCTTAAATTTTTCAGCAAAATTTTTTAGACCTTGCAAAATGGAGTGTTCAGACCAATACTTTTCATCTAAGTCTAGGAAATTTGGGTGTTTACACCACATTTTTTGAAATGTAAAACGTCTAGTTGAGTCTTCATTCATATTGATGATAGATAATAATAAAGGAGCATGGTCTCATGATGCTCTATTCAAATGCTTTAATTTGGAATTAGGGAATTATTGCATGGTTTTGTGTTTGAACTAGCATTTATCCAGCCTTTCCATAATGAAACCTACTACATCTCTATTGTTGCACCGAGTGTATCTTGTCCCACTATAGCCTAGAAAAATATACCACTTTCCTCAATAGCTTGGTTAAATTCATCCACAACATGGTGGTCAATGTAATTTCCACCCATTTTTTAACTTGAGAAGATACTACATTAAAGTGACCAAGAATCAAGTCAGTTAAGTTCTCAAAGGTAATTGATAGCGAACATATCTGACCCCAAAGATCTTTTCTTTCCTCTCTTGTACATTAAGTAGACACACATGTTAAAAAAATGTCTGATTTCAAAGCATTATGATTGACTTTCACAGTTAAATGCTGGATATGATTAACAATACATTGGACTTGGATGCCAAACCTCCAAAAAGTCCAAATTTTTACATTAACATTACTTTTATAATTGAAAATCTAAGAAGCATCAACTTTGGGCTCTAGAAGAGAAATAAGAGGAATTTTATGCATCTTGCAAAGAAATTATATTCTTCTTTAAAAAGAATTCTTGGGTGCCCCTCTAATGTTCCAAATAATTGTATTAATCATGTAGATAAGGAAGATAGGGGTTAATTGTTACCTTTAGATGAAGATTGTAACACCCTGCATAATTTTGGCATCGACCACCACCAAAACTACGATAGGCGTCACTAAATAAAATATCACTCTTAACATGTGACGAATATGAGACATATAACATTCATTCCCCAAGATAATAATTAAATCAATCCCAATAAATAATAACCATTAATGAGATAAAATTCATCACTATGCTAATATCCAATTTAATCCAATCTCCAATAAATATAAAACTAAATAAAATGATTCAACTACAAATATCTGAAGAAAACCATAAACAACTATTGAATGGATTGGCCCATTAAATCCGTAATAAGAGAATATAGTATCCACGCCTGAGTAAAAGTTGAATGAGAAATCTTACTTTGAAGATATATTCCTCGCGAAAAATTGACAAAGATTCGTTCTTGAATCGTCTTGGGAAAACCCGGTTTATCTTAACAAATCTTGATTTTAAAGTTGTGTATAATTGGGATAGGGTTTAGAGGTAGAAGGAGATGTAAAAGGTGAGAGTCTACTTCTCTTAGGGTTGGTGAAAATATATTTTAAAAGTCCTCACCCCGAGTAAAATATATAAGAGAAAATATCAGAGAATTTAAGTGGCATTAGAATCCTATTAAAACTAAAACAGTTCGCCTATTAATCACGGTCGAGAACCATAACAAACATTTTTTTTCCTAGAGAGTTTTATGTTATGAGGACTCTTCTAAATGGTCCAAGATTTGTATATACTCATATTTGGAGTCATTTAAGGTAGCTTTTCGAATTCTGAATTAATTTAATTAATTACCTAATAAAATTACGAGTTGTTACATACATCCTCACTAGCACATGAATTTCGTCCTCGAATTTCGAAGAAGCGTAAATGTGCAAAATAAAATAAGACTCGTATATTCCTACCCGTAAAATTCCACGATTAGATGCCCATACAATCAATCTTATACGCACTTACCCCATGACCAAACATATAATATATATCATAACTATATAAATAGGCATACCTATGAAAATAACGGCGTACCACGTTCTCCCACGAATCATCACTCGTATCTATCTCCAAAAGTCATCAGAACACTTAAGCCCTCTAGTCAATTCATATCACCAAATTGATACTTATGGTACCTAGCATCTGTGCTAACAATCTCCAAAATAAATCTCGTCTCCTAATATCAGTTCTAAGTATCCTCACATTCAGATTACTAGTTGTAACCTCAATGCCTACAACGTCCTTAATACAAAACTCTATATCTCCAAGAAACACATCTAACACGTATGCTAGACCCTCTACCTTAAAGAGGACGAATCAATAAAGGGGATCAAATATCGGTAACGTGGAAGCTAAATGGACTCACAACCTATAAGACCTAAAACTATGCTCTGATACCATCTGTAACACCCCGCGTAATTCTGGCATTGGCCGCCACCAAAACTATGCCAGAAATCACTAAATAAAACATCACTCTTAGCAAGCGACAAATATGAGACATATAAAATTATTTCCCAAAGATAATAATTAAATCAATCCCAATAAATAATAACCATTCATGCGATAAAATCCATCATCATGCTAGTCTTAAATTTAATCCAATCTCCAATAAATATAAAACTGAATAAAATAATTCAACTACAAATATATATATAAAACCGTAAACAAATGTTCACCGATTGGCCCAATAAATCCATAATAAGAGTCTCATAATAAAAGGCGACGGAAAGGAAATAAATCTAACTATTAAAGCATCTAAAGTAAATAACTCCATCTGCACCTCCAAGATGTATCTCCAAACAATCCTATGAAGATTTTCCAACACTTATACTTGAAAACTATTAGTCAATGCACAGAGTCAGAGCCCCGAGCATGAATACACACTACTCCCCTCAGTTAGGGTCTGTAAACCTAGACAATAACATTATACATGATAAATATCACAATAGAATATTTTGAATTTAAACGAGATGATTAATAACTATGCGAGTAAATAAATGACATATGCTAAAATATGCCACTATGCTACCCCAAAGTCTAAGTCCAATTACTCATTTGATCGAAAACAATCCATCTAATTTAATTAAATTCATCCGATTAGTTATTTTCTTCATTAATATCAGTTGAGGGACTCCCGCCTACAGTTTTACTCCATTTTATTCATGGCACTCCCACTTAAATCTTCATCTCATATTATTTGTTTGGTTGTGGGACACCCGCTATTATACACCACACCCATTCCCCTTTCTATAGCCAGTAAGCCCGGTTCACTGTCAGCTTTGCACACTCTCGTGAGGTTCCACGCATGACAGATCACTATATCTTGGCAGCCCATTTAACTATCAACTCGCACATACTCATGATGTCAACATACACCCATGACAATATAGCCAGTCGACCCGTTTAACTGTCAGCCCTACACATACTCTCGCTACAAATATGTTTTATTACCCATTTTATTATCTTAGGTATTAATTCTCAATTTCACATTTTCTCATTATTATATTTTTATTTATCCCACCCTTATTATCGACGTGAGATCCTCAAAACACCCTTAGTCCCATACCTAAGGTCACCAAAATAGAAATACGCCATACCCTATGATATAGGATGAATCTTTATCCATTATCTCTCCCTAGTCTTAAGTCTAGGCCAACGAATTGACGCAACGATGTAAAAATCATCCCCACCCCAAAATATCCCATCCGTGAAGCTCTACAATAACTAGTCTCATACCTAGAAAGTATTAACCACGACTAAGGCATACCCACTAGACTCATACCTAGAGAGCATCCTAGAATATAGGTGAGAGCATACTACCCAATAACCACGTCATCCCCGTGATGGAAAACATGAATAAATATCAAGCACACAATCCAAGTATTACAATATGGCAATTTCCTCATAAGATCATAATTTAATTATTAATTTCATTAGTAACACGGTCGTCATTCTTAGCACAATTATTATCATCTAACAATTATAGATTAATCAGCATGTGACTTTATGAAACACACAATAATAATCCACTTTTATAATAACTACATAATTTATGAGTTTGTACTCACCCCGATTTTAATTAAGTAAACACTGTAAAATTCTACACCCATAATTACCAAAACCCAATACTCCAACGCACCCAAGGGTTTCCAATCCTAATTCATATTAAAAAAATTCAAAAAAATAGTACCAAATTAATTTTCACTTTTCCTAATTAAGATTACTAATTTATTTTAAGAAAAACATGTAATCATAAGTTTAGGCGACACTTAAAATGCATAACACTAAAGGAAGAGAATAGAGTATACGTGTCTGAGTAAAAGTTGAATTAGAAATCTGATTTTGAAGATGTATTCCTCGCGAAAAGTTGACAAATATTCGTTCTTGAATCGTCTTGAGAAAAACCGATTTATCTTGACAAATCTTGAGTTGAAAGTTGTGTATAATGGGGCTAGGGTTTAAAGGTATAAGAGATGTAAAAGATGAGAGGCTAATGCTCTTACGGTTGGTGAAAATATGTTTTAAAAGTACTCACTCTGAGTTACATATATAAGAGAAAAGATTACATAATTTAAGTGGAATTAGAATCCTATTAAAACTAAAACAGTTTGCCAGTTATTCACGGTCTAAAACTGTGATTTTTTTTTCTAGAGAGCTTTATATTATGAGGACTCTTCTGAATGACCCAATATTCGTACATACTAATATTAGGAGTTTTAAGCTAGATTTTCGACTTACGAATAAATTTAGTTAATTACCATATAAAATTACGAGTTGTTACAAAGATATAGTGAATCTTTTAAATAATGGAACTTTCATTTTAAGTTTCTTCTTCTTCTTCTTCTTCACATTATCTGGTATTGAATTTGAGGGCTGCAAAGCTAATTCTATAGGAGATAAATGCAGAGACTTTAACTTTATATAAATTTTTCTAGCAAAGAGATGTAGTTCTTCAATGAAAGGAATGTGATTATCCTCTTAATTATCAGTGGCATAAATAGGCTTAGCAGCCTAGTTCTTCTCATAGTCTCTATTCCTCTTGGAGACAAAGAACAATAATCAACAATCATAAATTCTTTAGTTGATAAGTCTTGATTATCAATATTGTTAATGTGATTTTGAATCTTTTTGCACCTTATCTTCTTTTTCTTTATTTTTCTTGAATATCATTGACTTCTATCATTTTAATATATCCTCATTCTTCATTATCTTCAGTCTCATAATCTTCCACATCCTCTATCTTAAGGAGTGGTTCTTCAACATTATTGTTTGTTACTTCTGCTTGTCGAGCTGAATTTTCATTGTTGATAGCTTGTAAGGCCTGATCGATCTTCTCTTGATGAGCCTAGTCTAACTTCTCTTATTGTGCCACAATCAATTGATTCCCATTTTCGAGTTTGAGAAGCTTTTGGGACAAACTGTTAATCTTTAGTAGTATTCCTCTCTTAGTTAGGATGAATAAATACACAAGACTCTTCATCATGGCCCTTATTTAAATTGCTATTGCAATATTTTGACATATTTTCCACCAAAACTTCCTATCAAAAAATGTTATCCCCACAACCTATCCAAATTCTCTTTGGTATCTTCTTTGTAAGATATGCCTCAACACACACACGATCAGTACTAGGTCTATTTATCTCCACCGTAGAAGCATAAAGGTTTATGGGTTTTCCAATCAAATGGGTAGTATAGTATAGTGAGGACTTTGAAAAGCGATGAATAGGTAAGTGGGGGAATGACACACATATAAGGGGAAGTTGATCTCAACTTCTGGCCTAAAATCAGGTGTCCATTTGAAGATCCTCATAGGAAATCTTCCTATGTACTAGGTGTCCACATCCTTGAATAATCTTCTTCAGAGTTTAACGTGATTAAAACATGGTTATAATCCGATAATCCCTCATTGAATGTAGTTTTAAGAGATAAAGTTTTAAAACCCTGTCTGATAACATCCATATTAGGTCTTCCATGATAAAACTTCCCCATCATGTCATATGGGAATGGTTTGGATATAGATTCAATATTAGCCTGGGTGAACATAATTGTAGGTTCCCCTTTATAAGTCGTTGGTTTCTTGAGATCAAGATCATGGCTGCATGAAGAGGATGCAACTGCAGAAGAAAAGGATCGATTCCAGTCATTTTTTATGTGTGGAGGCTCAGGATCAATGTGAGGCATGTGAGGTATGGGTTCCATGCAAACCCTAATTAGGGTTTGCGACTAGAGAGAGAGAGAGAGAAAGATTTTTTCCTACACGATTATATATATTCCATGTATTATGATCTAACCAAGAACAAAATTACCTAAGATCAAAAGAGAAATTGCCCAATGAATGATTTTAGGGCATGGGTATCAAAAGAGCTAATTTTCACCTCATATCCGTGAAGTTATTTATTCAGGTGCGGTAATAACATGCCCTAATACAAATTCATTAATAAATACAACTTCTAAAAAGTGGTGATGTCTCTTCAAGGTTTGCACGACTAGCAAAAGGTCCTAAACTTTATGCGAAAGAGTTTAAGAAATTCCTCACCAAAGGTTTTGATTTCTTTTCATATTCATTTGAAGAAAATCATTTGATGCAAAATAGAAGAATTTTAATTTTTACCTTAACCACCTGTGCCGCTTGCAAAAGCGATAAAAATCCAAAAGATATGGTGATAACCTATTATGGGATTATCCAACGAATACTAGAACTCAATTATTTAGATTTTATAGAAAATGTGTTCAAATGTGACCGGGTGAAGGTGGAGGATACTACAAATGCTTGCAAAGTTGATCTTGACTCCAAACTTATCATGGTCAATTTATCAAAGATGAAGAGAAAAGATCGCATAGTCGACGAGCCTTTTATTTACGACTTTTATAATGGAAAGAATGTATTCTACTCAAAGTGAATAAATAATGGCAATTGATCTATTATTTTTCATGCACCAAAGGGTATGATTACTCAAGCAAGCGCATTAAAGGATCCTAAAGAGTTTCAGTCTACTCTTGATGACAACCGTAATTTGAAGGATCTTTTAGTTAATTTAGATGAAAATTGAGTATCAAAACATCATTTTACTCTCCGCAACCCTATTTGTATCCTATTATATTGCACTATCTTAGAGCACATTTCTCTAGTCCAATCAGCCTTTAGATGCACTTTGATTTGAGGATCTTAGGAAATCTTTAGGTATTTGCACCATTGAATGAGTTCGGGTACATTATCTAGTGTAGGATGATTATCACGTTTACATCTTATGTTTCTATTGATAGATGGTATTATCATTGCATTTATTTGTATATATTTGTTTCATATATTTTTCAAAAAATCCAAAAAGAGTTTTGTTTTTTTGAATTTTTTTTTAATAATACAAAAAGATTTTTCGGTTTTAAGAAAAAGTTGAAAAAAGAAAAAAAAACTATTTTTGATTAAATTTTTTGGTAAAGACAAAAAGAGTTTTATAAAAAAAAATTCACTACATACGGATGATCATTTATGATAATCGGATCACCCATTCATTTCATTCATCAACGCAACTTTTTTTTAGTGTTTTGAGACATAACATCGTTTTTTATAATGTGCTTAAAATTGTGTGGAGTCATTACGTTGATCTTTGATGACTACTTTTTTACATGTTTGACTCCTAGTTATAATTATTACACACACGCACGAACCTGTTTGAACATTGCACTTACTTGTCACTTGTCGAATAACGTGGTATCATCTCAATTTTTCTTAATAAAGAACTAAATATAAAAAGAGATATTTTGTGCATCTAAGAAACATTCCCAGGATTTAAGTTAATTTTTTCAGAAAATATGGTTAAATGTTAGGCAGTGGAAAGGAGCTACGAAAGATCAAAATGTTCTTTGCATTAAAAGTCTCCATTTCCGTAAAAGAGCCTAAAAACATTAGAGGCACATAAAATCCTAAGTGCCAAGCCAAATTGTAATTCATTGATTCTTCACTACATATAAGGATTTATTTTTGGAAAATTCTTTGAGAGTTTATCATAATATATGCAAGATTTTTAGGGAGTTAAAGTTGAAGATCAATGGGTTTGCACAATGAAAAATTTCTTGAAAAACATTAAACAGTTTTGCGTCATTATTGTGAGAATCATTTACATTCATGACATGTTGATCAAGTTGAGTCGATTTCATATGAGTTCACCGTTTTTATTCTTTGAGATTTTTCGTTAGAAGTATCTCAAAGCTTGCTGTACATATGAAATGAGTATCTGTTTTGATTAACCTATGGATAATTTCACCCCCTACATTCCGCATTCATGATTCGGGCATTTTAATGTTAATCAATTGTGTGTTGTATTTGTACATTTTATACAATTTTTTTAGAAAAATGAAAATTTTCAAAAATAGTTGGTTGATATATGCTCATGAGATTATCATTACCCGTACTTACTTGCTTATACTCGTGATGATATCTTACTTCTTCATGTGATGCTTATATTTAAATATCTAGTTTCTACTCATTTGACTATTATGGACGAAAAGGGAGAGAAAAAATTAAGGGGGAGTTTTATTTTCTATTTAAAACTTGCATACGTCACGATATTTTGTTTGTCTCATGTGTGTAGAACGTTCCTCTTGGATGATGATCATTTGGACGCACGAAAGATCCAGTCCATTTCGAAGACTTGTGAACATTACATTCCATTTTTCTTTTATAATTTGGGAGGGTAGTTATTGTATTAAGTCATTAGGATTCAATTTGGATTAGGTTTGTGTTTTGTACTAGAATAGCTAAAGAGGGAGATTTGTAAGAGAGAGAAATTTATAATTCCTCATATTTTATTTTTATTGGTTTGGTGTATCCCCTTACAAAAACATGACACCTAAACAACTTTTCGATACTCGAAGACATGGATAAAGACCTTTGAAAAATGGAAGATTTGTTCGTCTCAACATGCAAGAAAGAAGTTGTGATCGTAATTGGTAAAATGGTTTGTAATCGTCTATGGGGTTTAAAAATTTTCTAAGAGGTAATTTTATTTAAAAGGAGTTTGAAATTTTTATAGAACAATTTTTCAAAATTTCGACGCCTCATTCGAATGAGATTTAACGTCGTTGAAATGAGATGCACCTATCATTCGTCGTCATTTGAATGAGATGGTTCAAACTTCAAATGACCCCATTTTCCTTCGTTATCTGGAATGTCGTTCGAATTCGTTCTAATGAGGTACATGGAGTCATTAGAACAACTTCCCGTTTCGTTCATCCTTTCATGTTTATTTGTTTATCAAACCTTCTTATAAAAGGATGAACATGATTAGATCATTTAAGAACTCTTTTCACAAACATAAACACCTTTTTGAGTTCTTCTTTTGTGATTAAACACCTCCAAATACATTCCAAACCCCTTGGAATTATTGAAGATCACTTTACCACGTCATAAAAAGGTTTCTTGTCTACATACCTTTATAGAGACTTTTTTTTACTGTTGATAGTGAATCAACGGTTCACTGTTAAAGAAGAAGACAAGGCTGATCGGTGGATACCCAGGGTAGAATGCTACATGTGGACGGCTCAGGGTGTGAGACATATTCTATTAACGTTTTGACGACTCTATGCATCTCACTTAGTGTATCTAAGTTTTTTAAGTCCATTATTGTTCAAAACTGTTAATAGTGCTGAAATAAAAGGTTTTTTTTCCCTTTTTAGGGATCTTTCCTCATCACATGTGTTATTTTCATGCTTGTCTTGAATATTGAAAATTGAAATCATCTTGTATGCACACTATAATTAATTGAAGATAAAACTTGATTAAAATTGATTTGTATGTGGGGAAATTAACTAAAAAAAATATGTATATTAGATCACTTGCATTATCAACGGGACTCCCGGTTTGAAAATGTAACTGAAACTTTCAAATAAGTAGACATAGGCTTGAAAATATTCCCCAAGGGGGAAAACCCATAGCGGCCACCAAACAGCCCCACAAGGATCACAAACACCTCGCACGAGACCAACGTAACTCATAGGAACTAACCACGTAGTCACGGGACTCTCAGTTTTATAATCTTACTGAAATTTGTAAATAAGACGACTTAGGCTTGAAAATGTACCCCCGGGGGAAACCCAAAATAACCCCTAAAGGGTCCCGTGAGGGGCATGGACATATTTCACAAGACCAACATAACTCGCACGAACTGATTGCGTAATCACAAAACTCCTAGTTTGAAAATAGGACTAAAATTTGAAAATAAGAAGAATTAGTCTTCAAAACGTGCACCCAGGGGGAAGCAAAAAAAATCCCAAACGACCCCGCAAAAGGGACGAACACCTCACACTGGACCAACATAACTCTTAGGAACTAATCTCTTAGTCAAGGGACTTGCAGTTTAAGAATAGGACTGAAATTTCGAAATAAGAAGATTTGGGCTTAAAACTCTTCCCCCAGGGAAAACCCAGAACGACCCCCAAACGACCTCGCAAGGGGCACGAACACCTCGCACGGGACTGACGTAGCTCGTAAGAATTGACTGCATAGAAATGGGACTCTTGGTTTGAGAATAGGACTAAAATTTGTAAATAAGAAGACTTGGGATTACAAACAATCCCCCAAGGGTAAAACTCAGAACAAACCCCAAACGGACCAGCAAGGGGCATGGACACCTCGCACAGGAACAATGTAACTCGCAGGTGCTGATTGCATAGTCATAGGATTTTTAGTTTGAGAATAGTACTAAAATTTTCAAATAAATAGACTTAGGATTGAAAATATGCCACCAAGGGAAAACTCAAAACACCCCCCAAACGGCCCCGTAAGGGGTATGGACACCTCACATAGGACCAAAGTAACTTGTAGGAAATTATCACTTAGTCACGAGACTCTTGGTTTGAGAATAGGAATAAAATTTGCAAATAAGACGACTTAGACTTGAAAACGTGCGCCCAGGGGGAAAACTCATAACAACCCACAAGACGTTCTATAAGGGGAACACCTCGAATGAGACGAACGTAACTCATAGAAACTAACCGCTTAGTCATGGGACTTTTGGTTTGAGAACATGAATGAAATTTATAAATAATTAGCCTTTGGCTTGAAAATATGCCTTATGGGAAAACCCATAAAACCCCCCTAAATGGCCCCAAAAGGGACCCGAACACCTCGCACAGGACCAACATAACTTGTAGTAACTCACTGCATAATCACGGGACTCCTAGTTTGAGAATAGAAATAAAATTTGCAAATAAGTAGACTTGGGCTTAAAAATTTCCCTCAGGGGAAAACCTAGAACAACCCACAAAGGGAATAAACACCTCACACGGAAATAATGTAACTCGTAAGAACTAATAGTATAGTCACAGGGCTCTCGATTTGAGAATAGGACTAAAATTTACAAGTAAGTAAACTTAGTCTAGAAAACTTGCCCACAGGGGAAAACCTAGAACAACCTTGAAACGACCCCGTAAGAGGCATAAACACCTCATAGGGGAAAAATGTAACTCGTAGGAACTAACCGTATAATTATGGGGCTTTCAATTTGAGAATAGGATTAAAATTTATTAATAAGTAGACTTGGGCTAAAAAACGTGCCTAGGGGAAAACCCAAAACATCCCCCAAACGGTCCCATAAGGAGCACAAACACCTCGCATTAGACTAATGTAACTCGTAGGAACTGACCGCGTAGTCATGTGACTCCCAGTTTAATAATAGGATTGAATTGTGTAGAAAAGAAGACTTAGACTTGAAAATGTGCCCCCAGGGGAAAAACCCAGAACAAACCTCAAATAGCTCTTCAAAGGGCATGGAAATCTCGCACGGGACCAACATAACTCATACGAACTAATCACGTAGTCATGGAATTCCCAGTTTGAGAATAGGACTGAAATTTGCAAATAAGTTGGCTTAGGATTTATAACGTACCCCCATGGGAAAACCTATAATACAGATTAAATGGCCCTACAAGGAGGATGAACACCTAGCACGTTGCCAATGTAACTCGTAGGAACTGACTGTGTATTCACGGGAGTCCCAGTTTGAAAATAGGACTGAAATTTAAAAATAAGCAGACTTAGGCTTTAAAATGTGCCTTCAAGTGGGAAAACCCAGCCCCAAAATGGCCCCACAAAGGGAACGAACACCTTGCACACGACCAACGCAACTTGTAGGAATTGACCGCTTAGTCACGTGAGTCCTGATTGAGAATATGACTGAAATTTTTAAATAAGCAGATTTAGGTTTGAAATCATGCCCCATAGGGGAGCCCAAAATAGTCGCCAAACTGCCCCACAAGGGGTGGAAGACCTCGCACGGGACCAACATAACTCATATGAACTAGCCGCTTCATCACGAGGCTCCCAGTTTGAGAATAGGACTGAAATTTGCAAATAAGCAGAATTAGACTTTAAAACATGCCCTTAGGAAAAACCTAAAAAAGCCCCCAAATAGTCCCGTAAGGGGCATGGCCACCTTGCATGGGACCAATGCAACTCATAGAAACTGATCTCTTAGTCACGAAACTCCTGATTCAAGAATATAATTGAAATTTTCAAATAAGTAAACTTAGGTTTGAAAATGTGCCCTAGGGGAAAACAAAGAAAATCCCCCAAATGGCTCCAAAAGGAGCACAGGCATCTCGCGCGGCATCAACGTAACTCGTAGGAACTAACTGCGTAATTATGGGACTCCCGGATTGAGAATATGACTAAAATTTGTAAATAAGCAGACTTAAGATTAAAAATGTTCCCCTAGAGTAAACTCAAAAAAAACCCAAATGTCCCCATAAGGGGCACGGACACCTTGCACGAGAGCAATGTAACTCGTAAGAACTGATCGCATAGTCACAAGACTCTCAGTTTGGGAAAAGGACTGAAAATTTACAAATATGTAGACAGAGACTTAAAAATATGCCCCAAAAGGGAAACCCAGAACAAAGGCCAAACGACCGCGAAAGGGGCACGAACACCTTGAACAAGACCAACGTAATTCGTTGGAACTAATGGGGTAGTCACGGGACTTTCGATTTGAGAATGGAACTAAATATTCCAAATAAGCAAACTTAGGCTTAAAAATGTGCCCCGAGAGGAAAACCCAAAATGGCCTCGAAATGGTCCCGTAAAGGGTACGAACACCTCGTACGAGACCAATATAACTCATAGAAATTGACTGCGTACTCACAGGATTCCCAATTTGAGAACATAACTAAAATTTGCAAATAAGCAGACTTAGGCTTGAAAATATGTGCCCAGTGGGAAACTCGGAATAGCCTCTAAACGGTCCTGCCAGGGGCACAAACACCTCTCACGGGACAAACTTAACTCGTAGGAACTGAACACTTAGTCATGGGACTCTTGATTTGAGAGTAGGACTGAAATGTACAAATAAGCAGAGTTAGGATTACAAATGTGCTTCCAGGGGAAAACTTAGAACAGACCCCAAATAGCCCCACAAGGGGCACAAACACCTCGCCCGGGACCAATGTAACTCATAGGAAATGGCCACATAATCGCAGGACTCTTCATTTAAGAATAGGACTAAAGTTTAGGAATAAGCAGAATTGGGTTTGAAAATGTGCCGCCTGGGAAAAACCCACAACAACCAAGAAATGGACTCGCAAGTGGCAAGAACACCTCGCATGGGAAAATTTAACTTATATGAACTAATCGCATAGTCACGAGGATCTCAATTTGAGAATAAGACTGGAATTTGTAAATAAGTCGATGTTGGCTTGAAATGTGCATTGAGGGGGAAAACCCACAAGTGCCCCGCCCCGTAATGGGTATGAACACCTCCTATAAGACCAACGTAACTCATAGAAACTAACTACATACTTACGAGACTCTCGGTCTGAGAATATGACTGAAATTTCTAAATAAGAAGACTTAGGCTTGAAAATGTGCCCCTAGGGGGAAAACCTTAAACGACCTCCAAATAATCCTGTAAGGGGCATAAACACCTCGAAACGACCAACATAACTCGTAGGAACTAACCGTGTAGTCACAGTACTCCCAGTTTTGGAATATGTCTGAAACTTGCAAATAAATATACTTAGACTTGAAAATGTGCACCGAGGGAGAAAACTCAGAACAACACCCAAATGACCCTACAAGGGGCACGAAAACCTTGGACGGGACCAACGTAACTCATTGGAACTGACCACTTAGTCACGGGACTCTCGGTTCGAGAATAAGAATGAAATTTTCAAATAAACAAACTTAGACTTGAACACGTTCCCCTAGGGGAAAACCCAAAACTGTCCACAACTAGGTCTGTAAGGGGCCTGAACACCTTGCACATGATCAATGTAACTGGTAGGAATTGACAGTGGAGTCATGGAACTTTGGGTTTAAGAATAGGACTGAAATTTGCAAATAAACAGACTTAGGATTGAAAGCGCGCCACCAAGGGGAAAACCCGGCCCCCAAATGGCCCTGGAAGGGGCACGAACACCTTTAACCACTAGAAGAATAATACATATTTAGGATGCTTTTTAAAATTAAATAACATCATTTAAAAGTGAAACATTGTACATACTTTATACCTTTAGTTTTTACATCTCCTTCTTTTTTATCCAACCTAAATAAATTTTAATTAGGTTATATATACAACGTTTTTTTTAATTAAAAACACCTAAATATACTCCCTCTCAAACACATTCCCAAAATTACAAACCTCATTCCCGATTTTAGCTTCTCCAACTTTCCCCTCAATCGTAAAACACGTTACCCTTATCTCACGACCTATCTCTCCTCTTCTTCTCTCCAAGTTCGGCTGCTGTGCTATCCAAAAACTTTGCCCTAAGTCACCACCTCATCGCCTCGCCGCAAGTCTGGGGAAGCCATCACCTCATCGTCGCAAGTCATCTCAAGTCATGCACTGGAAATCGCATCAGGTGTTTTTTTTGTTGTAATCAAAATCGAATATTGGTTATCTATAGTTCAATTGGAAAAATCAACACTGGGAATCTCATTCTTGTGGAGGTAGATGATTTGAATATATGTTGATGCCGACATATATGGTGAATTACTCAAGGTTTAAAAAATAAGGTATGCGATTGTTAAATGAATAAACAAATTAATTATTGAAATGTAATAATAAATTATTCGAGAGAGTTCTGCAAAGTTAGATATTAAAGAACAAATATTTTCTTCAGTTTTGTTTAATTGTAATCTTAGATATTATTTTTCTAAGAATTAATTTTATCATTTTTGTCTAATGTAATTTAAAAAGTATGGGTATTAGAGGCTTAGAAAGAGAGAGAAACAAAACATAAGTCTTGGTCTTTTGATAAAATGGTTCCTATTGTGGCTTTCTAAGGATTGCCATTATGACTTCCGCCTAAGATTTGTTTAACAATTTTAAGTTTTATGTGGTAGCAATGGTTTTTTTGTTTGAGCTATGAGTTGTTTTTACTCCGTATAGTAATTTTTGTTTGAGTTGTGGTTTTCTCATAATATATATTGTTGAGTTAGAGATCATTATACATTCCAATAATATCTCACTTTATTTAATGTCTTTGGTTAAAAATTAATGTATATCAACAACAAGAAGATAAGTAGGAAAGTGTCCAAATTGGTCAAGTACCAAAGTCACCCCCCGCCCCCCAAATTCCTTTCATGTTGTTATGTTTGGTATTGTGTCAAATGAGGCTATTTTAGAGAATACATTGAAATGTGTTCAAACTTGATCTATTTTCTTTCACTTTTTTTTTAAAAAATTATCACCTTTTAAGTTGAATAGTAATATGTGGGCTTATGGGCTTTAGGTGAGACACATTCTCTACCTTTTATAGTAAATAACATTGATATGATGCACGATTGTGATGATGAGTGATGAAATCGTTTTGATAGAGGAGGAGGCAATGGTAATGGATTGCGAATGAAAAAGAATAAGTGATGGTGGGCCATTGTGTGGACAAGTAAGTGTTTTTTTTGTAAGAAGGATGTCATAGGTAAGAAGATTAGGGGAAAAAATGACAGATTTATTGTAACACCCCGCCTAATTAAATACCGGGTGGCCAGTCCCATACCAAATTAAAACAGAATATACAGTTGGCTCATTCTTAGCATCACTGTCGAAAACATTTACAACTCACCCAATACTCAAATAAGCTGATGTTAAAAACTTTCCAAATTTAAATTTCAACAAAACCATTTTTATTTTTAAGAATAACACAACACATTTATTCTACAAAACTGGTAACACAATAAGTATCACAAAATAATTTAAATGCAACTGGAATAAACATTCCCAAGTAATATAAATCCTTTACAATAATCCCAACAATGTAAAATGTATAAAGAAACCTGATTACAACAATATTTTACTCCAACAGAGAATGATAACAGAAATCCTTTTGGGCGACATGCCCTAACAAAGAATACTGTGAATCAAAACGATGATAAGCGTCTAAGCAAAACATCCATAGCTCCATAGCTCGTCACAATCAATTATGGTTGGCGTCCCGGTTGCTCGACACCTGATATAGAGATACAATAGAAGAGAAAATATGTAAGGAAACGGGTCAGAGCCCGAATGTGTAGAGTATTTTTAAAACAGCGAGTATTTAACAAGTGCAATAAAGCATTTATTATGTACATGTTAGATCCAACTCTCACTTGCATTTCTCATCTCTCAACTAGAGTGCACACTTAACGTCTCCTATTAACCTCCTAGTTAATGGTTCCTCTTTTCTAGTCTCCATATTATAATTCCATTCCCATATCATAATCCCCGTATGTCCCATACCATACGTCACATTATTATTCTTTTATATTTCTCCTTTATGATTAGTTTCTCATTAATATGAGTCATAACTCATTACTACTCATTAATATGAATTGTTACTCATTAATATGAGTTAAGCTTTTCAATTCTAAAAGCATAAACATTTATCAACTAAATTCCACTAACATATTTTATTCACCGTTTTCTACAATTATCACCGTAGATAGATCTAACCACAATATATCCATTTAATCATTTAATTCATTATATATATATTCATATATAATACGGCACCCCGAGTCACAGCTATGGTGCAATGCATTACTCTGCTATCATGTCCCATCATCGCAGGTCGCCGAATAGGGGACTAAAGGTTCGGTAAGATTCCATGAACCACAAACAACAACAATCAAATTGGAGGCGAACATAGTTCTCGTATCCATGGGTCTCGCACATACCTACGTACCCACAGTCAGCGGACTTATCAACTCCCCGATAAGACTTTCATAGACCTATGTTCTCGAGCGACAAATCAAAGATCCCATGGATTCATCAGGATATGACTGCCCTCACGCGTAAACCTCCCACCGATAGCAAGTAAGCTAGGTATGTCATACACATAAATCATTAATCAATCAAATAGGTATTATCATACCTATAATATAATATCAATAAGGTAATTATCACTTCCCTAAGATATTTCCCATACGTAGTATTATATCTCTTTTAAATTCCACGTATTAATATAACATATTTAATTATCCTCGCATCCTATGTCATCTCTCCACTCCCGACGTTGTTAAGGTTCATGCGCGGAGCGTCTCGCAAAGAGAAATCCAAACAAGGAACCCCTCCAATACACTACTACTTAACTTTGTCGATCGAGGAGGTCCAAAAACTTCAACTATGCGATCGGGATAACTTTATACCCTCTTTCAACCAAATGAGTTCTAAACTCCCATCTCACAAGATTCAAATAGGATTTCCCTCATCTTATATTCAGTAAGAAGTCATTAATTTCCTACTGGTCCATAACCTTTATTTCTCCCGAACTATTACGAATTTAGTTCTCCTTTTAATTTAGGTTAAAATCGATAGTTACAAGTCCCTTATTAATACCAATTCTTTCACTTAGGATTAAACCCTCTTGTAAACTTAAGGATACCCAGGTATTTTATAAAATCATCCCTACTGGTCCTATCTTAAATCCTCATAAATCACCATTTGAAAATTAACAAACGAATCTAGAAACCGAAATTCCATTCGATATAATTTTCATCATTTAAATCATTTGAATCTAAATCCAATTAATTCAAATCTTAACAAGGGTCTACTGATATTTTCTAAGTCCCAAAATATTCAAATAATAATCACCAAAAATTCACAAGTGGTTAGGGATAAGAATCAACATTTAAAAAGAAACAACTTTACTTAAACTGGGGAGGTCGATCGATCGAGGGTAGGGGTCGATCGATCGATCCCTCAGGTCCAGGCCTAATTTTCTGCATTTTCTGCAACTACGGGTTTAACAACTTTTGATCATTTAAACCTTCATCGAAACATCCCAAATGACTTATAAACTTTACTACATGATATATCAACATATATGAACAATTTCCAATACTCTAAACATCCTAGAATCATCAAAGGATTTGATTAAAAATCATGTTTATCTCCTTATTCCCAGAAATTTATTAACATAACTTCTTCAAGAACTCATCAATGCTTTCTATCATTTCTTCACAGATTCATGACTAATTCGTGGATTATTATCATCCTAACACATGAGTTAAATTCCTATATCATTTCAGTTTTCCATAAATCCATTTAATGATCCATTATCTCTTCCAAACATGAATAATCTTCTCTTTTCATGCTATTCTAACATGGACAATATACAAACTTAAATTTCTATTATTAAACACTTTCCTTTAGTGTAGGTCTGATCCTTTGGTGTATTTTATCTCAGTTGGTTGTCCCTTCTCCGGTCAAACTCCGGTGGTGGTTGGTGGTGGTGAACCTTGGTTCTAGTTCTTCTTCTTCCCAAGTGACTTTTCCCTTCCCAAGCACTCTTACTCTCACTCAAAGAAGATGGCTGCTCTTATTTGTGAAGAGGAGATGAATAACTCCCATTCACTTAATCTATCTATTCTTATAATGATCCCAAATCCGAAATCACTATTCATCCCCCCTAGAAAAATGACCAAAATGCCCTTTCGGATTGTCTATTCATTCCCAAATGACCCGAGACTCAAAATTAACATCCAAATAGACTTTTCTGACTATATCGAACCTTCCGGACGCAACGACGCAGTAGAAATGACTATTAGATCGATAGAAAATAAATTTCCTTTTTAATTTAATAAACTAGTCCCGACACGTCCCATACCGCGTCTGACTAAAAATATAAATTACCGAATTTATAACATACGGTCATCTCAATGACATCACATTCATATATTACCTAAATATCTTTAAGTAATATTCAGAATCATCCATTTTAATATCCACAGTCCGGATAAAACCCAAATGAATTAATTAATAATAAAATCTAATTAATCCATTAATTTAAAAATATAACCCATTTTAAAAGTCATTTAAAATTACGGGGTATTACATACTTCCCCCCTTATAACAGAATTTCATCCCAAAATTCAGGAATATAAGTCATACAGGTAAGGTCAACTCCGAGTATAAATCTCACATCGCAAGAAATCCAAGATGTACCGCCCACACAGTACATTAACTAAATCCCTATCGATGTTATACGCCAAGCCTCACCATATAATCTCAACTGAATCAAATTTAGACTATTCCTAATCTTCCCTATACCGTCCTCGTGACAAACTTTGAAAAAAAAAACTGAGCCTCACACATTGAATAAATAAGTCCTGAAGTTCCAACTACTTACCTTACAATTATGAAAATTACTGCCATACAATCATCCAGGGCGCCCATACACCCTATCGTACCACTTTCAATATTAAAAGTTTTGCAAAGGTTATAAACTAAAGACCTAACTTATTTCTACTCCCAGCGGTTATTAGTTTCGTGCGTGGGGTGTCTCGCAAGCGAAATCCAAACAAGGAACCACCCCGATACACTACTTCCTAAAGTAGTCGGTCATCGAAACTCCTAAGGTCCTTAGTCAATAATGTATAAAAAATTTGTTTATAAGAAAAAAATCAGGTTTATTGATTTAAACAAAAATTTGGTTTTCTTTCGATTTCAAATAGAGTCTACACATCTACTCTCTTATAAAAGACAAGATGCAGACATATGCTCTCATATACCACAAGTCAATGCACGCCGATAGTCAAATCACACTCGGACGTGCTCAAGGTAAGTAATCCTGTGATAAAAATCAAACCCCAGTGATAACATGTAATATAAAGGTGTCCCACACCCCTCAGTGAGTCTACGTAAATAACAGTGCTATAGGCTAAGTTTAGTAAGCCTTTTGCCCACACAACATTCATCGAAACTAAATCAATATACGCTTCATAATCCTTAGATAGAAAACATACCCTCATTCGTGGGTGGTGGTTGTTGATTTACTGCCTGATGGACGTTATATACACGCCCGTACTGACCCTGCTGCGTGGGTGCTGCTGGAATGGGAAGTAGTGCTAGCACCAGAGCTGGAGCTGGAAGAGCTGGTACCTGTGGCTCCTGCCGAGCATGTTGTTGCTGAGGGAATTTGTCTTTCTCAGGACAATCTTGACGTTTATGGCCATACTTGACGCACACGAAACATTTTCCCGCAAACATTCCACCACTTTGCCCTTATTGACCCCGAACCTGCTGGCCATTACCTCCCTTCCCTTGGCCCTGATGAGCCTGTCTCTGGCCCTGATGGCCCTGTTTTCCTTGCCCAACACCTTTATCCTCAAATCGAGAATCTCCAGATCGCAAACTCTTAGCATAGTCCCTTGTTTGGGAACCCTGCTCACTCTGACGCTGATGACTCTGCCCTGGCTGAGTCCCACTAGAACTGCCCCCAATAGTCTTGCCTTGCAGGCCTGACCCAAACCCCCGCTTGACACCCTGATTATGGAAGTGGTTATCTTGGCAGTGAAGCATTACAGCATTAAGAATATCTGCATATGTACGTAGTGAAAGATTCCCCAATAAATGTGGGAGAATTTTATAGTTCAACCCATCAGTGAACATTAGGACTCTCCTCTCCTCAGTAGGTACTTCAGCTGGTACCAAATTAGTTAATTGCGTAAACTCTTCCTCATATTCTGCCACAGTTTTCTCACCCTGCCTCAAATCAAGTAGCTTCTGCCTCATCTCTGTTTGGATGGCGGAAGGAAAATACTTCCCATCAAACCGTATCCAAAAGTCTTGGATAGTCATTGTGTCCCTCTCCTCCATAGTGGTCGTAGCTTCCCACCATTGCAAAGATACCCCTATTAGCTTGAATGTGGCTAGTATTTGACGTTGAACCTCAGTGCATTCGATCATTCTCAAGTGCCGTTGGATATCTTTCTTCCATTGGCTAGCAGTCACAACATCTGATCCTCCCTGAAACTCAGGTGGGTGCGCTTTCTGAAAGGCATCCCTCGCTCGTTCCCATGCAGTAGGAAACACTTGCCCTTGCGCGGGTGGCATAACCGGTGCCGGTGCGGGATCCTGTTGAACAGCAGCTACAGCAGCATTGACTGCCTGAGCGACAATTGCAGCAACTTCAACTGCAGTCATTGTTCCCTGAGCTGGGGCGGGCTGAGGTGCACGTCGGGGAGGCATCTGAAATGAGAGAACACTATCAATATTTGATAACTCAAAATAGCTGAAGATCGTAAGCGTAAATAGAAAAGCAATAATCCTACTCATAGGGCTCTACATCAAAGAACGCTAAGATGAAGACACAATAAGCCGTACAGATCCTAAAGGACACTAGAACCTGATGCTCTGATACCACCTTATGTAATACCCCGTAATTTTACATGACTTTTAAAATGGGTTATATTTTTAAATTAATGGATTAATTAGATTTTATTATTAATTAATTCATTTGGGTTTTATCCGGACTGTGAATATTAAAATGGATGATTCTGAATATTACTTAAAGATATTTAGGTAATATATGAATGTGATGTCATTGAGATGACCATATGTTATAAATTCGGTAATTTATATTTTTAGTCAGACGCGGTATGGGACGTGTCGGGACTAGTTTATTAAATTAAAAAGGAAATTTATTTTCTAGCGATCTAATAGTCATTTTGACTGCGTCGTTGCGTCCGGAAGGTTCGATATATTCAGAAAAGTCTATTTGGATGTTAATTTTGAGTCTCGGGTCATTTGGGAATGAATAGACAACCCGAAAGGGCATTTTGGTCATTTTTTTAGGCGGGATGAATAGTGATTTCGGATTTGGGATCATTATAAGAATAGGTAGATTAAGTGAATGGGAGTTATTCATCTCCTCTTCATAAATAAGAGCAGCCATCTTCTTTGAGTGAGAGTAAGAGTGCTTGGGAAGGGAAAAGTCACTTGGGAAGAAGAAGAACTAGAACCAAGGTTCACCACCACCAACCACCACCGGAGTTTGACCGAAGAAGGGACAACCAACTGAGATAAACTACACCAAAGGATCATACCTACACTAAAGGCAAGTGTTTAATAATAGCAATTTAAGTTTGTATATTGTCCATGTTAGAATATCATGAAAAGAGAAGATTATTCATGTTTGGAAGAGATAATGGATCATTAAATGGATTTCTGGAAAACTGAAATGATATAGGAATTTAACTCATGTGTTAGGATGATAATAATCCACGAATTAGTCATGAATCTATGAAGAAATGATATAAACCATTGATGTGTTCTTGAAGAAGTTATGTTAATAAATTTCTGGGAATAAGGAGATAAACATGCTTTTTAATCCAATCCTTTGATGATTCTAGGATGTTTAGAGTATTGGAAATCGTTCATATATGTTGATATATCATGTAGTAAAGTTTATAAGTCATTTGGGATGTTTAGATGAAGGTTTAAATGATCAAAAGTTGTTAAACCCGTAGTTGCAGAAAATGCAGAAAATTAGGCCTGGACCTGAGGAATCGATCGATCGACCCCTACCCTCGATCGATCGACCTACCCAGTTTAAGTAAAGTTGTTTCTTTTTAAATGTTGATTCTTATCCCTAACCTCTTGTGAATCTTTGGTGATTATTATTTGAATATTTTGGGACTTAGAAAATATCAGTAGACCCTTGTTAAGATTTGAATTAATTGGATTTAGATTCAAATGATTTAAATGATGAAAATTATATCGAATGGAATTTCGGTTTCTAGATTCGTTTGTTAATTTTCGAATGGTGATTTATGAGGATTTAAGATAGGACCAGTAGGGATGATTTTATAAAATACCTGGGTATCCTTAAGTTTACAAGAGGGTTTAATCCTAAGTGAAAGAATAGGTATTTATAAGGGACTTGTAACTATCGGTTTTAACCTTAATTAAAAGGAGAACTAAATTCATAATAGTTCGGGAGAAATAAAGGTTATGGACCAGTAGGAAATTAATGACTTCTTAATGAATATAAGATGAGGGAAATCCTATTTGAATCTTGTGAGATGGGAGTTTAGAACTCATTTGGTTGAAAGAGGGTATAAAGTTATCCCGATCGCATAGTTGAAGTTTTCGAACCTCCTGGATCGACAAAGTTAAGTAGTAGTGTATTGGAGGGGTTCCTTGTTTGGATTTCTCTTTGCGAGATGCTCCGCGCATGAACCTTAACAACGTCAGGAGTGGAGAGATGTCATAGGATGCGAGGATAATTAAATATGTTATATTAATACGTGGAATTTAAAAGAGATATAATACTACGTATGGGAAATATCTTAGGGAAGTGATAATTACCTTATTGATATTATATTATAGGTATGATAATACCTATTTGATTGATTAATGATTTATGTGTATGACATACCTAGCTTACTTGCTATCGGTGGGAGGTTTGCGCGTGAGGGCAGTCATATCCTGATGAATCCATGGGATCTTTGATTTGTCGCTCGAGAACATAGGTCAATGAAAGACTTATCGGGGAGTTGATAAGTCCGCTGACTGTGGGTACGTAGGTATGTGCGAGACCCATGGATACGAGAACTATGTTCGCCTCCAATTTGATTGTTGTTGTTTGTGGTTCGTGGAATCTTACCGAACCTTTAGTCCCCTATTCGGTGACCTGCGATGATGGGACATGATAGCAGAGTAATGCATTGTACCACAGCTGTGACTCGGGGTGCCGTATTATATATGAATATATATATAATGAATTAAATGATTAAATGGATATATTGTGGTTAGATCTATCTACGGTGATAATTGTAGAAAACGGTGAATAAAATATGTTAATGGAATTTAGTTGATAAATGTTTATGCTTTTAGAATTGAAAAGCTTAACTCATATTAATGAGTAATGATTCATATTAATGAGTAGTAATGAGTTATGACTCATATTAATGAGAAACTAATCATAAAGGAGAAATGTAAAAGAATAATAATGTGACGTATGGTATGGGACATACGGGGATTATGATATGGGAATGGAATTATAATATGGAGACTAGAAAAGAGGAACCATTAACTAGGAGGTTAATAGGAGACGTTAAGTGTGCACTCTAGTTGAGAGGTGAGAAATGCAAGTGAGAGTTGGATCTAACATGTACATAATAAATGCTTTATTGCACTTGTTAAATACTCGCTGTTTTAAAAATACTCTACACATTCGGGCTCTGACCCGTTTCCTTGCATATTTTCTCTTCTATTGTTTCTCTATATCAGGTGTCCAGCAACAGGAACGCCAACCATAGTTGATTGTGACGAGCTATGGATGTTTTGCTTAGACTCTTATCATCGTTTTGATTCACAGTATTCTTAGTTAGGGCATGTCGCCCAAAAGGATTTCAGTTATTATTCTCTGTTGGAGTAAAATATTGTTGTAATCAGGTTTCTTTATACATTTTACATTGTTGGGATTATTGTAAAGGATTTATATTACTTGGGAATGTTTATTCCAGTTGCATTTAAACTATTTTCTGATACTTATTGTGTTACCAGTTTTGTAGAATAAATGTGTTGTGTTATTCTTAAAAATAAAAATGGTTTTGTTGAAATTTAAATTTGGAAAGTTTTTAACATCAGCTTATTTGAGTATTGGGTGAGTTATAAATGTTTTCGACAGTGATGCTAAGAATGAGCCAACTGTATATTCTGTTTTAATTTGGTATGGGACTGGTCACCCGGTATTTAATTAGGCGGGGTGTTACATTTATTACCTTAATCAACAAATCTTTAGTATATAACTAAAATTGTAATTTCTCATCCCGTTTCGACATGTGGCGTTAATAAATGTATATATAATCATATAACATGTGGTAATGATATTGGTTGTGATATGGGTTAATATGGGGGATGTGTATTTTACTACCTAATTTGGGGGGTTTACACACTATATGTTAGGGTCTCTTATGATTATTATTAATAATGAGTTAGATTTTAATTCTAATATTATAGAACTAACCTTAAATAAAAATTATGAAATATTATTCGATTGAATAAAGCTATAACTTTAATGCATATAAGGAATTGATGGTATTTTTGGGTTAAAACTCTTATATTTACCATTTTTCCATGCATACTGGATTAAGCTTCTTTAACATTTGGCTCATAATATTGTTGAGTTAAATTCTCAAATTAATCTTTGGTGTATAGGGGATTAAACTTTTTTATTTATCTTTCTTTATTTCTAGATAAGAAATGGACATATCTACAACTTCTGGACAATAATTTATATAATAGAATTAAGAGTTTGGCCTTGTTTTGATATGGTTGTGTCTTTTGAAGTGTTTGTACATGTGTTGGAATGGATTTACTCAAGAGAAATGTAATAAAAATATATTGAATTATGTCTAAGTGTCGTGTTATAGTATTAGCAGCAATAATAGTTGTGTATTACATATAGCCACTACTACAAGCCACTGTTTTGATATGGTTTAGTTTATACCATAATTAAAGTGATTCCGATTAATAATTATTTATACACTAATTTCTTTTGTTTAAATATTTATAGGATCTTATTGAAATTGGTGCGAGAATCATTGATTATGATTCTGAGATTGAAGGAATTCCGTGTTTCTTTCTGAGGTAATTTTAATGGATTTGTGTTTCATTGTTATTAGAGGCGAATCATATTATTACAATAATATTTACTATCATGGTATTCTATTTGTCACTAATATACTAAAATGCTACTACCATTGTTCTTTGTTTATTTTGATTAGACGACTGCCAAAAGTCCTTACGAGCTTCATTAAGTGGGAAATAACCAAGATAAGGATTCAACTAAACTAAGTTATAAAATGATTTGAAAAGCCTCACCACACAACTTCCATGCCTTACCATCCCTTAACTATGAATTCAACCTCACATCCGCAAGCAAAAAGAGCATACATGCTAATTACTCAATTTTCGAATAATTGATGTTTCCGTTAAATTGAGGATCTAAACAACTCATGTGTAATAAACAAGTTGGATTGATGTTTATTTAAGGAAATACATAATAACGAAAATTCATTCTTATTCTAGGCATCCTCCCAAAATCTAATGGAAATAAGTTGAAGTAAGCCTTGTTTTTGAAAAACTTAATGAATGTGAAAAAACATTTTAATAAAATGAGATTCATTTTTTATAATTTTTTCTCTTCTAAAAAAAGTAGTAAAATAAATTTCAAACCAATTAACTGTTTTGTTTATGTTTCACTATTTGTTTGTTCCTTTTTAATTAAGAGAGTGTTTATTTGTCATTGGTTGAATAATATTTATAATTCATATGAATCGTTCTTTAAAGTCTTGAAGCAAATTTTATTTCCATACCGATTTTCCCTGCTTCATGGTATTGCATAATATATTTTAGTATTTTTAATAATTTGGTTTTACTAAATTTGAGATTAATTTAATTATTTTTAATATACATTATCTAACTGATTGTTTAATAATTTAGATTTTACTACCCAAGGGTAGAGGAATATTTGTTCGTTATGGATAAGTCACGGATGACCAAGCATAGATTATCCAAAGAATATAAGGACGGGGTTGAAATATTGATAAGATTTGCTGAAGATGGCGCAGATGAATCTAGTTCAATTCGGTGCCCATGCACTAAGTGAGATAACATCTTCAAGATGAGTGTAAATCATATAAGGTATCATTTATACAATAATGGAATTCATCCATTATACACTACGTGGGATTGGCACGGGGAAGAAAAAAATTGCGGAGACACGTCAAGTGCAGAATGTGATGAGACTAACGATGAAGACCATGGAATTAATATTGATGATGTTGCAAACACAATAGATATGGTACAGGGTTTAAATGAAGACATCAACGAAAATCATAAAGATTTCCAAAACATTCTTGGAGATGCAGAGAATCCCTTGTATAGAGGTTGTAGAAAGTATACTAAGTTGGCAGCAATAGTGAAACTATCAATATAAAAACTAAGAGTTGTTGGTCTGATAAGAGCTTCTCGGATGTGCTTACGTTATTGGTTGATATGCTCCAAGACGATAATGAATTGACTTTATTTATTAAGGAGACAAAGCGTAGTTTGTTTGCATTTGGGATGGAGTACCAGAAAATATATTCTTGTCTTAATGATTGCATACTTTATGGAAAAGAGTATGGGAATACAATACTATGTCCTACTTTTCGAACACCAAGATATAAAGTCAATAAGAATGTGACTGATGGGGGAAGGGGAAAAGGTGTACTTTCAAAAGTACTATGGTACTTTCCACCTATCCCAAGATTCAAAGGGTGGTTTCAATCCACACAGACATCAAAAGATTTCACGTGGCATGCTAATGGAAGAGAAATTGATGGTCAATTAGGTCATCCGGTAGATTCACCATAATGGAAGATAGTAAATGATAAGTTTCCTGAGTTTGCAAATAAATCAAGGAACCTTCTATTAGCTATCCCACTAGAGGGAATTAATCCAGATAATTCCCTTAGCACTAGGTATAGTTGTTGGTCAATTATGCCGAATAATTACAACCTTTCATCGGAGTTATGCATGAAAAGAAAGCATACTCAATTAATGATGTTGATATCAGACCCCAAACAACCTAGAAATGACAGTTGCAAGGGTAGAGGGCTAGCAAAGCTCAAACAATTGATTAAAATTTAAACTACTCAAGAATGAATAAGGGTGTTGTTCAACGGAAAAGGTCAGGCAATTGTCAATAAAACAAAATTATCAAGTTATAACAGATTGGTAGTTAAGTCCATTGTTCCAATCGATTATATGAAATGGCATGAGGTGTCAAATACATATAAAAAGAAGTTGTGGAGTGCAATACATGTAAACATCAATTAATTATCAATTGTTAATATTTGACAGATATATTTTTGGTTTAAATTTAGTCGTATTTTAACCAAGGTTTAATTTATTTATCTTTAGGTCAAATTTGATATCGATCCTAAGAGCAAAAGTTAAGTGTTATCGAAGATGGCAAAGAGTTGGAGGCCGTTTAAATCCCAACTTTGTACATCATGGATTCAAAGATTTGAAGATAGACTAGTGATTCTTAAACGTCCACTAAGGAAGCATGCTACATTCATTAATCAATCAGCTTGGGATTCCGTCGCTAAACAAAAGCTTTCAGAACATTTTAAGGTATTTAAATAATAAATAATTTATGTCCATACTTTTATTTTTGGCGTTTCTTAGTAAATTTATTTTTTCTCTAATGAAAGAATATATTAGTAACATTAGGGGCAACATCAATCTTCTTACGGGAAATAAAGTGAGCTATTTTATTGGTGGGCATACTCTTGTTGTAATAGCTTTTATGGTGGTAATTGGGTAGCCCTGCTATTGGGCCAATGGAATGAGCTCACTCGAAACAACAACCTTATCAGTGGATATAAAGAGGAGCCCTGCTATTGGGCCAATTCTTGTTGATATATAGCATTGAGAGGACTTTAAAAACTTCTCTCCGTACACTGAAATTTTGGTTGAAAATCCTTGCCACTCCTCCTACTTGAAAAATTTTAGCCCCAAGCTTAA
Organism: Sambucus nigra; assembly: GCA_949130495.1. Classification (NCBI taxonomy): domain Eukaryota; kingdom Viridiplantae; phylum Streptophyta; class Magnoliopsida; order Dipsacales; family Adoxaceae; genus Sambucus; species Sambucus nigra. The sequence continues at coordinate 321,832,863 of OX422215.1, read as the reverse complement.
CTTTCCCTTCATAGTTTCAGTTATTTTGGCTTCTAATCTCACTGTAATTACAATAATAAAATTAAGATACTATTTTAATAGATAATACAAAAGTAAAGCAAAGACTTAGAGACTACGTGACATTTAACATCTCAACGACTATCCTTTATAGTCCTAAAATATATGATGTTTAATATTAGTTTTGTCTGAGATTCGATTATCAAGAATATTTGAAGATGAAAGTAATTATCATGATCTCGGATTCTGAGGGAAAGGTTGTCTACTCTTTCCCCATGCTTATTTATCCTAGAGATCTTCGAATCTACTTTATGAGAGCCAGACGTGGAATTTGAATAAGATTTTGTTTCTTCATATTTAAATTTTCTCTTGTTTGATCTTGTCTGAAATAAGATGTTTCTCTACTGTGAGAGGTGAAGGGTGACATAGAAAATTCTATTGATATCATGACGAGGTGGTAGTGACTTAAGAAATTTTAGAAAAATTTATGTACTTATGACATACTCGATTCCTGATGGTCGTATAAACGTCTTCCTATGTACTGGCCTTAAGGGTATGACCAAAGCCATAAGACTAGAGTGCTTCCTCAACTATAGCCCCACTCTAACTTTGATGGTCACTTGTGCCTGTTTGGAATGTGTGGTTGCCCACTTTAGGCTGTTGATACTTATAAGAGGGTAGATTAGATAGAGGCGTAACCCCTTTTGAGTACATTAATGATAAGTTAACTAACCACGCTATTAATTAACTAAAAGACAAACAAACACAACTTAGTGAAGATAAACTCAGTTTGAACTCCCAAATCTCTTGTGTATAACTCCGAAGATAATAACGAACTTAGAAATAACTCATTCAGAGGGAAAGAGAAGTCAGCATCCTAGATACACCTTGGAAGGTAGCCAAACACCCCAACAACCCTAAAAGATCTCTGTCAAGTATTAAAAGATTCATAATAAATGGCAATGGTGGGAGAGTAAAACTCTCTGGTTTGTAATAAATCTATTTATGTTGTATATTCTCTCTATTAATAACTTATGAACTCTAAAAAAGAACATCCCTTCCCCATATGTGTTTGGGGCCTGTAGACAGCCCATTCTAATACCCCCCCTAACCTCTCCTTAAGTCCCTAGCATCTCCCTTCATCATTGCAAACCTAAGTCATACCCCGGGTACTGACCTAAAGGCCATCGGACCCTCCCAGGCTCCGTTTGACCAAAATTCAAACTCTTTAGCTCGACCGAGACTAAAATAATCTTTAAAGGGCACCGAAACTCCTTTCCAATGGTCTATCCTGTGCACGATTCTGACTTACGGTACGGATGAACAATCCGTTTTCCCCGAAACTCGATTAGGAGGTCACTGGACGCTCCCAGGATCTGTTTGACCAATGTTAAATCTTTAGTCGAGGCTGAATTAATCATCAAAGGGCACTGAAACCCCTTTCCAACTGTCCACCCCGTGTGCGATTCTGACTTACAGTGCGGACGAATGATATGTTTTACTCTGAAAGGTCACCGAGTGCTTCCAGGCCCCGGTTGATCGAAGTCAGCTCCCCAAACCGAGTCAAGCTATTTGGAATGTTGAAGTAGATCTCCTAACCTTCCAATAGTCTTCCCCATGCATTATTCTAAGTTGCCATGCAGATGAACGATCCATTTGCGTTCGACAATTCCCCGTCCAAAGTACCGACAAAAGCTTCCGAGGCACATTTGACCGAAAGTCAACTCCCGAAACTGGGATTAGTCCAAAATAATTTTAAAGATCTCTGAAGTACCAATCCAACAGTTCACCCCATGCGGGATTCGAATGAACGGTTCTCTACGATCGATTTTCCAAAAGAACCTGAATGAGACTGCTAAACGACAGGTTCCAAACCCTAACTATCAGCAGTGTGCCTAAACACAGCTGCCAATTGGAAGGACCAGGGCTATGACGATCAGCAATGCCTTGGACCTATAAAAAGGAGGGCCTAACCTCATTTCAAAATAAAAGAAGATCTGAAACCTATCACTCTCAGCAAGCTCAGAAAACCCCTCTCAGAGTCAGTGTGATTTCCACATCTAAATCCATTTCCAACCTTCACTTTTCATCATCCTTTTCAACAAACTTGGTGAATTAAGTACCCTCCATCATCACCCAAGTGCAAGGTCTTCTCTCCAACATCCAAGATCAAGCTCAAGATCTTCAAGAAGGTCCAACTTTCGCAACTCTCTCTTTAAATTCCCCTAAAATCGCATTAATTTGTTTTATTTCTTAGCACTTTTATTCCCCCATCTCACATATCCTAATATACTTTTTATTTAGTATTATTGCACATCACTTATTTTCGTATAAATAAAACCCAAAAAATAAGAAAAAGAGGGTTTGCTCGTAAATTCCAAACGGGAGTTCTCACATTTTCTCACACTTTTCTCACAACTAAAACACTTTTTTACACACACACACACACATATAAGAGAAGTCCCCGATTGGATTTATGGGATAAATCCCTGTTTAGGCACATATTCTTCACATTTATCCCCTTAATTTCGGTATTTTTATGATCCCGTGCAGTGTAAGTAGCTTGGATTTGTCTCAAATGTATTCTACTAACCTTTTTTGGCAAGTATTTCTTGTTTTGTGTATTTCTCATGTGTTTTACAGGTATTTCATGTAAGTTAGTGCAAAGGAGAACGCAAAACAGTGAAAGAAACCTAGAAATGGAGAGTTGAAGGGCATTTTCGTAATTTTCAGCCTTAGTCCGGAGGTGGGGCCAACTAGAAAGTTGAAGAGCTCTAAATTACAAGAATACAGGAAAAAACGGCACCTCAATCCGAGCTACGGTGAAGAAGTTACGATGTTTTGAAGTTGCGGGATAATGAAGAGTCTGGATATGCGGATTTCTGTCATTAATTATACATTTAATGCAGTGCAACTCTTGGAAAACTTGTTCCACAAGCACTATTGGTTGTCAATTTCGAGACTTTGTGCTATAAAAGCCCATGACCTACATCATTTGAGGAGGAGTTGCTAGAGAGAGGCTAGGTTAGGAGTAGGTTAGAAGTGCTAGATTGAATTTTAGGGTTAGATTTTGAGAGCAAATTTTCTATTCCTTCAAGAGTTGTATGAACCCTAGTTTGTATTCTGAATCTCAATTCCTTGTTGCTGAATTCAAGTAAACTCTTTCCATTCTCTTATTTTATTACTTGCAAATTATTTACCATGTTTTGTAGATCCATAATTTTGTGTATGAATTTGTTTTTTTTATCCAATCATGAGTAGCTAATTTCTCAAGGGTTGGGGTACATGAACTCAATCCTAATACAAATTATTTGTATGGAAAATTAGGAAATAAATGAAAATATTGGTTAAATAGTGAATGAAAATCATATATGCATTGTCATATTTTTTAATCTCTCTTGCCCTAGGTACTTGGGATGTTTAAGAATGCTTTGTATGTATAATTTGTCGTTCACCGCCTTATATTGATCTTTGATTTCATATGATGCTGTCTTGAACCTCATATATGTAATGCTTAGTGATGATAAGGACTGGATTTAATCAAGAATTTTGATTTATAATTTTAATATTCTAAAGAATAATTTGTTAAGGATTGAGGGATTGTACCCTACCCTAATTTTCTCTAAATTGTTAAACCCGAATTTTGCTGTTAATTTCCAATTGTTTTTCATAAGTAAATTTTTAGAAATTTTCCCAAAAAAATCAATCATCTTTTTATTTCTTTCAAGAAATCATTTCAAGGTTTGGTAATTTTTCTTGTTATTGTTTGGCAATTTTGATCCCTGTGGAGACGATCCCTACTTACCGGGTTATTACTTGAGCGACAAGGCTTGCACTTGAGCCTAGATAAATACGCACTTTTGAGACAAATATTAAGTCGCGTCAAGTTTTTGGCGCCGTTGCCGGGGATCTAAAATTGTTAAATTTTCAAGAAAGTTATTGTTATCTACAAGTGATTTCATAAAAAAAAAAATTAAAAAAAATAAATAAATAAAAAATTCATCCTTTCTCTTGTGTGTTATATGCAGAATTCATCTCCCACCCAAATTCACGAAAATCCTATTGCCGAAGCCGGATCTGAAAATTCTGAGTCTTTGCCTTTTTGGGTTCCACCTCCTTCCCCTAATAATTCCATCACAAGTCGTTCGTTGAGTCAAACCTTGAGTGAGAATTCTGAACCTTTCGGTAGCAATATGTCGGATCATGGTAGTGTCGGTTGTGGTGCTGGAGAGGATGATGTACCATATCAACCCATGAAAGATCTTTTATTTCCGGAGAGAACTGCTAACCCTGGTTGCATTTTATTCCCGTATAATGCCGGTCAGTTCCACTTTCGGAATGGAATGATCCAAATTCTTCCTACATTTCATGGGATGGATTCGGAAAAACCATATCTCCATATTAGAGAGTTTGAAGATACGTGTGAAACATTTGGAGACCAAACTTGTCCACAAGAAGTAATCCGGTTAAAGCTCTTTCCTTTTTCCTTAAAGGATAAAGCGAAAACTTGGTTATGGACCCTGCCCCCAAATTCTGTTTTATCATGGAGAGATATGCAAAACAAGTTTATCTCTAAATTTTTTCCACAACACAAAACCAATTCTGTTAAAGCCCAAATTCAAGCTTTTCGTCAAAATGAGAATGAGGCTTTTGATAAGTGTTGGGAGAGATACCAGGAGTTAGTTAATGCGTGCCCCCATCATGGTTTTGAAACTCATCATCTGATTTCATTTTTCCATCAAGGCCTTACTGTAGCATCTAAACAACTTGTTCAAACCATGTGTGAGAGACCTTTTTGGGAGTTAAGTACGAGCGATGCTGATGCTCATTTGAAATATGTGGCGGAAACTACCCAAGCATGGGATACTTCTGATCCAAATAGTCAAAATAGAAATCGACAAGTGTCCAACTTGCCTGCTGCGTCCGGTATTTATCACGTGGACAAGGACACTTTGTTGGATCTAAAACTTGATCAAATGGAAAAGAACTTTAGAGAAATGCTAGATATGCGATTGAGAGATGTGTCTGGACCCGTAAAAACCGGGATGGAGAAGGTATGTGCCATTTGTAATGTAGGCCATTCTACCGAAGGATGTCCTACCATACCTGCATACAAGTCCATGTACACTGAACAGGTTGATGCAATAGGAGGTTTTCGAGGGAATTATAATGCTCAGCAAGGGAATGCATATAATCAATCGTGGAGGAATCCCGAGTTTAATTATGGACAACCCCAAGGTGGGATGGTTCCTAACCCACAGATGACTCTACCACAACCCCCTCAATTTCAGTAAGTGGCAAACCCTATGCAAGTACCACCTCCTGGTCCTTATGTACCTCCACCTAGGAGATCTCATGAGGATAATTTCAATCAATTCATCCAAGCCCAAAAAGAAAGAGATGCCAAATTTGAGAGAATGTTCGCTGAAATGCATACTAACATCTCTAGGTTGCAGTCTGCGGTGAATACTCAAGAGAATGGTAAACTTCCAGCCCAAGGCCAAAGACCACCTCTTCAAGGTCAAACCACGGTTTGCTCCACATCATCAGAATTGCAAGAACAATGTCAAGCTGTTACTACTCTTCGTAGTGGCCGCGTAATTGATCTAGCACCTAAATTACCAAAGGTGAATGATGATGGAGTCGAACTCGAGATTGTGAAGGAATCTGAAATTTCCGAGTCTGAAGAACCTTCCTTAGAAAAGGAATTGAAAGATGCGGAGGTTGAGCCTGATATTGAAGTCAAGTCGCCTACTGCTGCTCCATTTCCTCAACGCTTAGAGTCACCCCAGAAAGGTGCTTCGCGTATCGAGGTGATGGATGTGTTGAAGCAAGTAAAATTGAACTTGCCGTTCCTTGATGCTATTCAACAAATTCCAGCATATGCGAAGGTTATTAAAGATCTTTTGACTGTCAAGAGACGTCTTAAGGTGAAGAAAAATGTTTTCTTGGCACAAAATGTGAGCTCAGTTCTTCTCAATGATCTTCCACCAAAATTCAAAGATCCAGGTTCACCTACCATTTCATGTATCATTGGAGAAATGAGAGTGGAAAGAGCGTTGCTTGATTTAGGTGCGAGTGTAAACATCCTCCCATACTCCATCTATAAGAAGCTTGATTTAGGTGATTTAAAACCTACCCGAATCACTCTACAGTTAGCGGATAGGACAGTCAAAGTGCCTCGTGGGATTGTAGAAAACGTAATTGTTCAAGTGGATACGTTCTACTTCCCCGTTGATTTTGTTATTTGGGACACCGAGCCTGTTCCCCATACGAGAAATCATGTTCCAATTATATTGGGTCGACCGTTCTTAGCTACCGCTAATGCTTTGATCAATACACGGAATGGCCAAATGCAACTCACTTTTGGAAACATGACTCTCGAGAAAAATATTTTCAATGTCGCTAACCAAATGGGTGATGAGGATGAGATTCTTGAAATGGATCTTATTGAAGAAGTGGTGGATGAAAATATTGAAAAAATCATAGGAGGAGATGCTCTAAAAGTGTGCTTAGGGCAAAGTGATGCTCAAATGAGTGATTATACTGAGTTTGGGAGAGAGGTGGAAGAGTTAAAAATGTGGTTACAAGAGGAAGAGAGTTTTGAGAGTTTAAGAGCGGTTGACTGGATTTCTAGGTATGAAGAATTGCCTCTGAGGGAGACACCCTTGGTCCCCTCTGAACATAGATTTCCTAGTCTTGAGTTGAAGAAACTACATTCTCATGTCAAATATGCCTTTTTAGGTGAGAATGATACATTTCCTGTTGTTGTGTCTTCCCATCTAGAAAAAGGGCAAGAAGGTATGTTGTTAGATGTGTTGAGAAAGCATAGAAGTGCTTTTGGATGGACCATAGCAGATTTGAAGGGTATAAGTCCTTTGATTTGTACCCATAAAATCCATCTCGAGGAAGAAGTGAAGCCATCTCGTGAGATGCAAAGGCGGTTAAATCCAACAATGAAAGATGTTGTAAGAGCGTAAATAATCAAATTGCTAGATGCTGGAATTATATATCCCATTTCGGATAGTAAATGGGTGAGCCCAATTCAGGTCGTTCCAAAGAAATCAGGGATGACAGTGGTTGAAAATGGTAAGGGAGAATTAATACCTCAACGCACCACCACCGGGTGGCGTGTTTGCATTGACTACCGAAAGCTCAATGCCGGAACTCGAAAGGATCATTTTCCCTTACCATTTATCGATCAAGTTATTGAATGAGTAGAGGGCCATCCTTATTATTGTTTTCTAGATGGGTATTCCGGTTATAATCAAATTGAGGTGGATGTTCTTGATCAAGAAAAGACGACTTTTACATGTCCATTTGGTACGTTTGCCTATAAACGTATGCCATTTGGGTTATGTAATGCGCCGGCTACTTTTCAGAGGTGCATGTTAAGTCTCTTTAGCGACATGATTGAAAAAGGTCTTGAGGTGTTCATGGACGATTTCAGCGTTTTCGGCTCATCTTTTGACCATTGTTTAGCTAATCTTGAGAGAGTTCTATTCCGATGTGTGGAAAAAGACTTAGTCCTCAATTGGGAAAAATGCCATTTCATGGTTACCGAGGGTGTAGTCTTGGGCCACATAGTCTCATCTAGGGGAATTGAAGTTGATAGAGCAAAAATTGAAGTAATAGCTGAGTTACCCCCGCCAAAATCACTTAAAGATGTGAGGTCCTTTCTAGGCCATGCTGGATTTTATAGGAGGTTTATCAAAGACTTTAGCGCCATCGCTAGACCTTTGAGTAATCTTCTCATGAAGGACACTCCATTTGAGTGGAGTAAAGCATGTCAAGAAGCATTTTATAAACTCAAAAGCATGCTTATTTCTGCACCTATCATGCAAGCTCCGGATTGGTCGCTTCCCTTTGAGCTTATGTGTGATGCAAGTGATTTCGCGATTGGGGTTGTTCTTGGACAGAGGAAAGACAAGAAAGCTCATGTTATTTACTATGCTAGCCGAACATTATCTGGACCTCAGCTTAATTACTCTACTACAGAGAAAGAGTTGCTAGCTATCGTTTTTGCTCTCGACAAATTTCGCTCTTACGTTGTTGGGTCGCCTATCCTTTGTTTCACTGATCATTCGGCATTGAAATATCTCTTGAGCAAGAAAGATGCCAAACCTCGTTTAATCAGGTGGATCCTACTCCTACAAGAGTTTAATCTCTCGATTCAAGATAAGAAAGGAGTAGAAAACGTCGTTGCTGACCATTTGTCACGACTCTCGTCCGACGTACCTATTGATCCCATTCCCATAGACGAGTATTTTCCGGATGAGTATCTATTTGCTACCTCTTCTCTCCCATGGTTTGCGGATATTGTCAATTACCTTGTCACTGGAGTTGTTCCCTCTAGTTGGAATCCGCAAGAGAGAAGGAGGTTCATTACTTGGTCACGCATGTTCTTTTATGATGATCCATACTTGTTTAAGTATTGTGCTGACCAAATTATCCGGAGATGTGTACCCGATGAGGAAATCCAAGGGGTGATTCGATTCTGTCATTCGGAAGCATGTGGCGGTCATTTTTCTAAAAATAAAACTGCTGCAAAAATCCTTCAAAGTGGTCTTTATTGGCCCACAATCTTCCGGGATGTGAATGCTTATTGTAAGACTTGCGATAGATGCCAAAGAATGGGAGCTATTACTCGTCGTGATATGATGCCATTATCCCCTATTTTAGTCTTGGAGTTGTTTGATTGTTGGGGAATTGACTTCATGGGGCCCTTTCCCCCTTCTTTTGGTTTTCTATACATTCTGGTCGCTGTAGATTATGTCTCAAAATGGGTAGAGGCTATAGCTACAAGGACGAATGACAGCAAGGTGGTGATCAAATTTATTCAAGAAAATATACTTTCTCGCTTTGGTATGCCTAAGGCCATAATTAGTGATAATGGAACTCATTTTTACAATAGGCCGATGGATAAACTAATGCGAAAGTATGGAATTGTCCACAAGGTTAGTACCCCCTATCACCCCCAATCGAATGGCCAAGCCGAGCTTGCTAATAGGGAGATCAAGAATATCTTGGAGAAGACAGTTGATCCTAATAGGAAAGACTGGTCTCTTAGGTTGACTGATGCTCTTTGGGCTTATAGAACCGCATACAAGAATCCCCTTGGGATGTCCCCATTTCGATTTGTGTATGGCAAACCTTGTCATCTTCTGGTTGAAATCGAACACAAAGCGTATTGGGCTATCAAAAGGGTGAACTTCAAAATGGATAAAGCCGGTGAAACACGTAAACTTCAGTTGAATGAGTTGGAAGAAATGCGCAACGATGCGTATGAAAGTGCCAAAATTTCCAAGGACCGAATGAAACGAGCTCATGACGGAATCATTCGAAAGAAAGAGTTTCATTTGGGACAGAAAGTACTCCTCTACAACTCGAGGTTGCACTTGTTTCCCGGTAAATTGCGGTCTCGATGGTCTGGTCCTTACATTGTGAAAGAAGTGTTTCCCCATGGAGCCGTTGAGCTAATGGATGAAAAAGGGGGAACCACTTTTAAAGTCAATGGGCATCGTCTCAAGCCTTATTTGGAAGCCATGGTTAAAGAAGCCGACACAATCTGGCTGTCGGACCCCATTTATGGGGATTGAATGAACAAAGAGAGGTGAGGTCGTCGCACCCCCGACGCGTATGGGGTGATTTTTGTTGAATTTTTGAGTCATGTATAAGTGTTATATAGTATCTTGTTGCATTTAGAGTAATTAGTTCAAGTATTGTTATTTTTTTGGTATGCTTGGTTCTAACATGTTTTGTAGATTCAATGGACTCGCACTCATCAGGGATCGCTCCATTTGGGTAATATCTTTCTTTTCCTCTCTTTATGTTGTGTTCTTGCTTCGCATTGAGGACAATGCAACATTTAAGTTAGGGGGTGTGGGATATTCTTCCCATTTATTGTTTAGATTCATTGATTCGATCACATGTTCTTTCCAAGCGTGTTTTTAAAAAAAAAAAAAAAAAAAAAAAAAAAATGGAAAATGTTGAAAAGCCAAAAATATTTTTGTTCAAAATAAATAAAAATTGGAATTTAAATTTTTCAAAAATATCACCTTTATTCTATTTAAAGTCTCAAATTGTAAAATTCATAATGCACTAAGCCAAAATTGACCGAAGATGGAAATTGAAAGAAAATTGATGACTTTACGAATAAGTGTGGAGATTAGTCCAACATGGTGAGATTTCGAGCCTATCGATCTTTTTGAGTTTTTAAATCAATCCGAGTTTATGATTAACTCAAAGTTCTTTTCAGCATTTTAATAAGTCGTTGATGATCTCAATCCTTTGTTTTGATCGGTTATGGGAAATGTGTGAGATGTTGTCTCGAAATTCGTGCTAAATATATCTCTAAACTTAATTAATCTCGAGATGCATATGGTAATGTGATTAGCAATTTGGACGATGAAGTAGGCCCTCATTTGTTACCCAAAAATATTAGCCATAAAAAGTTGTGAAAAATTATCCCTTTGCAACCCAAGTTGAGCCTAATAAAATATTTTCCTTTCGTTTGATAACCCGAAAAACCAAATAGCCCGAAATTGTGAAAATTGAGAAAATTCATCAAGTAAGTCCAAATTGTGCAATAAAAAGGGGCAAGAAGAAAAAAAAATAGAAATGCTCAACAAAAAAAGAAAAATAGCAAGAAAAAAAAAATGAAAAAAAAAAGAAAAAAAAAAGAGAAAGAGAAAAATGAGCAAATGCCCGAAAAAGCACAAATGGACGTCATAAGGACATTTTCCAATTTCGAACATTCCGTTTATTCCCATTTTTACCCTTTACACCTTTTAACCCAAAAAGTCCTAACTGAGTCCAAATTGTAAAATTAATTACTGCGTGGAGAGCTAAGACATGAAAAGATAATATGAGAGATTAAAATGGTGTGAATTAGAGGTGATGTTCCCATTTCCTAATAACCGTAATCCGATGATGAGATCTTTTCACCATAAATTTCCTTCTTTTCAATTTTGTATGCATGAAATTGTGTCCATTATATTTACTCTTTATATCATGCATACCGAGAGAAAATAGCCACAATCCGAGTGATTCGTTTGTGAGTGCATCCGTAAGAATTTGAATCAAAACGAATTTTCGGAAAGTAACGTAATGCTCAATCGGTGGAAGTTTGAGGTTTAATTTTTGGCTTTGCACACACACATTATGATTTGAGACATTTGAATATGAATTTATGGTGATTATTTTTTGAAAAGTTTAAATTGTACAATTTTTAAGTATTTTGATATTTATTTCAGTCAATAAAGAATTTTGTGGGTGTATTCACTGCAAACCCTCACGAGACAAAACTCGTCCTACTAGGGTAACCTAGGGGTTTAAAGGCTTGTTGCATACGCTAAATGCAATCGCGTGCCTGCGAAAGTGGAATTTTATTTTAATAAAGGAATTTTCAAGAGTAGAATTTTGGCTAATTTCATTTACATTGCTCGGGACGCGCAAAGTTCTAAGTTAGGGGGTGTGTTTAGGCACATATTCTTCACATTTATCCCCTTAATTTCGGTATTTTTATGATCCCGTGCAGTGTAAGTAGCTTGGATTTGTCTCAAATGTATTCTACTAACCTTTTTTGGCAAGTATTTCTTGTTTTGTGTATTTCTCATGTGTTTTACAGGTATTTCATGTAAGTTAGTGCAAAGGAGAACGCAAAACAGTGAAAGAAACCTAGAAATGGAGAGTTGAAGGGCATTTTCGTAAATTTTCAGCCTTAGTCCGGAGGTGGGGCCAACTAGAAAGTTGAAGAGCTCTAAATTACAAGAATACAGGAAAAAACGGCACCTCAATCCGAGCTACGGTGAAGAAGTTACGATGTTTTGAAGTTGCGGGATAATGAAGAGTCTGGATGTGCGGATTTCTGTCATTAATTATGCATTTAATGCACTGCAACTCTTGGAAAACTTGTTCCACAAGCACTATTGGTTGTCAATTTCGAGACTTTGTGCTATAAAAGCCCATGACCTACATCATTTGAGGAGGATTTGCTAGAGAGAGGCTAGGTTAGGAGTAGGTTAGAAGTGCTAGATTGAATTTTAGGGTTAGATTTTGAGAGCAAATTTTCTATTCCTTCAAGAGTTGTATGAACCCTAGTTTGTATTCTGAATCTCAATTCCTTGTTGCTGAATTCAAGTAAACTCTTTCCATTCTCTTATTTTATTACTTGCAAATTATTTACCATGTTTTGTAGATCCATAATTTTGTGTATGAATTTGTTTTTCAACCAAATCATGAGTAGCTAATTTCTCAAGGGTTGGGGTACATGAACTCAATCCTAATACAAATTATTCGTATGGAAAATTAGAAAATAAATGAAAATGTTGGTTGAATCGTGAATGAAAATCATATATGCATTGTCATATCTTTTAATCTCTCTTGCCCTAGGTACTTGGGATGTTTAAGAATGCTTTGTATGTATAATTTGTCGTTCACCGCCTTATATTGATCTTTGATTTCATATGATGCGGTCTTGAACCTCATATATGTAATGCTTAGTGATGATAAGGACTGGATTTAATCAAGAATTTTGATTTATAATTTTAATATTCTAAAGAATAATTTGTTAAGGATTGAGGGATTGTACCCTACCCTAATTTTCTCTAAATTGTTAAACCCGAATTTTGCTGTTAATTTCCAATTGTTTTTCGTAAGTAAATTTTTAGAAATTTTCCCAAAAAAATCAATCATCTTTTTATTTCTTTCAAGAAATCATTTCAAGGTTTGGTAATTTTTCTTGTTATTGTTTGGCAATTTTGATCCCTACTTACCGGGTTATTACTTGAGCGACAAGGCTTGCACTTGAGCCTAGATAAATACGCACTTTTGAGACAAATATTAAGTCGCGTCAATCCCACCCCACATTTTTCATACGAACTACATGGACTTTGATGCCTTTATGGGCTACGTAGGCGTCTCGGGGTAAAACCCAAGACTCGAGTGCTTTTCCTACATTTTTTTTCTATTTTTCCTATACTCTTTAAACTTAACTCTCTTAGACTCTCTCTATACATATATTTGTTCTTAGTGGCGTATTATCCCGCATGCGTTATCATTCCCTTATAATGATCAACGCTAGGATAATCGCGTAAATACTATTTTCCAATATTACTTTTAGGAACATTCCTACGGATGACTCGCTTTATCTCTTCCATAATGCAAGTTGATGATTCCTATCTCCGCTACATATACACATGCACACATATCACGGGGTAATAAAGGAAAATAACAATACCCCATGAGAGACCATAAGGGTGGAATGGGTGCCTAACACCTTCCCATTTCATAACTTAGCCTCCGGACGCTTTTCGAATCATTTTTGTTTCGTATGTATCAGTATGTCTTTGGATATTGTCCTTCAGGATGGCTCCCGTTTCTTTTATCTATTTTGAGTAAAATATATTGGCGACTCCATCTCTCTACATTTTTCAACTCATCACTGACGCCGACCAAAGCTCTCCCGAGAGGGATGCGTGGGACCAATATCCTCTCGAGACAAAGGGGACACCCCACCTCTTCTTCGTCTCTCTCGCAGCGAGGATCGGAGGGGATGGCCATAGTGGCGACTCTGCTGGGGACGTCTTATTTTGAGGGCTAGACTCTATTTACATGGGTGTTATATTTGTTTATATTTCCCCTATTTTTCATGTTCCCCTTTACTATTTATGTGTACCTCATGCTTATGCTTCTATTCACACACTTGTAGAAAATTATCCATGTACACTTAACACCATGTGCACTAGGATCACATATATCCCCATGTTGCACACATCACCCATCCATACTTGGTATACCATTGGTACTCGTACTTTGCTCCCTGTTGGGCATGATCAAGAAAGATACTCTCCTAAGATACTAATAAGAGAATAATGCATGATTTACACGATATCACCAAAGGGCATTGTGATTGACCAAATTTTGTCCAGTAATTGGAGGGTCACTTCATGATGGGTGTTGGTCCGGCAAGGCGCAGTTAGCCTAAGCGATATGACTCTCACCTTGCATTGGATAAGTACCTTCGACGTATATCGAACGGTTCCCCCGCATTGTACTGCTTGACCAAAGTCATGATGGGAGGTATATCACAGGGAACTCGTTCACGTACGCCGAGAATATCGAATTCGCTCTCACGCATACCATCCCCGTGAGGTATATAGTTAGGCAATTCACATACAGTCAGGTATATCAAATGGATTATCCACACGTATCGATTGCCCTCAAAAGCAAAATGTATATGGTGGAAGCCACGCGAAAGGGGGAAAACCCTTTTCGATTCATCCAACCAACTGCATACCCACATATAGGTGTTAAGTGTATGACACTCATGTTATATTGTCGATATCAACCCAAAGCTCTGCCGAAAGTTCGGGTCGGCCTATCACCCAAATTTTTGCACATTTTTAAAATGGGACCCTGCTCGTGAGCCTGCTCACAAGTACATCCATAGCTTTGCATATGTTACAAACCCAATTTTTCCAGGTTCGGGTCCCATATGACATTTCATTTTGCATTTAGGAGAATTTAATACAAGTTAGAACATAATAATAATAATAATAATAATAATAATAATAATAATGATAATAATAATAATAATCATGCTGAGATCCGTCTCCCAAAATATTTCTCCATCCTTTATCAAAAATCCAAAAACATTTCTCCTTTCATTATAAAAAAAAAATCCAAAAATACTTCTCCCTTTTTTATCAAAAATCTAAAAATATTTCTCTTTTCTTTATCAACAATCCAAAAATATTTTTTCTTTCAATCTCAGAGAGAAAAATTTGTTAAAAATACTTTCCTTCTTTCTTTTCAAAAATTAATCCCATTTTACGCCTTCTCAGGTCGATCACACACCCTTGGCCTTGCTCCTTATTGGCTTTGGTCTTCAGTCAAATCATCCTAGAGCTCTAATCGTTCCCCTACTACTTCTTCTGAGTCTGGTATCCATCAATTTTCTAGATATAGGTCTGAGATATGCAACAAAACTAGTTGTGCAGCCATATCTGACGGCAGTCTTAGCTCAGCTCGTGTCCAAGATTGACAACCTTTTAGATAGAGGTCTGAGAGATGCAACAAAACTAGGTTCCTATTCCTTAAGATACCAAGTCCCTATTCCCTCGTAATATGGATCCACCTGAGCCTATTTGGGTTCCCAAAGCGTATCAGTACGCTCCACGTGCCCCTCCTATTAATGGGCCGCCGCCTGCCCAGTTTCCTATGCCGAACCTTGCCCAGTCTGGGGCTAACATGCCTATGATCTTTGATCCGAAAGAGAAAGAATTAATTAAGGTCAAAGAAGATTTCAAGATGCTGACTAAGAAGTTCAACCAAGTCAGAATATCTGGGAATTACATTGACTATACCCACATGTCTCCTTATCCTAAGGCAAGATTACCCGAGAAGTTCAAGATGCCAAATATCGAGAAATTCGGAGGAAGTGGACTCCCGATTGTTCATCTTCGCAGTTATCACCGTTCCATAACTCTCCGTAGGGCTTCTGAAGAAGCGATGGCCTAATTGTTTCAACAAACTTTGAAAGATAGCACCCTCCGATGGTTTTTGTCTCTCGAGGAGTCCAGAATTCGTAGTTGGGAGGATGTAGCCCTTGAATTCATGTCGCAGTAAAAATAAAACGAAGAGCTTAAGGTCACCCTCTATGATCTAGAACTACTCAAACAGAACTCTGGGGAATCAGTCAGTAACTTCATAGCCCGATGGAGGGAAAAGGCGACCACTAGGACCAACCGACCATCCGAGGAAGAATAAGTCAACATAGTGAAGAAGAACTTCTCACCCCATGTTCGAGCAACCATGGGAGGAAATAATATCCCCACTTCCAAAGTCTCGGAGAAGCATAAGTAGAAATCGAGGAAGGTCTTACAAAAACAAAAGTTGAACCAAAGAAAGTTTTTGGATAGTTCACTAGAAGAAAATATGGCAAACCTGCCAGTGCTGCATTTTCCACCATCAACAACATCTCTCAACCAACCACTTCATGGGCACCAGAAAGCCGCCATGTACAAGTCCAAAAATAATACACCGAGATCTATGCTCCCCTCTCCAAAGTTTATCAAACCCTAATAAGCCGAAACCTCATCAAACCCTTGGACCCCTGTCCATTTCCAAATTCACTTCCAAGAAACTTTAAGGCAGATTCCCATTGTGCCTTTCACCAAACTGCTGGCCATACCACCAACCAATGCTTTCACCTTGGAAACATATTCCAAGGTCTAATTGACCAGGGTACCATTGCCCCACCAGCCAATCCTAGGCCAAACACTACTCATAACCCACTCCGAAATCATACCAATGTTATCTTCCTATAAATAGACCCAAAATTTGATCCCTTAACTCAAATCACATCCATACACTCTCCCAAGCCTCTCCAAACTTTCCCATATTTCCTCCTACACCCTATTTGCCTCACTGATCCGAAATTGGCATTCCTCACCAGAGCATGCATCGCTATCCGTACCCGTTATGAAGATGGAAGTATGGAATTATCAGAAATGTTAAACCAACTCCTAGAGTTCGGGTTGAAATTGGCCTTACAGATGATCATTGATTTCCAGAAGTTCAGTAAGCTATTGATGGAATCATGAAAATGGGCCTGAGAGTCAGACAGTTGGGTGGTACCAACTGATGAAGTCAGCCTAGATGACGTTTTCCAGATCATGGCAGAATCATTCAAGCAAACCAATGATATATTCAGTATGACCGAGTTGATACACTGAAGATACATGGGTGCCTGGTCCCTTCACCCTTACTTATTCCCACATAATGGGAAGACCTGTATGAAGAAGCCATTGAAGTTATGGAATGCACTAACTTTACATGGAAAGATGAAATTATTACCACCTAATGGGGGGGGGGGATTTAAAGATTCGAATGGAGGGAAAGCTTCAGAGAATACTGGCCTGGTGGCCGACATGTGTGGGATGATATCATTTGAGTATCTCCTCAAAGAAATAAACAAAGTGGAAGAATAACCTGAGATTAACAAAGAAACAAGGTTCATGTTCTTCCCTTCTTCAGTAAATCACACGACCAGATCAGGGAGGCATTACCAGATCCAAAGCCCACTACCAGCCAATGACAAAGGGAAGGGCGTTGAAAACCTTCCAATGCCATAAATGACCCTTGAGGAAAGCAAGATCCTCAATCAAGTGAAGAAAACTCAAGATAAAATCACTCTATGGGGGCTTTTCATGTCTTCCTAGCTTCACAAAAATGCTTTGATTAAATTGCTCACTGGACCCACAGTTCCTCCTTCTACCACACCAGAAGAACCAATAAATTTAATCGGATCCTTAACCTCTACCAGAATGTTATCCTTTTCTGAAGAAGAAATCCCCAGAATTGGACCAAACCACAATCATGCTCTCAATATCTCCATCGAAGTTACGAGGAAGATCGTACCACTCTCTCTTGTCGATAATGGATCCACCTTGAATGTCTTCCCAACCTTCAAATGCTTAGGACTGAAGGAAAGAGACTTCGCTCCAACCTCCGCTGTTGTACGTGCCTATGATAATAATCATCGATAAGTAATGCGATCCATAAAACTTGTAATATGGGCTGCCCTATAAACCCTGTCGTTGAATTCCAAGCTATTGACATCCCAGCTTGTTTCAACCTGTGCTCGGACGACATTGGCTCCATAGTATCAAGGGTGTATCTTCCTCACTCCATCAGAAATTGAAATTCTTTTTCGATGGACGAATCATCACCATTTTGGGCGACGACGATAATACCGAGGGTGCAAGCATCAGCAGCCCATTCCTTGAGATACATCACGGGTCAAATGATATGCTCCTATCGGGATTTCGAGTTGAACCACTTCTACTCCCATCAAGGAATAATTTAAAAGAAAGGGTTTATCCAGAAAATGACCCTCATGGCAACGTTAATGTGATTCAAATGTTCAAAAACATGCACTTCATGCCCGGGCTAGGGCTAGGGCTAGGGAGAGGGCAAAGACAACAAGGGATACTTGAGCCCATTGAATTGAATAAGTGGTTTGGGGGTATCAACCATTAGAATAAGAGATCAAAATGATCCTCTAGTCTCGACCAAAGAGAAGATTAGACTGTATCCAGATTATCCCAGGTGACTCCTTGAATGGACGATTCATCAAAGAGGGCGAGGACTTCCCCTTTTGCGACTTTTTGTAACCCTAGTATGACCATACAAACAAGAAGATGAATCCTGGAATAGAGATATTTTTTAAGATATCTACCCTTCGATCGAAAGTTCCCAACATCATGTACAAATGTTCATCATAGATACCGAAGATTCTGAGGGAAGTGACTCTGAAGATTCCTTCAACTTACATACACTGGGGCTGACACTCTGCATGGTTCATTCAAGCACTACATCACTGGATCCATACCACCTGATTAAATCTACTGATCCATATCTCCTCAACTGGCATGCTCTACCTGTTGAAATCCCACCTAACCCCAATGTTTACCCCATTTCTTCTTCTGTTGCGCATCATTGCTCAAATGTAATTGAGACCTCCTTTAATGAGGTTCTTAATGCTGTTTTTCCTATCAATGAAATAAATGAAGATTTTGAGTATCTTGCTATGCCTTACATTAATTGTTTAGATTCTAATCAAACTCTTGATGATGATGATTTTGCAAAGGAACAATTCTTAACTGATCTAAATAAGGTTAATAACAAACAACATAACTGCGTTCAAGTTAATAAAGAAGAGACTGTTATTGTCAACCTCGATTCTAATAGCCAACTATGCGAGATTAGGATAGGGTATACCCTCGACGAGCATGAGCGCGCACAACTTGAAGAATTATTGAAGGAATTCGTGGATGTCTTCGCATGGTCCTACGACGATATGACCGGCATTGATCTTGAGATAACTCAACATGATATCCCGACTCTTCCATATTACAAACTGATTAAACAAAAGATGAGAAATCTCCACAACGAATGGTCATTCAAAGTCAATGAAGAGGTGGTCAAATAGTTGAACGTGGGTTTCAATCGTGTGATCGAATATCCCATATGGCTAGTCAACATAGTGCATGTGATGAAATCATGAGGGAATGTTCAGATGTGCGTATATTACCGAGACTTGAACAAAGCCTTTCCAAAGGATGAGTACTCGCTAACCAATATAGACATGATCATGGACAACATAACCAGTCATGCTCTCAAGTCATTCGTCGACAGGTTTGCCGGATACAATCAAATTGAAATGCACCCAGACCATCAAGAAAAAACCACGTTCATCACCCCATGGGGAACCTTTTGCTACACTGTTATTCCATTTGGTCTCAAGAATGCTAGGGCTACCTACTAGACGGATTCCACAACCATCCTGCACGATTTGATTCATAAAGAAGTCGAAGTTTATGTGGATGATATGATTATAAAATCTTAAACTAGAGAAGGTCATGTTACCGCTCTCCAAAATTTATTCTAACGACTGCAATGATATCAAATGAGGCTCAATCCATAGAAATGTGTCTTCGTCATTACAAAGGGAAAACTCTTGGGATTCATGGTCAGTGAGAAAGGGACAGAAGCAGATCCTACCAAGCTAAAAGTCATACTTTAGATTCCACCTCCCCGAATGGAGAAAGATGTTTGTGGTTTCCTTAGGAAATTATAATACATCAACCGGTTCATCATCCAGCTAATCTTCATCTGCGAAACTATTTTTAAACTCCTCTGAAAGGATTCAACCAAAGTTTGGAACGAGTCCAGCCAAGAATCTTTTGAACAAATGAAACAATATTTGACCCAACCTCTAGTGCTCATGCCACCACAACCTGGTCTCCCCTTGCTTATATACCTAACCATAACCGACACTGCAGCTGGGGCTTTACTAGCCCAATACCTTAAGGATTCCCACAAAGAAATAGCCATCTATTATGCCAGTCGCAAATTGGTCAGGTACGAAGTCAACTACACTACTTTGGAAAAAGCATGTGTCGCGCTTATTTCGGTCACCCAAAAGTTGCGACACTCCATGCTCGCCTTCCCCATTAAATATGTATCCCGAATGGACCCCATCAAGTAACTACTTGAGAAACCCACCTTATCCATCCGAATGGATCGATGGTTGATTCTCCAAGGCGATTTTGATATTGTGTACGTCATGCAGAAAGCCATCAAAGGAAGAACCATCTCTGACTACTGCGCTGACTAACCCATGGAAGAAACTGATCTATGGATATCTGAAATCCCAAATGAAAACATCCTCTGCGCTTCTCAAGATGAGCTTCGATGGAAAATGTTTTTTGATGGTACGGCCAACAAAAAGGGATATGGCATTGGGATACTTATGATCGCCACAGATGACTCCCACACTCCCACCACTATCAAATTAGATTTCCCATGCACCAGCAACATGACTGAATACGAGATGTGTATGATAGGCCTTAAAGTTTCTCTCCATAAATGTATCAAATGCCTAGATGTCTATAGGGATTCTACCCTCATCATTGGTCAAGTGCTCAGAAAATGGAAAGTCAAGGAAGAGAAACTCCAACAATTCCATGCACACCTAGAAGAACTAGCCTCCCAATTCCAAGGCATCAGCTTCCACTACCTACCTTGAGAAAAGAATAACCTAATCGATGCCCTTGTTACCTTGGCCTCCATGGTCGACATGCCCAAAGGAATAACAATGGCACCCTTCCTAGTCCAAAAGTAAGACACACCAACCCACTGCTACCACATTGAGCTCATCACCAAAGAAGATCTCGAGCTAGCCAATTACTAGTATTATGACATCTGTCACCATCTCAGGCATGGCACGTATCCCGAGGGTTCTAATAAGAAAGATCGGGCAACCCCCCAAAGACTGTCCGCTCAATACATTATCTGTCACAAAGCACTGTTCAACAAAAACATCGACAAAACCCAGCTACACTGCAACGCAGTGGGTGTTATTGAAAAGGTGATGCACATAATCCATAGCAGGGAATGCGAACCCGACATGAACGGTCACATGCTTGCCAAGACGATCATCCGACAAGGCTACTACTAGACCACCATGATCAAGGATTTCTCCACTTATGTCCGGAGATTCCTAAAATGCCAATAGTTCTCTAACCTTCAACACCTGCCTCCGCGAGAATTATACAACATGACTTCTCCCTAGATGTTATCCACCAGGGGCATCAACATCATAGGGAAAGTTACACCCAAGGCTTCCAATGAGCATGAGTTTATTCCAGTTTCCATTGCTTACTTCACTAAATAGGTCGAAGATGAGTCATACATAGTTCTGAATGCCAAGAAAGTGGCCAAATTCATAATGAAAAACATCATCTACCGATATGGGGTCCCACACGAGCTAGTGCCAGATAATGGGTTGCGTTTTGAGGTAGAAGTCACCGAAATGGTCAATGATTATGGGATCCAGAGGCACAAATATTTTCCCTACCGACCTCAAACCAATGGTGCATTCGAAGCCGCCAACAAGAACCTCTAATCCATGATTAGCAAGAGGACCAAAAGTTGTCGAGATTGGGCCGATCTAATCCCATACGCACTCCGGGGCTACCGAACCTGAATCCAAACCTCTATTGGGGCTAACCCTTACTCTCTAGTATACGACATGGAAGCAGTCCTACCCGTGGAGCTGAAAATACCCTCGTTATGCATCATGCTTGAAAGTAAGGTCAGTGAGGAGGATTGGCATCAAAGCCTCCTTGATGAGCTATCACTCTTGGACGAAAGGAGACTGAAGGCGTTGTATCACATACATGGGTACCATCGTCATATAGCACGTTCATTTAATAAAAGAGTCAAGGACCGCGGTGTCCGAGAAGGGGATTTACCCGTAAAGAAATAGTAGAGCCCATCTGGGACCCCAAAGGGGAATTCAAGCCCAATTGGAGTGGGCCATACATTTTTAAGAAGATATTGTCCAGTGGTGCCACCATGCTCACCGACTTAGATAGAGAAGAGATGCCTCGTCCACTCAATATGGACCGTCTCAAGAAATTTTACCCCTACTCTGAAATCTTGGTGCACTACGACTCTTCTCATCTCCCTTTTATTCTAAAAAAAATCTCTTCATTTCCCTCTACCCAGAACTACGTGGGCCCGATCCTCTACAAAAATCATTCTAAGAAAAATTGAAAATTTTCAAAAACCCCCAGAGGTATGTAGGCAGCTCATACGTTTTACAAGAGCATGACCATTTCTTCTTCATAAAAAACTATTCTTTTCTTATCTCCGAGAACAACAGTATATTCTAACATATATTTTAACAAAAGGATTATGCATGCTTTAGTGATCGATATAGATAAATACAAAATTCATCAAAAGGCACAGCTGGATGATCAAATTCTTGTTTATTTCACTAATAAGAGATTACAGTACAATTACATAAGAAAATGAACAGATAACTCCCTTCCTTTTACCTTCCTAAAAAAGCCAAATAAATTCCCAAGCTTATTCCCCAGTACGAAATAAACTCCCCCCAAGAGCCCTACCCACAGCTACCAGAGGAGCCTGCTCCATCATCGTCATCTTCATCCTGGGGTCCCCAAGCTTCCCCTGCCTGAATGGAGTGTCGTAGACGCTCCATAGATCGATAATCTCAAACCAACCTCAGAAAAACTACCACACCTCATGGTATCAGATAAAATAAGCCACCTTTGTCCATTCTCCACTACTAACTTATTGCTGACCACTCTTCTCCACAACCACTTCATATAATACCCAGGTATATTCCAAACTCTCCTAACAGACTAAGAAGGACAAATCGATGGACGTCAACTCTCCCACAAAGAGCTAAGCTACATGCGCAGATTCTCTGTTAAATCTTCTACCGAAAAGAAGTCTAGTGTCTGAGGTGGCACGATCTGCTCCCAACCAAATTGGTGTAGAAGCCGCCAAGGGAAATAAAAAGAGGTCTGTCTGAGGCCAACCAACTGGACATACGAGTATTCTCCCAGTTCCTGAATAGGCAGCAGCTATCCCCACCAAGGCACTAACCAATATATATTTAGATCCCCCGGCTCCATAAACCAGTTCTCCCAACTCTCGATAACCATACCAACACTAACAAAATGGCGCGAAAAAAAGTTGGGTACCGCCGAAAAAGGGTATTAAAAAGGAGTCACTAGGCGGAATCTTTCAGACAACCACATGAACAACATCACAGGGCTTCCCCTCAGAAAGTAAGAATGACCTTCTCGCCAGGCAACCATGCCATTCACAGTCTCCACCAATATCACCATCGTAGGATTGTGATGGTTTGACATCCATGAAGTAATAGTTGCAAGTTGTGGGTCCACCAGTAGCTCCCCGATCACCAACAACAATTTTGAAACCAAGCCTAGAACGATGGCTCCAGCATATCCAACATCACCAACATCCTGCAAATGCATGGACTGCAACACCACCGGAAGGGAGATCATACCTCCAGCCACCAATGGTCTGGCCATCGAGGGCAAAATAAGAAGAAGCCCGACCAATAAATCCCTGGGAGAACGAGAAAACTTAGGTAGAGCCACAATAACACTGGGATTTATCTCCATCATGGCAGAAAATTCCTTATAGGTAGGATAAATCTCATTCAACCCAAAGCGGAAGACATGATCCTTAGGCTACCAACACTCGACAATTGCCATCAGCATATTCCACTCTATGGTCCAATTACGCTATAAAGTAACACGACGCAAGTTGTAATAATCGTACTCGACGTTATAAGAGCACATAGCCTCCAAAGTCTCGAGGTAGTTGGCAAACTCAACACTGGAGGGAGAGCCATCTCACAGAATCAGAAAGGATGTGAAGGCGCAATGAAAACACTTCACCCTTACCCCTTTTTATACTTGAAAACCCCCACAAAAGACATAACCTCTGTCAAAATCGGAAGAAATCCTGCCCCACAAGGTACCAAAGGCTTAAGAGGGTACCAATTAAATCTTTGAATTGATGGGATTGGACTGATGCCGATAGGCAGGACAAGGTGCTTGCCGATCGATAACCCCTTACTTTTGGAAATTTTCATTTTTCCTCTCTTGTCGAAATTCAAAAAACCTAATAAAAATAAATTGATATTCTCAACGGAATTTCCAAATCCCCTTTCATATTTATATAAATCCTCATTATGGATAAAACTTTCCTTAAAAATACCAAAAATATTTCTTTTTACGGCCCCAGCAGCAAAGTAAAAAGCTCATGTGCATGCATTCATTCATTCATTATTAACAGAAGATAATCAAACAAATTTATTGAATTGCATAGATATGTTTCTATGTTACATCATTTTTGCAGGAAAATAAAGAAAGGAAAACAATAATGGGACTCATCCTGAACCCAGATTCATTCTCTCTCTCTCACTTACCTCTCCCCTCTCTCTCCTAGGAGCTTCTACCCCTACGACGCACTCTCTTTCCCCTGCGGTGAGATGACGCACAACCGCTACCCGATCTAGACTCCTCCCCGGACGAGGCAGACGGTACCAAGCAAGAAGGAATAGGAACCGCATCCCGAATATGGGAAGTCATTAAAGATATCCAGTCCCTAATATCCCTCAGCTAAGTGGTGGACACCCAGACTTGCTACGAGAAAAGATCAAAAGAAATAAAAAAGAAATCAAGAGAAGAACAAAAAGATATACCAAAAAACGAAGAACCTCCTCTGTCAAGACCAACTCCTTCGGGTTCATCACATGAGGACGATGCAGCATAGGCATCATCCCTCCATTATCCCGTCAGATGTTGTATGAAGGAGTATGCAACCGCAAAAAGGGGACCTCCGAGGTCACCATCGCCGCAGATGTTGACGGATCGCCATCGCTGTGGGAGGACCCCAGTGGCCGACTCGAACCCGCAGTAGGGAAGGGAAGTGCATCATATATGCTGGGCGCCATCAGCCAGCTCGTCACAAAGTCCATATAATCATACAGAATAGCCGTATCGGTGTACAACCGGTAGCACTCGCCAACCATCGCCATGATCCTCGCATCCTCTGGCAGCATCCATTCCCGCCTTATAGACATAAGGGACTCGTAGGTGGCACCACCTCCTCTTCCTCAGCAATCTGTCGGACCACCCTCTTCCCAAGATACTAAGAATGGCCAAACTCATGCGCCAGCAAATGCTTGATCTTCGCATTCACTCCAGTCAACCCTGTATCCTGAACGGTCATCCCCTAAGGGTAAAAATATACCTGAAAAATCTCTAGCATGTATAAGTCATCACAGAACTAGAGCACACAAATACCAGGATTGAAGAAGAAAAAATATTACCCTATCACTCGTCAGGCCATTCAAGACCTGACGCATCGCCTCCAGAGAGAGAGACCTCCTCGACTGCCGATTGGCCTTCTGCCATCGATACAACCGATAAAAGTCCCCAATGATCTCATCCTTCAAAGCGACCAACTGGTATTACACCCAATAATCTCATAGAACCACGTCTGACACAGACAAAAATTCACAATTAAAAAGAGATGCATAAGGATAATACGAATGCATGAAAGGAAAATGCGCAAATTAAAGAATACCTCAAGAAGATATGTGGCTCCAGGGAAAGACTTCCAGCAGCACCGACTGAATGCATCTAGAAAAAAATAAAGGTTTGTCAATGTCAGGCTCCCCTAATCATAGAGAGGTATGTTCGAAAACATCCTCAGATATGGAAAAAACCATAAATGGACGACGTCGCTTCTCGACGCCACCAGAAATCCCCCCAGCACCAGCAAAATGAACAACCAGGCCATCTATCTCACCTGCATCCCATCCTACACATCAATCACCCTACCCAATAAAACATCCTTGAGTAGCGATAGACGAATGGAATCCCCAGACACTATCCTCCCCACATCACCATGCATCGCGCGCACCGCCTCTGGCCTCACCCGCAAAGAGTGATCCACCTCTATCTCCTCTCCATCGCAAACCATCCCCAACAGCTGTTGTACATCTATGGGAGTCACAGTCATCTCCCCGAAACCAAAATAAAAGGTGTGGGTAGTGCCCCCCCCCCCCCCCCCCCCCATCCCCCAGAGCGCATAAGACCATCGTCAAATAAGGCGTCTCATCCAGCACATACGACAACCACCCAAAGCCTGCTGAGGATGCCACCCAATGCACCACAGATGGAAGATGATCCCAAACATCCTTAAGCCTCGTCGTCCTGCGGGCATGCATAGTCGAC
Organism: Sambucus nigra; assembly: GCA_949130495.1. NCBI lineage: Eukaryota > Viridiplantae > Streptophyta > Magnoliopsida > Dipsacales > Adoxaceae > Sambucus > Sambucus nigra. The sequence goes on along the minus strand of OX422215.1, from coordinate 321,806,704 downwards.
AAAGAAACATCAGACTGCTAAAAGATAAAAACCTTATCAAAATCCAAGAAAAAAGGAAAACCCCAAAAAAAGAATGCCAAAAGACATTTTACTCAAATAACCGCCAGGGTTCACCACCCTTAGAAAGTGATGAGGTGATGGCTCACGCAGCAAACTCCGCTCATCTGCAACCATCTCGAATGCGTCAAAAGAGTTCTTACTCCCCAAAGTAAGAGGCACCCTAGCCATCCACTCCACGTTCACCCAGTCATCAACAACCAACCACTCCCCGTGTACTACAGTGCTAACAAAAACGGCCATTTTTTGGATTGCGGAATGATAGAACGATTCGCGGAAGAAAATTATAGAAAGAGAGAAGGCAAGAAGCTATGAAAAATGAGGGGAACCCGCCCCTTTTTATAGGATGCCAAGGGTCAGGCCGATTGGCACTGACCCTTTGCCTTCTCAAGGCGGCTCAAAAGTCCGTGCCATTATTGAATGGCACCCTCCACACCATGCCGAATGGCACCCCCTTAATTTTAGTAGAAAAACTCCCAAATAATACCAAAAAATCCTTAGAAAATTCCTAAAAATCCCGAAAAGGATTTAGAACATGTTCATTAATAACATTTCGCACTTCCTCAAGCAAAACCCCTATTTCCACAGCCAAACTCTCAAAAGCCAAGTGAATCTCTCCCCGGAAACGTCCCCATAGGACCTCCAAAAATATCAAAAACTTCAGGATCATCTCTATTTCCCAAAGGTCTCAAATTTTCCTGAGAAATACATCCAAACCCGGGACCACCTAATCACTTCCCCAGCATCAAATTGGTTGTTTCCCTGGTAAAGTCTCCAAAGACACAAGGACTTCCCCAGTAATCAGCTCCCCAGCTTGAATCAAAATCACGAGGTTATTTTCCCAGCAGAGTTCCCCAAGAACATTTCAAACTTAAGCCCGCAGAATTGGTCATCTCGCCCCTAAGCCCTCAGAATTGGCTTCGACCCACAGAATTGGTCATCTCAATTTAAGTCCACAGAATTGTCTTCAACCCGCAGAATTGATCATCTCAACTTAAGCCCTGAAAATTGGCTTTGACCTGCAAAATTCGTCATCTCAACTTAAGCCCTCAGAATTGGCTTTGACCCTTTGAATTGGTCATCTCAATTTAAGCCCTCAAAATTGGCTTCGACGTGCAGAATTGGTCATCCGAACTGAAGCCCTTAGAATTAGATTCGACCTATAGAATTGGTCTTTTCAACTTAAGCCCTCAGAATTAGCTTCGACCCGCAGAATTGGTCATCTCATCTTCAGGCCTCAGAATTAGCTTCGACCCGTAGAATCAGTCACCCTCATCTTCAAGCCCTCAGAATCGGCTTCGACCCATATAATTGGTTATCTCAACTTAATCCCTCATAATTGTCTTCGACCCGCAGAATCGGTCACCCTCATCTTCAAGCCCTCACAATTGTCTTCGACCATCAGAATCGGTCACCCTCATCTTCAAGCCCTCACAATTGGATTCGACCCGCAAAATCAATCACCCTCATTAAGCCCTCAAAATTAGCTTCGACCTGCAGAATCGGTCATCCTCATCCTTAGGTCCTCAGAATCGACCTCGACCCTATGGTCATCAAAGGCATCATGTGGTGTCTATTTGACGGCTATCATTTGTTCCAAACTCATTCGTCGAAGGTCTCTGTAGACACCCCATTCTAATACCCCCAACCTCTCCCTAAGTACGTAGCTTCTTCATCATAATATCCCTTCGGGCTACCACGCTAAACTACCTTATTTGAGTTACCTTTTTGAGCTGCATCGATTTGGACTACATTGTTGTCTTATTGAGCTACATCGCTGCCTTAATCCCAAACACTATTACTAATGGGGGGATTATCTCTAATCTCCATATTACCTTTAAGCCCCCCTTATTTGACCCTTTGTGTAGAGATTTGTTATGGAAATAAGAAATGTCTGCACGAAAATTTCTCAATCCGATGAACCTTCTCCGTGTGAAAAAATTCTGGCATCTTTTCCTTCATTACATCCACTGTGGTTAATGCTTACAAGAAAAAGTAAAATTCTCCCCGATGTACCTGAGTCGAAATGTTGCGGCTTAGTGGCGCTTTGGCTAAGGGACATCGCAACTTTATCCTGTTACTATGCTTCAACCGTTCTGGCTTAACTATTTCAAATTCTCTCGATAGACCTACTAACTTTATCAAATACCCATTTTGACTCTGGGGAGATGAAATTCTCCCATTTGTGTTGTTGTGGAGTACAGTTGTAGGTAGTGAGTTTTTTTGTTAGGACTTCCCCTATTGTTAAGACTTGTGAAATTCTCCCTTATAAACTTCGCCCTAGGAAATTCTCCCTATTTGAAGGTACTACTTCGTTTGGGCTTTGCTGCATTGTCATTTTGTCATGTTAGAAAAAGAAAAAAAATCTCCCCAATGTAGCTGAGTAATAATTAAACAACGTTTAGATTTGTGGTGAGGGGATATCGTAGCTTTTTTGAACTATTAGGACAACTTCTTCATTGGGAGAATTGGATATGTCTGACAAAAGTTCTGGCGCTAAAACTCAAACTTGCCTAGGAAGAAAACCCTTTATATTCCCCATGCTTCACTTCATTATTGACGTGGTTTTGTCTTTTCAACTGTCAGGACACTTCCTGAAGTGCCACGTGTCTGTTTAAAATGATTATAGGCGGCTTTGCACATGTGGTGGTGGGAAACTCAAAAGGCAAACCCAAATATTTCAAATAGATATTATTAAAACATTTAGCCATTTTCCCCTTACTTTTCCTTCATCGTCTTCAACTCATAACATTTTTAGAGAGAGAGAACCCTCAGAGCGCCATTGTTGCTTATCTTTTCCCTCGTTTCCTTCTTCCCATCATGTCTTACACCACCACCTGTGGTTGTACTCCTCCATTTTCGTCCATAGACCTTCCTTACCAAGATGTTTCTTTCATCGCCACTTATTATGGCTTCTTCAAGTGCCCCTAAGGCTACAACCACCACTGCTCAGCCAAGCTCCACCTCTGCCACTTCTGCTGCCACTGCCTCCCCTAACGCCACCACCATGGATGTTGTTCGTCAAGAGAAACTAAGTTTTTATCATCGGTACCCTATTTTTAGCAAGGGTGATGACTTCTATGGCCTCTGCAAGACCTTCACTTTTAGTGCTAAATATGATTCCTTGCTTCTTGATGATGAAGATGAGGATTTAGCTGAAGGGGGCTTCCTCCCCTCTGATAGAAATCTGCACTTTTGTCTCGAACGAGGTGACTTCCCTTGATCCCATATTGATTTTGAGGAACCTAGAAGCTCCCCTGCTAATTTCGCTACATGGAATGCGCATATGCAGATATCCCACGCCATGACTCTCACTAAGGTAGGGTTGTATCGAGCTAAATGGTTTGGCAAGTTCGCTTTGTCAAAAAAAATTGCTGATATGTCAGTCCTGGTTTCTTGCTGGAACGTTACGACCCATACCTTCATAGCTGCGTAGGGTGAGTTTATCGTGACACTAGAAGATGTTTATGAACATATAGGTCTTGAGCCCACAGGAGATGTTCCTTATTTCGATGAAGCACTAGATGCCAAAGAAGTTGCTAGCCGTTCGGAGTTGGATCGTATATGACGAAGGTGCATAGGTACTTCCAACAAAGCCCCTTTCACTTTCCTCATAAACTACTTCTTTCGAGATCCTTCTAAAGGTGTTTCTTCTAAAGATTCCCCAAGCCAATGTACATCCCTGGAATTGGAAGCTTATATTCTTGTAATTATTTCTCGCTTTGTTTTTCATGGGAAACCAAACGACCATCCCCGGAGGTATCTTATTAACATATTGATCCGTTTGACCCGGGGCGTTAATCTTCCTCTAGCGACCATAGCCTTGGGATCTCTCTATACCTGGCTTGACAAAACCCACCGGGACATGGAACGGTCCCTTGGACGTTATAACTTAGCCAATTTTATGAATGACATAATTTTAACGAGCATCCTCTATGTTCATTTCCCTACGATAGCGGCCAAAACTAATCGCCCCCCCTCTGGGTAAACCATTTTTCACCCTCACTCATTTGTTTTCCATAAGAAACGGAGTCACAAGGAGTTAATTCCTATTATTGATCAACCTGGGAGTTTTATAAAGAGGCCTTACAGAGAAGAGGTCTTCCTCCATACTTGAGGTTAAACATGAATCAAGGGTGGTCCAATCAACTAATTTGAACCTCATTATTGAAGACCCTTCGCTAGCTGTGGTCCTTTTGTTCTCACTGGGGTACCTGCATTTTTACACCGAGTGGGGATACACGAGTGAGCATTACAATCCCAATCGATGAAGCCATCAATTCGGTTTTGATCCGGGGGATCCTCGCCTAGTTTTCTAATTATCTCACTCCAAAGTCCCTTTTAGCAAGGCATATTCCCTGTTCTCATCTACTGTTGCGTGGGGAGTAAGTTCTACAATGGCTGAGCGAGTCACCATTTCGAGCATCACAAGGCAAGGGGCCGTGACCCACTATTTGCAATGAAGTACTGACCGAGACAGCTGGCCCAAATTTTAGAGTTCATTAAGGGGTCTCTCGTGTATCCCCAGTTCTTTCATTTTCTACCTTGGAGCTGGGGCTGAAAGGTAATTCTGTTCTTGGGATCGAGTTCCCTCTAATAAAAATTCCAAAGGATCTTCCCACTGAGCTTCCTGCACATTTCTCCATAATTCTTGTTGCTAACCCAAATTCCAAAAAATCCCCAACACCCAAATAACCTTTTCCTTCTGGAGGTATTTCTAGTGAAGGGGTTCCAACCGAATCATCTTCTGGGGAAGGAACTTCCCAACCCTTAGACAAAAAAACTAAGAGATCCAAGTATGGGACTTCCTCAAAGACTAAGTCCCAAACTCAGTGTCAAAATCCTTTGGAGGCATTCCCCATCGCCTCTATTCCTCCTCCCATGTCTGCAAAACTGAGTGGGGAGTTGATAAGGAAAATTTAGGTTGAGGTGGAGCGAATAAACTCAGAGTTTCAATGACACGCTCCCATAGTTCCTCCTACTACTGCCTTCCCTACTATCTTAGTTGATCTAACGGAACCAGGGTGAAAGAGGAAGAAGAGCTCAAGGGATCCTCAAAGTACTAGTGCTGCGAGTGTGAGGAAAAATACTCTGGGTACTAAGTCCCAAAAGAAACGAGCTCTAGATCTAATTCTCCCCCCAACTCCCTCTATCGTTGCCTCCCCTCCTTCTTCACCAATGGTGCTATCCTCCCATTCTCCCTCTGGATTCGAGGTATGCATGTGTGTTTTTGTTATTATTCCCATTTTTCTAAAAAAAACTGCATCTATCTAACTCTTAGCAACTTTGGTGTATGAGGTTGAAGAAGAAAGGCCCAGCCCCCCTATGAGTCCTTTCATGGGAGGACATTTTGGTTCATCTCAGATCGATGTAACTCCTTCCTGTTCCCCCATGATCGGGCTTACTTACTCTCGCCATTTTTCCTCACAACATGCAAAGGATGATGTTGCGGGGGGTGATTCCATTGACTTTATGGGAATATCTTCTCAACTAGAGACAACTCTCCCAGCTTCTTCTGAATTATCACCTAAGCCCGAGGTTCTTCTACCCGTCGTTCCAACTACAGAAAGTTCCCCCGAGGTAACATATTCTAAACACTGTTAAGTCTGACGTCTTTTCTTTCCTCTACCCTTTTTTTTCTATACACCCCGCTAAACTTTAATCACTTGGGATACCTCAGGTCAAAATGGCTTCTTTATTAGCCATCATTCTTTTTCCCTCCATGTTGATGAGATTGATAGTTGTAGTTCCCCTCTTCAGTACCAAAATTGAGGTAGTAAAATTTAGAGGTATTTCTCCCTTCTTCTATACTTATTCCCCATTTCTAACACTTAGATTCATTTTTGTAGTTTTCTTCAGATCTTGTCCCACCAACTTCTCTGGGTGGTCTACCCATTCCCAAGGCCAACATTGATTTTTCTTCCCAGCGTAGTGATTCTTCTACATCCACTAATGTTGGTGAATCACTTGGAGGTCAAACGTCCTCCCCAAGTGGGACTCTTATGTTGGCCTTGGTACCTTTTATTGGCGAATGAGCTTTATTGGACGTCGAGGCTCCTTTAGTTAAGGGTGTCGTTGAGGCTTCTGAGGAGATAAAATTGACCCCAACAGTTCCCATCGTTGTGGCCTCCTTAGTGACTCCCTTTCTTGCTCCACCCATTGTTCAGGTACTTCGCTAGTTTCTTTTCGTTTCTCGCTTTTGTCCTTTATTCTTTATCATGTACAATCTATAAGAGTCTTATTTCTCAATCTTTCAAACTCCACTAGTAACGGTGACTTAACAATGAAAACACTTGTTAAGATTTTTCGTCAAACACCACCAGTAACAGTGATTTAATAATGAAAACACTAGTTAAAATTCTTCCATCAAACTCCACCAGTAACGGTGACTTAACAATGAAAATACTTGTTAAGATTTTTCCATAAAACTCTACCAGTAATGGTGACTTAACAATGAAAACACTTGTTAATTTTTTTTAATTAACTCATTATTTGTTCTACCTATTCTCAGGTTGCTCATGAGTCCTTTCTTGAAGAAGAGAGATCTCCATCAGTTCTTTGGCCTATCGCTTTGCCCCATTGGGAACCATCTATTTTAGAAGATTCTAGTCACAATGACCAAGGTTCCACGACTGGTGCTGCTGCTGATAGTGAATTTGGTTATGAGGTTTCTCTTCCCAACTTAGATCCTCGCGACTTTTATCTTATGGTACTTCAACATTCTCCTCAAAATGCCTTCCAACCATCATTTGGTGATTGAGGAGCTTGCAAGCCACCACCCTAAGACTTTCATTATGGATTGTCTGCATTCGATTATCCCCGTGATGAGCCATAGGCTTTAAGGTATGACAATCATCGTTCCTGATATCGTTAGTACTCCTACTGCGAATGTTACCAGGCCTCTCCTCAACCAATTCTTGGGCAATCTAAAGGATTTGGGTCGATATGGCTTTCGTTTTGACTGATTTAATGGGAACTTAAAGACTTTGAAGAGCCAGAGGGAATCGCTACAGAAACATCAGGAGGATCAACGGGCTAAGAAAGCTAGGTTGGCCGAGCTAGCACCTATACTTGAAGTTGCCAACAAGAAGGTAGAGGACATAGAAGAAGCTCTACGTTTGGCAAATCTAAAATGAGAGAAAATCCTTATCGAGCGTACACAAGATCAAACGAGGTTAGAGGTTTCTATTAATGCCCAATAGTCTTGCCTAGCATCTTCTTCGGACCTGCCTGGAGATTTTTTCTCTACTCCGGACTTGTGGTTCCTCTTAGGCCAATGAACTCTTTCATTTTTGTATACATTTTCCCTTTTTCTTCTTATGTAATACTTGGGTAATAGCTCCCAATCTTGTAATGCCCCAAAGTTTATGAATGAAAGAAAAAGATGTATGTTTTCCTATGCCACTTCTTTATGTTGTAACTGCTTGTGTATATTATAAAATTCTAGAATTCTTTCATCTCCACTCAAGTTGCAATAATAAACATTAGGATGAAGAACTTATATATTTATAACAAAAACAACTAGATACAACGATAATCTAAAGTTAATTGCTTATATATAATAGTCTTTCAACCATTTATTGTTAATCTTGAATGGTTTGTCTTCTTCCATCTTAGATATTAATCAATAACCTAAATCATGAGCTTATTTTACAATGAAAGGTCCCTCCTAATTCGCTATAAACTTAGGTAGAGGAAGCCCCCTGATGTGCTTCACTGTTGCCTTCAAAACGAGGTCTCCCTCCACGAACTTCCTTGGTCTCACCAAGTTGTCATATGCCATGGAGAGCTGCTTTGTGTACATTTCAAAGTACTGCATCGCATTATCTCTATGTTGGTCCAATGCTCCCAACTGCACATGTATGTTTTGAGGGAGCATGCTCCTTCGCAAGGCATATCGGGTAGAGGGAACTTCCAACTCCAATGGGAGAATCACTTCAGCTCCATAAATAAGGTAAAATGGAGTATATCCTGTGGGCTTCCTTTTAGTCATTAGATAGGCCCATAATACAACTGGTATCTTTTCATCCCATGATCCTGGGAAATCCTTCATCATCTTGGCCAAAATGTTAACTAATGTTCTGTTAGTTGCTTCGACTTGACTATTTCCCTTTGGGTATATCACTATTGAGGTATGATGAATAATGGAATACTTGTCTGTAAGCATTGTTACCTCTGAGTTGACAAAGGGGGTTCCTTTATCAAAGAGAATAACCTTTGGAATTCCAAAATGGCAAATGATATATTCTCTGATGAAGTTACTCACCACCCCTATTGTTTCCCTTCTTAGTGGTATCTCTTCAGTCCACTTTGTAAAGAACTCCGTTGCTACTAGTATCCAAAATATTCCCCCTCGAAGAAGGATGTATTGCCCCCACCAGGTCAAACACCCAGGTGTGAAAAGGATAAGGAATCGTCAGGTAGTGTAGATCCAACGATGGGGCATAGATCATATTTCCATGTAGTTGGAAAGCCTTACATTTTTTATTGAACTCAGCATAGTCCTTCTCCATCATTGGTCGATAACACACCAACATCATCATTTGGTCATACAAATTGGCCCCTCCTATGTGGGCTGGATCGTGCACTTATTTGAGGACTTCGGCTACTTCTTCCTTTGTAATACAATGTAATGGCTTGTTGAAGTAGCCCCTTCGGTAAAGCTACCCCTCCTGGATGTAGAACCTCGAGGCCCTTTACTTGAGTCCCATCGCATCAATTTTCTCTATTGGGACAACTCCATCTTTAATGAAGTCAATATAGGGTTGCCTCCAATCTGATTAAGCTTTAACGAAATGGAATTTAGCTGCATCGAATAATAGTTGGCACTTATCGCACTTTCGTTGTAGCTCTATTGCGTCTTGTTTCATTCTAGGCCTAAAATATCCCTTCCTTTGAATTCTACTATAAAGAGGTATCTCAGTTGTTTCGCAGTGCTCTTCATGTGTTTTCTTTAACCTCCACTCTGCTTCTTCTGGGCCGATACATCTTAACAACCATCCTCCTATATTTCTGAAATAAAAATTTCCATGATTTGTAAAGTATTGGGCCAATTCCCTCATCTCCATTGCTCCTTCCCTAGACTCCAATTGTCATATAATCTCTCCCCTCCAGTTAGAGTCATCCTCCATTGGTAGAATTGACCATACCACTGAAGGAGCTGTTCTTTGTTAAATCACAACTGTAGTTGTATCATCCCTTATAACCATCTTCTAAGCGATGGTGGTGTAGGCATCTGGATGGCGATTCATTATTTGGGGATGTCTCCTGATCTTCGTCTGATGGAACTGGTTGAGAGTCATGTGAATGATTGTTCTGTAAGATGACACAGACTTAGGTGTTTCAATGCATATTCTCCATTTACTTACTGAATCACCAAATTAGAATCACCTTTGATGTAAAGTGAATGAATTTCCATTCTAAGGGCCTCCAGCAACCCCAGTACTAATACTTCATACTCCGCTTCATTATTGGAACAAGGGAAATCTAACTTGTAGGAAAGACAAATCTCCTCCGTTCCTTTTGAAAGAATAACCCCTGCTCATCCTTTCTTTTTTCTGCTGAAGATTCATCAAACTGCATCGTCCATTCTTCATCTCTTGCATCTAAGTGATTGGCCTGCAAGTCATCTCCTGGAATACTTTCTTTAGGTAGCTCAAATATCCTAGAGGGGAAGATTACCAAGAGATCTGCGTACGCTTGGCTCTTCATTGTGCGAGGGACTACGCACTTCAAATCATATTCTAAGAGGATGAGGAACCACCTAGCTTCCTTACCAATCAATATAGGTATTTCCAGTAAAAACTTAATAGGATCACATCTTGTTATAATATGAATTGTAAAAGATAATATATAATGTCTAAGTTTTTATGCTACAAAGACTAAGGCTAAATAGTGCATTTCCAAGCTATTATACCTGACCTCTGGCCCATGCATGATTATGGTAAGGTAGTAGACTAGTTGTTTTTGTCCATTAATATATTGTGATAACAGAGCTCCAGCGGACCTTGTGGTAGATGTGAGGTATAGCTGCAACATTATTTCCTCCCTTGGGGGAACCATTGTTTGTGGTGAAACGAGTAGCTTCTTCAACCCAGTGAGACACTCCTGGCAAAACCTCCTCCCACTTGAATTTTGTGTACTTTCACAAAAGTTGCATCAATGGGTGTGTTATTTCATCCAATCCAAGCATAAATCTTATAAGGTAGGAAACTTTACTGAGGAAACTCTTCAGCTCCTTCGCCGTTCTCAGACTTAGCATCTCTAAGATCGCTCGATGTTTGTCCTGGTCCATCTACACCCCCTGTCAATCAACCAAAAAACCTAAAAACTTTCCACTAGTTACTCCGAAGATGGATTTCAGTGGGTTCATCTTCAGCTTATACTTCCTGCATCGGGCAAACACCTACCTCAAATCGCTCAGATGTGTCTCCTCCTTCGTCGATTTGATCACCAAATCATCCCCATAAAATTCTATAAATTTATGAAATAAGTCATGGAAAATTTCCATCATTATTCTTTGATAAGTAGCCTTAGCGTTCTTGAGTCCAAACGGCATTACTTTGTACATGAAGTTGCCTAATGGGGTTCTAAATGTCATTTTCTCTGCCTCCGTGGGGTCCATCTTGATCTAGTTGTACCCTGCATACCCATCCATGAAGCTGTGCATCTCATGACCAGCCATTTCATCTATCAAGCTATCGATGGAGTGTAGAGGGAACTCATTGTTGGGGAAATTCCTATCCAAGTCTCTTAAATCCACACAGATCCGTATTTGATTTCAGTATTTCTTTCCTACTGAGATAATGCTAGACAACCAGAGAGGGTGCTGTATCGGTTTTATGAACCCTGCTAACGACAAGCGTTGGACCTCTTCCTTGATCTTCAAGTCCAGCTCAGGCTTGTAAGTCCTCATTTCTTGCTTCACCAGAATGGATGAAGGCATCACGTTCAACTTGTGGCAACTCACTTCCTCATCCAGCCCTTCCATATATGTGTACTTCCACGTAAAAATGTCTATGAACTACCGAATCAACTCAACTAAGGCCTCTTGTTTCTCCTTACTAAGATCCTTCAAGATAAAGATGGGCCTTGGATCCTCCCTTTCTTTCACCAGGTTAAACTTCTCCAACTCTTTTGCCTGTGGCTTTGGTTGACCTGCCATATAGTCTAGTTTTTCGGCGACATCCTCCACGAACTCCTATATGTTGGAGTTGTCTATCACCATACATTGCCCTCGTTGATCCACCAAAAAACATTCATATATCGGGTCAGCCTCATATCCAGCCTCTTTGGCCGCCCATTCACACCATTATAAATGATACACCACCTTTACTTCTTCGATAATAACATTCTTACACTGTTTACTGGTAGTTGCAACTGCCTTCCTCTTCTTTTCTCTAAAAGCCCCAACAACTCTTTCTCTTGAAAATTGACTCAGCACACTTTATCATTGGACCTAATGATCCATTGGATCCATTATAGGCCTCATCTAGTCTTTAAGCTGCTTCAAGATGTTTTGGGGATGAGGGACTACCTGGTGGGCTTCTTCTTCCATCACTCCCTTGCTGCTTGTAACTTCTCTATTCTGCCCATTCACAAGCCATATGTTTTTTGTGATTGAGGGAACCCACGATCTATCCATTATTATCGTTAGGACTCTGACGTCCCCTCTCTAATTCTGTGTAAAATATTGCATCTATCAAGTGAGCTTCTTCGACAGCGAAGGGCTTCTTCATAGACCTGATGGTGATCTCCATTCCTTTGATATTCGTCGTGACGTATTGGTGATACGTCGAAGGAACTAGACATTAGTTGTGCATCCATACTCTTCCTATAAACATATGGTAGGAAGTTGTACTCTCTATCACGTGGAATTTGATATCGGAACTCAAATTTCCCATTACATTCCCAATGTTCACGTAACTGATGGACTTCGAAGACTAGTTGTCATATCCTGAGATCGTCAAAGGCAAGGGGACTAACCTTTCCTCTGGAATATTAGCTCTGTGGAAAGAATTAATTGGCATGATGTTGATGCAGGCTCCCCCATCCATAAGAGCCCTTACAAAGATAACTCTGTTGATGCTGCCAATCACATATAATGGTCTATTATGAGGGAACCTCATAGCCCTATTTGCATCGCTAAAAGTTATCTCTGACAGAAACCTCTTCACTAACCTAGCCATGGGTCCCTTCCATCTCAGCGAAGGGACTGCGTTCTTCCTCGCAATGTCTAGGATTGCTTGAGTTATCTTCAACCTACTTTTTTTCATCCCCACCTGGTCGAATAATGAGGCGAATTAAGAGACTTTGAAACTGAACAGTATTCGATATCTTGGTATACTTCCTTACCTTCAATGTTATGTACATCCTCCAGGTCTTTGGCACTTGCCTCATCATAATCTAACACCACGTTAGCAATTCCCCTAGTGCAGTATTCCAAAGACTCTTCAAACTCCTCCTACTCTATCATTATCTCCCTTACTTCTCTTTCTGCCTCCTCATTATAATCCACCACTAGATTGGCCCCATGTGCTGGGAGTGGGTTATTGTTAACATTTTACGAAGGTATTTGTAACGTTTAGACGTTTACATGTTTATCGATGATTCTTCTTTGCATAAAATATCTTTCCATTAGATGTTAAATCTTTTGATGGATCTGGCAATATTTGGGATCCGCTCTAGTTGCTGTGTCTAGTTCCCCGATGGGGATGCCCTTTGGTTAATACACCATTCCTCCTTGAACCATGGCATTGTAACAACTGACAACCTCCTCTAGTGTATAAGGCAACGGTGTTGGATCATCCCTATCTCTTCTAAACTTTCTCTTGTTGTCACTTTTTATTTGTTTACCCCCATCGGCTCCTTCGCTATATCCCACCCGTGGGGGATGAGACCTCCCTCGCATAGGTTGTATCATCTGCCTGAACATCATGGGCACCACCACTAGGCTTGGTCGTACTACCAATGAGATATTCCTTGCTGCTTTCAGGAACGCTGCAAAAGTCCCCTCGCGTGTCTCGTTAATAAGATGGCAAATGTACTTAGGAAGCAGTCCTTCCGCACAGATCTATAGTAGTTTAGATTCTTTGGCCTCATCCCTCACATCGATGGACCTTTCCCTGAACCTTCGAACGTATGACACCACATCTCCCCCTGGTTGTTACTTCTATCTCCCTAGTTGGGTCAAGGTGAACTCATCTTCCGCCAGAAAGAACTTCTGGATGAACAAAATGTGCATCTCCTCCCACTTGGAAACACTCTTAGGAGCTAAGTAAGAATACTAGGTATACTCTTTTTCGGTTAAGGATTTGAAAAAATCCCTTAACCCAAGTTTTTTGTTGTTACAGTGAGCCCCCAAATGTTCAACGAAGCGTTTAATGTGCTGCTTCGTGTTCCTACCCTTTCCTGTATATTTTTCAAAGATAGGGGGAATATAATCTTTTGGGTAGGGCTCATCATTATACTTCTGAGGATAAGGCATCCGAAAGACGTCATAGACCGAAGCTACCTCATCGGCAGATTGTGAGGAAGTTTGCATGAACTTTAACATCTTCTTTTGCACCTCTTTTCTCATCTCTTCCATAGCTTATAGTGTTGAAGGAATGACCAGAGAGACCATAGGCAGGGCGCCTATTGCACTTGGAACAATCATCACAGTTGGAATGGTTAGTACTCTAGGAGTTCCCACTGTTGGATTCACAATAGGGGGTATACTTGCTGGTATCAGTACTATTAAGACCGCACTTGGTGAGGCCGTTGGGGTTGTTCCTGGTGTCACAAAGGACTTGGACTCAAATCCTCCCAACACCTTTGTAGCTACAGGAGTTTGTAAAAACTCATAAAATTTATTCATGAGAAGTTCCATTTGAGATGGTCCTAACCTTGCGCTCGTGGAAGCTTGGGTCACACCTGGAATACCTGTCGCCATTTGAACTGGAGGTACCTCCACGAGAGGGGATCTATCTCTCTCGCCTCCAGATCTCTCACCTTCTGTTCTTCATTGTGTTTAATATCATCAGAGTTAACTCTTAGATTACCATTATCCTTATCCATACTCCTTGCTTAGAAGAATGCCTCCCCAGCAGAGTTGCCAATTGTAAAAGGGTAGTTTAGATTCCCTTTTGAGTACAGTAATGATAAGTTAACTAACCGCACTATTAATTAACTACAAGACACACAAACACAATTTAGTGAAGATAAAATCAGTTTGAACTCACAAATCGCTCGTGTATAACTCAGAAGATAATAACGAACTCAGAAGTAACTCATTTAGAGGGAGAGAGAGTTAAGCATCCTAGATACACCTTGGCAGGCATCCAAACACCCCAATCGCCCTCAAAGATCTTTGTCAAGTATTAAAAGCTTCATAATAAATGACAATGGTGAGTGAGGAAAACTCCCTGGTTTGTAACAAATCTCTTTCTGATGTATATTCTCTCTAGTAATAACTTCTGAACTCTCTAAAAGAACATCCCTTCCCTACAGGTGGTTGGGGCCCTTAAATATACCACACACCACTTCTGAGATAACTCAGTCATTAATAACTGTGAAAGACATCCCTCATACTTTATGTCATAAACATTAAATACCTGATTCCCTAGTTAGATCCACATCATTAACATTGAATGCCAAGACATGCCTTTTGCTTAACCACTATGTGTTAGGGGGCTGTCATCATAGAGGTGGCTCACCAATTATCTGACAGCCCCAAATACCATGATGGTTTACTCAAGTGAAGATTTGAAATTTCCTAGCTGGCTAGTGACATCACCTAAAGTAGATGTGACTTTAAGTAGAGGGTTATTTGGTTCACAACTCAGCACCCGAAGGAAGTTAAGGCTGCCCTGCCCAAGGTTCCACGGTCACGGTCTTTTGGTGTTTTACCAGGTGTATCTAATATGGTCAGGAAAATCCCCAATAGTTCCTCACTTCTCAATCCTTTGAACTAAGTCCCTCTGAAGTTCCCACGGCGAGGTCATTCGATAGAGCATGAAAGATCTCCCAGGCCCTGCCAAGCCTGGTCTCTTGCGAGTACCGTTCGACCTCACACTAAAAATCATTATAATTGTTACAACTCATGGTCAATATAAATAAAAAGATGAAATAAGACTAAGTAAAGAAATAGGACTTATGGGTGAGCTCTCTCGTCCATCTTCTTCGTCGAAAGATCCCTCTGGGCTACCACGCTGAACTACCTCGCTTGAGTTGCCTTACTCAACTGTATCGCTTTGGGCTACATCGCTTCCTTATTGAGCTGCATCACTTGAGATGCATCTCTGCCCTAATCCCAAATATTGTTGTTAATGGGGTGATTATCTAATCTTCAGATTACCTTCAAGTCCCCTACAATAATGACATAGTTGATCCTGTGATTCTTTGTGAAGGTACTTTGCTCTCTGATTGGATTGATGAGTTCAAAGTATGAAAGTTTCTCCTTATATCGAGTGCCGATCTCTGTTATTTTCTCCCTATGCCTAGCATTGCATCCACTGCATCATATTGTTCCTTTACTAGATTTTTAAGTTCATATGAGAATTTCTACTACAAACCTTCAAAAGTCAATGCCGAAGATCCTCCATCCTTGTAGCCGATTTACATGTCCTACTCATGGGACTCAGATCTGGGTTTATTATTGCCTTGTATTTCGAAATCATCTTATGGATCCACCATCCGTCAATGGAAAATAGATTGAGCTACATTGCCCCCGACCCTACTTGAGAATATGAATGAGATGGAACTGAATTTAGTACATTCTGTGCATCCCTATCCCACTCCCAATGCACCTCTTCTCGAAAGGAAATGTATGAATGCCCTCATTCAGCAGACAAAGAGTCTGATCGTCCTCGATAAGTATTCATCCGAGCATTGTGTTGCATTCTTTGGGAAGACATGTGTTGCATCTAAGAAGCAACATTTTGATTTCCATCAGCATATGGCAATGGCTTTTTCATTATCTTTGTTTACTAAGAACTAAATGTTTAATCAAACTTGTTTAAATTTGGTGTCTCCTCTAAAACTCATTCATAAACAGGAAGAGTCGGGTCGAAGTTGATATCCCTGGATCAAACGATTAAAATTGTGAAGTTTTTGCTTCAACCTCGCTGTGAGGTGCAGGTCATTTTAAGGCGGAAACTGAATTAGACCGGAGATTCTTGATTATTCCACATTTACTTAAGTTTCCATAAATTTTTAGAGACAAATGTGATTACGAAGAACTCTATGAATTCTTGTCTAAATGTTGGGTTCACCACGTCTACCATTATCCCAAATAAACTTGTTATTATTACTTTGTATTATGTGA
Source organism: Sambucus nigra (assembly GCA_949130495.1). Taxonomy (NCBI): domain Eukaryota; kingdom Viridiplantae; phylum Streptophyta; class Magnoliopsida; order Dipsacales; family Adoxaceae; genus Sambucus; species Sambucus nigra. The sequence continues at coordinate 321,790,341 of OX422215.1, read as the reverse complement.
TATGCTTTTGGCTTTACCTTAGACTATAAACTGATCTTCTTTGTACATGGAGTTGTAATGTTTAGGCTACAAGACTCATCTTATCTTTGTTTACTAGGTGGGTTCTTTTTGTGTTTGAGGAAGGGGTGTTCAGCTGATACAAATACAACATAATTTGTTAATTATTTCAACTTACTAAAATCTAATGTAACTTATTTGATATATAATCTAGTGTCAAGGTCAACGCACTTAGCACGTTAATAAAAAAACACCTTATCTATTTGTGTCTAGAAGTAATAAACCAATCTATACTCTATTCATTTTAATATAAGTCTTTCAAATACCATTACTAAACATAAATCCACAAAAAAATGATACAAACCATTCATAAATCAAAGGCTGTAAAGTAATCTTGAAATTGCGGAAGCATAATACAATAATTAAGAGGATAATGTCTACTTAATAATTAATAGGATAGCGGGTGTTGATAATCAAGAGGAAGAGTAATACAATAATTAAAAAGTAGATGAAAAGGGAAGTTATTGAGTAAACATTATCCTCTTAATTAGGATGAAAGGAGCAGGAGCAGAATGCACTTCCCAGCTTGATGGAACACGCACATCCACAAAACCTCCTGACATATTAACTTGTGTGCAAGATAACCGGGGTAAATGAAAAGGGAAACCCTTGTTTCCACATTGATAGATTTCTAAGGAGTGTGATGATAGTGTCTCTATGAGAATTGGACTAGATGATTCTTTGGCATAGTTGCATACAGGGACACGTTGACAATTGATGCACTTACTACTTCTGGAGAATCTGTCTGGTGGAATTTTTGGGTATTGGGCGTGCATCTTAATCTTTTTTATGCACCTCAAATAGTAGGAAAGGTCGTAAAGGGGAACCTATTGAGTTGGAGGTTCTATTAGATGTCATTTGATGTGAGAGATAAAAGGGTGGAAAACAATAATATTCACATCATAGATGTTTAGGCATTCATATCTAAAACTATTTATTTATAGTTCATAACAAGGAAACAATGTTGATTTTTTGGACAGTTCTTTAGATATGATTTTTCCATATACGAAATCATATCTATATCTTGGTGAGTTGTCAAGTTTGGTTTAGGTATGCAAGAAGAACACACCTAACCTTAAACGGGGCACTGATATATTAGGAAAGAGTGAATAAGCTCCTACTCGACTGTTTACTCAAATTCTCAATTAATCACTAAAAAGATAGTAAAGTGTTGTCCTTGATCAAGGACAACACTGAAATAAAAAGGAAATTGAGCACATGAAAGGTGAAATAAATATAATAATGGACATAAATGTGTCGAAATAGATATGGATATGTGCTACATGGATATAAGTAAGCTATCTTTGTAATTAAGACTAATGTGTAAAATACACTCAAAATAAAGGTCTTAATGTATAATTAGGATGGGAAATTTTTTTAGAGTTGCTTACTTTGAACCAATTGGACCTGTAACTTTATGAAAATTGTTAAAGATGGAATATATATAATAGCTCCAATTACACAATGTGTAAGAGTGTCCATGAACCTAGGTTTGTATACATGTGTACTATGTGCAAGTGTATGTGTTGAATTCAAATTAGTCGGTGATGAAAGTATAAATATGCTATAACATCCAATTTTCTCAGAGTAATAATATTCATCCTCTCTCAAGTGTCTGTCCTTCTACCCTATGTGCACCATCTTTGTTTTTCAAAAGAATTTGTCACGTGGTCCCTTGAATTTTTATTTAGTAAAAGAATATGATATGTTTATTATGCAAATAAACATGTTCGCCATTTAATTTTATTTCAGCACAAATTATATTCAAAACATTGCTTGTAGTATAGTATATCGACTACTTAATAGAATGTTCAGATGCACATTAGTACACAAACGCACATGTCTCCCTCAATATAAAATATTCATAAATATATTAATGTCTTCTACTAATTCCACCTAATATCACTCCATTGACTATTGACTTTTATTTGAATAAAAACACAAGTTACTTGTTGTAATATGCAGTTTACAACTGCTTGTATTTTGAGAATTAATAGTACACATCCTTGTTTTTACTTTTCTAGTTTTTCAATCATTTTTAATTGAAAGTACCCAAACTACATCGGTTCAGAATTCAATATGAAAGGTGTCATGCAGCGCCCCAATTGTCGTACCTCCGAAGATGGTGACTGGTTGTATGCTCTTGGAGGAGATGTTGAGGAAAATGATAGAGACGATGAAGAAAATGAGAACATTATTCAGATGGTAAATATAAGGACATATACATTATTCTATGAGATGTTTTTCTTTGGTGTTCCAGATGTTTGCACAATTTGAATTAGCTCAACAAGTTAATTTCAACTACTTAAGAATGTATGTATATGGATTTATTATCTCTACCGTCTACAATATGTTAATAAGATATGTAAACCATTCTTGTATTATATTAGTTGAGAAGTCATTTTTGTTCACATTTATTCTATTATTGGAGTCAAAAGTTCCATAATTATCAATAATAGCTAAAATCATCGATGCGAAAATTAGGGAGATCCTTATTCGTTAGCTATCTGTAGTCTAGTCGATCATATGAAAATTGATTTAATTCGGATAAAGCATTGCCTATTCTATCCTTTAGTTTTTTAGTTGGAGGTTTTTCTCAAAATGGCATATTAAGTAAATTAGGCAATTAAAGAAATTGTATGTGGAATGGATAAGAGACAAAGATGCGAATTATAAATCACCAATTTACACAATCACTTAAATCTAATTTCTCAAGCACTTCATCTGAATATTTGATTATTCTTTTACTGCTAGTACATTAAATGTTCTATGTCACTATTTCTCTTCGATGAATGTTTATTGGTTGGACTCTTTGCATCACCCAAGCGATGAAGCAACTAAGTTCTATTTCAATGTGTGAGTAAAATTTCGTCTATACTTTGATTCGAGTATAACTTATCATTCCCAATTAATAATAAAATTCTTGTCTTGTAGTGGGCTCTTTCCATTGGATCTTGATGAAAATAAATGACCCGCAATACCACATTGGAAGGATGTAAAGATAAATAAATATTAGTAATATTGTATTATTATTCCCCCATTTCCTATTACTAACATTTTAGCGCTTGTGTCATTTAGTGCCCTAAACAACCTACGAACGTTGAGTGCGGGTATTATGTGATGAAATATATGAGAGAATTAATAGAGAGTCTTTCTAAGTTTATTGATTCAAAGGTAATTAATTGTACTTATTTCCATCATCTTTTGGTATATGTCTTAAAAACTCATTATTTATTTATGGATTGTTTAAGATGAGCATGCTATCTAAGAAAGAGACATACACAAAGGATGAGATTGATGACGTACGAGTTGATTTCATTCAATTCATTTTAAGGCACCTCAAGGCATAGTAAGTCTTCCTCTCTCCCTCATATGCGTGATATTTATATGAACTAGCTAATGGTACACATGTCATTCATCTGCAATGCATACTATTAAATAATAATATGTTTGTGTGTTTGAGTGATATAAGATTTTCACTATTTAATATGAACATTTTTAGTTCTAACTAATTTCGGATGGAAATGTAATTGGAACAAATAACTTTCTGAATGTATTTATTACTTTGGCACGATAATTTTTTTTGGACGTATATATTGGTAGGATAACTTTTGGATGTAGATATTGGCATGACAACTTTTGAATGTATATATGGATATAGTTATAATTGATTTTGAGAACATTTGTGTTGATTTTATTTCGTTGGAAAACTTCCAAATGTAATATATGTATATGCATTCGAGTAAATCGTCCTATAAAAAACATATTTATGACGCTTTTGGGCAAGTGATACGTAGTGAGGAAATTTTTTGCAACCCTTGTAAATAACGTGTCCTAAAGCGCTTTATTTTTAACGCGTCTTAAAAGGCTATACTTTATAAGACAGTTTTTTGAATTTTTTTATGACAGTGGTTTTAAAGACGCTTTTGATTATGATTGAAAGTGGTGTAAATAGCTTCTACGACCCTTTTTAGCCATTGTAAAAAGAATTTTTTCTTCTAACAGGACCAACGTAACTCGTAGGTACCGACCAAATAGTCACGAGACTCCCTATTTATGAATATGATTCAAATTTACAAATAAACAGACTTGGACTTTAAAACATTCCCTTAGGGGGAACCCAAAATAGCCGCCAAACGACTCCGTAAGAGGCAAAAAACCTTGCACGGTACAAACATAACTTGTATGCACTTACCGCATAGTCATGGGACTCCGAGTTTGATAATAGGGATAAAAAATTATAAATAAGCAGACTTTGGATTGAAAATGTGCCTCTAGGGGGAAAATCACGCCCCTTAAATGACCATGCAAGGGTCTCGAACACCTCACATGGGACCAACGTAACTCATAGGAACTGACTGCATAGTCACGGTACTCCCAGTTTGATAAAAGGATAGAAATTTGAAAATAAATAGACTAAGGCTTGAAAACTTGCCCCTAGAGAAAAAACTAAAATATCAGCCAAACGGTCCCATAAAAGGTAGAATCTCGCACGAGACCAACGTAACTCGTAAAAACTGACCGTGTAGTCATGGGACTCCCAGTTTGAGAATAGGACTTAAATTTACAAATAAGAAAACTTAGGCTTGAAAATTTTCCCCTAGGGGGAAACTGAGAACGACCCCCAAACGGCCGTGCAAGGAGCATGAACACCTCGTAGGAAAATAATGTAACTTATAGGAACTGATCGCATAGTCAGGGGGCTCCATGTTTGATTATAAGATTGAAATTTGTAAATAAGCAGACTTAGTTTTGAAAACATGCCCACCGGTGGAAAACCCAGAATAGCCCCTAAACGGACCCGCAAGGTGCACGGGATCAAAGTCACTCATAGGAACTGACTGTGTAGTGGCGGGACTCTTGATTTGAGAATAGGACTAAAATTTACAAATTAGTAGACTAAGGCTTAAAAATTTTCCCCCAGGCAGGGAAAACCTATAATATCCCCCAAATAGCCCTGCAAGAGGGACGAACACCTCGCACGGGACCAACATAACTCTTAGGAATTGACCGCGTAGTCAGAGGACCCACAGTTTGATAATAGGACTAAAAATTACAACTAAGGAGAATTAGGCATGAAAATTTGTCCCCAAGAGGAAATCCAAAATAGTCCCCAAATGGACCCACAAGGGGCATGAAAACCTCGCACAAGACCAACGTAACTAATTGGAACTGTCTGCCTAGTCACGAGACTCTCGATTTGAGAATAGGACAAAAATTTGAAAATAAGCAAACTTAGGCTTATAAATGTGCCCCCGGGGGAAAACCTAAACAACCACACAAGTGGCATGAATACCTCACTCGGGACCAACGTAACTCATAGGAACTTACCGTATAGTCACGAGACTCCTGGTTTGAGAATAGGACTGAAATTTGCAAATATGCATACTTGGGTTTGAAAATGTGCCGCCCTAGGAAAAACCAAGAACAACCACTAAACGTACTCGTAAGGGGAATAAGCACTGCGCACGGGAATAATGTAACTCGTATGAACTTATTGCATAGTCACATGAGTCTCAGTTTAAAAATAGGACCAAAATTTGTAAATACGCAGACTTTGTCGTGAAAATGTGCATCCAAGGGAAAACCTAGAAGATCCCTCTAACTACCCCGCAAGGGGAACAAACATGCCGCATAGGACCAACATAACTTGTAGGAACTAATGGCTTAGTCATAGGACACTTGGTTTGCAAAGACTAAAATTTGCAAACAAGTAGACTTAGGCCTTAAAACGTGACCCAGGGACCAGAACAACCCCCAAACGGCCCCGGAAGGGCCATGAACACCTTGCACAGACCAACATAACTCGTAGGAACTAACCTCATAGTCTAGTACTCCTAGTTTAAGAATACCACCGAAACTTGTAAATAAGCAATCTTAGGCTTCAAACTGTACACCGAGGGGGAAAACCCAGAACAACACCCAAACGGCCCCACAAGGGGACAAAAACATTGCATGTGACCAATGTAACTCGTAGGAATTGACCTTTTAGTTACGGGACTCTCGATTTTAGAATAGGCCTAAAATTTGCAAATAATCAGACTTAGGCTTGAAAATGTGCCCTAAGGGGTAAACCCAAAATAGCCCCCAAAATGACAGCGCAAGGGGCCCGAACACCTCGCATAAGACCAACATAGCTCGTAAGAACTAACTGAATAGTCATAGGACTCCGCTTTGAGAATAAGAATAAAATTTAAAAATAATCAAACTTATGATTGAAAACGTGCCACCGGAGGGGAAAACCCAACCCCCAAACGGCCCCACAAGGGGCACGAACACCTCGCACGGGATTAACGTAACTCGTACGAATTGACAACATAGTCACGAGACTCCCTGTTTGAGAATAGGGTTGAAATTTACAAACAAGGATACTTGGGCTTGAAAAGGTGACCCCAGGGGGATCCTAGAACAGTCACCAAATGACCCCACAAGGGGTAGAACACATTGCATGGGACCAACGTAACTTGTAAGGACTAGTCGCATAGTCATGGGACTCCGAGTTTCATACTATGAATAAAATTTGCAAATAACGAGACTTAATACCGGGTGATCAGTCCTTTATTAAATTAAAATCAAAGTTTCTTGTTAGTTCATTCTTAGCATCACTGTCGAAAACCATTTTTTTATTAATCACCTAATAATTAATTAATCTAAGTTTCAAAACATTTTCCCACAATAATTATATCCAATTAATCCATTAATAATTTCCATGCTTTAATATATAAGCCAATTCCATTTCACAAGAATAAATACTGAAGATGAATCAAATACTGAAATAAATGAGATTGGATAAAACCTTCTAGTTCAAAGTCAAAAACCAAAGTATCATAATACTCAATCCAACAGTAAGGAAATTCTTAATAAAAATAAAATACCTGCAATAGTTAATCTGGAAGCGGGCGACACATGCCCTAAATGAAAGATATGAACTAGGAATAGAATGAAGAGATAGAAGCGCCTAATATCAATAACCTACAGCTTCCATAATATATGCATCTCATCGAATGATCCACCATCTAAGTCTGGCGGTGACCCTGTGATATATATATATATATATATATATATATATATATATATATATATATATATATATATATATATATAGAAAAAGAGAAGAGAAATAATAGGAAACGGGTGAGAGCCTGATTTGTAAAAATATTTTTTTTAGAAAGTATTTAAAACTGAAAAGATGCAATTATTATGTACATGTTAGTTCTGACCTCTCACTTCACATTCTCACCACTCCACTAATGTGCACACCTAGCATATGTCTATCACGACCTAGTCATCTATAATATTTCCAACTAGGTTACAGACTTGAACTCCTAAATATATCTCAAGGGAGTAACCCGTATCGCCCATATGATAAGCTAATAAAATTCTTTTATTCCAGTTACCCATTTTATATTCACTATATTAATAGGAAATTTTTTATCCTCTGGAATTACTTTACTTATCCATTATTTATACAATTTCTAATTTCACACATTTGGATCATTCACTCTCAAGTATTTATATATATATATATATATATATATAGTCACATTATCCCTATATATATTTAAAACATGCGCCCCAGGGTTAGGACCACTTGGCGCAATGCATACTCTGCTATCGTGTCCCGGTGCATCGCTCGTTGCATAAAGGACAACTGGTTCGGCGTCTCTCACGAATCGTAAATATCATAACACAAATATTGGAGGCGAGCATAATCCCCAGCTAAATGGGTCACGCACATACCTATTCTCCCATTCAACCGTCGAAACTATCCTACGTAGCAGATAGCACGTATCCAAGTTCATATGCTCGGGGTAGAAGTTATTATCCCGCCATCGGGTCACCCTGGATAAGAATGTCCACTACGCAAAACCTCTGCTCGATAGCAAGAAGTGTAGGTATGCTATACACATAATAAATCAATACATAGGTGTACACTCAACCTAATATAATCTCTAGGTGTTCACACAATTAGGTATCGTGTCTTATTTGTAGTATTACTTTCACTTAATACTCTCGACGTTTTAACAATTATGATTATGATCCCCATCCTAATTTTCTGAGTGTAATTCATCCCAATTATGCTAAAGTCTTAAATCTCACTTATCTTAATATAACATCACTTCAAACCTTAGTGTACTACATTAGGATTCTCGCATTACAAGTCCCGAAAGGGGCCTTAAGGGTCCGCAATCAATTTTGGAAAAATTTGCAGGGCGGTTCGGATCCACTAGGAAGGCGATCCAGACCCTTTCTAAAAACAAACGATCAAAATCTTTTAAAGTAAAATGATCTGGACCGTTCTTTCTTGAATAATGGTCAGCAAATTTTATGAAAGCGGGTCCGAACCGCTACCCTTTTCGACGCAGATTAGCCCGGAAACGTTCTTTTCACCAATTTAACAACTAAAACTTCTACGAATCATTCCCCAAACACCGATTAATCATACTAAATCAATTTCCTAACATGTATGTATGATTTCCACTAATATAGAATCATTAATTTATTTATAATCATCAATGAAATCTGGGATCCCCAATTAGTATAATAAACCCCTAGTTCTTCCAATTATCATCCAAGAACATAAATTTCCAGATTTATTCATGACAGAAAATTATCTATATGTGATTTCTAATCTAATCTAATAATTTTCCCGTAACTGATATAATAATTATCTATTTTTTGTCTATTTTAATTCCCCAAAAATCCAAATGACAAAACGACCCCTACGAGGTGCCGGTTAGGCCTAAAATTTCTCCGGTGTCCAAATAAAATGTCCGGGTAGAGTTTTTCATCTATCTCGACCCTTACAGGCTTGATTACGCACTCAAAATTACCATACGAGATATACAAAAATAATTTACCTTTTTATTCCATACAAATAGTCCCGACACGGCTCACACGTGTGTCCTGCCTTAAACTACCAAACTGCCAAACTGTTGTATTTCGCACTCTGAAAATTTATAAAAAATTATAATTCCATATTACATATACCCACAGTAATAAAAAATGATTTCCATTGATAATTATTAATCCTTCGCACGCTAGTTAATAATTATTTTAAATTCAGATTAATTAACAATTAATTTTTTTGACCTTTTTAATTTAATTAATCCAATAATAATAATTAATCTCATAATTATTTAATATCATAAAAAGTGGGGTATTACATAATTCCCTCCTAATAACGGAATTTTACCCCGAAATTCGAAAAGTAAACCATACCTTGTAGGAATAAGTCTTGATATTTCTCGCGCATATCCTCCTCTCTCTCCCATGTAGACTCCTCTACGTTATGATACTCCCACTGAACCCTCACTAGTGTAACTACCTTTGACCTCAATTTCATCTCGCTACGCTCTAGGATAACCATAGGCCTCTCCTCATATGAACTGTCGGGTCGTAAGTCAATCTTCTCAATCGCAATATGGGTGTGGGCCAACTCATCCATAAGAAACTGCCTCAATGATGAGATGTGGAACACATCGTGAATACGGTGCAAGTGATCTAGGTACTCAAGTCTGTATGCCACCGATCTGATCCTCTCGATAATTTCACATATCTCGGATCCAATTTCCCCTTTTATCCTAACCTCATCACCCCTTTCATAGGAGACACCCGCGGAAATACTTGAGCTCCCTGAAGAACCTTTTTACGTCGGCGTAGCTTTTCTGCCTGTCCTGGGCTACCGAATACGGTTCCTGATCATCTCAACCCTGGGTGAAGTTTCCAGAATTACCTCTGGCCCGTGTAAATTATTGTCCCCCACCTCTAGACAACAAGTAGGAGTACGGCAAGGTCTGTCATACAATGCCTCAAATGAGGCCATGCCACTCGTAAACTGATAGGAGTTATTATAAGCAAACTCCACCAGTGGAAGATACGACTCCCAACTCCCTCCAAAGTCAAGCACACACATGCACAACATATCCTCCATCATCTGATTAGTACGCTAAGTCTTCCCATCTATATGTGGGTGATAAGACATACTCAATCACAGTTCATTACACATAGCCTCCTCAAAGCTCTCCCAAAAGTGTGATACAACAGTCTTCTCTCTGTCGGACATGGTGTTCAAGGGTACCCGATGCAATCTCACTATCTCGACAATAAATATTCAGGTATACTGTCCCGTAGTGTAATCCGTACATACCAGCAAAAAATGAGCTACCTTGGTCAATCGATCCACCACTACCCATATAGAATCGTGACTCCGTTGTGAAGTAGGCAGCCCAGTAATAAAATCCATCGAAATGCTCTTCCATTTACACATAGGTATCTCCAACGGATGAAGTAACCCTAGAGGCCTCTGGTGGTCCACCTTTACCCGCTGACAAGTAGCACACTTGGACACGAACTCCGCAATGTCCTTCTTTATCGTACCCCACCAGTATTGTCGCCTCATGTCCTGGTACATTTTATCCCCTCCAGGATGTACCATAAATCTGGATCTATGAGACTGTGTCATCACTACGTGACATAAATATTCTCCGTCTGGGACCACTAATCTCCCATCAAATCGTAGTCCCCCATCTGAGCTCACTAAGTAGGACTCTGCACCCTCCGCTAGGAGCCGTACAATCTGATCCTGGCACAACAAATTAGCAGCCTGGGCCTGGATCACTCTCATAATAATATATGGAGTGACTATCATAACGAACATAAAGGATCTAACCACTGCCTCTTGATGTCCCATTCTTTCCACTTCGCATTCCACACTTCTGCCACCTCACCTACTGGCCTTCGGCTCAATGCATCAGCAACTAAGTTGGCCTTCCCTGGGTGGTACTGAATCTCAAACTGGTAATCTTTCACAAACTCTAGCCACCTGTGTTGATGCATGTTCAACTCCCGCTGAGTGAACAAGTATTGAACTGACTTGTGGTCTGTGAAGAGGAAAAATTTCTCCCCCAATAAGTAGCGTCTCCAAATCCGTAGGGCAAACATGACTGTTGCTAACTCCAAGTCATGAGTGGGGTAATTTCTCTCGTGAGGCTTAATCTTGTGGGAGGCATAAGATATAGCATGTTCCTCCTGCTGAAGTACTCCACCAAGTCCTTGTAGAGAGGCGCCAGTGTACACTAAGTACTTCACTCTTGGCCTGGGTAAAGCAAGAACTGGCGCTAATGTCAACTTACCCTTTAGCTCATCAAAAGCTAACTGGCAAGCATCGTCCCAAAATGAACTTCACCCCTTTGCGCGTTAAATTTGTCAATGGACCCGCAATCTTCGATAACCCCGTGATGAATCGCCTATAATATCCTACTAACCCCAAGAAGCTATGCACTTCCGTCGATGTCATGGGCTGTCCCCACTCCCTCATTGTCGACACTTTGCTCGAGTCCACTGATATCCCCAATTCTGACACAATGTGCCCTAAAAAACTGTACCTCCCGTAACTGGAATCTTCAGTTTTCATACTTGGCATACAACTGATGCTCTCGTAGAGTCATAAGAACCCATCTCAAATGATGGGCATGCTCCTCCTCAGTTTGTGAGTAAATCAGTAAGTCATCTATAAAGACAATGACAAACTGAACTAAGAACTCTCTGAACACCTAGTTCATCAAGTCCATGAATACTACTGGGGCATTTTTCAGCCTAAACGGCATGACTCTAAACTCATATGACCCGTATCTCATCAAGAAAGATTCTTTGACACACCCTGCTCCCTAATCTGTAGCTGATGGTATCCCGATCTCAAATCTATCTTGGATAAGAAAGCATCTCCTCTCAATTGGTCGAACAATTCATCGATTCGGGGCAACGGATACTTATTCCGTATCGTAACTTTCTTCAACTCTCAATAGTCCACAAACAACCTTAACGAACCATCCCTCATCTTTACAAATAAGACGGGAGCACCCCAAGGTGAGGTAATCCTACAGATGAAGCCCTGTCCCAATAACTGCTCAATCTGATCCTGTAACTCCCTCATCTCAGCTGGAGCCATATGGTACGGTGAACGGGCTATCATCCTGGTGCTCGGTATCAAATCTATAAATAACTTTATCTCTCAACTAGGCGATAGTATTGGTATCTCCTGGAACACATCAAAAGACTCTCGAAGAACAGGAATCGAGTCAAGAGGAATCACCACCTCCTTAGAGGTCTCCTCCTCTATGTAATACAACTGGGTGGACAATCCTCCCTCGGGATGAGGCATCACCACTAGAAAAATTTCATGGCCTAGTATTGTAAAAATAATAGTCCTACTATAACAGTCTATCATGTCTCTATAAGTAACGAGCCAATCCATGCCTATAATGGCATCATGCTCTTGCATATCTAGGACTAGCATGTCGGCAGGCAAGATTAAACTCTGAATATCTATCCCTACCCCTGGGCATATAAAGAAAATAAAAGACCCACTACCCAGCGGTGAGTCTACACTAGTCACTGTACTCTCTGCTGTGGCTAACAACCCTGTGGCCTGTGCAAAGCTAGTGGCTATAAAATAGTGTGATTCCCCATAGTGCCATGGATAGAAAACATAACCTTAATCATGGGTGGTACCTTCTGTGGTGTCGCCTGATGAACGTTATAAATATGTCCATACTATAACTTTCCCTGCTGAATCGAGGTTAATGGAAAAGTTGGGGCCTGTGCTGATACTGGTAGGGCGACAGGAAGGATGGGTCTCTGGGGTTCCTACTGGGCACCCTATTACTGGGGAACCTGCCCTTTTCGGTGCAATCCTGCTTCCTATGGTTAGTCTTGCCATAAAAAAATCACATGTCGCTAAAGTTACCTCCATTTTTCCCCTGTTGGCCTCGATCCTACTGGCCATTTCCTCCCCTCCACTAGCCCTTCTAATGCCTCTGTTGGCCCTGTTGGCTATGATGCTAGACCTGATGGACCTTCTACTGTCCTTGATGGCTATGCTGAATAGATTGGCCCTACTAGCTCTGTCTATAACCCCATATCCCTGCCTAAAATCTCTAGATTGAAATCACTCAGCAGGGTCCCCTAGTGGAAACTCTGCTAACCCTAACGAACCTGCTCATGAGCTGATGGTTCCCCACTAGCACTACTACCTCCAGTCTAGCCCTACTGGTTGGACTCCCGTGCTCGTTTGCTCCGCTGCTGATGGAAACGATGGTCGTGGCAATACAACAGAGCGGCATTGAGTATGTCAGTGAAAGTACCCAACAACAGATTACCTATGAGCTGCTGACGAATCCTCTAGGTCAATCCATCTATAAGCAAAAGAATTTTATTCTCTTTAGTATGCCCCTCATCTGGTACCATAGTAACAAACCTCATGAATTCCTCCTCATATTCTGCCACTGTCATACCCTCCTGCTTCAGCTTCAATAGTTTCTGCCTCATCTCTGTATGCACGACCGAGGGAAAATATTTGCAATCAAACCGCACCCAAAAGCTCTAAATAGACATGCTATCCTTCTCCTCCAAGGTAGTAGTGGACTCCGACCACTGTAAAGAGGCCCCCACTAGCTTGTAGGATGCCAGTAACTTCCTCTGAATGTCGGTACACTCGTACATCCAAAGGTGCCTCTAGATATCTTTCTTCCATTGGATCGCTATGATGATGTCAGAACCGCCCGAGAACTCTTTGGGATGTGCCCTCTGAAAAGTATCCTTGAACCTCTCCCATGAAGTGGGAACATGTGCTGGAATCGGTGCCACAACCTGTACCTAGGGTGGGGCCTGCTATACCACTGCTAAAGCTACATTTACTGCTTGAGCAACAATGGCGGCAACGTCAACTTTGTTAATCATTCCCTGAGGCTGAGCCGATGGCTGCTCTGGCGGGGCATTTCAATTTCTCGGGGCTCTTCTCAGAGGCATTTGAAATGAGAAGGGATTTATTATTCCATAATGATTATTAGATCTCAAATAGCTGAAGATGTAAACGTATAAATAAGAGTACAATAGTCCTAAAGATAGGGCTCTATATCAAAGAACGCAAAGAAAAAAACATGTTAAGCCGTACAGATCCTAAAGGACACTAGAACATGATTCTCTGATACCACCTGTGACACTCCACCTAATTAAATACCGGGTGATCAGTCCTTTATTAAATTAAAATCAAAGATTCCGGTTGGTTCATTCTTAGCATCACTGTCGAAAACCATGTTTATTATTAATCACCTAATAATTAATTAAGCCGTGTCAAAACATTTTCCCACATTAATTATATCCAATTAATCCACTAATAATTTCCATGATTTAATATATAAGCCAATTCCATTCCACAAGAATAAATATCGAACGTGAATCAACAATTGAAATAAATAAGACTGGATAAAACCTTCCAGTTCAAAGTCAAAAACCAAAGTATCATAATACTCAATCCAACAGTAAGGAAATGCTAAATAAAAATAAAATCCCTAAAATAGTTAATCTAGAAGTGGGCGACACATGCCCTAAATGAAATATATGAACTAAGAATAGAATGAGGAGATAACATCATCTAATATCAATGACCTACATCTTCCAAAATAGTTGTAGCTCGTCGAATGATCCACGCATCGAAGTTTGGCGGTGACCCTGTGGCTGGACACCTATATATATATATATAGAAAAAGAGAAGAGAAATAACACGAAAGAGCCCGATTTGTAAAAATATTTGTTTTAGCAAGTATTAAAACTACAAAGATGCAATTATTATGTACATGTTAGTTCCGACATCTCACTTGAGATTCTCACCACTCCACTAATGTGCACACCTAGCGTATGTCTACCACGACCTAGTCATCTATAATATTCCCAACTAGGTTACAAACATAAGCTCCTAAATATATCTCAAGGGAGTAACCCGTATCGCCCATACGATAAGCTAATAATATTTTTTTATGACAGTTACTCATTTTATATTCACTATATTTATAGGAAATCTTTTATCCTCTGGAATTACTTTACTTATCCATTATTTATACATTTTATAATTTCACAGGTTAGGATCATTCGTTCTCAAGTATTTATATATATATATATATATATATATATATATATATATATATAAAACCTGCTTCCCTTGGTTAGGACCACTTGGAATAATGCATACTCTGCTATCTTGTCCCGGTGCATCGCTCGCTGCATAAAGAACAACTAGTTTGGTGTCTCATATGAACCGTAAATCTCATAACACAAATATTGTAGGCGATCATACTCACCATCTAAATGGGTCACGCACATACCTACGCTCCCATTCAACCGTGAAAGCTATCCTACGTAACAGATAGCATGTATCCAAGTTCATATGCTCAGGGTACAAGTAAATATCCCCCTATCAGGTCACCCAAGATAAGATTGTCCACTATGCAAAACCTCCGCTCGATAGCTAGCAGCGTAGGTATGCTATACGCATTATAAATCAGTGCATATGTGTACACTCAACCTATTATAATCTTTGGGTATTCACACAATTAGGTATCATGTCTTATTTGCAGTATTACTTTCACTTAATACTCTCGACGTTTTAATAATTATGATTACGATCCCCTCCTAATTTTCTGAGGGTAATTCATCCCACTTATGCCCAAGTCTTAAACCTCACTTATCTTAATATAACATCACTTCAAACCTCAATGCACTACATTAGGATTCTCGCATTACAAGTCCCGAAAGGTGCCTTAAGGTTGCACAATCAATTTTGGAAAAATTACAGGGCGGTCCGGACCCACTAGGAAGGTGATCCGGACCCTTTTTAAAAACAAACGATCCAGAACTTTTTTTAAAAAAAACGGTCCGGACCTTTTATGAAAGGCGGTCTAGACCGCTACCCATTTCGACTCAGATTAGCCCAGAAACATTCTTTTCACCAATTTAACAACTAAAACTTCTACGAATCATTCCCAAACTCCGATCAATCATACTAAATCAATTTCCTAACATGTATGTATGATTTCCACTAATATAATGTCATTAAGTCGTTTCTAATTATCAATGAAATCTGGGATCCCCAATTAATTTAATAAAACCATAGTTCTTCCAATTATCATCCAAGAACATAAATTTCCATATTTGTTCATCACAGAAAATTATCTATACGTGATTTCTAATCTACATACATCAATGGTTCAACCTAAATTAAACTCATATTCAAATCATGTATATCAAATCTCCAATTTTCATCACTTTTACTGACAATACATAGGTATTTCATTCCTATACTAACATGAACATGAGTATTGATAAAGGAAAGCAAGTGATAAACACTTGCCTGATTATGAAGGTTTGATTTGTCGCTTAAACTTGATATAGATGGGTTCTCCTCTTTTCGATCTATGCGTTGATGATGTTTTTGGTGAAAAATGACTAGGTTGGGCCTTGGAACTCCTATGAACCTTTTCTTCTCATTCCTATGGGACTCTCTCTTTTCTTTGTAACTTTCACCCTAATGGAACTCCCGTAACTAATATAAGAATTAACTAATTTTCGTCCATTTTAATTCCCCAAAAATCCAATTGACAAAACTAACCCTACGAGGTGCCTGTTAGGCCTAAAATTGCTCCAGTGTCCAAATAAAATGCTCGGGTAGAGTTTTCCGAGTAACTCGACGCTTTCGAACTTGGTGGTGCACTCGAAATTACCATACGAGTTATACGAAAATAATTTACCTTTTTATCCCATACAATTAGTTCCGACACGGCTCACATGCGCGTCCTGACTCAAACTACCAAACTGTCTTATTTCGCATTCCGACAAATTATAAAAATTTATAATTCCATATGCCCATAATAATAACCAATTATTTCAATCGATAATTATTAATCTTTGGCACGCTAGTTAATAATTATTTTAGATTCGAATTAATTAGCAATTAAATTTTTTGACCTTTTTAATTTAATTAATCCAACAATAATAATTAATCTCATAATTATTTAATATCATAAAAATGCGGGGTATTACATTAGGCTTAAAAATGTGCCCCTGGTGGGGAACACCCCACCCCTAAACAACCTTGGCAAAGGCAAGAACAACTCGCATGGGGCCAACATAACTCATAGGAATTTATCATGTGTTCACGAGACTCCAAGTTTGAGTAAAGGAATAGAATTTCAAATAATAAGACTAAGGATTGAAAATTTTCCCTTAGAAGAATCGCCAAACGACCCTGAAAGGGGTATAACCTCACACAGGACCAACATAACTCGTAGAAACTGACTGCGTAGCGATGGGACTCCCAATTTGAAAATAGGACTTAGATTTAAAAATAAACATACTTAGACTTGAAAATGCTCCCTAAGAGGGATCCCATAACGGCCACCTAAGGGGCACGGGCACCTCGCAGGATAATAACGTAACTCGTAGGAACTGATCACATAGTCACGGGACTCCAAATTTGAGAATAGGACTAAAATTTGTAAATAACGAGACTTATATTTGAAAGCATGCCCGTCTGGGGAATACCCAAAACAACCCTGCAAGGGGTATGAACACTTCGCACAGGACCAACGTAACTCATCGGAACTGACCACATAGTCACGAAACTTTCGGTTTGAGAATAGGACTGAAATTTGTAAATAAGAATACTAAGACTTAAAAACTTGCCCCCAGGTAGAGAAAAACTAAAATAGCTCCCAACCGGCCACGCAAAGTCATGAACACCTCTCACAGGACTAACGTAACTCGTAGGAACTAATCACATAGTTAGGGGACTCGCGGTTTGAGGATTGAACTGAAATTTGCAAATAAGCATACTTAAGGGGAAAGAACAACCCCATAAGGGGAACGAACACCTGGCACAAAACCAACGTAACTCGTAGGAACTAACTACTTAGTAACAGGACTCTCGATTTGAAAATAGGATTGAAATTTGCAATAAGTAAACTTAAGCTTAATAACGTTCCCCCAGGGGAAAACCCCAAATAACCCCAAACGGTCCCGCAAGGGGCATGAATACCTCGTACAAACCAGCGTAACTCGTTGGAACTGATCGTGTAGTCACAGTACTCCTAGTTTTACAATAGGAATATGATTTTTAAAAAAGAAAAATTAGGCTTGAAAATGTGCGTTGAGGGGGAAAACCCAAAACAACAACCAAATGGCCCTCCAAGGGGTATGAAAACCTTGCACAGGACCAATATAACTTGTAAGAATTGGTTGCCAATCACGAGACCCTAAATTTGAGAATAGGATTGATATTTGCAAATAAATAGACTTAGGCTTGAAAACCTTCCTCGAGGGGAAGACCCAAAACTGATCCGCAAGGGGCTGAACACCTCGCACGGGACCAAGTAAGCCATCACTACACCAAAACTGGCGATTGGTCACGGACAAAATCCCAGACCAAAGCTTTGGGTCGAGGACTTGGGTTGTGACCATTTCGGGCGTGACCATTTTCGTGGGTTACGGCCCAAGTCCGTGACCAAAAAATGGTCACGACCGAGAGGGGTCACGACAAATGGTCGCGGAGTTGGGCCGTGACCCATGCCGTGATGGGTCGCGGACCTCATCCGTGACCCACAAACGTTCCGCGAACCACACCCGTGATAAAAAAATTAAAAAAAAACTTGGTCGCGGCCCTCATCCGTGACCCACAACAGTGACAAATTGGTCCCGGCCAAAGTCCGCGACCCACGACCGTGACAAACAAATTTAAAAAAAAAATGGTCGCGGCCCAAGTCCGTGACCCACAACCATGACAAAAAAAATTAAAAAAATGGTCGCAAACTTTGTCCATGACCCACAACCGTGACGAAAAAAATGGTCGGGGCCCAAGTCCGCGACCATTTTTATGCATGACGAAAAAAATAAAAATGGTCATGGACAAAGTCGATGACCATATTTAACTATAATTTTAAAAAAATGCATTTTTTTGGTCCAATCCTAAAATTGGGGGTCCTGTGAGTGCACCATCGGTTGCTACGTGTAACATTTGATGCGTACAAGGTGTTACAAATATTTATTATTGGCAAAACAATACAAAAAATCACAAATTCCGAATCGAGAACGTTGTTGATAAACAAACATATATACAAACTTATAAATATTACACGTCTTAATAATTCACAGACCAAAAAAAAATTGGGCAGAATTTCCCCTATTTTCTTGACATTCCAAAACCTGTAAATGTAAAACCTTCTTATTATAAAGCCCGCACGGACATAAAATTCAACGATCAAATTATAAAAGCCCGCACGACCATTAATCTAAATAATTAAAGCCCGCACGGCTGTAACACAAAAAACAGAATCCAGAATGTCCACAACATATAAACAATCTTCACGCTGTAAACCATTGCCTCCTTCATTTGTTCCGCATGCAAAAATCCTACAAATGATAGGATACATAAAAAAAATATAAGTAACCAAGTAGTTTTACAAAAAATTAAATCAAGCTGAAAAATTGCATGTATAAGTTAAAATTATCAACATATCAATATTTTTAAGCCTAAGTCTAGAAATATGAAAACTACCGTCGTATTCTCAAACCGGGAGTCCTACAACTGCGTGGTCAGTTCCTTATGAGTTACATTGGTCCCGTGGGAGGTGTTGGTGCCACCCACAAGGCCGTTCGGGGGTTGTTTCAAGTTTTCAACCTCTAACGCCATGTTTTGCTAAAGTCTAGAAATACGCAAATTACCGTCGTATTCTCAAACCGGGAGTCCCGCGACTGCGTGGTCGGTTCCTACGAGTTACATTGGTCCCGTGGGAGGTGTTGTTGCCACCCACGGGGATGTTTGGTGGCTGTTTTGAGTTTTCACCCTCTAACGCCATATTTTTAAGCCTAAGGCTAGAAATATGCAAATTACCATCGTATTCTCAAATCGGGAGACTCGCAAATGCGGGGTCAGTTCCTACAAGTTACATTGGTCCCGTGGGAGGTGTTGGTGCCACCCACGGGGACACTCCGGGGCTGTTTGGATTTTTCACCCTCTAACGCCATGTTTTTAAGGATAAGTCTAGAAATATGCAAATTACCGTTGTATTCTCAAATCGGGAGACCCGCGGCTGCGAGGATAGTTCCTACGAGTTACATTGGTCCCATGGTAGGTGTTGGTGCCACCCACGGGGACATTCCGAGGCTGTTTCGAGTTTTCATCCTCTAACGCCATGTTTTTAAGCCTAAGTCTATAAATATGAAAATTACCATCGTATTCTCAAATCGGGAGTCCCAAGGCTGCGTGGTCAGTTCCTACGAGTTACATTGGTCCCGTGGGAGGTGTTAATTCCACCCACGGTGTTGTTCGGGGGCTGTTTCGAGTTTTCACCCTCTAACGCATGTTTTTAAGCCTAAGTCTAAAAATATGAAAATTACAGTCGAATTCTCAAACCGGGAGTCCCACGGCTGTGTGGTCAGTTCCTATGAGTTACATTGGTCCCGTGGGAGGTGTTGGTGCCACCCACGGGATCATTCGGGGGTTGTTTCGAGTTTTCACCCTTTAACGCGATGTTTTGCTTAAGTCTAAAAATAGGAAAATTACCTTCGTATTCTCAAACCGGGAGTCCCGCGGCTGCGTGGTTAATTCCTAAGAGTTACATGGGTCCCGTGGGAGGTGTTTGTGCCACCCACGGGGACGTTCGGGGGCTATTTCGAGTTTTCACCCTCTAACGCTATGTTTTTAAGCCTAAGTCTAGAAATATGCAAATTATCGTCGTATTCTCAAATCGGGAGTCCCGCGGCTGCATGATCAGTTCCTACAAGTTACGTTGGTCTCGTGGGAGGTATTGCTGCCACCCACGGGGACGTTCGGGGGCTGTTTCGAGTTTTTACCCTCTAACGCCATGTTTTTAAGCCACCCACGGGGCCGTTCGGGGGTTGTATCGAGTTTTCACCCTCTAAGGCCATGTTTTTCATAAGTCTAAAAATATGCAAATATTCATCGTATTCTCAAACAGGGAGACCCGGGGCTGTGGGGTCAGTTACTACAAGTTACATTAGTCTCGTCGGAGGTGTTGTTGGCACCCACAGAGACGTTCGGTGGCAGTTATGAGTTTTCACCCTCTAACGCTATGTTTTTAAGCCTATGTTTAGAAATATGCAAATTTTCGTCGTATTCTCAAACCGGGAGACCCGCGATTGCGGGGTCAGTTCCTATGAGTTACATTGGTACCGTGGGAGGTGTTGGTGCCACCGACGGGGACGTTCGGGGGCTATTTTGAGTTTTGACCCTCTAACACCATGTTTTTAATCCTAAGTACAGAAATATGTAAATTGTCATCATTTTTTTAAACCGGGAGACCCGCGGCTGCGGGGTCAGTTCCTACGAGTTACATTGGTTCTGTCGGAGGTGTTGTTGCCAGCCAGGGGGACGTTCGGTGGCTATTTTGAGTTTTCACCCTCTAACGCCCTATTTTTAGGCCTAAGTCTAGACATATACAAATTGTCATCATATTCTCAAATCGAGAGACCTACGACTGCGGGGTCAGTTCCTACGAGTTAGATTGGTCCCGTAGGAGGTGTTGTTGCCACCCACGGGGACGTTCGGTGGCTGTTTCGAGTTTTCACCCTCTAACGCCATATTTTTAAGCCTAATTCTAGAAATATTCAAATTGTCATCGTATTCTCAAACCGGGAGACCCGCGGCTGCAGGGTCAGTTCTACGAGTTACATTGGTCCCGTGGGAGGTGTAGGTGCCACCCACGGGGACGTTCGTGGGTTATTTCAATTTTTCACCCTCTAACGCCATATTTTAAGCCTAAGTCTAAAAATATGCAAATTGTCGTCGTATTCTATAATCGGGAGACCCGCGGTCACGGGGTCAGTTCTTAAGAGTTACATTGGTCCCGGGGGAGGTGTTGGTGCCACCCACGGGGATGTTCGGGGACTGTTTCGAGTTTTCACCCTCTAACGCCATGTTTTTAAGCTAAGTCAAGAAATATGAAAATTACCATCGTATTCTAAAACAGGGAGTCCCGCGGTTGCGTGGTCAATTCCTACGAGTTACATTAGTCTCGTGGGAGGTGTTGGTTCCATCCACGACGACGTTCGGGGGGTTGTTTGGAGTTTTCACCCTCTAACGTCATGTTTTTAAGCATAAGTCTAGAAATATGCAAATTACCATCCTATTTTCAAATTGGGAATCCCGCAGTAGCGTGATCAGTTCCTACGAGTTACATTCATCCCGTAGGAGGTGTTGGTGCCACCCACGGGGCCGTACGGGGCCTGATTCGGGTTTTCACCCTCTAACGCCATGTTTTTAAGCCTAAGTCTAGAAATATGGAAATTATCGTCGTATCCTCAAACCGGGAGACCCGCGATTACGGGGTCAGTTCCTACGAGTTACATTGGTCCCGTGGGTGGTGTTGGATCCACCCACGGGGACATTCTGCGGCTGTTTCAAGTTTTCACCCTCTAACGACATGTTTTTAAGCCAAAGTCTAGAAATATGAAAATTACCATCGTATTCTCAAACTAGGAGACCCGCGGCTGCAGGGTCAGTTCCTACGAGTTACATTGGTTCCGTGGGAGATGTTGGTGCCACCGACGGGGACGTTCGGGGGAGGTTTTGAGTTGTCAGCCTCTAACGCCATGTTTTTAAACCTAAGTCTAAAAATATGCAAATTGTCATCGTATTCTCAAACCAGGAGTCAGTTCCTATAAGTTACATTGGTCCCGTCGGAGGTGTTGTTGCAACCCACGGGGACGTTCGGTGGCAGTTTTGAGTTCCACCCTCTAACGCTATGTTTTTAAGCCTAAGTTTAGAAATATGCAATTTTTTATCGTATTCTCAAACTGGGAGATTCGTGGCTGTGGGATCAGTTCCTACGAGTTACATTGGTCCCGTAGGAGGTGTTGTTGCCACCCACGGGGACGTTTGGTGGCAGTTTCGAGTTCTCACCCTCTAACGCCATGTTTTTAAGCCTAAGTCTAAAAATATGAAAATTTTCATCATATTCTCAAACCGGGAGACCCGCGGCTGCGGGGTCAGTTCTACGAGTTACATTGGTCCCGTGGGAGGTGTTGGTGCCACCCACGGGGATGTTCGGGGGCTATTTCTATTTTTCACCCTCTAACGCCATGTTTTTAAGCGTAAGACTAGAAATATGCAAATTGTTGTCGTATTCTCAAACCGGGAGACCCGCGGCTGTGGGGTTTGTTCCTACGAGTTACATTGGTCCCGTGGGAGGTCTTGTTGCCACCCACGGGGACTTTCGGTGGTTGTTTCGAGTTTTCACCCTCTAACGCAATGTTTTTAAGCCTAAGTCTAGAAATATGCAAATTACCATCGTATTCTCAAATCGGGAGACCCGCGGTCATGGGGTCAGTTCCTACGAGTTACATTGGTCCCGTTGGAGGTGTTGGTGCCACCCACGGGGATGTTCGGGGGCTGTTTCGAGTTTTCACTCTCTAACGCCATGTTTTTAAGCCTAAGTCAAGATATATGCAAATTACCATCGTATTCTTAAACCGGGAGTCCCGCGACTGTGTGGTCAATTCCAACGAGTTACATTGGTCCCGTGGGAGGTGTTGGTGCCATCCACGAAGACGTTCGGGTGCTGTTTTGAGTTTTCACCCTCTAACGTCATGCTTTTAAGCATAAGTCTAAAAATATGGAAAATAGCATCCTATTTTCAAATCGGGAATCCCGCAGTTGCATGGTCAGTTCCTACGAGTTACATTGGTCCCGTAGGAGGTGTTGGTGCCACCCACGGTGCCGTTCGGGGCCTATTTCGGGTTTTCCCCCTCTCACGCCATGTTTTTAAGCCTAAGTCTGGAAATTTGCAAATTACTGTCCAATTATCAAACTGGGAGACCCGCGGTTGCGGGGTCAGTTCCTACGAGTTACATTTGTCCCGTGGGAGGTGTTGGTGCCACCCACGGGGACGTTCCGGGGCTGTTTGGAGTTTTCACCCTCTAACGCCATGTTTTTAAGGATAAGTCTAGAAATATGTAAATTACCGTTGTATTCTCAAATCGGGAGACCCGCGGCTGCGAGGATAGTTCCTACGAGTTACATTGGTCCCATGGTAGGTGTTGGTGCCACCCACGGGGACGTTCGGGGGCTGTTTCGAGTTTTCACCCTCTAACGCCATGTTTTTAAGCCTAAGTCAAGAAATATGCAAATTACCCTCGTATTCTCAAACCGACAGTCCCACGGCTGCGTGGTCAATTCCAACGAGTTACATTGGTCCCGTGGGGGGTGTTGGTGACACCCACGGGGAAGTTCGGGGGCTGTTTCGAGTATTCACCCTCTAACGTCATGTTTTTAAGCCTAAGTCTTGAAATATGAAAATTACCGTCCTATTTTCAAACCGAGAATCCCGCAGCTGCGTGGTAAGTTCCTACGAGTTACATTGGTCCCGTAGGAGTTGTTGGTGCCACCCACGGGGACTTTTGGTGGCTCTTTCAAGTTTTCACCCTCTAACGCCATGTTTTTAAGCCTAAGCCTAGAAAGATGCACATTACCATCGTATTCTCAAATCGGGAGACTTGTGAATGCGGGGTCAGTTCCTACAAGTTACGTTTGTCCCGTGGGAGGTGTTGGTGCCACCCACGGGGACGTTCTGGAGTTGTTTCGAGTTTTCACCCTCTAATGCCATATTTTGATTAAGTCTAAAAATATGGAAATTATCATCATATTCTCAAATCGGGAGTGTCGCGGCTGCGCTGTCAGTTGCTTCAAGTTACATAGGTCCCGTGGGAGGTGTTGGTGCCACCCACAGGGCCGTTCGGGTGTTGTTTTGGGTTTTCACCCTTTAACACCATATTTCTAAGCCTAAGTCTATAAATATGAAAATTATTGTCCTATTCTCAAATCGGGAGTCCCGCAGCTGCGTGATCAGATCCTACGAGTTACGTTGGTCCCGTGGGAGTTTTTGTTGCCACCCACGGGGACGTTCGGGTGCTGTTACGAGTTTTCACCCTCTAACGCCATGTTTTTAAGCCAAAGTCTAGAAATATGCAAATTGTCGTCGTATTCTCAAACCGGGAGACCCGCGACTGCGGGGTCAGTTCTACGAGTTACATTGGTCCCGTGGGTGGTATTGGTGCCACCCACGGGGACATTCGGGGGTTGTTTCGAGTTTTCACCCTCTAACGTCATGTTTTTAAGCCTAAGTCTAGAAATATGGAAATTGTCGTCGTATTCTCAAATCGGGAGACCCGCGGCTGTGGGGTCTATTCCAACGAGTTTCATTTGACCCGTGGGAGGTGTTGTTGCCAGCCACGTGGACGTTCGGTGGCTGTTTCGAGTTTTCACCCACTTACGCCATGTTTTTAAGCCTAAGTCTTGAAATATGCAAATTACCATCGTATTCTCAAATCGGGAGACCCGCGGTCGAGGGGTCAGTTCCTACGAGTTACATTGGTCCCATGGGAGGTTTTGGTGCCACCCATGGGGACGTTTGGGGGTTGTTTCGAGTTTTCACCCTCTAACGCCATGTTTTTAAGCCTAAGTCAAGAAATATGAAAATTACCCTCGTATTCTCAAATCGGGAGTGCCGTGGCTGCATGGTCCATTCCAACGAGTTACATTGGTCCCGTGGGAGGTGTTAGTGCCACCCACGGGGACGTTCAGGGGGTGTTTCGAGTTTTCACACTCTAACATCATGTTTTTAAGCCTAAGTCTTGAAATATTCAAATTACCGTCCTATTTTCAAACTGGGAATCCCGCAGCTGCGTGGTCGGTTCCTACGAGTTACATTGGTCCCGTGGGAGGTTTTGGTGCCACCCACGGGGCCGTTCGGGGCATGTTTCAAGTTTTCAACCTCTAACGCCATGTTTTTAAGCCTAAGTCTAGAAATAAACGAATTATCGTCGTATTCTCAAACCGGGAGACCCGCGGCTGTGGGGTCAGTTCCTATGAGTTACATTGATCCCGAGGGAGGTGTTGGTGCCACCCACGGGGACGTTCGGGGGCTATTTCGAGTTTTCACCCTCCAATGCCATATTTTACTTGAGTTTAAATATATGGAATTTATCATCATATTCTTGAATCGGGAGTCTCGCTGCTGCGCGGTTAGTTCCTTCGAGTTATATAGGTCCCGTGGGAGGTATTAGTACCACCCACGGGGACGTTCGGGGGCTATTTTAGGTTTTTACCCTCTAACACCATGTTTCTAAGCCTAAGTCTAGAAATATGCAAATTACCGTCCTATTCTCAAACTGGGAGTCCCGCAGCTACGTGATCAGTTCCTACGAGTTACATTGGTCCCGTGGGAGGTGTTGGTGCCACCCACGGGGATGTTCGAGGCTGCTTCGGGTTTTCACCCTCTAACGCCATGTTTTTAAGCCTAAGTCTAGAAATATGCGAATTATCATCGTATTCTCAAACTGGGAGACCTGCGGCTACGGGGTCAGTTCCTATGAGTTACATTGGTCTCGTGGGAGGTGTCGGTGCCACCCACGGGGCCATTCGGGGGTTGTTTTGAGTTTTCACCCTCCAACGCCATGTTTTTAAGCCTAAGTATAGAAATCTACAAATTACCCTCGTATTCTCAAACCGGGAGTCCCGCGGCTGCGTGGTCAATTCCAACGAGTTACATTGGTCCCGTGGGAGGTGTTGGTGCCACCCACGGGCAGTTCGGGGCCTGTTTCGGGTTTTCACCCGCTAACGCCATGTTTTTAAGCCTAAATCTAGAAATACATGAATTATCATCGTATTCTCAAACCGAGAGACCCGCAACTGTGGGGTCAGTTCCAACGAATTACACTGGTCCCGGGGGAGGTGTTGGTACCACCCACGGGGATGTTCGGGGGCTGTTTCGAGTTTTCACCCTCTAACGCCATGTTTTGCTTAAGTATAAAAATATGGAAATTATCATCGTATTTGCAAACCGGGAGTCTCGCGACTGCGCGGTCAGTTCCTTCGAGTTATATAGGTCCCGTGGGAGGTGTTGGGGCCACCCACGGGGTAGTTCGGTGTCTGTTTTGGGTTTTCACACTCTAACACCATATTTTTAAGCCTAAGTCTAAAAATATACAAATTACCATCCTATTCACAAACCGGGAGTCCCCCATCTACGTGATCAGTTCCTACGAGTAACATTGGTCCCGTGGGAGGTGTTGGTGCCACCCACGGGGACGTTCAGGGGTTGTTTCGGGTTTTCACCCTCTAACACCATGTTTTTAAGCCTTAGTCTAGAAATATGCAAATTACCCTCGTATTCTCAAACCGGGAGTCCCGCGGCTGGGTGGTCAATTCCAACGAGTTACATTGGTCCCGTGGGAGGTGTTGGTGCCACCCACGGGGACATTCGGGAGATTTTTTGAGTTTTCACCCTCTAACGTCATGTTTTTAAGCCTAAGTCTTTAAATATGCAAAGTACCATCCTATTTTCAAACCGGGAATCCCGCAGCTGCGTGGTTAGTTCCTACAGCTTACATTGGTCCCGTAGGAGGTGCTGGTGCCACCCACAGGGCCGTTCGGGGCCTATTTCGGGTTTTCCCCCTCTAAAGCCATGTTTTTAAGCCTTAGTCTAGAAATATGTGAATTATCATCGTATTCTCAAATCGGGAGACCCACGGCTACGGAGTCAGTTCCTACGAGTTACATTGGTCCCGGTGGAGGTGTTGGTGCCACCCACGGGGACGTTCGGGGGCTATTTTGAGTTTTCACCCTCTAACACCATGTTTTGCATAGGTTTAGAAATATGGAAATTATCATCGTATTCTCAAACTGGGAGTCTCACGGCTATGCCGTCAGTTCCATCAAGTTGTATAGGTCTCGTGGAAAATGTTGGTGCCACCCACGGGGCCGTTCGGGGGCTATTTTGGGTTTTCACCCTCTAACGCCATATTTCTAAGCTTAAGTCTAGAAATATGAAAATTACCATCATATTCTCAAGACGGGAGTCCTGCAGCTGCGTAATCAGTTCTTATGAGTTACATTAGTCCCGTGGGAGGTGTTGGTGCCACCCACGGGGACGCTCGGGGGATGTTTTCAGTTTTCACCCTTTAACGCCATGTTTTTAAGCCTAAATCTAAAAATATGCAAATTACCATCGTATTCCTAAACCGGGAGACCCGCGGTTGCGGGGTCAGTTCCTACGAGTTACATTGTTCCGTAGGAGGTGTTGGTGCCACCCACGGGGACGTTTTGGGGCTGTTTCAAGTTTTCACCCTCTAACGACATGTTTTTAAGCCTAAGTCTAAAAATATGCAAATTGTCATCATATTCTCAAATCGGGAGACCCGCGGCTGCTGGGTCAGTTCCTACAAGTTACATTGGTCCCGTTAGAGGTGTTGTTGCCACCCACAGGTACGTTCAGTGGCTACTTTGAGTTTTCACTCTCTAACGCTATATTTTTAATCCTAATTTTAGAAATATCCAAATTTTCGTCGTATTCTCAAATCGGGAGACCCGCGGGTGCGGGGTCAGTTCCTACGAGTTAGTTCCGTAGGAGGTGTTGGTGCCACCCACGGGGACGTTCTGGGGCTATTTCAAGTTTTCACCATCTGACGACATGTTTTTAATCATAAGTCTAGAAATATGCAAATTACCATCGTATTCTAAAATTAGGATACCCGCGACTGCGGGGTCGGTTCCTAGGAGTTACATTAGTCTAGTGGGAGGTGTTGGTGCCACCGACGGGGACGTTCGGGGGCTATTTTGAGTTTTCACCCTCTAACGCAATGTTTTTAACCCTAAGTCTAAAAATATGCAAATAGTCATCGTATTCTCAAACCGAGAGACCCGCAACTGCAAGATCAGTTCCTACATGTTACATTGGTCCCGCCGGAGGTGTTGTTGCCAACCACGGGGACGTTCGGTGGCTGTTTTGAGTTTTCACCCTCTAACGCTATGTTTTTAAGCCTAAGTTTTGAAATATGCAAATTTTCATCGTATTCTCAAACCGGGAGACCCGCGGCTGCTGGGTCAGTTCCTACGAGTTACATTGGTCTCGTGGGAGGTGTTGTTGCCACCCATGAGGACGTTCGGGTGTTGTTTCGAGTTTTCACCCTCTAACGCCATGTTTTTAAACCTAAGTCTAAAAATACGCAAATTGTCATCATATTCGCAAACCAGGATACCTGCGACTGCGGGGTCAGTTCTACGACTTACATTGGTCCTGTGGGAGGTGTTGGTGCCACCCACGGGAATATTCGGGGGCTATTTCGAGGTTTCACCCTCTAACGCCATGTTTTTAAGCCTAAGTCTAGAAATATCCAAATTGACATCATATTCTCAAACCGGGAGATCCACGGTTGCGGGGTCTATTCCTACGAGTTATATTGGTCCCGTGGGAGGTGTTGTTGCCACCTACGGGGACGTTCGGTGGTTATTTCGAGTTTTCACCATTTAACGCCACGTTTTTAAGCCTAAGTCTTGAAATATGCAAATTACCGTCGCATTCTAAAATCGGGAGACCCTCGGTGGAGGGGTCAGTTCCTACGAGTTACATTGGTCCCGTGGGAGGTGTTGGTGCCGCCCACGGGGACGTTCGGGGGCTGTTTCGAGTTTTCACCCTCTAATGCCATGTTTTTAAACCTAAGTTAAGAAATATGCAAATTACCCTCGTATTCTTAAACGGGAGTCCCGCGGCTGCGGGGTCAATTCCAACGAGTTACATTGGTCCCGTGGGACGTGTTCGTGCCACCCACGGGGAAGTTCGAGGGCTGTTTCGAGTTTTCACCCTCTAACGTCATGTTTTTAAGCCTAAGTCTTGAAATATGCAAATTACCATCCAATTTTCAAACCGGGAATCCCGCAGTTGCGTGGTCAGTTCGTAGAGTTA
Organism: Sambucus nigra; assembly: GCA_949130495.1. NCBI lineage: Eukaryota > Viridiplantae > Streptophyta > Magnoliopsida > Dipsacales > Adoxaceae > Sambucus > Sambucus nigra. The sequence goes on along the minus strand of OX422215.1, from coordinate 321,760,696 downwards.
CATTGGTCCTATGGGAGGTGTTGGTGTGCCACCCACGGGGCCGTTCGGGACCTGTTTCGAGTTTTCACCCTCAAGCGCCACGTTTTTAAGCCTAAGTCTAGAAATATGCAAATTGTCACCGTATTCCCAAACCGGGAGTCCCACGACTACGGGGTCAGTTCCTACAAGTTACATTGGTCTAGGGGGAGGTATTGGTGCCACCCACGGGGACGTTCGGGGGGTGTTTCAAGTTTTCACCCTCTAACGCCATGTTTTGATTAAGTCTAGAAATATGGAAATTATCATCATATTCTCAACCCGTGAGTCTCGCAGCTGCACGGTCAGTTCCTACAAGTTACATAGGTCCCGTGGGAGGTGTTGGTGCCACCCACGGGGAGGTTTGGAGGCTATTTTGGGTTTTCACCCTCTAACACCATATTTCTTAGCCTAAGTCTAGAAATATGCAAATTACTTATCTATTCTCAAACCGGGAGTCCCGCAGCTGCGTGATCAGTTCTTACGAGTTACATTGGTCCCGTGGGAGGTGTTGTTGCCACCCACGGGGACGTTCGGGTACTGTTTCGAGTTTTCAACCTCTAACGCCATATTTTTAAGGCTAAGTCCAGATATATGCAAATTTTCATCGTATTCTCACATCGGGAGACGCGCGACTGCAGGGTCAGTTCTACGAGTTACATTGGTCCTGTGGGACGTGTTGGTGCCATCCACGGGGACATTCGGGGGCTGTTTCGAGTTTCCACCCTATAACGCCATGTTTTTAAGCCTAAGTCTAGAAATATGCAAATTGTCATCGTATTCTCAAATCGAGAGACCCACGACTACGGGGTCTGTTCCTACGAGTTACATTAGACCCGTGGGAGGTGTTGTTGCCACCCACGGGGACGTTCGGTGGTTGTTTCGAGTTTTCACCCCTTAACGCCATGTTTCTAAGCCTAAGTCTTGAAATATGAAAATTACCGTCGTATTCTCAAATCGGGAGACCTGCGGTCGAGGGGCCAGTTCCTACGAGTTACATTGGTCCCGTGGGAGGTGTTGGTGCCACCCACGGGGACGTTCGGTGGCTGTTTCGAGTTTTCACCCTCTAATGCCATGTTTTTAAGCCTAAGTCAAGAAATATACAAATTACCCTCATATTCTCAAACCGGGAGTCCCGCGGCTGCGTGGTAAATTTCAACGAGTTACATTGGTCCCGTGGGAGGTGTTGGTTCCACCCACGGGGACGTTCGGGGGCTATTTCGAGTTTTCACCCTCAAACATCATGTTTTTAAGCCTAAGTCTTGAAATATGCAGATTATCGTCCTATTTTCAAACCGGGAATCCCGCAGCTGCGTAGTCAGTTCCTACGAGTTACATTGGTCCCGTGGGAGCTGTTGGTTCCACCCACGGGGCCGTTCGGGGCCTATTTCGGGTTTTCACCCGATAACGCCATGTTTTTAAGCCTAAATCTAGAAATATGCGAATTATCATTGTATTCTCAAGCCGAGAGACCCGCGGTTGTGGGGTTCATTCCTACGAGTTACATTGGTCCCGAGGGAGGTGTTGGTGCCACCCACGGGGATGTTCGAGGGTTGTTTCGAGTTTTTACCCTCTAACGCCATGTTTTGCTTAAGTCTAAAAATATGGAAATTATCATCGTATTCTTGAACCGAGAGTCTCGCGGCTGCGCGGTTAGTTCCTTCGAGGTACATAGGTCCCGGTGGAATTATTGGTGCTACCCACGGGGCCGTTTGGGGTCTGTTTCGTGTTTTCACCCTCTAACACCATATTTCTAAGCCTAAGTCTAGAAATATGCAAATTACCGTCCTATTATCAAACCGGGAGTCCCCCGGCTACGTGATCAGTTCCTACGAGTTACATAGGTCCCGTCGGAGGTGTTGGTGCCACCCACGGGGACGTTCGGTGGTTGTTTTGGGTTTTCACCCTTTAACGCCATGTTTTTAAGCCTTAGTGTAGAAATATGCGAATTATCATCGTATTCTCAAACTGGGAGACCCGCGCCTACGGGGTCAGTTCCTACGAGATACATTGGTCCCGTGGGAGGTGCTGGTGCCACCCACGAGGCCGTTCGGGGGTTGTTTCTAGTCTTCACCCTCTAACGCCATGTTTTTAAGCCTAAGTCTAGAAATATGCAAATCACCCTCGTATTCTCAAACCGGGAGTCCCGCGGCTGCGTGGTCAATTCCAAAGAGTTACATTGGTCCTGTGGGAGGTGTTGGTGCCACCCACGGGGACGTTCGGGGCAGTTTCGAGTTTTCACCCTCTAACGTCATGTTTTTAAGCCTAATTCTTGAAATATGAAAATTACCGTCCTATTTTCAAACCGGGAATCCCGTAGCTGCATGGTCAGTTCCTACGAGTTACATTTGTCCCGTAGGGGGTGTTGGTGCCACCCACAAGGCCGTTCGAGGCCAGTTTCGGGTTTTCACCCTCTAACGCCATGTTTTTAAGCCTAAGTCTAGAAATATGTGAAGTATCATCGCATTCTCAAACCGAGAGACCCGCGGCTGCGGGGTCAGTTCCTACGAGTTACATTGGTCCCGAGGGAGGTGTTAGTGCCACCCACGGGGACGTTCGGGGGCTATTTCGAGTTTTCACCCTCTAACGCCATGTTTTGCTTAAGTCTATAAATATGGAAATTATCATCGCATTCTCAAATCGGGAATCTCGCGGGTGTGCGGTCAGTTCCTTCGAGTTACATAGGTCCCGTGGGAGGTGTTGGTGCCACCCAAGGGGCCGTTCGGGGGCTATTTTGGGGGGTCACCCTCTAATGCCATATTTCTAAGCCTAAGTCTAGAAATATGCAAATTACCGTCCAATTCTCAAATTGGGAGTCCCGCAGCTACGTGATCAGTGCCAACGAGTTACATTGGTCCCGTGGGAGGTGTTGGTTCTACCCACGGGGACATTCGGGGGAAATTTTGAGTTTTCACCCTCTAACGCCATGTTTTTAAGCCTAAGTCTAAAAATATGCAAATTACCATCGAATTCTCAAACCGGGAGACCCGCGGATGCAGGGTAAGTTCCTACGAGTTACATTGGTTCCGTAGGAGGTGTTGGTGCCACCCACGGGTACGTTCTGGGGCTGTTTCTAGTTTTCACCCTCTGACGACATGTTTTTAAGCCTAAGTCTAGAAATATGCAAATTACCATCGTATTCTCAAACCAGGAGACCCGCGGCTGTGGGAACAGTTCTGACGAGTTACATTGGTCCCGGGGGAGGTGTTGGTGCCACCACGGGGATGTTCGAGGGCTATTTCGAGTTTTCAACCTCTAACGCCATGTTTTTATTAAGTCTAGAAATATGGAAATTATCATTGTATTCCCAAACCGGGAGTCTCGCGGCTGTGCAGTCAGTTCCTTCGAGTTACATAGGTCCCGTGGGAGGTGTTGGTGCCACCCACGTGGCCGTTCGGGGGCTGTTTTGGGTTTTCACCCTCTAACACCATATTTCTAAGCCTAAGTCTAGAAATATGCAAATTACTGTCCTATTATCAAATCGAGAGTCCCTCAACTGCGTGATTAGTTCCTATGAGTTACATTGGTCCCGTGGGAGGTGTGGTTGCCACCCACGGGGACGTTCGGGGCCTGCTTCGAGTTTTCACCCTCTAACGCCATGTTTTTAAGCCTAAGTCTATAAATATGCAAATTACCGTCGTATTCTCAAATCGGGAGACCCGTGGTCGAGGGTCAGTTCCTACAAGTTACATTGGCCCGTGGGAGGTGTTGGTGCCACCCATTGGGACGTTCGGGGGCTGTTTCGAGTTTTCACCCTCTAACGCCATGTTTTTAAGCCTAAGTCAAGAAATATGCAAATTACCCTCGTATTCTCAAAACGGGAGTGCCGCGGCTGTGTGGTCAATTCCAACAAGTTACATTGGTCTTGTGGGAGATGTTTGCGCCACCCACGCGGACGTTCAGGGGCTGTTTCGAGTTTTCACCCTCTAACATCATGTTTTTAAGCCTAAGTCTTGAAATGTGTAAATTACCATCCTATTATCAAACCGGGAATCCCGCAACTATGTGGTCAGTTCCTACGGGTTACATTGGTCCCGTGGGAGGTGTTGGTGCCACCCACGGGGTCGTTCGGGTCCTATTTCGGGTTTTCACCCTTTAACACCATGTTTTTAAGCCTAAGTCTAGAAATAAGCGAATTATCATCGTATTATCAAATCGAGAGACCCGCGGCTGTGGGGTTAGTTCCTACGAGTTACATTGGTCCCGGGAGAGGTGTTGATGCCACCCACGGGGACGTTCGGGAGGTATTTCGAGTTTTCACCCTCTAACGCCATGTTTTACTTAAGTCTAAAAATAAGGAAATTATCATCGTATTCTCGAATCGGGAGTCTCACGGTTGCGTGGTCAGTTCCTTCGAGTTACATAGGTCCCGTGGGAGGTATTGGTGCCACCAACGGGGATGTTCGGGGGCTGTTTTGGGTTTTCACCCTCTAAGACCATATTTCTAAGCCTAAGTCTTAAAATATGCAAGTTACTGTCCTATTCTCAAATCGGGAGTCTTGCAGCTACGTGATCAGTTCCTACGAGTTACATTGGTCCCGTGGGAGGTGTTGGTGCCACCCACGGGGACGTTCAGGGGCTGTTTCGAGTTTTCACCCTCTAACGCCATGTTCTTAAGCCTAAGTCTAGAAATATACGAATTATCATCGTATTCTCAAATCGGGAGACCCGTGGCTACGGAGTCAGTTCCTACGAGTTACATTGGTCCCGTGGGAGGTGCTGGTGCCACCCACGGGGCCGTTCGGGGGTTGTTTCAAGTCTTCACCCTCTAACGCCATGTTTTTAAGACTAAGTCTAGAAATATGCAAATTACCCTTGTATTCTAAAACCTGGAGTCCCGCAGCTGTGTGGCCAATTCCAACGAGTTACTTTTGTCCCGTGGGAGGTGTTGGTGCCACCCACGGGGACGTTCGGGGGCTGTTTCGAGTTTTCACCCTCTAACGTCATGTTTTTAACTCTAAGTCTTGAAATATACAAATTACAGTCCTATTTCAAACCGGGAATCCCGCAGTTGCGTGGTCAGTTACTATAAGTTACATTGGTCCCGTAGGAGGTGTTGGTGCCATCGACAGGGCCGTTCGGGGACTATTTCGGGTTTTTACCCTCTAACGCCATATTTTTAAGCCTAAGTCTAGAAATAAGTGAATTATCATCGTATTCTCAAACCGGGAGACCCGCAGCTGCAGGGTCAGTTACTACGAGTTACATTGGTCCCGGGTGAGGTGTTGTGCCACCCACGGGGACGTTCGGGGGCTGTTTCGAGTTTTCACCCTCTAACACCATGTTTTGCTTAAGTCTAGAAATATTGAAATTATCATCGTATTCTCAAATCGAGAGTCGCGCGGCTGTGCAGTCACTTCCTTCGAGTTACATAGGTCCCGTGGGAGGTGTTGGTGCCACCCACGGGGGCCGTTCGGGGGCTACTTTTGGTTTTCACTCTTTAACGCCATATTTCTAAGCCTAAGTCTAGAAATATGCAAATTACCGTCCTATTCTCAAACAGGGAGTCCCGCAGCTGCGTGCTCAGTTCTTATGAGTTACATTCGTCCCTTGGGAGGTGTTGGTGCCACCCACGGGGACGTTCAGGGGGCTATTTTGAGTTTTCACCCTCTAACGCCATGTTTTTAGGCCTAAGTCTATAAATATGCAAATTACCATCGTATTCTCAAATCGGGAGACCCACGGTTGCGGGGTCAGTTCCTACAAGTTACATTGGTCCCGTGGGAGGTGTTGGTGCCACCCACAGGGACGTTCTGGGGTTGTTTCAAGTTTTCACCCTCTAACGACATGTTTTTAAGCCTAAGTCTAGAAATATGCAAATTACCATCGTATTCTCAAACCAGGAGACCCGCGGCTGCGGGGTCAGTTCCTAGGAGTTACATTAGTCCCGCAGGAGGTGTTGGTGCCACCGACGGGGACGTTCAGGGGACGTTTTGAGTTTTCACCCTCTAACGCAATGTTTTTAAGCCTAAGTATAAAAATATGCAAATTGTCATCGTATTCTCAAACCGGGAGACCCGCGGCTGCGAGGTCAGTTCCTACATGTTACATTGGTCCCGTCAGAGGTGTTGTTGCCACCCACGGGGACGTTCGGTGGCTGTTTCAAGTTTTCACCCTCTAACGACATGTTTTTAAGCCTAAGTCTAGAAATATGCAAATTACCATCGTATTCTCAAACCAGGAGACCTGCGGCAGCGAGGTCAGTTCCTAGGAGTTACATTAGTCCCGCGGGAGGTGTTGGTGCCACCGACGGGGACGTTCGGGGGCTGTTTTGAGTTTTCACCCTCTAACGCAATGTTTTTAATCCTAAGTCTAAAAATATGCAAATTGTCATCGTATTCTCAAATCGGGAGACCCGTGGCTGCGGGGTCAGTTCCTACAAGTTACATTGGTCCCGTCGGAGGTGTTGTTGCCTCCCACAGGGACGTTCGGTGGCTGTTTTGAGTTTTCACCCTCTAACGCTATGTTTTTAAGCCGAAGTTTAGAAATATGAAAATTTTCGTCATATTCTAAAACCGGGAGGCCCGCGATTGCGGGGTCAGTTCCTACGAGTTACAGTGTCCCGTGGGAGGTGTTGGTGCCACCACGGGGACGTTCGAGGGTTGTTTTGAGTTTTCACCGTCTAACGCCATGTTTTGATTAAGTCTAGAAATATGGAAATTATCATCGTATTCTCAAACCGGGAGTCTCACGGATCCACGGTCAGTTCCTTCGAGTTACATAGGTCCCGTGGGAGGTGTTGGTGCCACCCACGGGGCCGTTCGATGGCTGTTTGGGTTTTCACCCTCTAACACCATATTTCTATTCCTAAGTCTGGAAATATGCAAATTACCGTCCTATTCTCAAACCGGGAGTCCCCCAAATATGTGATCAGTTCCTACGAGTTACATTGGTCCCATGGGAGGTGTTGGTACCACCTACGGGGATGTTGGGGGGGCAATTTCGGGTTTTCATCCTCTAACGCCATATTTTTAAGCCTTAGTGTAAAAATATGCGAATTATCATCGTATTCTCAAACTGGGAGACCCGCGCCTACGGGATCAGATCCTACGAGTTACATTGGTCCCGTAGGAGGTGCTGGTGCCACCCACGGGGCCGTTCGGGGGTTGTTTCTAATCTTCACCCTCTAACGCCATGTTTTTAAGCCTAAGTCTAGAAATATGCAAATTACCCTCGTATTCTCAAACCGGGAGTCCCGCGGCTGCGTGGTCAATTCCAACGAGTTACATTGGTCCCGTGGGAGGTGTTGATGCCACCCACGAGGACGTTCGTGGCAGTTTTGAGTTTTCACCCTCTAACGTCATGTTTTTAAGCCTAAGTCTTGAAATATGAAAATTACCGTCCTATTTTCAAACCGGGAATCCCGTAGTTGCATGGTTAGTTCCTACGAGTTACATTGGTCCCGTAGGAGGTGTTGGTGCCGCCCACAGGGCCGTTCGAGGCCTGTTTCGGGTTTTCACCCTCTAACGCCATGTTTTTAAGCCTAAGTCTAGAAATATGTGAATTATCATCGTATTCTCAAACCGAGAGACCCGCGGCTGCGGGGTCAGTTCCTACGAGTTACATTGGTCCCGAGGGAGGTGTTGGTGCCACCCACGGGGACGTTCGGGGGCTGTTTCGAGTTTTCACCCTCTAACATCATGTTTTGCTTAAGTCTAGAAATATGGAAATTATCATCGTATTCTCAAATCGGGAGTCTCGCGGGTGTGCGGTCTGTTCCTTCGAGTTACATAGGTCCCGTGGGAGGTGTTGGTGCCACCCAAGGGGCCGTTCGGGGGCTATTTTTTGGTTTTCACCCTCTAACACCATATTTCTAAGCCTAAGTCTAGAAATATGCAAATTACTGTCCAATTCTCAAATCGAGAGTCCCGCAGCTACGTGATCAGTGCCAACGAGTTACATTGGTCCCGTGGGAGGTGTTGGTTCTACCCACGGGGACGTTCGGGGGCAATTTTGAGTTTTCACCCTCTAACGCAATGTTTTTAAGCCTAAGTCTAAAAATATGCAAATTACCATCGAATTCTCAAACCGGGAGACCCGCGATTGCGGGGTCAGTTCGTACGAGTTACATTAGTTCCGTAGGAAGTGTTGGTGCCATCCACGGGTACATTCTGGGGTTGTTTCAAGTTTTCACCCTCTGACGACATGTGTTTAAACCTAAGTCTAGAAATATGCAAATTACCATCGTATTCTCAAACCAGGAGACCCGCGGCTATGGGGACAGTTCCAACGAGTTACATTGCTCCCGGGGGAGGTGTTGGTGCCACCACGGGGATGTTCGAGGGCTATTTCGAGTTTTCAACCTCTAACACCATGTTTTTATTAAGTCTAGAAATATGGAAATTATCATTCTATTCCCAAACCGGGAGTCTCACGACTGCGCAGTCAGTTCCTTCAAGTTACATCGGTCCCGGGGGAGGTGTTGGTGCCACCCACGGGGCCGTTCGGAAGCTGTTTTGGGTTTTCACCCTCTAACACCATATTTCTAAGCCTAACTCTAGATATATGCAAATTACTGTCCTATTATCAAACTGGGAGTCCCTCAACTGCGTGATTAGTTCCTATGAGTTACATTGGTCCCGTGGGAGGTGTGGTTGCCACCCACGGGGACGTTTGGGGCCTGCTTCGAGTTTTCACCCTCTAACGCCATGTTTTTAAGCCTAAGTCTAGAAATATGCAAATTACCGTCGTATTCTCAAATCGGGAGACCCGTGGTCGAGGGTCAGTTCCTACAAGTTACATTGGCCCGTGGGAGGTGTTGGTGCCACCCATTGGGACGTCCGAGGGCTGTTTCGAGTTTTCACCCTCTAACGCCATGTTTTTAAGCCTAAGTCAAGAAATATGCAAATTACCCTCGTATTCTCAAAACGGGAGTCCCGCGGCTGCGTGGTCAATTCCAACGAGTTACATTGGTCTTGTGGGAGATGTTGGCGCCACCCACGGGGACGTCCAGGGGCTATTTCGAGTTTTCACCCTCTAACATCATGTTTTTAAGCCTAAGTCTTGAAATATGTAAATTACCATCCTATTATCAAACCGGGAATCCCGCAGCTGTGTGGTCAGTTCCTACGGGTTACATTGGTCCCGTGGGAGGTGATGGTGACACCCACGGGGTCGTTCGGGTCCTGTTTCGGGTTTTCACCGTTTAACACCATGTTTTTAAGCCTAAGTCTAGAAATAAGCGAATTATCATCGTATTCTCAAATCGGGAGACCCGCGGCTGTGGGGTCAGTTCCGAGGAGTTACATTGGTCCCGGGGGAGGTGTTGATGCCACCCACAGGGACGTTCGGGAGCTATTTCGAGTTTTCACCCTCTAACGCCATGTTTTTCTTAAGTCTAAAAATAAGGAAATTACCATCGTATTCTCGAACCGGGAGTTTCGCGGCTGCGCGGTCAGTTCCTTCGAGTTACATAGGTCCTGTGGGATGTTCGGGGGCTGTTTTGGGTTTTCACCCTCTAAGACCATATTTCTAAGCCTAAGTCTAGAAATATGCAAGTTACCGTCCTATTCTCAAACCGGGAGTCCTGCATCTACGTGATCAGTTCCTACGAGTTACATTGGTCCCGTGGGAGGTGTTGGTGCCACCCACAGGGACGTTCAGGGGCTGTTTCGAGTTTTCACCCTCTAACGCCATGTTCTTAAGCCTAAGTCTAGAAATATGCGAATTATCATCATATTCCCAAACCGGGAGACCCGTGGCTACGGAGTCAGTTCCTACGAGTTACATTGGTCCCGAGGGAGGTGCTGGTGCCACCCACGGGGCCGTTCGGGGGTTGTTTCAAGTCTACACCCTCTAGCGCCATGTTTTTAAGACTAAGTCTAGAAATATGCAAATTACCCTCATATTCTAAAACCTGGAGTCCCGCAGCTGTGTGGTCAATTCCAACGAGTTACTTTTGTCCCGTGGGAGGTGTTGGTGCCACCCATGGGGACGTTCGGGGGTTGTTTCGATTTTTCACCCTCTAATGTCATGTTTTTAACCCTAAGTCTTGAAATATGAAAATTACAGTCCTATTTTCAAACCGGGAATCCCGCAGTTGCGTGGTCAGTTCCTATAAGTTACATTGGTCCCGTAGGAGGTGTTGGTGCCACCGCCAGGGCCGTTCGGGGCCTGTTTCGAGTTTTCACCCTCTAACGCCATGTTTTTAAGCCTAAGTATAGAAATATGTGAATTATCATCGTATTCTCAAACCGAGAGACCCGCAGCTGCGGGGTCAGTTCCTAGGAGTTACATTGGTCCCAGGGGAGGTGTTGTGCCACCCACGGGGACGTTCGGGGGTTGTTTTGAGTTTTCACCCTCTAACGCCATGTTTTGCTTAAGTCTAAAAATATTGAAATTGTCATCATATTCTCAAATCGAGAGTGTCGCGGCTGTAAAGTCAGTTCCTTCGAGTTACATAGGTCCCGCGGGAGGTGTTGGTGCCACCCACAGGGCCGTTCGGGGGTTGTTTTTGGTTTTCACCCTCTAACGCCATATTTCTAAGCCTAAGTCTAGAAATATGAAAATTATCGTCCTATTCTCAAACTGGGAGTCCCGCAGCTGCGTACTCAGTTCTTATGAGATACATTCGTCCGTTGGGAGGTGTTGGTGCCACCCACGGGGACGTTCTGGGGTTGTTTCAAGTTTTCACCCTCTAACCACATGTTTTAAAGCCTAAGTCTAGAAATATGCAAATTACCATCATATTCTCGAACCAGGAGACCCGCGGCTGCGGGGTCAGTTCCTAGGAGTTACATTAGTCCCCCAGGAGGTGTTGGTGCCACCGACGGGGACGTTCGGGGGCTGTTTTGAGTTTTCACCCTCTAACACAAGGTTTTTAATCCTTAGTCTAATAATATGCAAATTGTCATCGTATTCTCAAACCGGGAGACCCGCGGCTGTGGGGTCAGTTACATTAGTCCCATCGGAGGTGTTGTTACCACCCACGACGACGTTCGGTAGTTGTTTCAAGTTTTCACCCTATAGCGACAAGTTTTTAAGCCTAAGTCTAGAAATATGCAAATTCCATCGTATTCTCAAACCAAGAGACCTGCGGCAGCGAGGTCAGCTCCTAGGAGTTACATTAGTCCCGCGGGAGGTGTTGGTGCCACCGACGGGGACGTTCAGGGGATGTTTTGAGTTTTTACCCTATAACGCAATGTTTTTAATCCTAAGTCTAAAAATATGCAAATTGTCATCGTATTCTCAAACTGGGAGACCCGCGGCTGCGGGGTTAGTTCCTATAAGTTACATCGGTCCCGTGGGAGGTGTTGTTGCCACCCACGGGGACGTTCGGTGGCTGTTTTGAGTTTTCACCCTCTAACGCTATGTTTGAAAAACGTTGCTAATGCCGTTTAATATAAAGATTAAACTGTATAAGCAACTCCGAGATGTTTGTTGAAGAAACCCTTTTCTTTTGAAAATAAAAATGATAAACAACAAGATGTGTTTACAAAAAAACTTATGTACGAGAATAACCAAGACTTTGTAATCAGTTTTTAAAACTAAGATAGTTTCAAAAATTCAGCACACTATAGAATGAGATGAGTAGCTGAAGATAATAAGCACACACTATTTTTAACGTGGTAAAACCTCTCCCAATAGAGGAAACATCCACGGTGACTTCTAAGTCACGAAAGTAAAAAAATCCACTAAAAACAAATAGCAGTTACAAACAATACAACATACATGCACACAACTCAGCCTATTCTAAGTTTAGGAATATCCCCCACTTGGTGTCCTTCTAACTTCTTTATAGATCTGATTGTTGATGATGTTCTTCCAGTTTGATAACTTCCCCTTTGCTTTAGCTTTCCTTGCGTCGACTCAATAATCTTTGATCCTATTCACAACACTTCCAGTGTGGTAGTGTGTTAAGTGTTTGTGATGTGATTTCTAACCACATGCATGAACTCACACACACTTAGTTTTTACAGACAGTCCTAGAAAATTACATATAAAGACTATATGTTGTGATTTTCTTTTCTTTTTTTCTTACAAACCTTGAAACCTTTTTGACCTTTAATTTATCCCAGATTCCACGAATATCTTGCTTCAAAATCGGTCAAGATCTTAATCAATCTCTGTTTTAAAAATATTTTTGAGATTGAAGATCTCCAAGTGAGAATCCAACTAGGTCAAGGTTTAGTTTCATAAGAATAGAAACCATAAAATATTTACAGATCTAAATCAGCAAAGATTTTCTTAAAATGAAAATCAAATATGCAGATCTAGTGAAATATAACATGCAAATTGTAGATCTAAGATTTCTACGAAAAAGAAATACAGATCTTCACAAAAATGTTTAAGTTGGTAATAAGATCACAGATCAAGAGGTTACAGCTTCAAATGAACAAACCAGTAACACCACTCTCTCTCAAACACTCAAGGTTGTGTTTGGGACTTTGAATATACGAAGGTTTGAAGAAGGTTTGAAGTTGTTTAGGGTTAGGGTTAGGGTTAGGGTTTCTCTAACACATTTCCCTTTCTCTCTCTTCTCTCTTTTTCTCTCTCAATTTGGACGACTGCCAAAAGTCTTGAAATGTTGAGAAATAGAGGGTTTATATAGGAGCCAAGGAAGATTATGGATTGTTGATTCAAATCAACGGATGAGATGCAGTCTTTCTTGTGTTGACTTGATCCAAGGGTGGTATAAAGGCAGTGGGTTAAAACGAAGGTGATTGGTCCAAAGTAAAAGCACATGGATAGACTTAAAACGCATGCAGGCCATAGATAAGGTTTGATCTAACGATCAACAATCCATTAGGCAGTTCTCTCACAAAACAAACACAAAATGAGATATCAGGAACATGACAAGTGTTGGCTTTCTATTGGCTTGCAAACGCGCGTCAAAAGTAATTACAGGAAACACCCTGAAGTCTCTAGCGCTTTGATATTCTACCCAATCAAACATTTTAATGAAAAACATATTTTTCAAAATAGCATTTTAACCCCACAAAGTTTATAAACACAATTTTAATTAAGAAAACATTATTTTAAAAATGTTTAAAAATTCCCAAAAATTATTAAAATAACTTTTTAAGGGGAATTTAACGCACAATCAATTATGAGCAATATATACACATGTATGCACTTCTAATGTGTGTAGTGTGATTCAATTATACCTTGTTTGGATCATAGAAGAGGATTAGAGAGAATAATTCTGAGGTTCTTTGGATTCTAGGTTAGACAACAAATTTTGTCACTATTTCCAAACTAGATGAGCAGTTATACAATATAGACTTAAGTAATTCAAAGGTATAAGGTGCTTCAATATCCCCCTTTGGAAATATGAGACAAAATCTCCTTTGAGTTAGCTTAAACTCTTAGGGAACCAAAAAAATAAAACCTAGTCCTATACAAAAGATACTATCTACACATTTCCTAGTAAGTCAAAAATTACATAACTCAACTATTTACAAATGTACACTAGAGAGAAATGGTAGAAAATCAGTAGAAGCGGTTCCTGCAAATATGCACTAAGATCAAGCAATTTAGATGAAATGTGAGCCAAACATTAAACCCGTAAGACTCAAATTTCTCCCCCATTTTGTCTCAAATGGACAAAGGGGTAAAAATTATGGTCTTTAGAGATTAATCAGCACATACCGTACCTATAAAATTACGCAAATACAGAAATCTGTTATAGTCTAGAGGTTTAGTGAACATGTCTGCGAGTTGCAAATTAGTAGGTAGGTAATGAATTTCTAACTCCTTAGTCTCAACAAGTTCGAGTATAAAGTGATGTCTTATTTTAATATGCTTAGTTCGCGAGTGTTGAACCGGGTTTTTAGATATGTTAATAGCGCTTTGATTGTCACAATACAATTGTAGATGATCTTCTTTAATCCCATAGTCGCTTAACATTTGTTTTATCCATAACAATTGAGCACAGCAACTTCCTGCTGCTATATATTCGGACTCAGCCGTAGATAAAGATGTGCAATTATGTTTTTTGCTACTCCAACCTACTAAATTATTGCCGACATAATAACAGGCACCTGATGTACTTTTACTGTCATCAGTACAACTGGCCCAATCAGCATCAGTATACCCTATGATGGTGCTGTAGGTATCATTAGTATACCTAAGTCCAAGATTAAGAGTGCCTTTTATGTACTTAATTATACGTTTTACACAAAATAAATGGCTCTCTTTAGGATTATTCTGGTAACGAGCACACAGGCATACAGCATACATGATATCTGGTCATGAGGCAGTTAGATAGAGTATACTACCAATCATACTACGATAAAGTGTGGAATCAATAGACTTTCCATTTTCATCTTTACATAATTTAACAGTAGTACTCATAGGCGTTTTGGCAACTTTAGCATTATCTAAACCAACCTTCTTAACAAGATCTAAGGCATACTTAGTTTGAGAGACAAATAATCCATCAGAATTCTGTTTCACTTGAAATCCTAAGAAAAGTTGTAGCTCCCCCATAAGGGACATGTGAAACTCCTTATGCATAATAGCAGAAAAAGATTTAACTTCAGATGTTGAAGTAGACCCAAAGATGATGTCATCTACATAGACTTGGTCTATAATAATGTTTTTGTCAAAATGTTTGACAAAGAGGGTCTGGTCATTTCCTCCTCTCTTGAAACCCTTATCCAACAAAAAGTTGGATAGGCATTCATACCAAGCTCTAGGAGCTTGTTTTAAGCCATACAAAGCCTTTTTTAGAAGAAAGACATGGTCTGGGTATTTTGGGTCAATGAACCCTTTGGGTTGTTCTACATACGTTTCTTCGGATAGAATTCCATTGAGGAAGGCAGACTTGACATCCATTTGATAAAGTGTAAATTTTAAGTGACATGCTATGGCGAAAAGAAGTCGAACAGATTCAAGACGAGTGACTGGGGCAAAAGTCTCGCTAAAATCTATCCCTTCTATTTGAGAGTAACCTTGAGCAACGATTCTAGCTTTGTTTCTAAGGATTACCCCATTTTCGTCAGATTTGTTCTTAAAGATCCAACGTGTGCCAATAACATTTTTGTTTTGAGGCCGCGGTACAAGATACCAGACATCGTGAATGACAAATTGTAAAAGTTCTTCCAACATAGCATAAATCCAGTGTGTGTCATTCAATGCTTCATTGACATTTTTCGGTTCCACAAGGAAGACGAAACTTGCGTAATTAGCATAATTACTTAACTGGGATCTAGTACGGACTGGCTCATTAGGATTTCCGACCATGTTGTCAATGGGATGATCTTTAGAGACCCAGCCAGGTACTTCTGGACTCTCAATAGGTAATGAGTCATCTATTTCTGGTAAATCATTTTTGAAATCATTTTCAGATTCAACCACAATAGGTGATTCAGTTATCTTATTTTCGACAATAGTGTCGCTTACAATTACATTTATCGACTCCATAAGGGTCTTAGTACGCAGATTGTGTATACGATATGCACGACTATTTGAGGAGTAACCGAAGAAGATGGCTTTATCACCACGCGTCTCGAATTTAGACAAATGTTCTCTGTCTTTACAGACATAACACTGACTTTCAAAAGTTCTTAGATATTTCAGATTAGGCTTCTTACCATACCACAACTCATAAGAGGTTTATTTAGTGTTTTTCCTAAGGTAAACACGATTAATGATATGACACGCAGTTCTAATAGATTCTACCCAGAAGTACTTAGATAGAGATTTGGCATGCAACATGACACGTGCCATCTCTTGAAGAGTTCGGTTTTTCCTTTCAGCAACACCGTTCTGCTGAGGAGTCTTAGGGGCACTAAATTCGTGTTTGTAACCGTTGTAGTCACAATATTCAACTATTCCCGTGTCTATGAACTCTCCCCCTCTATCGCTACGAATGCGATTGACTTGTGTGTCCTTCTCATTTTTAATTCTTAGTAAAATTTTCAAAAATTTCTGAAACGTGTCAGATTTATGTTTCAAGAAGGCAACCCAAGTGAATCGTGTGAAATCATCAACCATGACAAGGATATAATTGTGTCCACAAAGACTAACAGTTCTAGAGGGACCAATAAGGTCCATATGGATGAGATCTAAAGGTCTAGAGGTGAGAATGTTTTTAACTTTTTTATGCGAAGTCTTAACTATTTTTCCTTCCTGGCAATGACCACAAACAACACTGGATATAGGTTTAATTTTAGGAATTCCTCTAATTATCTCTTGACTAGACAATCTACCAAGGATATCATAACTTAGGTGACCCATACGATTATGCCAGATTTCATTGTCATCCATTCTGACAATGTTACAGGTTTCAGAACTAGTCTTGACAGTATAGCAGTTGTCAGGTGTTCTAAATCCGATAATGATGCATTCACCTTTATCATTTAGAATTTTGCAATTGCTCTTTGAAAAGGTAACTGTACGGTTTGAGTCACAAAATTGTGATATGCTTAGGAGGTTGGCTTTAAGGCCTTTAACTAAAAGTACATTTTCCAAAATAGGCATTCCCTCTTCCTTTAGGATTCCTTTACCTATGATTTGGGATGAAACTCCGTCGCCAAAGACAACTTTACCTCCAGCAAATCTGGATTTGTATAAGAGTTTGGTTTCATCTCCTGTCATATGTTTGGAGCATCCTGAATCTAAATACCAACCAGATGAAGTGTGTTCAGCTTTTAAGGAAGTGATAACAATGTTACACTTCACTTGGGGTAAAAGATCATCTTTTCTAACCCAAATAGCTCTAGTTTTAATTTTGCGCAAGTTTGCTCTCATTTGATAAAATTTTCTAGAATCAGTTTTTTGTCGAAAAACATTGGGCGCAACAAACTGATTTTTGTGGAAAAATTGAGCTTTTGGTTTAGGAAAGTTTCTGGGAGCCTTTCTCTTAAATGAACTCTTAGTTTTGGTCTTTCTATTCCTGTAGTTAGAGTTCTTGTCAGGTTGTCTTGGAAGGACATAATGGTTACGATTTTTCCTAGAATAGTTAAAGTTCTTGAAAACAGGAGTGTTGTACACAGGGGTGTTTAGACGCCTAGCATAACAACCTTCAAAGGAATGACCATAAACGTCACAGTAGGAGCAAAATTGATTGCTTGAGGGATGTACTTCCTTAGGAAAACTTCTAAAGATGGGTTTAACAGAATTCTGTTCAGAATTCTTATTCCTAGGAGGTATGGTTTTAAAGGTAGATTCAGCCTTTCTGATCAAAGGACAGACGTATTTAGTCTTAAGTGTAGTGTCAGCCTTAGAGTTACTAGACTCTCCAATATCTTTCTGTTGTTGCTTTTGATCATACTCCTTTTTAATAAAATGAAAATCTGGACATGTTTCGATTGGTCTTTTGCCCCTAGACACAAACTTGATAGGTTCAAAATTTTTAGTTTGTGGTTTATTCTTAGGGCAGAATCCAATACCGGTTCTATCATTAGAATTGGTCTTAGAGTCAACAACAAAGTCAGTGAAACAATTTGAATTGTTTTCAAACTTAGAAAACTTTTTGAAAACAGTTGATGTCTTTGTTTTTGCTTCTTCTAGTTCTAATAATGTTCCCTTGTATTTCATTTCCAGGGTTTCATTAGTTTTAGTCAACTCTTTTAATTTTTGATCAAAAGTTTCAATTTCAGATTGATGAGTCAGACACTAGTTAGTGTACTCTTTGGCATTCAGCTTCACAATAAGACTTAGATCATCTAATTTCTTAGTCAGGTCTCTAACAGTCTTCTCCAGTCTAGTGCCTTTTTTAAGAGTTTTAGCATACAAAGTATGAATATCTGGGAGGTCATCTGTGTCTGAGTCGCTAAGTGAAGTGTGTATAGTGACCCCTAACGATTCAGTTTTAGTACTCATGCACCCATTTACATCGTCGTTATCGAGATCACTTTGACTCACACACACGGAACTAGAGCTAGCAACATTTTCAGATAATAAGGCATCTAGGCCAGTCAAAGCAGTATTCATTAAAGCAGGAGCAGAGGTAATATTATCACACACAGGCATATCATCATTGTAAATGATCTTAGCAAAAAAGGACATGCAAGGGTCAAGTACATTAGATGACTCACGTTCCTCTTCATCAGAGTCACTTGAATCTTCCCAAGTTTTGCAGATATTGGCTCTCTTGTGTGTGTTGGTTTTATTCAGATTAACTCTGCAATCGTGAGCAATGTGACCTAGTTTCCCACATCTAAAACATTCAATCTTTTTAAGATCTCTGTTAGATCTGAAGTTGTTGTCCTTAGGATGTTTGTCAAGACCTCTCTCATGAGGTTTGGGATTAGACACAGTTGGATAATTAGGCTTGCCTTGTTTAGATGCCTCTGTATTTCTAAATTTGACAATTTTCTTAAATTGTTTGGACATTAAGGCAATCTGATTATCTAGTTTGTCTATATCACACTCCTCATCAGAGTCACGGTTGATCAAATTAGTCTCATGTTTAGATATTTTGGAGGAAAAGCTCAAGTTAGAGTTGGGTTGTTTTCTTTGAGACTGATTTAATTGTTTTTTAAAGTCTAATTCCATTTCCACAGTCCTAAGTTTTCTACTGAGTAACTCAGGGGTGAGGTTTTGATCACTCATCTCCTCAATAGCATACCTCTTGTTGTCAAACTTTTGTGGTAATGATCTTAGGATTTTAGAAACAATCTCATTCCTATCATATGTTATACCATTAGCATGCAACTTAGTAACTATATCAGTTAAGTTCATGTAAAAGTCATCAAAAGACTCAGAGTCAGACATAATTAAAGAGTTGTACTGCTGGGTAAGCATTTGAGTTTTAGCAGCTTTAACTCTTGAGTCTCCTTCATGGGCAGTGATTAATGTGTCCCAAGCTTCCTTAGAAGTGGCACAAGATGAGATTCTCTTGAACTCATACTCATTAATAGACATAAAAATGGCATTCTTGCCTTTATTGTTATTACGAGAAATAGTTTTCTCTTCTTGGGTAAACTCACTTAAGATTTTCTTTACCCTCTCATCACTCCCTTCAGTGGCTGGTTTAGTAGGATAAGTATATCCATTTTCAATAATGTCCCAGACATCATCTCCCAAAGCCCCTTGGATGAAGGCAACCATTCTTACTTTCCAACAAGCAAAGTTGTTTCCATCAAAGAGTGGAGGTCTGGACAGATTACCAAACCTTTCATTCTTCTCGTCCATAGTTAGGATTTTCAGAAAACGATTTCAGACACACAAGATCCTTTTTAAAATAAAAGTTTACAGGGCTCTGATACCAATTGAAAAACGTTTCTAATGCCGTTTAATATAAAGATTAAACTGTATAAGAAACTCCGAGATGTTTGTTGAAGAAATCTTTTTCTTTTGAAAATAAAAATGATAAACAACAAGATGTGTTTACAAAAAAACTTATGTACGAGAATAACCAAGACTTTGTAATCAGTTTTTAAAACTAAGATAGTTTCAAAAATTCAGCACACTATAGAATGAGATGAGTAGATGAAGATAATCATCACACAATATTTTTAACGTGGTAAAACCTCTCCCAATAGAGGAAACATCCACGGTGACTTCTAAGTCACGAAAGTAAAAAAATCCACTAAAAACAAATAGCAGTTACAAACAATACAACATACATGGACACAACTCAGCCTATTCTAAGTTTAGGAATATACCCCACTTGGTGTCCTTCTAACTTCTTTATAGATCTGATTGTTGATGATGTTCTTCCAGTTTGATAACTTCCCCTTTGCTTTAGCTTTCCTTGCGTCGACTCAATAATCTTTGATCTTATTCACAACACTTCCAGTGTGGTAGTGTGTTAAGTGTTTGTGATGTGATTTCTAACCACATGCATGAACTCACACACACTTAGTTTTTACAGACAGTCCTAGAAAATTACATATAAAGACTATATGTTGTGATTTTCTTTTCTTTCTTTCTTACAAACCTTGAAACCTTTTTGACCTTTAATTTATCCCAGATTCCACGGATATCTTGCTTCAAAATCGGTCAGGATCTTAATCAATCTCTGTTTTAAAAATATTTTTGGGATTGAAGATCTCCAAGTGAGAATCCAACTAGGTAAAGGTTTAGTTTCATAAGAATAGAAACCATAAAATATTTACAGATCCAAATCAGCAAAGATTTTCGTAAAATGAAAAACAAATATGCAGATCTAGTGAAATATAACATGCAAAGTGTAGATCTAAGATTTCTATGAAAAAGAAATACAGATCTTCACAAAAAATGTTTAAGTTGGTAATAAGATCATAGATCAAGAGGTTACAGCTTCAAATGAACAAACCAGTAACACCACTCTCTCTCAAGCACTCAAGGTTGTGTTTGGGATTTTGAATATACGAAGGTTTGAAGTAGGTTTGAAGTTGTTTAGGGTTAGGGTTAGGGTTTCTCTAACACATTTCCCTTTCTCTCTCTTCTCTCTTTTTCTCTCTCAATTTGGACGACTGCCAAAAGTCTTGAAATGTTGAGAAATAGAGGGTTTATATAGGAGCCAAGGAAGATTCTGAATTGCTGATTCAAATCAACGGATGAGATGCAGTCTTTCTTGTGTTGACTTGATCCAAGGGTGGTATAAAGGCGGTGGGTTAAAACGAAGGTGATTGGTCCAAAGTAAAAGCACATGGATAGACTTAAAACGCATGCGGGCCATAGATAAGGTTTGATCTAACGATCAACAATCCATCAGGCAGGTCTCTCACAAAACAAACACAAAATGAGATATCAGGAACGTGACAAGTGTTGGCATTCTACTGGCTTGCAAACGCGCGTCAAAAGTAATTACAGGCGACACCCTGAAGTCTCTAGCACTTTGATATTCTACCCAATCAAACATTCTAATGAAAAACATATTTTTCAAAATAGTATTTTAACCCCACAAAGTTTATAAACACACTTTTAATTAAGAAAACATTATTTTAAAAATGTTTAAAAAATCCCAAAAATTATTAAAACAACTTTTTAAGGGGAATTTAACACACAATCAATTATGAGCAATATATACACATGTATGCACTTCTAATGTGTGTAGTGTGATTCAATTATACCTTGTTTGGATCATAGAAGAGGATGAGAGAGAATAATTCTGAGGTTCTTTGGATTCTAGGTTAGACAACAAATTTTGTCACTATTTCCAAACTAGATGAGCACTTATACAATATAGACTTAAGTAAGTCAAAGGTATAAGGTGCTTCAATGTTTTTAAGCCAAAGTTTAGAAATATGCAAATTTTTGTCATATTCTCAAACCGGGAGGCCCGCGGTTGCGTGGTCAGTTCCTACGAGTTAGAGTGTCCCGTGGGAGGTGTTGGTGCCACCACGGGGACGTTCGAGGGTTGTTTTGAGTTTTCACCCTCTAATGCCATGTTTTGATTAAGTTTAGAAATATGGAAATTATCATCGTATTCTCAAACCGGGAGTCTCGCGGCTCCACATTCAGTTCCTTCGAGTTACATAGGTCCCGTGGGAGGTGTTGGTGCCACCCAAGGGGCCGTTCGGGGGCTATTTTTGGTTTTCATCCTATAACGCCATGTTTTCAAACCGGGAGTCCTGCAGCTACGTGATCAGTTCCTACGAGTTACATTGGTCCCGTGGGAGGTGTTGCTGCCACCCACGGGGACGTTCGGGGGCTGTTTCGAGTTTTCATCCTATAACGCCATGTTTTCAAGCCCAAGTCTAAAAATATGCAAATTGTCATCGTATTCTCAAACCGGGATACCCGCGACTGCGGGGTCAGTTCTACGAGTTACATTGGTCTTATGGGAGGTGTGGGTGCCACCCACAGGGACATTCAGGGGTTGTTTCGAGTTTTCACCCTCTAACGCCATATTTTTATGCCTAAGTCTAGCAATATGCAAATTGTCATCGTATTCTCAAAGTGGAAGACCCACGGCTGCGGGGTCTATTCCTACGCGTTACAATGGTCCCGTGGGAGGTGTTGTTGTCACCCACAGGGACGTTCGGTGGTTGTTTCGAGTTTTCACCCTCTAACGCCATGTTTTTAATCCTAAGTCTTGAAATATGTAAATTACCATCGTATTCTAAAATCGGGAGACCCGCGGTGGAGGGGTCAGTTCCTACGAGTTATATTGGTCCTGTGGGAGGTGTTGGTGCCACCCACGGGGACGTTCGGGGGCTGTTTCGAGTTTTCACCCTCTAACGCCATGTTTTTATGCCTAAGTCAAGAAATATGCAAATTACCCTCTTATTCTCAAACCGCGAGTCCCACGGCTGCGTGGTCAATTCCAATGAGTTACATTGGTCCCGTGGGAGGTGTTCTTGCCACCCACGGGGACGTTCGGGGGCGATTTCGAGTTTTCATCCTCTAACGTCATGTTTTTAAGCCTAAGTCTTGAAACATGCAAATTACCGTCTTATTTTCAAATCGGGAATCTCGCAGCTGCGTGGTCAATTCCTACGAGTTACATTGGTCCCGTGGGAGGTGTTGGTGCCACCCACGGGACCGTTCGGGGCCTGTTCTGAATTTTCACCCTCTAACATAATGTTTTTAAGCCTAAGTCTAGAAATATGCAAATTGTCATCATATTCTCAAACCGGGAGACCCATGACTACGGGGTCAGTTCCTACGAGTTACATTCGTCCCAGGGAAGGTGATGGTGCCACCCACGAGGACGTTCGGGGGCTGTTTCAAGTTTTCACCCTCTAACGCCATGTTTTGATTAAGTCTAGAAATATGTAAATTATCATCATACTCTCAAACCGGGAGTCTCACGATTGCACGGTCAGTTCCTTCGAGTTACATAGGTCCCATGGAGGTGTTGGTGCCACCCACGGGGACCTTCGGGGGCTATTTTGGGTTTCCACCCTCTAACACCATATTTCTAAGCCTAAGTCTAGAAATATGCAAATTACTGTCCTATTTTCAAACCGGGAGTCCCGCTGCTGCGTGATCAGTTCCTACGAGTTGCATTGGTCCCGTGGGAGGTGTTGTTGCCACCCGCAGGGACGTTCGGGGGTTATTTCGAGTTTTCACCCTCTAACGCCATATTTTTAAACCCACGTCTAGAAATATGCAAATTGTCATCGTATTCTCAAATCGGGAGACCCGCGACTGCGGGGTCAGTTCTACGAGTTACATTGGTCCCGTGGGAGGTGTTGGTGCCACCCACGGGGACATTTGGGGGTTGTTTCGAGTTTTCACCCTCTAACACCATATTATTAAGCCTACGTTTAGAAATATGCAAATTGTCATCGTATTCTCAAATCGGGAGACCCGCGGCTGCGGGGCTTGTTCCTACTAGTCACATTGGACCCGTGGGAGGTGTTGTTACCACCCACGGGGACATTCGGTGGTTGTTTCGAGTTTTCACCCTCTAACGCCATGTTTTTAATCCTAAGTCTTGAAATATGTAAATTACCATCGTATTCTAAAATCGGGAGACCCGCGGTGGAGGGGTCAGTTCCTACGAGTTATATTGGTCCTGTGGGAGGTGTTGGTGCCACCCACGGGGACGTTCGGAGGCTGTTTCGAGTTTTCACCCTCTAACGCCATGTTTTTATGCCTAAGTCAAGAAATATGCAAATTACCCTCGTATTCTCAAACCGCGAGTCCCACGGCTGCGTGGTCAATTCCAATGAGTTACATTGGTCCCGTGGGAGGTGTTCTTGCCACCCACGGGGACGTTCGGGGGCGGTTTCGAGTTTTCATCCTCTAACGTCATGTTTTTAAGCCTAAGTCTTGAAACATGCAAATTACCGTCTTATTTTCAAATCGGGAATCTCGCAGCTGCGTGGTCAATTCCTACGAGTTACATTGGTCCCGTGGGAGGTGTTGGTGCCACCCACGGGACCGTTCGGGGCCTGTTCTGAATTTTCACCCTCTAACATAATGTTTTTAAGCCTAAGTCTAGAAATATGCAAATTGTCATCATATTCTCAAACCGGGAGACCCATGACTACGGGGTCAGTTCCTACGAGTTACATTCGTCCCAGGGAAGGTGATGGTGCCACCCACGAGGACGTTCGGGGGCTGTTTCAAGTTTTCACCCTCTAACGCCATGTTTTGATTAAGTCTAGAAATATGTAAATTATCATCATACTCTCAAACCGGGAGTCTCACGATTGCACGGTCAGTTCCTTCGAGTTACATAGGTCCCATGGAGGTGTTGGTGCCACCCACGGGGACCTTCGGGGGCTATTTTGGGTTTCCACCCTCTAACACCATATTTCTAAGCCTAAGTCTAGAAATATGCAAATTACTGTCCTATTTTCAAACCGGGAGTCCCGCTGCTGCGTGATCAGTTCCTACGAGTTGCATTGGTCCCGTGGGAGGTGTTGTTGCCACCCGCAGGGACGTTCGGGGGCTATTTCGAGTTTTCACCCTCTAACGCCATATTTTTAAACCCACGTCTAGAAATATGCAAATTGTCATCGTATTCTCAAATCGGGAGACCCGCGACTGCGGGGTCAGTTCTACGAGTTACATTGGTCCCGTGGGAGGTGTTGGTGCCACCCACGGGGACATTCGGGGGTTGTTTCGAGTTTTCACCCTCTAACACCATATTATTAAGCCTACGTTTAGAAATATGCAAATTGTCATCGTATTCTCAAATCGGGAGACCCGCGGCTGCGGGGCTTGTTCCTACTAGTCACATTGGACCCGTGGGAGGTGTTGTTACCACCCACGGGGACATTCGGTGGTTGTTTCGAGTTTTCACCCTCTAACGCCATGTTTTTAAGCCTAAGTGTTAAAATATGCAAATTATCGTCGTATTCTCCAATCGGGAGACCCGCGGTCGAGGGGTCTGTTCTTACAAGTTACATTGGTCCCGTGGGAGGTGTTGGTGCCACCCACGGGGACGTTCTGTGGCTGTTTCGAGTTTTCACCCTCTAACGATATGTTTTTAATCCTAAGTCTAGAAATATGATAATTGTCATCATATTCTCAAACCGGGAGACCCACGGCTGCGGGGTCTATTCCTACGAGTTACATTGGTCCCGTGGGAGGTCTTGTTGCCACCCACGGGGACGTTCAGTGGTTGTTTCGAGTTTTCACCCTCCAACGCCATGTTTTTAAGCCTAAGTCTTGAAATATGAAAATTACTCTCGTATTCTCAAATCGGGAGACCCGCGGTCGAGGGGTCAGTTCCTACGAGTTACATTGGTCCTGTGGGAGGTGTTGGTACCACCCACAAGGACGTTCGGGAGCTATTTCGAGTTTTCACCCTCTAACGCCATGTTTTTAAGCCTAAGTCAAGAAATATGCAAATTACCCTCGTATTCTCAAACCGGGAGTCCCGCGGCTGCGTGGTCAATTCCAACGAGTTGCATTGGTCTCATGGTAGGTGTTGGTGCCACCCACGGGGACGTTCGGGGGCTGTTTCGAGTTTTCAACCTCTAACATCATGTTTTTAAGCCTAAGTCTTGAAATATGCAAATTATCATCCTATTTTTAAATTGGGAATCCCGCAGCTGCGTGGTCAGTTCCTACGAGTTACATTGGTCCCGTGGAAGGTGTTGGTGCCACCCACGGGGTTGTTTGGGAGTTGGTTCGAGTTTTCACCCCCTAACGCCATGTTTTTAAGCCTAAGTCTAACAATATGCAAATTTTCATTCTATTCTCAAACCGAGAGTCCCGCAGCTGCGTGACCAGTTCCTATGAGTTACATTGGTCCCGTGGGAGGTGTTGTTCCTACCCACGAGGACGTTTGGGGGTTGTTTCGAGTTTTCACCCTGTAATGCCATTTTTTAAGCCTAAGTCTTGAAATACGCAAATTTTTATCATATTCTCAAACCGGGATACACGCGACTGCGGCGTCAGTTCTACGAGTTACATTGGTCCCGTGGGAGGTGTTGGTGCCACCCACGGGCACATTCGAGGGTTGTTTTGATTTTTCACCCTCTAACGCCATGTTTTTAAGCCTAAGCCTAGAAATGTGCAAATTATCATCGTATTCTCAAATAGGGAGACCCGCGGTGGAGGGGTCAGTTCCTACGAGTTACATTGGTCTCGTGGGAGGTGTTGGTGCCACCCACGGGGATGTTCGGTGGTTGTTTCGAGTTTTCACCCTATAACGCCATGTTTTTAAGTTTAAGTCAAGAAATATGCGAATTACCCTCATATTCTCAAACTGGGAGACCCGCGGCTGCGTGGTCAATTAAAACGAGTTACATTGGTCCCGTGGAAGGTGTTGGTGCCACCCGCGGGGACGTTCGGGGGCTGTTTCGAGTTTTCACCATCTAACGTCATGTTTTTAAGCCTAATTTTTGAAATATGCAAATTACCGTCCTATTTTCTAATCGGGAATCCCGCAGCTGCGTGGTCAGTTCCTACGAGTTACATTGGTCCCGTGGGAGGTGTTGGTGCCACCCACAAGACCGTTCAGGGCCTGTTTTGAGTTTTCACCCTCTAACGCCATGTTTTTAAGCCTAAGTCTAGAAATATGCAAATTGTCATCGTATTCTCAAACTGAGAGACCCGCGGCTGCGGGGTCAGTTCCTACGAGTTATATTGGTCCCGAGGGAGGTGTTGGTGCCACCCACGGGGACGTTCGGGGGCTGTTTCGAGTTTTCACCCTCTAATGCTATGTTTTGATTAAGTCTAGAAATATGGAAATTATCATCATATTCTTAAACTGGGAGTCTCGGAGCTGTGCGGTCAGTTCCTTCGAGTTACATAGGTCCCGTGAGAGGTGTTGGTTCCACCCACGGGGCCGTTCGGTGGCTATTTTGAGTTTTCACCCTCTAATGCCCTGATTTTAAGCCTAAGTCTAGAAATATGCAAATTCTCATCATATTCTCAAATCGGGAGTCCCGTGGCTGCGTGGTCAATTCCAACGAGTTGCATTGGTCCCGTGGGAGGTGTTGGTGCCACCCACGGGGACGTTTGGGGGCTGTTTCGAGTTTTCAACCTCTAACATCATGTTTTTAAGCCTAAGTCTTGAAATTTGCAAATTACATTCCTATTTTCAAATCGGGAATCCCTCTGCTGCGTGGTCAGTTCCTACGAGTTACATTGGTCCCGTGGAAGGTGTTGGTGCCACCCACGGGGTTATTCGGGAGCTGTTTCGAGTTTTCACCCTTTAACGCTATGTTTTTAGGCTCAAGTCTAGAAATATGTAAATTGTCATCGTATTCTCAAACTGGGAGACCCGCGGCTGTGGGGTATGTTCCTACGAGTTACATTGGCCCCGTGGGAGGTGTTGTTGCCACCCACGGAGACATTCGGTGGCTTTTTCGAGTTTTCACCCTCTAACACCGTGTTTTTAAGCCTAAGTCTTGAAATACGCAAATTACTTTCGTATTCTCAAATCGGGAGACCCGCGGTCGAGGGGTCAGTTCCTACGCATTACATTGGTCCCATGGGAGGTGTTGGTGCCACCCACGGGGACGTTCGGGGGCTGTTTCGAGTTTTCACCCTCTAACGCCATGTTTTTAAGCCTAAGTCAAGAAATATGTAAATTACCCTCGTATTATCAAACCGGGAGTCCCGCGGCTGCGTGGTCAATTCCAACGAGTTACATTGTTCCCTGGGAGGTTTTGGTGCCACCCACGGGGACGTTCGGGGGCTGTTTTGAGTTTTCACCCTCTAACGCCATGTTTTTAAGCCTAAGTTAAGAAATATACAAATTACCCTCGTATTCTCAAACCGGGAAACCCGCGGCTGCGTGGTCAATTAAAATGAGTCACTTTGGTCCAGTGGAAGGTGTTGGTGCCACTCGCGGGGATGTTCAGGGGCTGTTTCGAGTTTTCACCATCTAACGTCATGTTTTTATGCCTAAGTCTTGAAATATGCAAATTACCATCCTATTTTCAAATCGGGAATCCCGCAGCTGTGTCATCAGTTCCTACGAGTTATATTGGTCCCGTGGGAGTTGTTGGTGCCACCCACGGGGCCGTTCGGGGCCTGTTTCGAGTTTTCACCCTCTAACGCCATGTTTTTAAGCCTAAGTCTAGAAATATGAAAATTGTCTTCGTATTCTCAAACCGAGAGACTCGTGGCTGCGGGGTCAGTTCATACGAGTTACATTGGTCCCGGGGGAGGTGTTGGTGCCACCCACGGCGACGTTCGAGGGCTGTTTCGAGTTTTCACCCTCTAATGCCATGTTTTGGTTAAATCTAGAAATATGGAAATTATCATCATATTCTCAAACCGGGAGTCTCGCAGCTGCGTGGTCAGTTCCTTCGAGTTACATAGGTCCCTTGGGAGGTGTTGGTTCCCCCCACGGGGCCGTTCGGTGGCTATTTTGAGTTTTCACCCTCTAACGCGTTGTTTTTAAGCCTATGTCTAGAAATATGAAAATTGTCATCATATTCTCAAACTGGGAGACCCGCGGCTGCAGGATCAGTTCCTACAAGTTACATTGGTCCCGTGGGAGGTGTTGTTGCCAACCACGGGGATGTTCGGGGGCTGTTTCGAGTTTTCACCCTCTAACGCAATGTTGTTAAGCCTAAGTCTAGAAATATGCAAATTGTCATCGTATTCTCAAACCAGGAGACCCGCAACTGCGGGATCTGTTCTACGAGTTACATTGGTCTCGTGGGAGGTGTTGGTGCCACCCACGGGGATATTCGGGGGCTGTTTTGTGTTTTCACCTTTTAACGCCATGTTTTTAAACCCAAGTCTAGAAATATATAAATTGTCGTCGTATTCTCAAACCGGGAGACCCGCGGCTGCGAGGTCTGTTCCTACGAGTTACATTGGTCCCGTGGGAGGTGTTGTTGCAACACACGGAGACTTTCGGTGGCTGTTTCGAGTTTTCACCCTCTAACGCCATGTTTTTAAGCCTAAGTCTTGAAATACGCAAATTACTGTCGTATTCTCAAATCGGGAGACCCGCGGTCGAGGGGTTAGTTCCTTCGCGTTACATTGGTCCCGTGGGAGGTGTGGGTGCCACCCACGGGGACGTTCGGGGGCTATTTCAAGTTTTTACCCTCTAACGCCATGTTTTTAAGCCTAAGTCAATAAATATGTAAATTACCCTCATATTATCAAACCGGGAGTCCCGCGGCTGTGTGGTCAATTCCAACAAGTTACATTGGTCCCGTGGGAGGTTTTGGTGACACCCACGAGGACGTTCGGGGGCTGTTTCGAGTTTTCACCCTCTAACACCATGTTTTTAAGCCTAAGTCTTGAAATATGCAAATTACCGTCCTATTTTCAAACCGAGAATCCCGCAGCGGCGTGGTCAGTTCCTACGAGTTACATTGGTCACGTGGGAGGTGTTGGTGCCACCCACGGGGAAGTTCGGGGGCTATTTCGAGTTTTCACCCTCTAACGCCATATTTTTATGCTTAAGTTTAGAAATATGCAAATTTTCATCGTATTCTCAAACCGGGAGACCAGCGAGTGCGGGGTCAGTTCTACGAGTTAAATAGGTCCCGTGGGAGGTGTTGGTGCCACCCACGGGGACATTCGGGGGCTATTTCGATTTTTCTCCCTCTAACGCCATGTTTTGAAGCCTAAGTCTAGAAATATGCAAATTGTCATTGTATTCTCAAACCGGGAGACCCGGGGCTGCGGGGTCTGTTCCTACGAATAACATTGGTCCCGTGGGAGGTGTTGTTGCAACTCACGGGGACGTTCGGTGGCTGTTTTGTGTTTTCATCCTCTAACGCCATGTTTTTAAGCCTAAGTCTTGAAATATGCAAATTACCGTCATATTCTCAAATTGGGTGACCCGCGGTCGAGGGGTCAGTTCCTACGAGTTACATTGGACCCGTGGGAGGTGTTAGTGCCACCCATGGGGACGTTCGGGGACTATTTCGAGTTTTCACCCTCTGACATCATGTTTTTAAACCTAAGTCTTGAAATATGCAAATTACCATCCTATTTTTGAACTGGGAATCCCGCAACTACGTGGTCAGTTCCTACGAGTTACATTGGTCCCGTGGGAGGTGTTAATGCCACCCTCGGGGACGTTCGGAGCCTGTTTCGTGTTTTCACCGTCTAACGCCATGTTTTTAAGCCTAAGTCTTGAAATGATCAAATTATCATCGTATTCTCAAACCGAGAGACCCGCGGCAGTGGGGTCGGTTCTTACAAGATACATTTGTCTCGGGGGAGGTGTTGGTGCCACCCACGGGGACGTTCGAGGGTTGTTTCGAGTTTTCACCCTCTAACGCCATGTTTTGATTAAGTCTAAAAATATGAAATTATCATCAAATTCTCAAACCGGGAGTCTCGCGACTGCGCGGTCAGTTCCTTTGAGTTACATAGGTCCCGTGGGAGGTGTTGGTGCCACCCACGGGGACGTTCGGGGGCTGTTTCGAGTTTTCACCCACTAACGCCATGTTTTTAAGCCTAAGTCTAGAAATATGCAAATTGTCATCGTATTCTCAAACCGGGAGACCCGCGACTGTGGGGTCAGTTCCTACGAGTTACATTGGTCCCGGGGGAGGTGTTGGTGCCACCACGGGGACGTTCGAGGGCTGTTTCGAGTTTTCACCCTCTAACGTCATGTTTTGATTAAGTCTAGAAATATGGAAATTATCATCGTACTCTCAAACCAGGAGTCTTTTGGCTACGCAGTCAGTTCCTTCGAGTTACATAGGTCCCGTGGGAGGTGTTGGTGCCACCCACGGGGCCGTTCGGGGGTTGTTTTGGGCTTTCACCCTCTAACGCTATATTTCTAAGACTAAGTCGAG
Organism: Sambucus nigra; assembly: GCA_949130495.1. Taxonomy (NCBI): domain Eukaryota; kingdom Viridiplantae; phylum Streptophyta; class Magnoliopsida; order Dipsacales; family Adoxaceae; genus Sambucus; species Sambucus nigra. The sequence goes on along the minus strand of OX422215.1, from coordinate 321,730,175 downwards.
ATATATGAAATTAGTGTCGTATTCTAAAATCGGGAGACCCGCGGCTGTGGGGTTTGTTCCTACGAGTTACATTGGTCCCGTGGGAGGTGTTTTTGCCACCCACGGGGACGTTTGGGGGCTATTTCTAGTTTTCACCCTCTAACGCCATGTTTTTAAGCCTAAGTCCAGAAATACACAAATTATCGTCATATTCTCAAACTGGGATACACGCGACTGCGGGGTCAGTTCTACAAGTTACATTGGGCCCGTGGGAGGTGTTGGTGCCACCCACGGGGAAATTCGGGGGCTGTTTCGAGTTTTCACCCTCTAACGCCATGTTTTTAATCCTAAGTCTAGAAATTTGCAAATTATCATCGCATTCTCAAACCGGGAGACCCGCGACTGCGGGGTCTATTCCTACGAGTTACATTGGTCCCGTGGGAGGTGTTATAGCCACCCACGTGGACGTTCAGTGGTTGTTTCAAGTTTTCACCCATTAACGCCATGTTTTTAAGCCTAAGTCTTGAAATATGAAAATTACCTTCGTATTCTCAAATTGGGAGACCCGCGGTGGAGGGGTCAGTTCCTACGAGTTACATTGGTCCCGTGGGAGGTGTAGGTGCCACCCACAGGGACGTTCGGGGGCTGTTTCGAGTTTTCACCCTCTAACAACATGTTTTTAAGCCTAAGTTAAGAAATATGCAAATTACCGTCGTATTCTCAATCCAGGAGTCCCAGGGCTGCGTGGTCAATTCCAATGAGTTACATTGGTCCCGTGGGAGGTGTTGGTACCACCCACGGGGATGTTCGGGGGCTGTTTTGAGTATTCACCCTCTAACGTCATGTTTTTAATCCTAAGTCTTGAAATTTGCAAATTACCATCCTATTTTGAAACCAGGAATCCTGCAGCTGCATGGTCAGGTCCTACGAGTTACATTGGTCCCGTGGGAGGTGTTGGTGAAACCCACGAGGCCATTCGGGGCCTGTTTCGGGTTTTCACCCTCTAACGCTATATTTTTAAGCCTAAGTCTAAAAATATGCAAATTGTCATCATATTCTCAACTCGGGAGACCCGCGGCTGCGGGTTCAGTTCCTACGAGTTACATCAGTCCAAGGGAGGTGTTGGTGCCACCCATGGGGACGTTCGGGGGCTGTTTCGAGTTTTCACTCTCTAACGCCATGTTTTGATTAAGTCTAAAAATATGGAAATTATCATCATATTCTCAAACCGAGAATATCGCGGCTGCGCGGTAAATTCCTTCGAGTTACATAGGTCCCGTGGGAGGTGTTGGTGCCACCCACAGGGCCGTTCGTTGGCTATTTTGAGTTTTCAGCCTCTAACGCTCGATTTTTAAGCCTATGTCTAGAAATATGCAAATTTTCATCGTATTCTCAACCCGGGGGACTCGCGGTCGCGGGGTCATATCCTACGAGTTACATCGGTCCTGGGGGAGGTGTTGGTGCCACCAACGGGGACGTTCGGGGGCTATTTCGAGTTTTCACCCTCTAACGCCATGTTTGGATTAAGTCTAAAAATAGGGAAATTATCATCATATTCTTAAACCGGGAGTCTCACGGCTGCGCGGTAAGTTACTTCGAGTTACGTAGGTCCCGTGGGAGGTGTTGGTGCCACCCACGGGGCCGTTCGGTGGCTGTTTTGAGTTTTCAGCCTCTAACGCTCGGTTTTTAAGCCTAAGTCTAGAAATATGCAAATTATCGTCATATTCTCAAACCGGGAGACCCGCGGTTGTGGGGTGAGTTCCTACAGGTTACATTGGTCCCGTGGGAGGTGTTGTTGCCACCCACGGGGACGTTCGGAGGCTGTTTCGAGTTTTCACCCTCTAACGCCATGTTTTTAAGCCCAAGTCTAGAAATATGCAAATTGTTGTCGTATTCTCAAGCTGGGAGACCCACGATTGTGGGGTTAGTTCTACGAGTTACGTTGGTCCCGTGGGAGGTGTTGGTACCACCCACGGGAACATTCGGGGGCTGTTTCGAGTTTTCAACCTCTAACGCCTTGTTTTTAAGCCTAAGTCTAAAAATATGCAAATTACAGTCCTATTCCCAAACCGGGAGACCCCCGGATCTGGGGTCTATTCCTACGAGTTACATTGGTCCCGTGGGAGGTGTTGTTGCCACCCACGGGGACGTTCGGTGGCTATTTTGAGTTTTCACCCTCTAATGCCATCTTTTTAAGCCTAAGTCTTGAAATATGCAAATTACCATCGTATTCTCAAATTGGGAGACCCGCGGTCGAGGGGTCAGTTCCTACGAGTTACATTGGTCCCGTGGGAGGTGTTGGTGCCACCCACGGGGACGTTCGGGGGCTGTTTTGAGTTTTCACCCTCTAAAGCCATGTTTTTAAGCCTAAGTCAAGAAATATGCAAATTACCCTCGTATTCTCAAACCGGGAGTCCCGTGGATGCGTGGTCAATTCCAACGAGTTACATTTGTCCCGTGGGAGGTGTTGGTGCCACCCACGGGGACGTTCGGGGGCTATTTCGAGTTTTTACCCTCTAACGTTATGTTTTTAAGCCTAAGTCTTGAAATATGCAAATTACTGTCCTATTTTCAAACTGAGAATCCCACAGCTGCATGGTCAGTTCCTACGAGTTACATTAGTCCCGTGGGAGGTGTTGGTGCCACCCACGGGGCCGTTCGGGGCCGATTTCGGGTTTTCACCCTCTAACGCCATGTTTTTAAGCCTAAGTGTAGAAATAATTTAATTACCGTTGTATTCTCAAACCGAGAGACCCACGGATTCGGGGTCAGTTCTTACGAGTTACATTAGTCCCGGGGGAGGTGTTGGTGCCACCCACGGGGACGTTTGGGGGTTGTATCCAGTTTTCACCCTCTAACGCCATGTTTGGCTTAAGTCTAAAAATATGGAAATTATCATCGTATTCTTGAACTGGGAGTCTCACGGCTGCGCAGACAGTTCCTTCGACTTACATAGGTCCCGTGGGAGGTGTTGGTGCCACCCACGGGGCCGTTCGGGGGCTATTTTGGGTTTTCACCATCTAACACCATATTTCTAAGCCTAAGTCTAGAAATATGATAATTACCATCCTATTCTCAAACCGGGAGTCCCGCAGCTACGTGATCAGTTCCTACGAGTTACATTGGTCCCGTGGGAGGTGTTGGTGCCACCCACAGGGACGTTCAGGGGCTATTTCAAGTTTTCACCCTCTAACGCCATATTTTTAAGCCTAAGTCTAGAAATATGCGAATTATCGTCATTTTCTCAAATCTGGAGACCCGTGGCTACGGGGTCGGTTCCTACAAGTTACATGGGTCCCATGGGAGGTGTTGGTGCCACCCACGGGGCCGTTCGGCGGTTGTTTCGAGTTTTCACCCTCTAGCGCCATGTTTTTAAGCCTAAGTCTAGAAATATGCAAATTATCGTTGTAGTCTCAAACCGAGAGTCTTGTGGCTGGGCGATCAGTTCCTACGAGTTACATTGGTCCCGTGGGTGGTGTTGGTGCCACCCACGGGGACGTTTGGGAGCTGTTTCGGGTTTTCACCCTCTAACGCCATGTTTTTATGCATAAGTCTAGAAATATGCAAATTATCGTCGTATGATCAAACCGAGAGTCCTGTGATCGTGCGGTTAGTTCATACGTGTTATATTGGTCCCATGAGAGGTGTTGGTTCCTCTCACAAGATCGTACGGGGGTTGTTTCATGTTTTCACCCTCTAACTCCTTGTTTTCAAGCTTTAGTCCTCATATTTTTAAATTATCATCGTATTCTCAAATCGGGAGTCCCGTTATCGCGTGGTCAGTTCCTACGTGTTACATTTGTCCCGTGAGAGGTGTTGGTGCCTCTCGCAGGACAGTATGGGGGTTATTTCGTGTTTTTCCCTTCTAACGCCTTGTTTTCAAGTTTAAGTCCTCATATTTTCAAATTATCGTTGTATTATTAAACCAGGAGTTCCATTATCACACGGTCAGTTCTTACTTGTTACATTGGTCCCGTGAGAGGTGTTGGTGCCTCTCACGGGACCGTATGAGGATTGTTTCGTGTTTTCACCCTCTAACGCCTTGTTTTCAAGCTTAAGTCCTCATATTTTGAAATTATCATCGTATTCTCAAACTGGGAGTCCTGTTATCACGCGGTCAGTTTCTACGTGTTACGTTGGTCCTGCTAGAGGTGTTGGTGCCTGTCACGAGACCGTACGGGGGCTATTTTGTGTTTTCTCCCTTCTAACGCCTTGTTTTCAAGCTATATAGCTGCTATTTATGGTTGTATATAGCTGCTATATATGAGCCTATATAACAGCTACATATGGCGATTTATAGTAGCTATATATGGCCGTATATAGATGCTATATATGAGCCTATATAGTAGCTATATAGGGCCATATATAACAGCTATATATGGCCCTATATAGCTGCTATATAGGCCCATATATAGCTGCTATATAGGCTCATATATAGCTGCTATATAGGCCCATATATAGCTGCTATATAGGCCCATATATAGTTGCTATATAATACCATATATAGATGCTATATACGGCCATATATAGCTGCTATATACGGACATATATAGCTGATATATATGAGCCTATATAGCAGCTATATATGGCCATATATAGCAGTTATATATAGCCATATATAACAACTATATATGATCCTATATATGGAAGCTATATATGAGCCTATATAGCTGCTCGGGAGGGTTAGAGACCTCAACTAACATTGATAATTCCTTCGAATCTTTCACATAAATTTCAACATATATATGTGAAAGATTAACTCTTGGCAGCAATCTCAAATGATCAATAATGGTATTCAGCAAGTTATCCTTAAGATAACTCATCCTCTCTTTCCTAACTCTTTCTGCATTTCTTTAGTATATGCAAAATGTTGTAAGGTAGAAAGATTGTCTTTATGGGAAGGCTTAATGATTAATATGTCAATGATTGACGAAAATAGATCAAAGATTAATATGTCAATGTTAATATTTCAATCATAAATAACATCACAAATTGGATAAAATTGGTACAAATTTGATAGAAATGGTATAAATTTTCTGACCTTGATAATTAAAATAAAATCTATAATGAGTTGTTTGATATCGTTTGAGACGATCGAGATCTTATCGATATTGTCCGAGTCGACCGAGATCGTACCAATATAGTCCGAGTCGACTGATATATCGTCAATATAGTCCGATTCAAGCCAAGAACACCTATTACTCAACTCATGTCAAGGTATCGAAACGGTATGCCCCGAAACCGAATCAACTCGGTATCGGCCAATAATTTGAACCATAATCACCATACAACTTTAGACATTACTACCAACAACTTCCACGCATTATGTGATGTTTAAGTCTAGTTATGAATCACTTTTGTTGATTTCCACAATAATTGTATCTAAATTTAACTTCTTATTCTTCTCATCTTCTACTCGTCTACAGTGATTGTGTATTGGGTCAATAGCCTTGATGAATTTAAGACTAGATAAAGAAAAGCAATTTTATAAAAATATATAAATAAAGTGAAGTATAATATCACTTCCTGTAGAAGCAATCTTTAGTACCCTATCAAATAATGAAATGCTATCATTTGTAAATGATAAAACTGTTTACCTGGACATCATCATTAAACATTCTGTAAGTATTCCTATAGCGCTGCAATAACTTGAAGTCCCACTTGCTTTGAAAATCTTCAAACTGCATGATATCAAGTCAAATTACTATCTTCTCGGAAAAAAGGTCTTTTTTTCTTCTTTTGGTCGAACATTGATGTTACTTGATTATGTAGTTGAGACACTAAAAAAAAGCCAGGATAAGTCAGATCAGAGAACTGAGACTATCAATTGATCCCAAATAGAATTTGAACGTAATACAAATCATAAGGAACTAAATGTTATTTAATGAGTATGGTAAGGTTGTATAAGATCAACTTAACTAGTAAGAGTGAAACTATTGAACAAACTAGAGAGTCCATTGCTATCCTACTTGCCACCGTTGAAAAAAAGGAATTCAATGTATTACTATCGCAGAACATGAACGAATTAAATTCACCTGAACAATCACGTGAGGCCAACGAGTGAACACAGCCTCCATGAATTCGTCAATAACTGAAATATACTCTTCTCCTTCAAGGCGATGTTCTTGTAATCCCAAGTCTAGAAAAAAATAAAAATATTATTAATTATTTGAACAAATATTTAGGAGTCGAGATAACTATTGCCACAAATGTCATCTATGCTACTACTCTTATTCCTAGAGGCTTTAATTGTAATAAGTCAAATTGACGCCCAATGAACAACTTAATCAAAGCAGAAGTCTCTTTCACACACGGGACATTGTTTTGATGAGTTTCATTGCTTTCCGGGTCTATTGACCCCTCATCAATTGAAACTCCTTTTGTACAAGTTTCTCGAGTACTATTACTTCTGCTTGTAAGACCCTCAGTTTGAGTGGATGTATCAACCAAACTTTCGCTCTTGTAAACCTTGTACTCTGCCAAGCTTAGAGAACCAGCCCAAGAGGAATTTTTCCCATCTCTAGACTCTGGAGACACATCCGATGAACCTGAACATTGAAGTGGGGGAGAGAGTTCACCATCCAGAGAATGTTTTGTCTCTCTTCCACTCATGTTTGTGGAAGAAGAATCATCTTGGTATCTGGAAGATGTTGGCTCTGGTAATTATTTTAGATTTTATGTTGTTGTAATTAAAACAGGACTTAAACGACCTTGAAACAGAAAACCCAATTCTCATGTTATGATTAATTTTGTTAACATCTGATTGATTGCTCAGAAAATGAAGAAAGCACAAAAACAAACAATAGAATTCCAACCCTATGCTACTGATTCAATCACCCAAGTTCTAACAATCCTGGAGAATATCAAAAAACCTTTTTGAAACTTTTCATTCAGTTAATTACTCTTTCTTAATAATTCCCAACTAAAGCAGAAGAATTTCTTGTTTATTCTGTAACAGGAATTTTTGAGCACTCTCAAAGAAACTCCCTAATTTATCAAACCCAAAACATGTTCCAGAATAGAAAACCTCAAGCATAATTCAACAAGGCTTGATTCTTTCGCTTTCATACACTTTCTAAGGGACCCTAAACATGTTTCAGAACAAAATACCACAAAATTAATTCAACTAGGTTTGATTCTTTCGCTTTCATACACTTTCTAAGGGACCAGACATCTTTTTCCTTACACACACAAACACAAACACATATATCCTATGCATATGCATATAACCCATAAACATCTAATTACCTGAATTGGATTCATCAAAGAGCTCAGACCCTTTAAGAGCATATTCATTCCCATGAGCAGGAAGAATTTAGTCATCCTCACAAAGATCATTCCACACAAACCCATTCTTGTAGCTTCTGCTTCAACAACAAAACCAAAATTAATTTCACACAAACCAAACCTAAAAAAGAAAAAAAATCATTTTGACAAAACCCCAGTTTAAAAAAGAATTCTTTGAATATTAACTTAACCTCTTACAAGACAAGGAGTACATAGAAGCCATGTTTCTCCCTCTCAGCACATTAAGCTCATCAATCACATCTAAACAACACATAAACCATGAGAAAAATAATTCCAATTCAATTTCAATAAATACACGTATCTATTATCTACAATATGTATGTACCTTTTAAATAAAGACCTTCAGATGAAGAAATTGAAACCTCAATAAAATGAGGATGTTCAAGCTGTCTATTTCTAGATAAATAATAGACAACAGGCACTTTTCGGTTCACACTTTTGCTCTCTTCAGACTAACTTGATGGTATTTTTTCAAATTATCTACCCTCCCTGACATTGTGTTATGAATCAAAAAAAAACATCAAGGCAATAAAAAACTTAGAAACCCAAATCCAAGTCAAAACCTAAATATGAACCTTAACTTGAATATGTAGAAATACCTTCATTTTTGGGGAGAGAGCAAAGTTTGACGAGAGAGAAAGAAGGCATAACTTCGTCTTTGACGAGAGAGAGAAGCCATCAGCATTGGGGAAATGCCATCAGCAAATAGGGGCAAATGAAAATGAGGCGCCTGTTTTATTTTTTTTAGGAATGATACGGTCACGGACTAAGTCATGACCCGCCATCGCAGCACATTAGTTAACCATCCTGTACCTAGAACGATGAATAGTCACTGCCTACAATCGTGACCCCATGCGTGACCAATAATAGATATTGCATTGAGGGATGGTCACGGACCATAGCCTTGACCCACACCAAAAAATGGTCACGGCCCCCAGCCGTGACCCATATGCATATATTTTTGTGCTTCGTTATGGCTTTGGTCATGGCCCAAATCCGTGACCCATCTGTGACCAAGCTTGGAGGGAATTTTAGCGCTAGTGCCAAGATGGTAACGACCGGGTCATGACCCAAGTCCGTGACCCACAGTGGTCAGGGATTTGGGTCGTGACCACTTCTAGAGCATCGATAATTTAGTGTGGTAAGAAATATTATCACGCCAATTATTGAGTTGGTCACAGCCCAAGTCCGCGACTAGCTGGTCGCGGACTTGGGCCGTGACCCACTGGGCATGACCATTCGTAGAATTTGGTGTAGTGCATTATAACTGACCGCATAGTCATGGGACTCTTGGTTTTAGAATAGGAATAAAATTTACAGATAAGTAAAATTAGGATTTAAAACGTGCCACCAAGGGGAAAACCCATCCCCCCAAATATCCCCGCAACGGATACGAACACCTCACATGGGACCAACGTAACTCGTAGGAACTAACCACATAGTCATGAGACTCCATGTTTGAGAATAGGATTAAATAAAGAAATAAGAAAAATTGGACTTGAAAACGTGTCCCCAAGGGGAACCCAAAATAGTTGCCAAATGACCTCGCGAGGGGTAGAACACCTCGAACGGGACCAACGTAATAGATAAGAACTAATCCCATAGTCATGGGACTACAAGTTTGAGAATAGAACTGAAATTTGCAAGTAAGCGGACTTAGGCTTGAAAATGTGCCCCCAGGGGGAAAACCCACACAACCCTACAAAGGGCACAAACACCTCGCACGGCACCAACGTCACTCGTAGGAACTGATCATATAGTTATAGGACACCCTATTTAAGCATAGGACTAAATTTTATAAATAAGCAAACCTAGGCTTAGAAACGTGTGCCTAAGGGGAAATCGAGAACAATCCCGAAAAGGGTATGAACACCTCACACGGGACCAACGTACCTCGTAAGAACTAAACGCTTAGTAACAGGACTCTCGATTTGAGAATAGTACTAAAATTGGAAAATAAGAAGACTTAGGCTTGAAAATGTGTTGCATGGGAAAACCAAGAACAACCCCCAGACAACCAACAACCCCTCAAGGGGCAAAAGCACCTTGCGTGGGACCAAAGTAACTCGTAGAAACTGGTCGCGTTGTCACGAGACTCCCGGTTTGAGAATAGGACTGAAATTTGTAAATAATGTGACTTAGTCTTGAAAAAGTTCCCCAGGGGGAAAACCTAGCCCCTAAACGCCCCCCAAAGGGCACGAACACCTCGCACGAGACCAACGTAACTCGTAGGAACTAACCACATAGTCATGAGACTTTTAGTTTGAGAATAAGATTAAAATTTACAAATAAGTAGATTTAGGCTTGAAAATGCGCCGCTCGGAGGAAATCCAAAACTGCTTCCAAACGAACCCAGAAGGGGTAGAACACCTTGCACAGGACAAACGTAACTTGTAGGAACTTATCGCTTAGTCATGGGACTCCGAGTTTAAGAATAGTACTAAAATTTGCAAATAACTAGACTTGGGCTTGAAAGTGTGCCCCAGGAAAAAAAAATAAGCCCCCAAATGGCCCTGCAAAAGGCATGAAAACCTTGCACGGGACCAACAAAACTAGTAGAAATAGACTGTGTACACTATACCAAAACTGGCGATTGGTCATGGCCAAAATCCCTGACCAAAATTGTGGGTCGCGGACTTGGGCAGTGACCATTTCAGGCGTGAACATTTTCGTGGGTCGCGACCCAAGTCCGTGACCAAAAAATGGTCACGGCCGAGAGGGGGTCAAGGCAGATGGTCGCGGACTTGGGCCGTGACTGGTCACGACCCTCATCCATGACCCATAACCGTGACAAATTGGTCGCGGCCAAAGTCCGTGACCCACAACTGCGACAAATTGGTCGATGTCAAAGTCCGCGACCCACGATCGTGACAAAAAAATAAAAAAAAATCGGTCATGGCCCTCATCCGTGACCCACAACCGTGACAATTTGGTCGAGGCCAAAGTCCGCGACCCACAACCATGACAAAAAAAATAAAAATAAATGGTCGCGGCCCAAGTCCGTGACCCACAACCGTGACGAAAAAAAGAAAAAAATGGTGCGGACTTTGGCCGAGACCATTTTTATGCATGACGAAAAAAAAATGGTCATGGACAAAGTCCATGACCATATTTAACTATAATTTAAAAAAAAATGTATTTTTTTTGGTCGAATCCTAAAATTGGGGTTCCTGTGAGTGCACCGTCGGTTGCTACGTGTAACGCTGGATGCGTACGAGGTGTTACAAATATTTATTATTGGCAAAACAATAAAAAAAAATACAAATTGCGAATCGAGAATGTTGTTAATAAAAAAATATATATACAAACTTAAAAATATTACACGTCTTAATAATTCACAGGCCAAAAAAAAATTGGGCAGAGTTTCCTCTATTTTCTTGACATTCCAAACCCTGTAAATGTAAAACCTGCTTATTATAAAGCCCGCACGGCCATAAAATTCAACAATAAAATTATAAAAGCCCGCATGGCCATAAAACCAAACAATAAAAGCACGCACGACTGTAACACATAAAAAAACAAAATCCTGAATCTTCACGTTGTAAACCATTGCCTCCTCCATTTGTTCCGCGTGCAAAAATCCTACAAATGATAGGATACAAAAAAAATATCAGTAACCGAGTAGTTTTACAAAAAAATTAATCAAACTGAAAAATTGCATATATGAGTTAAAATTATCAAAATATAAATATTTTTATGCCTAAGTCTAAAAATATGCAAATTACCGTCTTATTCTCAAACCGGAAGTCCCGCGGCAGCGTAGTCAGTTCCTACGAGTTACATTGGTCCCGTGGGAGGTGTTGGTGCCACCCATGGGGTTGTTCGGGGGTGTTTCGTGTTTTCACCCTTTAACGCCAAGTCCGTGACCCATTCGCGACTAAGTTGGAGGGAATTTTGGCTGGGTTTTGGCGCCAACATGCTCACGCCTTGGGTCACGGCCAAAGTCCGTGACCCACAATGGTCAGGGACTTGAGTCGTGACCACTTCCAAAGCATTCATGACTCAATGTAAGAATGGAAATGGTCACGCCAAAAATTGAGTTGGTCACGGCCCAAGTCCTCAACCAGCTGGTCGCGGACATGGTCCGTGACCACCTGGGCGTGACCATTCGCAGGATGTTGTGTAGTGGTAGTCATGAACTGCTGGTTGGAGAATAGGATTGAAATTTACAAATAAGCAGACCTAGGCTTAAAAACGTGCCCTGAGGGAGGAAAACCAAAACAACCCCCAAACGACCACGTAGGGGGAACAAACTCCTCGCAAGAGAACAACTAACTCGTACGAACTAATCGCATCATCACGAGACTAACAGTTTGAGAATAGGACTAAAATTTATAAATAAGTAGACTTAGGTTTGAATATGACCGTCGGGGAAAACCCCGAATATCCCCCTAATGGCCCTATAAGAGGCACGAATACCTCGCACGAGACAACCGTCAGTCGTAGGAACTGAACTCGTAGTTAGAGAACTCGTGGTTTGAGAATAGGAATGAAAATTTCAAATAAGCAGACTTAGGATTGATAATGTGTCCCCGGGGGAAAGGCGTGAACAACCCCCAAATGGCACCACAAGGGGCACAAACACCTCACACGAGACTAATGTAACTCATATGAACTAACCGCATAGTCACGGGACTCTCAGTTTGAGAATATGACTAAAATTTGCAATTAAGCAGACTTAGCCTTGGAAATGTTCCCCCAAGGGGAAAATCGAGCACAACCCGAAAATGGACCCGTAAGAGGTACGAACATCTTACACGAGAACAATGTAGCTCATAGGAATCGATATCGTAGTCACGAGACTCGTGATTTTAGAATAGGAATGAAATTTGCAAATAAGTAGACATGTTTAAAAATATGCCCGCCCTCAAAAAACTCATAACAACCCCTAAACAGTCCTGCAGGGGGCACGAACACCTCGCACAGGACCAACTTAGATTATAGGACCTAAAAATGTGGTCACAGGACTCTCAGTTTGAGAATCTAACTAAAAATTTTAAATAAGAAGACTATGGCTTAAAATTTTGCTCCTAGGGGAAAACCCAAAACAGTTACAAAACAGTCCGACAAGGGTCAAGAACACCTCGCACGATACCTACACAAGTCTTAGGAACTGACCTCATAGTCAAGGGCCTCCCGTTTCAGAATAAGACTGAAATTTAAAAATAAGCACACTTAACCTTGAAAACGTGCCCCCAAGGGGAAAATCCAGAACAACCCCTAAATGTCCCTACAAGGGGCACTAATACCTCGCATGGGAGAACATAACTCCTAGGAACTGACCGCGTAGTCTCGGGACTCTCGATTTAAGAATAGCACTAAAATTTGAAAATAAGCCATATTAGGATTGAGAACGTGCCCCTAGGGAAAAACCCAAAATAGCCCCCCAACGGCAACACAAGGGGCACGAACACCGCCCATGGGATCGACATAACTTAGAGGAACTGACCGTGTAGTCACGAAACTCTAGATTTAAGGATAGGACTGGAATTTGCAAATAAGTAAACTTAGTCTTGAAAATGTGCCCCCAGGGGGAAAACCCAGAACAACCCCCAAAGGGCGTCGCATAGGACAAACGTAACTCGTAGGGATGGATCGTGTAGTCACGGGACTCTCGATTTGAGAATACGATTTAAATTTGCAAATAAGAAAATATGCTTGAAAATGTGCCCCTAGGGGAAATCCCAACCCCCAAACTACCCCGCAAGAGGCATGAACACCTTGCACTGGACCAACGTAACTTGTAGGAACTGACCACATAGTCATGAGAATCTCGGTTTGAGAATAGGATTGAAATTTATAAATAAGAAGACTTAGGCTTGAAAATGTGCCCCTTGGGGAAAACCTAGAATTGCTGCCAAATAACATTGCAAGATGCAGAACACCTCACGCTGTAACTCGTAGAAACTGACCGCATTTTTTACTCCAGGTTTGAGAATAGGACTAAAATTTTCAAATAAGTAGTCTTAGGCTTCAAAGTGTTCCCCAGGGGGAAAACCAAGACCTTAATTAGCCCCGCACGGGGCACGGACACCTCGCAGGGATCAATGTAACTCGTAGGAATGGACCGCATAGTCACTGGACTCTTGGTTTTATAATAGGACTCGAATTTTTAAATAAGTAGACTTAGGCTTAAAAATGTGCCCCCAGAGGGAAAACCCATAACAACTCCCAAATGACCACGAAAGGGGCTCAAACACCTCGCATGGGACTAACTAAATCGTAGGAAGTGATCGCATAGTCACGGCACTCCCATATTGAAAATAATATTGAATTATATAGATAAGCAGACTTAGGCTTAAAAATGATCCCTCGGGTAGGGAAAACCAAAAATAGCCACAAAATGCCCCTGCAAGGGCACGGACACCTCACACGGGAATAATGTAACTTGTAGGAACTGATCCCATAGTCACGAAACTCCAAGTTTGAGAATTGGATTGAAATTTACAAATAAGTAGACTTAGGTTTGAAAATGTACCCCTAGCGGAAAACCCATTACTACCCCCAAGCATCTCTACAAAAGGGCACAAACACCTCGCACAAGAAATCGAGTGCCCGAGGAGAAATCGAGAACCACCCTGAAAGAGGCATGAACACCTCGTACAGGAGCAACGTACCTCATAAGAACTAACTGCTTAGCCACGGGGCTCTCCATTTGAGAATAGGATTGAAATTGGAAAATTAGCAAACTTAGGCTTGAAAATGTGCTCCCAAGGGAAACCCAGAACAACCCCCAAATTACCCCATAAAGGGCACGAACACGTCGTACGGGACCAACGTAACTCGTAGGAACTGATCGTGTAGTCACGAGACTTTTGGTTTGAGAATAGGACTAAAATTTGCAAAAAATGTGACGTTGGCTTGAAAACGTGCCCCTAGGGGGACTCCATCCCCTAAACGTTACCCCAAGGGGCATAAACACCTATCACGGGAACAACATAACTTGTCAGAACTGATCACATAGTCATAGGACTCCCTGTTTGAGAATAGGACTGAAATTTGAAAATAAGTAGACTTTTGTTTAAACATGCCCACCGGGGAAAACCCAAAATATTCCCCAACGGCCTTGTAAGTGGCACTAACACTTTGCACGGGACCAATGTAAGTCGTAGGAACTGAACGCATAGTTAGAGAACTCGTGGTTTGAGAATAGGACTGTAATTTGTAAATAAAAGACTTAGGCTTGATAATGTGACCAAAAGGGAAAAGCCATAACAAACCCCAAATGGACCCACAAGGGGCATGAACACCTCGCACGGGACCAATGTAACTCATAGGAACTAATCGCATAATGACAGGACTCTTGGTTTGATAATAGGACTAAAATTTGCAATTAAGCAGACTTTGGCTTAGAAACGTGCCCCCGGGGGGAAAATCGAGAACAACCCCAAAATGGACTCGTAAGGGGTACGAAGACCTTGCATGGGAACAATGTAACACATCAAAATTGATCGCACAGTCACAGGACTCCTGATTTTTGAATAGGACTGAAATGTGCAAATAAGTAAACTTAGGTTTGAAAATATGCCCTCCCGGGAAAAACCCAAAACAACCCCTAAATGGTCCTGAAAGAGGCACGAACACCTCGCACGGGACCAATGTAACTTATAGAAACTAAAACTGTGGTCACAGGACTCTCAGGTGGAGAATCAGATTGAAATTTTTAAATAAGAAGACTGTGGCTTGAAAACTTACTCCTATGGGAAAAACCCAAAACAGTTCCAAAACGTCCCAACAAGGGGCAAAAACACCTCGCACGAGACCGACGCAACTCTTAGGAACTGAACACTTAGTCAAGGGACTCCCGTTTCTAAATAAGACTGAAATTTGCGAATAAGCATGCTTAAGCTTCAAAATGTGCTCCTAGGGGAAATATCCAGAACAACCCCTAAACGGCCCTGGAAGGGGCACAAACACCTCGAACGGGACAAAATAACAAGTAGGAACTGACCCCGAAATCACAAGACACCCGATTTAAGAATAGGACTAAAAATTGTAAATAAGTCGTCCTAGACTCGAAAATGTGCCCATAGGGAGAAAACTCATACCACCTCGCACGGGACAAACGTAACCCGTAGGAACTGATTGTATAGTCACTGGACTCTCAGTTTTAGAATTAGACTAGAATTTTTATATTAGTAGACTAAGGCTAAAAAACGTGACCCCCGAGAGAAAACCTAGAACAACCCCCAAATGGCCATGCAAGGGGCTCAAACACCTCGCGCGGGAGTAACTAACTCATAGAAAGTGATCACATAGTCATGGGACTCCCAGTTTGAAAATAGACTAAATTTTATGAATAAGCAGACTCAGGATTAAAAATCCCCCCCCCCCCCCCCGAGTAAAGAAAACCCAGAATACCCACGAAATGCGCTTGGAAGGGGCACTAGCACGTCGCACGGGACAACATAACTTGTAGGAAAAAACCTCCAAATCACGGGACTCCCAATTAAAGAATAGGACTAAAATTTTCAAATATGTTGTCTTTAGCTTAAAAAAGTTCCCTTAGGGGGAAAACCCATAATAGCCACCAAACAGCCCCATAAGGGGCACATAAACCACACATGAGACCAACGTAACTTAGAAGAACTGACCATGTAGTCACGAGACTCTAGATTAAAGAATAGGATTGGAATTTTCAAATAAGTAAACTTAGGCTTGAATGTTTTCCCTCGGGGAAAACCCAGAATAACCCCCAAACGACTCCGTAAAGGGAACGAACACCTTGCACGGGACCAGCATAACTCGTAGGAACTGATCCGATAGTCACGTGACTTCTTGTTTGTAAATAGGATCAATATTTGAAAATAAGTATACTTAGTCTTGAAAAAGCTCCCTTATGTAAGGAAAACCGAGAATAGCCCAGATGCCCCTACAAGGGGCACGAACACCTCGCACGGGAACAACGTAACTCGTAGGAACAAATCGCATAGTCATGGTACTCCCAGTTTTATAGTAGGATGGAAATTTGTAAATGAGCATATTTGGGCTCGAAAGCATGCCCCTAGTGGAAAAACCCAGAACAAACCCCAAACAGCTCCGAAAGGGGCACAAATACCTCGCATGGGACTAACATCACTCGTAGGGACTGACCACATACTCATGAGACTCGTGATTTGATAAAATGACTAAAATTTGCAAATAAGTAGGCTTAGGCTCTAAAATGTGCCAATAGGGGAAACCTAGAACAACATTTAATTACCCCGCAAGGGACACAAACACCTCATGCGGGATAACCATTACTCGTAGGAACTTTTGCATAGTCACGGGACTCGCGGTTTTAGAATAGGATTAAAATTTATAAATAAACACACATAGGATTGAAAATATTCCCATAGGGGGAAAGCCATACAAGCCCTGAAACAGTCTTGTAAGGGGCACGAACACCTCACACGTGATCAAATACCTTGTAGAAAGTGACCGCGTAGCCGCAAGACTCCTGATTTAACAATAGGACTAAAATTTACAAATAATCTCACTTAGGCTTAAAATGTGCCCCAAAAGGTAAAACCCAAAATATCCCCCAAATGGTCCTGCAAGGGAAATGAACACCTCACACGAGACTAATGTAAATCATAAGAACTGATTGCAAAGTCACAGGCCACCCGACTTGAGAATAGGATAAGAATTTACAAATAATAAGACTTAGGCTTGAAAATGTTCCCCCAGGGGGAAAACCTAGAATTACCCCCAAATGGATTTGCATTGGGGCACGAACATCTTGCACATGACAATGTAAATCGTAAGAACTGATCGCATAGTCATGGAACTCCTGATTTGAGAATAGTAGTGGAATTTGCAAATAAGAAGGCTTAGGCTTTAAAATGTTCCCCCAGGCGGGGAAAACATAGAATAACCACAAAACGGCCCCTCAAGAGGCACATACACGGGACCAATGTAACTCATAGGAATTAATCGCGTAGTCAAGGGACTCGTATTTTGAGAATAGGACTAAAATTTGCAAATAAGTATACTTAGGCTTAAAAATGTGTCCTAAGGGGGAAAATCCAGAACAACCACCAAATGGCCCCACAAGGGGCACGGACACCTCGCACGGGACAACGTAACTCATAGGAACGAATCACGTAGTCATAAAACTCTTGGCTTGAGAATATGACTGAAAATTTCAATTAAGCAGGATTAGGCTTGAAAATGTGCCCCCAAGGGGAAAACTCAGAACAACCGCCAAATAACCCCGTAAGGGGAATGAACACCTTGCACGGGACTAACGTAGCTCATAGGAACTGACCATGTAGCCATTGGACTCCCTATTTGAGAGTAGAACTAAAATTTTAAATAAGTAAACTTAGACTTAAAAACATGCCCCAAGGGGAAACCCAAAACAACCCATAAACGGCCCTATAAGGGGCATGAACACCTCGCACAGGACTAACGAGACATGTAGTAACTGACTGCGCAGACACGGGGCTTTTTATTTGAGAATATGACTGAGAATTGGTAAATAAGTAGAGTTAGGCTTGAAATTATGCCCCCAAGGAAAAACCAAGAATAACCCCCCTCTCACAGAACCAACGTAACTCGTAAGAACTGATCGCGTGGTCATGGGACTCTCGATTTGAGAATAGGACTGGAATTTGAAAATACGCATAGTTGGGCTTGAAAACGTGCCTCCAAGGGAAAATTGTGAACTACCCCCAAACGGCCTTGTAGACACCCCATCCTAGGTTTCCCCTACGCACCTCCTTAGGTCCCTATTACTCACTCATTCACCGCAAACCCTAGGTCATACCTCGAGTACCGATCTAGACGACATCGGTCGCTCTCGAACCCCATTTGACTTTGGTAAACTTTTTTATCCGAGTGAAAGATCAATGAATCTTCAAATTTCTTTGAATACCCTTTCAGTTGGTCTTCTTCATGCCTGAATCGACCATACGGTTTGGACAAACGATCCATTTTACTATTAAAAACTGAGTTAAAGGTCATCGAGCTCTCCTCATCCCCGTCTCGACTCCTGTTAACTTCCTCGCCTGAGAAGAATCTTAATGAATATTTCAATGCCTCTAAATCCCTTTTAAAATGTTATACATCATGCATAAATTAGTCTTCTGGTTCGGACGAATGGTCTATTTTACCCCAAAAACTGATCTAGAGGTCACCGGGCGCTCTTGGGTCTCATTTGATCTCGATTAGCTCTTCAACATAAACAAATCTAAATGAATCTTTAAAAGGACCTAAATACCCTTTCTAATAGTTCTCCCCATGAGCAAATCAGCCTTAGGGTATGGACGAACAATCAATTTAACTCCAAAGGGTTACCGAGTGCATCCAGGCCCTGTTTGACCTAGGTCAACTTTTTGAACAAAATGAAGATGAATGAATCTTTGAAGGTACCTCAATACCCTTACCACCATCCATCCCATGGATTAATCGGCCTTATGGTTAGGACGAATGATCATTTTTCCTCCTGGAATTTCCTGTCTAGTGACCAACGAGCACTTTCGAACCTCGTTTGACTTTGGTAAACTCTCAAACCTAGGAGTGGCTTAATATATTCTCAAAGGCTATAAATACCCTTTCCAACAATCCACCCCATGCACGATTCTAACTTACGGTTTGCATTTTACGGTCACTTTTTTGAAAAACCTACCTTAAACTGCCAATTGGCAACCCCAAGACCCTGCCTATTTGGAGTGTGTATAGGATTCTATGCCAATAGGCAGGTCTAGGATCATGACGATCGTCACCCTCCTCAGCCCTGTAAATATAGGCCATAACCTCACTTTGAAAGGCACCCCAAAACCTCCCTCTCAACAATTTAGAGAGAATTCTCTCGAATTCAGAGTTGTTCCTTCCTTGAAACCTATTTCCCACATTTCGTCCATCCTTTTCGTACTCTTTTGAGTAAATCCACAGTCACCTCCTCAAACTACCATCATCTCATCTTGAGATCAGCGCATCTAAAATCAAGATCTATTTCAAGTCTTCACAAGGAGGTCAAATTCTTCCCAATTATCTTCAATTTCTCTTATTTTTGCATTAGTTAGTTCATTTTCGCTTTAGTACTTTACTTCATCACATCTTAATTTCAAAATTTTTATTATTAGTATTTTTTCACATACTTTATTTCCTTAGAAAAACCCATAAACAAGAAAAAGAGGGTTCACTTATAAATTCCAAACGGGGATATACCATTACATTTTATCACGCTAAAACACCTTTTTCAACACACAAATGTATAATAAAGTCCCCAATTTGATTTATGGGTTAAACCCCACCTCATATTGTCTTCGAACTACATGGAGTTTGACGCCCCTTGGGCTATGTAGGCGTCTTAGGTAAATCCGTAGACTCTAGTCCTCCCACATATATTTGCTATTTTGTTCTTGTTATATATTAATCATATATATTTTTATATGCTAGCTTGCTTGTGTCTTGTTCGATATACGTAATCATTCCTCTATAACGATTTCTAAATCGACAAACACTTACATTATATTTTTAATTATTATTTTGGGAACACTCCTAAGGATGACCTCACTCTGCCTTTATCTATGATGTGAGTTGAGCGATTTCGTACTCTGTTTATATTATGCACATAATCACACACATCACGGAGTTCTACACGAGAAGTTTATCACATGCTCAAGAATGACTGAAAGGGAAGGATGGGTGCTTAACACCTTCCCATTCTATAACTTAGTCCCCGAACCCTTGAACTACTTGGTTCTGCAAGCACCAGTATTTTCCTTCACGCCATTATCTCAAGTAAGAAACATTTTTTTGCCCATTTTTTACAAAATGGGTTGGCAACTCTATCTTTACATATCACCCCATATCGACGATGGCCGAGCGCCCCAATAAAGGACGCAATCCCGCATGCACATCAAAAAAGGCGAAGGAAAGAGGGATCCATCTCGGTAGACGCTATTCCCTTGGAACCCCTGGAAAGACCCCTTAGGATTTCCACAGTGGCAACTCCGCTGGGGACGAATTTAAGAGGACTTGACTCTATTCTTTCATGGGTGTTATTCTTTTCTGCATGTGTGTGTATGCACCCACCTATATGTTCTATTTTCTCCTCTATTTACCTTTTTATATCTCTCTCTCTTATGTGTGTATCACTTTCAACTCACTTATACACTTCACACACTTGTATATACTCTCCATGAACACTTCATTCACTGATCCTTAGCTTCACTTTACACTCACCTGTTTCACACACCACTTAGAATATCCATGCTTAGGCTTCACTATCACACAATCACACATACTACACTTGTATATATGCTCACTTACACATATCACACATCACACATCACTTGTAGTTGATTTATCTATATGCTCACTTCTGCACGCACTCACTTGTATATATTCCCACGTCACATACTCACTCACATGTATCCATGCGTAGTATAGTCTCCATGCTTGATGTAATTTTCAGAGTACTTGAATATGCTCCCCATTAGTATAGTATTCTGTTTACTCATCATGCCAATAAAAAATGCTAAAAAATACTCTCTCTCTCTCTCTCTCTCTCTCTCTCTCTCTCTCTCTCTCTCTCTCTCTCTCTCTCTCCATAATATGTTAATTATGACTCATGCATTTTTCCACACTACTTCACTAATAGCATGACTATATTGACCAAAATTTTGTCCTATATTGGGGGGATCATTTTTTGATGGGCGATGGTCCTGCGAGTTACAGTTAGCCTAAGATATATGACTCTCACCTTTTATTGGACTCTTACCTTTGACGTATATCGAATGATTTCCCCCATATCATACCGCTTCACCGAACTCACGAAGGGAGGTATATAGTAGGGAACTCATTCATGTACATCGAGTATATTGAATTTTCTTTCACGTACTATCCCCATGAGGTATATAGTGAGGCAATTCACGTACACTCAAGTATATAATAAGGCATGCCCATACGTACCGATGAATGAGTTCCCTTATAAGCAAGAAATATATCGTGGAAGTCATGCCAAAGGGGGAAACCCTTCCACTAACACAACAATTGCATAAACCTCATATTGGTGTCAAACCTGGTACACTCATATTTAGTTTGTCGGTTACCATGCAAAACTCTGTCAAAATTTTGGGTCGGCATACCATTCGAATTTTACGCAATTTTGCCTTTTTTTTTCAAAACAGGACCCCGTCCGTGAGTCTGGAGACAAGTCCAACTATGTCTTACATGTTTTTCAAACCCTATTTTCCCAGGCTTGGGTCTTGTCCGACATTTTTTATGCATTAGGAAAACCTAATATACGTGAAAATCTAATAGTAA
This sequence comes from Sambucus nigra, assembly GCA_949130495.1. Taxonomy (NCBI): domain Eukaryota; kingdom Viridiplantae; phylum Streptophyta; class Magnoliopsida; order Dipsacales; family Adoxaceae; genus Sambucus; species Sambucus nigra. The sequence goes on along the minus strand of OX422215.1, from coordinate 321,708,632 downwards.
CATTAATAATAATCATGTTGAGATTCTTCTCCTTTTTCCCTCCTTTTTTCGAAAATCCAATAATACCAAAAACCTTTTTCCTCCTTCTGCAAAAATACCAAACTTATCTCCTTCCTTCTTTTAAAAATAAATTCGAGCCATTTTCCCTCTCAGGTCGATCGCATACCTTATTTTGGCATGGCTCCCTATTGGCTTCGGTCTTTCGTCAAACCGCCTCGAAGCTCCGTCCATTCTTTTACTACTTCATTCGATTTGGGATCAACCTTCACGATATTTTCATGGAGAAAACTGACCAAGCACTGAATGTGCAACCTGATCTTATGATCGTCTTAGCCGAGCTCAATGCCAAGATTGACAATCTCCAAACCGAGGTCCATGAGATGCAGCATCACCGATCTTAGATTATAAAATAACTCGAGGTTCTCTTTCCTCGTGCCATAGGTACACCCACTCCTTAGATTTTTTGGGTCCCAGAAGAGTATCATCATGCTCCATGTTCCCCGCCTGCTAATGGTCCATCTCCAGCTCAATTTCCTATTCTAAAACTTGCCCCCAACTAGGGGCCAACCTACTTGTACCCATATATCCCAAGGAGGAAGAATTGAACAAGGTCAACGAAGACCTTAAACTATTGTTGAAGAAGTTTAACCAAGTTAAGATATACAGGAACTACATGGACTACACCCATATGTTTCCCTAACGCAAACCCAAATTGCTAGAGAAGTTCAAGATGCTAGACATCGATAAAGGTAAGGTAAGCAGAACCCCAATTGTTTACCTTCAAATCTATCACTGAGCCATGACCCGCCTTGGTTCATTTGAAGAGATAATAGCCCAGATGTTCTAGTTGACCTTGAAAAATAGCACCCTCCATTGGTTTATGTGCCTAGAAGAATAAAAAATCTATAATTAGGAGCATGTCGCCCCATAATTCATGTCTCGGTACAAGTACAATGAGGAGATAGAGGTTACGTGATGATATCTAGAGGTTCTTAAGCAGAACCCTGAGAAAATAGTTAGTAGTTTCATAAGAAGGTGGAGAGAGAAAACTTCTACCATGACTAACAGTAGTATCATGAAGAAAACTTCTAGCCTCATATTCGAGCATCCATAAAACGATAGTAATACCCACACTTCTGAGCCTTCGAGATGCTGGTGAAAAAAATGAGGAAGGAATTACCAAAGTTAAATTCGAGATAATGAAAGTGACCGGACAGTTCACTTCCCAGAAGAATGATAAGCCCATCAGTACTACAGTCTTAACCATTAATAATATTTCCAAACCTACTACCTATTGGGCTCCAGAAAGTCACCCCAATCCTACTAAGAAATAGTACATTGAGCTCTATGCTCCCTGTCCAAAGTCTACCAGGCCCTCTTGATCCTAAAACTCATCAAACCCTTGGGCCCTCGTTCACTACCAAATCCACTCCCTAAAAACTTCAAAGCCAATGCCCTTTGTAATTTCCACCAGTCTATTGTCCATACTACTAACCAATTTGAAATATGATCCAATGTTTAATTGATCGGGGTATCATCTCCCCATGATCTATTCCTAATCCCAATACCAATAATAACCCACTTCCTACCCATATAAATTCCATCTTTCTAGAGAGTGACTCAGAATTTTATCCATCTGCTCAAATTGTGCCTGACAAAGCACCCATCATCCCTATAATCTTAGCTAAAGCACTCAAAGTTTGCCCATATTTTATCCTACACCCTACCTTCTTCATCGAACAAGCTTTGTCACTACTAATAAGGTCTTTCTTTCCGTTTATACTCGATCTGAAGGGATAGATATGGAGTTACAATCTATGTTGAACCAACTCTTAGAGTTTAAGCTCAAAATTTACTGCTAAGATGGTTGTTTATTATTGCAAATTCAGTGACTTGTTCATAGAATCTCGAAAATAGGCTCGAGAATCAGATGAATGGGTGGTACCCATTGAAGAAGTTAATCTAAATGATGTGGTACATATAATGGCCAATGCATTTCGATAGAAAAATGATATTTATAGCATCGATGAGATTCTCACCGATTGGAAGCTCTAGGGACATTTGGTCCCTTCACTCCCGCCCCACCTGATTGAGTGGGATTACTTATACAATGAAGCCATCGAGGTTATTGAATGTATTTATTTTTCTTAAAAAGAGGACATAAATGCCACTAAATGGTGGTAGGATTTTGATAGTTCAGATGAAGAACCCAGCCGGAAAGAAGCTAGTCTAGTAGCCAGCATGTGCGGAATGATATCCTTCAAAGATTTATTAGGGGAAATTAATAAGGTGGAAATTCAGTGAGAGATAGACAAAAACATGTGGTTCTTGTTATCCTCTGCATCAGTAAATTACATAACCAGGTTAGGGAGACACTATAAAGATCTGATTCCTCAGGTGCTCAAGATAAATAAAGGAAAGGGAGTTGCCAAAAAACTTCCCATCCTAGAATTGACCATCGAAGAAATTAAAGTCCTTGACCAACTTAAGAAAACCCAAGACAACATCACCCTATGGGGGCTTTTTATGTCCTCCTAGCTGCACCAGAATTCTCTAATAAAACTCCTCATCGGGCCTATAGTCCCTCCTTCCACCGCTCCCTAAGAATCCATAAACATGGTTGGATATTTAGCCTCCTCCAGACTCCTCTCCTTTTTTGAAGCAAAGATACTAAAATTGTCCCTGGCCATAATTATTCCCGCAATATCTCCGTTGAAGTATTGAAAAAGACAATCCCACTCTCACTTGTTGATAACGGATTTTCTTTCAATGTTTGTCCTCTCAGAACCTTCAATTACTTGGGATTGAATGTTACTGATCTCACTCCTACTTCTGCTTCCATGCATGCTTACAATAATACCCATCGAGAGATAATGGGGTCTATAAAACTCACAGTAGGTGTTGGCCCAGTCAATCCTATCATTGAGTTCCAACTCATTGACATACATGCATGTTTCTACCTTCTCCTTTGCTATCCTGGGGTCCATAGTATCCGAGGGGTATCTTCTTCTCTTCATTAGAAACTAAAGTTCTTCACCAAGTCCTGGTTATCACCATCTTGGGGAATGATGAAAGTTCAGACACTGCCAGTACTAAAAATCGAGTATTAGAGATCCAATATAGGATAAATGGCATGCTCCTATCTGCCTTTAGAATTAACCCACTTCCCCTTCTAGTGGGAGTTGGTTTTAAAGACTGAGCCTTTTTAGAACACAACCTGCCTAGCAATGTCAATGTAATTCAGATGTCTAAGAACATGAACTTTATGCTTGGAATGAGACTAGAATAAGGCCAATAAGTAATCTTCTAGACCATATTCCTGAAGGAGTCCTTTCCCCTATGTGGTCTAGGTTACCAAGACTCTTTAGAAGAGATCAAATTACACTGGTACCCACAACCAAAAAGAAGATTAAAAGAATAAAACATTATTTTGAGAGACTATTTGAATGTGAGGTTTATCCAGGAGGGGGAATACTTACCATTATGTGGCTTTCCCGAACTATGGTATGACCATGTCAATAAGAAGATGAAACTGGAGCGAAAATATTCTTTCAATACAGCAACCCATGGGCCACAAACTACCAACATGAAGTGCAACCTCTTATTAAGAAAGTCATGACAGTTACTGGGGATTTTGAGGAAAGTCATTCTGAGGACTCATTCAACTTGTAGGCATTGGGGTCGAGTCTCTACATGATCCATTCAGATGTCGTGCCATCGATCTCGTCTACTCAAATCAAAGTTGCTGACATGCCTCTCTTTAACTGGAATGTCGTGCCCATCCAACCTAGTCAGATTCAACCTAACCTTATTGTTTACCCTATCCAGATCTCTTCACCTAATTTGGTCAATCCTTTTTTTGATAACAATGTAACTGACACGTTTTTTGATGAGGTTCTCAATGCTATTTTCCCAAAATTGAAATAAATGAAGATTTCGTGTATCTTATTGTGCCTTACATTAATTGTCTTAATTTTAATAAAATATTTGATGATGATGATTTTTCAAATGAACAATTCTTAACATATCTTAATAAGGAGAATAACAAACAACATAACTGTGTTCAAAATAAGGAAGATGAGACTATTGTTATTAATCATGGTTCTAGTAGCCATTAGCGCGAGATTAGGATAGGGTCCACCCTTAATAAGCATGAACGTTCGTAATTCAAATAACTATTGAAAGAATTTATGGACGTCTTTGCACGGTCCTATGAAAATAGCTCAATATGAGATCCCAAAATTCCCAAAATATAAACCGATCAAATAGAAGCTAAGGAAGATTCACACCGAATGGTCTCTCGAAGTTAAAGAGTAAGTGTTCAAGCAATTGAATGTAAGTTTCATTTGCGTAGTCAAATATCCTACATGACTTTCCAATATTGTCCATGTGCCGAATTTAGGAGCGAATGTCCGCGTGTAAGTCAACTACTGGGACTTGAATAAAACATCCCCAAAGGAGGATTACCCATTATCCAACATTGACATGATCATGGACAACACGACTAGCCATGTCCTCAAGTCATTTGTCGATGGATTTGCCAGATACAACCAGATTAAGATGAAACCTGACCATTACGAGAAAGATGCATTCATCACTGCATGGGGAACTGTCTGCTACATTATCATGCCATTCAAACTCAAGAATATCGGGGCCACCTATCAAAGGGCTGCTACAACCATCCTGTATTACCTTATTCATAAGGAGGTTGAAGTCTATTTAGATAACATGATCATCAAATGTAAGACTCGAGAAGGTCATATTCCCGCCTTTCAAAAGTTTCTCGAGCGACTTCAAAAATACCAGATGCAGCTAAACCCACAAAAATGCATTTTGGTAATCATAAAAGGAAAACTCTTGGTATTTATGGTTTGTGAGAAGGGAATCGAAGAAGACCCTGCCAAGCTGAAAGCCATATTTGAGATGCCACCACCACAGAGAGAGAAAGAAGTTCAAGGATTCTTGAGTAAACTACAGTACATCAGTCGATTCATCAACCAACTGACTTCTATCTATGAACCCATTGTCAAGCTTCTTCGAAAGGATTAAACTAAAGTTTGGAATGAGTCATGCCAAGAAGCCTTTGATCCAATCAAGAAATACCTCACTCGACCTCCAGTGTATATGCCTCCGCAGCCAAGTCTCCCCCTACTCCTATACTTGACCATGATAGATACTGCAGTATGGGCTTTGCTAGCCCAATACATTGAAGAATCCCATAAGGAATGAGACAATTATCACGCTAGCCAAAAAATTGTCTAAACTACATTTCTTTGAAGAAGTAATGTGTCACCCTGGTCTGAATCACGCAGAAGTTACGTTACTACGTGCTTGCCTTCCCTATCAGACTTGTATCTTATATGGATACCATCATGTAATTGCTATAAAAGCTCTAGCCGAATTACCCATTATTTTATGTTTGTAGACGACTTCGCTATTGTGTAAGTCACGCAGAAGGCTATGAAAGGGAGATATATCTCTGAATACCTTGCTGATTACCCCATGGAAGAAGATGATTTTTGCTCTGAATTACGGACGGAGATATTCTCTACACCTCTCAGGAGGACATCATATGGAAAATGTTCTTGATGTAGATACCACCAGTAAAGGATATGGCATTGGGATACTCCTGATCGCCCCTAATAACTCATACCCCAATTGCCATTTATCTAGACTTCTCCTTCATTAATAACATAATCGAGTATGAGGCATACACTATAGGCTTCAAGATCACCATCTAAAATGGAATTCTGCACCAAGACGTCTACGAATACTTCACCCTCATCGTCGACCAAGTCCTAGGAAAATGGAAAGTCAAATATGAGAAGCTCCTACCCTTCTAAGCCCACCTAAAAGAACTGGCCTCCCAGTTTAGATATGTCACTTTCCACTACTTGCCCCATCCAAAGAATAACCTAGCTGATGACCTTGATACCCTAGCCTCCATGGTCGACATTCCTGAGGGAATAATAATGGCCCCTTTCCTGGTTAAGAAATAAGCTAAGCCTACCCACTGCTATGACATTTAACTCATTCATGAGAAATATTTTGATACGACCGGATTATGCTACTAAAACATTTGGTGCCTCCTCAAACATGGTAAGTGATGAAAAAAAAGCTTTTGCTTGTAATCATTATTCCAAAGCTTTCACTACACCAAAACTGCTAACTTATCACGATAAAAAACCTTTATAAGTCAAACATTTCATGATTATTGATTGTGACAAGTTTGGGGGTGACAAATGAATTTATCATGGACTTGTCATGGTCAAAGACCGTGACAAGTTCATTAGAGTTGTCACAGACTTGTCATGATCTTTGACCTTGAGAAGTTTGTCACGATCATAGACCATGAGAAAAACTTACAAAAAAAATTGTCACGGATTTTGACCGTGAGAAGTCCATGACAAGTTTCTTTGTCTTAGACTTTTAATGGTCAAATATCGTGACAAATCTGGGCAGATTTAAAGAAAAACTATTGGGCAGTATGGCCACTACCACTGCCCAATAGTATATTTGTACTTTTAATAGCAAAATTTGACCTGGCGAAATAGCATATATATCAAGCAACCAAACCAAAATACAAATATCCATAACCAACATGTAAATATCAAGAAAAAAATATATATATCCATATCCAAAACAACATGTACCAAATAAAAATGATACAAATATAATCCAATATCCAAATAAAATAAATACAAATAATGTCATGGACTAGGCTATAGAATATGTCAAATGAGGAAGGAAGGCCACAGAACATATGCATTGACAAACTCATTAATTCATTGAATGTCGCATTATTCGTGCAACAACAAAGGTGAGATCCCCTTTCCGTCTAAAACATGTGTGACGGGCACTGTTGAGTAAATGTCTTGCAGGGGACGTCCACGAACCACAATACCCGAGAGGGTACCTGGGTCCCTCAATTCCTTCGGTATTGGATCCCCACCAAATATGTCAACTAATAACACGCTCAGCCAACCGATTATTGACATAGGTCATTCAAAGGGGGTCAAGATGGTAAATGGATCATATAAGGGCGGGGAGTCCGTGCGTATCGGCAATGAAGCAATGACGTCCTCATCTACCTCCTTCTCCTTCCCCTTACCCTTCCCCTTCCCCTTTCCCTCATTGGAGGTGTACCCACACTAATGCTTCATAAAGGCATACATATCTAGAACCGTAGCCTCTAACCTCGATAGATATCGTCATGGGTGTCAACCTTATGAGCTACCCCTGCGTTGCTCGTCTCTATTTTGATGATCCACGAGTTCCCCACCCGAGAGATCACCCCGTAGTCCTCCCCTTGCGATCTACCTCGAGCACTTAGTTGAGTGCGTTCGTAAGCAAATATGCTTTGTCGGCATTAGCCTGTGACTCATGCACTTCCCTAAGCTTTTCCTGAAACAACAATATGTACACGATTACTTAATTAGGTTAATTAAAAAAATTATAACGTAATAATTAAAAATTAAACAAATATAACTTATAATCGTGGATGCGATGATCGGGGACACCTCCTTATCCTGACCTTCTTTGTTCGAATTTCCACATAGGCATCGAGCCTATGTGGCCTACCCTCAGGGCCACTTCCCATCTCCTGAAATAATAACATGCAGAATTAGTAAATAACGCAAAGTGATACTAAATTAGAATAACATTAAACTAAATTTAAATAAAAATAAAAACATATCATGCTCTGCTCCACCTCGGTGTAATACGTCCTCCCGGAGTAGTGTATATCCACCTTTTTTCCCCGATTTTTCCTCCTCGATTGACGAGATGCTAATTGCCTCTCATCGATGTCATTGTCGACAAACTGCTGCCACTATGCCAATAAGATCGGCTCCTTCAAGGGGACGGTGTCACACACTCTCAGAATGTACTCCTTAGTCTTCCCAAAGTTCTGTCCCCGCATCGTTTTCTTCCACATCTTATATTGATCCCTTAACTATGCTAACGTGGAGTCGTAGACATGTGGGGGTCGTCCTAATTGATCCTGTCAAGTAAATACAAAACAAAACAAAAGTAAGTGTTACTTTCTTATAAATATAAATATAAAGATATAGATATAAATACACTACCTGTAGTCCCCCCTAGATGTCCATCTTGAGATCATTTGTCACGTTCCTCCAATTAGTGTACCCCGAGCTGACGATCTCCTTCAACAACTCAAGGGATCTAGCCAATAATGATGTCTTATTCTCGACGTCGGACCCAAATTTGACCTATTTTAGGGGCCTAGTTGCTGAGGAACCCTCTCGTCGCCTCCTCACCAACTCTACTCTAACATTTTGGCTGCATATATATATATATATATATATATATATATATATATATATATATATAAAATAAAGGAGGAGAGTTTTTTTGTCTCCCCCAACTAACGGCTGAGATTAAAAGTTTATTGGTTTGGTCTTTACCAACTAGCGGAGGAAATTAAGTTCGGTGGGTTTGAATCTAAAGTATGGGAAAGATTCTTGGTCTTTAAACCAAATCCTCTACCATTACCTCGAGCCTCTCAATCTGCAGTCTACCTCGAGCTTCACAACAACCGTCTTCATTGGAACTCAAAATATAAGATATGGGGTCATATCATATCTCATATCTTCCCTCTCACATGCCAACCAAATTCTTTACCAAGAGAATAGAGATAAATACTACACATATCTCATCAACTGGGGAAAACAGGGAGAGATAGGGCATGTATGTCCATGCCTTCAATGTTAATACCCACACAGATGTATGACGATATGATGAACTCCGATGGTATTTCCTCTGCCCCTAACTCTAGTGGTTCATAACACCCTATCCCTCTCTATGCAGATCTATAGACGGCAGAGATGGTATGGAAGATAATGAATCTAGGGTAAGGAGGAGGCCGTGATGGTTATACGACGGAGATGGGGTATTAGACGATGGAGATGGGGTATCAGACGAGAGAGATGGGGTAAGGAGGAATATTGTTGGTTATATTTATATTTTCATATTTAATACTGGGAGTTCGTAGAGCTTTGATTCATGAAAGCTTTATTAAACTCCCTACAACTTTAATTCATGAACTCAACTCTTTGACAACCAACTTCCGGTGGGGAACATTAAAAGAAGGGAAAAAATATCCAATTATACTCCCATCAAAATTGGTTGGATGTTCAAAATCTAAACAAAATTTTATGCAAAGTGCGTTTATGTGTATTACAAGTTAACTAGAATTTTCCTATGGTTAAAGGTGGATATGTTTCATCACTTGCTTACTCGCTTGCTCTGATACTCTGTCCAACAATGGAACTGTCCTATTAGGTTACCATTAAATATATTCAGCCCGCTCCAACATCGCTTGCTCGGATTGTATTTTTTCTCTTCTTTCTGGTATATACACGAGGAGGCAAAGAAGTTGAAGAAATAGGTGAGTAGGTGGTTCGCCGACGGGGACCTTTGACGGGGAGAGAAAAACGAAAGGTGGAGGAAAACGTTGTCGTTTCACACAGAACAAAATGGTGAATCTGAAATAACAATGTTCCAAATCTGTTTTCCCCCTCTATTTTTTATTTCATTATACCCAGAACTGTATATTTTGATAAGATTTTAGTTCTATATATTCGGATCCATTTTTTGATCTACGTGTTTTGATGAGATTTTATCTCAAATGAACAAGGTTTTAGATCTATAATTTGAACCCATTTTTTTAGATTTGCATTTTATCATATTTTAGTTTATGAGTTGACAGAGAAATGAGTTTTGTTTGTGTGTACTTTTTATTTCTCTGAACATGATTCCTTCATTTTGTTTAACTTTTTTCTATTAGTAAAATTTTGAGTGTTAATGTGCTAGATATGTTACTTAGTAAAAAGTATTGGCAGTTATCATCGTATGAGTTAAAATTTTGACCCAAAACTCTTATTTTGAATTTCTTTTTCATCATCATACACATAATAGCCTTTTTCCCTAACCCATTGGCTACTAGGAAGATACAGTTATAGTAGATAGAGACATTAATGCCTAGAAAACTATATTGAAAAAAATAATTTGACATAATGTGCATGTTGTAGCTAGAAATCGTGAAATATATCAAAAATTATGATACACAGTTGCTTCACCAATATCATGAGAGTGTTGTAAATCAATCAAAGTATATGTGATAATACACAAATATTGCATATTTCATCCGTTAACATATGCGTTATTAGCCCCCTCGGGAATCTTATTCCCTATATATATGCTCGTTAACGAGACAACCTCGTATTTCTATGTTAACATGCTTTGCAAGGGATAATTGAGCTTTTATAGGTATTTGGATGCTAAGTATGAAATTCAGACACATTCCGCTCAAGTTTTGTATGCAATCGCATGTTCAAGGGAAATTTAGTCATTTCACAGCTTGGGAACCTGTCCCAACATCTCACGAAAGTTGTAGCCCTCCTTGCAAGCTTTGTGTGGACATAAACGATGTGCGATTCCAAGTTCGAACGAAGAAGTTACGACGCTTTTAGCGGAAGGGAACTATATTAAAACCAATGCAGGGCTGCTTGGCTCATACCTGTTTGATCGATCGATCAATGCCTCTTTATTTCTGATATCGTGGGAAGAGGTGGGCTCATTTCTGATCGATCGATCGAACGATCCCCTGTTTCTTGAAATATTTTCCTTTTCTTTTCTTTCTTATTTTCTTTTATCCCAACTTACTATATAAGGGATTTTTGTTGTAATAAATTGGCTATTCAGTTTTAATTCGTTTTAGGGTTAGAAAATCTTAGGGTTTTGGGTTTGGAGAGATTTGCTTCATTTCTCTTTGGGATGACAACCAATTGGGGTTCGTAAGTTAAACTTTCCATTTCCTTTACCATTAATATAGTTGCTCTTTGTTATTTCTTGCTTTGTAGATTAGTTTCATGCTTTGTTAATTAGTTTAATTGTGTTGATTTCTTGATTTCTTAGTTTAATTAGTATAAATTAGTTTAGTTCATGATGTACCCTTAGATAAATAGGTTCGGGATTTTGTTCCGCCATTTACGGGCCTCGACTGCAAAAATTATGTTTTGTGTAAAATTGCGTCTAATTGAACCCGCGCGAATTAAAGTCGGATAATTATCCGTTTAACTTTATATGTCATGAATCGTTAGTATTTATAGCGATAATCTGAGTTTAATCCGCGTGCGACCAATTTTTTATTAAATATTTATTCACGCAACTTTGGCTTAAATTCCTTATGGCGTGAAGTTTATGATTAATTGAGGATGCTCGATTAAATTGCTCTCGAGCCAAAATTCTAATTAATACTTGTTTCAATCCGTATGGTTTGACGCTATCCCGATCCTGTCTTTACTTTTATTTTGACTTAACTTCTCTCTTTTCTTTTATTTACAAGCACACATCACCTTTTAGACTTTTATTCCTGAATTAATAAACCGATTGTAATCTGTCGAACACTCCCTCTAGATTCGATACTCGACTTAACGCAAAACTTGTATCGCAAGTGTAGTCATAATTTAGGTTTTTGTATCAACGCGGTGAAACGAATACAATGATCAGCGTCTTCCACGACGCTACTTTTCACGCGTGATCAATATGTTTGTCATAATTACGAAAATATCCGAGCAAGATCAAATTTTATATGCATTTTTAAAATTTATTGGTTATGTAAATGAAGTTGTAAAAATTACATAAATAAAACCCATAAGAATGGGTTTTCGTATGATCGGCAACAACACATTGATGCATACAAATAATATGCCACAAGAGCACATATAAGATTTTTTTTGAAATTTTAAAATCCATATTAAAACAAATTTTAGACTCATTTAAAAAATAAAAAATTATTTTATTTAAAAAGCATACAATATTTTAAAAGATTTTTAATACATAAAAGACTCGGAGCCCAATGAAGGACAACTACACTTTACGTGGCACGGGAAAAAGGAATAACTATATGCATGTGAACAGGTAAAATAATTTTGCCCAACGATCACAATACAAATTGTATTTATTAAAAAAATTATGTTTATAGTTATTCTCAAATGTATATATGGTATATTTAGTACATAGGTGTGTAAGAGGTAAAAGGAGAAAATAACAGGACTTTTACATATAATTGTCCAATGCAGTGAATTGTTTTAAGAATAAGATTTATATGCAAGGGGTCATATGGAAGTAAGTATGTTTATTCATATTTCCATAGCTGTTATGAGGCTCGAGAAAGGGTGAGACGCCTATATTACCAGAGTATAAGGGAAACTCATAATGTCAGTAAAGTTTACAAAAAGTTTGAAATGTTATGATAAAAAATACTAATTGCAAATCTAAACTAGATGTTCCTAAAGCACAACTGCACCGTATTAAATTCATAACCATGCCACAAGCATTGGATCAATATGCTAGTCGTGCCATCAACACTGGTTAGATCTAACATGACGAATAAGTGTGTCATGGGATGATCAACATTATATATATATATATATATATATATATATATATATATATATATATATATATATATATATATTTGCACTATTGGCATCACGGAAACAAATTTATCGTCGTGCCATTGACATGGGTACATCCTAGTATACACACACACACACATGAAACATAGAGAGAGAGAGAGAGAGAGAGAGAGAGTAGACGCTAAGAGAGAGAAAGAAAGAGAGAGAAAGAAAGAGAAGACGCTGAGAGAGACAAAAAAGAAGGAAATGAAATGGTGGGAAAAAATAGAGAGCTTAGGGTTTTTACTTAAAAGACTTGTCACGAACGTGTCACGGCCAAAGATCGTGTCAAGTTTGTGACAACTGTACTTGTCACGGTCAATGACCGTGACAAAAACACGTATTTTTTTGTCACGGTCAAGGACCGTCACAAGGGTGGTCGGCTCAAGGGTGGCATTTTAGCATTTTTGGTGTAGTGTTTTTCCTATCAAAATCCTTTCAACCTACAAACACACTAAAATTATGCATAGGGTAAGTAAGGGTATCAATTCACCTTTCAAGCGTGAAGAACAAAATATGTGAAGAAAAATATGTAAAATCATTTTCATGTTATTTTTTTTATGATTTTTCAAGGGATTATTAATTGACTAACAATGCTAATTTTTAAAGTACTAACTAAGATGCAAAATCTAATAAGAAAAATTTGAGATAATCAAAATTCACAAAATTGTGCTAACAAGTAAACTAACTAAATTGGAGTCATAATGGTTTTAAGTCATCCCTTGATTGGGAGATTATCCCTCTATAATCATCATCCAAGACATAGAATAAACAAATGAAAGCATGCAAGGATTAAACAAGATGAATTAGAGAAGAATAGATCAAACCCAAATTTCCCTTGAATTGGAATCAACTCTTGAATTACAATCACTCACTTATATATATATTGCTAAAATAAAAAACTACAAAATAATAATAAATAAATATTTATAATATATATAATGGATTAATTCTTAACGGACTCTTAAATAATGAGAGAGATTTGCTAAAAATTACAAATACTCTAATTATAAATTGTACATTAGAATTCATCCAAAGAATTAAATTCTACAAAATAACTTTATGCTGAGATATTTACTAAAAATGCAAACACTCTCTATAAAGGGATGGAGAAGAATTTACTTGCAAAAGAGATAAATTCAGCCACATCACTCTATACTGAGATATTTGCTAAAATTGTAAATACTCTCTATAGAGGGGTGGAGAAGAATTCATCTTAGGAGATAAATTCTACTACATCACTCTATATTGAGATATTTGCTAAAAATGCAAATACTCTCTATAGAGGAGCGGAGAAGAATTATCCCAAGTTTAAAACTAAAATGGATTTTTTTTAAAAGACACCATTTAAAACTAAAATGGATATCTTTTTGAAATGACACCAAGTCTTCAATTTATAGGTCAAGGAGGTTAGGGGTAAATTGGAAAGCTACAAGAAATGTGTGCATGGTAATTGTGAGGTAGTTGTGGGGATAATTTAGGGAATTGCACAAATGTGCATGTGAGTTTAATGAGGGTGCGGGGAATGTTGGGGGTTGATGGGTATTTTGAGAGAAGGGCAAGGGACACTTAAAACACATGTGGCCTTTGTTTTTTTTTCGAGTTTTATGCAGAATGTGAAATGGATGCAGAATCGGGTAGAGTGGGATAGTGGGAAATGGGTCTAGGATTTGAAATGGTTAGTGGGTCGTGGATTTGGCAATGTGGATGAGCTCGGGTTAAGCATGGTTGTCAATGTTCAATAGGTTCGGGTATAAAGGTGTCGATCGGTTTTCAATATGGGAAGTTAGGTCGTCGGGTTTGAATCACCAGAGGTGAAGTGGCTAAGGGGTTTCGGGTATAACAGCGGGTTAAACCGTTCGGAGAGAGAAGTGGGTATATGGGGCAATAGCAAGTAAAAACCCAGAGGTATTTTCGGCGGGTTACAAGTCAGCTGGCTGCCTAATTTTTGAGGTCGTATAGAACCCAAAGGTGGTGGGTATTGGTTTGGATTTAAGTGTGGGGTTTAATGGTCTTTAATGGGTGTTGGAGTCATAAGGTGTTTGTTAACGGAGGTAGGAGAGAGAAGAGTGACATGGAAGATGGTGAGGGGAATTTTGGTGTGTGTGAGGGTGTATGGTATTAGTGTGTGTGTGTGTGTTCTAATGTGCACCTAACTAATTGAAAAATAAAAAAATTCTAAGACACAATTAAAAAATACAATTGATAAAACTAAAACTATAAAATGAAATATATTAAAATACTAATAAAAAAACTAAAATTTAAAATTCAAACTTAATAAAATAAAACTATAAAAAAAAGTAAAATCTATTAAAATTAGAAAATTAAATTCCTAATCTAAAAATAAAAGACTAAAATAAAATAATACGAATAAATCTAATGTAATAAAAATAAATAAAATAAAACGAAATAAAAATGACACAACCATTGTTGATGTAAAAAATTAGATCAATCTAATAATTCAATCATAGATAAATAAATGAGACAAAAGATTTTTAAAGTGGTTCAGCCTTATAAGAATGGCCTACGTCCACTGTTGTGTTATTGCTGAGTGTTTAGGAATTCTCGATTACAAATTCTCAAGAAATTCCTCTCTCGATTCCAATTCGGTCCTTTTACAATGAGGATTATACAATGTATTTATAGCCCTGAGGCTGCCATGTGAAAGGGTAATACATTAAATGATATACATATGAAAGGGTAATACATTTAATGTCCTTCTAGCGTGTGCATCTGAATGATAAGCATTTAATGAGCAATTAAATTGTTGGTATCCTGTGTCGAGGTGAAGCTCGGACCGCCTGAGTAGCTCGGACCGCTTGAGCTTCTCGGTGCTAAAGAGTTCCTCAGAGAGGTCTTGTTCCTGGGAGCATAAGAGTTCCTCGGAGCGTATGATCATCTCGGAAGTGCTTGTTATTGCCATGTAGATAGTCAAGTGTCTTCATATGATTGGGCCATGTCAGCAGGTTAAATTTGGTATCAACAGAAGCCCCCAATGTTTCATAGTTCGAGATTTGAGGAGTATGGAACATTCTTTCTCGGAATACGGTAGCTTTAAATAGTCTTCCTAATTTTTAGGAGCGTTTCCCTTGTATTTATTTTCTCCTTCCAAATTCGTAGAATCATGCTTTTTTGGACTTTTCATCTTTTTGGCCACTGTTGCTCGCTTTGGTTCCCGCGCCACTTTTCATCTTTTTAGCCGCCGGTAACGTAATCATCTTTTTTGTAATCATTACTTCGCCAGTTCCCAAGGTAAGGTATTTAAACTTCACAGACACTCCCATTGTCTTCTATCTTTTCAAATTTTCATCTTCGAGTTTTTCATTGTCTTCTACTCTCTTGTGTATTCATCTCTTCCATCGTCTGTCGTCATCAGCTCTACTCTTTTCCTGTAAGATCTTCTTCTTTCTTCTTCATTTCTTTTAATCACCATGGTTTACCCTGCTGAATCTCTTGACAAATTTCGATCTGATTTTTCCATTCCCTCTTGGGTTGTCTTGGAAGAGCTTTTTGAGCCTTCTAATTATTTCAATTTGGCTGAGGGACATTGGTTCCCCAGTCTCTTTTTTACTGAGTGTGGATTTTCTTTTCCACCAAATTCATTGTGTCTGGAATTCTGTCAGTTCTTTGATGTTGTTCTTGCACGAATAGCCCCCAACACATGGAGAATAGTTAATGGGGTGCATAAATTAAATCAAGTGCATGGAACTCGTATAGGAATTCCAGAAATCATGTACTGCTATAGATGGGCAGTTAATGATAATATTTATTATTTAAAAACTAGGTTTATAAATAGAGCCTTAGTAGTCAATCTCCCTGATGCCAATAGGGATTATTTTGAACACGGGGTTGTCGTAAAAAATTAGCAACACCCTCCATTAACCGTAGATGAGGTTTACTAGGGTCCCAGATGCCCTCCTTATGGCAATGGGATAGGTTATTTTTATTCTATTTTATTTATTTTGAAATCATGTTTGTTTTGTGTTTCATAAAATATGTCACTGATAACAATGTTTGTTTATTTGCAGTTGATAGCAAGAGAAGGTGCCCAAAAGAAACAGATGTCAATATAAGGCATTTGCGACTTATCTGGGGTCTGCATCAAAGGGTTGCTGACGAGCACATTCGGTCAGCCTCCTATCTGCTCCAATACAAGAGCTACACAACTTCTTTCACTGCTCGTCCAGTGATCAGTGAAGCAGAGCCAGTAGCAGCCTCTACAAGTTCTTCGCCAGAATCTCACGTCCCTTTAAGCGAGAGGATGAAGAAGAGAAGACCTCCCACCCTATTTGAGAAAACTGCCTCCGGTTCTGGGGAGGCAAAGAGGAGAAGGATTGAGGTCCCAAGGTAGGGGAAAAGGAAAACTGATGCAGGTCCTCCAGCTGCTCCTGCAAAGATTGCTGAGAAGCCCGCATTGGTTCCGAGCAGGCCTACTGCTCCTGGAGAGGTGATTGTGATATCACCGACCAAGTATTCATCCTTGGTTGAATCTGTACATGTTCCCCCGAGGAAGCTGAAGAAGAGCTCCTCGGTCATTTTGGTTGACACCACCACTCAACCCCCAGCTGTTGGGACTAGAGTTCCCACTTTCGTTCCCCCGAGCTCTGACATGAGCTCGGTAAAGTCCTTGACCATTCTCGAGGTTCAAGGTACTGAAGAAAACCTTACTCAGGATATGGTTACCTCACTATCTGCTCGTCACCTTGCTTCAGTAAGTCTCTTTACTTTAAACTTTTCATATTTCCCTTTTCAATTCTCATATATGTCTTTGACTTTTCTTTCTTTTTCTGTTCACAGTTGACGATCTGCTTCAACATAATCCTGAAGAAGGATGAAGCAATCAAAGCTTCTTTCTCCTCGTCCAGTGTAGAGGGAGCTCTGGAAGAAGCTACCAAGTACTTGGAAGAATCTCGCTAGAAGTATGCTACTGATAAGGCGGTTTGGGAGAAGAAGCTTGCTTCCTCCGAGCAGGAGAAAGCTCGGGCTGCTGATTCCTTCAGGGAGTTGGAGAGGAAAGTGAATGCCTTGGAGAAGGCCAATAAAGAGCTCGAAGTGAAGCTCAAGACTGCTGGGGAGTTTGAAAATAAACTCAAGGCTGCCGAGGAGGAGTTGGCCAATCTTCAGGAAGTAAGTCGATAGAAGGAAGAGGCAGAAAATAAATTGAAGGCTGCCGAGAACCTGCTGTCCGAGAAGCTTGCCTTAGAGAAGACCAAAAGGAAAATGGATGTGAAGAAGTCCTTCAGCTCTGGCTGGGAAAAGGGGTGGAATAAGGGGTGTGCTGCCATGGTATCTCAAGTGGACTATGGTAGCCTAAAGTACTTTAGGGACGGATGGGTTGCTGCCCTTCAGGAAATGAAGGTCGACGAGTCATCCGAGCTGTTCCAGAGACATATCCCTGGTCCCCCTCCAACTCCAGAATAATTAGAAGAGGATGAAGCTACCTCTGAAGAGTCTTCGATGGTGATGGGAGATCACCCCTTAGTCATCCAGTCTACTGCCGAGCAAGTTGTTTCTTCCTCCGAGCAATAGTTGATGCTCTCCGAATAACCCAGGGTTCCCTTCGAGCAACCTGCTTCCTCTTCCCAACCTCTCGAGAAGGTTTTGGGAGATAAGGAAAAGATGTAATGTTGTTCAGACTTATCTTTCTTTTTTTTCTTTTTTACCAAATGTAATCCAGAACTTGTAACTCTAAATTTTATGATCTAATAAAACATGAATTTTCTTACTGTTGTCTCTTTCATTCATACTCTGCTTATTCTTCTTATTGATTACTGCTTCTCTTTCTCTGTTAGTTTCTGGCCAGGATGGAACTGCTATCTACCCATGATACAAAGTTACTGCAACAGTGTAATGAGTACTTCAAGGCTGGTCACACAGACCTGAGTGCTGCACAAGTTGCTGACATCCTCGGCTAGGATGCTTCAGAACAGGCAGTGGAGGCATATCAGTACCTAAAGTGTCTGCTTGATCGAGCGGTGGCCAATAATGTGGCTTACTACGAAATGATTGAAGATCTACAAAGCACGCTTGAAGACCTTTAGCTTCAATATAAAGAATCCACTGTCCTGTTGCATGAGGGGTATGAGAAGAAGTATCAGCAGCTTTCTGCCGAGAAGGGCTACGAGAAGCTCTTTGCTGGGTACGATGTCAGGGAGAGAACCCTAAGGGGTGAAGTTGAAGAATGTAGACAGATTGCCAAGCTGTTGGAAAAAGAAAATAATAACTTGCAGAAGGAGCTATCCCAGTTGAAGTCTGCAGCCTCTTCTTTAACAGCCCTAATCCCAGTGACTGACGAGGGATTTTCATTCTTAGAGGTTGAGAATGCCAAGTTGAGGGACGAGTTGGAGACTTTGAGGAGTTTTGGCACCTCTACTTCTTCTCATGGTCGAGCAAGAGCTCCTCGGGGACGAGGAAGAGAAGCTCGGGTTCTTATCGAGGAACAAAGGACTCAGTCTACCTTGGAGAACCAGGCCTTCCAACTAATGGCAAAGAACCAAGCGTTATCTGACATGTCCAAGAAGATTAGGGACCTGGAAAAACAGCTCTCCGCGCAGAAGTCAATCTTGGAGAATAAGGAGATTTTCATCAAGAACCTCCACGAGCAGTTAGAAAGGCTAACATATCGATTCCACAAATAGCCCAGGGAATTTCGGATGGCTGGATACAACAAATCTCTATTCCACTTGGACGATCGTATCCAGAATGCCAACAATGAGGGCTACAAACAAGGCTGGCTGAATGCCTTAGGTGTGTTGAAGCTCGAATAAGGCCATTATCTGTGGGACTACCATGATCCCGGGTTGCTCGACTTGCCCCTGCCACCATACAATTTGGACATGGAATGGATCCCAGCTCGTGCCATTCCTCGGAGTTTAATTTCAAAATACCTCGATGACTACAATTTACATTCTCAAATTGAGGTATCTCGTCCCGAGCATCTTTTAGATCGACCTTCTGTGATGAACGTCAGGATGCTGAAGGATTTGAACTTCATCAATTCTCCTCAGTCTTTAAATGATCCGCCTGCTGGCGAGGAACCTGTGTCAAAAGCTGAGGGGAAAAGACCAATAGAATAGGAATTTTTGATGTAATAGTTAGTATACATATCAATGTAACTTTCATTTTATTATCAATGTAATTCATTTTGAATTCAATGAAAGACTTTCATTTCTGTTTGCAAATCTTAATTGCTATTGTCCTGTAAATATCAACACTTTACATTTATGCATCTCTGTTAAAAAGATAACAATAGTGTTGTTTGTCGACCAACTCAATAATAATTAAAAAGTTCCAAGTTTCAATAATATTGCTCGATCACTTAATAATAAAGTCACGAGTATTAACCAATCAAGGTTGTTAAATTATCCTTATCGACCAGCTATGGTTAGTGAGAGTTTATCCCCGACTAACCATACTTGGTAAATTTTTGTCTTTTTCATAAAATGTGTCCGACCAACCAAGGTCGATAAATTCTCCTCGTCAACCAACTACAGCTAGTGGGTTTTTATCCCCGACCAACCATACTCGGTACAGTTTGGAATATTTCATTTCCTAGCCAAACAGGTTGGCATTTTTAGGAATATTTCTCCTCGTCGACCAACTACAGTTAGTGGGTTTTTATCCCTGACCAACCATACTTGGTACAGTTTGGAATATTTCGTTGAGTAGTCTGCCGAGTAGTGTGTAGCACTAGTATTCCCCGAAAAATTTTCAATAAACAAAGAGACTTGCAGAATATTTTCATTTTATTCATACTGATGGAACTGTGTTACATATACATCACTGATAATACTTGCGCAGATGCTCTGCGTTCCATGCATTCTTAAACTCCTCGCCTTCTAGAGTTGTTATTCGGTAAGTTCCTGGTCGAACAACTTCTGTAACTCGATATGGTCCATGCCAGTTTGCCTCCAATTTGTTATGGTTTTGAATTACTTTCTTCAGCACATAGTCTCCTTCTTTCAGGTCGCACTTCTTCACCCTCTTGTTGTAAAACAAAGTTGTTCGCTGCTAGTAAGCAGCATTTCTAATGGCTGCTTCTTTTCTAACTTCCTCGAGCATGTTTAAATCTAGCCTTCTCATTAAATCGCTGACAGGGGAATTGAAATTTAGCACCCTGTGTGTTGGGAGACCCAACTCGGCAGGTATGACAGCTTCACTTCCAAACGCCAGCATGTATGGTGATTCTCCAGTTGCTACTCGGGGAGTAGTTCGGTAAGCCCAGAGTACTGATTGTAACTCGTTGATCCAGTTTGCTCTCGCATCATCCAATTTTTTCTTCAAACCGTTCAGCAGCGTTCTGTTTGTCACTTCAGTTTGTCCATTGCTTTGAGGATGGCCTGGTGCTGAGTGGGCCTTCAAAATGTTTGACTGATGACAATAGGTGGCAAACTCCTCGTTATCAAATTGTGTTCTATGGTCTGTGATGAAGGCATGAGGGAGACCATATCGTCAAATGATGTTCTTCCAAACAAATTGATACACCTTTTCGTACGTCATGTCAATGAGTGGCTCAGCTTCTACCCACTTAGTAAAATAATCTACTGCGATGACGAGGTATTTGAACCTTCCTCAGGTCGTTGGCAGTGGCCCAACCAAATCAATGCCCCACATGGAAAATGGCCAAGGTGAAGTTATGGGTGTCAACAATGCTTGTAGAGTTCTTCGGATAGAGGAAAAACACTGGCACTTGTCACATTTCTTGGCATAGGATATACAATCCTCCCTCATCGTCGGCCAGTAGTATCCCTGCGTCATCACCCTTTGTAAAAGCGTCCGACCTGCTACATGTGCTCCATAGGACCCTTCGTGGATCTCTTCAATTAATTCTTTCACCTCGGAGGGGTGTACACATCTCTGGAAACCTGCCATAATTCCTCATCTATATAAAACACCATTAGTTAATACATACCGTGCAGCTTTAAACTTCAACTTTTTGGCTGCGAGCTTGTCGATTGGAAATTCTCCCTCCTCGATATATGCCTTGATGGGATCCATCCAAGATGGTCCTAAATCAAGAGTAATAAAGTTCATCGTCAGACCTTCATCTATACTCCGACCAGCTAACACTTCAATTAGGATTGTTCGTCGTAGCTCCGTGCGAGTAGCTGATGCTAGTCGAGCTAGGGCGTCTGCTCTCGCATTCTCCATTCTTGGTATTCTGACCAGCTGAATAGCGGAAAATTCTGACACCAGCTCCTTTGCTTTTGCATGGTATCTGATCATTAATTCTCCTCTAACTGCGTATACTCCCAACATTTGATTTACTATCAATTGAGAATCACTGAAAAAAATAACCTGATGCGCCTCCATTATTTTCGCCAAGCTAAGTCCTACAATTATGGCCTCATACTCAACCTCGTTGTTAGAAGCTTTGAATTGGAAACGCAGGGCGTATTCCATGTCGACCTCGTCCAGAGTGCTCAAAACTATCCCCGCGCCACATCCTGCAGTGCAAGATGAGCCATCTACATATAGCCTCCATGTTGGTAATTCGTCTTCAAATTTTTTATCAGTCGGAGTTCCTCGGTGAAATATTTTCTGCTTCCTTTCCTCCTCGGATTTTTCTTGCTCTTCGTCGATCATCTTTTCTTGCCCTTTTACCAACCGGAGTTGGTCTGAGCTCGAATTTAGTGATCCTGTAACATCTACTCGCCCTTTTACCAACCGGAGTTGGTCTGAGGTAGTGTTTGTCGATCCTGTAACATCCGCAGATTGATCAGCGAGCAATTCTTGTTCCTCGTCCGGAATCTTCACAACTATCTCTGCATCACATCCTGTAACATCCACACGCCCTTTTACCAATTGGAATTGGTTTGGGCTTGTGTTTGTTAATCCTGTAACATCCACAAGTTGATCAGCGAGCAACTTTTGCTCCTCGGGGGTATCAGGATAGGTGAACTCCGCTATGAAATCTGCTACAGCCTGCCCTTTTAATGATGATCTGGGCTCATAAATTATATCATATTCACCGAGTTCTATTTCCCAGTACATCAATCTCCCTGATTTTTCCGGCTTATGAAGGGCTTGTCTTAATGGCATATCGGTATATACGATTATGGTATGAGCCTGGAAGTATGGCCTCATTCTCCTACTCGCCTCAATCAACGGCAGTGCCAATTTTTCCAGCCTTGGATATCTGATCTTTGCTCCTCGGAAGGCCTTACTTGTGTAGTAAATTGGATTTTGTATTCCATTCTCCACTCTGATCAACGCCGAGCTAACTGCATTCTCGGATACTGCAAGGTACAAATACAATTTTTCTCCCATCACCGGCCTGGACAACAGTGGAGGTGCTCCCAAGTATTTCTTCAAGTCTTGAAAAGCCTTCTCACATTCATCATTCCACTCAAAAGTCTTTCTGAGTGTCTTGAAGAATGGGAGACATCTATCAGTTGCTCGTGACACAAATCTATTAAGTGTCGCTACTCGTCCAGTGAGACTCTGTACTTCCTTCTTCGTTGTTGGAGATCGCAGTCCTAATAGAGCTTTGATCTTTTCAGGATTTTCTTTAATACCTCGTTGATTGACAATGTACCCGAGGAACATGCCTTCTCGTACTCCAAAGATGCACTTCGCCGGGTTCATCTTCATTTGATATTTATCTAGTTGATCAAAAGTCTGACTTAAGTTAACTAGATGATCGGCAACTTTCTTGCTTTTCGTCAGCATATCGTCAACATAGACTTCCATATTGTCACTGATTTGTTCAGCAAAGACCTTGTTCATCAGCCTCTGATATGTCGCACCTGCATTTTTCAAACCAAAAGGCATAACATTATAACAATAAGTTCCCCTAGGGGTAATGAAAGAAGTACTCTCCCTGTCTTCAGGTTTCATTTTAATTTGATTGTATCCAGAATAAGCATCCATGAAGCTCAGCAGCTCGTGTCCCGAGGTAGCATCCACCAGTTGATCAATTCGGGGCAATGGAAAATGATCTTTTGGGCATGCTTTGTTGAGGTCGGTGAAGTCTACACACATCCTCCACTTATTGTTCTTCTTCTTTACCATCACCACATTAGCTAACCAATCTGGATATTTAACATCTTCGATGAAATAAGATTTCTGGAGCTTCTCGACTTCCTCCTGTATAGCTTGATTCTTCTCGGGACTGAATACTCTTCTTTTCTGCTTCACAAGTTTAATCTCCTTATTCACATTGAGCTCGTGACATAAGAAGTTTGGGATGACTCCATGCAAAAGTTTGTCTTTTGCTTCTCAGGAAAGTTATCAATTCCTGTTTTAATGAGACTTCCAACGATGAACCTATTTGAGTAGTTTGCTCAGGGTGCTCATCGTCCAGAATGACGTTTTCAGCAGCTTCCACCACTTGACCCTTCACTAGTTGCGACTTATCTCGAGGATCCAATGTTTCAATTTCTGCACCTTCATCCACTTGATAGGTAGTAGTCTTTTTCTTTGATTCTTCCAATTTCTCTTGCTCGGCGGATGAATAATAGCATTCCCGAGCTACTTTCTGGTTACCTTTCACAACTCCTACTCCAAAGTTTGTTGGAAATTTTAGGCACTGATGCACTGTAGATGGCACATCCTCAAACTTCTTCAATCCTACTCTTCTCATGATGATATTGTACGAAGATTGGACATTCTTATCCATCATGAAGAAACGTATTCTTTCTGTCCGACAAGCAGGCCACGTACCAATGAATATATCTACCTTGATTGTCCCAAGTGGAAATACTTTCTCTCCAGCAAAACCGATAAGGGGTCTGTGGTAAGGCTCCAGTTGAGATAGCTTTAGATTTAAACTATCGAAGCATGAGTAAAACATGATGTCTGCCGAGCTACCATTGTCGACCAACACTCTTGAAATCATTACCTCCTTCATTCTCATCTTGATCACTAATGGGTCGTCATGAGGATACAAAACTCCTACAAGATCATTCTTTGAAAACCCAATGACCAATTTTTCTTTGTTCACTTTTCTCGGGCGATCTTCCTCAGCTAGATTAATTCGCTGAATGTACGAGCAAGCTTGAGCCTCACCGAGGTAAGCTTTTCTTTCTGCAGTAAGGTCTCCTCCTCCTGCATCTCCTCCTGTAATAACATTACAATCAAATGACCCAAAGCGTATTAAAAATACCTCTCGTTCTGACTGCCTTGGTTTCTTGGGGAGATCGGGGTCATCCTCTGGGTCAACTTCATGGTTTCTCTTCTTGTTCTCCTCTGCTCGACGAGGAGATCTAGACCTCTCTCTAGTTCGATCGTTGCTTCTTCTTTTGCCTCCCCGATCAACATACTTTGCTAGTTTTCCTCGTCGGATGAGTGTTTCAATCTCATTCTGAAGAGCTATGTAATTTTTGGTCATATGGCCATGATCCTTATGAAACTCGCAATATTTTTCCCTATTCCTCGTGTCAGGGTCTGCCTTCATTTTCTTTGGCCAGTTTAACTCCTCGTTGTTCTTAATTTCTTCTAGAACGTGGTTGATGTCCTTCCTCAAAGGAGTATAATTATCGAATTTCTTCATTACGTCCCATACCGACCTATCTTTGGATGGTTTGTCACCGCCATTGTTCTTATGTTCTTTCTTCTTAGCTTTATCACCTTCCACCTTGGTTTCTTTGGCGTCCATATTCTTCTTCGCTGCCATAGCCTCCTCGGCATTCATAATCTTTGACGCTTTTCCCATCAGGTCCGACATGGTTCGAGGTGGATCTTTGTCCAAAGTGTAGTACAACTTGTTCGGCAGTAGTCCACTCATCAAAGCAGTAATCGTTGTCTTCTCCTCATAATTAATGACTTCGAGTTTCTCGTTATTAAAACGAGTTATATAATCTCTGATACTCTCACTAGCCTTTTGTCTAACACTTAACAAATGTGCTACTCGTTTAACTGGCTTTGCTCCAAAGCAGAAATTCCCAATGAATAACTCGGCCAGTTGAAGAAAAGTTGAAATCTTACCCCGAGGAAGATTATTATACCATATCTGAGCAGATCCGGTAAGAGTTCCCGAGAATGCCCTACATCTCATCTCGTCTGGGACAGCATAAATGTCGGCAGCAGCTTGATATTGTTCTATATGAAGGAGAGGGTCAGTCTTCCCATCATACTTGGGAGTCACAACAGGTGCTTTGAACTTTGATGGTATTGGAAAATCAACAATCTCCTGGACAAAAGGTGTTCCTCGAACAAAGGTTCGTTGTAGAGGGTTCTTAGCCTTAGCCATTTCTCCTAATTTATCCTCCAGCCTTTGAATAGATCCTTTCCATGCATCATTTCCTTCATCGGGTCTGTTGGTTCGAGCAACTGATCGCGTTGAAGTGGCTTCCTGGGATTTATCTTGACGAGCAGCTGGTCGATCATAGGATCTATTTTGACGAGCAGCTGTCGCGACTGGGCAGATCCTTCCCTTAAATCTGATGGTCGTTGAAAGCTCCTCGACGCTGCATTAAGAGGACTTTTTTTCCTCCTAGGGCCTAATCGGTCGAAAGGAGAAACTCTACTTAATCTTTCCAATGCGCTGGCCCTTTCTGGGGAGAGGGTGACACGTTGGTCAGTATCTGTGGCTCGCACGGACGAAGTTCGCCCAGGTTGATAAGAGAAATCTTCAGACTCCTCATTGTGATAGGAATTGGTCACTAAGTACGCGAATAAGGCGCACGGGTATTTCTTTGAATGCTTCGTGGTCCGGAATGGGTTGATGCACCGCTATGGAGGGTTTGGATGAGTTGTCGCATCATTTCTTGCATAACGGTCTGGCCTTGAGCCAGATTTGCCATTATTCCAGTCAGATCTGGAATAATTGGTGGAGCAGATGGATTTGGAGGGGTTCCAGCGTTTCGATTGCTGGATTCAGGAATATCAGCCATTGGTAATGGATTGTTCTTAGTGAGAAAACGATATTACCAGTCGATTCCCACAGACGGCGCCAATCTGTTGATGTAAAAAATTAGATCACTCTAATAATTCAATCACAGATAAATAAATGAGACAAAAGATTTTTAAAGTGATTCAGCCTTATAAGAATGGCCTACGTCCACTGTTGTGTTATTGCTGAGTGTTTAGGAATTCTCGATTACAAATTCTCAAGAAATTCCTCTCTCGATTCCAGGGTCTGGATTCGATCCTTTTACAATGAGGATTATACAATGTATTTATAGCCCTGAGGCTGCCATGTGAAAGGGTAATACATTAAATGATATACATATGAAAGGGTAATACATTTAATGCCCTTCTAGCGTGTGCGTCTGAATGATAAGCATTTAATGAGCAATTAAACTGTTGGTATCCTGTGTCGAGGTGCAGCTCGGACCGCCTGAGTAGCTCGGACCGCTTGAGCTTCTCGGTGCTAAAGAGTTCCTCGGAGAGGTCTTGATCCTGGGAGCATAAGAGATCCTCGGAGCGTATGATCATCTCGGAAGTGCTTGTTATTGCCATGTAGATAGTCAAGTGTCTTCATATGATTGGGCCACGTCAGCAGGTTAAATTTGGTATCAACAACCATATTCAGGCATATTATATTTACATAAAATAATAAAGCACTAAATAAAATAATAAAAATGACTCGAAATAAATAGGAAAAAACAACAACACACAAACACGCACACGGGGTTTGGTTTGGTCTAGATTTAGGTTAGGGGATAGGGTAATTGGTACGAAAATTTGAGTTTAGATCCTTTTAACGTGCATTTGCTTTTAATTAAAGCGTTTGAAATCGCAAATGGCATTTGACCTACAAAATAAACATATACGCATATAAGAGTGATTTTACCAAGAATTAGCAAGTGAAAACCGTCTATTTGGGGTTTAATTTAAACAATTTTGGGTCCTTATCACACCACCTCTGAACAGAACACTGCTAGTCCTCGAGTAATAATAGAGAGAAAGAACGATAAGAAACCAAAAGTGTACCATTTTGGCGGGCAATTGCGATTGCACTTACCATGTGCAACAAGCCTTTAAACCTATTGGTTGACCTATAGGACGAGTGTTGTCTCATGGGGATTTACAGGGAATATGCACACAAAATTCTTTATTTACAACGACAGTCAATCTCTTATTTACAACGGCAGTCAATCTCTTATTAGATGTAGAATAATCATCCTCGTGATTCCTACAAATCCAAAGTAGAGAGGCTTCAAAATTCCACTCCGAGGCACTCTCTCTACCTTGTCCCGTTTCCTTTTTCGCTTTTTTTGTGATTAATTATTACAAGCAAATGATGTAAAAAATAAACTCAAATGAATACACCCCTCAATAATACCTAATACAACGACCTCTAATGAATAGGAAAAATAACAAATACAACTATAAAAATGAAATACAAGTCTTCACACGAGCCTCTAACTTCAAGAAAGCGGCAACTACGACATTTGATAGGAAGGCTTTTTGTGTGGTGTCATTGTAGAATAAGCCAAGCTAATAAAAAAAATTCGACAATTACCTACAAAATAATACAAAACTAGTGTAGAGGTAAGTAATGATATCAATCCAACTTAATGGAGGGAAAGTTATTTTTTCTTTGTCTTCTATTTTTTTTATTTTATTTTTTCTTTGTTTTCAATTTTTTTATTGATTTTTTATATTATTTTTTTTATGATGATGGTGAATTAACTAAACTAAATGAAAAAGGTGTAAAGAAATACTAAAAAGTGTATGATCAAAATTAAGTGAAAGATAACTAATTGAGAGAGAAAGATCAAGGGATGTAGATCCACCCCATTTGAAACAATTTAATCAAATTTGTTCTATTTTAATTTTGTTGATTTCCAAAATATTCATTTAATTCAAAAGGTAATTCTCATTACACTAATGAATTAATTAAATATTCTTTTAGAAAAGTAATTTTAATTCGCACAACATTTCTCAAAATGAATTAAAATTAATCAAATGAATCACCCGTTAGGATCGATTCACCTAACTAATTTTAATTAGAAAAAATAACAATAGAGTAGAAGAAAATTATATTATGATTTTAATTCATTTGATAAGCCTATCTCTACTTTGAATCAAATGATAATGTGATAATACAATTTTTAATCATTTCTCAAGGATGATTTTTTATTTCTTAATGTAAAAATTAGTGTAGGAATTAAATTTACTAATCAAACAAAATTAATAACAACAAACTAAATCAATTGGATTCACGAGGACTTCAATTCATCCCTTGAAAGAGAGATTGACCCTTTATAATCATTATCCAAGACATTAAATAAACAGATGAAAGCATGCAAGGACTAGACAAGACGAAGTATAGAGGAATAAATGAAACCCAAAATGTCTTGAATTGGAAGGAATTCTTCAATTGTAATTCTCTAAATTTTAATTACAATCACTAACTTATTTTTTTTATAAACTAAAAAAATAAAATAAAAGGTCTCTCTCTGTGGTCATTGCTACTAGATTCTTGGTCTTCCAAATGAATGAGCCGTCATGATTATATCAGATGCAAACGGAGCTAGGAGTATAATTGAAAAGGTTTAACGGTGCATGTGGAACAAGTGTTGTGAGGGTAAATGGGGAAATAAGGGGTAAAGGCCTTTTTAAACATGTGGGTTTTTATTTTGTATATTTTTGGCAGAATGAGATATTGATGTATAGCGGGATTGAAATGGGTTAATGGGATAAAGTTGATTGGAAGAATGTGTTTGGGCGTACTAGAGTTCGGGTCTTAGATGGTCAACAGGTTAATCAAGGTCGAAAATGTGTTGCGGTTTAAGGGTATGAAATGTGGAAGGTTCGGGTTATGAATGACTAGTAGCTCAAGATGGAGGCAGAAGCAGTGGTCGGTCGAAATGGCAGCGAGTTCAAGAGCGGGTCTAGCCTGACAGAGAGGTCGGGTATTAGGCTATACCAGAGTTTGGTCTGGAGATCCGATAAAGGGTTTAGTGGATTAGGGTGGTTCATGGATGGGTTTTGTGATGGATCGATCTGAGTTTTGGAACCAGGTTATAAAGACAGATTTGAGTCACGAGGGTAGGTGCCATGGAAGGAGCTGGGTTTTGAGTTTTCTAATGGGTTAAAGGTTGACGGGTTGAACAGGTCCAACGGGTTTGACGGTCATCCGGGTATCAAGCGGATTAAGGTTGGAATTGGTGGGTTATGGTTATGGGGGATTACGACAGAGAGAGGGGGATGGTGAATAGTAAAGGGATTAGTTTAGTGTGGCGGTGTATGGTAGTGGTGTTTCTGTGTGTTTAATTTTGTAAACAAAATAAAAATAAAATATTTACAACCCAAAAATAAACTCTAAGATTAAAAAAATAAAATCTTCTGAAACTAAATAAATTAAACTCCTAAAAATATGTATAAATCTAATAAATAATTAAAAAATAATTCCCTAATCTAAATACAAAAAGACTTAAAATAAAGGGACATATACCAAATAATCCCTCAAACATTTTTTAATACTCATTTAGTCCAAGCCTTTTTATTTTGCCTCAAAAAGTCCTTTGCCACATATTTTGGAAAGGGAGTGTCGCTGGCGCGGACCTCTAAAAATAAGAGAATATTGAGTGCTTGAGGGACTAAATGGGTTAAACAAAAAATATGTGTCCTTTTTAAAAAATATATATTTATAGTAGGGACTATTACATAATTGACCCTAAAATAAAATAATACAAATAAACCTAACCTAATAAAAATAAAATATAATAAAATATAAATAAAACTAGCCTAATAATAAAAAATAAAAATAAAATAAACTCACATCTATTATATATACATAAAAATATAAAAATAAATGTGGCATGATACAGACTCTAAATATATACAACTATACGCAAAAATAAATCCTAAAAATATAAATAACTCAAAATAAAAATAAAATAAATTATAAAAATTATAAACGACGCAAATAAAAATATAAAAACATCTTAAAGGTGCAAACTAAATATACACAGGCTCGGGACATGATTAGAGAGATCTGGGCTCGGTTTGGGGACAGGGTAATAGGTACGGGTATTGGATTTACCTCATTTTAAAACGCATTTGCCTTGAATTGAAGCATTTGAAATAGTAAATGGCATTTGACCTACAAGATAAACATGAATGCGCATAACACCAATTTTACTGAGAATTAGCAATTAAAAATCGTATATTCAAAGTTTACTTAAACTCTTTTGGGGGCTTATCAGTGCGTATCCTCAAGATGCCGATGAGAAAGACTGTGCGACCCTTCACAAACTGGATGCACCTATTTGCACTGCATAGAAGGGGCTGATGTTGAAGAAATGATGCAGAAGATCCATAGTGGGGAATGTGGGCCCTGCATAAAGGGTCACATGCTCGTCAAAAAGATCATTCGTAAAGGGTACTATTGGACCACCATAGTTCAAACTTTCACGGCCAATGTTCGAAGATGCCTCAAATGCTAACAATTCAACAATGTCCAACACTTGCCTCCTTGAGAACTATATGCCATGACCTCTCCTTGGCCTTTCTCCACTCGAGGCATTAACATCATAGGGAAAGTGTAATACCTCTTAATTTTAATGATTTTTAAAATATGATTAATTAAAATTAAAATGGGGATTAATTGAAATTAAGTATGAATAATAATTGGAATTAATCCGGATTGAATATTACCAGAGAATAGAGTAATATGTTATTTGTATTGAATATTACTTAGTGATTAAAAGTAATATACGAGTATATGGTCTCCAGTGAATAATACGCGAATTATTGAAATTAAGTCGGGACGCGCATGTGAGTCGTGTCGGGATTAAATTAAAAGGGCAAAAAGGGAAATTATTTTTCACTCATCCATGTGGTCATTTCGATTGCGCAAATGAGTTCGGATGGGTCAAAATAGGCAGACAAGTCTACTTGGGGGTTTGATTTGGGTCTAGGGTCAATTGGGAAATAAAAGAACAGCCCAGAGGGGTATTTTGGTCATTTTCTGGGGGAGGTGAATTGTACCTACGGGATTGGAGTTTTATTATTTAAATTAGAATTTGTTAAACCAAGATATTATTTACCAAAAGACCAAGGAGAGGAAGGTAGATAACTCTAGGAAGAGGAGGGGTTTTGAGAGAAACCAAGGGTTGCACCACCACCGAAAAAGTGATTGGAAAGGAGGAGGAAGCATCCTACATACATCTTCACCAAAGAATCAGACCTACACCTTAAGGCAAGTGTAATTATTGTTCCAATTAGTAGTATAATATCCATGTTAAATTAGAAGGGATAAACATCCATGAAAACTATAAATCAAAGATGAAAATTTGATGATTTTGATGTAATTCTTGAAATGGAAATTATTTAGGATTATTCGTTTGATGAAATTAGAATTAACACCATGAAATTTTGGGTTTAATTGATCAGGAAATTTGGGGTTTATATGTGTTCTTGAGAAAGAATTCTATCATGTAGATTTTCTTGAATTTAAAATAAGATTAGTGTGATTCATCGAAATTCCATGATGATTTGATGTTATAGATCATGTACATACTTGGGTATATCATTTGGGATGAATTATAAGGAGTTTGGGATCATTTGGTGGAGGTTTTGAGGATGAATTATGTTACAACCTGTAGGTAGAAATATGTAGAAAACAGAAAAATATTGTATGATAATTGTAATACTGTTTTAAGCGAAATTTGGTAGTCTACTTGCGAGTTTTTGCATAAAATCATGTTATGCACAACTTTGTAGTTTTAAGTTTTTTCAAAATCGGAGCAGAAAAGCCTCAAAATTATAATTTTTAATTCTTGGCATATTGTAACTTTATAAAAAAAAGGATTATTGGGAATTAAAATATAATCCGGGCTTGTTATAATGAGCCTGGGTTTTGGACCAATAAGTATGAATTGAAGGTAGCTACTGAAATAATTAATTAAATCATTTCTGTTAATAAGAGATCTTAGGAGCAATGAGAAATGTGAATAAAATGTGAATTATTAGTTATGGGATAAACTTGAAATATTCTATGTGCGGGATTTGTATATAGGATGAGAGTATACCCATTTGTTGATATATATACATAGGTGGAGCGAATACCTATAATATAATTGAGGTTTAGAATACCATTATACGTAGAATATTCGATATATAAGTATACTACGTATGATACTTGTGATATGGGATGTGCTTATGCCCTACTGTTGATATATATACACATATAGGTTGAGTGTATACCTATATGATGGTTTGTATGTATGACATACGTAGCCTACTTGCTATCGATGGGAGGTTTGCGCATTGAGGACAGTCATATCTTGATGAGCCTTTGGGGGGATTTTTGACTTGTTCCTTAGAATATAGAACCTAGGTATATTCTATCAGTAATAATGATAGTGATTACGGTCATATGGGTGCGTAGGTATGGACGTAGCCCATAGGCTTTGAACTATATTCTCCTCCAATATATGTGATATGTGATAATTGTTCGAGTGAGATACTGAACTAACAATCCTTTATGAAGTGACGAGATGTACTGGGACTAGATAGAAGAGTAGTGAGTGCACCGTAGCTGTGTCTCGGGGTACAGTATTGTATATATATAATAGAGTGAATGTATATATATACATACATGTGATATTATCTACTGTGTGATTTATGTAGACGTGAAAGATAAAGAAATATGTAATTAATTAAGTATGAGAACACTTAGTTATATTGAGATTTGAATTAATATATTTATTTATTACATGTATTGTGAAGGAAATACGTAGGGAAAGATAAGGGTTATGGATAGTTGATACAATGAGATAGCCAGTGAAAGTGGGAATAATAACTAGAATAAATTAAGAATACATTAGGCGTGCATATCAGTTGAGAGGTGAGAATCTCAATTGAGTGTCTGAGGATCTAACATGTATATAATAATTGTTAATTGTAGCATTTATTCACTTGCTGTTTTTAAAATATTTTACAATCGGGCTCTGATTCGTTTTCCCTTGCATAGTCTCTTCCCTCTTGTATATTCTATGTCAGGTGTCTAGCCACATGGGCGCCCAACTTATAGGATCGCAGATTTATTCGCTATGGATACTATGGAGTTGTGGACCTTGAATTAGACGCATCATTCTATTGATTCGTGTACTCTGTAGTCATTTCTTTTATGGCATGCTGACAAAGGATTCGTGTCATTTCCATTCTATCTCAGTCATTGGTTTTATTTGTGTCAGTGTTGGATACATTTGGTTTAACTTGGTTTATTGTATTGATATGTTTTAAACTGAATATTTTATTCTAGTTATATTAAATAAGTTGTGATGGTTATTATTTATTAGTCATTGTTGCGGATTGGGTTATATGATAAATGATTGTTATTGTTAAAAAGTAATTTTATTAAAAATTAAAATTGAAAATTTTAACACTAGCTTAATTGATTACTAGGTGGTTAATAAATAAAAAAAATTATTTTCCGACAGTGATGCTAAGAATGAGGCGACTGAATAATTCGAATTAATTGGATAAAGGATTGGCCACCCGATACTTTTTTTTAAATAATTAATTTATTAAGAGGGTTGTTATAGAAAGTTACTCCTAAAGCTTCAAATAGTCACGAATTCATCCTGATCTCCATTGATTACTTCACCAATTGGATCGAATTCGAGTCATACGCGATGCTGAATGCCAAGAAGGTGACCAAGTTTATCAAAAAAAACATCATCTGCCAATACGGAGTCCCCCACGAGTTAGTCAAGGACTATGGTGTCTAGGAAAGAGGCCTTGCCCTCAAAGAGATCATAAAAACCGTCTGGGACCCCAAAGGTAAATTCAAGCCAAATTGGAGAGGCCCCTACGTCGGGAAGAAGATTTTCTCAGTAGGCGCCTCTATGCTTACAGACCTCGATGGAGAATAGATGGTGCGCCCAGTGAATGTGGACCGTCTCAAGACATTTTACCCTTAATCTGAAATCTCCGCGCGTTACGACTCTTCTAACCCCCCTTCTATTCTAAAAAAAAATCTTCATTTCCCCCCACCCAGAACTATGTGGGACTTGAGCCTCTCTCAAAAACCTTTTATTTTTACAATGAAATTCATGAAAATTTTTAAAATCCACAGAGGTATGTAGAAAACCCATACGCCCATACGCCACACATGGGTTCAATCCCATTTTTTTCATAAAATATTATTCTTTTCTAACCACTGAGAATGGAGGTCCTTTTTATCATTTACATGAACAAATGGATTACGTATGCCTTACTGATTGGTATCGATATTTCAAATGCAAAAACTCATCAAGAGTCAAAACAAAATATGATCAAAATCAACTTTTATTTCTAATAAGGAATACAGTGTTGTTACATGAAGTATCGGCGAAGGGGTTTAAACCAGCCACCCCTTTTCACTAACCAAACTCTTCCTAAACAAACCTAACCCTAAACTAAGTTAAAACAAAAATTATTTCAAAGCTCCCAAAACCCAAAACACCGCAATTAACGTAGCTTCACAAAAAAATTACCCAAGCTTCATAAGACATTACCTTCAACTGCCTGATGGCCTCGCTTCATCATCATTACCATCCCCAGGAGGTCCCCAAGTTTCTCATTCCTGATTGACATTCCTCATGTGCTCCATGGAGTGATACACCCTGACAAGCCTGAACAAAACCACAACACCGTCTTCCATGGTGTCGAAGCCAATGAACCACCTTTGATCGGTCTATTTGGCCATGACTTTCTCTACTACCCGCTTCCATAATCATTTTAGATAGTCCCTAGATACATGTCAGTCCCCTCCCACAGACTGTGACAAATTAATAGGTGGATGACGGTGCTACCACAAAGAACCCAACATCATCCTTAGTTATTAAGTTAAATCCTCCACTAGGAAGAAGTTTGTTATGCGAGGGGGCAATTTGTTCCGACCCGACTAGGCGCAAAAGCTTTCATGGGAAATAGAAATAAGTCTTTTGAAGGCCCACCAACCGCATATACTTATACTCTCTAAGATGAAAGATATGCAAAAAGTCCCCCCCACTATGGCACTGACCAATGAAGACACTGGATTCCATGCTCCACAAACTAGTTCACCCAACTCTATAGAGATGGGCGGAAGCTAAAGAAAGGTCAGACATAGAAATTAAGCAGAACTGTCAAGGGATATTTTGGAGGGGTATCCCGACGAAACCCCTCTGTAAGCCATATTAACAGCAATATGGGGCGCCCCTTAGAAAGTCAAAATGACTCTCCTTCCAAGCATCTAGGCCGTTCTGGGTCTCAGGAACACCACCAATATAGAAGATACCCGGGGAGAATGGGAAAAATTGGGCATAGCCACCGCCACACTGGGTCTGACCCGTAACATAGCGAGAGATCCTCATAGGTGAGACAGACCTCATCCAGACAAAAAAGAAAAGATATGGTCTTCTGGATACCATAACTATAGTGCTGCTGCCAATAGGTTCCAGTCTATGGATCGATTACGCCAAAGAAAAACTCGGAAGAGGTTAAAATCATGTTAATCCACATTGTATAAACACATGGACTCCAGACCATTAAGGTAAGTAGCGGATCATTCACACATGGGAAGAGCCATTTTGAGAATGAGAAATTTGAACTAAGAAAAGAAATGTGGGTATTGGTGGAGAAAACCCATCCCACACACCTCCTTTTATACTCAAAACCTTTGACAAAAGACAAGAGACTGGGTACCTCGAGTAAAATTCAACCCAGTAAGAGTATTCTTATGTGCAGGAAAGTTCAATCAAGGCCTAGGATGATTTGACTTGATCCCTCTGTCGATAGGCAGACCAAGAGGTATATCGATCAACAACTCCCTATTTTGGAAAGTTTCATCTTTCCTCTTTTGTTAAAATCAATTTTAGAAAAATCTTCATTTTGAAAAATTACCCCTGGGTTATTTACTCATTTTTCTCTCAAGAAGATTATTTTCTCCCAAAATAAATTCGTGCTCAAAAATCTTTTCCCTAAGTTAATTACTTTTACTCCTTTCTTCCCAATAATAATAATAATCCTTTTGCCTTTCATTATCAATTCCATACTTATCTCTATCTTTGCATAAAATAAACATTCTGAGAAGAAAGTTTAAAGTGCATATCACTAAATCAAGAAAAATACCAAAAGAAAATGCATATTTCTTTATATATATTTTGCTTCACTTGGTTACATTTTGAGATAGAAAAAAAAAGAAAAAAAATGGGACTTTGCCCGAATCCACAACTCTCTCTCTCTATAGCTCTCAACCCCACGATGGACGCGCTTTCACCTGTGATGAGCAGTGGATCCTCCACTCCCTGAACCTGATACCTCATCAGAAGTAGCAAGTGGCACAAAGCTGGAAGGCGCCAACTTCTTGATATACTCAGACATGGAGCACAACCAATCCTTGATATCCCTCAGCCAGGTGGCTAACACTCGAACATACAACAAGCAAAGAAGCAATAAGCAAAGGGAAATCAGTCAAGAGGCAACGGATAGTCAACATAACAAGATAAGAAAGAAAAAGGACATTCCTCAGGACAAAGGGAATCATCCGTAAGCTCCGTCAAACTAGACACCAACGTATAAGATCGATGTGGCATACTCAGTGACTCTTCGCAACTCAGTCGATAGTTGTCGGAAGGGAGTGTAACCTAAATAATTGGAGCCTCCTCTGCCGTTGCTGCCACTACTGACATGTCACCACCTATGTTGTGGGCCGATACAATCGGTGCGCTAGTCCCCCTATCCAAAGTCGTGATGGGTGGAGGCATGTTCTCCACGTCATAGATGCAAGAGGGCATCATCCATCTCATCACAAAATATAGATAATAGTAGATCGTTATTGTATCGATATGCGTATACGGCTCACCAATCATCACCGCCACCCAGGCATCATCCAACATCTCTCACCCGCCTCATGTACATAGAGGGTATCAACGATGGGACCGCCACATTCTCATCCACGATCTTCCACACCATCCACTCCCCTAGGTACTCGGCGTACCCAATATCATGCGCGATCAAACACCACATATGAGCATGTAGGCTCGTCACCCTCGTAGGACGCGAGGTCACCCCTAGGGGTAGAAGGTCACCTCCAATCCTCAACAAAGGATAAGTATCCACTCAATAAATGAAGTTGCCAAAGGACTCAAAAAAGACAAAAAGATAACCTGATCACTTGTTAGGGCATTCAGAGCCCGTCGCATATTTACCATGGACAAAGACTAATTCGATCTCCGATTAGACTTCCTCCACTGGAACATCCGACAGAAGTCCCCAAAAACCTCATCATTCATGGCTATCATCCACACATTACACCCGACCACCTCACATAATCATGTCTACAAAAGATGTGAATCAGCAAAATGATACCAAAGAAGAATGCAAGAAAATGCATAAGAAGTAAAATAAATCCATAATTACCTAAAAAAAGGTACATGGCTCCCGTAAAATTCTGTCGGCAACACCGACTGGAAGCATACAAAGAAGAATAAAGGGATGCCAAGGTTAGGCTCCTCCAATCATAGAATCGGACGTCGAAAATCATCCTTAAATACGGTAAGAACCAAATATGTGCGACGTCGGTACTCATCTCCACCAGAAAGACACCCAACAAAAGCAAAATAAATAGACAGTCCATATGTCCCATCTGCTGCTCGTTAGTCACATCCACCCTCCTTTTTCAGGAACATCTACTTAAAATTAGAAATGTGAATAAAATCCCAAGATACGATCCCGTCCACATCCCCTAAAGATGCATGCACCGCCTCCGACATCACCCTCAATGTGCAATCCACCACTATCTGGAATCCCTTATAGTCAACCCCCATCAGCTGCTGAACATTTATATGAGTTACCGTCATCTTCCCAAAGCTAAAAATGGAAAGTGTGGGTAGTATCCCACACCTCTCTCCTATAGCACACAAAAATGAAGTAGAATGTGGTGTCTCATCCAAAGCCTTTACCATGGGACGAAAACCTAAGTAGGAAACCATCCATCGTACCACAGCAGGGACCTTCTCCCAAACATCCTTCAGCCTAGTCGTCCCTGGAGATCGGATAGTCGAAGGAGCAATGTCAGTATACAAAAGAAAGGGAAGAAAAAATCTTCATCAGTAAAGAAAGAGAAAAAAAGAAATGGAATACCAAAAGTCACTGCATTTATGTAGGCACTATGATTCCTCACCTTAGACGAAGGATGGTAGGCCATCTCACGTAGTAGAGTACGCTCATTAACCACAAGCTCAAATAAATCAAAGGCATTTTATTACTTAAAGCAAGAGGCACATTAGGCTGCCACTCCAAGACATCTGAGTAATCAACATCCAACTACTCGTTGGTGTACACCTCACTTGAACCATCCATTTGAAGTCTTGATGAAAAAAGGACTTAGGAACGGTTCGCCCCTTTTTATAGAAGGCTAAGGGGCCTGCCGATCGACAACCCTCTCTAACAATTCCAATCGACAGTCATCTTTTCCCCTCCTAAGGAAACCTAGGAGTCTGAGCCCTGGAGGATTGGCACCCCAGGACTGCTTATCGACACACCTTCCAAATTTCATATAAAAAATTCCAGATAAATGAAAAAATTGACCAAAAAATTCCCAAAAATCCCAGAAAAACATGGAACCTCTTTTTTCTCAAGAAAATCATTTTTTGGAGCACTAAGCCCCTTTAAATATCTTAAAATCCCCATCAGGATTAATCTTAAGGTCTTATCCCTTGCATAATCCCCGACAGGATAAATCATACACACCAGTCCGAAACATATTCCATATGCATAACGAACGATGCACCCGCATCTAAGTTTTTACAATTTTCCAACCTAAATATCCACTAGTGGAGTCTCAAAGCAACACAATCCCCAACCAAAATCTCAAAGATAAGGAATTCCCTAGTAGAGTCTTAAAATAACACAATCCCTAACGGAGCCACAAATTCATCTACACCCCCAAGATAATTTAAAATTCCCAAAGAGTGCAACTCCCCACGTTACAACTTTAGGTTCACACAATTGACATCAACCCTCAAAATCGGTCACTACAACTTTAGGTCCATAGAATTGACATCGACCCTCAGAATTGGTCTCTACAACTTTAGTTCTACAACAATGAACTCGACATTCCGAATTGTTTGCTATAACTTTAGGACCTCGTGATTGACCACGACCCTCAGAATTGGTCGCTACAACTTAAGGTCCGCAAAATTGACCTCGACCTTCAGAATTGGTCGTTATCACTTTAGGTCCTCAGAATTGACCTTGACCTGTAATACCCTGTACTTTTGGCTATATTTATTTTTGGGATTAATTAATTAAATGCGTATTAATTGGAAATTAATCCGGGTTATAAATACTAACGTGATGCGAGTTGGTATTTGATTATGTGCATATATGATTATATATGAATTTGGAATTATGAAATTTGTCGTGAGATTTATATACGGCAATTTGAGAATTTTGTTGAGACGCGTGTGACCGCCGCGTCATGGTATATTATTTTAATTATAAAAGTGATTTTTATTTCTATTATCCGTATGGTCATTTTGAGTGCGCCAACGCGTCCGGAAGGGTCGATATAGTCAGAAAACACTAGCCGGGGGTGTAGTTTGGGTCCCGGGGTATTTTTAGGCCATACCGGCATCATAAAGGGTATTTTGGTAATTTCGTATTTTGGAAAATTAAAAGTGACGAAAATTGGTTAATTACATCTGATGTGGATTTGACCCACTAAGCCCCTAACCAACCCATATTAACCTAGAAGGCTACGTAGGTTATTAGAAGAGTTTTCTAAGTTGCCCAAATCAAACCCTAGCCACCTTAAGCCACCATTGGAGAAGAAGCTTGGAGAAGAGAAGAAATTCTGCAGAAATCTTCATCAAACCATCATCCAGACTCAGAGACAATCAAGGCAAGTGTTTTGATTATATTTAAATTCGTAGAATGTTCCTTCCATGTTAGAAAATTGAAGAATATCAATTGTTCTTGAAAGATAATGAAAACCCATGTATTTTGAAGCTTAGAACTTGAAATTTTGAGGAGAATTGCATGTAGAATGATAGGTAGATGAGTATTCTCACATTATTTGTGATTGGAAGAAATTAAAACGGAATTATATTGGATTAATTCATGACTCATAAAGTTAGGGTTTATGTTCTTGAATAATTGGGAAAAAGTGTAGAGATTTGTGAATTTGATTGATGTTAGGATGGATTGATCCCTTAAAAACATGTTAGGATGTGACTACAAATGTTTAGGATTGATTAGAGACCTTAAAACATAGTTGGGACGAAGTTTAAAGGAGATTTGAGAAGTAGAAATTGGGTGAAAAACGATTTTGGAAATTCTGGGCTCGCAGCTGGTCGCTCGTTAGAAACCAACCCAGGTCGTTCGAACGAGCTCGTTCGAACGAGCTTCTAACGAGTTGACCAGTCACTTCTAACGAGGGGCAATTTCGTTCGATATCTCGTTCGAACGAGATATCGTTAGAAGGTACAGTTCGTTCGAACGAACTGGAATCTCGTTCGAACAGCCTCGTTCGAACGAGACTTCTAACGAGTTGACAGAGGGATCTCGTTCGAACAGTCTCGTTCGAACGAGACTTCTAACGAGTTGACAGTTTGGGCCTTTTTGGACTGTTTTGATTTTTGGAGTCCCGTAAACTTGTTCGAGGAGATAGATAACCTTCCTTTGATGATGTAAGGATAGATTTGGGACTTTTGGGTTATTACGAGGAGTAAATTTATATACGAGAGATTTAATTCAATGAACCGTTTGGATTGAGACGTGAGTGTCTACTACGACGTGAGAATAGATTATGGCGCGTATGATGATAAACCGGAATAGTATAAATTGCGATAATTATAAGTTAGTACGAGAAAGCGATATGTACTACGATTAAACTACGGGATTACTAAGATGCGTGTTTACTTAGTATTAGTATATAAATTGTGTGTATGACATACCTACCATACTTGCTATCACGGGAGGTTTGCGTTCGCTTAGGGCCCTCTAATCCTTGTGTTGCCCGAATTTAGACTGGTTACCTTGATGAACATAGGTCATAGAAAGACTTATTGGGATATTAATAAGTCCGCTGATCGTAGGAGCGTAGGTATGTGCGTGACCTATGTGATGTGACTGTGTTCGCCTCCATTATTTGTGATGTTGTTATCTGTGAACTATTCCTGAGAGATTCGGAATATGTAATCCTTATGTACGTGATGTACCGGGATGGATAGCAGAGTATGTGTGCACCACAGCTTAGTTCTCGGGGTGCTTGTATTGTATATTTATGATGTGAATAATATATACACTTAATTAATGGGAACCTTCATGTTATTGTTGTGAATA
This sequence comes from Sambucus nigra, assembly GCA_949130495.1. Lineage (NCBI taxonomy): Eukaryota > Viridiplantae > Streptophyta > Magnoliopsida > Dipsacales > Adoxaceae > Sambucus > Sambucus nigra. The sequence continues at coordinate 321,666,936 of OX422215.1, read as the reverse complement.
TAATTACGGTATTGTTTCGAGAAATATAACGAGTTAACAGATAGTTGTATATATTGCATATTGAGCATCTGAGAGTACGTTAAACCCCTACTTAATTACGAGCGTTATTATGTTAATATAACCGAGTAATAAGGGTAGGACCTATGGCAGTCTAGCTAGATATGATGGTACTTAGCTAGTGATTTGTGTCATTATAGATGGGTACTTATGTTAGGAGTGCACAGTTAGACGAGAGGTGAGAATATCATGTGAGTGCACGTCCTAACATGTACTTTGCATTTAATGTTTTAAATGTTTTTAAAGCACTTGCAGGTTTTTAAAATATAACTCCACATTCGGTCTCTGACCCGTTTGCTTTTCAAATCTATTTTTCTTTGTAAAACCATTTTAGGTGCCCAGCCACAAGGACACCATGCATAGGATACTCATTCAGGTGACGAGATGTAGCTGTTTGTGGAAGCTACAGGGATTTGCTTGTAGACGCCTCTATCACTTGGATTCCAGATTCATTATCTATCAGTTGTAGGGCATGTTGCCCATTTCTATTAGAGTTACATTTCCATTACAGTTTTCAGACTTTGGCATGTATTGATTTAGTATTCAGTTTACTTATCAGTTGTGGGATTTGTAGTGAGGAGTCTTCCTCCAGACTTTATTTACATTTTGTGATGGTTATTATACTTACTTCATTATGGTGAATGGTGTTATTATTCTTTATTACACTTGTTGCATGTTAATCAGACTTTAATTAAAATTTGGCACTTACTTTTTAAATACTAGGTGGTTAGTAATCATTAAAATGTTTTCGACAGTGATGCTATTAACTGGACCAACTTGGCATTTTGAATTAATTTAATAAAGGAGTAGCTACCCGGTATTTAATTAGTCGGGGTGTCACATGAACCTCTGAATTGGTCATCACAACTTAAGATCCTTAGAATTGACCTCGACTCTCAGAATGTGTTATCATAACTTAAGGTCCCTAGAATTGAGCTCGACCCGCATAATTGGTCGTCATAACTTAAGGTCATCAGAATTGACCTCGACTCGTAGAATTGATCATCACAACTTTAGGTCCTCAGAATTTACCTCGGCACGTAAAATTACTCATCACAACTTAAGGTCCCCAGAATTAACCTTGGCCCGCAAAATTGGTCATCATAGCTTAAGGTCCTTAAAATTTACCTGACCCTCAAAATTGCTTATCACAACAAACGTCCTCAGAAATGACCTCGACCCTCAGAATTGGTCATCACAACTCAAGGTCCTTAGACTTGGGCTTGGCTTGCTAGGTTGGTCATCCCCATCAGGATACTAGAGTTAAAACTCGACCCACTGAATCGTTCATCCTCATCTCCTTAGGTCCCTAGAATTGACCTTGACCCACTGAATTGGTCTCTCGTTAGTCACTTAAAACAAATTGTAACACATCCTCAACCCACTGAATTGTTCATCTTCATCTCCTCATAATTAACCTTAACCTGCTGAATCGGTCCTCCTCGTCTCCTCAAAATTGACCTTAACCTACTAAAGCGGTCATCCTCATCTCCTTAGATCCTCAGAACTGAACTCGACCCAATGAATCAGTCATCCTCAGTTCCTCAAAACTGACCCTGACCCTCAGAATCAGTCATCTTTGTCTCCTCCGGTTCTTAAAACTGACCTCAACTCGTTGAATCGTCATCCTCATCTCTTTAAGTCCTCAGAACTGACCTCGACCTGCTGAATCGGTCATCCTTGCTTCCATAGGTCCTTAGAATCGACCTAAAAGCCTTTCTCCAACGTCGATGTGGTGTCTATCATTCGACGACCTTCACACTCTGTAGACACCCCATCCTAGGACCCTCCATACACACCTCCTTAGGCCCCTATCACTCACTTATTCATCACAAACCCTAGGTCATACCCTGAGCACCGATCTAAAGGCAACCTAGCACTTTTGGGCCTAATTTAACACTAGTCAAATTTCCTTTCTGAGCGAAAGCTCAATGAATTTTTGAAAGGATCAAAATCCCCTTTCCAACGGTCTATCTCGTTCACGAATCGGCCATACAGTTCAGACAAACGGTTTGTTTCACTATCAAAAACTGATGTGGATGCCACCCGGTGCTCCTAGGATCCGTTTCGACTTTGTCAACTTTCTCGCCTGAGCATAAGCTCAATGAATATTCAAATGTATGTGAATCCCCTTTCCAATGGTCCACCCCATGCGCGAATTACCCTTACATTTCGGACGAATCCATTTTACCCTAAAAACTAATATGGAGGCCATCGGGTGATCCCGGGTCCTAGTTGACCCCGATCAAGTCTTTATCTCGAACGAAGCTGAATGAATCTTTGAAGTCCCAGAATACCCTTTCTAACAATCCGACTTGTGTGAATCAACCTTACGGTTCAGATGAACGATCCATTTTTTCTCCAGGAATTACCTATCTAGTGACCAATGGGTGTTTTTGGGGGCCCGTTTAACTTTGGTAAAATCTTAAATAAAAGCCATGATCTCACTTTCAAAGGCACTCCTGAACATCCCTCTCAGCAGTTCAGACATAATTTTCTCAAATTCAGAGATGTTCTTTCCTTAAAACCCCATTTCCAACATTCCTTCCATTCTTTTCATACTCTTTTGAGTAAATTCCCACCCACCTCCTCGAACCACCATCATCTCATCTCGAGGTCAGCACATCTACAATAAAGATCTACTTCAAGTCTTCACAAGGAGGTATAATTCTCCCCCCTATTGTCTTTAAATTCTCTTATTTTTTCATTAGTTACATCATTTTCGCTTTAGTGCTTTACTTCATTACATCACCACATCTTAATTTCAAACTTTTTATTAGTAGTATTTGCACATACTTTATTTTCATAGAAAAACCCCAAAACAAGAAAAAGAGGGTTCAGTTTTAAATTCCAAACGGGGAGTTCACATCACATTTTCTCACATTAAAACACCTTTTTCTACACATACACATATAATAAAGTCCCCGATTGTATTTAAGGGTTAAACCCCACCTCATAATGTCTTCGAACTACATGGACTTTAATGCCCCTTGGGATATGTAGGCATCTTGGGAAAATCCCTCGACTCGAGTCCACCCACATACATTTTTACTATATATATATATATATATATATATATATATATATATATATATATATATATATATATATATATATATATATATATATATATATATATGCTTGCTTTCTTATGTCTTTCCTGATATACGTTATTGTTCTTCTATAACGATTTGTGAATCGATAACCACTTAAATTATATTTTATTTATTATTTTGGGAGCAGGCCTTAGGATAATCTCACTCCGCCTTTATCCATGACGTGAGTCGAGTGATTTCATCCTCCATTTATATTATTCACATAAACACACACATCTCAGAGTTCTACAGGAGAAGATTAACACATGCCCATGAGAGAACAAAAGGGCGGGATGGGTGCCTAACACCTTACCATTCCATAACCTAGTCCCCAAACCCTTGAACTACTTGGTTTCGCAAGCATCAGTATTTCCCTTTATGTCGTTCTTTCGAGGTGACAACATTTATTTTTGTATTTTTTGTGCAAAATAGGCTAACGACTTTATCTTTACATATCACCCCATATCGACGACAACCGAGCGCCCCGATAAATGATGCAATCCCGCTCGTATACCGGATAAAAGGGGAACGAAGGAAGGATCCACCTCGGGGTTTGAATTCCCCCGGACCACCCAAAGAGACCCTTTAGGATGGACATAGTCCTCGCAAGAGGCACGAGCACCTCGCACAGGACTAACACAACTCGTAGGAACTGATCGCATGGTCATAGGACTCCCGGTTTGAGAATAGGACTGAAATTTTAAAATAACCATACTTAGGCTTAAAAATGTGACCCCAAGGTAAAACCCAGAACAACCCGCAAGTGACCCCTCAAGGGGCACAAACTCCTCACACAGGAGCAACATAACTCATAGGAATAAATCGCGTTGTCACGGGACTCTCAATTTAAGAATGGGACTGAAATTTTCAAATGAGCAGACTTAGGCTTGAAAACCTTCCCCTAAGGGGAACCCATATAATAATAGCCAAACAGCGATGCGAAGGGAATAAACACCTCACATGGGACCAACGTAACTCGTAGGAACTGACTTCATGGTCATAGGAGTACCCGTTTAAAAATATAACAAAAATTTGCAAATAAGCAGACATAGGCTTGAAAATGTACCCTTAGAGGAAAATAAGAATAGCCCCCCGACTGCCCCTACAGGAGCACAAACACATTGCACGGGACCAACGTAACTAGTAGGAACTGATTGCATAGTCACATGAGTCCTAGTTTGAGAATAGGATTGAAATTTTCAAATAAGCAGACTTGCGCTAGAAAATGAATCGCTAGGGAGAAAGCCCATAATATCCCACAAATGGACCCATAAGTGGTACGAACATCTCACATGAAGACAATGTAACTCAAAAGAACTGGTCGCATAGTCACAGGATTCCCAGTTTGAGAATAGGACTGAAATTTGCAAATATGCAGACTTAGGTTTCAAAACATAGCTCTGGGGGAAACCTAGAATGACCCCTAAAAGGCCCTGCAAGGGGCATGAACACCTCGTACGGGAGCAACGTAACTTATAGGAACTAACCCCATAGTCATGGAATTTCGATTTGAGAATAGGATTGAAATTTCCAAATATGCAGATAAAGGTTTAAAAACATGCCCCAGGCGACCCAGAACAACTCCCAAACAGCCTTGTAAGCGGCACAGACAGCTCACACAGGACCAACGTAACCCATAGGAATTGCTCATAAAGTCACGGGACTCCCAAGTTGATACTAGGACTAAAATTTGTGAATAAGCAGACTTAGGCTTGAAAACGTGCCCCTAAGGGGAAAAACGTAGAATAACCCCCAAACAGCCCTACAAGTGGCATGAACACCTCACACTAGACTAATGAAACTCGTAGGAATTGATCACATAATCATAAGACTCCCGGTTGGAGAATAGGACTAAAATTTTCACATTAGCATAGTTAAGCTTAAAAACGTGCCCTCGGGTGGAACCTAGAATAACCCCCAAATGACCTACAAGGGGTATGAACACCTCGAAAGGGACCAACATGACTCATTAGAATATACCACGTAGTCATGGGACTCTCGTTTTGGAGAATAAGATTGAAATTTTCAAAAAAGCAGACTTAGGCTTAAAAACCTCCCCCATTAGGAAACCCTGAATAGCCCCTCAAAGGCCTTGTAAGGTGCAGGAACACCTCGCACGGTACAATCATAACTTTTTGAAACTAACCACGTAGTCATGGGACTCCCGGTGTAAGGCAAACTTAGGCATGAAAATGTATCCCATGGGAAGACACAATAGCCCCTAAATGTCCCCCAGGCGGCACGAACACCTCGTACATGACTAATGTAACTCGTAGGAACTGACCACATAGTCACAGGACTCCTAATTTGATAATGAGACTGAAATTTACAAAAACGTAGACTTGGCCTTGAAAGTGTTCCCGCATGAGCAAGGGGCATGAACACCTCTTACGAGAACAACATAACTCATTAGAAATGATCGCATAGTCACGGGACTCCCAGTTTTAGAATAGGACTGATATTTGAAAAAAAAGCATACTTAGGTTTGAAAGCATGCCCACAAGAAGAAAATCTAGAACATCCATTGAAATGGCCTCACAAGGGGTACAAACACCTTACACAGGACAACATAATTAATAGGACCTAATTGCATAGTCACAGGACTCTCGGTTTGAGAATAGGACTAAAATATACAAATAAAAAGACTAAGGGTTGAAAACTTATCCCCCGGGAAAAAACCCAGAGCAACTCTCAAATGACCCGGTAAGGGACCAAACACCTTGCATGGAACCTACGTAACTTGTAGGAACTGATTGCATAGTAAAGGGACTCCTAGTTTGGGAATAGAACTAAAATATGTAAATAAGCAAACTTAGGATTGAAAACGTGCCCCAGGAAGAAATCCAAAACAACCCAAAATGGCCTCGCAAGGGGCACAAACACCATACACATGACTAACATAAATTGTAAGAACTGACCGTGTACTCATAAGACTCAAGAATTAATAATAGGATTGAGATTTAAAAACAAGAAAACTTACGTTTGAAAATATGCCCCCATAGGGAAACCCTAAACAACACCTAAATGGCCCCGCAAGGGGTATGAACACCTTTCATGTGACCAACCTAACTCGTAGGAACAGACCGTGTATTCATGGGATTACCAGTTTAAGAAGAGGACTGGAACTTGTAAATAAGTATACTCAGGCTTTAAAATGTGCCCCCAATAAAAAACCTAGAACATACCCCAAACAGTTCCACAAGGAGAACGAAAACCTCACATGGGACAATCATAACTCGTAAGAACTGATCGCATAGTCACAGGACTCCCAATTTGAGAATATAATAGAAATTTGTGAATATGTAGACTCAATCTTGAAAACGCGCGCCCTGGTAGGGAAAATCGAGAATAGCCCCCAAATCGCTCCAGAAGAGGAACGAACACCTCCCATGGGACCAACGTAACCCATAAGAACTCACCACATAGTGAAGGGATTCACAGTTTGAGAATAGGATTGAAATTTTCAAATAAACAGACTTAAGCTTGAAAATGTGTCCTGAAAGGGAAAATCCAGAACAACCCTCAAATGGCCACATAAGAGGCGCGGAAAGCTCATAAGGAACCAACGTAACTCGTAGGAATAAAATGCATAATCACAAAACTATCGGTTTGAGAATAGGACTAAAAATTACAAATAGGCAAACTTAGGCTTGAAAATGTGCCCCTAGGGGAAAACCCAAAACATCCCCCATACGACCCCGTAAGTTGCACGAACCCCTCACACATGACCGCCATAACTCTTAGAAACTCACCGCATAGTCACTGGACTCCCAATTTGAGAATAGGATTGAAATTTTAAATAAGAAAACTTTGGATTGAAAACATGCCTGCAGGGGATAGCCCAGAAAAACCCCTAAACATATCTACATGAGGCACGAAGCTCGCATGGTACCAACGTAACTCATAGGAACTTAACGCTTAGTCATGGGACTTTCGGTTTGAGAATATGAGTGAAATGTCCAAATAAGTAGACTAAGGCTTGATATCTTGTCACTTGGGGAAAAAACCTAGAATTGCCCCATTAACAGCCCGTGAGGGGCATGAGCACCTTGCAAGGGATCTACGTAACTCATCTGAACTGGGCATAGTCAAGGTACTGTTACTTTAAGAATATGAGTAAAATTTTAAAATAATTAGACTTAGGCTTGAAAACGTGCCCCCTAGGGGAAAATCCAAAATAACGCCTAAATGGTCCCACAAGGGGCATGAACACCTTGCACAAGACCACCGTAACTTGTAGGAACTGACCACACAATCACGGGACTCTCGGTTTAACAATAGGACTGAAATTTGAGGATAAGTAGACCTAGGATTAAAATGTGCCCCCAAGGGGAAAACCTAGAACAACCCCAAAATGGACCTGAAAGGGGCATAGGCATCTCACACGGGAATAACATAACTCATAGGAACAAATTGTACTACCACGAGACTCCCAGTTTGAGAATACGACTGGAATAGAAAAATAAGCAAACTTAGGTTTGAAAACTTGTCCGCATGAAGAAAACTAAAACAACCCCTAAATGGCCCCACATGGGGCACGAACACCTCGCACGAGACCTGCGTAACTCATAGGAACTGATCGCATAGTCACGGGACTCCCAAATTGACAATAAGATTGAAATTTGCAAATAAGAAGACAAGGCTTGAAAACTTGCCCCCGGGGAAAAAACCTAGAATAACCCTAAAACATCCCCAAAAGAAGGATGAACACCTTGCACAAGACCAACATAACCCGGAGGAACTGACCGCATAGTTAAAGAACTCGTGGTTTGAGAACTAGACTGATATTTAGAAATAAGAAGACTTAGGCTTGAAAATGTGTCCGAGGGGAAAACCTAGAGTAGCCCTCAAATAAACCTCCAAGGGGCACGAAAACCTCGCACAAGACCAACGTAACTTGTAGAAATTGATCCCATAGTCATGGGACTCTCAATTTCCGAATAGGACTGAAATTTTCAAATAAGCAAACTTTGGTTTGAAAAGGTATGCCATGGGAAAACCCAAAACAACCCTCAAACGGCCCCGCAAGGTGCACGAACACCTGGCAGGAGATGAACATAACACATAAGAACTGACTCCATAGTCATGAGACTCTAGGTTTAAGAATATGACTAAAATTTACAAATAATCAAACTTAGAATTGAAAATGTTCCCCTAGGGGAAACACGAAACATACCCCAAATAGCCGCACAAGGGGCGCACATATCTCGCGTGGGACAACCGTACATTGTAATAACTCTCGCGTAGTCACGGGACTCCCGATTTGAGAATATAAAAGAAATTTTCAAATAAGGAGACTTAGGTTTGAAAACATGCCCATATCGGAAATGCCACAACAACCCCCAAATGGCGCTTCAAGGGAACGAACATCTCGTACAGGACCAACGTAACTCGAAAGAATGAACCGTGTAGTCACGGGACTCTCGATTTGAGAACATGACTAAAATTTACAAATAAGTAGACTTAGGTTTAAAACTGTGCCCCTATGGGGAAAACACAGAACAACATCTAAAAGGCCCGACAAATGGCATGAACACCTCACACAGAACTTATGTAACTCGTAGGGAACCGACCACATAGTCACAGGACACTCAGTTTTTGAATATGGATGAAATTTTCCAATAATTAGACTTAGGCCTAAAAATATGCCCTCAAGGGGAAAACCCAGAACGACCCCCAAACAACCCCACGAGGGGCACGAACACATCGCCCATGACCAACGTAACTCATAGGAACTCAACGCATAATCACGGGATTTTTAGTTTCACAATAGGACTGAAGTTTTCAAATAAGAAGACTTGGGCTTTAAAAGGTGGTCCGAGGGGAAAACCCCAAAACAACTCCTAAATAGCCCTACAAGGGACACGAACACCTTACACGAGACCAACGTAACTCGTAGGAACTAACCGCGTAGTAACGGGACTCCCGGTTTAAGAATAGGTTTTAAATTTTCAAATAAGAAGATTTAGGTTTGAAAACATGCCCATAGGGGGAATATTCAGAACAACCACTAAATGTCCAAGCAAAGGGCACACACATCTCACACTGGACCAAATTGACTCATAAGAATTGATCCCGTAGTCATGGGACTCTAGATTTGAGATTAGGACTGAAATTTGCAAATAAGTGGACTTAGGGTTGAAAATGTGTTCCCATGGGGAAAACCTAGAACAACCCCCAAATGGCCCTGCAAAGGGAACGAACACCTCGCACGTGATCAACGTAACTTATTAGAACTGACTGCGTAGTCACGAGACTCGATAAGGGAAAGAACACCTCACAGAGATTTTTCTTGGGGGAATCCTAAAAACAATTTTTTTTTCAAAACGAAAATAGTCACGGCTTAAATCCGTGACCAATATTTTTATTTTTTTAAAAAAATATTGTGGTCACGAACTTGGGCCTTGACCATTTCGTGACCCTTTGTCCACACCTGATCACGGATGAGAACTTTTACCCCTAGTCCGCACCTGGTCATGACCCAATGTCGTGATCCTTGAGCTATATATTTCCCCATGCTCCAGTATGTGATCGTAACTTTTGGTCAGGGACAAAGTCCGTGACTATCAATTTTGGTCACACCAAAAATAGTCACAAACTTGATCCGTGACCTAGAGGCCTGGTCACGACCATATTTCATGACAATCCGCATATTTTGGTTTAAAGGTGAACCTTTAAACCAAACAAGGAGTACCACTAATCTAATTAAATCCATCATTAAATTTTTTCCATAACTTTGTATTTTTAATCATTATTCATTCATTATGATTAACCCATCTCCAGTGAATTTTAACATTTTCACTAGCTATGTACACCTCCTACTTTACATTTTACATATACTAATATATTTATTAATTACTCTCATAGCAATAACTGAGTCACGTTCATATTTATATGAGTATACAAATAAATATACCAACCTCTCCATAACTCCCAAAGCACACAAGTATATACATACATACATATATATATATATATATACATACATACATGTATGCATGTATATATGTGTGTGTGTGTGTGTATGTGTGTATATGTGTGTATATATATATATATATATATATATATATATGTATGTATGTATGTATGTATGGAGAGGTTGGTATATTTATTTGTATACTCATATAATACATATACCCCTGATTAAATCCATAGTCTAATAAATATACCCCAATATATAGGTATACAAATATAATGCAAAGTGTGTGGTACTCCACCCCAATACAAATAATCGGACTCTAACTTACCTTATCTCAACCGTGTGGTCTTATTAAGTATACAAATCCACCATGTCTAATACATAATTAGACATAAGATAATGCACACATAAGATATCACATAACACTAGTCAATCCACTTCTCGTAAAAATTCCCAAATGAGACATACCAATAATTATATGTTTAATACACCTAAACCCTAATTATAATACCCTAGGATTTCCCATATCCTAATTACACATTGATAATAATTCATAGATGCTATATTAATTAAATATCTTTTAAGAATATACTCATAAGAACTTCCTGAATTTAACCAAAGAAAAAACAACCAAAAACTTTATCAACGAAAAGGTAAAAAAAATTGTCCAAAAGATAGGGCCAGATCCACATGAGTTTTGGCAGGATCGATCTGATGAGTTCACTATGCCGAGTTCAACACAAGGTCCTTGAATTGCGACTGTAAACCCCACAAAATTTACCATACACCCTCTAAATCACAACTCAATCATTCCTCCACGCAAATATGCTATTGGATTAAGGTTTAAAACAAGTTTCTACGAGATTTATCGTGGAACCAATTCAATTAAGGGTTCAAATTCATATATTGTCATTGTAGTCCTTATCTTATCTTCTTCATTCATTCGAGTCAAATTAACATCAATACTTTACTTAAGCATGTGATTACGCATTAATCAATAATTTCAACTATACAAAAAATTAGATTTACTGAATCTAATGATTTGAAATATATGCATCAATGTGATTCGCGATGAATTTGAACCGAAGCATCCGTGTAAGTTACGGTTGATCATTGTTTTCGTCTCCTACTACAAATGCAAAAAAACTAAATTATTACTACACCCTTTACGAGAGTATAACGGATAGTCCGATTATCGAATCCACGGGGAATATTGTTAGACATTAATTAATTTATTACATTTGAGTAAAAGTGTAAAAGATTATGAGCTTTAACAAAATACTAATCTAGGCATGGGATGAAACCAAGATTAAAAAACGAGTAAAAACTATAGATTGCGAATAATATCCTTCACCACAGATTAATTAGTATAAATGGTTACATGGGAAGAAAAGCTTATCAAGATTAAATCTCATTTTCACAATTAAAAAAATTTAGAGTTGTCACCCCCTAAATTATTATAAAAGCTTAATTTATTTTTTCATCAACAAATATTCCCGAGATTACACACATAAGGTCACAAATACGACGCATACAAGATATTCACCATTGAATCTCCTAGGCATAAAATTGAGAACAACCTAACCCATTTAAACAAACCTAATCCATCACTAAAGCAAATCAACCAAATTAATCCAAGGTGAGATCAATCAATCTCAACCTAAATTAAATTAACTATAAAGCACTAAAAATAAAGTATTGAATAAATAGGAAAGAAAGAAATTATGAAATATAGGTAAGTAACAAAGAAATAAACAAGAAAATAAATCTTTAATTAAGGAAGGCGAAGGTGAATAATAGCTTACATATCAAAGAAATGACAAACCCTAAGAGAGAGAAAGAGAAGCTCCCAGAATTCTATGAAACCCTAACAAACTAATAAAATCTAGATTATCTCAAATAAAAACCAACTTCTCTCTCTCTCTCTCTCTCTATATATATATATATATATATATATATATATATATATATATATATATATATATATATATATATATATATATATATATATATATATATAGTAAGTGATTAAAAAGAAAAGATAAAAGAAAAGAAAACAACAAGACAACTTGCCAAATATTTATGTTGACCGATCGATTGGTCCTTTGACTGGTCAATTGGTGATCATGAAAAAATGTCCACTATCTTCAAACCAAAGTAAAACCTGATTGACCGATCCATTAGTCCTTTTTCACCGGTCGATCGGGACTCTATTATCAGGGATCGTTTTGCTTCAAAAGGTAAAAAGTTGCACGATACGAATTGGCTCTAACTTTATTGTTTGAACTCAGAATGAGGCGTGTTTTAAGGCCCCACAAAGATAGATCAATGAACTACTCTTCCATGGAAATCCACTGGTGAGGTCATGAAGTATGAATTTACTAAATTGCCCTTGCTGTTGCTTCAATCGATGAAACTTTCTCAAAACGTAACCAATTACTTCGTTTAGCATTCAAATACCTACAAAAGCTCACATAAACTATGCAAAATATTATATATCCAAAACCAAGGTTCACCAATATATGATCATAAATTTAGGATATAAAGAACATAATTGTACTAGAATTCATAAGAATTATGGGTGAAAATATACAATATTTGTGACGTATCACACCCCATAACTAACACATTGCTTGTCCCTAATGGCAAAACCAAAAAAAACCAATCCAACAGAGAATGATAGAAAAAATATGTAAGCATATAAGATAGAAATGTCACTTTCACGGGAGAATGATTTCATTTAGCATATGCAATAAGCCTTTAAACCCCTAGGTTACCTAAGTGAACGAGTGTTGTCTCGTGAGGATTTTTAGGGATAAAACCCACAAACATCAAGTTTTCTAAAAAAGTGTGGCCAATCAACAATACACGACATTCTCAATAAGAAGAAAAAGGATTTCAACATGTTATTAGCATAATAATTGAATTCACTCAAAAGTTTGCAGTTATTAACATTAGATTAACTTCAATCACAATTCAAACCATAAGAGTTGGAGGAAAAATTAGAACATAAAAATAGTTTGATTTGGCAAAATTTTATAAATCAGGTAATAACCATTAAAGCATGCAAGATAGTCAATCATCGCCGGTGTTTACATTCAAAAAATAAAATCACTATGAATGGGGTGTAACACACGAGAGACATGCGGTCATAAAGAGTAAATGTAAATAAAAACTAGGTCACACACATGTCATCAATGAAGAATGTTATTTATCAAATTAAACTTATGCAATCTCAATGAAAGATACCATTCATTAAGGGAGGCGAAATGCATTTTCAAAGATTATTGCAATTATTATTGGATTTGAAATGCGCTAACCTAAGATCACATAGGCTCTTGGATAAGGTGGTAATTTAGGTTTGGGGTTAACGTTATGAAAGGAAGGGGATATTTACGGATTCAAAATGTTCGGGGATGAAAGACTTGAGATAATAGAAAATTATGGGCAATTTTAAAATTGGAATACGATTTCCATAACAATCATTGGATACAACAATGGAAAGTGACAAACATTAGTGAACATTATGTATATAAAGGAAATACGTTATCTTTATTTTCTTTTCTTCTTTTTCTTTTATTTTCTTTTTCCATTTTTTCTTTTCTTTTCACTCTCATATGTTCAATTGAAACCACATAACGATAACGTCATTAAATCCCAAGTGTCATTCCAAACAAAGGTATGAAATATGTATATATTTATTAAAAACTCCAATTTGGAGTTTGTTATGCGATTTTGGTTTATGAAACAAGTGGCTATATTTTGGCTCAAAGGGTTTTGACTAGGGAAATATTTAAGGCGAGGTTAAGGTCAACATGGGTGTATAACAAATATGTCCTATGATCCTTTCCTAAAGTTTACGCGATTCTCGAGTCAAAATAATTTTGAAAATCATGCTCACGTAACACATTCCAAAATGAACTCAATTAATGAACAATGAAAGAATGGATAGTAAGATTACCACTGACTTTAATGTTTTCAAAAAGGAAAGAGTAATGTATAAATACTCACAAATGAAGAAAAGTACAAAGATCACTTGATGTAAGTATATACAATGCAATAAAAGATTATTGAGTTATAAAAATCTTAAACTAAAACCATTTAAACACGAAAAGCACTTGTTCTCCTGGGCTCACAGTTTAATTCATGAAAGTTTTTATAATATCAATGATTCGAGGAGTAAAGTCTAATAACTTCTAAAATTGAGAAGATGCATCATTGAATTATCTATTTGTTGAGGCAATTATTTAAATTTATTAACAAAAACAAGGGCAAAAGCCTAACAAAGGGGTAGAAAAAGATTTTTTTTTATTTTCACAACAAAGCATGCTTGGGAAGAACATATAATCAATTAATGAAACTAGAAATGAGTGAGAAGAATGTCCCACCCCCTAACTTAGAACTTGCATTATCCTCACTCTGAATCAAGAACCAAGTTAAAGAGAGGAAGATAGTGATATTACCTAAAATGGTGCGATCTTCGAAAAGTACAAGTCCAAATATTCTATAAAACATGTTATCACCAAGAATAACGAAAAAGAATGACAAAATTGTAACTAATTACACTAGACAATAAGTAAAAAGAAAAATCAACCTAATATATAAAACCTATAATTTAATTTCTGACTAACTATGCACTAGAAGTTGAAATTTTAGAGGGTCCACCCAAAACGTGATTTGAATTTGAGGGATTAATTGTAAACCCTCATTTGAAGGCATACCTTTCAAAAAATTAGAATTTCTCTTGCAAGACGAAAGTCATGTATAAGGAATAAGAAATGAACCATCACCAATTAAAAAAAATGGGATGATGGGGGTTTTGATTGAACGAGTGACAAATATACATGTGATAATTTCTTCGCAAATATTTTACGATTGGAAGGGGAAGTGGCTCATATGGAGGCAAGATTGCCTTCATGGAAATAGACTTGAGCAAGGAATCCTTATCTATGAAAGTGTTAAACATTTTAAAGTTTTGAACTGATTTATAGGATATATGAAATGGAGAATAACAGTGAATAGAAATGGGAAGGAATGAAATTCAGTCTCAAAAGATGACCCATCATCACTCGAAGATTGGATTTCGAAAGGAAGATATTCAATTTCAATGTAATGTTCTTCCAAAATGGTTTGAGGTGAAATAGATGTCTCAACCTCCTCTTTATTTTTCAAATAAGAAAGACTTTCATTTCAAAATGATTCTATTTCTATATCATCACCATTTTCGTTATTGTGTATGTCTTGGGAAAAGAAAATAATTATTTGTTCAAGAGTAGGCAACGATTACTCATTTGGTTTAAGACATTCCTCAACTACAAAAGTCTCGGGAGAAAAATCATCGTTGGGTTTGAATAATACACCCAAGGCTTGTTCCCAGTAATGATTTTCTTCATGATAACGGTTTTTAAGTTTTTCATTTTTTAAGAATGCAAAGGCCCTCGCACAAAGTCGCTGGTGAAGGTGCGAATTCTTCAAAATAAAAAGATTGAGAGATATCCTTGGAACTACTTGAATATTGTTGCACTATATTTCAACATTTGTATTATAAGGATCTTGTCGCCCTTTATCGAAAAGATCATTCTATAAATTCCCATAATCCTTTACTTGACTTTTAGAATACTCGACCAAAGACATTTTAGATGATTTAAGTTTTTGACTTTACGAGTATTCACCAAATGTCATAGGTTTAGGGTTATTTTGAGTATTATTGTTATGATTATCGAAAACAGAAGAGTAAGACATACTTACCCCGATAAGCTCAAGATGACAAAATCCACAAAGTGATGTGTGGTCGATGAATTCAAGCATTTCTTGGCACTCAAATGTACAAGTCCTACAAAACTAGTTAACGAAGAATACGAATAGAAAGAAAAATATTACAAAATACTAAATCAATTCAAATATTAAACAAAATAGTCCCTGACAACGACGCCATTTGATTCGAGCAGGATTTGAACCCAACCATCCGTGTAAGATATGCTTGATCATTATTTTCGGCTCCCACCGCAAATGCAAAATCCTAAACTATCACTACACTCTTTGCGAGAGTATATCGACTAGTGCATGTATCGAAT
Organism: Sambucus nigra; assembly: GCA_949130495.1. NCBI lineage: Eukaryota > Viridiplantae > Streptophyta > Magnoliopsida > Dipsacales > Adoxaceae > Sambucus > Sambucus nigra. Next base: position 321,650,791 of record OX422215.1, on the reverse strand, counting down.
CCACAAGGGCTTTTGCTAGACGTTAATTAGTAAAAACTAGAGTTGTCACCCCCTAAGTGGTTAGAAAATCTTAATTGACTTTGGCGTCAACAAATATCCCCGAGATTACACATGCAAGGTCGTAAATACGACACAAACATGATATACACCATTAAACATCCTAGGCATAAAAATAAAAACAACATAACCTATTTCAAGCAAAGAAACCAAATTAATCCAAGGCGAGTTCAATCAATCTCAACCTAAACTAAATAAGATAGAAAGCATTGAAAAGCAAGTACTCAATATAAATAAGTAGGAAAGCAAAAAACTATAAAAAAAACAACTAACTAACAAAGCAATAAATAAAAAAAGAGAGATTTAATTAAGGAATAAGAAGGTGAATGTTAGCTTACGCATCAAAGAAATGGCAAACCCTAAGATAGAGAAGGGGAAGCTCCTAAAATCCTATAAAAAACTAACAAACTAATAGAATCTAGATTATCTCAAATAAAAACAAGATTACATATATATAGTAAGTGATTAAAAATAAAAGGGAAAACAAAACAAAACAACAAGCCAACTTGCCAAATTTTTGTGTTGACCATTCGATTGGTCCTTTGACCAGTCGATCGATGATCTTGAAAAATTCCCATTATCTGTGAACCAAGGAAAAACCTAATTGATTGATTGATTGGTACTTTTTCACTAGTCGATCAGGATTATATTTTTCAGGATCCTTTTGCATCAAAAATGGGAAAGTTGCACGATAAGGATATGGCTCTTACTTCGTCGTCTAGACTCGGAACGATAAGCAGTTTGTGGACAGGCAAAGATAACTCAATGAAATATGCTTTCATGGAATTCCAATCGTCGGGTCATGGAGTATGCATTTATGAACATTCCCTTGAAGTTGTGTCATATGACGAAACCTTATCGAAACATAGCCAATTGCTCCATTAAACGTTCAAATACCTACAAAAGCTAACATAAACCATGCAAATCACACACACACACACACACACACACACACACACACACACACACACACACACACACACATATATAAACCAATTTAATCAAGATAAAATTTGGACTAAATAAAATTTGGTTTCTACGTGTGACTTAATATACGATTTATGCATACAACAACATATAAAAATAGATCTGATAGGAACACAAAAATAAAAACTAGATTAGGGTCTTTAAATGAATTATTTTTCTAAACCAAAGTTTGGGATATATATAACATTGATGGTCCAAAACTTTCTTAAAATAATTTCAACATCGCAAGATCTATTAAAACATGTTTGATCTAAAATCACCATATATTTAAAGCAAGAAAAAAGAGTCTTTGACCATAGCTGAATATATATATATATATATATATATAAAGGTTTTTATCAATGTATGGTTAAGAAAGTATACCCACTGATGATCCACCATAAAATGCAAAGGCTAGAAAAAAAAATCCACACGAGGTATAGTGAGGATCAACTCAGCAAGCCATGACCGCCAATTTGAAACTCTCAAAAGCTTCGTGTAGTACCCCGTATTTTTATGGCTTATAAAATTGGGGATTTATTAAATTTAATTTAGTTATTAATTTAATATTAACTCGGAATTTTATTTCAAATATTTACTAGCGTGATGAGAGTTAGAAATTATTGGGAATTTGCTGAATATTACTATATGAGTAAAGTAATAAATGAGATTGATTTTTAAATATTGTCATGAGTGAATAATATGACAATTATGGAAAATATGTCGGGACGCGCCTGTGTCATGTCGGGACTATATGAGTATTACAAAAGTGAATAAATTATAAGTATGGTCGTTTCGAGTGCGCCAACATGTTCGGAAGGGTCAGGACAGTCATAAAAGTGTACCCGGGGGTTTAGTTTGGGTCTCGGGGCATTTTTAGGCCTAACTTGTAACCCGAAAGGGCATTTTGGAAATTTCTATTTTTGGGATTTAACCGATGAAAATTAGAGAAGTATGTCAGGTGTTAGAGGTTGTCTTCTAGGGTTAGAACCTGAATATTTCACAGAGGTCTATAGAGGAGGAAGGTGAGGAACTTTCCAAGGCTAAAGCCACCATAGTTGCACCATTTTCACCATAAACACCGTCGGAGTGTAGATCAAAGGAAAGAGAACACAACCCTATCATCAAATCTCAGAAATTCAGACTCATATTCTCGAGGCAAGTATCGATCTTGCTTTTCTTTTAGTTAATGTTTCACCCATGTTAGAATAGGATTGTTTAACACATGTTTCATGGAAGAATTTAATGATTTAGGGAATTAAATCGCATGTTTTAGAGGAAATAGATATATTATGAAAATCTCAATCAAATGTAGAGGCTTACCCATGAAATTGTATGGGTTTAGAAGTAAGAAATCTTGAAAGGAATGAGAAGAATGGAAGTTTTATGAAAAATTAGGGTTCTTGATCATTATGATGTTTTTGCACATTAATTCAATACCTTTGATGAATTTGTACATGTTTCACGTAGGAAATCATGAAGATAGGTATAGGTGACCAGTAGTAATGTTGTTTGGGAGGTTGGGGATCGTTAATGGAGTTTTTGTTGAGGTTGAAAAAGAAAACCTGTAGTTAACAATGGTAGAATTCAGAATAACTTCTTTATCGATCGATCGACCAAGAGCATCGATCGATCGGCGATCGATTGATCGACCCCTTTCCTCGATCAATCGACCCCTCTTAGAAAACTGCATATTTTTCCCCTTTTTGTTTAATCCGTGTAAAATACATAGAAACCCTTGAATATCATTTAAATAGTATAATGGGTCACGAAGATGACCAGTAGGGTCTAAGTAGACTCCGTTGAGTGCAATTTAATATGGGATTAAATTTTGGGTTAACGGGGGGGGGGGGGGGGGGGGTTTAGTCACACGTTGAAAATTATGCGTACGTTCACTAAAGGATTTAGAGAGTCGTGAAAGACTAAGACCAAAAGGTTAGAAAGGGTGTACATACTGAAATTATATTTTAGTAAGAAGGAGTACTTCGAGAGAAGAGAAGTAAGTATGAAATAATTATAAGTGAGAATAAAAAAGGTGAATACTTTATGCAAGATAATTGAGAAAAATTATGCTAAGAACGGATAATAATAATTATGGGTCGTGGGCGAACCTAATTTGGATAATGTGAATACCTATATATATGACCGTGTGACTGTGTACGCATATTAAATATTATATTTATGAATAATCATACCCGCGCTACTTGCTATCACAGAGGTTGTCGTGCCGGGACAGTCTTATCTCGATGGCACCTTTATGGGGGATATTGACTTATACCCTAGAACATAGGATTCCTTGGTACAGGCTATCTCAGAATGATATTAAGATGGTACTTAGAGACGTGAGCGGTATGTGCTGACCTCTTAGTGACTTGGAACTACGTTTTGCCTCCATTTTTGTGTGTATTTTGTTAATACAGTTCGAGAGTGCTCCGAACTAGTATTTACCTTAGTACGAGTGATACGGGGACTTGATAGAAGAGTATGCCATCACCATAGATTTTATGTGGGGTGCCGATAGTATATATATTATATGAGTGACTAATATATATATACTCGTATATGGAAACTTTCTACTGTGTGTATAATTAGTTAAGTAATGAATAAATGCTCCAACTTTATTATAAGTGTTCGGAAACTTTGTAACAGTACTGAGTTGTTCTAAGTAACGTAAGAAATCTTGAAGAGATTTATTTTTTTATCATAAAATATCATAACCTTTTTACTTCTCGGGATAAAAATTTATGGAGAAATAAGTTAGATAGACTTAGGAGTTTAGTAGTACAGTAGGCCTGCACACTAGATGAGAGGTTAGAATTCTTAAGAGAGTGTCACATACTAACATGGTTGTCTCATTAGTCGGTAAGCATTTTCAATACTTGTTAAACTATTTTAAAATTGTTTTACACCCGGGCTCTGACCCATGTTATGTCATTTCTCTCTCTTGTATATATATGTATGTATTATAGGTGCCCAGCCACAGGGGCATCATGTATAGATTCTTTGGACTAGACGTGCTGCAGCTTATGTTGGAGTTGTAGGCCCTTGCTTTAGATGACCTCTTCATTGATTCAGTTCCTATTTTAGTTCTTCATAGTTAGGGCATGTGTCGCCCGATTTCCTATTCCGTTTGGATTTTTCAGAGATTTATGTTTATTTATATTTCCAGTATTCAGTACTCTTTAAGAGTTAACTATTGTTAGGATGATTTCATTTATGGTTCTTAAACTTGGTTTGGTTTATCTAGATGGTTTAAATTCTTGTGTGTTAATTGCCATCCTTAGCATTTATGTGATTCTTAAACTGTTGTTTATTAAAAAGGATTTCATATTTGAATTTAATTAAAATGAACATAAGACTTTAAATGGTTTTGACACTTGGCTTAATTATTTAGGGTGAAGTCCAGCAGTGGGGATGTTGCCACTGGTTCTCGATCTGCTGCTCAGGAGCTGGAGAAGAAAAGAAAAGAAGAAGAGAAGTTGAGAGAGATAGAGAGATAGAGAGAGGAAGAGGGAAGAAGAGAGAAAGAAGGCTGAAGAGAAAAAGAGGGTTGAGGAGAGGAAGAGGGTATAGAATAATAAGGAGAGGGAGGAGGAGAGGAGAAAAACGGAAGGGAGGACGAAGGTTGGGCAGGCCTTAGTGCCTGTGTCTCCGTTGCCAAAGGGGGCCTCGGTTGCCATTTCTCCTCAACTGGCCCTTGCGCTGCTCGAGAGAGCATTCCTTCCTACTGATCGCCAAAGGGCAATGGGGACTGACTAGTTATCCTTGCAAGCGAGTCAGAGGCTAGCCTTGGTAAGTCTGTTTCTCTTTTCTAATGCTCATCAAATTTTGTCTGTTTCTTTCTTCTAATATCTTCTTTTACTTGCAGTTCGTGACTGACTTTGCCGTGCTCTATCGCTCTCGCGATGAGCTAGTGAACAAGAATGGTGAGCTAGAGAAGCAGAATACTACTTTGAAAGTGAAGGGTATCAAGCTCGAGGCCAGTTTGAAGGTCGATGATGCTACTCAGACATCTTCTGATCTGGACCTTGCTAAAGTCAATCGAGAGAGGGAGGCAGCGGTCAAAGAACTGAATGAACTGTGGTAGGCCTACGATTTGGTCTGCTTGAGAAAGTTGGCGGTAGTGGAGGAGAACAAGGTGCTGACCGAGAAGATGAAGGAGAAGGAGTCCAAGGAAGCCACCGTTAAGGAAGACTCATATAACTCCGGGTGGGATAACTCATATGAAGATGTTGAGGTTCAGATAAGCTACATCAGCCGTCTGAACATCAAGAAAGTATAGAACAAGGCCCTCTTAGCTACCGAGGTGGATGTTGCCTCTCCCTTATTCGATGAGCATGATCCGGGCCCAAAGCCTATCGTGGATGAAGCTCCTGCCCCAGCCGTCGAAGGTGTTGACCCTGCTTCCCAGTCAGTTCCTGTTGATACCTTTCCTGCTCGAGCGGTAGAAGCTATCCCTACTGAGGGAGATGATTCTAATGTTGCTGATAAGGGGAAGCAGCCAACGTCTTCTGAACAACCCGAGTTCGCCAGCTAATCTATCCTTAGGATTGATTTTGTATTTTTATTTGTAATATTCCTTTCTATTTATTAATGTACTCCGATCCTTTACGTATTAATGAAATGAAAAGACTTTTTCCCTCAGTGTACTAATTCATTTTACCCTTTACTGCTTTTTTATGGCCTATAGTCAATTGATGTAAATGACTATATACCAGCCACTTCTCAATTGGGAAGAATGCTTGGTCCTGATGTGAGTCCTCAAGTTCGTCATAAAGGTCAAAGAGACTGCTTTGCCTGCCACTCTTAGTGATAGTGAGGGTGATGAGGTAGATAAGTCCCATAAAGGTTTAGCACATGGGATGTGTGTAGCTTTTTCGAGTCGTGGGAGCACATCCACTTTCTCTCACATTGATAGTGGTCATGAGAGCACCGGTGATGACTCGAGTGTTTCTAGTGGAGATGAGAGCAAATTTAAGAGTGGAGATGAAAGTGAGATCCAAACATCCTTTAGATATTTGTATACCGAGACTTTGAAAACAAAGAAGTATAATAGAGATTTAGGTCATCGAGTTTTAGATTTAGAGAGAGAGGAGGAGGTTTTAAGAAAGGAGAAGTGTGATTTGACCAACACATTGTTTAGTCTGACAACGCGTGTATCCCAACTCAAGAGTGATCTCGAACGTGCCAGGGAGGTCAAAGTCAAATTTGAGAACGCAGCGAAGAAGGTTGAAAAGGTGGTTCTTAAGGGTAAAGGTGAGAGGTTAGGAATAAGTCATGACGGTGCTTCTACTTCCCAATTAACACCCGCATCGGTTCCCACTTTAGTGTTAGATTCATGTGAGTCTCACCTTAACCCACCTAGGCGTACCATTCCTATTAGGAGAGCGCTTCCTAGAGTCTTTGAGAAAGGTGTTCCTAGGCCTATATATGTTTGTTCCCATTGCAAAAGGAGAGGACACCTTAGGGAATTTTGCTTTAAGTTCAGTTATCTGTCACGTTTTTCTACTACACGTGTTTCTGCCACACATGCACCCACACATGATACTTTACATTCTCCTGGAGACTACATGATAGAGTTTGCACATTTAGGTGAGCAAGTTATGTTTTTAGTCAAAACTTCACAAGATTTGATGGGGGTTTTTCATAAGTTGGCACCACCTTTGGAAAACCACTCCGCACCTAACGATTGAGGTTTGACTTGTTTACTAGCGTAGGATGTTTTTCATGATGACATTATTTTCCTATTGCTAGTATGTATCATTTTTGTATGTTTTTCCTTTTTTTTAAAAAAAATTTGAAAAATACAAAAAGATTTTTTTGATAATTTTTTTGAAAAATAAAAAAAAGTTTGTATTTTGTTTGCACCATATATGGATGGACACTTAGGATGATCGAGTCACAACATCATTCCATTTTTTATGTGACTATTTCATAGTGTTTTGAGATAATAGGTCAATTCATCCATGTGCTTTATAATATTTGGAGTCATTAAGATGTAATTAAGTGTTACTTCCTACATGTTTGACTCATGATTTCCTTTATTGCACACATGCACGGATTTGTTTGATTATTGTGCTTATCTTATCACATGTTGGTTGGGTGTTTTCACTTCAATCCCGTCCTTAAAACGAACCAAGCGCGATAAAACTTGATAAGAAAGTTATGCATGTAAGAGATGTTCGTGAGTTTGTGTGCTTTGTTTGAAAATGGTGAAAGGCTATGAAAGATTTTCATTTATCATTTGCGATTAAGCCGCCGTTTAAATTGGACCTAAAAAATTGAGTAATTTTATTATCTGGAGTCCAAAGAGGTTTAAAAGAGCTCGAAAAAATTTAAAGTCAATAAAAAGAAATTCATGCCAATTATGGGCCAATTTTTTGCACCAATTCTCCAAAGTTTGATAATTTATTTTATACATCTCCAAAATATATATATATATATATATATATATATATATATATATGTGAGAGTTTGGATGGAGAATTAAAACGGGTTTGCACGTCCTTGAAAGTCTTGAAAAAGCGCTAAATAGTTTTGTTGGTGTTGAAATCACTTTGACTTTGTTTTGTTGATTTGCATAAGACGATGTCATCTAAATTCAATAATTTTTACACCTAAGGATACTTTTGATGTTCATTCGTTAGGAATACACGTATTCATTGTGCACATATGATTGATTGAGTTTATTTACCTATAAAATGTGTTCACACCCATACATTCCATTTCCATGACTTGGTTGTGTTAGTATAAACCCATGGTGTGATTTTTGGTATCTTATTTTTGTACGAAAAATTTGAAAAATCAAAAATAGTTTGTGAAAGTTTTTGAGATATACCTTTGCATGTGCGTAGTTTGATCCTTGTTTGCTATGCATTTTTATCGTGACACTCCATGTTTAGTTTGTTTCTTCATATCTGTCTATTTGGGGACATAATAAAAAGGGGGAGAATGAATTATGATTTTATGGGGGAGTTTGCATTATGGGGGAGATTTGATTATATTGATTGATTTATTCTTATCTCATTTTAAACTCGATGCGTCACGAAGGTTGTTGCTTTATCTCATGCGTGTAGGTACAACGATTGAAGATCATGATGTTGCATACCCAGATGAGAAAAGCTTTGAAATTTGATGAAGATTTTTGAAGAACAGTTTGAGACCTTGCAAATTTATTCATGGGAGGGTATATTTCTATAGGCATTTTTGTATTTCATAATTGAGATATTTTAATGTATGTACCGGCAAAGACATATGGAAGATTTGTAAGGACATATTCTTATAAGTCCATTATCAATTTAGTATGTCATATACCGCTATACCGTCGAAGAGTGTTCCAGAACATTCAAGCATCAAAGATGGATCCAAATATCAAGTCCTTCATCAAAAGGACTCCGCGAAGTTTACACTGGTAAGGTTTTGTTATAAATACCTTTACTTTCCACTTAGATCTTTTGGGATATTTTTACAAAATATTTTCTAAGTGTTGAAGCGGACCTTTTCTTCAACTTTAAAAACGAGTACTTTTTTCTAAGTGTTGGAGCGTACCTCGATTTTGACGCACCCAGGTCATTCAAGCGAGATAGCCATCTCGTTCGAAAAACATTGGATGTCGCGAGATGTCGTTTGAACGACATCTATAAGTCGTTCGCACGAGACTACTATCTCGTTCAAATGAGCACATTTTTTAAGGCAACGCGATTTTGTATAAATACTCATTAAATGGTTTCGTTTTCATTAAGAACTCCCAGGTTTTGAAAGACAGAAAACTGCGAAAGTGCAGAATCCATTTGACTTCTTCTTTTAGGGTTTAATCCCTTTTTGTTTTCAATTCACAAAAATCCCACATGCTTTAGTGAATTATTTTGGTGTTCAAGAACATAACTTTTGCTATTGTTTATTATTTGTGGAGAGAACTCTACAACCGGAGAGCTATGTGCTATTGTGGAGGGAGTATTTATGGAGTGTTTTGGATTGCGGTCCTTGTGGTATAGATGCGCATGAACCACTGCAGATTTCTAGCCGTTTATTTGAAGGTTTATGGAAGACACCGTGCATTACACTTGTGAGCGATTATCAGGTTGTATGTAAGTCAATGGTCGTGTGAATTCTTCAAAGTTCTAGAAATAAAAGGTTTTGCCCTGCGGGGATTTTTCCTTAAATTTGTGTCGCGTGCTTTACTTATTTATGGTTTGACACTTGAACACATTTAGATGCATGTTTAGGGGCTGAATTTATTTTGTTTAGAAATAGACTCCAATTAAATAAGGTTTACTTGGAAACTTGCGAATTAATTTAAATCGGTATCAGACACCGCATTTATACGTTGTACTAGTTTATCTAGGGAAAAGGGGAAACGGGGTGTAAGAGTATACGACCACAGAGGATAAGGGAAAAAATGGCAACGTAGAATATAACGTTCGATAAGGGTAAATGCATCATTATCCACCCCAGATAGAACATCGACGTGCAGACGACCTAGTCAGTTAACGTGTGGTCAAGCCACGTGAACTGAATGCTCCTATCTTATTAGTCAAAACCAATAAACATGGATCGACATAAAACAACGCACCAAAACAAAAAAAGCCGCCATTTTGTTGTTTGTTATATTTTGTAAATTAAATAAATTAAATGTTTAATCAAATGTAAATTTAAAATTTTAAATCCAGGGAAAAATTATAAAAAAATATTTTATAAATTTTGAAAAATAATAAAACCATTAAAAGTATAATATAAAAAATATTTAGGTTAACATATATATAAAATGCGTAGTTGAAACAATAATCAATATATTGAACCAATAATTCAAAACAGGTTTTAAAATAGGAATTTAGGTTTTAGAAATAATAAAAAGTGATTTTAGTCACATGTTTAGTGCTATAAGGGAACATAGTGTAAAAGCGATAGTTTGTCCTAAAATTGAGCCAAATTATAAGAGAATATTTCCAATCTCCCCCTTTGGCCAATTTTAGGACAAACCACACTAAGAATCAAAATACATAACTTAACTATGCACATGATACCGAAAAAGAGAAGAGTACATAACTCGACTAACAACATGTGTCCTAAAAAATAAGTGTACAAGATAAACTAACAACATGTGTCCAAGAAAACAAGAGTACAAACTCAACTAACAACATGTGTCCTATGAGACTTAAAAACATGAAAAAAAACATAAGAGTCTCAAAAGTCTCCCCATTAAACAAAGAGCAGGACTCTCAAATTCTCCACCTATTTGTCCCAAAGGGACAAAGGGTGGGGAATAATCCTATAAAAAAGATGTTAGTACCACAACATATTATGATAAAAAATACTAACAAACATTCCTAACAAGTATTAGCTTTGGTAGGCACAAATACCAATAGACATTCGAAGTGTTTCAAAGCGATGGTTGTCTAATGTTTTTGTAAAAATATATACTAATTGATCTTTCGTATAAAGATATTCAATATTTATTTTATTTTTCTCGATTAATTCTCAAATAAAATGTTCTTTTATTTTAATGTGTTTTGTTCGAGAATGAAAAACTAAGCTTTCAGAAATACTCATTGCACTTAGATTATCACTAAGAATCAGGGAAGAAGTAATTAAACGGAAGAAGTAACATTAGATTGTAGTCACTCAACGTTTGTTTCATCCAAAGAAGATGAGTACAGCAACTCACAGCAGTAATGTACTTGGGTTTTGCCGATGAAAGTGAAATGCAGTTCTGCTTTTTGGAGGACCACAAGACCAGGTTGCGTTCTAAGTAAAAATAGCCACTTGTGGTGCTTTTACTATTATCGGTACAACCTGCCCAGTCAACGTCCGTATACTCGATTATTTTAGATTTGGGGTCAAAAGTATAGAGAATACCATAGTTTATTATTCAGCTTATGTATTTTAAAATACATTTAACATCATGTAAGTGGAACTCTTTAGGATCACATTTGTATCTAGCACAAACACACATGTTATACATAATATCGGGTCTACTAGTAATGAAATATAGGAGTCTGCCTATCATACAATGATATAATGTAACATGTATCTTTTTGTCTAATAGGTTGTTAGAAAGTTTGATATACGAACTCATAGGAGTTTTAATCATTTTTACAGTAGTCAAACAAAAACTTTTAATTAAATCTAAAGAATATTTAGATTGGAAAATAAAAATATACTCTATTTTTTGTGCTACTTATAGACCTCAAAATAATTGCAATCCCCCAATCATAAACATTTAAAATTCATATTTCATAATACTAATAAAGTTTTCAGCTTTCGAGGGAGAGGTGGACTAAGAAATTATGTTGTTAATGTAAACTTGAGCAATTAATAAACAATTTGTGTTACGATTGATGAACATTGTAAGTTCTACTTCCATTAGTAAAGTTATTAATTTCCCATACTAAGAATGAGGGGCTTGTTTTAAACCATAAAGAGCTTTCTTGAGTCTCAAGACATGATTAAGAAATAAAGGATCAATAAATCCTTTAGGTTGTTCAATATAAACCTCCCATTTAAATGCCCATCTGAAAAAGTTTATTTAACATCCATTTGATAATGTTTAAAATTTAAATGGCATGAGACAGTAAGTAACATTCAACAAATTTTGATCTAGCAACACGTGCAAAGGGTTCATCAACATCAATTCCATCAATTTGAGAATATCCTTGGGCAACTAGCCTAGCTTTGTTTCTTACGACGTTAACAGATTCATCACACTTAAGTTTAAATATCCATTTTGTTCCTATTACATTAGTGTGAGTGGGGTGAGGCGCTAAATACCAGTCATCGTGTAGTCTAAATTCTCCTAGTTCTTCTTACATAGGAAAAAGTTACGACTCATCTATTAAAGATTATTTTATATGTTTAGGTTCAGCTAAATACTACCTACTCTTTTACATCATCTACAATGTTTTTCTTCGGGTGATTAGCCTTAACCCGGTTAGGAACATTGAGTTGATCAGGTGGTAGAAAGTTGAAACCACTATCTATTGACCGTATTTATAAATTTTCATCAATAGTATTGTCGACAGGTAGGGGATTCTCATTTTTTTCCAAGTGATGGGCAACACTATAATTTACAACAACGTTATTGAATTCCATAACGGTTTTGGTTTTTAGGCTATACACATGATATGCACTACTATTTTGAGAATAACCTAAAACGATAGATTTATCTACCCTAGTGTGAAATTTTGAAAGTTGTTCTCTATGTTCAAACATAATATTCTCTACCAAAGCCCGTAAAATATTTCAAATTTGGTTATTTTTCGTACCAAATTTCATAAGAAGTATGTTTGTTTCCTTCCTTAAATACACCTGATTTATAATATGACACACAGTTTGAGTTGCCTCAACCCAAATATATCTCGATACATTCTTAGCATGAAGTAAGACATGAGTCAATTCTTATATGGTTTGGTTATAACTTTCCACTATACTGTTTTGTTGAAGGGTTTTGGGTGTACAAAATTTGTGTTGATGCCCATTTCCTATGCAGTATTCTACAACACCCCTGTTTTTAAATTCTCAACCCATGTTACTACAGATCCTAGTTACTTGGATCTCTTTCTCATTTTTAATTATTAAAAGGATTCTTAATTTTTTTAACAAGTGTCCGATTTTTCTTTCATGAAAGCTACCCAATTAAATCAAGTAAAATCATCAACAATGACAGGAATGTAAGAATTAATACAAATACTAATAGTACTAGCGGTATTCATTAAATCCATGTGAAGTAATTTTAAAGGTTGAGAGGTTAACACATCTTTTACTTTCTTCTGAGGGGATTTGTGCATTTTACCTACTCGACATAGACCACAAATAAAGTGTTTAACTTTGGGAATTTTCGGTAAACCATGAACAATATGTTGACTAGTTAACCAAGACAAGTTATCATAGTTAATGTGTCCTAGTCTTTCATTCCACAAGTCTAAGTCATTTAACTTAGCAGACAAGCGGTTTTTAATTTGGGGAAGCATAACATTGAGCGTGTTTTAGACTTGAGCAATGTTATTGCACCTACGTATCCGTATATTTGCTGAATCAAAGTCTGCATAGTTTGAGGGTCTGTACGATACACTGAAAAACTCATTTCTTGGGTGGTTTTAGTGCGCGGGGAGTGTCGAATTCGGCAAGCTCCCTTCAAATGCCCATATATCGTGTAAAATACGTAAGACTCATGATCAAACCATGAAAATCTGTTAGTCACTATCAAACCCATGACAGAGCTCAAGAGGTTCGTGGGGGAGAAGAGTTAGACTTCATCTCCTTCCCTTGCCCCCAAGACCATCATCCTACTAATTGAGGGGAAATCCTATTTTTATAGCCAAAATACCCCAAGTGGGGTTTGACATATGTCATCTTTTATGTGGAGCCAAATGTATAATATTTATGCAGCCACCTGTCATAATATATGTGGTCGTATCTCAAATAATTAATTTAAATCATTACAAAAGTATTGCCTAGTTCAATTCATCAAACTCGCGGTATAAGCGGTATATTAAATTATGCGTAATATTATCTCTGTCTATGTAGAGTATTGGTGGTTAATTTCTTTAACCCCACTCAACATTTTCCCCCTCGTACGCATAGTTGGTGTGGTGATGCTTTGGCTGATACATATGAACTATGTCTACAAAATATCATTCATTATGTTTTAACTTTGTCTAAGCCATCATGTGATCTCTCTCGATATATACCATGTGCATATGTGCATATAATTTTGAGGAATATCATCGTTGCCTCTATTTTCCGTTTTAGAGGAGTATTTTGGGCGTTGCCCCCATTCCTTTAGACAGTTTTGATATGTTTGATCAACCTGTGGATCATAGGTAATAATCTCATATCTCATTTCAGTTTGATGATATACTTCTATCCTAAGAACCTCGCGGTCATTATTTTCATGCGAATGAAACACTGTGAGTTGAAACGAAGAATAAGAAGGAGAAATATAACTCCTTAACGATGAAAACCACTTGTTAAGTTTTTTTCGCAAATTTATACCTACGAGGTGACTTTAACAATGAAAACACGCTAGTTAAGATTTTAGCAAACTCCACCCATAAATAAATGACTTAACAATGAAAACCACTTATTTAAGATTTTTCCCAAACTCCACCCAAATAGGTGACCTAATAATGAAAACCACTTATTTAAGGTTTTTCGCAAAATCCACCCAAAATTGTGACTTAACAATGAAAACCACTTGTTAAGATTTTTCGCAAACTCCACCCAAATATGTGACTCAACAATGAAAACTACTTGTTAATATTTTTCGCAAACTCTACCAAAATATGTGACTTAACAATGAAAACCACTTGTTGAGATTTTTTGCAAACTCCACCAAAATATGTGACTTAACAATGAAAACCACTTGTTATGATTTTTTCTCAAACTCCACCAAAATATGTGACTTAACAATGAAAACCACTTGTAATGATTTTTTCTCAAACTCCACCAAAATATGTAACTTGACAATGAAAACCACTTGTTATGACTTAACAATGAAAACCACTAATTAAGATTTTTTCTCAAACTCCACCAAAATATGAAACTTAACAATGAAACCCACTTGTTAAGGTTATTTGCAAACTTCACCCAAATATGTGACCTAACAATGAAAACCCCTTTGTAAGATTTTTTTTCCAAACTCCACTAAAATAGATGACTTAATAATGAAAACCATTTGTTAAGTTTTTTTTGAGCGTCCTCAGTGTACCTAGTCGAGAAATCGTAAAGGTACTTTAGGAAAACTGGGGTGTGAGGAATGCCCAATTTACTTAGTCAAGGTTCCATATAGGCCCTTTAAGTAAACTAGGACTTTTAAGAGACACTATTTTACCTAGTTGAGCGACCATAAAGGTTCTTTAGGCAAACTGGGGCTTTGAGAATACCCAATTTTAGTTAGTCGAGCTACCATCTAGGTGCTTTAAGTAAAATTGGGACTTTTAAACGACAACAATTTACCTATTCGAGCGACCATAGAGGTGCTTTAGGCAAATCCTGGCTTCGAAAATTCCTAATTTACTTAGTCGAGGTTCGATATAGGCCTTTAAGTAAACAATAACTTTTAAGCGATAACAATTTACCTAGTCGAATGACCATAAAGGTGCTTTAGGAAAACTGGGGCTTCGAGAATGCCCAATTTACTTAGTCGAGGTTCCATATAGCCCCTTTAACTAAAATGAGACTTTTAAGCAATAATAATTTACCTAGCTGAGCGACCGTAAAGTTGCTTTAGGCAAACTAGGGCTGTAAATCTGCCCAACTTTCCTAGTCGAGGAGTCATAAAGGTCTTTTAAGCAAGCCGGGATTACCATATAGGTCAAGGTTTCTCGAAGCTATAATGCACCGCTTTGGGCGACTTACCACAATATGGGTAAGGTTTATTGAAACTATAATGAACCTCTTTGGGCGACTTACCACAATATCGGTAAGGTTTCTCGGAGCTATAATGCACCGTTTTGGGTGACTTTCCACAATGTTGATAAGGTTTCTCGAAACTATAATGCACTTCTTTGGGCAACTTACGACAATATCGGTAAGGTTTCTCGAAGCTATAATGCACCGCTTTGGGCGACTTACCACAATATTAGTAAGTTTTGTGAGAACTATAATACACCTTTGTGGGAGACTTGCCATAATACTGGCAAGGTTTGTATGCAAACTCTATATCCATGATCTAAGTTTTGTGGGCAATTCTCTTGTCCCCTGTCACTTCGCTCGAAATAATATCATGTAGTCAGTTCAATATGTGAGCCAACCGATGGTTATGATGAACAAGTCTGGAGTCTGTTTTGGTGATTCCTTGGCAATGATGGCCATTTTGCGACTTGATCTGAGCACGCTTATCACTCGGGCTCCTATGCAACTAAATAATACATCATACAATACTTTTCCCCCTCTTTACTTTGTTTTGTCTCTTATCTCAAGATAAATAAAAGTAAAGAAAACTCATACATCAGTTACAACACCATATGAATAAAATTAAATAAATTTCACTAGGTGATAGCCGAAATTCAAAAAGTATCACCTGAGCATTTGACGTTGACGTCTATAAGACCTGCCGTAATTGCTCGGACTTGATTGATCATGTGTGTTCACTATCTGTAAGGATCAAATATCGTCTCTAACTCTAGAAAAAAATCCATTAGTAACTTGTGAGGCATATTATAATGCCATATATAACCATGTGGGGTATATCCTGCCCCCTTTATTTTTATTTTTTTATGTTAATAGAATAAAATAAACTCAAAATCATACCTCGAGGAATTATAAACCACATTATTCTGTGGAATTTCATGATGCCTGTTTGATATGATACAATATGCAATTCATACTTTTTCAATGTCATTTTTAAAGCATAAAATGATAGAGTGCAAATATATCCTGTGGTAAGCTATTGATCTCATGCCCCCATTATTTTATCAAAACTGAGAAAACTTATAAATGGTCCATTAATTTGTATATAGAATAATTCAATCAGTAAGCATGCCAAGTCACCTTGAGGCGAATAATAAATATCATATTTGAATTTTCATGTAATTAATCTCACAATGTGAATAAATCATATCTCAAAATGACCACGGAGAAGGTTGCTTCGAGCAACCATGATTGAGGCTGCTCGAGGTACCATGGATATGGCTGCTCGAGGTAACACATATGAGACTTATCTAGGTACCATGGATGAGACTGATTTGAGAGTAAAATATTATCCTGATAAGGTCATTCTAAGGATGTCAATTTTGACATGGTTGCTCTAATTTGTTTTTTTCAACATGATCGCTCGAAAGATGTCATTTTGATATAGTCATTCTATAAAAATATCATATTTGATATGGTTTCTCGAGCACCTTCACGTAGTAAGTTGAGATCAATATTTAAATGGTCTCATTTGAGACAACATAAAATAATTATGTACCTTTGGAGGGGGTATATAATTTTTCCCACTTTTATTTTCTCATCAATCATGAAAAAAATAAAATATTTTGACCTTAAAATATGATAAAATATTTTATGGGTTTGTGATCTCAAAGTATGATAAAATAACACATTATTTTAACCTCATGAACAATTTTATGAATAAACATAGGAGATAGTTCAGACGAATTTTATCCTTATGAGATATGCCCAAACAGTTCCTTAAAAAGAGGTGTCTCCAAATAATCATAAAATCTCTTTGTAAATGTATAAACGAACATAAAAAAACGTTCCTATCTTGTAACTTTGGAATCCCCAATTGGTTCACACATTCCCAACCAAAGTCGCATCTCACAAAAATTTCTAGAAAATGGCGATTTGATTAACATCTAACATTTACTATAACCGAGTACCTATCTATGTTCGAAGAACTCAAGAGAAAAAGGAAGTGGTGCCGCTAAGGCTTCTCGGACACAACTCAACCAAAGTCCCAGCCCATAAAATTGCTTGTATGTTTAAGGCTTCTCAAAGATCAAGGCCGAGATCGAGGTTTCTCAGTGGAAAAAAAGGCAATTTCTTGGAGAGTCGCGAGGTTGGTCGGAGGTTTACATGAGGGCGCTCTGATATTGTTGTTCAGATGTTCACATGACATTCTTCAGAGTTCAAGGTTGCTCGTAGGTGAAACCTTCTCGGAGGTCTCTAAGGTTCGAATTTCTCAAGGTTCTTTGGGTTTTAAAACCCCCAAGGTGGGTCGGAGACGATTGTTCAATGAACGAAGTTGTTTGGAGGTATAAAGGAAGTTGTTCAAAAATCCAAACGGGGTTTAAACATATGATGATTTCTACCCAAATGTAAAATAGTGGTGATTTTTTTTACTCCCATTTCATGCTTGATCATTTGTAAATATTTGCTCCATTTTGTACCCACACATGGTATATAATTGATTTGAGCTCCTTTGTTTTAAGACATATTCCAAGGTCAGTCATAAATCCCCAATGTTTTTGGTTTTGATATGAGCTTGATGGTGAATTAGTTTTTCAAACCTTCATTGCTGGAGTTAGGGATAAAGTTTTGCTGGAGTTTAGCCGGAGAAAGGGGTTTTAAAGACTAATTTTGCTAATACTTTTGTACAGTCCCAAATTGTGAGGGTTAAAGGAATTGAAGGTATATTAATCATGGAGAAACAAATAAAAGGCCCCAAGTAAATTGAATACGCAAGTTTAGGGGCTATAAGTGATAGCGTGTACAAGTTTTATGGATGTGAGTGGTAGTGTGTATGATTGTTAATGTTCTGACTATTCCCCATGTACATATAAATAAATATAAATGTGTGGTCCCATCATGAAACTTCAAGTCTTTGAAAATGAAAGACGTTAACTATATGTTATGTTTTTGTTATCTGACAACCGAAAGTAAGTTTGACAACTATTTCGTCAAACGCCATACTACCTCTATATTTGTAATAAATGTTGGTCTTTGTAATAAATAACCCACATGTGTTTTTACCTTAGTGCCATGACACTTCTTTTTTATTGAGAAAAAAGTTGATCTAAGTGATCGTTGTTCAACATAAAACAATAATATATCAAAGATTTAGTCACTGCCTTTTTTAGTAAGTTAGACTAGCAGCAATTAAACCTCTTTTACTTTCGGCTTTGACAAAGACTCAGTCAATTTTTTTCTACTTATACACACAAACAACTGACACCCTCATAAATTTGTGCGACTCATAATTTTAAAGGACGTCATACAACTTTGTTTTATTTTTTTAATCGATGTTTTCTAAATAAAATTCAAAGAGAGAAACAACATGTATATTTTTCATGACAAAATCATTCCTACATATTTTTAATTCCCCAAAATATTTTGATTTAAGCAAAATATTAGCATATCTTTTATGGGTCCTAATAAATACAATTTATAATACTCATGAATAATATGTATGGGATAATCAACAAGGCGAATAAAAGAACATAATGAATGATGATAATTTTCGTAGAAGAATAATGTCCCAACGCCACCGAGTTCTCTGTATGCGCACGAGGTATACACAATAGAAATCGTGAATACCTTCCCAGCAAAGTCTCCAAATGTAAGAGAGTAGTTCAGATTTGGGGAAGCACTATGTCGAGCGTGTTTTAGACTTGAGCAATGTTGTTGTGCCTACGTATCCATCTCTTTGCGAAATCAAAGTTTGTGTAGTTTGAGGGTTCGTATGATATGCCGAAAACTAGTATTGGGTGGTTTTGGTGCGTGGGGGGTGCCAAATCTAGCAAGCCGCCTCCAAATGCCCATATACCGTGTAAAATACGTAAAACTTGTGATGAAACCATGAAAATCCACTCGTCACTATAAAACCCATGACAGAGCTGAAGAGGTTCATGGGGGAGAAGAGTTAGACTTCCTCTCCTTACCTTGCCCCCAAGACCACCATCGTACTAAATAAGGGGAAACCCTCTTTTTATAGCCAACATACCCCAAGTGGGGTTTGACACGTGTCATCTTTTTTCGTGGAGAAAAATGTTTAATATTTATGGTGCCATTTGCCACAATATCAATGGTGTTATCTCAAATAATTAATTTAAATCATTACTGGAGTATTGTCCAATTCAATTCATCAAACTCCCGGAATACGCGGTAAAATACGCGTAATAATATCTTAGCTTGTGTAGGGTCTAATTCGTAGTAAAAATTGACAAATCATAAATCAATATATGATCAAATCCGTGGAGTAAATTTATTAGAGTATTGGTGGTTAAATTCTTTAACCCCACTCTATAATATCTTTGTTTTGAATAATGGCATAACAGTTATCCAGTGTGCTTTCACCATAAAGAATAGTTTTACCCTCTAAATTAACAATTTTGCACTCAAATTTAGAATAACTAACGGTGTGGTCTATGTCTCAAAATTGACTTATACTAAGCAAGTTGGATTTAAGTCCCACAACGACTAAAACCTCATCCAAGTTAGGGATCCCATTAACCTTAATTGTTCCTTTGCGTATGATCCGGGACATTTTATAGACTCTAAAAGTTGGATTTCCTCCAATAAAAGTTTTTAAGGAGGAAATTTTGGATGTGTCCTCGGTCATAGGCCTTGAACAACACAAATCTAAGTACTATTGAGAGTTTTTATATGTATAATTTAATGATAATACGATAACATTACATCTCAGTTGGTAACTTGAATCATTTTTCTAAATCCAAATTTCCTTAGTTTTAAAAGGCAATGACTTAGTAGGTGTGGGCTTCTTAACAAATTTGGTCTTTATAGTTACATTGGGTGTATTAGCATTCCTACCTTTTCTGTTAAAGTTTAAACATTTATAACATAATTTCTCTAAATGGCCATTTTTATTGCAGAAATCACAATGGTACAACTGCTTATTAACAAGATTGACTTTAAAAGGTATTTTCGGTCCATTAGTATTTGTAAGGACGTAAATTTCCAATTGAGTCCCTGTATTGTTTTGACTTAATTCTGTAAACAAAAGTGTGTTTGTAATATGTCATAGGGAGATTTTTATTTTGTCACGATCCCACTTGGTCTATGACGTATAGAAGAAAATTGAATACGTTGGGGCAAAACTTCAAAGAATTAACCATGCCGAAGTTTAATTGGAGCAAGTTTAATCGTCTTCAAATTTAATTTCTTTCCGAGATCACACGGATATGAATGGGTATAATTAATGGTTCTCGGAATTATTCTTGTAAAAGATAAGGATGTAATTTTTATAAAGAAAAATGTTTAAAATGTTTTTAAAGCGTTTTAAATGGTTTACACTAAGTTTTATTCAGATAAGCTCGAAATAGAGTTTGACTAATTTGGATCTCTTTGGAAAGATACATTTTAATCAAAAAGTCAAAAAGTCAAACTTACATGTTGTCGTTCAAACGACATAAGCTCTCGTTCGAACGAGATGCTCATGTCGCGCGATTGACGTGGCCTTGTCGTTTGAGTGACACATTTTTCAAGGCAGCATTTAAATCTTATTTAATGCATGGTTTTGTTAGAGTTTCATAGGTGTACATTCTAGAAAAAATAGTTTACCATCCAGTACGAGTTTTGCACATGTTTTCTAAGGTTTAAAAAGCATAAACACATCCTTAGACTTTGCAAAGATCTGAGGTATCATTCTTATATGTTTACGTGTTCGTGTTGCACTAATAATGTTTGTTCTACAATTGAACATCAGGGTTTTGCGGTGAAGAAAATAGAAGGATTCTTGTTCGACATTATAGATAAATCAAAGCTAATCGGTAGACACAGAGACATTCGTGGAGTCGGGTGTTGTGGATAGGTATAGTGGAAGATGAAATTTCTATGTGGGCACTATTGAAGAACGTTGAAGATCAGAAGGAGAGTTAAGACCCATGGGGATTGAGTCATTGAGTAAGGTTAATCTGTCTTTGTAAAACCATTGTTCACAGTGATTGTCTGGCTTGGGCCGTCCGAGGTTTTTTTCCCGTTTTGAGTTTTTTCCTTGTACATCCGGCGTTGTGAGTAATCTTTACTTTACTTTACCTACTTTAATCACTAGATGTATGTTTAGGATTAATCAAGATAAAACTTCTGTAAAGTAAGAATTTGGTTTTCACAACTTGGTTTGGTGCTAATTAAAAGTTGGATAATTTTTGGTAAAAATTGTTTTGATTTGAAACACACGCGCATAAGGGCCCACCCAGACATTTTTAGTATTGGCACCTATTTTGTTTAGATTTAAACATTTAAAACATAATTTTTCTAAATGTCCTGATTTATGAAAAAAGTTACAATGATAAATCTGGCTAGCAAGACAGTTGGCTTGAATCTAAGTTTTAGGTTTCATATGTGGGATAGAAATATGAAAAATGGATGATTCTAGACAATCTTCCACGGAGTCTAAAAAGTTTGTTTTAGAGAAAACTTCTCCATTGAAACCGATTCCTTTAATGTCCATATGAGAATCAACCATGTGTTTAACCAAAAGGCTAGAAGTGATGTAAGAATCTATTTTTTAAAAGTTTCTTTTAAATCAAATTGTGATTCTTTAAAGTGGTATAGGACAACCTTGCTTAACATCTAACAAATGATTGTTTTCAGTTAATTTTGAAATATTTTTCTCAAGTAAAATATTGTCAGATTCAAGCTCTTCCATTTTCATAGCTGATTCTTAGAAATTAGGCCAATTTGGTGATTTTAAACATCAATTTTAGATGCAACCTAGAATTGATTTTTCCCAAGTGTGTGCACGTTTTAAAAGTTGATTCTTAGAGTTTTTTAAAGTTCTAATCATCATCACAGTCGCTTGTAGAAAATTCAGACAAAGTGGATGATTGATTATATTAGTCAGTTCCATCATCCTCATTCCAGTTACAATCATACAAAGTTTTAGAACTAGTGGCAGTAGTGTGTTTATGTTCATGAGTTCTAATGGGTAAAGAGTTGTTATCAACAGGTAACAAAGAATTATCTATAAAAAGATTACAATCATCAAACAAAGTAGACAACGTATCAAACTCATTTTCAGACTCATTAAGATAAAAAGATTAAAAACATGATTTTTCTATAAAAATCGAGGTAGTTTTTACTTTGTTTAACGTATAAATCATTCAAACGAGATGGTAATCTCGTTCAAATGAGATTGGTATCTCGTTATAAGGGTTCATTAAAAGGTTTCTTCAATCTAACTTCTCATGAGGGCTTACTGCTTTAATTTTTTGATTTCGTTAGAAGCGAGACATGTCTTATTTGAACGAGATGATAATCTCATTAGAACGATAGTGCATTTTTGTTCGAAAATGCCATCACCTTGAAATGTGTGAACATCTTATAAATACCTATTTCGTGTTGGATTTCGTTAAGAATTTTACGAGAAGTGATTCTGCATATCATTTGCAAAAGTTTTCAACCTTTTTGTTGTATAAAAACCTTTTTGATTCACAAATCATCATCCCCAAAATTTGTTTGAGTGAATAAAGTTTAAAACCTATAGCTTGTATATAACATAAAACTCTTGTGGAGAGAGTTTCTTCACGATTGATCTTGTGATACCCGAGGGAATTCACTGCTAATGACGAAGGCTTATCGATGGATACCGAGCTTGGAAAGCCTCGTGTGGATGACTCTAGATGGAGCCATATTCTTTAAAATTTTCCTAGGCACTGTGCGTTATACTTGTGGTGGTTATCAATTATTTTATGAGTCGATAGTCTTGTAAACTCTGTAAAGTGCTGAAAAATGTTTTACCCAAAAGTTTTTTTTCTTTACTTAATTTGCCTTCGTTGAATGCATTGTTTATTTTATCAGCTTTATCACCTAGATGCATGTTTAGGTTAATAATATAAATGTGTTGAACACTAATTTATGGAAATTATCCATTAAGATCGAGATAGAGCACTCTCAAATTGGTTGCACAAAATTGCCGTGTGATCTTTTCTGAAAAATATTTTTCTCTTGATATCAACCTTTTTAAAAAATTTTGATATTTGAAAATTTTGATTTTAATGGAAAATTTGTATAATCAAGTGCCCATCTTTGATGGTATCAATTATGCATACTGAAAGGCTAGGGTGAGTTCCATTTTGAAAGCCATAGATGAGAGAGTCTGGTTAGTTTCGAAAAGAGGGTGGATTCCTTCCACGATCACTGTTGATAATGTCACAAATCCTGAACCCATATCTTCCTAGACTGATGATGAGTTTAAGTGGACTACCAACAACTCCTACAACCTTAGTGCTATATATGTAGCCATCACCCTTGACGAGTTCCGACGTATCATGATGTGCATTATGTCTAAGGATTATAGGATATCCTCCAGTTAAAACATGAGGGTACCAATGCCCTCAAGGCGTTAAAATATCAATATTTGACCACCCAATTTGAGACTATCACTATGTTACAGTCTGAGAGTTTAGATGAATTTTATACTAGGTTTTCGGACATTGTTAACACTAGTTTTAACTTGGGTGAGAAAATTTCGAAGATGAGGGTAGTTGAAAATATTTTGAGGCCACTTCCTTCCCGATTTATTACTAAGGTCATTGGGCTTAACTCTTTAGGGATTTTAGACACTCTTAGGTTAGAACAACTCGTAGGAGACCTTCAGAATTATGATATACAAATATTCCCTAAACCCATTAAACCTAATGATACACGGGTAGAATTAAAGACTCAAGCTAAGAAGAAGAAAAATGAGAGAGTCTGTGAGTCTGATTCTGAGGGTGAGGTTGAATTTGATGACTTGGCCTTATTTGCGAATTTTTTAAAAAAAGTTACTCAAATTTTTTAATAGGAATTCTTCCAATAAAAAGATTTTTGGGAAAAAAATAATAAAGATGAGGTCAAGGTAGTGGTGAGAAAGATGAAGAGATAAGGTGTTTTGAGTGAGAAAGATAAGGGCATAAGTATTTTGAGTGTCCAACTATGATAATGAGAAAGGGCAAGAAAGTTGCTAGTAAGGCCACTCTTAGCGATAGTTACATCGAGTCAGTTAATTCAGGGGGAGAATCACCACATTAATAGTGCGTTGCTTTCATGGTTAGTCACGGGAGTACTTCTTGTTTGTCCCGTGATGATTAGGAAAGATGTAAAAGTGAGAGCCTCGATAATGTTTCGAGCCACTCAAGCGTGTGTGAGGATGAGATAGCAAGTGACGAAGAAGGGGATCTCCAAAAAGCTTTTAGTGATTTGTAAACCGAGACATTGAAAACCAAAAAGTTGAATAAAGATTTGAGTCTTAAGGTGCTAGATTTTTAGAGAGAGGTGAAAGATTTAAAGGTGTGTGAGGCATCGATGAGTCAACTCGAGAAGATGAAGGTTTCTTTGTATGAGCAGTTGATCGTCTTACGTCGAAAAAATAGTGCATTGACCAACACCATAGCTAGTCTTATGGGAGATCTTCACTCTATAATGAAGACTCGTGAGAAACTTGAAGCCTGTACATCCCAACTAGAGAGAGATCTTAAACGTGCCTGGGAGGTAAAGGTCACTTTAGAGGAAACATCTAAGAAGGTTGAAAAGATTGTCCTCAGTCCCACTTTGGGTAATATTAAAAGACTAGGAATAGGTTATGACGATAAATCCACTTACCATGTTGCATCCGAGTCGGTTACCGAGTTTGTGTTAGATCCCTATGGCTCTTGAACTAACCCACTTAGGCATCCGATTCCACGTAGAAGAGCCCATCCTAGACAATTTGAGAGAGATGGTCATAAGCCCGTGTATGTTTGTTCCCATTGCAAACAAAGAGGATAGGTTAGATAATTTTGTTTTAAGTTAGGTAGTGTGTCTCAAGTATTTTCCACGATATGCTACTACACGTGTTCCCACACACACTCCCACATATGTTACTCTGCATGCTCCCACACATCATATGAGAAATTTTGAGAGTTTTCGAGAGCGAGTTGAGTATTTGGTAAAAAATTCACATGATTTGATGGATGTTTTTCATAGGATGTCATCTCCTTTGGAGAACTCCTCCGGACCTAATGATTGAGGTTTAGACTTATTTCCTAGCATAGGATGCCTTTCATTTTTATATCATTCATGCCTATTGTTAGATTGTACTTATATTTTTTCTATTTTCATATTTTTTTTGAAAAATCCAAAAGGAGCTTTATTTTTCTCAAAAAAGTTTGGAAAAATATAAGCAGACTTTCGATTTCTTTTTAGAAAAAGTGAAAAAGCCAAAAAGATTTTACTTTTGATAAAATTTTTGAAAAATCAAAAAAGAGTTTTATATTTTCTTAACACCATATGTGGGTGATCATTAAAGATGTTCGAGTCACCAATTCATTCCATATCCACGTGGTCATTTTGTAGTGTTTTGAGATGTGACATCATTTCATTTTGTTCTTTATAATGTATGGAGTCATTAATATGTGATATGATGACTATTTACTACATGTTTGAATCCTTATCACCTTTAATGCACACGAGCAAGAACCTATTTGTGTATTACACTTACCTTTCACGTGACGGTTGTAGTGTTTTCATCTCAATCCTGCTTTTAAAACAAAACAAATGCGATAAAATGAGATAATGAGAGTAGTGCTTGTAAGAACCATTGCTCGAAATAAAAATAAAAATAAAAATCATATCTCGAGTATATGTTTAATATTTTAAAGCAATGGAATCGATTTGCGAGAAACATGATATCTTTGCAAAAAAAAAAACACCATTTTGCAAAAGAAAAAGAGCTTAAAAGATTAAAGGCACATAAAAAGAAACAATATAAAGTGACATGCCAATTTCATAGAACATTGATGCTTCGCTACATATGAGCATTGATTTCTTCAAAAAAAGGAGTTGAGAGAAAAATTCTATATGTGAGTTTTGAGGGAGTTTAGACAAAGATCAATGGGTTTGCACGTCCTGAAAAATTCTCATAAAAGAATTACATAGTTTCAGGCATTATTGATGTGAAAATCACTCACGATCTTGATTATTTGAATAGGTTATGTCGATTTCACTTGAGTTCACAATTGTTTACACCTAAGGTAGACTTTCAGATCTTACGTTAGTAATGTCTCATTCATTCGTGCACATATGTTATGTTTGTCTACGTTGATTTTTCTATAGAATGTGTTCACACCCCTACATTATATTTCCATGATTCGGTTATTTTTGTGTTCCTCCATAGTTTGTTGTTTTCGTAAATTATTTTTACATGAAAATTTTGAAAAATAAAAAATAATTTGTGAGGTCTATTGAGATTATCATTGCATGATTATTCATTCATATCCTTTTATGATGTTGTCTTTCTATGCCTGGTGGGGTTCCATATATGCTTCATGATTAGTTTTTACTCCTTGTCTATTTTGGACAACGTAAAAGGGGGAGATTTAACAAATTATGGGGGAGAGTTTGATTTATGAGGGAGATTTTCATATCTTTCTACATTTTTGATATATTTAAAACTCGATGCATCATGGGGTATTTGATTTACTTCATGTGTGTAGGTGTTTTGAAAGATCATATTTGGATTACACTCGATGAAGACAAAGTGCCCAGAGAAGTCAAAGAAGAAGTGAAGATTTGAAGGAGACTTGAAAACTTTGATTTGAAGACAACTTTATATTGTACCTATCAATTTTACGGGTTGGGAGTGTATTATTCATCTTAGGGTAGTTTTTTATAATTTGGATTTCGATTTTATATTTGTACCATAATAGCTAAAAATGGAGAGATTTGTAAGAGCATATTTTCTCTCATTGCTAAAATAGCTTAGGCTTACATTTAGTTTTTCACATATCCTGTTACTGTTTTATTCGAGCCGAGACAAAGTTCAAAGATCCAACATCTCCAATGTACAAGCATCTCCATACTTTGAAGGTATAATGCTGTAGTGCCTGAATTTATCCCTTAAATTTATTTTGGGATGTTTGTTTTTATTAAAATTGGAAACAAGATTTTTTTGTTAAAAATAGAGGAAATTTTACTTTGTTTAAATATAATTTTGTAACGTGTATCTAGTTTGAACAACATTGTAATCTCGTTCCAATGATTTTGGTATCTCATTAGAAGGATTATAAGATTTTTCCAATCTAACTTGTCACGAGGGCTTACTGTTTTTTTTTTGTTGATTTCATTAGAAGCGAGACATATCTCGTTTAAATGGGATAATAATCTCGTTAAAATGACAATGTATTTTCATTCAAACAATCCCAGCGCCTCAAAATTTATGAATGCCTTATAAATACCTGTTTCGTGTTTGATTTCATTGAGAATTTTTCCAGAATTGATTTCGCATGTCCTTTGCAAACGTTTTCCACATTTTTATTTTAAGAAAACCTTTTTTATTCATAAATTGTCATCCCCAAAATTTATTTGAGTGAATCAAGTTTAAAACCTATAACTTGTGTCTAGAATACAATTCTTGTGGAGAAAGTTTCTTCACGACTGATCTAGTGATACCCAAGGGAATTCACCGCTGACGATGAAGGCTGATCGGTGGAAACTGAGCATGGAAAGCCACGTGTGGATGACTCTGGAAAGAGACGTATTCTTTACAAATTTTCTAGGTAGTGCGCATTATACTTATGATAGTTATTAAGTAGTTTGTAAGTCGATAGTCTTGTAAACTCTCTAAACCGCTAAAAAAAGTTTTACCCAAAAGGTTTTTTTCCCTTAATCTGCCTTTGTTAAATGTATGTATTATTTTATCACCTAGATACATATTTATATTAATATGACAAAATTTGGACTTGTGTGTTGGACACTAATTTATAGAAATTATCCATTAAGATCGAGATAAAGCACTCTCAAATTGTTATAAGAGCTTGTTTCACAAATTTAATGTGTGATATTTTCCATAAAATATTTTTCTCTTTATATCAACCTTTTTGAAAATTGTTGATCTTTGAAAATTTGATTTTAATGGAAAATTTGTATAATCGAGTGCCCGTATTTAATGGTACCAATTATGCCATACTGGAAGGATAGGATGAGGTCCATTATGGAATCCATATATGCGAGAGTCAGGTTAGTTTTTGAAAGAGGGTGGACTTTTCCCACGATCACTGTTGATAATATCACAAATCCCAAACTCGTCTCTTTCGGGACTGATGATGAGTTTAAGTGGAGTACATATAACTCCCACAACCTTAATGCTATTTCTGGAGCCTTCACCCCTGATGACTTTTGATGTATCATGATGTGCACTACATCTAAGGAAGCACGGGATATTCTCCAGTAGACACAGGAGGGTACCAACGCTGCCAAGGTGTCTAAATCTCAAAATTTGACCACCAAATTCGAGACTATCACTATGTTAGAGTCCGAGACTTTTGATGAAACTTATTCTAGGTTATCGAAAATTTTTAACAGTAGTTATTATTAAGGTGAGAAAATTCCAGAGACGAGGATCGTTAAAAAGATTTTGAGGTCAATCCCTTTCCGATTTATACCTAAGGTCACCTTGCTTAATTCTTGAGGGATTTTATACACTCTTCGGTTAGAAGAACTCATAGGAGACCTTCAAACTTATGAGATAGATATGTTCATTAAAACCATTAAACCTAACGATACTTGGGTAGATTTATAGACTCAAGCTAAGAAGAAGAAAAATGAGAGAGTTTGTGAGTCTGATTTTGAGGATGCAGTTGAATTTGATGACTTGGGCTTGTTTGTGAAAACTTTTAAAAAAAATTCTCAAATTTTCCAAAAAGAATTCTTCGAATAAGAAGTTTTTTGTGAAAAATAAAAATAAAGATGTGGTGAAGGATAATGGTGAGAAAAAGGAAGAGATAGGGTGTTTTGAGTGCGAGATGTAGCTTTGAAAACCATGTAGACGATTTCTCGAGAAAAATCTAACCTATTTTGTCACCATATTCAAACTAGTTGGAACTTATATATGGTACAGACTCAAGTAAGTAAACCATATAGTGTCTTCTCAATCTCCCCCTTTAGATATTGGAGACAAAATTCCCATGAGTAACCTGTACTCGTGGGTAAAAATAAAAACACTTGATTTCTTATACAAAAGAGCTATCTACCCTTTCCCATCCTAGAACAAAAAATAAGAGAGAAAGAATACATAACTCAGCTATCATACAGATCATTAACCTAAATATTGAGATTTGTAAAATCTGATATGAAATGCCTGAAATAAGAACACTCATTGGGCATATTAGTTGAGCCTAGAAATTTAAAGATAAATTCATTTACTTAAGTACTCCCCCCCCCCCCCCCCCCATTTTTTCTCAAATATACAACGGGGTAAATGAGATATCTAAAATAGGGATATATAAATAATTTATCCTACACAAATGAAGTCATAAACAAGGGCAGATTCAAGGGTCTCTTATATTAAACATATTAAGGATGCGTCTTTAGTCATTTGGGGAACACCCGTTCCCTAAATCCTCAGAAACCAATTATTAGCATGAAAATACAGAGGTTATGACAGTTATGCAGAATTGATTAAGTGAATACTATCATCCCTATGGCTCTTCTAAGAAATTCAAACCAAATATTGTCCAAAGGTTTTTTGAATAGATCAACTAATTGCTTTTCAGTGTTTAATTACTCAATATTAAGTTCTTTGGACTCTACAAGCTCTTGAATAAAATTATGCCTAATTTTTATGTGCTTAGTGCAAGAGTGTTGTACCATATTTTTAGATATATTTATCGCACTCTGGTTATCACAACACATAGTCAATTTTTCTTCAATGATACCATAGTCACTAAGCATCCTCTTGATTCATAACAGCTTCTCACAACAACTTCCCACAACTATACTAGGTTGTTTCCTACATAGTAAAAGGCTCCAAACGTACTCTTACTCTTATTTGAACAACCTGCCCAGTCGGCATCCGTGTAGCCAACTATGGAAATAGTGGTGTCCTTTGTGTACCAAATACAAAAATTTTAAGTTCCTTTAACGTATTTATTTATTCGTTTAACACATAGGTTATGAGCATATTTAGGTACGGATTGGTATCGTGCACAAACACACAGAGCGAATGAAATGTTCGGTCTAGAGGCAGTAAGGTATAGCAGACTCCCTTTCATACTTCTATATAAATTATGTTCAACATCTTTCCAATTTTCCTCCTTAGATAATTTTGTGG
The DNA here is from genome assembly GCA_949130495.1 of Sambucus nigra. Classification (NCBI taxonomy): domain Eukaryota; kingdom Viridiplantae; phylum Streptophyta; class Magnoliopsida; order Dipsacales; family Adoxaceae; genus Sambucus; species Sambucus nigra. The sequence goes on along the minus strand of OX422215.1, from coordinate 321,620,304 downwards.
GCGTGCTCATGGGTGTACGTGATGTTTTTGAATTTTGAAGCCCAAACTTTTTTAATTGGATCAGTAGCATATTTTGATTGTGTGATAAATAGCCCATCACAAAATTGTTTCACTTGTAATCCCCAAAAATACTGTAATTTTTCTATTAGAGACATCTAGAATTCAGCGTGCATAATGTAAGAATAGTCCTTTACTTGACTAATGGAGGTTGAACTGAATATGATATCGTCAACATAGATATGTGTAATCCGGACATCGCATTCTATCTTCCTAACAAACAATGTCTAGTCGTTGCCACCTCGCTCAAACCCTTAATTGACGTCTCTTTGGTATTTTTCCTAAGGTATACATGAGTAATGATGTGACACAAAGTCTGTAAAATCTAGTCCCAAAATTATTGTGGCAAACATTTTACGTGCAACATCACCTTAGACATCTCTTGTATAGTTTTATTTTTACATTCAACAATGCCATTTTACTGAGGTGTCTTAGGTGCGCTAAACTTGTGTGTATACAGATTACTGACACAATATTCTATAACACCCGAATCATTAAACTCTCCCCCTCTATCACTTTCGATAAAATATACATGGGTATCCTTTTCGTTCTCAATTTTAAAAGGATTTTTAAGAACTCACGAAATGTGCCAAACTTATTTTTCATAATAGCAACCCAGGTAAATCGTGTGTAGTCATCAAGCATAACTAAAATATAACTATTACCACATGGGCTCACAGTTCTAGAGGGACCCATATGCTCCATGTGGATAAGTTCAAGAGGCTTTGAGGTTACAATTTCTTTAACTTTCTTATGAGTAGGTTTACGCATCTTCTCCACTTGGCAGGGACCACAAATAGAGTTAAAATTAATTGTGATTTTGGGTAAACCTCTAACTATTTTTTGGGAGCTTATCCTACAAAGTTTATCAAAATTTTTGTGCCCCAATCTATTATGCCATAAATCATAATCTGGCAATCTTATAGGATTCAGTCTTTGGAATCGTTGTGTAATAGTTATCCACATTCCTTTTTCCTGAAAGAATACAGTTACCCTCTTCATTCAAAATTTTACAATTATTTTTTGAGAAGGTAACAATATGATTGTAATCACAAAATTGAGATATACTTAATAGGTTAGCCATGACACCTTTAACTAATAAGACTTCATCTAAAGCACAGAGCCCTTCTTCACAAAGTGTACCCTTATTTATGATCTGAGATGAAACTTTGTCTCCAAAATGGACACTACCTCCATGAAAGTTTGTATTGTTCTTCATTTTTGTTTCATCTCATGTCATATGTTTGGAAAACCCAAAATCCATGTACCAACCAACTGAGGTCCATTGGCCCATTAAATTTATTATCACCACACTGCACTTGAGTCGGGGTAATAAGCCGTCTTTTCTTATCCAAATGGGCTTGTTTTTAAATTTTTTTATTATCCTTGGATTTATAAAAGGACTGAGGGATATTTCTAAATTCTTTCTTCTTAGTTTTAGGTCCCCTTTCTTGTTTTGTAGTTAGATTTATGTGTGGTACGCTTTGGGAGAACATATGTATTCCTACTCTTTATTGAATAGTTAAAGTTTTGACAAGTAGGTGGATACAGTATCTTTTGAAAACATTCGGTAAAGGTGTGACCGTAGTCATCGAAGTAAGAGCAATATTGATGCGACGTATGCTTGAATTTATCATTAAAGCCCTTAAAATGGGTTTGTTCTTGTAAGACACGATAGTCCAATTACCCTAAGTTTTAGTGTTTTGTCTGAGGTCTCTAGCAGACAGCCATACATACTTGGCTTTTCCATTAAGACTTTTTTGTTGATTACACTGATTTGCATTGCCTTAAAGACATTGACATTGTTAATTCTCTTCTGAGAATTTTGAAAATTCTGGCCTTCTTTTACAAAAATGACATTTTCAGGAGATACAGTTGTTTTGCCAGTAACCACTTTTTCTCCAAAAACTAAGCCATATTTATCTTCAGAATCCATTTTACTTCCTACAACTATCTTTTCATAGGTTTTAGCCCGAGATTCAAAATATAGGCATTTTTAAAAAACATTTGAAACCTTCTGTTTGGATTCTTCCAATTCAACTAAGGCAGCTTTATATCTTTCCTCTAAAATAATGTCTTTCTCAGATAAGTCTTTCAATTTTAATGACAACACTTTTGTCTATGTCTCATGAGCAGTGAACCGTGCAGTGTAACTTTCTGCGTTCTTCCTAATAGTGTCACTAAGTAGTTCAACACCTTTATTCAACAACTTGACCATTTTATCAAGTTTATCACTCATTTTAAGAGTTTTGTTGTACAACTCTTGAATGCCAGTATGGTCATCATCGGACTCTCTAAGCGCATTATGTGTAGTGTCCCCTATCAATTCATTTGGTGTACTGGGACTCGCACACACGTCCAGTTCGTCAATAATATTTTCACTTGGACTCACTCGTAAGCTAGAATCATCTATTTTATTATCAACAGCAGTAGGCACAGTAATATCACTAGCTGGTATGACATTAATATCAAGAGGCATAATATTTTCATCAGTAGAAAGGCATGCATTATCATCAAAATATAGAATCTTTGCACAAAAAGACATGCATGACTCAAAAAACTGGGTTGCCTCAGTTTCATCTTCATCAAAATCACTTGAGTCATCCCAAGTCTTACATATATTAACCCTAGCGTTGTTATTATTGAGTTTGACTCTGCACTTGTTTGCACAATGTCCCATTTTACCACAATGATGACATTTGGCATTTTTAATGTAAGATTGGATCTATTATTGTGATTAGGTCTGTTTGTCATCATTTCTTTCACGAGGTCTATGATTTTGATGACTTTGATACCAGTTCTACCTTGTTTAAAAGCCACATACTTTCTAAACTTAGTTATTTTCTTAAAGTGTTTGCTCATAAGAAATATTTGGTTATTAAAGTGATCCAAATGACAGTCCTCACTCAAGTCAAGGTTAAGGTCCAAGGGATTCATTTTTGGGACAGTCACCTGAGATGAAAAGGCAACATTAGATCCAAATGATCTTCTGTTTTGGGTAGTCAATTATTTTTTATACTCCAACTCCATTTCTATAGTTCATAATTTACTACTAAGTAATTCACGAGTCAGGTTTGGGTCGTCCATCTCTTCTATGGCATATATTTTATTATCGAATTTAGTGGCAAAGACCTAATGATTTTCAGTACAATTTCCTTTATGTCATAGGTTATACCATTCGCATGCAATTTTGTGACAATGTCTGTTAACTTTATATAAAAGTCATTAAAATACTCATTATCATCCATAATCAGGGTATTATAATGCTGGACTAGGATTTGGGTTTTTCCAGCCTTAACACGTTCATCACCCTCTTGAGCGATGACTAGTGTGTCCCAGGCTTCCTTGGAAGTAGAGCAAATAGATATGCTTTTAAACGCATGCTCATTAATGAACATAAAAATGCAATTATTTCCCTTATTGTTATCTAATGACATCTTTTTTCTTCTTAAGTAAACTCGCTAAGGATTTTCTCAACTATTGTAGGGTTAGTTTCAGTCAAAGGCCTAGTTGGGCGTATGTAACCATTTTTAATCATGTCCCATACGTCATCACCCAATATCCCTTGGATGAATTTAACCATCCTTAATTTACAGTAAGGGAAGTTGTGTGCATCAAAGAGGGGTGGATGGGACAGGCTACCTAACTTCTCCAATCTTTTATCCATTTTAATAAATAGATTTTTAAAAGAAGTTTCTTGAGTTTCAGGATAATTTTTTTTATAAAACCTCTCTAATACCACTTGAAAATCTGTTTACTAGATCTTTAACTAAAAGTTAAATTTTAAGCAAACTCCGAAAATAAACTCGTTAGATGAAAACTCCTTTTTAAATCACTACACAAGATGTGTAAAAACATATTTCAGTTAGATGTTAGATTTGGTAGATAGATTACCTTAAGTTTTTAAAATAAAACCTATAGTAGTTCTTTGATTAGAAACCCCACCATATAAGCAGTAAGAACAATCAATGCAAGTTTGACACAATATTTTTTAAATTGGTGAAATCCCCAATTTGAAAAAACATCCACAGTGACGTCTACACCACAAAATAAAAAGGCACTATAATGAAACTAGATATACAAGATTACAAGCATCCAAAAAAGCACATAAGATCCTAAGCTAAGAATAGAAATATACCTACTGAGCTTTCTCCTCCACAGTAATTATCTTCTGACTTTGATCTCCCTGGTTATTTCCTTACGTTAATCCTTGCTACTTTCTCCAATGGACTCAATCAACACAAAATCTCTAAATTGAACCACACTTATACTAGGTTTTTGTGTGAGAGTGTATGTGATAGGGAAGTGAAAAAACACATGCGAATATGATAGTCACGTCACTCAATAGTTTTATACGAACAAATCCTAATGAATTACAGAGATCTATATGATATGCAGATATCCAGATTTCTTTGAACATCAAACTTCTTTTCAAAAGAAATATTTCAGATCTGAAAATAATCTTTCCAAAAATTAGATCAAATGTTTCAAAGCACTTAGTTATATACCAACTGATTTCACAAAACAGTATTTGAAGTATCTTTTCCAAGAAACTTGAAAATGAGAGTGGATATAAAAGAATATACAACTGCATAACAAAATCCAGCATAGAAGGTAAAAGAAACCCTAAAAACTATCGTGAAATGAATCTCCGAGTAACTCTCACAATTTTTATGGAGAAAAGTGAGATTTACAACGAGACAAAGTTCATAAGAGAGATTAAGTATGAAGAGATTCTTTAGACTTGAAAAACTCCCAAACTCTCAAGAGAAACCTCGAGATCTAGCTCTCAAAGTGAGGTTTTCTGATTTAGATATAATAGGGACAGTGTTTGGTTTTGTGTTTTGGGAGAAAATGTTTAATATGGATATCTCAATATCTGGTTTTCTCTCTCTCTAACCTTTATGTTTTCTCTCTCTACTTTATTTTCTCTCTTTTTTCTATTAGGAATGACGAACTCTCAAAAGTTCTCAAATGGCAACCCTAAGGCATCTATTTATACTAGATGAAGAAGATTATGGATGGTTGATTTTAAATGGACGGCTGAGATTATTCCAACATTTAAAATTCAAATCCAAGGGATTATAAAATTACCGCACAAACTCTCACTCTGATTGGCTCTAAAGGATCGCACTTGTATTAACTTGAAATGCATGAAGTATGTTGATTAGGTTTGATCCAAGGGTTGAGATAACGTCTAGCGTTTGTGAGACAAAGAATACATAAATGGTACTAACCAGGAGAAAACATGTGTATGGATGACATTGAATGTAAAAGGCATTGTTGATGTAAAAAATTAGATCACTCTAATAATTCAATCACAGATAAATATAAATGAGACAAAGAATTTTAAAGTGGTTCAGCCTTATAAGAATGGCCTACGTCCACTGTTATGTTATTGCTGAGTGTTTTGGGAATTCTCGATTACAAGTTCTATCAAGAGATTCCCGTCCCTTTGAATGAGGGTGATACAATGTATTTATAGCCTTGAGGCTGTTATCTGAATGGGTGATACATTAAATGATATACATATGAAAGGGTAATACATTTAATTCCCTTAGGCGTGTGCGTCAAGGATAAGCATTTAATGAACCAGTTGAACTATTGGTTATCTGGCAATCAATGCTGTGGCTGAGATGCAGCTCGAACCGCCTTAGTTGCTTGTCGTTCAGGAGTTCCTCGGAGTGTTGGAGTTCCTCGGAGAAGTCTGTTCCTCGGAGCGTGTGAGTTCCTCGGAGGGATCTGTTCTTCGGTGTACACTTGCTGCTCGGAGTGAGTATGACTTGGTCGAGGAAATAAACTTCCTCGTTGCTATTGTGCCACGTAGATCGACACGTGTCTTCCTATGATTGGTCCACGTCAGAAGATTAAATTTGGTATCAACAGAAGCCCCCAATGTTTCATAGTTCAAAATTTGAGGAGTATGGAACATTCTTTCTCAGAATATGGCAATATTAAATGACCTTCCTGGTTTTTAGGAGCATTTTCTCCGTATTTGAATATCCTTCCAAATTCGCGGAATCCGCCTTTTTGAATAAGCGCTTCGATCTTCGCGCACTTTTTGTCCTTTTAGCCGCCGGTGGCGTAATAGTTTCTTTTTTGTAATCATTTCTTTCGCCGTTTCCCAAGGCAAAGTATTTAAGCTTCATAGGTAATCCTATCGTCTTCTACCTTTTCCAATTTTTGCTTTCGAGTTTTCCATAGTCTTTCTCTCTCTTGTGCGTTCATCCTTTTCTTCGTTCGTTGTCAACAGATCTCCCTTTTTCCTGTAAGATTTTCTTCCTTCTTCTTCATTTCTTTTATTCGCCATGGTTTATGTTATTGAATCTCTTGAGAAATTCCGTTCTGATTTTTCTATTCCATCTTGGGTAACTCTGGAGGATCTTTCTGAACCTTTTGATTATTTTTGTTTGGTTGAGGGACATTGGTTCCCCAGCCTATTTATTGCTGAATGTGGATTCTCTTTTCCACCAAACCCTTTGTGCTTAGAGTTCTGTCAATATTTCGATGTTGTTCCTGCAAAAATAGCCCCCAACACATGGAGAATAGTTAATGGGGTGTATAGGTTAAATCAAACTCATGGAACCCATATAGGAATTCCTGAGATTATGTATTGTTATAGATGGGCTGTTCTAGATAATATTTTTTATTTAAAAAATAGATTTTTGAATAGGGCTTTAGTAGTGAAGCTCCCTGATGCTAATAGTGATTATTTTGAACATGGGGTAGTTGTCAAAAATTGGCAACATGCCCCTTTAACTGGAGATGAAGTATATGAAGGTCCCAGATGCCCTCCATATGGCAACGGGATAGGTTATTTTCATGTTATTTTATTTCTGAAATTATGATTTCATTATGTTTGAATAAATGCGTGATTGACATTTCAATATGTATTTGTTTGCAGTTAACAGCAAAAGAAAAACTCCAAAAGAATTAGAAGTAAATATTAAGCATTTGAAACATATCTGGAGTTTGCATCAGAAAGTTGCAGACGAGCACATCAGGTCTGCTTCATACTTGTTGCAGTACAGGAGCTATACATCATCCTTTACTGCTCGTCCTGTGGTCAGCACTAGTGAACCAGTGTCAGTTCTTGAGGACTCTTCTCCAGAATCTCACATTCCTCTGAGTCAGAAAATGGGAAAAAGAAGAGTTCCTGCTATCTTTGAGGAGGCTACCTCTGCTGGAGATGGAAAAAGAAACAAGAATGATGTTCCAAAAGGGACAAAGAAAGTAGATGCTGCCCCTTCTGTTGCTCCTCAGAAGGCTGCCGAGAAGCCCCCAGTGGCTCCTACCAAGAAGGATGCACCTGTGGAAGTGGTCACCATCTCCCCAACCAAAAGCTCTTCTTTGGTTGAAACTGTTGAAAAGACACCAAGGAGACTGAAGAAATCCTCCTTGGTCAGTTTTTCTGAAACCATTCCCCACCTCCCAGCTAGTGGAGCTGGTGTTCCAACTATTATTCCCCCGAGTTCTGCAATAAGCTCGGTAAAGACTTGGACCATTCCTGAAGTCCAAGGAATTGAGGAGAATATGTCTAGGGATATGCTTACATCCCTGGCTACTCATCACATTGCTTCAGTAAGTTTTTCTTATTATGAACTTTCTTTCTATCAATCAATACATGTATCTCTGCAATGACTTATCATTATCTTCTTTTTCAGCTGGTGAGTTGTTTTAACACCATTGTGAAGAAGGATGAAGCAATCAAGGCTTCTAGCTCCTCGTCCGAAGTGGAGGATGCTTTATCAAATTTGGCCCAATCTTTGAAGGATTCCCGTCAAAAGTATGACGAGAATAGGGGTGATTGGGAGAAGAAGTTGGCTGCAGCTGAGGTAGAGAAAGTGCAGCTCGTTGAAGTTTCCAAGGGTTTGGAAAATAAAGTGAAGGATTTGGAGAAAGAGAACAAGAAGTATGCTGAGAAGCTCACGAACTTTGGGGAGCTTGAAAATAAGTTGAAAAAGGCAGAAGAAGAATTGTCCCTTCTGCGAGAAGTGAATCGCCAGAAGGAGGAAGTGGAAGCTAAGTTGAAGGCCACCGAGGATCTTCTATCCGAGAAGCTCTCCTCGGAGAAAATAAAAAGGAAAGTGGCGGTGAAAAAATCTTTCCGCACTGGTTGGGACAAAGGATGGGACAGGGGGTAGCAGCCATGATGACCCAAGTGCAATATGGGAGTCTTAAATACTTTCGAGATGGTTGGGTTGCTGCCCTGCAAGAATTGAAGGTTAACGAGGACTCTGAGCTGTTTCAACAGCATCTTCCTGGTCCCCCTCCTAGAATTAAAGATGAGGAAGAAGACGAAGCTGCATCCGAGGAGTCTTCAATGACAGTGGGTGATCAAGTCCTTGCTTCACAACCCATTCAGATAGTCACCGAGGATATTTCGTCTCTGCCTGCTCCACCTGAACAAGTTCCAGCTCCTGCGATCCAAATTATTGTTCCCACCGAGCAACCGAGCTCCTCGTCCCAGCCTCCCGAGAAAGTCTTGGGAGACAAGGAAAAGGTGTGAAGTTGTTCGGTATTCTCTTTTTGTTTTTCTTCTTTGTCAAGTGTAACCAGATCTTTGTAACTATGCACTATGATCTAATAAAATTTGAGTTTTCCCCTCTATGCGATTGTATCTTTTCTATTTGTATTCTGTCTTGATCTTCTTTTTGATGATTGTCTTTTCTTTCTCTGTTAGTTTCTGGCCAAGATGGAATTACTATCTGCCAATGATACAAAGCTGATGCAGCAATGTAATGAGTATTATAAGGCTGGTCACACAGAACTAAGTGCATCAGAAGTTACCGACATCCTTGGTCATGATGCTTCAGAGCAGGCAGTGGAAGCTTATCAGTACCTGAAATGTTTACTTGACCGAGCTGTGGCCAATAATGTGGCGTACTACGAAATGATCGAGGAGCTTCAATGTACCCTAGAAGATCTTCTGAATCAGTACAAGGAATTAACTGCCCTGTTGCATGAGGGGTATGAGAAGAAGTACCAGCAGATTTCTGCCGAGAAGGGCTACGAGAAGCTCTTTGCTGGATATGATCTCAGGGAGAGAACCCTAAAGGGTGAAGTTGAAGCTTGTAGACAGATTGTCGAGCTGTTAGAGCAAGAAAATAACAATTTGCAGAAAGAGCTAGCACAGTTGAAGTCTGCAGCTTCTTCTTCAACATCTGTAATCCCGGTGACTGATGAGGGATTTTCATTCTTAGAGGTTAAGAATGCCAAATTAAGGCAAGAGTTGGACACCTTGAGAAGGTCTGGTACTTCTACAGCTACTCGGGGATGAGGAAGAGGTTCTCGTGGACGAGGAAGAGTTGCACAGAATGTTGTCGAGGAACAAAGTACTTCACCTGCTCGGGGACGATCAAGAGTTCTTCGTCGTACTATTGAAGAAGTTCGTACTCAATCAGCGTTGGAAAACCAAGCATTCCAATTATCGACTAAGAAACAAGCTTTATCTGAACTGTCCAAGAAAGTTAGAGAACTGGAACTACAACTCTCTGTAAAGAAATCGATGTTGGAGACTAATGAGCTTTTTGTCAACAGTCTCCACGTGAAACTTGAAAGGCTAACATTCCAATTCCACAAACAGCCCAGGGAGTTCTGGATGGCTGGATACAACGAGGCACTATTCCATTTAGATGCTCGTATCCAGAATGCCAATAACGAGGGCTATAAACAAGGCTGGTTGAATGCTTTGGGCGTGCTGAAGCTTGAACAAGGACACTATTTGTGGGACTATTATGATCCTGGGGTACTTGACTTGCCTGTGCCACCTTTCAATTTGGACATGGAGTGGATCCCAGCTCGTTCCATTCCTCGGAGCTTAATTGCCAAATACCTCGGCGATTACAATTTACATTCTCAGTTTGAGGTATCTCGTCCTGGGCATCTTCTAGATCGACCTTCTGTGATGAACGTTAGGATGCTGAAGGACTTTAACTTCATTAATTCTCCTCAGTCTTTAAATGATCCGCCTGCTGGCGAGGAACCTGTATCGAAAGCTGAGGGGAAAAAACCAATAGAATAGGAATTTCTGATCTAACAGTTAGTACACAATTTAATATCAATGTAATAAATTTGTGTAATTTATTTTGAATTTTAATGAAAGACTTTCATTTTTATTCGCAAATTTTTATTGCTATTGTCTCGTATTTGTCAAACACTTTATATTTGTGCTCGCATAACAATGTTGGAAACATTTTATAGTAATGTTACTCAATCACATATTAATAGAGTAGTGAGTATAAAAATGTTGAAAATTTTTCCAACCAACCAAGGTTGTAAAATTGTGCTTGTCGACCAACTACAGTTAGTGGGTTTTTATCCCCGACCATCCATACTTGGTACAATATTTTCTCCTCGTCGACCAACTACAGTTAGTGGGTTTTGATCCCCGACCAACCATACTTGGTACAGTTTGGAATATTTTGTATTTTCTGGGATAATCTTACCTCCCGACCAACATAAATTGGCATATCTTATTTCCTAACCAACCGAGATTGGCATTTTTGGGAATGTTGATGCTGTTCTCACCCTTTTACCAACCGGAGTTGGTCTGAGTTCGAACTATTATGTTCACTTGCCCTTTTACCAAAATTGGTCTGAGCCAGTGTCAGCCCCCTAACCAAAGGAGTATGGTTCCCTAATCAACCGGAGCTGGTATTTTTAGGAATATCGTGTTCTCGCCCTTTTACCAACCGGAGTTGGTCTGAGTTCGAACTATCGTGTCCACTCTCTCTTTTACCAACCGGAGTTGGTCTGAGTTAGTGTACGCCTCCTAACCAAAGTCATAGTTTGTTGTAGTGTGTAACACTAGTATTCCCAGAAAAACTTTCAATAAAAGGAGAGAAGATGGCGAAATATCATCGTTTTATTCATATTGATGGAACTGCTTTACATTTTACATCACTGATAATACTTGCGTAGGTGTTCAGCATTCCATGCATTCTTAAATTCCTCTCCTTCTAGAGTTTCTATTCGGTAAGTTCCTGGTCGAACAACTTCTGTAACTCGGTAAGGTCCATGCCAGTTTGCTTCCAACTTATTGTGCTTCTGAATGACCTTCTTTAGCACGTAATCTCCTTCTTTTAAGTCGCATTTCTTCACCCTTTTGTTGTAAAACAGAGTTGTTCGTTGTTGATAAGCAGCATTCCTAATGGCTGCCTCTTCTCTAACTTCCTCGAGCATGTCCAAATCTAATCTTCTCATTAAGTCGCTGACTGGGGAATTGAAATTCAGCACTCTGTGTGTTGGAAGACCCAACTCGGCAGGTATTACAGCCTCACTTCCATATGCCAGCATATATGGTGATTCTCCAATTGCTGCTCAGGGAGTTGTTCGGTAAGCCCACAATACTGACTGTAGCTCATTAATCCAATTAGCTTTAGCATCACTTAGCCTCTTCTTCAAACCATTTAGTAATGTTCTGTTCGTCACTTCTGTCTGTCCATTGCTTTGAGGATGGCCTGGTGCTGAATGAACCTTCAAAATGTTTGACTGATGACAATAGGCGGCAAACTCCTCGTTATCAAATTGTGTTCCATGGTCTGTGATGAAGGAATGAGGGAGACCATATCAGCAGATGATGTTCTTCCAAACGAACTGGTACACCTTCTCGTATGTCATATCAATAAGTGGCTCAGCTTCTACCCACTTAGTAAAATAATCTATTGCGACGACGAGGTACTTGAATCTTCCTCGGGTCATTGGCAATGGTCTAACCAAATCAATTCCCCACATGGAAAATGGCCAAGGGGAAGTTATGGGTGTCAACAATGCTGGTGGAGTTCGTCTGATGGAGGAAAAACATTGGCATTTATCACATCTCTTAGCATAGGCTATACAATCATCCCTCATTGTTGGCCAGTAGTATCCCTGCGTCATTACCCTTTGCAAAAGTGTCCGACCTGCTACATGAGCTCCACAGGACCCTTCATGGATCTCTTCAATCAATTCTTTCACCTCGGAGGGATGTACACATCTTTGCAAACCTGCCATAATTCCTCGTCTATACAAAACACCATTAATTAGTACATACCGAGCAGCTTTAAACTTCAATCTCTTGGCAGCGAGCTTATCCTCCGATAATTCTCCCTCCTCAATATATGCCCTGATGGGATCCATCCAAGATGGTCCTAAATCAAGGGTAATAATATTCATCGGCAGGTCTTCATCTATGCTCCAAATTTCCAATACTTCAATTGGTATCGTTCTTCGCAGCTCGGTACGAGTAGCTGATGCTAGTCGGGCCAGTGCGTCTGCTTGTGCATTTTCCATTCTTGGTATTCTGATCAACTGAATGGCATCAAATTCTGCCAATAACTCCATCACCTTTGCATGATACTTGACCATTAATTCTCCTTTAACTTCATATGTTCCCATCATTTGATTCACAATTAATTGAGAATCACTGAATACCATCACTTGTTGCGCCTCCATAATCTTTTCTAAATTAAGACCTGCTATCATGGCCTCATACTCAGCCTCATTATTGGAGGCCTTGAATTGGAATCGCAGGGCATATTCCATGTCAATCTCGTCTGGGGTGTTCAAAACAATCCCTGCTCCACAACCTGTTGTGCAAGATGACCCATCTACATATAATCTCCATGTAGGTAACTCGTCTTCAAATTTCTTATATGACAGAGTTCCTCGGTGAAATATTTGCTATTTCCTTTCATCCTCCCCTGATATTTTTTGCTCTTCGTCGACCATCTCTTCTCGCTCTTTTACCAACCGGAGTTGGTCTGAGTTCGAATTTGATGATCTTTCTACATCCACAAGCCCTTTTACCAACCGGAGTTGGTCTGAGCTTATGTCTGTTGATCCTGTAACATCCACAGGTTGGTCAGCGAGCAACTTTTGTTCCTCGGGGGTATCAGGATAAGTAAACTCTGCTATAAAATCTGCTACAGCTTGCCCTTTTAATGATGGTCTGGGTTCATACACAATATCATATTCACCGAGCTCTATTGCCCAGTACATCAGTCTCCCTGATTTTTCTGGGTTATGAAGGGCTTGTCTCAATGGCATGTCGGTATACACGACGATGGTATGGGCCTGGAAATATGGCCTCATTCTTCTACTTGCTTCAATTAATGCCAATGCCAATTTTTCCAGCTTTGGGTACCTGATCTTTGCTCCTCGGAAAGCCTTACTTGTGTAATAAATTGGTTTCTGGATTCCATTCTCCATTCTGATCAATGCCGAGCTGACTGCATTCTCTGACACTGCCAGGTACAAGTATAACTTTTCTCCCATTACTGGCCTTGACAATAGTGGAGGTGCTCCCAAATATTTCTTCAAGTCTTGAAAGGATTTTTCACATTCATCATTCCACTCGAAAGTTTTCCGAAGTGTTTTAAAGAATGGGAGGCATCTATCAGTTGCTCGGGATACAAATCTGTTGAGCGCTGCAACTCGTCCTGTAAGACTCTGCACCTCTTTCTTCGTTGTTGGAGATCGCAACCCTAAAAGAGCTTTGATCTTTTCTGGATTCGCCTCAATGGGTCGCTGGTTGACGATGTACCCGAGGAACATTCCTTCTCGTACTCCAAATGTGCACTTCGTCGGGTTGAGCTTCATTTGGTATTTATCCAGTTGATCAAAGGTCTGACTTAAGTCAACTAGATGATCAGCAGCTTTCTTGCTCTTTGTCAGCATATCGTCGACATAGACTTCCATATTGCAACTGATTTGTTCGGCAAAAACCTTGTTCATCAGCCGCTGGTATGTCGCTCCTGCATTTTTCAAACCAGAAGGCATAACATTATAACAATAAGTTCCCCTAGGGGTAATAAAAGAAGCACTTTCCCTATCTTCAGGTTTCATTTTGATCTGGTTGTAGCCAGAGTAAGCATCCATGAAGCTGAGCAGCTCGTGTCCCGAGGTAGCATCCACTAATTGATTAATTCTGGGCAATGGAAAGTGATCCTTTAGGCATGCCTTGTTGAGATCGGTGAAGTCAACACACATTCTCCATTTATTTTTTTTCTTCTTTACCATCACCACATTTGCTAACCAGTCTGGATATTTCACATCTTCAATGAATTGGGCTTTCTGGAGCTTCTCGACCTCCTCTTGTATAGCTTGATTCTTCTCGGGACTAAATACTCTTCTTCTCTGATTTACAGGCTTGATCTCCTTATTCGCATTGAGCTCATGACATAAGAAGTTTGGATCTATTCCTGGCATGTCTTCATGACTCCATGCAAAAGTTTTCTTTCTGTTTCTCAAGAAAGTTATCAACTCCTGTTTTATTGAAGTATCCAACGATGAACCTATCTGAGTTGTTCGTTCAGGGTGTTCCTTGTTCAGAATAACATTTTCTGTAGATTCCACCACCTGTCCTTTTACAAGTTGGGATTCATCTCTGGGATCCAGTGTTTCAATTTCTGTACGTTCATCAACCTGGTAGGTAGTAGTCTTTTTCCTTGACTCTTCAAGCTCCTCTTGCTCGACACATGAATAATAGCATTCCCGAGCTACTTTTTGATCACCTTTCACAACCCCTACTCCGAAATTTGTTGGGAATTTTAAGCACTGATGTACTGTAGATGGAACTGCTTCGAACTTCTTCAAACCAACTCTTCCCATGATGATGTTGTAAGCTCATTGCACATTCTTATCCATCACAAAGAAGCGTATTCTTTCTGTTCGGCAAGCAGGCCAAGTTCCAATGAATATATCCAACTTGATCGTCCCAAGTGGAAAAACCTTCTCACCAGCAAAACCCAGGAGAGGTCTGTGATAATGCTCCAATTGAGACAATTTTAAATTTAAACTGTCAAAGCATGAGTAGTACATGATATCTACTGAACTACCATTATCTACCAGAACCCTTGAAATTACTACTTCTTTCATCCTCATTTTGATCACCAAAGGGTCGTCGTGAGGGTAAAGAACACCTGCAAGGTCGTTTTTTGAAAAACCGATGACCAATTTCTCCTTGTTCACCTTCCTCGGGCGATCTTCTTCAGCTAGATTTATTCACTGAATGTATGAGCAAGCCTGAGCCTCACCGAGGTAAGCTTTTCTTTCTATAGTAAGATCTCCTCCTCCTGCATCTCCACCTGTGATAACATTACAATCAAATGTCCCAAAGCGTATTGAAAATACCTCTCGTTCTGGCTGCCTTGGATTCTTGGGAAGATCGGGGTCATCATCTGGATCATCTTCATGGTTTCTCTTCTTTTTCTCCTCTGCTTGATGAGGAGATCTAGACCTCTCTCTAGTTCGGTCATTATTTCTTCTTTCGCCTCCCCGATCAACATACTTCGTTAGCTTTCCTCGTCGGATGAGTGTTTCAATCTCGTTCTGAAGAGCTATGCAATTTTTTGTCATATGACCATGATCCTTGTGGAACTCGCAATACTTTTCTCTATTTCGCATGTCAGGGTCCGACCTCAGTTTCTTTGGCCACTTTATCTCCTCGTTATTCTTGATTTCTTCCAAGACATGATTAATACCCATTTTCAAAGGAGTATAATTATCGAATTTCTTCAGGACTTCCCATGACGACTTATTATTCTTGGAATGCTTGTCACCGTCATTGCCTTTATGCTCTTTCTTCTTAGATTTTTCGACTTCCACCTTGGTTTCTTTATCCATATTCTTCTTCGCAGCCATAGCCTCTTCGGTATTCATGATTTTGGCCGCTTTTGCCATCAACTCTGACATAGTTGTTGGTGGATCTTTGGCCAAAGTGTAATACAACTTGTTAGGCAATAACCCACTCATCAAAGCGGTGATTGATGTCTTTTCTTCATAATCTATGACTTCCAGCTTCTCGTTATTGAAGCGAGTTATGTAATCTCACCAGATTTTTTTCTAACAATTAACAAGTGTGCTACTTGTTTTACTGGCTTTGCTCCAAAATAGAAATTGCCGATGAACAACTCGGCCAATTGAAAGAAAGTTGAAATCTTACCCCGAGGAAGATTGTTGTACCATATCTGGGTAGATCCAGTAAGAGTTCCTGAGAATGCTCTGCATCTCATCTCGTCGGGAACAACATAGATGTCGGCAGCAGCTTCATATTGCTCTATATGAAGAACAGGATCTGTCTTTCCATCATATTTGGGGGTTACCACAGGTGCTTTAAATTTCGACGGTGTAGGAAAATCCACAATGGCCTGTACAAAAGGTGTCCCTCGAACAAAAGTTCGTTGTAGGGGGTTCTTCGCCTTAGCCATTTCTCCCAATCTATCCTCCAACCGCTGAATGGAACCTTTCCACGCATCATTTCCTTCCTCTGGCCTATTAGTTCGAGCAATTGATTATTCTGAAGTGTCTTCTTGGGATCTATCTCGATGAGTAGCTGGTCGGTTATAAGATTCATCTCGACGAGTAGCTGGTCGCGACTGGGCAGATCCTTCCTTTACATCCGGTGGTCGTCGAAAAGTCCTCGATGCTGCATTAAGAGGACTTTTGTTCCTCCTAGGTCCCAATCGATCAAAAGGAGAGGCCCTACTTAATCTTTCCAATGCGCTGGCCCTTTCTGGGGATAGGGTGACACGTTGTTCAGTATCCGTGACTCGCATTGACGAAGTTCGTCCAGGTTGATAAGAGAAATCATCAGATTCCTCATTAACACGCCTAGTACGTGAAGAAGGTGCACGGGTATTTCTTTAAAGGTTTCGTGATCCGGAATGGGCTGGTGCACCGCCATGGAGGGTTTGGATGAGTTGTCGCATCGTATCTTGCATGGCGGTCTGGCCCTGAGCCAGATTTGCCATTATTCCGGTCAGATCTGGAATAATTGGTGGTGCAGATGGATTTGGAGGGGTTCCAGCATTTCGATTGCTGGATTCAGGAATTTCAGCCATTTGATAATGGATTGTTATTGGTGAGAAAACGATATTACCAGTCGTTTCCCACAGACGACGCCAATCTGTTGATGTAAAAAATTAGATCACTCTAATAATTCAATCACAGATAAATATAAATGAGACAAAGAATTTTAAAGTGGTTTAGCCTTATAAGAATGGCCTACGTCCACTGTTATGTTATTGCTGAGTGTTTTAGGAATTCTCGATTACAAGTTCTATCAAGAGATTCCCGTCCCTTTGAATGAGGGTGATACAACGTATTTATAGCCTTGAGGCTGTTATCTGAATGGGTGATACATTAAATGATATACATATGAAAGGGTAATACATTTAATGCCCTTAGGCGTGTGCGTCAAGGATAAGCATTTAATGAACCAGTTGAACTGTTGGT
This sequence comes from Sambucus nigra, assembly GCA_949130495.1. Taxonomy (NCBI): domain Eukaryota; kingdom Viridiplantae; phylum Streptophyta; class Magnoliopsida; order Dipsacales; family Adoxaceae; genus Sambucus; species Sambucus nigra. The sequence goes on along the minus strand of OX422215.1, from coordinate 321,603,030 downwards.
TATCTGGAAATCAATGCTGTGGCCGAGATGCAGCTCGAACCGCCTTAGTTGCTTGTCGTTCAGGAGTTCCTCGGAGTGTTGGAGTTCCTCGGAGAAGTCTGTTCCTCGGAGCGTGTGAGTTCCTCGGAGGGATCTGTTCTTCGGTGTACACTTGTTGCTCGGAGTGAGTATGACTTGGTCGGGGAAATAAACTTCCTCGTTGCTATTGTGCCACGTAGATCGACACGTGTCTTCCTATGATTGGTCCACGTCAGAAGATTAAATTTGGTATCAACAGGCATGTTTTAGAGTTTATAAGAATCCAATTTTCTCCCCCACATTTCTCTACCGGTTTGAGATTATACCCTGAGAAGTTTTATAGGAATAAAAGTATTTTTATTTTAGCCCACAACATTTTTAAACCATTAATTTAAAAGTGTAAAAAATCATTTTAAAGGTTTTTAAAATGTTTAAAAAATTACTAAAAATATTTAAGCACATATACATGCATTCACACTCATATATGCATGATTTGTGTGCTACAGTGTTTCGGTAAAATATTTTACTTCCCTTTTAGTATATAATTTGTCTTGGACAGGATGATTATTGTAGCTTTGCAAACCACGAAGAAGATTGCTTAGAAAAATCTAACCTATTTTGTCACCAAATATAAACTAGTTGGTACAGACTTAAGTAAGTCAACTATATAGTGTGTTCTCATGTAATGAGTATGTTCTTTGAATGTTTGAAGCGAAACAAAGTCTATTTATCAAGCCTAAGTCAATCTTGTACAACACCGGTGGTGGCCCCTGCAGGAGGGACAGTCATAGAAACAACAATGACTGTAGAGGTGGCTCTGTCCTGGAAGGTGGTAGCGGAGCTTGTAGTAACACCAATGACTTTGCAAGAAGTGAATAAGGTTATCTTGGAGGAATGTCCCTATAGGGTTGTCACTATAGAAGAGGTAAAGAAGTTACTTTCCTCTCAGAGAGAAGCCCCTCATATGTGTGAGGAGTTGCAGAACCCTTACCCAGAAAGTATCAATGAAAAGCCATACTAGAGGGGTATGTTCCTCCAAAAATCATAAAGTTTAATAGGAAGGGAGAAAACCCTAGAGAACACGTGAAGAGATTCGTAGAGTACTTAGGTGTACGTGGTAATGACAATGATTTGAAATTACGAGAGTTATTAAAAAACTCTCATAGGGAATGCATGTATATGGCACTCCCACTTTCACCTAAGAACATCCCAATGTGGGAATAGATGCATAGATAGTTCCTCCAAAAACATTTCGTAGAAATAGATGAATTCACATTGAGGCAGCTCACACAAGAGTTACAAAAACCAAGTGAAGAACTGATGCAGTACATCAAACACTTTTACAAGAGGGTGTTGGATGTCCATGAAGATGTGGTTGAATCAAGACTGTTACAGATATGCATCGAGGGGCTCCTAGAGGAGGGCAAAATCCACTTGGTCAATGAGACCGGGGATGAGACATTTAGGGCGTTCACGTGAGAAGCCAACAACATCGCGATGATAATCAAACCCATACTGCCGAGTTGAAGGACACAGGAGCCTCTAACCTTAGGAATATTTCATGTCTCTAAAAGAGAAGTTGTTAAGTACGTGGATGGGAACTCCAAGGGCAATAAGGGAGGCTCAGGATTCAAAGAAAATAATCCACAAAAAAGGAAGTTTAGGGATGATTTTACACAATCGTCGCCTTATAGTGTGGCAGAGGCCATGGATTGCTACCACACTTTTATACGAGAGGGGGTAGCAGGTCCATACCACTATAATGGGCAAGTCCTAATAGCAACAAAGAATGTAGATGCTAAGTATTATGAACTTCACTAGAGGGTGCGACACGGTACTAAAGACTTTTTTACTTATAAAGGATTATTGGCGAGCAAGTGGCTAATGGTACTTTGCAAATACCACCTGTATATGTTTAAGCAAATTCGCTCCTAGCCCATCATTATGGCAACATGAACATGGTGGTGGTGTACAATGAAGAAGAAGTTTAATAATCAAAGGAATGCTGGAACAATGAAATAATGTGTGAAGACTGGTTAGTTAGTCTTGATAGGACGAGGAAGAAAACGAGGGGGTTGAGCAAGTGAACCCCTTAGAAGGTAGAGAAAATGTAGTTCTTGCCCTAGTTGAGGGAGGAATATTTGAGGCAGAGTACGTATTCAATGCTCAAACATATGAAGTGGAGTTAAATTCAAAATGGGCGGCTGTACTAAGGATCCCAAAATTCATGTGGTTCTTAGACCAAATTGGGGTGAAGCACGACACCCATGCTATCATTACAATAAGGGTTCAAGAATCAGTCTAGTAGCGAGGAGATCCCTCTCTTAATTGGCAGGGGGCCATAGGACGATTGATTAAAAGATACACCTCAGAGGTGGTCTTCTCCGAAGCATATAGGCAAGTGCCTTATTTTCACAATCGTCCTCTCTATGTAACAACCTTGATTAAAGGAATCAGTTTTCCAAGAGCGCTAATGGATGGAGGGGAATCCATAAATATCATTCCCATCAGTACGTTGTATAAGATGAGCATATCTCAAGAGAAGATAGTGACAATGTGATTGGTGATTTTTAGTTTTAATAGTTCTATCATGCAATCACTAGGCTACGTGAATGTGGGAATTAAGTTGGGTAACTTCACTTCCCATATTAAGTTTCATATCACCAATGCTAATGCTAGCTATCAGCTTCTGATAGGACGAGTGTGGATGCACACTCATGTAATAGTGCTCTCAACATATCATCAATGTGATACGTCCAATATTCATAGTACTGAGATCGTCATGAAAGTGATTGAGAAACCATTTTCTATGGAGGAGGCTCATCTGGTGGGTGAGACATTCTACACTGAACTAGATGAAGAGAGAAGAAACTCAATAATAAGGTTAGAGGGGACACGAGTGGTTAGAGGATATGCTCAACCAAAAAATTATGTTCACAACCAACTAGGTCAAAGAGTGATCCCACAGGAAGAAAAATGAAAATGAAAAAGGAAGTGTGAGGAAGTGGCAAGACCACCTTGCACATATAATAAAGTTGTAATCCTAGGCAAGAAAGTCGTATATAATTTATAACAGTCTATGCGGGCAGCATTTGGGGATGGGAGCGTTGACCGGACACCTAAATGCTTCATAGTAGACGAATAACACATAATTGAGCATGTCAAAGAACTCGAGGAAGAACCAGAATGTATGCAGGATGTTCTAAGAGAGTAGCTCCAAGAGCTAGAGGAATTTAACTTAGGATTATAAGGGAAGGAAAGAAGACTACTATCTTTAAAGGGATAGATCCAATGCAGAGAAGAGATCATTGGTTTGTTTAGGGAATTCACAGACGTGTTTGCATGCAAGTATATAGAACTGCTTGGGATAGACCCAGAGGTGAGTTCTCATAAATTAAATGTCCTTCCTAATGCCCTTCCATTAAGGCAAGTCACTCACACATACAAAAGGGATTGGACCTCAAGATCAAAGCATAAGTTAAAAAGATGTTAGTGACGGGGTTGATTAATCCCATCCAAAACCCAATATGGCTCTCTAGTATTATGCATGTAGCTAAGAAGGACAATTACCACATAAATATTTGTGTAGAGTTTCAAGATTTGAACTAGGCCTACGTAAAATATGAGTTTCCACTGCCCAATATCGATAGCCTGGTTGATACCCCTGAAGGCCATAAAATGTATAATTTCATGGACGTGTACGCAGGCTTTAACCAGATTAGAATGAATATGGATGACACTGAAAAGGCTTCTTTTTCACCCCATTGGGACACTTTCATTATACCGTCATGCCATTTGGGCTAAAGAATGCAGGTGCCATGTATCAATGTACCATGATGGCCATATTTCATGACCTATTGCAATTCTATATGGATGATCTGGTGGTGAAATCCAATAAGGAAAGAAGGCATATCCAAGATCTAAGGTGGGTGTTTGAAAGATGTCGCAAGTATAAAATGAGGATAAACCCCTCAAAATGCGCTTTTGAGGTAACAACATCAAAATTCTTGGGTTTGGTAGTAAATTGATAAGAAGTGTAGGTGAACGAACAAAAGAGGAAGGCTATCCCACTGATGCCATCGCCAAAAAGCCATAGGCGGCTTAAAAGTTTCTTAGGGAAGGTCTCTTACATAAGGAGATTCATACCAGCACTGGGGAGGTGGCCCACCTATTCTCTCCACTGATGAAAGAAAATGCCAAATGGGTTTGGGTAGACGAGCAGAAGAAATCTTTTGAGAAAATCAAAGAGATGTTGGCATCCCCTTCAACTATGGCACCATCGGAGGTTGGTGCACCATTGATACTCAACTTGACTTTGATGAAAAGGTCCATAGAAGCCTTATTTTCTTAAGAAAGAGCAGGAGTAGAGAGGCGTGCATACTACTTGTCGCGCGTGATTTTGAGCACTGAGTCCAAGTATACCAGTATGGAGAGGCATTGCCTTGCCTTAGTATTTGTTTCTCTGAAACTAAGGCACTACCTACTTGCATTCACAATCCATATTATCACCAAGTGTGACCCTATCAAGTACCTTCTGGTGCAAACGGTCTTAGTGGGGAGAGCAGCGAGGTGGTTCCTGATACTGTCTAAATATGATTTTAAGTGCATGGTCCCAAAGGCAATAAAGAGTCAAGCAGGAGCAAATTTGTTAGCCCACTTCTCGAGCCAAAATTTCAAACCTCCTATTGAAAAACTGCTAGAAGATAACTTTGAAGCCTGCTTAGCTGAGGAAATGGAAGAATGGAAGATGGAGTTTGATGCATCTTATGCGCAAATGATAGGCGGGTCGGGCATTATTCTCTCAAGAGGTAAATAAAAACTCACCCTCTCTTTCAAGCTCGATTTTAAGTGCTCAAACAATGAAGCACAGGGTGAGGCTCTCATTTTTGGTTTGATAGAAGCCTTGAGTAGGGGGATCAAGTTGTTATGCATTCGAGGGGACTCTAACTTGGTAGTAAAATAATTTAGTGGAGAGTTTTCCATCAAACATGGTAACCTAACCCCATATCGATAAATTATTCAAAGACTACTCAACCAATTCTTAAATGTGACAATTGAGAGGCATGCTCGAACAATGAACCGACACCCTGATGTGTTGGCCACAATAGCGCAGAATCTAGAGATGGAAGAGCAGGAAGCTACCATCACAGTACGATGAAGAACAATGCCAATCATAGTAAAGTCATTGATTACAAATGATGAGCCAAAGGATTGGAGGTTCCCCATAGTTACACAGTTAGAGATAAAAAAAGGAAAGATTAAGATAGCTGAATTAGAAAATTACAACCTGCTTCAGGTAACACTCTACTTCAAGAGAGCCGAAGGATTTTTATCAAGATGTGTAGGTGAGGAAGAGGGCAAAAAAAGGTAGGCAGCAATGCATGAGAGGCATTACAGGGATACATATATCCCCCTTTATCGTCGATTGCAGCGGGGGGGCTAGTATTGACCCACCATGAGTGCAGAGGTTGCTTGTCTTCAACAAGGCTACTTAAAGTGCCAGACCCATTTTGATCAACTTGATGAGGCCAACTTCATGGAAGAATTTGAAGATTGGAGGCAACCCTACATATCATATCTGAAAGATGGAGAGCTGCTAGAAGAAAGGGCAGGTGAGATTTATTTGAAGAAGAAATAAGATCACTTCTAATTGGTAGATGGGGATTTTTACATAAAATGGTAATAATGAGAGAGCACTGAAGTGTGTGGTCAAGGGGGATACTAAAAAAGTGCTGAATGAGACCTATGAGCCTTCTCACATGGGAGGAGCTAAATTATATGATCAGTTGATGACAATGGGGTATTATTAGCCGACAATGGAGGCTAATTCTATCCACTATGTGAAAAAGTGCAGGGAATATAAAGTGCATAGAAATATGGTGCACGCACCCTTAGTCATTCTACAGAGCTTAGCATCACCTACCCTTTCCACACTTGGGCATTTGATCTATTAGGTAAGATCACCCTAGCCTCTCAAGGAAAATCCTTCATTATAATTTCTATAGAGCTGTATACCAAGTGAGCAGAAGTAATCCCCCTAAGGCAAGTGACTTCTCAAGTGGTGACTCAATTCATCACGGAGTACATCATATGCTGGTTTGGTATCCCCAAGGTGATTTTCATAGACAATGGAAAGAAGTTTGTATAAAAGGATATGTGGCTCCTAACTGAGAAATGCAAAACTATGCATAACAGTTGAACCATCTCATATTCAAAAGGGAATGGCCAAGCGGAGGCCACGAATAAGATGCTGATCAACATCCCGAAGAAGATACTGGAAGACATGCCTGGAGCATGAGACAAAAAATTACTGATGGTGTTATGGGTCTATAGATCATCAAAGAGAAAGACAAAGGGGTTTACTCCATTCTCACTTGTTTATAGCACTAATGTTTTCGTACCAGTAGAGCTAGAGTTACCCTCAGATAGAGTGGCTTTAAGTAATGGCCTCATACCAGATCCCCAACATGTACACATAGAGGCGTTGGATGAATATATAAGCAATGACAATGAGAAATTCAAAGTCTACACCCAACAACTATCTAGGTCTTATGAAAACCTGGTTAAGCCTAGGTACTTCCAATTAGAGTACTTGGTCTTATTGACATCAACTCACCATCTGCGAAGAATGTCAGCGTCTAAATTCAAGCTAAACTAGGAAGGCCCCTTTGTGGTACGAGGGGTAGGCCAGTCAATATACTGCTACATATCCGAGCCTAAAGGTGAATGCCTCCAGTGCATCAACTGTAAGTGGTTAAAGAAGTATCATGCCTAAATTTTACCAAATTTCATCTCACTTGATAAGTTTGAGCAGTTTGTTCTAGTATAATAATATTTTTTTAGTAAAGAAGGTCATGCGACCAATCTTTGTAAACATTACAAACACTGACAATAATGCAAAAAAGTTAATACCAATTATTTTGACTAATATTTGAAAGTTTGTACATGATTTATTTACATGCATGGGTTACTTCTAGACTATTATTACCCACTCACTAATAAGTTGTGAAGTGGGTGCACCTAGATTAATGTTTATTTTTAAAAATAATAGTGGAACCCTCTAGTAGACTGAACAAATGTTGAAATATCAAAGTTTAGAAGAGGGTTCAGGACGTAAGGAACTTTTCTGATTATACTTGGGGGTAAACATATCCCAAAGATAAAGTACACTGAGAAAAGTCCCTATAGACCCAACAATTTAAATATCCCACAGACCAGGATGAGGCTGCCCTCCTAATAATAAAAAAACTTTTCTTATTATTTTTCTACAGAGTTATAATCTATGAACAAGTTCTAACTTATGTTCTAAAGAATTACTTTCTTGATTGAATAAAATTTTGAAGAAGGGGGTCCATCCCCCATCTTAGAGTTTTTCTCACAGTTTAAAAGTTCCCAAGTGAAATGCGAAACAAGGACCCCCCAGACTAGGGGTAGTTTTATTTAAAAATAAATAGTTATTCTATTTACTTACTTCCATTTTGATAATTGTCCTTTGATTATTTGGGAAGGAGGAGGGGTCACCTCCATACAAGTTATTCCCTAAAAATGATTATATGAAAAATACCCCACAATTAAAGGGGCCTATTTAAAATGAGAACTTGCTCAGATCATGTTCAAGTACCACACAGACTACGGGGCAGTTAAATGAACTAAAGTTCTCATATAAAAGAGAGAAATTAAAAGTAAATAGATGCCAAGTAACACAGAGGAAAGAAGAAAAACAAATAAATCAAGACAAAGTGAACCACTAGCACCACCTCAATAGGTGGTCCCAGAACTTTGTTCCTCCTCATCAGCTGCCTCAATAGGATCGCTTGCAGGATATTGAAAATAAAAAGCACATAAGTAATGAGTTAAGGAAAGAAATACGAAGAGTTGAATGAATTTTCCTAGAAATAAGCAAGAATTAGAAAGTTTACCCCAAGGATAAAAGGGGTGAGTATGCTTTAGTCAAAGCGAGAAGGTCCTCCTAGAGGCACGACGTCAACCTGGTAAGACAAAGCAAATACAATGTCAGTGAATGCTTTCTTCAGTAGAAAAATATGTAGAAGTAAGTTCAAATAAATTGGGTATAATAGTTTCATACCTGAGGAGTTCTTAGTGTAGCACTCACAACCTATTTCGTTGAACTAGGAATGTCAGCCTCACTAACCTGAAAACAAGGAAACAGGGGTGTGATGGTAAGAAACTTGCGCAGTAAAAGCAAGGATGAAAAACGAGGAAACTGAAAAAAGGATGAGATATGATAGTATAATACCTCCCTTACAATAACCTCCCCAAGTTATTCCGCAGTAACTGGAATAGTCATAGCAATAGCCTAAAAATAATGAAACAGGGAAGTGTCAGCGAACAATTGTGCAAAAAAAATCAAGTTAGAAAGAAATAGTGTTTGAAAATAAATACCGGGGTAGTCTCCTCTACGCTAGTCGGGTGTTCCGTAGTCACAGGAACAAGCGCGGTATTAACCTAAGAACAAAGATACATATCCGGTAAGTAAATGGTCCTCAACTATAGATATGTCAAGAAAAGTGGGACTCGTACATGAAAAAATGACAAGTATAACAAACAAATATGTCAAAATAAGTACTTAAAGAGTCACTTCCACGGTACTCATAATGTGTCCGGCGGATACTGGGACCTTAGCCATGCTAACCTAAAGACAAATAAATAAATAAATGTTAGAAAAGACTTGCACAGTAATAGAAAAAGAGATATGTTGAACATGTAGTACCTGTGGGGTCACCTCTACAGGACTCGCAACAGACCTTGCAAACAAAGGCTCAGTAGTGCTAGCTTAAGGGAAAAGAAACAAACCAATGTTAGTAAATCTCTTGCATGGAAAAATAAATATCAAAAGAATAATTGAAGTGAATACCTGGGGAGGCACTATCATAGTGCTCATGCTCACTACTGCAGAAGAAAGGACCTCACCAGCAATAAAAGCTACCTGAGGACTAATCACGGTATCAACCGATGAAGAGTTGTCATGAACCAACTAAAATATAGACAAATAATAACAAGTCATGACTCCAAAGAAGTTGCTACCATGATTGAAGACAGTTCAAGAATAGCAAAAAAAATTAAAGAACTTGGACCCTCGAAAGGGAGGAAGGGAGGAAAGCGATCATAGGCGCAATAGAAACGCCAGCGGAGGCTTGTTCACCAACAAGTTGGTTAGAAATGAACATGGAAAAAAAGGAAAAAGGTAATGGCATAAGAAAAGTAGTCAAAGCCTGTGAAGATGTGATAGCCTGTGAAACAAGCTCACTAGAACCAATGGTGATGATTAGATGAGAAGGAAGGGCATGGATCTAGGGCCAGTTATCCATGGGAACACAAACCTGGGAGATTCATACCCTCCGAGAAGACGATAGGCTTGGAAAACCCAGTGGGAAACACAATCCCTCCCATGGTAGAAGGGCTACGTGAAGGGGAACCCTACAAAAAGTAAGATAGAAGTAGCAAAGGAAACATAAGTTTTAGTCATGCATAAGAACTTAGACGAAAGAAGTTGCTACAATTAAGAAAAAAATTCAATAGCTCTAGGGATGAAGTAGTGGAAGGCCCAACTTCAAAACTTCCCATTGCAGAGGAAGCAGGAAGTGGGGTAGTGTGACTAGGGGGAACAGTCCTCTGCAAATGCGTGGAGATGAATGCATCAAGATAAGTCTAAGATGTAACAAATAAAAGGACTTAGAGAGATTTATTATTACCTAAATAGAGTGAGGGGACATAGGAGAATCCCTCGTATTAGTGGGGAATACTGGAGAAAGATGTTGGGCCAATATAAATAGAATATGTTAGTAAACATTGTAAAAATTGAGAGGAGGAGAATAGCTAGAATGGTCAATACAAACCTCTCTAGGCAAGACTAGAGAAGAAATAATCATGGATTTCCTTTCCCTTGGAAAGGGTGCTCGGACAAGAGGAGCAACAGGAGAGGGGGTGGTCCTCACCTCTGAGGAACCAAACTCCCCAACAAAAGAAGCCTGTGCAACATCATAAACTTGAAGTTGGTGAAACATGGAGTAGAAATGTAAGAGATATGAAATAAAGAGCTAAGTGAAGAAATAGAAAAGAAAATACTTACAGTATATAGGAAAGTTCTCTGCCCATAACGCAGTTTCCCAGTCATAGGGCTCGTAGTGGAGGGGAGTAAATCATGGACTCATCATCACTATCAGACTCCCACAAAACTAGAAATAAAGTAGAATCGTTAGATTGATGATCATCAAGAGGATCAAGGAAACTCAAGTAATTTGAAGAAGAACAATCTTCATCTTAAGAAAGGGAGCTTCCATAATGAAGCAGTTCCTTTTCAAGTGAATAAAAAGGGGAACTAGTAGGTGAAACCTCATGTTAATCATTTTTAATGAGTAAAGAGGAGTTAGTTAAAGTACTTTCAGTGGTCGAGATGGATGAAATGGTTTTCTTCGATGTAAAAATGCCCAAGGTTTTATAACCAAGCTCACGAACTATCCGGTAAGTTTCCTCCGCACTAAGGGTGTCGTTATCTCACCCTTGGTCTGGAATAAAAAAGGAGCAGCAACCTCAGCACTAACTTTCTTCTTCTTCTTCTTCTTCTTCTTCATCCTGGCTCTCGTCTTCACACGGGAAGGAGGGGAAGCAGGAGGACTGACTGAGGCAGGAATGGAGTTTGACATATAGGTTTCATGATGTTTTATTTTAGATGAGGTTTGGACTTGGCCTTCCCCTCCCCCTTCTACTTTGTCTTGACTGGTTAAGGCCCAGGGTGCTTTGCATAAATAGCCTCATCGATTAGAGGCCTCACAAGAAAAGGGGTGACCTGCTCTAGGGGGTCTTAATGACTATTCTACGGTACCAAAACTCTTTTTGGGTACTCTTACCCAAGTATTTATCGGTGTTTGGGATCTTCATACGGATTGTCTATGAGGAAAATCCACCACGTAATTCGGAATCAGAGACACCTACCTCTACCATAAAATAAACCATAAGAGGGTGAAGGAAGGTAGGTAGTATTGAGAAGGCAAATATAGGACACAAAGGCCATCAACTCTATACCGCATCCCCTCAAAAGTAAAATTGGCATAGTCATCAAAGTACAACTTTGAAGTGGAAGTGCTCGAAGGATAGGTGGGAAAGTGGACTCCTTGATCATAACCAAACTATCTTCTCACCCTATCAAACTGTACAATTCCACACCTTGAACCAACTCAGTTAAGGAGAGAAAAGTTCAGGGAAGAAGCATAGTCATCATAGAGATGTGGGGAAACAAGAAAAAAAACTCGACATCAGAAGGATAATAAAGGTACCTCCGAAAGATGAGAAGGACTCCCAGGTGAAAACCCCACCCACTCTCTTATAATAAGGGCGAAGATAAAATTCATTAACATTATCAATTAAAGGACCCAAGGAGGTCTTGGGGTATTTCCTATGCCATCTTAAAATTCGGGTAGCTTCGTTGTGACAATCCCTCCTCGAAAACAACAACCATCAAAATGAAAGAGTTGGCAAAAATGGTAACATCATAACGGACACAAGATCATTTCATATCGACGTGAGAACAGTCTAGACAAGTGTATGTAGACCCTAAGGTCAGGGCTGCGAGGGGAACATTCCCCACTCGAGAAATTCTAATAACCAGTCTGGAAAAAAAACTCTTGAGGGGAGACATTTGGCCTCCATGGGAATACTCAAGAATGTGACAAAAAAATGCATCCAGGTGTGAAGTGGACTTAATATTGGGCCCATCCTAGCTCTTGGACCCCTCTTCAAACTTTCCCCTTTGGGAAATGGATTAAAATCCCTAAATCAAAACCTCTGCCACTTTGCAAAGAAGTGCTTGGTAGCACCAGTCTTGTTGATAGTAGCGTAACGAGAGCATTCGAAAAGGTATGTATGAAGTTCTTATAACATATCCTCCTTTCTATCATCCTAGAAGCCATTGGTAAACACATGGCTACCCAAATAAGGAAGACCTATCAACTCACAAATATCATCTAAGGTGCTAGTGAATTCACCCCAACCATTTACAAAAGTGTGTGAGTCTCTACTCCAGCGAGAGGCTGGCAAGTTGAAAGTGGTGTCATGTTTGGATATGTTATAGGACTTTAAATTTTCAATAGTTCTAGTGATACAAAGCCCCTCGATGATATCCTTATGTGAGGGGGTGGCAAGGACATGATCTACCTAAAGGTCCCACTCGTCTGGGGAACCTCCAAAATTTTTGAGATTAATGTTGAAATAGGGAAGTCATTTGTATCCAATCTAACCCTAAGAATATTATTAGCCAGAATTGTAGGGATATTAATGGAGGGATATTGGCCCACTTGGGTCCACTCGACAATCTTAGCAACAAAATCCTCCTCGAATTTGGCAAGTGAAGGCCTGAAGGTGTCCTTCTCCCCAAAGTAAGGGGAGAGACGATACAAGCCGAAGTTCCTCTTTAAGTGTCTGGCCAAATACTCCTTCTGGGATTTTCAAAATGTCACCCAGATGAAAGGCCCCTAACCAAGGTAGTGTCAAAAAAGGATCCACTAACCAGGGTGGAGAAAGTCGTAACGACAATCGTGGCCACAATAGTAACTCCAGTGGCCAAGACGGTGAAAACAATCACTAAAATGAGAAAAAACCCCACCAGTAGTTCGCTAGTGGTGGTTGTAATGGTGGAATATGGAGTCTAATAAGAAGAAGCCATGGAAATAGAGGTCGGTTTAAGATTTTGGTAAAAATGGCTATGGAAGTTTTGTATCTCTATCTTTCTCTCTATTTAACCCTGAAGAAGTTTGAACTGGTAAAGTAAAAATGAAGTTTTCCTTTTAATGAGCCTTTTATACAAAAAAGACTTGCGTGCTTAGGCGACTAAGGGGAACACAAATCATTACCCAAATTATGGGATGCTAGGTACTAGGATGACATGTGTCTCCTCGAGACCATAAACTTGGGGTGAAGTGACAAGACCATTTAATGCCCCATAGCAATGATGAAGGAGCAAGTGAATCTTTTAAATTCCATAAATAAGAAATGATTTTGTACAAAGCCCCTTTGTGTTGGCACACTTCAACCTAGATGGCAAGGTCCACCACAAGAGGCCCCATATCCACTAATGCCATCAGATAAATTATAAAGGGAAAGGGGGTCCATCTCGACTGGCCCCAATCCCTAAGACTGCTCACCATAAAAACTATAAAGGGCGAAGGGGTCAACCACAAGTGGCCTCACTCCTTAAAATTAATAACATAAATGACCTAGGACGAGGGGTTCACCTTAAGTGGACCTACTATCCTAGATTGATACCAGACAATGACATAGGGCAAGGGGTCCACCACGAGTGGCACCATTCCCCATGGTTAATGTTGCATAAAATCTTTTAGGGTGAGAGGATCCACTGCGAGTGGATCCATCCCCCCCCCCCCCCAATTGCTTCAAAGGAATGTCCTAAGGGGAGGGGGTCCACCCAGAGTGGCCCCACTCCCCAAATTGTTACTAAAAAATGACTTAGGGGGGCGGGTCCACCACCAGTGACCCCATCCCCAAGATTGTTACTCAGAAACTAATAATTATTTTCTTGTACATATAGCTTTAGTTGAGAAAGAAGGGTTCAATAAGGCCAGTTAGGATCTCCTGGGAATTTTAGTTTGGTGGCTTAGAGATAAGCTTCATTAGGTAAATCCAAACTCAACCACTTGACACTTTAAGATAGAGATAATATTAGTAGATGGACTCTAGGAGTCACTCGATCACTCACACAGCAGACACTTAGAATAAATAAGCGAGTATCCAAGAGACTTCCCACAAGAGCATTTTCTAAATGATAATCAACGAGTGGCCCTTTATGCCACTCACAAGTTTTTATAAAAGTTTGTACAACAAGTTACCATTTGAAATGATATTCACCAAATCATATATTTTGGAACTATTAGCCGACATATTTACTTTTTGACTTTCGTATGCACCAGGTGTCTCCTAGCAAAGGGGACATGCGGCTAACAGACAAATAAGGACAAAAGGTACACTGTATACATTGTCCCTAAGTTCCCTCTCATTTTGGGCACCCAAAATTCCAAGTCATCCCTAGTATATACTTATAAATATAACCCTTTGGTAAGGTCAAGAATAAGAAAAAAACTCAAGTTACACTATTAGTCTACTAAAATATCACTAGAACTAGTATTCTCTCCATTATCTCTCTATCTCTCCAAGTGTCAAAGTGGTTGCCTCTTCACTTCCATCATTACGTCTATTATTCTCAAGAGATCTCTCTCTCCCGTATATCATTATTGCTTGTGAAACTTCTAGTTATCCAGTTTCTTTTTTGGAGGAAGGTCATAACATTTGCTCCATTATTACCAGAAGAGGAAGGTTTCATCTCATAGTTGATATTGAGACTTGTAAGACCTTGAAGACAAAGTGTATTAGAGTGGGTAACGCCTCACACATTCCGATTTTTCATAGAACCCAGTACAACCACCCTCCTAAAGGTTCCATAATTAGGTAAGTTTATACATATCAAGTATATGGACATATAAGGAAAGACAATCTCTACATCTACATCCACATAAGTACAGTCCTAGCTATGTATATAAAAAATGGGCTACTCTTGAGCCCGCACATCACAGAGGCCTTCAGGGATCATTTGCATGTACTAGGTATACTAATAGGTCGTCCCACACCTATAACCTAAAATCATAAACAAGAGATAATAACTACGCCTTCACATCAATCATATGGCCCCATACCCGAGGCTATATGAGAGGATACAACCGTTAATCCCCTATGGATACATCGAGTAATTTTAAGACATAGTGTTCGGGGTAAGATTATAAGACTTAAATCCAAAATCATTATCTTAATTAGTCTCTTTCAATTAAGAATTAAACTTCCAAATGGAGTCAAATTCGTTCCAACGAAATCACCCTACTCATTCTAACGAGTTACCCTATCCTGTTCAAACTACTTTCCTTAGTCGTTCGAATGAAATCCATGTTATCTTCCAAATGAACTTTAATCTCATTCTAATGAGAACCATAATCTCATCTGGATGAATTCCAATTCTCACTCGAATTAGATGGACACAGTTCATCCCTACCAGCAACCTAATTTCTCCATTTTTAACACCAAACCTCATTGTGAAGCCTTTACACATTACCAACCCCAATCTCCTTTATATATAAGAGGTATAACAATAGTCCTACATCTCATGTTTTTACATGCTTTTAACATGATTTAAAGGTATTAATTTCATATTCAACCCAAGACTAGGTTCATATCTTTTAATCAATTAT
Source organism: Sambucus nigra (assembly GCA_949130495.1). Taxonomy (NCBI): domain Eukaryota; kingdom Viridiplantae; phylum Streptophyta; class Magnoliopsida; order Dipsacales; family Adoxaceae; genus Sambucus; species Sambucus nigra. The sequence continues at coordinate 321,587,746 of OX422215.1, read as the reverse complement.
GTTAAATTCTAAAAGGGCTTTTGATGGATTTTATGTGTACAACAATATCAGAACACTTATATGTCAAATCTAACTCAGATTCATGAGGAATTTTACTAAAATCAGATTATGAACATAGATATTAACATAATTTAACAAATTAAAATTGAAATAAATATTATTAGAATTAGATTATAATTCACTTAATTTAGAATCCAATGTATAATTATACTATAACACAAACCAATTACATTCATCCAGTAGGTAAACTTTACTCAAATCAAGGGGAGGAATTTCTAAGCTTAAATATTCAATTCTTGTCTTCTCCAATTTTCCTCTTCTCTCTAGCTTTAGTATTCCTCTCCAAAAGTGTTAGAATGAATTTAGATTAACAAAATGACTATACTAATTCGAAAATTAGGATGAGGCCCCATATACGGCTCAACCAAATTGGCCCAGATACATCTCAAAACATTAAAAACATAACCCAAGAGATATACCAACCTATGGGACTTAAAACCCATTAGTTGAAGTCAAAACTGGATAGTCCACATGCCCCAAAAGTCAACCTTTGAGAAATCATGAAGAGGCTTATATGGATTTACTTGTATCGTAGGCTAAACACATAAATTCACTTTTTACACAATTTTATCTTTATTTAAAGAAAACAGAACATTCAAAGATAACTTGTGAAGAAAAGTTCTAAACCAAACAGAATGGGAAGAAAATAGAGGAAAAATCTTTTTGGGTCAAGACCTATAATTCAGCACTGTACCAGAACTGACATACATAAGATAACTTACAGAATACCTAGAGATCCTCTAATTACTACATGGAGATGTATTCAACTGTTCAATAGAAAATGATGCAGTCCAGCACCGCCCACATGAAGTAGATCTTCCCTCAGTATCCACCGATCAGCCTTTGGAATGTGAAATTTTGATATTCTTCAGTCGTAGAGCCTTAACTCCATAAATCAGTAGTAGGGAATTTTTTTACAAGGGTTTAAAATTTTAGATTGTGTTCTTCTTAGTTTTAAAAAGTGATCCTAAAAGATCCAAGGGGTTTGGATGAAAAAATTATAGAGTTTGGTCACAAAAAAAAACTTTAAAAAGGCTTATATAAAAGTCTTATCTCGCATATCTATATATAGGGAAGGTTGTTGCAAAGAGATGGGGATTAAAGATTTAGAAAAGATTTTTAAAAAATAAAAAGACACATACTCGTTCGAACAAACAACTATCTCGTTCGAACGATGTACCTGATCCCGTTCGAATAACTTCCAATGAAACTTCGAGCGATATTCTAGAGCTAACCAAAAAGGCAGAATTCCATATCTCATTTAAAGGTGGGAACCCCATACTAATGATCCTACATAACTCGTTCGGACAACTTGTCAATCTCGTTCTGACGATTTAGCTAGTTTTTCGAGAAATCTTTAAAAAAAATATTTTGAAAACATGTAAATGCAAACTTTTTTTAAGCAAATGACCCCTGAAACTTTAAGGCTTCACCACACCACCCCATAACTCTTCTTGAATGATGTTGTGAAAAATGATCTTCATTCTTCCAAATGTCACCAACTTATTCTCTTCATGTAAAAAAAAGTGGCCATGAAGGTACAATGAGGTGTAATGGGATAAGCCAAATAAACAATAAAATGATCAATTGTAAATTTTTCTTTTACAAATCTCACCCTATGACTATACTGGTGCAAAACACAAACCGAAGTCAAATTGAGCCCTAAGAATAATACAACTAATTTCCTCCCAAAACTAGAAACAAGATCGCATAAATGTATAAGTCTTCAACTAAAAGTCTTCATCTTGTGTGGTTCATGAAATTATTATTGAGGATGAATGACCTACACACACGAGACAGAAGAAATACCGTGATGCATACGAGTTTAAAAATAAAAATAAACTCCCCTTTATTTTAGTAATAGACAAAGACTTAGAAACTAATCGTGAATAATAAGAATCATATAAATCCAAATTAAATAACATCACAAAGATAAGCATATAAGTATATGAAATGAAATTTCAAATAAGCATACCAAAGATTTTCGAAATTTTTTCGAATTTTTAACTGTAAAAAGTATATGTATAAAAAATATAGGTACAAATACATCACACCATGGAATAGCAAGAAATATCCAAATCATGAAAGAGGAATATAATTGTGTGAACATTTTCCATGGGAAAATCAGCATAGGTATTCACGACATAGGTGCACGAAGTAAATGAGATAATTCTAAAGAAAGAACTTAATCTCAACCTTAGGTCTAATATTGTTGAATAAGATGAAATTGACTTTACTTATGCAACATGCGGTAAATTTAAATGCTTCTCAAATCAATAATGCCAAAATATTTAATGTTTTTTAAGAAAGTCCGTTGTGCAACCCCATTGATCTTCTATCTTATAATACCCTGAAAATCTCACATATATTAGGATTCACTCTCAAAATTTTGAAGAAGACATAATGCTCATGTGTATCGAAAATAAAAAAAAGTGCTTGGCACTTCTGTTTTTCTGTGTTGTTAATCTTTTAGGCTCTTTTAGCAAATGGTGGCTTTTAATGTAAAGAGAATTTTCTCTTTCGTAGTCACTTTCCATTGCTTAACATATAACAAATTTTTTTGGGAAATAAAATTTGGGCAATGGTTCTTATAAGTACAACTTCTCTCTAATACATTTGGTTCGTTATTAAACACTACTGAGATGAAAGCACTGTATTAGACATATGAGAAGTATGTACAATGACCATAAATTCCATGCATGTGTGCAATAAAGTTGATAAAAATTGGCATGAAGAAACTAATCCTTAATGAACACCGAGACGATAGTCACGCATTATTAAACACACTAAAGAAATGAAGCCACGTATCAAAACAACTTGAAAAAGTCACATGAATGGATAGAATGTAGGGGTGATTCGAACATCTTAAATGCATATCCATATATGGTGAAAATTAAATTCAAAAACATTTATGTCTTTTTAAATTTTTTATCAAAAATAAAATATTTTTGGAGGGTTTTTTAAACGTTTTCTAGAGAATCTAAAATCTTTTTGGATTTTCAAAATATATCAAAAAGCATAAACATGTATAACAATAGGAATACATGGAAATACAATATAGTTACAATATAACAATAAGGACAAACTAGATGAACATGATAATCACTTTGGACTAGATAAAGTTCCCAAACTCAATCATTAGCCCGTGAGCTGTTTTCATAAGGAATACGCATCCTTTGAAATTCCTCCATTAAACTTTGCAAAGTTTTGACCAAAACCTCTACTTGCTCTCAAAATCTCTAAAATCATTTGTAGGAGCATGAGTAGGAGCATATGTGGGATCATGCATAGGAGCACGTGTAAGAGTTCGTGCATGTATATGTGTGTGAGCTCGTGTGGGAGGATATCGAGAAACGCACATGTGAGAAACTTTCCCTAGCTTAAAATATGTGTGTGAACTCATGTGGGAGCATATCGGGGAACGTGCATGTGAGAAACTTTCCCTATCTTAAAACAAAACTCCCTAAGGTGACCTCTTTGTTTGCAATGGGAACAAACATAAACATGCTTGGGAAGTTTTGTTCCCATTGATAAAAATACCCAGGACGCGTTCTCTTTGCTGGGTTTAGTCAAGGTCCATAAGGATCCTTAACAAATATGAGAACCGGTTCAGGTGCGGTATTAGAAGTGGATGAACTGTCATTATCTAATCCTTACCTCTCATTAAAACCTAATGTGGGACTAAGGAACTTCTTTCCAACCTTCTAATATGTGTCCTCTATAGTGATCTTGACCTAGCAGGCACGTTCAAGATCTTTCTCGAGTTAGGATACATGGGCTTCAAGTTTCTCACGAGTATCTAATGAAGCTTAAAGATATCTGGTAAGACTAGCCACAATGTTGGTCAAATCGATCTTCTCCCTTCCAACCACAATTAGTTTCTCATAGAAAGAAACATTCAACTTCTCGAGTTCACTCTCTAAGACATCACTCTCTCTCAAAACTTTCACCTCATTCTCTAAATCAAACAACCTAAGAGTCAAACTCCTGTTTTGATTTTTGGTTCTCAAAGACTCTTTGTAAAGTTCGGTTTAGGAGCATTGAAGTCCACCTTCTCTCTCACTCAAATTCTCTTCATCACTCTCAGTATCTCCATAATGATTGAACGAAGTGTCGAGGCTATCACATTTATAAATGTCCTCACCGACATAAAATTAACGCGAAGTACTAATATGAATGGCCATGAATGGAAGACACGTTTATGTGGTGATTCATCCCCGGAATCCACCAACTCAGTGTCACCATCGCTAAGAGTGGCTTTGTATCAAGCTTTTTCTTTTCCTTGTGTCTTTAGACCAGTGGGATACTCATGGTATTTCTGTTCTTTCCCCTCATATTAAAACATGCCACTTGATCATTCTCACAAATATTCTTTCCCTCGTTGATATTGTTATTCTTTCGAAATTTTTTGTTTTCATTGGAAGAATTTTCTTCGTTAAATTTGAGAAATGTTTTGAAATTTTTCGCAAACAAGGTCAGATCATCAAGATCAAAATCAAACTCAGAGTCGCAATGAAAAACTTTTTCCTTTGTTCTTTTTAGATCGGGCTTTCAAATCAACCCCTATTTCCACTTTCTTTTAAGTTCTGGGGAACATATCGGTTTCATAAGTTTAAAGGTCTCATACGAGTTCTTCTAACCAAAGTGTATCTAAAGTTCCCAACAAATTAAGGACCATGACTTTAAGGTTTAAACGGGATAACAGGAATCTCAAAATCTTTTTCACAACTCTCGTCTCAAGAATTTTCTTGCCCAAATTAAGACTAGAATTAGCTATATCAGATAATATATAATAAAATTCATCAAAAGTCATAGATTCAAGCATAGTGATAGTTTTAAACTATGTGGTGAGATTTTGCGGCTTAGAATCTTTCACTACGTTGTACCCATATGAGTGATTTGGAGTGTATCCCACGCTTCCTTAGGCGTGTACACGCTATAATATGACAAAACTCATTAGGAATGACTACACCGAAAATTACACTCAAGCCACAGGAGTTAAAATTACTCATTTAAAATCATCATATGTCCATAAAGTGACAAGTTTAAGAGTTTCAAAATTGTCGTTAGTTAGAGTGGGTGGTGTCCCCCCTCTTTCATAGACAAACTAGACTTTCTCATTAATCGACTTGAATGTCGATCTCATTAGAGATTTTAAATATGCATAATTTGACCCATCAAAAATAGGTAGTCTATTATACAAATTATCCATATAATCCCAATTTGAAGATCACACAATAAATTAATGTAACCTGCTACGATACCAATTTGAGAAAGCGTGTAGGGTCTTATTTGTATTTACTTTTATGTTAGGCCAAATACACAGATTCACTTTTTACCAAATTTTATCTTTATTTAAATTAAAGAGAATATGCAAGATAAATTGTGAAGTCAAATTCCAAACCAAATATAATGGGAAGAAAATAGAGGAAAAATCCCTTTCGAGTAAAACCTTTAACTCAGCACTTTATCAGAATTGACAGACACAAAATAACTTATAGATGACTTAGAGATCCACTAACTATAATGTGAAGATATCTTCAAATCTTCAACTGAAAATGATGCAGTCCATCACCGTCCACAAGAAGCAAATATTCCGTTGGTATCCACTAATCATCCTTTGAAATATGAAATTCCGATGTTCTTCAACTGTAGATGCTCGACTCCATAAATCTATAGTAGAGAATTTCTCTAGGGATTTTAGATTGTGTTCTTCTTAGTTTGGAAAAGTGATCCTAAAAGATCGAAGGGGTTTGGATGAAAAAAATGTAGAGTTTCATCACAAAAAAAACTCTAAAAAGGCTTATAGAAAAGTCTAATCATGCATCTCTATATATAAGGATTTTTTTTCAAAGAGATAGGGATTAAAGATTTAGAAAAGATTGTTTTAAAAAAACATGCTTACTCGTTCAAACGAACTCTCACTTTATTCAATGGATGTACCTGATCTCGTTCGAACGGATTCCAATGAAACTTTGAATGATATTCCAAAGATGACCTAGAAGACGATGTTATAAATCTCGTTCGAACGTGGAAACCTCATTCTAATGACCCTACGCAACTCATTCGAACGACATATCGATCTTGTTCTAATGAGTTATCAAGCTTTTCAAAAAATCTTTAAAGAACATTTTGAAAACTTTTAAATGCAAACTCTAGTAAAAATAAAAACCCCTGAAACTTTAAGGCTTTACCAAAACACCTAATAACACTTCTTGAATGATGTTGTGACAAACTATATTCATTTTTTGAAATGTCACCAACTTCTTCTGTTTGAGTACTTGAAAGTGGTCATGAAGGTGCAGTGGAGTGTAACAGAATAAGCCAAATAAAAAAATAAAATGAGCAATTACAATTTTTTCTCTTACAACCTGAAATACCATACTAAACGTCCTAATATTCTAACCAATACGAATGCAAATAAATTATTAATTTATTTATTTAGTGTGACATGAAATTATAAATAACTACTCCATGATCGGTTAAACGGGATAATCCTAACCATTCCATTGTCTCCCATAATACAAAGTCACTTATAACTATTTAATTAATAAATTAATGTGTATTGAGTCTAATTTTAATCTCTTATTATAGACACACCTAATATGTGTAAAAATATAAATAGTCACATCACATGTCAATGTAGGTGTGTCCATCCCCGATACTCGTCGTGCGGGCGGGTGCGTGGAGGAAAGGATCCTTCGGGTCCCACATATCCCTCCTGGGAGCGCTTTGGCTGGCGTCATTTGAGATGTGGTGTAAAAATATAAAGAGATTCAGAGTCGCCAGTCTATTTTACTCAAAATAGACAAAAGAAAAAGGGGAAGCCACCCCGAAGGATGGCATCCACAGATATACTGGTGCGTGTGAAACCAAGATGATTCGAGAAGGGTTCGGAGGCTTAGTTATGAAATGGGAAGGCGTTAGGCACCCATTCCACCCTTTCGGTCTCTCATGGATATTTACTATTTTCCTTTATATTTCCCCCCGTGATATGTGTGCGTGTGTATATATATAATGGAGGTAGGAATCCTTGACTTGTATCATGGAAAAGATAAAGCAAGTCATCCGTAAGAAGATATAAGAATAATATTAGAAAGTAAGGTTTACGCGATTACCCTTACGTTGATCGTTATAATGGAACGACAATGCATATGGAGTAATACGTCACTAAGAACAAGTATATAGAATATAAGAAGATTAGATTTAGAGAAGATATAAAATGAGAGAAATATGAGAAAAAGGACTCGAGTCTCGGGTTTTACCCCGAGACGCCTACGGAGCCTATAAAGGCATCAAAGTCCACTTAGTTCGCATACATAATGAGGGGTGGAGTTTATCCCATAAATCCAAATAGGGGATCTCTTATTTGTGAGTGTGTGTGTGTAGACAAAGTGTTTTAGTTGTGAGAAAAGTGTGAGAAAAGTATGAGAATCCCTTTTTGGAATTTATGAGCAAACCCTCTTTTTCTTGTTTTTTGGGTTTTTTTTTTATTTATATGAAAAATAATAGATGTGCAATAATACTAAATAAGAAAGTATATTAGGATATGTGAGATGAGATAATAAGAATGCTAAGTAATAAAATAAGTTATTGAGAATTTAAGAGAGAGTTTGAGAAAGTTGGACCTTCTTAGAGACGTCAAGCTTGATCTTGAATGTTGGAGAGCAGACCTTGCACTTGGATGATGATGGAGAGTGGTTAATTCACCAAGTTTGATGAAAAGGATGATGAAAAGTGGAAGTAAAAAGGAGATTTGGAGGTTGAAATCACGCTGCCTTTGAGAGAGGTTTCTGGGATTCGTTGAGAGTGAATTTTATCAGATCTCGGCTCCCCTTGCAAATGAGGTGAAGGCCTCCTTTTATAGGCTCAGGTCACTATCGATCGACATAGACCTATTCCTGCCTATCAACAGGTGCCGATAGGCAGGGTCTAGAACCTGCCATTTGGCAGTGCGCTTCAAGATTTTTTGGAAAATTGGCCTCCGAGGGCAAACCGTTGGTCAGAATTGTGCACGGGGCATACCATTGGAAAGGTAATTCAGAGACCTTTGAAAGTCCTTTCGACCACTCCCGGGTTCAGGAGTTGACTTTGGGTCAAATATGGCTCGAAAGCATTTATCGATCCATTGGATGGGGAATCATTCGGAAGCAAACGGATCGTTCATCCACATGGTAAGTCTAAATCGCGCACGGGGTAGACCATTGGAAAGTTTAGGAGATGTACTACCAAATTCCAAAGAGTTTGACCCAGTTTGGGCAGTTAACTTTGGTCAACTGGGCCCGAGAAGCATTCAGTGTCCTCTCGGAGTCAAACGGATCATTCGTCCGCATGGAAAGTCGGAATCGTGCACGGGATGAACCGTTGGAAAGGGTATTCAGTTCCCTTCGAAGATTCATTCTGACTCGATTGAGCTGAAGAGTTGACTTTGGTCAAACAGAGCCCAGGAGTGCCTGATGGCCTCTAGGTCAGGTTTTGGACACAAATGGATCGTTCATCCGCATGGTAAGTCAAATTTGCGCATGGGGTGAACCATTGGAAAGGGTATTCAGTGTCCTTAAAAGATTCATTCAGTCTCGATCGAGATGAAGAGTTTGACTTTTGGGTCAAACTGAGTCGGGGAGTGCCTGATGGCCTCCAGGTCAGTACTCGGGACATGACCTGGGTTTACGGTGATGAAGGGAGGTACTAGGGATCTAAGGAGAGTTAGGGGTAACAGAATGGGGTGTCTACAGAGCCCCTCGACGGGTGAGTTTGGAACAAATGATAACCGTCGAATAGACACCACATGATGCTTTTAAGGGAGTATGACCGATTCAGAGGGTTGAGGCCGATTCTGAAGACCTAAGGAGTGTGCTGGGGATGATCAATTCTACGGGTCAAAGCCGAATCTACAAGCTTAGGGTAAAGGTCTAATAACCGAGGTCAATTCTGACCTAAAGAATGGTGACGACCAAAGACTGGGGTCAATTCTAACCCAACTCAGGTGACGATCCAAGACCGAGGTCAATTCTGAACCAAGAGTGGTGATGACCGAGGACCGAGGTCAATTCTGACCTAACTCAGGTGACGATCCAAGACCGGGGCCAGTTCTAACCCAAGAGTGGTGACGATCAAGAACCGGGGTCAATTCTGACCTAACTCAGGTGACGATCCAAGATCGGGGCCAATTTTGACCCAAGAGTGGTGACGACCGAGGACCAAGGTCAATCTGACCTAACTCAGGTGATGATTCAAGATTGAGGTCAATTTTGACCCAAGAGTGGTAACGACCGAGGACCGGGGACAACTATGACCTAACTCAGGTGACGATCCAAGACTGAGGCCAATTCTGACCTAAGAGTGGTGACGACCGAGGACCGAGGTCAATTCTGACCTAACTCAGGTGACGATCCAAGACTGGAGCGAATTCTGACCCAATATTGGTGATAATCGAGGACCGGGGTCAATTCTTACCTAACTGAGGTGACAATCCAAGAACGAGGCCAATTTTGACCCAAGAGTGGTGATGACCGAGGACCGAGGTCAATTCAGACCTAACTCAGGTGACGATCTAAGACTGGGGCCAGTTTTGACCCAAGAGTGGTGACAACCGAGGATCGAGGTCAATTCTGACCTAACTCGAGTGACGATCCAAGACCGGGGCCAATTCTAACCCAAGAGTGGTGACGACCGAGGACCAAGGTCAATTCTGACCTAACTCAATTGACGATCTAAGACCGGTGCCAATTCTGACCCAAGAGTGGTGACGACAGAGGACCGAGATCAATTCTGACCTAACTCAGGTGATGATCCATGACCGGGGCCAATTCTGACCCAAGAGTGGTGGCGACCGAGGACCGAGGTCAGTTCTGACCTAACTCAGGCGACGATCCAAGACCGAGGTCAATTATGAACCAAGAGTGGTAACGACCGAGGACCGGGTTCAATTATGACCTAACTCAGGTGATGATCGAAGACTGAGGCCAATTTTGACCCAAGAGTGGTGACGACCGAGGATCGAGGTCAATTTTGACCTAATTAAGGTGACGATCCAAGACCGGGGACAATTTTGACCCAAGAGTGGTGACGACCGAGGACCGAGGTCAATCCTAACCTAACTCAGGTGAAAATCCAAGACTGGGGCCAATTGTGACCCAAGAGTGGTGACGATCGAGGACCGAGGTCAATTCTGACCTAACTCAGGTGACGATCCAAGACTGGAGCCAATTCTGACCCAAGAGTGGTGACGACCAAGGACCGAGGTCAATTCTGACCTAACTCAAGTGACGATCCAAGACTAGGGCCAATTGTGACCCAAGAGTGGTGACGATCGAGGACCGAGGATAATTCTGACCTAACTCAGGTGACGATCAAAGACCGGGGCCAATTCTAAACCAAGAGTGGTGACGACCGAGGACCGAGGTCAATTCTGACCTAACTCAGGTGACGATCCAAGACCGGGGCCAGTTCTAACCCAAGAGTGGTGATGACCGAGGATCGAGGTCAATTCTAACTTAACTCAGGTGACGATCCAAGATCGGGGCCAATTCTGACACAAGATTTGTGACGATCGAGGATCGAGGTCAATCTAACCTAACTCAGGTGACGATTCAAGACTGAGGTCAATTTTTACCCAAGGGTGGTAACGACCGAGGACCGAGGTCAATTATGACCTAACTCAGGTGACGATCCAAGACTGAGGCTAATTTTGACCCAAGAGTGGTGACGATCGAGGACCGAGGTCAATTATGACCTAACTCAGGTGACGATCCAAGACCGGGGTGAATTCTGACCCAGTAGTGGTGATGATCGAGGACCGAGGTCAATTCTGACCTAACTTAGGTGACAATCCAAGACTGGGGCCAATTCTGACCCAAGAGTGGTGATGACCGAGGACCGAGGTCAATTCAGACCTAACTCAGGTGACGATCCAAGACCGAGGCCAATTCTGACCCAAGAGTGGTGACGACCAAGGACCGAGGTCAATTCTGACCTAATTCAGGTGACGATCGAAGACCGGGGCCAATTCTAACCCAAGAGTGGTGACGACTGAGGACTAAGGTCAATTCTGACCTAACTCAAGTGACGATCTAAGATCGGTGCCAATTTTGACCCAAGAGTGGTGACGACAGAGGCCCGAGATCAATTTTGACCTAACTCAGGTGACGATCCATGATCGGGGTGAATTCTGACCCAAGAGTGGTGGCGACCGAGGACTGAGGTTAGTTCTGACCTAACTCAGGTGACGATCCAAGATCGGGGCCAATTCTGACCCAAGAGTGGTAACGACCGAGGACCGAGGTCAATTCTGACCTAACTCAGGTGACGATCCAAGACCGGGGCCAATTTTGACCCAAGAGTGGATAAAGATTGGATTTTGATTCTGTTGGAGAAAGAGCTTTTTGATTTTGATCTGTGCTAGGGAGCTGATAGCTGGGGAGGCGTTTAGGAGACCTCGCAGGGGGAACAACCTATTTTGGGTGCTGTAGGAGAATTCCGCTGGGGAAGTGATCAGGTGATTCTTAGGGATCCTCCGAAGCTTTGCCGGGAGGAGTTTTCACTTGGTTTTTGAGGATTCCGCTGGGGAAGAGGGGTTCCGCTTTAGGGAATGAGAAATTTTCTTGGTAAAAAGGCTTTAAATCCTTCCTGGGATTTTTGGGAATTTTTTGGGGATTTTTTGAGGTTTTCTGGTATTTTCTGGGACTTTCTGTACGAAATTTAAGTTGGGTGCTGGTCGGCATAGTATGAAAGGTGCCATTCGGCAGTGGCACTGACTTTTGGGCTACCTCGGGAAGGCAAAGGGTCAGTGCCGATCGGTATGATAGGGGGAGGTGCCGATCGGCATGGCTCTTGGCATCCTATAAAAAGGGAGTGAATCCCCTCATTTTTTCACATCTTCTTTTGCTTTCTCTCTCTCTGCGATTCTTCTGTAAATCGTTATAGTATTCTGGCCTTCAAGAAATGGCCTCTTTTGTGAGCACTGTCATCCACCGAGAGTGGTTGACCATTGATGACTAGGAGAATGTGGAGTGGAGGGCTAGGTGGCCTCTTATTTTGGGGAGTGAGAACTCCTTTGATGCGTTTGAGCCTGTTGCGGATGAGCGGACCTTGCTGCGGGAGCCATCGCGTCATCGCTCTTCGAGAGTGATCCCCGGCGGTTATGTAAGTAACCCGACCTTTGGCATTCTTCTCTTTCTGGTGATTTTTCTTTCTTGACTTTTGATTAGACTTTTATTTTTTCCAGTCCGATATTTCTTTGAAGAACATGCATGCTTGTGGGACAATGGGGCTCAAGGATGTTTGGGAGCATCTCCCACCTGTGGTGCACTGGGTGGTCTCATCAGCGGGTTTTGGGCGGTTGGCATCGGCGCTGGATGAGACGCCTCGTTCAATAGGGGTCTTGTGCTCTTTGGACGAGAGGTGGTGGGACAATACCCACACCTTTCATTTCGGCTTCGGGGAGATGACTGTGACTCTCATAGACGTGCAGCAGCTGCTGGGGCTGGATTGTGATGGAGAGAAGATAGTGGTGGATCGCTCTTTATGGGTGAGACCGGAGGCAGTGCGTCCGGCTCTTGGTGATGTAGGGAGGATAGTCTCTGGGGATTCTATCCGGTTGTCCCTGCTGAAGGATGTTCTGTTGTGTATAGAGATTGATGTGAAGAATGGGCTGCAAATGAGGCAGATGTCCCGTTTATTCATTCTTCTAGTGCTGGGAGGTTTCATGGTGGCGTCGAGCGGCGACGTCGTTCACTTGTGGTTCTTACCGTACCTGAGGATGTTTCGAACATCCCCTTATATTATTGGGGGAGTATGACCTTGGCGACCTTTTACTTTTCTCTGGATGCATTCAGCCGGTGTTGCCGGCAGACTTTCACTAGGGCCACATACCTTCTTGAGGTATACTTTAGCTTGTGCTTTTCTTTTCATGCATTTGCATTTTCCTTTCATGCATTCGCATTTTCCTTATGCGTCTCTTTTTGTTTGCGAATTCAGACGTGGTTCTATGAGGTGATTGGGTGCAACACCCCGCTGATTGCTTTGAAGGACGACATTGTTGGGGACTTCTGCCGATTGTACGATGGCGTAAGGCCAACCGACAGTCGAAAGGATCTCTCTCCTTGGAGGCGGTGGGTCAGGTCTTGAATGACCTGACCAGTGGTAGGGTAAGACTCTTTCCATTTCAGTCTTGGTTTTTTGCACCTTCTGATCTTGTATTGATATATGCTCGCTTGGAGATTTTCAGGTGACCTTTTATCCCTAGGGGATAGCTCTTCAGGATGCGGGGGTGATCGGGGTGAATGCGCGAATGAGGCGTTTACTGGTGCATGAGTTCGGCCATTCCTGGTATCTCGGGGAGAGGGTGGTTCGTCAGATTGCCGAGGAGGTCGTGGTGCCACCTACGCAGCCTCCTATGTCTATGAGGCGGGAGCGACTGTTGTCAAAGGATGAGAGGATCACTGCGATGATTGGCGAGTCCTACTTGTTACACACCGATATGGCTGCGCCGTATGATTATATGGACTTTGTGACGAGCTGGTTGATGGCACCCAACATATATGATGTGTTGCCTTTCCTTCCTACGGGTTCGAGTCAGGCGGTGGGATCTTCCCACAGTGGCGATGGTCCGTCGACATCCGCGGCGACGACGACCTTGGAGGTCCCTTTGGTGCGGTTGCATACCCCTTCATACAACATTTGGCGGGCTGATAGAGGGATGGTGCCTATGTTGCACCGTCCTCATGCGATGGATCCGGAGGAGTTGGGTTTGCCGTAGGGGGAAGAGAGCACGTCGCAGGGGTAGAAGCTATTGAGAGAGAGAGAGAGAGAGAGAGAGAGAGAGAAACAATGTGGGTTCGGGCTGAGTCCCGTTGTTTTTGCCTTTTCTTTTTATTTCCTACAAAATTGATGTAACACATAACACAAATACATGAAATGCAATGGAGTTTTTTATTATCTCTTATTATTGATGAATGAATGTATGCACTTTTTACTTTGCTGCTGAGACCGTAAAAAAGGAATATTTTTGGAATTTTTTGAAGGAAAGTTTTTAATTAAAAAGGGAAATTATATAAGGAGAAAAGGGATTTTGAAATTCTATTGAGAATATCAATTTATTTTTATTGAGTTTTTTTTTATTTGACAAAAGAGGAAAAAGGGAAATTTCTAAAAATGGGGGGTTGTTGATCGGCAAGCACCTTGTCCTGCCTATCGGAAGTTCAGTCCAGTTCCTTCTATTCAAAGCTTTAAATGGTACCCTCTTCAGCCTTTTGCACTTTGTGGGGTAGGATTCCCTCCAATTTCTGCAGGGATGATGTCCCTTGTGAGGGTTTTCAAGTTTAAAAAGGGGGAAGGGTGGAGTGTTTTCATCACACCTTTACATTCTTATCTACTTGCCCACTATTTCTTAGCCTTGCAATATGGCTCTCCCTGGTAGCACCGAGTTTTCCAACTACCTCAAAGCCTTGGAAGCTATGTGCTCTTATAATGTCGACTATGATGCTTTCAACATGCGTCGGGTCTCCTTATGACGCAATCGGCCTCTTGAGTGGAAGGTGATGGTGGCGGCGGTACAATTCTGGTACCCCGAAGACCATGTATTCCGCTTTGGGTTGGAAGAAGTTTGTCTTACCTACGAGGAATTTTCTGCCATGTTGGGTGTAAATCCCAGTGTTGCTGCGGCTTGGCCCAAATTTTCCCGCTCTCCTAGAGATTTGTTGGTTGGGCTTCTTCATATTTCACCTTCGCTGGCCGGATCATTGGTTGCTGGAGGAATGATCTCCCTCCTGACGGTGCTGCGGTTCGTGCATTTGCGGGAAGTAGGTGATGATGGCTATGCTAGAGCCGTGGTTCTGGGTCTAGTTTCCAAATTGCTGCTGGTGACTGGGGAGGTGCAAGTGGACCCACAACTTGCAGCCATCACTTCATGGATGTTAAATCATCGCAATCCTGCGGCGGTGATACCGGCAGACACCCTGAATAGCCTGGATGCCTGGAGAGAAGGTCGTTCTGAATTTTTGAGGGGTAGCCTTATGATGTTGTTTATGTGGTTGTCTGAAAGATTTCGCTTGGCGACTCCTCTGGAGTATCCCTTGTCGGCCGTACCCAACTTCTTTTCATGCTACTTCATCCGTGTTGGTCTATATGTTGAGAACTGGGAGATTGGCTTATGGATCATGGGGCTTGTGATCTGTATTGGTCAGTGCCTTGGTGGGGACAGTTGCATCCCGTTCTGGAGCTAGGAGAGTATTCATATGTGCGGCTGGTTGGACTCAGGCAGACCTCTTTTTATTTCCCTTGGCGGCTTTTGTGCCAATTTGGCTGGGCGCGGGTCGTGCCCCCTCGAACCTCAAATTTCTTTCCGGTAGAAGATTTGACTGAGCGCCTGCGTCTGTTGCTTGGGTCTCTGTGGGAAAATCAGCGTCCATCGACCCATCCCTCTCAGTCTGTCGGGAAGGTTTGGCATGTCCCCAAAGATTATATGAAGTGGTTGTGGAGGAAAGTAGTCAACAAGATGTTGGTAGTGGAGACTGGACAAAGATGGTTTGTTTTATCTAACATCGTGGAAGGGTGTGCTGTGGTCTTTTCGAATATGGTTAAGGCTCATCGATCCATGGAATGTTTACGTCACTCTATTCAGGCAGGGGAAACTTGGGGACCTCAGGATGTAGATGATGAGGGTGCAGGCTCCTCTGGTAACTATGGGTAGGACTCTTGGAGATTTTATTTATGTAATAGGGAATGTATGTGGGGATTTTATTTGGTTTTTTATGGTAGTAGGGGGGAAGGGGGTTATCCGTTCCTTTTCTTATGTAATCCGTACTGTAATTTTTTATTTATGAAATAAACAAGTTTCTGATCACCAAGCTGTGGCTTTTGATGCGTTTTGTATTTTGAATTATCTATACTGATCGCTAAGGCATACATAATCCTTTTGTTCAATTATTTTTAGAATGAACCACCATTTTTGGAGGTAAGAAAGGAATAGTATTTTATGAAAAAGAAAGGGTCGTACTCATGTGAGGAGTATGAGCTGCCTACGTACCTCTGGGGTTTTTGAAAAGTTTATTTTATCTGTTTGAAAATAGTTTTTACTGAGGATCAGGCCCACGTAGTTCTGGGTAGAGAGAAATGAAGAGATTTTTTTTTCTTTTTTTTCTTTTTTTTATAATAGAAGGGGGATGAGAAGAGTCATAGCGCGCCGAGATTTCGGACTAGGGGTAGAATTTCTTGAGACGGTCCAGATTTACTGGACGAGCCATCTCGTCCCCATCCAGGTCAGTGAGCATGGAGACACCGCCGGATAAGATTTTCTTCATAATGTAGGGGCCGCTCCAATTAGTCTTGAATTTCCCTCTAGGGTCCTAGACAGGTTCTATTATCTCTTCGAGGGCTAAATCCCCCTCCCGGATGCCGCGGTCCTTGACTCTCTTGTTGAATGATCATGCTATTCAGCGATGGTACCCCTATATGTGGTAGAGTGCTTTTAACCTTCTTTCATCTAGGAGGGCTAGCTAATCAAGACGGCTTTGGCACCAGTCTTCTTCACTAACTTTTCTTTCGAGCATGACGCATAGCAAGGGTATTTCCAGCTCCACACGTAGGACTGCTTCCATGCCATAGACCATGGAGTAAGGGGTAGCCCCAGTAGAGGTTCGGATTGAGGTTCGATAGTCCCAGAGGGAGTACGGGATCCGGTCGGTGCAATCCCAACAATTTTTGATCATCTTGCTGATGATATCTTTGAGGTTTTTGTTGTCGTCTTCCACTGCACCATTGGTCTGGGGTCGGTAGGGAGAAGATTTGTGTCTCTGAATCCCGTACTCGTTGACTATTTCTGTGACTTCTTCTTTGAAATGCAACCCGCTATCTAACACCATCTCGTGCGGGACCCCATATCGACAGATAATATTCTTCTTGAGGAATTTGGCCACTTTCTTGGCGTTCAGTACTACGTAAGACTTAGCTTCGACCCATTTGGTGAAGTAATCGATGGCGACTAGGATGAACTCATGTCCGTTTAAAGCCTTTGGTGTAACCTTCCCTATAATGTCGACCCCCTAGGTGGAGAACGGCCAGGGAGAGGTCATGTTGTATAATTCTCGCGGAGGCAGGTGTTGAAGATTGGAGAACTGTTAGCATTTGAGGCACCTCCGGACATAGGCGGTGCAATCCTGGATCATGGTGGTCCAGTAGTAGCCCTGTCGGATGATCTTCTTGGCGAGCATGTGACCATTCATGTGGGGTCCACATTCCCCGTTGTGGATTTTCTACATTGTTTTATCAATCTCAGCCCATGCGATGCATTATAGATGAGTTCCATCGAAGTTCCTCTTGAGTAAAGATTTATGACAGATGATGTACTCGGAGGCCAGTATTTTGAGGGTTATTCGGTCTTTCTTGTTGGAACCCTCGGGATATCTACCATGTTTTAGGAGGCACTAGATATCACAGTACCAACAATCGGCTAGTTCGGGATCTTCAGTGGAGACAAGATCAATATGGTAGCAATGCGTTGGTTTGTCTTGCTTTTGAACTAGGAAGGGGGTGACTGTTATTCCCTCGGGCATGTCGACCATGGAGGCCAAGGTAGCAAGAGCATCAACTAGGCTATTCTTTTCTTGGGGTAGGTAATGGAAGGTGATATCTCGGAATCGGGAGGCTAAATCCTCTAAGTGGGCATGAAAGGGTTGAAGCTTTTCGTCCTTGACCTTCCACTTTCTGAGTACTTGACCGATGATGAGGGTAGAATCCCCGTAGACATCAAGGTATTGAATACCTTTCTTGAGAGCAACTTAGAGGCCCACAGTGCATGCCTCGTATTCCATCATGTTGTTGGTTCAAGGGAAATCCAATTTAATGGCAATGGGAGTGTGGGAGTCATCTGGGGTGATTAGTATTATACCAATGACATATCTTTTTTTGTTGGCAGCGCCATCGAAGAACATTTTCCATCGAAGGTGGTCTTGAGTGGTGCAGAGGATGTTTTCATCTGGGAATTTGGAAATCTGAACCTCCGCTTCTTCTATGGGGTAATCGGCGAGGTAGTCAGAGATGCCTCTTCCTTTAATAGATTTCTGTGTGATGTACATGATATGGAACTCAGTTAGGAGCATCAACCATCGGGCCATTCGGCTGGATAAGGTGGGTTTCTCAAGTAGGTATTTGATGGGATCCATTCGAGATACAAGTTTGATGGGGAAGGAGAGCATGTAGTGTCGCAACTTTTGGGTGACCCAGACAAGTGCGACACATGCTTTTTCTAAGGCAGTGCAGTTGACCTCATACCCGACCAATTTGCTACTGGCATAATAGATGGCTCATTCTTTACGGGAGTCCTCAAGGTATTGGGCTAGCAAAGCCCCAGCAGTAGTGTTAGTTATGGTTAGGTATAGGAGCAAAGGGAGACCAGACTGTGGTGGCATGAGCACTGGAGGTTGGGTCAGGTATTGTTTGATTCGGTCAAAATCTTCTCTGCAGGCCTCGTTCCAAACCTTAGTTGAATATTTTCGGAGGAAATTGAAGATCGATTCACAGATGAAGGTTAGCTGGCTGATGAACCGGCTGATATATTGTGATTTCCTAAGAAAACCTCGGACTTCTTTATCTGTTCGGGGTGGTGGCATCTCAAGTATAGCCCTTAGCTTTGCAGGATCTGCTTCTATCCCCTTTTCGCTGACCAGGAATCCTAAGAGTTTTCCCTTTGTAATGCCGAAGACACATTTTTGTGGATTAAGTCTCATCTGATACTGTCGCAATCGTTCGAAGAACTTCCGGAGAGCGGGAACATGACCTTCTCTAGTTTTGGACTTGATAATCATATCATCCACATAAACCTCGACCTCTTTGTGAATCAGATCGTGCAGGATGGTTGTGGCAGCCCTTTGGTAGGTAACCCCAGCGTTCTTGAGACCAAATGGCATGACGGTGTAGCAAAAGGTTCCCCATGGGGTGATGAATGCGGTTTTTTCTTAGTGGTCGGGGTGCATCTTGATTTTGTTGTATCCGACAAACCCGTTGACGAATGACTTGAGAGCTTGACTGGATGTGTTGTCCATGATCATGTCGATATTGGGTAGCGGATAATCATCCTTCGAAGAAGATTTATTTAAATCTCGGTAATCTACACACATTCGAACCTTCCCTCCTGATTTCGGCACAGGTTCTATGTTGGCTAGCCATGTGGGATATTCGATCACCCGAATGAAACCCACGTTTAACTGTTTGACCACCTCTTCTTTGACCTTGAGAGACCATTCGGTGCGGAATTTTCTCAATTTTTATTTCACTGGCTTGTAATCTGTGAGAGTGGAGATCTCGTGCTGAGCTATTTCAGGATCGATACCGGGCATATCATCATACGACCATGCAAAGACATCCACGAACTCCTTTAGCAATGCTTCGAGTTGTGCGCGCTCATGCTCGTCAATGGTGGCCCCTATCCTAATCTCGCACAGTTGGCTACTAGAACCGAGATTAATAATAATAGTCTCTTCTTCATTAACTTGAAGGCGGTTATGTTGTTTATTTAACCTTATTTAGATCAGTTAAGAATTGTTCATTTGCAAAATCATCATCATCAAAAGTTTGATTATAATCCAAGCAGTTAATGTAAGGCACAGTAAGATACTCAAAATCTGCATTTATTTCATTGATAGGAAAAATAACATTGAGAACCTCATTAAAAGAGGTCTCTATTACATTTGAGCAAGGATAGACAACATAAGAAGAAATAGGGTAAACATTGGGGTTAGGGGAGATTTCAAGAGGTAGAACTAGCGCAACATGCCAGTTGAGGAGAGGTGTATCAGCAGCTTTAATTAGACATAATGGGTCCATTGATGTAGTGCTTGAATGAACCATGCAGAGGGTCAGCCCCAGTGTCTGTAAGTTGAAGGAATCTTCGGAATCACTTTCCTCGGTGTCTTCAGTATCTTTGATGAGTAGTTGTACGCGGTGTTGGAAACTTTTGGCCCATGGGTAGCTATCTTGGAAAAAGATCTCCATTCCCGCCCTCATTTTCTTGTCTCTGTGGTCATACCATGGTTCTGGAAAACTGCAAAAGGGGAAGTCTTCGCCTTCTTTAATGAATCATCCATTCAAGGAGTCCTGAGATAGTTTGGATACAGTCTAATATTCTCTTTGGTCGAGATTGGCAGATCATTCTGAGCTCTTATTCTGATGGTTGATACACCAAGCCGCAAGGAGGAAAAGCTTTCTTTAGTTCGATGGACTCAAGTATCCCTTACTGCCTTTGCCCTAGCCCCAGTCTGGGCATAAAGTGCATGTTTCTGAACATCTGAATCGCATTGACATTGCCATGAGGGTCATATTCTGGACAAACCCTTTCTTTAAAACCATCCCCGTATTGTGTAGCATATCATTTGACCCGTATTGTATCTCAAGGATTGGACTACTGGTGCTTGCACCCTCGACATTTTCGTCGTCGCCCGAAATGGTGATTACTCTCCCGTCGGTGAAGAACTTCAACTTCTGATGGAGTGAGGAAGACACACCCTTGATATTGTGGAGCCAGGGTCATCCGAGCAATAGGTTGAAACAAGTTGGAATGTCTATGACATGGAATTCAATGACAGGGTTTATAGGGCCAATCCCTATTGCAAGTTTTATGAATTCCATCACCTCACGATGGGTATTATCGTAGGCACGTACAGCGGCGAAGGTTGGAGCGAGGTCTCTTTCTTTCAGGCCTAAACACTTGAAGGTTCTCATAGGGAAAACATTCAAGGCGGATCCGTTATCAACAAGGGAGAGTGGCATGGCCTTTCCCATAACTTAGACGGAGATGTTGAGTGTATGATTGTGATTCGGCCCAAATTTGGGGATTTTTTCTTTAGAAAATGACAGCATTCGGGTAGAGGTCAAAGATCCGACCAGATTTACCACCTCTTCTGGTGTGGTAGAAGGAGGAACTATGGGTCGAGTGAGCAATTTGATTGAATCATTTCAGTGCAGCTGGGAAGACATGAAAAGTCCCCATAGAGTGATGTTAGCTTGAGTTCTCTTCAGTTGATCGAGGATCTTGCTCTCCTCAATGGTCATCTCTGGCATAGGAAGGTTTTCAACGCCCTTCCCCTTGTCATTTTCTGGTAGTGAACTTGGAACTTGGTAATGTCTCCCTGATCTGGTCATGTGATTTACTGAAGAAGGAAAGAACATGAATCCCGTTTCCTCTTCAATCTCAGGTTGTTCTGCCACCCTGTTTATCTCTCCGAGGAGTTCTTCAAATGATATCATCCCACATATGTCGTCTACTGGGCCAGCTCTTCTTGAAGCTTATTCTTCGCTCGAATCTTTGAATTCTTCCCCCCATCTGGTGGCAACAATTATGTCTTTCCCTATAAGGTCGATGAAGTACACAACTTCAACGGCTTCTTCATACAAGTTCTCCCATTCTGTGGGGATATGTGTGATTGAAGGGACCAAGCGCCCTTTGTAGCTTCAAAGTGTCAAGTAACCCGGGGATACTACAAATGCTATTGGTGTGCTCGAATAATCCTACCATAGTCTGGACAACATCATCTAGGCTGACTTCGTCGGTTGGTACCACCCATTTGTCTGAATCTCGGGCCCATTTCCGTGCGTCTAAGAACAATGTACTGAATCTCTGGCAGTCAATGACCATCTGTGAGGGAAATTTCAGCCCGAACTCTAGTAGTTGGTTTAACACCTCTGATAATTCCATACTTCCATTTTTAGAACGGATATGGATAGCGATGCATGCTCTGGTAAGGAGTGACAGTGCCTGATCAGTGAGGCTAGTAGGGTGTAGGAGGAAATATGGGAAAATTTAAAGAGGTTTAGGAAAGTATATGGGTGTGATTTGAGTTGAGGGATCGAAATCTGGGTTTTCTTCCAAGAAGATGGCATTGGTGTGATTTGGGAGTGGATTGTGAGTAGTGTTTGGCTTAGGATTGGCTGGTGGGATGATGGTACCCCGGTCAATGAGATCTTGGATTATGTTCCAAAGGTGAAAGCATTGGTCGGTGGTATGGCCGGCAGTTTGGTGAAAGGCGCAATGAGCATCGGTCTTGAATTTCTTAGGAGTGGGTTTGGCAATGGACGTGGATCCAAGGGTTTGATGAGGTTTCGGCTTAATAGGGCTTGGTAAACTTTGGAGAGGGGAGCATGGATCTCAGTGTATTCCCTTAGGATGGGGGCAGGGAAGATTTCTGGTGCCCATGATGTGGTTGGTTGGGAGATGTTGTTGATGGTTGAAACTGTAGCACTGGCAGGCTTGTCATACTTTTTAGGGGTGAACTGTCCGGACACCTTCTTCGGTTCAACCTCTATTTTAACGAGGCTTTCCTCGTATTCCACTCCAACCTCTCTGAGAGCTCAAAAATGGGGATAGTAGTATCCTTCCATCGTCGCTCGGACATGGGGCAAGAAGTTCTTCTTCACTATGTTGACCTGTTCTTCCTCGGATGGACGATTAGTCATGGTAGCTGCTTGCTCCCTACATCGAGTTATGAAGTTACTGACTGATTCTCCAGGATTCTTCTTGAGCAGCTCTAAATCATGATGAGTGACCTCAAGCTCTTCGTTGTATTTGTACTGCGACATGAATTCTCAGGCTACATCCTCCCAACTACGGATTCTGGATTCCTCAAGAGATAAAAACCACTGGAGGGCACTATCCTTCAAAGTTTGCTGAAACAATTGGGCCATTACTTCTTCAGAAGCCCCTAGTAGAGTCATGGAACGATGATAACTGCGAAGATGAACAATTGGGGGTCCACTCCCTCCGAACTTCTCGATATTTGGCATCTTGAACTTCTCGGGTAACCTCGCTTTAGGATAAGGAGACATGTGGGTGTAGACCATGTAATTCCCAGAGATCCTGACTTGGTAAAACTTCTTGGTGAGCATCTTGAGATCCACTTTGAATTTATTCAACTCTTCCTCCTTTGGATCAGCAACCACAGGCAGGTTAGCCATAGGCTGGGCAATGTTTGGCATTGGAAGTTGGGCAGGCGGCGGCCCATTGATAGGAGGGGCATGTGGATCGTGTTGATATTCTTCTGGAACCCAGATAGGCTCGGGTGGACCCATAGCACGAGGTAATAGGGCCTCGGGCTCTTGAGGAAGATGAAATTGGTTTCGTTGCATCTCTCAGACCTCAGTTTGGAGGTTATCGATCTTGGACACGAGTTGAGGTAGGACTGTCGTCAGATCCGGCTGTATGACTGGTGCTTGATCTGTATTCTCCATGGAAAATGGATGGATTTTGGACTCGGAAGAAGTAGTAGAGGAACAGAAGAAACTCCGGGGTGATTTGACTGAAGATCGAAGCCAATAGGGAGCCAGGCCAAAGGCTTGTGATCGACAAGAGAAGGCGTAGGATGAGATTTATTTTTGAGAAAAAGGGAAGAAATTATTTTTGGATAGAAGGGAGAAATGTTTTTGGATTTTTGATAAAGAAGGAAAAATGTTTTTGGATTTTTTTTTCATAAATAAGGGAAAAACATTTTTGGAGATGGAACTCAGCATGATTATTATGTTCTCACTTGTATTTAATTCTGCTAAATGCAATGTCGGACGGGACTCGATCCTGAAAAAGTGTGGTTTTTAATATATGCAAAGATACGATTTGGACTTGTAACCAGGCTCACTGAAAAGTATGGAACCCCGGGTTTTAAAAATTTATCACGATTTAAATGAATATTTAATTTCCTTTTAAATAGAAACACAAGAGATGATGCGGAAGCGTTGTAAAAGGGGTGATGGTTCAACTTTCAAAAATAACAACAAGTTTTAATTTCTCAAAATAAATTAAAACATAATTCAAGTCCTAGTATTTGCCTAAGTCATGATTATTCATTTAAACAAAGTTAGGCGAAACCAATTTTAGCAACTGACTTGAATAAACCAAATTTACCCAATATTTAATTTAAGTCCCAAATTAAATGAGTGTGATAATTAAACCAAATTTTATCTTGAAATTATCCTAAGCATGGATTCTAAATTATTGTGCAAGATAAAATAAACAATGTCACACTACACCGAGATGTACGAGGAAAAACCCAAGACGGGAAACAACCTCGGACGGCCCTAGCCACAAGTCCACTAGATACGGAATTACAATTACAAGACAGATAGACTTACAACGACTGACTCGATCCCTCTCAAGCCTCTACGCTCCTTCTCGTAGAAACCTCTTCCTAGCGGACAACCTCGGAACACCACCGCGGTCTCGGAATCCACCGATGGGACTTTATATGGTCACCGTCACCCAAGCATGGAGCCTTTCTCCGTGTGGGTAGAATCTCAACAAAAGTCTTCTTTGTGATGGGGTGTAGAAGCAAACCCGAAACGTCCCTTGAATTCGGTAGAGAAAAACCGGTGCCAAAATCTCCAAGTAAAGATATGTATATATAGAACTTGGAATAAACAACAATGGGTGTAAACTAAGTGTTTAAAGATTTTTCTTTAAGTTGAAGAACACTCAAACATGAACATTTTCCTTTTTAATATGATCTCTCAAACTCTCTCTAGGAGATGTATTAGGATGGAAAAGTTATCTTGGAAAATGTGTTTCCCGCACATAATAATGTATGAAAAAAGTTGGTTGAAAACCAAGTGGAGAAGTGGGGAAAAAACTGCCAAAAACTGCTCAAAACTATTCCCGCCCTGGCGTCTCGTTCGAACGAACTTGACTCTCGTTCGAATGAGACTTCTAACGAGCGACCAACCTGGGCTCGTTAGAATCTCGTTAGATACCTCGTTAGAACGAAAAACTCGTTCGAACGACATATCGAACGACTGACCAGTTTAGGGTCGTTGGCAAACTCGTTCGAACGAAACTGGTTCGAACGACAAAACTCGTTCGAACGAAACTGGTTCGAACGACAAAACTCGTTCGAACGAAATCTGGTTCGAACGAAAAAACTCGTTCGAACGACATTTCTAACGAACGACCAGAAAGTTTGTAAAATTCGATTTTGGACCAGAAACTTTTATATACTTATATTAAAGTTCTAATTGATTCTTTCTGAAAATAAAATGCAGTTTTTTATTACACCTAACACCCAATACATATTGTTCCAAGCTCCTATATAAATATAATTACATTCATACCTTGGGAGCATGGAACCTTAGTTGATGACATAGAAACGAGGCACGCAAACCGGCATTTTGATGAAGCTTTAAATTCTTTGCCGCTACGTCTTCAATACATACTTCATAGGCTTGAGAATATTACAAATAAATACTATCCTATGAATAAATGTTTTTGTCCGAAATTGAGCCAAAACTATATATGGACTCAATTGGAAATTTGTGTCCTTACACTCACGAAAAGGATCCTGTTTTAAAAATGCGCAAAAATTGGGAAGCAGGCTGACCCGGAATTTCAACAGAGTTTCAGGTTGAAACCGGTAATCTAAAGTGCGTGTCCTAGGTTTGACACCTATATGCGGGTATGCAGTTCGTTGGGTGAATCGGCATGGGTTCCCCACTTTGGTGTGACTTCCACGATATACGTCTTGCTCTTGCGGGCAATCGGTACGTGTGGACAAGCCATTTGATATACCTGTGTGTACGTGAATTGCCTCACCATATACCTCGTGGGGACGGTACGCGTGAGAGAGAATTCGATATACTCGGTGTACATGAACAAATTCCCTACGATATACCTCCCGTCATGACTTCAGTCAAGCGGTACGATGAGTGGGAACCGTTCGATATACATCGAAGGTACTTGGCCAATGGAAGGTGAGAGTCATATCTCTTAGGCTAACTGCGACCTGCCGGACCAACGCCCATCACGAAGTGAGAATGATTTTCTTGATTATTCCAAACAGGGAGCAAAGTACAAGTACCCAAGGTACACCAAGTATGGATGGCTGATGTGTGCAACACGCTGATATATGTGATCCTAGGTGCACGTGGTGTGAAGTGTACATGGAGAATTTTCTACAAGTGTGTGAACATAAGCATAAGCATGGGATACACATGAAAAAGGGGAAGATGTAGATATGGGGGGAAACATAAACAAATATAACATCCATGTAAATAGAGTCCAGCCCTCAAAATACACATATACCCAATAGAGTCGCCACTGTGGCCATCCACGATCCTCGCCGTGCGGGCGGGCGCGTGTAGGAAAGGATCCTTCTGGTCCTGCGCGTCCCTCTCGTGAGCGCTTCGGCCGGCGTCGTTTGAGATGTGGTGTAAAAATGTTGATAGATCATAGTCGCCAGTCTATTTTATTCAAAACAGACAAAAGAAAAAGGAGAAGCCACCCCAAAGGATGGCATCCAAAGACATACTGGTGCGTGCGAAACCAAGATGATTCGAGAAGGGTTCCGAGGCTTAGTTACGAAATGGGAAGGTGTTAGGCACCCATTCCGCCCTTTCGGTCTCTCATTAATATTTGCTATTTTCCTTTATATTCCCCCCCATGATATGTGTGCATGTGTATATATATAATATAGGTAGGAATCCTCGACTTGTATCATGGAAAAGATAAAGCGAGTCATCCGTAGGAAGATATAAGAATAATATTAGAAAGTAAGGTTTATGCGATTACCCTTATGTTGATCGTTATAATGGAACGACAATGCATATGGAGTAATACGTCACTAAGAATAAGTATATAGAATATAAGAAGATTAGATTTAGAGAAGATAGAAAATGAGAGAAAAATGAGAAAAAGGACTCGAGTCTCGGGGTTTACCCCGAGACGCCTACGTAGCCTATAAAGGCATCAAAGTCCACGTAGTTCGCATACAAAACGAGGGGTGGGGTTTATACCATAAATCCAAATAGGAGATCTCTTATTTGCGAGTGTGTGTGTGTAGAAAAAGTGTTTTAGTTGTGAGAAAAGTGTGAGAAAAGTATGAGAATCCCTATTTGGAATTTATGAGCAAACCCTCTTTTTCTTGTTTTTTGGGTTTTTTTTTATTTATATGAAAAATAAGAGATTTGCAATAATACTAAATAAAAAAGTATATTAGGATATGTGAGATGAGATAATAAGAATGCTAAGTAATAAAACAAGTTATTGAGAATTTAAGAGAATTTAAGAGAGAGTTTGAGAAAGTTGGACCTTCTTGGAGACCTCAAGCTTGATCTTGAATGTGGGAGAGCAGCCCTTGCACTTGGATGATGATGGAGAGTGGTTAATTCACCAAGTTTGATGAAAAGGATGATGAAAAGTGTAAGTAAAAAGGGGATTTAGAGGTTGAAATCACGGTGCCTTCGAGAGAGGTTTCTGGGATTCGCTGGGAGTGAATTTTATCAGATCTGGGATCCCCTTGCAAATGAGGTGAAGGCCTATTTTTATAGTCTCAGGTCACTGCCGATCGGCATAGACCTGTTCCTGCCTATCGGCAGGTGCCGATAGGCAGGGTCTGGAACTTGCCATTTGGTAATGCGCTTCAGGCTTTTTCGGAAAATCGGTCGCCGAGGGCAAACCGTTGGTCAGAATCGCACACGGGGCATACCGTTGGAACGATAATTCAGAGACCTTTGAAAGTCTTTGGACCGCTCCCGAGTTCGAGAGTTGACTTTGGGTCAAATATGGCTCCAAAGCATTTGTCGGTCCATTGGACGGGGAATCGTTCGGACGCAAACGGATCGTTCGTCCGTATGGTAAGTCTAAATCGTGCACGGGGTGGACCTTTGGAAAGGTTAGAAGATATACTACGACATTCCAAAGAGTTTGACCCGGTTTAGGGAGTTGACTTTGATCAATCGGGCCCGGGAAGCATTCGGTGACCTCTCGGAGTCAAACGGATCGTTCGTCCGCATGGAAAGTTGGAATCGTGCACGAGACGGACCGTTGGAAAGGGTATTCAGTGACCTTCAAAGATTCATTCAGCCTCGATTGAGCTGAAGAGTTGACTTAGGTCAAACAGAGCCCGGGAGAGCCCGGGAGAGCCTGGTTGCCTCTAGGTCAGGTTTCGGACACAAACGGATCGTTCGTCCGCATGATAAGTCGAATTCGCGTACGGGGTGGACCGTTGGAAATGGTATTCAGTTCCCTATGAAGATTCATTCAGTCTTGGTCGAGATGAAGAGTTTGACTTTTGGGTCAAACTGAGCCGGGGAGTGCCCGATGCCCTCCAGGTCAGTACTCGGGACATGACCTGGGTTTACGGTGATGAAGGGAGGTACTAGGGACCTAAGGAGAGTTAGGGGGTAACATAATGGGGTGTCTATAGTAGTAAGTTCTACTAATTTGACAATTTAATTTTATGTACAAAAATACAGGGTATTACATTCTTCTCCCAAGAAAAAGGGATTTCATTCTCATAGCTCGCGTTGGGCTGCAACTCAATTCCGTTGAGGTCGATATACTAATGGATGTCCTAATCCCTATTAAAATTCCTCAACATCGACACATGGAAAACATCGTGTACTCACTGAACATGGTTGGGTAAAGCCAATCAATAACCCATTGGGCCTACCCTATCCAATACCATAAAGGGATCTACATAGTGGGGAGCCAACATCATTTTGGATCCGAACCTAACAACACCCTTCATCAGGGAGACCCTAAAAATCACCTGGTCCCAAACCTAAAACTCTATTTTTCGCTTCCTCTAGCTCCTCTTCCAATCTTCTGTTATCTTCATCCATGTCCCGGATAAGTTCCACCTTCTCTAAGGTTTCTTGTAAAATATCTGTACTGAACATCATGTGTTCCTTTAACTCCATCTAATATCTAGACGAATGATAATGTCTCCCATACAATGCTTTGTAGGGCTCCATACTAATAGTCTACTAATGACTATTGTTGTAAGAAAACTACACGAGCAGTAAATATTGGTTCCAACACCCTTCGAGATCCAAAACACATTCCTAAGGCATATCCTCCAAAATTTAGTTCACCCGCTCAGTCAAGCCATCAGACTGAGGGTTAACTATCATACTAAAATTCATTTGTACCCCCATAGAATTTTAAAAAAACCCCTTATAACCGAGATACAAATGTACTGTACAAGTTGGACACAATGGCGCACAGTATCCCATGAATTCGTACAATATTTGACATAAAAAATATGGCGTACTATTCAATGGTATAATCTGTTCACACTGGAAGGAAATGGGCCACATTCGTCAATCTATAATCTATTAACAAAATCAAATCATGACCCCTTTGGGACCTCAATAATCTCACTATAAAATCCATGGATATGATCTCCCACTTCCACTTGAGAATCTTCAAAGGTTGTAATTCCCCTACTGGTTTCTGGTGCGCTGCCTAAACTATAGCTGACAAGTGGCATAGTTATATACAAACTCTACAATGCCTCTCTTCATCCTAACCCACTAATACAATCTATGCATGCCCTGGTATATCTTATCCCCTTCGGGATGCATCGTGAATTATAAGTCATGTGCCTCAGCGAAAAATTCTCTTCTTAACTCCGGACCATTTGACATAACCAACCATTCCTAAAATCTAAATCCTCCATCAAAACTATTTGAGATGAAAGGAATCCCTTCGGATATAATATTTCATACCTTCTCCTGATAGAAGGAGTCTGAAGCTTGGGTATGTATTACTTTTATCACCATGGTTGGTGTAACGGTCATAATTTTAAAAATATTATTCAACAAATCCATATCATGTTTGGCACCCCACTACCATGCCTAAATATCAGGTAACTCATTATCATTCTCTTCCCGTTAATGCTACTAACGTAACGATCAGTCCTTTACTGAATGGATCTGCTACCACATTTCCTTTCCTCGGATGGTACTAAATCGAAAAGTGGTGGTCCTTTACAAACTTGATCTATCTCCTCTATCTCATATTCAGATCCCTTCAAGTGAACAAGTCCTTATGATCGGAAAATAGTGTGAACATATCACCTAGTAGATATGTCTACAAATGCGAAGGGCAAAAACTATTACTACCAGCTCCAAATCGTGAGTGAGGTAGTTCCCCTCATGAGACTTAATCTTTCGAGAAGCCAAAGCTATCAGCCTCTCCTCATCCATTAATACACCTCATATCCCCTTAGAGTGATGCATCCATATACACCAAAAACTCCATGTCGCCTGATTAGGCATAAATTCTTCCCAATTTATCCCTTAATTTAGTTATTTTTAGCATCTCGAACAACGTAATGGATTTTAATTTATCTCATAATCTTGCTACTGACTTATCCTAACGAGTACACCGAGTTTTTGGTATTTCGTATGAATTTTGCAGGTATTTAATGTCAAGAAAGAAAGAAAGAAACCGGAAGAATCGAGAAACGAAAAGAAGGAAAGTCCAAAGGGCAAAAGTGTAATTTTAACTTAGAATTTGGATGAGGTACCTAAGAGAAGTTGAAGATATCAATCTCATGAGCACATAGGAAGAAACGGTACCTCAATCGGAGTCCCAGAACAAAAGTTATGAGCAGTCAAGGTTGGAGAAAAAAAGTCAAAAGGGAAAACCGATCCGCAGTAGGACCGGACTGGTCCCCTGTGCAACAATCTAGAGGACCCCGAATCGAAATCAAACTGAAGAAGGAAGAAAAATAAAAGAACTGGTCCGCCCCAGACTGGTCCGATCAAAAATTAAAAGAACCGATCCACTTTCCAAGCAGACCGATCCGCCTAAGCCCCGGACCAGTCCAGCTATCGAGATTTGAAATTCTATCTTCTTCTATTTGAGAGTCCTAGTGCAGCTAAAACTCCTAAATTTTTGTAGGGTATATAAACCCGAGTTTTTATCATTAATTGGATGGAAAATTTTAGTTAATTTTTTATTCTTCTTCAGAAACCCTAGTTTAGATACAGTTTATTCTTTTAAATTTCAATAGTGAAGATTATTCCGAAATTCTTTGATTACAAGTGTTCTTAATTGCTGTTGTTACTGCTACTGCTTTGGTAAGATTAGGAGTTACTTTTCTTCAGTCAAATTCTTTTCTACATCATTCTACAAATTTTCCTCAGTTTAATCATGGTTTTCTGCAATTCAAAAATTGTTTTCATTAGTTTCAACATGCCAGGCTAAATTTTCTAAGGCCGGGATGCATGAACCCAGCTTGATGTGTTAGTTGCATGTTTATAACATTAATCCTCTGAATTTTGTGATTGATTATGATCGTATCGCGTAGGGACACGACAATTGTAGATCTTTAGATCTCGTTTGCTTCTAAGTAACCGGGATGCTTTAGAATACAATTTAAGTGTAACTATCATGATACTGATTTACTCGTCCTCAGATTAAGTATGATGCGGGCTTGAACCTTATATACGTAATGCTTGGGAGTACTAAATTCTGGGTCTAATTAATCATTTAAATTTACGATTAGTATTATAACTGCAATACACTAGGGTTGGGGGATTGTATTCCCATCCTGTTTTTCTCATCATATAGTTTACAGTTTTAAATCATCATTCATCAGTATTTTTGGTAATTTAGTATAATTGCATCTTTTCATAATTTCATAAATTGCATCTAGTATAGTCATTCTCAAAACCAAATCATTTTTCCTTTCTTTTTAGGGTCAGAGTTAGGATTCACTCATCTTTCCCGTCATCACAACTTCGTTGTCCTGGTTCCCTGAGGATACGATCCCGACTTACTGGGTTTATTACCAACGCGACAGGCTTGCACTTGAGCCTAGAGTGAACGCACATTAGAGACACTTTCTGAGTTGCGCCAAGTTTTTGGCGCCGTTGACGGGGACCTAAGTAGACTTAGGATTAGATCGAGTCAATCTAAAACTTTGACCAAAAATTTCTAAAAAATCTAAAAACATAAAAAAAAAATCAAAAATGTACAAAAAGATTCACCATCATCTCTGACAAGCTGTTAATGCAAAATTCTGAACTCACTCCCACACCCTATAATACTCCAACCAGTATTCACAAAAATCCAATAGTTGAGTACGATCCTGATAGCCCCCACACTCCTAACGCCCCACAGTTCTGGATTCCACCTCCCACACTGTCACACTCAATCTCCAATAACACTCCATTGTCTTTCTTAGGACACACTTCAGAGCACACTCTGAGTACACCAAGTGAGGACACCGAGTCGCTAAGAGAGAGAGAGAGATGTCGCAACACGGTAGTGCAGCTGTCGGTGAGGAAAAGGCCCCGTACCTCCCGCTGAGAGAAATCTTATATCCCGAGCGCACTGTCACTCCGGGATGCATTATACTCCTGTATAATGCCAGGCAATTTCGTTTCAAAAACCGGATGATCCAGATGCTACCCCATTACCATGGTATGGATTTTGAAAAGCCATATCTTCATATCAGGGAATTTGAGGATGTGTGTGATACTCTCCATGATCAAACTTGCACACAAGAGGTGATTTGCCTCAAACTCTTCCCCTTCTCGCTAAAAGATAAAACGAAGACCTGGCTATGGTCTCTACCTCCAAGCTTAATTCCATCTTGGAACAAGTTTCAATCTAGATTTCTCAAGAAATTCTTCCCACCACATCGGACGATCTCCATAAAGGCTCAAATTCAAGCATTCAGGCAATCTGAAAATTAGCCATTTCACCGATGTCACGAGCGTTTCAATGAGTTAGTTGCTTCATGCCCCCATCATGGATTTGATATGGCGAAAATCATTTCTTTTCTCTATAATGGGCTGAACCTTACTTCCAAGCAACTCGTTGAAACCATGGGTAGTGGTTCGTTTGTCGATTTAGATGCCCACGATGCTGAGCTTCACCTGGGGTATGTCGTCGAGACTACCCAATCCTAGGATACTTCTGATCCTAATGCTCAAAATCGAAATTGTCAAGTGACCACCACTCCGTCAGCATCTGAGTTATTTAACGTAGATAAGA
Organism: Sambucus nigra; assembly: GCA_949130495.1. Lineage (NCBI taxonomy): Eukaryota > Viridiplantae > Streptophyta > Magnoliopsida > Dipsacales > Adoxaceae > Sambucus > Sambucus nigra. The sequence goes on along the minus strand of OX422215.1, from coordinate 321,554,925 downwards.
ATTCTATGATGGACAGTCGATTAGATACGCTGGAGAAAAGGATTTTGAGACCTATATGAGGTATATGGAAGAGGACCAACTGGATCCATACCAAACCCCGTCGAGAAGGTGTGTGCAATTTGTGAGGCGGGTCATTCAACTGAGGAATGCCCGACTATACCCACCTACAAAGTGATGCTTCAGGAGCAAGTTAGTGGTATAGGAGGATTTAAGGGTAATTTCGATGCACCACACGAAAATTCTTACAACCCTTCTTGGAAAAACCATCCTTGTTTTAGCTATGGGCAACAACATGCTGCGATGAATCCTCCTTCACATGTTGTCCCCCTCCACCACAACACTTTCAACAAGCTCCACACATGCAAGGACATGTGAAAGCACCACCACCTCAAGGAGCATATATCCCGCCACCGCGGAGAACTCTCGAGGATACTATGAATCAATTTATCATTAGCTAGACTGCAAACTATGCTAGATATGATCGCCTGATTAGCGACATAAATACAAGTCTATCAAAGATATAATCCTCATTCAGTGTTCAAGAGAAGGCAAAGTTTCCTTCCCAGGGCCAAAGACCTCCCCAAGGTCAAACTAGTGTTAGCTCCACCTCTACTGAACATCAGGATCAATGTCAAGATGTGACCACTCTTCGTAATGGGAGAGTCGTTGATTTATCACCTCCCCCACACGACACAACGAAAGACAAGGAGATTTCACCCGGCACGAAAGAGGCTGAAGATGTCCCCTTGAATGAGAGTGATAAAGAAGTCACTAGTGAGCCTGAGGTAGTAGTGAAACCACCCTCCGCGGCACCGTTTCCCAAAAGCTTGATTCCTTCCCATAAAGGAAACCCACGTGAGGATGTGATAGATGTACTAAAGTAAGTAAAGCTAAACTTACCTTTCCTTGATGCCATTAAGCAAATTCCAGCTTATGCAAAAGTCATCAAAGACTTGTTGAAGGTAAAAAGAAAGATGAAGGTAAATAAGAGTCTTTCTAGCACAGAACGTGAGCTCTATTCTACTGAACGATCTCTCGTCTAAATTTAAAGATCCCGGTGCACCCACCATTTCCCGCATCATTGGAGAAAACAAAATCGAAAAAGACTTACTTGATTTGGGAGCAAGTGTTAGTATCCTCCCTTATTCCATTTATAGGCAACTTGATTTGGGTGATCTCAAGCCCACAAAAGTCACTCTCCAATTAGCGGATCCAACCGTGAAGATCCCAAGAGGCATAGTTGAGGACATGATCGTCCAAGTTGACACTTTCTACTTCCCAGTAGACTTTGTCATTTGGGACACGGAGCCCTCCTTCACGTCGCACAACCATGTTTCCATCATACTTGGGCGCCCGTTCTTAGCTACGGCTAACGCAATCATCAATACTCGGAATGGGCGAATGCAACTCACTTTTGGGAACATGACCTTAGAGACCAACATCTTCCACATAGCCCAACATACGGGGGAAGAAGATGATCTTCATGTGGTGAGCTTAATAGATGAGATAGTAGAGGAGTATTTTGAGGATAATTATTATGGTGACGCCTTAGGGTCCTGTTTAGTGTCGAGACACGAGAGTGAGGGGACGTACATCGACTACGAGATGGAGGTTGGGGAGTTGAGAGAGATACTCGATGAGAGATCGTCGAATGAGGACGCGAGAGATGTAAATTGGGTTTCTAAATTCGAAGAGTTACCACCGAGGGATACACGCATGGTTCCCTCCGACGAAAAGTTTCCAACCCTTGAATTGAAGAAACTTCCCTCCCATATTAAATATGCATACCTAGGAGAGGATGAGACATTTCCCGTTGTTGTCTCCTCTAGCCTAGACGAAGAGCAGGAGGGAAAATTGTTAAAAATTCTAAGAACGCACCAAAGTGATTTTGGTTGGTGCATCGCTGATTTGAAGGGGATAAGTCCTTTGATTTTCACTCAGAAGATCCATCTCGAAGAGGATGTCAAGCCCTCAAGAGAAATGCAAAGAAGGCTAAATCCCAATATGAAAGAAGTAGTGAGAACCGAGATTATCAAATTATTGGATGACGGGATTATCTACCCAATATCGGATAGCAAGTGGGTGAGCCCTATTCAAGTCATCCTGAAGAAGTCGGGCATGACAGTGATAGAGAATGCTAAGGGAGAGATAGTTCCCCAACGTACCACCACCGGGTGGAAACTCAATGCAGGAACTAAGAAAGACCATTTCCCCTTACCATTTATTGATCAAATGCTTGAGAGAGTAGCGGGCCACCCTTACTATTATTTCCTTGATGGTTATTCCAGATATAACCAAATTGAGGTAGATGTATTTGACTAGGAGAAAATGACCTTCACTTGCCTTTTTGGTATGTTTGCCTACAAATGTATGCCATTCGGCTTGTGTAATGCACCCGTGACCTTTCAAAGGTGCATGTTGAGCCTATTTAGCGACATGGTCGAGATAGGAATCGAAGTGTTCATGGACGATTTCAGCGTTGTTGTCACCTCTTTCGATCGTTGTCTAGAAAAACTGGAAAAAGTACTTGCCTAGTGTGTGGAAAAGAACTTAGTTTTGAATTAGGATAAATGCCATTTCTTGGTCATCGAGGTAATAGTTCTTGTCCACATAGTATCATCCAAAGGGATAGAAGTTGATAGGGCAAAGATTGATGTCATAGCTGACCTTCCCCCACCAAAATTGCTCAAAGACGTGCGCTCCTTCTTGGGCCACGCGGGATTTTGTAGAAGGTTCATTATGGACTTTATCGCCATCGCTAGACCCTTAAGCAACCTACTCATGAAGGACACCCCATTCGAGTGGAAGGAAGCATGTCAAAGCTCATTTTTAAAACTGAAAACCATGCTTTTGTCCGCTCCCATCATGCAAGTTCCGGATTGGTCTTTACCATTCGAACTTATGTGTGATGCTAGCGATTTTACGATAGGGGCTATTTTGGGCCAAAGAAAAGATAAGCAGGCTCATGTCATCTATTATGCTAGACGGACTCTTAGCGAACCACAACTCAACTACTCTACCACGGAGAAGGAGTTGCTAGCGGTAGTCTTTTCCCTTGATAAATTCCGGTCATACCTTATGTGACACCCCGACTAATTAAATACCGGGTAGCTACTCCTTTATTAAATTAATTCAAAATGCCAAGTTGGCTCAGTTAATAGCATCACTGTCGAAAACCTTTTAAAGATTACTAACCACCTAGTATTTAAAAAGTAAGTTGCCAAATTTTAATTTAAGTCTGATTAACATGCAACAAGTGTAATGAAGAAATAAATAACACCATTCACCATACTGAAGTAAAACGAATAACCATCACAATAGAGTAAATAAGTCTGGAGGAAAACTCCTCACTACAATCCCACAACTGAAAAAGTAAACCGAATACTGAAACAATACATGCTAAAGTCTGAAAATTGAAATGTAAAAGATGCTCTAAATAGAAATGGGCAACATGCCCTACAACTGATAGATAGTGACTCTAGAATCCAAAAGATAGAAGCGTCTACATGCAAATCCCTGTAGCTTCCACAAACAGCTACAGCTCGTCACCTGAATGAGAATCCTATGCTTGGTGTCCCTGTGGCTGGGCACCTAAAATGGTTTTACAAGAAAAAGAGATTTGAAAAGCAAACGGATCAGAGCCCGAATGTGGAGTTATATTTTAAAAACCTGCAAGTGCTTTAAAAACATTTAAAACATTAAATGCAAAGTACATGTTAGGACGTGCACTCACATGATATTCTCACCTCTCGTCTAACTGTGCACTCCTAACGTAAGTACCCATCTATAACGACGCAAACCACTAGCTAAGTACCAACATATCTAGCTAGACTGTCGTAGGTCCTACCCTTATTACCCGGTTCTATTAACATAACAACGCTCGTAATTAAGATAGGGATTTAATGTAAACTCAGATGCTCAATATGCAATATATTTCTCTATCAGCTAACTCATTATGTTTCTCGAAACAATACCGTAATTATTTATACAACATTAACATGAATGTTCTTATTAATTAAGTGTATATTATTCACATCATAAATATACAATACGAGCACCCCGAGAACCAAGCTGCGGTGCACACATACTCTGCTATCCATCCCGGTACATCACGTACATAAGGATCACATATTCCGAATCTCTCAGGAATAGTTCAGATAACACAAATCACAAATAGTGGAGGCGAACACAGTCACATCACATGGGTCACGCACATACCTACGCTCCCACGATCAGCGGACTTATTAACATCCCAATAAGTCTTTCTCTGACCTATGTTCATCGAGGTACCAATCTATATCCCCCCCGTAGGCACACAAGGATTAGAGGGTCCTAAGCAAACGCAACCTCCCGTGATAGCAAGTATGGTAGGTATGTCATACACACAATTCATATACCAATACTAAGTAAACACACGTCTTAGTAATACTGTAGTTTAATCGTAGTACATATCGCATTCTCGTACTAACTTATAATTATCACAATTTATACTATTCCGGTTTGTAATTATACGTGCCATAATTCATCCTCACGTCATAGTAGACTCTCACGTCTCAACCCAAATGATTCATTGAATATAACTCTCGTATATAATTTACTCCTCATAAAAATCCAAAAGTCCCAAATCTATCCTTACATCATCAAGGAATGTTAACTCTACCCTCGAACCAGTTTACGGGATTCTAAAAATCAAAATAGTCCAAAAAGGACCAAACTGTCAACTCGTTAGAAGTCTCGTTCGAACGAGACTGTTCGAACGAGATCCCTCTGTCAACTCGTTAGAAGTCTCGTTCGAACGAGGCTGTTCGAACGAGATTCCAGTTCGTTCGAACGAACTGTCCCTTCTAACGATATCTCGTTCGAACGAGATATCGAACGAAATCCCTACTCATTAGCAACGACTGGTCAACTCGTTAGAAGCTCGTTCGAACGAGTTCGTTCGAACGACCTGGGGACTGCTTCTAACGACTGACCAGTTTCGGCCCAGATTTTTCCCCAAATCGTTTTTCATCCATTTTAACACCTCAAATCTTCTAAACTAAGTCCCAACAATCGTTTAAAGGTCTATAATCAATACTAAACATATATAGTCACATCCTAACATGTTTTTAAGGGATCAATCCATCCTAACATCAATTAAATTTACAAATTTCTACCCTTTTTCCCAATATCTCAAGAACATGAACCCTAAATTTATATCATCATCAAATCTCAGAATTTAATTCGTTTTCATTTCTCCTAATCACAGTTATTATGAGGGAAATCATCTACCTATCATACTACATGCAATTCTCTTCACAATTTCAAGTTCTAAACTCCAACTACATGGGTTTTCATTTAATCTTTCAAGAACAATCAAAATTCTTCAATTTCTAACATGGAAAAGACATTCTCTGAATTTAAATGGAATAAAGTCACTTGCCTTGGTTTGATTTCTGATTTTGGTGTAGGTTTGATGAAGTTTTCTGCAGAAATTCCTCTCTCCAAGCTCCTTCTCCAATGGTGGTTTAAGGTGGCTAGGGTTTGATTTGGGGAACTTAGAAAACCTAAATGATACCCTACGTAGCCTTCTAGGTTAATATGGTTTGGTTATGGGCTTAGTGGGTCAAATCCACATCAGATTTAATTAACCAATTTTCGTCACTTTTAATTCCTCAAAATGTAAAATTACCAAAATACCCTATAAGTTGCCGGTATGGCCTAAAAATACCCCGGGACCCAAACTACACCCCCAGCTAGTGTTTTCTGACTATCTCGACCCTTCCGGACGCGTTGGCGAACTCAAAATGACCATACGGTTTATAGATTTTAAATTCACTTTTATTATCAAAATATTACACCGTGACGCGGCGGTCCCACGCGTCTCAACAAAATTTATAAAATGTCGTATATAAATCTCACGACAACTTTTATAATACCAAATACATATATAATCATATATGCACATAATCAAATACCAACTCGCATCTCATTAGTATTTATAACCCGGATTAATTTCCAATTAATACGCATTTAATTAATTAATCCCAAAAATAAATATAGCCAAAATTACGGGGTATTACACCTTATCGGTTCTCCCATTACTTGCTTCACCGACCACGCGGCTTTGAAATACCTACTTGCAAAGAAAGATGCAAAGCCGTGCCTCATAAGGTGGATCCTACTCCTACAAGAGTTCAATCTCTCCATTAAAGATAATAAAGGAGTAGAAAACGTCGTTGACGACCACTTATCACGGCTTTTGTCTGACGTACCTAGTGATCTCATACCCATAGATGAATACTTTCTGGATGAGCAACTTTTTGATACCTCTTCTTTGCCCTGGTTTGCGGATATAGTGAACTACCTTTTCACGGGATCCGTCCCTCCCGACTGAACACCGCAAGATAAGAAGAGGTTTATTACTTGGTCGCGCATGTTTTTCTATGATGATCCCTTCCTTTTTAAATATTACGCCGACCAAATCATCCGACGATGTATACCGGATGACGAGATCCCTAAAGTCATCCAGTTTTGTCATTCGGAAGCTTGTGGAGGCCAATTTTTGATGAAATAGATGATCGCTAAAATTATCCAATGCGGCCTCTATTGGCAAACAATATTCTGGGATGTGAACGTTGCTTGTAAATCTTGCAATAGGTGCCAACGGATGGGAGCCATTACCCGACGAGACATGATGCCTCTTACCCCCATACTCATCATTGAGATATTCGACTGTAGGGGTATTGACTTCATGGGTGCCTTCCCCACATCCTTTGGTTTCCTATACATCCTTGTTGTCATAGACTACGTTTCTAAATGGGTGGAAGCTATAGCTACAAATAAAAATGACAACAAAGTGGTGATTAAGTTCCAGCAGGAACACATACTTTCCCGCTTCGGTGCTCCGAAAGCAATAATCAGCGACAATGGCACGCACTTTTGCAATAGGCCATTCGAGAAGCTAATGAGAAAGTATGGAGTCATGCACAAGGTTGGAACGACTTATCACCCACAAACGAACGGGAAGGCCGAACTAGCGAATCAGGAAATTAAGAACATTCTTGAAAAGACCGTCAATCCTACCCGGAAAGATTGGTCACTTAGATTGAACGATTCGCTATGGGCCTATCGCACCGCATATAAAAATCCACTCGTTATGTCCCCTTTCCGCTTTGTGTATGGAAAACCTTGCCATCTTCTCGTGGAATTAGAGCACAAGGCGTATTGGGCGATTAAGGAGTTAAACTATGCCATGGATAAGGCCGGTGAAGCTCACAAGCTTCAAATAAATGAGTTAGAAGAAATACGCAATGATGCGTATGAGAATGCTAAAATTTCCAAAGAAATGATGAAAATCGCTCACGATAGCATCATTCGACGCAAAGAGTTTCTTCTCGGGCAAAAAGTACTTCTTTATAACTCTCGGCTTCATCTCTTTTCAGGTATGTTGCGATCACGATGGTCTGGCCCGTTCGTTGTGAAGAATGTTTTCCCTCATGGAGCTGTTGAATTAGACAATTTGAAAGTGGGAAATACATTGAAAGTAAATGGACAATGTCTAAAGCCATATCTAGAGGCGTGTGTGGAAGAAGTCGACACCGTTCGGTTGTCGGACCCCGTTAGAGGGTAGAGTGAGCTATTACAGTGAGATCGTTGCACCGTCGACGCATATAGGGTGAGAGTCGTGTGTGTAGTGAGAGTCGCGTGCGTAGTGAACTTCGATAGGATTAGGGTACATTCGGGAGAAAGTATTCACATTTTTGGGAAATTGAGTCAAGATGCATTGACCAGTGATATCGAGAGGTTTTAGTCCAAAATTGATAGGGAGCATGTTGTAAAAGTGAAACTTTTCGGAGAAGAGCGATCGAAATTAAGTTAGGGGGAAATCCAGCTCAAATACAAGAGTCAGACCGGTTCCTTTATTTTAGGACCGGACCGGTCCACCCCGAACCGATTCCTTTAATTTTGAGCTGGACCGGTCCGGTAGTCAAATTTGCTTGCACATTAAAGGACCAGACCGATCCGATCCCCAGGCGGACTAGTCCGCTGTCTGTAGAAATTTTTCCCCTTTTCCAAGGTTCACCCCCTTCTCCCCAATCCCATTCATTCCCTCCAAACTCGTCCACACCACTCCCAAGCCTAACCTTCCCCTGCCAAATACACCCCCTTTTCCCTCCAAACCTTTTCCTTCCAAATCCAAACCCTACCCCCACCCTTTCACCTATAAATAACCACCCAAACCCTCCCTTTCCCTCCACACCTTCAACCAAACTCCTCTTGTCTCCCTCCCTAATTTTCCAGCAAAAATCTCTCTCGTTATCATGGCCCAACGCCCTGCCCCCACCAAATACGACTCCATCGACATTCACCCCTCCGGCCATGGGGAATTCCGTTCCTGCCAAGAGGAGCGATGGCGCCATCAGTTTTTCGATTCGGATCGCAAACTTTATTTGTAGCGCACTATCGAATGGACCGGTCTGCTAAACTCCGTCACCACCCTTTTCATGGTTAGGGGTTGGTGCCGATTCCTCCATGAATCATATGAAGCGTCTTGGGCGGCCGAGGTGTGCTCCTTTTATGGCACCCTTGTTCGGACGGGCCAATTTGAGGCTCAAGATTACATTGATGGGACCGTTGTCCCCTTTTCGTTGGCCCTTCCCACGGCCAAATTGGCCGAATACGATGTTCCTGATGTCCAAGAATTCACTTACCCTCGAAACATCGCCCCGATCGCCAAGGAATTGATCATGGCCCGCATTGCCCCCGATGTTGCATGGACGGGGAAAACTGTCGCGGTGGGCCACCTCAATTAGAAGGCACGCCTCACCTTCCAAATCGTGTGTGCAAACATCTTGCAGACGTCAAATGACTCACCGATGCGGCCCCGTCAGGCCACCTTTACCTACCACCTCTTTGACCCACACACTTCCATCAACTTGGACCGCACCTTATACACCGACATCATGGTCGCAGCCCTAGATCATAAAGGTGCCGCCCCCTTCCCTATGCTCATTTGATCATTTCCATCCTCAAGGACGCTGGCATTACGGCGTCGCTCAATTGAATTTACCTCCCCGGTCCTTTTGGATAAGGGACCCGCACTAAGAGCGCCAAATAGCTAGCTGTCCTTCGGGCAAGGCGGAGAAGTGATAGTGAAGAAGAGGTTGCCTCGATCTAAAGCGACGAAGAGGAAGAAGAGGCCTCCAGTGTGGATGTCAAATGGGTGACATCGGTCAGGATGAAGAGTCGACAGACGAAGAAGACGACCCGGATATTGAATGGGAGGGTAGAGACCTCACGAATCGTATGGCGGCACTTGAGACGAGATTCGGCAACTTTTTGACCGATTACCATCGCGATACGAGCATGATGTTCCGGTTCCAAGCGGACATATATCGATGCCAAGGGGATCCCAATGATCCATTGCCCTCCTACTTCTATGACCCCTATGGCCCCGACGAGCCCAGTTCCTCCCAACCCCCGCCCCAGTGAAGCTGTATTTGTGTGTGTGGAAGTTTTTATGTATTTTTCCTGTTTCACATGGGTGTATGCTTTTCCTTGTAATTGTACCACAGTCTTGTTTGCTATCAAATCTACATTTTCTCCATTTGTTTGTTTTATTTATCGCACTTATTATTTTGCATTGTTTAGATTTTAATCCTTTTTTGCTTGAGGATAATGCAAAAGTCTAAGTTAGGGGGGGTCACAAGTGCGTATTTCGAAAACTACACAAATTTTCAAAAACGCCCAAAAATTTCTATAAAAAACCATAAAATTTTGAAAAACCCTAAAATATTTTTGTTCAAAATAAATAAAAATTGGAATTCAAAATTTTCAAAAATATCATTAAAAGTCGGATTGAAGTCTCAAGTTGTAAAATGCAACGTATACAAAGCCGAAATTGACCAAAGATGGAAATTGAGCGAAAATTAACGACTTAACGAATAAGTGTAGAGATTAACAAACCCGGTGAGATTCGAGCCTATCACTTTTTGTGAGTTTTTAAATCAATCCGAATTAATTGTTAACTCAAAGTTCTTTTCAACGTCTTAAAAAGTCAACGAGGATCTCAATCCTTTCATTTTGATCGGTTATGAAAATTGAGTGTAATATTGCCTTGAAAAACATGATAAATTGATCTCTAAACTTAATTTCATCTCGAAACGCATATGGTAACGCAATTGGTATTTTGGACAATGAAGTTGGCCCTCGTTTGTCACCCAAAAATATTGGCCAGAAAAAGTAGCGAAAAAAAATTACCCCCTTTTGTAACCCAAATTGAGCCAAATAAGCTTTTCCCTTTCGTTTGATAACCTGAAAAACCAAGTAACTCGGAATTGCGAAAATGGAAAAATTCAGAATTTAAGTCCAAAAAGTGAATATAAAGGGGCAAGAAAAAGAATAGCTATGCTCAACAAAATAGCAAGAAAAGAAAATAAGTGAAAAATAGAAAAATATAGAAAAAGAAGAAAAAAAAATTGAGCAATAGCCCAAAAAAAGCACAAATGGACATCATAAATGACTTTTCCAATTTCAATCCTTCCCACCATTTTCATTTTACCCCATATACCTTAAAACCCGAAAAAGTCCTAAACGAGTCTAAAATTGCGAAATTGGTTACCGCGTGGAGAGCTAATACACCAAAAGATAATAAAAGAGATTGAATGCTCAAAAAAGAGGCAATGTTCCAGTTTTTAAAACCGTAATCCATTGATGAGATCCTATCACTATAAAATTTTCGTCTTTCTTCTTGTATGCGTGATTTTGCGTCCATTATATTTACTCTTTTTATCACGCATACCAAGAGAATAGCCACATTCCGAGTGATTCGTTTGAGAGAGCATTCCATGAGAATTTGAAATCAAAACGAATGTTCGGGTAAGCAACGTAATGATCAATCGGTGGAAATTGGCGATTATATTTTCGGCTTCGCACACACGCACTATGATTTGAGACGTGTAAGTATGACTTGATGATGACTATTTTCTGCGAAAGTTTGAGTTATAAAATTTTTAGGTATTTTAATTTTTCTTTTAGTTGAATTTTGTGGGTACATTCTCTGCAAACCCTCACGAGACACAACTCGTCCTACTAGGGTGACCTAGGGGTTTAAAGGCTTGTTGCATATGCTAAATGCTATTATTTGCCCGCGAAAAAGGTATTCTATCGCAAGAAAATGTTTTTCAAGAGTTGAGCCGTGCTAGGATTCTTTTACATTGCTCGGGACGCGCAAAGTTCTAAGTTAGGGGGGTTTGATTAAGCATAAATTCTTCCCAATTTATCCTTTAATTTAGTTACTTTCAGCATCTCTAACAACATAATCGATCTCACTTTATCTCATAATCTTGCTACTGACTTATCCTAACGAGTACACCAAGTTTATGGTATTTTATACGAATTTTACAGGTATTTAATGTCAAGAAAGAAAGAAAGAAATCAGAAGAATCGAGAAATGAAAAGAAGGAAATTCCAAAGGGCAAAAGTGTAATTTCTACCCACAATTCGGATGAGGTACCTAAGAGAAGTTGAATATATCAAGCTCATGATCACATAGGAAGAAACGAAACCTCAATCGGAGTCCCGGAACAAAAGTTATGAGCAGTCAAAGTTGGAGAAAAAAAGTCAAAAGGGCAGACCGATCCGCAGTAGGACCGGACCGGTCCGCTGTACAACAATCTAGAGGACCCCAGATCGAAAGCAAACCAAAGAAGGAAGAAAAATAAAAGAACCGGTCCACCCCGAACCGGTCCGCCAAAAATTTTAAAGAACCAATCCGCTTTCCAAGCAAACCGATCCGCCTAAGCCCCAGAGCGGTCCGGCTATCGAGATTTGAAATTCTATCTTCTTCTATTTGAGAGTCCTAGGGCAGCTAAAACTCTTAAATTTTTGTTGGGTATATAAAGCCGAGTTTTTATCATTATTTGGACGAAAAATTTTAGTTAATTTTTCATTCTTCTTCAGAAACCCTAGTTTAGATACAGTTTATTCTTTTAAATTCCAATAGTGAAGATTATTCCGAAATTCTTTGATTACAAGTGTTCTTAATTGATGTTGTTACTGCTACTGCTTTGGTAAGATTAGGAGTTACTTTTCTTCAGTCAAATTCTTTTCTACATCATTCTACAAATTTTTCTTAGTTTAATCATGGTTTTCTGAAATTCAAAAATTATTTTCATTAGTTTCAACATCCTAGGCTAAATTTTCTAAGGCAGGGATGCATGAACCCAGCCTGATGTGTTAGTTGCATGTGTATAACATTAATCCTCTGAATTTAGTGATTGATTACGACCGTATCGCGTAGGGACACGACAATTGTATATCTTTAGATCTCGTTTGCTTCTGAGTAACCGGGATGATTTAGAATACAATTTAAGTGTAACTATCGTGATACAGATTTACTCATCCTCAGATTAAGTATGATGCGGGCTTGAACCTCATATACATAATTCTTGGGAGTACTAAATGTTGAGTCTAATTAATCATTTAAATTTAGGATTAGTATTATAACTGAAATACACTAGGGTTGGGGTATTGTATTCCCGTCCTGTTTTTCTCATATAGTTTACAGTTTTAAATCAGCATTCATCAGTATTTTCGGTAATTTAGTATAATTGCATGTTTTCATAATTTCATAAATTGCATCTAGTATAGTCATTCTCAAAACCAAATCATTGTTTCCTTTCTTTTTAGAGTCAGAGCTAGGATTCACTCATCTTTCCCGTTGTTACAACTTCGTTGTCCTGGTTCCCTGAGGATACGATCCTGACATACCGGGTTTATTACTAACACGACAGGCTTGCACTTGAGCCTAGAGTGAACGCACATTAGAGACACTTTCTGAGTCGTGTCATCGCCCCTTACAAATGCATGGACGGGCGCGATCGTGAGATTATCCCGAAGTTCCTCAAATACTCTCTAGAAGTCTACCCTCTAAACAAATGGTATCCCTTTATGGGTGAGGTGAATCAGTGTCCCTACAATCTTTAAGAATATATGAGTGAACCTCATGTAGTACCCAGCTAAACCTAAGAAACCACTAACCATTTTTAGGCATCATGCATTGCCCTCAATCCATATCTATAAATACCTTAATAGGATCCACCAAGATCCTAGCTTCATATACAATGTGGCCTAACAACTGGACCTCTCAAAGCCAAAACCTACACTTAGAGAACCTAGCATACAACTTATGTTCTTGTAGTGTCTGCAAAACCAATCACAAATGCTTCGCATGATCCTACATCGATCGAGAATACACTATAATGTCGTTAATAGACATGATGATGAACTGATCCATGAATGGTTAAAAAATCATATTCATCCTATCCATGAATGCTTCTGGAGTGTTGGTCATACTAAATGGCATGACCCATAACTCATACGATCCATATCGCATCAAGAAAGGCATTGTCTAAATGTCTTCCTCCCGAATACTTAACTTATGAGACCCTGAACATAAATTAATCTTGGAAAAGAATGACGTACTCCTCAACTAGTCGAATAGATCATCGATACGCAATAATGACTGCTTGTTATATATCATGGCCTTATTGGAAGGGGGTGTCAAAGAGGGTGAGATAACCGTGATGCTCGAACCCTATCGCACCACGAAGCACTTTTAGTGTCTCAGTTTGTTTGGGAATGCAACCCTAATAGGCCAATAAATTTTTTCCAAGGCTAAATATGGGCAAGCGATCAATAGCAAACAAGTACCGCGAGGGAAATATGAAAAAGAATTTGAAAAAAGAGTCAAAGAGTGCTTGAAATTGTCCCGATAATCTATAAATAATGGGAGCGATCCGTCATGAATTTGTTCACAAATCTCCTACATGTCCAATAGAGCCATCCGATATGGTGCCCGCATAATGGGCCTCATGGCTGGTGCAAAATTTATACAAAAGTCTACCGCTTTAATTGGTACAAACCTTGGTACCACATCAAATTGTTCAATAACTCCTAAAAAATTGGTATCAAATCTAAGGATATTGTAACCTCCTCAGACGACATCACATATATGTAATACAAGTGTGTGCTAGACCTTCCCTTGAGCCAAAGAATATAAACTAAAAACATCTCCTGATCGGGATTAACAAATATGAATGCCTTCCCACTACGGTCAATCTGTGCATGAGAATGAGCTAACCAATATGTACCCAATATGACATCAAATGTCGACATATCCAAAAGTTGTAAATCAGGAAAAAAATATAATTGAATGATCTCAACTACCAAGTGTCTACATAGTGAACATAATGTAGCACCCCTACCTAATAGGGTATCCACATGTACAGACACGTACGTAGCTATATCTATGTCACAACCCATTTTTAGAATGAATGTACAAGATAGTAACAAAGCAAGGAAACTAGAGTTAAGGTAAAAAACAAAACTTTATTCATTACAGCGATAACTAACATCGTATTACATATAATGTATCACCAAACATAGGAGTGAATTATAAGTGTTACATTTTATCCCAAAAATGAGAAATGACATAGGTCATCGAGAAACTCCATTCTTTGATTCCATATTCCTTAACTTCCTTCCATATAGTTATAAAAGCATAAAAGTGATTCGTGTGTATCACAAAAAGGGAGGGGGTATGACTTCCTTATCCTGGAACATCTGGAGGTAAACATGAATTATCAAAAGTATGGTATATAGATTTTAAACACTTCTATAATGAATAAATTTATATAGAGGTTTGAGGCATGTATGGATTTAACTGTTTAAGGAAGAAAAATTAAGAATTAAGTATAAGCAATAATTATTATAAATGAAGAATAAAGTTAAGAATCTTTAAACAGATAATCCCATAATTATCAGTTTACTAATAGGTATAGAAGAATCAAGCATATTAGTATAACCAAATAATAATTCAAAACATGGATTTCAAATAACCGGGCTATGCACGTTTTGCGGGAACGACATTCATATATATGTAGCATAACTAGGCTCTCAAAACATCCTAAGACCTATGGGCAAAGTAGAAAAGTCATGTGGGATGACACGATAGTTTACTCCCTAAGTTATACGGATGCTTGTAACAAAAAGATTTAGCACATAAATGCCTGGGTGAACTAATTCAATCATTTGCAGTAACCTCATGAAATCAATTATTAGAGGGAAGGGTTTAAATTGATGAAAATGATCCATATTCATATATCAATGATATTTAACAACATATATAGTATGGCAGTATCATAACATTCACATACTAAGAGTAATTTATGGTTTTCACAATGTGAGATCAATAGAAGTTATATCTAATACACTGAAATTACTATCGAAAAGGCAAAACCTATGTATCAGCTGGGGAGAATGTGTTTAAAATTGTCTTGAGATAGGATCGGGAGGGTCAGGTGCTTGACTATATGTCAATTAGCGTAGTTGTAAGTATATATTGTTGAGATAAGATTTAATTTGAAAGAAAAAATGAAAAAAATTGTATTTCATAAAGTTTAGGGGTATTTTGAAATTGTTTTTTTTTGCATTTAAAATGTTGGTCTTAAGGTTATATTGTAAAATGGTGTAAGACTTTTTGGATTAAAATTTCTCAAAGAATATGTGAAAAAAAGTTGGGGTAATTGGCAATTTTATGAAAATACTTTTAAGCCAAAACCTTAATTTTCTGTAACTTGAGATAGGTTTGACCAAACATTGTCTTACCTTATACCATTTTGGCGAGAAAAAATTAATAAAAATTTTGGGGAAAAAATCAGAAAATTTTGATTGGTCACGCGGACTCACGTGCTTAGTCAATATTTTTGGTTGAAAAGTTCATCTTCAACTTCTCAACATTTGACTTAGGTTTTGATAAAACTTTTATCTCGTATATCACTCGATTTTCTAAACCATTTAAGATGATTCCTGAACCAAACGAACCTATTTTTTCACGAGGATTCCAAATATATAGGTTTTATGGATTAAGGTTCAGAAATGATCGAGTTTCAACTACTAAGTTTTTTTCAAAAAATTTGACCAAACATTCGTGGAGCTACAGAATATGGCAATGTCTTTTAATCTTATGGTTGGGTTTATGCTATCCTAGGGAAGATTTTGTCTTTAGTTTGAAGGGCTAAGGTAATTGGTTGAAGATAATTTTGAATTTGAAGTTTCTGAAACATCGAAAAAACCTTTGAGAAATTGGGGCTGAAAACTTTTTTTTAAATATCCATTTCACTAGAGCTCTTGGGTTCATAAGGAACTCATTCGTCGCTTTGAAACATGTTCAAGGTCAAGTAATGAAGTTTCGTCATTAAAGCTCAAGCTTTAATGGAAGTTTTGGGTGTTTCGACCTATAAAGACCATATTACACGTAAAAGCTTGGGTTCTTTGATTGGGTTATGCTTTGTGATAGTGAAGAAAATATTTTGGATGATAAAAACAAGAAATGGTGCATAAAATCATAGGTTACCAGTTTGGAGTGAAAAAAGAGAAGTTTTGTTCGGCTAAACTAGTGAGTTTCAAGGCTAGAATTCATGGGGTATTTATAGTATAGACTAGGAGCAGTCTGTTGGTGTACTAGGGAGGTGGATTTTTTCTTGTTTTAAGAAGATAAAAATGAAGCACAAGGTTTTCACATGTGTGTCATTTTCAGCTGATTTGGATGCTTTATTGAGGGGGAGTATAAATATGTCAGTTTTGAGTTTGGTCCTTAAAGAAGATGTTTAGTATTTATTTAACATTTTATTTGATTAATTTCCATATTTAAAGGACATTTTTATAATTTTATCAAAGTTCAAGATGTTTGGGTTGTAAAATTAAATTAGTTGAGTTCTAAGGGTTCAATGTGATATACGATTAGGGACTTGGGGTGAAATATAGGTCAAGTTATGCTTTTTCAAAAGTTTATTGGGGTATTTTTGTCATTTTAAACCATAGGGGGAGCTTATGTAATTAATCAAAGTTGTAAGATTTTATGACTATTTTCAACTTTGTAGAGGGTGTTTGACTAAGTTATAAGGGGGATATAGGGCAATAAATAGGGTTAACCGATCCTAATTTGATCATTCCAAGGTTTCGATACTATGAGGATATTATATTTAACTGCCTAATAAAACTTCATCCTCGAATTTACCTATAAAAGCTCGGGATTTTGTTTCTTCACAGCTTGCTCTGTTTCCCCAGTAGCTTCTTATTGATTTTAGAGTTCCCAGAGCACCTTCACTAAAGAAATTTCTTTTCGTCTAAGAACATTTATCTAACGGTTCAAAATTTGAAAAGGACGATCTTCAAATTCATGGTTTGGTTGAACAAATATTTCATGTCACGTAATCACATGTGTTGGATATGAAATATAATTTGTAACTGGGACACATAGAATACACCATGAATACTTGACAATTATGGGAGTAATTCCAATTCATAGGCCACGGGGCCACCACGTTTGTTGATGTTAAAGGGTCTAATGTATCTTGGCGCTAACTTCCCTTTCCTTTAAAATCGTAAAATTCCTTTTCGAGGAAAAACTTTCAAGAATAATTTATCAAAAATTTGCAATTCTAAGGTCTCCCTGCAATTGTTAGCATAACTCTTTTGTTGATCTTGAGCCATTTTTAGTCTCTCTTTATTCTGTTGTATCTTTTCGGTAGTTTCTTGAACTATCTTAGGACCAAATTTCTTGCTACTTCCTGATTTGGCCCAATATAGTGGTCTTCCATACAATGATTCAAATTGGGTGGCTTCAATACTTGATTGGTAACGGTTATTATACGAAAAATTAATTAATGGCAAGTGCTCACTCTAATTATCCTGCATATCTAAAGCACAGGCTCTCAACATATCTTCCAATGTTTGGATAGTGCGTTCAAATTGTCCATCGGTCTGGGAATAAATGCGGTACTAAAATTTAATTTAGTACCCATTACGTTTTGGAGCGCTTGCCAAAATTTACATGTAAAATGAGAATCTTGGGCTGATATTATGGATAAAGTAATTCCATGTAATCAAACAATTTCTTGGATGTAGAGCTTGTTATGTTTTTTGAAAGAATCAATAGTCTTTGCACGATGAAAATGGGAAGACTTGGTGAATCGATCTACTATTACCTAAACATAATTGTATCCTTGGGATGTATGAGGTAATCCACTAACAAAGTCCACTATAATGTGATCACATTTCCACTAAGGGATTGAAAAAGGTTGGAGGAGTCCACTAGGGCACTGGCATTCTATCATCTCTTAGTTATTGGTGAGACATCTCGACAAAGTTCTCAATAAATTTTCTCATATTCGGCCACCAAAACTATTTCTTCACTTCATGATACATTTTCGAGCTTCCTAGATGTATCATAAATTTGTAACGATGAGCTTCTTATAACATTTTTTCTCGTAAAGACGAATCATTAGGTACATATAATTTATTTCTAAATCATAGAACTATCTCCTTATGGTATGACAACACTTTCGTCTTACTTCTAGCTTTCTTCTTAGTAAGAAAGGGGTCTTGAAGGGTGGGTTGGATGTTTCTCTGTGGTAGCAGTAATATCACAAGAAATCAGGTTGTTAAGTCTTCCAATGGGGTCATGGATTAAGGCTGGCGTCGGCTACCATGTTTTCCTTTACTGGATGGTAGTTTAACTTGAATTCGTAATGTTCCAAAAATTCCATTCAGCGTCTTTGTCTCAAATTCTAGTCTCTTTTGGTAAAAATCTATTTAAAATTTTTGTTGTCCGAAAACACTTGAAATTTTTCACCGTACAGATAACAATGCCATATTTTTCAGGAAAAAACTATGGTTGCTAACTCAAGATCATGAACATGATAATTAAACTCATGAGTTTTGAGTTATTGAGATTTATACTCAACGACCTGCCCTTTTTGCATCGGTATGCAACCTAAACCTTGCAATGAGACGTCCGTGTATATGTCATAACTTACGTTACTAGAAGGAATGATTAGCATGGGAGAAGTGGTCAATTTACCTTTTAAAGTTTGGAATGCCTGCCCACTCTCAGAAGTCCATGTAAATGGTTTTTCCTTTCTAGTTAACTTCATTAATGAAAGAGCAATTCCTAACAATCATTCCACAAAATGGTGATAATAACTAGCTAGTCCAAGAAAACTTTTAATCTCGGTGACACTAGTCGGATTTTCCATCTTAAAATAGTTGTGATCTTTGTTGGGTCAACTAGGATTCCTTTTTCAGAAATCACATGTCCTAAAAAATTTACTTCCTTCAACAAGAAGTCACATTTTCTACTTTTGGCACACAAACAGTGGTTCTTCAGGGTTCCTAAAATCGTCTATAGATGTTGGGCATATTCTTTAGGATTCTGGGAGTAAAGAAGGATATCATCAATGAATACGGTTACAAACTTATCAATAAAAGGTCAGAATATCCAATGCATTAAGTCAATAAAAGTTATAAGGGAAATTGTTAATCCAAAAGACATCACAGTAAATTTGAAATCTCCATAACGAGTTCGAAATGGGTTTTTGGAATATCCTCTTATCTAACTCGTAGCTGATGGTAACTAGATCGTAAATCTATCTTTGAAAATATCCTTGCACCCCTAAATTTATAGAATAAATATCCAATTCTAGGAAATGGGTACTTATTATTAACTGTTACAAAATTCAATTTACGGTAGTCCACACATAATCTAAAACGTCCATCACTCTTCTTTACAAGCAACATGGGTTCTCCCAAAGGATATGAACTAAGGAGAATAAAACCTTAGAAATTCCTAAAGAGCATTCATTCGACATGTTTCATTGGTTACTTCTTCCTAAATCGGGCGTTGAGTCGGTACTTGCAGCTGCCTAGCGAGAGATCTTAATTCTTAAAGTCATTTCATAATTCCTTCAGTGCGAGTGTTAACCATCCTAAAGTATAATAATTTATTTAAATAAATATGATTTATAAGAGTAAGGTTCCACGGGGAGAGCATATAGAAGCACCTTTTAACTAGGTTATATTATAGTTGAAAAATTATTGTAACTAGAAGTTTATGTTACATTAGCATACTGTCACATTATCATCCTAAGCATATACACACGCTAGGAACACTTACTTTTATACAACACACTCTTAGCTTAAGATACCACCTATGTTTGTAGCATTGACATAATATCTACATTCTATTTAATAGTTATTCCACTAATAGGAGGATGGAATATCATTTTTCCTTCCCTTGAGAACAACAACTTCAGTTTCAGATGGATAATAGTCAGGGAAAAGGTTGAAGTCATCGGGTTCAGGTGGATTATCGTTGGTTGAGCTACTGGAGGAGTTAGAGGAAACTTTGATGAAAAATTATACATTGGAGGTGGCTTTATTTTGATGTGGGGGCAAAGAGTAGATATCATTCCAAGCAAGATTAATAGCTTCGTGGAGGATAATCAGGTCGTCAAAATTTTTCTTCATCTTTCTCATAGCTTGTTCTTCGCTATATATTTGGTTCATTAATACAAGATGTTTTCGGAAGAAGTGGAGTTTCTCCAATCATTATCTACTTCTCGAACCATGGCACTGAGTTTGGGAAATGGATGTTCCTTTATAATATATTTCCATCGATTTGTCAGAGCTATGTCAAAATTAAAGGGTTGAGAATCCCAGATATTCTTATTGCAAAACAAATTTAGTATACGACAAGAGTAAAGAAGTTACAAAAAATGTAAAATAACTAATATCCTATATTATTTCCACATAGGAGTCTAACTGGGCTCATTTTAGAATCGCGCTCTGATACCAACTTGTCACACCCTGCTTTGGTATGAATGTACAAGATAGTAACAATGAAATGAAACTAAAGTTAAGGAAAAAAAATAACTTTATTCATTATAGCGATAACTAACATCGTATTACATATATTATACCACAAAACACAAATGTGAATTATAAGTGTTACATTTTATCCCAAAAATAAAATACGACGTAGGTCATTAAGAAATGCCATTCTTCGCTTCCATCTTCCTTAACTTCCTTCCATATAGTTGTAAAAACTTCATGAATTAAACGAATATATTTATATATAGGTTTAAGGAATGTATGGATTTAACGGTTTACTAAAGAAACATTATGAATTAAGCATAAGTAATAATTCTTGTAAATTGAGAATAAAGACATGAATTTTTAAATGGATAATCCCATAATTATCAGTTTACTACCAGCTATAGAAGAATCAAGCATCTCAGTATTACAAAGTAATAATCCAAAACCTTTGGATTTCAAATAACTAGGCTACACACGTTTTGCAGGAACGACATTCATATATATGTAGCATAACTAGGATCTCAAAACATCTTGAAACCTATAGACAAAGTATAAAAGTTCTGTAGGATATCACGATAGTCTCCTCCCTATGTTATACAGATGCTTGTAACAAAGACATTTAGCACATAAATTCTTGGGTGAACTGATTCAATCATTTGTAGTAACCTCATTAAATAAGCTATTATAGAGAAGGGTTTAAATTGATCTAAATGATCCATATTTTGATATGAATTATATTTAACAACAAATATGATATAAAAGTATCAATACATGCACATACTAAGAGTAATTTATGGCTATCACATTGTGATATCAACATAAGTTATATCAAATACGCTGAAATTACTATCGAAAGGGCAAAACCTACTTGTTGGTTGTGGAGAACATGTTTAAAACTGGGTCGAGTCGGCATCGGGTGGGTGAGGTGCTTGATTATCGGTCAATCAACATAGTAGTAAGTGTATATTTTTGGGATAAGATTTAATTTGAAAAAAAATTGTATTTCTTAAAGTGTAGGGGGTGTTTTGTATTTTTTAGTTTGTTTGGTAAAGGTGTCGAAGACTTTTTGTTTTAAAATTTATCAAAGAATATCTAGAAAAAAGTTGGGGTAAAAATTCAAAACATAAAGAAAATAGGAGGGATCAATTTATAATTTTGTGAAAATACTTTTAAACCAAAACCTTGGTTTTCTGTAATTTGATCTAGGTTAACCAAACACTACCTTACTTTATTCAATTTTGATGAGAAAAAAATAATAATAAATTGATTAGTCATGTGCCCTCATGCACTAGTCAATGTATCTGGTTGAAAAGTTCATCTTCAACCCCTTGACAGTTGACTTAGGTTTTGACAAAATTTTGACCTGGAATATCTCCTGATTTTCTAAACCATTTAAGATGATTCATGAACCAATCTAATCTAATTTTTCATGAGGAATCCAAATGTATATGTTTCATGGATTGAGGTTCAGACATGATTGAGTTTCAACCACTGTGTTTTTTTCAGAAATTTTGACCAAACATTCACGGAGTTACAATATATGGAAAAGTCTTTTACTCCTATGGTTGGGTTTCTTCTACCTAGGGAAGAGTTTGGATTTGGTTTAAAGGGTTGAGGTATCCTGGTTGAAGAGAATTTTTAATTTGAAGTTTTTGAATTTCTAAAACACCTTTCAGAAATTGGGGTTCAAATTTTTTTTGATTTTTAAAATGGCCATTGTACTTGAGCTCCTGGGTTCATAAGGAACTTATTCCTCATTTTGAAATCGGTTTAAAGTCAATAAATTGAGTTTTACCATTAATATTACACGTAAAATGTTGGGTTCTTTGATTGGGTTGTGAATTGTGATAGTGCATAAAATATTTAGGACAATAAAGAAAGAATGGTGCATAAAATCATAGGTTACCAGTTCTGAGTGAAAAAAAAAAAATTGTTCTAATGAACTACTTAGTTTTAAGGTTGTAATTCGTGGGGTATTTATAGTATTGACCGGGAAGAGTTAATTGTTGTACAAGGGAGGTGGATTCTTCCTTGTTTTAAGAAGTTAGAAATGAATCGAAATGTTTTCACATGTGTGGAGGTATTATCCATGTGATTTTTGGCATTTTCTGTTGATTTGGATGCTTTGTTGGTAGGGGGAAAGTATAAATATGTTTGTTTTGAGTTATTCCTTAAAGAAGATGTTTAGTATTTATTTCGTATTTTACTAAATTAATTTACATATTTAAGGGGTATTCGTGTAATTTTATAAACGTTAAGGTGTTTGTGTTGTAAAATTTAATAGGTTGAGGTCTAAGGGTTCAATTTAATATAAGGTTTGGGTCTTGGAGTGAAATATAGGTCAATTTATGATGTTTTAAAAGTGTATCATGGTATTTTAGTCATTTTATAACATTGAGGGGTACTTATGTAATTAAGAAAAATTAGAGGATTTCATGAGTGGTTTCAACTTTATTAGGGTGTTTTTGAATTTGACTATGTTATAAGGGGGATATAGGACAATATATAGGGTTAACTGATTGTAATTTGATCGTTCTACGATTTTGATACTATGCGGATAATACAATCTAACAATCCCGATGTAGATGAAAATGTTTAACTAGTGAACGAGTGTGACATGCCCATATTAAAAAGAAATCGTGCATAATTATTATAGACATAGAATGTGCCCTCAATTGTCTGAGGCGATGCTAGATAATTGTGCTGATAGACGTTGAAAACACGTTCGTAATAAAGTTATGGGATTCCCTGTGCCAGATCTCTGGGTGGAGGTAATGTCGGGTAAATTGGCGCTGGTGGAAATTCCAAGTACTATGGTGGCGATAGAAGATCCTGATGTTGCCCCTGCTACTGGTGCCCCTAATGGTCCTAATTTCTCCTAGGTCATCAACAAAATGAGTGGCCCAGCTCACCTGAAGTATAACATGGTCCCGTGATAGGACGATCCAGGAGAAGACCCTACTTCCTCTACCCCAGGGGCCTATGTTGCTGCCCGTGATCAGATCCTTGCTAGCCTTGTCCTCTCAAGCCATGTTGGCCCAAATAATACTGGCCCTACTTACTGTATTGACCTTGTCTTCCCTAATAGTTCTTCCTATAACTACCTCTAAATATCTTATGGGTTTATTCCCTTTGAATTGAACCCCTCTGATGTTATGAGCCTCCCTACCCTCGAGATAACTAATCAGTCTCAACTGCCTTCGGCCCCTGGGCGTTTCCCATTTTCACCTTATTTGGTTCTTTCTATCTGAAAATCTCTATGATCCTAACAATGCAGGAGTGCGACATCCACAACCTGTGTGCATGTGGTGAATGCCAGATTACCCATCAACATCCTTGTGATCCCTCACACTAGGGTTTTGACAAATCTGTCCATCTTCTTCTCCTCTGAACACTCGATGTCCGAGGCAAAGTGTACAAGTCAGGTGAATTCTCTCTTGTAATTTGTAAGTGTGCACTCTTCTTGCTTTAGTCGATCAAAATGTCCTCTCAAAGTTATCTTCAGTGATGAAGGGAAATACTTCCCCGAGTTCTTCACCTAAAATTGTGCAATAGTCAACTACGACCGATCTTCCTCGATGGTATTGGACTACCACCACTTAGGTCAGCTCTCACTAGCCTAAACATGAATAACATCTTTTTTTTCTGGATATCAGTTTACTCTACCAGATGTAGGTGTCTCTGGATGTCACGCCTCCACTGTAGCTCAGTGATAGGGTCAGTGGACATCGAAAACTCCAGTGGATGCCCTTTGGCTCACTCCCATGAATAAGTAATTTGGTAAAAGGACCTAGTACGACCACGGGTGGTTGCGGTGGTGGATCCTCCTGACATAAGGATTCCATGATCGCAGCTATTATATTCACAATTATAGTAGTCAGGTTTGTCGGTCGTATAGCTGATGCATGTCCATGATGCAGTGCAGTGACTGCTGTTGAGGTATCGTCACATCTGACTTGACGCTAGCGGTCGACCGCTGTCATGATGTTCGACATCATGTGTTCACTATCTGAAAGATAGTAAACAAAATCTTATAAGCACACGTATGAAAATAGAGTATAATAGTTTAAATGATAATATCTAAAGTATCAAAGAACGCTACACGAAAATCATGGATGCACTCAAGATCCCTAGGACACTATATATTGGAATTATGTGATACCAACTGTGACACCCTATAAAACCTAAACTAGATTGATCAAGTCTAAAATAAACAGTATAGGAGTCTGAAACATTTTGATATCATTCTACGCATGAGGGGAAATAAAACTCAATATATAAAGAAAACAACTGAATACAATAATAAGAGTAAACCAACATAAATCTATGATACCATAAACACCATAGTAATAAAATCTCACACTCGAAATTTAAACTACCTCAAAATAACCAATAACAATATCTGAATCAGTTGAAAAGTAAATAGGACTAAAAGAGTGAGCACACAAACTCGACACCTACATCCTATAAGGGAAGCAACAGAGAAGTGAAAGATAGAATCTGGGGTGAGGATGCACCGAAGGCCTTGGTCCTCAAAAGAGAATTCAACAATAACGTTAACAACAAGTTAACAAAGCGTAAGAATATAACTGATTTTGGGCTATAATATAACTATGCATATTCCTATCATTTTTAGTTATTTTAAGTTAACACAACCCAAAGAAACCTAAATATCACATGTGTTTAATCCCAAATCCAACTGGACCCCATGATTAAATATTACTCATCTCAATCGAATATAATTAAAGGTTCCATAATCAGGTTACTATATACATCTCAAGTATATGAACATGTAAGGAAAGACAGTTTCTACATCTACATCCATATAAGTACGATCATCACCACGTAAACAGTAAATGGGCTACACTCTAGTCCGCACATCATGAAGGCATATCCGACCACATTCGGAGATACCTCGTATATACTAGGTATAGTTATAGGTCGTCCCATGCCTATAACCTCAAAGCATAAATAAGGGATAATCACTATACTTATATTTATATTTATAAATAATAATAATAAATTATATTTATAAATAATAATAATAAAAAAATTATAGTTGTGATGCATCTTATTTGATAAATCTCGATGAGAAGGTTTCAAAATAATCAATTTTACGTAAAACAGGTTTGCAAATATATAGTTAGACTTTTTGAAGTTTGAAGATGTAGAAAAAATGTGTGACATTTTGAAAGATCTCCAACCGATAAGTGAGTAGTTGTAGAAAGTATTTATGTCAAATAAAACCTATTTAACGTTTCAATGGTCAATTAAACTCATATGTGAATAATCTTTTCAAATGGAAAAGTCCCTTGATTCATTCTTTAGGTTTGAGAATGAGAAACTCGTTCATCTTGCACACTTTCATCCTAATGAATTTTTTGAGGTAAAACTTCTTGGACTTGAAGATCAACTTGAGACATGCACTCATCGTATGGAACCAAATGATTAGTTTTTAGAGGTGAATGTTATTTAGAATCTTGTTAATGAGACAGATAAGGGGGAAAATAGTTTTTTATCCACTAGTTTATATGCTTAACTGTTCTGTTTATGTTCAAAGAACGTTTTGTCCAAATGGGAGCGCAATGGATTGTTTGACTAAATTATAAAGTGACCATGTATTGATTTCAAAACCTGATGTCTCTCTACTAAAGTGCGGAAATGAACCTTAAGTGTGTGCCTTAACTTCTGTTGGGGTGAAAGAATGTATCTTTTCTTTTCTAAATGTCAGTTTCCTTCCCCATAAAGCTAAGTGGGTGCAGTGGAGGATCCAGGATTTCAATCCAAGAGGGGCGAAAGCTTAAGGGTTATTTTTTTTCCTCCTCACGACTCATAGTTAACATGAAGTTAACAATATTAAGGTTGAGTAGTACGTAATGATATAATCTGAATATGACACAAACTAAACCAAAATTAAAAATCTGTAAATTTTCTAAACTTCCAAATGAAGAACAAATAATTCAATTCAAATGTCCTCGACATATTCAATTTAAAATCCCTAACCACTTAATGAATTTTAACATTTTATCTATAGAATTAGCATATTTAATATATCAAATAAAAAATGAACACATTTAATGCATTTTAACATTTGGAAACAAAACCATGTAAGTGATTAAATACATATGTGTGAGTTGAAACAAAATAAGGGAGTATAAAAAAATCTAAACATATATGTATATATATATATATATATATATATATATAAAAAAAAAATAGTAGTCCAAGATTGTTTTGAACTGACACGTGGCTTAAGACTTAATTAGTAGTAGATCGGGTTCTTTCATGGGTCTCTCCCCTGAGTAATACGTAAAAGACTCATGTCCATTGCAATTCTGTGACACTTCACTTCTTCTTGCTAATTTTTTCTTGAGCCATTGTTTCTTGATATTCCCCAAAAAAGAGCATAAAACTCAAGAAAAATCTATATTTCTCTCCACTATTATGAGCCATTTGAAAGATCACAAGCCTGAAGAAATCACTACTCTTCTCTTTATCCCTTTCTCATCCCCTATTTTTTCCCATCCTCACCTCACATCTTTCATCCTCTCTCAATAATAAAGACCCAATATAGTTGTGTTTTTCGTTCAGTTCAATTAGATCTAACCTTTTTTATTCAATGTTTTTTATAATATACAAATTTATAGGTTGTTATGACTTTGTAATATTCTAGGTGTACATTTTCTGAACAAAGATCCGTCGCATATTTAGGTTTTAATGGAATTTTTTTCGTGGTAAGTTATGGTCTTTTCCTTGTTATTTTAGATATACATTATAGATCTTAATATATTATGCTTCTCTATTTTTTTGTACTTGTAAGTTGAAAAAAGTGTTAAAATGTCCACAAACATACTTTCAAGAAAAAAATTATGTGCTCCTATCATTTAACTTCCATCTTGAAGAGATATTTGAATATTTAGCTTCCATCTTGAACATATATTTGAATAGTTAATTTTGTATAGCTTCCATCTTGAACATATATTGGAATAAATAGTTTTGTAATCCATAAATATCTCCTAGGATCTCAGCAAAAAGATATGTTTGCATAGATAACATTGTAAATGAATATAAAAGTTGAACAACTGAATAGATATATACATATTTTTTTTTTCCTTCTGATATTTTCTTTTAACTGGGTTTGTTAAATGTTTCAAAATTATTTAATATTTTAGTCTCAAAAATATTTATTGACCACTTGATATTCTTTATGTAAATTATCATATACTTTTGGTGTTATATGTAGGTTATGTCTGAGTTCGGGAGTGTATCAAATTTGTTTCCTCCCATTTTCTTGATTTATTTACCGTTTATATATGGGTGTTTTTTTGTTGATTTGGATATATCTAAAGCCAACCATTTTGGTGTCTAATGTGTATTTGATATTGTCTTATAAGAGTACTTTTGTAGGTAGGGGTTTAAAACCTTTTGGATTTACTTTTGATGTTGTCAAATCCATCATTAAAGTTGTACAAAGTGTTATATCTACCTTCACACTGTAACTTTCGTTTGTATCTACAACTATGTATAAGATTCATATTATATTTCTTAAATCATTGCATTTTTAGTTCTCAAAAAATTAATTTAGTACTAATATATTTTGGTAATTATATATTTGTATGTTTTTTTATGTTGGAAAACAGATCGAGTTGTATGGACATAAATTGAAAGGAGAATGTTCAAAAGTCTTGAGATATTCATACCTGAAATGTTAATTTTTTTTACTACGCATATAAGATTTTCTTATTCTGGACAATTGATTTTTAAAAGCGCAAACCTATATGACTTCAATTTAAGCTCATTTAACATGACGCCTTTAATAAACCTCCATTAAAACTTATTTGATATGAAACTTATTTGAATTAAATTTTGCCCATTTAAAGCAATTGGAACAATAATTTTGGTGTTATTAAAATCATTTAAGCTAATTAGTTATTTTATAATTGTATTTGAAGTTTAATAAATAAATTTAATGTTTAAATTATTTCCATTCAACTCGAGCATTAAGCAATATTGACACAACATGATTAAATTTACAAGAGTATCAATTCAGGGAATATATACTAAAATTTCATATGTATTATTTCTGAACAATACTTTTAACTAATCAACAATTTTGTCCATTTATAGCAAATCCTTAGTATACATATAAAGTTGTAA
The DNA here is from genome assembly GCA_949130495.1 of Sambucus nigra. NCBI lineage: Eukaryota > Viridiplantae > Streptophyta > Magnoliopsida > Dipsacales > Adoxaceae > Sambucus > Sambucus nigra. The sequence continues at coordinate 321,526,068 of OX422215.1, read as the reverse complement.
CAAATCCTTAGTATACATATAAATTTGTAGGCTTAAGCATCAACTTGACACATGATGTTATTATTGGAGATCCTATGTACGCTCTTCTCTCTCCAACGCGTATTTATAACTTACGACTATTCGTTGAAATTTGATTGTTTAGAATTCAATCTCTTTTCATTCGTAAAATATATTTTGTGAAACAGGCTACGACAAAAAAATAATAAAGTTTAGATAAATTTGGCCCTGCATTGCGTGGCCTGCATGCTAATTTAAAAATAAATAGGTATAAACAAAAAAAACACTTAAACCATTTTAAAAAAATACCTAAAAATAAAATTAATGCAAATACTAATCCAACAACTTCCAGTAGGGCCAATAATAAATATAGAAAATGTTTATACCTATCCAACCTCATGTTAGAAATGTACCAAGCAATATCCGTAACATGAAAGAAAACATGTGATAAAAATCTTTCAATAAATTAAACCAGATTAGGAAACTAAATGCAGTGAATACGAATCTTAAATTCAGCATCGATACTTGTCCATCTTCAAAATGTAGCAGGAACGTAGATGGTGATGAAGGTGAAGTTGCGGACAAGATTTTTAGAGAGAGAAGTAATACAAGAGCGGGAGCGGGATAGCGGTAAACAAAAATAATGTCCGCCACTTTTATGAAATTTTATTAAAGTAATAACGTTTTTCACCTCTATAGTTTCAAAAAACACAGAGGTCTTGCTTTTATTATTTAAACTTTACAACTAAAATAGTACATTTTTACTCTCCATAAAATGTAATAAATGGTTTAGTATAATATGGTATCACGGTAACTATGTACGTCATGGGGAAGCTCCTATGAATCCTATAAATATTCAACATCAAGTTTCATAATGTGTCCCTTCCAGCATATGGATTTTGTCAAAGTTAACATGTAAGAAACAACATATGCGATATTTAGTTATAATGACATTGAAGCGGTTGTTAGAATATTTCTAATATTCTAATATGGGCTTACATATTAAGTAGTAATTGTATTTGAGCTTTTATTCTGATTGGGCTAATTAAGTGATCTAATTAGGAGAGCCCGATAAAACATCTAGAATAAGTATGAGCTTTGTAATGTGTGGTTATCCAAGAGTCACCTATTGATTACTCAAGAGTCACCTAATTGGAATATATGGGGTTCTAATTAGATGCTTATATAAATAAGGGTTTTGGTTCCCAAGAATAATGCACTCACATACTCTCCTCATCATTTCCCATCACTAAGAGAGAACTCATAGTGAGAGAGAGGGATTAGTATGTCGATCACCTCTAACCCCTAATTCTTATTCACTCCGATGGATTGAGGTTCGCAGTTCCAATATTATTTTTACTATGTAATCTTGATAATATAATATATTGATTAAGAATATATTAAGAATTCTATTCCCAAAAAGTGGTATAAGAGCCTCTTCATATTAGATTATTGTGATTCATATTGGATAATGATTTAATAACAGTTTTCTTTTATTTATCATGCATACAATCTTGTGAAACCCCATATGGCTTTTAGGATTCTATGTAGAATTTTATGTATGATTTCTGATGAATTTCATAATCATAATCCCAATATTGATTTAATTATGATTTAAGTTACAAAGTTGTGAACATGTATGATTAATATAAGAATTGTTAGAATCTTGATTTAAAATTAAGGTAGTTAATAATTCTTGATGAACCTAATGTAAATCCCATGAATTGAGATGGTTTCGGGTGAATCCAGAGGTAAAAATGTGTACTATTACATTTAGGATTGATAGGAACGTTTAAGATTGATAGGAACGATTCCCTAGGCATGGCTGCCCAATTATTTTTTTTACTTTTCTTCCTCAAAAGGGTTTGATTGATGATGGATTTATATGAATTGATAAATTAAGAACAAATATTTTCTAAAAGATTTGTATTCAGGATATGTTTTTATGGACCCAAAGCCATGACTCCATTTGTAGTATTTAATTAATACCCCTTTGTAGTATGTCTTAAAATAAATTAATTGAAGTAATATGTTGCCAAAGTAACCTCTATTGAGTAGATTAATCTATTTTGAGTTATTAAGACGTGTGTTTTTATTATTTATACGATTAGTGATCATCCGAAAGGAAGGTTCTTGTTTGACCGGATTTATCATCAACATTTGGTTTCTGCACTAAGAGTACCACTTACAAGTCAATGTTTTTGTCCAAAGACAAAACGTTAATGTTGTGCTAGGTATCCTAAAAAATGCCCACTGTGGACACCCCATCCTAGGACCCTCATAAGCATCTCCGTAGGTCCCTAGCACTCACGTCTTTACCAAAAACCCTAGGACTTCTCCGAGTACCAATTTATAGGCCACTAGGCGCTCCTGATCCCCATTTAACTCCGATCAACTTTCTCATTAGAGCGAAAGCTCAATGAATCTTTGAATGGTTCTAAATCCCATTTCCAATGGTCTGCCCCATGCACGAATCAACCCTACGGTTCAAATGAATGGTCCATTTTCCTATCGAAAATCGATACGAAGGCCAGCAGGCGCCCCCAAGCCCCTTTTTTACCTAACTTAACTTCCTCGCCTAAGAGAAATCTCAATGGATATTCAAAGGGTTATGAGTACTTTTTTCAACGGTCCATCCCATAAACAAATTAGACTAACAGTTCAGAAGAACGATCCGTTATACCTTGGAAATTGATCCGGAGGCCACCGATGCTCCTGGGCTCCGATTGAATCCTATCAACTCTTCATCTCGAATGATACTCAATGAATCTTCAAAGGTCACTGAATACCCTTTCCAATGGTCTGCTATGTGCGCGAATCAGCCTTGCGGTAGGGACGAACGACCCATTTTACTTCGAAGGGTCATCGGGCATTTTCGAACCCTGTCTGACCAAGATCAGCTCTTTGAACCAAATGAGACCGAATGAATCTTCAATGGTATCTTAATACCCTTTCCAACGGTCCAACCTATGCGAGATTCTAACTTATGATTCGGATAAACGATCCATTTTCCTCTGAGAATTTCCTATCCAATGACCAACGAGCACTTCTAGTCCCCGTTTGATCTCTGATCCCGAATCCGGGATTGGCTCAATGGATTCTTGAAGTCTCTGAATACCCTTTCCAACGGTCCGCCCTGTGCACGATTCTGACTTACAATTCATGTTTTATGATCTTTTTTTCTGAAAGACCTGCCTCAGACTACCGAATGACAACCCCTGGAACCTGCCTATCGGCAGTGCATCTTGAGTTCCATGAGGATTGAAAGATCAAGGACTATGATGATAGGCAGCCCCCTTGGCCCTATAAATAGATTCCATGACCTCAATTTCAAAGACAAACCTAAACATCCCTCTCAACAATTTAAGGAGAATTCCCTTGAATTCAGAGTTGTTCTTTCCTAAAAAGACCCTAGCCCACATTCCTTCCATCATATTCATACTCTTTTGAGTAAATTCCCACCCACCTCCTTAAATCGTCATCACTCCATCTTGAGGTCAGCACCTCTACAAGGAAGATCTACTTCAAATCATCATAAGGATGTCCATTTCTTCCTCTTTGTCTTTAATTTCTCTTAATCTTGTATTAGTTACTTCATTTTCACTTTAGTATCTTATTTCATTACATCACATATCTCAATTCTAAATTTTTATTATTAGTATTCGCACATACTATTTTTTTTATCAAAGAGGGACGGAACCCCCACACAATTTATAAAAAAAAAAGGAGAAAAGGCCTCTCCAAAGCTTACAAACCCAAGGAAACTTGAATTCTAGAGGATGGGCCCAATACTCTAGAAAGAAAGCGATAAATATGGGATTTTATCATAATCCCATTACATAGAGATAATCTTGGGATTTATCTTATCCCCATTTACTTCTTTTTATTCTATGTCTAATTTGAGGAGTGTGCATTCTATCCAGCTGAAGTAATCATTTAACCAATCTAGGGAGAGAACTATAATTCCAATATAGAGAATCCACGATGTCAATAGAAGCCCTCGAGGCTAAATGATCAGCAACTGAGTTTGATTATCTTCAAACATGATTGAATGTCACATCTTCAGAACATTGGAGATCTTGAAGCATCTTTTTAGTTTGCCAAGGAGGTTGAGCCTTTTTCAATACCACATCTATCCAGAACTTACAGTTGGATTTCACTATAACTTTTTGAATATTTAATTGAGATATCAATTTCAATCCTTCAACTAAAGCCAAACTGTTTGCAAAAAATGAGGATTGTATTCCTATAGATTTTTCAAACCCTACAATGAAATCCCCGTTGGAGTCTCTAATCACCCCTCCAGTACCACTATTTCAAGGATTACCTTTAGAAGCTCCATCAATGTTTAACTTAAAAACCCTACTTGGGGGATTAGTCCAATAACATTTTATAACCTGCACAACCTTAGGTCTAACTTTGGCATGGAAATGGTTACTAATATGAGAATCTTCAGGGCTAGGAGTATCATATAGATTTAAATTTTGGAGAATGGAAGATTCTAAGAAAGTTATTTGATGAATAATATAATTAATAGAAGATTTTTAGTTTTCAAAAACCAATCTATTTCTAGGCTTCCATAAATCACAAAAGATAATTTTAGGAATTATGGAGAAAAGGATCTTTTGAAAATATTTTTTATTTTTAATCATCCACCAACATAAAAGCATAACCCTGCAAGAAATATTGTTAGGAATAATTTTGAAAAGATGAAAAAAGTAATTCCAAACTTCTTTAGCTATTTTACAGTCAATCAAAACATGCTTATCGCTATCTTCTTCGGCTAGACATTCTCTGCAAACAGGAGCAAGTCTTATACCAATTTTTTGAATTTCAGTCTCAAAAGACATATTGTTGTTTAATAATTTCCAAATGAAGTTAGAAATTTTAATGGGACAATATTTATACCAATTTATTTTCCAAGTGAGAGAAGTTGGATTATTCTTTCTACATATTTGGTATGCTTCTTTCAATGAGAAATCTCCAGTGAAAGATGGGATCCATATTTGATTCTCAAAGTCAATATGTTCATCATCTATGCTATTTATGGCTTTAATTCATCTAAATGTAGTAGATCCAGTATTAGAAATCATTCTACTCTGATATTTAGATCTCATAAAAGAAGCCCAAATACCCTTATCAAATAAAAATTTCCAATACAATTTCATACTAGAAGCATTGATAATATCTTCCAAACTTCTAAAGTTTAATCCTCCTTCTTCAAACGGAAAACACATGTCATGCCATTTAGACCATTGGTAACGTTTATCTTTATTAACACCTCCCCAATAAAATTTAGAAAAAATATTATGCAATCTTTTTTTAATAATTTTAGGGGGCTAAGAATAGAAATGGTGTGAACTGGGATGAATAAAAGGACACTTCTAATCAAAGTGGCCCTACTAGCTTGAGAAATTAACTTAGACGACCAAGAATTGAGTTTCTCTCTAATTTTATTCATAAGATCAGAAAATTGAGATAGCGTATTTCTCCCTTTTATTAATATTGCAACCTAAGTATTTCATAGGAAGAGTTTTAATAGATAAACCAGAATTGGTTCCAATATTATATCTTATAGACGGGGAAAGTTTTTTATCAATAATAATAGAGCTTTTGGAGATGTTTATAGTCTGCCCAGAAGTTTCTTCATATGTTTTAAGCAATTTATTAATAGCTAAAAAACTTTTCTTATTCCCATTGGAAAATATTATAACATCATCATCATAAGTCAAGTGAGACATCAATTTACAGTTCTTAGGATACGAAAAAGTAGTAGCTTTATCAATTATGAACAAATTATCAATATTCCTACTTAAACATTCGGCAGCTATAATAAACAAGCTAGGAGACAGAGGGTCTCCTTGTCTAAGCCCTCTAAAAGATTGGAAAAAACCTTTACTTTGCCCATTTATGGATATGGAGAACCAAATATTAGAAATTAATCTCCAAATCATATCAATGCACATTTCATTAAACCCAAGTTTTCCCCAAACTTGACATAGAAAAATCCTGTACACTTTATCATAAGCCTTATCCATGTCTAATTTCATAATAGCATTATGACCACAAACTTTTTTTCCTAAAGTTTGAGCTAATTCATGAGCCAACAGAATGTTGTCATTAATACTTCTACCTTTGACAAAACCAAATTGGTTAGGACATAAAATAATAGGAAGAACAGAAGCTAATCTCTCATTAAGAATCTTAAATATAATTTTATTAGAGAAGTTACATAAACTTATAGGTCTGAATTGCGAGCAAGTAGAAGGAATAGCTACTTTGGGGATAAGGACTATGTTAGTAGCTGACCAACTTTTGGGGATTTCAGCTCCAGCAGAGAAGGAATTAATTGCATTTATCAAATCATGTTTGATTATATCCCAGAATTTTTGATAAAATTCTCCACCATAGCCATCAGGGCCAGGAGAGCTAGAAGGATCCATATCTTTTATAGCAGTAAAAATCTCATCTTCAGATGGGAAATCAGTGAGAATTTTATTAATCTCCTCAGTAATAGATTTATCAATAACACTTAAGAAAGAATTATTAATATTAATAAGATCAGATTTCCATATGTTTTGAAAGTGAGATATAAACATACTATCAATTTCCTCCTGTTTGTCAATCCAGTTATTTTGGGAATCTTTGATCTTAGTTATATTCAACCTTCTATGACTGGTATTTACAGAAGCATGGAAAAGCTTTGTATTCAAATACCCATGTTTGAGCCATTTTTTATTACTTTTTTGGAACCAAAAGCTTTCCTCCCTTTGTAAAGCGATATTTAATTTGCCTCTAGCTTCAAATAATTCAGTTCTAGAAGATTCAGAGGGATTATTTTCAAAAGCCTGTTCCTTAATCATGACTTCATCTTCTAGATTACTGACAGATTGAAAAAAAAAATTAAACACTTCTTTATTCTAGACTTTAAGTTGAGCTTTAAGCTTTTTGAGTTTAATAGAAAATTTATTCATAGGGGGGGGGCATGAATATGATAGTTCCAAGATTCCTGAATGATATCTTTCACATTGGATTGAATACACCACATAGATAGGAATTTAAATGGTTTAGGCAGGTCTTCAGAAGTAATTTTAATAGACAGAAGAAGAGGACTATGGTCAGAGCATGTCTTATGTAAGTATTCGCACATACTTTATTTTCGTAGAAAAACCCAAAAATAAGAAAGAGAGGGGTCACTCGTAAATTACACAAGGGGATTTCTCATCACACTTTCTCACTAAAACAACTTTTTTCTACAAAAAAATATATAATAAAGTCCCCGTTTGGATTTATGGGTTAAACCCCACCTCAAATCATTTTTGAAGTACGTGGACTTTGATGCCCCCCGGGCTACATAGGCATCTTGAGTAAATCCCTCGATTCGAGTCCGCCCACCTACATTTGTTTTTTTTATTCTCATTTATTCATGATCTGTACATTTTATCTGCTTGTTTTCTTATATCTTGTCCGATACACGTAATCGTTCTTCAATAAAGATTTGTGAATCAACAAACCCTCACATCATATTCTTTATTAGTATTATTTTGGTAACACTCCTAAGGATTACCTCATTTCTCCTTTAGCCATAAATCGAGTCGAGCGATTCCATACTGCATTTATATTATGAACATAATAACACACATCACGGAGCTCTACAGGAAAAGATTAACACATGCCCATGAGAGACCGATAGGGAAGGATGGGTGGCTAACACCTTCCCCATTCCGTAACCTATCACCTTTGAACTACTTGGTTTTTCAAGCACACATATTGTCCTTGATGTCGTTCTCTCGAGGCGGCAACATTTTTTTCTTATTTTGTGCAAAATAGGTTGGATAATCTATCTTGACATATCACCCCGCATCGATGACGGCTGAACGCCCCATAAAGGATGCAATTCCACCCGCACACCGAAAAAGGGAAGAATGGTGGAAGGAAGGAGGGTTCCACCTTTAGAGACCCCGACCCCCCAACATCCGGGATGGCCACAGTGGCGACTCTTATGGGGACTTCTATAAGAGGACTAAACTCTATTTTTCATGGGTATTATTCTTTTCGGCATGTGTGCGTATTCACCTACATGTATGTTCCCTTTTCTCATCTCTTTACATTTTTGTATATGTATCTCTCATGTATATATCACTCTCCACTCACTTGTATACTTAGCACACTTTTATATACTCTCCATGTACCCTTCACACACTTACACTTAGTTTCACTTTAAACTCACAGTGATTCACACACCACTTAGAATATCCATGATTAGGCTTCACTAGCACACAACCACACTCTTTACAATTATATATAAGTTCACATGTCACACACCACTTGTAGTTGATCCATGCATAGGTTCACTACCACACACACTCACTTTTATGTACTCCCATGACACATACTCACTCACATGTATCCATGCGTAGTGTAGTTCCCATGCTAAATATACTTGTACATGCTCCCCATTTAGTTTAGTTTTCCCTCTCCTCGTCATGCGAATAAAAAAATGATAAAAAATACTCTAATTAAGACTCGTGCATTTTTTTACACTACATCATAAAAGAGCATGGATATTGACCAAAAAATTTCCCCTTACTGGGGGGTCACTTTGTGATGGGTGCTGGACTAGCGGGTTGTAGTTAGCCTAAGCGATATGACTTTCACCTTCAATTGGCCTCGTACCTTGGACGTATATCGAAAGGTTCCCCCGTATAATATCGCTTGAACGAACTCACGACGAGGTATATAATAGGGAACCTGATCACGTACTATGAGTATATCGAATCCTCTCTCATGCATACTGTCCCCATGAGGTCTATAGTGAGGCAATTCACATACACTCGGGTATATCAAATGGCTTGTCAACACATAGCGATGAATAATTTCCCTTATAGGCAATATGTATATTATGGAATTCATACCAATGGGGGAACCCTTACACTAACCCAAAAATTGCACAAACCTCATATATATGTCAAGCCTAGGACACTCACATTTAGTTTGCCGATTACCATGCAAAACTCTGTCGAATTTCCGAGTTGGCATGCTGCTCGAATTTTCCAGCGATTTTGGCTTTTTTTTAAAAACAGGAACCCATATGTGAGCCTGGAAACAAGTCCAACCGTGTTTTAAATATTTTTTTCAAACCCCATTTTCCCAGGGTTGAGTCCTATCTAGCATTTTTCCTGCATTTAGGCAAACCTAATACAAGTGAGAACCTAATAATAACATTAATAATAATTATGCTGAGATTCATCTCCTTTTTCCATGCTTTTCAAAAAACCCAAAAAAAATCATCCTTTCGAAATACCCAAAATTTTCTCCCTCCCTCTTTCAAAAATAAATTCAAACTGTTTCCCTCTAAGGTCGATTGCATACCTAACATTGGCCTAGCTCCCTATTATCTTCGGTCTTCTGTTAAAAATCTCCCCAAACCTCTGTCGATTCTTATACTACCTCATCCGACATTGGGATCTACTTTCATGATCTCTTCATGGAGAACATCAACTAAGAATCGAATGTGCATCCCGATCTAATGACCGTTTTGGTCTAGCTCAGCGCTAAGATTGACAACCTTCAAATCGAGGTCCATGACATACAACATCACCGGGCCCAGATTCCGAAAGAATTCGATGTTCTCTTTCCTCATCCCATAGGACCACCCGCTCTCAAGCCTTTTTGGGTCCCATAAGAGTATGAGCATGCTCTGCGTGCCCCGCCTACTAATGGGCCATCGCCATCTTAGATCCTTATCCCGAACCCTGCCCAGCCAATTGCCAACCTTCCTGTACCAACAATTTCTAAGGAAAAGAAACTAAACAAGGTCATGGAGGACCTCAAGCCGTTATCAAAGAAGTTTGACCAAGTCAAAATATCCAGGAACTACATGAACTACACACATATATCTCCTTATCCCAAAGCCAAACTCCCAGAGTAGTTCAAGATGACAGACATCGAGAAGTTTGGGGGAAATGAACCCTTAATTATTCTCCTTCGAAGCTATCACCATGACATGACCCTCCTTGGTTCCTCTAAAGAGATAATGGACAAGATGTTCCAACAGACCTTTAAAGAAAGTGCCATTTGTTGATTTTTGTCCCTTAAGGGATCCAAAATCATAGTTAGGAGGATATCGCTCGAGAATTCATGTCACGGTACAAGTACAATGATGAGCTAGAGGCTACAGACTGAGATCTAGAGATTCTTAAGTAGAACCCCTGGGAAAATTTAGTAGCTTCATATGAAGGTGGCGAGAGAAAGATGTTACCATGACCAACAGACCCTCTGAAGAGGAACAAGTCAGTATTGTGAATAAGAATGTAATGTCGTATATCCGAGCATCCATGGGAGGATATTACTACCCCACTTTCGAGCCCTCCGAGAATCTAGTGTAAAAACTGAGAAAGGCGTTGCCAAAGTCTAATATGGGCTGAAGAAAGTAATTGGTCCCCAAAAATATGAGAAAAGCCCGCCAGTGCTATAGTCTCAACCATCAACAACATCTCCCAACCTGTTAACATTTGGGCATCAAAACGTCTCCCTAACCCTACCAAAAAAGAATACACTAAGCTTCATCCTCCCCTATCGAAAGACTACCAAGCCCCGCTGAGCGAAAACCGTATCAAACCCTTAGACCCTCGTCCACTACCAAACCCACTCCCTAAAAACTTCAAAGTCGATGCTCGTCGTTATTTCCACCAATATACGGGCCATACTGCCAACCAGTGATTCCATCTTCAAAATGTGATCCAAGGTTTAATTGATCGGGGTATCATAGCCCCACCAGCCAATCCTAAACCTAACACCACTCATAACCCACTTCCAACCCTTGCAAATGCCATATTTCTAGATAATGAATCATAATTCAATCCATCTGCTCAGATTGCACCCAATAAAGCACCCATCATACTCGTAATCTCAGCCAAACCGCTCAAAGTTTATCGTATTTTCTCCTACACCTTCAGCGACCAAACTTTGTCACTCTTTATGAGGGCTTGTATTATCGTTTATCCCCGGTCTAAAGGGAATGATATGGAGTTACTTGTTGTATTGAACCAACTTTTGGAGTTTGGGATGAAATTTCCCGCAAAGATGACCGTCGATTGTCAAAAATTCAGTGGCTTATTCATGAAAGCCCAAAAATGGGCCCGGGAGTCAGATAATTGGGTGGTACCCATTGATGAAGTCAGTCTAGGTAGCGTAGTATAGATTATGGCCAATGCATTTTGATAGATAAGAAAAACTTGCAGTATTGATGAGTTAATCACTACTTTGAAGCTTTAGGGACGATTGGTCCCTTCAGTACTACACCTCCCCGTTGAGTGGGAAGATATGTATGATGAAGTCGTCGAGGTTGGTTAATGCATCAATTTCTCTTGGCCATAGGACATAGTCGCACCGAATGGGGAGATTACTTTGATGGCTTAGATAATGAGTCCAATCAGGAAGATACCATTCTAGAAGCCAGTTTGTATGAAATGAGATCCTTCGAACATCTATTGAGCGAAATCAATAAAGTAGTCATTCTGCCAAAAATAGATGAATATATGTGGTTCTTGTTCTTCCCACCTTAGTAAATGACATAAGCAAATTGGGTAGACACTATAAAGACCCAAATCCTCCCTCATGTGATCGAGACAGATAAGGGAATAGGAGTTGATAAACAACTTCTCATGCAAAAGATGACAATCGAATAAATTAAAGTCCTTGAACAACTTAAGAAAATCCAAGCCAACATCACTTTATGGGGGCTTTTCATATCCTCTTAGTTGCACCAGAATGCTTTGATAAGAATCCTCACAGGGCCTACAGTCTCTCCTTCCAACACACCTGAAGAAGCCATGAACATGGTTGGGTCCTTGACTTCTTCTAGACTCTTCTCCTTTTCCAAAGAAGAAATACCAAAGATCGTCCCTTACCACAATTATGCCCTCAACATCTTCGTTGAAGTTGGTAAAGAAAGTCCCACTCTTACTAGTAGATAACGGATCTTACCTTAATGTTTGTCATTTCATGACCTTTAATTTCTTGGGATTGAAAGTTAGTGATCTCACTCCCACTTCCACCATCATGAGTTCTTACAACAATACACGTCGAGAGGTAATGGGGTCCATAAAAATCAAAATAGGGGTTGTCCCTATCAATCCTATCACTAAGTTCTAGGTTATTGACATACCGACATGTTTCAACCTTCTTCTTGGCCATCCATGGCTCCATAGTATCCAAGGGGTATCATTTTTTGTCCATCAGAAATTAAAATTATTCACCAATGGACAGTTTATCACCATCTTGGGGATGATGATAGTTCAAAAACTTTTCGTAGTAGCAATCCGGTATTAGAGATCCAGCATGGGGTGAATGACATGCTCCTATCTAGGTTTAAAGTTAACCCACTCCCCCTTCCATCAGGAGATAACTTCAGAGATCGGGTCAGTCTAGAACATAACCCTTACGGTAATGTCAATGTGATTTAGATGTTTAAGAACATGCACTTCATGCCTAGAATAGGTGTAGGAAGTTATCAAAGAGGGATCCTTGAGACCATATACTTGAAATAGGCCTTTCTCCCATATGACCTGGGCTACCAAACCTCACCAGAAGAACTCAAAGTCCTCTAATGGACACAATACAAAAAAGGTTAGAAGAAGAAAGGATTATCTCGAGAGACTCTTTGAAGGGAAGGTTTATCAAGGAAGGTGAAGACTTCCATTTATGTGGCTTCCCCAAACCATGGTATGACCACATTGATAAGAAGATAAAGTCAGAGATGAAAATATTTTTTCAAGATAGCAACCCTTGGGGCACAAACTGCCAGCATGAAGTTAAATCTCTCACTGCAAAAGCTTTGACAGTTATCGGTGATTTTGAGAAAAGTAATTACGAGGAATCATTCAACCTGTAGACATTGGGGCTAACTATCTACATACTTCGCAAGATGTCACACCAACCGATCCGTCTACTCAGATCAGAGTTGTTAACATTAATCTCCTCAACTAGAATGTTGTGCGTGTCTAACTTGCCCAGATTTAAACCAACACTATTGTCTACCCTATCCAAATCTCTTCATTCGATGTTGTTGTTACTTTTTTCGATATCAATGTAACCGAAACCTATTTTAATAAGGTTCTCAATGTTTTTCTTCCTAAATATAAAATAAACAAAGATTTCGAGTATCCTGGTGTGCCTTATATTAATTATCTCGATTCTAATCAAAATCTTGATGATGATGATTTTTCAAATGAATAATTCTTAACTGATATTAATAAGGATAATAACAAACAACATTAATGATGATGAAACTTTTGTTATTAATCTTGGTTCTAGTATCCATCAGTGCGAGATTAGGATAAGGTCCACCCTTAATGAGTATGAGCATGCACACTTCGAAGAGCCATTTAAGGAATTCATGGACGTCTTCACATGGTCTTACAATGGCATGCCCGATATTGATCCAAAAATAGCTCAACACGAGATTCCAACGTTCCCAGAATGCAAACCGGTCAAATAAAAGTTATGAAAGCTCCACATCGAATGGTCGCTCAAAGTCAAAGAAGAAGTGGGCAAGGAATTGAACGTAGGTTTCATTCGTGTAATTGAATTGCCTACATGGCTCGCTAACATCGTCCCTGTGCCGAAGTCAGGAGGGAAAATTTGCATGTGCGTCGACTTACGGTATTTGAACAAATAATCCCCAAAGGCCGATTACCCATTACCCAACATCAAAATGATCATGGACAACACGGCTAGTCATGCCCTCAAATCATTTGTTGATGGATTTATCGGATATAATGAGATTAAGATGTACCGTGGCCATTAGGAGAAAACAACCTTCATCACCCCATAGGGAACCTTCTGCTACACTATCATGCCATTTGGACTCAAGAATGTCGAGGCTACCTACCAGAGGGCTGCCAAAACCATCCTGTATGACCTTATTCATAAAGAGGTAGAGGTTTATGTGGATCACATGATAATCAAATCTAAGACTCAGGAAGGTCATATTCCAGCCCTTTGGAATTTTTTGAGCGATTGTGGTAATACCAAATGCGGTTAAACCCACATAAATGTGCTTTCAGCATCACAAAAGGAAAACTCTCGGGATTCATGGTCAATGAAAAGGGAATCAAAGTATACCTTGCCAAGATGAAAGCCATATTTGAGACCACGGATGGAGAAGGAAGTCCGAGGATTCCTGGAAAAATTATAATACATCAGCTGATTCATCAACGAGTTAACTTCTATGTGTATGCCTATTTTCAGTCTTCTTCAAAAAAAATTATAATAAAGTTTGGAATGAGGTATGCCAAAAATCCTTTGACCGATTCAAGTGGTACCTTACCCAACCTCCAGTCCTAATGTCGACGTAGCCAGGTTTCCCTCTACTCTGATACTTGACCATGATAGATACTGCAGCAGGGTCTTTACTAGCCTAATACATTAAAAAAATCTCGTAAGGAAAGAGCCATTTATTATGCCAACCGAAAATTAGCCCGTCATAAATTCAACTACACTTCTTTGGAGAAACATGTGCTGCCCTGGTTCGGGTCATGCAAAAGTTATGACATTACATGCTCGCCTACCCTATCAAACTTATGTCCCGAATGGATCCCATCAAGTAATTTGTAGAAAAGCGTGATCTGTCCAGCCGAATGGCCGAGTTCGATATTATGTATGTTATGCAGAAAGTCATGAAAAGGAGAGCCATCTCCGACTACCTTGTTGATTACCCTATGGAAGAGGTCGATGTTTGGGTCTCTAAATTCTTGGACGAAAATATTCTGTGCACCTATCAAGAGGACCTCATATGGAAGATGTTCTTTAATGGAGCTGCCAACAAGAAAGGATATGACATTGGGATACTCATGATCGCCCCTGATGACTTTCACACCCTAGTTGCCATCAATCTAGATTTTCACAGCACCAATAATATGACCGAGTACGAGGTAAGCACGGTAAGACTTAAGATTGCCCTTAAAGAAGGATCTGGCTCCTAGAGGTCTATGTTGACTCTACTATTATCATCGGCCAAATCCTCGGAAAATGATTAGTCAAAGATGAAAAACCCCCACCCTTCAATTCCCACCTAGAAGAACTGGCCTCCCACTTTAATGATGTCACCTTCAACAACTTGCCCAAGCAAAGAACAGCCTGGCGGATGCCCCCTAGCCACCATATCCTTTATAGTCATCATGCCCAACGGAATAACAATGGCCCATTGCCTAGTTAAAAAACAAGCTAAGTTACTCACTGCTGCCACATCAAATTCGTTATCTAGGAAGATTATTATATGGTCGAGTTATCGTACAATGACATTTGGCACCTCCTCAAACATGGTAGGTGTCCCTAAGATGCTGATAAGAAATATTGCGCGACCCTTTGCAAATTGGTTGCCCAATATATCATATGTGACAAAGCCTTGTTCAAGAGAAACTTTAATGGAACCCATTTGCACTGCATGGCAGGGGCTGATGTTAAAGAAATGATGAAGAAGATCCACAGTGAGGAATTCAGTCCCCATATGAATGTTCACATGCTTGAGAAAAAGATCATCCATCAAGAGTAATATTTAACCATTATGGTTCAAGATTTCACTTCCTATGTCCGAAGATGCCTCAAATGCTAAAAGTTCACCAATCTCCAACACTTGCCTCCCCGTGAGCTATAAAACATGACCTCCCCTTATCCCTTCTCCACCTAGGGCGTCAACATCATAAGGAAAGTTACTCCCAAAACTTTAAACGATCACGAATTCATCATAGTCACCATTGATTAATTCACCAAATGGGTTAAAGTCGAGTCATACGCGGTGCTAAATGCCAAGAAAATGACCAATTTAATCAGAAAGAACATCATTTTCCGATACGAAATTCCTCATGAGTTAGTATCAGATAATAAGCTCCATTTTGATGTTGACATTACAGAATTAGTCGACGAATATGAGATTCAGAGACAAAAATATTTTCCCTGTCGACCCCAAACCAATAATGTTATTGAAGTCTCCAATAAAAGTCTCAAGACTATAATCAGTAAGATGGCTCGAAGTTATAGAGATTGGGCTGACTGGATCCCTTACGCCCTTTGGGGCTACCGAACTTCAATCACAATACCTACTAGTCCTACCACTTATTCTTTAGTATATGACATGGAAGTTTTCCTACCCGTTGAACATAAAATTCCTTCCCTTAGTGTCTTTCTCAAAAGCAAAGTTGACAAAGAAGAAGCCACCAGAACCGCTTGGATGAATTATCACTCTTGGATGAAAAGAGACTGAAGGATCTATACAATATATAGGGGTACAATCACCGGATAGCACGATCATTGAATAAGAAAGTTGAATAACGTGGTGTCGAGGAAGGAGACCTTGCCCTCAAAGAAATCATTTAACCCGTCTAGGACTCCAGAGGGATATTGAAGCCAAATTGGAGCAGCCCTTACATAGTTAAAAATATTCTTTCAGGAGGCGCCGCTATGCTCACAAACCTTGATGGCGAAGAACTGGTACGTCTAGTCAACTTGGACCATTTCAAGAAGTTTTACCCTTAGTCCAAAATCTCGACGCGCTACGACTCTTCTTACTCCCTTATATTCTAAAAAAATCTCCTCATTTTCCCCTACCCAAAACTACGTGGGACTTAATCCTCTAAAAACATTTTTCTTTTCAAAATGAAACGCACAAGAATTTCCAAATCCCCCAGAGGTATGTAGGAAGCCCGTATGCCATAAATGGGTCTGGTCCCATTCTTTTCACAAAATGTTATTCTTTTATAACCTTTGATAATGGCGGTTCATTTTATCATTTACATAAACAAAAGGAATATGCACACCGTAGTGATTAGTATAGGTAATTCAAATGTAAAACTCATCAAGGGGAACAATAAAATATTTTCAAAATCAACTTTTATTTCTAATTAGGGATAATGGTGTTGTTACACTAAGTATCAGCAAAGGGAGTCAAACCAACCACCCCTCTTCGCTAACCAAATTGTTCCCAAATAAACTTGACAAAATGCACAAACCTACCCCCAAAATCCTAAACATAAAACATCCCAATAACCATAGCTTCACAAGAGTCATCAATAGTTTCAAAAAATGTTGCCCTTAACTATCAGATGGCCCTGCACCATCATCATTACCAGCCCATGGAGGTCGCCAAGTTTTCCATTCCATGTTGGTAATATCTATGCGCTCCATGGAGAGGTATGCCCTGAAAAACCTGTACATAACCATAAAACCGTCCTCCATTGTATCGAAAGCCATAAACCACCTCTAACCGGTGTCTTTCACTAGGACCATATCTACTACCTGCTTCCATAACCATTTCAAGTAATCCCCAGATACATGCCAGGCCTCTCCCCCGGATTGTGATGGACAGATGGACGGTCGACGACGCTGCCACAAAGATCATAGATTTATCTCAAAGATTCGGTCAAATTCTCCACCGAGATGAAATTTTTTATACGAGGGGGAACGATATGTTCCCATCCTACTTGGTATGGGAGCTGGCAGGGGAAATAGAAGGAAGTATGCCAACGGCCCACCTGCTGCACATACCGATAATCTCCAAGTTTAAAATCTCCAAGTTGCAAGATTGGGAGAAAGTACACCCAATATAGCCTCAACTAGCGAAGGCACCGAGCTCCATGCTCTAAGAACTAGTTTACCCAACTCTCAACAATTGGGCAGGAGAAAGGCCAGATAAAGAAATTTGGCACAACTACCAAAAGGGTACTCAGGAGGGGCTACCAGGCGAAACCTCTCTATAAGCCACATGAACAACATTACGGTTATCCCCCTTAGAAAGTCAGAACGACCCTTCTTCCAGACATTTAGTACATTCAGGGTCTCAGCCAGCACCATAGTTGCAGGATTATGGCGGTAAAACATCTAGAAAGTTATCGCAGTAACCTGGGGATCCATAGTCAAGTCCCGCGTCACTAATAGTTGCCTCATGTAAGGCCTAAGGCGATAACCCCAAAAAAATTGACATCCTCAAAACCCATCATACGCATTGAATACATAACATCCTATAGAGAAATGGCCTTTCTTCTAACATACGGTCTAGCTGCCAAAGGAGATATGTGAAGTAACTCCGATAAGAAAACCTGTGAAGAATGGGAGAAATCATGCATAGTCGCCGCAACACTAGGGCTGACCCCCAACAAGGCCGAGAACTCCTAATAAGTGGGACAGACCTCATCTAGGCTAAAATGGAAAATGTGATTTTTGGGGTACCATACTACACTGTTGCAGCCAACAGGTTCCGGTCTATAGCATGGTTGCGTCGCATATTCTCCAAAATGCCAAAATACGAAGAAAATTCTTCATACATAGGAATAACCATTTGAAAAGGAGGAATTTAGATGAAGAAAGAAGAATATGGGTATGGGTGGATAAATGCTCATCCCACACAGCTCCTTTTACACTCAAAAACTTTGGCTAAAAATAAGGGCCTTAGAAACTCGAACAAAATCCATCCCCACCAGAGTACTACGAAGCGCAGGAAAGTACAGTCAAAGCCAAGAGATGATTTGACTTGACCCCATGCCGATAAGCAAGACAAGGGATATGCCAATCGTGACACCCTATTTTGGGAGATTACATCTTTACTTTTTTATCAAAACAATTTCAGAAAAATCCTCATTTTAAAAATTACCCCTAGGTTATTTATTCAGTTTTTCCTCCCAAGAAAATCATTTTTACTAAAAAAAATTATTTGTCCTGAATTAACCACTTTTACCCCTTTTAAATAATTTTTCCTTTCATTGCCATTACCATACTTATCTCTATCTTTTCATAAAACTAAACAAATCTCAGCAGAAAATTAAGAGTGCATATAGGATAAGTCACTAAATCAAGAAAAAAATCAAAAAATAAATGCATTTTTTTATACATTGCTTCACCGAGTTTACATCTTGCAGATAAGAAGAAAAGAAAAATAACGAGACCCTTCCCAAACCTATGATCTTTATCTTTTTCTCTCTAAACCCTCAACCCCAATGGGGACGCTATTTCCTCAGCGGCGAGTGATGGATCCTCCACTCCCAAAACCCGATCCCTAATCAGAATTAGCAGCCGACATGAATCATGAAGAAGCTGAGCTCTCTATATACGCTTATATGAAGTACATATAATCCTATATATTCCTCATCCAAGTAGTCGACACCCGGAGGTCCTGTAAGAAGCAATAACAAAAGGCAAAGCAATCGGTCAAAAATCAAAGGAAAGTCAACTAAACAATAAAAAATAAAAAGAGATATACCTCAGGTCAAAGGGCATCGTCGGTAAGCCCCGTCAATCCAAACACCAACACATGAGGATGATGCAGCACGCTTAGTGACTTCCCACTGTGAATTAAAAAATTATAGGAAAGGGGATTAAGATCGATAATCGGAGCCTCCTTTGTCATAGCCAACGTGTCTCCACCTACATTGTGGGTCAATCCCATCGGTGCACTGTCCCCCTACCCGAAACTGTAGTAGGTGGATGCATGTTCTCCACATCATAGATATAGGGAGGCATCAACCAGCTTGTCACGAAGTCTAGGTAGTCATAACTCACCTTCATATCTATGTTAGCATTTAAGTCTCCCTAATCATCTCCGCCGCTCGGGTGTTATTAGACATCTCCCTCAACCGCCTCATGTACATCGGTAGCATCGATGGTAGGACCACCTTCCCCTCCTCCATGATAGGCCTTACCACCCTCTCTCCTAGGTACCTAACGTACATGAACTCATACGGGATCAATCTCTATATCTGCAAATGTAGGCTCATCACCCTCATGTCATGCGGAATAACCCCCCAAGGGTAGAAGGTCCCCTGTAATCCCAACAGAGAATCAATATTTATTTAAGAATGGAGAAGCCAGAGGACTCGTAGATAAAAAGATAACCTCATCACTCATCAGGGCCTTCAAAGCTCGCCACACGGCCGACATAGATAAGTCCAGACTCGACCTTCGATTGGACTTCCTCCCCAAGAACATCCGACATAAGCCGCCCTAGCTATCATCCTTCAGGGATATCAACCCTACATTGTACCTTATCACCTCATAGAACCATGTCTGCAAAAGACAGGAATCAATAAAGAAGAAACTTAAAGAAGAATGCAAGGAAATGCATAAAAAGGAAAATGAATTCAAGATTACCTCCAAAACATATATGTCCCTTATAAAGATCCGTCGGTAGTAACGACTAAAATAATCCAAAGAAAAATAAAGGGATGCCAAGGTTAGGTCCCCCAATCATACATACAGACCTCAGAAATCGTCTGCGAAAAGGGAAAGAACCAGAGATGGAAGATATCTCCGCTCGTCCCCACCAGCAAACCACCCAACAGAAGAAAAATAAACAAACGAGTTGTCTGCCTTACCTTTCGCCCATCAGCCACATCCACCCTCCTCTGCAAAAGAGTCTCTCTCAAAGTAGAAATACGGATCGAATCCCCAGAAATGATCCTACCAACATCAACCAATGTCGACTGCACTGCCTCCGACATCACCCTAATGTACGGTCCACCACTATCTGGAACCCCCCACACTTAATCTCCATCAGCTACTGAACATCTATGCGCGTCACCTTCCTTTTCCCAAAGCCAAAAATGGAAGGTGTGGGTAGTGTCCCGCCTCCCCTCTCCTAGAGCAAATAAAATTGCAGTAGAGCACGGTGTCTCATCCAAAGCTTTCGCTAACCGACCAAAACCAACATAAGAGACTATCCAACGTACCACACTAGAAAGCTTCTTGTAACACCTCGTATTTTTTAGGATAGATAAATTATTTAATTTAGAGATTTTATTTAATTCCGAGAATTATTTACTTTAGAGAATTTATTTAATTTGGGGAGTTAGATTTAATTAATTCAAGTTGATATTTATTTTTACGTGGAACTTATTTTGAAGAAAAATAAGAAAATTTATATAGAGTAACTTGGATGATATTTTATAGGTCAAGGTTGTTTCCCAATAGGTCAAACTAGTCAGAAAAGAGTACCCGGTGGTAGTAATTGGGTCTCGGGACATTTTTAGGCATAGCCGAGCACGCACGGGAGTATTCGGGTATTTGGGCTTGTCCCATTAGCCTAAAAACTGGATTAGCATCACTTAACCTAAATGAAGAAATTAGGAACAACCATAATTCATTTAGAAAATCCTACAGTTGTATAGAAGAAAAGAGGGAGAAAATAGGGAGGTGTCTAGGAGGTAAGCCAATAAAGATTGATGGCGTTCTTCGTCGAATGGCCATCTACATCAAAGGATCAAACCCTACGACTTAATAAAGGCAAGTGGTTAATTTTTCTTTCAATGTAAATTTGTGATAATCAATTCATATCATAGTGGGTGTATGTGAAAATCCATTTTCGGGAGGGTGTTGGTGTGAAAATTAGGTTTTTGATAAATGGAATGAATCATGTAGATTAATTATTAAATTGAT
Organism: Sambucus nigra; assembly: GCA_949130495.1. NCBI lineage: Eukaryota > Viridiplantae > Streptophyta > Magnoliopsida > Dipsacales > Adoxaceae > Sambucus > Sambucus nigra. The sequence goes on along the minus strand of OX422215.1, from coordinate 321,504,648 downwards.
GACGGATTATAATATTTTTATTATTAGAATCTAATTTTCGTTCAATATTGAGTAGATGAATTCATAAAATTTGGATTGATGGAATTAAATCTAGGATGAGATTTGTATAAACCGTGATAAACCCGATTCGGGAAATATTGGGGAAAGTTATAATTAATGATGTTTGAAGATCATTGTGATGTTTAGAACTTGTTTAGATGATAAATACATGTTGGGAGAAATTGATTGAGTTCTGGGTTTGAGGATTTAAAATCTTGAGTGCATAACAATGGAGGAAAAATGAGTTAGAGAAGAAAGAGGTTCATTGTTCAGCAGCAGCGAACCGGTCTAGTTTTGAGGTTGAACCGGTGAATTCATGAAATTTAGATTGATGGAATTGAATCTAGGATGAGATTTGTATAAACTGTGATAAACCCGATTCGAGAAATATTGGGGAAAGTTATAAATTAATGAATTTTGAAAATCAGTATGATGTTTAGAACTTGTTTGGAGGATAAATATATGTTGGGAGAAATCGATTGAGTTCTAAGTTTGAGGATTTAAAATCTTAAATGCATAACGATGGAGGAAAAATGAGTTGGAGAAGAAGGAGGTCAGTTGTTCAGCAGTAGCGAACCAGTCCAATTTTGAGTCCGAATGGGTCTGATTTATCTACTTGTCCAAAAATGAAACTTGTAGATCTTTTCATTATGATCACGAGAGCGCTGACCTTAGAATTTTTTGATTTTTTGAAATTAGTTATGAATTTTCTACGAAAAGGTGCGTGAGACCGACATCTTTAGGAAGAAATATATTTTGGTTATTTTGAGAGGTTCATCCATGAATGAAGGATTTTGGAAAATATTAGGGAAAATTATTTTATCCTTCGATTAGATAGGGATGAATCTAGGGTATGGATTTAGGAGTATTTAGGATGAACGACACTCAAAAATACATGTCGAAAATATATGAATGTATTCGAATGGGAATTTCGAATGAAGTTAGCATACGGTTCAATATCTTAAGGTAGATTTCATTGATAAAAAATAAATGGAACTAAATACATAGAATCTTATGGGATGAGTATTAAGGGATTTAAGAGTTAAAAAAATAATGAGATAAAATAATGGAGTGGCTAGGACTTTCTGAATAATGGGGGAAATACTCAAAAAAATACGATGAGTACTTAAATAGTGAATTAAAAATACGTAAAATATTTGGGTGCTACATATGTACTACGTATGAGAAATATATTATAAGTTGAGGAAATACCTATATTGATGTTATAAGTGTATATGCATAGGTTGTATGATTACTTATTGGTTGATTAATGATGTGTAAACATACCTAGTCTACTTGTTATCATGGGACATTTCGCCTTGTGGACAGTCCTATCCTGATGAGCCCATTTAGGGGAAATTGACTTGTACCTCAGAACATTGAACATAGGGACTGATTACCACTCGTGTGAATAAAGGTGTGACTGGTCATTTGGGTGCGTGAGGTATGTGCGTAGCCCCAAGGCTTAGAACTATGTTCACCTCAAATATGTGTGACTAGATTTTTATGGTTTGAGGGTGATATCCAAACCGATGTCCTTATTTAGTATGTGATGTACCAGGATTTGATAGCAGAGTATGTCTGCACCGCAGGTATCCACCTAGGGGTGTTGTATATGTATATATTATGATAGTGATGTGAATATATATATATGTATATCTATACACATGTGGTTTATTCTACTACGCTTTAGTAGACATTGTACATAATGATATCTAAATGAATTTCAATATGTGAGAACTTTATAATTAGTTGGTGACACTAAATAAATAATAAGTGATTGGAAATTTGGCATCGTATTATATGGGCAATATGGGTGGCACAGTAAAATATTAGACAACGAAAAAGGTCTAAGACTGATAATATTATATAAGACTTAATTAGCGATGAATAATTAATTTAATGAGATAAATAACTGATGGACCAAATGTAAGATTTATCGGGTTAGAGTAGTGCATCAATAAGTGTACATAAAAAGGTTAGTTAGACGGGGTAGTATAACTACGAGGGTTAGGAAGAAGCGTTAGGTGTGCACTTTAGACGAGGGGCGAGAATTGTCTTAATGGAGTGCGACACTAACTTAAATATGAAGAGCATTCATGAATTTTTATTTACTGCAACATTAATCACTTGCTAAATAATTTCAAAATGTTTTGGCTTCTAACCCTTGTTGCAAATATTTTCAAAACCTTTTAAGTGTCCCCCCACAGGGACGACAAACTTGATTATCTATTTCATGGATATGCAGTTGAGGAATATGTGGATGCATGTAGGAATTGGAGTAGACGCTTCTTTTTATATCATTCCTAGATTAGGAATCTTATCTCTATATTCTATCTTGGGCATGTTTCCTTCAGGACTTATTCAGATTATTTCAGTTCAGATTTCTGTATTGAGATTTATTATTTGCTGTTGGATATGTTGGTTTTGGATTTTCTAGCCGATGGTTTATTTGGCAAGTCATTTATAATTCAATATCATTTTAGACAGTGATTACATGTATGGTATAGTTTATTTTGTTTCCACATATTGTTATCTATGTGATGAAAGATAAAATTGACACTTTCTTACTTAACTATTAGGTGATTAGTAATTAATATGATTTTCGACAGGGATGCTAAGAATTAACCAAATGAGAATCTTATTTTAATTTAGTAAAGGACTGATCACCCGATATTTAATTGGGCGGGTGTCACACTTCTACCAACCCTCCTTCAACCCTTTCATCCCTCGAGACGAGATAGCCAAAGGAAAGATGTAAGTCTACAAAAAGAAAGGAAGAAAAATACATCACTAACCAAAAAGAAGAAAGCGAAAAATTAAATGGAATACCAAATGTCACTGCACTTACATAGCCACTAGGGTTCCTCATCCTAGACGAACGGTGGTGTCCCAACTCTCATAGAAGAGTACGCTCATCAGCAACAGGCTCAAATATGTCAAAGACATTTTCGTTGTCCAAGGAAAGGGACACCCTAGACTACCACTCTAGGTCAGGCCAGGCATCGATGGACAACCACGCGTTGTCATAAACTTCACTTGAACTCACCATTTGAAGTCTTGAAGAATGAAGGACTTAGGAATAATTTTAGAGAGAGAAAGCAAGAGATTCAAACACTTGAAGTTGTGAAAAAAAGGGAGGATTCACCCTTTTTTTATAAAAAGCTAAGCGGCTTGTCAATCGGTAGTCCCCCTGACCATGTTGGTCAGCAGCTATATTTTCCTTTTCCCTAGGAAGACCAAGACTCCGTGCCCTTGCCGATTTGCGCTCCCTAGGACTGCCTATCGGCATCCCCTCGAAAAATTCCCATAAATATTAGAAAAATATAGAACCTTAATGTTCTCAAGAAAATAATTTTTGGAGAACCAATACCCTTATTAACTCTCAGAATCCCCATCCAGATTAATTTTACACCCCTATATTTAGCATAAATCCCAAACCGATTTATCTTACAAAGCCATCCTTAACATGTTCCGTAAGCAGACCCAACGATGCCTTTGCATCCAAGTCTACTAATCTCGAGCCTAAACATCACCCATTAGAGTTTGAATACATCATAATCCCCAGTCGGATATCTTAAATATAAACCCTTCCCAAGAAAAGTCCCAAAGTAACACAATTCCAAGAGGAACCGCAGATGCATTTTCACCCCCAAGATAATTTAAAATTCCACAGGAGAGAAACTCCCTACATTATAACGTTAGGTCCTAAAAATTGACCTCGGCCCTCGAAAATGCTCATTACATCTTAAAGTCCTTAGAATTGACCTCGGCCCTAGGATTTGGTCATCACAACTTAAGGTCCTCAGAATTAACCTCGAATCTCAAAATCGGTCATCACAACTTAAGGTCCTCAGAATTGACCTCGGCCCTCAGAATCGGTCATCATAACTTAAGGTCCTCAGAATTGGTCAATACAACTTTAGGTCCTCATAATTGACCTCGGTCCTCAAAATCATTCGTCACAACTTAAGCTCCTCATAATTGACTGCGGCCCTCAGAATTAGTCGTTATATCTTTAGGTCCTCATAATTTACCTCGGCCATAAGAATTGGTCACTACAATTTTAGGTCCGCAGAATTGACCTCAGCCCATATAATTGGTCGCTATGACTTTAGGTATTCAAAAATGACCTCAACCCTCAGAATTGGTCACTACAAGCCTTAGGTCCTCAGAATCGACCTCGACCCTCATAAATGGTCATCCCAGCATAACTTTAGAAATAACCTCGACCCGTTGAGTGGTCATCCCTATTCCCTTATAACCAATCTTAACTTTAACCCACTGAATCGACCATCCTCATCTCTTTAGGTACTCGAAATTGACCTCGGCCTGCTAAAACGGTCAACCTCATCCTCTAGGTTCTCAGAATCAACCTACTAAACCTCTTTCCCAATGTCAATGTGGTGTCTATCATTCGACGGCCTTCACTTCTTCCAATATCTCCGTTTGAGGGGATTTCTATGGACACTCCATCCTAGTACCCTTCTAAGCATATCCTTAGGTCCCTAGCACTCACTCATTCACCGCAAACCTTAGGTCGTACCCTGTAGTACCAATCTAGAGGCCATTGGGCGCTCCCGAGCCCCGTTTAACTTCGATGAACTTTCTCATCCGAGAGAATCTGAATGAATCTTCGAAGGATCTAAACTCCCTTTCTAATGGTCCACCCCGTTCATAAATCGTCCTTACGGTTCAGATGAACAATCCATTTTACTATAAAAAAAATTGCTCTAGAGGCCCCCGGGCGCTCACGGACCCCATTTTGACCCCAATAAACTTCCTATCCCGAGAAGAAGATTAATGGGTCTTCAAAGGGGACTAAATCCCCCTTATAACGGTATGTCCCATGTGCAAATTGGATTTATGATTTGGACGAGTGATCCGTTTTTATCTCGAAAGCTGATACGGAGGCAACTGGGCATTCTCAGGCTCCATTTGACTCCTATCAACTCTTCAGCTCAATGAGACTAAATGAATCTTTAAAGGACACTAAATACCCTTTCCAACGGTCCACCCTGTGCACGAATCGGCCTTATAGTACGGACGAACAATCCATTTTACTCTTACGGGTCATCGTGCATTTTTTAGTCTTATTTGACCAAGGTCAACTCTTCGAACCGAATAAGACTGAATGAATCTTTGAAGGTCTCTGAAAACCCTTTCTAATGGTCCATCCTGTGCTCAATTCAGACTTACTATTTTCCTCTGGGAATTTCCTATTTAGTACCAATGGGCACTTTCGAGTCCCGTTTGACCTAGATTAACTCTTGAACCCGTGAGTGTCTTAATGGATTCTTTAAGGTCTCTTAATACCCTTTCCAAGGGTTCTCCCCATGCACGATTATGACTTATGGTTCGCATTTTATGGCTATTTTCCAAAAAAAAATCCTCAGACTGCCGAATGGCAACCTCAAGACCCTGCCTATCAGTAGTGTGTCTAGGATTCCATGCCGATAAGTAGGTCAAGGACCATAACGATAGTCACTGCCTTGACCCCATAAATACAGTCCATGACCTCACTTTAAACAACACACCTACACATCACTCTAAGCAATTCAGAGAGAATTCCCTTGAATTCAGAGTTGTTCTTTCCTAAAAAGCCCATATCCAACATTCCTTCCATAATTTTCAAAGTCTTTTGAGTAAATTCCCACCCAACTCCTCAAACCAGCATCACTCCACCTTGAGGTCAATTCATCTATAAGGAAGATCTACTTCAAGTCATCATAAGGAGGTCCATTTCTTCCTTTTTGTCTTTATTTTCTCTTAATATTGAATTAGTTACTTCATTTTTTTCTCTAGTATCTTATTTCATTACATGACACGTCTTAATTCTAAATTTTTATTGTTAGTATTCACACATACTTTATTTTCAAAGAAAAACCCAAAAACAAGAAAAAGAGAGTTCACTCATAAATTCCAAAAGGGGACTTCTCATCAAACTTTCTCACATTAAAACACCTTTTTCTACACACATATATACAATAAAGTCCCCAATTGGATTTACGGTTAAACCCCACCTCATATCATTTTCGAACTATGTGAACTTTGATTCCCTCAGGCTACGTAGGTGTCGTGGATAAATCTCTCGACTCGAGCCCTCCCACCTATATTTGTTATTTTATTCTTATTTATTCATGATATATACGTTTTATATTCTTATTTGCTTGTGTCTTGTTTTATATACGCAATTTTTCTTCCATAACGATATGTGAATCAGCAAACATTCACATTATATTCTTTATTAGTATTATTTTGGTAACACTCCTAAGTATGACCTCGCTCCACTTTTTGCCATGACGCGAGTCGAGTGATTCCATCCTCCATATACTATGCACATAAGCACACACATCACGGAGTTCTAGAGGAGAAGATTAACACATGCCCATGAGATACCGAACATTTGATGGGATGGGTGCCTAACACCTTCCCATTTCGTAACTTAGTCCCCAAACATTTGAACTAATTGGTTTCGCAAGCATCAGTATTGTCCTTGATGTCATTCTCTCGAGATGATAACATTTCTTTTACCTGTTTTGCACAAAATAGGATGGTGACTCTATCTTTATAGATCACCCCACATCAATGACGGACGATTGACCCCATAAGTGATACAATCCCACCCGCAAGGAGGGATCCACCTCCGGAGACCCCGAACCCCCGACATTCAGGATGGCCACACTCACCATTACGGTTGTGTGCATTTATGTGTTTATTTTTTAATATGTCTTGACATGAATTTTAATTTGAGCTTATATTATTAACTTATTCTCTAAATTAAGTTATTCCTTCTGCTACTAATATCACTACCAACATAAACTCAATTCCTATACTTAACGACACAAACTTCAAGAACAAAAAAGAGAACGTCTAATTGTTCTCGGTTGCATGGATTTAAACTATGCACTAAGGAAAGAACAATATGTTCCTCTTACAGAGAAAAGTTCCACTGCGGATAAAGAAAATTTGAGAAGTGGCATCATTCTAATCTCTCAAGTCTAATGATGTTAAAGTGAAGTATTCTATAAGCATTCAGGGGCAATATGTCCGATGACGTATGTGCTAATAGTTTCCTGGTAGATATTGAAAATCGTTTTACAAAGAATGAAAAGGCTAACCTTATTCAAATGAGGTATAAAGGTAAAGGAAACATAAGGGAGTACATTATGGAGATTTTTAACACCGCTTTAAAACTTAAGGCACTAAAGTTAGAGTTGTATGATGACTTGCTCGTACATTTGGTACTAATTTCCCTTCCTTCACACTATGGCAAGTTTATAGTTATCTATAATATTCGAAAGGACAAATGAACTCTTAATGAGATCATTTATCATTATGTGTAGGAAGAGGACAAATTGAAGCGAGAAAAGACAATTGAGAGTGCTCATATTGCATCTCCTCAAAGAATGATAAGCGAAAAAGGAATGATAATATCAAAAGCACAGTGGGAACATCACAACCCAAAATTCCATAGAAGAAGAAGGATCCAGAATTTACTTATTTCTTTTGCAAGAAACATGGGCATGTGAAGAAGGATTGTTCCATGTATGTCTTATGGCATGTAAAGAATGGTAAACTTATCACTTTGGTTTATTCCTATGTTAATTTGTCTTTTGTACCTAGTCATACTTATTGGGTAGATTCAGGTACTACTACTCATGTCATTATGTCTATGCAGTGTTATTTATGGAGCCGACCACCAAGTGATGTTGAAAGTTTCATCTACGTGGGCGATGGAAAAACAATTCTAGTTGAAGCAATTGGGACCTTTAGATATTCTTTTTAGTCTAGTCATTTTATTGAATTAATAGAGACTTATGTAGTACCGTCTTTCAGATGGAATTTGATTTTTATTTCTATTTTGGACAAATATGGTTTTTCTTATTCGTTTGGAAATAATAAAGTTAATCGTTTTCTCAATTCTTCTCTTATGGCGACTTGTTCTTTAATTGATAAATTATATATATTGAATACCAATGCTTTTTTTAATCAAACAATTATAAGAGGCATAAAATGAAAATTGACTAATGAAAATTCTGCCGCCTTATGTCATAAACATTTGGGTTATATCTCCCAAAGGATAATTGAGAGGCTTGTGTCAGATGGAATACTTGAAAACATACTTTAGTGTTTGTATTGAGGTCTATCGTTCAAGTGACATTGACCTGCCGCGCAAAGTCTCATTCGAGCGACATCACAACTCTTTCGAGCGACATCCCTATTTCTTTCGAGCGATCTGCCGACTTAAGTTTTTTATATAACGCGTGTTAAATCACTCCGTTTTTGTTAAGAAACTTGGCATTTTTCATTTTGCACAAACTGCAGACCAGCATAATACTTTGTCTTATTCATTTAAGGGTTCAATCCTTTTTGGTTTTCAATTCACAAAACATCCCAATCTTTTAGTGAATTGTTTTGGAACCCAAGATTCAACTTTGGTGAAGTTATTTCTTTCTGGATTGTTATCTCTATGACTGACTACGATTGCATGTCAACTGGGAATGCTCCTGGGTGTTCTTAGCTGAATTGGGACTGTGTGTTCTTATGGACTGCTCTGATACCAATTTGTAAAAAGTGCACGATGTCGTGTGATATTGATTTAATCAAATTCCTAAATTTCCAATTTAACCTTATTTAATTGGAGTCAATTTTTAAACCAATTTAATTCAGCCCTAAAACATGCATCTACGTGGGTGAAATCAAAAATAGTTTGTGGATGCCTTTGAGGATTCCTTTGCATAAGCGTAGTTTGATCGATGTCTGCTATGTATATTTGTCATGGCACTTCATGTTTATTTTTTTTATTCATTTCCTTATCTATTTTGGACAAATAAAAAGGGCGAGAATGAATTATGGGGGCGTTTTAATTATGGGGGAGATTTGAGATTCAATATTTATTTTAATGTTATTTTTATCTCATTTCAAACTCGATACATCACGAAGGTATTTGCTTTGTCTCATGTGTGTAGGTAAAAAATTGAAGATCATTATTTTGCACACTCTAATGAGAAACTTTTGAAGATTTGATGTTGAAGATTTTTGAAGAAAGTTTCAAACTTGGATTTTTTATACCTTTTCAGTTTTGGGTTCATGGGAGGGTATTAGATTTGTATAGGCATTTTAATTTGATAATTTGGATGTTTTTATTTTGTACCGGCATAAACATAGGGGAGATTTGTAAGGACATTATTTTATTGTCATCTTTACATTATTATATGTCGTATGCCGCTACAACCGTCGAAGACTTATTCAAGTTCAATTATGTGTCAAGACGGATCCGAATATCAACGTTCTTTAATAAAGATGCCCCCATGAGATTAATTTTGGTACGGTTTTATTTAAGTGCCTTAAGGGTTCATTATAAGTGTTGGGATAAAATTTCTAAAATATTTTCAGATAGTTGAGGCGTTGTTTTTCGTTAAAGAATTTTTTCTAAGTGTTGAGGGAGAGTTTTGACGAAATAAAAAGTTTATTTTTTACGTTAGTCATTCAAGCGACAGGGGTCTGTTGTTCAAGAGACATTGACCTGTAGCACGAAGTCTCGTTCGAGCGACTTCACAACTCGTTCGAGCGGCATCCTTGTTTCGTTCGAGCGATCTACCGAGTTAAGTTTTTTATATAAAGCGTGTTAAATCACTTTATTTTCATTAAGAAGACCTGACGTTTTTCATTCTGCACAAACTGTAAACAAGTAGAATACGTTGTCTTCTTCATTTAAGGGTTTAATCCTTTTGGGTTTTCAATTCACAAAACATCCCAATAATTTAGTGAATTGTTTTGGTACCCAATATTCAACTTTGGTGAAGTTATTTCTTTACGAAGTGTTATGTCTACGGCTGACTACGACTATCTGTTGATTGGGAGTGCTCGTGGGTGTTCCTGGATGAATTGGAACTGCATGTTCTTGTGGACTACTGTGGTTATTCGATTATGGACTCTAGGCTACGTATCTATGTGAGTATCTGCGCAATATTCATTCCGGATTTCATTGTGTATATAAGTTGCAATATATTGTTCGTAGTGAAATAAAAGGTTTTACTCGAAAGTTTTTTTGTTCTAAAATATGTGTGTCAGCAATTATATTTGTTCGGGTCTAATTTCACTCATGTAGATGCATGTTTTAGGGCTGAATTAAATTGGTTTAAAAATTGACTCCAAATAAATAAGGTTAATTTGGAAATTTGCGAATTTGATTAAATCAGTATCACATGGCATCCTCCACTTTTCACTCTTAAAGGTAGTGATTCTTATCATCATCATTTACGGCGTTGCCTATGGGAAGAGATTTATCTTCCTCTTCTTCTTCTTATTCTTGTTATTCTTCTTCTTTTTCTTCTTCTTCTTCTTCTTCTTCTTCTTCTTCTTCTTCTTCTTCTTCTTCTTCTTCTTCTTATTATTCTTCTTATCTTAGACCAATCTATTTTTTCCTCTGGTGGTGATCTAGATTCACCATTGTTGGACCTAAATCACACCATTAAAAGAGCTTGGGTTTGACTTCTTTTCAAGCTTTCTACTGAGCCAACTCACTTTTATTTTTTCTCTCTTTGACTATATGAATCTCACAGGAGATGGCATCTAACTTTTCTCACAATACTGGCCTAAGGTCCAACCAACCACCACTTTAATCATGAATAACCAATGTGGCAGCGACGCTGCGATCCTTGGCGTCTAGCCAACAAAAATTACAGGAACAATTCAGATCTTTTAGCCAGAGTGTGCTGGGAAGATCTCCAAGTGACGTAGCGATCGGGGTCATCACTTTGGCCGCCGAAGAAGTGGTAAATTAGGCGACAGGGGGACCACCCCCAGGCCCACTCAAGGAGATTCACCACCACTGTAAGTAGAGAGATGTCTCTGACTCTAGGAATCTTCACCTTAGAAGAAGATTCAAGGTTGCCCAGTTGACAAGAACTGTAACGAGGAAGAGTATTGGGAGCTATACGAGAGTTTTGGTGACACTGTCAGTCCTAAAGGGACACCAGACCCAACTTACCATAAAAAAAGCATTTTGCACACTCCTGGAAGCTGACAAAGAGCTTAGGCTTTTGATATATTGAGTAGAGGGTCGGCATTCGATTGTCTCGGCCCTAGAGGATAAAGTAGACAAGACAGGCATTCTCATTTTTGCAGCATTGACGGATCTAGAGGAAATATAGGAAGTTACGATGAAAGACCAAGGTAGAGCCGAGACAGAGATGACTAGATGGAGGTAAACAACTGATATATGACTGCTGGCTGAGAGCCAACACCAGTGGAAGTGCCTATAGAATGTGGAGGCAATAACGCAGTGGTAGAAGAAAATTTGTGCAATAGTTCCATACAAAGGCTGAAAGATAAGATCAAAAGTTTAATCAAGAGCCGAGACATAAGCCTTCGAGGCTACATGGAGGGGTCTCCATTTGTGAAAAAAATTATAGGTTATCCCACCCTTGTAAATTTCAAACCTCCAATTGTGATGTCGATGTACAATGGTAGTTCAAATCCAATTCACCATATAGAGATGTATCAGTCGATCGCTGACATATATTCAACACCCGACGAGATGATATTTTGAGCCTTCTCTAGGACTTTCAAAGGTGCAGCTCACATGTGGTACACCTCCCAATCGAGAGGTTCCATAGAAAATTTTAAACAACTAGTCGAGAAGTTCATTCATAAGTTCTATTTCGTCATGAAGCCATCTAAGTGGGACACCCATCTCCTTAATGTTAAGAAAGGAAATAACAAAGCTCAAAAATATTACATATCTCGTTTTAATAAGGAAAAGTTTGAGGTTAAAGATTATGATGAAAGTATAGCGATGGCAACACTCATCAGTGGTCTGCAGTGGGGTAAAATCCTTTGGAAACTCTCTGAAGATCCTCCAAAGACCATGACAGAACTCCTGGTCATGGCCAAAAGAATCACGAATGCGGAGAAGTCCATGGCAGCCAAGGAGGAGACATAAAGGAGGTCGGTGGTAGTAAATCAGGTTTAGCCAAAGATAAAAAGGGAAATAAAATATCCAAGGAGGATAAGTTTGCCAAGTACACTCCCTTAATATGAGTCTAGACCTAATTTTGATTGAGATCAAATACTATAAAGAACTTAAATGGACAGAAAACCTCAAGTCCCTTTCAAAGGGGACAAAAGAAAATGGTGTGAATTTTACCAAAATCATTACCACACGACTGGCAAATGATTTTCCTTGAAGGATAAGATCAAAAAATTACTGAAGTAGGGTAAACTCTGAACGTATGTGGATAGGAGTGGTAACAAGGATGATTCCATAAAAAAGCACAATGGGAGGAAAGACAACAAGCTAAGATCATATATCTAAGCTAAAAAAATGATAATAGGTTTGATGACAGCGGGGAGGACGACCCTGACCTCCCGGTAAAAATCCCTGATGCCAAAGGGGCTCTACATATGAATTCTTTTGATGTGAAGATGATCTGTGGTGGCCTAGCAGGAGGTGGAAAGGAATCAGCCAATAGAAAAGCACATGTTATTGAAGCCAAAATGGCACCAAAGAGGTTAGAGGTGAATTGCGCCGAAACAGAGACAAAGAATGGGAAATTAAAGAAAGAGGATATGAACACTCTAATAATGGGTTTTTTAAGGTTGAATTTTAAGGATATCTTAGCTCCACAAGATGACCCCTTAATATTAAGCACGGGAGTACACGGCTACGACGTATCTCTCATCCTCATTGATGGGGGAAGCTCAACGGACGATATGTTTTGAGTTGTTTTAAGGGTTTGAAGCTGAGAAAGAAAATACTTATGCCATACCACCAGCCGCTGATCGTCTTTAGTGGATAGAAAGTTCTCCTCGGGGGGTGTACAAAAGGGATGTATTCATGGGCACCTGGCCAATGTGTCTCACCAAGAAGGTCAACTTTTTTGTCATGGATGAGCATGTTTTTTTTTTGCCAATAATAGCATACTGGGAAGATTATCCCTTAAGGAATTTGAGGCCCTGCCTTGTACTGCTTAAGAAATGATGAAATTCATGACTCCCTATGTAGTAGAAGAAGTACATGGTGACCAAGTAGAAGATCACGAATGCTACTTCACTTCGTCAGAGGAAAGATAAGCCTATAAAAGAGCAACAACTTCATAAAACATTGATACTCCCGACTCGAGAGATGAGAAAAAGTTGAAAAAGGGTGAGCCTATGGAGGAGGTGGAATCCATCGTCCTCAATGATGATGAACTAGAAAAAATCATTCAAATCGGTTCATCCCTGAAAGTTGGGATCGAGGAAGAGTTAGTGAACCTGTTGTGAAGAATGAAGAGTATCTTTGCCTGATGCCATGAGGATATGCCAGAGATTAACCCCAACATTATCTTCCATCGACTGAATATTGATGAAAAAGTTAAGCCCGTCAAATAGAGAAGCAAAACTTTCTCAAAAGATAGATACAAAGGCATTCAGGACGAGGTGAAAAAACTTCAGATCACTGAGTTCATCAGAGAGGTCCAATATCTTGATTGTCTCTTTAATTTCATCATCGTACCTAAATCAAATGGGATGTGGAGAGTGAGCATGAACTTCACTAACTTGAATAAAGCCTGCCCTAAGGACAAACTTCCCACTGCCTCAGATTGATCAGATGATTAATTCTATGGTCGGGTATGAACTTATGAGATTCATAGATGGATATTCAAGGTATAATCATATCTTCATGCATAGGGCCAATGCTTACTTCCTTTATCACAGATAAAGGAACCTACTGCTACAAAGGTATGCCTTTTGACTTAAACAATGCAGGGGCAACCTACCAGAGGTTAGTTAATAAGATGTTTGAAGACCAGAGAGAGAACATAATAGAAGTCTATATTGACGACATGCTGATGAAAATTCTAAAGGCTAAGGATCATGTGGCTGACCTTGAATGCACATTTGATATGATTAACAAATACAAGATGAAACTAAACCCGACTAAGTGCGTCTTCAGGGAAATTTTTGGTTTTTATTATGAATCAAAAGGGGATAGAGGCAAACCATGTAAAGAACAAGGCATTGATTGACATGGGGACATTAAAAAAAAATCAAAGGCATCTAGATTCTTATGGGACAAATCGCAGCTCTTAACTGTTTCATCTCACGGGCGACTGATAAGTGTTTGCCATTTTTTAAGATCTTAAGAAAAGCCTTTGTCTGGGATGAAGGATGCATAAAATATTTTTAAGACTTGAAGGTATATCTGGGTTCTCTAATCTTGTTGTCTAAACCAATCCAAGAGAGAATTTGTATTTGTACTTATCCATCTTAGAATCGATAATCAGTGCAACCATTATCAGAGCCGATGATGGAGTATAAAATCTAGTAAATTTTCACAACAAATCCTTGTAGGGGCTGAGATTAAATACCCAAAGATGGAGAAGCTAGCCTATGCACTGATTCACGCCTTGAGGAATATGAAGTCATATTTCCATACGTACACGATGGTGGTGCTACCCAACACTCCTATGAGGAAAGTCATTCATAAACCTGAGAAATCGGGTAGGATAATGGCCTAGCTAGTTGAGCTAGGTGAGTTTGACATCATCTACCAACCCAGGAACAAAATAAAAGGATAAGGTTTAATATATTTTGTGTCAGAGTTTACTTGGGCGGAAACTAATGAGGATATTGTTGCAGAATCAAGAACATAAGGAGTTGTGCCAAAAGAGATTGTGTTCGATACTCTTATGACTCATACTATTTAGGTCGATGTTACTGAAAAATATTTCTTATTTAGAAATGGAGTTTTGTTTGAAAGTCTTTTCATTAAGGAATGACTAATATGGAGTCTATTTGTAGATTTATCAACTTATGAAAACGACAGCGGCGCAAAGTTAATACTATCGACCTTGGATGGAACATATATTGAGTATGCCCTGAGATTAAGTTTCAAGGCATCGAACAATGAATCAAAGTATGAGGCCCTACTAGCAGCTCTCTCTCACTAAAGAATTAGATGTCGCCCATATGATTTCCCATAGTGATTCACAACTAGTCATCAATCACATATTAGGCAGTTACGAGGCCAAAGACGAGAAGATGGCCAGGTATTTGGTAAGAGTAAAAAATGATGGAAAACTTTAAGAAAGTCAAGATCAAGAAGATTCTTAGGTTGAAAAATAGTCGAGTTGATGCTCTGGTTAGGTTAGCATCGGCTACAAGGACTAAAATCAGACGATCCATCCCTGTAGAAATCCTATATAAGCTGCGCATTGAAGAAGATGACAAGAGCCTTACGTTCCGTTTAAATATAAACTTGGGGGAGTCTTGGATGAATTCACTGATCCAGTACTTTCGAGACGACGAGCTGCCAGAGTCTAAGGCCAAGAGGGAAAAATTTAAAACTATACTGTAAAGTTCACCATCATTGGTAATGTACTTTATAGAATAGGATTTTTTTCTCCTATTAATCAGATGCATTCACTATACTGAGATGGACTACATCCTCCGGGACACCATGAAGGTTCTTGCGTAAGTCACATTGGTGGTCGGTCTATTGCTAAGATGACCTTCACCCAAGGTTAATTATAGTCGACAATTGTTAAGAAGAAATTGGAAGATGCCAAGGGCGTGTCGACTAAATATCTACTCGGGGTCCTATGCGCTTATAGGATGACTGAGAGGACGCCGATAGGTGAGATGCCATTTAAACTGGAAGATGATTTTGAGGAAGTTCTTCCTATCGAGCATGGACTTCCCAGCCACAGAGTCCAGAATTATGAGCTAGAGGCTAATGCGGAAGAGAGAAGATTAGATTTGGACCTGATTAAAGAAAAACGAGAGGATGTTATGATAAGATAATCATCTTATTATCATAGACCTGCAAGTTAAAAGAGTGAAGGCTAGGGGGATAACCGTGGGTGACTTAGTCTTGAAAAATGTCTGGCAAAAGCCTAACAAGATTGATCCCAATTGGCATGGACCATACAGAGTGACTAAGGAGGTTATGCCGAGAACTTTTAGGCTGAAACATCTAGAGGGCAATCCCCTATCCAACCCATGGATGTCCAACCACTTGAAGAGATACTATCAGTAGTCATATTTGTATAAATATTGAAGTGTTGCTTCTTAATTTAATGTGTTTCCATTATAGTCTTTTATGTACGACAAAATTATCAATGAAAAATCAATTGTTCACTCACATTTGTTGTGCTCATCATCATCAATTATTGCATGGTCTGAACTTTACCAAACTAAAGAACATCATTCTATGGTGAATTAGTTTATAACACACTCTTGGCAATATGAGAGTGTATGAGGAGTATCGTCTCCTTCATACTCTCCAAATAATGCTGAGAAGGGAATCAGTGTTATAAAATCATGTTTTGTGGTGAAAACAAATTAAAAATCATTTCATGTGGTTGTCCAACATCATTTTATGGTGAATTAAGTCATAATTCACTCTCGACGATACGAGAGTGTATAAGGAGTCTCGTCTCCTTCATACTCTCCCAATAATGTCGAGAGGGGGGGGGGGGGGGGGATCAATGTTATAACATCAGTTTTTGTGGTGAAAACAAAATTAAAAATCATTTCATATGATTTTCCAACATCATTGTATGGTGAATAAAATGACAATTTACTCTCGGCGATACAAGACTGTAAGAGGAGTATCGTCTCCTTCATACTCCCCTAATAATGCCGAGAGGGGGAACCAATGTTACAACATCACTTTTATGGTGAAAAAAATTTCATTTCATATGGTTGTCCAACATCATTGTTTGGTGAATGAAATCATAACTCACTCTCGACGATATGAGAAAGTATGAGGAGTCTCGTCTAGTTCATACATCCCCAATAATACCAATAGTAAAATGTAGAGGCTACATAATTTAAGTCAAAGTTTAGTAACAAGCATTATACTTAGAACATCATTTAATGGTAATAAGACAGGAAAATGCAAAGACTACATTTATGCAAAAATTAACACAAGGCCATTGACATAAAAAATATTAGTGTCACAAAAACCTAAAGTACAAGAGATAAAAAAAATCAACATTATTCAAAGTGTTACATCAAGGGGAATACGGCCACAAGCGGCTACCCATTAAAAAGAAATTAAATTTTAATTAGCCTTCTCGGCTTCGACATATATGTCAGGGATGGAAGGTGATAAGCACCCAAAAGTGTTTATTTTATACCCCAAATGGATGCCTTTTAGTTGCTCGTTTTAATTAAAATTGGCCTTATGTTCGTATTTTATCATTCTGCAGGTAAATACGCAGTCGCAGTGTTAAATAATGCTAAATCCAATCAATTGCGACGCAGAAAGCGGTCAAAAGCGTGCATCGAAGAAATTCAGGGGACTGCAAAGTCAGAAGTCGCATTGAGCTTGCCGAGATGTGATCCGATCCCCCGAAACAGTCACGTAGCCCAAACTTAAGCCTACACCGAGCCAAGACCATTTCCCGAACCCCGTGTGTGTTGAGTTTGTACCTTTATTATTTTTCTAGATTTTTATTTTTAGTCGTTTTAATTTTAGGATTTATTTAGGATTTATTTAGAATTTTCTAGGATATATTTTCTATTTTTCTATTTCTTTATTTTGATTTTGATTTTTATTAGTTTTTAATCTTTATTTTATTTATTTATTAGGATTAATTTTTAGGAATTTATTTTATTTAGTTTTTAGTTTTAATTTATTTAGTTAGGATTTTTAGTTTTTTTTTAGTTTTTATAGAGTTTTATTTACTTATTATTTCTTTTTATATATTTTTTTTAGTCTCTTAGTAATAAATTAAAGTTTTATTTTAAAATTTTTATTTTTTTATTTTAGTTCTAATTTTATTTTTTTAGTGTCATATTTTTTAGGGGTACAAACCAAACACAAATAAACCACTCACACACTAACCTACCTACACCCAAACACACCCTTACACTACTATTCATCACCTTCAACCTCAACCCTTCACCCCATTCTCTCTCCTCCATCAAAACCCAAAATCCAAACCACCATAACCACCTCTCTATTCAGTCAATACCAACACCCAAAATCGGTATACCCCAATAGCAGCCCCAACCCGTTTGGCCAACCCCTGCTTCAACCTCACCCCTGTGGCCTGACCCAACCAACCCAACCCCATGCCACATCCTTGCCAACCCACGACTCCAGCCGGACTCAACCCATTCGGCCACTCCATTCCAGCCCCCTCTTCGGCGACCATACCGCGCCGGCGAAACCCGGATCTGCCACGAACACAATCCGCCGGCGGACAGAACCCCTCATACCCGTCGCCAGTCTATCCCCTTGAACCCCGCCTGCGACCTCTCGATTCAACCCATCCTCCAACCCAAAACGCGCCCAATACCCGAAACCACATCAATCTAGAACCCATACCCACTGTCAGACCCGTGCCCCTGTTCCGGCCTCAAACCGCAAATCCCAAACCCGAGACCCATTACATGTTACCCATTTCAAACCCAACAAAATCGGACCAGCCATAGCCTAAATCCAAATCCTATTTTAATGGAACATATCTTATCCCAATCCAAGAAAATCCCACAAAATCTCCTAAGAAACAAACAAATCGTGGGTCAATAAAAAAAAGGGGTAAAGCTTATTTAAAAAGACTCTCACAGCAAAAGGAAGAGATACGTAGAGAGAGAGAGATTGTATAATATGTACATAGTAGGTACATATAAAAATTCCAAAAAAATTCTAAAAAAAATTAGTTTAGTGTTAGAATAAATTTTAGGTTTAGTTTTTTTTTGTGATCAAGTGTTGGATTTGTGAAAACATTGGGACACACGTGAATGAACGCGATTCAAGTTATCAATTCAAGGGGAGACTTCTGTGTATTGTATTTCTTGTTCTACTCTTTAATTTATTGTTCCATGTTTGTGGGTGTGATTAATTATTTCATTATGCTTGTCTAACCACCCCGTTCAAGGGGTGGGATGCACTACGAATGATATTACTTTAATTAATTGGTTTCATTAATTTTATATTTCTAGGTAAATTATTTTTAAGTGTCACCAATTAATTTATGTAACGAGAGTTAGTAAATTAATTGAACGAATTAATGTTTGAATGTTGGAATCGAACTAAAGATAGGTTTTTCCGATAATTAAATATTAATTTGGTATTGAAATTTGAGGAGTGATATTGTTTTCGTTAAATTGATCCTAGCGGGTATTTTTCTGAAAATAGTGTAGTCCTAATTTTTCATCGTGTGATATTTTTAAATTAATTTTCTGAAAAAGATTTTATTAAATTTATAATTTTAACGAGAGTTAGATTATCGATTTAATATTATCTCGAAATATTTCAAAATTAATAAATTGAGAAATTAAAATAATTGAAAATGCAGTGTAGTCCCACCTCTTGACCTTCTCACATATTTCACACTTGGTTGCACATTTTTTTTTATTATTTAGCAAATTTTATAATTTTTAGCATTTGTTAGTTAATTCTTTCCTTGAAATTGTTTTTAAAAATAAAACAAAAAATATTTTTTGATAAAAAAAAATTAAAAATTTTAAAAACACAAAAATATTTTTAATAAAAATTGGAATTGCAAGTTTTCATGATTCCCGTTTCAACGCTAGAAATTGGATTGATACCCGAATTTGCCACGATACTGAATTTTTAGAAAGTTTTGTAGGTAATTCCAGAAATTTTGATACTCGAAGTTTGACCGCAGCGACATTCCAAATCATATCCGAAGGAAGACACAAATTAAGAGTTATCAGAAGGAATAACAAGAGATTTGGTTTGAGCTTCTTCATCATTGGCACCATCGAATGTTATTGTGTAACCACTGTAGTCTCGGCCAAAGACCCCTGGGCAGCAGCCTCAGCTTCAACTTATCCGAGGGCCACAGCAGCCTCTAGATCAGATAAGTCAAAAGACTTTAAGTTAACTTCAAGTTATGGCTCAACCTTAGCAAGGTCGGGATATTTATTCAATGCCCAGCGCCAAGAAGTCTTCGCCCCCCTTTCCATGTATTGAAGGGTATAACCAACAAACTCCTCAGATGATTTGAAGTCCTCAATTGCCTTCTTTACGTCCTCATCTACAGCCTATTTGATGTCATCCTAGTTCTTAAGTTTGAGGTTGTCCATCCTAGCTCGATGCCTCATCCTTTGAGATAACAAATCCTCAAACTATTATTTTTTTAACTCGGCGATCACATTATTGTGGTTCGTCTCATCATCATTAAGCTTTTTCTTCAACTCCTCATTAACTCTGATAGCATCATCGGCCTTCTGTATTCTTAGAGAGTTTTCCTGAACCCAATGATTTAGATGGTGAAGAGCGAGCACAGACTGCAAATCAGAGAAGGCGGTGTTAGAAAAAGACGAGAGAACACTTTAATAAAAAAATATGAAGGATGAATATAAGTGTTACCTGAGTTTCTCTTTAAAGATAAAACTCTCTAACCTGGGAGACATCTTGGGTCTGGAAGAACTTGCCATCAGACTCGGCCATAAGCGACCCCAAGGCATCATTGGCCCTTATTTTGCTGTCGAATAAAGAGTCTGTTATAACGGCGAGTTAGGCCAATCGGGCAGCGGTCACGATATCATCTGATATGGCGATGGAAGAGTTATAAGAAGTTTTGGAAAAGACATCCTTACTTCCCTTGTTGGTGGGAAGAGTGAGAGTATTGGTACCCTTGGGCTCCTTCTGTTTCTTGGAGTCCTAGACCTGATTAGGCCCCCCAAACATCGTCTTTTTAGGTGGAGCAGAAGGAGTAGTCTTTCTCCCTGCCGATTTTGATATCATGTTGGCAAGATTGGGAATGACCATTTTCCAAATATCTTGTGTTGTCTCGACTAGACAAACTGAGAATAAGGGAAGTGATCAGTATCGACAATATGAATAAAAGACGATAATAGATTATATAAAAAGCTTAACTTACACAGCTCAGTGAGGGGCTCAACTCCCAGACTAGTCTCAGCCCAAATTGATGGGTTGTTCATTTGTTCATAGACGACAAGACCATTTTTCTTGTCGCAAGTTCACAAATGTTCTATCTTTTCCCGACCATCTTTACTTAGGCCAAGATCAAGCCTAGCCGACATTGATCCCCTACCCCATTTCTGCAGGACTCTCGACTCGTTGGCATCGGATGGAATGTTGGTGTCAAATTCCCAGGTACCCGATATAAAGAAGTACTAGGGTTTCAAGTTTTGGTTCGAGGTTTGGTTCACGATCATAATTTTTTATCAAATTTACTAGCTACGAGGTGAAAGTAGCAGGGCTGGGACTTTGTTGTTGAGAAAGTATAGCAAGCTCTAAAAATGCGAACTGGAAGATCATCTTGGTAAGCTATCTTCTAGAGATGGATGGAGCCAAGAATAATCCACCATATGTTGGGAGAAAGTTGATCCGAGGAAAGCCCCATGCTTGCAAGGAAAGCTCTAATGTTCGGGTGGATCGTCCATCTGAAGCCGATATATCTGTTCATATATGGTGGCCTCCCCCTTTTTATTGTCAAAAGCTTTGTCGTCCTTAGATGGGACTCTCATGCCGATATAGGACTTTATTCTATAAAGGTCCCTCCATATGATTAAATTTGTCTCTCAGACAGTGCTACAAAAGGTTGAGGCATATGAAGTATAAAGTTCTTCTTCATCCTCATCATCTCTATTGTCCTCATCATCAACTACAGTTATGCGCCCAGGGAATCTGGTGGTGAACTCGGCGTCTATCATGGACGATATCGGAACAACCATGGGTGGTTTCTTAAAAGCAACCTCAACTCTCGGCTTATCTTCATCGAAGATATCATGAACTTTGAGTTATTACACATAATTTCCTAGGCCCACATCATTAGGGCATGAATTCCAATCGAGCATGTTGTCGCCGTTTCTTGACACACATGGAAACCCATCCACTTTTTGACGTATGTCTAGACAAGGACACTCAAACATCACATATGTCTAGGATATATAGATGATGATCCTGACACATGTATGGCCCATTCACGTCTCCAAATCATCCTATAACACTGAGGAGTCATTTCATCACAGAGGGTCATACGACTATGAACCTCAGCCTCCCATTCATATTGAAGACTAAGGTCTAGGTATGATTGATATACATAAGTGTGGTCTCGTCTAGATGAGACTCAACCCTGCTTCATGACCCCTTTTAGGTGTTAGTTAGACTCATCTACATATGGGCCCATAGTACGGAGGCCCGTGTCAATCAGTCTCAGACTCTAAGACACAATTAACAAAATAGTTTCAATCATACACGAAGGCTCACTCTACACTCACAACTAATTCTATGTCTCGAATTTTCCATGTGTCGGCTTCATACGACAGTAACAAGATGAGACATGCCTGCAGTACCTAAATAAGTTCCACTATCTTAGAGTTATGCATTTGGAAGACTACTCCCACGGTCTCATACTGGTCGAGACCTACAAGTCAACTTCAGTACCTCATATGGAACATGTGACTTTTCATCACCAAGCTACATGGACTAACTGTTATAAGAGATTAATAACCCATATGTGGGAATATTTCACCATTATGGCCTACACATATTGAAGATAGGTGGCACCCTATCATTAGATTACTCAGCTCGTGCACACCAGGTGCATGCTTAGGGGTAACATTGCTCTCCCCCAATCCTATATAAGCCAACTTCATCTTTTTTGCAAGGGGAGGAACAATTGAGAATCCTATTGAACTCTTTAGAATTGTATTCTAAAGAGAGAAATCTTGAGTGTGTAATAATGGCATTTAGTGTCTTATAGTGATACAAACACCATCACCTTGCACTCACTTATATGTTTGTGTCTTCTATCTCTCTCATCCCCTTATTATACATACATATATTAGTGTTATCACTATGATTTCCACCATTGTTGACATAAATAAAGTTTTAGTTGCATACATCTTAGAGGTGGTGATTCTTAGGATCATCAATTATCTTCTTCATCAGAGGACATGAAGGGTGGCAATCCCGAGAATAAAAAAAATCCCACTATCATAAAGGTACCCCTTTTATAATTTTACAAATTATGATGCATTTGAGTGGTTTTCGCCATTATAACAATTGAAAATCTTACCACTACGATAAGGTAGTAGAATACCATAATCATTTCCTTGTGATGTTTTCACATATGCTGGTGGTATGAAAAAATTCACACAAACCTATCAAAACTTCATATATTTCAAACAATACTTCTGGGAACGTGGTCTAGAATATATATTTAAACATTTTTCCTTGTTCCAACTTGTTGAGTTTTCTCCCAACAGAAGTGTTGCACTACCAAGTATAGAAAGTACTATAATTGAGTTTGAAGGCAATCCACAATATCTAATAGGAGTAAAAAAAACTAGCTTGGAAAATAATCTTAACATATGTGTATCTATATCTTATGATTAATCCATCATGAATATTATCACTTGTGCAAGAAGCCCGATTCTTCTCTCTTCAACACACCGTTACTGAATGTAACTTGTTTCATTATCTTCATGGACATAATTTGTTCTGGTGATATGTAATTCATAAATTACCAAATGGGTAGTTATAGAATTACATCAATCATAATAAACCATTTCTAATATTACAGTTGCTATAATACATCCTGCTCATTTTCCATATAAACCAAATCCACTAATTGGAAGTTCCTCCACTTCCGATGAGTGTAAGAACCCACCTTCTACCAATTTAAAAATCCATTTAGATAAAAATTACCTATGTATTTGTTGATATATATATATATATATATATATATATATATATATATATATATATATATATATATATATATATATATATATATATATATATTATGGTTTATAGAGAAAAATCTTATTTGTCTAGTGATATATCATGAATATTATTCAACAAGCTGTAGTGTATGTAATATGAGATTTATTTTGTAATGATTATCCACTTTAGTACCAAAGATGGATTTATTGTTTATCTCCATTATCAACATATATATTATTAAAATAAGACAAATATCCTTCCATGAAAGGTAAAAGACAAACAAAAGTTCCTTCAATTCTTATGAAATTTAAAATTAATCTCTGATAATCAAAATTAAGACTCACGTATTCAACTTCAATTACAAATTACCAGTAGTAGATAAATTCACCTATCACTAGTTGGATGGTTTCCTAGAACTAATGATTAATGGCTTATGTGTCTACAAGACAGGTTACCGTAGAACAAACCATTAAACATTATTCAACCTTTTGTAAATAAAATTTATCTACCTTTTTCTTTTAAATAACATAAGATTATTAACTCCTACTAGTGTTATGGATGCTCTTAGTGAATTCACTTACCAATATGCAATGCATTAACTGTCTTCGAATCCTAGTCACTGCCTGAATTATGACTAACTAGCTTCTGACTTCACTTTATCTTTTATCCACCTTTTGGCTAGAGTTATTTCAGTAACTTGAATACTTTACGATTTCCTTACAAAACACTTTCTTAGAGAGGACATCTATCTAGGTTTCCCCATTAATTTCACCTCCTTAGATTCTAGTTCCTTCAAATAAGAAATCACTTTCATAACATAATCTTATAACTAGCGTTAAAGTAATCATAATAATATTCTTTTAAAGTCATTCATGGAAATCATCCTAACTATATGACCCTGATTATTAAACATTAAATGTGAGATAATCATCATATCATAAGTGGTGGATATATATCGATGTTTATGTTACATTATATATGACCTAATGAACAACTCATATGGTATCATCTCATTAGTCTTGTCCACTCATATTCTAGATTTCCTTATAGAAATCAGATAATGTGACTATTGAAGAAAACATTAAGAAAATACACATATGCATTTATCTACTATCAACAGTATCTCCAAATTATAATTCAGTATTTTTAATTATTCCAGAATTCATATAAAAATTGAGTACGATGACTGATGATACGAGAAATCTCCCACTTGTCGTTCTCCTACCATCAAGTCAAGAGTAGAATATATAATAAGCATATAAAGCTAATAAAGAGAGATAAAAGATAAGATATAGAGTGGTGAGGCTATTAAAATGAGCCTACGTCCACTTTGGTGCCTCATTCTCATTATATGTGTTGTTTATACAATATGATTGGGCCTGAAGAGGCATACAAGCACAAGAAAGAAAAGAGAGTACATGACTATGAGGATTCCGGGAGTGCTGAAGAGATGGTGACAATGTCGGAGAGTAGTCCCCAAGTCGGGCCGAGAGATATAGAGAGCGTCATGTTATCCGAACTAGGTATCATATTAGAAATGAACTCGGGACCCCCTATCTCAAGTTATGGAACTTTATTTATAGGAAGTGTATGTGCTACATCACTGCTAGTTGAGTGGACAAACTGGGGCTACACCCTGTAACATGTAAGGGACCACATCATGTGACTAAATGGCTGCAGAAGTAGGCGAGTGAGGCATATATAGGTAAGCCTGCAGCTTGTAAATGATAGGCTGTGGTGGCAGGTCTTCGACACATGCCCATTGTATACTTCTTTCGCGGAAGGGTGTTATATTTTCCCTATCAATAAGCCCCTAAGGAGTAGTGCCAAGGGGTAAGTTGGTGTTGCGTCTTGTTGTTAACCTGTCGCGGTGTATTGTCTCTACAGTGGCTCTTTTCAAAGTGAAGTTTATTCTTCATGTGCCCTCTTATATAAACGGACCCGACCGTGGCCTTCATTATGTTTTCCAAACTCTTGACAACAAATCGAAGGCAAACTTTTGTCAATTCATTCCTTTGAGTTTTCCAACGTGCATTTGGTCGTACTTTGTGGTGCCAGGAGGCTAAGCAACCAGTTTTTGCCAATTTCTAGGTCACTTTTACATCAAAATCCTCCTCAATAGTTCTGTAATTCAATTTCTTCAGTTGTTCTAGATTTCTGATTGTAAATGATCCATCGAATTCATATCCCGCGAAATGACCAGTGTAATGAACTATTTATCGCTTGAATCCATGTATGATAATTCCATAATGAATTGAACCCATTTAAACTCTTGTGATTGCTTGGATCGTAATAGAAAACTAATTTTTTATTTAGATCAATCTTCAATCAATAAAATGAACCCTTAATCTTCCATTGCTAACCCATGGAGCAACTGTTGTTGACTTGCGTAGGATCAGATTTGTCGGCCTTAGTGTAATGCAAGTACTGAAAATGTACCATTATGTTCTTGATGTTCTTGAGTAAACCTTTAAAATTCTAGGGCCTTGATCTTTAGAATAGGCCATCTTCAGTGTTAAGTTATTTAGGAGTTTAGCCGCGGCAGGTAGCATATTATTTTGTGTTACGTGGCTGCGGTCGCATGTTAATACTTGTATGATGACTACCCTTTTGTCCTTAAGGTTTAGCCTTAGGCTAGTAGCCGCGGCATTTTGCTAATAAACTAAAAGACTGTGGCATAATAAGACATACCTAATGTCTTCTTCCCCAAATAACGTGTCGCGACAGTAGTTGTAATCCCTAGGATTCCAAAGACCAACACTTAGTATAGTTAGCTGAAATTATTGAAACTTTTATTTTTCTTCCAAACTTATTATTACGTTGTTCCTCCTGTGGCCTCTAAGAGGCTTATCTGACCACACGGGTTGCATCACCTAACAATGGACTTTTTGCTTTTCAGGTCTTGCTGCAACCATATGAGTTGGAATCCGGATGAATTTCTGAAGGATTTCTAGAACAAACATTTTGGACTTTCTCCTCCTGAACTCCCTTTTCTGTGTCCTTTACAGACATTTGGGCCTTGCATGCTCAAATACTGCCCAAATTGTGTCACTTTAGATTCTCACTCTATGGAAACCACTTGTAGGAAAGAGACTAACTCCACAGACTCCACTTGTAGGGAAAGTATTGAGTTCACAATAATGGAAGAGGAGGAGAACTCTAGTAACAACCCAACAGACATTGATGTCGTGGCTGCTGAGTCATCTGAAGATAGGGACGCAACTAAAGTCTCCTCTAACATAGCAGAGAGACCTTTTGCAGCCTTAAACATCCACATCATCATGACTCAGGAATGGGTTGACTAAGTTGCTGAGGCACTTGAATTTCCTAAAAAACTGGTTTTCTCAGCACCCGCTACGGAACAAAGGCCCTGCACGGCACTTACTGATGATGGGGTCTGCTTTCCCCTCCACACGTTTGTATATGGGTTGCGGCTTCCTGTTCTAGTCCCAAATAGGAGAATTTTTCAAAGTATGAATTTAGCCCCATCTCAATTAGATCCAAATGGCTGGAGAGAAATTCTTTCTTGTGTAGTGATGTGGAAGAATAAGTTTAGGAGGCACATAACTCCCGCGGAATTCTTTCATTTTTACAGACCTAAGGAGAATTTTATAAAATTTTCATTGTATTATTACTTTACCATCGCAGCAATGAGGAAACCCTTTATACTGGGAGGCCCACGAGTGTAAAAAATTGGAAGGGTAAGTATTTTTATATTTTTGGATAAGGGTGGGAAACCCACCCATATGAGACTGAGAGGGAGAAATCCTTTAGGATGCCACGGCAATGGGGTCGTCCCTCCAAGCTAGGTAAATAAGGCTGCAACCTTTTCTGAATATGCCGTGTCTTATTTTCACAGTTTGTATTTGCCATATTACTTTCTTTGCTGTTGTACTAATATTAAACTTTCTATGCAGCTCTTGACAATTTTCCCCTTGGTGAGCGACAAGATAATAGGATAAAAAGGGTTACGGCAGTAAGTGCTAACGAAAATAAGTTTAGCAACCTTGTGACTTCAACTTCCATCTTTGAAGTAGGCTACTCACCAACAAATCTTTGCCAAAAGAGATGGATGCGGAAGGTAATAACCCTTTCTTTTACTAATGGAATGGAAACAACTTTTAAACCTTCAAATTTTGAAAATGCTTCATTTCTTTTTTAGGTTAGGAGATAGATAGGGATCTCCTAACAGATCAACTGGTTGAAATGGATGAGGACACAGCTGCCCTCAATGATGCAGCAAAATAGAGAAAGAGAAACATAGACAAGTTCAAGTGCCCCTGTCGCACCCATTGTGGGAGAACAAACAGATCATGTCGCGCCCCCAATTCAGGTTGAGGATCTTTCTCCTTAAGAAAGGCCTGAAGGCTAATTTGATGATGATATTGGCAGTCAACTGGCCGCAGCAGGCTTGATGACCTTTTTGACTGATGTGCAGTGTGTCTGCGGCACCTCACAAACCAACACTTCAAATTCACCACCACCTCCAACAATAGTAGTTGTTAATGCCAACCTATAACGTCCTTAAATCCCTACTAGTGTTGGCCCTAATGCCAGTCCATGGCCTCAACTTAGGCAACCCAATCCTGAGTCTTCCTGGGACGCGACTGCAAGAGCTGCCCACAGAATGAAGAGGGTCCCAAATGCCGCGAACCATAAAGACCTTAAGGACTATGCCCTCCACAGCTTGCTGAGGGTAAGTGCAAATTTACCTTTTCAATACCTTTTTTATACTTTATATTTTTCTTCTAACATTAAATCTCCTTTCAGGCCGTGAACGTTGTGGTCTCCCTAAAGATAAAGTTTGAAGCCCTCTACAAGCTAAAAGAGGCCGTGGACAGTATGAACATGGCTGACCCGGAGAAAGCCAGGGCTTCTTACTTTCAAGATGGGAAGCAATCCTCTACTGTGGCACTTGAGGCATACAAAATGGATATGTAAAAGAAGATTCGGGCCGCGGATGATACCAATAAGTAGGATGAGGATAGTTTAAAACAGGCTACATAATCTTTGAAAATTACTCAAGCTCAAGCCATTGAGGCTGCCGAGGCCGCAGCCTCATCAAATAATAAACTTGAACTCATCCATAGGAAGTTCGACGAACTATAGAGCAAGGCTGCAAATGATACTCTGGCCCATACTGCGGCCATCAAGAAAATGGAGGAAGATAACACCGAGGCTATTACAAAAAAGTATGAAGACCATACCGAGGCACTTCAATTGTCTATAAATAATGTCATGGACTCATTCAAAGGCTCAAGGGAATTTTACCTCACCAACAATCGAGCCTACCTCTGCGGCTTTCAAGAGCTTAGATATTGGGTTATTAAAAGCTTCCCAAAATCTAAAGATACAATTTTGTCTTCAAGACTTGGTGATGCCGAGCATATGCAGTGTGTGGCTGAAATAAAGGCTACGACTAAGGAGAGAGACAGACAAATTGTTGAGGCAGAGGCTGCGGCAGCTGAACAAGAAACTAAAACTGCTGTAGATGGATAAGAGGGGGATGAAGAATATGATGCGACCTCTTAGTCTTCTAACTTTCTTTGAATTCTGAACATTGGGTTGCGTCCCTCTTTAATCTTCTTTTAACTTGTAACTTTTTACTGATATACAAGGCTGCGACCTTTTGAAACTTATTGAACTTCTACTCAAGGTTGTCTACTTTGATATTTGAATGAGTGCTGCCTCCACATAATTAATTGCTTGAATGAACAATTTGCAAATATGCTTCTTCATAACTGAAACTAAAATGTAGATATAAGTCTGCAAAAACACCTTGTAAATGGTTCCTCCGTGTAGGCCGTGGTTGTACTTTTCCTTAAATATTTCAAAATTTCCACCTACTTGTTCTTGTCATCCCCCAAGTCATGGTGCTAAAGAAAAATGGTTTTTTGGGGTTGTGGCTTAACTTCCTTTGCCTCATTTAACTTGTCAACTGTCCAATTCTTGGTTGCAACTCAGAGGCTTCGGTTGGTTTGTAACCCAACCGCAGCATTTTAGTAATTCGACGTCCATTTTTCTTGACTACATCTTATAAATAAATGAATTGACTCCTTGATGGTGTAACACCTCGCGCACCTGAAAAAGACACGTGGTGTGCTACTACGATAAAACTAAATTAAAACCATCAATAATGAGTATAGAGCATCTAAATTTCCACAATATAAATACAACAAATCCCCAATTCTTCTATTTCCCCAATAATAATTACAATAAAGTCTCTCCCAAAATACACAATTCTCTAACAAAATAACACCACTAATTCATACATCAAAATACATCTACCAATCCAAGATCTAAAATAATTCTAAAAAATAATCCATAGCGTCCCAACCAACGCTAGCCTACCAACTTAAAGAAAATATGGGGAAGTATAAATATGACAGGAATAGATGCTCAAAAAATAATTAGCACGATGAATAAATCGCAATAATACAAATCGCATATACAAATCAAATGCATAACGTAGGCATTATATCAATATAAAGTTCATAACAACACATCAATGACTCACCAAGCCTTACCTAACCGCGCCTATGCATTCTTAAGCATATCCAGATTTTGGATTATTCGCTGGGGCACAATTTTCGTGCCATATTAAAATCTCATGATACGATGCTCAAATCACAATATAATATATCACAATGAATCGATATCAATATTCCAATAATTTTCATATTTCAATGAATATCATAATTCAACCTGACTGCAATCGATACAGAAAACAAACGGAATACTCTCAAGTGAATTTAGGAGCATATTGTGTAAGTCCCGTACCTCAAAATCATCACATGAATCATCACATAATTTCATCCACAAAATTTTATCGTACCATCGCGTTCCTCTTAGGAAAATAATCAAATCTCAATCTAACCCAAACTCAAGAAAACACCAAATAAGACGTCGAATCTAAGGTTGAAATCTCGAATAAGTTTGGGGCAAAGGTTTGTAGGTGAGAGGGAATAATTTTGCAGAGGTCTTCTTGAGAAAGAATTGTGAAAAAAATGATTTGAAAGACCCAACCACGGACTAGTTTTAATTTATAATGATTAGGAGTCCTAATGCTAATATAATTCTATTTACACTAAAAAATAATCCGCCCCATTAGTCACGATTCAAAACCGTGACAAATGTTTTTTCTCTTTTTTCCCCGATTTCAAATTTTAATAAAATCCAACCCTTCAATATTAAAACTCACATTTTAAGTTCTAAAAAATAATTAAATTCAAAATTTTATTTTACTCCAAAATATCCGAATATCAAATTAAATATGATATAAAACTACGGGGTGTTGCATACTTAATATGTAACAACCCGAATTTTTAAATTAATTTTGAAAAATTCGAGGAAAATAATTTTTTTTTGGATTTAATTACTTTCAATAATTAAATATGTTGAGTTTTATATTTAAAACATGGATTTTCAATCGGATTGTAATCGAAAATTAAAATCGGAGTCATAATGGGATTTTAAAATAAAAATAAAAATAAAAAGGCGTTTGTCACGGATTTAGGCCGTGACTAATGGGAAATATTTTTTTTACTTAAATAGTATTAAACTAGGGGATCCGACAGAGGTGACGTACCTGATCGATCGATCGATTGACCTAGGGAGTCGATCGATCGGCCGACCTAGGGAGTCGATCGATCGACTATGCCCAGATTTGAGGCGGTTCGGTGATTTTATTTATAGAATTGGATTGGGATTAGGAGTCCTAATTAGTATATAACCATTCTAATTCGTAAGGTGACTTCTCATAATCACTTTTTCACAAGTTTTTATCCTGAGAACACTTCTAAAATATTTTCCTCTCAATCATAATCATCAACCTCAACATAATCAAGTTTTTGTCACAAGATTTTGGAGGCTTAATTGGGGTTTAATCAAGATTTTTCACGAACATTTCTTTGCTAATTTTTCGAGACGAATCCAACCGAGCTACCAAAAGTTCTTCAACTTAATCTTAGGCATGAATACTTTATTCCTTTCCTTTAGTATTATGCGTTTTAAGTGTCACCTCAACCCTTAATTTCATATTTTTCTGAAAATCAATTACCAACTTAATTAGAGAAAGCGGACGCTAAATTTTGGGGCTATTTTTGTAAAAACTTTTAATACGAATATATTCATAACTGTTGGGTATGTAGGATTGATGAGTGGATTTTGGATTTTAATGGTGTAGGTGGCATGTAGAAAAACCCTAGTTTTAAATGAACTGAATTTGGGGGCGTATAACTCATGTAAATTGTGTAAAAATAATGACATTTGAACGATGATGTATTAATGATGAAATCTCGATGTGTTTAATTTAGAATAATTAAATGGGATTAATTGGATGTTTATGACGATGTGATAAGTAAATTAAGATTTAATTGAATTGGACTATCATGAGTAGTTTTGTACGTTGATTTATTATGCTTGTTTGTGTGACTTGTTGGTAATTATTAAATTACTCTTGGGACAACGGGTTGTTGGGTATTATTGCTCTCGCTATATTTTGGGATGTCTTCTAGGTATGGGACTAGTGGATAGTCCTTTTGATGACTTTCGCCTTCTAGGTATGGAACTAGTGAGGGTAGATTATCGCGATTTTATCATATCGGGAGTGGGCTGATTTTTGATATTTTATCGTCGTTACGCGAGCCGAGGCATGAGACTAGGTCGAGATTAAAGTTATAAATTCATCCTATACATAGGGTAGGACGTATTGATAACTTGGGGACCCTTATGTATGGGACTAAGGGGTATTTTGAGGATCTCACATAAATAATAAGGGTGGGGGAATTTGTTAATTGCGAAATTGAGAATTTATTACCTAAGATAATAAAACGGGTATTAAAATATATTGGCGACATAATCAGCGAGGGCCGACAGTTTAAATGGGCCAGCCGACATTTTATGTCGTGTCGTGTATGGAACCTCGTCATTTAGCAGGGGTTGACAATTTAAACGGACCAGCTGGCGTTTTGGCGAGGGGATGTGTATTTTGGTGGAGAAATCACCCGAGGTGGGAGGACCACTATTCTTAAGCGAAATAAATTGAGAAAATGATAATTCGGGTTAATTTAATTAAATTAACGCGTTGGGACTGTGGGATAATTATAATGACATTGGTGTATTTTTATCCGAATCTTTAGGGTTGGTTAGTGATTTATCTTTCCCGCGTTTAATATATTCGTAATTAAAATACTCCATTGTGATATTTATTGCGTATAATGCTATTGTATGGGTTCACGAACCCTATTTGAGGGGAGTAGTGTGTATTCATGCTCGGGGCTCTGACCTCGTGCGTTGACTAACCTTTTCAGGAATAAGTTTGGAGAAGCTGCATAGGATTATTTGGAGACTTTCTTGGAGGTGCAGCTGGAGTTATTTACTTTATGCCTATTAGTTTAGTTTAGTTTCTTTTCCTTCGTATTTACATTGAGACTCAGTTTAAGGTTTGTTGGGCCATTCGGTTCCAAAGTTGTTAGCGGATTTTAGTTCGATTATTCGTAGTTGGTTATTATTTAGTTTTTAATTATATCATTATTGTAGATTGGATTTATTCGGAGTTTTAGCATGTGATGTGTCTTTTATTGCTCAGTTGTTATTATCATTTGGGATTGATTCAAATATTTATTTTGTGCATTGATTTTATAATTTCTTATATATGTCACATGCTGAGAGTGGTATTTATTTACTCGCACCCAGCTTAGTTTTGGAGGCGGCTGACGCCAGAATTTAGCGGGGTGTGACAAATGGTATCAGAGCATGGTCTTAGGTCTCATAGGTTATGAGTCCATTTAACTTCCGCATTACCGATCTTTGATCCTCTTTGTTTATTTATAATCCTATAGGTAGTGGGTCTAGCAAACGTGTTAGGTGTGTTACTTGGAGATATAGAGTCTTGTGGTAAAGACGTTGTAGGCCTCGAGTTTAGAATTAGTAAGCTTGATGTCAAGATCCCTAAGATTGATTTTGGAGAATATAATTACGTAGGAGATCATTAGTATAAATTTTGGGTATGTCCTATATCGATGTAGAGATGTAATTTGATTTAAGGATTTAGGTATTGCAAAGA
This sequence comes from Sambucus nigra, assembly GCA_949130495.1. Classification (NCBI taxonomy): domain Eukaryota; kingdom Viridiplantae; phylum Streptophyta; class Magnoliopsida; order Dipsacales; family Adoxaceae; genus Sambucus; species Sambucus nigra. The sequence goes on along the minus strand of OX422215.1, from coordinate 321,470,872 downwards.
TTATCAAAGATATAATTGAATAGTGATTTACGAGAGCGCGTGGGATGCCATTACTTTCATATATATATATATATATATTAGAAGTTAGATTTGATTTTGATAAAGCTTTTTTAAGTGCTAGTTGCCATTCAGTGTTTGTAGTTGCCTATGCCTAAGTCTCTACCCCTCGAAAGTACAGTCAAGAGTCCCTGTCCCCTCTCAAGCGAGCAGAAAAGGTAAATCCAGCTGGTGATGGTGAGGTAAAGATATCCGCTTTCGTTTCAATACCTTTAGTCCTAGTAAATGAAAAATGGACCAAATGACTATAGGATCATCAGTCTACTCTACCTCAATTCACCATTTCGATCCTTATACATAAGGTTTTTCCGTACCATCTCCTTCTACATATACCATAGTTGAAACATCTAAAGGAGAATTTGGTGTCTTTCTGGTCAGTAATGGAAGAAATCGTCCCTACCGTTGTAAAATAAGAGCACCTGGCTCTGCCCATTCACAAGGACGTAGAAGTGGGTAGTGGAACTGGGTGGACGGTCTATCCGCCCTTAAGTGGTATTACCAGCCATTCTGCAGGAGAAATTGATTCAGAAATTTTTAGTCCTCATCTATCTGGTGTTTCATCCATTTTGGGTTCTATCAATTTTATAACAACTATCTCCAACATGCGTGGACCTGGAATGACTATGCATAGATCACCCTTATTTGTGTGGTTCGTTCTAGTGACAACATTCCTACTTTTATTATCACTTTCGGTACTGGCAGGGGCAATTACCATGTTATTAACCGATCGAAACTTTAATACAACCTTTTGTGATCCCACTGGAGGGGGAGACCCCATATTATATATATATATATATATATATATATATATATATATATATATATATATATATATATATATATATATATATATATATATGCGATATATATTATTTTGTTGTTCGTGGGGTAGGTGTGCGTAGGCTTGGGTGTATGGGCGCTCAATCATGGAATTCTACGGGTAGGCATATGTGAGCCTTATTTTATTTTACGTAATTTACGTTTGACGTGTATGCTTCATCTAATTTCGAGGACGAAATTCCTTGTTAGTGGGGAAGTATGTAACAAGTCGGATTTTTAAATTAATTTTGAAAAATTCGAGGAAAATATATTTTTTTTAATTTAATTATTTTTAATAATTAAATATGTTGAGATTTATATTTGAAACTTGGATTTTCAATCGGATTGTAATCGGAGTCATAATGGGATTTTAAAATAAAAATAAAAATAAAAAGGCGTTTGTCACGAATTTAGGCCCTGACTAATCGAAAATATTTTTTTATTTAAATACTATTAAACTAGGAGATTCTGCAGAGGCGGCGTATCCAATCGATCGATCGATTGACTAAGGGAGTTGATCGATCGACTATGCCTAGATTTGAGGCAGTTCGGTGCTTTTATTTTTAGAGTTGAATTGGGATTAGGAGTCCTAATTACTATATAACCATTCTAATTCGTGGGGGGACTTCTCATTATCACTTTTTCACAAGTTTTTCTCCAGAGAACACTTCTAAAATATTTTCCTCTCAATCATAATCATCAACCCTCAACATAATCAAGTTTTTATCACAAGATTTTGGAGGCTTAATTGGGGTTTAATCAAGATTGTTCAAGAACACTTCTTTGCTATTTTTTCGAGACGAATCCAACCGTGCTACCAGAATTTCTTCTACTTAATCTCAAGCATGAATACTCTCTTCCTTTCCTTTAGTAATATGCGTTTTAAGTGTCGCCTCAACCCTTAATTTCATATTTTTCTTAAAATCAATTAGCAACCTAATTAGAAAAAGCGGACACTAAATTTTTGGGTTGTTTTTGTAAAAACTTTTAATATGAATAATATTCATAACCGTTGGGTATGTAGGATTGATGAGTGGATTTTGGATTTTAATGGTGTAGGTGGCATGTAGAAAAACCCTAGTTTTAAATGAACTGAATTTGGGGGCGTATAACTCATGTAAATTGTGTAAAAATAATGACATTTGAACGATGATGTATTAATGATGAAATCTCGGCGTGTTTAATTTAGAATAATTAAATGGGATTAATTGGATGTTTATGACGATGTGATAAGTAAATTAAGATTTAATTGAATTGGACTATCATGAGTAGTTTTGTATGTTGATTTATAATGCTTGTTTCTGTGACTTGTTGGTATTATCAAATTTACTTTGTGACGACGGGTTTTTGGGTATTTTTTTCTCTTCCTATATTTTAGGATGCCTTCTAGGTATGGGACTAGTGGATAGGCCTTTTGATGATTTTCTCCTTCTAGGTATGGGACTAGTGAGGGTAGATTATCGCGATTTTATCATATCGGGGGTGGGCTGATTTTTTGTATTTTATCGTCGTTATGCTAGCCTAGGCATGAGACTAGGTCGAGATTTAATTTAAAATTCATCATATACACAGGGTATGACATATTGATAACTTAGGGACCCTTAGGTATGGGACTAAGGGGTATTTTGAGGATCTCACATCGATACTAAGGGTGGGGGGACTTATTAATTGTTAAATTGAGAAATTAATACCTAAGATAATAAAACGGGTATTAAAATATATTGGCGACATAATCAGCGAGGGCCGACAGTTTAAACTGGCCAGTTGGCATTTTATGTCGTGTCATGTGTGGAACCTCGTCATTTAGCAGGGTCGACACTTTAAATGGACCAGCTGGAGTTTTGGCGAGGGGATGTGTATTTTGGTGGAGAAATCACCCGAGGCGGGAGGACCGCTATTCTTAAGGGAAATAAATTAAAAAAATGATAATTTGGGTTATTTAATAAAATTAAATCTTTGGGACTGTGGGGTAATTATAATGATATTGGTGTGTGTTTATCAGAATCTTTGGGGTTGGTTAGTGATTTATCTTTCCTGCATTTAACATATATTCATAATTAAAATACTCCATTGTGATATATATTGTATATAATGCTATTGTCTGGGTTCACGGACCCTATTTGAGGGGAGTAGTGTGTATTCATGCTCGGAGCTCTGACCTCATACGTTGACTAACCATTTCAGGAATAAGTTTGGGGAAGCTGCATAGGATTATTTGGAGACTTTCTTGGAGGTGCAGCTGGAGTTATTTACTTTATACGTATTTGTTTAGTTTAGTTTCATTTACTTCGTATTCACATTGAGACTCAGTTCACGGTTTGTTGGGCCATTCGGTTTCAAAGTTGTTAGGGGATTTCAGTTGGATTATTCGTAGTTGGTTATTATTTATGTAACACCCCGCTTAAAATAATAATGGGTGGCCAGCCCTATACTACATTAACTCAAGAATTTCAGATGGTCCAGTCTCAACATCACCTGTCGATACAATATAATATAGAACTAACTACCCGGTATCATACAAGCGAGATGTTAAAATTAAATAAAATATGCAGCAGACAACAAACTAACACTACTAAAAAAAGGAAAGAAAGATGCATGAAAGAACTAAGATAAATGAAATGCTAGAAATAAAATGAAATAAATAATTACAACTGAATATACTACAAAGAAGTAACCCCGAATAAGCTGTCGGGTTACAGCCAATACAATGACTGAAATGAAATAAATATACACATCTATAAATATGCCTTGGGTATAAACCCGATATACAACATGAATCCTACCTAGATTTTTAAAGAAGTAGGAAGCGACTATAAGATACACCCCGCAACAGTCCGCACCTGTCACGGCTCCCAAGACTCTGGATAGAAGGTCATCCGGCATCCATGCGGTAGGACACCTGTAATAGTATATATATATATACAGGCAGGAGAGAAAAGCAAACGGGTCAGAGCCCGAGTTGTGAAAAATATTTAGCAAGTGTGTTAACCGTGCATAATAAATATCGGTGCACTTATTTCATAATTAAAGTGGAATCGCACTCTCGTGGAACCCCAACTCACCTCTCATCTAAAGGCGTGCAGCTATTCGTGTCCTCAACTTTTAGTTAAATTACCCCCATTTATTAGGACAACCTAACTTATCATAGGCCTAGCCTATACCCACGAGATCTACCTTCCTATCATAACCCAAGAATCCACCCCTTTTCTAAACACAGTAAAGTATTTATTTTCAATAATATGTGCCTTATTAGGCTTAGTGGATTTCGGTTTATAATTTAACCATTTATAAATTTAATATGTTACCCAATATGCATTTGGGTTGAAACATATGATTTAATTTCTAATTAATAAGCATGCAAAATTATTATTGACACAACTTCCCTCCAATTTCAACGTTGCACTACGTTTCATGCGTGGGGTGTCTCGTAAAGCAAAATCCAAACAAGGAACCACCCCGTTACACTACTCCTTGTCAACGTCGATCCTGGAGATCCATTATGCCACACATAAATATTGACAGAACTTCTCTCTAATCTCAACAATGTACTACGTTTCGTGCGTGGGGTGTCTCGCAAAGCGAAATCCAAACAAGGAACCACCCCATTACACTACTCCTTGACAATGTCGATCCTAGAGATCCATAATGCCGTACATACCATAATTGGCAGAAATTTTCTCCAATTTCAACACTGCACTGCGTTTTATGCGTGGGGTGTCTCGCAAAGCGAAATCCAAACAAGGAACCACCCCGTTACACTAATCCTTGACAATGTCGATCCTAGAGATCCATAATTCCATGTATACAATATTATACTACTACTACAACTAACATCTCCAATAATATCCTTGGGATGATGTAACCGAAATATTCCTTAAATGCGATACATCAACTCCCATCAATCTAGTACACCATAATCATCCAAGATGTACTCCACAAAGATTCTATATCCTTTCATCTATAGGATATATAAATATATATATATAGGTATTTTATTCTCACCATATATATACATATACCAATCATCCATACCCATGACCAAGTGTACATATCATATCTGATGTACAATGGACATGCACATAATCCACCCGGCTATATATATCGCCGATAAAACTACATCAATACTATCATCTTCCCAGTGCCCGACTCACGTAGCAACTGGGGACCACCTGGTGGGGATCAATGACACCCACCTCGTGATAACTCACACACACGACGTCCTGGGAAGCGGTCATAGCTCCAACTGGAAATGAGACGAAACATACCCACCACGTCTCATCCTAAAAATATATCTATCGTATAATAACACACGGGACGACTATGACCTGGGGAATATCCACACCCTGCTCTATATATATCGCTCATATGCGTAATATACATACATCCATATGATCCCATCATATGATCAAATAGTAAACCATCATATACGGTTTAAATATCCATACCATGTATGTCCACATCATAAATATATCCATATATTCATATTTATATATAAATATATGTACATATATTCACACATCGTTATATCTATACGTACAAACTAATTCTCGTTCATATGTATAAGATATATAAACTCGGCTATAAGTATACATAATCCTCAATATACAAGCCGTCACCATAATTTCCTTTAATTTACCTCGATATGTGAATACAATCCCTCACTTGAAACATATTCAATCATTTTTCCTATGATGAATAGTCTCCCAAAATTATATGTATTTATATATACATATATATTCAACCTTAGGGTTATCACCCAAATTTTTTGTGTAGGAATCCATCACTACACATTGCATCCATATTTAAAAGTACATAATCACCTTTAGTACTATTTAACCATAGGTACATACATGACTTAATAGTCTAAAACCTCAAATTATTCCAACCTCATTTCAAGTATTGGAAATCTCAAAGGTTATTCCCCCACAATTACGTGTAAACTATCCTAACTAGAATTTATGCTACCGCTTATTCTAGTCGATAATACTATCCAAATTGTTCCCAATTTCACCTATGGTTCAATTAATCTTATGAACCCTTACTCCTATTGAGTTATCGATTTTTCTTAGTCTAAACATTTCTAAGGATATGAGACCCCTCACTCTCTGAGAGTTCTCAACCTCACATCATATTTATACCTTTTTATTTATAATTGGTATTCCCAACCTCAATGAGGTTTCCCCACAATCTCCATATGCAACTCGAATACATACATGGATAAATTTCTCCCAAATTACCCTAAGGAGTCCCCAAAATCCTAATATGTGAGAAACTCCTTATAGGTCTCCAAGAACATATCGCTTACATCATAAGAGAAATCCCCCAAATCAATAAACCCAACCAAAAAGGGTTTGGAATCACTATGGAGAAAAATACCACAAAATGCCCTGTTTCCGAATCGATTCGGCCCTATTCCGAATCGATTCGGCCTCCAAGGCGAATCGATTCGCTAGGCCGAATCGATTCGGAATAGTGACTATCTCGACAGGCCAAATCGATTCGGCTTGGGTCCGAATCGATTCGATCACACAGACCTGGGATTTTGCAACATTCCGAATCGATTCGAAAAGAGGCCGAATCGATTCGGTCTGTTCAGCAGGTTACGAAATGGTCATTTTTCTATATAAACCTAAATTTCCCAAAATCCCAAATCAACAATTTCTAACTATGAATTTGTAACCGAAGAATGTTTCTAACATTAAACACATCCTAAACTTTCACCTCATCAATTTATACCTCTTAAACCCATGTGTAAACATCTATTTCAAGATTAAACCCAAAAATCTAGGTTTTGATATTTATACCCAAAAATCCATTTCTTTAACCCACAAATTATGAAATAAAATACACAAAAAACTATTTAGCAAGATTAAACACTTGCCTCAGATTTGTAGAGGTTGGATCGTCCTCATTGTCGCGATTGGGCCGAAAATCTCCAAGCTTTTCTCCAATACTTATAACGATTGCCCCAGGTCTTTGGAATACTTTAAAATCATCATCCAGAATACTTTAAAATGTCCTATATTTTTGGACTTCAATTCCCAATTTTAGAATTCTCCAATTAAATTAAATTTTATTTTCCTAAAATTAAATTTCTCGGTCTTCAAAAATCGTGGGGTGTTACAATTTAGTTTTTAATTAAATCATAATTAGAGATTGGATTTATTCAGAGTTTTAGAATGTGATGGATCTTTTATTGCTCTGTTGATATTATCATTTGGGATTGATTCAATTATTTATCTTGTGGCTTGATTTTATAATGTCTCATATCTGTCACATGCTGAGAATGGTATTTATTTACTCGCACCCGACTTAGTTTTGGTGGCAGCCGACGCCAGAATTTAGCGGGGTGTGACATTTGTCACACCTCGCATAATTATGGCATCGACCGCCACCAAAACTATGTCGGGCATGGACTAAATAAAATATCATCCTTAGCATGTGACAAATATGAGATAGTAAAAATCAATCCACAAGATGAATAATAATCAATCCCAATGAATAATAATACTATAAAACCATCACATGCTAAACTCCAATTAAATTCAATCTCCAAAATATAAATTAATTCAAAATATGAATAATCAACTAACTGTAAATACTCCAACTGAAATCCTCTAAAAACTTTGGAACCGAATGGCCCAATAAAAACCCAAATGAAGTCTCATAATAAAATATGACTAAAAAGAAAGTCTAACTAAATAAATAAATAAATTTATAAACTCCAGTTGCACCTCCAAATGATAAGCTCAAATAATCATATGTAGCTTCTCCAAAACTTATCCTAAAAAGTTAGACAACGCACGAGGTCAGAGCCCCAAGAATGAATACACACTACTCCCCTCAAATAGCGTCTTTGAACCCAAAAAGTAGCATTATATGTAATAAATATCACAATAGAATATTTTAATTACGAATATAATTAAATGCGGGAAAGATAAGTCACTAACCAACCCCAAAGATTCTGATAAAAACACACCAATATCATTTTATTTGTCCCGCAGTTCAAAATTATTTATTTAATTAAATTAACTACATGTATGATTCTTCTCACTTTATTATTAGGTATGGCGGTCCTCCCGCCTCGGGTGGTTATTCTGCTACAATATATTATTATAGCGGTCCTTCCGCCACGGGTGATTTCTCCACCAAAATACACATCCCCTCGCCAAAATGCCAGCTAGTCCGTTTAAACTGTCAACCCCTGCTACATGATGATGTACCACACACGACACGACATAAAATGCCGGCTGGTCCATTTAAACTGTGTCCCTCACTGATTATGTCGTCAATATATTTTAATACCTGTTTTATTATCTTATGTCTTAAATTCCCAATTTCTCAATTATTAAAATTACCCCACTCGTTTTATCGATGTGAGATCCTCAAAATACCCCTTAGTCCCATACCTAAGGGTACCCAAGTACACATGCATACTATCCTACATATAGGATGAATCACTAATATAAAACACATCCTAGTCTCATGCCTAGGCTAACACAATGATAAATAAAACCTAAAAATCAGACCACCCCCAGAAAATAAAATCCCCACGAATTTATACTAACTAGTCCCATACCTAGTAAGCACCCTATAATCAAGGTGAGCAATATACCACCCAAAAGCCCCTCGTCCCCGCGCTGGAAAAAGTGAATAATAATAATCCACACAATAACATAAATCATAACATAGCATGACAGTATAATCATAAAGGTATCAATTTAATTTAATTCTATTAATAACATTGTTGTCGTTTTCAACAACATTATGTCCGTCCGATAATTGTTAATTTAATTAACATGCGATATTATTCAAGATAACATAATCATTTTCTTTTATAAATCTTCTAATTTTCTTTGTAAGTGTGTTCGCATCCCACATAATATATAAATAATCCCATAACTTTTACATGCAAACCTATACCCCAAAACCATAAAAATCCAATAATCTAACTTACGCACCCAAGGGTTTCAATGATTAAATTATATTAAAAAGTTTCATCAAATCAACCCCAAAATTTAGTATCCACTTTATCTATTTAAGTTACTAATTGATTTTTAATCAAAAACACCTGATTAAGGATTTATGAGACACTTAAAATGCATAATACTAAAGTAAAGGAATACAATATTTATGCATGAATAAAATTTGATTAGAAAATATGATCTTGAAGATGTATTCATCTTAAAAAGTTTATAAAGATCCGTTCTTGATGCGGCTTGAGAAAACCCAGTTAATCTTGACAAATCTTGAGTTGAAACTTTGAAGAAAATTAGGGCAAAGGTTTGTAGATGGAAGAGAAATATTTTGGAGAAGTCTTCTTGAGGAAGAATTGTGAAAAAAGTGATCTCAAAGACCATGAATTAGTTTTAATTTATAATGATTAGGAGTCCTAATGCTAATATAACTCTATTTACACTAAAAAAAATCGCCCCATTAGTCACGGTCCAGGACCGTGACAATTTTTTCCCCAATTTCAATTTTGATTAAAATCCAACCTTTCAATATTAAAACTTACATTTTAAGTTCCCAAAAATTATTAAATTCAAAATTTTATTTTACTCCAAAATATCTGAATTAATCAAATTAAATATGATATAAAATTATAGGCTGTTACAGATGGCCACTGCCATATTGATAGGGTTGTGATGCATTTCAAGCCCTTGTCGGGAAATTGACGACAGCATGCTGGGGTAAGGCCACCTTCACTCTGTAGCTTTATTATTCTTCATGATGTTAGTGTCACAGCATCCTTTTCTGTAGCCGGCCGCGGTATTTTTGCATGTTTGAATGCCCTTTGATTCATTTGGTGTTTGCTTGTGTTTCCTTGAATGTAGGCACTTGCTAATGGACCGCATCTATATTCCCTTTAAATATGGGACATGAGGCTATTGATGCAACCTCCTTGTATTGATTCTTTAAAACTATAGATGTTGTGGAATTTACTGAATGTCACGCCCTATCATCTTGGCGTGGGTTGTTGCCCAACTGAAACTATCACACTAGAGTTGCAGCCATTAGGGTTGTAGTTGCATAACACAAGCTGTAGCCTCTTCTGCAGATTCTTGAATTGGGTTGCGAAAATTTATCCTTTGTAGATTTAATGGGATTCAAATCCAAGTCCATACCGCAACATCACTTAGTTGCTTTAATTGACATGAAGCCACTTTCGTAGCTTCTTTCAGTTGCTTTGATTGCATTTCGTAACTTTCCTTTAGTCGCTTTTGGTTGGGTTATTATCAGGCCCCCCTGGGCTAGGTATTATAAATATTCCCTAGGCTATGTTTGGATATATATATATATATATATACACTAGCGAAATGCCCGTGCCTGAAGGCACGGTGAAGATTTCGATTATACATAATAGCTAAATGGCAAAAAAATCCAAAATACATAATTGCAAAACGAAAAAAATTTCATTCCCCAAAGTATTGAATCATGTATAATCAAGTCAAAAAGTTTATCTTGTGGCACAATATAGTGTAAAAAAGTTAAATTTTTTGGATTGAATTTGCTTTGATTATAAAACGATCCACCCTGATTTAAATGTAAACAATACTTATTTCATTTCGTCATAATAATGGTAAATGTTGATGTAAAAAATTAGATTACTCTAATTATTCGATCATAAAATAAATAAATGAGACAAAGAATTTTAAAGTGGTTAAGCCTTAAAAGAATGGCCTACGTCCACTGTGGTGTTATTGCTGAGTGTTTAGGAATTCTCGATTAGAAGTTCTCTCAAGAAATTCCGGTCTGGATTCAGGGTCCTTTTACAATGAGGATTGTACCATGTATTTATAGCCCTGAGGCTGTAATGTGAAAGGGTAATACATTAAATGAGGTACATATGAAAGGGTAATACATTTAATGCCCCTTAAGCGTGTGCGTCTAAATGATAAGCATTTAATGAATCAGTTGAACTGTTAGTTATCCAGCTATTAATACTTTGTTCGAGGTGCAGCTCGGACCGCCTGAGCTTCTCGATATTAAAGAGTTCCTCGGAGAGGTCTTGTTACTCGGAGCGTCTGAATTCCTCGGGGAAGCAGTGTTCCTCGTTGTAGTATGGTTCCTCGGAGCGTGTGAGTTCCTCGGGGAAGCAGTGTTCCTCGTTGTAGTATGGTTCCTCGGAGCGTGTGAGTTCCTCGGAAGTATTTATTGTTGTCATGTAGATTGCCACGTGTCATCATTTAATTGGGCCATGTCAGCAGACTAAATTTGGTATCAACAGAAGCCCCCAATGTTTCATAGTTCGAAATTTGAGGAGTATGGGACATTCTTTCTCGGAATATGGTAGCTTTAAATAGTCTTCCTGATTTTTAGGAACATTTCCCTTGTATTTATTTCTTCTTCCAAATTCGTAGAATCAGGCTTTTTGAATTTTTCTGCTCGCTTCGATTACCGCGCCCTTTTTGTCCTTTTAGCCGCCGGTAGCATAATCGTTTCTTTTTGTAATCATTACTTTTCTTTTTCCCAAGGTAGAGTATTTAAACGCTGCAGAAAATCCCATCGTCTTCTACTTTTCCAAATTTTTATTTTTGAGTTTTCCATAGTCTCTTTCTCTCCTGTGTATTCATCTCTTCCATCGTTCGTTGTCAACAGTTTCACTCTTTTTCTGTAAGATCTTCTTTCTTCTTCTTCATTTCCTTTATTCACCATGGTTTATCCTATTGAATCTCTTGACAAATTTCGATCTGATTTTTCCATTCCCTCTTGGGTTGTCTTGGAAGAGCTTTCTGAGCCTTCTGATTATTTCCATTTGGCTGAGGGACATTGGTTCCCCAGTCTCTTTATTGCTGAGTGTGGATTTTCTTTTCCACCAAACTCCTTGTGTCTAATATTCTGTCAGTACTTTGACGTTGTTCCTGCAAGAATAGCCCCCAATACATGGAGAATAGTTAATGGGGTGCATAGATTAAATGAAGTCCATGGAACTCGCATAGGAATTCTAGAAATCATGTACTGCTATAGATGGGCAGTTAATGATAATATTTTTTATTTAAAAACTAGATTTTTAAATAGAGCCTTAGTAGTCAATCTCCCTGATGCCAATAAGGATTATTTTGAACACGGGGTTGTCATAAAAAATTGGCAACACCCTCCATTAACTGGAGATGAGATTTACCAGGGTCCCAGATGCCCTCCTTATGGCAATGGGATAGGTTATTTTTATTTCATTTTACTTATTTTGAAATCATGCTTCTTTTGTGTTTGATAAAATGTTCCACTGATGTTTCAATGTTTATTTGTTTGCAGTTGATAACAAAAGAAAGTGTCCAAAGGAAGCAGATGTTAATATAAGACATCTGAAACTTATCTGGAGTCTGCATCAGAGTGTTGCTGACGAGCACATTAGATCAACCTCATATCTGCTGCAATATAAGAGCTACACCACTTCTTTCACTGCTCGTCCAGTGATAAGTGAATCAGAGCTAGTACCAGCTTCCACCAGCTCTTCACCTGAATCTCACGTCCCTTTAAGCGAAAGGATGAAGAGAAGAAGGCCTCCTACCCTCTTTGAGAAACCTGCCTCTGGTTCTGGAGAGGCAAAAAGAAGTAAGGCTGATGTCCCAGTGGAGGGGACAAAGAAGAATGATGCACCTTCCTCAACTGCTGTGGTGAAGGTTGCCGAGAAGCCCGCAATGGCTCTAAGCAGGTCTGCTGCTCCTGGAGAGGTGATTGTAATATCACCGACCAAGGGTTATTCCTTGGTTGAATCTGTTAGTGTTCCCCCGAGGAGGCTGAAGAAAAGCTCCTCGGTCAATTTGGCTGACACCATTACTCAGCCCCTAGCTACTGGAACTGGGGTTCCAACTTTTGTTCCCCCGAGCTCTGCCATGAGCTCGGTAAAGTCCTGGATCATTCCCGAGGTCCAAGGTACTGAAGAAAACCTTACCCGAGATATGGTTACCTCATTAGCTGCTCGTCACCTTGCTTCTGTAAGTTTTCTTACTTTGAACTTTTCATATTTCCTTTGTCATTTCTGTTTCTGACTTGCTTTATTTTTACTTTCACAGTTGACGAGCTGCTTTAATATAATCCTTAAGAAGGATGAAGCAATTAAAGCTTCATGCTCTTCGTCCAGTGTGGAGGGAGCTCTGGCAGAAGCTATCAAGTCTTTGGATGATTCTCGCCAGATATATGCTACTGACAAGGCTGTCTGGGAGAAAAATCTTGCCTCCACCGAGCAAGAGAAAGCTCGAGCTGTTGATGCCTCCAAGGAATTGGATAAGAGAATAAATGCCCTGGAGAAGGAAAATAAGGAGCTCGAAGAGAAGCTCAAAACTGCTGGGGAGCTTGAAGATAAGCTTAAGGCTGCCGAGGAGGATCTGGCTCAACTTAGGGAAGTAGGTCGGCAGAAGGAGGAGATTGAAAACAAATTGAAGGCTGCTGATAACCTGCTGTCCGAGAAGCTCTCCTCGGAGAAATTGAAGAGGAAGATGGCTGTGAAGAAGTCCTTCGGCGCTGGCTGGGACAAAGGGTGGAACAAGGGGTTGGCTTCCATGGTGTCGTAAGTGGACTATGGCAGCCTCAAATACTTTAGGGATGGATGGGTTGCTGCTCTCCAGGAAATGAAAGTTGATGAATCTTCTGAGCTTTTCCAGAAACACATTCCTGGTCCCCTTCCAACCCCAGAAGATCTTGAAGAGGACGAAGCTGCCTCAGAAGAGTCTTCTATGGTGATGGGAGATAATCCCCCATCCATTCAGCCTGCTGCCGAGGATCTTCAGCGGATTGTTATTTCCTCCGAGCAACTGCCAGTGCTCCCCGAGAAACTATCCATTCCCTCTGAGCAACCTACTTCCTCATCCCAGCCTCCCGAGAAGGTTTTGGGAGACAAGGAAAAGGTGTAGAGTTGTTCGGGTTTGTCTTTATCTTTTTCTTTCTCAAATGTAACCCACATATGTAACTCTCAACTTTATGATCTAATAAAACTTGGACTTTTTTGCATACTGTTGTTTATCTTCTATTCTTACTCTGCTTATATTTCTTATTGACTATTACTTTTTCTTTCTCTGCTAGTTTATGGCCAGGATGGAACTGTTATCTGCCCATGATACAAAGTTGCTGCGACAATGCAACGAGTATTTTAAAGTTGGTCACACTGATCTAAGTGCAGCACAAGTCATCGACATCCTCGGCCAGGATGCTTCAGAACAGGCAGTTGAAGCATATCAATATCTAAAGTGTCTACTTGATCGAGCGGTAGCCAATAATGTGGCCTACTATGACATGATCGAGGATCTCCAAGGCACCCTCGAAGACCTTCAGCTATAATACAAAGAATCAACTGCCCTGTTGCATGAAGGGTATGAGAAGAAGTACAAGTTGATCATTGCCGACAAGGGCTACGAGAAGCTTTTTGCTGGGTATAATGTGAGGGAAAGAACCTTGAGGGGTGAGGTCGAGGAATGCAGACAGATTGTTGAGCTACTAGAGCAAGAGAACAACAATTTGCATAAAGAGCTATCAAAGTTGAAGTCTGCAGCCTCCTCTTCTTCGAAAGCATTAATCCCAGTGATCGATGAGGGATTCTCATTCTTGGAAGTCGAGAACGCCAATTTGAGGGACGAATTGGAAAACTTGAAGAGAGCTGGGCCCTCTACACGATCTCGTGGACGAGAAAGAGCTCCTCAGGGACGAGCAAGAGCATCTCGGGTTCCTGTCGAGGAGAAGAGGACTCAGTCTGCATTAGAGAACCAGGCCTTCCAGCTGATGGCGAAGAATCGAGCTTTGGCTGAAATGTCAAAGAAGATCAAAGACCTGGAAGAGAAGCTCTCCACGTAGAAGTCTACCTTGGAGAACAAAGAAATCTTCATCAAAAATCTCCACGAGCAGCTCGACAAACTAACATATCAGTTCCACAAACAGCCTAGGAGTTCTGGATGGCTGGATACAACGAAGCGCTCTACCACTTGGACGATCGTATCCAGAATTCCAATAACGAGGGCTACAAGAAAGGCTGATTGAATGCCTTAGGTGTGCTGCAGCTCGAACAGGGTCATTACCTGTGGGACTACCATGATCCCGGGCTGCTCGACTTACCTGTGCCATCGTATAAATTGGATATGAGCTGGATCCCTGCAAGGGCCATTCCTCGGAGCTTAATTTCAAAGTATCTTGGTGACTACAATCTACATTCTCAAGCCGAGATATCTCGTCCCGAGCATCTTCTAGATCGACCATCCGTGATGAATGTCAGGATGTTGAACGATCTCAATTTCATAAATTCTCCTCTGGCTTTAAATGATCCGCCTGCTGGCGAGGAACCTGTGTCAAAAGCAGAAGGGAAAAGACCAGTAGAATAGGAATTTTGATGTAATAGTTAGTATACATTTCAATATCAATGTAATTTATTTTGAATTCAATGAAAGACTTTCATTTATGTTTGCAATCTTAATTGCTATTGTCTTGTAATTATCAAACACTTTATATTTGTGCATATCTGTTAAAAAGATAACGATATTGTGTTGTTTGTCGACCAACTCAGTAATAATTAAAAAGTTACAAGTATCAATAATGTTGCTCGATCATTTAATAATAAAGTTTTGTTTCTCGACCAACTTAACAACAAAGTAACGAGTATAAAAAATATTTTAAAATGTTTCCAACCAACCAAGGTCGTTAGATTATCCATGTCGACCAACTATAGTTAGTGGGTTTTATCCCCGACCATCCATAATTAGTAAATTTTTCTCTTAAATGTTTCCGACCAACCAAGGTCGGTAAATTTTCCTTGTCGACCAACTACAGTTGGTGGGTTTTTATCCCCGACCAGCCATACTTAGTGAATTTTTCCTTATCGACCAACTACAGTTGGTGGGTTTTTATCCCCGACCAGCCATAGTTAGTAGATTTTTCCTCTACGAGCAACATTGGCGCTTTCTGGCATAATCTTACTTTCCGACCAACATAAGTTGGCATTATCGAGAATATATGTACCTCCCGACCAACATAAGTTGCATTTTCGAGAATATATGTACTTCCTAACCAACATAAGTTGGCATTTTTAGGAATATTTTGTTTCCTAGCCAAACAGGTTGGCATTTTTAGGAATATTTTGTTTCCTAGCCAAACAGGTTGACATTTTTAGGAGTATTTCGTTTCCTAACCAACCGAGGTTGGCATTATTGAGAATATATGTACCTCCCGACCAACATAAGTTGGCATTTTCGAGAATATATGTACTTCCTAACCAACATAAGTTGGCATTTTTTAGGAATATTTTGTTTCCTAGCCAAACATGTTGGCATTTTTAGGAATATTTTGTTTCCTAGCCAAACAGGTTGGAATTTTTAGGAATATTTTGTTTTCTAACCAACCGAGGTTGGCATTTTTAGGAATATTTTGTTTCCTAGCCAAACAGGTTGACATTTTTAGGAATATTTTGTTTCCTAACCAACCGAGGTTGGCATTTTTAGGAATATTTTGTTTCCTAACCAACCGAGGTTGGCATTTTTAGGAATATTTTGTTTCCTAGCCAAACAGGTTGGCATTTTTAGGAATATTTTGTTTCCTAACCAACCGAGGTTGGCATTTTTAGGAATATTTTGTTTCCTAGCCAAACAGGTTGGCAGTTTTAGGAATATTTTTGCTGAGTAGTCTGAGCTTTGCCGAGTAGTGTGTAGCACTAGTATTCCCCGAAAATTTTTCAATAAAAATGAGATACTTGCAGAATATCTTCATTTTCTTTATACCGCTGGAACTGCGTTACATGGGAAAATACATCAATGATAATACTTGCGCAGGTGCTCTGCGTTCCATGCATTCTTAAACTCCTCCCCCTCTAGAGTTGCTATTCGATAAGTTCCTGGTCGAACAACTTCTGTAACTCGGTATGGTCCATGCCAGTTTGCCTCCAGTTTATTGTGCTTTTGAATTACTTTCTTCAGCACATAGTCTCCTTCTTTCAGGTCGCATTTCTTCACCCTCTTATTGTAGAATAGAGCTGTTCGTTGTTGATATGCAGCATTTCTGATGGATGCTTCTTCTCCAACTTCCTCGAGCATGTCTAAATCCAATCTTCTCATTAAGTCACTGACAGGGGAATTGAAATTCAGTACCCTGTGTGTTGGGAGGCCCAACTCGGCTGGTATAACGGCTTCACTTCCAAACGCCAGCATATATGGCGATTCTCCAATTGCTACTCGGGGAGTAGTTTGGTAAGCCCAGAGTACTGATTGTAGCTCGTTGATCCAATTCGATTTTGCATCATCCAGTCTTTTCTTCAAGCCATTTAGCAGCGTTCTGTTTGTCACTTCAGTTTGTTCATTACTTTGAGGATGGCCTGGTGCTGAGTGGACCTTCAAAATATTTGACTGATGACAATAGGCAGCGAACTCCTCGTTATCAAATTGTGTTCCATGGTCTGTGATGAAGGCATGAGGAAGACCATATCGACAAATGATGTTCTTCCAAATAAATTGGTACACCTTCTCGTACGTCATGTCAATGAGTGGCTCAGCTTCTACACACTTAGTAAAATAATCCACCGCGATGACGAGGTATTTGAACCTTCCTCTGGTCGTTGGCAGTGGCCCAACCAAATCTATCCCCCACATGGCAAATGGCCAAGGAGAAGTGATAGGTGTCAACAATACTTGTGGAGTTCTTCGGATGGAGGAAAAGCGATGGCACTTGTCACACTTCTTGGCATAGGCTATACAATCAGCCCTCATCGTCGGCCAGTAGTATCCCTGCGTCATCACCCTTTGCAAAAGCGTCCGACCTGCTACATGTGCTCCACAGGATCCTTCATGGATCTCTTCAATTAATTCTTTCACCTCAGAGGGATGTACGCATCTCTGTAAACCTTCCATAATTCCTCGTCTATATAAAATACCATTAGTTAATACGTAACGAGCAGCTTTAAACTTTAATTTCATGGCTGCGAGCTTGTCAATTGGCAATTCTCCCTCCTCGTTATACGCCCTGATGGGATCCATCCAGGATGGTCCTAAATCAAGGGTGATAAATTTCATCGTCAGATCTTCATCTATACTCCGACCAACCAACACTTCAATTGGGATTATTCATCGTAACTCGGTGCGAGTAGCTGATGCTAATCGAGCTAGGGCGTTTGCTCTCGCATTCTCCATTCTTGGTATTCTGACCAGCTCAATAGTAGCAAATTCTGACACCAGCTCCTTTGCCTTTGCATGATATCTGATCATTAATTCTCCTCTAACTGCATATACTCCCATCATTTGGTTTACGATCAATTGAGAATCACTGAAAATAATGACATGTTGCGCCTTCATAATCTTTGCCAAACTAAGTCCTGTAATCATGGCCTCATACTCAGCCTCGTTGTTGGAAGCATTGAATTGGAAACGCAGGGCGTATTCCATGTCGACCTCGTCCGGAGTGCTCAAAACTATCCCCGCGCCACATCCTGTAGTGCAAGATGAACCATCTACATATAGCCTCCATATAGGTAACTCGTCTTCAAATTTCTTCTTTGTCAGAGTTCCTCGGTGAAATATTTGCTGCTTCCTTTCATCCTCCCCGGATTTTTCTTTCTCTTCGTCGATCATCTCTTCTTGCCCTTTTACCAATCGGAATTGGTCTGAGTTCGAATTTGATGATCTTGTAATATCCACTTGCCCTTTTACCAACCGGAGTTGGTCTGAGCTTGTGTTTGTTGATCCTGTAACATCCACAGGTTGATCAGCGAGCAACTTTTGCTCCTTGGGGTATCAGGATAGGTGAACTCTGCTATAAAATCTGCCACAACTTTCCCTTTTAATAATGATCTGGGTTCATAAACTATATCATATTCACCGAGTTCTATTTCCCAGTACATCAGTCTCCCTGATTTTTCTGGTTTATGAAGGGCTTGCCTCAATGGCATATCGGTATATACTACTATTGTATGAGCCTGGAAGTATGGCCTCATTCTCCTACTTGCTTCGATCAACGCCAGTGCTAACTTTTCCAGCCTTGGATATCTGATCTCTGCTCCTCGGAAGGCCTTACTCGTATAGTAAATTGGTTGTTGCACTCCATTCTCCACTCTAATCAATGCCGAGCTAACTACATTCTTGGACACTGCAAGGTACAAATATAATTTTTCTCCCATCACCGGCCTGGACAACAGTGGAGGTGTTCCCAAGTATTTCTTCAAGTCTTGAAAAGTCTTCTAACATTCATCATTCCGTCTTTCTGAGTGTCTTGAAGAATGGGAGACATCTATCAGTTACTCGTGATACAAACCTGTTGAGTGATACTACTCGTCCTATGAGACTCTGTACTTCCTTCTTCATTGTTGGAGATCGCAGCCCTAATAGAGCTTTGATCTTTTTAGGATTTGCTTCAATGCCTCGTTGATTGACAATGTACCCGAGGAACATGCCTTCTCTTCTCCAAATATTCACTTCGTCGGGTTCAGCTTCATTTAATATTTATCCAATTGATCAAAAGTGTGACTTAAGTCCACTAGATGATCGGCAGCTTTCTTGCTTTTTGTTAGCATATCGTCAACATAGACTTCCATATTGTAACTGATTTGTTCAGCAAAGACTTTGTTCATCAACAACTGATATGTCGCACCTGCATTTTTCAAACTAAAAGGCATAACATTATAACAATAAGTTCCCTTAGGGGTAATGAAAGAAGTACTCTCCCTGTCTTTAGGTTTCATTTTGATCTGATTGTAACCAGAATAAGCATCCATGAAGCTCAAAAACTCGTGTCCCGAGGTAGCATCCACCAGTTGATCAATTCGGGGCAATAGAAAATGATCCTTTGGACATGCCTTGTTGAGGTCGGTGAAGTCTACACACATCCTCCATTTATTGTTCTTCTTTTTCACCATCACTACATTTGCTAGCCAGTCTGGATATTTAACATCTTCAATGAAACAAGCTTTCTAGAGCTTCTCAACTTCCTCCTGTATAGCTTGATTCTTCTCGGGACTGAATACTCTTCTTCTCTGCTTCACAGGCTTGATCTCCTTATTCACATTGAGTTCGTGACATAAGAAGTTTGGGTCTATCCCAGGCATATCTTCATGACTCCATGCAAAAGTTTGTTTTCTGCTTCTAAGGAAAGTTACCAATTCTTGTTTTAATGAGGCTTCCAACGATGAACTTATTTGAGTAGTTCGCTCAGCGTGTTTGTCGTCCAGAATGATGTTTTTAGTAACTTCCACCACTTGACCCTTCACGAGTTGCGACTCATCTCGAGGATCCAATGTTTCAATCTCTGCACCTTCATCCACTTGATAGGTAGTAGTCTTTTTCCTTGATTCCTCTAGCTCCTCTTGCTCGGCAGATGAATAATAACATTCCCGAGCTACTTTATGATCACCCTTCACAACTCCTACTCTAAAATTTGTTAGAAATTTTAGGCACTGATGTACTGTAGATGGTATAGCCTCGAACTTCTTCAATACTACTCTTCCCATGATGATATTGTACGATGATTGGATATTCTTATCCATCACGAAGAAACGTATTCTTTCTGTATGACAAACAGGACACGTACCAATGAATATATCCAACTTGATCGTCCCAAGTGGAAATACTTTCTTGCTAGCAAAACCGATGAGGGGTCTGTGGTAAGGCTCCAGTTGAGATAGCTTTAGATTTAAACTATCGAAGCACGAGTAGAACATGATGTCTGCCAAGCTACCATTGTCGACCAGCACTCTTGAAATCATTACCTCCTTCATTCTCATCTTGATCACCAATGGGTCATCATGAGGATACAGAACACCTCCGAGGTCATTCTTTGAAAAACTGATGACCAATTTCTCCTTGTTCACCTTTCTCAGGCGATCTTCCTCAGCTAGATTTATTTGCTGAATGTACGAGCAAGCTTGAGCCTCACCGAGGTAAGCTTTTCTCTCTGCAGTAAGGTCTCCTCCTCCTGCATCTCCACTTGTAATAACATTACAGTCAAATGACCCAAAGCGTATTGAAAATACCTCTCGTTCTGGCTGCCTTGGTCTCTTGGGAAGATCGGGGTCATCTTCTGGATCAACTTCATGGTTTCTTTTCTTTTTTTCCTCTGCTCGACGAGGAGATCTAGACCTCTCTCTTATTCGGTCGTTGTTTCTTCTTTCATTTCCACGATCAACATACTTTGCTAGTTTTCCTCGTCTAATGAGTGTTTCGATCTTATTCTGAAGAGCTATGCAATTTTTGGTCATATGGCCATGATCTTTGTGAAACTCGTAATATTTTTCCCTATTCCTCGTGTCAGGATCTGCCTTCATTTTCTTTGGCCAGTTTAACTCCTCGCTGTTCTTGATTTCTTCCAGGACGTGGTTGATAGCTACCTTCAAAGGAGTGTAATTATCAAATTTCCTCAAGACCTCCCATGACGACCTATTTTTGGATTGTTTGTCACCACCGTTGTTCTTATGCTCTTTCTTCTTGGCTTTGTCGACTTCCACCTTGGTTTCTTTATCCATATTCTTCTTCGCAGCCATAGCCTCCTCGGCGTTCATGATTTTGGCTGCTTTCGCCATCAATTCTGACATAGTTGTGGGTGGATCTTTGGCCAAAGTGTAATATAACTTATTAGGCAACAGCCCACTCATCAAGGCATTGATCGCTGTCTTCTCCTCATAATCAATGACTTCAAGTTTCTCGTTATTAAAACGAGTTATATAATCTCTGGTACTTTCACCAGCTTTTTGTCTAACACTTAACAAATGTGCTACTCGTTTAACTGGCTTTGCCCCAAAGCAGAAATTTCCAATGAATAACTCGTCCAGTTGAAAGAAAGTTGAGATCTTACCCCGAGGAAGATTATTATACCATATTTGAGCAGATCCGGTAAGAGTTCCCAAGAATGCCCTGCATCTCATCTCGTCTGGGACAACATAGATGTCGGATGCAGCCTGATACTGTTCTATATGAAGGACAGGATCAGTCTTTCCATCATACTTGGGAGTCACAACAGGTGCCTTGAACTTTGATGGTGTTGGAAAATCTACAATAGCCTGGACAAAAGGTGTTCCTCGAACAAAGGTTCGTTGTAGAGGATTCTTGATCTTAGCCATTTCCCCTAATCTATCCTCCAGTCTCTGAATAGAACCTTTCCATGCATCATTTCCTTCTTCGGGCCTATTGGTTCGAGCAGCTGATCGCGTTGAAGTGGCTTCCTGGGATATATCCTGACGAGCAGCTGGTCGCTCATAGGATCTATCTTGACGAGTAGCTGGTCGCGACTGGGCAGATCCCTCCCTTAAGGCTGTTGATCGTCGAAAGCTCCTCGACGCTGCATTAAGAGGACTTTTGTTCCTCCTAGGGCCTAATCGGTCGAAAGGAGAAACCCTACTTAATCTTTTCAATGCGCTGGTCCTTTCTGGGGAGAGAGTGACACGTTGGTCAGTATCTGTGGCTCGCACTGACGAAGTTCGCCCAGGTTGATAAGAGAAATCTTCAGACTCCTCATTACGATATGAATTGGTACGACTAGTACATGATGATGGTGCGCGGGTGTTTCTTTGAACACTCCGTAGTCCTGAATGGGTTGTTGCACCGCTATAGAGGGTTTGGATGAGTTGTCGCATTGTTTCTTGCATGACGGTCTGGCCCTGAGCCAGATTTGTCATTATTCCAGCCAGATCTGGAATATTAGGTGGAGCAGATGGATTTGGAGGGGTTCCAGCATTTCGATTGCTGGATTCCGGAATATCAGCCATTTGTAATGGATTGTTTTTGGTGAGAAAACGATATTACCAGTCGTTCCCACAGACGATGCCAATCTGTTGATGTAAAAAAATAGATCACTCTAAGTATTCGATCACAGATAAATAAATGAGACAAAGAATTTTAAAGTGGTTCAGCCTTATAAGAATGGCCTACGTCCACTATGGTGTTATTGCTGAGTGTTTAGGAATTCTCGATTAGAAGTTCTCTCAAAAAATTATGGTCTGGATTCAGGGTCCTTTTACAATGAGGATTGTACCATGTATTTATAGCCCTGAGGCTGTAATGTGAAAGGTTAATACATTAAATGAGGTACATATGAAAGGGTAATACATTTAATGCCCCTTAAGCGTGTGCGTCTGAATGATAAGCATTTAATGAATCAGTTGAACTATTGGTTATCCATCTATTAATACTTTGTTCGAGGTGCAGCTCGGACCGCCTAAGCTTCTCGATATTCAAGAGTTCCTCGGAGCGTCTGAGTTCCTCGGGGAAGCAGTGTTCCTCGTTGTAGTATGGTTCCTCAGAGCGTGTGAGTTCCTCGGGGAAGCAGTGTTCCTCGTTGTAGTATGGTTCCTCGGAGCGTCTGAGTTCCTCGGAAGTATTTATTGTTGCCATGTAGATTGCCACGTGTCATCAGTTAATTGGGCCATGTCAGCAGACTAAATTTGGTATCAACAATAAACTATTATATAAAACAAATACTTGTAAACAAATTAAAAACTTTGGGCAAAATACCCTTTGTTTATAGGATGATACACCCTGTTTAATGAATAAAAAATAATCAAAGACAACAATACTAATAGTGTCATAGATCTCGCACAAATAGAATCATACCATCAAATACTTTTAAGTCAGAAATTATTATCTATAACACAAATGTGTAAACATTTTTTAAAAATTGGACATAATTTCCTTTGTTTATAGAACTATCCACCACACTGTTTAAGAAATAAAAAATAGTACAACAATGTAAATAACCCACAACAACACTAATACACATCGAGACAATGACCAAATAAAAATTAATGGCTCAAATTCCATTAATGAAAAATCCATATCAATACATATGAAATTTATCTCAATACATGATTGGTACTATGAAATTCATCTCAATTTAAAAAATCAAAGAATTTTCACCATAAATATGATTTATAATCAAGCACCTTCATTATCACTTACTATATATCACAGGTTAATTGATTCATTCATAAGCATACACTAATACATTTAATAGTAATCAAGAAAAAAACTAAAAATAAATTTAGGCACCTTCATTATTACTTAGAATTACCACGACAGTAAAGATTTATACAAAGATTAAAAATAGAGCATTCAACACCCAAAAGCACTAAACATTATATTTCTCAACACCCCAAAGCATATCATTATAACTATTAGTATGCACAAACATATCAAACATCTCATCTTAAATTGATTTTTAACTCTACAATATTCAACAACTACTTCAAGATATAAGGGTTAAACACTAACTCAACTACTTTAATGCCTAACCTCTTCGTACCTCTATTTACCAAATGGTTACCACATAGCAATAGAGATTCTTTAACACCGATTTCAACACATGCCCCGAGTAAACTCCATCAACAGTAACAATTAACTTCTTGAAGCAAAATCAATAAAATAAAACATTATAAGTATGGAGTTGTACATACACTATAAGGTGATTATAAGATACTTGTACATTACCCCCATATAAAACTCCCTTTCGAACTGTTTTCAGAACCTGCCACAACTTTACACCCATTTAAAACTCCTTTCGAATTATTTTATGAACTTGCTAAAATTACCAAACATATGTATTTAATTCTTATGTTGATAAACTGAACAAACTTCTGAGTTTTCATATGTCAAAGAACAGATATTTGAAGTTTAAAATAAGGATCACCCCACATCCCAACAAAATTCCCAACAAAATGAGAATCCTTACCTTTAAGTGGCATCAACTGTGATTTCATCAATTCTTGCTCTACGTACATCAATTCTTGGCAAGGTTTCACACACAATTTTCAAATACCCGGTATCCAATGAGAAGTGTAAATATACATGTCAATCAATGAAACTTAGCGAATCCCCCATATTAAGCAAGTAGCATGTATCTCAAGATGTAATCCAAATTTACAATAACGAAACTCAAATTCTGAAACCTTGAAGTCAAGTAACGATCGTAGAATGGGTCAGCTATGCACATCATGTTCTTTGAGTCCCACATTTGTTGAGTTCCGCTGACCCGAGAATATGAGACAGCATGTTACCCCAGTCATAGGGGAAGAAGATTAAATGGTTCAGGTCACCAAAACTTGGAGTGCTGAGATTCAAGGTTCGAAAACAAATGTGGTACGGTGCTTAATAATCAAGACCATGCATCCATCGGCATTCTCCACCAACTGGTACACATAGAGTGGTAGTGTGCGGTTCTACAGCAGTGTTGAAAACCTTTGGTGAAGGGAAAACAAAGAAAGTGAGCATCAATCTCCGGATATGTAATATTAAGGGTAATTCAGAAACTAACAAAAAATCCATATAAAAATATTTCGTTTTGTCCTTGTGGTGGACATAGCCGCATTCACATCCTTGGGGACAACATCACCACAGTTCATCAAACAATACGTCATGTACTTCCTGTGACGGGGACTTCATTTGGCCATCAGAATTGACATGTAAAAAATAAAGGGTAAGTTATAAATTAAAATTAAAGCATGGGTTGTATTAGTAAGTTGTGTCATATTGGTAAGATGCGTGGACCATTGTCATCAAACTCATTACCATGTAAACGATATAAACTTCAAATGGTTTATTGGTATATAGATGCAGTAAACCAACAAAAAAAATGGAAGAAAACATAGGAAGACAAACCTTGAAAATAGTTAGTTCCCTATCCAATGTATTATCCTTAGAATTCAAAAAACCTACTTGCATATACACACTAGAACTTTGCATCAAACAGCACGCACGTCATTGAGTGAGGATATCTACATAATCCAACAGGAAATGCCTGGAAAGTGAATCGTCACCTCTCGTACCATTAAAACATGTTCACCTAAATAATCAGATTGATGTGTGGAATTATTATGAGCTAAATGCCTGGAAATTCAATGAAAAATTAATTGTCCGGCATAGTACATCATTAGAACTTTATCATGTTTAGAAGTAGATAAAAAAAATCCAGCATAGATTTACCTATACTTTTCCTGATAAAACATGGACAAAAAAAAATAGTGGATACATTAAATTTAATATGGTGCTTAAGACCCATAGTGGATTTGATGTATCCTCTCCACCTGCTATATCCGACCTTCTAACCCACCTACGGCCACAACTCTTATCCACCAGAAAGAACCCCTCCCCTGCTGCCATGGTAGCAGGTGATACCCACTACCCGAACAAACCAACCCGAATCAGCAGCCCTTCACAAAAATCAATTTGAACAAAAAAGTACAAAGTTCCAAACAAATAAAGAGAATGTATACCTGAGTAGGTTTCGATATGGAAAAAACATAAACACCAAACACCAACAAAAAATTAGATTTACAAAAAAAAAACATGATTTGAACCAAAAAAATGAGGTGGGCAAACTATAATACAACTATGGTGCCAAAATGTAAAAAGTTCTCAAATTTTGGGCTTTCTTATTGCTATTAAGGTGGGAAAACTATACCTGGTGAGGGTGAGCATCACACTTACTCTATAATAGTCTGCGAGACGAAACGTGACGCCATTTTGCCATCTGTTATCAACATAAAGAAGATTCTACATATAAGACTTGTTAGTGGTGTCAAATTGCAGTCAGAAAAGAAGGCCAACCACTAAATGAAAACAACCAAAAACCTGATGAAAAGTTTAAGAATGAAAAGAATCTTAGGGGCGCACACACATTTAGGTAGGATATATGCCAAATTATATATATGGATGAATGAAATAAAATACAATAGCACTGCAACAGATTATAGCACCAGTATACAATTCAACTTTTACCATTCTTGGAATCAAGAAATAACAGATAATAGAACTGGAATTGACATAACAGTGATCATCATTTGACTATGCCACCCAAAATTTATGGGGAGGTTGCAAACCAACACAATTTCTTGAGAACAAATAGTTCAACTAACATAATTTGAAAAGAACGAAACATTAACCACTATAGCGATGATTAACTGTGTTAACTGTGTATTAGATGGTTAACTGTGTTCTCGTCATTTTAAAATAGTTCATTATTGTAACTTAGAAACATTCACACCATATCCAAGGGATTCATAAATTAGGGGGCTACAAATGAATATGGTGAATGATACCTGTGGATTTTATTAAAAACAACAGTCAAAGGTCGAAAGAATTAAGAACGGGTGGGAGAAGACAACCACCCCAAAAAATAACATTTTATCAGAGGTTATTATTAGTGTGTCTAATAAGCTCTTTGTATGTATCATTCAAAAGGGTAGAAAAAATGAAATGTTTTTATAAATAAGATTAGAGAAACATTATGTACTCTAAAACATATCAATAGTTCAAATAGTATCATCTAGCAAAGAACTATCTTTCTCTTCATACATGTGGACACTAAAACTATAAGGTTAAAGACATTCTATTTTATAGTCGCATTGAATGCTCTTATTAGTCTAAAAAAGTATTATGATACAAAAATGCAGTAAGCACAAAAGAAAACTGTTTCAAGAGTCTTTTTTGTATATATTGGAGAGTTAAAACAATGAAATTACATTCTAAGATTCTTATGCTAACTGTAGGACAGTCCATATTATTATCTTATAGACACAATTTTTTATTTAGGTATATCGAGTTTAGAAGCAGCTGCACCCACAAAAGACAGATAAATAGACACAAAATTTGTTATTTGGGTAGAAAATTGTGTCAAAAGCTTATGACTTCAGACCAACCTAAACAATGCTTATATGTTTACAAAATAAGCTTCCTTGGGCAAGTTGTCAAACACTTAGAGTACAAACGTTTTTCTAGTGAAATGCGATTTAATTACGACCAAGGCAAAAGCCAAACAAATATCAATATATTCTAAAGCCTTAAGTCAGTGACAGAGTGATGGCCAGCATAAAAAGAGATAAATAAATATATATAAAGAAAGAGATTACAAGTCTATGAATTGGAGACCCAAGAAAAGGACCAAATTAGAGAGGATCTTGGAGGAGTAACTTTTAGGATAAGCTTGGACTACTAAGAATGCATAAAGACTGGGACTTTTTAAAGAATCAGTGGTGGTCAATATCCTCCTCATAGTCTTTCGAATTTTAGCCTGTGTATACCAAACGATTAGCTTAATGGGATATGTAAGTTCAGGGGTATAAAAATATTAGGTAGATAATATTAAATATATGAACGTTATAGAGATTTACAAAGAGCCCGAATAAATGAGCATTTTATCAAAATTTTGGTCATGAAATATATGAGAACAAATAACTCAAAAGAGTTGTTAAATAACAGATCAAATATCCCCGAAAAAACTTTAGTATCATTCATAAAATTCAAAAGTTAGTTTAAGGAAATGAACCCGACTCTCCTGTTCTAGAACCAAAGTTCGACTTTTCTAGGCCTTAGCTTTATCTCCCTAGCTATCTCTTATTTTTTGTTTCTGCTAAGCAAGTTAACAAATGTAATCCCATTAAAACTGAAACAATTTACACATATATGTAATCACTATTTTTTTTTCTATAGAGAAGGAGAGAGAGAGTGTTGTGCTGTTTAAATCTTTCCTCAAGAAGGGAAGATTGTGCTTTGGATCACGTCATCATCTTTATCACTTACTCTTGAAGAAACCCTCTTCGTATCAATATCTTCGGAAGGATGAGGCATGATTTGAGGGGATTGTGTAAGAGAGAGGGGATGGGAGAGCCCTCTTTTGACAGAAGACATGGGAGAGGCTCGAGGGAGTTCGTATGATTGGCATGGCATGTGAAAGGAGGGATAACTTGAGTGTATTAAGTTGATTTTATGTGCCTTGGTTAGTGGGAGGCTTCCATCAGAAGTCAAGTTTTGCCTTCAATCACCACCATCTGTTTCCTGCCTTCGTGGCCAAAGCAGAACCTCAGTAACATACGTCGGGCAACATGTGCAGCTGTTGGTGCTTCGAGTTCAGTGAATGCTTAGTGATGGAAGGCACACTATAAATAATAAAATCAGTAACATAAAATCAACACCAGACGACATGGTAAATGAATAAATTAAAAATGATCAAATTATTCAATTACTTTCTATCATCATGAAATGTAAAAGTGCTGCTTGTATAAAACACAATCACCCCCATCACCCACATCCTCCACGAAGAAAATAATATCGTTCCTTGTTATCCATATTGTTAATGATCATATCATGAAGGAGAGGATTTGTTTCGAGGTGGAGAGTTTGGAGTTAAGAAGGTTATTATGGGGATCTCGGGGTTTGGTACGACTAAGTGTGGGAGTAATGGGAGCTTGGGAGTGTTAGTTTAAAACGAAGAAACACTAAATACACAGGCCCAAAGAGCATTTAGAAAAAAAAAACATCATTTGATGATTTTCATATACTTCATTTGACCCCTTTGAAACTGAATTTGTTTCTTTTATACGTAAAATTACTAAAACTACAGAGGTGTAGCAAATATAGAAATGTATATCCCTTCCCCTTAATCAATCCATACATTTATAATCCATTCATTTAGTCTAAAATTTTATATAACAAACTCAACTATAACCTTCAATATTTTAGTCTTAAACAGAGCAGAGAAAACCTCAGTTGATGAGAAAGTTTGAAATTACCTAATTGACTATTTCTATAAAATAATCCTGTAAAAAGCAATTCAAAACAATATTAGTCCTTCAAAAGAAATTAAATGTCAATAGATGAGTACAATTCATTTTCCAGATCTAATAGCCAATATCTAATTAACAATAAATAAAAACAAAGTAGACCTTTCAACTAAAGAAAACCACCTTAAAAATACATAGACGCACATACAAATCAAAGTCATAATAGAAAAAACAGAGTAAATAAATGGAAAA
This sequence comes from Sambucus nigra, assembly GCA_949130495.1. Lineage (NCBI taxonomy): Eukaryota > Viridiplantae > Streptophyta > Magnoliopsida > Dipsacales > Adoxaceae > Sambucus > Sambucus nigra. The sequence goes on along the minus strand of OX422215.1, from coordinate 321,441,303 downwards.
TAACAAATAGATGCACATTACCTTCCTCGCTCGCAGCGTGGTTCATCATTCTCATATTCACTACATCTGTTGGGCAGCTCAAAGCAGTCGCTGAAAGGCCTGACGTGATAGAGGCTAAAGTGTGAGCGTAAATGTTATCAACAGAAATCTGGCTTTGGATGATGAAATATTTTGCATGATCATAGCAAGATAATTCTACCATGTTCACTCAAAATGATCTTTGAACATTTGGGAAAATCCCTTTCCAAAGTTCTCCAAATCCATCTGTTCGAATAATCTTGCTTAAAGATTCAAACGAACCTGAGTACCTAGGTTGGAGACCTTGGATAAGCATATGACCATCGAATTGCATCCCACTTTAATGAGCTCGACAGGGCTTGCAAGTTTTAAGATCAACACCAGATCAACACCGCACCGAAATTGAAAAATAAACTGAGGCCAAGTTGGCTGAGATTCAACAAAGCCAGTTATGATTCCAATTCAAACTGTCAAAACTAAAGGATAGAATACTAACACATACGGTTGTTATCAGGCCTGTATAGAATAACAATAAATGAGATAATGCCATAGTTTCCTTTAAAATGTCAATCAAGTGATTAGCATACGACAAATGGTAATATAAAAATAATGTGGCAATAAGAAGAAACAAAAACCTTGGGAAATATTAAAGTGAACAAAATCAAGGGCCATCAAGGCAACTTCATTTTATGAAAGGGAGCGTCAAGATAAATTCATTTTATTAAAGCAGGCTGCCTGAACACAAATTAATAAAGAATCAATGTTGAAGCGTTACTCGATCACAGGAAATAGTTAACAACTAAATGATAACATATCAAACTACAATTGTTGAATGGTAGTATGGAGTAGTATTTGTATTTTATTATTTAAATGATAGCATTAGGTCCAAAATATAGCACCTAATGTTTGTATGTTACTATTTACGTCAAATGTGAGAGAAAAATATAGGAATATTTTGAGGAAAGATGAAAACTGGGGGATCTAACATAATTTTACTCCCAATATATATACTTTTGTCCATAACACGACCCCAACTCAAATGCTCTTTCATTGCGTCAAATCCCCGTGATGGTTGCACTAACATAATTTAACTCCCAATATACATATTTTGCCCATAACACCTAACTCGAATGACTTATTACATGTTCCAACTCAAAATCTTATTAAATTGAACTACAAAGAGAATTTCTCAATCACATCTAACTAACAATAGAAAACAATGACACTAAAATCAACAACATTTGAAATCTCCCAATAATGTAAGTAAAATTAAAGCAAGTGTATTATTTTTACACAAATCAATATTTTTTATACCATATCTTTCCCAATAGGCCTGCAAAACAAAGAAAGTTAATTTATTATCACCACAATCAATTTAGGGTAAAAAAATAGTATATTGATGCTGAAAAAAAATTAGAAATGCATAAATCAAACTCTAGTTTGGAACCCGAAAGGAAAAAAAAAGAGAACTATTATTAACGCCAGTTAGTAAAATAACCAACAAATACCCAAAAAATGAAGATGTTCTATACATGGATTTTCATAAATGTGACTCACATAATAACATATGAACTATACATGGATTTTCAAAGAATAGTGTGTGCATAGTAATATCACACGAACTCTTCACTAAAAAAATCCATGAATTTCTTTTTCGGCTAAAAATAGATACGATCAATTTTAAACACTAAATCTAAGCCAAAATATTAGGTCTTCAAAATGTAACTTGTGACTTATAGTTCATTACCTCCACCTTCACATTTTATCACAAACAATATGTTTCCAAGTTAGACTTGTAGAAAAAAAATATGAATCAAGTCAGTAGGCATGTAGTAAAATCACTAACAAAGAGATCTCAGAGTATACACAGATGGAAAACAGTTAATAAGCAAAACAGAGTACGCAAAACAATTGTTCTCCCATTTTTCCAACCTAGTTTTTAAGAAATAGAGTATATGAAGTATCAAAATCCAAAAAAAAAACATAGTCAAAATAGAAATCTAAATCTAAATCTAAAATATAATATTTAACAATATAAAAAAAACTCACAACAATTCCACGACTAGATATTGTTTAAAGTTCAACAACAGCATATTGTTTAAAGTTACACAGCTGCATATAATATTTTATTGTTACACATTATTTAAAGTTCCACAACGTCATTTTTTTGCACAATTGGCACCCAATCTTATACGGAATCGTTAATTCACAAAATTATGAATTAACATTAGCCAGTCCTCTAAATTCCCCACAGGTATGAGTTAAAACCAAAATGAATTGACACTGAAATTAAAGAAAGAAAAAGGTATAAAAAGGTAAGATAAGTGAGCTGGGCATCAAGTGTATCAAACTGATTTCGATAAAATTCAGTTCAATAACTTAACATCCTATAAAAATACAATATACATTTAGAACGGGAGTCGGGACAAAGCCAATAAATAAAATCATAAGCCTATATTATAGTTATTAATAACTACTACACCAAAAACACATCATAAATCCTATTCATAAACCATTGCAATGCAAAGTCTTGTAAAATACCCCCTGTCAGACCAAATGGGAAAATGAGACATGTTTTCAAAATAGCCCCTGTTAGGATAAACAGTGAAAATGAAATCCAAATAATCAAAAACACTAATCTCGATACTATAAAATACCCGGATCTATAAAACCACTATAACAAAAAAAACTCGGATCTTTAATTATTGACAGCGATATGGATAAAAACCCGAATCTATAAAATAGCTAGTGGTGCTAGCACTGCCCAGATCTTTAATTGTAAAATATGGAAGGGAGAGATATTGTATATAGATCCATACCTCCAAAAGTGTTGGATGTGGAGACCAAGAACCAACAAACATATAAACCAAGTTAGAGTGAACATTATAAGTAAGAAAAAACAAATAGTGAGAGGGAAAGGGTGTTGTACAATCGACGATGACAAATTAGAAGTGGTGGGACAGTGTTTATGCTGGTGAAGAATGGCGGTGGGGCAGTGCATATGGCACCTCCTTGGCTGTGATAGAGAGAGAGAGGATTTGGGGTGTGTCGAAATAGAGAGTGTAGTAGGTTTTTTTGGGTGTACAGAGAGAGAATTATAATATTACCCATGTTTTTGAATTAAAGTGGATCCGTAGAAATGAATAATTATGAGACAAAAGAGGGGGAACCAAATAACAATGGGGTAAAGGAGTAAAATACATCTCATCTCATCACAACCATTGGATTCTTGCCTTTTTGGTTCAATTCTAGCCTCTAATTAAGTTGTCAACTTATTGAATAGTAAAAACATCCTACTCCTTATTTTATATATATATATATATAAAGCCCTCCCAGGCTATGATAGGATTATCCGTAGACAATCAAGTCTTCGGCTCCTTTATATATAGGATTATTCGTAGACGGTGAAGTCTTCGGCCCCTTCAAATACTTTATTATTCGTAGACGATTAAGTCTTCGGCCCCTCTGGGTTATTATCAGTCCTCCTCGGGATAGGTATTATGAAGCTCCCCCAAGCTAATGTTCGGGATATTTTTTAAGCCTCCCTAGGCTATATTTGGATTTATATCAAGCCATACCTAGCTAATTGAAGCATCCTGGAAGCTAAGAGGGGGAAATATGAGCCCTTGAAGATGATAGTAGTATATATTGAAGGATGGTTTGCTTTATGAATATAAGAACACCATGAGTGGCGTTGTATGCTGAATAAAGTTGCCAATTTGGCATTTTTGATAACTATCCCTCTTCCCCAAAATAAATAGTCTTCCGAGATAAATGGCCATCTTTCCCTTGGAATTTGTTTAAGACGAAGGTCATTCGTAAGATTTCTATAAATGGGAAATCAATAAATAAAACATGGCTAAATTTGTTCTTCATATATATATATGATTTTTTTAGGACAATACAGAGTAAGCCTAATTTCATCTATCCATTCATTCATATCTTCATGACTTGGTTGGGAAACTACAAAAGTCAGAATGAAACTATTTAAAGATAGTTTTTCACTAAAAGCATAACTAGAGAAACACATGAATATGGGAGATAAGAGGTATGCGACCTTTTCGACTAGGTCGGATCCCTTAAGCAGCCTTGAGGAATCGCTGCAGCATTCTCTGCCTTACAAAACTTTCAATCTCATCTTTCAAGGCATGGCACTGCTCAGTGTGGTGGCTGTGGTCTTGATGAAATTTGTACCATTTCGTTTTGTCCCTTCTGTGTGGTGGAGCTTTCAGTTTCCATGGCCACTTCAGCAGCTTGTCCTCTTTTATGAATTCAAAGATGTCTTCACACTGAATGTCCAATGGGGTGTAGGCCTCAAAACCTTTTTTAGTTTTCTCCACTTTCCATTTCTAGTTCTTACTAGCTACTTCTAGGTATGCAGCAGTGATGGTTGTAGCAGTAACCCTGGGTGCTGCGGCCTTTAGCATGAAAACTCTCTGTCTAAAAATATTGACCTGGGTTTGGAGTGAAGCATGGCTGTAGTATAAGTGGTTGAGGTGGTTGTACAACTGAGAAATCTCATTCTTCATTTATGCGCTTTGGCTGGACTCTCCCTCCATTTTTTTCCTTGTTAGTCTTTAAAAAAAATCTGAGACAAATCTTGCAGAAGTGAGTAATCACAGAATATAGGATGAACAAAGTTGGGATGTAGCGTTTGCACCGCTACATGATATTACTGTTGAGGTCGTGACTAGTGAGTCATATATGTTCACTGTCTCTACCCTTGTGTGGAATTCACCAAGGTTGAACTTGTGACCACTTGGGTCCACTCCCCGATGGTTTGAAGCTACTGGAAACCAATTGCACTAATAGGGGCTACGATAAAAAGGGGGCAGTTAAACTACTAGGGTGCATCCCTTCTTGGGTAGGAATGAGCAATCCCAGACTTGGAACCAAGGAACTGAGTTTTTCACACGAAACATGCGGAGAACATACCTACTAGGGTCTTTCCAGGACAGAACAACCTCTAGGTTCACAATAAGGCACAATCATGGTGGGAAACCCTAGATCACAGGGTAAGAGAGTAGAAAAAGAGAAAGTAGATCTCATCCCTAGCTACCCACCTTTGTGAGGCTATTACCTTTTACACTTTTCAGCGTTATCTTGGTGAGGTAACATTATCGGAGTATGTAAAAATAGATCTAAGGTCATAAAAAGAAAGACCCATAAACATATCTGAATATATGTGATACCCATTTGAGGGTGTGTATACAAAATACGAGTTCAATAACCAAAATCCACCTATGCGATTCGGATCCAACAGATCCCCATGAATAAAATATGGTATTTAGAATTCAAAATATAGAGAAAAAAGATTAAAGTACCTCGTTTCCCACAAATGACGCCAGATTAATGATATGAGAAGTCGTCCACTTGTCATTCTCATACCAGCAAGTCGAGTGTTGAATACATAATAAGCATATAAAGCGAATAAAGAGAGATAAAAGATAAGATATATAGTGGTTCAGCTATTAAAATGATCCTACGTCCACTTTGGTGCCTCATTCTCATTATATGTGTTGTTTAATACAATATGATTGGACCGAAAGAGGCGTACAAGCAGAAGAAAGAGAAGAGAGTACATGACTATGAGGATTTCAGGAGTGCTAGAGAGATGGATGCGATTCCGGAGAGTAGCCCCCAAGCCAGACCGAGATATGTGGAGAGCGTCGTGATCTTCGAACTAGGTATCAGCACTAGAAAAGAAATTGGGACCTCCTATCTCGAGGTGTGGACCTCTATTTATAGGAGGTGTATGTATTGCATCGATGATGTAATGGATTGGGGTTGCGGCCTATTGAGTGGACAAACTGGGGCCGCACCCTGTAACATGTAAGGGACCGCATTCTATGACTGAAGGGCTGCGACAGTAGGCAAGTGAGGCATATATAGGTCAGGCTACAGCGTGTAAATGATAGGCTGCGGCGAAAGGTCTTCGGTACATGCTCATTGTATACATCTTTCGCAGCAGGGTGCTATATTTTCCCTATCAATGATAAGTAGATTTTAGAGTTACCATTTAAAAAAAGAGAATCACATAATAAAGAAAACATATTATGATAAATATTTAACTTTGAATTCAATTTAAATTTGGTTTCGTCTACCATTTTAAAATAATTCTCCAGCATCCCGATTATATTAAATAGCATGCCTCAATGGGAGGACGTCTACTACCCAAATATAATATCGAACAAGCCATTTCCTTTTAATTTTACCATCTAAGAAAAAACCATGCCAAGTAAAATTAAAGGATCAAATACCAAAAAATCCCTCAAACATTTTTTAATACACATTTAGTCCAAGCCTTTTATTTTTTACCAAAAAGTTCCTTATTCTCTTATCTTTAAGGGTTCACGCCAGCGGCATGGTAGGACTTTTTGGTGCAAAATAAAAAGGTTTGGACTAAACGTGTATTAAAAAAAAAATTGAGGGACTATTTGGTATATGCCCCCAAATTAAATAGCAGATAACTTTGGTCCCAAAAAATAATAACACTGACTCATGTGAGGAAGATATTTTTATTTCATGTCTAAGTGTGTACCATCAAATAATTTTAAACTATCCTATTTTGTAATGGACCTCTCCGTTGGGAAGATCTCCCGTATAAATATGAGTAAAAAATTACCTATTTCAGTAATTTGTACTAGCAAACTACAGCTAACCCGGTTCGGAGGGGATACTTAGATTAATTGAATTGCTTATAAATTGTTGTTGGAGACCATGGGATTTCCCTAAGCAAAATTCCCTCTCCCACTTAGTAGTTTAATACTTTTGTGACGGTTATCAAAAACACATGTTTGATTTTAATAATTATAAATTCCTAGGTAAGTGATGCAAGTCAAAATTTTGGGTTACCCAAATTTATCGCGCGTCCAAGATATCTTTAACAAATAAAAAATCACAATTCCGTTATTTAAAACAAATCATAAAATAACACCAGGAATTAAATTTTTATTTTCTAATTACACATTAAAAAACCATAATTTTAAAATATTTAAATTAAACACACAGAAAAGTAGAATGTTCAATTTTAAATTGTTCAACTAAAATATTGGAAACTTTCAATTTATTTATTCAAATTAAAATACAAAATCTCCTTATTTTAATTATCTAAAAAATAATTAATTTATTTTAAATTAAAATAATTCTAGAAATTTAATTTAATTCAAATAAAAAATAAGACCCATTAATTTTATTTTAATTTAAAAAAGAACTGCCATTTTTCTATTGTACAAGAAAACTATGATATATGGTCGGGTCCAATAATATTTGTCCATGTTGTATAATTTAATGGGACCACTAAAATTAATTACTTTTAACGCTCCATTAAATAAAACATAAATATTAATAAGAACCATAATTGCCTATAATTTCCTTGTCCCGTTCAAACATGGACTACATAAACATTCTCAAGAAAATGATTAAGTAAACATGAAGATTTAGGTTGAGTAAGAGATCATCAGCATCATTCCACCGCCAGAATCACAAAAAATCCCCGAGCCATTGTCATTGCCTAAACCGCACATAACCGAATTATCATGCCACACCGTTGGGGCCACCTGGTGATATTAGGTGTGTCGCGTCATCCATGTATGTTATTATGAACATTAACTAACATAACCACAATCCATTATGACACGATGCATCTCTGCTAAAATCTATCAAACTAATGTCCAACAAATCTTATCTGTCCCAAAAGCTATCTTCGGTGCCCGACTCATCAATTGGTATAGATTCTGATGAACCTACCAAAAAAATTACATGTAATAATTACAACGAGTTCAAAAGATCTAAAAAAATAATTATTACAACCTAATCAAAGACTAAAAAAATAACTATGCATAAACCAACATAGGATCCAATCGAATAAAATAAAAACAATATGCATTTGGGCTATAATGGAGGGACGATATTTATGAATCTCTGTGAAACAAAGTTATATACTATACCAAACATCCATTCAAGATACATTCAATATCCATTCAAGTTTAAAAACTAAATAGATTCAAACGATTTTGATAGACAACATGAATTTCCTAATTATAATGTGAATCAAATTCCTACTCCGATACCAATTGCTGGGGATTTACATTAACGAATTGTGTGCTTTATATGATAATTGGGCTTCAATACATCTTTTGTTTATGTTTATATAAAATCTCATACTTTTGCAATTCGTTCTGAATTGAATCATAGATATTATATTAGTGTCGTGAAATCGCAAAACTGATCGTGTGATTGTCAAAAAAACTTGTCGAATTTTTTTGACCAACCAAACGACCTCAAAACAGGATTTTTTGCATTTGTTCGAAGTTGTCTGACTCATGACCATGATGAATAAATTTCAGATTTTCCCAATGATCCGATCATCCAAAATTAATCTCATAATGTAAGAGTTATCCTAGAGACCTCAAGATCTTCCCTATTTTTCCTTTGGAGTCTAACCATACCATTGGTGTGTGGGAAGCTGTGCGCATGACCTTGACTCTTAATTTTATGTAGTATATAAAATGATTTCATACACAATAAGAAGATAACGGAACTCTTATGTAGTCTAGCATGGGGAACTCCAGGAGAAATAGGTGAGTAACTTCCAATAAAATTAGGAATTACAATTAAACTATATAATTAATTCCATAATTCTATAAATTATTATTCATAACACTAAAGTATAATAATTTCGCTCTAGTCAACTATCTCAAAAATATAATTTTGATCTCCTTATTATTAAATGTATAATCATCTCCCTACGTTAAGATTACAAATACCGACCCATTAAATTAAATTACTGATAATTGTATTTAATCGACTTCTTATAAATTCCTTGAGACCATCTACTTAACTTATTTGATGTGTGAGACAATTAAATCCACTGGTCGAGTTTGGCATAGTCAAAACATATAAGCTACATCAAGGGGTTATCATTAATCTCTATACCGAGACATGGATTTCATCTACAGTTAACTTTCACATACACTAATCACCATTGCCCAATCTGCCATTATTATTGATCCAAGAATGAATCTCACCCGATAGGTCATAGTAATGAACAAACAATGCACGTGTCCATCAATTTTATTTCCATTAGGAGATTAAGCACTCATAATGACCATGAGTGTTGATACCAAATTTAGTCTGCCGACATGGCTCAATTGGGTGAAGACACGTGGCAATCTACGTGGCAATGACAAACACTTACGAACAACACCTTGACTCTGAGGAACCATACTGCAACGAGGAACTCTGCTTCCCCGATCAACTCAGACGCTCCGACCTACAAGAACTCTCCGAGGAACTTTTGAGTACCGAGGAACTTAGGCGGTCCGAGCAGCTTAGGCGGTCCAAGTTGCACCTCGAACAAAGCATTAATAGCAGGATAACCAACAGTTTGACTGCGCATTAAATGCTTATTATCATACAGATGTATACGCTTAAGGGGACATTGAATGTATTACCCTTTCACATTAAAGCCTTAGGGCTATAAATACATTGTATTATCCTCATTGTTAGGGGATCGGAATTTCTTGAGAAAACTTGTAATCGAGAATTCCCAAACAGTCACCAATAACAGAAACACTGGACGTAGGCCATTCTTATAAGGCGGAACCACTTTAAAATTTCTTTGTCTCATTTTATTTTATCTGTGATTAAATAATTAGATATAATCTAATTTTTTACATCAACAGATTGGCGCCGTCTGTGGGAAACGACTGGTAATATCGTTTTTCATAAAAAATAATTCATCACAAATGGCTGATATTCCAGAACCCAGTAATCAAAACGCTGAAAGCCCTCCAAATCCATCTGCTCCGCCCAATATTCCAGATCTAGCTGGAATAATGACAAATCTGGCCCAGGGCCAGACAGTCATGCAAGGAACTATGCGATAACTCATACAAACCCTCCATAGCGGTGCACCAACCCATTCAGGACCGCGAAGTATTCAACGAAATACCCATTTACCTTCTTTGCGTACTAGGCATACCTATTCATATCGTACTGAGGAGTCTGAAGATTTTTCTTATCAACCTGGACGATCTTCGTTGGTACGAGCCACAGATACTGAACAACATATCACTCCCTCTCCAGAAAGGACTAGTACGCTAGAAAGATTAAGCAGAGTATCTACTTTTGATCGATTAGGTCTTAGGAGGAGAAAAAGTCCTCCTAGAACCGCATCGAGGAGTTTTCGACGACCATCAGACTTAAGGGAAGGATCTGCCCAGTCGCGACCAGCTGCTCGTCAAGATAGATCCTAGGAAGCCACATCAACGCGATCAGTTGCTCGAACCAACAGGCCCGAGGAAGGAAACGATGCGTGGAAAGGCTCTATTCAGAGGCTGGAGGATAGATTAGGGGAAATGGCTAAAGCCAATAACCCTCTACAATGAACTTTTGTTCAAGGAACACCTTTTGTCCAGGCCATTGTAGATTTTCCAACACCATCAAAGTTCAAAGCACCTGTTGTAACCCCCAAATATGATGGAAAGACCAACCCTGTCCTTCATATAGAACAATACCAAGCTGCAGCCGACATCTACGCTGTTCCAGATGAGATGAGATGCAGAGCATTCTCGGGAACTCTTTCCGGATTCTGCTCAAATATGGTATAATAACCTTCCTCGGGGTAAGATCTCAACTTTTTTTTAACTGGCCGAGTTATTCATTGGGAATTTCTATTTTGGGGCAAATACAGTTAAATGAGTAGCGCATTTGTTAAGTGTTAGACAAAAAGCTGATGAAAGTACCAGAGATTATATAACTCTTTTTAATAACGAGAAACTCGAAGTCATTGATTATGAGGAAAAGACAGCGATTACCGCCTTGATGAGTGGACAACTGCCCAACAAGTTGTAGTACACTTTGGCCAAAGATCCACCTAGAACCATGTCAGATCTGATGGGAAAAGCGGTCAAGATTATGAATGCCGAGGAGGCTATGGCTGCGAATAAGAATATGGATGCCAAAGAAACCAAGGTGGAAGGTGATAAAGCTAAGAAGAAAGAGCATAAGAATAATGGTAGTGACAAACACTCAAAAACAAGGTCGTCATGGGAAGTATTGAAGAAATTTGACAATTATACTCCTTTGAAGAAAGACATCAACCATGTTCTAGAAGAAATCAAGAACAATGAGGAATTAAACTGGCAAGAGAAAATGAAAGCAGACCCTAACAGGAGAAATAAGGCAAAATATTACGAGTTTCACAAAGATCATGGCCATATGACCAAAAATTACATAGCTCTTCAGAATGAGAAGGAAACACTCATCAGATGAGGAAAACTGGCAAAGTATGTTGATCGAAGGAATGAAAGAAGAAACAACGATCGAACAAGAGAGAGGTCTAGATCTCCTCGTCGAGCAGAGGAGAACAAGAAAAGAGACCATGAAGTTGATCCAGAAGACGACCTTGATCTTCCCAAGAGACCAAGGCAGCCAGAACGTGAGGTATTTTCAATACGCTTTGGGTCATTTGACTGTAATGTTATTACAGGTAGAGATGCAGGAAGAGGAGACCTTACTGCAGAGAGAAAATCTTACCTCTGTGAGGCTCAAGCTTGCTTATACATTCAACGAATAAATCTAGCTAATGAGGATCGCCCGAGAAAGGTAAACAAAGAGAAATTGGTCATTAGTTTCTTAAAGAACGACCTCGCAGGTGTTCTATATCCTCATGATGACCCATTGGTGATCAAAATGAGGATGAAAGAGGTAATGATTTCAAGAGTACTGGTAGACAATGGTAGCTCGGCAGACATCATGTTCTACTCGTGCTTCGACAGTTTAAATCTAAAGCTATCTCAACTGGAGCCTTATCATAGATCCCTCCTCGGTTTTTCTGGTGAGAAAGTTTTTCCACTTGGGACGATCAAGTTGGATATATTCATTAGTACATGGCCTGCTTGTCGAACAGAAAGAATACGCTTCTTCGTGATGGATAAGAATGTCCAATCAGCATACAATATCATCATGGGAAAAGTAGGATTGAAGAAGTTCGAGGTTGTACCATCTACGGTACATCAATGCCTAAAATTTCTAATAAATTTTGGAGTAGGAGTTGTGAAAGGTGATCATAAAGTAGCTCGAGAATGCTATTATTCACCCGCCGAGCAAGAGGAACTGGAGGAATCAAAGAAAAAGACTACTACCTATCAAGTGGATGAAGGTGAAAAAATTGAAACATTGGATCCTAGATATGAGTCGTAACTCGTGAAGGGTCAAGTGGTGGAAGCTACTGAAAACATCATTATGGACGACGAGCAACCTGAACGAACTTCTCAAGTAGGTTCGTCGTTGGAAGCCTCACTAAAGCAGAAATTGATAACTTTCTTAAGAAGCAGAAAGCAAACTTTTTGCGTGGAGTCATGAGGATATGCCCGGGATAGACCCAAATTTCTTATGTCACGAGCTCAATGTGAATAAGGAGATCAAGCCTGTGAAGCAGAGAAGAAGAGTATTCAGTCCCGAGAAGAATCAAGCTATACAGGAGGAAGTCGAGAAGCTCCAAAAAGCTTGCTTTATTGAAGATGTTAAATATCCAGACTGGTTAGCAAATGTGGTGATGGTGAAGAAGAAGAACAAAAAATGGAGGATGTGTGTAGACTTCACCGACCTCAACAAAGCATGCCCAAAGGATCACTTTTCGCTGCCCCGAATTGATCAACTAGTGGATGCTACCTCGGGACATGAGCTGCTGAGCTTTATGGATGCTTATTCTGGTTACAATCAGATTAAAATGAAACCTGAAGACAGGGAGAGTACTTCTTTCATTACCCCTAGGGGAACTTATTGTTATAATGTTATGCCTTTTGGTTTGAAAAATGCAGGTGCAACATATCAGCGGCTGATGAACAAAGTGTTTGCAGTGCAAATCAGTTGCAATATGGAAGTCTATGGTGATGATATGCTGACAAAGAGCAAGAAAGCTGCTGATCATCTAGTTGACTTAAGCCAGACCTTTGATCAACTAGATAAATATCAAATGAAGTTGAACCCGACGAAGTGCATATTTGGAGTATGAGAAGGCATGTTTCTCGGATACATTGTCAATCAGCGAGGTATTGAAGCTAACTCTGAAAAGATCAAAGCTCTGTTAGGGTTGCGATCCCCAACAATGAAGAAAGAGGTGCAAAGTCTTACAGGATGAGTAGCAGCACTCAACAGATTTGTATCGCGAGCAACTGATCGATGTCTCCCATTCTTCAAGACGCTCCGAAAAACTTTTGAGTGGAATGATGAATGTGAGAAGGCTTTCCAAGACTTGAAGAAATATTTGGGAGCACCTCCAATGTTATCCAGGCCAGTGATGGGAGAAAAATTATACTTGTATCTAGCAGTGTCCGAGAATGCAGTTAGTTTGGCATTGATAAGAATGGTGAATGGAGTACAAAAACCAATCTACTACACAAGTAAGGCCTTTCGAGGAGCAGAGATCAGATATCCAAGGCTGGAAAAATTGGCACTAGCATTGATCGAGGCAAGTAGAAGAATGAAGCCATACTTCCAGGCTCATACTATAGTAGTATATACTGATATGCCATTGAGGCAAGCCCTTCATAAACCAGAAAAATCAGGAAGATTGATGTGCTGGGCAATAGAACTTGGTGAATATGATATAGTTTATGAACCCAGATCATCGCTAAAAGGACAAGCGGTAGCAGATTTTATAGCAGAGTTCACCTATCCTGATACCCCCGAGGAGCAAAAATTGCTCACTGATCAACCTGTGGATGTTACAGGATCATCAAATATAAGCCCAAACCAACTTAGCTTGGTAAAAGGGCAAATAGATGTTACAGAATCATCAAATTCAAGCCCAGACCAGCTTAGGTTGGTAAAAGGGCAAGAAAAAATGATCGACGAACAACAAGAAATATCAGGAGATGGTGAAAGGAAGCAACAAATTTTCCACCGAGGAACTCTGTCAGACCAGAAATTTGAAGACGAGTTACCTATATGGAGTCTGTATGTGGATGGTTCATCCTACACTACAGGATGTGGCGCAGGGATAGTTTTGAACAGTCCGGACGAAATCGACATGGAATATGCCCTACGTTTCCAATTCGAAGCTTCGAATAATGAGGCTGAATATGAAGCCATGATTGCAGGTCTTAGTTGGGCAAAAACCATGGGGGCAGAACAAGTTATTGTTTTCAGTGACTCGCAATTAGTCATAAACCAAATGATGGGAGTATATGCAGCTAAAGGAGAATTAATGATTAGATATCATGCAAAGGCAAAGGAATTGGTGTCAGAATTTGCTGCTATTGAGCTGGTCAGAATACCAAGAATGGAGAATGCAAGAGTAGACGCCTTTGCTCGATTAGCATCAGCTACTCGTACCGAGCTACGAAGAATTATCCCAATTGAAGTTTTAGCTGGTCGGAGTATAGATGAAGATCTGACGATAAACTTTAATACCCTCGATTTAGGGTCATCATGGATGGATCCCATCAGGGCATATATTGAGAAAGGGGAATTACCAACTGACAAACTTGCAGCCAAGAAACTGAAGTTTAAGGCTGCTCATTATGTACTGACTAATGGTATTCTATACAGATGAGGAATTATAGCAGGTTTGTAAAGATGTGTGCATCCCATCGAGGTGAAAGATTTGATTGAAGAGGTCCATGAAGGGTCCTGTGGAGCCTATGTAGCAGGTCGGACACTTTTGCAAAGAATGATGACTCAAGGATACTACTGGCCGACGATGAGAGCTGATTGTATAGCCTATGACAAAAAATGTGACAAGTGTCAGCGCTTCTCCTCCATCCGAAGAACTCCCCAAGCATTATTGACACCCATTACTTCCCCTTGGCCATTTGCCATATAGGGAATAGATTTGGTCGGGCCACTGCCGACGACAAGGGGAAGATTTAAGTATCTCGTGGTCGCTGTGGATTATTTTACTAAATGGGTTGAGGCTGAGCCTCTCATTGATATGACGCATGACAAGGTATACCAATTTATTTGGAAGAACATCATTTGTCGATATGGTCTTCCTCATGCCTTCATCACGGACCATGGAACACAATTTGACAACGAGGAGTTCGCTGCCTATTGTCATCAGTCAAATATCTTGAAGATCCACTCGGCACCAGGCCATCCTCAAAGCAATGGACAAACTGAAGTGACAAACAGAACGCTGCTGAATGGTTTAAAAAAAAGACTGAATGACGCGAAAGCAAACTGGATCAACGAGCTACAATCAATGCTATGGGCTTATCGAACTACTCCCCGAGCAGCAACAGGGGAATCTCCATATATGCTAGCATTTGGAAGTGAAGCTGTTATACCCGCCGAATTGGGTCTCCCAACACACAGAATACTGAATTTTAATTCCCCTGTCAGCGATTTAATGAGAAGGTTAGACTTGGACATGCTCGGGGAGGTTAGGGAAGAAGCAGCCATTAGAAATGCTGCTTACCAGCAACGAACAACTTTGTTCTACAACAAGAGAGTGAAGAAGTGCGACTTGAAAGAAGGAGACTATGTGCTAAAGAAGGTGATTCAAAAGCACAACAAACTGGAAGCAAACTGGCATGGACCCTACCGAGTTAAGGAAGTCGTTCGACCAGGGACATACAAAATAGAAACTTTAGAGGGGGAGGAGTTTAAGAATGCATGGAATGCAGAACACCTGCGCAAATATTATCAGTAATGTAAACTCTTATGTAATGCAGTTTCATCAGTATGAATAAAGTGACGATGTTCTGCCCAGTTCTTTCCTTTTATTGGAAATTTTTTACGGAATACTAGTGCTACACACTACTCAGCAAAACTCGGACTACTCAAATTTATTCCCGAAAACGCCAACTAAGGTTGGTCGGGAAGTAAATCTATTCCTAAAAATGCCAACTTGGTTGGTTAGGAAGTAAATCTATTCCCAAAAATGCCAACTAAGGTTGGTCGGGAAGTAAATCTATTCCTAAAAATGCCAACTTGGTTGGTTAGGAAGTAAATCTATTCCCGAAAACGCCAACTAAGGTTGGTCGGGAAGTAAATCTATTCCTAAAAATGCCAACTTGGTTGGTTAGGAAGTAAATCTATTCCCGAAAATGCCAACTAAGGTTGGTCGGGAAGTAAATCTATTCCTAAAAATGCCAACTAAGGTTGGTTAGGGAGAAAAACTATTCCAAAAAGTGCCAAAGATTGGTCGGTAAGAAAAATCCATTAACTATGGTTGATCGGGTATAAAAACCCACTAACTGTAGTTGGTCGAGAAGAAAAATTTACCGACCTTGGTTGGTCGAAAACATTTTATGAGTACGAGAAAGTGATCGAGCAAAATTTTTTATACACGTGACTTTTTAAATTACTACCAAGTTGGTCGAGAAACAAAGTATCATCAATTTTGGTTAGTCATCAAATGATTACCACAAATTTAAGATAGTCGACAATAAGTTTTAACAAACTCCAGTTGATCGACAAATAACACAATGTTGTTATCTTTTTTACAGATATACATGCACAGATGTAAAGTGTTTTATAATTACAAGACAATGGCAGTCAAGATTTGTAAATAAAATTATTTCATTAAATGTAGAACAAAATACATCAAGAATGAAATACAAATTTATTACATCAAGATTCCTATTCTATTGGTTTCTTCCCCTATACTTTTGAAACAGGTTCCTCGCCAGAAGGTGGATCATTTAAAGCATGAGGGGAATTTATGAAGTTAAGATCTTTAAGCATCCTGATAATCATCACATATGGTCGATCTAGTAGGTGCTCGGGACGAGATATCTCAACATTGGAATGGAGATTGTAATCGCCAAGGTATTTGGAAATCAGACACTGAGGGATGGCCCGAGCAGGGATCCAACTCATATCAAGCTTGAATGGTGGCACTGGTAGGTCGAGCAGCCCAGGATTATGGTAATCCCACAGGTAATGACCCTGTTCCAGTTGCAGCACATCTAAGGCATTCAACCATCCCTGTTTGTAACCCTCATTATTTGCATTTTGGATACGATCATCCAAATGGTAGAGAGCCTCGTCGTAGCCAGCCATCCATAATTCTCTGGGCTGCTTGTGGAATTGATATGTAAATCTTTCCAGTTGCTCGTGGAGATTTTTTATAAAGGGTTATTTATTCTCCAAGACAGATTTCTGCGCAGAAAGCTGCTCGTCCAGACCCCTGATCTTCTTAGACATCTCAGCCAATGCCTGGTTCTTTGCCATCAGTTGGAAGGCCTGGTTCTCTAGAGCAGATTGAGTTCTTTGTTCCTCGACAGAAATCCGAGCAGCTCTTGCTCATCCCCGAGGAGCTCTTGCGCGTCCCCAAGTAGACGTAGAAGGGCCAGCTCTCCTCAAGGTTTCTAATTCATCCCTCAGGTTGGCATTTTCGACCTCTAAGAAAGAGAATCCCTCGTCGGTCACTAGGATCAAAGCGTTGGAAGTGGAAGCTGCAGACTTCAACTGAGACACTTCTCTTTGCAGGTTATTGTTTTCTTGCTCTAATAACTCAGCTATCTGTCTGTGCTCTTCGACCTCATCCTTCAAAATTCTCTCCCTCACATCGTAAGAAGCAAACCGTTTATCGTATCCCTTATCGGAACTGACTTGCTGATACTTCTTCTCGTACACCTCGTGCAAAAGGGCAGTAGATTCCTTATATTGTTGCTGAAGTTCTTCAAGAGTGCCTTGGAGATCCTCAATCATATCATAGTATGCTACGTTGTTAGCCACTGCACGGTCGAGTAGGCACTTCAAATACTGATAGGCTTTAATTGCTTGCTCTGAAGCACCTTGACCGAGGATGTCAGTGATTTGAGCTGCACTCATGTCTGTATGACCGGATTTAAAATACTCATTGCATTGCCTTAACAGTTTTGTATCATGAGCAGACAATAGTTCCATCCTGGCCAGAAACTAGTAAAGGAAGAAAAAGCAATAATCAATAAGAGTACAAACAGAGCATGAAGAAGAGAATCAACAGTATGCATAAGCAAAAGTTCAAATTTTATTACATCACAAAGGAGAAGTACAAAGTTCAGAGTTACATTTGACAAAAATAAAATAAAATAGAGAGAAATCCAAACAACTCTACACCTTTTCCTTGTCTCCCAAAACTTTCTCAGGAGGATGGGACGAGGAGGTAGGTTGCTCGGATGGAACAGAGGGTTGCTCGGGAAGTGTTGGAGGTTACTCGGATGAAATAACGGGTATCTGAAGTTCCTCGTCAGTGGGCTGGATAGCTGGGGGATGAGAAATTTGATCTCCCATCACCATGGAAGATTCCTCAGAGGCAGCTTCGTCCTCTTCTTCTTCTTCAGGAGTTGGAGGGGGGCAGGGATGTGTCGCTGAAATAGTTCAGAATGTTCATCAACTTTCATCTCTTGCAGAGCAGCGACCCATACATCTCTAAAGTATTTGAGGATGCCATATTCCACTTGCGACATCATGGCAGCCAAACCTTTATTCCACCCTTTATCCCAGTCAGCATTGAAAGATTTTTTGACAGCCAATTTCCTCTTTGTCTTCTCCGAGGAAAGCTTCTCGGAAAGAAGATCATCAACAGCTTTCAATTTATTCTCAACTTCCTCCTTCTGACGACTTACTTCCCGAAGTTGACCCAACTCCTCCTCAGCAGCCTTGAGCTTATTTTCAAGCTCCCCATCATTTTTGAGCTTCCCTTAGAGCTCTTTATTCTTCTTCTCCAAATCATTCATTTTTTTCTCCAACCCCTTGGAGACCTCAATAACCTGAGCCTTCTCCTGCTCAGTCGAAGTAAGCTTTTTCTCCCAAATTGCCTTATCATCATCATATTTCTGAAGAGAATCTTTCAGAGACTGCGCCAGGCCTACCAAAGCTTCCTCTACACCAGACGAGGAGCTTGAATCTTTAACTTTCTTCAAAATTGTATTAAAACAGATCACCAACTGTGAAAAGAAAATGAAAGCAAGTCAGTGCACAGATACAAAAAGGAAAGAATGAAAATTTAAGATTATAGGACTTACAAAAGAAATATGACGAGCTGCTAATGTGGTAACCGTGTCCCGAGAAAGGTTTTCTTCAATACCTTGGATCTTGGGAATGATCCAAGTCTTCACCGAGTTCATAGCAGAGCTCGGGGAAACAAAAGTGGGAACACCACTAGTCGGGGGCTGAGAGATGGATTCATCTAAATTGATAGAGGATCTTTTCTTCAGCCTTCTCAGAGAAGCATTAACTTTCTTGAATAACGATGTAGTCTTAGTCGGAGACAATCACCTCACTTGGAGCAGCAGCCTTGCTCGGGGCCACTGGGGGCTTCTCGATAACCTTCACAGGAGCAGCCGAAGGAGGTGCATCAATTTTCTTTGTCCCCTCTCCTGGGACATCAAGCTTACTTCTCTTTGCCTCTCCAGCACCAGAGGCAGATTTCTCAAAAAGAGTAGGAGGTCTTCTTTTCTTCATCCTTTCACTCAAAGGAATATGTGACTCAGGTGAAGAACTTGTAGAGGCTGGTATTGGTTCTACGTCGCTTATCACCGGACGAGCAGTAAAAGAGGAGTTGTAACTCTTGTACTACAGCAAATATGAAGCTGACCTAATATGCTCGTCGGCAATAGTCTGATGCAAACTCCAGATAAGTTTTAAATGCCTTATATTAATGTCTGCCTCTTTTGGAGATTTTCTTTTGGTGTCAACTGCAAATAAATCAAAATTAAAATATCAGTGGAACATTTTATCAAACACAAAGGAAGCATAATTTTGAAAATAAAATAAAAACAACCTATCCCATTGCCATAGGGAGGACATCTGGGACCCTGGTAAAAATCATCTCCAGTTAATGGAGGGTGTTGACAATTTTTCATAACAACCCCGTGCTCAAAGTAGTCCCTATTGGCATCTGGGAGATTGACCACTAAAGCTCTATTTAAAAACCTAGTTTTTAAATAAAAAGTATTATCGCCCACAGCCCATCTATAACAAAACATAATTTCAGGAATTCCTATACGAGTTCCATGAATTTGATTTAATCTATAAACACCGTTAACTATTCTCCACGTATTGGGGGCTATTCTTGCAGGAACTACGTCAAAGTATTGACAGAATTCCAGACATAGAGGGTTTGGGGGAAAAGAAAAGCCACACTCAGCAACAAAGAGACTGGGGAACCAATGTCCCTCAGCCAAACGAAAATAGTCTGAAGGCTCAGAAAGCTCTTCCAAAATAACCCATGAGGGAATAGAGAAATCAGAGCGAAACTTATCAATCGATTCTACAGGATAAACCATGATGAAAGAAGGAAATCAAAGAGAAAGAAGAAAATATTCCAGGAAAGGGATGAGTCTGTTCACAGCAAATGATGAAAGAGATGAACGCACAGGAGAGAGAGACGATGGAAAACTCAAAGAGACAAATTTGAAAAAGTAGAGGACGATGGGATTTTCTGCAACCTTTAAATACTTTGCATTGGGAAAGGTAAAAGTAATGATTACAAAAAGAGACGGTTACGTTATCGGCGGCTAAAAAGACAAAAAGGGCGCGAGAATCAAAGCGGTTAGAAAAATTCAAAAAAGACCGATTCTACGAATTTGGAAGGAGAAATAAATACAAAAGAAAATACTCCTAAATTTCAGGATGACCATTTAAAACTGCCATATTTCGAGAAAGAATGTTACACAATCCTCAAATTTCGAACTATGAAACATTGGGGGCTTCTGTTGATACCAAATTTAGTCTGCCAACATGGCTCAATTGGGTGAAGACACGTGGCAATCTATGTGGCAATGACAAACACTTATGAACAACACCTTGACTCCGAGGAACCATAGTACAACGAGGAACTCTGCTTCCCCGATCAACTCAGACGCTCCGACCTACAAGAACTCTTCGAGGAACTTTTGAGTACGGAGGAACTTTGGAGTACCGAGGAACTTAGGCGGTCCGAGCAGCTTAGGCGGTACGAGCTGCACCTCGAACAAAGCATTAATAGTAGGATAACCAACAGTTTGACTGCGCATTAAATGCTTATTATCATACAGATGTATACGCTTAAGGGGACATTGAATGTATTACCCTTTCACATTACAGACTTAGGGCTATAAATACATTGTATTATCCTCATTGTTAGGGGACCAAAATTTCTTGAGAAAACTTGTAATCGAGAATTCCCAAACAGTTAGCAATAACAGAAATAGTGGACGTAGGCCATTCTTATAAGGCTGAACCACTTTAAAATTTCTTTGTCTCATTTTATTTTATCTGTGATTAAATAATTAGATATAATCTAATTTTTTACATCAACAATGAGATGTAAATTATCTTATATAGTCAGTATAAAGATAATTATCTCATACGGGTCGTACTCAATACACACAAAGTGTACTACCACAAAAGGTTAAAACTATACTCTTTCACGTAATCAATATAGACCTACTAAAATATTGCGCTACAAACCTACCGATGGTGTGTCCATATCCATCTAAGATTGTGAACCATACTTATATTCAGCAATAACCAATGATCTGATCTTCCTTACGTAAGCCAAACTCTACACACCAAATCATCTAGTATGTAAAATAAACGACACATATGCATAAATATATAAATAATATAATGCAAACATTATTTGCTAATATTCTCATTAAATGAACATACTTAAATTCACTGATGAACCATGAATTTTAGTATACAATCCCAATAATGGTTCTGAGAATGCCCAAGCTTATGCGGGCCCCTGAATAATATCAGCATGTTCAACACATTAGAATGCCTCTGTACTCCCCACCTATCAATGGCACACCCCTTCTCATATTTTTATACTGAATCTTCCTCAACTAGGGGCTAACTTACTTGTATTCGTTCCAATAGAACCCTAAGAAGAACAATTCATAAGGGTGAAATAAGAACTTAAGATTCTCTCTCGGAAGTTTGGTAAGGTGTATCTCTCAGGAAATTAAATGGACTATACCCACATGTCTCCCTACCCAAAGGCTCATCTACCCAAGAAATTAAGAAGGTGTGGGAATTCCATTGTGCATCTCTGTAACTACCACCAAACCACGTGTTTGCTAGGGGATACCAAAAAAATTATGGCTCAGATGGTTTAACAAACTCTTAAATAGAGCACCCTACACTGGTTTTTATCACTAGAAGAGTCCCAAATCTGAAGTTGGGAAGATATCTCCCAAGAATTCATGGTCCAATGCAAGTATAATGAAGAACTGTAAGTAACCCATAGTGTCCTTGAGAAACTCAAATAAGGACCTGAGGAATCTTGCAATAGATTTATGACCAGGTGGAGGGAGAAAGTTGCCACTATGACCAACTGGTTGTCAAGGGAAGAGAAAGTTAGTATTATAAAGAAGAACTTTAAGTCTTATATTAGAAACATTATGGGTAGCCAGTATTACCCTCATTTAATAACCTCCCAAGAGTTTGTCGTGGATATTGAAGAGAATATCTCTAGTGAGAATTTGAAAACAGAATCATAATCAAAGAAGTTAATCGATCATTTTACTCCTTGTAAATATGAGAAACTCATTATTTCTTCCATTATCTATAATTTATCCCAACCTACCATTTCATGGGCATCATAATCCTACCCTAATGCTACGAAAAAGAGTACATCGATATCCATGCTCCCATTTCTAAAGTATATTAATACCTTCTCTCCCACAACCTTATAAAACCTTTGGACCCTCATCCACTTCCTGGCTGTGAAAACCTGCTTATTAAAATAAGAGGTGTCCATCCCGATACTCCAATAATTACAAGTATCATAGATGGTCCATTCTTAGCATTATAGTATTATAAAAAGTATACGAGATAACCACCAATTATTTTAGAAAATGGATTGTCAAAATTTATTTTGTAAGTCAATGAAAAAAATTTAAACAATCCAACATAAAATAAGGTGGATAAAAATAAAGACAGATAATATATCAGTAATCATATACAACAAAATAACCGAATAAGCTACTGGTTAAAAGACCTTTACAATTAGGACACATGGAGAGAAAAGTCAATACAGGCGTCCTTACAGCAGAGCACCTGGGCGAATATAAGATTCATGCAAAATAAAGAGATATGAACGGGTCAAGGCCCGGTTTAAAATGACCACAAAGTGAATAAAGTGCATGACAGTTATGAACAATTAATCATCATGAATAAGCTTGTCTCGCTCTCAACAAATAATTATAAGAATTCTTACCTCTCAATCTAAAAGCAAAACCTAGAGAAATATCAATGATAATGATCAATAATCATTTTATGCATGAGAATATGGATAATATCATATCTATTGAGATTCCATTTCAGTTTTACACAATTTCACTTCACCGTTCCTTTTCTCATTAGGAAACTTATTCGAAGTCATTTTATTTCATAAAATTCTTTACCATTAATCTCAATTTCCATTTTAATAAAAATAGTTATAATCACATCATATAACGATTCTAAGACCATCCTTCCGGGTTTCCCCAATAGATGCTCCCCAAAATAGTTATCATCTTCCAGG
Organism: Sambucus nigra; assembly: GCA_949130495.1. Classification (NCBI taxonomy): domain Eukaryota; kingdom Viridiplantae; phylum Streptophyta; class Magnoliopsida; order Dipsacales; family Adoxaceae; genus Sambucus; species Sambucus nigra. The sequence goes on along the minus strand of OX422215.1, from coordinate 321,417,830 downwards.
GCCTATCACCAAGACAACCTGGGCATCCTACATCGTGTGATGTTGGGAAGTGGCCATATACCTTCGACAGTGAATCATAACCACACCCATAATTACCTTACTTCGAACAATGATCACACAATATATAATAACCGTTCCTATGGCCGAGGACTATATTCACCATGCATTCACTAGCCAGGGGACTTCACCTCATGCGCGTAACTTCCCATATGATAGCATTTAGAGAGGTATATATATACAAATTATCATTCACATGTTATTCCCATTTTAACATATGCATTACATTTTTATCCGGAGCCATAAGCATTTAATGTCATCAGTATAAACCTCGACGTTTAATAAATCCCCAAATTAGTCTCCGAGAAATAGTGACGTTACTATAAGCCACCAAGTGTAGTATACCTCAATCATGTCTCTAAATTTCCACAATTATATAATCATACTCTTCCCTAGTCTCAAACTAGTTTACTCAAGAAAGAACTACCCTAATGTCTATTAAATAATCCCCGAGATAAGCCCAAGTATCCCCTTTCTAATCTAGTGTGGTCACATACCTAATATAAGTCTCTAATACACTTTATTACTTCCTAAGAGAAAGTTCCTAGGTCCTAAACCTACAAGAATAGGGTTACAAACTAAGTTAGAAAAATATCCTAAAATAGTAGGAATTCCGAATCGATTCGCCCCGGCACGAATCGATTCGGTCTTGAAAGCGAATCGATTCTGATAAGCCGAATTGATTCGATCAAGAGGACCCAACATTCTTCTTACTTCAGAATCAATTCAGATCATCTGAATCGATTTGCCCAAGATAGACCTGTAGCCTACCCCTTTAGCGAATCGATTCGCTAGGGGCGAATCGATTCGACTGGGCCAGAATGCCAAATTTTGGCTATGGAGTTTAATAACCCCAAATTCCTCAACCTCATTTATCTTCCATCTTGTCCACACCATCCATCAATAATCCAACCAAAACACTCCTACATAAATTCTAACAACTATAACCCACACAATAACTATCTAAAACAATGTTGAAGGGTTCAAACACTACAAATTCTTTAAAACCCATATTTGTTCAATTGATTCCAATACACAACTATCACTAAATTTATTCACCTTAAATCATATATTAGCAATTAAAAAACTTGCCTTAAGGTTGTAGTGTAGGATCTTCTTCCGGCATAACAAATTCCAGCTCAATCTCTCCTCTTCTTCTTCTTTTTCTTATTTTTCCCCAAATTCTCTTACTCTCTCTTTCTCTCTAGGTTTAGGAAGCATACACTTAGTAAATAAGAGGGTTGCAAGACTTAATCGTTCCCCTTAGCATTAATTCCCATCTTTAAATGTTAATACACCATTAAAATTACTTGTAACTACATAATTAAGTCATAACCTGTCAAAAGTGCCCGGAACCCAAAAATACAATATGGCACTTTTTTTTACTATCTTGACTATTTCGGGACTAACCGAGACCTCTAAATTGGCATCCAGAATAAGATAAATCTTTTTATCTTCCAACTTCATTTTAAACCATAAATGTCGTTTAAAGCATAATGACACTACAAATCATAACATGATGCTATTTACATTCACTTGATAGTAAATTTGCAAAATCTTGTAAACATTATCCTTTAAATCAGTTAAAATAATATTTACTCCATTATCCAATATTTTATATAATTACCCCACATGGTAAATTAATATAAAATAAATTGCTCAAAAGTAAGGGTTATTACACACTCCCCCCTTAGAAGGGAATTTTTCCCTCAAAATTTAGGCGTACCTTGTAAAAAGAGATGTGGATACTTTTCTCGCATAACGTCCTCACGCTCCCACATTGACTCCTCGGCATTGTTATGTCCCCATTGGACCCAAACCAAGGACACCACTCTAGACCTTAGCCTACGCTCCACGTGATCTAAGATTACAACTGGTTGTTCCTTGTATGAAATATCGGGCTGTAATTCGATATCATCTAAAGGACTGTGCCAGTGAGCTTCTTCACACCTCTTATACATTTTCAAGGATGAAACATAAAATACATCATGAATCTATTGTAAGTGTTCGGGTAAGGCAAGTTGATAAGCTACTGGGCCTACCATAGCAATAATGGGAAAAGGGCCTAAATAGCACAGCGCAAGTTTTCCTTTCTTCCCAAATCGCGTTATACCCTTCATTGGCGATACTCGTACCAAAACTTAATCTCCAACCTCCAATTCTAGATGCCTTCTATTCACATCAGCATAACTCTTTTGACGATCTTGAGAGATTCGAATGCGATTGTGAATAAGTTCAATCTTTGAAGAAGTATCTTGGATCATTTTAAGTCTAATAAATTTATTATCCCCTACTTCCAACCAACATGTAGGTGATCTACACGGTCGACCATATAATGCTTCATAGGGTGCCATACCTATAGTGAATTGGTACTAATTATTATAAGCTAATTCGACTAAGGGAAGGTATTGTTCCCAACCTCCTTTGAAATCAAGCACACATATTCTGAGCATGTCCTCTAACATTTGGTTGACTCTTTATGTCTTCCCATTTGTTTGAGGGTGATAGGAGGTACTCAACTTCAATTAGGTTCCCATAGCTTTTTGGAAACTTCACCAAAAGTGGGAAATAAAAAAAATTTCTCGATCGGAGACTATATTAATGGGCACCCATGTGGAGTCTAACGATCTCGATAATAAATAGTCGGGCATAATGAGCCGCATTGTAATCTATACGTACTGGTAGGAAATGTGCTGACTTAGTTAAGTGATCCACGATAACCCAAATGGAATCATGATCGCTTTGTGAAATTTGAAATCCCGTGATAAAATCCATCGAGATGCTTTCCCACTTCCACACCGATATTTCCAAGGGTTATAGAAATCCCGTCGGTCGCTGATGATCTACTTTCACCAACTGACAAGTAGTACATTGGGAGACAAATTCAGAGATATGTCGTTTCATACCCGCCCACCAATATTGACGGCGCATGTCTTGGTACATTTGTCTCCACCAGGATGTACTGCAAATTTGGACCCATGGGATTCTATCATTACAGCCCATCTCAAATCCCCCTCATTCGGGACAACAAGTCTCCGGTGGAAACGTAACCCACCCTCAGAACTTATAGAGTAGGATTCTTCTCCCTCGGTTAACAGTTGGCGTACACGGGCCTGATAATATTTGTCCCTTCCTTCAGCTTCCACAACCTTTACCACTATCATAGGCGTAATGGTTAATACTTACATAAATACCCTTGTCACCGCATCCTCTTGGCTAAGTTCTTTCCATTTAGCCTTCCATACCAGTGCTAACTCCCCCACGGGTTTCCGACTCAACGCATCCGCCACTACATTAGCCTTACCTGGGTGATAGTGAGTATCAAATTTGTAGTCTTTTACAAACTCCAACCACCAACGCTGTCGCGTATTCAAATCTTTATACAAAAACAAATATTGAAACGATTTTTGGTCCATGAAAAGACTAAATTTCTCTCCCATGAGGTAATATCTCCAAATCTTCAAGTAGAACACCACTGCAGCAAGTTCCAAATCATGTACCGGATAATTCTTCTCATGTGGCTTTAGCTTGCGAGAAGCATAAGAAATAGCCCGTTGCTCTTGCTGTAACACACCTCCCAACCCTTGCAGAGATGCATCATTAAAGACCAAATATTCCAACCTCAGCCTCGGTAATGAAAGTATTGGAGCAGACGTCAACTTATCTTTCAGTTCATCAAAAGCTAGTTGACAAGAATCATCCCAAATAAACCTCACTCCCTTCCGAGTTAAATTTATCAAAGGACTAGCAATCTTAGAAAAACCCTTGATAAATCTAAGGTAATAGCCAGCCAAACCCAGAAAACTACGAATCTCTGTAGGTGTCGTGGGCTGACCCCATTCCCTCACTGTTATAAATTTACTCGAATCTACCAAAATCCCCTTAGATATAACAATGTGACCCAAAAACTACATTTATCATAGCCAAAAACCATACTTCTCAAACTTGGCATACAATTTATGATCCCTTAACGTCTGCAGGACCAACCGTAAATGCTTATCATGATCGTCTTTAATTTAAGAATACACTAGGATGTCATCAATAAATACAATAACAAAATGGTCCAGGAAGTCTCGAAACACTCTATTTATAAGGTCCATAAATACTGCAAGAGCATTGGTTAGCCCAAAAGGCATGACCAAAAACTTATAGGACCCATATCTAGTTAAAAACACAATTTTGGACACATCCTGCTCTCTAACCCGCAGTTGATGATACCCAGTCCTCATATCTATTTTATAGAAGTACGACGCTCCTCTTAGTTGATCAAACAAATCATCGATTATAGGTAGTGGGTATTTATTCCTGATGGTAACTTTATTCAACTCCTGGTAATCAACACAGAATCGGAGAGAACCATCTCTTTTCTTCACAAATAACACAGGAGCACCCCACGACGACGTACTTCGCCTAATAAACCCCTGCTCTAACAACTTCTCAATTTGATCTCTTAATTCCCTCATTTAAAAAGGAGCCATACGGTACAGAGCCCTAGCAATCGACCGCGTTCCCGGTGCTAAACCAATTACAAACTCAATCTCCCTACTTGGAGGTAAACTCGGTATTTCCCGATGACTATATCTTGAGAAGTCTCCTCTGCAATACAATACAAATAAGTGATAGAACCTCCCTCTAAACGAGGCATAGCCACTAAAAACATCTCTTGCCCCGGAATGGCAAAGACTATACTCTTCCCATAATAATTCACTATCGCACGGTATTTCACTAGCCAATCCATACCCAAGATTACATCATACCCGACCATATCAAGGATGAGTAAATCGGCCTCAAAACACAAATTAAAAAGGTTTATTCCTACCCTTGTACAAATAAAGAAAATGAGCGAACCATCACCCATAGAGTATTAGACACTAGTGAAACTACTCTCTGCAGATTTAATTAATTCCGTCGATTGAGTAAAACTTCTAGAAATAAATGAGTGTGTTACACCCGTATCAAATAATACACGACCTCAACTTACCCTCGATAGCTGGCGGGGCTGGAGTAAGCATTGCATCCTGTATATGGTAGACACGCCCATACTGTAATTGTCCCTATTGTGGAGGGACGGCTGGATTAGGCACTGGTGGTAGTAGTTGTTTCTGCTGATGCTGTGAAATTCTAGGAAACTGTCCCCTGATCAACTACGAACACGATTTCCTATAATGACTCGGCTCCCCACATTGAAAACAATGACCCACCATATATTCCTAATTACGGCCTCTATTTTTTCTGAACTGTCCAAAGCCTTGGCCCGGATGGCCTCGACCCCCATTGTTACCCCGACCTGACTGGACTACCTGCTGCTGTTGCTGGGTACCCTGACCGTGCCTGAAACTACTACTATCAAAATTAAATCCCCCAAAATGCTATCTTTTGGACAAATCCCCTTGCTGGGTGTCCCTTTCCTTTTTCTTATCTCCCGATGATTGGGACGAGGGTAGTGCTCCTTCGGCACCATTGCTTCTCGGCTTACTCGATTTTCCCATAACTGAAACTTTCTTACTTCCTCGTACATGCAACTGATGATCTTGACAATGAAGTAATGCAGCATTCACCACATCCTCGAATGTTTGTAAAGCTGGATTTCCTAGCAAGTGTTGCCATATCCTCCAATGTAAGCCCCCTGTAAACTTTGGTATTCTCCTTTCCTTCGGAGTTACCTCATCCGGCACAAAACTAGCCAAACGAGTGAATTCCTCCTCATACTCTATTACCAAACATTCACCTTGAACTACATCTTGAAGTTTCCTCCTCATCTCCTTTAGAACTACCGGAGGAAAATACTTTCGGTCAAACAAAACCAAAAAGTTAGTTATAGTCATGGTAACTCTTTATTATGGCGTGGTCATCGACTCCCACCAATATAAGGATGCTCCAACTAATTTAAAAGTAGCAAGGATTTGCTTCCGTTGTTCACTATAGTCTATCAAGCGAAGATGACATTGCATATCCTTCATCCATTGGTTAGCTACAATCACGTCGGAACCACCCTAAAATTCTGGGGGATGACCCTTTAAGAAAGATTCTATGACTCTTTCCCATGGAGAAGGTCCCGCAGGGTCTTGCACCTCCTGAACCCTTGGTTGTTAGGCTTGGGGAATTTATTGAACCACGACAGTCATCGCTGCATTGACTGCCTGGGCCACAATCTTGGCTACCTCAGCGGCATTTATAGTTCCTTGATGTGGCAGTGGGGGTTGTGCATTATCTTCTTCAACTCTATTTCTTCTCGCAGGGCGACCTCTGTTAGGCGGCATCTGAGATGAAGAAACAACTGAATTAAAATACTATTTAGAACAGTTTATCTTTGCAGAAGATCGCCAATATAGATAAACAAAATAGTCCTAACAATAAGGCTCTATATCAAAGAACGCTAAGGTAGAACGTGACAAGTCCACATAGATCCTAAAGACTCTAGAACCTGATGCTTTGATACCATCTGTGACAACCTGATAATTAAAATAAGAGGTGGCTAGCCCAATACTCCAATAATTATAGGAATCATAGATGGTCCATTCTTAGCATCACAATAGTATAAAAAGTATACGAGATAACCACCGATTATTTTAGAAAGAGGATTGTCAAATTTATTTTGTAAGTCAATGAAAAACATTTAAACAATCCAACTTAAAAGAAGGTGGATAAAAATAAAGACAGATAATATATCAGCAATCATATACAACAGAATAACCGAATAAGCTATCGGTTAACAGACCTTTACAATTAGGTTACAACGAGTATTAAATGCCATATCGCATTATATAATACAAGTACAAAACTTGGGCAACACGCCCGAATGTGTAACCGAACATAACTAGAATACAAAAATATGGAAGTTTCTATATCAAATATCCCATAACATCCACAAGGTGTTACGGCTTCAGGACACTGGGAGAGAAAAGTCAATACGGGCGTCCTTGCGGCGGAGCACCTGGGCGAATATAAGATTCAGGCAAAATAAAGAGATATGAACGGGTCAGGGCCCGATTTAAATTGATCAGGAAGTGAATAAAGTGCATGACAGTTATGAATAATTAATCATCATGAATAAGCTTGTCTCGCTCTCAACAAATAATGATAAGAATTCTCACCTCTCAATCTAAAAGCACAACCTAGCGAAATATCAATGATAGTGATCAATTATCATTTTATGCATGAGAATATGGATAATATCATACTTATTGAGATTCCATTTCAGTTTTACACAATTTCACTTCACTGTTCCTTTTCTCATTAGGAAACTTATTCCAAGCCATTTTATTTCATAAAATGCTTTACCATCAATCTTAATTTCCATTTTAATAACAATAGTTATAATCACATCATATAACGATTCTAAGACCATCCTTCTGGGTTTCCCCAATGGATGCGCCTCTAAATAGCTATTAACTTCGAGGGCCTATCACCAAGACAACCTAGGTGATGATGCTAGAATTAGCACCACCAGGTAAGGTGTTTTCAAGCTCAATCTAAGAACAACAATGGTAGCATAGTTATATAAAAGGTAAGAGAATGAGATGAGGAGAAGAGGAGAGAGCACCAGAATATAAGTGGTTCAGCCTAAATTGGCCTACGTCCACTGTGTGTGTGAATAATCTCACTGTAATAAAGGCACTGATGGCCATGGATACAATCTCCCAAGCTTTCTCTCTCTACTGTGTATCTAGACAGAGTTTCAGCTAGGGTTGTATTTTTGGATCCTTTGCAAGGTAGAGGATGACCTCTATATATAGTACCTAGGGGGTGTAGTGTACCCCCCATGCATGTAATGTGCATGTGTGTGTTTGCCTCACCAATATGGGGAAGCCACCTGTCACTGTCACTGTCACATGTAGAGAATGATGACAAAATATTCTCCCCACGTGTGGGGAATAATCTTGTTATAACTGATTTGTGTCCACGTGCCCTTATCCAAATGTCAGCAGATGCTCGGCTATCATGCTTGGTGCATGACCTCGGCCTGGGAGAGGTCGAGGTTGATAAGTCTAGGTGCTCGTTCAGTCCGAGGTGGCCATGGAGGTCTCGGCTCATATTAATCTGAGACAATGGATAGGGGTCGGTATTGTCCGAGGTTGAGCTGGCTTATGGTTGGAGCATCGACTGATGTCTTGATGAGGTTGCTGGTAAGGTTTCTTGCGAGCTCGGCCTATATCTGGCCGAGGTAGTCATTCCCAGGTGTACGAGAGTGTTGCTGATCCTTATGATGTATGCAATGTACTTTGGAGAGGCTGGTGGTAGTGTCGGCCTGGGCCGACCTTGCTATGGCCGAGGGCTGATGTCGCATGCCCAAGGCTTATCCAGTGTCGGCCATAATCTCGGCCGAGGTTGGTGTCTCTGAGCCGAGGTCACACTTGGGGCATATCAATCACCCCCAGCCCTTAGTTACATGTGAGAGCAGGTGACTGTGGGATTTTCACATCTCCGAGGCCTTTCTAATATGAGCCAATGTTTGTTTGACACTTGTCTAATATTGAAGTGTGGCTTGCTTAGCAAGCATGTGCTATCATCCGCCTTTGGGTCTCCCAAGGCAATGATGGGCCTTGGGAATCGTGCCTGAATATTTAAGGGTTTTGAACCCTCATTTTTCCCTCCACCCTCAATTCTCTCTCATGCACGATTGCACTCCAACGATTTTTTCTCTCTAAAGGCATTCTCTTCGCGATTCCTCAGCAGAGGTCTTTGGTGGTGCTTTCTCGAGTTTTCTTCGCTTTCCCTTTGTCATTTCATCTTCAGGTATCTTCTTCCCCTCATTTGCCTCTATTTTCTCTGCTTTTTCCTTTCTATTTGTGTTTTTCGGTGAATTTATGAGTTTTTCGGTGAGTCCACCATAGTTTCAGGCGAACTGTTCTTGTTAGGTTTGGGTAATTTGATCTTTAGACACCTTTATTTTATTAGCCAATCTTATTTGTCACTTTATCTTCGAAGTGTAGTCTCTTCCTCTGATGCTCATACCCCTCTATCAACTTCTTGAGGAATTCCCTTCCCTCACAGAGAAGACTCTAGAAAAAATTAGGCAAATAGAGAGAGCACAGGAGGAGGCTCGTAGGTCACAAGAATTCCCTGTTAGACCCATCTTTCCACCACCTCTGAAGGTGATATTTCTTGGTCCATCGGAACCTTTTAATTAGGAAGAGGTTCCTGTCGATCCAATACCGATGTCCGAGTCTGAGTCTTCTACCTCAGACCCCATGTCTGTGGATTCCTTCCAAGAGGCCATGGACTTCACACCTCGGGAAGATCAGGCCCCTGATCAGGCCGAGGTCTCTAGCCGAGCCTCATCCCATAACAACTCGAGCACCTCGGCCTCTTCTTCAGAGGTTGAGATTGTTGAGACGAGTGTGGCCATTCCACCACCACTTGACACCATTCCTCTATCGGCCGTCACCAGTGCCGAGTTCGCTCGGAGGTTCCCGAGTAACCCATCAACATCTGCTCCGGCCAACGTTGAGCTAGATGATGATGATGAGGTTGAAAGCGATGTCGACGTCTCTGAGGCGTCCGAGATCGAGAGTACTGTTACTGAGGTAGGCCTTCTTTGCTTTAGATATCTGTACTCTATCATTCCCTCAATAAAGCTTAGGAGACCTCTGAGAGAGGAGAGGGCTTACAATGTCCGAGATGGTGAGATCTGCTTGTACGAGCAGATGTTCAAGTTAGGGTTTCGTCTGCCCATCCATCCCATTATCAAATCTATCATTTTCTATATTAATTTGGCCCCCTCTGAACTATCCCCTAGTGCCTGGAGGGTCATAATAGGGGCCATAGTCTTATGAAAGGCTGTCCACCACTCAGACCTCCCAGTTCAGGTTTTTGTAGGTTGCTATGTCCCTTCCTCAGCCAAAAATCATCCGAGCTACTATCATTTTGTAGCTCGAAAACCTGAAAAAAAGATGCTTCAAATAACTCAGACTTCCAACCATAACTGGAAGCCTCGATACTTTTTTGCTTCTGGACCATGGGAATTTGGCCCATGTGCTCCCTCGTCCATTCTAGAGCCGAGGATGCCCCTGAGGTGGGGTAAGGTCACAATGTCTGCGAGGGACGACCCTGGCCTGAGCCCACAAAACATTCATAAGGTGAAAGCCCTTCAAGATCAAGGGATACATGGTCTGTTCGTTAAGTTTGAACACTTGATGACCCCCGACTACCTCTCTGAGACAGGTCTAGGTGGCAGTCCCCTTTCCGAGCTTGGTAAGCGCTTTCTATTTGAAGTTGAACCTCTGAGTTTATTTATGTCTAATCTTCTAACTCGGATCTATTAATTTTTGCAGAGCGCCCAAAGAATATCTCAGACGAACTCTGGGAAATGGCTGCACCTAGCTTGATGAGACTTGTAAAGAAAGCAGGCCTTAATGCTCCTCCCCCAGCTCCCTCTGCCTCAAAGCCCCAAGCCACGAAGAAGAGGGCTTCAACTGAACATGCCCCTGAGGATCAGAGGCAAAAGAAAAAGAGTGCCGATACTGCCATCCCCATCTCTTCAACAGACGCCTTGTCAGCTCGTCTAGAGCAGCTGAAGATTACTGACAGCATCGTCGGCCATAGTCTGCAGGCCCTAGATGCCTTCGGCTCTACAATGATTGAGGCTGATAAGCATTTCTTCCGATCACTTGATACTCCCTTTACTGGTTGAGTTCGGCATCCACAGATCCATTCAGGTATGACCTCATATTTCTTTATAATTTCGAAGTGTAACCTTTGATTTTTCTTTGACTCATTCATGATCACAAAATCTGTAGAGCCTGGCAGCTATGCACCACCTCTCCAATTAGACTCTGAGGAAGTTTCCCCTCATCCAGAAGGGTCAAGAGGCCGAGAAGGTCCAAAGTACTTTGAACGCAGAAATTGACCGCCTGAAGTCTGAGTTGGGTGAGTCTAACAAGAAGGTGAAGGGGCTGGAGAAGGAGGTCTCACAGCTTAAGAAGGACCATGTTGCGGCTCTGAGGGCCAAAGATGACAGTCTGCAGCAGAAGGTCAGCTCGGTCGTGAAGGCAGCCCTCGATGATGCCTCTGAGGGGATAATAGTCGAGTACAAAAGTTCTAATGAGTTTATGGGATTTGGTTTTGAATACCTCGAGAGAGGTATCAAAGTTACTACCAAGTGGGAAGCTATCAAGGAGAAGGAGGCTGGCACTTTAAAAGCCTCTGACTTCATAGGACTTGGCTTTGCTAATCCTCAGCTTTCCCAGGCCCTTCAGGAGGTTGAGGAGGAGGCTACCGCACCTGCCGAGACTGCCACATTGGATGGCACAGAGGCTGGAGGGGCAGACCATCATGATGACGTTGTCGAGGTGACCAACGTCGTCCAACTTAACCAAACCGAAGACACCAGCATTCCCCCCTCAAACCTTTAAAGAGAATTTTTGAATATTGTTTGTAACCCCTGACATTGTGAAGCTTGTTTGTAATCCCTGAACATTTATAATTTCTGAATGAGCATGGTTCTTAATTTTCCATTATTTGTAACCTCTGAATATTTATAATCTCTGAATGTGTTATTCTCTGAGGATGATCATCTTCTTTTGTTGGATGTCATGAGATATTTTAACTCTTGGTCTTGTTGCAATGGTGTCTACTTAAACGAAATTAGTAGTCTGAATGGTGTCTGCTCAGACCTCGTCACCACTGAATGGTGTTATGAAGGTCTGAGGTCATCACCTAAGATGTTATCCCCATAATTAATCTCACCAAATTAATGATGTTAAGGGTCTGAGGACATCCCATTATGGTGTTTGAGCTTAGACCTCGTCACCACTGAATGGTGTTATGAAGGTCTGAGGTCATCACCTAAGATGTTGTCCTCATAATTAATCTCACCAAATTAATGATGTTAAGGGCCTGAGGTCATCTCATTATGGTGTATGAGCTCAGACCTCGTCACCAGTGAATGGTGTTATGAAGGTCTGAGGTCATCACCTAAGATGTTGTCCTCATAATTAATCTCACCAAATTAATGATGTTAAGGGCCTGAGGTCATCTCATTATGGTGTCTGAGCTCAGACCTCGTCACCACTGAATGGTGTTATGAAGGTCTGAGGTCATCACCTAAGATGTTGTCCTCATAATTAATCACACAAAATTAATGATGTTAAGGGCCTGAGGTCATCTCATTATGGTGTCTGAGCTCAGTCCTCGTCACCACTGAATGGTGTTATGAAGGTCTGAGGTCATCACCTAAGATGTTGTGCTCATAATTTCTGCCATAAGTACATAATGTAGCAAGAATTGTCACGGGAACTGATCTTTTATTGATAACCTCTTTATAACAAGATGGTACATTTACACAACTCTTTGCAACATCATATGTAATACTTTTTTAGGTGATCAGCATTCCATGGATTAGCGAAAGGTTCTCCTTCTAGATTTTTAGCCTGTAATTGCCAGGCACAACCTCTTCTGTCACTTTGTAGGGACCGTGCCAGTTTGGGTGGAGTTTGTTTGCTTTCTGTAAGGTCTTCTTTAGCACTAGGTCTCCCACTGCAATGGGTCTTGACTTCACCCTCTGGTTGTAGAATTTCGCTGCCCTCTGTTGGTAGGCTGCTTGTCTGACCTACGCGTCCTCTCTTTTTTCTTCAATTAGATCTAGGTCTAGCCTCCTCTCTTCCCCATTATTATCAGGGTCATAGGTCTGAACCCTATGAGTTGGAAGCCCTACTTCCGCTGGTATGACGACCTCTGAGCCATGTGCCAACATGAATGGGGTTTCTCCTGTCGGATTCCTTGCCGTGATTCTCTAGGCCCATAACACAGCGTAGACCTCTTCAGTCCATCTTCCCTTCGTATCTTCTAACCTCTTCTTGATTCCATCGAGAATTGTTCTGTTTGTGACCTCGGTCTGACCGTTTGCCTGAGGTCGGCCAGGAGATGAGAAGAACTGCTTTATTCCCACTCTTAGGCAATACTTTTCTAAAGAGGAGTTCTTGAACTGGGTCCCATTATCCGAGATGAGAGTGTTTGGGAGACCGTATCTGCATATGATATTCCTCTAAATAAATTGGAAGGGCTTCTGCTCTGTGATTGTTATCATCGGCTCTGCCTCCACCCACTTTGAAAAGTAGTCGATGGCAACTATCAAGAATCTATAATTATTGGCAGCTCTTGGCAGGGGTCCTACTAAGTCAATTCCCCATATTGAAAATGGCCATGGAGAAGTGATTGACGTCATAGGCTGATGAGGTTGATGTGGGATAGCGGCGAATCTTTGACATTTATCACATTTCCTCACATAGGCTGCAGCGCCCTTGGACAAGGTTGGCCACCAGTACCCCTGGGTGATAATTCTTTTGGCTAAGGGTCTTCCCCCTATGTGGCTAGAGCAAGAACCCTCGTGGACTTCCTGTAAGACCCGAGGAACTTCCGTGGGGTGCACGCATCTGAGGAGAGGTAGTAGGAATCCTTTCTTGTACAGGACGTCTCCTACTACTGAGAACTTGGCAGCCTTACATCTCAATTTCTGCCTCTCTAACTTGGATTCAGGTAGCTCTCCCTCTCTGATATATCTGATAAGGGGGTCCATCCACGAGTCTCCTAGGTTCAAATTGTGACAAGGTTTACATACCTCTTCTTCCTCAATGGTTGATTTCCCCAAGACCTCCATCGGAATGGTCCTTCTAACATCTGTCTTCATTGTCGAGGCCAACCTCGCCAATGCATCAACGTGGATGTTACTTTGTTGAGGCACTCTCTTCAGTCTTGCCTCTTCAAAATATTCTAACATCGTTCTCACCCTTTTCAGATACTTGGCCATCCTTTCATCTTTGGCCTCATAGGCTCCCAGTACTTGATTGACAACTAACCTTGAGTCGCTGTGGAGTAGGAGTCGCTTTATGCGGAGAGTCTTTGCTAATGAGAGACCTGCTATCATGGCCTCATACTCGGACTCATTGTTAGAAGCCTGGAAGTTGAACCTCAAAGCGTATTCAATGTTGGCACCATCTGGAGCCGAGAGTATCAACCCTGCACCGCTTCCACTGTCGCAGGAAGAGCCATCAATGAAGAGGCTCCAAACATCTGTATCTGACGAGAAGACCTCTTATGTCATGACTCCTTGTTTGAAGAGGTACCGATCTTCCTCGTTCTCTGCAACTCTGCTCCTGGACCTGTTGGATGCGATCTCTTCCTGATCTTGGAAGATATTTGGTGTCGTCTCTTCCGAATTTCAAAAGACACTACAGTTTTCAGCACCCTCTAGGCCATTCTCTGCCTCGGCCTCTTCCCATGTGAACTCAGCGACAATGGTCGTCCTAGGTTGGTAGGTAAGATCGTACTCCCCCAACTCAATGGCCCATGTCATCAACCTCCCAGACTTCTCAGGTTTATGTAGGACCTGTCTTAGTGGGGAGTCAGTAAGGATAACCATGGAGTGGGCCTAGAAGTAAGGCTTCATCTTCCTCGAAGCATGTATCAGGGCGTAAGCTAGCTTTTCCATGCGAGGGTAATTTTGTTCGGCCCCTTAAAGGGCGTTACTGTTGAAATATACAGGCCTTTGGATCCCAGCGTCTTCTCGTATTATGGTTGTGCTGATGGCTAATTCAGAGACTGCCAGATACACGTACAATTTCTCCCCTGCTACAGGCCGAGATAGCAATAATGGAGACCCCAAATAAGACTTGAGCTGGTTGAAGGCTTTTTCGCACTCTTCGTCCCATTGGAAGGCCTTTCTCAACACCTTAAAGAATGGAAGGCACTTGTCTATTTCCCTAAAAACAAACCTGTTAAGGGCAACCACTCTCCCCGTAAGTCTTTGGACATCTTTGATACTCCTCGGTGTCTTCATGTCAAGCAAAGCCTTGATTTTTTCAGGGTTCGCTTCAATCCCTCTCTGGTTGACGATAAATCCTAGGAACTTCCCATCTCCTACTCTGAAGACACACTTCGTGAGATTGAGTTTCATTCTGTATGAGTCCATAATGTCGAAGGTCTTCTCGAGATCCGTTACATGAGTGCAAGCTTTCAAGCTCTTTGTTAGCATATCATCTACATACACCTCCATAGTCTTACCTATTTGCTCTTCGAACATCTTATTAACAAGACGTTGGTATGTTGCCCCTGCATTTTTCATGCCGAAGGGCATTACTTTGTAGCAGTACGTCCCTTTATCGGTAATGAAGGCTATCTTCTCTGAGTCTTCAGCATCCATAAAGATCTGGTTGTAGCCTGAATACGCATCCATGAAGCTCATGAGCTCATGTCCCGTTGTAGCATCCACCATCTGATCTATCTGAGGTAAGGTATAGTTGTCTTTTGGACAAGATATGTTCAGGTCAGTGAAATCAACACACACTCTCCACTTCCCATTGGCCTTGGGCACGATGACTGCATTTGATAACCATTTCGGATATGTGACTTCTCTTATAAACTCAGCCTCTTCTAACTTTTTGACCTCTTCTCGGATGATGTCGTACTTCTCCCTGGAATAGACTCTTCGTCTCTGTTTGATTGGCCTGGCATCTTTGGTCACGTTGAGCTTGTGACTCATAACTTCAGGGTCGATGCCGGGCATGTCTGCGTGACTCCATGCGAAGACACTCTGTCTCCTCCTGAGGAAGTTTATCATCTCTTCCTTGATTTCTGCCTTTAGGTCTTTACCGACCTGGATGGTTTATCCGGCTCGTCCTCATTGAGGACAATGGATTCTACCTCTTCCGCGGCCTCTCCCTTCTTCAATTTTGTCTCGTCTCTTGGGTCAAGCGTATCAATGTTATAAGTTGTGGTTTCCCTATTATGGGCCTCTCTCTCTTTGGTCGAGTTGAAGTAACATTCTCGTGCTATGGTCTGGTCACCTTGCACTTCCCCTACCCCATAGGGAGTCGGGAATTTTAGCATCTGATGGACCGTTGACAGTACAACTTCAAACTCTTTAAGGGCCACCCTTCCTATGATGAGGTTATAGGCCAAAAATACGTTCTCGTCCATGACAAAAAAATTTATCGTCTTGGTCAGCCTCTTAGGCCACTCATCACCCATCCGTACGTCCATCTCATACATGCCCAAGGGGTGGACCTTTTCGCCACTGAAGCCTATCAATGGGTGATGATAGGGTACCATCCTTGCCCTACTAAGACCTAGGCTCTTGAAGGAAGGCCAAAACATCACGTCTGCCGATCTCCCCTCGTCTACGAGGATCCTCTGCACCTCGCACCCATGCACCCTTGTTGTTATGACCAAAGGGTCATCATGGGGGGCTAAGATACCTTTGAAGTCGAGTCTGGAGAACCCAACTACAAGGGTGTCCATGTCCACCCTCTTCCTCTTCTGCACTGTCTCGGAAGATGTTAGATTCAAAACTTCAAGCTTGGCCACTGACCTGGCCTCTGCCACGTGAGCCTTCCTATCAGCTACTTCAGTGTCACCTCCTATAAATCCTCCGCATATGGTGTCAACACCAAACGATATCATACCAATCCTCTTCACCAGGGTGTTTTCATCTTTCGGTGGAAGATTTGAATTGTCTTCATCATCACCTTCTGAATCATCGTCTCTTCTGGCTGGGACATCGTCACGACATCTGTCATTTCTCCTTTTCTTAGGGTCATCTCTTCCACCTTTAGGAGCCTTACCATCCACATACTTCCTCAGCTTTCCAGATTTTAACATCTTTTCAATCTCATCTTTCAAGGCGAAGCATCTGTCCGTGATGTGGCCATGGTCCTGGTGGAACTCGCACCATATGTTTTTTTTCCTCTTGTGTGGTGGGGCTTTCAGTTTCTCTGGCCACCTCAAAGTCCTGTCATTCTTAATCTCGTTGAGGATGTGCTCGCAGCTCACAATCAGAGGAGTATAGTGAGCGAACTTATCATCACCCGACCTCTTCTTCCGATCTTTCTTCTTTTGGGACTTTCCACTGCTACCGCGATTCTCATCCTCATACTTGGTGGCCATTGCCTCTTCCGCATTCATTACTTTCCATGCGGTTGCTAGGAGCTCCGCCATAGACCTAGGGGGGTCTTCCGCACATTTCCACAATAACTTCCCTTTCTGTAGACCCCCTATGAGGGCGGTCATGGGTATATTCTCTTCATAATCTTCGACCTCCAACTTCTCTTTGTTGAATCTCTCTATGTAGTCTCTTAGGCTCTCATCCTTTCCCTCCTTGACATACAACAGGTGAGTAGTCTTCTTTTGAGGTCTCACCCCAAAGCAAAAGTTGTGGATGAAGCCTTTGAAGTTCTCAATTGAGTTCTTCAGAAGGGAGGTGAACCAGCTGTGTGCTACCCCTGTTAAGGTCCCAGAGAAGGCCCTACACTTCATCTCATTAGGTATCAAGTAGATGTCTGCCGCCGACTGATACATCTCGATGTGATGTACAGGGTTAGTGCTGCCATCATACTTGGGAGACATCATAGGAGGCTTGAACTTAGCTGGGGTTGGGAAGACCACTATCCTAGCCACAAATGGAGAGCCCTATGAGTAACCCCTTTGTAATGGGTACCTACTTTAATTGAGGTCTCCTATCTTCTCCTCAAGACATTGGATAGAGTCATTCCATGGCCTCCTATCATCGGCTTGGCCGAGGTTGTCCCCCGCCACCTCCAAGGGGTTGACTGAGGGTTCCCCTGCCACAGCACATCGTCGACTGTTGACCTCTTCCTGGTACCTGTCCCTTCTTTCACAGTGTCGGCCTTGGTCTGGATGACCTTGTCTGTTTCCTCTCTGAGAGCCTGCTGCGCTCCTTGACCTGGATAACCTCTGTCTTAGGTCATTCACTGGACCCAACCTCTCGAAGGCTGACCTTCTGCTCAACCGATCAAAGGCTGACCCTCTTTGTTCAGCTTCTTCACCTCTTCGGCCAACACAACCTTGACTTTGTTGAAGAGGTCGTACAGTATTATTCGACACCTCATACGGCTCCCAGCAGTCTTCTGGGGCCTCTTCTGCCTCTAGATCATCATACATGTCCTCTGGGAAAAGGGTTTCCTTGCCTCCCCAGGCGTAAGCGCCTAGGGTCAGCATCGTTCCTTCTCTGCTGGGGTGCAGAATGGTCCTTCATTGGTGCCTAGGGTGGTCCCCTGGCGTCTGGATAAGGCTGAACAGCCGTCGGAGTGATCATATCCGGTGAGACTCCAGGTGGCCTCATCATAGTTTAGCTGAGATGTGCAAATTGCTCCTGTATAGCTTGTTGTGTTGCAGGCAAAGACCTCAAGGCTGCAGGTACCTCCGCCATTTCGGACTGGGGCGGCGCCTGACTTGAACTAGGCCCCCCACCTCCGGGTGGCGAAAGAGGTGGCGGTAATTCTGGTGCCATACGTTAACACTATAGAGCTTGAGTAGCAGATGAGATTAGTACGTCAAAGGACCTCTTTCAATAGTGAAACACCTCCACGCAAGGGGTGGTGCCTGGTTAACCACCAGAGTCTCCGGTGAGGTTAAGCTGAAGAAGAGGAAAAGACAGCTTCTCTTGTTCCCACAGACGGCGCCAAAATGATGATGCTAGAATTAGCACCACCAGGTAAGGTGTTTTCAAGCTCAATCTAAGAACAACAATGGTAGCATAGTTATATAAAAGGTAAGAGAATGAGATGAGGAGAAGAGGAGAGAGCACCAGAATATAAGTGGTTGAGCCTAAATTAGCCTACGTCCACTGTGTGTGTGAATAATCTCACTGTAATGAGGCATCGATGGCCATGGATACAATCTCTCAAGCTTTCTCTCTCAACTGTGTATCTAGACAGAGTTTCAGCTAGGGTTGTATTTTTGGATCCTTTGCAAGGTAGAGGATGACCTCTATATATAGTACCTAGGGGGTGTAATGTACCCCCCATGCATGTAATGTGCATGTGTGTGTTGGCCTCACCAATATGGGGAAGCCACCTGTCACTGTCACATGTAGAGAATGATGACGAAATATTCTCCCCACGTGTGGGGAATAATCTTGTTATAACTAATTTGTGTCCACGTGCCCTTATCCAAATGCCAGCAGATGCTCGGCTATCGTGCTTGGTGCATGACCTCGGCCTGGGAGAGGCCGAGGTTGATAAGTCTAGGTGATCGTTCAGTCTGAGGTGGCCATGGAGGTCTCGGCTCATATTAATCCGAGACAATGGATAGGGGTCGGCATTGTCCGAGGTTGAGCTGGCTTATGCTTGGAGCATCGACTGATGTCTTGATGAGGTTGCTGGTAAGGCTTCTTGTGAGCTCGGCCTATATCTGGCCGAGGTTACAATTCCCAGGTGTATGAGAGTGTTGCTGATCCTTATGATGTATGCAATGTCCTTTGGAGAGGCTGGTGGTAGTGTCGGCCTGGGCCGACCTTGCTATGTCCGAGGCCTGATGTCGCATGCCCAAGGCTTATCCAGTGTCGGCCATAATCTCGGCCGAGGTTGGTGTCTCTGAGCCGAGGTCACACTTGGGGCATATCACTAGGCATCTTAAATCGCCTGATGTCGGGAAGCGGCCATTTAACTTTGACAGTGAGTCATAACCACACCCAGAATTACCTCACTTCAAATAATAATCACACAATATATAATAATCGGTCCTATGGTCGAGGACTATATTCACCCTGGATTCACTAGCCAGGTGACTTCACCTCATGCGCGTAACTTCCCCTATGATAGCATTTAGAGAGGTGTGTATATACAAATTATCATTCACATGTTATTCCCATTTTAAAATATGCATTACGTTTTTATCCGGAGCCATAAGCGTTTAATGTCATCAGCATAAACCTCAACGTTTAATAAATCCCCAAATTAGTCTTAAAAAAAATGACGTTACTATAAGCCACCAAGTGTAGTATACCTCAATCACGTCTCTAAATTTCCACAATTATATAATCCTACTCTTCCCTAGTCTCAAACTAGTTTACTCAAGAAAGAACTACCTTAACATCTATTAAATAATCCCTGAGATAAGCCCAAGTATCCCATTTCTAATATAGTGTGGTCACATATCTAATATAAGTCTTTAATACACTTTATTTCTTCCTAAGAGAAAGTTCCTAGGTCCTAAACCTATAAGAAAAGGGTTACAAACTAAGTTAGAAAAATATCCTAAAATATCAGGAATTCCAAATCAATTTGCCCCGGGACGAATCGATTCATTCTTGAAAGCGAATTGATTCGTATAGGATGAATTGATTCGATCAATAGGACCCAACATTATACATACTGCCAAATCGATTCGGATACCTGAATTGATTAGCCCAAGATAGACCTGTAGCCTACCCCTTTAGCGAATCGATTCGCTAGGGGCGAATCGATTCGACTTAGCCAGAATGCCGAATTTTGGCTATGGAGTTTAGTAAACCCATATTTCTCAACCTTATTTCTCTTCCATCTTGTCCACACCATCCATCAATAATCCAACCAAAACACTCCTACATAAATTCTAACAACTATAACCCACACAATAACTATCTAAAACAATGTTTAAAGGTTCAAACACTACAAATTCTTTAAAACCCATATTTCTTCAATTGATTCCAATACACAACTATCACTACAATTTATTCACATTAAATCATATATTATCAAGTAATAAACTTTCCTTAAGGTTTTAGTTTAGGATCTTCTTCCGATATAACAAACTCCATCCCAATCTCTCCTCTTCTCATTCTTTCTCTTCTTTTTTCCCAAATTCTCTTACTCTCTCTTTCTCTCTAGGTTTAGGAAGCATACGCTTAGGAAATAAGAGAGTTGCAAGACTTAATCGTGCCCCTTAACATTAATTCCCATCTGTAAATGTTAATACACCATTAAAATGACTCGTAACTACATAATTAAGTCATAACCTGTCAAAAGTGCCTGAAACCCAAAAATACAATATGGCACTTATTTTGACTATCTTCACTATTTCGGGACTAACCGCGCCCTCTAAATTGGTAACCGGAATAGGATAAATCTTTTTATGTTCGAACTTCATTTTAAACCATAAATGTTGTTTAAAGCACAACGACACTACAAATCATAACATGATGATATTTACATTCACTAAATAGTAAATATGCAAAATCTAGTAAACATTATCCTTTAAATTAGTTAAAATAATATTTACTCTATTATCCAATATTTTATATAATTACCCGACATGGTATATATGTTTTCCTAGTTTCTCAGGCACAAAACATATATATATATATATATATATATATATATAATGTTCAGTTTATTTTATTTTCTTGGTTTAATGACTTACTCTACATGCACTTTTAAATTTTCCATTAAGGGTTTGTGTGAGTTTTGAAAACGTCGTTGGTGTATTTTTTAATATTGAATATTTTTAGATATTTTTTTAGTAAAGAAAATACTCAGGAGACCTTTTGGTAAAAATAATGTATTTGGGTAGCTTATTTGATAAAAAGGAGACATAAAAGGAAAAGTTTTTTTTCCCTAAAACAAGGGGTGTCGATTAACATGGCATATGTCCTACCTATCATCATGTCAGTCCATGTACTTGGATTTTCAACCTTTGGTACCCTCTTGTTGTATATTTTGTGCTTTGAATCCTGCATAGATGTTGATGGTTTTGTTTCTTTAACGTTTTATGGGAGAAATTTGGCTATAAAACGACCTTAAGGATGGCTTTTGAATCACCAACTTGCACTTACTCTTCTCTTTTTGTATTCAACTTCGCTTTTCTAATGGCGATTCCCATGTCTGAAGCATATGATGCCTACCTCGGTGGCTTAGAAGCTATGTTCTTGTATAATGTAGACTATGTCGCATTCAACCTATGTCCAGTTACTTTATGGTGCTAATGTTTAATTAACTGGAGTATTCTAAAGGTAGCTCTATAGTTTTTGTACCCTGATTTCCACATATTCCGTTTCGAACCGGACGTGGTGTGTCCAACCTACGAGGAATTCTCTACAATGTTATGTATTTACCCTTAGGTTCCTACCCTAATTCTTGAATTTTTTTCATTCTGCAAGGGAAGCATTGAGTGAGATGTTACACATGTCTCCATTTCTGGACCGACTATAGGTGCGTAGGGAGCAATTTGTATTCTTGTGGTGCTGGAGTAAGTACGGTATCAGGGTGTTTAGTCTTCTGGTTATGACGGAGATGTGGTGTAAGGCATGACCACCAAATTTCTCCTGGTGAAGTGTGGTTAGAGTATGGACACCTAAGTCGTTGTTATAGTTATGTGGATGCATTGGAGTTGCAATGCTAGTACTACTTTGGCGGAGATGTCAAACGACCTCGATAACTGGAAGGAGCATCCCTATACTTTCTTATAGGGAGGTTTTGTGATTTTGTACATGTGGTTAGTAGATAGGTTTTGTATGGGCGTGCGTCCTCCATTTCCCTCAACTAGTACACACAACTTCTTTTTTCGACCTTACATAGAAATTGGTACATCCATGGATGATTAGTCTGACTGGTTGCTAGAAAATGGGTCTAGTTCTTTTCATTGGTCCATGCCCTAGTGGGGTATGTTAATACATGTTCTTCAACTAGACAATTACCGATACGTCTGTCTCATAAGCCTTCATCGAATAATTTTTTATCTCCCATATAAACTTTTTTGTCAGGCAAGGTGGGAGGATTTTTTCTTCCATACATAAGTAATTTCTTCCCCATGAGAGATTTAACCTATTCCCTGAGGATGTCACTAAGAAGTCTATCATGCATCCACCAGCACATCATTCAACCCTTTTCATAGGAGAGGCTTTAGTGGTATCAGGTGATTACTTGAAATGATTATGGAAGGATTTGGTGATGAAGGTATATGCAGAGGAGTCCGTTCAGAGATGGCTCATGGCGGTTGAGGTTGTGGAAGAATAAACGGTGATCCAAGCTAAGGATATAAAGATGTATTACATGTTACACACATGCGGATACAAAGCTAGAATGGGTAATATTAGGGACCTCCAGAAGGTGGTAATGGTAATAATGATGATGAAGCGATCCCCTCTAGCAGTTGAGGCAGGTTTTGTGAAGATCTTTTGGTTAAGTGTTTGGTGCATGTTTGAATTAGGTTTGGATTATCTGTTGCCTTAAGTATGAGTAACGATCTATGTGTTAGTGCAAGTGTTTGGTAAAATACTATTTGTTATGTGCCATGTAAAAGATTGTACTTTGAACTTAAAAAGTGTTGAAATAAATGCTAATTTTATTGTATTTTGTTGTGCCTTTGTGGAAGATTTATTTATGTTTGAATGGTATATATCAATCGCTAAGGCATACATAATGCTTTTATCAAATTAATATGATGATATAGACTTACGCCTCTCTATGGGAGAAAAGAAAAGAATTTTGTGAAAGAGAAAGGACCTCACCCAAAGTTACATTATGGCCTACTTACGTACCTCAATGAGGCAAAATAATTTTTGTAATGTTTTTGGAGATATTTTGAGAGGATCGGGTCCTACATAGTTCTTATAGAGGAGATGAGAATATTTTTTGGAAAAGAAGGGTGGTAAGACTTTCATAGTTTAACGAGGGTCGGATTAAGGGTAGAATTTCTTGAGGCGATTAAGGTTAACTGGGTGCACCATTCTTTGTTCGTCAAGATCAGTTATTATGGTCTTGACCATAATATTACTGGTATTAAATTTCCTGTCAGAGGACCTGTCCAACGATGAGGGTCGAATCTTTGTAGACAATGAGGTATTGAATTCCATTCTCAAGGGAAATCTTGAGGCCCACTATGCATGCCTCACATTTAGTCATATTATTGGTATAAGAGAAGTCTATCTTCATGAGGACGGGAGCATGCGAATCACCAGGCATGATAAGAAGTATCCCAACACCATATCCTTTCGTGTTGGTGGCTCCATCAAAGAACTTATGCCATCGTAGTTCCTCTGAGATAGTATAGATAATGTCTTCATCCAAAAATTTTGAGATCCATACATAACTTCTTCCATAGGGTGATCCACTAAGTAATCATAAATGTCCTTCCCACTGATGAATTTTTATGTGATGTAGGCAATGTTGAACTCAGCCAATAAAATCATCCAACGAGTCATGCGGCTTAATAAGGTGGGTTTCTCTAGAAAATATTTCATGGGATCCATTCGAGACACGAATTTGATAGAAAAGGAAAGCACACAGTGTCGAAATTTGTGGATAATGCAAGCCTTTTCTAATGTTATGTAGTTTACTTTATATCCTTCTAACTTTAGTTTAACATAATAGATGATTGTCTCTCTTCGTTTTACTAGTCGATATATTGGGATAACATTGCCACAACAACAATGATAGTGACAATTATGTATAGGATGATGGGTAGGTGAGGTTATGGCGGTATGAGCACTAACAATTGAGTAAACTACTACATGATTTTGTCGAAGGTTTCTTGGCATGCATCACTCCATAATTCAGTTGAATCCTTTTAAAGGATTTTGAAAATGGGTTCACAAATGGAAGTGATTTTTCTAATG
Organism: Sambucus nigra; assembly: GCA_949130495.1. Classification (NCBI taxonomy): domain Eukaryota; kingdom Viridiplantae; phylum Streptophyta; class Magnoliopsida; order Dipsacales; family Adoxaceae; genus Sambucus; species Sambucus nigra. Next base: position 321,393,445 of record OX422215.1, on the reverse strand, counting down.
AATCTATTGATGTACTAGATCTTGCCTGAGAAATCGTGTACTTCTTTCACAGCTTGAGGTGGTAAAATGTAAAGGATTGCTTTGAGTTTGGAAGGATATGCTTCAGTTCCATTCTAACTTACCATCAAGCCTAAGAGTTTCCATTTTGAGACATCAAAGATGCATTTTGATAATTAAGCACATTTAGTATTGTCACAACCGTTTGAATAATTTCCTCAAGGAAGAGATGTGAGCTTCCAAAGTTTTAGAGTTGATGATCATGTCTTCAACATAAACTTTGATTTAATTGGGGATGAGATCATGTTGGATAGTTGTGGTTTCTCTTTAATATGTAGCCCTAACATTTTATAGATCAAAAGGTCTGATAATATATCAAAATGTTCCCCGTGGGAAGTCAAAATGGTCTTCTCTTGATGATTGGGGTGCATCTTGATTTGATTGTTTTGAGAAAATCCACCAATGAAGGATTTAAGGGCGTGATTGGCAGTGTTATCAATGATCATATCCATATTAAGCAGTGGATAGTCATCCTTTAGATAGGCTTTGTTCAGATCTCGATAGTCGATACACACGCAAACCTTCCCTCCTATTTTTGTCATGGGAATTATATTGGTGAGATAAGTTGGGTACTCGACTACACAGATGAAAACCACATTCAGTTTTTTAACCATTTTGTCCTTCACTGTAAGGGACAATTTGGTCAGATATTCCTCAACTTTTTCTTGACTAGTTTGCATTTAGGGTACATCAGGATCTCATGTTGCACGATTTATGGGTCAATATCGGACATATCATTGTAACACCATGCAAAGACATCCACAAGCTTTGTTAGAAGATCTTCGAACTGTGATATTTCATGATCGTTGAGAGTTGGTCCTATCCTAATCTCGTGCACATTGATAATAGAACCAAAATTAATGAAAATAGTTTCTTCATTATCAGTTTGAAGAGGTTATGTTGTTTTATTTTTTCCTTATTGATATCAATTAAGAATCCTTCATTCATCAAATCTTCTTCATCAATTGTTTGATTATCAAAACCAATTCAATTAATATAAGGCATAACAAGATACTAAAAATTTTCATTCATTTTATTGATATCATTTTTAGGAAAAATAGAAGTGAGGACCTCCTCAAAGGAGGCCTCATTTACATTGACATCAGAAATAAAAAAATATTAATAGGTTCAGCCTCGGGTTGTGAAATAGGAGGGTTCTTAGTTAGCACGATCTGATCAACCAAGATTCCCTACTAATTGAGGAGAAGTTTACCAATAGGAATTATCTTTTTGGTAGGTTCAGGTGACTCGAAATCGGCGTGGAGCATGTAGGTGTCCATTCCTAGTTCAGCGAGGCCAAAAGAATTGTCAATATTTGTGCTTTCGGTTCTTTTTCTCTCGATGGAACTAAAATCATAAGACTTTATGGCCAATAAATTTACCTCATGGTCAGATACCTTGGTATAGGTGATCTTTTCCTCAAAGAATATTTCAAATCTCAATTTAATCTTCTTTCAACAACATTATTCCATGGCTCAAGGAAACCACAATTAGGGATATCTTCTTCTGCTTTGAAAAGTGACCATTCAGAGAGTCCCCAAAGGTGATTTCCTTCCTTTTCAGAACTCTTATTTTATATATTTGATGGGGGGCCATGAGTTCTGATGGGTAAGGTTGATATCCTAGTCCATGCAGTGGATAAGATATTTTTAGGGCAATTACCCTAATCATTCACTATTGTCTATGGCGAAGTCCTATCCTGGGCATAAAGTGCATCTTTTTGAACATTTGAATCACATTAACATTTCCATGTGTGTTGTATTCGGGACTCACCCTTTCTTTGACTTGTCTCGATCTGTTAAATGGAGTGGATTAATCTTAAAGCCTGAGAAGATCATGTAATTAGTGTTGTGCTAGATTTCTAAAATTGGGTTATTGGTTGCAACACTAGATGAATTTTAGTCATCTCCCATGATAGTGATGGATTGATTATCTATGAAGAACCTAAGTTTTTTATGGAGAGAATAAGAAACTCATCTATAGCTATAAATCCATAGATGACCAAGGAGTAGATTGAAGAAACAAGGGGTGTTGATAACTTAGAAACCGACTTGAGGGAAAATTGGGCCAACATAAAGTGCAAGTAATCATGTATCGCCATAATATCCATATTGGTGGAGTAATGATCCCCTATCATGGATACCATCCTTCCCTCCTCTGTTATCTTTTCCAGATCTAGCATGGAGAAAGGGTGATTAATCGGAGGAAGTGCCTCCTCTACTTCCATAAACTACCTCGCTATGAGCTCCCTTAGGTACCAACCGTACTCAAATTTGTATAACAATAGCCGACGCATCTGAGCATGAAAGTAGATAACCCCAAAATCATCCATTGAATACCCCAAAGAAGGATTTCACATTTCCACATCGATTCAACCATCAAACCATAATCCAAAAAATAAATCATAATAAAAAAGAAAATTGCAAAAATAAATAAAGTTAACCTAGTCGCTCTTCAGGACATTCAAAATAACCCTCACATATTCGAAAGATGTCAAGGTCTTAGAGACCATGTTATCCTTCCTCCACCTCCTTTCCCTAGGCCATGCAACGACATCCACCTATTTCAAATGCGTCAATCCAGTGTTGTACCCAATTGTTTGATAGAGCCAAACCTAAAAAATAAATAATAAATAATAAATTCTACAAAACATTATCATAAAAATTACAAAAAGAAAATGATTTAATAAAAAAAAATTAACGTCCAATAGGTACATCGCTCAAGGAAAAGTAGGCCAACAGTAGAGGCTGAAGGTATCCTAGGCAGCATATAACAATGCCAACATCAAGATCCCCCAATCATAATGACATATCTACGTGAAGTATCGATAGAAATTAAAGAACTAGAGATGGAGGTTATCACTGCTCTTCGCCGACAGTATACTTCCAAGAAAAATTAGGGTAAATAGGCACGTCTCTTGTCACACCTGTTACTCTTTCTCCACCTTCATTTCCCACTCACCAGGTTGTCATTAAGAAGATCCACAGTCATTGACTCCCCAGAAGCTATCCCCTCTATTGGCCCTAGTGACGCCTCAATCTCCACATTCATCAAACGAAGGGGCCATGTAGGGAGAAATTTCAATCGAGTCAATTTGTTTGTAATTGGCATAATTTTGGACAAAAAATTTGAGTCATAGGATAGTCTTTGTGTTGTCAATCCCATAAGCTTATGACGTGTTTGATGAAGACGTAGTATCCACGCCTCAATGTTAAATACATATCGTGTCGTATTTATCATGCCAAGTTTATCTTCACGTTTATTGAGGATCTCGCAGGTATGAATGCATATTGAATATGGATCCTTGGATATTTTTAAGGTTTCTTATTTTTTAACTCAAAATCGTTTAGAACTTTTTTTAAATTTTTTTTAAGAAAATATTTTTTGGGTTTTAACGTCGTTAGAACGAGAATTGAACTCGTTAAAAAGAAATTGAGTTTTCGTTTGAATGACTTTGATCTCGTTAGAACGATGGTAAGATCTCATTAAAATGACCATAGAATGAGAATACTCTTTCAAGAATTGCACAATTCGTTAAAAGCTCGTTAGAGTGATGATCAAATGCAAAAGTTGTTTTGTTTGAACAAAATATAGTTTCGTTAGAACAAAAAACTAAACTTGTTCAAATGACCTTGTGTTTTCGTCCGAACGAGATCTTCCCCTCGAAATTAGTGTTTTTACTATTTAAGGTGTGTTGGACTCAGTTTTTTTAAGAAATTTTGGTGAAAATTAATTCCTTACCTGTTTACCAAAGTTCCAAAACCTTAGTTTCACCCTTCATGTTTAAAGATCCAAGTTCTTCATATTCATATGTTTTGAGATCTTTAATTCAGGCACCAAGGTTTGTTTCTCTACATATAAAGAGAACGTGTTTCATGTGTTGGATTCCATATTTTCTATTTACATACGGTGGACTCCGTGTTTATGGTGTTATAGTGAAGAAGCGATGGATTTCGTGTTCTAATCCATAGAAGGTTGTTGAGCCTCATCGGTGAATATATAGATGTGCATTGACTCGTGCCTTATAGTAGCTTTTATAGGTGGAATCATGCGTTGCACTATATTGGAGAGATCGAATATTAAAGACTGTCAAGGCCTGTGGAGATCGAGTCATTGAATAAGTATATTATCAACTTTTGTAATATCATAGTGATCTGTTTGGTTGGGCCGTCTGAGATTTTCCCTTTGTTATTTTCCTCATAAATTGGTGTGTTGTGTTTGAATTTATTTAGTTTATCTACATATCACCTAGATGTATGTTTTAAGTTAAAAGATAAAATTAGGTAAATCAATTTTTTACAACAAAGGTTTAAAATTGGTGCAAAGTTTTCATAGGATTAACTTGTTTAATGTTTTAATCTTTAAAATTGAAAAATCTAAAAATAGATCTTTTGTTTGGAATACCATCCTTGCCTATTAGTACGCGCACATTTTGCGTTCTCATATTGGTATCAGAGCGAGTTGGGCTAAATTATTGTGTTTTGATCCCATGTTTAGGCATAAATTTGGAAGGATTTAATGTATTAGAACACCGATGTTTGATGGGTTGAACTACACATAGTAGAAGACGCGTATGAAATCAGGACTTAAGGCTATAAATGAGCGGGTTTGGTTAGAAGTACTTAAAGGGTGGTCTTCACCCATCATTAAAGATGGAAAAACAATGTATTTAAACCCCACAGATTCATAGAGTGAGGTTGAGCATAAGATAGAAAATTTTAATTCTCTAGGTTTAAATGACATGTTCCATTATGTCACCCCGATGGAGTTTCACCATATTTTGACTTGTGAGATGTCTAAAGAAGCTTGTAACATATTCCAACTCACCCCAGATGGAACTAGTGCTGTTAAGGCTTCTAAGCTCCAAAACCTCACCACTCAGTTTAAAACCACTAGGATGTTGGAGAGTGATTCCTTTGATGAGTTCTATGCTAGATTATTTGACATAGTTAACTTGTCTTTTAACTAGGGAGATAAGATACCCAACAACCGAGTAATAAAGAAAATCTTAACTCATTGCCTGATAGATTTAATCCTAAAGTGACCATTTTGAGTTCTTTGGGTACTTGTAGGTGACTTAAAACTTATAAGTTTGACATGTTTACCTCCAAGATTGAGAATAACAAAGAAAAAGGCATTTCTTTGAAAGCCCAAAATGAGGAAACACGTGTCTTGGATGATGAGTCTGACATCGAGTTCGAGGAGATGGCCATGTTGGCAAAGAAATTCAAGAAATTTCTCAAATTCCAAAAGCAATCGAAAGGAGCTAAAAGGTTTGAGAAAAATATGTACAACAAGGCCGATCATTTTTGTAAGAATTGGAATGATAATTTCAAGAGAGATGAGTCGAAGAGATGTTACGGTTTTAAGGGTTATGGCCATAGGGTAGCTGAGTGCCCCACTAAACTAAGGAAGGAGGTCAAGAAGCCAATATCATATAATGCCACCCTTAGCAATAGAGATACGTAAGAGGGAACCTATTCCCCCATTGAGTGCAATTTTACCGTGTTCATGGCTAGTCATGTGAGCTTTGATGATAAATCTTCCTATAAAGATATTTCTTTGCATGTCACTTTCGAGACCATTCTTTGTGGATCCCGAGTGAATGATGGTAGATAGAGTTGAGATGAAAGTGAGAATGAAGATGAGGAGGAAGATAGTGAACTCTAAGTTGCCTTCCATGAGTTATATGAAAAAACTTTGAAGGTGAATAAGGCTAACTTAAAGTTGGAAGCTAAGTTGAAATAACGTGCCATAATGAATGATGATAGTGTTTTGATTAAGGATCTTAAGGCACGTGAGAGGACTCTTTGAGAGAATCTAGTGTATGTTGAGGGTGAGAGAGATATCCTTCGTGATTTGATAGAGGTTATAAAGAAAGAGCTTCCAGATTTTGAGGAGTGTAGATGTTTACTCAAGTCTAGGATAGTTGAGCTTGAGGAGATATTAAAATATTCGAGTTGTGTCAAATTTGATTTGGACTCGAGGTTGGAAAAGTTAGATAAAATGTTAGGCACCGTCCAAATCATTTATGAGAAGTGGGGAATTGGATTCGATGATAATAATGCTTCCTCTAACAAAGACAAGACCATGCATTTGAGAGAGTTGACTAGGAAGGGTCAACCCTTGGGTAACACCCCTCGCCATGTTTTCACTTGCACTCATTGCAGTAGGAAACGTCACCTTAGGAGGGGTTTTTTTATCTTAGAAACGGTCCTAAAAAGTCTAATAATAGAGTCACCGTGGTTCCCAAAGCCCTTAAGCGTCATGTTACACCTACTTGGGTTAGGAAATTCGACTTGGAGACTTTACATATTAGACAAGTTGATTCTTGTTTTCTTGCACATGATAATTCCCATATTATATCTAATGGTTAATTTTATTAGCTTCTTTGTCATACTCTAGTTTGTGCTTCATCTTATATGGTTGCTAGTGTTATGACATGGTATCTTTTGTATTTTGATTTTTTCTTTTATTGACCTATATTGAAAAATACCAAAAGATTTTGTTTATCTTTCGAGTTAGAGATTGTTTTCAAAATTGATTTTATTTTGAAATTTTTTAGAAAAACTAAAAAATACTTTTGCTTTTTGTGTATTTTAGTTTTACACATTTTTCGAGGCATATTGGTGTGTTTTAATCCAATTAATTTTGTACTATCCATGTGACTGGACATTTCGTTATGATCGTTGATACTTAGATTGTTCTTAATCATTTTTGCAAGGAGTTGTTTCGAACTTGATTTGCTTTATGAATTCGACTTTGTATATTCCTTTTCACATACATGCACAAGATTTTTAAACGTTAACTTCACATGTACATCTGAGCTTCGTGAGATGTTCTCCCATCAATATTATCATCTACATATTTTGTGACTATGGAGAATTTGTGCATGTAAGAACCGCTGCCTATAAGCTTCTTTGTCTGGTGCACGAAAAAAGGGATACAAAATGAGAAAACCTCATTTGCGGGAAAGCAACCATTGACAAGAGCCTAATGAAAACAATAAAGGCAATAAAAATAGAAAAAATTCCAAAGGCCAATATGTTTAGTTTATTTAATCTTTCAAAAGCAATAGCTTCAAAAGAATTGAGTGAAAAAATATAAAAATATATTTTCTCTTTATCTTTTGAGGGTGTTTAGTTGAAGATCAACGGGTTTTCACAATTAATCCTAGTTATACTTATTTTTTCATGATGATATTGATTTGTAGAATCATTAATATTATAGGCTTGTCTGCATTGTTTTTGTTTGTTCATAAAATTCATTTTATCTTGTCACTTGAGGCTAAATCTTAGTTTGCTAAAGTTTTGCGATAAATTAGAACATCTTAAACATATATGAGTGTTTGGGTCTTCATTCCATCACAAATGTTTAGACACATTGATACTATGATAGTGTGTAAAGCTTATGTGTTTTGTGTCGAGTTTTGTGGTTGTTATATATATATATATATATATATATATATGTTGGTATTTCATTAGTATATTTAGCATATTTATATATACCATATCGTTTTATTTTGAGTCTTTGTTGTTTGCATTTAATCCATGTTTTCCATATGCTTATCTTATGATTTTATTTGGGGTGATATATGATCATATTGATATCTCTCATTATGTGCATTGAAATTATGTTTCTCAAATTGGTAATTTCGAAATTGGTATCATACTTCATTGCTTATTTATATTGATATCATTTTGCATCGATATTGGTATTGTTTGATCATTTGTTTGGATTATTTGTGCTTGAGTTACTATGTTGTGTGTTTGCTACACTTTAAACCATTGCATGATTTTATTCCCTCTTCCCTATGTTAAAATTGGTATCTCATGTTCACACATTTAGGGGGAGATTTGGTTTTGGTGGCGTAATTGTTTCATGCTATCTTTCTTTGTCTATTTGTGAAAAAAAAAGGGTGAGAAATTGCATCTTTCCTTTAATGATTAAGATGTCTTTATCTTAGGGGGAGATGTCTTACCTTGGTTGAGACTGTTTTAGACATTATTAGACGTTTATTCTTATGCAAATTTTATACTTGTTATATTCTCTTTGCATTTGAAAGTGTGTTTAAGTGTGCAGGTTTACAGATTTACAAAATGCGAAAAGTTTTCAAGAAAAATAAAGCTACTTAAGTTCGTGTGTCTGTCAAGTGTCTGTACTCTTTTTCCTTTTAAGGTTGGGGAATGAGTCTTTTTAGAGAGTTTGATGTCCAAAAGAATTTTTGTTTTGGTTTTGCCCCAGAATAGCCAAAGGGGAGATTTGTAAGGATAAATTTTAAGTCGAGTCAATTTGTTTGTAATTGGCATAATTCTTAATAAAACATTTTAGTTATAGGATAGTCTTTGTGTTGTCGATCCCATAAGCCTATGACATATTTGATGAAGACGTAATAGCCAAGCTTCAAAGTTAGATACATATTTTTTCGTGTTTATCATGCCAAGTTTATCTTCAAGTTTACCGAGGATCTCGTAGGTATGGATTGATATTGAATATGGATCCTTGGATATTTTTAAGGGTGTTTGTTTTTTTAACTCAAAATCACTTAGAACTATTTTAAACGTTTATTTAAGAAAAATAATTTTTGGGTTTCAATCTCGTTAGAACGAGGATTAAACTCATCAGAAAAAAAAATTAATTTTCGTTCGAACAACTTTGGTCTCATTAGAACGACATTAAGATATCGTTAGAATGACATTAAGATATCGTTATAACAACCGTCTAACATTGAACGAGAATTCTATATTAAGGATTGCACAACTCCTTAGAATCTCCTTAGAAGGATGATGGAACGAGAAAGTTGTTTCGTTTAAACAAAGTGTAGTTTCGTTATAATGAAAAGCTAATCTCGTTCGAACAACGTTGTGTTTTCGTTCAAACAAGATCGACCGAAGAAATTCATATTTTTATTGTTTAAGGCTTGTTGGATTCAATTTTTTAAGAACTTTTATCTAAAATTAATTCCTTACATGTTTACTAAAGTTCTAAAACCCTAATTTCACCCTTTGTGTTTAAAGATCGAAGTTATTAATATTCATATGTTTTGAAATCTTCAATTTAATCACCAACGTTTGTTTCTCTACATCTGAAGAGAACTTGTTCCGTGCTCTAGATTATGTACTTGTGGTGGACTCTGTGTTTGTGGTGTTGCAGTGAAGAAGCAGTGGATTCTATGTTCTAATCCGTAAATAGTTGTTGAGACTCATCGGTGGATTTCGAGACATGTGTGGACTTGTACGTTATGGTAGATTGTGTATGTAGAAACCTACATTGCACTGTGGAGGAACGGTCGAAGATTGAACAACATTAAGGCTTGTGGGGATCGAGTCATTGAGTAAGCCTACTGTCAAGTTTTATAATCCCGTATCATAGTGATCTATTTGTCTAGGTCATCTGAGGTTTTTTCCTTTGTGGTTTTCCTCATACATCGATGTGTTATGTTTGGATTTATTTATTTTATCTGCTTATCACCTAGATGTATGTTTTAGGATAAAAAGATAAAATTGGGTAAATCAATTTTTCACAACAAAGGTTTAAAATTAGTGCTAAGTTTTCACAAGGTTAATTTGTTTAAAGTTTTAATAGTTAAAATTGAAAAATCTAAAAATAGAACTTTTGTTTGGAATACCATCCTTGCCTATTATCACGCGCGCGTTTTGCTTTCTCAGGTAAATCGATTGTTATTTACCCCCTCACACAGCAACCCGAGGATCTGATAGACGTCAACCGACTTACCTTTATCTCACCTACACCAAAGTGGAAGGTTTGGGTGGTGTCCCACCATCTCTTTCTCTGGGCACACAATGCTATCGAAGACTATGTCGTGTAATCCAACACGCTTGCCAAGTCCCTGAAATCTGCAACCTGCACCAAGCTCCAAATCTCATTGGGAAGGTGATCCTAGACAAACTTCATCCCCGTCGATCCCCAGCAAGGATAGACGTCATAGGCAGCCCAGTTATAAAACGTATGTCTTAAATAAGTTCAAAAATATCCCCAAAACTTCAAAAATAAAACAACAACAACAACAACGACAACAACAACAACAACAACAACAACAACAACAACAACAACAACAACAACAACAACAACAACAACAATAATAATAATAATAATAATAATAACAATAATAATAATAATAATAATAATAATAAATAAAAAAAAAAAATAAACTTAATCGAAAACAAAAGGCAAAAATCAGAATAAAAAAGACAGAAATAGACAACACTTACATAATCACTAGGGTTCTACACAGTTGAAGAGTGGTGCATCTGAGTTCACCTCAGAAGAACTTGCTCGTTCGTCATCACCTTGACACCGTAATAGATGTTTTCAGCCCCAATAGGCATCGTTCTGTGATTCATCCATTCAATATTGGCCCAATCATCAGTGTTTATAGCATTCTCAAAAGCCATTTATTCAAAAAATTCACAAATATAGGTCACAAAAATCTTTTTCTAGAGAAATATATATATATATATATAGAGAGAGAGAGAGAGAGAGAGAGAGAGAGAGAGAGAGAGAGAGAGAGAGGAGTAAAGAATTAGGGTTGACTTAACCTCTTTATATAGAGGTAAAGGGCATGTCCGACGGCATCCCATGTGCCAGCCTACCGATAGGTACCCATTGGGAACCTATGAACCTCTCAGATGCCGGCATGCACCCCATCCAATTTTGTTACAAAATTCTAAAAATACTCCAAAATTTACAAAAAAATCCAAAAAACTCTAAATAAATCTCTCAAAGTTCACAAAAATTCCCAATAATCATAAAAACATAAAATTCACAAAGAAATGCATATTTTTTTCATAATAATCATTAAAATTTTAAATTACACGAACATTCAAAAATCGTCAAAAATAACAAATTATCTTGGGAAAATCAGAAAATTTCTAAAAAAAATCGTATATTATCACATATCCCTCCCAAATCCAGCATACACTCTTTAAGTCCTCGGAATTGACCATGGCCCTCAGAATTAATGAGTGATCCCCGTATTGGTCGCATACACTCCTTAGGTCCTCAAAATTAGGTCGTGATCCCCGTATTGGTCGCACACACTCGTTATATACTCAGAATTGACCTTGGTCCTCAGAATTAATCAGCAATACCCATATTTATCTCACAAATTCATTAGGTACTCATAATTGACTTTAGCCCTCAAAATATTTTCATGATTATAGTATTTGTTTCTCACTCTTTAGGCCCTCAGAATTGACATTGGCCCTCAAACTTAGGCCGCTATGCTTGTATTAGTCTCACACATTCCATAGGTCCTCAAAATTAGGTTGTTATACCCGTATTGATGGCACACTCTATAGGTTCTCATAATTGACCTTGGCACTCATAATTAGGTCCTGATAGTCATATATGTCTCATACACTCCTTGGTATATAGAATCATTCTTTATTTCTCCTATAATTTTTAGCCCTCGGAATTAGGCTTCATTTCCTCCTACACCTTTCCAAGCCTTGTGAAGTAGGCTCCATGCCTCTTATACCTTTCAAGCTCTCAAAATCAGTCTACAACACTTAGGTCCACATAATCAGTCATTTAATCTCAGTATGGTCATAACTCACCTTGGGTTCTCTATAACGCGCAACTTCCAATTTCCACTAGAGTTCCAACACATAGGTACTCAACAATCATAACTTTTGTTCGGGCGTCTATCTTTATATGGACCTTCATTTATCCTAAGCTCTCCCATTGAGGGGGTTTATAGACACGCCATTGTAACACCCTTACATTTTCACAAGGTTCCAAACAAAGTCCCTTTAAGTCTTGGACTCATGGTCCTCCTTCAAACCCTAACCCAAAAATAACTGTAATACCCCGCACTTTTATGGGAAATTAAATTTAATAATTAAGTGCAAATTGGGAATTTAAGAAATTATCGTGAATAGTAATTTTTGGAGTTTTCAAGGATAAAATGATTTTCGATGTGTATTATAATTACTCTTGGGATTAAGTGAATAAGTTGGAGTAATTTATTATTTTTCACAGCTGGGTAAAGCGACACAGGATAATATTTTAAGGGAAAAACCCGCGTTAAGTTATGTTGGGTTAAATTAATGAATTGCGATCAAGTACCTTGGATGGAAATTTCAACTGCGCGGTTGGTCTCGGAATGGCCGAGATAGTCAAAATAGAGTATCCGGGGGTATTGTTTGGACTCCAGGAATTTTTGGACTCGTAGGGACTTGTAATTGAGTAAACGAGCAATTTTTGGGTTTTAAAGGGATAAACCCTTGTTTCTCTCTTTATAATCCATAAGAGAGAAAGAGAAAGGGAAATAAAGAAAGGAAAAAGATAAGAGGAAAGGAAGAGAGAAAAGAGGAGAAAATGGGAGATTTCGGCCAAACTCCATCGGTTTCGACTCGAGGTCGTCGAATTTCATCATTCAGGCAAGTGTATACTTGCTTTATTTCATTTTGTGCATTTATTTCATATTATAGTTGGTAAACTATATGATTTTGGGTTCTAACCCTTAAAATAAATTTGGTTGAATATGAGTTTACATATTGATGTAATGTAAACTCTTAATGATTTCTAGTGTTAAATCTATGTAATGGAGTGATGAAATGGGTTAAAATGATAAGTTGGGGTTTTTATGGTTTTAGGGTTTAAATTTAAGAGAAATGGTTTAATACCCCAAATTAATTGATGTGTTAGTTGTAAAACATAGATTAGATGTTTATGGAGTTGTTGGATAAGATTAGAAACAACAAAAATGGAGAATAATGGAGGTTTGGATTTTTGGAGAAGAAGGTGAATAGTGACCTGCGTCTTTTTCGAATCGATTCGGCCAGGACGAATCGATTCGGCTCTTGGTCAAAAAATGAAAATTGTAGATCTTTTCGATACAGTCACGTGGGCACTGACCGCGTATTTTTCTGATTTTTTTGGATTTAGAATGATTTTTCTACGGAAGGCTGTCCGAGATCGAAATCGTTAGTCAGAAATTGAGGCTAGAATTATTTGGAGATAAATATTAGGGGTTCTCAAATAGAGTGTTAGGACCTCTAAAGGACTTGAGGAGTTATGAAAACTTTGGGTTCGTTGAAATAAATCCGAGTTATAATTTAAATGGAGATTGGATTGAATTTTGGGTTTTTGGGATATATATAAAAACTAAGAAGATTTGGAGATTTCGGACCAGCCGAATCGATTCTATATGAGACAGTAAGAAAGTAGAACCATTTCGAATCGATTCGGACAGGACGAATCGATTCGGTTCTGGGAGATTTTTGAGGTTTTCTCCTTAAGTTTAGGGAGATTTAAACTATGGTTTTGGAGATTATTATCGGGGATTCTAGGTATGATATTAGGACTCCTATATAATGGTATTGAGGGAGAGTAAACCCTGGGATGAAAGAAGGAACCTCAGATTAATTTAGTGTATGATCTGGGGTATGGATTTAATGAATGCTTGGGAATACTTTTGGGTTTAGTATCGTGGGTGTGCGAATACTCTAATATTATTATAAATGAGAATCTTTGGGATTATCGGCCATCGTTATGTGTGATTGGAAATTGTGGCCATTTATATATATTTGAGGAATAATGTGGAATGTATATATACGATGTGATTAAAGTATATATATATATATATATATATATATATGATATGGATATGGATATGTGTATATATATATATATACTAGGGTATGCCCGTGCCTGAAGGCACGTTGAATTTTTTTCAAAGTATGTAATCGCGAAACGACGAAAATTTTCCAAAGTACGTAATCGTAAAATGACAAAAATTTCGAAAGGGCGTAATTACAAAACGGCAAAATTTCCATTCCCCAACTAAACAATGTAATTTAAAATATAAGAAACTATTTCATCAGGATGAACATTTAATGCAAAAATGTTTCAATAATAATTCTTTCTTTAAGGTAATTAGGAATAAAACGACAAAAAATTTCAAACCACGTGAATAGTCAACCTTGACATCATGAATTATAAAACGCACATAATAACATCATATAATCATAACAATCTTAACAATAAATGAATGTAAAGCCTAATATAGTCAAACTAAGCCAAATATGCAACTACAATATGTTGATGAAAATCTTTTGCCTTGAACATGGGATTTCACCATCCTCATTATCTTCTACATAAAAAATATACCTCCTCCAGATCTTTGATTGAGAACGAAAAAGGAGGGACTGATATCACATGGACCATTTTTTGTTTTCGGAATAACTGGCTATACGGGAACTTCTTTCACCTCTTCCTTATTTCACTTCTTTATTCCATCCGTAAAACCAAATTATTATTGGTCGGCCTTCTTTTAAGCGTGAACTAAGTCTCGTCTTGTATAGGTGGCATCACGAAGGGTTCAACGGGTCTATCAGCAAATGGGTGCTCACTTCTAGTAAATATCCTCAATTAGTGATCTCTATCATCACGAAGTTTGTTTATGGGAAGCATGTGAAGAACATCTTTGTGAACGACTTATGTTGGATCCTTAGCCAACTATATACCTATAGTCCAAATATAGCTCAACATCATAACAGATATATCCTTAGTAGTCTATAATTTCTGGAAAACAATTTTACTGCACAAAAGTATAAATCAATTAAAATGCATTACACTGCTATGCAGTTTTCCAGCACGGCATCAATTTGTGTCGTGTCAGGTTCCTATAAAAAAGCCCCAACAATAGGTCCACGCTAATTCTTGTTGTGTAATGTCAACCATAATCTTCGATGTTCATGAGACAGTCACTAATTTCAATATCTCTCTCCGAACCTGTAAATACAAACAAAAAAATATGTTGGAGAGGTGATGGAAATTTAATTGGCAGAGTAACATATACAAATGAAAAAATACAAAGAAAATAAAACAATAGCGATCTTCATGTGAAGATTTGATGTATTACAACCCAAACTCGAAAGTAGTATTTTTTCAAAAGACAAATCAACTTTTGGTCCGGACATTACAAAGTTGAATCATCACATCTCTGTAAATAAAAATGCACTGAAAAAGAGTAAAGCCACCAAGCAGATCTATAAATTCAACCACCTGATGTTCATGGTTTGTGAAATCCATAATAGTACCAACACTTGAAAATGTTGCTAAAAAAGGAAATGTTAAGAGGAAAATAGTTTTGAAAACTTCAGTGAGGCCACTGTGATAATTAATTTATTGCAGCCATGATTGCGAGTAATTTTAGGACTAATAAAAACTTGGCTGAAAACATCAATATAAGAAAAGGGCTCCAAGTTATAAGCATTGGGCATATAACTATGCAAGAAGACTTCTACTAAAGCCACTGTCATACCATAAGCCATCTTGAAAAATCCTATCCTGTAGAAGAATCAAATCAGTTCAATTCATGTGATTGTAGTAATTAAATGACATAAAGGTGATTAATATGTGAGAAAAAACCATGAAATGTTCTTACCCCCTCGGCTGCCACCTTTCATACTGATAACTCATGTTTTTCACAATTGATCCCAGTTCTTTTTAGGTGCCATAGAGAATGGATCTACAAATTGAGAGAAATGGAAAAATTCCATTAAAAAATGCAAGCATATGTCACCTATATGGGGCTATTATTCAGGACAGGCCAGGAATTTTGTGAAATATGTTCTTGAATGGACATTATACATTGTATAATCTGTATAATATGCAAATTAATCTGCATAGAATAGTACACAATGTATGGACTGTATATATTGTGTACTTCTCTACATGTACTATTCTAAGTAGATTAAGTTTAGACAGTATACAATTTGTACATCGAAAGTGTAATATACCATTCAATGGATGACTTTTTTTTTTGTGAAATGGATGACTTAATAAAGGTGCCAATCAGAATGAAATAAGGACGCAATACAAATTTCTGTCTGACTGGCAGTAAACATATGACTCAAAAGTAATTGATGGAAGGATAACTAAAAGGATAAGAATTAATCAAATCAGACAAATCAGTTTATGGTTTTTTCTTTCCTTTCATCAACCAACAGTAAGAAATTTTTTAAAGGCGAAGAGTGTGGCAGTTGAAAATTACATGAATCAGTGTGAACAAAATTTTACATAGCACATATATAATACATCATACTAATAAATATAATAAACCATTACAAAATTCCCACCTAATTCAAACAAACTATACATGTGAATGAATAATTAGGGACTTTTTGATGTTCTTGTAAAACAGGGTTACAAATTAAAAAGCCTATGTGCCATATGATCAGACATAGCTACAAAGTAGTTGAGAAATGGTTAGACAACTACATACTATTTCCTTTGATCAAATGTAAATAAATTAGTAAATTGTAAACTTCACATGCATTTCAATATACACACACAATTGATATAAAAATGATAATTGCTAAACAACTTACTTGGGCATATTAGAAAACACCAAACATATTATTGAAACTTACCTGACCATATTCATCAAATTAACATATAATAAAGAGATCTATATCTGCTCTATTAACTTTAGTCATAATATAGATTTATAATGAAAATAAATTATTGAAACTTCAAAAAAGCATACCTTCAAAAATAGATAATAAACTGACTACCTACAAAATCGGGCTACCTACGAAACATAATAGGCTACCTACAAAATAGGGACAATAGAAAGAGACGCTCAAAGATACCTACAAAACAACAAATGTTACTATTAATTTTGGATCCCAAAACAGCGAATGTTAGTATTAATTTTAGATCCCAAAACAGCAAATGTTAGTATTACATAGGTTAAAGGTTCGTATTACTTAACATCGAATGTTAGTATTACTTTATTTAAAAATAATCAAAAGGGTATTTATTAGTGGTGTGGAGATGAAGCTAGAAAATCCAGGAACTCAAAATAACAGAATATAAAAACTAAGCTCAAAGGTATTTATCAGTTCAGCGGTGTGGGGTTGATGCTCGATCGAGCGGCAAAAGAGAAAAAAGAGTCAAGATTGAAAAAATGAGCCAGAGGAAAGTACCACTACGTCATAACACTGGCCGGAGGCATATGTTTTGCGACACCGTCGTCCTAAGTTTCGGCGAGATTATGGTGAAGTTCGGCAGTAGAGCTGAAGTTTTAAAATTATGTGTAGGTCAGAGACTTAAGTCAGGATATTCTACTTGAAGTAGAATATTTTTCTTGAAGTAGAATGCATTCAATACCTTTAATACCTTCTTGAAGTAGATATTCTGAATACATTTAAAATCATGAAGAATATTTTCAAGAAGAATATCCTGTGCAGGTATTGAAGGTATTATACTGCACAGAATATCTTGACTTAAGTCTCTGCAGGCACCTTTAAAATTGAGATTGTTGCCTAGTTTACAAATGTTGAAAAACCTCTATAAAGCTTTGTTCCTACTAAGCCATCTCTCCCAAATAATGCTCAGAGGAATAATTTTGAAAAACCAACTGGAGGAATCTGAAGAACTTGCTTGTATGCACCACTGAATAACTGTACCATAGATTGTAGAAGGAAGAGAAAATACTCCCATAAGATTTTTGAATGTAGACCATACTTTAATATCCACCGGACCTATTCCGATTAGGTGGTTCAAGGACTCTGCAGACTTAGAGCAGCAAATATATCTGGAGGCCATTCGAATACCTACCTGTTGAACTGCCTCTTCAACTGGCACACATTTGGACATGACTTTCCAAGAAAACACAAAGATCTCTCGTTGATCCGTTGGCATTTGCAAGTGAGAAGTAGACGTTGAGGGGTCACCAACATTATCGGGACCGACCATTATTCAAATCAAAAAATAATCTATGGTGAATCGATCGAATGAAACTTCCATTACATGAGATGATATGGTCAAAAGTTTAATCCTACCATTTAGTTTGATTCATCACACTTTGACTCCATTCTGCATCTACAACGTCGATTATATATTTTTCCTCTGCAACGCTGCAACCAAATGGAAAAAAAGACTCACTATTTAGTACATTACTATGAAAAGGATGAAAATAACTTGTGTTTTGAAACTTAAGGCTGATAGATAAGTCAAATTTGCAATCTTTAATCGATAAATTTTTCCAAGAACAATTGTTAGTGTGCAAGGACCATATTCTGGACTCGATGCATTACACATTCCATCTTCAGTGCTAGGTGAACTGAAATTGAAAATTTCCCTTCCTTGTATTAGCAGTGACTAAAAAATGTTGCAAAATCAATATGATCCATAATCAACATGAATATAAATTTATCCTTGAAACTAAATGTATGTGTGTGCGCACATGTACGCATCGACCTAAAAAACTGTACCTTGTTTATTATGCTTTCAAAATTTATATAGGACCCTGTTGATGTATGTAATTACCTGAGACTCTCCAACCCACACAAAGGCTTGAAAATGTCGCCATATCTTGCAAGGTTAAAAGTCTAATCTCCAATTAAGCTTGATAGCAATACCTAGACAATAATGGATAGGGTGTTTGTTAATGAATATAAGAAATTGACTTGAACAGTAGTTTTAGGGAACACGAATTACATGATTTGAAATTCAAGTACCATGTATGGTTTACATCTCAATATACATACACATACGATACTGAGAAATATAAAAAATAAATCAATTTATAACTGATGTGACCGAGTCTATAAGTGGTTGTAGGGCTTTACTTTCTGCAATGGTACAACTTGAACTCCCTCATGTTAACATCATCTCTAAAATGGAACTTGTCACAAAAAAAAGATACATTGAAGATTATGGCATTCTCCGAGAGAAGGGTCTTAGAGGCTGTGAGCGAGCATTGTGATGGTTCAAGCTCCAATAGCCTTTTTCACCTGTTCAACTACCAAATAGTGTGAAAATGACCCCACAAAAATTAGCAACCTCAAAGCAAAAACCCAATCCAAATAATTGATCAGTGTGCAGTTAATCTAACTAACTGTGCCATCTAAAGAAGTTGAGTGTAACCACTTGCAAATGGGAGTGACTTGCAGTGGTTGTTAGCTAAAGAAGGGGCACTTTTAAGTGGAATTAGTCCTAATGCTTCAGAGGAAAGGCTTATTCTGATGCATGCTTCAATTGATAGTGAAACATCATAAACATTAACGGCTACTTAATATAATTGAATCACGGTTTTCTATTATCACCCAACACCATTTAAATGTGGGCACATTATTACATCACCTAACTCATGAATGAAATGGTTAGCAGTGAGTGTAAGATTCAAGAGAGAACAAAGGTTAATACCTTAAAATAAAATAAAAATAGAACAAATTATAATAGAAATAATAACTGAAAGCTTAACTTTAACTTGAAAACCACACAATAACTGAAAGCTCCATATTACCAAATATGACAAAATAGAAAGTTGAAAAGAAGAAAATGAAAAGTGGCTAATATAAAATTTGAGTTCCAAATAGGATGAAATAAGAACCATAACACCAAGAAGGAAGATACCTGGTAGTTCGGAAGAATCATTCACCAAATCGTCCTTCACCTCCATTATAATCATTCATTATAGAAAAAATGAATACCTGATTAAATCAAATAATATTTTAGTCATCATCAAAAATACCTAAATATAAAAATCTAATTAGATCTAAAAAAAACTACCTAAATAAAAAAAATCTTCAAAAAACAATCAAAATCCCTAAGAAATAAACAAAATAATGGGAGATTACCTGTACGTGTTTGAATCAAGAACATGACCACATAAACTTATTTTGAACAAAACCCTTACAAAAAAATAGGACCGCACAATATCATAATATTACCAAATTAAAATAGAGAGAAAGGGAAGGGGGAGGGTGTGTCTGCGTAAGAGAGAGAAACTGAGGGAAAAATGAAGGAGGTGGGTGTGTAATGTGAGGATGAAACCTGAAGCGTTTGAGGGTTTGTGTGTTGTGGTGGAAGTGAAATGGGGAGTGCCGTAAGAGAGAGAATGAATCAGATCGCGTGAGGATGAGGGGAAGGGGAAGAGTATGAGAGGGTTTAAGGTGGATTTGGTGTAGTTTACCCAAATAACCTTGTGTTTGAAATAAAGTGAAAGAGGTGTGAGTAGTGAGAAAAAAAAGAGGGGGAAATCAAAATTTTAAAGGGTAAAAGAGGAAAGGCAAAAAAAATCAAAATGATGACATCATGAATCAAACTTATGACATACATAAGTTTTCTACTTTATTATATATATATATATGTGTGTGTGTGTGTGTGGATGGTATATATATACGTGAAGCATACCCTCTCTAATGCTATCATGGGAAGTTGCGTGATGTGGGTGAGGCCCCTGGCTTGAGGAGCAGGGAGCATATAGTCCCCAGGTGATAGCGTCCATTGTTATATTGTGTGATTTTTATTAGGGATGAGACGTGGTGGGTATGTTTCGTCTCATTTTCGGGGAGGAACTGTGACCTCTTCCCAGACGTTGTGTTTTATAACCACGAAGTAGGTGATATTTAGTCCTACCGGTGGTCCCCATGATGGTACGTGAGTGATGCCCTGGAAGATGATAGCATTGAGAGACCGCATCTTCTAGTTATAGCTCGTTGGGATGGTTATTATACCGGTGTTTGTGGTATATTATTGGGATGGTTATTATACCGGTGTGTATGGTATATTACTTGTGCATGAGAACAAGATATTATATATCTCTATTAGAGTAAAGAGATCAAATAAAGATAGATTTAATTCACATTCTCGGAGATTATATCCGGACTCAAAATGTGATGTGTATATAAAAGTGAGTATTAAATGTATATAATTATGGGGATATATTTATATATTTATATACGTTATGTACTAAGGGTCTAATGGATCTCGACGATCGACCTTGCTAAGTAGTAGTGTATAGGGGGGTTCCTTGTTTGGATTTCGCTTCACGAGACACCCCATGCACGAACATGGCATAGCATTGAGACTAGGGAGAAGTTTAACCCTCAGTACTTGGTGTGCTTAGGATTTTCTAGAGTTTGGAGGCGATGGATTAGTTAGGCAGCATAGCTTGACTAGGATGTTTAGATGGATGCGCGAGGTGTGCACTATTATAAAAGAGGTGAGGGGTATCTCATGGGAGTGTGATACCAATTTAAATATGGGATAAAACATATTTTTCTAAATAAATCATTTATGCACTTGCAAAATATTTTCACAACTCGGGCTCTGACCCATTTCTATATTTTTCCCTCTTGCTATATATTATATATATAGGTTTCCAGACACAGGGACGCCTAGATGATAATTCCTTCGAGTCAGACGTGTGTTGCGGTAGCTGTGGATGCATGCAGGTTTTCTATAGACGCTTATATCCTTGTAATCTAGATGGGAGGTATTGTATAAACATTCGGGCTAATAACCCAACCGCTTTTATTTATTCTTTTACTGCCTTTCTGTGCATAATTCAATGGGGTTGTATTACTGTTACCGAGTGTTCGGTTATTTTATTTCTTTTTAGTTCCATTTATATAAACTATGTGAATGTTTTATTTGTACAGTTTGTTTAAAAAGATTAGTTAACTAAAATTTTGACGCCAGCTTAATAGGTTATTAGTAATTAATTTGGTTTTCGACAGTGATGCTAAGAATGAACCATATGCGACTCCTATTTTAATTTGGTACAGGAGTGATCGCCTTGTATTTTTTTAGGCGGGGTGTCACAGATGGTATCAGAGCATCAGGTTCTAGTGTCCTTAGGAATCTGTGCGGACGTACTACGCTTTCAGCGTTGCTCTCGATTTTATATAGAGCCTTAGGATTAGGAATGTTGATTCCTCTTGTGAGATTTCGTTCTCCTATCATATTATAAGATTATAGTAATCTTTTGCATGCTCGTTCAAGATTCGTGTGCTAATCGATGAAGGATGACCACAGAAGACCATTGCAAGGGTAGCAGAAAGGAGGACTTATATGGAGCGGTTAGTTAAAGTTGGAGATTAGGACCATAGTAAAGGTCACTCTCCTTGGGGACTTTGTGAAAGATGGCTGAAATGACTACTAGGGTATAGTGGTTATAAGTATTCAAGTACTTCTATAGTAGAGAGTGGTACTAAAGTTAAATTTTCTCGGTAAAGCTAATGTGGGAAAAAGGTTCGAAATGTCCGTGATAAGGACCATACGTTGAAGTTTAAGTTATACAAAGGGAGTGAAATGTGATTCAGTGGAAGTGAAAGGATTAGAATCTTTGGCTTAAAGCAGGGTGTGGAAATACCCATATGTGAAAATTAGAGGAAAATTTTTCACGCGTGGGAGCAATATTGAAATGGTGGGAACGGTGATCACCATATTCAGGGGAACAGGATGTTTTTCCCCTAAAGGGATCTTACGAATAGATTTTTATCCGTGAGTCCCCATACTTTAGCAGGAATGAGAAGAATACGATTTTAAAATTATTCACATAAGGATCGGTCAGAGGCCGACAGTGAATAAATAGTGATATGGAGAAGTGAACCTTGTACCGAAGTAAGGTAGGTAAAATGAAGAAAGAATCCTTCAGAAGAATGATTGGCTCATTATAAGTGTTCCTCAACCTTATGGAGAATTTGTGTTTGTGGAACCCCATTGGTGGATATCCACCGGGGGAATTATTTTGAAAGAGGGTTGTTGAGGTCGGTGGTAGAGTTTCCATTCGACGAGGAAGTTAAGGGGACTATGAAGGCGATTGTCAGGATCGAGACTATAGAGTCTGAGATACTGATAACCTTAACATGGTTAGGGTGGTCAGAGATGGGAAATGTTGCACTGTGGAGCATAGAACCACACGTTTAGTCCTTGCCAGGTAGGAGTTGAAGGACAAGAATGGAGTGTCGAGTTGGGGGCATTAATTAAAGTACTTTTTAGGTTCAGTTAGGATAAGTGTACTACGTCTGAGAACCACATGGAGCAGTCGGGGAGACTGGCAAAGTTATTGCTATGAGTTTCCCCTCGAACGAAGGAGGTATATTTTGTACGGCTAGATTGAGTCACAGTATTTCATGTGTTTGATTCGAGTTTATTGGTACTATCAAAAACATTAAATAGTGAGTGTCTATATATTTTTTCGTGGTAGCAGGGTTCTATTTTGAATTTATATCAGGTTCGTACTCCTCGTTTTGTGTGTGTTATACGAGTATGGTGTTAATTTGAGTATTATATGATATTCGTTGTTCGGAGCAATAGCAGGCTGATGATGGCAAGACTATCGTGTCCGCGATTCCAGGGTGGAACAGGTAATTGTTGCAATATCTCACCTAGATACAGGTTGAGTTTGCCTTTGTTATTATGGGTAGGTGAAACTTCGGTGATCAGATGTTTCATTATCATGATACGAGTGTGTGGTGACCTTATAGAGGTGGTTTAAGGTATGCAAGGTTATTGTTGAGCTGTGAGTTTAAGCTCATTATTATTTGCGCAAGGACTTAGTGTTAGTGCGAGCGCTTGATGTTGTGGCTCCTAATCAGAGATAGGAGTTCAGACCACATTTTGTTGAAGGAGGGGATAGGTCCTGGTTGCATATTTGAAGCTAACGGACATCCACGACTGATAAAGTTAAGTAGTAGTGTATTGGAGGGTTTCCTTGTTTAGATTGCTCTTGCGAGACGCTCCACGCATGAACCTTAACGACGTCGGGAGTGGAGAGATGTTATAGGATGCAAGGATGTTGGTTTTGTTGATAAGTCATATAGTGTGGAGGAAACACTAAGGACTGAAGGTCGTATGATGATGGTATGATTATGGAAATATAAGTGCTATGGAGAAGCACTAAAATGGTCCTCGCACCACAAGTATGTGGTTGAGGCGAGGTAAAGGAAATTGATTTAAGTCTTGTAGCTAGGCATTGATGAGAAGGCTAATTCTAAGATAGTGTGTTTTGTGTGTGATGTTCACAACAGGTTTGAAGGGAGTAGGCGCCTTGAATAATTAGATTTTCCTTTTCTCCAAGGTGAAAGGTTAGGGTTGTAATGTCCCCATTTTCTTATGCCAATATATATTTGTCTTCTTTAAATTTCGTCACACTTACTATCTAATAATGATATATTATTACATATATGATATTCCGAGTTCTTAATATGACAAAGCCCATTTTTAAATTTGAAGAACCAACGGTAAAATGGGTCAAACTGAGATTTTATGGCACATCCTAAGCTAAGTGATACGTTTTGGGGTAGAAAATGTAATTTTATGAAACTTTAGGGACTTTGTTTTAATAAATAAAGTTTTAGGGACTAAAATGAAAAATAAAAAGGGGCCTTTTCGTAAATAAAATATTTTCAAGGACCTATAAGAAATATTAAAAATATATGGTGTGAAATTACCAAAATGCCCTTCAGGTCTGAAATGACCCTTATACCCTTAATACCTATCCACCTCGTGCTCGATACCTCGTGCTCAGTTTTGACACCTCCACCGTACACGTGTCGTCGTTAGAGGAGAAGCCAAAACACGTGTCATCATTAGAGGAGAAGCTAAAACACGTGTCGCAGTCCGGTGAAATAAGACTGCAGGACGCCTCCGTTACGCGACACGTCAACGCTGACTCCCATTGTAAAAGCTTGGTCAGCATGGACATGTGTCAACCCCGGGATATCTTTGGAAAACTATAAATAGGGCCTTTGGGGGATCATTTGAAACTCACACCAATTCCTTGAGAATTATAGAAAGAAATAGTGAGAGAAAGTGTGAGAAAGTTTAAGAAGAAGTTCTTAGGGATATTCATCTTAAGGTAATCTTAATGTTATAATGCATCTTTATAGTTTTAATTTATTGTTTTATAGCTTTACTTAGTAGTTATACTGGTAAAATACAATATAGAATTCACTAATCAAAACTTAAAATTTAGAACAAATCTAAGTTGATTTTATAAACTTGTTTGAAATTATACACTTTTAAAAAAATGATTCTTTTTAAAGAAATTGCTCATTATTATGGAATCCGATTTAAGTAATTCCAAAGTCAGGCCCGGTGAAGTTCTGTCTAGATGAGATGGTATTTAAGTGGTGCCCCTGTGACCCTCCATCTCTACTGGGAACCGACTGATGAGGAAAGACTATGAATTGAATTCTTCAATTACGATCAATGAGTTTTAAAAGTTAACAAATGGGGATTCAGTAATCATTTAAAAGAGGAAGTTATTATTAAAGTATAGTATAAACTGGACCTTAGAACGTGTACTTAAATCTTTATCAGATTAACATGTGATCGAAGACCAATGCCAGTAAATTTGACCTCCATTTTGGGTGAGTACTCTAACATTCCTTGTGTATTTTGATTATATGATATTATGCAAACTATATATATTTTGTGAGCTGCTTTTATTCTCAAAATTCATGTGATACCGATGACTGATTCAATTGTGATATGTTTATATTTGTCCATATAAACATACCGATTAAAATGATTATTGAAAATGATATTGAATATTGAAATTGTGATTTGGCCTAAGGGACCTCTTTACTGACTGACCTTCCCAGCTGGGTTATCGATGGTGTGCCCTAAATAAGGCGTTGTGACGAACTAGTTCGATTGACCCTCAACTACCGGGGTATAATACGGTAGAAGAATACGGTATTAGAGTGTACTTGTCCATCAAAATGATATGATTGAAAGAAAAAGATATCACATTTGATTTGTTGCATTCTTCTTATTATGAGCTATCCAATTGTGATATATATAATTTCATTTCAAAATTATATCTATTTACTGCAAGTTCCTCTCCATATATGTATATGCCTTCTCTTTTTACTTGAATAGGTATCTATTTTCTGAAAACCCTGGAATGTTTGGAGATTGAACGTCATTCGGCTTTTAGCTGATGTTGTATAAATAACCATTTTTCAGGAAACGTTTAGGCTCACGGACGGAATGAAAATGGACTATATTGAAGATTTAGCTTTTAGAGCTCTTTTTGTAAAATGTTTATTTAGAGCATGTCTGGCTCTCTTGTAATAAGGTTTAAATTTTCTCTTAAGTTGTAACCCGTTGTTACTTTTAATATATATGAAGTTTCCTTTAGAAAGCTCTAATGATGTAATTCCTTTACTTTCAGTATTTTACGATTCATAACCATGTGATAATATATCCGTTGCATTTATTTAAGGAAACAATTAAATCGGAATATTTGTTGCCTTGGTGGCATGTCAAGACACTCGTTCCCTAATACTATTTTGGGTCGGGGTCGTGACAGAGGTGGTATCAGAGCATAGGTTATGAACCCGTAGACTACTGAACATAAGTTTCGAACGTTATCGATTTTAAGTCTCCATACATAGGTTATAGGATTAAATATCCGACTTATGTGATAACCCTCCATATTTCTTATAGTCTATATATAATTGTTTATATATCATTGTTCTTCTAAAAATGCAATCTTGGTCTAGTATAATACATCTTACGTTTGGCCATGACTGTAGAAAATGACCAAGGCAAGATCAACTCCAGGGACTAGTGGTTCGAGTATGGAAGGACTGGAAGGTGCATACAAGGCAATTGAAAGTCTAGCAAGAATTGTGGAGCATCAGGTGAGTAATAGATCACCAAGGAATCTTGAACTAAGTAGTTGTACTATTGAACAGTTCAAGAAGTTGAACCCGTCGTCTTTTAAAAGGACTCCTAACCCCACTGAAGCAGAAAATTGGGTGATGCAAATAGAAAAGATGTTCGATGTTCTTAAGTGTAGAGATGAACAACAGGTTTTATTTGGAACATTCATGTTAGAAGGTGAAGCCGAACATTGGTGGAGAATGACTAAGAGAATGCATGGGGAAAGGAATAATCCCATAGGTTGGAATGACTTCTTAGTGACCTTCTACGAGAAACACTTTCCCAAAATGGTGCAAGACCAAAAAGCAGCTGACTTCATGGGTCTAGTTCAAGGAAATATGACGGTTAGTCAATATGAGGCAAAGTTTACTGAGTTGTCCCGTTTTGCACCTCATGTTGTGATAACCGATGTTTTAAGAGCTAAGAAGTTTGAACGTGGATTAAGGTTGAATATTCGTAGCCGAATTTCCATCCTAAAGTTGACATTATATAATGACGTAGTGGCTAGGGCAACAATAGCTGAGAAGGATAGTGAAGAATGTAATCAGGTTAGAGAGGGGAAGAGGAAGTTTGGAGAACAAAGAGGAAGGAACCCCAATAACAAACCCTTTAGTACTATACCTAATATAGGACAACCTTTAGTAAACAAACCCTCTAATGTTGATAAATGCCAACGTTGTGGTAATATTCATAGAGGGCGACCGTGTTACCTGGAGATGGGGAGTTGCTTTGGGTGTGGCCAAAAGGGACATAAAATGCGAGATTGTCCTAACAAGGGGAAGACGGCAACAAAGACTTCTAATGACAATAAGGATCAGGGCAGACAAGGTAGAGTCTTTAATCTTTCCGATGCAAAGGCTTCTAATGAAGTTGTGTCAGGTACACTTTCTATATGTGCACAACCTTTTCAAGTTTTAATTGATCCTGGTTCTACCCATTCATTTGTGTCTGTGCGTTTTGTTAATCGCTTTCCTAATATTCCTGAATCCTTGAATCATATCATACACGTTTCTACTCCTTCGGGTGAGTTATTGACGGGAACATTAGTATATAAGTCTTGCCCTATAAATGTCAGTAGTCATAAACTATTCATTGATTTGATAGTTTTAGACATAAGAGACTTTCAAGTCATTTTGGGGATGGATTGGTTAGCATCATATCATGCTAGGGTGGATTGTTTTGAGAAGAGAGTTATTTTCCAAATTCCTAACCAATCAGAATTCAGTTTTGAAGGAACTAGCATCTTATCTCCCATACGTATTATCTCTGAAATGCAAGCTTGTAATTTTCTTAAGAAGGGATGTCAAGGATTCCTTGCAGTGTTATTGATTTGCAAACAAAAGATCCTAGTTTAGAAGATATTCCTATAGCTAAGCTTTTTACAGATGCTTTTCAGATGATTTGCCCAGTCTACCTCCTAGTAGAGAAGTAGAATTTACCATTGACCTTGATCCTGGAACTACACCAATCTCAAAACCACCTTATCGCATGTCACCTTTAGAATTAAGAGAATTAAAAGTTCAATTACAAGATCTGTTAGACAAGGGTTTTATTAGACCTAGTGTATCCCCTTGGGGTGCTCCAGTATTATTTGTTAAAAAGAAGGATGGGACGATGAGGTTATGTATAGATTATCGTGAACTAAATAAGGTGGCAATTAAGAATAAATACCCCTTACCTCGTATAGATGATTTGTTTGACCAACTGCAAGATGCATAAGTATTTTCGAAGATTGACCTTAGGTCAGGCTATCACCAATTGAAGATTAAGGAAGAGGATATTTCGAAATCAGCTTTTCGTACTAGATATGGTAACTATGAATTTCTTGTGATGCCATTTGGATTAACTAATGCACCAGCCGCTTTTATGGATATGATGAATAGAGTGTTTATGAAATATCTGGATCAGTGTGTGGTTGTTTTCATTGATGACATCCTTATTTATTCCAAAGGTATTGAAGAACACGAGAAGCATTTGGAGATAGTATTACAAATCCTTAAGAAAGAGAAATTATATGCGAAATTAAAGAAGTGTGAATTTTGGTTGCCTAGTGTTTCTTTTCTAGGACATGTCATATCCAAGGAGGGAGTTTCGGTTGATCCTCAAAAGATCGAGGCTATACTAGATTGGCCAATACCAACTAATGTGACGGAGATTCGTAGTTTCCTAGGGTTAGCAGGTTATTATCGAAGATTTGTTGGAGGATTTTCTAGTATTGCCAAACCTCTGTCTAGGTTAACACAAAAGACGGTGAAATATGAATGGTGTGAGGAAGTTGAGAATAGTTTTTGAGAACTTAAGAATCGATTAGTAACTGCCCCAATTTTGACTATTCCTTCCGGTACAGGAGGATTTGTGATTTATAGTGATGCTTCAAAAATGGTTTGGAATGTGTGCTAATGCAAAATGGAAAAGTAGTATCTTATGCCTCGAGACAATTAAAACCCCATGAGCAAAATTATCCAACCCATGACTTAGAATTAGCAGCGGTAATTTTTGCTCTTAAGATTTGGAGACATTATTTGTATGGTGAGACTTGTGAAATTTATACAGATCATAAGAGTTTGAAATATATCTTTACTCTGAAAGAATTGAACATGAGACAAAGGAGGTGGTTAGAATTAATGAAGGATTATGATGTAAATATTCACTATCACCCGGGGAAAGCTAATGTAGTTGCTGACGGGTTGAGTAGAAAGTCTACACCAAATTTAGCATGTATTATTACCAGCCAGGAAGCTCTATTGAAAGATTTGAGAAGTATGGAAATAGATGTACGTATTTATGGCGAAGGAGGAATAATCGCAAACTTACAAATACAACCCACGTTGATGGAAATAATTAAAGTTGCACAAGTAAATGACCCACAACTGAGGAAGATTAAAGAAGAGGTTACTGAAGGGAAGAGAATTGAATTTGCGATACGAGATGATATATTAAGGTTTGGAAATAGAGTCTGTATACCTGGTGATGCCCAACTAAAGAGGCAGATTTTTGAGGAAGGTCATTACTCGAGATTCACAGTTCATCCCAAAAATACCAAGATGTAAAGAGATCTCTGAGAAGTGTTTTGGTGGAATAACATGAAAAAGGAGATAGCAAAGTTTGTATCTCAGTGTTTGATCTGTCAACAAGTAAAAGCTGAACATCAGAAACCATCAAGATTATTACAACCTTTACCAATCCCTGAGTGGAAATGGGAACATATTACAATGGATTTTGTGACAGGGCTACCAAGGAGTTCCAATGGGAATGATTCCATTTGGGTAATTATTGATAGGTTGACTAAATCTGCTCATTTTCTTGCCATTAAGATTACCCATTCATTAGAAAATCTATCTAAATTGTATATACGGGAAATTATTAAGCTTCATGGAACCCCAGTTTCAATTGTTTCTGATCGTGACCCTAGATTCGTGTCTCGCTTCTTGAAAAGCCTACAAGAAGCCATGGGAACAAAATTGAATTTTAGCACTGCTTTTCATCCTCAAACGGATGGACAATCAGAGAGAACTATTCAAACCTTGGAGGATATGTTTAGGGCATGTTCACTTGATTTAAAAGGGAGTTGGGATGATCATTTACCGTTAGTGGAATTCGCATATAATAATAGCTATCAAGCAAGTATTCAAATGGCTCCGTATGAGGCACTCTATGGTAGAAGGTTACGTTCTCCTGCATGTTGGGTAGAAGTTGGAGAAAGAAAATTGTTGGGACCAGAATTGATTCAGGTCACAACAGAGAAAGTGAAATTGATACAAGACCGACTTCAAATCGCTCAAAGCCGTCAAAAGAGTTATGTTGATAATCGACGCCGACTGTTAGAATTCCAAAGAGGAGACTATGTTTTCGTACGAGTATCACTGACAAAGGGAGTAATCCGATTTGGGAAGAAAGGAAAGTTAAGTCCAAGATACATAGGACCTTTTGAAATCCTTGAAAGGATAGGTATTGTTTCATATAGAATAGCCTTACCCCCTGAACTCTCGAGTGTGCATAATGTGTTTCATGTTTCAATGATGAAGAAATACATCCCTGATCCAGCACATATCTTAAGTCATGAGCCCCTTCAAGTTAGAGAAGATTTGACATACATTGAGCATCGAGTGGAAATCTTGGATCATAAAGATCAAATATTACGAACCAAGGTTATTCCACTAGTCAAAGTGTTATGGAAGAATCATTCTGTTGAAGAAGCAACATCGGAGCGGGAAGATGAAATAAAAGAGAGATATCCATACCTTTTTGGAAATTAATGTAAGTAAAGTTTGGGGACCAAACTTTTTATAAGGAGGGTAGGATGTAATGACCCCATTTTCTTATGCCAATATATAATTGTCTTCTTTCAATTTCGTCACACTTACTATCTAATAATGATATATTATTACATATATGATATTCCGAGTTCTTAATATGACAAAGCCCATATTTAAATTTGAAGAACCAACGGTAAAATGGGTCAAACTGAGATTTTATGGCACATCCTAAGCTAAGTGATAAGTTTTGGGGTAGAAAATGTAATTTTATGAAACTTTAGGGACTTGGTTTTAATAAAGAAAGTTTTAGGGACTAAAATGAAAAATAAAAAGGGGCCTTTTCGTAAATAAAATATTTTCAGGGACCTATAAGAAATGTTAAAAATATATGGTGTAAAATTACCAAAATGCCCTTCAGGTCCGAAATGACCCTTATACCCTTAATACCTATCCACCTCGTGCTCGATACCTCGTGCTCAGTTTTGACACCTCCACCGTACACGTGTCGTCGTTAGAGGAGAAGCCAAAACACGTGTCGTCGTTAGAGGAGAAGCGAAAACACGTGTCGCAGTCCGGTGAAATAAGACTGCAAGACGCCTCCGTTACGCGACACGTCAACGCTGACTCCCATTGTAAAAGCTTGGTCAGCATGGACATGTGTCAACCCTGGGATATCTTTGGAAAACTATAAATAGGGCCTTTGGGGGATCATTTGAAACTCACACCAATTCCTTGAGAATTATAGAAAGTAATAGTGAGAGAAAGTTTAAGAAGAAGTTCTTAGGGATATTCATCTTAAGGTAATCTTAATGTTATAATGCATCTTTATAGTTTCAATTTATTGTTTTATAGATTTACTTAGTAGTTATGCTGGTAAAATACAATAAAGAATTCACTAATCAAAACTTAAAATTTAGAACAAATCCAAGTTGATTTTATAAACTTGTTTGAAATTATACGCTTTTAAAAAAATGATTCTTTTTAAAGAAATTGCTCGTTATTATTGAATCTGATTTAAGTAATTCCAAAGTCAGGCCCGTTGAAGTTCTGTCTAGATGAGACGGTATTTAAGTGGTGCCCCTGTGACCCTCCATCTCTACTGGGAATGAATCCGAAAATGTTCTATCTAGATGAGATGGTATTTAAGTGGTGCCCCTGTGACCCTCCATCTCTACTGCGAACCGACTGATGAGGAAAGACTATGAATTGAATTCTTCAATTACGATCAATGAGTTTTAAAAGTTAACAAATGGGGATTCAGTAATCCTTTAAAAGAGGAAGTTATTATTAAAGTATAGTATAAACTGGACCTTAGAACGTGTACTTAAATCTTTATCAGATTAACGTGTGATCGAAGACCAATACCAGTAAATTTGACCTCCATTTTGGGTGAGTACTCTGACATTCCTTGTGTATTTTGATTATATGATATTATGCAAACTATATATATTTTGTGAACTGCTTTTATTCTCAAAATTCATGTGATACCGATGACTGATTCAATTGTGATATGTTTATATTTGTCCATATAAACATACCGATTAAAATGATTATTGAAAATGATATTGAATATTGAAATTGTGATTTGGCCTAAGGGACCTCTTTACTGACTGACCTTCCCAGCTGGGTTATCACTGGTGTGCCCTAAATAAGGCGTTGTGATGAACTAGTTCGATTGACCCTCAATACCGGGGTATAATACGGTATTAGAGTATACTTGGCCATCAAAATGATATGATTGAAAGAAAAAGATATCACATTCGATTTATTGCATTCTTCTTATTCTGAGCTATCTAATTGTGATATATATAATTTCATTTCAAAATTATATCTATTTACTGCAAGTTCCTCTCCATATATGTATATGCCTTCTCTTTTGACTTGAATAGGTATCTATTTTCAGAAAACCCTGGAATGTTTGGAGATTGAATGTCATTCGGCTTTTAGCTGATTTTGTATAAATAACCATTTTTCAGGAAACGTTTAGGCTCACGGACGGAATGAAAATGGACTATATTGAAGATTTAGCTTTTAGAGCTCTTTTTGTAAAATGTTTATTTAGAGCATGTCTGGCTCTCTTATAATAAGGTTTAAATTTTCTCTTAAGTTGTAACCCGTTGTTACTTTTAATATATATGAAGTTTCCTTTAGAAAGCTCTGATGACGTAATTCCTTTACTTTCAGTATTTTACGATTCATAATCATGTGATAATATATCCGTTGCATTTATTTAAGGAAACAATTAAATCGGAATATTTGTTGCCTTGGTGGCATGTCAAGACACTCGTTCCCTAATACTATTTTGGGTCGGGGTCGTGACAGAGGTGGTATCAGAGCATAGGTTATGAACCCGTAGACTACTGAACATAAGTTTCGAACGTTATCGATTTTAAGTCTCCATACATAGGTTATAGGATTAAATATCCGACTTATGTGATAACCCTCCATATTTCTTATAGTCTATATATAATTGTTTATATATCATTGTTCTTCTAAAAATGCAATCTTGGGCTAGTATGATACATCTTACGTTTGTCCATGACTGTAGAAAATGACCAAGGCAATATCAACTCCAGGGACTAGTGGTTCGAGTATGGAAGGACTGGAAGGTGCATACAAGGCAATTGAAAGTCTAGCAAGAATTGTAGAGCATCAGGTGAATAATGGAGGACCAAGGAATCTTGAACTAAGTAGTTGTACTATTGAACAGTTCAAGAAGTTGAATCCGCCGTCTTTTAAAGAGACTCCTAACCCCACTGAAGCAGAAAACTGGGTGATGCAAATGGAAAAGATGTTCGATGTTCTTAAGTGTAGAGATGAACAACGGGTTTTATTTGGAACATTCATGTTTGAAGGTGAAGCCGAACATTGGTGGAGAATGACTAAGAGAATGCATGGGGAAAGGAATAATCCCATAGGTTGGAATGACTTCTTAGTGACCTTCTACGAGAAATACTTTCCCGAAACGGTGCAAGACCAAAAATCATCTGACTTCATGAGTCTAGTTCAAGGAAATATGACGGTTAGTCAATATGAGGCAAAATTTACTGAGTTGTCCCGTTTTTCACCTCATGTTATGATAACCGATGTTTTAAGAGCCAAGAAGTTTGAACGTGGGTTAAGGTTGAATATTTGTAGCCGAATTTCCATCCTAAAGTTGACATTATATAATGACGTAGTGGCTAGGGAAACAATAGCTGAGAAGGATAGTGAAGAATGTAATCAGGTTAGAGAGGGGAAGAGGAAGTTTGGAGAACAAAGAGGAAGGAACCCCAATAACAAACCCTTTAGGACTATACCTAATATAGAACAACCTTTAGTAAACAAACCCTCTAATGTTGATAAATGCCAACATTGTGGTAATATTCATAGAGGGCGACCGTGTTACCTGGAGACGGGGAGTTGCTTTGGGTGTGGCCAAAAGGGACATAAAATGCGAGATTTTCCTAACAAAGGGAAGACGACAACAAAGACTTCTAATGACAATAAGGATCCGGGCAGACAAGGTAGAGTCTTTAATCTTTCCGATGCAAAGGCTTCTAATGCAATTGTGTCAGGTACACTTTCTATATGTGCACAACCTTTTCAAGTTTTAATTGATCCTGGTTCTAGCCATTCATTTGTGTCTGTGCGTTTTGTTAATCGCTTTCCTAATATTCCTGTATCCTTGAATCATATCATACACATTTCTACTCCTTCAGGTGAGTTATTGACGGGAACATTAGTATATAAGTCTTGCCCTATAAATATCAGTAGTCATAAACTATTCGTTGATTTGATAGTTTTAGACATAAGATATTTTGAATTCATTTTGGGGATGGATTGGTTAGCATCATATCATGCTAGGGTGGATTGTTTTGAGAAGAGAGTTATTTTCCAAATTCCTAACCAATCATAATTCAGTTTTGAAGGAACTAGCATCTTATCTCCCATGCGTATTATCTCTGCAATGCAAGCTTGTAATTTTCTTAAGAAGGAATGTCAAGGATTCCTTGCCAGTGTTATTGATTTGCAAACAAAAGAGCCTAGTTTAGAAGATATTCCTATAGCTAAGCTTTTTACAGATGCTTTTCCAGATGATTTGCCCAGTCTACCTCCTAGTAGAGAAGTAGAATTTACCATTGACCTTGTTCCTGGAACTACACCAATCTCAAAACCACCTTATCGCATGGCACCTTTAGAATTAAGAGAATTAAAAGTTCAATTACAAGATCTGTTAGACAAGGGTTTTATTAGACCTAGTGTATCCCCTTGGGGTGCTCCAGTATTATTTGTTAAAAAGAAGGATGGGACGATGAGGTTATGTATAGATTATCGTGAACTAAATAAGGTGACCAGTAAGAATAAATACCCCTTACCTCGTATAGATGATTTGTTTGACCAACTGCAAGGTGCGTAAGTATTTTCGAAGATTGACCTTAGGTCAGGCTATCACCAATTGAAGATTAAGGAAGAGGATATTTCGAAATCAGCTTTTCGTACTAGATATGGTAACTATGAATTTCTTGTGATGCCATTTGGATTAACTAATGCACCAGCCGCTTTTATGGATATGATGAATAGAGTGTTTATGAAATATCTGCATCATTATGTGGTTGTTTTCATTGATGACATCCTTATTTATTCCAAAGGTATTGAAGAACACGAGAAGCATTTGGAGATAGTATTACAAATCCTTAAGAAAGAGAAATTATATGCGAAATTAAAGAAGTGTGAATTTTGGTTGCCTAGTGTTTCTTTTCTAGGACATGTCATATCCAAGGATGGAGTTTCGGTTGATCCTCAAAAGATCGAGGCTATACTAGATTGGCCAATACCAACTAATGTGACGGAGATTCATAGTTTCCTAGGGTTAGCAGGTTATTATCGAAGATTTGTTGAAGGATTTTCTAGTATTGCCAAACCTCTGTCTAGGTTAACACAAAAGACGGTGAAATATGAATGGTATGAGGAAGTTGAGAATAGTTTTTGAGAACTTAAGAATCGATTAGTAACTGCCCCAATTTTGACTATTCCTTCCGGTACAGGAGGATTTGTGATTTATAGTGATGCTTCAAAAATGGTTTGGAATGTGTGCTAATGCAAAATGGAAAAGTAGTAGCTTATGCCTCGAGACAATTAAAACCCCATGAGCAAAATTATCCAACCCATGACTTAGAATTAGCAGCAGTAATTTTTGCTCTTAAGATTTGGAGACATTATTTGTATGGTGAGACTTGTGAAATTTATACCGATCATAAGAGTTTGAAATATATCTTTACTCAGAAAGAATTGAACATGATACAAAGGAGGTGGTTAGAATTAATGAAGGATTATGATGTAAATATTCACTATCACCCGGGGAAAGCTAATGTAGTTGCCGACGCGTTGAGTAGAAAGTCTACACCAAATTTAGAATGTATTATTACCAGCCAGGAAGCTCTATTGAAAGATTTGAGAAGTACGGAAATATATGTACGTATTTATGGCGAAGGAGGAATAATCGCAAACTTACAAATACAACCCACGTTGATGGAAAGAATTAAAGTTGCACAAGTAAATGACCCACAACTGAGGAAGATTAAAGAAGAGGTTACTGAAGGGAAGAGAATTGAATTTGCGATACGAGATGATATATTAAGGTTTGGAAATAGAGTCTGTATACCTGGTGATGCCCAACTAAAGAGGCAGATTTTTGAGGAAAGTCATTACTCGAGATTCACAGTTCATCCCGAAAATACCAAGATGTAAAGAGATCTCTGAGAAGTGTTTTGGTGGAATAACATGAAAAAGGACATAGCAGAGTTTGTATCTCAGTGTTTGATCTGTCAACAAGTAAAAGTTGAACATCAGAAACCATCAGGATTATTACAACCTTTACCAATCCCTGAGTGGAAATGGGAACAAATTACAATGGATTTTGTGACAGGGCTACCAAGGAGTTCCAGTGGGAATGATTCCATTTGGGTAATTATTGATAGGTTGACTAAATCTGCTCATTTTCTTGCCATTAAGATTACCCATTCCTTAGAAAATCTAGCTAAATTGTATATACTGGAAATTATTAAGCTTCATGGAACCCCAGTTTCAATTGTTTCTGATCGTGACCCTAGATTCGTGTCTCGCTTCTTGAAAAGCCTACAAGAAGCCATGGGAACAAAATTGAATTTTAGCACTGCTTTTCATCCTCAAACGGATGGACAATCAGAGAGAACTATTCAAACCTTGGAGGATATGCTTAGGGCATGTTCACTTGATTTAAAAGGGAATTGGGATGATCATTTACCGTTAGTGGAATTCGCATATAATAATAGTTATCAAGCAAGTATTAAAATGACTCCGTATGAGGCACTCTATGGTAGAAGGTGTCGTTCTCCTGCATGTTGGGTAGAAGTTGGAGAAAGAAAATTGTTGGGACCAGAATTGATTCAGGTCACAACAGAGAAAGTGAAATTGATACAAGACCGACTTCAAATCGCTCAAAGCCGTCAAAAGAGTTATGTTGATAATCGACGCCGACTGTTAGAATTCCGAAGAGGAGACTATGTTTTCGTACGAGTATCACCGAAAAAGGGAGTAATCCAATTTGGGAAGAAAGGAAAGTTAAGTCCAAGATACATAGGGCCTTTTGAAATCCTTGAAAGGGTAGGTATTGTTGCATATAGAATAGCCTTACCCCCTGAACTCTCGAGTGTGCATAATGTGTTTCATGTTTCAATGATGAAGAAATACATCCCTGATCTAGCACATATTTTAAGTCACGAGCCTCTTCAAGTTAGAGAAGATTTGACATACATTGAGCATCCAGTGGAAATCTTGGATCATAAAGATCAAATATTACGAACCAAGGTTATTCCACTAGTCAAAGTGTTATGGAAGAATCATTCTGTTGAAGAAGCAACATGGGAGCGGGAAGATGAAATAAAATAGAGATATCCATACCTTTTTGGAAATTAATGTAAGTAAAGTTTGGGGACCAAACTTTTTTATAAGGAGGGTAGGATGTAATGACCCCATTTTCTTATGCCAATATATAATTGTCTTCTTTCAACTTCGTCACACTTACTATCTAATAATGATATATTATTACATATATGATATTCCGAGTTCTTAATATGACAAAGCCCATTTTTAAATTTGAATAACCAACGGTAAAATGGGTCAAACTGAGATTTTATGGCACATCCTAAGCTAAGTGATAAGTTTTGGGGTAGAAAATGTAATTTTATGAAACTTTAGGGACTTGGTTTTAATAAAGAAAGTTTTAGGGACTAAAATAAAAAATAAAAAGGGGCCTTTTCGTAAATAAAATATTTTCAGGGACATATAAGAAATATTAAAAATATGGTGTGAAATTACCAAAATGCCCTTCAGGTCCGAAATGACCCTTATACCCTTAATACCTATCCACCTCGTGCTCGATACCTCGTGCTCAGTTTTGACACCTCCACCGTACACGTGTCGTCGTTAGAGGAGAAGCCAAAACATGTGTCGTCGTTAGAGGAGAAGCTAAAACACGTGACGCAGTCCGGTGAAATAAGACTGCAAGACGCCTCCGTTACGCGATACGTCAACGCTGACTCCCATTGTAAAAGCTTGGTCAGCATGAACATGTGTCAACCCAGAGATATCTTTGGAAAACTATAAATAGGGCCTTTGGGGGATCATTTGAAACTCACACCAATTCCTTGAGAATTATAGAAAGAAATAGTTAGAGAAAGTGTGAGAAAGTTTAAGAAGAAGTTCTTAGGGATATTCATCTTAAGGTAATCTTAATGTTATAATGCATCTTTATAGTTTTAATTTATTGTTTTATAGCTTTACTTAGTAGTTATGCTGGTAAAATACAATAAAGAATTCACGAATCAAAACTTAAAATTTAGAACAAATCCAAGTTGATTTTATAAACTTGTTTGAAATTATACGTTTTTAAAAAAATGATTCTTTTTAAAGAAATTGCTCCTTATTATGGAGTCCGATTTAAGTAATTCCAAAGTCAGGCCCGATGAAGTTCTGTCTAGATGAGATGGTATTTAAGTGGTGCCCCTGTGACCCTCCATCTCTACTGGGAATGAATCCGTAAATGTTCTGTCTAGATGAGATGGTATTTAAGTGGTGCCCCTGTGACCCTCCATCTCTACTGGGAACCGACTGATGAGGAAAGACTATGAATTGAATTCTTCAATTACGATCAATGAGTTTTAAAAGTTAACAAATGGGGATTCAGTAATCCTTTAAAAGAGGAAGTTATTATTAAAGTATAGTATAAACTGGACCTTAGAACGTGTACTTAAATCTTTATCAGATTAACGTGTGATCGAAGACCAATACCAGTAAATTTGACCTCCATTTTGGGTGAGTACTCTGACATTCCTTGTGTATTTTGATTATATGATATTATGCAAACTATATATATTTTGTGAACTGCTTTTATTCTCAAAATTCATGTGATACTTATGTTTGTCCATATAAACATACCGATTAAAATGATTATTGAAAATGATATTGAATATTGAAATTGTGATTTGGCCTAAGGGACCTCTTTACTGACTGACCTTCCCAGCTGGGTTATCGCTGGTGTGCCCTAAATAAGGCGTTGTGACGAACTAGTTCGATTGACCCTCAACTACCGGGGTATAATACGGTAGATGAATACGGTATTAGAGTGTACTTCGACATCAAAATGATATGATTGAAAGAAAAAGATATCACATTTGATTTGTTGCATTCTTCTTATTCTGAGCTATCCAATTGTGATATATATATATAATTTCATTTCAAAATTATATCTATTTACTGCAAGTTCCTCTCCATATATGTATATGGCTTCTCTTTTGACTTGAATAGGTATCTATTTTCTGAAAACCCTGGAATGTTTGGAGATTGAACCTCATTCGGCTTTTAGCTGATGTTGTATAAATAACCATTTTTCAGGAAACTTTTAGGCTCACGGACGGAATGAAAATGGACTATATTGAAGATTTAGCTTTTAGAGCTCTTTTTGTAAAATGTTTATTTAGAGCATGTCTGGCTCTCTTGTAATAAGGTTTAAATTTTCTCTTAAGTTGTAACCCATTGTTACTTTTAATATATATGAAGTTTCCTTTAGAAATCTATGATGACGTAATTCCTTTACTTTCAGTATTTTATGATTCATAACCATGTGATAATATATCCGCTGCATTTATTTAAGGAAACAGTTAAATCGGAATATTTGTTGCCTTGGTGGCATGTCAAGACACTCGTTCCCTAATACTATTTTGGGTCGGGGTCGTGACAAGGGTGGTAGAAGTACATTAGCAGGATAGGAAGATAGGATTTAGGACATCCCGCTAGTGTGCCTCAGGCCATTATATCTCGATGATCGACAACGCGAGGAAGTAGTGTAAGGGGAGGGTTCCTTGTTTGGATTTCTCTTTGCGAGACGTCCCACGCATGAAACCAAGAAAATGTCAGAAGTTGAGAGAGGCCTTGGGCACTAGGGATATACTTAGGATTATGCTCATTTCATTTGGGTAGGATAATGCATAGATCGTAGGATTATTAGGGAGTAAGTTCAATAGAGTTAGTGGCGCCGATATAGGAAGACTGTGGGAAGTAAACCATAAGAAAATTAGTTGATTGACCTTGAGAAGAATTGAATTTTGCGGGTTGCAAAAGACCCATGTGTAAGTATTACACCGACGAAATAACGCCCATCTTTAGAGAGAGTGTTACGCGTGTCATGTTTATAATGGTTGTGCTAATAGGCACGGGTTAAAAGGTGTATGGGCACATTGGTAAGTTGGTTTTATATACCGCCTCAAATAGAAAGGGCACAGTATATAAGAGGTAGCATGCCTAAAACTAAGCGACGAGACTGATGGGAATAGTCAAGCATTAGTATAGGCCCATTCCTTTAGATACGATTATAGAAGCACTAGGTGCAACGCTACGTTATTAGAGTCAATCTTACAACTGAGGTATCAGAGTAGAATATGTAAATATAGATAAGTTTGTAGTATAGTATAAACCTTGTTAGAGGTGAGCACTGAAGGAATGTATGGTTGAGAACCACTTGGGTTAGTACAATTCCACTTTGAGGTATTAGGATGTGGAGTGATTCATGACCCTAAATTAGTGTTGGTAGTACCGGTTGTATCTGAATTTCGAGGGCGAAATTCCGTTGTAAGGGGGGAAGTATGTAATGCCCTGCACTTTTATGCGAAATTAAATTTAATAATTAAGTGCAAATTGGGAATTTAAGAAATTATCATGAATAGTAATTTTTGGAGTTTTCTAGGATTAAATGATTTTCGATGTGTATTATAATTACTCTTGGGATTAAGTGAATAAGTTGGAGTATCTTATTATTTGTCGCAGCTGGGTAAAGAGACACAGGATAACATTTTAAGGGAAAAACCCGCGTTAAGTTGTGTTGGGTTAAATTAGTGAATTGCGATCAAGTACCTCGAATGGAAATTTTGACTGCGCGGTTGGTCTCGGAATGATCGAGATAATCAGAATAAAGTATTCGGGGTATTGTTTGGACTTTGGGAATTTTTGGACCCGTAGGGACTCGTAATTGAGTAAACGAGTCATTTTTTGGTTTTTAAAGGGATAAACGCTTACTTCTCTCTTATAATCCAAAAGAGAAAAAGAGAAAGGGAAATAAAGAAAGGAAAAAGATTAGAGGAAATGAAGAGAGAAAAGAGGAGAAAATGAGAGATTTCGGCCAAACTCCGTCGGATTCTCGACTCGAGATCGTCGGATTTCATCCTCCAGGCAAGTGTATACTTTATTTCATATTATAGTTGGTAAACTATATGATTTTGGGTTAGAACCCTTAAAATAAATTTGGTAAAATTTGAATATGAGTTTACATATTGATGTAATGTAAACTCTTAATGATTTCTAGTGTTAAATCCATGTAATGGAGTGAAGAAATGGGTTAAAATGATAAGTTGGGGTTTTTATGTTTTTAGGGTTTAAATTTAAGAGAAATGGTTTAATACCCAAAATTAATTGATGTGTTAGTTTTAAAACATAGATTAGAAGTTTATGGAGTTGCTGGTTGAGATTAGAAACAACAAAAATGGAGAATAATGGAGGTTTGGATTTTTGGAGAAGAAGGTAAATAGTGACATGCATATTTTCCGAATCGATTCAGCCAGGGCGAATCGATTCGGCTCTTGGTCAAAGAATACAAATTCTAAATCTTTTCGATACGGTCGCGTGGGCGCCGACTGCGTATTTTTCTGATTTTTTTTGCATTTATAATGATTTTTCTACGGAAGGTCGTCCGAGATCGAAATCGTTAGTCAGAAATTAAGGCTAGAATTATTTGGAGATAAATATTAGGGGTTCTCAAATAGAGTGTTAGGACCTCTAAAGGACTTGATGAGTTATGAAAACTTTGGGTTCGTTGAAATAAATCCGAGTTATAATTTAAATGGACATTGGATTGAATTTTGGGTTTTTGGGATATATATAAAACCTAAGAAGATTTGGAGATTTTGGACCAGGCAAATCGATTCGGACAAGCAGAATCGATTCGGTATGAGACAGTAAGAAAGTAGAACCATTTCGAGTCGATTCGGACAGGACGAATCGATTCGATTGCCAGCGAATCGATTCGGACAGGACGAATCGATTCGGTTCTGGGAGATTTTTGAGGTTTTCTCCTTTAAGTTTAGGGAGATTTAAACTATGTTTTTGGAGATTATTATCGGGGATTCTAGATATGATATTAGGACTCCTAGATAATGGTATTGAAGGTGAGTAAACCCCGGGATGAAAGAAGGAACCTCAGATTAATTTAGTGTACGATCTGGGGTATGGATTTAATGAATGCTTGGGAATACTTTTGGGTTTAGTATCGTGAGTGTGCAAATACTCGAATATTATTATAAGTGAGAATCTTTGGGGTTATCGGCCATCGTTATGTGTGATTGACAATTATGGCCATTTATATATATTTGAGGAACAATATATATATATATATATATATATATATATATACATGAAGCGTACCCCCTCTAATGCTATCATGGGAAGTTGCGTGATGTGGGTGAGGCCCCTGGCTTGAGGAGCAGGGAGCGTATAGTCCCCAGGTCATAACGTCCATTGTTATATTGTGTGATTTTTATTAGGTATAAGATGTGGTGGGTTTGTTTCATCTCATTTCGGGGGAGGAACTATGACCGCTTCCCAGACGTTGTGTTTTATGACCACGAAGTAGGTGATATTTAGTCCTACCGGTGGTCCCCAGGATGGTATGTGAGTGATGCCCTGGAAGATGATAGCATTGAGAGACCGCATCCTTGAGTTATAGCTCGTTGGGATTGTTATTATACCGGTGCTTGTGGTATATTATTGGGATGGTTATTATACCGATGTGTATGGTATATTACTTGTGCATGAGAACAATATATTATATATCTCTATTAGAGTAAAGAGATAAAAGAAAGATAGATTTAATTATCATTCCAGGAGATTATATCCTGACTCAAAATGTGATATGTATATAAAAGTGAGTACGAAATGTATATAATTATGGGGATATATTTATATACGTTATGTACTGAGGTTCTAATGGATCTCGACGATCGATCTTTCCAAGTAGTAGTGTATCAGGGGGGTTCCTTATTTAGATTTTGCTTCGCGAGACTTCCCACGCATGAACATGGCCTAACGTTGAGACTGGGGAGAAGTTTAACCCTCAGTACTTGGTTTGCTTAGGATTTTCTAGAGTTTGGAGGCGACGGATTAGTTAGGCAGCGTAGCTTGACTAGGATGTTTAGATGGATGCGCTAGGTGTGCACTATTAGAAGAGATGTGAGGGGTATTTCATGGGAGTGCGATACTAATTTAAATATGAGATAAAACATATTTTTCTAAATAAAGCATTTATGCACTTGCAAAATATTTTCACAACTCGGGCTCTGACCCATTTCTATATTTTTCCCTCTTGCTATATATTATATATATAGGTTTCCAGACACAGGGACGCCTAGATGATAATTCCTTCGAGTCAGACGTGTGTTGCGGTAGCTGTGGATGCATGCAGGTTTTCTATAGACGCTTATATCCTTGTAATCTAGATAGGAGGTATTGTATAAACATTCGGGCTAATAACCCAACTGCTTTTATTTATTCTTTTACTGCCTTTCTGTGCATAATTCAATGGGGTTGTATTACTGTTACCGAGTGTTCGGTTATTTTATTTCTTTTTAGTTCCATTTATATAAACTGTGTGAATGTTTTATTTGTATAGTTTGTTTAAAATGAATAGTTAAATAAAATTTTGACGCCAGCTTAATAGGTTATTAGTAATTAATTTTATTTTCGACAGTGATTCTAAGAATGAACCAGATGCGACTCCTGTTTTAATTTGGTACAGGTGCGATCGCCCGATATTTTATTAGGCGGGGTGTCATAATAACTACATACTCTTGGAGCCCCATTTGACCTTGTTCAGCTCTAAAAATTAGGAGTTTCTCAACACGCAATCATAAAGAGCTAAATTCTCGTTCTTTAGAACCTGACCATGTGTGAATCAGACTTATGGGTCGCGTTTTATAGCCAAAAAAAAAATTCTTCGTGCCTAT
The DNA here is from genome assembly GCA_949130495.1 of Sambucus nigra. Taxonomy (NCBI): domain Eukaryota; kingdom Viridiplantae; phylum Streptophyta; class Magnoliopsida; order Dipsacales; family Adoxaceae; genus Sambucus; species Sambucus nigra. The sequence goes on along the minus strand of OX422215.1, from coordinate 321,349,119 downwards.
AGGCAGGATACCTCACCCGCTTACTATAATGTGGAGTATTCATTGGCTAAAAATTTTGACCACCCTGTTGAAAGGCAAAGCAGGGGCCATGCTATCAAGCAGCTCCCTAGGGGTACCCTTATCCTTTTGTCAATTTAGGGTTTCCTATTTATGGAAACCCTGACCTTATTTAAGGGGGGATCTTAACCATGATTTCAATGTGATAGTTGTCCTTATATTTGTCACATATCACTTTCACCATATTCCCTTTCATCATCATTCCCTCACCTTTAGCCACCACTCCACCAGTACCATATACACTCCAAAATCAGCCCACAAAACCCCTATAATAGAATTTAAAAGAGCTTGAAGGTCTAAACCTGTTTCCATTTCACTTGCTTAAAAAATTCCATTTTATATACTTTTGTATTGTTAGCATATTCTTATCTTGTTTTATTCATTTACACATTAATCTCACTGTTATCGCTAGAAATTGGTATCTGGTTTATTTTTTGCTAGATATACAAATTACCAGCAGATAAAAAAATATGATACTGAATTACTGAGATACTAACACAAGAATAAACTAGAGAGCGAAAGGAGAGAGAGGAAGAACCAGATTTATGTGGTTTGGCCCAACTTGGTGCCTATGTCCACATGTGTTTGTGATTCTATTGATTATTAGGAAAACACCATTGAAGAGTACATGATACAATATTTCAAGTTCTCTCTAGAATTAGGCGTCATAACAGTATGGTAAATTCTCATAAGATACTCACATAAAGTGAGTGTATGTTATTTATAGGCTATTAGAAGATAGAGTGTGGGACACTTGTCTCAACTTTATATGTGAGGTGAGTACATGTTTTACAATCATATGAGAGAATAATCACAAGTTAGTTATTGGCACATAATGGAGAATATTTGCATACTTTCTCAATCAACACGTGTATTTAGGCTTCTTACATCATCCAATCATAAAGTACACGCCCACTTTAATGGTGTTAACTAGTAGTGTCAACTAATGGAGTCGAATTGTCATATTAACAGCCAAATGTCATCTTATGGTTGATTTATGGGTCACTGCATATTTATGGTATGACAATATCCTCCAAGACTTTGCTCATGATTTGATCTAGTGGATGGTTCCTAGGAGAGTGATATCTTATAGGTTGATGTCGGGCGACCAGGGTGAGTGAAGTTTTAACTACAGAATGTCCACGGCTTAGAATCTCATTGTCTCCTCACTAACAACCAAATTTCCTTGTGTATTTTTTGAATTTTTTGTCATGGGTGCACCACATGTCGATCATTGGCTTGTGCATAAGGTAATGAGTACTGGCCATGTGCATTGGGTAGTGCACGCATGCTTTTAAGATGTCAGTAAATTTTCTAAAGGATTACATCATGCCTTTTTTTAAAAAGATAATGATTTCCCTCGATTAAGTATAAAAGCTTTATTGTCCATCATTTCAAACCTTATACACTCCAAACATTCACACTCAATTTTAAAGAGAGATAAATTCATTATGCTCCCAAATCCTTCCTTTTATCGGCTAATTTCTTGCGTGCTTCTGCCCATTTTTATCAGTAGTCTTCTTTTCCCAGTCGTTCGCGGCCTTCTTTTGTGCCTTTATAATTCATGTTTAATTCCTAGTGATTTTAGGTACCCCTTGTCCTTTTTCTTCCAGGTTGTTTAGTATTTTTTGTGATTGTAATTGGGTCCTTCACTGAGAGACCCATGTATTCCAAACCATACTCGAACCCTTTTAGTTCACATGTAATAGTGACTTTGGGCCCCCTTGAGTCATCGAATGGGAATGTGGACGAGGGAACTCCTTCTTATTCTGATAGATTGTATGATCCATTGATAATCGATGCAAATAAATATGCTAGTGATGTCACTGAGTTGGAGTTGATTGATTTGAGGTATTTTTACAACATCCCTTTGAGTATAACCAACATAATACCTTATGAGTATGACAAGGCCTATGAATGTCTTTATACTGATGTGATCTTATTTCCTCTCTACACTTTATTTGTAGGTCTCCTTCTTCACCTTCACTCTATCATTAGGAGAATTTTGAAGGGTTATGTAGTGGCTCAGACCCAACTTCCTTCGAATGGAAACAGGATGATCATAGGGTCCATAGTTTATTGGAGGGAGCATTCTGGATTCGATATAAAAAAAGAAATCTTTCGATTCATTCATGTAATAAAACATAATGCCAAACCTCCTAGATATTATTACCTCTCTGCTTGGAAATCATATCGAAAGTTCGTGAAAGTGGTCCAAATCAACAACCACTTTTGGAAGCACACGTTCGTTTACGTGGGTGGTAGCTAGGAGTTCGGCGCTAATGAAAGGAGGAGAACTACTAGAATTCCTTAGGACTGGAGTGGGATGAATATAATTATTATATACATCTTATACTCTTTATGTTTTTCTTTCTTAACTGACTTGTATTTTAACCTGCCTTGGTCTTTCTGCACTGAAAATTACTCCTAATATTTTTGTTGCTGAGAAACGATTGGTAGATAAATTTGTCTAGATGATCCTCTAGTTTTAGGACATTATTTACTTTGACAATCTTACTAAGTTTGCTTACTATGAGACCTCGGGCCAAGCTGAAGCTAGAGATAAAGACCACGTGTAAGTTCCAGGCCCAGCTAAAGCTGAGGCCGAATAAGAAGTTTTAACTTGCACTTTTCACTAGAAGAAAAATATCATTTCGTAGCAATTTTACTAGTGGACAATCATTTATTTCCACTAAAACATATATTTTGTTGCAAAATTTATGTTTGCCACTAAAAGATAACGCATTAGTGGCAACAAATTAAAATTGCCAATAATTTTGCCACTAAATGTTAAGTGAGAAGAATTAGACATTTAGCGGGAACATAAAATTTTAATTAGTTGTAAGATTAAAATATTTGCTACTAATGTATATTAATTAGTAGAAAATAATCTACTTTGCCACAAAAAATATTTTAGATACACTCCACTTACCCGCCAAATTTAATATCTAAAAAATTTTTAAGAGGATTCCCTCCAAAATACACCCAATACGTTAATTCTCCCATTCATTTCCCCAAATCCTCTTCATCCCCCATTCATCCCCAAATCCAGTAGTCAGTCGGAGGGGTTTGTGTACTAGGGGTTTCTGCATTTCTGTAGTGTTTTTAACATCATATCTATTTTATTCTTAATTTTTTTTTTTTTTTGGGGGGGGGGGGGGGGGTGTTATAACTTTAATCGAAAATACCATATGTTAAAGTTAATTGATTTATTAACAATTTTGGGCAATGTCTAATTTTTAAACAACATTGTATTTAAGTCCAAAATTGTAGATTAGTAATGTATTAAAGTATAAAAAAACTTAAAATTAATATTTATAAGATTTTAATAAAATAAAGTAAATATATTATTAATATAAGTGAATGATTTATAGTAAAAATGGATTAGAATTGTCAGTACTCTTTAAATATGGCCTAAAACTACAATTAATCATGCAATTTTAAGGCATTTAAAAAATATACTTGTAGATATAATCAACTGTTCTTATTATTTATAATTATTGAAGATTATGTAAAAAAGAATAGAAAAGGAATTGACCAAATTTAAATTTAAATTGAAGGACATTTACTAATTTTATAGTCAAGCATAATTTTACATCTTATATCCAAATGAGATAGACATCCTATTCTATGAATACGGACGCCAAATTATAATATGTGAAATTTTGAACCCGAACTTATACATGCAGATACTTAACGAAACATAACATACTCTTTCTATAAACAATGTTATTATTATTGATGATTTTTTGCTAAAAATATATTATGTATTATTACGAGATAATAATGAATGTTTTTATTAATAATTAAGGCAACCAAATACCTTTAAGTTGATAGCATATAAAGGATCAAGTACAATGTATTTCGGATAATCAAGCCATCCTAGCCAAAAGGCCTACAATTCGCTCGCGTGAAGAGTCAAGATGGAAAGTTGAGAAAGTAAATGGTGTGAAGATCCCCCACAAAGTTTTGCGTTATTTTCCATTGAAACCTAGGTTACAACGCTTATTTATAAATGAGGATATAGCTTCAGAGATGAGGTGGCATAAATAAAAGCATGATGAGGAGGCTAGTGTTTTGAGACACCCGACTGATAGGGAAGCATGGAAATAATTTGACCAGATTCACTAGTCATTTGGCTTTTTCTCTCCAGTAACGAATTTAATCCATTTTCTAATATGAGTAGCAAACATACACCATGACCGGTTGTTCTTGTACCATATAATTTACCACCTTGGAAATGTATGAAAGAACCATTATTCATGTTATCATTGCTTATGCCAGGTCCTAAGGCTCCTGGAAATGACATAGATGTGTTTCTTCAACCATTAATCAAAGAGTTAAAAGAGTTGTGGGAAGATGGGATTCAAACGTATGATGCCTCCATAGGGAATAACTTTCAGTTTCGTGTAAAGCCTATGTGGACTACCAATGATTTTTTGGTGTATGTTTGATCTGATCATGGAGCCCCGAGATCTTCAGTGCCTCAAGGATGCACCCAAGAACCCATACGTCATCCTTCCCAGTCAATTATTCCAAACATCTCCAACATGCCTAACACGATCGTATTTAGTGTTAACACATAAGGTATTGTACTTTATGTATAATATAATACTAGTATTAGTATTGATAGTGTAGCTGTCATAGTGTACCTGTCACGGTATAATATCCTTAAATTATTTGTTATGTCCCAATTTCGAAGACAAATTTATTGTCTATCGGACTTGGCATGCGCTGAACTTTTGTTTGTTCTTATTTCGACTTCATGGTAGTGTTGACTACCTCTAATATACTATGTGTTCTATCCCTTACCTTGTTTTGGGGATTCTATTGCTGCAAGTATGATTGAAGCTACCTTGTGTCGTACCAAAAGTGATTAATGTAATCTGCTTATCCATATGTGGTATTTTCTTATAATGTATTCTCATCGTTGCAAAATTGAAGCCTTCCATCTTAGCATATCCATATGTGGTTTGAGTATCTTTGGTTGCTACATTGATGTTGTGTGGGTTATTTCCTTTCAAACAACCATTGTTCAGGAATACAATGGTTGTTTGATTTTCCAATATCCCTGATTGTTGTACTTCTATTTCTCTCTATTCTAGATTTGAAGGGTCTTTGGACTTAAATTAGTTAATGTCCAAGTTTTTGTCGATTTTATTTTGGCTATCAAAACTTTTGGAGTTAGTTTTTTCTTTTGAGCTCCATTCTTATCTATCTTGTTCTTCTTGAATTGGTCTTTTTGCACTGGTTAATTACAAATACTAACATTAGGTAGTATCTCTAATTACAGATACTAACATTCGGTAGTATATGTAATTATTATCTATTTATTCCTATTTATATTTCTCTAATATTTCTAAAAAATCCTGTTCTAAAGGTCCAATTACCTGTTTTGTATAAAACTTTAGCGTCTAAAAGTACCATGCCTCTATTGGAAAAAGTCTTGTATAGATGGTCATGCCTCTATTATAATATGGTCATGCTCTCTTGTATAGATGTCATAAATGAAAAATTGTCCCGCATAGTTACCAAAACCACAGTTGCAATGACGTCCCCACGACAAAAAACTAAGAATAATTTCCGTAGCATTGTAGTTGAAGGGATATTCTCGTCCAAGTGAACGTAGTTATGAATAGGAGAATTGGAATTGACAATCCTACCTGCATTTGTAAGAGTTGGATGATGGAGGAAGTAGATAAGAACAATGATCTATAGTTTAGCATGAAACATGCCTTTAGGTATCTTTAACCACAGTTGATAAGAAGGATTGTGTAAGTTGTGGTTATTTAACGATTATATATTATACGAAGTTTCAATTGGCCAAACGAGACATCAAAGATTGTCTACCCAGACCATATAAGGCTTTTATATATAATAAATTGTTATAATATGATTGTTTACCTGGACCACTTCAATAACCCGTAAAGGCGGATGATAATCACAAACCACATAAGGCTTCAAGCTTTATTAATGCCAAAACCATCTCAGGCTTGTGATTATCATCCTTAAACACATTTCGATGTAACTTATGAAGAACCTCAACCATTTCCTTATCTGGATGAGCCTGTATGGACAATGCTTTTGCAACTGAGAGTAACTAAAAATAACAATAATAGTAAGCAGGGACCACTAGAAGAAAAACAATAAATCTGAAATCTGCAATTTGAATACCTTGAACAAGAAAGGCAGATTATTTACCCACTTTTGAACAACTTGATCGCCTAGTACATTAGGATTTTGCGAGATCCAAGTTTTTAAACTCAAGTCCTGTTTGTCTTTGTGTGAGTCAATTGTTAGTTCACCATTTTCAAGGGTTTTGTGTAAGAATGAAGGTCCAGAGTCGTGAGTTGTGGTTGAAAGGCTTTTTCACATGCCATACTCACCGCGATCGCCTTCACTCAAGCTCCTTCGTTGCATCCAATGGCCTCCACCACGCCACCACCCAATATGTCATCACCGCCACCTATGGCTGCATCCCCACCACCAATGGAAACACAACCACCGATAACAATGGCATCACCACCAATGGAAACACCACCACCATTGGTTTACTTCCCATTAGATTACTATTACTATTACTATTACTATTACTATTACTATTACTATTACTATTACTATTACTATTACTATTACTTTATGTCATATTCTCTCTCCATTAGTTTTTAATTTTTCTCATTTGTGGTTATTTGGGGCTTTATTTGTGATTTGTGACTAGTGAGGCAACCGGTTTTGACTGAGATTCATTGGATGTTCCTTCTATCTCTCTTGTAATATTTTGAATTAGATTAATAAAAGATTTTACTTTATTGTATTTTTTCTTCTACTTCTTATTCTCAATTTGCACAATAAGCTTAGGATTTTCATAGTGCCACTTGCTTTTTCAACCTCAAATTCACCATCTCGATGAAATTAGAATATATTCTTATTATATATCACAGTTTTTATGCATCATTATAACATGTGATTTTGAATACAAAATGATGGTAGATGAGTAAAAAATTTGATTCAGATCCTTACTCGGGTAGACATGTAGTGCTACTTATGTGCCATTACAGGTTTGATTATTAGCATTGTAGATAGTTTTCTTAAGTTTTGCTGCCACTGGTGTGTTTGGACACGCACACTAATTTTGCCTAGTTTGGTTTTGTTTTACCTTTCCTTATAGTATTTCTTTAATAGATGTCATACTCTGAATTATCTGTTGTGTCTAACAACACAAGGCTAATGAGAGTGAGGGAGAACTGTCAAAAGAAGCCAATTAATATAGAATAGGGGGAACTCTCTAAAGCCTTGAACATAAAATATCCATTTTTGTCCAACAATGAATAGAGAATTATGGACTGAAAACATACTGTGGATTTATTCCCAATGATGTCGCTGTAGAGAGAGAATTATCATTTCCATAACTTGACATATCCGCCAAGGTTCGTTGAGGAAATCAAATTAGTCTGGGGAGAGTCTGCGAGCCCAACAATTGTTCCATCGTGCACATTGACCAACATAGTTTTACTTTTCTAAACAGAATTCCACAATTCCAGTAATTGGTAGGAACCAATGGCCACAATTAGAGCATAACCGGGGTGGAGTGTGCAAGATTTAAACTTATTTCCACTTGAATGCAGTGTATGTACACATTTTCCACCATGGGACATGGACCACTGACACGACTCAGAATGTGTCTCTAAAGTCTGTACTCTCTAGGCTCAAGTGTAAGCCTGTCGTTCAAGTAATAATCCGACAAGTCGGGTATCGATCCTCAGGGAAAAAGGACAACGGAGTTGTGACTACGGGATAAGACGGAGGAATCCTAACGATGACTCTAAAAAGAAAGGAAAAGATTTGATTTTGGTTTTTGGGATTGATTAAACTAAATGCAATTATGAAATTATGATGAGATATGCAACTAACTAAATTATCTGAATGAGGAATGAGGAATTAAATTGAAATTGCTAAACTTAAATGATGAGAAAATAGGATGGGAATACAATCCCCCAACCCTAGTGTAGTGTAGTGACAACGTCAATCATAAATTTATCCGATTAATTCAAACCCGGAATTTAGTACTCCCAAGCATTATGTATACGAGGTTCAAGCCCGCGCCATACCTAATCTGAGGATGAGTAAATCGGTATCGCGGTAATTACATTCAAATTGTGCTCTATTCATCACGAGTACCCAAGGGCAAACGAGATATAAAGATCCACAATTATTATGAAATTACATGATACGATCAAAATTAATCATTAAATTCATAGGATTAACGTTATACACATACACTAACACATCAGGTTGGGTTCATGCATCCCAACCTTTAAAACCTAGCCGGACATGTTAAATGGACTAACGCATGAAATAATAACGTTGCATGTGTAGGAATTCATGATGAAACTAACTAGAAGCATGTAAATACGTATTATGAATGCGAAAACAGGTTGAATCGACTACGAAAACTAAGCATGCAAGAACAACAACAAAAATATTGAATCTTGAATTAAAACTTGAAAAACAAACCCTTAATAATTGAATCTTGAAGAAAATAAATCCCTTGATGTTCCTAGATGTTTCTCCTTCTTCTTCTCTATCAAAAACTGAGTAAAACTACTCCTAATGGCTGCTCCTAAGTTGTGACCTACGTTCCCTACAATATTGGAGAGTTTTAAACCTAATAGGAGACTTGGGAACCAATCAGCATAAAAGGCAAAATTCGCGTATCAGGTACCCCGAACCGGTTCGGGTGTACCTGCGAACCGGTTCTCCCCCCCCCCCCCCCCCCCCGAACCGGTTTGGCCTGGGGTTCGCGAATGTGTGTTGGCCTGGAGTTCAACACTTAGAATTTTTCTGACTTTTCTCTTCTTTTCTTGGATTTTTCTTCAACTTCAACTGAGCATAACTTTTCAACCGTAGCTCGGATTTGGGGGCCGTTTCTTCCAGTGTTCTCTTTGTTCTGAGCTCTTCAACTTTCCAGTTGAATTATCCTTCCAAATCTGGCTGCAAAATTACCAATTTGCCCTTGAACTTGCCTTATTAGCTTTTCTAGCATTGTCTTGCTTCCTCCTTTGCACTGCTTGCATAATTAACCTGTAAAACCAATAGGAGAAGCACAAAATACGAAATACTCACCACGAAGGTTAGTAGCATAAATGTGAATCAAATCCATATATGTTACATCACTCGGGCTCACAAAAGTACTGAAATTAGGGGGATAAATATACAATATTTATGCCCAATCAACCACACCCTCGCACACTCCTCACTAACAGAGGCTATGTACCTTCCGCTCGGATCCGAGCACATTGATCGCGCATCTTTGGTATGTCCCTCCAAGAGGTATTGGACGGTGTCAGTCTCGATATCAATTAAACTTATAGTATTTCCTGAAGCAGCAGCCAAGACGTTCCCAAATCTTGGCTAGAATTTAACTTGCCTGCTAGCTTCATGATTAGAAATGCTTTTACAAACACCTTAGTTAATGTACCACAGTCGGATCTCATCATTACTATCACAAGAGCATAGTAGATCAATGTTTTTTGGGTGGAAATCCAGCGAGATCACTTGTCCAGCATGCCCAACGATCTTTAAGACAAAATTTCTTGGTTTGCTCGCATCCCATATTTGGATAATTTTATCAAAGGAAGAGGTTGCGAAGACTATTGAATTTTATTTAAAACGAACATCTGTTATAATATGAGAATTCCCTTCACCATAATTAACATGATTACGATTATCCATGTTAAAAATCGATACCTTCTTCTCATGCCCAGCACTGACTAATAATTTTTCATCTGATGAAAAATGGCAGCACAGAACCTTGTTATTACTCGAGCGGAGGCTGCCAACCTCCTTAAAAGAGAAGCCTTCATTTTTAATTTTATTGAAATGAGAAAGATAAGACTCAATATTTTCTTTCGCCGCTCTATCCGCCTCTGCATTACCACCACCTGAAACACCCTCTCTAGTTTATTTCTCAGTTGTTCGCCTCTGAGAGACTGTCATCTAATTATCGCGAGTCATCTTGCCCATTTATGTGACTCTTGGGAATAAATAGATGTCTCAAATAGCTTCAAAGAATTAATTTTCTTTCTTGGTGTTTGCGGCATTACTTGACATGTCTGTTGGTTTGGTATCATTGAAAGTGAATTTGATACTTTACACCCCATTCCAGGGGGAAAAGGTCTAGTTCCTGTAAAAGGCCATCCTTGCAACGGAATTGGATCAATCCATTTGTTTTTACTTAATCTCCCTCATGCTCATTAATGGTCATTCATGATGTTAAAACCCTAGTGTGTAATTCAAACTTTTCCAGAAAATAGTCATCATCAAGTCATATTTACAAGTCTCAAACCGTAGTGTGTATGTGCGAAGCCTGAAATATAACCGCCAATTTCCATCGATTGATCATTACGTTACTTATCCGAAAATTCATTTTGATTTCAATTTCTCACGGAATACTCTCTCAAACGAACCTCTCGGATTATGGCTATTCTCTTGGCATGCGTGATATAAAGAGTAAATGTAAGGGAAACAGATTCACGCATACAATCGAAAGACGGAAATTTCATGGCGAAAGGATCTCATCAACGGATTACGGTTTTAAAAACGGGAACATTGCCTTTATTTCGCGCATTTAACCTCTTATATTATCTTTTGGTGTCTTAACTCTCCACGCGGTAATCAATTTTCGCAATTTGGACTCGGTTAGGACTTTTTCGGGTTGGAGGTTGCATTGGGTAAAATGAAGGAGGTATGGAAGGTTGAAATTGGAAAAGTCATTCGTGATGTCCATTTGTGCATTTTCCCGGCTATTGCTCATTTTCTTTTCTTTTTTTCTTTTCTATTTTTTTGTTGAGCATACTATTTTGTTTCTTGCCCCTTTATATGCACTTTTCGGACTTGAAATCTGAATTTATCAATTTTCACAATTCCGGCTATTTTGGGTTTTTCGGGTTGTCAAACGACAGGAAAAATTCATTCGGTTCAATTTGGGTTGCAAAAGGGGTGATTTTTCGCATCTTTTTCTGGCCAATATTTTTGGGATGACAAACGAGGGCCTACTTCATTGTCCAAAATGCCAATTGCGTTACCATATGCGTTTGGAGGTGAATTTAAGTTTAGAGGCTAATTTGGCACGTTTTTCAAGGCAATATTGCACACACTTTTCAAAACCGATCAAAATGAAAGAATTGAGATCCTTGACAACTTATTAAGCGCTAAAAAGAACTTTGAGTTAACAATTAACTCGGATTGATTTAAATACTCGCAAAACGTGATAGGCTCGAATCTCACCGGGTTTGTTAATCTCCACATTTATTCGTTAAGTAGTCCATTTTCGCACAATTTCCATCTTTGGTCAATTTCGGCTTTGTGTATGTTGGATATTTACAATTCGAGACTTTAAACCGACTTTTAATGATATTTTTGAAAAATTTGAAATCCAATTTTTATTTATTTTGAACAAAAATATTTTTGGGTTTTTCAAAATTTTGTGATTTTTTTTTTTGGAAATTTTGGGCATTTTTGAAAATTTGTGAAGTTTTAGAAATACGCACTTGTGACCCCTCCTAACTTAGACTTTTGCATTGTCCTCAAGCAAAAAGGACGTAAATCTAACTCAAGGCGAATGAAAAGTGCGGAAAAATAAAACAAACAAATATGAAAAATGCAATAAGACACTATATGACACTCATGCATGACTCAAACATACAACAATAATCACCCCATACGCGTCGGGGGTGCGACGACCTCTCATCTCTCCACAAACTCACCCGACCCCACTCACGGGGTTTGATGTTCTCCTTGTCACTCCCGTCCTAGGATTATATTCCAACAATCGGAACAAGTTGGGACCTCGCCCATAGATAAAGGATAGATCGGGAGACTCATCGTGACTAACTGGAAAGGGATCCTCGTGATGCTGGCTCAAAGTGTGATCTGCGTGTACTGACTCGAAGGGAACACCTAGGTTTCATTCAATTTTTAAGATGCATGGGTCGGGATCTAAGTCAGATGAACCGCAACTTTTCTCCTCACTTGCCTTCGGGGCCTCTAGTGTTGTGTGTGGATTGTCACAACGAAGAAATTCATCAATTTTTGCTGTTAATTCACTTTCGTCTAAGTGACTACATGAATCCAATAGGGATTGGCCTTCAATAGTAATACTTTCATCCACCTTCCCGAATTCTCTTTCAAAATCTTCCATGCTCATGTCTCCTAGTTCTCTCTCTCGAGTAGTGCCTACGTCCTCCCTTACTTGCTCGATCTCCAACTCCACCAGTTTTCTCTCTTCTAACCCCTCTCTCCCTCTTTCAATTGAGGTCACTACACACCTCTCTCCCACTTTTCTCTCATTTTCACAACTATCACTATTACTTGATGAACTAGGGCACACTCTTAGCGGCTCTCTCTTGTGTGACCCCTCATTCTCATGGCTCGACACTAAGCAGGACCCTAGGGCATCTCCACCATCATTTTCCTCAAAGTACTCCCCTACGATCTCGTCTATGAAGCTCACCGCGTGAAGGTCATCTTCTTCCTCCATATGTTGGGTGACATGGAAGATGTTGGTCTCTAAGGTCATGTTCCCAAAGGTGAGTTGCATTCGCCCATTCCGAGTATTGATGATTGCGTTAGCCGTAGCTAAGAAAGGGCGCCCAAGGATGATGGGAACATGGTTACTCCAGTTAAAGGAGGGCTCCGTGTCCCAAATGACAAAGTCTACCGGGAAGTAGAAAGTGTCAATTTGGACGATCACGTCCTCGACTATGCCTCTTGGGATCTTCACGGTTCGATCCGCTAATTGGAGAGTGACCTTTGTGGGCTTGAGGTCGCCCAAGTCAAGTTGCCTATAGATGGAGTAAGGGAGGATATTAACACTTGCTCCCAAATCAAGTAAGGCTTTTTCGATTTTGTTTTCTCCAATGATGCAGGAAATGGTGGGTGCACCGGGATCTTTGAATTTAGGTGGGAGATCATTGAGTAAAATGGAGCTCACATTCTGTGCTAGAAAGACATTTTTCTTTACCTTCATCTTTCTCTTTACCGTCAACAAGTCTTTAATGACTTTTCCATAAGCTGGAATTTGCTTAATGGCATCGAGGAAAGGTAAATTCAGCTTAACTTGTTTTAGCACGTCATCACGTGGTTTTCCTTTATGGGAAGTAATTAGCCTTTGAGGAAACGGTGCCGCGGAGGGTGGTTTCACTACTACCTCGACCTCACTAGCATCTTCTTTGTCACTCTCATTTAAGGAGACATCTTCGGCCTCTTTCTTGCCGGACGAAATCTCCTTGTCTTTAAGTACATCTCGCGGAGGAGGTGACAAGTCAACTACCCTCCCACTACGTAGAGTGGTAATTGCGCTACATTGCTCAGGATGGTCATGGGGTGTCGAGCTAACACTAGTTTGACCTTGGAGAGGTCTTTGGCCCTGGGTAGGAAACTTGCCCTTCTCTTGAACACTCAACGAGGATTGTATTTTTGACAGATTCGCATTTATGTCGCCAATCAGACGATCATATTTGGCATTAGTTGCGGTCTGGCTTGCGATGAATTGATTCACGGTATCCTCGAGAGTTCTCCGCTGCAGCGGGATATAATTTCCATGGGGTGGTGGTGCTTGCACATGTCCTTGCATGTGTGGAGCTTGTTGAAATTGTTGTGGTCGAGGAGGGGCAACATGCGAAGGAGGGTTCATTGCGGCATGTTGTTGCCCGTAGTTAAAATCAGGATGATTTTTCCACGAAGGGTTGTATGAATTCCCGTGCGGGGCATCGAAATTACCCTTATAGCCTCCTATACCACTAACTTGCTCTTGCAACATTACTTTGTAGGCGGGTATCGTCGGGCATTCCTCAGTTGAATGTCCCGCCTCACAAATTGCACACACCTTCGCGATAGGATTTTGGATAGATCCAACTACCTCACATAAGTCTCGCAATCCTTTCTCAATGGTTTCCAATCGACAGTCCGTCATAGAATTCTTATCTACGTGGAATAGGCAGGATGCCGATGGAGCCGTGGTGGGTTGTCAATTTCGATTTTGAGCATTCGGGTCAGTGGTATCCCATGATTGGGTAGTCTCGACGACATACCTCATGTGAAGATCAACATCATGGGCATCTAGATCGATAAACGGACCGCTTCCCATAGTTTCAACAAGTTGTTTGGAGTTAAGATTTAACCCATTATAGATAAAGGAGATGATTTGCGATGGATCAAATCCATGATGGGGGCATGAAACCACTAACTCGTTGAAACGTTCATAACATCGATGGAATGGCTCATTTTCATGTTGCCTAAAAGCTTGAATTTGAGCCTTGATAGAGATTGTTCGATGTGTTGGGAAGAATTTCTTGAGAAATTTAGACTGTAGCTCATTCTAGGATGGAATCGAGCTTGGAGGTAAAGACCATAGCTAAGCTTTAGCTTTATCTTTGAGCGAGAATGGGAAGAGTTTGAGGCGGATCACCTCTTGTGTGCAGGTTTGATCATTGAGAGTCTCACACACATCCTCAAATTCCTTTATATGGAGGTATGGCTTTTCAGAATCCATACCTTGGTAATGTGGTAGCGTCTGGATCATCCCATTCTTGAAACGGAACTGCCCGGCATTATACGGGAGTATAATGCATCCCGGAGTGACAGTGCGCTCAGGATATAAGAATTCTCTCAACGGGCGGTACGGAAGCTCGTCCTCACCGGTAGGTGCATTACTATGTTGCGACATCTCTCTCTCACTTGACGATTCGTCGCTCTCACTGGGTGTGCACGACGTGTGTCCTACGAAGGAGAAGGGAGTGTTACTAGAGATTGACTGCGACGGTGTGGGAGGTGGGATCCAGAACTGTGGGGCGTTCGGAGTATGGGGACTATTAGGATTATACTCAACAAGTGGATTTTCGTGAATGCTGGTTGGAGTATTATGGGGTGTGGGAGTGATTTCAGAATTTTGCATCAAAGCTTAGGAGAGATGGCGGTGATTTTTTTTTTTTTTTTTTTTTTTGGATTTTTTGGTCAACGCTTTGGATTGGCTCACTCTAATCCTAAGTCTACCTAATTCCCCGGCAATGGCGCCAAAAACTTGACACGACTCAGAATGTGTCTCTAAAGTGTGTACTCTCTAGGCTCAAGTGTAAGCCTGTCGTTCAAGTAATAATTCGACAAGTCGGGTATCAATCCTCAGGGAAAAAGGACAACGGAGTTGTGACTACGGGATAAGACGGAGGAATCCTAACGATGACTCTAAACAGAAAGGAAAAGATTTGATTTTGATTTTGATTTTTGGGATTGATTAAACTAAATGCAATTATGAAATTTGAAGCCCTTATACTTTTGACTCATTTGAGTCTAGACTGTATAAGAGCTCATCTAGTTTGGAAATAGTGACAAAATAGTGTCCATCCTAGAAACCAAAGAGCTTCAGAGATTGGGTTGCTTCTTCTTCTATACATCTTGTGATGATCCTGAGACTATAGCCATCACTCACACACTTAGAATTTCATTTTTGCATTACATATTGCACCTCTATGTGTATTAATGTTGTGAGTGTGTTTAAATCCCTCAATTTGATTTTTAATAATTTTTTGGGAATTTTAAACCTATTTTAAACAAGGTTTTATTTAATTAAAACTTGATTTAAAAAGTCTTGGGGTTAATGTATAAATATGGATTATTGTGTTTATTGGCCTAAAGTTACTCTGGGTAGAAACCGAAAGCGCTAGAGACTCTAGGGTTGGCCTTGTAATTATTTTGGGACGCGCCTTTACCTTCGTTCTCAGGCCAACACCTGCTGTCTTCTGATTGGCCCAAACTGTGTTTCTTTTCTGAGACAAACCTTCGCGTGTTTACAGCCCTTGGATCAATCCTTATCGATGGCCTGCATGTCGCCTGAGTGGATCCCCGTGTAAACCCTTTAGCCAATCACAGCCTGCTTAATCCACCGCCTGTTGTGAGCCCTTGGATTGAAGTCAAAAGAGCTTGACTTAATCTCAGCCCTTGTTTTTGAACGAGGCTCTGGAATCTTCTCCTCGCCCTATTTAAAGGCCTCTCATCTCAGCCTTCGAAAGCTTTTGCCATTTTGCAAAGTCTCAGAGAATAAAGAGAGAAGAGAGAGAGAGAGAAGAGAGAAGAGAGAAGTTAGAGAGAGAAATCAAACCCTAGTTAGAAACCCTAACTTCGTCCAAATTCTTCTCAAGCCCAAATCACTTGCCTCTTCATAAAAACACCTTAAACCAGATAAACACCATCCTTAGTGTTTTCTTGAGTTTATGAGAGTTCGAGTTGAGAGATCTTGGGTTGCTGAAATCCTTGTGTTCTTGAATCTTATTTCCAACTTAGACATAGACTCAGATCTTGTTTCTGATTCTATAGAAATCATAGATCTGTAGTTTTGCATGTCACAACACACATAGTCACATTTATTTCTCATCTTGAGAATTTCTTTGTTGATTGTTTTCTGTTAAAACATTTTCTTACTTCAGGATCAACAAAATGTTTTTTTTATTATTTCTGTTTTTACAAAACCTAACCTGACCTAGTTGGATTCGCACTTGGAGGGTTCTCAATCTCCATAATATTTTCAAAACTGATTGAGAAAGGTCTTGACCGATTTTTTAAGCAAGATCTCCGTGGAATCTGGGTTATTCTGAAAGGTCAAATAGGTTCTTGGTTTTGTAAGAAAGAAAATTAACAATCTCACAGCATATAGACTTTATATGTGATTTGTTAGGATTGTCTGTAACTAATAAGTGTGTGTGAGTGCATGCATGTGTTTTAGAACACGATTCACAAACATCTTCACACTACAAACACTCAAAGTGTTGGCTATAAGATTTGGTGAACATAAGTCGACGTAAAGTGCTGAAACAAAGGAAGAGTTGACAATCTGAGACAACTACATCTACAAACAAGATCTGCAGAAAAATTAAGGACGCCAGAGGGTATAATCCTGAACTTGTATAGATTTGTTTTTGTGTGCATGCTAGTTAAATAGGTTGTAACTTACATATTTGTTTTAGTGATTGTTTTTGTTTTACTCCGTAGAGGGAGTCGTGGATGTTTCCTCAAGGTTGAGGTTTTACCACGTTAAAAATCCTGAGTATCAATATTTCTACATCTTCTCATCTCATTCTGATGTGTGCTGAGTTTAAAACATTTTAAACTGTTTGCTAAAACTAGTTATCAAATCTTGTCCATATCTCGTACATAATTTTGTTAACACATCTTGTGTTCAAAATCAGTTTGATTTTAGTAAAGAGTTTCTTCAACAAACTTCCGGAGTTGCTTAAATAGTTTATTTTCATAAACGGCTTTGGCAACGTTATTTTCAATTGGTATCAGAGCTTTTGGTGAACTTTTTCAAAAAGATCCTGAGTTTCTGAAACTTTTTTCTCAAAATCTATTATGGACGAGAAAAACGAAAGATATGGTAACTTGACCAGACCCCCAGTCTTTGATGGAACCAATTTCTCTTACTGGAAAGTAAGAATGATTGCTTTCATTCAAGGAACCCTGGGAGATGATGTCTGGGATATCATTGAAAACGGATACTCTTATCCAACTAAACCAGCCACTGATGGAAGCAATGAAAGGATTAAGAAAATATTGAGTGAGTTTACTCAAGAAGAGAAACAGGTTTCTCGAAATAATAACAAAGGCAAGAACGCTATATTTATGTCCATTAACGAACATGAGTTCAAGAGAATCTCATCTTGTACCACTTCCAAGGAAGCATGGGATACCCTGATTACTGCACATGAAGGAGACTCTAGGGTAAAAGCTGCTAAGACTCAGATGTTAATCCAACAGTACAATACCTTAATCATGTCTGAATCTGAGTCTTTCGATGATTTTTATATGAATCTTACTGATATTGTCACTAAACTTCATGCCAATGGTATAACTTATGATAGACAGGAAATTGTCTCTAAAATTCTGAGATCATTACCACAGAAATTTGGCAATAAAAGATATGCTATTGAGGAGATGTGTGATATTAATCTCACTCCTGAATTACTCAGTAGCAAATTAAGAACTGTGGAAATGGAATTAGAGTTTAAGAAACAATTGACCCACACTCACAGGAAAAATACCAATTCCACCCTTAGCTTTTCCTCTAAGATGACTAAGCCTGAGTTAAACACTTCTAGTAATGATTCTGATGAGGACTGTGACTTAGAAAGTCTAGATAATCAGATTGCCCTAATGACGAAGCAATTTAAGAAAATTGTCAAATTTAGAAACAGTATTGCAAATAAACAAGGCAAGTCTAATTATTCTACTCCTTCAAATCACAAGCCCCATGAGAAACCTCATGACAAACAGAACAAGGACAACACCAGACCTCACAGAGACCTCAAGAAAATTGAATGCTATAGATGTGGTAAACTAGGACACATTGCTCAAGACTGTAGAGTTAATTTAAATACCCAAAACAAACACTCTAGAGCCAATATCTGCAAAACCTGGGATGACTCAAGTGACTCTGAAAATGAGGAACCTGAGGCATCTGATGGTTTTGATCCTTGTTTATCCTTCTTTGCGAAAATCATATATAATGATGATATGCCGATGCTTGATAGTGAGAATGAGTCTAGTAATTCTAGTTCTGTTGCTGTGAATCATACTTTAACTGGTTTAGATGCTTTACTTACTGAGAATATTATTACTTCTTCCTCGGGGTGTGTGAGTCAAATGGGAATCGATACTGCTGATGTCAATGGGTGCGTGAGTTTAAGAAATGAAACCTTAGGGGTCACTTCACACACTTTACTTAGTGACTCAGACAATGATGATCTCCCAGACATCCACACTCTATATACTAAAACTCTTAAGAAAAGCACTAGACTAGAAAAGATTGTGAAAGATCTTACCAAAAAGCTAGAGGATCTAAGCCTAATGGTAAAAGTGAATGCTGAAGAGTATACTACTCAATGTATGTCTCATGAAAGTGATATCAAAGTGTTTGATGAAAAACTGAAATCTTTGACTGAAGCTAATGAAATTCTGGAGAAAAAATACAAAGGGACATTATTAGAATTGGAACAAACAAAAGAAATGACAGCAACTGTTTTCAAAAAATTTACCAAATTTGAAAATAATTCAAACTGTTTTGATGGATTTGTTGCTGAATCTAAAACCAATTCTGATGATAGAACTGGAATAGGGTTTTGCCCCAATTTAAAGACACAAACAAAACTTGTTGAACCTATCAAGTTTGTGTCAGGAGGCAAAAGACCTATTGAAACGTGTCCAGACTTTCATTCTCTAAAAATTAAGTTTGATCATCAAAACACTAACACTGGAGATGCAAGTTGCTCTAAGCATGAAAGTTTACCAAAGGGAAAATATGTCTGCCCCCCTATTAGGAAAAGTGAACCTGCTTTCAAACCTGCGCTACCTAGGAATAAAATTCAGCCTGAAAATTTCTCAAAACCTTTGTTTAGAGACTTTCCTAAGGAAAACCCCATTCTGAGCAATCTTTATTGCTCCTATTGTGATATATATGGCCACTCCTTCGATAATTGCTATGCTAGGAGACTGATTAAGCCTATCTACAACACTCCTATGTACCATAACTTTAACTATTCAAGGAGGAGTCGTAACAACTATGTCCTTCCCAGGCCACCAGACAAAAACTCTAACTATAGGAATAGAAGGACTAAACCTAAAAGGACATTTACTAGAAGGATTACCAGAAACTTTTCTAAATCAAATGCTCAGGAATTTAAATTTACCCCAAATCATGCGCAAAATGTTTTTCAACAAAAATCTAATGCTCGCAAATTTTATCAAATGAGAGCAAACAAGCGCAAACTAAAAACCAGGGCAATTTGGGTTAGAAAAGATGATCTAGCACCCGAGATGAAGTGTAATGTTGTTGTTTCTGCATTAAAAGCTGAACTTACATCTTCTGGTTGGTATTTGGATTCTGGATGTTCCAAGCATATGACAGGTGATGATACAAAACTTTTAAATAAAACCCACTTTGATGGTGGAAAAGTTGTTTTTGGTGATGGAATATCATCCCAGATCATAGGCAAAGGAACTCTTAAAGAAAAAGGACTTCCACTTCTTGAAAATGTTCTCTTAGTTAAAGGTCTCAAGGCTAACTTGCTCAGCATTTCGCAATTTTGTGATTTAAACCATACTGTTACCTTTTCAAAGAACAATTGCAAGATTTTAAATGAAAAGGGAGAATGCTTAATAACAGGATTCAGGACCCCTGACAATTGTTATACTGTCATGCCTAGTTCTGAAATCTGTAATGTTGCCAGAATGGATGACAACGAGATATGGCATAACAGAATGGGTCACATTAATTACGAAAATTTGAGTAAATTGTCTTCTCAACAGATAGTTAGAGGAATACCAAAAATTAAACCTATTCATAACATTGTCTGTGGTCCCTGTCAAGAAGGAAAGATTGTTAAAGCACCTCATAAAAGAGTTAAAGATATCCTTACCTCAAATCCCTTAGAACTCATCCATATGGACCTAATGGGTCCTTCACAAACTGTTAGTCTTTGTGGACACAGTTATATTCTAGTTATGGTTGATGATTTCACTAGGTTCACCTGGGTAGCTTTCTTAAAACAGAAATCCGATACTTTTCAAACCTTTTTAAAGATTCTTTTACGGATTGAAAATGAGAAAGACACCCAAGTGAATAGAATCCGAAGCGATAGAGGTGGTGAATTCAAAGATACTGGTGTTATAGAATACTATGACTATAATGGTTACAAACATGAGTTCAGTGCTCCTAAAACCCCTCAACAAAATGGTATAGTTGAGAGAAAGAATCGAACCCTTCAAGAGATGGCACGTGTCATGCTCCATGCTAAGAACCTACCTAAGTATTTTTGGGTAGAATCCATTCGTACAGCATGCCATATTGTCAATAGGGTCTATCTTAGAAAGAATTCCAAACAAACCCCTTATGAACTTTGGTACAATAAAAAGCCTAATCTTAAGTACCTTAGGACCTTTGGTAGTACCTGTTATGTTTGCAAAGATAGGGAACACTTATCTAAATTTGAGAGTAGGGGAGATAAAGCCATATTCTTAGGTTATTCACCTAACAGTAGAGCTTATCGGGTATTTAATCTTCGCACTAAAACCTTAATGGAATCCATAAATGTAATTGTTAGTGACACTACTATAGAAAGCAAGACTAGTGAATTAACTATAGAAGAAGAATCGTCAAATATTTTAGAAAATGACTCTTCTGAAATAGACAATTCATTACCTATTGAGTCACCTGAAGTACCTAACTGGGTTTCTAAAGACCATCCCATAAACAATGTAGTTGGTAACCCTAGTGAACCAGTACGTACAAGATCCAAACTTAGAAATTATGCACTCTATGCATGCTTTGTTTCTCTCTTGGAACCAAAGAATGTAAATGAAGCATTGAATGACACTCACTGGATTTCTGCTATGCAGGATGAACTTTTACAATTTGTCATTCATGATGTATGGTATCTTGTTCCTCGTCCTGATCACAAAAAGGTTATTGGTACTCGTTGGATTTCAAAAATAAAACTGATGAAAATGGGATAGTAATTAGAAATAAAGCTAGACTAGTTGCTCAAGGTTATTCCCAAATAGAGGGAATTGATTTTAACGAGACCTTTGCTCCTGTCACTCGTTTAGAATCAGTTCGTCTGCTTCTTGCTATAGCCTGTCACATGCATTTTACATTATATCAAATGGATGTTAAATCTGCATTCCTTAATGGAATACTTGCCGAGGAAACCTATGTAGAACAACCTAAAGGGTTCATTGACCCTAATCATCCTAATCATGTATTTCGGTTGAAAAAGGCTTTATATGGTCTTAAGCAAGCTCCTAGAGCTTGGTATGAGCGCCTGTCCAGTTTTTTGCTGGATAATGGTTTTCAAAGAGGTGGAAATGACCAAACCTTATTTGTCAAACATTTTGACAAACACATTACTATCGCTCAAATCTATGTTGACGATATCATATTTGGATCTACTTCTACCTCAGAAGTAAAATCTTTTGCTGAAATCATGAGCAAGGAATTTCAGATGTCCCTTATGGGAGAGTTACAGTTCTTTCTAGGTCTCCAAGTCAAACAACAACCAGATGGATTATTTCTTTCGCAGACTAAGTACGCATTAGAGATAGTTAAAAAGTTTGGCCTCGAGAGTGCTAAAAGTCCTAAAACGCCTATGAGTACTACAGAAAAATTGTCTAAAGATGAAAATGGAAAATCTGTAGACCCCACTTTATATCGTAGTATGATTGGCACATTACTCTATCTGACTGCCTCGCGTCCTGATATCATGTATGCTGTGTGTGTTTGTGCGCGTTATCAAAACAACCCCAAAGAGAGTCATTTAAATTCGGTTAAACGGATAATTAAATACGTTAAGGGCACTCTAAATTTAGGAATTTGGTACACGAAGGACACACCGAGCACTATTATTGGGTACATTGATGCTGACTGGGCTGGGTGTACTGATGATAGTAAAAGCACTTCAGGCGCATGTTGTTATATTGGTAATAACCTGGTAGGATGGAGTAGTAAAAAACAGAACTGCACATCTCTCTCGACTGCTGAATCTGAATACATAGCCGCCGGTAGCTGTTGTGCCCAATTATTGTGGCTTAAACAAATGCTAAGTGATTATGGTATTCAAGAAACCACACTCCATCTCTATTGTGATAACCAAAGCGCGATCAATATTTCTAAGAACCCGGTTCAACACTCGCGAACTAAGCACATTAAGATAAGACATCACTTTATTCGGGAATTAGTTGAAACCAAGGAATTAGAAATTAACTATCTTCCAACTGATCTACAGCTTGCAGATTTGTTTACTAAACCTCTTGATTTTAATAGATTCATCTCTTTACGTAAATCAATTGGTATGGTTTGTGTTGAATAAATATCTGCTGTTATTTTCCAAGTTTCTTCCCTTTGTCCATTTGAGACAAAATGGGGTAGAAATTTGAGTCTTTCTGCATATACTAAAAAGGCTTGATCTTAGTAATTCTTTGCAGGTATTCTCCTTGTACAGTCATTCTCGTTTGTAATAATAGGATGTTAAACTGTATATAGTTGAGTTATGTAATTTTTGCTTTCTAGGATTTGGGTAGATAGAACTTTTATAGGAATAGGTTTTCTTTATTTGTTGTCACCCTACGAGTTTAGAAGACTCAAAGGAGATTTTGTCTCATATTTCCAAAGGGGGAGATTGAAGCCCTTATACTTTTGACTCATTTGAGTCTAGACTGTATAAGAGCTCATCTAGTTTGGAAATAGTGACAAAATAGTGTCCATCCTAGAAACCAAAGAGCTTCAGAGATTGGGTTGCTTCTTCTTCTATACATCTTGTGATGATCCTGAGACTATAGCCATCACTCACACACTTAGAATTTCATTTTTGCATTACATATTGCACCTCTATGTGTATTAATGTTGTGAGTGTGTTTAAATCCCTCAATTTGATTTTTAATAATTTTTTGGGAATTGTAAACCTATTTTAAACAAGGTTTTATTTAATTAAAACTTGATTTAAAAAGTCTTGGGGTTAATGTATAAATATGGATTATTGTGTTTATTGGCCTAAAGTTACTCTGGGTAGAAACCGAAAGCGCTAGAGACTCTAGGGTTGGCCTTGTAATTATTTTGGGACGCGCCTTTACCTTCGTTCTCAGGCCAACACCTGCTGTCTTCTGATTGGCCCAAATTGTGTTTCTTTTCTGAGACAAACCTTCGCGTGTTTACAGCCCTTGGATCAATCCTTATCGATGGCCTGCATGTCGCCTGAGTGGATCCCCGTGTAAACCCTTTAGCCAATCACAGCCTGCTTAATCCACCGCCTGTTGTGAGCCCTTGGATTGAAGTCAAAAGAGCTTGACTTAATCTCAGCCCTTGTTTTTGAACGAGGCTCTAGAATCTTCTCCTCGCCCTATTTAAAGGCCTCTCATCTCAGCCTTCGAAAGCTTTTGCCATTTTGCAAAGTCTCGGAGAATAAAGAGAGAAGAGAGAGAGAGAGAAGAGAGAAGAGAGAAGTTAGAGAGAGAAATCAAACCCTAGTTAGAAACCCTAACTTCGTCCAAATTCTTCTCAAGCCCAAATCACTTGCCTCTTCATAAAAACACCTTAAACCAGATAAACACCATCCTTAGTGTTTTCTTGAGTTTATGAGAGTTCGAGTTGAGAGATCTTGGGTTGCTGAAATCCTTGTGTTCTTGAATCTTATTTCCAACTTAGACATAGACTCAGATCTTGTTTCTGATTCTATAGAAATCATAGATCTGTAGTTTTGCATGTCACAACACACATAGTCACATTTATTTCTCATCTTGAGAATTTCTTTGTTGATTGTTTTCTGTTAAAACATTTTCTTACTTCAGGATCAACAAAATGTTTTTTTTATTATTTCTGTTTTTACAAAACCTAACCTGACCTAGTTGGATTCGCATTTGGAGGGTTCTCAATCTCCATAATATTTTCAAAACTGATTGAGAAAGGTCTTGACCGATTTTTTAAGCAAGATCTCCGTGGAATCTGGGTTATTCTGAAAGGTCAAATAGGTTCTTGGTTTTGTAAGAAAGAAAATTAACAATCTCACAGCATATAGACTTTATATGTGATTTGTTAGGATTGTCTGTAACTAATAAGTGTGTGTGAGTGCATGCATGTGTTTTAGAACACGATTCACAAACATCTTCACACTACAAACACTCAAAGTGTTGGCTATAAGATTTGGTGAACATAAGTCGACGTAAAGTGCTGAAACAAAGGAAGAGTTGACAATCTGAGACAACTACATCTACAAACAAGATCTGCAGAAAAGTTAAGGACGCCAGAGGGTATAATCCTGAACTTGTATAGATTTGTTTTTGTGTGCATGCTAGTTAAATAGGTTGTAACTTACATATTTGTTTTAGTGATTGTTTTTGTTTTACTCCGTAGAGGGAGTCGTGGATGTTTCCTCAAGGTTGAGGTTTTACCACGTTAAAAATCCTGAGTATCAATATTTCTACATCTTCTCATCTCATTCTGATGTGTGCTGAGTTTAAAACATTTTAAACTGTTTGCTAAAACTAGTTATCAAATCTTGTCCATATCTCGTACATAATTTTGTTAACACATCTTGTGTTCAAAATCAGTTTGATTTTAGTAAAGAGTTTCTTCAACAAACTTCCGGAGTTGCTTAAATAGTTTATTTTCATAAACGGCTTTGGCAACGTTATTTTCAAAATTATGATGAGATATGCAACTAACTAAATTATCTGAATGAGGAATGAGGAATTAAATTGAAATTGCTAAACTTAAATGATGAGAAAATAGGATGGGAATACAATCCCCCAACCCTAGTGTAGTGTAGTGACAACGTCAATCATAAATTTATCCGATTAATTCAAACTCGGAATTTAGTACTCCCAAGCATTATGTATACGAGGTTCAAGCCCGCGTCATACCTAATCTGAGGATGAGTAAATCGGTATCGCGGTAATTACATTCAAATTGTGTTCTATTCATCACGAGTACCCAAGGGCAAACGAGATATAAAGATCCACAATTATTATGAAATTACACGATACGATCAAAATTAATCATTAAATTCATAGGATTAACGTTATACACATACACTAACACATCAGGTTGGGTTCATGCATCCCAACCTTTAAAACCTAGCCGGACATGTTAAATGGACTAACGCATGAAATAATAACGTTGCATGTGTAGGAATTCATGATGAAACTAACTAGAAGCATGTAAATACGTATTATGAATGCGAAAACAGGTTGAATCAACTACGAAAACTAAGCATGCAAGAACAACAACAAAAATATTGAATCTTGAATTAAAACTTGAAAAACAAACCCTTAACAATTGAATCTTGAAGAAAATAAATCCCTTGATGTTCCTAGATGTTTCTCCTTCTTCTTCTCTATCAAAAACTGAGTAAAACTACTCCTAATGGCTGCTCCTAAGTTGTGACCTACGTTCCCTACAATATTGGAGAGTTTTAAACCTAATAGGAGACTTGGGAACCAATCAGCATAAAAGGCAAAATTCGCGTATCAGGTACCCCGAACCGGTTCGGGTGTACCTGCGAACCGGTTCTCCCCCCCTCCCCCCGAACCGGTTTGGCCTGGGGTTCGCGAATGTGTGTTGGCCTGGAGTTCAACACTTAGAATTTTTCTGACTTTTCTCTTCTTTTCTTGGATTTTTCTTCAACTTCAACTGAGCATAGCTTTTCAACCTTAGCTCGGATTTGGGGGTCGTTTCTTCCAGTGTTCTCTTTGTTCTGAGCTCTTCAACTTTCCAGTTGAATTATCCTTCCGAATCTGGCTGCAAAATTACCAATTTGCCCTTGAACTTGCCTTATTAGCTTTTCTAGCATTGTCTTGCTTCCTCCTTTGCACTGCTTGCATAATTAACCTGTAAAACCAATAGGAGAAGTACAAAACACGAAATACTCGCCACGAAGGTTAGTAGCATAAATGTGAATCAAGTCCATATATGTTACATCACTCGGGCTCACAAAAGTACTGAAATTAGGGGGATAAATATACAATATTTATTCCCAATCAACCACACCCTCGCACACTCCTCACTAACAGAGGCTATGTACCTTCCGCTCGGATCCGAGCACATTGATCGCGCATCTTTGGTATGTCCCTCCAAGAGGTATTGGACGGTGTCAGTCTCGATATCAATTAAACTTATAGTATTTCCTGAAGCAGCAACCAAGACGTTCCCAAATCTTGGCTAGAATTTAACTTGCCTGCTAGCTTCATGATTAGAAATGCTTTTACAAACACCTTAGTTAATGTACCACAGTCGGATCTCATCATTACTATCACAAGAGCATAATAGATCAATGTTTTTTGGGTGGAAATCCAGCGAGATCACTTGTCCAGCATGCCCAACGATCTTTAAGACAAAATTTCTTGGTTTGCTCGCATCCCATATTTGGATAATTTTATCAAAGGAAGAGGTTGCGAAGACTATTGAATTTTATTTAAAATGAACATCTGTTATAATATGAGAATGCCCTTCACCATAATTAACATGATTACGATTATCCATGTTAAAAATCGATACCTTCTTCTCATGCCCAGCACTGACTAATAATTTTTCATCTGATGAAAAATGGCAGCACAGAACCTTGTTATTGCTCGAACGGAGGCTGCCAACCTCCTTAAAAGAGAAGCCTTCATTTTTAATTTTATTGCAATGAGAAAGATAAGACTCAATATTTTCTTTCGCCGCTCTATCCGCCTCTGCATTACCACCACCTGAAACACCCTCTCTAGTTTATTTCTCAGTTGTTCGCCTCTGAGAGACTGTCATCTGATTATCGCGAGTCATCTTGCCCATTTATGTGACTCTTGGGAATCAATAGATGTCTCAAATAGCTTCAAAGAATTAATTTTCTTTCTTGGTGTTTGCGGCATTACTTGACATGTCTGTTGGTTTGGTATCATTGAAAGTGAATTTGATACTTTACACCCCATTCCAGGGGAAAAAGGTCTAGTTCCAGTAAAAGGCCATCCTTGCAACGGAATTGGATCAATCCATTTGTTTTTACTTAATCTCCCTCATGCTCATTAATGGTCATTCATGATGTTAAAACCCTATCTCAACAACTCACAATAAACAACGAAGTTCTCACTCTTGTTGGATCTTAGTAGTTGCATAACTCCCATAAGGACTAAACTATGCTTATTGAAAAATCACAACTTCGTGCCGCAACATCCTGTAGGTCCCAAGGTGACAACATGGGGACACTCGAATGCAAAAGATATTTGTCCCTTTTTTGGACAGTCCTTTCTTTGCGATGAAAAATGAAATCTAATAGTCCACATACAAGTATAACATGACTGCCTTTAAGCTAGAACATTTGTTTAATCTTAACTTGCAAAATTTCATCTCTATATATTGTTTCTTGCTTATTCTTTTCTATTTCGGGACTCGTGAGGATGCTTTGTTGCTATAGAGTCAACAAGAAGCTGTGATAGCTTTTTAGATCTTGGGGGATGAAGCGCAGATAATTCAGGTATTTACTATAACGATTCCATTTTTCTTTTGTAAAATATATTTTTTTTCTTCATACAATTGAAATTCCCAAGTATAATCTTCTTTCTCATTTTCTCGTGGTGCTGTTTTTCTAAAAGAAAATGATTCTTAAATTGAATGTTGTCGTAAATGTGAATATTTACCGAATGTATGTAGTTAATTATAAAGGGTGTAAATTGTGGCAGATGAGTTGTATAAACAGTAGTAATGTTGCATGGAAAAAAAGTAAATTGATGTTGTATAATGCCTAGTTATGAGATATTTCTTATCTCCTCTATTAATTAAATCGTAAAATGCAAACGTTCTTCGAGATGGGAGGTGGAACGCGCAAGATGTACCTGTTCTTATTCCATGTGACATAATTAGTATTAAACTTGGGGATACAGTTTCGACAGATACTCGTCTACGTGATGGAGATCCATTAAAAATATATCGGTCTTATTTTTACCATTCCTGTTATGTTGATTAAATTATAGATGACTTTATTCACAATTGAGTTGTCTTACTAAACACCCTATCAACTTTGCAGTTTGCCCTCGAATATGAGTCCCTTCTTGTGAAAAAAGGCCCGAAGATGGTGTTTATTTGGGATCTGCGTCCAAATAGGGGAAAGTGATGCAATTGTAACTGTCAGAGTTATGCATACCTTCTTTGTCAAGGTTGCACACCTTGTTGTCGGTTTATTCGGAGGTAGTCTCGGTAATTGAGTTATATAGGGTTCAATTTTAAGTTGTTCAGTTAATGAGTACCATAACTGCTTCTGATTTGGTAGTTTTTTTTTTAATTTGTTGATTCAGATATGGACTATGTAGGTTGTACGTTAATGAGTTTTTTTTAATTGTTTGGTTAGCAGAGGACGGTATTGGCAGGATCACCTCATATTCATGTATTTACCCCGGCTTGTATACAAATGTGCTTGTCGAACGATGCTCTTCACTTTAGATTCTCATTCTTGATGAGGTACGAATACAATCTATATGGTATTGCTAAATTTGAAATTTTCTCAACTTGTTTATGTAAACCAATGTGACGATAAAAGACATTACAAAAACAGGGGTTGCTAAGGGAACCCTGAGAATTACCCCTAGATGGAGATCGATAACGTTGCGTTTGATTGGAAATAGTAGCTGAATTTTTTTTTTAATTTATTTCCTAAACAGTGAGGATAGTCCTATAAACAAAAGAAATTTTGTCCAATTTTTTAAACTTATTTACAGTTATTTTTGTTATATAAAAAATCTTTTTGACTTGAATTACACATGACTTAATACTTTGGGAATACTCGAATTCATATGTTGTGTTTTATGTTGCACTAGATATTTATATATGTTGTTTTGAACTTATGAAGGCGAAAGGCATGTGAAAGGAGTATAATTGTCGGACAACACGATCGTGAATGGAGGAAGAGGAATTCGACGTATTGTTGCCTAAAACTATGAAGTGATTATTACTATAGAGGAACACATACTTTTTATAAACGAATTAAATTTGGTTGACGTGTTAGCTCAATTAGATACATTGTAGTTTTTTGTTTGATCTATTGTAACATTGAATGTGGAACAAATGAATCTACACCTTTTAATTTGTATTTTGAATATTTTTTTTACATTACACGATTTTTTATGACAATTTATATTAAAACATTATGACATGAAATATTTTACATGACAAATTTTAATATATATAAATGGTTTGAATGACAGTTTTTAACAGTCATAAAAGGCTTTTTTTTTCTTGTAGCGCTTAATTATCTCAAATATTAGATAAGAAAATTGAATGCATTTAATATTATTGGGTAATTATTTTATGCATAAAATATGAATATTAAATACCGTAACTATTAGCGGAGACAATAATTTGCTCCAGGAAAATATTTCTAGTGGCAAATTTGAATTGTTACAAAACTATTTTAACCTTGGGCAAAAACTTAGTTTTGGTAGAAAATCTTATATTTGTTACAAAAATAACCTTTTAGTAGCGAATTTGAATTGCCACAAAACTATCTTGACCTTGAGCAAAAACTTAGTTTTAGTAGCAAATTATATATTTGCTACAAAAAGAACCTTTTAGTGGCAAATAACGTATTTTTAATGACAATTTTGAATATTTTATGTAGCAAATAATTTGCCACTAAAAATACATCATTTAGTAGAAAAATATGTTTGCCACTAAATTTGTAACATTTACTAGCAAACGCCAAAAAAATTCCACTAAAGGTATTAGCAGCAGGTTTTTAGTAGCAAAGCTGTGATAAAAACAAATTTGCCACTAAATGATTTAGTGGAAATTTTTTAATGATTAGTCACAATTTTGTTTTGCAACTAAAATTCTTTTTTCTTGTAGTTTTGTTAACACTTGTGTTTTTCATGTGCATCTTCTACACCTTTTACCTCGGGTTTTCAGTTTCAAACGATTTAGGAGATGGAACCAAAATGAATTGCTTGTGCATCCATTTAACGTCTTCGTGCGAAGCAAGCCAAGACCGTAAAGAAGAAGGTTGAGGCCCAAGCTGAGATAAAGGAAAAATATTAGAGGTATCTTCTGACCCAGAAAATAACGTGAAGGACCCAACTACCACAAATAAAAGGTCAATTAATCCCTTCACCTCTCATCCTGACCCTAAGTAGGTGAGGATAGAACAACTGAGGAAAACAGGAGTTGGGAAGACGTTTGTTGTTATTAAAGGTCATCCATCTTACCATATTCCAAGGGAGAATGATAGTCCTTTTGTATGTCCCTTAGTGGATGAGTACAAGAGGGATTTAAATAACCCTTCCATGTATGATACGTTGAAGAAGAATGACAAGTCCATCATTTGCAATGTAGTAAATGCTCTGGATCATCATGGCTACCATGATAACAATCCTGATTACGAATATCTTAGTACTTTAAATAATCATTCCTTACGGTAATTTTCTCATCACAAGGTTGTTCTGATAACTTTTAATACTTTGTTTATTTTATGAAGTTTTTACTATCTTCCAATGTCACTCCTTGTATTATTTTACAATAATCCATGGCCTCTATTATCCTTCTAGAAAGAGGTAGTATAGTTACAGCCAATGCCTGGACTTTTGAGAAGAAGAAGAATATATATCAAGAACTTAAAACTCGTGACCCTAGTTTGAATGGGTAGCTGATCACTTCCCATTTTGAAGCTACTAAGGCCAAAGAGGATCTAAGGCAGAAGAATGATGAGCTAAAGTTGAAGGGTGATCATGTGATTCAGAGGACAAAGATGCTCGCTAAGGCTAAGGAATATCTCACAAATGCTAAGGAGTAGGTTGGTCTTGATGCAACCACCATTCAAAGTTTGAGAAAGGTATTGGATAAGGCCAAATATGATGTTGTCTCCAAGTTAAGGCCTCGTTTGATTTTAATATAGAGACGATATCCTTATTCGTTGAGGTTTATGCCGAGATTAAGAAAAGAGTGATGAAAAATTACTTTGACATTAATGAAATCATCCACACTTCGGAAGGAAATGATGGTGAGTCCATGTCTTTGTCTAATACTAACACCATGTGTGTGGATAATGTTGCTACAGAGGCCAACAACACTGCACCAGGTGATATGATTACGATAGAGTTGATTCTTCCAGCCCCCTAAAGTGGTGACTGAAGGGAATCCATAAGATACTTAGATAGTCAATGATGATGTTATTGGTCCTTCAAAAGATCATCCCGCTACTTAAACTTTTTTCTCATCTTTCATATCTTGTATTGTAACTCTTTCAACAATCACTTATGTAATTGATCGTTCAATATTTTGATATTTCCTTATGCTTTTAGCTTGAATTCATACTTTTACCTTAGTTGGGTGAAAGTAATTTCCATTGTTTCGTGCTATTTGAATACATTTGTAATATTATCTTTCACGATATATTTTTTACTAAGTTATTTTGTTAGGTTAAGTTATTAGCCCTCATATGTAATTTTGTGTTTTCGAGAATCATTTCGGACATGCAGTAATGTTTTTAACGTAGTTAGTTTAGCAATTGTAATTGAAATAGTGATTTGAGTTTATTTGGGCATGATAATATTTAAGTCATTACATCGTCTTGTGGTCGACTAGCTGACTTGACCTGACTACTAGATACCGTTGGACGAACATGTGTTGTCCAAATAGGCCTTTTGTAAGTACAAACTTATCATCCCCATATCATCTTTATACGTGAAGCCTTTGGTCATGGGCAGTGATGTGGTCATCCATAACAGAGATTATCATTGCCTTAGTCAAATTACCGGTCTAGAGGTCCACTTTTGGCAAACCTGACCTTATGACAACATTGGTTTCCCATGGATCGAACAACTTATTGATATTGACTTGTCTAAAGGACAAGACCCCTCATGAAGTGTGGTCTAGTCATTATAAATTTATTCTTCTCAATTTCTTTAAGATGTCTTTGACCTAGTCTTTTTTCCCATCTCTTATAATTGGGAATCTTCGTAGTAAATAATAGAAGAACTTGATTAATAACAATATGGAGAGAAGACTGATTTTTCATTGACAAGAGAAAAACTTCGTACATAGACTGCTTTCATCATATCTTTATTTATCTCACATGCTTTTTGATTATAATTGGACTAATGATAATATTTCCTCTAGTTCTCTACATTCCAAGGATTTTTTAGGGGTTCCTCTTCTAGAGTTTTAATCTTGTATGTGTCGGGTCATACTACAACCCTGACTCTGTAGGGACCATGCCAGTTCAGCTCCAACTTATTTTCCTTCTGGATCACCTTGTTCAAAATCAAATCCCCTTCTTTTAGCGTGCTCATCTTGAGTATTTTATTGTAGAATATAGCCATCCTTTGTTGATATGCCATGACTCTCAGGGTTTCATGTTCCTTTACTTCCTCCATCAAATCAAAGTTGAGTTAGTGCATAAGGTCGCACCTTGGTGAGTTAAAGTGCAAAATATCGTGGCTCGACAAGTTAATCTCCATCGGTATAACAATTTCATAGTCAAATGCTAGCATGAGTGGAGTTTTATAGTGGAGGTTTTAGGGGTCATCCTGTAGGCTCATGGGGCACTTTGTAGCTCATTAATTCTACTTTGAGTCTTCAATTATTATCTTAATTCCATCCAATAAAGTTTTCTTAGTGATCCCGATATATTCATTGCACTGAGGATTACCAGGTGCAGAGTGTAGCTTTCCAATTTTAGACCTGATGCAGTCACTACACTAAAAATGCTAATCTGTCATGCTGAGGGACGGAGATTCTAGAACGGTTTTAAACCATGCTAAAATCTGGCATGGTTTTGTCATAAATTGGCACGGTTTAAAACAGTGCTAAAATCTAGCACGGAAACAAGGGTACATTTCATTAAAAAAAATAACACCCCAAAATTTCAAGCGGGGACCAAAATTTCAAGAGGGACCAAATCATTCTAACCTAACTCTCTCTCTCTCTTTCTCCACGCTACCCGACTTTACTCCCCGATCCACACTATGAGGCACCTCGTCATCGCTGCCTCTCGACACCTCCATCATCGAAACTACCCACGAACTTCCATCATCCACGTTGCGTATGCTTCCTGACGCCTCGTTGTCGCTGCATCCCGATGCCTCCATCATCCACACTATCCACGACATCAAACAAACACAGGTATTTCAATATCTTGTATTTAAGTAACTGGTTATTTGGGTTGCATGTTCTACCATCAAACTCCCTAATCTTGACTGGTATATGACTTATCCTTTGAGAAAAAGGGTCGTAATGCATAATGCAAATGAACATATGATACATTCAACTAGTGGGGAGACTTTTCCATCCTCCAATAGTGGTGCATAGATTGTGAGAATTTTCAGAGCTTGTTGTTGATTTTTTTGCATATATTTCAAAGTGAAAATCCTAGAAAATATTATTTTGGACCACTAATAATTATTAGGGTAAAGGTTAGCCAAGTATGATAAGTGAAGCTTTTGAGTCTGGTACATTTAGTATGGTTATGTATGGGATGTTAGTAGCTTGATGACTGACATGATTTTTGTTTAGGGGGGGGGGGATTTTGTTGTCATTTGGGTTTCAGTTAGGGAAATTATTCTGACATTCAATGGGTTATCTTGTGGAGATATATTTGATGGTCCGAATACTATGGATAGGGGAGTAGATGGGTTGGTAATCCCCAAAATGTATCTAAGTTTGATCCACTAAGCTAGGAAATTTCATATCATAGTTTCTACTAGTTTATTTAGGTTGATCATTGGGTTGGAGGTTTTCCTATGTTAAACAACTGTGGAGGCAAAAATGGGATAATTTTGAATTTTTGGAGTTTTAAACAATGGTATATTTTTTAACTTGGTGTGCATGCGGGGTATTTTTTTGGTTTCCTTCAGAGAGTGTTTTGTTTGAGATTTGGGTGAGGTATGACTGTAGAAAATATAGTATAACGTCAAAAATTATTTACCTTTCACTAATTCTTTTTATCCAACACCTTTACACCGCCAAAGAATATTAAGTATTATGGTTAGAACCACATCATTTTAATACATGTTATCCCTCACATTTTTTATACCAATGCAATTTTAACGCATCACATGTTGTACCTTATAAGGTATACAATAAGGGTGAAGGTCCTTAGTACCTAAAAAACATTTAAGTGGGACAAGTTGAGTTACTTACATAGAAACTTAACCTAACCCTATGCCTCATATCATTATTCTTAACCTTAAACCTAAAAGAGTTGAGTGTGGGGATAGAGAATACTTATGAGACAATTTGGGGGCAAGGAAAGCTAGGGCTTGAGGAGGCAAAACTAGGAGATAAATACTGGGAAGAAAATCAATCGCAATTAACAAGCTAAGAGTCATCTTATTCACAAATCAACCACTCCATTTTTAAGACAAGAACTATGTCCTACTTTTTTCCTTTTTATAAATATGATAGTTATAGGGTTCATGTTTGGACAAGGTTAAAATAACAATTGATTTAGTCAAATCATTTTATTTGTGTAATTAAACCATAAATTTATTAATTGAACTTAATTGGCTAATTGGTATTAAATTGAACAATTAGAATGTATTATATGTGATTTTTATAATTTAGTAATTCTCCACAGTTCCTCTTGTTGAAATTTTGAAAAGCTATTTTATGGGCTGAGATTTTATTAACACATTCTGGATCCACACATTTATCAGGATGTCATCGATGATCAATAAAGAGTTGATGAAGGAAAAAAACTTTGAGACCGATGCGTATAGAGACGGGGATTAAGAGTTTATATAGTATGTGTGTAACACTATTCATGGGGATATACATTCATGTTCGTGTAGGGGTTGTCGCAATGGAAAAGGACATGTTACTTTAGATGAAATCTTTATCCATTTGATGGACTATGGTATGGATATAAATTAAACCTTATGGAAATTTCATGGGGAGATGCCAATTCTTAATCCTGTCCAGTGACCAACACAACCTGTGGTTCAGACTAATGTTGGAGAACACATTGATGTGTCTAATATTCTGACATTAGATGACCTTGTGAATGATTATTGTGAGATATTTATGACGGATGCGGGTCCTAGTTCGTCTAATTGTGTAGGTGGTGATGAAGGGCCCCAAAATTTTGATGTTTCAAATGATTCTCACACACATACAGGCAAAAGAAAGAAGTATGAACGTTTACATCAACTCGCAATGGAGCCACTGCACCCTCCTACTCGTTCTTCACGCCATACGACCATGTATGCTCTTGTGAAGTTAAATGTTATAAAAACGCAATTTAATTTGTCAAATTGCACTATAGGTGGAATTCTTAGATTATTGAATGAGTTACTCCCTGAAGGGAACAACTTGACAACTATTTATACCGAAATGAAGAACACGATTAGAGATCTTGGTATGGACTATATTAAGTATGATGTGTGCATTAACAATTGCATGTTATTTTGTAAAGAGCATGAAAATTGTAATAAATGTCTAAAATGTGGTATTTTTCAATACAAGTATACTTCAAGAGACGATGATGGGGAGGAAGTTATAAATCCCAATGGCCAAAAGAAGTTTCGTAAGGTTCCTAAGAAGGTAATGAGATATTTTCCTTTAATCCCTAGGCTAAAGCGGTTGTATACCATTAAATGGATAGCCGAGAAAATGACTTGGCACGCTCGAGCAACCTCTTGTATGGAATTTATGCGTCATCCCCGAGATTCAACAGAGTGGGTAAATGTAAACATTATCTGGAGACAATTTTCCAAGGATCCGTGAAATATTCGAATTATAATAGCAACTAACGATTTTAACCCTAATAACATGTTTGGTCGTAACTATAGTTATTGGACATTGATTATTCAGCCTCTTAACCCTTCCCCATCAATGTTGGCTGTATTGATTCTCAGGCCAAACTCGTCATCAAGTAATTGATATCTTCCTCTAAACCTTGGTCAATGAGCTGAATATCTTATGGTCTGGAGTGGAGGCGTAGGATGCGAATAAAAATGAACATTTTCAGTTTAAAGCCACGTTGATGTGGGGTATTCATAAGTTTCCTGCTTATGGGGTCTCAGCAGGTTGTTTAACTCAAGGTTATTATGGTGTCATGTTTTCTCTACAAATACACCTTCCGAATATCTCTGCAAGTCAACGAAATGTTGCTATCAATGATCTCGCTTGTTCCTTCCCCAAAACCATCCTTATAGGTACGACACATCAAAGTAAATATTTAACGGTAAAATAGAGACTGCTATGGCTCCACGAAAGTTGACAAAATTAGAGGTTGAGAAAACTGTGTCAGTTATCGCTCAAAAAGGTGACCGAAAAGAAAGAGAGGGAGAGCGAGAGGAAGAGGGAGTGTGGAAGAGGAAGGTCAAAGTGAGACCTCGTAAGGACGCATATACCGGTTTCTTATACGACATGGAGACATGTAAAATTGTGATATAAGAATAAAATTTGGATAATGTTCAAGGTATACTATTTTTTCTCTTTGGCTACGGTAATAGTTACTAAATTTAATTACATAATGATAAAAAAAAATTCTTTCATAAATTGTAGAAAGATTTTCCTAATGTGAAAGAAAATAAAAAAAGCATGTTTATGAAAAAAGATAATGAGTCTTGGAAGAAGTTTAAGGCCAAGATAAGGGTAAATTTGAAGGGTGATGATGTTATAAAGTGGAGGGAGAATGTTCCTCAAAATGTTAAACTTGAGGATTGGGAGGTATTTTGTGACAGTGAAGTTGTACAAGCCCAAAAGGATTTGCGAAAAAAGAATAAAGAGATAAAAAAATTGTGTGAAAACGAATAATCATAACACGGGTCACTATGGGTATGCTCGAGCTGTAGAGAATTGGAAAAAGGGGCATGGATGTGAACCAACCCGTGCTGAATTGTGGTTGTCGACTCATAAAGTAAAAGGAGGGGATTATGCGCCTCATGATAAAGCATTTGCGATAATTTAGTTTTAATGTTTTCCTCTTTGATTCTATTACCCAATATGTAATACAAATGATAACTTTAATATCTATATATACAGGATAATGTTAAAATGCTTCTAGATGTATACCAAGTGAGTGGTCAAGAGGAGATGTTGGATGCTAGGCCAATTTTTTATGTATTTGGGAAAGATAATCGAGGGCGTGTTCGTTGCTTTGGGTCTATAATTTTTAGAACACCTATATTGGCATCTGCATTTGCTCGAGAAATACTTCAAGAGGTAAATGCAGACAACAAAAGTTGGAAGGATCATGTGGATAACCTCAGAGAAGAAATAGAGGGTGTGAATTCTACACTCTCATATTTTGTAAAGAATTTTGAGAGTGGAAAGTTTGCATTTGTTGAACATAATACTCATACATTACCATCTCTAAACACTGCAACTCCTTCCAGTCCTTTTACTTCCCCCTACATCCCAAGTTTCAAGTTTTAGCTCGATGATGGAATGTAATACACTATCTCACACTGGCCAAGTCATCAGTTATGGTAGGAAATTTCTGCCAAGAGCTGTATCTTCAGTTTACTTCCATAAATTAGGAAAGAGAGAAGTGAAGATCGTACTCAACCTCATAACACTTCCTGAATATCCAGTTTGGGGTGGAGAACAAGGATTTTGTTAGACGTTGGGAGATGTGGGTTAAAATGGATTTTTGTATTGGCACGATGACTTTCTCCCTCCCATTGATGACACCAACGAATGATAAGGACAAACTGATCTTTTATCAAAGGTAATCTTTATTTTAGTTTTCACTCTCTCTCATGCTTAATATATATTTTAGTATCCTCTTTCTTTGAAGCTTAAAATACATTTTAGTTCCCTATTGTTAAAACTATCTAACTTTTAACACCATTAATATATTATGGTGTCCCAAATCAAAATAATTATGTCGTTAGAGGGCGATAATTTGAAAATATCTAGATTAGACTTAAAACATGATGCTAGAGGGTGTAAACCAAACCAGCCACCAAATGGCCTCTTACAAGGCTTGAACACCTCGCACGGGATTAATGTAACTTGTAGGAACTGATCGCGTAGTCATAGGTCTCTCGGTTTGAGAATATGGCAATAATTTGAAAATATTTAGATTAGGATTAAAAACAAGCCGTTAAAGGGTGAAAACTTAAACCAACCCCTGAACGTCCACGTAAGAGGCATGACCACCTCACACGGGACCAATGTAACTCGTAGGAACTGAACGCATAGTTACGGGTCTCCCCATTTGAGAATATGACGATAATTTTAAAATATCTAGATTAGGCTTAAAAATAAGTCGTTAAAGGGTGAAAACTCAAACCATCCCCCAAACGCTCCTGTAAGAGGCATGAACACCTCACACATGACCAATGTAACTCGTAGGAACTAATTACATATTCACAGGTCTCCCAGTTTGAGAATATGACGATAATTTGAAAATATCTAAATTAGGTATAAAAATAAGCCGTTAAAGGGTGAAAACCCAAACCAACCCCCAAATGTCCATGTAAGAGGCATGAACACCTCATACGGGACCAATATAACTCATAGGAACTGGTCGTATAGTCAAGAGTCTCCCAATTTGATAATATGATGATAATTTGAAAATATTTAGATTAGGCTTAAAAACAAGTCGTTAAAGGGTAAAAACCCAAACCAACCTCCAAACGGCCCCATAAGAGGCAAGAACACCTCGCACGGGATCAATGTAACTCATAGGAACTGACTGCGTAGTCACGGGTCTCCTAGTTTGAGAACACGATGGTAACTTGTAAATGCAATTTTTCAGCCTAAACTCAATTTGTTTTAAAAATTACTTGGTTACTAATATCATATCTTTTTTGTATCCTATTTTTTTTTTTGCAGGATAACATTCAATCATTAGATTTTATCCACGTGGAACACACGAAGTAGCCAATGTTTTACAACAGGGGGATTATTTATTTAGTGTCGTTAATATTCATGGCCATGGAGACATTAGTAGTTTTATTGTTAACTTTTATGGTCGTGCAGGCTTTAGTAGTTTTATTGTCAACTTTTGGAATGTCATGAAAATAAAGGTAACTCTGCCCAATTTTTTCTGTTATGTGAACTATTAACACTTGTAATATTTTGAAGTTTGTATGTACATTAGTTTATCAACAACATGCGAGATTCATAATTTATAAATTTTTTTGATTTTGTTATGCAAATAATAAATATTTTTCCTGCCAAATTTGGAATTTGTTGATTTTCCAAATTTGTTTCAAAATATTTTTTTTTATTAATTGAAAAATCTAGCACAGTTTATAACCGTGCCAAAATCATAACAAATTATAAAATTTGAGTACGCTTATAAGCAATTTGGCATGCTTTATAACCATGCTAAAAGCGTTCCAGAAAAATTAAAATATGGCACGACTTTAAACTGTGCCAAAAGCGTGTCAGATTCAATATCTAGAACGGTTTGAAAGTGTGCCAAAAGTGTGGCGTTCCAAAAGCGTGCTAGATTGGGAAATCTGGCCTAGTTTTAAACCATGCCAAAAAATCTGGCACCCCTAATTCTGGCAAGGTTTTAAACCATGCCAGATTGGGTCTGGCACTGTTTTAAACCGTGTCAGATTCTCATTTTTGGTGTAGTGAGTACGCTTCGAACCAACTATATGCGAATTAGGTGCCATGGTATGTGATGAAAGGAGATGAAATCCCATAGATAAAGATAATATTATTCAATAAGAAATGAAAGACCGTAGTTGTGTTATCTCCACCAAGGGCTCGGCCTCAACCCAGTTAGTGAATTTATCCACATTTATAACCACATATATCTTCCTTTTCTCTATGGCAATGGGTCAGCGAGGTCTATTCTCCACATAATGAAAGGCCAAGGGGACGTAATGAGTGTCAGAGCTACAGAGGGCCTTCGATGGATGATAAAAACCTTTGAAACTTTCCCCAATTTCTAGCATATAATGTGCACTCCTCTTTCATCATCGCCAATAATAGCCTTGTGTTTCAAGTTCGTAACCAATTATCTTCCGGATGAATATGCACTAAAGGATCCCCCATGCACTTCCTTTATCAGTTCTTGGACGTCCTTAGGATGGACGCATCATAGGAGATGAGGGAAAAACTCCTTTTGAATAAAACTCCATTTTCAGTATATATTGGGTTGCCTTGTAACATAATATGTGAGCTTCTTTTGGGTTATTCGGAACTTCATCAATCACCAGGTATGACCTGATTGGGTCCATCCAAGAAGGTCCCATATATAGCTCCATCACCTTCATGCTCTCTTCTTCAATGTTGAGATGTAATAATATTTCCATCTACATAATTCTTTTGAGTTCAGCCATAGTTGCTGACACCAAATAAGTTAAGGCATCGACTAAAAAATTCTCCTCTCTAGGTATTCTCCCCATTTGTAATATGGTGAAATTGGGTAGTATCATATTCACCTTCATTAGTTACTTGGACACTGTCGTTCCATTTGCATCGTATGTGCCCAACACCTAGTTGACGACTAACTGCAAGTCTCTATGATCTGATAGCTAGTGAGCCTCAATCGACGAGGCTAATCCCAAGCCTTCCACTATATCTTGGTACTCAACCTCATTATTTGAGGCTTCAAAATTAAACCCCCATGCATACTCCACATTTATTCCTTTTGGTGTGGTGACTATCAATCCCTTTCCACTGCCATTGGCGTAAGAGGATTCATTAAAAAATAGTTTTGAGATAGGAGGATCTCCATCGAAGCTATCATCGATCAAAGAACCATTCCTGAATATTTTTTTTCATTTTCTCCAAATCCATATCTCTTTTTACTGGTCTCACGGATGACTATGCTTTTTACTGGTATGAACTGGTGCAACCTCAGCTTTGATTGCATTTTACACTTCTTTCTCATTATAAGTAAATTTTGCAATAAAATCTGATATTACCTTCCATTTTACGGTTGTTCTCGGATCGTACATAATTTCATACTCCCCTAACTCATAGCCCAAACCTTTCGGACTTCTCAGGTTTATGAATGACTTATTGGAAGGGAAAATCAGAATAAATTACAATTGTCTGATCCTAAAAGTAGGGATACATTCCAATCGAAGCTTCAATGAGCACTAGTGCTAGCTTTTCCAGTCTGGGGTATTGGATCTCCACTCCTATATAGGCCTTACTTGTGTAGTAAACTGGATTTTGTACCTCGTCTTCACATCTCATGAGAGCCGAGCTCACAACAAACTCAGACACCGTCAGGCACATGTATAACTTATCTCCAAGGATAGACATCGATAATAAAAGAGGATATCGTAAGTATCTCTTCAAATCCTGGAAAACTTTCTCTCACTTCTCATTCCATTTGAAGGTTTTATCGAGGGCCTTTAAGAATGGAAGGCGTCGATTAATGGCTCGTGATAAAACCTATTAAGTGATGCATAGAAACCTGTCAATATCTTGATATCCTTATTACTTTCTGTATATTTCATATTGATAAGAGATTTAATCTTGATGAGGTTGTCCTCAATACCACTCTAGTCGACATTAAACCTAAGAAATTTACCTGCTCACACACTAAAAACACACTTTGTAGGATTCAACTTCATCTGATACTTCTCCATCACATCGAAAGTTTAGCTGAGGTTGTGGATGTGATGGATTTCCTTCTTTCTCCTAGTCAACATATCATCAACATACACCTCCATATTCTTTCCAATTTTCTCCTTGAAAACCTAGTTGACCAACTTCTAGTACGTTTCTCCAGCATTTTTTTAGCCCAAAGGGCATCACATTGTGCAAGTAAGTACCTTGGCTAATTATGAAAGAGGTTTTATCTTTGTCTTTTAGCTTCATCTTAATCGGATTATACTCCAAATAGGCATCCGTAAAACTGATCATCTCGTACCCAGTAGTGGCATCAACTAGCTAATCTATTCGGGATAATGGGTAATGATCCTTTGGACATGCTCTATTAAGGTGTATAAAGTCAACATACATCCGCCAGATGTCATTATTCTTCTTCACCATCGTGATGTTAGACAACGAATTCGAATATTTTATATCTTGTTCAATTGATATTTCTTATTTTAATGGCCATATTCTTCTTCTCGGTGAACACTATGCACTTCTCTTCCACTGGTTTAATATCCTTCACTATAATAGGTTCATGACAAAATACATCTGGGTTGATACCAGGAATGTCCTCATAGCTCCATGAAAATACATATCGCCTCTTCTTTAGGAAGGTCTCAAGCTCTTTCTTTAATATCGGGTCCAAAGATGAGTCCATTTGCATTATTCGATTTGGATGTTCATCATCCTAGATCACGAGATCAATTTGCTCGATTTCCTTGCCCGTAACCATCTTATTTTCATCTTTTGGATCTCAAGTCTTAATGTATTAGGTCTATATCAACTTTTCACGTGCCTTGGTCGAGGTGAATTAGCATTCCCTTGATACCACCTAGGATCCCAAAGTTTGTGGGAAATTTCATTATATAAAGGCGACCACTTCAAACTTTTTTAAACCCACTCTACCAAAAATAACGTTAGAGGATGAGGACATATTTTTATCCATCACAAAAAAATTCATCACCTATGTGTTGTAGGTCATCCATGTCCCTGTCGTAAATTCCAATTCAATGGTTCCCAAGGGTCATACCTTATCCTCTAAGAATCCAATGAGTGGTGGGTGATAGTATTAAAACCTTTTTCGAACAACCTGAGTCGTTTCAAGTAATCATAGAATAATATATCTTATGAACTCCCGTTATCCACTAAAATCCTCTTAAAAATCCTTTTGTAGACCATCATGATTATGACCAACGAGTCATCATGCGGATATAGAAACTCGTTTAGGTCGTCCTTTGAGAAATTTATATTTAACCTGTCTATGTTCACTTAACGAGGAAGGATATTAGCGGCTTTAGCCAAATACACATCATCCCACCCATTTA
The DNA here is from genome assembly GCA_949130495.1 of Sambucus nigra. NCBI lineage: Eukaryota > Viridiplantae > Streptophyta > Magnoliopsida > Dipsacales > Adoxaceae > Sambucus > Sambucus nigra. The sequence goes on along the minus strand of OX422215.1, from coordinate 321,305,658 downwards.
CTCCGCAAATCTTCTCTTTGTTAAAGTATTCTTGCGTTTTCACAAGTACTTTTCCTCCTCCCAATTCTAATCTAGTAATGAAATTTATTCTAAACAAAATCATGCTAATGTTTTCTTTTGGTTCCTTGGGCTTTTTGGGCCATTCACCGTCACTGCCTTCATTTGAATCTTCATCAGCACACCCGTGTTTCTTGTCATCATTTATCTTACAAGGAGACTTTAATCATCACTTTGGCTTGCGATCATCTTAGGTCTCAACTGATCAGACTGACTTGTCCACGTATTTATTCATTTTCCCCTTCAAATTAGGGCCTCAATATTGTATTTCAAAGGAAAGAATTTAATTATTATATGTCCATGATCTTTGTGGAAATCGTACCACTCTCTTTTATAGCATAAGTTTTTAGCTTTTTCATCCACATAAGCTTCTCAATTCATCGGATCTCGTTGAGGATGTGATGTACCCCCATAATAACAGGTGTGTACTCGTCGAACTTTTTTGTCCGATCTTGCTTAGACTTCTTAGTCATGTCTTTCCTATCTGAGTTTCCTCTAATGTCAGGTTTGTATGATCGAATTCCTTGGTAGCCATTGTCTTCTCAACATTCATGATCTTTGCGAGCTTAGCCAAGAGTTAAGCTATGGTGTTCGGAGTCTTTTTTTCCAGTGCTCAAACAGCTTCCCAACCAACAAACCACTCATAATGACGGACGCTACAAAAGTATATCCTTTCACATAACCCCTACGTAAATAATTTTTCATCTTAATCAAGTTCCATAGCCAGTCTTCCAAATACTGAATGGACCCTTTTCCATGGCTGGTCCTATCTGTCTGTTTTGACTTGATTGATTTCTTAGCTCATCGCTAATTTTTTATCGAACTCTCCTCCCTCTTGGAAGTGTGCTTAGACCTAACCAAGTCTCTCGCACTTTGCATAGATTTTTCCGAGTAGGTAATTTTCCTAGTTTCTGATCTCTAGGATTCCTCCTTGTGTTCTCGACATGGATGCCCCCTAGCCACCCTCAGATTTGGGCCTAAATGATCACAATCACTCCACCTACTTGAACTTTCCATCACACTAGGTCGCTCGATCATGTAGGTGAGGTGAGTACATGCTTTACAATCATACTGAGAGAATAATCACAGGTTAGTTATTGGCACATAGGGGAGAATATTTTCAGTCTTCTGCATTTACAAAAGTATTCAGGCAACTGACATCATCCAATCACAAAGTACATGATTACTTTAACGGTGTTAACTAGCAGTGTCAATAACAGAGTCAAACTGTCCTGTTAAGTATGGATGAGTTGATCCCCTAGCCAGCTTACCAACGGGTCGCTCCATATTTACGATATAACACCCACCATTTGTATTATATATAAATCTTCAATTCTATTTTCATATATTAAAAAATCCAAAAAGAGGGGTTTACACCATAATTCCCAATTTAGAGTTACATCACTTTTTTCTCACACTTTCTGTGACACCACGCCTAATTAAATACCAGGTGATCATTCCTTTATTAAATTAAATCAAAGTGTCCTGTTGGTTCATTCTTAGCATCACTGTCGAAAAATATGTTTTTCTTTATTAATCACCTAATAAATAATTAAGCTAAGTGTCAAAACATTTAATTTTATAAATTGAGACCTATTGTTATGATTTAATATATGAAAACATTTATACGAACACAGATAATAATATTAAAACCCAATCATCCAAATGAAATAACCAAGCTAGATTAACCAATCCAGATAATATATCCCAAATAGTAGGACAAGGAAATAAATAAAACAATCCCAACAATAGCCGAATACTGAAATAATAAAGAGTACAAGTCTCTCTCTGAAGTAAATGAAAGATGAAAGCAGGCGACACATTCCCTAACTGAGAATAACTAAATAGAAGACTGGAAAGACAAGAATGGAGTCGTCTACTGCAAGGACCTACAACTTCCACAATAGCTGCAGCACGTCAATGGTCTAAAGATTTAGGCCTGATGCCCTTTGTGGCTAGGCACCTGTAATTTATATATATATATATATATATATATATATATATATATATATATACACACACAAGAGGAAGAAAAGATAACAGGAAACGAGTCAAATCCCGAGTGTAAAACAGCTTGAAAAATAGTTTAGCAAATATTTAAAATGCTTACCAGTTGATATTACATACATGTTAGTACCTCGACACTCACTTGAGATTCCTCACCTCTCAACTAGTGTGCACGCCCAATGTACTACCGAATTAACCTAGTTAAATCTAACCCAGTTAACTAGTCTAACCCAAATTTTCATTCCCCAAGCCTAATCCAAGTGATCGCGTGACTATAGTTTATATCTGATAACATTTTCTTATTAATTCAGAATTCAGTTTTCAATCACTTAATTCGTTTAACATTAATCATTCCATTTTATTTACTTATAAGCACAGTAGCTAAATCACAGGTATAGGTATATATATTTATCACTCATATAATATATATAATAATTGGTCACCCCACGTAAAATCTATAGTGCTGGAATACTCTGCTATCAAGTCCCCGTATCACTCGTACAAAGGGAAAATACTAGTTTGGAATAACTTTCGAACTGTATTAACACAAAACACACATATTGGAGGCGAAGCATAGTTCTAAGTCACTAAAAGGTCAGCACATCGCGTCTCTTAGGACCGTCTGACTATCATTCTCGAATAGCCTGTACCAAGGATTCTATGTTCTAGGGTACAAGTCAATACTGTCCATAAAGGTCCAATCGAGATAAGACTGTCCCAACGTGGAACCTCCATGATCGCAAGTAATGCGGGTATGATTATATATATATATTCACGTTATTCAGCTAGGTACTCCCAAGACCCATAATATTCTAACCACGCGTGGCATATAACGCCTGAGTTCTGCGTATAATTTAAGTCATTCTTTTTATTTCCTCAATTACCGTAAATCCTTAAGTACTTGTCGACTTTCGAAGTGTATCCTCTTGATAATTATAAAATCAGTAGGTGTACACTCACTACCCTACTAGTCTAAGTCCTTCTAAATCCTCGCAAGACCTAATTTAACGTATGCATGATTTCCCACTCAATTTATACCCTCGAAATCCCACGGTTAAATCTCATATAAAGTCGTATTATCCGGACCCTATTTATACCCTACTGGTCCTTCTCAAGTCCCATTATGATATATAAATTATATCCAAAGGGGCTTACACATCAGGATTGGATTAACATTTAAAAGGAAAAAATGTTCCCATTTCTAGATGGAGTCGATCGATCGATGAAAGGGGGTCGATCGATCGACATTCTTGAGTCGATCGATCGATCGAGCAGTTCTTGGCCTAGTTTCTGCAATTATTTACCTACGGGTTTCCTTAACATAAATCCTCAAAACCTCTATTAATTTATCCCAAACTCCCCACCAATCAAACCAATAGTTATATTTTCCTACATACATGATTTCTAATGTAAAACATATACTAATTCATCATGGGCCATTAATCAAAGGGTTAATTAAAATTAATACATCAAGAACCCTGTTTTTATCATCATGATTAATATCTTCCTAATTCTTCCAGAATTTAACCTCTATTGGACATCAATTTTGTAGTCAATCATGTACATATAACAATAGGGTTGTCTTAACATGATTTCAATTTAGAATTTTAATATAAATCTCCCAAATATCATTTATCTTTTATGAAAATATAAATTATTATCTCCTACACTAGCATGGATGTGTTATCAACTAAATAACATCAAGTTAGATCCTTGCCTGGAAATCAAAGGTATGATCCGACGAATTAGAGTGGTGTAGGAAGGATCCCTTTCTTCCGATCTACGCGTTGGTGGTGGAATCGGTGAGAATGGTGTATGATTGGTGGATCTCCTCCTTGGAAGCCTTCTCTCTTATCTCTTCCTTAGCCTCTCTGCAACTCTAATATTTCTAACCCTTGAGGACTCTAACTCCCATCGGATATAACACTTCAATTTTCGTCCATAATTAAGGCCTAAAATTAAAAATTACCAAAATGTCCTCCTCGGTTACTGGTTAGGCCTAAAAATGTCCTGAGACCCAAACTAAATCCCCGGGTGAACTTTTCTGACTATCTAGACACTTCCGGACACATTGGTGCACTCAAAATGACCATACGGGTGACTTATAATTAAATTACTTTTTATTCCATTAATTTAGTCCCTACACGACACACGTGCGTCCCGACTTAATTTCTATGATTGTCGTATTATTCATTCGCGATAATTTTAATAAATTCAATCTCAAATATTACTTTAGCCATTAAGTAATATTCAATATAATTCTTGCCAGCAATTACTAACTCTCCTCAGGCTAGCAAATATTTATTTTAAAATTTGGATTAACATTAAATTAATTTATCCCAATTTAATTTAATTAATCCCATAATTAAATGCCATAAAAATACGGGGTATTACATACTTCCCCCTAATAACGGAATTTCGTCTCGAAATTCAAAAAATAAGGCATACCTCGTAAAAACAATTTCGGATACTTTTCGTGCATATCTGCTTCGCGCTCCCAAGTGGACTCCTCTACATTATGATTCTTCCACTGGACCTGTACGAGTGGGACTACCTTCGACCTAAATCTCCTCTCACTATGGTCTAGGATAGCCACTGGTATCTCCTCATAAGAACTGTTGGGCTGCAAATCAATATCATCTATCGCAATATGAGTGTGGGCCAAATCGTCCCAAAGGTACCGCCTCAACGATGAAATGTGGAATACATCATGAATACGGTGCAAGTGCTCTGGCAACCCAAGTCTGTATGCCACCGGTCCAATCCTCCAGATAATGGACAATGGTCCTACGTACATCATAGCCAATTTCCCTTTCTTCCAGAACCTCATTACTCCTTTCATAGGAGATACTCACAATAGTACTTGGTCCCCCACACTAAACTCCCTGAAGAACCGATTTGCATCGACGTAGCTTTTTTTCTTGTCCTCGGCTACCCGAATGCGACTCCTGATAAACTCAATCCGGGATGATGTCTCCTGAATCACCTCTGGCCCAAGTAGCTTACTGTCCCCCACCTCTATCCAACAAGTGGGAGAACGATAAGGTCTGTCGTACAATGCCTCAAAAAGAGCCGTAGCAATCGTAAACTGGTAGGAGTTATTATAGGCGAACTCCACTAGACGAAGGTAATGCTCCTATCCTCCTCCAAAATCAAGGACACACATTCGTAGCATATCCTCCAACATCTTATTAGTACTCTCAGTTTGCCCATCTGTCTGTGGGTGATACGTCATACTCAATCGCAGCTCGGTACCCATAGCCTCCTGAAAGCTCTCCCAGAAGCGTGACATAAAACTCTTGTCTCTATCAGACATGATATTCAGGGGCACCCCATACAACCTCACTATATTTTCAATAAATAACTGGGCATACTGTCCAGTAGTGTAGTTAGTCAGCACCAATAGAAAATGTGCTACCTTAGTCAAACGATCCAACACTACTCATATAGAATCGTGACCCCGCTGTGATGTAGGCAACCCAGTGATTAAATCCATGGAAATTCTCTCCAATTTCCACATAGGGATTTCTAACGGCTGAAGTAACCCTGGCGGCCTCTGATGGTCCACCTTTACCAGCTGATAGTTGGCACACTTGGACACGAACTCCGGAATGTCCTTCTTCATCCCACTCCACCAGTATTATCGCCTCATATCTTGGTATATCTTATCCCCTTCAGGATGTATCATAAATCGGGATCCATGCGACTCTGTCATTACTGCATGACGTAAGTCCTCCACTTCCGGTACCACTAATCTCCCATTAAATCGCAATCCCCCATCTAAACTCACTGAGTAGGACTATGCGCCCTCGGCTAGAATCCGTACAATCTGATCCTGGAAAAACGAATCATCTTCTTAGGTCTAGATCACTCTCGTATCAATCTCTAGTGTGACTGTCATGACGGATATAAAGGATCGGTCCACTGGCTCCTGATGTCCCAACTCTTTCCACTTAACCTTCCATACTTCCGCCACCACACCTATTGGCCTATAACTCAGCGAATCAGCAACTACGTTAACCTTCCCCAGGTATAATTGTATCTCGAACTAGTAATCTTTCATAAACTCAAGCCACCTGCACTGACGCATGTTCATCTCCCACTGGGTGAATAAGTATTGCAGTGACTTGTGGTCTGTGAACAGACGAAACTTCTCCCCCAATAAGTAATGTCTCCAAATTCTCAAGGCAGACATGACTGCTGCTAGCTCTAAGTCGTGGGTGGGGTAATTCCTCTCGTGAGGTTTGATCTTGCGGGAGGCATAAGCTATAGCCTATTCCTCCTGCTAAAGTACTCCACCAAGTCCGTGTAGGGAAGTTCCAGTATACACCAGGTACTCCACTCCTAGCCTGGGTAAAGCGAGGACTAGAGCCAAAGTCAACTTGTCCTTTATCTCGTCGAAAGCCAACTGACAAGCATCATTCCATATCTACGGTACCCCCTTGCGATTCAGATTACTCAATGGACCCACTATCTTTGAAAACCCTCGAATGAACTGCCTATAGTACCCTACCGATCCTATGAAACTATGTATCTCTGATGGTGTCACGGGCTACCCCCACTTCTAAACTGCAGACACCGTTCCCGAATCCACAGACATCCCCCTGGTGGAAATAATGTGTCGTAAGAACTGAACCTCTCGTAGCCAAAACCAGCACTTCTCATACTTAGCATATAGTTGATGCTCTCGTAGAGTATAAAGAACCCATCTCAAATGCTCGGCATGCTCCTCCTTGGTCTGGGAATAAATCAGAATGTCATCTATGAAAATAATGGCGAATTGATCCAGGAACTCTTCGAACACCTTGTTCATTAAGTCCATGAGCACATTTGGGGCATTGGTTAGCCCAAACGGCATAACCCAGGACTCGTAAGATCCATAATGCGTCAAGAATGTAGTCTTTAATACATCGTGCTCCCTAATTCGTAGCTGATGGTATTTTGATCTCAAGTCTATCTTTGAGAAGAAGGCAACTCCTCTCAATTGGTCAAATAACTCATCGATTCGGGGCAACGGATGCTTATTCTATATTGTGACTTTGTTCAACTCTCAGTAATCCACACACAACCTCAATGACCCATCTCTTTTCTTTATAAATAACACGGTAGCACCCCAGGGTGAGGCACTCCTATGGATAAATCCCTGTCCCAAAAGTTGCTCAATCTGATCATGCACCTCTCTCATCTTAGCTGGAGCCATACGGTATGGTGCTCGGGCTATCGATCGAGTGCTTGGCATCAAATCTATAATAAAATCTATCTATCGGCTAGGCGATAGTCCCGGTATCTCTAGGAACACATCGAAAAACTCATGAAGTACGGGAATCAAATCACTGGGGATCACTACCTCCTTAGAGATTTCCTCCTCTATGTAATATAAATGGGTGGACGACCCTCCCTCAGGACGAGGCATCTCCACCAGAAACATCTCCTGACCAAGAATAGAAAAAACAATATTCCTACTGAAATAGTCTATCATGGCTCTATAAGCAGCAAGCCAATGCATGTTAATAATGGTGTCATGCTCATGCATATCTAAGACTAACATGTCTGTAGGAAAAATCAGACTCCCAATCTCTATACCTTCTCCCCGGCATATAAAGAAAATCAATGACCCATTACCCAACGGTGAGTCTACACATGTCACTGTACTCTCTGTCGAGTCTAATAATCCCGTGGTCCGTGCAAAACTAGTGGCTATGAAGTAGTGTGATGCCCCAGTGTCAAATAAAACGTGCCCTATAGTACCATGAATAGGAAATTGACCCTCAACTGTAGGTAGCACCTGCGATGATGCTTCCTGGTGGATGTTATAAATATGTCCATACTATAATTGTCCCTGCTGAACTGGGATGGCTGGTAAGGCTTGCATCTAAGGTGGTGCTGGGAGGGCGGCAGGGAAGCTCAATCTCTATGGCTCCTAACGGCCACCCTGCAGCTACGAGGTGCTATACCCCTTAGGTCAATCCTTATGTCTATGTCCATTCTTGTCACAACCAACGCATCTGCCCCTGCAGTTTCCTCCCTTTTGTCCCTGCTGTCCTCGGCCCTGATGGCAGTTACCACCCTCCACTAGCCCTGCTGATACCGTTGTGGCCCTAATGGCCCTATTATTAGCCCTACTGGCCCTATTGATAATGATGATGGACCTGATGGACCCTACGACTAAACTAGCCATGTTGGCCCTATCTATAGCCTTCATATCCTTGCTTAGAGTTGCCATAACGAAATCTCTTAGCAGGGTCCCTCTGATGGGAACCCTGCTAACCTTGAAGGACCTAGCCCTGAGCTGTTGGTGCCCCACTGGCACAACTACATCATGTCTGGCCCTGCTAGCTAGACTCTCCAGCTCATTTGCGTCCCTGCTGGTGGAAGCGGTTATCCTGTCAATGCAATAGGTCAGCATTGAGTACATCAGTATAAGTACCCAACGACAGATTACCCAAGAGGTGATGGCGAATCCTCCAGGTCAAACCATCCATGAACATATGAATCTTATTCTCTTTGGTAGGTGCCTCATCTGGTACAATAGTAATCAATCTCGTGAACTCCTCCTCATACTCCGTGACATTCATACTTTCCTTCTTGAGATTAAACAGTTTTTGCCACATCTCAATATACACGGAGGAAGGGAAGTATTTGCGGTCAAACCACACCCAAAATCTCTGAATCTCCATATTATCTCTCTCTTCCAAGGTGGTAGTGGACTCCCACCACTATAAGGCAGCCCCCACTAGCTTATAGGAAGCCAGTAACTGTCTCTTAATATTTGTGCACTCGTACATGAGAAGATGCCTCTGGATGTCTTTCTTACATTGGCTCGCGATGACAATATCAGAACTTATCGAGAACTCCGGAGGATGTGCCCTATGAAAGGCATCCCTGACCCTCTCCCATGTAGTGGGAAACTGAGCTGGAATTGGTGCCACAGCCTGAACCTAGGGTGGGCTGCACCACCGCTAAAGCTGCATTCACCATTAAAGTTGCATTCACCGCCTGAGAAACTATGGAAGCAACTTCAGTTGCGTTCATCATTCCCTAAGCTTGAGCTGATGGCTGCTCTGGATGGGCATTTCTATCCCTCGGGGCTTGTCTTGGAGGCATCTCAAATGAGAAGGAATTTTATTAGTCCAAAGTTATTATCAAATCTCAAATAGATGAAGACGTAATAGCATAAATAACAGTACAACAATCCTAAAGATATGGCTCTATATCAAAGGACGCTAAGTTGAAAGCATAATAAGTCGTACAGATCCTAAAGAACTCAAGAACCTGATGCTCTGATACCGCCCATGACACCCCTCCTAATAAAATACCAAGTGATCCGTCCTTTATTAAATTAAATCAAAGTGTCCGGTTGGTTCATTATATGCATCACTGTCGAAAAATATTTTTTCTTTATTAATCACCTAATAAATAATTAAGCTAAGTGTCAAAACATTTAATTTTATAAATTAAGACCTATTGTGATGATTTAATATATGAAACCATTTTTACGAACACGGATAATAATATTAAAACCCAATCATCCAAATGAAATAACCAAGCTAGATTAACCAATCCAGATAATATATCCCAAATCGCAGGACAAGGAAATAAATAAAACAATCCCAACAATAGCTGAATACTGAAATAATAAAGAGTACAAGTCTCTCTCTGAAGTAAATATTGAAACGGATGACACATGCCCTAACTGAGAATAACAAAATAGAAGACTGGAAAGACAAGAATGGAGTCATCTACTGCAAGGACCTATAACTTCCACAATAGTTGCAGCACGTCAATGGTTTAAAGATTTAGGCCTGACGTCCATATGGATGGGCACCTGTAATATATATATATATATATATATATGAGGACGAAAAGATAATAGGAAAGGGGTCAGAGCCCAAGTGTAAAACAGCTTTAAAAATAGCTTAGCAAAATTTAAAATTCTTACTAGTTGATATTACATACATGTTAGTACCTCGACGCTCACTTGAGATTCCTCACCTCTTAACTAGTGTGCACGCCTAATGTATTGCCGAATTAACCTAGTTAAATCTAAGCCAGTTAACTAGTCTAACCCAAATTTTCATTCACCAAGCCTAATCCAAGTGATCGCTTAACTATAGTTTATATCTGATAACCTTTTCTTATGAATTTTCCAAGCCAGTTATATTCATCTCAATTCAGACTCCAGTTTTCAACCACTTAATTCGTTTAATATTAACTATTTCATTTTACCTACTTACAAGAACAGTAGTTGAATCACTTGTATAGCTATATATATTTATCACTCATATAATATATATCCTAATTGGGCACCCCACATAAAATCTATGGTGACGACATACTCTACTATCAAGTCCCCATATCACTCGTATAAAAGGGAAATACGAGTTCGGAATCACTCTCGAACTGTATTAACACAAAAAATACATATTGGAGGCGCAGCATAATTCCAGGTCACTAAGAGGTCAGCACATACCCTCACATCTATTAGGACCGTCTGACTATGATTCTCGAATAGCCTGTACCAAGGATGCTATGTTCTAGGGTACAAGTCAATATCCCCTATAAAGGTCCAATTAGGATAAGACTGTCCCAGCGTGAAACCTCTGTGATTGCAAGTAGCGCGGGTATGATTATATATATATATATATATATATATATATATATATTCACATTATTCATCTAGGTACGCCCATGACCCATAATATTCTAACCATGCGTGGCATATAATGCCTGAGTTCTGCGTATAATTTAAGTCATTCTTTTTATTTCCACAATTACCGTAAATCTTTAAGTACTTCTCGACTTTCGAAGTGTATCCTCTTGATAATTATAAAATCAGTAGGTGTACACTCACTACCCTACTAGTCTAAGTCCTTCTAAATCCTCGCAAGACCTAATTTAACGTACGCACGATTTCCCACTCAATTTATACCCCCGAAATCCCACAGTTAAATCTCATATAAAGTTGTATTATTCGGACCCTACTTATACCCTACTGGTCCTTCTAAAGTACCATTATGATATATAAATTATGTCCAAAGGTCCTTACACATCAGGATTGGATTTACATTTAAAAGGAAAAAAAGTTCCCATTTCCAGGAGGAGTCGATCGATCGATGAAAAGGGGTCGATCGATCGATCGACATTCTTGGCCCAATTTATGCAATTCTTTACCTACGGGTTTCCTTAACATAAATCCTCAAAAACTCTATTAATTTGTCCCAAACTCCCAACAAATTAAACCAACAGTTATATTATCCTACGTACATGATTTCTAATGTAAAACATATACGAATTCATAAAGGGCCATCAATTAAAGGGTTAATTCAAATTCATACATCAAGCTGTTTTTATCATCATGATCAATATCTTCCTAATTCTTCTAGAATTTAATCTCTACTGGACATCAATTTCGTAGTCAAGCATCTACATATAACAATAGGGTTGTCCAAACATGATTTCTATTTAGAATTTCAATATAAATCTCCTAAATATCATTTATCTTTCATGAAAACATAAATTATTGTATCCTACACTAGCATGGATGTGTTATCAACTAAAGAACAACAAATTAGATACTTGCTTGGAAATCAAAGGTATGATCCGACGAATTAGAGTGGCGTAAGAATGATCCCCTATTTTCTGACTATCTCGACCCTTCCGGACACATTCCTGCACTCGAAATGACTATACAGGTGACTTATAATTAAATTTCTTTTTATTCCATTAATTTAGTTCCGACACGACACATGCGCGTCCTGACTTAATTTCTATGATTGTCGTATTATTCACTCTCGACAATTTTAATAAATTCAATCTCGAATATTACTTTACCCATTATGTAATATTCAATATAATTCTTACCAATAATTACTAACTCTCGTCATGCTAGTAAATCTTTATTTTAAAATCCAGATTAATATTAAATTAATTTATTCCAATTTAATTTAATTAATCCCACAATTAAATGCCATAAAAATACGGGGTATTACACTTTCACCACATTTTCACACTTTTTAATAAATTAAAAGAGATACTCTATATTCAGACTATGGGTTAGACCACAACCTTATTTTTTATATGAACTACGTGAACTTTGATGCCATTTTTAAATACGTAGGCGTCCTAAAGTTATTTTGGGATTCGGGTCCTTATTCATTTATCTCACTTTGTTTATGTTCATATATTAGAATTTAATCCATAGACTTAGCATGTTTTCTCTACGTAGTTAATTTTTTTTACCCTTATTACTTCTTTAGCAGTCCCACAGTATGCGTATTCAATCTTCAGTATTGATATTATGATTTTGGGACACCGCTCATACTTTAGTTATTTTCATATACTTCTCAGTTATTTATCTCCTTAGAATAACTCATTCTTATCTTTTTCATGATGTGGATATGATGATTTTTCTCCTCACACTCTTGCACGTTCATGAATTTTCGCAATTTGCACATTTCCCACGCATGACACATTATACGCATGTTTATACATTTAGGACAAGGAGAATATTTTGTAGCCCATGAGAGATCGAAATGGCAGATTGGCTGCCTAACACCTTCCCACTCCGTAACAGTCTCCGAGCCCACATCTTGTTTGGTTTTATATGCACTGGTTGTCTTTTATGCTATCTTTTCGTAGATGGACACCCCTTTTGTCTTTTTTAAGTAAAATAGGTCAGCGACTCTAATCTCTACACATTCACATCACTGACGACGGACTTTGTATAATTTCTTTGGGATTTCGCGACTCCGCGTGGGTAAAGCGATGAGGGGCCGAGATGGCCACACCATCTCAGTGAAATATTAAACTAGTATTGTGATCACATTTATGTCCCTAGGCTTTCCTTACTATTACAACTCAATTGTTCACATTTTAATTTAAATTCCCAACTAGGCTTATTAACAAAATTACAAATTATACATTAATGACACCCTTCAATTACAATATAGCTAATTTAATTATTTTGACTAGTCCATATTAATAAAATATCCTCTATAATTATTAGTAATTTAACCCAATTAATGTCACAAATTCATATGAATAAATTGATTTGATTAAAATACATTACTTAGACAGTTGTTAAAGTGTGGGTTATTACAACGGGAACACAACAATAAAGTGTCATTTCTCGGCATACAACCATGTAACCATCTTAAATCATTATTCTCCATTAACTATTTCTATTTTTCTTGATACACTATTTCACATTCCATAATAAACTTATTACTTGGTTATAATATCATCATATTCATTTTACCTTACCCATCATATAATATAAATTGAACTACCTTTTGTCATCTATTCTAAATAATTAACTTTAACTATGGGATTTACCTCGACTACACGTGTGAACCTAGATAGCATGGTAGTTTCTAACAACTGGAACTTTTTAAGAAAAGAGAATTCTTAATTATGTGATTCCTAAGATCCCATATCATGACTATTTCTAGACTCCACATTTTAGACATCTCAATTCCAATTCCAAATAAATTATCTTAAAATGGAATTCAAGTAAGAATACTAAATCTACGTTTATTGAGTAAACATCAATTATTTATTTTACATATGAAATTGAAAGTCAATTACTAATCAATGAGTGAAATTTCCATTATTTAGTCATCTCTACATAAAGGTACAATTTTCTATACAAGCTTACATAGCCTTAGATAAATTTCATTAATAATCTAATTCAATTTAAGAGTTAATTTTTTTTACAATTCTAAACAAATTTTAATCAATTTTCATTAGTTAAAACCCTAATATTCCAATTACAAGCATTTAATCTAAATTAATCAATTATCGTATCAATTAAAGTCAAATCCTAAATTTTATGTTTCAATTTCATCATGAGAGGTAGTTTAGATGGGTGATTATAAAGCCTTAGTTGTTCTTACTAAATTTTAGGCCTAACATTTAGGTTTAGGTGAAATTAACACACACACACACACACACACATACATACATACATACATGTATGTATGTATGTATGTATGTATGTATGTGTGTGTGTGTGTGAGAGAGAGAAGGAGGAGGAGGAGGAGGAGGAGGAGGAGGAGGAGAGCATAATAGTAACTTTCCTCTAATTGTCCAAAAAATAATTGTGTTAAGGTATTGAAAAACAACTTTGATTTGCTTGAAAACCTTATTGAAATTGCTTGAATCTTGATTAATTCTTCCTCTTTCATTTTATCTTTGAATATTGTAATTTAATTTATGGATTTGATAAAGTAGTTTGGTTGCATTTTAGTGAGGGGTGGGAGAAAGAATTGGGTATTGTGTAAAGAGACATAATGTGTTAGGGAAGATATTGTGAGAGAAAAATAAAGCTTAGCGCATCTGAAGGGGTTAAAGGGCAAAAACCCTCTTTGGATATAACATTTTCGCCATGGTGGTAGCTGAACCCACTATGGCAGCTTAATGAGCTCACTACAGCGCCCAACACCCTTTTACGGCCCAATATTGTTTAATTGTTTTAGTTTTCAAATTTCCCACGTTTTCATCCCATTAAACCCTAAACTTGTTTATTAATAAATATTCAAAAGAACAAATAGTATTTGGTGTTTACCTAAATCCCTCATACATGCCTATTCTAGAGATTTCTAATTTAAATTAGATAAAAAGAAATCTAAACCTAAATACTTTAATATTAAACCAAGGTCCACAAGACATTAACAATTTACTAATTAAATTTATTAACTCTTATTTAACCATTTTAAATTTAAATCCAAAAATAATTGTAATCCAAATTAAATTTAAACCATTATTTAAATCATTAAAGTCCGAATTTCCAATTATTAAACTAATTGTTTAATTTCAACATTAATTTAACCAATTATTTAATATCTTTTATAATATATGGTATTACAGTCATCGCTCATAAGATTTGAATTTAAGTTACTCTTTTTATGTTTTAAACTACAGTATCTCATGTAACAGGGAAGACTTGATTTTTCACCCAAACCGACTTGAACAATATATTATAATAAATTCTAATCATGAATACATATGCTTCAAGTTCAAAACTCGTAATATGTTTGAGCCGCCATTGATCATATTCAAGTCTGGCCAACATATCATGATTGATAGGCCCACTACTTCCTCATAATCACCTTCAAACAAATTTTTATTACGAATAATTAAGGATGGTGTTAGCGACCACAAGAGACAATTTCACCTTTAACGAAGACCTGGCAATTTTGCGTGCATGCGTAAAAACTTTTTTAAATTCCATATATGTCCTTAATTCGAGTTAGTTGGGTTTATATATAAAAATTACCCCAACTCTTAATGCAATTAAATATTGGGTAAGAGTTATAGTACCCCAACTTTTGCATCTTTTACCAAATATGGTATTATATTCTACTAAGGAATTTAGGATAAACCTCTTATATTAAATCCACATTTGACGTGCCATATAAAATGAGAAAGAGAAAAACATTATATAATCCCACCCAAATCTTAGTTGGAATGGCTTTTAACCACAAACATGTAATTGAAAACATATGGGATAAAATATCGGGTACATTAAAGTAAAACTCCTAAACTGTAGATTTTTTATAAACCATCCAAAATGTAATAAATTTAACATGTTTTATGCAAAAGAACTTATTTTCGTAAACTTTTTCTTTTAACATTTTGGGTGGTTTGTTAAACATTTGTAGGACATGGAGTTTTACTGTAATTTACCTTAAGATATATGACCTAATATTCCATTACACTAAATACACGGGATATAATAAATTTTTATTATATAGTTCTTTTTGTGATGCCTACCAAACAAGGGGTAACAAAAAATACTTGTGATAATGAAAGTATAAAACTAGCCTTTAATTATTGTGGTGGTAGACAATGGTATTCAAAAAATATTAATAAAAATAATTTTTTAGTACTCACAATGGGTCATGATGCCTAGTTGTGATCTCTTATAAATTTCGTGTCAAGATTGCATCCCTCTACTGGGCCATTTTATATCCGTGCATAGGTAGTTTCCAGTGATTTCAAGTTTGTATCATGTTTAGATATTATTGAAAATTTATGAAAGGAATATAGAAAATTTGAGTTCAAGTTACTACAAAGCATGTTCTAGGAACGGTGTCTTTTAGGCAATATTTCTCCCATTCTGGTTGAAGTTTGCGAGTACACGATGAAGTTTCAAATATAAATTTTCCTTCAGGATACAATGAAGTTATGTCACTTATTTGATGCAAACTATGTACGATTTGATCAAACCAAGAACACTCTGAAATGTTAACCTAATAATGACAAAAGGTAGAGGATGGAGAGAGGAGAACTAAGAAATTTTCAGTGTCCAAAACAGAGGCCTATAACTCTTTTTATAGCCACTTTAGTAATTATTCATGAACAGTCACATCCTTTCAAATGCGTGACTCAGTAGTCATTGGATTGTGTATGTTCAAAATTCTTTCGATCACACGATCCAAATTCAATATCTCATTATAAGCTAGTGGATGCACCCTCTACGAATTGCAATGAGTAAATCTAACGATTCAGATTAACCTGCTTGGGTTATAACATCCTTTGATCATATCAATTAACCACAACCATCGATCTAGTTGAATTTGACAAAACTTTAGGCTCCCGCACTCTGAGTGATGATGTGCATGTGCTAAGTGAGCCATCAAAGCACCTAATGCGCCCTAAGTCTCCTAATCTCCCTTTTTCACGTCGAGCGATCGCGCTGCTTGTCGCGATTGGTGGTGCTTGGCACCGCCACAAAGAAACATATCATAGCCTTTTTACTATAAGAATAATAGTCATATTTTATCTTTTTTATATACCCTTTCATTTTTTAGTCAACTTTCTATATGGGACATTGAAACTATTCCCACTTCATTTACACCCATTTTTTAAAGTTCTCTCTCTACAAAAAGACCTAAAATAAAAACCCTAAAATAAAAACTCACTTACACAATATTAATACCCAATTATATTTTTAAAATTCCAACAATCTCCCACCACTTCAAAATACACATAAATAAGAAACAATACTTTTATTATAATAAATCAAAGATACAAGAGTATAAGACGTTAAAAGAGTTCTTGTCATTATCGCTGAAATCTAGTATATAAATGAGAAGTGTCTTTCGAACTTGAACTTCCCCCTAGTGAAAATAATTCAAAGCTTCATTAAGGTGCTGGGGTAAATGTATCTTGAACCAAGGAGCCTTTTAGACGAGCTAAAACCATTATACATACTGAAGTCTATGTTGAAGAGTGCTCTATTCGAACGCACATTTATGGCCTTGTGTTTATCCTGATTTCATGAGTGCTTTAGGATCAATCTTAGCTCCATAGAAAGCGAACATACTTTCATCACTCGTATAGGTGAATTAACTTCAGTGATTCTACGAGACACAATTTATGATTTATTAATAAGTAACCTTTATCCTCTATCATGCAGAATTCCAACACAAGGCACATAGTAATGGACCTTTACATAAAAGTTCCTAGTGTTCCATAAATATCATTTAACTTGTTAGTACCACATTGAACTTGTCTATATTTTAAAGACATAAGTTGGGTTCCCATTAAATATAGTTGATGTAACAACCCGCGTAATTTTGGGCTATTTTAATTAATTTTTGGGAAATGGAGGAAAATAAATTTTTTGATAAAATTATTTTTATTGCTCAAACATGTTGGTTATTATTTTTAAAGGCGAGAATTTCAAACGGTTTCAAAAACGGAGTTAAATCAGATTTTAAAATTATTTTTAAATATTTTTAACTCTTGGAATTCTTAGTCGGTAAACTGTCAAAATTTCTGAAGGATCGATAATTTTCAAGAGTTGTTTTGGCTTACAACTCTTCATTTATTTGCCTTATTTAAAGGAGTCTTTTGGCTTCCAACTCTTCATTTCTTTGCATTATAAAAGGAAGTCGTGGGCAACCCTTTTTAACCTACTTTTGGCACAACTTTTGGCAGCAAATATATTTTATATTCCTCTTCTTTTTAATTATACTTTGGCCCTTGAGATTTGTGAGTTCCAACCTTAGATTAGAGGTGTTCTTGGGGCTATTTTGTTGGAGTTTCTTGGAGGAGCTTTTGTAGATCTTTTGAGTTGATCTTGAGGATGTGATCATTGGTTTCTCATCATGGTTTGAGGTATGGAGTTTTACACAATATGCTCCTTAAATCTCGCGAGTGTCATTCTCTTTGAATTCTTATTAATTGAACTCATATTTGAATTGTTAAATTCACTGAAATCTGGAAATAATTGTTGAAATTATTTTGATTCATGTGGTATCATTATATTATTGATGAGCACGTTGTCATAAGATTTTAATATGACACGGATGTTGGGCACCCGCCAAAATTCCTGTTTCCCGAGCTATGGCTTGATAAAGTATATACGGATGTGGTGAGGCCTGGTGACCCGGTTAAAGTGTTGTTGAGAAATTATAATGATAAAATGCTATTGAGATTTGCATTTTAATTTGAATATTCGTATTCGTGTTGTTACGTTTTATTCATCGCTAACATATATTTGTTGAGCATCTTTCTTGTCGTATTGTGTACTTCCCCATATTTTCTTTTAGTGGCAGGCTAGCGCGGATTTTGGGGCGCTATGGAGATTGATTTTAGCGAGGATTATTTGGGAAAGATTTGTATTATTTTGATGTATAGAGCTTTGGAGATTTGTATTTTATTTTCGAGTTAGTTGTTGTAATTGTAGAGATTGAGATTAGTGGATTTATATTATTGTGGGTTTATTTAGATGCTCTATACCTTGTCACTTGTGGATTTGGATTTATTTTATCGCATTAGCGCTCCGTTCGCTCTCCCCGGGCGGGCGGGGTGTTATAGTTGACTTTTTAAATAGACCTTAGTCCTATTCCTTTTGAGGCGATACATATCATCTCTCTAATAAGACCTTTAGTTAAAGGATCCGCTAAATTCTTATTCATTTCAACAAAGTCAACTGTAGTTAATCATTCTTTGAGTAATTGCCTCAAAATTTGATGTTTAGACTAATGTGTCTAGATTTTCCATTATAGGTTGTGCTTGAAAACTGTTATATTGTAGCCGGGTCATTATAATTAAATATAATATTAAGAGATGGATTTTTCCATAAAGGAATATCAAATAATGAGTTTTAAAAACATTTCGCTTATTTACTTGTAACTGGTAGGGATATGAATTCTAATTGCATTGCTGAATTAGACACATGTTTGTTTCTTAGATCCCCAAGAATTCGCTCCTCCTAGTGTAAATATGCAACCAGTAGTGGGCTTGGATTTTGACTCAAGGTTATTCTAACTAGAATCACTATATCCTTCTAATACATATGGATACCCTACATAATGTAAGCCTTAATCTATAGTCTTATTAAGGTATCTAAGAACTTTAGAAACTACATTATAATATTCATGTCCTGGAAACATTATTACCGCATAGGCAATGTCTGATCTAGTGCAATGCATTGCATACGTAAGACATCCAATAACACTGGAATATTTAGGTTGATCTATAGTACGTCTAATATTTTTCATTAACTTGATACTAGGATCCAATGGCGTGGTTTTTTTCTTAAGTTCAAAGTGATTACATTTCTTAAGAACCTTTTTAATATATTGAGATTGAGATGATGTTAATGTATTATCTTTTCTTACTATTTTGATTCCTAGAATCACACTAGTTTCCCTAAGATCGTTCATATCAAAGTTTGATGATAGAAACCTTTTAGTTTCTTCCACATATTTGAGACTTGGCCCAAATATAAGCATGTCATCCAGATATAAGAAAATGATGACACCAACATCATTTTCAAAGTTAATATATATACATTTGTTGTTATTGTTTACTTTAAAACCATGGGATCTTATTATCTTACCAAACTTTTCATGCCATTGCGTAGGAGCTTGTTTAAGTCCGTAAAAAGATTTCCTCATTTACACACTTTCTTTTCTTATCCAGGTAAAACAAAATCTTCAAGTTGTTCCATGTAAATTTCTTCTTCTAAATCACCATTTTGAAAAGTTATTTTTACATCCATTTGATTAATCACTAAATTATGAATAGAAGCAAGAGATACTAAAAGCCTAATGGAAGTGATATATGTCAAAATAATCAATTCCATGTTTCTGTTTATAACCTTTAGTAACTAATATCGCTTTAAATTTAGTAATTGAACCATTCAGATTTAACTTCCTTCTAAATATCCATTTGTATCCAATTAGTTTTTCTCCATGGGGAGATCTGTAATAACTTGAGTTTGATTTGACAAAATTGAGTTCATTTCATCATTACTTGCTTCTTTCCATAAGGCATCATCCCTAGATGTTACCACTTTAATCTAGTCGATTCATTTTCTACATTAAGAACAAATTTGGTTTTGTTCTTAGTTTCATTCACATCTCGCTCAATAAGATAAATTACAAAGTTAGGTCCAAACGTCTTCCCAGTTCTTTGTCTCTTACTTCTCCCTAGTTCAACATCATCCGTTGATTTCAAAAGTGATATTGGTTGTAATGAAACATTAGAATTTGAGGTGTCATTGGTCAAAATATTTTTTTTTTTAATCCTTGATTCAAAGTAGTTGACTTTGTTAGATGTTCAAAAATTGTACATCCACTAACTCAATAATTTTTGAAGTTTCAAGATTCAAAAATCTATAATTCGTTATATAGTTAGAGCATCTTATAAATACACATTTGTTAGTCCTATTTCCTAACTTGGGTCTCTTAGGTTTGGGTTTTCTTACATAAGCAAGACAACCCCAAACTTTGAGACATTTGAGATTAGGTTTACGATTAAACCATAATTTATATGGTGTAATATCCTTATTTTTCAATGGAACTGTATTATAGAATATAACATTGAGATAAAACTTCTTCACCCCATATAGACAAAGGCCACCCATAACTTATTATCTTGCATTTATCATTTCAACCAAAGTCCTATTTTTCCTTTCCACGGTTCCAATTTATTATGGTGTCTATGGTGTCGTGACTTGATGGATTATTCCAAAAGTATTACAAAATTGAACAAACTCATTTGGATAGTATTCTCTATTGGATCGTAGGACTTTAATTTTTCAACTTTGTTGAGTTTTAACCCACTTGTGTTATAATATCCTTTTATCATATCGATTAACAACAATTGTCAATCTGATTAACTTTGAAAAAACTTTAGGCTCCCACGCTTCGAGTGATGATGTGCATGTGTGAAGTTGTCTTTTAGGAAATATTCATTCCCTTTCGATTGAAGACCGCGAGTACACAATGGAGTTTATAATTAAAATTTGCCTTCAGGATATAATGCAGTAATGTCACTTGTTTGATTCAAACTATGTACGATTTGATCAAACCAATAACACTCTGAAATGTTAACCTGATAATGTCAAAAGGTAGAGGGCGGAGAGAGGAGAACTAAGCAATTTTAGGTGTTTAAAAGGGAGTTCTACTACTCTTTGTATACTAATTTTAGTGGTTATTCACAAACACTCACATCCTTTCAGGTGCGCGACTCAGTAGCCATTGGATTGTGTTTGTTTGAAATTTGTTTGATCACACAATCTGGATTTGGTGTATCATTATAAGTGAATGAATGCACGCTATCTGAATTGTCACGAGTCAATCCAACGGTTCAAATCTATGTGCTTGGATTATAACATTCTTTGATAATATCGATTAACCACAACCTTTGATCTGGTTATTTTTTACAAAACTTTAGGATCTCACATTTCGAGCGACTATGTGCACATGTGAAGCTTTATTTTAGTCAATATTTCTCCCCTATGATTAAAGTCTGCGAGTACACAACAGAGTTTATAATAGAAGTTTTCCTGCAGGATACAATGCAGTGATGTCACTTGTTTGATGCAAACTATGTATGGTTTGATCAAACCAAGAACACTTTGAAATTGTAACCTGGTAATTCCAAAGGGTAGATGATGGAAATAGGAGAACTATGCAATTTTTGGTGTCCAAAATAGAGGCCTGTAACTCTTTTTATAGACATTTTAGTGGTTGTTCATGAACAGTCACATCCTTTTAGGTGCGCGACTCAGTAGCCGTTGGACCGTGTCTGTCCCGAATTATTTTAATCTCTCTTTATAAGTGAATGGATGCACCTTCTACGAACACTATGAGTCAATCAAACAGTTTAGATCAACCCGATTGGGTTATAACATCTTTTGATCTGATCGATTAACCACGACCTTCGATCCGGTTGACTTTGTAAAACTTTAGGTTCCCACGCTCCGAGCAACGATGTGCATGTGCAAAAATGTCTTTTAGGCAATATTTCTCCCCTTCCGATTGAAGTCCGCAAGTACACAACGGAGTTTATAATAGAAATTTTCCTTCATAATACATTGCAGTGATGTCATTTGTTTAATGCAAACTATATATGGTTTGATCAATTCAAGAACACTTTGAAATGTTAACCTGAAAATGCCAAAAGGTATAGGATGGAGAGAGAATACCTAAATAATTTCAGGTGTCCAAAATAGGGGCTTGAAACTTTATTTATATCAATTTTAGTGGTTGTTCATGAACAATCACATCCTTTCAGGTGCATGACTCAACAACCATTGGATCGTGTCTGTTCAGAATTCTTTCGATCGCACGATTCAGATTTGGTGTCTCATTATAAACGAATGGATGCACCGTCTATGCATCATCAATTTGGTTGAATTTGACAAAACTCTAGGCTCCCACGCTCCAAGCGACAATGCACGTGTGCAAAGTGCCAAGTGCGCCATCAATGCGCCCTAAGTCTGTCAATCTCCCTTTCGCACGTCGCGAGTCGCGTGTCGTGATTAGTGGTGCTTTGTACCATCGCAAAGCACTATATCATAGCCTCTTTGACTATAAGACTAATATCCATCTTTTGTTATTTTTTGTATACAGTGGCGAAGCCAGAAATTTTTTTGGGGTGGGGAACTACCAATTATCAACCCTTTTCCGGGGTTTGCAGATGGGAGCCCCCGAGCCGAATTTTTTAGGCTTATTTTTATATTTTTTACAAATATTCAATTAGTAATTTTCATTTGTAGAGAATTATAATTCCAATAAAACCAGCTCGTATACAATAGCACAAATGCACATGGTACGTTGATAATAAAACCTTGAAATAAATCATATGAAATAAGAGGTCTTAAACTAAGCTAGGAAGGAATTAGTCCAAATTAGCAAAATCCTAGACAACAACGAAATTAAATTAATTCAAACCATTAAATATGTTAGACCCTTAAAATAAATAACAACAAATTAATTCAAACCATAACCTAAAATAAATAATAACAAATTGATTCAAACCCTAATCAACAACAAAAAAAACCAAGTAACCAAAGTGGCCAAGTGGATGGAAGTGTGTAGTATTTTTTGAAGGAAATATTACAGTTTTTGTCTTCAATTTAAAAACTTAACCTTTATACCCTTATACTAAAAATAAAAATGAAATTCCTGGGGTGGGCACTTAACCTCCTTAGCTACCAAAGATCTTCGGCCCTAGTTGTATACCCTTTCACTTTTGAGTAAAGTTTATATGTCAGACTTTGAAACTATACCCACTTCATTCACACCCATTTTCTTAAGTTCTCTCTCTGCACGAAGACCCACAAAAAACTCACTTAACAATATTATTATCGAATTATATTTTGAAAATTCCAACGTATTTGTATTTTAAATAGCTAGATATTTTAACTCATTTGTGTAATTTTGTCAAACAAGTCATTAACTATCCAAATGTATTAAAGATAAGTGCAAACCTAGAAGCTTGTTTATGTTTACATGTCGTATTCATTTTTGCCATTTTGATTTTCATGATGAATATTTTTAATAATGGTTTAAATAATCCCTACATTGTAATATTATTTATGAAGATTTTAAAAATGTTTTGATGTCAGTTTGAAGAAAACAATCATTAAAAGTACAGTAATATTATCTTCGTGAAATTTTAAACATAATCTATGATAAAATTATAATCCGGGTTAGTTTATATGGCTAATTAAAAATAATATTAATATACATTTGAATAAGTATTGCTCATATAATAGTGGGGTTATGAAGAATTCAGTATTTCATTTTATATAAATTTAGTCTTTTTGTGGATCCGCTTACAAAGAGCAAGTAGAAAGGTCTTCGTGGGGCATTGTTATAAATGGTTTATTTAAAGAATAGTTTTTGCGTAACTTTGTGCCCAAATTAAAGTGGGGACCTATATTCTGAATTTTCTGGAACCACGCATAAATATGCTTTTCTATTCGAGGTGAACAACGAGGTATATTCACATGTTAAAACATTAAGTATTAAATGAAAAATGTCTTTTAAGATGCATAGCCGAGTCGATAAAACAAAGGAAACTTAGTGTAAAACACTTTGCCCCACATAAAATGAATATGTGAAATGTGAAGAGTTAATATAAAGAGTTTTCCTTGGGCCTAAGCGGCCTAGGCGATCGTCGTGAGACCCAAAACCTAAAACCCCATATAGAAATAAACGCCTAATGTATTTTTTAAGAAAATGCCTATTTTGTTCAAGTTAAATAGGCCCAAAAGTAAAAGCCCAAAGACCCAATCATCTAAACTCCCACACACTATCCAACTTACAAGAAATTTGGCCTACCACTACAACTTTCAAGAAATTTGACATTTGAGTTGTTATAAAATAGAAGGTCAAAAAAAATTATTGTGTATTGTACTTTACCAACGAAACTTTAAGCTTCATATCCATTTTTTATATGGGTGGTGAAACTCCCACTCCAAAATATTCTCCAAATCAACACAAAACAAAGAACCATTTTTTCTACCATCAAACACCACAAATTTAACACTTATAATCTTATTAAAAAGTCAAAAATGTCCTTTAACATAATAACACTAATTTTAACCTCTAACTATTCAATACCCAAAAAAATTCAAACCCAAATCGTGAAACCCATTTTCACGGCTGCAACCCTTAAAACTCAACTTTCTTTTTTCCAACCCAATCTTGTTTATATCATCTAAATTGTGTTTGGGATAGTTTGTGTGGTTGTTTTCTGCATTTTTTACAACTTAACAACAACAAGAATGACCATGGATGATCAAAAAATCAAGGACACAAAGGATGCTCAAAGTTTAGATTTTAGTCCCACATTGGACTCATTTGAGGTACTAAACGTTTACACACATTGTATTTAGTCATTATACACCAATAAATCTAAGAAAATAAGCACTAAAAAAGTTTGAAAAAAGTTGATATGGTGTCCCACGGACTCCCGCAATCGGATATGATGGCCTATCACGACTATTCATGACCGTGGTGTCCATGTTTACGGTTTATCATCACCGTGGATTGAAGGATTTCACAGTTAACCATAGTCGTGGTATCTTATAATAGGGTTACCTTAACCGTTAATACATGCATGTCCTGTCTTACCTTGGCTAAGATCTCCTTATTCACGATTTACCTTTGGGTTGACTTAATATTAAACTCAATTTATTATTATCTAAAATTACAGCTAGATGACTCAATAATAAACTCAATTGATTGGAGGGAGATTGATAACCTTGTCGTACCAAGTGCTAGTGCGACTTGGATCGACGGATCATCATCCGTTACCACACCACTCTTGGGGTTTAGGAGTGCAGAACCCATGGGTGAGCAATCTACTATTGAGAAATCTTTTGTAGAAATGCATAACACAACCGACCCTTATTTGCGGGATGAATTTCCAGACTTGACTATATCCACTGTAATTTTCCACAAAGTCCTAAGATATCTAGTGAATATTTTCGTCAATTTAGGATGTATGTATGGATATGGGAACTTCTCATCGTGCCATTTGTCAAGATCATAACTCCGAATTTTCTACCGAATAGGTTGGTTTTTTCTTAATCATTTTTAAGTTTCAGAGTTTAGTCATATACACACAATGGCTAATTATTTATTTTCAATCTTCACAAGTATTCATGAGTAGAAGTAAAATGGTAGAATGGTCCCAGATGATTGGTTTAAAAATTAAAGTTATCGTGATTATACTCAAATCCGAGAAGGAGAAATCGGGAAGAAAGCCATGTATAATTCTTGGATGTGAAAAACGATCATTGCTCAGACGGGATAATGAGGAGGAAATAGAAAAGAAGGGAAAACGTAATGTTGGCACCCGCAAGTGTGATTGTCCATTTAGACTTAAGGGTGTCTCTATGGAAGATGGTAAATGGGGTGTAAAAGTTTTGTGTAGTCTACATAATCACGAGGTCTCCAATTCGTTAGTTAGACACCCATATGCCAAACGATTAAACAAGGAGGAATGAAATGTGATAAAGGAGTTAGTTTCTAACAATATCCATCCGAAGGAGGTGATGCACACATTGAAACAAATGAATCCTTAAAATTGCTCCTCGATAAGAATCATGTATAATACGAAACATAAGATGAGAGTAGGGAGCATGCCGGGAGGAATGCAATGCAACAACTCATGCATTTGCTTTTTGAAAAGCATTACGTACATTGGCATCAGCGCCAGAAGCAAAATGACACCGTTGAAGACATATTTTTTTCACATTCGACCTCCGTGTTACTTGTTAAGTGCTTTCCTTCTATTCTGGTGATTGATTGCACTTACAAAATAAATAGATACAACGTGCCTTTATTCGAGATGATTGAGGTTACCTCACAGGTCAGGCATTTTGTATTGCATTTGTATTTTTGAAAAGTAAGAAGGATGATAATTTTCAATGGGCATTGAAACACTTGATATCTCTCTACGAGCTAGAAGCTTTGCAGGGGGTCATCGTGGTCGATAGACAATTGTCATGCATGAATGCCGTGAGATAAGTCTTTCTGAGCTCGAAGCTTCTATTATATTTATTCCATGGGAAAAAGAATATTGAATAGGCTTATTTGAAAGTTAAATTAAAAGACTCGGATAAAATGTCCTTTATGTCCGTATGAATTGATGTGGTCGAGTCAAAAACGCATGCGAAATATGATAGAGCACGGTCATATTTTCTTTTAACTTGGAAGCATCAATGTCATCGTATGATTTCGTACCTTGAAAATACTTGGTTGTCATACCGTTTCATGTATGGTCATATATGGGCGAATAAAATTCAACATCGGGGGAACCGCACCATAAATAGGGCCGAGGGCACCCATGCACAGTTGAAAAAGTATTTGATTATCTCTAATGGGACATTTGCCACGGTATGGAAATGGATGGATGCAATACTTGAATTTGAAGAGACTCAAATTATATTGGAATTAAGAAAGTCTTTGAAATGAACAAAGCATACATACAATGAACCATTGCTACGAGAGAAACGTGGATGAGCCTCCCACCTTGCTCTTGATTTGGTTATAGGGGAGATAGATTGTATGAGGGCGGTTTTATCCGTATTTGTAGGTAACACTCAGTTAACGGATACTACATGCGAGAACAAAATCCGTATAATCTATGGCCTTCCGTGAACTAATGAATTGGCCAGATGGGAGATAGGTGATGTTATTCCAACATGGACATTAGACGGCCATTGGAAGAAGCTTGCTATAGTCCTCAATGTACCAATGTATCGTGATCTTAATTATACACCCGAGATGATTTTGTTAAAAAAAAGAGGTGGAATAATCACCACGGTCTTCTCTGATCGTGAAAATCATCCAGTGGGTTTAGATAATTTCTAAGGGTTTACTACGATTGTCTAAGGAAATGTGAGGAAAATAATGGTCATATGTGGATGTGGAAGACTTATTATGGTCCTAATTGTTCGTGGAAATCATGTAGTGACTTTGTATAATTTTCAAAGACATTGATATCTTCTTCTCTGGCCGTGAATGAATCACCAAGGTCAAACCTGGTGGTAACAACATCACCACGGTCTTCTCTGGCTATGAAAATCGCCCAGTGGGTTTGGATAATTTTCTAAGGGTTTACTTCGATTGTCTATGGCCGTGTGAGGAAAATAACGGTCATGTGTCACCACGAAAGACTTATTACGGTCTTAATTGGTCGTGGAAATCATGCTGCGATTTTGTATAATTTTCAAAGTCATTGCTACGATCTTCTCTGGCTGTGAATGAATCACCATGATCAAACCTGGTCATAACAACATGAACACAGTCTTCTCTGACTGTGCAAATCATCAAGTGGTCTTGCATAATTTTCTAAGGGTTCACTACAATTGTCTATGGTCGTGTGAAGAAAACAACGATCATGTGTGGCCGTGAATGAATTACCACGGTCAAACCTGGTTGTGGCAATCATACAGTGAAATCAGTGTAATTGCCAAGGGTCTTATTTGGTCATTAAACAAACATAGGATAACTATTTAGTAATAAAATAATAATTGTTTACTATAATAATTATTTGGTTATTGAACAAATGTAGGATAAATATCTGGTCATTAAACAAAAGTAGGACAACTTGTTTACTAATTAACAAAGTTATGACAAGTGTTTAGTACAACAAACAACTAACCCCAAATTGTTAACTACAACAAACCAAGAATTGTTTACTACAATAACCAACCAAACAACTAACCACAAATTGTTTACCCATTAAAAATAAAAACAACCAACATGGGATATTCTATTTCTTCCTTGGTTGTCTCTTTTTTCCTGGGCTTTTCCTTGAAGTTGTAAGCGCACATTGCTTGTGAGGGTCGAACCGACGTTTCGTTTGTCACCCGAGGTCCAGTTCAGCACTCTCCTTCCATTTTACTTTTCTACCACGAGCGCCTTTAGCCTCTAAAAAGTCATCACATGCTTCTCGAGAAGCATCAAAGAGCGCTTGATAATCATTGACCGAGGGATCATCACTTGAATATTTAAGTGCCTCTTCCAAGAGATGAATGACTACGTCGACACCTATCTCCTATCCATGTTGCCCCTGCGAATGTAATTAATACTACGAATACATGTTACCAAACCTTAAATGTTTATTTGAGGTATCATACCAGTTTTCTTGTAGCATCCACTTCTGAGTTGCCCTTTCGGTGTATAGGATTGCAGACCAAGGGATGGGATTTGTCATTGTACCACGCCAAGTAGCCTTCAACACACTCCCAAGGGTAGTTGTGTATGGATGTAGATCTTATGGAAACATTGAGAATAAGGTCAACCTAGTTCTCTTGGTGCCATTTCTCATTGCCATATGCCACCTTGTACCTATGTTGAGTCCTACCCTCTCTTTTTTAATCGGACGCATAGGAAGGCATGGAATAGTTTGGACCCGACTGGCTTGACAAAGAACTCTCTCAGGATAGTTCGCTCAATAACATCATAGTATATGAGAATATCGGTGTACCACAACATCTCCTAGAATGGACAGACCTTAACATTTTCTTTATATGGATCCTATACGACCTACATTTTGAATCATCATGTAAGTAAACAATAAAGTTAACTAAATCATAATTATAAACAGTAAACTAAACTAAATCATATCGAGTAAGTAAAAATTAGTAGTGATACTCACATCATGAATTTTAAATCATCCAACATCTCCCTCTTAGCAAGCAATTGCTCTTTCGAGTCACCCGAAACCATTTGCGCCTTTGACCTAAAAATTTGGGGCTCGACAGTGGTATAATCAAACTTACGAACACTACTCTTTAGATCGAAGTGATTGTGTATCCATGCCTACGTATCAATTACATTATTTCAACGAAGCTAAGTTAGAAAAGGAATATGATCAATCAAAATATATCAGGATAAAGAATATATAAACACATTACCACTAGAAAAGGGAGATATCCAACAACTTGTCATACATCTACCTTGGATGCAATCCCCAATTGGTGATATATGTGGGATAAGAGTGCACCTACCCAGTTCTTATCCATGACTTCCCCCCACGTTCTTCAGAAATTGAATGTAATATATTGGGACTCGGGTCCCCGACTTGTCTGGAAAAAGAAGGCACCCTATCATGAATAAAAGATAGGCACGGGCACATCGATCGATGTGTTTAGCCTTTACATTCTCACCCATTTTCTTCACCCTATCCTTCTAAAATTTCATCAACCAATCAAAATGGACCGCATGAAAATACTTGCACTCCTCCGTTACCTCTTTCACCGTTGACCCGATAAACTTAACAAACTTCCTAATTGATGTAGTTCATTCTTTATCCGTCTTCAGGATCACACCATACACATTATTCCCCTCAATCCCTATCCCCAATAAATGATAAACATCATTTAGTGTAATGGTCATTTCACCAAATGGCATATGAAATGTATTAGTTTTGGGTTGCTGATTAGGCATAAAATTCTTCACATTTATCCCCTTAATTTCGGTATTTTTATGATCCCATGCATTGTAAATAGCTTAGATTTATCTTATATTTATGCTACTAACCGTTTTTGGCAATTATTTCATATTTTGTGTATCTCTTATGTGTTTTACAGGTATTTCATGCAAATTAGTGCGAAAGAGAACCCAAAATAGTGAAAGAAAGTAAGAAATGGGGAGTTCAGGGGCATTTTTAGAATTTTCATCCATATTCTAGAGGTGGGAAAAACTAGAAAGTTGAAGAGCTCTAAATTACAAGAACACTGGAAAAAACGACACCCCAATCCGAGCTACAGTGAAGAAGTTATGCCCATTTGAAGTTGAGAAAGAAATCTAAGAAAAAACTGTTAAGGACGAACCGAACCGAAAAGATTGAAAAACGAACCGATACGGCCATTAGTCACGCTCCCTATCCATTACAAAAGTAGTCACACTTTCTAAGTGTGATAAATTAGCAGATACGGGATTTTTATTTTTTCCTTATCTTTTAGCCAAAGGAGTTTTATGTTTTGTGGACTCTTATTAACGATCTCTAGCCTATATATTTAGTCACTAGGACTCTTTTTATTCAGATTTCATTCATTTAAAAGATCCATAACAAGTAGGAACATCTAGGAGAAGAATTTACATATTTTGCACCTTTAATTCAAGAGCTTTTCCAGTTTTTCTTCAACCTTTGATTTCTTCTTGCATGTTCTTGTTCTTCAATCTTGGTAACTTTTATTTCCAGCACTTTTATTATTATTTCTCATGTGTTCATCTCTCTTTCCAAGCAATTATGAGTTCATGCAATGTAGATAACGTAGTTTTCATTAATTTCACCATGTTAGGCTAGGTTTTTAAAGGTTGGGGTGCGTGAACCCCACCCAATGTAATTCATGATAGTGGAAATAGAAGTTGGAATTAAAATCTTAGGTGAATTGTGTCGTATAACTGGTACGACCATTGTGGACTTTGATCTCGTTTGCCCTAGGTAACCGGGACACTTAAGAAAGCGACGCGAGTATTGGTTAATACGATATTGCTTTAATTCATCCTTTGCTTACATACTGTGCAGGCTACGATCCCTCATATATGTAATACTTAGGAGTGTTAAAGATCGGGTTTTAATTCGTCCTTTGCTTACATACTGTGCGGGCTACGATCCCTCATATATGTAATAATTAGGAGCATTACAAATCGGGTTCATTTAAAGCTTTAATTCTGAATCTAGATCCTACGAAGTGAATTAGTAGGGTGCGGGGGATTGTAACCCGACCTATCTTTCTCGTTTCATAGTTAAAGTTCATTCAATTCGTTATTAGTTATTCGTTAGAGTAATTGCATTTCATTTTTCGTAATCTCATTAATTAATCATTTTCAAAATTGCATCTAGTTGTAGTTGTTTCACAATCCAAAATATTTTTTTATTTCTTTTTTGAGTCCAGTTAGGGTTAACAGTCTTACCTTGTCGTCACGTTCACTCGTCCTAGTTCCCTAAGGATTCGATACGCAAACTAGCCACTATACTCCATAAGAGGGTAGTTAAAGTTTAGGTTTTTGTATTGCGGTTGGAAGCCGATAATAATGATTAGCATATTTACACGGACGCTTGATTTCCACCTCGATCAAAATGGCGCCATTACCGGGGAATTAGGTAGACTTTTGTATAGATCGAGTTAATCTAAAACTTTGACCATAAAAAAAATTAAAATAAAAATTCAAAAATTCAAAAACAAAATTTATGAGTATTACGAGGGAGATGTTGGATGAGAGCGAATGGCAAGATATAATAGATGAATTCCTTCGTAGTAACTATCCCTCCACATCACAGAAGCCTTTGGAGGAGAGTGAGAGAGAGTATTCGAATAATGAGCAAGAAAGAGCGTTAGGACATATGAGCCTAGAGGACTTTGAGAACGAATTCGAGCCGGTGGATGAGAGCTTCACTATCGAAGTCCAATCTCTATTGGACTCATTTTGTCACTTAGAAGATAGCGCATGGAAAGATAGGATGGATGATTTCCTTATTTATGGCCATCCACCCATGCCACTGGAGTTCTTGGTTGCAATCAAGGCCGTGGTTAGAGTATCGTCTGATTTAGAGATTGATCCATGCATTATCAAGTTTAGGGACAATCTAGGCCATTCCAAACTTCACTTTGATATTCTCTCCAAGTCGGTCCATTTGTTCTACTAGGTGATTGAGCACCTCGTTGACTTCACCCACCTTATTCATCATATTCCTCGAGGTGTTCATTTTTTCTATTGGGCTGACTCCCAATTGTTCCAAAATTTGGTTTACGAGGTGAGGAAAACGAGCGAGATAAGAAGAGCACCATTCCCCGTGTAAGGGGTCGGGTGAATTTATATAGACATATGAGAGGTCGTCTCACCCCCGACGCGTACGGGGTGATTTTTGTTGCATTTTTTAGTCATGTATGAGTGTCATATAATGTCTTGGTGCATTTTGATAATTTGCTTGTTTTATTTGTCGCACTTAAACTTTTTTCTTCTTTAGATTTTAGTCCTTTTGATTGAGGACAATGCAAAAGTCTAAGTTAGGGGTGATAAGTGCGTCTTTCTAAAACTTCATAAATCTTTAAAATGCCAAAAAAAATAAAAAAAATTCAAAAATTCAAAAATATTTTTTTCTTCAAAATAAATAAAAATTCAAATTCAATTTTTTCAAAAATATCATTAAAATTTGTTTTAAAGTCTCAAATTGTAAAAACATAATACACAAAGACGAAATTGACCAAAGATGGAAATTGAGCGAACGTACGGTGAGATTCGAGCCTTTCGTTATTGTGAACTTATAAATCAATCCGAGTTAATTGTTAACTCAAATTTCTTTTCAGTGTTCTAATAAGTCGTCGAGGATCTCAATCCTTTCACTTTAACCGATTATGGGAAATGTGTGTTATTGCCTTGATAAACGTGTTAAATAGATCTCTAAATTAAAGTAATCTCGAGACGCAAATGGTAACGCAATTTGTATTTCGAACAATGAAGTAGGCCCTTGTTTGTCACCCAAAAAATATTATCCAGAAAAAGTAGCGAAAAAACCATCCCTTTGGTAAACCCTACTTGAGCCGAATGAATCTCTCCCTTTCGTTTGACAACCCGAAAACCCCCCAATTGGCCAGGAATTGTGAAAGCTAATAATCCCATAAATTTAGTACGGAATGTGCATAAAAAGGGGGCAAGAAAAGATTTGATATGATCAACAAAAATAGTGAGAAAAGAAAAGAGTGAAAAATAGAAAAAAATGAGCAAAAGCCAGGAAAAGCACAAATGGACACCATAAGAAAATTTTCCAATACCAGATTTCCTTACCATTTCCATTTTACCCAATACACCTTTAATCCAAAAAAGTCCTAACATAGTCCAAATTGCTAAATTGGTTACCGCGTGGAGAGATAAAACAAGAAAAGATAATAAAAGAGATTATAAATATGAATTAGAGGCAATGATCCCGTTTTCTTATTACCGTAATCCAATGATGAGATCCAGTTACCATAAATTTCTGTCTTTCTATTTGTATGCGTGAACTTGGTTCTAATGCATTTACTCTTTAAAATCATGCACACCGAGAGAAAATAGCCACCCTTCCAAGAGATTCGTTTGCGAGAGCATGCCGTGAGATTTTAAAATCAAAACGAATTTTCGGATAAGTAACATAATGATCAATCCGTGGAAATTCGCGGTTAAATTTAGGGCTCCTCACACATGCACTGTGATTTGAGACTCTTGAACATGAATTGATGATGACTATTTTCTGAAAAAGTTTGAGTTATACAATTTTTGCGTATTTTGAGTTTTCTTTGAGTCGAATTTTGTGGGTATATTCACTGTAAACCCTCACGAGACACAACTCGTCCTACTAGAGTAACCTAGGGGTTTAACGGCTTGTTGCATACGATAAATGCAATCGCTTACCTGGAAAAAAGGTATTATATCCCAATAAAGTTGTTAAAGGGTCCTTAACTCATACTCTTTTGCTTTTACATTGCTTGGGACGTGCAAAGTTCTAAGTTAGGGGGGTTTGATTAGGCATAAATTCTTCACATTTATCCTCTTAATTTCGATATTTTTATGACCACGTGCATTGTAAATAGCTTGGATTTATCTTATATTTATGCTACTAACCCTTTTGGCAATTATTTCATATTTTTTGTATCTTTTATGTGTTTTACAAGTATTTCATGCAAATTAGTGCGAAAGAGAATGCAAAACAGTGAAAGAAAGCAAGAAATGGGGAGTTCAATGGCATTTTTGTAATTTTACAGCCATATTCCAGAGGTGGGAAAAACTTGAAAGTTTAAGATCTCTAAATTATAAGAACACTGGAAAAAATGGCACCCCAATCCGAGCTACGGTGAAACAGTTATGCCCATTTGAAGTTGAGAAAGAAATTCAAGAAAAAACTGTTAAGGACGAACCGAACCGAAGAGATTGAATAATGAACCGATACGACCATTAGTCACAGTCCAGATCCATTACAAAAGTAGTCACGCTTTCTAAGTGTGACAAATTGGCAGATACAGGATTTTTATTTTGTCCTTATCTTTTAGCCAAAAGAGTTTTATGTTTTGGGGACTCTTCTAAACGACCTCTGGCCTATATATTTAGTCACTATGACTCTTTTTATTTAGATTTAATTCATGTAAAAGCTCCATAACAAGTAGGAATATCTAGGAGAAGAATTTACATATTTTGCACCTTTAATTCAAGAGTTTTTCCAGTTTTTCTTCAACCTTTGATTTCTTCTTGCATGTTC
This sequence comes from Sambucus nigra, assembly GCA_949130495.1. NCBI lineage: Eukaryota > Viridiplantae > Streptophyta > Magnoliopsida > Dipsacales > Adoxaceae > Sambucus > Sambucus nigra. The sequence goes on along the minus strand of OX422215.1, from coordinate 321,270,588 downwards.
TTCTTTTTCAATCTTGGTAACTTTTATTTCCAGCACTTTTATTATTATTTCTCATGTTTCATCTCTCTTTCCAAGCAATTATGAGTTCATGCAACGTAGATAACGTAGTTTTCATTAATTTCACCATGTTAGGCAAGGTTTTAAAAGGTTGAGGTGCATGAACCCCACCCGATGTAATTCATGATAGTGGAAATAGAAGTTGGAATTAAAATCTTAAGTGAATTGTGTCGTATAACTGGTACGACAGTTGTGGAATTTTGATCTCGTTTGCCCTAGGTAACCGGGACACTTAAGAAAATGACGTGAGTATTGATTAATATGATATTTCTTTAATTCATCCTTTGCTTACATACTGTGCGGGCTACGATCCCTTATATATGTAATACTTCAGAGTGTTAAAAACTGGGTTTTAATTCGTCCTTTTGCTTACATATTGTGCGAGCTACGATCCCTCATATATGTAATACTTAGGAGCATTAAAAACCGGGTTCATTTAAAGCTTTAATTCTGCATATATTATCCTAAAAAGTGAATTACTAGGGTTTGGGGGATTGTAACCCTACCTATCTTTCTCATTTCATAGTTAAAGTTCAGTCAATTCGTTATTAGTTATTCGTTAGAGTAATTGCATTTCGTTTATTCATAATCTCATTAATTAATCATTTTCAAAATTGCATCGAGTTATAGTTGTTTCACAATCCAAATCATCTTTTTGTTTCTTTTTAAAGTCAAGTTAGGGTTAACAGTCTTACCTTGTCGTCACGTTCACTCGTCCTAGTTCCCTGAGGATTCGATACCCAAATTAGCCACTATACTCCACAAGAATGTAGTTAAAGTTTAGGTTTTTGTATTGCGGTTGGAAGCCAATAACAACGATTAGCGTATTTACAAGGACGCTTGATTTCCACCTCGATCAGTTGCCACCGTTCAATGAATGAATATACAAAGACTTGATCAATAAACCGATAAATTTTTTTTTTTTTATCAAAATCCATAATCCCTAGTCCTTTACCACATTCACCACCCTCTCATCCTCTTCACCTATATTCTACTCAACGGATTTCCTATAACGGTATACACAATTTATCATACCTCGTTCTTCGTCGTGGTTCAAAATATCGTATGACACATGGTTAGAAAAATGATTTAACAACTCGGGGTTGTTAGGAGAGGACCCCTCTAATAGCTATGCATCGGATCTTCTTAGTTTCATCCTTATTTTTTTCTTTTCAACCGAGGACAAAGAAGATGCCCCTCTGAGTAGGTCGTCATCATCAGACGATAACGATGTAGATGAAATGTTTGACGTGCTAAAGCTACTATCCCCACTAGCACGTTCATCAATATCCGCCTCACCAACATTCCCCTCACCAACCATACCCTCACGAACCACATCCTCACTCACATTACCCTCACCCACCGAACCCTCACCAACCATATCCTTACCAACCACATCCTCACCAACCACATCCTCACCCACTACATCTTTACCTAAAATTCTATATTGTTTTTGTTTTCTTTTCGATGTAGTGATGGGTTGTCTGCCCTCTCTCCCCATTTATAATCTGCAATAATTGTTAAAATAGATAGAGAAATGAATAAATTTGGGAGCATGCATTTAACAGGTTTTATAAAATGGATAGAGAAATTAATAGATTTGGAAAACCATACCCACGACCCTTTATAATTGTGTCTTAGTAGGCCGCTGGTGTTTCAAAGTAGACGGTATACTGTAGCTTTAAAATTATAATACATGACCTAAGTAGGTCGTAAGAAGTCACCTTCTACGGTGACGGGAGACCATACGATGCTACGATTTTCTATTTTTTACGTATAAGTTTCAGTTTCAACAAATTAGGGTTTTATGCAGGTTTAGATTACATTTTTAATGGAAATTAGGGTTTTACGAAGTTTTTTATTACTAATGGGGGTTCAAATGGATTTAAAAGCACGTATAGATTAGGCATGAACATAAATGCACAAGTAGAGAGTTTTGGAGTACATGCCAAGTTATGTTTGGATGGTTTGAATAAGGATTTAGTTTGAGTATGTAGAGATGCAAAAGGTAGTAGAGAGAAAAGAGTAGAGAGAGAGACAAGGGATGGGAGAAAATGGGGGAATTTTTAATTTTGATTTATATAATGAGGTTTCAAATTGTGGCGTTGGGTTTTTGTGGTGTTAGTGAGAAATAAGGTGTAATTTTGTGGTGTTTTGAAGTTAAGCCTGTTTTGGAGAATATTTTGGGGTGGGAATATCATCACCGTTTTTATATACATCTTTTAAATCCAACACAATATCACTCACAAGTTCACTCATAAAACTGACAGAACCTCGAAGCCCAAATAATCATTCATGACCCAATGATTCTATCTTTGTCTCTCTTGTTGTGTGTGTGTTTTACAATGGAAATGCCATATCTTAACACAACACTTTTAAGTTTAAAAGTCTTATAATATTTTTCAAAGGATCCAAATAATTTAATTTTTTGCTTAAAGAAAGCAAGACTCTTTGGTGATTCATTGTTGATTGCTATTTTTACATTTATTAACGAAGCTATGATTTTACTTTTAGGATATTTAAATTTGGTAAATCTTTAGAATCAATTTAAAATAGTTTAGATTATATTTGAAGTTGATTTACTTTTAATAGTTTCACAATCTTTAGATCTAAACTAATTTCACTTTAGTCAATCTAATTATTAATTTTATTAAACTAAAAACGCAATGTAAATGAATTTTCTTAGGTTTGATATAAATTAATTAGTTAAGCTGCATAAAATGTTGGAATATTAAATAAAATTCATCAACATATTAGATTATCGAAATTACCTTATAAAAGAATTATAGGAACTGTGTAACTGAATCCATAGTGATGATTGAGACTAGGGGGTTGGAGGTCTTCCACAGACTAATCCCTCTCTCTATGAGTTCTCTCTCATTGATGGGAATGAGGAGGAGATCCTTTGAGTGCTTTAGCCTTGGGGACCAGAACCCTTCATTATATAGACATCTAATTAGAACCCCATAAATTCTAATTAGGTGACTCTTGAGTAACCGATAGGTGACTCTTGAGTAACACGACTCTTGAGTAACCAGTAGGTGACTTTTGGGTAACCACACATTTCGAATTTCATACTTACTATTAATGTCTTTCGAGCTTACCTAATTAGATCACTTCATTTGCCGAATTTAAATTGAAGCTCGAATATAATTACCATTTTAATATGTGAGCCCACCTTAAATTATTTGGAATATATTAAATTGATCTCAAACATGCATATTTCCAAACATGCATATTTCCAAACATGCATATTTCCAATGTGATCTCAAACATGCATATTTCCAATTGGTCCTAACTTTATTCTGTAGTGAGATCAAAACTTAGTCTTTTAAACCTTATATTATACCATAATTAAAAGACAATATATTCAGAGTAAACAACAAAATGAAAATACCATCAACTTTATTCTGCAGAAAACTTAAACATATATAAAATATCTAAGTAGTGTCAAATGAAGTAACATTAAACCGAATACAAACTCCCACTAAAGCTGAATATCATCAAACTAAACAACACCCATATGAGTAGTGTGCTCATAAAAGACCTTGGGTGGTAAGCCTTTAGTAAGCGGATCCACGAGCATGGAGTTTGTTCTTATATGTTCAATAGACACTATCTTACTCTGAACTCTTTCCTAAACAACAAGAAACTTAATGTATATGTTCTTAGACTACAATAAGCTTCTATTGTTATTTGAATATAGAACTGCTGAATTATTGTCACAATATATTTGTAGTGGTATTTCAATGATATCCAAAATATCCATCCAGTGACAAAATTTCGCAGCTATACCGCATGATTTGTTGCCTCATAACAGGCTATGAACTCTGCTGCCATAGTGGAAGGTGTAATGAGTGTCTACTTAGCAATCCTCTAGAAAATAACACCTTCAGACAACATATATACATAGCCATAAGTGGATCTCTTAGTGTCTTGACAACCCACAAGATCAACATCAGAATACCCAATGATCTCCAAATTATCTGACTTCTGTTGAGTATGTAATCTTTTGTTCTCCATATATACCTCATAACCCATTTAGCTGCTTTCTAGTGATCCATTTTAGGGTGACTCAAATATCTGCCTAACATACTTATTTATGTACATAAATTCCAAATGCGTACATACTTGAGCATGCAAAAGACTCGCTATAGCTGAAGCATAAGGAACCTTATTCATTTCTTTACTTTCAGTCTCATTCTTGGGGAATTGACAAAGACTAAACTTATCTCCCATGGCAATAGGAGTATCTCCTTGTGCACAATCTTTTATGCCAAATCTAGAGAGTACTTTCTCGATATAGATCTTTTGGTATAATCCAAGGATACCCTGAGAATGATCTCGATGTATCTTAATTCCCAATACAAAAGAGGCATCCCCGAGATCTTTCATTTTAAAATTCTTAGTTAGAAATCTCTTAAGTTTGTGCAATAAGCCTATATTGTTGGTAGACATAAAGCACAAGGAAGATAATTTTACTCCCACTTAACTTATGATATACACAGTCATCTACTTCATTAACCTCAAAATCATATGAGATAATGACTTGATAAAACTTGTGATATCATTTATGGGAAACTTGTTTAAGACCATATATGGATTTTTTGAGTTTGCAAACCACGGACTTTGGATCAACTGGGCCAAAGTTTTCTGGTTGCACCATATATATGGTTTCCTCAATACTATCATTGAGAAAAACCATCTTAACATCCATCTGATGTAGCTCTAAATCAAAATGATCTATAACTGCTCATGAGATTGTTGAGTTTGCTCTTCTGGAATAATTCTTATATTTTGAGTAGGGAAGTCCTCATTGTTGTCTCCTTCAACACTGTCAGCAGTCTCAACAATGTTTGGAAGAGTAATTGATTCCTCTTCAAAGACAACATTCTTATTATTAACCGTATCTTCCCCCTCAAAAGCAACATCCTCAAAAAATCTCGTATTTTTAGTCTCGAAAAAAGGACTTAGTTGAGGGATCAAAGAACTTAAAACCCCTAAACCGTTCAGTGTACCCAATAAAATAGCAGTTAATAGTTCTTGAGTCCAATTTCTTTTCAATTTGCCTATAAGGCCTTGCCTCAGCTGGACACCCCCAAATGTGTAAATCTTTAATGACAGGTTTTCAGCCTATTCATAGTTCATAAGGGTTTTTAGCTACCATTGTACAAAGTACTCTATTTAGAATATATACTGCAGTCTTAAGTGCATCTCCTTATAGTACATCTGGAAAAGAAGAATGATCAATCATACTTCTTACCATGTCCTTCAACTTTATGTTTTGTCTCTAGGAATTTGGTAAAAGATTCTAGACGTTATTCACCTGATCTATCATATCTGCCATAGTATGCACCACCACAGCCAAATTTGACAACTTTAATCTTCTTGCCTAATTTATTTTCAACTTCGTCTTAGAAGGACTGAACACGTCCAGAGCTTGAGACTTCTCATAAATTAAATATAAATACCCATAATGACAATAGTTGTCTATAAAAAGTGATAAAATATTGTTGGCCATTCCATGAAGCCATAGGGAATGGACCGCAAATGCTAGAATGTATCACTTAAAGAATCAATATCAACCATAGTAGAATTTAGAAAGAGAGTAACTTTATTATTTCCAAGTGAACTAGAATAACTGTATTTGTCCAAAACAAAAAATAGAAACCAAGTTCCTTCTAAAAAATGGTACCACATAAGTCTTTATTAATTCAATAAAATGACCAGTTTCAAAAGATAATAAAAAGGTCCCAATTACTTCAATTCCAACTATTTTTCCATCACCTAGATAGATAAATCTTTCAGCATCATTTGGTGGTTGGCTCCACAGGCAACCATGCATAGACATACTTACATGAGTAGTAGCACTCGAATCTACCCAACATGGATGTCTATGTACAAAAGCCAAATTAAATTCAGAACAAAACAAAGTGAGAAGTGTACCTTTTTTTACACGCCATGTGGCGCAATTAGAACAATCCTTCTTCGCATGCCCAGGTTTCTGGAAAAGAAACAAGAAAATTTTGACCTGAACTTGTTTCTTTTGTTGAACTTTAGGTTTGGGTCGTGATGTTACAACTGCAGTACCCTTATCATTAGTCCTTTTCCTCTTTCATGGTCCTTGTCCTTGAGGTAGATGCAATATGAGCAATTTCAATTGTCTTTTCTCGCTTCAACCTTTCCTCTTCTTGCACACAATGTGAAATGAGCTCATTAAGAGTACATTTATCCTTTTGATTATTTTAACTCACCATAGTGTGCAGGAAGAGATATCAATAACAGATGCACGAGCAAGTTACCATACGATTTTAACTTTAGTACTTTAAGTTTTGAAGCGATGTTAGACATCTCCATAATGTACTCCCGTATGTTTCCTTTGCCTTTATACTTTATTTGGATAAGCTTTGCTAAAAGCGTACTTGTCTTATCCTTTTTTTTTCGTTCTTTGCAAAACGTAATTAAATATCTTGAAGGAAACTTTTGACGGTTACCTCATTGAACATACCGCCCCTGAAATCTTTTAGGACACTGCGCTTTTGCATTATTAGACTTAAGCGATTAGCACGATCCCACTTATGAAAGTTCATTTTACCTCATAGGAACTTTTATCCTTAAGAGGAGCGGGTTGTTCCTTCCTCATCGCATTGTCTAAATTTATGCAACTGAGAACTATTAGAATGTCCTTTTTCCAGTTCTTAAAGTTTGTGTCGTTAAGCACATGAAGTGGGGTCATGTTGGCAGTAATATTAACAGAATAAGCAGTAACTTAATCCAAAAGAACAAATAAATTACAAAAGCTCCAAATTAAAATTTATGTCATGGCATATTATAATAAAATAAACTGATAAATGCAGGACATAAATTGTATATATAACTGTAATGGTGGAATGGTGGGCCCATCAATGAGAGACCTAGCACAACATTAACATTTAGTCTTTGGGCATAAGTATTAACTTGTGAGTGATACTCTCAGTCCAGAAAAATATTGATAATAAATCCAGTCAACTAACCCTCCTTTGGGCTGATTAATTGTATATTATATAATTCGGTCAAACAACTAACATTCCTTTGGGTCGATTAATTGTCTACATGAAAACTATATAATTATCATATATTTAATTATGCATGTATATTTATTATTCAGCCAAATAATAATCTTCCTTTGGGCCGATTATTACCCGCAGGAATAATAAATATATTAACATCATTTTTATATCTCAAAATAAATTAATCTATGCAATAGAGGCTACTTTGGCAACGTATTACTTTAATTAATTCATTTCAAGATATAATATATTTTTGGTATTTTTTTTAAGAAAATACCCCGAATGGGAATCAAACTTTATTAAAAATCTGAAACCAAATGATTTTTAATTAAATATGCAAGTATTTTGGTCCACCTAATTTTATACTTGCCTTAGTTCCTCCCAAAAAATATGCATTTGGAAATAATTCTCGAAAAAAAAACTGATTTGGAAAGAATTCCCACAATAATTGAGTTAGAATTAATTCCAAAAAAAAACTGAATTGATTGCTCACTTATTTTTCCAAAAATGGAAATTTTTGAGTAATCACTATAATGACATAAAAAATCTCTTCAAGATCACTCTCCATTCGCGGAATTGCAAAATCAATTTTTAAGCGAGAGTTATTAGCATCGACATTATTACTAAAAATGACAAAAATGTGTTTTTATGGGTCTAAACGATGTCAAATCACCGAGATAGGGTGGTGCACATTGTTTGCAATGGATTTTGTTTATTTTGACGTTTCGAGGTGACCACCAAAATTTCGTAAAATTCTGAATCAGAAAACGAAATATGTTTTTGAAAACATTCCTCAAAATTCTAAATCAAGATTTCAACAATTCTCATATTAATCTTGAAAAAAAACTGAATTAATCCATCCAAATTCATTATGAATTAAACCCTTTGAGAAAAATCAAAAATCACCTTGGATGATCTTTGTGAAAAGTCATTTTTTTCTAACTCAGCTAAACCTCTCACATTGTGAGAGTTTATATTTTCGCATGATCTTTCTTAATGAAATTTGTTCCTTTTGTCTTCTATCTTATTAGTATTTTTATTTTTTGTTATGTATATGTATGTGCCAGGACCCCCCACCAAATGTTTGTCTAAGGCCTGTATAATTGCCAACACCCGTCCCTTCCCTCCCCAGGTCGAGCCAAGCTTGGGCTTGGATTTCATGGAGTATTTAATTTTTTGGGCAAAATTCATTTATGTTTCAGGTTCAGATTTTTTCAGCCCATAAATGGGTCTTAAGTCCTTATTAATTTCGCTTGGCCCATTTGCGAAATGGGTCCAGTTATGTTTATTAAATCCATAGTGCTTTACATTTTTTGTTGGAATTTATTGGTAAGAAAGGACATGTAAATTCTTGGATTTTTCTTTTCTTCCACGGTTGTATATGTTCATTAAAAAGCCACAAAAATTCGTTTTGAACAAGAAAAATGTAAATGCGCTTTATATGGCTTGTACTATAGTATGGATCCCGTCAGGATACAAGCCATATAAAGCGTATTTAGTACTAGCCCGATACTAAATACCGGTAAGAGTATCATTACTCTTTGAACAATAGATGTCTTTCACATCCAACTAGAAGAATGAGTAACCTCTTCGTTTTAAAATGGCAATTCCAAAAAACGTATTTCTATCTCAAAAAAGTGTATTTGTAAAAATATTTGGAAAATGGGTATTGGGACTGTTCGGTCTATCTTAATTCCTATTCCTGCAATTTATTTTGTCTCTCTCTCATCTTCTCGTATCTTCTCAAGTTTGAGTGCTAACAATTTCGTGTTCGCTGCGCTGAGTGCAATGTTGCTTCCATAAGAACGAAAATTCATTTTATCATGGGAGGTCACGACCTTGGGGCACCATATAGGGAGCAAAATTATTTTTGGGACAATGTGAATTTGTTGGCTTGAATTATCTATCTACAATCAATTTAACGTTGCAGAAATCTGTAATACATATAAGTTTTCCAGAATTTGCAATGTCCAAAAATGTTCTATCGATAATGGTAAATTGCACCAGTGTACCGGAGATAGTCCTATATGTTAATTGCATTGAATATTAATTTGGTTTATCCAACACATAAAACAAGTTTTTTAAAATGCATGACATGTTTGTAATTGTGACTTATCAATTTCATATATTTGAATACATTATGCTCTTATGATAGCCCACCTTGACCCGGCAGACCAATATTGCTTTATTAGCACCTTTGATGAAAGAGGATATGGCCAAATTATATCGACTCAGAATTGCTAAGTGCATTGTGATAAATCTTCTGTTACAGAGGATATGGGTTACAACAGTAAATGAAAGGACAGGGTCCACATCTTACCTAGCGTTTCCCTCGAGCACAAGTTACTCAAATACATTTTTGAGAAGAAAGTGCTTTCAAACTATGATGTGCGAAATAAAATTGACAACCACTTTGATGTCACTCCAAATTAACCTAATAATTATCACCGCGAATGCTTTTAGTTTCAAAACGCAATCATTAGAAAACATATTTATCATATGGTATGGAGTTGAGTTGCTGTAGATGGAAGCTAGCCATTAAGGGAATATTCCACTTCCCCACACTCTTAGGACCACTTTTCGTTTTCATTCCATCATCTCTTTTTGCCATGTTAGCAGCATATGATTTGTCTTTGGTTTCCAACTAATGATATCCAGCTAAAGAAGAGTAGTTAAGCTCAACTTTGGTACCATATATCTCAAAAGGATGAGTGCAAAGAAACTTTGGGATCTCACATGTGTGTGGGCCTTGCACCATTTCAAACATGGAATCTTTTCTATAGAAAAGAATCCCCGATGAATCAGAAATTCTTCTTTTAAGGGAACCATAATAGATGGAAAGAGTGTGTAAATTGGGAACCAATCAACCACTCCAATTTGGACCTCATATTGTGACATTAAGGATAATGGGGCATTGATTTTACCACAACTTTGCCTGATACTGGCGATACTATGATTGCACCACAATACACGGTTGAAATGAAATCAGTGTCATGTTGATTATCAATTTGAAGCAGGATACCAATGCTGATGCCAATTTTCATTTATCTGAAGAATAGTTAAAATTGGTATTCTAAAGTATTAATTTCACATAATAACTTAATAAGAGAGGACTGAATTCTAATTGGTTTCAATAGAAGCAAATAAACATAGGTTAGTATTATTTTATATTGGGATGTCACATCAGTATGGTGCCCCCTCAAATCCTGCCCTTATTTCTTCCTTCTCAAAAGATCCACATTCAAGATTCTGGTGGCTATGAATTGGATCGGCCCTCTTATGATCTACCGGAATATTTTTAAGGATTATATAAATCAGTTGATCAATAAAACAAAAAAGGTGGTCGTGCCGGAGTGGTTATCGGGCATGACTAGAAATCATGTGGGCTTTGCCCGCGCAGGTTCGAATCCTGCCGACCACGAGTTGTGCTTTTATTAATCTTTATACAAGTCTCTTCACTGACCTCTCCTGGGCTAATTTATGACTCTTCTACAATTGATCTTTGCAACAGTCAAGTATAACTAGAATATATATATTTTGTGTGATTTGTACCGTCACAATTTTTTCATATTTATCAAGGGAAAACTGGGAAGGACTCTAATTAAGCATGCACAACGAGTTTATGATGTAAAACTCGAACATTAGAGGATTATTTGTGGTTTGATCCGCATTAATTATTAAATGTTGACTGAAACACCATAACTTTTATTTTTTGAGTTTTAACTCCCATTTTGGCTGATTTCCTCACTGGCCATTAACAAACTCACTAGCCATTCATATTAAACTTTAAAATCCCATGAATAAAGAAAAATTAGTGGGAACCAAACCCCACATTTTTTGGTGTTTCAAGTATTGTAAGAACCACCGGACTCGTAAATTTTAAACGATACTATCTACATAGTCTGCTTAGGTTTTTAACACTAAATGACCAAAATATTGAGATCTTATTGAAAATAGTATCTTTAGAAACCTATGTCTAGTAGTGGCAAAATGTACCTCCAAGAATAAAACAATTCATATTAGTCCGGTCATTTATATATGGAACTCATTTTTAAAAGTTATAAGTCAAATATGAGACCCATATTTAAAAGTTAGAGTCAACTATGGGGCTCATATTTGAAAGTTATAAATCAAATATGGATTCCATTTTCAAAAACTACGAATCAAATACAAAACCTATTTTTAAAAGTTAAAGAATAAACTATATTTTTTTTACATATATTTGGAATTATAATACTTATTTGGGAGTGAAAAAATGGGTTGATCTAGCCCATATTTGGCCCCTACCCATATTAGGCCCAACCCATATTTAGCCCGCCCACATTAGCCCCAACCCATAGTTTTGCTACTACTATCCATGACCAAACCCACCACCTTCACCCCATCAAAACCGACACACCAAAACACTATCAAACCTCCACATAACACTACTAGCTCCACCGACTCTTCTTCAAATACCTGAAATTGCAACACCATGGAAAACCCAACAAAACCCGAATCGATTTTAAAGGATGTAGAATCAAATCAAAACACCACAAATACAAATACCCCTCAACCGAAACTATAACAAACTAATACCATAGTTGATTTGACAAACAAAGAGTTACATTACACATACTTGATTTGATTCCGTCATTAATTGGTAACAAACTCATTAACCACTCATATCAGACCTGAAATGCCTCTAAATTAAAAGAAAAACTAGTGGGGACCAAACCCCAAATATTTTATATGTTTGAATATTTATGTAAATATGAATTTAATTTATCCTCTTTTTTTGGTGTTTAAAGCACTATAAAACCATTAGCTTCGTATATTTTAAATTGGATTAATTACATAGTTTGCTTAGATTTTTAACGCTAAAACTTTTGCGCTAGATTCCTCTTTATTAGAGGGAGTTAAGTATACTCATTCTTTTTGTCCAGTGTATGATACCCCGTAATTTTGATTAATAAATTTAAATAATTGATATTAAAAGTGAGAATTTAAATCAAGATGATTGATGATGAATTATAGGGAAATCCTAAGGGCATAGAGGTCTTTTATATAATATTGGGCACAAAGTTAGGATTTGGAGGTGTTGATTTTGTTTAGAATGACGTGTGAGATTAAATTGTGAAAAGAGAAGAGAGAGACAAATAGAGTCGGTGCAAACCCGCAACCATAGGTAAACCCACGCACAACTGCGACCTTTGAGGATCGTGGTCAACTTGCGGTAACGGGCTGTTCTTCCTTGGTTTCATATATAAGGTCTTTTGCTCGGGATTTCATTTCTTTTGAACACTTTCTCTCAAATTAAACCTACAACACACATATTTTCTTCAACCCTAACCTTATAAACCCTAAACCTCCATTAATTCACCACTTCAAGCTTTAATTTCGACCACTTACACTTGAATTTTGAATAAAAACTAAGAGGACAGATTGTGGATCTTCGGAAGGAGAACCAAATTTCATAAATTAATATAAATTCAAGACTATTATCTACCTTTCTCCTTAAGTTTTATATGATGTAAAATTTTCCTAAACTTTAATTTACAAGTGAATTAAGAATTGATTTGGAATCTTAATTAAAGAAAGGAAAATCTAATTAATTATGCTTTTATAAATGACTGGAAAAAATACTTAATATAATTGGACTATGTGGTTATATTATGTTAGTGTTGTTGGAATTGTGAATCTAATATGTTAATTGAGTAAGAACACCTATTACGCACTATTGTATATAAGATTTAAAAAAAGGAGTTGAATTATGAATAGAAAATCTAATGTATATTAGAATTATTATTAATTCACATGCTTGCCTTGGAGATATGTTTTGATTAGATGAAATACCCCGGGAACTAGAATAATAATCAAAGTAACATGATGTTGGAAATTGAAATTTGAAATATGGAAATTATGTAAGTTATATGTAATTGGCAATAATGAATGTAAATAAATTTGGACAATTTTGTTGTGAAAAAATAATGTTTATTGTTGTTGGAGTTTTCTATCATCAAAATGTGCTCTTTGTCTTAGGTTTTGTGTTATTAGATATTCGTTATTGTTGTTGGAATTTATATTATTGGGGTACATACATAGTGGTTGGAATGTGTAAATTATGGTTGTGTTATGTATGTTATCGCTGAGATTTAACGTCAGGCACTGATGTGATAAGTAATTTGCTAAAAGATTATTAAATGGACGAATGTCGGGATATGATAAGAGGTTATGACAACCTATAAATTTATAAGTATATATAATATTTGAGAAAATTATTCAATACCTATAATGTTGTATGATTTTGGGGATTCGGTTATGTTGTTGGATCATATTAATGCTGATGAGTTTGTAAATTGAACATAAATATTTGGTATGAATGATGAATTTGAATTCTATGATGTTTGAGATTTGTTAATTTGCTAATGGAATTTATGTCATTTACATGCAATTGGCATAAATGAAAATAAATAAAAGGAGAGGATATTGGTGGAAAAAATTATATGTTGTTGTCATTAGACTTATTTGTTGTTGGGTTTGGCACGTTGACATTGTGCTTTGGGTTATTGGGTTATATACGCGGTTACTGGGTTATGTAGCTTTTGACTATTGAGAGAGTAGCTACAGCGGAAATATTACGACTTCTCAAATAAAAACCAATTTTAATTAATCTGAAATTTGAAGAACGTGTGTGCTCGCGTTCAAATGATCAAATTATATATAAAACCCTTTAGACCCTAAACATGCAGCAGTATGTGATTGAATAAATTGATAATCTACGTAAGAACATTCAAACACATGCAATTAAGGAAAAATCCCCCAAAGGGGCAAAACCATTTATTTTCACTGTAATTTGTAAGAGAACGGCTTACAATCGGATTACAATGAAAATACAAGTTGACTAAGAATTACCCTCGGGTATCGGATTCTGTAGTCGCGGCTGGAATTATCCCTTTCCAGTAGGGCTGCAATGAAGAAGAGAAACGGCTTCTCCATAAGGGTTGAACAAACCAAAGTTGTGTTCTTGGGTTGCAAAAGGATTCACAAATATTTGGCAAGGATGTGTGAATCAAAACATGAGTCTTGGGACTCAAAAAATATGAAGACTAGAGGTATTTGGACTCTCAAAAATGTCTCCTAAAGTCTTGCAAAACAACTCCCCCGAAGTTGGTATTTATAGGAAAAAATATGAAGAGTCCCATGTTTTTAAAACTCTAAAATTCTATCCAGCGTACAAAAAAAACAGCATTCTTTAAGGAATTTTCTCTATCTTCAAAAGGCCATAACTCCTTCACCGTAGCTCGGATTGAGGTGCCGTTTTTTCCAGTATCTTCGTTGCGGTGAGCTCTTCAACTTTCTAGTTGACCAAACCTCCGAAATATGGATGTAAAATTACGAAAATGCCCTTGAACTCTCCTATAGTGCCTTTTTTTCACTGTTTTGACTTCCCTTGCGTACCACTTGCATTAAGTCCCTAAAATCTTGGACCGTGAAGTCGTTGAGACAGATGTGGGACATATTAATGGAGATGTTGAATGCTTGATTTTCGGAATTCGGATAGAGGCCGTCATGTGAGATCGTGAGGTGATGTGCCAAATGTAGCGGCGTACGACATACACAAATGTAACATGTTGGACATGAGAAAAAATGTCCTTACAAATCTCCCCCTATGTCTATGGCGGTACATACATAAAAAATCCGAATTATCAAATATGAAATTGCCTATACAAATCTACCCTCCCATGAACCCAAAACTGGAAAAGGTACAAATGAATAGTCTTCATCGTTTGATCTTCAAATCTTCAGGAATCTCAAATCTTTTCTCATCAGGGTGTGCAATTCAGAGATCATCAATGTAGTACCTACACACATGAGATAAAGAAAAATACCAAGTGACGTATCGAGTTTGAAATGAGATAAACATAGATACCAATATATGATAAGCATACGTCAAATCTCAAAACTCCCCCAAAATTCAAACTCCCCCATAAAATGATAATTCTTTCTCCCCCTTTTTATGATGTCCCCTAATAGACAAATAAGAAGAATGAATCAGACAAGCAAGCAAAATCGGGGCGTCACGGTATACAAATCAAGGCATCAATCAAATGACAAACGTGCTCTTGCAAGGAGATGCTAAAAAAAAATCTTCGCAAACTATTTTTGATTTTTTTCAATTTTTTATACAAAAAATAGATACCATTTTGAAAAAAAATGTAAAACATGATACCAAAATCACACCATGGATTTAGACTCAAACAACCAAGTCATGGGAACGGAATGTATGGGTGTGAACACATTCGATAGGTAAATCAACTCAATCAATCATATGTGCACGATGCATATGTGTACCCCTAACGAATGAGCATCAAAAGTATCCTTAGGTGTAAAAAATTTGTTGAATTTAGATGACATTATCTTATGCAAATCAACAAATCAAAGTCAAAGTGATTTCCACACCAATAACGTCCAAAACTATGTAGCGCATTTTCAAGCATTTCAAGGACGTGCAAACCCGTTATAAAATCTCCAACCAAACTCCCTCATATATATTTTCTTTTAGAGGTAATCTAAATTCTCAAACTTTGGAGAATTGGTGCAAAAACCTATATGGACCATAATTGGCATGAATTTCTTTTTATTGCCTTTCAATTTTTTCGGGCTCTTTTAAACCTCTTTGGACCCCGGATAATAAAATACCTCCATTTTTTAGGTCCAATTTAACGGTGGCTTTTGCGCAAAGGATAGATAATTACCTTTCGCAGCCCCTCCCCGTTTTTAAATAAAGCACACAAACTCACAAAACGGTTCTTATATGCACAATTTCCTTATCAAAAAAAATTATCACGCTTGGTTCGTTTTAAGGACAGGATTGAAGTGAAAACACCCAACCAACATGTGATAAGACAAGCACAATAATCAAATAAATCCGTGCATGTGTGCAATAAAGGAAACATGAGTCAAACATGTAGGAAGTAACAATTAATTACATCTTAATGACTCAAAACATTATAAAGCACATGGATGAAATTGACATATTGTCTCAAAACACTATCAAATAGTCACATGAAAATAATGGAATGATGTTGTGACTCGGTCATCCTAAGTGTTCATCCATAAAAGGTGCAAACAAAATACAAAAATCTTTTTGGATTTTCTCAAAATTTTAACAAACTAAATTTTTTTGTATTTTTCAAAAATTTTCAAAAAAAATATATACAAAAGGTACAAGTCATCACAGTAGTAAAAATACATCATGAAACCACAACTAGTGTATGACAAACATGCAATCACAATCAACCAAAAGATTTGACATGGGGTGAATTACGTGCAAGCAAACGGGAATCGTGGACAAATAAACCATAAGCCTCTAAATCCGATTTTCTAACCCAAATTGATGTGTAACGAAGTGTGGGGGTTTGGGGGATAGAATTTATTCTTTCATTAACCTTCTTAGGTCCATTTAAAAGCTTTTAACAAAAGTGCCTAAGATGACCTTGCCTACCACAATGTGTGCAAGAGTAAATCGGGCGATTTGTGTTCCCTAAAGGTGGCCCTCTCCTCAAATTTATCGGTTGCTCTCTCCGAATTTGCCTAGGTGGGTCTCTCCTAATGATCCTAGGAGGTTCTCTCACACGTGTGGGAATGGGTGCAACATAGTTTTCAAGACCAATCCCACCCCTATCCGTTTTGATCTCGACTGTGCCTAAAATCTTATCAAGTTTTTCAGACCTAGACTCCAAATCAAATTTCACTTTACTTGAATCTTTCAATTTCACCTCAAGTTCACCTATCCTAGATTCAAGTACTAGTTTAGAATCCTCAAACTCTAAAAGCTCCTTTTTCATAGTCTCCATCAACCCTATAAGACTATCTCTCTCACCCTCGACGTACTCAAGCTTCTCTTTCAAAATTTTCTCATGTGCCCTAAGTTCTTTAATTAAAAAATCATTATTTTTTATGGCACACTCTTTCAATTGAGCTTTCAATTTTAAATTTTCTTTCTTTGTTTTCAAAGTTTCAGCATAAAGTTCATTGAAAGCAGTTTGCAAGTCATGCTCATCTACACTTTCCTCCTCACTTTCATCCACACTCCCATCACTTTCACTATCATCACTAATCACACGGATGGGAAACTCTCGCCTAGAAGCATAAAAAACTTCTTCTTTCGAATCACAATCACTAAGGGTAGAAACATGAGAAATCGATTTATTCAATTTCTTCTTTAAATTTGTGGTACACTCATGTAATATGTGACCAACACCCTCACAACAAGGACACCTCTCATATTCGTTTTCAACAGAAGATTTAAAACAAGAGTTTGTGTGAATTTTCCAAAATTTTTCAAAAATTTGACATCGAAGATCATCAAAACCATCAAAATCCATTTTTGTGCAAAATCAGAATCAAAACACAATAACTTAGTGCAACAGGCTCTGATACCAATTTGAGAGAGTAGCTACAGCGGAAATATTACGACTTCTCAAATAAAAACCAATTTTAATTAATCTGAAATTTGAAGAACGTGTGTGCTCGCGTTCAAATGATCAAATTATATATAAAACCCTTTAGACCCTAAACATGCAGCAGTATGTGATTGAATAAATTGATAATCTACGTAAGAACATTCAAACACATGCAATTAAGGAAAAATCCCCCAAAGGGGCAAAACCATTTATTTTCACTATAATTTGTAAGAGAACGGCTTACAATCGGATTACAATGAAAATACAAGTTGACTAAGAATTACCCTCGGGTATCGGATTCTGTAGTCGCGGCTGGAATTATCCCTTTCCAGTAGGGCTGCAATGAAGAAGAGAAACGGCTTCTCCATAAGGGTTGAACAAACCAAAGTTGTGTTCTTGGGTTGCAAAAGGATTCACAAATATTTGGCAAGGATGTGTGAATCAAAACATGAGTCTTGGGACTCAAAAAATATGAAGACTAGAGGTATTTGGACTCTCAAAAATGTCTCCTAAAGTCTTGCAAAACAACTCCCCCGAAGTTGGTATTTATAGGAAAAAATATGAAGAGTCCCATGTTTTTAAAACTCTAAAATTCTATCCAGCGTACAAAAAAAACAGCATTCTTTAAGGAATTTTCTCTATCTTCAAAAGGCCATAACTCCTTCACCGTAGCTCGGATTGAGGTGCCGTTTTTTCCAGTATCTTCGTTGCGGCGAGCTCTTCAACTTTCTAGTTGACCAAACCTCCGAACTATGGATGTAAAATTACGAAAATGCCCTTGAACTCTCCTATAGTGCCTTTTTTTCACTGTTTTGACTTCCCTTGCGTACCACTTGCATTAAGTCCCTAAAATCTTGGACCGTGAAGTCGTTGAGGCAGATGTGGGACATATTAATGGAGATGTTTAATGCTTGATTCCCGGAATTCGGATAGAGGCCGTCATGTGAGATCGTGAGGTGACGTGCCAAATGTAGCGGCGTACGACATACACAAATGTAACATGTTGGACATGAGAAAAAATGTCCTTACAACTATACCACACGTGTTGTGAGGAATAATGTAATAAACTTGATAAATTAATGTGAAATAAAGAGGTAATGAATTAATCACGAAGTAATATTGGCAGCACGAGATGGGAGAGGGATAAAATCCCTAGGATGTAGAAGGAGGGGATACACAATATGAGTCACTCTAGAAGTGAGTAATAGATTGGGGAAGTTATGTGTAATACCCCGTAATTTTATTAATTTTTATTTAAGGGATTAATT
This sequence comes from Sambucus nigra, assembly GCA_949130495.1. Classification (NCBI taxonomy): domain Eukaryota; kingdom Viridiplantae; phylum Streptophyta; class Magnoliopsida; order Dipsacales; family Adoxaceae; genus Sambucus; species Sambucus nigra. Next base: position 321,251,766 of record OX422215.1, on the reverse strand, counting down.
AAATTAATTGAGAATTAATTGGGAATTAATCCGGATATAAATACTAGCGAGATGTGAGTTAGTATTTGATTATGATGTTAAAATTGAATATTTCTGAGTATATATGGTAATATATGAGTATTGAATATATTTAAATTGTCACGAGGCAGAAATACGACAATTTGGGAAATTTAGTTGGAACACGCGTGTGAGTCGCGTCAGGAATGAATTTATTTAAATTAAAAAGTAAATTATATTTTTATCAACTGAATGATCATTTTGAGTGCGCCAACGCGTCCGGAAGGGTCGAAATAGTCAGAAAACATTAGCCGGGGGTTTAGTTTGGGTCCGGGGGTATTTTTAGGCCAAACCGACAACCTAGAAGGGTATTTTCGTAATTTTAAAAATTAAGGGATTAAAACCCACGAATTTTAGAAGTTAATTATATATTATTTGGAAAGCCACTAAGGCCATTACCAGCAAAAGATAAGAGAGTGGGCTACAGGAGTTTTGAGAGAAGTTGGAGAGAGGTTGCAAGAGCCAAACTAAAGCCATCACCCATCACCACCATTCTGGAAGAATTTGTGACAGAAATAAGGGAAATGCAGCCTAGAATCAACGACAACAAATCTGAAGAACAACCCTAAGTCATGTGATTTGATATTTTTAGTTCATTGAATATTTCTTCCATATTTAGTGTAGGAACTGTTTTGTCTTGAAAGTTTTGAGAAAAACCTAATGAAATTGTTATAAAAACTCTAAAGTTGGGTCAAGGATTGCATGTAGAATGATTATGGACGAAATTTGATATTCAAAGCTTAAATTTGAGGATTTAAAAATGGATTTATGATGAGTAATTAGGCACAATAAAATTCTGGGTTCATGTTCATAGGGTTTGGGGTGAAATTTGGGTATTTATGATAATTGCATGTTGATTAGGAGGATTTGACCCCAAAAATATGTTAGGAAGCGACCTAAGAGGACTTAGAGTAGTTTAAAAACATTAACATGCTATTGGGATGATTTTAGGATGAATTTAGAGAAGATAAAAATGAAGAAAAACGAATTGAAAAATTTATGGGCGTTTACTGCCATCTCGTTAGAAGAACTGCCCAGGTCATTCGAACGTCCTCGTTCGAACGAGACTTCTAACGAAATGATAGTACCCCTTCTAACGAGTTTGGTAGTTCATTCGAATCCATTCATTCGAACGACACTCGTTCGAACCACCTCGTTCGAACGAGATTTCTAACGAGTTGACATAATGGCTTTTTAGGCCTGATTTTATTTAAAACTTCTAGTAGACTTATATAATTGAGTGTTAACCTTCCCTTGTTGACTAGTGGATATATTTGCGAGATTGGAAGTACATTAAGGGTTAAAACTTGGAAGTAAGTAGTAAACCGGATGACATCTATGGGTTAGGGTATAAGTGACTAAAATTACGACGTGAAAAGAGTTGATAACTTTAATGTATATAAATCGGGGACCTGTAAACGTGTAACATCAAATGACGATATAAGGATGAGAAATATACCTCTATTAATATTATTAGATACCTAAGATGTGTGAATGCTTGGTATATGTAGTATTTGTGTATAACATACCTACCATACTTGCTATCACGGGAGGTCGGCGTTCGATCAGGGCCATCTAATCTTTGTGTGCCTACTGGGGGGATTTAGATTGGTACCTCGAGGACATAGGTCAGAGAAGGACTTATTGAGAAGTTAATAAGTCTTCTGATCATGGGAGCGTAGGTATGTGCGTGACCCATGTGATGTGAACTATGTTCGCCTCAATTATGTGTGATTGATGTTTATTGAAAACGATTCCTGAGAGATTCGGAATACGTGGCCCTTATGTACGTGATGTACCGGGATTGGATAGCAGAGTATGTGTGCACCGCAACTTAGTCTCGGGGTGCCAGTATTGTATATTTATGATGATAATAATATACTGTTAATTTAAATGAACTGTCATGTATAAATGTAAGTGTGAATAATAGGAACATTATAGTAGAATTAAAAATGGAAAATTTGTATTATTAATTTTGGGAACCAAGAAGAAAAGTAAAAATCTATGTTTAAATTAAGTTGTCGAAAATTGAATCGTGAATCGTATAGTAATGATTGATTGTGTGTTGGACTAGTCAGATAGTAGAATAACTAGAACGGGTACGGGTACGATAGGAGTGCACAATTAGTTGAGAGGTGAGGATCTCATGTGAGTGCACGCACTATCATGTACTTTATATTCACTGTTTTATGATATTAAACACTTGCTGTATTTTAAACTGTTTTCACAATCGGGCTCTGACCCGTTTTCTTTCAAATCTATTTTCTTGTAAAAACATTTTAGGTGTGCAGCCACAAGGACACCAAGTGTAGGATTTCCATTCAAGTGACGTGCTGTAGCTGCTGTGGAAGTTACAGGATCTCGATTGTAGACGCCTCCACTTTCGACCTTGACTCTATTTTACTCATCTGTAGGGCATGCCGCCCCTTTCTTTTAGAGACATCTTACTTACTCAATTTTATTTTCAGATTTTGGGTTGTAACTAATTAGTAATTCAGACTTTGTATTTGGTTGTATTCAACATTTAGATTATTAGAGGAGTATTCCTCCAGATTTATTGTCATTTCATTATTATTCTATTGTCACTGTGTTGTGGTTGTGTTATTAATATTTCATATTTAAATGGATTGCATGTTAATCGGATTTAATTAAAATTGACAATTCACTTTTTAAATATTAGGTGGCTATCCGGAATTTAATTAGTCGGGGTGTCACAGGTGGTATCAGAGCATCAGGTTCTAGTGTCCTTAGGATCTGTACGGCTTGTTATGTTTCCGCTGAGCTTTCTTTGATATAGAGCCCTATATTTTAGGATTGTTATACTCTTTTGTGTATGTTTCGCTCTTCAGCTATTTTGAGATAATAACTGCGAACTTATAAAACTTTACTCTCGTTTCAGATGCCTCCACGACGTGCACAGAGAGTTCATAGGGATGCTCAGCCCAAGCCATAGCCTGCACCAGTTCAGGGCTCCTTGAATGCCGTAGAGGTTTCCGTTATTGTAGCCCAAGCGGTAAATGCCGCCCTAGCAATTGTGTAGCAGGCACCACCCCAGGCGCTGGCAGTAGCGCCAGTTCAGGCTCATGCATTCCCGTCTCCTTAGGAACACGTTCGTGATTCTTTTCAGAAAGCACACCCTCCGGAGTTTGCAGGTAGCTCCGATGTCGTTGTGTCCAGTCAGTGGAAGAAGGACATTCAAAGACATTTGAGGATGTATGAGTGCACGGAGGTACAAAAATAGATACTGGCTACTTTTAAGCTAGTAGGATCAGCGTTGCAGTTGTGGGAGTCCATTACCACCCTGGAGGAGAGAAATGTCCTTTCTATACAGGAGTTTTGGGTGCGATTCGACCGCAAGTATTTTTCATTAGCCGTTCACACTGAGATGAGGAGGAAGTTAATGAACCTCAAGCAGGAGGGGAAGACCGTGGCCGAGTATGAGGCTGAATTCACTAATCTCTTGAACATCGTTCCCGATGAAATTCCAACCGAGGAGAAAAAGATTCAGAAGTTCATGGATGGGTTGACTTGGAGGATCCGTCAGCACTTGTTGAGTAATCTCTCGTTGGCCACTTATTCTGATGTGGTTAACGCAACACTGCTTAACTGCCAGTACCATCGCTTTCACATGTCAGAGAGTGAGCGATCAGGAGAGTCCAGTCATCAGGACAGGACATGACAGGGGGAAATGGTGCCAGCGGGGCACAATCTGCTCAGGGTTAGTATAGGTAGGGAGATCAGGGTTCCCAGCAGGGGGATTTTAAGAGGTTCAGATCTGGGGGTTTCAGAAATGGTCAAGGAGGTTTTCGTCACGGCCAGCAGGGTCAGCACGGCCATCAAGGACAGCACGACCAGCAGGGCCAACAGTAGCAGTTTCATCAGGGCCAGCACGGCCAGGGGAGAAATGGCAACGGCCACCAGGGCTGTGGGCAGCAGGGGCAGAGAGGGGGGAATTTTCTGAGGAAATGTTTCACTTATGGCAAGATTGGCTACAAGCGCTAAGAGTGTCCTGATAGTGGCAAGTCCCCACAGCAGCAGCAGCAGCAGGGTGCTCGACATGAGCCCCAGAGACCTATGTTTCCCGCTGCCCTCCCAGTACCACCACAGATGCCAGCTTTGCCACCCATTCCAGCAGTCCCAGTCCAGCAAGGATAGCTTCAGTACGGGCGAGTTTATCAACTCCAGCATGCCGCAGTCCCATAGGATCCACCTGTTATTGAGGGTATGTTCTCTATTCAGGGGACTATGGGGCGTATTTTATTTGATAGAGGGGCCACACACTGTTTCATTTCCACGCACTTTGGGATTGTTAGATACTGCAGGGAGCACGATTACTTGTGTAGATTCACCATTGAGTAGGGGTTCCGTGATTCCCTTATTTGTAGAGGTGTGGGTATAGAGATCAGGAGATTTACTTTACCAGCTGATATGTTAGTATTAGAGATGACTGAGTACGATGCGATTGTTGGTATGGATTAGCTAGTTGCGTACCGAGCCATGATTGATTGTTTCAGTAGGAGTATTATTTTTGCCATTCCCGGGCAGAAGATGTTTTTAGTGGCGATGCCTCGCCCCGAGGGAGGATCGTCCACACACTTGTATTACATAGAGGAGGAGACCTCTAAGGAAGTGGTAATACCACTTGATTCGATTCTTGTTGTTAGTGAGTTCGCTGATGTATTTTAGGATATACCTAGATTACCTCCTAGTAGAGAGATAGATTTTGTTATCGATTTGACACCGGGCACTCGGCTCATTGCCCTTGCACCATACCGTATGGCTCTAGCGGAGATGAGAGAGCTAAGGGATCAGATAGAGCAGTTGTTGGGTCAGTGGTTTATCCGAAGGAGTACTTCGCCGTGGGGTGCCCTTGTGTTGTTCGTAAAGAAGAGGGATGGATCGTTGAGGTTGTGTGTAGATTATCAGGAGTTGAATAAAGTCACGATACGGAATAAGTATCCGTTGCCCCGAATCGATGACTTATTCGACCAGTTGAGAGGAGCTTCCTTCTTCTCAAATATTGACTTGCGATGGGGATACCATCAGTTGCGTAACAGGGAACAGGACGTCTCGAAGACTGCTTTCTTGACGAGGTATGGTTCCTATGAATTTCGGGTTATGCCTTTTGGCTTGACCAACACTCTAACCGTGTTTATGGACTTGATGAATAGGGTATTCAGAGAGTTACTAGACCAGTTCGTCATCGTCTTTATTGATGACATTCTGATTTACTCCCAGACAGAAGACGAGCACGCCAATCATTTGAGGTAGGTTTTGCAGACGTTGCGTCAGAACGAGTTATATGCAAAGTACGAGAAACGTGGATTTTGGCTGAAGGAGGTTCAGTTTTTGGGGCATATCATTTCAGACCGGGGGATATCTGTTGATCCGGGGATGGTATCCGCAGTGAGGGAGTGGGGACAGCCCATGACACCGACTGAGATCCGTAGTTTCTTGGGCCTACCAGGATACTACAGGAGGTTTATTAGGGGTTTCTCAAAGATAGCGGGTCCTTTGACACATCTGGCTCGCAAAGGTGTGCCATTCATCTGGAGCGATGCCTGTCAGTTGGCATTTGATGAGTTGAAGGACAAGTTGACCTCAGCGCCTGTGTTAGCATTGCCCAGACTAGGAGTTGAGTATCTAGTCTACACCGATGCGTCCTTACAAGGACTTAGAAGTGTGCTGCAACAGGAGAGTCAGGCCATATCTTATGCTTTTCGTAAGCTTAAACGTCACGAGAAGAATTACCCCACCCACGACTTGGAGTTAGCGGCAGTCGTATTCGCTCTTCGGATTTGGAGACACTATCTTTTGGGGGAGAAATTTCGGTTGTTCACAGACCACAAGTCTCTACAATACCTCTTCACGCAGAAGGAACTGAATATGCGTCAACGTCGGTGGCTTGAGTTTGTGAAGGATTATTAGTTTGATATCCAATATCACCCAGGGAAGGCTAACATGGTAGCAGACGCATTGAGCCGTAGGTGAAGAATGTGTGACTGTGTGATAATTTATTTAAATTATTTTACAACTTTCTAATTTGGCACACTTATTTAATTGTTGTCTATTTTTAAACCAAAATAAATCAGTCACAAATCATTCAACTGCATGTGTGCGTGTGTCAACCCACAAAATAAATAAAGCATGCGACGCAAGCTTAAGGAAAAATCCCCGCAGGGTAAAACCTTTTATTTCTAGAACTTTTAAAAGTTTATAAGACCATTGACTTACATACCATCTTGCTTTTGCCCATAAGAGTAACACACGGTGTCTTCGTCAAACCTTCAAAGCAACGGCTAGAAATCTTCAGTGGTTCACGCGCAGCTATACCACAAGGACCGCAATCCTAGACACGCAGTCTGAAATCTTCACAAGGACTCCCTCCACAATAGCACGCAGCTGTCGGTTGTAGAGGTCTCCCCACAAAGAATAAACAAGGGCAAAAGTTGTGTTCTTGAACACCAAAACAATTCACTAAAGCATATGGGAGTTTTGTGAATTGTAAATCAAAAAGGGAATTAAACCCCTAAAAGAAGAAGCCTGAAGATTACTTCTTTGGCAGTGTTTCTGTTCTGAAAAACGTATGGACTTCTTAATGAAAACGTTACCATTTAATGAGTATTTATACAAAAACGCACCGCCTCGAAATTCGATCTCGTTCGAATGAGAAGCATATGTCGCTCGAACGAAGTACGCATGTCGTTCAAACGACATCGCGCGACTTCCAATCTCGTTCGAACGAGATGCTGATCTCGCGCGAACGACCTGGGCGTCAAAATCGAGGTCCGCTTCAAAACATAAAAAAAATACTCATTCTCAATTTTTGACGAAAAATTCCGCTCCAACACTTAGAAAATATTTTGTAAAAATCTCCCAAAAGCTCTAAGTGAAAGTTAAGGTATTTAAAACATAACCTTACCAAAGTAAACTTCGCGGAGTCTTGAATGATGAAGAACTTGAGTAATTCGAATCCATCTTTGATGTAGATGTCTCTTGAATGCTCTTCGACAGTGTAGCGGTATATGACATAACAAATTTATAACGGACCTATGAAAATATGTCCTTACAAATCTCCCCCTATGTCTATGCCGGTACATACATAAAAAATCCGAATTATCAAATACCAAATTGCCTATACAAATCTACCCTCCCATGAATAAATTTGCAAGACTTCAAAACTGTTCTACAATCATCTTCGTCGAATCTCAAAGTTTTTCTCATCAGGGTGTGCAATATATCAATCTTCAATTTTGTACCTACACACATGAGATAAAGCAAAAACCTTTGTGACGCATCGAGTTTGAAATGATATAAGAATAAAGCATTAATAATCAAATCTCCCCCATAATGCAAAAACTCCCCCATAACTGATAATTCTTTCTTCCCCTTTTTATGATGTCCCCAAATAGACAGATAAGAGGAAAAAAATCAAAACAAGGAGTGTCACGACAAAATGCATAGCAAACAAAGATCAAGCTACACGCAAGCAAAGGAGTATCTCACAAATTTCACAAACTATTTTTGAATTTTTCAATTTTTCATACAAAAATAAGATACCACTTTGAAAAATATGATACAAAAAAATCACACCATGGATTTAAACTAGATCAACCAAGTCATGGAAACGAAATGAATGGGTATGAATACATTCGATAGGAAAATCAACTCAATCAATCATATGTGCACGATGAATACGTGTACCCCTAACGAATGAACATCAAAAGAATCCTTAGGTGTAAAAATTTGTTGAATTCAGATGACATCGTCTTATGCAAATCAACAAATCAAAGTCAAATGATTTCCACACCAATAACGTCCAAAACTTTTTTTAGCGGATTTTCAAGAATTTCAAGGACGTGCAAACCCGTTTAAAATCTCCAACCAAACACCCTCACATATATTTTCTTTAAGAGGTGAATAAACTAAATTCTCAAACTTTGGAGAATTGTTGCAAAAATCTCAATGGCCCATAATTGGAATGAATTTCTTTTTATTGCCTTTAAATTTTGTCGGGCTCTTTTAAACCTCTTTGGACCCCGGATAATAAAATTCCTCCATTTTTTAAGTCCAATTTAACGGTGGCTTAGTATTCGCAAAGGCAAAATGAACCTTTCGTAGCCCTTCCCCGTTTTTTCAACCAAACACACAAACTCACAAAACGGTTCTTATATTTCCTTATCAAAATTTATCGTGCTTGGTTCGTTTTAAGGACAGGATTGAAGTGAAAACACCCAACCAACATGTGATAAGACAAGAACAATAATCAAACAAATCCGTGCATGTGTGCAATAAAGGAAACATGAGTCAAATATGTAGGAAGTAACACTTAATTACATCTTAATGACTCCAAGCATTATAAAGCACAATGATGAATTGACCTATTGTCTCAAAACACTATCAAATTGTCACAGGAAAATGGAATGATGTTGTGACTCGGTCATCCTAAGTCTTCATCCATAAAAGGTGCAAATAAAATAAAAACAAAAATCTATTTATATTTTTCAAAAATTTTCAAAATAAAAAAAATATATATGTAAAGTACATATCAACACACTAGCAAATATATATCATGAAATCACAACTAGTGTATGACAAACATGCGAACATAATCATCTATATGATATGGCAAGAGAAGAATCATGTGCAAGCAAACGAGAATCAACTATTCTAAAATCTATCCAAAAGTGATTTCCTAACCCAAATAGATGTGAAACGTCATTTAGGGGATTTAGGAACCACGGGAACACTAGACATAAACTTCCTAGGACATTTTCCAAGATAAAAACAAAAACGCCTAAGGTCACCTTTCTTACGACAATATGAACATGTGTAAATGGGTGGAACGACACTTATGGGCTGACCTTTTCTAATATCCTTGGAATTGGTTGACCCTCTAAAACAAATAATGGTTTTGGCTTTAGCATTAGAAGCATGAGAACACGATGAGCCATTACCATCACTATCAAACCTACTTGAGTCTGTCAAATCATTTTTTAATTTCAAAATTTTTGACTCAAGCAAAGAATTAGACTCTTCCAAATTAAAGGACGCCTTTTTCAAGTTTTCAATAATTCCTAAAAGCGTATCTCTCTCTCCCTCAATTAAAGCAAACTTTTTTCTAAGAGTCTTTTCACGTGCCACAAACTTATTGACTAAAATATTTTTCTCCTCTTTGGCACAAACACAAACCATCGAATTTTTAAGGTCCTCCAATTCCTTTTCTAAAAATAGGACCCTATCATCATTCTTCTTTTTGGCAATTTTCAAAGAATCAAAATCAATACACAAATTACCAAAGTGATCACGACAAATATCACTTTGAGTTTGAAACGCTTGCAAATATTCAATCTTACTTTTAAAGAGAGAGTTTTCTTTTTCCAAAACTTTAATTCTTTTGCAAAGTTTCAAATTCAAACTTTTTAATTTTTCAGCACGGTCGTGAACTTTTTCAAAAATAGGCTCCTCATTAAACGGGCTTACCATTGAAAAAAAATTGTGATTTTTCACAAAACTGATTTTTTTTCAAAAAAAAATCAATATCACACGATTTTGCGAAAAATAGGAATATGCGATAAATTAGCATAACCCGCTCTGATACCAATTTGAAGAATGCGTGAGTGTGTGATAATTTATTTAAATTATTTCACAACTTTCTAATTTGGCACACTTATTTAATTATTGTCTATTTTTAAACCAAAATATATCATCCCCAAATCATTCAACTGCGTGTGTGCGTGTGTCAAATCATAAAATAAATAAAGCATGCGACACAAGCTTAAGGAAAAGTCCCCGCATGGAAAAACCTTTTAATTCTAGAACTTTGAAATGTTTACAAGACCATTGACTTACATACCAGCTTGCTTTCTCCCACAAGAGTAACGCATGGTGTCTTCGTCAAACCTTCAAAGTAACGGCTAAAAATCTTCAGTGGTTCACGCGCAGCTATACCACAAGGACCGTAATTCTAGACACGCAGTCTGAAATCTTCACAAGGACTCCCTCCACAATAGCACGCAATTGTCGGTTGTAGAGCTCTCCCCACAAAGAATAAACAAGGGCAAAAGTTGTGTTCTTAAACACCAAAACAATTCACTAAAGCATATGGGAGTTTTTTGAATTGTAAATCAAAAAGGGAATTAAACCCCTAAAAGAAGAAGCCTAAAGATTACTTCTTTGGCAGTGTTTCTGTTCTGGAAAATGTATGGACTTCTTAATGAAAATGTTACCATTTAATGAGTATTTATACAAAAACGCACCGCCTCGAAATTCGAGCTCGTTCGAACGAGAAGCATATGTCGCTCGAATGAAATACGCATGTCGTTCAAACGACATCGCGCGACTTCCAATCTCGTTCGAATGAGATGCTGGTCTCGCGCGAATGACCTGGGCATCAAAATCGAGGTCCACTTCAAAACTTAGAAAAAATACTCATTCTCAATTTTTGACGAAAAATTCTGCTCCAACACTTAGAAAATATTTTGTAAAAATCTCCCAAAAGCTTTAAGTGAAAAGTTAAGGTATTTAAAACATAACCTTACCAAAGTAAACTTCGCGGAGTCTTGAATGATGAATAACTTGAGTAATTCGGATCCATCTTTGATGTAGATGTCTCTTCAATGCTCTTCAACGGTGTAGCGATATATGACATAACAAATTGATAACGGACCTATGAAAATATATCCTTACAGTTTGCCAATAAATGAGGTGGCCGAGGTGTGGAAAACTAGGTGGAAGGAGTTAGGACACCAGGATGCAGTGTCCCGATCGTTCATGTCTGTGATGACTGTTATACCTCAGATAGTTACGAGAGTGATAAAGGCCCAGGCAAATGACTCGTTCTGTCAGGAGCAGATAGTTCGATTACTAGCAGAGGGAGACGAGTCCTATACCGTTAGTTCCGACGGGGGATTACGCTTCAATGGGAAACTGGTCGTTCCGGAAGGGGAAGACTTGTGACACAAGGTAATGGCAGAGTCGCACGGCTCTCGGTTCGCGGTACACCCTGGTGGGGATAAGATGTACCCAGACATGAGACGACAGTATTGGTGGAGCGGGATGAAGAGAGATATTTCCGTGTTCGTTTCTAAATGCGCCACTTGTCAGCTAGTAAAGGTGGACCACCAGAAACCGACAGGACTTCTACAGCCGTTAGAGGTTCCGATGTGGATATGGGAGAGCATATCCATGGACTTTGTCACGGGGTTACCTACGTCACAGAGGGGTCACGACTCCATATAGGTAATTGTGGATAGGTTGACCAAAGTTGCTCATTTTTTTCCCGTGAAGACAGACTACACTACGGGACAGTATGCCCAGATTTTTATTACCGAGATAGTGAGACTTCACGGGGTGCCTCTAAATATCGTGTCTGACTGAGACAAGATATTTGTTTCACGATTTTGGGAGAGTTTCCAGGAGGACATGGGTACAGAGTTGCGACTGAGTACGACATATCACCCGCAGACTGATGGGCAAACGGAGCGGACAAATCAGATGTTGGAGGACATGTTTCGTATGTGCATCCTAGACTTTGGAGGTGGTTGGGAGTAGTACCTTCCACTGGTGGAGTTTTCTTATAATAACTCCTATCAGTTCACCATTGGCATGGCTCCATTCGAGGCGTTGTATAGTAGACCTTATCGTTCCCCAGCATGTTGGTTAGAGGTGGGGGATAACAAACTCCTTGGGCTGAAAGTGATTCAGGACACTTCGACAAGGATAGAGATGATACGGAGCCGTACTTGGGTAGCTCAGGACCGGCAGAAGAGCTATGCTGATGCCAAGAGGTTCTTCAGAGAATTCAAGGTGGGGGACCAGGTGTTACTCAGACTATCTCTAATGAAGGGGATTATGCGTTTTGGGAAGAAGGGGAAACTGGCACCAAGATACGTGGGGCCATTTCCTATCATCGAGAGGATTGGGCCAGTTGCGTATAGACTTAGGTTACCGGAGCACTTGCATAGGATTCATGATGTGTTCCATATTTCCTCGCTAAGGAAATATCTTAGGGATGATTTAGCCCATACTCACATTGCTTTAGAGGACATCGATCTTCAGCCTGATAGTTCCTACGAGGAGGGGCCGATTGCTATTCTGGACCACAACGAGAGGAAACTGAGGTCGAAAATAGTACCATTAATACGCGTGCAGTGGCGGCATCATAATGCCGAGGAGTCCCCACATGGGAGCGCGAGGATGAGATGCACGAACGTTATCAAGAGCTATTTTTACCAGGTATTCTTTAGTTCCGAATTTCGGGACGAAATTCTGTTATTAGGGGGAAGTATGTAAGACCCCATAATTTTATTGATTTTTATTTAAGGGATTAATTGAATTAAATGAGAATTAATTGGAAATTAATTCGGATATAAATACTAGCGAGATGTGAGTTAGTATTTGATTATAATGTTAAAATTGAATATTTCTGAGTATATATGGTAATATATGAGTATTGAATATATTTAAATTGTCACGAGACAGAAATACGACAATTTGGAAAATTTAGTTGGAACGCGCGTGTCAGTCACGTCAGGAATGAATTTATTTAAATTAAAAATTAAATTATATTTTTATCAACCGAATGATCATTTTGAGTGCGCCAACGTGTCCGGAAGGGTCGAAATAGTCAGAAAATACTAGCCGAGGGTTTAGTTTGGGTCTGGGGGCATTTTTAGGCCAAACCGGCAACCTAGAAGGGTATTTTAGTAATTTTAAAAATTAAGGGATTAAAATCCACGAATTTTAGAAGTTAATTATATATTATTTGGAAATCCACTAAGGCCATTACCAGCAAAAGATAAGAGAGTGGGCTACGGGAGTTTTGAGAGAAGTTGGAGAAAGGTTATAAGAGCCAAACCTAAGCCATCACCCATCACCACCATTCTGGAAGAATTTGTGACAGAAAGAAGGGAAACGCAGCCTAGAATCAACGACAACAAATATGAAGAACAACCCTAAGGCAAGTGATTTGATATTTTTAGTTAATTGAACATTTCTTCCATGTTTAGTGTAGGAGCTGTTTTGGCTAGAAAGTTTTGAGGAAAACCTAATGAAATTGTTATAGAAACTCTAAAGTTGGGTTAGGGATTGCATGTAGAATGATTATGGACGAAATTTGGTATTCAAAGCTTAACTTTGAGGATTTAAAAATGGATTTATGATGAGTAATTAGGCACAATAAAATTCTGGGTTCATGTTCATAGGGTTTGGGGTGAAATTTGGGGTTTTATGATAATTGGATGTTGATTAGGAGGATTTGGCCCCAAAAATATGTTAGGAAGCGACCTAAGAGGACTTAGAGTAGTTTAAGAACATTAAAATGCTATTGGGATGATCTTAGGATGAATTTAGAGATGAGAAAAATGAAGAAAAACGAATTGGAAAATTTCTGGGCGTTTACTGCCATCTCGTTAGAAGACCTGCCCAGGTCGTTAAAATGACCTCGTTCGAATGAGAGTTCTAACGAGATGACAGTACCCCTTCCAACGAGTTTGGTAGTTCGTTTGAAGGACACTCATTCGAACCACCTCGTTCGAACGAGATTTCTAACGAGTTGACAGAATGGCCTTTTTAGGCCTGATTTTATTTAAAACTTCTAGTAGACTTATATAATTGAGTGTTAACCTTTCCTTGTTGATTAGTGGATATATTTGCGAGATTGGAAGTACGTTGAGGATTAAAACTTGGAAGTAAGTTGTAAACCGGATGACATCTATGGGTTAGGGTATAAGTAACTAAAATTACGACGTGAAAAGAGTTGATAACTTTAATGTATATAAATCGGGGACTTGTAAACGTGTAACATCAAATGACGATATAGGGATGATAAATATACCTCTATTAATATTATGGGATACCTAAGATGTGTTAATGCTTGGTATATGTAGTATTTCTGTATAACATACCTACCATACTTGCTATCACGGGAGGTCGGCGTTCGATCAGGGCCATCTAATCTTTGTGTGCCTACTGGGGGGATTTAGATTGGTACCTCGAGGACATAGGTTAGAGAAGGACTTATTGAGAAGTTAATAAGTCTGCTGATCATGGGAGAGTAGGTATATGCGTGACCCATGTGATGTGAACTATGTTCGCCTCCATTATGTGTGATTGATGTTTATTGAAAACGATTCCTGAGAGATTCGGAATACGTGGTCCTTATGTACGTGATGTACCGGGATTGGATAGCAGAGTATGTGTGCACCACAACTTAGTCTCGGGGTGCCAGTATTGTATATTTATGATGATAATAATATACTGTTAATTTAAATGAAATGTCATGTATAAATGTAAGTGTGAATAATAGCAACATTGTAGTAGAATTAAAAATGAAAAATTCCTAGTGATTAGTATTATTAATTTTGGGAACCAAGAAGAAAAGTAAAACTCTCTGTTTAAATTAAGTTGTCGGGAATTGAATCGTGAATCGTATAGTAATGATTGATTGTGTATTGGACTAGTCAGATAGTAGAATAACTAGAACGGGTACGAGTACGATAGGAGTGCACAATTAGTTGAGAGGTGATGATCTCATGTGAGTGCATGCACTATCATGTACTTTATATTCACTGTTTAATGATATTAAACACTTGCTGTATTTTAAACTGTTTTCACAATCGGGCTCTGGCCCGTTTGCTTTCAAATCTATTTTCTTGTAAAAATATTTTAGGTGCCCAGTCACAAGGACACCAAGTGTAGGATTTCCATTCAAGTGACGTGCTTTAGCTGCTGTGGAAGTTACATGATCTCGATAGTAGACGCCTCCACTTTCGACCTTGACTCTATTTTACTTATCTGTAGGGCATGTTGCCCCTTTCTTTTAGAGACATCTTACTTACTCAGTTTTATTTTCAAATTTTGGGTTGTAACTAATTTGTAATTCAGACTTTGTATTTGATTATATTCAATTATTAGAGGAGTATTCCTCCAGATTTATTATCATTTCATTATTATTCTATTGTCACTGTGTTGTGGTTGTGTTATTAATATTTCATATTTAAATGGATTGTATGTTAATCGAATTTAATTAAAATTGAAAACTCACTTTTTAAATATTACGTGGCTAGTAATTATAAAAATGTATTTCGACAGTGATGCTATGAACTGAACCAACTTGGCATTTTGTATTAATTTGAATAAAGGAGTAGCTACCCGGTATTTAATTAGTCGGGGTGTCACATTATGGAGGTGGTTGAGGGTGAGATTCGATAGCAATAAGCTTTGGATGACTAGCTGATCTAGGCATAAGTGTATTGAGAGGATTCCTCATTTGGATTTCAATTATGAGACGTTTGAGACTTAGAATACAATGTAGTGCTTTGTCTACACGTTTTAGGAATGGTAATTAGAGAACCTTTTGTTGACCGGTGGGGTATTTCTAAGTATGGTAGCAGGGGATATGTGTTGTCTTGTGATCTCTAGTTATGAGACTACAGGTGGTTTATGTATTGATATGTGTTTTCTTGTGATCTCTAAGTATGGGACCACATATGGTTTATGTGTTTATACATGTTTTTTATGATCTCGAGGTATGTGATTAGAGGTGGTTTATATTTTTATACATGTTGCTTTGTGATCTCTATGTGTGGGACTAAAGCTTGTTTATGTGTTATGAGTTAAAGGGACAGGAGAATAAATAAATATTAATAATTGTATACAATGATGTGATTATTTTGAGATTAGTACCTAGGAGATGATAGGTACAAAAGTTCGTATTATTAAGGGTCATTTTAACAAAACTCCAATTTGATAATAGGATTTTAGATTTAACCTCTGTTTTGTTCAAGAATTAGGATGTGCACCAAAATTATTAATTTCTTTTATCTCTTTTCACAAAATACCCTTACTTTTACAACACTCTCTATATATCCCTTTTCTCTTTTAAATTTCTCGCTCCTCACACATCCCTCTTTCTCTTCCATGCTCCCATAAAATTAAAAAAATAATAATTTTACAATTTCAAAATTATATATATACACACACACATACACACACATATATAAGGAGTCTCATGTAAGGTCTTCTTACTACATGCTCCAGTACATACTATTTTTTTTAAATAGTGAGAAATTGAATTTTTTATGAAACTTCTTGGATATGATCTCCAATTTTTTTCATCAAAAAATCAATCAAAAAGTTGGTGAGATGATCATTAAAATTTTAATGTACAAAAATATATATTTACACTATTTTTGCATATCACCTCATCTCGTCCATTTTTTGATGAAAAAATTTAGAGATGATATTCTTACTATGGAAATCATATCCAATAAGTTTCATCAAAAAATTAAATTTTTTAGTTTAAAAAAAAATAGTATGTACCGAAACATGTAGATAAGAAGGCCTTATAGGAGACTCTTTGTTCATATATATATATATATATATATATAGAGAGAGAGAGAGAGAGAGAGAGAGAGAAGTGTAGGCTCTTGTGCACACTAAGTCTACCCATTATTTTTTTAAAATAGCAAAAAAAATACTTTTGATATGATATTTTTTGTGTGATATTTAAACATTTCAAGGAATCCATATAAAAACATCAACTCAAAAAATATTTCTTTGCTATTTTAAAAGAATCGGTCAAACTTTCGCAGTTTTTAAAGTACTTAAAAGCTATAAAATTTTGATCGATTTGTTTAAAATAGCTAAAAATATTTTTTTGAGTTGATTTTTTTTGTGTGATATTTAAACATATCAAGGAACCCATACAAAAAAAATCAGGTCAAAAATATTTTTTTGCTATTTAAAAAAAATAATGTGCAAACTTAGTGTACAAACTTTAGTGTGCACAGGAACCTGCATATATATATATATATATATATATATATAGAGAGAGAGAGAGAGAGAGAGAGAGATACCCTCTCCTCTAAGGACTCCTTATGTTGCAGACCCCCATACACACTATTTTTTTAAAATAGTAAAAAAATGAATTTTTTGATGAAACTTCATGGATATGATCTCCATGGTGAAAAGATCATCTCCAATTTTTTTTCATCAAAAAATTCAATAAAAAAATTGTTGAGATGAGATGATATGTAACAAAGTGGTATAAATATGGATTTTCGACCGTTAAAATGTTGGCGATCATCTCACCCACTTATTGACTGAATTTTTTGATGAAACTTCATGGATACGATCTTGATAGTGAGAAGATCATATTCAGGAAGTTTCATCAAAAAATTCAATTAATAAAGCGGCTGGCGCCGACCCAACATTTCAACGGTTGAAAATGCATATTTATATAATTTTTCTCATATCACCTCATCTCAACGGTTTTTTATGGAATTTTTTGACGAAAAAATTTGGAGATGATATTCTCTCCATGGAGATCATATCCATAAAGTTTTATCAAAAGATTCATTTTTTTACTATTTTAAAGAAAATGGTATGTACCGGGGTTTGCACCATAAGAAGTCCTTGCAGGAGACTTTTCGTATATATATATATATATATATATATATATATATATATATATATATATATATATATATATATATATATATATATGTTGTGATGGACTGTGAGTTAGGCATACCACGTGGCGCTGAGAGATTAAGGCAGTGTAGTCATCCGAGGATCATGGACTTGTTAAGAGGGAATCATGGGAGATGACTATTAGTTTCATCCATATACTTATTTAATGTTATTATACTACTTCAAAGATACTCTCAAGGATAATAACCGATCACATTAAAAATGACCTAGACCTAGAACTATAGGACCAATGTATCTATAAATAAAATGACCCTACTAACATGGGTAATCGATTAACACACTTTCGTATCGACGTCTTTGGCTCCAAGATAGAAATCCTAGCACTCCAAGTCATCTTATTCCTTTTCCATTAATAAAAATCTACCCTCCTTTCCTTGTGAATGTAGACAGGTAGGCCTATTGAACCACCTAAATTTGTGTGTTCGTTTCCACACTGCACATGTATTCAAGGGTCGAATCAGTATTTAAGAAAAATGGAAACCCCATAATCCTTAGCATCCCATTAGAAATTGGTTTGCCAATTCTAAGGATTATGATCTTTAAGAACGGTCACAACAATGACTGTTTATCTCATGAGCTTGACTTAGAAGAGGGACAAAGATAGGATGCTCGTATTCATTTTGCTGCATACCAATAAGATCTTACTACGAAACCCAATAGAAATATCAAATTTAGAGAGTTCTAGGTCGTTGATCTAGTGGTCATAAATATTGTGCTAACCACCAAGAAGCCCTTTAAAAAAAATTTGTTACCATAGTAGGCTCCATATAAAATAGTCTCAAAGGGAGGAGGTAGATCATAGCACATGGAGGGGTTTAATAGCACATCGATGCTTCGGTCATGGAATGCCACGAACCATAGAAAAAATTATCATTAAGTAGATAGGTTAATTTTCTTTAAGTATTTTAATTCAATAAAAATGGTTCATGCTAGTAAAAGTTTTTATTATAATTGTGCCTCCAATATTAAACTCCATCATAAAAAACACCTAAAATGGGGGTACAACCTAACATGGGTTATATATATATATATATATATATATATATATATATATCGAAATCTTATTTATCCAAATTAATTTACCTTAATCTTATAACGACTTCTTTCACCATTTAGCCATTTATCATCTCATTTAACACACACGGTTAAATACATGAAATCACTACACTTTCTTTGATCGAAAACTATTTCGTTACCAAAATCAACCCTTTTTTTTATCCAATACACATTAGTATTCTCATTTAGCCTTTGAAAACCTTTTACAACACATACTTATGTTAATTATGGGTTTAACCACTTAGGTTGCTTAACCACTCATTTATCCACTTACTTTACCTTTTTTCTTACGTTATGGATATTAATCAATTACATATTTACTTGTCCATTGTAACTTTTATCGCAACATTTATTAGTTTATTCAAGTTAAGTCGTATTAATATGTTTCACCACATAACCCATTTCTTGACATGTTCTTTATTCCTTTATCTTTTTTAAGAATCTTTCAAATATTGCATACTTCAACATGCTCCACAACTCCGATTATGCACACCATATGCTCTGGCTACTTGTTTCAGGACTTTCGCCTCAGGGCTCCGATCCCTCCTTAATTTTTTTGGTGTCATCCGAGTTTCTTTACATGTGTGTTTGAATATTTTATAAATGTTCACATTATTCCAACATTCCTTTTATCCGATCGAAGCCAAAATTCGGGGCAGCATCCCAACTTGTGTTACACTTTGAAATTTTACCATTCCATGTCCTTTACACTTTAACCTTGATTTTATTTCAAAAATCATATTCATTTAGGACTCATTTGTGTAACACCTTTTTCAACTTTTCTTTTCATAAAAATATTATACTTTAAGTAAACTTACCATTTTACCCATTTGTTTTCAAAATCACATTTTACTCCATTTCCACAGGTGTTAATTTTCTCAAAATACTAGTAAGTTAACCATACTAACTCCTTAAGTATTTTAATACCTTAACACCCTTTTAACCTTGGAGTAATATTCTTCTCAATTGAAAACATCTTCATTTCATTATTTCCTTTCCAATTTCACAAGTGTTAATCTTTTACAACATTATTAAGTTACACACCATATTTCTAATGTTTAATCATTAACGCTTATTCAACATCATTACCAACCATTTTTAAAGTACTCATTTCTTTACTTTCCAAACTAGTCATTTTTTTATTTATTTTTTCGTATATGTGTGACCTGTGCGAACTTTATGAAAAACTTATCAGCCAAACTATCAAGCCCTTTCTTCTATAGTTCATCAAACATGTCTTCATCTGAAGTTCCATTTTCCAATACTTGGACCCACGAATTACAAGTTACTCATTTGGTTCTCAAAACCAACTTTGGATGCTATGAAATATTAATATATGATGATATGTTCTAATTTTTATATACTCTTTTTTTATATAATTCCCAAAAATAATTGAATATTCAAATTTAATCTCTTAATATTAAAAAATTAGACATAGTTTTCTACGATTGGAGGAATGTTACATTTCATCAAAAAAATTTATAAAAATTGTATTTTGACTCTGCCCCCTAAAAATTTTGGACAGTAATGCTGTCTTCTCTATCTTCTTCATCTTCTTCCCCCAAGATCCTAATTCTAATTTTAAAAACCTAAAAATTTGCAAAACTTTAAATCTATACAACTCCCTAACAAATAACAACAATTACTTTCGCAACCTTCTTTTATATTCTTCTCCACCACCATTTCCTCCTCTTGCTTCTCCACCACAATTCCCATTCTATGTCTCCACCATCGAAGTAATTAACACAATCTCTTTCTGGATTACGAGACGGGTTCAACCCCAAGAGAGGATCATCTCATCCCTAACAAATATATATAAAAGATGTGAAACAATAAAAAAAGGAAGGGATGATCATCCCAACCTTAACAAATCTATTAATAATGCATGTCGACCAATTTCTTGACCAACCAAATGTTCAATTATGAGTTTATGGTGTACGTCAATGATAATCCATGTTCAATCAATGAGACGAGTCAACAATTTGTATCGATAAATTCAGAGATAGTGGCCCCAAGTGGAGGTTTATACTCTGAGCAAGTTTGTTACAATCATTAGCAAGACCGAGCCCCTACTGTAAAGCCAATCCTTTTTTAGCACATAGAATTCAGATGAATTTGTAGTAACCAAAACTCGACTTAAAGTTAGAGCATAGAAGCCCCTAAATGATGTCCCCTTGATGTTTTTGTATTGGAGATTGTGAGTGGGAGAAGAAACAAAGGATTCTTTCATGTGGACCATCTTAATCTCTTGCCATTTTTTTAAGTTTTAAAAATTAGGGTTAGGGTTATTGATGAAAGAAGGTGAAGGGTAAAAGAGATGAGGGCATTATTGTTCATTTTTTAGGCGGCAACGTCAAAATACAAATTATTGAGTTTTTTTAACGAAATGTAACGTGGATCCCATTGTAGGGGGTTATGCCTAATTTTTGGGCATTGGGGGAGTTAAATCTAAATACCATATTATTGTCAAAAAAGCCCATTTTTTATTTGACAACGTGCTCAATACAAAATAAAATATTATTACAAAAAGTTTTATGACTCATAATTTAGATACACGATTAAATAAAAAATGGTTCAAATAAAATAATACATAATTTTTTTACTTTATCCCGTGAGATAATATTTTATGGGGTAATTATATCTAGGTCCCATTTATTGGGTCAACAAGCTTATAAGTCCTATTGACTTTTTAATAATCCCATAGGTCCTATTCCAACTTTTCAGGAAATTTTTTCACAATTTTACCCTTTTAAAACCAACCATCCGTAACTTCCTTGAGGAAGTTACATAAGTGGTTGGACTTTTTTTTAAGCTTTAAATGATCATAACTTTTGATTCACAAATCCGTTTTTCGCAAAATTACTATTTTTGAAATCTGCTCGACGAGATCTATCAAACAAGATCCATGAAGACTACAAAATTCCAAAGAAAAAAATTTACACAAACAGTAAACTTTACTGTATGCACTAGAATATGAAATAGTTTTATATCTGTGACATTTCACAAACAAACAGTAACATTTACTGTGGTAATACTACACAGTAAATATATATATATATATATATATATATATACATCCGGGGGATCCAAACCCTCTTTTTTCAAAAATACTTTATATTTAAAGGTTCGCGCTAACGGCATCCAAAATACCACCATTGTTGGAGCTTCAACGACCTTCGTCAGAGCTCCGATTTGGGGTGGGTAAGGGTGGCATGTGGTGCCGCTGGCGCGGACCTTTGAAAATAAGAGACTTTTGAATAAATGGGCTTTGGATCCACCGGAGTATCATGGGGTGCCGCTGGCGCGGACCTTTGAAAATAAGATTGGATCAATGGGATAGGGATCATCTGGAGCGCCAATTTGGGGTGAATAGGGATGGCACAGAACTTTAAAAATTTACGAGCATATTGGATATATATATATATATATATATATATATATATATATAGCTTGTAAAAATGTCATAGGTATTAAACTTTATTGTATACACCAGAAAATGAAATAGTTTTATATTTGTGATATTTTCACAAACAATAACATTTACCGTGATAATATATTTATGAAATAGTTTTATATATATAACATTTTCACAAACAGTAACATTTACTGAGTTAATATTACATAATATATATATATATATATACACACACACACACACACACACACACACACACACACACACACACACACACACACGGTAGATCCAAACCACTATTTTTTTTCAAAATTACCATATTTTTAAATGTTTACGCTAGCGACATTCAATCCCCACCACTACCCACCCCCATTGTCGGAGCTTCAACGACTTTCATCAGAGCTATGGTTTGGGTTAATAGTAGTGGCATAGGGTGCTGCTGGTGCGGACCTCTGAAATTAAGAGAATATTAGATAAATGGATTTTGGATCCACCGGAGCTCCGATTTGGGGTGAGTAGGGGTGGCATTGAGTTAGGTTTATATCTATAACATTTTCACAAGCATTAACATTTACTGTGTTCATATAATACAGTATATATATATATATATATATATATTCAAACCTCTTTTTTATGATATTATCTTATTTTTAACGGTCCGCGCCAGCGGCATCCAATCCCCACCACCACCCACCCCCTTTATCGGAGCACCAACAACCTTCATCAGAGCTCTGATTTGAGGTGGCATGGGATGCCGATGTAACATTTTCACAAACAGTAACATTTATTATTTGTGAGAATATTACAGATATAAACCTAATCCAATGCTATCCCTACTCACCTCAAACTTGATAGCCGGTGTATTCAAACCCCATTTATCCAATATTCTTTTATTTTCTAAGGTCCGCGTCAGCGGCACTCCATGTCACCCCAAATGAGAACTCTGATGAAGGTTGTTGGAGCTCCGATAATTGGGGTTGGTAGTGGTCTGGATTAGATACCGCTAGCGCGGGGCATTAAAAATAAGACAATATTAGAAAAAAGAGGTTTGGATCCACCGTATATATATATATATATATATATATATATATATATATATATATATATATATATATATATATATATATATATATATATATATATATATATACTGTGTTATAACACAGTAAATGTTAACGTTTGTAAAAATATTATAGATATAAACCTAACCCAATGTCACCCCTACTCACCCCAAATCGGAGCGTCAGTAGATCCAAACTCCATTTATCTAATATTCTCTTAATTTCAGAGGTCCGCGCCAGCGGCACCCTATGCTACTACTACCCACCTAAATCATAGCTCTGATGAAAGTCGTTGAAGCCTCGACAATTGGGGTGGGTAGTGGTGGGGATTGAATGTTGCTAGCGTAAACCTTTAAAAATATGGTAATTTAAAAAAAAGAGGTTTGGATCTACCGTGTGTGTGTGTATGTATATATATATATATATATATATATATATATAAACTCAGTAAATGTTACTGTTTGTGAAAATGTTATATATATATAAAACTATTTCATAAATATATTATCACAGTAAATGTTATTGTTTGTGAAAATGTCACAAATATAAAACCATTTCATTTTCTGGTGTATACAATAAAGTTTAATATCTATGACATTTTTACAAACTATATATATATATATATATATATATATATATATATATATATATATATATCCAATATGCTCCTATTTTTAAAGTTCTGTGCCACCCCTATTCACCCCAAATTGGCGCTCCAGATGATCTCGATCCCATTTATCCAATCTTATTTTCAAAGGCCCATGATACTTCGGTGGATCCAAAGCCCATTTATTCAAAAGTCTCTTATTTTCAAAGGTCCGCGCCAGCGACACCACATGCCACCCTTATCCACCCCAAATCGGAGCTCTGACGAAGGTCGTTGAAGCTCCAATAATGGTGGTAAGGATTGGATACCGCTAGCGCGAACCTTCAAATATAAGGTAATTCTGAAAAAAAGGGGTTGGATCCACCGTATATATATGTATATACTAGGGTGTACCCGTGCCGATGGCACGGTTATAAAAACGTTTCGAATATTGCATGTCAGAATTACAAATTAGTTCTTGTAAAATTTTGGCTTGATACTGAAAAATTGGTGGATACCGAATGGCGCGAGCTACCCGTGAAGAAAATGGAGTTGGTCAAAAATTTTTGACAGATTACAGAAGATCGACCAAAAATTGATGAAAAAGAATTGACAGATTGAAGAAGATATTTTAGGATGTACCCGTGCCAATGGCACAGTGAAGATATTTTATTGAATTTATTTTTTCTCAAATATATTAATTTTAGCAGACTCATGTTTGGGGTGCAAGAGGGTTAATATTTTAAATAAATTAACATGATAACATAAAAAATGGAAGATAATTTTAAATAAATTTATTTTTTAAAATAATGATAAAAATTGGATATTTATCATATTTATTTATTTTAATTGTAAATAGATACTTAGGATATGATGGTTATATTACAACTATAATCCATATTAACATCGAGGTAGAATAATTCACTTAAATAAATATAAATATATATATATATATATATATATATATATATATATATATATATATATATATATATATATATATATATTTGGAATGACAAAATATAACAAACTAACATATGATAGTGTCGATCATACTATTTTAGTTTTTTACGAAATAAACAAACTAATATATGAGTGTAAATCATACTAATTTAGTTTTGTACAAAATAGAACAAACTAACTTGGGACGGTATTAATTGTACTAATTTGGGTGAAGAAAAATAAATTAGGTGTAAATTAAAATACTCCAATTTTTATTTTCGTTAGAGGTTTCGTACAAAGGTTTGTATCTTATCAAAATCCTTTCTTCATATTGCCCATATTTAATTAATTTGATTAGATTGGGATTTTCTAGAACCCCCAATCTTCATAGAAGCCAAAAATTACTCGGAGGGGCTCATCCATCATTTTTTAAAGTATGACTAAGAAGCAACGACATGACACAATGCAAACCATGGAGTAAAAACTATTAGTATACACTTTTTTGTACCAATTGTTATTTTTATTTTGTATATATAAAAAAGTTGGTTTTGTATGTTTATTTAAAATTTTAACACTATATAATTTCTCAATAAAAACCAAAGAAGCTAACATCAAAAAGTACATCCTTATAGTCATGCATTGATCTGTATGGGTTGAAAAGAAAGACAATTTAGTAGTAAAGCAATTGGTAGAAAAGGCAACGACCTTATATCTTGTGATATTACTTTTGGTTATATGTGTACTTTCTAGTACCATGCATAGGATTGGAAAGAGATAAGACATTATCACCTGTCTTCTTAGTTTAATGAATAATAAAATAAAACTTTGGCTATTATCCTACGCAACTAATTAATGGTTCAACTCATTATTTACTCTTTAAACACCTTCCAGACATTTAAATATCTACTCTTTAAACAAATCATTGTTGGTTTTTGGTCAACAAAGGTGGGCGGTGCTCTTTACCTGTAAGAGATCAATCAGATCACAAACCAACCCATTACCATTCCCCTAATTTTCACTGTGTCACTCAACAAAAAAAAGGAAATACCACTTTCTTTTCAAGGTTCTCTCACCTCAGGAAAAAAGTCACGCCCTATAACAATGCTTCAACTCCTTCTCTCACTACCACTTGGAGACGCCCATGTCCTTTGCACCCCCTTATATATACAGGGGATAGCGAAGTGCAAATTAATGTTGCTAAAATCAGTAGGGGATACTTCATATGTCTCAACAGAGCTCAAACATACACATAGCAATCAAATTAATGTTGCTTGAAATGTCTCAAGTTCCCAACCCAGCATACGAAGTTTTAAGTTTTTTACTTGGTCTAGGACCACCACCTGTTAGAAACAAAAAAAAAATCAATTAACCGTCCAAACAAACGAACTAAAAACTCACTGATTTGAGAGAAAAAGTAGCAAACGCCTCTGAAGTATATTCGTATAAACTCAATTTGATGTTCTAATAAAAATCCATTAATTAAACACTGGTAATAAACCCCTAAAGATAGCAACAAATCTACGAAGTTTCAAACTCAAGTGATATGGAACCAAAAAAAATAATACCCTAAATCAAAGTATGAAACCCAAATCTCAAAGCCCTAAAACAGTTGATAATAACAAAAAATTAAGAAATGAAGACAAAAATCCTTGTAGGCATACCCCTATGTGCAACAGTAAGAGAATAGACACAAATCTGAGAGTAAGTCTCGTTACTGTTAAGAGTACCCAATTACTGTTAAGAAAATTAGTTTTGAATCAATGAATAAAAATCTGAGAAAACGTCTCATTTGTTGATCTAATGATCGAGACCCAGCACCAAATAACACCGTGAACTCTTTGAATGATGAAAGAAAAAATGAAAACAAAAATACATTTACATTACCTCATATATGCGTAAAGCTTTAAAAACCTCTGGGACATAGAGGCTTGGGGTATAACATTGAAGACATGGGCGGGCGTACATGTGTGTGGGAGTCCTTGTGCAACACCAATGTCGGTTGTAACTTATTCATGGGAATCCAACTCCAATGATCCAATAATAGAGTAAGAAACTTTTGTACGAATGTGAACCCAAATCTCAAAGCCCTAAAACAGTTGATTTCAAAAGCCAAAAGTTAAAAGACGAAAAAATCAGTACCTCTGTAGTTCTATGGTTCCTCTGTAGTTTCTCCAGGAGACAACTGTCTCTTGAGTGAGATCGAAAAAATCAAATATAAAACCAATATGAACATTTGAGAGAGAGAGATAATGTGGAGCTCGTGTGCGCGGGGGAGAGAGAATTTGTTGGCAGGATAATACTTTTAATTTTTCTCTTTGAATGGGCTTTCAAAGGTTGATTGGGAATGGTAGAGATTCTAGAGTGAGAGCAGAGTTTAAAATGGCTGGAGGATTCCTCATGAGGCTGTGATGTTAGGAGAGACGCAGTAAAGATATGTTGCGTGTGGCGGGTGGTATTCGGCCACAAAATAGAGTAGGTTCAGTAACTTTATTGAGAGTGGAACTCTTTGCGCAGAGAAATGTACGATCAACAATGAAAATATGTACTACAAAGTTAAATTTGAATTTTGAAACAAAATGATCCACATGATTGGGCGGGTCGTCTCGCTTTGAGAAAAAGGGCAAAAAAACATATAGATACAAAACTTGTATATATAAGTTTGTATACAAAATTGTATGATGTGGCCGAAGTTGTATGACGTGGCTATATGATGTGGCAAAACTTGTATGATGTGGCAAAAGTCCCTTCTCCTTTATATATATATATATATATATATATATATATATATATATATATATATATATACTGTGTAGTATTAGCACAATAAATGTTACTGTCTGTTTGTGAAAATGTCGCATATATATAACTATTTCATATTCTAGTGCATACAGTAAAGTTTACTGTTTGTGTAAATTTTTTTCTTTGGAATTTTATAGCCTTCATGGATCTTATTTGATAGATCTCGTCGAGCAGATTTCAAAAATAGTATTTTTGTGAAAAACGGATTTGTGAATCAAAAGTTATGATCATTTGAATATTAAAAAAAAAAGTTCAACCACTTATGTAACTTCCTCAAGGAAGTTACGGATTGTTGGTTTTAAAAGGGTAAAATTGGAAAAAAAGTTCCAAAAAATTAGGAATATGACTTATATGTAAGGGAAAAAACATGATGGGACTAGAATGTATATAAGAAAGTCTAATACTATCTAAACGTAAATTCCCCATATTTTATTTAGAGATAACCCATTAAATTTCAAAAATTAGACTTCCTCCCGTATGCATATGGTACGAGTGAATAATGTATAAGGTACAAGCGGGATGACGCATATGCAGAGGGTTAAGTCTAATTATTTTGAAAAGCAAGATGTTATGTTTAATTATGCAATTATATCAGGGACAAGGTAAAAAAAAAGGATTAAATACCAAAAACTCTCAAACATTTTTTAATATACATTTAGTCCAAGTCTTTTATTTTGTACCAAAAAGTCTCTTATTCTCTTATCTTTAAAGGTCCGCGCCAGCGGCATGGTAAAATCTTTTTGACATGCTGAACTTTTTGGTGCAAAATAAAAAAGCTTGGACTAAACGTGTATTAAAAAAAGTTCGAAGGACTATTTGGTATATGCCCCTAAAAAAAATTATAAAACAATAAAATAGAAATATTATGACTGGCATGAGTTATAATTATTCTACACGTGATAATTTTGTGTTATAAAATCCTAACAAGAACAGACTTGAGATCTCATGCCCACTTCAAAAATCTAGTCTTCTTGTGAATTTTATATTTGAATCGTATTTCTTATTTAAAGTTTAGATTTAGGCTGGTGTCGTTAAAGTATCTCAATTCGGAGAAACTTTTGTTCTCTACAGAGGACTTATGCCATACTTTTTAGTTTTAATTATCGTTCTTTTACACGCCATATATTACGATTATGCAACAAATCTATAGGTTAGATCATAGAAAAGCTCACCCGATTTCCAAAAGTTCATTCTATCGTAATCTCTTATGACGTGGGAAGACTACTCCAACCATAGGGAATACTTCTCTCTCGACATGATTTTCACTCCTAACCCTATGATTAGCTTTGAATATCTCTGTTTTCTTTGTTGCACTCTAGGCGTGTGTGCCTGTTTGTTAAGATATTTACTGAACCAGCAACATGATAAATTGATAATGTTCAGCCATATAATTATCATATTGTGGTAGGCACCGAAAGCGCAACTTGAACAATTCAGTTATATGGTTACTAATCACAAACAAACAATGCTCAGTGGGCCATTTGATTAGTTAAAAAGATGATAAGTACCTTAAACCTATAATTTCTTCTTTCTATTCTCTCCACTTTCTTTATTTTTTCTTGGATTCCTTTGAAGAAAAATTTAAATCTCACTGTCCAGCATTGTAAAGTGAATAAAGTTATGATCCTGAAAGAATTGTAGCTATCTGCCGTTCTCAAAATGAGGCTGACTTTAATTAATCCCACTATCTAAAAGGCTCCCTTTCCTCTTGATATATACCAATAAAGTAGTTTTGGCCAAAATACTTGGAGATCACGTGGATAGGTAGAAACCGGATAACTGCTACTGCGATGGAGCAAAATAGATTTACACAAGTTTAAGCCTGCGATGGAGAAAAATGCTACTATCAACACAACAGCGGGACTAGTGGCGGATTCAGAAATGTGAGTAAGAAGAGGGCAAGCAATGTATATCTATTTTTGTCGGGACCAAAACTATAAAAATATAATTTTTTTTATTCTAAAATTTGAAAATTATACGGTTAAAATTTGAAATTCTTTAAAGTTTGGGGAGGACAAAGCCCCCCCTTTACCCCCCTTTATCCGCCTCTGAGCGGGACCATATGTCTAAAATTAAAATATAGTAAAAGATTCATTCACGGTCCGTTTGACAACCCAATTTCATGTCATGGAAATGAAATTGAAATGCCAATTTTAATTTCACAGAATTGGAATTGGAAGATTCATTCCAGGTCCGTTTAGCAACCCAATTTCAAGCCATGAAAATGAAATCGGGATGCCAAAGGCGCCAAACATTAGAAGAAGAGTAAGGATAGAGAGACCCATTTTGTAGACCCATTTCGTGGACCCGTGAATAAGACAAAAATAGATACAAGTTTTTAATGCATTGGTGGATGCCCTGGCGGGACCCAAAACAATAAGGTATAAGCTTTTAATGCAGTGTGTCCATGAAATGTGTCCACGAAGTGGGTCTCCCTAAATTTATTCTTAGAAGAATCGTATTTATATTAATTTGCAAAATCGTATACAACATTAGAAGATTTCTCGCAACGTATACAACATTAGAAGATGCATATATTAATTTGCAGAATTCAATTCCAAGCCATGAAAATGCATATTTATATTAATTTGCAAAATCGTATACAACATTAGAAGATTTCTTGCAACGTTGTCTTTGTTATTTTCTTCAAATGTATAGAAGTCTCCTCTAAGAACTCGAAGATACACACCATTTTTTTTAAATAATAAAAAAATAATTTTTTTGATGAAACTTCATGGATATGATCTCCACGGTGAGAAGATCATCTCTAATTTTTTTCATCAAAAAATCATTGAGATGAGGTGATATGTCAAAAAATAATATAAATATGCATTTTCGACCATTGAAATTTTGGGTCTGCGTCAGCTACTTGATTGATTGAATTTTTTGATGAAACTTCAATAGAAAAAAAATTGTGTGAGATGATCGTCAAAATTTTAACGGTCGAAAATGCATATTTATATCATTTTTTTATATATCACCTCATCTCAACGTTTTTTTTTTTAATTTTTTGATGAAAAAAATTGGAGATGATCTTCTCACCGTGGAGATCATATCCATAAAGTTTCATAAAAAAATCATTTTTTTACTATGTACCGGGGTCTACACCATAAGGAGTCCTTATAGGAGGAGGTCTCTCTCTCTCTCTCTCTCTCTGTATATATATATATATATATATATATATATACAAAATTACATAATAAATAAAACAGTAAATAATAAACAGAAGACTTATTTAGTTGTTATGAAAACAATCAGAAGATAATAAATGTATGAATCCGAGCGCTTTGATAACAACAGTGTTCTTAAGACAAAATAATTTCCTTCGTGGTTCTTAAGGCTTTGAATTATCGTCTCCCAAGATAGAATGAATTTCGGGTTAAAGAAGCAACACTTTAATCTTCAAACCCCAACGAACTCAAATTATCTACAACACTCGAACTGACCATTATGCAGATCCAGAAAGAACATATATATATATATATATATATATATATATATATATATATATATATATATATATATATATATATATATATATATATATATATATATATATACATATATATATATACATATATATATATATACAAAATTACATAATAAATAAAACAGTAAATAATAAACAGAAGACTTATTTAGTTGTTATGAAAACAATCAGAAGATAATAAATGTATGAATCCGAGCGCTTTGATATCAACAGTGTTCTTAAGACAAAATAATTTCCTTCGAGGTTCTTAAGGCTTTGAATTATCGTCTCCCAAGATAGAATGAATTTCGGGTTAAAGAAGCAACACTTTAATCTTCAAACCCCAACGAACTCAAATTATCTACAACACTCGAACTGACCATTATGCAGATCCAGAAAGAACGACGGGAGATAATTTTATGTTTTTTGTATTTGGCAAATAAAGAAGTCTTTTTAATTTATAAACTTCTTAGCGACTCTTCAAGATAGAAAAAAGCGGAATTGCCTTGTCCAAAGAGGCACTAAAGAAAATGAATAAAATTGTAAGCCAACAGAATAACTTGATGGGCTAAACCCGATCGAAAAGCTAAATGAATTCTGCCCAAAATGTAAGAATTCTAGAAGCTCAAGCCCAAGACCAGGTCAGAGCACGAGACCGGTCGGAGGGCGACGACACGCGCGGGGTTAACCCACATGCATTTAGGTCCTCTCTCTTTTACAAAAGTGGGGTGCCCTTTGGGATCCAATCCAAAAATGAAAAATAATTGTATGTAAACTTCACTTTTTCACCAGAGTTCTAATGTGGGACAAATGGTTTATACCCCCAATTCATTAAGTTTCATTCATTCAAATGAATCACTTTGAGACAAATTTCTCATTTAGTTTTAATGGTTTTGGATAAACAAATATATTACGTTATACTCTTCACATAGAAGAACGTGTTTATGAGTGGTCTCGACTAAATTACTGTGTGTTTCCAAACCCGTTTCAAACAATCCTCGACATGAATGAAATTTGTCTTTATAATAAACTAATGAATATGTAGACACTAGTTCGAGTAAAGATGAAAAAATTACTGCATCGGGCTAAGTAGCCTAGTGCCCTTGAAGTTTTCTTAGTGATATACTATCGGATCTACTTTGTTTAATCAGTAGACTTGATATCTTTGATTTGTCATCCGTTTTTGTAAAATTAGATAATATTATTCACACATTATATTTTCAAACAGAGTTGGTTCTCGCATTTGTGTTCATTTTGGCCATGAATACCTCTTGATTCCGTGAGTATTTTAGAGAATTTTTTCTTTCATTATTCTCATAGAAGTGTTCCCCTTTCTTACTCATGTAGGTGATTTCCATTAAGAGTATCCTCCAATACTCCACTTAGATGTAATCTGAGATATGGAGACCGCTAAAATCATAACTTATCCTATTTTTCGCGACAGATATGCATTGTCTCATCTTCCGATTGTATAGGTATAAATATCCATCACTATGTACTGAATACAATATAGTTCAGTTTGCCCATTGAACTTAAATCTTGGGATCTACAGTCAGCTGGGTTGTGTTGCCACTATATTGACTCTTATTTAATGCATAAGATTTAAACCCATTCCTCTCGATGATCTTTTCACTTGCTCTCGAGTTAAACCTTTGGTAACCGGATTTACAATATTATCTTTTTAACTATATGGTCAATTGAGATAAGTCCATTTGAGAGAAACTGTCTAACAGTAGTGTGCCTATGATGAATATGATGTGACTTTCCGTTATATATATGATTATATGCCATTCCAATCATTGATTGACTATCACAGTGTATACTTATAGTGGGCATAGGTTTTGACCAATTTGGAACATCCTCCAAGAAATTTCATAACCACTCAGCTTCTTCTCTAGTTTTGTCTAATGCAATGAATTGAGATTCTATTGTAAACCTATCAATACACGTCTATTTTGAGAATTTTCAAGACACGACTTCACTTCCAAGGGTAAAGACATATCCACTCGTGGACTTGGAGTCTTTTGTATCTCAATGACCTTTAAGTACGGCTGGATATCTAGAATAGTGTAGTCCATAGTTTTGAGTATGTTTTAAATAACCAAAAACTCTGATTATTGCTTTTGAGTGATCTTTTCTTGCATTACTCATATAAAGACTTATCTAACTTATCAATTATGCTACATCAGGTCGAGTGCAATTCATGACATACATTAAGTTGTCTATTATATAAGAATAATCTAATTAAAAGATATGTTGTTTCCATTATTTTTGGCTAAATGAGATTTATATCCACTGGTATCTTATTAGGACTAATATTATACTTAAAATTTTCAAGTATTTTTTGTAATGAGATTAAGATATTATAAGTACATCGGATGTTGGCAACACCTAAATCTTTCATGTCGAATCGACTAGATAAAATACGTTTGGTAGCATCAATAATACCAAGGTTTCTACCCTTGATTAGAATATCACCTACAGAGATACATACAATTACATATCCACTTTTAGTGATTTTGAAATAAACACATTTATTGCACATATTAATTTTAAAACTATTTGATAACCTAACATTATTAAAATTTTCATTCCATTGCTTCGGTGTTTATTTTAATCCATAAACTGATTTAACAAGATTGCATACTTTTCTTTCTTGTCCTGGAGGAATAAAACATTTGGGTTGTTCAATATATATTTCCTCATCTAAATCACCATTTAAGAAAGCCATTTTTACATCAGTTTGATGTATTTTAAGTCCATTTATTGTTGTTATTTTTATCAACATTTGAATGGAAGTAATTCTTGTGATCGGTGAGTAAGTTCAGAAATAATCTAACCTTTATATTTTCTTGTAGACTTTAGCAACAAGTCTTTCTTTATACTTTTTAATTGATCCATCATCCTTCATCTTCTTTTTAAAGATCCATTTTTACCCTAAGGGTTTGGAACCCGGTGGAAGAGCCACTAGTTACCACATATGATTTTGTATGATGGATTCAATTTCACTATTAATTTTTTCTTTCCAATTTGAAGTTTTGAGAAAAGATATTGCTTCCTTGTACATTTGGGGATCATTTTTTAACAAATATTTTTTAAAACTCAGACCAAAGGAAGTTGTCCCTTCCCTTTTTTCTACGTATAAGCGCATCCATTGTATACTCTTGATCTTTGGTGTGTTGAGTATCGCTAGTTGTAGCATCATTTATCCTTTTGTTTGGACTTGATTCTCGGGTTTTGTTATATGGAAATTCATTCTGAGAGAAAGAAGGATCCCTTTATTTAATAATCGAATTAACATGTTTATCGAGAATCTCATAATTACAAACAAGAAACCGATATGTACTACTGTTATTTGCATAACCGATAAACATACCATCCATAGTTTTTGGTCCTATTATAAAAATTTTAGCCTTATGAACCATCACCTTTGCTAAACACCCCCACACTCGTAAATATTTATAGCAAAGTCTTCGATTCATAAGGTGTTTTGTGGGTTTTCTTGTAAGGCACTTTGTTGAGAATATAATTGACAGAGAGTAAAGCCTTCCCCCACAAATGTTGTGGTGCTCCAGAACTTACTAACATAAAGTTCATCATTTCTTTCAATGTTCGGTTATTGCGTTTTGCAATACTGTTATATTGAGGTGAGTAAGAAGCGATAGTTTGGTAAATGATTCCATATTCTGAACGGAACCCTTCAAAAGGTGATTCATATTCACCACCTCTGTCACTTCTTATTGCCTTTATCTTCTTGCTAATTTGATTCTTAAATTTAGTTTTATACTGTTTAAACACATTTATATCCTCATCTTTGATTCTTAGAAAATACACGAGCAATATTTTGTGAAAACGTCAATAAAGATAATAAAATATTTTTTACTTCCTCTAGTTTGTAAAAACTTTAGATCACATATATCAGTATGAATCAGGTCTAAATGTTACTTTTTCTTTCAATGGAATGAAATGGTAATCTTGCCAATTTTGATTCCACACAAGTTTCACATTTATGATTTTTGTCAATATCAATTTTTTTTTGGAAATTCTAAGTTAATTAATCTACGTAAAGTCTCATAATTAACATGTCCTAATATAGCATGTCATATATTTTAAGACTCAAGCAAGTAAGAAGAACTAATATTATTATTAATAAGCTTCGGTACAATAGTCATTACATTCATCTTAAAGAGTCCATCAGTCGTATAACCCTTTCCTACATACATACCATTTTTAGAGAGTACAATTTTATCATACACAAAAACAAACCTAAAACCATTATTTCTAGGTAAGGATCTCAAAATCAAATTCTTGTGAATATCTGGTACATGAAGCACAACATTAAGAGTGAGCTCCTTTTTGAATGTCATTTTTTGCACAATCTTTCCATTCCCTTCAACTTTGGAACTTGATGAGTTACCCGTAAAGAGATTCTCTTCATTTTCCATAGGTTTGTAGGTAGAGAACATCCATTTATTTGAACACTAGTGGTAACCCGTGCTTTGCATGGGCAGGTTTAACGAATTCTCATATATCCTATTTCATTTCAATTGATGATTAGTATTTTAAAAAATGATTTCAACCATATCCATAAACATATAGATGTAAATA
Organism: Sambucus nigra; assembly: GCA_949130495.1. Lineage (NCBI taxonomy): Eukaryota > Viridiplantae > Streptophyta > Magnoliopsida > Dipsacales > Adoxaceae > Sambucus > Sambucus nigra. Next base: position 321,216,277 of record OX422215.1, on the reverse strand, counting down.
GTATTGTAGTGAAAGCAAATTAATTTAATTTACTAAGTCGTAGAATGTCCAAAACCATATTATTATTGAATGCAATCTGAAATCCAACTACTTTAAAAATAATTACATAACAAAATTAATATTATAATTAGACATTAGTTATAAACCGAAGGAAACTATTTTCTATAAGCACGCCAATGGTACGCACTTTTTCGAGCCATGACAACTATGAATTCTCATTGTATTCATAGGTTGCAACTCCATATTTTCTGAAGACAACTTTCAAAAATTCAAATATCTTGATGTAAAAATATATCTTGAGTTATGGGATAAAAATCCCAATCTTCTTAAACACGGAGAATGGAAATTACATTTAGGGGTTGTAAGTGAAAGCAAACACAGACGAAACAACTGTTTTAAAAAAACTGATGGTAAAAATAAAATTTCAAATTTAAAAATGGAAATTTCACCGTCATAAATCGACAACAAAAATATAGTTAATATGTTGAAAGTCTTTTAAATTATCCACATGTTTTCAATTGTCATAAGTATTATTGTATCTCACAACCTGGCCTTATGAAGACCAGAAGCAACGAAAATAAAATATTGAATATTTCAAATACTTAACAAAATTGCTATATATCCCATTTTCTCTTTGAAAAATCAGTACTACCTCACAAACACTGGTCTCACAAGCACTTGGAACTTGTTAAAAGTTCTAAAATATTGCACGTTATACTATAATAGTTACATACGTAGTAAAACAGTATATAAGATAAATTAAAATAGTAAAAGTTAGTTTTAACAAATACAACTACACAATTAGGAAGAAGAAAGTGGCCAATAGTTATCTCTACAACAATTTTGTGCACTTTAGTAAACTGAAAATAGCATTCCAAAAATATGTAATGGAAATAAATTAGAGGTGTATGTCAAGAAATTTGGTTCCTACACGAAACATGAAAAAATGATTGAATATAAATTTGGATATGCGCTAATAGTAGTAGTAAACAGAAAATAATTTACCGAAAAAAAAACATGCAAGCAAAAAGCGTAATTATAAGTAAAGATTAATAAAGTAGTTGAAAAAAAAAATATGAGAAGAAGTAAACCATTCGTAATATAAATTTTGATGAATTATAGAATATCTATAAACTAATCATGGAGAATATAAATATTATAATCACACTATAAATAAGTTGTCAATATAAAATGTGACAACGACACTTGTTTCCACATCCCATGAGAAAATTATCATTTTAGCGTAATTCAATTTGGAAAAGTCTAAAGTCGTAATTGCATAAAAAAATTAGTAACAAAGAAAATATGACAATGAAGGGGCCACAAATGTACTCTCTCTATGAGAAAAGCAAAACTTATTTGTAGATAACAAAATTAAATTATTACCGCAGGGTTAAAAATTACAAATGTAAAGACCATAAAAACGTGCCTTTGAAGCATCAAATATCATTCATAACATTAATCTTTGTACAACCAAAAACCACATTCCCACCAAAGAACTATATATCCTTGAATGAAAGTTGATTTATACCCATTGCTTTTATACCCACAACTTTTCATAAAACTATTGGCACATTCCGGGCATGTATTTAAATATCTTCATAACTGTTTAAGATTGTGGTATCGCATCGACATAACAATATGAAAAACTTCTTTTTGTGTGAATCCATTGGTTTTCTTATAGACAGAAGACAAGGAAAAACATTGTGCTCGCATCAACAAATACAATCACATAAAAAATAATGCAATTAATATTTTTAGTGGTATATATATTGTTTTCTCCCATGAGTATATACAAAGTGTGGGAACAAAATAAAAAAGACACACCTATAAATATGAAACCATATATATTATTGACTTTGTAAACAAAGAGGACATTAAGACAAAGCTAACATAACGGTTGTTCTTTTCTTCATTAAAAACTAAGGTGTTGTTTGTTTTTACCTCTTAAGTCTAAATCTGAACCATTCAGACTTAAGAGGTACCAAAAAGTGTTTGTTTTTTTAAATGATTAAGAGGCTAACGGCTATATTTGGCTCTTAATGGTTAAGAGGTAGAATTACATCTGAAGTTTGAACCTGAAGTCTGAATCAGTCTAAATACATTCATACATAAAAACAAACTTATTTTTCAGATTCAGATTTCAGACTTCAGATTCAGTCTTCAGATTTCAGATTTCAGATTCAGATTAAAAAACAAACGCAATCTAAATATATATTTGATCTTACATGCGGAGAGAGAGAGAGAGAAATAGAGGGGTAATATACCAAAATATTGGAGATGGAGGATGCGATGTATGATTACAGGTTACTGACAGAGAGGTGTGGGCTTGATTCTAATGAAGAGGCTTGTATGGAAATCATATATGACTGAGTGAAACAACTATGGGGTGGTTTTGAGGCAGTTTCAAAAAGAGACTTGCATGCATTGTTTTGGGGAGCATGCAACCATTTAGTGGGCAGTTAGAACCATGTTCGACTCCCATTTGAATTTAGAAGCAATGTGAAAACCTCAATGTTAGCCACATGTATTTCTTTTTTGTTAGAAAAATAAAATATATGAGGAATTAGGATTCAAATTTGGGATCCTTCTCAACACCCGTACTACATCTCTATATAATGTAAGGACGAGCCAAGGAGGCGGGTTAAACTAGCTATGGTTGCAGGTGGATAATGGAGTGGGAGAGAGATAGTAGAGATGGTGGGGAGATGTTCGACGGGATATGGAGAGACGTGAAATGAATATGGGAAAGGGTGAGAAAGATAAGGTGATTTGAGATAGAAATGTGTGTGAGTGGATTGAGTGTAGTTAGAAGATTTTTTTCGATAACTTAGATTTAATTCAATGATTTTATAGGATGATGGAGGGAGAAAATTGTATGATTTTGAAATAGAATCATGAGTGAGCAGGTTTTGAGGGAAGTTAACATATTTTTTAGGAGATTTGGATGTTTAACATGTGTTTTTTAAAAATAGAATTATGTTTAATTAAAAAAACAAACTGTCTAGGAGAAAAATATATATGACTCCAGGAAATGTTGATAGATCAAAAGAAAATAAAGATGGTTGTACTTCCCTACATTCGTGCATCCGTTCACAATAAGTAAATTTATAAGAAAAATAAGATTAGTTAATAGTGAAGGAAGAGGAAGTAAAAGAATATGAAGATTTGAAGTTGTCAATTTTTACATCAGTGAATTCAAATCTTTAAAGATGGTCATAGTTATTTTAAAAATTGCACTTCCATCTAAACCAATGATGAGCATAAATATGTCATCTAGCATGACTGACCAACTAACTTGATCGCGTTCAGATACACTTAGTCGACTATATCGCCGAGTATTATAAGAAGGCCAACCAACCGAAATATCAAGCGTTAAACTAACTAGGAACAACTAATATCTTAGTAATTGTATACATATGTAAACGCAAGGCATTATAAAGATTTTCGATCTTTAGGGTTTGGTCCCTTATAAATAGAGAGCCTCCCCCAGCTTAGGGGGAGAAGTCAATTCGCAACAACTCAAATCACTCATTTCTGAGCTATTATAAACCCTTGAATAAAATAACACTGGACGTAAGCTTTTTTCCATATCCTAACAACTTTAAAAACATTTGTCTTTGTTTGTGTGATTTGGGTTACTTCTATTTTATTTATCTGTGATTATCAATTTGGAATCAATCCATTTTTAGACATTAACAGATTGGCGCCATCTGTGGGAATGATTAGTCAATCATCGCTCTCTGCCTCATTTGTTCCATAGTTCATCTCTTACCTTATAGGATGACTAATAATTGAGAAAGCAATCTCGTTGTTGCGGCTAAAGTTCCAGAATCATCTTCTCCCCTAGACGATGTAAATCTCCAAAAAATTATATTCATTTTGGCAAAGGGACAGGAAGCGATGCATAAGTCAGTCTGATAATTGGCTCGTGTAGTGTAAGATAAATCCTCTAATTCTAGGAGAGATATGCCACCCCTACCTGGCAAAATTGGAAGGAATCATAATTCAAGTGCGTCATATGATCACTCTTATCGCCCAGGAGCAATCTCCTCATTTCGTTCGACAGACTATTATGACGATAGATCTTTTTCTCATGAAAGGCCAAGTGCTTTCGAAAGAATCAGTAGGGAGTCTGCCTTTGATCGACTAGGTCCTTAAGTAACTAGGGGAAATCAAAGGGAACAACAGTGTCACCGTGATGATCCTCAGAGTTCAAGAGTTAGTATTAGTGGTTATGTGCGCTCCAAGAAGACTTATTCGGAAGAGAGCTTAGAACATAAGCATAGTAAAGCCCCAAAAGATACTTCAGCCAAATTTGGAGAATAATACTGGAAGGGATCCATACAACGCCTCAAGGATCGTATGGGTGAAATAGATAAAGCTAAAAAACCGTTGCAAAGGAGTTTTGTCAAAGGATCACCCTTTGTGCAGGACATTATGGATTACCCTATCCCGATAAAATTTAAAATACCAGTGATCACTCCTAAGTATGATGGAAAAATATACCCAGACCTACACATAGAGAAATATCAATTCGATATCGACATCTACTCCATCCCTGACGAAATGAGATGCAGGTCTTTCACTAGCTCTATCACAGGACCAACCCAGATTTGTTATAATAGCCTACCTAGTGATAAGATCGCTTGCTTCAATAAACCCGCCGAGACATTTATTGCTAATTTCTACTTTGGGGCTAAACCCATCAAGGATGTTACTCATCTGTTGACTGTGCATCAAAAGCTGAGAGAAAGTACCCGAGACTATATTACCCATTTTAATAATAAAAAGTTGGAAGTTATTGATTATGAAGAAAATACAGCTATTGCAGCACTCATGAGCGGGATACTCACTAAAGAAATCTATTACTCCATAGCAAAGAAACCACCAAAAATAATGGCGGAATTGATAGCTAAAGCTACCAAGATAATGAACGCTGAAGAAGGGCTGCTAAGGGAGCTACATATTCCAAAGTCGAAGAACCAAAGAATGATTCTTTCAAAAAGGATCGGGGAAATAAAAAGCAAGATGAGCTGGACCGAATGAAGAAGTATGATGAATACACCCCTCTCACTACAAGTGTACATTATATCTTGTGAGATATTCGGAATAATAAAGAGATGCACTGGCCAGGAAAGTTGAAGGCACCCCCAATCAAAGAGACACTTTAAAGTTTTGTGAATTTCACAGGGATCATGGGCATACCACCGACAAGTGCATTTTTTTTAAAAATAAAATAGAAACATTAATTAGGAGGGGAAAGTTGTCCAAGTTCTTCAATCGAGAGCGTGGTCAGAACAATAAGGGAAGATCAAACTCACCTCGCTGAGGAACATACGACTACAAAAGAGCACATAACTAAGAAGATGGAGATGATCCCGACCTACCCAATAGACCAGAGGAATCGAAAATTGACGTCGGCATGATCTCTTTTGGGTGTGATTTCATTACAGGAGGTGACGCTAGAGGAGGAGTGTGAAAACCCTCCAGTCGATCGATCGATCAAGCCGAATAGCTTCTTCTCCGAGAAGCTATTTTTGGCCATTAAACCTTCCCCAATCTTTTATCTCTGTCCCTAATGTCCTACAACCTCAACCAACAACATCTACAAATATAATAAGGGTTCTAAACATCCTAGAACCCGAAACCACCAATTGATTTCAATTAATTTTTAAGTTTCTCCAATTATGAAATTTTAGGGGTTTATTCGTTTTAACTCCTGAAAACCAGTTTTATCCACGAAAACCTAACCCAAAATCTTTAGGGTTTGTTATTACCAAACTACGATATGAGATTTATGCTCAAAAGTAAATAAAGCAAGTAAACACTTGCCTCGTGGATACAATCCGACGACCTCGAGCCGAATCTCGCGGAGTTTGGCCAGAACCTCCCCTTTTCTCCCCTTTTCTCTCCTCCTCCTCTCTCTTCTCTCTCTTCTTTCTCTTCTCTTTTCTTTTCTCCCTCTCTCCCTCTTTATATAGAAAGAAAAAGGGTTTAATCCTTAAAACCCAAAAATGACTCGTTTACTCAATTACGAGCCCTTTTAACTCTAAAATATCCCAAAACTTAATTTCGACAATCGGACACTCTTTTTCGATTATCTCGACCATTCCGAGACTCACGGCGCAGTTGAAATTTCCATCCGAGGTACTTGACCGCAAATCACTATTCTAACCCAATATAACTTAATGCAGGTTTCCAATCAAAATCTTAACTTTTGTCGCTTTACTCAACTGCAACATATAATTAAAATACTCCACCCTATTTAATCCCAAAAGAAATTACAACACGTATCGAAAATTATTAAATCCTCGAAAATCCCAAAAATCACTATTTCGAGAAATTCTCCAAAATTCCAATTTATACTCAATTATGGAATTTAATTATCTCCAAAAAGGACGTGTTGTTACATACTCCCCCCCCCCCCCCCTTACAACAGAATTTCATCCTCAAAATTCAGATACAACCTACATCACCAAACTAGGATCACAAATCCCACTACGTCTTAGTACCCCCAAAATGAAAAGGTGCTAACACGATAGTCCTTTACCATATTCCACCTACCTCAAGGTGTACTCCAAAGTACTAGCTTTATGATAAGCTCATCTAAATCTCTACCCACACAACAACGACGCGTTACTCCGATGACTTCTCTTGATGCCAATAAGAGAAACGAGTATATAACTACCGCTCTAACATCTAGCAAATCTTCAACTTTATATACTACGCCCCTTCTATTTCAGGCGGTATACAAACCAACTCACTAAGGTTCCCATACACCTTCTTAACTTGTGCACATCTGCACATCCATTGTAAACGTTTGACACGTAAACTCTCTCCACATAAGGGTCTCCTTTCCTCGGTGTAATACTCACACATGGGTCCTCCCAACCCACGAAATTCAATTCTCCTCACATCGGCGCCACTAAATCTATTAAACTTACATCCTAAAAACACTACGATCTATGTGTTACCCTACCTACGCGAAACGAGTGTAATCCTAAGTATATCCCTAGTGCCCAAGGCCTCTCTCAACTTCCAACATTTTCTTGGTTTCATGCGTGGGACGTCTCGCAAAAGCAAAATCCAAACAAGGAACCCTCCCATTACACTACTCCCTCTCGTTGTCGGTCATCGAGATATAGCGACCTAAGGCACACCAGCGGGACGTCCTAAATCCTACAACGCTAACCTACGAATGCATTTCTACCATTCTAACTCTCCACCTATACGAAAAGGAAAATCTAACTAATCGAAGTGCCCACTCTCTGTAAGTTCACTACGTACATCATACCCAACACATACCTTCTCAAAATTTGCCTTTTCATTAAGGCCTGGCTATTATCCTCAAATCAATTTCTCTAAGTCCTACTTCACCCACCCACTTGTGGCGAGAGGACCACTTTAGTGCTTTTCCATAGCACAATATTTCTATAAGCATACTATCATCACATTGCTCATAGTCTATAGTGTTTCATCCACACTATATGAATTTTCCACAAAACCAACATCCTTGCATCCTATAACATCTCTCCGCTCTCGACGTCATTAAGGTTCATGCGTGGAGCGTCTCGCGAAGCAAAATCCAAACAAGGAACCCCTCCACACACTACTACTTAACTTCGTCGATCATGGAGGTCCATTATTTTTTAATATGCAACCGGGATAAACCTATCCCCTATTCCAACAAAAAGGTGGTCTAAACTCCTATCTCTAACTAAGAGTCACACCACCCAGTGCTCGCACTAATTTAAAGTCCTTGCGCAATCAATAATGAGCTTAATCTTACAACTCAACAATAATCCTGCGGCCTTAAATCATATCTATAAGGTCGCCATATACTCAAATCACGATAATGAAACCTCTGCTCATCGAAGTTCCATCTATACACATAATAAAGGCAAACTCAACCTGTATCTAGGTGAGAAATTTCAACAACCACCCATTCCACCCTGGAACTTCGAACACGATAGTCTTGCCATCATTATCCTGCTATCTCTTCGAATATAACACAACATATTATACTCACCATATTACCATACTCGTATAAACATATAAAATGAGTATCATAAACCAAACATATATATTCAAAATATCAACACCCGCTTTTATATAGCGAATGAAGGAAAATAAAACTCCGCTGTCGCAGAAAACACATAGATATGCATTATATAATGTTATCGAGGCCACCACAAAACTCAAATTACACACGAGTCTAGGGCTAACAAAACACCGCGACTTTATCTAGACACGCCAATTATACCTCTTCCTTCTGAGGTGAAACTCATAACAATAACTTAACCTTGCTCCTTGCAATCATCTTACTAGTCCTCTTAACTTCTTCGTTAAAAGGAAACTCCACTACAAGCTTCCACCTTATTTCAATAAATTCCCCGGGTGGATGTCCACCAATGGGGTCCTCGAACACACATTCTCCATAAGTGTTAACAACACTTCTCTAGTGAGCCTATCATTTCTCAAAGGGACTCATTATTCATTGTACCTACCTCACCTCGGTACAAGGATCACTTCTCCGTATTACTCTTTATTCGCTGTCGGCCTTTGACCGATCCTTATGTGAATAACCCAAAACAACATTCTTCTCATTCTTTCTAAATCGTGGGGACTCACGGTTAAGACTATCCGTAAGATCCCTTTCAAACCCTTAGCTTCACTGAAAATTTAACTTTAATACCACACTCTACTATGGCGGTACTACGATACTCATACCTACTATACTTTAGTAGTCGTCACCAAAATCCTTAGCAATTGCCATAAGGAGAGTGACCTCTATTAAGGTCCTCATCCCCAACCTCTACCAGCTGCTGCAGCTAATCCCCACCTCCTGCTGCCATCCAATCCCCGCACACGATTCTCAAACGAGCACGCAAAAGATCACTATAATCTTATAATATGACAGGAGAACGAAATCTCACCACAGGAATTCAACAATCCTAATCATAAGGCTCTATAACAAATTGAGAGTAACGCTGAAAGCGCAGTACGTCCGCACAGATTCCTAATGACACTAGAACCTGATGATCTGATACCATCTGTGACAACCCGCCTAATAAAATACTAGGCGATCACTCCTATATCAAATTAAAATAAGAGTCTCATATGGATCATTATTAGCATCACTGTCAAAAATCCATTTAATTACTAATAACCTATTAGGCCGGTGTCAAAATTTTACTTAACTACTCTTTTTTTTAAACAACTACAATTAAAACATTCACACAGTTTGCGTAAATAAAACTGAAATGAAATAAAATAACCGAACACTTGGTCAAAATATACAACCATATCGAATGTTGCTACTAAAAGAATGAATAAATGCAATTGGGCCATTGGCCTAAATGTTTATACAGTACCTCCTATCTAGATTACAAAGATGAAAGCGGCTATCGAAAACCTGCATGCATCCACAGCTGCTGCAGCAGACGTTTGACTCGAAAGAAGTGCCATCCAGGTGTCCCTGTGTCTGGACACCTATATATATATATATATATATATATATATATATATATATATAGCAAGAGAGGAAAAGTAGATAAACGGGTTAGAGCCCGAGTTTTGAAAATATTTAGCAAGTGCATAAATGCCTTATTTTTAGAAAAATGTTTTATCTCATATTTAAGTTTTGTATCGCACTCCCATGAGACACCCCTCACCTCTCTTCTATTAGTGCACACTTAACGCACCCTAACAAAATACCCTTGTCATGATATCCAGTCTAACTAGTCTAATTTACCCGTCTACTAGAAACCTATACATCCCAAGTACCAAGGGCTAAACTTCCCTCCATTCTCAACACTGCACTAAGTTCGTGCGTGGGGTGTCTCGAAAAGAGAAATCCAAACAAGGAACCCCCCCAATACACTACTACTTGGCAGGGTTAGTGGTAGAGATCCATTAGGCCCGTAGTACAAAACTAAAGTATAAATATATACTTACATTCTTATATATATACATATCACATTCATTCTTATATATATCTTACAATATACATCTAGATAATATCTCCCGGACTGAGGTTTTCTTTATTTTTACAAAACGTTCACCAATTCCTTTTCTTTTCAAAACATTTTATTTCCCTTCTTCTATCCAGGAAATATATTTAAAAGCCAATTCATTATCATGAATTGCTTTAACATGTCATATAACTTTTTAAAAGGCCAGTTTTATTATCATATAAAAAATGCTTTTATGTTCCATAATATCCCATTTCCCTTCTCATATCCAGGAAATGTATATAAAAGCCAATTTTATTATCATAAAAATGCTTTTCATATCATATGCTTCCATTTCCCTTCTTCCATCTGGGAAGTGTATCCGAAGCCAATTCATTTATCCCATTTCCCTTCTTCCATCCAGGAAATGTAATTAAAGCCAATTTATTATCATAAATTGTTTTAACATAACATATAACGCGTTTGAAGACCTCCCGTCTGGGTTTCCCCACTGTGCACGCCCCTAAATGGCTATCATCTTCCAGGGCCTATCATCAAGACAACCTGGGATCCTACAACGCAAGACGTCGGGAAGTGGCCATATGCCTGTGAGATAGTCATGACCACACCAAGAATCACCTAACCAGCACAGAAACATACAATAATCTCTCATATGGCCTATAGGACTATATCCACCCTGCATTCATTATCTAGGGGGCTTCACCATACGTACGCAACTTCCCTTATGATAGCGATTTAGAGAGGTGTGTATCCATATTTATTATTTATGAAAATCATTTCCTTTTCCATTTTGAAAACATTCATCTTTACATTTTCAAAAGTCATTTATATCATATCGTATATATACTTTAATCACATAGTATACACATACCATATATTCCTCCTCGAATATATATAAATGGCCATATTTGCCAATCACATCTAGCGATGACCAATAATCCCAAAGATTCTCCCAAAGAATCATAATCACGCATTCATATACGCATGATACTAAACCCAAAGTGTTTTCTTACTTTTATAAATAATAATTACCTTAATCTCATTTAAGGATTTATTAGATATGTCCATTTATACCATTTCACACTAAGTGAATATATATCTATATTCCCAATCTATCCTAGTTATCTCGTAGGATACACTCAACATTAATCAGTATAATTATGCTTTCTATACGCATAATTATATTGGCCTAAATGCCTACTAAAAATATCCTAGGGATTTTCCTTTCCCGAATAACTTAAATTTAGTGGGTTATGGATTTCATTTCCATGAACCCAAGGACTACATCTTGTCCATATAATCACTTAAAGGTCCCCACCATAATTTAGGAACCCTAAACCATCAAATTATATGATTATTCTATTTTCCTCGAAAATATAGTTTAAGGGTTATACATTTAAAATCCTCACTTAAGCCTCCTAAATTTCCTTAATTAGAGGACCCTATAGTCCTAAAAGATCCCTTATATTATCACATAAATGACCTCGAATCAATTAGAATTGGAATTCATCCCATCCAATTCACCCTAGGAAAATTTTCTACTTTCAGCAGGAGTCGATCGATCGACCCATGGCCGTCGATCGATCGAGGCTTCGATCGATCGACCTCTGTCAGTCGATCGATCGATCACGCCGGACAGCTTCTTCTCCGAGAAGCTATTTTTGGCCATTAAAGTTTCCCCAAGCTTTTATCTCCGTCCCTAACGTCCTACAACCTCAACCAACAACATCTACAAATATAATAAGGGTTCTAAACATCCTAGAACCCGAAACCACCAATTGATTTCAATTAATTTCTAAGTTTCTCCAATTATGAAATTTTAGAGGTTTATTCGTTTCAACTCCCGAAAACTTGTTTTATCCACGAAAACCCAACCCAAAATCTTTAGGGTTTGTTATTACCAAACTACGATATGAGATTTATGCTCAAAAGTAAATAAATCAAGTAAACACTTGCCTCGTAGATACAATTCGATGACCTCAGCCGAATCCCGCGGAGTTTGGCCAGAACCTCCCCTTTTCTCCTCTTTTCTCTCCTCCTCTCTCTCTTCTCTCTCTTCTTTCTCTTCTCTCTCTTCTTTCTCTTCTCTTTTCTTTTCTCCCTCTCTACCTCTTTATATAGAAAGAAAAAGGGTTTAACCCCTTAAAACCCAAAAACGACTCGTTTACTCAATTACGAGCCCTTTTAACTGTTAAATTCCCCGAAACTCAATTTCGACAATCGGACACTCTTTTCCGACTATCTCGGCCATTCTGAGACTCACGGCGTAGTTGAAATTTCCATCCGAGGTACTTGACCGCAAATCACTATTCTAACCCAATATAACTTAATGCGGGTTTCCAATTAAAATATTAACTTTTGTCGCTTTACTCAACTACGACATATAATTAAAATACTCCAACCTATTTAATCCCAAAATAAATTACAACACCCGTCGAAAATCATTAAATCCTCGAAAATCCCAAAAATCACTATTTTGAGAAATTCTCCAAAATTCCAATTTATACTCAATTATGGAATTTAATTATCTCCAAAAAGGACGGGTTTTTATAAGGAGATGCAATAGAAGAAAGTAAGGCCTACATGAATAAATCCAAGGATTGTCCAACTGTTAGACAGATTGACAAGGTTGATTCCGATGATGGTTAACCAAGAAAAGTTAATAAAGATTGACTAGTAATCGGTTTCTCCAAGAACGATCTGAATGGAGTACTTTATCCTCATAATGATCCGTTAGTCATCACATGTCGAGTTCATAAAGGCAGGGTTGCAAGGATACTGATCGATAACGGAAGCTCGAAAGATGTCATGTTCTATGAGTGCTTTAGTAAGCTTGGGCTGAAAGATAGCATATTAAAACCATATCATAGACAATTCATTGGACTTGTTGGAGAAAGAGTATATCATTTTGGGTACTATCAAGTTGGACGTCATTGTCGGCACTTGGACGATAATCAGGAAGAGAGGATTCATTTCTTCGTGTTGGAAAAGAATGTCCCATCTGGCTACAGCATCATTCTTGGAAGAGTAGGAATAAAGCAGTGTGAGGTCATCCCATCCACATTTCATCAACGTATGAAGTTCCCGACTAACTATGGAGTTGGCTGGTCAATGACAACCAAAGGATGTCAAGGTAGTGCTACTATACGTCATCCAACTAAGAAGATTTCCAGAAGATAACCACAACATATCACATCGACACATTGTATTAAGAGAATAAAAGGATCTAGTTAAGGGACAAGTTATGTAGGAGATAGAATCCATTATCTTGGATGATGAAAAGCCAGAAAGTACTATCCATATAGATTCAAAGCTGACCCCTTCTCTCAAACAGGAAATAATTAAATTTCATAAAGAGAGAAAGAGCGTATTCTCCAAGATCCATGAGGATATGCCGGTAATCGACCCCATTTTCCTCTGCCATGGACTCAATATATCAAAGACTCCAAGCCAGTCAAACAAAGCGAAGAGTTTCAGTCCCGAGAAAAATGTGGCAATCCACGAGGAGGTAGAGAAATTGTAGAGAGAAAAGTTCATCGAAGATGTCAAGTGCTCGACCGGGCTGTCTAATGTGGTGATGGTAAAGAAGAAGAAAAATAAGTGGCACATATGAATTGATTTTACCAATCTCAACAAAGCTTTCCTGAAAGATCATTTTCCTTTGACAATGATTGATCAATTGATAGATGAAACTGCAGGCCACGAGTTGCTTCGCTTTATGGAAGCCTATTTTGGTTATAACCAGATAAAAATGAAGCCTGAAGATAGAGAAATCACATTATTCATTACTAGTTTATCACACCTCGCCTAATTTCGGCGTCGACCGCCACCAAAACTATATCGGGCATGAACTAAATAAAATACTATCCTTATCATGTGACAGATATAAGACATATTAAATTTAATCCAAAAATTAAATAATGAAATCAATCCTAATAAATGATAACCATCTGTACAAAATAAATCCATCACCATGCTAATCTCCAAATAAATCCAATCTCCAATATATGTAAAACTGAAGACAATAATCAATTGTGAATAACTGAATAAAAATCGTATAACTGTGGAACCGAATGGCCCACCAAATCTATAAAATTTTACTCAAATATACATACGAAGGAATGAAAACTAGCTAACCACAAAGTATAGAATTAATAACTTCGACTGCATCTCCAAGATATAACTCCGATAAATCCTATGCAGCTAATCGATATGCTAACACCTGAAAAAGGTTAGTCAACGCACAAGGTCAGATCCCCGAGCATGAATACACATTACTCTCCTCAATTAGGGTTCATGAACCATGACTGTAGTATTATACACAATAGAGTATTTTAATTAAATGAGATAATTAATCGCAATAATAAAGCACTGCTTATCCCACCATTTTTTATTCAAAAATCCCAACCAATATTATTTTAAATAACTCTCAGTCCCAAATTGTTAGTTTAATTAAATTAACCCAATTTATCATTCTTCTCAATTTGTTATCCAACACAGCGGTCCTCCCGCCTCTGGTGGTTCTCCCACTAAAATACATTACTATAGCGGTCCTCCCGCCTTGAGTGATTCTTCCACCAAAATACACATTCCCCTTATCAAAATATCCGTTGATCTGTTTAAACTGTCGATCCCGTAATTTAACAAGGTTCCACACACGACACGACATAAAATGCCTATTGACCCATTTGAACTATTTCCCCCCGCTCATTATTTCGCCAATAAATTTTAAATACCCGTTTTATTATCTTAGGTGTTTATTCTCAAATTATCATCTTTATCATATGTATCTTGTAAATTAACCCCACCCTTATTAAGTATGTGAGATCCTCAAAAACTCCCTTAGTCCCATACCTAAGGGTCCCCAAGCATAAATACGTCCTACCCTATGTATAGGATGAATTTTTAATATTATTTACCCCCTAGTCTTATGCCTAGACTAGCATAACGACGGTAAGACCTCAAAAATCAGCCCACCCCGAAATATGCAATTTTTTACAAATCTACACTAACTAGTCACATACCTAGAAAGTCTAAATCTCACTAAGGCATACCCATTAGTCACATACCTAGTAAGAAGTTTAAAAAATTAGGTGAGCACAAATACCCAAATATCCCGTCGTCCCCGCGATGGCAATTAATAGCACAAATTAAACAAACAACATAAATATATGCAATAAAGCAATAATATCACAATTTCATTTACTTTCTCATTTAATCACAACGTCGTCATATTTGACGTAATAAATTCCATTTAACCATTTTAAATACATTCCAACATCATTTTATGAATTAATCAACAAATTCAAATTTCATCATTCTCTTCATAATTTTATGAGTTTATACGCACCAAAAATCATTTAATTAGGAACCACAATTTTCTATATGTGTCCTGTACCCAATTAAACCCCAAAATACTCCATATCCTATGTACCCAAGGGTTATGAGTATTGTTTCATTTTAAAAAAATTCATAAAAACAGTCCCATAATTAGTTTCACTTCTCCTAATTAAGTCACTAATTTATTTTAAGAAAAGACGTGATTGATGGTTTGGGTAACACTTAAAATGCATAATACTAAAGAAAAAGAATAGAGTATTCATGCCTGCGATTAAGATGAAGAAAAATCTAGTAACACGATTGGATTCCTCTCAAAAAATTAGAAAAGAGTCGTTCTTGAACAATCTTGATTAAACCCTAATTTAGCCTTCAAATCTTGTTCGAAAACCTTGATTAAGTTGGAGTTTGATGTTTGTAGATGAGAGAAAAATAATTTGGAAGTGTTCTCTAGTTGAAAAGTTGATGAAAAAGTGATTTGAAAAGCCAAGCCACGAATTTTTTATGATATCTAAAGGATTAAGAGCCTCATTAAGAAAAGAGTTCTCATCAGATACAAACACTAAAAAAATATTTCGGATGATATGACCATTGGAATTAGCTGAAATTGGGGGCATAGTAGATGAAGACGAGAAGAAGATGCACACAAGATTTTGCTCGATCAGACGGTCGAATATTTTTATATATTTTTTTCTAGAGAGTTTTATGATTGGAGGACTCTTAGAGAGTTTTATGTTTTGAGGACTCTTCTAAACAGCCCAAAACTTATATATACTCATATTATGAGTCTTGTAATCTTGCTTTTCGAATTTGAAATATAAAAACCAACATATTTAATTATTAAAAATAATTAAATCCAAAATTTTATTTTTCTTTAGTTTTTGAATTAATTAAATAATTAATTAATAAAAACACGGGGTGCTACATAGTCGAGGAACATATTGCTATAACGTCATGACCTTTGGGTTAAAAAATGTTGTAGCAACGTATCAAAGGTTATTAAATAAAGTTTTTAAAGAATAAATCGGCAAGAATGTGGACGTTTATGTTGATGACATGCTCACTAAAAGCAAGTTGGCTACCAACCACATTGCCAATTCGACCCAGACGATGAAGTGTTCTTTTGGGGTACATGAAGGAATGCTTCTAGGGACAAAATCAAAGATTTTCTAGAAATGTAGTCCCCGACTAGCAAAAAAGAGGTGCAAAAGCTCACAGGATGGGTAGCATCTTTAAATTGCTTCATTTCCAGGGAAACCGACAAGTGCCTTCCATTCTTCAAAGTGATTAGAAATACTTTTGAGTGGAATGATGAATGTGAAATAGCCTTTTGTTTAACTTAACAAATATATGGGATCTCCACCATTTCTCTCCCGACCAATAATGGGAGAAAATTGTATTTATATTTGGTCGTTTCAGAATCAGTTGTTAGCTCGGCACTCATCCGGCTAGAGGAAGGAGTTCAAAAGCCTGTGTATTATATGAGTAAAGTGTTCCGAGGAGCTGAAATCATACACACGCTTAGAAAAGTTGGCACTGGCACTAATAGAGGCATCCAAGAGAATGAGTCCATACTTTCAAGCCCACACTATTGTGTTGTACACTGACTTGCCTTTAAGACAAGCCCTACACAAACCTGAGAAGTCGGGAAGATTAATGTCTTAGGCGGTGGAACTTGGAGAATACAATATTGTATATGAACCCCCAACTTTGATGAAAGAGAAAGAAGTAGCAGATTTTATTGCAGAATTCACTTATGTAGAGGCGTTGGATCAACCAAGTTTTCTTGCCGAGCATATTTCTTTGGAAGAGAAATCAGATCAAAGTAAAATGACATAGTCATCGACAAGCTAGAATGCTCATTTGCACAGGCAAAAGCCTAACATGTATCAGGGCAAAGCCAAAAAATATTCAAGCATTGAGAACTAGTAAGTGAGGAGTTTAATAGTGAAATTCCAATATGTAAACTCTTCGTTGATAGTTCTTCTTGCACTACTGGAAGTGGGGCAGGGCTTATCCTAAGTACCCCTGATGATCTAGATGTTGAGTATGCCTTGACATTTTAATTTTAGGCATCAAATAATGAAATCGAATATAAAACCTTGATTATAGTGCTGGAATTAGCATTATCCTTGGGCACCATACAGATGGTGGCGCGTAGTGATTCACAACTCATTGCTCATTAGTTGCTTTAAATTTATAAGGTTAAAGGAGAGATAATGACAAGGTACTGGAAAAAGTCTATGAAAGTAATCTCTTCATTCCCAGTGGTGAAAATAATGAGAATCCCAAGACTGGATAATGCCTGAGCAGATGCACTTACTCAGCTAGCTTCAGTCACTCCCATGGAACTTAGAAGAATAGTCCCAGTAGAGATCTTCACTAAAAGGAGCATTGACATGGAGGTAGTCAACATGATGTCAATCGATTTAGGTCCTTCATGGATGGACCCTTTTAGAAATTATATTGAAATAGGAATCTTGCCTGCTAATCCGAAAGAAGCCAGGAAGTTAAGATACAAAGCAGCATGTAATGTAATGGAAAAAGGTGTGTTGTATAGGAGGGGGTATACAGTATCTCTAAAGTGATGTGTCCATCCAATAGAGGTGGAGGACTTAATAGCTATGCAAGGCTACTATTAGCCAATAATGAAAGATGATTATATTTCTTTCGCAAAAAAGTGTGATAAATGCTAAAGGTTTACTGTAGTTCACAGAAAGCTAGGTGCTTACCTAACCCCTATCACTTCACCTTGGCCATTTGCAATTTGGGGAATAGATTTGTTCGGGCCATTGTCGACCATAAAAGGGAAGTTCAAGTACTTTGTCGTCACAGTGGATTACTTTATAAAATGGTTCAAGGCTAAACCTCTAGTAGATATGCCTTATAAATAGGTGTTCCAATTCATATGGAAGAAAATCATATTTCGTTATGGGATGACATATGATTTCATCACAAATCATGACACACAATTCGATAATGATGAGTTTGAAGAATACAGTTTGAAATTAGGAATTTAAAGGATTCACTTAACTCGTGGTCACCCTCAATGTAAAGGTCAGACAGAAATCACAAACAAAACTTTGATGGATGGTATAAAGAAATAACTAGATAATGCTAAAGGAAACTGGATCAACGAGATCTATAGTGTCCTTTAGGCTTACAGGACCACGTCGAGAACAACAACAGGAGAGACACCTTACATGCTCTCTTTTGGCACTGAGGCAGTGATACTAGTAGAGATAGGTCTGCCGACTCACAGAGTGCTCAATTTTGATTAACCCAAAAATGATCTAATGAGGCAACTAGATCTAGATATGATCGAAGAAGTCAGAGAGGACGTTGTTATTCGGATGGCTGCCTACCGACAACGAACAACTAGGTTCTATAACAAGAGATTCAAGCCAATCTACTTAAAGAAAGGAGATTTGGTTATTAAAAAAAGTCATTCAGAAGAACAATAAGTTAGAGCCCAACTGGCATGGCCCTTATCATATCTCGGCAGAGGTTCGACTCATAACTTATCGACTGGAGACTTTTAGGAGGAAAAGAATTAAAGAATGCCTGGAATGCCGACCATCTTTATGAAGTATTATTAGTAATTTTTATTATGCCATGTAATCAGTTCATACTCAATCAGTTAATGAAAAAAAGTTTATTTCAATCATGATCTTGTTTTATGTTTCGTTTTTCTGAGTATAGGATGCCATTAATAGCAAAAAGTTATACCTTAGCTTTTCGAGCTTTTCCAACCCTAAAAAAGTTCATACTTCAGCTTTTTAAACTTTTCCCACTCCATAAAACTTTATGCTTCACCTTTTCAAACTTTTACAACTCCAAAAAAGTTTATACTTCAGCCTTTCAAACTTTTCCAACTACAGAAAAATTCTTCATGTATAACTTCGTCTTTGACAAGTTAAGAACAAAAAGCTCGTAAAACTTCATGTACAAATTTAAAAAAGTTAAAAACAAATTTTATTTGACCGGGTTAAATACTAGAATATATGTACATGTTTTTAAATAAAGGAATACACGCATACATTCCTAACACACTTAGTCGCCGCTGATAACTAATGTTAACAAAATTCATAGCAGTTTTATCCAAAAACAACATTAGTAGAATGTATGACTTTATAATCATATTATTCACATTTAAGCAAGTTCAATAGTCTCAATACAGACAAAACAACTACAAGCTTAAATAACTAAGAAATAACAACTCAATTAATATAGCCGACTAACTAGTCATATCAGATTATCTAGTTGGTAGAAAGGATACAAATAGAAATCTTTGATGTGATTTCATTAATATTCAACAAATTACAACGAAAGAGGAAATATAAGAATCATTCAATGAGCGCTTTCCTAGAGCCTTATCCATGCCAGTAAGAGGGTCATCCAATGTATGAGAATAATTTATGTAATTGAAATCACTCAGCATCTTCCTATTGCAATTGCTTGGTTAGTTAATCAGATTTGCAAGGCGAATTATCTTAAGTTCATCATGGAGTTCATAGTCCCCTAAATATTTGGTAATTAAACATTAGGGAAGAACATTAGGCGGAATCCAATTCTTATCCAGTGTGAATGGAGGCTTATCACAGTCAAGAAAACCTGGGTTATTCCAATGGTCCATTCCTATTTGTAATCTTCACGATTACTCTGAGCGAAATGATCGTCTACATGGGATAACGCCTCATTGGAGCCATCCATCCAAACTTCCCTGGGTTTCTTATGAAATTGGAAAGTTAATCTCTCCACTTGATGCTGAAGATTTTTTATCATATCACTCTTAATCTTTAATTGAGTAGCTTGGTCGACAATGGAAGAATCTTTAGCTTTCAGCTAACAAGCAAGATCAGCAATAACAATAGTCTTGGCCTTCAACTGAGAAGCGTGGTCCTACCAAAGTTTTTATTGTTCTTTTCTCCTCAACATTTGGTCAAGCAATAATTGCTCTTCTTGAGGACTGCCCTGACTTAGGCTTATCCTTTTTCAAGGACTCCAACTCCTCCAATAGTCTTGCATTATCCTCTTCCAAAAAGGAAGCACCTTTATTGGGATTAATATCACTGGATTTCTTCAGGTTGGCTAGTTCATCCCTCGGGTAATTCTTTTCTTTATCCAACAGGGCAACTATCTCTTGGGTTAATCTTGAAGTTTATCATTAAAGCCCCACCCTTCACTTAAAGCTTTGTACTTGGCCTGATAGTCGACATGGAGCGGATCCTTGGATTGGTTGTGTTCTTCTTATAATTGCTCAATCATCTCATAATAGGCAACATTATTGGCCATGACTCGATCAAGAAGACTTCGCAGGTAGGAATAAGCTTCCTTATCTTGGTCAAAAACATCAGCGTCGATCAAGTCTAACAACTCTTCCTTGGTCAAATCCATATGACCATCCTGAAACACATTGTTGCAACGTCTATATAGATCTGATTCAGGAGAAGCAATCCTTTCCATTCTTGCATAAAACTGAAAAATAATAAGTATGAGGGAACAAGAACACAACATAGAATAATCATATTAAGGAAAACTTAGTAAAAAAAATAAGCACCTCAAATACAACGAAGTAAGTAAACATCAAATTCTTTTATTGATTAAAAAATGGTGTTACAAAGAGATGCACAAATTATAAAACAAATAAAGAAAGCAGAGTCAAGAAGAGACAGACTAAGAAATCTAAACATTCTACTTATCTTAAGGATTAGTTGGAGCAAGAGGTAGGTCGGTCAAAGAATTTGGGCCTATGGAAGATTCAATATGGGTCGGAGAAGAAGTCCGTGAATCCTATTCATCGTCAACTTCCTCAACCAAACTGGGAGGGGGCCCTAGGTCATGTCTTTGAAGAAACTCAGAGCCTCTGACCAAGTATACTTAAAAAACTTCTTCTTGACATAATCAATTTGGGCAAAAGTTAATGAAATAGCCTTCTCCCAACCCTTGTCGAATGAAGTATCTTAGCCTTCTTCCTCTTGGCTTTCTCAAAAACTAAACTAGTCTTAAAATTAACAATGGTATCTTCTGCAACCTTAAGATAAGCTTGGTTTAAAGTCACCTTTTCCTCTACAACCTTTGCCCTATGCTCAACTTCAGAACTAGCCAGTGTGGCTGCAGATAGTAATTACTCAGCTTTCTTATGAGCATTCTTGGCATCAGTAATCTTGGTCTGCCAGGACTGTTTCTCTCTCTCTGGTGCTTGTTCAGATGCTTTCAGAGATCTCTACAAACCCTCAAGGGCTTCCTCCACATCAGTTGAAGAAGAAGCTCTTATTTGGTTATCGTTCTTCGTTATCTAGTTGAAGTCAACCAAGAATAGAGCTAGGTTCTGAGAAACCCTTTCAATTAGTCAGACTCTTATCAATGGAACTGCAATCGACCTGTCTGTAGGAAGAGTCCCAGAATTTATTAATTTCTTGGCCAACCCAGGATTGAGGGAAATATATGATTGCTCAATTTTGCCCAGTTCGGCAGAAGACTTCATTGCCAACTTAGCAGCATTGACAATTTTAGTTGACTTCTTGGCTTGAGTCTACTAGTTATAGGGCAGACCTTTATTCAACCTCTTATACTCACGAGCAGCAGTATCAACTTCTTCAACAACTTGGGGCACTTTTTTAATAACATTAAGCAACTTCTCAGCCACCTTAGACTCTTGGGATTAGCCTTGGTAGTGGGAGAAGAGGACTCTTCCATCAGGTTAGGAATCTTTATTTTTCCCATAGTCGTCAGTGGGTAGGAAGTGAAGGTAGAAGTATTTAAAGCCTCAGAGGAAGAAAATGGCCCAAGATCTTTACCAACTTCAGTAGACGCTTCAGTGGACGAAATAAAATTTGGTTATTTCTCTAAGTCTACCACAGTTGAAAGCAGAGCAGTAGTGGGTCGAGCAACAAAGGAGGTGATGGAGATCTTAAAACCTAATAGCAAAGAATCTGATCGGGGATGTCCACCTTCTACTCTCTGGTTAATCCCCCACAAGAACATGAGCTCAGCAAGATTAATTTCCCCTTCTTTAGGATACCTCCTCTTAATATCCTATGTAATAAAAGCATCAGGTATGTGAATTAGAAAATATTATATATGAAAATATAAAGGGGAATAATAAGTAATGAAATAATAGCCTATCTCACTCCCTGATTGAGGACATCTGGGACCATCGTAGGCCACTCCAGTAGGAAGAGGAACATCTTGCCAATTCTTGACCACTAAAGCATAATCACAGTAGCCTTTATTTGAATCCGACAAGTTTACTACTAGAGCCCTATTTTCTTGCCTAGTTTTAAAATAATAAGTTACCTCACCAATAGTAAACCATTTATAACAATACATTAACTCTGGAATCCCAATATGGATCCTATAGAGTTTGTTCAACCTATTTACACCATTCATAAATCTCTAGGTATTAGGGGCTACTCTTGTAGGGTCTACATCGAAATATTAACAGAAATGAAGAATAAAAGGATTTGGTGGAAATGTAATACCACACTCAGTTATGAACAAAGTTGGTATTCAATGACCCTCAACCAAAGAGTAAACGTCAATAGGACCACTAAGTATCTATAAGTCTACCCAAGATGTGATTTTATGTTTTTCCCTAAACTCCTCCATAGAACCCTCATCAACTATGTGAATCATGATTAAGAAAATAAAATAGAAAGAAGGAAAGGAGCTTATAGAGATTTAAGGATTCAGTAAGAACAAAAGAAAAATGCTGCAAATGGTTGCACAAGAGATAGTATGAAAATAAATAAATGGCGATGGTTCAGAAAGTTTGACATAAGTGAGAACAGGGAAAGCTTCGTACGTTTTATAGCTTACCTCGAAAATGGAAAAAGTAATTATTACATGACCCAATGATTGACGTCCTTATGGAAAAATCGCTTTAGTTGGGAAAATACCAATGTGCCCTTTGGCGATTCGCTAATTTTTGAATTATTTACAAAAATTCCACTCTCAAATAGTAGCATCATAAATTTTTACAAGTATGGGAGGTCAGTTATCAACCAGATACCTTAATAGCCTGCCGATCAACTTCCTGAAGAAAATACCCCATACTTTCATGCAAGCATCAAGTGAGGAGCAATGGGGACTTATGTTGTATGTAAAAATTGCACTTCCATCTGGACCAGTGAGGAGCGTACACCTGTCATCCAGGATGACCGACTAACTAACTCGATCGGGTTCAGAGAAAATTAGTCAGCTATATCGTCGACTAATATCAGAAGGCCAACTAACTAGAATATCAAGCATTGCTCAGACAAGAGTGCCAACTAATTGGGAATAGCTAATATCTTAGTCATTATATACAGATGTAAATGCCTGTCATTATAAAGACGTTCCATATTTAGGGTTTATGCCCTTATAAATAGAGAGCCTCCCCCACCTCAAGGGGAGAAGTCAATTCACAACAACTCAAACACTCATTTATGAGCTATTGTAAACCCTCGAATAAAATAATAGTGTACGTAGGCTTTCTTCTATAGCCAAACCACTTTAAAAATATTTGTCTTTGTGTGTGTGATTTGGGTTACTTCTATTTTATTTATCAGTGATTATAAATTTGGAATCAATCCAATTTTAGACATCAACAGTCATCATTTGCCATTTGCAAGGTTCGAGAGATCTAAATAGAGAAGAATATTGTAGTTAGAAAATGAGTGACAGTGATTAAAAACCCACGTTATTCAGATTTCTTTCGTCAGCTGACAATCACTAAAAACACATGTGAACTCCTAGGCATAGGAATTTTGAATACTTACTTCAAAAACTCTTAGGCATAGGAATACTTAACACATCCAATATTCTTATCCACCCAGTGGGTAATGGAGGGGGGATAATTTAAATGGGGGACCAATTAATTGGCGTAGAGGAAAAGTGGAAAAAGTGGGGGAGATAGGGTGTTCTTTATCAAGGTAGTTTAAATTTAAAATTTAAAATGGATGCGTAATTAAGCAGTATGTGAATAGTGGGAGGGAGAGATAATGCGGGAGCCGTTATTTGATTAGCGGGTGGATAAGAGACATATGTATTTCTAAAAAGTAAAAAATTTAAAATTTTGAGAAAATTAAATTTGAAGCTTAGAGCAATCTCAACATCACAAGTACATACACATATATAATACGAAATTTGGCACGTCACACCGGTGTCCACCAACCATTATTTGGGGTTATCCACCAAATTTCATTCAGATACAAGTGTAAATAAATTGATGTTGTCCATGTCGTTTGAAATATTTTCACATTCGATCACGCTAGCTGGAGCATTGTATTTATTGAAATTCTTTGGCTTGCAATATTCATTCGAACGATGTCCAGGTCTACCACAACTATAATATTTGCCTTTGAACTTCTTTTTAGGCTTTGAAGTGCCTTCACCTTCACCCTTCCTTTTATTAATTTTAGGCATTTGTTCCACAACATTAGCCTTGGCTTCCATAAAGTTCTTTCCATTCTTCTTCTCAGATACATGATTTTTTTATTCAATTATAAGCTTTATAATTATTTCTTCCAGATTCATCTCCTTGCATTTCTGATTTAGATAATTCTTGAAATCTTTCCAAGAAGGTGGTAATTTTCCAATCATTGTAGCCACTTGGAATAAGTCACTTAGGCACATTCCTTCAACATGAATATCATGAAGAATCATTTGTAGTTATTGAACATGAAAATTACTTCTTTAGAATCCTCTATTTTGTAGTTAATAAATATTCCGACAATGAATTTATTAATGGTGTCTTCTGTTTTGTATTTCTTGTCTAAGGATTCACATAGTTACTTTGTTGTTTTAATGATACAATACACGTTGTATAGTGATTGTCCAATTAGTTAAGAATGTAATTTTAATATAGGAAATCTGCATGTTTCCATATATCCACAATAGTAAACTCTTCCTTATTATTTTCCCCCTCAATAATTGTAGGATATTCCTTTTGAATGAACTTTGCCAAGTTCAGAGTTGTGGCCATCCCCGATCCTCGCCGCCGGTGGGCGCGTGAAGGGAGGATCCTCGAGTCCTGTGCGTCCCTCTCGGGAGCGCTTCGGCCGGCGTCGTTTGAGATGAGGTGTAAAAATGTAGAGAGATTTAGAGTCACCAGTCTATTTTACTCAAAACAGACAAAAGAAAAAGGGGAAGCCATCTCGAAGGACGGCATCCAAAGACATACTGGTGCATGCGAAACCAAAATGATTATAGAAGGGTTCGAAGGCTAAGTTACAAAATGGGAAGGTGTTAGGTACCCATTCCGCCCTTTCGGTCTCTCATGGATGTTTGCTATTTTCCCTTTTTATTTTCCCCGTGATATGTGTGCATGTGTATATATGTAGTGGAGATAGGAATCCTCGACTTGTATCATGGAAGAGATAAAGCGAGTCATCCGTAGGCAGGTATAAAATAATATTAGAAAATAAGATTTACGCGATTACCCTTACGTTGATCGTTATAATAGAACAATAATGCATATGGAGTAATATTTCACTAAGAACAAGTATATAGAATATAAGAAAATTGGATTTAGAGAAGATAGAAAATGAGAAAGAAAGTGAGAATAGGGCTCGAGTCTCGGGTTTTACCCCGAGACGCCTAAATAGCCTATAAAGGCATCAAAGTCCACGTAGTTCACATACAAAATGAGGGGTGGGGTTTATCCCATAAATCCAAATGGGGGATCTCTTATTTGTGAGTGTGTGTGTGTGTGTAGAAAAAGTGTTTTAGTTGTGAGAAAAGTATGAGAATCCCTATTTGGAATTTATGAGCAAACCCTCTTTTTCTTATTTTTTTGGGTTTTATTTATATGAAAATAAGAGATGTGCAATAATACTAAATAAAAAGTATATTAGAATGTATGAGATGAGATAATAAAAAGTGCTAAGTAATAAAAACAAGTTATTGCGAATTTAAGAGAATTTGAAGAGAAAGTTGAGAAAGTTGGACCTCCTTGAAGATCTTGAGCCTGATCTTGAATGTTGGAGAGAAGCCCTTGCACTTGGATGATGATGGAGAGTGGATAATTCACCAATTTTGATGAAAACAATGATGAAAAGTGGAAGTTAGAAAGGGATTTGAATGTTGAAATCGCGCTGCCTTCGAGAGAGGTTTTTGGGATTCGCTGAGAGCAATTTTTATCAGATATGGGCTCTCCTTACAAATAAGGTGAAGGCCTCCTTTTATAGGCCCAGGTCACTGCCGATCGACATAGACCTGGTCTTGCCTATCGGCACCTGTCGATAGGCAGGGTCTGGAATCTGCCATTTGACAGTGTGTTTCAGGCTTTTTTGGAAAACTGGTTGCCGAGGGCGAACCATTGGTCAGAATCGTGCACGGGGTGGACCATTAGAAAGGTAATTAAAAGACCTTTGAGAGTACATAGACCTCTCCTAGGTTCGGGAGTTGACTTTGGGTCAAATATGGCTCGGAAGCGTTTATTGGTCCATTGGACGGGGAATCATTCGAATGCAAATGGATCGTTCGTCCGCATGGTAAGTTCGAATCGTGCATGGGGAGGACCGTTGGAATGGTTAGGAGATGTACTTAAACATTCCAAAGAGCTTGACCCGATTTTAGGAGTTGACTTTGGTCAACCGGGCCCTAGAAGCATTCGGTGACCTATTGGAGTCAAACATTTCATTCGTCCGCATGGTAAGTTAGAATCGTACATGGAGCTGACCATTGGAAAGGGGTTTAAGTGACCTTCGAATATTCATTCAGCCTCGGTCGAGCTGAAGAGTTGACTTAGGTCAAACAGAGCTCGGGAGCGCCCGATGGCCTCTAGATCAAGTTTTAGACGCAAACAGTTCGTTCGTCCGCATGGTAAGATGGAATCGCGCATGGAGAGAACCATTAGAAATGGGTTTCGGTGACCTTCAAAGATTAATTCAGCCTCGTTCGAGCTGAAGAGTTTGACTTTTGGTCAAACGGAGCCTGGGAGTGCCCGATGGCTTCTAGGTCAGTACTCGATGTATGACCTGGGTTTGTAGTGATGAAGGGAGGTACTAAGGACCTAAGGAAAGTTAGGGGTAACAGAATGGGGTGTCTATAGAGCCCCTCAATGGGTGAGTTTGGAACAAATGCTAACCGTCGAATAAACACCGCATGATGCTTTTGATGAAGTATGACTGATTCAGAGGGTCGAGGCCGATTCTGAGGACCTGAGGGGTGTGCTCAGGATGAAGAATTTTGTGGATCAAAGATAAATTTGTAGGCTTAAGTGATGAGGGTGATCGATTCTGTGGGTCAAAGCCAATTCTATGGGATTAGGGTGAAGATCTAATAACCGAGGTTAATTCTGACCTAAGAGTGGTGATGATCGAGGACTGAGGTCAATTCTGACCTAAGAGTGGTGAAGAATGAGGACGAGTCAATTATGACCTAACTCAGGTGATGATCTAAGATCGAGGTCAATTCTGACCTAAGAGTGGTGACGACCGAGGATCGAGGTCAATTCTGACCTAACTCAGGTGACGATCCATGACTGAGGTCAATTCTGACCTAAGAGTTGTGACGATCGAGGACCGAGGTCAATTCTAACCTAACTCAGGTGACGATCCAAGACTGAGGTCAATTCTGACTTAAGAGTGGTGATGACCGAGGACCGAGGTCAATTATGACCTAACTCAGGTGACGATCCATGACTGAGGTCAATTCTGACCTAAGAGTGGTGACGACCGATGACCGAGGTCAATTCTAACCTAACTCAGGTGACAATCCAAGATCGAGATCAATTCTGACTTAAGAGTGGTGACGACCGAGGACCGAGGTCAATTCTAACCTAAAAGTGGTGACGATCGAGGATCGAGGTCAATTCTGACCTGACTCGGGTGACGATCCAAGATCGAGGTAAATTCTAACCTAAGAGTGGTGATGACTGAGGACCGACGTCAATTCTGACCTGACTCAGGTGACGATCCAAGACTGAGGTCAATTCTGACCTAAGAGTGGTTACGATCGAGGACCGAGGTCAATTCTGACCTAACTCATGTGACGATCCAAGACCAAGGTCAATTCTGACCTAAGAATGGATAAAGATAGGATTTTGATTCTGCTGGGGAAAGTTCTTTGTGATTTTGATCTGAGCTAGGGAGCTGATAGCTGGGGAAGCTTGTGTTTCTTTAGGAGGCCTTGCAGGGGGGAACAACCAATTTCGGTGTTGTAAAAAACTCCATTGGGGAAGAGATCAGGTGATCCTTAGAGATCCTCCGGGGCTTTACCGGGAGGAGATTCACTTGGTTTTTGAGGATTTCGCTCGGAAAGAGGGGTTCCGCTTGAGGGAATGCAAAATTTTCCTAGTGAAAATGTTCTAAATCCTTCCTGGGATTTTTAGGAATTTTCTGAGGATTGTTCGGGGCTTTCTGGTATTTTCTGGGAATTTATGTACAAAATTTAAGGGTGGTGCCGGTCGTCATGGTATGAGGGGTGCCATTCGGCAGTGGCACAGACTTTTGGACTACCTCAGGAAGGTAAAGAGTCAGTTCCGATCGGTATGGTTGGGCTCAGTGCCGATCGGAATGGCGTTTGGCATCCTATAAAAAGGGGGCAAATCCCTTTATTTTTTCACCGCTTATTTTCTTTCTCTCTTTCTGCGATTTCTCTACAAATCGTTCTAGCATTCCGATCTTTAAGAAATGACCATTTTTATGAGCATCGCAGTCCAGAAGGAGTGGTTGAACGTTGATGACTGGGCGAATGTGGAGTGGAGGGCGAGGGCGCCTCTTGCTTTGGGGAGTGAGAACTCCTTTGATGCATTTGAGCCTGTTGCGGATGAGCGGACTTTGCTGCGGGAGCCATCGCGTCATCGCTCTTCGAGAGTGAATTCTGGAGGTTATGTAAGTAACTTGACCTTTGGCATTCCTTTCTTTTTGGTGATTTTTCTTTCTATCTTGACTCCTGATGAGATTTTTTTCTTTTTTTTCCATTCTAATATTTCTTTGAAAAACATGTGCGCCCGCGGGACGACGGGGCTTAGGGATGTCTGGGAGCATCTCCCGCCTGTGGTGCATTGGGTGATATCATCAGGGGGTTTTGGGAGATTGGCATCTGTGCTGGATGAGACGCCTCGTTTGACAGAGCGCTTTGGGGGAGAGGTTATGGGATACTACCCACACCTTTCATTTCGGCTTCGGGGAGATGACTGTGACTCCCATAGACGTGCAACAGCTGTTGGGCGTGGATTATGATGGAGAGCAGATAGATGTGGATCACTCTTTTCGGGTGAGACCGGAGGCAGTACGTGCAGCACATAGTGATGTAGGGAGGATAGTTTCTGGGGATTCAATCCAGCTGTCCCTGCTGAAGGATGTTCTGTTGGGTGGGGTGATTGATGTGGAGGATGGGCTGCAAGTGAGGCAGATGGTGCGGTTATTTATTTTGCTGGTGTTGGGAGGTTTCATGGTGGCGCCGAGCGGCAACGTCGTCCAATTGTGGTTGTTGCCGTACTTGAGGATGTTTTCGAACATCCCTTTCTATGATTGGGGGAGTCTGACTTTGGTGACCCTTTACTCTTATCTGGATGCATTCAGTCGGTGCTGCAGGCAGACCTTTACTGGAGCCACTTACCTTCTTGAGGTATTCTTCAGTTTTCGCACATCTTTTCATGCATTCGCATTTTCCTTTCATGCATTCGCATTTTCCTTATGTATCTCTTTTTGTTTGTGAATTCTTATCTTTTGACAGACGTGGTTTTATGAGGTGATTGGGTGCAATACCCCACTGATCGCTCTGAAGGATGACACTATTGGGGACTCCTGTCGATTGTACCGATGGCGTAAGGCCAATCGACAATCGAATGGATCTCTCTCGAGAGGCGGTGCGTTAGGTCTTGAGTGACCTGACCAGTGGTAGGGTAAGACTCTTTTCATTTTTAGTCTTGGTTTTTGCGCCTTCTGATCTTGTATTGATTTATGCCTTCTTGGAGATTTTCAGGCGACCTTTTATCCCTGGGGGACAGCCATTCAGGATGCGGGGACGACCGGGGTGAACGCACGGATGAGGCATTTATTGGCGCATGAGTTTGGCCATTCTTGGTATCTCGGGGAGAGGGTGGTTCGCCAGATTACTGAGGAGGAGGTGGTGGTGCCACCTGCGCAGCCTCCTACGTCTATGAGGCGGGAGCGACCACTGTCAGAGGATGCGAGGATCGTGGCAATGATCGGCGAGTCCTACTTGTTGTACACTGATATGGATGCGTCGTAGGGCTATACGAACTTTATGATGAGCTGGTTGATGGCGCCTAGCATATATGATGCCCTGCCTTTCCCTCCTGTGAGTTCGAGTCGGGCGGTGGGATCTTCCCACAGTGGCGGAGGTCCGACGGCATCTGCGGCGGCGGTGACCTCGGAGGTTCATTTTGAGCGATTGCACACTCCTTTATATAACATCCGGCGGGCCGATGGAGGGATGGTGCCTATGTTGCACCGTCCTCATACGATGGATCCGGAGGAGTTGGGTTTGACAGAGGAGGTCCTCCGACCTGCGGTATACCTTTATGTTCTTCTCTTTCTTTCTTTTCTGTTTTGGTCATCTCTGCTTTGATACATATTTTGCCTTTTTCTTGTAGCAAGTCCGAGTGTCGACCACTTGGCTAAGAGACATCAGAGGCTGGATATCTTCGGCGACTGCCCATATTCGGGATGCGGTTCCTGTTTCTTGTTGCTTGGTTCCATCTACTTCGTCCGGAGAGGACTCTGACTCGGGTAGTGGTGGTGCATCGTCTCGGCATAGGGGAAAAAGAGCACGTCGCAGGGGTGGAAGCTCTTAGAGAGAAAGGTAGGTGAGAGAGAGAGAGAGAGAGAGAGAGAGAGAGAGAGAGAGAGAGAATGTGGGTTCGAGCTAAGTCCCATTGTTTTTGCCTTTTCTTTTTATTTCCTGCAAAATTGATGTAATCACAAAAACAAATAGATGCAATGCAATGGAGTTTTTTATTATCTTTTATTAGTGAATGAATGCATGCACATGAGCTTTTTACTTTGCTGCTGCGACCGTAAAAAATAGTATTTTTGTAATTTTTGAAGGAAAATTTTTAATTAAAAGGGGAAATTATATAAGGAGGAAAAGGGATTTTGAAATTCTGTTGAGAATATCAATTTATTTGAGTTTTTTATTTCACAAAAGTGGGAAAAAGGGAAATTTCTAAAAATGAGGGGTTGTCGATCGGCAAGCACCCTGTCCTGCCTATCGGCAGTTCAGTCCAGTCCCATCAATTCAAAGCTTTGATTGGTACCCTCTTCAGCCTTTTGTATTTTGTGGGGTAGGATTCTCCCCGATTTCTGCGGGGATTATGTCTCTTGTGAGGGTTCTTAAGTATAAAAAGGGGTAAGGGTGGAGTGTTTTCATCACACCCTTGCATTCTTACTTAACTTGCCCACTATCTCTTAGCTTTGCAAGATGGCTCTCCCTGGTAGCATTGTGCTTTCTAACTACCTCGAAGCCTTGGAAGTAATGTGCTCTTATAATGTCGACGATGATGCTTTCAACATGTGTCGAGTCTCCTTATGGTGCAATCGGCCTATTGAATGGAACATGCTGATGGCGGCGGTACAATTCTGGTACCCCGAAGACCATGTATTTCGCTTTGGGTTGGATGAAGTTTGTCCTACTTATGAGGAATTTACTGCCATACTGGGTATAAATCCTAGTGTTGCTGCAGCTTTTCCCGAATTTTCCCGTTCTCCCAGGGATTTGTTGGCCGGGCTTCTTCATATTTCACCTTCGACGACAAATTCATTAGTTACTGGAGGAATGATCTCCCTCCCAGTGGTGCTGTAGCCCGTGCATTTGTGGGAAGTAGGTGATGCTGGCTATGCTGGAGCCGTTGCTCTGGGCTTGGTTTCAAAATTGCTACTGGTGACTGGGGAATTGCGGGTGGACCCGCAACTTGCATCCATTACTTCATGGATGTCATACCGTCGCAATCCTGTGGCGGTGATACTGGCGGAGATGTTGAATTGTCTGGATGATTGGTGAGAAGGTCGTTCTGACTTCCTGATGGGTAGCCCTATGATGCTATTCATGTGGTTGTCTAAAAGATTCTGCCTGGTGACTCCTCCAGAATATCCTTTATCGGTCGTACCCAACTTCTTTTCGCGTCACTTCTTCTATGTTGGCCTGGAGACTGGACAAAGGTGGTTTGTTTTATTTAACACCATGGAAGGGGGTGTTGTGGTTTTTTTCAAAGCTGGTTCAAGCTTATCGGTCCATGGAGTGTTTACGGCACTCTGTTCAGGCAAGGAAAATTTGGGGAAACCAGGATGTAGATGATGAGGGTGCAGGCTCCTCTGGTAGCTGTGGGTAGGACTCTTGGAAAATTTATTTTTTGTAATAGGGAATAGATGTGGGGATTTTATTTGTCTTTTTATGGCAGTAGGGGGAAGGGAGTTATCCGTTCCTTTTCTTATGTAATCTGTGCTGTAATTTCTTATTAATGAAATAAGCAAGTTTTTGACCATCCATCTGTGCCTTTCGATGAATTTTGTAATTTTGAATTATCTATACCAATCGCTAAGGCATACATAATCCTTTTGTTCAAGTATTTGTTAGAATGAACTATCGTTCTCGGAGATAAGAAAAGAATAGTATTTTGTGAAAAAGAAAGGGTTGTGCTCATGTAAGATGTATGAGCTGCCTACATACCTCTGGGGATTTTAAATTTTATTTTTTTTGTTTTCCTTGAAAAATGGTTTTTTGTAGAGAATCAGGCCCACATAGTTCTGGTTAGAGGGAAACGAAGAGAATTTTTTTTTTAAAGAATAGAAGGGATATGAGAAGAGTCGTAGCGCGCCGAGATTTCGAACTAGGGGTAGAATTTCTTGAGACGGTCCAGGTTGATTGGGCGAGCCATCTCCTGCCCATCTAGGTCAGTGAGTATGGCAGCACCGCAGGATAAGATTTTCTTCACAATATAGGGGCAGCTCTAATTGGGCTTGAATTTCCCTCTAGGGTCCCAGATGGGTTCTATTATCTCCTTGAGGGCTAAATCCCCCTCCCGAACACCGCAGTCCTTGAATATCTTATTGAATGATTGCGCTATTCGATGATGGTACCCCTGTATAAGGTAAAGAGCTTTCAATCTCCTTTCATCAAGGAGGGTCAGCTCGTCGAGACGGCTTCAACACCAGTCTTCTTCATTAACTTTGCTTTCGAGCATAACGCGTAGAGAGGGTACTTCCAGCTCCACAAGTAGGATTTCTTCCATACCGTAGACCAGAGAGTAAGGGGTAGCCCTAGTAGAGGTTCGAATTAAGGTTCGATATCCCCAGAGGGCGTACGGGATTCATTCGGCCCAATCCCTACAGCTTTTGGTCATCTTGCTGATGATGGATTTGAGGTTCTTGTTGGCGGCTTTAACTGCACCATTGGTCTGAGATCGGTAGGGAGAAGATTTATGTCTCTGAATTCCATACTCGTTGACTACTTCTGTGACTTCTACTTCGAAGTGTAACCCTTTATCTGACACTAACTCATGCGGGACCCCATATCTACAGATGATATTTTTCTTAAGGAATTTGGCCACTTTCTTGGTGTTTAATACTGCGTATGACTCCACTTCGACCCATTTGGTGAAGTAATCAATGGCAACTAGGATGAACTCATGTCCTCTTGAAGACTTTGGTGTAACCTTCCCTATGATGTCTACACCCCAGGTGGAGAACGGCCAGGGAGAGGTCATGTTGTATAATTCTCGTGGAGGCAGGTGTTGAAGATTGGAGAACTGTTGGCATTTGAGGCATCTCCGGACATAGGAGGTGCAATCTTGGGCCATGGTGGTCCAGTAGTATCCCTGTCATATGATCTTCTTGGCAAGCATGTGATCGTTCATGTGGGGGACGCATTCCCCGTTGTGGATCTTCTGCATTATCTTCTCAATATCAGCCCCTACGATGAAGTGTAGATGAGTTCCATCAAAGTTCCTCTTGAGTAGAGCTTTATGACAGATGATGTACTGGGCGGCCAGTCTTCGGAGGGTCATTTGGTCTTTTTTGTTGGAACCCTCGGGATACGTACCATGTTTGAGGAGGCACCAGATATCATAGTACCAGCAATCAGCTAGTTCGGGATCTTCGGTGGAGACAAGATCAATATGGTAGCAGTGGGTTAGTTTGTCTTGCTTTTGAACTAGGAAGGAGGTCATTGTTATTCCTTCAGGCATATTGACCATGGAGGCCAAGGTAGCGAGAGCATCGGCTAGGTTATTCTTTGCTCGAGGTAGGTAATGGAAAGTGATATCTCGAAATCGGGAGGCTAACTCTTCTAAGTGGGCATGGATGGGTTGGAGCTTTTCGTCCTTGACTTTCCACTTTCTAAAAACTTGACCGATGATGAGGGAAGAATCCCCATAGACATCAAGGTATTGAATACCTTTCTTGAGAGCAACTTTGAGGCCTACTGTGAATGCCTCGTATTCTGTCATGTTGTTGGTGCAAGGGAAATCCAATTTGATGGTGATGGGAGTGTGGGAGTCATCTGGGGCAATCAGAAGTATCCCAATGCCATATCCCTTTTTGTTGGCAGTGCCATCAAAGAACATTTGACATCGAAGGTGGTCTTGAGCGGTGTAGAGGATATTTTCATCTGGGAATTCAAAGATCCAGACATCTGCTTCTTCTACGGGGTAATCAGCGAGATAGTCAGAGATGGCTCTTCCTTTAATGGCTTTCTGCATGACATACACGATATCAAAATCGATTAGGAGCATCAACCATCAGGCCATTCGATTCGATAAGGCGAATTTCTCAAGCAGGTATTTGATGGGATCCATGCGGGATACAAGTTTGATTGGGAAGGCGAGCATGTAGTGTCACAACTTTTAGGTGACCCAGATAAGTGTGACACACGCCTTTTCCAAATCAGTGTAGTTGACCTCGTACCCGGCCAATTTGTGACTGGCATAATATATGGCTCTTTCTTTGCGGGAGTCCTCAGGGTATTGTACTAGCAAAGCCCCAGCTATAGTGTCGGTTATGGTTAGGTATAGGAGCAAAGGGAGACCAGGCCGTGGTGGCATGAGCACTGGAGGTTGGATCAGATATTATTTGATTCGATCAAAAGCTTCTTGGCAATCCCCATTCCAAACCTTGGTTGAATCCTTTGGGAGGAGCTTGAAAATAGTTTCGCAGATGGAGGTTAGCTGGCTGATGAACGTGCTAATATATTGCAATTTCTCAAGAAAACCTCAGACTTCTTTCTCTGTTCAGGGTGGTGGCATCTCAAGTATGACCTTCATCTTTGCGATATCTGCCTCTATCCCCTTCTCACTGACCATGAATCCCAAGAGTTTTCCCTTTGTAATGACTAAGAGACACTTATGTGGATTGAGTCTCATTTGATACCGTCGCAGTCGTTTGAAGAACTTCCGGAGAGCGGGAACATGACATTCTCTAGTTTTGGACTTGATAATCATATAATTCACATAAACCTCGACCTCTTTATGAATCAGATCATGCAGGATGGTTGTGATAACCCTTTGGTAGGTGGCCCCAGCATTCTTAAGACCAAATGGCATAGCAGTGTAGCAAAAGGTTCCCCATGGGGTGATGAATGCGGTTTTTTCTTGGTGGTCTAGGTGCATCTTTATTTAGTTGTATCAGGCAAACCCATCGATGAATGACTTGAGAGCATGACTGGCTGTGTTGTCCACGATCATGTCGATATTGGGTAGCGGATAATCATCCTTTGGAGAAGCTTTGTTTAAATCTCGGTAGTCCACACACATTCGAACCTTCCCTCATGATTTCGGCACAGGTAATATGTTGGCTATCCATGTGGTATATTATATCACACGAATGAAGCCAACGTTCAATTGTTTGACCACCTCTTCTTTGACCTTGAGAGACCATTCGGTGCAGAGATTTCTCAATTTTTATTTAACCGGCTTGTAATCAGGGAGAGTGGGGATCTCGTGCTAAGCTATTTCAGGATCAATGCCAGGCATATCATCATAGGACCATGCGAAGACATCCACGAATTCCTTTAGCAATTCTTTGAGTTGTGCGCACTCATGCTCGTCAATCACTACACCAAAATGGCCAAAATGTCACCTTCTAGCCAACCACCCTTGTCACGGTCATTGACCGTGACAAAAAATACCCATTTTATGTCACGGTCATTGACCGTGACAAGACCGTGACAAAGAATTGTGTCGGTCAATGATTGTGACAATTCTTAAAATAATTATCACGGTCAAGGACCTTGACACGATCGTGACAATGTCTTCAGTAAAAAAAGCCCTAGGCCTCTTTTTTCCCACCGTTTTATGGTTTTACCTCTCTCTCTCTCTCTAAGCGATTTCAGCTCTTTCTCTCTCTCTCTCTCTCTCTCTTTCTAAGGTATGTGTTTTCCTCTCTTTCTCTTTCATTTATATATGTGTGTGTGTATGTGTGTATATATATATGTGTATATGGATGTGTATATGTGTGTGTATGTGTGTGTATATGTGTGTGGTGGTGTGTGGTGGGGGAGGGGGCAGGGGTGGGGGGTGGGTTGTGTGTGCGTGTGTGTGTGTGTGTGCGTGTGGGGTGGGGGTGGGGTGAGGGGGGCAGGGGGTGTGGTGGGGGGGAGTGGGCAGGGGGTGGTGTGTGTGTGTGTGTGTGTGCAGCTGTGTGCGTGTGTGTGGTGGGGGGAGGGGGCAGGGGGGTGTGTGTGGTGGGGCAATCTTAACAATTGTATAGCTTTAATTAATAAATTGTATAGCTTTAATTGTATAGTTTTAGATGAAAGTAAATTAATAATTAGTGCCCATTTCATATGAAAGTAGGATTGCCCCTCATTGTAAATTAGTAAATTAATAATTGTATACTTTAATTGTTAGTTTAATTGATGAAATGAATTAATTGACTAGATGAATTAGAAGGAGTACGTGATACACATTTGTTGTTGACATTGCTGTTGGATTATTTTGTTTAGTAAATGTTGGGTTGGTTAGTTTTAAAAGTGGCATGACCACTGGATTATTGTCCATATGGGGGTGGGATTTTTCAACTTTTTTTGAAAATTACTTTGTATATCGAACAATATATATATAGTATGATAATTAAATGAAACATACTGGAAATTAAATATAGTGCGCATAGATACTAGCCTTCTAGTTCTTATGTGTACGCATTCAATAGCCCTTAGACCGTTCGAGAGTCATTACCCCTGTAATGATATCTCTCGAATTGTCCTGTTTGGACGGTTTGAGACTGTATAATTTATGTATAATATTCTTAGTGGATTAAAGTTGTTACTTTTGGAGGAAGTTCTGCAATCGTATCTTAATGTTCTCTAGGTACATACTAGATTGACAAGTGTGACTGTTATTTCAATTGATCAATTGAAATAACACACACTTGTCAATCTACACCGTGTACTTGGAGAACTACGGGGATATGCTGTCGAATTTTTTTCAAATCGTAACAATGTGCATGAGTTGTTAAGTATATTACAGAAAAATGCGGTCTTGAATGGGATAGGACCACTCACCCTTTAGAGGAGATAGAGGAAATAGAAATTTCTATTATAAATTGAATTTGAATATAAATAAGACATAATTAAATGAAATATACTATAAATCTAAGTTTTGTTTACCTTTAATAGGTGATTAGTTGTGGTAGCTGTGATGGGATATCCGAAATACAAAGAGTGGATGGGTGAGACAAATAGAATAGGGGATGTGTTTCGCAGAGGTGCTGACGAATTTGTAAAATATGCAAAGAGATATCATAATGATGAAGAGTTTCCGTGTCCATGTGCTAGGTGTAAGAATGGTAAGGTGTTTGAGTGGAAAACAGTTGAACTACATTTGTTAAGATCGGGTATGCAAGATAGTTATCGATTTTGGAGTTTTCACGGTGAATTGAAAGTTCCTTTTGTCCCCGACCAACCTTCACAATAACCTTCAACAAGTAGAATAGATGTAGAAGGGGACGACGTAGATCATAATATGTTAGAGGATTTAGTTGATGATGCGTACGGAGTTTATGAAGCAGAGCAGAATGAGGTTACTGATGATGTCGAAGATTCAAGTGCTCGTGAAGATAACACGATAAAACTTGACGATCACTGCCAAAGTTTAAAATTTAAGGTGACCCAACCGTTATACTCTGGCTGTGAGAAAGATCAAACAACTTTACATGTCATGGTTGGTTTTCATAGTTTGAAGACGCAGTACGATTTATCTGGCAATAGCGTGACGGGAATTTTGAAATGGGTGAAGGGCTTATTACCCAAGGTGAATACACTTCCAAATAGCTATCATGTTATGAAGAACAGTTTGAAAGGTTTGCGAATGAAGTATAAATCGATTCATGCTTGTGTGTATGACTGCATACTATATCGGAATGAGTATGAAAATCTTGATCATTGTCCGGTATGCGATGAACCTAGATATGTCCAATCTACTAGTAA
Organism: Sambucus nigra; assembly: GCA_949130495.1. Classification (NCBI taxonomy): domain Eukaryota; kingdom Viridiplantae; phylum Streptophyta; class Magnoliopsida; order Dipsacales; family Adoxaceae; genus Sambucus; species Sambucus nigra. The sequence continues at coordinate 321,177,590 of OX422215.1, read as the reverse complement.
GGAAGGCAGAAGCTCAAAAGTGCCTAAAAAAGTATTGAAATATTTTCCCGTTGGTCCTAGATTAAAGCGATTTTTCACAGTACCATGGATTACAGAGGCAATGACTTGGCATGCAAGGGCAGAAGATAAAAACCTCATTGAAGCTGAAATGACTTACTATGGGGTAATCCAAAATATATTTGAATTGGATTATATAAGCTTCAAAGAGGTTGTATTTTACTGTGACTGGGTAAGAGTTGAGGATAAAAATGCTTGTAAAGTTGATCCTGCCACCAATTTGATCATGGTTGACTTGTCCAAGTTGAAGAGCAGCAACTACATGAGCGATGAGCCGTTTGTTTGTGCATTTCAAAAGGTTAAGCAAGTGTTTTACTCGGAGTATATCAACAACGAGTCGTGGTCAATTATCCAACACGCGCCAAAGAATTTAAATTGTAGTGTGGATGACTTGGCTGTTCCTACCGAATATCAATCCATTTTTTATGATAACCCGAATTTCAAACAATTTTTCAATTTCTAATAAATATTCCAATTTGTACTGAAACATCCATTTTTAATGCTTTTAATTGATTTGCACTTTATCATTTTCACTCTTGTGTAGTGTGCGTGTGTGGAGAGGAGATTAATACATAAATATTCCAACTACATCTAAGTTTTTGTTTATACTAATCCATTAATATACGCTTCTTACCTTTAATAGGTGATTAGTACATAGTTATTCGGGGTGTCCTATTTTTGGAGAGGAGACTGAATCTCTTCGTCTATCCGAACACTAAGAAATGCCATAATCCTATGGAGTGATGCACTGCAAATTCCTCCCAATCGTTGTGTAGCCAAACATCACCAGTTGAAGTTGTCCATTCCACCACTTGGAACCTCTAGCAAAACATAGGAAAATATGGAAGGTGGAATTGGCAACTTCAACTGGTGATTTTTAGCTACACAACGGTTGGAAGGAATTTGCAGAGCATAACTCCATAGGATTATGGCATTTCTTAGTGTTCAGATATAAAGGGAATTATATTTGACATGATTGCCCGGGGTACATTAGTTGGAAGGAGGTGCCATATGAGCTCAAGTTAGCTATTTGGGTGGAACTACATGTAATGTATTTATATTTATATTTATATTTATATTTATATTTATATTTATATTTATATTTATATTTATATGAATATTTCAATTTCAACTTCGATTTCGATTTCGATTTATATTTCAAGTCAGCGGATACTAATTTTACTTTATTTTATTTCAGGGGATAGGGAGTGGCCCTGGGGGTAGTCCACATAGGCTCGATACTTATGTGGCTCTTTGGACGAGAAGGGAAGGATAAGGAGGTGTCCCTGAGCATCGCGGTACAAAATCTCTTTTCCAGCTAAATAGTTTGTAGATTTGAGATAATTGATGGTGATGTTGTAACTTCTTAAATAGTTTCTATTTTGAATGTATATTTGTATTATCTCTAGTTTATTTGGATATATGATGTTTGAACAGGTACAACGTTGCTATAACAGGTACAAATATACTACTGGGCAGTGGCAGTAGCCATACTGCCCAGCAGATTTTTTTAAAATTCTGCCAAGAATTGTCACGATCATTGACCGTGACAAGTCCGTGACAAAAGTTGTCACGGTCAATGACTGTGATAATTTTTTAAAATGGGTCAAGGCTTTGTCACGGTTATTAACCGTGACTAAACGTGTCACAGTCAGGGACCATGACACGACCGTGACAATTCTAACGAACTTGTCACCGTCAATGACCGTGACATGTCTGTGATAAAAAAAGTTATCTTGCCCCTAATTATCATGGTCATTGACCTTGACAAGTTGAACTTGTCAAGGTCAATGACCGTGACAATTAAGAAGATTTGGTGTACTGAAGGGTGGCCCCTATCCTAATCTCGTACAGTTGGCTACTAGAACCGAGATTAATAACAACAGTCTCTCCTTTATTAACTTGAATGCGGTTATGTTGTTTATTATTAACCTTATTTAAATCAGTTAAGAATTGTTCATTTGCAAAATCATCATCATTACAAGTTTAATTAGAATCCAAACAATTAATGTAAGGCACAGCAAGATACTCAAAATCTTCGTTTATTTCATTGTTAGGAAAAACAGCATTGAGAACCTTATCAAAAGAGGTCTCGATTACATTTGAACAAGGATAGACAACAAAAGAGGAAATAGGATAAACATTGGGGTTAGGGGAGATTTTAAGAGGTAGAACTGGCGCAGCATGCCAGTTGAGGAGGTGTGTATCCGCAACATTAATCATATGGGATGGATCCATTGATGTAGTGCCTGAATGAACCATGCAGAGTGCCAACCCTAGTGTCTCTAAGTTGAAGGAATCTTCAGAGTCACTTTCCTCAGTCTCTTCGGTATCTTTGATGAGCGGTTGTACTCGGTGTTGGAAACTTTCGGCCCATGGGTAGCTATCTTGGAAAAATATCTCCATTCCAGGTTTTATCTTCTTGTCTATATGGTCATACCATGGTTCTGGAAAACCGCAAACAGGGATGTCTTCACCTTCTTTGATGAATCGTCCATTCAAGGAGTCTCCTGGGATAGTTTGGATGCAGTCTAATCGTCTCTTTGGTCGGGACTAGTGGATCATTATGAGTTCTTGTTCTGATGGTTAATACCCCAAGCCACAAGGAGGGAAAGCTTTCTTCAGTTTGATGGGCTCAAGTATCCCTTGCTACCTTTTCCCTAGCCCTAGTCCGGGAATAAAGTGCATGTTTCTGAACAACTGAATCACATTGACATTGCCATGAGGGTCATATTCAGGACAAACACTTTCTTTGAAACCCTCCCCTATCGGGAGTAGGAGTGGTTCAACTCGAAATCCAAGATAGAATCATATCATTTGACCCGTGATGTATCTCAAGGATTGGACTGCTGGTGCTTGCACCCTCGACATTTTATTCATCGCCCAAAATGGTGATGACTCACCCGTCGACGAAGATCTTTAATTTCTGATGGAGTGAGGAAGACACACCATTGATACTGTGGAGCCAAGGTCGTCTGAGCAACAAGTTGAAATAAGCTGGGATGTCTATGACTTGGAATTCAACGACAGGGTTTATAGGGCCAACCCCTATTACAAGTTTTATGGATCCCATCACCTCCCGGCGGATATTATCTTAGGCACGTACAGCGGCGGAGGTTGGAGCGAGGTCGCTTTCTTTTAGGTTTAAACACTTGAAGGTTATTAGTGGGAAAACATTCAAGGCAGATTCGTTATCAACAAGAGAGAGTCGCACGGCCTTCCCCATAACTTCGACGAAGATGTTGAGTGCATGATTGTGTTTTGGCCCAATTCTGGAGATTTCTTCTTCAGAAAATGACAGCATTCGGGTAGAGGTCAAGGATCCGACCAGATTTATCGCTTCTTCTAGTGTGGTAGAGGGAGGAACTGTGGGTCCAGTGAGCAGCTTGATTAAAGAATTTATGTGCAGCTAGGAAGATATGAAAATCCCCCATAAAGTGATATTAGCTTGATGATAGTACAAATATAGCACCATGCCGCGTCATAGGCCGCGGCATCCCACCTTAGGGTGCGCGGCCCTCCATTTTGCAACACTGCTTGCCTTGCAGGCTGCACCCCCCTTTATCCACAACTGTCGCAAACTCGGTATACGCACGTGCTCAGGGCATCTGAATCAACACATTTCCTCATAAATAGAGGACCCTCACCTAGAAAGGGATGGGGGTTCCACACACACCTGAGGCACTACAACACAAATCCTCTCTACATCACCCCAACATAGGCTTTGGAGGCTAAGCATCTGCATCACAGCCACCTCACGGACTCACCGAAATCTCCGATATTGTCATGTACTCTCCTTTATACTCATACTTGTACGCCTCTATAGGCATGATTATATTGTACAATGCAACGCACATAATGAGAACGGAGCAACACAGTGGACGTAGGCCTATTTTAGAGGCTGAACCACTCTATACCTTGTCTTCTTTCTGTTTGCTTGCTTTATTTATTTAACACACACATCACTCTTGACCTGCTGGTATGAGAATGTCTTATGGCCGATTTCTCGTATCATCACTTGAGTTTTCTTTAGTTGATCGAGGATCTTTCCCTCCTCGATGGTCATCTCTGGCATTTGAAGGTTTTCAAATCCCTTCCCTTTGTCATTTGCTTCCAAGAATAGTGTACTGAACCTTTGGCAATCGATGACCATCTGTAAGGGAAATTTTATCCCAAACTCTGGGAGTGGGTTTAACATCTCTGATAATTCCATAATTCCATTTTTAGAACGGGTACGGACAGCAATGCATGCTCTGGTAAGGAGTGACAGTGCCTGATCAGCGAGTCTAGTAGGGTGTAGGAGGAAATATGGGCAAATTTAAAGAAGTTTAGGAGAGTATATGGGTCTGATTTGAGTTGAGGGATTAAAATCTGAGTTTTCTTCTAAGAAGATGGCATTGGTATGATTTGGGAGTTGATTTGGCAATGGATAGGGATCAAAAGGTTTGATGAGGTTTCGACTTAATAGGGATGGTAAACTTTGGAGAGGGGAGCATAGAGCTCAATGTATTCCCTTCGGATGGGGGCAGGGCGGATTTCTGGTGCCCATGATGTGGTTGGTTGAGAGATGTTGTTGATGGTTGAGATTGTAGCACTGTCAGGCTTGTTATACTTTCTACGGGTGAACTATACGGACACCTTCTTCGGTTCAACCTCTGTTTTAACAAGGCTTTCCTCGATTTCTACCCCCGCTTCTCTGAGAGCTCGAAAGTGGGGATAGTATTGTCCTCCCATCATCGCTCGGCATGGGTCAAGAAGTTCTTCTTCACTATGTTGACCTGTTCTTCCTCAGATGGCCGACTTGTCATGGTAGCTGCTTGTTCCCTCCACCGGGTTATGAAGTTACTGACTGATTCCCCAGGGTTCTGTTTAAGCAGCTCTAAATCACGATGGGTGACCTCAAACTATTCATTGTATTTGTACTGCAATATGAATTCTCAGGCTACATCCTCCCAGCTACGGATTCTGGATTCCTCTAGAGACAAAAACCATCGGAGGGCACTATCCTTAAAAGTTTACTGGAATAGTTGGGCCATCACTTCTTCAGAATCCCCTAGTAGAGTCATGGGACGATAATAACTACAAAGATGAACAATTGGGGGTCCACTCCCTCCTAATTTCTCGATATTTGGCATCTTGAACTTCTCGGGTAACCTCGCTTTAGGATAAGGAGACGTGTGGGTGTAGTCCATGTAATTCCCAGAGATTTTGACTTGGTCAAACTTCTTGGTGAGCATCATGAGATCCTCTTTTGACTTTATTCAACTCCTCCTCTTTTGGATCAGCGGCCATAGGCAGGTTAGCCATAGGCTGGGCAATGTTTGGAATCGAAAGCTGGGCAGGCGGTGGCCCATTGATAGGAGGGGCATATGGAGCATGTTGATATTCTTCGGGAACACAGATAGGCTCGGGTGGACCCATTGCACGAGGGAATAGGGCCTCGAGCTCTTGAAGAATAGGAACCTGGTTTCGTTACATCTCTCGAACCTCAGTTTGGAGGTTGTAAATCTTGGACACGAGCTGAGCTAGGACTGCCGTTGGATCCGGCTGTATGGATGGTACTTGATCTGTATTCTCCATGGAAAGTGGTTGGATTCTGGACTCGAAAGAAGTAGTAAAATGGATGAAACTCCAGGGTGATTTGACTGAAGACCGAAGCCAATAGGGAGTTAGGCTAAGGGCTTACGATCGACCTGAGAAGGCGTAGAATGGGATTTATTTTTGAGAAAAAGGGAAGAAACTATTTTTTATTTTTTGATAAAGAAGGGTGAAATATTTTTGGAGACGGAACTCAACATGATTATTACGATTATTATGTTCTCACTTGTATTTAATTCTCCTAAATGCAATGCCGGGAGGGACCCGAGCCTGGAAAAGTGGGGTTTTTAATATATGCAAAGCTACGACTGGACTTGTAACCAGGCTCACAGATAGGGTCCCATTTTAAAAATGCGCAAAAATTTGGGCGGCAGGACGACCCGAAATTTCGGCAGACTTTTGGGTTGAAACCGGCAATCTAAAGTGCGTGTCCTAGGTTTAACACCTATATGCGGGTATGCAGTTGGTTGGGTGACTTGGAATGGGTTCCCCCTTTTGGCGTGACTTTCATGGTATACGTCTTGCTCTTGCGGGCAATTGGTACATGTGGACAAGCCATTTGATATACCTGAGTGTAGGTGAATTGCCTCACTATATACCTCATGGGGACGGTACGTGTGAGAGAGAATTCGATATACTCAGCGTACGTGAATGAATTCCCTGCGATATACCTCCCATCATGACTTCGGTCAAGCGGTACGATGCGAGGGAACCGTTCGATATACGTCGAAGGTACTTGGCCAATGGAAGGTGAGAGTCATATCGCTCACAAGCTAACTGTGCCCTGCCGGACCAACGCCCATTACGAAGTGACCCTGTAGTTACTCGATAAAATTTGGTCAATAATATTGCTCTTTGGTGATGTCGTGTGAATCATGCATGATTCTCTTATTAGTATCTTATGATGAGAATGCTTTTCTTGATTATGCCAAATAGGAAGCAAAGTACAAGTACCAAAGGTACACCAAGTATGGATGGGTGATGCGTGCAACATGTGGATATATGTGATCCTAGGTGCACGTGGTGGGAAGTGTACATGGAGAATTTTCTACAAGTGTGTGAACAGAAGCATAAGCATGGGATACACATGGAAAAGGGGAACATGCAGATATAGGGGAAATATAAACAAATATAACATCCATGTAAATAGAGTCAAGCCCTCAAAACATACAAATCCCCAGCGGAGTCGCCACTGTGGTCATCCTCAACCCTCGCCGCGGGAGGGCGCATGAAGGGAGGATCCTCGAGTCCCGCGCATCCCTCTTGGGAGCGCTTCGGCCGGTGTCATTTGAGATGAGGTGTAAAAATGTAGGGATATTTAGAGTCGCCAATCTATTTTACTCAAAATAGACAAAAGAAAAAGGGGAAGCCATTCCGAAGGACGGAATCCAAAGACATACTGGTGCATGCGAAACCAAAATGATTCGAGAAGGGTTCGGAGGCTAAGTTACGAAATGGGAAGGTGTTAGACACCCATTCCGCCCTTTCAGTCTCTCATGGATGTTTGCTATTTTCCCTTTATATTTTCCCCATGATATGTGTGCATGTGTATATATGTAGTGGAGATAGGAATCCTCGACTTGTATCATGGAAGAGATAAAGCGAGTCATCCGTAGGAAGGTATAAAAATAATATTAGAAAATAAGATTTATGCAATTACCCTTATGTTGATCGTTATAATAGAACGATAACGCATATGGAGTAATATGTCACTAAGAACAAGTATATAGAATATAAGAAAATTGGATTTAGAGAAGATAGAAAATGAGAAAGAAAGTGAGAATAGGACTCGACTCTCGGGTTTTACCCCGAGACGCCTACGTAGCCTATAAAGGCATCAAAGTCCACGTAGTTTGCATACAAAACGAGGGGTCGGGTTTATCCCATAAATCCAAATGGGGGGTATCTTATTTGTGAGTGTGTGTGTGTGTGTATAAAAGGTATTTTAGTTGTGAGAAAAGTGTGAGAAAATTATGAGAATCCCTATTTGGAATTTATGAGCAAACCCTTTTTTTCTTGTTTTTTTGGGTTTTATTTATATGAAAATAAGAGATGTGGAATAATACTAAATAAAAAGTATATTAGAATGTATGAGATGAGATAATAAAAAGTGCTAAGTAATAAAACAAGTTATTGCGAATTTAAGAAAATTTGAAGAGAAAGTTGAGAAAGTTGAACCTCCTTGAAGATCTTGAGTTTGATCTTGAATGTTGGAGAGAAGACCTAGAACTTGGATGATGATGGAGAGTGGCTAATTCACCAAGTTTGATGAAAATGATGATGAAAAGTGGAAGTTAGAAAGGGATTTGGATGTTGAAATCACGCTGCCTTCGAGAGAGGTTTTTGGGATTCGCTGAGAGCGATTTTTATCAGATATGGGCTCTCCTTGGAAATGAGGTGAAGGCCTCCTTTTATAGTCCCAGGCCACTACCGATCGTCATAGACCTAGTCCTACCTATCGGCACCTGCCGATAGGCAGGGGCTGGAACCTGCCATTTGGTAGTGTATTTCAGGCCTTTTCGGAAAATTGGTTACCGAGGGTAAATCGTTGGTCAGAATCACACACAGGGTGGACCATTGGAAAGGTAATTTGGAGACCTTTGAAAGTCCTTTGGACCTCTCCCGGGTTCGGGAGTTGACTTTGGGTCAAATATGGCTCAGAAGCGTTTGTCGGCCCATTGGATGAGGAATCGTTCGGACACAAATGGATCGTTCATCCTCATGGTAATTCTGAATCGCGCACGGGGCAGACCGTTGGAAAGGTTAGGAGATTTACTTCGACATTATAAAGATTTTGACCCGGTTTGGGGGGTTGACTTTGGTCAATCGGGCCCTAGAAGCATTCGGTGACCTCTTAGACCTCCTCTCAAGCTTCGCGTGGCTGTGAACCGTGCGCTATTCCATTCCCTAATAAATAAGTGATGGCGTTTCTAGTGGAAGGGAATTCCAAACATGCAAAAACATGAGGAATTAAGAAGAAGACCTGCTTGATCGATCGATCGATCAAAAGGATCGATCGATCGATCCTTCATATTTTGCCATCGAGCTGAGATAGTGGACTTTATTTTTCACCATCGATCGATCGATCAAAGGGATCGATCAATCGATCCCCTGCTTCCAGCTGATATTTTCCTTTTCTTTTCTTTCTTCTTTTCTTTTATCCCAACTTACTATATAAGGGATTTTGTGTAAATATCATATATTCAGTTCTAATTAGTTTAGGCTAGCGTTTTGGAGGTTTGAGATCTCATTTCTTCATTTCTTCTTGGATTGACACCCCATGTGGTGTGTAATTTGCACTTTCATCTTCCATCTCCATTAATATAAATTATATTTCCTTAATTCTTGCTTTGTAGATTAATTTACATGCTTTGCTAATTAGTTTACTTGATTTATTACTTGCTTTCCTAGTTTAATTAGTTGTAATTTAGTTTAATCATTATGTTCCCTTAGATAATTAGGGTCGGGATTTTGTTCCGCCATTTACGGATTTGGACCTCGAAAGTTAGGGTTTTGTGTAAAATTTCATTTAATTGAAACCGCATGTATTAAAATTGGATTGTTATGCGTGTAAATTTATTTGTCACGCAACTTTAGTGTTTATAGGGACAATCCGAATTTAATCCGTGTGTGACCATTTTTCGTTAAATGTTTAATCTCGCAACTTTGGATTGAATTTCTTATTGTTTGATGTTTATACTTAATTGAAAATTCTTGATTAAATTGCTTTCGAGCCTTAACTCTAATTATTAGTTGTTTCGATCCGTGTGGTAGAATGCGATCTCGATCCTCGCTTTACTTTTGTGTAGCGTAACTTATTCTTTTCTTTTTCCACCATAACTAACCATCACCTTTTCTTTTATTTATTTTACACTTTTATTCCTAAAGTAATTAAATAAATTAACATCTAAAATTCAATCACTCCCTGTGGATTTCTTACGATACCCGACTTACCGCTGTGCTTGCTTGTCAAGTGTAGTTGTAGCTTAGGTTTTTTCATGTAGAGTAGGAGCTAAAATCAACGACAGTGTCCCTACATGAACACTCTGTTTCCTTCGCATCAAAATGGTGACGTTGTCGGGGAGTGTGTTTTAGATTATAATTGCTTTATTATTTCGTAGTATTTCTTTCTTTCATATTTGTATTCTTTATTTTTCCATTTCTTTTTTACTTGTGCTAGATTGTTTCGAGAAATTGAAATTTTGGTGCTTGTCGCTTTTGTTGAATTGCTTATTTTGAAATGTCTCGCTATTACGCTTTAGATAACCTAAATTGCTATGAGAATTGTTTTCCAAGTTATACTCCCAGAACAATGAGAGAATGCCTACAAATTCTTGAATATAGCGAATTGAGTGTGAAATTCAAGAGTATGTAAGTAATCCCTCATTGCCTTGTGAGGATAATTTGGAAAATGGGGAATCCGTTAGCTATGAGCAACCTGCACAATAAGATGAAATGTATTCTTGTTCGTTTGATTATGAGTCAATGATAAAGGAAATTAATGACCAATCCGAAACTTCTCAAGCTTGGTTTCTAGAAAATGAAACCATGCTCGATGAAATTATTTCTTTACAAAATCGAGTCGAGGTTGAAACTTGCGTTTCATCTCCACCCCTTTTTGTTGAAGAAATAATTGAGAGTGAGCCAAGCTTTAGCACTTTCGTATTTCCACCTCTTATTAATTCTTCCGATTGTATTGAGGTTGATGGTCCTTCTTTTCCTTTATTCCCTACTATTCTCGAACAATTAAATTTATCACAAGAATCGGTTGAAAGTCTTGAGGACTTTGACCCGATTCTTGAACGAGAATGTTATTTTGAGATGATTCATCGCATGCCCTATTCACTTGCACCAGCCCCACCTCCCCTTCCAATTGAAGAACCTTGGGGATGAGATTTCCATTTTCCCGAGATCAATGTGGTCTTATCCCCCGTTTTATCCAAATCCCCCATCGTCCCTATCAAATTTTTAATTGACGATGGTTCATTTCTTACGCCTTACACATGCCTTCCGTTTTTCAAACGAAATTATTATTTTCCGGGAGGCATGTTCGCTTTGGAGGGTCCACCGTTGATCTTTCAAAGTCAAATCCCTTTTTGTGCGGACCCTCAACTATTTAGACTTCTAGTGTATAGTTAGTGTGTAGTTTAAATAGTAGGTTGTAAATAGTTAGCTTTTCATTTTTTTTCTTTCCTTTTAATTTTAGTCTAGTGTAATTAGTTAACTTTTTGTTATTTGTTTTTTCTATGCTCGGTACTAACTTATTTTGTAGATTTCATTGAACTCGTGCTTATGGAGATCGCTCCAATTTTGGGTAGTATCGTTCTTTTCCTCTCTTGGTGTTGTGTTATTAATGCGCACTGAGGGAAATGCAACATCTAAATTAGGGGGTGTAGGATATTCTATCCATTTCATGCCATGTCCATTGATTTGCTTACTTTTAGTTACATAGTATGCCTTTTTGTGAAAATTGGAAAATTTTCAAAAATATTTTCTTTCTTTTTTCTCCTTTGTTGGGCATTTTGCCTTGTTTCCGATGATAAATTTTAATAATTGTCCGATCCAATAGACAACTCAATGATGCATGTTCTCGATTTTAGAAGTTATTAGACTTTAGTCCTTAAATCGTTGATATTGTGAATAACTTCATGAATTAAGCTTTATCCCTTGAGCACATGCGTTTTTTTGCTTTATTGATTTGGTTTAAGATTTTTATATCTCGGTAATATTTTGTTGCATTGTATATACTTACACCGAGTAAGCTTTGTACCTTTCGTCATTTATGAGTGTATACACTATTCTTTCCTCTTTGTAAACGTTGAATTCGTTGATAATCTCTCTATTCTTTCATTAATCGTTCATTAATTGAGTTTATATCTTGAAATGTGTTACTTGAGCATGATTTTCATATATCATTTTGACTCGATAATTGCGTAAATATTATGAAATGATCATAGACAATCTTTGTTATATCACCCATATTAGCCTTAACCTCACCTTATATGTTTCCCTAGTCAACCCCTTTGAGCCTAAATATAGCCTTTCTTTTCATAACCCAAAATCCCGTAACCAACTCCACATTGGAGTTTTAAACCATAAATATTACCTTACATACCTTTGCTTGTAATGTTGCTTGGGATTGAATGATGTTGTGTAGTGTGGTTGCAATTTGAGCATGAAAAGAGTGAGAAAAGTAAAGAAAGAAAGTAGTGAAAAATAAAATAAAAAGCAAAAGAAAACAAAAGAAAAAGTGAGAAAAAGAAGAAAAGAAAATAAAGAGAAAGTTGTATATGTTGTCTATAGTTCAATAAGCTTTGATTACTCTCCCATTGTCATATTTATTGCTTGTTTTGGAACTTGTTTTCCAATTTTGAAATTGCCCATTTTTTCCCATTATCCCGAGTTTCATCCCCAAACACCTTTGAATCCGTATATACATCTCTTTCATTTTGTACCGTAGCCTAGCCTACATTACAACCTTATTAAAGTCCTATGTGATCTTAAGTAGATGTAATTCAAAGGTTTAAATAGTTTTGATAATCTGTGAAAATGCCTTTCGCCTCTTTTTTATGTGCGGTATCTTTCACTGAGATTACAGTTTTTATTTTCTATATAGCGTTCTTCATTTGTGACATGTGCGCAGCCTAGTTTCCCTTTACATTTACTCCTTATGCCCGCATGTCCCGTGTGTTACCTCCCTATTTCAAGTGAATTCATTTGATGAGTGTAATGCCCGTGAGGATTGACTTTTATGCATGCTTTGATATTTAGTATCCGATTTATTTAAGTTTTTGCCAAATCATATTTTGCGTGTGCTCACTCCCCTCCCACATTTTAAAGTTTCAATTCATTGAGGTGCATTCTACAATGTTAATAACTACGGACTTTTCACGTGAATTCGTTTGCTATGCTAATAACATGTTGAAATCTTGTTCGTATTGTTGGGTTTGTCACATGTGATTGGGCATATTTTGAGGAAACTTTATGATGTTTGTGGATTTCATCCATGAAAATTCTCAAGAGATGACACTCGTCCACTAGAGTAACCTAGGGGTTTAACGACTTATTGCACATGCTAAATGCAATCGAATTGCCCGCGAAAGTGGCCTTATGTTTTTATACCATACTTTTGTACTATCTCCTGCTTTTGGTTTACTTGTTGTTCTTGTTGCGTCCTATTTCATTGCTAGGGACTAGCAATGTGTAAGTTAGGGGGTGTGATAATATTCAAATATTGCGTATTTCATCTCTCGAACCTATGCATTTTAGCCACCTCGGGTGCCTTAATCTCTATATTTAAGCCCGTTCGTTAACCGGACAACCTCGGTTTATATTGTTAACATGCTATATGAGGTATAATTGGGCTTTTATAGGTATTTAGGTACTAAGAATGGAGTTCAAACGCATTCCGCTCAAGTCCTATACGCAATCGCATGTTCAAGGGAAATTCAGCCAATTCACAGTTTGGTCTCCTGGCCCAACATCTGCACGGAAGTTGTAGCCCCTCCTCTCAAGCTTCGCGTGGCCGTGAATGATGCGCAATTCCGATCCCTAACAAAGAAGTTATGGCGTTTCTAGTGGAAGGGAATCCAAACATGCAAAAACATGAGGAATTGAGAAGAAGACCAACTTGATTGATCGATCGATCAAAAGGATCAATCGATCGATCCTTCACATTTTTCCATTGAGCTGAGAAATTGGACTTGATTTTTCTCCATCGATCGATCGATCGATCCCCTGTTTCCAGCTCAGATTTTCCTTTTCTTTTCTTTCTTCTTTTCTTTTATCCCAACTTACTATATAAGGTATTTTGTGTAAATATCAGATATTCAGTTCTAATTAGTTTAGGCTAGGGTTTCATAGGTTTGAGAGCTTATTTCTTCATTTCTTCTTGGATTGACACCCCATTTGGTGTGTAATTTGCACTTTCATCTTCCATATCCATAAATATAAGTTGTATTTCCTTAATTCTTGCTTTGTAGATTAATTTACATGCTTTTCTAATTAGTTTACTTGCTTTATTACTTGCTTTCCTAGTTTAATTAGTTGTAATTTAGTTTAATCATTATGTGCCCTTAGATAATTAGGGTCGGGATTTCGTTCCGCCATTTACGGGTTTGGACCTCGAAAGTTACGGTTTTGTGTAAAATTGCATTTAATTAAAACCGCGTGTATTAAAGTTAGGTTGTTATGCGTTTAACTTTATTTGTAACGCAACTTTATTGTTTATAGCGACAATCCGAATTTAATTCGCGTGTGACCATTTTCCGTTAAATGTTTAATCTCGCAACTTTGGATTGAATTCCTTATTGTGTGATATTTATGCTTAATTGAAAATGCTTGATTAAATTGCATTCGAGCCTTAACTCTAACTAGTAGTTGTTTCGATCCGTGTGGTAGGATGCGATCCCGATCCTCGCTTTACTTTTGTGTAGCGTAACTTATTCTTTTCTTTTTCCACCGTAACTAACCATCACCTTTTCTTTTATTTATTTTACACTTTTATTCCTAAAGTAATTAAAGCAATTAACATCTAAAATTCAATCACTCCCTGTGGATTTCTTACGACACCCGACTTACCGCTGTGCTTGTTTGTCAAGTGTAGTTGTAGCTTAGGTTTTTGAATGTATAGCGGGAGCCGAAATCAATGACAGTGTCCCTACACGAACACTCTATTTCCCTCGTATCAGGAGCCCTTGGGTATAACCCAAAATTTTTAGCTTTTATACACTTTAAAAAGATGAGCATGTTATATACAAATATTTCCAAGTGTTAAAATTTAGTAACCCAAAGAATTTGTGTATCCAATGACAAAGAAACCAAAATCTATGGTTTCCATCTTTGACTCTTAAATATCCAAAATAAAACTAAGCTCTTCCATCCCCTTATCTTTGATCCTTATTTCTTGTATGTAACCTTCAATGTAACTAGTTCCACACACACACACACACACACACACACATACACACGCAAATAAACACAACACACACACACACACACACACACACACACACACACACACACACACATTCCTTGACTTTTTAAGCATTATCAAATGAAAGCAATTAAATCCTTTCGCATTTTTAATATATGCTAAAACAAATGTCAATATGATCTTATGAAATTCTTAATGAAAGGCAATATAAATTCCATGTTGACCTTATTCTTTCCCAAAGAATACTTTAATAATGACTAAATAATGATCTTTGAGGGGTGACAAGCCTACCTAATTAAATAAACCTTATAGATTCTCCAATCATGGACTCTCCGCCCACACAATATACCACCACGTTTAATTAATATGATTTAAGTGTAGCCATAATCCAAATATTGCCAATAATAGTATATAACATTTTAGGCATAACCATTCTACAATTAGGCTATACTGTGAAGAAAGTTTAGGTAAAAAAATCATTTTTAACCCAATTAAAGAAAATCCACCATTCTCCCACTTGACTCGTATTGATTATGACTTTCAAATATTAATTTGAAACTGACTCGCAGGTTAATAACTTGATGTGTATAATACAAATAAACTAATTAAAAAATCCTTATGATTGGGTCCAATAAAAACACAAATAAGGAATAATGGAAATCAAACATCATTTAACAATACATGACCACTACATAGATTGATGCTGACAAGGTCTTGTTCAGAGAATATAATTACACAATCAAAGTCTATTTCTTTCCTCTCCCGTTTGCTAAGGATCTTCTAGGGGATTTCCACTTAGAATGCATCTTGTACACTAGCTACAATTATAACTCTCTCCCGGAGTTTTTTTCCTTCACATTATGATGGATCAATATAACTAAGAATGGCTATGCCGATCCTGACTACAGGGAGGGCATCGTCATTATCTTTATTTTGAGAAACATTAACCTGGATTAAAAATTGTGTCTTATTGGAGAGAATGTACTCCTTAAGGTGGTCGACCTGGATAAGATCCTCTAGGTGGAATTTGAACATATAATAATTCTAAGTTTTTATGGCCATGGTCTTGATGATAGGTACATTGCCGATTGATGTCCTCTGATTAGGATCTCTTGATATCTTAGGAGGATTCTTGTTTTAGGGTTTATCATTTTTATGAGGAAGTATTTTGTTGACCGGTTCTTTGAAAAATGTATCCATGGACTAATAAGCATATTCATTGGTCGGCGTCTTTATTTACCCCTAAAATTTTTTGATCTTACGAGCTTATTTTTGGCAGAGACCAGTTGCGCTCCGTCTTTTGCCCCTTTCTTTGTGCCATTCTTCTTTGCTAGCTTATAAGAATGATTATCCTGGTTATCTTCACTGAGGACCTCGTCCTCCACATTGGTGTATTTCTCGATACGAGCCATAAGATCATCCATCGACAACACTGTCTTCTTAGTGAGAGACTTATGAAGATCATCAGATCTAAAAAATGCAAACTTAAACGAAGAGATTTCCAATTTCTCATTGAAATTTTATTTTTTGTTGAACAACTCCTAGTATTTTTAAGCATATTTCATGAGGGACTCCCATTTCCTCCTCCTAAGGGAAATTGAGGAGTTCACCTCCTTGATTGTCTATTTGTTAGGGATAAAATGTGTATTAAATTTCTCGACCAATTCTTTAAAAAAAGAGATTGACTGAAGGGTTATCTTATCAAACCACCCAAGTACAATCTCACTCGGAGTGGATAGGAAAAAATGACACATTGGGGCATGGACTAACTAGAATAATGGGCATGATGGGTTGGGTCGATCTTATAATCATATGTAGTAATTTTTGGAATGGAGAACTTATTGGGGGCTTCTAATACTCTATATCAACGGTGAAGGGTGAAGTCAATCCTAGACCAAGTGATTTCCAAGAAATATGCTTTGTGGTTCACGTTAGGTTAAGCTTTAGGATTCCCTTCATCTCTTTCTTAATAAATTCACATAATTTGTGTCAGCCTATGCTCTTTTGAGGTGGAGGGGTTTTGACTAAACTATTTTTTTGGTTTGATCTAACAAACCAAACTGATTTTCCACCTCGTATAGATGATCTGTGAATGAAAGAGTACCCCAATTGAGTTTGATCAAATCGTGTGATGCTCGGTCTTCGGGTTGTAGATGCTATGACATTGTAGTTGGTAGGAGGAGTGCTGAATGATCGGATTCTTCTCCTTCTATGGCATTCAATATTTTGGAAGCTAGACCCATGTCCTACATACTATTCATTTAACTACTTCTCCAACTTGTCTATTCCCTCATCATATTTGTTTAAGCATTATTCATAAATATTAACACGACGTGACGTAGGATTCCTAAGTAGATACTCGAGGAAAAGAATATATGTGAGGAGTACATCTACATGATTTTTCCTCACTAGGAGAGGGTGAAGATCTTGAAGGAATTTTTCCCTTTGTAATACATCCACAAACTTCAATGTACACAAGAATATATATTCTTGTGTACATTTAATTATTGCATTGACGTTTGTGGATGTATTTTCTATTTAGAATCATTAAATGTTTGATTCCCCTACAATTTGGCATTCCTCGTGGGAAAATTCTGAATCCCATGACTTGAGGATGGCAATACTTCACCCTCATAAGTACACACTAGTCCTACCTTTCCCATGTTGGAAATCGAGTACATATAAGATATGGATCGCTGGGAGGGTGTGACACACACACACACACACACACACATATATATATATTTATATGATACAAGGTATATAAAAAGTAATTAAATAATTAGTTTAATTATTAAAATTTTGGATTTTAATGATTTAAATAATGGTTTTAATTTAATTTGACAAATTATTATATGTGAATTTAATATGGGTCTTGGTTTGACAAATAATGGTATATTCTTAATGGTAAATAATCGTAAATTTTTAATGATAAATAATGGTAAATTTTGACAGATGATTTGACAAATAATGGTAAAATTTTAAATTATTATGGGTCTTGGTTTAAAATTATATAAATTGGGCCTTAATTTTATTTTATTTTATTTAGAGCTTTCTAGATTGTGTGTGTTGGGGGGGGGGGGGGGGTAAAACCCCAAGGACCATGTGACCTTTTGAACATTTCTTTATAAGGAAGTCTAGGGTTTAAGTGGGAGAAAAACGTGGAAAAATTATAAAATAAAACAAATAACTAGAGATGGGATACCAATAAGGGTTTTCCGCTATAATGGGCTCACTAAGCCGCTATAGCGGGGTTTCCAGCCGATATGGCGGCTATGTCAAATTCAATTAGGGTTTTTTACTTCTATATTGTTTCTTATGAATGAAACCTTTATTACCTCTATAGACTCTCCTTTAAATCTTTTGCCTTCCTACACAAAGCCCCATTCTCTCTACAACCCCTCACTCAAATGCAACAAAATTACATAATCAAATCCCTAAATTGAAATATAAGAATTAACGGTAGAATTATAGAGGAAGAATTAATCAATATTCAGGAAATTTCAATTAAGGTTTTCAAGGAAATAAAGGCTTTATTTTTTCAAGAGTATAACAATAAAAACAATTAACTTTATTGTTGGGACAATTAGAGGCAAGTTATCATTCTACTCTCCTCTATTTATATACATAGATGTTAATTTCATCTAAACCTAACTAATTAGGCTTAAAATTAAGTAGAAACAATTAAGATTACATAACCCTTATCTATTTGTCTTCTTATGATGAAATTGAGTTGATAAAAACATGATTAAAGTTTATATGTTATACAATTTGTGAATTTGGGTAAATTGTTAGTAAATGGCATATTTTGGTTTTGGAAATCGGTAATTAGATTAATAAAAGGATTATACTTAAAAATCATAATTATCCATTGTTAGAATCAGGTTATTATTGATAATTAAACTAATGCTATGTAGAATTGTACCTCTGACGTCGTAAATTGTACCTTCATTTGGAAATGCCTATATAATGGAAATTATGCAGATGATTAATAATACACTTTTAGTTTCATTTATATATATACAATTGGCAATCACCAAATGAATGTTGATTTAGTGTTTTAACTTGAATCTTCCTTATATAATAATTGATTAGGAATTGGAATTGGAATTCATAAATGCAATATATAATGATATTAGGACTTTAACTGATTATAATTGGATGAATACCTTAATTCCCTATTATAAATTATTGGTACTTCCATTAATAAGTAGTCATATTAGTTAGTTAACGAAAATGTAAAAGTGGTTCACATGGTGGGTTATTTTTGTTGACTTGAAAAATTGGAATTCAATTTGTTAAACTATAATAATTCACCTTAAATTGTAATTAATAATTTTAGTTTCTCGACAACTACCTAATCTAGACAATAGTATATTAGGGATTCATTATTTAGATTTCATTTATGAGATGTTCCACGCCTGAAGTCTAAAGATGGTTAGGATTTGGGACCTTAGGAATCACCTGCTCAAGATTTATCTTTTAGTAAAAGTTTTAGCAGTCTGAAAGCCCGTGATAAATAGGTATACATGTGTAATTAAGATAAATACCTTTGTTGAAGTTAGTTGATTATAATAAATTATAATTGAATGTTAGTGTGGTATTGTATGACGGATGGGGTAAAATGAATATATTGAGATATAACTTCAGTAATAAGTTAAATATGGAACGTGTTACGATATATTGATAATATTGGTAATGTTTAACTGAAATTAAGGATTTGAGATGGTTGTATGGGTGTGTTACGAGAGAATACATTTTACTTGTTGCATACCTATGATGGCATTTTGATTATATATGATGGATCACAATTTTATGTGTTGTGCTCTAAGTGCACGGTGGGCCCATGTCAAAGGCGATTTATTCTTGCATCACTTGTAGGACCATTCTAGAGAATGGTAGTAGCTGGATGATATGATGAGATTATGGGTTTCATATAGCATGGTTTTGGTTGGTTGGGAAGAAGGAGCAAATGGCAAACGCAATTTAATTAATTAATTTATTAAAACTAATTGTTTATTTGAAAATAGATTGTGTGGTTTGGTTTTATATATGTGGTTATTATAGTAAGTTATACAACCCTTAGACTTGCCATTGATATATATAACTACTTTTGAGTTGCATACCTTTCGCAACTTGTTTGGCTCTATTTCATTTATTATCGTTGAAACATTTTAGGGTTTAGGGTTGGACCACATGATTAATTTCTCTTCCATTTAGAACAATTTCTTTTCTTTACATTACAATTCATCACCCAGGATCTTTGATGTAGGTTTCCGAGTAACTATCTATCTTTAATTTTCTATCGGTGTGTATTGAGTTGTACATTTATCTTTCATTTAGCATGTATGGTGGAGATGGTGGAGGCATCTATTTTTATCTTTAGCTTATGTTGGTAAAGAGACTAGACTATGATTTTGTGGTTTATGAGATGATGATTGTATATTATGGTTCAGATGCTATCTTATTTTCTCTTTAGTATTGTATGGTAAAGATTCAGTTTGCATTTGAGTTTTATCATATCGCATCTATAACTTGTTAAAACTATTTATTTTGATTTTATACCTGTTGAGAATTATATTTAAATTGTTCTTTTAATTTGTATATTTTAATATTAGGAATTGATCAACCCTAGTGTTATAATATACATGTTATTACAATATATGTGGTTTGGTAGATCGACCATGCCTACGTCCACGAAAAAGGGAAAGAATGATAGTTTTGTTAAGTAGTGAAAAGATAATTATAGTGCTAGAGAATGCTAGATAAGAGTCAAATCCATGCTTACAATTATGTTTAATATGTTTTTTCCACAATAGGGGTATCTATTTATGTACACAATAATCATAACTCTGAAAATTTCTTTCTTAATCTTTACCAATGGATATATTATATCTCCATCCATATCTTTTAGATTATTTAGTTATCATGGTATGGTATCCGGTCACATTATCATCACCGTCAAGAAGTTCATCCTTATTTGATCCATAATCGTTATGCTAGCGAGGCATGTAATGATGCCAGATCCTTTAAATATCATGTGTAATGCCATGTGGACTTCCCATCCCATAATCCATTCAGAAAATGGGTTAACTGTGTGCGTGTCTTTGCATTTTACCTTCCTCAAATGTGATAATACTTTTCTATATGAAAAATATTTTGGAAAACAAGATAGTTTGTGAAAATCTCAGATGGCTCCTTAGAAATATCCTAGTATTAGTTGTTCACGCTTGATTGAGATGTTTTTTTTAGCAAACACATCGGTTTATTTGTCGGCTTTGTTATATTTGAGGTTTTCTCCAGAGAAGGGTGCCTTCGCATCAAGGAAAGTCTCATTCGCTAACTGGTAACTAAACTAGATTTCGAGTTTATTTTATTTCACCTTCTCTCAACCTTCACCGTTGAAGATTCGATCTAGTAAAGCTCCACCGAATGCTTGGTAGAAAGTAATTTCTTTGGGATCTCTTTGGAAAGATTGCTTTATTAAATGTGTAGATTCATTTTCACACCATTTTCACCCATATCTTTGTGATGGATTAGAAACTAACTTATTAGTTTTGAATAAAATTACTTAGGGCTTTAAGATGTTGGGTCAGCAGGTTTGAAATGGCTATTTATGCTCTTTTTATCTGCACATACAAGTTATAGTCTTTGAGTTCTACAAATTTACTATATGTAGAAAAAAGAAAAAAGATATTATGAGAGAGCAAACCTTCTTTGTATTTTCAGAAATTGGTGTTATAAATTTTGATCTAAAAATTTATTGATGTTTTATTAATTAATATGATTTCTTTAAACAAATATTTCTATAGTTTTTCTTATAAATCTTTAGATTTTAGATATCTCAACATTTATTTATGTGTTCATTTGGAGTATGCCAAATACTTTCAAGCATTTCTATTAACCTTTAGTAACCGAGCATCCTAGGATGTGGAAATACATATTTGTGACTTCTCTTGGTTCCAATCTCATTTGAGCTAAAATTTTAGATCTTTGACTTAAACGAATATGTTTGATTTAGGTTTAGAATACATTGGTTGTAGATAAAAAACTCATTGTCAGTTGTGAAGCGTTCTCAAATTGTTGGTGCTTTCCCATTATGATAGATATTATATGGAAAGATATTTAGTATAAGTTATGCACAATGATTGTAAGATGTAATACCATCTTTATAAGTCCTACCATAGTTAATTTATCGTTCGTTCGACTGAAGGTTTTTTCCATTATGAGTGTTTCCATGTATATCTTTGTGTTTTGTGATTATTTATGTTTCCCTCATTTCAATTCGTCACTATAATATTGTAACAACCCAGGTTTTCGAGCGCCTATTTTATATTATTTCGCCCGATGGGCTAATACTCTAAAATAGGGGAAGTTGGAGTAAATATTATTCCCATGAAATTTATGGATAATACTTACTATGTTTTGTCTATTTACCATATGAGAAGGTAAATGGCATTATATTGTGATATATTGCATCGTTATATGTAAAACGACGATTATGGCTCATGTTTGAATTGAGGTATAATTAATAAAGTCAAATAAAATTTGGAACATAAAATTGTTCACACTTTCCCGAATGCCAAAATAGGGGGTGCGGTTGTTCTTAGAATAGCCGAGATAGTCGAAATAAGTGCCATGTTGTGTTTTTGGGTTTCGGGCACTTTTGACGCGTTTTGGCTCAATTATGCAGATACGAGTCATTTTAATGGTGTATTAGCAATTAAAAGAGGGAAATTATGTTTTAAGACCCGTTTAAGTCCCCCCACCCCTTTTCTTTCTTCATTTTGTGAGAGAAGACAAAGGAGAGAAAGAGAGAGGAGAGAGCTTGGGAGAAATGGGAGAAATGAGAGAAAATTGAGATTTGAGGACGAAATCTGTTGCTACCGGAGTTGAATCCGAGACTACAAACTCGAGACAAGTTTCTTACTTGCTAGATGTTGATTTAATGTGATAAATTGCATGTTTAGTTAAGTTTTGGAAATTTAAACCATATATTGGTTTTTGTTGATTTTGATGATTAAACCCTTAATTCTTAGTTTTAATTTGATTTGAGGATAAATTAGTAGTTAGTAATGGTGTAGAAATGATTTGGGTTAAATTGTTGTTGTTAATGTTGGGCAAAATCAAGGGTTTGAGGGTTTTGGGATTTTAGGGTTCAAACAACCCGTAACCCATACTTGGAAATTCTGCAGGATCGAATCGATTCGCCCCTAGCGAATCGATTCGGCAATAGGGAAAGTTACAGGTCTGAATAGGGCGAATCGATTTGGACCTACCGAATCGATTCCGGGTTATGCATAATGCGAGGGTCTTCTTAACCGAATCAATTCGGACCTACCGAATCGATTCGCTTTTGGGGACCGAATCGATTCGGACAGGGCGAATCGATTCGGAAGTCCTGCACTTTTGGGGTGTTTTTCTAGTTTAGTTTTGGCTCTTTTATTTTAGGCTCGGAGTTTAAGAACCTTCCTTTGGGAAGTAATTAAGAGTCCTAGAGGGTGGTTTTGGGTAGACTAATGCCCTAGTATTAAATGGGATATTTAGGCTTACCCCGAGGGCTAGTTTGCGTAGGTTGATATCCGAATGATTTAGGAGATTAACCTAGAGATAAATTGGAGATAAAATGTTAAGGTTGATACAATTGGGAGACTCTCCTTGAGGGTGATTCATTTTAATGGTTTAAAATATTATATTGAAGTCTTTGAGACTAATTTGAGGTTTATGGCACTTCGGGTCTTAAGTCATTAATAAAATATGACATTAAGAATGAGAAATGCATAAAGATAAAATGTGGTACTAATAAAAAAGTACAAATGATTTTGAGAATGTAAAATTGGATGTTTTCAAAAGGAAAAGTAATGGTTTTCATAAATGTTAATGGATGGATACACACCTCTCTAAATCGTTATCTTAAGGGAAGTTCGCGCGTTGTGGTGAAGCCCCCTGACAAATTAACGCAGGGCGGATATAGTCCCTAGGCCATGTGAGCGTTTGTGTTGTATATTTTTTTACGATGGGTAGGAGATTCTAGGTGTGGTCTTGACTATCCCGCAGGCACATGGCCGCTTCCCGGCTTTTTGATAGGATCCCAGGTTGTCTAAATGATAGGCCCTGGAAGATGATAGCCATTTAGGGGCGCGCACAGTGGGGAAACCCGGACGGGCAGTCTTAGAATCGATATATATATATATGATTACAACTATTCTAAATCAAGTTGGACTTGATGTATGATGGTGCCATAAAGAGCACAATGAAAATTCCATAAAGAGCATGAGAAAGTGCCATAAAGAGCACGAGGAAAATGCCACAGAGAGCATATGATGATAATTATATTCCTGAAAAGGAAGATATTTTTACAAAATGTATAGTTGAATCGAAATGCCACAAAGAGCATAAGATTATGATTATATTTCCTAATAAGGAACGAATTTATGAAATGAATTAGTATACGATGAAATTTATTGGTAAACATTTGATAAAATGTTGTACCATTTATATATTCCTAAAGAATAAATGGGAATTTTGTTTTGATGGTGAATGGATATAATTATGTATCCTTGTGGAGTAGTAGATGAGACCTCATATATATATATAATACATATAATATTGTGCTAAGGGTCTAATGTATCTCGACGATCAGCGTTGCCTACTAGTAGTGTATCGGGGGGTTCCTTGTTTGGATTTCGATTTGCGAGACATCCCACGCAGGAATAAGGGCATAGTGTTGTGAGTGGGGAGAAGTTAGCCTTTAGTACTTGGATTAATTAGGACAGAGTCTAATGTATCTCGACGATCATCCTTGCCTAGTAGTAGTGTATCGGGGGGGTTCCTTGTTTGGATTTCGCTTTGCGAGACACCCCACGCACGAATAAGGGCATAGTGTTGAGACTGGGGAGAAGTTAGCCTTTTGTTCTTTGCTTAAATTGAACATCATCATTGATATTGCGCTAGGTTTCTGTTAGATTGAGAGGTGAGAAATATTATTGTTAATTGCGGGAGAATCACGCACTTAACTGTCATGCATTTTATTCACATGGGAATCATATCAAACCGGGCCCTGACCCATATTTATATTTCTTTGTTTCTGCATATACTCTTTGCCGTTACAGGTGCTCTACCGCATGGACACCCGTATTTACATTTCCATTCCGGTTGTCATGGAGCTACAGCATATTGCGTATGTTGTTGGTTATTTGTATTAGACGCTTCTTTCCATTCTACTTTAGTTATGTTCAGTTTATTTATTCGAGCGTGTTGCCCAGTGTTGCACTCATTCATTATATTATAAATATTGAAATGTAATACTCGGTGTAACTATTTGCATTGGTCTGTTCACCGATAACTTATTCGGTGATTATTTCTTACATTATCATTCTTAAATCTTCCGTTTTTGATATCCACCATTTTTGCAAATAGGATTGTCTAAGCGTTTTTTTTATTTACAAATTTTCTTTTTATTGACAGTCCGTTTTCTAAAATGATTGGTGGTTATCCCGTACTATTATTTTCATCGACAGTGATGCTGAGAATGGAACATCTATGATTCCTGTAATTATAAGAGTATTGGGATGGCCACCTATTATTTTAGCAGGCGGGTTGTCACAGATGGTATCAGAGCATTAGGTTCTAGAGTCCTTAGGAATCTGTGCGGACGTATTTTGCTTTCAGCATTACTTCTGATTTGATATAGAACCCTAAGATTAAGATCGTTGATTTCTTTGGTGAGAACTCGTTCTCCTGCTATGATATGAGAACCCCGAAAATCTTTTGCGTGTTCGTGTGAGACTGGTAAGTCGTCAGATGAAGGGCATCATGGAAGGCCGTTATAAAGGCTTTATTAGAATGGATTTTAAGAGCTGCGAACTGTATTCGGGGATGAGGACCGCTTTAGAGGTCGCTTCCCTTGTAGCATTATCTTATATTGCTACCGTGACTACTAAGTACAGTGGATATAGTTTTCCAAGTACCGCTGTCGGTAGAGGGTGATACTAAGTTTGGGACTCCAAGCGACATTAAGTTGAAGATGAGAGGTCCTTAGTGAGGACCACCTGTTGAAGTTAAGTTAGATAGAGGAGGTGTAATCTCGTTTGGCAAGAATATAAGGCCCGAGAGTTTGGCCTAGAGTGGGGCATAGAAGTGCCCAGGTACGAAGATCGGAAGGAAAATCTTCCACCCATTTGGAGTAAGGTTAAAATGGCAGAATAGGTAGTCGCCGTATATTGATGGAGTAGGAGGTTTTGGCTCATAGGGAAACCCGTTAGAAATTTTCGATGACAAGTTTCTCTATGGTGCTGGGAATGATGAGAAAATAAATTATCAAGTATTCATGCGAGGTTCGGGTAAAGGCCGACAGTGAATTAAGGGTGTCACGATTTGGGAAATCGTGCACCAAAATAAGATTGGTATGAAGAGGAAGGAGCCCTTTGATAGAAAGATCGGCTCACAAGTAAGTGTTGTTAACACTTTAGGAGAAGCGGTGTTCATGAGACCCCATCGGTGGACATCCACCCGGAGAAGCCTCATTGAACTAAGGCCGGGGAGGCTAGTAGAATGTTCCCTCTATAGGAGAAGTTAAGGGAACTATGCGAGAAATCGCTAGAGTAGCTAGAGATATAAGTTGTTTATGTCAGTTCAGACTTGAATTATACGTCTAGGAACCTTTAGAAATGGCCAAAGAGATTGGCAAATATGTCGGCGGGAATTCCACCGTAGTTGAAGGTGGGATTTTCCTTATGTTAAAATGGAATAGTATTATATTTACCCTAGATTCGGGTGTGTATATTGAACTTGTGGTAGTATATCTATATAGCTTCCATTATAGGGAAGTTCTATCTTTTCTTTCACTCGTTATGGGGCGAGTGATGATATGTGTGGTATGTGCTGCTTGTATTATATGTAATATACGAGTAGAGATATTCTTGGATTGGTTGGTGTGATAGCAAGTGAATAAATCGCGGGGCTATCCTATTTCTAGTTCTAGGGAGGACTAGTTGTTCTATAATATCTCTCCTGGATACATGTTGAGACTTTATGGAGGTGGTTTATGGTATGTAGATAGTTTTCATTTTTTTATTTTATTTTGCTTCGTTTGTTTTGTTTTATTATTTGCTTGCTTTGCTTGTGTATGCTATTGCCTTATCTCCACGACCAACAAGTTTAGGGGATTGTGTGGAGGGGTTCCTTGTATGGATTTCGCTTTTGCGAGACGCTCCACGCATGAACCTTAACGAAGTTGGAAGTGGAAAGATGTGCATTTTTTCTTTCTTTTCTTTCTTTCCTTTCTTTCTGTTGGTTAAGTGTTGGGTTGGAAAGTTTAGCCAAGAATCACGTACATGAGTGATTAGAGGGTTAAATTAAAGTGCGTGATATGAGCACTGTGATAGTTTTTCCTCTGATCGATGTGGGGAAGACTAAGATATGAAAGTCGAATTTAGACTTATGATTATGCCTTAATGAGAAGGTCATCTATAAAATATGTATGTATGTATATTGGGAAAAGGTAATTGTAGCATCTTACAGAAAGTAAGCGCTCGATCAGTTAAAATTTTCATTTTTCTGTTGAATTGGTAAGACTTAGAGTTAGGGTTCTTAGCAATCCCGATCATGTGTCTTCGACCGTTACTTCTCGACGACCGACGATGCGAGGTAGTAGTGTAACGGGAGGGTTCCTTGTTTGGATTTCGCCTCGGCGAGACATCCCACGCATGAAACCGAGCTAATGTCGGGACTTGGGAAAGGTCTTGGTCACTAGGGATCTAGTTAGGATTTTACGTATACGACTAGACTAGGATAGATAGATTGACTTTAGGATTATTAGGATGTAAGGCCTTTAGGGCATGTAATGTGGTTTTAGGAAGGTGATAGGGAGTTGACCACAATAGGGTTGTGGGTTAACTCTAAGTGGGACTTGGTCCCTAGAACGACGAAGAGGTTTAGGGTCTTGAGTGTTTCGGAATGTTAGGCCGTAGAAGGAGGGGCCTTTCTTAGATAGAGCGTTGCATCGGTAACCTATCTTTAGAGTAGGTCAAGTACGAACTGACTTTTACTCCTGCACTCGTGCTGTTAAGATCGAGAGTGGATTTGATAAACGAGTCCTTGCCAGGAACGGGAAGTATTAATGCTGGCGCATGAACCCATTCTTTATGCGTCTCACAAACTTAAATTCGGTGAGAAATATTATTTTTCCGCTCGATTTAGAGCTCGTAGTGGTAGTATTAGCCTTAAGGAATAAAGGCACTACTTCCTGGGTAGGGATTTGGTCATTTCACGAGCAAGAAGTTGAAGTTTGTGAGGGACTATCGATGGAATACTCCCCTTTCGCTAAGGAAATGCGGATGGGTTAGTAAATTCTCCGAGTAGAGTACTGTCGGAGAGATTAGGTAGGCACGGGATGCCAAGTAGAACGAGCTTCACCGAGAGGATGCTATAGTAAGAGCGCTCGTGTCCGTGATTGACCGACTCACCTACTAGTGTGAAGAGACTAGTGGTGGGACGAGGAAGGACGGGAATAATAGTTTGTAGGGATTGAAATCTCCATACAATTGTTCGGATCATTTCTTGTAAGAAGAGTATCGGGATGTACAAGTGTCTCCTTCCATAATAGGAAGGTAGAATCGATAGTACTAGAGGAACGATTAGGTTCTATGTTAGAGAAAGAAGAAGGTAGACTAAGATCGAATTATGATGACCTTAGTTGAGCAAAATAGGAATGCCAATTTTTAACCAGGGGTTTACTAGGAATGATAGAACGGTAGTTTATAGTGGTATACCCTTATGTGGTTATACTATATGCCTGAATTTTGAGGGCAAAATTCCCTTCTAAGGGGGGAGTATGTAATAACCTAGGTTTTTGAGCGCCTATTTTATATTATTTCGCCCGATGGGCTAATACTCTAAAATAGGGGAAGTTGGAGTAAAGATTATTCCCGTGAGATTTAGGGATAATACTTACTATGTTTTGTCTATTTACCGTATGAGAAGGTAAATGGCATTATATTGTGATATATTGCGTCGTTATATGTAAAACGACGATTATGGCTCATGTTTGAATTGAGGTATAATTAATAAATAAAATAAAATTTGGAACATAAAATTGTTCACACTTTCCCAAATGCCAAAATAGGGGTTGCG
Source organism: Sambucus nigra (assembly GCA_949130495.1). Lineage (NCBI taxonomy): Eukaryota > Viridiplantae > Streptophyta > Magnoliopsida > Dipsacales > Adoxaceae > Sambucus > Sambucus nigra. The sequence continues at coordinate 321,148,867 of OX422215.1, read as the reverse complement.
GTTGTATTTAGAATAGTCGAGATAGTCGAAATAAGTGCCATGTTGTGTTTTTGGGTTTTGGGCACTTTTGACGCGTGTTGGCTCAATTATGCAGATACGAGTCATTTTAATGGTGTATTAGCAATTAAAAGAGGGCAATTGTGTTTTAAGACCCGTTTAAGTCCCCCCACCCCTTTTCTTTCTTCATTTTTTGAGAGAAGCCAAAGGAGAGAAAGAGAGAGGAGAGAGCTTGGGAGAAATGGGAGAAATGAGAGAAAATGGAGATTTGAGGCCGAAATCCGTTACTACTGGAGTTGAATCCGAGACTACAAACTCGAGGAAAGTTTCTTACTTGCTAGATGTTGATTTAATGTGATAAATTGCATGTTTAGTTAAGTTTTGGAGATTTAAACCATATATTGGTTTTTGTTGATTTTGATGATTAAACCCTTAATTCTTAGTTTTAAATTGATTTGAGGATAAATTAGTAGTTAGTAATGGTGTAGAAATGATTTGGAATAAATTGTTGTTGTTGATGTTGGGCAAAATCAAGGGTTTGAGGGTTTTGGTATTTTAGGGTTCAAACAACCCGTAACCCATACTTGGAAATTCTTCAGGATCGAATCGATTCGTCCCTAGCGAATCGATTCGGTAATAGGGAAAGTTAGAGGTCTGAATAGGGAGAATCGATTCGGACCTACAGAATCGATTCGAGGTTATGCAGAATGCCAGGGTCTTCTTAACCGAATCGATTCGCTTTTGGGGACCGAATCGATTCGGACAGGGTGAATCGATTCGGAATTCCTGCATTTTTGGGGTGTTTTTCTAGTTTAGTTTTGGCTCTTTTCTTTTAGGCTCGGAGTTTAGGAACCTTCCTTTGGGAAGTAATTAAGAGTCTTAGAGGGTGGTTTTGGGTAGACTAATGCCCTAGGATTAAATGGGATATTTAGGCTTACCCCGAGGGCTAGTTTGCGTAGGTTGATATCTGAATGATTTATGAGATTAACCTAGAGATAAATTGGAGATAAAATGTTAAGGTTGAGACAATTGGGAGACTGTCCTTGAGGGAGATTCATTTTAAACGTTTAAAATATTATATTGAAGTCTTAGAGACTAATTTGAGGTTTATGGCACTTCGGGTCTTAAGTCATTAATAAAATATGACATTAAGAATGAGAAATGCATAAAGATAAAATGTGATACTAATAAATAAGTACAAATGATTTTGAGAATGTAAAATTGGATGTTTTCAAAAGGAAAAGTAATGGTTTTCATAAATGTTAATGGATGGATACACACCTCTCTAAATCGTTATCTTAAGGGAAGTTCGCGCGTTGTGGTGAAGCCCCCTGACAAATTAACGCAGGGCGGATATAGTCCCTAGGCCATGTGAGCGTTTGTGTTGTATATTTTTCTGCGATGGGTTGGAGATTCTGGGTGTGGTCTTGACTATCCTGCAGGCACATGGCCGCTTCCCGACATTTCGATAGGATCCCAGGTTGTCTAAATGACAGGCCCTGGAAGATGATAGCCATTTAGGGGCGCGCACAGTGGGGAAACCCGGACGGGAGGTCTTAGAATCGTTATATATATATGATTATAACTATTGTAAATCAAGTTTGACTTGATGTATGATGGTGCCATAAAGAGCACAATGAAAATGCCATAAAGAGCATGAAAAAGTGTCATAAAGAGCACAAGGAAAATGCCACAAAGAGCATATGATGATAATTATATTCCTGATAAGGAAGATATTTTTACAAAAAGTATAGTTGAAATGAAATGCCATAAAGAGCATAAGATTATGATTATATTTCCTAATAAGGAACGAATTTATGAAATGAATTAGTATACGATGAAATTTATTGGTAAACATTTGATAAAATGTTGTACCATTTATATATTCCTAAAGAATAAATGGGAATTTTGTTTTGATGGTGAATGGATATAATTATGTATCCTTGTGGAGTAGTAGATGAAACCTCATATATATATATAATACATATAATATTGTGCTAAGGGTCTAATGTATCTCGACGATCATCGTTGCCTAGTAGTAGTGTATCGGGGGGTTCCTTGTTTGGATTTCGCTTTACGAGACATCCCACGCAGGAATAAGGGCATAGTGTTGTGAGTGGGGAGAAGTTAGCCTTTAGTACTTGGATTAATTAGGACAGAGTCTAATGTATCTCGACGATCAGCCTTGCCTAGTAGTAGTGTATCGGGGGGTTCCTTGTTTGGATTTCGCTTTGCGAGACACCCCACGCACGAATAAGGGCATAGTGTTGAGACTGGGGAGAAGTTAGCCTTTTGTTCTTTGCTTAAATTGAACATCATCATTGATATTGCGCTAGGTTTCTGTTAGATTGAGAGGTGAGAAGTATTATTGTTAATTGCGAGATAATCACGCATTTAACTGTCATGCATTTTATTCACATGGGAATCATATCAAATCGGGCCCTGACCCGTATCTATATTTCTTTGTTTCTGCATATACTCTTTGCCGTTACAGGTGCTCTACAGCATGGACACCCGTATTTACATTTCCATTCCGGTTGTCGTGGAGCTACAGTATATTGCGGATGTTGTTGGTTATTTGTATTAGACGCTTCTTTCCATTCTACTTTAGTTATTTTCAGTTTATTTATTCGGGCGTTTTGCCCAGTGTTGCACTCATTCATTATATTGTAAATATTGAAATGTAATACTCGGTGTAACTATTTGCATTAGTCTGTTCACCGACAACTTATTCGGTGATTATTTCTTACATTATCATTCTTAAATCTTCGGTTTTTGATATCCACCATTTTTGCAAATAGGATTGTCTAAGCGTTTTTTTTATTTACAAATTTTCTTTTTATTGACAGTACGTTTTCTAAAATGATTGGTGGTTATCCCGTACTATTATTTTAATCGACAGTGATGCTGAGAATGGACCATCTATGATTCCTGTAATTATTAGAGTATTGGGCTGGCCACCTATTATTTTAGCAGGCGGGTTGTCACAGATGGTATCAGAGCATTAGGTTCTAGAGTCCTTAGGAATCTGTGCGGATGTATTTTGCTTTCAGCGTTACTTCTGATTTGATATAGAACCCTAAGATTAAGATCGTTGATTTCTTTAGTGAGAACTCGTTCTCTTGCTATGATATGAGAACCCCGAAAATCTTTTGCATGTTCGTGTGAGACTGGTAAGTCGTCAAATGAAGGGCATCATGGAAGGCCATTATGAAGGCGTTATGATAACGGATTTTAAGAGCTGCGAACTGTAGTCGGGGATGAGGACCACTTTAGAGGTCGCTTCCCTTGTAGCATTATCTTATATTGCTACCGTGACTACTAAGTACAATGGATATAGTTTTCCAAGTACCGCTGTCGGTAGAGGGTGATACTAAGTTTGGGACTCCAAGCGACATTAAGATGAAGATGAGAGGTCCTTAGTGAGGACCACCTGTGGAAGTTAAGTTTGATAGAGGAGGTGCAATCTCGTTTGGTAAGAATATAAGGACCGGGAGTTTGGCCTAGAGTGGTGCATAGAAGTGCCCAGGTGCGAAGATCGGAAGGAAAATCTTCCACCCATTTGGAGTAAGGTTAAAATGGCGGAATAGGTAGTCGCCTTATATTGATGCAGTATGAGGTTTTGGCTCATAGGGAAACCCGTTAGAAATTTTCGATGACAAGTTTCTCTATGGTGCCGGGAATGATGAGAAAAAAATTATCAAGTATTCATGCGAGGTTCGGGTAAAGGCCGAAAGTGAATTAAAGGGGTCACAATTTGGGAAATCGTGCACCAAAGTAAGATTGGTATGAAGAGGAAGGAGCCTTTTGATAGAAAGATCGACTCACAAGCAAGTGTTGTTAACACTTTAGGAGAAGCGGTGTTCATGAGACCCCATCGGTGGACATCCACCCGGGGAAGACTCATTGAACTAAAGCCGGGGAGGCTAGTATAATGTTCCCTTTATAGGAGAAGTTAAGGAAACTATGCGAGAAATCGCTAGAGTAGCTAGAGATAGAAGTTGTTTATGTCGGTTTAGACTTGAATTATACGTCTAGGAACCTTTAGAAATGGCCAAAGAGATTGGAAAGTATGTCGGCGGGAATTCCACCGTAGTTGAAGGTGGGATGTTCCTTATGTTAAAATGGAATAGTATTATATTTACCCTAGATTCGGGTGTGTATATTGAACTTGTGGTAGTATATCTATATAGCTTCCATTATAGGAAAGTTCTATCTTTTCTTTCACTCGTTATGGGGAGAGTGATGATATGTGTGGTATGTGCTGCTTGTATTATATGTAATATACGAGTACAGATATTCTTGGATTGGTTCGTGTGATAGCAAGTGAATAAATCGCGGGGCTATCCTATTTCTAGTTCTAGGGAGGACTAGTTGTTCTATAATATCTCTCCTGGATACAGGTTGAGACTTTATGGACGTGGTTTATGGTATGTGGATAGTTTTCATTTTTTTATTTTATTTTGCTTCGTTTGTTTTGTTTTATTATTTGCTTGTGTATGCTATTGCCTTATCTCCATAACCAACAAGTTAAGGGGATTGTGTGGAGGGGCTCCTTGTTTGGATTTCGCTTTTGCGAGACGCTCCATGCATGAACCTTAACGAAGTTGGAAGTGGAAAGATGTGCATTTTTTCTTTCTTTTCTTTCTTTCCTTTCTTTCTGTTGGTTAAGTGCTGGGTTGGAAAGTTTAGCCAAGAATCACGTACATGAGTGATTAGATGGCTAAGTTAAAGTGCGTGATATGAGCACTGTGATAATTTTTCCTCTGATCGATGTGGGGAAGACTAAGATATGAAAGTCGAATTTAGACTTATGATTATGCCTTAATGAGAAGGTCATCTATAAAAGATGTATGTATGTATATTGGGATAAGGTAATTGTAGCGTCTTACAGAAAGTAAGTGCTGGATCAGTTAAAATTTTCATTTTTCTGTTGAATTGGTAAGACTTAAAGATAGGGTTTTTAGCAATCCCGATCATGTGTCTTCGACCGTTACTTCTCGACGACCGACGATGCGAGGTAGTAGTGTAACGGGAGGTTTCCTTGTTTGGATTTCGCCTCAGCGAGACGTCCCACGCATGAAACCGAGCTAATGTCGGGAGTTGGGAAAGGTCTTGGGCACTAGGGATCTAGTTAGGATTTTACGTATACGACTAGACTAGGATAGATAGATTGACTTTAGGATTATTAGGATGTAAGGCCTTTAGGGCATGTAATGTGGTTTTAGTAAGGTGATAGGGAGTTGACCACGATAGGGTTGTGGGTTAACTCTAAGTGGGATTTGGTCCCTAGAACGACGAAGAGGTTTAGGATCTTGAGTGATTCGGAATGATAGGCCGTAGAAGGAGGGGCCTTTCTTAGATAGAGCGTTACGTCGATAAGCTATCTTTAGAGGAGTTGAAGTACGAACTGACTTTTACTCCTGCACTCGTGTTGTTAAGATCGAGAGTGGATTTGATAAACGAGTCCTTGCCAGGAACGGGAAGTATTAATGCTGGCGCATGAACCCATTGTTTATGCGTCTCACAGACTTAAATTCGGTGAGAAATATTATTTTTTCGCTCGATTTAGAGCTCGTAGTGGTAGTATTATCCTTAAGGAATAAAGGCACTACTTCCTGGGAAGGGATTTGGTCTTTTCACGAGCAAGAAGCTGAAGTTTGTGAGGGACTATCGATGGAATACTCCCCTTTCGCTAAGGAAATGCGGATGGGTTAGTAAATGCTCCGAGTAGAGTACCGTCGGAGAGATTAGGTAGGCACGGGATGCCAAGTAGAATGAGATTCACCGAGGGGATGCTATAGTAAGAGCGCTCGTGTCCGTGATTGACCGACTCACCTACTAGTGTGAAGAGACTAGTGGTGGGACGAGGAAGGACGGGAATAATAGTTTGTAGGGATTGAAATCTCCATACAATTGTTCGGATCATTTCTTGCAAGTAGAGTACCGGGATGTACAAGTGTCTCCTTCCATAATAGAAAGGTAGGATCGATAGTTCTAGGGGAACGATTAGGTTCTATGTTAGAGCAAGAAGAAGGTAGACTAAGATCGAATTATGATGACCTTAGTTGAGCAAAATAGGAATGCCACTTTTTAACCAGGGGTTTACTAGGAATGATAGAACGGTAGTTTATAGTGGTATACCCTTATGTGGTTATACTATATGCCTGAATTTTGAGGGCAAAATTCCCTTCTAAGGGGGGGAGTATGTAACAACCCAGGTTTTTGAGCGCCTATTTTATATTATTTCGCCCGATGGGCTAATACTCTAAAATAGGGGAAGTTGGAGTAAATATTATTCCCGTGAGATTTAGGGATAATACTTACTATGTTTTGTCTATTTACCGTATGAGAAGGTAAATGGCATTATATTGTGATATATTGCGTCATTATATGTAAAACGACGATTATGGCTCATGTTTGAATTGAGATATAATTAATAAAGTAAAATAAAATTTGGAACATAAAATTGTTCACACTTTCCCGAGTTCCAAAATAGGGGTTGCGGTTGTTTTTAGAATAGTCGAGATAGTCGAAATAAGTGCCATGTTGTGTTTTTGGGTTTCGGGCACTTTTGACGCGTTTTGGCTCAATTATGCAGATACGAGTCATTTTAATGGTGTATTAGCAATTAAAAGAGGGCGATTGTGTTTTAAGACCCGTTTAAGTCCCCCCACCCCTTTTCTTTCTTCATTTTGTGAGAGAAGCCAAAGGAGAGAAAGAGAGAGGAGAGACCCTGGGAGAAATGGGAGAAAGGAGAGAAAATGGAGATTTAAGGCTGAAATCTGTTGCTACCGGAGTTGAATTCGAGACTACAAACTCGAGGCAAGTTTCTTACTTGCTAGATGTTGATTTAATGTGATAAATTGCATGTTTAGTTAAGTTTTGGAGATTTAAACCATATACTGGTTTTTGTTGATTTTGAAGATTAAAACCCTAATTCTTAGTTTTAATTTGATTTGAGGATAAATTAGTAGTTAGTAATGGTGTAGAAATGATTTGGGTTAAATTGTTGTTGTTGATGTTGGGCAAAATCAAGGGTTTGAGGGTTTTGGGATTTTAGGGTTCAAACAACCCGTAACCCATACTTGGAAATTCTGCAGGATCGAATCGATTCGCCCCTAGCGAATCGATTCGGCAATAGGGAAAGTTACAGGTCTGAATAGGGCGAATCAATTCGGACCTACCGAATCGATTCGCTTTTGGGGATCGAATCGATTCGGACAGGGCGAATCGATTCGGAAGTCCTGCATTTTTGGGGTGTTTTCATAGTTTAGTTTTGGCTCTTTTCATTTAGGCTCGTAGTTTAGGAACCTTCCTTTGGGAAGTAATTAAGAGTCCTAGAGGGTGGTTTTGGGTAGACTAATGCCCTAGGATTAAATGGGATATTTAGGCTTACCCCGAGGGCTAGTTTGCGTAGGTTGATATCCGAATGATTTAGGAGATTAACCTAGAGATAAATTGGAGATAAAATTTTAAGGTTGATACAATTGGGAGACTCTCCTTGAGGGAGATTCGTTTTAATCGTTTAAAATATTATATTGAAGTCTTAGAGACTAATTTGAGGTTTATGGCACTTCGGGTCTTAAGTCATTAATAAAATATGACATTAAGAATGAGAAATGCATAAAGATAAAATATGGTACTAATAAATAAGTACAAATGATTTTGAGAATGTAAAATTGGATGTTTTCAAAGGGAAAAGTAATGGTTTTCATAAATGTTAATGGATGGATACACACCTCTCTAATTCGCTATCTTAAGGGAAGTTCGCGCGTTGTGGTGAAGCCCCCTGACAAATTAACGCAGGGAGGATATAGTCCCTAGGCCATGTGAGAGTTTGTGTTGTATATTTTTCTGCGATGGGTAGGAGATTCTGGGTGTGGTCTTGGCTATCCCGCAGGCACATGGCCGCTTCCCGACGTTTCGATAGGATCCCTGGTTGTCTAAATGATAGGCCCTGGAAGATGATAGCCATTTAGGGGCGCGCACAGTGGGGAAACCCAGACGGGCGGTCTTAAATCGTTATATATATATGATTATAACTATTCTAAATCGAGTTGGACTTGATGTATGATGGTTCCATAAAGAGCACAATGAAAATGCCATAAAGAGCATGAGAAAGTGCCATAAAGAGCACGAGGAAAATGCCACAAAGAGCATATGATGATAATTATATTCTTGATAAGGAAGATATTTTTACAAAATGTATAGTTGAAATGAAATGACACAAAGAGCATAAAATTATGATTATATTTCCTAATAAGGAACGAATTTATGAAATGAATTAGTATACGATGAAATTTATTGGTAAGCATTTGATAAAATGTTGTACCATTTATATATTCCAAAAGAATAAATGGGAATTTTGTTTTGATGGTGAATGGATATAATTATGTATCCTTGCGGAGTTGTAGATGAGACCTCATATATATATATAATACATATAATATTGTGCTAAGTGTCTAATGTATCTCGACGATCAGCCTTGCCTAGTAGTAGTGTATCGGGGGGGGTTCCTTGTTTGGATTCCGCTTTGCGAGATACCCCACGCAAGAATAAGGGAATAGTGTTGTGACTGGGGAGAAGTTAGCCTTTAGTACTTGGATTAATTAGGACAGAGTCTAATGTATCTCGACGATCAGCCTTGCCTAGTAGTTGTGTATCGGGGGGTTTCTTGTTTGGATTTCGCTTTGCGAGACACCCCACGCACGAATAAGGGCATAGTGTTGAGACTGGGGAGAAGTTAGCCTTCTGTTCTTTGCTTAAATTGAACATCATCATTGATATTGCGCTAGGTTTCTGTTAGATTGAGAGGTGAGAAATATTATTGTTAATTGCGAGAGAATCACGCACTTAACTGTCATGCATTTTATTCACATGGGAATCATATCAAACCGGGCCCTGACCCGTATCTATATTTCTTTTTTTCTGCATATACTCTTTGCCGTTACAGGTGCTCTACCGCATGGACGTCCGTATTTACATTTCCATTCCGGTTGTCATGGAGCTACAGCATATTGCGGATGTTGTTGGTTAATTGTATTAGTCGCTTCTTTCCATTCTACTTTAGTTATGTTCAGTTTATTTATTCGGGCGTGTTGCCCAGTGTTGCACTCATTCATTATATTGTAAATATTGAAATGTAATAGTCGGACTATTTGCATTGGTCTGTTTACCGACAGCTTATTCGGTGATTATTTATTACATTATCATTCTTAAATATTCGGTTTTTGATATCCACCATTTTTCCAAATAGGATTGTCTAAGCTTTTTTTTTTTTATTTACAAATTTTCTTCTTATTAACAGTCCGTTTTTTAAAATGATTGGTGGTTATCCCGTACTATTATTTTAATCGACGGTGATACTGAGAATGGACCATCTATGATTCCTGTAATTATTAGAGTATTGGGCTGGACACCAATTATTTTAGCAGGTGGGTTGTCATATATGGTATCAGAGCATTATGTTCTAGAGTCCTTAGGAATCTGTGCGGATGTATTTTACTTTCAGCGTTACTTCTGATTTGATATAGAACCCTAAGATTAAGATCGTTGATTTCTTTGGTGAGAACTCGTTCTCCTGCTATGATATGAGAACCCCGAAAATCTTTTGTGTGTTCGTGTGAGACTGGTAAGTCGTCAGATGAAGGGCATCATGGAAGGCCGTTATGAAGGCGTTATGAGAATGGATTTTAATAGTTGCGAACTGTAGTCGGGGATGAGGACCGCTTTAGAGGTCGCTTCCCTTGTAGCATTATCTTATATTGCTACCGTGACTACTAAGTACAGTGGATATAGTTTTCCAAGTACCGTTGTCGGTAGAGGGTGATACTAAGTTTGGGACTCCAAGCGACATTAAGTTGAAGATGAGAGGTCCTTAGTGAGGACCACCTGTTGAAGTTAAGTTTGATAGAGGAGGTGTAATCTCGTTTGGTAAGAATATAAGGCCCGAGAGTTTGGCCTAGAGTGGGGCATAGAAGTGCCCAGGTGCGAAGATCGGAAGGAAAATCTTCCACCCATTTGGAGTAAGGTTAAAATGGCGGAATAGGTAGTCGCCTTCTATTGATGGAGTAGGAGGTTTTGGCACATAGGGAAACCCGTTAGAAATTTTCGATGACAAGTTTCTTTATGGTGCTGGGAATGATGAGAAAATAAATTCTCAAGTATTCATGCGAGGTTCGAGTAAAGGTAGACAGTGAATTTAGGGTGTCACGATTTGGGAAATCGTTCACCAAAATAAGATTGGTATGAAGAGGAAGGAGCCCTTTGATAGAAAAATCGGCTCACAAGTAAGTGTTGTTAACACTTTAGGAGAAGCGGTGTTCATGATACCCCATCGGTGGACATCCACCCGGGGAAGGCTCATTGAACTAAGGCCGGGGAGGCTAGTATAATGTTCCCTTTATAGGAGAAGTTAAGGGAACTATGTGAGAAATCGCTAGAGTAGCTAGAGATAGAAGTTGTTTATGTCGGTTTAGACTAGAATTATACGTCTAGGAACCTTTAGAAATGGCCAAAGAGATTGGCAAGTATGTCGGCGGAAATTCCACCGTAGTTGAAGGTGGGATGTTCCTTATGTTAAAATGGAATAGTATTATATTTGCCCTAGATTCGGGTGTGTATATTGAACTTGTGGTAGTATATCTATATAGCTTCCATTATAGGGAAGTTCTATCTTTTCTTTCACTCGTTATGGGGCGTGTGATGATATGTGTGGTATGTGCTGCTTGTATTATATGTAATATACGAGTAGATATATTCTTGGATTGGTTGGTGTGATAGCAAGTGAATAAATCGCGGGGCTATCCTATTTCTAGTTCTAGGGAGGACTAGTTGTTCTATAATATCTCTCCTCGATACAGGTTGAGACTTTATGGAGGTGGTTTATGGTATGTAGATAGTTTTCATTTTTTATTTTATTTTGCTTCGTTTGTTTTGTTTTATTATTTCCTTGATTTTCTTGTGTATTTTATTGCCTTATCTCCACGACCAACAAGTTAACGGGATTGTGTGGAGGGGTTCCTTATTTGGATTTCGCTTTTGCGAGACGCTCCACGCATGAACCTTAACGAAGTTGGAAGTGGAAAGATGTGCATTTTTTCTTTCTTTTCTTTCTTTCCTTTCTTTCTATTGGTTAAGTGCTGGGTTGGAAAGTTTAGCCAAGAATCACGTACATGAGTGATTAGAGGGCTAAGTTAAAGTGCGTGATATGAGCACTGTGATAGTTTTTCCTCTGATCGATGTGGGGAAGACTAAGATATGAAAGTCGAATTTAGACTTATGATTATACCTTAATGAGAAGGTCATCTATAAAAGATGTATGTATGTATATTGGGATAAGGTAATTGTAGTGTCTTACAGAAAGTAAGCGCACGATCAGTTAAAATTTTCATTTTTCTGTTGAATTGGTAAGACTTAGAGTTAGGGTTTTTAGCAATCCCGATCATGTGTCTTCGACCGTTACTTCTCGACGACCGACGATGCGAGGTAGTAGTGTAACGGGAGGGTTCCTTGTTTGGATTTTGCCTCGACGAGACGTCCCATGCATGAAACCGAGCTAATGTCGGGAGTTGGGAAAGGTCTTGGGCACTAGGGATTTAGTTAGGATTTTACGTATACGACTAGACTAGGATAGATAGATTGACTTTAGGATTATTAGGATGTAAGGCCTTTAGGGCATGTAATGTGGTTTTAGGAAGGTGATTGGGAGTTGACCACAATAGGGTTGTGGGTTAACTCTAAGTGGGATTTGGTCCCTAGAACGACGAAGAGGTTTAGGATCTTGAGTGATTCGGAATGTTAGGCCATAGAAGTAGGGGCCTTTCTTAGATAGAGCATACATCGGTAACCTATCTTTAGAGGAGTTGAAGTACGAACTGACTTTTACTCTTGCACTCATGTTCTTAAGATCGAGAGTGGATTTGATAAACGAGTCCTTGCCAGGAACATGAAGTATTAATGCTGGCGCATGAACCCATTCTTTATGCGTCTCACAGACTTAAATTCGGTGAGAAATATTATTTTTTCGCTCGATTTAGAGCTCGTAGTGGTAGTATTAGCCTTAAGGAATAAAGGCACTACTTCCTGGGCAGGGATTTGGTCTTTTCACGAGCAAGAAGCTGAAGTTTGTGAGGGACTATCGATGGAATACTCCCCTTTCGCTAAGGAAATGCAGATGGGTTAGTAAATGCTCTGAGTAGAGTACCGTCGGAGAGATTAAGTAGGCACGGGATGCCAAGTAGAACGAGCTTCACCGAGGGGATGCTATAGTAAGAGCGCTCGTGTCCGTGATTGACCGACTCACCTACTAGTGTGAAGAGACTAGTGGTGGGACGAGGAAGGACGGGAATAATAGTTTGTAGGGATTGAAATCTCCATTCAATTGTTCGGATCATTTCTTGCAAGTAGAGTACCGGGAAGTACAAGTGTCTCCTTCCATAATAGAAAGGTAGGATCGATAGTTCTATAGGAATGATTAGGTTCTATGTTAGAGAAAGAAGAAGGTAGACTAAGATCGAATTATGATGACCTTAGTAGAGCAAAATAGGAATGCCACTTTTTAACCAGGGGTTTACTAGGAATGATAGAACGGTAGTTTATAGTGGTATACCCTTATGTGGTTATACTATATGCCTGAATTTTGAGGGCAAAATTCCCTTCTAAGGGGGGGAGTATGTAACAACCCAGGTTTTTGAGCGCCTATTTTATATTATTTCGCCCGATGGGCTAATACTCTAAAATAGGGGAAGTTGGAGTAAATATTATTCCCGTGAGATTTAGGGATAATACTTACTATGTTTTGTCTATTTACCGTATGAGAAGGTAAATGGCATTATATTGTGATATATTGCGTCGTTATATGTAAAACGACGATTATGGCTCATGTTTGAATTGAGGTATAATTAATAAAGTAAAATAAAATTGGGAACATAAAATTGTTCACACTTTCCCGAATGCCAAAATAGGGGGTGCGATTGTTTTTAGAATAGTCTAGATAGTCAAAATAAGTGTCATGTTGTGTTTTTGGATTTCAGGCACTTTTGACGCGTTTTGGCTCAATTATGCAGATACGAGTCATTTTAATGGTGTATTTGCAATTAAAAGAGGGCAATTGGGTTTTAAGACCCGTTTAAGTCCCCCCACCCCTTTTCTTTTTTCATTTTGTGAGAGAAGCCAAAGTAGAGAAAGAGAGAGGAGAGAGCTTGGGAGAAATGGGAGAAATGAGAGAAAATGGAGATTTGAGGCCGAAATTCGTTGCTACCGGAATTGAATCCGAGACCACAAACTCGAGGCAAGTTTCTTACTTTCTAGATGTTTATTTAATGTGATAAATTGCATGTTTAGTTAAGTTTTGGAGATTTAAACCATATATTGGTTTTTGTTGATTTTGATGATTAAACCCTTAATTCTTAGTTTTAATTTGATTTGAGGGTAAATTAGTAGTTAGTAATGGTGTAGAAATGATTTGGGTTAAATTGTTGTTGTTGATGTTGGGAAAAATTGAGGGTTTTGGGATTTTAGGGTTCAAACAACCCGTAACCCATACTTGGAAATTCTGCTGGATCGAATCGATTCGCCCCTAGCGAATCGATTCGGCAATAGGGAAAGTTACAGGTCTGAATAGGGCGAATCGATTCGGATCTACCGAATCGATTCGGGGTTATGCAGAATGCCAGGGTCTTCTTGACCGAATCGATTCGGACCTACCGAATCGATTCGCTTTTGGGGACCGAATCGATCCGGACAGGGCGAATCGATTCGGAAGTCCTGCATTTTTGGGGTGTTTTTCTAGTTTAGTTTTGGCTCTTTTCTTTTAGGCTCGGAGTTTAGGAACCTTCTTTTAGGAAGTAATTAAGAGTCCTAGAGGGTGGTTTTGGGTATACTAATGCCCTAGGATTAAATGGGATATTTAGGCATACCCCGAGGGCTAGTTTGCGTAGGTTGATATCCGAATGATTTAGGAAATTAACCTAGAGATAAATTGGAGATAAAATGTTAAGGTTGATACAATTGGGAGACTCTCCTTGAGGGAGATTCATTTTAATGGTTTATAATATTATATTGAAGTCTTAGAGACTAATTTGAGGTTTATGGCACTTCGGTTCTTAAGTCATTAATAAAATATGACATTAAGAATGAGAAATGCATAAAGATAAAATGTGGTACTAATAAATAAGTACAAATGATTTTGAGAATGTAAAATTGGATGTTTTCAAAAGGAAAAGTAATGGTTTTCATAAATGTTAATGGATGGATACACACCTCTCTAAATCGCTATCTTAAGGGAAGTTCGCGCGTTGTGGTGAAGCCCCCTGACAAATTAACGCATGGCGGATATAGTCCCTAGGCCATGTGAGCGTTTGTGTTGTATATTTTTCTACGATGGGTAGGAGATTCTGGGTGTGGTATTGACTATCCCGCAGGCACATGGCCGCTTCCCGACGTTTCAATAGGATCCCAGGTTGTCTAAATGATAGGCCCTGGAAGATGATAGCCATTTAGGGGCGCGCACAGTGGGGAAACCCTGACGGGCAGTCTTAGAATCGTTATATATATATGATTATAACTATTCTAAATCAAGTTGGACTTGATGTATGATGGTGCAATAAAGAGCACAATGAAAATGCCATAAAGAGCATGAGAAAGTGCCACAGAGAGCACGAGGAAAATGCCACAAAGAGCATATGATGATAATTATATTCCTGATGAGGAAGATATTTTTACAAAATGTATAGTTGAAATAAAATGCCACAAAGAGCATAAGATTATGATTATATTTCCTAATAAGCAACGAATTTATGAAATGAATTAGTATACGATGAAATGTATTGGTAAACATTTGATAAAATGTTGTACCATTTATATATTCCTAAAGAATAAATGGGAATTTTGTTTTGTTGGTGAATGGATATAATTATGTATCCTTGCGGAGTAGTAGATGAGACCTCATATATATATATATATATAATACATATAATAATGTGCTAAGGGTCTAATGTATCTCGACTATCAGCCTTGCCTAGTAGTAGTTTATCGGGGGGTTCCTTGTTTGGATTTCGCTTTGCGAGACACCCCACGCACGAATAAGGGCATAGTGTTGTGACTGGGGAGAAGTTATCCTTTAGTACTTGGATTAATTAAGACAGAGTCTAATGTATCTCGACGATCATCCTTGCCTAGTAGTAGTGTATCGGAGGGTTCCTTGTTTGGATTTCGCTTTGCGAGACACCCCACGCACGAATAAGGGAATAGTGTTGAGACTGGGGAGAAGTCAGCCATCTATTCTTTGCTTAAATTGAACATCATCATTGATATTGCGCTAGGTTGCTGTTAGATTGAGAGGTGAGAAATATTATTGTTAATTGCAAGAGAATCACGCACTTAACTGTCATGCATTTTATTCACATGGGAATCATATCAAACTGGGCCCTGACCCGTATCTATATTTCTTTGTTTCTGCATATACTCTTTGCCATTACAGGTGCTCTACCGCATAGACACCCGTATTTACATTTCCATTTCGGTTGTCATGGAGCTACAGCATATTGTCGATGTTGTTGGTTATTTGTATTAGACGCTTCTTTCCATTCTACTTTAGTTATGTTCAGTTTATTTATTCGGGTGTGTTGCCCAGTGTTGCACTCATTCATTATATCGTAAAAATTGAAATGTAATACTCGGTGTAACTATTTGCATTGGTCTGTTCACCGACAACTTATTCGGTGAATATTTATTACATTATCATTCTTAAATCTTCGGTTTTTGATATCCACCGTTTTTGAAATAGGATTGTCTAAGCATTTTTTTTATTTACAAATTTTCTTTTTATTGACAGTCCGTTTTCTAAAATGATTGGTGGTTATCCCGTACTATTATTTTAATCGACAGTGATGCTGAGAATGGACCATCTATGATTCTTGTAATTATTAGAGTATTGGGATGGCCACCTATTATTTTAGTAGGCGGGTTGTCACAAATATAAGAAGATAAAATTGGATTCGAGTCATTTTGGTAAACTATATCACACTTATATAATTTTTATTTTCCCATATAATGATTTAAACTTAAATGTTAACTAAATCTTCGTAATAATTTAATCTTTTAGTTCGCCTAAGACGTCATTATTCTCCAACCTTTCCTTAGTCACATACGCCATTCGTACACTCTAAAAGTTCCATCTTAACTTGTTTAAGTTTTAAAGTCAAATAAAAATTTTCTCTTTCAAAAATTTAGCGACTCGCCACACTCTCTAATATCATGTATGATTTGGAAAATTTGAGAGAAAAATAGCCTTAAGTTTCCCTTTTTTTTTTGCCAAAACTTACTTTTCTTAATATTCGGGATATTGTCTTAGACCATCACTATAGTGTAACAACTTGTAATTTTATCCGATAATGAATTAAATTAATTCGAAAAGCTAGCTTAAAAGACTGCTAATATGAGTGTATATAAGTCTTGATCCATTCAAAAGAGTCCTTATAACATAAAACTCTCTAGGCAAAAAAAACATTTGTCACAATTCTAGACCGTGACTAACGGGAGAACTGTGTTAGTTTTAATAGGACTCTAATGTCACTTAAATTCTCTAATCTTCCTCCACTTAAATTAATACGGGGTTAGGACTTTTCAAACATATTTCGACAACCTCTAAGATATTTAGACCCTTATAATTTCCATCTTCTTCCACCTCCAAACCCTAGGCCCATTTAAACCAAGATTTCAGTCCAAAATTTGAAGGCTTAATTGATGTTTTCTCGAGATTGCTTAAGGACAATACTTTGTTAATTTTTTTAGAGGAACACAACCGTCTAATTAGAATTTTCAATCAACTTTTCTTCAGGCATGGATACTCTATTATCTTCCTTTAGTATTATGAATTTTAAGTGTCGCCTAAATATTTAATTACATATTTTCTTAAAATAAATTAGCAACTTTAATTAGAAACTGAAAATTGATTTGGTACTGTTTTAGAAACCCTTGGGTGCATAGGATAGAGTATTGGGTTTTGGCTATTATGGATGTAGGTTCACATGTAGAAATTATAGAATTTATTTAAATGACAAAGGGGCGTGTACACACTCATAAAATTATATAGTTAATGAAAGTGATGATTATTGTGTGTTTCATAAATGTGCATGTTGATTAATTTAAAATTATTAAATGAAAATAATTGTGTTAAGAATGACGATGGTGTTATTAATTGAATTAAGTTAAATTGTGCCTTTATGAGTAAATTTCAATATTGTTCATATATATGTTATTGGATTGTGTGATTGATTATTATTCATAATTTCCATCGCGGGGACAATAGGATTTTTGGGTAGTATGCTCTCACCTATGTTTTTAGGATGCTTGCTAGGTATGAGATTAATGGGTAGGCTTTAGTCGTTATTTACACTTTGTAGGTATGATACTAGTTAGCGTAGATTTTTACGAATGGGATATTTCGAGGTGGGGTTGATTTTTATCTCATACCGTCGAGTTAATGACCTCGTCATAAGACTAGGAAGAGATTATTTATATAAATTCATCCTATGAAATAGGATAGGATGCGGTTGTATTTTTGAGACCTCTAGGTATGGGACTAGGGGTGGTTTGAGGTTTATGCTCTAAAATAGGGTGGGCTAAAATAAAATAAAGAGAAATTGAGATGATGAGAAAATAAGAAATTGAGAATTAATGCTTAAGGTAATAAACGAATATTAAAATATATTGGCGTTGTTAATATGTGCAGGACTGATAGTTAAATGGGTTTGTTGGCTATTGCGATGTGTGGGTGTGTGACGGCGTAATAAGTGCAGGGCTGAGAGTTAAACGAGCTGGCTGGCTATTATGACGTGTCGTGGGTGGAACCTCCTCAATAAGTGAAGGGTTGACAGAATACAGACTGGCTGGCTATTACGATGGGAATGGGTGTGGTGTAGAACATTGAGAGTCCCTCAACCAAATAAATAAAATGTGATAAAGCTTTCATTGGGAGTCCCACAAATGGTATTATAAATGATAGAAATTAATAACTTGATTAATTGAATTTAAGTTAGATGGATGAATAATTAGACTTCGACTGTGGCCTGGCATAATTGCGTATTTTAGCATATGTCGTTTATTTACTCGCATTGTTATTTATTTATTTCGTCGAATTTAAAATATTCTATTTTTATATTTATCATGTATAATGCTAATGTTTGGGTTCACGGACACTAATTGAGGGGAGTAGTGTGTATTCATGCTCGGGGCTCTGACCATGTGCATTGACTAACTTTTTCAGGTGTAAGTATTGGAGTAGCTACAAAGGAACTTGGAGTTATATCTTGGATGTGCAACTGGAGTTATTTTATTTTATGCTTAGTAGTTTAGTCATATTTTCTCTTTCATCGTACTTATATGAGACACTAGTTATGGATTTGGTGGGCCATTTGGTTCCAAAGTTGTCCATGGTTTCAGCCAGTTACTTTATTGGATTATTTCATTTGGAGTTTTAAATAAATTATGGAGTTGAATTATTTTTGGAGTTAGCATGGTGATGGATATTTATTGCATGAATGGCTATTATTTATTGGGATCAATTTAATTATTATCTTGTGGAATGAAAATTTAATATGTCTCATATCTGTCACATGCTAAGAATGATATTTAATTTAGCAACGCTCGACGTAGTCTTAGTGACAGCCGACACCAGAATTATGCAGGGTGTTACATATAGCCTCCTACAAAATTGCATAATGTTATTATTGCACAATGATTTTAGGAAAATAAATTATCTAAACTAAAATTTCACAAAACATTGACAAATTAGAGGATATTTTGTCTCGAATTTACCACAGTAGGTGTGATAACCTTGAGAGATGCACGATAGATCAATCGATACGAGAAACCTTAGCTCAACAATTGGAACGTTGGGTCATTAGTTAAATATGAGAAATTATGTAAATTTGAATTAATTTTACGATTGTTTAAATCATAATACATAGAAATCAAACTTTGGGATATTATGAAATTAGTTTTAAAATTATATTTTTCATTCTTTTAACTCTAAAATAAATGTTTTTCTAAAAATATATAAAAGAAACACATCATTCACTCAAGAAAACAAAATCTTAGTGTTGCGTCTGTCTCTCCCTCTTATCTTTTTTATCTTCCTCCCAATTTTTTAAGAGTAATTATTTTTATCATTCCAATACGCGAGTGCACTAGGGTCCAAGTTGGAGTACTCGTGACTCACTATTTCTTCTTATGAATTTCTTTCCATCATTTGTTCTTTTTTTAGGGTGATTCTTAATTTTTCATCCTTCGAGTACTTTTTAAATTGAATCTCCTATGAGTGGGATTCTTCTAAGGAATCTATTTGTACGCCCTGGTTTTACAAGAGGTTGTAAGCTTTGGGAGGAGGAGTTGTTGCTTCCTTTTCTCTACTCCTTTTGGTAGTATTTCTATCGATTGGCCACTAAACCCTGGGTTAGATAAATAGGGGAAGGACATCATTATCCAATGACACTCTAGTCATAAAAGACGCATAACACTCTTCAACAGGCTTAGAGAATAAGATGCGCTCGAAATGTGTTTGCTCATTCCAACTCAATGTCCTCTCAATCCTACCCTTATTGTTCGATATGCACTGTTTGAGGAGCTCGACATTCCATTTTGAAGTGTCCTCCAAAGCATAGTAGTAGTTACTACACTAAAAATACTCATTTAGCTCCACCTTAAATGTCATGCTGGCGAAGGGAAGTATGTTATACGCCATAATTTTGATGATTAATTAATTAATTATAATTTATTGAATAAAATTGGAATAAGGGATTTAATTTAATTTAAATAAATTATGTTATATTTGAATTCGTCATTTAAATTGGACTTATTGGCTTAATTAAGTTGGTTTATAATGGTTGGACTTGGATTAATTATATTGTCTTAGTTTGATAAATGGTTGGTTTGAAAATATATATTTAGACCCAATATTATAAATGTCTTTTGGTAGTTACTTGGTGATCAAGTAGGGTAAGTTAAGCCTTAGTTGGTGGAAATACAAATAGGAAAAGGTTAATTAACTTAAATAATTTTGGGGTAAATAAAATAAATGAAAGGAAAAGAAAAGGAGGGTAAGGGAGCACAAGGCTGCAACCGTGCCCTAAAAGGACATGTCCGCCAGCCCATATACCTCCATCGCGACTGGGCCATTGGTCCCACGCGTGGTGCACTGGTTAGTTTGTTATATGGAGGGATTTATGAAGATTTTTACAATTGTTTCACCTCACAACTTTTACCTCTCTAAACCTTAATCTCCTTATCTCTCTACACAATAACCCTAATCATTATAGAGAATAAAACACCTTTAATAACTCAAAATTAAGCTCAATAAAAGAATGGAGAAAATTAAAGAAAAGAATAAGAAGGAAAGAAGAAGGAATAAGAAAAAGGGTAATTAAAGAATAACTCAAGCTTGGGGCATCATCTCTTCAAATCAACAAAGTTCTTCATTACAAGATAAAATCTACTCTTTCTCTTTAATGTTTACAAAAATTAATTTCTAGCTAAACATTCAGATTAATTTATAAAATACATTGGTGATAATTAAATTATAAATATTATAATGGTTTAACCTTATTTTATGTAAATTGTAATTTGATATATGAATTCATGCTAATTATACGAATTGTGAATTAATATATTAATCCATTTTAATTCTAGATTGGAAATTCAAATTTGAATGAAAGTCACATGTATAGGAGAGAACCCTATTAAAATTGAAATGTTTATCTACTTGAAACCCGTATTTTATGAAATTGGATTATAATTCTTTCCTAGTTTAATTTTGATAATATGCAATTAAAAATGATAGTAAAATCAAATGTTATTACATGTACACAACTTAATCATTCTTAGAACAAATCAATCATAAGTTCTTGATTTTGTCTTAATGGAAATCACGTATGAAAAATGTTTAATATATTGAAACTTAATTCAATGAAATTAAAACTTAATTTAATGAACATGTTTTAATAAGAGTTATTATATTGAAAGGAATTTTATTTTTTCCATGTATATTTGTAATCAAATTGTATTACGACCTTCATATGTTGATTATTCTCCTCGTGAATTAAAGCACTCAAAATTCTAGAGGATAAATGCTAATTGTTTAGACTTAGTTTTTGTATATAATTCTATGTAATGTTACATGTTGGACATATTGAAAGTATATAAAGTCAAAGATACAAACATTAAATATAGACTATATGAAAGGGATTTCATAAATGGTTAGATTATCCTAATAGGATAATGCTATAAAAGGGTTGGGAAAGGAATAATCATTTGTTTTATGCATGTCTCGGTATAAGGTCATGGTTGCATGATTAGTTGGTTGTTATTATGGATGGGGTTTAGTTGTTGGATTCATTTATTTAGTCTGTTCTAGATAAAAAAAAACAACGGACAGTTGAACTAGTGACCTCGGTGGTTAATTAAGAGTTAGTTGCGGTTGATTTAATCCTTGTAAGATAAAAAATGACAGACTTACGTGTTGTGGCCCCGTAGTTAGTTGGAGGCTAATCAGAGTTTTATTCATGACGATATTATTGTGGGTTTTGGGTATACTAGTGGTCTCCTGATATTTGGGAACTAATATGTGTTTAAAAGACATAATAAAATACATTATGAAAGATAACATCGGTAATGGTGTGGCGAATTATTGTACAATTAATATAAAGTTGTGGATTTATTATTTATACACATGATTGTCAGTTTTATTACTTGCTTTGCGTAGCTTTTTATCTTGCGACGGACCTCACTCGTCACATTGTTTCCAGGAGATATAGCGGCACGTTAGACCAAGATCCCCTCTCATGAGCACCAACTTATTATTCCAATCACCACCAATCAAAGATATTGTTGTTGGAGTTAATCTTTATTTTTATGCTTTTGAGTGACGTGAGGTTTATCTTTTACCTCATTAGATAGTGTACTCAGTTTATATTTATGTTGGAGGTTTTTGAGATGCTATTTTAGCATGTATTGCTTTTGGATTATTATGTCAGATATTATCATTTATATTTATCTTAGATGGTGGTGGTGATTGACTTCCATTTCATGTTTGTATGTGTTAAGGATATTCATATTGCACTCTACTTAGTTCATCTTTATTCATTGTTTTCATTTCATTCTAAGATTGGTATATAATTATTTTAACAACCTTTATAGTTTAATAAATAGACTTGGTCAACCTGAGTATTAAAATATACGCGTCACAAAGTACATCTTGATGGGTTCAGTCACTGCTTAATTCCCATTTGACTCTTCTCACGATGTTTTAAAATCTAATCACGCCCCAACTAATAGTGTCAAACCTAGTTGTGAGCAACCCAAGGTTTGATACTCATCGAATTGTGTCTCATTTTTATGTTTTTGCACAACCTTCTCTTACATGCCCATCTTTCTTTTATTTACGCCATGAATCGAATTCTCTGGCATATATATCCTCGTAGAACAAATCAACATGTCTTCATCCTCGGTGAATTTTTACTTCCTATGAATTAACTTTTGCACTGGAGTTTTTGGCGTTTGAGTTTATCCCAATTGATCCATTTGGTTTGAAAATCGAATTCCATGGGCTCAGTAGTGATTTAGATGATGAACTTGTGAAAAAAATGGATAATTCAATGCTAGTTGATTAGGCATATATTCTTCACATTTATCCCCTTAATTTCGGTATTTTTATGACCCCGTGCGATATAAATAGCTTGGATTTGTCTCATATGTATGCTACTAACCCTTTTTGGCAAGTATTTCATATTTTGTGTATCTTTTATGTATTTTACAAGTATTTCTTGCAAGAAAGATGGAAAAGAGAACTCAAAATAGTGAAAAAAAACCAAGAATCGGGGAGTTGAAGGGAATTTTCGTAATTTTTTAGCCTTAGTATAGAGGTGGGGCAAACTGGAAAGTTGAAGAGCTTTTAATTACAAGAACACTGGAAAAAACGACACCTCAATCCGAGCTACGGTGAAGAAGTTATGCCCATTTGAAGTTGAGAAAGAAATCCAAGAAAGAAAGCTGTCAAACACAAACCGAACTGAACCTGAGAAAAAAGAACCGATCCGGTCATTAGTCATGCACCAGATCCGTTACAAAATTAGTCACACTTTCTAAGTGTGACAAATTGGCAGATACGAAAATTTTATTTTATGCTTATCTTTTAGCCAAAAGAGTATTGTGTTTTGGGGCTCTTCTAAACGACATCTAGCCTATATATTTAGTCATTAGGACTATTTTTATTAAGATTTCCTTCATGTAAAAGTTCCATAACAAGTAGGAACATCTAGGAGAAGAATTTAAATACTTTGCACCATTAATTCAAGAGCTTTTTCGATTTTTCTTCAATCTTTGATTTTTTTCTTGCATGTTCTTGTTCTTCAATCTTGGTAACTTTTATTTCCTGCACCTTTATTATTATTTCTTATATTTCATCTCTCTTTCCAAGCAATTATGAGTTCATGCAACGTAGATAACATCGTTTTCATTAATTTCACCATGTTAGGCTAGGTTTTTAAAGGTTGGGATACATGAACTCAACCTGATGTGGTAGTTGCATGTGTATAAAATTAATCCTCTAAATATAATGGTTTATTATGACCGTATTGCGTAGAAACGTGACAATTTTAGATCTTTGGATCTCGTTTGCTTCAGGGTAACCGGGATGCTTCAGAATGCAATTCGAGTGTAACTATCACAATACTGATTTACTCGTCCTCTGATTAAGTATGGTGCGGGCTTGAACCTCATATACGTAATGCTTGGGAGTACTAAATTCCGGGTCTAATTAATCACTTAAATTTACGATTAGTTTTAACCATCAATACTCTAGGCTTGGGGGATTGTGTCCCTACCTTAATTTTCTAATTAGTTTTAGTTAACTTCTTTATTTTTAACATTTTCCTTTCTCACTCAATCATCATCTTTTACACTTTATTTTTTGAAGTAATAAATCAATAAAAATCTATCAAACATTCCCTGTGGATTCGATACCCAGACTCACCACTATACTCCGCAAGAGTGTAGTTAAAGTTTAGATTTTTTTTTTGTATTGTGGTCTAAAGCCGATAACAACGACTAGCGTATTTACACGGACGCTCGGTTTCCAACACGATCAAAATGGCGCCGTTGCCGGGGAGTGTTTTGTTATAGATTATAATTGATTTACTATTTCATAAGATATTTTTCTTCTTTTTTTTGTTTTAACCTTTTTGCAGGATTGCACTATTGAGCGTAGGGTTGTGTTTCGACCGGATCGGATCGGAAAATGACATTTCGGAAGAAATTTAAATTTTTTCGGAAATAAAATATTTGTTCCAATTTCCTATCCAATTTTTTCGAAAAATCAAAAAAGTTTCCGAATTCAGAAAAATCAAAAAATCGAAAAAAAATCGAGAAAATTCGAAAATTCAAAACATATAATAAAAATTCAGAAATTTTGGAAATTCCAAAATTTCAAAAAAATTAATATAGGATTTTCGATTACTCAAAATTCTCATTTTAAAGAAATCGAAAAAAGATTTAACCCGACATGTAAATATGTAAGGATTTAACTATTTTTTTCATTTGTGTAGAGGATAGATGGATATTCTCCTTTTATAGAGGACATTTTTGGGCCTCTCTTCCTCTCCTAGTCAATGTGAGACACAAGAGAATGTTTTTAAAAAATTGGAAATCGAAAAATATTTCGAAAAAAATCGGAAATAATTCGGAAAAATCATATCGGCATAGTTTCGAAAAAATCGGATCGAAAAAATCGGAAATTCGAAAATTCAGAATTATTTCCAATTTTCAATCCGATTTTTTTCGAAAAAATCAAAAATCGGAAAATCGAAAATCGAAAACCTTATATACGTTCCAAAATCGAAAAATATCGGATTGGATATCGAAAAAATCGAATTGTTCGGAAAAAAAAACATAGCCCTAATTGAGAGCCAAGAAACGTTGAATCCTCAACCGCACACCTCCTTATGTGGATTGTCCATTTATAAATCATTTGATAATCATGTCTTTTCATAGTGAGTTCGGTAATTATAATGGTTTATATGGGAATAGTTCTCAAACTTTTTATTTTCAAGAATCCGTGCCTCGAGCTATTACCATTGGTGAGGGCCTTCGAATTCTTGAGAATGAAAGGCTTGAGAATATATATTGGGAAGAAAATAGCTTTCGAGCTTTTTATTTTCAAAAACCTCATCCTCGACCTATTACCATTGGTGAGGTGTATCTATGTATTCAGTATGAAGGGCTTGAAAACAAATATCGGGAAAAAAATCGTTTTGGGGAGCAAGATTTGGATGCATTATTCAAATCCAATGACGACTTTTCTCCCGAGGTTATAGTGCCAAGGAATCCTACTTGGGAAGAAAGAATGTTTTTTATAATCAAACAAATACTCAATATTCTGTCCACCCAAAGCACGATGAATATCGATATTGGTTTTATTAAGGAAATTCTCTCACTTTGCGATGAGATTCGTTATGATTGGAAAAACAAAGAGAAGGTTGAGACTTGTGTGTCACCTCAAATTTTTTAAGAACATCTCATTGAAAGTGAGTCTTTTCCCCTTGAAATTTAATCTCCAAGTGATGATGAATCATTTGAGATTGAGTTTATCTCATCACCATTCCCGTTCACCGTTATTGAACCATTAGAAGTACCGCTAGATTCCTATGAGTCAGTTGAAAATTTTGAAACGTTTACACCTTTTACCGACAAAGACACTTTGCTAGAATTTTTTTCTAATATGTACTCTTTCTTTTTGTGTGCCCCTCTCCCCATACTACTTCAAAAATATTTGGGATGTGATTATATTTTTCTTGGATCTCAATTGTACTTGTCCCACCTAGCATCCAAACCACCCATCATCCCGTTAAAATTTTTAATCCGTGATGGTTTATTTTTTCCATCTCACACATGCCTTCCGTTGTTCAAACGGAATCCTTATATTTCGGGAGGCATGCATCCTAGTGAGGGTACACCATTAATCCCTCAAAGTCATATTGTATTTTGGGTGGACCCTCAAATTTTTCGACTTCTAGTGTATAACTTATTAGAATTTGAAAATTGTAGGTTGTACAATAGTTAGCTTATTTTTTTTTTAGTTTATAATTTTTGTTATTCTTTTTGCTATGCTTGGTTCTAACATGTTTTGTAGATTCAATTGAATCGTACTTTTCGGGGATCGCTCCTTTTTGGGTAATATCTTTATTTTCCTCTCTTTATGTTGTGTTCTTGATTCGCATTGAGGACAATGCAACATTTAGGTTAGGGGGTGTGGGATATTCTTCCCGTTTATTGTTTAGATTCATTAATTCAATCACATGTTCTTTCCAAGAGTGTTTTTTTTAAGGAATTTTTTTTTAAAAAAATTTTGAAAAAAGCCAAAAATATTTTTCTTCAAAATATATAAAGATTGGAATTTAAAAGCTTCAAAAATGTCACAAATATTTTGTCTCAAGTTGTAAAAATCAAATGCACAAAGTCGAAATTGACCAAAGATGGAAATTGTGCAAAAATTGACGACTTAACGAATAAGTGTGGAGATTAACAAATCCGGTGAGATTCGAGCCTTTCATCTTTGTGAAACTTATAAATCAATCTGAGTTAATTGTTAACTCAAAGTTCTTTTCAGCATCTAAAAAGTCGTCGAGGATCTCAATCCTTTCATTTTGATCGGTTATGAAAAATGTGTGTGATATTGCTTTGAAAAACATGCCAAAATTGATCTCTAAACTAATCCATCTCGAAACGCATATGGTAAAGCAATTAGGATGTTGGACAATGAAGTAGGCCCTCGTTTGTCACCCAAAAATATTGGCCATAAAAAGATGTGAAAAATTATCCCTTTGATGACCCAAATTGAGCCGAACAATAATTATCCTTTTCGTTTGGTACCCCAAAAAATCCACGTAGCCTGGAATTGCGAAAAGGGAATATTCAATAAAGTTCAGAAAGTGCATAAAAAGGGGCAAGAAAAAAATAGATATGCTCAGCAAAAATAGCAAGAAAAGAAAAAAAGTGAAAAACAAAAGAAAAAAAATAGAGAAAAAGAAGAAAAAAATGAGCAATAGCCCGGAAAAAGCACAAAAAGACATCATAAATGACTTTTCCAATTCCAACCTTCCCTACCATTTTCATTTTACCCAATATACCTTAAAACCCGAAAAAGTCCTAACCGAGTTCGAATTGCAAAATTGGTTACCGCGTGGAGAGCTAATACACCAAAAGATAATAAAAGAGATTGATTGCGTGAATAAGAGGCAATGTTCCCATTTTTAAAACCATATTCCGTTGACGAGATCCTATCACTATAGAATTTCCATCTTTCTACTTGTGTGCGTGACTTTGTATCTAATATATTTACTCTTTATATCACGTATACCGAGAAAATAGCCACATTCCGAGAGATTCGTTTGAGAGAGCATCCCGTGAGCATTTGAATCAAAACAAATTTTCGGAAAGTAACGTAATGATCAATCGATGGAAGTTAGCGGTCCGATTTTTGGCTTCGCACACACACACACTGACTTGAGACTTGGAAATATGACTTTAAAGTGACTGTTTTTGGGGAGTTTAAATTTTACAATTTTTAAGTATTTTGATATTTCTTTGAGTCAATAACGAATTTTGTGGGTATATTCACTGCAAACCCTCACGAGACACCACTCGTCTTACTAGGGTAACCTAGGGGTTTAAAGGCTTGTTGCATACGCTAAATGCAATCGCTTGCCCGTGAAAGAGTTATTATGTCCCAATAAAGTTTTTAAAGGGTCCTTAACTCATACTCTCATTCTTTTACATTACTCGGGACGCGCAAAGTTCTAAGTTAGGGGGGTTTGATTAGGCATAAATTCTTCACATTTATCCCCTTAATTTCGGTATTTTTATGATCTCGTGCGATGTAAATAGCTTGAATTTGTCTCATATTTATTCTACTAACCCTTTTTGTCAATTATTTCGTATTTTGTGTATCTCTTATGTGTTTTACAGGTATTTCATGCAAGAAAGATGGAAAAGAGAACTCAAAAGAGTGAAAGAAACCAAGAATCGGGGAGTTGAGGGAATTTTTGTAATTTTTCAGCCTTAGTCTAGAGGTGGGGAAAACTGGAAAGTTTAAGAGCTTTCAATTACAAGAACACTGGAAAAAACGGCACCTCAATCCGAGCTACGGTGAAGAAGTTATGCCCATTTGAAGTTGAGAAAGAAATCCAAGAAAAAAAGCTGTCAGACCCAAACCGAACTGAACCTGAGAAAAAAGAACCGATCCGGTCATTAGTCGCGCACCAGATCCGTTACAAAATTAGTCATGCTTTCTAAGTGTGACAAATTGGCAGATACGGAATTTTTATTTTGTGCTTATCTTTTGGCCAAAAGAGTTTTGTGTTTTGGGGACTCTTCTAAACGACGAGCCTATATATTTAGTCATTAGGACTCTTTTTATTAAGATTTCATTCATGTAAATGTTCCATAACAAGTAGGAACATCTAGGAGAAGAATTTACATACTTTGCACCATTAATTCAAGATCTTTTTCGGTTTTTCTTCAATCTTTGATTTCGTCTTGAATGTCATTGTTCTTCAATCTTGGTAACTTTTTATTTCCTGCACTTTTATTATTATTTCTTATATTTCATCTGTCTTTCCAAGCAATTATGAGTTCATGCAACGTAGATAACGTCGTTTTCATTAATTTCACCATGTTAGGCTAGGTTTTTAAAGGTTGGGATACATGAACTCAACCTGATGTGGTAGTTGCATGTGTATAAAATTAATCCTCTAAATATAATGGTTTATTATGACCGTATTGCGTAAAAACGTGATAAATGTAGATCTTTGGATCTCGTTTGCTTCAGGGTAATCGGGATGCTTCATAATGCAATTCGAGTGTAACTATCGCAATATCGATTTACTCGTCCTCTGATTATGTATGGTGCGGGCTTAAACCTCATATACATAATGCTAGGGAGTACTAAATTCTGGGTCTAATTAATCACTTAAATTTATGATTAGTTTTATACCATCAATACTCTAGGGTTAGGGGATTGTGTCCCTACCTTAATTTTTTAATTAGTTTTAGTTAACTTCTTTATTTTTCACTTTTTCCTTTCTCACTCAATCATCATCTTTTACACTTTATTTTCTGAAGTAATAAATCAATTAAAATCTATCAAACATTCCATGTGGATTCGATAGCCAGACTCGCCACTATACGCCGCAAGAGTGTAGTTAAAGTTTAGTTTTTTTTGTATTGTGGTCGGAAGCAGATAACAACGACTAACATATTTACCAGGATGCTTGGTTTCCCACATGATCACTAGTACACCTCTCTCTCTCTCTCTCCCCTAAACCCTAATTAGGGTTTGCATGGCAACCAACTCTCCCATTCCACACGTGGATCCAAAGCGCCCAGATATCCCTAATATTTAGTGTAAATCCTTCGCATATGTGGTGGCTGCATCATCTCAGGACCAGGAGGTAACAATGAAACCACCATCTATGTTTAAAGTAGAACCCGTAGTGTTTTTCTCCTACTACAAATTTGGACCGTCCTTTAAAATATGGCTTGGTAGGAAAATTCTCCCATGGAAGACCTTTGATGGAAATGATCAGAAAGGTGTTTCAAACTTTTTCTCTTAAGACTACATTCAATATAGGATTGATTTACCATAAACATATTTTGATTCGGCTTAATTACGAAGAAGATATCTCTAACATGCGGATGAGAGAATTTTGGTGTATAGGAAAATTTCCTAAGAGAATCTTAAAATGGACTACAGAATTTAGACCAGATGTTGAAATTAGCATTTGTCCTATTTGGACTTCATTCCCTCATCTACCAATTCATTTTTTCTCTAAAGAGTCTTTGTATTCAATTGATCAATTAAGCCATTGAAACTTGATGCCTCAACAGTGGATATTAACATACCTAGTCTTGCTAGGGTTTGTGTAGAGGTGGATGTTACCAAAAAGGTACAAAGGAATATTTGGATTGGATGTGGGGATACTGGTTTTTGGCAAGAGGTTATTGTGGAGGATCTTCCAAAATGTTGTCAATGTTGTTTTAAAAAAGGTCATGGCGAGGAGACATGTATTTAAAAAAAAAACAAGGTGAAGTAACAATGAAAGAATATGTGCTACCAATTAAAGTTCAGAATATCAGTCGTGAAAAGAATATGGCCAATACAGCTCAGAAGAATACGTAATTCGCAATAGCAGATCCCAATCAGATGAAGAATAGTAATGATGTTGTATAAAGTCATAAAGCCCTTCACATTAATCAAATACAATCAAAGAAAGTACTTATTATGGTTAAGAAGGAAAAAAAAGTCAGACATTGAATAATATGTTGAAATAATTGAGTTAGTTGAAGATGATTGTGAAGACAAAATCATAACAGCCTCAGATAATATAAATATGCAACCAATTATGTCTGAGAATTATCAATGGAGAGTTAAGAAGAAAAAAGCCAAGAAGATACAAGATTTCATAGATAGAATCAATAATGATAATCTAAATAGTGAGCAGATGACTATAGTTGATCAAAGTTCATTATCTCCAAGAGGGACTGAATTGCCAGATTACGATCGAAAGTAAGAAATGCAAAAGATGTATCTATCAGATGGAGAACAAAATTATGAGTACCACACTCCTTTAATAGAAGAATTACAAGATTTTTCCTCTAAATTGGAGAAAAAATTCAGTAAATATAAAGAGAAGAAGGTAGTTATAGCAGTTAAAAAGAAGATACTAAGAAATAATGTGAATAGTTAAGGATGTAAGTAAGGGAGGAAACAAGATCTAATGTATGCAAGGCTTACTAGATCTCAGGCCAAGGGTATCAATCAATTAAATCCTTCCAATTATCAATGTTAAATTTAATTATCTGGAATATAAGGAGGGTTGCCAAGAAATCTGCATCCAAAAGGTTCAAGAAGTTGTGTAGAATTTATAAAATTCCACTTATAACATTGCTAGAGACAAAGGTGACTTCGAAAAAATAGATAATTACATGTTTAAATTGGGGTTTGAAGGGTGTTGTAGTAACTGTAATGGGAAGATTTGGCTAATGTGGAGATTTGATGTAGCAGTTAAGATTTTAGTTGACCATGAGCAGATATTTACAGTGAAAATCATCCATCCTTTATTAAAATCTCATATTTGTATATCAGTAGTATATAACAAGTGCTCCAAAATGGTTGATATTTCACATTCTCTGTGAAGTTTACCTCATATTGTTGTGGGGGACTTTAATGTGGTTACTGTTGAAATATAAACTTGTTTTATATTTAATTTCTAAGAAGCATCCTAAGTTAGGTAAGGTGTTAGGTAAGGTGTGTTTATTTATTCTTAGTGCTTCATAGTGGCTAAATAAGTGGAAGCAAATTGTGTGGCTTATGAATATGTGTATTAATTTAATTTGAACCACATTGAGTGCATTTGATTTTATTCTAGTATAAATAGCCATCATCCTTGAGTTCTTAGAATCATCAAACAACAAGGAAGATAATAAGCAAAGCTTATTAGTTGTAATAGAGAGAAGTTAAGTTGTAAGAGTGTTTTCTTCTTTGTAATAATATTTGAGTGCTAAATACAAGATAGTTGTGTGTCTTTGAAAGCTTATTTCCAATAAAGTGGTATCAGAGCAGATTGGACATTTGTTTCAAAGTATATGCTATATCATATCAAATCGAAGCTCTCAACGAGACGAATCCAACGCCGCCAGATTCATCCCAATCGAAAGTCTGATGCGCCGCCACGTGTCAACAGAACATTGCTGCCAGAAAGTGGGTTAACTCACCGAGTTAGCCAAATCATCCGAGTTGGAGCCGAGTTGACCGAACCGTGAAGCCTGTTGATCGAGCCGTGAAGCTTGTTTAAGCTTCTTGATCGAGCGTCAAGCCTTGACCAAAGTTGACCGTTGACCAAATGTTGACTGTTAACTGTTGACTCTGACTGTTGACTTTGATCAGATTTAAAAAAAAATGGTCCACGTTCTTCTTAAGGTTTTTGGGCGTTCCGGATCCATCTGCCCAATCAAAATTTCCAAATTCTCACTAGAATTATGGCAAATGGTGGTATGGAATCCTTTCAAGTCCCGATACTCAACAACAGCAACTATGATAATTGGAGTATTAAGATGAAGGCACTTTTGGGTGCACATAATGTTTTGGAAGTCATGGAGAGAGGTTACAGTAAGGCAGAAAATGAAGAAGTCTTAAACCAAACTCAGAAGGAGAGTTTGAAAGACTCAAGAAAGAGAGACAAGAAAAATCTTTCTTTCATCTATCAAGCATTAGATGATGATGGTTTTGAGAAGATTTTAAGTGAAATCTCCTCTAAGCAAGCGTGGGAGAAACTGCAAACCTCTTACAAAGGAGCCGAACAAGTGAAGAAAGTTCATCTACAAACTTTAAGAGGTGATTTCTAATCTCTACATATGAAAATGTTCGAGTTTATCCCGACTACTTTTCAAGAGTCTTAGCAGCTTCAAATCAATTAAAAAGAAATGGCGAGAAGTTAGAAGTTATGACAATCATGGAGAAGATACTCCGCTTATTAGATCCAAAATTCGAGTAGATCGTTACGACGATCGAAAAAACTAAAGACTTAAATGAGTTAACAATCGAACAACTAATGGGGTCATTGAAAGCATACGAAGATAAGAAGAAGAAGAAGCAAGAGATTGTGTAACAACTTCTTAAGACGACACTCTATCCAACAAAGAAAGAAGAAATTTTCAACCATGATATAAGCCAACGTAGAAGAGGTCGTGGTTGAGGACGAGGTTACGGAAGGGGATGAGGTTGAAATTCTAACAACTACAATTCCAATAACAACTACAAGAGAGGGGAAAGTTCAACACGAGGTCGTGTAAGAGGCAATCCGAACTCGAGGTATGATAAATCGCAAGTTCGATATTATAATTATCAGAAGTTTGGGCATTATGCTTCAGAATGCAGAGCACCCAACAATAGAGTTGAGGAGAAGGCCAATTATGCAGAGGAAAAGACAAATAAGAAAGAAAATCTTCTTCTTCTAGCACAAGAAGGAGACCGATGGTAGCCAAGAAAATTCTTGGTTTCTTGACAGTGGTGCAAGCAATCACATGTGTGGAAGGAAAGACATGTTCGTGGAGTTGGACGAGTCAGTAAGAGGGAATATCTCATTTGTAGATGATTCCACAGTATCAATGAACGGAAAAGGTAACATCCTTATTCGTGAAAAAGATGGTAGTCACCAATTAATTTCAAGTGTCTATTACGCGCATAATATGAAAAGCAACATCTTGAGTTTGGGTCAACTCTTAGAAAAAGGCTATGATATCCATATGAAAAATTGTAGTCTTTTTATAAGAGATGACAAAGGAGATTTAATTACCAAGGTACAAATGTCAAAGAATGGAATGTTCCCTTTGAATATTCAAAATAATGTTGCAAAGTGTCTAAAGGTATGTTATAAAGATGCATCGTGGCTATGGCATCTTCGATTTGGGCATCTCAACTTTGGAGGATTGGAGCTACTATCCAAGAAGGAAATGGTGAGAGGCTTACCTTGCATTAATCACCCGGAACAACTGTGCGAAGGATGTTTACTTGGGAAGCAATTTAGAAAAAGCATTCCAAAGGAGTCAGACTCAAGAGCTAAGAATCCACTTGAGCTAATCTATACTGATGTATGCGGTCCGATCAAGCCAAGCTCTCTTGGTAAAAGTAATTATTTCCTTCTATTAATTGATGATTTTTAAGAAAAAACTGGGTATATTTCTTGAAGCAAAAATTAGAAGTTTTTAAAATATTCAAGAAGTTCAAAGCTACCGTAGAAAAGGAGAGTGTCCGTAAGATCAAGGCAATGAGATCTGATCGAGGATGAGAGTTTACTTCTAGCGAATTTCAAGAATTTTGTGAAGCAAATGGAATTCGTCGACCAATGACAGTTCCTCGATCCCCTCAACAAAATAGAGTGGTGAAAAGAAAGAATTGAACTATCCTCAATATAGCTCGGAGTATGCTCAAAAGCAAGAAACTGCCCAAGGAATTTTGGGTGGAAGCAGTGGCGTGTGCTGTCTACTTGTCCAACCGATCTCTAATAAGAAGTGTTTGGGGAAAGACACCGCAAGAAGCATGGAGTGGAAGAAAATCGGGTATCTCCCACCTGAGAGTTTTTGGAGCATAGCCCATGTACATGTACCAGATGAGAGAAGAACCAAACTTGATGACAAAAGTGAGAAGTTCATCTTCATTGGTTACTACAACAACTCCAAAGGCTATAAATTGTACAATCCTAACAATGGAAAGATTGTAATTAGCCGAGATGTGATATTTAATGAAGAAGGAGATTTTTATTTCGGCTCGAATATAGATGATTTCAACTTCTTTCCCGACTTTGAAGAAGAGAATGAAGAAACCACGAAAGATCAAGAAGGAGAAGTTCAATAAGATACCACTAGTCCACCTACCTCACCAACATCAACCACTCATGAAGCCTCATCACCATCGTCAAGTGAAAGTTTCAATAAAAGAGTAGCTCCCCGCACAAGAAGTCTACGAGATCTCTATGAGGTAACCGAAATACATGATAATCTTACACTCTTCTTCCTCTTTACCGATTGTGAACCAGTAAACTTCCAAGAAGATGCACAAGACAAGCAGTAGAGAGACGCGATGAACGAAGAAATTAGGGCCATTGAGAAGAATGACACTTGGGAACTCTCTTCACTTCCAAAAGGTCAGAAGGCTATCGGTGTCAAATGGGTGTATAAAATGAAGAGGAATGTTATGGGAGAAATAAAAAGACGCAGGGCGAGGATAGTCACAAAAGGATATAGTCAAAGAGCTAGCATTGACTATGATGAGGTATTTGCTCCTATTGCCCGCTTAGAAACTGTGAGATTAATTATCTCCCTAGCATCTCAAAATAGGAGGAAGATTCATCAGCTCGATGTAAAGTATGCATTTCTAAATGGAATACTTGAAGAAGAAGTCTACATCGAGCAACCTTTGGGATATGTAGTGAAGGGACATGAAGACAAAGTCTTGGAGATGAAGAAAGCTCTCTACGGGTTAAAACAAGCACCAAGGGAGTGGAATAGCCGTATCGATAAGTACTTTCAAGAGAATGGTTTCAACAAATGTCCCTACGAACACGCTTTATATATCAAGATTAAAGATGGAGATATTTTGATCGTATGCCTGTACGTAGATGATTTGATTTTTTCCGGAAGCAACCCAAACATGTTCAATGACTTCAAGAAAGCAATGGCAAAAGAGTTCGAGATGATAGATATTGGGCTAATGGCGTACTATCTTAGCATCGAAGTTAAACAACAAGAAGATGGAATTTTCATCTCACAGGAAGGTTACACAAAGGACATCCTCAAGAAGTTCAAGATGAGTGACTGCAAGCCAATTAACACACCGGTAGAATACGGAGTTAAGCTATCAAAGAATAAGAAGGCAAAAGCGTAGATCCAACTTTCTTCAAGAGTTTTGTTGGAAGTCTACGCTACCTAACCTGCACGAGGCTTGATATCCTCTACGCAGTCGGATTGGTTATCCGGTACATGGAATCTCCAATAATAACTCATTTTAAAGCCGCAAAGAGGATTCTTTGCTATCTCAGAGGTACAATTGACTTCAGTCTGTTATACTCTTTTTCTAATGATTACAACCTTATTGGTTATAACGATAGCGATTGGGGTGGAGATACAGATGATAGAAAGAGCACCACAGGGTTCGTGTTCTTCATGGGAGATACCGTTTTCACATGGATGTCAAAGAAGCAACCAATTGTCACACTCTCTACATGCGAAGCTGAATATGTAGCCACTACATCATGTGTTTGTCATGTAATTTGGCTCAAAAATCTGCTAAAGGAACTGGATTTATCACAAAAGGAGCCAATAGAGATTTGTGTTGATAACAAGTCAGCGATAGCCCAGGAAAAGAATCCAGTTTTTCATGATCGAAGAAAGCATATCGATACTCGTTTCCATTATATTAGAGAATGTATTACAAGAAAAGATGTGAAACTGAGGTACGTAAAATCTTGAGACCAAATTGCCGATATTTTTACCAAGCCACTGAAGTATGAGGACTTTGTCAGATTAAGAAATTCCCTTGGCATAACAAAACAAGTTTAAGAGGGGGTGCTGAAATATAAACTTGTTTTATATTTAATTTCTAAGAAGCATCCTAAGTTAGGTAAGGTGTAAGGTAAGGTCTGCTTATTTATTCTTAGTGCTTCATAGTGGCTAAATAAGTGTAAGCAAATTGTGTGGCTTATGAATATGTGTACTAATTTAATTTGAACCACATTTAGTGCATTTGATTTTCTTCTAGTATAAATAGACATCATCCTTGAGTTCTTAGAATCATCAAATAACAAGGAAGATAATAAGCAAAGCTTATTAGTTTTAATAGAGAGAAGTTAAGTTGTAAGAGTGTTTTCTTCTTTGTAATAATATTTTAGTGCTAAATACAAGATAGTTGTGTGAGTGTCTTTGAAAGATTATTTCCAACAGTTACCGCTCAAGAAGAGAAGGTAGGGGTAATGATATTGATAATTTAGTTATGGAAGAGTTTTCTCAGGCAATTGAAGACAATGGCATAAGGGACCTGGGTTATCAAGGATCCAAATTTACTTGGATCAATAATAGAAAGGAAGAAGATCTTATAATGGCCAAATTAGATGAATGCTTATTTAATAATCAATGGGAGATGAATTATCATGTTTTTATCCCTAAGCATTTAAATAAAATAGCATATGATCATGCTCCAATGCTAATTTCAGTCAAGATTCAGGTGGATGAAGTTCATAGAATGTTTGAATTTCTGAATTTTTGGTGTACTCATGCTAATTTTATGCAAATTATTTCAGAGTCTTGGAAGGTTGATACTAAATCTATAGGTATGAAGAATTTCTCGTTTAAACTTCAAAGATTGAAAGGAGTTTTGAGAAGTTGGAGTAAGGAGACTTTTAAAAATGTTAACCAAGCAGTGATTGACGTGGAGAATGAGATTATATAGTTAGAGATTCTTTATGATCAAGATAAGTCTGAATCAAACAGGAGTGCATTTAACAAAGCTAAAGCCAATTTATTATCAGCATTACAAATAGAAGAATTGTATTGGCATAAAAAATCATGTTTTAAATGGTTGCAGCTAGGAGACTCAAACAATAATTTTTTTCACGCAAGTGCTGAATCAAAATCTTCTAAGATTATAATTCATGGGATCAAAGATGATAGTAGGGGGATGATTCAAAACAAGAAAGGCATTTCAAACAATGTAGTTCAATATTTTCAAAATATCTTAACTATTGTGTCTCCTCTGACTGCAGATGAGCTTATTCCTAAACTTATCACTCCAGAAGTTAATCATGACCTTGAAAAATTTGCTACAGAAGATGAAGTTTTTGTTGCAGTTAAGCAATTGAGTCAAGACTGTCCTGATGGTTTTGGAGGGTCCTTTTATAAAACTTGTTGGAGTATCATTAAAGAAGATTTATTAACTGCCATTAATAGTTTTTTTACAGGGTGGGAATTGCCTAAAAGTTGGTCCAGCACATCAATAGTTTTATTGCCTAAAATGAAATGTCCTAAAACTTGTGGTGATTTCAGACCAATAAGTCTATGTAATTTTATTTATAAGATTTTATCTAAAATCTTATGTACTAGATTTGCAAAGATTCTTCCACTAATCATATCCCCTAACAACAGTGGTTTCATCAAGGGGAGATCCATACAAGATAATGTGTTGCTTGCAAAAGAAATGGTCCATAACTTAGGAAAGAAATCTCATGGGAGAAATGTTGTTTGAAAGATGGACATGGAGAAAGCTTATGATAGAGTTCATTGGAGGGGGGGGGGGGGGGGTAGTTCAAGTTCTGAGAGCTTTTAGATTTGGGGAAAGATGGATTGATTTCATACGGAGATGTTTATCCAACATTTAGTTTTCAATTATGATTAATGGCCAGCCTTGTGGATTCTTCAAATCGAATAGAGGGTTAAGATAAGGAGATCCTATCTCTCCAAGTCTGTTCATTATTGCAGCAGATTATTTGAGCAGAGGTTTGGATGCATTGGTGCATAATAGAGTCGTGAAGCCTTTTTATATGCCTAGTGGGAGTCCACTTATCTCTCACCTAGCCTTTGCTCAATTGGAGGTAGGTATACTCTGATTAAACATATGCTATCATATATGCCATGTTATGTGTTAGCCTCCATTAATCCTCCTAAATTGGTGATTAAAAGAATTCATTCAATGCTGAATAAATTCTTTTGGGGTGGTAATGAAGATGATAATTTGAAAATATCTAGACTTTGACTTAAAAACATGTCGTTAGTGGGTGAAAACCTATACTATACCCCAAATGGCCCCATGACAGGTACGAACACCTCGTACGGGACCAATGTAACTCGTAGTAATTGATCGTGTAGTCAGGGATCTCTCAGTTTAAGAATATGACGATAATTTGAAAATATCTAGATTAGGCTGAATACAAGCCGTTAAAGGGTGAAAACCCAAATCGGCCCCCAAATGTCCCTGTAAGAGGCATGGACACTTCGCAGGTGACCAATGTAAGTCGTTGGAATTGATCGCGTAGTCACGGGTCTCTCGGTTTAAGAATATGATGATAATTTGAAAATATCTAAATTATGCTTAAAAATAAGATGTTAAAGGATGAAAATTCAAACCAGTCCTCAAACGGCCCCATAAGAGGCACTAACTCCTCGCATGGGACTAATGTAACTCGTAGAAGCTGACCACATAGTCACAAGAATTCCTATTTGAGAATACCATAATAATTTTAATTCGTGTATACAAAGTTTCAGCTTGAATAAGATATGTTTTTTAAATTACCCGGTTACTAATATCATCTCCTTTTTGTATCTTATTTTTTTGCAGGATAACATTTTGTCGTTAGCTTTTATCCACATGGGACACACGAAGTTAATGGTTTACAATAAGGAGATTATTTACTTAATGTCGTCAATATTCACGATTCTATTTTTTTGTGTTATGGTCGTGCGGGCTTTTGTAGTTTTATTGTTAGCTTTTATGGCCGTGCGGCCTTTTATAATTTTATTGATATATTTTATGGCCGTGCGGGCTTTACATTACGCAGGTTTTATATTAACAGGTTTTAGAATGTCCAGGAAACAGAGGAAACTCTGCCCAATTTTTCTGGTCTGTGAACTATTAATATTTGTAATATTTTGAAGTTTGTATGTACATTAGTTTATCAACAACTTTCGAGATTCGTAATTTATGAATTTTCTTGTTTTCAAATAATTAATTTTTTTTCTTTCATCCAAAAAATTTGACACAGTTCAAAACTGTGCCAAAAGTGTATCAAATTTTGGCACAATTTTGAACTGTGCCAAAAGATTATCAAAATGTACTCAATCTCACACAGTTATAAAGTGTGTCAAAAGTGTACTAGAAATATCAAATTCTGACACAGTTTTAAAGTGTTCCAGAAGTATTCATGTTTGGTCAAATCTGACACACTTTTAAATCGTGCCAGAAAAAATGACCATTTTGGAACACCTGATTCTGGCACAGTTCAAAACCGTGCCAGATTCTTATTTTTAGTGTAGTGGGTGGAAATTTCAATGGAAGAAATGGGAATTCCTGTGCAAAGATCAAAATGAAG
Organism: Sambucus nigra; assembly: GCA_949130495.1. Taxonomy (NCBI): domain Eukaryota; kingdom Viridiplantae; phylum Streptophyta; class Magnoliopsida; order Dipsacales; family Adoxaceae; genus Sambucus; species Sambucus nigra. The sequence continues at coordinate 321,109,184 of OX422215.1, read as the reverse complement.
GAGGTCTTGGATTTATAGCTTTTGGTAAGCTTGCTAAGGCAGGCAACATGAAAATGTTTCGGAAATACAAAACTGAAGTTTCATTATGGGCAAGATTCATTTCAAAAAGATATGGTAAGTGGCAAAATAACTCTGTGGGGGGATCTCATACTTCGAAGAAATTTTTAATAGTGAAAGGTGAATGCCTTAAGCAGATGGATCTTATAGATGATCAGTTCATCTGGAAGAGTGATACTTCAGGTAATTTTTCTTTATCCTCTGCTTATGAAAGTTTAAAGAATCATTTTCCTCTTTCTATCGTTCTCAGTTCTCTATGGGGTGCTAATATTCCAAAGAAAATTTTCATAAATATGTGGAAATTATTCAATAATTGTCTTTCGGTAGATGAGAATATAAAGCAAGTGGGTATCAGATTGAGTTCCATATGCCATGTTTGTAAAGCTTCAGAAGAATCCACGATTCATTTATTTTTAAACTGTCCTATTGTGTCTCGGATATGGATTTTTTCTCTAAATTGATGGGAGTTGAATTGAATAGTAGTAATATGTCTGCTATGTTTTTTAGTTGGTGGATGAAAGTGGGGAATACTGACTTTGAATTTTTTTTGGGAAGTGCATTCCTCAAGTTGTTGTTTGGGAGATATAGAAGGCCAGGAATAAAGCGTTTTTTGAAGGTATCAATTGCAATAAGCATGTGATTCAAAATCAAATTATTTATTTGATCTCTAAGTTATGCAAAGGGAAGATTTTCCATTGTAAAGGTTCTTCATTTACTAAAGGCATTCAGGATTTATTTGGTTTGGAAATTAAATCCAAACAAATCAAATATTGCGCTATCAAATGGAATTTCCCAAATGAGAAGAAGGTTAAGCTAAATATTGATGGGGGCTTCGAAAGGCAATCCAAGCAAATGTGGCATGGGAGGTATGCTTAGGGATGACAAAGAGAATATGATTATAGCTTATGCTATTTTAGAAGACGATGTTTCTAATTCTTCAATGGAATTGAAAAGTTTAAGTTTTAGAATCAAATTATGCTTAATGTTGAATATTCATGAGATTTGTATTGAGATGGACTCTATGTTTGTTGTCAATTTGATCAATAAGTTATGGAAACCTCCTTGGAAGCTAAAATCATGCACAAATGAAATTATTTTAGACTTGAAGGGAATCAATATTTCTCTAAATTATTGTTATATAAAATCAAATATGGTTGCAGACAATTTAGCTAATTTTGGAGTTTCGGTAAAAAGTTATTGAGATTTTTAAAGATGTTCACGATTTGCCTCGGATGGTTAAAGGAGCTTACAAGCTGGATAGAATGCAATGCCAATACATAAGATCTGCAAAAAGTTGATTTTATTTGTAATGGGGTTATAATAAAACCCCATATTTATTTTTATGTCCTCAACTTTTAAAATTTGACTCCCCATTAGCTTTTTATTTTTTCTGAGCTTGTATTGCCACTGTAGAGAGACTTTTTCTCCATTAAATAAATAAATTTGTGGGGGTTCCATCCCCCCCCCCCCCTAAAAAAATGCGAATCTTATTTATTGAGTCAAAGATGCATTAAATTCATTAACTTTTTTTAATGCACCAAGTCCTTTTTCATTCTAAACTATATATATTTAAACAAATATACTCTTACATATACCCATTTTAAACTCATTTACTCTCTCTCTAAAAACAAACACATAATCCCATACTTTTTCTTTCTCTAGCAGTTCCATCTCCAGCCCCACCCCGCCCACCGCATCAGAGACTCGTCGAAAACAGTCCACCGAAAAATCTCACCGAAGGCCGCCGAAATTCTTGCCGAAGTGTTTTTCTCTCCTCGTTTCTCTCTCTCTTCGTCTATTTATTTATTTATTTTTGTCTGCGCCAACGGCGCCATACCCCGAGTTGGAGAAGAAGAGGTTTCGCCAGAGAAAAATGGAGGTTTTACAGAAACAGTAAATTTATCTATTTCAATTTTTTTGTCAAAAAATATCAAATATAAGTATTGTTTGATGGATCTTCACAAGTAGATTCCAAATATATAAATTTGATGAATTTTGAATTTGTAAATTTGAAGTTATAGACTTTTAAACATTTGGTGATTTTTTTTAAGAAAAACGACATGACAGTTGTGAGGGTGGATTTGTCATTTTATTATGTTGAGTTGATAAAATAAGATATTTGACACCACCATTGATTCAATCAAAGAATGCCCCCAAAAAATTACAAATATTTTGAAAGAAATTGAGATGGGTGGTGAAAAAAATTGCAATAGACATATCTGTCCATGTTGAATCAAGACGTGATGCTCTCCTTCCCATTCATTGACAATTAAATTTGCAATTTTAGAATCAAACTAGGTGTAAACCCGCGCGATGCGCGAGCTAGGAGATTTTGGTAGTCGATACACACCTTAATTGTATATTTTTTGTCTTTGATATTCTTGCATGTGACAATTTTGATTACAATACTGTCACTATATTTGAAAAAAATCTTGAATTTCATATACCAAAAATTTATAAAGTTTCAATTATTAAGGAACTTTTATAAATAAAATCTCCAATCAATATAAGATTGACCAATAAAAATTTGAGAAAATCTGAACATAAATTAGGTAAAAAACAAAATCATAAACAAAATGCAAACTAAATTAAATCACAACAATAATAGAATTTAAAAGTTGAACTTGTAATCAATATTCACAACCATTTAAGCAATGTCCATAGGAATGTTTTGCAAATTCATTGGGGCATCTAGACTAACTTCATATATTATTAGAAAACATCCATATACTACAATTCATTAACCAACAATAAATCAGAAAAGGAATAAAAAAATTAACCAATAACTTAATAGTAAAGACATCTTGTAATAGTCATTCATCTTCTATCAGAAAAGATGGGTTATAATTTCACCCACTGCAATTTAAATTAAATGTTATCCATTCATGTAAAAATGGATTACATTCATGAGCTAATAAACTTATTAATTTTGGTTCACTTCAATACCAAAATAATAGTTTAATAAGATTACAATTAAACATCAATTTCTAAGCAAAACTAAAACTAATTTACGCTTAAAAAAAGCAGATCAGATTCAAAAATCACATTTTTACTTTTTTATGGGGGAAGAAACCATACGTATATCAAGATATCAATTCTAAAATAAAACGTGAGAGTGTGGTCCTGGAACAAAATGAGCTAACACTTTTGCCAAATAAAATGGCAGAACAATTATAAATTTGCCCAAGAACTCCTCAATGAAACATCTCAGGGAGAAAATGTAAACTAAAATCAAAGAAAAAAAATAGGTCCTTGCTCGACCATCTAGGTAATAAAGATTGGGTTCCTCGTTGACATTTGTATCCACAGTAAATTACGAAACCAATCAGAATAGACTTCCTCGACCATTGAAAATTTGAACAATAACCCTATTTTGCCAAGAGAGATCTGATATAAATCAAGTCAAAAACCAAAAGAATGAGACTACTTTTTAACTTCCTCGAATAAAAAAAATGGTTTTGTATTGCTCGTCTTAACTTTTGTTGTTAATTGAACTCCGATTCAGAACCCAAAAATCCTTTCACTGTATATTCAACAGGTAAGAAACCAAGTATATAGGTATTTTGAACTTGGGTTAAAACTCATTTTGAGCAGGTTATCTGCGAAATGAAGGAAAATGAAAAGATTTCAAAGATATACACAAAAGAAAACCGAAAATATGACCCGAAATGCTACCTTCTCGCGACTCCATTTCCAAAGAACGAATCCCAGCTCGACTGTTTCTTGTCTGTTCTGTCGAAGAAGATTGGATGTTGGAGGTTGAGTTAGTCGGAGCGTGTTGGAGATGGATGGTCGGGGTAACAAAGAGAATGAGAAATTAGAATAGTTGATGAATTGGACGATCAGTGTATATAGTCATTAATGGTAGGAGAAAATGAAGGGGTTAGAAAAACAGAGATTGGGAGGTGGAAAGGCTTCTTAATCAGCTTGATTACGTGGATAGCGCCGTTGATAAGGGACCTTAAATGCTTGTAGTCCAAGTTCAATGTAGGAGAGAGGAACATGAGGCGGCTGAAGAAGTTGCATTTATGACCGTCACTTGTCATCCTATATGATTTGGGTCTATAATTTTTATATAGTCCATAAAAGAAAAGATGTGTCACGTGAATAGGCTAATTGCAAAGCATAATAAATGCCCTGTTTTACATTTTATAGTATTAAGAGATGGAATAAAACCACCAGCCAATGATGAACGTTTTTTCTGTTGCCAATAACTCATCTAGAGTGTAACATAATCACAGAGTGGGCTGATTTGATGCCAGGCACAGCACATCTGCAACAGTTATTTAGTAGAGGACGAGAAAGTGATCTCTGTCTCAAATAGAGACACATCCCAATCTCACTCATATTAACTCAGTATTTTATTTACTGTAACGACAGTGCAGATCCATGTAACTAATAGTTTTTATATTAAATAAAAATATATCATGGCGTCTATGTAAATATTTTACTCCACCGACGTTTGTCCGAAAACCAAGCGTCCAAAGTACATCTTCAAAACTGTCGAACACTCCAAATAGTTAAACATCGTAGCAGAACACCAAATTGGCATGTTTTGTTAACTGGAGGTGAGAGCCATAATTAAAATTTGATGCTTCGACCAACCAGAGAGTTACAGGTCAAATACCATGTGTGATCAGCACATGGTCTAGTGACATGCCAAAAAAATATAGAGGGTTAACTGGCCGAAACAATAATTATAGAATCACTTGTATGGATGTTGAAAAGTGGAAGATGATGCCAATGAGCTCGTGACATTCAAGACAATTCAATCTCTTATTTATATATTTTCGGTTGGACAAGTGTGTTGCCTGTTATTTAATATTATATTTATACAGTGGATAAGGGTGCACAGCGAAGGGTCAGAACGCTCGATAAAACTTCATGTCATATCATTAGCTGAAAAAAGTTTTAAAATGTCCAAGTTTGATCTTACAAAAACCATTTTGTCCTCTCTTAAACAAACAATTATAAAAAACTTGATGTCATGTAATTGGAAGATTAGGAAAAAATCTCATTTAAATCTCCAATTGTCCCCTCATTGCTCAAATAATTTTTTTAATAAATATTTTTGTTTTTCTCACCAACACCAAATCCTAGTACTAATACTAACCCCAACTTCATTCTCCCTTCACTTCATGCGGTGTATCACCACCGTTCATCGGTAGGACCGCCTGGAAGTAAGATGGTGGTTGTGGATTAGTGACCTACAAATAGGGGTCCCACATGGGGCAATTAATTTGATGATTTACTTGTATTTTTTTTATAATCAACTCAATTGACAATTGATTGTTCGAAATATCTAACTGATATTTAAATTTGAAATCAAGATAATTTAAATTTAATTATTTAATTAAATATTAAAGTCCTACTCAATGTGATCCATATAAGAGTTTAGATTTGATAATGATTCATTTAGATAACCCATCTGAATATTAAGGATACTAATGATGGGTTAGTTTTATTATCAAACTCTACTCTCATGGATGGTAGAATTCTAGTATAACTAAATGTTGGATAAATTTCAATATAATATAATATTTTTATTATATTAATTGATGTTTTATTTTAAACATTAGTCGTTATATTTTATTATATTATTTTGGTGTTTTATTTTAAACATAGTTTGGGTTTTAATTTTAGAATGAAAAAACATGAGCAAATGGGTGTGAAAGATATGAGAGTGCTCAAAATCCCTTATTGTCCCACATTAGAAGAGTACCTCAAAAAGTGGTGATATATCAACTAAAGGATAACTAAACTTCTAGTTGACAAGTCAAATAAGCGGCAATGATCCCACGCATTGCAGTGGTGCTTAAGCAACACCAATCGCGACATGCTTAAGCGAAAGTGCGATTGGGCGACTTAGGGCGCATTGCGCGCTTTGACGCGCACTTGGCACTTTTAAAATCCGAAACGATTTGATCTGAACCGTTCGATGAACTCGTAGCGTTTCGTATAGGGGGTCCCATTCGCTTACGATGGGACACCTAATCTGAACCGTTAGATCGAAGCTATTTCAAACAGGTACGATCAAACGGTTGCTCAGTCGCTTCATGAAGAGCTGTGACTGTTAAAGAATAGTCACATAAATGGCAATAAAAATAGTTTCAGTCCTCTGTTTTGGACACCAAAAATTGCTAATTTCTCCTCTCTTCGTCCTCTACCTTTTGTCATTATCATATTACAAATTCAGAGTGTTCTCGATTTGATCAAACAGTACATAGTTTGAATCAAGCAAATTGTTCATACACTACATTGTATCCTGAAGGCAGATTCTATAAAACCCATTGTGTACTCACGGTCCTGTCTCAACCAGATTGGCAGAAATTTTGCCTAAAAGACAGCGTTCCCAGAACGTACCTTGCAGAAATTAATTTATTATTTCGTTCTTTCCATATAAAATTACCAACAGTTTTAGGCAAAAAAAACTTATTCTTATTACTCCACTCAAATGGAAGGAACAATGGCACAATCTATCCAAGTCATGACTCAAGACTTAATCCGAATCGACCATTTTGATGGCAAAAATTTCACCCGTTGGCAAGAGAAAGTTATGTTCTTCCTCACATCACTAAAACTACCATACATTCTAGATGACAACCTTGAGCAAATTTCCGAGCCCACACCCGAAGAAACCGAAGAAATAAAGCAAAAACGTGTGAAGAGGAAAGAAGACGAATTTATGTGTCGGGGACACATCCTCAATGCTTTATCTCAAATTGTTTATAGCGCTCATCGAATGATTCCGACGACAAAGGAATTATGGAAGACTTTGGAGATAAAGTATCAAAACGAGGAAGAGAGCAACCGTAAGTTTTTTATTTTAAAATATATGAATTTTAGAATGAGTAATGATAAATCTGTCGTTGCACAAGCACGTGAACTCCAACAGATTGTTGGTGACCTTAAAGCCGTTGGAATTAATCTTCAAGATGAATTTCAACTAGAGGTGAATGTTTTAAAACTTCCATCCTCTTGGAATGGCTTTAAGAAGAAAATTAATCATGATGAAAAGACTTATACTGTGGAATCCCTTCTTCGTCGCCTTCGTATTGAAGATGATACTCGTATTCGAGAAAAGAAGGATGAACAAGGTGAGGGTCATTCAAAAGCCAATATGGTTGAGGATAAAAAATCCAAGATTATCAAAGACTCAAAATTTAAAGCAAAGAATGATTCAAAATTCAAGAACCCAGGTGCAAATAAGAAAAAGAAGGGAAAATGTTTCTTCTGTGACAAACCGGGCCATTATTCTCGAGAATATCATCTTAAAAAGAAGGCATTTAAAAAAAAACAAGAGTCGAAGGAAACTAATAATGTTTAAGAACTTATTGCTACGGTATGCGAAGCAAATTCAATTGATAATAAAAGTGGATGGTGGCTGGATACCGGCGCAACGGTCCACATATGCAAAGACCGCTATTCATTCAAAACATATCAAGAAATTGATGAAAAAGAAGTGAAGATGGAAAATAATCTTCGCACCAATGTAGTTGGAAAAGGCATAGTGGAATTGAAGCTAACTTCTGGAAAGACACTTACTCTAATTGATGTACTTCATGTACCTGATATGTGTAAAAATCTTGTGTCTGGGGACCTTCTCAATAAGAGAGGTTTCAAACTAGTGTATGAGTCTGATAAGTTTGTCTTGTCTAAGAATGGCCAATTTATTGGCAAAGGGTACTCTTATAACGACATGATCAAAATTAATGTAATCAATGATATTAGTTCTGTTTATATGGTTGAGTTTATTTCTTTATGGCATAGTAGATTAGGTAATGTGAATTATAAAAGTATAAAAAATATGACTAATCTCGGCTTAATCTCAGATTGTAAATTTGATAACCTTTCTAAATGTGAAATTTGTGCTCAATCGAAGATAACTAGAAAGGCGTTCAAATCTTTTGAGAGGATATCCGAAATGCTTGATCTTATTCATAATGATGTATGTGAAACGAAGAGTAATATGACTCGAGGTGGAAATAAATATTTCTTAACTTTCATTGATGATTACTCTAAGTATGCATATACATATTTACTTAAAAGTAAAGATGAAGTTTTCGACAAATTTCTAATTTTTAAGGCAGAAGTTGAAACGCAACAAAATCAAAAAATTAAAGTCCTACGATCCGATAGGGGTGGTGAATATTACCCGAGTGAGTTGATATAATTTTGTAATACTCATGGGATAATCCATCAAGTTACGGCACCTTATACGCCACAATAAAATGGAACAATAAAAGGAAAAATAGGACTATAGTTGAAATGATACATGCAATGTTAATCAGTTTTGGTTTACCCTTGTCGATGTGGGGAGAAGGGGTTTTATCTACATGTTATATTTTAAATAGAGTTCCATTGAAAAATAAGGATATTACACCATACGAATTATGGTTTAATCGTAAGCCTAGTCTTGGACGTCTTAAAGTTTGGGGATGTCTTGCTTATGTAAGAAAACACGAACCTAAAAGACCTAAACTAGGAAATAGGACTTAAAAATGTGTTTTTATTGGATACTCTAGTAACAGTACGACTTATAGATTTTTAAATCTTGAAACTCAAGAAATCATTGAGTCGGTAGATGTTCAATTCTTTGAACATCTAACAAAGTTTAGTACTTTGAATCAAGGTTTAGAAAATAATAGTCCGACTGTTGACTCCTCAACTTTAGAAGAAAATTCACAACCTATATCTTCTTCGGAAATAACGAAAGACGTTGAACCACGAAGGATTAAAAAACAAAGAACTGAAAAAACTTTTGGGCCTGACTTTGTTATTTATTTAGTTGAAGGGGATTTAAATGAGACTAAGAACAAAACTAAATTAGTTCTTAATGTAGCAGATAAATCGACAAAATTTCATGAAGCAGTAACATCTAGGAATGCCGTCTTTTGGAAAGAAGCAATAAATGATGAAATGAACTCAATTTTGTCAAATCAAACTTGGGTTATTTCCGATATTCCCCCAGGGGCTAAACCTATTGGGTAAAAATGGATATTTAAAAGAAAATTAAATCCGAATGGTTCTATAAATAAATATAAGGCAAGACTAGTTGCTAAAGGCTATAAGCAAAAACAAGGAATTGATTAATTTGATACATATGCTCCTGTTGCCCGAATCACTTCCATTAGGATACTAATTTCTCTTAATTCTGTTCATAATTTAGTTATTCATCAAATGGATGTTAAAATTGCATTTTTAAATGGTGATTTAAAAGAAGAGATTTATGTGGAATAACCCGAAGGGTTTAGTTTGCCTGGTCAAGAAAAGAAAGTGTGTAAACTAGTTAAATCTCTTTATGGCCTTAAACATGGTCCTATGCAATGGAATGAGAAGGTTAATAATATTGTTATATTCCATGGATATAAAGTTAATAATGTCGAGAAATGTATATATAGTAAATTTGAAAATGGTGTTGGTGTTATTCTTTGCTTATATGTGGATGACATGTTAATATTTGGGTCTAATCTCAAATATGTTGAAGAAACCAAAAGGTTTCTTTCATCAAAATTTGATATGAAAGATCTTGGAAAAGCTGATGCGATTTTAGGAATCAAAATTGTGAGAAAATATAATTCTATAGCGTTATCTCAATCTCATTATATAGAAAAAGTTCTTAAAAGATATAATCATTTTGAACTTAAGCCAGCTGTTACACGAGTGGATCCTAGTATCAAATTAATGAAAAATACTGGGCGTGCTATGGACCAACTTAAATATCCTAGTATTATTGGGAGCCTAATGTATGCCATGCATTGAACTAGACCAGACATTGCTTATGTAGTGAGTGACTTGTGTAGATTTACAAGTAATCCAGGACAAGAGCACTGGAATGCGATTTCTAGGGTACTTAGATACATGAAGAGGACTTTGGATTATGGGTTACATTATGTAGGATATCCATCTGTTTTAGAAGGAAATAGTCATTCAAGTTGGAATAATCTTGAATAAATATCCAAGTCAACTACTGGTTGGATTTTTACACTAGGAGGAGCAGCTATCTCTTGGGGATCCAAGAAATAAATATATGTGTCAGATTCAACAATGCAATCTAAATTTATAGCCCTAATAGATGCATGTAAAGAAGCAGAATGGCTTAGAAATGTGTTGTATGATATTCCTTTATGGAAAAAGCCATCTCATTCTATTATGATAAGTTGTGATAACCAAGACACAATTTATAAAGTTTCAAACAAAACTTACAATGGAAAATCTAGACACATTAGTCTAAGGCATCAAATTAATAGAAAATTACTCAAGGAAGGAGTAGTTACAGTTTACTATATTAAAACGAACAAGAATTTAGCAGATCCTCTGATTAAAGGTCTTGTTAGGGAGATGATATATATCACCTCAAAAGGAATGGGACTAAGGTCTATTAAATAACACAACTCTATTTAATGGGAACCCAACTCATATCTTGAAAATATAGATAGAGTTCAATGTGTTACAAACAAGTTAAATTATAGTTATGGAACACTAGAAATTTTATACAAAGGTTCCATTCCTATGTGCCTAGTGTTGGTTTTCTGCATGTTAGAGGATGAAGGTTACTTCTTAATAAATCATATAAGTGTGACTCGCAGAATCACTAAATTTGATTTACCTATACGAGTGTCAAAAGTGTGGTCGATTTCTATGGAATCAAGACCGATCCTAAAGCGCTCGTGAACTCAGTATTAGCACAAGGCTATAAAAGTGCATGCTAGAAGAACACTTATAAACTCAGAAAACGGTATGTGTGATAGTTCCGACTAGTCTCAAAAGGTCACTGGTTCAAGATACGTTCACCACAACACCTTGATGAAGTTTTGAATTATTTACACTATATGGAAGTTCAAGTCCGAAAGATACTTTTCATTTATGTACTAGATTTTAGCGATAGTGCCAAAAGTTATTTATTGTCCTTTTGTTTTGCTCTCTTGTGTATATTGAAATTGGTGGGGGAATGTTGGATAAATTTCAATATAATATAATATAATATTTTTATTATATTAATTGATGTTTTATTTTTAACATTAGTCATTATATTTTATTATATTATTTTGGTGTTTTATTTTAAACATAGTTTGGGTTTTAATTTTAGAAGGAAGAAACATGAGCAAATGGGTGTGAAAGATATGGGAGTGCTCAAAATCCCTTATTGTCCCACATTGGAAGAGTACCTCAAAAAGTGGTGGTATATGAACTAAAGGACAACTAAATTTCTAGTTGACAAGTCAAATAAGGGGCAATGATCCCATGCATCGCGGAGGTGCTTAAGCACCACCAATCGCGACACGGGTAGGCGCGACACGCGGTGCGGTAAAATTGCGATTGGGCGAGTTAGGGCGCATTGCGCACTTTGACGCGAACTTGGCATGTGCGCATCGTCACTTAGAGCGTGGGAGCCTAAAGTCTTGACTAGGTAAATCAGATCAACGGTTGTGATTGAACGATCCGATCAAAGGGTTTCAAATTCGAAACGACTTGATCTGAACCGTTAAATGAACTCGTAACGTTTCGTGTAGGGGATGCCCATTCACTTATGATGGGACACTTAATCTGAACCGTTAGATCGAAGCTGTTCCAAATAGGCACGATCCAACGGTTGCTGAGTCGCTTCATGAAGAGCTGTGACTGTTAAAGAACAGTCACAGAAATGGCTATAAAAAGAGTTCCAGTCCTCTCTTTTGGATACCAAAAATTGCTAATGTCTCCTCTCTTCGTCCTCTACCTTTTGGCATTATCATATTACAAATTCAGAGTGTTCTAGGTTTGATAAAACAGTACATAGTTTGAATCAAACAAACTGTTCATACATTATATTGTATCCTGAAGTCAGATTCTATAAAACCCATTATGTACTCGCGGTCCTGTCTCAATCGGATTGGGAGAAATTTTACCTAAAAGACAACATTCCTAGAACGTTCCTTGCAGAAATTAATTTATTATTCCGTTCTTTCCATATCAAATTACCAAAAGTTTTAGGCAAAAAAACTTATTCTTATTACTCCACTCAAACGGAAGGAACAGTGGCACAATCTATCCAAGTCATGACTCAAGACTTAATCCGACTCGGCCATTTTGATGGCGAAAACTTTACCCGTTGGTAAGAGAAAGTTATGTTCTTCCTCACATCACTAAAACTAGCATACATTCTAGATGACAACCTTGAGGAAATTCTCGAGCCCACACCCGAAGACACCGAAGACACCGAAGACACCGAAGAAATAAAGAAAAAACGTGTGAAGAGGAAAGAAGATGAATTTATGTGTCGGGGACACATCCTTAATGCTTTATCTCAAACTATTTATAGCGCTCATCAAATGATTCCGAAGGCAAAGGAATTATGGAAGACTTTGGACATAAAGTATCAAAACGAGGAAGCGAGGAACTATAAGTTTCTGATTTCAAACTATATGAATTTTAGAATGAGTAATGATAAATCTATCATTGCACAAGCACATGAACTCCAACAGATTGTTGGTGACATTAAAGCCGCTGGAATTAATCTTCAAGATGAATTTCAAGTAGGGGTGATTGTTTCAAAACTTCCATCCTCTTGGAATGGCTTTAAGAAGAAAATTAATCATGATGAAAAGACTTATACTATGGAATCCCTTCTTCGTCACCTTCGTATTGAAGATGATACTCGTATTTGAGAAAAAAAGGATAAACAAGGTGAGGGCCATTCAAAAGCCAATATGGTTAAGGATCAAAAATCCAAGATTAACAAAGACCTAAAATTTAAAGTAAAGAATGATTCAAAATTCAAGAACCAAGGTGGAAATAGGAAAAACAAGGGAAAATGTTTCTCTTGTGATAAACCGGGCCATTATTCTCGAGAATGCCATCTTAAAACGAAGGCATTTAAGGAAAAACAAGGGTCAAAGGAAACAAACAATGTTGAATATCTTATTGCTAATGTATGCGAAGCAAATTCAATTAATAATGAAAGTGGATGGTGGTTGGATATCGGTGCAACGATCCACATATGTAAAGACCGCTCTTCATTCAAAACATATCAAGAAATTGATGGAAAAGAAGTGAAGATGGCAAATAATCTTCTCACCAATGTAGTTGGAAAAGGCACAGTGGAATTGAAGATATCTTATGGAAAGACACTTACTCTAATTGATGTACTTCATGTACCTGATATGTGTAAAAATCTTGTGTCTGGGGACCTTCTCAATAAGAGAGGTTTCAAACTACTGTATGAGTCTGATAAGTTTGTCTTGTCTAAGAATGGACAATTTATTGGCAAAGGGTACTCTTGTAACGGCATGATCAAAATTAATATAATCAATGATATTAGTCCTGCTTATATGGTTGAGTCTATTTATTTATGGCATAGTAGATTGGTTCATGTGAATTATAAAAGTATAAAAAATATGATTAATCTCGGCTTAATTTCGAATTGTAAATTTGATAACCTTTCTAAATGTGAAATTTATGCTCATGCGAAGATAACTAGAAAGTCGTTCAAATCTGTTGAGAGGATATTCGAAATGCTTGATCTTATTCATAGTGATGTATGTGATATGAAGAGTAATATGACTCGAGGTGGAAATAAATATTTCTTAACATTTATTTATGATTACTCTAAGTATGCATATACATATTTACTTAAAAGTAAAGATGAAGTTTTCGAGAAATTTCTAATTTTTAAGGCAGAAGTTAAAACTCAACAAAATCAAAAAATTAAAGTCCTACGATCCGATAGGGGTGGTGAATATGACCCGAGAGAGTTTATACAACTTTGTAATACTCATGGGATAATCCATCAAGTTACGACACCTTATACGCGACAACAAAATGGAAGGGCGAAAAGGAAAAATAGGACTTTAATTGAAATGATAAATGCAATGTTAATTAGTTCTAGTTTACCTTTGTCTATGTGGGGAGAAGCGGTTTTATCCATATGTTATATTTTAACTAGAGTTCCATTGAAAAACAAGGATAATACACCATACGAATTATGGTTTAATCGTAAGCCAAATCTTAGACGTCTTAAAGTTTGGGCATGTCTTGCTTATGTAAGAAAACTCGAACCTAAAAGACCTAAACTAGGAAATAGGACTTACAAATGGGTTTTTATTGGATACTCTAGTACTAGTACGACTTACAGATTTTTAAATCATGAAACTCAAGAAATCATTGAGTCGGTAGATGTGCAATTCTTTGAACATCTAACAAAGTTTAGTACTTTGAATCAAGGTTTAGAAAATAATAATTCGACTGTTGACTCCTCAACTGTAGAAGAAAATTCACAACCTATATCTTCTTCGGAAACAACGAAAGAAGTTGAACCACGAAGGAGTAAAAGACAAAGAAATGAAACAACTTTTGGTCCTGACTTTGTTATCTATTTAGTTCAAGGGGATTTAAATGAGACTAAGAACAAAACTAAATTTATTCTTAATGTAGCAGATGAACCGACAAAATTTCATGAAGCGGTAACATCTAGGGATGCTGTCTTTTGGAAAGAGGAAATAAATGATGAAATGAACTCAATTTTATCAAATCAAACTAGGGTTATTTCCGATATTCCCCCAGGGGCTAAACCTATTGGGTGCAAATGGATATTTAAAAGAAAATTAAATCCGGATGGTTCTATAAATAAATTTAAGGCAAGTCTAGTTGCTAAAGGCTATGAGCAAAAACATGGAATATTACTTTGATACATATGTTCCTGTTACTCGAATCACTTACATTAGGATACTAATTTCTATTGCTTCTATTCATAATTTAGTTATTCATCAAATGAATGTTAAAATGGTGATTTAGAATAAGAGATTTATATGTAACAACCCGAAGGGTTTGTTTTCCCTGGCCATGAAAAGAAATTGTGTAAACTAGTTAAATCTCTTTATGGCCTTAAACAAGCTCCTATGCAATGGAATGAGAAGTTTAATAATATTGGTATATCCCATATATATAAAGTTAATGATGCCGATAAATGTATATATAGTAAATTTGAAAATGGTGTTGGTGTTATTATTTTCTTAGATGTGGATGACATGTTAATATTTGGGTCTAATCTCAAATATGTTGAAGAAACAAAAAGGTTTCTTTAATCAAAATTTGATATGAAAGATCTTGGAGAAGGTGATGTGATTTTAGGAATCAAAATTGTGAGAAAAGATAATTCTTTAGCGTTATCTCAATCTCATTATATGAAAAAGTTCTTAAAAGATATAATCATTTTGAACTTAAGCCAGCTTCTACACCAATGGATCCTAGTATCAAATTAATAAAAAATACTGGGCGTGCTATGGACCAACTTAAATATGCTAGTATTATTGGGAGTCTAATGTATGCCATGCATTGCACTAGATCAGACATTGCTTATGCAGTGAGTGTCTTGTGTAGATTTACAAGTAATCCAAGACAAGATCACTGGAATGCGATTTCTAGGGTACTTAGATATGTGAAGAGGATTTTGGATTATGGGTTACATTATGTAGGATATCCATCTGTTTTAGAAGAATATAGTGATTCAAGTTAGAATAATCTTGAATCAAAATCCATGTCAACTACTGGTTGGATTTTTACGCTAGGAGGATAAACTATCTCTTGGGGATCCAAGAAACAAACATGTGTGTCAGATTCAACAATGCAATCTGAATTTATAGCCCTAGTAGATGCATGTAAAGAAGCATAATGGATTAGAAATGTTTTGTATGATATTCCTTTATGGAAAAAGCCATCTCCTTATATTATGATAAGTTGTGATAACCAAGCCACAATTTATAAAGTTTCAAACAAAACTTACAACAAAAAATCTAGACACGTTAGTCTAAGGCATCAAATTACAAGAAAATTACTCAAGGAAGGAGTAATTATAGTCGACTATATTAAAATGAACTAGAATTTAGCAGATCCTCTCACTAAAGGTCTTGTTAGGGAGATGATATATATCACCTCAAAAGGAATGGGACTAAGGTCTATTAAATAACACAACTATATTTAATGGGAACCCAACTCATATCTTGGAAATATAGATAGAGTTCAATGTGGTACAAACAAGTTAAATTATAGTTATGGAACACTAGGAATTTTATACAAAAGTTCCATTCTTATGTGCCTAGTGTTGGTTTTCTGCATGTTAGAGGATGAAGGTTACTTATTAATAAATCATATAAGTGTGACTCGCAGAATCACTAAAGTTGATTTACCTATATGAGTCTCAAAAGTGTGGCCGCTTTCTATGGAATCAATACCGATCCTAAAGCGCTCGTGAAATCAGGATTAGCACAAGGCTATAAAAGTGCATGCTAGAAGAACACTTATAAACTCAAAAATCGGTATGTGTGATAGTTCCGGCTGGTCTCAAAAGGTCCTTGGTTCAAGATACATTCACCACAGCACCTTGATGAACCTTTGAATTATTTACACTATATGGAAGTTCAAGTCCAAAAGACACTTCACATTTATGTACTAGATTTTAGCGATAGTGCCAAAAGTTATTTATTGTCCTTTTGTTTTGCTCTCTTGTGTATATTGAAATTGGTGGGGGAATGTTGGATAAATTTCAATATAATATAATATTTTTATTATATTAATTGATGTTTTATTTTAAACATTAGTCGTTATATTTCATTAGATTATTTTGGTGTTTTATTTTTAGAAGGAAGAAACATGAACAAATGGATGTGAAAGATATGGGAATGCTCAAAATCCCTTATAGTCCCACGTTGGAAAAGTACCTCAAAAAGTGGTGGTATATCAACTAAAGGACAACTAAACTTCTAGTTGACAAGTCAAATAAGGGGCAATGATCCCACGCATCGCGGTGGTGCTTAAGCACCACCAATCGCGACACGCGGTGCGCGAAAGTGCGATTGGGCGACTTAGGGCACATTGCGCGCTTTGACGAGCACGTGCGCATCGTTGCTTGGAGCGTGGAAGCCTAAAGTTTTGACGAGGTAAAATAGATCGACGGTTGTGATTAAACGATCCGATCAAAGGTTTAAAATCCAAAACGACTTGATATGAACCATTAGATGAACTCGTAGCATTTTGTGTAGGGGATTCCCATTCTCTTACGATGGGGTATCTAATCTGAACTGTTAGATCAAGTTGAGTCGCTTCATGAAGAGCTATGACGTTTAAAGAACAGTCACATAAATGGCTATAAAAAGAGTTCCAGATCTCTATTTTGGACACTCAAAATTGCTAATTTCTCCTCTCTTCGTCCTCTACCTTTTGGCCTTATCATATTACAAATTTAGAGTGCTCTTGGTTTGATTAAATAGTACTTCATTTGAATCAAACAAACTGTTCATACACTTCATTGTATCCTGAAGGCAGATTATATAAAACCCATTGTGTACTCGCGGTTCTGTCTCAATCAGATTGGGAGAAATTTTGCCTAAAAGGCAGCATTCCCAGAACGTGCTTTGCAGAAATTAATTTATTATTTTGTTCTTTCCATTTTCAATTACCAACAGTTTTAGGCAAAAAAAATTATTCTTATTACTCCACTAAAATGGAAGGAACAGTGGAATAATCTATCCAAGTCATGATTCAAGACTTAATCCGACTCGATCGTTTTGATGGCAAAAATTTCACCCGTTGGAAAGAGAAAGTTATGTTCTTCCTCACATCACTAAAACTAGAATAAAGTCTAGATGACAACCTTGAGCAAATTACTGAGCCCACACCCGAAGACACCGAAGAAATAAAGCAAAAATGTGTGAAGAGGAAAGAAGATGAATTTTTGTGTCGGGGACACATCCTCAATGCTTTATCTCAAACTGTTTATAGAGATCATCGAATGATTCCGACGGTAAAGGAATTATGGAAGACTTGAGAGATAAAGTATCAAAATGAAGAAGCGAGCAACCGTAAGTTTCTGATTTCAAACTATATGAATTTTAGAATGAGTAATGATAAATCTGTCGTTGCACAAGCACATGAACTCCAACAGATTGTTGGTGACCTTAAAGCCGCTGGAATTAATCTTAAGATGAATTTCAAGTAGGGGTGATTGTTTCAAAACTTCCATCCTCTTGGAATGGCTTTAAGAAGAAAATTAATCATGATGAAAAGACTTATACTGTGGAATCCCTTCTTCGTCACCTTCGTATTGAAGATGATAATCGTATTTGAGAAAAGAATGATGAACAAGGTGAGGGTCATTCAAAAGATAATATGGTTGAGGATAAAAAATCCAAGATTACTGAAGGCTCAAAATTTAAAGCAAAGAATGATTCAAAATTCAAGAACCAAGGTGAAAATAAGAAAAAGAAGGGAAATTTTTTCTTCTGTGACAAATCGGGCCATTATTCTCGAGAATATTGTCTTAAAAAGAAGGCATTTAAAGAAAAATAAGGGTCGAAGGAAACCAACAATGTGGAAGATCTCATTGCTACTGTATGCGAAGCAAATTCAATTGATAATTAAAGTGGATGGTGGCTGGATAGCGGCGCAATGGTCCACATATGCAAAGACCGCTCTTCATTCAAAACATATCAAGAAATTGATGGAAAAGAAGTGAAGATGGCAAATAATCTTCGCACCAATGTAGTTGGAAAAAGGCACAGTGGAATTGAAGCTAACTTCTGGAAAGACACTTACTCTAATTGATGTACTTCATGTACCTGATATGTGTAAAAATCTTGTGTCTGGGGACCTTCTTAATAAAAGAGGTTTTAAACTAGTGTATGAGTCTGATAAGTTTGTCTTGTCTAGGAATGGCCAATTTTTGGCAAAGGGTACTCTTGTAACGGCGTGATCAAAATTAATGTAATCAATGATATTAGTTCTGCTTATATGGTTGAGTCTATTTCTTTATGGCATAGTAGATTAGGTAATTTGATTTATAAAAGTCTAAAAAAGATGACTAATCTTGGATTAATCTCGGATTGTAAAATTGATAACCTTTCTAAATGTGAAATTTGTACTCAATCGAAGATAACTAGAAAGTCGTTCAAATCTGTTGAGAGGATATCCGAACTTCTTGATCTTAATCTTAGTGATGTATGTGATATGGAGTGTAATATGGCTGGAGGTGGAAATAAATATTTCTTAACTTTCATTGATGATTACTCTAAGTATGCATATACATATTTACTTAAAAGTAAAGATGAAGTTTTCGAGAAATTTCTAATTTTTAAGGCAGAAGTTAAAACTCAACGAAATCAAAAAATTAAAGTCCAACGATCCCATGGGGAGGGTGAATATTACCCGAGTGAGTTTATACAATTTTGTAATACTCATGGGATAATCCATCAACTTACGGTGCCTTATATGCCACAACAAAATGGAACGGCGGAAAGGAAAAATAAGACTTTTGTTGAAATGATAAATGCAATGTTAATCAGTGCTGGTTTACCTTTGTCGATGTGGGGAGAAGAAATTGTATCCGCATGATATGTTTTAAATAGAGTTCAATTGAAAAACAAGGATATTACACCATACGAATTATGGTTTAATCGTAAGCCTAATCTTAGACGTCTTAAAGTTTGGGGATATCCTGCTTATGTAAGAAAACCCGAACCTAAAAGACCTAAACTAGGAAATAGGACTTACAAATGTGTTTTTATTAGATACTCTAGTAACAACACGACTTATAGATTTTGAAATCTTCAAACTCAAGAAACCATTGAGTCGGTAGATGTGCAATTCTTTGAACATCTAACAAAGTTTAGTACTCTGAATCAAGGTTTAGAAAATAATAATTCGACTGTTGACTCCTCAACTTTAGAAGAAAATTCACAACCTATATCTTCTTCGGAAAAAACGAAAGAAGTTAAACCACGAAGGAGTAAAAGACAAAGAACTGAAAAAACTTTTGGGCCTGACTTTTTTATTTATTTAGTTGAAGGGGATTTAAATGAGACTAAGAACAAAACAAAATTTATTCTTAATGTAGCAGATGAACCGACAAAATTTCATGAAGCGGTAACATCTAGGGATGTTGTCTTTTGCAAAGAGGTAATAAATGATGAAATGAACTCAATTTTGTCAAATAAAACTTGGGTTATTTCCGATATTCCCCACGGGGCTAAACCATGTGGTGCAAATGGATATTTAAAAGAAAATTAAATCCGTATGGTTCTATAAATAAATTTAAGGCAAGACTAGTTATTAAAGGCTATAAGAAAAAACATGGAATTGATTACTTTGATACATATGCTCTTGTTGCTCGAATCACTTCCATTAGGATACTAATTTCTCTTGCTTCTATTCATAATTTAGTTATTCATCAAATGGATGTTAAAATTGCATTTTTAAATGGTGATTTAGAAGAAGAGATTTATATGGAACAACTCGAAGGGTTTGTTCTGCCTGGCCAAGAAAAGAAAGTGTGTAAACTAATTAAATCTCTTTATGGCCTTAAACAAGCTCCTATGCAATGGCATGAGAAGTTTAATAATATTGGTATATCCCATGGACATAAAGTTAAAGATGCTGACAAATGTATATGTGGTAAATTTGAAAATGGTGTTGGTGTTATTATTTGCTTATATGTGTATGACATGTTAATATTTGGGTCTAATCTCAAATATGTTGAAGAAACCAAAAGGTTTCTTTAATAAAAATTTGAGATGAAAGATCTTGGCGAAGCTGATGTGATTTTAGGAATCAAAATTGTGAGAAAAGATTATTCTTTAGCGTTATCTCAATCTCATTATACAGAAAAAGTTCTTAAAAGATATAATCATTTTGAACTTAAGCCAACTGCTACGCCAATGGATCCTAGTATCAAATTAATGAAAAATACTGGGCGTTCTATGGACCAACTCAAATATGCTAGTATTATTGGGAGTCTAATGTATGCTATGCATTGCACTAAACCAGACATTGCTAATGCAGTGAGTGTCTTGTGTAGATTTACAAGTAATCCAGGACAAGTGCACTGGAATGCGATTTCTAGGGTACTTAGATACCTGAGGAGGACTTTGGATTATGGGTTACATTATGCAGGATATCCATTTGTTTTAGAAGGACATAGTGATTCAAGTTGGAATAATCTTGAATTAAAATCCATGTCAACTACTGGTTGGATTTTTACGCTAGGAGGATAAACTATCTCTTAAGAATCCAAGAAACAAACATGTGTGTCAGATTCAACAATGCAATCTGAATTTTTAGCCCTAGCAGATGCATGTAAAGAAGCAGAATGGCTTAGAAATGTGTTGTATTATATTCCTTTATGGAAAAAGCCATCTCCTTCTTTTATGATAAGTTATGATAACCAAGACACATTTATAAAATTTCAAACAAAACTTACAACGGAAAATCTAAACACATTAGTCTAAGGCATCAAATTAAAAGAAAATTACTCGAGGAAGGAGTAATTACAGTCGACTATATTAAAACGAACAAGAATTTAGCAGTTCCTCTGACTAAAGGTCTTGCTAGGGAGATGATATATATCACCTCAAAAGTAATGGGACTAAGGTCTATTAAATAACACAACTATATTTAATGGGAACCCAACTCATATCTTGAAAATATAGATATTGTTCAATGTGGTACAAACAAGTTAAATTATAGTTATGGAACACTAGGAATTTTATACAAAAGTTCCATTCCTATGTGCCTAGTGTTGGTTTTCTGCATGTTAGAGGATGAAGGTTACTTCTTAATAAATCATATAAGTGTGACTCATAGAATCACTAAAGTTAATTTACCTTTGTGTGTCGAAAGTGTGGCCGCTTTCTATGGAATCAAGACCGATCCTAAAGTGCTCGTGAAATCAGTATTAACACAAGTCCATAAAAGTGCATGCTAGGAGAACACTTATAAACTCAGAAATCGGTATGTGTGATAGTTCCGGCATGTCTCAAAAGGTCTTTGGTTCAATATTTACAAATAAAATAAATAAATGATTCTCTTTTTAGTTTTGTAAATCAACACAGCCCCTTGCAGAACGCAGGGTCCTTTCTCTGCATTTTCTTAAGAGCTTTCATGGTCTCAAAGATAGTAGAAAGGGGGTTTGACCTCCTTCTCTACATTTCTATTTTACTGGTCAAGTAAAGCATTGCTTTGAGAACCGAGGCTAAAACTTGTTCTTTGGGCTAAATCTTTTTTTTAAAATATTATATATATATATATATATATATATATATATATATATATTACTTGGAGGATATCCTCCTACTGGTCTAGTGGAAAAATAAAACTGCTTGTCTGTTATATCTGGAAGGACTTTGCTCAATATACTTTCTCTTAGGATGGATGAACCCCCCAAAGTGTGATGATCAAAGTTCTTCTTCTTTTTCATGTACCCTCTTCTAGCCTAGTAGAAATCATTTATGAAAAGAAAATATTTTGTTGTATCTACCTCATAAAGTAAGTAGGTAATCAAAATAAAAATTAAAATGATCAAAAGTATTGCTATTCATTTCATTTCTTTTATGTTGTGTATTGTTTACATGATGGTATTGCTCTATCATTTCTTTACAAAAAAAGAAAATTTTCTAGTATGAGAGCAAACCGCTCAGATTCTATCACAGAAATGAAACTTAACAAAAATTAGGCATAGTACCTTTTAAGCCACTTGCAATTGATAGATTAGAGACAGTCTCTCTCCAACTATGCAATATGGAAGTATCCTGAAGTCCTTACCCATCTCACCATAAAGGGGCCTTCCCAATTGGGTTTGAATTTTGACACTGACATGCTGCGAAGTTGATGGGTAGATGCCCGAAGGACTAAGTCTCCCACTTGAAATTCTATGGGTTTGATCAGGTTTTCATAAGCTATGGATAGTTGTTGGGTGTAGACTTTGAAGTTATCCCTTGCCTTATCTCTACGCTCTTCCAACGCCTCCAGTTGCACGTGTCGTGGGTTCGGAATGAGTCCATTGCTTGGAGCGACCCTAGCTGAGGGTAGTGAGAGTTCCACTGGTAGGAAAGCTTCGGTTCCATACACGAGTGAAAACGGAATAAACCCGATCGTCTTTCTCTTCAAAGTGTGGTAAGCCCATAATACCATGGGTAGCTTCTGGCATGTCTTCTAGCATCTTCTTCAAGATATTGATTAAAGTATTGTTGGTGGCCTCTGCCTAGCCCTTTCCTTTGGGTAGGATATGGTGGAGCTGTTGTGCACAATCTTATACTTGTCCGTGAAAAGCCCCATCTCCTTGCAAACGAACGGTTTTCCATTATCTGTGAGAATCACCTTAGGTATACCAACTATGAATATGATATACTCCCTGATAAACTGGGTTACCTCTTAGTCAGTCACCCTCCTTAGGGGGATGGCCTCTGCCCATTTAGTAGACAATTATGTTGATACAATAATAAAATCTTTGTCATGTGAGGTCGGGCTGATCTTTCCCACCAGATCGAACGCTCATGTGTGGAAGGGGTAGGGAGCCACTAGACTTTGCAAGCTCATAGAAGGGGCGTGCACTATGTTGCCATGCACTTGGAAAGCTCTGCACTTCTTTATATAACTAATGGAGTCAGCCTCCATGGTCGACCAGTAATCCCCCATGTCATCAGTTGATCACACAGTTTGGCACCTCCCATGTGGGAGGGCTCATGAGCTTCCTTCCAACACCCTCCCTGTGTCTTCCTTAGCTATACACTTTAGTTCCTTCTCATTATAGTCTTTCCTATAGATCTCTCCTTCCACCAGGTAGAAATGAGCTACACACTTCCGGAGATAAATTTTATATGTTCTCTCTATAGGCAACTCGTCGTCTTTCAGGTACGTCATGTATGGTTGCCTCCAATCTTCGAGGGCCTCAACGAAATTAGCTTATGTTGGTTGGTTTGTCACACCCCGCACAATCCGATAGATGGGGTGGCCAACCATCGTCACAAAACTACGCCGAGCATGAACTAAATAAATACCATTCTTTGCATGAGACAGATATAAGACATAATAAAATTAATCCATAAGATAAATATTTGAATCAATCCCAAATGATAAAAATAAAAGATCCATCACATGCTAAAGCTTCGATTAAATCCAATATCCAAAATATGAATTAATTTAAAATTTGAATAATCATATGACTACAAATGTTCCAACTGAAATCCTTAAACAACTTTGGAACGAATGGCCCAATAAAACCCAAATGAAGTCTCATAATGAAATACGACTGAAAGGAAAGTCTAAACTAAATAAAGCAGTAAAATGAAATAACTCAAGTTTCACCTTCAAAGATAATCTCCAAATATCCTATGTAGCTTCTTCAAACTTATCCTGAAAAGTTAGTCAACGCACGAGGTCAGAGCCTCGAGAATGAATACACACTACTCCCCTCAAATAGGATCCGTAAACCCAAACAATAGCATTATAATCAATAAATATCACAATAGAGTATTTTAATTACGAATAATTAAGCGTGATAAATATAAATCATTAACTACCCACAGAGATCCCCATTTCAAAAAGAACACCAATATGATTTTAAATTCCCAAGTCCCCCGATGTTAATTTAATTAAATTAACTCAATTTTATTATTATTCTCACTTTTTATTATGGCGGTCCTCCTGCCCCGGGTGATAATAAACTAAAGTGTCACACTTACCCTTGTCAATAGCCAGTCAAATCCGTTTAAACTGTCGATCCCCCACAATATGATAGGGTTCCAACACACGACACGACATAAATCGCCCAAGCTAACCAGTTTAAATTGTCGGTCAGTGACACATTATGTCGCCCTAAATTTTAAGACCCATTTTTATCTTAGGCATTAATTCTCATTTTCTCAATTTCACAATTATCAAATCACCCCACCCTTTTTATCGATGTGAGATCCTCAAAATATCCCTTAGTCTCATACCTAAGGGTCCCCAAGTTATAAATACGTCATACCCTATGTATAGGAGGAATTTTTAACATAAACCTCACCCTGGTCTCATGCCTAGGATAGCTTAACGACCATAAAGTATAAAAAATCAGCCTACCCACGACACAATAAAGTCGTAATAATCTATCATCACTAGTCCCATACCTAGAAGGCGTAAATCATCAAAAGGCCTACCCACTAGTCCCATACCTTGAAGGCATCCTAAAAGATAGTGAGAGCATAAAATACCCAACAAACCGTCATCACAAAGGAAATATAAAAATAACAACAAATCACATAATCACACATAAATAAATCAACATGTAAAACTACGCATGATAGCCCGATTCAATTATTCAATTAAATCTTAATTTAATCAACACATCATCGTAAACACCCAATTAATTCCATTCCATTATTTTAAATTAAATACACCGAGATTTCATCATTAATACATCATATTTCCAATTTCATTATCTCTACACAATTTACATGACTTATACGCCCCCAAATTCATTTAATTTAAAACTAGAGTTTTTCTACATGCAACCTACACCAAGGAAGCCCAAAATTCACTCATCAATCCTACGCACCCAAGGGTTATGAATATTGTTCATATTAAAAGATTTTATAAAAATAACCCCAAGATTTAGTGTCCACTTTCTCTAATTAGGTTGCTAATTGTTTTTAAGAAAATGATGCAATTGAGGGTTTAGGCAATACTTAAAACGCATAATACTAAAGGAAAGGAATAGAGTATTCATGCCTAAATTAGTTATATAAAATCTGAGTAGAAGGTTGAACTCCTCTTCAGAAAACACCAATTGAATCTTCAAAACTTGTTAAAAGTTAGGGCTAGGGGTTGAAGATGAGAGAAAATAATGTTTTGAGAACCTTACTGGAGAAAGTTTGAAAGAAAATTATTTTTCAATGTCCCAGCCCCCTATCAGTTTTGTATTTAAAGGGTGCAAGAGTTAAAATCTGATTTGGACTCTCTAATCCATCCACCGCCTCTGTCATTCGAACGACGTACACTATCGTTCGAACGAGATGCTACGTCGTTCGAATGACATGCGTTGTCATTTGAACGACCCTAGCACTTAATTAAAAATCTGCCTTTATACTTAGAAAAATATTCTTTAACTCAATAAAAATGTACCTGCTTGTTAAAATATTTTCAAAAATCATTCTAACATTTTATTATAACATTGATTTAATTCCGATTGAAAATTTACTACTCGAATATAAAATCAACATGTTTAATTATTAAAGACCATTTAATCCAAAGTTTTATTTCTATGAATATTTCAATTAATTAATTAATTAAATTAAATAATAAAAACACGGGGTGTTACATACTTCCCCACTAGCAAAGGAATTCCATCCTTGAAATTAGACGAAGCATACACATCAAATGTAGATCTCGCAAAAAAAATAAGGCTCACAGATGCTTACCTGGGAAATGCCATAATTGGGTGCCCATACACCGAATCCTACTCGCACCTACCCCACGTACAACAAAATAATATATCTATTGCCTATATACTTACGCATAACTATGAAAATAACGGCATACCACATGCTCTCACAAATCCTCACTCGATCCTATCTCCTAAAGTCTTCGCAATACCTAAATCCTCAAATCAAATTGTATCGCTCTATCGATATAGGACATACACAAAATTTATACTAATGATCTCCCAAATAATTATCGTCTCCAAAATCAATCCTAGGGATCCTCACATCAAGCTTACTACTTCTAAACTTTATGCATACAACATCTTTACCACAAGACTCTATATCTCCAAGAAACACAGTTAACAAGTATGCTAGACCCACTACCTATGTTAGTGAAAATCAACAAAGGGGATCAAAGATCGATAGCGTGAAAGCCCAATGGACGCATAACCTGTGAGACCTAAGGCCATGATCTGATACCATCTGTCACACCCCACAAAATTCGACACACGGGGTGGCCAGCCACCATCGCCAAACTATGCCAGGCATGAACTAAATAAATACCATTCTTAGTAAGAGACATAATAAAATCAATCCATAAGATAAATATTTGAATCAATCCCAAATGATAAAAATAAAAGATCCATCACATGCTAAACCTTCGATTAAATCCAATCTCCAAAATATGAATTAATTTAAAATTTGAATAATCAAATGACTACAAATAATCCAACTGAAATACTTAAACAACTTGGGAACCGAATGACCCAATAAAACCCAAATGAAGTCTCATAATGAAATACGACTAAAAGGAAAGTCTAAACTAAATAAAGCAGTAAAATGAAATAACTCCAGTTGCACCTCCAAAGATGATCTACAAATATCATATGAATACACACTACTCCCCTCAAATAGGATCCGTAAACCCAGACAATAGCATTATACGCAATAAATATCACAATAGAGTATTTTAATTATGAATAATTAAACGCGATAAATATAAATCATTAACTACCAGTAGAGATCCCCATTTCAAAAAGCACACTAATATGATTTCAAATTCCCAAGTTCCCCGATGTTAATTTAATTAAATTAACTCAATTTTATTATTATTTTCACTTTTTATTATGGAGGTCCTCCCGCCCCGGGTGATAATACACCAAAGTGTCACACTTCCCCTTGTCAATAGCCGGCTGAATCCATTTAAACTATCGATCCCCCGCAATATGACAACATTCCAACACACGACATGACATAAATCGCCCAAGCTGACCCGTTTAAATTGTTGGTCACTGACACATTATGTCACCCCAAATTTTAATATCCGTTTTTATCTTAGGCATTAATTCTCATTTTCTCAATTTCACAATTATCAAATCACCCCACCCTTTTTATCGATGGAAGATCCTCAAACTATCACTTAGTCCTATACCTAAGGGTCCCCAAGTTATCAATACGTCATATTCTACGTATAGGAGGAATTTCTAACATAAACCCCACCCTAGTCTCATGCCTAGGCTAGTGTAACGATGATAAAGTGTCAAAAATCAGCCAACTCCGACACAATAAAGTCATAATAATTTACCCTCACTAGTTCCATACCTAAAAGGCATCCTAAAATATAGGGAGAGCATAAAATACCCAACAACCCGTCGTCTCAAAGGCAATAAAAAAATACCAACAAGTCACTTAATCACACATAAATAAATCAACATGTAAAACTACGCATGATAGTCCGATTCAATTAAATCTTAATTTAATCAACACATCATCATAAACACCCAATTAGTCCCATTTCATTATTTTAAATTAAATACATCGAGATTTCATCATTAATACATCATATTTCAAATTTCATTTTCTTTACACAATTTACACGACTTATACGCCCCCCAAATTCATTTAATTCAAAACTAGAGTTTTTCTACATGCAATCTACACCAATGAAGCCCAAAATCCACTCATCAATCCTACGTACCCAAGGGTTATGAATATTATTCATATTAAAAGATTTTATAAAAAGAACCCCAAGATTTAGTGTTCACTTTCTCTAATTAGGTTGCTAATTGTTTTTAAGAAAACGATGCGATTAAGGGTTTAGGCAACACTTAAAACGCATAATACTAAAGGAAAGGAATAGAGTATTCATGCCTGAAATTAGTTGGATAAAATCTGAGTAGAAGGTTGAACTCCTCTTGAGAAAACACCAATTGAATCTTCAAAACTTATTAAAAGTTGGGGCTAGGGGTTGAAGATGAGAGGAAATAATGTTTTGAGAACCTTGTTGGAAAAAGTTTAAGAGAAAATTGGTATTTAATGGGTGCAAGTGTTAAAATATGATTAGGACTCTCTAATCCATCCACCGCCTATGTCGTTCGAAGGTCGCACGTTGTCGTTCGAACGTCGTACGTTGTCATTTGAACGACGTACGTTGTCGTTCGTACAAGATGCAACGTCATTCGAACGACATGCGCTGTCATTTGAACGACCCCAACACTCGATTAAAAATCCTCCTTTAAACTTAAGAAAATATTCTTTAACTCAATATAAACATACCTTCTTGTTAAAATATTTTAAAAAATTATTCTAACATTTTATTATAACACCGATTTAATTCCGATTGAAAATTTACTACTCGAATATAAAATCAACATGTTTAATTATTAAAGACCATTTAATCCAAAGTTTTATTTCTATGAATATTCTAATTAATTAATTAAATTAATTAATAAAAACACGGGGTGTTACATGGTCGAAATGGGTTTGGCACTTTAAGAAAACGTGTTGCAGACGATCATCCTTTGCGCTCATGGTGGCCCAGTAGTATCCCCCCTGCTACAATTGCCGATAAAGCAGGATGTCAGTATCCTCATAATGCTTTTCATGCATCTCTGCCAACCTCTCTTTAGCTTCTTGTTCTCCAACACACCTTGATAAGAATGCTCCGAGGCTCTAGAAGTAAAGTGTTCCCTGCAGCATATGGTAGTTAGCCAACTCTAACATCTTCATTGTCCCCTCTCTCATTTCAAGCTACTTTAGCACTAGGTGTCTCTAATCTTTCGGCTCATTACTTGGGAACAAAGACTTCATTGTTGTAGGAACTGTTCTCCATCGCACTATGATCGCCACCTCTGTCTCATCCATGTCTAACTTTTGTGCTATCGTACCTAGTGCATAGGGATGTCTATTCATTATTCTTGCATGCCTCTCAACAGTTACCTCCAGAAATTTCCCCAACAACCTCTGGATGATGTATCTGTAGGGTGCCAAATTTGTATGCTTAAGATAAAACTCCCCATTAACCTATTTCACTACCAGGTTAGAATCCCCCCGGATGTGTAACACTCGGATGCCCCTTCGGAGTGCTTACAACATACCAAAAATAGGAGTTTCATACTCCGCCTCGTTGTTTGAGCATTTGAAGTCTAGCTTGAAAGAGAGGGTAATCTTCTCCTTACTGTTGGAGAGTCTGACTCCCACACCCCCCATGCCTTGGGCACATGAGTCATCAAACTCCATTGTTAATTTTTCCATTTCTTCCACCATGTATGCTTGGAAATTATCCCCCGGTAAATCTTCATCGGGGGGCTCAAAATTTCCACTTGGAAAATGAGCCAACAAATCTGCTACCGCTTGACTTTTGATGGCTTTGGTCACTATACACTTCAGATAATATTTTGACAAGATTAAGAACCATCTTACTGCTCGCCCTACAAGGATTGTCCTTTCCAAGAGGTACTTGATAGGGTCGCAATTGGGGACTATATGAACTGTAAAAGCTAGAAGATTGTGTCTCAACTTCTGAACCACAAAGACCAAGGCAATAGAGTTCCTCTCCACATTTTTATATCGAGATTTTTCTGAAGATATTACTCTTGACAAATAGTACACTGGCTTCTTTACTCCTTCCCTTTCTTGGGTCAATAGTGCCTCTATGGATCTTTCCGTTAAGGTGAGATAGAGTAGCAGCGGTGCCTCGGCCTCGGGTGGGATCATCATGGATGGAGAAGCTAAAATATCTTTAATCTTCTCAAATGATTTCTTATGTTCCTCCCCCAGACCCATTTGTCTTTTTCCTTCAGTAAGGGTGTAAATGGGTGAGTTACCTCTGCTAGAGCAGGTATGAACCTTCTCGGGTAAGATACCTTTCCCAAGAAGCTCTTGAGCTGCCTCTGGCTCTTTGGGAGTGGCATCATTACTATGGCTTTCATTTTCTATGTATCAACTTTCACCCCTTGTATATTCACAACAAATTCAAAAAACTTCCCCGAAGGCACACTTCGAGGGGTTCATCCGCATCTTATACCTACAGCACCTTTCAAACACTCTCCAAAGGTCTTGTATGTGCTTACTTTCTCTCTTGTATTTCATCACCAGATCATCCAAATAAAACTCTAGTATATCATGAAATAAGTCATGGAATATTGCCATCATGGTTCTCTGATACGTGGCCTCGGTATTCTTCAATCCGAATGGCATGATTGTGTCGTAGAAATTTCCTAATGGCATGCGAAAGGTATTCCTCTCCGCGTCTGTCGAATCCATCTTAATCAGGTTGTAGCCGACGTACCCATCCATGAAAATATATATCTCAGTCAACTAAGTTGTCTATACTTGGTAGAGAAAACTCATCCTTAGGACATGCTCAGTTCAGGTCGCAAAAATCCACACAAATTTTAATTTGGCTTTTATCCTTCTTTTCCACTAGTACTATGCTAGAGAGACACAAAGGGTTCTGAATAGGCTTGATGAACCTTGCTGCCAACGGCTTCTCCACCTCTTCCTTTATCTTGAAGTCCAGATCATCCTTGTAGGTGCATATTGCTTATCTTACTGGAAAAAGAATTGGGAAGAACATTAAACCTTTGAGATCTCACCTCCGGGTCTATCCTAGGCATTTCTATGTACTTACAAGCAAACACGTCAGTGAACTCTTTGAGAAATCCAATAAGCTCTTCCTTATGTTTTGAGTTCAGACTTTTAGAGATTAGAATGGATCTTCCTTTACCCCCTTCTACCCCCAGGTTGATCTCCTCTAACTCTTGTAGTTATTGCTTAGGCCCATCATGCATGAATTCTAGAGCTTCCTCTGATTCCTCCCCATGTTCAATGATGTGATACTCATCCACTACAAAACGCTGTGGTGCTGGGTCAACGCTCTTGTCCCAGAACACCGCCCGCGCAAACCATTATAATTGGTATATAACTTTCCATCGGGTAGGACCATTTTTTTACAAGTTCTAGGAAGCTTGGCTACCTCCTCCACCTTCGTCTTACCTTTTTCTATGTGGGGGATCACCCTTGCCCCCAAGCGATCGTCGACAAACTTCTTTAGCTGGGAACTTCCTCCAACTACTTACTTCTCTTCTAGCCTTCTTGCATAATTCTTTCTTTCTTCGTCTAGTTTCGTATAGAATATCGCATCTACTAGATGGGATTTCTCAATTGATAAGTGTTTCTACGTTGCCTTGATTATGATCTCTATTCCTCAGATATTGGCCTTTGCACACTGATGGTAGTTAGAGGGTACTATTCCATGTATATGTATCCATACCCTCCTAATGAGTAGTTGGTAATTGGTCTTAGCATTGATGAAATGGAATTTGATGTGAAAGGTGAAATTCCCCAACTCAATTCCTACATTCACGTATCCGAGGGATTGCATTCCAGCACTGTCAAACCCTGAAATCACTAGTGGTACTGGCGCTATATTCTCTTGGTATATCCCCGTCTCATACAACATATTGATGGGAATGATATTAATAGATGCTCCCCCATCCATTAATGCCCTTGGGAATGGGACTCTATTGATCATAGCTATAACATATAATGGGCGGTTATGGAAGTAAGGCACTTTCTTGTCTACTTCGAAGAATACCACTTCAGAAGTGTACCTCTAGATCAATCTCCCAATTGTCCCCTACCAATTCAATGAGGGGTCTCCGTGCTGCTGCAAAGCTTTTAAAACTTTCCTTGTAATGACTACTCCAGTGTCATACTTAACTCCTATTTGGTGAAAGAACCACTTAAACTTGGGGCTCCTCGCTATAGCCTCGCATTCAGAATCTAGGTCAAACTCATATGTATGGGCATTACAAACATATTCTACCGAGGATGTTCCCCCTTCATCCAGAGAGAGTATGACATCCACTTTGCCCTCTAGGGGGTTACCTGCTCAATTTCTTCACTTCCATCTTCTTCTTGGTCCGGAGTGAAGAACCACTCCTCTCGCTTCCTTTCTATCTCAACTTGTCTGTTTGCTTCTTAGTGACAACCTTTCTAACTCTTTACATATTTGATCATCATTCTCCCACTCCATCAACTCTGGAATTACTTTTTCATCATACGCCACTACCATGTTGGTAGTGCCAAAGTGATATGCTATTGACGTCCATCGGGGGAATCAATAAGGTACCCCTTGCCACTTTCTCACGAATGATCCTCCTCAAGTAATAACAGTCCTTGGTGGAGTGTTAAACCCGCTGGTACAATTCATAATACTTGGGATTGGATTTGGTAGCTGTTGTTGGGGTTTCCCCATTAAAGTGAGGGGGACCTGCTGCCCTTTCCCATACCAAGGTACGATAACACTCCATAGCCTCTGCTACGCAGCAAGGTAACGACGGTGGGGCATCTTACCCAAACTTTCCTTTGTTCCCTTGTTGGTTCCGCCCCTCGAGCCTCCCTTCTTGCCTTTGGTATTTCCATCCACATAGTTGACTACTTGCCTCCTCAAGACCTGAAACCTTCCCGAAGTCAGTGGTACTTGTGTCCTCCAACTCTAGGTCCTTGGCTTGATTATCATAGCTATATTGCTGGCAGCTTTGGTGAACTCTCTAAAAGTTCCATCTCTGGTTTCATTGATCAAATGCAATTTGTATTCCTCTAGGAGTCCCTCGAAATATATTACCAGTAAGCTTGCCTCTACTACATCCTCGTGGACATCCAGTGCTTCTTCACGAAAACGTTGGATATACTTCATTAACTCCTCACCAGGCTTCTGAACCTCTTGCGCTAGCTGTCTCAGTGTGAATTCATCCTTTGATACAAAAAACATTTGGAGGAACTTTCGGTGCATATCTTCCCACGTAGGATACTGTTGGGTGACAAATAGGAGTACCATGTATAGGCCTTCCTTGTGAGGGTCTTGGAGTACTCCCTCAGCCTCAGATCTTTTTCATTGGCATGCACTGCCAAATATTCAACGAACCTTTTTACATGCACTCTTGGATTCTCCCCTTTTCCACTGAACTTGATAAATTTTGGTGGAATATACCCCTCTAGGTATGGATTCTCGTTCACCTCCTATGGGTAGGGGTCTTGCAGCTCCTCATACAAATAAGGACCCTCTATTTGGGAGGAGGAGAGTAGTTTCCTTACTTCCTCCATAGTAACAGCTTTGGAGGGTGACTCCTCCAAACTCCTACCCTTTGCTGCTGGTGAACTTGATGGTGTCACAACTTGCTTTGGTGCCGCCCTTCGCGGCGGAGCTACTTCTACCTGAATTTCCGCTGCAGCAGTTATCCCTCCAGAGGGGGATGCTGCTGGTGTTACACATCCTTGGCCCAAACTTTCTAATTCTACATTGTTTCGTTTTAAAAACTCAAAAAAATGCTCATAAGGCTCATACCTGCCATTAGGGCTGCTACCGGTGAGTTGGCCTGCCCTCCCGGGGGAGCAGGTACCTTAGCTCCGAACACCACCACCTCCTCTTTAGTGGTCTGTTCACTTTGATCTCCATTACCAAATGGAATGTCTTCAAAAACTAGCTGCTTAGAAATGTTGAAACCTTCTTTTTCCATTAAAGCCAGAATACCTCCCCAGCGAAGTCGCCAAATGTAAGAGGGTAGTGAGACTGGGGTCTGGTAAGATACTGAATCGGGTGAGGCGTGACCCACTGATAACTATGACTTTTGTGTGTAGTCATTGTTGCAAGCCAAGTTAATCAAAATCCTCAAATACCTACAAAATATAACAAACTAAGTGTAGAGGTAAGTAAGGGTATCAATCCACATCAAGGGGGTAAAGCGAGGGGAAAACAATTGCAATTCACTTTTATTTTCTATTTGGGATTTTTACTTTGTCTAATTTTTTTTATCTTTTTCAATATTAAAACAATTTGGTGAGGTGAATGAAACTATACTAAACTATATTAGAGATGAAAACAACTGACTAAAAAAATGAGATAAAAATGAAACTAAGTAAATCTGACTAAATAAAAATCTAAAATATGAGAGTAGTGAGAAAATAAAAGTGAGAACAATCAAGGGATAGGATGACTCAAAATATTTTAGTTAATTAAAATTAATTAGTTCATTAAAATTAATTATCCCAAGTTAGTATCAAAATCACAAATCAACTCTCGTTGCAAATGTAATTTTAATAATAACATTTTAGTTAATTAAATTTAACACTCCTACAACTCTTGAAAAGTATATCTAAACATCATTTAATAGATCACTCGCTAGGATCGATCTAGTAGACTAGTTTAACTCATAGAAAATAAACTTTAGAGTTGAAATTCAAATCAAAATACCGCACTTGAGAGACCACTATCTCTAGTTCGAATCTAAAATGGGTATTATAACTAGAATTCTGATTTCTCGAAAATCATTTACCCTCTCTCGAGGCGTAAATACAAAAGTAAAAGTGCAAAATTAATTATCAAAGAGATATTTAATTTAAATAAGCTAATTAAAGTAAGTTTAACATCAAATAATAGTCACCCCACCCCTTAAAAGGGTATCTAGCCTAACATGATTTTAAAATTGATGAACAAATAATCAAGGCTATAAACAAATAAAATAGAAGGGTAAGAGGACAAATCTTCAAACAAGTCTCCTTGATTTGCAAAATTGGACTCTAATCCTCCATTGAAATTGAGCAACATCCACTCAAATTGAGTTTTCAATTACGTACAAACACTCAATTGAATCACTCAACAATTAATTTCTCACAATTCTCTAAAAAAAAATTAAAATAAAAACCTACCTAAAAAATTAAAAATATAAAGTGTTTCTCTCTCTAAAATTCTCCCTAAAACCCTAATTAATTCCCTTTGAATGAGCATGGTCTTCTTATATAGTTGGCACATGGAGCATGGGGGTAAATTGGGTATTGGTAAAATACAAGAGCATGGGGTGTGTGCACATGAGGTTTGAGAGGTGTGAGGTCATGCGAGTGAGGGCTGAGGGAATTAAAATCAGATTTGGTAAAGAGGTTAAAATGGAAAAATGAGGTAAGTGGGTTACAAAACATGTGTTGGGGGTATAATGGGTAAAAGGGTTAAAAGGGGTTTTAAATGGATTTAACACATGTGGCCTTTTAGAGTTTGTCTTGGAACTTGAGCAGATGAGGAAAATGTATGGGCCTTGGGTCACAAATGGGAAATGGGTTTTGTTGTCTATTGGGTAAAATGGGTTGAAGA
Source organism: Sambucus nigra (assembly GCA_949130495.1). Classification (NCBI taxonomy): domain Eukaryota; kingdom Viridiplantae; phylum Streptophyta; class Magnoliopsida; order Dipsacales; family Adoxaceae; genus Sambucus; species Sambucus nigra. Next base: position 321,073,496 of record OX422215.1, on the reverse strand, counting down.
TGTTGGGTTATGCAGGTGGGTCGGGGTTAATGGGTATGGAAGGAAACGAACATGGTTGCATTTGGGTTGGTCAAAATTGGCAACCGGGTCGTGTTGTTGGGATAGGAGCTAAGGGGGGATGCATCGGGTCTTGTGGGTTTCGTTCAGTGGAACAAGGTCGAAGAAGGTGTGGCCGAACTCGGGGGTTTTTTTTAGGTTGGAGGTTCGGCGGGGAGCTGGGGTTTCGCGACTTGCACCGGGGGTCTCCATCGGCGGGTACGGTTTGGACAGGGCGTCGGGGAGAGATTGCTGGTTCGCGGGTTAGGTACTAGCGCGGGTAGGTGGGGGTTTGGTCCGGGACCAACCTGGGTCGCGGGTTTGACCTCGAAACTAGCCACGCTGGTAGGTTGGTCTCATCGCTGGCAATGGGTCAACTTGGGTTTCGAGTTTATGTGGGTTGAGGTATGGTGTGTGTGTTGGTGGTGAAGGATTGATAAGGTGATTGGGAGATTTAGGTTTGTTAATGGAGGGAGAGGATGGTTATGGGTGGTTTTGGGTTGTGGGAGATTAGTGGGTGTGAGGTGAGAGAGTGACAAGGTTGGTGTTGTAGGACAAGGGAAGGTGTGTTGTTAATGGAGGTGAGTGATGAGAGAGGAAATATAATGTGGTTAGAGGTTGAAGAAGATGATGGGGGATGTAGGGTGTGGTGAGGGTGTATAGGATTAAGGTGTGGGTGAGGTGTGTTTTAGGTGAGTGTGAGTTAGGTGTGTGGAATTGGATGTGAGTGCGTTTAATTTGCACCTTAAAAACAAATAACATTACAAAAATTAAAACTAATAAAACTAAAAATCTAAGAAAAATCTAAAAAGCACAAACTAAACACACGAGCTTGGGTGAAGATTTGGGCTAAGTTTAGGCTCAGTTTGGGGTAGGCTAGGATCAGGTTTAGGTTCGACTAAGGTAAAAAAAGGGAAATTCTCTCCATTTATTCGCAATTGCCTTGATATAAGTGTTTGAACTCCGCAACGCACAATTGACCTACAAAATAAACATTAACGCACATAAGACCATTTATATTACAAACGAGCGATTAAAATGCATCTATTCGGGGTATAAAATAGACACTTTTGGGTGCTTATCACCCACTCCAATGAACGTTGCCTTTAAGGTTCACAAGAACTTATGGAGGAGATTCAAGTAAAACCTTCTCCTTTTGGTAAAAATGGAACTCAAGACGGAACTTCCTCCCTGCAAGAAGATGAACTTCACAACAATAATAGTAACTTTTCTCAAGATGAACTCTGGAGAGTGATGGCTGTCAGTGGGGACTGGAAGAACAAGGCACTCAGCACTTAGAGAGAGATCAGGGAGAGAATACTAGGAGGTTTTGGTGTGATTTTGACAGAGTAACGGTGCTATTGAGTTTTTTTTATCTATTCTTGACCTTGCCCAGGGTCGTATTTATACTTGGGCACTAGGGCTGAGTTGGCACTTTTGGGCGCCAAAATTGAGAGGGTTAGTGAGGGACAAGGTCTAAAATGTACCATTTGTGTGCAGCCGCATATCCCCTCTAACAGGTGCCACCTGGTGCAAACCAAAGTCAAAAAGAAAATATGTCTCCCAATGGAGACAAAATATTTGATTTGGTAAATATCTTTTGAAACGATAACTTGTGATACAAACTTTGTAAACTTGATAGAGGAGGCCTCGAGGACCACCTCCTCTAAAACTAACAATCTTGGGGAGGGGGGGCTTTGAGGACCTCTCTCCTCTAAAATTATTTTTGTAAAAGTTCATTTCTTGTGAGCAATCCTTTGGCTTCTCACTTCACTTTTGTCTAAGTGTGAGTTGTGTGTGGTCTTGAGTGACTCCTAGGGTCTTCTTACTAGTATTCTCTCAATCCTAAAGTGCTAAGTGGTTGAGGTTTTTCAACAAACCTTGTTCCTCAGCCGCCAAGCCAAAACTCTTAAGTGATCTCAACTGGCCTATTTGAGCCCTGCTTGCTCAACTAGGCTACCTATACACAAAAATAAATATTAGTATTTTTATTCTTGAAAAGAATAATCTTTCATGATGAGGGGTTGCTCCTGGAAGCCCCTTCCTCATCCTGGCCTGTTTCTGAAAGCTGGGAGACCTTGAGGGTTCCACGTTCAATATTTTCTGGAAGTCGAGGGAGAGGATCTTAACTGCACCTCGCCCAAACATTTTCTAGAAGTTGAGGGACCTTGGGTGTTCCACGTCCCATATATTTTCTTGCAGCTAAGGGAGCAGAGCCATAAGGGTTTCGCGCCCAAACATTTTCTTGCCATTGGGGACCTTGGGGGTTCCGCTTCCCATATATTTTCTCTAAGTTGTGGGACCTTTGGGGTTCCACGTCCCATATTTTTTTTGGAAGTTGAGGAAGGGGAGCCTTAAGGGTTCCCCACCCAAATATTTTTGAAGGTTGAGGGAACCTGACGGTTCCTCACCTAAAATTTTTCTTACAGTTGAAGGACCTTAGGGGTTCCGCATCCCAAATATTTTTTCTGCAATTCAGGGACCTTGGGGGTTTCGTGTCCTATATATTTTCTTGCAGTTGAAGCATCTTGGGGGTTCCGCCCTAAATATTTTCTCTAAAGATGAGGGACCCGGGGGTTCCGCTCCCCATATTTTCTAGAGTCTGAGGGGAGAACCTTGAGGAACCCTCATCCCAAAATATAGTGGGCATGCTTGAAACACCCTTCTACAACAATAATTATAAAAGATGAGAAAAAAGTAAAATAAGCGAAAAACCAGATGTACGAGGAAAAAAGCCACTAACAAGAAAAACTTCGGGATGATAATAATAAAAATTTCACTATGGTAGAGTTTTATGAATTGAATAAATAGACTTACATTCACACAAAGCTACAACCGACTAGACACCCTTTCCCACCATATTCACCATGGAGAGCGCCAACAGCTGGAGAACATTGCATAACTGCGAAAAGTTTTGGTTTGCAACTAATGCCTTTAAATATTTTTCCAAGAATTTATTCTTTAAAGGTGAATCAACTTCTTGTTCCTCGATGGAACCTTCAAGAAACCAAAATGATACACCTAGTATCTTTGAGGGAATACTATAAATAAGTGTTTGGGGTGTTTTCAAAGGTGTGGTGCTTTATATCTCAAAGGGAGTTTTCTAATCCAAGGAAGATGTGGCCATCCCCGATCCTCGCCGCGCGGGCGGGCGCGTGGTGGAAAGGATCCTTCGGGTCCCGCGCGTCCCTCTCGGGAGTGCTTCAGTCGAAGTCGTTTGTGATGTAAAAATGTAGAGAGATTCAGAGTCGCCGGTCTATTTTACTCAAAACAGACAAAAGAAAAAGGGGAAGCCACCCCGAAGGATGGCATCTAAAGTCATACTAGTGCGTGCAAAACCAAGATGATTCAAGAAGGGTTCGGAGGCTTAGGTACGAAATGGAAAGGTGTTAGGCACCCATTCCGCCCTTTCGGTCTCTCATGAATATTTGGTATTTTCCTTTTGTTTCCCCCATGATATGTGTGCATGTGTATATATAGAATGGAGGTAGGAACCCTCGACTTGTATCATGGAAGAGATAAAGTGAGTCATTGATTGAGTCGGAAACCGAGCGTCCGTGTAAATACGCTAATCGTTGTTATCGGCTTCCAACCACAATACAAAAACCTAAACTTTAACTACACTCTTGTGGAGTATAGTGGCGAGTCTGGGTATCGAATCCACAGGGAACTAGGACGAGTGAACGTTACGACAAAGGTAAGACTGTTAAATCTAACTTGACTCTAAAAAGAAATAAAAATAAGATGATTGAGTGAGAAAAGGGAAAAGGGAAAATAAATAAGTTAACTAAAACTAATTGGAAAATTAAGGTAGAGACACAATCCCCCAACCCTAGTGTATTGATGGTATAAAACTAATCGTAAATTTAACTGATTAATTTGACCCGGAATTTAGTACTCCCAAGCATTACGTATACGAGGTTCAAGCCCGCGTCATACTTAATCTGAGGATGAGTAAATCAGTATCGCGATAGTAGCACTCGAATTTCATTCTAAATCATCACGAGTACCCAGAGGAAAACGAGATATAAAGATCTACAATTGTTGTGTAACTACGCAATACGGTCATAATCAATCATTAAATTCAGAGGACTAATGTTATACACATGTAATTAACACATCAGGTTGGGTTCATGTATCCCAACCTTTAAAAACCTAGCCTAACATGGTAAATAATAATACAAGTGCTGGAAATAAAAGTTACCACGACTGAAGAACAAGAACATACAAGAAGAAATCAAAGATTGAAGAAAAACCGGAAAAGCTCTTGAATTAATGGTGCAAAGTATGTAAATTCTTCTCCTAGATGTTCCTACTTGTTATGGAGCTTTTACATCAATGAAATATTAATAAAAAGAGTCCTAATGACTAAATATATAGGCTAGAGGTCGTTTAGAAGAGTCCCCAAAACATAAAACGCTTTTGGCTAAAAGATAAGCACAAAATAAAAATCCCGTATCAGCCAATTTGTCACACTTAGAAAGCGTGACTAATTTTGTAACGGATTCTGAACGTGACTAATGGGCGAACCGGTTCGGGTTCTGAGTGTACCGGTTCGGGTGAGTTGGCTGGTTTCTGGGCCTCTTTCAACACTTAGAATATTTTCCAACTTTATTCTTTTCTTCCTTGGATTTTTTCTCAACTTCAAATGATCATAACTCCTTCACCGTAGCTCGGATTTGGGTGCCGTGTTTTCCAGTATTCTCGTTGTTCTAAGATCTTAAACTTTCCAGAAGGCCCCAGCTCCGGAATCAGGCTGAAAAATTACGAAAATGCCCTTGAACTTCCCTTCCTAGCCATTCTTCTATGATTTTTCCACAACTTCAAGGGATCATAACTCTTTCACCGTAGCTCAGATTGAGATGCCATTTTTTCTAGTGTTCTTTTAATTGAAAGATCTTCAACTTTCCAGTTGGCCCCACTTCCGAACTAAGCCTGAAAAATTACAAAAATGCCCTTCAACTCCCCGATTCTTGGTTTCTTTCACTATTTTGAGTTCTCTTTTCCATCTTTCTTGCATGAAATACCTGTAAAACACATAAGAGATACAAAAATACAAAATACTTGCCAAAAAGGGTTAGTAGCATAGATATGAGATAAATCCAAGCTATTTACACCGCACGGGATCGTAAAAATACCGAAATTAAGGGGATAAATGTGAAGAATTTATGCCTAATCAGTCATCCTCTACGTTGATTGTTACAATGGAATATAGAATATAAGGAAAATGGATTTAGAGAAGATAGAAAATGAGAGAAAAGTGAGAAAAAGGACTCGAGTCTCGGGTTTTACCCCGAGACGCCTACGTAACCTATAAAGGCATCAAAGTCCATGTAGTTTGCATACAAAATGAGGGGTGGGTTTATCCCATAAATCCAAATAGGGGATCTCTTATTTGTAAATGTGTGTGCGTGTGTGTAGAAAAAGTGTTTTAGTTATGAGAAGAGTGTGGAAAAAGTGTGAGAATCCCTACTTGGAATTTATGAGCAAACCCTCTTTTTCTTGTTTTTTGGGTTTTATTTATATAAAAATAAGATATGTGCGATAATACTAAATAAAAATTATATTAGGATGCGTGGGATGAGATAATAAAAAGTGCTAAGTAATAAAGCAAGTTATTGAGAACTCAAGAGAATTTGAAGAGAAAGGTGAGAAAGATGGACCTTCTTGAGCTTGATCTTGAATGTTGGAGAGCAGCCCTTGCACTTGGATGATGATGGAGAGTGGATAATTCATCAAGGATGATGAAAAGGATGATGAAAAGTGGAAGTAAAAAGGGGATTTGGATGTTGACATCACGCTGCCTTCGAGAGAGGTTTCTGGGATTCGTTGAGAGAGTTTTTTATCAGATCTGGGATCCCCCTTGCAAATGAGGTAAAGGCCTCGTTTTATAGGCCCAAGTGGGTGCCGATCGGCATAGACCTATTCCTACCTATCGACAGGTGCCAATAGGCAGGGTCTGGAACCTACCATTTGGCAGTGCGCTTCAGGCTTTTTCGAAAAATCGACCGTCGAGGGCTAACCGTTGGTCATAATTGCACATGGGGCATACCGTTGGAAAGGTAATTCAGATACCTTTGAAAGTACTTTGGACCACTCCCGGGTTCGGGAGTTGACTTTGGGTCAAATATGGCTCGGAAGCATTTGTCGGTCCATTGGACGTGGAATCGCTCAGACGGAAACGGATCGTTCGTCCGCATGGTAAGTCCGAATCGCACACGGGGTGAACCATTGGAAAGGTTAGGAGATGCACTTAGACATTCCAAATAGTTTGACCCAGTTTGGAGAGTTGACTTTAGTCAATCGGGCCCGGGAAGGGCTCGGTGGCCTCCCGGAGTCAAACAGATCGTTCGTCTGCATGGAAAGTTGGAATCATGCATGAGATGCACCATTGAAAAGGGTATTCAGTGCCATTTGAAGATTCATTTAGTCTCAGTCGAGCTGAAGAGTTAACATAGGTCAAACAGATCCCGAGAGCTCCCGGTGGCCTCTAGGTCAGGTTTCAGACGCAAACGGATCGTTCTTCCGCATGGTAAGTCGGAATCGTGTACGGGGTTAACTGGTGGAAAGGGTATTCAGTGCCCTTTGAAGATTTATTGAGTCTCGGTCAAGACGAAGAGTTTGAATTTTGGGTCAAACTGAGCCGGGGAGTGCCCGATGGCTTTCAGGTCAATACTCGGGACGTGACCTGGGTTTACAGTAATGAAGGGAGGTACTAGGGACCTAAGGAGAGTTAGGGGTTAACAGAATGGGGTGTCTACAGAGCCCCTCGATGGGTGAGTTTAGAACAAATGATGATCGTCGAATAGACACCACACGATGCTTGTGAGGGAGTATGACCGATTCAGAGGGTCGAGGCCGATTCTAAGGACTAAGGAGTGTGCTGGGGATGACCAATTCTATGGGTCAGAGCTGAATCTACGGGCTTAGGGTAAAGGTATACCGGGGTCAATTATGACCTAAAGAGTGGTGACGATCGAGGACCGAGGTCAATTCTGACCTAACTCGGGTGACGATCCAAGACCGGGGCCAATTCTAACTCGAGAGTGGTGAAGACCGAGGACCGAGGTCAATTCTGACCTAACTCGGGTCATGATCCAAGACCGGGGCCAATTTTAACCCAAGAGTGGTGACGACCGAGGATCGAGGTCAATTCTAACCTAACTCAGGTGACGATCCAAGATCGGGGCCAATTCTGACCCAATAGTGGTGACGACCGAGGATCGAGGTCAATTCTGACCTAACTCAGGTGACGATCCAAGATTGGGGCCTATTCTAACCCAAAAGTGATGATGACTAAGGATCGAGGTCAATTCTGACCTAACTTAGGTAACGATCCAAGACCGGGGCCAATTCTGACCCAAAAGTGGTGAGGATCGAGGACCGAGGTCAATTCTGACCTAACTCGGGTGATGATCCAAGACCGGAGCCAATTCTGACACAAGAGTGGTGACGACCGAGGACCGAGGTCAATTCTGACCTAACTCAGGTGACGATCCAAGACCGGGGTCAATTTCGACCCAAAAGTAGTGACGACCGAGGATCGAAGTCAATACTGACCTAACTCAAGTGACGATCCAAGACCGGGGTTAATTCTGACCCAACACAAGTGACGACCGAGGACCGAGGTCAATTCTGACCTAACTCAGGTGACGATCCAAGACCGGGGTCAATTCTGACCCAAAGTGGTGACGATCGAGGACCGAGGTCAATTCTGACCTAACTCGGATGACGATCCAAGACCGGGGCCAATTCTGACCCAAGAGTGGCTTTGATTCTGCTGGAGAAAGAGCTCTGTGATTTTGATCTGAGCTAGGGAGCTGATAGCTGGGGAAGCTTTTAGGAGACCTCGCAGGGGGGAATAACCTACTTTGGGTGATGTAAGATAATTCCGCTGGGGAAGTGATCAGATGATCCTTAAGGATCCTCCGGAGTTTTGCCGGGAGGAGTTTTCACTTGGTTTTTTAGGATTCCGCTGGGGAAGGGGGGTTCCGCTTGAGAAAACGAGAAATTTTCTTGGTAAAAAGGCTCTAGATCCTTCCTAGGATTTTTAGGAATTTTTTGAGGATTTTCGAGGCTTTCTATTATTTTCTGGGAATTTTTGTATGAAATTTTAAGGGGGCTGCCGGTCAGCATGGTGTGAGAGGTGCCATTCGGCAGTGGCACGGACTTTTGGGCTGCCTCGGAAAGGCAAGGGGTCAGTGCCGATCGGTTTGGTAGGGGGAGATGCCGATCGGCATGGTACTTGGCATCCTATATAAAGGGGGTGAATCCCTTTATTTTTTCACAACTTCTTTTGCCTTCTCTCTCTCTGCGATTCTTCTGCAAATCGTTCTAGCATTCCGATCTTCAATAAATGGCCGCCTTCGTGAGCATTGCAGTCCATCGGGAGTGGTTGACCGCTGATGATTGGGTGAATGTGGAGTGGAGGGCTAGGGCGCCCCTTGCTTTGGGGAGTGACAACTCCTTTGATGCGTTTGAGCCTGTTGCAGATGAGCGGACCTTGCTGCGGGAGCCATCGCATCATCGCTCTTCGAGAGTGATCCCCGACGGTTATGTAAGTAACCCGACCTTTGGCATTCTTCTCTTTCTGGTGATTTTTCTTTCTTAACTTTTGATGAGACTTTTCTTTATGCCAGTCTGATATCTCCTTGAAGAACATGCGTGCCCGTGGTACAACGGGGATCAAGGATGTCTGGGAGCATCTCCCACCTGTGGTGCACTGGATGGTATCATCAGCAGGTTTTGGGCGGTTGGCATCGGCGATGGATGAGATGCCTCGTTCGACAGCGGTCTTGTGCGCTTTGGGAGAGAGGTGGTGGGACACTACCCACACCTTTCATTTTGGATTCGGGGAGATGACTGTGACTCCCCTAGACGTGCAGCAGTTGCTGGGGCTAGATTGTGATGGAGAGCAGATAGAGGTGGATCGCTCTTTACGGGTGAGACCGGAGGCAGTGCGTGCTGCACTTGGTGATGTAGGGAGGATAGTTTCTGGGGATTCTATCCGGCTGTCCCTGCTGAAGGATGTTATGTTGGGTAGGGATATCGATGTGGAGGACGGGCTGCAAGTGAGTCAGATGGCCCGATTATTCATTCTTCTGGTGCTGGGAGGTTTCATGGTGGCTTCGAGCGGCGACGTCGTTCATTTGTGGTTTTTGTCGTACTTGAGGATGTTTTCCAACATCCCTTTCTATGATTGGGGGAGTCTGACCTTGGTGACCCTTTACTTTTCTCTGGATGCATTCAGCCGGTGGTGTCGGCAGACCTTTACTGGGGCCACGTACCTTCTTGAGGTATTCTTCAGTTTGTGCATTTCTTTTCATGCATTCGCATTTTCCTTTCATGCATATATTTTTGAGTGTGAATTCAGACGTGGTTCTATGAGGTGATTGGGTGCAACACCCCGCTGATTGCTTTGAAGGACGACACTGTTGGGGATTTATGTCGATTGTATCGATGGCGTAAGGCCAATCGTCAGTCGAAGGGATCTCTTTCCCTGGAGGCAGTGCGTCAGGTCTTCAATGACCTGACCAGTGGTAGGGTAAGACTCTTTCCATTTTAGTCTAGGTTGTTGCACCTTCTGATCTTGTATTGATTTATGCTCGCTTGGAGATTTTCAGGTGACCTTTTACCCGTGGGGGACAGCCATTCAGGATGCGGGGGAGACCGGGGTGAACGCGCGGATGAGGCATTTGCTGGCGCATGAGTTTGGCCATTCCTGGTACCTCGGGGAGAGGGTGGTTAGTCAAATTACTGAGGAGGAGGTGGTGGTTCCACCCGCGCAGCCTCCTACGTCTATGAAGTAGGAGTGACTGATTTTGGAGGATGAGAGGATAGCAGCGATGATCGGCGAGTCGTACTTGCTATACACCAATAAGGCTGAGCCGTATGACTATATGGATTTTGTGACGAGCTGGTTGATGGCGCCCAACATATATGATGTGTTGCCCTTCCCTCTGGCGGGTTCGAGTCGGGCAGTGGGATCTTCCCACAACGGTGGTGGTCCGTCGACATCTGCGACGGCGGTGACCTTAGAGGTCCCTTTTGTGTGGCTGCATACCCCTTCATAGGAGTTGGGTTTGACAGAGTAGGTCCTTCGACCTGCGGTATACCTTTTTGTTCCTTTCTTTCTTTCTTTTCTGTTTTGGTCATCCTTGCTTTGATACTGATTTCGCCTTTTCTTTCAGCAAGTCCGGGTGTCGACCACTTGGCTCAGGGACATCAGAGACTGGATATCTTCAGCGACTACCCATATTCGGGACACAGTTCCCATTCCTTCTTGCTTGGTTCCATCTTCTTCGTCAGGAGAGGACTCGGGCTCGGGAAGTGGTGGTGCGTCGTCTCGCCGTAGGGGGAAGAGAGCGCGCCGCAGGGGTGGAAGCTCTTGAGAGAGAGAAAGAAAGAATGTGGGTTCGGGATGAGTCCCGTTATTTTTTCTTTTTCTTTTTATTTCCTGCAAAATGATGTAACACAGAAAACAGATATATGCAATGCAATGGAGTTTTTTTATTAATTTTTATTTAATGATGAATGCATGCACATGCGCTTTTTACCTTGCTGCTGAGACCGTAAAAAGGAATATTTTTGAAAAAAAATTGAAGGAAAGTTTTTGATTAACAAGGGGAAATTTAAAGGGATTTTAAAATTCTGTTGAGAATATCAACTTATTTGAGTTTTCTGTTTTGACAAAAAAGGAAAAAGGGAAATTTCTAAAAATGGGGGGGTTGCCGATCGGCAAGTACCCTGTCCTGCCTATCGGCAGTTCAGTCCAGTCCCATCAATTGAAGGCTTTGATTGGTACCCTCTTTAGCCTTTGGTACCTTGTGGGGTAGGATTCCCTCCGATTTCTACAGGGATTATGTCCCTTGTGAGGATTTTCAAGTATAAAAAGGGGGGAAAGGTGGAGTGTTTTCATCACACTTTTGCATTCTTATCTACCCTCCCACTATTTCTTAGCCTTGTAAGATGGCTCTCCCTGGTAGCACCGAGTTTGTCAACTACCTCAAAGCCTTAGAAGCTATGTGCTCTTATAATGTCGACTATGAGGCTTTCAACATGCGTCGAGTCTCCTTATGGCGCAATCGGCCTTTTGAGTGGAATATGCTGATAGCGGCGGTACAATTCTAGTACCCCGAAGACCATGTATTCTGCTTTGGGTTGGAAGAGGTTTGTCCTACCTACAAGGAATTTTCTGCCATATTGGTTGTAAATCCCAGTGTTGCTGCGGCTTTGCCCGAATTTTCCCGTTCTCCTAGGGATTTATTGGTCGGGCTTCTTCATATCTCACCTTCGGCGGCCAGATCATTAGTTATTGGAGGAATGATCTCCCTCCCGGCGGTGCTGCAGTCTGTGCATTTGCGGGATGTAGGTGATGCTGGCTATGCTGGAGCCATTATTCTGGGTCTGGTTTTAAAATTGTTGTTGGTGACTGGGGAATTACAGGTGGACCCACAACTTGCAGCCATTACTTCATGGATGTCATACCGTCGCAATCCCGCGGCGATGATATTGGCGGAGACTCTGAATGGCCTGGATGCCTGGAGAGAAGCCCGTTCTGACATTTTGAGGTGTAGCCCTGTGATGTTGTTCATGTGGTTGTCTGAAAGATTCCGCTTGTCGACTCCTCCAGAATATCCCTTGTCGGCCGTACCCAACTTCTTTTCACGCTACTTCATCCGCGTTGGCCTGTATGTTGAGAACTGGGAGAATTGGCTCGTGGAACATGGGGCTTGTGGTTTGTATTGGTCAGTGCCTTGGTGGGGGCCGTTGCAGCCCGTTCTGGAGCTAGGAGAGTATTCATATGTGCGGCTGGTTGGTCTCAAGCAGACCTCCTTTTACTTCCCTTGGCGACTTTTGTGCCAATTCGGCTGGGCGCAGGTCGTGCCACCTCGGATCTCAAATTTCTTTCCGGTAGAGGATTTGACTGAGCGCCTGCGTCTGTTGCTGGGGTCTCTGTGGGAAAATCAACGTCCGTCGACCCGTCCCTCTTAGTCTATCGGGAAGGTTTGCCATGTCCCCAAAGATTATATGAAGTGGTTGTGGAGGAAATTAGTCAGCAAGATGTTGGCAGTAGAGACTGGACAAAGATGGTTTGTTTTATTTGACTCCATGGAAGGGGGTGTTGTGGTCTTTTCGAAAATGGTTAAGGCTCATAGATCCATGGAATGTTTACGGCACTCTATTCAGGCAGGGGAAACTTGGGGACCTCAGGATGTAATGATGAGGGTGCATGCTCCTCTAGTAGCTGTGGGTAGGACTCTTGGAGAGTTTAATTATGTAATGGATGTGGGGATTTTATTTGGCTTTTATGGTAGTGGGTAAGGGAGTTATCCTCTCCTTTTTCTTACGTAATCCGTACTGGAATTTCTTATTAATGAAATAAATAAGTTTTTGATCATCCAGCTGTGCCTCTCGATGAATTTTGTATTTTGAATTATCTATACTGATCGCTAAGGCATACGTAAACCTTTTGTTCAAGTATTTTTAGAATGAACCGTCGTTCTCGGGGGTAAGAAAAGAATAGTATTTTGTGAAAAAGAAAGGGTTGTGCTCATGTGAGGAGTATGAGCTGCCTACGTACCTCTGGTGTTTTTTGAAAAGTTTTTAAAAATACTTTTTGTGGAGGATCAGGCCCACGTAATTCTAGGTAGAGGGAAATGAAGCATTTTTTTTAGAATAGAAGGGGATGAGAAGAGTCGTAGCGCGCCGAGATTTCGGACATGGGGTAGAATTTCTTGAGACGGTCCAGATTGACTGGACGAGCCATCTCTTCCCCATCCAGGTCAGTGAGCATGGCAGCATTGCCGGATAAGATTTTCTCCACAATGTAGGGGCCGCTCCAATTGGGCTTGAATTTCCCTCTAGGGTCCCAGATGGGTTCTATTATCTCTTTGAGGGCTAAATCCCCCTCCCGAACACCGCGGTCCTTGACTCTCTTGTTGAATGATCGCGCTATTCGGCGATGGTACCCCTGTATGTGGTAAAGATCTTTTAATCTTCTTTCATCTAGGAGGGCTAGCTCATCAAGATGGCTTTGGCACCATTCTTCTTCACTAACTTTGCTTTCGAGCATGCCGCGTAACGAGGGTATTTCCAGCTCCACAGGTAGGACTGCTTCCATGTCGTAGACCAGGGAGTAAGGGGTAGCCCCAGTAGAGGTTCGGATTGAGGTTCTATAGTCCCAGAGGGAGTACGAGATCCGGTCGGCCCAATCCCTATAACTTTCGATCATCTTGCTGATGATGGCTTTGAGGTTCTTGTTGGCGGCTTCAACTGCACCATTGGTCTGAGGTCGGTAGGGAGAAGATTTGTGTCTCTAAATCCCATACTTATTGATTATTTTTGTGACTTTCGCTTTAAAATGCAGCCCGTTATCTGATACCAGCTCGTGCCGGACCCCATATCGGCAGATGATATTCTTCTTGAGGAATTTGGCCACTTTCTTGGCGTTCAACATTGCGAATGACTCAGCCTCGACCCATTTGGTGAAGTAATCGATGGCAACCAGGATGAACTCATGTCCGTTTGAAGCCTTTGGTGTAACCTTCCCTATGATGTCGATACCCCAGGTGGAGAACGACCAGGGAGAGGTCATGTTGTATAATTCTCGCTGAGGCAAGTGTTGAAGATTGGAGAATTGTTGGAATTTGAGGCACCTACGGACATAGGCGGTGCAGTCCTGGATCATGGTGGTGTAGTAGTAGCCCTGTCGGACGATCTTCTTGGCGAGCATGTGACCATTCATGTGGGGTCCGCATTCCCCGTTGTGGATTTTCTGCATTATTTTCTCAATCTCAGCCCCTGCGATGCAATGTAGATGAGTTCCATCGAAATTCCTCTTAAGGAGAGCCTTATGACAGATGATGTACTGGGCGGCCAGTCTTCGGAGGGTTGTTCGATCTTTCTTGTTGGAACCCTCGGGATACCTACCATGTTTGAGGAGGCACCAGATATCATAATACCAGTAATCATCTAGTTCGGTATCTTCAGTGGAGACAAGCTCAATATGGTAGCAATGGGTCAGTTTGTCTTGCTTTTGAACCAGGAAAGGGGTCATTATTATTCCTTCGGGCCTGTCGAGCATGGAGGCCAAGGTAGCGAGAGCATCGGCTAGGTTATTCTTTGCTTGGGGTAGGTAATAGAAGGTGATATCTCAGAATCGGGAGGCTAACTCTTCTAATATGGCATGAAAGGGTTGGAGCTTTTCGTCCTTAACTTTCCACTTTCTGAGCACTTGACCGATGATGAGGGCAGAATCCCATAGACATCAAGGTATTGAATACCTTTCTTGAGAGCAACCTTGAGGCCCACTGTGCATGCCTCATATTCCATCATGTTGTTGGTACAAGGGAAATCTAATTTAATGGCAATGGGAGTGTGGGAGTCATCTAGGGCGATCAGAAGGATCCCAATGATGTATCCGTTTTTGTTGGCAGCGTCGTCAAAGAACATTTTCCAGCGAAGGCGGTCTTGAGTGGTGCAGAGGATATTTTCATCTGGGAATTCGGAGATCCGAACATCTGCTTCTTTAATAGGGTAGTCAGCGAGGTAGTCAGAGATGGCTCTTCCTTTAACAGCTTTCTGTGTGACGTACACGATATCGAACTCGGTTAGGAGCATCAACCATCGAGCCATTCGACTGGATAAGGCGGGTTTCTCAATTAGGTATTTGATGGGGTTCATTTGAGATACAAGTTTGATGGGGAAGGTGAGCATATAGTGTCGCAACTTTTGAGTGACCCAGACAAGTGTGACACATGCCTTTTCTAAAGTAGTGTAATTGACCTCGTACCCAGCCAATTTGTGACTGGCATAATAGATAGCTCTTTATTTGTGGGAGTCTTCAATGTATTGGGATAGCAAAGCCCCAGCTGCAGTGTCGGTTATGGTTAGGTATAGGAGCAAAGTGAGACCAGACTGTGGTGGCATGAGCACTGGAGGTTGGGTCAGGTATTGTTTGATTCGGTCAAAAGCTTCTTGGCAGGCCTCGTTCCAAACCTTGGTTGAATCTTTTTGAGGGAGATTGAATATTTGTTCACAGATGGAGGTTAACTAGCTATTGAATATTGGTTCACAGATGGAGGTTAACTGGCTGATGAACCGGCTGATGTATTATAATTTCCCAAGAAAACCTCGGACTTCTTTCTCTGTTCGGGGTGGTGGCATCTCAAGTATGGCCTTCAGCTTTGCAAGATCTGCTTCTATCCCCTTTTCGCTGACCATGAATCCCAAGAGTTTTCCCTTTGTAATGCCGAAGACACACTTCTGTGGATTAAGTCGCATCTGATACCGTCGCAGTCGTTTGAAGAACTTTCGGAGAGCAGGAACATGACCTTCTCTAGTTTTGGACTTGATAATCATATCATCCACATAAACCTCGACCTCTTTATGGATCAGATAGTGCAGGATGGTTGTGGCAGCCCTTTGGTAGGTAGCCCTAGCATGCTTGAGACCGAAAGGCATAACGGTGTAGCAAAAGGTTCCCCATGGGGTGATAAATGTTGTTTTTTCTTGATGGTCTGGGTGCATCTTGATTTGGTTGTATCCGGCAAACCCATCGACGAATGACTTGAGAGCATGACTGGCTGTTTTATCCACGATCATGTCGATATTGGGTAGCGGATAATCATCCTTCGGGGAAGCTTTGTTTAAATCTCGGTAGTCCACACACATTCGAACCTTCCCTCCTGATTTTGGCACAGGTACAATGTTGGCAAGCCATGTGGGATACTCGATCACCCGAATGAAACCCACGTTCAACTGTTTGACCACCTCTTCTTTGACCTTGAGCGACCATTCGGTGCGGAGTTTTCTCAATTTTTGTTTGACTGGCTTGTAATCTGGGAGATTGGGGATCTCGTGTTGAGCTATTTTGGGATCGTTGTCGGGCATATCATCATAGGACCATGCAAAGACATCTACGAACTCCTTCAGTAATTCTTCAAGTTGTGCGCGCTCATGCTCGTTAAAGGTGTCCCCTATCCTAATCTCGCGCAGTTGGCTACTAGAACCTAGATTAATAACAACAGTCGCTTCTTCATTAACTTAAACGCGATTATGTTGCTTATTATTAACCTTATTTAGATCAGTTAAGAATTGTTCATTTGCAAAATCATCATCATCAAAAGTTCGATTAGAATCTAAACAATTAATGTAAGGCACAGCAAGATACTCAAAATCTTAGTTTATTTCATTAATAGGAAAAACAACATTGAGAACCTCATCAAAAGAGGTCTCGATTACATTTGAGCAAGGATAGACAACAGAAGAAGAAATAGGGTAAACATTAGGGTTAGGGGAGATTTTAAGGGGTAGAACTGGCGCAGCATGCCAGTAGAGGAGAGGAGTATCAGCAGCTTTAATCAGACGGGATGGATCCATTGATGTAGTTCCTGAATGAACCATACAGAGTGCCAGCCCCAGTATCTGTAATTTGAAGGAATCTTCGGAATCGCTTTCCTCAGTCTCTTCAGCATCTTTGATGAGCGATTGTACTTGGTATGGGAAACTTTCGGCCCATGGGTAGTTATCTTGGAAAAAGATCTCCATTCCAGGCTTCATCTTCTTGTCTGTGTGGTCATACCATGGTTCTGGAAAACCGCAAAAGGGGAAGTCCTCGCCTTATTTGGTGAATCGTCCATTTAAGGAGTCTCCGGAGATGGTTCAGATGCAATCTAATCTTCTCTTTGTTCGAGACTGGCGGATCATTCTGAGCTCTTGTTCTGATGGTTGATACCCCAAGCCGCAAGGAGGGAAAGCTTTCTTTAGTTCGATGGGATCAAGTATCCCCTGTTGACTTTGCCCTAGCCTCAGCCCGGGCATGAAGTGCATGTTTCTAAACATCTGAATGACATTGACATTGCCATGAGGGTCATATTCTGGACAAACCCTTTCTTTGAAACCGTCCCCTGTCGGGAGTAGGAGTGGCTCGACTCGAAATCCTGATAGGAGCATATCATTTGACCTGTGCTGTATCTCAAGAATTGGACTGCTGGTGCTTGCACCCTCGATATTTTTGTTATCGCCCAAAATGGTGATGACTTGCCCGTCAGTGAAGAACTTCAATCTCTGATGGAGTGAGGAAGATACACCCTTGATATTGTGGAGCCAGGGGCATCCGAGCAACAGGTTGAAACAAGCTGGGATGTCTATGACTTGGAATTCAATGACAGGGTTTATAGGACCAACCCCTATTACAAGTTTTATGGATCCCATCACCTCACGACGGGTATTATCATAGGCGCACACAGCGGCGGAGGTTGGAGCGAGGTCTCTTTCTTTCAGGCCTAAACACTTGAAGGTTCTCAGAGGGCAAACATTCAAGGCGGATCCGTTATCGAAAAGAGAGAGTGGCATGGCCTTTCCCATAACTTCGACGGAGATATTGAGTGCATGATTGTGATTTGGCCCAATTCTGGGGATTTTTTCTTCAGAAAATGATAGCACTCGAGTAGAGGTCAAGGATCCGACCAGATTTACCACCTCTTCTGGTGTGGTAGAGGGAGGAACTATGGGTCCAGCGAGCAGCTTGATTAAAGCATTTATGTGTAGCTAGGAAGACATGAAAAGTCCCCATAGAGTGATGTTAGCTTGAGTTTTCTTCAGTTGATCGAGGATCTTGCTCTCCTCAATGGTCATCTCTGGCATAGGAAGGTTTTCAACGCCCTTACCTTTGTCATTTGCTTGTGGTGAGCTTGGAACCTGGTAATGTCTCCCTGATCTGGTCATGTGATTTACTGAAGAAGGAAAGAACATGAATCTCGTTTCTTCGTCAATATCAGGTTGTTCTGCCACCCTATTTATTTCTCCGAGGAGTTCTTCAAATGAGATTATCCCGCATATGTCGATTATTGGGCCATCTCTTCCTGAAGCTTGTTCTTCACTCGAATCTTCGAATTCTTCCCCCCATCCGGTGGCAACAATTCTGTCTTTCCACGTAAAGTTGATGCATTCAACAATTTCAACGGCTTCTTTATACAAGTTCTCCCACTCCGTGGGGATATGTGTGATTGAAGGGACCAAGCATCCTTATAGCTTCAAAGTGTCAAGTAACCCGGTGATACTGCAAATGCTGTTGGTTTTCTTAAATAATTCTACCATAATCTGGATAACATCATCTAGGCTGACTTCATCGGTTGGTACCACCCACTTGTCTGAATCTTGGTCCCATTTCCGTGCCTCCAAGAACAGTGTACTGAATCTCTGGCAATCGATGACCATCTGTGAGGACAATTTTAGCCCAAACTCTAGGAGTTAGTTTAACACCTCTGACAATTCCATACTTCCATTTTCAGAACGGGTACGGACAGCGATGCATGCTCTGGTAAGGAGTGGAAGTGCCTGATCATAGAGGCTAGTAGGGTGTAAGAGGAAATATGGGCAAATTTGAAGAGGTTTAGGAGAGTATATGGGTGTGATTTGAGTTGAGGGATCGAAATATGGGTTTTATTCTAAGAAGATGACATTGGTGTGATTTGGGAGTGGATTGTGAGTAGTGTATGGCTTAGGATTGGCTGGTGGGGCGATGGTACCCCGGTCAATGAGATCTTGGATTACGTTCCTGAGGTGAAAGCATTGGTCGGTGGTATGACCGGCAGTTTGGTGAAAGGCACAGTGAGCATCGGTTTTGAAGATGATAACTGTGATAACTGTGAAGATGAACAATTAGGGGTCCACTCCCTCCGAACTTCTCGATATTTGGCATCTTGAACTTCTCGGGCAACCTCGCTTTAGGATAATGAGACATGTGGGTGTAGTCTATGTAATTCCCAGAGATCCTGACTTGGTCAAACTTATTGGTGAGCATCTTAAGATCCTCTTTGACTTTATTCAACTCCTCCTCTTTTGGATCAGCGACCACATGCAGGTTTGCCACAGGGTGGGCAATGTTTGCCATTGGAAGCTGGGCAGGTGGCGGCCCATTGGAAGGAGGGGCACGTGGAGCGTGCTGATATTCTTCCGGAACCCAGATAGGCTCGGGTGGACCCATAGCACGAGGGAACAGGGCCTCGGGCTCTTGAGGAATAGGAACTTGGCTTCGTTGCATCTCTCGAACCTCGATTTGGAGGTTGTCAATCTTAGACACGAGCTGAGCTAGGACTGTCGACAGATTCGGTTGTATGACTGGTGATTGATCTGCATTCTTCATGGAAGATGGATATATTTCGGACTCGGAAGAAGTAGTAGAAGAAAGGATGAAACTCCGAGGTGATTTGACTGAAGACCGAAGCCAATAGGGAGCCAGGCTAAAGGCTTGCAATCGACCTGAGAAGGCATAGGATGAGATTTATTTTTGAGAAAAAAGGAAGAACTATTTTTGGATTTTTGATAAAGAAGGGAGAAATGTTTTTGGATTTTTGATAAAGAAGGGAGAAATGTTTTTGGATTTTTTATAAAGAAGGGAGAAATGTTTTTGGAGACGGAACTCAGCATGATTATTATGATTGTTATGTTTTCACTTGTATTTAATTCTCCTAAATGCAATGTCGGGCAGAACCCGAGCCTGGAAAAGTGGGGGTCTTAATATATGCAAAGCTACGGTTTGGAATTGTAACCAGGCTCATGGACAGGGTCCCATTTTAAAAATGCGCGAAAATTTGGGCGGCAGGCCGACCCGGAATTTCGGCAGAGTTTTGGGTTGAAACCGGCAATCTAAAGTGCGTGTCCTAGGTCTGACACCTATATGCGGGTATGCAGTTGGTTGGGTGAATCGACATGGGTTCCCCCCTTTGGCGTGACTTTCACGATATACGTCTTGCTCTTGCGGGCAATCGGTACGTGTGTACAAGCCATTTGATATACCTGAGTGTACGTGAATTGCCTCACCATATACCTCGTGAGGATGGTACGTGTGAGAACGAATTTAATATGCTCGGCATACGTGAACGAATTCCCTGTGATATACCTCCCATCATGACTTCGGTCAAGCGGTACGATGCGGGGGAACCGTTCGATATACGTCGAAGGAACTTGGTCAATGGAAGGTGAGAATCATATCGCTTAGACTAACTGTGACCTGTCGGACCAGCGCCCATCACGAAGTGACCCTACAGTTGCTAGGTAAACTTTGGTCAATATCAATGCTCTTTGGTAATGTCGTGTGAATCATGCATGATTCTCTTATTAGTATCTTATGATGGGAATGCCTTTCTTGATTATGCCAAACAGGAGGCCGAGTATGAGTACCCCAAAAGGTACACCAAGTATGGATAGGTGATGCGTGCAACATGGGGATATACATGTGATCCTAGGTGCACGTGGTGTGAAGTGTACATGGAGAAATTTCTACAAGTGTGTGAATATAAGCATAAGCATGGGATACACATGAGAAAGGGGAACATGCAGATATGGGGAGAAACATAAGCAAATATAACATCCATGTAAATAGAGTCAAGCCCACAAAATAAACATATCCCAGCAGAGTCGCCACTATGGCCATCCCCGATCCTCGCCGTGCGGGCAGGCGCGTGGTGGAAAGGATCCTTCGGGTCCAGCGCATCCCTCTGGGGAGCACTTCGGCCGACGTCGTTTGTGGTATAAAAATGTAGAGAGATTCAGAGTCGCCAATCTATTTTACTCAAAACAGACAAAAGAAAAAGGGGAAGCCACCCCGAAGGATGGCATCTAAAGACATACTGGTGCGTGCGAAACCAAGATGATTCAAGAAGGGTTCGGAGGCTTAGTTATGAAATGGGAAGGTGTTAGGCACCCATTCCGCCCTTTCGGTCTCTCATGAATATTTGTTATTTTCCTTTTGTTTCCCCCCATGATATGTGTGCATGTGTATATATAGAATGGAGGTAGGAATCCTCGACTTGTATCATGGAAGAGATAAAGTGAGTCATCCGTAGGAAGGTATAATATTAGAAAAATAAGATTTACGTGATTACCCCTACGTTGATCGTTATAATGGAACGATAACGCATATGGAGCAATACGTTATTAAGGGTAAGTATATAGAATATAAGGAAAATGGATTTAGAGAAGATAGAAAATGAGAGAAAAAGTGATAAAAAGGACTCGAGTCTCGGGTTTTACCCCGAGACGCCTACGTAGCCTATAAAGGCATCAAAGTCCACGTAGTTCGCATACAAAACGAGGGGTGGGGTTTATCCCATAAATCCAAATAGGGGATCTCTTATTTGTAAATGTGTGTGCGTGTGTGTAGAAAAAGTGTTTTAGTTGTGAGAAGAGTGTGGAAAAAGTGTGAGAATCCCTACTTGGAATTTATGAGCAAACCCTCTTTTTCTTGTTTTTTGGGTTTTATTTATATAAAAATAAGAGATGTGCGATAATACTAAATAAAAAATATATTAGGATGTGTGGGATGAGATAATAAAAAGTGCTAAGTAATAAAGCAAGTTATTGAGAACTCAAGAGAATTTGAAGAGAAAGGTGAGAAAGTTGGACCTTCTTGAGCTTGATCTTGAATGTTGGAGAGCAGCCCTTGCACTTGGATGATGATGGAGAGTGGATAATTCACCAAGTTTGATGAAAAGATTAATGAAAAGTGGAAGTAAAAAGGGGATTTGGATGTTGAAATCACGCTGCCTTCGAAAGAGGTTTATGGGATTCGTTGAGAGAGGTTTTTATCAGATCTGGGCTCCCCCTTGAAAATGAGGTGAAGGCCTCATTTTATAGGCCCATGTGGGTGCCGATCGGCATAGACCTATTCCTGCCTATCGGCAGGTGCCGATAGGCAGGGTCTGGAACCTGCCATTTGGTAGTGCGCTTCAGGCTTTCTCGGAAAATCCGTCGCCGAGGGCAAACCGTTGGTCAGAATCACGCACGAGGCATACCGTTGGAAAGGTAATTCAGAGACCTTTTAAAGTCCTTAGGACCACTCCCGAGTTTGGGAGTTGACTTTGGGTCAAATATGGCTCGGAAGCATTTGTCGGTCCATTGGATGGGGAATCGATCGGACGCAAACGGATCATTCGTCCGCATGGTAAGTCCAAATCGCGCATGGGGTGGACCATTGGAAAGGTTAGGAGATGAACTTCGACATTCCAAAGAGTTTGACCCGGTTTGGAGAGTTGACTTTGGTCAATCAGTCCCGAGAAGTGCTCGGTGGCCTCCCGGAGTCAAACGGATCGTTCGTCCGCATGGAAAGTCGGAATCGCGCACTGGATGGACCGTTGGAAATGGTATTCAGTGCCCTTTGAAGATTCATTCAGCCTCGGTCGATCTGAAGAGTTGACATAGGTCAAACAGAGCCCGGGAGCGCCCGGTGGCCTCTAAGTCAGGTTTCGGACGCAAACGGATTGTTCGTCCGCATAGTAAGTCAGAATCGCGCACGGGGTGAACCGTTGGAAAGGGTATTCAGTGCCCTTTGAAGATTCATTGAGTCTCAGTCGAGACGAAGAGTTTGACTTTTGGGTCAAACTGAGCCGGGGAGTGCCCGATGGCTTTCAGGTCAGTACTCGGGACGTGACATGGGTTTACAGTGATGAAGGGAGGTACTAGGGTCCTAAGAAGAGTTAGGGGGTAACAGAATGGGGTGTCTACAGAAGAAAAAATATTTACTCACTAATGAGAATTAGATTCTTTAACATAAGGTTAGTAAATATACCTCTATTAGTAATAATTTCTTGAAAGAATTCAATCAAGAGGAGTGAAAAAATGTTCTCTCAAAAATATATGAAATGTTTTGGGAAGTAAAATATTTTCTAATTCTCTCACTCTTAGTTCGGAAGAGAAAACAACACACCAACTTATAGCTTTTTATTTTGGAAGATTTAAAGGCTCAAATGCTAGGTGTCAAACTCTTAAGGTCCAATAGTTACATCAGGGTCTAAGTCACCCAAAAAAATTTACTTGACATACTAACCAAGAAGATCTTTAAGTAAGATCGTGTGCAAAAGTGACTTTCGGCGCTTCCAATGCGTATCGTTGCAGGGTCGCTATAGGGAGACATTGCTTTTCTACAGAGAACCTGAAGCGATCCTTGTCACACTAAGAATCAAACATTTTTGCACAGGACACAGGAAGCTAGTGAGATGATGTCATTGTGTTGATGCTGCGGTGACACAGGTCACACGAGAATCCATAGATTTTATCGAGTTTTCCTTAGAAGAATTATCAAATTATATTTTGAGGCAAACTATAAGTATGTTTATTTAACATATTCACGCCCTTACCTAACATATACAAAAAGATGGAATTATTTATAAAATAGATTTTTCTATATGAAAAGTGTATTTGCATGTGTGTTTGACAAAATTACAAAATCAAGGTTAATTAAAATATTTTTCAATTATAAACAAATTAACCAAGGTGGATATGAGTCTACTAAGTCTTATACCTTTCCTAGGTGGTGTACTTGAGGTCCACAATTGAGTGAATGTGGTTCGTTGATGAAGCTTTTTGTTGACCTCTTCGACAAAGATTTAAACATACTTTAATCAACGAATTTAGACAATCTATTCTATGGAGAACATCGAGTATACTATACTCTTATAATCTCCCCCTTTTTCCAATTTTGAGACATAACTTAAAAAGAAAACATTACAAGAAAATAAAGGATATCTACCATTTTACGACTCGCACGGACTGGGGCAAATACAAAAATAAAAAATTACATTTATTGCAAGTAACTAATCACTACAAGAGATTCAATCATATTCATAGATAAAAAAGAAGCTATTGTTTAATACTTTCACATCATACACTAGCAAACTCATCAAGGTAGCAATATGAAGAAATGTGACAAGGAGGGATGACAAAATATGAACATATATATGAATTTATCATTTTGAATATGAACATCATATCTATCTTAAATAAGTCCACCCCACCCCACCCCCAATATATATATATATATATATATACAACCCCTCTTAAAAAGCCATGATATAGCAATAAATAACTCTAAGCAACCTAATATGCTTTTATAACCATACTACCCCTATTTATAAACTTCTCTCCCTTTTGTCACGAAAAACGATAAAAAAAAATAACTAAGCACATAGTAGGATCAAGTTTTCAATATATTTTAAGAGACTAAAACATGTGAATCAAACAAAAAAATAGAGAAGAATCATATAATGAGTGAATAATTAACATGTTAGTCTAGGCAAGATAGTAATAGTCCTAAGATCAATAAGTTAAACTACACATGGGAAGATAAATATAACAATAAAACAAATAAGTAACGCTAAAAGATGATACATATTTAAAAAGTTAAGAGTTTAGAGGGATTATAATGAAGCCCAAAGTTAAAAAAAAGTACATCACTTATTCTTCTTCTTGAACATCATAAAGACACACAAATCAATAAGCTCGTTGTTAGCGTTATACAAGGTGTCCCCAACATTATGCGCATGAGTATAAAGCTGGTGATCAAATTCTTCGTAGAAAGAATAGTTCATCGAACCAAATGAAGGTAGAAAACTAGAACCCAATTGAGTAAATATCCAAGAGACGATAGAATCCAACTCATTTTGAGTTAGAGGGCATGAACTAAATGCTCATGGCGAATGGGGGGGTGACACCCCGCCTATTCTAATCCTAGGTGATCAGTCCATTATTAAATTAAATAGGAATCATTAATGGTTTCATTCTTATCATCACTGTCGAAATTCGATTATTTTACTAATACCCTAATGGCCCGGTGTCAAAATTTCAAATTTTTTATTAACATGCAATCAACTTAAACTAATAAACCACATTCACCATTCCAGTAAATATAATAATAAATGATAAAACAATTAGATAAATAAATGTTCCTGGAATGAACACTCCAGACTGAAATCTAAATACAATCATCCATAATATAAAACTAAAACCAACACTAGAAATAAAATGGAAGTACAATGTCTCTGAAATAACAACTAGATAGATAAATGATGAACAAGAACTAATATAAGTGGAATCTTCTATTACCGAGGTCCTGCAACATCCATAGCAACTGCAGCACATCAAATATGAAGGAACTCCTAAGTCTGGTGTCCCTGTGGCTGGGCACCTAAAAGTTTTTTACAAAAACGGATTTGAAACGGGTCAGAGCCCAAGTAATATAGTTTGGAAATATGTTTTCAAGTATTTAAAATGCATTAAAGAGTAGATATTGTATACATGCTAACTTTACTTGCACTCACTCGATATCCTCACCTCTCAACTAATGTCACGCCTAACGTATACTTCTAAACTAACCTAGTTGCGCTACCCGCCTAACTAGTTTGAATTAAGTCTCTCCCTGCCTAATAATTCTTTGTGCCCACCCGTATTCCCCATACAATACGTTATCCATTTCTAATCCTCTTAGTCAGCAAAAATCACCAATTAAATATTAAGTTCCCACATACTTAATTTATTTTAAATATCATTATATGTCTTATCTACTAATGCACACGTAATAGAATAAATAACAAGTATATATATTTACATCGCTCTTATAATATATATATATATATATATATATATACAGCATCCTTAGGTGGAGACTTGCGATGCGGGCATACTCAGCTATCAAGTCCTGGTACATCACCTAATGAGTAAAGAACTTTTGGTTCAGAATCACTCTCGAACCATACATTCACAATTCACACAATTATGAGGCGAACATCTTTCTAAGCCCTTGGGCTACGCACACATATAACACACCCAAATGACCAGACACACTCTTATACACACAAGTAGTACTCAATCCCTAAGTTCTATGTCCTGAGGTATAAGTGAAAATCCCCCCCCCCCCCCCCCCCCAATGGGCTCATAAGAATAAGACTGTTCACGATGCGGAACCTCCAATGATAGCAAGTAGCCTAGGTATGTTCACACATAAGAATTCACACGATAGGTATTCACACAAACTATATATATATATATATATATATATATATATAGTGTGTGTGTGTGTACACGCAACCTAAAATATATGTCCCATACGTAGTATATATAACTCCCGAATATCCTACGTATTATTAAATTTCGATTATACTTCTCATCATATATTCTAGAGTATCCCCACAACTCAAAATGTGCCAACTATTCTTTAAAGTGTTTTAGTTGGTAAGTCACTCATACCCTACTGGTCTAAGTCATAGGTTCACTCACCTTTACCGTGACTCATTCTCATTCCTCGAATTCATTACTTTACAAATCACACTAATTAATCTTAGCCTTAATTCATCTCATTTATGACTAAGTCCCAATCCTACCATTAGCCTACTAGTAACCAAAATATCTCTCACAATGTTATAAAGGTGTCCCAAAAGTTCCCCCGCTCATCGATTTCAAGTTCAAGGCTAAAATAGGGAAAATTTCCAAAATTTGGGAAACCGAATCGATTCGCCCAAGGGCCGAATCGATTCGAAAATTGTCAAGTCTTCTTCTTCATCTGCGTAGTTGAGTTTTTGTCCATTTTTCATACCCAAAACTTCATGGTTCTTCACCAAACTTACAACCAAGATTACTAAACATTATATACACATATAAAGGTGATTTTCAACTTAAATATATCATCAAATCATTAAGAATTCTACCAAAAATTGATTATTTCATAATCATCTATAAAACCCTAGTTTTATGATCTTCCATGCCTATACATCATTAAATCCATATTTTTCCCATTTATATTATCCCATATATTCTGATTTCATCTTCAAATCACATAGGACTTTAATCTACAAGCAAATCCTACCCAAGATCATGAATTAATTCTCCAATTTCAAGTCAAATCCATTTATTCATGGGTATTATTGAATCCTACTCTAACATGGATAATATATGCACTCAATTTAGAAAGATAAACACTTGCCTGATATTGTAGGTCTGATTCTCTGCAAAAAGTTGTTGGGGTGGCCTTCCTCTCCTCCCGACCTACACTCCGGTGGTGGTGGTGGGGCAAAAAATGGTGTAGAAACCCTTAAAACTCCTCTCCTTCCTCCTCTAATGGTCTCTCTGTATTTTTGTAATTGTTAACCCTAACACCCTCAAGATAGATGATGATATAAACCTATAAAATTCGTAGGTCTCTTTTCTCCAAAAATTCAAAAGACCAAAATACCCCTCTGGGGTGCCAGTTTGGCCTAAAAGTGCCCCGGGACCCAATCCAACCCTTGAGTACACTTTTCTGACTATTTTGACACTTTCAAACACATTGGCACACTCTAAATGACTATTTGGATGACCCATAAGTAAATTTTATTTTATTTCATAAATTTAAGTCCCGATAAGATCGACACGCGTGTCCCAGCTAAATTCACCATAACTGTCGTATTTCTCACTCACGACAATCATAATACATTCTTATTAATTTATTACTCATTTCCTAATAATACTCAATATAAATAAATATTAACCCTTATTGCGCTAATTAATATTTATGTTAATTCAAATTAATTTCCCATTTTAATTTAATTAGTCCGAATATAAAAATCATTACAATTACGGGGTGTTACAGGGCGGATGGGGAAGTGATGGAGTAACAACGTTCCATGGACCAACTATGTCGTGGTGTGTGTTAAGATAAGAAATCAACTTATAATATGAATCAATAGTTAATGCATATTGCATATTTTCCTAAACCTCATCCGAAAGTAAAGGAACTTCAAACTTAAAAGCAAATGCACGAACAAATGACCCAGCGGCAAAGTGTGAGCTTTCATATTGTCTCTAGTGTGGTCAAAGATCGCGTCCCTAGTAAAATCACACAAACACATACCAATACCCATACTCACGGAGTATAACAATTCTGTACATCTTAGAATTATTTTTTGTGGGTGGTATGTGGGTAAAATACAAGAGCATAGAAACATCTTCAGAATGTAAAAGTCCTTAGAAATAAGTACATGAGGAAAATTAATTCCATCCCAAGCCTGAAAATGGTTGTCGCTTAAACGAGTGATAACATTCCGGTGACTAGGTTCACTCATAATCGAATTGTAAGGATATTTAGTTCAGTTTTCTTCCGGGACGTGATATTGGTTGCTTATCCAATTGGAAGAAAGTTTCACTTTAATTCTCCTCACTTTGTCACAAATAACTATAGTTCTTAAGTGATCCTTACCATCCATTAGAGTCGAATAAAATTATCTCACCAAGTTAGGGTAACATGGTCCGGATTGAGAGCAAATACCATTCAAGTCTCTTTTATCCAAGAACTCGTATAAACATGTGTCGAAAAAAGAGTCAAAATTAATTGACATATCCCAATGCACAGAACATGTGGAGAAGAGTTCATAAATCTGGAGCAATTGGAGGAAGTGAAGTCATAATAGCTTTGTGTGACACCCCGCGTAATTAAATACCAGGTGATCAGTCCTTTATTAAATTAAATCAAAGCGTTTGGTTGGTTCATTCTTAGCATCACTGTCGAAAACAATTTTTTCTTTATTAATCACCTAATAAATAATTAAGCTAAGTGTCAAAGCATTTAATTTTATATATTAAGTCCTATTGGTATGATTTAACATACGAAACCATTTTCATGAACATGGATAATAATATTAAATACCAAACCATCCAAGTGGAATAAACAGGCTAGATTAATCAATCCAAATAAAATATCCCAAATCGAGGACAATGAAACAATTAAAACAATCCCAACTAAAACGGAATATTGAAATAATAAAGAGTACAAGTCTCTCTGAACTAAATAAAAAATGGAAATGGGTGACACATGCCCCCATCTAAAATGACTAAGTGAAGAGCTGAGATGACAAGGATGAATTCATCTAAATGCAAAGGCCTGCAACTCCCACACTAGCTGCAGCACATCAACAGTCCAAAGATCTAGGTCTGACGCCCCTGTGGCTAGGCACCTGTAATACATATATATATATATATATATATATACAAAAGAAAGAAGAGATGACAGGAAACGGGTCAAAGCCCGAGTGTAAAATAGCTTTAAAATAGCTTAGCAAGTATTTAAAATGCTTACCAGTTAATATAACATACATGTTAGTGCCTCGACACTCACTTGAAAATTCTCACTTCTCAACTAGTGTGCACGCCTAACGTACTACTAAAATAATCTAGATAAAGCTAACCCATTTAACTAGTCTAACCCAATTTCCCCTTACCAATCCTGATTCATGTGATCGTATGACTATAGTTTATATATGATAACCTTTTCTTATGAATTTATCAAGCCAATTGTGTTCATCTCAATACAGCCTTAAGTTTTCAACCACTTAATTCATTTAATATAAATTATTTACTTTTGTTTACTTACAAGCACAATAGATGAATCACATTTACATATATTTATCACTCATAATATATATACTAATAAGGCACCCCACCTAAATCTATGGTGCTGGCATACTCTGCTATCAAGTCCTCGTATCTCTCGTACAAAAGGGAAATACTAGTTCGGAATCACTCTCGAACTATACTAACATAAAACACATATATTTAAGGCGAAGCATAGTTCCTAGTCACTAAGAGGTCAGCATATACCATCACGTATCTTATGACCGTTTGACTATCATTCTCAGATAGCCTGTACCAAGGATCTTATGTTCTAGGGTATAAGTCAATATCCCCCGTAAAGGTCACATCGAGATAAGATTGTCCCGACGCGAAAACCTCCGGGACAACAAATAGAGCGAATATGATTAAAGATGTTCACACACACTCTATATATATATATACTTATCGCAAGTGGCATACGTGGCACGTGGCACTCGAGTCCTACGTAATTAATTCATTCTTTTATTTTCTCAATTACCGCAAGTTCTTAGGTACTTCTCGATCCTCGAAGTGTATCATTTTAATAAATATCAAATTATTAAGTGTACCCTCTCTACCCTATTGGTCTAAGTCGTCATCGGCTTCCACAATCCCCAATTTATAACACACACAATCATAACCCATTTTATACCTTCGTAACCCCATGGTTCAATTCCATATGACATTATACTACCCAGACCTTGCCCACAACCCTACTGGTCCTTCTCAAGTCCTATTATGATATTTAAGTAATGTCTAAGGGTCCTCATACATTGGTGTTTCATTACACATTAAAAATGAAATAAGATTCCAATTCCAGGAGGAGTCGATCGATTGAAGGGAAGGGTCGATCGATCGACATTCAGGTTCGATTGATCGAGCGAGCAGTTATTGGCCCAGAAATTCTGCAAATAATGTCTACGGGTTTCTTCCATTTTAATCATCAAAATCTCCATTAAAATGTCCCAAACTCCCAACCAAACATAACAAACATTATATAAACAAGTATGGATGATTTCTAATGTAAAACATTCATTAATTCTCCTAGAATCATCATTAAATGGTTACAATTCATGATTTGGTCTCTAACCCTAGTTTATCATATTAATTCAAGAATCCATATGATATTTCCATATTTCCTTCTCTAATCATCATTCAAATTCGTGATAATTATTCTATGTATGATAAGTACATTAGCCTACATGATTTCCCTTCAAACAAATGAATTCTAGTCTTCCAATTACTTTAAATCTCCATACAAACTTATAATTAAACGTCCTACTCTAACATGGATGAAATAGTAACTCAAGAACA
Organism: Sambucus nigra; assembly: GCA_949130495.1. Taxonomy (NCBI): domain Eukaryota; kingdom Viridiplantae; phylum Streptophyta; class Magnoliopsida; order Dipsacales; family Adoxaceae; genus Sambucus; species Sambucus nigra. The sequence goes on along the minus strand of OX422215.1, from coordinate 321,042,968 downwards.
GAAAGATAGATACTTGCCTGGAAATCAAAGGTCTGAGTTGTAGAAAATGATGTGTATATTTATGCTCCTCGTTCTCTGATCTACGGATTGGTGGTGGAATTGATGGAAACGGTGTAGGATTGATGGTTTTCCCCTTGGAAACCTTATCGCGTCTCTCTTCCTTAAACTCTCTGCAACTCAAGTGTTTCAAACCCTCGAGGACTCCAACTTCCATCAGATATAACCCTTTAATTTTCGTCATTAATTAAGGGCCTAATATTGGAAATTACCAAAATTCCCTCCCGAGTTGCCGGTAAGGCCTAAACATGTCCCGAGATCCAAATTAAACCCCCGGGTATACTTTTCTGACTATCTCGATCGTCCCGGGCACATTGGTGCACTCGAAATGACCATAAGGGAGACTTAGGATTAATTTACTTTTTATTTCCCTAAATTAGTCCTGACACGACTGATACGCGCGTCCCGACTTAATTTCTATAACTGTCGTATTATTCACTCGAGACAATTTTAATAAATTCAATCTCATATATTACCTTACTCATTAAGTAGCATTCAACATAATTCTTATCAATAATTACTAACTCTTGTCATGCTAGTAAATATACAATTTAAAAATTCAGATTAATATTAAATGAATTTATCCCAATTTAATTTAATTAATCCCATAATTAAAGGTCATAAAAATACGGGGTATTACATACTTCCCCCTAATAACAGAATTTCACCCCAAATTCGAAAAATAAAGCATACCTGGTAAAAACAATTCTGGATACTTTTCACGCATATCTACCCCGCGCTCCCAAGTGGACTCCTCAACATTATGATGTTCCCACTGAACTCGTACAAGTGGGACTACCTTTGACCTCAATTTCTTCTCACTATGGTCTAGGATAGCCACTGGTCTCTCCTCATAAGAACAATCGGGATGCAAGTCAATCTCCTCTATCATAATGTGAGTATGGGATAAATCATCCTGAAGATACTGCCTTAACGATGAAATGTGTAACACATCATAAATACGGTACATGTGCTCCGATAACCCAAGTCTGTATGACACCGATTTGATCCTCTCGATAATGGGAAATGGTCATACATATGTCAGAGCCAATTTCCTCTTCTTACCGAAACTCATCACTCCTTTCATAGGAGACACTCATAGTAATACTTGGTCCCCCATGCTAAACTCCCTGAAGAACTGCTTTGCATCGGCGTAGCTTTTTTGCCTGTCCTGGCCAACCCGAATGCGACTCCTGATCAACTCAATACTGGCTGACATGTCATGAATCACCTCTGTCCCGAGTAACTTTTTATCACCCACCTTTAGCCAACAAGTGGGAGAGCGATAAGGTCTGTCGTACAATGCCTCAAACGGGGCCATGCCAATCATAAATTGGTAGGAGTTTATATAGGCGAACTCCACAAGTGGGAGGCACTGCTCCCAACCCCCTCCAAAATCAAGGACACACATAAATAACATATCCTCCAGCATCTGATTAGTATGCTCAGTCTACCCATCTATCTGAGGGTGATAAGTCGTACTCAACTGTAGCTCAGTACCCATAGCCTCCTGAAAGCTCTCCCAGAAGCGTGACATGAAAATCTTGTCTATGCCGGACACAATATCCAGGGGCACCCCATGCAACCTCACTATCTCAGCAATAAATAATTGGACATACTGTTCCATAGTGCAGTATGTCTGCACGGACAGAAAATGAGCAACCTTGGTCAACCAATCCACCACTACCCATATAGAATCATGACCCCGTTGTGACGTAGGCAACCCAATGATGAAATCCATGGAAATGCTCTCCTATTTCCACATAGGGATTTCTAATTGCTGAAGTAACCCTGGCGGTCTCTGATGGTCAACCTTTACCAGCTGACAGGTGGCACACTCGGACACGAACTTCGCAATATCCTTTATCCCACTCCTCCAATACTATCTTCTCATATCGTGGTACATCTTATCCCCTCTGGGATGTACCATAAATCGAGATCCATGCAACTCTATCATCACTACATGACGTAAGTCCTCCTCCTTCAGGACCACTAATCTCCCATTAAATCGTAATCCCCCATTTGAACTCACTGAGTAGGACTCCGCGCCCTTGGCTAGAAGCCGTAGAATATGATCCTGGAAAAATGAATCAGCGGCTTGGGCCTAGATCACCCTCGTAATAATCTCTGGTGTGATTGTCATAACGGACATAAAGCATCAGGCCACTGCCTCCTGATGACCCAACTCTTTCCATTTCGCCTTCCACGTTTGGACCACCTCACCTACTGGCCTACGGCTCAACATATCACCAACTATGTTAGCCTTCCTCGGGTGGTACTGTATCTCGAACTGATAATCTTTCACAAACTCCATCCACCTATGCTGACGCATGTTCAACTCCTGCTGAGTGAACAAGTATTACAGTGACTTATGGTCTGTGAACAGGCAAAACTTCTCTCCCAACAAGTAGTGTCTCCATATCCATAAGGCAAACAATACCGCTGCTAGCTCCGAGCCGTGGGTGGGGTAATTCCTCTCATGAGGCTTGAGCTTATGGGAGGAAAAAGCTACTGCCTGCTCCTCCTGCTGAAGTACTCCACTAAGTCCCTGTAGGAAGCGTCAGTATATACCAGGTACTTCACTCCTGGTATTGGTAAAGAAAGAATTGGCGCCAAAGTTAACTTATCCTTTAGCTCATCGAAAGCCAACTGACAAGCGTCATCCTATACGTACGGTACCCCCTTGCGAGTCAGATTTGTCAATGGACCCGCTATTTATGAGAATCCTCGAATGAACTGACTGTAGTAACTTGCTAATCCTAAGAAACTACAGATCTCTAACGGTGTCATGGGCTTCCCCCACTCCCTCACTGCGGACACTTTTCTCGAATCCACGGATATCCCCTGGCGAAAATAATGTGCCCCAAGAACTGGATCTCGCGTAGCCAAAATTCGCACTTCTCAAACTTAGCATATAGCTGATGTTCTCACAAAGTCTGAAGAACCTGTCTCAAATGCTCGGCATACTCCTCTTCAGTCTGGGAATAAATTAGAATGTCATCTATGAAAACAATGACAAACTGATCTAGTAACTCTCTGAACGCCCTGTTCATTAAGTCCATGAACATGGTGGGAGCAATGGTTATCCCAAACGGAATAATTTAGAACTCATAGGATCCATATCGCGTCAAGAAAGCAGTCTTCGACACATCCTCCTCCCTAATCCATAACTGAAGAGATCTATCTTTGAAAACAAGGAAACTCCGCTCAACTGGTCGAACGAGTCATCGATTCGGGGCAACGGATAGTTATTCTGTATCATGACTTTGCTCAACTCTCGGTAGTCCACACACAACCTCAATGACCCTTCTTTTTTCTTCACAAACAACACAGGAGCGCCCCAACGTGAGGTACTTCTACAGATGAAGTCATATCCCAACAGTTTCTCAATTTGACCCCGTAACTCTCTCATCTCAGCTGGACCCATACGGTATGGTGCACGGGCTATCGGTCGAGTGCCCAACATCAAATCTATAACGAAATCTATCTCTTGGTTAGGCAGTAGTCCCAGTATATCCTGGAACATATCGAAAAACTCACGAACTACGGGAATCGAGTCAATGGGAATCTCTATCTCCTTAGAGGTCTCCTCTTCTATGTAATATAAATGGGTGAACGATCCTCCCTTAGGACGAGACATCGCCACCAGAAAAATCTCCTAACCTGGAATAGAAAAAATAATACTCCTCCTGAAATAGTCTACCATGGCTCTATAAGTAGCAAGCCAATCCATGCCAATAATGGCATCATGCTCGTGCATATCTAAGTATAGCATATATGTAAGAAAAATCAGACTCCCAATCTCTATACCTACTCCCCGGAATATAAAGAAAATTAATGACCCATTCCCTAGTGGTGAGTCAACATATGTCACTGTACTCTCTGTCGTGTCTAACAACCTCGTGGCACATGAAAAACTAGTGGCTATGAAGCAATGTGATTCCCTAGTGTCAAATAAAATGCACCCCATAGTACCATGGATAGGAAACTTACCCTCAACTGTGGGTGGCGCCTGCGCATCTACTTCCTGGTGGACGTTATAAACACGTGCATAGTGCAATTGCTCATGTTGAACTGGGACTACTGGGATAGCTGGTAAGGCCAATATCTGAGGTGGTGCTGGGAGGGTGGCTGGGAAGATGGGTCTCTGTGAATCCTGACGGGCACCCTGTTGCTATGGGGCCTTTTCCCCCTTGAGGAAGTCCTGACATCTATGGCCATTCTTGCACAACCAAAGAATATGCCCCTGAAATTTCCTCTCCTCTGCCCCTACTATCCTCGACCCTGATGGTCGTTACCACCCCTCCACTGGCCCTGCTGATATAGTTGTTGGCCCTGCTGCTGGCCCTGCTGGTAATGATGTTGGCCCTACTGACTGGACTGACCCTGCCTATAGCCCCTATGTCCCTGCCTAGAGTCACCAGATCAGAATCGCTTAGCAGGGTCCCCTGATGGGAACTGTGCTCACCCTAATGGACCTGCCCATGAGCTGCTAGTTCCACACTGGCACTAGTAGCTCATGTCTGGCCCTACTGGATGAACTTCTCGGATCATTTGCTCCCCTGCTGATGGAAGCAGTGGTCCTCGCAATGCAATAGGGAAGTAGTGAGTACATCAGTATAAGTACCCAATGATATATTACCCAAGAGGTGCTGGCGAATCCTCCAAGTCAGACCATCCATAAACATCTGAATCTTTTTCTCTTCGGTAGGTACCTCATCTGGCACTATAGTAATGAATCTCGTGAACTCCTCTTCATACTCTGCAACAGTCATACTTTCCTACTTGATATTCAACAATCTCTGGCTCATCTCAGTCTCTACGGTGGAAGGAAAGTATTTACGATCAAATCGCACCTAAAAACTCTGAATCGACATACTGTCCCTCTCCTCCAAAGTGGTAGTGGACTCCCACCACTGTAAAGTGTCCCCTACCAGCTTGAAGGAAGCCAGTAATTATCTCTGAATGTCTATGCACTCATACATGCGAAGATGCCTCAGGATGTCTTTCGTCTATTAGCATGGGATGACAATATCAGAACTGGCCCAGAACTCTGGGGGACATGCCCTCTAAAAAGCATCTCTAACCCTCTCACATGCAGTGGAAAACTGAGTTGGAACTGGTGCTACAGCCTGAACCTAGGGTGGGGATTGTTGCACTACCGCTAAAGCTGCATTTACCTCCTGAGCAACTATGGCGACAACCTTGGTTGTATTCATTATTTCCTGAGCCTGAGTTGTTGGCTGCTCCGATTGGGCATTTCTGTCCCTTGGGTCTCGCCTCAGAGGCATCTGAAATGAGAAGGAATTTATCAGTCCGTAGTTATTATTAAATCTCAAATAGCTCAAGACGTAATCGCATAAATAAGAATACAACATCCCTAAAAATAGGGCTCTATATCAAAGATGCTAAGATAGAAGAACAATAAGCCATACAAATCCTAAAGTACACTAGAACCTGATGGTCTGATACCACCTGTGACATCCCGCCTAATTAAATACCGGGTGATCAATCCTTTATTAAATTAAATAAAAGCGTTTGGTTGGTTCATTCTTAGCATCACTGTCGAAAATAATTTTTTCCTTTATTAATCACCCAATAAATAATTAAGCTAAGTGTCAAAACATTTAATTTTATAGATTAAGTCCTATTGTTATGATTTAACATACGAAACCATTTTCATGAACACAGATAATAATATTAAATACCAAACCAACCAAGTGGAATAAACATGCTAGATTAATCAATCCAAATAAAATATCCCAAATCGAAGGACAATTAAATAATTAAAGCAATCCCAACTAAAACTGAATAATGAAATAATAAAGGGTACAAGTCTCTCTGAACTAAATAAAAACTAGAGATGGGCGACACAAGCCCCATCTAAAATGACTAAGTGGAGAGATGAGATGATAAGGATGAAGTCATCTAAATGCAAAGGCCTGCAACTCCCACACTAGTTGCAGCATGTAAATAGTCCAAAGATCAAAGTTTTACACCCCTGTGGCTGGGCACCTGTAATATATATATATATATATATATATATACACAAGAGAAAGAAGAGATGACAGGAAACGGGTCAGAGCCCAAGTGTAAAATAGTTTAGCAAGTATTTAAAATGCTTACAAGTTGATATAACATACATGTTAGTGCCTCGACACTCACTTGGGAATTCTCACCTCTCAACTAGTGTGCACGCCTAACGTACTACTAAACTAATCTAGATAAATCTAACCCAATTAAATAGTCTAACCCAATTTTCCCTTACCAATACTGATTCACGTAATTGTATGACTATAGTTTATATATGATAACCTTTTCTTATGAATTTACCAAGCCAACTATCTTTATCTCAATACAGCCTTAAGTTCTCAACCACTTAATTCATTTAATATAAATTATTTAATTTTATCTACTTATAAGCACAGTAGATGAATCACAGGTATATATATTTATCAATCATAGTATATATACTAATAGGGCACCCCACATAAATCTATGGTGCTGGCATACTCTGCTATCAAGTCCCCGTATCTCTTGTACAAAAGGGAAATACTAGTTCGGAATCACTCTCGAACTGTACTAACACAAAACACACATATTGGAGTTGAAGCATAGTTCCCAGTCACTAAGAGGCCAGTACATACCCTCACGTATCTTATGACCATTTGACTATCATTTTCAGATAGCATGTACCTAGGATCCTATGTTCTAGGGTACAAGTCAATATCCCCCCATAAAGGTTACATCGAGATAAGAATGTCCCAGCGCAGAAACCTCCATGATAGCAAGTAGTACGGGTATGATTAAACACAGATGTTCACATACTATATATATATATATACATTTTTTAGATAGGTACACCCACGAACCATAACATATTATAACCGTACATGGCATGTAGCACCCGAGTCCTACATAATTAATTCATTCTTTTATTTTCTCAATTACCGCAAGTTCTTAGGTACTTCTCGATCATCGAAGTGTATCATTTTAATAAATGTCAAATCAGTAGGTGTACTCTCTCTACCCTGCTAGCCTAAGTCGTCATTGGCTTGCACAATCCCAAATTTATTACACATGTAATCATAACCCATTTTATAACCTTGTAACCCCACGATTCAATTCCATATGAAATCGTACTACCCGGACCTTGCCCACAACTCTACTGGTCCTTCTTAAGTCCCATTATGATATTTAATTAATGTCTAAGGGTCCTTATACATTGGGGTTTCATTAAACATTAAAAAGGAAATAAGATTCCAATTCCAAGAGGAGTCGATCCATCGAAGGAAGGGTCTATCGATTGACATAGTCGATCGATCGACATTCAAGGTCGATCGATCGATCATGCAGTTATTGGCCCAAAAATTCTACAAATAATGCCTACAGGTTTCTTCCATTTTAATCATCAAAACCTCCATTAAAATGTCCCAAAATCCCAAGAAAACATCACAAACATTATATAAACAGGTATGAATGATTTTCAACGTAAATCATTCATTAATTCTCAAAGAATCATCATTAAATTGTTACAATTCATGATTTGGTCTCTAACCCTAGTTTATAATATTAATTCAAGAATACACATGATATTTCCAGATTTCCTTCTCTAATCATCATTCAAATTCGTGATAAGTACTCTACATATGATAAGAACATCAGCCTACATGATTTCCATTCAAACATATGAATTCTAGTCTTCCAATTACATTAAATCTCCATACAAACTTATAATTAAATTTCCTACTCTAACATGAATGAAAAATCAACTCAAGAACAGAAAGATAGATACATGCTCGGAAATCAAAGGTCTGAGTTGTAGAAGATGATGGGTATATTTATGCTCCTTGTTCTTCGATCTACGTGTTGATGGTGGAATTGATGGAAACGGTGTAGGATTGATGGTTCTCCCCCTTGGAAACCTTCTCTCTTATCTCTTCCTTAACCTCTCTACAACTCAAGTGTTTCTAACCCTAGAGGACTCCAACTTCCATCAGATATAACCCTTTAATGTTCGTCATTAATTAAGGCTTAAAATTAGGCATTACCAAAATGCCCTCCCGGGTTGCCGGTTAGGCCTAAAAATGTCCCGAGACCCAAACTAAACCCCCGAGTATACTTTTCTGACTATCTCGACCCTCTCGGACAGATTGGCGCACTCGAATGACCATATGGGCAACTTAGAATTAATTTACTTTCTATTTCCTTAAATTAGTCCCGACACGACTGACACGCGTGTCCCGACTTAATTTCTATAACTATCGTATTATTCACTCGTGACAATTTTAATAAATTCAATCTCATATATTACTTTACTCATTAAGTAATATTCAACATAATTCTTATCAATAATTACTAACTCATGTCACGCTAGTAAATATACAATTTTAAAATTGGGATTGATATTAAATTAATTTATCCCAATTTAATTTAATTAATCCCATAATTAAAGGTCATAAATATACGGGGTATTACACTTTGGAGCCCTAATGTAACCTAAAATTGCACACCAAGACACAAGCACAAAAATCATATAAGATATAGAAATTAACACCAAGTATCCTATACTAACATAATGAGTAAACAATCCCAAAAATATAAAGAAAAGCTACACACACTAAAAGCTAGTCAAGAGATTCAACCTGAACTCAAGACAAGTGGAAACTCATCAAATATACAAAAGATTTTATCAAAATCTTACAAAACTACTTTCACGCATCCCTAACTCTAAAAATAAGTAAATAGAAGAATATATGGATGAAAAACTTACTAAGATGATTTTTATTTCAATTAGAATGAGGTAAAGACAACCTAAAAGACTTTCAAGATGCTAAAACGGGGCTGCAGATTTCTCTAAGGGAGAAATTATTTTTGAGAGACAAATGTGAAAATGATCTAAAAACATCTTGATTTGGTAATTGTTATCACTCCTAGGTCTTGTCTTCTCATAGGCCACGGCTGCGTAGCTGCAAAACTTGTGCAAATGAATAACACAAACTTGTGCCAATTTGAATGACCAAACAAGTTACAAAAGATCATACAACGGTTCTTGATTATTCCAAAAACTCTACAAATTAATGGATTATTATAAAAGAGGGATTCAAAGACATAATGTCTGATAGAAAAGTTAATAAAATTATCATTAGCATGAGAAATTAAAGAATGAAGATTAATGTTTGAAATAACTTTTGGAAATTTTTGCCTTTATGCAACAAAGAAAAATCCTCATTTTTCCTTAATTATTAATAAAATTTTCAACTACCACTTTTTCCTTCCTTAAATAGTGATTTATGATTCAAACCAAGTCTCATATCCTTGATGTTACTCAATCTTTGAGACACCGATTTTTAAAAAAAAAATCATGTGGCGGCTTTTGCTCATTCGTTATAAAGTGTTGGAAACTATTTCCAATTTTTTAAAGGTAGTTGTCATGACCCAAAGTTGCATCCGTTACTACATCATCCCTCATGATTTTGAACATATACATTTTCAACTTCAACCATGATGATAAAACTCTCATACATAAAAGGATTAACAACAACACCCTTTAATCAAAGGATCGCATAAGACTTTTAAGTTTCGGTAGAAGTAAAAAACAAACACCTTCATTATATTTTGCATGGAAATGCTCAAGTTTATTGTGCAATGTAAAGTTCATGAGTTAATATAAATATTCTAAAATATAAAGCTTAATTTATCTAGGCATTTTAAGCAATAAAATTTTAGCATGGAGCATAGAAAGTCATAAATAAAACCATTAGTACAATATCTTAGCATGTAGGTTTGCATTTAAGCTCATGGAATAAAATAATACCAATCAAACATTGAAGACCAATATCGTACAAGGACACAATCTAAAGGCATGAACAAACCAAATATCATATCTAGAGAATAAAAGTAAAGAGAGAGAGATATCAAGATGCCTATTCAAAAAGAGTATTCCAAACACTCTAATACACCTAAACCACAGGAGTCATATCTCTTCTTAAATAAGGACCAAGCCTTGACACGTTTATCCAATGATTCTAACTCTCCTCTATTTATATTTTGTTTCGAAACCCTATTCGGATCAAATATCAAGGAATTGGATCTAGGAATTAAATTAGAAAGTGTCGTAGGATCAAACATTTTTTCTTTTCCCTTTCTTTTAGATGATACATTATAAGGGTCTTCCATCTTCTTCTTCCATTTCATATCAACCTTTTTACCCTTATCGAAATCACCTTAGTGTGATGCGTGTTAAAGGAAAACACAAAACTCTTAAAGGTGTCCTAACTTATGATAATGTGTGCACCTATAGGGTTGTGGGTCAACGGGACACTTCATTTATTGATTCCTAAGTCTAAAGCAAAACTCCTTTAAGTGTACTTCCTTATTGCAAAAGGAAAACATGGAAATCACCTTCCCTTGGCTTCCTTTAGGTATGTAATGAGTTGAAGATACACCAAAGGGAAATGGAAAAATGGATTGGAATGCTATGAGATATTTGCAAGCTATAGAGACATCATTCTCAAAACCGATTCCTTGTTTATCCGAAGTGGAAAACTTGACACCAAAAAGCTTTTTGTCCAATTTTTACGACCTACCCACCATATCCATCTTGAAAGTGGTCATGGATAGTATCTTGGTCACAAAAAAGAGATTTGGTTATCTAGGACTATTCTCGAGTTTTCACTCTCATAAGGAATTCAATCTCAATATGAAAAGGTCATTAGAACTTCCCTCAAAATGTGGTGCACTAGTCACCACATGTGGAGCAACAAATTGGCTCACACTACTCTCACACACCATAGCCATTTGGTTCTCAACCATAGCTAGCATGGTGTAGAGTTTCATGTTACGCCTTTTGAGATTTATGGACTCCTCTCAAATCCTAACATAGTCCGCTAGAATATAACTTTCCTATTCTTCCTTAATAGTTCTCAACGAAGGGCTAGAAGCAACCATTTTCCACTAGGCTGAAGAGGAACATAAAAATCCTCTAAATCATCCAACTCGTCGAATTTATATCTCTCCATAAATGTGTCATGGTTATGTTGTTGAGGTTCATCTTTGGAGTACTTGTCATCATCAGTAAAAGTGACTTGATAAGAAATTTTTCCATTTTCATGACTCAAATATGAAGGAGATTGCTTTGATATGTGCCCTCAGCCACCACACATAAAATATGTGATGGTATTAGAGATTCATTTTTCGTTTCTCTATTTACATAACCAATCTTAAGTCTACGTGGATAGTTTTGGACGTGCCTCTAGACTGAAATCATTTTTGCCACTTCTTGAAAAACTTAGTGAAAAATGTCGTATCATCCTCACTAATGGGACACGGGTACAAAAATCTCGAGATCCCTTCTTAGACTTAAAATCTAGATTTTTCTCCTTAGGAGGCACTCCTTAGAGATAAGAAAAATTTGCCTAATAGGTTTATATAGATCCAATAAATTCGTTTGCATGCATTGGTTATAAACCAAATCTTTAACCTCTTCAATGGCATCCACTTTTTCATAAAACTTAGTTGGGAGTGACCATAATATTTTATCAAAAACATTGTTCTCTTTAGCTATCTTTTCCAAAGAAATGACATATGTACCTACATCATTCAACTCGGCATAGAACTCATAAAAAGTCTCGTTATCCTTTATGGTAAAGAGTATGACACGATTGGTAAGCCGTTAAAGCTTCGAGTGCTTCACGATGGAGGTTCCTTCGTAGGTCATTTAAAAACATCCCACCTCTTCTTAGATGTTGTACATGCAGATATACGTCTAAACTCACTCGGGGACATGAAACAAAAAATTGCATTAATTCCCTTCATATTTCACCCACTATCCTTTAAATCATTATCGTCACAACTAGATCTAACCTTGTCAACTTTGGCGTCACCATCAATGGTTTTAGGGAAAATCCATTACACAAGCACAATATTCCATATATGGTCATCCTTAAATATTAAATACAATGTCATATGGGGTTTCTAATAGGAATAATTTCTACCATCGTGGAGGAGGTCGGAGGGTTGAACTTTCATCCAGCACACATTCAAAAAAAAATCTAAACCTAGTTTTTTTATTGCTAAAACTTGGAGACCCTCTCTAATACTAGTTGAGAGAGTGCCTCTCAACGGTAGATACCCTAATAAAATTAATCCCCCTAATTCAAAAAAAAATGTTTATTAATTTTTTATTATTATAGGGTCTTAACAATCCAAAAGTCTATGTGATAAAATATTGTATGAAATTTTAGAATCTTCAAGTTTTATCTTCTTATTTAAGATAATGATTCCAAAATATGCAAAAAAAGTAAGATAATCATAAGATAGGATCTATGAGGAAAAATCCCACTAATAGAAAAAATCTCAGGCCGATAAGAATAAAACATGCACTATAGTAGAGTTTTACAACTAGAAGAAATAGACTTACAACCACATGACGTTACAACCGATTAAAAACTCTTTCCCACCTCATTCTCTGTAGAGAGCGTCAACGTTTAAAGAATGTTGCACAACTGAGATACGTTTTGGTCCGCAACCAATGCCTTCAAATTTTCTATCAAAAATGTATTTTCTAAATTTGAAGGAAATTTTATATTCCTTAAAAGAACCTTTAAGCAACCAAAATGATTAAGGGAATCCTATATATATGTGTGTTGAGGTGTTTACAAAGGTGTGGTTATTTAAATATCAACACATGTTTTCCAAGCAAATGAAGAGAAAATATTTACTTACTAATAAAGATTAGATTTTTGAAAACAAGGTAAGTAAATATACCTATATTTGAAATAATGACTCGAAAGAACTCAAAGAACGGCAGTGAAAAAATGTTCTCTCAAATATATAAAATGTTTTGATCACTAAAAATATTTTTCCAATGCTCTCACTCTTGATTTGGAAGAGAAAACAACACACTAACTTACAGCTTTTTGATTTTTAAAGAGTTAAAGGATCAAATATTAGTTGTCACGCTCTTAAGGTGTTAAATAGTTACATCAGGAAGTCACCCAAAAAAGGTTTAGTTGACACATTAACTAAGAATATCATTATAAGAAAGATCTTATGCAAAAGTGACTTTTGGCAAACATGTATAGCCACAGGGTTGCTACAATGAGACATTGTGTCGTTATGGCGAACCTGAAGTGATCCAAGTCGTATTGAGGATCATACATTTTTTCATGGGTAACAGCCAACCCATGAGACGTTATCCTGCACTGAAAACCGGTCGTCGTTATGGCAATGCTGCGGAGAGAGGTCACGCAAGTATCGAGAAATTTTTTCTAGTTTGTCTTAGAAGATTTTTCAAAATATGTTTTAGGGCAAACTCTAATTATGTTTGTTTCACATATGACCACCCATAATTAAAATTTATAGAAAATGCAATTATTTATAAAAATTGATTTTTCTTTTTGAAAAATATATTTGCATGTGTATTTGATAAAATTATAAGACCAAGGTTAATTAAAAATATCTTCCAATTATAAAAATATATTGCCAAGGTGATTCTAAGTTCTCTTAGTCTTATATCTTTCCTAAGTGGTGTACTTGAGGATCGGCATTGAGTAAATCTGGTTCTTTGATGAAGCTTTTGGTGACCTCTTGGACAAAGACTCAAACATGTTTTGGTCAAGAAAATTAGAGAATCTATTCTATGGAGCGCATCTAGTATACTATACTCTTACATGTTCAAAAAAACTCCCTCTCAATAAATTTTTGAAGAAATCCGACCTGTTTAACCAAATGACCAAGTCGTCATTAAATTAGCCCAGTTTGATATTGCCTATGAGCCCATAACAACCATAAAGGGAAAAGTTTGGACAACTTCATTAATGAGTTCTCAGGAAGCCAAGAGGAAGATGATATCTAGAAGAGTCTTATCGAAATGTTAAACCTAGTGAAAGACGATCATAACACATAAATCGAGGTTATTCATTAATGGAGCATACAATGAACGAACCACTAATGTTGTTATCATTTTCATCGCCCCATAAGGATGACTCATTGAGTAAGTATTTTGACTCGGGATCAAAGGTTCAAATAATAAGGTAAAGTATAAGGTCATGAGAATCAGCCTTAAAAGGGAGATTGTTATGGAAATGAAAAATATCACCAATTACTGTGACATCCGTTGCATAGCTAACCAATTGAACGGAGAATGGGAGTCCAAAGATCCTAGAATTCTCTCCTCCCTAGATAAATCCATGAAAATCGATACTGATTTGAAGAGGACAATTGAGGTCAGATATGATAGACGATCAAGGAGATCTCCAACAAGAATAGAAAGAGGCCTACAAACTAAAAATCCAGTTTCCTATAGTTCCTCAATTAAGAGGGAAACTCTATCGTTTATCATTCACAAGTACCTTACTCAAGTGTGTTCTTCCATATCAGGTTGATAAAATCCTCAGCTAAATACAAGAAGGCAGTCATGTAACTCATATAGTACGAAGATTATTGTCATATAGGGTGATTTTATAAGGGCATTGGTGGTATTTTATGTAAAATACTGTGATCCAATTCATCTAAAAGTCCCCTAAGTTCTAGGAGTTTGCTCCTATCATCAGGTAATGGGACAGCAACCTCAACCATCTCACAGTTCCATGGCCTTTCACCTAGTGGGTCATAAATATTATAGTACCCCTACTCACAGCTCTTAGAAATTGGAAATTCCTTATCACCACCATTGATTACTTCATTAAATGGGTGGAGGCTGAATCCTTGACAGATATCATTGAGGTCGATATTATATGTTTCGTACGGAAAAATATTATCAATAGGTTTGACATCAATAAGGCTTTAATATTAAATAACAGGACCCAATTCGATAATGACACATTTATAGACTTCTAGTCAGAATATGGGATCTTAAATCACTATGACTCAATAGTCTTCCCGTAATGTAACGAGCAAGCAAAAATTAGTTACAAGTATCCACTCATCAAGATCAAACAACAACTAGATAATCCCAAGGGAAGAAAGGTGGATGAACTCCCCTACTTCCTTTAGACTTAGTGGATAAATCCAAGGAGAATGATGGGAGAAACTTATTAGGTCTTGTCTTATGGTGTGGAAGAAGTTATCCCTCTAAAGTCGGTCTACCAACTCTCAAGTCCTAATTTTTTAGGATGGCCGCAACAATGATCACCAGTACTAAGAACTTAACCTTACTGAAGAATGAAAAGAGTGTGAACTTATCCACCTAGAATCATATAAATAAGATATCTCCAAGCAAAATAATAAGAAATTCAAGATTAGGAATTTCCAAATCAGTGATCTGGTGCTAAGAAAGTTTCTCCCAATCGCTTACAAATCCTCTTATTGGAAAATGGCTCCAAACTGGAAAATTCCCAACAAAATAGTCTCAAAAGGGGGAAGTGACTCATACCATTTAGAAGAATTACATGGAACAATAGTACCTAGGTCATGGATTTCCATGAACCTTAATAAATACTATCACTAAGTATATTATATTTATTTTTGCAATGTTTAGATAAATAAATATGATTCATGTAAATATTTGTATTTTTAACACAATTTTACGTTTTCAGCTAAACTCTACCCAACTCACCTGAAAATGGTGGTACAACCCAACTTTGTTTTGGTCAGCTTAGAATAGGCACAAACCCACTTAAGAATGAGTGGCATGACTTAAAATAAGTAGGTTTCTCCTAGAACATGCAAATCCCACTTGAAAACAGTGGTACAACATAACTTTGGGTTGGTCGATCTAATATAGGTACAAACCCACCTAAAATGAGTGGCATGGCTGAGAATAAGTTGGTTTTACATAGATCGGGCAAAAACCAACCTAAAAATGGTGGTACAGTCCAATTTTGGGTTAATCGTCATAGAATAGGCCCAAACCCACCTAAAAATAGGTAGTACAACTTTGAATAAGTCCCTTTTTCGTAGATCAAGAAAACACCCACTTGAAAATAGGTATACAACCCTACTTCGGGTTAATCGACCTAGAGTAGTCATAATCACACCTAAGAATGGCCCGTATGACTTAAAATAAATCGATTTCACCTAGAATAGGAAAAAATCCACCTGAAAGCGGTTTTATAACCTAACTTTGGGTTGGTCGGCCAATTATAATATGCACGGATTCACTTGAAGACGGGTGATAAGACTTAGAATTAGTTGGTTTTGCCTACAATGGGAACAAATCCACCTAAAAATATGGTAGTACAATGACAAGTTAAATATGAATGTTAACTTGCCATCTAATTTCATCATAAGTCTGTGGAGTTTCACTACACTAAAACTGGCGAATGGTCACGGACAAAGTCCTTGACCAAGACTTTGGGTCGCGGACTTAGGCCGTGACCATTTCGGGAATGACCAATTTCGTGGGTCGTGGGTCGTGGCCCAAGTCCGTGACCAATCTGGGGTCACGGCCCTAAAAGGTCACTGCAGATGGTCGTGGACTTGGGCCGTGACCCACACCGCGACGAGGAAAAAAATGGTCGCGCCCAAAGTTCGTGACCCCCAACCGTGACTAAAAATGGTCACGGCCAAAGTTCGTGACCCACGTCGCGACAAAAAAAAAGGAAAAAAATGGTCACGACCAAAATTCGTGACCCCCAACCGTGACAAAAAATGGTCGCGGCCAAAGTCTGTGACCCACACCACAACCATTTTTTATGGTCGCGGTGTGGGTCACGGACTTTGGTCGCGACCATTTTTCGTCACGATTAGGGGTCATGGACTTTGGTCGTGACCATTTTTACTGCGCGCTAGGTGTTACAAATATTTATTATTGGCAAAATAATTAAAAAAATCACATATTGCGAATCGGGAATGTTATTATTAAACTAATATACATACAAACTTAAAAATATTATAAGTCATAATAGTTCACGGACAAAAAAAATTGGGCAGAGTTTCTTTATTTTTTGGACATTCCAAACCGTGTTGATATAAAACCTGCTTGTTATAAAGTCCGCACGGCCATAAAATTTAACAATCAAAAAGATTTGGTGTAGTGTTTGTCATGACCTTACATTCCACCAATTGAAGATTAAATTAAATGTGAACGTTAACTTAGTAATTAGATTTTCGAATGAGTGGATTGAATATTAATGTTAACTTAGTTATTAAACTTTACAAGTCATTGGAGTTGGTCACAAAAAGATTAATTTAAATTTGAATGTTAACTTAGTAATTGAATTTTCAAGCAAGTGAGTTAAATATGAATGTTAACTTAGTGAATACATTTTACAACTTAATAGAGTTGGTCATATACCTTCCCTCCACCTATGTGGCAATTAATTGTGAATAATAACTTACTAGTAAAAAAATTTTAAGTCAGTGGAGTCAATCACAGACCTAACCTCCATCGATTACATGCATAAAGACATTTGAATATTCAAACAAAATGGATAAAAGAGGCGGTATATATATTGAAAATATTTCACTAACAATAAAGATGGATCAAGGCCTATAGAGGATGGTTAAATGACCTACATCAAAGATAAGAAAATACCAAAAAACCTAAAAACTTGGGTTCTAGGATTGACTTCCCCTTAGCTTTCGATGACTCCATTGCCTTGTTCTACCTAGACTTCAGGAAGATATGGTTGAGTCATTAGTTGATTAATTTCATAGCCAGATTCTATAGAAGCCTCATCTTCGCTTATGATGGGATTTTCAAGAAGTCGTTGCTTTAAATAAATAGAATTGCCTTTGGGAATGTTTCCTCTACCGAGGAAGGATATTTGTCCCTTATTGAATAAAATTGACTCGCGGTAATTGAGTTATGAGGAAATTTATTGGATTCTAGCCTCAAACCCTTCATCAAAGACCTTCTTCTGGTGTTAATCTAGGTTGGCAGTCCAAGCGAACTTCTTCCTTTGGAAAATTAGGTTCTCCAAGGTCTTTAAGGAAAAGGCCTTCTTTAGCATAAAGAGTTGGAAATCCACCTTATTGTACTCTAGATGCAAGGCTTCCCCTTCCTTTACGAGTTGATCCATGTGAGTGGAAACCTCTTTTAACTTATTGGTCATAATCGTAATCTAGTTGTCCTTATTAGGAAATTGGTTCCTCGTGACATTGGCTTCGGTATAAAAAAACATTATTTATGTTCATTAGACTGTCGGCCCGAGTCGGTACCTCATGTATAGTCTGCATGCCTGTCAAAGCAAGGGTAAAATGATCAGTTAGTATTAAGAATGATCTAAAAACTTAAAAAATGAAAAATTTCAATATGAACTTACCAGAACCATTTTGTTGGTCCCTTCTTTATGAAGGTGCTCCAAGATAAATACCCTAAGGACCGACATTTCCTTAGGCAATATGGTGGCTTGCACCACAGAAATTCTGACCTAAACGTAATGAAACATCTAGTCATTAGTAGTAATGGGATATATGACCTTAGATAAATTGATAGTATAGTGGTGAGCCCTAGATGTTTAAGGCATTGGAAGAGCTTGCTATTATGGGTCATCCATCACTAGCTAGTTATTACCCTTAGTCGGTGTGGAAGGGGGAGTACAATCTATTCACTATCTTTTGGACAATTCAGTATCGCTCTCCTTATCATTATCACTCCCCTTATTATCCTTCTCCTGGATGGAGATGATTCTTTTCTTGGAGCTGTCAGTTGCACCTTTAGGGGACTTAATTGGATTAGTCTCCTTTATTCTTTAAGTTTTCACTAGTGGCATCAAGATCGACCATGCATCTAGGGCAACTTGTCATTTTTTGGAGTATGGGAGTGTTAGGGGAAGCTAAAGTCTTCTTCCTCCTCCTCCTTTTCCTTTACCTCTTCCTAGAGACGACCTTAGTTGAATACCTCTTTGTATGAAAAGAGGGGGAAAATCATCATAAAATAATTTATCGTGATCATGAGCTAATCTAGACTCCTCTGAATTAGTAGAAAATAAAATAGGTGGGTGAAGATTCTTCATAAAAGTATACTCCCATTGCCTCACCATTGAGGACGAAAGTAGTTGTTAGGATCGAAGAATTTCTAAACACCAAGTAATCGGTTCTTTTAAGAGGGGAATTACTTTGAAGTTCTTAGTTAATGAAACGGTAAGTTCAAAGGTAGGTATCTTATGCGTGGATCTCTAGTGGTATTTGACTCTGTAAGGAATTGGTCGATCCCAAACTTTCTTTGAGTCGGATAACATAACTTCAACGTGGTATTCTCTTGCGATGGTTATATGCACAAAAATGATAAGGGACTATTAGTAGATAATAAAATTATGACTATTAAAAAATCCAAATGAGTGGTAAAGAACCCTACGAAAAATTTGCACACAATAGGCACGGGAAGACCTATGTATTTCTCATGATAGATTTTCCTAAAAAAATAAAATATTCATGTCAGTATCCTTTTAGGACCTAGGCAGAAAAGTAACAAATTAAAAGACTTGTCCCTAGCCTAGAATGGTAGGTGTTAGGCTCACGGGAAGTCCTCAAGTCATAGGAATACCTCATTTCGTTGAGGCCCAAGTTGCTGCTACAATTTCGCTAATGGAAATTGTACCCATTATAATCCAAAAGAAGCTTTCATTTTCTTAGATAGGAAGAATTCCATAAAAATGTATAACTTCCACCAATTATGAGTGGAGGTGGAAATGAAACCTGCTCTATTATTGTTATTGTCATAAAAGTAAACTCACCAGGAAAGTCGTAAGCGTCATCCTCATAAGGTGAAATTCATAATTTAAGAGAGCTTGGTATATTGTATTTAGTATGAAATGACTCAAAGTATTCTCTTAGGTTATTACGTACTTTCTCAAATGATTAAACATTACTGATGAGAGAAATAAAGAAGAAAAAAATAGAAAGAGATGAAGTCTGAAATCTCTACAACTCGATTGAAAGAAATAGAGAGAAAGAAATGAGTAACTTCGTATCTTTGTCTTCAAGTAAGGAGCCAAAGGGTTTTTTGAACCTTTTATAGCCCTTATTACCAAAATTCAGGAAAAGTATAGGCATTCTTGGAAAGAGAGACCTGTTGTCATCACAATGATTTGTTGTGGGAAGCCAAACTACGATCCATAAAACCCTAAACATAGGGTTGCATGCGTATAATCTCACAATTTCACTCACACTGAGAATAAGTGGGACGAGTTGCAGTTAATGTACCCCTAATGAGAAAATCCACATTATATTTGGATCCTGCATTAAAGCAGAATTCGACCGATCTAGCCAAAGGACATATCACTCCAATTCTGGGGGAAATTAAAGGGATTAAGAGTCGGATGATCCACCTGAAACTCAGATGATTATAATAACCTGGTCGCCCGATGATCATGGGTCATCTAAAGGAGAAAAACCAAGGATAATGATAAAGAGGACCGAATACAGTCATGTTATAACTTGTGACAACCAGCTTATTAAAATAAGTGGTGGCCATCCCTCTACTAAAATAAAACAGGAATATCATTGGCTCATTCTTAGCATCACTGTCGAACCAATTAATTACTAACCACCTATTATTAAATTAAGTGGTGTGTCAATTTTTAATCTTTATTAACGTGACAAAAAATATAACAATCATCCATATTCATCGAAACAATTTAAATAAAATCCACATTCATAAATAAGTCCAAGTTTAAATTTATTACATGCCAAACTGTTCCGAATAAACCATCGAAAAATCCTCCATACGATGATACCAAGAATGAATAAAATATAAACTGAAATAAATCGTCTGGCATAGGAAACATACTTGAATAAGGAAAAAGTCCTAAACTAAAATATAAGAAAGGAAATGGTTAAACAAAAAACCTGCAACAATCCATAGCCGTTGCAGCTTTGGTACCTGGATAGATGATCAAGCTTGGCTTGCCTATGGCTAGACACCTAAAACATTTTGCAAATAGTTTTGGCACGGGTCAAAGTTCAAATCCATTTGAAAATATTTTTCAAGTAATATATATGCATAAATAAATATATATCCATTCACTCATATTTAAATTGGTACCGCACCATCTCATGAGACACTGTTCACATCTGATCTAAAGTGCGCACCAAACGTATGAATTTTAGTCACCTAGTTATGATGACCACCTAACTAGTTCCCAAGTATCCTTAAATTCCATACGTTATCCCATCCTACGTAATTTATTTATTTATCATTCACATTTTCTAATCATTATAATTTATTTTATCATTTCAAATAACTTTCACTAGTTGTTAATATTCACATTTTAATTCATCATGCACGTATATATTTTTCTGTACACATATACGTATTTACCAACACATCACGCATACATATATATCACTCACTATATATGTATAACCGTCATCCCTTATAATAATAATAATAATAATAATAATAATAATAATAATAATAATAATAATAATAATAATAATAATAATAATAATAATAATAATAATAATAATAATAATAATAATAATTAGATGCAGGTCTCTACGATGTTATCATAATCCTGGGAATACTCACATCATCCTGGCTATCGGGTCGGGATCTCACATCGAACTATGATAGAAAATAATAACGTTGGAGGCAGTCATAGGTTCCTTGATAGTGATCCATAATTAGACTCGTAATTACGTCACTTCGAACTTCAACCTTAACAGGCACCTGCATGGCGACTTTGACCTATGGATAATACTTACCCTGTATTTGCTAGCCAGGGAAGAACAACAAATCGTGAAACCTCTGATGATAACATTAGAGGGGTATGTTATTATATTCATATAATTATATCTTTCATACCGATATATATATATAGTTTCCACACATTTATATGTTCCTCAATAATTTATTTAATCATGTTTATCACTAATGGCACAAACGAATTATTTTTCAATGTTCCATGATATACTCAATTAATTAATTATTCATTTAATTAATTAATTTATTTACAAATACAATTTCTGGAAATGTAAATATCATCACTCATTCCTTATCCTAATATCCGAATTTCCACCATAATTATTCACTTTCTATTATATTCCTTAATTATTCTAAATTCGTAATCCCGACTAAAAGTCTCCTTTAACCCAAGGTTTAAATACCCACTTTATTCAATTTTCAAAAACATAAAAATATCACCTTTGGATTTCTCATATCCTTAATCATTTAATTTGTCTCTAATTAAATAAAAATAGCCCAATCCAAAAAATCCCAAAAATTCGAACCGATTTTGTCCAAAAGCGAATCGATTATGTCTAAACCCAAAAATCTGAACTGGTTGTATCTAAAAGCAATTTGGTTCGCTTCTGCAATCAGCAAACCTCAACCCTTAGTTTTCTTCCTCAATTCAGTCCCAATCATCTTCAAAATAGTATTATACACTAGCCAATCCAAATAGTGTATAAGAGAATATTTTTAACATGATTCTAACATCTAGAAATCACATTAATTCAAAATATTAATCATCAGTTCATGGGATTGATAACTAAAGTCAAGAATTACATCATTTTAATAATCATATCACATAATCATTTACATATCCCATTCTTCCTATCAATATCAATTCTAAAAAAATCAGAATTCTCAATCCATATTAATTCTTTAAAATCCATAATTTATATCATTTCCCAAACATAAATCATTTCCCGAAATTTCATAGTTTATGTATGTGAAACCATCCCAAAAATATCATTTCCCAACTATGATATGATTGAAATTGAATACACTAATTAAGTAAAAAGTTAATTACTTGCCTTAAGGTTTGTAGGGTCTGAATTTGATGAAGATATTAATAGTCTTCCTCGAATTTCCTTCCACTTCTTCAATCCTAGAATGTTTTGAAATGGTCTTTAATTCCTCACTTGGACTATTGAATTGTTTTCTCAATTATCTTCACACACTCTCTCTCTTTAACTCTTTGTATAACTCTTCTAAACCTTTGGATTTGTGAAAAGACCTTTCCTTAAACCCAAACCCTTCATTTTATAACTTTAAGTCTCATTTTTTACTTTACAAATGCTCTTAAGAAGTCCAAAAGTCATTTAAATTAGTCCCTATTATCCAAAAAGCCTCTAGGACCCAAACACAATCCCTGGTTACTCTATTTTGACCCATTTTGGATCAACCGTGCACCCGAAATCGTCATCTGAGTCACTTAATAATATTTTCCCATCTCAATCTATTATAAATTAAACGCACATGTCTCGATTGATATATTATTAAATTCCATCGCGTTTACTGACTTATGACTTAATTCAATTTTATTTATTGTAGCACACTAGTAAGTACATAATCGCATAAATATTAATTCATTTCACTCTAAATTAATATTCATTTAATTTTCCATTATTTCTTTAATTAAATTATGTGTCACCCGCATAATAAAAATATTCAATAATATATATATATATATATATATATATATATATATATATATATATATATATATATATATATATATATATAACTACGGGGTATCACATACTTCCCCCTTGAAAAGGAATTTCTTCCCCGAAATTAGAATGTACCTGGAATAAAGAGCTCTAGATATTTCTCATGCATATCCTCCTCCCTTTCCCACGTCGACTCATTGGCGTTGTGATGTCCCCACCGGACATGAACTAGTGGCACCATCTTAGAACGTAGCTTATTCTCACTGTGATCTAGATTAGCAACCGGTCTCTCCTCATATGAGATATCAGGCTGCAAGTTAATCTCCTCTAACAGAAATGCCAACAAGCCATCTCACCCTGCTTATACTTCTTCAACGATAATACATAGAGTACATTGTGAATCTTATGTAGATTCTCTGGTAAGACGAGTCTATATTCCACCGGCCCTACATTCTCAATGATCGACAAAGGTCCCAAATATCTTTGTGCCACCTTCCCCTTCTTTCTAAACCACATAACTTATTTTATAGGACACACCTGTAGTAAAACCTGATCACCAACTTCCAACTCTACATGCCTCCTATTCGTAAATGCATAACTCTTCTGCCTATCCTGAGCTATCTGTATACGATCCTGAATCACCTCGATCTTAGCAAAAGTATTTTGGATCATTTAAGGTCCAAAGATCTTGTTATCCCCCACCTATAACCAACAAGAGGGCAAACGATAAGGTCTGCCATATAAAGCCTCATAAGGCGCCATCCCGATAGTAAACTGGTAGAAATTATTACATGCAAATTCCAACGATGGAAAGTACTGCTCCCAATTTCCTTTAAAATCAAGTATACACATTTTGAGTATATCTTCCAACATCTGATTCACACGCTCGATTATCCCATCATTCTGCGGATGATAGGTTATACTTAACTGCAACTCAGTTCCTAAAGCCTCCTGGAAATTATGTGAGAAATGCGACATAAAAATCTTATCCCTATTGGACACAATATTAATTAGTACCACATGTAACCTCCTAAACTCGGCTATGAAAAACAGGACGTGTCGTGTCGTCGTACAATCTACCCGTACAGGCAAAAAGTTAGCCACCTTAATCAACCGATCCACTACCACCCATATAAAATCGTGACCCCTCTGCAATGTCGGTAGCCCTATAGTAAAATCCATAGATATGCTTTCCCACTTACACATCGAAATTTCCAATGCCTGTAACATTCCAGATGGTCTCTGGTTATCTATCTTTACTAACTGACATGTGGCACACTACGAGACAAACTCGGCTATATCCCGCTTCATACTTGTTCGCCAATAGTGTTGATGCATATCATGAAACATCTTATCTCCACCCGGATGTACAACAAATCTTGACCCATGGGACTCTATCATAACAGCATGTTTCAAATCCCTATCATCTGGGATCACGAGTCTCCCATTGAAGCGTAAACCTCCTTCAGAACTGATTAAGATGTTTCACCCTATCCTAGAAAAACGGACCCCTGGCTTGATCTTTCACAACCCTTATCACAATCTCAGGTGTGACGATCAACAGTTCCCTACAAGCCCTGGCAACTGAATCAGCCTGACAAAGCTCACCCCACTGCCATCAACTCTAACATAGGCCTTTGGCTCAATGCATCTGCCATAACATTAGCCTTACCTGGGTGATAATAAATATCGACCCGATAGTCATTCATGAATTCCAACCATTTACGTTGTCGCATATTAAGTTCCTTTTGGGTAAACAAGTACTGTAGCGATTTATGATCCGTAAATAGACTTAATTTCTCCCTGAGGAGATAATGCCTCCAAACCCTTAAGGCAAATACAATTGAAGCCAATTCCAAATCATGAGGGGGATAGTTCTTCTCATGGGTATTAAGTTTGCATGAAGCATATTCTATAGCCCGATCCTCCTATTGTAAAACACCTCCAAGTCCCGACAAGATGCATCAGTGTATACACGATACTCCACTCCTCCCTAAGGCAATGAAAATACAGGTGCAGAAGTTTGCTTGTCTTTCAACTCATCAAAAGCCAACTAATAATAATTATCTCACACAAATGGAACCCCTTTGCGAGTCAAATTCATTAATGGACCCACAATCTTTGAAAATCCTTTAATGAACATGCGATAATATCTCGCCAATACTAAGAAACTACGAACTTCTAACAATGCCGTGGCCTTTCCCCACTCCATTACCGTTGATACCTTACTTGGATCCACCACAGTTCCTTTATCTGTTACCATGTGACCCAAAAATGCACTTCACACAACCGAAAACCACGCTTCTCAAATTTGGCATAGAGTTGATGGTTCCTCAATATCTGCAGAACCAAGCGTAAGTGTTCAACATGCTCACCCTCAGTCCGAGAATATACTAGAATGTAGTCAATAAACACAATCACAAGATGGTCAAGGAAATCTCTGAATACCCTATTCATGAGATCCATAAATATTGCTAGAGCATTGGTCAACCTAAAAGGCATAACCTTGAACTCATATGACCCATACTAGGTTAGGAATGCAGTCTTAGGGATGTCCTGCTCCCTAATATGCAACTGGTGGTATTCAGGCCTCAAATCAATCTTGGAGAAGTACGCTGCTCCTCAAAGATGGTCGAACAAGTCATCGATCTGAAGTAATGGATATTTGTTCCGAATCGTCACCTTATTCAACTCCTTGTAATTAATGCAAATAGGAAGTGACACATCCTTTTTCTTTACAAAAAGCATTGGAGCACCCCACGGTGACATACTTAGAATAATAAAACCCTTCCCCAAGATCTACTAAATCTTATCTCCCAACTCTTTCATCTCCAAAGGAGCCATACAATATGGTGCTCGCGCAATCAGTTTCATCCCCAGTGCTAAGTCTATAACAAACTCAATCTCCCGACTCGACAGTAAACCCGGTATCTCCTTAAATGAATTCTCAAAGTCTCTAACCACTGGAATCGAGTCTAATTAAATAAATATCTCATGTGAGGTCTCACCCATAATATAATAAAAATGTGAGGTTGATCCTCCCTCAAGAAGAGGCATCGCAACCAAAAACAATTCCTGCCCTGGAATAGAAAATACGATGGTCCTCCCAATATAGTCCACCATTGCTCCATACTCCAATAACCAGTGGAGGTCCAAGATAATATCATATCTAGTAATATATAACACAAGTAAGTCAGATATTAAGCTCAGTCTCCCGACGTCTATCCCCACCAATCTATATACGGAGTGAATAAGTGTCCCATTACCCAATGGTGAGTCTACAGACATAATAATATTATCGATTGTCTCTAAAAAATCGAAAGTATGTGCAAATTTAGTAGCAATAAATGAATGTGATGCTCCCATATCAAATAATACCTGACTCATATCCCCATGGATAGGAAACATACCATCTACTGCAGGTGGAGATTGGGGTGCTTGTGGTATCATCATATAACGGACATTATAAACACGCCCATACTGCATCCACCCCTGCTATTACTAGGTTGCTACTGCTGGTGCTACAGGTGATACCTATGGCTTTGGTCCCTACTAGGCACCCTGTTGTTGTGTCTGTCCAAGCTGCGAGCACTCATTCTTCTTAAGATCGACTTCTCCACACTAATAACATTATCCTACAAAAATCCTACATCTCGAATCCTTCTGTAGTGCCAGAACTTGTTCCAATCAATCCTTATTCTTGTGGCCTACCTCCCCACACTGGTGGCAATGCCCTGTAAATTTCCTTTGTCATTGACTTTAGCTTGTTGGGGAAAAGTTCATTTTTGGTGACCCTTTTCTCCACATTTGTAACACTTCCCTCTGGAACCCCCATGTTTTTGGCCCCACTTGTCATGATGATGTTTTTCTGGTCGCTTGCCCTATTTACCTCCACTTCCATTAGTTCAAAAACTCCCAGAAAATAACCTCTTAACAGAATCCCCTATCTAGAAATCCCACTTCTGATGACTACCTGTCGGTTGTTGTAATGCTCTACCAGTATTATTATATACTTCCCCATCAGGATGGGGAGATTCCCTAGCTCTCTTTTTCTCCTTTATATGGAAGTGACGTACCTGGCAGTGCAATAATGAGACAGTGACTGCCTGTGCAATAATGTTAGCCACTTATGTGGATGTTAACATCCTTTGTGGCATCTGAGGTTCCAGTTGAGTCTGCCCAGCATCGGATCCTCCCACGACCATAGCATGTCGTTCTTTCCTAGGCTGCATCTGAAATTAGACAGAATTTTATAATATTTACGTCAATTATACATGATAGTGGGAGAACATAAATTGCAATATAAATCAATAATCCTAAGCATAGGGATCTATATCAAAGAACACTACGGTAAAAATGTAATAAGTCCACACAGATCCTAAGGACTCTAAAACCTGATGCTCTGATACTATATGTGAAACCCTGTTTATTAAAGTAACGGGTGGCCAGCCCTCTAATAATATAAAATGTGAATCTCATTGGCTCATTCTTAGCATTACTGTCGAAAAAATTACTTACTAACCACCAATTATTAAATTAAGCCTTGTGTCAATTTTAAATCTTTATTAATGTCACACAAATTATAACAATCATCCACAATCATCTAAATAATTTACATAAAATCCACAACCATAAATTAATCCAACTGTAAATTTATTACATGCCAAACTGTTCCGAATAAACCATCGAAAAAATCCTCCATATAATAATACCCAGAATGAATCAAACATAAACTGAAATAAATCGTCTGACATAGGCAACATGCCTGAATAAGGAAAGAGTCATGAACTAGAACATAAGAATAGAAATGGCTAAACAAAAACCCTGTAACAATCCACAGCTGTCGCAGCTCTGGAACCTGAATAGAAGATCACGCTTGGTGTCCCCGTGGCTGGCCACCTAAAAGGTTTTAAAAATAGTCTTGACATTGGTCAGAGCCCAAATCCATTTGAAAATATTTTGCAAGTAATTAAAATGCATAAATAAATATGTATCCATTCACTCGTATTTAAATTGGTACCATACCCTCTCATGAGACACTTCTCACCTCTCATCTAAAGTGCGCACCTAACGCATGCATTTTAATCACCTAGTTATGCTTCCCACATAATTAGTTCCCAAGTATCCTTAAATTCCATATGCTATCCCATCCTGCGCAATTTATATATTTAGTTTTCACGTTTGCTAATCATTATAATTCTCGATCATAATTTATTTTATCATTTCAAATAACTCACTAGTTATTAAAATTAACATTCAAATTTATCATGCAGGTATATATTTTTCTGAACACATATATACGTATGTATCATCACATCATGCATACATATATATCACTCATTATATATGTATAACTTCCATCCCTTATAATAATAATAATAATAATAATAATAATAATAATAATAATAATAATAATAATAATAATAATAATAATAATAATTTACTAGATGCGGGTCTATACGTTGCTATCATAATCTAGGATATATTCACATCATCCTGGCTACCGGGTCGGGATCTCAGACCGAACTGCGATAGAAAATAGCAACGGTCGAGGCGGTCATAGGTTCCTCGATAGTGAGCCATAACCATACCCGTAATTACCTCACTTAGGACTTCAACCTTATCAGACACATGCGTGGTGACTATGACCTGTGGATAATACTTACCCCGCATCCGCTAGTTAGGGAAGATCACCCACTCGCGAAACCTCTGATGATAGCACCAGAGAGGTATCTTATTAAATTCATATAGTTATATCTTTCGCACCGATATAATATATATATATATATATATATATATACATCTGTGTGTGTGTGTGTGTGTTCCTCAATAATTTATTTAATCATGCCTATCATTAATGGCACAAACGCGTTATTTTTCAATGCTCCACTATATACTCAATCAAATTATTATTCGCTTAATTAATTAATTTATTTTCAAATATAATTTATGGACACGTAATTACCATCACTCATTCCATATCCCAATATCTGAATATTCACAATAAATTATACTCCTCAATTATTCTAAATTCGTAATCCCGAATAAAAGTCTCCTTTAACATAAGGTTCCAATACCCATTTTATTCAATTTTCAGAAACATAAAAATACTAACTTTAGATTTCTCATATCCTTAATAATTTAATTTGTGTCTACTTAAATAAAAATAGCCCAATTTAAAATTTTCCAGAAATCCGACCCGATTTTGTCCAAAAGCGAACCGATTTTGTCTAAATCCAAAAATTCGAACCGGTTTGCTTCTACAGTCAGCGAACCACAATCCTTGTTTTTCTTCCCCTATTCAGTCTCAATCATCTTCAAAATAGTATTATAAACTAGCCAACCATATAGATTATAAGGGGACATTTCTAAGATGATTCAAACACCTCGAAATCACTTTAATTCAAAAGATTAATCATCAGTTCATGGGATTCATAACTAAAGTCATGAATTGCATCATTATAATAATTATATCACATAATCATTTCCATATCCCATTATTCCTATCAATATCAATTTTAAAAAGTTCAGAATTCTCAATCCATATTAATTCTTTAAAATCCATAATTTATAACCTTTTCCAAACGTAAATCATTTCCCAAAATCCCATAGTTTATGTATGTGAAACCATTCCAAAAATATCATTTTCCAACTATGATATGAGTAAAATTGAACACACAAGTTTATTACTGGCCTTAAGGTATGTAGGGTCTGAATTTGATGAAGATTTTGATAGCCTTCCTAGAATTTCCTTCCACTTCTTCAATCCTAGAGTGTTCTTGAAATGTTCTTCAATTTCTCACTTGGACTCTTGAATTTTCTTCTCAATTCTCTTTGCTCTCTCTTTAACTCTTTGTATAACTATTTTAAACCTTAGGATTTGGGAAATGACCTTTCCTTAAATCCAAACCCTGTGACACCCCGACTAATTAAATACCGGTTAGCTACTCCTTTATTCAAATTAATACAAAATGTCAAGTTGGTTCAGTTCATATAATCACTGTCGAAAAACGTTTTAAAAATTACTAGCCACCTAATATTTAAAAAGTGAGTTGTCAATTTTAATTAAATCCGATTAACATACAATAAGTATTAAATTATGAAATTATGATATCACAACCACATTACAGTCACATTATAATGATAAAGGAATAAATGAATCTGGAGGAACACTCCTCAGAAATAATCCAAAATACTGAATAAAACTGTACCAAGTCTGAACCATGAATTAATTACAACCCAAAATCTGAAATAAAACTGAGTAAGTAGGATGTCTCTAAAAGAAAGGGGGAGACATGCCCTACAGATGAGTAAAATAGAGTCAAGGTAGAAAGTGGAGGCATCTACTATCGAGGTCCTGTAACTACCACAGCAGCTACAGCACGTCACTGGAATGGAACTCCTACACTTGGTGTCCTTGTGGCTGGGCACCTAAAATGTTTTTACACGAAAATAGATTTGAAAGCAAACGGTTCAGAGCCCGATTGTGAAAACAGTTTAAAATACAATAAGTGTTTAATATCATTAAATATTGAATATAAAATACATGATAGTGCGTGCACTCACATGAGTTCCTCACCTCTCAACTAATTGTGCACACCTATCGTACCCGTACCCGTTCTAGTTATACTACTATCAAACTAGTCCAATCCATAACCTGACATTACTTTACAATTCAAAGTTCATTTCCCAATGTCTTAATATAAACTGGAGGTCTTACTGTTTTTACTCAGAATTAGTTATAATAATTACTAAGAGTTTTCCCATTTTTAACTCTACAAAGATGTTACATTAATTCACACTTGTACTTATATAAACAGTTCATTTCAATAATTCGATATATCAATCTCATCATAATATACAATAATGGCACCTCTAGACTAAGCTGCGGTGCACACATACTCTGCTATCAAATCCCGGTACATCACGTACATAAGGATCACGTATTCGGAATCTCTCAAGAATCATTTCGACAAGTAACAAACACACATAATGGAGGAGAACATAGTTCACATCACATGGGTCACGCACATACCTACGCTCCCATGATCAGCAGACTTATTAACTCCTCAATAAGTCATTCTCTGACCTATGTCCTCGAGGTACCAATCTAAATCCCCCCGTAGGCACACAAAGATTAGATGGCCCTGATCGAACGCCGACCTCCCATGATAGCAAGTATGGTAGGTATGTTATACACAGATAACCACATATACTAAGCATTCACACATCTTAGATATCTTATAATATCAATAGAGGTATATTTTACATTCCTATACCGTCATTAAATGTTGTACGTTTACAAATCCCCGAATAATATACATTTAAAGTTATCAACCCTTCTCACGTCGCAATTTTACGTACTTATTTCCTAACCCATAGATGTCACCCGGTTCACTACAAAATTCTAAGTTTTAATCCTCAATGTACCACAATCTCACAACTATACCCACTAGTTAACAAGGAAAGGTTAACACTCAATTAAATAAGTCTACTGGAAGTTCGAAATAAAATCAGGCCTAAAAAGACCATTCTGTCAACTCGTTCGAACGAACTCGTTAGAAGGGATACTGTCATCTCGTTAAAAACTCGTTCGAATGAGTTCGATCGAATGACCTGGGCAGGTCTTCTAACGAGATGGCAGAATATGCCCAGAAATTTTCCAACTCGTTTTTCTTCATTTTTCTCTTCTCTAATTCCATTCTAAAATCATCCCAATAACGTTTTAAAGTTAAACTACTCTAAGTACTCCTAGGGTGCTTCTTAACTTATTTTTGGGGTCAAATCCTCCTAATCAACATGCAATTATCATAAATCCCTAAATTTTACCCCAAACCCTATGAACATGAACACAGAATTTTATTGTACCTAAATGCTCATCATAAATCCGTTTTTAAAATCATCCAAGTTAAGTTTTAGGGTACCAATCTCGTCCAAAATCATTCTACACGCAATTCCTAATCAAAATTAGGAGTTTCTATAACAATCCCATTGGGTTTTCTCCAAAACTTTCAAAGCATAAGGTTTCTACACTAAACATGGGGGAAATATTCATTGCAATTAATGACATCAAATCACTTGCCTTAAATCTGATGTTCTGATTTATTGTGGATGATCAAGGTTGGCTCTCTCTCTTCTTTCCGGTCACAATTTCCATTCAAAATGATGGTGATGGAAGATGGTTTGGTGGAACTTCTTTTAACTTCTCTCTAACTCCTCTCAAAACTCCCGTAGCCCACTCTCTTGCCTTTTGCTGGTAATGGCCTTAGTGGCCTCTTTAAAAATATAAAAATAAACTTTAAAATTCGTGGGTTTTAATTCCTCAATTTTTAAAATTACCAAAATACCCTTCTAGGTTGTCGGTTTGGCCTAAAAATGCCCCGGGACCCAAACTAAACCCCCGGCTAGTGTTTTCTGACTATTTTGACCCTTCCGGACGCGTTGGCGCACTCAAAATGATCATTCGGTTGATAAAAATATAATTTACTTTTTAATTTAAATAAATTCATTCCTGACGCGACTGACACGCGCGTTCCAACTAAATTTCCTAACTTGTCGTATTTGTGTCTCTTGAGAATTTAAATATTTTCAATACTCATATATTACCATATATACTCAAAAATATTCAATTTTAACATCATAATCAAATACCAACTCACATCTCGCTAGTATTTATATCCGAATTAATTCCCAATTAATTCTCATTTAATTCAATTAATCCCTTAAATAAAAATCAATAAAATTACGGGGTATTACATACTTCCCCTCTAATAACAGAATTTCGTCCCGAAATTCGGAACTAATGAATACCTGGTACAAATAGTTCTGGATAACATTCGCGCATCTCATCCTCGCGCTCTCATATGGACTCCTCGGCATTATGATGCTGCCACTGCACGCGTACTAATGGTACTATCTTCGACCTCAGTTTCCTTTGGCTGTGGTCTAGAATAGCAATCGGCCCCTCCTCGTAAGAACTATCAGGCTGAAGATCGATGTCCTCTAAAGCAATGTGGGTATGGGCCAAATCGTCCCTAAGGTATTTCCTTAGCGAGGAAATATGGAACACATCATGAATCCTATGCAAGTGCTCCGGTAACCCAAGTCTATACGCAACTGGCCCAATCCGCTCGATGATAGGAAATGGCCCCACATATCTTGGTGCCAGTTTCCCCTTCTTTCCAAAACGCATAATCCCCTTCATAGGAGATATTCTGAGTAGCACTTGGTCCCCTATCTGGAATTCTCTGAAGAACCTCTTGGCATCAGCATAGCTCTTCCGTCGGTCCTCAGCTACCCGAATACGGCTCCATATCATCTCTATCCTTTCCGAAGTATCCTGAATCACTTTCGACCCAAGGAGTTTGTTATCCCCCACCTCTAACCAATATGCTGGGGAATGACAAGTTCTACCATACAACGCCTCGAATGGAGCCATGCCAATGGTGAACTGGTAGGAGTTATTATAAGCAAACTCCACCAGTGGGAGGTACTGCTCCCAATCACCTCCAAAGTCTAGGATGCACATACGCAACATGTCTTCCAACATCTGATTTGTCCGCTCTGTTTGCCTATTAGTCTGGGGGTGATACACCGTACTCAGCCGCAACTCCGTACCCATTGCCTCCTGGAAACTCTCCCAAAATCGTGAAACAAATATCTTATCTCGGTCAGACTTGATATTTAGAGGCACCCCATGAAGTCTCACTATCTCCGTAATGAAAATCTGGGCATACTGTCCCGTAGTGTAGTCTGTCCTCACTTGCAGAAAATGAGCAACTTTGGTCAACCTATCCACAATTACCCATATAGAATCGTGACCCCTCTGTGATGTAGGTAACCCCGAGATAAAGTCCATGGATATGCTCTCCCATTTCCACATCAAAACCTCTAACGGCTGTAGAAGTACTGCCGGTCTCTGATGGTCCACCTTTACTAGCTGACAAGTGGCGCATTTAGAAATGAACACGGCAATATCTCTCTTCATCCCTCTCCACCAGTACTATCGTCTCATTTCTTAGTACATCTTATCCCCACCAGGGTGTACCGCGAATCGCGAGTCGTGCGACTCTGTCATTACCTCATGTCACAAGTCTTCCCCTTCCGGAATGACCAGTCTCCCATTGAATCGTAATCCGTTGTCTAAACTAACGGTATAGGAATCGGCTCCCTCTGCTAGTAATCGAATTATCTGCTCCTAACAGAACGAGTTTTTTGCCTGGGCCTTTATCACTCTCGTAACAATCTGATGTGTAACAGTCATCACAGACATGAATGATCGAGCCACTGCATCCTGATGTCCCAACTCCTTCCACTTAGCTTTCCACACCTCGGCCACCTCATCTACTGGCCTACGGCTCAACGCGTCTGCTACCACGTTAGCCTTCCCTGGGTGATATTGGATATCAAACTGATAATCCTTCACAAACTCAAGCCACCGACGCTGACGCATATTCAGTTCCTTCTGCGTGAAGAGGTATTGTAGAGACTTGTGGTCTGTGAACAACCAAAATTTCTCCCCCAAGAGATAGTGTCTCCAAATTCGAAGAGCGAATATGACTGCCGCTAACTCCAAGTCGTGGGTGGGGTAATTCTTCTCGTGAGGCTTAAGCTTACGGGAAGCATAATCTATAGCCTGACTCTCCTGTTGTAATACACCTCCAAGTCCTTGTAAGGACGCATCAGTGTAGACTAGATACTCAACTCTCGGTCTTGGCAATGCTAACACATGCGTTGAGGTCAACTTGTCCTTCAACTCATCGAATGCCAACTGACAGGCATCGCTCCAGATAAATGGTACACCTTTGCGAGTCAGATGTGTCAAAGGACCCGCTATCTTTGAGAAACCCCAAATAAATCTCCTGTAGTATCCTGCCAAGCTCAAGAAACTATGGATCTCAGTCGGTGTCGTGGGTTGTCCCCACTCCCTCACCGCCGATACCTTTACCGGATCAACTGATATCCCTTTTTTCTGAAATGATATGCCTCAAAAACTGTACCTCCTTCAGCCAAAACCCACACTTCTTGTACTTCACATATAGCTCGTTCTGACGCAGCGTCTGCAAAACCTGTCTCAAATGCTCGGCATGCTCCTCCTATATCTGAAAGTAAACCAGGATGTCATTGATAAATACGATGACAAACTCGTCTAGGAACTCTCTGAACACCCTATTCATCAAGTCAATAAACACGGCTGGAGCGTTGGTTAGGCCAAAAGGCATAACCCGAAACTCATAGGAACCATATCTCTTCAAGAAAGCAGTCTTCGAGATGTCCTGTTCCCTGATACGCAATTGATGGTATCCTGATCGCAAGTCAATCTTCGAGAAGAAGGAAGCTCCTCTAAACTGGTCGAATAAGTCATCGATTCGGGACAAGGGATACTTATTCCGTATCGTGACTTTATTCAACTCTCGATAATCTACACACAACCTCAACAATCCATCCCTCTTCTTTACGTACAACACAGGGGCACCCCACGGCGAAGTACTCCTTCTAATAAACCCCTGACCCAACAACTGCTCTATCTGATCCCTTAGCTCTCTCATCTCCGTTGGATCCATACGGTACGCTGCGCGGGCAGTTGGCCGAGTGCCCGGCGTCAAATCGATAACAAAATCTATCTCTCTACTAGGAGGTAATCCAGGTATATCCTGAAATACATCAGTGAACTCACTAATAACGAGAATCGAATCTAGTGGTATTACCACTTCCTTAGAGGTCTCCTCCTCTATATAATACAAGTGTGTGGACGATCCTCCCTCAGGGAGAGGCATCGCCACTAAAAACATCTCCTGCCCGGGTATGGCAAAAATGATACTCCTACTGAAATAATCAATCATGGCTCGGTACGCAACTAGCCAACCCATACCAACAATCGCATCGTACTCAGTCATCTCTAATACTAACATATCAGCAGGTAAAGTAAATCTCCCGATCTCTATACCCACACCTCTACAAATAAAAGAAATCACAGAACCCCTACTCAATGGTGAATCTACGCAAGTAATCGTGCTCTCTGCAGTGCTTAACGACCCCAAAGTGCGTGCAAATCTCGTGGCAATGAAACAGTGCGTGGCCCCCGTATCAAATAAAATACGCCCCATAGTTCCCTGAATAGAGAACATACCCTCAATAGCAGGTAGATCCTGTGGGACTATGACCTGCTGGAGTTGATATACTCGCCCGTACTGAAGTTATCCCTGCTGGACTGGGACTGCTGGGATAGGTGGCAACGCTGGCATCTGTGGTGGTGCTGGGAGGGCGGCGGGAAACATAGGTCTCTGGGGCTCATGTCGAGCACCCTGCTACTGCTGCTGTGGGGACCTGCCCCTATCAGGACACTCCTGGCGCTTGTGGCCAATTTTGCCACAAGTGAAACATTTCCTCGAAAAATTCCCCCCTCTCGGACCCTGCTACCCACGGCCCTGGTGGTCGTTGCCATTCCTCCCCTGGCCGTGCTGGCCCTGATGAAACTGTTGTTATTGGCCAGGCTGGCCCTGCTGTCCCTGATGGCTGTGCTGACCCTGTTGGCCCTGACGAAAACCTCCCTGACCATTTCTAAAACCCCCATATCTAAACCTCTTAAAATCCCCCTGCTGGGAACCTTGATCACCCTGCCTATGCTGACCCTAAGCAGATTGTGCCCCGCTGGCACCATTTCCCCCAGTCCTGCCCTGATGACTGGACTCTCTTGATCGCTTACCCTCTGACAAGTGAAAGCGGTGGTCCTGGCAGTGAAGCAGTACTGCGTTAACCACGTCAGAATAAGCGGCCAACGAAAGATTACCCAACAAGTGCTGACGGATCCTCCAGGTCAACCCATCCATGAACTTATGAATCTTTTTCTCCTCGGTTGGAATATCATCGGGAACGATGTTCAAGAGATTAGTGAATTCAGCCTCATACTCAGCCACGGTCTTCCCCTCCTGATTGAGGTTCATTAACTTCCTCCTCATTTCGGTGTTAACTACTGATGGAAAATACTTACAGTCGAACTGCACCCAAAACTCCTGTATAGAAAGGATGTCTCTCTCCTCCGTGGTGGTAATGGACTCCCACCACTGCAATGCTGATCCTACTAGCTTAAAAGTAGCCAGTATCTATTTTTGTACCTCGGTGCACTCATACATCCTCAAATGCCTTTGAATGTCCTTCTTCCACTGGCTGGACACAACCACATCGGAACTACCTGCAAACTCCGGAGGGTGTTCTTTCTAAAAAGCATCACGAACACGTTCCCAAGCAGACGGGAATGCATGAGCCTGTACTGGCGCTACTACCGGTGCCTGAGGCGGTGTCTGCTGCACGGCTGCTAGAGCGGCATTTACCACTTGGGCTACAATAGCGGCAACCTCTACGGAATTCATGGAGCCCTGAACTGGTGCAGGCTATGGCTCGGGCTGAGCATCCCTAGGAACTCGATTTGCATGTCGTGGAGGCATCTTAAATGAGAGTAAAGTCTTATAAGTTCGCAGTTATTATCTCAAAATAGCTGAAGAGCGAAACATACACAATAGAGTACAACAATCCTATAATATAGGGCTCTATATCAAAGAACGCTTAGCGGAAACATAATAAGACGTATTGATCCTAAGGACACTAGAACCTGATGCTCTGATACCACCTGTGACACCCCGACTAATTAAATACCGGGTAGCTACTCCTTTATTCAAATTAATACAAATGTCAAGTTGGTTCAGTTCATAGCATCACTGTCGAAAAACATTTTAAAAATTACTAGCCACTTAATATTTAAAAAGTGAGTTGTCAATTTTAATTAAATCCGATTAACATACAATAAGTATTAAATTATGAAATGATGATATCACAACCACATTACAGTCACATTATAATGATAAAGGAATAAATGAATCTGGAGGAACACTCCTCGGAAATAATCTGAAATACTGAATAAAACTGTACCAAGTCTGAATCATGAATTAATTACAACCCAAAATTTGAAATAAAACTGAGTAAGTAGGATGTCTCTAAAAGAAAAGGGGCGACATGCCCTACAGATGAGTAAAATAGAGTCAAGGTAGAAAGTGGAGGCATCTACTATTGAGGTCCTGTAACTTCCACAGCAACTACAGCACGTCACTGGAATGGAACTCCTACACTTGGGGTCCTTGTGGCTAGGAACCTAAAATGTTTTTATAAGAAAATAGATTTGAAAGCAAACGGTTCAGAGCCCGATTGTGAAAACAGTTCAAAATACAACAAGTGTTTAATATCATTAAACAGTGAATATAAAATACATGATAGTGCGTGCACTCACATGAGTTCCTCACCTCTCAACTAATTGTGCACACCTATAGTACCCGTACCCGTTCTAGTTATACTACTATCAAACTAGTCCAATCCATGACCTGACATTACTTTACAATTCAAAGTTCATTTCCCAATGTCTTAATATAAACTGGAGGTCTTATTGTTTTTACTCAGAATTAATTATAGTAATTACTAAGAGTTTTCCCATTTTTAACTCTACAAAGATGTTACATTAATTCACACTTGTACTTATATAAACAGTTCATTTCAATAATTCGGTATATCAATCTCATCATAATATACAATAATGGCACCCCTAGACTAAGCTACGGTGCACACATACTCTGCTATCAAATCCCGGTATATCACGTACATAAGGATCACGTATTCCGAATATCTTAGGAATCATTTCGACAAGTAACAAAAACACACATAATGGAGGCGAACATAGTTCACATCACATGGGTCATGCACATACCTACGCTCCCATGATCAGCAGACTTATTAACTCCTCAATAAGTCATTCTCTAACCTATGTCCTCGAGTTACCAATCTAAATCCCCCCGTAGGCACACAAAGATTAGATGGCCCTGATCGAACGCCGACCTCCCGTGATAGCAAGTGTTAACGCAAAAATTCTCCATCTACGAGGACCAATCAGAAAAGGACACATGTCATCCTACGTGGCAATATTCGACACCCGAGGAGAGTTAGCCGGCACCCGGGGAGAGTTGGTCAGTACCCGAGGAGAATTAGTCGGCACCCGAGGAGTGTTAGTCGGCACCCGAGGAGAGTTGGTCGGCATATCAACCAGGAAGATCAAAGGATAACTATGCATTTAATGTGCATTAATGAAGATGGCAGCGCATTTAATGAGCCTTAATGTACATTTATACTGTACTAATAGATGACAACACATAGCATACCAAGCAATTCAACAATTAGATTCGTTGAATGTAGACATAAATGTCTACATACAATGAATCTCTTTATCTCCCATCACTATAAATACATGTATCCCCTTAGCCAAAAAGGGGGAGATCCGAGAGAACCTAGAAACACCATACACAAGATCCACATCTTTTCTCTCTCTACACCCTATGGTGCTATTGTAAACCCCTGGGAATAAAATAACAGTGGACGTAGGCTTTTTCTCCATCAAAAGCTAAGTTTTTATTTTCTCTACGTACAATCAATTATATATTCTACATACATCTTTTGATTCAATCATGATTTTTATGTTTATATACATAAATTAATTGTCCAATTTTTATCTGCAAAATATTGCATATCATGATTTTAAAATCATAATTGTTAGGTTAATTCTTATTTAGAAATCTGAAAAATAATGGATTTCATAAATCATAACTGTTTGCTTGATTCTCAAGTTTCAATTTTATATCATGGAATAAATATTTTAAATGATTACATATACCAATATATACGACGGTGGTAAGATTTAATAATTTTTATTGATAGTTTTCATTATAAATTTTGTAAGATCTTTGATGTCTATTCAAATTCCCATCATATTTTTAATCAAAGAATGGGAAAAGGTTAAAGACAATAAAAAGTTTTCTCATGGAAATCATGACCCAGATCTACTTTCTCTCTCTTCAAGTTTGAGTCTCTTTGCATTCATTTTTATGAACTATA
This sequence comes from Sambucus nigra, assembly GCA_949130495.1. NCBI lineage: Eukaryota > Viridiplantae > Streptophyta > Magnoliopsida > Dipsacales > Adoxaceae > Sambucus > Sambucus nigra. The sequence goes on along the minus strand of OX422215.1, from coordinate 321,002,696 downwards.
TTTGGCTCATCTTCCATCTATGTCAATAAAGTCAAATTGATTGATTTTTGATATAAATTTGGTAATAATTTTGATCATTCACCATATTTTTATCTATGCAAATGGAGAATAGGAAGGGATCAATATAAAAAATAATTTTATGTAACCAAAAAAAAATCATTACCCACCTCTTGTAAAAGAGGATGAGTAAAACAATCATGACCATATCAAGACTCTGGGTACAAATTTGATATGTTGGCCCCTCGTTCATCACATCACATGGTTTCTTTATCGGAATCACACGATATAGTGGATTAGATAATTATTCATTTAATTAACATTCTTAATGCTTAAATTTTACATCGAATGTTATTTTTTTTTATCTAAGGATTCGAGATATTCTGGTCAGCCATCTATATTGTTGGTCGGCATCATCTTGGGCCATATTTTATTAAAGAGAAGGTTAACCAGACCATTTTTGTTTGTCGGAGATAAGATTTGAAGATCCATCAGCAACGTTGAAATAATTTTATCCAACTACGAGGTATCTTATTGTTGGTCAGAGACTCATATTGTAGCTCGATGGAACCAATTGCAGGTCGACGATCATCTACTTCTTGATCGGCGACATCTCAGTCTTGTTCGGAGGGTTCAATTTACTGGTCGACAACTATCCAACCATCCACTTTTTGGTCGGTGACATCTAATGTTATTCGGTGCTGTCAATGCACCATTTTTGTTGATCGGCGAAATTGCTCAGCTGGTCGGGGACCATTTGCTTCTTGGTCGACACCATATATTCTATAACTTGAGATATCCTTAAATGTTGGTCGGCAACATCCATGCCATTTCTCGGCAGCAGTAGAATCTTGGGGTATTAAAAAATGCGAAGCACCCCAGATATTTCTTCAAACACGAGTTCAGCTCGGGAACAAACAGGGGGCTTAAGTCTTTTTTAACTTGTGATCACCCCAAAAATATTTTTAAAACCAAGTGATAAATAATTTTCAAACAGAAACTTATACCTGATTAGTTGTTGGAGATTAAATAACTTTACAAAAAACTCTACGTCTTATTTATGGCGCATATCTAATAATAATTTTTCCATCTCACGCACATTTGGCATAAAACATATTATTTCATATTTTGAAATTTTTATTGCCTTATGCTATACACATCACATATTGTTTGGATGAATAATTATTCTCATGACAATAATTATTTGATCTAGTCTAGACAGGTACTCGGGCAGCTTATTAAGATTTCATAGGGATGATATTCAATCCCGACGAAAGCTCAGCCACAATCTTAAACCTCTGGAAACTATTATTGCTCGACATCAGGCAATTTTGCCTCGACATATCAGCCAATATATATTATTTCATTTTTTGAAATTAATATTTTTATTTCTCAAGCATATACATATCAAATATTGATTGGATGAGTAAATTATTCTCATGACTAATCAATTCAGCCTACACATATGGTAGAGCAAGTTATTAATTTTTACAGGTACAAGATTCAACGCCGACGAATGCTCGGAAACAATCTGGAAACTATTATCATTTCACATCAGTGAGGCATTATATATTCTATTATTACTCGGAGATATCGACTCAAGCACAAATTATTCTATATCCCTTGGGATTCATATTGTATATTCATCTCAACATGGAACTCGGCGAGATACTGATTATCATATTCAGCTCCGAGGAGAACTATAACATTTATTATATGTCACCCCCAACGGATAGTTGGTCGGGGTAATTCTTATTTATATGCAGGCCCAGCAAAGTTCTCAACCATACTCTTATGTTCTGGAAAATATTATTCTTATTCGGCATTATGCAATTGTGCCACGACAAAATACTTATTCAGCTTTAAGGAGAATTACAACATTCGTTGTGTTTCACCCCCAACGGATAGTTGGTCGGATAATTCTTATTTATATTCAAGCCTGACAACGTTCTCGGCCATATTCTTATGTTCTGGAAGATCTTATTCTTGTTCGGCATTATATAATTCTACCTCGACAAATCAACGAGGCACTTTATTATTCTTTATATCTATTTGGATGCATATTCTATTCTTATTTCAGCATGGAGCTCGACAAATATTTATAATCATATATTCAGCTCCAAGGAGGTCTTCAACATTTATATTATCTTATTCCCAACAATTTGTTGGTCAGCTGCAAGGATGTCTCCAGCATATAACAATCTGTTGGTCAGCTCCAAGGATGTCTCCAGCATTTATATTATCTTATTCCCAACAATATGTTGGTCAGCTCCGAGGAGGTCTCCAGCATTTATTATATCTTATTCTATTCCCAACAATCTGTTGATCAGCTCCGAGGAAGTCTCCATCATTTATTATCAAATGTATTCCTAAAAATGCCAACTTATGTTGGTTAGGAAATGTATTCCTAAAAATGCCAACTTATGTTGGTTAGGAAGTAAATGTATTCCTACGGGAAGTAAAACTATATATTCCTAAAAATGCCAACTTATGTTGCTTAGGAAGTAAATGTATTCCTACGGGAAGTAAAACTATGTATTCCTAAAAATGGCAACTTATGTTGGTTAGGAAGTAAATGTATTCCTACGGGAAGTAAAACTAAGGTTGGTTAGGAAGTAAATCTATTCCCAAAAATGTCAACTCAGGTTGGTCGGAAATAAGAAGTTGTCAACTACAGTTGGTCGGAAACATAGTATGAGTATGTGAAAGCGATCAAGCAAAAAGCATTCAAAGTTCACATTCCACACTTGGGGGCTTCTATTACAGATATATTTGTTCATTCGGTGGCACATTCTTATAACATCATGCAGTCGAGCATCAAATTCAACTCCACAAACTCACACGGTCGAGGCCCCGACTAATTATCATTCAGAAGTTGTTTTTCTTGCTCGAGAATTAGTTTTGATATTGAAGTTCAGGAGGCTATTGAAGTTCAGGAGGTATATTGAAGTTCAGGAGGAATATTGAAGTTCAGGAGGTATATTGAAGTTCAGGAGGCATATTCAGGAGTTATTATGCACATACTATTGAAGTTCAGAAGTCAAATTCAACATCTACAGCACTGAGATCTTTACTACTACTGTCCCGACCAACATTGAAGAAGAAGTTGTATGAAAATGTTTCGAAGTCCACCACTAGCATGGTACTAATCAGATTGAAGAGTTGGGTTCAAAAGCTAGTATGTTACTCGACAAAGTATTCAAAGGATCATAAATCAGAAGAATCAAGCACGTGAAGTTAGCACTCAGTTGCTCGGCACAGGAGGCAGTTGGTCGGCTAGCAAACCAATCAACATACTTGAAGATTATGACAAGCTACAAGCTGCATACTATGGCATGGTTGCATCCAAATTCCCAGGGGTGATACATAGTACACGGAGTTCCTCAAAAGAAAGATTAGCAACCATCGATCAGCCTGCATCATATGTCGTCCAGGAGATAATGCACTTTATGTTGAACAAATAAAGAAGGTAGATCAAGAATTTCACGAGCACCGAGCAACACTGCAGAATAAATACTCCATCCTTGCAAGTAAACCATCAAGCATGGAGCATTGGGGGCTTCTGTTAACGTAAAAATTCTCCATCTACGAGGACCAATCAGAAAAGGACACATGTTATCCTACGTGGCAATATTCGACACCTGAGGAGAGTTAATCGGCACCCGAGGAGAGTTGGTCAGTACCCGAGGAGAATTAGTCGGCACCCGAGGAGTGTTAGTCGGCACCCGAGGAGAGTTGGTCGGCATATCAACCAGGAAGATCAAAGGATAACTATGCATTTAATGTGCATTAATGAAGATGGCAGCGCATTTAATGAGCCTTAATGTACATTTATACTGTATTAATAGATGACAACACATAGCATACCAAGCAATTCAACAATTAGATTCGTTGAATGTAGACATAAATGTCTACAATGAATCTCTTTATCTTCCATCACTATAAATACATGTATCCCCTTAGCCAAAAGGGGGGAGATCCGAGAGAATCGAGAGACACCATACACAAGATCCACACATTTTTCTCTCTCTACACCACATTGTGCTATTGTAAACCCCTGGGAATAAAATAACAGTGGACGTATGCTTTTTCATATAGCCGAACCACTTTAAAAATCTTTGTCTCTCATGTGCTTGATTGGATTGCTTTCATCTATTTATCTGTGATCATAAAAATGGGATTCGGTCCAGTTTTTTGCATCAACAGCAAGTATGGTAGTTTTGTTATACACAGATAACCACATATACTAAGAATTCACACATCTTAGATATCTTATAATATCAATAGAGGTATATATTACATTCCTATACCGTCATTAAATGTTATACGTTTACAAATCCCCGAATAATATACATTAAAAGTTATCAACCCTTCTCACGTCACAATTTTAAGTACTTATTTCCTAACCCATAGATGTCACCCGGTTCACTACAAAATTCTAAGTTTAAATCCTCAATGTACCCCAATCTCACAACTATACCCACTAGTTAACAAGGGAAGGTTAACACTCAATTAAATAAGTCTACTGGAAGTTCGAAATAAAATCAAGCCTAAAAAGGCCATTCTGTCAACTCGTTAGAAATATCGTTCGAACAAGGTTGTTCGAACGAGGTTTGTTCGAACGAAGGCTTCGAACGAACTCGTTAGAAGGGATACTGTCATCTCGTTAGAAGGTCGTTTGAACGACCTGGGCAGGTCTTCTAACGAGATGGCAGAATACGCCCAAAAAATTTCCAACTCGTTTTTCTTCATTTTTCTCTTCTCTAATTCCATTCTAAAATCATCCCAATAACGTTTTAATGTTTTTAAACTACTCTAAGTACTCCTAGGGTGCTTCTTAACGTATTTTTGGGGTCAAATCCTCCTAATCAACATACAATTATCATAAATCCCCAAATTTTACCTCAAACCCTATGAACATGAACACATAATTTTATTGTACCTAAATACTCATTATAAATCCGTTTTTAAAATCATCCAAGTTAAGTTTTAGGGTACCAATCTCGTCCAAAATCATTCTACATGCAATTTCTAACCAAAATTAAGAGTTTCTACAACAATCCCATTGGGTTTTCTCCAAAACTTTCAAAGCATAAGGTTTCTACACTAAACATGAAGGAAATATTCATTGCAATTAATGACATCAAATCACTTGCCTAAATTCGATGTTCTGATTTATTGTTGATGATCAAGGTTGGCTCTCTCTCTTCTTTCCGGTCATAATTTCCTTTCAAAATGCTGGTGATGGAAGATGGTTTGGTGGAACTTCTTTTAACTTCTCTCTAACTCCTCTCAAAACTCCCGTAGCCCACTCTCTTGCCTTTTGCTGGTAATGGCCTTAGTGGCCTCTTTAAAAATATAAAAATAAACTTTAAAATTCAGGGGTTTTAATTCCTCAATTTTTAAAATTACCAAAATACCCTTCTAGGTTGTCGGTTTGGCCTAAAAATGCCCCGGGACCCAAACTAAACCCCCGCCTAGTGTTTTCTGACTATTTTGACCCTTTCGGACGCGTTGGCACACTCAAAATGATCATTCGATTGATAAAAATATAATCTACTTTTTAATTTAAATAAATTCATTCCTGACGCGACTGACACGCGCGTTCCAACTAAATTTCCCAACTTGTCGTATTTTTGTCTCTTGACAATTTAAATATTTTCAATACTCATATATTACCATATATACTCAAAAATATTCAATTTTAACATCATAATCAAATACCAACTCACATCTCGCTAGTATTTATATCCGGATTAATTCCCAATTAATTCTAATTTAATTTAATTAATCCCTTAAATAAAAATCAATAAAATTACGGGGTATTACAAACCCTTCATTTTATAAGAATAAATATTTTTGTTTGACTTTACAAATACCCTTAAGAAGTTCAAAAGTCATTCAAATTAGTCCTGATTAATCTAAAAAGCTCCCAAGATCCAAACACGACCTCGGGTACTCAATTTTGGTTATTTTGACCCGTTCCGGATCAACCGTACACTCGAAATCGCCACTCGAGTCACTTAAAAATATTTTTCCATCTCAACCTATTATAATTTAATTACACCTGTCATGGTTGAGATATTATTAAATCTCGTCGCGTTTACTCTTTTACGACTTAATTCAATTCTATTTACAATAGCACACTAGTAAATATATAATCTCATAAATATTACTTCATTTAACTCTAAATTAATATTCATTTAATTTTCCATTATTTCTTTAATTAAATTATGTGTCGCCCGCATAATTTAAATATCTAATAATATATATATATATATATATATATATATATATATATATATATATATATATATATATATATATATATATATAGAGAGAGAGAGAGAGAGAGAGAGAGAGAGAGAGAGAGGGTATTACATAACCTAACTCCTTCAACGATAAGATTAGATATAAAGGCCCACTACATTATAAAGACCTTAGAACATAGTTTATTTAGTTAGGACTCTTATAGTAAATAAAGCAAATTCATTATTAAAAAGGAATATAACATAATATTGTAACCATGACTTGGACTCTCAACTAGCATTCTCTATCACTCCCAGTTGTCTTCTTGTCCCCAAAATAATATAAATTTCCCTCTCCTTTTCCTGTGTACGTAGGTATGCCGACCTACGGAACCACATACATCTTTATGTGTTTTCTGAATTTGCACTCATATTTGTGGGTAAAATGGGTATTTAGTATTATTGTAGGATTGATATCCCCTACACAAACTATAAAAAATTTCATTCCCAATGAACCTTTTAGAAATATGTACCGAAAACATCCCAAACCAAATCTGAAATCGATGCGAGAAACATGCCAAATTGGTGTTGGAATCACCGCCTCTAACAACCCTCCGCCTCCACAAAACCTTCCACCACCACCATCAACCTTCCAATAAATCAAAAACCAAAATTGATTGACCCTTTACCATAAATCCAACTCCACCTGCGGGGGTCCATGACGGCCCAACCACCCAAAATTAAGGTATGGGTGAGAGAAAATAGGAAAAAGGAGAGAGAGAGAGAGATGAAGAACGAGAGAATGAAAAATCGCCAAAATTTGATGATCTCACTAGATCCCATCCCCATTTGTTAAGCAATTAGACATAAATAGGGAGTGAGGAGTTGGAAGGAGCGAAAAAATTACACTGTCAAAAAAATTAATGGTGTTTGAGTTAGGGGCAACTTCAAGCCGTTTTGAAAGTTCAAGGAGTTTAGTTCATAAAATGAACGTTCGGGTGATGAGGTGAAAATGGAGTTAAATTTGTAATTGACCGTATAACAGATGTAAGAAATCAAATAAATGGGTTGGGATTCAGATCGAGTTTCAAGCTCGGGAAGAGCAATATCTAATTTACTGTAAAATTATTTCAACAAAATACCACAATAACAGATCATATTATTGGACCATATTTCGGGTTCTTAACAATCTAGGTCACGTGCACATTTTTAGAGATCCATTGGATTATTGGATATGACCATATCCACTAAATTTTTTAATAAAGTGTATTATGGTCGACCCCGATTGGGTCCAAACTTGATCCGTTTATAGCCGTACCATCATCAAGAGTGAATACTCAACTTAGGCTCAAAATCCAATTAAATGAACATCTTAATCCTAATAATTACAAATTTAGGCCAATAAATAATTATAAAAAATATGGGGTACTATGGTAAAAGTTTTAACTAGACAACATCAATCGTGTTCATCAATAATTCAATGATTACAAAAGTTATACTCTATTTATTTCAGTTTGAATTTTTCCCACAAGGTTCGTCTTAGTAAGATTTTAGTTAGGCAACATGTATTCAATAGTGGATATGGTGTAGATCTAATGGAAAGTGCTTCAAACATATATAATTATTGTGGATGTCCACATTTGATTTGGACTAATATTATAACATTGTCCCACATTACAACAAGAAGTATTTAGAGACCTCAATTCAGTATAAACAAGGGTAACCCCCTCCCCCGCCCCCCACCCCCCACTCCCACCAATATCGACACGTCAATTAATAATTTAGGCCAATAAATACTTATTTTCTTACAATAAAAATAATATTTAAAACATAGATTTTTGAGCCATTATTTATGTGTAAATAGATATATTAGAAACACGTTCATATATTTATCATTAATATTATATGTACTAATATTTACATTAATATATGTTAATATTTAAATTAATATATATATATACACACACACACACACACAAACAAGAATACGACCCTAATTTAAAAAGCAACACGACATTAAAAAACACAAAGCATATTTTTTTTACCAAACACGAACGTGATCTAAATAAAAGTGACACAACAAGAAATCTTTTTTTCCAAACACGAACACGGTACAAATATATGAGACAAGGAATAACACAAATTCCTAGTTTCCAAACAAGAACACAACCAAATTATAATGCTTAAAGGACACGAAATCTTTTTTTACGTAAAATGAACACGGTCTAAATAAAGACAATCTTAGTTTTTACACTAGACATGAACATATCTCAACTAACACATGAAATGACACAAAAATTTATTTATTAACCCAAATAAGAGTGACTCGGCACACAAGAATTTTTCATACTAAACAAGACCTAATTAAGATGCATCAAGATGCATAACAATACGAAATCTTATGTTTTAACCGAACAAGAACATGTCTCAAATGAAAGAGATACGACACGACACAAAATCATTGTTTCTTACTAAAGAGGAATATATCTCAATTAAGACACAATACAACGCAAAACCTTTTTTTACCTAACATGAACACAACCTAAATAGAAGTGACATGGCATAAAATATTTTTTATACTAAACACAAACACAACCCAGTTAAAACGCAACACATCATAAAATCTTACTTTTTTAACCAAAAACGACCACAACCGAATAAAATGCAATGAGATAAGAATCAATTAAAATGCGACACGACACAAAACAACAAGAAATATTATTTTTAGTTAAAACGAACACAATTGAAATAAAATGTGGCACAACATGAAATTGTATTTTGTACTCAATATATGAACGTTAATATTTATAAATATATGTAATAGTACATGAACGTTAATGTATAACTTTATATTTATAAATATTAACGAATGGACATTAATAATTATATGCAATCGTCTATTAATGTATATGTGTTAAACATATATTATTGTTAATGAATATATATTAATGTTAAAATTAAGTATAATAATGTGAATATATATATATATATATATATATATTAACGTATTCGTGAAAAAATGCATATTAAACATTTTCTTCTACTTTGGACTTCAATTATTTAATAATAAAATGAATAGACTCCACGTCCAGCCCATAAGAATGGATGAAATTGAAACCCAAAATAACCTAAGTATTAGATACTAACTACGTCCCAAATTGATGATCATGTGTTCTTAGGGGTGGTAAACGGACGGATACGGATCGAATACCATGTTTTCCATATCCGTATCCGCTATTTGGATGAGCTATCTGTATCCGTATCCGCATCCGCCCGAATAGTTAAAATAACTATCCATATCCGTATTCACTCAGATACCTCGGATTCGGATAATAACCGTATCCATTTACATTGTTTAGCCATTGCAAAAAATAACTATTAAAAAAGCTGCAATATAAACTCTATAGAAAATTAGTAAAAAAATGAAGTACTAACCTTTAATATCCATACCCATAAATCATTTGTGTGTCCACGTATTATTTCCTTAAACTAGCATGATAATCAAGTTCCAAAAAAATATGTTGATTGGTAGAATACGAAGTGCATACAATAATAAAATCAACTAAGAATGAAATACTATAACAAGTAAATGATTTAAACAAAGTGCAAATAGTTTTGCAACAATAAGTGGTCCCACGATACATAGTCAAGTTACCAATGCCAAATAAATCATGAGAGTCAGGATTACAAAAAAAACTAAGAATTGAAATAACAATAAGGATTGTTTTTGCCAAAAAAATCGATCGCTCCATAAAAAAAAAGTTTGCAACGTCTCAGTAGTCGTCATTGAGTATCCCTTGTGACCTTCAAATTATCTGGAAAAAAATTATGAATTATTGAAAAATTAATTGACTACTTAGATTTTTTTTAATATGTAATAAATAATTAATTGACTTGCTTAGTTTGTCACCAATTGATGGAGACCAATCTTTTATGCATATACGAGTCTCAACGATCACTGAAGCCAATGATAAACTTCAGTCATCTACAATCCGACGCCCCCAACTAAAAGCGGACTTTGACACCACGGTCAAAACAGGTATAGCTAGAATATCAAAAGCCATCTTTGCAAGTATTGGAAACTTTGGCCCATTAAGTTTCCACCAATTCAATATATCAAAAGAAAGGTCATTTGAATCATCAAGAGGAAATAAAGCCTCCTCTAAATATTGTTCCAACTCTGCCTTTTTACCAATAAAGTGTCGGAATGCTCCGAAATGTCCCTCTTAAACCCTCGAGTAAATCCAACCCTCATTTGGTTTGTTATTTCTCCATCACTATCACTTGTACGAGAATGATCAAATATTGTGGGAGAAGAAGATGAAACATCTAAATTCTTATACTCGCCATCCAAATTAAATAAAGCTGCATGAAATCTATGTTGTAACTATCGGCCAAAGAACCATATATCTCATGGTATGTAAATTGAACAAACTCCATTTTGTACCTATGATCAAGCACTAATCCAAATGTCAATACCAAACTACAATCCTTCCAATAGTTTTCAAACTTGACTTGGATCTTCAATGCCATCAAACGAACGTAATCTACATTACTTAGTTGCCATTGCATCAACTGAAAATCAATTTGGCATACATCATTAAAGTAATAGTTTGTCGTTGGATATTTTGTGCCGGAAAGTCGATTTGTCATGTCATAAAATATTTTCGAACACTAACAGATAATTTTACCACACTCCCAACCTTGTTCACTTGGAAGCCATTGGTATTCATTATCCAATTCCGCTAACCACTAAAATACTGCTCTCACATCTATAGAACTCTAAAGCATATGGTAAGTAGCATTCCATTTAGTTTGACAATCAAGTTCAACATTCTTTTTTGAATTCAATTGGATTTGTCATAAAGATATATTCCATGTGTGACCTCTTGGAAGTGACGAACCAACATACTTAACATTGTTCCTAATTCTTTTAATAAAACGATCAATTACTTTCAACCCATTCTTCACAATTACATTTATTATATGTGCGGTGCAACGAGTGTGAAACATATCACCGGTTTTAAGAATGGATTTCTTACCATTCAACCACAATTTAATATGATCAACCATTGGATTATTATATCTAGCATTATCAACTACAATAGTCATTAGTTTCTTATTAATATTCCACTCCAAAATTCTAGCCTTCACCCACTCGGCCACAGTATCTTCATCGTGAGGACATTCAATCCAAAAAAAAACAATAATCTTTATACGAAAATTCCATTCATCATCAATATAGTGACATGTTAAATAACAATAACCGGTTCCTTGATGCTTAGGAATCCATATATCAATGGTTAGGCTAACTCTTAAAGAAATATTTTCAAAAGCTTGGCAAAGTGTTTCTTTCTCGATCTTGAAACATTTTTTCAAATCATTTTTCACTGTAGCTCTTGAACGAAATTTGTATGTGGGGCAATAATAAGAAAGCCAATAAATGAAATACTCGTGCTCAGCCATAAGAAATGAATAATTGTGTCATGCAACCATTTAAGCATATAGCATTCACTCCACCTTCGAGTCAAACTTATGGTTGCCAAACTTTGGAATTGGGTCGGTGGTGGAGACTTGAAACTTTCGAGATTTTTTTGTTGAATATCACCACCACCATCTCTTGTTTTTTCTTTACATGATTTCCAATGGTCATTTAAATAAGATGTCCCCTTCGAGCTTTCGAAATCGAACTTTCTCTTACAATAATTACAAGTGGCGATAACATTATTATCGGGATGTATTTCACGAGAAAAGTGATTCCAAGCCTTAGATGTGCACTTCTTGTTTACTTATTTTGATGCATCACTAATCTGATTCTCGCTACTAGGTGGAGCAGGGGAAGTCGCATTGGTTGAAATATTTGTTCGGTTGGCCTCTTCTTCTGACATAATCCTATAATCAAGAATAATAGTAATTGTTATACTAGTTTTTAAACAAAAATTAAATCATTTAATACCAAGTAATTTCTATAATTAAGAATAACAGTAATTTCATTACACAACAGCTTGGTATCAAATCCATGTATCTGCTATAATCAAGAATAACTTTTCTAAGAAAAAAATTAAATAATAACACTAAATCATTTACTTTTTTAAACAAAAATAAATAATAAACTAAATCGTTTAATTTTTTAACGAAAAAAATATAATAAAACTGATTCACTTTATTTTTCTAAAGAAATAAGAAATTAGAGGGAACCACCAAGGAGGCAAGGCGTTGTTGATTCTAGGCTAGGACTAATTCTAGGCCAGGGCTGTAAACTTATTTCTAAGATATGGCGTTGCTCATTCAAGGTTAGGGCTGTAAACTTATTTCATACCTTCTGGACCAAAACAGTTGCTTGGATGGAATAGGGAACCACCGGGGAGGCGAGGCATCCAGGCAGGGGTAAACGATCGGCGACAGGGCAGGGGAAAGCGACCGTCGACAGAATAAGGAAGAGGCGGCGACCGGGTAGGAATGAGAGAAACGGTTTCATTTGGATATGTTTTTGGCAAATGGATGAAAACGGCATGTGTTGTGTTTATTAGGAAATTAGGTTAGACTTTTAAAGTTTTCATAATTAAACTTATGTCCAACTTTTAATTTAAGTTTTAGTTTACACCTAAAATATTATATAAGTAATATTTTAAACGTATGTTAGACTAATACGGATATTCGGTACAACGAATATCCGTTAAAATGGATACTTCGCATCGGATACGGATTATCCGTGTCAGAAACCAGTACTATTCGATTCCGTATCCATTTTTTCAGATATTTTTATAGAGTATCCATTTCGCATCCGTTTCCATTTTTTGGATAAATATCGGCAAATTCGGATTTCGATATCGGACGGATGCGGATTTTTGAATATTTTTTTACAGCCTTATGTGTTCTTATTTTGTCTGTACCAAATTAATTGGTGTATTTTTATCAATATTACATAAAATTTTGTGGCATTACAAAGTTTACTAACCTAGAAAATGATTATGAGTAAGCAATGATTTAAGTGCATGTATTTGAAGTCAAAGATATTGATAATTTTTACGAGTTTAAATTTGGAAAATATTTTTTTTCTTTCATTATTTCATTTTCCTAACAGGAATCATTAAAGTGGGATAGAGAGAGCGTATACTGTAAATTCTTACAATGTTATCCAGCAAAAGTTTAGTGAAAAATGTTATAAAATATGCATCAAGTGGACGTACACTTGTATTCCAATCCACTATCATTATGGAGTCTATTGGATTACTTTATTTTATACTATAAATATGGGTCATATCTTTTTATTATTGACATATCAATAAAATGAAAGACTCACTCCATCTAAATCATCTCTGTGTTCCCTTTATTTTATAACAAGTTATCAGTATAAGTGCTCTAATATTTTTTTTTACGTAATTCATTGTATTCATGAATCGTACACAATTACCTTGCCCCAAATCTTTTAAGCACGAAAGTTTCTTCTCACAGAGTGACATCATCCATACCAATTCCTAATACACGCGCGCGCGCGCGCACACACACACACACACACACACACATATATATATATATATATATATATATATATATATATATATATATTCTTTAACTATATACTGATATATTCTACCACTTAATTGTTATCTTTTAAACGTGAAGTTTTCAATGGCTATATATACTTTAGGGCCTGAAATTTCCAAATAGCGATTTTAAATTTAATACATGAAGTTTTCATATAATAATTTTAATTTGGGATAAGAAGTTCCCAAATCATTTAACTTTGGGACCTGAAGTTCTCAATTATTGTTCAAATTTTTGGACATGTCAATGAAATATGCCCTAAAATCAAACCTGAAGTTTTGATTATCTCAATAAATGGTCAAGAGATACTAAACGTCCCATAACAATTATTTATAATTCGGACTCGAAGCTCCAATAATTTTGTAATCAAACATGAAGTTTTGATTATTTATATAATAAGGGTAAGGATGTTGAATATTCCATAATGATTATTTATAGTTTGGACCTAAAGTTCCAAATAATTTTACCCCTTATCAAAATTGAAGTTTGGATATAACTTGGCATGGCGTTTAAAATTCCTAAATATTTACTGTTGTGGTATGAAGTTGTACTTATTATTTACATTTGGGACGTTAAGTTCCCCAATAATTATTCAAATATGGAAATTGAATTTTCTCCGTTCAAATTTTGAGACGTGGAGTACGTAAATTATATGCACCTAAAATATCAAAAGAAAATATATCATAATCAACCCTGAAGTTTTGATTGTCAAATTGACAGGGTATAAACCAAGTGTCTCCAATTTATTTTTGTGATATGAAGATTCATATTCATTATTATGACCAGAAGTTCACCAAATATTTTTTAATCGTGATATAAAATATAAAGTCGAAAGTTTTCATGTTATTTTTGATTATTTGTACTTGAAACTCTAATTAAAATATAACATAAATCAAAACTTGAAGTTTTAATTATTCACCGGGTATAAATTTTGAAAGTTCTCAAAATAATTATTTATAAATGAGACCTAAAGTTCCATAAAATATTTTTGGTGGGATTAGTTTCAAAATAAATTGAGTATTTACACATATATTTTCAACTAATTGGTTTTCATTTTCTTTATTAATTGAAATGTCTTTTTAAATACTCTATTACTGGTCATGTGTCCCTTTAACTATCAACCATTAAACGATTGTCTCTTAGTGCTTGGCTTCATTTGAGTATTAAATTACTTTTAATAGTATTTAACTTTAATTCCATTTCACATTTCAATTGTTTAATATACAATAAAGTCTTGGAAATGTGTATAGAATGTAAAAAAAATCAAGCCCCTCATTTTTTTAACAAAGAAATTAGATTATTATTGGTCGGAGTTAATAAAAATATTCAATAATTATTTAGAATATTCTCTAATATTTTTACCCTTAATCAAACCTAGAGTTTTGATATAAAAGGATAGAGAATTTAATGTCCTTCTACATTAGTAATATTGCACTTTAAGTTCAACTATTTGTGTAAAACCAGAAGTGTATGTGATAGAAACATGAAGTTTTATATATAATTCTCACCAAGCACTCTGTGAGTTATTTTAATGTGGAACCTGAAGTCCTAGATTTTGCTTTCATAATTTGTATGAAACCGAAGATTTATATACATGTGATATTAAATAGAGAACCTGAAGTTCTCATTACCTTTCAAATAAAATATTTGTCATAATTATTTTGGTGGCCTTAGTTAAATATTAAAAATCTCAATTTTCTTATTTTCGAGCTTTAAGTCTCTAACATATCATAAGATTATGAAATTTTGATTCATCGGATATCAATTCAAAGTTTCAAACTTTAATTGGCAAAGTTTTTGTTATACATCCCATTATTTGAATATCTCATAATTATTTAATTCGAGATTTTTTAAATACTTCCATTTATGTAAGTTTGGTTACTAAAAATCGTAACATAGATTATTGTTGTTCATATTTGGACTCACTCTCATTTCACAATCTATACTGAATATTGTAATTTAAAATTATGAGTTGTCATTATATAATGACATTTGTTTAGCAAACAATGAACAAGCCACATGCTTCAGAAAACCAAAAGTTTTTCAAACCTAGTATGTAATATAGTGTAAGGCTCAACCATTATTGAACATAAGCTCCTGAAGAAACTATGTGATGTTGTTATGTGGTACCCATCCATTCATATGTGATGAGTTATATGAAAGTAGTTCCTGAAGAAATTCGCTTCGTTTTATGGGCATCAGAGTACATGAGTACCATAATAATAAATAATGAAAATTAATTTTGCACTATTCTAGTATTAAAAGTCAGAAGCTTACACTAGTAGAACCCTCATTTCATTATTCATGGGATTATACTATACATCATTTATTGTTGTATAATTGCACTTTGTAAGGAGACTACAATGTGACATCTAGCCTATTAAAATAATGGGTGGCCATCCCTCTACTAAAATAAAACGAGAGCCTCATTTATCTCATTCTTAGCATCACTATAGAAATTCAACTAATTACTTACCACCTATTAGTTTAACAAGTAGTGCCAAATTTAATCTTGAATTATCATGCCAAAGTAAAACCATTCAATCATAGTCCAATACGTAAATAAAGCTAAAAAAAACAATCACGCCAATTTAGAAAGTCTAAATGCATAATATAATAAACTGAGTACCGAATAAACCATCGGTTACTGAGATCCAATACAAATATCTGAAATGAAATGAATCAACTAAAAGTAACTGAGTCTTAAATAAAAGGTCAACATGCCCAACTAATAACTGAAATAGAGAACCTAGTCTAGAATGCAATAAATGAAGCGGCTACTCAGCAACTTGTAAGCCTCCACATCAGCTGCAACTACGTGTCCCTAGAAAGAGTAATCATCCTTGTTATCCCTATGGCAGGACATCTAAAAGTTTGGGAAAATAATTTTACGCGGGTCAGAGCCCAAAACCTTTTAAAAATATTTGCAAGTAATTAAAATGTGTTAATAAATATGCAGTACAACTTTCCATATTTAAGCCAGTGTCGCACTCCCATGAAATACTCCTCACCTCTCATTTATAGTACGCACCTAGCGTAATCATTTTAACCCGCCTAGTTACACTACCCCGCCTAACTAGTCTTATTGCAAATATCACTCTTACACTACCATAACTCGAGTACAGTCTATTTTTCATTTCTTGATTAGCTTGCTCAACCGCTTAATTAATTACATCTTCATTAATTATTCTCATAACTTTACTCCAACTATATAATACACATTCACACTTATTGTAATATGTATGTATACAATTTACTTCACTATTATATACGTTCAATAGAAATGTCACACATATACACATATACATATATATCACTCATTATATATGTAACCTAATTCTAAATGTGAGATCACTAGCAGGCTATCATGCTCCAGGAATGTCCAAGGCACTCTGGGCAGTTGGGTCGGGATCTCACCACCGAACTCAAAAATCTCAAACAAATATTAGAGGCGATCATGTCCTAAAGTTTGTGGTCATAACCATACCACATTATTCTATGGGACTCCAACCCTACATCTCATGGGCATGCACAACACCTATGACCCAGGGGAACGAAACTACCTCTGCTGAGATTTGACAGAGTGACCTACCAAGGCACATAACATCCCCAATAGCATATCCGTTAGATGGGTATATTTCATAAAAATATCATACACACAGAGATTATTCTTATTCATATATATATATACTATCTCTAAACCCGTATATATAGTCAATAACTCGATTAACCGTGCCTATCACTCGTAGCACTAGCCTAACCTCCCGAGTGTCAATCCCCACTCTCATTAGTAAATATTCCCTTATTTAGTATTCTGAACACGTGCCATTTCTCAACTAGACCATATTCCCTTTTTACTGAATGTCCATCCCAGATTCATTAATAAATTTCCCCGAGTATTCGTCCCCAATACTCTAGACTTAACCCCGAATATAACCCAGTCACCTCAAGGTATTTTATAATATTACAAAGTCATTTTGAGAAGTCCAGACTCTTATAGGGACATCCTAAACCAAACCAAAATTTCTCGATTATTAAAACTCATTAAAATGACCAACTTGGGCAATACTGGGAAGTCGAACCGGTTCGCTCTTGTTGTTACGCCCCAAAACGATGTAGTTTCATTTGTTACGAAATATATCCATTTTTTTCACACAATTCAGTCCCAATAACCCTTTAAATCATCCTTCTACACTACCTAATCAATATAATTCATAAAGGATTAGCACCAAAACATCATCTTAACCCAAAGGATTGAGTCATTAATCATCTAGTTATTCCACACTTTTAATTTTCAATGGCTAACAGCTCAAGATAACCTATTTTCGATTCAAGAATATATATAACTATGATC
The DNA here is from genome assembly GCA_949130495.1 of Sambucus nigra. Lineage (NCBI taxonomy): Eukaryota > Viridiplantae > Streptophyta > Magnoliopsida > Dipsacales > Adoxaceae > Sambucus > Sambucus nigra. The sequence continues at coordinate 320,984,549 of OX422215.1, read as the reverse complement.
AATCCTATAAGTCTTTATCAATATCCTAATTTTATCATATGGAATTTATTTAACAATCTCATATACAAATTCACACCTCTTTTTATGGAATCAATTTCTCAAAAACCCCATTTACATGCAAATCCCCACCCAAAGATCATTTTTCATAACACCTATTATGATATGAATTGAAACTACTACTATATAATTAAGCAAGATAATTACTTGACTTAAAATTATTCGTAGGGTCTTAATCTTCCTTGTGTGTGATGAATCAAATCAAGGAGTCCCCAAAACTTCTCCCAATTTTGCCTCCTGTAGAGCTCTCTCTTAATTTTCCTTCTTTTTCCTCTCTTCCTCCTCTCTTAGGGTTTTAGAATAATGAATTGGCTGCCTTACCACACTAACCCTCTTGTTTTTTATCACAAATACCAAAATTAGGTTATTAGATTAATTTAAAATGACCCAAATACCACTACGTGAGTTCGGACTAGTCTAACAAGCCCTCGAAACTCAATTACTACTCTCGGTACTTAATTATCTATTTGGCATCAACCGTGCACTCGAAATTGCTATCCTAGTCATTGTACATTAATTTCCTATCTCAACCTTTAAAATAGCCTACTCACAAGCCCCGATTGAGATACCGTTAAATTTTCGTCATTATTACCCACTACGACGTACTAACAATTAATCGAATTTTATTTACTATAATAACCCTTAGTAAATTTACCACATACATATTAATCTTATTCTCACAAATTAATATTTACTAATCTCACGTTATTTTCCATTTAAGTTTAATTATGTCACACATGTAGTTAAAAATGCTAAAATAAATTACCAAAAATTACGAGGTATTACATACTCACCCCCTTAAAAAGGAATTTTGTTCTTGAAATTCGGAGTACCTGTGATAAAAAGCTCTGGGTATTGCTCTCGTATATCATCCTCCCGCTCCTACATCGACTCATCTGTACTATGGTGTCCCCACTAAACCCGAACTAGGGTGACCACCATAGACCACAACTTATGCTCACTATGATTAAAAATAGCAATCGGTCTTTTCACATATGAGATGTCTGGCAGCAAGTCTATCTCCTCCAATGGAACATGCCAATAGGAACTATCACTCCACTGATATCTCTTCAGCGACGACACGTGAAACACATCATGGATCCTCTGTAGATGCTTCGGCAACCCCAACCTATAAGCAACTAGCCCTAATCTCTCAATGATCGGGAAAGGCCCTACAAACCTCGATGCTAACTTCCCCTTCTTCACGTACCTTAGTGAAGAATGCGCGTACGTTCAAATACAGAAATTATTTAATTAAATTCAGTTTTTCAATTAAATCCTAAAATCATGCATCTAGGTGTGATTGAAATCAATATGATCATGCAAGAACAGTCAATCACAAATAAAACACATAAATGAGGAAAAATCCCCCAAAGGGGCAAACCCTTTTATTTTCACTATAGATTGTAAAAACGGTTACACGGATTACAATGAAAATAAGTGTGACATACGAAATACCCTCAGGCGTCAGTTTCGATGTCTCGACTGGAATCTCCCGTAAGAACTCCAGGTGGGCAGCAATGAAGAAGAGAATGGCTTCTCCACAAATTACTCCAGATTGAGTAAAACGATCATCTTGAAGGTTTAACGAATCACATACATAGATGGGAGTTTTTATGTGAATAAAGAAGGCATAAACCTTAAAAAGTGAAGTCTGTTTTCTGTGCAGTTTTTCACAAAAATTGTGTTTTGAAAAGACTTGAAAAACGTGTAGAATGAACCCTGGTATTTATACAAAAATCGAGGCGGCGGTGCTTGAACGAGATAGGCATCTCCCTCAAACGAAGGACACGTGTCGTTCGAACGACATCGCGCGAGATGCTTATCTCGCTCAAACGACAGAGTGAACTCATTTGAACGAGCTCATCGACCGAGGCACTCCGCTTCTACACTAAGAAAATTATCTGCTTTTGATAAAAATAAATCAGACTTCGAAAAAACATTTTCTAAAAAATTCCCAAATATTTATGCAAATATAAACAACTCCAATAAATCATTTTACCAACAATGCGTCGTGGAGTAGTGGGAAACAAATGAGCAACACGTCGCATGTAGTATGATGCACGTGTGAAGATGATGGATGCATGGATTCGGATAAAGGCCGTCGTGGATGATCGTGATGACGTGTCGAATGTAGCGGTATCAGACATACAAACTGTGATCCTAGGGAAAATAGAAAATTCCTAGATTCTACGCTGGACATTTATAAAATTATGTCCTTACAAATCTCCCCATATATCTATGTCGGTACATACATAAAAAATTTGAATTATGCAGTCTCTATAAAATAAATGACATACAATATAATATCCCCATTAAACCCTCAAACTGAGAATACTAAATGACATATCTTCAATCAAACTTTAACATCTTCAAATTTTCAGCTCTTTAAAAACTCCCAAAGCTTTTCTCATCAGGGTGTGCAATCCAATAAATCAACTGTGTACCTACACACATGAGATAAAGAAGATACATGTGACAAGCAACTGTTTGAAATATAATGATATGAAAAATCAAAGATCAATTAATCTTACGCAAATCATTGATAAATCAACAAAATTCGCCCCCATAATTCATTCTCCCCCTTTTTATGATGTCCCCAATTAGACAGATATGAGAAGCATAAATATGGAAAATGTCACATGGTAACTTTCTATTTTTGAATTTTTCAAAAAAAATTCACACAAAATATACAACAAAGAATCACACCATGAACAAACACAAAAACAACCAAGTCGATGATAGCGTAAATGGAGGGGTGTGATCAAATTCGACAGGAAAATCAATGCATACAAACATGACATATATGCACGGTGAATATCGGATACTCCTCATGAATGAACTCAACATCTTCCTTAGGTGTAAAAAGATGGAAATATGAGACATTGACTGAATCAAATCAACAAATCAAAGCTCAAACTGATTTCCACACCAATAACGTCCAAAACGATTTAATGCTTTTTTAGGACTTTCAAGGAAGTGCAAATCCGTTTAAGTTCTCCAACCAAACTCCCTCGGATTTATATTTTGAATACAGGTGATCTAAACTCTCAAAATTTGGAGAATTGATGGTAAAACCTAATGGCCCATATTTGGCATGTATTGCTTTTTATTGCCTTTAAAACATTTCGGGATCTTTTAACCTCTTTGGATCCCGGATAATAAAATTCCTCAATTTTTTAGGTCTGATTTAATGGTGGCTTAATCGCAAAGGATATATAATTACCTTTCGTAGCCCTTCACTATTTTAAAATACCACACAATCTCACCAAACGATTTTTACATGCATTCCAATCTTGTCAAATTTTATCGCATATAGTTCGTTGTATAAACAGAATTGAGATGGAAACACTCAAGACAATATGGGATAGACAAGTACAATAATCAAATAAAACCGTGCATGTGTACAATAAAGGAGATAAGGAGCCAAACATGTAGAAAGATATCACTAATCACATCTCAAAGACTCCAAACAATGTAAAGCACATGGATGCAATGATGTAGTGTCTCAAATCACTATCAAGCAGTCACGTGGATAAATGGAATGAAAGTTGACACTCGGCTATCTTAAATGCTCATCCATAAAAGGTGCAAATAAAATACAAAAATCTTTTTGTGCTTTTCTAAAAAATTTATCAAAATAAAATATTTTTGTATTTTTCAAAATTTTTCAAAAAGTGAAAAACATACAAACTGATACATGTCACAACGCTAGTAAACATAAGTATCATGAAACAAAAAACTAGCGTATGATAAACATGCACACACTATCATCTATATGATATGGCAAGAAAAGAATCATGTGCAAGCAAACGGAAATTAACTTGTCTTAAATCTAGTGCCTCTAAAAGTGATTTCCTAACCCAAATAGATGTGGAACATCATGTGGGGGATTTAGGAACCAAGGGAATACTAGACATAAACTTCCTAGGACATTTTCCAAGATCAAAACAAAAACGCCTAAGGTGACCTTTCCTCCCACAATATGAACATGTGTAAATGGGTGGAATGACACCTATGGATTGACCTTTTCTAACATCCTTGGGAACGGTTGACCCTCTAAAACAAATAATGGTTTTGGCTTTAGCACTAAAAGCATGAGAACAAGATGAGCCATTACCATCACTATCAAACCTACTCGAGTCTGTCAAATCATTTTTTAACTTCAACATTTTTTACTCAAGCGAAGAATTAGACTCTTCTAATCTGAGGGACTCCTTCTTCAAAATATTTGTAAAACGTGTGAATGCGGTGTGTGATACCGATTTAAATTAATTCGCAGGTTTTCAATTAAATCTTACTTAATTAGAGTCTATTTTTAAACCAAATCAATTCAGCCCCTAAACATGCAACAACGTGTGTGCGTGTGCCAATCCATAAATAAATAAAGCATGCGACACAAATTTCAAAAAAAATTCCCGAATGGCAAAACCTTTTATTTCTAGAACTTTGAAAAGGTTACAAGATCATTGACTTAAATACCATCTTGCTTTCGCCCACAAGAGTAACGCACGGTGTCTTCTTCAAACCTTCAAAGTAATGGCTAGAAATCAGTAGTTGTTCACATGTAGCTATAACATAAGGATGCGCAATCCAGACACGCAGTCTTCACGGTGTAGGTTATCCTCCCCACAAGAGTAACTTCATAGAGACTCCCTCCACAATAGCACGCAGCTCTCCGATTGTAGAGTTCTCCCCACAAAGGTAAATTTCAACAAAGTTGAATCTAGGGTTCCAAAATAATTCACTAAAAGATTGGGATGTTTTGTGAATTAAAAACAAAAGGTTTAAAACCTAAAAGAAGAAGACAAAAATCGTTTCTACAGTAGCAGTTTTGTTTCTGAAAATTATGCAGGTCTCCTTATGAAAAATGGAGTTCGAGACTCCTATTTATAAAAAACTTAAGGCGGCGCGTCATTCGAACGAGGTTGAACATCGCTCGAACGAGATGCTATGTCGTTTGAACGACAAGAGCAGGTCGCTCGAACGAAAAACATGACAGGTGGAAAATGACACGTGGCAAATGTCGTTTGAATGAAAAAATAGGTCATTTGAACATCCTATCAAACGAGATTTCGGTGCTTATAGATAATTTCGATACGAATGTGTGACCGCCAGTTTCGTATTTTTCTGATTTTTTATGAATTAGTTATTATTTTTCTACGAAAAGGTGTCCGAGAACAAAATCTTTAGAAAAATATTTGATAAAAATATCCCAACACTTTAAGTGAAGTGCTAAGGAATCAAAACACAATCTTACCAGACTTAACCTAGCGGAGGCTTAAATGTTGAAGATCTTGATATTTGGATCCGTCTTTGATGCCTTAATGTTCTTGAATGCTCTTCGACGGTGTAGCGGTATACAACATACTAAATTGATAACGGACTTATAAAATAATGTCCTTATAAATCTCCCCCTATGTCTATGCCGATACAAAATAAAAACTCTGAATTATCAAATCAAAGTGCCTATACAAATCTAATATCCCCCATGAACCCAAAAATGGAAAATACTAAAATTTGCAAGTCTTCAAATTTTCTTCAAAAAGCTTCAAGTTCAAATCTTCAAACCTTTAAGTTTTTCTCATCATGATGTGCAACATATGATCATCACTTTTGTACCTACACACATGAGATAAAGCAAATACCTTCGTGACGCATCGAGTTTGAAATGATATAAGAATAAATCAATCAATATATAATCAAATCTCCCCCATAATGCAAAAACTCTCCCATAACATGATAATTCTTTCTTCCCCTCAATTAAAGAAAACTTTTCCCTAAGAGTCTCTTCACGTGCCACAAACTCATTGATTAAAATATTTTTGTCATCTTTGGGACAAACACAAACCATCGAATTTTTAAGATCCTCTAATTCTTTTTCTAAAACTAGAACCCTATCATCACTTTCGTTCTTGGACAGTTTTAAAGAAACAAAGTCATGGTCCAAGGAAATAAGTTTCTCATGATAAAAATCTCTTTGGTTTTGCACAGTTTGCAAAAGATCCATCACGGATGAAAAAATGAGAATTTTCTTTTTCCAAAAAGTCAATTCTTTTAGCAAACGTCAAATTCAAATGATCAAAACTCTGACTCGTGTCATCAATGGGGGGCATCCGATTACATAATTGCCCCATTGGAAAAATTACGATTTTTCACAAAACTGATTTTTCAAAAAAAATCAATATCACACAATTTTGCGGAAAATAGGAATACACGATAAATTAGCGCAACCCGCTCTGATACCAATTTGTAAAACGTGTGAATGCGGTGTGTGATACCGATTTAAATTAATTCGAAAGTTTCCAAATAAACCTTACTTAATTAGAGTTTATTTTTAAACCAAATCAATTCAGCCCCTAAACATGCAATTACGTGTGTGCGTGTGTCAACCCATAAATAAATAAAGCATGCGACACAAATTTCAGGAAAAATCCCCGAAGGGCAAAACCTTTTATTTCTAGAACTTTCAAAAGTTTACAAGACCATTGACTTACATACCATCTTGCTTTCGCCCACAAAAGTAACGCACAGTGTCTTCGTCAAACCTTCAAAGCAATGGCTAGAAATCAGTAATGGTTCACACGTAGCTATACCACAAGGATGCGCAATCCAGACACGCAGTCTTCACGGTGTAGGTTATCCTCCCCACAAGAGTACCTTCATATAGACTCCCTCCACAATAGCACGTAGCTCTCTGGTTGTAGAGTTCTCCCCACAAAGGTAAATTTTAACAAAATTGAATCTAGGGTTCCAAAAGAATTCACTAAAAGATTGGGATGTTTTGTGAATTGAAAACAAAAGGTTTAAAACCTAAAAGAATAAGACAAAAATTGTTTCTGCAGTAGCAGTTTTTTTCTTGAAAATTATGCAGGTCTCCTTATGAAAAACGGAGTTGGAGACTCCTATTTATAAAAAACTTAAGGCGGTGCGTCGTTCGAATGAGGTTGAATGTCGCTCGAACGAGATGCTATGTCATTTGAACGACAAGAGCAGGTCGCTCCAACGAAAAAACATGACACGTGGAAAATTTCATTTAAACGACAAAAGCAAGTCGTTTGAACGACCTATCAAACGAGATTTCACATGCGCTTGTAGATAATTTCAATACGAATGCGTGGCCGCCAGTTTCATATTTTTCTGATTTTTTATGAATTAGTTATGATTTTTCTACGAAAAGGTGTCCGAGAATAAAATCTTTAGAAAAATATTTGATAAAAATATCCCAACACTTTAAGTGAAATGTTGAGGAATTAAAATACAACCTTACCAAACTTAACCTCGCAGAGGCTTGACTGTTGAAGATCTTAATATTCGAATCTGTCTTTGATTCTTGAATGTTCTTGAATGCTCTTCGACGGTGTAGTGGTATACGACGTACTAAATTGATAACGGACTTATAAAATAATGTCCTTACACTTAGGACTCCCTTCATGGTAAACACGCATACCATGACCTGGTCCCCAATCTCCATCTCTATGTGTCTTCTATCGACATCAGCGTAACTCTTCTGCCTATCCTGAGCTATCTGTATGCGTCCCCGAATGAGATTTATTTTGGCAGTGGTGTCTTAAATCATCTCCGATCCCAACAGCTTATTATCCACAACCTTTAACCAACAAGTGGGCAAATGATTGGGCCATCCATAAAGTGCTTCAAATAGTTCCATGTCGATGGTGAACTGGTAGGAGTTGTTATAAGCGAACTCCACTAGTGGAAGGTACTTCCCCCAACCTCCCACAAAATCGAGTGTACACATCCTGAGCATGTCCTCTAGCATCTGATTAATCTGTCAATTTGCACATCTGTTCGTGGGTGATACGCCGTACTCAACCGTAAATCAATATCCAACACCTCCTGAAAGCTCTGTCAAAAGTGGGACACAAAAATATTTTCCTTATCGGACATGATATTGATTGGTACCCATGTAATTTCACAATCTCGGTAATAAATAGCTGGGCATACTGTCTTGTCCCAAATCTATATGAACTGGCTGGAAGTGGGCCACCTTAGTCAGGTGATCCACGATAACCTAGATGAAATTGTGGCCCCTATGTAATGTTAGTAACCCAGTAATAAAATCTATCAAGATTCTCTCCTATTTCTAGACAGGAACCTCCAATGGCTACAACATCCTTATCGATCTTTGGTGGTTTATCTTCAGTAACTGGCACATAATGCACTTTGAGACAAACTCCGCGGTGTCCCGCTTCATCCTCGACCACCAATAATGCCTACGCATATCTTAGTATATCTTATCCCTACCAGGATGTATTACAAACCTTGACCCGTGAGACTAGGTCATCACTGTGCGCCTCAACTCCTCATCCTCCAGAATAACAAGTCTTTTGTTGAAGTGTAATCCTCCTTCAGAATTGATCAAGTAGGACTCCGGCCCATCTGCCAAAAACTGGCACACCCTATCCTAACATAATTGATCACTAACATGTGCTTTCACCACCTGCATAATGATCTCAAGAGTGACATCCAATATTACCATACATACTCTAGCAACCTCGTTATTATGTCGAAGTTCCCCCCACTTCTCCTTCCAAACCTTTGGTATCTTCCCCCGTATGTCATTGGCTTAATGCGTCTGCAACCACGTTAGCCTTCCCACGATGATATTGAATATCAAACTGGTAATCATTCATGAACTCTAACCATCTCTGCTACCACATATTAAGATCCTTCTATGTAAAAAAATATTGTAGTGACCTATGGTCCATGAATAGACTGAACTGCTCACCCAAAAGATAGTGCCTCCAAATCCTCAAGAAAAACACAATCGCTGCTAACTCCAAATCATGTGTGGGGTAATTCCTCTCGTGGGGCTTAATCTTGTGAGATGAATAAGCTATAGCCCTATCCTTCTGTTGTCATACACCCCCAAGTCCCTATAGGGACACATCTGTGAAAAGATTGTACTCCAGTCCTCCCCTAAGCAGTCCGAGCACGAGCATTGAAGTCAATTTATCCTTTAGCTCGTCAAAATATAACTGACAATAGTCATCCCAAACGAACGGTACCTCCTTATGAGTCAGATTAGTCAATGGACCTGCAATCTTTGAGAAACCCTTTATGAAGCGGTGATAATACCCGGCCATCCCCAAATAGCTTCGAGCCTCCATAGGTGTCACGAGATTTCCCCACTCCCTCACCGTCGATACCTTACTCAGATCCATATAAATTCCTCTTCCCGATATAATATGGCCCAGAAACTGTACGTCCCTCAGCCAGAATCCACACTTCTCGAATTTGGCGTATAGTTAATGGTCCTAATGTCTACAAAACCATACGCAGATGCTCTATGTGCTCGCCTTCGTTCAAGTATACACCATAATATCGTCTATGAATATAATCACAAACTGGTCCGGAAAATCCCTGAACACCCTATTTATAAGATCCATGGACACTGTTGGCACATTATTCAACCCAAATGGCATCACCCTAAACTCTTATAATACATATCGCGTCAGGAATGCGGTCTTAGGAACATCTTCCTCCTTAATGCTCAACTGTTGATAACCCGATCTCAAGTCTATCTTATAGAAGTACATTGATCCTCTCAATGGGCCGAACAAGTCGTCAATTTGAGGCAACAGATACTTATATTGAATCGTGACTTTGTTCAGCTCCCCGTAGTCCACATATAAATAAAGTGACCCATCTCTCTTCTTCACAAAGGTGCACCCCACGACGATGTACTCTGTCTGATAAAGCCCTGTCCTAGTAGCTGCTAAATCTAATCCCTTAATTCTTGCATCTCTAATGGGGACATGCGATACAGAGCTCATGCAATCGGCCTAGTCCCAAGCACTAAGTCAATAACAAACTCTATCTCCCAATTGGGTGGTACCCAGGTATCTCATGTAACACATCTGTGAACTCCCTCACTACCAGAATTGAATTTAAAGAAATAACCACCTCTTGTGAGGTCTCCTCCTCAATATAATAAAGGTGTGTGGTCGAACCTCCATCAGGAAGATTCATTGCCACGAGGAACATCTCTTGTCCTAGGATAGAAAATATAATTGTCCTACCATATGAATCTACCATTGTCTTGTACCCTGTTAATCAATCCATACCCAAAATGACATCGTACCCCACCATATCTAAAACCAGCAAGTCGGCTGCTAAACATAATATCCCGATATCTATATCTACTCCCCTACAAATGAGGTGTATGAGGGCCCCACTGCCTAACGGTGAGTTTACACATAACGGTATTATCGGTTGTCTTTAGTAGGCCAGTCGTACATGCAAATCTGGTAGTTATAAATGAGTGTGAAGCTCCCGTATCAAATAAAATCCTATCATTATGATCGTGAATAGGAAATGTAACCTCAACTTCTAGTAGTGCTTGCGGTACTTGTGGTATGACTGCATCCCGAACGTTATAGACACGTCCATACTGTAATTGTCCCTCTTGTTGTGGGGCTGGTGGAGCTGGTATAGTAGGTGGTAATTGTGTTTGATGCCCTTGTTGGGAACCCTATTGTGGTCCTCTACATGAATGTGGGCAGTCCCTCTTATGATGGCCTGTCTCTCTACAATTAAAACACCGATAAGTAAAGCCTCCCTGCCTCTGGCCCTGGTGGCCCTGTTGGGTCTATCCCTATTGTTGGTCTTGATGGCCCTGCTGGATATCCCTATTGTTCCCTTGGCCCTGGCATCCTTGGAGAACATGTTGTTGATGCTAATGATGAGGGCACTACTAGCCATGTCTAAATCCTCTACTGACTGGGCGAAAACCTCCTGATCGAAATCTCTTAGACGAATCCCCCTTTGGGGATTCCCTCTCCTGATGTCTGCCCAACTGCTACTGTGGTGCCCTACTAGCACCGTTCCCACCTGCCCTGCCTATCTATCTAGTCTCTCCCACTTTTTTGCTTCCCTTCAGATGTAAGCGATGGTCCTGGTAGTGGATTAGTGTTGTGTTGACAACCGCAATATAAGTCTTTAACGCCATATTACCAAGTGTTGCCCGATCCTCAAAGTAAGTCCATCCATAAACTTCAGCATCTTTTTCTCTTTGTTGTTCACCTCATGGGGCACAAAGTTTTCTAGACGGGTAAACTCCTCCTATTATTTAGATATGGATCGATCTCACAACACCACCTCATTAAACCTCCTTCACATCTCTGTCTGGATCATCAAAGGAAAGTATTTACGATCGAATCGCCCCCAAAACTCGGTGATCGTCATAATATATCTCTCAGAGGAAGTGGTGATCAATTCCTACCAATGTAAAGATGCACCCACTAGCTTGAACACCGTTAATATTTGCTTCTGGGTGTCACTACACTCAACCATACGGAGGTGGCGTTATATGTCCTTCTTCCACTGACTAGAAACGACTAAATCTGAGATACCCTGAAACTCCGGTGGATGCCCTTTCTAAAATGTCTCCCTCACTCTCTGTCAATCTAATGGCCCCGGGTGGGCCTGGACGACTGGTGCCACTGGCTGTTGTGGCTGAGTCTGCAAAAAATGGTGGGCCATGGCTGTCATGGCGGCATTAACCACCTGGGAAACATTAGTGTCAACCTTTGTTGCCGTCACCGTCCCTCATTAGCTCTCCTGGTGGCCCTAGTTGGCTGTCCCCTCTTAGGCGGCATCTGAAACCAGATTGAAATTTATATAAATTCACTGTCAAATAAAAAATAATCAACAAAAGAACGCAAATGCGCGTACGTAAAGATGAATGCAACAGCCCTATAAATAGGACTTTATGTCAAATAACGCTACGCTGAAATCGTAGTAAGCCAAACATATGCTAAAAGACTCTAGAATCTAATGCTCTAATACCATCTATGACACCACGCTTATTAAAATAATGGGTGGCCAAACCTCTACTAAAATAAAACGAGAGTCTCATTTAGCTCATTCTTAGCATCACTGTCAAAATTCAATAATTACTAACCACCTATTAGTTTAACAAGCAGTGCTAAATTTTAATCTTGAATTATCATGCCAAAGTAAAATCATTCAATAATAGCCCAATACGTAAATAAAGTAAATAAACAATCACTCCAATTTAGGAAGTTTAAATGCATAATATAATAAACTGAGTACCGAATAAACCATCAGTTACCGAAATCCAATACAAATATCTGAACTGAAATGAATAAACTAAAAGTAACTGAGGCTAAAATAAAAGGCCAACATGCCCAAATTATAACTGAAATAGAGAACCTAGTCTATAATGCAATAAATGAAGCGGCTACTCATCAACCTGCAAGTGTCCACACCAGCTTGAGCTACGTGTCCCTAGAAAGAGAAATCATCATTGGCATCCCTGTGGCTGGAAACCTAAAAGTTTTTAGAAAATAATTTTACACGAGTCAGAGCCAAAACCTTTTAAAAACATTATTAAGTAATTAAAAAGCGTTAATAAATATGTAGTATAACTTTTCATATTTAAGCCGATGACACACTCCCATAAAATACTCCTCACTTATCATCTATAGTGCGCACTTAGCGTAATTATTTTAACCCGCCTAGTCACACTACTCCGCATAATTAGTCTTATTGCAAATCTCACTCTTACACTACCCTGACTCAAGTACTGCCTATCTTTGATTTCTTAATTATCTTTCTCAACCGCTTAATTAATTATCTCTTCAATAATTATTCTCTTAACTTTACTCCAGTTATATAATACATATTCACATTTATTGTAATGTGCCCGTATACAATTTACTTCACTATTATATACATTCAATAGAAATGTCACAACCGCATTCACGAATGTCCTCCACATTCTGAACGCGAGCTCACTAGCATGATATCGTGCTCTAGTAATGTCCTCCACACTCTGGGCAGCTGGGTCGGGATCTCACCACCAAACTCAAAAATCTCAAACAAACATTGGAGGCGATCATGGCCTTAAGTCCAGGGTCATAACCGTACCACATTATTCCACGGGACTCCAACCCTACATCTTATAGGCATTCACAACACCTATAACCCAGGGGAACGGTACTACCTCTGCTAAGATTCGTCAGAGTGACCTCCTATGGTGCGCAACCTCCCTGATAGCATATCCGCTTGGATGGGTATGTTTCACATAAATATCATACACATAGATATTGTTCTTATTCATATATATATATATATATATATATATATATATATATATATATATATATATATATAGTTAATAACTCGAATAACCTTGCCTATCACTTGTAACACTAGCATAACCTCCTGAGTGTCAATCCCCACTCTCATTAGTAAATAATACCTTATTTAGTATTCTGAACACGTGCCCATTCTCAACTAGCCCATATTTTCTTTTTATTGAATCTCCATCCCAGATTCATTAATAAATTTTTTCAAGTATTGTCCATCCCCAATACTCTAAAATTAACCTCGAATATAATTCAATCCCCTCAAGGTATTTTATAATATTACAAAATCATTTTCAGAAGTCCAAACTCTTATATGAACATCCCAAACTAACCCGAAATTTCTCGATTATTAAAGCTCAGTAAAACAACCAACCTGAGCAATACTATGAATCCGAACCTATTTGGCCTGGGGAGCGAACCAGTTCGCTACTACTGTCACGCACCAGAACGGTGTAGTTTCATCTCTTACAAAATCTGCCCATTATTTTTCACACAATTCAGTCTCAATCACCCTTCCAATCATCCTTCTACACTACCCAATAAATATAATTCATAAAGGATCACATTTTATATATTTTTAGTACCCAAAAATCATCTTAACCCAAAGTATTGAGTCATTAATCATCCAATTATTCCACACTTTTAATTTTCAATGGTTAACACCTCAAGATAACGTATTCTCGATTTAAGAACATAAATAAATATGATAAATCCTATAAGTCTTTATCAAGATCCTAATTTTATCATATGGAATTCATTTAATAATCTCATATACAATTCACACCGTTTTTATGGAATTAATTTCTGAAAAACCCCATTTACATGTGAATGCCCACCCAAAAATCATTTTTCATAACACCTATTACGATATGTATTGAAGCTACTACATGTATAATTAAGCAAGATAATTACTTGCCTTAAAATTATTCGTAGGGTCTGAATCTTCCTCGTGTGTGATGAATCAAAGTTAGGAGTCCCTGAAATTTCTCTCAATTTGGCCTCCTCTAGAGCTCTCTCTTGATTTCTCTTCTTTTTCCTCTCTTCCTCCTCTCCAAAGGTTTTAGAATAAGGAATTGGCTGCCCTACCACAATAACCCTCTTGTATTATATCAAAAATCACGAAATTAGTTTATTATGCTAATTTAAATTGACCCAAATACCCCTACGTGAGTCCGGATTGGTCTAAAAAGGCCCCGGAACCCAATTACTACCCTCGGATACTTAATTTTGACTATTTCAAACTATTCGAGATCAATCGTGCACTCGAAATCGCCATCTGAGGCACTATACATTAATTTCCTATCTCAACCTTTAAAATAGTCTACTCACAAGTCCCGATTTACATTCTGTCAAATTTTCGACGTTATTACCCACTACGACGTACCAACAATTTACTGAATTTTATTTACTATAATCACCCTTAGTAAAAATACAACATATATACTAATCTTATTCTCACAAATTAGTATTTGCTAATCTCACATTATTTCTCATTTAAATTAAATTACGTCACACATGTAATTAAAAAATGCTAAAATAAATTACTGGAAATTATGGGGTATTACGTACAACTCCATATTTCAATTAGGTGATATTATAAAATAACCGTTTTGATTATCTCAATTGATTTTCATAAGTCTTTAAAATTGCAAATGATATCCTGTGAGTTTTTTTTACAAAATATTTATTACTATTGTTATCACAAGGGTGTAACTATTGTCAAATATAGTGTTTTTCGTATCTATGCAATTTTATTCTGATGAGACACTCTTCTCGCTATTAGGGAGAGCATTGAACATACCTAAAGTACAAATTGTTCCTGAAGAACGGTATGTTCTTAAGAACGACGAGAATTATCATAGAATACTTTCACTTTGTCTCATCTAATCTCCCGTATCGCTCAATGCAAAAATAAAGTGAAAAGTGATATTTCAACATCAAATGTCAAATGGACTAATTGCAAATGTGCTTGCCAAAAAAGTATTATCCTATAAGGACAAAATAAATTTGGCAGGAACTACATTTATTGCATGCCAGAAGCATGGCAAACATATAGCTCCTAACTACTTGACTGACCAAAGTGGAGGTTAAATAAAATCATGCCCAAATAACGCTCAAGAAGAGGTTATACATAACGCTCCAGAAGAGATTATGAACAAAAGATCCACTTTCTCTAAAACTCCAAAAGAGTTTATTATCTATGAAAAGATAAAGTTCGTGAAATGACTATAAAGCAACTAAAGTTGGCAAAGGTACCCAATATTAAATGAAATCTCTATGTTTTATACATATACAAGAGAAAAGTGAGATCAACAAAGATGATATATATATATATATATATATGTTGTAGCTACACAAAAATATAAGGGCAATGATATTATAAATCCACATACTATGAATAAATGTCAATAATAAATATATTGGCCAAAAATGAGAAAATGCCATGATGGTATAAGTTGAGTTTCTTAATATACGTGGTGTATTTGGACCTATAGTTGAAACCTCATAAAATGTTAACCCGGGAGATTATGTATGGGTGTAATTAAGAAAGAGAATTGATAACGTCGCTAATAAGTGCACGACCTATGGTATAATTGTTCTTGAAAAGAGCGAAGATTAAATATATACGAACATACCATCATGTTATAGCAGTTTTTTGAAATAAATTATATGAGACTCATGAATATTATAACTGCTTATATATACGAGACTTGGACAAAGAATATATATAAAAATCCTAGAAGATTTTTCTTTGCCTGAAGCAAATATAAGAAATACGTTGTCTAATACATTAATACGTCCATTGTACAACAAGCAATTCAAATGGATATAGGTGCAATCATCGTAGTAAATATTATCTCAAGAAGGAAATTAAAATAATCATATGTGCAAATATGCCATTATACAATATCCTTAAATGTATTTGCTCTTGAATAGCTCTATTGAAATGCAAAATGTCCTTAGATGGATGTGCTCCAAAAGCGCTCAATTGAAATGCAAAATAGCCAAATAAAAATTTCAAAAATGAATGACCTGAGGGCAACTACTTATTAGCTCGACCTGCAGATCGAGCACACTTTGTGTTAAACACTTATTCATTAGTTAAATGGATTGAGAAGTCCTGCAATGGATTAACATATATTAAGCATACAATTTTAATATACTAATGGCCTCCAGTATTTGGATATTAAATGATCCATATCATCCTAAAGAGTATGACAAATATGAATTTGGTCCCGAAGTACCATGTACGCATGTAATTATAGTATTTGGTCCATAAGTACCATACTTGTAAGTTAATAGTATATTGATATGCATAACATGATGCGTGATACTAGATATTATAGTTGCAGTCAATATCTTATCAAGAAACAATTATCATTTACTTACCTAGTATAGAACTAATATTAATCATATCATATGCTATTTTTATATCTAGTCATCTATGTCCAGTTAGTTATATAGATGCAGTTTGGGATCCTCCCAAATAATAATCAAAGAATTTACGACTTGCCTTAATAACATTTGTTTCTACTACTACTTATGAAGGCAATGATTCTTATATAGTCCACGCTCAAATAAGCTACATCAAGGGAGATATGACTAATACATTTCAATTCTTCTACATCCATGAACTCAAGAAGAGTTATGCAACACATAATCTCTAGAAGAGTTATGCTATTGAAATCAAATAGATCCGATAAAGTGACATGTTCATCCCTCTTCACCCAAGTCATATGGAAGTCGAGTGTATGAAGAAAAATGAAATTGAAGTAACAATCAATCAAATCTATTCACCATGTCAAAGCAACATTTCAGAAGGTTGTGTATGAGAGTGATATGCATCGACTCAATCATCGGAGAGATATCATAATAAGAGAGAGTATCCAATTAGGGAGAGCATTTAATTAGGGGGATAGACATATGCGCATTGTACTTTTTTTCCTTTAACTATGTTTTTTCCCATTGGGTTTCTCAGTTAAAGATTTTAATGAGGCAACAGTATGGCCGTCCAACACCGATTCAATTATAACAAAAATTTTACTATTTTTCCTTCACTTTGTTTTTTTTTCCTATTGAGTTTTTCCTTTGTAAGACTTTAATGAGGCGAACATAATTGAATAGTGGATATAGTGTAAATCGGGAGTGTTATAAAATCTGCATTAAGTCGATGTACACTTGTATTCTAGTCTATTGGTATTCCACAATTATTAAGGAGTCTATTGAATTATCTTATTTTGCACTATAAATATGGATTATACTCATTTAATATTGACATATCGATAAAGAGTAATACTAAGAAGACTCATCTCATGAACCTTTTTTTAAACCCAATAATGTGTCGAGCACACATTGAGTAGCGTTTTACTTCATGTGATCCATTACAAATAACACTCAATGTGTGCTTAACATATCACTAATTTAAAAAAGAAAAATCACAAAATGAATCTTTATAGTATTACTCATTAAATAAATCACTCACTTCATCTAAATCCTCGTGATGTCCCCTTTATTTTACCGCGTAAAAGATGTAATTTGGCACTCTTCAACCCCCTCCCTGTTTCTCTGAACTACATTTATCACTTCCTTCACCACAATCATAAAATTCATAACCAGCTTAGGGAAGTGCACCATCCATCAATGAAGAAGAAAGGGAATATTCTTAACATATTCCATGTGATTAAATTTCCTTTCCATTTGGCACACTGGATTCGGTTCACAATTAAACCTCACCCATCAAATTCCTTTTTATTAATGTAATATGATGTTTGCAATCTTGGGGTATTAATTACAGCATCAGCTTGTTTGTCTTTGTATGAGTCAAAGATGGAGTGGGCTGACCCGTTCACCATGCAGATAAGCCTAACTCAGAAAAAGCTCTTTCTTTATGCTTATGGTATGCCTGATTTCTTCAAAGTATGCACTCATTTTCAGAAAAAGTCGTCAACTTTATTGATCCTGATTTGTAACATAGGGTAAAAAGGACTCACTTTGTACTAAAATGTGAAGAATTTACGATTACAATGAATTTGTCATTTAAATGCTTTAACTAATGAACCGTAAGAAAAGATGGAAAATGTAATTTTTTTAACGCAAAATTTTCCCGTAAGCTCTTTTCATGAAATTTTTTGTCATACTAAAACTACTTTTTATGTGTTTGATTGTAATTGTGTGGAAAAAAATTTAAAAGACATGAGTTTACTTAAGTATAAACAATGAAAACTTGTCTTGGGAAATTTTTCTTTAGGTGGGAGGTAAGAAAATAAAAGTTGGAAATGAATTTTCATGCTTTGATAATTTGTACATGCTTTGTGGGTGAAGAAATTTTCAAAGGCAAATTTGTGAAATCAAACATCCCAAAAATGATGAATTCTTACACATTTGTCATACTGCAAAAATTGTCAACCAAACACCCCCCTAAAAAAATGGTTAATTGTATGTAAGGTATCACATGGTCTGTTATGCATCTTTTGTGAAATGCAAATTTGTCTTAGTGAGTTCTTGTGTCGTTGTATCATATTTTCATCGTGGAGTTTGTGTTATCTATTTTTTGCATATTATTATGAGCCAAGCTTGTAATACTTTAAACTCAAATTTATTGATTTCATGTTGTGTTTATATATATTAAATTGGCAGACTAAGCTGATTCATAAAATTAAATATTGGTGAGTAGAGAGTTGCATTCTAAAATATTTTGTGTCCTGTCAAAACTTGTTCAATCTTTTAAGAACCCAACATGCTTCGATTCTTGTCATATCAAACTCCTATCCTTTTTAAATATTTATTCACAATATCTAGCATTTTCTTATATTGGTAGTTAAGTTTGTTCCACTAATTTGTGTAGCAGTAATGTGCAATAGTCAATAACAAAATAGAAACATTAACAAAATCAACATAAAATCACTCAAATATATTAATGTTTAATAATAAGTCACAAAAATTTATTTATAATCCTAGAGCTGTGTGGCAAACAAACTAGGGTAACAATACAATTGAACAAAAAGATTATAAAGGTCAATTATTAACATTATCTAGAGAACTACTAATATCAAAATAAATAGGATTATTTTTATTTGGGTACTTGGTAAATGGATGAAGTTATTTAATACTGCCATAATAATTTATTAAACTTTTGTACTTTTTCGTCGCTAAAAGTCACTTTAAGTGGGGAAACTTTAACATTTAAAGATAAAAAATGTATCAAAAATCTTAAAAACAAATATGGTGGTACAAATTATAAATTCAAGCATTAGTGAGGTACCTATATCAAGATCAACAAAATTTTAAAAAAAAATGAGGAAGGGAAAATAACGGGTACAACTATCCAATACTCCATGTGCTCACTTTGTACATGAAGCAATATAAAATGAATCTAATGGATTAAACTATTGTTGTTTCAATTCTGTTCAGAATTATCTCAACAAACTAGTGTCATGTCATGTCGCTTTCATGGCGGATTAGTGCCGATAATTCATAAAAGGAGTACTAAATTGTTTGACAGTGACCTTTTTTAAAAAAAAAAGCAATGCTACCTGCCAAAAAAATTCACGAAACAAACCTTAAAGTGCATTAAAAGTTTGTTCGTAGGGGTGAGGCACACACATAGTACAAATACTTAATGCACTTTAAAGAGTTTCGTGATTTTTTTTTTTGGAAGCATCCCATTATTCTTTTAAATAATGGTTGATTGAAGTGGAGTTGGCTTGTAAAAGAACAGAATATAAATAGGACCAATTAACCACATATCCAACCCAGAATCCTCACCACTACACCATATTTATGGAACCAAATATGAGCAACTTCACTCCTCACAGAGTTGATTTAGCCATGGAGGTTCACAAGGTAGTCCCACCACCTCATAGAAGCACCGTACACAAGCTCAAGGCCAAGCTCAAGGAGACCTTCTTCTCTGATGACCCTCTGCGCCAATTCAAAGGGCAGAGTTTGGGACAGAGATGGATACTTGCTGCTCAGTATATTTTCCCTATACTTCAATGGGGTCCTAATTATAGCCTCAATCTCTTCAAATCTGACATTGTTTCTGGCCTCACTATTGCTAGTTTAGCCATCCCTCAGGCACTTCATTAATTCTCTCATCAAAAAATTTATTTTTAACATTAAATTTCACATGTATATGTTCTTATTTCTAAAATGCAAATTGGGCCATCCTTTTTTCAGGGAATAAGTTATGCTAAGCTTGCCAACTTGCCTCCCATTGTTGGTCTATGTGAGTGCTTGTCATTCCTCTCACTCTCATACACACAAATTTGTTTTAGAACTCACGTTTGAAAATTATTATTTGATGGGATTTGTTTAATTGTTTTGCAGATTCAAGTTTTGTACCTCCTCTTATATATGCTGTTCTTGGAAGTTCAAGAGATCTAGCAGTGGGACCAGTTTCTATTGGTTCACTTATAATGGGGTCAATGCTTAGTCAAGAAGTTTCTCCTGCAAAAGACCCACTCTTGTTTCTTCAAGTGGCCTTCTCGTCAACCTTCTTTGCTGGTCTATTTCAAGCTTCTTTAGGATTCTTAAGGTTCTCTCTCTCTCGCTACAGTTTGTTTTTATGTTACGAGTACGTGCAAAAACAGTAATTTGGCCTTTTGACTCCATTTTTTTGGTCTATCTAAATTTGACTGCCAAAGTTTACTATAATATACTTTTATATTTACTAACGCATAAATATTCATAAAGCGTCATGGAAAATAGTTATTTTAGTGGTCCAAAGGTATTCTATTGCAATCCTTGACACCCAAAGTTTAAAATGTTCAAATGAGGGGCCAAAGTAAAAAATCCCTCAAAGAAGAAAAAGAAAAAAGAGCTTTGGTGACTTCTTACTCTTGTTGAGGAAAACTATCCATACTTTGGCTGCCAAATTACGCTTATGGATATTTTTCTATGTTTGTTTTTTTGTTGTTATGCTTATATATATGAATAAGAAAAGAAAAAGGAGAAAAGATATCGTTTCATAACATCCTTGTTGGTGTTTGCAGGCTTGGATTTATCATTGATTTTCTTTCAAAGGCTACACTTGTTGGATTCATGGCTGGGGCTGCTATAATAGTCTCTCTTCAGCAGCTTAAATCTCTTCTTGGTATCACACATTTCAGCAAACAGATGGGTATAGTTCCTGTTATGACTTCTGTTTTCCACAACACCAAAGAGGTAATTACTTCCATCTTATTCATTATATTATATATTAATTATTTAATATCCCCAACTTCAAAATTACCAAAAAAATGGGCAAAGACAGCACCCAAGATTGCTGCCTGCTTATTTAATTTGTACCATTCTAGTATATATTATGTTTTAGACTCGTACATATAAACCACACTGATCATACAAAATTAATGTAATTATTTAATGACGAGCTAATCATGTTTTTATGTACCTTCGCTATATCTTGTTCTTATTTTTTATTTTATTTTTAGCATTTAACACATTATTGGAAAATTTTAAAAAAATAAGAAAAAATAAGCCCTAGTCTAATGCATATATTATATATATGTATGTGTACTGTATATGTAATCTTACATTAATTTTAATTTCTAGGGATAATGAAGAACAGTAGTAATAGTTGTTCGTTTTTGGGTTTTGTGCAGTGGTCGTGGCAAACTATACTGATGGGCTTTTGCTTCCTTGTCTTCCTCCTTTTAACGAGACATATTGTACGTTGATTATCCTTTTGACTACTGCTAACTTTTATTATTGCTGCCACATATGTTCTTTAAGGTGTATGTTAAGAAACTAAATATTTAAAAATAATAATAAATAAATAAATAATAGAATAATAACATACTAATATAGTTGCCCCGATCCATAAATCTTAAGAGCTCTGTGTGAACTTTTAAAATGGAGCCTTTGTGCATATTAAAAGAAAGTGACTACAAATCAATGAAACTATAGATCTTTTTACGTCACTTGTGACATAGCATTATGAAAGTTTTGGGAAATTTTATCCCCGTTGAAGAAAATCTAAAACGAGTATAAATAAACTTACAAACTTTTGTTTTAATGACCCAAAAAATGGGAGCCGACCTGATAGCCTCTTCCAACGAGAGTAGTGAACCGTATATAACTCAATTACATTATGCATGTCTTACTTGTTTGAGAGTTCTTGTTCTGTATTTAATTAGATCCTTAACAAGTTCTCCATACCCTTCTAGGTGACACAATTTGAGAACTTATTTTGGTTCACGTTCCATGTGTCTCCATTTAGGAGTTGGTGTGTGGGGCATCACCATAACACACAAACCAATGAATATTGGTAGGTGTATATCCCAATATATTTCATATTGAATTATTCTGAATATAATATTAAAAAAAAGAATAACACTAGGGTCATCCTTTTTGTTACCTTCGATTTCAAAGTGTTGAATCTTGTTTTGTCTTTTATGTCCTGGCGGGACCATACAAGTAAAGACATAGCAATGTACAACACTTTGAAGCCGGGAGAAATAACAAGGGTAACAAAAAGGAGTAGCCTAATATTATCCTAAAAAAAAGGAGGTAGAATTATTGCGTATAACTTATAGTGGAGAACTAGGATGGGCTTGAACTTCGGCCCAAACAAACCTCACTTGCGAATCGGGTTAGTCGTGTCATTTTCGAGTCGTGATGATTTTGATTTTATTATAAATTTTAGATAATCTTAAATCTATACAAGTTAATCGTGTTATGTTCAGATCATGTCTGAATTATTACCATAAACGAGTTATCGTGTCAAAAATTATCAGCCCTAAATTCCATTAAACTATTCCTGAACTTTCGGCCCCTAGAAATACTACGACATGCCCAATTACTATTCAAATAATTAGGAACTTATGTTATCACTAAAATTGCAATTATTGTAACACTATGTTTGGTGTGCAGTCATGCGAGTGAAATGTTTTTCACCCGAGTAAAAACTTATATGGTAAAAAAGTATTTGTATCTTTTTGGCTTTAAATTTCTATTGTAATGCTTGTCAAATCAGGTGATGGTAACCTCTCCACTTTTTTATAATGTTAGATGTAAAAAATTAACCATAAATGGATAAAAATACTTTTTACCATGTTTTTTCTAGTTTACCCCAAACATATAGACTACAAGTAAAGCATATTTGACAACAGTGGAAGATCAGATACAAGTAATAATACAGTCAAAGATAAAATTTTGATCATGCGTATCATGTCTTGATTGCAGAGTATGAAAAGACCGAAGTTATTTTGGGTGTCAGCTGGAGCCCCACTTGTATCAGTGATCCTCTCCACCCTATTTGTTTTCGTATTCAAAGCTCAACATCATGGCATCAGTGTAGTAAGTTTATGAAACCCCAAACTTACATCCAGTTATCCCCCCTTTTATAATTCTCTTTCCTCCCTGACTAATTCTTCTCACCATAAAACTCTATTTAATAGATAGGAAAATTGGAGGAAGGATTAAACCCTCCTTCATGGAACATGTTACATTTTCGTGGAAGCTACTTGGGATTAGTAATTAAAACTGGTCTTATCACTGGAATCATTTCTCTCACTGTAAGTTACTATACCTTAAATGTGGGATCCCAGATATATGCTGATCTCACAAAAGGTTCAAGTATTTTCTTTTCCAATGGAATACATAATTAATTCTACCCCCATCTTGCTTTAATTAAACAGGAAGGCATTGCTGTAGGAAGGACATTTGCTGCTCTAAAGAACTACCAAGTGGATGGTAACAAGGAAATGATTGCCATTGGGGTAATGAATATTGTTGGTTCTTCCACTTCCTGCTATGTTACTTCAGGTTCCCAGCCACCTTAATTTCCTTTTCTCTTGCCATATTAGACTTGCAAACAAATTGTATCAACTTAATATAAAAAGAGTAATGCTACACCGACACAAAAGTGTCGCACCTACATTGGCTCGTGTCCGGGCTCCATAAGGCTATACTCTTAGTGGCGCCTGGACACGAACGAATGAGAGTGCGACAAGTCAATTGTGTCGCACTTTTGTATTCGATTTTTGGTCGGTCTATCATTTTCCTTTATACAAATTTTAATTTTTGTTAAAAAAAAAATTTGTATAATTTGTTTGTAAAAATAACATTTTTCTTATATATATACACACAAACAATAATTTATAAGATAAAAAGATCAAAATTGCAGGAGCATTCTCTCGATCGGCAGTGAATCACAATGCAGGTGCAAAAACTGCGGTGTCTAACATAATAATGTCGGTGACGATTATGGTGACACTCCTCTTCCTTATGCCGCTGTTCCAGTACACGCCCAACGTTGTGTTGGGCGCAATCATAGTCACAGCGGTTGTTGGCCTCATTGATGTCCCAGTTGCTTATCAAATTTGGAAGATTGATAAATTTGATTTTGTTGTGATGGTTTGTGCATTCTTGGGTGTTATTTTTGTCTCTGTCCAAGAAGGATTAGCCATTGCAGTAAGTTCTCCACCTTCAATTGAATTTAACAAACTCTATTTTGCAATGTTAGGTGACTTTTTATTGTAGAAGTAATATTTTATCTCGAAGTGATTGATTAAATCAGGGTAAGATGGATTTAGTTTTAGCAACTGTTCTGCTTTTAGGATAAAAAAATTCCAGTATGTTTACTTGAATTTTGTGCTGTAAATTACTTTTAATTGAATAAAAATTAAGCAAAAGATTATCTTTCTTTGTACCAATAACAAACATTTAGAATTAATGTTTTTTTTCCTTTCCATATGTTACCAAAATTTATGATATTCAAATGAATTTTTATTCCAAATAGTTGATTATGTAATGTTAATTTTGAAAAGTCAATTTTTTTTTTTTAAAAAAAAACATCCCCCACCCGCACACACTCAAAGCAGGGCCGGTCCCGAGATTTTAGGAGCCCGAGGCGAACTCTTGAATTCGAGGCCTCATATTTAACAAGAGACTATTTTATTAATTTATAAATTGTAGGTTTTTGTTTTACAGAAAAGATATCGACTTATTTTTCGGAATTGCAACAAGTTTAAGTTTTCAGCAAATTGTTTTGGGGACAATTGGAAAATAACTCTATAAATATATAAACATATATAAAATTTTGGGCCCCTAAAATGCGTCGAAAATCGGGGGCCCGAGGCGACCGCCTCTCTCGCCTCCCCTTAAAACCAGCCCTGACTCAAAGTGTCATAAAATATCAGAAATTATAACATTAAATCATGGCAAGGTGTCGCCAAAACTGTAGTGTGTACTATTAAATATCATATAAATTAAATTGGTGTTGATGATGTTTATGATGATGAGCAGGTGGGAATATCCATTTTGAAGGTTCTCCTACAAATCAGTAGACCAAAAACAGAGATGTTGGGTAACATAGCAGGTACTGAAATTTATCGCAGTATTCACCACTACACAGAAGCTGCCAGAGTTCCAGGCTTCCTCATTTTAAGCATTGAAGCCCCTATTAACTTTGCCAATACCACTTATCTTAACGACAGGTTAGCTGTGGCTCTACACTTCATTTATATTTACTCCATGTCCATCTTTTTCAGTTTTTCATCCTTTATTTCGATCTGATATTTATTTTTCCGTATCTTTTTTCTTTAAGGATTACGAGATGGATACAAAATTACCAAGACGAAGAAGAAACCAAGAGGCACTCAGAACTCCGGTTTGTGATTTTAGATATGTCGGGTAAGTCCAATCGTAGCATTATATCTAGATTTCCCAAAAAATTAAGATGTAATTGTTATAGTAAATTTATATTAGTTAGTTTCAAATAATTATTTCTTGTTTGCAGTTTTTGCCACCTTTTGTGGCCAGGAACCTACGTGTGTCACAAAATCGGTCCCTTAACGGAGTTTTTACGACAAAATTCGTGATATTTTTGTAGATGATCATATATAATTGCATAGTTCAAAGGGTTTCTTCACTGTAACTAAAAATCTAAAAATCTAAAGTAAAGTTATACTACTTAATATTGCAATCTTGTAGTTGATGCTCTGATAATTAATATCTTTCCTTTATCCGCCTTTGTTGCTCTAGCGATAAGGAGCGAACTCGTTAGGCCAAAGGTTTAGAGTTCGAAACTACCCAACGGATTCCAAATAGTAAGCGGGCGTGTGTTAGGGTGATTCTGTCACATCATCTCCCTATTTAACGAGTCATGGGAGAGTACAATTGTGGCTCGTTCGTGTAAAGGTTCAGGATTATCAAAAAAAATATATGTATCTTTCCTTTAAATAATGTATGTTTCGCAAGAAATTTGTAAGTAATGCAGAAAACTTCTTATACCATATGTTTGGTTGTAGTGATTCCAAGTGAATCGTTATAATTATGGTTTTTTTGCCGCTACGAAATTCATATACTTTCGTCTTTCAATCAAATGGATAATTCAAAAAATTATATATATTATAATAGTTCTTGCGGATTTCTAATAATTATGCATAGTTCAGAGAAGTTTTCGTACTTTTTCCCCTCAAAAAATAATTATAGAACCAAAACACAAATAAACATTTCTACAGAAACTCTTTTTGTCTTTCTTTCAGTTATATTTTGAAAGCCAAAATAATATTCATATACAATTTGTACTAAGAAGATCTTTTACAGCTGTGAGTGCCATTGACACCAGTGGAATCTCATTCTTCAAGGATTTGAGGAGGGTATTGGAAACCAAGGGGCACGAGGCAAGTGAATGAAATCTCTCTTTCAAATAAAATTCATTTATTGCATTCTGGTTATTAGCAATCTAACGGCTTAAGAATATAATTTATTTATTTTTTTTACATAACAGCATAAGAATTTTAGTATAATAGTTGGGCAAATTTTATGAGACTAAATGAGTTATATATCAAAGTTATACACAATTTTATGTCAAATTTTATGTATATTTTTGGTTTGGAGTTCAAAGTTTTTCATATTTACACTTTGGAAGCCATTTTCAATTGTCAAAAAATTTAGGGGACCTAATTGGAAATTGTCCAAAAATTTATTATAAAGTGTCGCAAAAAGTGAAACTGAATCCCAAAATGCAAATATGCAAAACTTTGGACGCCTAAGCAAAAATACAATGAACTACTAAACTCCAAAGTTCAAATCAATCTAATTTTTTTTACTTTTTATGTACTACAAAACAAATTGATTTTGTTTTAATATTTGGTTAGAGATAGAGATGCACTAATACTAGCGTCCGTTTTGGATGACAGCTTGTGTTGGTAAATCCAATGGGTGAGGTGATGGAAAAATTGCAAAGAGCAGATGAGACCAGAGATTTCATGAGACCAGATTGCCTTTTCTTAACAGTTGGAGAAGCTGTAGCTTCGCTCATATCAACTAGCAAACACCAATCACTGGACCATGTATAATCAAAGGCTGTTTGGCCAATATTAAATCTTTTGTTTTCGTCAAGTTATCAATTGTAAGTATTCGTATATATAACAGCTAAGCATAGGCATTTTGTAATCTTAAAATTCTCATCAATAAACAGCATTCATAATCACATGCTTACTAGCTACGAACTTCCATGAAGTTTACACTACACATGATTGGACAGATGAAAATCAGAGAAACACTAACTTTGACATTTGTGTATGGTAACTAATTTTCTTTATGATTTATGTTAGAATACAAAATAAAATTCCTCGTATGTTCTAATCAATATATTAGATTATCAAAATTACTTAATAAAAAAATTATAGAAATTGTGTACCTGAATAGTGGTGATTGAGACAGAGGTCTTTGAGATACTAATTCCTATCTCTCTCAGTTATCTTTCAATGATGGAAATGAGACCCTTCATTATATTTATAAGCATCTAATTAAAGCTCTATAAATTCTAATTAGGTGACTCTTGAGTAACGAGTAGGTGAATCTTAGGTAATCACACATTACAAAGCTCATACTCATTTTTAGATGTCTTATTGGGCTTTACTAGTTAGATCACTTAATTACCCAAACAGAATAGAAGCTCAAATACAATTGCTATTTTAATATGTAAGCCCATATTAGAATATTAAAAAATATTTCAGCAATCTTCCACTTGGGCTACATATTAATTCTGAATGCAATTATATTCGATAGCCTTAGGTACGCACCATATTTGCTATCTATTCTTAAAACATCTCCCGAATCAATCTGGTCCATCTCTTATACCAGTATGAGACCAAAGTGGCATTTGTTACATTTATTTCGTAACTCGATCCATCAATGATCACCATACCAAATATATTTAATGACATAGATCAATTATGGATGTGTGGCTAGAAATTACATGCAATGTGATCTCAGACATGTTTATTTCCAATTGGTCATAACTTTATTCCGATGTGAGATCAAACCTTAGTCTTTTAAACCTTATGTTATACCACAATTAAAAGACAATACATTCAGAGTAAACAACTCAAATTACCATCAACTTTATTCTGCAGAAAACTGAAACATACATAAAGTATCTCAATAGTGTCAAAAAAGAGAACATTATAACAAGGACAAACTCCCACTAAAACTGCATATCATCAAATAAAACAACACCCATATGAGCAGTGCACTCATAAAAGACCTTGGGTGATAAGCCTTTAGTAAGGGGATCCGCGAGCATAGAGTCTATTCCTATATATTCAATAGACATTATCTTACTCTGAACTCTTTCCTTGACAACAAGAAACTTAATGTCTATGTGCTTAGATTTTGACGAGCTTCTATTTTTATCCGAATATAGAACTGCTGAATTATTATCACAATATATCTTTAGCGATCTTTCAATACTATCCACAATTCACAGCTATGAACTCCGCTGCCATAGTGGAATGTACAATGAGTGGCTGCTTAGCACTCCTCCAGGAAATAACACCTCCAAACAACATGTAGACATAGCCAGAAGTGGATCTCTTAATATTTGGCAACCCGCAAGATCGGCGTCAGAATACCCAATGATCTCCAAATTATCTAACTTTCGATAGATGAGCATGTAATCTTTTGTTCTCTGTAAATACCTCATAACTCGTTTGGCAGTTGACGCGACTGAAAATGTGTCTCAGAAATGCGTTCACTCTAGGCTCAAGTGCAAGCCTGTCGCTCAAGTAATAATCCCAGTAAGTCGGGTATCGATCCTCAGGGAAAAAGGACAACAGAGCTGTGACGATGGGAAAAGACGGAGAAACCCTAACTTTGACTCTAAAAAGAAAAGGAAAAATTGATTTGATTTTGAGATTGATTACAGCTAAATGAGATAATGAAATTATGATGAAATGCAACTATACTAACCTACCTAAATTAAGAATGAACGATGATTTGAAACTTTTTGTTTAAATGATGAGAAAAATAGGACGGGAATACAATCCCCCAACCCTAGTGAATTGCGGATATAATATTAATCTTAAATTATCTGATTGATTTGACCCGGAATTTAGTACTCCCAAGCATTATGTATACGAGGTTCAAGCCCGCGTCATACCTAATCTGAGGATAAGTAAATCAGTATCGCGATAGTAGCACTCGAATTGCACTCTAAATCATCACGAGTACCCAGAGGCAAACGGGATATAAAGATCTGCAATTGTTGTGTACTACGCAATACGGTCATAGTCAATCACTAAATTCAGCGGATTAATTTTATACACACGCACTAACACATCAGGTTGGGTTCATGCATCCCGGACTTGGAAAATCTAGCCTAGCATGTTGAAAATAATGGAAACAATGATTAATGTGCAGGTATTCATGATTACTCTAAAAAATGATAATTAGATGTAGAAAGGAATTGGAAATAAGAAATACTTACTAAAATTACCAAAGCAGTAATTGCAACAATGAATGAAACTGGTAATCACAAAAATCACTGAATAAATCTTCAATCTTTGAATTAAAACTGAGAATTGTATCTACAACTAGGGTTTCTGGAAAAAGAGAGGAAAATCCTACTAATTCTCCGTATCAATAACAATAATAAATCGGGTTTTTATACCCTACAACAATTTCGGAGGTTCAGCTGCACTAGGAGTCTTTTTAGGAAGAGATAGGATTTGCAAATCTCGAAGCCCGGACCGGTCCGGGCCTTAGGCGGATCGGTCTGCCCCCAAGGCGGATCGGTTCTTTTTATTTTGGGGCGGACCGATCCGGGGGCGGACCGGTTCCTTTTATTTTTGCCTTCTTCGGTTTGCTTGTGGTTCGGGGTCTTCTGGAGTTTGGCAAAGCGGACCGGTCCGGGGTAGGGGTGGACCGGTCTGGCCATTTGACTTTTTGGCTCAACTTTGACTGTTCATAACTTTTGTTCCGGGATTCCGATTGAGGTGCCGTTTCTTCCTATGTGCTCGTGAATGAGATGTCTTCAACTTCTCTTTAGGTACCTCATCTAAATTTCGGGTGGAAACTCCACTTTTACCCTTTTGACTTTTCCTTCTTTCTTTCTTGATTCTTCCGGTTTCCTTCTTCCGTTTCTTGACATCAAATACCTGTAAAATCACTACAAAATACCAGAAACTTGGTGTAATCATTAGGATCAGTCAGTAGCAAGATTATGAGATAAAGTCAACTCAATTACGTTGTTCGAGGTGCTAAAAGTAACTAAATCAAGGGATAAATTAGGAAGAATTTATGCCAAATCAAACCCCCCTAACTTAGAACTTTGCGCGTCCCGAGCAATGTAAAAGAATCCTAGCAAGGCTCAACTCTTGAAAATCATTTTATTGGGATAAAATACCTTTTTCGCGGGCAAGCGATTGCGTTTAGCGTATGAAACAAGCCTTTAAACCCCTAGGTTACCCTAGTAGGATGAGTGTTGTCTCGTGAGGGTTTGCAGAGAATATACCCACAAAATTTGACTTAAAGAAAATTCAAAATACGCAAAAATTGTGCAATTCAAACTTTTCCAGAAAATAGTCATCATCAAGTCATATTTACAAGTCTCAAACCGTAGTGCGTGTGTGCGAAGCCGAAAATATAACCGACAATTTCCACTGATTGATCATTACGTTACTTATCCAAAAATTCGTTTTGATTTCAATTTCTCACGGAATGCTCTCACAAACGAATCTCTCGGATTATGACTATTCTCTCGGTATGCGTGATATAAAGAGTAATTGTTGATGGAAGCAAAATCACGCATTCAATTAGAAAGACGGAAATTTATGGTGAAAGGATCTCATCAAAGGATTACGTTTTTAAAAATGGGAACATTGCCTCTATTTCGCGCATTTAATCTCCTTTATTATCTTTTGGTGTCTTAGCTCTCCACGCGGTAATCAATTTTCGCAATTTGGACTCGGTTAGGACTTTTTCGGGTGTTTAAGGTATATTGGGTAAAATGAAGGAGGTAGGGAAGGTTGGAATTGGAAAAGTCATTAATGATGTCCATTTGTGCTTTTTCCGGGCTATTGCTCATTTTTCTTCTTTTTCTATTTTTTTTTGTTTTTCACTTCTTTTCTTTTCTTGCTATTTTTGTTGAGCATAACTCTTTTTTTCTTGCCCCTTTATATGCACTTTTTGGACTAAATTCCGAATTTTTTCATTTTTCACAATTCCGGGCTGGTTTTTCGGGTTGTCAAACGAAAGGAAAAATTATTCTGCTCAAATTTGGGTTACAAAAGGGATGATTTTTTTCACAACTTTTTATGGCCAATATTTTTGGGTAACAAACGATGGCCTACTTCATTGTCCAAAATGCCAATTGCGTTACCATATGCGTCTAGAGATGAATTTACGTTTAGAGATTAATCTGGCACGTTTTTCAAAGAAATATTACACACATTTTTCAAAATCGATCAAAATGAAAGACTTGAAATCCTCGACAACTTTTTAGGCGCTGAAAAGAACTTTGAGTTAACAATTAACTCGGATTGATTTAAAAACTCGCAAAAAGTGATAGGCTCGAATCTCACCGGGTTTGTTAATCTCCACACTTATTCGTTAAGTCGTCAATTTTCGCTCAATTTCCATCTTTGGTCAATTTTGGCTTTGTGTATGTTGAATGTTTACAACTTGAGACTTTAAACCGACTTTTAATGATATTTTTGAAATTTTTGAATTCCAATTTTTATTTATTTTGAGCAAAAATATTTTTGGATTTTTCAAAATTTTATGATTTTTTTGGAAATTTCTGGGCATTTTGGAAAATTTGTGAAGTTTTAGAAATACGCACTTGTGACCCCCCCTAACTTAGACTTTTGCATTGTCCTCAAGAGAAAAGGACTAAAATCTAAATAAGGAAAAATAATAAGTGCGATAAATAAAACAAACAAATGGAGAAAATGCAGTTTTTATTACAACAGGACTGTGTTACATGTGCAGGGAAAAACATACAACTGTGAACAGGAAAAAAAAGTAAAAAGCTGCCAACACCATATAAGGCTTCACCGGGGTGGGGGATGGGAGGAACCGGACGCGTTGGGGTCATAGGGGTTATGGTAGTAGGAAGGCAGTGGCTCATTAGGGTCCCCTATGCGGCGATAGATGTCCGCTTGGAAGCGGAGAACGATGTCCATGTCGCGCTCGTAGTTGGTCTGAAAGGTGTTGAAGTTTGTTTCAAGTGCCGACATGCGGGCTGATAGGTCGGTTCCCGCCCACTCGAAATCTGGTCGTCCTCCCGTCCGCCGACTCTTCATCCGGACCGATATCCCTCATCTCAACATCCGCACCGGCTGCCCCTTCATCTTCCTCGCTGTCGCTCGAAGCAACCTCCTCTTCACTATCACCGCCCCTCCTAGCCCGTAGGACAGCTAGCTGTTTGGCGCTCTTAGTTCGGGTCCCTTGTCCGAAAGGACCGGGGATGCGAGTGTGGTCGACCGGGGGCGCTATGCCAGCATCCCTAAGGATGGAAGTGATCAAACGGGCATAGGGAAGTGGGGTGGCGCCCTTCTCATCCAAGGACGCGTTAATGATATCCGCGTATAAAGTGCGGCCCAAATGGATGGAAGTGTGGGGGTCGAAGAGATGATAGGTCAAAGTAGCTTGCCGAGGCCGCATGGAGGAATCGTTGGACGTTTGTAGTATGTTGGCGCACACAATCTGAAATGTGAGGCGCGCCTTCTCGTTTAGGCGTCCAACGGCGACGGTTTGCCCCGTCCAAGCCACATTCAGCGCAATTCGGGCCATGATGATATCCTTGTCGACTGGGGGGACATTCCGGGGATAGCTAAATTTGGGAACGTCCGGGACGTCATACTCGGCCAACTTGTCCGTGAGACGGGCCAAGGAAAATGGGATGACATTCCCATCCACGAAAGCTTTGGCCTCGAATTGGGCCGTCCGAACGAGAGTGCCATAGCATGAGCGGACTTCGGTTGCCCAAACCGCTTCGTTGGGTTGGTTGAGGAATCGGCACCAACTCCGAGCCATGAATAGGGCGGTGACAGAGTTGGGCAACCCTTCCCATTGGACAGCGCGCTCCATATGGAGTTTGCGGCCCAAATCGAAGAATTGAGTGCACCATCTCTCCTCTTGGCGGGAGCGGAACTCGCCGTGACCGGAGGGTTGGATCTCGGTGGAGTCATATTTAGTGGGGGCAACACGGGGGGCCATGGAAACAGAAGGAATTTGTTGCTTGAAACACTAGAGAGGAAGAAGAGAGTATTTGGGTTGAAGGTGTGAGGAGAGGGGGAGGGATGGGGTGTATTTATAGTGGAAAGGGTGAGGGGAGGGGTTGGGTTTGGAGGGAATGGGTTTGGAGGGAAAAGGGGGTGGATTTGGGAGGGAAAGGTTGGGGTTGGGGGGAAAAGGGGGTTAAATCTTGGGAAGGGGAGAAGACAGACCTGCAGAAGGCGAACCGGTCCGGGGTAGGGGCGGATCGGTCCGGATCTTTGACTTTTTAAACCCTCGACAGGTGGACCGGTTCTTTTAAAAATAAAAGGAACCGGTCCGAGGGCGGACCGGTCCGGCCTAAAAAGGAACCGGTCCGTCCCCAGGTCTTTTGGGTTGGAATTCTCCGAACTTAGTTTCGAGCTCTCTTCTCCGAAAATTTCACTTTCACGACATACTCTCTATCAATCTGGACTAAAACCCTCTCGATTTCACTGGCCAACACCCTTTTGACTCAAAATTCCCGAAACACACGAATGCTTCTCCCGAACGGAACCTAGTCCTAACGACTCTCGAAACACACACGACTCTCACACACACGACTCTCACCCAATACGTGTCGGGGGTGCGACGACCTCACTGCAACAGCTCACTCGACCTCGTAAACGGGGTCCGACAACCAGACGGTGTCGACTTCTTCTGCACACGCCTCTAGATATGGCTTTAGGCATTGTCCATTCACTTTGAATGTATTTCCCCCTTTTAAATCGCCTAGTTCAACAGCTACATGGGGGAAAAACATTCTTCACAACGAACGGGCCAGACCATCGTGACCGCAACTTGCCCGGAAAGAGGTGAAGCTGAGAGTTATAGAGGAGAACTTTTTACCCGGGGAGAAACTCTTTTCGTCGAATGATGCTATCATGAGCGAGTTTCATCCTCTCTTTCGAAATTTTGGCATTCTCATACGCATCATTGCGTAGTTCTTCTAACTCATTCAATTGAAGCTTGCGGGCTTCACCGGCCTTGTCCATGTCATAATTCAATTGCTTAATCGCCCAATACGCCTTGTGTTCGAGCTCAACGGGAAGATGGCAAGGTTTTCCATACACAAAGCGAAAAGGGGACATGCCGAGTTGGTTCTTATATGCGGTACGATAGGCCCATAGCGAATCGTTCAATCTAAGTGACCAATCTTTCCGAGTAGGATTGACGGTCTTTTCGAGAATATTCTTGATTTCTCGATTTTCCAGTTCGGCCTGCCCATTCGTTTGTGGGTGATAAGTTGTTCCAACCTTGTGAACGACACTATACTTCCTCATGAGCTTCGTGAATGGCCTATTGCAAAAGTGCGTGCCATTATCACTAATTATTGCTTTCGGTGCACCGAAGCGGGAAAGTATGTGTTCCTGCAGGAACTTTATCACCACTTTGTTGTCATTAGTCTTGGTAGCTATAGCTTCCACCCATTTAGAAACATAGTCTACCGCAACAAGGATGTATAAGAAGCCAAAGGACGGGGGGAAGGGACCCATGAAGTCAATACCCCAATAGTCGAATATCTCAATGATGAGTATGGGGGTAAGAGGCATCATGTCTCGTCGAGTAATGGCTCCCATTCGTTGGCACCTATTTCACGATTTGCAATCGT
The DNA here is from genome assembly GCA_949130495.1 of Sambucus nigra. NCBI lineage: Eukaryota > Viridiplantae > Streptophyta > Magnoliopsida > Dipsacales > Adoxaceae > Sambucus > Sambucus nigra. Next base: position 320,949,254 of record OX422215.1, on the reverse strand, counting down.
CGTTCACATCCCGGAAGATTATGGGCCAATAGAGGTCGCATTGCAGAATTTTAGCGGCCGTTTTTTTCGTCGAAAAGTGGCCTCCACAAGCTTCCGAATGACAAAACTGGATGACTTTCGGGATCTCATCATCCTGTACACATCGTCGGATGATTTGGTCGGCGCAATATTTAAAAAGGAATGGATCATCGTAAAAGAACATGCGCGACCAAGTAAGAAATCTCTTCTTATCTTGCGGTGTCCAGTCGGGAGGGACGGCTCCCGTGACAAGATAGTTCACTATATCCGCAAACCAAGGTAAAGGAGAGGTGGCAAAAAGTTTCTCATCCGGAAAGTATTCGTCTATGGGTACGGGATCACTAGGTACGTCGGATGAAAGCCGTGATAAGTGGTCGGCAACGACGTTTTCTACTCCTTTTTTATCTTTGATGGAGAGATTGAACTCTTGTAGGAGTAGGATCCACCTTATGAGGCGCGGCTTGGCGTCTTTCTTTGCAAGTAGATATTTCAAAGATGCGTGGTCGGTGAAGCAAGTAATAGGAGAACCAATGAGATATGACCGGAATTTATCAAGGGCAAAGACTACCGCTAGCAACTCCTTCTTCGTGGTAGAGTAGTTGAGTTGAGGTCCATTAAGGGTCCGACTAGCGTAGTAGATGACATGAGTTTGCTTATCTTTTCGTTGGCCCAAAACAGCCCCGATCGCGTAATCGCTTGCATCACACATAAGTTCGAATGGTAAGGACCAATCCGGAACTTGCATGATGGGAGCGAACACAAGTATGTTTTTTAGTTTTTCAAAAGATCTTTGGCATGCTTTCGTCCACTCGAATGGGGTGTCCTTCATGAGTAGGTTGCTTAAGGGCCTAGCGATGGCGCTAAAGTCCTTAATGAACCTTCGATTAAACCCCGCGTGGCCCAAGAATGAGCGCACGTCCTTAAGCGATTTTGGTGGGGGAAGATCAACTATGACATCTATCTTTGCCCTATCAACTTCTATTCCTTTGGATGATACTATGTGGCCAATAACTATTACCTCGGTGACTATGAAATGGCACTTCTCCCAATTCAACACTAAGTTCTTTTCCACACACCGGGTAAGTACTTTTTCCAGCTTTTCTAAACAATGATCGAAAGAGGTGCCAAAAACGCTGAAATCGTCCATGAACACTTCGAGTCCTCTCTCGACCATGTCGCTAAATAAGCTCAACATGCACCTTTGAAAGGTCACGGGTGCATTACACAAGCCAAATGGCATACGTTTGTAGGCAAACGTACCAAAAGGGCAAGTGAAGGTCGTCTTCTCCTGATCAAGTACATCTACCTCAATTTGGTTATATCCGGAATAACCATCAAGGAAGCAATAATAAGGGTGGCCCGCTACTCTCTCAAGCATTTTATCAATAAATGGCAAGGGAAAATGGTCTTTCCTAGGTCCCGCATTGAGTTTTCGGTAGTCAATGCAAACGCGCCACCCAGTGGTGGTACGTTGGGGAACGAACTCTCCCTTAGCATTCTCAATCACAGTCATACCCGACTTCTTCGGGACGATTTGAATAGGGCTCACCCATTTGCTATCCGAGATTGGGTAGATAATACCGGCATCCAATAATTACTTCTTTCATGTTGGGATTTAGTCTTCTTTGCATTTCTCTAGAGGGCTTGACATCCTCTTCGAGATGGATCTTGTGAGTGCAAATCAAAGGACTTATCCCTTTCAAATCAGCAATGCACCAACCAAAAGCACTTTGGTGCTTCCTCAGAATTTTTAATAATTTACCCTCCTGCCCTTCGTCTAGGCTAGAGGAGATAACAACAAGAAATGTCTCATCCTCTCCTAGGTATGCATATTTAATATGGGAGGGGAGCTTCTTTAATTCGAGGGTTTGAAATTTGTCATTGGAGGGAACCATGTGTGTATCCCTCGGAGGTAATTCCTCAAATCTAGAAACCCAATTAACATCTCTCACGTCCTCGTCCGACGTACTCTCATCGAGTAGCTCTCTCAACTCCCCAACCTCCCTCTCGAAGTCGGTGTACGTCCCCTCACTCTCGTATTTTGCCGCTAAACAGGACTCTAAAGCGTCGCCACAGTAATTCTCCTCAAAATAATCCTCTACTATCTCATCTATGATGCTCACCGCGTGAAGATCATCTTCCTCCCCTGCATTTTGGGCTATATGGAAGATGTTGGTTTCCAAGGTCATGTTCCCAAAGGTGAGTTGCATTCGCCCATTCCTAGTATTGATGATTGCGTTAGCCGTAGCTAGGAAAGGGAGCCCAAGGATGATGGGAACATGATTGCTCGAGTTGAAGGAGGGCTCCGTGTCCCAAATGACAAAATCTACCGGAAAGTAGAAAGTGTCAACTTGGACGATCATGTCCTCGACTATGCCTCGTGGGATCTTCACTGTTTGATCCGCTAATTGGAGAGTGACCTTTGTGGGCTTGAGGTCGCCCAAGTCAAGTTGCCTATAGATGGAGTAAGGGAGGATATTTACACTTGCTCCCAAGTCAAGTAAGGCTTTTTCGATTTTATTCTCTCCAATGATGCAGGATATGGTGGGTGCACCGGGATCTTTGAATTTAGGCGGGAGATCATTTAGTAGAATGGAGCTCACGTTCTGGGATAGAAAGACATTCGTCTTTACCTTCATCTTCCTTTTTACCATCAACAAATCTTTGATGACTTTGTCATAAGCTGGAATTTGCTTAATGGCATCAAGAAAAGGTAAATTCAGCTTTACTTGCTTTAGCACTTCTAGCACGTCTTCACGTGGGTTTCCTTTATGGGAGGGAATCAACCTTTGAGGAAACGGTGCCGCGGAGGGTGGTTTCACTACCACCTCTGGCTCACTAGTGTCTTCCTTATCACTCTCGTTCAAGGGGACATCTTCGGCCTCTTTCGTGGCGAGCAAAATCTCCTTGTCTTTCGTTGTGTCGTGTGGGCGAGGTGATAAATCAACGACTCTCCCACTACGAAGAGTGGTCACAGCTTGACATTGCTCCTGATGTTCAGTGGAGGTGGAGCTAACAATAGTTTGACTTTGGGGAGGTCGTTAGCCTTGGACAGGAAACTTACCTTTCTCTTGAACACTCAATGAGGATTGTATTTTTGACAGATTCGCATTTATGTCGCCAATCAGACGATCATATTTGGCATTGGTTGCGGTCTGGCTTGCGATGAATTGATTCATGGTATCCTCGAGAGTTCTCCGCTGTGGCGGGATATAATTTCCTTGAGGTGGTGGTGCTTGCACATGTCCTTGCATGTGTGGAGCTTGTTGAAAGTGTTGTGTTGGAGGAGGGGCAACATGCGAAGGAGGGTTCATTACGGCATGTTGTTGCCCATAGCTAAAACCGGGATGGTTTTTCCATGAAGGGTTGTAGGAATTCCCGTGTGGGGCACCGAAATTACCCTTAAATCCTCCAATACCACTAACTTGCTCCTGAAGCATTACTTTGTAGGCGGGTATCGTCGGACATTCCTCAGTTGAATGGCCCGCCTCACAAATAGCACACACCTTCTCGACGGGGTTCGGTATGGATCCAGTTAGTCCTCTCCCACATATCCCTCGTATGTCTCGCATCTCTTTCTCAAGTATATCAATCCGACTGTCCGCTATAGAATTCTTTTCTACATGATATAGGCCGAACGCTGACGGAGTGGAGGTCACTTAACGATTTCGATTTTGAGCATTAGGGTCGGAGGTATCCCAGGATTGGGTAGTCTCGGCGACATACATCAAATGAAGCTCAGCATCTTGGGCGTCTAAGTCGACAAAGGGACCACTTCCCATGGTTTCAACAAGTTGCTTGGAGTTGAGATTCAGCCCATTATAGAGAAAAATGATGATTTGCGCTGTATCAAATCCGTGATGGGGGCATGAAGTAACTAACTCATTGAAACGCTAATGACATCGATGAAATGGCTCATTTTCAGGTTGTCTGAACGCTTAAATTTGAGCCTTTATGGAAATTGTTCGATGTGGTGGGAAGAATTTCTTGAGAAATCTCGATTGTAACTCGTTCCAAGATGGAATCGATCTCGGAGGTAAAGACCATAGCCAGGTCTTAGCTTTATCTTTGAGCGAGAAAGGGAAGAGTTTGAGACGGATCACCTCTTGGGTGCAGGTTTAATCATTGAGCGTATCGCACACATCCTCAAATTTCCTAATATGGAGGTATGGCTTTTCAGAATCCGTACCGTGGTAATGTGGTAGCATCTGGATCATTCCATTTTTAAAATGGAATTGCCCGGCATTATACGGGAGTATAATGCATCCCGGAGTGATAGTGCGCTCGGGATATAGGAATTCTCTCAGCGGGCGGTATGGGGGCTCTTCCTCACAGGTGGGTGCATTACTGTGTTGTGACATCTCTCTCTCACTTAACGACTCGGTGCTCTCACTTAGTGTGCTCGAAGTGTGCTCGGAGGTGTGTCCTACGAAGGAAAACGGAGTGTTATTAGAGATTGAGTGTGACGGTGTGGGAGGTGGAATCCAGAACTGTTGGGCGTTTGGAGTGTGGGGACTATCTGGGTTATACTCAACTATTGGATTTTCGTAAGTGCTGGTTGGAGTATTATGGGGAGTGGGAGTGGAATTTTGCATTAAAAGCTTGTGAGAGATGGTGGTGAATCTTTTTGTGCTTTTTAAATTTTTGAAAATTTTTGGTCAAAGCTTTGGATTGACTCGATCTAATCCTAAGTCTACCTAGTTCCTCGGTAACGGCGTTTGGTAGCTGACGCGACTGAAAATGTGTCTCAGAAATGCGTTCACTCTAGGCTCAAGTGCAAGCCTATCGCTCAAGTAATAATCCCACTAAGTCGGGTATCGATCCTCAGGGAAAAAGGACAACAGAGTTGTGACGACGGGAAAAGACAGAGAAACCCTAACTTTGACTCTAAAAAGAAAAGGAAAAATTGATTTGATTTTGAGATTGATTACAGCTAAATGCGATAATGAAATTATGAAGAAATGCAACTATACTAACTGTTGATACCAAATTTAGTCCGCTGATATGGCCCAATTGAATGAAGACACATGGCAATATACGTGGCAACAACAAACACTTCCGAGGAACTCAGATGCTCCGAGGAACCATACTACGACGAGGAACACTGCTTTCCAAGGAACTCATACGCTCCGAGGAACAAGACCTCTCCGAGGAACTCTTAAGTACCGAGAAGCTTAGGCGGTCCGAGCAACTCAGGCGGTCCGAGCTGCACCTCGAATAAAGCATTAATAGCTGGATAACTAACAGTTCGACTGATTTATTAAATGCTTATCATTCAGACGCACACGCTTAAAGGGCATTGAATGTATTACCCTTTCATATGTACATCATTTAATGTATTACCCTTTCACATTACAGCCTGAGGGCTATAAATACATTGTACAATCCTCATTGTAGGGGGACCGGGAATTTCTTGAGAGAACTTGTAATCGAGAATTCCTAAACACTCAGCAATAACACAATAGTGGACGTAGGCCATTCTTATAAGGCTGAACCACTTTAAAATTATTTGTCTCATTTATTTATCTGTGATTGAATAATTAGAGTGATCTAATTTTTTACATCAACAGATTGGCGCCGTCTGTGGGAAACGACTGGTAATATCATTTTTCACCAAAAACAATCCATTACGAATGGCTGACATTTCGGAATCCAGCAATCGAAACGCTGGAACCCCTCCAAATCCATCTGCTTCGCCAAATATTCCAGATCTGGCTGGAATAATGACAAATCTGGCTCAGGGCCAGACCGTCATGCAAGAAACAATGCGATAACTCATACAAACCCTCCATAGCGGTGCACCAACCCATTCAGGACTGCAGCGTATTCAAAGAAACACCCGTGCACCATCCTCACGTACTAGGCGTACCAATTCATATCGCAATGAGGAATTTGAAGATTTTTCTTATCAACCTGGACGAACTTCATCAGTGCGAGCCACAGATACAGAAAAACGTATCACTCTTTCTCCAGAAAGGACTAGTGCGTTAGAGAGGTTAAGCATGGTATCATCTTTTGATCGATTAGGACTTAGAAGGATTATAAGTCCTCCTAAAGTCGTATCGAGGAGTTTTCGACGACCATCAGATTTAAGGGAAGGATCTGCCCAGTCACGAGCAGCTGCTCGTCAAGATAGATCCCAGGAAGCCACTTCAACGCGATCAGTTACTCGAACCAATAGGCCTGAGGAAGGAAATGATGCATGGAAAGGATCTATTCAGAGGCTGGAGGATAGATTAGGGGAAATGGCTAAGGCCAAGAACCCTCTACAATGAACCTTTGTTCGAGGAACACCTTTTGTCCAGTCAATTGTAGATTTTCCAACACCATCAAAGTTCAAAGCACCTGTTGTGACCCCCAAATATGATAGAAAGACTGACCCTGTCCTTCATATAGAACAATACCAAGCTGCAGCCGACATCTATGTTGTTCCCGATGAGATGAGATGCAGAGCATTCTCGAGAACTCTTACCGAATCTGCTCAAATATGGTATAATAATCTTCCTCGGGGTAAGATCTCAACTTTTCTTCAACTGGCCGAGTTATTCATTGGGAATTTCTGTTTTGGGGCAAAGCTAGTTAAACGAGTAGCACATTTGTTAAGTGTTAGACAAAAAGCTGGTAAGAGTACTAGAGATTATATAACTCGTTTTAATAACGAGAAACTCGAAGTCATTGATTACGAGGAGAAGGCAGCGATTACCGCCTTGATGAGTGGACTACTGCCGAACAAGTTGTACTACACTTTGGCCAAAGATCCACCTCGAACCATGTCAGAACTGATGGGAAAAGCGTTCAAGATTATGAATGTCGAGGAGGCTATGGCTGCGAAGAAGAATATGGATGCTAAAGAAACCAAGGTGGAGGGTGATAAAGCTAAGAAGAAAGAGAATAAGAACAATGATAATGACAAACATTCAAAAAGTAGGTCGGTATGGGATGTAATGAAGAAATACGATAATTATACTCCTTTGAAGAAGGATATCAACCATGTTCTAGAAGAAATCAAGAACAACGAGGAACTAAACTGGCCAGAAAAAATGAAGGCAGACCCTGACAAGAGGAATAAAGCGAAGTATTGCGAGTTTCATAAAGATCATGGCCATATGACCAAGAACTGCATAGCTCTTCAGAATGAGATTGAAACACTCATCCGACGAGGAAAGCTGTCAAAATATGTTGATCGTGGAAGCGAAAGAAGAAATAATGACCGAGCAAGAGAGAGGTCTAGATCCCCTCGTCAAGCAGAGGAGAACAAGAAAAGAAACCATGAAGTGGATCCAGAGGATGACCCCGATCTTCCCAAGAGACCAAGGCAGCCAGAACGAGAGGTATTTTCAATACGTTTTGGGTCATTTGACTGTAATGTTATAACAGGTGGAGATGCAGGAGGAGGAGACCTTACTGCAGAAAGAAAAGCTTACCTCGATGAGGCTCAAGCTTGCTCGTAAATTCAGCGAATAAATCTAGCTGAGGAGGATCGCCCGAGAAAGGTGAACAAAGAGAAGTTAGTCATTGGGTTCTCAAAGAACGACCTTGCAGGTGTTCTATATCCTCATGATGACCCATTGGTGATCAAGATGAGAATTAAGGAGGTTATGATTTCAAGAGTACTGGTCGACAATGGTAGCTCGACAGATATCATGTTCTACTCGTGCTTCGATAGTTTAAATCTAAAGCTATCTCAACTGGAGCCTTACCATAGACCCCTCATCGGTTTTGCTGGCGAGAAAGTATTTCCACTTGGGACGATCAAGTTAGATATATTCATTGGTACGTGTCCTGCTTGTCGGACAGAAAGAATACGCTTCTTTGTGAAGGATAAGAATGTTCAATCATCATACAATATCATCATGGGAAGAGTAGGATTGAAGAAGTTCGAGGCTGTACCATCAACAATGCATCAGTGCCTAAAATTTCGAACAAACTTTGGAGTAAAAGTTGTGAAAGGTGATCAGAAAGTAGCTCGGGAATGCTATTATTCATCCGCCGAGCAAGAAGAACTGGAGGAATCAAGGAAAAAGACTACTACCTATCAAGTGGATGAAGGTGCAGAAATTGAAACATTGGATCCTAGAGATGAGTCGCAACTCGTGAAGGGTCAAGTAGTGGAAGCTACTGAAAACATCATTCTAGACGACGAGCACCCTGAACGAACTACTCAGGTAGGTTCGTCGTTGGAAGTTTCATTGAAACAAGAATTGATAACTTTCCTTAGAAGCAGAAAACAAAATTTTGCGTGGAGTCATGAAGATATGCCTGGGATAGACCCAAATTTCTTATGTCACGAGCTCAATGTGAATAAGGAGATTAAGCCTGTGAAGCAGAGAAGAAGAGTATTTAGTCCCGAGAAGAATCAAGCTATACAGGAGGAAGTCGAGAAGCTCCAGAAGGCTTGTTTTATTGAAGATGTTAAATATCCAGAATGGTTAGCTAATGTGGTGATGGTAAAGAAGAAGAACAACAAGTGGAGGATGTATGTAGACTTCACCGACCTCAACAAAGCATGCCCAAAGGACCACTTTCCATTGCCCCGAATTGATCAACTAGTAGATGCAACCTCGGGACACGAGCTGCTGAGCTTCATGGATGCTTATTCCGGTTACAACCAAATTAAAATGGAACCTGAAGACAGGGAGAGTACTTCTTTCATTACCCCTAGGGGAACTTATTGTTATAATGTTATGCCTTTTGGTTTGAAAAATGCAGGTGCGACATATCAGCGGCTGATGAACAAGGTCTTTGCTGAACAAATCAGTTGCAATATGGAAGTCTATATTGACGATATGCTGACAAAGAGCAAGAAAGCTGCCAATCATCTAGTTGACTTAAGTCAGACTTTTGATCAACTGGATAAATATCAAATGAAGCTGAACCCGACGAAGTGCATATTTGGAGTACGAGAAGGCATGTTTCTCGGGTACATTGTCAATCAACGAGGCATTGAGGCAAATCCAGAAAAGATCAAAGCTCTATTAGGGCTGCGATCTCCAACGACGAAGAAAGAGGTGCAAAGTCTTACAGGACGAGTAGCAGCACTCAACAAATTTGTATCGCGAGCAACTGACCGATGTCTCCCATTCTTCAAGATGCTTAGAAAAACTTTTGAGTGGAATGATGAATGTGAGAAGGCTTTTCAAGACTTGAAGAAATACTTGGGAGCACCTCCACTGTTGTCCAGGCCGGTGATGGGAGAAAAATTGTACTTATATATAGCAGTGTCCGAGAATGCAGTTAGCTCGGCGTTGATCAGAGTGGAGAATGGAGTGCAAAAACCAATTTATTACACAAGTAAGGCCTTCCGAGGAGCAGAGATCAGATATCCAAGGCTGGAAAAATTGGCACTGGCGCTGATTGAGGCGAGTAGGAGAATGAGTCCATACTTCCAGGCTCATACTATAGTCGTATATACTGATATGCCATTGAGGCAAGCCCTTCATAAGCCAAAAAAATCAGGGAGATTGATGTACTGGGCAATAGAGCTCGGTGAATATGATATAGTCTATGAACCCAGATCATCACTAAAAGGGCAAGCTGTGGAAGATTTTATAGCAGAGTTCACCTATCCTGATACCCCCGAGGAGCAAAAGTTGCTCGCTGATCAACCTGTGGATGTTACAGGATCAACAAACACAAGCTCAGACCAACTTCGATTGGTTAAAGGGCAAGTGGATGTTACAAGATCATCAAATTTGAGCTCGAACCAATTCTGATTGGTAAAAGAGCAAGAAGAGATGATCAACGAAGAGCAAGAAATATCCAGGGTGGATGAAAGGAAGCAACAAATATTTCACCGAGGAACTCTGACTGATCAGAAATTTGAAGACGAGTTACCTATATGGAGGCTATATGTAGATGGTTCATCTTGCACTACAGGATGTGGCGCGGGGATAGTTTTGAGCACTCCGGACGAGGTCGACATAGAATACGCCCTGCGTTTCCAATTCAAAGCTTCCAATAATGAGGCTGAGTATGAGGCCATGATTGCAGGACTTAGTTTGGCAAAAATTATGGAGGCGCAACAGGTTATTATTTTTAGTGATTCTCAATTGATCGTAAATCAAATGTTGGGAGTATATGAAGTTAGAGGAGAATTAATGATCAGATATCAGGCAAAGGTGATGGAGTTAGTATCAGACTTTGCTGCTATTCGGGTGGTTAGGATACCGAGAATGGAGAATGCAAGAGCAGACGCCTTAGCTCGAGTAGCATCAGCTACTCGTACTCCGGAGAACAATCCCAATTGAAGTTTTAGCTGGTCGGAGCATAGATGAAGATATGACGACGAACTTTATTACCCTTGATTTAGGACCATCTTGGATGGATCCCATCAGGGTATATATTGAGGAGGGAGAATTACTAATTGACAAGCTCGCGGCTAAGAAATTGAAGTTTAAAGCTGCTCGGTATGTATTAACTAATGGTATTTTATATAGACGAGGAATTATGGCAGGTTTGCAGGGATGTGTACATCCCTCCGAGGTGAATGAGTTAATTGAAGAGATCCATGAAGGGTCCTGTGGAGCCCATGTAGCAGGTCGGCGCTTTTGCAAAGGGTGATGACACAGGGATACTACTGGCCGACGATGAGGGCCGATTGTATAGCCTATGCCAAGAAATGTGACAAGTGCCAACGTTTTTCCTCCATCCGAAGAACTCCACAAGCATTGTTGACACCCATAACTTCCCCCTGGCCATTTTCCATGTGGGGAATAGATTTGGTTGGGCCACTACCAACGACCAGAGGAAGGTTCAAATACCTCGTCGTCGCAGTGGATTATTTTACTAAGTGGGTAGAAACTGAGCCACTCATTGATATGACGTACGAGAAGGTGTACCAATTTATTTGGAAGAACATCATTTGTTGATATGGTCTTCCTCATGCTTTCATCACAGACCATGGAACACAATTTGATAACGAGGAGTTCGCTGCCTATTTTCATCAATCAAATATTTTGAAGGTCCACTCAGCACCAGGGTATCCTCAAAGCAATGGAAAAACTGAAGTGACAAACAGAACGCTGCTGAATGGTTTGAAGAAAAGATTGGATGATGCAAAAGCAAACTGGATCAACGAGTTACAGTCAGTACTTTGGGCTTACCGAACTACTCCCCGAGTAGCAACTGGAGAATCACCATATATGTTGGCATTTGGAAGTGAAGTTGTTATACCTGCCGAGTTGGGCCTCCCAACACACAGGGTATTGAATTTCAATTCCCTTGACAGCGACTTAATGAGAAGATTGGATTTAGACATGCTCGAGGAAGTTAGAGAAGAAGCAGCCATTAGAAATGCTGCTTACCAGCAGCGAACAGCTTTGTTCTACAACAAGAGAGTGAAGAAGTGCGACCTGAAAGAAGGAGACTATGTGCTGAAGAAAGTAATTCAAAAGCACAATAAGATGGAGGCAAACTGGCATGGACCATACCGAGTTACAGAAGTTGTTCGACCAAGAACTTACCGAATAGCAACTCTAGATGGAGAGGAGTTTAAGAATGCATGGAACGCAGAGCATCTACGCAAGTATTATCAGTGATGAATAAAATGAAACTATTCTGCCGAATTCTTTCTTTTTATTGAAAGTTTTTTGGGGAATAGTGATACACACTACTCGGGGCAAAACTCGGCAAAGCTCAGGCTACTCAATTTTTTCTCGAAAATGCCAACTAAGGTTGGTCGAGAAACCAATATTCCTCCGGGAAGTAAAGCTACCAATATTCCTCCGGGAAGTAAAGCTACCAATATTCCTCCGGGAAGTAAAGCTACCAATATTCCTCCGGGAAGTAAAGCTACTTGTATTCCTCCGGGAAGAAAAAATTTTGTATTCCTCCGAGAAGAAAAACTTTATATTCCTACGGGAAGTAAAACTATATGTTCCTCGGGAAATAAAAGTATTCTTAAAAATGCCAACTTATGTCGGTTAGGAAGTAAATATATTCTCGAAAATGCCAACTTGAGTTGGTCGGGAAGTAAAATTATTTCAAAAAGACTAACTATGGCTGATCGGGGATAAAAACCACCAACTGTAGTTGGTCGACAAGAAAAATTTACCGACCTTAGTTGGTCGGAATCATTTAAGAGAAAAATCTACTAACTATGATTGGTCGGGGATGAAAACCCACTAACTATAGTTGGTCGACAAGTAAAATTTAACGACCTTGGTTGGTCGGAAACATTTTAAACACTTTTTATACTCGTAACTTTATTATTAAGTGATCGAGTAACATTTTGATACTCGTAACTTTATTATTAAGTGATCGAGTAACATTTTTATACTCGTAACTTTATAATTAAGTGATCGAGCAACATTTTTGATACTAGTAATTATTACTAAGTTGGTCGAGAAACAAAATATTATTTTTGCCAAATGACTACCATAAATTCAAGCTATTCGACAATAAATTGATCGACAAACTACACAATATTGTTATCTTTTTAACAGATATACATGCACAAATATAAAGTGTTTGATAATTACAAGACAATAGCAATTAAGATTGCAAATGAAAATGAAACTCTTTTCTTAAATTCAAAACAAATTACATTGATAATGAAATGAAAATTACATTGATTGTGAAATGTATACAAGTTTATTACATCAAAATTCCTATTCTACTGGTCTTTTCCCCTCTGCTTTTGACACAGGTTCCTCGCCAGCAGGCAGATCATTTAAAGCCAGAGGAGAATTTATGAAGTTGAGATCTTTCAACATCCTGACATTCATCACGGATGGTCGATCTAAGAGGTGCTCTGGACGAGATATCTCGGCATTTGAATGGAGATTGTAGTCACCGAGATATTTGGAAATCAAGTTTCGAGGAATGGCCCGAGCAGGGATCCAACTCATATCCAGTTTGTATGGTGGTACAGGTAAGTCGAGCAACCCGGGATCGTGGTAGTCCCACAGGTAATGACCATGTTCGAGCTGCAGCACACCTACGGCATTCAACCAGCCTTGCTTGTAGCCCTCATTATTGGCATTCTGGATACGATCGTCCAAGTGGTAGAGCGCTTCGTTGTATCCAGCCATCCAGAACTCCCTGGGCTGTTTGTGGAACTGATATGTTAGTCTTTCCATTTGCTCGTGGAGGTTTTTGACGAAGAGCTCTTTGTTCTCCAATGTAGATTTCTGCTCAGAGAGTTGCTCTTCCAAGTCCCTGATTTTCTTTGACATTGCAGCCAAAGCCTGGTTCTTCGCCATCAGCTGGAAGGCCTGGTTTTCTAAGGCAGACTGAGTCCTCTGTTCCTCGACAGGAATTTGAGTTGCTCTTGCTCGTCTACGAGATGATGTAGAGGGGCCAGCTCTCTTTAAGGTTTCCAACTCGTCCCTCAAGTTGGCGTTCTCGACCTCTAAGAACGAGAATCCCTCATCGTTCACTGGGATTAAGGCTTTTGAAGAAGAGGCTGCAGACTTCAACTGTGACAGCTTTTTTTGCAAGTTGTTGTTCTCTTGCTCTAGCAACTCGGTAATTTGTCTGCACTCCTCGACCTCACCCCTCAGAGTTCTCTCCCTTATATCGTAGCCAGCAAAAAGCTTCTCGTAGCCCTTGTCGGCAATGATCTACTGGTACTTCTTCTCGTACCCCCCATGCAACAGGGCAGTGGATTCTTTGTATTGTAGCTGAAGGTCTTCGAGGGTGCCTTGGAGATCCTCGATCATATCATAATAGGCCACATTATTGGCCACTGCTCGATCAAGTAGACACTTCAGATAGTGATATGCTTCAACTGCCTGTTCTGAAGCATCTTGGCCGAGGATGTCGACGACTTGTGCTGCACTCAGGTCTGTGTGACAAGCCTTAAAGTATTCATTACATTGTCGCAGCAGCTTTGTATCATGGACAGATAACAATTCCATCCTGGCCAGAAACTAGCAGAGAAAGAAAAAGCAATAATCAATAAGAAGTACAAGCAGAGTATGAATAGAAGATAGACAACAGTATGCAAAAAAGTCCAAGTTTTATTAGATCATAAAATTCAGAGTTACATATTCATGGTTACAATTGACAAAAGAAAAATATAAAGATAAACTCGAACAACTCTAAACCTTTTCCTTGTCTCCCAAAACCTTCTCGGGAGGCTGGGACGAGGAAGTAGGTTGCTCGGAGGGAGTAGAGAATTGCTCGGGGAGCGCCAGCAGTTGCTCGGAAGAAGTAACGATTTGCTGAAGTTCCTCGGCAGCAGGCTGGATGGCTGGGGGATGATCTCCCATCACCATAGAAGATTCTTCAGAGGCAGCTTCATCCTCTTCTTCATCCTCAGGAGTGGGAGGGGGACCAGGAATGTGTTGCTGGAAGAGCTCAGAAGACTCATCAACCTTCATCTCCTGGAGAGCTGCAACCCATCCATCTCTGAAGTAATTTAGGCTGTCATATTCAACTTGTGACATCATGGCAGCCAACCCCTTGTTCCACCCCTTGTCCCATCCAGCGCTGAAGGACTTCTTCACAGCCATCTTCCTCTTCAACTTCTCCGAGGAAAGCTTCTCGGACAGCAGGTTATCAGCAGCTTTCAATTTTCTCTCAACCTCCTCCTTCTGCCGATTTACCTCCCGAAGTTGAGCCAACTCCTCTTCAGCAACCTTGAGCTTATTCTCTAGCTCTCCAGCATTCTTGAGCTTCTCGTCGAGCTCTTTATTTTTCCCCTCCAAGTCCTTTATTCTCTTCTCCAACGCCTTGGAGACTTCAACAATTTGAGCTTTCTCGTGCTCAGTGGAGGTAAGCTTCTTCTCTCAGACAGCCTTGTCAGTGGCATATTTTTGGCGAGAATCGTCCAAAGACTTGATAGCTTCTTCCAGAGCTCCCTTCACACTGGACGAGGAGCATGAAGCTTTAATTGCTTCATCCTTCTTCAGAATTATATTGAAGCAGCTCGTCAACTGTGAAAAGAAAGAGAAAGCAAGTCAGAAACAGAAATGACAAGGGAAATATGAAAAGTTCAAAAAAGCATGATTCTACGAATTGGGAAGGAAAAATAAATACAAAAGAACTCCTAAATATCAGGAGGACCATTTAAAACTACCATATTCCGAGAAAGAATGTTCCACACTCCTAAAATTTTGATCTATGAAACATTGGGGGCTTCTGTTGATACCAAATTTAGTCTGCTGACATGGCCCAATTGAATGAAGACACATGGCAATCTACGTGGCAACAACAAACACTTCCGAGGAACTCAGATGCTCCGAGGAACCATACTACGACGAGGAACACTGCTTTCCGAGGAACTCATACGCTCAGAGAATTATGTATACGAGGTTCAAGCCCGCGTCATACCTAATCTGAGGATGAGTAAATCAGTATCGCGATAGTAGCACTCGAATTGCACTCTAAATCATCACGAGTACCCAGAGGCAAACGAGATATAAAGATCTGCAATTGTTGTGTACTACGCAATACGGTCATAGTCAATCACTAAATTCAGCGGATTAATTTTATACACACGCACTAACACATCAGGTTGGGTTCATGCATCCCGGCCTTGAAAATTCTAGCCTAGCATGTTGAAAATAATGGAAACAGTGATTAATGTGCAGGTATTCATGATTACTCTAAAAAATGATAATTAGATGTAGAAAGGAATTGGAAATAAGAAATACTTACTAAAATTACCAAAGCAGTAATTGCAACAATGAATGAAACTGGTAATCACAAAAATCACTGAATAAATCTTCAATCTTTGAATTAAAACTGAGAATTGTATCTACAACTAGGGTTTCTGGAAAAAGAGAGGAAAATCCTACTAATTCTCCGTATCAATAACAATAATAAATCGGGTTTTTATACCCTACAACAATTTCGGAGGTTCAGCTGCACTAGGAGTCTTTTTAGGAAGAGATAGGATTTGCAAATCTCGAAGCCCGGACCGGTTCGGGCCTTAGGCGGACCGGTCTGCCCCCAAGGCGGATGGGTTCTTTTTATTTTGGGGAGGACCGGTGATACGACGCAAATATTGCGTATTTCACCCGTTAACCTACGCGTTATTAGCCCCCTCGGGTATCTTAATCCCTATATTTATGCTCGTTAACCAGACAACCTCGGATTTCTATGTTAACATTTTTTGCAGGGGTTAATTGAGCTTTTGTAGGTATTTGGATGCTTAGTATGAAGTTCGGACGCATTCCGGTGAAGTTCCGTACACAACAGCACGTTCAAGGGCATTTTAGTCTTTTCACAGCTTGGGTACCTGGACCGACATCTCACGGAATTTGTAGCCCTCCTCGCTAGCTTCGCGTGGCCGCGAACGGTGCACGATTCCGATTCATAACGAAGAAGTTACGGCATTTTCAGCGGAGGAAAAACAAGGAAAGCAAAAGAGGAGAAGGAGAAGAAGAAAAGAGGAATGCAGTAGGCTGCTGCAATCTGCTCTGCTTGATCGATCGATCGACCCCTTTGGTCGATCGATCGACCATTCTAATTTGCCGAATTTTTGCCTAGGTCGATCGATCGACCAAAGGGGTCGATCGATCGATGCTCTGTTTTCTGCAGATATTTTGCCTTCTTTTCTTTCTTCTTTATTTTTATTCCAACTTACTATATAAGCCAATTTTTGTTGTAATAAGAAGGAGGGCAGCCCATACACGATTTTAGGTTAGAATAGTTAGGGTTTTGAGGGTTTTGGATGGTTCTTCTTCATTTCTCTTTGGATTAACAATCTAATTGGTTTGTATGTTGACTATTCATCTCCCATACCATTAATATAGCTTGTTTTCCATTAGTTTTTGCTTTCTAGATAATTTACATGCTTTGTTAATTAGTTTACATGCTTTATTTCTTGCTTTCCTAGTTTAATTAGTTTAATTTAGTTTATTTCCATGTCGTGCCCTTAGATAAATAGGGTCGGGATTTCGTTCCGCCATTTACGGGTTTGGACCTCGAAAGTTAGGGTTTCGTGTAAAATTGCATTTAATTGAAATCGCGTGTATTAAAGTTGGATTGTTATGCGTTTAACTTTATTTGTCACGCAACTTTAGTGTTTATAGCGATAATTCGAATTTAATCCGCGTGTGACCATTTTTGATTAAATGTTTAATCTCGCAACTTTGGCTTAAATTCCTTATTGCGTGATGTTTATGCTTAATTGAAAATGATCGATTAAATGTTTTCGAATCAAAATTCTAATTAGTAGTTGTTTAGCCCGTGAATGTGTGTATGCGATCCCGATCCTCGCTTTCCTTTAATTTAGCGTTAACTTCTCTTTTGTTTTTCCACCATAACCACCCATCACCTTTTCTTATTTCTTTTACACCATTTTTATTCTTGAAGTTTTTAAACAATTAACATCTAAAATTCAATCACTCCCTGTGGATTTCTTACGATACTCGACTTACCGCTGTGCTTGCTTGTCAAGTGTAGTAGTAGCTTAGGTTTTTTGTATCGCGGCGGCGAAACACACAACGATTGTGTCCTCACACGAACACACTTTTTCCGCCCGGCCAACCGGTCCGGGGGTGGACCAGTTCCTTTTATTTTTGCCTTCTTCGGTTTGCTTGTGGTCCGGGGTCTTCTGGAGTTTGGCAAAGTGGACCAGTCCAGGGTAGGGGCAAACCGGTCCGGCCATTTGACTTTTTGGCTCAACTTTGACTGTTCATAACTTTTGTTCCGGGATTCCGATTGAGGTGTCGTTTCTTCCTATGTGCTCGTGAATGAGATGTCTTCAACTTCTCTTTTGGTACCTCATCTAAATTCTGGGTGCAAATTCCACTTTTGCCCTTTTGAATTTTCCTTCTTTCTTTCTTGATTCTTTCGGTTTCCTTCTTCCATTTCTTGACATCAAATACCTGTAAAATCCCTACAAAATACCAGAAACTCGGTGTACTCATTAGGATCAGTCAGTAGCAAGATTATGAGATAAAGTCAACTCAATTACGTTGTTCGAGGTGCTAAAAGTAACTAAATCAAGGGATAAATTCGAAAGAATTTATGCCTAATCAGCAGCTTTTAATGATCCATCCCAGGGTTACTCAAATATCTTCTCAACATACCCATTATATACGGTAAATCTGGATGCGTACATACTTAATCATACATAAGACTCGCTACAGCTAAAGCATAAGGAACTTTTTTCATTTCTTTACTTTCAGTGTCATTCTTGGAGCATTGACAGAGACTAAACTTGTCTCCCTCAGCAAGGGGAGTATCTCCTTGTGCACAATCTTTCATGCCAAATCTAGCGAGTACCTTCTCGATACAGCTCTTTTGTGATAACCCAAGGACACCCCGAGAGCAATCTCGGTGTATCTTAATTCCCAATACAAAAGAGACATCGATCCCCAAGACCTTTCATTTTAAAATGCTTAGTTAGAAATCTCTTATTTTGTGCAATAAGCATATATCACTGCTAGCCAGTAATATGTCATCGACATAGAGCACAAGGAAGATAAATTTACTCCCACTGAACTTATGATATACACAATCATCAACTGCATTAACCTCAAAAGAGATAATGACTTGATGAAACTTGTGATACCATTGATGAAAGCTTGTTTAAGACCATAGATAAATCTCTTGAGTTTACAAACCATAGACTTTGGATCGCCTGAGACAAAAAAATTTGGTTGCACCATATGTATGGTTTCCTCAATGTTATTATTGAGAAAAGTTGTCTTAACATCCATCTGATGTAACTCTAAATCAAAATAAGCTACAAGTTTCATTATTGTCCTGAAAGAGTCATTCGTCGAAACTGGAGAGAAAGTCTATTTATAGTCAATGCCTTCTTTCTGAGTAAAACTCTTTGCGACTAGACACGCCTTATATCTCTCAACATTTCCCTTAGAATTTCATTTAGTTTTAAATATCCATTTACAACCATTGGGCTTCGCACCTTCAGGCAACTTAATAAGATCCCAAACATCATTATCTCTCATGGATTTCATCTCATCATTCATTACATCAATCCACTTTTGATAGTTGGCACTTTGTTTGACTTGTTGAAAATTGATTGGATCATATTCCATTAACCCTATGTCAAACTCATGCTCTTGAAGAAATACAATGTAATTACTTGAAATTTCTCTTCTTCTTTCTCTAGTGGATCGCCTTAGTGGCACTTCCTCATGAGGTTGTTGAGTTTTATCTACTGAAGTAACTCTTTGATTTTGAGTGGGGAAGTCCTTATTGTTGTCTTCTTCAACACTGTCAGTAGACTGAATAATATTTGAGAGAAGAATTGATTCCTCTTCAAATATAACATTCTTGTTCTTAATCGTATCTTCCCCCTCAAACTCAATATCCTCAAGAAATCTCGCATTTTTCGTCTCGAAAAACGACTTAGTTGAGGGATCATAGAGCTTGAAACCCCTCGACCGTTCAGGTTACCTAACAAAATAGTAACTAATAGTGCTTTAGTCCATTTTCTTTTCAGTTGGCCTATAAGGCCTTGGCTCAGTTGGACATCCCCAATGTGTAAATTCTTAATGATAGCTTTTCGGCCTATCCACAGTGTATAAGGGATTTTAGCTACCGCTTAACTAGGTACTCTATTTAGTATATACACTACAGTCTTAAGTTCCTCTGCCCATAGTGATTCTGGCAAAGAAGAATGACTAATCATACTTCTTACCATGTCCTTAAGCATTATGTTTCGTCTCTTTGCTGTTCACACTAAATTGATCTGGCATTGTGTATTGTGAGACGATACCGCATTCTTCTAGGGATTTGGCAAAAGGTCTTGGATGTTGTTCGCATGATCCATCATATTTGTCATAGTATGCACCACCACGGTCAGATTTGACATCTTTAATCTTCTTGCCTAGTTGATTTTCAACTTCAATTTTAAAGGCCTTAAAAATGTCGAAGTATTGAGACTTATCATGAATTAAACATAAGCACCTATAACGAGAATAGTCGTCTATAAAAGTGATAAAATATTGTTGCCCATTCCAATAAGCCGTAGAGAATGGACCACAAATATCAATATGTATCAATTCTAAAACGCCAAAACTCCTCTTGGCACTTAATTTCCAAATAGTTGTTTGTTTCCCCTTTATACACCAATACAAACACCAAAGCCGGTTAAATCACGGGGTTCAATTATTCCATCTGACACAAGCCTTTCAATTCTCCTTTGGGAGATATGACCCAAATGTTTATGCCATAAGGCGGCAGAATTCTCATTAGTCAATTTGCGTTTTGTGCCTATTGTATTTGTTTGCAAGGTTTCATTAAATAAAGCATTGGTATTCAACACATATAATTGATCAATTAAAGAACCAGTCGCAACAAGAGTGGAATTAAGAAAAAATCTGACTTTATTATTTTCAAATGAACAACAAAAAATATGTTGGCAGTGATATTAGTAGTAGAAACAGTAACTGAATTTAGAGAACAAATAAATAACATAAGCTCAAATTAAAATTAATATCAAGATATATTACAATAATAAATGCAAGACATGAATTTTATGCAACTGTAATGGTGGAACCTGTTTAAGATACCTAGCAAAGACGAGGGAGTGAGCCGAATGTGCTCAGTGGAAAATATACAAAACGTAGTACAAAATCGAACGGCAAAAAGAACACTCTAACACATTATACTTACGTGCACATGTAACTATATTTTATATATTTATATATATATATATATATATATATATATACTTTAATACATGAAATCATTTTTATTTCCAAGAACGTTACTTATCCCAATCAATTCACCTTAATATCCTAAAAGAACTTCCTCTTTCTTACCTCGTCATTTATCCCTTTATTTAACACACGCGGTTAAATACTTGAAACCATCACACTTTGTTTAGCCAAAAACCATTTCTTTACTGAAATTACCTTTTTCATTTGAACCAATCCACGTTAGTATTATCATTGAAAATCACCCTTTCAACATACGTGAACGTCGCATTAGAAACTACTTATTTTCCTTTGAAAATCTTTCATAAACACACCCTTATGTTAATTATGGTTAAACATCTCTAGGTGTTTAGCTAGTCCTTCACTTTACCATTCCTTTACATTATGGACATTAATCAACTTTTTTATTACTTATTCACTTTATCCTTAGTTGGAACATTTATTAATTCATTCAAGTTAGTTTGTCTTTATACATTTTCACTACACAACCCATTTCTTAACATGTTCCATATTCCTTTATCTTTTCTCAGAATCTTCCCATTACTACATACTTTAACGTGCTCCACACCGCCGTCTATACGCATCATATGCTCTGGCCAGTGATTTTGGGTCATTCACCCAGGACTCCGCGCCCTCCTTGATTATCCTGGTGTCATCCGAGTCTTTATTATCCCACTTTTTCCTTTTCTCGATCGAAGTCGAAAACCCGGGGTTTCACCCTAATTCATGTTACACTTTTAAAATAATCATTTGATGTTCTTTACACTTGCATTGATTTTATTCCAAAATCATGTTCACTTAGGACTATTTTGTGTAACACCCTTTTCAACATTTTTATTTCATAAAAATATTTCATTTTATATAAAATTACCATTTTACCCATTTGTTTCCCAAACTTGTCCTTTTCTTCCAATTTCATAAGTGTTAATCTTCGAAAATATTATTAAGTTATATGCATCAACTTCTCATTGATTTAACCCATTAATTCTTATTGAACACCTTTTATAACCATTCTTCCAAGTTAAATTTTTCTTCATTTTCTTTATCAAAGAGTCCAATTACATTTAAAGACTACTTTTATAAGAAAATATCATTTCTTTTTATTAACACATGTAGTCTACAACCTTACACTTATCACACGTCCAACATCTTTATCACACACTTTAAAAACTAAAATTGATATTTCTTTATTTCATGATTAAACCCATTAAGACCTTCATTAAACTTGTTTATATGTTCATTATTAACATACTACAAGTTTATATGCATGAGAGGATGAATTTTAACTCCAAAAATTCTATTAAATAGTTTAAATATACATTTCATTCTAGAAATTCATAATACTTGCAAAATATACTTTTCAAGACATCAAGGACATTTTGTTCCTTCAAAACTCAATAAATGTTCAACTTTCATAAAATCTTCATCTTGCAAGAAACTTTAGAACATTATTTTACCAAAATATTCTACGAAGATAAATATCATTTTCAAAATATTTTATTTCATAAAATGTCTAGCATCAAACTTCTAAAAATACACCATTTCATAAAATCTCAACTTTATTTTAAAGAAGACTTTTAAATATTCATTCATATTTTACCCTCAATAAAATAGCATTTTGCAACACTTTTATCCCATAAAAATGTTAACTACCAAATTACTTGAAACTCATAATTTTATTCAAATGCATCCTACTCCTATAATCTAATAACAAAACTACTAAATGCAAATAGAGTCTCAATACAAAGGGTGGAGTTTTTATTCACCTCAAATGAAGCTCTAACAATGGTAGGATAAAAAATCTAAGAAGATGGCAATCTTCCACCTCCTAAGGTGGCCTCAAGTAGGTTGTCTAGCTCCGTAAGCATGATCCATAAAAGCTCCAAGCAAAACCCCCTTTAACTCTATTAATCGTCCTTTTCCATCTTCTCCAAAAAAAACATCAATAACTCCATAAATTTACAGCTCTACTCAACAATGGTAAAAATGGGTATATATGGCTCAAATATGGAGGAATACATATAAACTAAAGTGGTATCATATGGAGGGATGGTGGTGACATGGTGGTTTGTGGTGGAAAGAGGGGAAAAATGCTAAAATGGTGAGGGAGACCCATCACCCACTCTCACTCTCTTCTTCAAACTCAAATAAACCCAAATAACCCATAAAAACACCCCCAAACCTTGAAATCCCATTTTTTCCCAATCTGAATTCACCACAGCTCGACACCTCATCAATCCAATGGCCCAAAATGTGACAGCACACAAGGGCTACCCGATTTAAAATTTTCTGATATGCTCGTTCGAAAGAGAATTGCTTCTCGTTCGAACTATCCTTCGAAAGGCCTTCCAACGAGTCTGTTTAGATATGTAGTGGGGTCTTATTTGATCCTCCTTCGATCCCCACTTCGAACGACCCTGAACTGGTTTGAATGACCCTGATCTAGTTTGAATGACCATCTTCCTGAATTTTGTAATTTTAACCCACAATCTTCTGACAATTATCATCAAGACACCAAAACGGTCAATTGCATCTATAAACTCAATCATAATGATCCAAATCCCAAGGTTTTCATATTATTACAACTTGTGTGGAAAAAATAATAAAATATTGGAGGTGGGTATTACATTATGATTATGAAAATTATCAAAAATCATACATAAATTTTACAAAGAATCCTAAAATCCATGTGGGTTCTCACTAGATCATATGTATTAAAAATAAAACAAAATTATTTCTAAATCACAATATGTATTAAAAATAAAACAAAATAATTACTAAATCACAATCACAATACCAATCCCAATAATCTAATATGAAGAGGCTCTGATACCACTTATTAGAATATAGAATAGAACTTTTCATATGTTCATAATAATAAAATAATTGTAGGAACTATGTACCTGAATCCATAGTGGTTATTGAGACTTGGGAGTTGGAGGTCTTCCACAGACTAATCCTTCTCTCTCTCTATGAGATCTCTCTCAATGATGGAAATAAAAAGGAGAGTATTTTGAGTGAATTAGCCTTGGGGATCATAACCTTTCATTATATTTATAGGAATCTAATTAGATACCCGTAAATTCTAATTAGGTGACTTTTGAGTAACCAATAGGTGACTCTTGAGGAACATGATTCTTGAATAACCAGTAGGTGACTCTTGGATAACCAGACATTACAAACCCCATACTCATTTTTTTATGTCTTATTGGATTCTACTAATTAGATTACTGAATTAGCTCAAACATGATAGAAGCCCAAATACAATTGCTATTTTAATATGTAAGCCCATATTAGAATATTAAAAAAATATTCCAACAATTTAGAGTATATTAAATCGATGTAATGGTTAAGAATATACATTGCACCTCCTAGTATTAATGTTAATAAAAGAATAATTGAATTTGATCTCTGATCGATAATTACAATACGTGTGTACGATGGTCTACAACGATATATTATGATACCCAAGAGTAGGGGTGGTTATGGTACGGTATTTTATCATATCATTTTGGTCCGATAAAATATGGTTTTGGTTTACTACTTTTTACTAATACAAACCAAAATTACCGAAAACTCTATGCTTAGTTTTGGTTGAGTCATTTTAAAAATCAATTTACCAAAATTATCCTAAATTAAATGTCGAAACTACTTTCCCAAATTATTGATATAACAAGCCTAAAATACCAAATTTATATTATATATATACATCTATATCATTATTTAAACTCATATATCACAACTTTTACTATCTCTATTATACATCTAATAGAATAATATTAGAGGCTTTAATATCAATTAATGTACTCATTTTTTTATTGCTTATTGAAGTCCTCCGATTTTATTTCCCAACCGTTGAGATCACCCAAAACTACAACCATTTACTATGTCATCATATTCACTATCAAACTCTTTATTTACCAAGATTTTAACCTTTCATTTCCTCCTGGTCAAGTATTTAACCCCATTTCAATAACTGAACCACCACCTCCATCAAACTTACCTTATTCTTCCTCTATTTCTCCCTCTCTAAACCTAACCATTGAACCCACAACTCTCTAAACCCGAAATACACCATTAACCCATCATTTTAGCTCATAACCAAATCTACCCAAGGCAGAAGCCTCATCAATCGTCTAATAGAGTAGGGTCGGATATGGAGTTTGATGGATTGGTCGCTGAGGGGTTTAGCGGCAGTAAGATGGTGGCCGATTTGGAGTACTTCGGGTTGGAGGAGTTGGGTAAGATGGTGGCCGATTTGGAGTACTCCGATGGGTTTATAAGGTGGCAAGGTCAGAGGGGTTGGAGCAAGACGGATCTTTTCGGAGCAGGTGGTTGTCGGCGGGTTAAGCCAGAGCTATAAGGATGGCCGAGGTGGGTCTAGAGTTGAGTTTCGGGTATCGGGTATAAGGTTCGGGTTTGATTTGGGTAGTGAGTTTTAGGGTGAGTTGGACGTCGAACTATGGGTTGAGTTCTGCCCGATTTAAGTTGGGGGTTTAGGCTAGAGGCAGTCATGGGTCACAGGTTATGGGGTTGTATATAAAAGATAAATGCTTTTTAAACAGGTTGATTATTGTACACACATCTAGATATCTAGGTTGATTATTGTAACACTTTTTTTAAGATTAATAATAGGGAAACACCTTTTTGTAATTATTTTTGTGATCAATAATATATATTGAGTGGTGTTAAAAATTCATATGAGTTCATTATATATTTCATAATTAAATTAATTAAGAATATTTAAAAAAATATTTGTTAAATATATTTGTGATAATTTGCATTCCTTTAAAAGTGTTGTGAATTGATTGTAATATTTTTTGTCACATATGCTCTACCTTACTATTTGTTCTAACTTCTATTGAATTGGGTAAGTTTTCTGTATCTTATAAACTTCGTTTATGAAAATTTAAATTTATTTTTGATATAATGTGTTTTAATCTTAAGATTATTGTGCCAAATTTTTCATGCCCTTCCTCTCTTCATTCAAGGTATAAATACACGACTATTTTTACAAAGTACATAATTTATTTTATTTACTATCTTCATTTGCAATTTTAAATACATTATTTAAGAGTTAAGATTGTTCACTATGGATTTAAATTTGTAAATTATTCACCCCTAAGGTTTGCAATGTTTCTTTCATAGTTAATTCTTTATTATATTAGTTTACAAACAGTCGATGTCTTTTTAAGAAATTTTATATTGCACATGTGCATCGCGCAGGTTACATGCTAGTTAAAAGTGATATCAAAGGTTAATTTTCTTTCTCATATAAAAGCTCTCAATTAATTCGCTATTATATAGTCTTAAACATATTTAGTTTTTGTAGGGGGTATTGACCCACAATAAAAGTAATAATTAGATATTATCCTCTAAATAATTATGAATGCAAGAAAGGAACAAAGAAGACTAGATGTACATGGTTCAGCAAAGAGATCTGCCTACGTCCACGGGGAAGGGTGGGAGATTGATTTATTATTCAGGAACAACAATGACGATTAGAAGGTTATGGTTACTAGCTTAGAGTTTAAGTCACCACGTGAAAGTTATAATCAATTAATTCATAATGGGTGAGGTCACCTTAATTTATAAGTTTAAGGATCTTACTCCTCTAGATCTCTCCATGTTTACCTTAATCGCAAGTCATAAATTCCTATAAGGACTGGTCTTCCAACCCGCCAGTATGATCTTCCAAGATTTGGACTTATCTCCTTATATATTTATGATCTTCCAAGATAAATCATGTGATATTCACGTGACATAAATTCGAATATTCTCCCTTCAATTGCTCCCAAGGTCGGGGTGATCGGTCAGCATACTGTTCGTCCCGGCCTTATTTTTGAATTATTGTCCACGTGTTACTAAATTAGTTAGTTGGACTTATTCCCCAAGATTATACGCGCTTGTTCCTTGGGCCACGCGATGGGGTTTCAATCGTTTCTACAGGAATAAATTTACACGTACTTCAACCCTTGAGCCACGTGACCCAGCATCACTTCCTTAGGTAATGATGGCATGTGAGAGCGTGGTTGTTTATTCCAAACAATGGATGACGATTGATTTAACTAGATGCAAATGGTATAAGCCCCACAAATCCTTATACCTTGTTATTCCAATGTATACATAGGTATTATTGCCCTAACTCTCTCTCCCTCTTTACATTTTTTAGCTACCAACAGGATTTTTCCTTTTCTTTTTCTTCTTCTGCTTCTTCTTCTTAATTTCCCATGTCTAGATGTGGAAAAAAGAATGAGGTGTTCCCTACTGATAACTTTCAAAAATTTCGTAAAAAATATAGTTACCCTGATAATGTCAACATAAAGTCGTCCCCAAAGGAAGAAGATATTATGGATCTTCCATGTAGTGAGGTAGCTTTTATGATGATTGTTATATTATAAGGAGTTCATTTTCCCCTTCACCCATTACTGGTGAGAGTATTTCGCTATTATGAAATATTATCAGCTCAAGCAAACGGTACCTTCTACCAGATTATGATGGGTACAACATCCATCAACCAGATTTGTGGGAGCTATGACTTGAGGTCTTCCCCAAACTCGGATCTATACCATATTTATGCCAGGAAAAAGTCCCACAACTTGGTTACATATTTCCCCCGATCACAAAAGGAAACCGGCAGGAATATCCTCGTGCTCTTTGGGGAATTATATGGTGAAATTTACGACGGTATCAGGGTTTCTGCCATAAAGGGATGCCTGGTAGGTTGGCCAGTTATTTTGGTTGTTTCTAAGTACTTAAAAAATTTTACTAACTGACTTAATTATTGTGCAGATCATTTTATAAATACGAAGTCATCTAACTATTAGGTTAACCTTAAAGATTTGGAGAAGATTTGAAAGCGTCAAAACCCAGAGGGTGTTCGTCCACATTGGAGGGCGACCAATATTTTTCTCGACTACAGTTCGACTGTTCAGTCAATCAAAAACTTCACAGTCGTTCCTGATATCTTGGTCTTCGATTATTCCTTGGTCGGCGATGACTCTATTCTAATTTCCACCCTCATCCCTAGTGTGACTGCAACATCTGTCTATTTAGGGGAATCGTCCCCGTACATTATTTCAACCAACTCTAGTTCTGACCAGGAGGAGGAAGTTGAAGAAGACATTGAATCCTACTTAAATGATTTTAACCCACTATTTACCTATGATGCCAGCATCTTTGGTCATCATTGGGAAGAAGTTGAAGCATAATAATACCTATATACAGAAGACTTCACATTCCCTCTAGTCCCTTGTAATCGAAAAGATATGTCTAGCAGATAGAGGAGGTCGGTTGATTTGGGAGCTTCCATAGATAAGCTTAAAAAATAGACGGCCGATAATAGTCAGGCCAAATAAAATGCTGTTGAGAGGAAGAAGAAATTAATCAACCTCGAAGAAAAGGAGGCCAAAGAGCTGGAATGTCAACGTCAAAAGGACGAACGAACTAAGAAAATGAGGACAGATAAGAACTAGACGTGACACCCCGCCTAATTAAATACCGGGCGATCAGTCCTTTATTAAATTATAATCAAGGTGAACAGTTGGTTCACTCTTAGCATCACTGTCGCAATTATAACCTTTCCAATTGAAACACCCTACATAATTAAGCTAAGTGATAAAACCATTTAAATCATTATCTCCATTTATTAAATTCAATTATGAAATCCTTTATTACGTAACAGTTTAAGAATCACACCATTATTAAGACTGGAAATAAACACCCATAAATTTAATCATTCAAATAATTCAATGCCAACTTTAAAACTACAACGAAAAAAAAACATCCTGACAGAAATTAAATCCCAAAGAGTAAAAATGCTAAAGATCAATAAGCATAATCTCTGACAAATCCAACTGAATAAGGAAATGGGCGACACATGCCCAAACTAATCATAACTAGAATGAGAGTAGATTCAATATCGAGGTCGTCTAAGTAATGTCCTGCATCTCCCACATAAGCTGCAGCGCGTCCGGTCCAAAGAATCTACGCAAGACGCCCCTGTGGCTGGCCACCTGAAATATATACATATATATATACAAGAGAAAAGAGATAACAGGAAACGGGCCAGAGACCGAGTGTAAAATAGTTTAAAATTAGTTTAGCAAGTATTTAAAATGCTTACCTGCTAACGCAGCAATCATGTTAATATACGACACTCTCTTGAGATTTCTCCCCTCTCATCTAGTGTGCACACCTACCGTACTAATAAATCTCATCGATTTCCCTATCTTATTCTCCATAATGATTTATCATGTGAAAATCTAAGTTATGACATTTACTTTAGGAAATCATTCTCTTCAAGATTCCTTATGTTATTTAAAACAACTCATTACCGTTATAAAGTTCTCGAACACTTATAATAAAGTTGGAGCATTTATTCATTTCTTATCTACTTATACGCACAGTAGAAAGTTCCCATATAAATATACGTATATATATTAGTCACACATATAATATATATACTAACGACATCTCACATAAGATCTAAGGTGCTGGCATACTCTGCTATCAAGTCCCCGTATCACACAAACTAAGGGAAATACTAGTTCGGAGTCACTCTCGAACTGTATTAACACAAAACACAAACAATTGGAGGCGAAGCATAGTTCCCAGTCCTAAGAGGTCAGCACATACCCACACGTCTCTTAGGACCATCTGACTATAACTCAGATAGCCTGTAATCAAGGATACTATCTTCTAGGGTACAAGTCGTTATCCCCCATAAAGGTCCAATCGAGATAAGACTGTCCCGGCACGGAAACCCCCGTGATAGCAAGTAGCTCGGGTACGATTTTTACACAGATATATAATATATGCATAATCACACAGTCGTATATATATATAAATATCCACATTTCTAAATTAGGTGTGTTCACGACCCATAATCATAATTATCCGTTATTAACACATTTTACTCGATTATTACGCATAACAACTCGTCATTTTTATTCTCATTTATAATGCATTTCATACTCACTTCTCCTTTCTCGATGTATTCTAAGTATAATTTCAGTAGACGTACACTCACCTATCTTCTGGTCTAACTCTCTTACGAGTCTCAATTTTTTATTTAAACGTTCGCATAATCCCAGATGGGTAAATCACTCCCCGTTAACCCCTTTATTTCATTTTACATTAAATTCCCACTTATTGGGGTTTACTAAAACCCTACTGGTTCTATTTATATCCCAAAATGTTCTAACAATAATACTCAAGGGTTACTACGCATTTTAATCGGAATAAACCATTATAAGAGGAATGTGCAGTTTTTCAGGTGGGGTCGATCGATCGAGGGAAGGGGGTCGATCGATCGATCAGTCGATCGATCGATACTCTTAGGTCGATCGATCGATCAAGCAGTTATGGCTGTAGAAGGGTGTCACCCAAACCACTAACCCTACGAAATAATCCCTGAAGAGTGAAGCTAGAACACGCCTCTGAAAACGCCTCAGAATGATTGTTGTAGGCGGGAAGAGGAGGGATGTGAACGCCCTGATCATAGCCAAACTGTCGTCTTGCCCTCTCGGAATGATAAGAGTCAGCACGCGGACCTAACTCGGTCCAAGAAGGGAGGTGGCATGGTAAGATGATCATCACCACATTAATATGAGGACAGCTGGAAACAGACCCCACTGCTGAAGGGCAATAGAAAGTCCCGCCATCGCAAGGGAAAGAAAGCCAGCTGAAAGTTCCCCCAGGGCGCTTGGTATAAGGTCGAAACTAAAACTCCTCAACATCGTCAATCAACATTCCCAGAGATTTTTTTGGAATTTTCTTATGCCACCGGAGAAGTCTCGCAGCATCGGTATGACAAGTGTGAGCCCCTGAAGTAAAGTGGGGGAAATGCTCAAATAAAAAGGCCATTAAGAGAGAGGCATTTGCATGATTAGCGACATCATACCGACCGCAAGACCTCTTTACATCTATGTGTGCGCGGTCCATCCAGGTGTAAAGAGAACCCAAAGTCAAAGCGGCCATAGGTATCGACCTGCCGCGAGACAACCGTACAGCTAATCTAAAAAGAAGTTCGCGAGGACAATCTTTAGGCTTACCTGGCAGAAGGAACCGAGTCAGAAATGTAACAAAGAAAATGGCTAAATGTGCAGGAGAGTGGAGCTTAGGACCATCCTGGGATCTGGGGGCCGCGCGTGAAGTCTCCCCCTTCTGCAACTGCTCAAAATCTCTGAACCAGTATCTTTGCCATTTGGAAAAGGAATGCTTGGAATGACCAGTTATATTTATAGCCACATACTTCGGGCACTCTCCGAGAGCCGACCGTAGCTCCCCCACCATCTCCTGCTCTAAAGAATCCTCATAGTCATTAGAAAAGACCTGTTTCCCAAAGAAAGGAACAGCGTACAATTCACATACATCTTCTAGGGTGACGATAAATTCTCCCCAGCCTGTGACAAATATGTGAGACTCCATACTCCACCGAGACAATAAAAGATTGAGCGAAGAAATATGCTTAGATATGGTGCAGTACTTCAGGCTGCTGACGGCGGTAAAAAGTCCTACCTCCCTAAGAATAGCCACATAATCAGGAATGCTCAGAACATAATCAACCCATCTAGCCCACTCCTCCGTGGGACCCCCCGGGGCTTTAGCTTCAACATTGGAAAAAGGAAAGTCATCGCGATCGACTCGAACTCGGAGAATGGAATCTGAAGAAATGGTAGGGAGGTCAACAGACTCACTTAACCCCACATGAGAGCGCTCGAGAACAGCATCAGAAAATTTTTCCCCAAATTCGAAAAGTGAAACCATGAAGTTATCGGCAGGACCAAAAAAAGGAGCACGACGATAAATACCAAAATCCCGCCCTTGGCGAATGAGCATATAGTCCTTCCATGCCTGAGAAGAGGATGACGTAGCTGATGAACTACCAAGAGTCATTGGCTCAAGAAAAGAACTCATCCCGATAGGGACTTCGAGTAATAGATCCTGGGCATCCCTGCCGCAAAAAAAAAGGAAGTGGAACCCTCGGCGTCACAAGAGGTCGAGACACCCCGGGTTGTGGAACCCTCGACGCCACAAGGGGTCGAGACACCCTAGGTTGAGGAACCCTCGACGTGATAAGACGTCGATACACCCCCAGCTTCTGATGAGGGACCCGTAGATGCGATGCCAAACCGCGAGACCCCCGGCCGCTGACGAGAGGCCACCATACTGTCATAGGTCGAGACCCCCATTCCTGAAAAATCCGAAGGCGTCGAGACACCACCACCCAAATTAACTTGCAAATCTCTGGAACCCAAGCTCGAGATACTCGAATCCAAACGAACTTGGTAATTTCCATGAACCGAGGTCAAGATACCCCCGCCCGAAGCGACTAGGGCTTTTGAAAAATCCAAGGTAACTGGCAAGAGACCCTCGGATGGGGGGTCCACTCGCTTAGAGCCCTTATCAACAACCATCTCAAATGAAAGATCCATAGTCATGCGTGGATCGGGCGAGACACCCTCTATTCCCAACGGAACACCACTGGACGAGACACTCCTCGCTGACAGTAGAGGGTTGGGCGAGACACCCTCTATTCCCAACGAAACACCATTGGGCAAGACACCCTTTATTTCCAACGAAATACCACCGGTCGAGACACCCCTCGCTTCGAAAGAACCCAAAAGTCGTGCCTTGTCCGCTGAGTGAAATGGCGAGGAGCCCATGAGGATTCTCGAACCAAAATCTGAGTCACTGCCCGATAGAAGGGACACGGGCAGCAAGGACGAGGCATCGACGCTGCTAATAGAACGGGACAATAGATCATCGGCGACCATAGTACCAATGGTCGGAGCGGTTGGGAGGGGCAATGAAGGAGACATGGAGCCAAAATTCATGGATTCTTTGGGGGTGTTTACATCTGAAGAGGTATTTGTTGGATTAGAACCCATTAATGGGATGTTTGAAAAAAAGCTAAAGCAAAAAAAAAATGGGAGGCTATGGTGTTTTAAATTCCCTTTCTCTCACTTTCTCTCACTACAAATCCAAAGGGTCTTATGTTTTTTTGAAGAAGATGAAAGAGCCCAAGAAAAGGGTCTTATGTTTTTTTTACATCAGAATGGGTAAACGTGTAGGAAGGCAAAAAAGGTGATGACCTTTTTTTCCCAAATGATGAGATGACAGTTCCCACACTGACGCGTGGATTCTCAAGAATTAAAAAAACCTCGGATAAAGGGACACCGCACTTAATGATCCTAGGGTCCCTCAAAAAAAATATATATATATAATTGTTGAAATTGAATTTATGGCGTACAAGATTGAGAAGTCCAAGATTGAGAAGTGCCACTGCAAGGGTCACTGCAGCAATGACATTCGAGAGGTGCCTCGCAAGGGTCACCGTAGAAGTCCAAGATTGAGAAGTGCCACTGCAAGGGTCACCGCCACTGCAAGGATCACCACAGTAATGACATTCGAGGGGTGTCTCGCAAGGGTCACCGCAGAAGTCCAAGATTGAGAAGTGACACTGCAAGGGCCGCCGCCACTGCAAGGGTCACTGCAGCAATGACATTCGAGAGGTGCCTTGCAAGGGTCACCGCAGAAGTCCAAGATTGAGAAGTGCCACTGCAAGGGCCGCCGCCACTGCAAGGGTCACTCCAGCAATGACATTCGAGAGGTGCCTCGCAAGGGTCACCGCAGAAGTCCAAGATTGAGAAGTGCCACTGCAAGGGTCGCCGCCACTGCAAGGGTCACTGCAGCAATGACATTCGAGAGGTGCCTCGCAAGGTTCACCGCAGAAGTCCAAGATTGAGAAGTGCCACTGCAAAGGTCACTGCAGAAATGTTATCCGAGAAGTGCCACTGCAAGGGTTCCGGCAGAAGCTCATATTGAGAAGGAACCCACTCAGGGCGGCCAGGATGAGGGAGTAGCTACCACGAGCAACTCCTCATCATGAAACATCATTCTTTAAAAGAACAACAGTATTAACACTTTGCTTTCTTGTACAGGTTACCTAGTTGAGCAAGCAGGGCTCAAGCAGGCTAGTTGGGACCTTTTGGGAGTTTTGGCTTGGCGGCTGAGGAACAAGGTATGTTGAGCAAGTTCAACCACTTAGCACTATAGGATTGAGAGAATACTAGTAGAAAGACCCAGAAGTCACTCAAGACTACACACACTTCACAATTGGTCACAAATGAAGTGAGCAGCCAAAGAGCTGGCTACTCACAAGAAATAAACTCTTTATAAGAAAATGATTTTTCCAAAAGAAGGGGTCCTCAAGGTCCCTCTCAAGAAAAACAATAATTTTAGAGGAGATGAGTCCTTAAGGTCTCCTCTCTCAAGATTTGCAAAATTGCACCACAAGTTACCGTTTCAAAAGATAACTACCAAATCTGATATTTTGTCCTCATTAGGGGACATATGTGCTTTTTGGCTTTGGTCGGTGCCAGGTGGCGCCTGCAGGAGGGGACAGGCAGGGTTTCCAGCAGGTAGGGACAAATGGTACACTTCAAACATTGTTCCCCAACAACCTTCTCAATTTTGGCGCCCAAAAATGCCAACTCAGTCCTAATGCCCTAGTATAAATAGACCTCTGGGCAAGGTCAATAGACAGATAATGGAAATTGCACTGTTACACTGCTAAAATATCACCAGACCTACCTAGTATTCTCTCCCTTCTCATTCTCTTAGTGTTGAGTGCCTTATTCCTTCACTCCCCACTGACAGCCATCATTCTCATATGTTTCTCTTGAGAAAATTACTATTTTTGCTGTGAAAGTTCATCTTCTTACAGGGAGTGAGTTGAAGCTTGAGTTCCATTGTTACCAGAAGAAGAAAGTTTCTTGAGAATCTGCACCAGGAGACCTTGAAGACCTTGCAGGCAGCGTCCATTGGAGTGGGTCACGCCTCACCCTTTCCAGTTATTCATAGACCCCAGTCTCACTACCCTCCTACAATGGCAAAAACTGCATTTATCCAGTTACGGGTTTTCCTCTCCAACCTCAACCAAAACTTCATATTTGATTCCCAAACTCCCAACAAAAGTTATTACCAGTACCATACACCTAAATACACGATTCTCCATGTAAAATATGTTTCAATTCATCAATTATAACTATATAATGGGGTAAAATTTGTCTAGACTTCAAGAACCCTAATTTCTCTTTTACTTTCAATTCTTTCCATTATTTTCCAGATTTCTTACTTCTAAATCCATATTAATTCGTGGTTTATCCTCTACATGCAAATGAGATGTCCAGAATATGATTACTTCTTCAATGACATGTGAATTCTAGTCTCCAAACTACACTCTATTTCATAAAACAAATTCTAAACAACCCTAGACTAACATAATTGAGGCATTAACTAAAAATAGAGAAAGATAGATACTTGCCTGGGAATTCTTGGTTCAGATTAGTGGACAAGATTGGTGTGGTTGTGATCCTCGTTGCGCGATCTAAAGTTTGGCGGCGACGGCGATGCAAACGGTGGAGTTCTTGGCCTAGAACTCCTTGGAAAGCTTCTCATCTTCCCTTCTAATGGCCGTCTTAGGTTTTTGGTTGTTCTAACCCTAGAAGACAACTCCAATTATCTGATATACTCTTAGAAATTTCGTGGGTTTTCATGCCTAAAAATGTAAAATGTCTAAAACACCCTCCCGGGGTGTTAATTAGGCCTAGAAACGCCCCGAGACCCAAACTAAACCCCCGGGTACATTATTTTGACTATCTCGGCCCTTCCGAACACATTGACGTAATCAAAATGACTATATGGGTGACTTATAATTTATTCACTTTATATAATAATAATTTAGTCCTGACACGATACACACGCGTCCCGACTTAAATTTCCATAACTGCCATTTTATTCACTCGTGACAATTTTTATAACATCAATTTTATATATTACTTTACTCATCTAGTCATATTCAACAATTTCAATAATTACTAACTCTTGTCATGCTAGTAAACATTTAAAATAAATTTTCAGATTAATATTAAATTAATATCTCAATTTCAATTAATAATTCCCCAAATTTAAAAGCCATAAAAATACGGCGTATTACATACTTCCCCCCTAATAACGGAATTTCGTCCCGAAATTCGGAAAATAAGGCCTATCCGGTAAAAGAGTTCTGGATATCTTATCAGTACGCAAACTATTTACATAGTAAGGCGCTCAATCACTATAGCCCCCGCCTCACAGCAAGCTTGTTTAACACTCTCATTGGAGACACTTAACATTGTGCTCCTATCCGACAACAATCGCATAAGTCACGCCTATAAATTATTAATTTCCATTATTTCAATAACATTGGGAGTCCGCGCCTCACTACATGACAACTACTCGGATTTATCTAAACACAAAACTCCCATTCTGAGAGAAGCCATACGAACATCTGACCATTCTTGTTCGCCTAAAATAGTCATGGAATTCCACCATAAACATCGTATTATTCTCGACTGATCCTAAATTATGATTATTCTCTCACCTATAATCATACAGAAGGAGAATAATTAAGGTTCTTCCACACAGAAACCTCAATAAGCACCTCATTCACGACAAACAGGTACGAGTGCTTCCCCGGAACTCTACCATACTATACTTCACTCGCTAGTTATATCCGTTGTGGAAATGAAATAATCGCCAAGATTCCAAAATTACCTTCACGCGGCCCCACTAATCGTAAATCACCGTGCGCCTGCTCCTTGGCTATGGGTGATACCTCCCACTCATAACGAAACGTTATCTCCGTTGTTTCCTGAAATCCCATATTGAAGGTGGGATTCACAAGTCTCGTCCCGATTCAAAAAAAAAATACCGTGTAGGACCACGAACCAGCGCGATCCCTTCCTTCCAAAGGAAGACTGGGGCATACTAGTTAATATTATAAATCACCCCAAAGGAATGTCAATCACTTCCTTCCTGAGCGATTCATTCCACACGTTCGGATGAACCATTGATTTTTCCTTGAGGATGGCAACCCATCCAAGAAGCTTTACCGACTTTACCGGCCTCTTTCATTACAGGAATTATCGATAGCCACCAAATTCTCTGGTTGATCCTCTTATTCCAACCGATTTCTATCTATGAGTGGTGCCCGCGGAGACTACTCACTATGTCCCGCTCAACATCGACTTTCCTTGGAATGTCTCACATTAAGTGACACTTAATACTCCCCTTCCTTCCTTAGTGTATACCGAAAGTTCCTACCCGTGCACTTTTCTCCACGCTACGCATTTCTGGATCTTTTATACTATACTAACATCATCACTCTTTGTATACGCAAGTCGCTATCACATTTGACTAATTACAACTCCGCTCCAAGTGCTCTCCGTATAGTAAAATTCTACCCTTCTCAAGGAATACCCCTTTGTAAATGGTTTCCCACGGCTTGTCAACCAGATTCGGCGTGCTACTCTGATCGTACACGTATATATGGATTTACCATTCTTCTTGCGACGCTTAATCCACTCTACCACTTCCACCTCGTAAGTTCTATTCCCACAAACATATATTCCACACGTCCATTCCCACGTCCCCTCAACTCGGACGATTCGATCATCAGATAACCAGGATGTCCACACACCCTATAAACGGTGCATACTAGCGTAAGCATCACATACGCTACACACCTAATACCCAATTCTTTGTTTTTCCTAGTGCTCGCAATGTGATTACAACACTTGGGTACTCTTAATCACCCTAGAAATCAAAATTTTAAATCCTCCTTATCATCATTCCACCCCTTAACTCGTGGTGATAAAATAAATCTTTCAATGCTTTCTTACCACACAACCGGCTCCACTGGCCTTAAATCAAAATTCAACTTCCAACTTGTAGATATAATTACTTGATCCCATTTCGACCGGGGTACCGAACTCATGGACTAATGACCAAACGTCTCCCTATTTCCAGCCTTATGCTAAGTTTCATACGTGGGATGTCTCGCAATGCGAAATCCAAACAAGGACCCCCCCCCCGATACACTACTACCTAGCATTATCGGTTATCTAAATCTGTTAGGCCCTCCGTCCATAGCATGTACCCCTTCATTCCGTGTCTTGACAGAAAAGTTACATCTCTTCCCGTAATTATACTTAACAACGAACCTTTTGCTAATTGTACAATCATTCAATATGGGTGGTAATCACACTCCATAAACCTTGAATACATACGCTCGGGGATCTCAAAATCATGTCCCCAAACATATGGGTCCAACTCTTAACTCTCACATCTCTAAAGGATAGATATACCAATGCGCTCTTCCTATCACCAAGTCTTGAGCACTAACCATCCTAATGAGTTAAATCTTTTCGCTCTACAGTAAATCCAATACATACTAAATCATAACAACAATGTCTCTATACACACCGGGATCGAATATTTCGAGCACACTATCCCCTCCGAATCCCTAACGTAGATAATTTAAGTGTGAGTCCAGCCCTCTAGCAGGCGAGGCCTCGCCAAAAAAAACATATTGCACTAATGCAACCATTTCGATAGCCTTGCGATAACTACCTACTATCGTACTAACCATTACTATAAAGTTGTAACCAAAACAATATCATACTCGTATACCACATCACTAAAACGAGTAATCTCAATAAAGTATATAACACTATCAATACACCCATTCATCCTCCGCGGATAGCACTAAAGATAATCCCGCTACACTATTAAATTATTCACATAATAATATCGTTTGTAGTTATACGCATCAAACTCGTCTCACATGCTAATCTAGCAACGAACAAAGAAGTAGTGACTCGCTCGGGTCACATAAAACACGCCTCATCCGTCGAGGGTAAAACTCATACTTCTACCTTGCCAATCGTTTTGGCTGCACAGATGGTCCCCGTACGTGACACACCTGTCTAAACCAAAACAAAACTACTTTAATCGTTGTCCCTTACTAGACACCATACTCTTGTCCCCTATACTCAATTCGGGAAAAATATTTTAGCCCGTGTGATTTCACTCTCCACAAAATACCTCGATACTTACTCCACTTATCACCTGAAATACATTCAAAAACTCACGAATGACTGGAATCTAATCTAGGAGAATCACGAACTCCTTAGAGGTATCCTCTTTTATATAATAAAAATGAGTGGAAGATCCCCCTTCTAGGCGAGGCATCGCCACTCAAACATTTCCTTCCCCGCAACGACAAAGGTAATACTCCTACCGAATCAATTTATCATAGCTCTGTGCATAGCGAGCCAATCCATGCCAAATATAGACGTCGTGCTCACGTATGACTAAAACTAGTGTGACTGCAGGTAAAACCAAACTACCAAATTATATACCTACACCTCGGCGTATACAGAAAAAAATTGACCCTTTCCCCAAATGATGAGTTTACGTATGACACCGTACTTTAGTAATGTCCAAAAATCCTAAGGTCATTGCCAAGCGAGTATCTATAAAATAGTATGACGCCCCAGTATTAAATAAAATATGCCCCATAGTACTAGAAAGAAAGAACATACCATAAATGGCCGATGATGGCTGCTGGGTTTCAGTATATTGGGTGTCGTACACACATTCGTGTTGTTTCTTCCCCTGCTGCTGGGGTATCTTACTCTTATCTGGGCAATCCTGCCTCCGGTGACCCATCCTGCTGCAATTAAAGCATCTACCTCTAAACAGTTTCATTTTATGGCTCTGTTGGTTTTGGTCCGGTTGTATAGTTCCACTTTCTCCTTGGCCTTGTTGAGTATCTTGATGAAAAATGACATTTGGTTGAGGACAGTCCCTCCACTTGTGACCCATTTGTACACACTTATAGCAGAGTCCTAAAAGTTCTCGCTGGTTGGGTTGGAGTTCCTCTCCAGACTGATCCGGACAAGTTTGACGTTCATGACCGTCCATTCCACATTTGAAACACCTCTTCGTGACTTCACTTGAACCCCGGCTTTGTTGGCCCTGACGCTTTTGGGTTTCCCTACACAATTTGTTACCTTCGAGGCCTTTACGGTCTTGAGGAGCTCGTTGTTGCGATTTTTGTGTCTTAACACACTTGTTATTTCCAGTCATGACAGACTGACCATACTCTCTAGATCTTTTCCCCCCCATAAGCTGAGTGTTGCGTTCTTGATACTGTAAGACCGCAGTGGTAACTTCCTGTGCCACAATACTTGCTAACTCGGCGGTTGATACTCTCTATGGAGACACCTGAGGTGTGAGTCGACCTTGCTCGTTGACTCCCCTAACGGCATTAGCTAGTTCTTCTTGTCCATCTCAAAATTTAAATAATCTTGATGAGTTCATCATTCGCATAAACAAATCGCAGAAGCGCGAATTCCTAATGAATAGATATGAATACAACATTCCTAATATTAGGGCTCTATATCAAAGAAGCTAAGCTGGAAACGAAATAAGCCGTACAAATCCTAAAGGACACAAGAACCTGATGCTCTGATACCACCGGTGACACCCCGCCTAATTAAATACCGGGTGATCAGTCCTTTATTAAATTATAATCAAGGTGAACGGTTGGTTCATTCTTAGCATCACTGTCGCAATTATAACCTTTCCAATTGAAACACCCTACATAATTAAGCTAAGTGACAAAATCATTTAAATCATTATCTCCATTTATTAAATTCAATTACGAAATCCTTTATTACGTAACAGTTTAAGAATCACACCATTATTAAGACTGGAAATAAACACCCATAAATTTAATCATTCAGATAACTCAATACCAACTTTAAAACTACAAAGAAAACAAAACATCCTGACAGAAATTAAATCCCAAAGAGTAAAAATGCTAAAGATCAATAAACATAAACTCTGACAAATCCAACTGAATAAGGAAATTGGCGACACATGCCCTAACTAATCATAACTAAAATGAGAGTAGATTCAACATCTAGGTCGTCTAAGTAATGTCCTGCATCTCCCACATAAGCTGCAATGCGTCCGGTCCAAAGAATCTACGCAAGACGCCCCTGTGGCTGGGCACCTGAAATATATACATATATATATACAAGAGAAAAGAGATAACAGGAAACGGGTCAGAGCCCGAGTGTAAAACTGTTTAAAATTAGTTTAGCAAGTATTTAAAATGCTTACCTGCTAATGCAACAATCATGTTAATATGCGACACTCTCTTGAGATTTCGCCCCTCTCATCTAGTGTGCACACCTACCGTACTAATAAATCTCATCGATTTCCCTATCTTATTCTCCATAATGATTTATCATGTGAAAAGCGAAGTTATGACATTTACTTTAGGAAATCATTCTCTTCAAGATTCCTTATGTTATTTAAAACAACTCATTACCGTTATAAAGTTCTCGAACACTCATAATAAAGTTGGAGCATTTATTCATTTCTTATCTACTTATACGCACAGTAGAAAGTTCCCATATAAATATACGTATATATATTAGTCACACATATAATATATATACTAACGACATCTCACATAAGATCTAAGGTGCTAGCATACTCTGCTATCAAGTCCCCGTATCACACAAACTAAGGGAAATACTAGTTCGGAATCACTCTCGAACTGTATTAACACAAAACACAAACAATTGGAGGCGAAGCATAGTTTCCAGTCCTAAGAGGTCAGCACATACTCACACGTCTCTTAGGACCATCTGACTATAACTCAGATAGCCTGTAATCAAGGATACTATCTTCTAGGGTACAAGTCGTTATCCCCCATAAAGGTCCAATCGAGATAAGACTGTCCCGGCCCGGAAACCCCGTGATAGCAAGTAGCTCGGGTACGATTTTTACACAGATATATAATATATGCATAATCACACAGTCGTATATATATAAATATCCACATTTCTAAATTAGGTGTGTTCACGACCCATAATCATAATTATCCGTTATTAACACATTTTACTCGATTATTACGCATAACAACTCGTCATTTTTATTCTCATTTATAATGCATTTCATACTCACTTCTCCTTTCTCGATGTATTCTAAGTATAATTTCAGTAGACGTACACTCACTTATCTTCTGGTCTAACTCTCTTACGAGTCTCAATCTTTTATTTAAACGTTCGCATAATCCCTGATGGGTAAATCACTCCCCGTTAACCCCTTTATTTCATTTTACATTAAATTCCCACTTATTGGGGTTTACTAAAACTCTACTGGTCCTATTTATATCCCAAAATGTTCTAACAATAATACTCAAGGGTTACTACGCATTTTAATCAGAATAAACCATTATAAGAGGAATGTGCAGTTTTCCAGGTGGGATCGATCTATCGAGGGAAAGGCGTCGATCGATCGATACTCTTAGGTCGATCGATCGATCAAGCAGTTATGGCGAAAACTGCATTTATCCAGTTACGGGTTTTCCTCTCCAACCTCAACCAAAACTTCATATTTGATTCCCAAACTCCCAACAAAAGTTATTACCAGTACCATACACCTAAATACACGATTCTCCACGTAAAATATGTTTCAATTCATCAATTATAACTATATAATGGGGTAAAATTTGTCTAGACTTCAAGAACCCTAATTTATCTTTTCCTTTCAATTCTTTCCATTATTTTCCAGATTTCTTACTTCTAAATCCATACTAATTCATGGTTTATCCTCTACATGCAAATGAGATATCCAGAATATGATTACTTCTTCAATGACATGTGAATTCTAGTCTCCAAACTACACTCTCTTTCATGAAACAAATTCTAAATAACCCTAGACTAACATAATTGAGGCATTAACTAAAAATAGAGTAAGATAGATACTTGCTTGGAAATTCTTGGTTCAGATTAGTGGACAAGATTGGTGTGGTTGCGATCCTCGTTGCGCGATCTAAAGTTTGGCGGCGATGGCGATGCAAACGGTGGAGTTCTTGGCCTATAACTCCTTGGAAAGCTTCTCCTCTTCCCTTCCAATGGCCGTCTTAGGTTTTTGGTTGTTCTAACCCTAGAAGACAACTCCTATTATTTGATATACTCTTAGAAATTTCGTGGGTTTTCATGCCTAAAAATGTAAAATGTCTAAAACGCCCTCCCGGGGTGTTAATTAGGCCAAGAAACGCCCCGAGACCCAAACTAAACCCCCGGGTACATTATTTTGACTATCTCGACCCTTCTGGACACATTGACGTACTCAAAATGACCATACGGGTGACTTATAATTTATTCACTTTATATAATAATAATTTAGTCCTGACACGACACAGGTGCGTCCCGACTTAAATTTCCATAACTGCCATTTTATTCACTCGT
The DNA here is from genome assembly GCA_949130495.1 of Sambucus nigra. Classification (NCBI taxonomy): domain Eukaryota; kingdom Viridiplantae; phylum Streptophyta; class Magnoliopsida; order Dipsacales; family Adoxaceae; genus Sambucus; species Sambucus nigra. Next base: position 320,906,488 of record OX422215.1, on the reverse strand, counting down.
GACAATTTTTATAACATCAATTTTATATATTACTTTACTCATCTAGTAATATTCAATAATTTCAATAATTACTAACTCTTGTCACGCTAGTAAACATTTAAAATAAATTTCCAGATTAATATTAAATTAATATCTCAATTTCAATTAATAATTCCCCAAATTTAAAAGCCATAAAAATACGGGGTATTACACTAGATTAGTGCTCCGCCTACCCCAACTATAATTTCCAACTGACCTATGACAAGTTATAAGAGAATTTTCATAATACCTCAATTATGTCCCTTCCCAACTGTCAATGTACACGGATATATCTTCACGGTCGTTGTGTATTTCATCAACCATCACCTGCAAAGGTCGTCATGTGCTTTAGTTTTGACAACTACGGAGATGAGTGTGAACACGCTAATAATTCTTCTATTATCTAGGTCCTTAAAATATAATTTCTCATCATAGTTATCGTGAGTGGTTGACGATGATCCAATACATGTGACAGACGGAGGCAATAAGAAGGGGAATGCTGAAGGAGGCGGCATTGAGGAGGGGAATGTTGAAGGAGGCATTATTGGGGAGGAGAATGTTGAAAGAGGCGACATTTGGGAGAGAAAATTAGCAGAAGGAGGAAAGGGGAAACCTTGGGAAGGAGGGTAAGGGAAACCTTGAGGAGACATTGGGGGGCCAAAAACCTTGAGTAAAAAGAGACACGAGTTTCCCAATTTCACTCGTCCAGACTCCCTGGTTACTTTTAATCTCCAATACATCCCCATCGATCCGAACTGATGTTCCTCTTAGCTCGAGATACGATTCCTGACCGAAGAAAGCTCATCTATGAGAGGTATGGTGTGTTCAAATTTTCTTTTTGGCATAAGTGATCTGATACCTCTCGTCCTCCCCTTTCGTACTTTCCAAAGGTTTGGGTCAGGGCATCATTTTCTAAGTCATCAAAAGGGCTCAAACTTTACTGACTACCAATGGCCTCTATTGATTCTAGAGTCTTAACCAAGTGTGACGGCAATTTATTATCTTTGTCCCGTCGATCATGAACGTATAAGTTGGACCGATTTGGCTATTTACCGGTACCTGGACCATCATTTATCCTACTCGACCATTAATTCTTCAAATATTCATAAGATTTGGAGCCCAACCTGTGGACATCAGTTTTTTTCCTTGTTTTGTTTATTTTTCTCCCTCTGGACCAACTTCTTATCCTTTGCCTCATTCTCCAAAAAATCATTCCACTGCTCCACTGACATTTCAACATTCGGAGGCAATTGTCTTTCAAAGCCAAAATATCAGAGAACGATGCATCCTTCAAAATATGTCTCTGTCAAAGGTTTCTACAATATGTCCTTAATTTTTCAGCAACCCAAGAAAGAACCTTATGCTTTAAACGGTCGAAAAATGAAAATCGATTGTAGAGTTGATCATATATGTATGTCTTCTTTGATGGCTTGATCAACAAAGTTCTAATTGTCTTCTCCCCCTACTCTCACGGTTATTTTCCCTAGTGATAAATATTGGGTTTTAAATCTCATCGGTTCATTTTTATCACCCGTGAATGGAGAACCCAATGGACTTCTTTTCATTTGAGCAAGAGGTGTCGGGAGCATCGGATGGGGGCGTTAGAGGAACAGGGGTTTATTGCCTACTCATACTTAGAGTCATACTATGGGTAGGGGAATGAACCATAGGTGAAGTTGTGAAATTGTAACTAAATGATCAAGTTTATGGCTATATATATGCACCTTTTCAGAGTAAGAATTTAGAATGTTCAATGTGTCTGATCTCCATCCTTTTGGTATTAGTTTTTAAAAACCTATGGATTTTTACAAGTGGCCAACTAGGAGGAAGCTTATCCATGATTGATGTATAGATATCCGTAATATGAACTCAGAATCCCATCTTTTTCAACTTGTTGGCAAGATTCAATTCTACGTGCATATGGCGCGAGACATCACAGTCTATGTGAATGCTCTCTGTACATAGTTGTATCCATAACGGGTGAATTTTTTCCTGCCTTTTCTGACAACGTAAGCAAGGTCAGGGCTACATCGGGATTATTTGTGTGGAATATATTCTCTATAGCGTAATCCCAGCTTTCTCGTAGGGAAAATAGAATACGATCGAATAGGTACTCTTACTGGAGTTCAACTCCATGATTTGTAAGGTAGTTAAATTGTTCGATCTTCTTATTCCCATACCTATAAATAGGAGTACCCTCTATGTGGAGCGCACTAATAAAAGAGGTATATATGCGATCCAATTGTAATCTCTCGTACTCATGTTGCCAGTGATTATCACCATGCCTCATTTTTCCTAAGAAAAATATGTGAGGGCGTGAATATGAGTCCTACAAATAAGGGCTCTAATTAATTAATAACTATTTATTCTAACATATGAGGTATAAGGGTATATTAGTTTGATTAAGGTTTTGATTCATCACTACCCTTATCTAGGGATGGCAACGGGTCAGGTATGGGGCGGGTTTATCAAAACCCAAACCGCCCAGCGAAAAAAAATATTAATCCGACCCACCCCGCGACAGGTTAAGATTTTAAAGCCGGAACCCGTTTAAGTATAACCTCATCAATCCCATCCCTTCCCCGCTTCGCTCGCTTAAATTAAATGGGTAAGAACCCGCCTCGCGGGTTAAAGCCCAAAATTTATTTTATTTTTTTTAAAGATTTTATGTTTTAAAAATAAAGGTGACTTTATAAGAAAATAAAATGTATCAATGAATAACAATTACTCAACATCAATTTTTAAGTCTAAAACTTCAACATCAACTTAAAAGTCTCAAAATAATTAAAATGTCTCAAGTAACACAATTTAAAATGCCAAACTACTAAGTCTCAAACAACATTAACTATTACAAAATAAGTCCCAAATAACATCAACTACCAAAAAATAAGTTTCAAACAATATAAGTCTCAAATAACATCTATTATAGCAAATGTTACACAAAAGTCCCCAATATAGCAAAATATTACACAAAAGTCTCAAATAGCTCGACTATCATCTTTTTGTAATCTCCTCTCCTCCTCATCATCATCAACTCAAACCTGGAAAAAAAAACAATTTTTAAAACATATTTAGAAAAGTAATAAATTAAAGAGAATTTAACACAAAAAACAAAAAATCATAATGGATTTTTTACTTGTATTACCTCTTCATTAAACTTCCACGGGATCGGACTCCTCGTCACAAACTTCCATTAAACTAACATGGGATTTTGAAATAAATATATATTGATAACTATTTTTTATTAAAGTATCGGGGGAAAACAAGAAAAAAAAGACAAAAAATAAATTTCAATTAGTGCAGTCCATTTGAATCATATTAACACTGAATCATATTAACATCCTTAAATCATATTAACAAACAACCTTGACTCATATTAATTTAATAGTGGAGTTCAAATTCAAGAATAAAAATGAATCACAATTAAAGAACAAACAACCTTGAATCATATTAACGGTGTAGTCCATTTATTCAAAACAAACAACTATTAAAAAACAAACCCTTAATAAAAACGAACCAGAATCTGTGATGTTAATCTTAATCATATTTGAATTAAAAAAAACTTGAATAATTCGTTATGTGATTCACGAAACAGAATCTGTGAACCCTTGAATTTATATGTTGTGTGAACCCTTAAATATCTCATATACAATAAAACCTACGCTATGTGGACCTTTAAAAAAAACTAAACTTGAAACGAAGAAATGGATTCTTTGTTATGTGGCCGACACCGGCTTGAGAGTGAGACGCGAGAGAGAAAAAGAGAGTCTAGAGAAAGGCAGAGAGGCCGTCTTTAGAGTTAGAGAGAGAAATGGGTTTGAGATGAAAGAAGAGTGAGGACAAGGGAGAGTGGTCGGATTGAGACTGAGAGTGTAAGTTAAGGGAGCTAGGGTTTCTTTCATAAGTTTATATATATATATATATATATATATATATATATATATATATATATATATATATATGTGTGTGTGTGTGTGTGTGTGTGTGTGTGTGTGTGTGGTGGGAGTGTTATTAACTTAGTATAATAATGATATAATAGTAAATTTACTAAACGGGGCAGGGAGAGCATATTCTGACAAAATTCGAACTCGCCCCGTTTAACAAACGTTTCTTTTTTTAACCCAACCCCCCTAATTATTTTAAATGTGTTTTTAACCCGTCCCATTAGGTTCAGGAACCCTGCGGGTTGGGTTAGATTGCCATCCTTACCCTTATCTTAACCCCGTGCATGTTGGATCTCACCGAAGTGAAATTCAAACAACCCCCCACCGTAAGTGTTAAGACATATTTTGCTGGGGTTTATAATGAGAGAGTTTGAAAGTATATGTGTACTATCAATCTAAGAAATCCAACATAGTATCCAATAACCAAACCAACAACCAATAATTATCACGTACTCATTATATCATTTATGTGGTAAAACACATACTAATAATCACAATATCTCACTAAAGTAGGGTCATTTCTCATTATACATATAAATGAAGATTAAGGTTTCAATTTTAATTAGGGTTAAAATATATAAACATAAACATATACATGAAGATTGGGGTTTCAATTTTAACTAAGATTAAATAAATACAGATACACACATAAATGAAGATTAGGGTTTTAATTTTAATTATGGTTAAAATAAACACAAATTAACATATACATGAAAATTAGGTTTTCAATTTTAATTAGGGTTAAAACAAATACACATTAAAACACACAAGAAAATTATGGTTTCAATCTTAATTAGGTTAAACTAAACACACATTAATATATACATAAAAATTAGGGTTTCAAAACTTTTTAGGATTAAAATAAACACCCATTAACTAATACACACACACACACACACACAAAACACGAACTATACACACACACATATATATATACACACATAAATACACGAATACACACATATATAAAAATACAAAACTATAGAGAGAGAGAGAGAGAGAGAGAGAGAGGGAGAGAGAGAGAGAAATGTTACCTTTGAGATTGAGAGAGAGAGAGAGGAACCGAAAAATAGATAGGAAGCCGGAAAAAGAGTGAGATAGCCGGAGAGAGAGAGGGAGATCAAAGGGTGTGAGAGAGAGAGGGAGAGTGGTCGCATGAAAATGAAAGGACTGTTAGGGGTTTTAATATAAAGACACTGGTCACCGCCCCAAGCCGTGACCCAATGCCATGACCATATTTTTTTCCCATGTCATCATCCATGACCATGGCATTAAAATATCACTGATTACGGCATTAAGCCGTGACCCCTATTCGTGACCATTTTGAATTGATCACGACCCAAAGTTGTGACCCTATTAGATGGAATTTTGACATTGGTCATGGATATGATCACAACCTTAGTCTGTGACCACACTTTGAGGAAATTTTAACGCGAGTTTAGCGCCATGATGGTCACGTCTTGGTCACAGACGAGGGTTGTGACCCACCTCGTTAGGGATAAAGGTCGTGACCAACTCCAACTAGTTCCATGACATTTTATGGCCGTGGAACTGGTCATACCTTTATTGACTATGGTCATGGATTTGGGTCGTGACCACCTAGTCACGGACCAAACTCGTGACTAACTTGTCGTGACTATCTGCTTAATTTGGTGTAGTAAATCCTTATGATTAAGATTTCCCTAAAAAGATTCTTTTCGAGTATGAAATCGATCTGTCTAGGAATCAATGCCTTAGGACACTTGATTAGATGGAAGTAATGAGGAATATACATAATACTTCAGCAGTGGGCAGCCTCATAAATGTTATATATTATGTGGAAAGACTAAAATTTATTATGCCTTCAGCATGGCCAACAAGTTTCAATCTATTAGTCTTTTACCTTTTAGCACAAAGACTAGTTTTTCAATCAGATAAGGATTCTAATTTTTTGCCTTGGAATATGTATTTACCCAAGGAGGTTGAGATATAAGTTGGAGGAGTGTGAATCAATCTTAGATTACTAACTCCACCTAGGATGCCAAAGTTATTTTAGAGACAACAAAAGAGGTTATATGGCTATTACACTTGTAGTGTTTATAGCAATACGAGTGCAAGTTATAAAGAACTCGTAAACCATAAAAGGATTAAGCATGTTGAGGGTAGGTTTCACATAGTTCAAGAAATTGAACAAGAAGGTGATATAGTTATGACCAAAAGTTGTATCGGATAGGGGTGTTCAGAAAACCGAATGGACCGACGGACCGAACCGGACCGTCATAATTTTTCCTGTTTTTTTTTTTAATCGGTCCGGTCCTGTTTTTTTTTTTTCCAGACCGGTCTAACCGGTCCGGTCCTCGGTCTCCCTTAATAAATATCCGGTCTGGACCGACCCGGACCGGTTACTCTAATATATATGCATTTAATTATATTTATACATATATAGTATATTATATGCATTGAGTTAAGTTATTAGGGGAAATGAGGGGTACGATGGTCCAAATAAAAGAAAGGAAGCAAGTAAAAGAAGCCCTAATCAAACAACACACGCACACAACACTTCTCTTCTCTTCTCTCTTTCTTTGGCAAAGTGGGCGGACCCTCTCCCCTCTCCCCTCTCCAGATCTGCGGCGGACCCTCTCCCCTGCGCCGACACCTCCCCTCTCCCCACTCCCCTGCGCCGCTTCCCTCTACCCAAGATGCGCGGCGCCGCGACGCCATTTTCCTCTACCGAAGTTGCGCGTCGCTTCCCTCTACCCAAGCTCGGAGCTCCCTTCGCCGTGACCCAAGCTCGGAGCTCCCTTCGCCGCGACCCAAGCTGGTACCTTCCCCATGCTTTCCCCTGTTTTGTTTGTTTGCTATAAAAACTGTTTGTTACAAATTACAATCTGTAATTGTTTGTAATTGTTTGCTATAAAATCTGTAAGGACCGTTAAAATGTTTGTAATTTTAAAATCTTTAATTGTTTGTTTACTATAAAAAAATGTTTTTAAAAACTGTTTGTTACAAAAAAAACTGTTTTGTTTTTATTCTTTGAAAGTTTGTTATAAAAATGTATTTTGTTTTGATTATAAAAAAAATGTTTTAAAAACTGTTTTGTTTTTATTCTTTGAATGTTTGTTATAAAAATGTATTTTGTTTTAATTATAAAAAAAACTGTTTTAAAAAAACTGTTTTGTTTTTATTCTTTGAAAGTTTGTTATAAAATTGTTTGTTATAAAAATGTTTGTTATAAAAAAGTTTGTAATAAAAATGTTTGTTATAAAAATGTATTTTGTTTTGATTATAAAAAAAAATGTTTGTTATAAAAATTTGTAATTGTTTGTTTGCTATAAAAAAACTGTTTTTAAAAACTGTTTGTTACAAAAAAACTGTTTTGTTTTTATTCTTTGAAACTTGCTTAAATTCATATGATAATTATTCATATGGTATTAACTTGTTTAAATTTATATGGTATATTTTGTAGATAATGGCCGTCCAAATGGATGAAAATGAAGGTGGGCTTCCCTCTACCCAAGCTGTAATGCAAGGTACAAATGTCCCTCCTAAACCCCCTATAAATCCAGAAGTTAAATGTTCGAAACGAAAATCGAATGCTTGGGAGCATTTTACCGAAATTCAAGGTTGTGGCAAGGGATGTATTGGCAATTCCGGTGTCAACCGTGGCCTCCGAGTCGGCATTTAGCACGGGGGGTCGTGTCCTTGACCCATTTCGTAGTTCACTTTCCCCCAACACGGTGGAAGCGCTTGTTTGTACCCAAAATTGGCTCAAGGCTTCATCAAAATCAATTAGCCTTAGAGATGCCATGGATGAGGTGGAACAACTTGAGCAATTGGATGGAGGTAACTAACATATATCATAATTTTAAATTATTAAGTTATCAGGTGTAATTTATTTTTTAAATCATTAACATATTATTTTTACAGATTTGTTGGGAACATCAACAATTGTGGATTGACAATGACTTCATTCGTATTATTGAGGTAAAGTGAATAATTTGTTTTTTTTATATTCATGGTTGCATTTTATTTGGACTATTTTTCTATCTATTCTAAAATTATTTATGATCATTTTCAGGTTTATAGAGGAGATTGTTTTGGGCAGCATTATGGATGGTTGCATTATTTTGGATGTTGCGGTTACTTCGGCTAATATTTATTAATTTAGACATTTTATTAGCGCATTATTAATTTGTAATATTATGAACAACCTTGCGGTTAAATTTGGACAGCTTTATTTCGTGTTATTTGGACAGTTTATATGTCCAAATTTGGACAGTTTATGACAGCTTGATGTGATTGTATTATTTGGGCATCTTTGGACAGTTTTTATTTATGCTAAAATTTGAACATTATGTTATTATTTTGGATAGGTTTGGACAGATTTTAAGGTAAAATTTGGGCAGTTTTTATAGTAAGATATGAGCAGTTTTTTGGATAAATTTTGAGCAGTTTTTATAGTAAAATTTGAGCAGTTTTTGGATAAAATTTGGGCAGTTTTTATGATAAAATTTGGGTATTTTTTTGGATAAATTTGGGCAGTTTTTATGATATTTGAGCAGTTTTTTATAATAAAATTTGGGCAGTTTTTATGATATTTGAGCAGTTTTAAAAAAGATTATTTCAATAAGATTAGGACCGGCGAGTTTGACCGGACCGACCATATAAAAAACCGGACCGACTAAGCCCGGAAAACCGGTTTAATCGGTCCGGTCTTGGTCATTTTATATTTAGGACCGGTATAATCGGTCCGGTCCTTAAATTCATTAAAACCGGATCGGACCGGACCGCGAACACCCCTAGTATCGGATAACACTCAATTAATCCTCTACTAATAGGCAAAAAACTACCGTGGAGATGGGTTGGGAGTTAGGTACATGACTTTAAGGCTAAGTGGGAGATTATTGGTATTTTATTCTTAAAATTATGTACGACATTTACTTTTAAGTAAAGTTGTGTCAATCCAATTCGAAATATGAATCATGTGTAATACCCCATATTTTTATGCTATATTAATTTGGGGATTTATGGGAAATTGGCCCCGAGGTACGTGGGACCATTTCCCATTATCGAGAGGATTGGGCCGGTAGCATACAGATTGGGACTACCAGAGCATTTACATCTCATTCACGATGTATTCCACATCTCGTCGTTGAGACGGTATCTTCGAGATGATATGGCCCATACTCACATCGCGATAGATGGGATAGACTTACAGCCTGACAGCTCTTACGAGGAGAGACCGGTGGCTATCCTAGACTATAGTGAGAGGAAATTGAGGTCGAGGATAGTTCCACTTGTACGGGTCCAGTGGGAGCATCATAACGTGGAGGAATCCACTTGGGAGCGCGAGGCCGATATGCGCGAGAGATATCCAGATTTGTTCTTACCAGGTATGCTTTATTTTTCGAATTTCGGGATGAAATTCCGTTATTGGGGGGAAGTATGTAATACCCCGTATTTTTATGCTATATTAATTTGAGGATTTATTAAATTTAATGTGAATTAATTATTTAATAAAAATCCGGAAATTAATTATGTTATAATTATTAACGTGATGAGAGTTAGTAATTATGGAAAAATTTGTTGAATATTACTAATGAGCAAATTAATATATAATATTGGTTATATTGAATGTCACGAGGGAATAAAATGACAATTTTGGAAATTTGAGTCGGGACGCGTCCGTGTCGCGTCGGGACTAAATATTGATAAATAAAAGAAAATATTTTATAAGTTGTTCGTATGGTCGTTTTGAGTGCGCCAACGCGTCCGGAAGGGTCGAGATAGTCAGAAAAGTATACCCGGGGGTTTGATTTGGGTCTCGGGGCGTTTTTAGGCCTAATTAGTACCCCGGGAGGGCATTTTAGTCATTTTGTATTTTTGGGTAATTAAACCCACGAAAATTAAAGGGGTTATATCAGATGTTTAGGTTGTCTCCTAGGTTTATATAACTCAAAACACTAGAACGGCCATTGGAGAAGAGAGGAGAGAGCTCTCAAGTCAATCCAAGGCTCAAAACTCAACCGTTTGCACCGCCGCCACCACCAACGCGTAGATCACGAGACGGGGAACGCAACCACACCAATTTCGGCACCAAACTAGACTTCTGAAAATCCCAGGCAAGTGTTTATCTTGCTTATTTCGTTGATGCATCTTTCATATTAGTTTAGGAATGATTAAGAATGAATTATAGGAAAGAAAAACCCAATTTGAGATAGAAAATTTCATCTAGTTATGGTTTAAATGAAAATTCTGGAAACCCTTTGTCATATAGAGGAGCAAACCACGAAATTATGATGTTTACAAGAAGGAAATTCTGGAAAATTCTTGTTAGAACCATGTTTAAGAGATTTCTAGGGTTCTTGATAATTATATAAATCTTTGGGCTGTTAATCCATGTTTAGTGATAGAAATCTTCATGATTTACGTTGGAAATATCTGGTATGATGATATAATGTTAGTAGTATAAATTTTGGGACGATTGGGATTGAAAAATATGGATTTGGTGAAGGTTAGAAGATGAAACCCGTAACTGCAAATCTGCAGATTTCGCAGACCTGCTTGATCGATCGATCGAGCCTAGAGCTTCGATCGATCGAACCTTCGATCGATCGAGCCCCAGACCTCGATCGATCGACCCCTCCTGGCAGACTCATGTTTTCTCTTCTTAATTAGTTGAAATTCACTTTAATGAGGAATAATTCATGGACACCCTTATAAATATGTTTTGTGAGATAAAGAGGACCAGTAGGGTATATGAATAAGTTTTGGGACCTTTAAGGTTAGACGAGAGTTGTATCCTTGGGAGATTTCATGTATAAGAAACGATAAAACTACGTATTTAAAGTGAGAAGATTACGTAAAATAGTTACGAAAGAGAATAGATGAATACCTACTGAATTTTTATAGGTGGGAGGATAAAACCATGAGAGTTATGTGGTAAGTTGGAATAATACCGAATCAAGGTTAGAAACGAACTGTTACATGTGATAACAAATAATGAGATATGAGAAATAAAAGTCGTAATTATGGGATTTGAAATTTACCTAATATTGATATGGTAATATTAGTATAGTTATATGATTGTGTTTGCAATTACTATCTATGTGTGAAAAACATACCCACGCTACTTGCTATCCCTGAGGTTTCCGCGCTGGGACGATCTTATCTCGTGTGCCTTATGTGGGATATTGACTCGTACCCTAGGAGATAGATATCCTTGGTACAGGCTATCGAATTAATAGTTCAGACGGTCCTAAGAGACGCGGGTATGTGCCATCCTCTTAGAAACTTGGAATCTATGCTTCGCCTCAATATTGTTTGTGTATGTGTTAATACAATTCGAGAGCGATTCCGAATTTGTATTCCCCTTAGTGCGAGTGATACGGGGATTGGATAGTAGAGTATGCCCGCACCATAGTTTTTATTTGGGGTGCTGTTATAATATATATATTATACGCGTAGTTAATATATATATGAAATTATGAGAATTGGAATTGCCTACTGTGATATGGTAAGTAGGACATGGTTGATGACTCATATTGTAAATACTGTTTTGAGAAAGTATAATATGACACTGGAAAACTTTATAAATTAATAAAGTTAAAACGAGAATTTTGGATACTAATTGAAATATTCTTTTCAAACAATTGTATCGTTCAATTTTAAATCCTGCGAATAACCTAAGATAAGTTAAATCATTGGGAAAAGATAGTGTGATATATGATGAGATAAACCATTGGGAAGGTTAGTGCGATAGTAGTGCACGTTAGAAGAGAGGTGAGGATTTCTCAAGAGAGTGTCGCACTAATATGTTGTTGCATTGGCCTGTATCAATTTAAATACTTGCTAAACGAATTTTTAAATCATATACACTATCGGGCTCTGACCCGTCTCTATTTCTCTCTCTCTTGTATATATATGTATATATTACAGGTGCCCAGCCACAGGGGCGTCTTGCTTAGGATCCCTTGGGAGGAACGTGCTGCAACATAGGTGGGAGTTGCAGGCCACTTGCTTAGACGACATCTTTTACTTGATTCCACTTCTATTACTCTGTTATTGGGGCATGTGTCGCCCTTTCCACTATTCATCTGTTTTATTGGGACATTTGTATTTCAGTTATTTCTAGTACTGTTACTTTGGGATTTATTCAGCATGTATGTTTTACTTTAAGTTTTAAATGTTGGGATTTTGAATGTTGAATGTTTAAATTAATTGGATTATGTTCCAGGATAATTGTGGTATGATTCTTACTTATTGAAAATGTTGTTATTAATTAAATAAATAATGTTTCTTTAAAAATAAAATTTGGTTAGTAATGTTTAAAAATGGTTTTGACACTTAGCTTAATTAAATTGGGTGTTATATTTGGAAAAGTTATTTTTACGACAGTGATGTTAAGAATGAACCAACTGTTCACCTTGATTTTAATTTAATAAAGGAGTGATCGCTCGGTATTTAATTAGGCGGGGTGTCACATCATGGTTAAGATAATTCCTTATATCTAGTTTCAATATATTTATGGCATGTCGAACTAGACCTGTCAACGGGTCGGTTTGGGTCGTGTACGGGTCGGGTTAACGGGTTAACGGGTGAAAACACCCTTAACCCGTACACGACCCGTTAAGCCTAACGGGTCTAATAACAATACCCAAACACGACCCGTTAATATTAACGGGTACACGACCCAAACCGTTAACACCCATTAATATTAACGAATCATTTTGGGTCGAAATGGGTAACGGGTTGGGTGACCCTATAATACCCGTTAGTCTTCAATACTTTAAAAATAATGGATTTTAATTGTAATTTTTATTGGGTATAGATTGGGTGACCCTATAGCACCCGTTAGTCTTTAAAGACTTAGAAATAATGGGTTTTAATGGTTATTGTTATTGGGTACGGGTTGGGTGACCCTATAGTACCCGTTAGTGTTAACGGGTGTTAACGGGTAGAAACGGGTTAAAACGGGTAGAGGTAAATTTCCAAACCCGAACCGTTAGTGTTAACGGGTCTACCGTGTCAACCCGTTAATGACCCAAACCTAATAAGGGTAAACCCATTAACTTATAATTTCGTGTCGGGTCGTGTCGTGTTAACGGGTTATCGTGTATTTTGACAGGTCTATGTCGAACAATAGAGCTCAATAGGAATTTTGGTGAGTTGGCTTCGCTTTAATCACTAGGAGATCAAAATTTTGATTATAGAACTATTGAAATGTTCGTGACCTTGATATGGAATTGACATCCTATCATAACAGTTGTGACGTAAACCCTAGATGTTTATCTCAAACTGCAGAAATCTTTTGATGTTTCAAGAACTTGTTCGATAGTTCGACAAAGGAGTGTGATTGGTACATCCCAGGAATGTATTGAACATGGCTACCCATGAGATTTGAGTACAATTTATCTTGATTGGACTCAGGCAATATCACACCATTTTTAAATGGAGCATAGATTCTTAATTTCGAGAATTATAATTGTACCATAATCAACTTTGCAAATAAGACTTCATTATATCCGAGTGATTTATGAGATAATTAAATTGGAGTGCAATCGGTATTATTTTGTGGAGTTACTCACGAATAAATAAATAATGTTTTTCCGCAATTGTAATTGAAATTTTTGAGTATTTATTTGAAGATAATTTATTTATTTATCTTGGGTCCCTGGTGTAGTCCATATACCCAAGTAGTCATGCTCATACTCTTGAAACACCCAGTTTGGCCCAAGCCCACCTTTTGTACTTACATATAAAGGTGTGGGAAATGGTTTTAATCATTATTATTAATCATTAGGGTTTGATAGGGGTGAGAGAAAATACTATTCATATTTTTGTGAAGATGGCTAGATACCATCATATCTCAATCATAAGTAAGGGTATTCATCTAAAAAGGTACCCATCCACTTATTGACTTTAGAGTGGATCACACATAAGGTTTAATCAAGGTTTTTAGATACCTTGGAAGGCATCAAGGATTTCATCATCATCTACCTTTGTCTCCTCAAATGAATCACAACAAAATTCACAATGGTGTAGTTTCTTAAAACCCTAAATTTAATCTTTAAACGTAGTTCTTATTTTTTTTTCAATACATAATTAATCAAAGATCTTTAGGGCTATAAATTTTTTTTCATTTTAAATGTGAGTCCCAAGTTATTTTTCCCAACACCCCTCTAGGTTTATTATAGTAGAAATTTTTTATTGAACATACACATCCTCCCTGAGATATATAAAAATCCTAATAATGAATTAATAGTGATAAAGTGCATAATGAAATGCTAAAGGAAGCACCATTGACTCGAATTTATACGAAAATGACAAAGAAATTCAAAGAAACTGAGTACGTGAGACAAATCTAATTAAAGTCCCAAAAACTTAAACATAAAGTTTTAATGTGAAAATCTCAAAATCTGAACACCAAATAATTATCAAAGCTTGATTTGAAAATTAGAAGGTGTTTGGGAAGGAATTTCGACTAGGCTTTTATCTTTAGAGAAAGAGAGAGAGGAGAATGATAAATGATCAAAATAAGGGTTTGTAAGGTATAAAATTCGACAGAAGCTTAATAGTCAATCTGGGGAAATCTGTTCAAACAACTGAAAAATAGCCTGAGCGAATAACCTTCATTAATTGTTCTTCACACAATGTTGTGAAAATGACATAAACCCAAAAAATAGTGTCGTGCGAACGGAAAGATAAGTATCCTCCATATTGAGTCTCCGTTTACTCGGACTCAAATTTTATCTGTGCAGATGAGAATAAGTATAAAGTCTCCCTCAACTATTTCTCATACACTGCGCGAACGGGTGCAAAAGTGTTCTTTGCACACAAAAATAGACAAAAACTGTAAGTCAAGGAAATACTCCATAAAATACCTGTGAGATTAAAGAGTCCTAAAATAACCTATCTCTCTCAAACTATGAAATAAAAATGCATGGGCATGCATATTTTTTCGAACTTTTTGTTTTTTTGACAAATGAAAAATTGGAACAAAAATAAATATATACGTATACAAGAAATACAAGATTCAAATTTTACAGTTTACTGATTATAAACTGCAAGGAAAATTTTCTAATTGAGTCAATTTGTAAGTGTTGGATTAATTTCGAACAAAACTATTTGAGTAATAGGATAGAAGTTTGTGACCTTTCAAGCCTATGACGTTTGAGTTGAAGACGTAGTGGCCAAGTCTAATGACAATCACATCATATGTCATGTTTCATGCCTTGTTTAGTGTTATCAAGTTTTTAACTTTCCAAGGTCTCTTAGGTATGAATGCACATGTTTTATAGAGACTTGAAATTTTGTTGGGTGTCATATTTTTAGTAATTAAAGCATAAAAATGGATTTTTATTTTTTTAAGAAATATAATCTTTTTTGAAATATCGTTCATAAGGTTGTTTGAACGACTTCGTTTGAACGAGATTTCCAGGTCGTTCGAATGAGGTATCTAACGAGGCTCCTTTTTGTTTTCTCTTAAATCTCGTTTGAATTGTCAATCGAACGAACCTTCATTTTTTGACCTATTGTATTCTCATTCAAACGACGTCGTTCGAGCGACTCTGGTATGTCGTTCAAATGACATTACAGTTTCGAGCAGTTTTTGTTAGTTTTTCTTAAAACTTCCCACTACTCCATTTTTGTTTCCCACCTGTTTATAGAGTGTGAGAAGGAACTTTTCAAGGGACTTTTGGCAAAATTTTTGAGAGCTTTGAAATCCTAAACTCCTTTCCAAAAAGTCCCCTTGGTGTTTGTTCATGAAAATGAATTAATTTCAAGAACAAAACCAAGTTTACACCCAATTGTTTATTTGATCCAAGTTTCAATATATACATGTTTTGAGATCAATGGTTGGGCATTGGGTTTCATTCTCTACCCTAAAGAGATATTTTTTGCGGAGGATTCCATTTTCATGGTTCGTGATGTACATGCGGTGGACTTCGTGTATTGACGGTAGCTTTTCCCCATTGGTGGATGAGTTGTCAACTAAGTAGAGGTGGAGGAATGAAGAGCATCACGGCTTGTGAGGGCATCGAGTCTTGTGTAAGTATTCTGTCGTGTCCTTTGTAATTTTATTCTTAGTGGACTTGTGATTGGGTCGTCTGAGGTTTTTCCTATTGTGGGTTTTCCTTGTACATCGCAGCATTGTGGTTGTGTTTATTTTTATCTTGAAAAATATCACATAAGCATGTTAGGCTTAACAAGATAAAAATTGGTTTAACTACAATAAATGGGTAATTTGGTGCTAATTTAATTGGATAATTTTAGTTTACTTTAATTCAAGTAATTTATCTAATTTCATGTTTGTGTAAATCTGAATTTGAATAGAAGTTGTGTATGCTTGTGTTTTAAAAGTGAAAATTTAATTTTTGAAAGACATTTAAAATTTGAAATATTCGCTGAACCAATGCAGTTAAGATTTAGAATTAAAATATCCACATTCTCGGATTGGTATCAGAGCGGGTTACACTAAGATATCGTGTGATCCTAATTTTTATGGAATTTTGGGCTTTAATATGAAAAATATATCATTTCGAAGTTTTCTGTTTTTAATTGTTCCCGCATGCTTGCACATGACTCTTCTCTTTTAGGCTTTAATATGACAAATATATCATTTTTGAAGTTTCCTATTTTTAATATGGAAAATGTATCTTATGGGTGATTGCTTGCATGTTTTACATACATCGGCGTTTGTACTTTATGATATATGTTTTTACTAGTTGTATGTGTTTTGAGTTTTTTGTATTTTGATTTTTTTAGTTATTTGGCTTATTGAAAATACAAAAGGATTTTATGTGTCTTTTAAGCTATCTTTGTTTAAAATTTGTGCAAAAATTTGAAAACTCAAAAAGATTTTTTTTGTGTGTATTTTCGTCTTACACATTTTATGTGGCATATCCTTGTGTTTGAATCCTATATCACTCCGCTTCCATGTGGCTAGAATTTTTTATTATGAATTTCAATATTCTTTATCATGCTTATGCGTAGTTTAACTTATTTTTTTTCTTAATGACTTCTCTTTTTATATGACTCTCCACACACACATACACGAGCTCTTTTGAACTTTAACTTCATGTGTATATTTAAGCTAAGTGAGATGTTCTCCTATCGATTTTGTCATCTATATATTTTGTGACTATGGGGGATTTGTGCATGTGAGAACCGTTGCCCGGATTAAGAAAAATAGAAAAACGTTTATCCAGTAAAGTTTTGTTTAGTAATGGAATCGGGCTGCGAAAGTCAAGTCAACTTTGCGTGTAAAACCATCATTAAAAAGGGGCCTAAAAAAAGTGTGGCATTGGAAAAAGTAACAAGGGCCAACATAGTTTAGTTTGATATGATCATTCAAAAGAAAAGAAAAGAATAATTATTTATGAGGGAGTTTAGATAGATATATCAACGGGTTTTCACTATGACAATGAATCCTAGTTACGCTATTTTGTCATGACACTATTGATCTGTAGAACCATCAAAATTCAAGTCTTGTGTGCATTATGCTTGTTTGTTCTTTGAGTTCTCTTTATCTTGTCACATGAGTCTAAAACTAGGTTTGATAAAGTTTTGCAATCAAATAGAATTCCTTGAATATGTTTAAGTGATTGGGTTATAATTTTTTCGTCTCTAGTTCACACCCCTTCACTCTATTTGCCACATGGTTATTTAGACACATTTATGCCATATGAGTGGGAAAGCTTATTTTGTTTTGTGTCTTATGTAGTGTTTATACCAATGTATATGTGTGCCTATGCTTTAGGGATAATTTTTGCATATATATATGGTATCATTTGTTTTGAGACTTTGTTGTTACATCTAGTCCTTATATGCTATTAGTTCAAGTAGGTATTTATCTTATTGTGATTTCTCATTGATATCCCATGCTTATCTTAGTACATTTTAGTTGGTATCATTTTTCATCGCATCTTAGCTGGTATCTATTAATATTTGTGTGGATTAGTTGTTCTTGTGTTGCCATGATTTTTTTATTTCTTGTATCACTATAAACCATTGCATGATATACTTGTTTTCCATTATGTTTATTCCTTGTTTCTTTTAGGGGGAGAATTGAATTAATTAGGGAGAAATGGGTTGTTTTATGCATGTTTATCTTTGTCTATTCCGGAAAAAAAAAAAGGAGAGAAATGGTATCTAAACATTTTAATTTAGGGAGATCTAATTTAGGGGGAGACGTCTTTCTTTGGTAGATATTGTTAGATAAATGGGGAGATTTTATTATGCAACTTAATATTGTTATATTCCTTATGCGTTTGATGGTGTGTTTAAGTGTGCTGGTTTCCATCCATGTAATAAAGTTTAAAAGTAAACAAAGCTACTCAACATATGTGTCGGTCAAGCGTCTATATTTTTATTTTTGGGTGGGATTGTGTCTTTTAGATGAGCTTGACGGCCCATAGGATTTTTATTTTGGTTTTGTCCCAGAATAGATAAAGGGGGAGATTTGTAAGGGAAAATTTCCAATTGAGTCAATTTGTAAGTATTGGCTTAATTCCGGACAAAACTATTTAAGTCATAGGATAGAAGTTTGTGACTTTTCAAGCTTATGACGGTTGAGTTGAAGACGTAGCGGACAAGTCTAACGATGATCACATCATATGCCATGTTTCGTGCCTTGTTTAGCGTCATCAACTTTTCAACTTTCCAAGGTCTCTCAGGTATGAATGCACATGTTATATAGAGACTTGGAATTTTATTAGGTGTCATAGTTTTAGTAATCAAAGTATAAAAATAGCTTTTTATTTTTTTTTAAATATAAACTTTTCTGAAATATCATTCGTAAGGTCATTCGAACGAGATTGAAAAACTGTTACTAAAACCGTTAAATACATGATTAAACTATTTAAGTAACTCCGAAATATTTTTTTAGAAAACTCTTTTCTTTAAACCAAATCAGTTTTAATCACAAGATTTGTTTAATAAAACATGCACGAGATCAGTTCAAGATTTGTTAACAAGTTTTGAAAAACAAAACTTAAAAGGTTAAATCAGCACACCAACAAGAATTAGATGAGGAGATGTAGAAAGATTAATGACAAGAGATTTTTAACGTGGTAAAACCTCACCCAACTGAGGAAACATCCACGGTGACTTCTAAGTCACAAACCAAAAATTCACTAAAACAAAATATATCAGTTACAAACTATATAACACACATGCACACAAATCATACCTATACAAGTTTAGGAATGTACCCACTGGTATCCTTCTAACTTTTCTAAAATTCTGATTGCTGATGTGGTTCTCCCAGTTTGTTAACTTCCACTTTGTTCCAGTCTTTACGTTGACTCTTGTTTCGAGATCTTATTAACAACACTTTCAGTATTGTAGTGTGTAAGTGTTTGTGATGATCCTTTAACACATGCATGCACACACACTCAATCTTATTTATACAAACAGTCCTAGCAAATTACATAACAGATCTATATGTTGTGATTTTCAGTTTCTCTCTTCTTAGAAAACTAAAACCTTATTTGACCTTTAAAATGATCCCAGAATCCACGACTATTTTGCTCAGAAGACATTTCAAGATCTTAATTAATTTCAGGGTTTTGAAAATAATTTTGAAATTGAAAACCGCAAAGTGTGATTCCAGTTAGGTCAAAGGTCTTGTTTCAAAAGAACTAGAAACAGAAAATGATTTTGTTGATTTTGAAAATGAAAACATTTACAAAAAATAATCAACAAAAGATTTCTCAAGACGAGAAACTAAGAATGCAGATCTAAGTGTAATATAACATAAAATGATTAGATTTATGATTTCTATAAAACAGAAATACAGATCTGACCTAATGTTTAAGTTAGACACAAGATCTTAAAACGAAGAGGTTAAACCACGAAACAACTTTCAAACCAGCACTCAAAAACTCTCAAACACACGGTTTGGTGTTTGGTGTAAACTGGTTTTTGGAACAAGGGTTAGGGTTTGAAACTGTTTGGACAAATTAGGGTTTCTAATTCTCTCTCTTTTTTTCTCTCTTCTCTCTCTTCTCTCTCTTCTCACTCGAATTAGACGAAGTGGCAAAAGTCTCTCAAAGGCTGAGGGTTAGCCTCCTTATATAGTGGGCTAAAAAGGATCCAGAAGATGGTTCAAAATCAAGGGTTGGGATTTGGTCTTCCCATATTGACTTTGATCCAACGGTTTAAGAGAAGTGGTTGATTAAACGCTTTCTGATTTTGCTAAGAGAGGTTCACAGGGATTGGGACTGGACACATGCAGGACGTTGATAAGTTCAATCCAAGGGCTGATAATGAACACCGGTTTTGTCTCTTAAAAGAAACACACATCCATCCAATAGAAAGGCAACAGGTGTAGGCTTAATATTGAACCTCACACGCACGTCTAAAGAAATTACACAGACACCCTTAAAGTCTCTAGCGCTTTCGATTTCTATCCAAGTGAACTTTTAGGCATAAAACCAACAATCAGAAATTACAGATTGAGCCCACAAAACCTTTTAATTCCAATTTTATTAAGAAAAAAATGTTTTAAAAATCATTAAAAAATTCCCAAAATATTATTAAAAAAGGTTTTAAGGGAAATTAACACACACAACACACACATAATCAATTTATGCAATATATGACCCATGTATGCAGTCCTAATGTGTGTGAGTGTTTGTGAATATACCTTTGATCAATCAAACAAGAGGAATGAATTGTATAGAAGTATCTGAGGCTCTTTGGTATCTAGGGGAGGGACTCAATTTTATCACTATTACCAAACTAGATGAGTACTTATACAATGTACACTCAAGTGAGTCAAGAGTATAAGGTGCTTCAGAGATTTCCAGGTCATTCGAACGAGGTATCTAACAAGGTTCCTTTTATTTTCTATGAAATCTCGTTTGAATTTTTGTTCGAACTAACCTTTATTTTTGGACCTACTGCATTCTCATTCAAACAACGTTGTTCGAACGACTCTGGTATGTCGTTCGAACGACATTACAGTTTTGAGCAGTTTTTGTCAGTTTTTTTTAAAACTTCCCACTACTCCATTTTCTTTTCCCACCTGTTTATAGACTGCGGGAAGTAACTTTTGTAAGGGACTTTTGGCAAACTTTTCAAGAGCTTTGAGAACCTAAACTCCTTTCCAAAAAGTCCCTTTGGTGTTTGTTAATCAAAACAAATTAATTTCAAAAATAAAATGAAGTTTATACCCAAATGTTTACTTGATCCAGTTTTGATATATACATATTTTGAGATCATTGGTTTGGCACCAGGTGTCATTCTCTACCCTAAAGAGATGGTTTCTTGCGGAGGATTCTATGTTCATGGTTCACGGTGTACATGCGGTGGACTCCGTGTGTTGGCGGTATCTTTGCCCCATCGGTGGATTCCGGAGTTGTCAACTAGGCAAAGGTGGAGGAACGAAGAGCGTCATGACTTGTGAGGGCGTCGAGTCTTGTACAAGTATTATGTCGTGTCCTCTACTTAGTGGACTTGTGATTGGGTCGTCCGAGATTTTTTCTGTTGTGGGTTTTTCTCGTACATCGCGGCATTGTGGTTGTGTTTATTTTTATCTTGCAAAATATCACGTAGAAGTATGCTAGGCTTAACAAGATAAAAATTGGTTTAACTATAACAATTGGGTAATTTGGTGCTAATTTAATTGGATAATTTTAATTTACTTTAATTCAAGTAATTTGTCTAATTTCATGTTTGTGTAAATTTGAAGTTGAATTGAAGTTGTGTTTGTTTGTTCTTTAGAAGGGAAAATTTAATTTGAAGAAATTTAATTTTTGAAAGACATTTAAAATTTGGAATATTCAGCGAACCATCGCATTTGAGATTTAAAATTAGAATTTCTGCATTCTTATAAACACTTGAAAATTCATTAAGCACATATAATATTCATAGTTGATTAGCACAAAAATTAGTTCGAACACATTTAAAACATTTGTCTCATCTAATATCAAAATTCAAAATCAGTATGTGAAATTAGGTATTGTATCATGTATATACATAGAGAACAAATAATCAAGAAGCGTACAATATGAGAACTAGTCAATATTAAACACATCTTGTATTATATACTAACAAGAAGTTTTCATCCACTTATAAACTCCCTTAAGCACTTGTTATATAGAATCTTTTATACCAAGTCTAATTTTTCAAATTCTTTTAAATTTAAGTAAATCCTTAACTTGTTTTCATGTCGATTGAAATTTTAACAATTGGCTATATGCTTTTACTCAAGAAATTGACTTCTTCCAACAATTGGCTTTTCACACGCTCTATCGATGACACCTATCTAACGATACTCAAATTCAAATCGATGTTATCACTTTATAGGGTATGTGACACCCTGACTAATTAAATATCGGGTAGCTACTCATTTATTCAAATTAATACAAATGTCAAGTTGGTTCAGTTCAAAGCATAACTGTCGAAAACATTTTTTTTAAACAATTACTAGCCACCTAATATTTAAAAAGGTGAGATGCCAAATTTTATTAAATTAAATTAACATGCAACCAATTAAATTATAAGCTAACTATACCACATCCACATCACAATCACAATAGAAATAATAATGGAATAATAAAATGAGTCTGGAGTAACACTCCCCTGGATAATCCAAATACTGAATAAAACCCAATATAAAGTCTGAATAAATAAATAAATCCAAAACTGAAATGAAACTGGGAGTCTGAGAATGTTATCTCTAAATGGAAAGGGAGCGACATGCCCTAACTGATAAATGACCCTGAATAGAATCAAATGCAGAATGTGGAGGTGTCTACTACCGAGATCTTGTAACTTCCACAGCAGCTACATCACATCAATGGAATGGATCTCCTATGCTTGGCGTCCCTGTGGCTGGGCACCTAAAAGGTTTTACAAGAAAAAGATATTTGAAAGCAAACGGGATAGAGACCGAGGTGAAAACAGTTTAAAAATATAGCAAGTGTTTAATTGCATTAAACAGTAAATATTATATACATGTTAGTTACGTGCCCTCGCATGAGTCCCTCACCCCTCAACTAATGTTCACGCCTAACATATAACCTTAACCCGTCCTAATTATGCCGTTAACTAACTCAATCTGTACCACTTCATGTCCTCACATATAATATAGGGGTCTATTCACATCGTTCAAACATATTCTGCGTGTAACTTACCTTTTCATTAATAAGATTAATTTAAAACAATTACGATAGGAAATTCTCATTTTAAATCCCAATCAAAAATGTCACAATTATTTATATTCACACTTTAACAAAGAGTCCGTTATAATCACAAGTATATTATTCTCAGCACAAATATACAAATAGGGCACCCCTAGGCTAAGCTGTGGTGCGCACATACTCTACTATCGAATCCCGGTACATCACGTACATAAGGACTACGTGTTTTGAATCTCCAAGGAACCGTTGTAATAAACCCAATCACACATATTGGAGGCGAACATAGTTCACATACCCATGGGTCACGCACATACCTATGCTCCCATGGTCAGTTGACTTATTAACTCACAAATAAGCCATTCACAACCCTATGTCCTTAAGGTACCAATCTAAATCCCCCGTAGGCACACAAAGATTAGATGTCCCTATTTCGAAAGTCGACCTCCCACGATAGCAAGTATGGTAGGTATGTCATACACATAATAATCCATATACTAAGCCTTCACACAACTTAGATAACTTGTTATATTTTTAAAGGTATGTTCTCAGCCCTATACCATTTGTCCAATTCGTACACTATTATAATTCCGAATGATATATAATATATTTCGCCGATACGTCTCACGTCGTATAATTTCGAGTACTTAAAACTTAAGCGAAGAGGTTACTAAGTCTCCTATTTTTCTCACATAGAAATTCAGTACTCCGAGGTCCTTCTTTATTTCCCCAAATTATAACTTATCACTCCTAAAATTTAAATCATGTTCTCGCATCATAAAATAGGAAATTACTCGTCGAACCCTCGTAAATTCAACACTACCTTCCAATCAAATTCTAATATGTTCCGGGCTTCAAATATATCCCTGCTGATCTCCCTCAAGTACTAATGTATTCACATAATCCCCAACTATAACGTTCGATGGCCGGAAACACTTAAAATCAAAAATGGGGAAAAGGTCACAGTTTCTGGGGAGATCAATCGATCGATCTTGAGCATCGATCGATCGATGGTCGATCGATCGATCGATCAAGCAGGTGCAGGTTACAGTTTTCTTGGTTTTTCAGTCCCAGTTTTATCCCAAAGCTTTATTACATGATGTCAAATCCTAAAGAAAACATATTGGCTCATTATACTACCTAATTACATGATTCTTAACATTCCATAACTCTCAAATCATTATCAAATAGACTTTTCTTAAATCAAATCATCATATTATCATAAAAACCATATTTTTCTAATTTCTTCAAGAACCATCATACTTCTCTTCCTAAATCCGTTTTTAATTCATCAAGGGGCATGATTTTGTTAATGAAATACTTCCAAAATTAAACTACATGCAAATCCTATCTAAAATTTAGGTTTCTTCTCCAAATTTTATGAGTTTCACTTATTGTTCATGGCTATCATCAAATCCTACACTATCATGGATAAACTATTTACTGAATCTTAATGAAATCAAATCACTTGCCTGGGAATTGATGTTCTGATCCGTTGGTGATGTTAAGGGTTGGTTCTTTTCCTCTTTCCGGTCATAATTTCGACGAAAAGTGGTGGTGTGTGGTGGTTATGGCTTTGTAACCCTCTTGTAACTTCTCCTCTTTCTCACGTTGCCCACTCCTTGCTTTTTGACAGATAATGGCCCTAATATTGGCTGATAAATAAAGCCTAAAATTCGTGGGTCAAAAACCCTTCAAAATTAAAATGACTAAAATACCCTCTCGGGTTGTCGGTTTGGCTTAAAAATGTCCCGGAACCCAAATTAAACCCCCGACTAGTGTTTTCTGACTGTTTCTACCCCTCCAAACATGTTGACGCACTCAAAATGACTATACAGATGATAAAATTATAATTTACTTTTAAATCCAATTAAATTGATTCCTGACGCGACTAACACGCGCGTCCCAACTTAATTTCCCGAATTGTCATATTTATGACTCGTGACAATTTTAATAAATTCAGTAATCATATATTGCCATACTCACCCAGTAATACTCAACATTATTATCATAATCAAATACCAACCCTCGTCTCGCTAGTATTTAAATCCAGATTAATTTTCAATTAATTATTCCATTTAATTTAACTAATCCCATTAAATAAAATCAATAAAATTACGGGGTATTACATACTTCCCTCCTAATAACAGAATTTCATCTCAAAATTTGAAAATAAAATATACCTGAAAAAAATAACTCTGGATAACGCTCGCGCATCTCATCCTCGCACTCCCAGGTAGACTCCTCGGCATTATGATGTCGCCACTGAACACGTACTAACGATACTATCTTCGACCTCAATTTCCTCTCGCTATGGTCTAGAATAGAAATCGGCCCCTCCTCATAAGAACTATCTGGTTGTAGATCAATATCCTCTAAAGCAATGTGAGTATGGGCCAAATCGTCTCGAAAATATCTCCTCAGTGAGGAAATGTGGAACACGTCATGGACCCTATGCAAGTGTTTCGGTAACCCAAGTCTATACACAAGTGGCCCAATTCGCTCGATGATAGGGAATGGCCCCACATATCTAGGCACCAACTTCCCCTTCTTCCCAAAACGCGTAATCCCTTTCATAGGAGATACTCTTAGCAGCACTTGGTCCCCCACATTGAACTCTCAAAAGGACCTCTTGCATTAGCATAACTCTTCTGTCGGTCCTGAGCTACCCGAATACGGCTCTGTATCATCTCTATCCTCTTCGAAGTATCTTGAATCACCTCCGGCCCAAAGAGTTTGTTATCCCCCACCTCTAGCCAACATGATGGGGAACGATAAGGTCTACCGTACAACACCTCGAATGGATCCATACCAATAGTGAACTGGTAGGAGTTATTATAGGCAAACTCCA
Organism: Sambucus nigra; assembly: GCA_949130495.1. NCBI lineage: Eukaryota > Viridiplantae > Streptophyta > Magnoliopsida > Dipsacales > Adoxaceae > Sambucus > Sambucus nigra. The sequence continues at coordinate 320,880,548 of OX422215.1, read as the reverse complement.
CCAGTGGAAGATACTGCTCCCAACCACCTCCAAAGTCTAGGATGCACATACGCAACATGTCTTTCATCATCTGATTTATCCACTCGGTCTGCCCATTTGTCTGCAGGTGATAGGTTGTACTCAATCACAACTCCGTTCCCATGGCTTCGTGGAAACTCTCCCAAAACCGTAACACAAATATCTTGTCTTGATCAAACACGATATTGAGAGGCACCCCGTGAAGTCTCACCATCTCAGCTATGAAGATCTGGGCATACTATCCCATAGTGTAGCCTGTTCGGGCTGGTAGAAAGTGAGCAACCTTTGTCAACCGATCCACGATCACCCATATGGAGTCGTGACCTCTCGACGATGTAGGTAATCCCATGATGAAGTCTATGTAAATGCTCTCCCATTTCCACATAAGAATCTCTAATGGTTGTAAAAGTCCTACCGGCCTCTGATGGTCCACCTTTACTAGCTGACACGTGGCACATTTTAAAACAAACTCTGCAATATCTCTCTTCATCCCGCTCCACCAGTACTGTCGCCTCATATCCTGGTACATCTTATCCCCACCAGGATTCACCGCGAATCGCGACCCATGCGACTCTGTCATTACCTCGTATCGCAAGTATTCCCCCTCAGGAACAACTAACCTTCCATTGAAGCGTAAGCCCCCATCTGAACTAACAGTATAAGACTCGGCCCCCCTGATAACAATCGTATTATCTGCTCTTGACAAAACGGGTCTGCTGCCTGGGCCTGTATCACCCTCGTAATAATATGGGGCGTAACTGTCATCACAAACATGAATGATTGGGCCACTGCATCCTGGTGCCCGCCCCAACTCCTTCGACTTTGCTTTCCACGCCTCAGCCACCTCACCTACTGGCCTACAGCTCAACGCGTCTGCTACCACATTAGCCTTCTCTGGGTGGTATTGAATATTGAACTGATAATCCTTCACAAACTCGAGCCACCGGCATTGAAGCATATTCATCTCCTTCTGCGTGAAGAGGTACTGAAGGGACTTGTGGTTTGTGAATAAACGGAGTTTCTCCCTTATGAGATAATGTCTCAAAATCTGTAGATCAAACACGACTACCGCTAACTCCAAGTCGTGGGTGGGGTAATTATTCTCATGAGGCTTAAGCTTACGGAAAGCATAAGCTATAGTCCGACTCTCCTGCTGCAGTACACCCCCAAATCCTAGTAAGGACGCATCGGTGTAGACTAGATACTCCACTCCCGACCTGGGCAATGCTAACACTGGTGCTGAGGTCAACTTGTCCTTCAACTCATCGAAAGCCAACTGGCAATCATCGCTCCAGATAAATGGCACACCCTTGCGAGTCAGATGTGTCAAAGGACCCACTATCTTCGAGAACCCTCGAATAAACCTCCTGTAGTATCCCGCTAAGCTTAAGAAACTGCGTATCTCTATCGGTGTCGTGGGCTATCTCCACTCCCTCACCGCGGATACCTTCTCCAGATCAATAGATATCCCCCTGTCTTAAATGATATGCCCCAAGAACTGAACCTCCTTCAGCCAAAACCCACACTTCTCATATTTTGCATACAACTCGTTCTAACACAGCGTCTGCAAAACCTGTCTCAAGTGGTCGGCATACTCCTCTGTTCGGGAGTAAAACAGAATATCATCAATGAAGACAATGATGAACTGGTCTAGGAACTCTCTGAACACCCTATTCATCAAGTCCATGAACATGGATGGGGCGTCGGTTAGGCCAAAAGGCATAACCCTAAAGTCGTAGGAACCATATGTAACACCCCGTAATTTTGAGGATTAAATATTTAATTATTTTGGGAGTTATAAAAATATTTAAATTGGAGAAACTTAAATTCTTGAGTTGGAGAATTTATTTGAATGAGCCGAATTAATTATAATTGGCGACTTTCAGTTTAATTGTTCGAATTAATGTGTGTCACATTTTGGGGTCGAAATTTGGTGATGTCGAAAAGTATTTTGGATGGCAATTCCGAGTGCGTGGTTGCGTCCGGATGGGCCGAGATAGTCAAAAAAGAGTACCCGGGGGTAGTAATTGGGTCTCGGGTTATTTTCGGGCATAGCCGGGCCCACACGGGGTGAGTTGGGCCTTTTTAATTAGGCCCACATGGCCAAAAACGGGATTTAGTATTGTTAACCTAATTGAGAGATTAGGGAACGGCAGCCAACAAAACTCTAAGCCTAGGGCTTGAGAGGAAAATTGGGGGAAAGCAAATCAAGAGCCAAATTTGGGGATTTCGGAGCCAAATTAAGGGACTACGCCAACGGATCAGACCCTACGAACAATCCAGGCAAGTGGTTAACTGTTGTGATTTCTAAATTGATGATAATCAATTCATATCATAGTTATGTGTAAACCAAAATTCGTTTTGGGGATAAATGGGTACAAAAATGGGGGTTTTGTTCATGGAGCTATTGAATGAGATTCAAAGTAAGAAATAGGTGTATTATATATCCCTAAGTAAAGATAAAATTAAATTTGAATATATTTTATGATTAACATGAAATCTTTATGAGTTCTTGGATGAAGAACATGAATCTTGAATGACTTAGGGTTTAATTGATGAACACAAGATGTCAACCTGCCAGAATTTTATACACAACTTTAAACGTATGCCATTTGAGTTGTACTTCTAATTAGAGTGTGAACCATACATTCCTGGAAAGGTATTTCTCTTAGCTATCCAATTAACTTGGCATAAGGTCAATCGGAGTTCTGTAGAGGGAGTAATTGACATTTTACTACAGGGTGTTTGATCTGTCAACATAGTAATCTGCTAGAATTTTGACGTGACTTTAAACGTGTGCGATTTGAATTTTCGAATTAGAGTGTGAACCATACATTAATGGAAAGGTATTTCTCTTAGCTATCCATTGAACTTGGAATCGGGCCAATTGGAGTTCTGTAGAGGGAGAAATCGAAATTTTACTAGAGGGTGTTTAATCTGCCAGAAAATTTGAGATTTTTCTTTTTAAGCCTCAAATGTCTAAAATTTTATCGGGGAAGTGTTTGGGACCTTGATGAAATATATTGATGTGGAATAATGATATGGCAGTAGGTCTATGATTGAGTGTTGAACTTTAATTTTGTGAGAGAGTTAAAGTGGATATTCATAGGCTTGATTGTGACGTACTCTAATTCGAGATGATAAGAATATAATTAGGGAAAAGCGTGAGCGAGCTTAAATTCGTTAGGTCAGTGGGTTAACAAGGGTAACTACTGAATTGATATAACAAGGGGTAACTAGGACCCTTAGAGTTGTGTGAATACTTTAATTAATACGAAAGTGAAATAAATTCGTAAAGCAAATAAGTACGGTGAATATTAGAGAGAAATATATTACGTACAAGTATGAAGAATTGGGTTGTGTAAATACCTACTGTTTTATAGGATTACTTGGGTTGTGAATGCCTATTGTTTGTTTCCTTGTGATAGGAACAAAGACTCAGGAAATATTAAGTTACGGGCTAAGTAAGTGAGTCCGGGGATAATGGTTGGGTGACACCAAGTTATTAAATTAATGGATGTGATAATTAATGAAGGTAGAGTCGGAGGGTAGACTCGAAAAAGTATTAAATTAATTAATGTTGTAATTAATTAGTTTAGGGTCGGGTTGTAGACCCGGAGTTTGGTATAAATTAATTAATGTGTAAATTAATTAATTGGGAGTCAGACCATAGACTCAATTTGGTATAAATTAATTATTGTGTAAATTAATTATATTAGAGTCGGACCACAGACTCGTATTTGTGTTGATTAATTAACGTGTAAATTAATTAAATAAGAGTCGTATTGTAGACTCGGGTGGGTATTAAATTAATGGGTGTGTCAATTAATTTAATTAGAGTCGGATTGTAGACTCGGGGAGGTATTAAATTTATAAGTGTGTTAATTAATTTAATTAGAGTCGGATTGTAGACTCGGGGAAAGTATTATATTAATTGAGGCATGAATTAATTATATTAGAGTCGGACCATAGACTCGGGAGGATGATAAATTATTAAGTGAGAAAATTAATTACGTTGAGTCGGGCCACAGACTCAGGAAATTACAAGCAGTGTACGGGATTTTGAGTGCACGGTAAAGCCGGAGTTTATATTATATATATACGGTGTAGTGATAGTATATATATACGTGTTCATATATTGTGTGTGATATTAAATTACAGGCAGTGTACGGGATTTTGAGTACACGGTAAAGCCGGGGTTTATATTATATATATACGGTGTAGTGATAGTATATATATACGTGTATATATTGTGTGTGATATTAAATATCAGTGACTAGATATTTATTCAATTTATATACTCTAATGCTATCAAGGGAGGTTGCGCGATGTGGGTGAATCCCCTAGCTTGAGGAGTAGGGCGAGTATATCCCCAGGTCATAGCGTCCGGTATATATGGGTGAGGGATGTATCTCACTTTCAGGGAAGGAATATGACCGCCCCCACTACGTTTATCTTTTGGGCCAAGTTGGTGAGCGATTCCAACTTGGGGAACTAGGTTTTGTGAGCACACCTAGTGAGATAGCATTTTAGAGGGAATCATCCGGCGAGGGTATACTCGAAGGGATGGATATACGTATGTTATATGTGTGGATGTTGTGGTAAAGGTACGTATATAATGGTAGTAAATATTATATACGGGTAATAATACAGTGTGTGATGTATTTACTTTATATAACTTGTGACACGGTTATATGCTACTATTTAAGAGGAATTAATTAAGTTAATTGTGAGATAACTTATAATTCAAGAATCATCATACTCGGGTTAGATTAGTATGGCAAGGGAAGGTTATACCAGGACTAGTTGGAGGGGATAGTACAACTAGGTGGGGTTAAGGTAACAAGTAGGTGTGCACAATAGTGGAGGGGTGAGAATGTCCACAAGGGAGTGCGACACTAACTTAAATATGAAGCGCATTCATGCATTTTAAATTACTGCAGTTAATTCACTTGCTAAATATTTTCAAAATGTTTTGGGTTCTAACCCTTGCTATAAAACTATTTTCAAAACCTTTTAGGTGTCCAGCCACAGGGACGCCAGGATTGATATTCTATTCCAGGGACATGGAGCTGCGGCATATGTGGATGCTAGCAGGAATTTGGATTAGACGCGTCGCTTATTCATTCCTAGAGTAGGAATCATTCATCAGTTCCAGTTTTATTTAGGTCATGTCGCCCAGACTTTCAGTTCAGTTTTCAGATTTGTTTTATTCCGGTGTTGAATATTGTATTGGATTATTTCCCTTTGGTTGCCGATGGTTTATTCGGCAAGTTGTGTAATTAATTATTTCAGTTGAGTTTTATTCAGTTGTGTAAATGGTTTATATTTTTTTCCGCGTGTACTGTTTTGTTTAATTAAAAAGTTAAAATTGGCACCAGCTTTTGGAATACTAGGTGGTTAGTAAGTTTTAAAAAAAATTCGACAGTGATGCTAAGGATGAACCAACTGGGATTCCTGTTTTAATTTGGTATAGGATTGATCACCTGGTATTTTATTAGGCGGGGTGTCACACAATATCTCGTCAAGAAGGCAGTCTTCAAGACGTCCTGCTCCCTGATACGCAACTGATGGTATCCTGATCTCAAGTCAATCTTTGAGAAGAAGGCAGCTCCTCTCAACTGGTCGAATAAGTCATCGATTTGGGGCAGCGGATACTTATTTCGTATCGTGACTTTATTCAACTCCCGATAATCTACACACAACCTCAAATATCCATCCCTCTTCTTAACGAACAGAAGGGGATCACCCCATGGCGAAGTACTCCTACGGATAAACCCCTGACCCAACAACTGCTCTATTTGATCCCGTAGCTCCCTCATCTCCATTGGAACCATATGGTAAGGTGCGCGGGCTATCGGCCGAGTGTCCGGCGTTAAATCTATAATAAATTTTATCTCTCTACTAGGAGGTAATCCCAGAATATCCTGGAATACATCAGCGAACTTCCTAACAACTGGAATCGAATCAAGTGGTATCACCGCCTCCCTAGAGGTCTCCTCCTCTATATAGTACAAGTGAGTGGATGATCCTCCCTTAGGACGATGCATCACCACTAGGAACATCTCCTGTCCGGGTATGGCAAAAATAATACTCCTACTGAAACAATCAATCATGGCTCGATACGCAACCAGCCAATCCATACCAATGATCGCATCGTACTCGGTCATATATAATACTAACATATCAGCATGTAAAGTAAACCTCCCAATCTCTATTCCCACACCTCTACATATAAGAGAAATCACTTAACCCCTACTCAAAGGTGAATCTACACAATTAATAGTGATCTCCGCGGTATCTAATAACCCCATAGTGCGTGCAAATCTCGTGGCAATAAAACAGTGTGTGGCTCCCATGTCAAATTAAATACGCCCCATAGTCCCCTGAATAGAAAACATATCCTCAATTGTGGGTGGGTTATGCGGGACTACGGCCTGCTGGAGCTGGTAAACTCGACAGTACTGAAGTTGTCCCTACTGGAGTGGGACTGCTAGGATAGGTGGCAATACTGGCATCTGTGGTGGCGCTGGGAGGGCAGTAGGAAACATCGGTCTCTGGGGCTTATGTCGAGCACCCTGCTACTGCTACTACTACTGCTGTTGCGGGGCCCTGCCCCTTTCAGGACACTCCTGGCATTTATGGCCAATCTTGCCATATATGAAACATTTCCCTATAAGGTTTCCCCCTCTCTGACCTTGCTGCCCACGGCCCTGATGGCCGTTACTACCCTTACCCTGGCCATGCTGGCCCTGCTAAAATTGTTGATGGCCCTGTTGGCCCTTATGGTCATGCTGACCCTGCTGGCCATACCGAAAACCTCCCTGGCCATGCCTGAAACCTCCTGATATAAATCTCTTATAATCCCCCCGCTAGGAACTCTGATTACCCTGCCTATGCTAACCCTGAGCTGACTGTGCGCCGTTGGCACCATTACCCCTTGTCCTGCCCTACTGGCTTGACTCTCCTGCTCGCTTACCCTCTGACAAATGAAAGCAGTGGTCCTGGCAGTGAATTAATGTTGCGTTAACCACATCTAAATAGGTAGCTCATGAGAGATTACCCAGCAGGTGCTGACGAATCCTCCACGTCAACCCATCCATGAACTTCTGGATCTTCTTCTCTTTAGTAGGGATCTCATCGGGAATGATCTTCGAAAGATTAGTGAACTCGGCCTCATACTCTGCCACTGTCCTCCCTTCCTGCCTAAGGTTCATCAATTTCCACCTCAACTTGGTGTGAACTGCTGAGGGGAAATATTTATGGTCGAACCGCACCCAGAACTCTTGAATAGAAAGAACATCTCTCTCCTCTGCGATGGTAATGGACTCCCACCACTGCAACGCTGCTCCTACCAGCTTAAATGTAGCCAGTATCTACCTCTGCACATCTGTACACTCATACATCCTCAAGTGTCTTTGGATGTCCTTCTTCCACTGGATCAACACAATAACGTCAAAGCTCCCTACGAACTCCGGAGGGTGCGCCTTCTAAAAGGCATCACGAACACGTTCCCAAGCAGACGGAAATGCATGAGCCTGGACTAGGGCTACCACCGGTGCCTGAGGTGGTGTCTGCTTCACAACTGCTAACGCGGCATTTACCGCCTAGGCTACAATGGCGGCAACTTCCGCAGCGTTCATAGAACCCTGAACTAGTGCAGGCTGAGGCTCGGGCTGGGCACCCCTGGGAACTCGCTGTGCACGTCGAGGAGGCATCTAAAATGAGAGAGAATTTTTATAAGTCCACAGTTAATATTCCAAAATAGCTAGAGAATGTAAGATACACAAAAGAGTACAACAATCCTAAAATATAGGGCTCTATATCAAAGGACGCTATGCGAAAACATAACAAGTCGTACAGATCCTAAGGACACTAGAACCTGATGCTCTGATACCACCTGTGACACCCCGACTAATTAAATACCGGGTGGCTACTTCTTTATTCAAATTAATACAAAATGTCAAGTTGGTTCAGTTCGTAGCATCACTGTCGAAAATATTTTTTTTTAAATAATTACTAACCACCTAATATTTAAAAAGGTGAGATGCCAAATTTTATTAAATTAAAATAACATGCAATCAATTAAATTATAAGCTAACTATACCACATCCACATCACAATCACAATAGAAGTAAAAATGGAATAATAAAATGAGTCTGGAGTAACACTCCCCAAGATAATCCAAATACTGAATAAAACCCAATACAAAGTCTGAATAAATAAATAAATAAATACAAAACTGAAATGACACTGGGAGTCTGAGAATGCTATCTCTAAATGAAAAGGGGGCGACATGCCCTAACTGATAAATGACCCTGAATAGAATCAAATGCAGAATGTGGAGGCGTCTACTACCGAGATCCCGTAACTTCCACAGCAGCAACAGCACGTCAATGGAATGGAACTTCTATGATTGGCATCCCTGTGGCTGGGCACCTAAAAGGTTTTAAAAGAAAAATAGATTTGAAAGCAAACGGGTAAGAGCCGGAGGTGAAAACAGTTTAAAAATATATCAAGTGTTTAATTGCATTAAACAGTAAATAGTATATACATGTTAGTTACGTGCTCTCACATGATCTCCCTCACCTCTCAACTAATGTGCACGCCTAACGTATAACCTTAATCCATCCTAATTATGCCGTTAACTAACTCAATCTGTACCACTTCCTGTCCTCACATATAATATAGGGGTCTATTCACATCGTTCTAACATATTATGCGTGTAACTCACCTTTTCATTGATAAGATTAATTTATAACAATTACGATAGGAAATTCTCATTTTAAATCCGATTCAAAAATGTCACAATTATTTATATTCACACTTTAACAAAGAGTCCGTTATAATCACAAGTATATTATTCTCAGCACAAATATACAAATAGGTCACCTCTAGGCTAAGTTGCGATGCACACATACTCTGTTATCGAATCCCGGTACATCACGTACATAAGGACTACGTGTTCTGAATCTCTCAGGAACCGTTGCAATAAACGCAATCACACATATTAGAGGCGATCATAGTTCACATACCCATGGGTCACGCACATACCTACGCTCCCATGGTTAGCTGACTTATTAAGTCACAACTGAGCCATTCACATCCCTATGTCCTTAAGGTACCAATCTAAATCCCCCCCGTAGGCACACAAAGATTAGATGGCCCTATTCTGAAAGCCGACCTCCCGTGATAGCAAGTATGGTAGGTATGTCATACACATAATAATCCATATACTAAGCATTCACACAACTTAGATAACTTGTTATATTATTAAAGGTGTGTTCTCAGCCCTATACCATTAACCCATTTCGTACACTATTATAATTCCAGATGATATATAATATATTTCGCTGATACGTCTCACGTAGTATAGTTTTGAGTACTTAAAATCTAACCGAAGAGGTTACTAAGTCTCCTATTTTTCTCACATAGCAATTCAGTACTCCGAGGTCCTTGTTTATTTCCCCAAATTCTAACTTATCACTCCTAAAATTTAAATCGTGTTCTCGCATCATAAAATAGGAAATTACTCGTCGAACCCTCGTAAATTCAACACTACCTTCCAATCAAATTATAATATGTTTCGGGCTTCAAATATTTTCCTACTGGTCTCCCTCAAGTCCTAATGTATTCACATAATCCCCAACTATAACGTTCGATGGCCAAAAACACTTAAAATCAAAAAGGGGAAAAAGGTCACAGTTTCTGGTAAGATCGATCGATCGATCTTGAGCGTCGATCGATCGATGTTCAATCGATCGACCTATGAATGTCGATCGATCGATCAAGCAGGTTCATGCTACGGGTTTCTTCATTTTTCAGTCCCAGTTTTGTCCCAGATCTTCATTACATGATGTCAAATCCTAAAGTAAACATATTGGCTCATTATACTACCTATTTACATGATTTTTAACGTTCTATAACTCTCAAATCATTATCAAAGAGACTTTTCTTGGATCAAATCATCATATTATCATAAAAACCCTATTTTTCTAATTTCTTCAAGAACCATCATAATTCTCTTCCTAAATCCGTTTTTAATTCATCAAGGGGCATTATTTTGTTAATGAAATACTTCCAGAATTAAACTACATGCAAATCCTATCCAAATTTTAGGTTTCTTCTCCAAATTTCATGAGTTTCACTTATTGTTCATGGCTATCATCAAATCCTACACTATCATGGATAAACTATTTATTGAATCTTAATGAAATCAAATCACTTGCCTGGGAATTGATGTTCTAATCCGTTGGTGATGTTAAGGGTTACTTCTCCTCCACTCTTCGGTCACAATTCCAACGAAAAGTGGTGGTTATGGCTTTGTAACCCTCTTGTAACTTCTCCTCTTTCTCACGTTGCCCACTCCTTCCTTTTTGACAGATAATGGCCCTAATATTGGCTGATAAATAAGGTGTAACACCCCGTATTTTTGACGATTTAAATAATTATGTGATTAATTATTATTATGGGAATAAGTATGCGATTAATTATTGTCGTTGGATTAATTAAATTAAAATGTGAGAAATTAATTTGTTATTAATCCGGATTAAAATAATTATTAACTAGCGTGCCAAGGGTTAATACTTATTGTTCAGAATTATTGAATATTACTGTGTGATATGTAATATGGAATTTTAACATTTGATAAATTGTCGGAAGTGAGAAATACGGCAGTTTGGTAATTTAAGTCTGACACGCGTGTGAGTCGTGTCGGGACTAATTGAATAGAATAAAAAGAGAAATTACTTTTTTTAACTCATATGATCATTTTGAGTGCGCCGTTGAGTCCGAAAGGGTCGAGATAGTCAAATTAGTATACCCGGGTGTTTAGTTTGGGTCCCGGGGCAATTTTAGGCCTAACCGACGTCCCGAGAGCGCATTATGGTAAATTGTATTTTTGGGTTGAATTAATGGACGAAAATTAAGAATTATTTTTATCATCCTAAAGAAGTCCATTAGGTTTGAGAGTTGGAAAAGAAAAGAACGACCATAGAAAGTGTGGGGGAGAACCAAAACCCAAGAAGGAAGGCCAAATCATCCTCACCTTGCATAACCGTGACCACCAATACGTAGATCGAGAAGAGAGGAACGCGTATATACCAATATCACCAACGGATCAGACCGTCATATTCGAGGCAAGTGTTTATTACTTGCTTTCTTTAGTAATAATCATACTCATGTTAGTGTAGGTGAATTCAATCCTTGATTTACATGTTAATTAGGTGAAAATTGGAGGTTAAATGATGATTAGAGGTTGGGGTAATTAGTTGTTAATGTTTGTCATGAATGTAGAGGATGAACTACGAAATTGAATTATATATTGATGAACGAATCTGGGTTGATTAGGTTCTTTAATTGAAAATTTGGAAACTAGGGTTCCTATGAATTGATTTGGGGATTTTATATAATTATGATGATTTATGACGAATTAATGATTACAGGAGGTTAGGAATGATTTATAACCTGTTAGGGTTGATGGGTATTGATGATGAGGCATTGGGTGTTGAATCTTAGAGGTTTATAGGTTCATAAATGGTGGGAAAACGTAAAATTCTGGGAAAGAAGACGAACAGTGACATCTCGCGCGATCTCGTGCGAAGTCATTCGAGCGAGATGGCATCTCGCGCGAAGTCGCTTGAATGACCCGTGGAAGTCGTTCAAACGACAACCCTTCTGGTTCGAGCAATAGAGGGAATTTTGGGGGATTTTCTCAAAGTCCAGTTTTGAGTTTGCCAGTTTATTGGAGTGAGAGAAATTATCAAATAGTAAATTCAAAAAGGACAGAATTTCGGGAAAAGTATGGTAGAATTAATACTTTAATTATTTCGGTATAGAGAGAATGCACCTTGGAGATTACGATAGAGATAGTAATCTAAATATTTATACTATACGTAGTGATGAGGTTAAAATACGTATGAGGAGTACGTATGTAGGTTGGAGAAATACCTATACATTATAATAGGATGTGTGTATGCCTATTATGTGATATTATTGTTAAGAGAACTAATGGGTGATAACCCGGGGCTGCAAGAACATTATAATTAAGCGCATTAATGAGTGATAACTCGGGGGTGTAGAAACTCTATTGTTAAGTGTACTAATGGGTGATAACCCGGGGGTACAAGGAAGACTATTGTTAGGCGCGCTAATTGGTAATAACCCGGGGGTGCTGGGTTATTAATGATAGGTGCATCAATGGGTGCTAACCCGGGGATGCAGGATGTTCTGGATAGGTGCACTAATGGGTCTTAGCCCAAGGGTGCAGGATTAGTATATATATGTATAGGGATGATGTGACTATATATATATATGAACTTGTGAATATTGCTACTATGTGAAATTAGTAGACTTGGTAATAATTATAATCATTACATTGCACCAAGTGGTCTTAACCTCAGGGTGCAAGATTAGTGTATATATATAGGAATGATGAGACTATATGTATGAGTGTACTTGGGTAACTTTCTACTTTGTGAAACTAGTAGATAAAATGGAAATGAGAAATAAAATAATCTTAGTGAATAAAAGATTAACCATTCAAACGGTGAATAATGAAACTTAGTATGTGAGATAAACTATCTGATTAGCGTATTGTATGGGCGATACGGGAATACTACTAGTGAGCATAGTTAGTATTAGTATGGTTTCTGACTAGTTAGGCAGGGAGGTATAACTAGGGGAGATTAGATGTACGTTAGGCGTGCACAATAGACGAGAGGTGAGAAACTCATGTGAGAGTTCGATAACAAACATGCATATAAGACTTGTTTTAAGAACCAGTTTTAAATACTTGCTAAATCATTTTTACACATTGGACTCTGACCCATTTCTTGTATCTCTTCTCTCTTTTGCTATATATATGTATTATATCAGGTGCTCAGCCACAGGGGTACCAGATTTAGAGATTTGGGTTGTTTGACGTATTGCAGCTGTTGTGGAAGCTGTAGGTCCTTACAGTATACGCATCTATCATTTTCATTCAGTTTCATCTAGACTTCTTATTTAGGGCATACGTCACCCACTTCTAGTTTTTCATCAGAGATATTGTATTCAGTTTATTTTAGGGTTTGGAATTTTGAACTATGAGGTTTTACCCAATCTTATTTATTTCAGTAGTTGATTCATGTTCAACATTTATTATATTCCTATGTGTGGTGAATGGTTTATATTTTAAGATGGAAAGAAATGGATTTACTTGGTTTTACTAAAATTGAAAATGTTTTGACACCTAGTTTAACTTTATATTGGGTGATTAATATGTTAAAAAGTTTTTCGACAGTGATGCTAAGAATGAACCAACTGAATATCCTGTTTTGAATTGGTAGAGGACTGATCACCCTATATTTAATTGGGCGGGGTGTCATGGTCACAGGTGATATCAGAGCATCAGGTTCTAGTGTCCTTTGGATTTGTGCGGCTTATTACGTTTCAGCGCATCGTTCTTTGATGTAGAGCCTTATAATAGGATTGTTGTGGTCCCTTACGTATGCGACTTACGTTCTCCTGCTACGAATTATAATGGATTTGACTCATCATACGAAATTCTGTGTGATTCGAACACTGAACATTTTAGGACGACCAGCGAGGGACATAAGAAGAACTGCGGGAGATGAAGCTCAACAGAAGACATAAGAGCAATCGGGAAAGTGTGATCGGGACAAAAATCACCATGAGGATTACTTAAGCTAGAGATAGTAAAATCGTCACTTGGGAACTGTGGGTTCCCAGGACACAGTCATAGATAACGGTGGAGTGATTTCAGGACCACCTAGCATAGTCGATAAAGGGGAAATCAAAGGGACTCTTTTGAAAACCCATCAGTGAAAATGCGGAGAAGAAAACGAAAAAATGTAACAGACCAGCGGAAGTAGAAAATCCAAAGGCAATGGTGTAGAGTGGGGTGTGACGACACTCATAATTAAATTTGGAGTTAAAAGTTATAGCTCTTAGGAGCATCATGTAGTGATTACAGACAATCACCATACATGAAGAAGTGTGTTTGAAATTTAGAGAGAAATTTGGGTACGATTTAACCGTGAGGTCTTCCACTCAATGTGGTAACAAAATGCGAGTGAAATTTTGATGTTTAGCACAATGGGTAAGATAAAAACTGATCGTGGGGGAAAGGTTAAATTGCATAATGAACTTCGTACCTGACAGAGGGGCATAAATTATCCAAAGGGTCCATAGTTGATAAAGGACCCATGAGTAGAATACAAACATGGATGAGAAATCCAGCTAGGATGACTAATGTTGATGTCGTCAAAGTTATACGGTTGTTAGTGATTACAGTCTTACCAGAAAAAGTGAGCAAAAAGGGTTAGAGAATCCGTCTGAAAGGAAGAACTGAACATAATGGTGTTAGTGAAACACCACCTAAGAGTGTGCCCAATAGGGAACTCATTTAGGTGATTTTGATTGATTAACTTCCTACAAAGAGACGATGAAGTTAGTCCAGGCCGCGGAGGCCAACCATAGTTCCGAAAGGCCAGCGTAACCGTAAGTTAAGACTACTCAGTCCGAGAGAAGGACATTTCAAAATGGTCAGTGGGACCAGTGACGGGGAAATGGTTCGTGAAGGTTTCCTTATGTGAAGTAAGTAGAACTACAAGTGTTGAAGGTGTCCAAAATTGATAATTGAGACCGAAAAGATTAGAAATGGTAAATCGTTCCAGTTAGGCATAACAACTGGAGGAGTGAGACTTCCAGCGAAGGAATTTGGGGTCAAGAGAATTAGGCCCAGGAAATTTATAACCCGAGAGTGATGGGTTCAGGCTGGACCAGTAGAGTCCTCGTTAATAGTAGCATACAGTATGTCAGGGTCTTCAGGGCCCGGGATGTAAACGAGAGTTCAATAAAGCTATAATTGAGGCCTAGAGAGTTTGGGCCAACGTTTCAATAATGGGCGCGAAACTCACATAATGGAATAAATTGTCCATGATGAGAGAGGACAACTATAGGATGAAATCCTAGGATGTATGACGATTGCAGATGTTCATGGGTCGTGATGGCAGCCACGTGCTGAGACCCTATGATTTGGCGAGACTGGCGAGGTTTTACTTATTCCTTGTGAGTAAAGGATAGATTCTAGTGACATGGGTGTGCCACAACTTTTATGTAAATTGGAAACCCTAAAATTCGCGTGCGGGTCGAGTTTAGCGGGAACGTTAGTTTTAACAGTCTTGTTACAAACGTATTTCTCGTTGTTAGCAGGGCATTTTAATGATTGCCCGTGAGTGAACCGGGTGGGCCCTAAGAATATGTTTTGTTATTATAATTTACTACTGCATCGAGTCAGCTTTAGTAGAGTTTATTATGGTAATGTGTAGTGATTAATTACCATATGGTTAAACGATAGTAAAAATGTAGTGTTATGGCTGTCGTGTCGGATACTCCGGGAGGAGTGATCTTAGTTTTGTGCGGCGCCACCTGAAATAGGGTTGGGCTCAGATATGAGTATATATGAAACTTTCATGGTATTATAGACCTCAGCGAGTATAGTGTCTAATTATATGTGATTCCCTAGCATAGGAATTTATTTGTCTGTTAAGACTTAGAATACATTGTGTTTTTATCGAGCGGCGAAATATAGCTCGTTATATATTTATAGCGCCAAGTACTTGGGATAGTGAGGGCGCCATGCTTCATGTTACATTTTTAGGGACATGAGAGTGGATGAGTAAACTTGTATGCCACAATACATAGATTGTGTGAAAGTACATAGTATGTACTGAAGGCCTTACGAACCTCGACAACCGACTAGTTTAGATAGTAATGTATCGGGGGGGTCCTTGTTTGGATTTCACTTTGCGAGACATCCCACGCATGAAACTAGCGAATGTCGGGAGTTGGAGAGAAGTTTGGGCGATAGTACATAAGTTTTGTATGTGGGTTATTATACCTATAAAGGAATATAATTGAGAGTTGATAGTTCTTTTATGACTTAAGGCCAATAGAGTCGCCTAATCTCAGTATCATTCTGAATAGAGAAATGATACCATTGAAGGATTGATTAAGTTTTGACTAGTGGGGTGGTTGAGTGTACCCCTACCACATCAGCATACCGAGTGTGCAATAATTGAGGTAAGAAAATTTTATGTCACTTGTATAATGGTGCACGAGGCATGGGGTGTATGGGCGCCCTGGGTGATTGAATCAAACGGTGGATTATGATTATCTTGTGAATTCGATAACATGTAGTCGGGTAAGCCGAAGATTACTCCGTAAGATTTGTTAGAGACTTGCATTTCAAAATGAACTGAGATTTTTAGACCGGGAAAAGAGACTTGTGTCACACGATACGATAAAGTCATACGTATCACGATTAGAAGTACATTCAAGAGAGTATAAAATGTATCAGGATATAAATAACAGTGGTAATGGGTTTAATGTAGAGTAACCTTCAAAGTTAGTCTTGCAGTGGGTCAGCTGACTGTTAGAAAAAGGGCGGACAATTCAAAACCAGTAGGGGCTCCTTCCACTAGAGAATGGAAGAGTATCCCCAAGGATCTTCTCATGTAGCTAAGATAGTAAGATTATAAGTACTAAGATGCGATTCAGTACGTCCTAATACCCACAAAGGGATGGGCAGGACAAGAGGTCTAATCGGATGCGGGAGAGAAAATTTTATGTGGACCCTGAGATATTAGGGGAAGACGGGAGGCAGTACCTTCCACTAGTGGAGTTTGTGTCCAAATAACTCCTATAAGTTCACGTTTGGCAGAGTGTCAGTAGAAGTATGGCATAGTAAACTTTGTTATTGTCCTACTTGAGAGTTAAAGGTGGGGGACCAGTTATGATTTCAAATGTCGGAGAAGGATCGATATTATCGTATATATTGTGTGTGACATATATATTGCACAGCCAATTTACTTGTATGAACGACACGAGACGAAGCTGTATGTATCTGAAAGGAGGATAAATCTACTAAGGTGCAAATAGTAGAAGACTAGATAGTTAATATCTAAAATATAGTAAGTAGTGAAACTTAAACTATAAGGCTTGGGCAAGAGCCTATATGATAGGGTAACCTAGAGTTTAAAGCAAACACATGTGAAGTGTTCATTATTAAGGGTATTCGATAGCATACTATATGGGTGGTACGAAGTAGCTTACCTATGAGCGCCGGGGTGCGATGCACAATATTTTTACAGCGTTGTCTGTACCTGGTATACTTTTTCTGAATTTCGGGATGAAATTCCGTTGTAAGGGGGGAAGTATGTAACACCCCGTATTTTTGACGATTTAAATAATTATGTGATTAATTATTATTATGGGAATAAGTATGCGATTAATTATTGTTGTTGGATTAATTAAATTAAAATGTCAAAAATTAATTTGTTATTAATTCGGATTAAAATAATTATTAACTAGCGTGCCAAGGATTAATACTTATTATTGATAATTATTGAATATTACTGTGTGATATGTAATATGGAATTTTAACATTTGATAAATTGTCGGAAGTGAGAAATACGGCAGTTTGGTAATTTAAGTCTGACACGTGTGTGAGTCGTGTCGGGACTAATTGGATAGAATAAAAAGAGAAATTACTTTTTTTAACTCGTATGGTCATTTCGAGTGCGCCGTTGAGTTCGAAAGGGTCGAGATAGTCAAAATAGTATACTCGGGTGTTTAGTTTGGGTCCCGGGGCAATTTTAGGCCTAACCGGCGTCCCGAGAGCGCATTATGGTAAATTGTATTTTCGGGTGGAATTAATGGACGAAAATTAAGAATTATTTTTATCAGCCTAAAGAAGTCCATTAGGGTTGAGAGTTGGAAAAGAAAATAACGACCATAGAAAGTGTGGGGGAGAACCAAAACCCAAGAAGGAAGGCCAAATCATCCTCACCTTGCATAACCGTGACCACCAACGCGTAGATCGAGAAGAGAGGAAAGCGTATATACCAACATCACCAACGGATCAGACCGTCATATTCGAGGCAAGTGTTTATTACTTGCTTTCTTTAGCAATAATCGTACTCGTGTTAGTGTAGGTGAATTCAATCCTTGATTTACATGTTAATTGGGTGAAAATTGGAGGTTAAAGGATGATTAGAGGTTGGGGTAATTAGTTGTTAATATTTGTCATGAATGTAGAGGATGAATTACGAAATTGAATTATATATTGATGAACGAATCTGGGTTGATTAGGTTCTTTAATTGAAAATTTGGAAACTAGGGTTCATATGAATTGATTTGGGGATTTTATATAATTATGATGATTTATGACGAATTAATGATCCTAGGAGGTTAGGAATGATTTATAACCTGTTAGGGTTTATGGGTATTGATGATGAGGCATTGGGCGTTGAATATTAGAGGTTTATAGGTTCATAAATGGTGGAAAAATGTAAAATTCTGGGAAATAAGACGAACAGTGACATCTCGCGCGATCTCGTGCGAAGTCGCTCGAACGACTCGTGGAAGTCGTTCAAACAACAACCCTTCTGGTTCGAGCAACAGAGGGAATTTTGGGGGATTTTTTCAAAGTCCAGTTTTGAGTTTGCCGATTTATTGGAGTGAGAGAAATTGTCAAATAGTAAATTCAAATAGGACAGAATTTCGGAAAAAATATGGGAGAATTAATACTTTAATTATTTCGGTATAGAGAGAATGTACCTTGGAGATTACGAGAGAGATAGTAATCTAAATATTTATACTATACATAGTGATGAGGTTAAAATACGTATGACGAGTATGTATGTAGGTTGGAGAAATACCTATAAATTATAATAGGATGTGTGTATGCCTATTATGTGATATTATTGTTAAGAGCACTAATGGGTGATAACCCAGGGGTGCAAGAACATTATAATTAAGCGCACAAATGAATTATAACTCGGGGGGTGCAGAAACTCTATTGTTAAGTGTACTAATGGGTGATAACCCAGGGGTACAAGGAAGACTATTGTTAGGCGCTCTAATGGGTGATAACCCGGGGGTGTTGGATTATTAATGATAGGTGCCTTAATGGGTCCTAACCCGGGGATGCAGGATGTTCTGGATAGGTGCACTAATGGGTCTTATCCCGGGGGTGCAGGATTAGTATATATATATATATATATATATATATAGGGATGATGTGACTATATATATATATATACATATATGAACTTGTGAATATTGCTACTGTGTGAAATTAGTAGACTTGGTAATAATAATAATCATTACATTGCACTAAGTGATCTTAACCTTAGGGTGCAGGATTAGTGTATATATATAGGAATGATGAGACTATATATATGTATGAGTGTACTTGGGTAACTTTCTATTTTGTGAAACAAATAGATAAAATGGAAATGAGAAATAAAATAATATTAGTGAATAAAAGATTAACCATTCAAACGGTGAATAATGAAACTTAGTATGTGAGATAAACTATCTTATTAGCGTATTGTATGGGCGATACGGGAATAATAATAGTGAGCATAGTTAGTATTAGTATGGTTTCTGACTAGTTAGGCAGGGAGGTATTACTAGGGGAGATTAGATGTACGTTAGGCATGCACAATAGGCGAGAGGTGAGAAACTCATGTGAGAGTTCGATAACTAACATGCATATAAGACTTGTTTTAAGAACCAGTTTTAAATACTTGCTAAATCATTTTTACACATCGGACTCTGACCCGTTTCTTGTATCTCTTCTCTCTTTTGCTATATATATGTATTATATCAGGTGCTCAGCCACGTGGGTACCAGATTTAGAGATTTGGGTTGTTTGACGTGCTGCAGCTGTTGTGAAAGCTGTAGGTCCTTGCAAAAGACGCATCTATCCTTTCCATTCAGTTTCATATAGACTTCTTATTTAGGGCATATGTCGCCCACTTTTAGTTCTTCATCAGAGATATTGTATTCAGTTTATTTTATGGTTTGGAGTTTTAAACTGGGAGGTTTTACCCAATCTTATTTATTTCAGTAGTTGATTCATGTTCAACATTTATTATATTCCTATGTGTGGTGAATGGTTTATATTTTAAGATGGAAAGAAATGGATTTACTTGGTTATACTAAAATTGGAAATGTTTTGACACCTAGCTTAATTTTATATTAGGTGATTAATATGTTAAAAAGTTTTTCGACAGTGATGCTAAGAATGAACCAACTGAATATCCTGTTTTGAATTGGTAGAGGACTGATCACCCTATATTTAATTGGGTGGGGTGTCACATAAGGCCTAAAATTCATGGGTCAAAATCCCTTAAAAATTAAAATGACTAAAATACCCTCCCGGGTTGTTGGTTTGGCCTAAAAATGTCCCGGGACCCAAACTAAACCCCCGGCTAGTGTTTTCTAACTATTTCGACCCCTCCGGACACGTTGGCGCACTCAAAATGACCATACGGATGATAAAATTGTAATTTACTTTTAAATCTAATTAAATTAATTCCTGACGCGGCTGACACGAGCGTCCCAACTTAATTTTTCAAATTGTCGAATTTTTGACTTGCGATAATTCTAATAAATTCAGTAATCATATATTACCATATTCACCCAATAATAATCAACATTATTTGGTAATCAAATATCAACTCTCGTCTCCCTAGTATTTAAATCCAGATTAATTTCCAATTAATTATTCCATTTAATTTAATTAATCCCATTAAATAAAATCAATAAAATTACGAGGTATTACAGGGTAACCCTTATCGTTGCATAAAAAGGAACATATCCAACTCCGACTTTATAATATAACTCTCATATCACATTAAAAGGACCATGGAGACTTATAATCAATCTATAATATTACAAAATGAAATATATTTTATCGCATAGTAAGTCACAAATTCCTAAATAAGTGTAATTGTGCAGTGTAATGTATTACAATGCTAATACACAGCAAAACACTCGCACATATAGAATTTCATGGTATCTTTTAGATAATTGCAAACATGTTTAGTGATAAATACATGACATTAAGCCAATCACATTCTATCATGCTTAACAAATATTTTATTTGACATTTAACAATAGTTAATCCAAGTCAAAAAGATAACAAACAACAAAGTCTTTTTGAATTTTTTATAGAAATATGTACACATGCAATTGATAAGATAAAGCATATATAATGCATGAAATGAAAATATTATGAAAATATAATATTACCAAAGATATGAAAAAGATCCATGACATATCGATGAAAGCTCTCACCCAAGACATGACCCAAATGTTCTTTGGAATTGATATTACCATGGTAATGGCCAATAATTTACAAACGAGTCATATACAAAATGAGCAACTAAAACACTTATAACAATTTTGAGCAGTTTGGTTTTGGAAACTTTGAGCAAATTTTCTTCAAAAACCATAGGGACAAGATATTCATTTTTATTTTTAGGTTACTCCCTTATTGAGATCTCACAACAACTAGTTTGAAAGGATGATTTCACCTTTCATTTCCAATTGTTATTTGAGTGAATGAATCCAATTCCAAACTTGTATCTTTTTATTTGACCCTGTTCCAATAGAGTTTTGTCAAGCTTGTCGTAACTATAAACCTAATCCATATTGAAACTTTTTGCATACTTCCACTCAAGTGATATATTCTCAAAGTCAACCTTTAAAACTTGGTTTTGCATCTCAATTTCACTATTAACTTTTTCAAAGAATCAAGCTCAAAATTTAATTTTTCAACAATTCAACATATGCATTGTTTTTAAATTTAAGTTTTTCAATATCTTTTAAAGACATTTTTTTCTTAAGAATGAAAGTTTTGAGTTTTGAAAAAAAAATGATATTTATCTTCTTCATTTTGAGAGACTCTTGATATAACTCATCAAATGTTTGACTCAAATTTTCTTTATCACTTTCAGAAGAAGAGTTTGAACTAGATACATGAGAATATATGCTAATAACATCATTCAAATTATCGTGCACATGAATCTCAACAAGTTCAACGAGACTCGCATTCACTTTCTTTATGCGAGAAACACCTTCCCTCTCATCACAAGCATTATCTCAAATCTCATCAAGTTTTGCCATAAATGCGATGACATTTTCACTCTCATTGCTTGATAAATCCAACGACGATTTCTTAGAATCACTAAAACTCACCTTATAAGCCTTTTTCTTATTCTCAAACGCACTACCCTTTTCACTATTCTTCAAGTGCATGGGAAACACATTAATGATATGTCTAATTCCTCTACATCCATAGCACTAGTTGTCATAACTCATCTTTTATTTCCTTAAGGAACTCTTATCTTCATAACCCTAATGCTCATATATTAGAGATCTTGAATTTTTAGGATCCACTTTTCTTGTTATTTTTTTGTATAAAGTGTTGAACCGTTCACAAATAAATATATATCCTTATTAATATTAGCATTCATCTTATTTTATCCTGCACTCACCTCAAACTTTTCATCAGACACAACTTTGAAAGCTAAGTCCTTCTTAGGCTTCTTAAAATGCTCTTGCTCGCAAATTTGCAACTAGCTCTTACAACCTATAATGATTTGTATCAAGGATCTGATCGTGAATGGTGACCTTTGTTGCAAATCAAGAATCTAACAATCTCATTAGCTTATTCACTACACAACTTTCCTCAATATTCTCACCTAAATTAAATGATTCATTTACATATTTTGTCAATCTAGTGTATTACTCATTGAAAGTCTCATTTTTTTTATCTTTTCTTGTGGTACTCTATCATATTGACCTTAAGTTGATCATTAACTCTTCTTTTGTGAAGTCTTTGGCTCCTAAAATTGGCAGTTGACCTAAAACATGTTTTTTGTTATAATTTTAGTTGTAGATTTTTTTTTTAATAAAATTGAATTTTTCAGTTTGAATGAAAATTATGTATGTGCATAAGTTTGCATTATTTTATATATTATTAGTGTATTTTATTCCGCATAGTATGTGATCTTGTGTGTAGGGTACGACTTATACATAAAATATTAAATCATCAGTTCTTATGGAATACAAATTTCACATTCATAAACTTAGATGGAGTTGGACACACAATTGGCAAGGCCGATGCATGATAACTTGACTTTGGTGTGGATGTCGTTGTTTGAAGCCAAGTTAATCAAAACCTTTATTACCTACACAAAAATATAACAACGTAGAATAGAGGTAGGTAAGGATTTCAATCCAAATCTAGGGGGTAAAGCGAGGGAAAAACAATTGTAATTCAATTTTTTTTTAACTTTTTCAATTTTAAAACAATTTGGGTGAGATGAAGTGAAATAACACTAACTAAATCAAGGATCTAAACAAGACTACCTACAAAGTGTGACTAAAAATAATGAACAAAGTCTAACACTAAAATAAGAGAATAAGCGAGGAAGTAAATGTGAGAACAATTAAGGAATAGGATTACACCACAAATTTTAGCTACTCTAACTAATTAATTGAATTATTTGAATTCTCCCAAATTAATATCAAAATTACAAACCAGCTCTTTTTGCAAGTGTAATTTTAATAGTAATCTTTTATAAAATGAAGTTTACCCCCCCCCCCCCCCCCCCCACACACACACACACAACTCTAGAAAATAGATCTACACTCCTTTTAATTAATCACCCGCTAGGATCGAATCATCAAAATTAATGTACATCTTAGAAAATGAAAATAAAGTTGAAATTCAAGTAATAATACCACACTTAAGAAACCCCTATCTCTAGTTCGAATCTAAAATGGGTATTGTAACTAGAATTTCGATTTTCTCTCGAAAATCATTTACCCTTTCTCGAGGCGTAAATTTAAGGGTGGGGGATCAAAATTAACATTCAAAGGGAATTTTCAATTAATCAAACTAATTAAATCAAAATAACATCAAATAAGTGTTAACCCCGCCCCTTGAAAGGGAATTTATCCTAACATCATAGTAAACATGATAATCAAATAATCAAAGGCAAATAAAATAAAAGAGAAGAGAAGAGAACAATCAAACCCAATCTCTTGAAGTGAAATTGAACTCTTATTTCCTTGAAATCAAGCACCATCCATCCAATATGAGCATCTAACAATAATCAATTCAATATAATACTCAATTAAATTACTCACAATTTATCCTCACATATCTCTAAAAAAAATAAAACTAAAACTATTTACAAATAATTCTACCTAATTTATTTTCTACTCTAAACTAAAAAACCAAAATGGTGTTTCTCTCTCTAAAATAATATCCCCTTTCTTGAATGGTCTTCATCTTCCTTAAATAGTAGGTATAGAGCTGAGGGTAAATTGGGAATTAACTTGGGTGTGCATGTGGTTTGGGTGTGTCATGTGAGAAGGAATAAAGATTAGATTGCTCATGAGGGTATTTTGGGCATTGGGTTAAAAGTGGTAGTTGGGGGTAATAAGGAAAAAGGGGTTAAATGGGTTTAAAACACATGTGGTGTTTTATTTGCTTTGTCTTTGTTTGGGATTTGTCAGAAGGAGAAATCGTGTAAGGGCTTTGAACAGGGTTTCAGTTTTGGGTGGGCAAACTCGGGTCTTGGTTTGAGGTGGGCTCTGGTTGGACAAAACCCGAGTTTGGTCGCGGGTTCAACCGGAGGTTGACGGGTCAGGGGCTTCTGGTTCGTCTCGCCGGTGGAGGTCCAACGGCGAGGATGGGGTAATAGGAACAGGTGGCGGCGGGTTGCTGGGTCACAGCTGGGCAGTTTTCGAGTTGGTAAGGTCGACTCGGGTTATGGGTTTTTGGTGGGTCTAGTAATGGATATTGGTTATGGTGGTTATGGATGAGTGGAGTGAGGTTAGTTGTTTATTGTTTAATGGAGGTTTTGAAGGTGGGTATATGGTTATGGAGGGAGGAGAGATAATGTAAGTGATGAGAGGTTGAAGATGATTGGGGGTGTAGGATAGTGTGTGCGAGGGTGTATGGTAGTGGGGTGTGTTTGGGTGTAGTATGGTGTAGGGTAATTGGTGTGTGTGTGTTTAATTTGGACACCTAAAAAAAATCAAATAAAACTAGCTAACTAACTCAAAATAAAACTAACAAACTAAATAATAAAATTAACTAAATATAAAATCCTAATCTAAAACAATAAAACTCAAATAATAAAATAAAAGAAATAAACACTAAAAATCTAATAAAAATATAAAACTAAAGACCTAAAAAACAGTAAAATATAATAAAAATAAAAATAAAACTCTTAAAAACTAATCTTAATAAAATAAGACAAAATCAAATAAAATAAAAACTAAAAACTAATAAAAATCAAAATCAAAATAAAACTACACTAAATAAAAAGAAATAGAAATATATGCAAATAAATTCTAAAAATCCTAAATAAATCCTAAAAATAAAAACGACTCAAACTAAAAATTTAAATAAATTAAAAAGGCATGAACTAAATACACACGGGCTTCGGGGTAGGTTTAGGGACTGGTTTAGGCTTGGGTAAGGTTACGGGACAGGGAAATTAGCTCCATGAATTGCATATCTGACTTGATTTATCGCTTTTATATCCACAAGACACAATTGACCTACAAAATAAACATTAACACGCATAAGACCCAAATTGCTGAGAATTAGCATCTAAAATACGTTTATTCAGGGTATAAAATGTACACTTTTGGGTGCTTATCACACCACCCCCAAACAGAGCGTTGCTAGTCCTCGAGCAATAAGATGGAGAGAAAGAGAAAGATAAGAAATCAAAAGTGTACCACTTTCGCGGGCACTTGCGATTGCACTTAGCATGTGCAACAAGCTTTTAAACATATAGGTTGCCCTACAGGACTAGTTGTATCTCGTGAGGGCATGCAGGTAATATACCCACAAAATTCTTTATTTAAAAATGGCAGTCTCTCTCTTATTAGACATAGAATAATCGCCCAATCCATCACGAGGTAAATGTTTTGAGAAATAAAAGCTAGAATGTAGAAAATGGTAGTTAAGTAAATACACAACGCATATCCTTCCTAGAACTCAACGCGTGTGGTGTGAATCGGTCAAAATGGGTCGAGTGTCATAAGAGTAATTCCTAGATTGCCTTTTTGGAATCAACGCTTCAACTTCAAAATCTCACTGGATATTTCTCTCTCAAGCGAACTCTCGAGATTTGGGTAAGTGTATCGCTCTTGTGTGTAAGGAGGTGAGTAAATGTAATCAAGTTCAGACGTCTCACACACACATAAGAAAGAATGAATAATTTGAAAGAAAATGATCTCATGAAAGGAATGTTAATCACTATAGTGAGAACGTCGAGTTATTTACCACGTTGACTTTCATTTGCCCGAACACCTAAGGGAAAATATGGATGATTATGGGTGAGGGGGAAATGAAATGGTAAGGATGGAATGAGATGAGCTAGGTATGATAGGATGGGTGATATATGGATGATAGATGAAAGTGTAATACCCCGTATTTCTGAATATTTCTATTTAATTAAATTGGAGAATTAAATGAGAAAATACGATTTGATTTAAATTACGCAACAAGTAATTTAGTGAGTTTTATTAATAATTGTGATTTATGGGGTATTAATCAAGAGATAGATACCGATTAATATTGCCTCATTCTATTTACTTAGCGTGTGTAGTAAATAGTTACTTAGCACGTGTAGACCATTTTGGGGTGAGAATGAGAAATATATTTTAAGTGACTCGAAATATAATTTAGAGGTCACGAATGATTTCGAATGGGTCGAAATATTCAGAATAGTGTACCCGGGGGTATAGTTTGGGTCCCGGGTCAATTTTAGACCAAATCGGCACCTTTTGAGGGTAATTTGGTCATTTTAAAAATAAGGGTTAAAAGTCCTACAAAAATTAGAACCCTATATCTGGTAATTAGAATTGGTGATTAGGGTTAATAACTCACAAAACTTAGAGTGGCCATTAGAGAGAAGGGGGAAACCAATTCCAAAGCTTAAGAAGGGATTCTTGAAGAATTGGACTTGAATCTTGCACCCAAATCATCCATGGAAGAAGGGTAGAGGGAGAATAACATCAATACACCATCAACAACATAAAATTAGACCCTACAAACTATGAGGTAAGTGTTTATTACAAATCAAATTCAAGTTATAATACCCATGTGTATGGAGTTTTAAGAATTGGTTGATTCTATTGAAAAAACTTGAATTAAATGAAGGAATTGATCATATGTTTGGGTAGGATTGCACGTAGAATGAATCCCTAAGTAAAGATGAAATGAAATTTGAATATATTTAATGGTTAAGATAGAATATTTATGAGTTCTTGATTGAAGAACGCGAATCTTGAATGACTTAGGGTTTAATTGATGAACACAAGATATCAATCTGCCAGAATTTTTAACATAACTTTAAACGTATTCCATTTGAATTGTACTTCGAATTAGAGGTGAACCAGACATGTATGGAAAGTTCTATCTCTTAGTTATCCAATGAACTTGGAATCAGGACAATCGGAGTTCTGTAGAGGGAGTAATCGACACGACATGTTACTACAGGGTGTTTGATCTGCCAGCATGGTAATTTGCCAGAATTTTGACGTGACTTTAAACGTGTACGATTTGAGTTTTACTTTGAATTAGAGTGTGAATCATAAATTTATGGAAAGGTATATCTCTTATATTTCCAATTAACTTGGAATCAGGTCAATCGGAGTTCTGTAGAGGGAGAAATCAAAATTTTACTAGAGGACGTTTAATCTGCCAGAAAATTTATGATTCGTTTCGACTGTGAGAAAATGTAAGATCTTTTTTTTTAAGACTCAAATGCCTAAAATTTTATCGGGGAAGTGTTTGGGACCTTGATGAAATATATTTCTGAAATAATGATATGGAAGTAGGTCTATGATTGAGCGTTGGACTTTAACTTTGTGAGAGAATTAAAGTGCAGATTCATAGCCTTGATTGTGACGTATTCTAATTCGAGATGATAAGAATATAATTACAAAAAAGCGTGAGCGAGCTTAAATTTCTTGAGTCAGCAGGTTAACAAGGGTAACTACTGAATTGATATAACAAGGGGTAACTAGGACCCTTAGAGTTGTGTGAATACTCGAATTAATATGAAAGTGAAATAAATTTGTAAAGCAAACAATTATGGTTAATGTAAGAGAATATTATATTACGTACAAGTATGATTGATAGGTCGGGTGTGTACCTACTAAGTTGTATGAACTATTAGGTTGAGAGATGTATACCTAAATTAACTACGTTAGGGTCGATGAAGTATTCCGAACTAACGTAGGGTTACTATATGTTAGGGTCGATGGAGTATTCCGAACTAACATTGGGTCATCATATGTTTAGAGTCGATGTAAAATGCCGAACCAAACCTTCGAACTGGTGGTGTGATGAAAGAGTCCGAGCCAGAATATGTGTATATAAATAATTGGGATCGAGGTATCATTTCGAACCAATTCTTACTTGGGGTCGATGGATCATTCCGAACCAAGAGTCCTTTACGTATGTCAGAAGGACATAATAGTAATGACTGATATATAGTATATATTGTGTGTGAAATATATACTTAATGATATTCTACTGTTGTGCATTAGTAGATGGATATATGATGTGTTTAATGATACATGTCAAACTGGTAAGTTAAGTAGTGAAACTTAATTACGAGACGTAACATTAGATAGAGAATATCTAATTAGTAATTTAAGTAGTGAAACTTGATTACAAAAGTGGGAAGATATTAATTGTGAGAATTGTAGAAATTTAGTAGTGAAACTAAATGAGAAGTTGAAACATAACATAGGTGAAATGTTACTTGAGAACTAATTAACCTTCGCGAGATGTTAATGAAATGGATGTACTGTATGGGCGATACGAGAACTTAGGTATAGATAAGTTCAGATGATGACTTTAGTCCTAGTTAGCTTGGGAGATATGGCTAGGCAGGCTAAGTGTTGAACGCTAGGTGTGCACAATAGATGAGGAGTGAGTAAACTCAAGAGAGTGTACGAGGACCTAACATGTGTAATCAATAACCGCATTTTATATTGTGATAAACGCTTACTAAATATTTTCAAAATGTTTTGAGTACTAACTCTTGCTATAAAATATTTTCAAAACCTTTTAGGTGTCCAGCCACAGGGACGCCATGTATGATAATTTCATTCCAGGGGATCGAAGCTGTAGCACAGTGGATGGTTACAGGATTTTGATTAGACGATATCTCTCATTCAGATCTGGTGCAGGATCTCACACTATTCTATGTATGAACTTGTGGTCCGATAACAGTCTCAGATGTTTAGTTTCAGACTAGCGGTTTTTCTATTATTGTTTGTGATTTTAGCCGATGGTTTGTTCGGTAATACTCTTATTTTTGTGTACTTATACTTTGTTGATTGGGTCATAGTACATAGTGTTTGTTATACCTGGATCCGCATGGTTGATTTATCTGTTTTAAGAAAGATAAAATTTGTCACCGGTCTAATTTTCACTTAGGGGATTAGTAATTAAAAAGTTTTCGACAGTGATGCTAAGAATGAACCATTTGAGAAACCTGTTTTAATTTAATAAAGGCATGATCACCCGATGTTTAATTAGGCGGGGTGTCATAGAAAGATGGATGCGAATGCGAGAAGAGTGTATGACACTTTAGGCACAAATGTCTTAATTTCACAAAAGTCCTAACTAAAAACTCTCTTTTTTTTTCTTTTTTTTTCGAATTTTCATTTCTTTTTCCCTTCTTTTTTTATTTTTTTTTATTTTTTTTTATTTTTTTTCTCTCTTTCTTTTTGTGCTTTATACTCTCAACACTAAAGACATTTTATATTTGAAAAACACTATTTTTCTCAAAAATGAAAGATAATATGGAGATGACAAATGGATGGTGTGGGGAAATATGTGGGAATATGGAGTAGCATGGGAGTGTAATGAGTGAAGTGAATGGGTGAAAATCTAGTGATCGGGACAAATTTCAAGACACGTGTTTCTTACAACTCGAAAGTGACATCATTCTCAGTGATCAAGCCAAAATGTTAGTGAAGAATAATGAAATCATACAACAATTTAAGTGCGGACTCAAAAGAAATTGAATCAACTTGTGACTCGGAGATTGCGTAAAACTCTCTAAAAGGGTGAAAGGCACGAATCTCACAAGCTAAAGTCTCTACTAGTGAACCTTAAGGTTTTCTTGGGAATTATAGTACTCTTCAACTCTAAACCATAGTGACGTGATACGTGTGCAAATTTTGTTGAGTCTAGAAATTCATAGTGCAACATGCCTTGTTACGTATTACATAAGCTAATTAGAAAAGGATAAATCCTCTAGCTTGAGTCCTAGACTTCAAAAGATGGATGATAGAAAACTCACGTCAATGAGTGAGATGAAAGAAAATGCACGAAATTTTAAAAAATCAGGTTTAAAAATAAATAAAAAATCAAAAGAGGCCCGATTTTGATAAAATTTCTTACCCCCAAACAAAAAGGAACATCGTCCTCGATGTTAAGTAAAATGATTTTTAAAATTGAGAGCAAAATGGAGGAAAGAGACTACCATAATCAACCGCTAATGAAGTGAACAAATGAAGCCAAGAATAAACCTGAATAAGTAATTAGATAAAAAAAAATGTGTACAAGTCTATAAAGCATGTAAAGCATAGGGTGATGTGAAACACCACCCCCAAACAGGATGAGATTAGTACAAGAAATCACGGACTTCCTCCCGGCAGCGCTAAGTTTAATGTCTTCAGCCAGACCGATGGAATCTCACCCTAAAGATAAGATCAAGGAAAGCACGGGGTGGTAGAAAAAGTGGGTGATGAGAATCACCCCCAAATAAGATTGAAGCGTCAGTCTTATGGAATAGAGGCTAAAATGGGTCGATGCACTTGTATGGCAAAGTACATCACGCGATGCAAAGCATCGATGGACCATGGGCGGGCGGGTATTAAGGTAATGGTGAAAAAGTCATGGGTGATTAAGCATCGATCACGAGCCTTATTGAGCCGAAAGGTGAGGGCAACGAGGGCCTTCTAAGCATGATGCTCTAATTGGTGAGGAAGGCGGAATGGTGTAGAAAGTGGAATGGGGTGAGGCTCATAGAAATCACACGATCGTTCTATGAATGGACGATGATAATGGTCGCGCCGTGACACGTCAGGGAGCTGTCGATGGGAAAAATCAACACCACAAGAGAGTGGCGGGCATAGAGTAACAAGATCGATATCACGGAATTAGAGAGTATCACCACATATACTCTCATGAAAGGTGCAGGATGGTTTTAGGTGAGGATATAAAAATGTTATGGGGAACATGAAAGGTTTAAAATCAAGATCCAAACTAGTTGGTGGGGTGGAGGGGACAATGGGTGGGTCGATGGGATAAATGGTGTATCGGGTGGGATAAAAAGTGGAGGAAGATGATCCAACTCAAGAGTAGGAGACACACACTCGTCGGGAGGAGTAAAGGAATACTCACTAGAGAGTGTGGTATCTAAAGATGGAGTGGTCAACTTATGGACAAGACTATCACCAAGTAATGTGGTAGGTGGTTCAAACGAGGCACCAAGATCGGAGATAGAGGAATCACTAGAAATAATGGGCTCAAGATGAGACAAGCATGGTGGAACAGGATCCATATCCAGAGAGGTAGAAACCATCTCGAATTCAATCTCGATAAAATGGTGAGCACTCGTAGCTGGAGCTAACCTAGGATGAAGTGGTTCCACGGGAACACACGTGGTGGGCTCAATAGGTGTAGACTCGGGAATTTTTTTGGATTCGGTAGGAAAGGGAATGTGAACCTCAATGGTAGGTTCATTTGGATATGACGAGATTTGATCAGTCTCACTATCTTCAGATAAGTCAACACAAATGTCAACTTGGGACTCGGACCATGGAATGGTCTCAACTTCGAGATTCTCAGGAGGATAGGGCTGGTCACACTCAAAATCAATGGCACAAGATGACGCATCATCACTCCACGTGGGGGCAACAATGGGTTGACTTGGGGTGAAGTCCGACTCTCGCTCACACTCAATTTTATTTAATCTTTGTTCAAGCCGTTTAAGGGCTTTATTTTGAATTTGAGTGACTTATCCTTGCTCGATGATAAATTGTTGCAAGAGACTTTCGAGAGCGGATGTGGATGGTGGTGGTGGTGGTGGTAGAGTGACGGGTGGTGGTGGTGGTGGTTGAGGTGGACACAACTCGCTATTATCGTGACTGTACGGAGAATACTCATAGTAAGTGTGGGGAATGGGGTCAAGTGTGCCATAATGGGAGAAGCATCTCCGTGAGAGACAAATGGTTGATAATCATGGGGTGCATAGTGAGGGAACTGATCGGGAGGAGGTGTACTAGGTTGTCATGACGACTATTGGAATGTGTGAGGATCCACAACATCGGGTTGGGATTCGTATTGCGTGGAAGGGTGATGAGGTCTCCACGAATAGCCAGTACTAACACAACTCGGTATAGGGAATATCGTGATAATAGGCCGAGGTGGGTTCCGAAACCGTGTCATATGGATACACATGTTCCATGGTGGGTTCGTAAGGATATGAAAAGTAAGGGCACTCATGGGACATGTGATCGGCATAAGAACAATGGGTGCACGACAAAATATGCGACACGTCGACACTTACTTGACACCGAGGGTGATGGAATAGGTGAGTGCATAGATGGGTCAAGAGTACCAATGGTACTCGTGAGAGAGGTGAAACCACTAAGAATATCATAAAGAGACGGCTCGAGATCACTCTCACACGTGTCGCGTGTCAATGGGAAATGACCAAAGTAGTCCCGTAAAGTACGTTCTTCGACCATGATGGAAAAATATTTTTTTGATTTGTTTAAATTTTTTCAAAAGGAAAGAAAATGTTTTTGGATTCTTCTAAAATGAAATAAAGAAAATATTTTTGGATTTTTTTTTATAAAAATGAAGAAAGAAAAAATATATTTTTTCTGGAAGAAAATGTGGGGAAAAATATGGACTCGCTGAGTTTGACGAACTCACTAAAACTGACTACCGAAAAATTGAATGGAATTGTATACACACAAGTAAAGGAGAATTCCTAACTAGCACGTAGCTAATTTTTATCTTCAAATTTAGTTAAAGGGTAGTCAAATTTTAATTAAGTCCGCGGGCGATAAAAAATCACGGAATTATTTAAGTGATCGCCTTTGCAAAAATATTCTCCTAATGGGCTACCTAGTTGATTGATTTTAAATTTAGTGATGGCTAGGGTAGCACACACTTGTAAGCGAACGAGTCGGGTGATGAAATACCATCTCGTGAATGATCGGGTGTAGGTATTTGTAATTTAATTCATCACACCATTCGAAATAAATGCGAGAATAAAATCACACAAGAGCACATAATCACACATAAGAATTGACTCGTTAACAGGAGAGGCGCGAGGGTTGAGAAATGTACCTCCCACGGTTTTTACGCCGTGGGGTGCTGAAAAATTTGAGCCGACCGGGGGGATATTACGCCTATCTCAGTCGGCCCCGGGAGTCCTATCGATCCAAGGTAGAGAGGCTTCTAATTCCTCACCTTTGGACGCCCTCTATCTACCTTGTCCGGTTTCCCCATCACGCTTATCTTCGATTATTACAAATTTAAATAAAAAATAAAAGGTGTCTCTATGCACCGCAATACAAGCCAAGAATAAAAATCCTAATACAAGCCTTCTAAAATAAAGAAAAATGGTACTAATAAAAAATAACAAAGTGCGAAAAATAAATGAACTACAAGATGAAATCCGCAACAAGTGCTTCACGCTCCCAAGAATGGCAACGAAGCCATTTGATAGACAAACTTTTTGATAACTTGACTTTTGTGTGGATGTCGTTATTTGAAGCCAAGTTAATCAAAATCTTTATCACCTACACAAAAATATAACAAACTAGAATAGAGGTAAGTAAGGATGTCAATCCAAATCTAGGGGGTGAGGCGAGGGGAAAACAATTATAATTCACTTTTTATTTTATTTTTGTGGGATTTTTTATTTTTTCTATTTTTTTTAACTTTTTCAATATTAAAACAATTTGGGTGAGATGAAGTGAAATAACACTAACTAAATCAAAGATCTAAACAAGACTACCTACAAAGTGTGACTAAAAATAATGAACAAAGTCTAACATTAAAATAAGATAATAAGTGAGGAAGTAAATGTGAGAACAATCAAGGAATGAGATTACACCACAAATTTTAGCAATTCTAACTAATTAATTTAATTATTTGAATTCTCCCAAATTAATATCAAAATTACAAACCAGCTCTCGTTGCAAGTGTAATTTTAATAGTATTTTTTTAGAAAATGAAGTTTAACCCCCCACAACTCTAGAAAATAGATCTACACTCCTTTTAATTAATCACCCGCTAGGATCGATTCATCAAAATTTATGTACATCTTAAGAAATAATAATAAAGTTGAAATTCAAGTAATAATACCACAGTTAAGAAACCCCTATCTCTAGTTCGAATCTAAAATGGGTATTATAACTAGAATTTCGATTTTCTCTCGAAAATCATTTACCCTCTCTCGAGGCGTAAAGTTAAGGGTGAGGGATCAAAATTAACATTCAAAAGGAATTTTCAATTAATCAAACTAATTAAATCAAAATAACATCAAATAAGGGTTCACCCCACCCCTTGAAAGGGGATTTAGCCTAACATCATATTAAGCATGATAATCAAATAATCAAAGGCTGATAAAATAAAATAGAAGAGAAGAGAACAATCAAACCCAATCTCTTGAAGTGAAATTGAACTCTTATTTCCTTGAAATCAAGCACCATCCATCCAATATGAGCATCCAACAATAATAAATTCAATACAATACTCAATTGAATTACTCATAATTTATTCTCACGAATCTCTAAAAAAAATAAAAAAAACTATTTACAAATAATTCTACCTAGTATATTTTCTACTCTAAACTAAAAAAATAAAATGGTGTTTCTCTCTCTAAAATTTTCTCTAAAATAATATCCCCTTCTTGAATGGTCTTCATCTTCCTTAAATAGTAGGCATGGAGCTAAGGGTAAATTGAAAATTATCTTGGGTGTGCATGTGGTTTGGGTGTGTCATGTGAGAAGGAATAAAAATCAGATTGTTCATGAGGGTATTTTGGGTATTGGGTTAAAAGCGGTAGTTGGGGGTAATAAGGGAAAACGGTTTAAATGGATTTAAAGCACATGTGGT
This sequence comes from Sambucus nigra, assembly GCA_949130495.1. Lineage (NCBI taxonomy): Eukaryota > Viridiplantae > Streptophyta > Magnoliopsida > Dipsacales > Adoxaceae > Sambucus > Sambucus nigra. The sequence goes on along the minus strand of OX422215.1, from coordinate 320,845,474 downwards.
GTTTTATTTGCTTTGGCTTTGTTTGGGATTTGGCAGAAGGAGAAATCGTGTAAGGGCTTTGCATGGGGTTTCGGTTTTGGGTGGGCAAACTCGGGTCTTGGCAGAGGTTGACGGGTCGGGGGCTTCTGGTTCGTCTCCCCGGTGGAGGTCCGGCGGTGAGGATGGGGTAATCGGAGCAGGGGCGACGATTTGCTGGGTCGCAGTTGGGCGGTTTTTGGGTTGGTAAGATCGGCTCGAGTTATGGGTTTTTGGTGGGTCTGGTAATGGGTATTGGTTATGGTGGTTGTGGATGAGTGGGGTGAGGTTAATTGTTTGTTGTTTAATGGAGTTTTTGAAGGTGGGTATATGGTTATGGAGGGAGGAGAGAGAATGTAAGTGATGAGAGGTTGAAGATGATGGGGGTGTAGGATAGCATGTGTGAGGGTGTGTGGTAGTGGGGTGTGTTTGGGTGTAGTATGGTGTAGGGTAGTTGGTGTGTGTGTTTAATCTGGACACCTAAAAAAAACTAACTAACTAACTAACTCAAAATAAAACTAACAAACTACAAAAAAAAATTAACTAAATATAAAATCCTAATCTAAAACAATAAAACTCAAATAATAAAATAAAAGAATTAAACACTAAAAATCTAATAAAAATATAAAACTAAAGACCTAAAAAAAGTAAAATATAATAAAAATAAAAATAAACTCTTAAAAACTAATTTTAATAACATAAGACAAAATAAAATAAAATAAAATAAAATAAAAACTAAAAACTAATCAAAATTAAAATTAAACTACACTAAATAAAAAGAAATAGAAAAATATGCAAATAAATTCTAAAAATCCTAAATAAATCCTAAAAATAAAAACGAGTCAAACTAAAAATCTAAAACAATTAAAAAGGCATAAACTTAACACACACGGGCTTCGGGGTAAGTTTAGGGACTGGTTTAGGCTCGAGTAAGGTTACGGGATAGGGAAATTAGCTCCATGAATTGCATATCTGACTTGATTTTATCGTTTTTACATCTGCGAGACACAATTTACCTACAAAATAAACATTAACGCGCATAAGACCCAAATTTCTGAGAATTAGCAACTAAAATACATCTATTCGGGATACAAATGTACACTTTTGTGTGCTTATCCATGCGCAATATTCTAGTAATTGTGCCTTATAATGTGAAATGATATAAATTCAAATTATTGGGTCCGTACACTTTTTTTGTATCTAATTGAACCACCTTGAGGTAACAATATTTGTACTTATTTAATAATACAATGTATATCTCATGATAATTACATTTCCTTAAGTTATTTATCCTGATATTCTTGATGGAAATGTGCACTAGTTTTTATTTCTTTAACATATCAGGTAAGATTCATTATTAAACCAATAATCTTGATAGATTGGGTGGTAGTGGAAGTCATTTATGGAGGGAATCCATGTCTCAATGTAGATATTGGTGATAGTCCCTTGATATGCTTATAAGTTTTATATATTTTAGAATATGCAAGTGGCTTATGTGAATCCCACACTACAAATAAGCTAGGCCGAAGTGTTTAAGGAATTAAAAAAGCTCATTAATATAAGTTTAAAGGCTTTTTTGGCCTTGCCTGCATGAGGACCCTTTATATATTGATACCTCAATCTCATGCTCTTCTGGTGCAGCTCATGCTTGATCATCTCATTTCATTTAAAGTCATGTTTATCCTTACTGATCTCTTTTCTTAGTGAGACATTTTTAGTATGTAGAAGACCATCTATGTTTCTGATCTCCCCCAACTCAGCCTGAATATTCACGATCAATTTATCCTTATCATTATAAGCACTTGTTATTCTGTACAACGCTTGGCAAACAACCGTAAAAGGTGTCTGAGATCTCTCAGGAGCATTATTTCCAAGAATGAAGTGAAATTATTTATTCTCTTTTACAACCACTAGCACAAGGGCCAAGCTATTATCAGGCTGTAAGGATGAAATAAGTAATGCAAAAATCTAAGGCCGACAACAATACATGTCACATACAAGCAGGAATAAAATAGAAGTCGAACATAATACAATTAAGTTAAAAGTGATTTATTATTTCATTAAAAAAGTGAGGAAAGCCCTTACAAGTACAAAGAAGAATAAGAGATAGGACATCCAAAAGAAATTACAAAAAAAATTAGACTAATCTACTTAGTAGGAGTCTCCTTCTCTGGAACAACATTGATCTAATCATCGGCCTCTTTGTATTGATCGATGACCTCTTCTTCTTCTTTCTTCAAGTTGGGAGGGGAACCAAGAGCATGTTGGTCAAACAATTCAGGCTCAAAACGGAACCCGGCCTTTACTAAGGCATCATACTAACCCTTTTTAAAAGGATTTCTGGATGAAGCCTAGTTTCTTGTAGCCATTATCAAAGACCATTTTCAAGCCTTAGTCATAGGTAGTAGTTTTTTCATCCAACGTCGTTACTAAGGACTGGGGTACTCCTCATTGGCCTTCTTCGACTGCTCAATTTTGGACTTTAAAGTAGCAACTTTAATGTCTTTAGACTTCATGGCAAATTATGCTACTTGACCTTCTTTTGGGTAGCATTTAGGGCCTTTTGTGACCCATCAAAGGCCTTCCCTAGGTCAATCATCTCTTATTTTGGTTGAACCTCCTATTAAGCATATTGAAGAAGTTGACAACAAATTGCAGAATAAGGAAAAGAAGGGAAGTTATCATGAGAAATTCATAACTACAAAAACTAAAGTAGAGAAGTTTCGCAATTACATGAGAGAGTGCTTGGACAGTATACATGACCAGCATGTCTGAAGGCATGTCGGTGACCAAAGATTTAGGTATGACAACGGGACGGGTTTGGGGCAGGGAGATTTTATTTAAACTAACTCCTAACCCGCCCCATTTAATAAACAGGGCGGGACGGTGCTCCTACGGGTCGGGTTAATTTTAAAAATAGTAAAACTAAAAATATTACAGTATAGTCTAAGACGTCTACAATAGTTCATATTCCAATATGTGAGACAGTCCCCCACTTGTCAATCCATGTTTCTAAATAGATCTTTTATAAAATTAACATACATACAAAGATTTTTCAGTGTGTGTGTGTGCGCGTGTGTGTATGGTTTAATTATAATTAATATACATATAAAAGGTATTTATGTAGGCATAAGTTAAACAAGGCGGGGCAGGGCGATTTTATTTAAATTAACTCCTAACCTGCCCCATTTAATAAATAATTTTTTGTTTGAAAACCCATACCCGCTCCTAATTCATTAATCAGGTTTTAAAACCCGCCCCATTAGGGTCGGGGCTCATACAGATCGAGTTAAATTACCATCCCTACAAAGATTGGTAGGTAGGGAGACAAGATCCCCTTAGGATACCAAGAGCCAATTTTAGTTGCTTGGTCATAAAAGCATTGATTGGGCCCTCCCTCCTGTTATTGGGGGCATCGACCAACTTTTAGGTCAGAAGTTGAACAATAAGTTAGTATTCGCCTTATTTTTATTGATAGGATGAACCTGTATCTTCTCAAGGGAATCCCTCATTTCCACGGGGTCAGAGGGACCCCAACTTCGGTTCTTTTTTAGGGATAAGCAGTTAGTATAGCGGGGGCAAAGGCATCCTCCATCAAATTGGGGATTTTTCTCCTCGACACCATCACTTCTTCTGAAGTTGTGGGGGTAACTTTTGGGGTGGTGGAAATTTTAACAAACTCAAAATATCCTTAAGTGCTATCAGTTGAAGACTCGTGCTCGGTAAGTCCTTCGGGAATTTCTAGTCCCTTATAGATTGTGAGAGAAACGAGTGACATGGTAGTAGAGGTGTGAGACCATAAGAATGAAGCCGACCTAGGAGGCTCAGTATATATTAAAGGTTATTTGAGAGATTAAGCCTTTTTTAAGTCAACACAATTGGTGTATCTTGGTTTGGGTTCTTTCTTCTTGTAGCGATCTGCACAGTAAAAAATCTAAATATTAGAACAAATACAAGGCAAAGAAATCAGAGAAAAATTCATTCAAAGATAGGCACTTATAAAATAAGCTAGACTTATGTCATAGCCACCCTTGGGGCATCTAGGTCCCCTAGAGGGATCACCACCCTATAGGATGGGAAAATGCTCCCACTCTTTGATTACAAACCCTTGAGATCAGTATTCCTTATTGAAGTCTAGTAAGTTAACTACAAGAACTCTTTTGACCTTCCTTGCGTTCAAGTAATTGACGCCCTCGTTGGACTTCACCCGTATGTAATAGTAACGTATCTTGACGATTCAAAGTTATGTCACACAGGGCTTATTGATCCCGTTGACTCCATTAATGATTGTTCAAGTATTGGGAGAACATTAAACAAGAACCACTTTAAAAACTCAAAAAACTCAAGAAATAATCAGTTGGAATGGAAGATAATCTTGAACCCAGTCACCAATTGAGAGAATAATTAATGACCCCTGATGATAGGGGAGAAATGGTATCTAATCCTATTATTATCGTATCTTAGTTTGGGGGAGATTTATCTTAGGGGGAGACGTCTTTCTAAGTAGGTCATGTGTTTGATAAAGGGGAATAATTAATTAATTGCATTTAATATTTTGATATTCCCTATGCATTTGATGAGTTTGCTTAAGTGTGCAGGAATTATTCTAAAGCGGCATCTTTCTATGGCAAAGCGTTTGATCCTTGGGTTGAGTCAAGTTTGGGTGGGTTATGTTTTGAGTCTAGTGAGCTTGACGGCCCTTTAGGATTTTTGTTTGGCTTTTGTCCCGGAATAGCCAAAGGGGGAGATTTGTAAGGACACAAATTTCCAATTGAGTCCATATATAGTTTTGGCTCAATTCCGGACAAAAACATTTATTCATAGGATAGTATTTAATTATAATATTCTCAAGCCTATGAAGTGTGTGTTGAAGGCGTAGCGGCAAAGAATATAAAGCTTCATCAAAATGCCGGTTTGTGTGCCTCGTTTCTACGTAATCAACTAAGGTTCCATGCTCCCAAGGTATGAATGTAATTATATTTATATAGGAGCTTGGAACAATATTTATTGGGTGTTAGGTGTAATAAAAACTGCATTTTATTTTCAGAAAGAATCAATTAGAACTTTAAAATAAGTATATAAAAGTTTCTGGGCCAAAATCGAATTTTACAATCTTTCTGGTCGTTCGTTAGAAATGTCGTTCGAACGAGTTTTTTCGTTCGAACCAGGTTTCGTTCGAACGAGTTTTTCGTTCGAACCAGTTTTCGTTCGAACGAGTTTTGCCAACGACCCTAAACTGGTCAGTCGTTCGATATGTCGTTCGAACGAGTTTTTCATTCTAACGAGGTATCTAACGAGATTCTAACGAGCCCAGGCTGGTCGCTCGTTAGAAGTCTCGTTCGAACGAGAGTCAAGTTCGTTCGAACGAGACGCCAGGGCGGGAACAGTTTTGAGCAGTTTTTGGCAGTTTTCACCCACTTTCCCCACTTGGTTTTTAACCAACTTTTTCAAGACTTAATATGTGCGGGAAACACATTTTTCCAATTAACTTTTCCATTCCATAGCCATCTCTTAGAGAGAGCTTGAGAGCTAATTTATTTAGGGAAAATGTTCATGTTTTGAGTGTTAATTTTTAAAGAAAAATTCATACACACTCTAGTTTACACCCAATAGTTGTTTATTCCAAGTTTCTATATTCATATTCTTTACTTGGAGTTTTGGCACCGGTTTTCTCTACCGAATTGAAAAAGAGACGTTTCGGGTTTGCTTCTACACCCCATCACAAAGAAGACTTTTTGTTGAGATTCTACCCACTTGGAGAAAGGCTCCATGCTTGGGTGACGGTGACCATATAAAGTCCCATCGATGGATTCCGAGACCACGGTGGTGTTCCGAGGTTGTTCGCTAGGAAGAGGTTTCTACGAGAAGAAGCGTCGAGGCTTGAGAGGGATCGAGTCAGTCGTTGTAAGTCTATCTGTCTTGTAATTGTAATTCCATATCTAGTGGACTTGTGGCTGGGGCCGTCCGAGGTTGTTTACCGTCTTGGGTTTTTCCTCGTACATCTCGGCGTAGTGTGATATTGTTTATTTTATCTTGCTCATAATTTAGAACGCATGCTTAGATTTAATTCAAGATAAAACTCGGTTTAATTATCACACTATATTTAATTTGGGAGTAAATTAAATATTGGGTAAATTTGGTTTATTCAAGTCATTTGCTAAAATTGGTTTCGCCTAACTTTGGATAATTGAAAATTATGACTTAGGCAAATTTCTAGGACTTGGATTAACTTATTTTAATTTGTTTTGAAGAAATTAAAATTCGGCCTTGTTTATAAAGTTGAACCATCTCTTATAAACGCTTCCGCATCTTTTGAGTTTAAATAAAAAAAGGAAATTATTAACTTTGATTTTAATTGAGAAAATCACCCTCCCGGGGATCCGGCGTTTAGAAATTGGTAACAGAGCCAAAAACGATAAATTATTTCGTTAAGATCCTTTAATTTTTGGCTAAAATGGATTTTTCTCCATTTTCAAAATTTCCTATTTTTGATGGTTCAAACTACGCGTATTGGAAAGCGCGAATGAGATCGGCACTAAAATCTATCGACGAGAGAGTTTGGATGTCTGTTGTTACCTGATACTCCCCACCAACCTACTTAGTTGAAAATGAACGTGTTATCAAACCCGCCGATAGATGGACTGAAAATGAGTTTAAACTTGCTAATTTTAATTCCCGTGGTTTAAATGCCTTGTTTAGCGCTGTCGCATCGGATGAATTCCGACGTATAATGACGTGTGAAACCGCTAAATAAGCTTGGGATATTTTACAATTAACTCATGAAGGAACTAGTGTCGTTAAAGCTTCAAAACTCCAAAACCTCACCACTCAATTTGAAACTATCAAAATGGATGAAAAAGAAACTTTTGATAAATTTTATGCTAGACTTTCTGATATGGTTAATTCATCCTTTAACTTGGGAGAGAAAATACCTGACGACCGTGTTGTAAAGAAAATTTTGACGTCCCTACCCGATAGATTTATTCCTAAAGTGACCGTTTTAAATTTTTTACCCACTTTAGCCTCTACGAAATTAGAGGAGCTTGTAGGTGATTTACAAACCTATGAACTAGATATGTTTCCCTCTAAAACTGAAAAGAAAATTGAAAAGGGTGTTGCTTTAAAAGCCCGAAAAGAGGTCAAGCAAGTAGTAGAGAGCGATAGTGAAAGTGACTCGGAAGATATGGCTTTGTTTGCTCGCAAATTTAGAAAATTTCTTAAATTTAACAAAGATAAATTTAAAAATGATTTCAAGAAATTTGATACTTCTAAAAATGATAAAAGCGAGAAGATTTCTAAAGCCGAAAGGATCCCTAAACCTAGTAATGACAATTTAGATAGGGACGAGTCTAACAAGTGTTTTGGTTGTGAAGGTTATGGCCATCGAGCTTATGAGTGCCACACTAAACTAAGGAAAGAGGGTAAACGACCCACTGCATATAATGCAACCCTTAGTGATAGTGATAAGGAAGAAAAGCCCGATTCCCCCACTAAGAAAAATTTTGTGGCTTTTATGGCTAGTCATGTGAGTGATAATGAGAACTCATCGATTGATGACACGATAGCACATGCCACTTCCAAGGTCATTGTTCATGATTCCCTTGTTTTTAATGAAAGTGAGAGTGGAGAAGAGAGTGAAAATGAAGAAGAGGTTGATGTGAGTGAACTTCAAAATGCTTTTCATGAATTATATAAAGAATCTATTAATTTGAAAAGAACTAATTTGAAGTTAGAAGCTAGTTTAAGAAAGAGTGTCAAGGTCGTTGATGATAGTGCCTTAATAGAAGACCTTAGGACACATGAGAGGACTCTTCAAGAGAAGCTTAACTATGTAGAAGGCGAAAGAGATAGCCTTAGGGGTTTAATGGAATCCTTGAAAAAGGAGCTTCTTGCTTTTGAAGAGCGAAATGTTTTACTAGAATCTAAAATTTTAGAATTGGAAAAGAAATTAAAAGATTCTAGTAATGTCAAATTTGATTTGGAGTGTCGTTCGGAAAAACTAGATAAAATGTTAGGAACGGTCCAAATTAAAAATGACACTTGTGGTTTAGGCTTCAATCCTTGTAATGAATTTACTCATAATGCCCAAACCAATGTTTTAGGAGAATCAACTAGGAATACTTTTAAAGATCACTCCTTAAGTAAATCTTTTCGACATGTTCTCACTTGTACACATTGTGGTCGACAAGGTCATCTTAGGAAATTTTGTTTAGATCTTAAACGAATTCCTAGAAAACCCCATAGTAAAGTAACCACGGTAGTTAACTTTCCTACACCCCAAAATAGTCATTCCTCATTAATTTGGGTTAGGAAATCCGACTTGGTTGCCTTACAAAATAGGGTTGTTGATTCTCATTTACTTTCACATGCTTCCTCCCTTGCTAAATCTAAAGGATAAATGTGTTAGTGTTTGCATACTTTAGCGTTTGTACTTCATGTCATATTCATATGCTAAATGTATGCTTGTTTAGTCATTTTCTAGTCATTGCTTTATTTCATATCACATGCTAGAAATCATGACTTGTTTATATTTTTGTATTATATTTTGTGTTTGATTTAACCAAAAAAAAATATAAAAAGATTTTTGTTTATCATTTGTGTTTTTATTTATTTCATTTAAGCTTGATGAAAAATACAAATGATTTTTGTTTAGACTTTTGAGTATATATCTTTATTTTTGATTAAAAATGTTAAAAACTCAAAAAGATTTTGTTTTGTGTGTATTTTAGTTTGACACACTTTATGTGGCATATATTTGTGTTTGAATCCTATCGTTTACGCTCCCATGTGGCTAGAACTTTTGGTTTAGATTTTCAATCCTTAAAATGTTCTTTACCATGTTTTATATGGAGTAGTTGGATTTTGTATTGTTTAAATGGATTCTATTTCATATGCCTCCTTTCACACATGCACGAGCTCTTTTGAAATCTTAATGTCACATGTTATATTTGAGCTTTTTGAGGTGTTCTCCTATCAATCTAGTCATCTACATATCTATGACCTAGGAGGACTAGTGCATGTCAAAATCCGTTGCATGTGAGATTTGTGTTAAAAATGAAAACATGATAAATTAATATATGCACGAGGAAGGGCTCTGAAAGGATGAATTAAATCCTTTGCGATAGTAAGCCACCGTTGATTGGATCTAAAAGAAATACGTGATCCAAAGGCCTAAAAACAGAATATTTGGCATTAAACAAGAAACAATTGCCAAGGCCTATGTTTGTTTGATATATTCATTCAAAAGCAAAAGAATATATATGCTTATTGAGGGAGAATTGGATGGTATATCAACGGTTTGCACAATGTCCGTTTATCCTATTTGTCTTTAATGTCATGACTCTATTTGGTTTGTAGAATCATCATCATGCTAGGCTTGTATGCATTGTGTATGTTTGTTCATTGAGTTCAATCTTTATATTGTCACATGAGGTTATATTTAACTGTGATGAAGTTTGCAATCAAATGAGAACTCCGTGAACGTTTCTTAAGTGTTTGGGTCTAAATTTTCTTGTTGCTAGTTCACACCCCTACACTTCCGTTTCCATATGACACATTTTTTCCATACGAGTGTGCAAACTTATTGTATTTTGTGTCATGTGTGTGTTTACATCTATATATATATGCAAGTGCTCTATTGGTATATCTTTAGTATCTATATATATGATATTTATTTGTCTTTGCCTTGCTTTTATTGCCCATATGCTTTCATGTCTTTTCACTTTAAGCTTCCACATGCTGTTTATTAGTTCTTTATCCTTTGCCTATTCCCGAACAAAAAGGGGGAGAATGATGATAGGGGGAGAAATGGTATCTAATCCTATTATTATCGTATCTTAGTTTGGGGGAGATTTATCTTAGGGGGAGACGTCTTTCTAAGTAGGTCATGTGTTTGATAAAGGGGAATAATTAATTAATTGCATTTAATATTTTGATATTCCCTATGCATTTGATGAGTTTGCTTAAGTGTGCAGGAATTATTCTAAAGCGGCATCTTTCTATGGCAAAGCGTTTGATCCTTGGGTTGAGTCAAGTTTGGGTGGGTTATGTTTTGAGTCTAGTGAGCTTGACGGCCCTTTAGGATTTTTGTTTGGTTTTTGTCCCGGAATAGCCAAAGGGGGAGATTTGTAAGGACACAAATTTCCAATTGAGTCCATATATAGTTTTGGCTCAATTCCGGACAAAAACATTTATTCATAGGATAGTATTTAATTGTAATATTCTCAAGCCTATGAAGTGTGTGTTGAAGGCGTAGCGGCAAAGAATATAAAGCTTCATCAAAATGCCGGTTTGTGTGCCTCGTTTCTACGTAATCAACTAAGGTTCCATGCTCCCAAGGTATGAATGTAATTATATTTATATAGGAGCTTGGAACAATATTTATTGGGTGTTAGGTGTAATAAAAACTGCATTTTATTTTCAGAAAGAATCAATTAGAACTTTAAAATAAGTATATAAAAGTTTCTGGGCCAAAATCGAATTTTACAATCTTTCTGGTCGTTCGTTAGAAATGTCGTTCGAACGAGTTTTTTCGTTCGAACCAGGTTTCGTTCGAACGAGTTTTTCGTTCGAACCAGTTTTCATTCGAACGAGTTTGCCAACGACCCTAAACTGGTCAGTCGTTCGATATGTCGTTCGAACGAGTTTTTCGTTCTAACGAGGTATCTAACGAGATTCTAACGAGCCCAGGCTGGTCGCTCGTTAGAAGTCTCGTTCGAACGAGAGTCAAGTTCGTTCGAACGAGACGCCAGGGCGGGAACAGTTTTGAGCAGTTTTTGGCAGTTTTCACCCACTTTCCCCACTTGGTTTTTAACCAACTTTTTCAAGACTTAATATGTGCGGGAAACAAATTTTTCCAATTAACTTTTCCATTCCATAGCCATCTCTTAGAGAGAGCTTGAGAGCTAATTTATTTAGGGAAAATGTTCATGTTTTGAGTGTTAATTTTTAAAGAAAAATTCATACACACTCTAGTTTACACCCAATAGTTGTTTATTCCAAGTTTCTATATTCATATTCTTTACTTGGAGTTTTGGCACCGGTTTTCTCTACCGAATTGAAAAAGAGACGTTTCGGGTTTGCTTCTACACCCCATCACAAAGAAGACTTTTTGTTGAGATTCTACCCACTTGGAGAAAGGCTCCATGCTTGGGTGACGGTGACCATATAAAGTCCCATCGGTGGATTCCGAGACCACGGTGGTGTTCCGAGGTTGTTCGCTAGGAAGAGGTTTCTACGAGAAGAAGCGTCGAGGCTTGAGAGGGATCGAGTCAGTCGTTGTAAGTCTATCTGTCTTGTAATTGTAATTCCATATCTAGTGGACTTGTGGCTAGGGCCGTCCGAGGTTGTTTCCCGTCTTGGGTTTTTCCTCGTACATCTCGGCGTAGTGTGATATTGTTTATTTTATCTTGCTCATAATTTAGAACGCATGCTTAGATTTAATTCAAGATAAAACTCGGTTTAATTATCACACTATATTTAATTTGGGACTAAATTAAATATTGGGTAAATTTGGTTTATTCAAGTCATTTGCTAAAATTGGTTTCGCCTAACTTTGGATAATTGAAAATTATGACTTAGGCAAATTTCTAGGACTTGGATTAACTTATTTTAATTTGTTTTGAAGAAATTAAAATTCGGCCTTGTTTATAGAGTTGAACCATCTCTTATAAACGCTTCCGCATCTTTTGAGTTTAAATAAAAAAAGGAAATTATTAACTTTGATTTTAATTGAGAAAATCACCCTCCCGGGGATCCGGCGTTTACAACCCCCATCAATGTTATAGTAATATAAGGGGCCTTACCAGAACTCAACCATTCCCTAAAAAGGAATTTAACGACATCTAAAAGCCTCTATGGTGTCACTACACCAAAATGACAAAATTGTCACCTTTCAGTCGACCACCCTTGTCAAGGTCATTGACCGTGACAAAAAACACGCGTTTTGTGTCACGGTCATTGACCTTGACACGACCGTGATAAAGAATTATCTTCTTTAAATAATTGTCACGGTCAAGGACCTTGACACGACCGTGACAACTTCTTCAGCAAAAACCATTTCCCCTTCTTCCCCCTCCCCCCCGCCGTTCCATCCTTTTTATAACTCTCTCTATCTCTACGCTGCTCTCTCTCTCTCTTCCTTTTATATATATGTTTGTGTGTATATATATGTGGGGGGGGCAAGGTGGGGGTAGGGGGTGGGGCAAGGTGGGGGTAGGGGGTGGGGAGAGGGGGTTGTTGTGTGTGTGTGTGTATATGTGTGGTGGGTGGGGGGGTGGAGGGGGGGCAGGGGGGTTGTTGTGTGTGTGTGTGTATGTGGTGGGTGGGGGTGGAGGTAGGGGGTGGGGAGGGGGGCTGTTGTGTGTGTGTGTGTATATGTGTGGTGGGTGGGGGGTGGGGAGGGGGTGGGGAAGGGTGGGGGTTGTTGTGTGTGTGTGTGTGTGTGTGTGTGTATGTGGTGGGTGAGTTCCACTTTTGTTGCTTAACCTATACTTTTGTCTTAGGTTAGATATCGTTCATGAACTTTAGAATATTAGTGTTATCGACTTAATTCCACATTGAAGATATTTGTACTTGTATATTTGTGTCTAATTTTAATTTCAAAGGGAAGATTACGATATTTTGACTATGGTTAAAGATAAAAAATAATTCGTTGTGATTTTATTTCTAAGTGTATCTAGAATTTTTATTCTTGGAGTTAAAGAAATCAATGCATTCTTTCTGTTGAAAGATATTTATTTTTTAATAATGCAGGTTATTTTGAACTTTCCTTCACCATTAAAACATTAAATTGGTAGCATTTTTCTCCTACCAATTTTTTTCATCGTGGATGTCGCCAAATTCTTAGTATATTAGTATTGGGATCTAGGAACAAGTTTTAAAAATAATTTCTTTAATTTCGCCAAATTCTTAGTAGATTAGTAGGGGGAGAGGGTGGGGGGGTGGGGGGTGTACGTGTACGTGTGCGTGTGTGTGGTGGGGGTGGGGGCTGGGATGGGGGTTGTATTTACCTTTTGAAGTATTGGGATCTAGGAACAAGTTTTAAAAATAATTTTGGAATTTTTTATTTTGAGGCATTCGAACGGACATAATATATAACATCTATTCCATGCTTTACATCTATTCCGGCATATATAATATATATAATAATAAACAAAACCTCTTAAAAATAATATATAACATCATCCCATTTTAACATATATAACATACAATAATGATAATAATAAGTTTTTCAAATATAAGTAAAATCTCTCTACACAATCAACAATTCTAACATCATATCCACCAACCTAAATCAAAGTTACTTCAATCAAAACATTAATGGTAATAATAAGTTTTTCAAATATTTCACTCGTCCCAATAGAAAAAATACATAAAAACCCATCTACTCCTAACATAAAATGATATCACCGAAGTAAACCTGCGATCTTGAAGCATATGACCTCCAACAAAATGACTTCAATGATTTTTTTTGTCCAAAAAATGTTTTCACTTGCAATAAGATTTATTAAGTGTCAATTACCTTAAACAAAGAAGAATTTTTTTAATAGTTCCAATAGATGACATAAAATATCGATACATGTATCCACGTTAGATGTTTTCAACTAATTTAGACATATTTATGTGTGTATGTGTATATGTGTGTGTGTATATGTGTGTGGTGGGGGAGGGGAGCAGGGGGTGTGGTGGGGGGAGGGGGTGGGGGGGTGGACGTGTGCGTGTGCGTGGTGGGGGTGGGGGGAGGGGGGAGGTGGTGGGAGTGGGGGGAGGGGGAGGGGCAGGGATGAGGGGTGGGGTAGGGGTGGGAGGCTGCGTGTGTGTCTATGTATACTAATAACATTTTTTTTATTTGTACTAATAACATTTTTTACAGCAAATGTCTCCTTCAGATATTAAGGCGAAGATGATGATGATGTTTATGATGATGTCGTCTGGGCTCGGTGGTAGCGGAGGCGACGAGGGCTCCTCGGCCCCTAGGCTCCCCAAATATGGCAAATTTAGGATTACCGTCGTGAACAAATCGGAGCTATTAGCGAGATCCCTCGAGCTGCTAAAGACGGTCATCGGCCCGGAGTTTATGAGTTGGAAGGAGGTGCCATATGAGCTCAAGTTAGCTGTTTGGGCAGCACTACAGGTAATATATTTATATTTATATGAATATTTCAATTTCAATTTCAATTTCAATTTCAATTTCATTTTCATTTTATATTTATATTTATATTTATTCGCAACTAATATTGTATTTGTTGGACATAAACAATTCAACTTGGATCCAAAGCTACGTGATTCCGTCTTGGAGCAGTTAAGGGAGCAACACAAGACGTGAAAGAAAAATATGCGGACACGGTACTTTGGGAAAACACGAGAGTCCATTATCCAATAGCGTGGATCCCTCCCGCCCAAGGAGCCGATCTCATTGGCACAATGGCAAAAGTTCATTGACAATGAGATCGAGGATCGACAATTGGCATCTCGCCAATCGGGGAGGGAAAATCGGGCAAAAAAGACGGACGTGCACTACTCCGGTCGGACTTCTTACGCCGAGGTGGAGCATTGGATGAAGGTAAGATTTAATTTTTCTATAACTACAGAAATATATTATTCTTCATTATTTTACTTTGCGGGGCCGATACTAATTTTACTTTATTTTATTTCAGGGGGTAGGGAGTGGCCCAGGGGGTAAGCCACATAGGCTCGATACTTATTTGGCTCTTCGGACGAAGAAGGGGAAGGACAAGGAAGTGTCCCCGAGCGTCGCGACCACGATTGTAAGTAATCTGACAGTTTAATTTTTGTTAATTACGTTATAATTTTTTAGTTTACTTATTTTACTAATCATGTGCTTTTTGTCGTTTCAGGCAAAGCTTAAGGAAGTGCATGAGTCGCATTCTGATGCCGACAAGGCGTCTTTGTCCACAGACGCACTCAGCCAAGTGCTTGGCTCTGATCGCAAGGGGAGGACAAGGGGGGTGAGCTCGCGGGTGGCCAAATCTAGGATCATCGAATTGGAGACGAGCGACACCGGGATGGCTCGAACGGTGGATTCACATGACGCGAAGTTGTCCCGTTTGGAGGCGACGGTCCAAGATATGTACTCATTCATGAAGCGTACGTTGGGCAGAGACCGTAAGGGGAAAGGGAAGGAGAAGGCGGTGGAGGAGGAGGAGGAGGAGGAGGAGGTGCGGGAGAACGAGGCGCAGGATGACAAGGATGTGAACCTCGTTGCTTCATCACCGACACGTGCGTACTTCGATGATCCATTTCCTTATTTGGCTCCCTTCCCCAGACCGATGTCGACAATTGGTTGGCCGAGCGTGTTCATATTGGATGTATTTGATGGCCAGCGGATAGGGCGGGGGTTGAGGGACCCGAATATCGTCCAGGGTGGAATAGTTCATGGACGTGCGCTTCAAGAGATCGAGTCCAAAGTGCTCGTCACGCATGTGATACCCGGGAAGGAGAACTCCCTATTGTGATTGCGCGAACAATGCGGCACGATGTATATTAGTGGGTGTGTCAATTCGTATATCGTGTGACCTACTCACCTCCTCACATTTACCCCAGACATGTAGTGACATTATTTTTAAGTTGGTACATTTGAATTATATTTGGATTATATCGTCATGTATATTGTTTCTATTTTGAATATATATTTGCATTATCTTTAGTTTATTTGGATATATGATGTTTGAACAGGTACAACGCTGTTATAACAGGTACAAATATATTGCTAGGCAGTGGCAGTGGCTATACTGCCCAGCAGATTTTTTTTAAATTCTGCCCAGAATTGTCACGGTCATTGACCGTGACAAGTCCTTGACAAAAGTTGTCACGGTCTTGTCACGATCAATGACCGTGACAATATTTTTAAAAAGGGTCAAGGCTTTGTCACGGTTAATAACTGTGACTAAACTTGTCACGGTCATGGCCCGTGACACGACCGTGACAATTCTAACGAACTTATCACGGTCATGGACGGTGACACGTCCGTGACAAAAAAAGTTATCTCCCCCGGAATTGTCACAGTCATTGACCTTGACAAGTCCAACTTGTCAAGGTCAATGACCGTGACAATTAGGAAGATTTGGTGTAGTGTGTTCTCATTGATGACGTAAACCATTTTTTCAAGCATATGGCAGAAAATGGGAATAAAAAGAAGATCTTTTTGAAGAAATTACAAGAAATGAATAGCATAAGGGGAAGAAACAAACTTATAGGTTATGGAGACACAAATGAACTTTGTTACACTTGAAGGAAAATGATAATAATGGGTAATGAATTAAACTGACGGTATTAAGGGTATTAGTGGACCAGAACAGTTTCCAAGACAAAACTCATCATTAATTGGTACACCCTCTCCCCAAATGACGGCTAAAGCACGCAACCCCCCTTTGAGTTAGTGTTTGCCTAATTACCAACGTACCTTAAAAAATGTCAAGGCAAGTTACCAGAATTATCATTTGGAGATTAACTTGGAAAAATTCAAGTGTAAATATCAACTTCATCCTCCGTCTATGGTATTTATGGACGACCAAACATTGTTAGCAATCTCGACTTGAATCCTATAAGAAGAGCGAGCAAACTTTTGCACCCTCAACTAGCTGTAAAGCTTTTGGGTCAATTGTAAGGAATAATTAGACCATAAACGAGGAGATGGAACACGTTTACTGATCCTATCATAGATCTTTAACAAGAGGATAAAGGTTGGTGATGCTGACCAATTGAAATCTCGAGATTAGATACAACGATCAGTTTGGATAGCTATTTAAAATCATGGAGCCCTGCACGGATCAAACTTCTTCTTTTTTTCTCTATAAATGTAACCCTCGCCTCAAGGGAAAAGGGCATGTAGCCATTGTTATCAGAACAAGATTAATAAAGAGAGATAAACAACTCGTGGATGTACGCACATTTTCGTATATATTGTTCTTGTGTGACTATTGCTTATTTCTTTTTTGCTCAGCTTTATTGTGTTTACCACTACTTATTGAATTTTACCACCTACACTAAGCCACACACACGCACACACTATGCTTATGATGACGAATGTGTAAGATAAAGTGTCCCATAAAAAAAGGATTTTAAAAGAAAATCTAATAGAAGATCTTTGGATTTGCAAATAAAATATCTTATAATTTGTCCATTACTGAGACATCTCGGACGCGATAAAAGTATTTGCGATCATAAAGTAACAGTGACAATTGGTCATGAATGAAGATAAAGTTTTTCTTTAAGATTAATGGTGGAGCGACTAGTGATAAGAGGTTCGCGAAAGCGAAGTCCTGCTTTGTATTCGTAAACTCTCCACGAAGGAAGTCGCAGATTGATCCAAGGTTTTACCAGAGAAGTCTCAAAGTTCTCGTGACCCGCGGAGTGTAGGCTTTGATTAAACGATCTTCTTGGTACTTTACTAAAATGTCCTTTAAAAATATATTTTTATAGATAAAATTACTATGACACTTGGCAAGGATAAATAAAACACACTATATAATTTTGAGAAAATATTTTATCAATTTATTTTCATAACCATAAAACACTAAGTCCTCTAGATTAATTTACCTTCATCCTAAATGTGATCATGTAATTATGGGGATGAAAAATCTACGACTTTAAGATATTTAGCTTTGATGAACCTTTCCGGTAGAATAAGTACCTTAAACATGGACACGCAAAATGTGTTTTGAAAATAAAAATAAGACAATCTAGTAAAGTGCGGGAACTTGGATGTATTATACTCTTACATTACTTTTGAATACCAACTCTCAAAAGAATATTATGCGAAGATATTTCACAAGATATATCATTCTCGTTCATAGGAGCACTAGTTAGTTTACACAAGAAGAGAGTTTTAAGAGTTTAATATCAATTTTACTTTTGTAGTTATCATCATATTTATAAAAAAACAATTTTTAATGTTGTTTTTAATATGATTTGATTATGTAAAAAAAAATTAGGATTCAAAACTGGATTCTAGTTTGAAGTACATGCATTTGTCCTTTATTTTAATAAACATATATGAATTGATCGTGCTTCCATCCAATTTGTGATGCCCCGATTTTCGGGGGCCAATGGGAAAAACCTTTTATACTTTGATTTCATTAGAAACTCCTCGTTTAAAGTAAAACCTTGCTTTTACATTTTTGTGACGTAAAATCCATTTAATTTAAACAATGAAATGATGTCCATCTTATGAAATTTATTTAAAAAATACTTTAAATAAAAGAGTTTTACCAACTTCATAGAATAAATAACAATTCAAGAAAGTCCACATCATCCTAATGCTTCAAAAAAGTTCCAAATAACGTAGTCAAAGTTCTATTTAAATAACGTATTTAAAGTAAATAGTAAACAAAACTCTACTGGCGCGTAAATCCTTCCTTATCTCTTACAGTTTCCTTACCTTTATCTTTTCTCGAAGTACCGGAGGGGAGGGGGGTAGTGGTGAAAAATGGTGGGGTATGAGTGTGCGCTCAGTAGGAGAAATACTAGCTGAGTAATACGTACAAAGAATCTATATAATATAAGAGGAAGGTGTTTTACAGTTCCAAAAAATTAACGGTTGAGATCAAATTTTTGGGTTCGATCTAAGGGTCTTACATTGTGCCATGTCACAACTAAGCATTGTGACATGGAAAATGAGATAAAACCCCCCTTAATCCCTAAACCCTACCCCGTCACCCACAAACCCTACCCCGTCACCCAAAAACCCTACACCTTTTCACAATCTCTCCCACTCACGAATCAGCCTCCCCCTCGCCCTCCCTATTTGCTCCAGCCCCCTTCTCCTATTTGCGTCACCCCCTCCTCTCCGCCTCACCCATATAGGTAATCTCCCAATCTCTTACACATTCATAAAATCGTCCTTCATTTCTTAATATCCCATTTTTTCATTTTTTTATGTCTCTTGGTGCGATTTTTCCAGATCTGATGGTGCTAATACATGGTGTGATTTTTCCAGGTCTGATGGTGCAAAGACCCAAATACATGGTGCGATTTTTTTCATATCTATCAATTAATTTTGATTTCTTACAGATATGTCAATTATGTTTAGGTTCATTATTTTTTAAGATATGATCATTTGTTTTGGGGTTGCATTTTTATGCTCCTTTAGTTGATATTTAGAGATATTTGAAATTTTATTTGGGTTTTTTTCTTTGGGGGTTACTGTTTTATGTTTTTTTGAGTTATAGAGATAGTTGATTTTTGGTGTTTTTTTTAAATTTTTATTTGGTTCTATTTTATTAATCATAGTTACTCGAAATAATTTTTTATGAACTGGCAACAGGTATACTTGAACTTGCAACACGTATACACCTTGGCAACTTGCAACATGTTTGTTTCTTTTAACAATTTCCTTTTTTATGTCTAATATTCTTTTTTTACAGTGCTACCAGCGAACTTCAGGTTACATTACTACCAAAGAGTTTTATTTATTGATTTCTTTTTTTGTTTCATCATAGAAAAATACTTTACAGACATTTATGTTGTAAAGAATGTGCCATGATTGTAATTTGAACGTCGGTGCTCTATTCCACATTGCTTCACCAATGTGAGCTCTTGAACTCTTGATTTCTTTGCATTTTATTTATAAATTTGAGCATTTTAGTTACATGTGTATTCATTATTTTTTATTTGGTATGTACACCTTCTGTTTTTGAGTTAAATTGAGTTCATGCCATTAATTTAGAAATTTTCTTATACACTTATTTCTTAATTTCTTTTTAGTTACTAATGTCTTTGTTCTTAAACTAAGCATCCAAAACATTTCACATTCATATCCATCTCAAAATTCAAATACCTGGTTCATTTATCTCTCTCTCTCACTCTCTCTCTGAAGACTGCTCTCTCCATTGTTAATACTTGCAGTGGGTAAGTCTCTATATTTGGTCAAAGTTAATGTTTATTAAAGTATGTATTTGTTAATGTATGAAAGTTTATTGACAACTGAATGTGAATAAATATGCTTTTATATGTTTCTTTATTATATAGTGGTATAGTGAGTGTCTCTGTACACCCTTTAACCAGTTAATTCCATTATGTGATTGTCTTAAACAGTTGGTAAATTTGAATATGTGCATGTTTCATTGAATAAAATAGTGGTACAACGAGTGTCTCTTTGAATAAAAAGTAATTTTTATCGTATTGTTGTTGATAAAGATTTTAAATTTCTATTTTGTTTTTTTCTGTGTTGTTTTTGTCTTTTGCTATTGGTGAATGATTTTGATGAGGGATATATATATATATATATATATATATATATATATATATATATATATATATATATATATATATATATATACACTGTCATATATACTACTTGCAAGATGCATACAATTGTTGTTGAAAAAATAAAAGTAAACTCGAATAAAGAATGCATTGTAAAAAAATTGTTAGTGCAACAGTCTATTAAAGTTGGTGACCAGAGAGGATCGTGGAGGGATAAAGCCTTTTCATAGGGGTTTACACCAAGCCACTGATGATATATGAGGAGAATAATATGAAATAGTATCTTTAAGACAGATTTCCAGAGGGATTACAAGGCGAAATAAGGGAGTCATTTGTTGGGATGTTGGGGAGATGATTGTTTAGGGTTTTGTAGGTGGTTTCTTAAAAATTAAACTTGAGGAATGGGGAGATATTCCGAGAGTGGTTAGTAATGTGGTGGGCCATCTTAACTTTTTTAAATCCAATAGTTGTTCTATCCAGGCTAAATTTTTGATAAAGAGGGTTCCCAACCAATTATAAAGCCAGAACATGATGTTTTCTCCATTTCCAATCCTCCAATGGGCATTAAGAGTGATATGAGGTAGGTCTTGCTTAAGGCCTATACAGATGAATTAGATTCCATTGGATGGAGACTGGTGAGGTTTGAAATTAAATCTAGCTGAGATGAAGTCAACACATAAAGAAGTCAAATGAATCAATTCCCAGAGATTCTTTAGTAGAGCATCTTGGCTGTAAAATTTTAGATTCACCATTACAATCATACATTTATCAATATTTGAACATGTTTTGGATTAAGATACTGTCATCACTATTATTTTTAGAGTATTACCTGCCCAGAAGAAGTTTATGATCTAAGTCTGAAGCCCATCAACGAGGCCAGTGGGACACTTATAGATGTAAAAACTGTAGAGAAGGATTAGGAGAATAACAGCTTTAACAAGATGCATTTCGCCAAAAGTGGATTCGACCAGCAGTGGATAAAGTATGAATTGTAAAAAACAGTTAGTTTTCTTTATATTTCATAACCATGAATAAGGAAGTAGTTATGGACGAACATATCAGGTGATCCATTTTTAGATTAAAAGAGCCTTGAGGTCCATAAGTCAATTCCCACACAAAAACTAATCCATTTGGGATAGTTTTCTGAACAAAAAGGCCTTACACCCTTCATTGCTTCTTAATACAGTTTTTTGAAGAATTAGTGGAGCAATTTCTTGCTATTGAATAGTGTTATGTCCTTTTTGAAGGTGAGGAGATAAGTTAAGATAAATTGAGTCATGAGAAGATCACGATTTTTGTGGAATTCCCCCTACTTATTGAGACTCCCACTGAACCACAGTATTTTTTTTTTACAATTTTATTTATGATTGTATAACTTTAGTATTACAATGATTTTGGTTTTATTCCTTTGATAGTGAAAAACTATAGGTATGAGTGAAAATATTGATTTTGTTTTTTGTAAAAGTTCCTCTGAATTTTTATTGAGTGTTGTTGGCGCTGACTCAAATGCATTCATTGTTCTTATTCGATATTTTTGGCCATTAATATACTTCAAACTATTTCTTTATATGTGTTTGTACTAGCTAATCCATCCACCCAGTCTCATATATACATACCATTAATGGTACTCTTTCAAAATGTCTACATTTTTCGAGGTACGGAACACCCTGTCTCACTCGGTCACTTATTTTTTACATTAATTGAGAGAAAAAACTGCTTGAAGATGTTGAGTTCACTAAATTTCTAAGTTCATTTGCAATGGATATGCTCAAGTTTCTAAGTTTATACTAGAGGTTATTTTTCTTCTTTTCTAATTACGTGTGGGAAATATTTTTTTGTGGTGAACATAGTATTTGAACATTTGGTGGATACACGTTTTAGAGCATTACTTGTGGGTAGTGAAAATTGGGTGTTGGTAGTCTAAATATACCTTGCCAAAGTTAAGTCTCCTCCACTAGGTTATTGCATTCTCAGACAGAATGTTCTTCCACTGCACAATTTTGATATGCAAAAAATTGCCCCTGAAATTTTTATGGTTAATGAAAATAAAAGTATTGGGATGTATTCTGAAATTTGTAAAAGAAGACTATTTTTTCATGCAGAACAAGATGTTTTGCGCTGCGCCACTGTTGCGCCCTTATAAATAATTATAAAAAAATTTCTAATGTTAGTGCAGTTTTTTAAAAGTTGGGCAATAAAATGATAGTGCAGTTTTTTTAAATGTTATCATTCATTTCACGTTTATTCCATTGCTATGTGTTTGACAAAATGCCCAATTGGGTGATCTACTTGGTTTTGAGACTTATCTGAGTGGTTTTGTTGTGAACGAGCAGTTATTGACTTTGGTTTGAGATTAAATATAAATTGTTTTTTAGCATACATATGGGAGATTTTTTACAACTTTTGTGGTGTTATAGACGCAAACATAGTTAGGAAAAAATTATATTTGTATTAAAACTACTATTGTTATCTGTTTACCGCTTCTTGTTCTTTTGTGCTTCAATAATATTTATTGTCTTAGAATTGTGGTTTTGCATTTTACAATATAAATATCCAGACTAAAAAAAACAAAACAAACAAACAATTATTGATTTAGTTTTTTTTATTGAAATGGCCATAGTGATATGTAGGAACGAGAATTTGTTAAAGGGATGACCACAACGGACTCCATACTTTTATTATTCTTTCTTTTCTTCATAGAATTTTAGATAATAGCTTCTTTTGCTCTTCTATCTTCTGTTCACAGAGAAACACATATTACAATTGTATTGATCGAAGTAAGACACAAAATATTAGTTTCTCCAAAAAAAAGTTACTTAAGGTCTAAATCCAAATCCCAATTATTCATTCACAAATAATTCCTTTAAGCACTTTGTCTTTTTCATCTTTATCTAAGAACAACCATCACACTTCGGACCATTCTATTCATTGTTAATCTATGTGTTGTATTTGTATACACGTACATCGAAGAAACAAACAAAAAAAAGAAAGATATTAGAAAATAGGAAGAATATGAAGGATTTTATTTAATATGAGTTATTTTCTAAAACAGGGATAAATTATATTGATGTTTATTTTAGTTATTTTTTTTATTTATAGTTATATATTCTTATCAATCAAATTATTGCTTTGTAGGTAAACTCGAGTGGGAGAGGGATTGAGGTTGTGGGTTGAACATAAAAGAGATAGGAGGCTGAGATGGAGGTGCTGCGTGGATGAGTTGTTCTTATGTTTTTCTTCGAAAAGGGGGTTACATTTTTTTATCGTATTACCTTTATTTCACACTATTTTTGGTAATTGTATTTCAAATTGCTGGACACAACAAACTACACTTTGATCATGTGTAGTATGTATAGTTATGTATAAATACACTATAGGTTTGTGTAATATACGTTTAAGTATTTGCTAGATTAATTTGAGCTCTTTGAATATTGTTGGATTGGTTATCTCTTAAGCAGGGTGTAGAGTCCAATAAATAAAGGAGATTATGTCCATTTTTTTAAATTGGCACTTCATTTATTTGAGGCAACGTGAATTCGGATGATGAATATTGTATATTTCATATTAGATGTGAATTTGTTTGATGAATTTAGACTATTTCAATATTGCTGGACTATTTGTTATTTGTTATTTTTTAAGCAGGGTGGATAGTCATATAAAGAAAGGAGAATATGACCATTTTTTCTAAATTATACTTTATTTTGTTGGGGAACTAAATTTTTTCGTTTTCCAATTATGTACTTTGAAATTTTTTGTCATTTTATAATTATGTACTTTGGAAATTTTTGTTGTTAGGTGATTATGTACTGCGAAAATTTTCGCTGTGCCTTCAGGTACGGGCATTTCGCTAGTGTATATATATATATATAAAGTATGTTTTAGTAATTATGAAATCATCCTTCATTTTATTAAGTGTTCTCATGCAAAATGCAACGTAACATACAATTGACGTTTTAACCATGTAACTCAGCCGATGAGCCCACTCACACTTAACCTTTTTTTAATACAAACTGTATCACGTTAATTTAACCGTTATCTCACTTTCACATTTTTCAAGTTATTTCATAAACTTGCCTTTACATTAATAAGAGTTATGCTCAAAATCATATTTTCACTTGATTAATCGGGGTACCAATCCATGAGTGTTATTCGACCTTTCACTGACTCTCATCATGCCGAAATATGTTATTAATCAGTTGTTTGAGGTCTAAGCCTTAAGTTACACACTAGGGCTCCGACCCTTCTTAAATTTTCCGGTTACCTTCGAGTGCCTTTTACTTGTTTACATCTGTGTAACCTTTTTTCTTTCCTTCTTTCTTATCCTTTTTTAAACTTTTTTTCCTTTATTTCTTTTCTATCGTCCGATGAAGACAATTACCCGGGACGTGACAAGCCCCACCACATTTTACTTCCAAGTTTCACACTTATAAAAGTCCATTTTTATTTTATCATAGACTCAGTATTTCATCTTTTCAAAACAACCTTAATTACCATTTTTTTTAAACTTAACATTTGCGTTCAAATATGCATTTATACACTTTAATGTACTTTTTACAATTTACGCAGACATGTAAAACATGAGTTTTTAACACGTAAATTTTAACTTTAACTAGAGTCCTCTTTGTTTGATAAATCATTCTTAATTTCATAGTTCACATAAAATGACACTTTTGTGCTAAAACATTTATTTTGTCATTTTAAGACTTTACCTTTCAAAATATTCAATTTGCATTGTCTACCTTGTTTCTCATCATTTTACCTTATCATTTTCTTCCTTTAAAATCAACTTTTTAAAACAATTTTTATTTTTTGTAAATGTTACAACTTAATCCAAACTTTTCATAAAATCATACTTTTTGGCCTAAAAACTACACTTTTGATATTTGAAGTCTTATTCTTACAAATTAAGAACCTTTCATTTTATACTTTGTATATTTATAATTTTATGTGTAAATATTACTATATTTGTTGTCTTAACCTCAATACTTTACTATTTTAACTTTTAGTGGTTTCAACTTTAAACCTCTTAAATGTAATACCCCGTATTTTTGTGATATTTAGTTATGGGATTAATTAAATTAAATGTGCATTAATTGAGAATTAATCCGGATAAAATACTAACGAGATGTGAGTTGGTATTCGATTATAATGTATACATATGATGTTATATGAATATTGAAACTATTGAAATTATCGCGAGATTTAAATACGGCAATTTGAGAAATTTTGTGGGACACGCGTAACAGTCGCGTCAGGAATATAATTATTTTAATTAAAAAGTAAATTTTATTTTTATCGACCGTATGGTCATTTTGAGTGCGACAACGTGTCCGGAAGGGTCGAAATAGTCAGAAACACTAGCCGGGGGTTTAGTTTGGGTCCCGGGGCATTTTTGGGCCATACCGGCAACTTAAAAGGGTATTTAGGTAATTTTGAAATTTGGGGAATTATGACCAACGAATTTTGGGAATTAAAAATAGGGAATTTAATAACCCACTAACCCATTACCAGCAATTAAGTGATTAGAGGGCAACGGGAGTTAGAGGAGGAAGTTAGGAAAAGTTCCAAAGAGAAAACTCAACCTCCATCTTCAACCTTCAACCTTGGGAGAAAAAGAGAGAGTGCAACCTTCATCATTCTACACCAAATTCAGATAATAATCCAAGGCAAGTGGTTTAATTACGTTAATTTCAAGCGAATGCTTCTTCCATGCTTAGAAAATTGATATATTTGTATTGTATTGGGAGATTTATAAAAAAAACCATGAAATTGGAGTTATAAATTTAAATTTTGATATAGGTTTCCATGTAGAATTGTTATTGGGTGATTAGACTAAAAGAATTACTACTTTTTATGTTACAAAAATGGATCTATTTATGGAAATTGATGACTTTAAATTTCTAGGGTTCATGTTCATAAGATTTGGGGAAAAGTGGGGAGTTATGATAATTAGATGATGGTTAGGAAGATTTGGCCCCATATAAATGTTATATTATGACCTACGAATGTTTAGTGATGATTAGAGACATTAAAATACTGTTGGGACGACTTTTAGATGAGATTAAAGGTGAAGAAAATTGAGAAAAACGTGATAGGAAAATTTTGGGCTCGGAACTGTCACCTCGTTAGAAGACCTACCCAGGTCGTTCGAACGAGCTTCTAACGAGCTGACAGTTTGCCTTCTAACGAGTTGGATGTTCGTTCGATGCCTTTCGTTCGAACGAGATCTCTTTAGATGCCCACTTCGTTCGAACGAACTCTCGTTCGAACGAGACTTCTAACGAGTTGACATATTGACCTTTTTGGCCTAATTTGATTTCTAGTGTCCCGTAACCTTGTTTAATTGTAGAGATAACATTACCTTGATGACTAATTGATATAGTTGGGATATTCGGGATATATTGAGGTGTAAAATATAGAAGAATGATTTGAACCAAATGATATTTGTGGATTAGGACGTGAGTGACTAATCACGATGGGAGGATAATTAATGACTTGAATACTTATAAACCGGGGACATATGATTTGTGTGACATTAACAGTTGGTATGAGAATGAGAAGTATACTACTAATAATTATGGTAATTACTAATATGTGTGCATGCTTAGTATATGTATATGATTTTATGTGTATGACATACCTACCATACTTGCTATCACGGGAGGTTTGCGTTCGGTTAGGGCCATCTACTCTTTGTGTGCCTACGGGGGGATTTAGATTGGTACCTCGAGAACATAGGTCAGAGAAGGACTTATTGGGAAGTTAATAAGAATGCTGATCGTGGGAGCGTAGGTATGTGCGTGACCCATGTGATGTGACTGTGTTCGCCTCCATTGATTGTGATTGTTGTTATCTGAGAACGATTCCTGAGAGATTCGGAATGCGTGATCCTTATGTACGTGATGTACCGGGATGGATAGCAGAGTATGTGTGCACCGCAGCTTAGTCTCGGGGCGCTTGTATAGTATATTTATGATGTGAATAATATACGGTTAAATGAAAAGGAATTGTTATGTTTTCATTGCGAGTATAATTATAGTAAAGCCTTGATAAAGATAAAAAGGGATAACCTGCTATATATTGTAATGCTAATAACTGAGAATCCGAGTTTAAGTAAGGGCCTCTATTTAATTGATAACGTTAGAATGTATAATGGGAATCGAGTAGAAAGGGGTAGAACTTAAAACGGTTTAGTTAGAGATGAATACCACTTAGATGGGTACTGTACGTTAGGAGTGCACAAGTAGTCGAGAGGTGAGTATTTCATGTGAGTGCACGTCCTAACATGTATTTTGCATTCATTGTTTTAATGTTATTAAAGCACTTGCTGGTTTTAAAATACTCTCCACTTTCGGGCTCTGACCCGTTTGCTTTCAAATCTATTTTTGTAAAAAAACCTTTTTAGGTGCCCAGCCACAAGGACACCATGCATAGGATTTCCATTCAGGTGACGAGTTGTAGCTGTTGTGGAAGTTACAGGGCCTTGATATTAGACGCCTCATTTTCTAGTCTTGACTCCATATTCAGTTTCATCATTTGTAGGGCATGTCGTCCATTTCTATTAGAGACATTTCATAATTCGGTTATTCAGATTTTTTGTATGTAATTAATTCAGGATACACTGTTTTATTTATTTCAGTTTGTGGGATTGTTGTGAGGAGTTTTCCTCCGGACTTATTAATTATTTGTTGGTTACTTTATTGAGACTTTATGGTGTATGGTGATGTTATTCGTTTACATTTCATTTATCGCATGTTAATCAGATTTAATTTAAAATTTAACAACTTACTTTTTAAATACTAGGTGGTTAGTAATCATTAAATGTTTTCGACAGTGATGCTATTAACTGAACCAACTCGGCATTTTGAATTAATTTAATAAAGGAGTAGCTACCCGGTATTTAAGTAGTCGGGGGGTCACAGGTGGTATCAGAGCATCAAGTTCTAGTGTCCTTTAGGATCTTTACGGCTTGTTATGTTTCCGCTGAGCTTTCTTTGATGTAGAGCCCTATATTTTAGGACTGTTGTATTCTTTTGTGTATGCTTCGCTCTTCAGCTATTTTGAGTAAATAACTGCGAACTTATATACTTTACTCTTAATTCAGATGCCTCCACGACGTGCACCACGGGTTCCTAGGAATGCACAGCCAGAGCCCCAGCCAGCACCAGTACAGGGCTCCATGAATGCCGCCGAGGTTGCAGCCATTGTAGCCCAAGCGGTAAATGCCGCTCTCGCTGTTGTACAGCAGGCACCACCCCAGGCGCCAGTATCCGCGCCAGTTCAGGCACATGCATTCCCGTCTGCTTGGGAACGCGTACTTGATGCTTTTCAGAAAGCACACCCTCTGGAGTTCGCTGGTAGCTCCGATGTTGTGGTTTCAAGTCAGTTGAGGAAAGATGTTCAGAGGCACTTGAGGATGTATGAGTGCACCGATGTTCAGAAGCAGATACTAACTACTTTCAAGCTAGTGGGATCTGCATTGCAGTGGTGGGAGTCTATTACCACCGCAGAGGAGAGAGATACTATCACGATACAGGAGTTCTGGGTGCGGTTCGACCGCAAATATTTTCCGTCAGCTGTTCACACGGAAATGAGGAGGAAGTTGATGAACCTCAGACAGTAGGGAAAGACTGTGGCCGAGTATGAGGCCGAATTCACTAATTTACTGAACATTGTTCCGGATGAAATACCGACCGAGGAGAAAAAGATTCAGAAGTTTACAGATGGATTGACTTGGAGGATCCGTCAGCATTTATTGGGGAATCTCTCGTTGGCCACTTATTCTGACGTGGTTAACGCTGCATTACTACACTGCCAGGATCACCGCTTTCACATGTCTGAGAGCAAGATATCAGGAGAGTCCAGCCATCAGGGCAGGACTGGGGGAAATGGTGCCAGTGGGGCACAATCTGCTCAGGGACAGCATAGGCAGAGTGATCAGGGTTCCCAACAGGGGGATCATAAGAGATTCAGATCTGGAGGTTTCAGGAGTGGACAACGAGGTTTCAGACAGGGCCACCAAGGTCTGAACGGCCATCCGGGCCAACAGGGTCAGAATGTTCAACAGCAGTTTCAGCAGGGCCAGCATGGCCAGGGGAGGAATGGTAACGGCCACCAAGGCCGAGGGCAGCAGGGACAGCGAGGGGGAAACTTCCCGGGGAAGTGTTATGTTTGTGACAAGACTGGCCACAAACGCCAGGATTGTCCTGATAGGGGCAGGGCCCCGCAGCAGCAGCAGCAGGGTGCTCGATAGGAGCCGCAGAGGCCTATGTTTCCCGCCGCCCTCCCAGCACCACCACAGATGGCAGCACTACCACCCATTCCAGCAGTCCCAGTTCAGCAGGGACAACTTCAGTATGGGAGAGTGTATCAACTCCAGCATGCCGCAGCCCCACAGGATCCGCCAGCCATTGAGGGTATGTTCTCTATTCAGGGGACTATGGGGCGTATTTTATTTGACACGGGGGCTACATATTGTTTCGTTGCCATGAGATTTGCACGCACCATTGGGTTATTAGACACCGCCGAGAGTACGGTTACTTGTGTAGATTCACCGTTGAGTAGGGGTTCCGTGATTTCCCTTATTTGTGGAGGTGTGGGTATAGAGATCGGGAGGTTTACTTTACCCGCTGATATGTTAGTGTTAGAGATGACCGAGTATGATGCCATTTTTGGTATGGATTGGCTAGTTGCATACCGAGCCATGATTGACTGTTTTAGTAGGAGTATTATCTTTGCCATTCCCAGGCAGGAGATGTTTTTAGTGGCGATGCCTCGCCCTGAGGGAGGATCGTCCACTCACTTGTACTATATATAGGAGGAGACCTCTAAGGAAGTGGTGATACCACTTGATTCGATTCCGGTTATTCGAGAATTTTCCGATGTATTTCAGGATATACCTGGACTACCTTCGAGTAGAGAGATAGATTTTGTGATCGATTTGACGCCGGGCACTCGGCCTATTTCCCGCGCACCTTACCGTATGGCTCCAGCTAAGATGAGAGAGTTACGGGATCAGATTGAGCAGTTGTTGGGTCAGGGGTTTATCAGGAGGAGTACTTCGCCGTGGGGTGCCCCTGTATTGTTCGTGAAGAAGAGGGATGGATCGTTGAGGTTGTGTGTGGATTACCGGGACTTGAATAAGGTCACGATACGGAATAAGTATCCATTGCCCCGAATCAATGACTTATTCGACCAGTTGAGAGGAGCTTCTTTCTTCTCAAAGATTGATTTGCGATCGCGATACCATCTGTTGCGTATCAGGGAGGAGGACGTCTCGAAGACTGCTTTCTTAACGAGATATGGTTCCTACGAGTTTCGGGTTATGCCTTTTGGGTTGACCAATGCTCCAACCGTGTTTATGGACTTGATGAATAGGGTGTTCAGAGAGTTCCTAGATCAGTTCGTCATTGTCTTCATTGATGACATTCTGGTCTACTCCCAGACAGAGGAGGAGCACGCCGAGCATTTGAGGCAGGTTTTGCAGACGCTACGTCAGAACGAGCTGTATGCAAAGTATGAGAAGTGTGGGTTTTGGCTGAAGGAGGTTCAGTTTTTGGGGCATATTATTTTGGACCGGGGGATATCTGTTGATCCGGGAAAGGTATCCGCGGTGAGGGAGTGGGGATAGCCCACGACACCGACTGAGTTCCGTAGTTTCTTAGGCTTAGCAGGATACTACAGGAGGTTTATTCGGGGTTTCTCCAAGATAGCGGGTCCCATGACACATGTGACTCGTAAGGGTGTGCCATTCATCTGGAGTGATGCCTGTCAGTTGGCATTCGATGAGTTGAAGGACAAGTTGACCTCAGCACCGGTGTTAGCATTGCCGAGACCGGGAGTTGAGTACCTAGTTTACACCAACGCGTCCTTACAAGGACTTGGAGGTGTATTGCAGCAGGAGAGTCAGGCCATAGCTTATGCTTCCCGTAAGCTTAAGCCTCACGAGAAGAATTACCCCACCCATGACTTGGAGTTAGCGGAAGTCGTATTTTCCCTTCGGATTTGGAGTCATTATCTTTTGGGGGAGAAGTTTCGATTGTTCACGGACCACAAGTCCCTACAGTACCTATTCACGCAGAAGGAGTTGAATATGCGACAACGGAGGTGGCTTGAGTTTGTAAAGGACTATCAGTTTGATATCCAATATCACCCGGGGAAGGCTAACGTGGTAGCAAACGCGTTGAGCCGTAGACCAGTAGATGAGGTGGCAGGGGTGTGGAAAGCAAAATGGAAAGAGTTGGGACACCAGGATGCAGTGGCCCGATCATTCATGTCTGTGATGACTGTTACACCGCAGATTGTCACAAGAGTGGTAAAGGCACAGGCAAATGACTCGTTCTGTCAGGATCAGATAGTTCGATTACTAGCAGAGGGAGCCGAGTCCTATACCGTTAGCTCAGACGGGGGATTACGCTTCAATGGGAGACTGGTAGTCCCGAAAGGGGAGGAATTGCGACACGAGGTGATGGCAGAGTCGCACGGCTCACAGTTCGCGGTACATCCCGGTGGGAACAAAATGTACCAAGATATGAGACGTCAGTATTGGTGGAGCGGGATGAAGAGAGATATTGCCGTGTTTGTTTCTAAATGCGCCACTTGTCAGCTGGTAAAAGTGGATCATCAGAGACCGACAGGACTTCTACAGCCATTAAAGGTCCCGATGTGGATGTGAGAGAGCATATCCATGGACTTTATCACGGGGTTGCCTACGTCACAGAGAGGTCACGACTCCATTTGGGTAATTGTGGACAGGTTGACCAAAGTCGCTCATTTTCTACCCGTAAGGACAGACTACACTACGGGACAGTATGCCCAGCTTTTTATTACATAAATAGTGAGACTTCACGGTGTGCCCCTAAATATCGTGTCTGACAGAGACAAGATATTCGTTTCACGGTTTTGGGAGAGTTTTCAGGAGGCCATGGGCACGGAATTGCGTTTGAGTACGGCTAATCATCCGCAGACCGATGGGCAAACCGAGCGTACAAATCAGATGTTGGAGGACATGTTGCGTATGTGCATCATTGATTTTGGGGGTGGATGGGAGCCGTATCTTCCACTGGTGGAGTTTGCTTACAACAACTCCTACCAGTTCACCATTGGCATGGCTCCAATTGAGGCGTTGTACGGTAGACCTTGTCGTTCCCCAGCATGTTGGTTGGAGGTGGGGGACAACAAACTACTTGGGCCGGAAGTGATTTAAGATACTTCGGCGAGGATATAATTGATACGGAGTCGCATTCGGGTAGCTCAGGATCGGCAGAAGAGCTACGCTGATGCGAAGAGGTTCTTCAGGGAGTTCCAAGTGGGGGACCAAGTTTTACTCAGAGTATCTCCTATGAAGGGGATTATGCGATTTGGGAAGAGGGGGAAGTTGGCACCTAGATATGTGGGGCCATTTCCTATCGTCGAGCGAATTGGGTCTGTTGCATATAGACTTGGGTTACCGGAGCATTTGCACAGGATTCATGATGTGTTTCATATTTCCTCGCTAAGGAAATATCTTAGAGACGATTTGGCTCATTCTCACATTGCTTTGGAGGACATCGATCTCCATCCTGATAGCTCCTACGAGGAGGGACCGATTGCTATTTTGGACCGAAGTGAGCGGAAACTGCGGTCAAAGATAGTTCCGTTAGTACGTGTTCAGTGGCGGCATCATAATGCCGAGGAGTCCACATGGGAGCGCGAGGATGAGATGCGCGAACGTTATCCAGAGTTGTTTTTACCAGGTACTTTCTAGTTTCGAATTTCGGGACGAAATTCTGTTATTAGGGGGGAAGTATGTAATACCCCGTATTTTTGTGATATTTAGTTATGGGATTAATTGAATTAAATGTGCATTAATTGAGAATTAATCCGGATAAAATACAAACGAGATGTGAGTTGGTATTCGATTATAATGTATACATATGATGTTATATGAATATTGAAACTATTGAAATTGTCGCGATATTTAAATACGACAATTTGGGAAATTTTGTGGGACACGCGTAACAGTCGCGTCAGGAATATAATTATTTTAATTAAAAAGTAAATTTTATTTTTATCGACCGTATGGTCATTTTGAGTGCGGCAACGTGTCCGGAAGGGTCGAAATAGTCAGAAACACTAGCCGGGGGTTTAGTTTGGGTCCCGGGGCATTTTTGGGCCATACCGGCAACTTAAAAGGGTATTTAGGTAATTTTGAAATTTGGGGAATTATGACCAACGAATTTTGGGAATTAAAAATAGGGAATTTAATAACCCACTAACCCATTACCAGCAATTAAGTGATTAGAGGGCAACGGGAGTTAGAGGAGGAAGTTAGGAAAAGTTCCAAAGAGAAAACTCAACCTCCATCTTCAACCTTCAACCTTGGGAGAAAAAGAGAGAGTGCAACCTTCATCATTCTACACCAAATTCAGATAATAATCCAAGGCACGTGGTTTAATTACGTTAATTTCAAGCGAATGCTTCTTCCATGCTTAGAAAATTGATATATTTGTATTGTATTGGGAGATTTATAAAAAAAACCATGAAATTGGAGTTATAAATTCAAATTTTGATATAGGTTTGCATGTAGAATTGTTATTGGGTGATTAGACTAAAAGAATTACTACTTTTTATGTTACAAAATGGATCTATTTATGGAAATTGATGACTTTAAATTTCTAGGGTTCATGGTCATAAGATTTGGGGAAAAGTGGGGAGTTATGATAATTAGATGATGGTTAGGAAGATTTGGCCCCATATAAATGTTATATTATGACCTACGAATGTTTAGTGATGATTAGAGACATTAAAATACTGTTGGGACGACTTTTAGATGAGATTAAATGTGAAGAAAATTGAGAAAAATGTGATAGGAAAATTCTGGGCTCGGAACTGTCACCTCATTAGAAGACCTACCCAGGTCGTTCGAAGGAGCTTCTAACGAGCTGACAATTTGCCTTCTAACGAGTTGGATGTTCGTTCGATGCCTTTCGTTCGAACGAGATCTCGTTAGATGCCCACTTCGTTCGAACGAACTCTCGTTCGAACGACCTCGTTCGAACGAGACTTCTAACGAGTTGACAGATTGGCCTTTTTGGCCTGGTTTGATTTCTAGTGTCCCGTAACCTTGTTTAATTGTAGAGATAACATTACCTTGATGACTAATTGATATAGTTGGGATATTCGGGATATATTGAGGTGTAAAATATAGAAGAATGATTTGAACCAAATGATATTTGTGGATTAAGACGCGAGTGACTAATCACGATGCGAGGATAATTAATGACTTGAATACTTATAAACCGGGGACATATGATTTGTGTGACATTAACAGTTGGTATGAGAATGAGAAGTATACCACTAATAATTATGGTAATTACTAAGATGTGTGCATGCTTAGTATATGTATATGATTTTATGTGTATGACATACCTACCATACTTACTATCACGGGAGGTTTGCGTTCGGTTAGGGCCATCTACTCTTTGTGTGCCTACGGGGGGATTTAGATTGGTACCTCGAGAACATAGGTCAGAGAAGGACTTATTGGGAAGTTAATAAGAATGCTGATCATGGGAGCGTAGGTATGTGCGTGACCCATGTGATGTGACTGTGTTCGCCTCCATTGATTGTGATTGTTGTTATCTGAGAACGATTCCTGAGAGATTCGGAATGCGTGATCCTTATGTACGTGATGTACCGGGATGGATAGCAGAGTATGTGTGCACCGCAGGTTAGTCTCGGGGCGCTTGTATAGTATATTTATGATGTGAATAATATACGGTTAAATGAAAAGGAATTGTTATGTTTTCATTGCGAGTATAATTATAGTAAAGCCTTGATAAAGATAAAAAGGGATAACCTGCTATATATTGTAATGCTAATAATTGAGAATCCGAGTTTAAGTAAGGGCCTCTATTTAATTGATAACGTTAGAATGTATAATGGGAATCGAGTAGAAAGGGGTAGAACTTAAAACGGTTTAGTTAGAGATGAATACCACTTAGATGGGTACTGTACGTTAGGAGTGCACAAGTAGTCGAGAGGTGAGTATTTCATGTGAGTGCACGTCCTAACAAGTATTTTGCATTCATTGTTTTAATGTTATTAAAGCACTTGCTGGTTTTAAAATACTCTCCACTTTCGGGCTCTGACCCGTTTGCTTTCAAATCTATTTTTGTAAAAAAACCTTTTTAGGTGCCCAGCCACAAGGACACCATGCGTAGGATTTCCATTCAGGTGACGAGTTGTAGCTGTTGTGGAAGTTACAGGGCCTTGATATTAGACGCCTCATTTTCTAGTCTTAACTCCATATTCAGTTTCATCATTTGTAGGGCATGTCGTCCATTTCTATTAGAGACATTTCATAATTCGGTTATTCAGATTTTTTGTATGTAATTAATTCAGGATACACTGTTTTATTTATTTCAGTTTGTGGGATTGTTGTGAGGAGTTTTCCTACGGACTTATTAATTATTTGTTGGTTACTTTATTGAGACTTTATGGTGTATGGTGATGTTATTCGTTTACATTTCATTTATCGCATGTTAATCAGATTTAATTTAAAATTTGACAACTTACTTTTTACATACTAGGTGGTTAGTAATCATTAAATGTTTTCGACAGTGATGCTATTAACTGAACCAACTCGGCATTTTGAATTAATTTAATAAAGGAGTAGCTACCCGGTATTTAATTAGTCGGGGTGTCACATTAAACTCCTCTTCGCACAAAGTAGCGTCGTTTTATCTGACTAACATACTGATTTTTTTAACATTATTATTTCATATTTCAAGGATTGTTAAATTTATTTTCAATATACTAAACCCATTTCTCCCAACTAGACACGTTTATGTTCATGAATGTAAGATTTTATACCCATAAAACCCATATGTGCATCCTAGCATTTCTTCATCAAGTTCAACTTAATATTTGACCTGAAATAACTAGTTTAAACATGATATTCATAAGGAATAACTTCCTTAAACATTCTTAAATTTTAACTTGATTCCAACTTCAACTTTTAATTATTTTACTATCACATATTTATCAACCTATATTCATATATAGTGATAGTAAGCATAAATAGTCATGTAAATCATACATGTGTATATATATAACTAGCATTCTTGATTTTAAACTTGAAAATAATATAGAAACATCTTGAAGACAATAACTTTGATGAGGATGTTAAAAAGAATACCCGATAAGCTCCAAGTTTTTTGAATTTTAGTTCTTCTAGTAATCCTCTTTTACCCATGATAACACCTCTATAACACTTGGAAACCTTTGATTATTGAAGGATAATTGTGTGGGATAGTATGAGTGGACTACATAGAGAATAGCAAGTTCTTGCTGAGTTAAAATAGTGGAGAGAATGCTTATTTTCGGATTGGACTAAATGCAGATTTTCACTCAGCATATAAGGGAGGATTAATGATAGGTAGTCCGTTATGAGCCACCTTACATACCCCTACCCATATCACATGATCCATACCCATTAAGGGTTGCTACCTTACTGTCTAAAGGGTCTAAAGATAGCTAGAAAGTGATCAACGCCCAATAGAAGCCGTTCAAAAAGACCCCACAAAGTTGTACACTCGACAACCTACAAATATAAACATTCTGCAGGTGCCGAATCGATTTGCACCGAACATGTACATTTTTTTTAAATGTTGAATCCACCCAACAATTTTTATTTTAGTTTTGAATTTATTTTCACCCACATTTACAACCATGGAAACTTTACGTAACACGATTGTTGATGTAAAAAATTAGATCGCTCTAATTATTCAATCACAGATAAATAAAATGAGACAAAGATTTTTAAAATGGTTCAGCCTTATAAGAATGGCCTACGTCCACTGTTATGCTATTGCTGAGTGTTTGGGAATTCTCGATTACAAGTTCTATCAAGAATTTTCGGTCCCTTTGAATGAGGGTGATACAAGGTATTTATAGCCCTTAGGCTGTACATGAAAGGATTGATACATTAAATGATATACATATGAAAGGGTAATACATTTAATACAGCGTGTGCGTCAAGATGATAAACATTCAATGAATGGTTGAACTGTCGATTATCTGGCAGTTTATGCTACGGCCGAGATGTAGTTCGGACCGCCTTAGTACCTCGGAGTGCTAGAGTACCTCGGAGTGCTGAAGTACCTCGGAGTGCTGAAACTCCTCGGTGTGTCCTCGTTGCTCGTAGGGAACATGAGTTGGTCGGGGAAATGAACTTCCTCGTTGTTATTGTGCCACGTAGATTTACAAATGTCTTCGTATTATTCGCCCACATCAGCATATTAATTTTGGTATCAACAGAAGCCCCCAATGTTTCATATTTCGAACTTTGAGGAGTATGGAACATTCTTTCTCGGTATATGGCAATATTGAATGATCTTCCTGGGTTTTAGGAGCATCGTATTTGAATTTATTTCCAAATTCACAGAATCCGCCTCTTTCGAATTTTTACGAGCGCTTCGATCTTTGTACCCTTTTTGTCCTTTTAGCCGCCGGAAGTTCGATAGTTTCTTTTTGGTAATCATTTCTCTCGCCATTTCCCAATGCACAGTATTTAAACTTCCCAAATAATTATACCGTCCTCTACTTTTTCCAATTTTCTTGCTTTTCGATTTCTCCGGTCTTTCTTCCTCTTGTGCGTTCATCCTTGTTTTCGTTCGTTGTCAACATACCTCATTTCTTCCTGTAAGATCTTCTTCCTTCTTCTTTTATTCACCATGGTTTATATTATTGAATCTATTGAAAAATTTCTTTCTGATTATTCCATTCCGTCTTGGGTAACTCTGGAAAATCTTCCTGAGCCCTTTGATTATTTTCGTTTGGCTGAGGGACATTGGTTCCCCAGCCTTTTTATTGCTGAGTGTGGATTTTTTTTTTCCACCCAACTCTTTATGCTTAGAATTCTGCCAACATTTCGATGTTGTTCCTGCAAAAGTAGCCCCCAATACATGGAGAATAGTTAATGGGGTGCATAAATTAAATCAAACTCATGGAACTCGCATAGGAATTCCTGAGATTATGTATTGCTATAGATGGGCTGTTTTAGACAACGTTTATTATTTAAAAACTAGATTTTTGAATAGAGCTTTAGTAGTCA
The DNA here is from genome assembly GCA_949130495.1 of Sambucus nigra. NCBI lineage: Eukaryota > Viridiplantae > Streptophyta > Magnoliopsida > Dipsacales > Adoxaceae > Sambucus > Sambucus nigra. Next base: position 320,807,136 of record OX422215.1, on the reverse strand, counting down.
ACCTCCCTGATGCCAACAGGGATTATTTTGAACATGGGTTAGTTTTCAAAAATTGGCAACATGCTCCTTTAGTCGGGGACAGAGTGTATGAAGGTCCCAAATGCCACCCATATGGCAATGGGATAGGTTATTTTCATTTTATTTTATTCTTGAAATTGTGACTTCATCATGTTTGAATAAATGCATGATTGACATTTCAAATTGTTTTTGTTTGCAGTTAACAGCAAGAGAAAAACTCCTAAGGAATCAGAAGTTAATATAAGGCAATTAAAACATATCTGGAGTTTGCATCAGAAGGTTGCAGGTGAGCATATCAGGTCTGCCTCATACTTGTTGCAGTACAAGAGCTATACGTCGTCTTTTACTGCTCGCCCTGTGGTCAGCTCCAGTGATCCAGTACAAATTCCTGAGGACTCTGATCCAGAATCTCATATTCCTTTGAGCCAGAAAATGGGCAGGAAAAGATCTCCTCCTGCTTTATTTGATGACACTACTTCTGCTGCTGAGGCTAAGAAAAGAAAAATTGATGTCCCAGAGGGGACTAAGAAGGTGGATGTTGCACCTTCCAAAGCTGCCGAGAAGCCCCCAGTGGCTCCGAGCAAGAAGGTTGCTCCTGTGGAGATGACTGCTATCTCTCCGACCAAGAGCTCTTCCTTGATTGAAATTGCTGAGGTTCCTTTGAGGAGATTGAGGAAATCGTCCTCAGTCAATGTGGCTGAAACTGCCAATCTGACCAAAACCATCTCTTCTCTACCAGCTGGTGGTGTTGGTGTTCTAACCATCATTCCTCCGAGCTCTGCCATGAGCTCGGTAAAAACTTGGATCATACCCGAGGTCCAAGGAATTGATGAAAAGATTTCTAGGGATATGCTGACATCCCTAGCCACTCGTCACCTTGCTTCAGTAAATTTCTCACACTCTGAATTTCCTTTCTTTCTTTGAATACTTATATTTTTCTACTGACCTGTCACTTTTTCCTTTGTTTAGATGGTGAATTGTTTTAACAACATCGTGAAGAAAGACGAAGCTATTAAAGCTTCCAGCTCCTCGTCAGGTGTAGAGGATGCTCTGCTGGGTTTAACCCAATCTTTGAAGGATTCTCGTCAGCAGTATAACGAGGACAAAACTGAATGGGAGAAAAAATTATCTATAGTTGAGGCCGAGAAGGTGAAGATGGCTGAGATCTCCAAGAGTTTGGAGGATAAGGTGAAAAGTTTAGAGGTCGAGCAGCAGAAATATGACGACAAGCTCAAGAACTTTGGAGAGCTTGAAGATAAGCTGAAAAAGGCAGAGGAAGAGTTGTCCGCCCTGCGAGATATCAAGGTCCAAAAGGAAGAATTGGATGTGAAGCTCTCCTCGGAGAAACTGAGAAGAAAGCTCGCAGTTAAAAAATCCTTCAGTGTTGGCTGGGATAAAGGATGGGACAAGGGGATTGCTGCGATGACATCCCAAGTTCAATACGGGAAGTTGAAATACTTTTGAGATGGCTGGGTAGCTGCCCTGCAGGAATTGAAGATCAAGGACGACTCTGGGCTATTCCAGCTACACCTCCCTGGTCCTCCCCCACCAATTGTGGAAGAAGAAGAAGAAGATGAGCCTATCTCTGATGACTCTTCCATGGCCATCGGTGATTAAGTCCCTGCATCTCTATCTTCTGCCAACGAGGATATTTCTTCCATGCCTCCTCCTCTTGAGAAAATTTCAACTCATGCTGATCAAGTTGTTGTTACCACCGAGCAACCAAGCTCCTCGTCCCAGCCTCCCGAGAAAGTCTTGGGAGACAAGGAAAAGGTGTGAAGTTGTTCGGTATCATTTCTATCTTTCATTATTTGTAATCAAACAATGTAATCCTTTTGTGATCTAATAAAATACATCTTTGTTCATCTCTGTTGTTGATGATTTATTTTTGTTGATTGTTGTCTTCTTCTCATCCTTAGTTTGAGGCTAGAATGGAACTAATATCTGCACATGATACAAAGCTGATGCAGCAATGCCATGAGTATTATAAAGCTGGTCATACAAATTTGAGTGTATCAGAAATTGCTGACATCCTTGGCCATGATGCCTCAGAACAAGCAATTGAGGCTTATCGGTACTTGAAGGATTTACTCGACCGAGCTGTGGCCAACAGTGTGGCCTACTATGAATTGATCGAGGAACTTCATGGTACTTTAGAGGATCTACAACATCAGCACAATGAATCAACTGCTTTGCTGCACAAGGAATATGAAAATAGATATCAACAGCTTTCTTCTGAAACAGGCCATAAAAAGATCCTTGCTGGATACGATATTAGGGAGAGAACTCTAAAAGGTGAAGTTGAGGCCTGCAGGCAGATTGCTGAGTTGCTGGAACAAGAGAACAATAATTTGCAGAAAAAGCTGGCACAGTATGAATCTGCAGCGTCATCTTCCACTGCTTTAGTACAAGTTACCGATGAAGGTTTCTCATTCTTAGAGGTTGAGAATGCCAAATTAAGGCAAGAACTGGATAACTTAAGAAGATTTGTTATTCCTGTGACTGCTCGGGGATGAGGAAGAGGGTCTCGTGGGCGAGGAAGAGCTGTTCAAAATATTGTCGAGGAGCAAAGTTCTCCAGTCGCTGCTCGGAGTCGATCAAGAGTTCTTAGCCGTAATGTTGAAGAGGCTCGCACTCAGTCTACTTTGGAAACTCAAGCGTTCCAATTGAATGCAAAAGATCGTGCTCTGTCTGAAATGTCCAACAAAAACCTATCTTTGGAAGATCAACTTACTGCGACGAAGTCTGCTTTACATACCAAGGACCTTTTTACTAAAAACCTTCATGACCAATTGGATAGATTAACCTTCCAATTCCATAAACAACCTCGTGAGTTCTGGATGGCAGGTTATAATGAGGCCCTTTGTCATTTGGATGCTCGTATTGAACACGCCAATAATGAAGGTTATAAGCAGGGGTGGTTGAACGCCTTGGGTGTATTAAAATTGGAGCAAGGGCATTTTTTATGGGATTATCATGCTCCAGGGTTACTAGACTTGCCTGTGCCACCTTTCAAATTGGACATGGAATGGATCCCTGCTCGTTCCATTCCTCCGAGTTTAATTTCAAAATATCTCGGTGACTATAGTCTTCATTCTCAGATTGAATTATCTCGTCCCGAGCATCTCTTGGATACACCTTCTGTGATGAACGTCAGAATGCTCAGAGATGTTAATTTCATTAATTCTCCTCTTTGCTTGGAAGATCCTCCTGCTGGCGAGGAGCCTGTTTCAAAGGCTAAAGGAAAGAAACCAATAGAATAGGTTTTTCAATGTAACAGTTAGCACATATATGTAGCTTGTAATATATTTTGACCTTAATGAAAGAATTTCATTTTTTGTTTGCAAATCTTTATTGCTATTTTTCTGCGTTAAACAATAAGTATGTATCTGTTAAAAAGATAACAATATTGTTGTTCATCGACCAACTTAATAAAAAGTTACAAGTATCAAGTTTGCTCAATCACTTAATAATAAAGTAATGAGTATAAAATGTTCAAAATGTTTCCAACCAACCAAGGTTAACTACAGTTGATGGGTTTTTATCCCCGACCAGCCATATTTGGTTCATCAAATGTTCATAAAGTGCGTCCGACCAACCAAGGTCAATAATTTATCCTCGTCGACCAACTACAATTAGTGGGTTTTGATCACCAACCAACTATATTTGGTTCAGTTTGGAATTTTTGTATTTTTGAAGAACTTTTGTAATAATCTTACCTCCCGACCAACATAAATTGGAATGTGAGAGCATATTTTCAAATCAAATAATATTGTTCTTCCCTCATCCGTAGTTGATTTTTGAACTATCAGGTTCTTTCGAACTATCTTGTCCACTAGTTATCTTACCAACCTTAGTTGATCACGCTAGTGTACGCCTCCTAACCAAAGGAGTATATTTTTTGGTTCTTTCGAACTATCTGTCCACTAGTTATCTTACCAACCTTAGTTGGTCACGCTAGTGTACGCCTCCTAACCAAAGGAGTATATTTTTTTATTCTTTCGAACTATTTGTCCACCAGTTATCTTACCAACCTTAGTTGGTCAAGCTAGTGTACGCCTCCTAACCAAAGGAGTATACTTTTTGGTCTCGCCCTTTTACCAACCGGAGTTGGTCGTGGGTTTGAACTATCATCTTCTTTTTGCCGTCGAGCAGCGTAGTGTACAACACTAGTATTCCCCGAAAAACTTTCAAACAAAGGAGAGGAAAATGGTGAAAACATCATCGTTTTATTCATATTGATGGCACCGTTGTACATTTTACATCATTGATAATACTTGCGAAGGTGTTCAGCATTCCAAGCATTCTTGAATTCTTCTCCTTCTAGAGTTGCTATTCGGTAAGTTCCTGGTCGAACAACTTCTGTAACTCGGTAAGGCCCATGCCAGTTTGCCTCCAATTTATTGTGTTTCTGAATTACCTTCTTTAGCACATAATCTCCTTCCTTTAAATCGCATTTCCTCACCCTTTTGTTGTAGAAAAGAGCTGTTCGTTGTTGATAAGCAGCATTTCTAATGGCTGCCTCTTCTCTGACCTCCTCGAGCATATCCAAATCCAGTCTTCTCATCAAGTCACTGACAGGAGAATTGAAATTCAGTACTCTATGCGTTGGAAGACCCAACTCGACAGGTATTACAGCCTCACTTCCAAATGCCAGCATATATGGTGATTCTCCAGTCGCTGCTCGGGGAGTTGTTCGGTAAGCCCACAATACTGATTGTAGCTCATTAATCCAGTTAGCTTTAGCTTCACTTATCCTTTTCTTCAAACCATGTAGCAGTGTTCTATTCATCACTTCAGTCTGTCCATTGCTTTGAGGATGGCCTGGTGCTGAATGAACCTTCAAAATGTTCGACTGATGACAATAGGCAGCAAATTCCTCGTTATCAAATTGGGTTCCATGGTCTGTGATGAAGGCATGAGGGAGACCATATCGACAGATGATATTCTTCCAAACGAACTGGTATACCTTCTCGTATGTCATATCAATAAGCGGCTCAGCTTCTACCCATTTAGTAAAATAGTCCACTGCAACGACGAGGTACTTGAATCTTCCTCGGGTGGTCAGCAGTGGTCCAACCAAATCAATTCCCCACATGGAAAATGGCCAAGGGGAAGTTATTGGTGTCAACAATGCTTGTGGAGTTCGTCGGATGGAGGAAAAACGTTGGCACTTGTCACATTTCTTAGCATAGGCTATACAATCAGCCCTCATCGTTGGCCAATAGTATCCTTGAGTCATTACCCTTTGTAAAAGTGTTCGACCTGCTACATGAGCTCCACAAGACCCTTCATGGATTTCTTCAATCAATTCTTTCACCTCGGAGGGATGTACACATCTCTGCAAACCTGCCATAATTCCTCGTCTATATAAAATACCATTAGTTAATACATACCGAGCAGCTTTATACTTTAATTTCTTTGCCGCGAGCTTGTCCTCTGGCAATTCTCCTTCTTCAATATATGCCCTGATGGGATCCATCCAAGATGGTCCTAAATCAAGGGTAATAACATTCATCGTCAGGTTTTCATCTATGCTCCGACTTTCCAATACTTCAATTGGTATTGTTCTTCGTAGCTCGGTACGAGTAGCTGATGCTAGTCGGGCCAGTGCGTCTGCTTGTGCATTTTCTATTCTGGGTATTCTGATCAACTGAATGGCATCAAATTCTGCCAACAATTCCATCACCTTTGCATGATACTTGACCATTAGTTCTCCTTTAACTGCATATGTTCCCATCATCTGATTCACAATCAATTGAGAATCACTGAATACCATCACTTGTTGCGCTTCCATAATCTTTGATAAATTAAGACCTGCTATCATGGCCTCATACTCAGCCTCATTATTGGAGGCTTTGAATTGGAATCGCAAAGCATATTCCATGTCAATCTCGTCTGGAGTATTCAAAACAATTCCTGCCCCAGAACCTGCTGTGCAAGATGAGCCATCTACATATAATCTCCATATGGGTAACCCGTCTTCAAATTCCTTATCTGATAGAGTTCCTCGGTGAAATATTTGTTGCTTCTTTTCATCCTTCCCTGACACTTTTCGCTCCTCGTCGATTATCTCTTCTCGCTCTTTTACCAACCGGAGCTGGTCTGAGTTTGAAGTTGATGATCCTTCTACATCCACAAGTCCTTTTACCAACCGGAGTTGGTCTGGATTTATGTCTGTTGATCCTGTAACATCCACAGGTTGGTCAGCGAGCAACTTTTGTTCCTCGGGGGTATCAGGATATGTAAACTCTGCTATAAAATCTGCTACAGCCTGCCCTTTCAATGATGATCTGGGTTCATACATAATATCATATTCACCGAGCTCTATTGCCCAGTACATCAGTCTTCCTGACTTTTCTGGCTTATGAAGGGCTTGCCTCAATGGCATGTCGGTATAAACGACGATGGTATGGGCCTGGAAATATGGCCTCATTCTTCTACTTGCTTCAATTAATGCCAATGCCAATTTCTCCAGCTTTGGGTACCTGATTTCCGCACCTCGGAAAGCTTTACTTGTGTAATAGATTGGTTTCTGGACTCCATTCTCCAATCTGATCAATGCTGAACTAACTGCATTCTCTGATACTGCCAGATACAAGTACTTCTTTTCTCCTGTTATTGGCCTGGACAACAATGGAGGTGCTCCCAAATACTTTTTCAAGTCTTGAAAGGCCTTCTCACATTCATCAGTCCACTCAAAAGTTTTTCGAAGTGTTTTGAAGAATGGGAGGTATTTATCAGTTGCTCGGGACACAAATCTGTTGAGCGCTGCAACTCGTCCTGTAAGACTCTGCACTTCTTTCTTCGTCGTTGGGGATCGCAGCCCTAAAAGAGCTTTGATCTTTTCTGGATTTGCCTCAATTCCTCGTTGGTTGACGATGTATCCGAGGAACATTCCTTCTCGTACTCCAAAGGTGCACTTCGTCGGGTTGAGCTTCATTTGGTATTTATCTAGTTGATCAAAGGTCTGACCTAAGTCAACTAGATGATCAGCAGCTTTCTTGCTCTTTGTTACCATATCGTCGACATAGACTTCCATGTTGCAACTGATTTGTTCGGCAAAAACCTTGTTCATCAGTCGCTGATATGTTGCACCTGCATTTTTTAAACCAAAAGGCATGACATTATAACAATAAGTTCCCCTTGGGGTAATAAAAGAAGTACTTTCCCTGTCTTCAGGTTTCATTTTGATCTGGTTGTAGCCAGAATATGCATCCATGAAGCTGAGCAGCTCATGTCCCGAAGTAGCATCCACTAGCTGGTCTATTCTGGGCAATGGAAAATGATCTTTCGGGCATGCTTTGTTGAGATCAGTGAAATCAACACATATTCTCCATTTATTATTCTTCTTCTTTACCATCACCACATTTGCTAACCAGTCTGGATATTTCACATCTTCAATGAATTGGGCTTTCTGGAGCTTCTCGACCTCCTCTTGTATGGCCTGATTCTTCTCGGGACTAAACACTCTTCTTCTCTGCTTCACAGGCTTGATCTCCTTATTCACATTGAGTTCATGACATAAGAAGTTTGGATCTATTCCTGGCATGTCTTCGTGACTCCATGCAAAAGTATTCTTCCTATTTCTTAAGAAAGTTATCAACTCATGTTTTATTGAAGTATCCAACGACGAACCTATCTGGGTTACTCGTTCAGGGTGCTCCTCGTCCAGAATAACATTTTTTGTAGATTCTACCACCTGTCCTTTTACAAGTTGGGATTCATCCCTAGGATCAAGAGTTTCAATTTTTGTACTTTCCTCCACCTGGTAGGTAGTAGTCTTTTTCCTTGATTCTTCAAGCTCCTCTTGCTCGGCAGATGAATAATAGCATTCCCGAGCTATTTTTTGATCACCTTTCACAACTCCTACTCCGAAGTTTGTTGGGAATTTTAAGCATTGATGCACTGTAGATGGAACTGCTTCGAACTTCTTCAAACCAACTCTTCTCATGATGATATTGTAGGCTGACTGCACATTCTTGTCCATCACAAAGAAGCGTATTCTTTCTGTTCGACAAGCAGGCCAAGTTCCAATGAATATGTCCAACTTGATCGTCCCAAGTGGAAAAACTTTCTCGCCAGCAAAACCCAGAAGGGGTCTGTGATAAGGTTCCAATTGAGATAATTTCAAATTCAAGCTATCAAAGCATGAATAGTACATGATGTCTGCCGAACTACCATTGTCCACCAACACCCTTGAAATCACCACATCTTTCATCCTCATTTTGATCACCAAAGGATCGTCGTGAGGGTAAAGAACACCTGCCAAATCGTTTTTTGAAAAACCAATAACTAGCTTCTCTTTATTTACCTTCCTCGGACGATCATCCTCGGCAAGATTTATTCGTTGAATATATGAGCAGGCTTGAGCCTCTCCGAGATAAGCCTTTCTTTCTGCAGTAAGGTCTCCCCCTCCAGCATCTCCTCCTGTAATAACATTACAATCAAATGACCCAAAACGTATGGAAAATACCTCTCGTTCAGGCTGCCTTGGCTTTTTTGGAAGATCGGGGTCTTCATCTGGATCATCTTCATGATCTCTTTTCTTTTTCTCCTCCGTCCGACGAGGAGATCTGGAACGATCTCTAGTTCTATCATCATTCTTCCTTTCACCTCTGCGATCTACATACTTTGACAACTTTCCTCTTCGGATGAGCGTTTCAATCTCGTTCTGAAGGGCTATGCAATTTTTGGTCGTATGGCCATGATCTTTATGGAATTCGCAATATTTGGCCCTATTCCTCAGGTCAGGATTGGTCCTCATTTTATCTGGCCACTTGATTTCTTCGTTATTATTGATTTCTTCCAAAACATGATTAATACCCATTTTCAATGGAGTATAATTATCGTATTTCTTCAGGACTTCCCATGACGTCCTATTATTCTTGGAGTGCTTGTCACCACCATTACCTTTTTGCTCTTTCTTCTTAGATTTGTCAACCTCCACCTTGGTTTCTTTATCCATATTCTTCTTCGCAGCCATAGCCTCCTCGGCATTCATGATTTTGGCCGCTTTTGCCATCAACTCCGACATAGTTTTAGGTGGATCTTTGGCCAAAGTGTAGTATAACTTGTTAGGCAGCAATCCACTCATCAAAGCAGTGATCGCTGTCTTTTCTTCGTAATCTATGACTTCCAACTTCTCGTTATTGAAACGAGTTATGTAGTCTCTAGTACTCTCACCTGATTTTTGTCTAACATTTAACAAATGCGCCACTCGCTTTACTGGCTTTGATCCAAAACAGAAATTTTCAATGAACAACTCGGCTAACTGAATAAAAGTCAAAATCTTACCCCGAGGAAGATTGTTGTACCATATCTGTGCAGATCCGGTAAGAGTTCCCGAGAATGCTCTACACCTCATCTCGTCGGGGACGGCATATATGTCGGCAGCAGCTTGGTATTGTTCTATATGAAGAACAGGATCTGTCTTTCCATCATACTTAGGGGTCACTACAGGTGCTTTGAATTTCGATGGTGTATGAAAATTCACAATGGCCTGCACAAAAGGTGTCCCTTGAACAAAAGTTCTCTGTAAGGGATTCCTTTCTTTAGCCATTTCTCCAAGTCTGTCCTCCAATCGCTTAATGGAACCTTTCCATGCGTCATTGTGCTCTCTCAGACCTGACGTAGCTTCCTGAGATCTATCTCGACGATTAGCTGGTCGTGATTGTGCTCTCTCAGACCTGATGGTGGTCGAAAGCTTCTCGATGGGGCTCTAGGTGGACTCATATTTCTCCTTGGTCCTAACCGACTGAAAGGAGACACCCTGCTTAATCTTTCCAGGGCGCTGGTTCTCTCCGGAGAGAGAGTGATATGTTGATCTGTATCCGTAGCCCGTATCGATGAAGTTCGCCCAGGTTGATAAGAAAAATCGTTAGATTCTTCATTACAATATGACCCAGTACGCCTGGATCGCGATTGCCCACGATCACTCCTTTGCCTTGAATGGGTAGGTGCACCGCCGTGAAGAGTTTGAATGAGTTGCCTCATTGTTTCTTGCATGGCGGTTTGTCCTTCAGCCAGATTCATCATAATTCCAGCCAGATCTGGAGGTGCAGATGGATTTGGAGGGTTTCCAACATTTCCAGCATTTCGATTACTGGATTCTCGATTATCTGCCATTGATGATAAATGATTTTTGGTGAAAAACGATAACAACAGTCGTTTCCCACAGACGGCGCCAATCTGTTGATGTAAAAAATTAGATCGCTCTAATTATTCAATCACAGATAAATAAAATGAGACAAAGATTTTTAAAGTGGTTCAGCCTTATAAGAATGGCCTACGTCCACTGTTATGCTATTGCTGAGTGTTTGGGAATTCTCGATTACAAGTTCTATCAAGAAATTTCGGTCCCTTTGAATGAGGGTGATACAAGGTATTTATAGCCCTTAGGATGTACATGAAAGGATTGATACATTAAATGATATACATATGAAAAGGTAATACATTTAATGCAGCGTGTGCGTCAAGATGATAAACATTCAATGAATGGTTGAACTGTCGATTATCTGGCAGTTTATGCTACGGCCGAGATGTAGTTCGGACCGCCTTAGTACCTCGGAGTGCTGAAGTACCTCGGAGTGCTAAAACTCCTCGGTGTGTCCTCGTTGCTCGTAGGGAACATGAGTTGGTCGGGGAAATGAACTTCCTCGTTGTTATTGTGCCACGTAGATTGACAAATGTCTTCGTATTATTCGCCCACATCAGCATACTAATTTTGGTTTCAACAACAATTTTTTTCAAATTTTGAGTATTTATTATTTTACAAAATCGTGTGTTACACAATTCCAACTATCAATTGTCCTAAGTTGGTTAACAAACACAAAACTAAAGAATATAAGGTTGTATGAGTTTAAGTGCACTTATAAATTAGGTTCAAACCATCCCAAATGTTTTTCTTGTTTTTTTAAAATAATTTTTTTTTTCATATGAAATATTACAAATTCGTAATTAAAATAACACCAAACTCAATGTCAATTAAAAATAGATACCAAATTCTATGCATATATATATTCAACCGACCGTAGGGAGGTACTCTCCTTCACTTACACGAAAAAACATTTGCCCGTCCGTCTTACACATTTCATCTCCAGCTTATCTGTCTTCTCATCCTCTCCGCATCTTACACGTCGCTCTCTCCTCTTAACGCTCTATCTTTATCCCTTTATTTCCCTTCCCCAAGTTCTAAGACCCTCTCCAATACCATTCCCAAATCCATACAACCCAAGACCCTAGATACTCACAAATCTACCCACCCATTTTCTTCGTATTCCCATCATCCCACACCACCATTCAACACTAAATTCCTTTACCACAATCCACAAGGTAAGTTTTCTCTGTATAACTCAATCTCGTTTCATTTGGAGTTATTTTATGGATTTAAAGATATACTTTGAATTTTCTTATTTATAAATTATTAATTTCTTAGATAAAGGGATGTTACGATTTTGGCTTTGTATCAATAACATTTTTATATGAAATTGGTACTCTAAAATATTAAATTTATGCAATCATTGATTCGACAACATTAAATTTCTTATACATGAGATTATCCAGTTAGTTTTTACCCCATAGAGTGGTTATGAGTTAAATGTTCTATTGGGTGGTTATATTTGATTAAATACGAGAATTCCCAATTGGCAAGCTGTTAGAATGAAACCCATTTAATGATTTTTGTTTTATTTTATTAGAAAGTTTAAATTTCTTAAATTTGAAAACTAACCAATTACTATTTTAGCATAATAATTGTTCTTATGCTAGATAGAAACCCATGTGATGATTATTGTAATTTTGTCAAAACATTAAATTTCTTATATTTGGGGGATTACCCATTAATATTTTGCTCAGTTTTTACCCCCATAAAATCTCATAAAGTGGGTTTAGTTTGGCTATTGATTTGTTGTATGTGGTTATATTTGTGAATTTTCATTTGGCAAGTTATTAGAATGAACCCCTATTTGATAATTATTGTTATTCACTATTATTCTGTTATGACATAAAATTTTCATATATTTAAAATTACCGAGTTACAATTTTGTCAGTTTTTAGCCCATAAAGTATGCATGGTTTGATTCTTCTAATTTTTAATTGGGTTGTTTGGTTACACATTGAAAATTTTCCAATTGGTATGTTTCTAGAATGAAACCCATGTGATGATTATTGTTATTTTGTTATAAAATCAAATTTATTCTTTTTGAGTCCCAACAATATATATTGAGCTCTTTATCAAGGGTGTTGGATATGACCGGCTATTGGTGCACTTACTTTTTGTTTCTTCTTTTTATTGAATTGTTGTTTCGTGGTTTTATACATATGCCTATTTAGATTTTTGGTAGCAAGGTTTCATTTCGACAGCATTAAAGATTGTAAGTGGATGAATGATATTCTAAGAATCTTTTTTTTTTAAAGTAAATTATTCTAATAATCTTATAATATGCACAACATCTTCTCCTGCCTTCCTCCCGTGTTTTTATTTTTGAGCTAGTGTTAAATCTGTAAGGCACTCTGAGGTGGTTTCAACGGTTGCTCGAATAGTTCTTTTACTAATTAGACAGGTTCATCTAATCAAAAAGTTTTTTTTAATGAATTCCCTATTTTATACTCTTAGCTTCCATCAATTGCCATTTAATATATTTGTCCATGTCGAATTTCAATTTTTTTTTCCTATCTCATTTGAGGTGTATTAAAGAATTTATTTCGTACACAAGTTATTTGCTCATTGTCTATCAAAGCATCATGAGTTCACTTGTCGTTTAATAGAGTGTCCCCTTTATTTCTTTTTGAGCCATTTTTTTTGTCGGTAAAGGCAGTTGTATATGAGGGATATAGTTGCATTCAAATATTGACTCATAAGATTGTTATAAGAGTCCACGAATGATTTGATGCCCCGCCTATTCTAATCCTGAGTGACCAGTCCATTATTAAAAATAGGAGTCTTTAATGGTATCATTATTAGCAACACTGTCGAATTTCAAATTAATTACTAATACCCTAATAGCCCGGAGCTAAAATTTTAATCTTAATTATTATCATGCAATAAATAAATCGAAATAAGTATACCATTCACCATTTCCATGCACATCACGATGAGTAATAAGATAATGACGCAACCAAATAACTGATTCTAGAATAACATTCCAGAGAAAAATCTAAATACAGCCATTCATGAGTAATGTCTAAATCAATACAAGAAATAAACATAAGTATAAAGTCTCTGAAAATAATATCAAACTAAGAATGGGTGACATGCCCGACTAAGATAACTAAGGATGCATCATAACTGAAATAAAAATGGAAGCATCTAATGGCAAGGTCCTGCAACTTCCACAGCGACTGCAACATGTCAGATGTAGCAACTCCTATGTGTGGCGTTCCTGTAGCTGGGTGCCTAAAATTATTTTTACGAAAAGGATTTGAAATGGGTCAGAGCCAAGGAAAACAGTTTGAAAAAGTCTAGCAAGTGCTTAAAATGCATCAAGATAAGATATTAAATACATGTTAGTACTGCGTGCTCTCACTTGAGATCCTCACCCCTCAAACTAATGTGCACGCCTAACGTACCATTCTAGCCCACCTAGTTATGCTACCCGCCTAACTAGTCTGACTTACATCTCTACGTATTTAATAACTTATAGTGCCCACCCATATAGTCCATACAATACTAAACCACACTTCCCATTCTTTTTATTTATTTAATATCACCAGTTCATATGTAAGTTTTTCACACACTTATAATATTTTGAATATCACTATTTATTTTATTTACTAATACACCCGTAGTAGAATCAATCACATGAATATATATATTTACATCACTATTGTAATATATACGTATACGGCATCCCTAGGTGGAGACCTGCGATGTGGACATACTCTGCTATCAAGTCCTCGTATATCACGTACTAAATAAAGGCATCTGTCCGGAGATCACCCACGAATCGTAAATCAAATCACACATATTGGAGGCGAATATAGTCCCAATTTTATGGGTCACACACATACCAAACATGCCCAATTGACCGTCGGAACTATCATACGCTCAAATAGCACGTACCTAAGTTTTATGTCCTTGGGGTACAAGTCATAATCCCCCACAATGGGATCATCAGGATAAGATTGTCCATGGTGCTCATGGCGCATAAACCTTTCGTAATAACAAGTAGCCTAGGTATGTTTACACATAAGAGAATACACAATAGGCATTCACACACCCTATGTACGTACATATAGGTATACCCTCAACCTATAGCATAAACCTCGTACGTAGTATATATAATACCCGAATATCCTACGTATTTTAAATTCACCATTTAACTATTCATCGTATTCTTCCCGAGTGTTTTCCCCACTACTCGAAGGATCCTACTCACTCCACTGAATTATTTCAGTAATTAAAATATTCTTCCATCGCTGGTCCGATCGTATATTTGCTCACACTTTTCGTGACTCATTTTCATTTACTAACGAACATATAAATGTCAAACTAAGCCTCGTGGTTCACTCAGTTTATTATAAATTTTGTGAAATCAACTATGAAATATATCACATACATTGCTAACCAATATACTCTTCATTTAGAAGGAAATCATCAACTCAACCTATCAAATTTCAACAAAAATCAAAACTCATAAATGCCAGGTCCCCCGAACCGGTTTGGGGGGACATGAGAACCAGTTCAAGGGTACTATCGAACCAGTTTGGGGGAACATGCGAACCGATTTGCTGTACCCGGGGGGTGTTCATTTTCTTTCAGCTACGGGTTTTCACCATTTTTACACCTCCAAACCAACATTACACTATTCCAAATTCCCAACCAAATATCTCTAACATTATAGTAACATATATCAACGATTTTTAATTTATTAGAATCATTAAATCTTTACACAATAACCCCAAATCAAATTTAATCAAGATTTATTTCTAAAAACCCTAGATTATTGCTCCTGTTCAAGAACCTCAACATAATTCCATATTTCTTCCCAAATTTCATGATATTTTTCATCAAAATTCATCTACATATATCAGGGATCAAATATGTTATCATTCCTGCCCAAGAATATGAATTATATCTCCAATTTCAAGAACAAAGTTCATAAATTTCATGAGAAGTCATCCTATTCTAACATGGATGGTATATCAAATCAAAAGTTAGCAAGATAAACACATGCCTTAATATGACAGTCTGATTTATGCAAAATTGGTGGTGAGATTTGTGTTTTTCTCTTCCCGGTCTACATTCCGGTGGTGGTGGCGGTGCAAGAGGGTGGTTTTTGGCCTTGAAACCCTAGGAATGTCTCTCCTTCCTCTTCCCGTGACTCTACCTTTGGTTTGACAACTGATAACCCTAGTTTCCTTTATGCTTCATCAGATATAATCTTCTAATTTTCGTGGGTTTATTATCTCCAAAATTTCAAAAGACCAAAATACCCCTCCGGTGTGTCAGTTTGGTCTAAAAGTGTCCCGGGACCCAAACTAAATCCCCGGGTAGACTTTTCTGACTATCTCGATCCTTCCGGACACAGTGGCACACTCAAAATGACTATATGGAATATAAATAGTGAAATTATAATTTATTTTCCAAATTAGGTCTCGACATGACTAACACGTGCATCCCGATTAAATTTACCGTAATGTTCGTATTTCTCACTCACGACAATTATAATATTTCCTTATCTTTATTATTACTCATTCACTAAGTAATAATTAATATACATAAATATTAACCCTTATCTCGCTAATTAATATTTATTTTATCGAATTAATTTTCAAATATAATTTAATTAACCCCAATTAATTCCCAATAAAAAATCAATAAAATTACGGGGTCTTACATACTTACCCCTTAATAATGGTATTTCATCCCGAAATTCAGAAAAATAAAATATCTGGTATGAATAAATCTGGATACTTTTTGCGCATTTCATCCTCGTGCTCCCAAGTGGACTCGTCGGCATTATGATGCCCCAAATGAACCCGCACAAGTGGAACTACCTTCGACCTCAGTCTCCTCTCGCTATGGTCTAAGATAGCAACCGGCCTCTCCTCATATGAAATATCGGGATGCAAATTGATCTCCTTCAAAGCAATATGCGTGTGAGCCAACTCATCCCGGAGATATCGCCTCAGCAAAGAAATATGAAATACATCATGAATCCGATGCAAGTGCTCCGACAACCTAAGTCTATATGCAAGTGGCCCAATCCGCTCAATAATAGGGAATGACCCCACGTATCTCGGTGCACACTTATCTTTCTTCTCGAACCTCATTATCCCCTTCATGGGTGATACACGTAGCAGCACCTGATATCCCACATCAAATTCTAAGAAGTACCGCTTAGCGACCGCATAACTCTTATGTTGGTCCCGGGCTATCCGTATACGATTCCAAATCAACTCAATCTTGACTGACCTATCCTGAATCAACTCCAACCCTAGAAGCTTGTTGTTCCCCACCTCCAACCAATAAAAGTGCGAACGACAAGGTCTACCATACAATGCCTTGAATGGTGTCATGCCAATCGTGATTTGGTATGAGTTATTATACATGAACTCCACCAGTGGAGAATATTGCTCTCAACCTCCCCCAAAGTCAAGGATACACATCCGTAACATGTCTTCCAACATCTGATTAGTCGTCTCCGTCTTCCCATCCGTCTGCGAGTGATAAGCCGTACTCAATCGCAACTCCGTACCCATAGCCTCCTGAAAACTCTCCCAAAATCGAGGCATGAAAATTTTGTCCCTATCGGACACAATACCTAATGGCACCCCATGCAATCTCACTATCTCAGCAATGAAAATCTAGGCATATTGTCCCATAGTATAATCAATCTGAACTGGCAGGAAGTGAGCTACCTTAGTCAACCTAGCCACTATCACCCATATGGAATCGCGATCTTGCTGTGAAGTAGGTAACCCAGTAATAAAATCCATGAAAATGCTCTCCCATTTCCACATCGAGATCTCTAAAAGTTGTAAAACCCCTGCTGACTTCGGATGGTCCACTTTCACTAACTAACAAGTGGTACACCTCGAACACAAACTCGACGATGTCTCTCTTCATCCCACTCCACCAATACTGTCGTCTCATGTCTTGGTACATTTTATCCCATCCAGTATGTACCGCAAACCAGAACCCGTGTGACTCTGCCATCACTGCGTACCGTAAATCCTCCCTCTATGGGATAACCAATCTCCCGTTGAATTGTAAACCTCCCTTTGAATTCACGAAATACGACTCTGTTCCTCCGGCTAAGAGTTATTTAATCCGCTCCTGACAAAAAGAATTTATTGCCTGAAAACCCTCATTACAGTTTGGGGGTGACGGTCATGACTGACATAAACGATCGGGAAACTGAATCCCAATGTCCCAACTCCTTCCATTTTGCCTTTCAAACTTCAGCTACATCCCCTACTAGTCTGTGGCTCAACGCGTCTGCCACCACGATAGCCTTTCTCGGGTGATACTGGATGTTATAATGATAATCTTTCACAAATTCAAGCCACCTGTGTTGCTGCATATTCAACTCTCTTTGAGTGAACAAGTACTACAGTAACTTATGGTTTGTGAGTAGGCAAAATCTCTCTCCCAGCAAACAATATCTTCAAATTCGCAACACAAACACCACCGTTGTTAACTCTAAGTCGTGGGTGGGGTAATTCCTCTCGTGAGGCTTAAGCTTGCGGGAAGCATACGCTATAGCCTGATCCTGCTGCTGTAGCACACCCCCAAGTCCCTGTAGGGACACATCAATAAAAACAAGATGCTTCAGTTCTGCCCTGGGAAGTGCGAGTACGGGTGCCGAAGTTAACTTGTCCTTCAGCTCATCAAAAGCCAACTGACAAGCGTCATTGATTCGTATCGAATATTGCATATTTTCGCCCGTTATCTTTATGCATTCTAGCACTTTTACGGTCCTAAATGCCTATAATTATGCTCATTAACCAGACAACCTTGGATTTGGATATATACATGCTTTGCAGGGGTGATTTGTGCTTTTGTAGGTATTGGAACGCTAAAAGTGAGGTTCGATTGCATTTCGGAGAAGTTCCGTCATCGAATGCTACTTCAAGGGCAATTTGGTCTTTTTAAACTCACTATTTTTTATGGAATGAAGTTACCAACATGTAGATCATCAAATTATCTTTCCTTGGCCACTGACCGTGCGTCATTCTGACTCCGTATGTGGAAGTTATGCCCATTTCCGAAAGGTTTCGGTATTTTCTTCTACTTCAAGGGCATTTTGGTAATTTCATACTGCATAATTTGGAGGGTTTCAAAACATAATCATGTAGAGAATTTAATTAGCTTCGCGTCGGTTCTGACCACGCCTCATTTCGATTCCGTATGAGGGAGTTATGGCCGTTTCCGTGCAACGCGTCAAAATTGGTTCGGAGTGGAAAAGGGGGCTGCCGGCAGCCCAAGGCAAATTCCAAAAGTGCGGTCGACCGGTACCAAAACAGAGGTCGACCGGTCCCATCAGATATGGACGAAAATTGACTTATTTTGGGTTTTTTGGCTTGGTTTTGTTTGGGGTTTATTTTGGGGTATAAATAGAGTGTTAGGGGCATTTCTTTGGAGATATATTTCATTTTAGGTTAGAGAGGAGGGGATTTTGGTGGTGGATCTTCTCTCTCTAGGGTTTGCACCATTTGGGTTTGTAAGTAACACTATTCATCTTCTTCTCCATTAATATAGTTGTATTTCCTTTTCTTGCTTTATTTCCATTGATGTCATTCCATTTATTGCCTAGATAATTAGTTGTAGTTATTTATTTCTTGCTTTAATTAGTTAATTAGTTGTTTAAAGTAGTTTAATACATGTATTGTCCGTAGATAACGGGTTGGGATTGCGTTTCCGCCATTGATGAGCGTTGAGCTCCGAAAATTAGGTTTTGTGTAAAATTGCATTTAATTGAAACCTCGCGTATTAAAGTCGGATTATTATGCGTCTAACTTTCTTTGTCACGCAACGTTAGTGTTTATAGCGGTAATCCGAATTTAAGATGCGTGTGACCATTTTCTGTTAAATGTTTAATCTCGCAACTTTGGGTTAAATTCCTTATTGTGTGATGTTTATACTTAATTGAAAATGCTCGATTAAATGTTTTCGAACCAAAATTCTAATTATTAGTTGTTTCTCCCATGGTGGGGACACGATCCCGACTCTCGTTTTATTAATTCTAGTTTAGACTTAACTTCTTAATTTTTTCCTTTTCTTTATTTCCAGCCTATCACCTTTTACACTTTTATTTTAGGAGTATTAAATCCTATAAATTCTAGCAACTCGTCTCTGTGGATTTTTGATACCCGACTTACCGCTATACTTGTATCGCAAGTGCAGTCGTAATTTAGGTTTTTGTATTAAGACGGTGAACAGAAAACAACGATTAGCGTCTTGACACGCGCTACTTTTCACCCTTGATCAGTCATCCCAAATAAATGGTACACCTTTGCGAGTCAAATTAATCAATGGACCCACAATCTTCGAGAATCCACTAATAAACCGTCTTTAGTACCAGGTTAATCCTGAGAAACTGTGCACCTCCATCGGTGTTGTGGGCTATCCCCACTTCCTCACCACTAACACCTTACTCGGGTCCACCGATATCCTTAACTCAAAAACTATATACCCCCAAAACTATACCTCGCGTAACCAGAACCCGCATTTTTAAAACTTTGCATAAAACTAATGCTTATGCAGTGTTTGTAAGACCCGACGCAAATGCTCGGCATGCTCCTCTTTGGTTCGAGAATAAATCAAAATATCATCAATGAAGACGATAACAAACTGATACAAGAACTCTCTGAACACCCTATTCATCAAGTCCATAAATACGGTTGGCGCATTAGTTAGCCTAAATGGCATAACCCAAAACTCATAGGACCCATATCTCGTCAAGAAGGCAGTCTTAGACACGTTCTGCTCCCGGATGCGCAACTGGTGATACCCTCATCTCAAATATATCTTAGAAAAGTAGGCGACTCCTCTTATCTGATCGAATAAGTCATCGATTCGGGGCAATGGATACTTATTCCGTATCGTGACTTTATTCAACTCCCGATAATCCACACACAAGCGTAAAGACCCATCTCTTTTCTTTATAAATAATACCGGGGCACCCCAAGGCGACGTACTACGACGTACCAAACCCTGCCCAAACAACTACTCAATCTGATCCCTTAACTTCCGCATCTCCATAGGACCGTACAATATGGTGCACGAGCTATTGGCCAAGTGCCCGGCGCCAAGTCAATGACGAACTCAATCTCTCTACTAGGGGCAAATCTAATATCTCCTAAAATACATCGGCAAACTCATATATGACTGGGATCTAATCAAGGGAAATCACCACCCCCTGAGTGGTCTCCTCCTCTACGTAATACAAATGAGTGGATGATCCTCCCTCAGGACGAGGCATCGCCACTAAGAACATCTCCTGGTCGGGGATCGCAAACACTATACTCCAGCTGCTGCTGAACTCTGCCTTTATGAGGGCACTCCTCTCGCTTGTGGCCAGTCTTGTATGAAATAGTTGCCCGCAAAGTTACCTTCCCTCTGTCTCTGTTGGCCGCGACCTTACTGTCCATTAGCATCCCTACCCTGGCCTGCTGGTAGGGGTGGCAATTCGTGTGCGTCGTGTCGTGTCGTGTTCGAGTCGTGTCATGTCGGGTTCGTGTCAAGTATTAGTCAATCCTAACCCGACCCATTTAACTAATCGTGTCAGATGAGCAAACACTAACCAAACCTATTTATTATCGTGCCGTGTTTGGGTTGACCCGCATAACCCATTAAGTAAAATATAAAATAATTTTTTTCTTCTCTCTTAACCAATCATACCAATCATAGGCCTACAATAACTTAAATTTAATTAATTTTAACTTCTTTCAACACATAAATAATTTATCATCCGATTCTCCATGAGTTTTATAGAATGCCTATCAAGATATATAAATTATCCAATATATTCTCCATAAAATACGAGTTAAGCGGGTCTATTCGTGTCATTTTCGAGTTATACGTGTTTGACACTAACCCAACCCATATATTATTCGTGTTGGCGGGTCGTGTCATATTCGAGTTCGTGTCAACAAATCGTCAACCCTAACCCGCTAACTTCGTGTCGGGTTATCATGTCGTGTCAAAAATTGCCACCCCTACCTGCTGGCCCGGCTGAATCCACCCTGTCCCTGACGATAATCCCCTGAATGGAACCTCTTAGCAGCATCCCCCTGGAAGGGATCCTGCTCACTCTGCCTCTGTTGACCCTGAGTCGATTGTGCCCCACCAACACTGCTACCCCCAGTCCTGCTTTACTGGCTCGACTCTCCAGCACGTTTGCTTCCCTTAACATGGAAGCGGTGGTTCTAGTAATGTAATAGAGCAGCATTCAACACCTCAGTATATGTAATGGTTTTCGCCTCATCTCTTTCTGGATGGCGGATGGGAGATTTGTGGTCAAATCGCTCCCATGACTAGTGTATCGGCATACCGGTTCGCTCTTCCGCGGTGGTAACAGAATCCTACCACTGTAATGTCACCCCAACTATCTTAAATGTAGCTATAACTGCTTTTGAACGTCCATGCACTCGTACATCCTCAAATGCCTCTAGATGTCTTTCTTCCATTGGCTAGCAACCACCACATCTGAAGTCCCCTGGAACTCGGGAGGGTGTGCCTTCTGAAAGTCATCTCTAACTTGCTCCCAAGCATAAAGGAATGCATGTTCCTGAGCTGGTGCCACAACATGTGTCTGGGGTGGTGCCTGTTGTGTAATTGTCCCAATATTGCATTAACCGCCTGTGCAACTATAGCGACAACCTCTGCAGCATTCATGGTGCTCTGGGCCGGAGTTGGTTGAGGCTCTAGTTGTGCCTTTGGGGTGGCTCGTGGTGCACGACGAGGAGGCATCTGAAACGAGAAAGAATTTTTCATCAGTTCACAATTTAATATGTCTTAACATGGCTGAAGATGTAAATGCGTAATAGAGAATACAATAGTCCTAATAATAGGGCTCTATATCAAAGAACGCTACATTGAAAATCATAGTAAGCCGCACAGATCCTAAAGAAAGTAGAACTTGATGCTCTGATACCATATGTGACACCCAACCTATTCCAATCCTGGGTGATGAGTCCATTATTAAATTAAATAGGAATCATTAATGGTGTCATTCTTAGCATCACTTTCGAATTTCAAATTAATTACTGATACCCTAATAGCTCGGTGCCAAAATTTTAATCTTAATTATTATCATGCAATAAATAAATGGGAATAAATATACCATTCACCATTTCCATGCACATCACGATGAATAATAAGATAATAATATAAGTACATAACTGAGTCTGGAATAACACTCCAGATAAAAAACTAAATATAGTCATCTATAAGTAATGTCTAAATAAATACTGGAAATAAACAGAATTACAAAGTCTCTGAAAATAATATCAAACTAAGAATGGGCGACATGACCGACTAAGATAACTAAGGATGCATTAGAACTGAAATAAATATGGAAACGTCTAATAGCAAGGTACTGCAACATGTACAACAGCTGCAGCACGTCAAATGTAGCAACTCCTATGCTTGGCGTCCCTGTGGATGGGCACCTAAAATTGTTTTTACAAAAAGGATTTGAAACGGCTCAGAGCCCAAGTAAAACAGTTTGAAAAAGTTTAGCAAGTGTTTAAAATACATCGAGATAAGATATTAAATACATGTTAGTACTGCCCCTCACTTGAGATCCTCACCCCTTAAACTAATATGCATGCCTAACGTACCATTCTAACCCACCTAGTTATACTACCCGCCTAACTAGTCTGACTTACATCTCTTTACATCTAATAACTTATAGTTCCCACCCGTATAGTCCATACGATACTAAACCACATTTCTCATTCCTTTTATTTATTTAATATCATCAGTTCATATGTAAGTTTTTCACACACTTAGAATACTTTGAATATCACTATTTATTTTATCTACTAGTACACCCGTAGTATAATCAATCACGGGAATATATATATTTACACCACTATTGTAATATATCCGTATACGGCATCCCTATGTGGAGACCTGCGATGCGAGCATACTCTGCTATCAAGTCCTGGTACATCATGTATACACTAAATAAGGACATTGGTCCGGAGATCACCCTCAAACCGTAAATCAAATCACATATATTGGAGGCAAACATAGTCCCAATCCTATGGGCCGCGCGCACACCAAACGTGCCCAATCGACCGTCGAAACTATCATACACTCAGATAGCTCGTACCTAGGTTCAATGTCCTTGTGGTACAAATCATAATCCCCCACAATGGACTCATTAGGATAAGACTGTCGACGACGCGTAAACCTCCTGTGATAGCAAGTGGCCCAGGTATATTTACACATAAGATTATACACAATAGGCATTCACACACCCTATGTGTGTGTGTGTGCGCGCGCGCGCGCGTGTGTGTATACATATAGGTATACCCTCAACCTATAGCATAAGCTTCATATATAATATATATAATATCCGAATATCCTACGTATTTTAAATTCACTATGTAACTATTCATCGTATTCTTCCCGAGTGTTTTCCCCACTACTCGAAGGATCCTACTCACTCCACTTAATTATTTCAGTAATTAAAATATTCTTCCCTCGCTAGTCCGGTCGTATATTTGCTCACACTTTTTGTGACTCATTTTAATTTACTAACAAACATTTAAATGTCAAACTAAGCCTCGTGGTTCACTCGTGTTCATTATAATTTTTGTGAAATCAACTATGAAATATATCACATACGTTATTAAAGGAAATCATCAACCCAGCCTATCAAAATCAACAAAAATCGAAACTCAGAAATGTTAGGTCCCCCGAATCGGTTTGGGGGGACATGCAAACCGGTTCGAGGGTAGAGCCAGATCGGTTTGGGGGGACATGCGAACCGGTTCGAGGGTAGAGCCAGATCGGTCTGGGGGAACATGTGAATCGGTTCACTGTACTTGGCTGTTCATCTTATTCCATCTACTGGTTTTCACAACTTTTACACCTCCAAACCAACATTACACTATCCCAAACTCCCAAACAAAGATCTCTAACATTATAGTAACATGTATCGAAGATTTTTAACGTATTAGAATCATTAAATCTTTACAGAACAACCCCAAATCAGATTTAACAAGATTTATTTTCTAACAACCCTAGATTATTGCTCCTATTCAAGAACCTCAACATAATTCCAGATTTGTTCCCAAATTTCATGATATTTCTCATCAAAACTCATCTACATATATCAGGGATCAAATATGTTATCATTCCTACCCAAGAATATGAATTATATCTCCAATTTCAAGATAAAAGTTCATAAATTTCATAAGAAGTCATCCTATTCTAACATGGATGGTATATAAAATCAAAAGTTAGCAAACACTTCTCTTAATGTGGAAGTCTGATTTTTACAAAATTGGTGGTAAGATTTGTGTTCTCCTTTTTTCGATCTACAATCCGGTGGTGGTGGTGCAAGAGGGTGATTTTTGGCCTTGGAACCCTAGGAATGGCTCGCCTTCTTCCTCCTGTGACTCTCCCTTTGGTTTGGCAATTGATAACGCTAGTTTCCTTTATGCTTCATCAAATATAATCTTCTAATTTTCGTGGGTTTATTATCTCCAAAATTTCAAAAGACCAAAATATCCCTCCGGAGTGCCGGTTTGGCCTAAAAGTGCCTCAGGACCCAAACTAAACTCTCGGGTAGACTTTTCTGACCATCTCGACCATTCTGAACACACTCACACACTTGAAATGACCATATGAGATACCAAAAGTGAAATTATATTTTATTTCCCAAATTAAGTCCCGATACGACTGACACGCGCGTCCCGACTAAATTTACCATAATTATCGTATTTCTCACTCACTACAATTATAATATTTCCTTATCATTATTATTACTCATTCACTAAGTAATATTCAATATAATTAAATATTAACCTTTGTCTCGCTAGTTAATACTTATTTTACCGGAATAATTTTCAAATATAATTTAATTAATCCCAATTAATTCAAAATAGAAAAATCATTAAAATTACGGGGTGTTACAAATGACTCCATTGGCGCATCAAATGCACATCATTGGTGGCTTTAATGCCTTTGGTGGCTTTATGGCTTTAATGCACATCGTTAGTGTGCACGATATACTAATCTTCTTGTGCATTATGTTTAGAGATTTTTGACTTGTGATATTATTATTTAGAACTAGCTATGAGAACTTTTGTTTCGATGTATTGACATCTTTTGTTAGTCCATTTACATTGGATGTTCAATATGATATATGCCACCGTGATAAATAATTTCTGTTTGATATTAATGGTATGTTTTGAATGTAGAAATTGATGATTTGTATTTGAATTATCTTGATTTGATTGATTATGCTTTGAATTAAGAAATTGATGTTTTGTGTTTGAATAGACTATTGCGATTTGCTTGCAGGTTTTGCAGCATAAGTCCAACGATCCACGTTATTCTAGTTATATAATCTCTACTACTTTAAAAGAGGCTACTTCCTCTTCAAAAACCAAAGGACTAAACTACCCTCATTAATTTTAAACTTCCTACCATACCCTTGCTATTACACCTAATTATATATCCCTACTTTCTTCTTCCATTTTCGTTATTCCAATCCAACCCTAGAAATCAACCGTCACAAAAATTAATGACAACACATTCATTGTATCAAATCCAAAATTAATGTTAATTCATTCATCTTCCACATTACTTTCTTCTACCATTTTCGTTCTTCCAATCCAACCCTAGAAATCAACCATCACAAAAATTAATGACAACACATTCATTTTGCACATTCATTAATTGTATCAAATCCCAAATTAATGTTAATTCATTCATCTTCCACATTCATTCAGCCTGCCAAATGGAATTTGAAACACCAACAGTTAGGAATTAATGATAACACATTCATTTTGCACATTCATTCATTGTGTCAAATCCCAAATTAATGTTAATTCATTGATCTTCCACATTCATTCAGCCTGTCAAATGGAATCTGAAACACCAACAATCAGGAATTAATGACAACACATTCATTTTGCACATTCATTCATTATATCAAATCCCAAATTAATGTTACTTCATTCATCTTCTACACTCATTCAGCCCGTCAAATGGAATCTGAAACACCAACAGTCAGCCTACGAAATTTTTTCGTATATTAGATATGTATCTTCTATGCCATCAAATATTTTTTTCCTTCCTTTTGGTTCTTCTGAAAAAAAAGGTTAGTACTCCTACTTCCCTGTGTAATTTTTGCTTCTGTTCCGGTTTAAAATGTTAATAATAATCTGATAAGTTTGTACGTAAAGTAAATTTCAATGTGGTTGGATTTTTTAATCTGTTGAAATTATATTTGTAATTGTAGAATTTCTAAAATATTAGAATCTTTGCCATTAAAATATTAGTAACGATGTTCGTTTTTCGTATCTGTTAAATTGTTATGTTAAGTCGTTCAATAATTATTTCCAAAGTTATGTTTTTCAAAAATATCAGATATCCAAATTGTATATTGTATTTTTGTTTTTCTTTTTATTTGTCATTTTATCGTCAAATTAAGTTAATTTTTATATTTTACCAATTTCGTATTGATTTAAATATATAGTTTTGGGCATATATTTGTGAGTTATAAATCTTTTATTTATGTTTTTCAAGTTTTATATCATCTTAATCATATGTTGGAGAATGTGCGCTAACTGAGCGATTAAATTATCTTTGCATAGGTTTTTGGATTCCAATATATCCTTTGGCACTTGGTGGATTCGTGACTTTAAAGATCTTGGAGGAATAGTTTGTTGTTAGGCAAGACGAAGAACGGTTGATACCAGTGTGCTGTACCGTTGTGGAGGTTCTGATTTAATAGTAACTGAAAAGAGCACTAACAAAACAACTAGCGTGATTAAGGTATTAATCCTGTTAACTCTTATAAATGATTCCAATTGTTATATCTTTTACGTCTGTAAATTGTATCGATTCACGCAAAGCACCTTTGCAAGTCACATTGTACATGATTGAATTTTCTGAGATGAAATCCACCTCTTTAATTGATATTAAAATGTACAAATAGGCCTCGAAATATTCAGTTTGATTTTTCATTTTTTATGAAATGTTCGATTCCGGTCCGTCACATGTCCTATCGAATTGAGTTCACCTTATGTTGTAAATGATGATAAAAATTGTAAGTTTCAAAGAGACCTTCAGAGTAGGCAGGGAGCAATTTGGTTGCTTATGGAATGTCAAAATTGATTGAAATGTTGTTTGCGTTTGTTTAGAGACCGAGTAATCTCCAGTAGAATATTTTGGAGGTTGACCGGTTCCATGTATTCTATTTATGAAGAGTCGGCTTCAGCTCCAAACTCGACATTGCTGCTCTGTTTACAACTCTAGGACCGACCTTGATTGAGATTATGAAATGTTGAGAGATGTCTTGAAAATATTTAAAATCTTTTTTAGGTTGCCAATGAATATATCTATTATATGACGAGATGTGATTGAAAATTAAAATTGAATCAGTTTCAATCTAAATTTCAGAAATATTTTTATATGAGAAGAACATAAGACTATCCTTGAGTACTTGAACTAATTAATTTTGATTAACTAAAATATTTAGAGTCATCCTAGCCCTTGATTGTTCTCATTTTTATTTCCTCACCATTCTCATATTTTAGATTTACTTTTATTTACATCTTGATTTAGTTTAGTTTAAATTCTCATCTCACCCAAATTGTTTTAATATTTGAAAAGCACAAAAAGAAAATAAAAATTGAATTACAATTGAGTTTGTCTCTATCTTACCCCTTGATGTGGATTGACATCCTTACTTACCGCTACACTTGAGTTTGTTATATTTTGTAGCTAATTGAGGTTTTGATTAACTTGGCTTGCAACAACGGTATACACACAAAAGTCAAAGTTATCAAATTTGTACACCAAGTTTGCGCATCAGTTTTTTGACATAGTAAACAACTCATATATGTGCCATTTACACGAAGTTAATGAAAATTCAATCTGTATTTCCTTACATATATTTTCACCATTCTTATTTAATTAAATTTTTGTTTTAAATTAGAAAATCATTCAATTACATTTCTTATGTTCCTTTCTTACTAAACTTATTAAATAATCTTCGAGACACGTCATTTCCCAAATTGTTAGAAATGTCATCCATTCCACCATCAGAAAATGTATCTGGCAAACCCAATGCAAGGAAAAAATATAGAATTACTTGGTTACTTCGAGCCCAATTAAATTCTTACCAATATCGAGGTTAGCTAAAAATAACTAAAATATAGTTTACGCTTAAGTAAATCATGTTAGACTTATGAAATGAATATTTAATATTACAATTGCTCTCATATTAGGAGAAACCGTATATGAACCTCTATGCTCTACGTTGCTAGAACTAGAAGCAACTCCTGATTGCCATCACTGCAATGCCCAAAGATTCCAATATGAACCCCCAACATTTTGTTATCAAAAAGGTCAAATCTCACTCGCTGAAACTTCGATCCCCGAGGTTTTATTTCATCTTTTCACATCTAATTCTTCCGAATCAAGAGAATTTCGTGCTAATATCAGAGCTTACAATAGCATATTCGCCTTCACTTCATTTGGAGTTACTCTTGACAAGCAACTAGCTTCATCAAGGTGTGGTGTATACACGTTTCGAGTTCAAGGCCAAGTTTATCATCATTTACCCTCATTGAAACCCACCAACAACCCCTGTTATTTCCAACTCTACTTCCATGATACTAGTAATGAGGTTCAAAATCGAATGGGAATCTTACCAGGGTTATCCTTAAACGTTGATATAGTTGAAAAGCTCTTGAATGTACTAAATGAAAATCCATACGCTCAGTTTTTACGGTGATTAAAGGACTACCCTTCACTCGATGTACTTCAAGTTCAAATCAGTAAACATGTTAACCTTGATAAACATGTTTACAATGAGCCTACATTCGATGAAATTGCTGCAATATGGATTGAAGAAAATAATGCAAATATTCCTTTCGAGCGAGACATCATTATCGTGTCTCACTCCGGTCAACGACACCAAATAAAGCACTACTTTGGATGTTATGACCCATTACAGTACCCATTGCTTTTTCCAAAAGGAGAGGTTGGATGGAATCAAGACATAAAGCGCCAAAATGATACCCCATCTACCACATCTACAAATATCCAGGCCTCCCTACCAGCAATCACATGTACAGAGGACATTCTCTCATCAGAGCAAGAAGGTATAGAGTTAACATAAAATATATTTTAAAAATATCATTCTTAAATTCCAATTTGATTACATTTAACAATTATTCTTCTTTTTAAATTTCCACAACCATACACTCTTTTATGTGTTCATCGAGAGAACTCATCTAAAGTATCATGTCGAGAATACTATGCACACAAATTGCAGATCAGAAATAATAGACAATCAACGTTGTTATTCGCTGGAAAGCTACTACAACCGTATTCTGTCGACATGTACATAAAGTTAGAAACAACCCGACTTGACTTCTATCGTAACCAACAGAAAAAAATCAGAGGTGAATTATACCAAGGGTTGGTCGATAACGTCACAACAGGTGAAATAAGAGCCAACAAAGTCGGTCAAAGAATTGTTCTCCCAGCATCATTCAATGGTGGACCTAGAGATATGCGTCGTAGATACTTGGATGCAATGGCTTTAGTTCAAAGATATGGGAAGCCAGATTTATTCATCACAATGACTTGCAACCCTGATTGGAAAGAAATCCTTGATAATCTTCATCCAGGTCAGGTACCTCAAGATCGACCTGATCTAACTTCGAGAGTATTTCGAGCTAAATTAAAGGACCTAAAGGATCAACTTTTTAAGAAAGAAATATTTGGAAAGGTAGCAGCGCATGTACATGTAATCAAATTCCAAAAGAGAGGATTGCCACATGCTCATATTTTGGTAATTCTAAAGCAAGATTACAAGCTCAATACTCCAGATAATTACGATAAATTCATTTGTGCAGAGATACCTGATATTCATGAATACCCATTGCTTCATTCATTAGTCATCAAGCACATAATGCATGGTCCCTGTGCAGAAATGAATAAAAATAACCCTTGTATGATAAATGGAAATTGCAAATTTCATTACCCTCGCGAATTCGCATCTTCTACCTATCAAAGCCAAGACTCATATCCTATTTATCAACGTCGAAATAATGGAAGACAAGTACGCGTTCGCAACAAGTTGTTAGACAATCGATGGGTTATTCCTTACAATCCATATCTCGTTACAAGATATAATTGTCATATCAACGTGGCAGTCTGCTCGGGGTTAAAAGCTGTGAAGTACATTTACAAGTACATTTATAGAGGGCATGATAAAATGGTTGTTCTTGTTTCATTCGATGAAAATGACACAACCACTATTGATGAGATCAAACAATTCCAAGATGCAAGATGGGTATCTGCACAAGAAGCCATTTGGATAATTTTTGAATTCGAGCTAAATAAAATCAAGCCATCGGTGATAAACCTTCAACTCCACTTGCCAAATAAGCATACTGTTGATGTAAAAAATTAGATCGCTCTAATTATTCAATCACAGATAAATAAAATGAGACAAAGATTTTTAAAGTGGTTCAGCCTTATAAGAATGGCCTACGTCCACTGTTATGTTATTGCTGAGTGTTTGGGAATTCTCGATTACAAGTTCAGTCAAGAAATTCCCCTCCTCTTGAATGAGGATGATACAAGGTATTTATAGTCTTGAGGCTGTACATGAAAGGGTTGATACATTAAATGATATACATATGAAAGGGTAATACATTTAATGCAGCGTGTGTGTCAAGATTATAAACATTCAATGAATAGTTAAACTGTTGACTATCTGGTAATTAATGATACGGCCGAGATGCAGCTCGGACCGCCTTAGTTGCTCGTTGATCAAGAGTTCCTCGGAGCGCTTGAGTACCTCCGAGTGCTGGAGTTCCTCGGGGTATCTTCGCTGCTCGGAGAGAACATGAATTGGTCGGGGAAATAAACTTCCTCGTTACTATTGTGCCACGTATATTGACACGTGTCTTCGTATTATTCGTCCACATCACCGTATTAATTTTGGTATCAACAGAAGCCCCCAATGTTTCGTATTTCGAACTTTGAGGAATATGGAACATTCTTTCTTGGTATATGGCAATATTGAATGATCTTCCTGGGTTTTAGGAGCATCGTATTTGAATTTATTTCCAAATTCACAGAATCCGCCTTTTTTCGAATTTTTAAGAGTGCTTCGATCTTTGTGTCCTTTTTGTCCTTTTAGCCGCCGGAAGTTCAATAGTTTCTTTCGTGTAATCATGTCCTTCGCCGCTTCCCTAGGCAAAGTATTTAAACTTCTTAGGTAACCATACCTTCTTCTTCTTTTTCCAATTTTTTGCATTCAAGCTTTCTATTCTCTCTTTCTCTCTTGTGTGTTCATCTTTTCCTTCGCTAGTTGTCAGCAGATCTCCTTCCTTCCTGTAAGATTTTCTTCCTTCTTCTTTTATTCATCATGGTTTACATTATTGAATCTCTTGAAAAATTCCGTTCTGACTTTTCCATCCCATCTTGGGTAATTTTGGAGGAGCTTTCTGAACCTCAAAAATTACTTTCGTTTGGCTGAGGGACATTGGTTCCCCAGTCTTTTTATTGCTGAATGTGGTTTTTCCTTTCCACCAAACCCATTGTGTCTTGAGTTTTGTCAGTATTTTGATCTTTTCCCTGCAAAAATAGCCCCCAATTCATGGAGAATAATTAATGGGGTGTATAAATTAAATCTAACTCATGGGACTCGTATAGGGATCCCTGAAATTATGTACTGCTATAGATGGGTCGTTCTAGATAATATTTATTACTTAAAAACTAGGTTTTTGAATAGGGCTCTTGTAGTTAACCTCCCTGATGCAAATAGAGATTATTTTAAACATGGGGTGGTTATTAAAAATTGGCAATATGCCCCTTTAGTTGGAGATGGAGTATACAACGGTCCCAAATGTCCCCCATATGGCAATGGGATAGGTTTATTTTTCATTTTATTTCTTTTCTGAATTTACGAATTCATTATGTTTGATAAAATGTATGACTGATATTTTAATATGTGTTTCTTTGCAGTTGAGAGTAAAAGAAAAACTCCAAAAGAATCAGAGGTTAATATTAAGCATCTGAAACTTATCTGGGGTTTGCATAAGAACGTTGCAGATGAGCACATCAGGTCTGCATCATATTTGCTACAGTATAAGAGCTATACAACCTCTTATACTGCTCGTCCTGTTGAACCAGCTTCAACTCCAGAGGATTCTTCTTCAGATTCTCACATCCTTTTAAGTCAGAGAATGGGCAAGAAAAGAGCTCCTCCTGCTCTATTTGATGACATGTCATCTGCTGCTGAGGCCAAGAAAAGTAAAATTGATGTCCCAGAGGGGACTAAGAAGGTGGATGTTGCGCCTTCAAAAACTACCGAGAAGCCCCCAGTGGCTCCGAGTAAGAAAGTTGCTCCTGTGGAAGTGATTACTATCTCTCCGACCAAGAGTTCTTCCTTGGTTGAAACTGCTGAAGTCCCTTTGAGAAGATTGAGGAAATCATCCTCAGTCAATTTGGCTGAAACTGTCTCCTCTCTACCAGCTGGTGGTGTTGGTATTCCAACCATCATTCCTCCGAGCTCTGCAATGAGCTCGGTAAAAACTTGGATCATACCCGAGGTCCAAGGAATTGATGAAAAAATTTCTAGGGATATGCTGACATTCCTAGCTACTCGTCATCTTGCTTCAGTAAATTTCTCACACTCTGAGTTTTCTTTCTTTCTCTGAATGCTTGTATTTTTATATTGACTTTACTATTTTTCTCATCTTTCAGCTGGTGAACTGTTTCAATAACATCGTGAAGAAGGACGAGGCAATTAAAGCTTCCAGCTCCTCGTCTGGTGTAGAGGATGCTCTGCTGGGTTTAACCCAATCTTTGAAGGATTCTCGTCAGCAGTATGACGAGGACAAAGCCGAATGGGAGAAAAAGTTATCTACAGTTGAGGCCGAGAAGGTGAAGATGGCTGAGATCTCCAAGAGTTTGGAGAATAAAGTGAAAAGTTTAGAGGTTGAGCATAAGAAATATGACGACAAGCTCAAGAATTTTGGAGAACTTGAGGATAAGCTGAGGAATGCAGAGGAAGAATTGTCCGCCCTGCGAGATATCAAGGGCCAAAAAGAAGAATTAGATGCGAAGCTCTCCTCGGAGAAACTGAAAAGAAAGCTCGCAGTTAAAAAATCCTTCAGCGCTGGCTGGGATAAAGGATGGGACAAGGGGATTGCTGCGATGACATCCCAAGTTCAATAGGGGAAGTTGAAATACTTCCGAGATGGCTGGGTAGCTGCCTTGCAGGAATTAAAGATCAAAGAAGATTCTGGGCTATTCCAGCTACACCTCCCTGGTCCTCCCCTACCAATTATGGAAGAAGAAGAAGATGAGCCTGTCTCTGATGAATCTTCCATGGCCATAGGTGATCAAGTCCCTGCATCTCTACCTTCTGCTAACGAGGACATTTCTTCCATGCCTCCTCCTCCTGAAAAATTTTCAACTCCTGCTGATCAAGTCGCTGTGACCACCGAGCAACCAAGCTCCTCGTCCCAGCCTCCCGAGAAAGTCTTGGGAGACAAGGAAAAGGTGTGAAGTTGTTCGGTATCATTTTTATCTTTCATTATTTATAATCAAACAATGTAATCCTTTTGTGATCTAATAAAATACATCTTTGTTCATCTCTGTTGTTGATGATTTGTTTTTGTTGATTGTTGTCTTTTTCTCATCCTTAGTTTGTTGCTAGAATGGAACTGATATCTGCACATGATACAAAGCTGATGCAGCAATGTCGTGAGTATTATAAAGCTAGTCATACAAATTTGAGTGGATCAGAAATTGCTGACATCCTTGGTCATGATGCCTCAGAACAAGCAATTGAGGCTTATCGGTACTTAAAAGATTTACTCGACCGAGCTGTGGCCAACAGTGTGGCTTACTATGAATTGATCGAGGAACTTCATTGTACCTTAGAAGATCTATAACATCAACACAATGAATCAACTGCTTTGCTGCACAAGGAGTATGAAAATAGATATCAGCAGCTTTCTTCTGAAACAGGCCATAAAAAGATCCTTGCTGGATACGATGTTAGGGAAAGAACTTTAAAAGGTGAAGTTGAGGCCTGCAGGCTGATTGCTGAGTTGCTGGAACAAGAGAACAATAATTTGCAGAAAAAGTTGGCACAGTATGAATCTGCAGTGTCATCTTCCACTGCTTTAGTACAAGTTACCGATGAAGGTTTCTCGTTCTTAGAGGTTGAGAATGCCAAATTAAGGCAAGAACTGGATAACTTAAGAAAATTTGTTATTCCTGTGACTGCTCGGGGACGAGGAAGAGGTTCTCGTGGGCGAGGAAGAGCTGTTCAAAATGTTGTCGAGGAGCAAAGTTCTCCAGTCGCTGCTCGGAGTCGATCAAGAGTTCTTAGCCGTAATGTTGAAGAGGCTCGCACTCAGTCTACTTTGGAAACTCAAGCATACCAACTAAACGCCAAAGATCGGGCTTTATCTGAATTGTCCAAGAGAAATTTATCTTTGGAAGATCAACTTACTGCAACGAAGTCTGCTTTGAATGATAAAGATGTTTTTGCCAGGAACCTTCACGAACAATTGGATAGATTAACCTTCCAATTCCATAAATAGCCCAGGGAATTTTGGATGGCAGGATACAATGAATCCCTTGTTCATTTAGATGCTCGTATTGAACATGCCAATAATGAAGGTTATAAGCAGGGGTGGTTGAACGCCCTAGGTGTACTGAAATTGGAGCAAGGGCATTTTTTATGGGATTATCATGCTCCAGGGTTACTAGATTTGCCTGTGCCACCTTTCAAATTGGACATGGAATGGATCCTAGCTCGTTCCATTCCTCGGAGTTTAATTTCAAAATATCTTGGCGACTATAGTCTTCATTCTCAGACTGAATTATCTCGTCCCGAGCATCTCTTAGATACACCTTCTGTGATGAACGTCAGAATGCTCAGAGATATTAATTTCATCAATTCTCCTCTTTGCCTAGATCATCCTCCTGCCGGCGAGGAACCTGTTTCAAAAGCTAAAGGAAAGAAACCAATAGAATAGTTTTTTCAATGTAATAATTAGCACATATATGTAGCTTGTAATATATTTTGATCTTAATGAAAGAATTTCATTTTCTGTTTGCAAATTTGTATTGCGATTGTCTTGTGTTTATCAAACATTTTTACATTTGTGTATATGTATCTGTTAAAAAGATAACAATATGGTGATGTTCATCAACCAACTTAGTAATCAAAATTACAAGTATCAATGTTGCTCAATCACTTAATAATAAAGTAATGAGTATAAAATGTTTAAATTGTTTCCAACCAACCAAGGTTGTTAAATTGTGTTTGTCGACCAACTACAGTTGGTGGGTTTTTATCCCTGACCAACCATACTTGGTAAACTTTTTCATAAAATGTGTCCGACCAACCAGGGTCGATAATTTATCCTCGTCGACCAAGTATAATTGATCACCGACCAACTATACTTGGTTCAGTTTGGAATTCTTTGTATTTTCTGGAATGATTTTATCTTCCGACCAACTTGTTGGCCTATTTTCAAATCAAATAATATTGTTCTTCCCTCAACCGTAGTTGATTATTAAATTATCAGGTTCTTTCGAACTATCTTGTCCACTAGTTATCTTACCAACCTTAGTTGGTCACGCTAGTGTACGCCTCCTAACCAAAGGAGTATATTTTTTGGTTCTTTCGAACTATCTGTCCACTAGTTATCTTACCAACCTTAGTTGGTCACGCTAGTGTACGCCTCCTAACCAAAAGAGTATATTTTTTTGTTCTTTCAAACTATCTTGTCCACTAGTTATCTTACCAACCTTAGTTGGTCACGCTAGTGTACGCCTCCTAACCAAATGAGTATATTTTTTGGTTCTTTCGAACTATCTGTCCACTAGTTATCTTACCAACCTTAGTTGGTCACGCTAGTGTACGCCTCCTAACCAAAGGAGTATATTTTTTTGTTCTTTCGAACTATCTTGTCCACTAGTTATCTTACCAACCTTAGTTGGTCACGCTAGTGTACGCCTCCTAACCAAAGGAGTATATTTTTTGGTTCTCACCCTTTTACCAACCGGAGTTGGTCGTGGGTCTGAACTATCGTCTTCTTTTTGCTGTCGAGCAGCGCAGCGTAGTGTACAACACTAGTATTCCCCGAAAAACTTTCAAACAAAGGAGAGGAAAATGGTGAAAACATCATTGTTTTATTCATATTGATGGAACCGTTGTACATTTTACATCATTGATAATACTTGTGAAGGTGTTCAGCATTCCAAGCATTCTTGAATTCTTCTCCTTCTAGAGTTGTTATTCGGTAAGTTCCTGGTCGAACAACTTCTGTAACTCGGTAAGGCCCATGCCAGTTTGCCTCCAATTTATTGTGTTTCTGAATTACCTTCTTTAGCACACAATCCCCCTCTTTTAAGTCACATTTCCTCACCCTTTTATTGTAGAACAGAGTTGTGCGTTGTTGGTAAGCAGCATTCCTAATGGCTGCCTCTTCTCTGACCTCCTCGAGCATATCCAAATCCAGTCTTCTCATCAAGTCGCTGACTGGGGAATTGAAATTCAGCACTCTGTGTGTTGGGAGACCCAATTCTGCAGGTATTACAGCCTCACTTCCAAATGCCAGTATATATGGTGATTCTCCAGTCGCTGCTCGGGGAGTTGTTCAGTAAGCCCACAATACTGATTGTAGCTCGTTAATCCAGTTAGCTTTAGCTTCACTTAGCCTTTTCTTCAAACCATTTAGCAGTGTTCTATTCGCCACTTCAGTCTGTCCATTGCTTTGAGGATGGCCTGGTACTGAATGAACCTTCAAAATGTTCGACTGATGACAATAGGCGGCAAATTCCTCGTTATCAAATTGGGTTCCATGGTCTGTGATGAAGGCATGAGGGAGACCATATCGACAGATGATATTCTTCCAAACGAACTGGTATACCTTCTCGTACGTCATGTCGATAAGGGGTTCAGCTTCTACCCACTTAGTAAAATAGTCTACTGCGACGACGAGGTACTTGAATCTTCCTCGGGTGGTCGGTAATGGTCCCACCAAATCAATTCCCCACATGGAGAATGGCCAAGGGGAAGTTATGGGTGACAACAATGCTTGTGGAGTTCGTCGGATAGAGGAAAAATGTTGGCACTTGTCACATTTCTTAGCATAGGCTATACAATCAGCCCTCATCGTCGGCCAATAGTATCCTTGAGTCATTACCCTTTGTAAAAGTGTTCGACCTGCTACATGAGCTCCACAAGACCCTTCATGGATTTCTTCAATCAATTCTTTCACCTCGGAGGGATGTACACATCTCTGCAAACCTTCCATAATTCCTCGTCTATATAAAATACCATTAGTTAATACATACCGATCAGCTTTATACTTCAATTTTTTTGCAGCGAGCTTATCCTCTGGTAATCCTCCCTCTTCAATATATATCCTGATGGGATCCATCCAAGATGGTCCTAAATCAAGGGTAATAACATTCATCGTCAAGTTTTCATCTATGCTCTGACTTTCCAATACTTCAATTGGTATCGTTCTTCACAGCTCGGTACGAGTAGCTGATGCTAGTCGGGCCAGTGCGTCTGCTTGTACATTCTCCATCCTCGGTATTCTCACCAATTGAATGGCATCAAATTCTGTCAGTAACTCCATCACCTTTGCATGATACTTTGCCATTAAATCTCCTTTAACTACATATGTTCATGTCATCTGATTTACAATTAATTGAGAATCACTAAATACAATTACTTGCCGTGCTTCCATAACTTTTGCTAAGTTTAAACCTGCTATCATGGCCTCATACTCAGCTTCATTATTAGAGGCTTTGAATTGGAATCGTAAAGCATATTCCACGTCAATCTCGTCTGGGGTGTTCAAAACAATTCCTGCGCCGCAACCTGCTGTGCAAGATGAGCCATCTACATATAATCTCCATATAGGTAACCCGTCTTCAAATTCCTTATCTGACAGGGTTCCTCGGTGAAATATTTGTTGCTTCTTTTCATCCTCCCTTGACACTTTTCGCTCCTCGTCGACCATCTCTCCTCGCTCTTTTACCAACCGGAGCTGGTCTGAGCTCGAAATTGACGATCTGTCTTCATCCATAAGCCCTTTTATCAACCGGAGTTGGTCTGGGTTTATGCCTGTTGATCCTGTAACATCCACAGGTTGGTCAGTGAGCACCCTTTGCTCCTCGGGGGTATCAGGGTATGTAAACTCTGCTATAAAATCTGCTACAGCTTGCCCTTTTAATGATGATCTGGGTTCATACATAATATCATATTCACCGAGTTCTATTGCCCAGTACATCAGTCTTCCTGATTTTTCTGGCTTGTGAAGGGCTTGTCTCAATGGCATGTCGGTATATACGACGATTGTATGGGCCTGGAAATATGGCCTCATTCTTCTACTTGCTTCAATTAATGCCAATGCTAATTTTTCTAACTTTGGATATCTGATTTCTGCACCTCGAAAAGCCTTACTTGTGTAATAGATGGGTTTCTGAACTCCATTCTCCAATCTAATCAATGCTGAGCTAACTGCATTCTCTGATACCGCCAGATACAAGTACAACTTCTCTCCTGTTATTGGCCTGGACAACAATGGAGGTGCTCCCAAATATTTCTTCAAGTCTTGAAAGGCCTTTTCACATTCATCAGTCCATTCAAAAGTTTTTCGAAGTGTTTTGAAGAATGGGAGGCATTTATCAGTTGCTCGGGACACAAATCTATTGAGCGCCGCAACTCGTCCTGTAAGACTCTGTACTTCTTTCTTCGTCGTTGGGGATCGCAGCCCTAAAAAAGCTTTGATCTTTTCTGGATTTGCCTCAATACCTCGTTGGTTGATGATGTATCCGAGGAACATTCCTTCTCGTACTCCAAAGGTGCACTTCGTCGGGTTGAGCTTCATTTGGTATTTATCTAGTTGATCAAAGGTCTGACCTAAGTCAACTAGATGATCAGCAGCTTTCTTGCTCTTTGTTAGCATATCGTCGACGTAGACTTCCATGTTGCAACTGATTTGTTCGGTAAAAACCTTGTTCATCAGCCGCTGATATGTTGCACCTGCATTTTTCAAACCAAAAGGCATGACATTATAACAATAAGTTCCCCTTGGGGTAATAAAAGAAGTACTTTCCCTGTCTTCAGGTTTCATTTTGATCTGGTTGTAGCCAGAATATGCATCCATGAAGCTGAGCGGCTCATGTCCCGTAGTAGCATCCACTAGCTGGTCTATTCTGGGCAATGGAAAATGATCTTTCGGGCATGCTTTGTTGAGATCAGTGAAATCAACACACATTCTCCATTTATTATTCTTCTTCTTTACCATCACCACATTTGCTAACCAGTCTGGATATTTCACATCTTCAATGAATTGGGCTTTCTGGAGCTTCTCGACCTCCTCTTGTATAGCCTGATTCTTCTCGGGACTAAACACTCTTCTTCTCTGCTTCACAGGCTTGATCTCCTTATTCACATTGAGTTCATGACATTAGAAGTTTGGATCTATTCCTGGCATGTCTTCGTGACTCCATGCAAAAGTATTCTTCCTATTTCTCAAGAAAGTTATCAACTCTTGTTTTATTGAAGCATCCAACGACGAACCTATCTGGGTTACTCGTTCAGGGTGCTCCTCGTCCAGAATAACATTTTCTGTAGATTCTACCACCTGTCCTTTTACAAGTTGGGATTCATCCCTGGGATCAAGAGTTTCAATTTCTGTACCTTCCTCCACCTAGTAGGTAGTAGTCTTTTTCCTCGATTCCTCAAGCTCCTCTTGCTCGGCAGATGAATAATAGCATTCCCGAGCTATTTTTTGATCACCTTTCACAACACCTGTTTCGAACTTCTTCAAACCAACTCTTCCCATGATGACGTTGTAGGCTGACTGCACATTCTTGTCCATCACAAAGAAGCGTATTATTTCTGTTCGACAAGCAGGCCAAGTTCCAATGAATATGTCCAACTTGATCGTCCCAAGTGGAAAAACTTTCTCGCCAGCAAAACCCAGAAGGGGTCTGTGATAAGGTTCCAATTGAGATAATTTCAAATTCAAGCTATCAAAACATGAATAGTACATGATGTCTGCTGAACCACCATTGTCCACCAACACCCTTGAAATCACCACATCTTTCATCCTCATTTTGATCACCAAGGGATCGTCGTGAGGGTAAAGAACACCTGCCAAATCGTTTTTTAAAAAACCAATAACTAGCTTCTCTTTATTTACCTTCCTCGGACGATCATCCTCGGCAAGATTTATTCGTTGAATATATGAGCAGGCTTGAGCCTCTCCGAGATAGGCCTTTCTTTCTGCAGTAAGGTCTCCCCCTCCGGCATCTCCTCCTGTAATAACATTGCAATCAATTGACCCAAAATGTATGGAAAATACCTCTCGTTCAGGCTGTCTTGGCTTCTTTGGAAGATCGGGGTCTTCATCTGGATCATCTTCATTATCTCTTTTCTTTTTCTCCTTCGTCCGACGAGGAGATTTGTAACGATCTCTAGTTCTATCAGCATTCTTCCTTTCACCTCTGCGATCTACATACTTTGATAACTTTCCTCTTCGGATGAGCGTTTCAATCTCGTTCTGAAGGGCTATGCAATTTTTGGTCGTATGGCCATGATCTTTATGGAACTCGCAATATTTGGCCCTATTCCTCAGGTCAGGATTGGTCCTCAGTTTATCTGGCCACTTAATTTCTTCGTTATTCTTGATTTCTTCTAAAACATGATTAATACCCATCTTCAATGGAGTATAATTATCATAGTTCTTCAGGACTTCCCATGACGTCCTATTATTCTTGGAGTGCTTGTCACCACCATTACCTTTTTGCTCTTTCTTCTTAGATTTGTCAACCTCCACCTTGGTTTCTTTATCCATATTCTTCTTCGCAGCCATAGCCTCCTCGGCATTCATGATTTTGGCCCCTTTTGCCATCAACTCTGACATAGTTTTAGGTGGATCTTTGGCCAAAGTATAGTATAACTTGTTAGGCAGCAATCCACTCATCAAAGCAGTGATCGCTGTCTTTTCTTCGTAATCTATGACTTCCAACTTCTCGTTATTGAAACGAGTTATGTAATCTCTAGTACTCTCACCTGATTTTTGTCTAACACTTAACAAGTGCGCCACTCGCTTTACCGGCTTTGCTCCAAAACAGAAATTGCCAATGAACAATTCGGCTAACTGAATAAAAGTCAAAATCTTACCCCGAGGAAGATTGTTGTACCATATCTGTGCAGATCCGGTAAGAGTTCCCGAGAATGCTCTACACCTCATCTCGTCGGGGACGGCATATATGTCGGCAGCAGCTTGGTATTGTTCTATATGAAGAACAGGATCTGTCTTTCCATCATACTTAGGGGTCACTACAGGTGCTTTAAATTTCGATGGTGTAGGAAAATTCACAATGGCCTGCACAAAAGGTGTCCCTTGAACAAAAGTTCTCTGTAAGGGATTCTTTTCTTTAGCCATTTCTCCAAGTCTATCCTCCAATCGCTGAATGGAACCTTTCCATGCTTCATTTCCTTCTTCGGGCCGTTTAGTCCGAGCAATTGATTGTTCTAACGTAGCTTCCTGAGATCTATCTCGACGAGTAGCTGGTCGTGATTGTGCTGATCCTTCTCTCAAACCTGATGGTGGTCGAAAACTTCTCGATGGGGCTCTAGGTGGACTCATATT
Source organism: Sambucus nigra (assembly GCA_949130495.1). Taxonomy (NCBI): domain Eukaryota; kingdom Viridiplantae; phylum Streptophyta; class Magnoliopsida; order Dipsacales; family Adoxaceae; genus Sambucus; species Sambucus nigra. Next base: position 320,765,250 of record OX422215.1, on the reverse strand, counting down.
TCTCCTTGGTCCTAACCGACTGAAAGGAGACACCCTGCTTAATCTTTCCAGGGCGCTGGTTCTCTCCGGAGAGAGAGTGATATGTTGATCTGTATCCGTAGCCCGTATCGATGAAGTTCGCCCAGGTTGATAAGAAAAATCATTAGATTCTTCATTACGATATGACCCAGTACGCCTGGATCGCGATTGCCCACGATCACTCCTTTGCCTTGAATGGGTAGGTGCACCGCCGTGAAGAGTTTGAATGAGTTGCCTCATTGTTTCTTGCATGGCGGTTTGTTCTTCAGCCAGATTCGTCATAATTCCAGCCAGATCTGGAGGTGCAGATGGATTCAGAGGATTTCCAACATTTCCAGCATTTCGATTACTGGGTTCGGGATTATCTGCCATTGATGATAAATGATCTTTGGTGAAAAACGATAGCAACAGTCGTTTCCCACAGACGGCGCCAATCTGTTGATGTAAAAAATTAGATCGCTCTAATTATTCAATTACAGATAAATAAAATGAGACAAGAGATTTTTAAAGTGGTTCAGCCTTATAAGAATGGCCTACGTCCACTGTTATGTTATTGCTGAGTGTTTGGGAATTCTCGATTACAAGTTCAGTCAAGAAATTCCCCTCCTCTTGAATGAGGATGATACAAGGTATTTATAGCCTTGAGGCTGTACATGAAAGGGTTGATACATTAAATGATATACATATGAAAGGGTAATACATTTAATGCAGCGTGTGTGTCAAGATTATAAACATTCAATGAATAGTTGAACTGTTGACTATCTGGTAATTAATGATACGGACGAGATGCAGCTCGGACCGCCTTAGTTGCTCGTTGATCAAGAGTTCCTCGGAGCGCTTGAGTACCTCGGAGTGCTGGAGTTACTCGGGGTATCTTCGCTGCTCGGAGAGAACATGAATTGGTCGGGGAAATGAACTTTCTCGTTACTATTGTGCCACGTATATTGACACGTGTCTTAGTATTATTCGTCCACATCAGCGTATTAATTTTGGTATCAACACATACTGTCACATATGAGGAGAACCAAAACTTAAATAATGTGCTTGACACCCCTAACATTAGCAAGATAATGCTAACTGAATTCTTCAATATGTGCTCCAGATTCAGCGAAGCACGTCAATATCTGTACAGGGAATTCCCTGAGCACTACGTATGGGAGAATAAAGTAAAAACTTGGTCTAAAAGGAAGAATAAACTCAATGCAATTGGTCGTGTGAATGGTGCAAATCCTGTAGAAGGAGAACGATATTACTTAAGACTTCTTCTAAATCACATCCGGGGGCCAACATCATTTGAAGACCTTCTAACTTATGATGGAATCACTTACTTGACATTTAAAGAAGCCGCCCAAAAACATGGACTGCTAAAATCATATGATAGCATTGCAGATTGCCTCTCGGAAGCTGCCACTTTCCAAATGCCTGAAGCACTAAGAAGATTGTTCGCAATTATTTTAGTTTATTGTGAGCCGTCCGATGTGAGAAAATTATGGGAAACAAACTTTGAGTTTTTATCCGAAGATTTTAAAAGACTCCACCTAAATTCATTGCCTGCACAAAAAGATTGCACATTAAATAGCATCAGCTTCTTTCTAGATTCAATGGGAAAATCGATTAAAGCCTTTGACCTGCCTCCATGTAGCAGTACACAATTATCATCCAATATCACCAATCGAAGAGAAATTATAGATGAACTCCACATCGAGACACCAGAAGAAGACTATAATTTCGATACACATTTAAACGCAGACCTAAAACATGCGTACTTGGTTATACTCGAGAAGATGATTGTGAAAATCTCATTCTTCTTGTGTTGGCTCAATCTTGAGACAAACATTTTTTATTTATGTGCTCTTGCATTTACTTTTTATTAAAATCTATTTTTTATACCTTAAATCATATTTTTATATATTGATTTAATATATAAATTATTTTTTGATAAAAATAATTTTTGTGGAGTGTACAATTTCTTTTTATCAAAATACAATCTCTTTTGTATTTTTTTTGACAAACATTTTTGTATTCTCATTATTCGAGTCTAATATTTTTTTTGGTATATCTTGTTATCATATTTTTTTTGTTTCATTTTTTGTTTTATTTTCGGAATTTATATTTTTTTTTTGTGTTTTTTTATTGTTTTTGGGTTTTTAAGTTTTGGGCTTTTTATGCTTTGGGCTTTTGGAGAGAACACACATTTGCAGCTCTCATTTTTTCTCTCTCTCTCTTGCAGCTCTCATTTTTTCAACTCAGCCGCCCCCTTCTTTTTTATCTTGGCAGAAACCCTCTTTCTCTCTCTCGGTTTTGAGCTGACCGAACTGCTCTCTCTCTCAATATTTTTTTAAAGATCGATTTAGGTTTTGGGGGTTTACAAATCTGAGTGCTATTTCCGGCGGTTTCGATTTCGGTGGTGGTTTGGTCCCGGGTTTTGAGGTGGTCCGGTGCTGGCCTGTTTTTCCGGTTTGGATCTCCGGCGCATTTCTATTGGTGAAGGTTCCGGTTTTGTCATCTTTTCCGGTGCCACTGATTTTCCGGCGATTTCCATTTTTCCGGCGACATTTTTTTTGGTAACTGTCTTCTCTCTCTCTATATATATACATACCTATATTCTGATATACATATATATATAGAGACACATATACACACACACACACACACACACACACACATATATATATATATATATATATATATATATATATATATATATATATATATATATATTTTTTTTTTTCCAGATTTATTAACTGTGTGTGCGTGTGTACTGTGTGTGTGTGCGGTTTGCGGTGTGTGTGCTGTTTTCTTTGTGGGGTAAGTTTTTTTTATTTTATATATATATATATATATACATATACCTATACAGTTATATATATATATATATATATATATATATATATATATATATATATATATATATATATAACTGTTTATATATATATATATATATATAACTGTTTATATATATATATATATATATATATATATATATATATATATATATATATATATATAACTGTTTATATACTGTTTATATATATATATATATATATAACTGTTTATATATATATATATATATATATATATATATATATATATATATATATATATAACTGTTTATATATATATATATATATATATATATATATATATATATATATATATATATATAACTGTTTTATATTTATATATATATATAACTGTTTTATGTAATCTGATTTTTATATTTATATATAAATAAAACTGTTTTTTATTTATATATATATATAACTGTTTTATATATATATAAAACTGTTTTATATATATTTATATAAACTTTTAAATATATTTATATAAACTGATTTCTATATATATATATACCTATACATAGATATACACTGTTTTGATCTAAAGATTGGTTTGGACTAGTTTGTTTGGTTTTTGTGGGTTAAAGGTTTTCGATCCAAACAATTTTTTTTGCTGTTTAAAACATTGGGATACTAGTGTTGATTATTTTGACACTAATCTAATTATTTGTTTAGACCTTCTTGTGTTAACTTTGGTTACACCCATTTCAGTGTGTGTACACTTGTTATTTTGAATTAAAATTTAGGAGATACGTTCTTTGGATTAAAAGTTTATTTGGATAAACTTTATTTGAACTAAAATTTATATGGACTGATTTAGTAACCATTTAGATATTGGTCCTTTTGTTGGGTGTGTATTGTTAGCTCTTATTTTACACCCAACTCATTTATTGTGTGTACACCTTTTATATTGAACTTAGATTATTAAAATTTTGTGTCACACATTTTTTATAAAAATAATATTTTAATCTGAATTAAAATTTATTTGGGTGTTGGGTATTTGTTGTTGGAGCTTAGTTTATACCCAACTCATTTAGTGTGTGTACACTTTGTTTATTTGGTCCGTGATCTTATTGTTGGGAAAACTTTATTTGGTTAAATTTATTTGAACTAAAATTTGTTGGGACTGAATTTTAGTAGGTTTATTGGGTGTTTGGTTTGGAGAGTTTATTTACACCCATTTCAGTTTGTGTGTACACTTTATTATCAAGACTTATTTTAGTGTGTCACACATTTTTATTTATTTATTATTATAATTTGATTTAATTTATTTGGGAATAAAGATATTTGATTTTTGACTTTAACTAGTTACACCCTCTAAGTTGAACTTTTGTGTGTTCACTTTATTTAGTTGGGTTTAATTAGTGTGTAGTCTTTATATCACATCTTTATTTATTTAAATTTTATTTTAGTTAAACCCATCCTATTTTAGTGAGTCGAGTGCTACACTATTTATCTCGTACTCACTTGACTTGGATTGGACCATTTGACTCGTACACTTTTTATTGCCTAAGTTGAATACTTTTTGTTGTATTCTTTTATAACTTAAGGTAGTGTTTATGTGTGTAAGAGTATTTGATCCAACCCTTGTCATAGTATTGGTTTATACTAAAATTGAAATTTAATTCTTGAAACCTTATTTTATTTATTTTAATTAAGTCCTATTTTGTATGAGCTAAGTGCTACACTTATTTATCTTTTGCTCATTTTACTTGGACTTAATATTTTTAACATAACACCTATTTAAATTGATTCATATTATATTTGGTGTTAGGTTAATTTTTATCTTAGTTGCGCGACACAATTGTTGGAATTTTATTTCCTATTTTATTTGTGGTCATTTGCGCCAACTAATTTGTTTTTAGAATTAATCTTTACTTGAATATTAAATATTAAGGAAGACCCTACTTGTGTCTTGAGACTTAATATTTAAGCATTCTTTTTAGTATTGATTAATTTAATATTGTCTTACCTCTCAATTAGTCCTTGATTGGTAATTTGTCTTGTCAATTAAAATAGATTTAAACCTTGGTTATTTGGTCTATTTTTAAACAAGATTATATTTGTTGTTTGATTAAAACAATATCTATTATTATATTTGTGTGTTGCACAACTTCACGGGGTCTCGGGTTTGAGTGTGTCGTTGTGCGTGTGTAGTGAGTGAGTGATAGTCTCTATTACCGGGGTGTTATTGGGTTGACTGATTTTCAGTCAAGTTGGGTTGTTTTAGACTAGGCTGGGTGTACGGGTTTGTATTTGCTTAGTTTAATTCATTGTGTACTTGGAGGACTGTAATCTGTAACCTGTAATCGGTAATAGTGGACTTGAGTGCGCGGGCTGTCCTGGGACTAGGGACACGGGGTTTACCACTAAGGTGGGTTCCTCGATAACATATATTGTGTCACACTCTACTTTTCCTCATCTCATTCTTAAAGGGAATTATTCTTTACTTCTAGCATCATCAACCTTTACTTACTAGTGTGCGTGAGTGTTTTCTCACTTAAAATTTATAATAGATTTTTTATCAAAGATTAAAAGAGTTGAAGAATTTTTAAACAACCTAATACGCATTAGCAAGTACCCTTTGGTTCTTTCTAGTGTGACCCTTAGGTCCTTTTTCAAGTGGTATCAGAGCTTCAGGATTCACTTTATAAAAGTTTTTATTCCGCAAAGATCCTGAACTCTTTTTAAAATCTATATTTTAAATCATTTAAAATCTATTTTTTTATTATGGGAAAACAAATTGGTGATGCTTTTTTTTCTTTGAAAAAATCCCTTTATCAATGTTCTAATGATGAAAAGCTTTACTCTCAATATAACATTCCAAAATCTTCTACATCTTTGTTTAAAATGTGGGATGATATGTCTGATAGTGATAGTGATGAGGATAATTTTAACCATATATTGCCTTCTACACCTATTTGTGATACTAAATTTGTTGCCCCTATTTCTACAAATATTTGGGACGGTATTACTGATAGTGATACTGATAGTGATAAAGATAATTTTGATCACTTATTATCTCCTACTACTATTTGTGGCACTAAATCTGTTGTTGCCCCACTTACTTTATCCAAAGGCATTTATGATTGCGTATCTACTAGTTCGGATGATTTCGATTTATGTGTAGATAATTATGTTTTAGACAAAGTGATTTTATCTCGTACCTCACCTACTCCATGTCACCCTACATTCACAGCTTCTATATCTAATGTTGGTGATATTTTTGGTGATGTTGATGAATCTGAAAATGAAGACAATGATGTCATTTTGGAAGGGTGCGTGAGTACAAATTTAGAGGATTGTGTGAGTAATAAATCTTTTGAGAACACGATTGAGGATTGCAATGACTTAGGTCAAATTAATTCTAGTTTAATGGCTAAAAATATAATTTTGGGCGATCAAATCAAGTTAATAACCAAAGAATCTGTTTTTCGTATTGATGAACTTGAAAATGATGTTTCGTTTTTAGAGAAAAGGATTGTCATGTTAACCGAACTTAATCATTCTCTTGAAACTAAAAACAAGGAAGTTTTGTGTAAATTTGATGAATCTCAAGATGAACTAAAGGCCGTTTTGATTAAATTTGATAAATGTAAAAAGGAACTAGATGTGACTTTGAAAAAGTTAAAGAGTTATTGGAATGCCGGTGATGCCGTCAAAACTATTAATGAAAATACATGTTATGATCCAACGAACTCTTATTTTGATTTTGTTCCTACTAAAGGGTTTGGTTTTGAAGGAAAAGAATTTGATGTTACCAATTTTATAAACTCTAAGGAACAATTTCCCGATTCAAACGAAATTAAGTTGTCTTATAAACATTTTGAAAATGAGGGTCCTTTTTCAGGGGTTATGTATAATTACAATATTATCACATGGGTCAAAGCCAAAATACCCCTAAAATGAATAATATCATTTTTAAATACTAATATATTATTGCCAACAAGTTAACAGCATACCAAATTTACTCTCATGAATGTTTAGCAATTAAGCATCCCAATAAATGACATTAACAGATGGATAATAAATACACCTAGAAGGAATGATATATTGGAACAAATAAGTGATGAACGAACCGGAAGCAATATAATTCCAAATCTGATACCTCAACAATAAAATTTAGGGTCATCTAAAATTCTTAAAGCTCGATCCAAGTCACTACCAAAAAAAAAAAAAAAAACAGGAATGAAGAATCCAATTAACATGTATGAAAAAGTAAGTAATAAAATGGATCATTAACTACCAATCTCCAATCAATTAAAAATAATAATCGAGTATTACGAATGAAAAGTATGAACAAAGTAGCATATGTATAGGAGTTGTACGGAGTATTAAACAAAATTGATTTTAGATTTTAATTGTAGCGAACAAAGCATACACGTAGCTGGATCAATATTGGAACCTACAGCGAAAAATCACTACCTTAAGTTAAGATCAGTCATTTTACAAAACGATATTTCATCCTCAAATCAAATCAACATATTTGAAAATCCTAAAAATTAAAATTGGTTTATAATTTTTCATCTTAATCCTAAAACGTATTTAAAAATCTTAGAATTTGGACATAAACTTACAGTTGTGGAAGAAATTTTGTTGGATTTGTGGAGGGGGAGAGAAGGAGACGGGTCGATCGTTGAGGGAGAAGGGTTGTTTATTGAGGGGAGAGGGATTTGCTTTCAGAGAAGTCGAGATATAAGGGTTTGTCAATGCGTGGGTTTGGCGGACAATTGAGAAAACCTCCCAACGCTCGGTCGATAACACAATTGTTGTTTGTTTTTCTCTCTTTTTTTTTTTTTTTTTTTTTTTTTTTTAGTAGATGTACCCACGTGCGTTGCATGTGTGTGCAAATTTCGATATTTCTCTTTATGAATGAAATCATGAATAATAATGTATGATTATAAATCCTTTGTTAAATTAAGGACAGTTAATTAAGTAGAGTAACTAATAATGTAGTTCTGTTGACGCAATAAGTCATGCATTACGATTGAATATTTTAAATCAATCTCCATAAATCTAAGTTATAAGAAATGTAAAATGCAAAGCAATAGATAATTTGTTTTTGGAATAAATTGTATAACGACAATGTTTAAGGGTGAAAAATTGAAATGTAATCGTCAAATATGTTGCTTTTGACGTTTGTTAGGATTTGATGGTTCTTCTTCCTCTTCCATTTTCAACGCTACAAAACGTGCAAGCTTTCGATCGGATGCTTTAAGTGATTTCCCTTTAATGTAGAATTTGTATATTTTCCCAATGCATGTATATAACTTTCGAACATAGTCTGAGTGCAAAATTCACTGTGTAAACCAAATAATATATATGAATCTTAATAAATAATAATATATATATTTAATGGAATGGTTTCTCGCGGTTCGAGTATTTCATGGAATGGTATGACATTTGTGAGGACTCTTGCAATGCCATTGATCGACTTAGTGATATGGACACTATTAATTGGAAAGCAGGTTAAATGGGTTTCTAATTGGTTTTGGAGGATGTTTACTTTTATGCTTTGATGGTTGAAAAATCTTATAGGGGTGTAGTTGTATTAGAGAGATGCACACTAAAGAGTATCAGGATATTATGTTAAGTATATCCATGTTATTTCTGCTTTTTTTCGTCCTGAAGTGATTGTGAATGATGGAATGGAAATAGAGGAGTAGGGGGGCTCAATTGTAATATGTCAAAAATTGTACTATTTTCTTTTTGTTACCTTTTATTGTATTTTCTTTATTTTAGGTTTGTTAGGTTAGGGGTAATATTCATTTGAATATTCTTGAAAATCCCCTTTGTCTTTTTACCTTTTTAGGGTTCTTGGTGCGAATGGCAAGTGCCCTCGCCCAAGCGACGGTTGGTCTTGGGTTCAAGACATGGGAGAGACCTCTCCATATATGGGGGTAAGGCCAACTGAGATCCGCCTCTCCCAGACCTTGCAGTTAAGCTGGAGGCTTGTGCACCAAGTATGACCTTTTTAGGGTTCTTGGCTAGCAATAACCCTTAACCTGTAAATAAGGCCTTTGGCCATTCTGTCATGCTATGAGTAGATGACTTCTCCTAAGTAATTAATGAAATAGATCGAGTGCAAATTGAATTCTCTTAAGCAATTATATAAACAGACTGAGTGCAAAATTTAGGAATAGAAGAATGAAATTGAAGATGTAATTGAAAAGAAGAGATAGAGATTAGATTATAGAGAGAAACCTTAATTGTTATTTCATCTCAAAGATATTCTAACAACAAATACAATCTAAGTATTTATACATGCAAATCTAAAACAAATCCAAATGCCTACTAACAAACTACAACAACTTGCCAATACTCTTAACTGACTTAACTACTAACTCACTCCACTAACACCAAATTTATCTCTTATCGTGATCCTGATATTCCCCCCATTAAAAAATCCTTGTCCTCAAACTCTCTCTCCTTAGTTCTTTCTTCCTCTTTCTTCTTCTTTTGGTCTATTCTTTACTCTCTCTTCCCTACAATTCTTCTCAAGTTCTTATACTTTTTTCGTTCTCCACAATTCTAAATTCATATTCTATCTCGTTCTCATTCTAACACCCTCTTTTTATCTTAATCTCTCACTCTGTTATTTTTCTCCTCTAATTATTCTATTTCTACCAGAAATTCTGCTTTTCTCCCTCAATTTTTTATTCTTTCTACAATCTCCTTTCTCCAGCAAACATATTTTGTACTTTTAATAGTGCAAGTTAATAATCAATTTCCAGCGAATAGAATTTACCAATATTGATTGAGAATTGCATGGAAGGGTCAAAGATGTATTGTGATGAAATGAAAGAGGCATTTGAGGAAGCAAGGATTGAGATGGAAAAAATAATTGAAGATTATCATTAGACAAATGAAAAATTATTCTTTAGTTAATCAAACCTCTACGGTGGAAAACAACCAAAACAAATTTGAAGAGCAAAAAGCTAAAATGATGTAGAGTAAAAAAAAATGAATAAGAGTATTTTGTATCCAGATTTATCAAAGGTCTCAAAAAAGAAATTAGAAAGACGGTGGAGATCTTTAGGCCCAACAAACTCTCCCATGCCATTAATTTGGCTATGCTACCAGAAAGTATATTAGAATTCAAGGCTAAAGAGACCCAAATGAATGGTGAACGCTACACGGATGCTTATTACATTCAATTGTCAAATGTTCATACTCTTCAATAAGGATTTATGGTGGAATTTTCATTGTGGGAAAGCTCAAAAGTTGTGCCTCTTCTAATAATTAAACTAGTTGAAACATGTGTTGAAGAAGAGGTTGTTAGTGGGTATAATGAGCGGGGAAAGAGTCACAAAAAATAATTGAGAAAGAGGGTGGTGTTCTTCAACACCTTGCATTAGGAGATTGTATTACTTTGCACAAAAGCAACACAAAAAGTGTGTTAGATAATGATGCCATAAAAATAGTTTGGAACCTTGAAAGAGAAGAGAAGTAAATGCAATTAGTGTCAATGGGCCACACGAAACAATATATGTGGTTTTGGAAAATTGGGACGGATGTTTTAGTGATGGAATTGGTTTACTCGAAGCTAATGCAAGTCATATGATGAAGCATATCAGATATGATGTAGGAGGAAATGATGTTAGTAGGTTAAAACCCTCGGTCCTTAAGGACAAGGATTTTTTATGGGGGAGGAAATGTCAGGATCACGTTAAGAGAGATATGGTGTTAGTAGAGTTAGTAATTAAATCAGTTGAGTGTTAATTGGGTTTGTTACGGTTGTTAGATCGTATTGGCAAGTGGTTGTAGTCTGTTAGTTGGCATTTGGGTTTATTTCTAGATTTGAATGTATATATACTTAGATTGTATTTGTTGTTGGGATATCTTTGAAATGAAATAACAATTAAGTTTTCTCTCTATATAATCTCTATCTCTTCTTTGAGCCCACTTATGAAACTAGTCTACTAGACCCAAAATAGCCTTCATTAAGGCCCTTATTTTCAGCCAACACTAAAGGTTGCAAGTGCTCAAACCTTTTTTGATATTATTCAACAGTTTCCTCGGGACTGAGCTTATTAAACTCATAATGATATCCCCTAGTGGAGAACCAATTAATCTAGCACTGATAGCTTTGACAAACACCTCCCATTGCAGGTCATCTAAAGAGTCATAACATGATTGTAGCCGTGCCTCAGCCCTCCCCTCTAAGTGCAACGAAACGAATCTGACTTTATCTTCTTCTTCAATGGAGTTTACAGCAAAAAAAACCTCATTTCTTCAACCATCCTCTTACATCTTAATCCTTCAATTTAGGGAACTCTAATTTGGGAATTTTGTACTTGTTATTGTAAGTCTCCTTGTATCTACTCTTCCTTTCTGCATTAGGTTAGGGATTTCTAATGGATCCCCCCATGGGTGGATTACCAAAAATACTTCTTGAAGTTGACCCGCCATGATTCCGATGTTGTTTCTCTAACTTTTCATCCATCCTTGTGAATCGTTTTGTAATTTGGCCTAAAAAGTTTTCAACATTTGCTTCATGGATTATTCATGTTGTTCTTGCTGTTTTTGGATCTCTTGAATTTTATTTTCCATGGGTCTTTCGAATTGCATTTGTCTTGTCTCAGCCATTTTGTTGAATATGTCCATGATTGGTTGCTCTGATACCACTTGTTATGCCATGGGTGGATGACTTCTCCTAAGCAATTAATCAAACAGGTGCAAAATTTAGGAATAGAAGAATGAAATTGAAGATGTAATAGAAAAGAAGAGATATAGATTAGAGTATATAGGGAAAACTTAATTTTTATTTCATTTCAAAGATATCCCAACTACAAATACAATCTAAATATTTATACATTCAAATCTATTTTCAAACCCAAATGCCAACTAACAAACTACAACAACTTGCCAATACAACAATCGTAATAAACCCAATTAACACTCAATTGATTTAACTACCAATTAACTCTACAAACACCATATATCTCTCGTATCGTGATCCTGACACATTCATAATAGTCACTTAATATGTGAGAGAGAAAAGGGGTTTATTCTGATTTCGTGCTTGCTCTTCTGTGCCATTTTCGTGTTATGTCAAATTGGTATTAGAGCCACAAGCTCGTCCATGTGTTATAAAATAAAAATCCTTACAACTTCAATGGTTGACGGGAGGTCAACCGAGTTGGACTTCAACGATGCATCTGCGCCTTAGACGACAGCCTTGTCATCTTCATGTTTGAAATGAAGGAAATGAGGCAATCTCAGCAAACCACCAACAATCTCTTGCAAACAATCCTTAACCCAACCATTTCACCCATCACCATTGCATTTCCACCACCTTCTCGACCCACTATTACACCACCACCACTACGAAAGCCTAGTCCCATCCCTCACCCCTTTGTTAACCCTCCCCAAAAGTAGAAGATAGTGGTGACGAAACCCAATTCTAGTGTTCTGCCCGAAAAAGGAAAAGAGAGACAAGAAATCGAAAGGAGTCTGATCGACTAGTTTTGCCATGAAACCCACTCTGACAACCTTGAGTTCTTGACAGAAGTGGGTGAGGTGTTGGTAAAAAGTTTTAACGGCTCAAAATGCATATGTTTGCACATGTTTTTCAAGTTTGCATTTCACCCACTTTTGAATCGAATTTTTTGACCAAACAATTTGTAGAGGATCTTCACACTATGTAGATCATCTCCACCGAGTTTGGTTACAAATTTTCTTGTTTTACTATTTAAAAAAAATTAGTCCTTATGGGTTGGTTTTTCACTCAATAATATATATATATATATATATATATATATATATATATATATATATATATATATATATATATATATATATATATATATATATATATATATATATATGGGTCGTGTTAACGGGTGAAAACACCCTAAACCTGTACACGACCCGTTAAGACTAACGGGTCGAATGATAATACCCAAACACGACCCGTTAATATTAACGGGTACACGACCCGACCCGTTAATATTAACAGGTCTAAACGGGTTGGGTGACCCTATATTACTCGTTAGTCTTCATTAGTTTAAAAATAATGGGTTTTAATGGTTGAGATTACCTTAGGGATATTTTATATATATATATATATATATATATATATATATATATATATATATATATATATAATATCCCTAAGGTAATCTCAACCATTAAAACCCATTATTTTTAAACTAATGAAGACTAATGGGTTATAATGGGTGTAATATTAGTTCGGGTCACATGATCCAATAAAACCTGGTACCACTAACGGGGGATAATGGGTATAAACGGGTTTAATCGTGTAAGAGTACAAACCCAAACACGACCCGTTATGATAACGGATCTACCGTGTTAACCCGTTAATAATCCAAACCCGATAAGACTAAACCCATCAACTTATAGTTTCGTGTCGTGCCTCATTTTGCCAGGTGAGTGTGTGTGTTTAAGTACTATCTTTTTACCAGTGCGATCAACCATATCTCGTAAAGATCTTTAAGCTTGTGCAATATGTTATTCTTGTCCTGACTCTTAAAATCATATGATAATGTTTTCTCATTAATCAATTATAGAGAAACTTTGGCTTTGATAATTGTGTTTATATGTAATTTTAAGATCCATATATATTATCAACAATTGCCAGAGATTTAACCCAATTTTAATGATAGTTAGTGATTTAGTATCTAATGTAAAAGCTCAATCTTAAGAAGTCGTTACTTTCTTGAAGATGCCAAAGAATAGTGTAATATTTGTCATGTGAAATTTTCAAATTCTTCAGTTCTGATTTTATAACTCAATTAATATATCATTATTGTATGGACACTTCTGTGTTGATTCCGTTATTGTATCTTCAACCCTCTCGCTATTTTATCTTTTTCTCAGCAGGTAAGATATAATGGCTCTAACCAGGTTGCTAATTCTTTAGACGGCTATATCATTGTAATATTTTATGCTAATACTAACATATTATCTTGTTTTTTTTATTAACAAAACCACTCGTAAATTTTGTTAGGCCCCGTTTGGTTGTCCAAAAATTGTAAATTGGATCATTAAAAAATTGATCCATTTACAAATTGACCCATTAATTGTGTTTGGTTTCATTAATGAAAGGATCCATTAATTGTCCCATTTTAGCTCATGTGCAAAATCTGAAATTTGATCATTTCACAAAAAACGTGAAATGAATCCATTTGAAATAGGAGTCAAATAAAGTGCATGTCCCCTCTCTCTTTCCCTCCCTCTCTCTCTCTTGATTTGTTTTTATCTTTTTTTCATAGAACCTTAACATCAATTTTAAATTACCAAACATTGTGTAAAATTGGATTTAACTCATTTCAAATTCACTCATTTACAATTCACTAATTCACAATGAACCAATTTACATAATCAAACAATTTGCGCAACCAAAGTGGGCCTTAGAAGTTTAAGAGCCTACTTCAATTAAAAATATCGTCGAGTGAAAGCCACTTGGTATGTAGGTGGACCCAACAATTGACAACTGTCGAAGAAGAATTATGGGCAAAAGATAAAATAAATAATAGATATTTGGGGCTTTTACGGTCCAGTCCTTTGACCATAATTTTTGGACACGCTCGTGTTGGTGAATAGATTGCCTTTCCAATTCTCCCCCCACTTCATTCTAACTGAGAAATGAGAAACGAGAACGATTTTCGCTTCTTTCTATCACTTGATTCCATATACGAATCCTTGCAATCGTTCGGATCAACGTTATCAGGTATTTAATCCATGCAAATGTATATTAATTCGTGTTTGTATACTTTTTGGCCCTTTTCGCAATTTTAGGGTTTGTAAGTGATATAAACCCGAAATCGATCAATCGATTTCTTGCACTCACTTGATTTTCTACTCAAATGAAAAGCACAAACGTACACATGCGATTCCATGTTGTATTGTATGCATTTTATTGGGTATTGCATGTACGAATTTTTATGTTCTTAGGTTTATATTTCCTCTCTTTTGTTTGTGCTTGTATTCTGAGGCTTTTGTTGTCTACTTTGTGATATATTTTCATATTTATATATGCATATGGTTGAGTTCCACGCTAGCCGTAGAATTTAGGAATTTCAACTTTTAAAACTTTAAATTGATCAATTGATTTCTTGCATCTTCACTTGAGTTTCCACTCGATGGAAAACACTATAGTACACAAGCATAAATGCGTTTTCTTGCATTTATTGTGTATTGCATGTACTAATTTTTGTGTTCATGGGTTTATATCACGTATTTCCCTATATTGTGTGTACTTTGTGTTCTTATGTTTATATCTCCGGTCACCTGTTTGTGCTTGTATTTTGAGGGTTTTGTTGCGTACTTTGTGTTATATGTCATATTCATATATGCCTATATGGTTGAGGTCTGCGCCAACGGCATAATTTCATAATTATAATTGATTATTATGTTTAGTTATATGTAATTTTTTTGTTGTTTATGGTGGTTGTGTTGATATGCATTTACTTTCTTTCGTCATTTTGAGTGTATGTACATTGTTTTGTGATGTGCATAATTTGTATAATTGTTTAGAAACAAATCACTAAGCATGCGCAACTACAAAATTGTTGAATGCTTCTTGGAATATCTTAAAAATTAGTGAATGGAACTTACGACGATATTATTCATTTTCTTCTTCGAATCAATGATAGTGCTAAACAATTATTAGGTTTCTACCACTACCGTGAAGACACATCGTGTGTGTACTTTGATGGGTCGAAGTTCCAAATCAATGTAGCAAAAGCCAAGGTTTTAGCGAAATAAATTGAACACTATTGCTTAAGAGGTTTTGAAAATGTTGGTGTGTTCAACATGTAGCTACCATATCACTATTTTTATGAATATGTCAAAAAAGTCGTTCTTGGTTCCTATCTTGTAGGACGACAAGCATTAGGTATTGCCTTTGTTTTCTACATGTACTTTGTTATTAGTGCATGTACTTTATTGTGTTAGAATGTACTTTTGTTTATTGATGCGTGTTTTTGAGACATTGTGGTGATAATCATTTATGTAGCATCAGTTTAAAATACCAATGAAGTTGAAAACGCGAGCCCAAAGAGGTAAAAGTACACCTGTTGTGACAGCCCCAATAGATGCTACAAGTACACATGATGTGAGATCCGAGTTCATACGCATAGCTCGTAAACAGGAACACAAGTTTATGATCCTTTTTCTCTCAACCATGCGTACCACTCGCACCCTCCATAAACTAAAACTTTGTTAATTGCAAAACTAGCAATATAGAAGTAAAATCATTTAGTGCTTTGTTTGCACAATCTCATAAATATAAACATGTCAAGAAATGACCAACCCTCTCCCACTTAGTGTCGTGTTCGAGTCATGTCATTGCGATTTGTCGAAAATTTTCACCTATGGAGTGAAAAGATCTTTTAAATGCGGCGTAGGTCCCATAAAAAATTAATATAAAACTTGTAGGTTAGCGAAGTATGCATTTGAGGAAAAATATTGAAAAGTGGGTTGTAACGATGTATCTATAAATTGTACACCCTGACTCGGGGCAAAGGGATTGTAACTTAAGACTTTGGGAGACACTTAATAAGAATAGTAACCTCTTCGTGGACGCAAGCAAGTTGGCGAACCACGTATATCGTTGTGTTGTGATATTTACTTTTTGCCTTTGTGATTCTTTTCGTGGATTTCTGTGTTGTGATATGTTCTGTACTCACAATTAGCGTTGTCTGTGGGAAGCGATTTTTATTCATGCGAAAACATTCACCAACAGAAAGCCCGTGATGTCACACCACAGCAGCAACATCCTCCGGGTTGGTGATGTCCAAGAAGACCCAGTTCCTCCCAAGGTCAGGTCTGAAATCAGCCAGCATATAAATCTCGCCAGGATAGGCAATCTTCTGAAGAAAGCCAGGGGCCACCTAGGTCTACGCAGATCTCTAGGTTGGTCGACGATTATGAAGCCAAGCTTCACGAATAAGAGGAGACCGCATGTCTCTAACTAGAAGAAAACACGCGCCTACAAAGGTGACTCGAGAGGAGAATGGAGAGAGACCTCCAAAGGACTATTGGAAAACGTCGTACTAGGACTCCTAGTCCTCGGGCGAGCAACACTCCCAGCCGAGGGAGGAGCTCCAGGCGTGACCATGAGAGAATTGAATGTGACGGGTAAGAGCGTGGATGGTCAGATCATAGCCATCCAGAATGGCACCACAGGAGCCATGATCAGCAGAACGAGGATATACGGATTCTGGTCTGTAGGGAGATGGACCAACATTTAGCCCACGGTGGTGCCAGATCCACTAGAGAGCTAGCTAGGAGAGCTCACAACACTCGGATGAAGTTTCCTTTTTCAAGGGCAATCGAGGAGGAGGAGCCTCCGAAGTTCACTGTCCCTAGGTTCAAGGTCTACAATGGGAAAACCTATCCTATAGACCATGTTAGGCAACATTAGCAAGCAATTACCTTATGGAGCCACAATGACGCACTCATGTGCATGATTTTCCCTTTTAGCCTACATGATGTAGCACATAAGTGGTTTGAGAGGCTGCCTCACAGGTTAATCAAAAATTTCGCAGCTCTGGCAAAGGCCTTCACGGCGCGTTTCATAACTAGTAGCTCTCATCCCAAGAGGATGGATGCACTGCTCACGATGAAGAAGAAGCCACAGGAGAACCCCCGAGACTATGCCAAAAGGTATTGGGAAGTTTTTAATGAGATCGAGGATTGCTCGGAGCAGGTTGCCGTAGCGTCCTTTAAAATCGGTCTGCCGACCATCTCTTTGCTGCACCAGTCCCTTACTAAGGAGATCAGCACCTTCGACGATCTTATAGCCCGTATCGAGAAGTACGCCAAAGTGGAAGACGTGGTTCATCCTAATGGAGGGACAACGGTCGAGCAAAGGCGAATAAGGGAACAGAGAAGAACGATACCTAGAAGAAGGGGAACAAGAATGGGGGCAAGAAAGGATCCAAGAATGGAAATAAGGTTGATCCCTCCAAGGCGTTCCAGGCTATTAACACAGTCTTCAAGGAAACCATTTACAAAATTTTGAGCAAAATCAAAGACGAGCCATTTATTAAATGGCCTAAAAAGATGGGTGGCGACCCGACCAAAAGAAACAACGCGCTGAGATGCGCATTCCGTAAGGAGGGAGGCCATTGAATTGAGAATTGCAAGGCTCTGAAGTCATATCTGGAAGAGTTAGCCTAAGCATGGCGCCTCAATGAGTACATCGAGAAAAATGTTGACGAGGTCGCAGTCAATGGCGACCAAAAATCGAATAATGTCCTCGACGAGGATACAGGGCATGAGTTCCCAGTCATCGATGGGGCATCAGACTTGAAGCAGATCCAAGGGAACGCTGTTCGGATGGAACTCAAGAAGGTCACTGTCGTTATGGAGGCATTTCAGATCGATCCCGCCAAAAGACAGGCTGGTAAACTTCGGCGACCAAAGGACGTCGACTACACCAAGCACATCCTGTTTACCGAGGAAGATTTGATCGGGATGAGAACCCCGCATCACGACGCACTTGTGATCATACTCAGAAAGCCAATTGGACGTTGATAAGTTGCTTGTGGATCAGGGTAGTTCGTCAGAAGTGATGTACCTGGAATTGTTTCATAAACTAAAGCTGAACATTACCGACCTCAAAGAGGCCGCAGTACCGCTAGTCGCTTTGTTGTCAGTATTGGCTGATTGTCGATACGTATCGGCCGATTCCCTATATGTATCGACCGATTCGGTTCGATTCAGGCCTAAAAAGACACATATCGAGGATCTGTATCGAAAACATCAATGTATCATGCGTATCGGAGCTGAATCGCGATTCGATACATGATTCGAGTGATTCGCGATTCAGTTCCGTCGGGTCGGGTTGGGTTATTTCTGCACCAGGGCTTAAAAAACTAAAAAAACTTTTTTTTTAGCCGAAAATGATTATAACAATGTTTAAAGACTTTTAAACACATAAAGGAACAAAATCCTAGGTATAAAAGGTCCTTTCTCGTTTTTCTTGCGCTCCCCACCATTAATATTTTGTCCACCTCTTTCAAGCAGCTCTTTCTTGTCTTTTTCCTCAAGTTTTTGCTAAGAGAAGCTTCCACCCTATTTAATATCCTTGGTTTTGGTACTTGGGTAAGTAACGTGTTTATTTATTTATCGTTTCTCACTTTCTCAACCTATTTAATGTCTTCTTACTTATTTATTAAGCTGTCTTTATTTATTTATTGTTTTTGGTAGATTTGATCTTTGATATTTCCTCTTTATTTATTTAGAAAATGACTAAAAAAAAGAAATGTTGTGGTTGACCCATCATGGGATTATTGTGAAAAGGTGAATGATAATATATTGCATTTAAGATGTAATTTTTGTAAGGATGCAAAATGGGGTTGTACTTTTTGAATGAAGCACCATCTTGCCGGTACGGGAAAAGATGCAAAAAAGTGTATACAATGCCCCGAAGATGTTAGAAAAAAGTTTGCAAACATTTAGGAGTAAATGAGGATGATTATAATGAAGAAGGTGGGCAACAAAATGAGGGTGAAGAGGAGTTTGAAGTTGAGCAAAATTTTGAAAAAGCGAAAGGAACTATGGATGCATATATCATTAAAGGGAAGAGAAAATAAGTTGTTGTAAAACAAATAACTATAAATGCAATGTTAAAAAATGGGGGCCCGGTCATTAGTGACATTTGTAGATTTTTTTTTATTGAAATGGTATAGCGGCTTTTAATGTAGTAAAATGCCCCTTGTTAAAAAAGATGGTAAAATCAATTGGAGAAATTAGAAGTTTGAATCATATTATGTTATATAATTGATTATAAAGTGTTCTCTATATTTTTATTTAATTTTTACAATTTTATTTATTTTTTGTGCCGTGTCATACGATACGTATCGCGATACGATTCACGATACATAGGATTTTCGATACACGATACATATCACGATTCAACAACTATGGTTGGTCGGCTTTGCAGGAAGGATCACGATGCCACTGGGGAAGATCATTGTCCCAGTCTGAGCAGGAAACATATCCAAACTAATCGAGTTTTTAGTAGTGGACATTGAGTCCCCGTATCATGTCATTTTGGGTAGAGGTTGGCTCCATGCCATGAGGGTTGTACCCTCCACGTACCACCAGAAGTTGAAGTGTGTTTTCTAATATGGACTGTTCGTTTTTGTGTGCCCCTCTCCCCATACTACTTGAAAAATCTTTGGGAGGTGATTATATTTTTCTTGGATCTCAATTGTACTTGTCCCACCTAGCACCCAAACCCCCCATCATCCCGTTAAATTTTTTAATTGGTGATGGTTCATTTTCTCCATCTCACACATGCCTTCCGTTTTTCAAACGGAATTCTTACTTTTCGGGAGGCATGCATCCTAATGAGGGTACACCATTAATCCCTCAAAGTCAAATTGTATTTTGGGTGGACCCTCAAATTTTTCGACTTTTAGTGTATGATTTATTAGACGTTCAAATTTTAGGTTGTAAATAGTTAGTTTTTTTTTTCTCTTTTATTATAGTCTAGTTTCGATAGTTAGAGTTTTTGTTATTATTTTTGTTATGCTTGGTTCTAACGTGTTTTGTAGATTCAATGGACTCACACTCATCGAGGATCGCTCCATTTGGGTAATATCTTTATTTTCCTCTCTTTATGTTGTGTTCTTAATTCGCACTGAGGACAATGCAACATTTAAGTTAGGGGGTGTGGGATATTCTTCCCGTTTATTGTTTAGATTCATTGATTCAATCACATGTTCTTTCCAAGTGTGTTTTTTAGAAGAAAAAAAAAATGAAAAATTTTGAAAAAAAGCAAAAAATATTTTTCTTCAAAATAAATAAAAATTGGAATTTAAATTTTTCAAAAATATCACCTTTATTCTATTTAAAGTCTCAAATTGTTAACAATCAATTGCACTAAGCCAAAATTGACCGAAGATGAAAATTGAAAGAAAATTGACGACTTTACGAATAAGTGTGGAGATTGATCAAACCCGGTGAGATTTCGAGCCTTTCAATTTTTTATGAGTTTTTAAATCAATCCGAGTTTATGATTAACTCAAAGTTCTTTTCAGCATTTTATTAAGTCGTTGATGATCTCAATCCTTTGTTTTGATCGGTTATGGGAAATGTGTGAAATGTTATCTCGAAATTCGTGCTAAATATATCTTTAAACTTAATTAATCTCGAGATGCATATGGTAATGTGATTAGCAATTTGGACAATGAAGTAGGCCCTCTTTTGTTTAACCAAAAATATTAGCCATAAAAACGTTGTGAAAAATTATCCCTTTGCAACCCACTTTGAGCCTAATAAAATATTTCCCTTTCGTTTGATAACCCGAAAAAAACCAAATAGCCCGGAGTTGCGAAAATGGAATATTCATTAAGTCCGAAAAGTGCAACAAAAAGGGGCAAGAAAAAAATAGATATGCTCAAAAAAAAAAAAAAAAAAAAGAGAAAAATGAGCATATGCCCGAAATAGCACTAATGGACGTCGTAAGGACATTTTCCAATTCCGAACATTCCATCCATTCCCATTTTTTCCCTTTACACTTTTTAACCCGAAAAGTCCTAACTGAGTCCGAATGGCGAAATTGGTTACCGCGTGGAGAGCTAAGACATGAAAAGATAATATGAGAGATTAAATGGTGTGAACTAGAGGTGATGTTTCCCATTTCCAAATAACTGTATTCCGATGATGAGATCTTTTCACCATATATTTTCTTCTTTTCAATTTTGTATGCGTGAATTTGTGTCCATTATATTTACTCTTTATACCATGCATACCAAGAGAAAATAGCCACAATCCGAGTGATTCGTTTGTGAGTGCAATCCGTAAGAATTTGAATCAAAACGAATTTTCGAAAAGTAACGTAATGCTCGATCGGTGGAAATTTGAGGTTTAATTTTTGGCTTTGCACACACACACTATGGTTTGAGACAGTTGAATATGAATTTATGGTGATTATTTTTCGAAAAGTTTAAATTGTACAATTTTTAGGTATTTTGATATTTAGTTGAGTCAATAAAGAATTTTGTGGGTGTATTCACTGCAAACCCTCACGAGACAAAACTCGTCCTACTAGGGTAACCTAGGGGTTTAAAGGCTTGTTGCATACGCTAAATGCAACCGCTTGCTTGAGAAAGTGGAATTTTATTTTAATAAAAGAATTTTCAAGAGTATAATTTTGGCTAATTTCATTTACATTGCTCGGGACGCGCAAAGTTCTAAGTTAGGGGGTGTGATTAGGCACATATTCTTCACATTTATCCCCTTAATTTCGGTATTTTTATGATCCCGTGCAGTGTATTTAGCTTGGATTTGTCTCTTATTTATGCTACTAACCTTTTTTGGCAAGAATTTCATGTTTTGTGTATTTCTCATGTGTTTTACAGGTATTTCATGTAAGTTAGTGCGAAAGATAACTCAAAACAGTGAAAGAAACCAAGAAATGGAGAGTTGAAGGGCATTTTCGTAATTTTTCAGCCTTAGTCCGAAGGTGGGGCCAACTAGAAAGTTGAAGAGATCTAAATTACAAGAATACTGGAAAAAACGGCACCTCAATCCGAGCTACGGTGAAGAAGTTACGATGTTTTGAAGTTGCGCGATAATGAAGAGTCTCGATGTGCGAATTTCTGTCATTAATTATGCAGATTTTATGGTGATTGGTTGGCAAAAACTTGTTCCACAAGCGAAATTTGATGCCAAATTCGTGCAACTTGGTGCTATAAAAGACCAAGCCCTACCTCATTTTCAAGAGGAGTTGAATTCTAGAGAGAGGGAGTCAAATTCTAGGAGTAGGATTAGAGAGAGAAAGTTAGATTGTAGTTTTCTTTGGTAGAAGTTTTCATAAACCCTAGTTGTAAGTTTGAAGAAGAAGTTTTGCTGGATTCAAATTCATCTCTTTCTCCTCTTGCTAAATACAAGTATCATTTTATATTCTCTATTTTATTTTTCCATTCAATTCTCAATTGTTTTGCAAATTGTTAACAATGTTTGTTAGAGTTTTCTTTTGTTTTCATCATGTTTAGCTAATTTTTAAGGGTTGGGATGCATGAACCCATCCCAATATAATTTATCTACGTAGGAAATAGAATTTAAATTTAAATTTGAAAGAATCGTGTAAGATAAGCTCACAATCATCCTAGATCTTTTAATCTCTCTTGCCCTAGGTACTTGGGATATTTAAGAATATGATGTGCGTGTAATTATTTAGCACCGCTTTATATTTATCTTTGATTTCATATGATGCGGGCTTGAACCTCATATATGTAATGCTTAGTACCTATAAAGACTGGATTCATTCAAATTTATAATTTACAATTCTAGTATTCTAATGGGTAATTACTAGGGATTGGGGGATTGTATTCCAGCATATTTCCTCATTCATTTTAATTAATTTTATAAATTTGTTCCAACTTATTTCCCCTTGTCAACCATCCTCATCTTTTTCACTTTTATTTTAGAAGTAATAAATCAATTAAATTCTATAAAACATTCCCTGTGGATTCGATACCCAGACTTGCCACTATACTCCTTAAGAAGTGTAGTTACAAGTTTAGGTTTTTTTGTATTGAGGTTGGAAGCCGATAACAACGACTAGCGTATTATACGAACGCTCAGTTTTTCCACTCGATCAATGACATTCTGGTCTACTCCCAGACAGAGGAGGAGCACGCCGAGCATTTGAGGCAGGTTTTGCAGACGCTACGTCAGAACGAGTTGTATGCAAAGTATGAGAAGTGTGGGTTTTGGCTGAAGGAGGTTCAGTTTTTTGGGCATATTATTTCGGACCGGGGGATATCTGTTGATCCGGGGAAGGTATCCGCGGTGAGGGAGTGGGGACAGCCCACGACACCGACTGAGATCCGTAGTTTCTTGGGCTTAGCAGGATACTACAGGAGGTTTATTCGGGGTTTCTCCAAGATAGCGGGTCCCATGACACATCTGACTCGTAAGGGTGTGCCATTCATCTGGAGTGATGCCTGTCAGTTGGCATTCGATGAGTTGAAGGACAAGTTGACCTCAGCACCGGTGTTAGCATTGCCGAGACCGGGAGTTGAGTACCTAGTTTACACCGACGCGTCGTTACAAGGACTTGGAGGTGTATTGCAGCAGGAGAGTCAGGCCATAGCTTATGCTTCCCGTAAGCTTAAGCCTCACGAGAAGAATTACCCCACCCATGACTTGGAGTTAGCGGCAGTGGTATTTGCCCTTCAGATTTGGAGACATTATCTTTTGGGGGAGAAGTTTCGATTGTTCACGGACCACAAGTCCCTACAGTACCTATTCACGCAGAAGGAGTTGAATATGCGGCAACGGAGGTGGCTTGAGTTTGTGAAGGACTATCAGTTTGATATCCAATATCACCCGGGGAAGGCTACCGTGGTAGCAGACGCGTTGAGTCGTAGACCAGTAGATGAGGTGGCAGGGGTGTGGAAGGCAAAGTGAAAAGAGTTGGGACACCAGGATGCAGTGGCCCGATCATTCATGTCTGTGATGACTGTTACACCGCAGATTGTCACAAGAGTGGTAAAGGCACAGGCAAATGACTCGTTCTGTCAGGATCAGATAGTTCGATTACTAGCAGAGGGAGCCGAGTCCTATACCGTTAGCTCAGACGGGGGATTACGCTTCAATGGGAGATTGGTAGTCCCGAAAGGGGAGGAATTGCGACACGAGGTGATGGCAAAGTCGCACGGCTCACAGTTCGCGGTACATCCCGGTGGGGACAAAATGTACCAAGATATGAGACGTCAGTATTGGTGGAGCGGGATGAAGAGAGATATTGCCGTGTTTGTTTCTAAATGCGCCACTTGTCAGCTGGTAAAAGTGGATCATCAGAGACCGGCAGGACTTCTACAGCCATTAAAGGTCCCGATGTGGATGTGGGAGAGCATATCCATGGACTTTATCACGGGGTTGCCTACGTCACAGAGAGGTCACGACTCCATTTGGTTAATTGTGGACAGGTTGACCAAAGTCGCTCATTTTCTACCCGTAAGGACAGACTACACTACAGGACAGTATGCCCAGCTTTTTATTGCAGAAATAGTGAGACTTCACGGTGTGCCCCTAAATATCGTGTCTGACAGAGACAAGATATTCGTTTCACGGTTTTGGGAGAGTTTTCAGGAGGCCATGGGTACGGAATTGCGTTTGAGTACGGCTTATCATCCGCAGACCGATGGGCAAACCGAGCGTACAAATCAGATGTTGGAGGACATGTTGCGTATGTGCATCATTGATTTTGGGGGTGGATGGGAGCAGTATCTTCCACTGGTGGAGTTTGCTTACAACAACTCCTACCAGTTCACCATTGGCATGGCTCCAATTGAGGCGTTGTACGGTAGACCTTGTCGTTCCCCAGAATGTTGGTTGGAGGTGGGGGACAACAAACTACTTGGGCCGGAAGTGATTTAAGATACTTCGGCGAGGATAGAATTGATACGGAGTCGCATTCGGGTAGCTCAGGATCGGCAGAAGAGCTACGCTGATGCGAAGAGGTTCTTCAGGGAGTTCCAAGTGGGGGACCAAGTTTTACTCAGAGTATCTCCTATGAAGGGGATTATGCGATTTGGGAAGAAGGGGAAGTTGGCACCGAGATATGTGGAGCCATTTCCTATCGTCGAGCGAATTGGGTCTGTTGCATATAGACTTGGGTTACCGGAGCATTTGCACAGGATTCATGATGTGTTTCATATTTCCTCGCTAAGGAAATATCTTAGAGACTATTTGGCTCATTCTCACATTGCTTTGGAGGACATCGATCTCCAGCCTGATAGCTCCTACGAGGAGGGACTGATTGCTATTTTGGACCGAAGTGAGCGGAAACTGCGGTCAAAGATAGTTCCGTTAGTACGTGTTCAGTGGCGGCATCATAATGCCGAGGAGTCCACATGGGAGCGCGAGGATGAGATGCGCGAACGTTATCCAGAGTTATTTTTACCAGGTACTTTCTAGTTCCGAATTTCGGGACGAAATTCTGTTATTAGGGAGGAAGTATGTAATACCCCGTATTTTTGTGATATTTAGTTATGGGATTAATTGAATTAAATGTGCATTAATTGAGAATTAATCCGGATAAAATACTAACGAGATGTGAGTTGGTATTCGATTATAATGTATACATATGATGTTATATGAATATTGAAACTATTGAAATTGTCGCGAGATTTAAATACGACAATTTGGGAAATTTTGTGGGACACGCGTAACAGTCGCGTCAGGAATATAATTATTTTAATTAAAAAGTAAATTTTATTTTTATCGACTGTATGGTCATTTTGAGTGTGGCAACGTGTCCGGAAGGGTCGAAATAGTCAGAAAACACTAGCCGGGGGTTTAGTTTGGGTCCCGGGGAATTTTTGGGCCATACCGGCAACTTAAAAGGGTATTTAGGTAATTTTGAAATTTGGGGAATTATGACCAACGAATTTTGGGAATTAAAAATAGGGAATTTAATAACCCACTAACCCATTACCAGCAATTAAGTGATTAGAGGGCAACGGGAGTTAGAGGAGGAAGTTAGGAAAAGTTCCAAAGAGAAAACACAACCTCCATCTTCAACCTTCAACCTTGGGAGAAAAAGAAAGAGTGCAACCTTCATCATTCTACACCAAATTCAGATAATAATCCAAGGCACGTGGTTTAATTACGTTAATTTCAAGCGAATGCTTCTTCCATGCTTAGAAAATTGATATATTTGTATTGTATTGGGAGATTTATAAAAAAAAAACATGAAATTGGAGTTATAAATTCAGATTTTGATATAGGTTTGCATGTAGAATTGTTATTGGGTGATTAGACTAAAAGAATTACTACTTTTTATGTTACAAAATGGATCTATTTATGGAAATTGATGACTTTAAATTTCTAGGGTTCATGGTCATAAGATTTGGGGAAAAGTGGGGAGTTATGATAATTAGATGATGGTTAGGAAGATTTGGCCCCATATAAATGTTATATTATGACCTACGAATGTTTAGTGATGATTAAAGACATTAAAATACTGTTGGGGCGACTTTTAGATGAGATTAAAGGTGAAGAAAATTGAGAAAAACGTGATAGGAAAATTTTGGGCCCGGAACTGTCACCTCGTTAGAAGACCTACCCAGGTCGTTCGAACGAGCTTCTAACGAGCTGATAGTTTGCCTTCTAACGAGTTGGATGTTCGTTCGATGCCTTTCGTTCGAACGAGCTCGTTAGATGCCCACTTCGTTCGAACGAAGTCTCGTTGTTCGAACGAGACTTCTAACGAGTTGACAGATTGACCTTTTTGGCCTAGTTTGATTTCTAGTGTCCCGTAACCTTGTTTAATTGTAGAGATAACATTACCTTGATGACTAATTGATATAGTTGGGATATTCGGGATATATTGAGGTGTAAAATATAGAAGAATGATTTGAACCAAATGATATTTGTGGATTAGGACGCGAGTAACTAATCACGATGCGAGGATAATTAATGACTTGAATACTTATAAACCGGGGACATATGATTTGTGTGACATTAACAGTTGGTATGAGAATAAGAAGTATACCACTAATAATTATGGTAATTACTAAGATGTGTGCATGCTTAGTATATGTATATGATTTTATGTGTATGACATACCTACCATACTTGTTATCATGGGAGGTTTGCGTTCGGTTAGGGCCATCTACTCTTTGTGTGCCTACGGGGGGATTTAGATTGGTACCTCGAGAACATAGGTCAGAGAAGGACTTATTGGGAAGTTAATAAGAATGCTGATCGTGGGAGCGTAGGTATGTGCGTGACCCATGTGATGTGACTGTGTTCGCCTCCATTGATTGTGATTGTTGTTATCTGAGAACGATTCCTGAGAGATTCGGAATGCGTGATCCTTATGTACGTGATGTACCGGGATGGATAGCAGAGTATGTGTGCACCGCAGGTTAGTCTCGGGGCGCTTGTATAGTATATTTATGATGTGAATAATATACGGTTAAATGAAAAGGAATTGTTATGTTTTCATTGCGAGTATAATTATAGTAAAGCCTTGATAAAGATAAAAAGGGATAACCTGCTATATATTGTAATGCTAATAATTGAGAATCCGAGTTTAAGTAAGGGCCTCTATTTAATTGATAACGTTAGAATGTATAATGGGAATCGAGTAGAAAGGGGTAGAACTTAAAACGGTTTAGTTAGAGATGAATACCACTTAGATGGGTACTGTACGTTAGGAGTGCACAAGTAGTCGAGAGGTGAGTATTTCATGTGAGTGCGCGTCCTAACATGTATTTTGCATTCATTGTTTTAATGTTATTAAAGCACTTGCTGGTTTTAAAATACTCTCCACTTTCGGGCTCTGACCCGTTTGCTTTCAAATCTATTTTTGTAAAAAAACCTTTTTAGGTGCCCAGCCACAAGGACACCATGCATAGGATTTCCATTCAGGTGACGAGTTGTAGCTGTTGTGGAAGTTACAGGGCCTTGATATTAGACGCCTCATTTTCTAGTCTTAACTCCATATTCAGTTTCATCATTTGTAGGGCATGTCGCCCATTTCTATTAGAGACATTTCATAATTCGGTTATTCAGATTTTTTGTATGTAATTAATTCAGGATACACTGTTTTATTTATTTCAGTTTGTTGGATTGTTGTGAGGAGTTTTCCTCCGGACTTATTAATTATTTGTT
The DNA here is from genome assembly GCA_949130495.1 of Sambucus nigra. Taxonomy (NCBI): domain Eukaryota; kingdom Viridiplantae; phylum Streptophyta; class Magnoliopsida; order Dipsacales; family Adoxaceae; genus Sambucus; species Sambucus nigra. Next base: position 320,736,778 of record OX422215.1, on the reverse strand, counting down.
GGTTACTTTATTGAGACTTTATGGTGTATGGTGATGTTATTCGTTTACATTTCATTTATCGCATGTTAATCAGATTTAATTTAAAATTTGACAACTTACTTTTTAAATACTAGGTGGTTAGTAATCATTAAATATTTTCGACAGTGATGCTATTAACTGAACCAACTCGGCATTTTGAATTAATTTAATAAAGGAGTAGCTACCCGGTATTTAATTAGTCGGGGTGTCACATTAAACTCCTCTTCGCACAAAGTAGCGTCGTTTTATCTGACTAACATACTGATTTTTTTAACATTATTATTTCATATTTCAAGGATTGTTAAATTTATTTTCAATATACTAAACCCATTTCTCCCAACTACACACGTTTATGTTCATGAATGTAAGATTTTATACCCATAAAACCCATATGTGCATCCTAGCATTTCTTCATCAAGTTCAACTTAATATTTGACCTGAAATAACTAGTTCAAACATGATATTCATAAGGAATAACTTCCTTAAACATTCTTAAATTTTAACTTGATTCCAACTTCAACTTTTAATTATTTTACTATCACATATTTATCAACCTATATTCATATATAGTGATAATAAGCGTAAATAGTCGTGTAAATCATACATGTGTATAGATATAACTAGCATTCTTGATTTTAAACTTGAAAATAATATAGAAACTTCTTGAAGACAATAACTTTGATGAAGATGTTAAAAAGAATACCCGATAAGCTCCAAGTTTTTTGAATTTTAGTTCTTCTAGTAATCCTCTTTTACCCATGATAACACCTCTATAACACTTGGAAACCTTTGATTATTGAAGGATAATTGTGTGGGATAGTATGAGTGAACTACATAGAGAATAGCAAGTTCTTGCTGAGTTAAAATAGTGGAGAGAATGCTTATTTTCGGATTGGACTAAATGCAGATTTTCACTCAGCATATAAGGGAGGAATTATGATAGGTAGTCCGTTATGAGCCACCTTACATACCCCTACCCATATCACATGATCCATACCCATTAAGGGTTGCTACCTTACTGTCTAAAGGGTCTAAAGATAGCTAGAAAGTGATCAACGCCCAATAGAAGCCGTTCAAAAAGACCCCACAAAGTTGTACACTCGACAACCTACAAATATAAACATTCTGCAGGTGCCGAATCGATTTGCACCGAACATGTACATTTTTTTTAAATGTTGAATCCACCCAACAATTTTTATTTTAGTTTTGAATTTATTTTCACCCACATTTACAACCATGGAAACTTTACGTAACACGATTTTTTTCAAATTTTGAGTATTTATTATTTTACAAAATCGTGTGTTACACAATTCCAACTATCAATTGTCCTAAGTTGGTTAACAAACACAAAACTAAAGAATATAAGGTTGTATGAGTTTAAGTGCACTTATAAATTAGGTTCAAACCATCCCAAATGTTTTTCTTTTTTTTTTAAATAATTTTTTTTTTCATATGAAATATTACAAATTCGTAATGAAAATAACACCAAACTCAATGTCAATTAAAAATAGATACCAAATTCTATGCATATATATATTCAACCGACCGTAGGGAGGTTTTCTCCTCCACTTACACGAAAAAACATTTTCCCGTCCGTCTTACACATTTCATCTCCAGCTTATCTGTCTTCTCATCCTCTCCGCATCTTACACGCCGCTCTCTCCTCTTAACGCTCTATCTTTGTCCCTTTATTTCCCTTCCCCAAGTTCTAAGACCCTCTCCAATACCATTCCCAAATCCATACAACCCAAGACCCTAGATACTCACAAATCTACCCACCCATTTTCTTCGTATTCCCATCATCCCACACCACCGTTCAACACTAAATTCCTTTACCACAATCCACAAGGTAAGTTTTCTCTGTATAACTCAATCTCGTTTCATTTGGAGTTATTTTATGGATTTAAAGATATACTTTGAATTTTCTTATTTATAAATTATTAATTTCTTAGATAAAGGGATGTTACGATTTTGGCTTTGTATCAATAACATTTTTATATGAAATTGGTACTCTAAAATATTAAATTTATGCAATCATTGATTCGACAACATTAAATTTCTTATACATGAGATTATCCAGTTAGTTTTTACCCCATAGAGTGGTTATGAGTTAAATGTTCTATTGGGTGGTTATATTTGATTAAATACGAGAATTCCCAATTGGCAAGCTGTTAGAATGAAACCCATTTAATGATTTTTGTTTTATTTTATTAGAAAGTTTAAATTTCTTAAATTTGAAAACTACCCAATTACTATTTTAGCATAATAATTGTTCTTATGCTAGATAGAAACCCATGTGATGATTATTGTAATTTTGTCAAAACATTAAATTTCTTATATTTGGGGGATTACCCATTAATATTTTGCTCAGTTTTTACCCCCATAAAATCGCATAAAGTGGGTTTAGTTTGGCTATTGATTTGTTGTATGTGGTTATATTTGTGAATTTTCATTTGGCAAGTTATTAGAATGAACCCCTATTTGATAATTATTGTTATTCACTATTATTCTGTTATGACATAAAATTTTCATATATTTAAAATTACCGAGTTACAATTTTGTCAGTTTTTAGCCCATAAAGTATGCATGGTTTGATTCTTCTAATTTTTAATTGGGTTGTTTGGTTACACATTGAAAATTTTCCAATTGGTATGTTTCTAGAATGAAACCCATGTGATGATTATTGTTATTTTGTTATAAAATCAAATTTATTCTTTTTGAGTCCCAACAATATATATTGAGCTCTTTATCAAGGGTGTTGGATATGACCAGCTATTGGTGCACTTACTTTTTGTTTCTTCTTTTTATGGAATTGTTGTTTCGTGGTTTTATACATATGCCTATTTAGATTTTTGGTAGCAAGGTTTCATTTCGACAGCATTACAGATTGTAAGTGGATGAATGATATTCTAAGAATCTTTTTTTTTTTAAAGTAAATTATTCTAATAATCTTATAATATGCACAACATCTTCTCCTGCCTTCCTCCCGTGTTTTTATTTTTGAGCTAGTGTTAAATTTGTAAGGCACTCTGAGGTGGTTTCAACGGTTGCTCGAATAGTTCTTTTACTAATTAGACATGTTCATATAATCAAATAGTTTTTTTTAATGAATTCCCTATTTTATACTCTTAGCTTCCATCAATTGCCATTTAATATATTTGTCCATGTCGAATTTCAATTTTTTTTCCTATCTCATTTGAGGTGTATTAAAGAATTTATTTCGTACACAAGTTCTTTGCTCATTGTCTATCAAAGCATCATGAGTTCACTTGTCGTTTAATAGAGTGTCCCCTTTATTTCTTTTTGAGCCATCTTTTTTGTCGGTAAAGGCAGTTGTATATGAGGGATATCGTTGCATTCAAATATTGACTCATAAGATTGTTATAAGAGTCCACGAATGATTTGATGCCCCGCCTATTCTAATCCTGAGTGACCAGTCCATTATTAAAAATAGGAGTCTTTAATGGTATCATTATTAGCATCACTGTCGAATTTCAAATTAATTACTAATACCCTAATAGCCCGGAGCTAAAATTTTAATCTTAATTATTATCATGCAATAAATAAATCGAAATAAGTATACCATTCACCATTTCCATGCACATCACGATGAGTAATAAGATAATGACACAACCAAATAACTGATTATAGAATAACATTCCAGAGAAAAATCTAAATACAGCCATTCATGAGTAATGTCTAAATCAATACAAGAAATAAACATAAGTATAAAGTCTCTGAAAATAATATCAAACTAAGAATGGGTGACATGCCCGACTAAGATAACTAAGGATGCATCATAACTGAAATAAAAATGGAAGCATCTAATGGCAAGGTCCTGCAACTTCCACAGCGACTGCAACACGTCAGATGTAACAACTCCTATGCGTGGCGTTCCTGTAGGTGGGTGCCTAAAATTATTTTTACGAAAAGGATTTGAAATGGGTCAGAGCCAAGGAAAACAGTTTGAAAAAGTCTAGCAAGTGCTTAAAATGCATCAAGATAAGATATTAAATACATGTTAGTACTGCGTGCTCTCACTTGAGATCCTCACCCCTCAAACTAATGTGCACGCCTAACGTACCATTCAAGCCCACCTAGTTATGCTACCCGCCTAACTAGTCTGACTTACATTTCTACGTATTTAATAACTTATAGTGCCCACCCATATAGTCCATACAATACTAAACCACACTTCCCATTCTTTTTATTTATTTAATATCACCAGTTCATATGTAAGTTTTTCACACACTTATAATATTTTGAATATCACTATTTATTTTATTTACTAATACACCCGTAGTAGAATCAATCACATGAATATATATATTTACATCACTATTGTAATATATACGTATACGGCATCCCTATGTGGAGACCTGCGATGTGGACATACTCTGCTATTAAGTCCTCGTATATCACGTACTAAATAAAGACATCTGTCCGGAGATCACCCACGAATCGTAAATTAAATCACACATATTGGAGGCGAATATAGTCCCAATTTTATGGGTCACACACATACCAAACATGCCCAATTGACCGTCGAAACTATCATACGCTCAAATAGCACGTGCCTAAGTTTTATGTCCTTGGGGTACAAGTTATAATCCCCCACAATGGGATCATCAGGATAAGATTGTCCATGGCGCTCATGGCGCATAAACCTTTCGTAATAACAAGTAGCCTAGGTATGTTTACACATAAGAGAATACACAATAGGCATTCACACACCCTATGTACGTACATATAGGTATACCCTCAACCTATAGCATAAGCCTCGTACGTAGTATATATAATACCCGAATATCCTACGTATTTTAAATTCACCATTTAACTATTCATCGTATTCTTCCCGAGTGTTTTCCCCACTACTCGAAGGATCCTACTCACTCCACTGAATTATTTCAGTAATTAAAATATTCTTCCATCGCTGGTCCGATCGTATATTTGCTCACACTTTTCGTGACTCATTTTCATTTACTAACGAACATATAAATGTCAAACTAAGCCTCGTGGTTCACTCAGTTTATTATAAATTTTGTGAAATCAACTATGAAATATATCACATACATTGCTAACCAATATACTCTTCATTTAGAAGGAAATCATCAACTCAACCTATCAAATTTCAACAAAAATCAAAACTCATAAATGCCAGGTCCCCCGAACCGGTTTGGGGGGGCATGAGAACCAGTTCAAGGGTACTATCGAACCAGTTTGGGGGAACATGCGAACCGATTTGCTGTACCCGGGGGGTGTTCATTTTCTTTCAGCTACGGGTTTTCACCATTTTTACACCTCCAAACCAACATTACACTATTCCAAATTCCCAACCAAATATCTCTAACATTATAGTAACATATATCAACGATTTTTAATTTATTAGAATCATTAAATCTTTACACAATAACCCCAAATCAGATTTAATCAAGATTTATTTCTAAAAACCCTAGATTATTGCTCCTGTTCAAGAACCTCGACATAATTCCATATTTCTTCCCAAATTTCATGATATTTTTCATCAAAATTCATCTACATATATCAGGGATCAAATATGTTATCATTCCTGCCCAAGAATATGAATTATATCTCCAATTTCAAGAACAAAGTTCATAAATTTCATGAGAAGTCATCCTGTTCTAACATGGATGGTATATCAAATCAAAAGTTAGCAAGATAAACACATGCCTTAATATGTAAGTCTGATTTATGCAAAATTGGTGGTGAGATTTGTGTTTTTCTCTTCCCGATCTACATTCCGGTGGTGGTGGCGGTGCAAGAGGGTGGTTTTTGGCCTTGAAACCCTAGGAATGTCTCTCCTTCCTCTTCCCGTGACTCTCCCTTTGGTTTGACAACTGATAACCCTAGTTTCCTTTATGCTTCATCAGATATAATCTTCTAATTTTCGTGGGTTTATTATCTCCAAAATTTCAAAAGACCAAAATACCCCTCCGGTGTGTCGGTTTGGTCTAAAAGTGTCCCGGGACCCAAACTAAATCCCCGGGTAGACTTTTCTGACTATCTCGATCCTTCCGGACACAGTGGCACACTCAAAATGACTATATGGAATATAAATAGTGAAATTATATTTTATTTTCCAAATTAGGTCTCGACATGACTAACACGTGCATCCCGATTAAATTTACCGTAATTGTCGTATTTCTCACTCACGACAATTATAATATTTCCTTATCTTTATTATTACTCATTCACTAAGTAATAATTAATATACATAAATATTAACCCTTATCTCGCTAATTAATATTTATTTTATCGAATTAATTTTCAAATATAATTTAATTAACCCCAATTAATTCCCAATAAAAAATCAATAAAATTACGGGGTCTTACATACTTACCCCTTAATAATGGTATTTCATCCCGAAATTCAGAAAAATAAAATATCTGGTATGAATAAATCTGGATACTTTTTGCGCATTTCATCCTCGTGCTCCCAAGTGGACTCGTCGGCATTATGATGCCCCAAATGAACCCGCACAAGTGGAACTACCTTCGACCTCAGTCTCCTCTCGCTATGGTCTAAGATAGCAACCGGCCTCTCCTCAGTCTCCCAACTCCTTCTATTTTGCCTTTCAAACTTCAGCTACATCCCCTACTGGTCTGTGGCTCAACGCGTCTGCCACCACGATAGCCTTTCTCGGGTGATACTGGATGTTATAATGATAATCTTTCACAAATTCAAGCCACCTGTGTTGCTGCATATTCAACTCTCTTTGAGTGAACAAGTACTACAGTAACTTATGATCTGTGAGTAGGCAAAATCTCTCTCCCAGCAAATAATATCTCCAAATTCGCAACACAAACACGACCGTTGTTAACTCTAAGTCGTGGGTGGGGTAATTCCTCTCGTGAGGCTTAAGCTTGCGGGAAGCATACGCTATAGCCTGATCCTGCTGCTGTAGCACACCCCCAAGTCCCTGTAGGGACACATCAATAAAAACAAGATGCTTCAGTTCTGCCCTGGGAAGTGCGAGTACGGGTGCCGAAGTTAACTTGTCCTTCAGCTCATCAAAAGCCAACTGACAAGCGTCATCCCAAATAAATGGTACACCTTTGCAAGTCAAATTAATCAATGGACCCACAATCTTCGAGAATCTACTAATAAACCGTCTTTAGTACCAGGTTAATCCTGAGAAACTGTGCACCTCCATCGGTGTTGTGGGCTATCCCCACTTCCTCACCACTAACACCTTACTCGGGTCCACCGATATCCTTAACTCAAAAACTATATACCCCCAAAACTATACCTCGCGTAACCAGAACCCGCATTTTTAAAACTTTGCATAAAACTAATGCCTATGCAGTGTTTGTAAGACCCGACGCAAATGCTCGGCATGCTCCTCTTTGGTTCGAGAATAAATCAAAATATCATCAATGAAGACGATAACAAACTGATACAAGAACTCTCTGAACACCCTATTCATCAAGTCCATAAATACGGTTGGCGCATTAGTTAGCCTAAATGGCATAACCCAAAACTCATAGGACCCATATCTCGTCAAGAAGGCAGTCTTAGACACGTTCTGCTCCCGGATGCGCAACTGGTGATACCCTCATCTCAAATCTATCTTAGAAAAGTAGGCGACTCCTCTTATCTGATCGAATAAGTCATCGATTCGGGGCAACGGATACTTATTCCGTATCGTGACTTTATTCAACTCCCGATAATCCACACACAAGCGTAAGGACCCATCTCTTTTCTTTATAAATAATACCGGGGCACCCCAAGGCGACGTACTACGACGTACCAAACCCTGCCCAAACAGCTGCTCAATCTGATCCCTTAACTTCCGCATCTCCATAGGACCGTACAATATGGTGCACGAGCTATTGGCCAAGTGCCCGGCGCCAAGTCAATGACGAACTCAATCTCTCTACTAGGGGCAAATATAATATCTCCTAAAATACATCGGCAAACTCATATATGACTGGGATCTAATCAAGGGAAATCACCACCCCCTGAGTGGTCTCCTCCTCTACGTAATACAAATGAGTGGATGATCCTCCCTCAGGACGAGGCATCGCCACTAAGAACATCTCCTGGTCGGGGATCGCAAACACTATACTCCAGCTGCTGCTGAACTCTGCCTTTATGAGGGCACTCCTCTCGCTTGTGGCCAGTCTTGTATGAAATAGTTGCCCGCAAAGTTACCTTCCCTCTGTCTCTGTTGGCCGCGACCTTACTGTCCATTACCATCCCTTCCCTGGCCTGCTGGTAGGGGTGGCAATTCGTGTGCGTCGTGTCGTGTCATGTCGGGTTCGTGTCAAGTATTAGTCAATCCTAACCCGACCCATTTAACTAATCGTGTCAGATGAGCAAACACTAACCAAACCTATTTATTATCGTGCCGTGTTTGGGTTGACCCGCATAACCCATTAAGTAAAATATAAAATAATTTTTTTCTTCTCTCTTAACCAATCATACCAATCATAGGCCTACAATAACTTAAATTTAATTAATTTTAACTTCTTTCAACACATAAATAATTTATCATCCGATTCTCCATGAGTTTTATAGAATGCCTATCAAGATATATAAATTATCCAATATATTCTCCATAAAATACGAGTTAAGCGGGTCTATTCGTGTCATTTTCGAGTTATACGTGTTTGACACTAACCCAACCCATATATTATTCGTGTTGGCGGGTCGTGTCATATTCGAGTTCGTGTCAACAAATCGTCAATCCTAACCCGCTGACTTCGTGTCGAGTTCGTGTCGGGTTATCGTGTCGTGTCAAAAATTACCACCCCTACCTGCTGGCCCGGCTGAATCCACCCTGTCCCTGACGATAATCCCCTGAATGGAACCTCTTAGCAGCATCCCCCTGGAAGGGATCCTGCTCACTCTGCCTCTGTTGACCCTGAGTCGATTGTGCCCCACCAACACTGCTACCCCCAGTCCTGCTTTACTGGCTCGACTCTCCAGCACGTTTGCTTCCCTTAACATGGAAGCGGTGGTTCTAGTAATGTAATAGAGCAGCATTCAACACCTCAGTATATGTAATGGTTTTCGCCTCATCTCTTTCTGGATGGTGGATGGGAGATTTGTGGTCAAATCGCTCCCATGACTAGTGTATCGGCATACCGGTTCGCTCTTCCGCGGTGGTAACAGAATCCTACCACTGTAATGTCACCCCAACTATCCTAAATGTAGCTATAACTGCTTTTGAACGTCCATGCACTCGTACATCCTCAAATGCCTCTAGATGTCTTTCTTCCATTGGCTAGCAACCACCACATCTGAAGTCCCCTGGAACTCGGGAGGGTGTGCCTTCTGAAAGTCATCTCTAACTTGCTCCCAAGCATAAAGGAATGCATGTGCCTGAGCTGGTGCCACAACCTGTGTCTGGGGTGGTGCCTGTTGTGTAACTGTCCCAATATTGCATTAACCGCCTGTGCAACTATAGCGACAACCTCTGCAGCATTCATGGTACTCTGGGCCGGAGTTGGTTGAGGCTCTAGCTATGCCTTTGGGGTGGCTCGTGGTGCACGACGAGGAGGCATCTGAAACGAGAAAGAATTTTTCATCAGTTCACAATTTAATATGTCTTAACATGGCTGAAGATGTAAATGCGTAATAGAGAATACAATAGTCCTAATAATAGGGCTCTATATCAAAGAACGCTACATTGAAAATCATAGTAAGCCGCACAGATCCTAAAGAAAGTAGAACTTGATGCTCTGATACCATATGTGACACCCAACCTATTCCAATCCTGGGTGATGAGTCCATTATTAAATTAAATAGGAATCATTAATGGTGTCATTCTTAGCATCACTTTCGAATTTCAAATTAATTACTGATACCCTAATAGCTCGGTGCCAAAATTTTAATCTTAATTATTATCATGTAATAAATTAATGGGAATAAATATACCATTCACCATTTCCATGCACATCACGATGATTAATAAGATAATAATATAAGTAAATAACTGAGTCTGGAATAACACTCCAGATAAAAAACTAAATATAGTCATCTATAAGTAATGTCTAAATAAATACTGGAAATAAACAGAATTACAAAGTCTCTGAAAATAATATCAAACTAAGAATGGGCGACATGACCGACTAAGATAACTAAGGATGCATTAGAACTGAAATAAATATGGAAACGTCTAATAGCAAGGTACTGCAACATGTACAACAGCTGCAGCATGTCAAATGTAGCAACTCCTATGCTTGGCGTCCCTGTGGCTGGGCACCTAAAATTGTTTTTACAAAAAGGATTTGAAACGGCTCAGAGCCCAAGTAAAACAGTTTGAAAAAGTTTAGCAAATGTTTAAAATACATCGAGATAAGATATTAAATACATGTTAGTACTTCCCCTCACTTGAGATCCTCACCCCTTTAACTAATATGCATGCCTAACGTACCATTCTAACCCACCTAGTTATACTACCCGCCTAACTAGTCTGACTTACATCTCTTTACATCTAATAACTTATAGTTCCCACCCGTATAGTCCATACGATGCTAAACCACATTTCTCATTCTTTTTATTTATTTAATATCATCAGTTCATATGTAAGTTTTTCACACACTTAGAATACTTTGAATATCACTATTTATTTTATCTACTAATACACCCGTAGTATAATCAATCACGGGAATATATATATTTACACCACTATTGTAATATATCCGTATACGGCATCCCTATGTGGAGACCTGCGATGCGAGCATACTCTGCTATCAAGTCCTGGTACATCATGTATACACTAAATAAGGACATTGGTCCGGAGATCACCCTTAAACCGTAAATCAAATCACATATATTGGAGGCAAACATAGTCCCAAGCCTATGGGTCGCGCACACACTAAACGTGCCCAATCGACCGTCGAAACTATCATACACTCAGATAGCTCGTACCTAGGTTCAATGTCCTTGTGGTACAAATCATAATCCCCCACAATGGACTCATTAGGATAAGACTGTCGACGACGCGTAAACCTCCTGTGATAGCAAGTGGCCCAGGTATATTTACACATAAGAGTATACACAATAGGCATTCACACACCCTATGTGTGTGTGTGTGCACGTGCGCGCGCGTGTGTGTATACATATAGGTATACCCTCAACCTATAGCATAAGCTTCATATATAATATATATAATATCCGAATATCCTACGTATTTTAAATTCACTATGTAACTATTCATCGTATTCTTCCCGAGTGTTTTCCCCACTACTCGAAGGATCCTACTCACTCCACTTAATTATTTCAGTAATTAAAATATTCTTCCATCGCTAGTCCGGTCGTATATTTGCTCACACTTTTTGTGACTCATTTTAATTTACTAACAAACATTTAAATGTCAAACTAAGCCTCGTGGTTCACTCGTGTTCATTATAATTTTTGTGAAATCAACTATGAAATATATCACATACGTTATTAAAGGAAATCATCAACCCAGCCTATCAAAATCAACAAAAATCGAAACTCAGAAATGCTAGGTCCCCCGAATCGGTTTGGGGGGACATGCGAACCGGTTCGAGGGTAGAGCCAGATCGATTTGGGGGGACATGCGAACCGGTTCGAGGGTAGAGCCAGATCGGTTTGGGGGAACATGTGAATCGGTTCACTGTACTTGGCTGTTCATCTTATTCCATCTACTGGTTTTCACAACTTTTACACCTCCAAACCAACATTACACTATCCCAAACTCCCAAACAAAGATCTCTAACATTATAGTAACATGTATCGACGATTTTTAACGTATTAGAATCATTAAATCTTTACAGAACAACCCCAAATCAGATTTAACAAGATTTATTTTCTAAAAACCCTAGATTATTGCTCCTATTCAAGAACCTCAACATAATTCCAGATTTGTTCCCAAATTTCATGATATTTATCATCAAAACTCATCTACATATATCAGGGATCAAATATGTTATAATTCCTACCCAAGAATATGAATTATATCTCCAATTTCAAGATAAAAGTTCATAAATTTCATAAGAAGTCATCCTATTCTAACATGGATGGCATATAAAATCAAAAGTTAGCAAACACTTCTCTTAATGTGGAAGTCTGATTTTTACAAAATTGGTGGTAAGACTTGTGTTCTCCTTTTTTCGATCTACAATTCGGTGGTGGTGGTGCAAGAGGGTGATTTTTGGCCTTGGAATCCTAGGAATGGCTCGCCTTCTTCCTCCTGTGACTCTCCCTTTGGTTTGGCAATTGATAACGCTAGTTTCCTTTACGCTTCATCAAATATAATCTTCTAATTTTCGTGGGTTTATTATCTCCAAAATTTCAAAAGACCAAAATATCCCTCCGGAGTGCCGGTTTGGCCTAAAAGTGCCTCAGGACCCAAACTAAACTCTCGGGTAGACTTTTCTGACCATCTCGACCATTCTGAACACACTTGAAATGACCATATGAGATACCAAAAGTGAAATTATATTTTATTTCCCAAATTAAGTCCCAATACGACTGACACGCGCGTCCCGACTAAATTTACCATAATTATCGTATTTCTCACTCACTACAATTATAATATTTCCTTATCATTATTATTACTCATTCACTAAGTAATATTCAATATAATTAAATATTAACCTTTGTCTCGCTAGTTAATACTTATTTTACCGGAATAATTTTCAAATATAATTTAATTAATCCCAATTAATTCAAAATAGAAAAATCATTAAAATTACGGGGTGTTACAAATGACTCCATTGGCGCATCAAATGCACATCATTGGTGGCTTTAATGCCTTTGGTGGCTTTATGGCTTTAATGCACATCGTTAGTGTGCACGATATACTAATCTTCTTGTGCATTATGTTTAGAGATTTTTGACTTGTGATATTATTATTTAGAACTAGCTATGAGAACTTTTGTTTCGATGTATTGACATCTTTTGTTAGTCCATTTACATTGGATGTTCAATATGATGTATGCCACCGTGATAAATGATTTCTGTTTGATATTAATGGTATGTTTTGAATGTAGAAATTGATGATTTGTATTTGAATTATCTTGATTTGATTGATTATGCTTTGAATTAAGAAATTGATGTTTTGTGTTTGAATAGACTATTGCGATTTGCTTGCAGGTTTTGCAGCATAAGTCCAACGATCCACGTTATTCTAGTTATATAATCTCTACTACTTTAAAAGAGGCTACTTCCTCTTCAAAAACCAAAGGACTAAACTACCCTCATTAATTTTAAACTTCCTACCATACCCTTGCTAATACACCTAATTATCTATCCCTACTTTCTTCTTCCATTTTCGTTATTCCAATCCAACCCTAGAAATCAACCGTCACAAAAATTAATGACAACACATTCATTGTATCAAATCCAAAATTAATGTTAATTCATTCATCTTTCACATTACTTTCTTCTACCATTTTCGTTCTTCCAATCCAACCCTAGAAATCAACCATCACAAAAATTAATGACAACACATTCATTTTGCACATTCATTAATTGTATCAAATCCCAAATTAATGTTAATTCATTCATCTTCCACATTCATTCAGCCTGCCAAATGGAATTTGAAACACCAACAGTTAGGAATTAATGATAACACATTCATTTTGCACATTCATTCATTGTGTCAAATACCAAATTAATGTTAATTCATTGATCTTCCACATTCATTCAGCCTGTCAAATGGAATCTGAAACACCAACAATCAGGAATTAATGACAACACATTCATTTTGCACATTCATTCATTATATCAAATCCCAAATTAATGTTACTTCATTCATCTTCTACACTCATTCAGCCCGTCAAATGGAATCTGAAACACCAACAGTCAGCCTACGAATTTTTTTCGTATATTAGATATGTATCTTCTATGCCATCAAATATTTTTTTCCTTACTTTTGGTTCTTCTGAAAAAAAAAGGTTAGTACTCCTACTTCCCTGTGTAATTTTTGCTTCTGTTCCGGTTTAAAATGTTAATAATAATCTGATAAGTTTGTACGTAAAGTAAATTTCAATGTGGTTGGATTTTTTAATCTGTTGAAATTATATTTGTAATTGTAGAATTTCTAAAATATTAGAATCTTTGCCATTAAAATATTAGTAACGATGTTCGTTTTTGGTATCTGTTAAATTGCTATGTTAAGTCGTTCAATAATTATTTCCAAAGTTATGTTTTTCAAAAATATCAGATATCCAAATTGTATATTGTATTTTTGTTTTTCTTTTTATTTGTCATTTTATCGTCAAATTAAGTTAATTTTTATATTTTACCAATTTCGTATTGATTTAAATATATAGTTTTGGGCATATATTTGTGAGTTATAAATCTTTTATTTATGTTTTTCAAGTTTTATATAATCTTAATCATATGTTGGAGAATGTGCGCTAACTGAGCGATTAAATTATCTTTGCATAGGTTTTTGGATTCCAATATATCCTTTGGCACTTGGTGGATTCGTGACTTTAAAGATCTTGGAGGAATAGTTTGTTGTTAGGCAAGACGAATAACGGTTGATACCAGTGTGCTGTACCGTTGTGGAGGTTCTGATTTAATAGTAACTGAAAAGAGCACTAACAAAACAACTAGCGTGATTAAGGTATTAATCCTGTTAACTCTTATAAATGATTCCAATTGTTATATCTTTTACGTCTGTAAATTGTATCGATTCACGCAAAGCACCTTTGCAAGTCACATTGTACATGATTGAATTTTCTGAGATGAAATCCACCTCTTTAATTGATATTAAAATGTACAAATAGGCCTCGAAATATTCAGTTTGATTTTTCATTTTTTATGAAATGTTCGATTCCGGTCCGTCACATGTCCTATCGAATTGAGTTCACCTTATGTTGTAAATGATGATAAAAATCGTAAGTTTCAAAGAGACCTTCAGAGTAGGCAGGGAGCAATTTGGTTGCTTATGGAATGTCAAAATTGATTGAAATGTTGTTTGCGTTTGTTTAGAGACCGAGTAATCTCCAGTAGAATATTTTGGAGGTTGACCGGTTCCATGTATTCTATTTATGAAGAGTCGGCTTCAGCTCCAAACTCGACATTGCTGCTCTGTTTACAACTCTAGGACCGACCTTGATTGAGATTATGAAATGTTGAGAGATGTCTTGAAAATATTTAAAATCTTTTTTAGGTTGCCAATGAATATATCTATTATATGACGAGATGTGATTGAAAATTAAAATTGAATCAGTTTCAATCTAAATTTCAGAAATATTTTTATATGAGAAGAACATAAGACTATCCTTGAGTACTTGAACTAATTAATTTTGATTAACTAAAATATTTAGAGTCATCCTAGCCCTTGATTGTTCTCATTTTTATTTCCTCACCATTCTCATATTTTAGATTTACTTTTATTTACATCTTGATTTAGTTTAGTTTAAATTCTCATCTCACCCAAATTGTTTTAATATTTGAAAAGCACAAAAAGAAAATAAAAATTGAATTACAATTGAGTTTGTCTCTATCTTACCCCTTGATGTGGATTGACATCCTTACTTACCGCTACACTTGAGTTTGTTATATTTTGTAGCTAATTGAGGTTTTGATTAACTTGGCTTGCAACAACGGTATACACACAAAAGTCAAAGTTATCAAATTTGTACACCAAGTTTGCGCATCAGTTTTTTGACATAGTAAACAACTTATATATGTGCCATTTACACGAAGTTAATGAAAATTCAATCTGTATTTCCTTACATATATTTTCACCATTCTTATTTAATTAAAATTTTGTTTTAAATTAGAAAATCATTCAATTACATTTCTTATGTTCCTTTCTTACTAAACTTATTAAATAATCTTCGAGACACGTCATTTCCCAAATTGTTAGAAATGTCATCCATTCCACCATCAGAAAATGTATCTGGCAAACCCAATGCAAGGAAAAAACATAGAATTACTTGGTTACTTCGAGCCCAATTAAATTCTTACCAATATCGAGGTTAGCTAAAAATAACTAAAATATAGTTTACGCTTAAGTAAATCATGTTAGACTTATGAAATGAATATTTAATATTACAATTGCTCTCATATTAGGAGAAACCGTATATGAACCTCTATGCTCTACGTTGCTAGAACTAGAAGCAACTCCTGATTGCCATCACTGCAATGCCCAAAGATTCCAATATGAACCCCCAACATTTTGTTATCAAAAAGGTCAAATCTCACTCGCTGAAACTTCGATCCCCGAGGTTTTATTTCATCTTTTCACATCTAATTCTTCCGAATCAAGAGAATTTCGTGCTAATATCAGAGCTTACAATAGCATATTCGCCTTCACTTCATTTGGAGTTACTCTTGACAAGCAACTAGCTTCATCAAGATGTGGTGTATACACGTTTCGAGTTCAAGGCCAAGTTTATCATCATTTACCCTCATTGAAACCCACCAACAACCCCTGTTATTTCCAACTCTACTTCCATGATACTAGTAATGAGGTTCAAAATTGAATGGGAATCTTACCAGGGTTATCCTTAAACGTTGATATAGTTGAAAAGCTCTTGAATGTACTAAATGAAAATCCATACGCTCAGTTTTTACGGTGATTAAAGGACTACCTTTCACTCGATGTACTTCAAGTTCAAATCAGTAAACATGTTAACCTTGATCAACATGTTTACAATGAGCCTACATTCGATGAAATTGCTGCAATATGGATTGAAGAAAATAATGCAAATATTCCTTTCGAGCGAGACATCATTATCGTGTCTCACTCCGGTCAACGACACCAAATAAAGCATTACTTTGGATGTTATGACCCATTACAGTACCCATTGCTTTTTCCAAAAGGAGAGGTTGGATGGCATCAAGACATAAAGCGCCAAAATGATACCCCATCTACCACATCTACAAATATCCAGGCCTCCCTACCAGCAATCACATGTACAGAGGACATTCTCTCATGAGAGCAAGAAGGTATAGAGTTAACATAAAATATATTTTAAAAATATCATTCTTAAATTCCAATTTGATTACATTTAACAATTATTCTTCTTTTTAAATTTCCACAACCATACACTCTTTTATGTGTTCATCGAGAGAACTCATCTAAAGTATCATGTCGAGAATACTATGCACACAAATTGCAGATCAGAAATAATAGACAATCAACGGTGTTATTCGCTGGAAAGCTACTACAACAGTATTCTGTCGACATGTACATAAAGTTAGAAACAACCCGACTTGACTTCTATCGTAACCAACAGAAAAAAATCAGAGGTGAATTATACCAAGGGTTGGTCGATAACGTCACAACAGGTGAAATAAGAGCCAACAAAGTCGGTCAAAGAATTGTTCTCCCAGCATCATTCAATGGCGGACCTAGAGATATGCGTCGTAGATACTTGGATGCAATGGCTTTAGTTCAAAGATATGGGAAGCCAAATTTATTCATCACAATGACTTGCAACCCTGATTGGAAAGAAATCCTTGATAATCTTCATCCAGGTCAGGTACCTCAAGATCGACCTGATCTAACTTCGAGAGTATTTCGAGCTAAATTAAAGGACCTAATGGATCAACTTTTTAAGAAAGAAATATTTGGAAAGGTAGCAGCACATGTACATGTAATCAAATTCCAAAAGAGAGGATTGCCACATGCTCATATTTTGGTAATTCTAAAGCAAGATTACAAGCTCAATACTCCAGATAATTACGATAAATTCATTTGTGCAGAGATACCTGATATTTATGAATACCCATTGCTTCATTCATTAGTCATCAAGCACATAATGCATGGTCCCTGTGCAGAAATGAATAAAAATAACCCTTGTATGATAAATGGAAATTGCAAATTTCATTACCCTCGCGAATTCGCATCTTCGACCTCTCAAAGCCAAGACTCATATCCCATTTATCAACGTCGAAATAATGGAAGACAAGTACGCGTGCGCAACAAGTTGTTAGACAATCGATGGGTTATTCCTTACAATCCATATCTCCTTACAAGATATAATTGTCATATCAACGTGGCAGTCTGCTCGGGGTTAAAAGCTGTGAAGTACCTTTACAAGTACATTTATAGAGGGCATGATAAAATGGCTGTTCATGTTTCATTCGATGAAAATGACACAACCACTATTGATGAGATCAAACAATTCCAAGATGCAAGATGGGTATCTGCACAAGAAGCCATTTGGATAATTTTTGAATTCGAGCTAAATAAAATCAAGCCATCGGTGATAAACCTTCAACTCCACTTGCCAAATAAGCATACTGTCACATATGGGGAGGACCAAAACTTAAATAATGTGCTTGACACCCCTAACATTAGCAAGATAATGCTAACTGAATTCTTCAATATGTGCTCCAGATTCAGCGAAGCACGTCAATATCTGTACAGGGAATTCCCTGAGCATTACGTATGGGAGAATAAAGTAAAAACTTGGTCTAAAAGGAAGAATAAACTCAATGCAATTGGTCGTGTGAATGGTGCAAATCCTGTAGAAGGAGAACGATATTACTTAAGACTTCATCTAAATCACATCCGGGGGCCAACATCATTTGAAGACCTTCTAACTTATGATGGAATCACTTACTTGACATTTAAAGAAGCCGCCCAAAAACATGGACTGCTAAAATCAGATGATAGCATTGCAGATTGCCTCTCGGAAGCTGCCACTTTCCAAATGCCTGAAGCACTAAGAAGATTGTTCGCAATTATTTTAGTTTATTGTGAGCCGTCCGATGTGAGAAAATTATGGGAAACAAACTTTGAGTTTTTATCCGAAGATTTTAAAAGACTCCACCCAAATTCATTGCCTGCACAAAAAGATTGCACATTAAATAGCATCAGCTTCTTTCTAGATTCAATGGGAAAATCGATTAAAGCCTTTGACCTGCCTCCATGTAGCAGTACACAATTATCATCCAATATTACCAATCGAAGAGAAATTATAGATGAACTCCACATCGAGACACCAGAAGAAGACTATAATTTCGATACACATTTAAACGCAGGCCTAAAACATGCGTACTTGGTTATACTCGAGAGGATGATTGTGAAAATCTCATTCTTCTTGTGTTGGCTCAATCTTGAGACAAACAATTTTTATTTATGTGCTCTTGCATTTACTTTTTATTAAAATCTATTTTTTATACCTTAAATCATATTTTTATATATTGATTTAATATATAAATTATTTTTTGATAAAAATAATTTTTGTGGAGTGTACAATTTCTTTTTATCAAAATACAATCTCTTTTGTATTTTTTTTTGACAAACATTTTTGTATTCTCATTATTCGAGTCTAATATTTTTTTTGGTATATCTTGTTATCATATTTTTTTTGTTTCATTTTTTGTTTTATTTTCGGAATTTATATTTTTTTTTTGTGTTTTTTTATTGTTTTTGGGTTTTTAAGTTTTGGGCTTTTTATGCTTTGGGCATTTGGAGAGAACACACATTTGCAGCTCTCATTTTCTCTCTCTCTCTCTTGCAGCTCTCATTTTTTCAACTCAGCCGCCCCCCTCTTTTTTATCTTGGCAGAAACCCTCTTTCTCTCTCTCGGTTTTGAGCTGACCGAACTGCTCTCTCTCTCAATATTTTTTTAAAGATCGATTTAGGTTTTGGGGGTTTACAAATCTGAGTGCTATTTCCGGCGGTTTCGATTTCGGTGGTGGTTTGGTCCCGGGTTTTGAGGTGGTCCGGTGCTGGCCTGTTTTTCCGGTTTGGGTTAAGTTTTTCCGGTTTGGATCTCCGGCGCATTTCTCTGAAAGCAAATCCCTCTCCCCTCAATAAACAACCCTTCTCCCTCAACGATCGACCCGTCTCCTTCTCTCCCCCTCCACAAATCCAACAAAATTTCTTCCACAACTGTAAGTTTATGTCCAAATTCTAAGATTTTTAAATACGTTTTAGGATTAAGATGAAAAATTATAAACCGATTTTAATTTTTAGGATTTTCAAATATGTTGATTTGATTTGAGGATGAAATATCGTTTTGTAAAACGACTGATCTTAACTTAAGGTAGTGATTTTTCGCTGTAGGTTCCAATATTGATCCAGCTACGTGTATGCTTTGTTCGCTACAATTAAAATCTAAAATCAATTTTGTTTAATACTCCGTACAACTCC
Source organism: Sambucus nigra (assembly GCA_949130495.1). Lineage (NCBI taxonomy): Eukaryota > Viridiplantae > Streptophyta > Magnoliopsida > Dipsacales > Adoxaceae > Sambucus > Sambucus nigra. The sequence goes on along the minus strand of OX422215.1, from coordinate 320,716,691 downwards.
TATACATATGCTACTTTGTTCATACTTTTCATTCGTAATACTCGATTATTATTTTTAATTGATTGGAGATTGGTAGTTAATGATCCATTTTATTACTTACTTTTTCATACATGTTAATTGGATTATTCATTCCTGTTATCTTTTTTTTTTGGGTAGTGACTTGGATCGAGCTTTAGGAATTTTAGATGACCCTAAATTTTATTGTTGAGGTATCAGATTTGGAATTATATTGCTTCCGGTTCGTTCATCACTTATTTGTTCCAATATATCATTCCTTCTAGGTGTATTTATTATCCATCTGTTAATGTCATTTATTGGGATGCTGAATTGCTAAACATTCCTGAGAGTAAATTTGGTATGCTGTTAACTTGTTGGCAATAATATATTAGTATTTAAAAATGATATTATTCATTTTAGGGGTATTTTGGCTTTGACCCATGTGATAATATTGTAATTATACATAACCCCATAATTCCCCCTGCTGATTAAAGAATTAGACATACCCTCCCCCCACCCCTCCCGCATTTGCATCATCCCGTTTGTACATTATGAATTGACTCGCTTGTATCTTATGCATACAGAATTAAGTCTAATTTATTGAAAAGCGTGGGGTTTTGTCGTATTGCGCCATTATCTCAAGGGGTAAATTTAAAAAAAAATCCTTAGCCATTTTTTTTTTTAGAGTTTATCTTCCATTTTCACTTTTAGCGAACCTTTTTTCCCCACTTTTTGGGACGATTTTTTCGTCGCTAAAGTGAAAATGGTGGGTAAAGTCTTAAGAAAGACAAAACAATGGCTAAAGTCTAACGATGATAATTACATGGTGGTAAAGTCAAAATACCCCTTCATTTTATCTTCAGAGAGATCTTGGTTGTTTATATCTTCGTCTAAATACTAATCCCATAGATACTCTATCCATGAGTCGAAACAATGGTAATGGGAGACTGCGATTGGTGTCCCTAACATTTAAGATTTTAGCAGCTGATGTAAACAAATTCTAACATGTCTTGTTTTTTGCTTTTCAATTCATTAATGAGTTGAAACATTGGTAATGAGAGGCGTAATTGGTGTCCCTAACATTTAAGATAGCAGCTGAGGTAAACAAATTCTAACATGTCTTGTTTTTTGCTTTTCAATTCATCTAATGATACTTTTTCATGCTTTGAATTAAAATACTTGTTTGTGCAGTTTTTGGTTGACATGTGTTCTTTCATCTTAAAATTCTTGCAGGTGATAAAGTGCATGGCCGGTCCTCACCGTTGAGCGGTATACTAGTTGAAGTAGCAAGAGGGATTGTAACTTAAGCGTGTGTATGTCCGAGTTTGTTCTTCCCTCGACGTATCAGCCCTTCTCAGCCTGAATATATCGTTCCAACGACTCAGAATATTGCTCCACAACGCTGGGATTAGATCAACACAAACAGAAACACGAAGACGACAGAGATAAAGAGAGATGGTAAATAGCAAGAGTGGAGACGCAGAGATCTCCAACTATAAGAAATACGGGGTACCCTTCTATGGGGTATCATGGGTCCCACACATCGCCCTCAGATCTGACGACACCCAACCATCTCAACATAATAAGGACTACATAGTTCTCGCCGGAGGTGGGGGAGAAGGTCGAAGCGGCATCCCCAATGCCATCCTCCTTTCTCTATTTCATCACACCACCAATGCTCTCTCAGATTCACCCGTAATGATTCATTCCTTTTCATACATATACACATTTTGTTTGTCATTTGACTATGTACTAGTAATCATATTATCTTTGTTGAATTTTAATCTCTTTAATTAAGCTCTTGTTGGTGTCCATCTCAATTTCTGTCAAATGGAGGCAATGAATTTATAAGTAATCAATTAATCTGTTTAATTAATATGTGAGGAAGACTGAGATTATTCTGGTATATAGGGGGGTTAGCGGGGGTGTTGGGATGCATGGATGGGAAATTCACTGTCGGGCAGGTTGTAAGGCCAGTTGGATACTAGTGACGTAAATGACGTCAAATGGGAGCAAGAAAAGATGACTCTCGTCTAAACTCGCTCAATTCAATATATCTCAAAATGGAAGAATGTCTCAAATGAGTATTTATAGGATTGAGGTTGCTTGGCTTCTAAGCTAACAATCTAATTACAATTACATCACTAGGGGCGGGCCAATAACCTTCCTCCTTCTAAATACAAAAGAAAAATACAATGAAATACTAAAAATAAAAGAAAGACTAAAAATGACAAAAATGACCATAAGGCCCCTAGTCACATCACTCCCCCTCCCCCCCCCCCCCCCCCCCTTGAAAGGGGAAGGCCTTCACTGTCACCATCGAGGATAGTATTAAGAGCATGCTGCGGTGGAACATCTGTCTTCTCCTCAAGATACTCAGGTCTCCCGAAGCTAGGAGAGCGCGACGCCGTGGAAGGGAGCAGTCTGATGCGCTATGGCCAATCACTCCACAATCGTAACATTTGAATGATACTGGGTGAGTCGGTGTAGGAGGTGGAACCATGGGTGTTGGAATTATTGTTCACCATGGGCTCATCAAATACCGGAATTGTGACCTTTGCATGTGGTTGAGTCGGATTTGATCCCTTTGCGTATAGAATGTCACGGATCATCTGGGCTATTGTTGGAGAGTACGTTCCGATCATGAGTGGTACGATTTGAACACATCTTGGAGAAGTATTTGCAGCCGGCGGTCGGGAAGTGATTTCTGGTGGGCTGGAATAAAATCGGGTTCGGGGCGGTGGGGATTTGGTTCAGGTACAGCTTGGAATGGGGTTTCGGTGCTGGGCGGGATTGTTCCGGGTAGTGTCGGCTGATTTTGGGTGGGTTTTGTGATGGTCGGCCAGTGGTTTGAGGCGGTGGGGCACTACCCTTCGTGGTGGTGCCTTCTTGGATGTATATGGGGCTAGGGTCTGTTGAATTAGTTTTTTTTTTTTGTGTGGTAGAAGTGTAAAATGAGTTGATTTTGGGGAATCAGGGTTGGGGTTTTGAGATGATGTCGTGGCGGTGCGAGGGTGATGTTGGTGGAGGAAGTCGAGCGTCGATTTCATCCATCCGTGCCATCATCGGTTGATGACCTCTTTGAGACGCTCGTTAGGAGTTTCCACGGGGGTATGTACCTTTCTTGAACCCATCTTGACATTGTCTACGATTTTTTTTACAACAAGAACGACGACAACCACAACAACGGGTAGAATTGACTAGGCTCTGATACCAATTGACGTAAATGACGTCAAATGGGAGCAAGAAAAGATGACTCTCGTCTAAACTCTCTCAATTCAATATATATCAAAATGGAAGAATGCCTCAAATGAGTATTTATAGGAAGGAGGTTGCTTGGTATCTAAGCTAATAATCTAATTACAATTACGTCCCTAGGAACCAGTAACCTCCCTTCTTCTAAATACTAAACAAAAGAAAAATACAATGAAATACTAAAAATAAAAGAAAGACAAAAAATGACGTAAATGACTATAAGGCCCTTATTCACATCAACTAGATAGGAGGATGGCAGAATGAGAAGGATCAAATTTGTCCAGGGGGAGATTGACACTGTTTAAGAGTACTTGGGCTAGCATTCCCACTTTTTATCGATTTTTTCTATCCCAGTCGGAGTAAAAAAGAAGTTTGACTTATGTACGAGAGACATTCTTTGGAGGAGGTGCGAGTGCTGTAAGGGGCAGGGGTAAACTCTTATCGGGAAATGGTTGTGGCGATTCCTGTTGGAGGAAAGTAGGTTATGGAGGAGGAAGGTGGTGGCTAGATTTGGGGTGTGTATGCATGCGTGGAGGTTTAGTCGGTCTAGACTTCCTTATGGGACGGGATCGTGGAAGCACATCATTGGAGGGTTGGAGAACTTTATTAAGTTCGTGTCGTTCAGGGCAGGTGATGGGAAGAGAGTAGGGGCGGCAATTCGGGTTGGTCGTGTAATAATCGTGTTGACAACTTTGAATTCAAGTATTACTTTTGAGTACTAATAGGTCTAAAATTAGTATTTTAATTAATCTTGTCATGTTTCATGTCATAATTGGGTTAGTAAAACGTGTTATCGCATCTAAAATTGCCACCCTTAGAGGAGGGTGAGATTTTGCCTAGACCTTTGGTGTGATGATGTTTTGCTGATGGAGAGATTTCCGCAACTATACCGGGTAGTGGTGGACGATAGGGCTGGGGTTGCGAATTATGTGGGTTGGTGCGGGGGGAGACAAATATGGAATCCATTGTTTAGGCATTGGCTCTATAATTGGGAGCGTAGTACATTTTTCTTTTTCCGATATGGCCCGCGACGTATAATAATCCTGGCCCAATTGCCACGGTCCACTCTTTATCAACAACACCTTCATTACATTCATTATTGAATAATCAAGCGAATGCGGCGTAAAGAGTCCTTCGCGTAAATTTCTTTGAATGAGTAAATCAATCATTAAGTTCTCGACTCATAGGAGAATAACAGGACTTCAACAACAATTACAAAAAGAGCAGGAGAGATAGGGTCACACTACTTATTTTCTATATAATTTAACAAAAAGATAAACATGCTTTCTATTTTAGTATAAAGTACTTTAGGATAGCCCAACAAAATGGATCCCGTAATTCCTTCTTGTTTTTTTAATTGTGGTTCTCCAAGAATTTTTTAAAATAGTTCAGTTGTATAATCTGAAGAGAACCATCATCTTTCCTTCTGTTTTGAAGTATGTTGATGATTGAAATAGTCACCTTTATTGTTTAATTAATAGTTGCCTTTCATTGTTACATGTCTCACATTACATGGAGAAAGATTATTATTTCATATCTTATGTGCAGTCATTCTGTGGTTTAACTGACATTTTATTTTGTATTAGACTTACAACTTTAATTATCTTTGTTTAAGGTGGCGAAGGTTGGAACCAGTGATGATTTGCCTTACAGAATGGCAGTCCACCCTGGTGGAGAAGGTGTCATATGTTCACTGCCAAAAAGTTGTCGGTAATTCTCCTCTCTTTTTCGGTGTGACAAGGCGATAACTTATATTAAAAAAGTGATAGATATATGGCATATCCACTCCTACTTTATTGGTGTGGCGCATAGGTTAGCATTTAAAAATTAACACTCGCAATCTTTTTTAAATGGAAAAAATTGTTAGTAAAGGTCCCTCCCTCTCTCTCTCTCGGGGAATGGTCAATTTATATATTTTATAGCAAGGTAAATTAGCAATTCTGTTTTTGAGACTATGAACGTGGGCTACGGGCAAAACAATTTGCATTTTATGTGGTTCTTTGATTGACTTACTAATATAAATATGAGAATAAGAATAAGTATGCTCATTAAGTCACTGCTGAACAACTTAACAACTCTCTGCCTCTGTGTGAAATTCCAGAGAGAGATTATTGTATTAGTAGTAGTGATGTGAATCTATGAATGCGAAAGCGTTATTATTACAACTACACAACTATGAACTACACAACACCAACAACAATAACAAATAAAACTAAACTAAGGAAATGGGTTTCTTTCTCTCTCTATATTCTCTTTCTCAATATTCAAGTGTAATTACAAATGAATTAGGAAATTACTTGGTAACCAAGTAATGACCCAAAAGATTAAAAAGGACAATTAAAATTAAAAATAACTAATTAGCCCAAACATGCTTGGAGACCAATTAAAGACTAAAAATAAAAGGAAATAACAGTATTACCCTAAACTAAAATACAAAATAGAAGATAGTCTTCTCCCGGGAGCACAACCACGCGCTATGTATCGCTTCGTATCACAAAACACATCATTCTCCTCGTCTTCTAAAAGTTCGTCCTCGAGCGTGTAGGGCGACTCATCAATACCACATGATATAATTCTCGAAAATTTTTGGACCCCAATCAAAATGAACCAAAAGTGCGCTGCTCAAACTTTAATTAGTCCCATGCGTATGAATCTTATCAATAATGGGCCTAATATACCCAAATCCCGACAATGCTCCCTACAAAATCCGAGCAACTAAAAACTGACTACCATATCCACCTTCTCTATACCACGAGCACATGGTTGTAACTTGGTTTGGTGGACTCTTGAATCTGGCCGGACGGAAACTCCGACGATCGCACCTTTGCGAGTACGATGGCGAAACAAGTGGATTGAAGGCGGCGACATTCTGAAAAGTCGGACCAAAAAATGGCAAATAGTTGGAAATGGATCCCAAGTGGGACGATTTTTTCATAGAAGTCTTGATTTGTGTCAAAAATAGGCTATTAGACCAATTTTGATCGGATTTGAGGTCAAATAGGGGTAGGGAATCGGGTTAAAGTAAGGTAGGTCCGTTTTTGATCGGGTTTGATTGTGGTTGGGGATGGATGGGTGGGTGGAGAAAGGGTTAAAATAGGGGCAAAAGAGGTTAGGTCAAATTAGGGTAAAACCTGGGGTTTGGGGGTGGTGGGGTTTGGGGGTGGTGGGGTTAGGTATAGGGCTATAGAGGAGGGTGGTGGAGTAATTTAGAGGGTGGGGAAGACGACGGGGCTGCATTTCGGAGTGTAGTGGTGGTTGTGTGGCGGCAGGAGGTGGTGATGGTGGAGGAAGATGGAGGGTGGAAAAGTGGTGGCTAAAAGGGTTGGTATCCTTCCAAGTAGCAGTGATGGAATCTAGGGTTACCATCCTCCCGATTCCTATTTGGACATTTATCAATCTAACGATTGATGAGTTGTCCGAGTTGGAACCACAACTCGATACCCATTTCATTCACCACGACGAATACCAAGAACAAACGCAGCTCTGATACCAATTTGATGTGAATCTATGAATGCGGAAGCATTATTAGCTTATTATTATAACTACACAATAACTACTAACTACCCAATACCAACAACAATAACTAATAAAACTAAACTAAGAAAATGAGTTTCTCTCTCTCAATATTATCTTTCTCAATATTCAAGTGTAATTACAAATGAATGCCAATGACCTATTTATAAGAGAAAAATTACTTGGTAACCAAGTAATGATCCAAAAAACTAAAAAGGACAATTAATAACTAAAAATGACTAATTAGTCCCAAATATGCTTGGAGATCAATTAAAGACTAAAAATAAAAGGAAATAACAATATTACCCTAAACTAAAATACAAAATAAAAGATGGTCTTCTTTCGGGAGCACAATCACGCGTTACGTGTCGCCACATATCACAAAACACATCAGAATGACTTCTATTGCTCATGCTTCTGATGTGGGTGGTGCTAATAAAATGGATAATATTAGAATGTGGCATTGCATGTTTTAGAAACTAATTTAGGTCTTGATTGATGTAACTTGAGAATTTGTTATTTTAGGTATTTAATTATTTAGCAATTAATTTTAACTACTTTATCAAATTGTTGGGATTTGATTTAATTTCCACAATTGTGTTTTAGTATTGACTTGTATATTGGAGGCCTATATAATGGATTAATTAGCCTTGGTACGTTTACCAATTTCTTGGTAGGATATTGGGCATTGTAGGAATGTGTAGTCCATTTTGAAAGATTTTATTCGTTGGGAGTTTGTAAATTTGTAAAGGTTCCATAATATTGTGCTCCTAGTTCTTGAAAAATAATTATTCCTTGCCTTATGCATTCTTGAGTTTATTTATCCATTTTTCTTGCAAAATTCAACCACGAGAATATACAAGTAATATGATGTTCCACTTTGATCTCCCTACTCCACTTCAACTCGTTTAATGATAGTTACTGCAGGACATCTTGGAGCTAATTTAAGGGTCAACGTAGATATGCTTGTAATACTAAATTAGTCTAAGACTACAATTGTCGGAAAGATCCGGTTACATTTTTAGATTGGCTTGTTGGCTTGTAATATTACTTTGAGTGACTTAACATGCCAGACTACTAGCGTGTGGGTTTTTCTTAATGTAGTTGGCAGGTTCCGTTAAACTGTATTGACATGGAGCCTGGATGAACAAACAACTTCACATGAGAAAAAGACGTTAACGATAAGGATTGGATTTGGCGACTGCTTTATCTATAGTTAGGGGATGAGCTGAAGACCATGCTACACATGTAGGTCTGCTTTGAGAATAGCCTACTGAACCTGCCTCGAGTATGATTCCCCATCAGGTTGGAGAAACTACAATGTGTGTCTTGATCTCGACAACTGAATCATGGATGGACATAATCTATCATCTTGTGAAGTGAAATGAGGACAATTGAAGAAGAAATATTTCCCCACATCTATTAGGATAATTTTAATCCAGCCACTCAAACTTAGTTTACAATTGTGCCTCTAATTGTTTCTCGCGGTTCGAGTATTTCATGGAATGGTATGACATTTGTGAGGACTCTTGCAATGCCATTGATCGACTTAGTGATATGGACACTATTAATTGGAAAGGAGGTTAAATGGGTTTCTAATTGGTTTTGGAGGATGTTTACTTTTATGCTTTGATGGTTGAAAAATCTTATAGGGGTGTAGTTGTATTAGAGAGATGCACACTAAAGAGTATCAGGATATTATGTTAAGTATATCCATGTTATTTCTGCTTTTTTTCGTCCTGAAGTGATTGTGAATGATGGAATGGAAATAGAGGAGTAGGGGGGCTCAATTGTAATATGTCAAAAATTGTACTATTTTCTTTTTGTTACCTTTTATTGTATTTTCTTTATTTTAGGTTTGTTAGGTTAGGGGTAATATTCATTTGAATATTCTTGAAAATCCCCTTTGTCTTTTTACCTTTTTAGGGTTCTTGGTGCGAATGGCAAGTGCCCTCGCCCAAGCGACGGTTGGTCTCGGGTTCGAGACATGGGAGAGACCTCTCCATATATGGGGGTAAGGCCAACTGAGATCCGCCTCTCCCAGACCTTGCGGTTAAGCTGGAGGCTTGTGCACCAGGTATGACCTTTTTAGGGTTCTTGGCTAGCAATAACCCTTAACCTGTAAATAAGGCCTTTGGCCATTCTGTCATGCTATGAGTAGATGACTTCTCCTAAGTAATTAATGAAATAGATCGAGTGCAAATTGAATTCTCTTAAGCAATTATATAAACAGACTGAGTGCAAAATTTAGGAATAGAAGAATGAAATTGAAGATGTAATTGAAAAGAAGAGATAAAGATTAGATTATAGAGAGAAACCTTAATTGTTATTTCATCTCAAAGATATTCTAACAACAAATACAATCTAAGTATTTATACATTCAAATCTAAAACAAATCCAAATGCCTACTAACAAACTACAACAACTTGCCAATACTCTTAACTGACTTAACTACTAACTCACTCCACTAACACCAAATATATCTCTTATCGTGATCCTGACATTCCCCCCATTAAAAAATCCTTGTCCTCAAACTCTCTCTCCTTAGTTCTTTCTTCCTCTTTCTTCTTCTTTTGGTCTATTCTTTACTCTCTCTTCCCTACAATTCTTCTCAAGTTCTTATACTTTTTTCGTTCTCCACAATTCTAAATTCATATTCTATCTCGTTCTCATTCTAACACCCTCTTTTTATCTTAATCTCTCACTCTGTTATTTTTCTCCTCTAATTATTCTATTTCTACCAGAAATTCTGCTTTTCTCCCTCAATTTTTTATTCTTTCTACAATCTCCTTTCTCCAGCAAACATATTTTGTACTTTTAATAGTGCAAGTTAATAACCAATTTCCAGCGAATAGAATTTACCAATATTGATTGAGAATTGCATGGAAGGGTCAAAGATGTATTGTGATGAAATGAAAGAGGCATTTGAGGAAGCAAGGATTGAGATGGAAAAAATAATTGAAGATTATCATTAGACAAATGAAAAATTATTCTTTAGTTAATCAAACCTCTACGGTGGAAAACAACCAAAACAAATTTGAAGAGCAAAAAGCTAAAATGATGCAGAGTAACAGAAAATTGAATAAGAGTATTTTGTATCCAGATTTATCAAAGGTCTCAAAAAAGAAATTAGAAACACGATGGAGATCTTTAGGCCCAACAAACTCTCCCATGCCATTAGTTTGGCTATGCTACCAGAAAGTATATTAGAATTCAAGGCTAAAGAGACCCAAATGAATGGTGAACGCTACACGGATGCTTATTACATTCAATTGTCAAATGTTCATACTCTTCAATAAGGATTTATGGTGGAATTTTCATTGTGGGAAAGCTCAAAAGTTGCGCCTCTTCTAATAATTAAACTAGTTGAAACATGTGTTGAAGAAGAGGTTGTTAGTGGGTATAATGAGCTGGGAAAGAGTCACAAAAAATAATTGAGAAAGAGGGTGGTGTTCTTCAACACCTTGCATTAGGAGATTGTATTACTTTGCACAAAAGCAACACAAAAAGTGTGTTAGATAATGATGCCATAAAAATAGTTTGGAACCTTGAAAGAGAAGAGAAGTAAATGCAATTAGTGTCAATGGGCCACACGAAACAATATATGTGGTTTTTGAAAATTGGGACGGATGTTTTAGTGATGGAATTGGTTTACTCGAAGCTAATGCAAGTCATATGATGAAGCATATCAGATATGATCTAGGAGGAAATGATGTTAGTAGGTTAAAACCCTCTGTCCTTAAGGACAAGGATTTTTTATGGGGGAGGAAATGTCAGGATCACGTTAAGAGAGATATGGTGTTATTAGAGTTAGTAATTAAATCAGTTGAGTGTTAATTGGGTTTGTTACGGTTGTTAGATCGTATTGGCTAGTGGTTGTAGTCTGTTAGTTGGCATTTGGGTTTATTTCTAGATTTGAATGTATAGATACTTAGATTGTATTTGTTGTTGGGATATCTTTGAAATGAAATAACAATTAAGTTTTCTCTCTATATAATCTCTATCTCATCTTTGAGCCCACTTATGAAACTAGTCTACTAGACACAAAATAGCCTTCATTAAGGCCCTTATTTTCAGCCAACACTAAAGGTTGCAAGTGCTCAAACCTTTTTTGATATTATTCAACAGTTTCCTCGGGACTGAGCTTATTAAACTCATAATGATATCCCCTAGTGGAGAACCAATGAATCTAGCACTGATAGCTTTGACAACCTCCTCCCATTGCAGGTCATCTAAAGAGTCATAACATGATTGTAGCCGTGCCTCAGCCCTCCCCTCTAAGTGCAACGAAACGAATCTGACTTTGTCTTCTTCTTCAATGGAGTTTACAGCAAAAAAACCTCCTTTCTTCAACCATCCTCTTACATCTTAATCCTTCAATTTAGGGAACTCCAATTTGGGAATTTTGTACTTGTTATTGTAAGTCTCCTTGTATCTACTCTTCCTTTCTGCATTAGGTAAGGGATTTCTAATGGATCCCCCCATGGGTGGATTACCAAAAATACTTCTTGAAGTTGACCCGCCATGATTCCGATGTTGTTTCTCTAACTTTTCATCCATCCTTGTGAATCGTTTTATAATTTGGCCTAAAAAGTTTTCAACATTTGCTTCATGGATTATTCATGTTGTTCTTGCTGTTTTTGGATCTCTTGAATTTTATTTTCCATGGGTCTTTCGAATTGCATTTGTCTTGTCTCAGCCATTTTGTTGAATTTGTCCATGATTGGTTGCTCTGATACCACTTGTTATGCCATGGGTGGATGACTTCTCCTAAGCAATTAATCAAACAGGTGCAAAATTTAGGAATAGAAGAATGAAATTGAAGATGTAATAGAAAAGAAGAGATATAGATTAGAGTATATAGGGAAAACTTAATTGTTATTTCATTTCAAAGATATCCCAACTACAAATACAATCTAAATATTTATACATTCAAATCTATTTTCAAACCCAAATGCCAACTAACAAACTACAACAACTTGCCAATACAACAATCGTAATAAACCCAATTAATACTCAATTGATTTAACTACCAATTAACTCTACAAACACCATATATCTCTCGTATCGTGATCCTGACACATTCATAGTAGTCACTTAATATGTGAGAGAAAAGGGGTTTATTATGATTTTGTGCTTGCTCTTCTGTGCCATTTTCGTGTTATGTCAAATTGGTATTAGAGCCACAAGCTCGTCCATGTGTTATAAAACAAAAATCCTTACTACTTCAATGGTTGACGGGAGGTCAACCGAGTTGGACTTCAACGATGCATCTGCGCCTTAGACGACACCCTTGTCATCTTCATGTTTGAAATGAAGGAAATGAGGCGATCTCAGCAAACCACCAACAATCTCTTGCAAACAACCCTTAACCCAACCATTTCACCCATCACCATTGCATTTCCACCACCTTCTCGACCCACTATTACACCACCACCACTACGAAAGCCTAGTCCCATCCCTCACCCCTTTGTTAACCCTCCCCAAAAGTAGAAGATAGTGGTGACGAAACCCAATTCTAGTGTTCTGCCCGAAAAAGGAAAAGAGAGACAAGAAATCGAAAGGAGTCTGATCGACTAGTTTTGCCATGAAACCCACTCTGACAACCTTGAGTTCTTGACAAAAGTGGGTGAGGTGTTGGTAAAAAGTTTTAACGGCTCAAAATGCATATGTTTGCACATGTTTTTCAAGTTTGCATTTCACCCACTTTTGAATCGAATTTTTTGACCAAACAATTTGTAGAGGATCTTCACACTATGTAGATCATCTCCACCGAGTTTGGTTACAAATTTTCTTGTTTTACTATTTAAAAAAAATTAGTCCTTATGGGTTGGTTTTTCACTCAATAATATATATATATATATATGGGTCGTGTTAACGGGTGAAAACACCCTAAACCTGTACACGACCCGTTAAGACTAACGGGTCGAATGATAATACCCAAACACGACCCGTTAATATTAACGGGTACACGACCCGACCCGTTAATATTAACGGGTCTAAACGGGTTGGGTGACCCTATATTACCCGTTAGTCTTCATTAGTTTAAAAATAATGGGTTTTAATGGTTGAGATTACCTTAGGGATATTTTATATATATATATATATAATATCCCTAAGGTAATCTCAACCATTAAAACCCATTATTTTTAAACTAATGAAGACTAATGGGTATAGGGTGTAATATTAGTTCCGGTCACATGATCCAATAAAACCTGGTACCACTAACGGGGGATAATGGGTATAAACGGGTTTAATCGTGTAAGAGTACAAACCCAAACACGACCCATTATGATAACGGATCTACCGTGTTAACCCGTTAATAATCCAAACCCGATAAGACTAAACCCATCAACTTATAGTTTCGTGTCGTGCCTCATTTTGCCAGGTGAGTGTGTGTGTTTAAGTACTATCTTTTTACCAGTGCGATCAACCATATCTCGTAAAGATCTTTAAGCTTGTGCAATATGTTATTCTTGTCCTGACTCTTAAAATCATATGATAATGTTTTCTCATTAATCAATTATAGAGAAACTTTGGCTTTGATAATTGTGTTTATATGTAATTTTAAGATCCATATATATTATCAACAATTGCCAGAGATTTAACCCAATTTTAATGATAGTTAGTGATTTAGTATCCAATGTAAAAGCTCAATCTTAAGAAGTCGTTACTTTCTTGAAGATGCCAAAGAATAGTGTAATATTTGTCATGTGAAATTTTCAAATTCTTCAGTTCTGATTTTATAACTCAATTAATATATCATTATTGTATGGACACTTCTGTGTTGATTCCGTTATTGTATCTTCAACCCTCTCGCTATTTTATCTTTTTCTCAGCAGGTAAGATATAATGGCTCAAACCAGGTTGCTAATTCTTTAGACGGCTATATCATTGTAATATTTTATGCTAATACTAACATATTATCTTGTTTTTTTTATTAACAAAACCACTCGTAAATTTTGTTAGGCCCCGTTTGGTTGTCCCAAAATTGTAAATTGGATCATTAAAAAATTGATCCATTTACAAATTGACCCATTAATTGTGTTTGGTTTCATTAATGAAAGGATCCATTAATTGTCCCATTTTAGCTCATGTGCAAAATCTGAAATTTGATCATTTCACAAAAAACCGTGAAATGAATCCATTTGAAATAGGAGTCAAATAAAGTGCATGTCCCCTCTCTCTTTCCCTCCCTCTCTCTCTCTTGATTTGTTTTTATCTTTTTTTCATAGAACCTTAACATCAATTTTAAATTACCAAACATTGTGTAAAATTGGATTTAACTCATTTCAAATTCACTCATTTACAATTCACTCATTTACAATTCACTAATTCACAATGAACCAATTTACATAATCAAACAATTTGCGCAACCAAACTGAGCCTTAGAAGTTTAAGAGCCTACTTCAATTAAAAATATCGTCGAGTGAAAGCCACTTGGTATGTAGGTGGACCCAACAATTGACAACTGTCGAAGAAGAATTATGGGCAAAAGATAAAATAAATAATAGATATTTGGGGCTTTTACGGTCCAGTCCTTTGACCAGAATTTTTGGACACGCTCGTGTTGGTGAATAGATTGCCTTTCCAATTCTACCCCCACTTCATTCTAACTGAGAAATGAGAAACGAGAACGATTTTCGCTTCTTTCTATCACTTGATTCCATATACGAATCCTTGCAATCGTTCGGATCAACGTTATCAGGTATTTAATCCATGCAAATGTATATTAATTCGTGTTTGTATACTTTTTGGCCCTTTTCGCAATTTTAGGGTTTGTAAGTGATATAAACCCGAAATCGATCAATCGATTTCTTGCACTCACTTGATTTTCTACTCAAATGAAAAGCACAAACGTACACATGCGATTCCATGTTGTATTGTATGCATTTTATTGGGTATTGCATGTACGAATTTTTATGTTCTTAGGTTTATATTTCCTCTCTTTTGTTTGTGCTTGTATTCTGAGGCTTTTGTTGTCTACTTTGTGATATATTTTCATATTTATATATGCATATGGTTGAGGTCCACGCTAGCCGTAGAATTTAGGAATTTCAACTTTTAAAACTTTAAATTGATCAATTGATTTCTTGCATCTTCACTTGAGTTTCCACTCGATGGAAAACACTATAGTACACAAGCATAAATGCGTTTTCTTGCATTTATTGTGTATTGCATGTACTAATTTTTGTGTTCATGGGTTTATATCACGTATTTCCCTATATTGTGTGTACTTTGTGTTCTTATGTTTATATCTCCGGTCACCTGTTTGTGCTTGTATTTTGAGGGTTTTGTTGCGTACTTTGTGTTATATGTCATATTCATATATGCCTATATGGTTGAGGTCTGCGCCAACGGCATAATTTCAGAATTATAATTGATTATTATGTTTAGTGATATGTAATTTTTTTGTTGTTTATGGTGGTTGTGTTGATATGCATTTACTTTCTTTCGTCATTTTGAGTGTATGTACATTGTTTTGTGATGTGCATAATTTGTATAATTGTTTAGAAACAAATCACTAAGCATGCGCAACTACAAAATTGTTGAATGCTTCTTGGAATATCTTAAAAATTAGTGAATGGAACTTACGACGATATTATTCATTTTCTTCTTCGAATCAATGATAGTGCTAAACAATTATTAGGTTTCTACCACTACCGTGAAGACATCGTGTGTGTACTTTGATGGGTCGAAGTTCCAAATCAATGTAGCAAAAGCCAAGGTTTTAGCGAAATGAATTGAACACTATTGCTTAAGAGGTTTTGAAAATGTTGGCGTGTTCAACATGTAGCTACCATATCACTATTTTTATGAATATGTCAAAAAAGTCGTTCTTGGTTCCTATCTTGTAGGACGACAAGCATTAGGTATTACTTTTGTTTTCTACATGTACTTTGTTATTAGTGCATGTACTTTATTGTGTTAGAATGTACTTTTGTTTATTGATGCGTGTTTTTGAGACATTGTGGTGATAATCATTTATGTAGCATCAGTTTAAAATACCAATGAAGTTGAAAACGCGAGCCCAAAGAGGTAAAAGTACACCTGTTGTGACAGCCCCAATAGATGCTACAAGTACACATGATGTGAGATCCGAGTTCATACGCATAGCTCGTAAACAGGAACACAAGTTTATGATCCTTTTTCTCTCAACCATGCGTACCACTCGCACCCTCCATAAACTAAAACTTTGTTAATTGCAAAACTAGCAATATAGAAGTAAAATCATTTAGTGCTTTGTTTGCACAATCTCATAAATATAAACATGTCAAGAAATGACCAACCCTCTCCCACTTAGTGTCGTGTTCGAGTCATGTCATTGCGATTTGTCTAAAATTTTCACCCATGGAGTGAAAAGATCTTTTAAATGCGGCGTAGGTCCCATAAAAAATTAATATAAAACTTGTAGGTTAGCGAAGTATGCATTTGAGGAAAAATATTGAAAAGTGGGTTGTAACGATTTGTCTATAAATTGTACACCCTGACCCGGGGTAAAGGGATTGTAACTTAAGACTTTGGGAGACACTTAATAAGAATAGTAACCTCTTCGTGGACGCAAGCAAGTTGGCGAACCACGTATATCGTTGTGTTGTGATATTTACTTTTTGCCTTTGTGATTCTTTTCGTGGATTTCTGTGTTGTGATATGTTCTGTACTCACAATTAGCGTTGTCTGTGGGAAGCGATTTTTATTCCTGCGAAAACATTCACCAACAGAAAGCCCGTGATGTCACACCACAGCAGCAACATCCTCCGGGTTGGTGATGTCCAAGAAGACCCAGTTCCTCCCAAGGTCAGGTCTGAAATCAGCCAGCATATAAATCCCGCCAGGATAGGCAATCTTCTGAAGAAAGCCAGGGGCCACCTAGGTCTACGCAGATCTCTAGGTTGGTCGACGATTATGAAGCCAAGCTTCACGAATAAGAAGAGACCGCATGTCTCTAACTAGAAGAAAACACTCGCCTAGAAAGGTGACTCGAGAGGAGAATGGAGAGAGACCTCCAAAGGACTATTGGAAAACGTCGTACTAGGACTCCTAGTCCTCGAGCGAGCAACACTCCCAGCCGAGGGAGGAGCTCCAGGCGTGACTAGGAGAGAATTGAATGTGACGGGTCAGAGCGTGGATGGTCAGATCATAGCCATCCAGAATGGCACCACAGGAGCCATGATCAGCAGAACGAGGATATACGGATTCTGGTCTGTAGGGAGATGGACCAACATTTAGCCCACGGTGGTGCCAGATCCACTAGAGAGCTAGCTAGGAGAGCTCACAACACTCGGATGAAGTTTCCTTCTTCAAGGGCAATCGAGGAGAAGGAGCCTCCGAAGTTCACTGTCCCTAGGTTCAAGGTCTACAATGGGAAAACCTATCCTATAGACCATGTTAGGCAACATTAGCAAGCAATGACCTTATGGAGCCACAATGACGCACTCATGTGCATGATTTTCCCTTTTAGCCTACATGATGTAGCACATAAGTGGTTTGAGAGGCTGCCTCACAGGTTAATCAAAAATTTCGCAGCTCTGGCAGAGGCCTTCACGGTGCGTTTCATAACCAGTAGCTGTCATCCCAAGAGGATGGATGCACTGCTCACGATGAAGAAGAAGCCACAGGAGAACCCCCGAGACTATGCCAAAAGGTATTGGGAAGTTTTCAATGAGATCGAGGATTGCTCGGAGCAGGTTGCCGTAGCGTCCTTTAAAATCGGTCTGCCGATCATCTCTTTGCTGCACCAGTCCCTTACTAAGGAGGTCAGCACCATCGACGATCTTATAGCCCGTATCGAGAAGTACGCCAAAGTGGAAGACGTGGTTCATCCTAATGGAGGGACAACGATCGAGCAAAGGCGAATAAGGGAACAGAGAAGATCGATACCTAGAAGAAGGGAAACAAAAATGGGGGCAAGAATGGCTCCAAGAATGGAAATAAGGCTGATCCCTCCAAGGCGTTCCAGGCTATTAACACAGTCTTCAAGGAAACCATTTACAAAATTTTGAGCAAAATCAAAGACGAGCCATTTATTAAATGGCCCAAAAAGATGGGTGGCGACCCGACCAAAAGAAACAACGCGCTGAGATGCGCATTCCGTAAGGAGGGAGGCCATTGAATTGAGAATTGCAAGGCTCTGAAGTCATATCTGGAAGAGTTAGCCTAAGCAGGGCGCCTCAATGAGTACATCGAGAAAAATGTTGACGAGGTCGCAGTCAATGGCGACCAAAAATCGAATAATGTCCTCGACGAGGATACAGGGCATGAGTTCCCAGTCATCGATGGGGCATCAGACTTGAAGCAGATCCAAGGGAACGCTGTTCGGATGGAACTCAAGAAGGTCACTGTCGTTATGGAGGCATTTCAGATCGATCCCGCCAAAAGACAGGCTGGTAAACTTCGGCGACCAAAGGACGTCGACTACACAAAGCACATCCTGTTTACCGAGGAAGATTTGATCGGGATGAGAACCCCGCATCACGACGCACTTGTGATCATACTCAGAAAGCCAATTGGACGTTGATAAGTAGCTTGTGGATCAGGGTAGTTCGTCAGAAGTGATGTACCTGGAATTGTTTCATAAACTAAAGCTGAACATTACCGACCTCAAAGAGGCCGCAGTACCGCTAGTCGCTTTGTTGTCAGTATTGGCCGATTGTCGATACGTATCGGCCGATTCCCTATATGTATCGACCGATTCGGTTCAATTCGGGCCTAAAAAGATACATATCGAGGATCTGTATCGAAAATATCAATGTATTGTGCGTATCGGGGCTGACTCGCGATTCGATACATGATTGGAGTGATTCGCGATTCAGTTCCGTCGGGTCGGGTTATTTCTGCACCAGGGCTTAAAAAACTAAAAAAAAACTTTTTTTTAGCCGAAAATGATTATAACAATGTTTAAAGACTTTTAAACACAAAGGAACAAAATCCTAGGTATAAAAGGTCCTTTCTCGTTTTTCTTGCGCTCCCCACCATTAATATTTTGTCCACCTCTTTCAAGCAGCTCTTTCTTGTCTTTTTCCTCAAGTTTTTGCTAAGAGAAGCTTCCACCCTATTTAATATCCTTGGTTTTGGTACTTGGGTAAGTAACGTGTTTATTTATTTATCGTTTCTCACTTTCTCAACCTATTTAATGTCTTCTTACTTATTTATTAAGCTGTCTTTATTTATTTATTGTTTTTGGTAGATTTGATCTTTGATATTTCCTCTTTAATTATTTAGAAAATGACTAAAAAAAAGAAATGTTGTGGTTGACCCATCATGGGATTATTGTGAAAAGGTGAATGATAATATATTGCATTTAAGATGTAATTTTTGTAAGGATGCAAAATGGGGTTGTACTTTTTGAATGAAGCACCATCTTGCCGGTACGGGAAAAGATGCAAAAAAGTGTATACAATGCCCCGAAGATGTTAGAAAAAAGTTTGCAAACATTTAGGAGTAAATGAGGATGATTATAATGAAGAAGGTGGGCAACAAAATGAGGGTGAAGAGGAGTTTGAAGTTGAGCAAAATTTTGAAAAAGCGAAAGGAACTATGGATGCATATATCATTAAAGGGAAGAGAAAATAAGTTGTTGTAAAACAAATAACTATAAATGCAATGTTAAAAAAGGGGGGCCCGGTCATTAGTGACATTTGTAGATTTTTTTTATTGAAATGGTATAGCGGCTTTTAATGTAGTAAAATGCCCCTTGTTAAAAAAGATGGTAAAATCAATTGGAGAAATTAGAAGTTTGAATCATATTATGTTATATAATTGATTATAAAGTGTTCTCTATATTTTTATTTAATTTTTACAATTTTATTTATTTTTTGTGCCGTGTCATACGATACGTATCGCGATACGATTCACGATACATAGGGTTTTCGATACACGATACATATCACGATTCAACAACTATGGCTGGTCGGCTTTGCAGGAAGGATCACGATGCCACTGGGGAAGATCATTGCCCCAGTCTGAGCAGGAAACATATCCAAACTAATCGAGTTTTTAGTAGTGGACATTGAGTCCCCGTATCATGTCATTTTGGGATGAGGTTGGCTCCATGCCATGAGGGTTGTACCCTCCACGTACCACCAGAAGTTGAAGTGTGTTACTGATCGAGGCGTGGTCGAAATCCATGGCGACCAGGTCACAGCCAGGAAGTGCTTTATTGCAGCTATTTGCCCGAAGAACAAAAAAGAGACAGAGAATGCTCAGGAGGGAGAGGAGGGAGTGCAGGAGGGGTCTGTCCCCTCTAAATAGCAATTACGGTACGGCCGACCAGGGTCCACCCTCCAGAGAGAGTCGTTAAAGCCCTGAAAGAAATTGTAGCCGACGACAACTCAATAGAAAGGAACTTTCTGATTGGAACCACGCTTGACGAGTGAGGGAAGAAAGAGTTGATTACGTTCCTCAAAAGCAATTTGGACGTTTTTGCTTGAGAACCATAGGATTTGCTAGGGATTGATCCCAATGTAGCTTGCCACTGCCTTCAAGTTGATCCTGCCTTCAAGCCGATCGCTTAGAAAGCTCGCCGAACAGCCCCTGATAAGGCTAAAGTAGTGGAGAACGAAGTAGGGAAGCTACTGGATGCAGGATCCATTAGGGAAGTTTAGTTTCCCAAGTGGTTGTCCAACCCACTAGTAGTGCGAAAAAGCAACGGCAATTGGAGGGTTTGTATCGACTTCACATACCTCAATAAGGCTTACCCCAAGGACAACTTCCCACTTTCCAAAATAGATCAGTTGGTTGACGCTATAACAATACATGAAAGGATGTGCTTCCTAGACGCCTATTCGGGCTATCACCAGATCCCCCTATACGGGCCCGACCAGGATAAAACCTCCTTTATAATCCCCATCGGGTTGTATTGTTACAAGGTCATTCCGTTCGAATTGAAGAACGCAGGGGCAACTTATCAAAGGTTTGTCAACAAGATGTTCAACAAACAGATGGGAGACACGATAGAGGTCTACATCGATGATATGCTAGTCAAAAGCAAGACCAAAAACGACCACCTCATAGACTTAGTCGAGGAATACCGGTGAAGCTTAACGCAAGTAAGTGTTCATTCGACGTCCAGTCAGGAAAATTCTTGGGTTATCAAGTTAGTAAAAGGGGAATCGAAGCCAATCCGGATCAAATTGATGCTATCACAAGGGTCTAGCCTCCTTAGACATTGAGAGATGTCCAAAAGCTCATCGGTATGCTCGCCGCACTTAACCGCTTCATCTCCAAGTCTTCGGAACGTTGTCGACCATTCTTCCAGTTGCTGAAGAAGGACAAGGGCCTCACGTGGAACGACGACTGCTCGCATGCTTTGGAAGAGATCAAATCTCCTCAGCAGGCCACCCTTTTTAGTAAATCCAAATGATGGCGATGCCCTATTCCTTTACCTCGCAGTATCCAACCACGCAGTAAACTCCACCCTGGTATGCGAGAAACAAGGAAGCCAACATTCAATTTACTACGCCCGTAAGACACTCCTGGATGCAGAACAACGATACTTGCCTCTGGAGAAGCTCGTTTATGCGCTGATAGTTGCCTCGAGGAAGCTAAAGCATTACTTTGAGGCCCATTCAATAACCGTAATCACTTCGTACCCCCTCAAAGCCGTTCTGCGGAAGGTCGACCTCTCTGGACAACTCTCAAAGTGGTCGGTGGAACTCGGGAGGTTCGATATCCACTTCCAGCCCAGAACAACGATTAAGGGACAAATCTTAGCAGATTTCATTGCTGAGTTCACAGGAGATCGGCCAATAGACCAACTAGACAATGAGCAGTCAACAACACATGAAGCACAATCCAAGGACTGGACCTTGTACGTTGATGGAGCCTTAAGGGACAAATCTTAGCAGATTTCTTGCTCCTTCTTGGACTTATCAGCATGATCGCCTAGGAGAGTTGTGAAATCAGATAACAATTGCACGAAGAGAAACAAAATCACAGAGTTAGCTCAAGGAAAGAGAAAACAAAAGAAAAAGGAAAAGTTTAAGCATAAAGGCTTACCAGGGCCATCCCCTGAGCAGTCTTTAGGGCAAGTTGGGACGACCCTTGAAGAGCGCTCGCAGTTAGCAGTGAGCATTGCTCTCTTCAACAATTCAGGGGCAAGGTGGGGGGCATCTCCCATGCTAACCCCCCATTAACAGTAACGGGAGCCAACCTTCTCTTGGCCTCCCTCCTCTCTTCTTCTCTATTTCTCTCCTCTTCTTTCTCTCTCTCTCTCTCTCTCTCTCTTCTTTTCTCCTTCTCTTTCTCCTTTTCTTTTCCCTTGGCCATCAAATCAAAACTACTAGACCTCGGGGATCCAGTATCAGACGCCTTCAGCGACGATCGGATAGGATGGCCTGATTGTCGTCATCATCAGGAAGTTTCAACTTCCTCCTCTTCAACAAAGGGGCCATATCTTCCTCTTCTTCTTCCTCCTCCTCTTCTCCTCCCCATTCTCCTCTTCCCCCTTTCTCCTCTTCTATCACTATGGGATCAGAAGGGCCTACCTAAGGAGCTTTTAAAATTGTGACTCTAGTAACTGGGCGAGCAATAAAGCTAGAACCTGTATTTTTGTACTCCAATAGAAAGGCTGCCGACCTTGGGTGCTCGCCGTCTGCCAACCTTTCCTTAATGCTCCAAGCCTTCACAAGCTCGTTATTATCAATTTCACCGATATCAAGTTCTGATTTTTGGCATGAGCTGCAAAAAACAAGGGAGGAAGAATATCAACCAAAAGAACAGGGACAAAAGAACAAGAAGTCAACAAGCAAAAAGAAGAAGCGACCTATTTCGGCCTCTATAATAAAAAATCACAGGGCCCGTTGTCTCTCGCCTGAGAAGCAGGAGGGCGCTGCCAGTTCCTAGCAATAAAACCATGTTCCCAATAATCCTTATGGGAATCCGGAAGATTTACTACTAATATCCGCTCTGCCATCTTAGTCTTCGAATACAACAGACCTTCTTTGGTTCGCGACCACACGTAGCAGTAACATAGCTAAGCAAGACCAAATTTTGTTCCATAGAGGGTGTTTATTTTATGGACTCCATTGACTATCTTCCAAACATTTGGGGCACACTAAGCGGGCACAATCCCAAAGTATCTGAAGAACCTAAGAAACAACTTGTTTGGGGGAAATGTTAAACTCCTTGAGTTATCAGAAGGGTGTGAATCTAGTGCCCATCTTCAATATCACGGACATCCCGTGGAAGAGGGGCACAAGCGATAACTACCAAGTTAGGAACAATGTTTAAAAAGGCGAGAGGCGAGGCGAGGCGAGGCGAGGCGTTTTATTCGCGGAGAGGCGAGGCGTAAGCCTTGAGGCGTTTGAGGTGTAAGCCTCACTGAAAAGGAAAAAAAAATAGCAAAATAATATTAAAAAAATACTAATAAAACCATAAAAATAAAATAACAAAGAAATATAAAATAAAACTACAAAAAAAAAACATCCTTGAGGACTTTCTCACATACTTGAGGACTTTCTCACATAGTTTGACATTTTTTTGTTCCCCCGAGATAACTTAAAAAAAAAAAGTAATTTGAGAAAATCAATTTTAACATATTGGTTATTTTACAATATGACAATAAATTAATCAATGCAAAATCATATTGGCAAAATCATTTTTTTAGCTTCATTCACATATTGGTTATTTTATAATATGGCAATAAATTAATCAATGCAACTTAACAAGCAAATTTATTAAAAAAACATTGATTTTCAAGCTAAGATTAAAAAAACAGCCATTTTATTAAAAAAATAATAAAACATATCAACCTAAGTTTATTAAAAAAAACAACCACCTTTAAAATATATTAGTTTCTTAATATATATTCAGTTTAGTTAAAGATAATATATTAATCTAAGTTGAAAGCCAAAAAACAGAAAACTTTAAAAAAAAAGTCATTGAAGTTAATTTAGTACATTTATTTCAAACAAAATCAAATTGACAAAATCAGTTTTTTAAGTTTCATTAACATATTGGTTATTTTTTAAAAATTTCTCTCAAGTTACAATAGTAAATAGTATAAGTTAAGTGCAGTTTTAAAGCAAAAAAAGAACAAGAGTTTTTTTTTTTTTTTCGCGCCCCAGCAAACAGGCGTGAGGCGAGGCTTGAGGCGCATGGAGGCGTAAGCCTCAAATTCAACCCTGAGGCTTAAGCCTCGAACCATTTTTTGCCCGCCTTGCCTCGAGGCGTAAGCCTCAAACGCCTTTTTAAACATTGGTTAGGAATATGGTATTGGCGCCTAAATTCTTCTACTGATTTATTATACATCATCGCCATGATTAAACAAGGAAGAAAAACCCTAACTACAACTACGAAATAAGTTCCAAAGAAAATGCTTAGGGATGGAAGAGCTAAACTTACAAGAATCAACGAAGCTTTGGAGAAGAAGAACAACTCTGATTTTGAAGCAGAAAGCAAGGGAGGAAGCTTAAAGACGAAGTATGTGCAATGACGACCATGATCAATGAACTGATGGTTGAGTTTGCACTTGAACAAGTTTCAAAAATCTCAAATGATGAGCAACGCTTCCCTAGGAAGATTTTAGCGCGGCGTTTCTCCAAAATGACCAACGTACCCTTCAACTCTCATAAAAATCACAAGTATGCCACGCCGATTTTGAATATCACCTTAGGCTTTAGGCCTTGGGCCTGTTTAAAATCTGGACTAGCCCAAAGATTTTTGGGGCAATTGTGGGAGCCCATTTAATACGGTTCATGAAAGTAGCCGACTAGCCCAGATGGATTTACACGTTACCCGGCCCAAATCATGACTTAACTTCCACACGAGAATTTTAGTGGTATAAGAACACTTACGGATATGATCAAATCAAGTACTAAGAATCTTTCTTGGCAAATCCACGTGTTATTTTGAGTTCTCTGAACAATTCAAACTTTGTAACGACATATATAAATTGTAAACCCTTACCCGTGGCAAAGGGATTATAACTTGAGACTTTGGGAGACACTTAATAAGAACAGTAACCTCTCCGTGGACGTAGCCTTTGTGATTGTTTTCGTGGATTTCTGTGTTGTGATATTTTCTGTACTCACAATAATTATATTCAGGCAATCCACTCTGAATGCGGGTGCAAGTGGAAAGTACCTGTCTATCGAGTAATTTTGCGTATAAACATTAGTCTATCCTATGTTAAATATGACTAATATTTATAAGGCAATAAATTATCCATGTCCCCTTGTACAATGATTTAGAGATTAAACAAATTACCCGAGTTCATTTAAAATAATTGTGTATGATTTGACTTGTACTTGGAATTTTTCTTGAAGATGTTAATATTTTCCTTTTTTTTACCTTTTATATGAAATAAATAAATAAATAGATAATTTTTTAATAACTTTTTAATGATTTTATTCCTCCATCAACATTGGATTGACAATTTTGAGCCTGCTCTTTTGAGCAATTTTAATATATTTACTATATATTAAACCACAATCAATATATAATTATTGATTGTATTATTTATTTTGTTTTTACAACTACGATGAAGCTTGTACTTTTGGACACTGTTTAAATGTGGTGCATGTAGGATATACTAATTTACCAATACACGTCAAACAAAAATATGGATATACCACTTGCTGTTGGCACTTCCTCTGTTCTGAATTAAGAGTCCTACTATTCTTTTCCGTACGTCTCAAATTACGAGCTCACTTCGTAATTCAATCTACCAAATCCTTGATATTTGAGTAAGTTTCAATTTTGGCCATTAATTATGTTAAAAGTTCAATTTTCCTTGCAAAGTTCGACTTTAAAACACGGACTTTTAATTTGTGATGGGAGCACAATAAGAAATTCGAAATGCCTTTAGTTATCAGTTTTGAACCTTCATTAATATTCTTACTAATTATCTATGGTGTGCTATTCATATGCAGATTGTTTGAATGGGATGAACTCGAGGGTGACAAGTTGAGTTTGAAATCTTCTGAAAAACGTCTCAACCATTTGGAAGACGTGGGACAACAATTAGCTCTGACTTTTAACGATGATGGTTCTATACTTGCTGTTGGCGGTGAGGTAGAGATCATCTTTCACATTATTCTGATAAAATCATATGCTTTGTTGCATGAAAGTAAAGAAAGAACATCTTGTGACCCAAGGAAGAGATGCTGAACTGAATTTTCATGAATTTTTCGTTTTTACATGAAGGAGTGACCATCTTATATAAAGCTAATGATTATATAATATGATCATCGTATATGAACTGAATGGGTAACCATTATTGGATTTATGTCCGATTCCGAAATTTCCAATTTTCGAGTTTTTCCATAAAAATATGCAATGGAACTGGATAACATATTAAAATTTTCCAAAGATCCGATCCGAATTTTCGAAAATATGTTATAGAATTTCATATATGTTCCAGTTTATAATAATATGTTTGTTTCTCATATATTAAATTTTTTTATTATTAGTTCATATGAATCATGGCCGCTCTAATAGATCAAGCACAACAATTAATGTACACTGTATAAATACCAAACCCTACAGCTGTCTTTCACTTGCTCACTTGCTTAAACAACCATAGACAGCTATGTTCTTGGATTACTTGTTTTGGTTATGCACTAGTCTAGAGAAATATTGTTTGATTCATCTTGATGTATGTGTAGTGTGTACTACTGTAAAGTAGTGGGAAAAACCTAAATATGCGATATTTCTTTAAAAATTTCAAAAATTTTCTAACTAAATAAAGTTTGGAAAATTCTAATATATCCAATAAAAAAAATGAGGATTTCTTAAAATTTTGGAATTGGAATTGGTAATGACTTGTATATTCCAAAATTTTTATATTATGAAGCACTCGTTTTTGATTCGATAGGACGGAAACCCAGGCCTAGTTGCCTCCTTCAACTGATATAGTCATAAGGATATGTTCTTTTTTAGAATCAGTTACCATATCTTAGTTTTATTGGGTCAATTTTGGTAGTTTGAGGTCTTACCTTTTTATGTTTATCAGTCAATATAATTAGTATTTTCAGTGATCAACGAACATTGATTTATCAAAGATTTTTCTTTCAAAATGGATACGGACTACGTTCTTGTTTGCATTATTTTTGAATGCCTGTATTTCTTTTTGAGCGGCGATAGCATCACCCTTACTAGTGTACTATACTTTTAATTAGTTATTGATAGATCGAGGACGATTTGTTATCATTGTTCGAATTCCATTAGATAGTGTTAACTAGTTATTCATCTGTGTGTGTGTGGCAAAATAATTCCAACGGTGCATGTCCTAGATAAAAATGGGACCCTCCTTTGGATTGAAGGAGGCCAATTAGCACTAGTTCATTGATTTTTACCGTTACACTTTCGTGGTGCACCTCAGTTACCATCTTTTAATCTAATGAATTTGAAATGTAGAAGCAAAATCCTCCTTTTTAAGCAGAGTATGTTTTTGATGATCCATATATGGTGCAGTACAGGATGGGAAGTTGAGGGTTTTTAAGTGGCCAAGCATGGAAGTAATTCTCGATGTGGCCAATGTTCATACCTCTGTTAAGAGTTTAGATTTCAGGTTCACAATAACAGTGCATCAGATAAAATTTAAACCTTATAAGCCCCTCCTCCCCCCCCCCCCCCCCCCCCCCCCCCACACACACACACACACACGGTCACACACACACAAAAGTTTTTTTGAGTTACTCCTCAGATAATGTTGATATTATAGATTCTCATGTTTTCATACCAGTTAGCCTTAACCACCTTATAATAACATCGGGTTCTCGTCTCACTTCTCCCCTTGATGAGAGGAAGGGTGAATATGATGAGAATGGGGATGTATCTCTAATTTCAATATTATCTTAGTGGGGTAACTCTAAAGATCGCCAAAAACTAAAATAAACATATTTTTAGTGTATCTTTATATTAATAGCTTTAGTTATGTATTGCAGCCCTGATGGGAAATTTCTTGTCTCCGTGGGAAGTGGTCCTGGTAGGGTTTGGGATGTAGCATCATCAACGGCTATAGCGTCCTTACCAAAAGAAAATGTGAGAAAATTTATTTGTAGTTATATGGGGTGTATAGGAAACCATTTTGAATGTCCATATGATAACCTTAGATACTGGTTCTCTATTCTGGATTGGTTTTAATTGACTATATTTGTTCCTTGTGTCCAGGATGAGGTTTTTGGATTCTGCAGGTTTTCACGCAGCAGTGAGAAGAATCAGGTTCTGTATGTCACTGTAATGAGAGGTAGATATTTTATATTGGATTATCTTCTTGGCTTTTTTCCCCCCTTCCAAAGAAAATATTTTTTTGTATTGTAGGGTACCATCACAAACATTGTTCTACTTGTGTAGGCAATGGTGGAAGTATCGTGAAGTGGGACACTACCACATGGAAGAGGATGAGCTCAAAGCATATAATCCGAGACCCAATTTGTGCCTTCAATGCTTCTGCCGACGGAAAACTTCTCGCTATGTAAGAATTACCAAAATTAGTTAATTATTTGTGAATAAGTTTCCCCTTGTCCCTTGAAGATATCATGGTTTAGTACTAAGAAATGGATTGATTCTATCGTAATGACTAAACTTAGTTGCTCCAGACATCCCCTGTTTGAGATTCAATCGGACAGTAATTTAATTGTCATTATTTTCTCAACGTAAGAGTAGCCGTTGGCAACTTTTGAGGAGAAAATGGCATAAATTAGATGATTATCAATTTCAGTAATATGACTAGTTTTCAGCCCTGCGTGATGCGCGGGTGGTTGTGCAAATAAAATAAAATTAAAAGTATAGATCCTCAATCTCTATAACTGTAGTACTAATGCCACACCAACCCTTTAAAGAGTAGGCGGTTCGTATGTTTCTATGAGCCCCAGAATAATACGTTGAAGGATATTTGGAGAGATCATCATAAATGATTGAAGTGTGTCGTTCACGGTACATAAAATATTCAGCCAGAGATGCTCCTGTATAAGGAGCGAGGTAATGTAGCAGGGAAATCCGTCGTTTCGGCTACCACAATAGTGTATTCCATCACTCCCCTTTCCTCCGATGATGAAAATAGCTTTTATCCTATGTTATATTTTTGAAAACCCAATATTTAAAAGTTTAAGCCGGGCGTGTTAATAGATCTTCTTCTATGCTAGTAGTAGCAGTAGTGGGTGAATTGTTTTCTTAGGTAAGGTTTAGTTTCTTTATTAGAAGGATAAGCACGGTTATTGCTGTTTGTCCCAACATTCAGCCGAGGTAGGCTACTAACTTGCTCAAGACTTGAGTAGTATCTTCATCAGCCGGAGGGAATTAGTCTCCATCAGCCTCATTCGAAGAACGAACAAGAAAAGAGTTACTGTTTAGGTAGGATAGATGGATGTGGTTCAATGGCTAAAGCTGTGCCAGCTTCTTGTAGACCGACTTCTCTTTAGGCCCCGAGTGATTTTTGGGAATCTTTCCATTTCTGTTACATTTTCCTTTATTATTCCCCCACTGTAATTTGTCCTTTTCACTCCCGTATGTGTCCGTAGATTCCCTGTTG
Source organism: Sambucus nigra (assembly GCA_949130495.1). Classification (NCBI taxonomy): domain Eukaryota; kingdom Viridiplantae; phylum Streptophyta; class Magnoliopsida; order Dipsacales; family Adoxaceae; genus Sambucus; species Sambucus nigra. The sequence continues at coordinate 320,687,452 of OX422215.1, read as the reverse complement.
TCTACTTGAGGGTTGTGTACTTTTTTCTGGTTAGTAATTAGAACTCGAATTACAAATGTCCTCTTTCGTGTGGAACGTTTAATAGTGGGTGAATTGTTTTCTTAGGTAAGGTTTAGTTTCTTTATTAGAAGGATAAGCACGGTTATTGCTGTTTGTCCCAACATTCAGCTGAGGTAGGCTACTAACTTGCTCAAGACTTGAGTAGTATCTTCATTAGCCGGAAGGAATTAGTCTCCACTAGCCTCATTTGAAGAATGAACAAGAAAAGGGTTACTGTTTAGGTAGGATATAGATGGATGTGGTTCAATGGCTAAAGCTCTGCCAGCTTCTTGTAGACTGACTTCTCTTTAGGCCCCGAGTTGTTTTTGGGAATCAATCCATTTTTCTGTTCTGTTTTCCTTTATTACTCCCCCACTGTAATTTGTCCTTTTCACTCCCGTAGGTCTCCTTAGATTCACTGTTGTCTACTTTTTTCTGGTTTATAATTAGACCACGAATTATAATTGTCCTCTTTCGGTGCAACGTTTAAGAGTGGAATCCTCTAACTTGATTGGCATGACGCTCCTATGACAGTCCTAGTTGGAACTAGCCGCCCCCCCCTCTCTCTCTCTCTCTCTATATATATATATATATATATATATATATATATATATATATATATAGGGAGAGGATCACAAGTGGACCTAAAAAGCGGACATATTAATGGACTTTTAACAAAAAACACCTAACAACCCACTAATTTTAATTCCCTTGTTGTAATTGGTCCGCGCCAACGACAACGGACACGCGTGTGACCCGAGACCCCCTTACCCCCCTACGCACCACCCCCACCCTCATCCCCACCATGGCCGGCCACTAGTTAAACCGTGTCCCGAGAGGATCAAGTGAGGTCTCCCAGTTTGAGGACCCTGAATGAGGTCCATTTTTGTAAAATAGTAAAAAAAATATTAGTTATTTTGTGTGTAGTTCTGTTCTGTTTCAACAATGTTTTTTAGCCACCGATCCTGTGTTTTTTTTGTTTGGTTAAAAGTCCCATAATCATTGAGTTCCATCCCATAACTGTTTGGATTTGTGGGTAGTTTTGCTGTTTTTTATGCCCTACTTTTATGGAGATGAGACCATGTTATTGTCAAGAGGACCAATAACAAAACGAAAAAGTGATGGGATCACTTACTTATTTAATTGAAAAATGGGGATTAAAAACCTGAAACCCCAAAAAATATTTTGGAGCCGATTTTTTTCCTATGGTTTTTAAACATATCAGTAGGACCATAAAAAAATAATCAACTCAAAATGATTTTTTTTACTATTTTACAAGAATCGGTCAAACTTTGTCAGTTTTTAATAACTTAAAAACAACTTAAAAACTGACATAGTTTGACCGATTTTTTTAAAATAGCAAAAAAAAAATCATTTTGAGCTGATTATTTTTTTATGGTCCTATTGAAATGTTTAAAAACCACAAAAAAATCAGCCCAAAAATAATTTTTTTTTTATTTAAAAAAAATGGACCTCATTTCAGGTCCTCAAACTGGGACCTCACTTGATCCTTTCTCTATATATATATATCGTAAATGATTGTCCCAGGCAAGGAACTGCTTGGATGAGACCTGATTCCCGCAGAGCAAGACCTTGGGTGAGTGTCCTCCCTTTTGGGTTTGAAGCTCATCTCACAAAACATGTAACATAAATTTATTTCAATAAACCTTCATTTTAGTAACATAGATGTGACATATTACAACTATTACTGGGAGGAAGATAAAAAATAATATTAAATTTGTGACATATCTAATTATTACTAAATAATGTAAATGGATTACTGTGAGCAAGAGAAGTGTAAGGAAAAAAATCATTGAACCAATAACACAAACTATTTCTCCCTCCAAATGCATATATGTTCCTACTCCAAAGAACATTTACAAATGATGTAAAGGTTAATAATATGTGATAATTGATATATATATATTAGAGTTACTGATAATTGATAGTGAGACGATTAATAGTGTAAATGTTTTGCAATTGTCCGAATAACATTTACTCAAAACATGCAAGGCCAACCGTGTGTCTGCCCGGAGTGAGGAGCACATTATACAAAACTTTAAAAAATTGTATATCCATAATTACCGGATTATTTTATGATCTTAAAGTTGAAATTTATAGCATAAATTATTATTGTACAAATTTATGGACACAAGAAGATAAATATAATATACTTTTTGAAAAAATATATGTAAGCGAATATCAAACTCTATTTAACGTTTTAATTATCCAATAATTAGAAAAAGATAAAGTTTCACCCACTGATCTAAAAAACCCGCCTAGGCTTGAGGCTTGGGAGAAACGCCCCGCCTTAAACTTTTCACGCCTTATGCTCGGTAAAACCCTTAAGGTGAACTTTTTCTCTAAAAACAACAATGCTTTAGTGAAACGATACTGCCTTTTAACGATTAATTTACAAATCAGACCATTATCTCATCCAAAATAATCAAATATTATTTTAATTTGCAAACATTCAGGCATATTTTTATGATATGTATAATTTTAGTATTTTAATAGCCCTCTTATGGTTTAAAAATATTAAAATATATTAAAAAGGCCTAAACGCCTTTTCACGCCTTTTTACGCCTAAGGCCCGCCTAGGCTTCTAAGGCTTAAGGCTTGGCCTCCACGCCTCGATCACGCCCGCGCTTTTTAGAACCTTGTTTCACCACAACATAGGCTTGACTTTCGTTAGTTTTTGGGATAATGATTCAATTCTCCATATTTCATTGGAAAATACATAATGTCACGACATTTTCTTGAAAAAAATTTAATAATGCGCGCCTTAGGCACACCCTTGGTCACACAGTTCGTTTAATTAGGGTGCCGCTCCCACTTTGGAATCGCGATAGAGCGAAACCGATATAAGTTCGTGAATCCAAAATTATTAGTCCGCGCTCCAAGCTTTTCGGTGTTTTGGCGGCGAATCCGTGGTGGTCAGGGTTCAAAGAATCGGTTGAGTTGACTCGGTATCGCCCGAGTCAACTCAGAATCGTCAGCCTCCGATACGAAACCGAGTCACGTTACGAAATAAAATAGTATCGGCTGTTACGAGTTAATATAGACCGAAATATCGGCCGTTACGGTTTCGTATCAGCCGAGTTGAGAAAAAAAGTAAAAGAGATGAAGGAAAAAAACAATAATAGTGAAAGAATCTAACGGGTTGAAAGGACATACCTTTTGAGAGTAATTTGTCCGGAGAAGGCAAAAAGATAATCAAGGGTGCAAGAATTTTATCTATAAATCAAACCTGGCTGAAATCTTCAGATATTCAAACCAAATCTTCCCAGAAATCGTCGGCCGAAAGCTTTGGGGTGTGCGGTTTGATCTGTGTGGGATTTTTTGGCTTCGTGGCTTGCGGTTTGGTGTTAAGGTATTTAGGTTTTTTTTTTTGGGTTTAGAGAACTGCCGCGTTTGGTGTTGTGGAGTGTGTTTTTTTGAGTTGGGTTTGGTGCTGTGCGTGTGTTTTTAGTTTGGTGTTGTCACTTTGGTATTGTGCATGGGTTTGGTTTTGTGGGTTTAGAGGTGAGTTTGGTTTTTTGAGGTTTGGTGTTGTGCGTTTTTTTTTCAAAGAACTGCTGTTTTTTTAGTTTTAAATGTTATTTCTTTATAAAAAGGTTTTTGTTTTAAATTTTATTTTTTGTTTTAAATGTTATTTTAAAGAAATGTTATAAAAAATGTTATTTTTTTAAAGAAATGTTATAAAAATAAATGTTACAAAAACAAATGTTATAGAAAAATGTTATAAAAGATGTTATTTTTTATAAAAAATTATTCAAATCTTTTAAAAAATAAATTGCTTCTTACAAAAAAAAATATGGTAGATCAATTATAAAAAATGTTATTTGCTTTTAAAAAAAATTGTGTTGTTAGATAATACTTGAACATACAATTTTTTAACTCTATTTTTGGATGTTATTTTGTAGAATGGCTCCAAAACTAGATATTGTTATTTTATAAAAACAAATGGTATACACAAATGTTATAAAAAATGTTATTTTTTTTATAAAAAATTATTCAAATATTGATCAATTATAAAAAATGTTATTTGCTTTTAAAAAAATTGTGTTGGTAGATAATACTTGAACATGCCATTTTTTAACTCTATTTTTTGGATGTTATTGTGTAGAATGGCTCCAAAACTAGATATTGTTATTTTATAAAAACAAATGTTATACAAAAATGTTATAAGAAATGTTATAAAAATGTTATATAGGGAGATGAAAATGAAATTACCCCTTTCCAAATCCGTATGATCGATATCGCAACTAGATAGGGAGATGAAAATGATGAAACATTGCAATCATTCCTATTTATCTTCCATACAAATTTTTTATCTAAGTTTATGTGGCATTAGATTGTTTTTCAATATTATTATTGGTTTACTATGCAATATTGAATCTGGCAACTCTGCCGTGCTTCAGTATAATCAATTCTACAATGCAATGCATATTGAATGATGGGTTTGAATGTACATCATTGGTCTACGTTGTTAATCTTATTTTTTTAAAATTTTCTATATTTTTTTCGGAATTTTTTGTGCTCTCTAAATAGCGTATCTTTGCGTATCGCCCGATACCGCGACCGATATCGCGACCGAGTTAAAAATCGGGTGACTGATACCGGGACCGATACCGAGACTTTGAACCATGGCGGTGGTTTGTTGTTAGGTTTTGATTTGGGGTTCCAGGAAGCAATTTTGTTGGTTCGAGAATAAGGCAGGTTGTATGTTGGTTTTTGTTTGGGTTTCAGAAGGAGGCGATTATGTTATGTTTTGGTTTCTTGGTTTTAGAAGGAGGTGAATCTGTGGTGGTTTGCTGTGAGATACAAGTTTCTATCTAAGTTTTGGCATGGGGGGGAGTATTTTGGGTTGGGAGCAGGGGATGGTATCTCATGTTCCCAAAATGTCTGTCACCCACAAAATAGTAAGGTTTTATTTTTGTTGGGTGTTGGAAAATATGTGTATATATCATTTAAAATTAGTATATATTTAAAATTAATAAATTAATGGCTGCTTTGGCACCGATCCCGCATTTATAATTTTCTAAAAAATGACGCATTCCCGCATCGCACCCGCACCCGCATCGCTCCGCGTACTTGTGACTTAGGGCGCACCTGGAGCCTAGGCGTACAATGTGCGAGCCTTACTAAAGGGGCCTTGCCTGAGGCGAGGCGCCAATGCTGCGCCTTGGTGAACTTGATGCCTGTGCTCGCCTTTAACAACTATACTTTCAAATGACAATGGCTAGAAACTTTTCCACAAAAGCTCTTCTTTTTTGTAGCATAAAGGATGTGGATGAAAAGGCATTATCTTTTATATTTATACACGCAATCATGTGAGAGAAAAACATCACTTCTCACGCGAACGCGCACGCACACGCACACATCTAATGTATATCCACATATAAGCAAGCAATCACAAAATTGGAAAACTGTACATCTCACTTTTTGCAAAACCAGTTTTAACATAAATGCCACTGTTGAACATTTGGATTTTTTTCACGAACATATATACAGCCAATGTAAATCTATGTATAAGCCACCACAAAATGAAAAATCCACACATCCCACTTGAAGAGTCGAATTTATTTCTTCCCTAATCATCTTGTACCAGCTTTAAAAGCAAACCGGGAACTGCTTTCTGCAAACCACTTCTAACAACCAAAAACCACCTTTTTTTGTTCTCTTATAAATGTTACATCAACTACTACGCGGAAAACCTTTTTTTAACACCCATGTTGTCAAAACCATTTGAACTCACAACGCTGAACAGTAAGCTGGTTTGGTATGAGAACTATGGAGGCGTTCAAAACAGGTGTGGAAATAGAGAAGGGGAAGAAATTTGGCTTTTTGATTTTGACTGAACAAGAGACATATTTAAAGAGGAGATTGTCAATCTGGAGGGGTGAACGATTGGTATTTTCAATAGAGAAGGGAAAATGAAAATGTTTGAACTGTTGTCTGTATTCTAATAAAGAAGGAAACCCTACAAATACATTTAGTAGGAGGCTGTTGAGATGGATGGGGTTAAATTTGAGGGCTTTACACGCTAAAATTCCTTTGAGGGAATGGGAGAAGAAGGTAGATCGTCTTGGAGGGATAATGGGGGGATGGGAGAGATGAAAATACGGTTTGGAGAAGGGTAAGAGCAAGAGGTTTCCAGCGCATGATAAGTTTGTAGGTGAGAGAGAGAGAGGGAGAGAGGCGGCATCTAAAAAATAGAGAGAGGAGCTTGGAAATCCAAAAGGCAGGAAATAAATGGGTAATAGGGAAGGGGATTGAAGTGGGGAAATGGGTGTACCAAGGCAAGCTGTCCACGTGGAGGGGGGTTAGATATGAGTTAGAATTTATTTCAGTCCTCCGGTTTATAATATTATAATAAATTTTTTGGATTTATTTCGTGTTAAGAATTCAGTGAATAATTCAAAATATTGAAGGAATATGGCAAAGTGTATGCATATATTTGAAGAAGTGCATGTCCTGGGATACTTTTATGTTGACAAGACCTAATGGAAAATAAAATGATGAAACTAATTCCAAGTTGAAACAAGTACGGAAGAGTCCCCGTGTGAATATTTCTGTCGAGAAAGTCAGATGCCTTCAACTAATAGGGAGGTTAACTTTACCTTTGAAATGATGCCATTTAATGAATAATCTCTCTGCAGTCTAAGAATGTTTTTCTGTTCTGGGATTTTCACCACTTCTGAATTTCTTGGTCACTTAACTCTCCGTCACTTGCAGCGGGACAATCCAGGGAGACATTTTAATTATTAATTCTACCAGTATGCGCGCGCTGACTGTCATTAGAAAAGCACACCTTGGCCTCGTGACAGCATTGATGTTCTCACAAGATTCAAGGTTCTAATACTAATCTATTTATGCCATCTCATCTCCCTCTGTTAATGAATTCTTATGCTTCAACATGTATTTGCTCCATAAACTTCAATTTTCATAGTGAAGCATTTCGTTTCGTTTCAAATACAGGGCTTTGGTCTCTGCTTCCTTGGATTCAAGTGTTAGGGTGACACTTATCACTGATAAAAAGGAAAGTGGTATGTATCTCCATCAACTTTATGATACTTTCATAATAACATTACCTGGTACCATAGATCATTGAATTTAAAAGAGGTTGGTTATGACTTCCGGCCTCACTTCTGATCCAACTTTTGTGTTACACCCCTATACCCCCGCGCACCAACCCCCCACCCCCCCCACCCCAACACCAACCTGAATTATGAGATACACCCAGAAATCGACGGTAAACCTCATAATTGTCGCTTTTCGAGGGTTTGATGACACACTGAGCTATAGCGGCGTTTTTTTTATGTATTTTTATATGCTTGCACCCCTCAAATAATTATTTTATCCTTTTCCTCTACTGTGTTTCTTTGAGGACTCCATGTTCTCCATCTATAGTGTTTCTTCTCGTCTATCTCAATAGATTTCTTATTCTATTAAAAATTAATTATGAACATTTTTTTTATGTGTGGCAGGATTGAGATTGTGGATCATCCTGTTCATCATTTTACTCGCAGTGGCTGCATATTTTGCGAAAACCCAAGGGATTCTTCTGTAAGCTCCTGTTTTTGCCATCGAAATTTGAGAAATAAAAAGCACCCCTGAAACTGCGAATGAGTACTTTATAAAGGTAAGACTTGGATTGCCTGGATTGGGAAAAGTGGAACAGATTATTTGAATCTGATGTTTTTTGTAATTTGTACATATTTCTCTTCATGAATTCTGCTTGTTGAAATCAGCATATTTTCCTTGTACTTCAGTTTAGTTAGCTATATTTTGTGTACTCTAGAAATCTCAAGTAAATAAATTCAAATATAACGTTTAAGATTTAGTAAATTTAAGGATCAAATATGAAAAAGTTCCCTAAATATTTTTTAATACATTTAGTCCAAGCGTTTTACTTCCAAAAAATCCCTCAAACACCCATTTAATTAAAATTTTCTTATTTTTAAAGCTCTGCACTAGTGGCACTCACCTTCCACCTCCCACCCCTCACCCCCACTGTCGGAGCTCCGGCGATCCCCACTGGAGCTGCTTTTTTTGAATGTTTTTATGCGGTGAAGGACTTGTTGAAACAAAGCAAAAGTCTTGGACTATGTATTAAAAAATGTTTGAGGGACTTTTTGGTATAAGACCCTAAATTTAAACTCTTGACATGACTTGTGAGGCTTTATATGTGAATCTACTAATCTCCAATTCCAGAAGAGTAACTCAAAAGTTAAACAAGCACCAAAGTGGAGAATAATGATATGCGGCTATTGGATTAGGTATTAGCTTTTAAGTTTGAGATGGAACTATTAGCTTTTAAAGTTTGAGATGGAACTACTTGAATGGGGCGGCTATCTGGTCTTTCTTTCTTGTTAATTACTAGCTTGCATGCCATGGGTTGCGTGGCCGTAAAATATTATTGTTATGTTGAAAAGTACATAGAAAACAACCTAAAATAATCCTAGCACATTCAAGATGAACCCATAAAATAGATTACAAATTAAATACAACTAAAGATAACAAAAGTGTTTACGAACACTAAAGATAAACCAAGTGATGAATTTATATTAACTCTAGATCAATTTTCACCGGGCCTAGAATTTGCTTTAGCCATAGGCAATCATATAACAGTGACTTTATATTAACCATATGCAATTATATAAATCTCCAAACACTTTCGAAAACAAGTACATTTTTGTCTAGACAGACCAATAGATGTACTCATTTACATGCTGATGTCCACCAATTCACCACATAGTAAGTAGTTATAGAATAAGTGTATATTAGGTGTTAATTCGTGCAATGTGCAAGCGTATTTAAAAATAATATATTTTATATTATTGTGCATTTTCGAGTATGTCAATTACAAATATATAATAAACATGAAATGTTGTGGAGAAAATATTACAAAATATGAAAATGGTGCTTTTTCAAGATATTTAATTTGGAAGTGATTAAAAATTTCGTACATTAAAATTGAGATAACATTTAAAAGATATCATTATTCGCGTATTTTGAGTCAACGTAGGTTTATTAGTATATCAAGTGGAGGTAAAATGCCAATACCAGATACAAAGGCCACACACCCTAAAGAAAAGAGTTATGGTAATAGAAATTATGTTATACCTCTTCACGTAATGATCTAATGATGTGTATGGTTGTAAAGCAAATGACGTTTAAATAGAATAAAAAATGGACAAAAAGCAACCGTTGAAAAAGTTAACAGAGGATGTATAATGAGCATTTGTATTCAGTTTTAAACTTTTAATTTTGTTTTATTCTTAAATAATAAAGAATATGTCGTACACTAAAATACAAAAAATTAAACTAAAATAATAAAATTATAAAAATATTTTTAAATACCTTTTTTGGGATAACAATACAAAAAATGCTTGAAATACAAACATAATTACAATTTTTTCTAAGAAAATTAATTTGAAAACCTTCAAGCGCGGTTGTTCCAGAAGTGGGTTGTTTGAGTTTTTCAGTTTTGAAAGTGTGGGAAGCATCATATCTGACAAACATTAAAGTTTTGGACATTCAAATATTTCTAAGAGATGTGAGGTGTAGGAGGGCCATGGAAAGATATTCCTGATTCACAAATGACTTGATCGAAAGGCTGTCTAGAGCTCTTGGAAACACTTATTAGAGTTTTATTTAGCATTAAGGGTACTTTAGTATTTTTCGTTTTTATATTATTACTAGGTGGTTGTATTAGGTTATATATTATCTCTTCTTCCTTTTATTGTAAGACATTCTAGTGTATGGCAATATGAAACCCTAGCCCCTTTTTTTCTCTCTTTACATTTGATTGTAGATCTTTGATATATTATCATGGTATCAGAGCGGGATCAAAGCTTAATCTCATCAACACAGTCCGCTTGACTTGTTTTGAAGGTAATTATGGTCGTTTCCCTCCTGTTTGTTCGATTAATTGTTTAGTTCGTTCGATTTGGTTCCGTTTGGGTACTGTTTGAGTGTTTATTTTCGTAATGGCTGGTGAAAGAGATGATTCGCTGCAATCAATTAGTGTCGGATTAGATGGAAAAAATTATACGTACTGGAGTTATGTTATGAAGAATTTTTTGAAAGGGAAGAAGCTTTGGGGCTACATTAATGGCGATTTGAGTAAGCCTATCGATAAGACGAACGTTGAAAAATATGCAGAGTTGGATGTTTGGGAGGCAAACAACTCGAAAATCATCAGTTGGATCAATAACTCCGTTGCACCTTCTATAGGTATGCAGTTGGCTAAGTATGATTATGCAAAGGATGTTTGGGATCATTTGGGCAGATTGTATACACAATCTAATTTCGCGAAAAAGTACCAGTTGGAATGCGATATTCGAGCTCTTGAGCAAAAAAAATTGAGTATCCAAGAGTTTTATTCTGCTACGACGGATCTATGGGATCAGTTGGCTCTCACAGAGTCAGCTGAATTGCAGGCCTTTGCACCATATGTTGCCAATAGGGAGGAACAACGTTTGGTTCAGTTTCTGATGGCACTTCGTGACGATTTTGAGGGTCTTCGGGGGTCGATTCTTCATCGTAGCCCACTTCCAACTGTTGATTCAGTTGTTCACGAGTTGTTAGCCGAGGAGATTCGTCTAAAGACTCAGTCAGGGAAGGTAATTTCTTCGGACCCTAATCCATCTGTTTTCGCAGCCTCCTCTCGGCTAATTTCCAGTAATCAGAACAAGCCTTATTCGAGAGTTGCAAGTGATGAATGTAGCTACTGTAAGGAGAAGGGTCATTGGAAGTCTCAGTGCCCTAAGTTGCGAGCACACCAACAACAATCAAATAGTCGACCACCTCAGCAGCAGTTTTCTACTTGGAAATCCAACAACCAGTCTCAGCAGCGTTCATATAGGCCTTCACAGCCTAATACTGCAGCAGTTGTACCGCCATCAGACTCAATTGCATCAAGTTCTTCATCATTAACTCCATCCATGTCTTCTCTTGCTTAGCAGTTTTAAAAGTTTCTTGCCACACAGCCTCACGCCATGTCCATCTCTTCACCCGGTAAGTCCTCAGGTATTTGGATTCTAGACTCTGGCGCTTCTAATCACATGTCACCAAATTTGTCCTCTTTTGGTTCTTTTTGTCCCACTTCTTCGTTGCTCGTTATGACTGCTGATGGTACTCTCATGCCCTCAACGGGTGTTGGGACTATTGACTCACCCAACTTATCTCTCTCTAAGGCTTACCACATTCCTAAGCTTACAATGAATCTTGTTTCTGTTGGTCAACTATGTGATGCCGGTTACTCAGTTTCCTTTTCTTCTACCTTTTGTCATGTCTCAGGGTCACGATTAAAATATTTGGCTTCTACAGGAAAATTAGAAAATTTGCATTGCCATGATATCTCTGATTGTAGCGGTTGTAAATTTGCAAAATTTTCAACTTTACCGTTTAATAGAAGTATTTCATCTACTTTTGCACCCTTTGATCTTATTCATTCTGATGTGTGGGGACCGTCTCCTGTTATTACAAGAGGAGGGTCTCGATATTATGTCTCCTTTATTGATGATTATACGCGTTACTGTTGGGTTTTCCTCATGAAACGACGTTCGAATTTTTTTTATATTTATAATAAATTCCGTGCCTTTGTCAAAACTCAACATTCTACTATTATCAAATGTTTTAGATGCGATTTGGGTGGGGAATATACTTCTCAAAATTTTGGTGAGTTGCTTGATTTAGATGGAACTATTCACCAATCATCTTGTACTGACACTCCTGAGCAAAATGGTGTTGCTGAAAGGAAACATAGGCACATTGTTGAAACTGCTCGCTCTCTTTTATTATCCTCATATGTCCCTAGTGAGTTTTGGGGAGAGGCTGTCCTTACTGCTGTCAATCTGATTAATAAGATTCCGATCTCTCATTGCTCAGGTTTGTCACATTTTGAAAAGTTGTATGGGTGTGCCCCTGATTATTCTTCCTTAAAGGTGTTTGGTTGTACTTGTTTTGTTCTTCGATCTTGTGTGGAACGTACCAAATTATCTCCAAAGTCAGCTATTTGTGTCTTTCTTGGTTATGGTGAGGGTAAAAAAGGATATCGTTGTTATGATCCAGTTACAAAAAAATTATATGTCTCTCGCCATGTTGTGTTTCTTGAGCATATCCCTTTCTTTTATATTCCTGAAGCCCTCATGAACTCAGTAAATCTGATCTCTTCAATATTGACCCATTCTCTGATAATGATGAGAGTGTGCCATCTGAAGCACCTTACACCACCGACAGTGTGCCACCCCATGTTCCTCCTGTTCCTATTATATCTACTGATGCAGGTACTTTGCCATTCGATGTTCCTGATGCTCCCCTTTCTCACGTGGCCACCCAAGCACCTGCTAAAACGGTGGAACCTCCTTCTCGTTATCCAAAACGTCCACGTAAGTCCACTCAGTCACCAGATTTTGTTTACTCTTGTTATTCTGATTCTTTTGCTTCATTTTTATCCTCTGTTCACTACATTTCTGAGCCTTTGTCTTATAAAGAGGCAGTTCTTGATCCTCTTTGGCAACAGGCTATGGCTGAGGAACTCTCTGCTTTGTATCAGACAGATACTTGGAGTTGGTCCCCTTACCTGCTGGTAAGCGGGCAATTAGATCTCGTTGGGTATATAAAATAAAAATCAGGTCAGATGGGTCAATTGAGCGTTACAAAGCAAGATTGGTTGCTCAGGGTTTTTCTCAACAATATGGTATGGATTATGACGAAACCTTTGCTCATGTTGCGAAATTGACTACTATTCGCACTCTTATTGCTGTTGCATCTGTTCGTCAGGCATATATCGCAAATGGATGTTAAAAATGCGTTCTTGAACGACGATCTTCATGAGGAGGTTTATATGACTCCTCCTCCGGGTGTTCCACATGGTCCTGGTGAAGTTTGTAGGCTTAAGAAAGCCTTATATGGTCTCAAACAGGCACCACATGCTTGGTTTGAGAAGTTTACTGTCGTGATTACCTCTCTTGGGTTCATTCCAAGTGAGAATGATTCAGCTCTCTTTATCAGGTGCACCTCCGGTGGTCATATTTTGGTCTCTTTGTATGTTGATGATATGATTATTACTGGGGATGATGTTGGTGGAATTACAGCGTTGAAGTCTGAATTATCTCGTTGTTTTGAGATGAAGGATTTGGGGCCCCTACGTTACTTTTTGGGTATTGAGGTGGATCATTCTCCAAAGGGTTATCTTCTCTCACAATCTAAGTACATCGGGGACATTCTTGAGCGTGCTCGCCTCACTGATACTAAGATTGTTGATACCCCTTTGGAGCTTAATGTTCATTTTTTCCCGTATGATGGTGTTCTTTTGCCTGATCCCACCTTATATCGCACTATTGTGGGCAGCTTGGTTTATCTCACTATTACTCGTTCAGATATAGCTCATGCAGTCCATGTTGTTAGTCAGTTTGTTACTGCTCCTACTACAGTTCATTGGGCAGCTATTCATCGTATATTGTGATACTTGAAAGGCACTCGATTTCAGAGTCTTTTACTTCCTTCATCTTCTTCTTTGGAGCTGCGTGCATACTCTGATGCTGATTGGGCCGGTGATCCTACAGATCGCAAATCAGTTACTGGATTTTGTGTGTTTCTGGGTGGTTCTCTTGTTTCTTGGAAGAGCAAAAAGCAAGTTGTTATTTCTGTGTCTTCCACGGAAGCCGAGTACCGTGCTATGGCTTCTACCACTCGCGAAGTTGTTTGGCTACGTTGGTTACTTGCAGATATGGGTGTCTCTCTTTCTCAGCCTACTCCTATGTACTGTGATAATAAGAGTGCTATTCAGATTGCTCACAATTCAGTTTTTCATGAGAGGACTAAGCACATTGAGATTGATTGTCATATTACTCGTCATCATCTTACGCTGAAGAGCCCCGAGTTGGATCCCCGGTGATTAATTGTCCCAAATTAAAAAAGTAATTTCCTTTTTAAAGAAATGCGGAAGCGTATATACAAGTGATGGTTCCACAACAAAACAACAAGGTTGGGTTTTAATATCTTAAGAAACAAATTAAACCAACATAATCCAAGTCCTAGAATTTGCCTAAGTCATGATTATTCATTTAAACAAAGTTAGGCGACACCAATATTAGCAAATGACTTGAATAAACCAAATTAACCCAATATTTAATTTAAGTCCCAAATTAAATGAGTGTGATTGTAAAACCAAATTTTATCTTCCTAAAGCATGTGTTCTAAGAGATATAGAGCAAGATAAAATCAACAGTCACACAACACCGCGATGTACGAGGAAAAACCCACTAACGGGAAAAAAACCTCGGGACGGCCCTAGCCTCAAATCCACTAAAAACGGTATTACAAAATACAAGACAAAAGACTTACTTCCTAAACTCGAACCCTCTCAAGCCGTGATGCTCGTTCTTGTATCAACCTCCAATTAGCGGATAACCAACGGAGCTCCACCGTGGTCTCGGAATACACCGATAGGACTTTAAACGGTCACCGTCACCCGAACATGGAGCCTTTCTCCAAACGGGTAGAATCTCAACAAAGGTCTTCTTTGTGATGGGGTGTAGAAGCAAACCCGAAACGTCTCTTGAATTCGGTAGAGAAAACCGGTGCCAAAAACTCCAAGTAAGGATATGTATATATAGAACTTGGAATAAACAACAATGGGTGTAAACTAGAGTGTGTATGAATTTTCCATTAAAAATTAACACTCAAAACTTGAACATTTTCCCTAAATAAATTTGCTCTCAAACTCTCTCTAAGAGATGGATATGGAATGGAAAAGTTGTCTTGGAAAATGTGTTTCCCGCACATAATATTGCATGAAAAAAGTTGGTTGAAAACCAAGTGGAAGAGTGGGGAAAAACTGGAAAAAACTGCCAAATAACTGTTCCCGCTGGAAGTTCGTTCGAACGAACGTGATTCTCGTTCGAACGAGACTTCTAACGAGTGACCAGCCTGGGCTCGTTAGAGGTTCGTTAGATACCTCGTTAGAACGAACCTTCGTTCGAACGACATATCGAACGACTGTCCAGTTAGGGTCGTTGGCAAAACTCGTTCGAACGAACATGGTTCGAACGACAAAACTCGTTCGAACGAAATCTGGTTCGAACGAAAAAACTCGTTCGAACGACATTTCAAACGAACAAACAGAAAGATTGAAAAATTTGATTTTGGCCCATAAACTTTTATAAACTTTTATATACTTAATTTTTAAGTTTCTAATTGATTCTTTCTGAAAAATAAAATGCAGTTTTAATTCACCTAACACCCAATACAAATTGTTCCAAGCTCCTATATATATATAAATACATTCATACCTTGGGAGCATGGAACCTAAGTTGATGACGTACAAACGAGGCACATAAACTACGGCATGTTGATGATGCTTTATACTCTTTGCCGCTACGTCTTCAACAAACACTTCATAGGTCTTGAATATTACAATTAAATAAAATCCTATGAATAAATGTTTTTGTCCGGAATTGAGCCAAAACTATAAGAGGACTCAATTGGAAATTTGTGTCCTTACAAATCTCCCCCTTTGGCTATTCCGGGACAAAAACCAAACAAAAATCCTAGAGGGCCGTCAAGCTCTACTAGACTCAAAACATAACCCGCCCAATCTTGACTCAACCCAAGGATCAAACTCTTTGCCATAGAAAGATGCCGCTATAGAATAATTCCTGCACACTTAAGCAAACTCATCAAATGCATAGGGAATATCAAAATATTAAATGCAATTTTTAATTAATTACTCCCCCTAAATTAATTCTTCCTTTGAATACATGACCTACTTAGAAAGACGTCTCCCCCTAAGATAATTCTCCCTCAAACGAAGATACGATAATAATAGGATTAAATACCATTTCTCCCCCTATCATCATTCTCCCCCTTTTTGTTCGGGAATAGGCAAAGGATAAAGAACTAAGAAACAACAAGTGAAAGCTTAAAGTGATAAGACATGAAAGCATATGGGCAATTAAAAACAAGGCAAAGACAAACAAATATCATATATATATATATACTAGAAATATATCAATGAACCACTTGCATATATATATAGATATAAACACACACATGACACAAAATACAATAAGTTTGCACACTCGTATGGCAAAAATGTGTCATATGGAAACGGAAGTGTAGGGGTGTGAACAAGCAACAATTAAATTTAGACCCAAACACTTAAGAAACGTTCACGGAGTTCTCATTTGATTGCAAACTTCATCACAGTTAAATATAACCTCACGTGACAATATAAAGATTGAACTCAATGAACAAACATACACAATGCATACAAGCCTAGCATGATGATGATTCTACAAACCAAATAGAGTCATGACATTTAAAGACAACTAGGATAAACGGACATTGTGCAAACCGTTGATATACCATCCAATTCTCCCTCATTAAGCATATATATTCTTTTGTTTTTGAATGAATATATCAAACAAACATAGGCCTTGGCAATTGCTTTCTTTTAAATGCCAAATATTCTATTTTTAGGCCTTTGGATCACGTATTTCTTTTAGATCCAATCAACGGTGGCTTACTATCGCAAAGGATTTAATTCATCCTTTCGGAGCCCTTCCCCGTGCATATATTAATTTATCATGTTTTCATTTTTCGCACAAATCTCTCATGCAACGGATTTTGACATGCACTAGTCCTCCTAGGTCATAGATATGTAGATGACTAGATTGATAGGAGAACACCTCAAAAAGCTCAAATATAACATGTGACATTAAGATTTCAAAAGAGCTCGTGCATGTGTGAATAGAGGCATATAGAAATAGAATCCATTTAAACAATACAAAATCCAACTACTCCATATAAAACATGGTAAAGAACATTTTAAGGATTGAAAATCTAAACCAAAAGTTCTAGCCACATGGGAGCGTAAACGATAGGATTCAAACACAAATATATGCCACATAAAGTGTGTCAAACAAAATACACACACAATAAAATCTTTTTGAGTTTTTAACATTTTTAATCAAAAATAAATATTTACTCAAAAGGACAAACAAAAATCATTTGTATTTTTCATAAAGCTTAAATGAAATAAATAAAACACAAATGATAAACAAAAATCTTTTTATATTTTTCAATTAATTCAAACACAAAATATAATACAAAAAGATAAACAAGTCATAATTTCTAGCATGTGATATGAAATAAGGTTATGACTAGAAAATGACTAAACAAGCATACATTTAGCATATGAATATAGCATGAAGTACAAAAGCTAAAGTATGCAAACACTAACACATTCATCCATTAGATTTAGCAAGGGAGGAAGCATGTGAAAGTAAATGAGAATCAAAATCCCTATTTTGTAAGGCAACCAAGTCGGATTTCCTAACCCAAATTAATGAAGAATTACTATCTTGGGGTGTAGGAACGTTAGCTATCGTGGTTACTTTACTATGGGATTTTCTAGGAATTCGTTTAAGATCTAAACAAAATTTCCTAAGATGACCTTTTCGACCACAATGTGTACAAGTAAGAATATGTCGAAAAGATTTATCTAAGGAGTGATCATTAAATGCATTCCTAGAAGATTCTCCTAAAACATTGGTTTTGACTTTAGGGTTAAAATCATTACAAGAATTGAAGCCTAAACCAAAAGTGTCATTTTTAATTTGGACCGTTCCTAATATTTTATCTAGTTTTTCCGAACGACACTCCAAATCAAATTTGACATTACTAGAATCTTTTAATTTATTTTCCAATTCTAAAATTTTAGATTCTAGTAAAACATTGCGCTCTTCAAAAGCAAGAAGCTCCTTTTTCAAGGATTCCATTAAACTCCTAAGGCTATCTCTCTCGCCTTCTACATAGTTAAGCTTCTCTTGAAGAGTCCTCTCATGTGTCCTAAGGTCTTCTATGAAGGCACTTTCATCAATGACCTTGACACTCTCTCTTAAACTCGCTTCTAACTTCAAATTAGCTCTTTTCAATTTAATAGATTCTTTATATAATTCATGAAAAGCATTTTGAAGTTCACTCATATCAACCTCATCTTCATTTTCACTCTCTCTTTCTTCTTCACTCTCACTATCATAAAAAATAAGAGAATCATGTACAATGACCTTGGAAGTGGCATGTGCTATAATTTCATCATTCGATGAGTTCTCATTATCACTCACATGTCTAGCCATAAAAGCCACAAAATTTTTCTTAGTGGGGGATTCGAGCTTCTCTTCCTTATCACTATCACTAAGGGTCGCATTATATGAAATGGGTCGTTTACCCTCTTTCCTTAGTTTAGTGGGGCACTCATAAGCCCTATGGCCATAACCTTCACAACCAAAACATTTATTAGACTCGTCTCTATCTAAATTTTCATTACTAGGTTTAGGGATCTTCTCGGCTTTAGAAAACTTCTCGCTTTTATCATGTTTAGAAGTATCAAATTTCTTAAAATCATTTTTAACTTTATCTTTGTTAAATTTAAGAAATTTTCTAAATTTACGAGCAAACAAAGCCATATCTTCCGAGTCACTATCACTATCGCTCTCTACTACTTGTTTGACCTCTTTTCGGGCTTTTAAAGCAACGCCCTTTTCGATTTTCTTTTCATTTTTAGAGGGAAACATATCCAGTTCATAGGTTTGTAAATCACCTACAAGCTCTTCTAATTTCGTAGAGGCTAAAGTGGGTAAAGAATTTAAAACGGTCACCTTTGGAATAAATCTATCGGGTAGGGACCTTAAAATTTTCTTTACAACACGGTCGTCAGGTATTTTCTCTCCCAAGTTAAAGGATGAATTAACAATATCAGACAGTCTAGCATAAAATTTATCAAAAGTTTCTTTTTCATCCATTTTGATAGTTTCAAATTGAGTGGTGAGGTTTTGGAGTTTAGAAGCTTTAACGACACTCGTTCCTTCATGAGTTATTTGTAAAATATCCCAAGCTTCTTTAGCGGTTTCACACGTCATAATACGTCGGAATTCATCCGGTGCGACAGCGCTAAATAAGGCATTTAAACCACGGGAATTAAAATTTGTAAGCTTAAACTCATTTTCGGTCCATCTATCGATGGGTTTGGGAACACGTTCATTTTCAATAAGATGAGTTGGTGGGGAGTACCCGGTAACAACAGACATCCAAACATGTTCATCGATAGATTTAAGTGCCGATTTCATTCGCGCTTTCCAATACGCGTAGTTTGAACCATCAAAAATAGGATATTTTGAAAATGGGGAAAAATCCATTTTAGCCAAAAATTCAAAATGATCTTAACGAAATAATTTATCGTTTTTGGCTCTGATACCAATTTGAAGAGCCCCGAGTTGGATCCCCGGTGATTAATTGTCCCAAATTAAAAAAGTAATTTCCTTTTTAAAGAAATGCGGAAGCGTATATACAAGTGATGGTTCCACAACAAAACAACAAGGCCGGGTTTTAATATCTTAAGAAACAAATTGAACCAACATAATCCAAGTCCTAGAATTTGCCTAAGTCATGATTATTCATTTAAACAAAGTTAGGCGACACCAATATTAGCAAATGACTTGAATAAACCAAATTAACCCAATATTTAATTTAAGTCCCAAATTAAATGAGTGTGATTGTAAAACCAAATTTTATCTTCCTAAAGCATGTGTTCTAAGAGATATAGAGCAAGATAAAATCAACAGTCACACAACACCGCGATGTACGAGGAAAAACCCACTAACGGGAAAAAAACCTCGGGACGGCCCTAGCCTCAAATCCACTAAAAACGGTATTACAAAATACAAGACAAAAGACTTACTTCCTAAACTCGAACCCTCTCAAGCCGTGATGCTCGTTCTTGTATCAACCTCCAATTAGCGGATAACCAACGGAGCTCCACCGTGGTCTCGGAATACACCGATAGGACTTTAAACGGTCACCGTCACCCGAACATGGAGCCTTTCTCCAAACGGGTAGAATCTCAACAAAGGTCTTCTTTGTGATGGGGTGTAGAAGCAAACCCGAAACGTCTCTTGAATTCGGTAGAGAAAACCGGTGCCAAAAACTCCAAGTAAGGATATGTATATATAGAACTTGGAATAAACAACAATGGGTGTAAACTAGAGTGTGTATGAATTTTCCATTAAAAATTAACACTCAAAACTTGAACATTTTCCCTAAATAAATTTGCTCTCAAACTCTCTCTAAGAGATGGATATGGAATGGAAAAGTTGTCTTGGAAAATGTGTTTCCCGCA
Organism: Sambucus nigra; assembly: GCA_949130495.1. Lineage (NCBI taxonomy): Eukaryota > Viridiplantae > Streptophyta > Magnoliopsida > Dipsacales > Adoxaceae > Sambucus > Sambucus nigra. The sequence goes on along the minus strand of OX422215.1, from coordinate 320,667,219 downwards.
CATAATATTGCATGAAAAAAGTTGGTTGAAAACCAAGTGGAAGAGTGGGGAAAAACTGGAAAAAACTGCCAAATAACTGTTCCCGCTGGAAGTTCGTTCGAACGAACGTGATTCTCGTTCGAACGAGACTTCTAACGAGTGACCAGCCTGGGCTCGTTAGAGGTTCGTTAGATACCTCGTTAGAACGAACCTTCGTTCGAACGACATATCGAACGACTGTCCAGTTAGGGTCGTTGGCAAAACTCGTTCGAACGAACATGGTTCGAACGACAAAACTCGTTCGAACGAAATCTGGTTCGAACGAAAAAACTCGTTCGAACGACATTTCAAACGAACAAACAGAAAGATTGAAAAATTTGATTTTGGCCCATAAACTTTTATAAACTTTTATATACTTAATTTTTAAGTTTCTAATTGATTCTTTCTGAAAAATAAAATGCAGTTTTAATTCACCTAACACCCAATACAAATTGTTCCAAGCTCCTATATATATATAAATACATTCATACCTTGGGAGCATGGAACCTAAGTTGATGACGTACAAACGAGGCACATAAACTACGGCATGTTGATGATGCTTTATACTCTTTGCCGCTACGTCTTCAACAAACACTTCATAGGTCTTGAATATTACAATTAAATAAAATCCTATGAATAAATGTTTTTGTCCGGAATTGAGCCAAAACTATAAGAGGACTCAATTGGAAATTTGTGTCCTTACAAATCTCCCCCTTTGGCTATTCCGGGACAAAAACCAAACAAAAATCCTAGAGGGCCGTCAAGCTCTACTAGACTCAAAACATAACCCGCCCAATCTTGACTCAACCCAAGGATCAAACTCTTTGCCATAGAAAGATGCCGCTATAGAATAATTCCTGCACACTTAAGCAAACTCATCAAATGCATAGGGAATATCAAAATATTAAATGCAATTTTTAATTAATTACTCCCCCTAAATTAATTCTTCCTTTAAACACATGACCTACTTAGAAAGACGTCTCCCCCTAAGATAATTCTCCCTCAAACGAAGATACGATAATAATAGGATTAGATACCATTTCTCCCCCTATCATCATTCTCCCCCTTTTTGTTCGGGAATAGGCAAAGGATAAAGAACTAAGAAACAGCAAGTGAAAGCTTAAAGTGATAAGACATGAAAGCATATGGGCAATTAAAAACAAGGCAAAGACAAACAAATATCATATATATATATACTAGAAATATATCAATGAACCACTTGCATATATATATAGATATAAACACACACATGACACAAAATACAATAAGTTTGCACACTCGTATGGCAAAAATGTGTCATATGGAAACGGAAGTGTAGGGGTGTGAACAAGCAACAATTAAATTTAGACCCAAACACTTAAGAAACGTTCACGGAGTTCTCATTTGATTGCAAACTTCATCACAGTTAAATATAACCTCACGTGACAATATAAAGATTGAACTCAATGAACAAACATACACAATGCATACAAGCCTAGCATGATGATGATTCTACAAACCAAATAGAGTCATGACATTTAAAGACAACTAGGATAAACGGACATTGTGCAAACCGTTGATATACCATCCAATTCTCCCTCATTAAGCATATATATTCTTTTGTTTTTGAATGAATATATCAAACAAACATAGGCCTTGGCAATTGCTTTCTTTTAAATGCCAAATATTCTATTTTTAGGCCTTTGGATCACGTATTTCTTTTAGATCCAATCAACGGTGGCTTACTATCGCAAATGATTTAATTCATCCTTTCGGAGCCCTTCCCCGTGCATATATTAATTTATCATGTTTTCATTTTTCGCACAAATCTCTCATGCAACGGATTTTGACATGCACTAGTCCTCCTAGGTCATAGATATGTAGATGACTAGATTGATAGGAGAACACCTCAAAAAGCTCAAATATAACATGTGACATTAAGATTTCAAAAGAGCTCGTGCATGTGTGAATAGAGGCATATAGAAATAGAATCCATTTAAACAATACAAAATCCAACTACTCCATATAAAACATGGTAAAGAACATTTTAAGGATTGAAAATCTAAACCAAAAGTTCTAGCCACATGGGAGCGTAAACGATAGGATTCAAACACAAATATATGCCACATAAAGTGTGTCAAACAAAATACACACACAATAAAATCTTTTTGAGTTTTTAACATTTTTAATCAAAAATAAATATTTACTCAAAAGGACAAACAAAAATCATTTGTATTTTTCATAAAGCTTAAATGAAATAAATAAAACACAAATGATAAACAAAAATCTTTTTATATTTTTCAATTAATTCAAACACAAAATATAATACAAAAAGATAAACAAGTCATAATTTCTAGCATGTGATATGAAATAAGGTTATGACTAGAAAATGACTAAACAAGCATACATTTAGCATATGAATATAGCATGAAGTACAAAAGCTAAAGTATGCAAACACTAACACATTCATCCATTAGATTTAGCAAGGGAGGAAGCATGTGAAAGTAAATGAGAATCAAAATCCCTATTTTGTAAGGCAACCAAGTCGGATTTCCTAACCCAAATTAATGAAGAATTACTATCTTGGGGTGTAGGAACGTTAGCTATCGTGGTTACTTTACTATGGGATTTTCTAGGAATTCGTTTAAGATCTAAACAAAATTTCCTAAGATGACCTTTTCGACCACAATGTGTACAAGTAAGAATATGTCGAAAAGATTTATCTAAGGAGTGATCATTAAATGCATTCCTAGAAGATTCTCCTAAAACATTGGTTTTGACTTTAGGGTTAAAATCATTACAAGAATTGAAGCCTAAACCAAAAGTGTCATTTTTAATTTGGACCGTTCCTAATATTTTATCTAGTTTTTCCGAACGACACTCCAAATCAAATTTGACATTACTAGAATCTTTTAATTTATTTTCCAATTCTAAAATTTTAGATTCTAGTAAAACATTTCGCTCTTCAAAAGCAAGAAGCTCCTTTTTCAAGGATTCCATTAAACTCCTAAGGCTATCTCTCTCGCCTTCTACATAGTTAAGCTTCTCTTGAAGAGTCCTCTCATGTGTCCTAAGGTCTTCTATGAAGGCACTTTCATCAATGACCTTGACACTCTCTCTTAAACTCGCTTCTAACTTCAAATTAGCTCTTTTCAATTTAATAGATTCTTTATATAATTCATGAAAAGCATTTTGAAGTTCACTCATATCAACCTCATCTTCATTTTCACTCTCTCTTTCTTCTTCACTCTCACTATCATAAAAAATAAGAGAATCATGTACAATGACCTTGGAAGTGGCATGTGCTATAATTTCATCATTCGATGAGTTCTCATTATCACTCACATGTCTAGCCATAAAAGCCACAAAATTTTTCTTAGTGGGGGATTCGAGCTTCTCTTCCTTATCACTATCACTAAGGGTCGCATTATATGAAATGGGTCGTTTACCCTCTTTCCTTAGTTTAGTGGGGCACTCATAAGCCCTATGGCCATAACCTTCACAACCAAAACATTTATTAGACTCGTCCCTATCTAAATTTTCATTACTAGGTTTAGGGATCTTCTCGGCTTTAGAAAACTTCTCGCTTTTATCATGTTTAGAAGTATCAAATTTCTTAAAATCATTTTTAACTTTATCTTTGTTAAATTTAAGAAATTTTCTAAATTTACGAGCAAACAAAGCCATATCTTCCGAGTCACTATCACTATCGCTCTCTACTACTTGTTTGACCTCTTTTCGGGCTTTTAAAGCAACGCCCTTTTCGATTTTCTTTTCATTTTTAGAGGGAAACATATCCAGTTCATAGGTTTGTAAATCACCTACAAGCTCTTCTAATTTCGTAGAGGCTAAAGTGGGTAAAGAATTTAAAACGGTCACCTTTGGAATAAATCTATCGGGTAGGGACCTTAAAATTTTCTTTACAACACGGTCGTCAGGTATTTTCTCTCCCAAGTTAAAGGATGAATTAACAATATCAGACAGTCTAGCATAAAATTTATCAAAAGTTTCTTTTTCATCCATTTTGATAGTTTCAAATTGAGTGGTGAGGTTTTGGAGTTTAGAAGCTTTAACGACACTCGTTCCTTCATGAGTTATTTGTAAAATATCCCAAGCTTCTTTAGCGGTTTCACACGTCATAATACGTCGGAATTCATCCGGTGCGACAGCGCTAAATAAGGCATTTAAACCACGGGAATTAAAATTTGTAAGCTTAAACTCATTTTCGGTCCATCTATCGATGGGTTTGGGAACACGTTCATTTTCAATAAGATGAGTTGGTGGGGAGTACCCGGTAACAACAGACATCCAAACACGTTCATCGATAGATTTAAGTGCCGATTTCATTCGCGCTTTCCAATACGCGTAGTTTGAACCATCAAAAATAGGAAATTTTGAAAATGGGGAAAAATCCATTTTAGCCAAAAATTCAAAATGATCTTAACGAAATAATTTATCGTTTTTGGCTCTGATACCAATTTGAAGAGCCCCGAGTTGGATCCCCGGTGATTAATTGTCCCAAATTAAAAAAGTAATTTCCTTTTTAAAGAAATGCGGAAGCGTATATACAAGTGATGGTTCCACAACAAAACAACAAGGCCGGGTTTTAATATCTTAAGAAACAAATTGAACCAACATAATCCAAGTCCTAGAATTTGCCTAAGTCATGATTATTCATTTAAACAAAGTTAGGCGACACCAATATTAGCAAATGACTTGAATAAACCAAATTAACCCAATATTTAATTTAAGTCCCAAATTAAATGAGTGTGATTGTAAAACCAAATTTTATCTTCCTAAAGCATGTGTTCTAAGAGATATAGAGCAAGATAAAATCAACAGTCACACAACACCGCGATGTACGAGGAAAAACCCACTAACGGGAAAAAAACCTCGGGACGGCCCTAGCCTCAAATCCACTAAAAACGGTATTACAAAATACAAGACAAAAGACTTACTTCCTAAACTCGAACCCTCTCAAGCCGTGATGCTCCTTCTTGTATCAACCTCCAATTAGCGGATAACCAACGGAGCTCCACCGTGGTCTCGGAATACACCGATAGGACTTTAAACGGTCACCGTTACCCGAACATGGAGCCTTTCTCCAAACGGGTAGAATCTCAACAAAGGTCTTCTTTGTGATGGGGTGTAGAAGCAAACCCGAAACGTCTCTTGAATTCGGTAGAGAAAACCGGTGCCAAAAACTCCAAGTAAGGATATGTATATATAGAACTTGGAATAAACAACAATGGGTGTAAACTAGAGTGTGTATGAATTTTCCATTAAAAATTAACACTCAAAACTTGAACATTTTCCCTAAATAAATTTGCTCTCAAACTCTCTCTAAGAGATGGATATGGAATGGAAAAGTTGTCTTGGAAAATGTGTTTCCCGCACATAATATTGCATGAAAAAAGTTGGTTGAAAACCAAGTGGAAGAGTGGGGAAAAACTGAAAAAAACTGCCAAATAACTGTTCCCGCTCGAAGTTCGTTCGAACGAACGTGATTCTCGTTCGAACGAGACTTCTAACGAGTGACCAGCCTGGGCTCGTTAGAGGTTCGTTAGATACCTCGTTAGAACGAACCTTCGTTCGAACGACATATCGAACGACATATCGAATGACTGTCCAGTTAGGGTCGTTGGCAAAACTCGTTCGAACGAACATGGTTCGAACGACAAAACTCGTTCGAACGAAATCTGGTTCGAACGAAAAAACTCGTTCGAACGACATTTCAAACGAACAAACAGAAAGATTGAAAAATTTGATTTTGGCCCAGAAACTTTTATAAACTTTTATATACTTAATTTTTAAGTTTCTAATTGATTCTTTCTGAAAAATAAAATGCAGTTTTAATTCACCTAACACCCAATACAAATTGTTCCAAGCTCCTATATACATATAAATACATTCATACCTTGGGAGCATGGAACCTAAGTTGATGACGTACAAACGAGGCACATAAACTACGGCATGTTGATGATGCTTTATACTCTTTGCCGCTACGTCTTCAACAAACACTTCATAGGTCTTGAATATTACAATTAAATAAAATCCTATGAATAAATGTTTTTGTCCGGAATTGAGCCAAAACTATAAGAGGACTCAATTGGAAATTTGTGTCCTTACATACGCATGGCGCCATCACTTTGCCTTTTGTTTCTTCTTCCACACAGATAGCTGATTTGTTTACGAACTCTCATCCAGTTCAACGTTTTCATTTTTTGGTTGGCAAACTCTTAATGCTTCTCGCTGCAGCATCGTGAGTTTGAGGGGGGGTATTAGAGTTTTATTTAACATTAAGGGTACTTTAGTATTTTCCCTTTTTATATTATTATTAGGTGGTTGTAGTAGGTTATATATTCTCTCTTCTTCCTTTTATTGTAAGACATTCTAGTGTATGACAATATGAAACCCTAGCCTCTCTTTCTCTCTCTTTCCATTTGATTGTAGGTCTTTGATATATTATCAACACTTTCCCCACATCTGAAAAGAAGACCACCTCTGGTAGTCTTGTACAACAATGTTGAAATCCCCAAGAGAGGTTGGTAGCCCGCCTTCTGAGATGCCCATATTCGAAGAATGGCAGTGGAAATATATAAAAAGGTGTGCAATAAAGGCAATTCATGCCTTTTAGATTTGTTACTTGGGAATGGGGATATAGAGGATCCGATAATCGAAGGGTCGTGAGGTTCAATGAATAAAAAAGAAACAACCATTAACGCTGAGTATAATAATTAAAGATGCCATGTGTCACTTTGATGTTTGTAGTAAGGATTTAAGCTTACAATTTTATATATATACATAGATCAGCACCATTTGAATTAGAGTAGAGGCTTTACGTACATGGTTAAGCCATCTCCAAGACGCCCAATGCTTTCGGTAGTTCTGGGATTTTAGAGCATTAAGTAAAATATTATTTCATAAAAAATGGAAAATTTGAGAGCAAATGCTCCCAAATTTGCCCAATTGGGTGTGGCATGTAAGCCTCTCACCTGGCATTGGATTGTTGAGGGAGTTATTATTCGTTTTTTATTTTTTTTCGGGGGCAGTTGATTGTCGCGGGAGTTTTTTTTGTATTATCATATTTTTCCATTCATTTTGCTCGATGCTTTGGAGTTGCTTTTTTTTTTTTTGGTCAAACAAATTGCATTGGGGCATTTTAAGAGATCAAATTGACTCTTGTTTGAGTTTGCATGTTTTTCTTTGAAAATTTATTAATTAATTTATATTATATTGATAAATTCACATGTAAAGTTTTAATATTCATTTAGTATCATTTATTTTTCTAAAATCTAAACTTTATTTGTAAATTTATCATTCTGATATTTTAGGGGAATTTTTTTTAACGAAAGAGCACTTTATGATTTCCCCAGTAGTAATATAAACAGCACATTATAACGTATTATCAATTGAAAACATCACCATTAATATGAATAAGATACAATGGGCCAGGAGCATCAATTAACAGCCGTACCTAAATACGTAATTGAACATAAACAAAAATCTAATATGCGGAATTACCAAAAAGCATCAGGATGGTTGTGCAAGTTTGACTTGAATTGTTTTATTAGATTATGTAATTTTAGGACTTAAAATAATATTGATTATGGATATAGGACAACAAACATTTTGTTTCCATTTTTAGTCCCTATTTTCAAATTAAAGGGACACGTGGCATGTTGTGATTGGTTGACGTTTTATGAATATGGGTCCGCGCCAGCGACTTTATTCAAAAATAGGGACTAAAACCATAAATAAAATGTTTGTTGTCCTATTTCCAAAATACATATTACAATAGGTCCTAAATTTACAAAGCCCCTTGTTTTATCCAAATAAATATGGGTGTCAATTGTTTACATGACATCGAGTTAAGGGGATTATGTTTCTGATTTCCTGACACATCCACATACATGAATGATAAACATTTGCGTTCACGTCAAACACTAATAACGAAAAATGATACGAATAAACTTGTTTAAATATTACAAACAATATCACCAAAAAAAAATAAAAAAATTTACAAACAAAGAGCCAAATATACTTTTTTACAAATCAGATGAAATTAAATGACTTTTTACCTTTTTTTACTACACTTGGCAAAGACTGATATGAGCTCAATTATACACGAAAAAACCTATTATACATTGATTTTGACCAACTCCAAGCGCAAAAAATACCTTTATCAAAATGCAAGACTGGAACTTCAGACGTTAAGCAATGATTTTGCCGCCCCACTAGAATTTTTTTGGAGATTTTCATTTAGATCCTATTAGACTTTTTTTTTAAACATTTTAGTTCTACCATACTCCTAATTTTTTGAAACTTTTTTTTTTCTTCATAATTTTACCCTTTTAAAACTAATCATCCGTAACTTCCTTGAGGAAGTTACATAAGTGGTTGAACTTTTTTTTAATCTTCAAATGATCATAATTTTTAATTGACATATCCGTTTTTCGCAAAATTACTATTTTTGAAATCTTTTCGACGAGATCTATCAAATAAAATCCATCAAACAAGATCCATGAAGACTATTAAATTTCAAAGAAAAAAAATTACACAGACAGTAAACTTTACTGTATGCACCAGAAAGAGAAATAGGTTTATATCTGTAATATTTTCACAAACAGTAACATTTACTGTGTAAACACAATATATATATATATACACCCCACCCACAGAGTGGATCCAAACCATCTTTTTCGAAATTATCTTATTTTTAAAGGTTCACGCTATCCAACAACTTTCATCAGAGCTTCGATTTGGGGTGGGTAGGGTTGGCATTGGGTTATTTATATCTGTAATATTTTCACAAACAATAACATTTACTGTGTTAACATAATATATATATATATATATATATATATATATATATATATATATATATATATATATATATATATATATATATATATATATATATATATGCTCTTGTGTATACCAGTCCGCATTTTAAAAGTGCGAACCAGACATGTGTCACCTGACGGTGAGTGTAGAAATTATAGTCACACTCTCTCTCTTTTCTGGGATCACGCCAGGTGACACATGCTCGGTCCACTCTTAAAATGTGGATTAGTATGCACAAGAGCAATACTGTATATATATATATATATACTAGGGTTTGCCCGTGCCTGAAGGCACAACTATAATTTTCAAAAATATAAATTCATGGTTCAAATTATAAAAGTTATGTATTTGTAATATATAAGAATGTAACAAATTTAGAAAATTTGAGATGCACTTCCTTTGTTTGTCTAATTATCCACTGAGCTTAAGGAATATTAGAGAAATTAAAAACACATCTAAAAATAACATTTCTTCATCAGCATTTCGCCCTGGACATATAAATGGGAAAGATAAATTGTCCTATTTATTCAAAATTATACGGGGCATTAGCACAATGAGGTCCACAGAGAATCAAATCCCCCCCCCAAATAGGATTTGAACTAAACTTGGCATTGTATCTTATGCTGAATTATATAGATTTAGGCTTATACATTCAAAACCAACTTCATTATAACCATTGTATCTTAACAGTTCTTGAGCGCACACAATTGGATAACAAAGGCCATGACGGCGGGTATCTTAGTAGTTCTTGAGCACAAACAATTGGATGACAGCAGGTATCTTAGCAGTTCTTGAGCACACCAACTTCATGTATTGGATAAAACATTTTATTTAAACTATAACACACCTAAGTCAAAATCTTCACGCTAAAAAATAAAGTCAATAAATCTGCATGCTTACCTGCTATAACCATGGCATATTCTTTAGATTTTCAAATTCACACCTAAACCTACAAAAAGAATTAACAAAAGTGAGAGAAATCATGGAATTTTATCATGGAGTAAAAAAAAAATAACAATTGCATCGGCACTTCTAAAGAATGAAAAAACATCAATTGCATCGGCACAAACACTATAGGATCAGGTAAAAACAATTATGAAACAAACCTTTTTATTGCTTGCTGCATCTTCCGCTTGTTTAACCAAGGTTGTACCTCCAGCAGTAACATGCTGCATTGAGGAACAACAGAATACACTTCAAAATATATAAGATAATTTTTCAAAGAAAGGATAAAAATCGAACTCGACAAACCAACGTCTCAGCACCGCAAGTTTGATATTCGCAAGTACATTGAACTGTAAAACATGAAACACAAACGAAATTCAGAGCTGGATTACGTCATTTACAATAACCCCAATATTCATGAACTTTATTTTTTTTTAGAATGTGTAACAATTTTAGAAGTTATACGGAACATTTTAGAAGGTATACGGAACATGAACGTGAACCCAAGCCACTGACCCAATGACTATAAATTATGTGCATTCAACATCCAAAGGTCACTAATTTTAGTACTACTGTCAATAAAAGATAGTGAAAGTACCAAACCCAAAATAGAATAATCATGGACATAGTAAAGTAAAAAAAACTAAAACAAAATATCTTTCATACTACACTCATAAAATATCATTCATACAAATTTTCAACAAAGCTACTTTTGTAAGAAAAAAATTAAAAAAAATATATAGTGAACTTCATAACTACTTTTGGATTTTTTTTTAACTGAACTTGCTTGATTATAATGAAGATTTGGAGTTACAGTAATTCATATGTAGGAGGTAAATCCCTGAGATAAGGATATGTAGAAAAGGAGAAGAGCTAGACAATAATAACATCATCTACTGCCCACTAAAGATAAACAATCAAAGCCCTAATAACTAAAATAATTAATCTAAATCTATCCGCCAAAACCATAAAGGGTCCTTCCCTGCCTCTTGAGGGCATACACCACGTCCATGGCTGTGACTGTCTTCCTCTGAGCGTGCTCGGTGTAGGTGACGACATCACGGATTACGTTTTCCAAAAAGATCTTAAGAACACCACGTGTCTCCTCATATATGAGACCTGAGATTCTCTTGACAGCACCTCTTCTGGCGAGCCTCCTGATAGCAGGCTTGGTGATGCCCTGAATGTTATCCCTCAAAACCTTCTTGTGCCTCTTGGCTCCTCCCTTTCCAAGCCCCTTGCCTCCCTTACCACGGCCAGACATTTTCAAAAACAGTTATCCAAACTCTTTTTACTTGGGATGAAGAGAATTGGAAAATTTATTGGCAAAGTTAGCAGAACATAATTTCCTAACAAATCTCAAGATCACACTTATAGACTTCAGTTCACCGGCTTAGACCATCCAAGAATCTCAAGATCTTTCAGTAATGCAATAGTTTCGAGGCAAAAAATAAAATAATACACCAAAACAATTCACACATCCACCCAAAAAATTGGTAAGACAATAATTTGGGGTCAACTTTCTAAAACCACTTGTACGAAAAGAAAAAGAAAGTCAATCTACCCTCACAAACTAAAAATAACAAATAATAAAATATATACATCAAGATTTCAAGTACCAATAGCTTTGGAAGGTCTTCCTCACTTGAATGGGAAACAACATTAAGCTTTTGAAATATTAATTAGGTCCATATTATAATTGTGAGTTCTTTCTTCCTGTTCACATGAACAAAACAATAAAGTGAGAAATTTTAAATAAAACCTGAAAAGATCAATAATTAATGGATAAAGGTGACAAAGCAAGGATACCTAAGTGTCTATTTATTCACACCTTATAATAATAATATTATAATTTCACTATAGGCCTTTTTTTAATTAAAAAAGTCTGGTCTGCAATCTAATACACGCAAACATCTTTTGCACATTATATAAATGGATACACTAAAAACATACAAACTATAACTTGTGACCTTGAAGCCTGAAGCTTCAACTTATAAATATAAAGATAAATTGTTGGAATCATACATTTTCCCAAAGCCTTCATTATTTGTTTCAACCTTAGATTATGTGTACAGTAGATATAAAATTTCCCCGCACAATGGTTCATAATACTTGGACAATATATATGAACACAAAAACATTATAATCCATGGACAATGTAGTCATAAGCATATCAATTATCTTTGGGGTCAAATTCAAGTGCCTGAAATTCATAGACTGTTAAGTGGATATTAAACCATTGATTCTGAACAAACTAACTTAATCACAAACCTCATATACTACCATTTTAACCCCAATTCAAAATTAATTATACAATCTTATCTACATTTATAGACAATACTTATTTAATGACATATATGTACAAAAGTTATAACATAAATCAAGTAAGTTTATAATCTTACAAAGATCATTAAGAAAATTTACCAAAAAATCACACCAATTAATGAAAGGAAACAAATTAAGGGTGGGTATGATCAGTATTTTTTCATAAATTGGAGAATATAAGAGATTACATTATTATCAATTATTAGAATGTTTAATTGAATAAAATTTCCACAAATTTTTTTGTTTAGGTTGGACTAAAATACTACATATCATTAAGAACATTTGGGAAAAAATTCCTTCGAACCCTTCAATCAAATGAATCCAATTTTTTTTTTATATTAGGACATACAAAATGGAAAGAGAGAGATATTTATTAGGAGGCAATTATAAATGAAAGAATGTCAATCTTGAAAAGATAAAACTATAACTATTCAACTGCTCAACAATCATTTTGATACTTTTGAAATGACTGCAAGCGACACTTGCTAGCAAACAGGGGAAAATGGGAAAAATTTTATCGCATGAAAATCAAACTACAAATGAAACTTGGTAGAGTGAAGATTCCTATCCAAATATATGAAATTAAAGAGTATCAGAATAGTCCAAACACCTCACAATTGCGTAAGACTTGATACACTTTGAAGTGAATAAAGTTTCATAAAGATACGCATCAAGTCCATGTATAGATTTCTTTAAATCCGTCCATACAGACAAACAATAGATAATAATAAAACACATAAATGAAAAAAAAAACAATCTGAAATTTTTTCTATACAGAGCCTAATAAAAACCAGTGCGGAAAAACTCAGAGTCAAAAGCTAAAACTCCTAATCATAAACGTCCATATAGTTTAATAAAACCACCAAATTTTAAACATCAAAAGCTCTATTTATCTATCCCTAACGCCATCGTCATATGCTGCATTGACATCAATTGGACCATGTCCTGTTTCGTGTGGGCCCACCCAAGGGGTTCCTAGATAATTACCTAATCAGAGTTCAGGAAAAAAAAATCTTCTAACCTTAAATTACCTGATGCCTCACTCCTGTTGAATTCACCTATTTCATCTCGAGTGGCAGCTCCAATGACTCAAAATGCATCACGCAAGAGGGACTCAAATGGAACTTCTGGGAAAAGATGATGACAATAAGTTTCAATTATAAATACAAAAAAAATTATAATGGCAAGAAAAATCCATCAATTAAACACTAACATATAATGGAGATGAAAGAAAAATGCAGACAATTCAAAAATACCAACACATTCACAGAGAAGAAGAAAAACTTTAACTTGGCATATTATACCTTAACAGAGAATATTGTACCTTAACAGGGCTGTGAAGAGTTAGATCTTCAAAACGACTCAATCCATGCAAAAAAATGTAATAACACATTAGCCCCAAAGTTTAGATGTCTTGAACAACAAATAAAAACAAAATAATTAAGATTTGTTAAAGCCTAAAACTTGAGATCTATTAATGCCTAAAATCTGTTAATAACTAAAATCTGAGATTTGTTGAAGCCTAAACTTTAATATTTGAGATATAAATGTCTAAAAACGTACCAAATACACAAACAAAAAGGATAGTGCATTGATGGTGCTCGATGTTTGTCCGGTGGCCACTCAGGTAGCGCCGATATTTATCTCAAAAGGATAGTGCGATGATGGTGCTTCTCCGGTGAGCGTGGGCATGTGCGTGTGTAAGAGACTGGGGAAAAGGGTTACCTAGGGGCGGAGGCAAGGGGGAGTGGGCGGCGGCGTGGGAGGGGCGGCAAGGGTTTTCTCATGTCACGATCGAGAGAGAGAGAGGGATAGGGAGAGATGGGCAAAAGGTAAAAGTGAGAATGAGAAGTCGGCTAGGGTGGGGGCAAATGAGAGAGGAGAGAAGGGTAATGAGACTGAGAGTACGACTTTACCCTTGTTTTTGAATTTTAAAAAGAAGGGGCAAATAAATTAGAGTGTGTCAAAAGAGGGGGAAGTCAAAATTTTAAGGGGTAAAAGAGAGAGTGCAAAAACAATCATAATGATGACATCATCGACCAAACTTATGACATACATAAGTTTCTTACTTTATTTTATATATATATATACGGTGGATCCAAACCTCTTTTTTTCGGTCCGCACTAGCGGCATCTAATCCCGACCCCCACCCACCCCCATCGTCGGAGCTACAACAACATTCATCAGAGCTCTGATTTGGGGTGACATGGGGTGCCGCCGGCGCGGACCTTAGGAAATAAGAGAATATTGGATTAATGGGGTTTGGATCCACCAGAACTCCGGGTTGGGGTGAGTAGGGTTGGCATTGGGTTAGGTTTATATCTGTAATATTTTCACAAACAGTAACATTTACTGTGTTATAACAATATATATATATATGGTTGATCCGAACCTCTTTTTCCTGATATTGTCTTATTTTTAACGGTCCGCGCTAGCGACATCCAATCCTCACCACCCCCATTGTCGGAGCTATAACAACCTTCATCAGAGCTATAATTTGGGGTGACATGGGGTGCCGCTGGCGGGTACCTTAGGAAATACGAGAATATTGGATAAATGTGGTTTGGATCCACCGGAGCTCTGGATTGGCATTGGGTTAGGTTTATATCTGTAACATTTTCACAAACAGTAACATTTACTGTGTTATAACACAGTGTATATATATACATATATATAGGGTGGATCCAAACCTCTTTTTTCTGATATTGTCTTATTTTTAACGGTCCGCGCCAGCGGCATCTAATCCCCACCAACACCGACCCCCATTGTCGGAGCTCCAACAACCTTCATCAGAGCTCTGATTTGGGGTGACATGGGGTGCCGCTGGCACGGACCTTAGAAAATAAGAGAATATTGGATAAATGGGGTTTGGATCCACCGGAGCTCCGGTTTGGGGTGATTAGGGGTAGCATTGGGTTAGGTTTATATCTGTAATATTTTCACAAATAATAAATGTTACTGTGGTGACAATTAAGTTCAGCACAAAATAACAAGAAAAGGAAATCACCAGAACAAATAAAGAACGTAAGGAATGACAATCAGACAACACAGAATTTACGTGGTTTAGCAAGAATGCCTATGTCCACGGTGGTGCTCTCAATATTATTTCTCTTTACTCCGGGGAGTGTTTTACATGAAAAAAATAATACATACCCTTTGCCCCGGGCTGAGGGTTTGTTACATACATGTTCGTTTCCGGGGAGTGGGGGTGTTGGACTCCCCCACGTCAGTCCATAACCCCTAGAATATCTCATTATGAGATTTTAGGGAATTTCACTGGGTCGCAAGTGATTTAGTTGAGGTGTGAGGCTTCCAGACTTTGGGACGTATTTTATTAGGCTACTCGTCTGGGCCAAGGTGACAAATCGAGGTACCCATAATTTCCCCTAAAGTTATTGGGCCCCAATTTGGGCTCAATAATTTTAAATGATTTGTCATAATGGCGTTTTGGTAAATCGTGCAACACTCTTCAAGATTGAAGCGCCCTTCCTGAACTGATTTAGGCGCTATGATTAGAAACGTTTAAAACATCTCTGGAGAGGTCTTTTCTTATTGTTGCTTCAAATTTCTTCACTCTCTAATTTTCTCCAAGCTTTCGCTGTTGCTCTCTCATTCCCAGGTCTCATCTTCCAATCTCAACCTTCTCATCGTCCTTGCTTATGACTTTGCATAATCCCAAGCTAAGTCTCTACTTCGTAAGTTCTTTTTACTTCTTCTTTTTGCTTTTTCTATTGATATTTCTTCGCATTTGCTACTAGGGTTTTTATTTTTCAATGACGAATATAGGCAATAGATCGATATCTGAATTTAGAAAGTTTTATAACATTCCAACTTGGGTAGACGTCGAGTGTGACCCTGTCCCTTGTAATGTTAGAGAGGTTGAGGATGGTCACTGGATTCATGCTCTCTTATTGTCCCAAGGAGGTCTTACCTTTCCCCCAAGTAATTTGTTTTTGCACTTTTTTGGTTACTTCAATATAGTCCCTGCACAGTGCTCGCCCAAAGTCTGAAAAATTGTTAATGGTGTGCATAGAATAAATTAGCTCTACAGCACCAATCTAGGGCTTGATGAGATCTGCTTTTGCTATTATTTTTCTCGAAGAAGCTCTGGTCTTCTTTACTCAAGGCTAGGAGTCCTGATAGGGTATTGGTAGTGAATTTACCTGATTCCCATAAGGATTACTGGCATGAGGGGTTTATTGCCAAAAACTGACAGTTTTCTCCCCATGATGAAGGACCGAGGTCTGGTAGATTTATGATACCCTTTTATGGGGAGGAATTCATAGGTAGGCATAACTTTTGTTTTGCCCATTGATCCTCTGTTCGTGCATGTTTTTCTCATATTTTCCCCACTTTCTTTTCAGCAAAGATAAAGAACTCGGAGCCTGCTTTCAGCGAGATCCGAGCTACTGAGTTGGTCAAAGCCTGAAAAATCAGGGAGCTCTTGGCTGATGGTGAACATCCTCGATCAGCATCGTTCCTTCTGGAATACAAGAACATTGGGTCCAGTTTTATTGCGCGACTTGTGGATAGCGTTCTGGAGCTAGACATCATCGAAGAGGTTATCGCCAATCCCATCCAATTGGATGAGGAGGAAAGCAACTCTGGTGAGGAGAGCGAGGGTGCTAACAGGGGCAGTGCTGAAGGTAATTCCAGCGAGGAGAGCTCTGGTGGTGAAGAATCTTCGAGCTCGAAAGAGGTTTCATAGGCTCAAGAGTCTTCGTGTGAATCAATTAGTTCTAGCGAGGAAGCATGGCTCCTCACATGAAGAATTTGATTCAAGATGATGATGATGATGATGTGCTTCTGTGCTTCTGTCTCGTCGGTCGAAGAAGCATAAGTCTGGCGGTGGGGATGCTGCCATTGGTTCTCAGTCTGCTACTCATGAACATGAGAAGAAGAAGACAAAGGAGGTTCTACTGAGGGAGAGGGAGAGAAAGAAGGAGGAGGAGAAAAAAAGGTGAAGGAGAGAAAGAGAGTTGAGAAGGAGAGGAAAGAGAGGGAAGAGGAGAAGAGGAGAAAGGAGGTAAGGACAAAAGCGGGGAAAGTTATTGTGCCCGTATCTACTTTGCCTAAGGGGGATTCTATTGCCCTTTATCCTCAGCTGGCCCCTGCGCTGCTTGAAAGAGCAATTTTGCCGACTGATTGTTAGAAGGCGATGGGGACTGACCAGTTAGCTCTGAAGGCGAGTCACATGCTAGCCTTGGTAAGTCTGCTTTTTCTTCCCTTCTTTCGCAATACTCTGTTCAATACTTCTTTTACTAACGTTTCTCTTCTCTGTAGTTTGTGACCAATTTCACCATCCTCTACCGCAGAGGCGATGAGCTGGCGAGGAAGAATACCGAGTTGGAGGCCAACTTGAAGACTACTGATGCTGCTTCAAAGTCTTCCGATCTTGCCCTTATTGAGGCCAATCGAGTGAAGGAGGCAGCGACCAATGAGCTCGAGGAATTGAGGCGGTCCTATGACTTGGTCTGCTCAAGCAAGTTGGCCGTGGTGGAGGAGAATATGGTGCTTGCAATAAAGGTGGAATCCGAGGCTGCCACCCTTAAGGAAATATCGTACAGATGGACCGCTGTGTATGAGGATGCTGATGCTCAGATAGGCTACATCAACCGACTGAACTTCAAGAAGGGTTGGAATAAGGCTCTTCTGGCTGCTGAGGTGGATATCGACTCCCCACTATTCGACGAGCATGATCCTGGGCCTAAGCTTGTGGTGGATGAGGCACCTGCTCCTGCCTCCGATGAAGGCATTCTTGCTGCCCAGATCGTCCCTGCTGCTATTCCTTTTGACCAGGGGACAGTGATTGCCCCATCTGAGGGAGGTGTTCCTGCTGCTGCAGACAAGGGAAAATAACCAGCGACCTCGAAGCAAACTGAGGTTGCCAGCTAGCTTGCTCTAGGAATCCCTTTGTATTTTTGTATTGATTTTGTTATTCTTTCCTTTCTTTCACTGATGTACTCGAAACCTTTTCTTTAATGAAATGAAATCTTTTTCCTTTTTGCATACTGATTTCTTTGCTCTTTAATGCTTGTATGGCTTGTAGCTGATTGATGTTGATGAATACATACCTGCCACTTCTCAACTGGGAAGGATTCTTGGTCCTAATACTAGTAACCAAGTTCGCCAAGCTTTTGTAAGGATTTGAAAGTCCCTTAGGTGGAGGAACCAGAGCTTTAAAGACTAATCAGAACTCGTTGCCAAACTGAAGGATAGGCTTCAGGAGATGGAAGAGGTTGGTGCTTCCGTTCAAGAGGAAGTGAATGCTCTGAGTGCTAGACTTCTGGATGACTCTGAGATCAATCAAGTCGGAGAAGTTCTTCAACAGGAGAATGAATCTCCGAGGAGGTAAGTGTCGCAACTTAGAGAGCATGCACCGAGCATTGCACCTCAAATTTTGTGAGGTTCCTCTTCATCGGCTGGTCCGCGAGCTGGTACATCACCGAATGCCACCCCTCAAGTTTTACGAGGTTCCTCTTCATTGGCTGGTCCGAGTGCTGGTACAGATGCCGGGGGTCCAGCTAGGGATATGGACGAGCTTTGAGGAGATGTTTATCGAGCATACGTGACAGCTACTGGCCTCCAAAGAGATGTCACACTGCTAAGGCATTTGTTCAAGAAAGGTCCTCGACGAGTGTGGGCTGACGGTTATGATCAGGGTTAGGCAGATGCTCTGACGAGGTTGGAAGAGTTTGAAGAGCTATCCTTTATTAGGGGATGGTTGAATACTCTCAGGGAGTTGAAAGTCCCCAGGAACTCAGTCCTCTGGTATCGCCATGAGATCTCCCCTTTAACTCTTATGCCTAACCCTTTCTGGAGGGATGACCAGTGGGTACCCATAGATGCTATTCCCAGGCAGCTACTGGAGCCGAATGCAAATGAAGTAGAGTTGGAGTTAGCTCCTCACCCAGACGACGGCCGAAGAGCGCAAGTAGCTGATTACCTTGCTCGAAGACCTAATCCCAATAGGATTTACTTAATTCATTCAATCTAACTCCATTGTAAATGCAGTGAAGTAATAAAATATTTATGTTTTGGGAGATTCGCCGACTAAACATGCGCTGTGTATTTTCTACTTCATTGATTTTTTATTTGATTATCTTGGGCTCTTCGTAGCTGACTAGATTTGATGTGGGTAAAGTTGTTTTATTGCGTGAGTATCCTCCCAATCCAGTATGATTATGAGATACCATTCTGCCCTACTTTACCTTTTAGGTCATGTTGTCACACTCCCTTAGGCCTAAGTGTAGCAATGGCGAGGACACACCTGGTGTTGGATGTTCTATCCGATCAGGTTTTCTGAGCCAAACATCATTTGGCGACCAATTCGATTTGGCCGAGCTGCCTAAGGGTCCCCTGTAGGGCTTCATATATTGCCAGGGGCAATGCTAAGAGGTTATTCGTGTTTGATAACGAAAACCTGAGGAGGGTTACACCCTACTTTTACATGTTGAGTGGGGTGCCTGTCGCATAGAAAGGATGTGCAAATTATAAAGTTCATAATAAAAAAATTAACACTTCATAGAATGCCACTGCCAAATGATCCTTTATTAATAAAAAACAATGAAAAGTGGGTTTCCCATTTCAACAATGTAATAAAAGACCAATATAGAAAACTAGAAGTAGAATTTCTTTAGGTTGGCCGCGTTCCAAGCTTGGGGTATCTACCTGCCCTCCAGCGTTTCTAAGTGATAGGATCCTTGCAGGTTATTACTTGTCACCTTGAATGGTCCCTCCCAGTTTGGTCCTAGCTTGCCATCTGATGGTTTTACTGCGCTGCCAAGAACTTTTTGTAGGACGTAATCCCCAACTTGGAACATTCTTGGATTGACCTTCTTATTGTAGTGCTTCGCTAGCTGCTACTGGTAGCTTGCTAGTTTCACTAGAGCTAATTCTCTGCGCTCGTCGGCTAGGTCAAGTTCAACGAGTAATGCTGCATCATTCTGGCCTTGGTCGACCAAGGTGGACCTCATGGTTGGGAGGCCAACTTCTAAAGGGATGATTGCCTCCATTCCATATGTTAGTGCGAATAGGATTTCCTCAGTTGCTCGTCGTGGGGTAGTGTGGTAAACTTATAGAATATGTGGCAGCTCGCTCACCCATGACCCTTTGGCTCACTCTAATCGCTTCTTCAGTCCATCAATTACTGTTTTGTTAGAAGCTTCAGCCCGTTCGTTTCTCCAAGGGTATGCCACAAAACTGAAATGGTGCCTGATCCCATGGTCGTTACAAAAACCCTAGAATATGACACTTTTGAACTGGGTTCCGTTGTCAGTGATGATCGTCCTAGGGATCCCAAAATGGGTAATTATGTTCTTCCATATGAATCTCATCATATCTGCATCTCTGATGTTTGCCAGGGGCTCCGCTTCAATCGATTCGGTGAAGTAGTCTGTCGCGACTAATACATACTTGTGATTACCGGCAACAGTAAGAAGAGGGACGGCGATGTCCATTCCCCACTGGGCGAAGGGCCAGGGGATGGTAAGTGATTTTAGGTCGCTGGCAGGTTGGTGAACCATAAGAGTGTCTAGTTGATATTTCTCGCACCTGCGAGCATATACCCTAGAGTCTTTCTGCATGTATGGCCACCAGTAGCCTTCCTTCATTGCTCGGAAAGCTAGCGATCTGCCCTTAATATGGCTCCCACATATTCCTTCACGAAGCTCATGCAGGACTTGCTCGATGTCCTTTAGGTGAACACATTGGAGGTAAGGGACGGTGAAAGATTTTTTTATACAGTTTGCCCTCAGGAGATAAGTGAAAGCGAGCAGTTTTGACTCTTATCTGATGAGAGGATTTCTTATCATCTGGTAGGGCACCATCTTTTAAATAGTCCCTCAGGGGGTCCATCCAACTGGGTGCTGGTTCGATCTGGAGAATATGGCCCACGTCTGGTAGCTCGTTGCTCTGGTTGATGCTCGGCTGAGCGAGGAAGTCGATAGAAATTATTCTTTTTAAGTCAGAGTCGATTTCTGAGCTCAAGGCCGCTAGGGCGTCAGCATGACTATTTTGTCCTCTGGGAAACTGCTGGACACTGACTTTCTCGAAGTTAGACATTACTTTTTTTGCTAAGGCGAGGTAGGCTGCCATTCTCTCATCCCTCGCATTGAAGTCCCCACTTATCTGGTTGGAGACCAGTTGTGAGTCGCCAAACACCTCGAGTTGCTTTGCCCCCAATGCCTGTGCCTTCTGCAGGCCTGCTATTAATGTTTCATACTCTGATTCGTTATTGGAGGCTTCAAATACAAGCCTGATTCCTTATTCAAGGATTGTATCTTTTTGGGTAACGAGCACAATGTCTACTCCTTCCCCCTTGGAGTTGGAGGCTCCATCAACAAACAGTCGCCAAACACCTTGTGCTGAGTGTTATTACCTTTAACTCATGGATTGAAGCTGGTCATAAGTCTGTTCGCCTATAAATTCCATGATGAAATTGATGAGGATCTGCCCCTTGATTGCATTCCTTGGTTGAAACTAGATGTCAAATTGTCCGAGCTCGATCGACCACTTTGATAGTCTGCCGGATAGATCCGCCTTTCGCAGGACTACTTTAAGGGGGTGTGATGTAAGGACGATGATATAGTGAGCTTCGAATTAGTGCTTAAATTTCCTCAAGGCTACCACTAGTGCAAAGGCAAGCTTTTCCAGTGGTAGGTCTCGCTGCTCGGCGTCCAAGAGGGTCTTGCTCGCATAGTAGACTGGGTACTGGATTCTCGTTCTTTCGTATACTAGTGCAGAGCTGATAGCGTGGTTGGGAACTGCAAGGTACAGGTACAAGGAATCATTATCTTGAGGTATTACGAGCAAGGGTGGTTTGCTGAGGTAGACTTTGAGCTCCTCTAATGCTTTCGAGCAATCTTGGTTCCACTCCACTGTTTTGCTTTTCTTTAATAGCTGGAACAATGGCTGGCATTTTTCGAATGACTTTGAGATGAACCGATTCAAGGCGGAGAGGATACCCGTGAGCTTATGTACGTCTCTTATCGTGCGGGGAGACTGTACCTTATTGATTGCATCAATTTGGTCCGAGTTGGCTTCAATGCCTCTTTCGCTAACCAAGTACCCGAGAAATTTTCCTGACTGGACATCGAAGGAACACTTACTCGCATTGATCTTCATTCGGTATTTCTTTAGGATTTAGAAGGTCCTTGATAGGTCTGAGAGGTCGTCTTCTTTGTGCCTGCTCTTGATGAGCATATCATCGATGTAGACTTTCATGGTATCTCCCATTTGGTCTATAAACATCTTGGTGACCAGTCGCTGGTAGGTTGCTCCTGTATTTTTGAGCCCAAAGGGCATAACTTTGTAATAATATAATCCGATGGTGGTGATGAACGCTGTCTTGTCTTAGTCTGGTGCGTACAGAGGAATCTGGTGGTACCCCTAGTATGTGTCCAGGAAACTCATTCTTTCATGAGCTGCTGTGGCGTCCACCAACTGGTTGATCTTCAGGAGAGGAAAACTGTCCTTAGGGCACACCCTGTTAAGGTCAGTGAAGTCAATACAAACTCTCCATTTCTCATTGCTCTTCGGAACCAATACTGGGTTGGATAGCCATTTAGGGAATTGAACTTCCCGTATGGATCCTGCATCCAATAACTTCTTTACTTATTTCTCTATAACCTTAGCCTTCTCGGGTGCAGTTTACCGTGCCTTCTGCGCGATAGGCCTGAAAGTCGGGTCGACGTGCAACCGATGACAAACCACACTTGGGTCAATTCCAGGCAGTTCGTAAGGTATCAAACCTTTTCTTTTGCTGGTCTCATCTACTCTACTCCGGGTCTTCCATACTTTAGCGGCTATTTTGAAGGTATCAAACCTTTTTATTCCTCAACCTTCTCTGTGGCCTTATCGACCTTCTTCTCTGGTTTTGGGCGGATGGCTGCTATGAAGCACCTTCTTACCATTGCTTGATCTCCGTGGATCTCCATCACTCCTCGCTCAGTCACGTACTTGAGTTTCTGATGGTAGGTCGAGGGAACGACCTCATCTCATGTAGCCATCCTCTGCTGAGGATTGCCTGGTAGGGCAAGTCAATGTCGACTACCAGAAACTCGATCATCTTGGAGACACTTCCTGCCCTCACTGGCAGTACGATCTTTCCCAAAGGGATAGTTACTTTCCCAACGAATCCAACTAGAGGGACAGTGGCTTTCTTCAAGTCGGTATCGCTTAACTTCAATTTCCTGAACAGGTAGAGATATATTCTTTTCATCCTCAAATAGATAGACAATTTGAGAGAACCATTCAAACCTTAGAGGATATGCATAGGGCATGTGTACTTAATCTGAAGGGGAATTGGGATGATTATTTACACTTAGTAAATTTTTTATATAACAATAGTTATCAAGCAAGCATTCAAATGTCTTTGTATGAGGCACTCTATGGTAGAAGGTGTCATTCCCCTGCATGTTGGGTGGAATTTGGAGAAAGAAAATTATTGGGACCAAAATTGATTCAGATCACAACAGAGAAAGTGAAATTGATACAAGACCGACTTCGAATCGCTCAAAGCCGTCAAAAGAGTTATGTTGACAATTGACACCGATAGTTAGAGTTCCAAAAAGGAGAATATGTGTTCTTGCGAGTATCACCAGCAAAGGGAGTAATCTAATTTAGGAAGTAAGGGAAGTTGAGTCCAAGATACATAGGACCTTTTGAAGTCCTTGAAAAGATAGGAGCTATTGCATATATAATGGCCTTATCCCCTGAACTCTCTAGTGTGCATAATGTATTTCACATGTCAATGATGAAGAAATACGTTCCAGATTCGACGCGTATCTTACGTCATGAGCCTCTTCAAGTTAGAGAAGATTTGACATACATTGAGCATCCAGTAGAAATTTTAGACCATAAAGATCAAATATTATGGACCAAGGTAGTTCCATTGGTCAAAGTATTATGGCATATTCGTTCTGTTGAAGAATCAACATGGGAGCGGAAAGATGAAATAAAAGAGCGATATCCATACCTGTTTGAAAATTAATGTAAGTCAAGTTTGGGGACCAAACTTTTTATAAGGAGGGTAGGATGTAATGACCTCACTTTTATATGTTCATATATAGTTTGTTTTTACAATTGCATCTTACTTATTATCTAATAATGTTATATTATTACATATGTGATATTCTGGAGTCCTAATATGGAAAAGCCTATTTTTTTTTAAATTTGAAGAATCAACTGTAAAATGGGTTAAATTAAAGTTTTATGATACACCCTAAGCTAAATGATAAGTTTTGGGGTGGAAAATGTAGTTTTATGAAACTTTATGGACTTGTAGTATTCTGAATTCTTTATATAACAAGACATGCTTTTAAATAAAAAGAATCAACTGTAAATTGGATCAAATCAAAGTCTTATGTCATATCCTAAGCTAAATGATAAGATTTGGGGTAAAAAATATAATTTTATAAAACTTTAGGGACTTAGTTTTAATTAAGAAAGTTTTAGGGACTAAAATGAAAATATAAAAAGGACCATTTTGTTAATAAAATATTTTCAGGGACCTCTAAGAAATATTGAAAATATATAGTGTGAAATTACCAAAATACCCTTTATGAGTAAAATGACCCTTAGAGCATCCCCAATGGAGATGCAAAATGCCAAAGAAATTTGTATCGTTACAAATTAGACTGTCTGCACTGGTGAAGTTTAACCAGCAAATTCCGTTATTCAATTTGTAAGGGTTCCGTAAAGATACAAATTGGTTGGAGAATTTGTAAAGGGTTCCTACGAACTTCTTTTCTTCGTAAGAATTTTTACGAACTTTAGAAGTTCGTAGGAAGCATTATTAACACATTAAAAAACTAAATTTGGGTTCCTACGAACTATATTAATTCGTAAGAATTTCCTACGAACTAATATAGTTTGTAGGAACTTATTTCCTCTTTCACCACTGTATACGCTTTATGTGAATGAAAGGCAACTGACATTTTTAAGTTTGTATATTACCTTTCGTTGCTCTCCACTTGTGTAGATGCTCTTATAACCTTAATACCTTTCCACCTCATGCTTGGTTTTTTACACCTCCACCGTACACGTGTCGTCTTTAAAGGAAAATCTCAAACACATGTCATGCATTTAGAAAATTCTAAAACACGTGTCGCCGTTTGGTGAATGAAGACTGCAAGACAGCTCCGTTACGCGACACGTCAATGACAACTCACGAAAATGAAAGGTTAGTCACCCAAACACGCGTCAACACCCAAATACCTTTAAAAAACTATAAATATAGCCCTTAGGATCAGTTATTACACAAAATTACTCCAAAAGCTTACAATAAAATAGTGAGAAAAAGTGCGGAAAAATTTAAGAAGAAGTTTCGTCTTTGTAATCCAAGACTCGATATCTGTAACTTTGTACTTTCGCTTTAAGTGAGTACTCTATGACAATTCCTTGCGTATTTTGATTATATGATATTATTCAAACTACATATCTTTTTTGAAATGCTTTTATTCTTAAATTCATCTAATACCGATGATTCTGTCGTTTGTTATATGTGTATACCTCTCGATATAAACATCTAATTTGAATTCTGAAATTATTGATTCGGCCTATGGAAACTCTCTTACTATGTTGGCCTTGACTACCGGGTGGAAATATTTGGGTGGTACCTTCCCAGCTGGTTTATCGCTGGTGTGCTCTATACAAGGCATTGTTTCAAAGATCATGATTTTCTTCTGTGTTGTTATCGGGTGGAAACATTTGGTGACACTATCTGTCTATCTGGGTATTAGAATGTACATGTCCATTAAAATAAAAAATTGAATTATTGACATATTGCTCATTTGCTTATCTGTTATGTTTTGAACTGTTTATTCTGAAAAAATATACTATTAGTTACTATATATATATATATATTACTGCAAATTCCTATCTCTCTCTATATATGCCTTATGTTCTAAATTGAATAGGTATCAATTTTATGAAAAAACCTAGAATGTCTGGAGATTAAATCTCACTCGGATTTTAGCTTATGTTGTATAAATAACCATTTTTCATGAAATGTTTAGGCTCACAGATGGAACGTAAAAGGAATATATTGAAGATTCAACTTTTAAAGCTCTTTTTGTTATTTAAATTAAATGTCTATTTTATCGTATAGAGCATGTTTGGCTCTCTTGTAATAAGTTTTAATTTTGTCTTAAATTGTAACTCGTTATTAATTTGTATATAAATAAAGTTTCCTGTAGAAAGCTCTGATGACGTAATTCCTTCACTTTCAGTATTTTACGATTCATAACCATGTGATTGTATTTTCGCTGCATTTATTTTTTAAAATAATTAATCAAGAATATTTGTTGCCTTGGTGGCATGTCAAGACACTCGTTCTTGACTAATTTTGGGTCGGGGTCGTGACACCGATCTCCATTATATATACATGCATACACATTTCACGGAGAAATTAAGAAAAATAGTAGCACACGCCCATGAGAGATTGAATGGGTGGGATGGGTACCTAACACCTTTCCATTCCGTAACATATCCCCCGAACCTCTGAACTATTGGTTTCGTAAGCATCAGTTTGTCTTTGATGCCACTCTCTCGAGGTGATGACATTTTCTTTTGCCCATTTTGTACAAAATAGGCTGGCGACTCCATCATTTTACATCATCCCACATCGACGACGGTCGAAGCCTCCTAGAGGAACAATGCGCGAGACGTTTCTCCCCTCCTTTCCCCCCATCGCCGGGAAGAGAGAGATTTGGGATGGCCATAGTGTCGACTCCGCTAGGGAATTCTTAAGAGGGCTAGACTTTGTTTGCATGGGTATTATCATTTTCTGCTTGTGTGCATATTCACCTACCTGTATGTTCCTTTTTTTTCTCCTCTATTATTTCTTGCATATATCGACCTCATGCTTATATCACTACTCCCTCATACACTTGTAGATAATCTCCATATACACGTCACACTACTTACACGTAGGATCACTTATATCCACATGTTTCACATCACTTAGAATATCCATGCTTAGGTGTCACTAACACACACCTCCATTATCACACTTGTATATATCCATACTCACTCACACTTGTCACACACCACATGTAGTTGATCCATGTTTAGGTTCACTACCACACACTCACTTATAAATATTCCCACATCACTCACTCTCACATATCCATGCTTAGTATAATCTTCATGCTCTATGCTAGATTTATTTTTCATGATACTTGTACATTCTTCCTTATTAGTATAGTGCTCATCATGCCAAATAAAATATTCTATCCGTAATATACTAATCAAGAATCATGCATTTTGCACACTTCATCACTAAAGAGCATGGCTATTGACCAAATTTTGTCCCGTAACTGGGGGGTCAATTTGTGATGGGCGCTGGTTCTGTAGTCGCAGTTAGCCTAAGCAATATGACTCTCACCTTCTATTGGCCAAAAACCTTCGACGTATATCGAACGGTTCCTCCCGCATCATACCGCTTGACCGAAGTCATGACGGGAGGTATATCATAGAGAACTCATTCACGTACATCGAGTATATCTAATTCGCTCTCACACGTATTGTCCCCATGAGGTATATAGTGAGGCAATTCATGCACACTCAGGTATATCAAATGGCTTGTCCACACATACCGATTGCCCTCACGTGGAAGTCATGCCAAACGGGGGGAACCCTTCTAATTAATCAAACAACTGAATACCCTCATATAGGCGTCAAACTTAGGGCACTCATATTTAGTTTGTCGGTTACTACCCAAAACTCTGTCGAAATAACGGGTCGGGATGCCGCCCGAATTTTCGCACAATTTTGTCTTTTTCAAAGCGGACCGTGTCCATGAGGCTGGTAACAAGTCAAACTGTGTTTTACATATTTTTCAAACCCAATATTCCTAGGATCGGGTCCTGTCCGATATTTCTTTTTGCATTTAGGTAAACCTAATATAAGTAAGAACATCATCATCATCATCATCATCATCATCATCATCATCATCATCATCATCATCATCATCATCATCATAATAATAATAAAAATAAAAAAAATAATAATAATAATCTCTATATACTATAAAATGCAAAACAAGACATTTATGAGCATTTAAGACTCCTCCTCATTGAGAGTGTCCACGTGGCACTCTATATTTTATATTTCTATAAAATACTATACAAGCAATTTAATAGATGCATTGAACTATTGAGTTTTCTCTCTCTCTCCTTCAATTTAATCCAGCTACGAAACTAAGTCAAAAGCAATTAAAAAACAGTTTATATAATAACGTTGAAAAATACTGTTTTTTTAACGTTTTTAACATTTTATATGAAAACTGTTCATATAAAAAGTTGTTTTTAATAGTTGATAAAAACTTTTTTTTAACATTTTTGATGTCTTTTTATAAAAAAAAATTGATTTTATAAAAAACAGTTAAAAAGAGTTTATTAGAAAACCTTTTGATGTTTATAACTGTTTAAAAAAAAAAGGTTTTTGTATAAGCAATTTTTTAACGTATATAAAAAACAGTAAAAAAAATAGTGTTTTTTTAACCTTTTTAAAAAACAGTGTTTTTAACCAAAAGTGTTTTTATATAAACTATAAGAGCTTTTCTCTCTTTTATTCTTACTTTCTCTCTTTTTTGGATTATTTTTTTAACACTTTTTTTAAACGTTAAAAAAAAATTGTTTTTTATAAACATCAAAAAACAATTTATATAAAATCAATGTTTTAAAAAAAAATCAGTTTATAATCGTTAAACGGTTTTTTTATAAACAATTTTTTCTACTTTTTTTATAAAATTATTTTTTTACGTAAAACATTCAAAAACAGTTGATATAAAAATGTTAAAAATACTATTTTTATAAATGTTAAAAAACTGTTTATATAAATCACTATTTTTTTAAGGAAAAAACACTGTTTTTAAAAAACGTTACAAAACACTGAATTTTTAACTGTTTTTTATAAACATTCAAAAACAGTTTTATAATTCTCTTTAAAAAAATGTTGTTTTTATATAAACCATTTTTTAATATTTTTTCAAAAAAGTTCTTTTTTTTTAAGAACAGTGTTTTTACATAATTTTTTTTAACGTTTATACAAAAAACTGTTAAAAAAACAATGTTTTTAATGTTTTTATATTAAGTGTTTTTTACGTTTTTAATTTATTCATATAAAGAATTGGTTTTATGAAAAAAGTTGAAAACAATTTACAAAAAAACTTTTGACATTCATAAACTGTTTTTTATAAGATTGTTTTTATATAAAGTTTTTTCAACGTTTATAAAAACAGTTAAAAACAATATTTTTTAATGTTTGTAAAAAAAAGTGCTAAAAAAAGTTTATAAAAAAAGCTTTTGATTTTGTAAAACTTTTTGATTTAAAAAAAAAATACTTCATAAAAAAAGTGTATAAAATTTTTCGTTTTATAAAACTTTCTCATTTTATAAAAAAGTGTTAGTAAAAAAAGTTTTACTATTTAAAACAATAAGATATAATGTAAAATTTGTTTTAATACACTAATAAATACTTATACCAATGGGTAAAATAGTCTTTTTGATTGGAAAATGAGTCAACTGACCATCAAACTAGCTAACTAACGTTTTTTGTCGATTTTGAAATCAAACGAGTAGAATGTAAACAAATGGAATAAAACTCTAAATAACTATTGGACCCCAAATAGTAAAAAATCCTTACAAAATTGACAAGGAGCCATATAATAGACTGTGATTTTGTTTAAGTAGAATGTGTTATGTGAAGATTGAAATAGTATTTTTCTTAAGATAATTTCGATTGAATCTTTATATAGAAATGTGAGTTTTATTAGTTAGAAGCATATGATGTGAATTTAGTTAGTTAGAAGCATATGGTGTATGTTGCTCTATTTTAAAGGAAGTGAAGTATACTTCCATGTTTAATAACATTATTTTTTAAATAAAATATATAATATTCCTTTTTGAATTTTTCTCTTTTTATATTGTGATTGCACAATTATTTTTGTGCTTTGTTATAAGGTTTGATATTTTTATTTTGACTCATTTTCATATTTTTTTATACAAATTATACCCTTTATGCTTTATTTTCTTAACACACAAGTTCTAATTGTTTGTCATTTCTGTCTATCATATCCATGATACTATTCATTATATTTTTTTAAAATTAGGGGTTAAAGTATAATTTATGTAAAGTTCATTAAGTGCCTAAGTAAAATATTTTGAAATATATATATATATATATATATATATATATGATAGTAATTATCGTGATTATATATGAGTGTCCATTTTCTCTCTATCTATTATTAATTAATACTTATATAATGTGTCAAATAGACATAAAAATATAATTATGTCTTAAATAAAAAAAGTATCTCGGTGTTTAGTGTATACTAATCATAGAACTACCATCTGTACTAAAAAATATAAATATATAGTTAATTTGTAATTTTAAAATAAAGGCATGTTCATATGTCCCAAATTTTTTATTCATTTTTTCATCTCATATTCACATTAGTTTAAATGTAATGATAATATTATTTATGTGGCATATATTTTACGAATAAAATTATACTACGCTCGCGCATCGCGCGGGGTTTAAAACTAGTGATAATAATAATAATAACAACAATAATAATAATAATCATGCTGAGACTTTTTCCTCGTCTTTTCCGTTTTCAAAAGTGTCAAAAATATTTTTTTCCTCTTTTCAAAATACCAAAAAATATTTTCTCTCATTTTATCCAAAAATATAAAAAATATTTTGTCCTTCCCTTTAAAAATAAAATAAAATATAAAAGCATTTTCCTCATTTTTTCTTAATAAAAGTCTTTCCCTCCTCTCTTTAAAAAATAAATTCGAATCTTTTTCCTCTCAGGTCGATCGCATACCAGATCCTCAGCGTGGCTCCTTATTGGATTTGATCTTCTGTCGAACCACCTCGAAGCTCCTTCAGTCCTCCCGCTACTTCCTCCGAGTCCGGAATTCACTTTCACCCGCTTTCTATGGAGAATGCAAACCAAATACCGAATTTACAGCTTGATTTGATGACGGTTCTAGCTAAACTTACTACCAAGATTGATAACTTTCAAACCGAGCATCACGAGATGCAACGAAACCGTGTCCCTATTCTCGAAGAGCCCAAGGTCCTCTTCTTTCGTGCTCTGGGTATGCTCATACCTGAGCCTATTTGGGTCCCTAAAGAATACCAGCACACTCCATGTGCCCCTCTTACCAATGGGCCACTGTCAGCTCAACTCCCTATACCAAATCTTGCCCAGTCAGAAACCTACCTGTGATCGTTGATCTGAAGGAAAAAGAGTAGAAAAAGGCCGAGGAAGACCTTAAGATGTTGACTAAGAAGTTTGACCAATTTCGAATCTTCGAGAACTACATGGATTACAACCATATGTTTCCCTATCCTAAAGCAAGGCTGCCGAAAAATTTTAAGATGCCTAACATTGATAAATTCAGGAGTAGTTGGTCCCCCAATTGTTCATCTCTGAAGTTATCACCGAGCCATAACTTTCCTAGGTGCCTCCGAGGAAATAATGGCCCAGATGTTCCAACAAATTTTGAAGGATAATGCTCTTCGCTGGTTCTTATCCCTCGAAGAATCCAGAATTCGCAGTTGGGAAGATGTTGCCTGTGAATTCATGTCACAGTAGAAATACAACGAGGAGTTGGATGTTATTCGCCGTGATGTAGAACTTCTCAAGCACAATACCGGGGAAACTGTCAGTAATTTCATAGTAAGAAGGAGAGAGAAAGTGTCCTCCATGACCAACCGGCCTTCCGAGAGAAACAAGTCAGTATTGTGAAGAATAACTTCTGACCCCATGTCCGAGAAACGATGGGAGGATAATATTACCCTCATTTTTGAGCTCTTTGAGAAGCAGGTGTGAATATTGAAGAAAGTCTTGCCAAAACAGAAGTTGAACCGAAGAAAGTATCTGGACAGTTGACTCCCCAAAAGTATGATAAGCCTGCCAATACCATAGTTTCAACCATTAATAACATTTCTCTGCCTGCCACTTCATTGGCACATAAAGTCACCCTAACCGAGTAAAAAAGGTATACACCGAGCTTCACACTCCCCTTTCCAAAGTTTACCAAGCCCTTTTGAGCAAAATCTTATTAAGCCATTGGACCTTCATCCATTACCAAATCCACTTCCTAAAAATTTCAAACCTCATGCCCATTGTGATTTCCATCAAAATACTGGCCATACCACTGATCAGTGTTTCCATATCCGAAATGTAATCCAAGGTCTGATTGATCGAAGTATCATCGCCCCACCAACCAATCCTAATCCAGGCACTACCCACAATCCATTCCCTAACTATGAAAATGCTATCTTCCTAGAAGAAGACCCAAAATTTGACCCATCTACCTAGTTCGTACCCAGCAAATCGCCCATTATACCCATATATTCCCCTAAACCCCTCAAAATTTGACTATATTTTCTCCTACATCCTACCTGCTTTACCAATCAGGCCCTATCACTTCTTACAAGAGCCTGCATTATTGTTCATACTCATTCCATAGGGAAAGATATGGAATTATCAGCAGTATTGAATTTTCTTCTAGAGTTCGGGCTGAAATTGTCCTCATAGATGACTCTTGACTTTCAGAGATTCAGTACACTGTTCTTGGAAGCTCGAAAAG
The DNA here is from genome assembly GCA_949130495.1 of Sambucus nigra. NCBI lineage: Eukaryota > Viridiplantae > Streptophyta > Magnoliopsida > Dipsacales > Adoxaceae > Sambucus > Sambucus nigra. Next base: position 320,634,490 of record OX422215.1, on the reverse strand, counting down.
GGGCACGAGAGTCAGATAATTGATTGGTATCTACCGATGAAGTCAGCTTAGATGATGTCATCCGGATGATGACAGACTTATTTTGATAGATCGGTGCTACTTGTAGTATGTTTGAGCTACTTAATGCTTTAAAACTACAAGGGCGCCTGGTCCCTTTGCTTACCCGTTGAGTGTGAGGATCTATACGAAGAGGCTGTGGAAGTTGTAGAATGCATTGACTTGTCATGGAAGGATAATATCGCTGCCACCGGATGGGGGGCGAATTTGACAGTTCAGATGAAGAGAAAACCCAGAAAGGACTATCCCAATAGTTAATATATGTAGAATGATATCTTTTGAGAAGTTGTTAGGAGGGATCAACAAAGTGGCCGAACAACTCGAGATAGATGAAGAAACATGATTTCTATTTTTCCTCTCTTTTATGAACCATATGACTAGATCATAAGACATTACTAGGTTTCGAACTCGCAATCAACAACGATAAATCGGAAAAAGGTGTTAAGAAACTTCCTACACAAAAAATGACCCTCGAGGAGAGCAAGATCCTCGATTAATTGAAGAAAACTTAGGCTAACATCATTCCATGGGAACACTTTATGTCTTCCCAGCGGCACCAGAATGCCTTAATTAAACTACTCACCAATCATACAATGCCTCCTTCCACCACGCCAAAAGAAGCAGTGAATCTAGACGGATCTCTAACCTTTACTAGAATGCTCTCCTTCTCCGAAGATGAAACCCCTAAGTTTGGTCCAAATCACAACTATGATCTTGATATCTCTGTTGAAGTCACGGGAATATAGTCCCACTTTCGTTTGTCGATAATGGATCAAATCTTAATGTTTGGCCATTGAGAACCCTCAATTGCCTGGGACTGAAAGTGAGTGACCTTGCTCTAACTTCCACAGTGGTGCATGCTTATGATAATACTCATCGATAAGTGATGGGATTCATAAAGCTTACAATAGGGGTTATCCTTATAAATACCAATCATTTACATCTTGGCTTGTTTCAACCTGTTCTCGGACAACCATGGATCCATAGTATTAAGGGTGTGTCTTCCTCCCTTCATAAAAATTAAATTATTTCACCAATAGGCAGGTCATCACCATCTTGGGCGACGATGATAATACTGATAATGAAAGCACCAATAATTCGGTATTAGAGATATAACATGGGGAAAATGATATGCTTCTCTCATATTTTGGAGTCGAATCGCTTTCGCTCCCAGCAAGGGAGGATTTCAGAGATAGAGTTGTCCAGAAAACAACCCTCATGGCAATGTCAGTGTGATACAGATGGAACATGCACTTCATGCCCTAACTAGGACTAGGACGAAGACAACAGGGAATACTAGAACCAATAGTATTGGAGAAATCCTTTCCTCCTTATGGCCTGGGTTATCAAGCATCAACAGAGGAGCTTAGAATGCTCTGCCAACCTCGGTTGAAGAGAAGCCTAGAAAGTACCAAGACTATCTCAGGGGATCACTTGGATGGATTATTCATTAAAGAGGGTGAATATTTCCCCTTTTATGGCTTTCCCGAATCATGTGGACAAAAAAATTAAGACAGTTGCCCACGGGCCGAAAGTCCCCATTATTATGTGCAACCGCTCATTGAGGAGACTATAGCTCCTACCGGAGATTTTGAGGGAAGTGATTTTGAGGATTCATTCAACTTGCAGACACTGGGGCTGACATTCTACATGATTCACTCGGGCACTATATCATCAGATATATCTCACCTAATTAAAGCTGCTGATGCACCCCTCCTTAACTGGAATGTTGTGCTAGTTCCACCTGCTGAAATGTAACCCAACCCAAATGTTTATCCCATTTCCTCCTCTTTTGTTGTTCCTCCCTGTTCTGATGATAATGTAATCGAGATCTCCTACAATGAGGTTCTCAACGCTGTTTTTTCAAAAAATGAAATAAATAAAGATTTTGAGTATCTTGCCGTGCCTTACATTAATTGTCTCGGTTCTAATCAAACTCTTGATGATGATGATTTTTAAAATGAACAATTCTTAACCGATCTTAATAAGGTTAATAATAAATAACATAACCGCGTTCAAATTAATGAAGATAAATATGTTGTTATTAATATCGATTCTAGTAGCAAACTACGAGAGATTAAGATATTGTCTACCCTTGACGAGCATGAGCACGCACAACTTGAGGAATTATTGAAGGAATTTGTGGATGTCTTTGCAAGATCCTACGATGACATGCCCAGAATCAATCCTGAAATAGCTCAACACGAGATTACCATGCTCCCAAAATGCAAACCGATAAAAAAGAAACTGCATAAGCTCCAAGCTGAATGGTCACTCAAGGTTAAGGAAGAAGTGGTCAAACAGTTGAACGTAGGCTTCATTCAAGTGATTGAATATTCCACATGATTAGCTAACATCGTACTCATATCGAAATTAGGAGGGAAGGTTCGTTTGTGCGTTGATTATCGAGATTTGAATAAGGCCACTATAAAGGATGATTACCCGCTACGAAATATCGACATGATTGTAGAAAACATAACCACTCATGCTCTCAAGTGATTTGTTGATGGTTTTGCTGAATATAATCAGATCAAGATCCACCGATATCATCAAAAGAAAACCGTATTCATCACCACTTGGGGAACCTTCTGTTACACTATTATGCCGTTCGGTCTTAAAAATATGGGGGCTACCAACCAGAGGGCTTACACAACCATCTTGCATGATGTGATATACAAAGAAGTCAAGGTCTATGTTGATGACATGATCATCAAGTCTAAAACTCTGGAAGGTCATGTTCCCACTCTCTGAAAGTTCTTCGAGTGACTACGACAATACCAGATGCAAATCAATAGACAAAAATGTGTTTTTAGCATTACCAAAGGAAAGCTCTTAGGATTCATGGTTAGTAAAAGGGGGATTGAAGCAGATCCTGCCAAGCTGAAAGCCATACTCGGGATTCCACCACCCCGAACAGAGAATAAAGTTTGGGGATTCCTTGAAAAATTGTAGTATATCATCCAGTTAACTTCTATCTGTGAACCTATCTTTAAACTCCTCCGGAAGGATTCAACCAAAGTTTGGAACGAAGCTTGTCAGTAAGCCGTTGACCGAATCAAGCAATATCCAACCAAGCCTCCAGTACTCATGCCACCACCTAGTCTACCCCTACTTCTATACTTCACCATAATAGACACCGTAGCTGGGGCTTTATTGTCCTAATGCTTTAAAGAATCCCGTAAATAAAGGGACATCTACTTTGCCAGTCGCAAGTTGGCTAGGTACGAAGTCAATTACACCGCCTTGGAGAAAGAGTGTGTCGCCCTTGTCTGGGTTACCCAAAAATTACGGCACTACATGCTCGCCTTTCCCATCAGACTTGTGTCCCAAATGTATCCTATCAAATACTTGCTCGAAAAACTTTCTTTATCGAGTGAAATAGCCCAATGGTTGATGCCGTTAGCCAAATTTGATATTATGTATGTCACGCGAAAAGCCATGAAAGGAAGAGCCATGTCTGACTACCTTGTTGACCACCCTATGAAAGAAAGCTGATGTTTGGATCTCCTAATTCTCGAATGAGAATATCCTTTGTACCTCCCAAGAAGACCTCCGATGGAAACTTTTCTTTGACGGTTCCTCCAATAAGAAAGGAAATGGCATTGGGATACTCCTAATTTCCCCTGATGACTCTCACACTTCCATTGCCATTAAGCTAGATTTTCCTTGCTCCAATAACATGATCGAATATGAGGCGTGCACCATAGGTCTCAAGGTCGCTCTTATGAAAGGAATCCGATGCCTATATGTCTATGGGGATTTAACCCTCATCCCATCGACCAAGTCCTCAAAAGATGGAAAGTCAAGGATGAGAAACTCTTATCCTTCCATGCCCACTTAGAAGAGCTGGCCTCCTAATTCCCAGATATTACCTTCCATTACTTGCCCCGAGCAAAGAACTATTTAGCCGATGCCCTTGATACCTTAGACTCTATGATCGACATGCCCGAAGGAATAATGATGGCCCTCTTCCTAATCCAAAAGAAGGCTAAACCAACCCACTGCTACCATATTGAACTCATCATAGAAGAAGATATTGACATGACAAAGTGCTGGTATTATGATATTTGGCACCTCTTCAAGCACGGTAGGTACCCCCAAGATTCCAATAAAAAAGACTGAGCAACCCTCCCCAAGCTGGCTGCCCAGTACATTATCTGCAATAAACCACTGTTCAAGAGAAACTTCAATGGAACCCACTTACACTGCATCGCAGGGGATAACATTGAAGAAATGATAAAGAAGATTCATAGCAGGGAATGCAGACCCCACATGAATGGCCATATTCTTGCCAATATCTTCTGACCGGGATAGTATTGGACTACCATGGTTCAGGATTGCACCACCTATGTTCAGAGATGCCTTAAATGCCATCAATTTTCCAATATCCAGCACTTGCCTCCGCTAGAATTGTACAACATGACTTCTCCCTAGCCATTCTCCACATGGGGCATCAATAACATAAGGAAAATTACACCCAAAGTCTCTAACGGGCTTAAATTCATCTTGGTTGCTATTCATTACTTCACCAAATAGGCCGAAGCTGAGTTATACACAGTTTTAAATGCCAAAAAGGTGGCCAAGTTCATCCAAAAGAATATCATCTGTCGATATGGGTTCCTGCACGAGCTAGTGATAGACAATGGGTTGCATTTCGAGGCAAAAGTCATGGAGTTGGTCGATGAGTATGGGATCCAGAGGCATAAGTCTTCTCCTTATCGACCACAAACCAATAGTGCAGTCAAAACCGCTAATAAGAACCTAAAAGAAATCATCAGTAAGATGATCGAGAGTTATCGGAATTGGGATAATCGGATCCCTTCCGCCCTTTAGGACTGCCACAGTTCAGTTCAAGCATCTATTGGGAATACCCCTTACTCTCTGGTATACGGCATGAAAGCAATCCTACCCATTTAATTAGAAATCTCTTCACCACGCGTCATGCTTGAAAGCAAAGTCAACGAGGAAGACTGGCATAAGATCCGTCTTGATGAGTTGTCACTTTTGGACGAAAGAAGGATTAAAGCTATATATCATATATAAGGGTACCATCGCCGAATAACACGATCATTTAATAAGAGATTCAAGGACTGTGGTGTCCGATAGGGGGACTTAGCCCTTAAAGATATCGTATAGCCGATCTGGGACCCCAGAGGGAAATTCAAGCCCAATTGGAGCGGCCCCTATATTATGAAAAAGATCCTATCCGGTGGCACCGCTATGCTTATTAAACTTGATGGAGAAGAGATGGCCCGTCCAGTCAACCTGGACCGTTTCAAGAAATTTTACCCTTAGTCCAAAATCTTGGTGCGCTACGACTGTTCTCACCTCCCTTCTATTCTAAAACCAAAAAAATCTTCATTTCCCTATACTTAGAAATACATGGGCCCTGATCCTCTATAAATCCTTTCACTTTCAAAAATGAAACACAAAAATTTTCCAAACTCCCACAGGTATGTAGGCAACTCATACGCTTTACCTGAGCACGACCCCTTCTTTTTTAATAAATGCCATTCTTTTCTTATTCCCGAGAATGACGGTTCATTTTTTCATTTACATGAACAAAAGGATTATGTATACCTTAGCGATTGGTATAGATAATTCAAATGTAAAACTCATCGAGAGGCACAACAATATAATTAAAATCCTTCTTTTATTCTATTTTCGGGAAACCTGACACGATAACGTGAAATATCAGTGTAGGGAGTTAAACAACTTCCCCCGCTAATCTTACTATCCTAAAAACAAAATCAAATCAAACTACGCCTAAACAATCTTATCCAAACTAATTTTAAACTTTCCAAATTTTTTCATACAACCAGATACATAACCAAACACAATACCATACTAAAGCTTCACATAAACACCAAAAACACCAGCTTCATAAAAGGCCCTACCCACAGCTGCCAGAAGAACCAGCCCCATCATCATCATCTACATCTTGGGGTCCTTAAACTTCCCCAACTTGGATGGAATATCGAAGGCACTCCATGGAATGGTAAGCCCTAACCATCCTGAGGAAAATCACTACGCCTCCCTCTATGGTGTCAAACAATGCGAACCGTCTCTGTCTAGTCTCTTCGGCCAGCATGTCAGCCACTACCCTCCTTCATAACCATTTCCTGAAGTCCCCAGAAACATGCAAAACTCTTCCAACAGATTGGGAAGGACGGGTTGATGGTCAATGCCTCTCCAACAAAAAGCCTAGTCGCATGCAAAGGCCTTCCATCAAATCTTCCACAGGAAATAAGTATAGAACACGGGAAGACACGATTTGTTCCCATCCAACTTAACATAGGAGTCGCGAGGCAAAGTAGGAAGAGGTCTGTCGGAGGCCAACCAACCGAACGTACTGGTATTCCCCCAGTTCTAGAATGGGCTGCAACTCCCTACACTAGGGTACTGGCTAGCATAAACATCAATTCTCGTGCTCCACGAATCAATTTTCCCAGTTCTCGATAGTCAAGCCAAAGCTGATAAATTAACGGGTGAAGAAATTCTGCACAACTTTCAAGGGGTATTTAGGAGGCACCGCCAAACATAATCTCTCAGCCACATGAACAGCATAACTGGGCTGCCCCTCAAAAAATCAGAACGACCTTCCCACCAAGCATCTAGACCATTAAGGGTCACTGTTAATATCACCTCCATAGTATTGCGATGACATGACATCCACGAAGTGATGGAAGCAATCTTAGGGTCCACCAACAGGTTCTCGATCACAAATAGTAACTTTAAAAGTAAGCCAAGGGCGATGGCTCCAACATAGCTGGCATCACCAACATCCTGCTGACGCATGAAGTATAGAACAATCGCGTGGGAAATCATTTTGCCAATAACCAATAATCGAGCCGCTGAGGGTGAAATATGGAGAAATTCCTCTAACAGTACCCGAGGGGACCGGGAAAATTCAGGCAGTGCAGTCGCAACATTGGGATTTACCCCTAGAATATAAGAAAACTCCTCGTAAGTAGGGAAGACTTGGTCCAAGGCAAAACAAACGACATGATCCTTGAGGTACTAGAATTGTACCATCGCTATCAGCATGTTCCAGTCAAGGGGTCGATTATGCCATAAAGAAACTCGACGCAGGTTGAAGGCATCGTAGTCTACGTTATATGAGCACATAGCCTCTATGTTCTCAATGTAGGAGGCGAATTCAATGCTCACAGGAAGAGCCATGTTGGAAATAATAAGGCAAGAAGCATTGAATAAGCAAAATAAAGGAAATTTGGATGGATGAAGAGAGCACTCCACCTTATCCTTTTTATACTTGAAAAACTTGGCTAGAGATAAGGGTCCTACAAAATCTAGATAGAACCCTACCCCATCAAGGACAAAGTAGTTGAAAAAGTGCAATCAAGCCTTGGGGTGATTGGACTGGACTGACCTACCGATAGGCAAGACAAGGGGTATGCCGATCGACATCTCCCCATTTTTAGCAAATCCATCTTTGCCAAAATACAAAAAAATTATATTTATTTTTAAGGCCTGTTCCTCATATTTTTACTTATCCTTTATCAAAATAAATTTATTTTTAAGTCATTATAATCCTTTTTACGATCTCAACAGCAAAGTAAAAAGTGCATTAAGTCATTAAAGCAAAGATAAATTAATAAAATCCCATTCCATTCTATATATATTGCTTCATTACATTTGTCTTGCGGAAGCAAAACATAAAAATAATGGAACCCAACCCGTAACCCTCCTAAAAAACATTCTCTCTCTCTCTCTCACCTTATTTTTCTTTTTCTCTCTCTCTATCTCTCTCTCTAAGACCCTATATCCCTTCGGCATACACTCTTTTCTTGATGAAGAGCTGAAGACCCTCCGCTACTCGATCCAGATCCCTCCTCGAAGCAGACGACACCAAATAGGAGGGAACCATGATTGGCTCCCGAATACGAGAAATCGCAGAAGTCACCCAATCTCAGATGTTCCTCAGCCAAGAAGTAGGCACCCATACATGCTGTTATAAAGAGAGAATAGAGAAAATCAGTTAGTCTGAGGAAAATAAGGAATCAGAAAAGCAAAGGACAAAATTATACCTCTTGCTGGAGAACATCCTCAGTCCACCCTAGCAACTCTTAGTCCATCGCATTGGGAAGATGCATCATACTCACTGATCCTTCTCCAGGCAGTCTGATGTTATAGGAAGAAGGAACCAGTCGTAGAACGGAACCCCTAACGTCGCTGGCATTGCTGACGTCGACGTGCCACCCGCACTAGACCTCACCGGATGACTCATGCCCCTACTAGATACCACAAGAGGAAGAGGCATAACATCATATATGCTTAGCGGCATCAACAATCTCAATAAAAATTGAGATAATCATAGGTTACCGCCGTATCGGTATACGAAGAGTAAGGCTCGCCAATCATTGCCACCCCCTCGCCTTCTCCTACATCTCACGCACCCGCCTTATGTACCTCGAGGGCATCGCAGGTGGTACCATCACCTCATCTTCCACCACCTATCGGACTACTGTCACCCCCAGATACCAGTAGTAGCCTAACTCGTGCGCCAATAGCCGACGCAACTGCGTGTTCTCCCCGATCACCCCTGTGTGCTGTATGGCCATCCCCCAGAGATAGAAGGTCACCTGCAAGATCCCCAGAGGAAAATCGATATCTAAAAAAGGATATTGAAGAAAAATGGTCTCAAGAGGAAATAAGAATTTACCCGATCGCTCGACCTGATGCTCCACCGCCAAGGAAAGAGACTGCCTCGAATACCAGTTGGACTTTCGCCACGGGTACATACATCAGAAGTCCCCCACTGACTCATCCTTCAAACCTATTAAATGGGCATTAAGACCAATCACCTCATAGAACCATGTCTACAAAAGGATAAGGTTCATCAATCAGAAGAAAGCATTCAAGGAATCAAGAAAGAAATAAAATGCATAATGGAAAAAACCCTCAAAAAGATATGTGGCACTAGTAATGGTCTACCGGCAGCACCGGATGAATGCATCCAAAGACGAATAAAGGTTTACCAAAGTAAGGCTCCCCTATTCGAAGAGAGGGATTTTCGAAAATACTCTCAAAAGGAAAAAAACACAAGTGGATGACGTTGCCACTAGTCGCCACCAAAAATCCTCTCAACAACAAAAGAATAAATAAACGACCCATCTGCCGCACCTGCAACCCATTGGTCTCATCAATCTGTCGACTTAACAAAACCTCCTTCAGAAGAGAGAGACGAATGGATCCCCCTGAGACTATTTGCGTAACATCACCCAACGCTGCCTCCACCGTCGCTGGTGTCACCCGCAAACTCTGGTCCACCTCTATCTGGCCCCCCTCACAGTCTAGCCTTAACAACTGTTGTACATCGATGGGAGTCACCATTATCTCCTTAAAATTGAAATGCATGGTGTGGGTAGTATCCCACCACCTCTCTCCCAAGGCAAAGATGACAGTCGTTGAACGGGGCATCTCATCCAATGCAGACGCAAAACTACCAAAACCAATTGATGAAACCATCCAACGTACCACTAGAGGAAGGTTCTCCCGGACATTTTTGAACCCCGTCATCCCCTGGGAACGCAGGTTCGACATAGATATATCTGTCTTTCAAAGAAAAAGGAAAAACCCTTGTCAAAATTCAGGAAAAAATAGGGAAATACACAAAGAAAAAGGGAAATACCCCAAATGTCATTAACACTTACGCAACCACTAGGGTTCACCCCCTGGACGATCGATGGTGCGTAGGCTCATGCAGAAGAGTTCGCTCATCCACAACCAGCTCAAACGAGTCAAATACATTCTCATTGCCCAGCACCAGGGGAACCCTGGCCCGCTACTCTAAATGCGCCCAATCATCCACACTCAATTACGCCATGTGGACTGCACTGCTTGAAAAATCCTCCATTTCTTAGTCTTGGAGGAGGAGAGAAAAATGATAGAACAATTTGCATAAAGGAAAGGCAGAAGATAGAATATCTGAAAGTAGTGAAAAATGAAGAAATCTTAACCCCTTTTTATATAAGGCTAAGGGCCATGCCGATCGGCAGTCCCCGACCACATACGGATCAACACTGTCCCTTCACCTGCCTGAGGTAGTCCAAAAGACCGTGCCATTGCCGTTTGTCACCCCCACACCCTGACGGTCGACACCTCCCTGAAATTTCATACAAAAATATGACAAAATCCCAGAAAATCCAAAAAATTCCCCGAAAAATCCCTAAAATCGCCAAATAAATTTTAGAACATTTTTTCACCAAGAAAATCATTTTTCAAACTCTAAAATCCCCAACCGAATTAATACCACATTTTAAACACCATGAACGAAATCCCATAATTATTTCCCCTGTAAAATTCTAAAATCCAACTCCCCTAATGGAACTTTGAACCAATTGGATATCTCCCAAGCAATCTCTTCAAGGGACACAGTAGAAATTGAAAAGCTACTCCATCAGGGCTACATCAAATCCTAAGATTAATATCTTTCCCCAGAGGAGTCTCTAAATTTTCCTCGGAAAATTATACCCAACTTTAAGCCCTCAGAATTGGCTTCAACTCTCATAATTGGCCGCTCCTTACTTAAGCCCTCAGAATTGGCTTCGACCCTCAGAATTGGTCGCTCCCTACTTAAGCCCTCAGAATTGTAATTGACCCTTAGAATTGGTCGCTCCCTACTGAAGCCCTCCGAATTGGCTTCGATGCTCAAAATCGGTCACTTCTACTTAAGCCCTCAGAATCAACTTCGACCTTTAGAATTGGTCGCCCCTACTTTAGGTCCTCAGAATTGACCTCAACCCTCAGAATTGGTTGCCTACCACTTAAGGTACTCAAATTTAACCTCGACCCTCAGAATTGATCGCTCCTAGTTAAGGTCCTCAGAATTGACATCGACCTTCAGAATTTGTCGCTCCTACTTAAGGTCCTCAAAATTGATCTCCACCTTCAAAATTGGTCACTCCCATCTTCAGGTCCTCAAAATTAACCTCAACTTGTAGAATTGGCCATCCCAGTAGTACCATAGGTCCTCAGCATCGACCTCAACCCTTTGAATCGGTCATCCTTATCCCTTAGGTCCGCAGATTCAACCTCTTTCCCAAAACATCATGTGGTGTCTAATCGACGACTTTCACTTATTCTAAGATTACCTGTCGAGGGGCTCTGTAGGCACTACATTCTAGGACCTCCTAAAACTCTCCTTAGGTCCCTATCACCTCCCTAATACACTACAAAACTTAGGTCGTACCTCGAGTACTAATCTAGAGGCCATTGAGCGCTCACGGGTCCCGTTTTACTCCAGTCAACTCTATTGTCAGAGAAAAAGCTCAATGAATCTTCAAAGGGTTTTGAATCCCTTTCCAACGGTCTTCCTTGTGCCCAAATCGACATAATGATTTGGATAAATGGACCATTATACTATCAAAAACCATGAGGCGCTCCCGAGCCCCGATTTGAACATAATAAACTCCATTGTCAGAGCGAAAGCATAATGAATTCTTGAAAGGCACCGAAACCCCTTTGTAACGGGTTGCCCTGTAAGCGAAACAGCATAAAAATTCATACGAATGATTCGTTTTCCCTCGAAAACTAATTTGAAGGCCACTGGATGCTCCCGAGTTCTGGTTGACCAAGGTAAACTCTTCATCTCGAACGGGAATGAATGAATCTTCGAAAGTTACTATATACCCTTTACAAAGGTCCACCCCGTTCATGAATCAGCCTTACAGTACGGATAAATGACCCATTTTACTCTGAAAGGTCACCGAGCGCTTTCGGGGGGACCACGGTTGACCAAATTCAACTATCCGAACCGAGCGAAGCCCTTTGGAATGTCGAAGTACCTCACATAAAATTTCCAACGGTCTTCCCGTCTGCAATTCTGACTTACGATTTGGACAAACAATCAAGTACCGTCCGACGATCCCCCGTCCAAAAGACTAACGAGCGCTTCCGAGCCCTGTTTGACCCAATGTCAACTCCCGGATTTGGAAGTGGCCCAAAGGACTCTTAAAGGTCTATGAATTAAATTTCTAATGGTATGCCTCATGAATTATTTGGATAAATGGATTGCGTTCTACGATCATTTTTTCAAAAAAATCTGCACGAGACTGCCGATTGAAAGGTCCATTTCCCTACCTATCGACAGTGTGTCTAGGGTTACCTGTTGATAGACAGGGATAGGGATATGCCGATCGGAACCCCTACCCTTTAAATAGAGGGCATGATCTCACTCTCAAGGAAGACCTCAGATCCATTAATATCACGTGATCTCAACAACATTCTCATCCAATCAGCGAAGTTTCCTTATGTGAAATGCGTTTCCATCATTCATTCCCTCCATTTTCATACCCAATTTAGCAACATCTCCTTCTCTCTCATCCAAAATTCATCCCAACATTCAAGGCATCTCATCAAGGATCACGATCAAGCCTCAGTTCTCCAAAGAAGGTCCAAAAATACTTCTCTCTCTTTAAATTTTTTTATATTCACATTAGTTACATATATTCTATTAATTTATCTTTTACTTTAGTTCATACACACTAACATCTCATCCTTTAGTAGTTATATTTCACATACTTTATTTTTTATAAAAAACCCAAAACAAAGAAAAAGAGGGTTACCCTTATTAGGGGTGACAATTTTAGAAATGACACGAAAAAATGACACCGAACGACACGAAATTGACCCAAAATTGACACGATGTGTCGTGTTCATGTCGTGTTTTTTGACACAAAGTCATGTCGTGTTCGTGTCTTATTTATGAGTCGTGTCGTGTTATTGTGTTATCGTGTTTTTTAGGCATGAAATTTAAGAAATTCTGGTATTCGTGTCGTGTCGTGCCGTGTTGTTTTTTATTCGGGTCGTGTTCGTGTCAACTAAAAGAAATACAAATTCGTGTTCGTGTCGTGTTCGAAAAAACCTTATCGTGTCGGCCCGAAACATGACCCATTGACCCGAATTGCCACCCTTAACCACTATAAATTCTAACGGGATTTTTCATCGCAATCTCTTAAAACTAAAAATACATTTTACACACACACATATAATACATTCCTGTTTGAATCTATGGAATAACCCCCACCCTTTTGTCGCATGTGAACTATGTGGACTTTGATACTTTATAGGCTATTTAGGCGTTTCGAGCTAAAACCCGAGACTCGAGTCCAATTTTTCCAATTTTTCAATTTTCCAATTTTCCCATTATTCGTATTTTCATACTTTTCATTTATACATTATTCCATATATATCGTATTTGTGATTCATATCAGTGTTTTATATAAAAAATATTATCGTTTCATTATAACGATCAATATCTCCATAAACGCGTACATCGTATTTTCTAAATATTATTTTGGAAATATTTCTTTGGACGATCTCACTCTATCTTTTCCATGATATGAGTTGGGCGTTTCCAATCTCCATTTATATACACACGCACACATATTTCACGGAGAGATCATGGACAATAGTAACACACCCCATGAGAGACCTAAAGGGCGGGATGGGTTCCTAACACCTTCCCATTCTCTAACTTAGCCCCCGAACCTCTGAACTATGGATTACGTAAGCATCAATTTATCTTTGATGCCGCTCTCTCGAGGTGGAGACATTTATTTTTGCATGCTTTGTGCAAAATAGGCTGTCGACTCGATCTTTTTATATCACCCCACATCGACGACGGCCGAAGCGGTCCTAGAGGAACAGGGCGAGAGACCTTTCTCCCCATCCCACCGGGAAGGGAGACATTTGGGATGGCCACATATATGTTTTCTACAAAAATACTATACATATAACATGTATTTTAACAATTCCGAAAATGTTTAACTATTTGACTAGTATTAATGCAACTACCATGTAATGCACCCGAACGATGTGCTCATACTCACATTTAACCATTTCATGCCACCCTTTACAGGGTCTAGAGACTATTTAATCATATTTTATTCTTTAGTCTCCATTTTGTTCCTTTCATTCGGTTGTGTTATTTACATTCCTTAAGAACAACCAAGTTCATTTTTCTTTCCATTATCTTTTTCGAAATCCTCCAATAGCCGCATACTTTAATGGGCTATAAACTATCGGCCATGTTACTATATGCTCTGGCCAGTGATTTTGGGTCTTTAAACCTAAGTCTTATTTTACGATCTCATCCGAGTTCATATTAATTTGTTTTAACATTTTTATCAATGTTCACATTATTCGATTACTTTCACCATTTTCATGCCATTTCATTCGTTTATCCGCTTTTTCACAAAGCGACCAACAAGGTCAAATGATGAAGTCTAACCATTAGGACCCTCAAATTTTACCAAAATTACCTTTTTAGCCTTCCGTTATCGAAATCATGTGGAAAACATATTTCTTTCATCATGCCATTTTAAATCATCATTTTACGCTCAAAATTCACCATTTTATGATTTTATGTCCAAAAATCATACATTATCCTTTTTCCCTAAGAAAAACCCCATTTATTAATATTTCTTTCAAAGAAGCATGTTTAGTGTCATAAAGATAATTTTTCTCTAAAATGTCTACTTTATCCTCATACACCTATGTGGTATTAAATATCATATCGTCTTCATTTCACCATGATTTTACAACATATTTAGCGCTAATATTTTCAACTTCTTTCTTTCATCAACAAATTCATTTTTAATTCCATATATCATGTTTATATGACCCTTTTCAACATGCTACAACATTTTAAAGCATTTTTGGGAGGATTTCAAGCCTATAAACCTTTAAATATGCAACAAAACATGATAATAATATAGGAATATATTTTCATGCTCATTTCCTCATTTTTCCAAGATTAAAATATCATTTGTTCATTAAAACCCATTTAAACTTAGTTTTCTCAAAAATCCCCTTTTTGCAAGAAAACCTTTTCATAGACATACAAGAAAATATTTTACAAAAAAAAACTATTCTAGCATGCCTTCTAATAGGTTTTAATCTTGAAAACACTTGGAGGAAAATTCTACCTTTGATTTGAAGAGGAAAAACTAAAGGGAATGACTTGAAAGCTCATTAAAACTCCAAAGCTCCAAGAAAGCTCCAACTTCTTCAAGAGAGCTCCAACAATGGCTTCTTTTACTTGACTTCTTCTCCAATTAGACTTGAAATGGGTGTTTTAGCCTTGAAAAAGCTCGGAAAATGCTTGGTGTGGGAAGGGAAACCTTGAAAAATGGTGGAAATGGGTGAGGAATGGAAAGTGTAGGTTTAGGAAGAGAGAGAGAGAGAGAGAGCTCCAAAAATCTGATGAAAGTGGCCTCTCCATCCCTCTCACCTCTATATAAACCCACCAACACTTGACCTAATAACCAAAGTTTAAACCCATGTTTTGCTCTGAGCCTCTGGGAGCTCGATAACTCAGCCAATCCAATGCCCCACGTCTTGACAACATATTAAAATATGCAAAGAGGTCTGATTTTCATCTGGTTGTTCGAACGACTTGGACCTCATTCGAACGAGATCCCCTCTCGTTCGAACGAGAGTTCTAATGAGGTACTCATGAGGGTAAAATGTAGGCTTAAAAAGGCAAAGGAACCCATTTTGTTCGTACGAGAAACTACCCCTCGTTCGAATGATAACGCACCTCGTTCGAACGAGGGCGTTCTAACGTGATTCCAGAGAATGATGGAAATTAAACATGTTCTAGTTGTTTTGAAGGTCGTTCAAACCTCGTTTGAATGATGTGCCCTTTTTCGTTCGAGCAACGTGGCCACTCGTTTGAACGTCGAACAAATTTATGCATAGTAACTTAAATCCATTAAATCCCCAATTTAAATTTCACAAATGCCATAAGGATAGCTCCAATTTAAAATTTATCCATTAAACATAGTTCATGGCCCAACCAAGGGCATACAAATCATTAGGGGTGAGGTAAAAATCTTGGTCACGAGTGTTACATTCTACCATCCTTAGGATATTTCGTCTCCAAAATTAGAACTACAAGCTAAGAAAAGAGTTTTGGGTGCTTCTCACGCATCTCTGACTCGCTCTCCCAAGTCGCACTCGTAATAGCTTGAAATTACAAGAGAACCTTCATGAAAGGAATAACCTTGTTACGTAAGACTCTATCCTTGTGGTCCAAGATGGACACATGTCTCATAGAAAATGTAACATCTTCCTCTAACTCAATGCGATTCCAGTTGATGACGTGCCGGGGGTCATGAAGATACTTTTTCAACATAAAGTCGTGAAACACATTATGAACTTGGGACAACTATGGAGGTAGCGCCGAGCGATACGATACATCCCCAATATGTTCTACGATCTCAAAGGGGATGATATACTGAGGGGAAAGCTTCCCCTTTTGGCCGAATCGCTGACTGCCAGTCCTAGCTCTAAGTTTCAGTAGCACATGATCACCCATATCAAACTCCAAAGGTATCCGCCAATTATTAGTGTAATTCTTGTGTCGACTCTGAGCTGTCATGAGCATCTGCCTAATTACCTAAACTTTATCGATCATTTCTCTAATCAATTATGAATTGGTGAGATACATATCACCCACCTCTGTCGAAGAAATTGGAGAATGACATGACCTACCGTAAAGAGCTTCATCGCGGGCTATTTCAATGCTTGACTGATAACTGTTGTTGTAGGAAAAATCTGCCAGATGCAGATTCTTAACCCAACTACCCTGAATCAGGCGCACAAGCTCTTAACATGTCTTCTAAGATCTTAATGGTTCATTCTGACTGTCCATCCATCTCAGGGTGATATGCCGTACTCATGCTCAATTTAGTGCCCATTTCTTATTGAAACTTCTTCCAGAACCGAGACACAAATATATGATTCCTATCTGAGGCAATTGAGAGAGGAACACCATGAAGTCGGTGATATACCCAAGTATAACCTCATACCAGCATGCAACCCACTCAGCCAAGGCTGACCATACAAACTGTCATGATCAACATATTATGCCCTCTTACAGTTGTCTTGTACTAGTAGTCTTGGTGTCGTCTAGTCACTTGAGCCGAGACCTATTAATTATCTCATTATATCTTCACAAGTCTTGTCTCGTCCTGTTACCCCCAGCAGTCAAGACCTCTCAATGGGCCCAATGGCTCTACATAAGTCTCATCTTATCTCGACATCGCCAGACAATCGAGATAACACTTTTGCTTTGCTCATCAGTTGCTCGAACAAGAAACTAGAAGTATCATTCTCGGCCGGGCTGAGACCTCATAAGGCGACACATAGCCACGTGTGATATAGGTTTCTGGCATTACCATCCCACATGGACAGACAATTATAATGAAATCACAAGAGCTCGTGAGGGGAATATTTGCATCATCATTACATGCCCATGCTCAGGACAGGTGTCTACTCCTTATTGGATTCTTCAACAAATGCACGCTCCATGAATGCTTGGGGGTACATTGTACACCCCAATCACTATATAAACCCATCTTATTCCCCAGAAGATGGGATTCAGAAATAGAAAAATCCTAGCTAAACTCTGTCTCATCCACAGTAGAGGGAGAAATCTTGAGAGTTGTGTATTTCAATCCATTAGAGCCTCTTTTATAGTGAAAAACCATACTCATCTGCACAGTGGAGTAGGCTGACAAAGCCAAACCACTTAAATTCAGTTATCTTTCCTCTTATCCCCACCCCCTCTCATATTTACATTACTGTGCTATTATATGCATCTCGATTATTTTATGTGCTTGAGCTAGAGTTGCCGATACAAATCCAAATAATGACTTCATAACATCATCATTTTTGCACCGTCTGTGGGAATGAAGGCTCTTCATTTTCTTCCTCTTCATTCTTAGCTTATTTCTCAATTGATTCTTTGGCGGTGATCCAATTCCACACTTGGTTGGTTTTGTATCACCATCAAAAGAGCTCTTGTTGGGTTTTAAGCTTTTTCCCATCTCATTTAGATCATCCCTCTCACCCCTTTGTTATGTCATTCACTGGAGGGAATGGCCTCTGATTTGCCTCAGGTCACTGGACCCATCTCCTTCTAGGTGCCTCCTTAGTCAGAGATTGCTGAGGTTGCAATGGTGCTGCATTCACTGGCGATGAGCCAGTAAAAAATGCAAGAATAACTTACTGTATTTAGTCAAACTATGATGGCGAGACCTATTGGCATTGTTACAGAGATTATAACTCCGATCTCCAGGGAGGTGGCTCTGGCGAAATGGGACCACCACTATCCTCACACAAAGAAGTGCCATAGTAACAAAGACGTAGAGACGTGTCCGACCCTAGGAGATTATGCCTGGGAAAGTAAGGCGAGAAGATCCTAGATGACCCGTGTTGTGATGATGATTAGTACTGGGAGCCCTATGAATTTTGTGGAAATACAGTGAACCCAATCCCAATTAGCAAAGGAAATAGTGGTCAACCGAGATAAGATGGCCAACCCCAGGCTTTAACACTTGATAGATTGAGAAGAGGGTCAGATTTTGATCGACTCGGCCCAGTTGGTGACCTACAAGATTAACTCTCCAGATCACGTTGCATTGAAACTTATAGGGAAAACAGAGGATGTGCCGACCGTTGGCCTCCATGTGGACGAAATGAAGATCAAAGAGAAGTTAATAACCGTTAGAAGACAACTGGCAGAGAGAATGTGCAATGTCCAGCCGAAATAGAAGGAGTCGAGGACAACATAGTGACAACCGAGGGAGATAATGCAGTAACTATAAAAAAAGCATGGAATAGCTCCATTCAGAGGTTGAAGGACAAAATTGGTGATCTCTTGAAAAGCCGAGACCCCATTCAAAGGGGTATACAAGAGGGTCTGTATTTGTAGCAAGGATAGTGAGATAGCCAACTCCGATCGAGTTCAAACCGCTAACGGTCACACCGAAGTACAATGGGAGCATAAACCTCATTCATCACATTGAGATGTACCAATGTTTGGACGATATTTACTCAATTTCTAATGAGATGAAGTGCTGGGCATTCTCCAGTACTTTCATTGGCGTAGCTCATGTATGGTACACTTACCTCCTAAAGAACCCCATAGATAATTTCAAACAGCTGGCCGAGAAGTTCATTCACAACTTCTTCTTCTACGTGAAGCCTAAAAAAAAGGCTACCCATATGTTATATGTAAAGCAAGGAAAGAATAAGTCTCTCAGAGACTATATTGTATGATTTAATAAAGAGAAGACGGAGGTTGAAGACTACGAGGAGAACATTACCATGACCTCCATCATGGGGGGATTATAAAAAGACAAATTACTTTGGAAGCTGGCCGAGGATCCTTTAAAATCCATGGCAGAACTCTTATCTACGACCGGGAGAGTCATGAATGCGAAGGAGGCCATGGCAGCCAAAGGATAGGATAAAAAGAAGTCTGTGGAAGTAAATCTCACAAAACTATGGGTAAGGATGGGAAGAGGTCGGCTGACGATAAGTCTGATGACTACACTTTACTCACAGTAAGTCCTAATTTGATTTTAAATGAAATTAAGGATGACAGAGCTTTGATATGGTCTAAAAAGATGAGGTCTCCTACTCATAAGAGAGATAAGAGAGAATGATCTGACTTTTACGAAGATCACGACCACACCATCGACAAATGATTTGAATTAAAAGATGAGATAGAGTAAATGCTAAAATAAGGGAAACTTCAGAATTACATTAACCAAAGCAATTTTAATGATGATGCCCGAAAGAGACTTGGCGGGTCTAAAGATGAGAGATCCCTGAACCTAAGGGACGAATGTGTATGATCTTATTAGATGTAAAGATGATTAGTAGGGGAATGGTTAGTGGAGGGTCAGAGCCAACCAACTGCAAGGCACATGTAGTAGATGCCAAATTAGTGCCAAAGCGGATGAAAGTCAACTCGACTGCCTCTGAACCGAATCCGGCGGGAAAGATACAAAAGGTGGATATGGATACTCTGGTTGTAGTATTATCCATGTTGGAGTTCAAGGTAATCTTGGACCCCCATGACGTCCCTATGGTCATCAACACTAGGGTTCATGGGTATGACGTATCCATGATTTTGGTTGACGGTGGCAGCTCGACTAATGTTATGTTTGGGGAGTGTTTCAAAGGGTTAAAGATCAACAAGAAGAGCCTGATCCCATATCACGAACCCTTGATTGGGTTTAGCAGAGATAAAGTGCATCCTTTGGGGGGAGTATATGCACATGACCAAGGTTCCTAATAAAGAAGGTCAGCTTTTTTGTAATAGATAAAAATGTATCTTCGTCCTAGAACATCATCCTTGGTCGTGTTTCTCTTAAAGAATTTGAGGTCGTGCCCTCTATTTTACACCATATGGAAAATTCTCTACTCCTTATAGAGTAGGGAAGTCAAGGGTGATTAAGTGGAGGCCAAAGAATGGTACTTCTTCTCGATCGAGCAGAAAGAGGCCTATAAAAAACTCACCACCTCATACAACATTGATATTCTCGACCCCAGGGACAAGGGGAAGATAAAAAAAGGGGAAGCCGCAGAGGAAGTAGAATCCATCCTAATAAATGAGGACGAGCCAGAAAAAACCATCGAAATCGGCTCTTCGCTAAAAAATGAGGTGAAGGAGAAATTGATAGAGCTGCTAAAGAAGAGGCAAAATATATTTGCATTGATACATAAAGATATGTCTGCAAGAGGCCTAAAGGTCATCTGCCACAAATTAAACATTGATGAGAAGGCAAAGACACTGAAAAAAAGGAGGAGGAACTATGCAAAAGAAATGTATAGGGTCATCCAAGAGGAGGTTAAGAAACTCCAGTCACAGAGTTCATCAGAGAGGTGCACTATCCAGAGTGGTTGTCCAATATAGTGATAGTCCCGAAGGCTAATGAAAAGTGGTGTATGTGCATCGACTTCACTGATCTAAACAAAGATCATCCTAAATACAACTTTCCTCTTCCTTATAGATCAAATGGTTGATGCTAAAGTATGGCATGAATTGATGAGTTTCATGGACTCGTACTCTGAATACAATTAAATATTCATGGATGAGGTCAACTCAGAGAAGAATTCCTTTATCACCGATAAAGTAACCTAATGCTATAAGGTCATGCCTTAGGAACGCAGGAGCAACCTATCAAAGGTTGGCCAATAAGATGTTTGAAGAGAATATTGGAAATACCATGGAGGTCTATGTGGATGATAAGATGAAGAAGAGTGCTAGGGCCGAGGACCATGTGGTCGAGAGGACCATTGATATGAGGGATCTTTAGTAAATGAAGATAAACCCAACTAAGTGTGTATTCGGCGTGGGTGCAGGAAAGTTTCTCAATTTCATCATCAACTAGAGGGATATAGAGGAAAACCTAGAAAATATCATAGTGCTAATTGAAATGAAAACTCCAAAGACCATCAAAGATGTGTAGAGGCTGACAGGAAGGGTCACTGCACGCAACTGGTTCGTCTCGAGGGCCACAGACAAATGTCTCATTCTTTAACATTTTAAGGAAAGCGTTTGAGTGGAATGAAGAGTGTGAAAGAGCCTTTCAAGAGATTAAGGCTTATTTGGGTTCTCCGATGCTTTTGTCTTAGCTCGTTCAAGGAGAATAACTATTTTTGTCTTTAACGATGTCAGAATCTACAATCAGCACAGCCATCGTTCGAGATGAAGAAGGGGTGCAGAAGCCGATCTACTTTAACCGTAAGGCTCTTTAGGGGGTTGAGCTGAAATATTCAAAGATGAAGAAGTTACTGTATGCCTTGATACATACCTCAAGAAAGATGAAGCTTTACTTTCAAGCACACACTATAATGGTGCTTGATAGAAAGAACTTTTCGGTGTATGTGGTGTATACTTTGGATGGGTGTGAGTGGGTTTAGGTGTAGGGGAGTTGTGTGTGTGTGTTTAATTTGAACCCTTAAAAAAATAAAGACTAACTAATAAAAATAAAACTACTGAAAAATAAAATCTAACCAAAAATAAAACCAACTAAAGACAATAAAAATAAAAATATTAAAACTAAAAAAAATAAAATCCTAAGCTTATATAAAAACTCAAATAAAAAAAAAGAAATAAAAACTTAAAATCTAAATGAAAACTAAAGTCCTAAAAAATATAAAATCTAATAAACTATAAAAATAAATGAAATCCTAAAAACAACAACTAATTCTAATAAAATAAAACTAATAACTAATAAAAATATACTAATAAAATAAAATAGAAAAATAGAAAATAAAACCTAAAAATTCTAAATAAATCTAAAATAAAAACTAAAAATAAAACGACTCAAACTAAAAATCTAAAGAAAAATATAAAAGTGCACAAACTAAACATACACATGGTTCGGGATAGGGTTTAGGGACTGGTTTAGGGTAGGCTAGGGCTGTGGGATTGGGTATTTAGCTCCATATTGCGCACAATTGCCTTAAAATACGCGTTTGAACACCGCAACATGTATTCGACCTATAAGTTAAACATTTAAGAACATAAGACCCATATTACCGAGAATTAGCAACAAAAGTACGTCTATTCGGGTTATAAAATCTACAGTTTTGGGTGCTTATCACACCACCCCCAAATAGAGCGTTGCTAGTCCTCGAGCAATAAGATAGAGAGAAAGAGAAAGATAAGTAACCAAAATTATACCACTTTCGCGGGCACTTGCGATTGCACTTAGCATGTGTAACAAGCCTTTAAACCTATAGGTTACTCTACAGGACG
Organism: Sambucus nigra; assembly: GCA_949130495.1. Taxonomy (NCBI): domain Eukaryota; kingdom Viridiplantae; phylum Streptophyta; class Magnoliopsida; order Dipsacales; family Adoxaceae; genus Sambucus; species Sambucus nigra. Next base: position 320,611,845 of record OX422215.1, on the reverse strand, counting down.
AGTTGTGTCTTGTGAGGATTTGCAGGGAATATACCCAAAAAATTCTTATTTGCAAAAATTCATTGAAAGGCAGTCAATCTCTTATTTGACGTAGAATAATCGCACAATCCATCATGAGAGAAATAATTTGAGAAAAACAAGCTAGAATATGTAAAAATTTTAGCTAAGTAAATACATAAGGCACATCATTCCTAACGTGTGTAGTGTGAATCAGTCAAAACAGGTTGAGTATCACAAGATTAATTCCTAGATTGCCTCTTCGAAATCAACGCTTCAACTTCAAATCTCACTGCATATATCTCTCCAAACGAACTCTCGAGATTTGGGTTAGTGTATCGCTCTTGTGTGTGAGGAGGTGAGTAAATGTAATCAAGTTCAAACGTCTCACACACATATAAGAAAGAACGAACAATTAGAAGGAAAATTGATCTCATGAAAGAATGCTAATCACTATAGTGAGAACGTCGAGTTATTCAACACGTTGACTTTCATTTGCCCGAACACCTAGGGAAAATATGGATGCTTATGGGTGAGGGGAAATGAAATGGGATATGTGGGATGAGGTAGGATGGTATGAGGGATAAGATGGGATGGTGATAGTTATACGAAGGATGAAGGATGATGGATGAATGTATTATGGATGTGTGAGAAAAGTGTACTATGAAGAAACAATGTCTTTATTTCAAAACAAACTAGAAACTCTCTTTCTTTTCTTTTCTCTTTTTTTTTTCGATTTTTCTTTTCTTTTTCTCTATTTTTGCTAATTTTTTTTTCGTTTTTCTCTCCCTTTTCAACCCAACAATGAAGACATTTAACATTTAGAATCAACACTCTGTTATTTGAAAATGAAAGATGATAGGTGATGGTGTGGGGAAATATGTGGGAATATGGAAGAGCATGGGAATATAATGGGTGAAGTGAATAGTAAATGGTAGGTGTATGAATGAAAATTTAGTATTAAGGACAAATTTCAAGACACGCATTTCTTACAACTCGAAAAAAATGTCATGCTCAGTGATCAAGCCAAAATTTTATGAAAAATAATGAGATCATGTGACAATTTAAAGTGTGGACCCAAACGAAGTTAAATCAACTTGTGACTCGGAGATTGCGTAAAACACTCTGAAAGGGTGAAAGGTACAAATCTCACAAGCTAAAGTCTCAACTAGTGATCCTTAAGGTTCTCTTTAGAATTATAGTACTCTTCAACTCTAAACCTTATTGACGTGATAAGTGCGCAAATTTTTGTTGAGTCTAGAAATTCATGGTGCAAAATGCCTTGTTATGTATTACATAAGCTATTAGAAAAAATATTCTCTAGCTTGATTCCTAGACTTTTGAAAGATGGAAGATTGAAAATTCATGTCACTGAATGAGATAAAGAAACTGCACGAAAATTTTAAAAAATCAGGTTCAAAAATTAAAATTTTTCAAAAGAGGTGCGATTTTGATAAAATTCCCCACCCCCAAACAAAAAGGAACATCATCCTCGATGTTAGGTAAAATAATTTTTAAAATTGAGAGCATAAGGTAGGAAAGATAGTACCAGAATATATCGCTAGTGAAGTGGACCGATGAAGTCAAAAATAAACCTGAATAAGAAGTGAGAAAAAAAATGTGTACAAGTCCATAACATGGTAAAGCATTGGGTGATGCAAAACACCACCCCCAAACCAGATGGGACTAGTACAAAAAATGCGAACTGCCTCCCGATAGTGCTAAGTTTAATGTCTTCAACCAGACCGAAGGGATCTCACCCTAAGGATAATAACGAGGAAAGTGCGAGGCGGCAGAAAAATTTGGTGATGATAATCACCCCTAAACAAGACTGATGCGTCAGTCTTGCTGGAAACAGGCTAAAGTGGTCAATGCACCCGTATAGCAAAATGGATCACGCGATGCAAAGCATCGGTGGACCATAGGTGGGTGGGTATTAGGGTAAAGGTGAGAAAGGCATGGGTGATTAAGCATCGATCACGGGCCTTATTGACCCGGAAGGTGAGGGCAACTAGGGCCCTATAAGCATGGTGCTCTAACTGGTGAGGAAGGAAAAATGGTTTGAAAAGTGTAACGGGTTGGGCCGCAGAGAAATCACACGATCCTTCTATAAATGGGCGATGGTAATGGTCACGCCGTGACACGCCAGGGAGCTGTTTATGGGAAAAATCAACACCACAAGGAAGTATTGTGCATTGGGTAACAAGCTCGAGGTCACGAAAGTGGAGAGTATCACCATAACTCTCGTGGAAGGTGGAGGATGGTGTTAGGTGAGGATCTAAAAATGTAGATGGAAACTTGAAATGTGTAAAATCAAGATCCAAACCAGGTGGTGGGGTGGAAAGGACAATGAGTGGGTCGGGTGGGATAAACGGTGGAGGAAGATGATCCAACTCAAGAGTGGGAGACACACACTCCTCATGAGGCACAGAGTGATCCTCAAGGGCACTCACATGAGGAAGTGTGGAAATAAACGAGTGAGTGATCAACTTCTCCACAAGAGTAGCATCAGTGAATGTGGTGGGTGGGTAAGACGAGGAACCAAGATCCTAGATAGAGGAATCACTAGAAATATCAGGCTCAAAGGGAGCCATGCATGGTGGGGAATTATCCATATCCGGATAGTTAGGAACTATCAAGGATTCGATCTCGAGAAAATGGTGAGTACTCGTAGTCGGAGCTAACCTAGGATGAATATGTTCCTCAGGAACACAAGGGTGAAGCTCGATAGGTGTAGAATCGGGAATTTTTTTGGATTTGGAGGGAAAGGGAATAGGAACCTCAAAGTGGTGTTCATGTGGACATGGAGGGATTGGATCAGGCTCACTATCGAAAGGTAATTCAACATAAGTGTTAACTTGAGGCCTGAACCATGGAATGGTCTCAACTTCGAGATTCTCGGGAGGATAGGGCTGGTCACACTCAAAATCTGTGTCGGAAGAGGACACATCATCATCACACTCGGTTGCAATGATGGGTGGAACCATGGGAATGTCCGACTCTCTTTCACACTCAAATTTCATTTAAGCGATGTTCAAGCCGTTGGAGGGATTCATTTTGAATTTGAGTGGCTTGCTCTTGCTCGAGTATGAAGTTTTACAAGAGTGCCTCGAGAGAGGATCTGGAGGATGGTGGTGGAGTGACGGGTGGTGGCGGTGGACACAACTTGCTATGGACAGGACTATACGCAGAATACTCAAATGAAGTGTGTGAAGTGGAGCCAAGCTCATCATACACGAAAGGATCGCTTTCGTGATGGACAAATGGTTGATATTCAGTGGGTGCATAGTGAGGGAACTGATCATGAACATGTGCACAAGGTTGCCATGACGATTGTTGGAACGTATGAGGATCCACGACATCGGGTTAGGATTTGTATTACGTGGAAGGGTGATCAAGCCTCCACGAATAACTCAGGGACTCACACAACCCTGGATTGGGTGTATCAGGATAGTAGGTCGAGGTGGGTTCCGAAACAGTGTCATATGGATACACATGTTCCATGGTGGGTTCGGATGGATATGAAATGTAAGGGCACTCATGGGACATGTGATTGGCATAGGAACAGTGGGTGCACAACAAAGGATGAGACACGTCGACACTTGACACCGATGGTGATGAAAAATGAGGTGCGTGCATGGACGGGTCAAGAGTATCTACGGTACTCGTGAGAGAGGTGAGACCACTATATATCTCATAAAGAGATGGCTCGGGATCACTCTCACACGTATCGCGTGTCAATGGAAATGACCAAAGTAGTCCCGTAAAGGACGTTCTTTGGCCATGTAGAGAGAAATATTTTTTTGGAGTTTTGTAAATTTTTTCAAAAGGAAAGAAAATATTTTTGGAAGAAAATATTTTTGGATTTTTCTAAAATGAAAGAAAGAAAATATTTTTGGATTTTTTGGAAGAAAAAGGTGGGGAAAAAAGATGGACTCTTTGAATTTTGAACGAACTCACTAAAACCAACTACCGAAAAATGAATTGGACACACGCAAGTCAAGGATAATACCTAACTAACACATAGCCAATTTTTATCTTTAAATTTAGTGAAATGGTAGTCAAATTTTAATAAAGTCCGCGGGCGATAAAAATCACGGAAATCTTTGTGATCGCCTTTGCAAAAGTTTCTCCATTGGGCTACCTAGTTGATTGATTTAAAATTTAGTGATGGCTAGGGTAGCACACAATTGGTAAGCGAGTGAGTCGGGTGATGAAATCCCTTCTCGTGAGTGATTGGGTGTAGGTCTTAATTTATTAATTCATCACACCATTCGAAAATAAATGCGAGAATAAAATCAAATAAGATCATACAAATCACACAAAATAATTGACTCGTTAACAAGAGAGGTGCGTGCGTGTAAGAAATGTACCTCCCACGATTTTTACGCCATAGGATGCCGAAATTTTTTGAGTCGATCGGGGGGAGATTACGCCTATCTCAGTCATCCCCGGGAGTCCTACCGACCCAAGGTAGAGAGGCTTCTAAATTCTCGCCTATGGGCGCCCTCTATCTACCATGTCCGGTTTCCCTATCACGCTTGTCTTCGATTTTATTATAAATTTAAAAATAAAAAATAAAATAAAGGTGTCTCTATGCACCGCAATACAAGACAATAATAGAATAATCCTAATTACAAGCCTTCTAAAATAAAGAAAAATGGTACGAAAAAAATGCAAAAAATAAATGAACTACAAAATGAAATACGCTCCAAGCTTCAGGATCCCAAGAATGGCAACGACGCCATTTGATAGAAAGAACTTTTCGGTGTATGTGATGTATACTTTGGATGGGTGTGAGTGGGTTTAGGTGTAGGGGAGTTGTGTGTGTATGTGTTTAATTTGAACCCTTAAAAAAATAAAGACTAACTAATAAAAATAAAACTACTAAAAAATAAAATCTAACTAAAAATAAAACAAACTAAAAACAATAAAAATAAAAATAATAAAACTAAGAAAAATAAAATCCTAAGCTTATATAAAAACTAAAATAAAAAAAAAGAAATAAAAACTTAAAATCTAAATGAAAACTAAAGTCCTAAAAAATATAAAATCTAATAAACTAAAAAATAAATGAAATCCTAAAAAAATAACTAATTTTAATAAAATAAAACTAATAACTAATAAAAATATACTAATAAAATAAAATAGAAAAATAGAAAATAAAACCTAAAAATTCTAAATAAATCTAAAATAAAAACTATAAATAAAACGACTCAAACTAAAAATCTTAAGAAAAATATAAAAGGGCACAAACTAAACATACACATGGTTCGGGATAGGGTTTAGGTAGGTTTAGGGACTGGTTTAGGGTAGGCTAGGGCTATGGGATTGGGTATTTAGCTCCATATTGCGCACAATTGCCTTAAAATACGCGTTTGAACATCGCAACGTGCATTCGACCTACAAGATAAACATTTAAGCACATAAGACCCATATTGCCGAGAATTAGCAACAAAAGTACGTCTATTCGGGGTATAAAATGTACAGTTTTGGGTGCTTATCAGTGCTCACCGACACTCATTTGACGCAAGTCACCCGTAAACCTGAGAAATCGAGTAGGTTGATGGCTTGGTCCATTGAGCTTGGTGAGTTTGACATCATATACCAGCCGAGAACCAAAATTAAAAGGCAAGCATTAGCCGACTTTGTGGCTGAGTTCACTTAGGACAAGGCAATACCAAAGAAGACGAGGTGGCTATTTTGCCCGAAAAAAGTGGGTCCGACCATGGTCGATGATATTTAAGCCGATCTTAGAGAAAAATATATTTTGTTCAAAAATGGTGTAGTAGGTGAAGGGCCTTTTACAGTCGATAATCCAGTTTGGAGTCTATTTATGGATGGCTTCTCATGTGAAATTGGCAGTGTGGCAGGGCTCATACTATCGTCTCCATATGGGACTGACATTGAGTATGCGTTGAGGTTCAACCTGAAAGCCTCCAACAACGAATCTGAGTGCAAATCTCTACTGACAGGATTATCTCTAGACAAGGTGTTGAATGTCGGCCATTTAGTAGTTCACAGTGACTCCCAAATAGTGGTGAACCAGTTTTTGGGAATTTATGAAGCAAAGACGTGAAGATGGCCATATACTTGGTTAGGGTGAAAAGGGTCTTGACGTAATTCAGAGAAGTGAAAGTAAAAAGAGTCCATTGGCTAAAAAATGGATGAGCTAAAGCATTGGAGAGATTAGCAGCGACTACTAGAATAAAAATAAGGAGAACTGTCCCAATTGAGATACTGTATAAGTCGAGCATTGAGGAAGACGATGGGAAACTTGAATTTTGTTTGAATTTGAATCTTGAAACTTCTTTCATGGACCCTCTCATAAAATATATCAGAAATGAGGAGCTACCAGAATCAAAAGCCAACAGAAAGAAATTGAGATACAAGGCAACCAGGTTCACTATCGTAGGAGATGTCCTATACAAGAAGGATTTTATGCTCCCCTTAGTACGATGTGTCCACCCCTAAGCCGTAGAGTATGTTTTGAAAGATGTTCATGAGGGATCATGCTCCAGTCATATTGGGGGACAATCTTTGCCAAAACGGTAGTAACACAGTGATACTGGTGGCCGACCCTTAAGGATGCGACGGACTATGTAAAAAAGTGTGATATATGCCAAAGATACACCTGTATCCCCCATTAGCCTCATCAACCTTTGTTGTTCATCACATCCCCTGGGCCATTTGCAATTTGGGGGATTGATTTGGTGGGACCTTTTCCTAAAGCCGCATACAACTACATATATCTAATTATGGTGATTGACTACTTCTACAAATGGGTAGAGGCTGAGGCCATGGTCTCCATTACAGAGACGAAGACCTTCAAATTCATTTGGAGGAATATCATTTGCAAATATGGCCTGCCTCATACATTAATCGCAGACAATGAAAAGAAATTAAAAAATAAGTCCGTAGAGGGTTATTGTGGAAGGGTCGACATTAAACAATTCTACTCAGTGTCAAGTCTACCTCAAACAAACGGCCAGACGGAGGTCATAAACTGAACAATACTGGACGGGATCAAGAAGAATCTAGAAGACGCTAAAGGCTTGTGGATAAAAGAGTTACCTACCGTCCTGTGGGCCTATGGTACTACGATAGAGAGGACGCCGACATGAGAGACCCCCTTTATTCTGGCCTATGGCTCAAAATCTATGATACCTACTGAACTCGAACTGCCCAGCCCCAAAGCCCAGACCTACAACCTAGAGTTAAATAATGAAAAGATGAGGCCATATCTAGATCTGATAGAAGAAAGAAGGGAGGATGCTGAGGTAAGGCAAATAGCATACCAACAGAGAATGACTAAATTCTATAACAAAAGGGCCAGACCTAGGCCAATAGCTGAAGGGAACTTAGTTCTGAAGAGGGTTTACACCCAAATTGGAAAGTACCCTAAAGAGTCACAAAAAAGGTCGTCCCAGGGACATATCGACTGGAGAATTTAGAGGGAGAGCCATTCTCCAATCCATGGAATGCCGACCATTTGAAAAAATATTACCAGTAGTCTTATGTATACAGTTTATGTAGTTCTTTGTATTAGAAAGATTCAAAGTGATTAATGAAAATAGTTCCAAGTGTTCCCTTATCTTTCTTGTACGATTTATATAAATCCATGGTTTGAATTGTCTTAGGCTAAACAACATCATTCGTTTGGTGAATTATCATTAACTCACTCTTAGTGATACGAGAGGGAAAAAAATAGGGTGATAACATCACTAAGATGGTGAAAAAACACTTCCTACTGAAAATCATTAAGTTCGCTAAATCGTCTCGTCTAAGGACGAAATTAGACTAACACCATTGATTTGGTGATCTACCACCTTAAACATCATTAACTTGGTGATTTCAAATTATAAAATCATTAACTTGGTTATTTACCTCTCAGCTAAGGACGAGAGTAGACATCATTAATTTGGGGATTCTAAAATTCAACATCATTAATTTGGTGGTTTAAAAACCAATAAGTTATTCATTTATTTATCTTGGCCACGGCTAAGGATGATAACATGCCACTTATTAATGATCACAAGCCCATTAACAGTTATAAACATTAAAATCAAGCATATATTACATAATGAGAAAAAGATAATAGCACATAAGAGCTGACAATAAAGGATCCTCAAAGATAATAGCACATAAGAGCTGATAATAAAGGATCCTCAAAGTTGCATTCACCATATCGTAAGAATTAATGAACCTGATGTTCAGACGATGAAACAAATATTGCTCATGAGCATTCAAATACTTCTTAAAAATATTGTTTAGAGGTTACACATGATAAAAAGGGAAAATTAGGCCATAAGCGGCCACCCAAGGAGTAACAAAAATAAAAATTAAACAGTCTCTTCCTGAGGAGCATCGTCCTGGTTGATGGCAACATTATCAGTATCAAGCTTAGTGTCAACCCCATCATCATTGACTTACCCTTCAGTCGTATCAGCTCCATCCATCTCAGTCATCTCGGATGCCGATTACTTGTCTTAGTTGGGGATCTCAAAACATCCTCGACATCGGCTAGGGTAGTGCTGAGCAAAGGGTCTGAAAAATTAAGGCCCTCAAAGTGTTCAAGGGTCAGCGTTCCAACTTTGGTGTGTTTAAGGACGATCCAAAGACACAGCGTCTTCACACCAATCTTGAGATATTCAAAATAATAACCCCAAACTCCTCAGAGGCCTTGAATTTGGCCACACCCTGAGCCTTAACCTAGTTTAATGCCTTCTCGACCACTGCGTCAATATCGACCTATTTTTTATCGGCTAGCTCCTTTAAGTAGTCAGCATGCTCCTTCTTCAATTTGTTCATCTCGCCCCGATGTCTCTGCTGCTCTGCACCTATAGCCTTCTGGTGGTCAACATCATTAACAACCAGCTCGTCCCTAAAATGTTTCTCTATTTTCTCAGCATCCTTCCTTTTTTGGATTAAGGGAATACTCTTCTCAATCCAATCACCCAGACGTGAAAGGGTAAAAAAAGACTATAAAAAGTTAAAGAGAAGGAGTCAGCACGAGAAATTTTTTTAAATAAAAATAACAAAGGTTACAATTAATTACCTGAGTGGCCCTATAGACGAGAGGCATCCATTGCCTTCAAAAAGTGCCTGTTGATGTTGGGTACCATAGAGGAAATAACAATCCATGTCCTCCATGCATCACCCATCAAAGAATTATCACTGAGTTTTAACTGGGCAAAACGGGTAGTAAGATCAGTGTTTGACGATATCAGAGTCACCTTGTCAGACCCACCCTTTGATGGGACCTCCTTGCTATTTTTCTTTTGCAGGCGGTGAACTGTGGTGTCGTGCACCACCTCCTTTATTTTCTTCCCAACCTCGGGATTGTCAGGGACGCTTAACATTGTTTTCTTCGATGGGGGAGAAGGAGTAAATTTCTTGCTAAGTTTGTTAATCATCATCGAAATATTGGGGGATACTACATTCCAAATTACTTTCGGAGTTTTGTCCGACTTGTATGCAAAATAGTTTGGAGAATGTAAAAAATAATACAGTAACAGACGACATCACAATTCGGAATTAAAGATCCAAAGACCTCACAATCAAAGTCAGTTAAAGACGAAAGTACACTTGAGATAAAAACTTACGCATTGCGATCAGGGGGTCAACACCTAACCTCATCTCGGCCAAGATTTCCGGGGTCATGAGTTGCTTAAATTCAGCGAGCCCACCATCGTTCCCTTATTCTCTGATTAATTTGATATTTTCCTGGATGTCCAAACTCTGGCCGGGGTCAAGTTTCGCAGCCACCGAGCTTTTGCCCCTTTTGAGGGACCCTCAGCTTTGAGGCAAAGTAGGAAAAGTTTGGTGGAAACTCCCATGCACCAAAAATGAAAAGTATCTCGATTTCTAAGGGTGGTTGGATGTTTGGTTAGAGAAAACAACCTTATTTTTTGGCTTCCTAGCTACAAAGTTATAGTAGCCAGACTGAGATTTGGTGCTTGAGACATTATAACACGCCTTAAAGACGCTGACTAGAAGGTCGACGCTATGCCAAAATTTCCAAAGTGATATAAATCCGAGAAGAATTCTCCAAGATTTGGGAGAAAGTTGGGCTGGGGCTAGACCCGTACTAGTAAGGATCGCCTGCATATTAGGATGGACAGGAAGGCGGAAGCCGCCTTGAACTTTTGTTCATATACAATAATCTCACCAGGTATCGTTAAACGCCCCCTCGACTTCGTCATGGACCTTATTGTAATGTCAGGATTGACATCATATAGGTGCCTTCGGTACAAGAGGTCAACATCAGTCACGGTGCTACGTAAAGTCCGAGCTTAAGATGTGTCAAGCATTTCTTCGGCCTCGTCTTTGGAGCCTATGACTTTAACTGCCGATGCTCCCCTAGGAAACCTATTATTTCTAAATTCCCCCTCTATCATGGATGAGATGGGAACGACTGATTGGATTGGGGGTTGGGCAATGGTAACTCTTGACTCCTCAGGAACCGAAGTCTCAGAAGGTTGGTCAACCTCACCAGACCCAGTGGCCCCAGAGTCTTCCACACGAGAGGCAGGGACCCTCATGGCTTGCTCATAAGAATTAGCCTCACCAGAGACCTTAGAGGTAGAAGGGATACAGTCCTCAAAGGAAAAGATGTCAATGGTTCCCTCACTCTCAGAAGAGCTTGAACTCATTAATTCCTCACTTATTTCAACTATAGGAGGACGAATTACATCTAGGGCGACAGGATATATATGACGTGCGAGGTCGGTCCCGAATTTTTTCTAGCCTCGTCCTCGGCTCGCCCTTATGTATTTATATAAGAATACGACCCTCAAGATGGGGAAATTAATCATTCAATTCATACAAAGTCTTAAACATTCAAAGGGTTTAACTAGAGTTAACCTAAAGATCAAAATTAGAAGTTGAACAGTTTTGTCCAAGAACACCTCAAGAACAGTGACTTGAAGGCCACTGGAGAAGACAACTGGAGTAGCTCCGCTGACACTCACAGTGGGAATGGAAGATAGAAAAGGTAGGGGATATCCTAAAACCACTATCCTAGTGTAACACCCCACGTAAAACATGAGGCGTTACTGCATTTAAAACCAAACTAAATCCTCAACAATTAGTATAGAGCATCTATATTCCACAAATTAAATATAACAAATCCAAAATCTTACCCTTCCAAAATATTTACAATTATAGTTCCACTACAAAATAATACGAAACTCTCCAAATAAATTACACTACCAAGGTATACAAAAAATAATAAAAATCATCCAATCTTGATGCTCTAAAATCCTCCAAACAATCCGTAGCGTCCAAAACCACGCTAACCTGTGACTAAAAGAAAAATACAGGGAAGTACATAATATGACAAGAATAGATGCTAAAAAATAATAAGGGTGAATAAAGCGCAACAATACTAACCCGCATAGACGAATCAAATGTATACATAAGTATTGTTCCAATTAAATTTCTCAATAACACATCAATGGGTCACTAGGCCTCACCTCACCTCACCTCACCCAAGCTTCGTAAAGCCTTATCGTGGCTATTGGAATTTTTGACTATTGGCGAGTGCCCATTCTCCGTGCCATATAAAAATCTCATGACACCATCCCCATCAACAAATACAATATCTCAGTGAATCAAAATTTTAGATTTTAAAATATCTCATAGAATTTCAATGAATACCATAATTCAACATGAGTGCAAATAACACATGAAACAAACGGGATACTCTCGAGAGAATTTAGGAGCATATTGTGCAAGTCCCATACCTTAAAATCATCACATGAAATCCATAAAGATTATGACAAAATTCTGATCACACTATTGCTTTCCTCTCATGAAAACAATCAAAACTCGCTCTAGAACAATCTTGAGAAAACTCAATTACTCTTGACAAATCTTGAGTTGAAAGTTAGGAAGAATGGTGCTAGGGTTTAGAGGTTGAAAGGGAATATTTTGGAGAAGCCTTTTGGAGGAAAAGTTGTAAAAAAAATGATTTGAAGAACCTAGCCATGGATTAGTTTTAATTTACAATGATTAGGAGTTCTAATGCTAATGGAATTCTATTTAAACTAAAAAAAAAGTTTGGCCGTTAGTCACGGTCCAGAATCGTGACAAACTTTTTATTATTGTATATATTTATTTTTTATTTTTAAATTCCCATTTTGACTCCGATTTTAATTTCGATTAAAATCCTACTTTTCAATAGCAAAACTTAGCATTTTTAATTACAAATTTTTTTATAAATTCCAAAATTTTATTTTACCCAAAAAAATCCGAATTACTTTATAAATACAAATTAAAAATTATAGGTTGTTACATACTTCCACACTAGCATAGGAATACCATCCTCAAAATTTGACACAACCTAACGCTCAAAATGTTTCACAAACGTCAACCCAAGGTCCTCTATTAGGCGTCCATACACCCAGCCCTACACGCACGAATTTCTACTCGATTCTATCTCCAAAAAGTCATCACAACACTAAAGTCCTCAAATCAATTCCAAACATTCTCACATCAAGATTACTGATCCTAACCTCGATGCCTACCACGTCCTCAACAAAAATTTCTATCTCCAAAGAATACACATCTAACCTGTATGCTAGACCCAAAACCCAAAGACTCGAAAGTTACTGTATAACCTGGCTCTGATACTATCTGTAACACCCCACGTAAAATACGCGACGTTATTACGATTAGAACTAAACTAAATCCTCAACAGTTAGTATAGGGCATCTATATTCCACAAATTAAATATAACAAATCCAAAATCTTACACTTCCAAAATAATTACAATTTGAGTTCCACTCGAAAATAATACGAAACTCTCCAAATAAATTACACTGCCAAGCTATACAAAAAAGTAATAAAAATCATCCAGTCTTCATGATCTAATTACAGGTTGTTACACCTAGCCTCAAAACCACCACTATTAGCCCCTAAACAGTCCTAGAACCACCGACCATGTCTACCAAAAAATGGTTAAACTCACTGAAAAACTTATAAAAGCTTAAGAAAGATGGATAGTGGGGGTTACTCGAAAGAATTCAATGCTTGGAGGACCAAGAATATTCTCTAAAGCCTTCCGTAAAAGCTTTGATTGGAGAAGAGAGAAGGGAGAAAACTGGATTGATGTGAATGAGAGAGACATTGTATGCGAGTTGGATAGAGAAGAAAGAGAAAAAAAAGGGTTCAAATGTATTTAGATAGTTCTAATAATTGTGCACAAATCCCAAGGTCTTCATCATTATGGAATAATTTTCCATGCAAGCCTGCAGCCGTCATCATTGGACAACATGCTAAGCCATAAGAAAAGTGCCAAGTGTTACCAAAAAACTCTCACTTATGGTTTTATCTTCTCAAATATTTTTAACCCTCAGCCTTCTACTCACATCCAAGGCTAAGGTCTAGGGGTTATTGATATACCCAAGTATAACCACGTCTCTGTCTGGGACCCACTCGGCCAAGGACGAACGTACAAATCGTCATGACCAATATTTTGTGCCCTCCTACAGTTGTCTTGTACTAGATGTCTCAGCTTCTTCCAATCACTTGGTCCGAGACCTATCAATTGTCTCATTATCTCTTCATAAGTCTCGTCTCATCCTGGAACCCCCAGCAGCCGAAACCACTAAACGGGACCAATAGACCTACATCAGTCTCATCCTATTCTGACATCTCTAGATAATTGAGACCACACTTATACTTTTCTCATCAATTGATCAAATAGGAAATTCGAAGTATTATCCTCGACCGGGCCGAGACCTCACAAGGCAATACATATCCACGTGTGATACAGGTTTCTGATGTGACCATCCTACGTGGACTGACAGTTATAATGAAATCACATGATCATGTGAGGGGAATCTATGTATCATCATTACATGCCCATGATCAGGACATGCGTATACTCCTCATTGGATGCTTCAACAAGTGCACTCTCCATGCATGCTTGGGGGAACATTGTGCACCCCAAGCACAATATAAACCCATTTTCTCCCCTGAAGAAGGGATATAAAAATAAAAAAAACCTAGCTAAACCCTGTCTCATTCACAGTAGAGAGAGAAAGCTTGAGAATTGTGTATTTCAGGACATTAGAGTCTCTTTTATAGTGAAAAACCATAATCATCTCCACAGTGGAGTAGGTTGACATAGTCGAACCACTTAAATTCTGTTATCTTTCCTCTTATCCTTATCCCCTTCTCATATTTACGTTAATGTGATATTATATGCATCTCCATTGTTCTGTGTGCTTGAACTAGAGCTGTTGATACAAATTTAAATGATGACTTCATAACATCATCGATCGGACTATCTCCCAGACATACAACCTCGCCAACTTAGCCACGCTGTCCGCGACCTTATTAGGTAAGAAGTATGCAAAATTCATGAGCTGATCAACTATAACCCATATTGCATCATGACCTTGATTAGACCTTGGTAAGGTTGTGATAAAGTCCATCGTGATATGCTCCCACTTACACTCTGCTATGGACAGTGGTTGCAACAAGACCATCGGCCTCCCGTGTCCTGCCTTCACCTACTAGCACATATAGCACTTGGCACCATATGCCAGCACATCTATCTTCATACCGAACCACCAAAAATCTCTGCAGAGGTCCTTATACATATTCGTAGCATTGGGACTTATGATGGAGAACGAGTGATGGGCCTGTACTATTAATTCATCATGGACCTCATCAATCATCGGGACAATCAACCTGCCCTTGTGCTTCACACCACCATCCTTGTCCATGGTAAGAGTGTTGAGCAATTTGCAACTGTGAATATGGTCATGATAATGTGCGAACTCAGGATCACACAACTATGCATCTAGAACTTTCAGCTGAATGAGTGGCCTAGCCACCACACCCTAAATGTATGCCCTATCATAATCTCATTAGACATGTAGATAGAACTTCTACAGTTTATCGAATATCTTTGCTCGGTGATACTTCATCGCTGCCAAAGTAAGGCCAGACATTTGACTAAGGGCATTGGCCACAACATCGGCCTTATTGGGATGATACTCTAACGAAAAGTCATAGTCTTCCATAAATTCCATCCATCTTCTCTAATGAAGATTGAGGTCACACTGTGTGAAAATATATTAGAGGTTCTTATGATTAGAAAATACATCACGCCATTCCCCATTAGGTAGAACCTCTAGCTCTTATGTTCGAACACCACAACGGTTAACTCTAAGTCATGGGTGGGGTAATTCCTCTCATGAACCTTTAGATAATGGGATGCATAAGTTATTAACAAACCATTCTACATCAATACCACACCGGGTTATGAATTTGAAGCATCACAATACACGTGTAACCCTTGCCACACTCTAGAAGGATAAGAACGGGTGCAGAAGTCAACCTAACCATTAACTCTTGAAAGGATGACTCACAATCCTCGGACCACTCAAAGTGCACATCCTTTTGAGTCAACATGATGAGGGGCAAAGCAACCCTAAAAAAGTCTTGTATGAAACTATAGTAGTAACCGACCAAATCTTGGAAACTGTGCACCTCCACGACTATCTTTGGCCTATCCCAACTTAGGACGACCTCGACCTTAGAAGGGTCAACAAAAATGCCCTCGCTGAAAACCACATGGCTAAGGAACCTAACCTCATCCATTAAAATTCACACTTGCAGAATTTGGCATACAACTTATTCTCCTTGAGCACTTATAACATCATGCAAAGGTTCTCCTCGCAGTCCACATCTGATGTTGAGTAGACCGGTATATCATCCACAAAGACCACTACAAATCGGTCTAAGTAAGGGTGATAGATACAGTTTATCAAATCCATGAATTTCATCGTGGCCTTTGTTAAACCAAAGGGAATCATTAGAAGATCATAGTGCCCATACTAGGTCTAAAACACCGTCTTAGGTATGTATTCCTCTCTTACACACAATTAATGGTACCTGGATCGGAGTTCAATCTTTAAAAACCTACCTGCCCCACGCAACTGGTGGAATAAATCATAGATACGGGGCATAGGTTATTTATTATTCGCTATTGACCTATTCAACTACCTGTAATTGATGCAAAACTATAGGGAGTTATCCTTCTTCTCGGTAAAAAAGACTGGAGCTCCACAAGGGGACACACTAGGGCGAATGAAGCCTTTGTTAGTCAACTCCTCTAACTGAACCCTTAACTCCTGAATTCCACTGGATCCATCCTGTGTGGTGGTATAGAGATAGGCGAGACACCCTGATGAACCTCTATAGTAAGGTCCACCTCTTGGTGTGAGGATAAACCAGGAAGATCAACTGGGAACACATCGGGAAACTCCCACACTTTCGGGTAATCTAATAACATACTATTCGGCTCATCCTGAGCCATTATACTACCCAATCAATCGAAGTACTATTTCTACTCATGAACAGTGGAAAACTTGCAAGGATAACCAATGTCCTGATCACTACTGAAATAATGGCTTAACCTGTCTGGAAGAGATACTAAGACACTATGTCGATGGCATTCGATGGTAGCATCAAAACACAATAGACAATCAAAACTGTGGATCACATCGAATCCATCCATGTCCATGAGAATCATGTCATACTCCTCCAGCCATAAATATGCAACCATGATAGAACCTATCAAGAACTATACCGTCACTGATCGAAAGTCCTATGAAGATAGGAGGGTAAATCTGATCTACCTTTATCCCTGAACTGAATGCTAAAGGGCTCGAGATAAACAAAATATATGTGCTTGAATAAAATAGTTCCTTTACCCATGTGTTGAATAAGATAATCATACCTTCCATCAAGAATGGATCATCAAAAGTTATTGCGAATTGTGATATGGCATCGGCACTTCCAGGGTTAAACCTACATTTCTGATCGTCGGGCACCTGACTTGGCCCGCAACTGCTCTTACCCTGCTAGGACGTGAACCATCCAAGTTATGCATCATCGACTGATGATACTTGGAAAAAAACTATCGCTGCAACAACTGTTGCTTGGTGGGGCTCATATAGCTAGAACTTATGCCCGGTACATAGTCCACGGTCTACTGATTGCCCTGTTGATTATCTAAATCTCTCTGTCGGCTATCTCTCTTGAAGTGATCGGGGGTACCACCCATAAAATAAGTCCTCTTAAGGGCCCATAGGACTTTGGTCACTAGTACACTAGGCAAATGATGAACCAACACCCATATCATCTTTTAGCTTCGTAAAGAAGCCTCGAGCCCCGTTCTTAGACGTATTATGACCACTACCCTGGGACCCACTGGGATCCCTCTTCTTCTCCTTGATTTCCTTGTGATCCTCTACCTCTAACCAAACCTGATGGCCTTGTTAACCGTAGTTCTGAATTTTGGTAGATCCAAACCAGCTATGATCCGTCGAATATAAAGGTTAAGGCCCTTAATAAACAACCTTCTCTTTTCACCCTCATCCTTCTGCACTGCATCCACATACTTTCATAAAATTTTGAACTTGCACGGGTACTCATTTACTAACATCTTCCCCTGATTCAGATGAAGGAACTCGCCTTTCCATACATCCTTAAATTTCTAAAAAAGTACTGATCTAGAAATGCGACCCCAAAGTTGTCCCAGTCTATAGCCTCCATTGCACTGGAGGAGTAAGTGCTCCACCTGCGCTGTGCCTGGTCTGCAACCTGGAAGGTCGCTATCTTGATTTTGTGCCCATCTGGCACGTCAAGAATATCTATAACTCGAGAAACCTTATCAAGACACTCCTTTGCAGTATCGAGGCCAATTGCCCAATTAAAGGTGGGTGGGTGCAGTATCCTAAACTCCTTCAGAATGGAAGCCGAAATAGTGATCCCAACTGTTCCACGATGGTTGGCACTTTGTTGCTATGAGAGGGAATCTGTAAGAGGACACACGACCGACTCCATGCATCTAAGGTCACTGTTTCCTAATCTGGTTGGCCCACTACATTGTGTAGTCATCTACACAAGTAGGGAGAGTTCAATACATAAAAATACGAAACGAAAGCAATAGTGGATCGATTAACTTAAACGGTAACTAAAGCGGTAAGTACAATTTTTTTATAAAGGAAGCGTACTAAGAAAGAAAAAATAACATGTCACACGCGAGAATCCTATTGCTCTGATACCATTTGTGATGCCCTGACCCGAGTTTGGGTCACCACCGGATCAACTTGTGCCGAGTTAAGGAGTTAAAAGGAGAGGGAGAAAGTCCAATTCTATAATTTATTTATGAAAATTTGTTGAATCCACGCGTGATTAATAAATAAGAAATAAATCATAGTCGTCCTTGCATTATTACATCACTTGGCTAAAGGACCGAATAAAATGATTTAAAATATGTCAAATCCAATGTTTCAAAGATACTT
The DNA here is from genome assembly GCA_949130495.1 of Sambucus nigra. Lineage (NCBI taxonomy): Eukaryota > Viridiplantae > Streptophyta > Magnoliopsida > Dipsacales > Adoxaceae > Sambucus > Sambucus nigra. The sequence continues at coordinate 320,593,519 of OX422215.1, read as the reverse complement.
TTTAAAAAAATTTTAGCAGAGCTTTTAACGACGATTATTACCCTCAGTGGCCTTACTAGTGTCCTTGCCAACATCCCTACTCGATATACCTGGAGTGGGAGTGGGGGTTTTAATATAAAAAGTAAGAGTGAGCGAACGTTCAGCAGGGTGGGAAATACTAAACTATACGTTTTCTAAAAAATACTATAAATATAACATGTATTTTAACAATTCCGAAAACGTTTAACTATTTAGCCAGTATTAATGCAACTGCTATGAAATGCACCCAGGTGATGTGCTCATACTCACACCTAACCATTTCATACCACCCTTTACCTGGTCTAAAGACTATTTAATCATACTTAATTACATACTCTTCATTTTATCCCTTCCATTAGGTTGTCTTATTTACATTCCTTAAGCACATCTTTCTCTTGATCCTCCAATAACCGCATATTTTAATGAACTATACACCGCCGGCTATGCTACTATATGCTTTGGCTAGTATTTTGGGTCTTTCACCCTAGGGGGATTCGAGGCCTTCTTATTTATTTTCCACTCTCATCCGAATCCATATTAATGTGTTTTAACATTTTTACCAATGTCTACATTATTCCTTTACTTTTACCATTTTCATGCCTTTTCATTCGTTTATCTGATTTTTCACAAACCGGCCGACAAGGTCAAATGAGGAAGTTCAACCATTAGGATCCTCTAATTTTACCAAAATTACATTTTTACCCTTCCATTATCGAAATCTTGTGAAAAAAATATTTCTTTCATTATGGCATTTTAAATCATCATTTTACGTTCAAAATTTACCTTTTATGATTTTATATCCAAAAATCCTACATTACCCTTTTTTCCCAAGAAAACCCCCATTTCTTTATATTTCTTTCCAAGAAACACGTCTAATGTCATAAAGACAATTTTTCTCTAAAATGTCTACTTTACCCTCATACACCTATGTTGTATGAAATGTCATATCTTCTTCATTTCGCCCTGATTTTACAATATATTTAGGGCTAGTATTTCTAACTTCTTTCTTTCATTAAGAAATTAATTTATAATTCCATATATAATCTTTATAGGACCCTTTTCAACATACTACAATATTTTGAACATTTTTGGGAGTATTTTAAGCCTAGAAACCCTTAAATATACAATTAAACATGATATTAACATGGGAATATATTTTCATGCTTATTTCCTCATTTTTCAAGATTAAAATACCATTTGTTCATCAAAAGCCATTTAAAGTTAGTTTTCTAAAAATCCCCTTTTTGCAAGAAAACCTTTTATTAGACATACTATAAAACATTTTGAAAAAATAAACTATTCTAGCATTCATACTAATAGCTTTTAATCTTGAAAACACTTGGAGGAAAACCCTACCTTAGATTTGAAGAGGAGAAACTAAATGGAATGACTTGAAAGCTCCTAAAAACTCCCAATCTCCAAGAAAGATCCAACTTCTTTAAGAGAGCTTTAACAATGGCTTATTCTAACCAACTTATTCTTTAACTAGACTTGAAATAGGTGTTTTAGTCTCGAAAAATACTTTGGGTAAAAGGAAAAACCTTAGAAAATGGTGGAAATGGGTGAGGAATGGGAGAGTGTAAGTTTAGAGAGAGAGAGAGAGCTCCAAAAATCTAATGAAAATGGCCTCCCCAACCCTCTCACCTCTATATAAGACCACCAACACTTAACCCATTAACCAAAGGTTAAGCCCACATTTTGATCTGAGCCTCTGGGAGCTCGACAACTCAGTAAATCCAACGCCCCATGTCGTGATAGCACAAATGTACAGAAATGTCTGATCTTTGTCCGGTCGTTCGAATGACTTGGACCTTTTTCGAACGATATCCCTCTCATTCAAACGATATTTCTAATGAGGTACTCACAAGGGTAAAATGTAGTCTTAAAAGGGTAAAAGGACCCATTTTGTTCTAACGAAAAACTAACCTTCCTTCAAACGATAAGGCACCTTGTTCAAACGAGGGCGTTCCAATGAGATCCAAGAGAACGATGGAAATTGAAGAGGTCTTAGTTGTTAGAAGGTCGTTCGAACCTTGTTCGAACGATAGGCCCTTTCTCGTTCAAACGACGTGTCCCCTCGCTCGAACGATGACTAAATTTCTGCATAGTAACATAAGGCCATTAAATCCCCAATTTAAATTTCGCAAAGTCCACAAGGATAGTTTAAATTTATATCTATCCATAAAAAAATAGTTTTGACCCAAGGACATTCAAATTATGAGGGATGGGGTACAAATCTCGGGTATCGGTGTTACAGGGGTATCTTAGCAAAAGACCCCCACAATCGATTACTGAGTTCATATTAAGGGCTTACGATAACATAACTTCCGAGGACACTATCTTAACTAGGTGAGGAGACATAAATCTTCCCTCTCGATTGGGTACTATGAAGAATTAAGCACTTTACTCCACTCAGAATAAGTCCTAAAGAAATATCATCCATTGTGGACTTGCAAAACATACTCCTTATTCCTAAACTCATATGATCTCCAATGCAAAGGAGGAATAAATCCAAGTACTTCCATTTCTATACAGATCATGGTCACAATAATAATGACTACTACTACATCAAAGAAGATATTGAGGAAGTCATAAAGTATGTTTATCTAAAGAAATTTATGTCAAAGGATGGAGCATCTCTTTACATGGAAAAAGGGAATGAGAAGATGAACCTCGTAGATGTCAGTACCATATTTGGAGGTTTTATAGGTAGATTAAATTCATCCTTCACTCACAAAGCTCATTTACAAAATGTCCAACACCTAAGAATTGAAATCAATCCAGTCACCTTCATGATCAATCCAAAAAGGGACCAATGATGATTGATGCTACCAAATATGAACTTCAAACTACTATTATAAGACTCGCCGTCAAGATTGACACAATGGCTTAGACGAATGATCATCAAGGACACTTCAAAGACTATGTTGAGCATATAACACCTCTAGTAGATTGCAACTATGAAAAATAGATCCTTCACCATTATATTAGGATCACACAAATCCTCTCAACACTTTATCACTTAGGATGGGGCCATCAATAAGTTTTATCCCTCTACAAAGGTCCAACTAAACCTCGTTAAGGAAGAATTTACTTCGGTCACCCTCCTTGGACCATAATAAGGGCCGAGCATTCTTACCTATAATTTGATTCATCCTTAATACTGCATGCACAGTAATGCTCACAAACAACTAGGCAATGCCTCCTAAAGTAATTTTATGATTTAATTAGAAAATATATTCACCATTCTACTAACTCCCACTCATCTATTATAGTTTTTCTTAGAGAATTAAATTCCATTTAACACACTCTAGAACCATCACCCCACTACAAATGCTTTAACCAATACTCCACCTGCCCACTGTAGCAACAAAGCTCTACCATAGACTACCATGCCCTAAACATCATTTCCCATAAGTTGACACCAATTTAATATATAAGGGACAATAATGCTCAAAATTGAAGTTATATCGGTAAATTATTGAGTACAGAGTTTATCCTTAGCATTTATAAAAATGTTAGCACCAATTCCAGCACACATGTTGTATTCTAAGCACCACACTCGGGTTACTTAGCTTCATTATAGTGTTTTGAATCCTAAAAAAGTAATAAATACTTTGCGAAGTCGTTCATTTACTTCTTAAGGGATATCTGCTCATTATAAAGACCTCAAACTATTTCACCTGACCTTAGCTAAAGCCTAAGGTTGGGACACTTTTATTATTCACCATTGTAAGATAATAATTTATGATTTCTCAGCTCATTATGTTTAAAGTTTGGCATTTTCCATTACCCCACTACACTTCACTACACGTTAGTGACCAACACATTAATCAAAGAATGAAGAGTTGAGATCATCACTACAATCGAAAAAGGTATATGAGGTTGTTTTAGTGTTAACTTATGTTCAAGGGTATTTTAAACTCGTTTGAATCCAAAATATTTTTTGAAAATGTTTTTAAAAAAAAATTCCAAGTCTTAGAATAACATAATTTGGTATATCATTCGAACGAGTTTCTGTACCTCATTAGAAAAACTTCGAACGAACTTCAAACAAGAATATTTTGGCATGTTCTGCTTTCTCATTAGATATGTCGTTAGAAAATGTAGGAACGAAATTAGATGCTTCGTTCAAATGAGATGTACCTCATTCGAATGAGAGGGTAAATTTTTTAATTTAGTTGGTTTTAAACACAATCTTTTCAAGTCTATCTCTTGGAAATTTTCCTCCTTATTTAAAGGATACGAACTTGCACTTTGTTGCAAGCCTATTTTAACCTATTTTGTGATCAAACACTTCGGTTTTCCAAATCCAAACTCCTTATATCACTTTATCGAATCTGAAAGAGCACATTTCTTGTTCAAATCCTTATGGAGTTCATTCTTCACTACTGAAGATAGGAAATTAGTTTACTGAGGCTGATCGATGGACATTGGGGTAAGTGGATCTTGCTATAGGGCGTTGCTATATTTGTTATCAATAAGGAAGGGGACCGAGCTACGATTCATAATGGTGTCTAGTTTGTTAGTTTGTTGATTAGGCCTAAATATTTCATATTTATCCTCTTAGTTTTGGTATTTTTATGGTCCCGTGCAGTGTATTTAGATTTTATTTATCCCATATTTATGCTATTGACCTTTTTTGGTGAGTATTTTATGTTTTGTGTATTTCTCTCTTATTTTACAGGTAACAAGTGCAAGTGGATGCAAGAGAAAAGCCGAAACGGTGAAAGAATTGAAAAAGGGAAGGCAAGGTCATATTCGTAATTTTTAGCAGGAAACCGGAGAAGGATCCAACTAAAATTCAATGATTTTGAAGTTACGAGCACGTTGGAAGAAACAACACCTAAATTTGAGCTATGGTAAATAGGTTATGTGCATTTGCAATTGGGACAAGAATTTAGGGGCAAAAGCGCATATAAGAAGAAATCGACCAAAATGAGGTAGCTTAGGCAGACCACAGGGCCGAACCGGTTTGGGTGCCTGGGGTGAACCGATTCCCCTGGAGAATGGGTTCAGGTAGGCCTAGGGCGAATGGGTTCGGGGTACCTGTTGCAGGATTTTTATTTTTTTGCCTATCTTTTAGCTTAAAGAGTTTTATGGTTTGAGGACTCTTCTAAAAAAACTTGTAACATGTATACTTAGTTATTAGGAGTCTTTTTAGACTAATTATAATTAATTAGAAATCTAGAAATCAAGGAGGAACATCTAGGTAAAGACTCATTACTTTTCATGCATGCAATTTCAATAAGGAGCTAATTATTCCGATTTTCTTTCAAGGCTTGGTTTGTACATGTTCTTCCTTCTCTATATCTTTGGTAATATCATTTTATTGCTTTATTTTTATTATTCAATCATTATGACTTCATGCAACTTCATTAACACATGCGTAGTTAACTTAAACATGTCTGGCTAAATCATTAGAAGGTTAGGATACATGAACCTAACCTAGGTAGACGAGTTAGATATAAAATTGGATATAATTGCATATATAGTTTTTAGGTTTGATATTTTGTGGAGAATAATATTATAGATCTCTTAACTCCGTTTATCATAGGCAACCAGAGTGTTTGAGGATATAATATACATGTCGTCAATTTTGTCATTCACGTTGATTTAATTATTGACTAAATATTGCGCTGAGTAACATTCTCACATATTTAGTGCTTTGATAAAATTGATGTTTTCTTCTAATTACTTATATAGTTATTGAAAATTTTATATCTAACTAAAATACCGACGGTTCGGGGATTAGATCGAGACTGTATTTTTTTCCAAATAGTTTTCTAAAATACAAAATTTTAGTTTTTACTTTCTTTTAATTAAAAATCACACTTGCTAGATAGGTTGCTTTAGTTAAGTAGAACTTGTCACAAAAATCATCACCTTTTCTTTCTTTTTCTCGAGAATCGATACCAAGATTTGGAAGCCTACCTTGTAGTTGTCTTCATAATTTTTATCCTATTCCATGTGGATTCGACCCCGACTTACCGAGTATTACTTGAATAACCGTCTTTCACTTGAGCTGTAGGTACACGCATAACATACACATTCTTCGCCACTGTAACGCCTCGTGTTTTTATAATTGATTTATTTAATTAAATGGGAATATTCGAGAAAAAATAAAATTTTAGATTTAATTATTCTTAGTAATTAAATATGTTGGTTTTTATATATAAAAATAAAGTTTTTAGTGGAATTTAAATTGGGATTAAAATTTGGAAATTATAACTTTTTGTATAAAAATCGTGGGAGGATCCGAGCTAAGGAGGATACAAATAATATTTTTAGAAATTTGACCTTCCGATCGAGCTGATTTTTTCACAGAAGATCCGTCTCGCCGTTCGCTTTAATATACTAAAATTTTAAGCATATTGACGGTCGGATCGTCCATAATAATTTTTTTGAGTGTTTGTATTTGATTAGGACTCAAATTCTTTTTGGTATATAAACAAAGTGAAGGGTTTAGGACTTATAAAAACATTTTCTTCTAGACCCTAAGAGAAACAATCACCTCTTTTACAGCTTCTTCCTTCCTCAAAGTCTTAACTCCATTGGAGAGCTATTTTCAATCCAAGTTTTAAAGCTGTAAACTAGGTTTTCTCAAGATTGTTCAAGAACGTCTCTTTGTTAATTTTTCGAGAGGAATTCAACTATCAACTCAGAGTTTCTTCGTCTAAATCACATGAATGAATAATCTATTCCTTTCCTTTAGTATTATGCATTTTAAGTGTTGCCTAAACCCTTAACCATGTTTTTTCTTAAAAGAGATTAGTGACTTAATTAGGAATAATGATAACAATTATTGGGACTGTTTTTATAAAATCCTTCAATATGAATAATATTCATAAACCTTGGGTACGTAGGATTTATGAGTGAATTTTGGGTTTTATTGGTGTAGGTTGCATGTAGAAAAACCTTAGTTTTGATTTAAATGAATTTGGGGGCGTATAACTCATGTAATTTGTGTTGAGATAATGAAATTGGAATTATGATGTATTAATGATGAAATCTCGGCGTATTTAATTTAAAATAATTAAATGGGATTAATTGGGTATTTATGACGATGTAAAAATTAAATTATAATTTAATTGAATTGGACTATCATGCGTAGTTTGGTATATTGATTAATTATGCTTGTTTGTGTGACTTGTTGATATTATTAAATTGCCATTGTGACGACGGGTTGTTGGATTTTTTTCTCTCCCTATATTTTAGGATGCCTTCTAGGTTGGGTAGTCCTTTTGATGATTTACGCCTTCTAGGTATGGGACTAGTGAGGGTAGATTATCGCGATTTTATCATATCGGGGGTGGGCTGATTTTCGGTATTATATCATCGTTACACTAGTCTAGGTACATGACTAGGTCGATATTTATGTTAGAAATTCCTCCTATACATAGGGTAGGACGTATTGATAACTTGGGGACCCTTAGGTATGGGACTAAGGGGTATTTTGAGGATCTCACATCGATAAAAAGGGTGGGGGAATTTTGTAAATTGTGAAATTGAGAAAATTGAGAATTTATACCTAAGATAATAAAATGGGTATTAAAATATATTGACGTCGTTAATAACGTGCAAGACCGACAGTTTAAACAAGTTGGCTGGCTATTGCGACGTGTGGGTGTGTGATGTCTGAATAACGTGCGGGCTGACCGTAACGGGTTGGCTGGCTATAGCGAGGGGAATTGCGGGTAGTGTAGAATTTATTGCAGAAGTACCGTAATGGATGGTAAATTGAGATAAATGATAACTTTGGGTTAATTGAATTCAATTAAGACTTTGGGGTAGTGGGATAATTAAAATATATTGGTGTGATTTTTATAAGAATCTCTGGGGGTAGTTAGTGATTTATATTTATCGCGTTTAGTTGTCTTGTTTAATTAAAATATTCTATTATGATATTTATTACGTATGATGCTACTATCTGGGTTCACGGACCCTATTTGAGGGAAGCAGTGTGTATTCATGCTCAGGGCTCTGACCTCTTGTGTTGACTAACTTTTTTAGGATAAGTTTTGGAGAAGCTGCATAGGATTATCGGAGTTTATCGTATGGAGGTGCAGCTGGAGTTATTCATTTTATTGCTTTATTTAGTTATACTTTCTTTTCAGTCGTATTTCATTATGAGACTTAATTTGGTTTTTATTGGGCCATTCGGTTCCAAAGTTGTTAGGGGATTTCAGTTGGATTATTCAGAGTTGATTATTATTCAGTTTTTAATTAAATCATTATTGGAGATTGGATTTATTCGAAGTTTTAGAATGTGATGGATTTTTTATCGCTCAGTTGTTATTATCATTTGGGATTGATTCAATTATTTAATTTGTGGGTTGATTTACTTATGTCTCATATGTGTCTCATGCTAAGAATGGTATTTTATTTTCTCACGCCCGACTTAGTTTTGGTGGCAGCCGATGCCAAAATTTAGCTGGGTGTGACAGTCGCATCAAGTTTTGGCGCCGTTGTCGAGGAACTAGGTAAACTCATTATGTTAAGGCGAATTAATCTAAGAAGTTGACTATAAATCCTACAAAGCCAAAAAATTCATAACCCCCCCCCCCCCCCCCCCCCCAAAAAAAAAAATAATCAAAAGATCCAATATATATATAAAATCACGAAAAAAAAAATTCTCTCGAGCTTTAGATGCAAAATACTCTTCCCAATACCAATCCAAATCCTCCTACGGTAGAAAAAAATCCTATAATTGATCTCACTCTTGCTAGTCCTCACACTCCAAACTTTCCAAATTTCTGGGTACCACCTGCTACATCGCGTAGTCATACCATGAGTCATAGGTCTAAGAATTCAGGTGAGGAAAGTGATTTTACTAGTGTGAGTGTGATGTCTGGTCATGTTAGCTTCAGAACGGGTGAGGGAGTGATGTCTCACCGCCCCATAAGAGACCTCTTATACCCTGAGCGAACCGACGCTTTGGGATGCATTATATTTTCGTATAATGATGGGCAATTTCACTTTTGGATGGGATGATTCAGATTCTCCCAACTTTTCACGGTCTGGAGTCATAGAAGTTTTATCTTCACATTAGAGAGTTTGAGGAGGCGTTGATCACTAGATCCGCACTCGATAGCTATGTGGAGAGACATGTTGGATAAATATATCTAGAAGTTCTTTCCTACACATAGGACCAACTCTATTTGGGATCAAATTCAAGCTTTTATGCAAAACGATAACGAGCCTATCGATAAGTGTTAGGAGAGGTTAAATTATTCGGTTAACATGTGACCACATCATGGCTTTGAGAAGTGGAGACTCATCGGCTTAGCCTAAGCTCAAAGCAACTTGTTGAAACCATTTACCCGGGAGAGTTCTTCAGGTTAGATGAGGATGATGCAGAGGCCTACTTTTAGTATGTTGCCGAGACTACTCAAGGACACATCGGATCTTAACACCCAATTTAAATATAGAATCACGTCCATTACTCATTGTACTTTTGAACACTATCACTTTGACGAGGAAGCCGAGTTGAAGCTCCAAATTAACCAATTATCCAAGCGACTAAAAGATGTGGTTGAAGCTATAGGGGGTGGGATATATTCATCTCATCTCAAACCTTACTGGAGGAGAGTTGTGCGATTTGTGAGGCGAAACATTTAATGAAGGAATTCTAGACTATATTTGCCTACATAGTTATGCTTCAAGAGTAAGTTGAGGCGGTGAGAGATTTTAAGGGTAATTTTAATGCCCCTAAAAGGAATTTTTTTATTCCCTCGTTGAAAAACCATCCCGATTTTAGTTATGGGCAATCGAATGCTGTAATGAATTCGAGTCCACACATTGTCGAATAATCACCACTACTCCCACCTTATCAACAAGTGCCACCCATGCAAGTACCTCCTGCCGTGACTTATGTGATTCCATAATGGAAGAGTCTCGAGGACACTCTTGCTCAATTCATGCAAACTCAGTCAGCGATAAACTCCCAAAACGATCAAAATTTTTCTGACTTAAAGGCATTGCTTTCTATGCTGCAATCTTCCTTAAGTGTCTAAGATAAGGGCAATTTTCCCACCAAAGGCCAATGACCCCCCAGGGTCAAACCTGTGTGAGTTCTACTCCCGATGAAAACAAATATCATTGTCAAGTGGTTACCACTCTAAGGAGTGGGAGAGTTGTCGACTTATCATCTCCCCCACAAGACGTGCAAAAAAACAAGGAGGTTTCTCCCGGAATGCCAAAGGTCGAAGATGTTCCCTTGGAAGAGAGAGAAAAAGACGACACGATTAGGCCCGAGGTGGTAGTGAAACCCCTGTAGTCGTACCTTACCCTCAGCAGTTGGCCCCTCCTCCTAAAGGGGCCTCCCATGATTATATTCTAGAAGTACTTAAGCAAGTGAAGCTTAACTTACCTTTTATTGAGGCTATCAAGAAAATTCCCGCGTATGCTAAGTTCCTAAAGGACTTGCTCTTGGTGAAATGTAAATTAAAGGTAAAGAATAAGGTGTTTTTAGCATAAAATGAGAGTTCGATACTTTTGATGGACCTCCCACCCAAGTATAAAGATCTGGGTGCGCCTACCATTTCGTGACTTATTGGAGAGAATAAAATTGAGATGACTTTACTAAATTTATCGGCGAGTTTCAACATTCTCCCTTACTCTATTAACAGGAATATTGATTTGAGAGATCTTTAGACCACCAAAATTATTCTCCAACTTGCAGATCGCTCGGTGAAGATACACCGTGGGATAATTGAGGACGTGATCATTCAAGTCGACACTTTCTAATTCCCAATAGATTTTGTCATTTGGGACACAAAGCCCTCTTCTCCTTCGAGTCATCAAGTTCCCGTTATTCTTAGATGCCCCTTCTGAGCTACAGCTAACACGTTGATTAACAGGTGTAACGAGCAAATGTAAATGAGATATTTGTTGAATGAAGGCGAGAGCTCTGAGGACGTGAGATATATTAGTTAGTTCTCCTGATTCAAAGAATTTCCACCGAGAAATCATACACGGTTCCCTCCGACGTTAAATTTTCAAAACTCGAATTAAAGAAGCTTCCTTCTAATGTTAAATATGCTTATTTAGGAGAGGATGAGACATATCCTATTATTGTCTTCTTGAGTCTAAATAAAGATCAAGAAGGGAAGCTTATGGACATTTTGAGGAAGCAGAAAGGTTCTTTTAATTGGTCCATCACAAATTTTAAAGGTATAAGTTCCTTGATTTGTACCCATAAAATCCATGTAGAGGAGGACGTGAAGCTCTCTAGGAAGATGTAAAGACGTTTAAACCCGATCATGAAAGACGTCATGAGAACAAATTTTATTAAATTATTGGATGCGGGCATCATCTATACCAACTTGGATAGTAAATGGGTTAGTCCTATTTAAGTTGTCCCAGAGAAGTCAGGAATGACTTTGGTCGAGGATGCTAAGAGGAAACTTATTCCAAAACGTACCACCACCGAGTGGCGCATTTTTGCATTGACTATTGAAAAATCAATGATAGCACGAAAACATGCCACTTCCTCTTGTTGTTCATGGACTAAATGCTCGAAAAAGTCTCGAGCCACCCGTTTTACTATTTTTAGATAGTTATTTAAGGTATAACCAAATTGAGGTGGATGTGGTAGATCAAGAGAAGACTACGTTCAAATGTACTTTTGGCACGTTTGCCTACAAATGAATGCCTTTTGGATTATGTAATGCACCCACGTTTGCCTACAAAGGGGCCTTGGGATGCTCATAGACAATTTTAGTGTCTTCGGCCCTTCTTTTGACCATTAACTTGCTAATCTCGAAAAAGTGCTTTCCTGGTGTGTGGAAAAGAACTTTGTACTAAATTGGGAGAAGTGCCATTTTATGGTTATCGAAGGAGTAGTTCTTGTCCACATCTTATCATCCAAGGGGATAGAGGTTGATAATTATTGCCAGAATTTCCCCCACCCAAGTCACTAAAAGAAGTGCGCTCATTCTTTGTCCACACGGGGTTTTTTCGTAGGTTTATTAAAGATTTTAGCTCCATATCTAAGCCCCTAAGTAAACTAGTCATGAAGGAGGCATTTTTTGAGTGGAGTGAAGCGTGCTAAGGGGCCTTTGAAAAATTAAAAAACATGATAATCTCTACTCCTATCATGCAAGTTCTATATTGAACCCTTATATTCGAGCTTTTATGTAATGCGAGTGATTATAGTAGGGGATGTTTTAGAGCAAATGAAAGATAAGAAGGCCCATGTTATATACTACGCTAGCCGAATGTTAATCGGACCTCAATTGAACTACTCCACCACGGAGAAAGAGTTGCTAGAGACAAAGTTTTCCCTAGATAAATTTCATTCATATCTTGTTGAGTCACCCATAACGTGATTTACCGACCACGCGACTCTCAAATATCTGCTTTCCAAGAAGGATGCGAAGCCGTGCCTCATTAGGTAGATCTTGCTACTCCGAGAGTTCAATTTTTCCATTAAAGACAAGAAAGAATTAGAGTACCCTTATATGAGTATTTTTCAGATGAAAAATTATTTGCCACTTCCTCTCTCCCTTGGTTTACGAATATCGTGAACTGCTTAGTCACGGGGGATATTCCCTTTGATTGGACACGGACATAGAAGAGAAAGTTATTTACGTGGTCACGTATGTTTTTCTATGTCGATCTCTATTTGTTTAAATATTGTGCCGACCAAATAATCTGAAGATGTGTGATGGATGATAAGATCCCGAGTGCTATACGATTTTGTCATCCGAAAGCATGTGGAGGTCACTTTTCCAAGAAAAAAATGGCCATAAAGATTCTTTAATGCGGTATCTATTGGCCCACTATCCTCCTGGATGTGAACGTTCATTTCAAATCTTGAGATAGGTGCCAAAGAATGGGAGCCATTACTCGACGTGACATGATGCCGTTGACCCCTATTCTCACCATTGAGATATTCAACTATTGGGGCGTTGACTTCGTGGGACCTTACCCTCCCTCTTTTGATTTCCTATACATACTTGTTGAGGGAGACTATGTATCTAATTGGGTAGAGGCCATATCTACTAGTGAAAATGACAGTAAGGTGGTGGTAAAGTTCATTTATGAACACATACTTTCTCATTTCGGTGCTCAGAAAGTCGTCATTAGTGATAATGACACACACTTTTACAATAGGCTATTTGAGAAGTTAGTGCTAATGTATGTCTTTGTCTACAAGGTTGGGATGATTTACCACTCCCAAATGAATGGGTAAGACGAGTTAGCCAATCAAGAGATCAAGAACATCCTCGAGAAGATCGTTGATGCCAACCGTATGGATTGGTCTAATAGATTACTCAATACGCTATGGGCTTACAGGATCGTGTAAAAGAACCCCCTCGGAATGTTACCCTTCCGCCTGGTGTATAGAAAGCCTTTCCATCTTACGTTGAGCTCGAGCATTAAGTGTATTGGGCCAATAAGAGGTTGAACTAGAATTTTGATAAACCCGAGGAAGTGCGAAAACTTCAATTGCATGAGTTGGAAGAAATACACAATGATGAGTATGAAAGGACCCACATTGCTAAAGAACGGATGAAACTAGCACACGATAGAAATATCAATCGAAAAGACTTTCATTTCAATAAAAAATGCTTTTGTGCAACTCACGTATCCACTTGTTTCTCGGCAAGTTACGTTCGCAGTGGACCGACCCGTTTATCGTGAGAGAAGCGTCCCCACACGGTGCGATAGAAATTGAGAATCTTAAGGATGGGAACACATTCAAGGTGAATGGACAACGCCAAAAACCATATCTAGAGGCGTGTGTTGAGGAAGCTGACATAATCTGGTTTTCGAACCCCATATATGAGCATTAGTAGGTTTTCGATGAGTGGTCATCGCACCCCCGACGTGCATGGGGAGAGTTTTTGTTCTATATTTTTGAGTCTAGTGTGTGTTTATCATGTTTAGGTGTGAGTTGATCCCGAATTAGCTAGAGATACGAGCGTAAATTTTACCGTAACACGTCCCAAGAGAGCTAAAGTAAAAAATCGGTGAATTTTGAACTACCTTGGTCCCCATTAGTGAAACTAGGATCTATATAAAGAGTTTTAAAGTTTTCTCCACCTTCGTTCCCATGCCAATGACAAAAAGGGAAGAAAGCACATTTGTACAACAAGCTGAGCCGAATTGGTTCCCCCATGTGCAGCCAAAACGTGCTTTAACCCCTTTTTTCATCTCCCTCCCAAAAATTCATCCCCCCTTCCCTACCCAACACTTCCATTTACCCCATAAATGAAATCCAACCCCTTTCACCTCCTTCCAACCCAAAACCCACCAAATTTTACCCCTCCATTTTTCCCACCCAACCTTTCAATATCCCACCCTTTCCCAACCCCCCCACACCTATAAATACCCACTCACCCCCACCCGTTCCCCAACACCAAAAATACTCCCCTCTCACTTCCATATTCTCCAAAGGTTCCTAGTATCATACAACCATAATGGCTTGAGTGTTAAAGTACAACTCTACCGAGATTATCGGCGAAGGTGAAAATGAGGGCTTTCACTCAATCCAAGAGCATAATTGGGTCGAGGAATTTTTTGGCCCCAACCGAAGCGTGTTCATCGAGAGAAAAGTTATGTGGGATGACCTTCCCACCGCGATCACTGTGATTTTTAATTGCTTTCGATGGTGTCAATGGTTGGCAACCGCCAGCTAAGTCCATGAAAATATTGTCCATCTATTCTATCGGACACTAGTTCATAAATCTCGAGACCACTACGATGCCTACTACAAAGGAAAAATGGTTCGATTTCCTTAATATCATCAAGCATAAAGTGCAGGCCGGGGGGCTGACCATGAACAAAAATTACACATACCCAAGTGTCGCCCTCCTCTCAAATCAAGAATGTGCCGACCGTTGGGCTCCCGACAATGAATGGACGAAAGACACTTTCCCCACCAGAAAACTTCCCGAGCATGTCCGCTACGCCAATCTTATTACGTGTGGCACAATCCTCCTGAATACAAACAAATCTGTCATCCAACTTCGACACGACACGTTTCTTTATCACTTTTAGATGAGCAAGCCCGAATAATCCTACCGCACATCTATCTTCAAGAGATCACTACCGCGGCTTTGGACAAGACCAGTAAAATGTCTCTTCCTTATGAGCGGTTCATTTGTTTACTTTGTGCAGAAACTTTTGTCACCGGATGGGGTTCTTCCATACGAGAGCCAAAGACCATAAACTCCACTTCCATTGGGCGGAGCACCATCCAAATGATGAACGTGCAACTTCCTCCTCCACCTATTTTGAAGATGTCAAAATGGAGGAGGGTGATGATGAGGAAGAAAGTGCGAAAGAGGACGATGTTTGGAGGAGGAATACATGGAGCAAGAGGAGGTCAATCCCGATTACAAAGTCGATTTTGACGAGCATGCTTATAATACGACGATCATTTATAGCCATATTGACCATTTGGAGACTCGCCTTGATGGGTTTATTATCGGGTATCGAGAGAATCGTGAGGTGGATGGCTGTGACTATCGGTGCGACATGAGCATGATCATACGCCTTCAAGCGGACATGTACCGCTTGAACATGGGTCCGAACGCACAATTTCCAAACTATTCTATGACCCATACACCCGCGACCCCAATGCACTCAACCCCTGTCATTAGCTTACTTGGGTGTGTATTCTCTTTTGTTATGTAGTTCTTTACTTTTATCGATGCATTATTTTCAAAGGAACTATGTAATCGCTATCTCTTGTTTACTGCTATGTAATTTGATTTCTTAGTATCAATTGCAAATTAAATTATGCTTGTTTCATTTTCGCACTATTCATTCTTATTTAGATTTTAGTCCTTTTGCTAGAGGACAATGCAAAATTCTAAGTTGGGGGGGGGGGGGGGGCACACATGCGTCTTTAAAATTTACAAAATTTTAAAATCCCCTAAAAAATTGAAAAATGTTAAATAATTTTTTTGAAAAAAATAGAAAATTAAAAAAAAAATTCCAACAAATTGTAAAATTCCAAAAAAGTAGAAAATATTTTACTTCAAAATTAATAAAAAATGGAATTTGAATTCTTCAAAAATATCACTAAATTCTTATTGGAAGTCTCAATTTGTAAAAATCCTAATGCACTAAGCTGAAATTGTCCAAAAATGAAAATTGAGCGAAAATTGACGACTTAATAAATAAGTGTGAAAATTTTCAACCCGGTGAGATTTTTGAGGCAATCACTTTTCCAAGTAATTAAATAAATCCAACTTAAAAGTTAACTCAAAAGTTCTTTTTAGTGTTAAAAAGTTGTTGATGATCTCTAAATCATTGTTTCGATTGGTTACGAAAAGCGAGAAATATTATTTTGAAAACGCGCTAAAAATGTCTCAAAATTAAAATTAATCTCAAGATGCATATGGTAATGTAATTAGTGATTCGGATAAACGAAAATATGCTTTCATTTGTTTACCTAAAAATAGTAGCTATAAAAATCATGAAAAAATATATTTCGGCAAGCCACTTTGAGCCCAAAAATGATATCACCTTTCGTTTGATTGACAAAAAAAATCCAATTAGCCCCGAGTTATGAAAATCGAAAATTCATCAATTATGTCCATATGGTGCATAAAAAGAGGGGGGGGGGGGGGGGGGAGAAGAATAGAAAAAAACTCTCAGTCAAAAATATAAAAAATGAAATATAAACAATAAAAAAAAGATAAAATGAGCAAATGCCCGAAAAAGTGCCAACGGACATCGCAAGAAAATTTTCTATTTCCTAAAAATTCCCAAACATTTTCATTATTACCCAAAACACTTTAACCAGCAAAATTTCTAACCGAGTCTGAATAACGAAATTGATTACCATGTGGAAAACTAAAATACAAAAAGATAATAAATAGATAAAACGGTGCAAATAAATAATGGTGTTTTTTTGTTTTTCAATGACCGTATTCCGTTCTTGAGATTTTTTCACCCTGAATATTTCTGTCTTTCAATTTGTAGGCGTGAACTCGTGTTCAATTACATTTACTCTTAATATCACGCACAACGAGAGAAAATATACACAATCCCAGTGATTCGTTTGTAAGTGCATTATGTGAGAATTTATATCAAAGCGAATTTTTGGAAAGTAACGTAATGATCAATCGGTGGAAGTTAGCGATTTAATTTTTGGTTTCGCGCGCACACACACACACACACACGCACTATTAATTGAGATTTTATCGAATAAAAATTTGAAGTGATCATTTTTCTGGAATCTAAATTTTACATTTTTTAATTATTTTGAATTTTTTTTTGAGTAAATTCACTGTAAACCCTCACGAGACACCATCATTCTACTAGGGTAACCTAGGGGTTTAACGACTTGCTGCATACGCTAAATGCAATCTCTTACCTGCGAAAGAGGTATCCTATCCTCATAGTTATTGTTTTTTTGAGAAAGAGATTTTTATTATTAAGAAAGAATAGAAGAACTGGACTCTTCTAAATAGCTTACATCAAGGATTCTACTATACTCCTTTAATACCGAAACATATAAATGAGGTTCTTTATATTTGAGAACCCTTACATGATATATAGAGATAGATGATGAAATCAATCCTAACTTGAAACCACTAATAGTAAGAATTTGACACCATGAACACTTAAACATTTATAAAATTTGGAAGGCTCCATCTGTCTGTGGTCAAAAGGACTTTTAATTGCTTAGGAAACGCTTGATGAGAGTGTGCAAAGATGTTTTTGTCTTCTTTACTCCCCAGATTAGCAAGATAGTCTGCCACTTTGTTTGCTTCTCTATATATGTGAGAGATGGAGAAATTTATCTTCTGCAGCATTTGAAAAATTACACGCATTGACCAGTTGATTTTCCAAGGGATAGATGAATTTACTTTGATAATATCTACCAATACTTTTGAATCTCATTCAATATGAAGCTCATAGTCCTTAAGATCCATGTAGTATTCCAAACCACATTTTAAAGCTATAACCTCTGCCTCCATATTTGTTACATCCTTTAGAGATGCGGAAAATGCCCATAGCAGCTCTCCGTCCTGATTTCAAAGAATCCCACCTCCTCCACCCTTACCATTAGACCCCAAAGCACAACCATCTGTGTTAAGCTTCAAAGTACCTTTGGGAGGAAACAACCATCTAATCTGCAGCCTTTTAGATGGAATATGTTGGGAAGGATTTGGAATGAGATGATTCTTCAATTGGTGTACCTGATACAACACTGAACAAACATTAGATAAATTTTCATCATATTTGCATTTGTTTCTATGAATCCATAGGCACCAACACACTATAGATGGAATCACTTTGTTGATGACATAGTCAGTCTTGTGGCCATGAAGCCACCATTAAAACAATTGGCTTCGAATTCCTCCATTTCCCCTCCTAACATCATGCTCTCGAGTAAGTTTATCCCAAACATTAGTAGCAACCTCCCCTTCCTCAAATATATGGTCCATGGTTTCCTCTTGAGGGAAAGTACAACACTGACATTTGGAAGGTCCTCTTATCGCTATAGATTTAATCTTGTCATCTGTAGGAAGCAAATTATTTAAGAGTTTCCACATCAGAACTGAAATCTTAATAGGGATATATGGGTGCCATATGAATTTTCCACTGATCTGAATTAATTTCCTTGTTCTACATATCTCCCATGCAGAAGATATAGTAAAAGACCCACTATTGCTTAATTTCCAAATCAACTTATCAGGCTGATCCTCCCAAATCTCTTGATATTTTAATATCTTTACATATGTCTCTAAAGGGAAATACTTTTCCAGCTTATCTTTGTCCCATTTCTGATCCATATTCCAGAATTTTTTTACAGTTTGATCCTCCATCACCTCCAGATTCTTTACTTCTTCTATACCCCAGTTATCCTTAAAAATACTGATTTCCCCTCTTCCAGTTTTCCATTGCATATGTTCTTCAGCATCCTCTCTAATCAAACACATTTTATTCCATGTATGAGCTCCTACTTTTAGAGGAGCAGTTGTTGGATGATGATTCCTATAATACGCAGCCTGCATAAATTGAGACCATAAAGATCTTTTACTCCTTAAACTCCACCACATCTTCATGCTTAATGCTTTGCCTATATCGTAAAGATTTCTGATCCCCAATCCTCCTTCATTAGTAGGTCTAGTGATCTTTCCCCATTTACACCAGTGATGTCTTTGATCTCTAGAAGTCCATTTAAAGTCATACTCTTATCATTTAATGCTTTATTTTTATTAAATTAAACATATATGACTTAATCATTCGAAGATTGGGATACATGAAACCAACCTAGGTAGATGAGTTAGATATAAAATCAGATATAATCGTATATATAATTATTAGGTTTGATATTTTGTTGAGACTAATGTTATAGGTCTCTTAACTCCATTTGTCATTACAACCGGAATGTTTGAGGATATGATATACATATCGGCAATCTCGTCATTCACGTTGATTTAATTATTGACTAAATATTGTGCGGATTAAAATCCTCACATATTTAGTGCTTTGAAGAAGTTGATGTTTTCTTCTAATTACACATATAATTTTTAATTTTTTTATATATAACGAAAATACCGACGGTTCGGGGGATTGGATGCCGAGTCCATTTTTTCCAAATAGTTTTCTAAAATAAAAAATTTCAGTTTTTGCTTTCTTTAAATTTAAAATCGCACTTGATAAATAGGTTGCTTTAGTTAAGTAGAACTTGTCACAAAAACCGTCACCTTTTCTTTCTTTTTGTCGAGAGTCTATACCTAGATTTAAAAGCCTACCTTGTAGTTGTCGTCATGATTTTCTTCCCGTTTCTAGTGGATTCGACCTTGACATATCAGATATTAATGGAGTGATCTACTTTTACTTAAGCTATAGTTACATGCATAGAACATAAATTCTTCGTTGCGTCATTTCTTTACGTGGTCTATAATACCTTAGTTGAAACAATGCTGAAAAGTATTTTTTTCGAAAGGTTTTTTCATTATATCTCGTGTGTTTATTTGTTTGATTTAGATTCAATGTCTTTCATTCTTAGTTTCACCTAATCAATAAAGATAAAATATGATTAAAATTGAACTTGGCTTCTTTGTGACATAATTTATGAATTCTACTTTTAATCACACTGCATGTTTTTTAAATTGGTTTCAGAGCTTGTTTATAAAAGTTATTTAGATGAATCCTCGTGGATATATGGAGAATTCGTATAATAAACCACCTATTTTTGATGGCACAAATTATGCTTGTTGGAAAACTAGAATGAGATCATCTTTAAAATCGACTAACGAGCACGTTTTGGTTACTATTGAAAGGGGGTGGAATCCTCCAACTGTGACTAATGAAAATGTTGTTCGTGTCAAGCGTGTCAAAAATTTGACTAGAGATGACTTTAAATTGAGTAATTTTAACACTCATAGTTTGAATGAAATTTTTGGTGCTTTCATACTCGACGAATTTCGTCGCATCATGACGTGTACCACATCTAAAAATGCTTGGGATATCCTCCTACTCACACATGAGGGAACCAATGTTGTTAAAGCTTTTAAGATTGGAAACCTAACCACACACTATGAGACTATATGCATGCTTGAAACATATACATTTGATTATGCTCATATATCTGATATTGTGAATTCCTGTTTTAATTTAGGTGAGCAAATTTTAGAAGTGAGAGTTGTTAGGAAGATTTTGAGGTCTCTCCCCTCTCATTTTAATTTGAAAGTTACCATACTTAACTCTTTGGGAAGTATTAGAACAATTAGTCTAGAAGAACTCGTAGGCGATCTCCAAACTTACGAATTAGACATGTTCCCCAAAATCCAAAAGAAAAAAGGAAGAGGAATAAATTTAAAAGCTAAATAAAAAGTGGAGGTTTCCGACTCTGATTGTGAATTTGATTAAGATGATCTTGCCCTATTTGCCAAAAAATTTAATAAGTTTCTCAAATTCAAAAATCAAAGTTGAAAAATAAAAAATTTGAGAAAAATAAAAATTACGAAGCGGATAAGAAATTTTATGAGAATTATCAAAAGAAAGTTAAAGGTGCAAATCCTAAGAAAGATGAATAGAAGAGGTGTTATGAGTGTAAGGGGAAGGGTCACAAAGCCCAAGCATGTCCCACTAGGCTTCAGAGTCAGGACAAGGGCAAAGACGCCTATAACGCCACTCTAAGAGATATTGATATTGAGTTGGTGAATTTCAGGGATGAATCACCGCATGGATGTAACTTCACCGAATTCATGGCTAGTCATGGTATCAATTCAAGTACGTCTCACGTCGATGAGGACATTTATAAACGTGATAACCTCGATAACGAGTCGAATAATTCTGTAGAGTCTAAAAGTGATGATGATAATTTGAGTGAGGGAGAACGTGGTCTCCAATCCGCATACTCTGAACTTTAAACCGAGTCATTAAAAACTAAAACTAAAAATAAAAATTTGACTCCTAGGGTGTTGTATTTAGAAAAGGATTTAAAAGTTTTAAGAGAGAGTGAGGCTTTGATTAGAATCTCCTTCAGTGAGCAACTTATTTTGGTGGGTAGGGAAAATAACAAACTGACCAACAAAATGGCTAGTCTTATGTGAGATCTTCAAGAATCATTAGAAATTTGTGAAAAACTAGAAGACCTTATTATCCAACTCGAGAAATATCTCAAACGTGCTCAGGAGGTCAAAGTCACCTTAGAGGACACATCTAAGAAAGTTAGAAAGATGTTCCTAGGTCCCGCTTTAGGTTATAAAGAAAGGCATGGCATAGGTTATGAGGGTTCATCCACTTCCAGTATCGCACTTGAACCGGTTGCGAAGTTTGTGTTAGATCCTTATAGGACTTCATATAACCCACCGAGGAGAACTCGTCCTAGAAATTGTAACTAAGGTCAACCTAAATAAATATATATTTTTACACATTGCAAACGAAGAGGCCCCTTTAGGGAGTTTTGCAATAAGCTAGGAAAAGTCTCTGCACACATGCTCCCACACACCACTATAGCGACCTAGATAGTCTTAGAGACCAAGTTGAGTTTCTAGTCAATACTTCTAATTGTTTAATGAAATAATTTCAAAGGATACCTATGCCTCACGAGAACACTTACAACACATTGGCTAGTGATAACAATGATAAGGGTAAGCAAAAGGTTATCACATGTTCAGTACCTAAAAATGACAAAAAATCCCTTCTTATTCACGTTACTCTTAAGGTTTAAGATACTTCACAAATGGTATTTTGAGAGTGGGTGCTTTAACCACATGACAGATGACAAGTCTCATATTACCAACCTTGTGGATTGCAAGGAAGTAAAATTCACCTTTGGGAATGAGAGTAGCTCTAGCATATTCGGATAAGGTTGTGTGGAGATTTTTGGCTTTCCTAAGCTAAACAATGTGTTATATGTTGAAGGGTTGAAGTCTAACTTAATAATCATAAGCTAACTTTGTGATGCTAATTTTACGGTAAAGTTTAGTAGGTAAGAATGTAATGTTTATGATCAATCGGTAAAGTTTTGCTACAAGGTGTGAGGACTACCAACAATTTCTACGATATCATTCCCAAGTTCTCTTTCGTGTCCAATAGTTATAAGGTTACCACTATGGGCTTTTAGCATCAACGATTTGGTCAAGTTAATTTTAGAGATCTTACGAGGTTTATTAAAAAAGACCTAGTTCATGGCTTACCATCACATGGAAAACCAACTTCCTTGATTTGTGGTCCTTTCCAAGGGAAACAAATCAAGAGTCTCTATAAGAAGTTGCAAACTATTAACACCTCATGTAGAGTTGATACACATGGATGTTATGGGTCCAATGGGAACCGAGAGCATTGATGGTGAGAAGTACATTTTAGTGATGGTAGATGACTTTTTGAGTTATTTCATTATTGGATTTCTTAGGAAAAACTACGATGCATGTGAGTGACTTACAACCAAGTGCCATCTACTTAAAAATAAATTCAATGTTTCCATCAATATATTGAGAAGTGATAATGACACGGAGTTTATCGTCACTGATGTTGGTGCATATTGTGATGGTATAGGCATGGAACATGAGTTTTTGGCGGTAGGCACACCTCAACAAAATGGAATTGTTGAGAGGAAATATAGGACTATCCAACTGATAGCACGATCCATGCTCATGGGTAGGAATGTATCTAGACATTTTTTTGGTGGAGGCGGTTAATGCCGTATGCCACATGATGAATAAGGCTTATCTTCATCCACACACACGTCACACTCTGTATGAGTTGTGGACTGGTAAGATACCCAACCTATTATATTTTTGAGCTTTTGGGAGTCCTTGATATATCCTTAGAGATAAAGAGAATTTAAGGAAATTTGACTCTAGAAGAGATGAGGGAATACTTTTAGGATATTCATTAACTAGTAGATCCTATAGGGTGTATAACCTTAAAATATCTAAGGTCATGGAATCAATAAATGTCACGATTAGAGATGATGCACCGACTATGTTTATTGATCATGATCTTGCATGTGAGACTAATGCACCCCCGGTAATGATCCCATTATTTCCAATACTACCACGGTGGACCCGACTCTTAGAAAAGAGGATCCACCCTATTGGATTCTAAAGATTCATGACCCTACCGACATACTTGTTGATCTAACACTAGGTGTCATGTCTCATGCTCAGCTAGCGAATGTGGTTAGCTACTTATGCTACACTTCCATAATAGAGCCAAATAATGTGAAGGAAGCACTTAAGGATGAGCATTGGATAAGTGCTATGTAAGAAGAGTTGCTTCAATTTAGAAAGAACGATGTTTGGGAATTAGTCCCCTGACCTGGTGGGCTCATGTGATTGGTAATAAGTGGGTGTAAAAAAAAGATGGGTAAAAATGGTCACATAAATTAAAGGTGTATAATTTGATGAGATATTCGCTCATGTTGCTAGGCTTGAGTTCGTTTGCTTGATACTCGCTATAGAATGTCATTTACGGTTTAATCGATATAAATAGATGTCAAGAGTGTCTTTCTCAATGACATTCTTCAAGAGGAATTTTATGTGATCAAAGGGGTTTGAATACCTAAAGTGCCTAAAACACGTCTTTTATCTAAAGAAGGCCTCGTATGATTTGAAGCAAACACCTCGTTCTTGGTACGAAAGATTAAATTCTTATCTCTTATCTCATGGATTCAAGATAGGATGAATTTATATGATGTTATTCATTAGGAGAAATGGTGGTGCTATCTTGGTTACCCAAGTCTATATGGATGACATAATCTTTGGATTCATGTGTTCTCAACATGCTCAAACTTTTGAGGAGGAGATTAAGAGTGAATTTGTGATGGGTATGGTTAGTGAACTTGTTTTCTTCCTAGATTTCAAGTTCATCAAATCAATAATGGGATATTTATATTTCAATCTAAATATTCTAGGTATCTAGTGACAAAAATGATTTAAAGTCCGCTAAGCACTCTCGTACGACCATGAGTTCCTCGACAAAGCTTAGCAAGCACACTTTAGGTAAGGACACATGGAAAACACTCGATATGGGTATGATAGGTAGTATCCTATACTTGACCACTATCCATTTCGATATCACCTTTAGTGTTGGAGTTTGTGCACAATCCCAAGCATTTCTAAAAGAGTTACACTTGCTTGAACTCAAATGTATCATCAAATACTCGAGTGGAACTCTTTATTATGGCATTTGGAATTCTTTTGATACCTATGATCATTTGTTGACTTATTCAGATATCGCTTGGGTCGGGGATGTTGATGGTTATAAAAGCACATCGGGTGGAAGCTTTTACTTTAGGAATTCTCTTGTCACATGGTTGAGTAAGAAGAAAAAACTCCATTGCTTTATCCATGGCATTTTTTCTTATCACATGGTCGAGTACATAGCCTTCGGGAGTTAATGCACACAACTCTTATGGATGAAGAAAATGTTGGAGGATTATAGTAAATCAAGCCACGATGACTATTTATTGCGATAATACGGGTGCAATCCACATTTCTCGTAATCCTATCCAACATTCATGTACGAAGCACACTAGGATTCATGAGCACTTCATTCGTTTTCTTGTTGAGGAAAAGATCATTTCCTTGAGATTCATGAGTATTGAATGTCAATGGGCTCACATTTTCACTAAACCTTTACATGCCCTTCGCTTTGAGGATCTTAAGGAGGTCTATGGCTCTTTTCTCATTTAATTGAGTTCGGGTATTGATTTTAGTTTAGGGTGATTACATATTGCTATCATTTGTCCCTGAAACTAGATTGCACATTAATTTGATGCTTGTGTATTCTTATGTTAATAAATTGAAAAATCTAAAAATATTTTCTTTTATTTTAGAAAAATTTCCTAATAATACAAAAAGATTTTATTTTGATAAATTTTCAAAAATTTAAAAAGTTTTTTGTTATTTTACATCGTATATGGATGCAGATTTAAGATGTTCGAATCACAATTTCATTCTATCCATTCACGTGACATAATCATGGCGCTTTTAGACCTGGGTACATATAATTTTTTTTGGTTCTTAATAATGCGTGATTAGCATTGCGTCATTCATTATTGATTACCACCTTCATGCTAAAGTCATTATATCGCCTTGATTACACACACTTCACACCAACTTTTGAACATTGAACTTGCTTATCATATGTTGAATAATATGTTCTTATCTCAATCGTGCTTAATAACAAACCAAATGTAGTAGGTATTAATTGTCCATGTAAAAACCATTGCCATAATGTTTTACCAAAAAATTAATTGTTAAAAGTTTAAGCAATGAAAATGGGCTACGAAAGAATCAGTATTCTTTTCATTCAAATCCACCATTTAAAAGAGCCTAAAAGATGAATTCGACACATAAAAACAAAAGTGCTAAGGCCAAATATTTTTCATTGATGCTTCATTAAAAATGAACAATATGATTCCTTTAAATAATTGAGAGTTTATGCTTAAAATGTGAGATTTTTGGGGTATTATAAGTTGAAGATCAATGGGTTTGCACAATAAAATTCTTTCAAAAATATTAAGTAATTTGGCGTTATTAATTTAAGAAGCATTGATAATTTAAGAAGCATTGAAATTCAAGGAATTTTGTATGAGTAATGTCAATTTTACTCTGTTCAATAATTTTATACAAAAGGTTGAATCGAGTTCTTTGTTTAGGACTGTCTCTTTAACTTCATGCATCATTCCTACGTATGCTTCTATTGACTTTCTCGTACATTAAGTTCATATGCATACATTTCATATCCATGATTAAGATGTTTTCATGCTAGTCCATGGTGTGTTTGTTTGTATTTATATTTATATGTTTATATTCAAATATTTCAAAAATAGCTTGTTGGTTTGTTGAAGTTTCATTGCATATGCTTCATTATCTATAATTTGTGATGATATTTTAAATTTGTATACTTGTGATGTTAACTTTTTAGGGCATGAAAATAATACAAACAAAATGGGTGCAATAATGAATGTAGCATACGAGCATATAATACATATAAATGCAACACATAACATGGATATAACTATAAAATCAAGGTTGAATAGGTGCAGCACACTAAATTAACTATGGGAGAACGATACTACCTCAAGCGAGTTAAAATCAACAATTGTAGGACTGTTTTAAGAACACAAAATACTCAGATTAAAAAATCATCTGAATCGCCGATCCGATTTCATATTTGGATTCTACACGAAAAATTGGGCCACGTATGTGTTTTGAGTTTTTCTTAAATCTTATCCGAAAGCACTCAAAAAGAAGATCTAAAACACTCTAAACTAACTCTTGCTATTCCTCTCATTTTCACCTCTTTGGATTTAGTTTTCGGCCTCTCTGTAGCCCCTCCCTCAAAGCCTAGCTTAAAGCCTAAGCTAACACATATTACTATATTGCCCTTAATTTTAAAATTGTCAACTTTATATATTTAAACTATTAAAAAATGTTCCAAAACCATTTCTATTTAAATTTAAATGTTTGATTTGATTTCAATCCAAAATAAATTATTTTTAAATATAATATCAATAAAAATATTTTTATTTATAAAAATATCTCGATTAATAAAATAATGATATTACTGAAATCTCATATAATATTTATAAATAAGCCCTCAAAATTATGGGGTATTACAGATTATTTTTTCGATTTTATGTTTTGTAACGGAATAGCCAAATGGGGAGATTTGTAAGAGAACAATTTATGATTACTTATCTCGTTACGTTTATAGTTTGGCATATTCCGTTAACCTGTTACACTTCCCAATAATCGTAAATTGAAGATAAGTTAGTGACTGAACACATCAATCGAAAGATGAAGAGTTGATATTGTCACTATAATCATAAAAAAGGTATGTGAGGTTGATAGTGTTAACTTATGTTCAGGGGTATTTTTATACTTGTTTTGATCCAAAATATTTTTTTAAAATGTTTTTAAAAAAAATTGCCAAGTCATTAGAACGATATCTGGTATGTTGTTCGAATGAGTTTTTGTACCTCGTTAAAACAACTTCGAACAAACTTCTAACGAGAATGTTTTGGACTATGATAGTTTCAATATCCTTCTTAACACTATTACAACTAAGGTATTACAAACTAGACACAATTTTAACACAATTAAGTTTTTTTCTTATATCTCGTGTGTTTATTTATTTGTTCGATTTAGATTCAATATCTTGGATGATTGGTTTCACCTAATTAACAAAGATAAATGTATATTAAAATTGAACTTGGCTTGTTTGTGACCTAATCTGCGAATTTTACCTTTGACCATATAATCAAACCACTCTGCACATTTTTTAACCATTATATTGAATATAAGAAAGATAAAATCCTTAATAGTGGATGCATATACTTCATTAGTGGCACTTATATTTTGTTCTCTAAATTCCTCTCTACCAATAAGCTTTAAACATCAGGACCATTAATGCATAGATGACCAAAAACATAAAGGTGATGGAATCTCGGAAAAAGGAGCACTAAGAGAAACTTACACTCATAGTGGCAAGACTTTTCCTCTTGCTCTTACACCACTTGAATTTGAACCTCGAACGACAAAAGTAGAGAACCAAGGCTAGAATATTTAAGAGGAAGATGGAGAAAGACATGATGATAAATACCTATAAGCTCTCCCTCATCTACAAAGGTTCTAAGTTAGCATCTCGATTGAGGAAATGTTAGCTCTCCTAGATGGCCAGTTCCATGGGGGTTATAAGTACTTGGGATAATGAGATAAATAAGATGAAATACAATCGAAGTAACTTCCTTGCCAATTATCAATCACAAACAGCTAAAATCAGAGTTAAAATTGTGAAAATGCCTTTCCCATTTCATTAAGAAGGGCAACTTTATACTCTCCCTCTAAAATAGAAAATTCCAATGATAAAAACATTTAATGGGACCAAAGATACCACAGACCATATTGAAATATACATGTCACTCATGCTACTACAAGATATCCCAGATGAGGTGTTGTGCAGTGCTCTTACAATTACTTTAAAGGATACAATGAGGCATTGGTTCACTAAGCTTAATCCCGAAACCACCAAACAGTTAATTGAGATGGAATGATCATTTATGGTCTAATTCATTGGGGCTCATAATATGCACAAGTCTTCCACCTTTCTCTTTAAATTTAAGCAGAAGACACGAGAGACACTTTATGAGTATGCAAAAGGGTTAAATATCAAGGCATTATTGGTAAGTGACCTCAACAACACCATATGTGTGGCATGCGTAATTTTAGTACTCACTCCAAGGCATGGATAAGGTATTTTAAAAAGAGGCCACCTCTAACCATGGCTAAACTACTAGAAAGAGATCTAAAATACACGAATGCATAGGATGCCATCTCTGCAAGGATCATCAAGGGAAAATGAAAGATGTGTTCTCTTTCCATGGGGATACCCAACTAAGAAGGGAGACTCCAAAGGTAACAAATGGAAAATAATGAATATTTAGAAGCCAAGAAATTCAAACCCCACTCACCGTCACATTAAAAGAGGTCTATACAGAAGTTGAATTTCAAAACATGTCACTAGAACCCAAACCTGCGGGGACATAAGAGGACAGGAGAGACAAATCAAATTATTATAGATTCCATAAGGATCATGGTCACAAACCTAATGATTCCATTGTAAGGAGGCTATCTAAGAGGTTATCAAGAGGGACTATCTCAAACAATTCATGGCCAATCCAGATAAATTCCAAGAGAAAGGTAACAAAAAATAAAAATTTATTGATGTCAACACCATTTCAGGTGGATTGATGGAGGACAAACTTCGTCTTTAGAACGAAAAGCTCATTTGAAATAAGTCAACAAGGACTGCCTCATGAGAAAAATCCAATGATTATTTTTCCAAAGACTGACCTCACATGGGTACCCTACCTAATGATGATCCTCTAGTCATCACCAAGGTGATGGAGAATGCAAAAGATGAACAATATCCTTACTGATATAGGAAGCTCAACTAACATCATGTTTATGGAGTTTTTTTATATCCATAGCCTTCACAATGAAAGAATTCCCACCAGTTATGACTCCATTTTTATATTTCAATGGAGATAGGACATTATCATCAAGGTATATCACTCTCCCATTAACTGCTGGCACTAAAAATTGCAACATCACCATATGGAACAAGTTTCTAGTGGTGGACCTTCGGGGGATTGACACTATAATTTTTTTTCTTCCAATCAGCGTATATTTAAATAAAACAACTTGATTTAAATAATATATCTAGGGTTTAAATCATTATACCTTTGCAAATCTTGTAAGTGATCTAATAGGGAGGATAATGTATGAAAAATATATAAAGGTAGCTAAGATATTTTAGTATATGATCCTACGAAGTAAGAACAACGTGTGGTCACCATTTAAGACTAGGATCTTGAAGCTCTTGGGAAGGCACTTTTCTTTTGCCACCCCGCACTCTCTCTGTTTTTATATGAGATTGAGAAAAAGTAATTTATTCTTATTTTGTTCTTGAGAAAATACGTCTTGGAATTTATTTATACTTAGAAGCGTAGAGCACTCCAAGTAAAACACATTTCCCCATAATAAGTCCATCATTAAAATGAAAGAGGCCTTTGTTAGAATGATAACTTCTCATAAGAAGACCTCGTGAAAAGATGACATCTTACCAAGTTTACATCTTGAAATAAAATTCCCCCCTTTAGAATAGTTTTTAACGATAGAAGACCATTTTTAAAATGAGGTCCTCATTCTAAGAAACTTTAGCAGAATGTCAAAAATAAGGTTAGTTAAAATCGTTTGGAGTAATGATAGAATTAATGGCTCACTTCTTTAATAAGGACTATACTGGGGACCAAGACTAAATGATTAAATTGGCACATGAAAATTCACAATTATAAATTGGTAATTTATTTCCTTTCTGTTTAATAGAAATTAATTCGACTAATTAATTACAACTCACTTTAATTTAAATATCTCAAAATTACTCGAATAAAGAGGTTTGATTTGCAATGTTGGATAGCCCATACTATGATTCCTTGTGTGCAACATACAATACTCGCTTGGTGAAATTTAATTCGTCGATAATCAATTTTCACTGACATCATATTTATCCCTTGATCTTTAACTTATATTTGTTACTCTACCAGATATAAATCCACTGGACATGTTTAATAGAAGCTACAAAAACTATAAGTTTATTAAGGGGTATTAGAATCATGAAATTCTACCGGATGCTAATTCCTCGGTAATATGATCTTAGACAATCCCACATAATTGGCCTACTTAGAGAGATTCAGACCCAATAAATTGGATGACATCCATAATATTATAAGCAATAATTACATGAATATTCCAATCCTCATAATCATTTAGATTAAGAATATATGCACCCACTGAAAACTTTGTGAGTTTATGCATGTCTAATCAAGTCAGTACCTAGACTTGAATCTCATAAGTGGTTATGTTTGATACATTCTTGATGTACTAGTACAATCTTCTTTGAACTGTCAAACAAGTTCCTCAACCATCAATTATGTTCATGTAGTTAAGATAACCTGCTAATATTGTACAAGAAGCTTTACCCATATGATGTCAACTAGCTACTATAGACACCCCATCTTAGGACCCCCTTAAGAACCTCCTTAGGTCCTTAAAACTCACTCGTTAACCACAAACCCTAGGTTATAATTCGAGTACAGATTTAGAGGCCACTGAGCACTCTCGGGCCTCATTTGAATCCGATTAAATTTCTCATCAGAGAAAATCATTAATGAGTCATTGAAGAGATCTGAATCTCTTTTCCAACGGCCTGTCCCGTGTGTGAATCGGCTTTACAGTTCAAACGAATGACCCGTTTACTATCTAAAACTAATTTAAAGGCCATCAAGAACTCCTGATCCCTTTTGACTTCAGTAAACTTTCTCGTTTGAGAAAAATCTCAATGAATCTTCAAAGGGATCTGAATCCATTTTCCAATGGTTCGCTCAATGCACGAATCAACCTTATGGTTTAGACGAACAGTCCATTTTACTATAAAAACTAATCTGGAGACTATTGAGCGCTCCCAAGCATCATTCGACTACGGTCAACTTTCCATCTTGAGCAAAGCTCAATGAATCTGAAACCCCTTTCCAATTGTCCACCCTGTGCACAAATTAACCTTATGGTATAGACAAATGACCCATTTTACTCCCAAGGGTCACCGGGTACTTCTGGACCCATTTGACCTTAGTTAACTCTCTGAACCGAACAAAGTTGAATGAAATATCAAAGGAAACTGAATACCCTTTCCAATGATCCATCCCGTGTGCAAATCGGCCTTATGGTTCGGACAAACGATTCATTTTCCTTTGAGAACTTCCTGTCTAGTGACCAACGGGGGCTTATAGGCCCCATTTGGCCTCGATCAACTCCTGAACCCGGAAGTATCTCAATGGATTCTTAAAGGGATCTGAATACTCTTTCAACGGTCTGTCTCATGCGCAATTCTGACTTACGATTTGCATTTTATCACAATTTTTCCAAAAAACTTATACCAGACTGCCAAATGGCACCCTCAGGACCCTGCATATCGGCAGTGAGCCTGAGGGGCTATGCTGATAGGCAGGTTCAGTACTCTGTCGATCGGAACCCGCTTGTCCTTATAAATTGAGGTCATGACCTCACTTTCAAAAGCACCCCTGAACACCCCTTTTAGCAATTCGGAGAACATTCTCTCAAATTGAGAGATGTTCCCCTCTTAAAAATCCCATTTCCCACATTCCTTACCTTTCATACTCCATTTAGTATATTCCCCCCATATCCTCTTACCACCATCACCTCACTTCGAGATCAGCTCATCTACAATGAAGATCCACTTCAAGTCTCAATTAGGAGGTCCAATTCTCCATCCAAGTCTTTAAATTCTCTTATTTTAGCATTAGTTGTTTTATTTTTACTTAAGCACTTTAATTTATTATATCACATATCTTATTCTCGAACCTTTATTATTAGTATTCGCACATACTTTATTTCCATAAAAAAACCAAAGAAGGAAAAATAGGGTTTACTTATAAATTCTAAAAGAGAATTCTCACCATACATTCTCACACTTAAATCACGTTTATCTCTACACATACATATAAGAGAAATATATCGAATGGATTTATGGGTTAAATCCCACCCTATGTTGATTTTGAACTACGTGGACTTTGATGCCCCTTGGGCTACGTAGGAAGCTTGGGTAAATCGCTAGACTCGAGCTCTCCCTTATATACATCTGTTACGTTGTTTTATTATATATATTCTTAGTGGATTTCATATTCTTGCATGCTTGTGTCTTTTCCAATGTATAAATTTTTTCTGCTATAATGACTTGTGATTTGACAAACAATTACTCTATATTTTGAATTATTATTTTTGGGAGCACTCCTAAGGATTAACTCACTCCGTCCTTTTCGATGATGTGAGTTGAACGATTCCATTCTCTATTTATATTATGCAAATAAGAACACACTTCACAAAGTTTAACATGAGAAGATTAACACATGCCCATGCGAGACAACAAGGGTGGGATGGGTGCCTAACACCTTCCCATTCCATGACTTAATCCCCAAACCTTTGAACTATTTGGTTTCGTAAACATCAGTATTGTCCTTAATGCCGTTCTCTCGAGGCAACAACATTTCTTTAGCCTATTTTGTGAAAAATAGGCCGAAGATTCTATCTCTACATATTACCCCACATTGACGATGGCCAAGTGCCCTGAGAAAGGGAGCAATCTCGTGTGCATGCATGGAAAAAGGGGGAAGCAATCCTAGTCCCCTCGGGATGACCACAATGGCGAATTCACGGGGGATGATTTTAAGAGGACTGGACTCTATTTTCTGCATGAGTGTTATTCTTTTCTTTATGTGTGTGTATGCACCTACCCGTATGTTCCCCTTTCTCCTCTATTTACTTTTTTGTGTATATCTCTCTTATGTATATATATTACTTTTCACTCACTTATACACTTCAGACACTAGTATATACTCTCCATGTACACTTCACACACTTTCACTTAGTTTCACTTTTACTTACATGCTCACACACCACATTGAATATCCATGCCTAGACTTCACTAGCACCCACCCACACTTCCCACACTTTTATATATCTCCATGCTCACTTACACATACCATAAACCACTTGTAGTTGATCCATGTATAGGCTCAATACTACATACACTCACTTGTTTATATTCCCATGTCAATTTCTCATTCACATATCTCCATGCTAGATTTACTCTTCATGATACTTGTATATGCTCCCTTATTAGTATAGTTCTCCCTTTACTCATCATGGAAATAAAAAAAATAATAAAAAAAATACTCTCTCCATAATATGCTAATTAAGACCCATGCATTTTCCACAACACATTACCAAGAGCGTGGAAATATCGAACAAAATTTTGTCCCGTACTGGGCGGTCACTTTATGATGGGCGCGGTCCTGCGGGTCACAGTTAGCCTAAGCGATATGACTCTCACCTTACATTGTCCTTGTCCCTTCGACATATATTGAACGGTCCCCCCCACATCGTATTTCTTGATCGAACTCACGACGAGAGGTATATAGAAGGGAACTCATTCATGTACATTGACTATATCAAATTGTCTCTCACATATTGATCAAGGGTGAAAAGTAGCGCGTGTAAAGACGCTAATCGTTGTTTTCGTTTCGCCAACTCAATACAAAAACCTAAGTTACTACTACACTTGCGAGGCAAGCACAACGGTAAGTCGGGTATCGAAAATCCACAGAGATGAGATGTTAGAATTTAAGTGATTTAATACTCCGAAATAAAAGTGTAAAAGATGAATTACAAACTAAAAGAAAAGATGCATGAAAGGGAAAGATTAATCTAGGCAAGGGAAATTAAACTAAATTAATAAAGAGAATAAAAACTATAGGTTGCGTCGAATATCCCTCACCCGAGTTAATTAGTATAAAATGGTTACATGGGTCGACGAGTTATTAAGGTTGCGTCTCATTTCGACAGTTAAGTAAATCAAGGGTTGTCACACCCCTAAATTTGCATAAAAGCCACATACGATTTTGGTGTCAACAAATACCCCGGAAATTACGCGCGAAAGGTCGTAAGCACGGGACATACATGATATGCCCCGTCAAATCTCCTAGGCGTAATAACTAGGACAACGCACCCGAAATAGACCCGTAAACACCATCACCAAAGCAAAGCAACATGTCAACCCGGAATGAGTTCAATCCGACACAACCTAGACTAAATTAGCCACTACACATAATTAATGACATTAATTAAACTAACTAATTAATTAAAGCGACTAATTAACTAATGAAAACAATAAATAACAATAATTAAACAAACTACAAAGTATGGAAACTAGCTACAAAGAAAGAAAACAACAAAGAAGAGAATGAATAGTAGAATTCTTACATAAAATGGGTGAAAACCCAAGTGAAAATGGAGGAGAGGGTGAGCTCCCACCAAAACCCCCAAAATTTCTTCTAACCTTATCTAACTAAAACAAGATATATCAAAGAAAAGCCCCAAACACTCATTTAATACCCCAAAATAAACCCCCAACAAAACCAACCCAAAAAACCCAAAATAAGTCAATTTTCGTACATATCTGATGGGACCGGTCGACCTCATGTTTGGGACCGGTCGACCGCACTTTTGGAATTTGCCTTGGGCTTGAGGCAGCCCCCTTTTCCCTCCGAACCAATTTTGAGGCGTTGCACGGAAACGGCCATAACTCCCTCATACGGAATCGAAATGAGGCGTGGTCGGAACCGACGCGAAGCTAATTCAATTATCTACATGATTATGTTTTGAAACCCTCCAAATTATGCAGTATGAAATTACCAAAATGCCCTTGAAGTAGAAGAAAATACCGAAACCTTTCGGAAATGGGCATAACTTCCACATACGGAGTCAGAATGACGCACGGTCAGTGGCCACGGAAAGACAATTTCATGATCTACATGTTGGTAACTTCATTACATAAAAAATAGTGAGTTTTAAAAGACCAAATTGCCCTTGAAGTAGCATTCGACGACGGAACTTCTCCGAAATGAGACCGAACCTCACTTTTAGCGTTCCAATACCTACAAAAGCACAAATAACCCCTGCAAAGTATGTATATATCCAAATCCAAGGTTGTCTGGTTAATGAGCATAATTATAGGCATTTAGGATCGTAAAAGTGCTAGAATGCATAAAGATAACGGGCGAAAATATGCAATATTCGATACGAATCACACCCCCTAACTTAAACATTGCTAGTCCCTAGTGATGAAACAAACAAAACCAGTCCACAGAAGGACATACAAAATGTATATATGCATCGAAATATAATTGCCACTTTCGTAGGGAACACGATTGCATTTAGCATATGCAATAAGCCGTTAAACCCCTAGGTCACCCTAGTGGACGAGTGTCATCTCGTGAGGGTTTTCAGGGATGGTACCCACAAACATCATATAGTTTCCTCAAAATATGCCCAAACCAACATGCTACAAGCCCAACAAAAGCGAAAAAGATTTCATATGCATTATTAGCAAAGTGAATGAATTCACACAAAAGTCCGAATCATTAACATTATAGAATGCACCTCATAGAATTGAAACCTTAAAATGTGGGAGGGGAGCGAGCACATGCAAAGTGTGATTTGGCAAAAACTTATATAAACCGGATAAACATTAAAGCAAGCATATATTCAATCCTCACGGGATTACGCTCATCAAGCGAATTCACTCAAAGCAGGGAGGTAACACACGGAACATGCGGGCTAAAGAGTAATTGTAAATGGAAACTAGGCCGCGCACATGTCACAAAAGAAGAACGCTATATATAAACTGAAAAATGTAATCTCAATGAAAGGATACCGCACACTAAAAGAGGCGAAATGCATTTTCACAGATTATCACAACTATTATGACTTTTAAATTACATCAACCTAAGATCACATAGGACTTGAATAGGTTTATAATGTAGGTATGGCTAAGGTACGAAACTAAGGAATATATGTACGAATTCAAAGTGTTCGGAATGAAAACTCGGGATAATGGGATAATTCGGGCAATATCAAAATTGGAAAACGAGTTCCAAAACGACATTAGATACATCATCGGGGAGAGTAATCAAAGCTTATTGAACTATATACAACATATACAAACTTTTCTTTCCTTTTCTTTTCTTCTTTTTCTCATTTTCTCTTTTATTTTCTTTTGCTTTTTGCTTTCTCTTTTTCTTAACTTTTTTCACTACTTTTCTTTACTTATCAAACTCTCATATGCCTAAATTGCAACCGGCATCATAACAACATCATTCAATACCAAGTAACACTCCAAACAAAGGTATGAAAAGTGTATGTATGGGCTAAAACTCCAATTTAGAGTTAGTTATGGTAATGAGGTTATGAAACGAAAGGCTAATATTTAGGCTCAAAGGGGTTAACGAGGGTAAACATATAAGGGTGAGGTCAAGGCTAATATGGGTGATATAACAAAGATGGCCTATGATCATTTCCTAAAGTTTACGCAATTCTCAAATCAAAAGAATATATGAAAATCATGCTCAAGTAACACATTTCAAGTATAAACTCAATTAATGAACGGTGAAATGAAAGAATAGTGAGATTACCAACGAATTCAACGTTTTCAATGAGAAATGAATAGTGTATACACTCACAAACGACGAAAGGTACAAAGCTTACTCGGTGTAAGTATATACAATGCAACAAAAGATTACCGAGTTATAAAAATCTTAAACCAAATCAATATAACAATAAAAGTGCATGTGCTCATGGGATTAAAGTTTAATTCATGAAGTTATTCACAATATCAATAATCGAGATTAAAGTCTAATAACTTCTAAAATCGAGAACATGCATCATTGGGTTGTCAATTGGATCGGACAATTATTGAAATTTATCATCGGAAACAAAGGCAAAATGCCCAAAAAGGAGAAAAAAGAAAGAAAATCTTTTTGAAATTTTTAATTTTTCTAAGAAAAGCATACTAAGTAACTAACATGTGAGCAAAAACATGGACTAAAATAAGAAATGGATAGAATATCCCACACCCCCTAACTTCAAACATGACATTGTCCTCAATGTAAATTAAGAACCAAGTCAAAGAGAGGAAAGGAGCGATATTACCCAAAAATGGAGCGATCCACATAAGAACAAGTCCAAAGAATCTACAAAACAAGTTAGTACCGAGCATAGCAAAAACAAATAATAAAAAGTTAACTAATTACATTAGACTAAATTAAAAAGGAAAGAAAAAATAAAAAGAAAGAATAAAAAGCTAACTATATACAACCTACTATTTAGACTTCACACTAACTGTACACTAGAAGTCTAAATAGCTGAGGGTCCACCGTGAAAATGATTTGACTTTGGAGGATAACCGGTGTACCCTCACATACAAGCATGCCTTCCGAAAAATATGAATTCCGTTTTAACAACGGAAGGCATGTGTAAGGCGAAAGAAATGAACCATCGCCAATTAAAAGTTTTGGAGGGACGATGGGGGGTTTGGATTGAACGGGTGACAAAAACAAGTGGGGACCAAGAAAAGCCGAATATCCTCCCAATGATTTTGAAGTTGGAATGGGAGGCGGCGCACACAAAGGCAAAGATGCGATCGTGGAGGGCGACTCGAGCAAGTACTCCTCATCGGCGATAGGGTTTAAAACATTAAAGTTCGAAACCGAATCATCGGGTACTTGTTCTGGTGGGGTAATAGAGAATGAAAAAGGGGATGAAAGAAATTCAAACTCATGAGGTGAATCATCATCGCATGAAGTTGGAATTTCAAAGGAAATAATATCATTTTCAATGAAATGTTCTTCTTTGGGGGCCAAAGAAGAAATCATTTCATTGCAAATAGATATTACGTCATTTTCATC
Organism: Sambucus nigra; assembly: GCA_949130495.1. Lineage (NCBI taxonomy): Eukaryota > Viridiplantae > Streptophyta > Magnoliopsida > Dipsacales > Adoxaceae > Sambucus > Sambucus nigra. The sequence goes on along the minus strand of OX422215.1, from coordinate 320,555,184 downwards.
CTCACTTTCAATATCTATTACGAGATGGGCAAAGTCTAGAATGGTTTGTTCCAAAGTAGGTACAAGTACCTCATTTGGTTCAAAACATTCCTCGACTTCAAAAGTCTCGGAAGCAAAATCGTCGTCGGACTCAAATAATAAATCCAACTCATGTTCCCACGAACGATTTTCTTCCCGATAATGATTTTCAATTTTCTCATTCTCATACATACGCAAGCCCTCACCGAATGTCATAGGTCGAGGTGCGGATGCATTAGAATGGGAACTTTGAAAATTACCATCGGACTTAAACGAAAACTCATTATTATAGGAATTTTGAAAACTATTGCAATTCGTTTCAAAATTCCTATTATAAGGAGGTAAAGGCCCAAAATCATTATCATCATCATCAAAATTCCAATAACCTAAGTTTTGACTTTCGTTATACTCGCCCAACGTAATATGTGAATTTACAAATTTTTGGGATTCTAAGTATTCACCGAAAGTCATAGGTTTGCGGGAATTTTGAGAATTATAACAATGATTACCGAAAGAATTGGAATAAGACATGCTTACCCCAAAAATGGCTCGAAGTGGCGGATTCCACAAAGTAAGTGCGCGCGGGAAAAATTCGAGCGTTTCTAAGTGCTCAAATGTGGAAGTCCTACAAAAAGTCAGCAAATAATACAAATAGAAAGAAAATACTACGAAAAACTAAATCAAATAAAGTCTAAAACAAACTCATCCCCGGCAACGGCGCCATTTTGATCAAGGGTGAAAAGTAGCGCGTGTAAAGACGCTAATCGTTGTTTTCGTTTCGCCAACTCAATACAAAAACCTAAGTTACTACTACACTTGCGAGGCAAGCACAACGGTAAGTCGGGTATCGAAAATCCACAGAGACGAGATGTTAGAATTTAAGTGATTTAATACTCCGAAATAAAAGTGTAGAAGATGAATTACAAACTAAAAGAAAAGATGCATGAAAGGGAAAGATTAATCTAGGCGAGGGAAATTAAACTAAATTAATAAAGAGAATAAAAACTATAGGTTGCATCGAATATCCCTCACCCAAGTTAATTAGTATAAAATGGTTACATGGGTCGACGAGTTATTAAGGTTGCGTCTCATTTCGACAGTTAAGTAAATCAAGGGTTGTCACACCCCTAAATTTGCATAAAAGCCACATACGATTTTGGTGTCAACAAATACCCCGGAAATTACGCGCGAAAGGTCGTAAGCACGGGACATACATGATATACCCCGTCAAATCTCCTAGGCGTAATAACTAGGACAACGCACCCGAAATAGACCCGTAAACACCATCACCAAAGCAAAGCAACATGTCAACCCGGAATGAGTTCAATCCGACACAACCTAGACTAAATTAGCCACTACACATAATTAATGACATTAATTAAACTAACTAATTAATTAAAGCAACTAATTAACTAATGAAAACAATAAATAACAATAATTAAACAAACTACAAAGTATGGAAACTAGCTAACAAAGAAAGAAAACAACAAAGAAGAGAATGAATAGTAGAGTTCTTACATAAAATGGGTGAAAACCCAAGTGAAAATGGAGGAGAGGGTGAGCTCCCAACAAAACCCCCAAAATATCTTCTAACCTTATCTAACTAAAACAAGATATATCAAAGAAAAGCCCCAAACATTCATTTAATACCCCAAAATAAACCCCCAACAAAACCAACCCAAAAAACCCAAAATAAGTCAATTTTCGTACATATCTGATGGGACCGGTCGACCTCATGTTTGGGACCGGTCGACCGCACTTTTGGAATTTGCCTTGGGCTTGAGGCAGCCCCCTTTTCCCTCCGAACCAATTTTGAGGCGTTGCACGGAAACGGCCATAACTCCCTCATACGGAATCGAAATGAGGCGTGGTCGGAACCGACGCGAAGCTAATTCAATTATCTACATGATTCTGTTTTGAAACCCTCCAAATTATGCAGTATGAAATTACCAAAATGCCCTTGAAGTAGAAGAAAATACCGAAACCTTTCGGAAATGGGCATAACTTCCACATACGGAGTCAGAATGACGCACGGTCAGTGGCCACGGAAAGACAATTTCATGATCTACATGTTGGTAACTTCATTACATAAAAAATAGTGAGTTTTAAAAGACCAAATTGCCCTTGAAGTAGCATTCGACGACGGAACTTCTCCGAAATGAGACCGAACCTCACTTTTAGCGTTCCAATACCTACAAAAGAACAAATAACCCCTGCAAAGTATGTATATATCCAAATCCAAGGTTGTCTGGTTAATGAGCATAATTATAGGCATTTAGGATCGTAAAAGTGCTAGAATGCATAAAGATAACGGGCGAAAATATGCAATATTCGATACGAATCACATATACTGTCCCCATGAGGAATATAGTGAGGTAATTCATGTACACTCAGGTATATCAAATGGCTTGTCCACACGTATCGATGAATGATTGCCCTTATAGGCAAGAGGTATATCGTGGAAGTCATGCCAAAGGGGGGAACCTTTCCACTAACCCAACAAGTGTAAAAATCTCATATAGGTGTCAAACCTAGGGCACTCATACTTAGTTTGCCGATTACCATGTGAAACTTTGGGTCGGTATACCGTCCCAATTTTCACGCTATTTTGCCTTTTTTCAAAACAGGTTTCCATTTGTGAGACTGAAAAAAAGTTAAACTGCGTATTACATATTTTTAAACCCTAATTTCCAAGCGATCGGGTCCCATTTGACATATTTCTGCATTTAGGCAAACCTGAAACAAGTGAAACCCTAATAATAACATTAATAATAATCATGCTAAGACTCCTCTCCTTTTTCCCTCTCTTTTTAAAACTAAAATACCTAGAACATGTTTCTCATCTTTTATAAAATACTAAAAATTTTCTCCCTCCTTCTTTCAAAAATAAATTCGAACCGTTTTCCTTCTCAGGTCAATCGCATCCCCAATTTTTGGCCTCACTCCTTATTGGCTTCAGTCTTTCATCTAATCGCCCCGAGGCTCTGCTGCTTCTTCTGCTACTTCATTTGAGTTTGGGATCTACCTTCACGAGCTCTTTATGGAGAACACTGTCCAAGTACCAAATGTGTATCCCGATCCGATGAATGTGTTAGCCCAACTCAATGCTATGATTGACAAACTTCAAATAAAGGTCCATGTAATATAGTGTCACCGGGCCAAGATTATCGAAAAACCCAATGTTCTCTTTCCTCATGCCATGGTGCCACCCATTCCAAAGCCTATTTGGGTCCCAGAAACTAGGGTCTAACCTGTTAGTACCTGTGGATCCCAAAGAGGAAGGAAGACCTCAAACTACTGTCAAAGAAGTTTGACTAAGTAAATATATTTGGGAAGTACTTGGACTGCACCCATATGTATCCCTATCCTAAAGATAGACTGTCGGAGAAGTAAAAATGCCAGACATCAAGAAATTCAGGGGAAGAGGACCCCCTTTTGTTCACCTTCGAAGCTATCACCAATCCATGATTCTGAAGACGCACCCGAAGGCCCCCGATTTTAAAATCAAAAGTCTTTTTATACTTTAAAAGTAATTTCCTTGTTAAATATATGCGGAAGCGTAAGATGATGGCTCAATGAAACCAAATTTTAATTTACTTAAAAATTAAAGTTAAACCAAGTGAAATAGTATTAACACACATACTATTTAAATTTCACTTAAACCACGTTAATTAATCCAAGTCCTAGAAAATTTGCCTAAGTTATATTTTGCAATTTTATCAAGTTAGGCCAAACCAATTTTATCAATTAAATTCATGACTTGAATTAACTAACATAAACATTACCCAATATTAATTTGTACCAAATTAAATAAGTAGTGATTAAATTAAACCAATTTTATCTTTTTACCTAAGCATGCGTTCTAGGTGATTTTGCAAAAGATAAAATAAACAATTAATCCACTACACCGCGATGTACGAGGAAAAACCCACAACGAAAAAAAACCTCGGACTACCCTAGCCTCAAATCCACTAAGTACGAAATTTACAAATACAAGCAAGATGACTTACAACACTCGACTCGATCCTTCTTAAGCCCCGACGCGTCTTCTTGTATTAACCTCTTCTTAGCGAATAACCACGGAGCTACACCGCAGTCTCGAAATCCACCGATCGGACTTTATATGGTCACCGTCACCAGAACTATGAGCCTTTCTCCAAGTGGGTAAATCAACTAAAACCTCTTCTTCTCTGTGGGATTTAGAAGTAAACCCATAACGTCTCTTTAAATGGTAGAGATGAAAACCCGGTGCCAAAACTCCAAGCAAAGTATATATATATATCTATGGAAGCTTGGATAAACAATATGGGTGTAAAACAAGTGTTTAAAACATTTTTCTTGAAAATCAACAACACTTAAACAAAGAACTTTTTCTCTTTTGATTTCTCTCCCAAAACACTCTCTTAGAGGTTGTAGGATATGAAAAAGTTGAGTTAAAAACTTTGGTTCCCACACTTAGATATTCTGTCAAAAGTTAGTGGGGGTAAAGTAGTGAAAAAAGTGGGAAAAACTGCTCAAAACTACCAAATACTTGTTCCCGCCAAATCTTGTTCGACCGACATTTTTGTTCGAACGAGATTTTTAACGAAGTTCCAATGTGAACTCGTTAGAAATCTCATTGGAAGCTCGTTTGAACAACATGTTCGTTCGAACGACACTTTGAACGACATTCCAGTGGCCTTATGGGGAACTCGTTGGCAAACTCGTTCGAACGACTTATGGTTCGAACGAAAATCTCATTCGAACGACACTTCGAATGAACTCCCAGAAAGTTTGAAAAATTCAATTTTTGCCCAGAAACTTTATGTTCTTTAATATAAAGTTTAAATGTAATCTTTCTAAAATTAAACAACAGTTTTAAATAAACGTTCACCCGTTATAAAATGTTCCAAGCTCCTATATATATATATTAAAATGCATTCATACCTTAGGAGCAATGGAACCATGTTGATGACGTAGAAACGAGGCACAAACAAACTCGGCAATGTGATGAAGCTTTATACACTTGGCCGCTACGCCTTCAACAAACACGACATAGGCTTGAAGGATGATCAATATACTCTATCCTATGACTTAAACGTTTTTGTCCGAAATTGAGCCAAAACTACAAAGGACTCAATTAGAAATTTGTGTCCTTACAGATTCTCCTTGGTCCCTCCGAGGAGACTGTGGCCCTGATGTTCTAGCAAACCTTGAAAGAAAGTGCCCTTCGATGGTTTCTATCCCTTGAAGAATCCAGGATCCATAGTTAGTAGGATTTTTCCCGAGAATTCATGTATCAGTACAATATAATGAGGAGCTAGAAGTTATGCATCGAGATTTAGAGCTTCTTAAGAAAAACCCTGAGGAAACAGTTAATAGCTTCATAGAAAGGTGGAGAGAAAAAGCTACCACCATGACCAATAAACCCTACGAGGAGGAACAAGTCAGTGTTGTGAAGACGAACTTCTTGACTCATATTTGAGCACCCATAGGAAGAATAAATCAGTATTGTGAACAAGTCGGTATTGTGATTTCCATCAATCCCCAGGTTATACCACCGATCAATGCTTCCACATTAGAAATGTGATCCAAGGCCTAGTCGACCAGGGTATTCATCGCCCCAACAACTAATTATAAACCTAATACCACTCATAACCCACTTCCAACACATACAAATGGCAAATTCCTAGAAAGTGACCCAGAATTTGACCCATCTACTCAAATTGTGACCAACAAAGCACTCATCATCCTTAAAATCTTACCCAAGCTGCTTAGGGTTTGCCCATATTTTCTCCTACACCCTACCTGCTTTATCGATCAAGCTTTGTCACTCCCTATAATGTCTTGCATCACCGTCTGCACCCAATCTGAGGAGGAAGACATGGAGTTACCAGCTATGTTGAACCAACTCTTAGAATTTGGGCTGAAATTACCCACTGAGATGACCGTTGATTATCGAAATTTCAGTGACTTATTCATGGAATCCCAAAAGTGGGCTCGAGAATCAGATGAATGGGTAATACCCGTTGAAGAAGTCAGTCTAGATGATGTGGTAAAGATAGTGGCAGATACATTTCGACAAACAACTAAAATTTGCGGCATTTATGAGTTACTCATCACTTTAAAGCTTCAGGGACGGTTGGTCCCTTCACTCCTGCACCTCCCCACTGAGTGGTAAGATTTGTATGATGAAGCCATTGATGTTGTTGAATGTATTGATTATTCTTGGCAAGAGGACATAGTTTTCGCCGGATGAAGGGGTGATTTTGACAACTCAGATGACGAATCAAGTCATGAAGAAGTCAGTCCAGTAACCAACCTATGTGGGATAATATATCCTTTGAAGATCAATTGGGTGAAATCAATAAAGTATCTATTCATCTCGAGGTCGATTAAGCCACGATATTCTTGCTCTTCCCCGTCTCAGTGAACCATATGACCAGATTTAGGAGACAATACAAGGATTCAATTCCTCATGAAATAGAGATAGATAAAGGAAAGGAGGTTATCGAAGAACTTCCCATGCCATAAATGGCCATAGATTAGAGTAAATTCCATGATCAGATCAAGAACACCCAAGCCAATATCACCCTATGGGGGATTTTTCATGTCCTCTCCTCACTTCTACCAGACTCCTTTATTTTTTCGAAGAAGACATACCAAAGTTCAACCCTGAAGATAATTATGCCCTCAACATTTCTGTTCAAGTCTTAGGAAAGACAGCACCACTTGCACTTGTTGATAAGGATCTAACCTCAATGTTTGTTCTCTCAGAACCTTCAACTATTTGTGACTGAAAGTCAGTGATCTCACTCCCACTTTCACCACCGTACGTGCTTATGACAATACCCGTCGAGAAGTAATGGGGTCCATAAGATCACACTAAGGGCTAGCCCTATCCATCTTGTTATCAAGTTTCAAGTTATCGATATACCTACATGCTTTAATATATTCCTTGGCCATCCATGGCTCCACAACATCCGAAGGGTACCTTCTTATCTTCATCTGAAAGTGAAGTTCTTTGCCAAGGATCAAGTTATCACCATTTTGGGGGATGACAATAGTACAAATACTTCCAGTACTAGCAACCCAATATTAAAAATATAGTATGGTATGAATAACATGCCCCTTTCAAATTTTAGAGTTCATCCACTTCCCCTCCCAATGGGAGACAATTTCAAAGACCGGGGCTATCCAGAACACGACCCTCATGGCAATGTCAATGTGATTCAGATGTTCAAGAACATGCACTTCATGCCCATAATGGTGATGGGGTGATGCTAGTAAGGGATCCTTGGACCCATAGTACTTAAGGAGGCCCTATGTGGCCTGGGTTACCAACCCTCACCAGATGAACTCAAAGCACTCCGTCGACCGAGATAGAAAAGAATCTTAGAGAGAGAAAGGAATTTTTCAACAAACTCTTTGAATTGAAGATTTATCAAGGACGATGAAGACTTCCCCTTTTGTAGCTTCCCTGAGCCGTGGTATAACCGCACTGTCAAGAAGATAAAATGGGGCTAGAAATCTTCTTTCAAGGCAATAAATCTTAGGTCGAAGACTACAAATATGAAGTGCAACCTCTCATCGAGAACGTCGTAACAAGTACCAATGACTCTAAGGAAAGTGATTTTGAAGACTTATTTGACTTATAGACACGAGGGCCAAGTCTCTGTGTGATCCACTTAGATGCTGTGCTGTTGGACCCCTCTGCTCAAATCAAAGTTATTGACAGGACTCTCCTCAACTAGAATGCCATTCCAGTCCAACTTGCTTGAATTCAACCTGACCCTTCTATTTACCCTATACAAGTCTCTTCCCATGTTGTTGTTTTTCCTTTTCCCGATGTCAATGTAACTGAGACCTCTTTTGAGGATATTCTTAATGCTATTTTTCTCGAACATGGAATAAATGAGGATTTTGAGTATCTTTATGTGACTTACATTAATTGTGTTAATTATGATCAGACCTTTGATGATGATGATTTTGCAAATGAACAATTCTTAACTGATCTTAATGAGGAGAATAACAAATAACATAACCGCATTTAAATGAATGATGAGACTATTATTATTAACATCGGTTCTAGTATCCATAAACGTGATATTAGGATAGGGTCCACCTTTAATGGGCATGATTTGAAGAACTATTGAAGGAATTTCTAGACGTCATCGCATGGTCCTACAATGATATGCTTGGCATTGACCCAAAAATAGCTCAACATGAGATCCCGACATTTCCAGAATATAAGATGGTCAAACAAAATCTAAGGAAACTCCGTACCGAATGGTTTCTCAAAGTTAGAGAGGAAGTGGTTATACAACTGAAGGTGGGTTTCATTTACATGGTTGAATACCTAACAAGGTTCGCCAATATCGTCCCTGTGAAAAGTCGGGAGCAAACGCCCATATATACGTCGACTACTTGGATTTGAATAAAGCATTCCCAAAGGACTATTACCCATTACCCAACATCGATATGATTGTGGACAAAATGGATAACAATTCCCTCAAGTCATTTATCCATAGATTCGTTGGATATAACCCGATCAAGATGCACCCTTACCATCAAGAGAAAACCTCCTTCATCACCCCCATAGCGAACTTTCTGCTAAACTGTCATGTAATTTGGACCCAAGAACACTAGGGCTACCTACCAAAGGGCTTCCACAAGCATTGAGCATGACCTTATTCATAAGGAGGTCAAATTCTATGTTAATGACATAATCATTAAGTCTAAGATTTGGGAAAGTCATATTCCCGGCCTCCTAAAGTTCCTCAAAAAATGATGACAATATCAGATGCAGATAAATCCACATAAATGTATTTTCGATATTGTAAAAGGAAAACTCTTGGGATTTATAATAAGTGAGAAGGCAATCGAAGCAGACCCTGCCAAACTAAAAGCCATACTTGAGTTTCCACCACCACGGATGGAGAAGGAAGTTCGAGGACTCCTGTGAAAGAGTTGGCGCTTGCGTTCAATTAAGAAATAATATAATAAACACCTTTTTAACCCAAATTAACCCTAAACATGCAACTAGGTGTGATTGAAACAATATGAAATCATGCAAGAATTATTCAACACACAAAGTTTAAGGAAAAATCCCCCACAGGGGCAAAACCATTTGTATATTCACTATAATTTGTAAGAGAAGCGGCTTACAATCGGATTACACTGAAATACAAGTTTTTGACTAAGAATTACCCTCGGGTATCGGATTCTGTAGTCGCAGCTGTAATTATCCCTTTCAAGTAGGGCTGTAATAAAGAGGAAGGAGCGGTCCACTTCACAAGGGTTGAACAACAGCAATGGTGTTCTTGGGTTACCAAACTTGATTCACATAGATATGGAAGATGTGTGAATCTAAAAACCTAGAATCATAGGACTCAATAGGTGAAGACATTAGGGTTGATATGCTCTGAAAAATGTGGGAAAGTCTTGTCGAAACCAACTACTGATCGTGGTTTAAATAAGGAGTCAAAACCCTAAAAAATCTGCTACACGATCTGGCAGAGTTTATCCAGGGCGGACCGGTCCGGGCCTTAGGCGGATCGGTCCGATAGTAGATCGGTTCTTTTAATTTGAAGCTAATTCGGTTCGCATTCGGTTCGGGGCTCACTGGCTTCATTGTGCAAGGCGGTCTGGTCCGATCTTGGGCGGATCGGTCCGCAGTCGGAACGGTTCCTTTTTTATTTCAGCGGATCGGTCCGGGGTAGTCAGAGGCGGATCGGTTCGTTTTAATTTCAGGCGGACCGGTCCGGCTGACTGGATTTTTGAATTCTTCCTTTCTTTTGATCTTCGGATTCCGTTGATGATGAATGGACTTTGAATCTTTGCAACGGTGTTACGGCTAATGACATATACAAGTATGTTGGACAGAAATGTCCTTACAAATCTCCCCCTATGTCTATGCCAGAACAAACATAAAAAAATCCGAATTATCTATAATCACAATGCCTATACAAATCTACCCTTCCATGAACCCAAAAACTGAAAGTGGTACAAATGACTAAGGCTGCATCGTTTGTTCTTCGAATCTTCAGAAATCTCACCGCTTTTCTCATCAGGGTGTGCAACATGGGATTATCAAAAGATGTACCTACACACATGAGACAAAGCAAATACCAAGTGACGTATCGAGTTTGAAATGAAATAAACATAAGCATATATATCAATTTAAGATGATATTCTCAGAATTTCAATACTCCCCCATAATCAGATAATTCATTCTCCCCCTTTTTATGATGTCCCCAAATAGACAAATGAGAGAAATAAATCAAGCAATCAAGTACCGGGGTGACACAAGGCATAAAATCACACCATGAATGATCATAAAACAACCAAGTCGGTGATAGCCAAAAAGAATGGGTGTGATCAAAATTCGATAGGAAAATCAAAGCATACAAACATGACATATGTGCACGATGAATATTGGATATTCCTAACGAATGAACTCAAATGCTTCCTTTGGTGTAAAAGATTGGAAATATAAGACAATGACTATATCAAATCTACATATCAAAGCTCAAAGTGATTTCTACACCAATAACGTCCAAAATGATTTTCATGCTTTTTCAGGACTTTCAAGGAAGTGCAAACCCGTTTTTCAATCTCCAACCAAACTCCCTTAGATTTATATTTTGAATAGAGGAATACTAAATTCTCAAACTTTGGAGAATTGGGTGAAACCTAAATGGCCCATATCTGGCATGAATTGCTTTTTATTGCCTTATCAATTTTTTCGGGCTCTTTTAACCTCGTAGGACCTCGGATATTAAAATTCCTCCATTTTTTAGGTCCTTTTTAACGGTGGCTTTTGCGCAAAGGATAAGAATCAACTTTCGCAGCCCCTCCCCATTATGAAAATATACACACAGTCTCACCAAAACGGTTTTTACATGCATTCCAATCTTGTCAAGTTTTATCACATTTTATACATTGTATAGACAGGATTGAGATGGAAACACTGAAGCCAACATGAGATTGACAAGTGCAATAATCAAATATAGCCGTGCATGTGTGCAATAAAGGATATAAGAGTCAAACATGTAGGAAGATATCACGAATTACATCTCAAAGACTCCGACCAATGTAAAGCACATGGATGAAATGATGTAGCCTCTCAAATCTCTATAAAACAGTCACATGGATAAATGGAATGAAGTTGTGACTTAGCTATCTTAAATGCTCATCCATAACAGGCAAATCTCTTTTTGAATTTTTCAAAAATTTTATCAAAATAAAATCTTTTTGTGTTTTTCTAAAAATTTTCTAAAAAGAAAATCTTTTTGTATTTTTCAAAGAATAATGAAAAGCAAAAATAAGTAAAACACACTAATAGTACAATCTAGCAATAGGCAGTAGAGGATATGAAAATGACAATAAAACCTATGCTAGACATGGATCAACCCCTCAGTCAACTGTGCAAATCCCCAAAGACTTCCTAAGACTCTCAAATCTAAGGGCATTTAAAGGTTTCGTGAAAATATCGGCTAACTGACGGTCGGTGGGAACGAAACTCAGGGATACGACCTTCTCCTCAACTAACTCACGTATGAAGTGCTCGCGTAACCTGATGTGCTTTGTGCGCGAATGTTGGACAGGATTGCGGGATATGTGTATCGCGCTCGTGTTATCATAGGAAATGAACATGGTGTCCTGTGAAATCCCATAATCCTCCAACATTTGCTTCATCCACATGAGTTGCGTGCAACAACTCCTGGCGGCGATGTACTCAGCCTCCGAAGTGGATAAAGAGATGGAATTTTGCTTCTTGCTCAGCCAGGAGACAAGAGCAGAACCAAAATAGAAACAGCCACCAGAAGTGCTCCTACATCCATCTACATCCCCAGCCCAATCGGCATCCGAATAGGCGGACAGACGGTCATCGGTATCAAAGGAATACCAAATCCCGTATGAGAGAGTCCCACTCACGTATTTAATAATACATTTTAGAGCAAGTAAATGTGACTCTTTTGGGGATGCCTGATATCGCGCACAGACTCCAACACTAAAGGCGATGTCGGGACGACTGACAGTCAAGTAGAGAAGACTACCTATCATACTCTGATATAAGGTTTGCTCTACGTCCTTGCCTGAAGTGTCCTTACTAAGCTTGGTAGTGGTACTCATAGGTGTACGTGCATGATTAGCGGAGTCTAAACCAAATTTCTTCACTAGGTCTCTAGCATACTTGGATTGGGAGATGAACATCCCATCCTCTAGCTGACGAACCTGGAGACCAAGGAAGAATGTAAGCTCACCAACCATGCTCATCTCAAACTCACTTTTCATCTCCTCCTCAAAGTGGTGAGCATGTTGGGAGCATGTGGATCCAAAGACTATGTCGTCCACATAGACCTGGGCAACCAAAATAGCACCTTCATCTCTCCCGACGAACAACGTCATATCAACTCCCCCTCTCTTGAAGCCACGGGCTAAGAGATAGGAAGTAAGCCCCTCGTACCAAGCACGGGGTGATTGCTTCAAACCATACAAGGCTTTCCTCAGATAGTAGACGTGATCAGGGTGCTTAGGGTCTTCAAACCCTTTTGGTTGTTCCACATAAACCTCCTCCTGTAGAATGCCATTCAGAAAGGCACTCTTGACATCCATCTGATATAACTTGAAGTGCAGATGACATGCAATGGCGAGAAGTAAGCGGACGGACTCAAGCCTCGCAACAGGAGCAAATGTCTCCCCAAAGTCTACACCCTCTATCTGTGTGTAGCCTTGAGCGACCAACCTAGCCTTATTTCTGGTTATGGTACCATTTTCATCCATTTTATTCTTGAAAATCCGCCGGGTACCAATAACATTAGTATCACTAGGTCGGGGGACAAGTTCCCAGACATTGTTCTTCTTAAACTGAAGCAACTCATCCTGCATAGCAGATATCCAGTGTTCATCTTTGAGTGCTTCTTTGTGGTTCTTGGGCTCGACTTTGGACGTGTAGCAATGATGAATAACAACGTTCTCTAGTTGAGCACGAGTCTTGACCCCTAGAGTGGGATCGCCAATAATGGCTGAAGGATCATGACTCTTGCGAACCCAAGAAGGTGTGTCCCCTAACACAGGAATAGGGTCCACAGAGTGTGGGAGAGGAACAGGAAAATCACTGTCAGAACAGTCCTCATCCTCACACTGAAGGTTGGGATCAATAACCATCGGGGGTTCATCATCTTGCACGATGACGTTTATTGATTCCATAACCTTAGAGCTCTTCAGGTTAAAAACCTGGTATGCTCTACTGTTCGATGAATAGCCTAGTAATATTCCCTCGTCGCTTCGGGAGTCAAACTTTCCTAATTGCTCTCTATCCCGTAGGATGTAGCATTTACTCCCAAAGACACGGAAATATGCCAGGTTGGGTTTCTTTCCTGTCCATAATTCATAAGGCGTCTTAAGTGTGTGTGGACGCAGATAAACCCTATTCACCGTGTGGCATGCAGTAGACACTGCCTCTGCCCAAAATCTCCTAGAGACCTTTCGACCTTGAAGCATTGATCTAGCCATTTCTTGGATCGTTCTATTCTTTCTCTCAACAATCCCATTTTGATGAGGAGTTCTCACAGCAGAAAACTCATGTTTGATCCCAATGCTATCACAGTAAAGATTTACTTTTGCTTCAGTAAATTCAGTGCCGTTGTCACTACGCATCCTGTTAATATTGACTCCGTGTTGATTTTGCAGGATACGGCACTTGGTCGTTAGGAACTCTACCGCATCTGATTTCTCTCTTAGAAAACCTACAATGGAGTATCTAGAGAAATCATCCACCATCACGAGAACATATCTCTTTCCACCTATACTCTCCGTACGAGTAGGACCCATAAGATCCATATGTATCAACTCAAGAACACGGGAGGTGGTAATGGAATTCAACTTCCTATGCGGACTACGAATTTGGTTTCCCAACTGACAGGGTCCACAAATCATGGAAGTTGGCTTTCCAAGTGATGGTAAGCCACGTACTAGGTCCTTTTTGACTAAACGAGATAAGTCTCTAACGTTCACATGACCTAGACGTTGGTGCCACAGATCCATAGGAGTGATCGTGGCGCTGTTGCAAACAAGTGAGGATGTGGGCTCAGTCCCATAGCAGTTATCCTCTGTCCTCACCCCTTGCACTAAAAGTTTACCGGCTTGATTATAGACCTTACAAGATTTCCGATCAAACTTCACTGCAAAGTCATCATCGCACAGCTGGCTGATGCTAAGAAGGTTTGCTTTCAAACCTTTGACGTACAGCACGTTCTCTAGCTTTAGAAATCCTGGTAACTCTACAGTACCTCGTCCTACTATGCTAGATTTGCTACCATCTCCAAAGGTGACTCTCCCATCATTATAATCCTCAAGATGGGTAAAATATGAGACATCACCTGTCATGTGTCTGGAGCATCCACTGTCAAAATACCACTGTGAGGTATTATGGGCTTTGAGAGTGACATGGACAACAAGGGCCCTTTTTTCTTTCTTAGGAACCCAAGAATAGGTACCTTTTTGTATTCCCTTGTTGTTGTAGGTTTTAGCCGGAATGCGGGGCGCATTCATTGATGGTAAGGTCATTCGTCGAAATTCCTCCATCAAACTCTGTGATGTGGCAGCTAGAAACTCAACACGCTCTCTCAGACTGGCAAACTCATCAGTCTGATGTGGTGGAGTAAACGTACGTCGTGTCCGACCTAACTTATAGCAATCATCCCTAAGGTGTCCGTTTCTTTTGCAATGGGAGCAAAAGGGCACAGTATTAGGAGGACCTTGGATTACTTTTCTTGGTCGAACTCTCCTTCTTGGTTTTTGATGACGGCCATAAGGAGTCGTAGTAAACTCAGGAATTGGTCCGGGTGAAATTTGGGACGTGGAGGCACCATCAAAACCTATTCCTTGCCTGTCACCAAAACCTAAAGCGGGACCGAGGAGCATCTTTCCCATCTTCCCAGATCTATCCTCGATTTGTACCTTGACTTTCCTAGCTCTCTCAAGGTTATGAGTAAGCTGAGCAACAAGGGCTTCAAGTTTCTTCCGAGTCTCCATGGAGGAATGGAGCTCACTAGTAAGACTAGCCACTTGTTTAGTCAAGTCCGCTTTTTCTTTCTCAAAACTGCACTCTCTCTCTTTAAGAAAATTCTCTATACTAACCCAAGCAGACTCTCTCTCTCTCATGGCGGTGCAGGTGGAGGACTCTCTCTTTCTTGTCTCTTCTAACTCTTCTTCTAACGCGGTGATCCTAAGAACTAACGCCTTGTTACGTTTTTTAGTTTTGAAAGACTCATTATATAACTCGGCGTAGGCGCGTTGAAGGTTACTCTTGTCCTCACTACCTTCCTCCTCTCCCTCACTCTCTTCGCTCTCGCTGTCGAGGTGTCCCTGTGAAGTAGCATCCTCATCGTCGTGAGATGCACTAGGAGTACTCACATGACTATCCATGAACGCGGTGAAGTTACGCTCATGCGGTGACTCATCTCCCGAGTCCACCGACTCGACCTCACTGTCGTCACTAAGGGTAGCATTTAGGATAGCTTTACCCTTTTCCCTATTCAGACGAGTGGCACACTCAAACGCTCTGTGTCCCTTACCATCGCACTCAAAACACCTCTCACTGTCTTTAGGGGGTTCTTTGAAATCTTTCTTTTCAAACTTATTTTTCTGAAAATTCTTTTTATCTTTGAAGTTCCTATTTTTCTTAAATTTCAGAATTTTCTTGAAGTTTTTAGCAAATAAGGCCAAATCATCTATGTCAAACTCACATTCAGAATCAGAAGTTTCTATCTTTCTAGATGACTCGACTCTCTTTCTTGCCGACCCCTCATTTTTTCTCTCTTGGGCTTTAAGGGCAATTCCCTTATCTTTAGACTTGGCAGATTTAGGAAACATGTCAATTTCATAAGTTTGTAAATCTCCTACCAGTTCTTCCAATTTTAGTGTATTTAAATTTCCCAAGGAATTTAGCACAGTGACTTTAGGTATAAAACGCTTACGAAGGGAACGAAGAATCTTTTTAACAACTCTAGCATTTGGAATATGTTCACCAAGATTATAGCTAGTATTAACAATGTCAGAAAGCCTAGCATAAAATTCATCAAAACATTCATTTTCATGCATGGTGATGGTTTCAAATTGAGTTGTTAAATTTTGCAATTTTGACTCTTTAACAGCATTTGTTCCTTCATGGGTAAGTTGCAAAACATCCCATGCCTCTTTTGACGTGGTGCACGTCATTATGCGTTTGAACTCATCAGGTGTGACAGACCCAGAAATAGCACTAAGACCCTTAGAGTTAAAAGATGACCATTTAAATTCTTCATCAGTCCAAGAAATGTCAGGTTTCAAGTTGGTCACATTATCAACAGTCACGGTGGGAGGTGTCCACCCTCTTTCAACAAGAATCCATACACGTTCATCAATGGCTTTTAAAGCCGACCTCATACGGGCTTTCCAATAAGCATAATTTGTCCCGTCAAAAATAGGCATTTTATAATATGACTTCTCCATTTGAACACGCACTTTTTCAAAAATCAATTTTTTTTTTTTTGGAAATTGATATCTTAGAAAAATTTGTGGAAAAAGGAATACGCGATAAATTAGCGTAACCGGCTCTGATACCAATTTGAAAGAGTTGGCGCTTGCGTTCAATTAAGAAATAATATAATAAACACCTTTTTAACCCAAATTAACCCTAAACATGCAACTAGGTGTGATTGAAACAATATGAAATCATGCAAGAATTATTCAACACACAAAGTTTAAGGAAAAATCCCCCACAGGGGCAAAACCATTTGTATATTCACTATAATTTGTAAGAGAAGTGGCTTACAATCGGATTACACTGAAATACAAGTTTTTGACTAAGAATTACCCTCGGGTATCGGATTCTGTAGTCGCAGCTGGAATTATCCCTTTCTAGTAGGGCTGTAATGAAGAGGAAGGAGCGGTCCACTTCACAAGGGTTGAACAACAGCAATGGTGTTCTTGGGTTACCAAACTTGATTCACATAGATATGGAAGATGTGTGAATCTAAAAACCTGGAATCATAGGACTCAATAGGTGAAGACTTTAGGGTTGATATGCTCTGAAAAATGTGGGAAAGTCTTGTCGAAACTAACTACTGATCGTGGTTTAAATAAGGAGTCAAAACCCTAAAAAATCTGCTACACGATCTGGCAGAGTTTATCCAGGGCAGACCGGTCCGGGCCTTAGGCGGATCGGTCCGATAGCGGATCGGTTCTTTTAATTTGAAGCTGATTCGGTTCGCATTCGGTTCGGGGCTCACTGGCTTCATTGTGCAAGGCGGTCCGATCCGATCTTGGGCGGATCGGTCCGCAGTCGGATCGGTTCCTTTTTTATTTCAGCGGATCGGTCCAGGGTTGTCAGAGGCGGATCGATTCGTTTTAATTTCAGGCGGACCGGTCCGGCTGACTAGATTTCTGAATTCTTCATTTCTTTTGATCTTCGGATTCCGTTGATGATGAATGGACTTTGAATCTTTGCAACGGTGTTACGGCTAATGACATATACAAGTATGTTGGACAAAAATGTCCTTACATCCTGGGTAAACTACAGTACATCAGTAGGTTTATAAGTACTCTGACCTCTATTTGCGAACCCATTTTTCAAATTTCTTCGAAAGGAATCAACTAAAGTATGGAATGAAGATTGCCATGAAGCCATTGACCAAATCCAATGATACCTCACATGACCTTTGGTTCTTATGCATCTGTAGCCAGGTCTCCCTCTGCTCTTATACTTGACCGTGATAGATATCGCAACAGGGGCTTTGCTAGCCCAATACATTGATGAATCCCTTAAGGAAAGAGCCATTTATTATTCCAGTAAAAAATTAGCTAGGTACGAAGTCAACTACAATGCTTCTGGACTAAAAGCATGTGTCTCCCTATTTAGGGTCACGCAGTAGTTACAGCACTAGATGCTTGCCTTCCCCATCAGACTAGTATCTCGTATGGATCCCATCAAATACCTGCTAGAAAAACCGCTATTTCCAATTGAACGACCCATTGGTTGATGTTACTAACCGAGTTCGATATTGTGTACGTCACGTAGAATTTGATGAAATGGAGAACCATCTCTGACTAACTTAATGATTACCCCATGGAAGGAACCGATGTTTGGATCTCTGAATTCTCGAATGAAGATATTCTCTGCACCTCTCAAGAAGACCTTAGATGGAAAATGTTCTTTAATGGAGTGGACAACGAGAAATGATATGATATTGGGATACTCCTGATCGCCTCTTATGATTCTCACACCCCCATTACAATCAAACTAGACTTCCCTTGCACTAAAAACAAGACGGAGTATGAGGCATGCACTACAGGCATCAAGATTGCTCGAATCTAACACCTAGACATCTACGGAGATTCTGCCCTCATCATCGGACAAATCCTCAGGAAGTGGATAGTCAAAGACGAGAAGCCCCTACCCTTCCACTCCCACCTAGAAGTGCTGTCCTCCAAGTTCAAAGATGTCACCTTCCACTACCTTCCTCGTGCAAAGTACAACCTAGTCTCCATGGTCCACATGCCTAGGGGAATAATAATAAACCCTTTCCTAGTTAAAAAAAAAGCTATTACCACCCACTACTACCACATCGATATCATCACCGGGGAAGATTCTAATATGGTTGGGTTATGGTACTATGACATTTGATGCCTCCTCAAATATGGTAGATATCCCCAAGATGCAGATAAGAAAGACTTTGCGACCCATCACAAATTGGCTGCCCAGTATATCATCTACGACAAGGTGCTTTTCAAGAGAAACTTTTATTGAACCCATTTGCACTGTATAACAGGGGCTGATATTGAAGAAATAATGTAGAAGATCTATAGTGGGGAATGCAGCCCCCACATGAACGATCATATGCTTGCTAAGAAGATAATCCGTCAAGATATTGAACTACCATGGTTTAAGATTGCATTGCTTATGTTTAAAGATGACTCAAATGCTAACAATTTGCCAATCTCCAAAACTTACCACCCCGAGAACTATACAACATGACCTCCTTGATCCTTTTCCACCTGGGGCATTGACATCATAGGGAAGGTTATTCCCAAAGATTTAAACGGTCATGAATTCATCCTTGTTGCCACGGATTACTTCACCAAATGGGTCAAAGCCGAGTCATATGCAGTTCTGAATGCTAAGAAAATGGCCAAGTTCATCAAGATGAACATCATTTACCGATACGGAGTTCCCCACGAGTTAATATCAGATAATGGATTCCACTTCGAATCCGAAGTCATAGAACTAGTCGACGAGTATGGGATTCAGATATACAAATCTTCTCCCTATCGAACCCAAACCAATGGTGTTGTGGAAGCCACCAACAAAAGCCTCAAAACCATAATCAATAAGATGACTGAGAGTTGCAGATCTTGGGACGATCGAATCCCTTATGCCCTCCGAGGCTTCCGCACTTCAATCAGAATGCCTACTGGGGCTACCCTTTATTCTCTAGTGTACGATATGAAAGCATTCCTACCCGTTGAGCTAGAAATACCTTCCCTATGCGTCATGCTCGAGAGAAAAGTTAGTGAAAAAGATTGGCATCAAAGCCACTTTAATAAACTTTCACTCTTGGATAAAATAAAGCTTAAGGCTCTATACCATATATATGGAATCCATCACTGGATAATGAAATCATTCAATCAAAAACTCACGGACCAAGATGTCCAGGAAGGAAACTTTACCATCAAAGAAATTATAGAACCCATCTGGGACCCCGAGAGGGAAATTCAAACATAATTGGAGTGGACCTTACATTGTAAAGAAAATTCTCTCAGGAGGCGCCTCTATGCTTATAGACCTTGACGAAGAAGAGTTGGCAGGTCCAGTCAATCTAGAACATCTCAAGAAATTTTACCCTTAGTTCGAAATCTCGGCGCGCTATGATTCTTCTCATCCCCCTTCTATTTAAAAAAAAATTCTTCATTTCCCCTACCCGAACTATGTGGGACCTGATCCTCTAAAAAACATTTCCTTTTCAAAATCAGACTCATGAAAATTTTCAAAACCCCTAATGGTACGTAGGCATCCCATACGCCATACATGAAAATTATTTTTTAACCTCAGAGAATGGGAGTCCATTCCATAATTTACATGAGCAAAAGGATTATGTATGCCTTAAAGATTGGTATAGATAATTCAAATGCAAAAATCATCAAGAGGCACAACAAAATAGGATCACAATCATTTTTCATTTCTAATTACAGAATACAACGCTGTTACGTGAAGTATTAGTGAAGGGAGTTAAACAAACCACCCCTTCCACTTACAAATCCATCTTTAAACTGACCCAATATTTACCGAGCTTCATAAAATTATTCCAAACCCCCAAAGCATAAAACACCAAAATCACCCAAAACACAAATTACCCTAGATTCACTATAAGTTACCACAACTTCACGAACACTGTTCTCAACTTCCAAATGGCCCCGCTTCGTCGGCCCCTGGAGGTCCTCAAGTCTCACACTCCTAGTTAACACTCCGTATACGCTCCATGAATTGATACGCCCTGACAAGCTTAGATGAAACCACAACACCTTCCTCTATGGTATCGAGCGTGACAAGCCACCTTTGTCGAGTCTCTAACTCCATGACCTTCTCTACTACCCGCTTCCACAACCCTTGACGAGCAGGTAGACGGCCTATGGCACTATCACAAGGAACCCAACATCATTAGAAATGATTCAGTCATGTCCTCTACCGGGCTGAAGTTCGTTATGCTAGGAGGCATAATTTATTCCCATTTCACTTGGCGCAGAAGCCGCCAGGGGAAATAAAAGGAAATCTGGAAAAGGCCAACTAATTGCACATACCGATAATCTCTAACAAGCAAAATAATCTATAATTCTCCCTACCATGACACCAACCAATAAAGATACCAGGCTCCGTACTCCACAAACCATTTAACCCAATTCTCTATTGATGGGCTAAAACTGAAGAAAGGCCGGACAAAGAAATTAAGCACACCCACCAAGGGATACTCAAGAGGGGTCGTAGACAAAATCTCTATACAAGCCACATGAATAGCATTACTAGGCTCCCCCTTAAAAATTCTAAATGACCTTCCTTCCAAGTATCAAGAACGTTCAGGGTCTCAAGGAACACCACCACCACCACCACTGTAGGATTATGGCAGTAAGACATTCAGATCGTTATATCAGCCACTTGGGGATCAGCCATCAAGTATCCTGTTACTAGTAAAAGCATCTCAATAAGGCCTTAAATAACATCTCCCGTAAAGCCATCATCCTCAAACCCCCTTAGGCAAACTGAATACATAACATTTTAAAGATAAATAGTCCCCCCCAGTAACCAACGATCAAGTCGTTGAAGGAGAAATATGCAGTAACTTTGCCAGAAATGCTCACGGAGAATGAGAAAAATTAGGCATAGCCGCTGCCACACTGGGGCTAACCCCTAAAATTATGGAGAATTCCTCATAGGTAGGATATACCTCATCCAGGACAAACTAGAATACATGGTCCTTAGGGTACCAGAATTGTACCATCGCTACTAGAAAGTTCTAGTATATGGCTCGGTTATGCCACAGAGAATCCCGATGCAGTTTTGAAGCAATATAATCCACATTTTATAGGCACATGGTCTCCAAACCATCAAGGAAAGTGGATAATTATTCATACATGGGAAGAGCCATTTATGAATAGGAAATGAGAAGCAAGAAGAGAAACATGGGTATTGGTGGAAAAACCACATCCCATATCCCTCCTATTATACTCAAAATCCTTGGAATAAAAAAAAATCTTTAGAATACCATTTAACTCCCTACCATAACAAGTGCCACATAAGTGACGGAAAGTGAAATCAAAGCCTAAGGGTGAATTGATTTGACCCCATGCCGATCGACAATCTTTCCTCTTTTTCTCAAAATCAATGTTTAAAAACACATTTCTCCTAATTTTTCTCGAATTAAGCCCCTTCAAAGGGAAAACTCTTTGCAACTAGGCCTCTAAGGCTTTCCTTTATTCAAAAATTCCAAAAAACACACTTTTACCACTTATTCTCAAATAAAAACTCAACAGCAAATTAAAGTGCATGTAAAGTAAGCCACTAAAATAAGATAATCAAACAAAAGATGCATCATTTTTTCCTTCTCGAGTCTCTCTTTTTCAGGTGTAAAGCCATTAAAACAAGCATATAACATGGTCAATGCCAAGCTCCCCAGTCAACGACATATCTACGAAAAAATCTCAAAAGGAAAGAATTAGAAATGGATGTCACCTCATCTGTAGCAGTACTCTATCTCTCTAAGGTAACAGACGTACCTAAACTCATGTGCCAACAACCTCCTTTTCTACATCTGCAGAACCGTATCCCCTGCGGCCCTCGAAGGAAGACTCTAAGAGAATAAGGTCACCCACAGCCCCAATAAAAGGTCACTAGATTAAAAAGGATTCTACTTCCCTAGTCTATACTGATTGGCAGTTGCCTTTTCTTCTTCCTAAAGAAGTCCAGGAGTCCATGCCATTTCTTATTAACACCCCTTGAGCCTGCCTATTGATAGTCCCCTAAGATTTTGTATAAGAAAATGTTAGAAAAATCTAGAAACTGCCCAAAAAATTCTTGAAAAATATGGACCATCATGTTTCCCAAGAAAATCATTTTTGGAGCACTAAGCACCTTAAAAAATCTCAAAATCTCCAGATGATTTAATCTTACACTCTTATCCTCAGCATACTACACAACAGAACTAATGATGCGCCTGTACCCAAGTCTACTACAATTCCCTAGCTGGGATCCCGAAACTAAAACATCCCCCAGTGGAGTTTTAAAAGAACATAATCCCTAATAGAACCACAAGTGCACTAGAACCCCCAAGATAATTTAAATTTCCCCAAGAGAGAAATTCCCCACGATACAACTTTAGGTCCTCAGAATTAACCTCAACCACTTCGGCACTCAAAATTGGTCATCACAACTTTAGGTCCTTAGAATTGACATCGGCCCTCAAAATTGGTCATCACAGTTCAAAGTCCTCAGAATTGATCTTGATCCTTAGAATTGGTCATCACAACTTTAGGTCCTCAGAATTGACCTTGGCCCTCCGAATTATTTTCCCCAACTTTAGGTCTTCAGAATTGACCTTGGCCCTCAGAATTGGTCCACATAACTTTAGGTCCTCAGAATTGACGTCGACCCTTAGAATTGGTTGTTATAGCTCAAGGCCATCATAAGTGACCTCTGCCCTCAGAATTGGTTGTCATTGCTCAAGGTCCTCAGAATTGACCTTGACACTTATAATTGGTCATCACAGCTCAAGGTCCTCAGAATTGAGCTTGGCCCTCAGAATTGGTCGTCATAAATTTAGGTCCTCAGAATCAACCTCGGTTCATAGAATTGGTCATTAGAATTAACTTCGTCCCTCAGAATTGTTCATCACAACTTTAGGTCATCATAATTGACTTCAACCATCAGAATTGGTTATCACAACTTTAGGTCCTCAGAATTAACATTGGCCCTCAGAATTGATCATCCCCAACATAACTTAAGGTCCTCTGAATTGACCTTGACCTACTGAATCGGTCATCCTCATCTCCTTAAATCCTCAGAACTTACCTTAACCTGCTATATTGATCACCTTTGCCCCTTAGAACCAATTTTAACACATCTTCGACCCATTGAACCCGTTATTTTCATCCCTTTAGGCTCTCAGAATTGACCTCGACGTGCTAAATTGGTCACCTTTATCCCATTAGGTCCTCAGAATTGACCTCTATCCACTAAATCAGTCGTCCTAATTTCCTTAGGTCCCCAGAGCTAACCTCGACCATCTCATCGGTCAACCTCTTACTCTAAGTCCATAGAATTGACCTAAAATCCTATTTTCCAATGTAGATGTGGTGTCTATCATTTGATGGCCTTCATTTATTCGAAACTCGCATGTCAGGGGGCTCTATGTAGACACCTCATCCTATAACCCCCTAAGCACCTCCTTAGATCCTATCACTCATTCTTTCACCACAAACCCTAGGTTATACTTTGAGTACCGATCTAGAGGCCACCTAGTGATCCCATACCACATTTAACTCCAATTAACTTTCTCACTTGAACAAAATATTAATGAATCTTCGAAGGGATCTGAATGCCCTTTCTAATGGTCTGCCCAGTGCGCAAATCGGCCTTACTGTTCGGACGAACGATCCTTTTTACTATCAAAAATTTATTTGGAGGCTACTAGGTGTTCTTGGTCCTCATTTGACTCTGGTCAGCTTCCTAGCTTGAGTGAATTTTAATGAATCTTCGAAGGGCTCTAAATCCCCTTTCCAATGGTCCCTCCCGTGCACAAATCTGCCTTACGATATGGACAAACGACCCATTTTACTCCGAAGGGTCATCGAGAGTTTTTAGACCCCATTTGACCTTGGTTAACTCTTTAAACTGAATGAATCTGAATGGAATCTCAAATAGAACTGAATGCCCTTTTTAATGGTCCATCTCGTGCACGAATCAACCTTACGGTTCGGACAAACGATACGTTTTCCTTCGAGAACTTCTTATTTAGTGACCAATGGGTGCTTTTGGGCCTTGTTTGACCTCGGGCAACTCTTGGGCCTTAGATTAGCTCAATGGGTTCTTAAAGGGCTTTGAATACCCTTTCCAACGGTCTGCCCTGAATGTGATTCTTACTTACGGTTTGCATTTTATGACCTTTCTCTAAAAAATCAGTCCCAGATTGCCGAATGGCACTCTGAAAACCCTGCCTATTAGCTGTGTGCCTGAGGGGCTATGCGGATATGCAGGTCAGGACCTTTTTGATCGACACCCCCTTGGCCCTATATTTAGAGGCCATGACCTCACTTTGAAAATCACTCCTGAATATTCCTCTCAACAATTCAGAAAATATTCTCTCGAATTCAGAGATGTTCCCCTCTTAAAATGCCCATTTCCCACATTCCTTCCATCCTTTTCATATCCATTTAGTAAATTTCCCCATTTCCACATACCACCATCACTTCGTTGTGAGATCAACACATCTACAATCAAGATCCACTTCAAGTCTTCATAAAGAGGTCAAATTCTCCATCCATGTCTTTAAATTCTCTTATTTTAGCATTGGTTATTTTATTTTTACGTTAGCGTTTTATTTCATATATCACATACCTTAATCTCAGACCTTTATTATTATTATTATTATTATTTTCACATACATTATTTTCATAAAAAAACCAAAACAAGAAAAAAAGGGTTTACCTATAAATTCCAAATGACGGATTTTCATCACATTCTCACACTTAAAGCATGTTTATCTCTACACATACATATAAGAGAAATCTCCCGTTTGGATTTATGGGTTAAACCCCACCCTATGTTATTTTGGAACTACGTAAACTATGATGCCCCTTGGGCTACGTAGGTGTCTTGGGTAAATCCCTAGACTCGAGTCCTCTCTTATACACATATGTTACGTTGTTTTTATTATATATATTCTTAGTGGATTTCATATTCTTGCATGTTTGAGTCTTATCTGATGTATACATTTGTTCTTCTATAATGACTTGTGATTCGATAAACACTTACTCTATATTTTGAATTATTATTTTTGGGATCATTTCTAAGGATGAACTCACTCTATCCTTTTCTGTGACACGAGTTGAAGGATTCCATTCTCCATTTATATTTTGCACATAAGTAAACACTTCACGGAGTCTAACAAGAGAATATTAATGATGCCCATGAGAGACCGCAAGGGCGGGATGGGTTCTTAACACCTTCTCATTCCGCAACTTAGTCCCCAGACCTTTTAAATACTTGGTTTTATAAGCATCAGTATTATCTATGATGCCGTTCTCTCGAGGTGGCAACATTTATTTGGCTGTTTTGTGCAAAATAGGCAGACGACTCTATATCTACATATTACCCCACATTGACGACGGTCAAGCTTCCAGACAAAGGGCACAATTCCACTCGCACACACGAAAAAAGTGGGAGGTCCTCCCAGCCCCCCTCGTGATGGACATACCTATCTAGGAAGTAAATTGTTTAATTGAACTAGAACATGAATTATGATCTTGCATGATCAGTTCTAACCCAACTCGCCAGATTATTACTAAATCCAATTAACCAACATTCATATAAGATGTTAAAAACAAATATAACGCATTCTAAAAAACATGATTCTTATTTTAAAATGAACCTTACACTCCTATATTAAAAAAATACATATCATACTTGGATTTAAGAGTAAAACCCCAAGAGTCTTGCAGTTAGCCTTTAACCCATGTGCATATTCACCTAACACCCAGTCTCTTTACATGACTATCAAAATTCTTAACTAGTAAGGTCTTTGTAAAAGGATCCTCCAGGTTGTCCTGAGATGCAATCTTGGCTACGATTACGTCTCCTCTTTGCACAATCTCCCGTATCAAGTAATACTTGTGCTCAATGTGCTTATCCATTTTATAAGTCATTGGTTATTTAGAGTTAGCTACCACTATGATATTATAATAATAAAATGTAATAACCTAATGTACTGATGGAACCACACATACATAAATTAGGAAGTTTTGAAGTCAAACAACCTCCGAAGTGGAAACATATTTGGCTTCCATGCTCGAATCAATAATACATGATTTCTCCTCCAACTTATGACTCCACCTCTTAGAGTAAACATATATCACGATGTCAATTTACTAGAATCCTTATTTGACTGAAAATAAAAGTCTATGTACCCTAAAGGTACAAGAATATCCACTGAATAAATAACATCACATAATCTATATCCCTTTTTAAGTACTTGAAAATATGCTCTACTGCAATCCATTGCTCCTCAACTAGGTTAAACTAGAATATTTTGACCATGCTAATGACAACGAATATATCTAGTATGATACACAATATATCATATATGAGGTTACCCACCACCGAAGCATAAGGTATATTTCTTTTCCTCTCTATTTGATCAACTGTCTCAAGACAATGATCTTTAAACAAAGTGATTCCATGCCTAAAAGGAAGCAATACTTTCTTGAAATTGTGCATGGTAAACTTTGTGAGAACATTATAAATATAAGTGGTTGAGGATGATATTTAACATCCTATTTTCCCAATAATGCAAAAGCTTGATCCTAAAAATTTGATTGAATTCTCTTCAGTTCTTCATATTGAACTAACCACAGTCTTATGTTGGATAATACACTCACATAATTCTCAATTAGGAGAATATTATCCATATAAAGTACTAAAAATACTACCACATTTTTGTCATGCTTTTTATACACACAAGTTTTATCCGGGCATTGATAAAAACTAAAATATAACTGGATGTTCCAAGACCTTGATGCTTTCTTAAGTCCATAAATGGATCTCTCGAGCTTTCACATAATTTTCTAGCTACTTTTTATGAATCCCCCGGCTTTCAACTGTAAGTGGGGTGTCCTCTTGAAGGCTGAAAGTATCGTAATACAAACAGAGGCGTAACCCTTATAGATATGATGATAAAATAGTAACCTAAATATCCTTAACTATCACAAATGAACTCATTATTTTGTATATAAGAAACACTTAGATTGGACTTACAAATCTCTCGTGTATTACTCAAATAATAATAAAAGAACCTAAAAAATGACTCATTCAAAGGGATAGAGAAGTAAGGACCCTAAATACTCCTTGATAGGCAACCAACACACTAACAACCTCTGATATCTCTTTGGTTATCTAATAAAAGCTTCACAATAAATGCTAATAGTGGGTAGATATGCTCTGGTTTGTAATAACTTCTTTGCTGTCAATGTGTTTTTCTCTCTCTTAAAGAATTCTCTCTTCTCAGAAGTAGTTGAGGCCAATAAATATCTCCACACCCCTCCCGAGATGTCTCAGTCCTCATTAATGTGAAAGACATTCCTCTCACACTTTAAGTCACAAGCATTAATTGTCTGAAGGGTCTGAAAAACCCAACGAAGTGTAAGAAGACTACGTGCGGAAGTAAACGATTGTCGAGTAAACGCAATTTACCTACAAGTTTTATATGTTATCCAAGTACGGACCAATTCAAACATTTCTTGAAATTCTTAACTCTATTACAACTAATTAAGGATTGTAAAGTCAATTTAAGTCCTATTTATTATCTTTAGTTAAATCTAGGTGATTTACAAGATAATAATCAATTCAGTTTTTTGGCGAATTTCTAAATCTTTAAACCTATTTTTTCGTGTGCGGTGAGATTTGCAAAAATGTAAAGCACGCAGTATTTATTTAATGTCGCAAAATCCCTTCCCCGGGAAAAATGATGGACCCTCTATGGTCACCTATTCCTCCAAGTCCACTAAAACAAATCAATATAAAATGAGTTACAATCACACAACAAGATACAACTTGAACTAGATGAAAAATAACTATTACCTTACCAAGCCTCTACATTGGTTTCCTTTTCTGAATCTCAACTTTAACTTGTCTTTCGTGTATTGTGTTCTTCACTTCCCAGCTTTCCCCTCTAGCTTCCTTAGTGAAGGTCGGTATATTGATTCTTATAGTGACGTGTAGATGTATAGTGATTTGTGATGTGTCCTATTCTATATGACACACTCTCCCTTAATGTTACAAAAAGAATGATTATGCAACAAATTCTTTCCTAAATATCAGTCTCAACTTTTCTTTTCTTTCCTTCTGTTTAATTTAAGCTATCTTGAATTAACTCAGTTTCAGCAAACTTCTTTATTCAAGAATTTATAACAAACAAAGTTGATCTAATATATACACAAAAATATGTGCCTATATGAAATAATGTATAGTGAGTGATAAAATGATATGAACAATATAATGAAAATTCACGAAATAACTTAAAAGATCAAGTAATCAAATAACACACAATATTATTCTTGACTGAAAAATATGCAAACATATCAATCATGCAGTAAAAAATCAAACACTCTTTTTAAGACAAGATTTAGATTAAATCGTTTTAATCTATGAACCTTTTACTTCCACTTTCAACATTCCAATAGGTTCAGATTCTTGATTAGGTCCAATACGTTCTTGTTCTCAGTCCAAGTCCTTGGTTAAATATATTGCTATAAGTTCGTATAATCCAAGGTCACGAATCCAAGTTCAGGTTGGACAGTCTAGGTTGTCCTTATTAAAGGAATAGGTCCACAAAATATATTAGGTTTAATTCAATAAACCTTAACTCTGTTACTACCCAACTATCACGAATGATTTTAAAACAGAAATTTTTAAAACTTAAGATGAATAAGAAAACTAAGAATACACAGAATTGATTATGAATAAAAAAAAGATCTAAGAAGAGTAGATCAAGTCATAACTCGTGAATACATGAGTGTGTGATATGTGTAATTAAGCATAATAACAAAACATTCAAGGCTACAACACATTTACAGATTATCAAAATATGAACGCAAATATGATTTTTAGAAATGTTTAACTAATCACAGCAGGAAAAGTGGTTTAGTGTGTGTAGTGTACCATTAATACATTATGATAGCAACAATACAACACAAAGTCAGATCTAGAGACTAGATCTAAAATGAACACATACAAAACCAAGGAAAGAAAAACTTACAAAACGAAGAGATGAGAAACTGATATTTTAAATCGTCAAAAATTAGCCCCGAGAGTCTTTCGTAAGTGTTGAGATGAATCAACCTTCTTCATGAAAAATACATACATAAATTAGATATTGGAAGTGTGTAGTGTATAGACTCTAAAAATAAATCAAAAGAGTTTTGCCACAAAAATAATTTTTCTCTGACTAAAAAAATTGAGACCCAAAAGCTTGTAGTTATAGAGAGACCAAGGGTTCTTTGATTGGTGTTTAAAAGAATCACATGGATTGTACCAAATTAGTAGGAACCGTATATAAAATCTGATCTTGTGGACAACAAAGAAACACAACAGAAGTCCTTAAAATAATGACTCGTAAAGGCCAGCTGTAAACCATTAAAAATGTTACCGTTGTAAGTCAGCGACGTCGTTTAATTATTTCTAGAACCTGTTTTTTAAGCAACCGTGTATATTAAAATATAATACCGTGGGCTTTTTTTTAAAAAAAAAAAACGGCGACGTCGTTCCCTCATAATGATTTCGTTTATAAAAAAATGTGAGCATGTTTTTGTAAACCATGGGGCTGTCAAATACAACACAACTAAGGGGTGGTATTTCCTTTTTGTTGTATAACCAATGTATCAAGGCCTGCTACGGATGGGACAATACACCAAGGACAGATTTGCATGGCATAGTACAAAATCTTAACAACTAGTAAACAAGGCTCTAAACGGCCTAAAATGGGCCACACAAGAAGATTTTTATTTATAACGAATATATGTATAATATAATACTATATAAAGATATACACCCAAACTTACATATATAGCAGTCATCAACTAGTATACACATGATTTTTTTAAAAAACGAAATTATATCTGAAAATTAAATTTGAAATTTATATGAAAAAATATTTAATCAAAGTTATAAATTCCAAATTTATTTTTAAACAGTTTTTTTAAAAAAACTTTTTAGGCACAAAAACGTAACACATAATAAATGATGTCATAGCATGCAGTGCAGTGTCCTATGTACCTATAAATTCCTACGATCCATAAAGTGTATGGGAATTACCTTTTTCTGCGATGACGAACCAAGTCGAGAACACATTTGATGTAGACGACCATAGAGAGCTTAGCGTAGGTATGCGAGACACAATCCTAATTACAAAAAAAATATTTTGTCAAAATTCTTGTCCAACTAGCTGAAGGTCTATATGCCTAAAGCACGGAAAGCTAACCCTAGGAGTGCTCTATATAGGTACCTACAAACTCCCCCATTGGACTAATTTTGACAAAACCCTTGAGTACATCAAATGATATACTAAGGTAAAATAATTCCTAAAAAGTCCTATAGAAAAGAGTATGTAAATACCCACCCATCCTAGAAATTGAAAAGACTCAACCCATGACACCGACGAGAATACCTGGAAAACATAAATACAATTTCTGCCGAGAAATCAAGTTAGTAGCAGTTGTCCTACCAAATTATTAAAATGACAGAATTAAATGTGCAGGAAATAACAAAACATAATATGTATGAAGAATATCAACAACACAACACAAGAATATGTACTCAACTCTCCCCCATTTTGGCTAAATTAGACAATGGTAAGAGAAAATAATAAATGTTTATAGGCTGCAAAATAAACGTCTCCTACGTTAAACATGGTTTTAAGAGATACCGATTATTAGTAGACATCTTTATCCTAAATCCTCAGAGATCTTAATAAACAAGATGCAGAATAAACTTAAACTAATTATTGAGTACGATCATTCCTATCATATGTCGCAATCTGTCGAATCTGGATTTATCTAACGATTTTGTAAAAAGATCCGCGAGTTGTTTATCGATGGTAATATGTTCTATGATGAGCTCTTTCGAATCTACCAACTCATAAATGAAGTGATGTCTTATATTAGTGTGTTTAGTCGTACTATGCTGGAGAAGATTTTTGGCTATGCAAATAGCACTCTCATTATCACAATAAAGGTGAACATTGGACTCAATTATACCATAATTAGATAACATCTGTTTGATCCATATTAGCTGACCACAAAATGAACTAGCCGCAATATATTTAGATTCAATAGTTGATAAAGTGACACTAGTCTCCTTTTTACTAGGCCATCCTACAAGATTCTGTCCTAAATAGTAACAACCACCCGAGGTAGAACGACAATCATCCGTGCTACCGTCCCAATCCGCATTCGAGTACCCAATGATCTCACTTGATGAGTCATTGGAATACAAAAGTCCATACTCAATCGTGCCTTTAACGCATTTCAAAATATTTTTAGCACAAGTAAGATGTAACTCTTTTGGACTGGATTGAAACCGTGCACAAATACCGACATCATATTGAATATCAGGCCTAGAAGCAGTCAAGTATAACAGACTACCAATAATACTATGGTATAATGTTGGATCTATATGAGAGCCATTTTTAGATTTTGATAACTTGGTTTTTAAGTCCATTGATGCAGATGCTACTTTAGCATGCTCAAGTCCAAATTTAACAATTAAATCCTTAGCATATTTAGACTCTGATATAAACAAACAATCACTCTGTTGTTTTATTTGTAGACCTAGAAAATACTATAACTCCCCCATAAGCGACATTTTAAATTCACATCTCATGCCTTTTTAAACTTTTTTAACATCATTTTGAGAGGTTGACCAAAAAAAATGTCATACACATAAATTTGAGCAATTAAAACATCATTTTTATTAGACTTCTTAACGAACAAAGTTTGATCAGCACCTCCTCTAACAAATCCATGTGAAGATGGAAAGGAAGTTAAGCGTTCATACCAAGCTCTAGGAGCTTGTTTCAAACCATATAAGGCCTTTTTAAGTCTGTAAACGTGGTCAGGGTATTTAGGATCATGAAATCCTTTGGGCTTCTCAACGTAAACCTCTTCAGAATACCATTAAGAAAAGTAGATTTGATGTCCATTTGAAATAATCTAAATTGTAAGTGACACGCAACAACTAGAAGTAATCTCACTGATTCAAGATGAGTTACTGGAGCAAATGTCTCGTCACAGTCTATTCCTTCTATTTGAGAGTAGCCTTGTGCAACAAGCCTAGCTTTGTTTCGAATGACTTTACCACTTTTATCGATTTTATTTTTAAAAATCCATTTTGTACCAATTACTTTGATATCCTTGGGCCTCGGAACTAGATACCATACGTCATGATCTGTGAATTGAGCTAACTCCTCTTGCATTGCATCATCCCAATAAGAGTCACAAAGTGCCTCATCAATTGTTTTAGGTTCCTCGAGGGATACGAAAGCAGTCAAATGGGCTACTTTATGCAATTGGTTCCTAGTTCGCACATGTTCAGAGATATCACCTACAATTAAGAAGAGGAATGATCTTTTGAAACCAAATTAGGCACGACATGGGTTGGATTTAGTAAAGATTCATCTTCTGCTGAATTGGGTGTAGTTAAAATGTTGGTATCTAAATCAGTTTCAACAGGAGGATCTTTACTAATAGGCTCAACTGTGATGTTAATTACTACAATATTAATGGACTCAATAATGGATTTGGTTCTTAGATTGAAAACTCTATACGCCCTGCTATTCTGAGAATAGCCATGAAAAAGTGATTTATCCCCTTTGGCTTCAAATTTAGAAAGATTTTCACGATCATTGCAAACATAAAAAATTGAGCCAAAGGTTCAAAAATATTTTACATTGGGTTTTTTGTTGAACCAAAACTCATAAGGGGTCATTTTGGTATTCTTCTTAAGATAAACACGATTAATAATATCAACAACTGTCATGCATGCTTCTTCCCAAAAATATAATGGTAGATTTTTAGCATGGATAAGGACTATCGCCATTTCTTTTATGACTCTATTTTTTTATTTTACAACCCCATTTTGTTGAGGAGTTGTTGGAGCACTAAACTCGTGAGAGTAACCTGGGCATCATAGTATTCAATGACCCTGGTTTCTTTAAACTCACCACCTCTATCACTTCGAATTTGTGTTACTTGGGTGTATTTCTCATTTTCTAGTTTAGTCAGAATTTTGAGAAAATGATTAAAGGTGTCTAACTTATTTTTCATGAAATCAACCCATGTAAAACGAGATTAATCATCCACAATAACTAAAATATATGAATTTCCATTTAAACTCACAGTCCTTGTTGGATCCATTAAATCCATTTGGAGAAGTTCTAGAGGAGCAGTGGTGTTGACATCTTTAACGTTCTTGTGAGGCGATTTGGTAATTTTACCCACTTGACATGGACCATAAATAGCAGTGGGACATTTTTTAATTTTTGGTAAGCCTCTAACAAGATCTTATGATGGCAACCGATTTAAAGTATCAAAACTGATATGACCCAACCTATTATGCCATAAGTCGGAATCATCTAAAAGAGTCATATTACAAGACAGAGCACCAGTTGCTTTATAGCAGTTGTCTATGGTACGATTACCCATTATATAATCATCCTCTGATTCGTTCAACACATGACATGAGGTTTTTAAAAATTTGACTTGGCAACCATGGTCACAAAACTTACTAATAGAAAGAAAATTATCTCTCATCCCTTGAACTAACAACACGTCATGGACATTAGGTAAACTCTCTTCGTTTAGGACGCCGTTGCCAATGATTTAGGAGGTATTACCATCTCCAAAGGTAACATGTCCACCTTTATAATAAATAATATCCTTTAGTTTGGTGACTTCCCCCGTCAGATGGCACAATCACCCACTATCCAAGTACCAACCAACAGTTTGCATCTCACAGCATAGGGCTGTTAAGACCACAAAAGACTTTAAATGAAAGAAATTTAGCTGGGGTCTAAGATCATCACTCCGGACCCATATAGGCAAGGTTTTGAAAATATTTTATGCCTTATTTTGAGATCAGGAAGAGGTTCTGCCTATTGGTTTTGAATTGTGGTTAATCTTAGGTCTAGGCTTACAAAACAAATGAAATGACCCAAAACAATTCGAGGTTTTATTACCAAATCTCCTAACTTTTGAGTTGAAGTGAAAACAAGAATTTTTCTTACGAAACCTTAGGCATTCATAGTTTTGGTGTCCAAAAACATCACACATAGAACATAATTTATTACATGAAGGCAGGTCTGAATGGTGAAGTTCTCTATCTATATGCCTTACATAATCAGTATGAATTATAGGCTTCAGAGGTCTATAGAATCTCTTCGGAGGGGGAAAAGAAGTGGATGTAGAAGGTCCTTCAAAATTCTCAATGAAACTATCAATGTCACTTTCATAATCACTTTTAATTAGAACTTATTTTCCTTTGGCCTTCTTAAATAGCTTATGATCCAACGGAAGAACCATTTATTCTTGGGATTCTACAAAGAGAATTGGTCTATTCGGATTAACTTTATCAAGAGGACCCTCATATACAAACCCTCTAGTATCACCACTAGAATGTTGTTCAACAAGTAGTTTGTTAAGGTCGAGGCATTCAATATCACGACTACGACACATTTTGAAAGCTGTTTCATAAACTACTTTAGACTTTTCAACTTGTAAAAGCGTTGCATTGTATTTTTCTTCTAAAGAAGACAAATTTTCTTCCAATATCGTAATTTAATTTTTAAATTCAAGTGATCGTCAGTTTTGATATTGCTCATTTCAATGGAATTTTGTTGAACAATCTTGTATTGATTCTCTAGGTACTCGCTAAGCAGTTTAACCAAATTAGATAACTCTTTTCTATTTAGCAAGGTTCTGACATACAATTCTGAATAATCTTCATATCCATTAAAATTTTCTTTTTCATTCATGTCTGTGTGGAAATTGTTGCTATTATCAGATTTAGTATCATACACAACACGTTTTGCATCAAATAGGGCAATTAATTCAAGTATAGAAGGTTGTGTAGATAATAAAGATTTACCAGCATCAATCAAATTAAGTACATCATTAGATTCAGATTCATCCTCAGAATCAATCATACCAGCTAAGTACATGTCTTTGCAATAGTCATAAACTTCTTCTCAAAATGGAAGGCAATTTGAATCTGAATCTGCTTGTTCATCTTCTGATTCAGAATCAGAAGAATCATCCCAAGTTTTAGTTATGTGAGCCTTGTGTTGTTTAGAGTGTTTGGACTGTGGCTTAGATGTACACTCAGCAATGAAGTGATCGAGTTTGCCACAATTGTGATAAGACATCTTAAATTTATCGATCTTATTACTTCTGTTGTCGTAATCAGGACTTTCTTTTGAATTTTTGTTATGGGGCCGATTGAACTGGCTAGATTGACTATTCGCTTGCATACGTCTCTTAGTAATAGAATTTCTATGCTTCAAAACGTTCTTAAATTGAGAAGACATAAGAGCAAGTTGATTGTCAATCTTATCAATTTCATCCGAATCCACATCAGATTCATTGTCGAACTCAAATTGTTATTTAACTACCATATGTACATTTTATTAGGACAAGCAGTTTTAAAAGCAACTTTAGATGAGTTAGTAAACTCATTCTTAGCATAAGAAGTAAGAGTCTTCCTGAAGGCTGATTCATGCTCCATTGTTCTCAATTTAGAGCTAAGCAATTCAGGTGTGAGAGATGGATCATTAATTTCTTCAATGATGCAACATTTATGGTCAAATCTAGGTGCAAGAGACCTTAATATCTTAGAACAAACATCCTTATTATAATATTCAATGCCACCAGCATGCAATTGGGTAATTATATCAGTCAAGCGCATGTAAAAATCATCAAACAGTTCATTATCTTTCATAACTAACATATTAGATTATTGAACCAACATTTGAGTTTCACATTGTTTTACCCTAGCATCACCCTCGTGTTCTATTACTAAATTATCCTAAGCATATTTACTAGTAGTGCAATGACATATACGTTTCAATTCATTTTCACTCACACTCATGAAAATCGCATTTTTGCCCTTATTGTTGAAATTGCTTATCTTTTTCTATTCCGGGCTTAATTCAGTTGTTTTCAATTTTCTAAGGATAGTGCTACTTTAAGCTACAGGGATAGTGGGGTGATTGTAACCATTTTCAATTAAATCCCAAACATCATCTCCTAACGTCCCCTAAATAAAAGCAACCATTTGAATATTCCAGCATGGAAAATTGGTGCCATCGAAAATAGGTGGTGTACTAAAGTTTCCTAGCCTAAGCAACTGACTTGAATCATCCATTAAAAACAAGGTAAAATGAGTTTGACAAATGTTTTGAAAATAGATCTTTATTAAAGTCTAGCTCTGATACCACTTGAAAAACCCAATGTAGCCCAAGAAGACTACGTGTGGAAGTAAACGATTGTCGAGTAAACATAATTTACCAACAAGTTTTATATGTTATTCAAGTAGGGACCAATTCAGACTTTTCTTGAAATTGTTAACTCTATTAAAACTAATTAAGGATTGTAAAGTAAATTTAAGTCCGGTTTATTATCTTTAGTAAAATCTAGGTGATTTACAAGATAATAATCAATTCAGTTTTTAGGCGGATTTCTAAATCTTTAAACCTACTTTTTTGTGTGCGGTGAGATTTGCAAAAATGTAAAGCACACAGTATTTATTTAACGTCGCCAAAAGACTTTCCTTGGGAAAAATGACGGACCCTTTACGATCACCTAGTTTGCCAGGTCCAACTAAACAAATCAATACGGAATGAGTTACAATCACACAATAAGACACAACTTGAACTAGATAGAAAACAACTATTACCTTACCAATCATTTTAAGTGGTTGCCTTTTCTGAATCTCAACTTCAACTTGTCTTTTGTGTATTGAGTTCTTCACTTCTCAGCTTTGCCTCTAGCTTCCTCAGCGCAGGTCGGCTCTGTGCTTATTGATTCTTATAGTGACGTGTAGATGGCCAGTGATTTGTGATGTGTCCTATTCTGTATGACACACTCACCCTTAATGTTACAAAAGAATGATTATGCAACAAATTCTTTCCTAAACATCTGTCTCAACTTTTTCATTATTTCTTTCTGTTTAATTCAAGCTGTCTTGAATTAACTCAGTTTCAACAAACTTCTTTATTCAATAATTTATAACAAACAAATTTGATCTAATATATATACACAAATATGTGCCTATGTGAAATAGTGTATAGTGAGTGATAAAGTGATATGAACAATATATTGAAAATTCCTGAAATCACTTAAAAGATCAAGTAATCAAATAACAAACAACCATATTCTTAACAGAAAAATATATAAACATATCAAGCATGCAGTAAAAAATCAAACACAATTTTTAAGACAAGATTTAAATTAAGTCATTTTAATCTACGAACCTTTTACTTCCACTTTATACAGTTCAAGAGGTTCACATTTTTGATTAGGTCCAATATGTTCTTTTTTCTCAGTCCAAGTCCTTGGTCAAATATATTGGTATAAGTTCGTATAATCCAAGGTCACGAATCCAAGTTCAAGTAGGACATTCTAGTTATCCTTATTAAAGGAATAGGTCCACAAAATATATTAGGTTTAATTCAATAAACCTTAACTCTGTTATTACCCAACTATCACGAATGATTTTAAAACATAAAGTTGTAAAACTTAAGATGAACAAGAAAACCAAGAATACACAAAATTGATTGTGAATAAAAAAACAGATCTAAGAAGAGTAGATCAAGTCATAACTCGTGAATACGTGTGTGTGTGATATGTGTAATTAATCATTATAACAAAACATGCAGGGCTACAACACATATACAGATTATCAAAATATGAACGCAAATACAATTTTCAGAAATGTTTAACTAATCACAGCAGGAAAAGTGGTTCAGTGTGTGTAGTGTACCATTAATAGATTATGATAGCAACAATACAACAATACAACAATACAGCTATAACCCACTCATGGGGGCTGGCCCTATTCCCCCATGGGCAGTACTTGCTGTCTGAACATGATAGGAACCACGGTTGGGCTTGGGCATACCACCAGCGAGATGTTTCTCATAGATTTTAAGAATGCCGAGAAAGTTCTTTCACGCTTCTCATTTATAAGATGACAGATGTACTCTGGGACCAAGCCTTCAGCATAGATCTGAAGTAACTTAGACTCCTCCCTCACATCGAGGGACCTTTCCCTGACTCTTTGGATATATGGTACCACCTTTTCACCTGGTCATTGCTTATCCCTAGGTAGCTGATACGACGCAAATATTGCGTATTTCATCCGTTAACATGCGCGTTATTAGCCCCCTCAGGTATCTTAATCCCTATATTTATGCTCGTTAACCAGACAACCTCGGATTTCTATGTTAACATGTTTTGCAGGGGTTAATTAAGCTTTTGTAGGTATTTGGATGCTTAGTATGAACTTCGGATGCGTTTCGCTCTATTTCCGTACACAACCGCACGTGCAAGGGCAATCCGGTCATTTCACTATTTGGGCACCTGGCCCGACATCTACACGAAAGTTTTAGCTCTCCTCGCTAGCTTTGCGTGTCCGTGAACGGTGCGCGATTCCGATTCATAACGACAAAGTTACGGCGATTTGAGCGACATTGGATTGTATGCCAATGCAGGGGAAATTGCAGGCTGCCCCTGCTTGATCGATCGATCGAGCCTTATTATTTTTGCCACGATTTACACTTTCGATCGATCGACCACAGGGGTCGATCGATCGATCCCCTGTTTTTCCCCTGCATATATTTTTTTTCTTTTCTTTCTTCTTTTCTTTTATTCCAACTTACTATATAAGCTAGTTTTTGTTGTAATAAAAGGGGGACTCTCATATTCTGATTTAGATAGTTTAGTTAGGGTTTGGTTTGGAGAGTTCATTTTCTCTTCTTCTTGGATTGACAACCCATGTGGTTTTGTAAGATTGAACTATTCACTTCCTCTCCATTAATATAGTGTGTTCTTCATCTTTCCTTGCCTAGTAATTTAGTTTCCATGCTTTCTAACTAGTTTACTTGCTTTAATTCTTGCTTTCCTAGTTTAATTAACATAATTTAGTTTAACTCACCATGCACCCTTAGATAAATAGGGTCGGGATTTCATTTCCGCCATTTTCGGGCCCCGAGCTCCGAAAACTAGGTTTCGTGCAAAATCGCGTTTAATTGAAACCGCGTGTATTAAAGTTGGATTGTTATGCGTTTAACTTTATTTGTCACGCAACTTTAGTGTTTATAGCGACAATCCGAATTTAATCCGCGTGCGACCATTTTCCATTAAATGTTTAATCTCGCAACTTTGGCTTAAATTCCTTATTGTGTGATGTTTATGCTTAATTGGATATGCTCGATGAAATTGCTTTCGAGCCTTAACTCTAGTTAGTAGTTGTTTCGATCCATGTGGTAGGATGCGATCCGGATCCTCGCTTTACTTTTGTGTAGCGTTAACTTATTATTTTCTTTTGTCACCATTTCCAACCTATCATCTTTTACACTTTTATTTTTGAAGTAATTAAACAATTAACATCTAAAATTCAATTACTCCCTGTGGATTTCTTACGATACCCGACTTACCGCTTTACTTGCTTGTCAAGTGTAGTAGTAGCTTAGGTTTTTCTTTTGTATCGCGGCGGCGAAACACACGACGAATGTGTCCTCACACGAACACACTTTTTCCGCCCGGTCACAAAATGGCGCCGTTGTCGGGGAGTATGTTTTAGATAGTAGTTGTTTTATTATTTCGTAGTATTTTTTTTCTTTTGTATTTGTATTCTTTGTTTTAACCTTTTTTGCAGGATTTGCATACTTTGAGCGCTAAGAAACTTTTATTCGCGGTTGCTCACTTTATTTCTTGGATTCTCCATCTTTCAACAACGAGATAACCATGTCTTTCTTTTATAGTTATTACGGTTATTCTAATGATTCATACTTTGGGGATAGTCTTCAAGTTTTCCATTTTCAAGATTTTCTTGAAAATGAAAAACTTGAAAACATTTATCGCAATGAAAATCGTTATTGGGAGCTTGAGTTGGATTCATTATTCGAATCCAATGACGATTTTCATTTCATTACTTCGAAGACGAGTTTCAACCAAATGAGGAGTCCGAGGCTCTTGAGCCGAGGAAGCCTACTTTGGAAGAGACTTTGCTTCTTTACTCCCAAGGTTTGGAAAGCTTAAATGATGCTGGAATGAGACTTGGGACACTTTGCAATGAGATGAATTCTTTTGCACAAAACAACGAGGAGGTGGAAACTTGTGTTTCACCTCAATTTTTCAAAGAATTTCTCATCGAATGTGAATCTCTCTCCCTCGAAATTCAATCTCCTTCCGACGATAAGTTGATGGAGATTGAATTTGTTTCATCACCATATTCGTTTTCCGTGACCGAACCATTAGAATTACCGGTTGATTCCTATGAGTCGGTAGAAACTTTTAAAATTTCTACACTTTTTGCCGATGAGGACTCTTTACCGGATTTGTTTTCGATGGATGGTATCCCGACGTGTGCACCATCTCCCATTCTGTTTGAAAAATCTTTGGGAGATGAGTTAATTTTTCTTGGACCTCAGATGTACCTTTCCCCCTTGTTATCCAAATCCCCGATCGTCCGCCCAGAATTTCAAATTGACGATGGTTCATTTCTTTCATCGCCCACATGCCTTCCGTTGTTCAAACGGAATTCCTATTTTCCGGGAGGCATGCATGTTCGGGAGGGTCCACCGTTGATCCTCCAAAGTCAAATCGTGTGTTGGATGGACCCTAAAAAATTTCAACTTTTGGTATATAGTTAATTGCACATCCTAAGTGTAGGTTGTATATACTAACTTCTTCATTTTTGTTTTTCTTAATTTTAGCCTAGTGTAATTAGTTAATCTCTTTTTATTTCTTTTCGTATGCTTGGTTCTAACTCTTTTTTAGGTTCAACGGACTTGAATTTGCGGAGATATGCGCCCCGGCACACATTTGTTAAGAAAACAATAAAAAAAAATCACAAAAACATTTTTTTTCCTTTATTTTTCACACACGCATCCTCACGCATTTGCATTTGCATTTGTTTTTCTTTTTCTTTTATTTTCTTTTTCATTTTTTTTGTCGTGAATATGCGTGTGCGTTGCTCATTGTACATATTTTTATTTTTTTAGCATATGCCTTTTTGTGTGTATATGTATGCCTATGTGTAAATATTTTTATTTTATTTTTATTTTTATTTTTATTTTTCTATTTCATATTTTTATGTATATATATTTATATATATACTATATATATAGTTATTTTATATTTAGACCCCCCTATTATCCCTTATTTGCAATTTCCCCCCCCCCCCCCCCATTTAAAATTGGATGCAGTGTGCCTGGCCCTGATCGATCGATCGATCGAGCCTGGCCTCGATCGATCGATCGACCAGGTTAAAGCCGAGGGCTGCTTTATTTTTCCCCTCTTTTCTCTTATTCTATTCTCTCCTCTCATACCCGATTTTGCCCTAGCTTTTTCCCCACACACATTTCTTCCTTTTTCTTCCAATTTCTACATATCCAAGGTATAATCTTCATTACTCTTACATGATTTTGTAGTTTTTGTTAGAATTGTGTCACTAATTCCATGTTTAAATCATTTCTTGACATTGTTTGAATGTGTTGTGTACCCCCCTGATTTTTTTTGTTGTTCCAACTGTATTTTTGCATGATTCTTGATATAAATCCACTCATG
Source organism: Sambucus nigra (assembly GCA_949130495.1). Classification (NCBI taxonomy): domain Eukaryota; kingdom Viridiplantae; phylum Streptophyta; class Magnoliopsida; order Dipsacales; family Adoxaceae; genus Sambucus; species Sambucus nigra. Next base: position 320,513,040 of record OX422215.1, on the reverse strand, counting down.
AACAAGTATGGATTGCTGCATTGTTGTTTGTTCATGAGTGGGGTGATTTCGTTGGTTCAACTCGGTATTTTCAACCTTGACGCACATTGCGCACGCCAAGTGTTCGTCAAAATGCCTAAAACAGATTTCAATCCAATTTTTGACGCACACTTGGGTGATTTTCATGCCTTGTCGCATTCCGACATTTTTCATCGCAATGTTTCATATTTTCACCTCGGTTTTGCGCACTTGCACCACCATTTCAACTTGTACACTACTAACCATAAATTGTGCTTACACTTTGCTTAATATTGTGTAATTCTTGTTTTGTAGGTTGAAATGGCACCAAAAAAATACTCTTCTACTAGATGTGTGCCCGCCGGGGGCGTTGATGGGTTCCGCACAGAGCAGGAGCGGGATTGGTTCCATGCGCACTTTCATACTTCCGAGCGACCGCTTTTTTTTCATTTTGCGTGGGTCCTTGAGGACATATCGAGGGAGGCGCGTGTTCTGTTGCTCCGTCAGGGGTAGGAGCCCTTTCTTTCTACTAACAGGCGTGTCAACGAGGAATTGGTCCGAATATTCTACGCGATGTTAGTAGAGGTGAAGAGCAGCAGTGGGTCGACTACATATGAGGCCATGGTTCGTGGGGTGAGGATTCCCTTCAGCATATCAGACTTGGCAGATTTTATGGATGTTCCTCTCCCCGCGGATCCAGTCAGTTTTCTCGATGGGACTATTTTCGGCCGAGGGACATTGATAGAGGTCCTTGCACCGGGCGAGGCGTGGAAGAAGGGTGCTTTTTGCTCGGCTGCGATGGAGGACTTGCCTCGTTTATTACACTACATCAATGTCCATTCCTTCATGGTGACGAACAACCGGTCTGAGGTTCGTCACAAGCATGCCGCATTGATCTACACGATGCTCAATGGATTGGGCAGTATCAGCTTGCCCAAGATTTTTCTAGACATGATGTGCGCGACTGCGAAGGAGATCGCCTGGAGATTTTCCCTTCCTTTTCCTGCCCTCATCACGAGGATATGTATTTCACACGGTTGCCCGGAGATGGACGCAGACCGTAAGCATGTGCCACTCGGGCTTCTCTCTAATGACAACATCTCAAAAATGCTGAAGCACGAGTGGGGGCAACCAACGGGTAAGAGACAGAGGGCAGAGATGGCTGACTTGTCGGACGACAAGGAGGATGAGTTACGGGAGATGGAGATGGGTGAGGGTTCGCACGCGCCACACACTGAGGATGATGCCCGCTTTGTGTCATACCAGGCCGTGCAGGACCAACGCTGGGAGGAGACCCAGCTCAGGTGGGCGACTTGGGAGTCCCGCCTGGATCAGCAGCAGGCTCAGCAGGAGCAGTTTTATGCCGAGCAGCGACAGGAGTGGGCCGTGCAGAGGCAGGCGAGGGCACAGAGCAGACAGGATTACCGGATGATGCAGCGGATGATGAGAGATCTTTATCTACAGCGGAGTGATTCCGACACACCAGTGCCTCCTCATTTTCATGACCCCTCTGATCCTAGTGGTTCTGGCCACTAGGCTGTTGCTGTACTGGGTTATTTTTGTATTTTGGGATCGGATAGTATATTGTACTTTTTATTTTTATTTTTATTTTTATTTGTATTTGTATTTCTTTTATTTCAGGAGTTGTAATGTATTAAGTAATTTTGTATTGAATTTATGAAATGAGAAATGAAAATGTAGTTTGTGGTTGTTTATTGGATTTTGATGTGTGTGACCTTCCATTTTATAAAATCAAAAAGTTCACCATCAATTTATCTAGTATTTGCACTTCAGCCCCTCTATATTATTGTGACTTGTGACATAGATTCTCTTAACTTAAAACATCGGTACATATTCTTCATATGCGTTGTACTAACTTGTTTTGCAGCTTCATTTGGACTTGTACTTATGGAGATCGCTCCACATGTGGGTAATATCATTCTTTTCCTAGCTTTGTGTTGTGTTCTTTAATGGACGCATTGGGGCCAATGCAACATTTAAGTTAGGGTGTGTAGGATATTCTATCCATTTTGCTGTTTAGTCCTTGGATTTGATTACAATTTAGTTACAAAGCATGTTTTTGTTAAAAATTTGAAAAATTTCAAAAATATTTTTTTTTCTCCTTTATTGGGCATTTTACCCTTGTTTCCGATGATAAATTTTAATAATTTCCCGATCAAATAGACAATTCAACGATGCATGTTCTCGATTTTAGAAGTTATTATATTTTAGTCCCTAAATCATTGATATTATGAATAACTTCATGAATTAAACTTTATCCCATGAGCACATGCACCATTCTTGTTATATTGATTTGGTTTAAGATTTTTATAACTCGGTATGCTTTTCTTGCATTGTATATACTTACACCGAGTGAGATTAGAGACTTATCTTCATTTGTGAGTGTATACACTATTCTTTCCTCTTTGAAAACGTTGAATTCACCGATAATCTCTTTATTCTTTCATTGACCGTTCATTAATTGAGTTCATCCTTGAAATGTGTTACTTGAGCATGATTTTCATATATTGTTTTGACTCGAGAATTGCGTATACTTTGTGAAATGATCATAGGCCATCTTTGTATATCGCCCATATGACCTTGACCTCACCCTTTATATGTTCCCTAGTCAACCCACTTGAGCCTAAATACTAGCCTTTCTTTTCATTACCCAAAATCCCATATCCAACTCCAAATTGGAGTTTTATACCATGCATATTGCCTTACATACCCTTGTTTGGATTGTTGCTTGGAATTGAATGTTATTATTGTATTGTGGTTGCAATTTGAGTATGAAAAGAGTAATAAGTGAAAAGAAAAAGAAAGAAAAAGAGTTAAAAAGAGAAAGTAGAAAACAAAAGAAAACAAAAGAGAAAAAGTGAGAAAAAGGAAGAAAAGAAAAAGAAAGAGAAAGTTGTTTATATTGTTTGTAGTGTTTCAATAAGCTTTGATTACTCTCTCGATTGTTATATCTAATGCTCGTTTGGACATCTTTGTCCAACTTTTGATGTTGCCCACTTTTTCACATTATTCTGAGTTTCATCCCCAAACACTTTGAATCCGTATATACATCCCTTTCATTTCGTACCTTAACCTAGCCTACATTACAACCCTTTACAAGTCCTATGTGATCTTAAGTAGATGTAATTCAAATGTTTAAATAGTGTTGATAATCTGTGAAAATGCATTTCGCCTCTTTTATATGTGCGATATCCTTTCACTGAGATTGCAATTTTTATTTCCTATATAGCGTTCTTCTTTTGTGACATGTGTGCGGCCTAGTTTCCATTTACATTTACTCTTTATGCCCGCATGTCCCGTGTATTACCTCCCTTTTCATAGTGAATTCATTTGTTGAGCGTAATGCCCGTGAGGATTGAATATATGCATCCTTTGATATTTAGTATCCGAGTTATTTAAGTTTTTCGCCAAATCATACTTAGCGTATGCTCACTCCCCTCCCACATGTTAGAGTTTCAATTCATTGAGGTGCATTCGATAATGTTAATAACTACGGACTTCTCATGCGAATTCGTTTGCTATGCTAATAACATGTTGAAATATTGTTCGCACTGATGAGTTTGTCTTACTTGATTGGGCATATTTTGAGGAAACTTTATGATGTTTGTGGGTTCCATCACTGAAAACCCGCACGAGACGACACTCGTCCACTAGGGTAACCTAGGGGTTTAACGGCTTATTGCATACGCTAAATGCAATCGAATCGCCCGCGAAAGTGGACTTATCTTTTTATTACTTTTATACCATACTTTTGTAGTCTCTCCTGTGTTGGTTTACTTGTTCTTCTTGTTGCATCCTATTTCATTGCTAGGGACTAGCAATGTGTAAGTTAGGGGGTGTGATACGACGTAAATATTGCGTATTTCATCCGTTAACATACGCGTTATTAGCCCCCTTGGGTATCTTAATCCCTATATTTATGCTCGTTAACCAGACAACCTCGGATTTATATGTTAACATGTTTTGCAGGGGTTAATTGAGCTTTTGTAGGTATTTGGATGCTTAGTATGAACTTCGGATGCGTTTCGCTCTATTTCCGTACACAACCGCACGCGCAAGGGCAATCCAGTCATTTCACTGTTTGGGCACTTGGCCCGACATCTACACGGAAGTTGTAGCTCTCCTCGCTATCTTTGCGTGGCCGTGAACGGTGCGCGATTTCGATTCATAACGACAAAGTTACGGCGATTTGAGCGACATTGGATTGTATGCCAAAGCAGGGGAAATTGCAGGCTGCCCCTGCTTGATCGATCGATCGAGCCTGAGGGTCGATCGATCGAGCCTTATAATTTTTTCCACGATTTACACTTTCGATCGATCGACCACAGGGGTCGATCAATCGATCCCCTGTTTTTCCCCTGCAGATATTTTCTTTCTTTTCTTTCTTCTTTTCTTTTATTCCAACTTACTATATAAGCTAGTTTTTGTTGTAATAAAAGGGGGACTCTCATATTCTGATTTAGATAGTTTAGTTAGGGTTTGGTTTGGAGAGTTCATTTTCTCTTCTTCTTGGATTGACAACCCATGTGGTTTTGTAAAATTGAACTATTCACTTCCTCTCCATTAATATAGTGTGTTCTTCATCTTTCCTTGCCTAGTAATTTAGTTTCCATGCTTTCTAACTAGTTTACTTGCTTTAATTCTTGCTTTCCTAGTTTAATTAACATAATTTAGTTTAACTCACTATGCACCCTTAGATAAATAGGGTCGGGATTTCATTTCCGCCATTTTCGGGCCCCGAGCTCCGAAAACTAGGTTTCGTGCAAAATCGCGTTTAATTGAAACCGCGTGTATTAAAGTTGGATTGTTATGCATTTAACTTTATTTGTCACGCAACTTTAGTGTTTATAGCGACAATCCGAATTTAATCCGCGTGCGACCATTTTCCATTAAATGTTTAATCTCGCAACTTTGGCTTAAATTCCTTATTGTGTGATGTTTATGCTTAATTGGATATGCTCGATTAAATTGCTTTCGAGCCTTAACTCTAGTTAGTAGTTGTTTCGATCCGTGTGGTAGGATGCGATCCGGATCATCGCTTTACTTTTGTGTAGCATTAACTTATTCTTTTCTTTTGTCACCATTTCCAACCTATCATCTTTTACACTTTTATTCCTGAAGTAATTAAACAATTAACATCTAAAATTCAATTACTCCTTGTGGATTTCTTTTGATACCCGACTTACCGCTTTACTTGCTTGTCAAGTGTAGTAGTAGCTTAGGTTTTTCTTTTGTATCGCGGCGGCGAAACACACGACGACTGTGTCCTCACACGAACACACTTTTTCCGCCCGGTCAGTAGCCGTGTCTGTGTAAATTCTTTCTCTGCCAGAAAGAACTTCTGGACAAATAGACTGTGTGTCTCCTACCACGTAGAGACACTCTTCGATGCTAGTGGAAACTTGTGTAACCGTTGGTACTCCAAGTTCTATTTGGACTTGGGGAACCTCCACTCGAGGTGCCCCATCTCTAAAGGTCTCAATCTCCCTCGGTGCTTGTTCCTCATTTCACTGAATAACATCGAAGTCAAGGACCCGATTAACATTATCTTACGTCATATTTTCTAGAAGAATGCCTCCCCACCAGAGTCACCAACTATAAGAGGTGAGTCCTCTTAAAGGATAGGAGTATGGTAATACAAACAGAGGTGTAACCGTTATAGATATGGTAAAACAACAACCCAAATATCCTCAACTATCAAAAATGAACACACAACATTGTAGATAACAAACACTCAGATTGGACTTATAAATCTCTCGTGTATAATTCAAATAATAATAAACAACCTCATAAATGACTCATTCAAAGGGAGAGAGAAGTAAGCACCCTAGATACACCTTGGCAGGCAGCTAACACACTAACAACATTTTCTATCTCTTTGGTTAGCTAATAAAAGCTTCGTAATAAATGTCAACGGTAGGTGGATAAACTCTAGTTTGCAATAAATTCTTTGGTCTCAATGTGATTTTCTCTCTCTAGAAATAACTCTCTCTCCTTAGAAGTGGTTGAGACCAATAAATAACCCCAGACACATCCTGAGATGTCTCAGTCCTTATTATTGTGAAAAACATTCCTCTCACACTTTAAGTCACAAGCATTACATGCCTAATGGGACAGCACACCTTACGTCATACTCATAAAATGATAGTACAAGCCTTTTGGCTACTAACTATGCGTCAGAGGACTGTCATAACAGTGGTGGCTCACCAAACCATCTGACAAACCTAATATCATAGTGGTTTAATCAAGTTTGGATTGGGCAGTGGGTAAGTGGCTAGTGATGTCACTCAAAGTAGATATGACCTTTGGTAAAGGGGTGTTTGGCCCAAATTTCAATATATGATGGAAGTCAAGGTTACTCTGCACAAGATTCCACATTTAAAGGTCTCTTAGTGTTTTACCAGGTGTATCTAAGGTGGTCAAGACAAGCCTTAACGCTGCCTCACTTTTCAATCCTCAAACCATGTTCCTCTGAAGTTCCCACAACAAGGTTATTCGATAAAGCATGTAAGCTCTCCCAAGCCCTACCAGGTCTGGTCTCTTGTTAGTACCGTTTGACCTCGCACTCAAGATTACAATCGTTATAGCTTACAATCAATGTAATTAATGTATAAAATTTGACTAAGTAAAAATTGAAGATAAAGATGAGCTTTCTCGCGAAATATTTTCGCTGAGCTCCATCGCTGAGATTCCTCTCTGAGCTTCTCACTAAGCTGCATTGCTGAGATTTTTTGCTTCCTTCATGCTTATTTGCTCTCTTAAGCCTCTTTTGTTAAGAGGGGGAGTTTGATCTAATCACCATATTACCTTCAAGATCCCCTACATAATCATATGGATTCACTTGTCAAGACTATTATTTAATAACGCGTTTTGACGTCCATTTTCCAAATTTCATAATCGAGATAAGCTGTAATGGATAAAAGAATCTACATAGACTTTAGCTTGGGTATTGTCAAGAATGTTTCATTATAGTCAATCCTTTTTTATAGAGTGAACCCTTTCTCAACAAGAAGGGTTTTCACTTTCCCATCCACCCATCTTTTCTTGTTATAGATATACTTGAACCTTATGGGTTTTATCCGATCTTAAAAGTTTATAAGTTCCCAAACTTGATTCAAATACATCAAATTCATCTCGGTATTCAGGACCTTGATCCAAAGCTCAAAGTCCTAATCTTGGAGTGCCTCGTTTTAGTTCCTAGGATTTGGTTTGTGCTCCCTTGGGATGTCATTAAAGTGTTCACTCAAATTCACTTACCTATCAGAGTTCACTCGACTCTCATACTATAATTTGGTTCCACTTATGGTCCACTATAAGTGATATGTGTATACTGATCATCAATCATACTCCCATTACTATTAGGTAGTGTATTATCAATATCTTGTCGTATTTTGTCATGTATGTGTGGTTCAGAAGTAATTACATGGTCTTGCCATCTTAGCTCTTACGAAATTAACTTAATCATGGGTTTGTGGTCAATTATATAATATTCCTCTAGGTACCAGACATTTGTTCTTACAAGTTCCCTATAGTACTTAGGATCATAAAATTTTCCACCTTTTGTTAACCTAAAAAGAGATATACTTTTGTCCTTGAATCCAATTTCCCCATCTTCTTCCTCATCACACATATTGGGTAACCATGAATCCAAATATGTCTTATACTAGACTTGCACCTAGTCCATAGTTTTGTGGGAGTCATTGACACCGATTTAGAAGGAAATAAATTTAGTAAATAAGTATACGTCTATAATACATGACACCAAAATTAATATGATATATACAAATCTCATCATAAATCTCACCATGTCCAAAAGAGCATGTTTTTTTTCTACACCCTTATTCCGTGTAATGATCGATGTAGAGAATTGAGATAGAATTCCCTCCTCTGATAAATGATTCCTAACTCTCCCAAGAGGTACTCACCCCACAATCATATTGTAGAGTCCGAATTAGTTTACCATGCCTATGATCCACCCGAGCCTTATACATATTGTAATTATGAAAGGTTTCAGACTTATAATGCATAAGGTGAACATATTAATACATTGAGTAATCGAATGTGACACCACCTGTATATAACACTCAGGTGTATCAAGTATAATGATTAAATGATGCAAGTTGTTAAATTTTTTTAGTATCAATCTTAACAGGAAGAAACAAACGATACATATGATAGATATAAGGATGCACTATGAAAGTCCTCAAATACAAAACTCAAAAAATGTAGCAAAACCATAATACAGTGAGAGAGAAAAGTTTATATCTTCACACAAACCCAAATATACGTGACACCCCGCCTAATTAAATTCTGAGTGATCAATCCTAAATCAAATTAAAATAGGTTTCTCAGTTGGTTCATTCTTAGCATCACTGTCAAAAACTTTTTAATTACTAACCACCTAGGTGAAATTAGACTAGTGCCAAATTTTAACTTCCATTAAACATACAACAACATGCGGAACAATGTATAAGACAAAAACCAACATAAGAATCTGAATATATCAACTAAGGTAAACAAGTCTTGCCGAATAAACCATCGGCCCAAAAATTTGATAAATAACAAAACTCTAAATAATGAAAGTACTGTGGGACAACATGTCCATACCGAAACTGAAATCCTACACTAGATCAGAAATGATAAAAGAAGCGTCTAATCAATGTCCTACAATATCCACCTGTGCTGCAGCTCCAAAATCCCTGGAATGAATTTACGCTTGGCGTCCCTGTGGCTGGACACCTAAACGGTTTTTCCAAATATTTTACATAGCAAGAGTTAGTACTCAAAATGTTTTGAAAATATTTAGCAAGTAATTTATTGCAGTGAAGATCAGTTATTAATTACACATGTTAGGTTCACGCAAAATCCCTTGAGTTTCCTCACCTCTCATCTATAGTGCAAGTCTAATATTCCGTACTTAGCCCATTTATCTACATCTGCCCAAGCCATTTAGACTATAGTACTCGTTTGATCTTATCCACATGTCTAAGTCCCCGTACAGCCCATACAGTACTAAATTTCATTAACACTTCTCATATTGTTAATAAATTTCTAAGTAACATTTCACATATGTTGGTTTATGATTTTGAAAGTTAAGTCCGACCACTTAATCTTATTCATTAGATGTCCACTATCTAATATTATATTTTTCCAATTAAGCTTTCTCCAATTAAGTTACTATTTAGATTTATTCACGTCATCTAATTATCTACTACTTCACCCTAGTAGATTATTCATACAGTTTATATTTTGAACACAATATAGACTATAAGGATAATTGGCCCGGTCAAATCATCGACTCCAATTATCCCAAATTATTTATCTTTTAGATGTATACACATCATATGATCATCTACCATTCTACCCAAGTAGATTATTTATATAGTATATATTTCACATATAAGATATACTATTAGGAGTATTGGCCCGGTCTAATCATCGACATCAATTCTCCTATCATTTACATTGGCCTGGTCTAATCCTCGACTCCAAATGTAAATGAAATAATACAATATTGGCCCGGTCTAATCCTCGGCTCCAATATCATATAGGCACCATAGGTATTCACCCAACCTAAGTACAAAATTTATAGTTATTCACACAAACTAAATATTTACATTAGTACGTGGCATATTTCTCTCTAATACTCACCATACCGTCCACTTTTCAATTTCTCTCTTTATCGCATTTTCTTGAGTATTCACCCAACTCTAAGGGACCTAGTTAACCCCTTTTTAATTTTGTAGCTAAGATTAACTTACTCTACTAGTATGTATCATGGATTAATGTTACTCTTTCTCCATAACTCATGCTACGCATTTTCTGATACATATCCCAACGATTTATTCTCGCCGGTCCCTACTTTAAGCCTCACTCTAAAGGACCCTATCGGACTTAACAATATACCTACTTGTCTTTTATAAGTCCCTAACTAGGTATAATATCAACCCTAAGGTTCCTCTCAGTTGTTAGAAATCAAATAACCATCAACGCACAAAAGAGCCTCAATTCATGTTTAGTCGATCGATCGACATTCATAGGTCGATCGATCGATCGACCATATATCAACCATGTCCAGTTATGATTTTCATCAAGTTCGATCTTTCAAAACCTCATTAAATCTTATAAAAATCTCTACCAACATGACCAAACATCCACTACATGTATAGAGACCATTTCCAACGTAAACACATCATCAAATCCTTACGAAATTCATTCAAGAACCACCCAAATCTAAATATCATCAACAACCCTAGATATGCATGTTCTTCATAAATTTTCCTCATTAATCCAAATAAGATTTTGTAAAAGTGATCATGGAAACACTAATTTATATTCCTCTACAGTTGTTCATACAATCTACATGCGATTTCCTACCCAACATGTATTTAAATCATTCATTTTTCACCAAGAATATTCATATGGGAAACGATTCATCAAAACCCTATGCATGGGTATTATAACATCAATTTAATTTTTCAATAAACCACTTGCCTTATACATAGGTGATCTGATTTCGTGATGAAGATGATGATTTTATGTGCTTCTCTTCAAATCCCCACTCCTTAGATGCTTAGGGTGCAAGAATCCCCCTCAAGCTTTTTGGAAAGGTTCTTCTCTTCTCTCTAATGGCCTCTCTAAGATTTTTGAGTTATGAACCCTAATCCCCAATTCTAATTATCAGATATAAGACTCTAATTTTCGTAGGTCCTTTAACCTTTATTTTTAAAATGACCAAATTACCCCCGTAAGGTGCCGGTTTGGTCCAAAGTTGACCCGTGACTCAATTGACATCCCCAAGTATACCATTTTGACTAATTCACCCCTTACGGACTCATCTGTGACCTCTAAATTATCAATCGAGTCACCCAAAATATATTTCTCATTTTCCACCTCGACATAGTCTAACACGCGACTCTCGGTGAGAACATCACTCGCTATGACGTATAGTCTTAATTATCAATTATTTGCTATTCACACTTAGTAAATCTAATATTAGAAATATTAATCAGTCTTTATCTCTCGATTAATATAGAAATAATCACAATTATGTTATTACGCTTAATAATCGTAATTATTATTAAATTATATTAAATTACTCTACTCACGTAATTTAAATTAAAATGTATTTTTTATTTAATTACCCAATTAATTAAATTCTAAATACGCGGAAATACGGGGTATTACATACTCCTCCCTTACAAAGGAATTTTGTCCTCAAAATTTGGATATACCCACGGTGACTAACTATGGATACTGCTCTCGCATATTCTCCTCCATCTCCCATGTCAATTCATCAACATTGTGGTGTCCCCACTGTACTCGCACTAACAGTACCACCTTGGATCGAAGCTTACGCTCGCTATGATCCAGGATAGCCACGGGTCTCTCCTCATATGAGACATCTGGTTGCAAATCAATCTCCTCAAGTGGGACGTGCCAGAAGGCTCTCTTGCTCCTCCTATATTTCTTCAGCTATGCCACATGGAACACGTCGTGTATTCGCTGAAGATGCTATGGGAGACCCAATCTGTATGCTATCGGTCCTATATTCTCAATAATAGGGAACGGTCGCACATATCTCAATGCTAACTTCCCTTTCTTGCCGAATCTCATAATCCCCTTCATAGGAGATACCCGAACGAACATCTGGTTTCCCACCTCTAGATCCATGTGTCTCCTACCGGCATCAGGATAACTCTTTTACCTATCCTAGGCTATTTGAATACGTCCTCGAATCAACTCTATCTTGGCAGAAGTCTCCTGTATCATCCCTGGACCCAATAGCTTGTTGTCCCCCACCTCTAACCAATAGGCAGGGGAACGACAAGGCCTCCCATAAAGTGCCTCGAAAGGAGCCATATCGATAGTGAATTGGTAAGAGTTGTTATATGCAAACTCTACCAATGGGAGGTATCACTCCCATCCTCCCCCAAAATATAGGATACACATCCTCAACATATCCTCAAGCATCTGAATCACCCTCTCAGTCTGCCCGTCCGTCTGAGGGTGATACGCCGTAATCAGGCACAATTTTGTGCCCATGGCCACCTAAAAGCTCTGCCAAAAATGTGCCACAAATATCTTATCTCTGTCAGACACAATATTAATAGGGACCACGTGCAGCTTAACAATCTCTGAAATGAACACTTGCACGCACTTTATCTTATCAAAGTCAATATGAACCGATAAGAAATGAGCTACCTTGGTCAGCCGATCCACTATCACCCAAATATAATTGTGACCCCTCAGTGATGTCGGTAGTCCAGCAGTGAAACAGCATCGAAATACTCTCCCACTTCCATATGGGAATCTCTAGTGGATGTAGCATCCCTGAAGGTCTCTGATGGTCCACTTTCACTAGCTAGCATGTAACACACTTCGAGAAAAATTCTGCTATGTCTCGCTTCATACTCGACCACCAATACTGTCGCTGTATATCCTGATACATCTTGTCCCCACCAGGATGTACCGCAAATCTGGAATCGGAGACTCGATCATCACTGCCTACCTCAACTCCTCATCCTCGGGCACTACTAACCTCCAATTAAATCAGAGACCTCCCTCTAAACTAACTGAGTAAGATTCCACACCCTCGGTTAATAGTTGTTTCACCCTGTCCTGACAAAACTGGTCCTCTGCCTGAACCCTCAATACCCGCATCACGATCTCGGGAGGAATGGTCATAATTGCCATGTACACCCTGGCCACCTCATCCTCCTACTGGAGTTCACTCCACTTATATTTCCACACCTCAGATACATCCCCAGTAGGTCGTTGGCTCAACGCGTCCGCCACCACATTAGCCTTACCAGGATGATACTGTATATTAAACTAGTAATCCTTCACGAATTCTAGCCACCGTCTTTGCCTCATATTCAGATCCTTCTGTGTGAAGAGATACTAAAGTGACTTATGATTTGTGAAAAGAGTGAACTATTCCCCCAGAATATAATTCCTCCATATCCTCAAAGAAAAAACGACCGCTGCCAAATCGAGGTCGTGGGTGGGGTAATTCTTCTCACGTGGTTTTAACTTTCAAGAAGCATAAGCTATCACCCATTCCTCCTGTTGTAACACACCTCCAAGTCCCTACAAGGATGCGTCAGTGTATATTCGATACTCCAATCCACTCCTACGCAATGCCAGTACGTGTGATAATATTAGCCTGTCTTTCATCTCTTCAAACGCTAACTGACACTAGTCGCTCCACAAGAATGGTACTCCCTTTCGCGTCATGTTCGTCAAAGGACCAGTGATCTTCGAGAACCCCTTGATGAAGCAACGGTAATAACTGGATAAACTTAAAAAGTTGCGAATCTCGATCGGTGCTGTGGGCATTCCCCACTCCCTCATTGCTGATACCTTACTTGGATTAACAAAAATTCCTCGATCGGACACTATGTGGCCAAGAAACTGAACCTCCTAAAGCCAAAATCCACATTTCTCGAGTTTGGCATATTATTTATGGCCTGATCTAATCCTCGGCTCCAATATCATATAGGCACTATAGGTATTGAACCAACCTAAGTACAAAATTTATAGGTATTCACACAACCTAAAGATTTACATTAGTATGTAGTATATTTCTCTCTAATACTCACAGTAGCGTGCATTTTTTTATTTCTCTCTTTATCGCATTTTTTTGAGTATTCACCCAACTCTAAGGGACCTAGTTAACCCCTTTTTAATTTCAGTAGCTAAGCCTAACTTACTATACTGGTATGTATCATGGGTTAATGTTAATATCTCTCCATAAATCATGCCATGCATTTCCTGATACACATCCCAATCAATTTATTCTCGTAGGTCCCTACTTTAAGCCTCACTCTAAAGGACCCTATCGGACTAAAAAATATACCTACTGGTCTTTTCTAAGTCCATAACTAGGTATAATATCATCCCTAAGGTTCCTCTCGGTCGTTAGGGATCAAATAACCATCAACGCACAAAAGAGCTTCAATTCAGGTTTAATCGACCGATCGAAGGTTTTGGTCGATCGATAAGTCCATCGATCGACATTCATAGGTCGATCGATCGATTGATCGACCAGATATCAGCCATGTCCAGTTATGGTTTTCATCAAGTTCGATCTTTCAAAATCTCATTAAATCTTATAAAAATCTCTACCAACATGACCCAACATCCATTACATGTATAGAGACCATTTCAAACGTAAACACATGATCAAATCCTTAAAAAATTCATTCAAGAACCACCCAAATCTAAATATCATCAACAACCCTAGATATGCATGTTCTTCATAAATTATCCTCATTAATCCAGATTAAATTTCGTAAAAGTGGTCATGAAAACACTAATTTATATTCCTCTACAGTTGTTCATACAATCTACATTCGATTTCCTACCCAACATGTATTTAAAATCATTCATTTTCACCAAGAATATTTATATGGGCAACGATTCATAAAAACCCTACGCATGGGTATTATAACATCAATTTAATTTTGTAATAAACCACTTGACTTATATAGAGTTGATCTAATTTTGTGATTTGATGATGATTTGATGTGCTTCTCTTCAAATCCCAACTCCTTAGATGCTTCCTCCTTAAGCTTTTGGGAAAGGTTATTATCTTCTCTCTAATGGGCCTTATAAGCTTTGTGAGTTATGAACCCTAATCCCCAATTCTAATTATCAGATATAGGACTCTAATTTTCGTAGGTCCTTTGACCTTTATTTTTAAAATGACCAAATTACCCCCGTAAGGTGCCGGTTTGGTCCAAAGTTGACCCGTGACTCAATTGACATCCCCGGGTATACCGTTTTGACTAATTTGCCACTTTTGGACTCATCTGTGACCTCTTAATTATCATTCGAGTCACTTAAAATATATCTCTCGTTTCCCACCTCGACATAGTCTAACACGCTCACATCACTCGCTATGACATATAATCTTAATTATCAATTATTTAGTATTCACACTTAGTAAATATCATATCAGAAATATTAATCAGTCTTTATCTCTTGATTAATATAGAAATTATCACCATTATGTTGTTACGCCTAATAATCGTAATTATTATTTAATTATATTAAATTACTCTACTCATGTAATTTAAATTAAAACGTATTTTCTATTTAATTATCCAATTAATTAAATTCTAAATACGCGGAAATATGAGGTATTACAATATACAAGCCAAATTTGAAGTCTCCAATCATACATGCAAATTCTAATGTCCATAATACATACCAATTGAAGTCTAAACATAGTCACTAAACTGAAAGTAGAATGATTGTCTAACAAAATAAAGATCTAGATAGGTTTTTGTAGTTGAAGTCCTTGAGAGAGAGAGAAAGATAGAGGAAGTGTGATAGATGGAACGAGGAAGATCAAGCAGGAGGTCTAACTCCAGCACCTAAAAGTCACCACAAATAACGATTGCATAAAAACCCTAGAATGTCACTAAGCTACACGACTCAAAGAAATTATATATGTAAGTGTAAAATCCATATTTTATACAATCCATAAAAATATAGCCCGTCATAAAAATAGTGACCTCATAGTGCATTAAGATTAACTGAATCCATTTTTATTAATTAATTAATTAACATGTAAGCGACATGTGCCCCTTCTCTTTGGCCATCTCAAGAATATGAGGTAGGACCATAAAAAACTATCATACATCCCCTAGCCAACCTGTTATGCAGATTCGAAACTCCTAACAACGTGTGATACAACAATAATCCATAATAAATCGCACTCATCAAGTATCATAAGGGTGTTCCTTTTCGGTACTCACCTAATAATCTACATTTTATATTTTCATTTATCAATGAAATTCTATATTTATTTCATATTTTATCACTCATCATTACAATATTTTTACCCCATCACCCCACCCTTGGATCATTTCAAATAAATTGTTTATAGACATATTATACAACTAAAATAGGAGCTAACCGAAACTCTACATGGAACTACTCATTAATCGAAGAATTAAGGTAAAGGTATATTAATTTTATTAAATGTTCTAGAGTCATCACTCCTACCCGTATCTAAACTCCATGCGTGGGATGTCTGATCGAAGTGAAGTAAAAACAAGTAACCCCCTTGATACACTTCTGTTTAGATAGGATAGTCATTAAGACAATTAATTAATTAATGGTTTGTTATAAGAAATTAAATTTAGAGAATAAGAATAAAATATCCCACTTCTATATCCACCTCACCTCATTCACCACAATCCATAACAACCACAAATTCAATAAGCCAACACAAGTTTATCGCGTACTCCTTCTATCCCATCTAGTTGATTAATTCATTATCAACAACACAATACTTGTTAATAAAGTTTCATATTGGATTTCCGCAGAAAGGGTCATGTATCTTAAATTCTAAGGGTGTGATTTAACATAAGTCTTCCATTCATAATCTAAGGTTTACAACTTAATATAATCATAATAAAATGAGTCCCCATAATTTTTTAAGCCATAATTAAAATTCTTATACTAAAATCTCATTATTTGGGCAATTATTATAAAAAGTACTAGTCTTAATGTGAAAGGTACAACCCTATCAAGAACTTGCATTTGAGAATTTTTTTCTAAATCATATCCATATTACTCATTGTTTAGTCCTAATAAATTAATTTTCAAGATTGGGCTACAAAACCCTGAAAATGTATATGTTCAATTAAGGTCCAATATTCAATATCTTCCATTAATTAAGGCTACATCTTAATATATAAATCATATAAGGATAGTGAATTTCAACTAATTATAATCATGTCTTAGGAAGTCTCATTTTTTAAGAGTTTTTAATTTATTTTAATCCTACAATTAGATTTAGGTAAACTGTAACATAAACATATATGAGAGGAGAAGAATAAAAAGTAACTTGCTTCAAAAGAGAAACTATCATGACTTCATATGAATGGACAAGTCCTTGAAAATTTTACTACGAATACACTTGAAAATCTTCCTTCAGAACTTTGATTTGAAAGCCTTGAGTTTATTGATTTGATTTCCCCTTGAAAATCATTTTTAAAGCTTGATTGGAAACTTTATAAATCATTATGGTTTCATTTGGGGTAAAGGGTTTTCTAGAGAGAAAACTAGAGTGTTTTAGGCTTCTTTATGAAGAATACGAGTTAAAATGAGGGTTTGAGACTTTAAAAATGAGGCAAAACGTATAAGGTGGTAAATAGGAAAATGGCAAGCTAATGGATCCCACGACCCAGTCGTGTCTTGGCCGCAGTCTCGGACCCGACCCCCACAGTAATCCTTGTCACAATTGTGGCTCTCACATATGGTTGCCTCATTGTGGCTGCTGTACAAACCCTAATAATCCTTAATGATATAAAACCCTAACTTATACTTACTTCCCAAGTAAAACAAAAATACCTATTTACCCATAGACTCCACTCAAAATTCCCAATATAGTTCAACTCAGCATATAACCTAATGTAATTACCAAATTAACCCCAAACTTTTATAAACTTAGACTTTAGCTCGATTTTGTTTTCAATTTGTCAATTGAACTATAAAATGCAAGTTAACTCAATTAAAATTATTTTTACATAAATAAATTCAAATTTATCCTTCTTAATTTTATAATTAATTCAAGTTGTCTTTTAATGAATTAAATAATTCTTAATTAATTAATGCCTTAAAATAACGGTGTATTACATTCCCCCAACAAAAAAATTTATGTCCTCAGAATTTACATAAAAAGTAATACATACCTACCTCAAAACAAGTGCAAATACTTTTGTCTCATCGTATCCTTTTTCTCTTAAGCGAACTTTTCCTCACTGTGGTTTGCTATTGACTATAAACTAATGGTATTTCCTCAGTCCTCTAAATCTGGACCCTACTGTCTAAAATACGGGTTGGCTTCTCATTATATAATTATGAGTTGTCTTCTCACTATATGAGACATCGACATATAATCGAATATCCTCTAAATAAATGTTCTGGTACGCGACCTAATTTCGTAAGAATTAGCATAGCATCGGTACCTGAAACACATTATGTACAACATCTAGATTGTCTGGAAGTACTAAGTGATACGTGAGAGACCCTACACGATACGTGATCATAAATGGACCAACATATCTCGGGGCTAAATGGTATAACCCTGAACTCGTAAAAACCATAACGAGTAGAAAATGGGGTCTTTGGCATGTCATCCTTCCGCATCCTCAACTTATGGTGCCTTAAAATGAAAATCTATCTTCGAGCAGAATGAAGCACATTGTAAGTGATAAAACAAATCACTGATCCTCTACAAAGGGTACCTATTCCTCACCGTCACCTTATTTAACTCGCGATAGTCAATACAAAACTGTAGTGAACCATCTATCTTTTTTATAAATATAACTTGAGCTCCCCATGGAGATCTGATACGTCGAATGAATCCCTAATATAACAACTGCTTAATATTTTCTCTCAACTTCCTCATCTCCAAAGGATCCATCTGATACGGTGCCTTGGAGATCATATTAGTGTCAAAATCCAAGTCAGTCTCTTGAGCTAGAAACAACCCTATCACCTCTTCAAATACGTTAGTAAAATGATGTATAATAGGTATTGAGTCTAATGAATGAGTAGCTTCCTCATGAGTCTCCTCATCAATAAAATAAAAGTCCAATATGGCATCACCCTCTGTCCTAGGCATAGGCATAATATAAATCCGCTGACTCGATATCATAAAAATAATAGCCTGACCTCTATAGTCTATATAAGACTTATACCACACTAAACAGTCCATACCCAAGATCACATAAACCTCAAAAATATGAGTAGATACACCTTAAGAGAGTAGCTATTAATGAATACCTATAAAAAGGTCTAGGCCATAAACTAAAAATTTCCATAAAACTACGTGATAGAGAAGAGTATGTGGTGCCGGCGTCAAATAAAACCCTAAATAAGGTTCCATTAAAACAAAACATATCGTCCACTGCCTGGACCTACCCCTGCCACTCCTTCTAAGGCTACGCAATCTTATAAACTCAGCCATAATGAATCTGGGGTGCTTCAGTCCAACTAGGGATGTGGGAAATATCACTATCGATTGTGGATTAATCTTTGGTAACGTTGAGGGCGATACGACTACTTTTGTTGTTGATGCCTGAAGCCCTAATGTCCCTGCCCATGACACTAGCCCTAGAGGCCCTAGCCCAAAAGGCCCTATCTCTACTATCGTTGAGTATCCCCACTCGAGAAAACCATGATCTATATCCACTACCTCCATATATGAAACTTTTTCTGTGAAATGGGGTTGCAGGTGTCCCCTACCATCTCTGATGCTATTGTGGATGTTGTGGTTGCTTATTCCCTTGCCAAATTTGAAGGGGTGCCTACAGTTATTGTTGTCATCTCTCCTTCCCAGACCTAAAATTACTTAACTAACCTTGGCCTTGTAGACCCTAAGCACCACATCTATCCCCTTTTGAACTCGCCTCAAACTTGGGTCGACTAGATTGACCCACCTTCTCTAGATTTCTCTTATGCTCTCTCCCATCCTAGTAATGCATAATTATGGCATCCACCACCTGAGTGTTGGTAGTAAATGATAGATTCCCCATAATAACCTGGCCGATGTCCACATTAGACCCTTCACAAACCTACTCATCTTCTTCTCCTCTGTTTCAACCTCATTATTTGCAAAAAGGGGCAAACTAGTAAACTCTTTTTCGTACTCTGCCGTAGTGCAATATCCCGACTCAAGAAGAATAAACTAAGTCTTCTTCTAGTCTTAAAAAGAATTTAGGAAATAATTTGCATCAAATCATACCAAAAATTCCTCATAGGTCGTACTCTCTCGGTCCTGCAAATATGTCATACTCTCCCACCACTAGAGAGCATCCTAACCAACCGAAACGTAGCCAAAACCTACTTTTCACCTCAGTGCATCTTAAAAACCTCAAACTCTGCTCGATATGATGGAACCACTACCATGCCATAATAGGATCGGTAGAGCCTGAGAACGTGGCAGGGTTATTCTTTATAAATTCTCCCCATGCTTTCTCCCATCCTAACATGGATGGCGCTGCCCGTTGAGGTGCTATGGGAGGAACCTCCTGTCTACCTACAACCAAGCTTTCCTAGAGTGCCTTCATCTTTAATTCTGATTAATGTTGTGCCCCCAAATGATACTACCCCTGGGTATCAGGGGCTAGGATACTGGGCATAACTAGTACCTGAGGTACGGGTGACATGGGATCAGCTTACCCCGCAAGCTCTGTCAATTTATGAACTCTCCTACTATAAGGCATTCCGAATTAAAGATTTAATCCTATTAATAATGAAACATATATAAGAATACAAATAAAGGCACGTATCAAAGAATGCTATGCAGAATTCTAAGAGAAGATCCAACCCTTGAGGCTTAAGACCATTCTCTGATACCAACTGTGATACCCCGTATATTTAAAACTCAGGTTGATCAAGTCTGATTATTAAATCATACATGTTATTAAACAATTTTAATACCATTCTAAGTATGAAAGAAATAAACAAGACATATGACAAATATAAGGATGCGATATGAGAGTCCAAAAATATAAAGCTCTAAACGATGTAGCAAAACCAGAATAAAGTGAGAGAGAAAAGTCTACATCTTAACACAAACCAAAATATACAATCCAAATACGAAGTCTACGATAATACATGCCAAACCCTGATGTCTATAATACATTCCAACAAGAGTCTAAACACACTTATTCAACTGAAAATTAAAATTATAGTCTAATAAAATAAAGATCTATATCGATCCTTGTAGCCGAAGTCCCCTAGAGAGAGAAAGAGAGATGGAGGAAATGTGCTAGATGGAAGGTGGAAGATTAAGCGGGAGGTCCATCTCTAGAACCTAAAATTTACCACGAAAAAATATGGGTCAAAACCCTAGTAAGTCTTTAAGCTACACGACTCAAAGCATCTATATATGTAAATAGTAAATCCATAATATATATCATCAATAAAAACATTATCCACTATAAAAATAACAACTACACAGTGCATTTATATTTACTCAACCTCTTTCACTAATTAATTAAAAAATAACTCATATACACCCCTTCTCCTCGATCATATCAAGAACATGTGGTATGCTAATAACAAACCGTCACACATCCCGCATCCTGCTTCTTTACAGTGTAAAAAACCATAACCACCTTGTTACGCAATGCCAAAACTCCTCAACACTGTGTGATGCAACAATAGTCCATAATAAATCAAACTCATCAAGTATCTCAACATAAGGTTGTTCCATCTCGGCACTCGCCTAATGATCCACGTTTCATATGTTCATTTATCAATGACATTATGAATTTAAATTATATTTTATCACTCATCGTTACAATGTTATTACCCCATTACCCCATCCTCGATTTATTTCAAACAACGCATTTATACACATATTATGACATTACAATACGATTTAAAAGGATAATATGTCTACATGGAACTACTCGTAAGTTGAAGCATAAAGTTGAAGGTATATTGATTTGATTACAGGCTCTAGAGTTATCATTCCCACCCGTCTCTAAACTCCGTGTGTGGGATGTCTCATCGAAGTGAAATACAAACAGGGAACCCCCTTTATACACTTTCAATTAGATAAGATAGTCGTTAGGATAATTAATTATTGGTTTATTATAAATGTAAAATATCCCACTTCCATATCCACCTCTCCCTATTCACGATAATCTACAACAACCACAAGTCCAAAAAGTCCAGACAATTAATTAATAATTGTCGCGGTTGTGGCGCTCACGTGTGGTTACCGCATTGTGTCGGCTATACAAAACCTAATCAACCATTAATGATATAAAACCCCAAACTCTACTTTCTTTCCAGGTAAAGAAAAAAGATATATTTACCCATAGACTCCACTCAAAATTTCCAACAAGTCCAACTTAACATATAGCTTAATTTAATTACCAAATTGACCCCAAACTTTTATAAACTTAGACTTTAGCCCATAAACTTTTCATCAATTTATCAGTCGAACGATAAAATTACAAGTTAACTAAATTTAACTTAATTTTACATAAATAAATTCCAATTTATCCATTTTAATTATATAATTAGTCCAAGTTATCTTCTAATTAATTAAATGATTCTTATTTAATTAATCCCTCAAAATAACGCGATATTATATCAATGAAAGTGATACTCATAACTACATCTTTCCCAAATAGTCATAATACACATAAATTAAAACGAACCAATTTCAACGCAACTTTAGCTCTATATCCTTTGTCCGAGATAGGCTTCTTGGTCATTTTGTCTTCTAAACAGTATTCACGGACTCAAAGTTCCGCCACTTCAAATGATCTCAATTGGCCATTTGAAACCAATCTTTGACTTCTTTTTAGATTAATATGACATAACCATATGTGCCAAAGATATGTATGGTTCAACCTAAAAGGTTTATTTCTCTTTAGGTTCTTTTTATTTGCATAATTAATTTTCGCATTTAGTAATAGTGGCGAGACATGCTTTATAACATACAAATCATTTTCTTGTGTATGAAAATAGATAGGTTTTTTTCCATATTTGATAAAAATATATTTATTAGAAAAATTAAATATCCATTTATCATTAATCTTAAACCTTAAATTAAATTTCTTCTAATAGTGGTTACATAAAATAATCTTCTAATATTATCTTTTTATCTCCACCAAAGTCTAAAGATATATATCATAGTGCTAATATTTATTCCTTGTTATTATCAGCCATGAATAGAAATATTTCTGCATCACTGATCATCCCAGTTACCTTAAACCCATGAAAATAATTGCAAACGTGATTAGTGTCTCCCAAATCTACACATCAAGTCCAGTTAGATTGGATCATAAAACATGTCTTGATGATAAAGGATAAATTATCATTTCCATCCCCTTTTCTTGCTAATTAGAGTAGGCATTGATTCTTCCAATGTCCTTACTGTTTGCAGATATAATATCTGCAATTTCCTTGTTTCCTTAGAATTTGAGTCGTAGCCACTATTTAACAACCATAATTTATACTTGAGACCTTCCATTATTCTTATTATAACCTTTTAGGGCAAAAAAATGTTCATCTGTCAGTAACAAGCACAACACCCCTTTGCTTAATGATATTCTCCGCAACATGGAGTTTTTTAAAATGTTAAACCAAGGAGTAGTCAGATTTATTCAAAGAATAATTTAGGCAAAGCTACTTAAAGGACTCCGTGAGTGATTTGAAAAATAAAATTAATCTGTTTTACCATATATATTTTTGATTCAAGAACCTATAGTTATCCTAATATGGACATCATCTTTAGAACATAATGCCTAACGGGAGTACCATTAATCATGTTTGTGTTTAGTAACCTTGCCATAACATCTAGTCTTATGGAATGCATATAATCATCAAACATGTCCCTGAGGTTCAAAATCATATTGTAAGAACTTGACTTGTTATGACGTTGGTATTGCAATACATTAGTCATTGTGGCCAATATGTAGAAATGATCAATATGATCAACTTTCTTCCACTTCCGGTTAACCTAGACAATCGACTCAGTTAGGCTTAATAGAATGTTTTTCAGTTAAAAAAAAATTATAATCCCTAATAATGAGGGAAATATATAATTAAATTTTGATTTCTTCTGAAATGAATGTTGAGTCCATTTTTAAAATCGGAGAATCATTATTGAAAATACTAATTGTTAATTAAAAACTGTGATAATTAAATTTTGATCAAATTGTAGTTTGGATTCCTCTCCCGCTAATTAGAAGTAATCCCGTTTAGTATCCCAATTCCCTTATGAAGTGAGATTTCTCATTGGGATTTTAAATCAACTCGCCCTGAAAAAGGTAGACTTTTTATCTCTTAATTATATTATCTGGATAAGGAAACCTCTATCTAATATAATTAAATAACAAACGTCTTTTGTTACTATAACTTGTTGTAGTGTCTGGCCTAGGGTCTGTTGATCAGGCATACAAATCGAGCTATAGATAATATTACCCAAACATAAAGACCTAAAAGGAAAAGTTAAGGTTTATCTTTAAGATTTATTTGGGTTGATATCATCTCATCACGCATAATATTTAATGAAGATTAATCGAGACCATGGGCTCAATATACCTCATGATATTCTACTGTATTCCTCATACGAATTGTCACAAACAGAGTGTGGGATCTTCCTTCGTGATCACCTTTTTCTTGATTTTTTTTATCCTTTGACTCTCTTTCTTTCAAATCCGAATTAGGGTTTTTAGAGTTTCAAGAGTGATGAACTTATGAGAACAAGATATCCTTAGTTTTATATATAGGCCATGGTAGGCACACAAAGGAGAGATTATGATATGGCCTTAGAAAACCTACTCCAACCCAGATTCTAATCATACTTAATTGATCATAATTAATACCACTAAATAATTATAATTTCAACTCATATCTTTAACCTAAAATTATATTTCGAGCTCCTTATTATTAATTGATCAATTGTCCCCACATTAAGTTTATATATACTAATTAATAAAATAAATTACTGATAATTTATTGTATTAACTTCTTTAAGTCCTTAAGCGGTCCAGCTTAACTTATTTGTAGTGCTAAATTAACATAATCCACTTGTAGGGTTTGACACATACAGAACTTAAAAGCATATCAAGGGGGCATTACCATTCTCTACACCGAGACGTGGATTACATCTATAAAATACTTTTACCATACATGAATAACCATTGCCCAATTTACAAAGCTTATTGATCAAATATTGAATCTCAGCCGATAGTTCAATGCAATATATAAGTAGTGAATGTGTCATTAGTTATATGAAGATTAAGATCCTTAAACAAAACTAATAAACATGATATGTAAATTTTCCTATAAAATCAGTATAAAGACCACGACCTCAAGGTGGTCCTTTTCAGTACACACAAATTTTATTAGCACTATAAGTTTAAACTATAGAATTTCCTATAATCAAGATAGACCTCATAAAATATTGTGCTATATCCCTAATAAAATATATCCATCTAAGACTGTGAACGATAAAACTTATATTCCACAAGAACTAGTCATTTGATCCTCTATATGTAAGCCATACTCTACTCGGGAGATCACCTGCTAAGAAGAATAAAAGATAGCAACAATGCATAAAATAATGCAAACATTATGACCATACATGATTCTCATTAAAACATAAAAAAATTATTTTATTAAATAATAAATCCACAGCTAAAACTATTACTTAAAATATGGTTTTAGTCTAGTACTAATGAGGGTGATTTAGTTGGATGGATGACTTGTGTTTAAATATATACCACTGGTTCATTCTTTAAAATTTAATCCATTCCTGTATAACTTCACTTTTGGGGGGATCGACTCATTCAAATTTAATTTTAAAGAACCATCACTTGAGAATTTCAAAAAGACCATGATGCCCTAATCAATTCCCTTCATTGGGGATGAAACTCGATGATAACAAAAGGAATTGTTAACGTCCTGATCCGGATTTAAAGGTTACCCATGGGTCAACCAAAACCCACCCAACCGTATTAAATTAAATTAGCAAAGTAATCATGTAAATCCAGATCTTCATTAAATGTGGAGTGATATGAGACAACCTAGATAATGTTTCTAGTTCATTTTATTTAATTAAATTAGCAGAGTAAGCACGTAATTTTATTTTCCACGCATATGAATAATGAATAACAAGTGTAGAATCCGTTACGTAGTAAGTAGAGTTGCTTATATAAATAGTAAGAATCACTTGCATACGAGACACTCTCAAAAGATGGAACATTGCTTAACCTGCCATGCTAAGGGAATGCGGTAAGACTATACCTAGTAGGGTTCCTAACAACCATGCAGTATATAAATGAATGACAGAAGAAAAAGATGCACTAATAACCATGCAACAACTAAAGAATATGTGCATTAACCTTGTTTTATTGCAAAATATTTCCTTTAACTTTGGTTAAAATCCATTAACCTTAAATTCCTTACTTCGCCATTTTATTACAAAAAAGTTTCTTAAATACATTTATCTATGTAATTAGTAAATAAGAAATCATAGTTCTTTAAAACTCCATTATCATTTATCCCGTATTACCAAAAACTACCCATTTCACCTTTTAACCCTCCACTTCCATGGTATTTCTGAAAAATAGCATTTCAACACACACACTCAGTGTACAAAGAATTATTTAAACTTACATGTCACCCTAGGCTTATAATTCCTCTAGATTATGCAAATACCTACTTATGATCTTTGTTTTTTTCTTCTATTAACCTTTAAATTTACCGACACATCAGAGTGTTAACTTATTATCTTCTTTAATTTATATTCCATGGGTTTGTCAGTTTCTTAATCATTTATCTTCCCATAATTTATCAATTCCATACCTTTACCTTTATTTTTATTTAATCTCGGAGTTAATTGTATCCCATTTGTGTTTATGTACTTGAACTGACTGCCACAAATGCCGCAATATACTCTCTCTAAGACGAAGTCTCACCCTAGGGCTCCGGGCCCTCATTAAATTTTTTTGATACTCCTTTATGAAAACTCATTCGCTTTACATTAATTCCTTTTACTTGCAGTCCAACTGTCATTGTTATAAAAAATACCCGACTTATCGTCATTCTGGTTCTCATGTAGCTTCTTATTTATTCTGGTATTCCCAAAGAACTTCTACTGAGGGGATTTCCTTATTTCTAATATGCTTCACTTGGCAATCAATAATTTGAATGGGGCGTGCTTCAAATTCATGGTTGGGTTCAACTGAAAAATTTGGCCATGTGATAGTATGGGGTGGATCTGGTATATACTAGCATAACTGTGATACATGAAACACGTTATGGATATTGGATAATTCCACAGGCAATTCTAATTGATAGGCTACGGAACCGATTCTTTTAGAATTGTGAAAGGTCCAATTTATTGGGGTATAATTTTGCTTTCTTTTCGAAACGTAAAATTCCTTTTCGAGGAGATACTTTTAGAATTACTTTCTTGTTTTATTGAAATTCCAATGGTTTTTAGCGATGATCAGCATAACTCTTTTGTCTATCTTGGGCTGTCTTCAACTTCTCTTGAATCTGTTGTATTACCTCGATGGTTTCTTAAATTATTTCAGTACCAAAGTATTTACTCTCGCCTGATTCTATCCAACATATCAGGGATCTACAAGGCCGATCGTATAAAGCTTCAAATGGGATAACTCTGATACTCGTTTGATAGCTATTGTTATATGAAAATTCGACAAGGGGAAAATATACATTCCAATGGCCAGACATATTTAACGTACAACCTTGTAACATATCTTCTAGGGTTTGAATTGTACATTTTAAGTGTCCATCCATTTAGGGGTGGAATACAGTACTTAAGTGAAGTTTGGTACCTATTGCAGCTTGAAATGCTTGCTAAAATTTTCCTCAAAAAGAGAATCTCTATCTGATACAATAGATAAAGGGATTCCATGTAATTGAATAATTTCTCGAATGTATAACTTGCAAATCTCATAGAATTAATCGGTGGTTGTAAAGGTAGAAAATGGGCAGATTTAGTAAGTCGATCTACTATCACCCAAATTGAATTATGTCCTTGGGATGTACGAGGTAGTCCATTGACAAAATCCATGGTTTTATGATTCCATTTCCATTTAGGAATAGGTAAAGGCTGAAGAAGTCCACCAGGGTGTTGGTGTTCTATCTTTACTTGTTGACAAGTAAGACATATCCTTACAAGGTTCTCGATGTCAGTTCTCATGTGTTGGACACCAATATTGCTTCTTCAAAGCATGGTACATTTTTGAGCTTCCAGGGTGTATCATGAATTTTGAATGATGAGATTTATGCAACACTTCTTCTCGTAGAGATGTATTTTTAGGCACATATAATCTATTTATAAATCAGAGTACTGCTTCTCTATTATAGGAAAACTCTAGATTTTTTCTCAAAAAGTTCTGTACAAACGAATCTTGGGTCTGTAGCATTAATATTCTCTTTATTCATTTGGGGTGAGCAATAATGTTAAAAAATTTAGTGCAAGGGGTAAGTAATCATAGATCATATTTCTCTATGGTAGAGACAATATATAGGAATTTAGAGTATGAAGTCTTCCTATCGGATTTTGACTTACAGCATCGGCTACTACATTACCTTTGCTTGAATAGTAATTAAGTTTTAATCGATAATCCTCCAAAATTCTATCCCTCATCGTTGTCTTAAGTTCAAGTCTTTTTGGGTAAAGATATACTTCAAACTTTTATGATCTGCAAAGACTTGGAAAATTACATCAGAAAGGTAACAACGCCAAATCTTTAATGCAAAAACTACGACTGCTAGTTCTTGATTATGGACTGGATAATTATACTCATGTGTCTTGAGTTTTAGTGACCCATATTCTACTACTTTTTCATTCTTCATTAACACACATCATAATCCTTGTACTGAAGCCTCAGTATAGACCTCATAACTTACATCCCTAGAAGGAATAGTGAGGATAGGAGCAGTAGTCAATTTGCCCTTTAACACTTGGAATGACTGGTTACATTATTCTCACTACACCAAATTTTTCGAATTGTCACTGTCATTGACCTTGACAAGTTGGACTTGTCAAGGTCAATGACCGTGACAATTCTGGGGGTGATAACTTTTGTTGTCACCGACTTGTCACGATCATTGACCGTGATAAGTTCATTAGACTTGTCACGGTCATGTCACGGTTCTTGAACTTGACAAGTTTTTTCACGGTTAAGGACCGTGACAAACCTGTGACTTTTAATAAAAAAATTGTCACGGTCATTGACCGTGATAATTCTGGGCAGAATTAAAAAAAAAATTGTTGGGCAATATGGCCACTGCCACTGTCCAGAAGTATATTTGTACCTGTTATAGCGACGTTGTACCTGTTCAAACATCATATATCCAAATAAAATAGAGATAATGCAAATATACATTCAAAAAAATATGCATCACGATATAATCCAAATATAATTCAAATGTAACAATTTAAAACAATTCAATTCAAATAATGTCACTACATGTCTAGGTAAGGTTAGCTCTGAGGAGGTGAGTAGGTCACACGATATATGAATTGACACACCCAACAATATACATCGTGTTGCATTGTTCGTACAACAACAAGGGGGAGTTCTCCTTCCCGAGTATCACATGCGTGACGAGCACCTTGGACTCGATGTCTTGAAGAAAACGTCTATGAACTGGCATACCTTGGACGGTATTCGATTCCCTCAACCCCTGTCCTATCTGCTGGCCATTAAATATGTCCAGTAAAAACTCGCTCGGCCAACCAAGTGTCGACATCGATCGGTTGAAGGGAGCCAAACAGGGGAGTGGATCATCAAAGTCCGCACGTGTCGACGATGAAGTAGTGAGGTCCACATCCTCGTCATCCTGCACCTCGTCCTCCTGCACCACCTTCTCCTTCCCTTTCCCCTTACGGTTTCCACCCAACGAATGCTTCATGAATGAGAACATATCTTGGACCATCGCCTCCAAACGGGACAGCTTCGCATCATGCGAGTCCACCGTTCGAGCCAACCCGGTGTTGCTCATCTCCAATTCGATGATCCTAGATTTGGCCACCCGCGAGCTCACCCCCTTGTCCTCCCCTTGCAATCAGCGTCAAGCACTTGGTTGAGTGCGTCTATGGACAAAGATGCCTTGTCGGAATCAAACTGTGACTCATGCACTTCCTTAAGCTTTGCTTGAAACGAAAAAAAACACATGATTAGTAAAATAAGTAAATAAAAAAATTATAACGTAATTAATAAAAAGTAAACCGTCGGATTACTTAAAATCGTGTCCGCGACGCTTGGGGACACCTCCTTATCCTTCCCCTTCTTCGTCCGAATAGCCACATGAGTATCGAGCCTATGTGGCCTACCCCCAGGGCCACTCCCTATCCCCTGAAATAAAATAATGAAAAATTAGTATCGGCCCCGCAAAGTAAAATAATGCAGAATAATATATATTTGTAGTTATAAAAAATTAAATCTTACCATCATCCTATGCTCCACCTCGACGTAAGACGTCCTTCTGGAGTAATGCACGTCCGTCTTTTTTGCCCGATTTTCCCTCCCTGATTGGCGAGATGCCAATTGTCGCTCCCGATCTCATTATCAATGAATTTTTGTCATTGTGCCAATTAGATCGGCTCCTTCGGTGGGATCGATTGACGCATTCGGATAACGAAATCTCGGGTCTTCCCAAAGTACCGGGTCCGCATATTTTTCTTCCACGTCTTGTGTTGCTCCCTCAAGTGCTCCAAGACGGAATCGTGTAGCTTTGGATCCAGGCTGAATTGTTCCTGTCCAACAAGTACAATGTTAGTTGCGAATAAATATAAATATAAATATAAATATAAATATAAATATAAATATAAAATGAAATCGAAATCGAAATCGAAATTGAAATTGAAATATTCATATAAATATAAATATAAATTCATTACCTGTAGTGCCACCCAAATAGCTAACTTGAGCTCATTTGGCACCTCCCTCCAACTAGTGTACCCCGGCCCAATGATCGTCTTTACCAGCTCAAGGGATCTCGCTAATAGCCTCGTCTTGTTCTCGATGTCCATCCCCAATTTTTCATATTTGGGGAGCCTAGGGGTCGAGGAGCCCTCCTCGCCTCCGCTACCACCGAGCCCAGACGACATCATCATAATCAGCATCATCATCCTCACCTTAATACCTGAAGGAGACATTTGCTGTAAAAAAAATGTTGTTATTAGTACAAATCAAAATGAATTAGAAGAAGACATGAAAATATGTACAATTACTACAAATCCAAATGAATTGTTATTGTTTAACACCTCAATTCTAAATTCCAAAACAACAACATCTAGCTCATAATATGTACAATTACTAAAAATTCGAAACATCTCCACCCCCACCCCTACTGCACACACACACACACTACACAAGAGTGAAAATGATAAAGTGCAAATCAATTAAAAACATTAAAAATGGATTGATAAAGTACAAATTGGAATATTTATTACAAATTGAAAAATTATTTCAAATTCGGGTTATCATAAAAAATGGATTGATATTCGGTAGGAGCAGCTAAGTCATCCACACTACTATTTAGACGCTTTGGCACGTGTAGGACAATTGACCATGGTTCATCGTTGATATACTCTGAGTATGTTTGACATTCTTACGCTTGACATTCTTAAATTTTGGATTCTTACCTGGCATATTAGGGCCAAATTTAGAAGATTTACATTCAATTTCTGAACCTGAAAGTTGTCTCGGCGGTAGCCTATGTTCAACCCCGCCCAATAAAAAATTAGAACCTTTCTCAAATCTAAAACTATGAGCCCGGGGTAAAAATGTACTATAGCAACGGTATACATTTTTTGAGCTAAAGGATAGACGAAGAGATTCAGTCTCCTCTCGACAAATAGGACACCCCAAATAACCATGTACTACACAACCGGATAATGTCCCATAAGTTGGAAAATCATGAATTGCCCACATCAACATAGCTTTCAGTGTAAAATCTTCTTTACAAAAAGAGTCAAATGATTGCACACCCTCTTCCCACAACCCATTTAATTCTTCTACCAAAGGAGCCAGGTAGACGTCGATGTCATCACTTGTTGCCTTTGGCCAAGGTATTAAGAAAGACGTCATCAAAAATTCAGGTTTCATACACTGTGAAGGAGGGAGGTTGAGTGGGGCTAGGATCACTGGCCATACACTCTGATTGGTGCTTAGATTTCCAAATGGATTGAAACCATCTGTTGATATAGCCAAACGAATGTTGCGCTGTTCTCGAGCAAAATCGGGATACTTATAATTCATCCTCCTCCAAGCTGAAGAATCAATAGGATGACGCATGAGATTACCCCTACTTCTGCCCTAGCATGCCAAGTCATTGCCTCCACTATCCATGGTACTGTGGAAAATCGCTTTAATCTAGGGCCAACGTCAAAATATTTCAACACTTTTTGAGGCACTTTTGAGCTTGTGCCTTCCTTACCAGTAGATTGGACATATCTAGGTTCATCGCAAATCGGACAACGATCAAAATTTTCATACTCCTTTCGGTATAGTATGCAGTCATACACACAAGCATGAATCGATTTATACTTCATTCCCAAACCTTTCAAACGGTTCTTCAAAACAAAATAGCTACTTAGAAGCGTATTCTGCTTGGGTGATAACCCCTTCACCCATTTCACAATTCCTATTACGCTATTGCCAGATAAATCGTACTCCGTCTTCAACCTGTGCAAACCAACCATGGCATGTAAAGTTGTTTGATCTTTCTCACAACCAAAGTATAACGGTTGGGTCGCCTTAAATTTTAAACTTTGGTAATCATCGTCAAGGTTTATCGTGATATCTTCATGAGAACTTAAACCTTGTATATCATCAGTACCCTCATTCTCCTCTGCTTCATAAACTACATACGCATCATCAACTAAATCCTCTAACATATTATGATCTACGTCGTCCCCTTCTACATATATCCTACTTGTTGAAGGTTGTTGTGAAGGTTGTTCGGGGATAAAAGGAACTTCTAATTCACCGTGAAAACTCTAAAATAGATAACTATCTTGCATACCTGATATTAATAAATGTATTTCAACTGTTTTCCACTCAAACATCTTATAATTATTACACCTAACACACGGACACGAAAACTCTTCATCATTATGACATCTCTTTGCGTATTTCACAAATTAATTAGCACCTATGCGAAACACATCCCCCATTCTATTTGTCTCACCCACCCACTCTTTATATTTCAGATATCTCATCAAAGCTACCACAACTAATCACCTATTAAAGGTAAGAAGCGTATATTCATGGATTAGTATAAAAAAACTTAGATTTATAGTATGCTTCATTTATTATGTCTTATTTATATTCGATTTTTAAATTTCAAATTCAAATTCAATTTATAATAGAAATTTCTATTTCCTTCATCTCCTCTAATAAGGGGTGAGTGGTCCTATCCCATTCAAGACAGCATTTTTCTATAATATACTTAACAGCTCATGCACATTGTTACGATTTGAGAAAAATTCGACAGCATGTCCCCGTAGTTCTCCAAGTACACGACGTAGATTGGCAAGTGTGAGTATTATTTCAATTGATCAATTGAAATAACAGTCACACTTGTCAATCTAGTATGTACCCAGAGAACATTAGGATACGACTGCAGAACTTCCTCCAAAATTAACAACTTTAAGCCACTAAGAATATTATTATACAGAAATTATGCAGTCACAAACTGTCCAAACGGGATAATTCGAGAGATCTCATTACATGGGTAATGACTCTCGAATGGGTCTAAGGGCTATTGAATGCGTACGCATAAGAACTAGAAGGCTAGTATCTATGTGCACTATATGTAATTTCAAGTATGTTTCATTTAATTATCATACTATATATATACTGTTCGTTATACAAAGTAATTTTCAAAAAAAATTGAAAAATCCTACCTCCATATGGACAATAATCCAGTGGTCATGCCACTTTTAAAATTAATCAACCCAACATCGATCCAGTATAATCCAACCACAATGGCAACAACAAATGTGTATC
Organism: Sambucus nigra; assembly: GCA_949130495.1. Lineage (NCBI taxonomy): Eukaryota > Viridiplantae > Streptophyta > Magnoliopsida > Dipsacales > Adoxaceae > Sambucus > Sambucus nigra. The sequence continues at coordinate 320,479,471 of OX422215.1, read as the reverse complement.
CCGTACTCCTTCTAATTCATCTACTCAATTAATTCTTTTCATCAATTAAACTAACAATTAAAGTATACAATTACTAATTTACTAATTTACAATGAGGGGCAATCCTACTTGCATATGAAAGGGGCACCAATTATTAATTTACAAAAAAAATTAACAACCAATCAATATTAAATCAATCAATTATTTTACAAGGGGCAGTACAATATGAGGGGAATATCTAATAAACCAATAAAAATTTAATTAAAAAAATACACACACGCACATATACACCCGCTGCCCCCCCGCCCTCCCCCTCCCCCCCCCCCCCCCCCGCTGCCCCTGCCCACCACACGCATACACACACACATGCACACATATAGACACACACACACATTCACATACACACACACACACACACACACACACACACACACACACATATATATACACACACAAACACACACACACATGCACATACACCCCCCTCCCCTCCCCCCATCCCCTCCCCTCCCCCCCCCCCCCCCCCCCACCACACGCATATATATACCACACACATATATACACACATGCACATATACATACACATATACATAAATGGAGGAGAAATAGAGAGAGAAAACATACCAAAGTTGTAGAGAGAGAGTGAGAAGCCTCTAGAGAGAGAGAGAGAGAAATGAAGGGAACAAAATCGGTGGGAAAAAAGAAGAGGGAGAGTTTTTTACTGACAGAATTGTCACGATCATGTCACGGTCATTGACCGTGACAACTTTATAGGCTTGTCACGGTCAATGACCTAAAAATTTAATTGAATATGCTCTGCCAAGTTTTGAGAATATACAAGAATATCGTCAATGAAAATGATAGCAAATTGGTCCAAAAAAGGTTTAAAGATTCGGTGCATTAGATCCATAAAAGCTGATGGGGCATTGGTTAAACCAAATGACATTACAGTAAATTCAAAATGTCCATAACGAGTTCGAAAAGAAGTCTTTGGAATGTCTTCCTCTCTGACACATAACTGATGATAACCAGATCGTAAATCTATTTTAGAAAAAACCCTTGCTCCTCTAATTTGATCAAACAAATCTCCTATTTGGGGTAAAGGATACTTATTAGTAGTTATAGAATTCAGTTTACGATAATCTATGCACAGTTTAAAGCTTCCATCATGTTTCTTAGTAAATAATACTGGAGCTCCCCAAGGTGATGAACTTAATTGAATGAAAACTTTCGATAAAAGATCATCTAATTGGGTACGAAGTTCTAAATGAGCCATTCGAAATGTGTAGGAAGTGTATTAGTATAAAGATTAATACTGAACTCAATTTCTCTAGAAGGGGGTAATCCTGGTAAATCTTTAGGAAAAAGATCTTCAAAATGTTCCAACAAATTTGGAATCAAAGAAGAAATCTAAATTTGAGAATTTGAAGGGTTTGACGAACCTATACCTTGGAATATAAAAGAACAATTATTTTCATTACGAAAATGAATTTTCTTAGCTTGACAATTGATATAAGCGTGATGTTCAGATATTACATCCATTATAATAATAATATTGAATCTGCGAACATCTAATATTATCAAGATTACTGATAGAGTTCCTAGACCGAGCCGAATTGTACAATTCCTATAACCTTGTGTTGATGTATTGATTTCACCTGTTAGTAATTCAATATTCACTGGACTAATTAAAGAGGTTGGAGATAATCGTATTAATTTAGTTAGTCTAAGACTTATAAAAGAATGCGTTGCTCCTGTGTCAAACAAAATTTATGTCAAAATATGCTTAAAAATAATCATACCTTTAATCACATCATATGCATTTCGAATAGGCCATGTGGCATAATTCCTCCCACTATTCGGAATTGGCTGAACTCTCTGAGTTGGCTTGAAGTGATTTGGAATAGAACGAAACTTTTGATTTTATGAGGGTTTGTTCAATTGGCGATGGATTATAGATAATTTTATCTTAGGACATCGGGGCTGAATATGTCCTATCTCATAACATTCATGACAATGGATCTCAAAACGGGTTGTGTTGTGATGGATTTGGGAATAAGCTTGTCCACTGGAGTTTGTAGATGGACGGGGTCTAGAATCAGATGGGGTTCTGATGATATAGTTATTCCTAACAACTGGGGTGGAGATCGGATCAAGGTTGAAGAATTACGTTCCATAATGGTTACGACGTCAATCAACTGGTAATACTCACAAATTTGTAATGGAGCGATTAAATTCTTAATTCTTGGGTGTAGTCCTCTTTCAAACTTCTTGCATTTCTTCATCTCAGTATCTACGTATTCCAGGGCATAACGAGATAGTTTAGTAAACTTAGCCTCGTATTGATCTACTCAAAGGATAGCTTGTTGAAATTTTAGGAAATCAATTATTCATTAGTATCGCTCAGTCTCGGGAAAATACTTTTTAAAAAAAGTCTCTTCAAACTATTCCAAAGTAAAATTAGCAACATTCTGATTACGTGACATGGCTTGCCACCATAAATCTGCTTCACCTTCAAACATGTTTGCAGCTAAAGTGATTCGAATATTAGTAGCTATACCTACTCCCTTCAGGATTTTCACAATCTGGTGCATCCATTTCTCAGCTTCATTAGCACCTGGATTTCTAAGAAAATATGTAGGTCGTTGTCGTAGAAATTCCTTAAGAGCATTCATTTTATGATTTTTTTCGAAAACATCTTTAGGATTAGAATGAGTAGTCTGCTGTTATCGGGCTAACGTAGTAAGTTCATGAAGACACCGTATGATTCCTTCAGTCTGAGTCTGTTCAGGTTGAGTTCTAGCAGAGGGGCCTCGAGTACTAACCATCCTAAAATAACATAATTTAAATAGTAAGAATTATAACAATAAATAAGGAAACAATCTTACTTTATATAAGGTTAGTTGTAAAGTACTATTATACATCACTATTCATAACAGTGTGGCTGACATTTATATTTTACAATATGTAAACAACTGTTAACGTTAGATTCCTCTCTAAGTAGGAATGCTTGCAGCATCACTAGTTGTATAATAGAGGTTGACTAAATAATCTCCTAGGTTTGTATCGTTCGTCGAGTCATCTGTAGTGCTAGGGGAATACCCTCCGTATATATCACCATTTGATATCTCTTCTGGGTACATCGATGGAGCTGGTAGTTCATCAATAAATGCTAAATTTATGGCTTCTTGGAGTGTGAACGAATCATTAGCAAAGTCATCCACTTTTCTCATTACCTGCATCTCGCCCAATGCTTTATTATTCAATACTAGCCTCTTAATGTCGTTACTTGAACCTACACAGTCTTCTTCCACTCCATGGATCATTTCTCTTAGTCTGGCCAAAGCCTTTTCTCTTACCCGTGTTTCCCATTGGTTATCTGGCTTGCGATCTAGGTTAAACAAAAATGTATCCCATGCATCCATACTGTAAAATGGATTTACCATATAATAGTAATAATAAAAGAAATTATAAAAATCAAATAACTAATATCTTATCTATTGTCGCATAGAATGCTAACCCGACGATATGTTTTAGATTTAAAACATGTTATGATACCAACTTGTCACACCCTGATTTTTGGTATGAATGAACAAGAAGTACACATAAAGCAATGAATTACAGTTAAGGAGGAGTAACATAACCTTTTATTCATTATTAATATGTTACATAGGGTTGAACCACCACATGTTGAGTGATATGTTTCTAGTACACATGAAAATATAGAAAATTAAAAAGCGTAACTCCTTGCCTCCATCTGGTTTAATATCTTCCCATACGGTCACATACGCCCGCAGGTGACCGGTTTCTATCTCTAGTAGGGAAAATATACTATTTCCTTTCTCCTGGGGCATTTGGTGAAGGAAGGAATTATCACAAATATGCTAAGCAAGTTCTACTAATTCTATAACAATGATATATATATAAATAAGAGTTGGAGTGCATATAGAATCACTGTTTAAAATGAGTGACAATAATAAGCTGATGATTCTATATTTATCAGATTATAACTTTAAAATGTTGGAAATTCATAATTCCATAGTGATTAGCCCGTTTAAGAAAATATGGTTCATTACTAGTTTAGTTAGAATCATGTTTGAAGAAAGTCAAGGAATTTGAACTAATAATCCCATTCTTACGAGTTCACTAAAAGGTATAGAGGTAATTAAGCCATCAGTGTAACTTTATCATAAACAATCCGAAACCTTTTGGGAAAATAACCTGCTATGCTCATAATTAAAGTGGCACTCATACGTATGTAGAAATAATCAGGGCTCTCAATCATCTGAGACCAATAGGCCAAGTAAAAAGTTCCATGGGATAACACGTCAGTCTACTTCCTAGTTAATACTGATGCTTATAGTAAAGTATCACAAAAGTGCAAGGGCAAACTGAATCAATATGGTACATGATTTCAGCTATTAGCTGAGAAGTGTTAAAATTGATTCTAAAATAAAATACTGATGTGAGGAAACAAAATTCCAATTGAGTCCACTGTATAGTTTTGACTTATTCCTGGAATAAAACACGTTTGAGTCATATGTCGTATTTTTATCATCACGATCCCAAAGAGACTATGGCATGTTTGAAGTTTAATTGAAGACATTGCGGCAAACCTTAAAGGAATTAATTATGTTGAAGTTTAATTGGTGCAAGTTTATTTGTCGTCGAGTTCAATTAAATTTTGAGAACACTGAGGTATGAATGCATAATATTTAATGGGACTTGGAATTAATTTTTATTATGATAAGGATATTATATTATTATATAAATGTTTTAAAAATATTTTATAAGTGTTTAAATCAGTTTACACTTCATTTAAATATGATAAGACGAATTAGAGATTGAGTTTGATTAGAAGTCTAATTCACCACGTGTCGTTGAAACGACTGGACCAATCATTCGAGCGGGATACACATATCATTTGAGCAACATGCCAGTTTCACTCGAACGACACACAGCCTCAAGGATTTTATTTAAGTCGTGTTTTCCATCAGATTTTGGAAGTGTGCATTCTGGGAAAATCAGTATTTGTCCAGAATGTTCCTGCACATAAGTTTTCTAAGGTTTTCCGAAATAAATGCATCCTTAGAGTTTCAAATATCTGAGTTATCATTAATATATGATATAGTGATATTTGTGGCACAAAGAAGAGTTGTTCTGCAGTTGAATATTGCTGGTTTTACGGTGAAGATTTGGTGGAGTCTGGTTTCAACATCGTAGACATTACAAGCAATATCCTTGGACACGGAGACATACGTGGACACGTGTGTTGTGGACAGGTATCGTGGAAGTGGAAGAAGGTTACTTTTTACGTTGGCATTGTGAGAGGAGTGGTTGAAGATCAGAGGAGTGTCAAGTCTCATGGGTTGATCGATTCATTGAGTAAGACTATCGTTTGTACCTTTGTAAAACCATATTCTTAATGATTATCTGGCTTAGGCTGTCTGAGGTTTTCTCCGTTGTGGTTTTCCTCGTATATTCGGCATTGTGAGTATTCTTTACTTTATTTTACTTTTTTTAATCACTAGTTGATGTTTAGCATTAATCAAGATAAAATTTGGTTAAGTTAAAATTGTTCAGAACTTGGTGCGAATTAAAACTTCGAAAAAGGTTTTTCACAAAAATAGAAATTGCTTTGTCGTCCTTAAAACACTTTCCACATAAGAAATTAAAAGGGACCATCAAATTGGTATTATAGCTAGAAACATATTTTTATTGTGGTTCTTAGGGAACGAGATAATACGCTTATGGAGAAGCTAGAGTACGTTGAGAAAGAGAGAGATAGTCTTCGTGGTTTTATGGAGACTTTGAAAAAGGGGTTGCTAGAGTTTGAGGAGTCTAGGCGTGTGCTTGAGCCTAAGATTCGTGAGTTGGAAGAGAAGTTGAAAGACTTAAGTAAGGTTAAATTTGACTTGGAATCTAGGTCAAAAAGGTTGGAGAGGATGTTAGGCACCGTCCAAGTCAAAAGTGATAGGTGTGGTATATGCTACGATGATAGAGTTGTTTCCAGTCACAAAGCTAATATTAACCGTATGAGAGAGCTCACTAGGAACGTGAGGAGAGGTAGATATTTTGGTAATCATTCCCGCCATCTTTACACTTGCACACATTGTGGTAGGAAAGGTCACCTTAGACGTTTTTTCTATAACCTTAGGAATGCTCCTAGGAAGTTTAGGAATAAAGACGTGTCGATTCCCAAAACTCCCACCCATCATGTTACACCTAATTGGGTTAAGAAATCGAAATTAGTGGATTTAGGACTAAAACTTCATGGTTCTCATTTCGTTGCACTTGATTCTTCCCATGCTAAATCTAAAGTATGATTTTGTTACCATGTTTGTCATATGCTAGTGTTATGATATGTGTATCATTTTTTGTATTATAATTTTCATTTATTGAGTCTTATTTGAAAAATACAAAAAGATTTTGGTTTATTATATTTTTTTTTTGAGAAAATACAAAAAGATTTTGCTTTTAGTTAAGTCAAAATATGTTGAAAACCAAAAAGATTATTATTTTATTTTTTATTTTTTGAGTTTACATGTCTAATGTGGCATATTGGTGTGCTTGGACCCCCTTCCTTTCGTTATCCATGTGGCTAGGACATTTGGTCATAATTATTGAGGCTTAGAATGATCTAAACCATTGGATTATGGGGTTGATTCAAAGTTGATATACATGTTGATTCGACTTTGTATTGATACGATGCAAATATTACGTATTTACGCCCGTTAACTTATGCCTTTTTAGCCCCCTCAGGTACTGTAATTGCTATATTTATGCTCGTTAATCCAACAACCTCCGTTTTATACGCTAATACTTTATTTGAGGTATTATTGAGCATTTATAGGTATTATTGTTGGGACATGGTGGGTTTTGGTTTTTGACACACATATGGGTCTCGGCTTATACTCTATTGCAGTGGTCCAACACACATGGATAGTTGTCTTGATTTTTGGTGGTTGATCCATTGTGTGCAACGCTCCATAGCGGCTTGTGTTTTTGGCCATGGAACCCCTTGGTTTTTGCAGCAAAATGAAGATTTCACAACCTACAGGTGCGAATCGATTCTCTTGGAGACAGTGACCGGATTTCCCAGCTCCGAATCGATTCGGACACCCCGAATCGATTCGGTCCCCTGTTTTTTTTTTGTTTTCATTTTAATTACAAATTTTCCATTTGATTTTTGTATATATTAACTTTCTTCTCATTTTGAGAAGATATCTTTCATTATATTAGGTTTTTAGGGTTTGTAAAAGGGAGAGCTTCCCTCTCCTCATTTCTCTTGGATATTTGTCCATTTTATGTATATGTAAGTTACTATTCATCATCTTCCTTAATGTATTTAGTTATTTTAGCTAATTTCCATGATTTGCATTTAATTTTCCATGCCTAGATAATTAGTTTAATTTATTTATTTCTTGTTTTAGTTATTAATTAGTTGTTTTAATTAAACCAACCCATGTGTAGTGAGTAGTTAAATAGGGTTTGGGTTGTGTGTCCGCCATTGATGGGCGTCGAGCTCCGAAAATTAGGTTTTGTGTAAAATCATAATTATTTGAAACCTCGCGTATTAAAATTAGTTTATTATGCATTTAACTTTCTTTGTCACTCAACATTAGTGTTTATAGTGATAATTCGATTTTAAGACGCGTGTGACCATTTTTGATTAAATGTTTTATCTCGCATATTTGGATTAAATTTCTTCATGGGTGATGTTTATAGTTAACTAAAATTGTTCGGTTAAATTTTTTTGAACCAAAAATTCTAATTATTAGTTGTTTAGCCCATGGTGGGTACGCGATCCCGACTCTCGTTTTATTAAATAGTGTTTAGTGTTAGCTTCTTAAGTTTTCCTTTTTCACCATAACACCATATCACCTTTCACACTTTTATTATTGAAATAATAAATCGATTAAAATATATACAACATTCCCAGTGGATTCCCGATACCTGTCTTACTGCTATATTTATATCGCAAGTCCAGTCGTAATTTAGGTTTTTGTATTAACGCGGTGAAACGAATTCAACTATTAGCATTTTAACACAACGTTACTTTTCACGCTTAATCATGTATATATGCCATCTTTGCACACATGGACAAGTTTATATGGATGTTTGACATTTCTTGCATATTTGAGTTTGGTGAGACGTTTTTATCTCAATTTTGTCATGTATGCATAATTAGACATAAGGATGAGGTGTGCATGTAAGAACCGTTTACCATGAGAATTGTAATTGAAAAAATGATGAGTGTTCACGGGAAAGGGTTGCTAGAGTGTAAAATTAACTCGTCGTGAAAGCCACCGTTTAAAAGAGCCTAAAGAAATTGAAAGGGAATAAAAAGAATCATATGCTAAAAATATAAGCCAAATTAGTTTATGTTCATTTAAAAGATTATATGATATAATCGAGGGTGTTTGGATGGATAAATTAAACGGGTTTACACCACGAATCCTAACATTGAAAAATCGTATCATGACGCTATTGTTTGTAGAATCATCAAAATTCCGTATTAGTGTGCATGTTTGATTGTTTAGTTCATTAAGCTCACACTTTAAATGTTACATATGGATAAAATAAAGTTTGATGATTTATCGCTATCAATTAGAGCTTCTTGATCGTTTCGATGTGTTGGAATTGTGATTCATTTGTTGTAGTTCATGCCCATACATTCCATGTTCATGTTTTGAGCACATCTACATTTGGTTGTTTATGAGTTTTCTTAGTTTAACTACTGTTTTGTTACTATTTTGCATTTTTTAGCCCCTTCCAGTTAGATTTTTTATGAAAAATTTTCAGTGGGCAACACTGGTTAATCACACCTGTTTAGATTGATTAATTTTTATTGTGTGATTACTGTTTTCTAGCTACGGATTTGATATTCTTGATATTTAATAGTTGGTTATTTTTCTATATCTAGCATGAGATAATTTGCACCTCTAGATTTGTTTATCTTTTCACCGAGTTTTCTATTCGAGACAAAAAGGGGGAGAGATGTATGGCATGTAGGAGGAGCTGTATTTGTCTGTTGCACACATTTCTATCTACATTGGTAGCTTATTTATGTGCGTATTTGATATCCTGATTTAAAAGTTAATTTTATTTCAAATTGATATCAAAATATTTTGCTCACATATTTCATTGTGATTTATATAATTTGTTCCTCCATACTTCACTAGGTATTTATCTGTTTCATGCGTGTAGGTGCACTTAAGAGATTTAAGAATTCAAGATTACATCACATTCAGAGACAGTTTCATGCTTGTTGGTCGGTTATTTACTAGTCTTGTCCTGCAATTTTTTATTTTGGGTTTATCGGATGGGATTTAGGCATCATACATCTTGACGACTCGACTTAGGCATTTCATGGTTGGTTTTGTCCCGAAATAGTCAAAGGGGGAAATTTGTAAGGACAAAATTTGCAATTGAGTCCATTGTATAGTTTTGACTTATTCCCGAAACAAAACACGTTTGAGTCATAGGTCGTTATTTTTATTATCATGATCCCACACAGACTATGACATGTTTGAAGTTTAATTGAAGATCTTGCGGCAAAGCTTAAAGGAATTAATTATGATGAAGTTTAATTTGCGCAAGTCTATTCGTCTTCAAGTTTAATTGAATTTCGAGATCAAGCAGGTATGAATGCATAATATTTAATGGGACTCATAATTATTTTTTATAAAGATACTAATGATAGTTTATTATATAAATGTTTTTTAAATATTTTATAAGTGTTTGAATCAGTTTACACTTCGTTTAAATCTGATAAGACGAATTAGAGATTGAGTTTGATTCGAAGCCTAATTTGACAGGTGTCGTTCAAACAACTGTTTAAAATGAGTGACAATAGTAAGCTGATGATTCTATATTTATCAGATTATAACTTTAAAATGTTGGAAATTCATAATTCCATAGTGATTAGCCCATTTAAGAAAATATGGTTCATTACTAGTTTAGCTAGAATCATGTTTGAAGAAAGTCAAGGAATTTGAACTAATAATCCCATTCTTACGAGTTCACTAAAAGGTATAGAGGTAATTAAGGCATTAGTGTAACTTTATCATAAACGATCCGAAACATTATGGGAAAATAACCTGCTATGCTCACAATTAAACTGGAACTCATACGTATGTAGCAATAATCAGGGCTCTCAATCATCTGAGACCAATAGGCCAAGTATAAAGTTCCATGAGATAACACGTCAGTCTACTTCCTAGTTAATACTGATGCTTATAGTAAAGTATCACAAAAGTGCAAGGGCAAACTGAATCAATATGGTACATGATCTCAGTTATTAGCTAAGAATTGTTAAAATTGTATCTAAAATAAAATACTGATGTGAGGAAAAAAATTCCAATTGAGTCCACTGTATAGTTTTGACTTATTCCTGGAACAAAATACGTTTAAGTCATATGTCATATTTTTATCATCACGATCCCATAGAGACTATGACGTGTTTGAAGTTTAATTGAAGACGTTGCGGCAAACCTTAAAGGAATTAATTATGTTGAAGTTTAATTGGTGCAAGTTTATTTGTCGTTGAGTTCAATTAAATTTTGAGATTACTCAGGTATGAATGCATAATATTTAATGGGACTTGGAATTAATTTTTATTAAGATAAGGATGTTATTTTATTATATAAATGTTTTAAAAATATTTTATAAGTGTTTGAATTAGTTTACACTTCATTTAAATATGATAAGACGAATTAGAGATTGACTTTGATTAGAAGTCTAATTCGCCACGTGTCGTTGAAACGACTGGACCAATCATTCGAGCGGGATACACATATCATTTGAGCAACATGCCAGTTTCACTCGAACGACACACAGCCTCAAGGATTTTATTTAAGTCGTGTTTTCCATCAGATTTTGGAAGTGTGCATTCTGGGAAAATCAGTATTCGTCCAAGAACGTTTCTGCACACAAGTTTTCTAAGATTTTCTAAGGTTAATGTATCCTTACAGTTTCAAAGATCCGAGTTATCATTAATATATGCTATAGTGATCTTTGTGGCACATGGAAGAGTTTTTCTACACTTGAACATTGTTAGTTTTGTGGTGAAGATTCGGTGGAGTCTAGCTTTAACATCGTGGATGTTACAAGCCATATCGGTGGACATCGAGACATATGTGGACACGTGTGTTGTGGACAGGTTTCGTGGAAGAAGGTTACTTTCTACGTGGGCACTATGAGAGGAGTGGTTGAAGATCAGAGGAGCATCTAGTGTTGTGGGTGGATCGAGTCAGTGAGTAATACTATCATCTGTACCTTTGTAAAACCATATTCGTAGTGATTGTCTAGCTTGGGCCATCTGTAGTTTTTCCCGTTGTTGTTTTCCTCGTACATTCGACGTTGTGAGTATTCTTTACTTTATTTTAGTTTCTTTAATCACTAGATGGATGTTTAGGATTAATCAAGATGAAATTTGGTTAAATTAAAATTGTTCATAACTTGGTGCGAATTAAAACTTAGAAAAAGGTTTTTCACAAAAATAGAAATTGCTTTGTCATCATTAAAACGCTTTACGCATAAGAAATTAAAAGGGACCATCAACTGGTAATGATTAAAATACTAATGATGGTAAAGAAAATACGTAGTATGGAAATATAATAACATTCACATACTCAGAGTAAATGTGGCAATCACATTGTGATATCAAAAGCAATATTTTAAATACGCAAAGTATAATACTGAAAAGGTAAGAAAAACCTACTTGCTTGGTATTCGGTTGAATTGCTGTCACAATGGAGTATTTGGAAGATTTAGGACTTTATTTTCTGTTATACAATGTGTGGTATAGGAGTATTAGGGCTTAATCAGTCAGTTTTATGTTCAAGACTGTCTTTAGTAAAGTTTAGGGGCCTATTTGTAATTATCTTGGGACTTTAAATTAGGGACCTTAAGCTCATTTTTTAACTTTTGTACGAGAAAGTTTTTGTCTTAAAATAATTTAATGTATGTATGGGCAAAGTTTGGGGTGCAAATTCTTAAGTTGGAAAAGTTGTTAAGGGTGGATTTGTAATTTTAAGTTAATTTCTTTAAAGGCTAGGAATATCCATAAAATGGTCTTATTTTATATCATTTTGATTAGAAAAATTAGATAAATTTTTTGGGAAAATCAGAATTTTATGATTGGCCACGCGCCCTCACGCTCGTGGTCAAGTTTTTTTTTACCAAAGTTATCATTTTCAACCTCTAGATTTTGACTTTCTATGGTTTAAGTCTTTGACGGAGGTTTTCTCCTTCGTTGTTATACCATTTGAGATGATTTCTTCACCAACTTAACCTATTTTTTCATGAGGATTTCAAATATATAAGTTTCATGGTTCGAATCTCAGTATAACTTGAGTTTCAAAACTGTGTGTTTCATGAAAGTTTGACCTACCATTCGTAGATTTATTAAGTATGGATGGGTCTATTATGAATTAGGTTTGATTTTTTCTATATGTGAGAGTAATTTAGTTTTGGTTTTAAAATTTTTAAAGGATTCTATGTTGAGAATTTTGCATTTACAGGTTTTGAGTTCAAAACACACTTTCGATCGATTAGCCCTTTACATGAACATTCATGGCTTTTCACGATTACACTTGATAGCCTGAGGTTATAACGAGTCTACCCGTGGGTTTAAATCAAAGTTTAAGTTATTGTACTGATTTACACCATTAAAGCTCAAGCTTTAATGGCGTTCCTAGTATTTTTCACTATCCTAGGCGATTATACACGTAAAAGCTTGCATATTATGAGTGTTCTAACTATATTAACTATATGGAAAACTACTAGAATTAAAAGAATTGAAAATGAAGCATAAAATGATGAGTTACTTGAAATGAGAGAAAATTCAAGATTTTGAATTGGAGCAAAAAGGAGGTGGATTTGAACTAGTTTAGGGAGAGTTTTAATTATGGGTAAATGGGGTGCACATGGGTTCCTAGGATTTACAATGTGTTACCATGTTTTTTTTAACCTCTTATGCTGATGTGGGGTAGTGTGTGGATAGTGGTAAAAACAAAATTCAATAAGGTTTTGATCATAGTCCTTGATTATTTAACTAATTGCATTTATGTCCATAAAAGTACACTTTTTGTAAAATTTAGTGGCATTTTGATAATTTCAAAAAGTTTCCAGGGTTGAAACAATAATTTTATATTGGTTGAGGTCTAAAGGGTTTATTTAATATAAGGTTAAGGTTTAGGGGTTCAATATATCTTAATTTATCTTATTTTGAAAGTTTCAGAGACTTTTTCATAATTAACTGAAACTTTATGGGGTTGAAGTTAATTAGCAAAGTTGTAGGGTTTTAAACATAGTTCCTTTCTTTTTAGAAGAATTTTTATTTTGCTCATATTACGGGTCGTAGGTCATTTTAGGGTTTGAAAACTTCCCGATTCTTATAGTACGACTTACACACATAGGATCATATCATCAAGTCTTGTAGAATATAAGTTTTATCATTCACAGTCTTAGATGGAACTGGACACACCATCAGTAGCAGAATGTTTTAGCAGGTCTATCTTGATTACGGAAGACTATATAGTTTATACTTATTGTGCTAATACACTTTATGTGTTTTGAATGGGACCACCTTGAGATCGTTGTCTTTATACTGAATTTATAAGATAATGTAAATCTCGTGATTATTAGGTTTACATAAGGCTCTCAATCTGGATATGATTGATGGACACATACACTAGTTATTTATTTTTTTGACCTATCGGGTGAGATTCATTATTGGATCAATAATATTTATAGATTGGGTAATGGTGATTAATGTATGGTGAAAGTCTTTTATGGATGGAATCCACGTATCAGTATAGAGACTAGTAATACCCCCTTGAGATGGTTATAAGTTTTGTATGTGTCAAACCCTGCAGGTGGATAATGTTAATCTGATACTACAAATAAGTTAAGTTGGACCACTTAAGGGCTTCAAAAAGTTAATCAAATAAATTATCAGTAATTTATTTTATTAATGAGTATCTATAACCTTAACGTGGGGAGAATTAAGTAATTAATAATGAGGAGCTTGAAATATAATTTTGACTTAAGAAGTGGAGTTGCAATTATAATTATTTCGTGGTATTAAATATAATTAAGGGACTCAGATTAGAATTCGGGAAGGATTAGGTTTTCTCAGGCACATTTGGAGCAATATCCTTATCTCTCATTAGGATCCCTATTGTAGCCTATATATATGCACCTAAGGTTTGTTTTTCTTAAGCCAGTTGTCACTCTTTGATACTCAAAAGAGCCAAATTTGGATTTGTGAGAAAGAGAGACAACAAAGAGGAAGAGTGGGAAGAATAAGTGGTCCCAAAGATAGAGTCCACACTCTTCTCGTGACTGTTCGTATTAAGAATACAGTAGAAGACCGTGAAGTGCATCGGGCCTATGTTTTTTTATCAACTATCATCACATATGGTTTGTGCTAACACGAGATCAAATCAAAGAGATATCAAAAGGTAAATCCTAATTCCGACTTGTAGGGTTTCACGCATGTGTAATTTTTTTATAGTTCAATCTATACGTGTATTCAATAGACTCTTAGACTGCTGCTCCAACAAATCTAAGTGTTTGCATTAGTTACCATTGGCGACTAAATGTTTTAGAAATGCTGTAAGATTTTTTTTGAATTTAATTTTTTGTAGTAAAACTCCTTATTTTTGACTTTAGGTTATACATGAAGTTTTAGGAATTTCTTGTTCGTGATTTGTCGAAGACGAAGTCATACATGAAATTTATGCTTAAAACTTCTTGTTCTTGACTTGTCAAAGATGAAGTCATACATGAAGGTTATGTTTTGAGTTTTGCAGTAATTCTCTGATGTCTTTTATGAGTATCATTACCACACCCGAAATAAAAACATATAAAATGAAGTGAAAATGATAAGGAATTACCATTTCGTTAAAATGATTGAAATGATTACATTAAGTTATCAAATGAATTACTGGTAATACCTTTGGATGTGCTCGACATTCCAAAGATTCTTAAATTCTTCCCCTCCAAGCGTCTCTAAGCAATAGGTTCATGGTCGGACAACTGCCTTGATATGATAGGGGCCATGCCAGTTTTTCTCCAACTTGTTTCCCTTCTAGATCACTTTTTTAAGGACATAATCTCCTCTATTTAAATTGGTTAGCTTGACCCTTCTATTGTAAAATTGGGCAGTCCGTTGCTGATAAGTTATAGAACGAAGTGCAGTGTCCTCCCTCACTTCTTTTATTAAGTCCAGGTTCATCCTTCTCATGAAATTATTCCTCTAGAAATTAAAGTTTAACACTTTATGAGAAGGTAGACCTACTCCGGCGAGCACCATTGCTTCAGTTCTAAAGGTAAGCATATAAGGTGTCTCCCTGTATCCGTTCTTAGTGTAGTTATATATGCCCAAAGAATGTTATGTAACTCATTTATCTAGTTACATTTGGCATCATCCAATATACTCTTTAGTTCGTCCAGTAGCATTTTGTTAGTTACCTCCATTTGGCCATTGCACTGGGGATGTCGTGGAGCAGAATGAAGCTTCTAGATATTGGATTACAAACAATACTCCTTAAACTCTTGGTTGTCAAATTTCATGCCATGATCTGTGATGAAGTCATATGGCATCCCATATCTGCAAATGATGTGCTTCCATATAAATTGGAAGACTCTTTCATATGGCATCTTGACCAATGATCCAGCCTCCACCCACTTCATAAAATAATCCCTCGCAACTACCAAGTATTTGAACCTTTATTTGGTCTTCGGTAGTGGGATGACCAAGTCAATTCTCCATATACCAAATGGCCAAGGAGAAGTGACTGGAGTTAGGGAAGGCCCCAGTCTTCTATGCACTATAGAAAACTTTTGGCACTTGTCACATTTCTTGGCAAATAAGATGCCATCAGTCTTCATTGTTGGCCAATAATACCCTTGCATTTCTATTATTCTCACCAATGAGAAACCAGCTGAATGAGCGCCACATGGACCTTCATGACTTCTTTAATCAAATCAGGTACTTTAGTTAGATGTACACACCAAAGTAGGGAGACATTATATTCTCTTTTATATTCGATGCCTTGCTCCAGTACATAACTAGTTGCCTTGTACCTTAACTTCCTTGCCCTTTTTTTTATCAGCGGGTAATAAACCTTTCTCAATGTCGCCTTGTATAGAATCCATCCACGAAGGTGAGACGACGCAAATATTACGTATTTCACCCATTAACTTACGCATTATTAGCCCCCTCGGGTATCTTAATCCCTATACTTATACTCATTAACTAGACAACCTTGTATTTATATATATATATACATTCTTTGTAATGGTTAATTGAGCTTTTTTAGGTATTTGGATGCTTAGTATGAAGTTTGGACGCTTTTCAAAAAAGTTTCATTAAATATTGTAGTTTCGGGGACATTTTAGTAATTTTAGGATTCATATTTTAATCTCCAACTCTTCACGGAATTGTAGCCCTTTTATTTCTCTTAACGTGGACGCTAATGGCGCATGATTCCGAGTTATATCAAAGGCGTTATGGCATTTTTAGAATGGTTTTTACTTCAAATTCACACTCAAGAGCCCATTCAAGGGCATTTTAATTATTTCATATTTTGGTTTTTTGGCCTAGTGTCTCTTGGATATTGTATCCCTCTGAGTTATCTTCGCGTAGCCTCCGACCTTGCCTAATTCCGAGTTATAATGAAGAAGTTACGACATTTTTCGTAAAGTTGGACAAAGCTGAGAATTCAGCACTGTAGGTGTGCATCGATTCGCACCTTTGCGAATCGATTTGGATGAGAGTTCGTAAACTCTATTTTTAAGTGGGTTTTTGGTGGGTTATTTGTATGTAACCATTATTTCAAGTGGGGGATTCATTTTTAGAGACCTTAGATACAATTTTAGGTTAGATAGGAGGGATATTTTGGGTGGGAGCTTGCCACTCCGAGGGTTGATTCCTTTGGGTTTTGTAAGTGCACTATTCATCATCTTCCTTATTAATATAAGTTGTATTTCTTATTTTCTTGATTTGTTAATTAGTTTTTGTTGTTTGCTTTCGTTAATTAGATTTATTTATTGCTTTATCCATGTGTAGTGAGTTGTTAAATAGGGTTTGGGTCATGTGTCCGCCATTGATGGGCGTCGAGCTCCGAAAATTAGGCTTTGCGTAAAATCACATTTAATTGAAACCGTGTGTATTAAAATGGAATTATTACGCGTTTAACCTTCTTTGTCATGCTACGTTAGTGTTTATAGCGATGATTCGATTTTGAGACGCGTGTGACCATTTTGAATTAAATTTTTTATCTCACAACTTTGAGTTAAATTCCTTCATGCCTGATGTTTATAATTAGCTAAAAATGCTTGGTTAAATGTTTTCGAATAAAAATTCTAATTATTAGTTGTTTAGCCCATGGCGCGGACGCGATCTTGGCTCTCGTTTTAATTAGTTGTAACTTAGCGTTAACTTCTTATTTTTTCTTTTTCACCATTTCAACCCATCGCCTTTTACACTTTTATTTTTTAAGTAGCAAAACAATTAAAATCTAAAATTCAATCACTTTCTATGGATTTTTTACGATACCTGACTTACCGCTGTGCTTGCTTGTCAAGTGTAGTTGTAGTTTAGTTTTTTTTGCATTGAGTCACCGAACTGATAACAATGATTTGCGTATTACACGATGCACAGTTCACGCCTGATCACGAAGGTCCCAAGTCTAAAGAGATGATATTGATAACTTCAACATCAATTCTTCTCTATGTAAGGATTTCCACTGGAATTGGTTCTTTTGAGTTCTGTTATGTTCGTTGAGGCTAATCGAGCAAGTGCATCTTCTCGGGAATTCTTTACTCGTGGTATCCTGATCATCTTGACCTCCGAGACCATGGAAATGACTTATATAGCTTTGAAAAAAATACTTAATCATGATATCTCCGTTGACCCGATATATTTGAAGCATCTGGTTGATAATTAATTAGGAATCACTATGTGTTATAAAATGCTCGACTCCTAAAGATAAGGCTACCTCTAAGCCTATGTTAATTCTTCGTATTCTGCCTCATTATTAGAGGCCTGGAATTCAAAATGAGGGGCATATTCCACATTTATATCCTCTGGGGTATTAATGATATGTCCAGCTCCACTACCTATAGTGCACAGATAGTTATCTACATATAGTTTCCAAACTGGGATGCTATCATCAAAATTCCCTTCACATAACATTCCTTATTTGAATAACTTCTTACTCTATTCATTATATCACCGAGTTATCCCTTATGCAACTGATGTCTCAAGTTGGTCGGCGATTATTTCAAATTGCTTTAGATCTGTGCTCTCTTCCAAAGAAGTCTACTCGATAGGAAAACTAGGGTTATCAACACTTTCTTTATATGTAAACTCAGTAATAAAGTCTACTACAACTTTCCCTTCATCGCGGTTCCAGGTTCATAAAGGATTTCATATTCCTCCAACTCTACCGACCATGCCATCAACCTTCCTAATTTCTCTAATTTATGAAGTGCTTGGCGCATGTGTAAGTCGGTGTAAACCACTATGGTATGTGTCTAAAAATAAGATTTCATTCTCCTTCAAGCTTTAATAAGATCAAGGGTTAATTTCTCTAAACATGGATACTTGATATCTTCTCCCCTGAAACCCTTTAGTGGTGTAGAATACTAGTTTTTGAACTTCATTCTCCAGCTAAACTAGCACTGAGCTGACAAAAGACTCTGAAATAGCCTAATACAAGTGCAATCTCTCTCCCATGAGTGGTCGAGAAAGAAGTTGCGGTGATCCTAGGTACTTCTACAATTCCTGAAAGGCTTGTTTGCATTCTTCATTCCACTCAAACATTTTATAGAGCACTTTGAAGAAGGGTAATAACTTATCCGTAGCTCGGGAAATAAATCAGTTAAGGGAAGCCACCCTTCCTATCATTCTTTGTATGTCTTTCTTACATGCAAGGGAGTGCATATTAATTAGTGCCTTATTTTTTACCCTCTTAAATTTATGATGAAGCCCAAGAACATCCCTTCATGTATGTTGATAAGCACCCAAAAATGTATATTTTATACCCCGAATAGATGTATTTTAGTTGCTAATTCTCGGTAATATGGGTCTTATGTGCTTAAATGTTTATTTTGTAGGTCAATTGTACATTGCAGAGTTCAAGCGTTTAAATCAAAGCAATTGCGCATAAATGGAGCTAAATACCCAATTTCCTAAACCCTAACCCGAGCCTAAACTTAGCCTTCCCCGAACCATGTGTGTGTTTTGTTTGTCCCTTGTTTATATTTTTTATATTTTTAGTTTTGAGTCATTTTTATTTTTAGGATTTATTTAGTATTTTCTAGGTTTATTTTCTATTTTTTTTATTTTTATTAGTATAATTTTATTTTATTTTGATTTTGATTAGTTTTTAGTTTTATTTTATTGTATTAGGATTTTAAGTTTTAGGATTTCATTTATTTATTAGTTTTTACATTTTCTTTTTAGGATTTTAATATTAAGTTTTATTAGATTTTATTTTTATTTTTATTCGTATTTTATTTCTTTTTAATTTTATTTTTATTAAGTCTTTGTTTTATTTTAGAAATAGGATTTTAGTTTATTTATTTTTTTATTTTATCTTATTGTGAGTCTTTTATTAAGGGTCACATACTAACACCACACATCCTACCTACATACACTCAACCACACCTATTTTACCCTACAACTCACCCACACCCAATCCTAACCTTACCCATCATCATCTTTAACCCCCATTTTCTCTCTCCTCTCACCCAAAACCTCCATAACCCAAAACCTCCACTACACCAAACCAAACCCCTCTATTCCCCATACTCTTGAACCACCTGTTATCCATCTCCCCAACAAACTCCGACCTACAAACCCTGCCCCGGTCGGAATACCCGCGGACTCCCTCTCCTCTCTCACCGACCGCAGACCAGCCGACGACCACCCTCGAGACCCTTGACTCGCCGGCGCTGGTCCTGACAAACCCGGCGACAGCACCCATCTCCGACCTCTCTCCCTCACTGCGCGATCCAACACGGCGTCGTCCCTATCTCTAGCCACCTCCAACCCGCAGCCGGACTCTCAATCGACGCCGCCAGCGACCCGACCTTATACCTCCGATCCAGCAATCTCCAACCCACCAGCAATACAACCGAACCCATTTTCAAACCACCAGAACCTCCATACTCAACACCAGCCCCACCGCCAGAACCCATTCTCGATCCAGCTCGTCGACCCACGAAGTCTCCGGTGCAAACCCGATTCCCATATCGCATTCCAACCCATACCCGGATCCTCACCCACATTCCATACCCACAACCCATTTCCCCCTTCCCAAACCAAAGCCAACCTCTCCAAAGCCAAAATCCTGTATACGCTTTCAAGCCAAAACCAATTAACTAACCCAAGCCAAACACAAAACATATCCCACATGTGCCAAAATAAAACCCATTTAAACCCTTTTTCCCCGAATGCCCCCCAACTACCTCTTTTCACCCCATTACCCAAAATACCCAATAATTAAATCAGATTTTATACCCTCATTTCCCCCACCTTTCCACATGATCTCACCATAACCACATGCTCTCTTCTAATTCCTAAATTATCCTCACATTTATTCCAAAACCTCTCCCCATTTTATCCTACACTATGAACCTTCCAAAAATACCCCTTAACTCCATGTGTGCCATGCCTATTATATATTGAAGATGAAGACTCCATAGGATGGAAAAAAAAGCTTTTGGAGAGAAGAAGACTAGAGAGAGAAAATTGTAGAGTGTTAGAGTTTTTGAGTTAATTTTTTAGAGAGAAATGTTTAGAGTGTGTAACTATGAAAAAATTATTGAAGAATTGAAGTCTAGTGCTATTTCAAGAGGAATTTTGGTTTGATCATCTCTTCCTTAATTTTCATTACATGCTTTTAATTGTTTCTAATTTTTATTGGATGATGATTATGGAGGGGTAATCACCCCATTCAAGGGGGTGATTGAAACCCTCATGAATCCAAATCAAATTAGTTGTTAATTTTAATTTTGATAATTTCCTTTGAGTTGTATATTTGATCCCCACTTTATTTTCACATTGAGAAATGGAAAATCAACCTTGAGAAACGTATGAAAATTTAATTAATATTTGATCAAGTGATTTAAGCTAGAGATAGACCTATCATTTGATTTTAATATTTATCTAATTTTCATCTACTCTTGATTTCATTAATTTCTTTCAATTTAAAATTAGTTGGACAAATTGTTCCTAGGGGATAATGTGTTTGATTAATTTTAATTCAATTAGAGTAGTGCTTGTGGGAATTAAATTTGCTTTTCTAAAAGAGTATTTAATCAATTCACTATTTTAATGAGACTTAGCTTTTGAATTAATTAAATATTTTGGAAATTGATGAAATTAAAATAATACAAGTTTAGTTGATTTGGGGAATTGAGGGTGGATTTCTCTTCCCTTGAATATTTTTCTCTCATTTAATTACACTCTCACTCATTTCCATCACTCACTAGTATTTTTGTCACACTTTATTTTAGTTTGATTACTCTTATTTTTGTTGTTAGTCTTAGTCATATCCACTCATCCTCAAAATTGGTTTTAATATTGAAAAAGTTAAAAAAAAAAATTAGAAAAATCCAAAAGTAAAAAAAGGTGATCAAGTGAATAATATTCTTAATACTCTCATGTTTAGCATGTTCACTCCTTAGATTAGGATTGACATCCTTATTTACCGCTATGCTTGAGTTGTTATATTTGTAGGTAATTTGAGGATTTTGATTAGAAGGATCTTTTCAAGCAACGACAAAAATACACGCAAAAGTTCTTTCTATCATATGTCGAGCACACATTTGGTCAGATTTAGCGTTATTTGATGCTTCTCTAGTCGAGCAAAGGTCTGGCTCAGATCCTTGATATGGTCGATGACGTTTTTTCTCTTAGTGAGCATGTCATCCACATATACTTCCTTATTCTTACTGATTTGTTCCTCAAATACCTTATTTACCGATCTTTGGTACGTTGCTCCAGCGTTTATAATCCTAAAAGTCACAATGTTGTAGTAGTAATTACCTCGATCGGTGATGAACAATGTACTTTCGTTGTCCGTGAGCTTCATTTTGATTTGACTGTAACCAAAATATGCGTCCATGAAGCTTAATAATTCATGACCCGCAGTTGCATCTACCAACTGATCAATCCTTGGAAAATGAAAATTATCTTTTGGACATGCTTTACTGAGGTCAATAAAATCTACACACATTCTCCATTAATTCTTCTTCTTTCTTACTATTACCACATTGGCCAACCCGTCTGGGTACTTGACATCCTCTATGAATTTGGCCTTCTGTAATTTCTCTACCTCTTCTTGAATGGACACATTTTCTCGGAACTGAACACCCTTCTCTTCTGCTTGATAGGTTTGCAAACTTTGGGGATATTAAGCTTATGATATATGAAGTTGAGGTCTATTCCAGGTATGTCTTCATGGCTCCAGGCAAAACACATTTTTTTGCTATTTAAGGAATATGATTAATTCCTGCTTGAAGGATGGTGCTAGGTTTGAACCAATCTGAGTAGTCTTTTTTGGCTTCTCATCATCCAGTATTATCGTCTCTGTAGCCTTCACCACTTGTCCTTTAATCAAATCATCTTCCTCCCTTGGATCCACTGTATCAATCTGGTAAGTAGTGGTGAGCTTTTTTATCTCATCTTGGTCGGTCGAAGTATAGTAACACTCTTTGGCCTCCATTTGGTTGCCCTTGACCACGCTGATCCCATAGTGAATGGGAACTTAAGGCATTGATGAATTGTGGAGGGTACTACTTTAAACTTCTTTAACCTAACTCTGTCGAGAATCACTTTATAAGCTAACTAAATGCTCTTGTCTAAGGCGAAGAAATGGATTTTCCTAGTTCCACTTGTCGGCCAAGTGCCGATTAAAACCTCTAACACAACAGTGCCCAAAGGATAAACCTTTCCTCCAGAGAAGCCAATTAAAGGCATGTGATATGGTTCTAGCTTGTTATCTCGTAACCCCAGGTTGTAAAAATAGTTGTAGAACATAACGTCACTCGAACTACCATTATCCACTAGAATTCTTACAATTCTTGCTTCATGTATCCTGAATGTGATGACCAATGGGTCATCATGAGGGAAAATCACTCCTGATAGGTCATTTTTGGAGAACCTAATAATCAACTTGTCTTTGTTGACCATCCTAGGTCGACTATTTACTTTATTTGATAGGTTAATCCGCCGAATATAGGAACATGCTTTGGCCTCGTTTAAATAGGCCTTCCTTTCGATAACTTCATCTCCGCCTCCACCATCTCCCCTATAAAAAAATAATCAAAAGATATCATGTTTATATCAAGTTTCGATTCTCAATTTTTTTAATAGATCTAGATCATCTTCAGAACCATCGTCCCAATTTTTCTTTTTGTCCTCTCTATCCTTGCAAGGTGATTTTGACCTCCTTCTAGAGTCCCAACCTTCTGTTCAATCAATAAACTTGATCATCTTTCCTCATCAAATGAGAGATTCAAGTTCATTTTCCAGGGAAATACAGTTGTCAATGGTATGCCCATAATATTTATGAAAGTCATAATATTTGGACTTGTCCCTCCGGTTGGGTGGAGATTTCAACTTCTCAGGCCATTTCAAGTCTCTATTACCCTTGATATCTTCTAGTATGTGATGCACACCTATTGTTAGTGGGGTATACTCCTCATACTTCTAGGTCTTCTTGGCTTTTTTATTTTTCTATTTATCTGAGCTTTTTTAGCCGTAATGATTCGTTCTGAGATTTTGCTTAGCATCCATAGCTTCTTAGGCTTTCTTGATCTTACCAGACTTTGCCTTAGCTCTGCCATGGTTTTAGGGGGATCTTTTACTAGCGCATTATAAAGATTCTCAGGGAGTAATCCACTCATCAAGGTCGTGACAACAGTTTTCTCCTTTGAATCTACCACCTCCAACTTCTCATTATTAAAGCACATAATATATTCTTGTGTGGTTTCCCCGGTTGCTGGCGAACACTTAGTAAATGTTCTGCTCTCTTGACTGACTTTACCCCAAAGAAGAAATCACTGATGAATAGTTTAGCGAGCTGTTGAAAGATGGAAATCTGTCCTCGGGGTAGATTATTATACCATATTTAGGCTAATCTAGTGGTGGTACTTAAGAAAGCTAGGTAATGCATCTCATTAGGAACTGAGTAGATATTAGCTGCAGCTTGGTATTGTTCAACATGGAGGACATGATCAGTTTTACCATCATACTTTGGAGTAACTACGGGTGGCTTGAACTTGGAAGGTGTAGGGAAATCTACAATGCTTGATTGAAGGGAGATCCCTTCACAAAAAATCTTTACAAAGGATTCTTAGTCTTATCCATCTCTCCTAAAGGATCCTCCAGTCTCTGTATTGATCCCTTCGAAAAGTGATATTCTAGATTAGACTTGGTTGATACGACTTTGGTAGATTTATCTCGCGTTTATACTGAGTTCTCTTTTTGAGAAGTCTGCTCGGCATGTGTGGATAGTTGGATGCTTACTCTATACTTGGATGATACTTCCAATGTTCATATGATCTCCCTAAGTCTTTGTAATGTTTTTTAGTTTCTCAGGAGTCAATACGATCAAAGGCAGAGGCCTTCATCAACTTCTCTAAGGCGCTCGATTGTTCAGAAGTGAAAGATCAAGCATCATAGTAATTAGTGGATATGATTGAAGAGTTTGCTCCTGGGTGATAATACCTATCACTCGAAGATCAGTAATAACTACCTCTTTCAATTCTCGGAAGATGTGGTAACATTTCACTTCTAAGATATGGAGCGACAGTAGACTTGGCTTGCAATTATTGGGCTAATTATCTCACTATTTCCTGCATTGCCTCTTTCCCTTTGGCAAGGATGATTAAATTTCCTTGGAGATCAGCTGCACTGGGTGGAGCAGATGGAGTGGAAGTATTACCTTCATCCGCAAGGCTATTTCTTGTAATATCATTCATCTTTTAAAGAACTCAATAAATAAAAATGATAGAAAACGATGTTTAATAGTCATTCCCACATAAGGCCCCAATCTATTGATATGTAAAATTGCTATGGACAATTTTATAATCACTCATAAATATAAATAAAGAGTGAAAAAGTAATCAGGAAAACTAAGGTTTTAACGTGGTTCGGCTAAAGAACATGCCTACATCTACGGTTATGTTATTGCTATTGGAGGGTAGTTATATAAAACTTAATACCAGCTAGTTCAGACTCATTCCTCCCTCTCTTGAACGAAGGGAGACAATGTATTTATAGTGGTTAGGAGGCGAAGGGATGGAATGCCTTTATATATTCAAGCATTTACACCCATATACAATAAATGAGACTATTGATCTTCTAATGCACGTGTGGAATGGCTGTTGGTAGCCCCATGTGAGTGACCTTTCCCTTTCTTGATGATTTACCTTCCTGGTTGTAGTCGGCTGGTTGGCCGATCAAGTATCTCTAGATCCGACCAAGTATATGTGAAGCACTGAGGTGGATATGTATGAGGACATGTGTCCATATCTCAATGGTCCACTTGGATGAATAATTTAACCCACAATATGGATGTTCACCCTTATTTACTTCTTCAGTGGTATTATTTACATGCTTTATTGTTGTTATTTAATCATCATGTCTCCCTATAACGTCATTAATATATGCGTAGTTAATTTCAACATGTCTGGCTAAATTATTAGAGGGCTGGGATACATCATACATGAACCCAACCTAGGTAGATGAGTTGAATATAAAATCTAATATAATTGTATGTATAATTAGTAGGTTTGATATTTTGTCGAGATTACTATTATAAATATCTTAACTCTGTTTGTCGTAGGCAATCGGAGTGTTTGAGAATATAATACACGTATCGACAATCTTATCATTAGCGTCAAATTAATTATTGACTAAATATTGTACGGAGTAAAATTATCATAATTAGTGCTCTGAAAAATTTGATGTTTTCTTCTAATTACATATATAATTATTAAAAATTTTATATTTATCAAAAATACTGACGCTTCAGGCGATTGGATCCCGACTCCACTTTTCTCGAATAGTTTTCAAAAAATAAAATTCCAATTTTCCTTTCTTTTAATTAAATTGCAATTGTTAGATAGGGTGATTTAGTTAAATATAAATTCTTACAAATATCATCACCATTTTATTTTCCTTTCTAGAGTCGATATTGAGGTTTTAAAAGCCTTGCTCGTAGTTGCCGTCACGATATTCGTTCTATTCCCTCCGGATTTGACACTGACTTACCAGGATTATTACTTGAGCGACTGGCTTGCACTTGAGTTGTGGATACACGCACTACACACACATTCTTCATTTGCGTCAAGTTTTTGGTGCCGTTATCGAGGAATTTGGTAGACATACTAGGTTAGGTCGATTTAATCTAAGAATTTGACTCTAATACCTAAAATGCCAAAAAAAATCATAAAGCCCAAAAATTCAAAAAAATCACAAATAATAATAATAATAATAATAATAATAATAATAATAATAATAATAATAGTAATAATAATAATAATAATAATAATAGTAAATATTCTCTCGAGTTGTAAATGCAAATACTCAACCCAATCCTTATCCAAATCTAAATCTTCCTATGATACACGAAAATCCTATAATTGAACTCAAACCTGCTAGCCCTCTCACTCCACACTCTTAAAATTTTTGGGTACCACCTCCTACAATGTGTAGTCACACCACGAGTCATACGTCTAAGAACTCCGGTGAGGAAAGTGATTCTATAAGTGTGAGTGTGATGTCTAATCACGCTTGTTTCAAAATGGGTGAAGGAGTGATGTCGTATTGCCCCATAAGAGACCTTTTATATCTTAAGTGAATCATCTCTTAGGGATGGATTATATTTTTGTATAATGCAGGGCAATTCCACTTTAGTAATGTGATGATTCATATTCTCCCAACATTTCATGGTATGGATTCGGAGAAGCCTTACCTCCACATTAGAGAGTTCAAGGAGGCGTACGAGACATTTAATGATCAAGCTTAAACCTAAGACATAGTGTGCCTCAAGCTTTTACTGTTTTCACTTAAAGACAAGGCCAAGACTTGGCTTTGGTCATTATCACCGAACTTGATAGCTATGTGAAGAGACAACTAGGCCAAATTTCTCCAAAAATTCTTTCCCACACATAGGACCAATTCTAACCAGACTCAAATTCGAACTTTTAATAAAAATGATAACCAACTTTTTGATAAGTGTTGGGAGAAGTTTAATAAGTTAGTTAACATGTGCCCACATCATATCTTTGAGAAGTGGAGACTCATCTCTTACTTCTATCATGGGCTTATCGTAAGCTCAAAATAACTCATTGAAACTATGTGCCCAGAATAGTTCTTTGGGTTAGATGTAGATGATTTAGAGGCCCACTTTAAGTATGTCACCGAGATTATTCAAGCTTGGGACACATTGGATCTAAACACCCAACCCAAATCTAAAATCATATCCATAACTCCTTTCGCGTATGAACTCTATCACTTGGACAAGGAAGCCGGGTTGAAGCTCCAAGTTAACTAATTAGCCAAGCGGCTATTAGATATGGTAGAAGCTTGGAGGAGAGATATACCCGATCCATCTCGAGCATTGTCGGAGGAAAGTTACGTGGTTTGTGAGGTGGGACATTTAATGAAAGAATGTCCGACCACACCCGCCTATAATATTATGCTTCAAGAGAAAGTTGAGGCAATGGGAGATTTTAAGGTTAATTTTAACGCCCATTATGGGAATTCATTTAATAGCTCATGGAGAAACCATTCCAGTTTTAGTTATCGGCAACTGAACGCAGTAATGAACCCGAATCCACACATTGCCCAACAACCACCACCACTCCCACCTTACCAATAAGTGCCACCCATGAAAGCGCCTCCTCCCGTGCCTTATGTGATCCCACAACGGAAGAGTCTCGAGGATACTATTGCTCAATTTATGTAAACTCAGTCAGTGATAAATGCCCAAACTTTTGCTGACTTAAAGGCATCGCTTTCTTAAGTTGCAATTTTCCCTAAGGGTCCGTTTGATAGAAAATTAGGAAAATGTAAATGATTACACGGCAAACAATTCCAAAGCAAATGAATATTTTCCAACTTGTGTCTGTTTGATACAAGTTGAAAAATCATCAATTTCCCACATTTTCTATTAAACGTAAAAGTTGGAAAATAGATATAAATGTGGAAAATATATATATATATAATATTAAATATACAAAATATATGAATATATATGTCTGAATATTCATATATATATATTTTGTATATTTAATATTATATATTTATACACTTAGTGTGTGTGTATATATATATATATTCAGTATATATATAATATATGTGCATGTGTGTATATATATATTATGTAAATAATATATATTCAGTATATATATATATATATATATATATATATATATATATAATATATATTATACTTGCGAAATAAATGAATTATTTTTAAAAAACTATACCAAATATATGAAATATATTAATCATACGAAATATATGAGTATACAGAATATATTAAATGTACGAAATATATAAATATAAGGAATATATTAAATATATGAAATATATGAAATATACTAAATATACGAAATATAAATATATATTAAAATATATGAATTATATACGAAATATACGCAATATACATATATGTGCTAAAATATATAAAATATACGAATATATATATATAGTCAGGCTCTAATGCGGACGCAACTTGCGGATTTAACTTGCGGACGAATTTTTATGTATTTTTTAAAATAGCAAAAAATTAAATTTCGACTTGATTTTTTTTCTGTGGTATTTAAACTTTCAGGGGACCCATGTAAAAAAATTCAGATCAAAATGAAATGTTCTACTATTTTTAAAAAATCGGTCAAACATATGTCAGTTTTAAAGAGCTTTAAAAACTGACATATATTTGACCAATTTTTTAAAAACAGTAAAACAATTCATTTTGAGTTGAGATTTTTATAGGGGTCCCTTGAAATATTTAAATACCACAGAAAAAAAAATCAAATCGAAAAAAGGGTTTTTGCTATTTTTAAAAAATATGGAAAAATCCGTCCGCAAGTTAAGTCCGCATTAGAGCCGACTTGTATATATATATATACTAGGGTATGCCCGTGCCTGAATGCACGACGAAAATTCTCGCAAGTATGAATTGTGCGGTCAAGTCAAATGTAAACAATTTAGAAAATTTGGGCAAAATTTCATTATTTAAAGGACTATTTGGGAAAAATTTCATTATTTATATGGCAAAATTTGGGCAAAAAGTCCTACAACAATAACAATACTCCAATAACATCATAGATATCAAATACTAATTCCAGTCATGACATTGTTTTTACAACAAAAATGTGTTAACAATTCAAAAAAATTTAGACAAAATTTCCTTTGTTTATAGGATATCCACCCTATTTGAGACAAATAAAAACTCCAATAATAAGGTAGACACAACCAAGTACAAAATTTCTTATGGAACATATAAGCAAAATAATAGATTCAGAAAAAATTGAAATTTAAACATGGTAGACACAATCAGGTACAAAATTTCATTACAAAAATTTCAATCTCATCATCACCATCTCTTTCCATGAAATCCATTGGTCCTGAAACATGAAACAACCAAAAATGATAAATCATTAACGTACAAATATTTAACAATGTCTAAGGAATTAATGCTCCAAATCTGATACAGGTTTTTGAACACGTAGGAAGTTCTAAAGACTCAAACGCGACTCAAGATTTAAAGTTTCAAAGGTTCAAATTATTCTAAAAACATAAATGAACTTGAGTGAATCAAGGATTCCTAAATTTAAGTATCTAAACTGGAGCAATAGATCATAAATGAATTAAAGAAATATTACTGTTCAACGGAGCCCATCTTAATGAACCTTTTGTTTTCACTGTGACTGTTGTGCACGTCACAAACACTCAATATTATTTCCAAGACAAATTTTTTAACAAAAACATGAATGACAGTACATCCAGGCTTATGAATAAAGGCCAAAACAATACATCTAGGCTTATGAATGAAGTCCAAAACAACATTATATTCAGACTTCAAATTTAACAATACATCAAATTTGACAGTACATCAAATTTAACAGTCTAAAACAACACATCTAGGCTTGTGACAGTACATCAAATTTGAATCACTTGTTCTGCATATTAAATGATGATATCTTAAATTATATTCAGACTTCAAATTTGCTGTCGGACCTATGAAGAAGATTAACGTACCCACTAAAACTGGCTCATCCTCAGAGAAATAATTTCTCACCATTAAAATCATCATCATATCATGAGGCTGGTTCATTTCAGCTTCCAGTTCCATTTAGACAAACAAATTCAGTTGACATTTGAAAAAAAACAGAAATAATGAATAAGTGTTTCAACTCACACGTGTTAAACATCGACTAATATCATTAAACCGTAACCATTTCTGTGAAGACTATGGGAATTGCCTCCTTATTGACCTTTTGTATCAATTATTTGATGGGAGTACCAAGCTTTTTGTTTTGACAGGATTGTATTCAACTTAACTGTTAAATTTTAAGCCATCGTTACAATATAGGATGATCCAAAAGAGCACCAAAAAATTTTAAGCACTAATTGACGTGCAACATAATGTCAAAAGAAAGATCTCAAATACGAAATATCCATTGGAGATATAAATGTATATCATGTGGAACTGGAAAAAAAGAGGCAAACTACACTATATTTGTAAGACAGAGTTCAATTACTATTTTTTAATAAAAACGAAAGAGTATAGATATTAGAATTACTCACTTGAATATTACAAACTAAAATCTAATAGGACATACCTATACTCGGGTTCACACTTGAACAATAGGAGTATATACCTCTGAAAAATAACAATTAAAAGACTAAAATATCAATAATAACAGTTAAAAGAACCCAATATAAAAGAACAACAAAAATTGAAATTGGATCATAATCACTATCTTTTTCAATGTAAACAATGCAAAAGATGATTCTTAAACCATAAGTAATACCACAATAATCTTAAATGGTAGCTAATCAACAATCATAACTGTACTCTCTGTACATTTGTAAATCGAACAATCAGTGAAAATCAATTACACTATACACTCTGTAGGTATTTGGAATGTGTAGAATACCATTGCATAAAGGTCTAAAACCAATTACACTGACACAAACATATAAAAAGTGACTTAAACACGTAGCTATAAAGCGGACATTTGAAACTTCAATAGTTGGTAAATCTACAGATGAGAATAAAAAAAGATTATGTAAATCCAAACCTATCAATGAATATTCCATCCCAAATCCATTTAGTTGCTCTTTATAGTCAGACAACATCTATGTATCATGAAGCATACATTAAACAAATGTATCATGAACTAATCATGGAAAGTTAACAGTCCTTGAAACATTCACAAAGAAGCAAAGCTCTACGTATGACATAAGTTCTAACGGAAGAAAAAGAGTACCTCCATCCTCCGGGATGTCAGAAGTCCATAAGGTGAGGTTGTCCCTCAAGAACTTCAGAATTAATGTGCTATCTTGATATGATTCCTCACTGAGAGTATCCAATTATGAAATAGCTTCATCGAATTCTTGATTGGCAAGGTGGTAGGCCCTGTGATACATGTTGGCAACTCAAGAAATAATACATGGGTTTTCAACGGATATAATTCCAAAAGATAAAAATATATTCTTAACTTTTAGCAGAGTTCATGATTTGGTAATAGAATATAGAGAAGTTCAAGGCCAACCCCAAATGAATGGGGTGCGTAGGGGATAGAAGTGAAGAGAATTTCATAATACATTGCATTTTGAAGAGAATTTTTTCATTATTTAGGTCAATAGGAATACCTTCTATATAACTCGGCTAACAACATTATCAAATTACAAAAAATTAAACTTTTGACACAACACAACACCACTCATTTTAACCATTCTACATAAAGACCTATTTTGGACAGGATGGCCACCTAAGAAACTTCTTGTGCCTATATTATTCATCCGGATAAATCCAACTATTTCCATTGACAAAATATAAAATTTCAGGTCACTAATGGTCAAATGCATAATATCCCACTACGAAAAAAGAATAAAAATGTTAAAAGTATTCATCTATTGACCTGGGTAACTTGAACAACTAATCTTGCATTCTCAAACGATATTTTGGGTAACTTGAGCAAAAACCCTATAATCGAACAAAATCCCTTCACATGTCACATCCTTAGTTTATGAAGTTGAGCAAAAGCCCTATAATCGAACGAAATCCCTTCACACATACCTATATTCACTTCACATGCCGATCTTGAATTATCGTCACCATCAACAAAATCCCTATAATCGAACCAAAATCAAAATCAAACAAATAAATCTTCAAAATGAAACATAATAATGACAAAAAAAATGTACACCAAACCAAACAGGTATAAAATACAATCAAACCTAAAATACCTATTAAGAGAAAGTTGTGAAACCCAATCAATACTAAAATACAAATAAAGAAAATATCGAGCACATAGGAGGGAGCGTTACCTGAATAATATGAATAAAACAATTAAATAAAACAACTCTAGGGAAGGTATGAATCATATGAATCAGTTAGGTATAAAATCGTATGAATCGCATACTCAAAAGCAACATGATTAAATCTACATTACCTTGGTTGAATCAAATGGGTGTTGTTAATTGCACAACTGAGAGAGATAGAAACAGAATGAGGGAGTGAAGGAGTAAAGTGAGGGAAATCGACTGCTAGGTTTGGAAAATGAGGTAAAGGGAGACAATGGGTGAAAACACTATTCTACCCTTTGTTTTGAAATTTTGAAGAAAAGGGGGAAATAAATTAGAGTTTATCAAAAAGGGGGAATTCAAATTTGTAGGGGGTAAATTAGGTAGTCCAAGAAAAATGTAGCTTATGACATCATAAGCTAAGTTTATGACTTACATAATCATAACAAATACATGTGGGGGTAGGGGCAAATAGAATAAGATGATTTTGTTAACAATATAAATCTAACAACCATGTGATCTAACCCCCATGGTTAGAAACAATCCCATAAGTCCATTACCCCCATCCACTATGCATCCATTACTTAACCTGTACCCCCATCATTTTTTCAGCATGGCAATCCTTCAAGTTAGAGCTTGAAAACCTACAGGAAAATAAATCATTCAATAAATAAATATGTGTGGTTTAAAACTTACATAATAGTATTTTGAAGCCAAATAAGTTGTGTTTATAGTAGCACCCTTGATCAATCTGAGTAATTTCAAGAAGCTGATGCGCTCTGTTGATAAACTATTTAAAATAAAATCCCCCAAAACAAAGAAAGCAAGACCACATTAGATATATTTATTTAGTAAAAAAATATTTGAGAAGAACAAATACAGAAGAACTAAAAAATGAAACATGAAGCTTAACTTGGCGTCCCGTTTCCCTGTTGGACAATAAATGGCAACATATATATTAGACAAAAAAATGGCAAAATCCAAAAGCACAAAATATAGATTCAAACCAACAAACATATAAGACCACATTAAATTAATCCAAAAAAATAAAGAATAAAAGAAGGTTGCCAATGCCCAAAATCGTTGCCAACGCCGAATTTGAACATACACAACCCAAAATCCAACACGAAAATAGAGTCTCATACTCTAAAACAACCAAAAAATTAAATTAATACCTTTGAGTGTGTGAGATATTGGAGAGAGAATATCTGCAAATCAAAAACATAAACACAGAATTAGGCAAATATATGACTTGGGTCTACCTTTGAGTAGGATATTTACCCATCAATCTGAGTCATTTCAAGAAGCTGATGCGCTATGTTGATAAACTATTTAAAATAAAATCCCCCAAAACAAAGAAAGCAAGACCACGTTAGATATATTTATTTAGTAAAAAAAATATTTGAGAAGAACAAATACAGAAGAACTAAAATATGAAACACGAAGCTTAACTTGGGGTCCTGTTTCCCTGTTGGGCAATAAATGGCAACATATATATTAGACAAAAAAATGGCAAAATCCAAATGCACAAAATATAGATTCAAACCAACAAACATATAAGACCACATAAAAATTAATCCAAAAAAATAAAGAATAAAAGAAGGTTGCCAACGCCCAAAATCTTTGCCAACGCCTAATTTGAACATACACAACCTAAAATCCAACACGAAAATAGAGTCTCGTACTCTAAAACAGCCAAAAATTTAAATTAATACCTTTGAGTGTGTGAGATATTGGAGAGAGAGTACCTGAAATCAAAAACATAAAACACAGAATTAGACAAAATATATGACTTGGGTCTACCTTTGAGTTGGATATTTACCGATTTGGGGCATTTCTTCGTAGATCTGACTGTGGGGCATTGGTGAGCGGCATGATGGTTGTATGGAGATCTGACTGTGGGGCATTGTGACACAACACAAACCTTTACCGAAGCCTCCGGTCGTAGAAGCTGTAATGAATCGTAACACAGCACAACACGACGGTGACACAACACAAAACGACAGTGATGAATTGAAACTAATCTTGCGTAGAAGTTGAGAGAGGGAGGAGAGAGAGGGCCAAGTTAAAAAGGTAATGGTTTTCTATCCCTCTTCTTAATGTTTCTTGAGCGGAGCATAGTGAGAGTGAGGTGCGGCTGAAAAGGAAGGGTTTGGTGTTTGAATTGGAGTGTCTCATGAGAAAGCGAGCATTGTTTGGTTAGTTTACCAAAATAGCTTTGCATTTGAATTAAAGTGAAATAGGAAAACTAATTAGTGAGAAAGAAAGAGAGGGAAACCAAATACTTGAGGGGCAAAGTGAGTATTAGAGTAAAAATCTCATCTCATGACATCACTTATGGATCTTATGACATATATAAGTTTCTTACTTTATTTTATATATATATATATATATTTATTAACAATATATATTTATATATTTATGAAATATATATAGTTTAAAAAAAATGGTTTTGAGTGATTTTCCACCCAAAGGTGGCAAACAAAAACCTCCCTCCCCCCTCCCCCCCCCCCCCCCCAAAAAAAAAGAATTGAATTCCACCCTAGGGTGGCAAAATTGTGCTTAAGGGGTGTTGTACATAGAAAACAAATTTCAAGGCAAATTAAGGATATCAAACAACCTAAAAGATGGAAAAGACCAGAATTTTCCAACTTTTCTGAATTTTCCTTTGAATTTGTTGGCTATCAAACATACCCTAAGTGTTTAAGAGAAGGGAAAGTTTCCCATTCAAGGCCAAAGACCTCCTCAAGGTCAAAACTCTGTTATCTCTAATCCCTATAAAAAATAAGAGAAATGTAGCGTGGCAACCACTCTACTTACTGGAAGAGTTGTTGACTTGTCACCTCCTCCACACGATGTGAAAAAAGATAAGGAGGTTAAGCCCGACACGTAAGAGGCTGAAGATGCTCCATTAGAAGAGAGTAAAAATATGACACAATTGTAATACCCCGTATTTTCTGTGATATTTATTTTTGGGATTAATTGAATTAAATGTTTATTAATTGAAAATTAATCCGGATAAAAATATTAACGAGATGTGAGTTAGTATTTTAGTATAATGTGTATACTTGGCATTATATGATTATTGGTAATATTGAAATTGTCACGTAATTGAAATACGCCAATTTGGGAATTTTGCTTGACGTGTGTGACCGCCACGTCATGGTATTTTGTTATTAAATTAAAGAGTGAATTTTAGTTCCATTAACCGTATGGTTGTTTTGAGTGCGCCAACGCGTCCGGAAGGGTCGAGATAGTCAGAAAACACTAGCCGGAAGTTTAGTTTGGGCCCCGGGGTATTTGTGGGCCATACCGGCATCAAAAAGGGTATTTTGGTAAATTGCATTTTTGGGAATTAAAAAGTGACGAAAATAGAGATTACAATCTGACTATTTCCTCAACCCACTTAACCCACTAACCACACTATATGCCAATATGGGCTACGGGAGAAGTTGATATATCATTCCAACTTCCAAAAACCATTACACACCTCCATACTCCATTATCTTCAACCTTGGAAAAAGCTTGAGAGAGAGAGAGAAGGAAACCTTGAGAAGAGCTTGAGAGAGAGAGAGAGGGAAGAGAATTCTGCAGAAAATGAGAGGGAGAACAACCTAACTTCAAGATTCTACACCAAATTCTGAGATAAATTAAGGCAAGTGATTTAAACTCTTTTGATTCAAGATATGTTCCCATGTTTAGGAATTTTCAAAATTGATTTTTGGAGATAAATTAGACCCATGAATTGAAAGTTAAAGGCCATGAATTATGTAGGAATTGCATGTAGTATATTCTGGACGAATTTATATGTTTTAAACAGAACCTTGATGATCTAAAAGTGGAATTAGAAGAAGTTTGATGATGTTCTTGAATGGAAGAATTCTGGAAATTATTTTGATGTAGTTTTGATCTAAACTAAGCTTTTAAATGATGAATTATGGGACTTAGAATGTTAATATTGTTGTAGGATGTTAGTATAATGTTAGAGCAACCTTATCTTGGAGTTTCATGCTTAAAAATGGAGTTTTGGGTCGAAACTGTAACTGCAAAACGAAGCAGTCCGTAACCATACCTGTGCAATCGATCGATCGACATTCATCAGTCGATCGATCGACCACCATCGATCGATCGAAGGTAAAGGTCGATCGATCGACCTTCCCAGAATGAATAAAGTTTTTCCTTAATTGAATTTTAATGATGATAACCCTTGGATAATATTATTGGAGACATTGTGATTACCATTAACTTTAAGGAAGACCAGTAGGCATGATTATGAGATTGGACTTTAGTTGGAATTTAATTTGAGGAATTATTCTAAATTAATGAAATTCGTTATGTGAGATAATATTTGGGTTAATAGTACAAATTCGAATAATTTGATGAAACAAGGCTTGGGGCAGAAGTAAAGACCTTAGGTATAAAGATGTTATATGTGGGAATTATGGGAACTTAAAAGTCTATTTGAGATAGGTTTTAAGTTTAAGAAATCACGACGTGAGACGTGTCGACTATTTAATTTATATATTACCGGGATACTTGAAATATATGAATTGGGAATAATGGTATAATGATGTAGAATATATCCTTATTAATATTGAGATATCTAAGATGTGTGAATGCTTAGTATATAACTTTATGTGTATGACATACCTACCATACTTGCTATCACGGGAGGTTTACGTTCGCTTAGGGCCTTCTTATCCTTGTGTTGCCCGGATTTAGATTGGTTACCTCGATGAACATAGGTCATTGAAGGACTTATTGGGATATTAATAAGTTTTTCTGATCATGGGAGCGTAGGTATGTGCGTGACCCATGTGATGGTGACTGTGTTCGCCTCCATTATTTGTGATGTTATTATCTGAACGATTCCTGAGAGATTCAGAATGCGTAATCCTTATGTACGTGATGTACCGGGATGGATAGCAGAGTATGTGTGCACCGCAGCTTAGCCTTTGGGTGCTTGTATTGTATAATTAAGATGTGAAAATATACGGTTATATGAGAAGGAATTTACTATGTTAAATTGTGAGTATAATTATGGTAATGTTTTGAAAAGATAAAAAGAGAACTTTTATCAATAA
Organism: Sambucus nigra; assembly: GCA_949130495.1. NCBI lineage: Eukaryota > Viridiplantae > Streptophyta > Magnoliopsida > Dipsacales > Adoxaceae > Sambucus > Sambucus nigra. Next base: position 320,441,830 of record OX422215.1, on the reverse strand, counting down.
ATGGTTTGGTTAATAATTGGGAATCCTGGAATTAAAGTAGAACTCTCTATTTAATTGTTAAGATTGGAAACTAAACGTGAACCAAGTAGTAGTGTAGAAACTCTTAGATAGTTATGAGTTAACACATGAATGGGTACAGGAACGTTAAGAGTGCACAGTAGAAGAGAGGTGAGTATCTCATGTGAGAGCACGTCCTAACATGTACTTTGCATATACTGTTTTAAATGTTTTTAAAGCACTTGCAGGTTTTTAAAATATCTCCACATTCGGGATCTGACCCGTTTGCTTTCAAATCTATCTTTTTGTAAAACCATTTTTAGGTGCCCAGCCACAAGGTTACCATGCATAGGATTCTCATTCTGATGACGAGCTGTAGCTGCTTGTGGAAGCTATAGGGATTTGCTTTTAGACGCTTATATCATTTGGATCCCTTATTCATTATTCCTCATTTGTAGGGCATGTTGCCCAAGTTCTATTAGATACATTTCCATTTCAGTTTCAGGCTTTGGCATGTATTCACTCAGTATTCAGTATTTCATTATTTACTTCAGTTATGGGATTGTGTTATGAGGAGTTTTTCCTCCAGATTTATTTATATCATGTGACGGTTATTCTATGTACTTCATTATGGTGAATGGTGTTTTTATTCTTCTTTACACTTGTTGCATGTTAATCAGACTTTAATTAAAATTTGGCAACTTACTTTTTAAATACTAGGTGGTTAGTAATAATAAAATGTTTTCGACAGTGATGCTATTAACTGAGCCAACTTGGCGTTTTGATTTAATTTAATAAAGGAGTAGCTACCCGGTATTTAATTAGTCGGGGTGTCACAGGTGGTATCAAAGCATTAGGTTCTAGTGTCCTTTAGGATCTGAACGGCTTATTATGTTTCCGCTGAGCTTTCTTTGATATAGAGCCCTATATTTTTGGAATGTAGTATTCTTTTGTATATGCCATGTTCTTCAGCTATTTTAAGGTTTATAACTGCGAGCTTAAAAGACCTTACTCTTATTTCAGAGATGCCTCCATAAAGGGGCACCACAGATTCCTAGGAATGTTGTGTTTATCTCTATACATTGCGAATTCGTACTCCTGCGATTTGTTTATTTGAATGATGAACTCATCCAAATTTACTTAAATTTTCAGATGGGTCTTCATGAAGAATTGGCTAAAACGGTTAGGGGAGCCAGCGAGCAAGATCGACTCACACCTCCGGTATCCCCAGAGAGAATGTCAACCTCCGAGTTAGCAGGTATCGTGGCACAAGCAGTCACCGCTGCAGTTTTACAATACCAAGAACACAACATACAACTTAGAGGGGACAAAAGACCTAGAGAGGTTAGCCAAATGCATGTGATTAAAGATGACAAATGTGCGAAGGCCCCGAAACTTCGACAACAAACTACCCAAGACCAAGTCAGTTCTGGTCAACAACGTGGTGAAATGGAACAGTTTCGAAAGAAGAATAAAGTCCCAAGTCAGCAAGGCCAACACCGACAGCAACAGGGTCAGAGGGGGAGTAACATCAAAGGCCGATGTTTTGCGTGTCGCGAGCATGGCCATCATCGTTATGAATGTCCTAATAAGGGCAAGGGCCCACAGCAGCAGCAGCAGGGTGCCCGTAATGATCTACAGGTGCCAATTTCTTCAGTCGCTCTCCCAGCACCAGATCGGGTACCATCCCTATCAATCTTTCCAATAGCTCCAGTGCAGCAGGGGCAGTTACAGTTCAGTCATATCTATAATGTCCGCCAGGCAGCCGCTCCACAGGCGCACCCACTATTTGGGGTATGTTTTTCTCATCCCTGAGACTTTGGGTCAAATTTTGTTTATTACTGGATCAACGCATTGTTTTATAACTACTTATTATGCGAAGACTTTAGGGCTATTAATCACAGTAATTGAGTACTATAACGTGGGTAGATTAACCACGGGAAATGGTTCTATTCTTTATATATCGGGGAGTGGGGGTAGAGATTGGTGGTTTGGTATTACCTACGGACATGTTAGTATTAGATACGCATGTTCACGATGTGATTATCGGTATGGATTGGCTCGCTGATTATAGAGCCATGATAGATTGCTTCGGTGGGAGCATTATTTTTGCCATTCCGGGGCAAGAGATGTTTGTAGTGCCGATGCCTCGCCCAGAGGGAGGCTCAACCGCTCATTTATATTACATTGAGGAGGATACCTCTGAGGTAGATGTGATTCCTTTAGATTTGATCCCGATTGTCAGAGAGTTTGCCGAGGTATTTCAGGATATACCTGGATTACCCCCCAGTCGTGAGATAGACTTTGTTATAGACTTATTGCCAGGTACGAGACCATAGCACGCGCACCATACCGTATGGCTCCGGCAGAGATGCGAGAGCTACGAGATCAGATTAAGCAGTTGTTGAGTCAGGGGGTTATACGGAAGAGTACTTCACCATGGGGTGCCCCTGTGTTGTTCGTGAAGAAGAGAGATGGTTCACTGAAATTGTGTGTGGACTACCGGGAGTTAAACAAGGTCACGATACGGAACAAGTATCCGTTGCCTAGAATCGATGACCTATTCGACCTGTTGAGAGGAGCTTATTGCTTCTCAAAGATTGATTTACGATCTGGATACCACCAGTTGCGTATCAGGAAGGAGGACGTCTCGAAGACTGCGTTCTTGTCGAGATATGGCTCTTACGAGTTTCGGGTTATGCCATTTGGTTTGACCAACGCTCCAGCAGCATTTATGGACTTGATGAATAGGGTGTTCAGGGATTACCTAGACCAGTTTGTCATTGTCTTCATCGATGATATTTTTGTTTACTCCCAGACAGAGGAGGAGCATGCCGAGCACTTGAGACTAGTTTTACAGACACTGCGCCAGAATGAGTTGTATGCAAAATATGAGAAGTGCGGGTTTTGGCTGAAGGAAGTTCAGTTTTTGGGGCATATTATTTCCGACCGGGGAATATCGGTTGATCCGAGGAAGGTATCCGCGGTGAGGGAGTGGGGACAGCCCACGACACCGACAGAGATCCGTAGTTTCTTGGGCCTAGCAGGATACTACAGGAGGTTTATTCGGGGTTTCTCCAAGATAGCGGGTCCCATGACACATCTCACCCGAAAAGGTGTGCCGTTCATTTGGAGTGATGCCTGTCAGTTGGCATTTGATGAGTTGAAAGACAAGCTAACCTCAGCACCTGTGTTAGCATTGCCGAGACCGGGAGTTGAGTATCTTGTTTACACCGATGCGTCCTTACAAGGACTTGGAGGTGTACTGCAGCAGGAGAGTCAGGCCATAGCTTATGCTTCCCGTAAGCTTAAGCCTCACGAGAAGAATTACCCTACCCACGACTTGGAGTTAGTGGCAGTGGTATTTGCCCTTCGTATTTGGAGACACTACCTGTTGGGGGAGAAGTTTCGATTGTTCACGGATCACAAGTCCCTACAGTACCTATTCACGCAGAAGGAGTTGAATATGTGGCAACGGAGATGGCTTGAATTCGTGAAAGATTATCAGTTCGATATCCAGTATCACCCGGGGAAGGCTAACGTGGTGGCAGACGCGTTAAGCCGTAGACCGGTAGATGAGGTAGCAGAGGTGTGGAAGGCCAAGTGGAAGGAATTGGGACACCAGGATGCAGTGGCCCGATCATTCATGTCTGTGATGACTGTTACACCACAGATTATCACGAAGGTAGTGAAGGCACAGGCAAATGACTCGTTCTGTCAGGATCAGATAGTTCGATTATTAGCAGAGGGAGCCGAATCCTATACCGTTAGCTCAGACGGGGGATTACGCTTCAATGGGAGATTGGTGGTCCCGGAAGGGGAGGAATTGCGGCATGAGGTGATGGCAGAGTCGCACGGCTCACGGTTCGCAGTACATCCCGGAGGGGAAAAAATGTACCAAGACATGAGACATCAGTATTGGTGGAGCGGGATGAAGAGAGATATTGCCGAGTTTGTCTCAAAATGCGCCACTTGTCAGCTCGTAAAAGTGGATTATCAGAGACCGGCAGGACTGCTACAACCATTAGAGGTCCCGATGTGGATGTGGGAGAGCATCTCTATGGACTTTATCACGGGATTGCCTACGTCACAGAGAGGTCACGACTCCATCTGGGTGATTGTGGACAGGTTGTCAAAAGTCGCCCATTTTCTACCCGTAAGGACAGACTACACTGCGGGACAGTATGCTCAGCTCTTTATTGCAGAGATAGTGAGACTTCACGGTGTGCCCTTAAATATCATGTCTGGCCGAGATAAGATATTTGTTTCACGGTTTTGGGAGTGTTTTCAGCAGGCCATGGGCACGGAATTGCGGTTGAGTACGGCGTACCACCCGCAGACCGACGGGCAGACCGAGCGCACAAATCAGATGTTGGAGGACATGCTACGTATGTGCACCATTGACTTTGAGGGAGGATGGGAGCAGTATCTTCCACTGGTGGAGTTTGCCTACAACAACTCCTATCAGTTCACCATTGGAATGGATCCATTTGAGGCATTGTACGGTAGACCTTGTCGTTCCCCAGCATGTTGGTTGGAGGTGGGGGACAACAAACTACTTGGGCCAGAAGTGATTCAAGATACTTCAGCAAGGATAGAATTGATTCGCAGTCGCATTCGGGTGGCTCAGGACAGACATAAGAGTTATGCTGATGCGAAGAGATTCTTCAGAGAGTTCCAAGTGGGGGACCAGGTTTTGCTCAGGGTTTCTCCTATGAAGGGGATTATGCGTTTTGGGAAGAAAGGGAAGTTGGCACCGAGATATGTGGGACCATTTCCTATTATTGAGCGAATTGGGCCAGTTGCGTATAGACTTGGGTTACCGGAACATTTACATCGAAATCACGATGTGTTTCATATTTCCTCCCTTAGGAAATATCTTAGAGATAATTTGGCTCATTCTCTCATTGCTGTGGAGGATATTGATCTCTAGCCGGATAGCTCCTACGAGGAGGGGCCTATTGCTATTCTGGACCGAAGTGAGCGGAAGCTGCGGTCAAAGATAGTCCCGTTAGTGCGTGTTCAGTGGCGACATCATAATGTCGAGGAGTCCACATGGGAGCACGAGGATGAGATGCGCGAACGCTATCCAGAGTTATTCCTACCAGGTACTTACTAGTTCCGAATTTCGGGACGAGATTCAGTTATTAGGGGGGAAGTATGTAATACCCCGTATTTTCTGTGATATTTATTTTTGGGATTAATTGAATTAAATGTTTATTAATTGAAAATGAATCCGGATAAAAATATTAACGAGATGTGAGTTAGTATTTTAGTATAATGTGTATACTTGGCATTATATGATTATTGGTAATATTGAAATTGTCACGTAATTGAAATACGCCAATTTGGGAATTTTGCTTGACGCGTGTGACCGCCACGTCATGGTATTTTGTTATTAAATTAAAGAGTGAATTTTAGTTCCATTAACCGTATGGTCGTTTTGAGTGCGCCAACGCATCCGGAAGGGTCGAGATAGTCAGAAAACACTAGCCGGAAGTTTAGTTTGGGCCCCGGGGTATTTGTGGGCCATACCGGCATCAAAAAGGGTATTTTGGTAAATTGCATTTTTGGGAATTAAAAAGTGACGAAAATAGAGATTACAATCTGACTATTTCCTCAACCCACTTAACCCACTAACCACACTATATGCCAATATGGGCTACGGGAGAAGTTGATATATCATTCCAACTTCCAAAAACCATTACACACCTCCATACTCCATTATCTTCAACCTTGGAAAAAGCTTGAGAGAGAGAGAGAAGGAAACCTTGAGAAGAGCTTGAGAGAGAGAGAGAGGGAAGAGAATTCTGCAGAAAATCAGAGGGAGAACAACCTAACTTCAAGATTCTACACCAAATTCTGAGATAAATTAAGGCAAGTGATTTAAACTCTTTTGATTCAAGATATGTTCCCATGTTTAGGAATTTTCGAAATTGCTTTTGGAGATAAATTAGACCCATGAATTGAAAGTTAAAGGCCATGAATTATGTAGGAATTGCATGTAGTATATTCTGGACGAATTTATATGTTTTAAACAGAACCTTGATGATCTAAAAGTGGAATTAGAAGAAGTTTGATGATGTTCTTGAATGGAAGAATTCTGGAAATTATTTTGATGTAGTTTTGATATAAACTAAGCTTTTAAATGATGAATTATGGGACTTAGAATGTTAATACTGTTGTAGGATGTTAGTATAATGTTAGAGCAACCTTATCTTGGAGTTTCATGCTTAAAAATGGAGTTTTGGGTCGAAACTGTAACTGCAAAACGAAGCAGTCCGTAACCATACCTGTGCAATCGATCGATCGACATTCATCAGTCGATCGATCGACCACCATCGATCGATCGAAGGTAAAGGTCGATCGACCTTCCCAGAATGAATAAAGTTTTTCCTTAATTGAATTTTAATGATGATAACCCTTGGATAATATTATTGGAGACATTGTGATTACCATTAACTTTAAGGAAGACCAGTAGGCATGATTATGAGATTGGACTTTAATTGGAATTTAATTTGAGGAATTATTCTAAATTAATGAAATTCGTTATGTGAGATAATATTTGGGTTAATAGTACAAATTCGAATAATTTGATGAAACAAGGCTTGGGGCAGAAGTAAAGACCTTAGGTATAAAGATGTTATATGTGGGAATTATGGGAACTTAAAAGTCTATTTGAGATAGGTTTTAAGTTTAAGAAATCACGACGTGAGACGTGTCGACTATTTAATTTATATATTACCGGGATACTTGAAATATATGAATTGGGAATAATGGTATAATGATGTAGAATATACCCTTATTAATATTGAGATATCTAAGATGTGTGAATGCTTAGTATATAACTTTATGTGTATGACATACCTACCATACTTGCTATCACGGGAGGTTTACGTTCGCTTAGGGCCTTCTTATCCTTGTGTTGCCCGGATTTAGATTGGTTACCTCGATGAACATAGGTCATTGAAGGACTTATTGGGATATTAATAAGTTTTGCTGATCATGGGAGCGTAGGTATGTGCGTGACCCATGTGATGGTGACTGTGTTCGCCTCCATTATTTGTGATGTTATTATCTGAACGATTCCTGAGAGATTCGGAATGCGTAATTCTTATGTACGTGATGTACCGGGATGGATAGCAGAGTATGTGTGCATCGCAGCTTAGCCTTTGGGTGCTTGTATTGTATAATTAAGATGTGAAAATATACGGTTATATGAGAAGGAATTTACTATGTTAAATTGTGAGTATAATTGTGGTAATGTTTTGAAAAGATAAAAAGAGAACTTTTATCAATAAATGGTTTGGTTAATAATTGGGAATCCGGGAATTAAAGTATAACTCTCTATTTAATTGTTAAGATTGGAAACTAAACTTGAACCAAGTAGTAGTGTAGAAACTCTTAGATAGTTATGAGTTAACACATGAATGGGTACAGGAACGTTAAGAGTGCACAGTAGAAGAGAGGTGAGTATCTCATGTGAGAGCACGTCCTAACATGTACTTTGCATATACTGTTTTAAATGTTTTTAAAGCACTTGAAGGTTTTTAAAATATCTCCACATTCGGGCTCTGACCCGTTTGCTTTCAAATCTATCTGTTTGTAAAACCATTTTTAGGTGCCCAGCCACAAGGTCACCATGCATAGGATTCTCATTCTGATGACAAGCTGTAGCTGCTTGTGGAAGCTACAGGGATTTGCTTTTAGACGCTTATATCATTTGGATCCCTTATTCATTATTCCTCATTTGTAGGGCATGTTGCCCAAGTTCTATTAGATACATTTCCATTTCAGTTTCAGGCTTTGGCATGTATTCACTCAGTATTCAGTATTTCATTATTTACTTCAGTTATGGGATTGTGTTATGAGGAGTTTTTCCTCCAGATTTATTTATATCATGTGACGGTTATTCTATGTACTTCATTATGGTGAATGGTGTTTTTATTCTTCTTTACACTTGTTGCATGCTAATCAAACTTTAATTAAAATTTGGCAACTTACTTTTTAAATACTAGGTGGTTAGTAATAATAAAATGTTTTCGACAGTGATGCTATTAACTGAGCCAACTTGGCGTTTTGATTTAATTTAATAAAGGAGTAGCTACCCGGTATTTAATTAGTCGGGGTGTCACAACAATTAGGCCCGAGGTGGTAGTGAGACCCCCTATAGCCGCACCATACCCTCAAAGGTTGGCCTCTTCTTCTAAAGGGGCAGGACATGATGACATTATAGCTGTGCTTAAGCAAGTGAAGCTAAATTTACATTTTTTTGAGGCTATCAAGCAAATTCCCATGTATGAAAGTTTCTTAAGGACTTGCTCATGGTGAAACGTAAATTAAAGGTAAAGAGGAAGGTGTTTTTAGCACAAAATGTGAGTTCGGTACTTTTGAGCGACCTCCCACCCAAGTATATAGATTCGGGTGTGCCCACCATTTCGTGCATTATTGGAGATAATAAAATTGAGAGAGATTTAATAGATTTAGGGGTGAGTGTCAACATTATCCCTTACTCTATCTATAAAAAATCTAAATTCGGGAAATCTAAAACCCACCAAAATTATTCTCCAACTTGCAGATTATTCTGTGAAGATACCCCGAGGGGTAATCGAGGACATGATCGTCCAAGTTGACACTTTCTACTGCCCAATAGATTTTGTCATTTGAGACACGGAGTCCTCCTCCACATTGATTCATCATGTTCGCGTTGTTCTTGGCCGCCCTTTCATAGCCACGGCTAATGCGCTGATTAACATGCATAGTGGGAAAATGAAACGCTCGTTTAGGAAGATGAAACTCAAAAGGAATATATTCAACATCACTAAACAAGTGGGTGATGAGGACGATTTATACGAATCGTATCTTATCGAGGAGGCAGTACACGAACGACTTGAGGGTGGTAATTTTGACGATCCACATGAGGCGTGTTTAGTGACGGCTATTGAGAGAGAGAGAGAATGCAACCGAGACCAGGAGAGAGAACTTAGATGAGAGCGAGAGATCTTGTAGGCGAGAGAGGGAGAGATCACTTAGATGAAAGCGAGACATAGAGCACTTTAGAGATGAGCTTAGAAAATATTGAGAAAGAATTCGCGCTTGTGGATGAGAACCTCAGTGTTGAAGTCCAATCATTATTGGACTCTTTTTATCACTTAGAAGAGAGCGAATGGATAGATAAGATAGATCAATTCCTTCTTTGTAAACGTCCATCCATGCCTTTTGAGTTCTCGGATGAGATCGGTGACATGGATAGAGTTTCGTCCGATTTAAAGTTCGATCCATGCATTCTCGACTTTTAAGGGAAATCTAGGATTAGCACATCACTGGATATTTAAGGATGATAATCTATCCAAGTCTGAACAATTATGATATAAGGTGATTGGGCACCTCAATGATTTCACTCACCTTATTCATCATGTGCCTCGAGCTATCCAATTTTTCTATTGCCTCGCTTACCAATTGTTTCGACTTTTAATTTATGATGTGGGAGAGATGGTGAGGATATTAGTGGATCCCGTACATAGGGTTGAGTAAGTTTTAGAACAGGGAGGTCGTCTCACCCTCGATCCAGACGGGGTTAAATTTTTATGCTGTATTTTTTAGTCGTCTGTTAGAGTTTATTAGTGTTTTATTGCATTTTAATATTTGTTCAATTTATTTTCCCACTCTTTTTTTCTTATTTAGATTTTTGTCCTTTTGATTGAGGAAAATGCAAAAGTCTAAGTTAGAGAGGGTGCACGTGCATCTCTTAAACTTCACAAATCTTCAAATGCCCCCAAAAAATTGAAAAATGTCAAAAAGAATTTAAAAAAACTAAAAAATTTCCCAAAAAAAAAAATGAAAATTTATGAATAAGTCAAAAATATTTTTTTCAAAATAAATAAAAATTAGTATTTAAATTCATAAAAAATATCGCTAATTTTTTTTTGAAGTCTCAATTTGTAAAAATCTAATGCACTAAGCCCAAATTGACCAAAAACAAAAATTAATGACTTAACGAATAAGTGTGGAGCTTTCTTAACCCATTGATATTTTTGAGCCAATTTCTTTTTTCGAGTAATTAAATAAATCTAAGTTAAAAGTTAACTCAAAATTTCTTTTTAAGTTTTAAAAATTCGTTGATGATATCTAAATCATTGATTGATCAGTTGCGAAAAACGAGTGAAATGTTGTTTTGAAAACGCGCTAAATATCTTAAAATTAAAGTTAATCTCCATATGCATATGGTAATGTGATTAGTAATACTGATAAATGAGGTTAGGTCATCGTTTGTGTAACCAAAAATACTATCCATAAAAATTCATGGAGAAAAATTATCCTTTTTTCAAGCCAATTTAAGCCCAAAAATATATTACCCTTTTCATTTATTAAAACCCAATTGCTCCGGAGTTGTGAAAATCGAAAATTCATCAATTAAGTCCAAATGGTACATAAAAGGGAAAAAAATAGAAAAAAATCTCAAACAAAAATAATAAGAAAAAAAAAGAGAAAAAAATGAAAAAAATAGAAGGAACAAGAAAAGGAAAAGAAAAAAAATAAGCAAAAGCCCGAAAAAGTGCGAAGGGACATCGAAAGAAAATTTTCTAACTCCGAAGTTCCCAAACATTTCCTTTATTTTCCTAAAACACCTTAACCCTAAAAAGTCCTAACTGAGTCCGAATAACAAAATTAATTACCACATGGAGAGTTGAAACATGAAAAGATGAGAAAAAGACAAAACAGTGAGAAAAAATGGTGTTTTTCTATTTTTCAATGAACATAATCCGTTCATGAGATCTTTTCACTGCAAATATTTCAATCTTTCAATTTTTGTGCATGAACTCGTGTTCCAATACATTTAATCTTAATATCATGCATATCGAGAGAAAACAACCACAATCCGAGTGATTCATTTGTGAGGGCATCCCGTGAGAAATTGAATCAAAGCGAATTTTCAGAAAGTAACGTAATGATCAATCGATGGAAGTTAGCGATTTAATTTTTGACTTTGCACATAAACTGTGTATTAAAATTTATGAATGTTGATATAAAAAACTAGCTTTGATCCAATTAATTAATCACAGATAAATATGAAATAAGAAATAAGACAAAGGATTTTTAAAGTGGTTCAGCCTTAATGAAATAGCCTACGTCCACTGTTTTGTATTGCTGGGTGTTTTTCCTTAATCTTGATTATCTTTTCTTATGATAGCTTACCCTGTCATGAGGGTATTACAATGTATTTATAGCCCTTAGGCTGCCCATATGAATAGACAATACACCATTATTAGATAGGCATATGTATCGGTACATAATAAGAATATTCATTGAATCTGTCTTGGTCGTTTGGTCTTCCCAGATAGTTGCTCGGTATACTGAGCAACTCAACGCGTTAAGTTTCTCGGTGTATATAATTATGCCATACTAGACGACACATGTCTTATCATAACTGGTCCATGTCAGCTGACTAATTTTTGTATCAGCAGAAGCCCCCAAACATTGCTCGGGCATGTTTCCCATGTCTTGTTTGGTTAAAGACCTTCGACACTTGTGAAATTTTCTTCTCAGTATTCTAGTTTTGAGTGCGAAGCGGCAAACTTGTAAATATTTTGAATTTTTGGCTAACGCTTGCGTCTTTAGCCGTCGAAAACGCAATCATCGTTACCTGTAATCATTACTTTTCCCATTTTCCAAAACAACGTATATAAAGGCAGTAAAAGCAGATTATCTTCTACCTTTTGCCATCTAGATTCTCAAACTCTTTGTCTTCTCACTTTTCTTCTTACGATCGTCTTCTCTGTCATCTGCCTTAGCTGGTTTCTTAATTTTTCTGTAAGAACTTCTTCCTTCTTCCTTCTTTCTTTGTTTTAGCCATCATGGTTTACCTTATCGAATCGTTGGATAAGTTTAGGGCCAATTTTGGGATTCCTTCTTGGGTTATTATGGAAGAACCTTCTTGCCCTTATGATTTATTTTCTTTAGCTGAGGGACTTTGGTTTCCTTCTATTTTTGTGGTCGAATGTGGTTTTTATTTCCCACCTAATCCCGTGTATTTGGAATTTTGCCAATATTTTGATATTGTTCCTGCAATAGTAGTTCCAAATACATGGAGGGTAGTTAATGGCGTACATAGATTGAATCAAATTCATGGAACTCGTCTATGGATTCCTGAAATTATGTACTGTTATAAATGGGTTACCAGCGACACCACCTTTTATTTAAAAACTAGCTTTTCTAACAGAGCTTTAGTGGTTAATCTCCCTGACGCTAATAGGGATTATTTTGAACATGGGGTTATGATGAAAAATTGGCAACATCCCCTGCTAAAGGGGAAAGACGTGTACCATGGTCCCAGATGTCCACTTTATTATAATGGGATAGGTTGTTCTGTTTTTAATTTAACTCTATTTTTGTTTGATAAAATGTGTCCCTGATATTTATTTTTTTATGTTGCAGTTGACAGCAAGAGGAAATCCCTAAAAGAAAGTATTATTAATATAAAAGATTTGAAATTTATCTAGGGATTGCATCAAGCAATAGTTAGGGAACACGTGAGGTCTGCCTCCTATTTGCTGAGATACAAGAACACCACTTTTTCTTTTATTGCTCGGCCTCTTGCTCCTCCTTTGGTGATTGATCTTGATCAGGCTCCAGTATCTTCTTCAACTATTGAATAGTTTTCTTCTGATTTTGGCACTTCTATTGCTGACCTGATGACGAAGAAGATGAGAATGCCTGATCTCTTTGCCAAGGTTGCCCCAAGTGCTGATGGGGAAAAAAAGAGCAAAGAAGATATCCCAGCTTAGGGGACTAAGAAAAATGATGTTGCTCCATCTGGGGGAGTAGTCACATCTGTTAAGGAAGTCAGCAAGAAGCCTCCAGTTGCTCCAAAAGAGGCAGAACCTTTGATTGAAGGGGCTGCTGTTGTTCGAGAAGAGATAACACCTTTGATTGAAGTTGTTCCTATGAAAAGATTAAGAAGGGGTCTTGCTGAGAAGATCGTAAATGGTACTGCTCAACCTTCTGGTGTTGATGTACCTTCTTTGAGAGTTAGTTATCCAGCTCTAATTTCTCCAGGCTTGGATAAGAAATTAATCAGGTCTGGAACTCTTCCTGATTATCGAGCTGCTCAGACTTCTACTCCTTAGAAGAAGGTCACTGTCCTGGCATCCCAACACCTTGCATGAGTAAGTGTTATTATACTTGTCATTTTGATTCTTTATACAACATTCAATTTTAAATTTGGGCTTCTTTTCATCTTGCAGTTTTTGGTGTATTTTAATAATATCCTGAAGAAGGACGAAGCTATCAAAGCTACAACTTCTTCTAGTGGAGTAGAAGAAGCCCTTGCTGGGTTGTCAAAATCTTTGGAGGAATCTCAGCAGAAGTATGAGGATGACAAAGATGCTTGGGAAACTAAAATTAGATATACTGAGATAGCTCAACAAAAAGCTGTGGAAGCTGCTAAAGAGGCTGATCTAGCTCGGCAAGCGTCTGTGAATGCTGCACAAGAGGCTGTAAATGATTCCAAGGAGATAGAAGAGAAACTAAAGATGGCCATTTCCAGTAAGGAAGAAGAGAAGGGAAAGCTTGAAGAGGCTGAACGACGTAAGAAAGATCTTGAACATAAAGTACAATCTGTTAAAGAGCTTCTTAGGGAAAATACTTCTTCAGAGAGGGAGAAGAGAAAAGTTACTGTGAAGAAGTCTTTCAGCTCTAGCAAGGACAAAGGGTGGAACAAAGCCATAACTGCTACCTCTACCCAAATGGAGTATGCAAGTTTGAAGTTCTTTAGGGATGGATGGGTTTTAGTGTTGAAGGAGTTGAACGTTGCTGAAGACTCTTAACTATTTCAGAGGCACATTCACGGCCCTTCTCCTGCTATTGAAGAAGAAGAAGATGAAGTTGGATATGATGAGTCTTCTTTATTGATAGTAGAACAAACACTTCCGAGCAAGTTCAGTAGACAATAACCTCTGCCGAGCAACTCCCACTGTCCACCGAGCAGCCAACTCTTTCATCAAAATAAGTTGAGGATATTGTAGGGAATAAGGAGAAGGTGTAAAGTTATTCGGTCATTTGTTGTTTTTCTCTATTTTCCCTTTTGTTTTATACCTTTGATTGTACCCTCTTCTCTCACGATTAATAAAATGGACTCTGTTATTTATGCTGAGCTTCCCCTTTATACCTATGTTGTTTGTTGATCTATTTTTACTTTACCTTGCTAGTTTATTGCCAGGATGGAATTACTGTCAGCTCATGATATGATGTTGATGAAGAAGTGTATTGATTACTTTAAAAATGGTCGTGCAGACTTCTCTGAAGCACAAATAATTGATATTCTTGGGTCCGATGCCTCTGATCGAGCAATTGATGCTTACCAATATTTAAAGTGATTACTTGATCGGGCTGTAGTGAACAATGTGGCTTACTATAAGATGATTGAATACCTTCAAGGAATGATTGAAGAACTTCAACTTTAGCATAGGGAAACCCCTACTCTTCTGCATGAAGGTTATGAGAAAAAGTACTAACAGTTGAGCGTTGATTAGGGCTATGACAAATTTATCTCAGCCCATAATAAAAGAGGGAGTGTGCTAAAGCTTGAGGTTGAAGATCACAGAAATATTGCCAAGTTACTGAAGGAAGAAAATAATGCTTTGAGAGAAGAGTTGAGACAACTGAAATTTGCTTCTTCTTCTATATCTCTGGCCCCAGTAAATGATGAAGGTTTTTCCTTTCTAGAGACTGAAAATGCTTCATAAAGAGAAGAGTTAGAAGCTTTAAAAAGAGCCAGACCTACATCTTCTTCCCAAGAAAGAGAAAGAGCTGGTCGGAGTAGCATCGAAGAAACTAGGACTCAACAGACTTTAGAAAACCAGGCTGCTCAACTGAAGGAAAAAAATTAAGCTTTAGCTGAGATGTCCTAAAAAATTCAAAATCTTACCGATCAACTTTCCAATCAGAGCTCTGTATTGGATAACAAAGAAAGTTTGGTGAAGAGGCTTCATTAGCATGTTGAAAGATTGACTTATCAATTACATAAATAGCCCAGAGAGTTTTGGATGGGGGGATACAACGAAGCTTTGTGTCATCTTGACGCCAGGTTGAAGCAATAAAATAATGATGGATACAAACAGGGATGGTTGAATACGCTAACGGTGATGAAGGTTGAGGATGGAAATGAGTTGTGGGATTGGTATGACCCTGGATTACTTGATCTGCCAGTACCTCCTTTCAAATTAGACGTTAGTTAGATTCCAGTTAGATCTATTCCTCAGTGTTTGATTTCCAAATACCCTGGTGACTACAATCTATACGAAGATTTTGAGATATCTCTACCTCCACATTTGCTTGATCGACCAAGTACGAGAAATACCAGAATGCTATGAGATTTGAACTTTATCAATTCTTCTTTTACTTTAGATGATCCTCCAGCTGGAATGGATCCTGTACCTAAATCTAAAGGAAAGAAACCAGTAGAATAGGCTATTTATATTTCGTTAGTGATTGTGTAATGAAGAAAAACCAGTTTTTGTAATTTTGTTTGAATGGAAATAAATTAATTGTATGATGTTTTTCTTGTCAATCTTTATGAGATCAACTATAATAATGTTGTGCTTGTCAGTCACTAAGTATATATATATATATATATATATATATATATATATATATATATATATATATATATATATATATATATATATATATATATATATATATATATATAAATGGACAATTTGTCCTTTGTTGATTTAGTTGCCTAGACAATGGAACTTTGCCCCATTTGTTTGCCTAGTTGTAGTGACTTATCACCCATAAATGCCTAAGCAATGGAATTATTTTTATCCCATGTTCCTTCTTAGTTGTAGCAATCATTTAAGTAAGTAATTGCCCTGGTGCCTAGGCAGTGGATATTTTACCCATCTTTTTGCCTAGTTTAGATGCCACTTGGGTCACCCATAACAAAACAGGCATTGCCTTGCTCGATTGTTGTACCAACATTGTTGGCTGTGTTGATGTCGACCAACTTGTAGTTGGTGATTACTGATGCCGACCAACTTTGTTGAGAGAATTTTTTTTTGTTGCTGAGTTAAATTAGTGTGTAGCATTAGTACTCCGAAAAAAAATAACACAAACGAATAATGGGAAATCCGCATTTTCACTCATACTGAAACAATGGGGTACATGTACAGTTACATTACTAGTAATACTTTCTCAGGTGCTCTACATTCCAAGGATTCTTGAATTCTTCCCCTTCTAGAGTTTCTATTCTGTAGGTGCCAGGTCGAACAACAGCTGTGACACGATAGGGCCCATGCCAGTTGGCTTCCAACTTATTATTCTTTTGAATTACTTTTTTGAGAACGTAATCTCCTTCCTTGAGATCGCACTTCTTGACCCTTTTATTGTAGGACATGGCAGTTATTTGCTGATAAGATACATTGCGGATTGCTGCTTCTTCTCAAACTTCTTCGAGCATATCCAAGTCTAAGCGTCTTATCAAATCACTTACCGGAGAATTAAAATTAAGCACCCTATGAGTAGGTAATCCTAATTCAGCAAGTATGACTGCTTCACTTCTAAAAGTTAATATGTAACGGGACTCCTCTATTACTGTTCGGGGCAATGTTCGATAGGCCCATAACACTGAGTGAAGCTCGTTGATCCAATTCCCTTTAGCATCATCCAATCTTTTCTTCAACCCATTTAGTAGAGTTCTAGTCGTCACCTTCATTTTCCCTTTACTTTGGGGCTAACTCGGAATAGAATGGATATTTTGAACGTTGGATTGTAGACAATATGCGAAAAACTCATCATTGTCAAATTGGGTACCATGATCAGTGATGAAAGCATGGGGAAAACCATATCTGTAAATAATATTCTTCTAGATGAATTGATATACCCTTTCATAAGCCATATTAATGAGAGGTTCAGCTTCCACCCATTTAGTAAAGTAATCAACCTCTACCACAAAATATCTGAATCGCCCTCTTGTAATTGGTAGAGGCCCGACTAGGTCTATTCCCCACATAGCAAATGGTGAAGGTGAAGTGATTGGTGTTAACAATGCCTGAGGAGTTCTTCGTATGGTAGAAAATTGTTGGCACTTGTCGCATTTCTTGGCGTAAGCTGTACAATCAGCGCGCATTGTTGGACAATAGTACCCCTACGTATTTATTCTCTGTAAAATATTTCTACCTGCTACGTGAGCTCCACAAGATTCTTCATGAATTTCCTCAATTAGATCTTTGACTTCTGCTGGATGAACACATCTTTGCAGACTAGCTATCACACCTCTTCTGTACAAAACTCCATTATTTAAGACGTACCTGGCAGCCTTAAACTTTAACCTCTTGGCTATAAGCTGATCGTCTGGTAAAGTGTCTTCTTCGATATAAGTCCTGATGGGATCCATCCAAAAAGGTCCCATATCCAAAGTAATAAAGTTCACCATTAAATCTTTATCAATACTTCTGCTTGCAAGTATCTCAATGGGAATTATTCTTCGTATCTTGGTGTGTGTAGCTGAAGCTAATCGAGCAAGTTCATCTGCCCTTGCATTCTCTAGTCTTGGTATTCTAATCACTTGGACAGCTGCCAAATTGGATATAATCTCCATAGCTTTAGTTAAATACCTCGACATGAATTCCCCTTTTGCTGCGTAAAGACTGAGCATCTGATTTACAACTAATTGCGAATCGCTGAACACCATAACTTGCTCTGCATTCAATAACTTAGCTAAATTAAGTCCCTCAATCACTGCTTCATACTTAGCTTAATTATTGGAAGCCTTGAATTGGAAATGCAGAGCATATTCTATGTCTATTCCATCTGGACTATTGAGAATAATCCCAGCTTTGCAACCTATTGCATATGAAGGACCATCAACGTATAAATTCCATATGGAGATATTATTATCAAACCCTTGGTCTGATAAAATCCCTTGATGGAATATCTTATCCTTCCTTTCTTTATCCCTCGAATCTTGATGTTTACTAGACGACTCTGGTTGCTCGACGACCATCTCTTTTAGCAATTCTGCAATTGGGAGTTGATCGGGGATAATTTCTATTGATCATCCCGCATCCTTGATTTTCTCTGCATTAGCATCCTGTTGTTCGGAGATATCTGGATAGGTAAATTCAACAATGAAATCTGCTACTGCCTGCCCTTTGAGATAAGATCTTGGCTCATAGATAATGTCATATTCTCCTAATTCCACTGTCCAATACATCAATCTTTTAGATTTTTCCAGCTTATGGAGAGTCTGTCTGAGTGGCATGTCAGTGTATACCACTATTGTATGGGTTTGAAAATATGGTCTCATCCTTCTACTCGCCTCAATCAGTGCCAATGCTAGCTTCTCCAGTTTTGGATACCTAATCTCTGCTCCCCTGAATGCCTTGCTTGTGTATTAAACTTGTTTTTTCACTCTGTTTTCTATTCGTATTAAAGCCGAATTGATTGCCTTTTTTGAAACGACTAAGTACAAATATAATGTTTCTCCCGCCACTGTCCGGGACAATAGGGGAGGTGTTCCCAAGTATCTTTTCAACTCTAGAAATGCCTTCTCGCATTCGTCATTCCACTCAAAGGTCTTTCTGAGCACCTTGAAGAATGGAAGACATCTATCAGTTGCTCGAGAGATGAATCTGTTGAGAGCTGCAACACGCATCATAATACTTTTCACGTCCTTCTTAGTGGTTGGGGATTTTAATTCTTGCAAGGCTTTTATTATATCAGGATTTGCTTAAATCCCGCTTTGATTCACAATGTACCCAAGGAACATGCCTTCTTGTACGCTAAAAATGTACTTGGTCGGGTTCATCTTCATCTGGTACTTTTCCAACTAGTCAAATGTTTGGCTCAAATTAGCTATATGGTTAGCTGCTTTCTTACCTTTGGTCAACATGTCGTCGACGTACACCTCCATATTTTTGCTAATTTTTATGCAAACACCTTATTCATCAACCGCTGATATGTAGCACCTGCATTCTTAAGACCAAAAGGCATAACATTATAACAATATGCTCCTCATGGGGTAATGAAAGAGGTACTTTCCCTGTCTTCTGGATTCATTTTAATTTGATTGTATCCGGAGTAAGCATCCATGAAGCTTAGCAACTCATGCCCCGAAGTTGCATCTACTAGCTGGTCTATCTTGGGCAGAGGGAAATGATCTTTTGGGCAAGATTTATTCAAGTCTGTAAAGTCCACGCACATTCTCCATTTATTATTATTCTTCTTCACCATCACAACATTAGCTAGCCAATCAGGATACTTGACGTCTTCGATGAAAGAAGCCTTTTGTAGCTTTTCCACTTCCTCTTGAATAGCCTGATTCTTCTCCGGACTAAAGACTCTTCTTCGTTGCTTCACTCATTTGATCTCTTTGTTGGCGTTGAGTTCGTGACATAAGAAAGCTGGGTATATCCCCGATATATCTTCACGACTCCACGAGAATACCTGTTTCATGTGCTTCAGAAATTCCACCATCTCTTATTTCAATATCGAATCAAGTGAAGCACCAATCTGAGTTGTTCTTTCTAGTCGCTCGTCATCTAGAATAATGCTCTCCGTTGCCTCCATGACCTAGAATTTAACGAGCTCCATTTCATCTCTTGGGTCTAAGGTTTCAATTTTAGACTCATCAGTTTCATCCACTTGATAAGTAGTAGTTTTCTTCCTAGCATCCTCCAAATCTTCTTACTCGGCAAATGAGTAGTAGCATTCTCGAGCTACTTTTTGATCGCCCTTCATAATTTTAATGCCAAAGTTGATCGAGAACTTTAAACACTGATGTACGTTGGATGGAACTGCTTTAAACTTTTTCAAACCTACTCTCCCCATGATTATGTTGTAGGCTGATTGGACATTTTTATCCATCACAAAGAAGCGTACCTTTTCAGATCTGCAAGTAGGCCAGATACCAATCAACATGTCTAACTTGATCGTCCCCAGCGAATTTTTTTTTCTCCAGAGAGCCCAATGAGGGGCCTGTGATATGGCTATAATTGACCAAGTTTTAAGTTCAAACTATCGAAGCAAGGATAGCTACCATTATCCACCAGTACTCTTGAGATGATTACATCCTTCATTCTTATTTTGATTAATAGAAGATCATTGTGAGGATATAAAACGCCTTCCAGATCATTTTTGGAAAAACCAATGACCAGTTTATCTTTGTTAACCTTCCTTGGGTGATCCTCTTTTGCTAGATTTATCCACTGTATTTAGGAACAAGTTTGTGCCTCATTGAGGTAAGCTTTCCTCTCAGCGGTATGACCACCCCCTCCTGCATCTCCACCTGTAATCATGTTATAATCGAATGAACCAAAATGAATTGAAAATACCTCATGCTCAGGTCGTCTTAGACTTTTTGGGAGATCGGGGTCATCTTTAGGGTCATCTTCATAGTCCTTTTTCTTATCGTCTCTTGGTCAGCAAGGAGATTTGGACCTTTGCTGATCTCTATTGTTGGTACTTCCACCATTCTGGCGATTAACGTACTTGTTCAGCTTTCCTCGTCTAATGAGTGCATCTATCTCATTTTGGAGAGCTATACATTGCTTGGTCGTGTGACCGTGATACTTATGGAACTCACAATACTTGGATTTATCCCTTGTTTCTAGAGGTGTCCTCAGTTTTCCTGGCCAATTTAGTTCCTCATTTTTCTTGATCTCTTCCAGAACGTGGTTTATATCCACCTTTAAAGGAGTATAATTTGCATACTTCATCATGTGTTCTAATTCTTCTTTGCCTTTCTACTGCTTACTCTTACCATTATTCTTGTGATCTTTCCTCTACGATTTACCTTCAACTTTGGTTTCTGCCTTTGTCTCAGCATTCTTCTTCACAACCATAGCTTCTTCGACATTCATAATTTTGGCTGCTTTGGCCATCAATTCAGCCATGGATTTGGGGGGATCCTTGGCCAGGATGTAGTACAGCTTATTTGGGAAAAGACCGCTCATTAGAGCCGTGATGGTTATCTTGTCCTCATAGTCAATGACTTCCAGTTTCTCATTGTTAAAACGAGTGATATAGTCCTTGGTGCTTTCTCCTGACTTCTGTCTAATGCTCAACATGTGTGCTACCCTTTTAACCGGCTTTGCGCCAAAACAAAAATTTCCTATAAAGAGCTCGACCAGTTGATGGAAGGTCATAATCTTTCCTCGAGGAAGTCTATTGTACCATATCTGAGCGGATCCAGTAATGGTTCCTGATAATGCTCTGCACCTCATTTCGTCTGGGACTGCATAGATGTCTGTTGTAGCTTGATACTACTCTTTATTGAGAATAGGATCGGTTTTGCCATCATATTTAGGCATGACCACAGGAGCCTTGAATTTTGACAGTGTGGGCAAATCCACAATTGCTTGCACAAATGGAGATCCTTTGATAAAGGTTCTTTGGAGAGGGTTTTTGGCATTAACCATTTCCCCTAATCTGTCTTCTAGTCTCTGAATAGACCCTTTCCAAGCATCATTGCCATCCTCTGATTTGTTTATATTCTCATGAGCAATAGATCGCGCAAAATTCTCCTCTTGGGATCTTTCAATATGAGCTACACGCCTGGAATTAGGACGTGACTGGGCTGAGCCTTCCCTTAAATCATTTGGTCGTTGATAATTTCTCAACACAATTCGAGGAGGATTTTTATTCCTTATAGGGCCCAAATGATCGAACATAGAGACTCTGCTCAACCTTTCCAGGGCGCTTGTTCATTATGGAATTAGAGTAACATCTTCCTGAGAATCCAAAATTCTTATAGGTGAAGTTAAGACAGGGTGATAGGATGGATCACTTGAATTCTTGGCATGATTAACTTCGGTGTGTCTAGATCGTGAGGATGGTGGACGCATGCTTCTACGAACGCCGTGTTGTCCTGACTGGGTAGATCCTCCATTTTGGACAGTTTGAATGAACTGTCGCATGGTTTCCTGTATGGCTATTTGTCCCTTGGCTAGATTTACTAGGATCCCAGTGAGATCTTGTGTATTTGGAGGAGCATAAGGGTTTAGGGGATGCCCGTCATTGTTCCTTTTGCTAGATTCTGGGATATCAGCCATTTCTGATGAGTTTTTAGTGAAAAATGCTACGTAAAGTCGTTCCCACAGATGACACCAATCTGTTGATGTAAAAAACTAGATTTGTTCTAATTAATTAATCACAGATAAATATGAAATAAGAAATAAGACAAAGGATTTTTAAAGTTGTTCAACCTTAATGAAATGGCCTACGTTCACTGTTTTGTATTGCTGGGTGTTTTTCCTTAATCTTGATTATCTTTGCTTATGATAGCTTACCATGTCATGAGGGTATTACAGTGTATTTATATCCCTTAGGCTTCCCATATGAATAGATAATATTCCGTTATTAGATAGGCATATGTCTCGGTACATAATAAGAATATTCATTGAATCTGTCTTGGTCGTTTGGTCTTCCCAGATAGTTGTTCGGTATACTGAGTAGCTCGGTGTGTTAAGTTGATCGGTGTATATAATTATGCCATGCTAGATGACACGTGTCTTATCATAATTGGTCCATGTCAGCTGACTGATTTTTGTATCAACAATGAATAAAAGTTTAAAGTGACAAAGTTTTGGGAATTTAATTGTACAGTTTTTTTTATTATTTTGATATTTTCTTTAAGTCAGCCAAAAATGAATTTTGCAGATAAATTCACTGTAAACCCTCATGAGACACCACTCGTCCTACTAGGGTAACCTAAGGGTTTAACGGATTGTTGCATATGCTAAATACAACTTCTTTCTCGCAAAAGAGGTAGCTTATCACATTAGTTATTTAAAAGTCCTGTTACACTCATACTCTTATTCTTTTACATTGCACGGGACGAGCATCATTTATGCATAAATATTTCACATTGATCCCCTTAATTTTGGTATCTTTATGGTCCCCTATAATGTATTTAGACTGGATTTATCCCATATTTATTTCACTAACTTTTTCGGTGAGTGTTTTATATTTTGTGTATATATCTCTTATTTTACAGGTATTTCGTGCAAGAGG
Organism: Sambucus nigra; assembly: GCA_949130495.1. NCBI lineage: Eukaryota > Viridiplantae > Streptophyta > Magnoliopsida > Dipsacales > Adoxaceae > Sambucus > Sambucus nigra. The sequence continues at coordinate 320,418,817 of OX422215.1, read as the reverse complement.
ATGTGAGAGGAAAATTGAAACGATGAAAGAAATGAAGGAAAATAAAGGCAAGGGGATATCATAATTTTCTAGCCGATGCTCGGAGGAGGAGCCCACTGAAAGTCAAGATTTCAAAGTCGAGAGCATGCTATAAGAAATGGCATCCAAATTCGAGCTATAGTGAAGAAGTTATGCTCATTGCAAGTTGGGATAAAAATGTAGGGGGAAAAGTGACATTATGAAGAATCGTCCAAAAATAAGGCAACTTAGGTAGTCCCAAAGCCCAAATGAATTAGGTAGTGGGGCGAACCGATTAGGGTGATCTGATGCAGAAATTTTATTTAGGATTGTATGTTTATCTATTATATTCAAAAATCGAATATTTCTTACACAGGTGTAACCCTATTTTGTTAACTATTAGTTTTTTAGACTTTACATCTAGAGGTATGATCACAACAAGGTAGCTGCGACATGTGTATTCCTTCGATTAAAAAATATATGAGTATACTTGTACTCAATAGTATAGTTTTAAGAAGGGTTTTTTTACCAATTAATCCTATTTACTAAGTATGTAGTTCAATAGGTCCTATAATCTTTTTTTTTCCTCCAACAGGTCCTATGAAAAAAGATTTTTGGTTCAATAGGTCCTATTTGTAAACATATAGTGAATATTCACTATATGTATAAATCGAACCTATTCGGAAGAAAATATTATTATAAGACCTATTAGGAAATATTTATGTAAATAAGACTTATTTTTCAAACTCACTTATATAAATTCGTAGACTTATACTTTATTTTAGATAATCTTATTGTAGTTGGACGAGTTGTAATGACACTTGAGATGTATTATAGAGTGTCAAGCATGATACGGATTCAAATAAATTCGCAAATTCCTAATTTAAACTTATTTAACCGGAGTCAATTTTAAACCAAATGTGACACCCCGTCTAATTAAATACCGGGTAACTACTCCTTTATTAAATTAATTCAAAATGCCAAGTTAGTTCAGTTAATAGCATCACTGTCGAAAACATTTTTATACTTACTAACCACCTAGTATTTAAAAAGTAAGTGCCAAATTTTAAGTTAAGTCTGATTAACATGCAGTAAAAGAATAATGAAAGAATGACAACCATTCACCATAATGAAGTAATGAATAACCAACAAAGTAAATATAAAGCCAGAGGAAAACTCCTCACAACAATCCCACAAATGAAAAATAATACGACAAGTCTGAATCCTGAATAATTACATGCCATAAGTCTGAATAAATGAAATAAATGAAATGTCTCTACAAGAAATGGGCGACATGCCCTACAACTGATAACTGATGAATATTGAGCCAAGATAGATGAAGCGTCTACAAGCAAAGTCCTGTAACTTCCACAAACAGCTACAGCTCGTCACCTGAATGAGAATCCTATGCATGGTGTCCTTGTGGCTGGGCACCTAAAATGGTTTTTACAAAAATAGATTTGAAAGCAAATGGGTCAGAGCCCGAAAGTGGAAATCATTTTGAAAACAACAAGTGTTTTAATATCATTAAAACATTAAATGCAAAATACATGTTAGGACGTGCACTCACATGAAATTCTCACCTCTCGACTACATGTGCACTCCTAACGTACCGTACCCATCTAAAAGACATACATATCTAACCAAATCGTAATAAGTTCCATCCCTTACTACTCGATCCTCATATTACATTCTAGCGTTATCAAATAAATAGAGGGTTTCACTTAACTCAGATTCTCAATTAGTAACATAATTCAGTATCGGTTAACCCGTTATGTTCTCTCACTACATTACCATAATTATGTTCACAATAACAACATGAAAGTTCCCATTAATTAAGTGTATATTATTCACGTCATAAATATACAATACAAGCACCCCGAGACTAGCTACGATGCACACATACTCTGCTATCCATCCCGGTACATCACGTACATAAGGATCACATATTCCAAATCTCTCAGGAATAGTTCTCAGATACAACATCACAAATAATGGAGGCGAACACAGTCACATCACATGGGTCACGCACATACCTGCGCTCCCACGATCAGCAGACTTATTAACATCCCAATAAGTCCTTCTCTGACCTATGTTCATCGAGGTAACCAGTCTAAATCCGGGCAACACAAGGATTAGAGGGCCCTAAGCGAACGTAAACCTCCCGTGATAGCAAGTATGGTAGGTATGTCATACACATAAAATCAATACATATACTAAGTATGCACACGTCTTAGTAATCACCATAATAAATTGGTGGTACACTTCTCATTCTCGTACCGACATATAATACTACACACTTTATATGTTCCCAGTTAATATAATAAATTAGGCCGCCAATAGCTCACATCGTAATAGACACTCATGTCCTACTTCATATTTTACCTTAGGTTCAAACTACACTACTAGGTTTGCCTCCTCATTATATCCCAAACATTCCAAATATACCAATTAATAATCAAGGGAAGTTTATCTCTATGTACACAAGGTTACGGGACACTCGGGATCAAAACAGGCTAAAAAGCCTAAACTGTCAACTCGTTCGAAGTCTCGTTCGAACGAGGCTGTTCGAACGAGAGTTCGTTCGAACGAACTGGGCTATCTAACGAGATCTCGTTTGAAATAGATTATCAAATGAAATTCACCCTCGTTAGAAGTCAAAGGTCAACTCGTTAGAATCTCGTTCGAACGAGCTCGTTCGAACGACCTGGGCAGGTCTTCTAACGAGTGGCCAGTTTCGAGCCCAGAAATCCTTATTTCGTTTTTCCCAAATTCTCTTCACTTCTAATCTCCTCTAAATGTCATTCCAACAATGTTTCAAGGTATCTAATCCTTCCTAAACATGTTACAACCGTATTACAACATTTATATGGGTTCAAATCACCCTAAACTACATAAATTTATCAAATCTCCACCATTTTCCCCAAATTCTCAAGAACATGAACCCTAGAAAAATCAAGTTATTCAAAGACATAACTAAATCCATTTTTATAATGTAAAAGATGTATTATCATCCCACTAATCATCCTATCAATGTTCTACATGAAATTTCCTCAATAGATTTATAAATCTCTACATCCAATTAAATGGGTTTTCATCATACTCCAAGAACAATACAATTTTAACCAATTCCTACGCATGGAAGAAGCATTCTCTGAAATTAATTGGAATTAAACCACTTGCCTTATATGTATCTTTGATTTGATGACGAATTTGATGAAGTATACTCTCTCTCTCTCTGCAGAATCCTCCTCTCTTCTCTCTCTATCAGCTTTCTTCTCCAAGTAACAATGGTGGCTAGGGTTTTTTTGCCAAAGTAACTTTTGGAACAATTTCTAATAACCTCCGTAGCCCTCTAATTAGTAAATGGCTGGTAATGGATTAGTGGGTAATTACTAAGTCAGCTTTTTAATTCCCAATTTTCGTAGGTTTTAATTCCCAAAAATCCAAAATTACCAAATTACCCTTATACGTTGCCGGTATGGCCTAAAAATGCCCCGGGACCCAAACCAAACCCCCGGCTAGTGTTTTATGACTATCTTGACCCTTCCGGATGCGCTGGCGCACTCAAAATGACCAAACGGTTTATAGAAATAAAATTCACTTTTTAATTATCATAATTATATTCCATGACGCGGCGGTCACATGCGTCCCAACAAAATTTCCAAATTGCCGTATTTCAATCTCACGACAAATTTCATAATTCAATACTCATATATAATCATATATGCACATAATAATCAAATACCAACTCGCATCTCGCTAGTATTTTAATCCGGATTAATTTCCAATTAATACACATATAATTCAATTAATCCCATAAATAAATATCACAAAAATACGGGGTATTACACCAAATTAAATCATCCCCTAAACATGCAACTACGCGCGTGTGTGTGTGTGTGTGTGTTAAACCATCACAAGTAAAATTACTAACTCACATATGTTAGGAAAAAAATCCTTTGGGGTAAAACGTTTTATTTCACTATAATACTGACAATAATTAAAATGAAATCTGCAATGATCACTCCTCGGAACAATCACAACTCCAATTCAGCCAAGGAATACCCAGGATCACTCCCTATGATACGCATTCGTCTTCAGCCCAATACTCCCCTCAAGAGCACCTATATCAACAGTAGAGATCTTCTCTACAAGAGAAACTTCAACAAACATGTACCTTTGGGTTCCAAAATAATTCACACAAAGTAATTGGGATTTTGTGAGTTAAAAACAAAACGTTTAAAACCCTAAAATTGAGAAGACAAAGTAATCTTCTAAAGTAGTTTCATCTATTGAAAATTCACAGGTCTTTTAAAAAAAAACAAAGTTGGAAAAACCAATTTATAGAAAAATCTAAGACAGCGCATCGTTCGAACGAGATGTCAGTATCGCTCGAACGACGACATGTGTTAGTCAAACAACTTTGCGCGACTAAGGATGTCGCTAAAACGAGAGCTTCTGTCTCTCTAATGAAATTATATAAAAATAATTTTTTATTTCATCTTCAAAAATTCGCCTCAACACTTAGAAAAATATTTTTGACAAAAAAACTTAAAAAGTCTGCTTCAACACTTAGAAAATATTTGATAAAAAATATCCCAACACTCTAAGTGAAATTCTAAGGAATTAAAACACAAGCTTTATCAATTTTTATCTCGGGATTCGTGAATGTTGAAGAACTTTGATCTTTGGATCCATCTTGATGCTTGAATGATCTTGAATTATTCTTCAACGTTTGTGGCGGTATACGACATACTCTAAAGGTAACTGACAAAGTAAAATAATGTCCATACAAATCTCCCCCTATGTCTATGCCGGTACAAAATAAAAACATCTGAATTATTAAAAAAAGGCCTATACAAATCTAATACCCTCCCATGAACCCAAAACTGAAAAGGTACTAAACATGTAGGTCTAAAACTTTTCTTCAAAAATCTTCAACACCAAAATCTACAAACCTACACACATGAGACAAAGAAAATATCTCCATGACACATCGAGTTTGAATAATTAAATCTCTCCCATCATTCAAAAACTCCCTCATAATTCGTTCTCTCCCTTTTTATTTGTCCGAAATAGAGAAGTAAATGAATAAACAAAATAAACGTGGAGTGTCACAACAAATATTCTTAGCAAATATGAATCAAACTAATCTCATGCAAAGGAGTAACCCAAAATCTTCCCAAAATTATTTTTTGATTTTTTCAATTTTTTAACCAAAAAAAATGAAAACATAATTTTACAAAAATCACACACCATGAATTTTCACTAAGACAACCAAATCATGGAAACGGAATGAATGGGTGTGAACATATTCGATTCGAAAATCAAATCAATCAAACATAACATATGTGCACGATGAATATGTGTACTCTTAATGAATGAATCTAAAAAAACTGTGGTGTTGAAAGTGTTGAATTTAAATGACGTCGACTCAATCCATTAACACATCAAAGTCATTAATGATTCCTACACTAATAACATATAAAACTATGAATGCTTTTTCACGATGCTGTCAGGACATGGAAAACTGTTTTTCATTTCTTTCCATCCAAACTCCCTTATAAATACTTATGCATTTATATTTTCTTTTGAGGTGGCCTCTTTTTTGCATATTTATCTTTTTATCGCCTTTAACTTTTTCGGGCTCTTTTAAATGGTATCTTTCACGAAGAGTTAATTTAGTACTCTCGCAACCCTTTCCCGTGATTCACTTATCATATTTTGTTGCAATTAAATTCCTCATGATAAAAGGTTTTTACACGCACTATTTCCATTGTCAAGTTTTATCGCATATTGTCACACCCCAAACCCAATTCCGTAGTAATAATTTATTTTATGATAATTAAATCGTAATCTTGAAGCAATCAAAATATAATTCATTTCGATATTTTCTTGTATGATGTATACAATGAACGTAGTTTTGTTCTTTGTATCATAACATAATTAATATCAGAGTCATAATTAAGCAAACCTACCATACTATGATTAACTAGTGCCCTTATCAAATTAAATTACTCCATCTCAGTATATCCAATGTATGAGTGTAGTAAAATAATTAGCGTGACAATAACAAAATTCCCATATTTAAACCTCACATCTCTATAACGGTGCAACTCTCCAAATTACCGATCATAGGGTGTCCTAGCTGGCAGTATACCAACCTAAAAATGTAAACATATAAAACCATGAGTTTAAAATAACCCAGTTAATGTACTAAATCTCTATATAGTAAAATTACTATATTAACATTTTAATTATATTAACATGTCTTGGCTATTGATAAACCATAACATCTCTTGGCTGTTGATAAGCCATAACATCTCTTGGCTATAAATAAGCCATAACATCTCTTGTCTATAAATAAGCCATAACATCTCTTGGTTGTTGATAAGCCATAACATCTCTTGGATATAAATAAGCTATAACATCTCTTAGTTGTTGATAAGCCATAACATCTCTTGGCTATAAATAAGCCATAACATCTCTTAGCTATAAATAAGCGATAACATCTCTTGGTTGTTGATAAGCCATAACATCTATACATAATAGATACATATCATATCCATAATCAACTCAATAATAACACATATCATATCCATAATAAACTCAATAACTACACATATCATATCCATATTCAACGTTGTACCTACAAGATATCATATTCATAATTAACTCAGTAACTACACATATCATATCAATATTCAACTCAATAAGTACCACATATCATATCTATAATCAACTCAGTAGCCACACCTATCATATGCATATTTAATTTAGTAACTACATATATCATATCCATATTCAACTCAGTAAGTACCACATATCATATCTATAATCAACTCACTAACCATATTTATATTCAACTTAGTAACCACACCATATTCGTAATTAACTCAGTAACTACACATATCATATCCATATTCAACTCAGTATGTACCACATATCATATCTATAATCAACTCACTAGCCATATCCCTATTCAACTCAGTAACCAAACATATCATATCCATATTCAACTCAGTAACTACACATATCATATCCATATTCAACTCAGTAACTACTATATATCATATATACAATCAACTCACTAACTATATCCATATTCAACTTAGTAACCACGCATATCATATCCATATTCAACTCAGTAACTACACATATCATATCCATATTCAACTCAGTAAGTACCACATATCATATTTATAAACAACTCAATAACCATATCCGTATTTAACTCAGTAACCACACATATCATATCCATATTCAACTCAGTAACTACACATATCATATCCATATTCAACTCAATAAGTACTACATATCATATCTATAATATCATGTCTATAATCATATATAAATACATCTTACCAATGAGTAATACTCTGATTATATCCATAGCAGTGTATAAATGCATATTTCCAGTAAGTACACTCACCTTGGCAACTTAATGGACTTTTTTTCTTTGCCTTTGTCTGGAACTTATTCGACCAGTTCTTCTTCCCTTCCTATCCTTATTACAATATTAGTATCATCATAATAATATCAACAATCCAATGAATATCTAAAATGTAACTCACTTTATAAGCATCATATGATTCTATTCAAATCATTTATCATAAATGAAGTTCCATCCAAATTCATGTTAATATATTTAACATATTCGATTCATAGTCTAAACATAATGTAATTTACTTATTGGTAATCCAATTTTTATCATATTAGATTCCCAGTAAAAAAGACTACACACCATTTCAAGTTTCCTAGAGCAAGTTATGGCCATTCCTTTACTACATAGCAAATTCACCCTATAGAGGCTCCTCTATCGTTTAGTCAACTTCCAGGAATTTCCATAATTTTTATACATCATAACATTCTATGATATTCCACCCAATCTCAATAAACATATTGAGTGATAGAAAATTAAAGTTTCATAATTTTTAGTGTTCATTTGCTATGTCAAGCAAACCATCGAACACCTGGTATGCATACTTACTCTTTTGGGCCACATTTTACACCTCAACTTCAACCTAACACCCAAGATTCATTTCTTGGTATTTTTACATAATTTTGGGACATGATATACATGTATGATCTATTTTAATCTCCAAGTAGAATTATTCAATTCGGGTAAGTATACAAAGAGATATAGAAGTTTGAACACATAAGGGTTCTAAACAAGACCGTATAAATGATTTACACCTTCAACTTTCTTTAAACGTGTATCTATCCTTGCATACCCACAAAGGCATGAAAGTTTAGTAAATATTTCATGATTTATACCATTTAAATCAGTAATATAAAAAATATAACAAGATTTATGGATAGAATTACCTTATGAACGTTTACGTAATTTTTTAGGGATTTTTCTCCAACTTCTCATTGTCCTTCCCTTCCTAAGCCTTACGGTTCTCTCTCTTCAGGACAAAATCTCCCATGGCTTCATTTGGATGAAGGAATAGGTGATATGGAGAGTTTTAAGTCAGCATAAGGTCACCTCCCCTTGGTCCAATAAAAATATAACATGTGGCGCCATATAAGACAAAATATCATTTAAACGGATGGACATATTTGCCCCTGTTTCGTAATTTCAACATAACTCTTTACTCTAACCTCTGTTTTACACACCGTTTATTGTGTTACAACCTTAACTCATATATATACCATTATGTATTTTTCACCTCAAGTCAATTATTACATCATAAGGGTCAAAACTAGTCTCCAACATGAGCATTCCTACCGACAACTACAAATTTTTGTGTTTGTAACTAATTCTATATTTCATGATTTATGAAGACAGGATTAGACTAAACATAATAACCTAGTATTATATATTAATACACATTATCCATGTCCCCAATTATATCCGGATTGTCACACATATGGTTCATTTTAAAGACAAAATTGAGATGACAACACTTTGACCAATATGTGATAAATAAGTACAATAATAAAACAAATCCGTGAAAGTGTGCATTAAAAGAACTTATGAGTCAAACATGTACGTAGTAATCACAAATAATATCTCAATGAATCCAAACATTGTAAAGCACAAAATTAAAGGATGACGAATATCAAAATATTATCTAATCATAACAGGATATGAAATGATGTTGTGACTAGGTCATCCTAAATATCCATTCATATATGGTTCAAAACAAGCTACAAAACTCTCTTTGTCTTTTTCAAAATTTTCTATAAAAAAATGATTTTTTTTGTATTTTTTTCAAATTTTTTCCAAAAACATAAATCTAATACAAAAATGATACATACTAGGAATAGGCAAAAATGATATCATCATGAAAATCCACCTATGCTAGTAAAAAAGTCTAAACCTCAACTGTTAGGTGTGATGGAGTTTTCCAAAGGTGGTGACATCCTATGAAAAACCTCCATCAAATTATGTAAAGTCTTGAACAAAAATTTTACCTTCTCCCTAATATGTGCAAACTCTCTCTTGTAATCATCCGGAGCATCATGTGTGGGTGCATTTGTATGAACACGTGTAGTAGCAAAACGTGACACATGACCCAACTTAAAACAAAATTACCTAAGGTTTCCTCTCTTCTTGCAGTGTGTGCAAACATAAACAAGCCTAGGTACACCTCTCTCAAAATGTCTCCTATGCGCTCTCCTATCAGGTACAGGATGCCTAGGTGGGTTGGGTTGATAACCATATAGATCTATTACAAACTCGAGAACCGGATGGGGTGCAACGTGGTAAGTAGAAGCATCATCATGACTTATTCCTAAACTCTCACCTCTAACCAAAATGGGATTGAGAACCATCTTTCCAACCTTCATAGATGAGTTCTCTAAAGGGACTTTAACCTCCCGGGCAAGTTCGAGATCACTCTCGAGTTGGTATACATGTGTCGTCAGACTAGACACCGTGTGGGTCAAATCACTCTTTTCCCGACCTAAAGCAATCCAATCAACTATTCACTCAAAGAAACCTTCACTTTATCGAGTTTACTTTCTTTCGCTACAAACACCCTCAAACTCTCTAAATATCTCTCCAAATATCTCATCCTAAGAGTTAGGTCTTTGTTCAACTTTTTGGTCTTTAGGGTCTCGGCATATAAATCTTTAAATGCAATTTAAAGCTCCCTTTCATCTCCATTTTCACACTCACTATCACCCTCACTCAAAATAGTCAAACTATCATCCTCCTCGGGGGTCTCACGTGCACAAGTATCCTCATCATCGTGGGGAAAACTAGGTGTGCTCTCGTGATAGGCACAAAAAGCAACAAACTTCCAATGTGACGACTCATCTCCAGAATCTTTCACCCTGTCCTCACTATCCCTAAGAGTGGCTGGCGTGACAATCTTTTTTACCTTTCTCTTTAGCCTAGTGGGATGCTCAAATTCTCTATGGCCTCTCCCCCCACACTCAAAACACTTCTCCTCTTCCTCTTTCTCACTTTCTTTCTCACCCGTCTCTTGGGTCTCATTTTTATTTTTCTGAAAAAATCTTTCATTGGAAGAATTTTGTTTTGAAAACTTGATAATTTTTTTGAAATTCTTTGCAAGCATGGCCATATCAAAATCAGACTCGTCCTCAGATTCAGACTCATAAAAGCTCACTTTCTTTTTCTTCTTAGACTGGGATTTAAGTGCTATCCCTCTATCCTTAGGCTTGACAGTGTTAAGAAACATGTCAATCTCATATATCTGGAGGTCTCCTACCAACTCTTTTAATTTCAAATGATTCAAATTACCTAAGTGTAACAACCCGCCCTTTCGGAGACAACTAAATTCCATAATTAAATATAAATTGGCAATTTGGGGAATTTTCCTAAATAGTAATTTTTTGGATTTTCGAGGATTGAATGATTTTCGATGGGTACTGTAATTATTTTTGGGACTAAATAGGTCGAAATATTTTAATTATATGTCGCCGTTGAGTAAAGCAACACGAGGTAATATTTTTAATTGGAAAACCCGCATTTATTTATTTTGGGTTGGTATAGTGATTTGCGGTCAAGTACCTCGGATGGAAATTTCGACTGGGCCATGAGTCTCAGAATGTCTGAGATAGTCGGAAAAGAGTGTCCGATTGTCGAAATTGAGCTTCGGGGAATTTTAGAGGTAAAAGTAACTCGTAATTGGGTAAACGAGTCGTTTTTGGGTTTTAAGGGGTATAACCCTTTTCTTTCTTTATAAAGAGAGGGAGAGGGAGAAAAAGAGAAAGGAAAGAAAGATAAGAGAGAGAAGAGAGAGAGGAAGGAGAAAGAGGAGGAGAAAATGGAGATCTCGGGCCAACTCCGCCGGATTCGACTCGAGGACGTCAGGTTTTATCCACGAGGCAAGTGTTTACTTGCTATATTTATCTTTTTGCATAAATATCTCATACCGTAGTTTGGTATAAACAAACCCTAAAGGTTTTGGGGTGGGTTATCGTGGATAAAACGGGTTTTTGGGAGTTAAAACAATTAACCCCAATAATATTTCAATTTTGTGGAACTTAGGTTTTAACCTAAATTAATTGGTGGTTTTGGGTTCTAGGATGTTTAAAACCCTTAATGTATGTGTATCTGTAGTTGGTTGAGGTTGTAGGACGTTGGGTGAGGTGACAAAAGCTTGGGAGAAGCTTTAATGGCCGAAATTGTCTCGGAGAAGACGATGAATAGTAACCCGTCACTTTAGGGGGCCAAGTTTTAGTCCGGGTATCCCCAATGAAAGGGGTGATAAGGTTTGGCAAGAAGGGTAAGTTAGCACCGCGATACATAGGACCTTTCCCTATTATTGAAAGGGTGGGACCGGTGGCGTATAAGCTTGGGTTACCAGAACATCTTCAGCGGATACACGATGTATTCCATATGGCATCGCTGAAGAAATATCGAAGGAGCGAGAGAGCCTTTTGGCACATTCCACTCGAGGAGATCGACTTATAGCCAGACATCTCATATGAGGAGAGGCCGGTAGCAATTCTGGATCATAGTGAGCGGAAATTACGATCCAAGGTTGTTCCATTGGTTAGAGTACAGTGGGGTCATCACAATGTTGACGAGTCTACCTGGGAGCGAGAGGAGGATATGCGGGAACAATATCCGGAGCTTTTCAACGCAGGTACGACCTAATTTCGGGGACGAAATTCCTTTATAAGGGGGGGAGTATGTAACACCCCGTATTTTTGGTACATTTAAAATTTAATTAATTCGAAAATTCTAAATTACTAGTGTGTTGTAATTTAATGAATTAATTATGATAGAATAATATATAAATATTAATATGGGATTGAATGGTTAATATTTAGGAAAATTTATTTACTAAGTGAATAGTAATAATGTAATTTCGTCGTTTCGAGTATTAATGACGAGGTATGTACTTATCACATCCGGAAGTCGGTATAGACTATATTGGGTGGGGGATAAGTATTTTTATAAATTAATTCGGATGCAAATTCTGAGTGTATAGTCGAGTCTGGACGGGCCGAGATAGTCGGAAAAGTGTACCCGGGGGTAGTAAACGGGTCACGGGACGTTTTTAGACATAGTCGGGCCCACTCGGGGGCATTTTGGTCACTTGGGCTTGGCCCATTAGTCAAAAAACGGGAATTGAATAATTAACCTAATAAAAAGAAATAAGGGCATGGCTGAGCTTAATTAGAAAAAGGAATTAAACGGTTAGGAAACCCTAGCAGCAGCCAAAGCCATTTTGGGGATCTCAAAGAACCAACAAGGTCATCTTCAACCTTGGAATCCATCGCAAATTCAGACACTACGAAACCTAAGGCAAGTGAATAACTTGCAATAGCATTAAATCTGTCTTTCAATTCATATTTTCATGATGTAATGAATTAAAATTCGTTTTGGGGTTTCATGGCATAAACACGGGGTTTTGATAATACAAAAGAAAACATGAATCTGATTTGCCCGAATTTATGAGGAGTTATGTAAAATCTGATATTGGAATATTGATGTGTATCTGTTTGAATGATATCCAGATAAATTAGAACGAATTTGATGAAGAAATTTGGAGTAAAAATGTGTTTAAGGAAAAAGATGGATTTTTCCCCAAAATTATAAATCAGTAGTTTATGGACGAATTGATGATTGTTGTGGACTTTCTGGGGAATCCTAATAAGGTTTCTAATATGTACTGGTGTTAAAAAGGCTTAAAATTCATGTTAGCAGAGATTAGGGTTTATGAAATTCCGTCCATGGCTTCCCTGTCTTCGCGAAGAAGACGAAGACCTGTTCGATCGATCGATCGACGGTCTGGGGTCGATCGATCGACGGTCGCCAAATTTTGGCAGTTTCGCCAGTTAGTTATATAAGAGGGGAAAATCATATAAAAATCTTATGTAATTAATTATTGAGAAATTAAATACATGAGAGTAAATCTAATTAATTGTAGATAAATTAATTAGGGTTTGAGGCTAATAAATTAGAGTCGGGAATTTTGACTCGGGTAAATTTATTTTGGGCTACGAGAGTAAGTTCAAAATCTATGGTGGGGGCGACACCAAAAATAACTTAATTAATTAAGGTGCAATTTAATTAATATTTAAGTTGGACCATAAACTCTTTATAATTTTAATAGGCTTATGTTACGGATTTAGCGAACGGTATAGCCGGGACTTTTATATTTATATATACGGAGGCGATAGTATATATATATGGTGTGCATTATTAATATCAGTGATTAGATATTTTATACTATAGTGCTATAGGGGGAGGTTGCGCGTAGTGGATGAATCCCCTATCTTGAGGAGTAGGGTGAGTATATTCCCGAGGTCATAGCGTCCGTTATATGGGTGAGGGACATCTCACTTTCAGGGAAGGAATATGACCGCCTCCAATTATTTATTTTTATCAAGTTGGTGTGAAAATTCTGACTTGGGATATCTAGGCTATGTGATTGTACCTAGTGGGATAACACTTTATAGAATCTACATTCCGGGAGTATTTTGCTCGGGAGGATGCAAGTTGTTATATATATTACAGTATGATTGTGAATGCTGAAATATGATTATAAGTATATAATTAGATAATTAATTATATACGGGTTATTAATGAAAAGTGAGTTATTTCACATGTATAACAAGTGTAGAAGTTATATGAATATAAAAAGGGAAATGATTTAGTTAAGTTGATGTTACTAATAACTTAAAAATCATAATCACTACATACTCAGTTAGAGTAGGGTGGGTATAAAGGAACTTTGTTAATTATCTAGTCATGAAATGAATAACTAGGTAATTTAATTAAAGATTTAGTAGAGTACATTAGAGGAAGGGTAAGGAAGTCCTCAAGAGAGTGCGATACTAATTAAAAATATGAAGAGCATGCATATTTATTTATTACTGCAAGTTAATCATTTGTTAAATGTTTTTCAAATGTTTTGGGTACTAACCCTTGCTATAAAAACTTTTAAAAACCCTTTTAGGTGTCCAACCAAAGGGACGCCAGCCTTGACTATATTCCAGGAATCCGTTGCTGCAGCATATGTGGATGTTGCGGGGTTTTGATAGATGCCTCATTCTTCATTCTTAATGTAGAAGTTCATGATTAGTATTCGAGCATGTTGCTCACTTTCCATTTATTCGTATTAGACTTGTCGGGAGTTTATTCTTGTCTTTATGGGATTTATTACTTGGACCGTTGGTTTATTCGGTCAATTATATTTTACTTGTGGATGATTAATTCAGTTATCTGTGATTGTTATATAGTTTTATATTCCGCATGGTTTTTTTTTGTTTAATTAATGAAAGATATATAAATGGCACCAGTCTATTTTTCTCACTTAGGTGGTTAGTAATTTAATATGACGACAGTGATGCTAAGAATGGACCAAATGAGAATCCTGTTCTAACTTGATTTAGGACTGATCACCCGGGATTAATTAGGCGGGGTGTCACAGATGGTATCAGAGCATCAGGTTCTAGTGTCCTTAGGATCTGTGCGGATTTCTACGTTTCAGCGTAGCGTTCGGTTGTTATAGAGCCCTAATATTAGGACTGTTGATTATATTTTCCGCTTGTGAGATATCGTATTCCTGCTATTAGTTTTTGTATAAATTGTGTACTTATACAATTCAATCTATTTCAGATGCCACCAAAGAGACAGAGAGCGGAGAGGGCTGAGGCTAGAGATGAGGTGAGGGAGGCTCGCCAGGAGCCACAAATACCGCCACCCCCACCCCCACCCGAGTTGATTTCTACCACTCAGGTGGCAGTGATAGTGGCCCAAGCGGTCGAGACAGCGATGCGAGCTATGGCAGCTCATTTTCCACAGCCCCAGGCACCGCCTCCATTGGCTCCAGCAGTTCAGGCTCCAGTGGGGCCACCATCTTGGCAGCGAGTGAGGGAGACCTTTCAGAAGGGTCACCCACCAGAGTTTCGAGGTAGCACCAATGTGGTCGAGGCTTGTGACTGGAAGAAGAACATTCAGCGCCATCTGCGCATGTTAGAGGGTACAGAGGTGCAGAAACAGATGATGGCTACCTTTCTTCTGTCGGGGGCAGCCTTACAGTGGTGGGAGTCCGTAACCACCGCTGAGGAGCGGGATTTGATGCCAATTTCTGAATTCTGGGTGCGGTTTGACCCCAAGTACTTACCTCCAGCAGTAGAGTCTGAGATGAGAAAGAAATTCAGCGAGTTGGTACAGGGTGACAAGTCAGTAGCAGAATATGAGGAGGAGTTCACCCGTTTGGCAAACTTTGTGCCAAATGAGGTGAGCGATAAGGAGCGGAAGAAGTCAAAGTTCATGGATGGCCTAGCCTGGAGAATCAGGCAGCACTTGATTGGAAATCCGGCGTTAGTGACTTATACAGATGTCGTTAATGCCGCACTTGTACATTGCCAGGATCATCATTTCCATGCTAAGGGGAACAAGAAGGCAGGTGAGCCGAGCCAGCAGGGCAAGGCGGTTACTAGTAGTGAGACAAGTGGCACACAGCAGCAGGTTATCATTCAGCAAGGGAATCAGGCTAAGAAGTTTAAGCCTGGTGGGTTCCGACCGGGAGGACAGGGGTTCAGGCAGGGGCAACCAGGCCCTAATCAGGAACAGCAGGTTCCTCAGGGTCGTCAGGGCCAAGGGAACAACGGGGGAGGCCAACCGGGCCAGCAATGTCAGGGCTAGCACGGCCAACGGCAGGGTGACGACCAGAAACGCTGTTTCGCCTGTGGCCAGCCAAGACACTTCAAGAGGGAGTGCCCGCAGAGGGGCAGAGGCCAGCAGCAGGGTGCCCAGCAGGGGTAACAGGGTCAGATGCCACCAGCAGCACCAGCCCCACCCGCCCCACAGCAGCAGGGGCAGATGCACTACGGACGTGTGTACAACGTTCGGGATGTTCCCAATCCTCCAGCACAGCAGGCGCCGCCAGCGGTTGAGGGTATGTTTTTCATTCATGGTCATGAGGGTAGCATTCTTTTTGACACGGGAGCATCACATTCATTCATTAAATCTAATTTTGCTAAACAGGCTGGGTTATTAGAGACAGCGGGTAGCCTCTATATGAGTGTAGAGTCACCAGTAGGCAACGGGGCTTTGATTCGCTCGTTTTGTCGAGGAGTAGACATTTTGATTGGGAGGATTAGTTAAGCAGCTGACCTCTTAGTGTTAGATATGGAGGGGTATGATGTCATCTTGGGCATGGATTGGTTGGCAGGTTACCAGGCTACGGTGGATTGTTATGAGAGGACAATCGTGTTCTCCATTCCGGGACAGGAGATGTTCCTGATAGCAATGCCGCTTCCTGAGGGAGGGTCGCGCACTCACTTATACTACATTGAGGAGGAAACCTCACAGGAGGTGGTAGTTCCTTTAGACTCTATTCCTGTAGTGAGGGACTTTGAGGATGTATTCCAGGAGATACCAGGATTACCACCCAGCAGAGAAATCGAATTTGTTATCGATTTGGCACCGGGGACGAGGCCGATTGCTCAGGCACCTTACCGAATGGCCCCTTCAGAAATGCGGGAATTGAGGGAACAGATTCAGCAACTACTGGGTCAGGGTTTTATTCGGCGGAGTACATCGCCGTGGGGTGCGCTGGTGTTGTTTATGAAGAAGCGAGATGGTTCACTCCGTTTGTGCGTGGATTATAGGGAGCTGAATAAGGTGACGATACAGAATAAATATCCGTTGCATCGGATTGATGATTTATTTGACCAATTGAGAGGGGCGTCTTACTTCTCCAAGATTGGCTTGAGGTCAGGGTATCATCAACTGCGTATCCGAGAGGGGGATGTTCCTAAGACTGCTTTCTTGTCGCGGTATGGATCATATGAGTTCAGGGTGATGCCCTTCGGGCTCACCAATGCACCAGCAGTGTTCATGGACCTCATGAACAGGGTTTTCAGGGAGTACTTAGATAAGTTTGTCATCGTGTTCATTGATGACATCCTAATATACTCGCGCACCGAGGAGGAGCACGCAGAGCATTTGCGCATGGTTTTACAGACACTGAAGGATCATCAGCTCTATGCCAAATTAGGGAAGTGTGGATTCTGGCTACGGGAGGTACAGTTCCTTGGTCACGTCGTGTCAGATCAGGGTATTGCAGTGGATCCAAATAAGGTGTCGGCGGTGAGGGAGTGGGGACAGCCCACGACACCGACCGAGGTGCGCAGTTTTCTGGGTTTGGCTGGTTACTACAGGCGATTCATTAAGGGATTCTCTAAAATTGCAGGACCTTTGACGAATCTGACTCGAAAAGGGGTACCTTTCAAGTGGGATGATAGTTGTCAATTAGCGTTCGACGACCTAAAGGACAAGTTGACATCTGCACCCGTGCTTGCATTGCCAAAGGGAGGGCTAGAGTATCGGGTTTACACAGATGCATCCTTACGGGGTCTTGGGGGTGTGCTCCAGCAGGAGGAAAGGGCTATAGCTTATGCTTCCAGGAAGCTAAAGCCCCACGAGAGGAATTACCCCACTCAAGACCTAGAGTTGGCAGCGGTCGTTTTTGCTTTGAGGATATGGAGGCATTATCTTCTAGGAGAGCAGTTTACTCTATTCACGGATCACAAGTCACTTCAGTATCTCTTCACACAGAAGGATCTGAATATGAGGCAGAGGCGGTGGCTAGAATTCGTGAAGGACTACCAGTTTGATATTCAGTATCATCCTGGTAAGGCCAATGTGGTAGCAGATGCATTGAGCCGAAGGCCGACTGGGGAGATATCAGAGGTATGGAAAGCGAAGTGGAGAGAGCTTCAATATGAGGATGACGTAGCCAAGGCTTGCATGTCAGCTTTATCCATCACGCCCGAGATCATTATGCGAGTTGTGAAGGCTCAGGCAGAGGATCAGATTTGCCGGGATAGGGTGGGCCAGTTGTTAGCTGAGGGAGCAGAGGGTTACTCGATTAGCTCAGAAGGAGGCCTACGCTTTAATGGGAGGTTAATAGTGACAGAGGATGAGGATTTGAGGCACGCTGTTATGACAGAATCCCATGGTTCGAAATTTGCGGTACATCCCGGTGGGGATAAAATGTACCAAGATATGATGAGGTAGTATTGGTGGGCAGGGATGAAATGGGACATAGCGGAGTTTGTTTCGAAATGTGCCACGTGTCAGCTTGTGAAAGTTGACCACCAGAGACCATCAGGGATGCTACAGCCGTTAGAAATTCACGTGTGGAAGTGGGAGAGCATCTCCATGGACTTCATCACAGGGTTACCTGTATCGCAGAGGGGTCACGACTCCATATGGGTTATTGTGGATCGGTTGACTAAGGTGGACCACTTTTTGTCGGTATGCACAGACTTCGAGACGATGCGTTATGCACAACTATTCATAGCAGAGATTGTTAAGCTGCATGGAGTACCTATAAATATTGTATCCGACCGAGACAAAATCTTTGTCGCCCATTTTTGGCAGAGCTTTCAGGAGGTAATGGGCACGGAGTTGCGCTTGAGTACAGTGTATCACCCACAGACTGACGGACAGACTGAGAGAGTTAACCAGATGCTGGAAGACATGCTCAGAATGTGCATTTTGGACTTCGGGGGAGGATGGGAGAAATATCTCCCTTTGGTAGAGTTTGCGTATAACAACTCTTACCAATTCACGATTGGCATGGCACCGTTTGAGGCACTGTACTGGAGACCTTGTCGTTCACCCGTTTATTGGTTAGAGGTGGGGGACAACAAACTCTTGGGGCCGGAGATTGTTTAGGAGACATCTGCCAAGATAGAGTTGATTCGAGGAAGAATTCGGATAGCTCAGGACAGGCAAAAGAGTTATGCTAATGCTTCTCGAAGACATGTGGAGCTAGAAGTTGGGGACCAAGTTTTAGTCCGGGTATCCCCAATGAAAGGGGTGATAAGGTTTGGCAAGAAGGGTAAGTTAGCACCGCGATACGTAGGACCTTTACCTATTATTGAAAGGGTGGGACCGGTGGCGTATAAGCTTGGGTTACCAGAACATCTTCAGCGGATACACGATGTATTCCATGTGGCATCGCTGAAGAAATATCGAAGGAGCGAGAGAGCCTTTTGGCACATTCCACTCGAGGAGATTGACTTACAGCCAGACAACTCGTATGAGGAGAGGCCGGTAGCAATTCTGGATCATAGTGAGCGGAAATTACGATCCAAGGTTGTTCCATTGGTTAGAGTACAGTGGGGTCATCACAATGTTGACGAGTCTACCTGGGAGCGAGAGGAGGATATGCGGGAACAATATCCGGAGCTTTTCAACGCAGGTACGACCTAATTTCGGGGACGAAATTCCTTTATAAGGAGGGGAGTATGTAACACCCCGTATTTTTGGTACATTTAAAATTTAATTAATTCGAAAATTCTAAATTACTAGTGTGTTGTAATTTAATGAATTAATTATGATAGAATAATATATAAATATTAATCTGGGATTGAATGGTTAATATTTAGGAAAATTTATTTACTAAGTGAATAGTAATAATGTAATTTCGTCGTTTCGAGTATTAATGACGAGGTATGTACTTATCACATCCGGAAGTCGGTATAGACTATATTGGGTGGGGGATAAGTATTTTTATAAATTAATTTGGATGCAAATTCTGAGTGTATAGTTGAGTCCGGACGGGCCGAGATAGTCGGAAAAGTGTACCCGGGGGTAGTAAACGGGTCACATGACGTTTTTAGACATAGTCGGGCCCACTCGGGGGCATTTTGGTCACTTGGGCTTGGCCCATTAGTCAAAAAACGGGAATTGAATAATTAACCTAATAAAAAGAAATAAGGGCATGGCTGAGCTTAATTAGAAAAAGGAATTAAAGGGTTAGGAAACCCTAGCAGCAACCAAAGCCATTTTGGGGATCTCAAAGAACCAACAAGGTCATCTTCAACCTTGGAATCCATCGCAAATTCAGACACTACGAAACCTAAGGCAAGTGAATAACTTGCTATATCATTAAATCTGTCTTTCAATTCATATTTGCGTGATGTAATGAATTAAAATTCGTTTTGGGGTTTCATGGCATAAACATGGGGTTTTGATAATACAAAAGAAAACATGAATCTGATTTGCCCGAATTTATGAGGAGTTATGTAAAATCTGATATTGGAATATTGATGTGTATCTGTTAGAATGATATCCAGATAAATTAGAACGAATTTGATGAAGAAATTTGGAGTAAAAATGTGTTTAAGGAAAAAGATGGATTTTTCCCCAAAATTATAAATCAGTAGTTTATGGACGAATTGATGATTGTTGTGGACATTCCGGGGAATCCTAATAAGGTTTCTAATATATACTGGTGTTAAAAAGGCTTAAAATTCATGTTAGCAGAGATTAGGGTTTATGAAATTCCGTCCATGGCTGCCCTGTCTTCGCGAAGAAGACGAAGACCTGTTCGATCGATCGATCGACGGTCTGGGGTCGATCGATCGACGGTCGCCAAATTTTGGAAGTTCCACCAGTTAGTTATATAAGAGGGGAAAATCATATGAAAATCTTATGTAATTAATTATTGAGAAATTAAACACATGAGAGTAAATCTAATTAATTGTAGATAAATTAATTAGGGTTTGAGGCTAATAAATTAGAGTCGGGAATTTTGACTCGGGTAAATTTATTTTGGGCTACGAGAGTAAGTTCAAAATCTATGGTGGGGGCGACACCAAAAATAACTTAATTAATTAAGGTGCAATTTAATTAATATTTAGAGTTGGACCATAAACTCTTAATAATTTTAATAGGCTTATGTTACGGATTTAGCGAACGGTATAGCCGGGACTTTTATATTTATATATACGGAGGCGATAGTATATATATATATGGTGTGCATTATTAATATCAGTGATTAGATATTTTATACTATAATGCTATAGGGGGAGGTTGCGCGTAGTGGATGAATCCCCTAGCTTGAGGAGTAGGGTGAATATATTCCCGAGGTCATAGCGTTCGTTATATGGGTGAGGGACATCTCACTTTCAGGGAAGGAATATGACCGCCTCCAATTATTTATTTTTATCAAGTTGGTGTGAAAATTCTGACTTGGGATATCTAGGCTATGTGATTGTACCTAGTGGGATAGCACTTTATAGAATCTACATTCCGGGAGTATTTTGCTCGGGAGGATGCAAGTTGTTATATATATTACAGTATGATTGTGAATGCTGAAATATGATTATAAGTATATAATTAGATAATTAATTATATACGGGTTATTAATGAAAAGTGAGTTATTTCACATGTATAACAAGTGTAGAAGTTATATGAATATAAAAAGGGAAATGATTTAGTTAAGTTGATGTTACTAATAACTTAAAAATCATAATCACTACATACTCAGTTAGAGTAGGGTGGGTATAAAGGAACTTTGTTAATTATCTAGTCATGAGATGAATAACTAGGTAATTTAATTAAAGCGTTAGTAGAGTACATTAGAGGAAGGGTAAGGAAGTTCTCAAGAGAGTGAGATACTAATTAAAAATATGAAGAGCATGCATATTTATTTATTACTGCAAGTTAATCATTTGTTAAATGTTTTCCAAATGTTTTGGGTACTAACCCTTTCTATAAAAACTTTTAAAAACCCTTTTAGGTGTCCAACCACAGGGACGCCAGCCTTGACTATATTCCAGGGATCCGTTGCTGCAGCATATGTAGATGTTGCGGGGTTTTGATAGACGCCTCATTCTTCATTCTTAATGTAGAAGTTCATGATTAGTATTCGAGCATGTTGCTCACTTTCCATTTATTCGTATTAGACTTGTTGGGAGTTTATTCTTGTCTTTATGGGATTTATTACTTGGACCGTTGGTTTATTCGGTCAATTATATTTTACTTGTGGGTGATTAATTCAGTTATCTGTGATTTATTATATAGTTTTATATTCCGCATGGTTTTTTTTTGTTTAATTAATGAAAGATATATAAATGGCACCAGTCTATTTTTCTCACTTAGGTGGTTAGTAATTTAATATGACGACAATGATGCTAAGAATGGACCAAATGAGAATCCTGTTCTAACTTGATTTAGGACTGATCACCCGGGATTAATTAGGCGGGGTGTCACACGCGCCCCTAAGGCCGGTCGACCGCGTCAAGGAGAAAGGGCCTACTGCTTTGTTTCGTAGGCTTATTTACAACCCGCGGTCGACCGGGGGTCTAGGACCATTCGACCGGTGCCCTGTTTTCAGCCCAAGATTTTGGAGATTAGGATTATTTCTCCTCTTTGAGTTTAAAGTTTAAGGGCCCTCTAAATTAGAGTATTATAGAGGGTTAAGTCCTAAAGGACTTGAGGAATTGGGAATGTATATATATGTGTATATTAACTTAGAGTGAATTAGTATAATTGGAGATATCCAAATGGATCCGTAGATGGGATTTAAGTATGTATTACTTATTAAAGTAAGAAAATACTTTGGGTTTAGTATCATGCTTATATGAATGCATGATTGTGATTCCTGAAGGGAATCTTTGGGATTATGGTCATCGCTAGATGATATAGGCCATTATGGCCGGTTATATATTCTAGGAGGAATATATGGTATATTTATATACTAGGTGATTAAAGTATATATATATATGATATGATGGAAATGATTTTGAAGATATAAATATGAATATTTTCAAAATGGAAAGACAAATGATTTTCATAATTGATAAATTATGGTTACACACCTCCCTAAATTGCTATCATAAGGGAAGTTGCGCGCGTTGTGGTGAAGCCTTCCTGGCTATTGAGCAGGTTGGATATAGTCCCTAGGCCATATGGGCGGTTATTTGTTTTCTGCGCTGGTTAAGGGATTCTGGGTGTGGTCCTGACTTTCCCGCAGGCAATATGGCCGCTTCCCGACGTTGGTAGGTTCCCAGGTTGTCTTGTATAGATAGGCCCTGGAAGATGATAGCCATTTAGGGGCGCGTCCAGTGGGGAAACCCGGAGGGGCGGTCTTAGATTTATTAAAGCAATTCATGATAATGTATTGGCTTTAATTTACATTTCCTGAGTATAAATAGGGAAATGGGATGACATATAAAGGAAAAGCATTTTTATGATAATAAAACTGGCTTTTAAAAAAAAATTATATGATTTGGTAAAGCAATTCATGATAATGAATTGGCTTTTATATTTACATTTCCTGAGTATAAAAAAAGGGAAATGGGAAGTTTTGAGAAAATAAAAATTATTGATAAATACTTGTATATAAATCCTTTGTCCGGGAGATAGATCCGGATGTATATTGTAATATGAATATGTATATATGGATGAATCGAGTACCGAGGGTCTAATGGATCCTGACGATCGACCTTGCCGCATAGTAGTGTATCGGGGGGGTTCCTTGTTTGGATTTCGCTTCGCGAGAAACCCCACGCACGAATATGGCAGTGTGTTGAGACTGGGGAGAAGTTTAATCCTTAGTGCTCTTATATTATAAATTCTTATGGTATATATATTTATATATATCTTTCTGTACCGAGGGACTGGAGGATCTCGACGATCGATCGTGCCGCGTAGTAGTGTATCGGGGGGTTCCTTGTTTGGATTTCACTTCGCGAGACACCCCACGCACGAACATGACATAGCGTTGAGACTGAGGTGAAGTTTGGCCCTTAGTACGTTCCTTGGACTATCTAGGATTGATAATGGGTTGGTGATAGACTAGTTTAGCAGGATAGCTTGACTAGGATGTTTAGAGGGATGCGCTAGGAGTGCACTGTTAGAAGAGATGTGAGGGGTATCTCATGGGAGTGCGATACCAAACTTAAATATGAGATAAAACCTTTTTCAAAATAATAAGGCATTTATGCACTTGCTAAATATTTTCAAAACTCGGGCTCTGACCCGCTTATCTACTTTTCCTTTCTTTCTACATTATATATATATAGGTGTCCAGACACAGGGACGCCTGGATGGCACATCCTTCGAGTCAGACGTCAGCTGCAGCTGTTGTGGATGCATGCAGGATTTTCAGTAGATGCTTCCATTCTTGTAATCTGGATAGGAGGTATTGTATAAACATTCGGGCCAATGGTCCAACTGCATTTATGTATTCTTTTAGTACATCATTCGATATGATTGTATATTTCGACCGAGTTTTCGGTTATTTTATTTCATTTTAGTTTTATTTCCGCAAAACTGTGTGGATGTTTTATTTACAGTTGGTAAAAAGAGTAATAAAGTTAAAATTTTGACACCGGCCTAATAGGTTATTAGTAATTAAATGGATTTCGACAGTGATGCTAAGAATGATCCATATGAGACTCCTGTTTTAATTTAATGTTAGAGTGATCACCCGGTATCTTATTAGGCGGGGTGTTACAGATGGTATCAGAGCATCAGGTTCTAGTGTCCTTAGGAATCTGTGCGGACGTACTACGCTTTCAGCGTTGCTCTCATTTGTTATAGAGCCTCAGGATTAGGATTGTTGATTTCTCTTGTGAGATTTTGTTCTCCTACCATGTTAGAAGATTATAGAAATCTTTTACGCGCTCGTTTGATAATCGTGTGCGGGGCTTGGATGGCAGCAGGAGGTGAGGCTTAGCTGGAGCAGCTGGTGGAAGTTGGGGACGAGGGCCTTAGTAGAGGTCACTCTCCTTAGTGTAATTGTTAAGGATTTTGGCAGTGACTACTAAATAATGGTAGTTAGGAGTACCGCAGTACCACTGAAGTAGAGAGTGGTACTAAAGTCGAATTCCTCATTGAAATTGAGGGTTCGAAAGGGACCTTACGGATAATCTTAACCGTGAGTCCCCACGATTTAGTCGGAATGAGAAGGATGTTGTTATGAGTTTTACCTCAATCGAGGAGGTATATTTGGAGTGACTAGATAAAGTCGTGATATTAGTTAGCCCTAGACTCGTGTGTGTAATTTGAGTTATGGCGGTAACGATAACATAATATCATGTATGTCTATTTGTTTTCCGCGATAGCGGAATTTTATTTTCCTTCATTCGCCATAAAGGCGGGTGTTGATGTATTGTGTATATATATATATATATATATATATATATATATATATATATATATGGTTTGGGATACTCGTTTTATATGTCTATACGAGTATGGTGATATGATGTATATAACACATCATGGTGTATTTTCGGAGCGATAGCAGGCTAAAAATGACAAGTCTATCGTGTCCATGGTTCCTGGAGGGAGCAGGTTATTGTTGCGGTGCCTCACCTAGATATAGGTTGAGTTCACCTTATTTATTGTGGGATACGAAACTTCGATGAGTAGAGGTTTCATTATCGTGATTTGGGTATATGGCGACCTTATATATATGATTTAAGGCCGCAGGATTTGTGTTGAGCTGTAAGATACAGCTCATTACTATTTGCGCAAGGACTTAAAAATGAGTGCGAGCGCAGGGTGGTATGACTTTTAGTTAGAGATATGAGTTCAGACCACCTTTTTGTTGGATTAGGGGATAGGGATATCCCGGTGGCATGTTGAAATAACGCAACTCCATAACCAACGAAGTCAAGGGTTAATGTGTGGAGGGGTTCCTTGTTTGGATTTCGCTTTGCGAGACACTCCACACATGACTCTTAACGGCGTCGGGAGTGGAGAGCTGTTATGGGATGCAAGGATGTTGATTTTGTGGAAAGGTCTTATAGTATGGATGAACCACTATAGGCTATGAGCCACATGATATTGATATACTTATGGAGATATTGTGCTATGGAAAAGCACTAAAGTGGTCCCCTCGCCACAAGTGGGTGGATGAGGTTGGACTTAGAGAAATTGGTTTGAGGATAATAACCAGCCTTAATGAAAAGGAAAATTATGAGAAGGTATGTTTTGGGTATTATGTACGTGACACTTTTACAGAAAGTGGGCACTTCGATTGATTAGGTTTCCTTCCGTATGGGCGGAAGGATAAGATAGTAGAAATGCGTTTGTAGGAGGATCGTAGGCAGGATTTAGGACGTCCCGCTTGTGTGCCTTAGGTCGTTATATCTCGATGACCGACAACGCAAGGGAGTAGTGTAACGGGAGGGTTCCTTGTCTGGATTTCACTTTGCAAGACGTCCCACGCACGAAACCAAGCAAATGTCGGGATTCGAGAGAGGCCTTGGGCACTAGGGACATATTTAGGATACTCGTTTCGCTTAAGTAGGGTAACGCTTAGACCGTAGCATTAGTAGGATGTAGGTTCGCTAGAGTTAGTGGCGTCGAGGTTAGGAGGATTGAATTTTCGAGGGTCGGGAGGACCCATAGATGAGTATTACACCGAGGAAAGGAGATCCTTATTGGGAGAGAGTGTTACGTGTCAGACGTTCACTACGGATGTGCAGATATGCACAAGTTTGAAAGGTGTATGGGCACCTTGGTAAGATGGTTTTATATACCGCCTGAAATAGAATGGGTGTAGTATATAAGGTTGAAATTTATGTCGATAGGCATTATAGATGATGGGTATTATGTGACGTATTAGAGTCACTTTACGATCGTGGTAGTCGTGTAGCATATGGTTGGGAACCATCGGGTTAGTATCCTTCCCTTGAGGTTTTAGGATTCGTAGTGATCCTAGTTGGATGGTGTAGGTAATATCTGAATTTCGAGGACGAAATTCCGTTGTAAGGGGGGGAGTATGTAACAACCCGCCCTTTTGGAGACAACTAAATTCCATAATTAAATATAAATTGGCAATTTGGGGAATTTTCCTAAATAGTAATTTTTGGGATTTTCGAGGATTGAATGATTTTCGATGGGTGCTATAATTATTTTTGGGACTAAATAGGTCGAAATATTTTAATTATATGTCGCCGTTGAGTAAAGCTACACGAGGTAATATTTTTAATTGGAAAACCCGCATTTATTTATTTTGGGTTGGAATAGTGATTTTTGGTCAAGTACCTCGGATAGAAATTTCGACTGCGCCATGAGTCTCAGAATGTCTGAGATAGTCGGAAAAGAGTGTCCGATTGTCGAAATTGAGCTTCGGGGAATTTCAGAGGTAAAAGTAACTCGTAATTGGGTAAACGAGTCATTTTTGGGTTTTAAGGGGTATAACCCTTTTCTTTCTTTATAAAGAGAGGGAGAGGGAGAAAAAGATAAAGGAAAGAAAGAAAAGAGAGAGAAGAGAGAGAGGAAGGAGAAAGAGGAGGAGAAAATGGAGATCTCGGGCCAACTCCGCCGGATTCGACTCGAGGACGTCGAATTTTATCCACGAGGCAAGTGTTTACTTGCTATATTTATCTTTATGCATAAATATCTCATACTGTAGTTTGGTATAAACAAACCCTAAAGGTTTTGGGGTGGGTTATCGTGGATAAAACGAGTTTTTGGGAGTTAAAACAATTAAACCCCAATAATATTTCAATTTTGTGGAACTTAGGTTTTAACCTAAATTAATTGGTGGTTTTGGGTTCTTGGATGTTTAGAACCCTTAATGTATGTGTATTTGTAGTCGGTTGAGGTTGTAGGACGCTGGGTGAGGTGACAAAAGCTTGGGAGAAGCTTTAATGGCCGAAATCGTCTCGGAGAAGACGATGAATAGTAACCCGTCACTTTAGGGGGCCATTTTGGCCAGGAAAAGAATTGATTTAGCTTTCGGCCAAAACACAAAAGTTGTAGATCTTTTTGATACGGTCACTTGGGCACCAACCGTGTATTTTTCCAATTTTTTTATGATTTGATATGATTTTTACAAGATGACAGCTCCGGGTTGAAATCATCAACTCGGAAATCAAATCGGGAATTGGAAAAATTACGGCTAGAATTAATTGTGTAGATGTTTGGGATATTTTTTGGGGTAGTTTAGAAACCCCGAAAATGAATTTGGGTTGGTTGATAAGGGACTTGAGGATTTTAGTTTTGGAGACCTGGTGTGACCGGTCGACTGCGCCCCTAAGGCCGGTCGACCGCGTCAAGGAGAAAGGGCCTACTGCTTTGTTTCGTAGGCTTATTTACAACCCGCGGTCGACCGGGGGTCTAGGACCGGTTGACCGGTACCCTGTTTTCAGCCCAAGATTTTGGAGATTAGGATTATTTCTCCTCTTTGAGTTTAAAGTTTAAGGCCCCTCTAAATTAGAGTATTATAGATGGTTAAGTCCTATAGGACTTGAGGAATTGAGAATGTATATATATGTGTATATTCACTTAGAGTGAATTAGTATAATTGAAGATATCCAAATGGATCCGTAGATGGGATTTAAGTATGTATTACTTATTAAAGTAAGAAAATACTTTGGGTTTAGTATCATGCTTATATGAATGCATGATTGTGATTCCTGAAGGGAATCTTTGGGATTATGGTCATCGCTAGATGATATAGGCCATTATGGCCGGTTATATATTCTAGGAGGAATATATGGTATATGTATATACTAGGTGATTAAAGTATATATATATGATATGATGGAAATGATTTTGAAGATATAAAAATGAATATTTTCAAAATGGAAAGACAAATTATTTTCATAATTGATAAATTATGGTTACACACCTCCCTGAATTCCTATCATAAGGGAAGTTGCGCGCGTTGTGGTGAAGCCTTCCTGGCTATTGAGCAAGTTGGATATAGTCCCTAGGCCATATGGGCGGTTATTTATTTTCTGTGCTGGTTAGGGGATTCTGGGTGTGGTCCTGACTTTCCCGCAGGCAATATGGCCGCTTCCCGACGTTGGTAGGTTCCCAGGTTGTCTTGTATAGATAGGCCCTGGAAGATGATAGCCATTTAGGGGCGCGTCCAGTGAGGAAACCCGGAGGGGCGGTCTTAGATTTATTAAAGCAATTCATGATAATGGATTGGCTTTAATTTACATTTCCTGAGTATAAAAAGAGAAATGGGATGACATATAAAGGAAAAGCATTTTTATGATAATAAAGCTGGATTTAAAAAAAAAAGTATATGATTTGGTAAAGCAATTCATGATAATGAATTGGCTTTTATATTTAAATTTCTTGAGTATAAAAAAAGGGAAATGGGAAGTTTTGAGAAAATGAAAAGTATTGATAAATACTTGCATATAAATCCTCAGTCCGGGAGATAGATCCGGATGTATATTGTAATATGAATATGTATATATGGATGAATCGAGTACCGAGGGTCTAATGGATCCCGACGATCGACCTTGCCGCATAGTAGTGTATCGGGGGGTTCCTTGTTTGGATTTCGCTTCGCGAGACACCTCACGCACGAATATGACAGTGTGTTGAGACTGGGGAGAAGTTTAATCCTTAGTGCTCTTATATTATAAATTCTTATGGTATATATATTTATATATATCTTTCTGTACTGAGGGACTCGCGGATCTCGACGATCGACCGTGCCGCGTAGTAGTGTATCGGGGGGGTTCCTTGTTTGGATTTTGCTTCGCGAGACACCCCACGCACGAACATGGCATAGAGTTGAGACTGGGGTGAAGTTTATCCCTTAGTACATTCCTTGGACTATCTAGGATTGATAGTGGGTTGGTGATAGACTAGTTTAGTAGGATAGCTTGACTAGGATGTTTAGAGGGATGCGCTAGGAGTGCACTATTAGAAGAGAGGTGAGGGGTATCTCATGGGAGTGCGATACCAAACTTAAATATGAGATAAAACCTTTTTCAAAATAATAAGGCATTTATGCACTTGCTAAATATTTTCAAAAATCGGGCTCTGACCCGCTTATCTACTTTTCCTTTCTTTTTATATTATATATATATATATATATATATATATATATAGGTGTCCAGACACAGGGACGCCTGGATGGCACTTCCTTCGAGTTAGACGTCAGCTGCAGCAGCTGTGGATGCATGCAGGATTTTCAGTAGACGCTTCCATTCCTGTAATCTAGATAAGAGGTATTGTATAAACATTCGGGCCAATGGTCCAACTGCATTTATTTATTCTTTTAGTACATCATTCGATATGATTGTATATTTCGACCGAGTGTTCGGTTATTTTATTTCATTTCAGTTTTATTTCCGCAAAACTGTGTGGATGTTTTATTTACAGTTGGTAAAAAGAGTAATAAAGTTAAAATTTTGACACCGACCTAATAGGTTATTAGTAATTAAATGGATTTTCGACAGTGATGCTAAGAATGATCCATATGAGACTCCTGTTTTAATTTAATATGGAGTGATCGCCCGGTATCTTATTAGGCAGGGTGTTACAGATGGTATCAGAGCATCAGGTTCTAGTGTCCTTAGGAATCTGTGCGGACGTACTACGCTTTCAGCGTTGCTCTCATTTGTTATAGAGCCTCAGGATTAGGATTATTGATTTCTCTTGTGAGATTTCGTTCTCCTACCATGTTAGAAGATTATAGAAATCTTTTACGCGCTCGTTTGAGAATCGTGTGCGGGGCTTGGATGGCAGCAGGAGGTGAGGCTTAGCTGGAGCAGCTGGTGGAAGTTAGGGACGAGGGCCTTAGTAGAGGTCACTCTCCTTATGGTAATTGTTAAGGATTTTGGTGGCGACTACTAAATAATGGTAGTTAGGAGTACCGCAGTACCACTGAAGTAGAGAGTGGTACTAAAGTCGAATTCCTCATTGAAATTGAGGGTTCGAAAGGGACCTTACGGATAGTCTTAACCGTGAGTCCCCACGATTTAGTCGGAATGAGAAGGATGTTGTTATGAGTTTTACCTCAATCGAGGAGGTATATTTGGAGTGACTAGATAAAGTCGCGATATTAGTTAGCCCTAGACTCGTGTGTGTTATTTGAGTTATGGCGGTCACGATAACATAATATCATGTATGTCTATTTGTTTTCCGCGATATCGGAATTTTATTTTCCTTCATTCGCCATAAAGGCGGGTGTTGATATATTGTGTATATATATATATATATATATATGGTTTGGGATACTCGTTTTATATGTCTATACGAGTATGGTGATATGATGTATATAACACATCATGGTGTATTTTCGGAGCGATAGCAGGCTAAAAATGACAAGTCTATCGTGTCTATGGTTCCTAGCCACATGGATAATGAAATGACGGGGGTCCAAGCACACTAATATGACACATTAAACATGAAACACTGATGACACAAAAATAAATTGAAAATATTTTTATGTTTTTCAAGAAAATATTTTTGACCCAAAAATAAAATATTTTTACATTTTTCTCAAAATTATTTATAACCAAAAATCTTTTTTTGTATTTTTCAAAAAAAATTATCAAAAACAAAATCTTTTTGTATTTTTCATAATAAGACTCAATAAATGAAATAAAAATACAATACAAAAGGTACATATGTCATAACACTAGCAAGATTTAAATCATAATGCAAAGACTAGCGTTTGACAAACATAGCAATACAATCATCCTTTAGATTTATCATGGGAAGAATCAAGTGCAACCAAACAAAAACCTTGAAGTTTAATTCCTAGAGCCTCTAAGTCCAACTTCCTAACCCAAGTTGGTGTGAAATGACGCATGGGGGTTTTGGGAACCGAAATTGAATTTATTCTTAAATTTCTTAGGATTATTCCTAAGGTCATAATAAAAACGTCTAAGGTGACCTTTCCTACCACAATGAGTGCAAGTGTAAACACGGTCGGAATGATTACCAAAATGTCGACCTCTCCTTACATTCCTAGTGGGATTTCTCACACGATTGGTATTGGCTTTGGGAATGAGAACAACTCTTATCATCGTACCCTATACCAAACCTATCTACCTTGATTTTGATGTTACCTAACATCCTATTCAACTTATCTAACCTAACATCCAAATCAAACTTCACCTTACTTGAGTCTTTCAATCTCTCTTCTAGCTCACTAATCCTAGACTCAAGCAAACACCTAGACTCCTCAAATGCTAGAGCCTCTTTCTTTAAATCCTCTATCAAACCACGAAGACTATCTCTCTATTTCTCCACATATTCTAGTTTCTCCTTGAGAGTCTTCTCCCATTCCTTAAGATCCTCAATCAAAGCATCATTATTTTTTACCTCACACTCATTCAACTTAGCTTGCAATTTTAAGTTTACCTTTTTCACCTTTATCGCTTCCACATACAACTCACTAAAAGGCAACTTGAAACTCTCCTACATCAATCTCCTCATCCTCACTATCTTCACCCTCACTCACTTGGGATTCACACTAAACGGCCATGGAGGTGTCATGCACATGAGATTATTCATGGGAATATTTATCGTCGTCGCTCACATGCCATGCCATAAACTATATAAAGTTACACTCAATGGGGTAACTCTCTCCCTCTTTTGGTTCACTAGAACTTAAAGTGGCGTTATAAGCTACCGGTTTCCTACCCTCTTTCTTAAGCTAGTGGGACACTTGGCAACCTTGTGACCATACCCCTCACACCCAAAACACTTATCCGACTCAACCCTCTTAAGATTCTCACTCTTATCCTTAGGGGCGGGATCTGCCTTGTTGTTCTGGAATTTCTCAAGTCTTTTGGAATCTTTCAATTGCTTTGGGAACTTAAGAAACTTTTTGAACTTCTTTCCCATAAGGCTACATCCTCAAAATTGGAATCAGAATCATCATCTAAAATTTTAATCTCCTTCTTTCGGAGTTTCAAAGCAAATCCCTTTTCTTTCTTTAGCACTTTTTTTGAGGTAAACATATCGAGTTCAGAGGTTTGTAAGTCACTAACAATCTCTTCAAGTTTAGTAGATTCAAGCATACCCAAGGAGTTCAAAATGGTCACTTTTACATAAAATCTACTCAGCAATGACCTTAATATTTTCTTTATGACTCGATTGTCAGGTATTTTCTCTCCTAAGTTAAACAACGAGTTGACAATATTTGACAATCTAGCATAAAACTCATCAAACGAATCACTCTCTAGCATCTTAATTGTCTTTAAGATTTTGGAATTTACACTCCCTAATCGTGCTAGTGCCCTCATGAGTAAGTGCAAGAATATCCCAAGCCTATTTTAAGGTTTCACTCGTCATGATTCGATTATACTTTTCTGGTGTGACTTGTGAGGAAATAACGTGAAGACCTTTAGACTTGTAAAGTGCAAGTCTATGTTCGGCTTAGGTCGATGACTCAAAAAGTTTTAAAGTAGTGGCCTTACCATCTCGTATGACCGGTGGTGTCCAACCCTTTTCTATCGCCAACCACACACGCTCATCAATTGATTTTAAATCACTTATCATTTGCATTTTCCAATAACTATAGTTAGTGCCATAAAAATAGGAGCTTCAAAAGTTTCATAGTTTTCGAAATTCAACCTTTAAAATACGAGGGATAAATACAATAAAAAATATGTTTCTAGATCTGATACCAATTTGTAGGCCCCTTTTTATTTTGACTGAGTTTTAAGGATGCCAAAAATAACTTTCTTTTTTAAAACCCTTTTTCCAAATTTTATACACACCAAGTGCGTGAACCAATTTTAGTTAAGTTCAATTTTAACTTGTTTAATCCTATACATGAATCTAGGTGATTAAAGCAAGTAAACTAAATAAGTTCACAAAGGCGACGCCGAAAGTATGAGGAAACCACTAAGGGAAAAAATCTCGAATGGCCCAAGCCAGACAATCACTATGATGTGGTATTACAAAGTACATACGATACACTTACTCAACAACTCGATCCCCCACAAGTCTTGACGCTCCTCTGATCTTTCAACCACTCCTCCACAGTTCCCACACATAAGTCCTTATATGATGTTCGTCCACAACACACGCATCCACATATGTATCAGTGTTTACCGATGTAGCTTGGTAACATCTATGATGTTGAACACAAACTCCTTCACTTCTTCACCACAAAACCCAACGTTCAAAGTGATGAACAAAATCCAATAGTGCAAACCAAGATCTATATATCATATGATAATGAAAGCTCGGATCTCGAAACTCTAAGGATGTTTTTAGACTTTGAAAACCTTAGAAAATTTGTGTAGAAAATGTACTGTATGTAAACTGATTTTCTGGTTCTACAACTTTCGAAATTCAAAGTGAAACACGCCTTAAATAATAAACTTGAGTCGGGGCATCGTTCGAACAAGATAAGCATGTCGCTTGAATGAAATTTCCATGTCGATCAAACGACATGTTCATCTCGCTTGAACGACCTGCAATGTCGTTTGAACCACTAAACACACGATTTTATTATCTACACAACTCTAAATGATCCGTATCTTAGAAAAAATGAAGTTTAACATTTTAAAAAGATTTTTTTAATAAAAATAACATTTTAAAAACATTTTTAGAGTCCCATAAACATTATGCATTCATACCTGAGCGATCTCAAAATGCAATGAAGACGTGCAACGTGCACCAAATTAATATCGGGATGATGAATCTCTGAAGCTTGGCCACAATGTCTTCAATAAACTTTGTCATAGACTGTGTGGGGTCATGACAATAAAAAATCTATCTATGACTAAAAAACAATTCTTTGTTCTGGGAATAAGTCAAATACTTACAATGGACTCAATTGAAATTTTTTTCCTTACAGTTTTTTCCTTATATGTTTTCTTTCTTTCCTAAATGAGTGTGTAATCATTGGAATAACTTTAATTTTTTTTTTATCTTGGATTCAAATATTTCAGATGTCGAAACAATGATTCATAACCTCCCTCACATATATATTACAAATAAAATCAGTTAATACTAAAATCCAAAAAATTACCTTTTATACTTTATTTGAAGTATAAATTAATTTTATTTTAGCATGCGTTCCTTATGGATTCGATACCCTACGCACCGTTATACTCATAAAATGTGTAGTGAAAGTGTAGGTTTTTGTAATAAGGCTAAACAATAATATTATAATTGCATGATCAATCGGTTTACACTTAATCATGACTTGAGAAGGATGAGCTTCGTATTGAACTTATTAAATATAGAATGATTTAGAGTCATACCATTATGATCATCTAAGTGATGACAATGAGAATCAAGTGATGGTGATCCTAGTAAATCTACATGGTAAGGGATACTCATACCAGGCTCTGGTATCGAGGGTAGTTTACTTAGATAAACATTTATAATATATTATGGTTCTTATATACTTGTCATCTAAAATAAATTTAACCTATAAAACTACATCTTGCATGTGGTCCTTTTTATTTATTTATATTGTATTGTCGTTTCTTATATTTTTTGTTGTTTAAATTAATTGTTAACATCCTTGTTATTAACAGTGAATTTAAACATAAAATTGAATTCTTACACTGAATTTAAACACCAAAATTGAATCTTTGTGACTTTAAAATGGAGACAACATTGGAAAAAATAACAAATGCCATCATTGATCGACTTTTATGTTAAAAATGTCGGGTGAATCAATTTCAAAAGAGAGACTCCCGTGGTTGGTTAGTTGTTATGGCATGGTATCCCGTAGGAATCCAATGTTGCGGGAGTATTACATATGCCTTAACATTACCAGCATATATATTTTCAAAAATACAAACATATATGCTAAACTTTTGCTAGTTCAACACTTTTTAATGCCTTGGAGCCCTTTCTTTGCTAAAATTGTTATAACAAATATCATTTTAATTTTTTTTTATCAGACCCTAGGTATGGTATGGTATGATATAATATAAATTATTATTACAATAAAATAGAATGTTATTTTTATAAAAGATAATAAACTAAAACAACAATGTGCCGTAGGCACAATGCATAATCGCAAACACATGCCGTAAACTTGAAAAATTCTGAAAAACAAACGTATCGAGAGAAAAATGACAAACATGTCATCAACATAAACCTTTTCTAATTCGATAATATATACTTTTTAATCTCTAATGGTATATTTACAAAAACTACATCAACATAAACAAGTTTGATCTTGTAAAATATTATACACACGAGGAATATTTTATTTATAGTGTTAAATTATATGCCTGCGCGTGTGCGCGCGCACACACACACACACATACATACATATATATATATATATATATATATATATATATATATATATATAATTGAGCATATAGTAATATTAAATACACCACTTACCCACACATTACCAATAAGATTTTTATAGACACCACATTTTCATACCCCTCCTACTCAATAATGATCTCATTTGAGGATTCTCTCAAACACCCGTAGTCTCAAACGACACCCGACTTTTGCACTTGAGTTGACTTTGATAGTTTTCTAGATTTTTAATTGGTATAGAACAAAGATCACAAGTCTATGAATTACCTTTCTAATGGATTTGGCTGTTTATGATTCGAGTGATTGCGTAGGAAGATATGGATGAAAATGCAAGAAATTGGATGATTCCCATGTCGATCGCCAGGTTTGCAGGCCATATGTAATTTCCTTTTTTTTCTTAGTGGTCAAGTTTTTTCCCATGTTGATCGTCGAGTTTCTCCCTATACTGATCGACAGGATACTAAGGGTGGCTTAGTCCTTTACCCGTTAAATATTTTCCTATAAAAGTAAAGGCATGACCTCATTTTTCATTTCTCAAATTGAATGAAACTTTCACCCCTTGTAAAATCTCTCACATTTATCTTATAATCTCAACTTTCCCTTTCCAAATCCCATTATCCTAACATCCTTCTCACCAAATTCCATCATGTGAGTATCATTTACATTACATCCCTTAAATCATCTAAGCACATTGAGGATCATTTGAAGTCATTTACAAGAAAGATTTCCATATTGAATATCAATTAGAGATTTAAAAATATCTTAAACTTATATTTATATTTTCCCCTTTATTTTAGTTTATTATTTTCATTTGGATTATCCATACTTCTCATTTTTCATATTTAGTACCTTTTCCCCAAACTTATTATCACAACTTAATTACCTTTTTATTCAGATATATATCCTTAAACTTATTTCATAAATCCTAAAAATAAGATTTAATTTATATTTGACAATATAATGGTGTTACTTTCTTAATTTATCGATAATAAGGATTTCAATACCCCATTTCTCACAAAGGGGTTTAGTATACATTCTTTGTCAAACAAACCATTAGCACCCTTAAATTAGAAATATAATGTTGATCCACCCCCTTTAAACCGGTTTCAAACTATGTGGGCTTTGATCTATCCTAAAGAGATCACGTGGGCGATCCGAATTTACTCTAAGATTCAAGTCCTATTATGCGTACATTCTTTCCGTTTTTCTTTGATTTATTTATGCCTTTTTATAACTTTACCAATTCTTTCACTTAGGTACTTATTTATTCGTATTTACTTTCCTATAGTGACATCACGACTAATGCAATCATGTTCACATCTTCATTCACTTATTTTGCTATTATTTCTCACCTTTTCCATGGTGATGTCATAAGACGACCTCTCTCTACACACACATATATTCAAGCACACACTTATATATTTTTTCAATCCTGCTTTCCATTTTTCTTTGATTTATTTTTGCCTTTTTGAAACTTTACCAATTCTTTCACTTAAGAACTTATTTATTCGTATTTACTTTCCCATAGTGACGTCACGACTAATACAATCTCGCTCACATCTTGATTCACTTATTTTTCTATTATTTCTCACCTTTTCCACGATGATGTCATAGTACGACCTCGCTCTACACACACATATATTACAAGCACACACTTATATATATTTTCAATCCTTCTTTCCATTTTTCTTTGATTTATTTTTGCCTTTTTATAACTTTACCAATTCTTTCACTTAAGAACTTATTTATTCGTATTTACTTTCCCATAGTGACGCCACGACTAATACAATCCCGTTCACATCTTGATTCACTTATTTTTCTATTATTTCTCACCTTTTCCATGGTGATGTCATAATACGACCTCGCTCTACACACACATATATTACAAGCACACACTTATATATTTTCAATCTTGCTCACTTTCACTTGCTTGTATACTTATATTGCACACACTCTCACTAACACTCATACACAAAAGAGAAAGAGAGTATATATATATATATATATATATATATATATATATATATATATATAGAGAGAGAGAGAGAGGGTCTCTCCAACATACCTCTCAATACCATACCTATGAACATACCTATTTTTTAAAATAGTAAAAAAATGCAACCAAATCTTGTATACACAATCTCTATAATGAGTATATCATCTAAAAAATAATCATAAAAAAATTCAACCCAGAAATGGGTGAAATGAAAAGTGGATATATATGAGAAATTTTGACCCTTCAAATTTTTTCCACCATCTCACCTGCTTTCGGGTTGAATTTTTTGATGATTTTTTTGTAGATGATCTCCTTACTATGTAGATCGTATATAGCGAGTTTAATTAAAAAAAATTAAGTTTTTACTATTTTTAAAAATGGGTACATTCATTAATATGTTAAGTGATGTATGTTGGAGAGCCTCAATATATATATATATTATTTTTAGCACTAAAGACTGAAATGGTCGAGTGTATGCTTAACACCTAACTTAATCCTCAATCACATTTATCTTTATTTTTCCATAATAATTTGCCTAATAGCCTTGTTTTGGGATTATTTGTTTTAATTTCCATGTTTTAGGAAAAATAGGCTAACGAATCGTAGTTTTAAACTTCACACATGCATTTTCATACTACGATCGCATGCACTGCATTATTACCCAATTTCATCGTGTACTAGGCCTCTTAATTATGAGTTATTAGTTTTGTTGGGTGCGATGAATGTAATAATCGTGCCCGATATTTTATCCGTTTCTCGTGTAATTTGTAATCATGGAGAACCCTTGGGCATTTGACCTATAATAAATGGATTATTGTCTATAATTTATTGTTCTTGTGGACTTTGTGGAATTTATTGGGAATCGAATAGCCAAAAACTAATATAGGAAGTTTATTTATATTGTTTAAATGAATATGAGAGTCATTCGAATGAGATTCCTCCCTCGTTTGAATGGGCTTCAAACGAAATTCTAATGACAAGCCTCTGCATACGATTTTCGACCTCTTTAGATAGTCGTTCAAATGTCATTCGAATGAGATTCATTCTTGTTCGAACAAGAAGTGATCTCATTCGAACTGCCCATGCAAAAATTTAATATTTTGGCATTTTCTTTATGTTTTGTCAACATTTGGACCATTGGATTGATGAGATGTCAATTTTTGGTTGAAGAAAATCCAAAAACGTGGGTAGCTTGGTTTGGCCTTTGGATAAAACCATTTTTAAAGGGTTTGGGGGGTTATTTAAGAGAGAGAATTGGTGGGTTCTTTCCCACCCATTTTCATATCTGCCATAACTTCTCTCCTTCTCTTGTTTCAAGGCCACTTCTTCTTCCTCAAACTATTTTCACTATAGTTACAATATACCTCCACTATAATGCACCATTTCCACCCCATTTCCAAGCTTTATTCTTCCTCTACAAGCCTTGTTAAGGTAGAAGTTGGGTTTAGTGGAGCAAGTAGGATCATTCAAGATAGCTTAGGAGTATTTTTGAAGATCTTTTAGGGTATTTTAAAGTCTAGAGACTCCATCTTCATCTTCTTTGCTATTGTCCTCTCCAAATCTTAAGGTAGGATTTCTCTCTCTCTCTCTCTCTCTCTCTCTCTCTCTCTCTCTTTTAGTTTTCAAGGTTTCAAGTAATGAAAAGTATGTAGGATGCATGCTAGATATAATTTAATGTAACATTGAAGATATTTTCTACTATGTTCAAGTCTTGCAAAAATGGAGTTCAAAGAAGATAAAACCTAAATGGGTTTTGATGAATGAATGGCATTTTTAACCTTGAAATATGAAGAGTAAGCACATAGAATGTAAACCCATGTTAATATCATGTTTATTTTCATATTTGAGGATTTTTAGGCTTGAATTCCTCCCTAACATGTGTAGAAACATGTAGTATGTTGGTAGAAGACATCTAGACTTTATAAATGATGTTTAAAATGGGTTTTATGAGAAAATATAAAAGTGTGGAAAAACGGACCTAAAATGTGTTATAAATATTATATTATTAAGAATGAAGAAAAATAATATTTAAGGTTACATTTGATAATTGGGCAAGATAATAGATATTTTGCTAAAATGGTCTTCAAAAGATTTCAATGTAATTTACGTAGTGAAATAAAAAATGATGAAGAATAACTTTTGAATATAAATCATAAAAGGATGGTTTTGAATGGAAATGTTGATTTTTAATGCGAAAATGAATTATGTATGTATTTCATAAGGTTATGGAAAATAGAGGGTAAAACATTACTTTTGATAAAAATGAGGGTCCTAGTGGTCGAAGTTCCTCGTTATACCTTATTGGTTAGTTTTTGTAAAAAGGATAAAGTAGACATATTGACATTGATGAGACGAAATGGTGATATGAACCATAATAAAATGATAAAAAAGGTAAATGACGGAATAATGTGGATGTTGGAAAAAATATTAAAACACATTAATATGGACTCGAATGACACCGAAAATAATTAAGAAGGGCCTCGAGCCCTCGGCTGAAAGACCCAAAATCACTGTCCAGAGAATATGGAAGCATAGACGACAGTGTGGATCCCATTAAAATATGCGAATATTGGAAAATTCTGAAAAAAGATAATAAAAAGGGAATGATTATGTTTTTGCTCGAAAATGTAAATAAGAAAACCTAATGAAATGGGATAAAAAGGAGACTAAGGAATATAATGTGGTTAATTAATCTCTAGACCCAGTAAAGGGTAGTATAAAATGGTTAAGTGTGAGTATAAAATGGTTAATTAATCTCTAGACCCAGTAAAGGGTAGTATAAAATGGTTAAGTGTGAGTATATTCCTTTACTGGGTCTAGAGATTAATTAACCATTTTATACTCACACTTAACCATTTTATACTCACACTTAACCTAGTATTAATGCAACTACCATGCAATTCATATTCCTATACATAAAATGGTTAATGAATTGCATGGTAGTTGCATTAATACTAGCTAAATTATAAAACGTTTCTATAATTATTAAAATACATATTATATGTATAGTATTTTTTTATATAGAAAATGTATAGCTTGGTATTACCTACCCTGCTGAGCGTTTACTCACTCCTACTTTTCATGTAAAAACCCCCACCCCCACCCTAGGTACATCGAGTAGGGACATCGCGAACGGCGCCGATAAGGCTCCAGAGGGCAATCATCTTCATTGGAGGTTTTGTAATTTTATGTAAATTATCCTGTAAAACTTTGGTACTAGGGACATTTAAACATTTATTCGGGCCTTTGGCCATATGATGCGATAATGCAAGGATGAATCTGGTTTACTTCTCTTTAAATTAGTATTGCTGGATTAATCGGATTTTTATAAATAAAACTTGAAAATTAACTTAATTACTTAAAGTGGTAATTTCTTTTCTTAAATTAAAATTGGTAATTTAATCTTTAACAAATGGTGAAATTGAAAGGTTTTTCTTAAATTAAAAAATTGGAATTTTCTCCTCCCCCTTAAACTCCTTATTTCGGTGCGGGTTGCTTGAATGGTGACCCAAAACTAGGTTAGGGCGTTACAAATTGTATCAAAGCAATAGGATCCCCTGGTGTGACAGAGTGTCTACAATTTTCTTATACGCTTCCGTGTAGTTAACGCTTTTGTCACTATTTAAGTA
This sequence comes from Sambucus nigra, assembly GCA_949130495.1. Classification (NCBI taxonomy): domain Eukaryota; kingdom Viridiplantae; phylum Streptophyta; class Magnoliopsida; order Dipsacales; family Adoxaceae; genus Sambucus; species Sambucus nigra. Next base: position 320,376,978 of record OX422215.1, on the reverse strand, counting down.
CATAGCTCCCACGATCGCTTTCATTCGCATCATCGTGAATCGAACTCTCCTTTCTTATGTAGATGCATCCACATCGTGATGTGGCTAGTGGGTTAGGTAATAGCCAGCTTAGACGCATGGAGCAAGCCATGTGATAGCTTACTGACTCCCTCTCGCAACAACAGAAGGCCAACCATAGTGGAACGGTTGAGAGTACTACCTCTTCCTGCATCTTGAAGGAGTTTAAAAAGCTACACCCACCCACTTTTAATGGGGCAACTAGTCTTGATGCCGCAAAGGAGTGGATCGATGAAGCTACTCGAGTCATGGAGATTCTTGACGTTCCAGCTGAGCACAAAGTCAAGATAGATAAATTCCAGCTTATAGAGCAGGCACAACATTGGTGGAGTGCCTACTCTGCCGGTGCAACAGAGACCATAGACTATGGTAGCTTCAGAGTTGCCTTCCTTGACGGATACTTTCCCCAAGAATTTAAGAATGCCAAGAAGGACAAGTTCGTTATTTTTATAAAGGGGAAGACCTCCATGAATGAGTACATGATCAAATTTGAAAGATTGTGTAAGTATGTGGATGTTGTACAGAAAGATGAGGCTAAGAAGACGAGGTTATTTATCAAAGGCCTCAACCTGGGAATTTGACGGATCCTGGCAGGTATAGATCTGCCAAACTTAAGGTCAGCACTAGAAAAGGGTATCAGATTGGAGGTAGATGATGAGGATGCCAAGGACATCAGGGAAAAGAAGAGGGATCCCTGTGGGTCCCAGAGCGGCGATCATATTAATGTCCAGGTGTGGGTCTCGAGGCTTTTTTACGAAGCTAAAGGCCGTTATGGCAGTTGGTTCTTCGTTCGCTCAGTGTACCGGTGATCAGGGTCCTATAGCCCCCAGAAAGAGCTTCGAGAAATCAACAGGGCAGTCATCAGACTATTAATTATCTATCGAATTGTAGTTCTAATTACATGGGTCCCACCTAGCTATAGAATAAGCAATTCTCCTCGGGCTATCATCAACCCTCGAGGCATAATATGGACGGTTCACGTCCAAGTCAGGGACAGAGTATCCATGGACCATGTCAAGTGTTCGGTAACTAGAGCAGAAAGTTCAACATTGAATGAGCCTATGCCATGTTGCAGTTTATTTCACCTTTCGACAATCCATCCGTAATGGAAGGTATGATTCTTTTGTTCAGTACATGGGTTAAGGAGCTATTTGATTCAGGTGTATCACACTCATTTATTTTAAGATCCTTAAAATTCAGTTTGGGACTAGAGGTAGATCAATTTCTTCCTCCTATCTTCATAAGACTTTTGGTTTATGGCAGTATATTTCTCAATAGGGCCTGTCGTAGTTGCATGGTTATCAATGTAGACTATGTTCTGGAGTATGACTTCATTCTCATGGACATGGATGGGTTTAAGGTGATCCTCGGTATGGATTGGTTATCATGCTTTGACGTTTCCATCGAAGGCCATCAACACAGTATCTCAGTATCCCTTCCAGACGGGTCTCACCATCATTTTAGTAGCGATTAAGACATTGATTATCCTTGCAAGTTCTCTACCGTGTGTGAGAAGAAATGGTACTTTAGCTGGTTTAGTAGTATGGTGGATCAAGATGAGCTGGATGGTATGTTATTAGACTACCCAGTGGTGTGGGAGTTTCCTAATATATTCCCAGATGATCTTCCTAGTTTACCTCCACACATGGAGGTATATTTTTCCATAGAGGTGCATCACGGCATCTCGCCTATCTCTATACCACCTCACAGGAGGGCTTCACTGGAATTCCAAGAGCTAAGGGTTCAGTTAGAGGAGTTGACCAGAAAGGGCTTCATTCTCCCTAGTGTGTCCCCTTGAGGATCTGCAATCCTTTTTTCTAAGAAAAAGGAAAACACTCTGCAATTTGTATTGATTACAGGTAGATAAATAGGGTGACGGTGAAGAATAAATACCCTATGTCTCGTATTGATGATTTATTTTACCAGTTACGCGGGGCAGACAAATTTTCCACGATTGTCCTTTGGTGTGGATACCATCAGTTATGCATCAGGGAGGATGATATTCATAAGACACCGTTTCAGACTCGATATGGGAATTATGAATTTCTATATATGCCCTTCAATTTGACCAATGCCCCGACGTTGTTCATGGATTTGATGAACCACATTTACCGTCCCTACTTAAACTGGTTTATAGTGGTCTTTATGGATGATATATTGGTCTATTCGGCATCGAATATAGACCACAAGGATCACCTTCACACGATATTTCAAGTTTTTAGAAAAACCAACCGTATGCTAAATTCGACAAGTGTGAATTCTAGATAGAGGAGGTCAAGTTATTTAGACATGTGGTTTTCGTTGATGGCATATTTATTGACTCTTCCAAGATTGAGGCTATTTTGGTATGGGATAGGCCAAAGAAAATCGTAGAAGCGCATAGCTTCTTAGGTTTGGCTGATTACTACCGTAAATTTTTGCAATACTTTCGAGGGTTGAGTTATCCCTAACCATGTTGACTCAGAAGGATGTGCACTTTGAGTGGTATAAGAATTATGAGTCTGCCTTTTAAGAGATGAAAGTCAGGTTGACTTTTAAGGCTGTTCTTATCCTCCTAGAGTGTGACAAGTGTTACATCATATATTATGATGCTTCAAGGTTAGGACTCGGTGCAGTACTGATTCATAATGGTCAGTTGGTCGCTTATATATTCCGTCAGCTAAAGGTGCATGAGAGGAACTATCCCACCCATGATTTGGAGTTGGCCACTATGGTATTTGTATTTAAGAGATGGAGGTATTATCTGTATGGGGAACGATTTGATATGTTTTCAAATCATAAGAGCCCCCAGTTCATTTTCACGTAGCATGATCTTAATATCCGTCAGAGACGATGGATGTAATTGATGGACGATTATGACTTATCATTATAGTATCATCCCAACAAGGCCAATGTGGAGGCCAATGCTCTAGCCAAAAGTCTAGCCTCAACCAGGCAGCGATGAAGTGTCATAGGGAAAAGATGTTCGGCGTGATGCAAAAGTTTGGTCTGCATGTCCAACGAGGATACGATAGGACGTACTTATAGGGTGTAGTGGGTAGTCCACTCATGGTGAAGTGTTCAACACTCTTACCATGGACAAGGACAATGGGTTGCAACACAAGGTTCAGTTGATTATTTCTTTGATTAACGAGCTTTAGGACGAGGTGATGGCGGAGGCCCATCACTCGTTCTTCAACAAACATCTCAGTTCCAAAAAGATGTATATGGATCTGTGCAGAGATTTCTAGTGGTCTGGTATGAAGAGGGAGGTGCTAATATATGTGGCTAAGTGCTACACTTGTTAGCAAGTGAAGGCAGAGCATAAGAAGTTAGCGGGGCTATTGCAACCAATACCCATGGAAGAATGAAAGTGGGAGCATGTCACGATGGATTATGTCACATCCTTACTACGGTCTGAGCATGGACATGATGCAATGTGGGTTATATTGGATCGACTAATGAAATCCACACACTTTTTATCGATTGAGGTCACGGACAACGTGGCTAAGTTGGTGAGGATGTATGTTCGGGAGATAGTCAGACTTCATGGTGTTCTTCTCTCGATTATCTCGGATAGGAATCCCTGATTTGTATCTCAATTTTGGAAAAAGTTTCACTAAGAATTGGGTAGCGAGTTGAATATGATTATGGCGTATCACCCAAAGATCGACGAATAGTCATAAGGAACCATATAGATTTTAGAGGACATGCTAAGAGCTTGCGCAGTTAACTTTTAGGGTAGTTAGGTGGAGAATCTTCATGTGGAAGAGTTTTCCTACAACAAGAGTTACTATACAATCATAAAAATGGCTCCCTGTGAGGCCATTTATGGGAGGCCATACCGCTCTCCGATTTGTTGGGCCGAGGTGGGTGAGAAGCATCTCACCAACTCAAATTTAATTAGAGAAATGACTGATAAGGTTCGAGTGATTCAACTGGGGATCATGACGACACAGATCCAATAAAAGAATTACGTTGATGATCATGGAACAACTCTGAAGTTTGGAGTGGGTGACCATGTAATGTTGAAAGTTAGAGCGAGAACCAACAGTTAACGATTCAGGTAGAATGGGAAGTTAGAACCACAGTATATCAGTACCTTTAAGATCCTGGAGCAGATTATGTACGTATCATACCATTTGGCACTACCTACAAAGTTATTCCACGATCATGATGTGGTCCACGTCTCTATGTTGAAGAAGTATCTCCACGATCTACGGCACACCATCGATTGGAACCACATTGAATTAAAGGAAGATGTTATGTTTCCAATGCGACTTGTATCCATTTTGGACTGCGAGGACAGAGTCCTGCGCAACAAGGCCATTACTTTAGTGAAGTTTCTTTGGGAGTTTCAAGTTGTCCAAGGTGCGACTTGGGAGCGCGAGTTGGAGATGTTGGAGAAGCACCCGAAACTCTTTCCCTAGTTAGTTGTTCTAATTTTGGGTACAAAATCTCCTAATGAGGGGAGAATATAATACCCGTGCCAGATATTTTATCATATTCCCATGTAATTTGTAATTATGGAGAGCCCTTGGGCATTGGAGCTATAATAAATGGTTGTTGTCTACAATTAAATGTTCTTGTGTCTTTTGTGGAATTAATTTGGACTTGAATGGCCAAAAACTAGTATAGGAAGTTTATTTTTATCATTCAAACGAATATGAGAGTTGGCTGAACGATATTCCCATATTGTTCGAATGAAGTCTGTCTAGTTTGAACAAGATTCCTCCCTCGTTTAAATGGGCTTTAAATGAACTTTTAATGACCCACCTCTGCATAGGAGTGTCCACCTCGTTAGATATTCGCTCAAATGTTATTCGAATGAGATTCATTCTCATTCGAACGAGAAGTGATCTCGTTAGAATGACCTTTTTAGAAATTTAATATTTCAACATTTTCCTTATGTACTGTCAACATTTGGACCATTGGATTGATGGTGTGTCGATTTCTGGTTGAAGTAGATCCAAAACGTGGGTAGCTTGGTTTGAACCTTAGATAAAACCATTTTAATGGGTTTGGGGGGTTATTTAAGAGAGAAAAGTGGTGGGTTCTTCCCCACCCTTTTTCATATCATCCATAACTTCTCTCTCTCTAGTTTCAAGAACACTTCTTCTCCCTCAAACTATTTCCACTATAGTTATACTATACCTCCACCGTAATATACCATTTCCACCCTATTTCTAGGCTTTATTCTTCCTCTACAAGCCTTGTTAAGGTAGAAGTTTGGTTGAGTGGGCAAGTACGAGCATTTAAGATAGCTTTGGAGTGTTTTTAAAGAGTTTTTGTGTATTTTGGAGTCTAGAGCCTCCATCTTCATCTTGTTTTTTGTTCACCTATTCAAACTTTAAGGTAGGTTTTTTCTCTCCCTTGGTTTTCAAGGTTTCAATCTATGAAAAATATATAGGATGCATGCTAGATATGACTTAATGTAAAAAATAAAGATATTTTCTACTATGTTCAAGTCTTGAAAAAATGGAGTTTTAAAGAAGATAAAACCTAAATGGGTTTTGATGACTGAATGACATTTTTAACCTTGAAATATGGAGAGTAAGCATATAAAATGTAAACCTATGTTAATATCTTGTTTAGTTTCATATTTGAGGATTTCGAAGCTTGAATTCCTCCCTGATATATGTAGAAACATGTAGTATGTTGGTAGAAGACTTCTAGACTTGATAAATGATATTTAAAATGGATTTAATGAGAAAATATTTAAGTGTGGAAAGACAGCCCTAGAATGTGTTATAAATATTGTTAAGGTTAAAGGAAAAAATAATATTTAAGGTTACATGTAATAATAGGGCAAGGTAGTAGAGATTTTGCTAAAATGGTCTTCAAACGATTAAATGTATTCTATGTAGTGAAACATAAAGTGATGAAGCATGATTTTTTATCATAAAATCATAAAAAGGATGGTTTTGAATGGAAATACTGATTTTTAATGCCAAAATGAATTAAGTATATTTTTTCACAAGGTTATGACGAATAAAGAGTAAAGCGATAATTTTGATAAAATTAAAGGTCCTAGTAGTCAGACTTCCTCGTTAGATCTTATCGGTCATTTTTTTTATGGAAAGTTGATAAAGTAGACAAAATGGCATGTTAATGAGATGAAATGGTGATATGAACTATGGAATAATAAAAATGATAAATAACAGAATAATTAAGAAAGGCTCAGAGCCCTTGGGTAAAAGATCAAAATCACTGGCCAGAGCATATGCTAGCATAGCCATCGGTATGGATCTGTTAAAGTATGCGGATCTTGGAAGATTTCGAGAAAAGATAATGAAAAGGGGAATGATTATGGCTGTGCTCGAAAATGAAAATAAGAAAACATAGTAAATGTGATAAAAAAGAGATTAAGGAATAAAATATGGTTAAAACAAGACCCTATATGCGACTTTGAAACCAAGTCTGACGTGTCTTCCATTGGGTTTACCCCTTTTATCAAGACTTTATATTGTCCATCATTTTTCTATAGGCATAACATTATACGAATGAAATTTAAGGTAATAAATACTCTCAGTAATTTCATTTTTCTTCTTTTCCTTTTTCTCTTCTTTCCTTCCTCTTAAAATACTCAGCCGATACACCACTTCTTTCATGAGGATATTTGTTCTCTCATAAGTAAAATTGTCTTCCTCTATTTTGGCAGGGCATTTTATTGTTTGTGATATTCCAATCGTCCACCATAGGGCCTATCTACTAGAGCCTCACCCTATCTGTCACCTCTGTTAAAGAAGATAAATTATTTCCACTTTTACCTAATGGATAATCAGAATTAATATCTTAAATCACAACTAAACCTAATGGATATGATGATCTAGATCATGGCTAAGATGGATAGTTTCTAAGTCAATATGGCCAATCTTTAGAGAGAAAGGGCCCATGATAGGGAGGGTCGTGAACTAGAGATACCTCTGAATCAGAATCTAATTGTTTTGTTGTCGTCGGTCCTTAGTCAAAGAGTGCACAAACCCATTTGGTTTCTTAAAGAATATCAAACTTCTATAAGGAATCATGTTTATACCACGGGTTCCCCTAATCCGACTCCTATTGTATATCATATTGGAAATCTAATTATTCTTCCACTAGGGAATTTTCCTAATCTTTCCAAACCAGGGGCTAAACACCTTGCACTATAAAATCTGAGGGAAGATTTGTAGAAATTTTATCAAGTAAATATATCCGGTAACTATATAGACTACTATTAAATGCCACCTTACCCAAAGAGCCATTAACTAGAGAAGTTTAAGTAAGGAGGACATGGCATAAGAATTCATGACTTAGAACAGGTGCAATGATGAGTTGGCAGTAAACTTCGTTATCTCAAGTTCTTCAAGAAAGACATAGGTGAACCATTCAATAACTTCATTCCCAAATGAAAAGAGAAAGAAAGTGCCATGACTAATAATTTATTAGGGGTGCAACATGTTAGTATAATGAAGAAGGACTTATTGCCCCATATCAAGAAAGTAATGGATAGTAATTAATACCTTTATTTTTTGGCACTTAGAGAAGCCAGAGTGGATAATGAAGAGAGTTCATCTAATAAACTACTAAAGTTTGATGTTGAATCAATGAAAGTATTGGGACATTTAATTCCTCAAAAAGTTGAGAAACTCATCGCATTGGTCAACAATATCTCCACAAACCCAACAACATATTGGACCCCAAAACCCCATTTTGCTCAAGTAGTTAAAAAAACTCATCAAACCAGCTGATCTTAGAACCTTTCCTGATCGGCTACCCAAATAATTTGAACACAATACCCATTACACCTTCCCTAAAATGTTTGTCCGTGACCCAGGAAAATGTTAACACATTTGAGATTTCATACAATCCTTGATTGAGAAGGGTATAATTTCCCCCACCAACTTCTACTTAGCCAAAACCCCACCTAAATTCCCTTACTTATCCATCAACGACCATCAGTGCCATTCTTGCCAAAACCGATATAGTTTTTTACCCATCGACCCAAATCCAACCAAAAGTTTGACCTTTTCTATGTTTAGAAAACTTGTTAAACACAATTAACCTTAAACTCTTGACTAAGTTTGTAAATCGGGCCGAGTAGGGGTTGTTCAGGCTCGGCCCAATTGAATTATGCCTTCCCAACTCCGATCATGACTTGAAATAGAATTAATCCTTAAGGATCAAGCTTGGCGCACACTCTATTACGAGCTTCGAGCCCGAGTTTAGGCTAGCCCAAACTCGATATCAAAGATATTTTTTTAAAATACTATTTTATTTATGGCCTATATAATCACAAACATTAAAATAAACTAAAGGATAATAATAAAATATAATTGTCTACAACCTTAAATAAATATTATAACTTTTAAAAGTTTTTGTATGAAAGAATAAAACACCAAAATAATTTTCTAAATCTCTTTAAATATATTATCTAAATCCATATCACATTATATTCATTTGCATAAAATAAATAGATATATAAATATAAGACATGTATAATGTAATTTTTTTAGATTGGGCCCAATTAGGGCTTTAATACATGTAGCTCAAGCTCGTCCCAAATAGAGTTTGCGCTTGAAATTTTGGCTCAAGATCAGCTCGGCTCAAAGTCACTTAAAGATCGACCTGAATTAAGCAGGCTTAACGGACAAGATTCGTCTTTGATCAACTTAATTTACAGGCCCATTATTAACCTAATTCATCCTAAAACAAGACGAACCCACCCCTTAATTTTGATGATACTAGCATGGATCATAGTGAGAACAAAATCTAAAGAGAAATTAATGAATTTTTCAGTTGTTCTTGATCAATTATAAGAATTTGGGATGGATGTCCCCATATATTTAACTTTGATAAGCATTCTTATGCTGAAATTTGTGATAACTATATGGAAGACCATGACTTAACATGATGATATGATGATTGATTTGTTCACTCAATAGAGTTTGATCTATAAACTGTCATTTAGATTCTAGCTGAAGAGAGTTCTAATTGTGGAACGATATACCGCCCTTTTGAGGTTCTCAGACCCATGAGATGCAAACGATTGCTGGTTCGTTCTAATAACAACTTCTCACCTTCTTGGTAAGACTTATACATTAAAGCTCTAAAAGTTGTTCACTGAATCGATCTATTTAGTGACAACAAGAGAATTCCAACTAGTTGAAATGATAATTCTAAAATATTTACTGATTGGGAGTTCGTTTCTACTGTCACATCAATCTAATAACATAATATAATTTTGGTGTCTCTTTTGAAAGGATTGACATGTGGCTTCCATGTTAATTCCATGTTAATTCTTTAATATTAATTACAATACTCCTCCCCCATCTCCCTCATTTCCCTAAATAATTGTACCGTCCCCAAAAAAGTAGTGGAGACTTTTCATATTTCTATAAACATTTCAGTTATTTCACATTCTCTCTCTATATATTAAGTCCCAACATAGTCGTCTATCCACATTTTGGAATACACTTCCATTCCATGACTTTGGCACCCACAATGTTTTTATGAAAAACCTTTTCTTAGTCGTGGGATTTTGCCGCTTTGTGCTGTCACTACTAATTTATTATTGGTATGTTTTTATTACTGAAAATATTTAATTGTGAATTTGGGTTTTGTGGAGGGTAATTGGTTTTGGGTGTTTCAGTAAACGTAGTGTTGAGAGAACAAGTCCTTTTTCAATACCCGTGAAGTTCTTAACCTTAATGAGGATGAAACTGAACGAGAAGGTAAATTGTTTCCTGTATTTTGTTAATTATTTTCTTTTGGGTTTTGTGTAATTGAATATTTTTTGGTTATATAGATGAGGCAAGGAGTAAGAAAAAGAAGAAATGGAAGAAAAGTAACGGGAAAGTCATTTGATTTATACAAGTCGAGACTCCGGCGACGGGCCTATTTTGTTCCATCTGATCTGCATCAAGGTCGAGACTATTGTGGATAGAGATGGATCGTCGGTGGTGGGGGTTTCAACAGGGCTGTATAGGTCCGACGAGTAGCTCCGAATCTCAGTTTCAGTCCACATAATGATGAACCAAAAATTCTAAATCCAAAATACCCCAAAAGTGGATGGAGGAAACCCAGGAGCTGTAAAGGCACCACTTGAAATATATTACCAACGTGTCAATATTTCATCAAATTTTTGTAGAGTTTAGTGAATCCGAATATGTGTTTAACGTATTATAGTTTTTGTTGTTTATTTCGAGTTTCCTTTCTATAAAAAAATATGAAAATTAAAGGAAAGAGAAATGGGATTTAGCATATTATTATTTAGATGGGAAATCACATAGAAGACATACAATTGAATTTTCGATATTTCTGGAAAAATCAGAAAACTTTGTTTATAATTTTCTACTTTGAGAAATACTGCAATTGAGTGGTCTCCAATTTTTGTTATCTTAACTTAAGTTTGATAAAAAAAAAAATTGTGCATTCATCTTGATCCTATGTTTTATTTCTTTTTGCAAGTGATAATTTAAAAATCTCAATATTATGATAGTGTTCAATTTTGTACAGAGATAGCTTGGGCCTCAGTTTTTCTTCTCCACATACAACTATAATCTTTATGTTGATTTGAAATAAAATATTTGTTAAGTAGTTTTGTAGGCAAGAGAATTGTGCATTTACCTAGATCATATTTTTTTAATGTCTTTTTGCATGTGGTAATTTTAGAAATCTCATTATTATGATAGTATTCTATTTTGTACTGAGATGATTTGGAGCTGAATTTGTGTTCACCACATTCAACTACAACCTCTATGTTGATTTGAAATAAGCTATTTACTAAGTAGTTTTGTATTTCTTTATTCCATTTTTTCCTGATATTTTAACCATATTTTTATTTCTCAAAGTGTTGTTTATGGGGGTTTGAGGTGAGTAAGTTTTAAAACCCTTTATATATTTTAATATGCTTTATTAGTTTGAGAAATAATAACACTTATTAGTATCAGGATTTTTTTTTAAGATGATCATTTATGAAAATTTTATTTTATGAATTAGGAAAAAGAGGGATTTGAATAAAAGATTTTGCTGATGGTCAGCGCATGATATAATTAAATGTTTGATCTCGAGTATTTGTTGAGAAGAATCTTTTGTTGATTGTGAAAATGACAAACTACCGTTGTGTTTAAAATCTCAAATGACACATAAGTCTAAAACCTCCATAACTTTGAATGAAGAAAACCCTTGGAAGAAAGAGTTTCAGGTAGGTTATCCAAAGGAAAGTTTCAGTGGTGCCCATTATCACACCTAAACTACAAAGAGTAAGTTTGCATCAGTGATTCATTAGGGCATGAAACAATTTTCACTTTTCTACCATCAAAGTTTATTATTCTTTATGAAGGCAACACCCTTATTTGAATCTTTGGCATCATAATTCTGAATTGTTGATAATGTATCTTCAATATGAGTGATAAATCACCGATCTTTAGCCTGCCTTTTTAGTGTATGTATTTTTTGTTTTGTAGTTTTTTAAGGATTTTATACATATTGACATAATATAAGAACTACATTACATTGATGGTATTTTTATAAATTTTTGCACTACTAATGGTTTTTTAGATATACTATTTCAATTCATTGACGACCTTATTACATATAAATTATAATGAGACACTATATATTGCCCGCGCATCGTGCGAGGTTGAAACCTAGTTGGAAAAAATTACGATGTCTTCAAATACATCATATTTTGATGTCTCTTAATAATTGAAGTCCAAGTGATGTCCAAGAGAAAAATATCTATCCAACTAACTACACAAATGAATGTACTGAAAAACCAAACGTTTGAAAGAAACTTTCCTTTTATATATAAGTTGTTGTTTTTAAATAAAAAATGTTATAAAACTGATAAAAACATTTTTTTAAAAAATATTTAAATGCATAAAAACATTAAAAATCATAAAAACAGTTGTTTTTAATTTTTTTTATACAAACTATTATATATACAACAAAATACATTAATATTAAAGCAAGCACTTTATAAACTGTTTTTAGATATTAGCAGTTTCTTTTATTTATAAACATTTTTATATATAAACTGTATTTATGTATTTATAAACGCTAAAAAAATCATTTTTCATATATGAGCCCTTTTTTCTAAGTTGTTTACATATCAAAACTTTGAAAAACTTTTAAGAAAACATTTTTTATTGTAAACAAAAACGTTAAAACTTGGAAAAAAAAGATTTTTAAAAAAAAATTATATATAAAAAGGTTATATAGCTTATAAAAACATTTTTTTTAATGTTTTATATATATATATGTATATAAGCTTTTTTATATATATAAAATGTTAAAAATTAAATTTTTTTAATATATAAAATGTTATTTTGTAAAAAATAGTTATTTAACGATTATATATTTAATAACAATTTATATGGGAAAAAGAATTTATTTACTATATATATATATAGTAATGCTATTGTGCGGACTATCCCGCATTTTAATAATGCGGACTGAACATGTGTTAACTGGTGCCTATATTTTATCCGATAATTTCTAGATTCACTGACACGTGTACAGTTCGTATATATATATATATATATATATATATATATATATATATATGTGTGTGTGTGTGTGTGTGTGTATAGTAAATAAATTTATATATAATATTTTAAAAAACGATTTTTTAACATTTTTATATATAACATTTTATATAATAAAAAAAAAACTGTTTTTTTTTAGTTTTATAACATTATTTTTTATATTAAAACAACTTTAAAAAAAAAAACCATTTATATAAAAAAGGGATTTTTTTTTCAAACGCTTGATTTTTTTATCCATGCATGAGTATAGTTAGTTGGATGCATTGATAATAGAAAGAGAATTTTCTCTTAAATGCTACTTGGACATCAAAAAATGATGTTTTGAAGGCTAAACCTTATCTTTTCAACCTTCAATTTAAAAACTCTCACCTCTCTCTAGAAAAATCAAAGAAGCACTCGGATCTAACACTCCCGTCCCTAGCCTTTCAATCCGGCCACCCCTCCCCCCTCTCACTTCCGGCGTGAGTGGGAGAGGTCCGCAAGTGTCCCTCAAATCCAAAAGGAGGATAAGTAGCGTTCCAAAATCCAAACCCATCTCGTGGATCTCCCCCGATTTGGTCAGTCGTTGTGATGTCCTCAGCTGTGACAATCCTGCTCAAAGAACATATCGGCATGGTTGCGATGAGAACTACCCTTCTGGTGGTAGATCGGACTTGTGATTTTGAAGATTTGTGGTTTGGTTATGTTTTTAGTTTATGTTGTTTTTTGTTGTATCTGCACGCTCTGTTCGAAGTTCTTTATTTTGTCTCCTTTGTGAGCATTTTATTCACTTTTGTTATAGTTGTCAAGTTTTGGAGGTCTTGGTTCAATTGTCCCAGAGGTTGTTCCTATCGGGTTGAAACTCAGAAGGTCGCCGTAACTTTTTGGATTTCTCCCACATTTACTAAGGTCCGTCTATTTTTAGGTCCCTTAGTTTTTGAGCCTCCCTCCTTGGCGCTAGAGTTTTTGACATGTTTGTCTGATATTATTTCACCGTCTGTTTGCCTTGTGCACAGACCTTGTTTGAAGTGGCTTGCCTTCGGTACGAGTTTCTTGGTTTTGTTACTGAAATATATCGTGTACAGACCCCAAAACTTATTAGTTGTAGTATAATTCTTTATTTAGGCTTTGTCCTAATTTTTCTATTGTTTCTACGTTTTTTTTCTCTTTTCTCCCTTCTACTTAACTCGAACCTGATTGAATTAGATTCTTCTTTTTTTTTATTAGCCTATGTTACATTAATAATATCCCACCTGAAATGATTACAAACAAAGACATCAAATTTTTTTCCCTTCAATTGAATCTCCTTACCCTTTCTATGGGTGATCTCCGTCTACATGAACTTAATACGTTATTTGCCACTCCAAAACTCAATGAAGAAACGGGTTTTCTTTTTCTATATATTGGCATTAGACCATATGACGCCATATGGATGATATTACAAAGATGCGATCTCTGCAACAGCTAGTGCACCGGTTGATAAAAGGGAAACAGATTGCCATGGAACCACCTCTGAGATGATCATTAAAGAAAGTCAGGTCCTAGAACAACTGGAGAAAAATCAAGCCAAAATAACTTTGTGGGGTCACTTTATGTCCTCCCAACTGTATATGAATACTCTTTTCCTCGTACTATCTTAATCTCAGGTCCCATTTGACCTCTCTTTAGAGCAAGCCATTAATATTTTTAGAACTTGGTCTTCCGGAATACTCATCACCTTTATGAATGAAGAGATCCCTAACTTTGGCCCGAATAATAATTATGCTCTTAATATTTCAGTGGTGTTATAAAATATTGTTTTATTTATTGCTCGATAACGGGTCAAAGTCTTTTGTGAAAACTAAGTTCTTAGGGTTTCATATAATAACGCCCATCAAGAAGTTATGGGTCTCGTCCTCCTCACTCTAGGAACTATCACATCAATCCAGAAGTTTATTTCCAAGTCATTAATATCCCCACTTGTTGTAACCTCTTTTAATGGGTAATTCATGACTCCATCATATCAATTGAGGGACTTCCTTTCTACATTAGAAACTCAAGTATCTTTCGTACAACTAGATTATAATAATCATAGATAATGACAATGACTCTAATGGTATCATCACTAGAAACCCTGTCCTAGAGATAAAGCACATCTCTAGTGATATAAGGTTATCTAGTTTCAATATTAAGCCTATGCCACTCCCAGCACGGATGAATTTAAAAGAGGTATAACCCACTTGACAACATCAATGTCGTTCAGATGTTAAAAAAGATGAACTTACTGCCTGGAATGGGGCCAGGACCTGATCAACAGGGGAACACTGATCCTATCATGTTGAAGCTAACTATGCCCTAGATATCGGCCATCCCCTATAAAACTTGTTAGAAAATCAAAATACCGCACATGGTTGAAGGAAACTTCGAAAAGGAAGGAACTCATCTCGAGTGACTCACTGAACAATTATTTCTTCGGGGAAGGAGTGGACTTTCCTCATTGGGGATTCCCAAAATCGTGGTATGCTCATATAGATTTGGAGATGAAGCCAATGAAACCTCCGGTCTTCAAATCCATCAAGTTAACTTCGTCGAAAAGTCACAGTAATGGTAATGAAGAATCTTTTGGCTTGTCTGAATCGGGGATGGATGTTTGTATGGTTTAATAAAAGCTCACAAAACAAATCCCTATTGATAGGATTCTTCCATTTGAGAAGCCTCTACGCAATGATTCGAGTGTCTCCGTAGATATGGGGCCACGCAACTGGCAATGTTGTCAGCTATCAACTTGAGTCTTGTGAACCCTGATTTCCCAAAAACGATGTATCGAGGGTGGAATCCGGATTTTATAATCAGGCGGGTTAACTTAACCCTGATTTTGGACGATTTGGAGGCGAAAGGTTCCTAGGCGAATTTTTTTGAGGTTTTTTTCAGTATTTACCAAATAATTACTTTAAAAATAATGGATGGTTAGATTAGATAAAATAATTTTTTCTGGGATTAACGATTTTAAAATTTATTATTTAGGGATGGTTAGATTAGACAAAAAAGAAAAGAAAAAATGGATTTGAGAAATGAAAATAAAATTACCTTTCCTTAGCATAGGGTAGAGAAGAGAGAAAATAAAACTAAGTCAAGTTGCTCTTGCTTCCACTTTAGTTCAATCGAAACCGAAACCAAGCATCAATCTAAGCCAAACAACCTTTGCAAAACAAGCCAAGCTAAGGGTCTTTCTAGAGATGCAATTTGCAAAGAACTCCTTTTTGTGCTATGCTGCTCCTGCTTGATTTGGTTCGTTTATATATATATATATATATATATATATATATATATATATATATATATATATATATATATATATATATATATATATATATATATATATATATTGAAGTGACGATTGTAGTTTGATGGGTTGGGCGGCTAACATCTTTGTTTGTTGGGTGGGCTGTGATGTATTGGGCCTTAAAATAAAGGCTAATTTTTTTTAAAAAAAGTGACTCGCCCGCCAAGCCCCCTGCACAGTTATGCTCCTGGATATATCCTTTATTTCCATTGATCTTATTATCAAAGTTGTATTCCGCACCAACTCTAATTAGTATATAATTAAAGTTGACAGTGGAATCAAGTGTCGTCATTTGTTACTTTTTGAGAGAGCCACATGGACAATTGTAATTAAGGTTCTATTATTTAACAAATGAAATTTAACAACCATTCAAATTCCACCACATTGTTAATATTCAGACGGATGTTAAAATTTCTCCATTACCCATTCACTTCCTATCTGTTGATACCAAAAATTACCCTGCTACGTGGACCAATCATATAATAACACGTGTCATTCATCTGGGTATTAATCCAAGTCGGTAAGAGAAAGTTACCGACCAAATGAAGGAATGCCGACCAACGCAAGGAAGACCGACCAACACCATGAAGACCGACCATCTATGACAACAAATCATCAACAGTTGTAAACGTTATTAACATTGTACAGATGTAAATGCCTACATTCTAAAGGCATTCCATCCTTTAATATTCCAATCCTTGTACACCCTCAAGGGGCTATAAATACATTATAAATCCTACAACTAAAGGACATGAGGAAAACGAGATAAGAGGCAATTGGAAAAACTCAAGGCAATACACAACAGTGGACATAGGCTCCTTCTTATAACGGGACCACATTAAGATTCTTTGTCTCCTTTCTTGATATTTATCTGTGATCAATTAATTAATTTTTTGCATCAACAGATTGACGTCGTCTGTGAAAATGTATTTCTAATCATTCTCATTCATTCAAACACAAATATGGCTAATATTCCTGAATTAAGTCTCGGGAATGATGGCATTCCACATGTCCCTTCTGCCCCACCAACAGCGAATGAATTAACTGAAATTCTAGCCAGTCTTGATAGAGGCTAAGAAGCTATCACTACACAAAAAATAACAATTTGACACACCTTTATATTAAAATTTTGGCACAACTTAAAACTGTGCCAAATTCTGGCACGGTTTAATGACAATCTGACGCACTTTAAAACTGTGTCAAAATTTGACACTGTTTAAAAGTGTGCCAAAATTGAGCACACTTAACTAAAATATAAATACCCTAAAAAATAATACTCCTCACAATTTTTTTCTCTCCCGCTCACTTTCGTCTCCCATTCTAGTCTCCCACTCTCTCTTTATCTCACCTTGGTAAAGAAGGTTCTCGGTTCTGGTCAAGCCACCACCTGCTGGTGTTAGAGGGCTTTAATTTGCGCAGGTCAGGTTCGAGGATGTCGGTGGTGGCGGTTTCGGGTTAGAGGGATCTGGTGCTGGGGGTGGTGGCGGTGGTGGCGGTTTCGGGGCTGACGGGTTGATCCGGTTTGGAAGGTGGAATGGGTAGGTTCATGGATTTTCGGGTATGGGAAATGGTCCAAGTGAATATCCGTGAGTTCCACCAACGATTTTTTACTCTCCTTGATTTCTTCTCAACCCAGGTATGTTTAGCCCTCTCTCTCTCACACTAAAAGTTTGTATGGTTCAATATAGTCAATTATTATTGGTGTCATCTTATGTATATAGTAATCTTTGGGGATTTTTTATTTGGTTAATTTGATTTAAATCAATCTTTCTCTATACTTGTTTGTTGTTTGGGATGAATAGAGGAAGACCTAGTTTTACGAAATTAGGGTTTCTCGTATTGCTATTTTTTTTACCAATTAATATGTTCTTCGTGTTTCATATTACCTTTTGTTTTTGAAATAAATTTCACATCTTTTCAGTAGGGAATAATTATAATGTTCATTTTTGTTAAAATCAATGACGACAACTTCACCCTAACCGTATAATTTAATTTTAAATATACCAAGTGTGTGAAGACATGTATGTTGGGAATTGGAGCCTCCTAAATAGTTATTGTTTTTTAGTAATTTCAAGTGTAACAGGCCAACGCCAACACCACATCACACCGTCAAAACACACCTCCCACCGCCGACCAAACTCTTCCCCCTACCTTTATTCGTACCCCATCACACCCCTAACCCTCGAACACCATCTTCTTCAATAACTCAACCCTTAACCTCTTTTTGACTCATAAATAAGGTAATATTTACATATTTCTTTCATTTTCACACGCATGTTGCATTTCATTTACACTTTTGAGGATTTAAACTTTTTTTTGTGGGTTTTCTTGGATCTGGGGACTTATTTGAATTTAGACCTGTACTAATTACATATTTTAGGTTAGCAACTAAGTCTTGACAATAAAATCTCATCAATTGGGGTTTGAACAAGGATTAAAATTATGAAAGCCAACATATTTATTTTTAGGCTGTGTCATATTCATGAAGTAAAATTTTAGAGATTTTTTAAATTAGTAAATCTTCTATATGTTCACAAGACATTTTTTCTTTTAATATACTCTTCTTTTTTGTGTACTCTTCTTTTTGTACTTAGTTTCCATACATATATCCACTGCTAAATCATTTGAATCCTTTTGGTGTTTTAGATCTCTTATATGTATGAATTGTTTTTTATGTTTCTCACTCTTAGATTCAATAAACTATGGTTCCTATCAAGTATACTATGTGCTTGATTTTACTTTCTATATGTTAGGTTTAGAGAGTTTAATGTAGTTAATATATAATTTTAAGGTTCACAATTGTATTCGGGGTTTATTGAAGCTAATGACTTGTTTTATATGTTTTTTATAGACCTTAAGTGTGTTATTTTCTGTTATTTTTGTAGTGTTTAGAATACTTTGTTGTCCTTAATTAGGATATATTATTTATGTTTGTAGTTAATCGTGTTCTGTTTGTAGTTAATCATTCTCCTATTTTCCACGCCTTCAGGGTATACCTAATTTGTGATGGTGTACAAAGAAGGAAGTGCGGCAGTTGTCTTTGAATCTCCATAATGTCCTCGTTGGAGGCAGGGGCTGTAGGTAAAAATCTTCAAAATAATCATCTTTCAAATGCTTAATTTGGCTTTCAAATGTGCACTACAACTACTAATATTGTTGTATATTACATTTCAAGTTTTTCAGGTTAGTTTGATAACATAAAAGAAGAGGACCAATTAATAATGGAATGTGATTTTTGGGGTGCCTTGAAAATGTTTGCTGAAATGAAGACAACAATATAGACAAAAGGGGTTATTTTGGGTTCTTTTTGGTATTTCACAGCCTTGAAAAGGGTGGATGTAGTATCCATCCACTGAAATGGTTGTTTGGT
This sequence comes from Sambucus nigra, assembly GCA_949130495.1. Taxonomy (NCBI): domain Eukaryota; kingdom Viridiplantae; phylum Streptophyta; class Magnoliopsida; order Dipsacales; family Adoxaceae; genus Sambucus; species Sambucus nigra. The sequence goes on along the minus strand of OX422215.1, from coordinate 320,357,741 downwards.
ACTTCTCCATGAAAACGAGTAATACAAACTAATTATAATTCAAACTTAAAGCTTTAAAATTAGAATTCAAACATAAATCTTTACAATTGGGATTCAAAATTTTTCAATTAGAATTCATTCGCAGTAATACCATCGCGAGGTATAGCATTTCAGTTGCGGAATTGAGTCCCATCAATACCATCGCGAGTCCGTAAGTAATTCCTGCATATGATTTTTATAATTGCAAACATATATAAAAATAATTAGCTTTAATTATGTTAATGACTTGCTGAATATTGTCATACACAGGTGAATACCTACTTTTCCAAATCTTCCAAACAATACTAATTGATAGCACATTGATAAGGAACTTTATCCGAGCAGCTCCCGCTCTACGCACAGCTCTCTATCCACTCGTCCCGCTCAGGTAACCTCATTCTCTCTCTCTGTTGGTATAATCTAACTCAAAATAAGGACTATGTTAATTTGCTAATGTAGGTTGAGAATGTTATCTCTTTTATGATAACTTATTGCTTATTTTTCTTATACATACTGTCACTCAGTTATTTATTTCCCTTGTGTTTTGTCTTTCTTAGTTAGCTTAAATTTATGAGATTGGTTCGTTAAGAGTATCTCTTTATCTTTATTATATTTTCCTTGTCAGCGTTTGATTTGTACTTCGAGATGCCCCTCAAAATTGTTCAATATCCACACCCAATACTACGCAAAGAACAAGAGGTTTGATTTATTTGATGAGAATTCGAAGAAGTTAGTTGATGATTTCAGAATTTGCGGACATTGTTGGACCAAATGGGATACTTTTGAGAAGTTATGGCGCGAAGAGTTCATCGGGTGGCTATCAAAATACAAATGAAATTTGGTTAGTCTCAAATTCTCTTTAAATGTTGCAGCATTAAATAAAAAAATTGCCTGAAATAGCGGTAACAAGTAGCCAAACGTAAAATGACTTACTTTATAAGCTTATTTAGTTAAATTGGTGGAAGGGATTTGCTGGTGGTTTGGTTTTGGAATTTGCTCCTGCTGTTGAGTTGATTTTAAATGTTAAAACATGTTGGATTTAACGAATAAACAAATAAAACTATGTCAAAATTTTCTAAAATCAATAAACATTCTAAATTGATTAAAATCATACCGTTAGAGGATGAAAACCCAAAACAACCTCCAAACAACCCTAAAGAGGCACGAACACCTCGTATGGGATCAATGTAACACGTAGGAACTCATCGCTTAGTCATGGTTTATGCTAGCACTGATTATGTCCAATGAAGGGTGCTTTGGGAAGAACTTTCTAATACACACCAATATAAGAGGCACGAGCACCTTTCACGGGACCAACGTAACTTATAGAAACGGACCGTGTAGTCACGGGTTAACTAGTTTGAGAATATGACGAAATTTAAAAATATTCAGATTATTCTTAAGAACATACCGTTTGAGGGTGAAAACCTAAACAAGCCGGTTAAAGGGTGAAAACCTAAATCAGCCCCCAAACATCACCGTAAGAGGCACGGACACCTCGCACGGGACCAATATAACTTGTAGGAACTGACCGTGTAGTCACGGGACTCCCGATTTGAGAATTTGACGATAATTTCTCAAAATCAACACTTAGACTTAATAACAAGCCGTTAAAGGGTGAAAACCCAAACCATCCCCCAAACATCCCCGTAAGAGGCACGAACACCGCGCACGGGACCAATGTAACTTATGGGAACGGATCGTGTAGTCACGGGACACCCGATTTGAGAATATGACAATAATTTGTAAAAATCAACACTTAGACTAAAAAACAAGCCATTAGAGGGTGAAAACCTAAATCAGCCCCCAAACGTCCCCGTAAGAGGCACAAACACCTCGCACGGGACAATTGTAACTTGTAGCAACTGCCCGCATAATCACGGGTCTCCCGGTTTGAGAATATGACGATAATTGGAAAAAATCTAGATTAGGCTTAAAAATAAGCCGTTGAAAGGTGAAAACCCAAACTAGCCCCCAAACGGACCCATAAGAGGCACAAACACCTCGCACAGGACCAACGTAACTTGTAGGAATTGACCGTGTAGTCACAAGACTCCTGGTTTGAGAATATGACGATAATTTGTAAAAATCAACACTTGGATTTAAAAACAAGCCGTTAAAGGATGAAAACCTAAACCAACACCCAAACGTCCCCGTATGAGGCACGAACAACTCGCACGGGACCAATGTAACTTGTAGGAACTGACCGCGTAGTCACGGGACTCCCGATTTGAGAATATGATAATTATTTGTAAAAATCAACACTTAGACTTAAAAACAAACAGTTAAAGGGTGAAAACCTAAACCATCCCCCAAACGACCCCATAAGAGGCACAGACACCTCGTACGGGACCAATGTAACTTGTAGCAACTGACCACGTAGTTGCAATTTTCTCCGTTTGAGAATATGATGATAATTTGAAAATATCTAGATTATGCTTAAAAACAAGCCATTAAAGGGTGATAACCTAAACCATCCCCCAAACGTCCCCGTAAGAGACACCGACACCTCGCACGGGACTAATGTAACTTGTAGGAACTGACCACATAGTCACGGGTCACCCGTTCTAAGAATATGACGATAATTTGAAAATATCTAGATTAGGCTTAAAAACAAGCTGTTAAAGGGTGATAACCTAAACCAGCTCCCAAACGGCTCCGTAAGAGGCACGAACACCTAGCTCGGGCCAATGTAACTTGTAGGAACTCACTGCATAGTCGCGGTTCTCTCGATTTGAGAATATGATGATAATTTGAAAATATTTAGATTATGCTTAAAAATAAGTCGTTAAAGGGTGAAACCTAAACCATCCCCCAAATATCTCCTTTAGAGACATGAACACCTTGCACGGGACCAATGTAACTTGTAGGAACTGACCGCGTAGTCACGGGTCTCCCGGTTTGAGAATATGACAATAATTTGCAAAAATTAACACTTAGACTTAAAAACAAATCGTTAAAGGGGAAAAACCTAAACCATCCCCCAAACGTCCCTGATAGAGACACGAACACCTCGTACAGGACCAATGTAACTTATAGGAACTGATCGCGTAGTCACGGGTCTCCTGGTTCGAGAATATGATGATAATTTGAAAATATCTAGATTAGGCTTAAAAACAAGTCGTTAAAGGGTGATAACCTAAACCAACCCCGAAACGGCCTCGTAAGAGGTACGAACACCTAGCTCGGGACCAATGTAACTTGTAGGAACTGACCGCTTAGTCATGGTTTTCTCAGTTTGAGAATATGACGATAATTTGAAAATATCTAGATTATGCTTAAAAACAAGCCGTTAAAGGGTGAAAACCTAAATCAGCCCCCAAACGTCACCCTAAGAGGCACGAACACCTCACACAGGACCAATGTAACTTGAAGGAACTGACCACGTAGTGACGGATCTCCTAGTTTGAGAATATGACGATAATTTGCAAAAAACAACACTTAGATTTCAAAACAAGCCGTTAAAGGGGGAAAACCTAAACCATCATCCAAACATCCCCGTTAGAGACACGAACACCTGCATGGGGCCAATGTAACTTCTAGGAACTGATCACGTAGTCACGGGTCTCCCGGTTTGAGAATATGACAATATTTTGAAAATATATAGATTAGGTGTAAAACCGAATTAAATGTGATGTATGATAATTGATTACATAGATTCACAAGATTCAAATTAAACCTTATTTAATTAGAGTCTATATTTAAAAAAAAAGTTAAATCTGCCCCTAAACATGTAACTACGTGTGTGCATGTGTCAAACCATAAGTAGATAAATCATGCAACACAAGTTTAAGGAAAAATACCCGCATGGCAAAACCTTTTATTTCATTATAATAAGTAAATCGCAACTTACACGGATTACAATGAAATACAGTGACACACTAATTCCCGCAGGCATCGGTCTGTGTCGTCAGCAATGAATCCACACACAGCAAATCCACATGGACCACAATAACAATCAGTAAAGGAAGAATCACAGCACTCCTCAATGGCACGCAACCATAAAACTTCATAGAGACTCCCTCAGCAATAACACGCAGCTCTCGATTGCAGAGATCTCCCCACAAAGATGAACAAAAGCAAAGTCGTCTTGGATTCCAAAAGGATTCACAAAAATATGGGAATGGTGTGTGAATCAAAACATGAATTTTGGGGACTCAAAAATATGAAGACTTGAGCTAATAGAACTCTCAAAAACGTCTCTTCAAGTCTTAAAAAATAACTCCCCCGAAGTTGGATTTTATAGGAAAACCAAAAGAGTTTTGAGTCGGCGAGACTTTTGTTGTGCGTGTACCCCGAACCGGTTCCCCCCGAACTGGTTCACCATGTGGTTTGCGGTACCTTGTTGGTTTGGGGATTAAAAAATCAGCATTCTTCTATGGAATTTTCTACATCTTCAAAAGGTCATAACTCCTTCACCGTAGCTCGGATTGAGGTGTCGTTTCTTGCAGGATCTTCGTGGCGTCGAGCTCTTCAAATTTCCAGTTGACTAGACCTCCGTATTATGGCTGTAAAATTACCAAAATTCCCTTGAGCTTTCCTATCTTGCCTTTCTTTCAATATTTTGACTTCTCTTGCGTACCACTTGCATAAAATCCATAAAATTGTGGAACGTGAAGTCGTTGAGGTAGATAAGGGACACTTGATGGAGATGTTGAATGCTTGATTCCTCGAATTCGGATAGTAGCCATTATGAGATATCATGAAGTGACGTGACAAATATAGTGGCGTACGACATACACAAATGTAACATATCGGACTTGAGAAAAATGTCCTTACAAATCTCTCCCTATCTCTATGTCGGTACAAAATAAAAAATCCGAATTATGATCATTCAATTGACCTATACAAATCTACCCTCCCATGAAACCCAAAACTGGAAAGATACAAATGGTTAAGTCTTCATCGTTTGTTCTTTAATTCTTCAAAATCTCAAATTTTCTCATCAGGGTGTGCAATTGATGATCATCAATGTAGTACCTACACATATGAGATAAAGCAAATACCACGTGATGTATTGAGTTTGAAATGATAAATAAATAAATAAATCAATATAATCAAATCTTCCCCATAATGCAAACTCAACTCCCCCATAAATCATAATTCGTTCTCCCCCTTTTTATTATGTCCCCAAATTAACAGATAAGAAGAAACAAACTAAACATGGAGTGTCACGACAAAAGCATAGAAAACATGGATCAAACTACGTGCATGCAAAGGAGTATCTCAAAAACATTCACAACCCATTTTTTAATTTTTAATTTTTGTTTGTACAAAAATAAGATACCAAAAATCACACCATGGATTTAAACTAAAACAACCAAGTCATGGAAATGGAATGTATGGGTGTGAACACATTCGGTAGGTAAATAAAATCAATCAATCATATGTGCACGATGCATATGTGTACCTCTAACGAATGAACATCAAAGACATCTGTTGGTGTAAATGTTGTTGAATTTAGATGACATCGTCTTAATCAAATCAACAAACCAAAGTCTAAATGATTTCCACACCAATAACGTCCAAAACTATGTAACGCTTTTTCAAAAATTTCAAGGACGTGCAAACTCGTTTTAAATTCCATCCAAACTCCCTCCTGCATATTTTCTTTTTGAGGTAATCTAAATTCTCAAACATTGGAGAATTGGTGCAAAAATCTAAACGGCCCATAATTGGCATGAATTCTTTTTATTGCCTTTAAATTTTTTCGGGCTCTTTTAAACCTCTTTGGACCCCGGATAATAAAAATTCTTAATTTTTTAGGTCCAATTAAACGGAGGCTTAATCGCAAAGGCTAGATTAATACCTTTCGTAGCCCTTCATCGTTTTCAACCAAAACACACAAATCCTCACAAATAAGGTTCAAAGGTGCACACTTTTTATTGTCTTATTTTATCGCATTTGGTTCGTTGTATAGACAGAATTGAGATGGAAACACTCGACCAACATGTGATAGATAATCGCAATAATTGAATAAATCCGTGCATGTGTGCAATAAAGGAAATCATGAGTCAAACATGTAGGTAGTAAAACTTAATTACATCTTAATGACTCCAAACATTATAAAGTACATGGATGAATTGACATATTGTCTCAAAACACTATCAAATATTCACAAAACAAATGATATGATGTTGTGACTCGGTCATCCTAAGTGTCAATCCATAAATGATGCAAACCAAATACAAAAATCTTTTTTGGATTTTCTCACAAATTTTATCAAAAATAAAATCTTTTTGTATTTTTCAAAAATTTTCCACAAAAAAATAAAACATACAAAAATGATACATACTAGCAATAGGCAAATAATGTCAACATGAAAAACATCCTATGCTAGTAAACAAGTCAAACCTCAATCATTTGGTGCAGAGGGATTTTCCAAAGGTGGTGCCAACTTATGAAAGTCCTCCATCAAATTTTGTGAAGATTTGACTAAAAACTTAACTTTCTCACCTAGATGTGGAAACTCTCTCATGTAGTCTCTAGGATCATGTAAAGTATCATGTGTGGGTGCATGTGTAGCAGAAACACGTGAGTATCAAAACGTGACGCATAACCCAACTTAAAATAAAATTCCCTAAGGTGTCCTCTCCTTTTGCAATGGGAACAAACATATATAGGCCTAGGAACACCTTTCTAAAAAAATTCTAGGATGCACTCTCCTAATAGGAATGGGACGCCTAGGTGGGTTAAGGTGAGACTCACGTGAATCTAACACTAAAGTGGGAACCGACTCGGGTGCTAATTTGGAAGTAGAAACACCATAATGACTTATTCATAACTTCTCTCCTTTACCCTTAAGAACCACCTTTTCAACCTTCTTAGGTGCGTTCTCAAAATTAACTTTGACCTCCCTGGCACGTTCGAGATCACTCTCGAGTTGGGATATACTTGTCTTCAGACTAGACAACGTGTTGGTCAAATCACACTTCTCCTTTCTGAAAATCTCTTTCTTTCTCTCCAAATCTAAAATCCGACGACCTAAATATCTATTATACTTCTTTGTTTTCAAGGTCTCGGTGTACAAATCTCTAAACATTTTTTGGAACTCACTTTCATCTCCACTTTCACTCTCGCTTTCTCCCTCACTTGAAGCGCTCAAATCATCACTATCCCATTCGTGTGAACTATTGTGGGACAAAGTGGGTGTGCTCACATGACTCGAAAAAGATACAAACTTCTCACCACTAGTCTCATCACCCTCACCTTCACTACTATCACTAAGTGTGGTAGGCATGACTACTTTCTTTCCTTTCTTTCTAAGCCACGTAGGACACTCAAACTACTTATGCCCCTTACCCCCACATTCAAAACAAGTCACGTTGTCAAACTCGTCCTCACACTCCTCATCGGAGTCATTCTCTTTTTCCCTCTCACCGCTTTCTTTAGCCTTTCCTTTCTTTTTATTTTTCTCAAAAAATCTCTTTTTATTGGAAGAATTTTCTTTAGAAATTTTGAGAAACTTTTTGAAATTTTTCGCAAGGAAGGCCAAATCATCAAAGTCTCCCTCAGAATCGGACTCACAAACTTTTTCTTTCTTATTCTTAAAATGAGTCTTTAAAGCAACGCCATTATCCTTAGCCTTAATGGTTTGGGGAAACATGTCAATCTCATAGGGTTGAAGATCTCCTACAAGTTCTTCCAACTCAAGTGATTTCAAATTTCCCAAAGAGTTCAAAACAATGACTTTGGGAATAAAGCATTTTGGAAGAGATCTCAAAATATTTTTAACGACACGTGCGTTATCAATCACCTCACCCAAATTAAAACATGTGTTAACAATGTCTGACAAACGTGCATAAAAATCATCAAAGCATTCAGATTCAGACATGGTGATAGTCTCAAATTGGGTGGCCAAATTTTGTAATTTTGATTCTTTAACCGCGTTCGTACCCTCATGTGTCAATTTCAAAACATCCCAAGCCTCTTTAGATGTGGTACACATCATAATTCGGCAAAACTCACTGTAACAACCCGCGTAATTTTGGGCTATTTTAATTAATTTTTGGAAAATGGAGGAAATAAAGTTTTTGATAAAATTATTTTTATTGCTCAAATATGTTGGTTATTATTTTTAAAGGCGAGAATTTCAAACGGTTTTAAAAACGGAGTTAAAACGGATTTTAAAATGATTTTTAAATATTTTTAACTCTTGGAGTTGTTCTGACTTCCAACTCTTCATTTATTTGCCTTATTTAAAGGAGTCTTTTGGATTCCAACACTTCATTTCTTTGCATTATAAAAGGAAGTCGTGGGCAAGCCTTTTAACCTACTTTTGGCACAAATTTTTGGCAGAAAATATATTTTATATTCCTCTTCTTTTTATATACACATTGGCCCTTGAGATTTGTGAATTTCAACCTTAGATTAGAGGTGTTCTTGGGGCTATTTTGTTGGAGGTTCTTAGAGGAGCTTTTGTAGATCTTTTGTATTGATCTTGAGGATGTGATCGTTGGTTTCTCATCATGGTTTGAGGTATGGGGTTTTACACAATATGTTCCTTTAAATCTCGCGAGTGTCATTCTCTTTGAATTCTTGTTAATTGAACTCATATTCGAATTGATAAATTCATTGAAATCTGGAAAATAATTGTTGAAATTATTTTGATTCATGTGGTATCATTATATTGTTATTGAGCACTTTGTCATGAGATTTTAATATGGCACGGATGTTGGGCACCCGCCAAAATTCCTGTTTCCCGGGCTATGACTTGATAAAGCATATACGGATGTGGTGAGGCCTGGTGACCCGGTTAAAGTGTTGTTGAGAAATTATATTGATAAATGCTTTGAGATCTGCATTTTGATTTGAATATTCATACTCGTATTATTACGTTTTATTCATCGCTAACATATATATTTGTTCATCATCTTTCTTGTCGTATTGTGTACTTCCCCATATTTTCTTTAGTTGGCAGGTTAGCGCGGATTTTTGGGCGTTATGGAGATTGATTTTAGCGAGGATTGTTTGGGAAAGATCTGTATTATTTTGATGTATAGAGCTTTGGAGATTTGTATTTATTTTTCGAGTTAGATGTTGTATTTATTCGAGAGACTTGTTGTATTTGAATAATTGAGATTAGTGGATTTATATTATTGTGGGTTTATTTAGATGCTCTATACCTTGTCACTTGTGAATTTGGATTTATTTTATCGCATTAGCACTCCGTTCGCTCTCCCCGGGCGGGCGGGGTGTTACACTCACCAGGAGTGACAACTCTAGAAATAGCACTCAGACCACGGGAATTGAAATTAGACATTTTATAATCATCTTCGGTCCAGACTAACACGAGTTTTAAGGAGGTGATATTATCAACGGTGACCGTGGGAGGAGTCTACCCATTTTCACAAAGCAACCAAAGACGCTTGTCAATGGATTTTAAACAAGATTTCATACGAGCTTTCCAGTAGGCATAATTAGACCCATAAAAAATAGGCATCATATTAAATGAATGTTCCATTGAAAAAATTGCGAATTTTTACAAAACTGATTTAAAAAAAAATTCATATCGTACAAATTTTTCGGAAAATAGAAATACGTGATAAATGAGCGCAACCCTCTCTGATACCAATTTGTAAAACTGAATTAAATGCGGTGTGTGATAATTGATTAAATATATTTGCAAGATTCCAATTAAACCTTATTTAATTAGAGTTTATATTTAAATAAAGTTAAATCAACCCCTAAACATGTAACTACGTGTGTGCGTGTGTTAAACCATAAATAGATAAATCATGCGACACAAGTTTGAGGAAAAATCCTCGCACGGCAAAACCTTTTATTTCATTATAATAAGTAAATTGCAACTTACACGGATTACAATGAAATACAGTAACACACGAATTCCCACAGGCATCGGTCTGTGTCGTCAGCAATGAATCCACACGTAGCGAACCCACATGGACCACAATCCAATCAGCAAAGGAAGAACCGCATCACTCCTTAATGGCACGCAACCATAAAATTTCGTAGAGACTCCCTCAGTAATAACACGCAGCTCTCGGTTGCAGAGATCTCCCCACAAAGATGAAAAAAAAGAAGTCATTCTTAGGTTCCAAAAGGATTCACAAAAATATGGGAATGGTGTGTGAATCAAAACATGAGTTTTTGGGACTCAAAAATATGAAGAGTTGAGCTAATAGAACTCTAAAAAATGTCTCTCCAAGTCATAAAAAATAACTCCCCCGAAGTTGGCTTTTATAGGAAAACCAAAAGAGTTTTGAGTCAGCGGGACTTTTGCTGTGTTTGTACCCCGAACTAGTTCTGGTGTACCTCGAACCGGTTCCCCCTGAACTGTTTCACCATGCGGTATGCAGTACCTCGCTGGTTTGGGGATTAAAAAATCAACATTCTTCTATGGAATTTTCTCCGTCTTCAAAAGGTCATAACTCCTTCACCGTAGCTCGGATTGAGGTTTTGTTTCTTCTAGTATCTTCGTGGCGTCGAGTGATTAAGTGCGAAAAGTAGCGCGTGTAAAGACGCTAATCGTTGTTTTCGTTTCGCCAACTCAATACAAAAACCTAAGTTACTACTACACTTGCGAGGCAAGCACAGCGGTAAGTCGGGTATCGAGAATCCACAGGGACAAGTTGTTAGAATTTAAGTGGTTTAATATTCCGAAATAAAAGTGTAAAAGATGATTACAAACTAAAAGAAAAGATGCATAAAGGTAAATGATTAACTAGGTAATGGTATTGAAACTAGATTATGAAAGCGAGTAAAACTATAGGTTGCGTCGAATATCCCTCACCCGAGTTAATTAGTACAAAATGGTTACATGGGTCGACGAGTTATTACAAATGCGTCTCGTTTCGACAGTTAATTAAATCAAGGGTTGTTACGCCCTAAATCATCATAACACCCTAATAAGATTTTGGCGTCAACAAATATTCCGGAAATTATGCGCGAAAGGTCGTAAGCACGGGACATACATGATATGCCCCGTCAAATCTCCTAGGCGTAATAACTAGGACAACGCACTCAAAATAAACCCATAAACTCCATCACCAAAGCAAAGCAACGCGTCAACCCGAGTGAGTTCAATTCAAACACAACCTAATTTAAGTTACCTAGAAAGCATGTTAAAAACGCGATAAATGGAAAGCGGTAATAAACGCGGTAAATCTATACTAGAAAGCGTGTAAATCAAAGCGTGTAAATAAAGCAAGAAAACCTAAATTACAAAGCTTGTAAATTAACTAGAAAGCAAGAAATGAAGAAATACAACTATATTCAAATGGTAGGGGAGATGAATAGTCAACTTACAATCCAAATGGGGTGTCAAACCAAAGAGAAATGAAGAAGAACCAAGCAAAAACCCCAAACCCTAAGCTAAAATAACCTAAAATCGTGTATATCTACTCTATATCTGATTATTACAACAAAAAACCTTTATATAGTAAGTGGGAAAAGATAAGGGAAAAAGGAAAGAAAGAGGAAAGTGCCCAAAATATCTGGCATTACCGGTCGACCGGTCGCAGGGGCGCGGTCGACCGGTCCCTTAAGTCAAAGCATACTGTCTCCTTCCCACGGCAAAAGTTGAAACCGCGGTCGACCGGTCCCTTGTACGCGGTCGACCGGTACTCTATTTTCAGGCTGCATTTGGTCCATGATGAGGGGGAAAAGGTCCATTACGGAAACGAGCCTAGCTTCTTCGTCCGAACTCCAAACGACGCACCGTTTGCGGCCACGCGATGCTAACTCAATGAACTACGCATCCGTGGAATTTCCAAGAGCCGAATAAGAAATGTGAATTGACTAAAAAGCCCTTGAAGTAGCGTCCAACGACGAAACTTCTCCAAAATGCAACGGATCCTCACTTTTAGCGTTCCAATACCTACAAAAGCACAAATAACCCCTGCAAAACATGTATCTATCCAACTCCAAGGTTGTCTGGTTAATGAGCATAAATATAGGCATTTAGGACCATAAAAGAGCTAGAATGCATAAGGATAACGGGCGGAAATATGCAATATTCGATACGAATCACACCCCCTAACTTACACATTGCTAGTCCCTAGTAATGAAACAAAGAAAACCAAACCACAGAGGGCGGTACAAAATGTATATATGCATCAAAATATAATTGCCACTTTCGTAGGGAACACGATTGCATTTAGCATATGCAATAAGCCGTTAAACCCCTAGGTTACCCTAGTGGACGAGTGTCGTCTCGTGAGGGTTTTCAGGGATGATACCCACAAACATCATATGGTTTCCTCAAAATATGCCCAAACCAACGTGAGACAAGCCCAACAATGGCGAAAAGGATTTTATACGCATTATTAGCAAAGTGAACGAATTCACACAAAAGTTCGAATCATTAACATTATAAAATGCACCTCATAGAATTGAAACCTTAAAATGTGGGAGGGGAGAGAGCACATGCAAAGTATGATTTGGCAAAAACTTATATAAACCGGATAAACATTAAAGCAAGCATAAATTCAATCCTCACGGGCATTACGCTCATCAAGTGACTTCACTCGAAACAGGGAGGTAACACACGGGACATGTGGGCTAAAGAGTAAATGTAAATGGAAACTAGGCCGCACACATGTCACAGAAGAAGAACGCTATCTATAAACTGAAAAATTGTAATCTCAATAAAAGGATACCGCACACTAAAAGAGGCGAAATGCATTTTCACAGATTATCAAAACTATTATGACTTTTAAATTACATCAACCTAAGATCACATAGGACTTGAATAGGGTTATAATGTAGGTATGGCTAAGGTACGAAACGAAGGAATATATGTACGAATTCAAAGTGTTCGGAATGAAAACTCGGGATAATGGGATAATGCGGGCAATATCAAAATCGGAAAACAAGTTCCAAAAAGGCATTAGATATATCATCGGGGAGAATAATCAAAGCTTATTGAACTATATACAACATATACAAATTTCTCTTTCTTTTCTTTTCTTCTTTTTCTCATTTTCTCTTTTCTTTTCTTTTTCTTTTTGCTTTCTCTTTTTCTTCATTTTTTCACTACTTTCTTTACTTTTCAAACTCTCAAATGCCTAAATTGCAACCGACATCATAACAACATCATTCAATCCCAAGTAACATTTCAAACAAAGGTATGGAAAGTGTATGTATGGTTTATAACTCCAATGTAGAGTTGGTTATGGGAATGGGGTATGAAATGAAAGACTATATTTAGGCTCAAAAGGGTTAACGAGGGTAAACATATAAGGGTGAGGTCACGGCTCATATGGGTGATATAACAAAGAGGGCCTATGATCATTTCACAAAGTTTACGCAATTCTCGAATCAAAACAATATATGAAAATCATGCTCAAGTAACACATTCCAAGTATGAACTCGATTAATGAACAGTCAAATGAAAGAATAGTGAGATTAACAACGAATTCAACGTTTTCAATGAGGAAAGAATAGTGTATAACACTCACAAACGACGAAAGGTACAAAGCTTACTCGGTGTAAGTATATACAATGCAACAAAAGATTACCGAGTTATAAAAATCTTAAACCAAATCAATAAAACCATAAAAGTGCATGTGCTCATGGGATTAAAGTTTAATTCATGAAGTTATTCATAATATAAATAATTGAGACTAAAGTCTAATAACTTCTAAAATCGAGAACATGTATCATTGGGCTGTCTATTGGATCGGGCAATTATTAAAATTTATCATCGGAAACAAAGGCAAAATTCCCCAAAAAGGAGAAAAAAGAAAGAAAATCTTTTTGAAAATTTTAATTTTTCTAAGAAAAGCATACTAAGTAACTAACATGTGAGCAAAAACATGGACTAAATGAAGAAATGGATAGAATATCCCACACCCCCTAACTTAAAACTTGACATTGTCCTCAATGTAAATTAAGAACCAAGTCAAAGAGAGGAAAAGAGCGATATTACCCAAAAGTGGAGCGATCCCCATAAGAACAAGTCCAAAGAATCTACAAAACAAGTTAGTACCGAGCATAGCAAAAACAAATAATAAAAAGTTAACTAATTACACTAGACTAAATTAAAAAGGAAGGAAAAAAATTAAAAGAAAAAATAAAAAGCTAACTATATACAACCTACTATTTAGACTTCACACTAACTGTACACTAGAAGTCTAAATAGCTGAGGGTCCACCATAAGAACGATTTGACTTTGGAGGATAACTGGTGTACCCTCACATACAAGCATGCATTCCGAAAAATATGAATTCCGTTTTAACAACGGAAGGCATGTGTAAGGCGAAAGAAATGAACCATCGCCAATTAAAAGTTTTGGTGGGACGATGGGGGGTTTGGATTGAACGGGTGACAAAAACAAGTGGGGACCGAGAAAAGCCGAATATCCTCCCAAAGATTTTGAAGTTGGAATGGGAGGCGGCGCACACAAAGGCAAAGATGCGATTGTGGAGGGCGACTCGAGCAAGTACTCCTCATCGGCGATAGGGTTTAAAACATTAAAGTTCGAAACCGAATCATTGGGTACTTGTTCCGGTGGGGTAATAGAGAATGAAAAAGGGGATGAAAGAAATTCAAACTCATGAGATGAATCATCATCGCATGAAGTTGGAATTTCAAAGGAAATAATATCATTTTCAATGAAATGTTCTTCTTTGGGGGCCAAAGAAGAAATCATTTCATTGCAAATAGATATTACGTCATTTTCATCCTCACTTTCAATATCTATTACGAGATGGGTAAAGTCTAGAATGGATTGTTCCAAAGTAGGCACAAGTACCTCATTTGGTTCAAAACATTCCTCGACTTTGAAAGTCTCGGAAGCAAAATCGTCGTCGGACTCAAATAATAAATCCAACTCATGTTCCCACGAACGATTTTCTTCCCGATAACGATTTTCAATTTTCTCATTCTCATACATACGCAAGCCCTCACCGAATGTCATAGGTCGAGGTGCGGATGTATTAGAATGGGAACTTTGAAAATTACCATCGGAGTTAAACGAAAACTCATTATTATAGAAATTTTGAAAACTATTCGAATTCGTTTCAAAATTCCTATTATAAGGAGGTAAAGGCCCAAAATCATTGTCATCATCATCAAAATTCCAATAACCTAAGTTTTGACTTTCGTTATACTCGCCCAAAGTCATATTTGAATTTGTTATACTTTGGGATTCTAAGTATTCACCGAAAGTCATAGGTTTGCGAGAATTTTGAGAATTATGACAAGGATTACCGAAAGAATTGGAATAAGACATGCTTACCCCAAAAATGGCTCGAAGTGGCGGATTCCACGAAATAAGTGCGCGCGGGAAAAATTCGAGCGTTTCTAAGTGCTCAAATGTGGAAGTCCTACAAAAAGTTAGCAAATAATACAAATAGAAAGAAAATACTATGAAATACTAAATCAAATAAAGTCTAAAACAAACTCATCCCCGGCAACGGCGCCATTTTGATTAAGTGCGAAAAGTAGCGCGTGTAAAGACGCTAATCGTTGTTTTTGTTTCGCCAACTCAATACAAAAACCTAAGTTACTACTACACTTGCGAGGCAAGCACAGCGGTAAGTCGGGTATCGAGAATCCACAGGGACAAGTTGTTAGAATTTAAGTGGTTTAATATTCCGAAATAAAAGTGTAAAAGATGATTACAAACTAAAAGAAAAGATGCATAAAGGTAAATGATTAACTAGGTAATGGTATTGAAACTAGATTATGAAAGCGAGTAAAACTATAGGTTGCGTCGAATATCCCTCACCCGAGTTAATTAGTATAAAATGGTTACATGGGTCGACGAGTTATTACAAATGCGTCTCGTTTCGACAGTTAATTAAATCAAGGGTTGTTACGCCCTAAATCATCATAACAGCCTAATAAGATTTTGGCGTCAACAAATATCCCGGAAATTATGCGCGAAAGGTCGTAAGCACGGGACATACATGATATGCCCCGTCAAATCTCCTAGGCGTAATAACTAGGACAACGCACTCAAAATAAACCCATAAACTCCATCACCAAAGCAAAGCAACGCGTCAACCCGAGTGAGTTCAATTCAAACACAACCTAATTTAAGTTACCTAGAAAGCATGTTAAAAACGCGATAAATGGAAAGCGGTAATAAACGCGGTAAATCTATACTAGAAAGCGTGTAAATCAAAGCGTGTAAATAAAGCAAGAAAACCTAAATTACAAAGCTTGTAAATTAACTAGAAAGCAAGAAATGAAGAAATACAACTATATTCAAATGGTAGGGGAGATGAATAGTCAACTTACAATCCAAATGGGGTGTCAAACCAAAGAGAAATGAAGAAGAACCAAGCAAAAACCCCAAACCCTAAGCTAAACTAACCTAAAATCGTGTATATCTACTCTATATCTGATTATTACAACAAAAAACCTTTATATAGTAAGTGGGAAAAGATAAGGGAAAAAGGAAAGAAAGAGGAAAGTGCCCAAAATATCTGGCATTACCGGTCGACCGGTCGCAGGGGCGCGGTCGACCGGTCCCTTAAGCCAAAGCATACTGTCTCCTTCCCACGGCAAAAGTTGAAACCGCGGTCGACCGGTCCCTTGTACGCGGTCGACCGGTACTCTGTTTTCAGGCTGCATTTGGTCCATGATGAGGGGGAAAAGGTCCATTACGGAAACGAGCCTAGCTTCTTCGTCCGAACTCCAAACGACGCACCGTTTGCGGCCACGCGATGCTAACTCAATGAACTACGCATCCGTGGAATTTCCAAGAGCCGAATAAGAAATGTGAATTGACTAAAAAGCCCTTGAAGTAGCGTCCAACGACGAAACTTCTCCAAAATGCAACGGATCCTCACTTTTAGCGTTCCAATACCTACAAAAGCACAAATAACCCCTGCAAAACATGTATCTATCCAACTCCAAGGTTGTCTGGTTAATGAGCATAAATATAGGCATTTAGGACCATAAAAGAGCTAGAATGCATAAGGATAACGGGCGGAAATATGCAATATTCGATACGAATCATCGAGCTCCTTAAATTTCTAGTTGACTAGGTCCCTGGACTATGGCTGTAAAATTACCAAAATACCCTTGAACTTTCCTATCTTGCCTTTATTTCATTGTTTTGACTTCTCTTGCGTACCACTTGCATAAAATCCATAAAATTGTGGAACGTGAAGTCGTTGAGGCAAATGAGGGACACTTGATGGAGATGTTGAATGCTTGATTCCTTGAATTCGGATAGAAGCCGTCATGAGATATCATGAAGTGACATGCCAAATGTAGCAGCGTATGACATACAAAAATGTAACATATTGGACTTGAGAAAAATGTCCTTACATTAGGCTTAAAAATAAGCCGTTAAAGGGTGATAACCTAAACCAGCCCCCGAAGGGCCGGTTATATGGTACGAACACCTAGCTCAGGACCAATGTAACTTGTAGGAACTGACCGCGTAGTCGCGGTTCTATCAGTTTGAGAATACGACGATAATTTGAAAATATCTAGATTATGCTTAAAAACAAGCCGTTAAAGGGTGAAAACCTAAACCATCCCCCAAACGTCCTCGTTAGAGACACGGACACCTCATACGGGACCAATGTAACTTGTAGGAACTGACCGCATAGTCACGGGTCTACCAGTTTGAGATTTTGATGATAATTTGCAAAAATTAACACTTAAACTTAAAAACAAACCATTAAAGAGGAAAACCTAAACCATGCCCCAAACTTCCCTCTAAGAGACACGAACACCTCGGACGGGACCAATGCAACTTGTAGGAACTGACCGCATAGTCATAGGTCTCCCAGTTTGAGAATATGATGATAATTTGAAAATATCTAGATTAGGCTTAAAAACAAGTCGTTAAAGGGTGATGACCTAAACCATCCCCCAAACGGCCCCGTAAGAGGCACGGACACCTAGCTCGGGACCAATGTAAAGTGTAGGAAATGACCGCGTAGTCGCGGTTCTCTTGGTTTGAGAATATGATGATAATTTGAAAATATCTAGATTAGGTTTAAAAATAAGTCGTTAAAGGGTGGAAACCTAAACTAGCCCCCAAATGTCACCGTAAGAGGTACGAACACCTCGTACGGGACCAATGTAACTTGTAGGAGCTGATCACATAGTCATGGGTGTCCTGGTTTGAGAATATGATGATAATTTGTAAAAGTCAATACTTAGACTTAAAAACAAGCCATTAAAGGGGGAAAACCTAAACCATCCCCCAAACATCCCCGTTAGAGACACGAACACCTCGCACGGGAATAATGTAACTCGTAGAAACTGACCATGTAGTCACAAGTCTCTCGATTTGAGAATATGATGATAATTTGAAAATATCTAGATTAGGCTTAAAAATAAGCCGTTATAGGGTAAAAACCCAAACGAGCCCCTAAACGGACCCGTAAGAGGCACAAACACCTCATACGACACCAATGTAACTTGTAGGAACTGACCGAGTATTCACGGGACTCCCGATTTGAGAATATGATGATAATTTGCATAAATCAACACTTGGACTTAAAAACAAGCCGTTAAAGGGTGAAAACCTAAACCATCCCCCAAACATCCCCGTAAGAGGCACGAACACCTCACACCGGACCAATGTAACTTATAGGAACTGACAGCGTAGTCACGGGTCTTCTGGTTTAAGAATATGAAGATAATTTTTAAATCAACACTTAGACTTAAAAACAAACTGTTAAAGGATGATAACCTAAACCATCCCCCAAACGTCTCTATAAGAGGCACGGACACCTCGCACGGGACCAATGTAACTTGTAGGAACTGATCGTGTAGTCACGTGTGTCCCGATTTGAGAATATGACTATAATTTGAAAATATCTAGATTAGGTTTAAAAACATGCCGTTTGAGGGTGAAAACTTAAATTAGTCCCTAAATGGCCCAGTAAGAAGCACTAACACCTCGCATGGGACTAATGTAACTCGTAGGAGTTGACCAGGTAGTCACAACAATATCGATTTGTGAATACAATAATAATATTTATTCGTATATCCAAATTTTCACCTTGAATAAGATTTTTTTTTTTAAATTACTCGGTTACTATCATCATCTCCTTTTGTATCTTATTTTTTTGCAGGATAGCATTTTTCCATCAGCTTTTATCCATGTGGAACACATGAAGTCAATGGTCTACAACAAGAGGATTATTTACTTAATGTCGTTAATATTCAGGATTATATATTTTTTTGTTATGTCCACGTGGAATTTTGTAGATTTATTGTTAGTTTTATGGCCGTGCGAGCTTTTGTAAATTTATTGTTATATTTTATGGTCGTGTGGGCTTTACATTACGCATGTATTATATTAACAGGTTTTAGAATGTTCAAAAAATAGAGGAAACTTTTCCCAATTTTTTTGGACTGTGAACTATTATTATTTGTAATATTTTGAAGTTTGTATGCACATTAGTTTATCAACAACTTTCAAGATTTGCAATTTGTGAATTTTCTTATTTTCAAATAATTAATTTTTCTCTTTTATCTAAAAATTTGGCACAGTTCAAAACCGTGCCAAAAGTTTATCAAAATGTGCTCAATCTAGCATAGCTCAAAATTGTGCCAAAAGTGTGTCAGAAATATCAAATTCTGGCACGGTTTAAAAGTGTTCCAGAAGTTTTCTTATTTGGTCAAATCTGGCACACTTTTGAGCCGTGCCAAAAAAAAACTGGCCATTTTTGAACTCCTGATTCTGGCACAGTTCAAAACCATGCCAGATTTGATCTGGCACAGTTTTAAACCATGTCAGATTCCTATTTTTGGTGTAGTGTATGCAGGACACAATCAGGTAACTTGCAAAAACTCTTCAAGAAGGAGCACCTGCCTTGTCTACCTATGAAAATATGTCGCCACCACCACCAAGAGATAGCAGGAAAATTCAATCAAGAACAATATCTTCTAGGATCAAATTCAATGTCCAGGGTATCAGAATCCTTTAATACAAGTTACATTGATTTTACTAGGGTGTTCTCCAAAAAATCCTAAAATTTCCCAATGAATAATGGAACATTTCTTCACCAAGAAAACCTATTTTCAAGCTCCCAAGTTCCCAGCCGAATTAATACCACATTTTATCTTCAGCTTAAAACCCTAAAAATCAGCGCATCTACTACAACTCCCTAGTGAAATCTAAAAAAAACTTCATCTTCGAAAGAAATAAAATGCGTCCTCAAAAGAGCTACCCATATCCCCAGTAAGAATCCCTAAATTAAACTTTTTCCTGAAAAAAATTCCAAAATTTCCCCATGTAAAGTTTGAAGCCTTAATCGGGCATCTCTCCCTAATAACTCATCCCCTAGCGGAATCCCAAGACCTCAAGTTATCAACTATCTCCCTAAGTGAAATTTATAAAATAAGCTCTTCTAAAAAAGGCATATTCCCCAGACAGATGTCTCTTCCCCAGTAATCTCAAAAAAGAAAATTCAAAGTTTCCCAAGAGAGATATCCCCCATCTTTACGTTTATAGAATTGACATCGACCCTCAGAATTGGTCGCCTTTACTTAAGGTCCTCAGTATTGACCTCGACCCTCAGAATTGGTCGCTCTCACTTAAGGTCCTCACAATTGACCTCGACCCTCAGAATCGGTCGCTTCCACTCAAGCTCTTTAGAATTGACCACGACCCTCATAATTGGTTGCCTCTACTTAAGGTCCTCAGAATTTACCTCGGCCATCAGAACCAGTCACTCATACTTAATGTCCTCATAATTGACCTTGACTCTCAGAATTAGTCGCCTCTACTTAAGGTCTTGAGAATTGACTTCGACCCTCATAATTGGCTGCCTCCACTAATGTCCTAAAAAATAACCTCAACCCTCGAAATTGGTTGCCCTTACTTAAGGTCCTCATAATTGACCTTGACCCTCAAAATTGGTTACCTCTACTTAAGGTCCCCAAAATTGACCTCAACGCTCAGAATTGGTCGCCTCGACTTAAGGTCCTCAGAATTGACCTCGACCCTAAGAACTGGTAACCCCCACTTATGGTCTTTAGAATTGATCTCGGCCCTCAAAATTGATTGCCTTTACTTAAGGTCCTCAAATTTTCCTTGGCCCTCAGAATCGACCTTAACCGTCAAAATTGATTGCCTCTTCGTAAGGGCCTCAGAATTGACCTTGTCCCTTAGAATTGGTCACTCCCATTTTAGCCTCGTCCCTCAGAATTGATCATCCCAAACATTACCTTAGGTCCTCATAATTGACCTTAACCCTCTTAATCGGTCGTCCTCGTCCCTTTAGGTCCACAAAATTGACCTCTTTTCCCCAAAATATCATACGGTGTCTATTCGACGACTTTAATTTATTCTAAGCTCACCTGTCAAGGGGCTCTATAGACACCACATTATAGGACCCCCTAAGTCTCTCCTTAGGTCCCTATTACCTCCCTAATTCACTATAAACCCTAAGCCATACTCCGAGTACCGATCTAGAGGCCATTCGGTGCTCTCGGGCCCCGTCGAACTCTAGTCAACTCTATTATCAAAGAGAAAGCTCAATTAATCTTTAAATGGATTTGAATCCCATTTCTAACATTTTTCCCTGTGCGTGAATTGACATAACGGTTCGAACAAACCATTTTACTATTGAAAATCAACCTGAAGGCCATCGGGCCCCTATTTGACCAATTAACTTCATCGTCAGAGCAAAAGCTTAATGAATCCTCTACGATCACTAAAAACCACCCTTACCAAAGGTCCACCTCATGTTCCAAACATCATAACAATTCAAACGAACGATCTGTTTTCCCCAAAAAACTTGTCTGGAGGCCACTGAGTGCTCTAGGGCTCCATTTGACCAAGGTCAACTCATGCTCGAATGAAACTGTATCAATATTTTAAGATCACTGAATACCCTTTCTAACGGTCTTCCCCGTGCGTGAATCAGCTTTACGATATGGATAAATGATCCATTTTACTCTGAAAGGTTGTTGGGCACTTTCAGACCCCGTTTGACTAAAGCTAACTCTCTGAACTGAGCACATCTCTTTGGAACATCAAATTTCCTCGCATAACCTTTCCAATGATCCACCTCGTATGTGATTTTAACTTACGATTTGGGCGAACGATCCATTACCGTCCGACAATCTCTTATCTAAAGGACCGACGGACGCTTCCAAGCACCATTTGACCTAAATTAAACTCCCAGATGCGGGAGCGGCCCAAGGACTCTTAAAGCTCTCTAAATTTACTTTCTAAGGGTATGACCCATGCACGATATAAATTTACGGATTGCATTCCTGATGACTACCTAATCTAGCCAAAAGTAAATCTGGGGGTTCCTTATTTGGATTTCAATTATGATACTTCCAACACATGGAATCTAGAAAAATTTAGGATTTGATTTATTAGGAAACTTATGAATACCATTTCCCTTTATCATAAAATTTAAATTTTTTATAACCCCCACACTAGTTAGGTCTCCTTGTGAAATTGTTGTAGTTTCACCCTTTTATGATAAATGGCTAAGGTGAAGTATAATTAGTAATTAGTTTTGTATTTTTCGATTAGGTAGGGTAGATGAATTATTTTAGATTACAAACTTAATTAGTATATAATAATGGATCGTAATGATATATTGGTAGTTGTGATAATGTTAAATTTAAAAATAATGGCTTGGATCATGATTACATAGATGTGTGTCGAGAGAGGACACATAATTTGTTGCATGCTCGTGGTGGTAGTTTGATTAGATAGAAAGCATGATTTTATGTGTTGCAACCTAGGTAAGTGATGGGACCATGCTAGATTATGATGGTGTCTAGATCTAGAGATTATTTTATTTGTGTGTCATTTATGTTCAGTGGGCCCATGCTACCAAACGGTGGTTCCTGGTGTAATATCCCAAGTTTTGAAGGATTAATTTAAGTTTAATAAATCATAAAATTTGAAAATAGTTAATGATTATAAATCTTAGATTTCCAATGAGATTTGAATCAGATCATTTTGACTTCTGTGGAGGGAGTAATAGCCGTTTTAGTAAAAGGTGTTTAATCTGTCAGAATATTAGATAGGTGCGAATTTAATGTCACTTCAAATACATGTCATTTCATTTATACTATGAATTAAACTATGATCCATATATGTAAAGAAAGGTATGGATCTTATCTTTCCAATGAGCTTTGAATCAGGGCATTTGGACTTGTATGGACGGAGTAATATCCGTTTTAGTAAAAGGTATTTAATCTGTTACAATATTAGATTTGTGCAAATTTATGATTTTTAAGAATTCTAATGCGATAATGACTCTTATATTTTTCCCTATTTAAAGGGAGCTCGTGGGAAGACTTTTTCAAACTTATATTAGCATATTACAAATAGACTTTATCTACAAAAATACCTCCCCTCTTTCATATAGACCCTAACCGCCAGTAAAGAAGATTTCAAAGTTCATTTTTTAAGAAGAATGGATAGTTTGCTCAAGATCAATCAAGAACGAGTCTTTATTATTTTTGTGAGAGGAACGTAATCATGTAATCATAATTTAGAGGAATAATGTTACTAGTTTTCAAGTGATTATTTTAAGGTATGGGTTTTACACAATATGCTCCTCTATATCTCTCGAGAGTATTTTCTTGTTCCTAATTTATTTGTATTCCTCTTGAAAATATTGTGGTATTTATTGAAATATCATGTGTTATTTGATTAAGATATTATGTATTTGTTTATTTAACCATGGTGCTAAGAAATTTTAATATGGAATTGAGATGGTCACCCTCCAAAAGTCCAAAAGTACAACCAAAATGAGGTTTTGAGAAGCCTAGGTGAGGAGAGGTGAGGCGTGATGGCATATTAATTTATTATTGAGAAATAAATAGGTACAATATTCAGGTGTCGCATTGTACTAGTATAAGGTGTGCTGATTCGTATCGAATATTGCATATTTTTGCCTTTTATCTTTATGCATTCTAGCACTTTTACGGTCTTTAATGCCTATATTTATGCTCTTTAACCAGACAACCTTGGATTTGGATATATACATGCTTTACAGGGGTTAATTGTGCTTTTGTAGGTATTGGCACGCTAAAAGTGAGGATCCGTTGCATTTCGAAGAAGTTCCATCATCGGATGCTGCTTCAAGGGCATTTTAGTCATTCACATTTCATCTCTGGCACATGGAAATTCTACGAATGCGTAGTTTATTGAGTTAGCATCGCGTGGCCACAGACGGCGCATCCTTTGGAGTCCGGATGGTGAAGTTATGGCCGTTTCCATTTGTGCACCTTGCACCCTCTTTATGGACCAAACAAGGCTGAGAAACAGAGTACCGGTCGACCGCGGTTAAAGGCCCGGTCGACCGCAATTTTGGATTTTATCGTGGAAAGGGGATAGTGGGCTTTAACTCAAAGGCGCGGTCAACCGCGCCTCTGTGACCGATCGACCGCGAGTAGCAGATGTTTGTCAATTTCTTCTTTTCTTTTCTATTTTAATTCCAACTTACTATATAAACCAATTTCTGGTTTCTATTTTCATTATCTTACATTTTACATTAGTTTAGGGTTTGTAAGGAGAGCTTTGCCCTTCTTCATTTCCTTTGGGTGTTTTGCCCACTTTGATGTATGTCAGTTTATTAATTTAGTTTGTATTCCTTATTTTATTGCTTTGTAGTTGATTTACATGCTTTCATAATTAGGTTTACTTGCTTCATTTACTTGCTTTGTAATGCAGTTTTATTGCACTTATTTACCGTGTTTATTTATCGCGTTTTTAATATGTTTTCTAGCTAATATGTCTAGGTTGTGTCGGATTGAACCCACCCCGGGTTGACATGTTGCTTTGATTTGGTGATGGAGTTTACGGGTCTATTTCAACTGCGTTGTCCTAGTTATTACGCCTAGGAGATTTGACGGGGCACATCATGTATGCTCCATTCTTACGACCTCGCGTGCATAATTTACAGGGTATTTATTGACGCCAAAATCTTATTAGGCTTTTATGCGAACTTAGGGGTGTGACAACCCTTGATTTAATTAACTGTAAAATGAGACACAGTGGTAATAACTCGTCGACCCACGTAACCATTTTATACTAATTAACTCGGGGTGAGGGATATTCGACGCAACCTATAGTTTTTACCGCTTTATTAGTTTAGCTTTATTTTCCCTCGCCTAGTTTAATCTTTCCCTTTCCGCATATTTTCCTTTTTGTTGTAATTATCTTTTTCCCTTTTATTTAGGAATACTAAACCTTATAAATTCTAGCAACTAGTCTCTGTGGATTTTCGATACCCGAACTTGGCCGATATACTCACCCCTTGAGTGTAGTCATAAGTTTAGATTTTTGTATTGAGGCAGTGAACAGAAAACATTGATCGATGCTTGACGCGCGTCGCTTTCACCCTTGATCAAAATGGCGTCATTGTCAGGATGAGTTTGTTTTAGAATTTATTTTATTTAGTATTTCGTAGTATTTTCTTTCTATTTGTATTATTTGCCGAACATTTTTGCACGACTTCTACATTTGAGCGCCAAGAAACGCTTGAATTTATCGCGCGCACATATCTTTGTGGAATTCGCCACTCCAAGCCATTTTTGGGGTAAGCATGTCTTATTCCAAATCTTTCAGTAATAATTATTATAATTCTCAAAATGACCGTAATTCTATGACTTTCGGCCATTACTTAGAGTCCCAAAAAATTACAAATTCACAAATGACTTTGGGCGAGTATAACGAAAGTCAAAACTTGGGTTATTGGAATTTTGATGATGATGATAATCATTTTGGGCCTCTAATTCCTTATAATAGGAATTTTGAAACGAATTGCAATAGTTTTCAAAATTCTTATAATAATGAGTTTAAGTTTAAGTCCGATGGTGATTTTCAAAGTTCGCATTTTCAAGTATCCACTCCTCGACCTATGACTTTCGGTGAGGGCTTTTGTATGGTTGAAAATGAGAAAATTGAAAATCATTATCGGGAAGAAAATCATTTGTGGGAACATGAGTTGGTTTTATTATTTGAATCCAACGACGAGTTTTCTTCCGATACTTTTGAAGTCGGGGAATGTTTTGAACCAAATGAGGACTTTGTGCCTACTTTGGAACAAATCATTGTCGACTTTGCCCATTGCTTAATAGATATTGAAAGTGGGGATGAAATGGAAGTAATATCCATTTTCAATGAAATGATTTCTTATTTGGCCCCCAAAGAAGAACATTTCATTGAAAATGATCTTATTTCCTTCAAAACTCAATCTTCAAGCGACGATGATTCATCTCTTGAGTTTGAATTTCTTTCCTTCCCATTTTCATTCTCTGTTATCACATCGTCACAAGTACCCGATGAATCGGTTTCAAACTTTAATAGGTTAAACCTTTTCGTCAATGAGGAGTACTTGCTCGAGTCACCTTCCATGATCGCATCTTTGCCATCATGTTCTCCACCTTCCATTCCAATTTCAAAATCCTTGGGAGGATATTCTGCTTTTCTCGGCCCCCACATGTTTTTGTCACCTGTTCAATCCAAATCTCCCATCGCCCCTCCAAAACTTTTAATTGGCGATGGTTCCTTTCTTACGCCTTACACATGCCTTCCGTTGTTCAAATGGAATTCATACTTTTCGGAAGGCATGCTTGAGAGTGAGGGTACACCGGTTATCCTCCAAAGTCAAATCTTTTTCATGGTGGACCCTCAACTATTTAGACTTCTAGTGTACAGTTAGTGTGAAGCCTAAATAGTAGGTTGTATATAGTTAGCTTTTTATTCTTTCTTTCTTTTTATCTTTTCTTTCCTTTTTAATTTAGTCTAGTGTAATTAGTTAACTTTTTGTTATTTATTTTTTCTATGCTCGGTACTAACTTATTTTGTAGATTCTTGGGGCTTGTTCTTATGGGGATCACTCCAATTTTGGGTAATATCGCTCATTTCCTCTCTTTAACTTGATTCTTAATTCACATTGAGGACAATGACAAGTTTTAAGTTAGGCGGTGTGGGATATTCTATCCATTTCTTTATTTAGTCCATGTTTTTGCTCACATATTAGTTACTTAGTATGCTTTTCTTAGAAAAATTAAAAATTTCAAAAAGATTTTTTTTTCTTTTTTCTCCTTTTTTGGGCATTTTGCCTTTGTTTCCGATGATAAATTTTAATAATTGCTCGATCCAATAGACAACTCAATGATGCATGTTCTCGATTTTATAAGTTATTAGACTTTAGTCCTCAATTATTGATATTATGAATAACTTCATGAATTAAACTTTAATCAAATGAGCACATGCGCTTTTCTTGCTTTATTGATTTGGTTATTTTTATAATTCGGTAATGTTTTATTGCATTGTATATACTTACACCGAGTAAACTTTTTACCTTTTGTCGTTTGTGAGTGTATACACTATTCGTTCCTCTTTGAAAATGTTACAGTCGTTGGTAGTCTCTCTATTCTTTCATTTGATCGTTCATTACTTGAGTTTATATATGAAATGTATTACTTGAGCGTGATTTTCATATATTGTTTTGACTCGGTAACTGCATAAACTTTATGAAATGATCATAGGCCATCCTTGTTATATCACCCATATTAAGCTTGACCTCACCTTTTATATGTTCCCTAGTCAACCCATTTGAGCCTAAATATTTCATTATCCAAAATCCCATAACCAACTCCACATTGGATTATTAAACCGTACTTATTACCCTCTGTACCTTTGTTTGGAATGTTACTTGGGATTGAATGATGTTGTTGTGTTGCGGTTGCAATTTAGGCATGTGAGAGTGATAAAAGTAAAGAAAAAAACAAGTGAAAAAGAGAAGAAAAAGGGAAGGGAAAAGCAAAAGAAAACAAAGCATGAGAAAAATAAGAAAAGAAAGAGAAAGAGAAAGTTGTATATGTTGTATATAGTTCAATAAGATTTGATTGCTCTCCAATTGTTATATCCAATGCTTATTTGGAAGTTGTTTTTCCAATTTTGATATTGCCCGCATTCTTCCCATTATCCCGAGTTTTCATCTCCGAACACTTTGAATCCGTACATACATATCCTTCATTTCGCACCCTAGCCTAGCCTACATTATAACCCTATACAAGTCCTATGTGATCTTAGGGTGCATTTAATTTAAAAGTTGAAATAGTTTTGATAATCTGTGAAAATGCATTTCTCCTCTTTTATATGAGCGGTATCTTTCATTGAGATTACAATTTTTAATTTCCTATATAGCGTTCTTCACTTGTGACATGTGTGCGACCTAGTTTCCATTTAAATTTACTCTTTATGCCCGCATGTTCCGTGTGTTAGCTCCCTGTTTTGAATGAATTCACTTGATGAGTGTAATGCCCATGAGGATTGAATATATGCTTGCTTTATTTAGTATCCGAATTATTTACGTTTTTTCCAAATCACACTTTACATGTGCTCGATCCCCTCCCACATTTTAAGGTTTCAATTCTATGAGGTGCATTCTATAATGTTAATGCTTTGAACTTTTGTTTGAATTCGTTCATTTTTCTAATAATGTGTATGAAATATTTTTCGTTGTTGTTGGGCTTGTCACGTCTTGGGTTGGGCCTATTTTGAGGAAACTAGATGATGTCTGTGGGTTTCATCCTGAAAACCCTCACTAAACGACACTCGTCCACTAGGGGAGCTTAGGGTTTTAACGGCTTATTGCATACGCTAAATGCAATCGTGCTCCCTACAAAAGTGGCATTTATATTTTGATGAATATATACGTCTTGTACTTCCCTCTGTGGACTGGTTTTGTTTGTTTCATTACTAGGGACTAACAATGTCTAAGTTAGGGGGTGTGATTCGTATCGAATATTGCATATTTTCGCCATTTATATTTATGCATTCTAGCACTTTTACGGTCTTTAATGCCTATATTTAAGCTCATTAACCAGACAACCTTGGATTTGGATATATACATGCTTTGCAGGTGTTAATTGTACTTTTGTTGGTATTGGAACGCTAAAAGTGAGGATCTGTTGTACTTCGGAGAAGTCCCGTTACCAAACGCCGCTTCAAGGGAATTTTAGTCATTCCACATTTCATCTATGCCTCATGGAAATTCCATGGATGCGTAGTTCATTGAGTTAGCATCGCGTGGCCGCAGACGGATCATCGTTTGGAGTCCGAATGGTGAAGTTATGATCGTTTCCGTTTGTGCACCTTTCCCCCTCTTTATGAACCAAACAAGGCTGAGAAATAGAGTATCGGTCAACCGCGGTTTTGGATTTTGTCGGGGAAAGGAGACAGTGGGATTTAACTCAAAGGCGCGGTCGACCGCGCCCCTGTGACCGGTCGACCGTGAGGAGCAGATATTTTCCACTTTCTTCTTTTCTTTTCTTTTTCCTTTTCTTTTCTATTTTAGTTCCAGCTTACTATATAAACCAATTTTTGGTCTCTATTTTCATTATCTCACATTTTACATTAGTTTTGGGTTTGTAAGGAGAGCTTTTCCCTTCTCCATTTCCTTTGGGTGTTTTGCCCACTTTGATGTATGCAAGTTTATTAATTTAGATTGTATTCCTTATTTTCTTGCTTTGTAGTTAATTTGCATGCTTTCATAATTAGGTTTACTTGCTTCATTTACCTACTTTATAGTGCAGTTTTATTGCGTTTATTTATCGCATTTTTAATATGCTTTCTAGCTAAGTTAGTCTAGGTTGTGTCGGATTGAACTCATCCCGGGTTGACATGTTGCTTTGCTTTGGTGATGAAGTTTCCGAGTCTATTTCGAGTGCGTTGTCCTGGTTATTACGCCTAGGAGATTTGACGGGGCATATCATGTATGCTCCGTGCTTACGATCTTGTGTGCATAAGTTCCAGGGTATTTGGTGACGCCAAAATCTTATTAGGCTTTCATGCGAATTTAGGGGTGTGACAACCCTTGGTTTAATTAACTGTCGAAATGAGACGCAGTCGTAATAACTCGTCAACCCATGTAACCATTTTATACTAAGTAACTCGGGGTGAGGGATATTCGACGCAACCTATAGTTGTTACCGCTTTATTAGTCTAGCTTTATCTTCCCTCACCTAGATTAATCTTTCCCTTTCCGCATCTTTTCCTTTTTGTTGTAATTATCTTTTTCCCTTTTATTTAGGAATACTAATCCTTATAAATTATAGCAACTAGTCTCTGTGGATTTTCGATACTTGGACTTGGCCGCTATACTCAGCCGTTGAGCGTAGTCATAAGTTTAGGTTTTTGTATTGAGGCGGTGAACAGAAAACAACGATCGACGCTTGACGCGCGTCGCTTTTCACCCTTGATCATGTGCGTAATGTTGCATTTTTGTTTACCGTTATCGTTTTGAGAATTTAATCTTGTCATATTGTGTACTTTCCCGTCTTTTTAGGTGGCAGGTAAGCGTGAATTTGGACGATATTGGTTTATGAATAATATTGAGAGCACACCATTTTTAAGAATGTTATTTGTGTACTCCAATCAGTATTGTGAATATTTGGGATCTTAGTGTTAGTTATTAGTGAAAAAGATGATGTATTTATTTTGAGGTGTAAATTGCAAATAAAATTATATTAAGATACTTTAAAATTGGAGTGTACATTTTGATTATTAATTGGACTTTATTTATTTTGGGGAATCGTTAATTTAAATTGGTGGAAATCAGATGCTTTGTATGGATTATTGAGGTTTTTAGTTTATTTTTAAGCACGTTGACGACTCAAATTTTTCGGGCTGTCACACCTAGATGATATGACGGAATTATGTGTTGCGTATTGCAATATGTGTGTTCGGGAAGGAGCGGTTGGATGCAGTTATTGTAGGATTAATTAAGAGATTAATTAATTATTGAAACTAATTATTTAATTAAAATGGGTGTGAGGTTCCATTTTATATTCGTGGATTTTACTCCAGGTTATACAACCTATATATAAATTATAGGTTATACAACCTATATATATATATATATATATATAACTTCCTCTGAGTTTCTTAGTTTTGTAACTTTTTGGGCTCTAATCCATTTATATCGTTGAAATATTTAAGGGGTTAGGGCTTGGTGGGTATTGAAATCGTGAGTGACCACAGACCCAACAGGTGCTCCCTTATGGACCTTAGATAGGAGAAAGGCAAGAAGTGTCAAAGTACAAGACAAGTATTTAAAGTGGTTAGGAACTCAGTTGAGGGTCCTACGTCCACTGTCATAAGGTGTTTTACTATTTTTAGATCATACAAGATTTATTACAAAGTGTGACACCTCGTAGGCTTTGGCTAAGAGATTATAAGGTCCTTGATGCCTTTGTCACTAATCTAAAGGACCTTAAGAAGTAACTAATAAACTTCCCTAGGTATTTTTGGGTATTAATTTAGGGTTCAACAAGGAGTATAATAGGTGTTGTAGCTGGAAATGACACGAGCTATGATTTTAAACTCACAACAGTGGGTTCAGAGATTATGGAACTAAAGATATGTGACACCCGGCTTATTAAAACAACGGGTGGCCAACCCCTACTAAAATAAAACAGGAATTTCAATTTTCTCATTCTTAGCATCAATGTCGAAAACCAATTAATTACTAACCACCTATTATTTAATTAACCCAACTGTCAATTTTAACTTTATTAAAACGCCATAAATAACACTATAATTAAAACCATGCATCACAACTCATTCAAATAATTAAATAAATCTACAATCACATAAATATATCTGAATATAATAAAATCCATTAACCGAACAACTCATAGGTTTACAATCCAATACAATATTCATCCAAACTTAAATGAATAAAACTAAAAATGAAAACTGACAGTGGGCTACATGTCTGGATAATACCTGACTGAGTTCTATCTAGAATCTCAATAATAGAAACCAACTAAAAAATCCCCGTAACACTCCACAGCGGTAGTAACTCCGATGACATGGAAATGATATCATGCTTGGCGTCCCTGCAGCTGGACATCTAAAGGATTTTGAAAATAAATTTGATACGGGTCAGAGCCTATAAGGGTAAAAGTGCTCTGATACCCATTCGAGACTACGTTTGCAATCATAATGGAATATTTATATATTTAAATGTTCAACACATACAACGGAAATTTTTTCTTATTTATCCTAACACAAGAATCTAGGCGATAGAACTCATAACATAAAACATGCATTCAACAAAAGAAAATTTGAGGAAATATCCCTTGCGGACAAAACCTTTATTCAACACATTAGAAATATTACAAGACAATCGACTTATAAACACTCAATACCAGCGTATAATGTGCTAGTGTTCATAAATCTCTGAAGAATACTACTCGTTTAGGAGCAGTCCATAGGCATCCTTCCAACCTCAGTATCCACTGATCAACCTTTGTCTTTATCAATGATCCCCTCGAGAATCCCAATTGTTAGTCGTGAATAAACTCTCTCTACAAAAGTAGCATATTCAAGGATACAAAACTATAGGGTTTAAACTGATTCAAACAAATATATTTTGGAGATGTGATTTGTGAATCAAAAAGGTTTTCTAAACTCAAAACGTGGAAAACTTTTGCAAAAGATAGGCAAAAACAGTTATAGCAAAAGCCTTAATGAAAATAAACACGAAGCAGGTAGTTATATGGCGTTCACAAATTTAGAGGTGACTGCTCATTTGAACTAATTTGAAGCTCGCTCGAACGAGAATATCAATTCATTAGAACAAAATAGGATATCGCTCAAACTAATGAGCCATCTCCTTTGAACGAAGTTAAAACGACCTTCAAATTACCTGAAATAATAGGGCCTCATTCGATATTCTTAAGATGTAAACTTCAAATGAGCCTACGAACGAAAAAGACATCTCATTCAACGAGATCAGCGAACTAAAAAAATATTTTTAAAATAAAATTGCCTCGATTTTAAATAAAATCCAACCATCCTAAAATAAATTTAAGGAATAAATTTAAACTCTTCATACCATTATACATTTATAAAGTGTAAATTCTTGAAAGTTAAAGATGTTGGATATTCGCTCTTCATGACGGTTTGAGTCAAAGTGTTAACGAGATATACCAAAATCTATGTAAGCCTAAGCCATTGAGCAATGGCAGAAAATATGCTCTTATAAATCTCCCCCTTTTGGCTATTCCGATACAATATAAACCAAAATCCAAATTAAATTAAAATCCCCTTAGACAATGATAATATCCTAATACCCCCACAAACCCTAAAAAATGGATAGGTACAAGATAATTATGCCTATGAAATGACTTCAAATATCCACTTCTTCTTGATATTCTTTTGGACACTTTGTCTTCACCAAGTGTTATGTGAATATAATCTTTCAAATGTGTTATCACGCATGAAGCAAAGCAAATACCCGTGATGCATTGAGTTTTACATATAAAATAAAATACATAAAATTCTCCCCCATAAAACAAACTCATGTAATCTCCGTCGTAATTTGTTCTCCTCCTTTTATTTTATCCGAAATAGACAAGGAGTAGAAACCAAAACATGAAAACGGAGTGCATCACTAAAGATAGAATATCATCACAAAGATATATCAACAAAGCGCATGTAATGATAAACTCAAAGCCTCCACAAACTATTTTTGAATTTTAAAAATTTTTCATCTTTAAATTTTATAAATACAATAAATTATGGAGAAAAAACAAAAATATCCAAATCATGGAAACGGAATGCAGGTGTGTGAACATATCCTATAGGTTAATCAACGTATACAAACATCACACATGTTCACGAAATAATGAGACACTACTAATAAATGATTTGAAAATCTATCTTAGGTGAAAAACGGAGAATTCTTGTGAAAGTGACTTAATCTAATCAACAAATCAAGACCGTTAATGATTTTCACACCAATGATGCACAAAACTAGGTAATGCTTTTTGAGATTTTTATAGTAAGTGAAAACCCATTGATCTTCGACTGAACTCCCTCAAAATCTCATATAAATCAATAACACTCATAATTTTGAAGAAATCAATGTTCATTGGTCACGAAGCATCAATGTTCAAAGAAAATGGTCTGGCACTTCTATTTTTATGTGATGTCAATCTTTTTGGCTCATTTATTGCAAATGGTGGATTTTCACGTAAAGTCAACATGTCTTTCATGGCCTATTTCCATTGCTTAATATATAACAATTTATAAAAAAAAATGATTTTAACATCCGAATAGTGGTTCTTACATGCACTACTTTTATTATCTCGATTTTCACATTTGGTCCATTTTAAAAGCTGGATTGAGATGACAACACAACAATCGACATGTGATAGGTAAGTCAAATATTCAAATTAGTTTGTGCTCGTGTGCATCAAAGCTGCCAAGGAGTCAATAACGTAACAAGTTGTCATCAAATCACATCTTAATGACTTTGAACATTATAAATCATATATATGAAATGATGTCACATCTCAAAACACAAAAAAATAGTCATGTGGATATGAAACAAATTGGTGACTCAGACATCTTTATTGTTCTTCCATATGTGGTGAAAATAATACAAACTCTTTTTGGATTTTTCAAAAATTTTATCAAAATACAATCTTATTGTCTTCACCTTTTCTTAAAATCCGAATTTTTTTTCGTATTTTTCAAAAACTTTCAAGAAAAACAAAACTCTTCTGGATTTTTCAAATATTATATCAAAATAAAAAATATAATAACAATGATAGTGCAATCTAATAATAGGTATATAAGATTTGAACATGAAAAGCATCCTATGCTAGAAATAAGTCTCAACCTAAATCATTAGGCTAGGAGGAGTTCTTAGGAGATGGCATCCTATGAAAAATATCCATCCTATATTGTGAGGTCTTAACCAAATACTCTATTCGCTCTTTAAAACTCTCAAAATCTCTCATGTGATGTGTGGGAGCATGCGTAGTAACATGTGTGGGAGTGTGTGCGAGAACTCGTGTAGTAGCATAATGTGGAAGAAACCTATGAGACAATCTACCCAACTTAAAGAAAAATTCCCTAAGGTGACCACTTTTCTTGCAATGGGAACAAACATATATGGGCATAGGTCCACCTTTCTCAAAATGTCTAGGAAGATCTCTCCTATGTGGGTTAGGTAAAAGGACATATGTATTTAACACAAACTCGATAACTGACTCCCGTAAAACATGGGAAGTGTACACTCGATCATAAACTATTCCTAGCCTCTCAACGTTAACTAAAGTAGAACCGAGGATCATATTTCCTAACTTTTTAGATGTGTCCTCTAAAGTGACCTTGACCTCTTGGGCACATCCGAGATCTATCTTCAGTGTGAATACACGAGATTCAAGTTTCTCACGAGTCTCCAATGAAAATTGAAGATCTCCTGTACGACTAGCCACAATGTTGATCAAATCGGTCTTTTTTCGACCTAAAACGATCAATTGCTCACATAAAGAAACCTTCACCTTATCGAGTTGACTCGGAGATGCCTCACGCACCCTCAAAACTTTCACCACTCTTTTTAAATCTAACACCCTAAGAGACAAATCCTTATTAATTTTTTCGTCTTTAACATCTCGATGTGTAAATCACTAAATGCTTTTTGGAGATCCGCTTCTCCCTCACTTGCAATATCATCCTCAATCTCACGAGAATGGCCTGAAACATCATCAAGGTTTTCACATTTAGAGATGTTTGGCGCGACTAAGAATGTGTCTCAGAAGTATGAACTCTCTAGGCTCAAGTGCAAGCCTGTCGCTAAAGTAATAATTCGATAAGTCAGGTATCGATCCTCAGGGAAATAGGACAATGGAATCGTAACGACGTTGGATAGACGAAGAAATCCTAACTCTGACTCTAAAAAGAGAGGAAAATATGATTTGTTTTGAGAACCGGATACAACTAAATGCAATTGTGAAATTATGAAAGAAATGCAACTATTCTAAATTACCTAAAATACTAACGATGAATGATTTAAAACTCGAACTATATGATGAAGAAAACAAGACGGGAATACAATCCCTCAACCCTAGTGTATTGATGGTATAAAACTAGTCGTAAATTTAAATGATTAATTAGACCCATAATTTATTACTCCCAAGCATTGCGTATATGAGGTTCAAGCCCTCACCATACTTAATTAGAGGACGAGTAAATCGGTATTGCGATAGTTACACTTGAATTGTATTCTGAAGCATCCCGGTTACCCTGAAGCAAACGAGATCCAAAGATCTACAATTTTCGCATTTCTATGCTATACGGTCGTAATAAATCATTAAATTTAGAGGATTAATTTTATACACATGCAACTACCACATCGGGTTGGGTTCATGCATCCCGACCCTTGAAAAATTTAGCCTCCCATGATGAAATTAATGAAAATGATTGTTGAATTGCAGGAAATCATGATTAAACTAAGGGAGAATTGAAGAATGATGTAGAAGGAAGATTAAATAGAAGAAAGTAATCAACTAACTTACCAAAGCACTAAAAGCATCAACTAAAATTACTTGTAATCACTGAAATCTGAACAAATTGAAACTTGGAATTAAAATTGTAATAAATCTTCAAACTAGGGTTTTGTAGCAACTTTCTCTCTCTAACTACTTCTAAAAGTTTTAACGAAAAAAGGGGAAAATAAGGTGAATTTTCTTCCCCTTAAAATAATAATAAATTGGGTTTAAATACCCTACAAGACTCCAAGAGTGTTAGCTTAGCCATGACTCTCCATTGGAGGAAGAGTAAAAAAATAAAACTACGACAGTCGGACCGGTCCAATCCTCCTTCGGTTTGGTTCGGCTTGGATCTGGATCGGTTCTTTTAATTTCTAATCGGATTGGTCCGATACGGATCGATTATTTTAATTTTCATCAACTTCGATCCGTCTTCGGTCAGGGTTTCTCTGGAACTTGGTATTTCGGATCGGTCCGATCCGGATAGGTTTAATTTTTCTTCTATCTTTGGCTGCTCATAACTTGCACACCAGGACTCCGATTGAGTTACCGTTTCTTTGTATGTACTTGTAACCTTGATATCTTCAACTTTTCTTTAGATGCCTCATCCGAATTATGGGTAAAAATTACCACTTTTCCCTTTTGACTTTCCTTCTTTTCTTTCTTTATTCTTCCGGTTTCTTTCTTTCTTTAGTGACATCAAATACTTGTAAAATTAATACGAAATACCAAAAAATCGGGGTACTCATTAGAATAAGTCAATATCAAGATTATGAGATAAAATCGAATCGATTATGTTGTTCGAGGTGCTAAAAGCAACTAAATTAAAGGGATACATTTGGAAGAATTTATGCCTAATCAATGTCCTCACCAGCATGGGACAAACTAGTTGTGCTAACGTGACTATCCACGAAAGCAAAGAAGGGTTCATATAGTGATTCTCCCCCTGAATCAACCGACTCGATGTCACTATCGCCAAGAGTGGTTTTATTCACAACCTAGTTTCCCTTTCTCTTTAACCTAGTGGGACATTCATATGCCTTGTTCCCTTAACCCTCGCACTCATAACACCTTATATTTTCCTCTTTCTCGCTGTTACTCTTGATCTCATTCTTATGTTTTTCTTCTCAAAACTCTTTTTATTGGAAGAATTTTCTTTAGAAAATTTGAGAAACTTTTTAAACTTTTTTGCACATAAGGCCAAGTCATCAACATCAAAATCACCCTCAGATTCAGACTCACAAACTCTCTCCTTTTTTTTTCTTATCTTGAGTCTTTAAAGATACCCCTATATCCTTAGGCTTAATGGTTTTAGTGAAGATATCTATCTCGTATGTTTGCAGATCTCCAACAAGTTTTTCTAACCTAAGAGTGTATAGGATCCCTAACGAATTAAGCACGATGAACTTAGGAATAAAGAAAATAGGTAATGACCTTAAAATAATTTTCACAACTCTCGTCTCTAGAATTTTTTCACGCAAATTAAAAATTGAATTGATAATGTCAGGTAACTGCGCATAAAACTAATCGAATGACTTGAACTCTAACATAGTGATGATCTCAAATTGGGTGGTCAAATTTTGAAGCTTTGATGCTTTTATAGCATCGGTGCCCTCGTGAGTGAGCTGGAGGGTAACCCATGCTTCCTTAGATGTAGTGCACATCATGATGCGACATAACTCCTCAGGGGTGATAGATCCTGAAATAGAACAATGTCCACGAGAGTTAATATTACTTCACTTAAATTCCTCATCAGTCCCAAAACAAACAGGTTTAGGGCCGACAACATTATCAACATTGATTGTGGGAGGAGTCCACCCTCTTTCACAAACAAACCAGACTCGCTCATCTATGGCTTTGAAGACAGACCTCATCCTGGCCTTCTAGTAAGCATAATTGGTACCATCAAAGATGGGCACTCGATTATACAAATTCTCCATTAACATCTGATTTTTCAAAGATTAACAATTTAAAAAAAATGACATCATAGAAAAACTTAGCGAAAAATCAGAATGTCACGATAATTTAGTGAAACCCGCTCCGATACCACTTTGTAAGGGTAAAAGTTCTCTGATACTAATTTGAGAGTGCGCTTGTGATCTTAATGGAATATTTAAATAATTATATGTCCAACACACACAAAACCAAATTTTATATTTTATCCTAGCACAAGCATCTAGGTGATAAAATAGATAAAATAAAACATGCATTCAAAAAAAGGTGAATTTGAGGAAAATTCCCTTGCGAGTAAAACCATTATTCAACACTTTAAAAATACTACATGACAGTCGAATTACAAACTACATGATACCATCCACAAGTATAACATGTTAGTCTTCGCAAATCTCTAAAAAATACTACTCGGTCAGGAGCAGTTCACAGGCGTCCTTCCACCCTCCGTATCCACCGATCAACCTTTGTCTTTATCAATGATCCCCTCGAGAATCCTAATAGTTAGCCATGAAAAAACTCTCTCCACAAGAGTAGTGTATGAAAGGATACAAAACTATAGGGTTTAAACTGATTCACATATATAGATTTTGGGAATGTGATTTTTGAAATCAAAAAGGTTTTCTAAACTCAAAACGTTGAAAGCTTTTACAAAAGATATGCAAAAACATTTCTAGCAAAAGCTTAATGAAAATAAACATGAAATAGGTAGTTATATGAGAATCTCGTTCGAATGAGATTCTAATCTCGTTTGAATGAGGTCAGCTAACTAAGAAAAAAAAAATTAAAACAAAATTGCCTCGATTTTAAAACCTAAAAAAAATCTTGTTCGTTTTAAATAAAATCCAACCATCCCAAAATAAATTTAAGGAATAAATTTAAACTCTTAATAGTAATATACCTTCACAATGTGGAGATCCTTGAAAGTTGAAGATGTTAATTATTCGATCTTCGTGATGGCTCGATTCAAAGTGGCAATGGGATGCACAAAAATCTACGTATGCCTAAGCCATTGAGCAGAGAAAAAAAATGATCTTACAGAGTCCAAATCCATTTGAAAATATGGCACAAGTAATTAAAAAGTACTTTCATATTTAAATTTGTGCTGCACTAACATGAGTGATTACTCACCCCTCAACTATAGTGCATACCTAACGTTTGCATCTTAACGTCCTAGTTATTCTACCCTTCCTAACTAGTTTACATGTACCCTTAAGTCCATATGCTACCCTATGGCACTCGTATTTCATATAATTTTCTTTCTCATCCAATTAGCAATAATAATTAATCGATTCATTCCAAATAAATTTCACTAGTTATTAATCCAGTGTTCACAAAATAATGGTATATACCCTTATATATTTTTCTTCACATATATATATGTATTTCCATACCACATTAAGGACGTATATATATCACTCTCTATATACTTATAATTGCAATCCCTACAGGGCATACACACATCATCCTAGGCTACCGGGTCGAAAACACACCATCGAACCCAAAAAGCGTAAACGTACTAAAGGCAGTCATAGTCCTGGGCTAGTGAGTAATGACTATGACATAAATCAGCTCACTATGACTCCTTCCTAACATAGGGTGGGCATACATGGCCCTATGACCTTGGGTTCAGTAGTACACTTACTAGGATTCACGAGGAGAGATCACCCCGGGCGTGTAACCTCTCTAATAGCACTAAAGTGGTACGTTCACATAATTATATCATGCACACAAATATAATAATACATATATACTATCTCTATACCCATATATATTTACCCAATAATTTCAGCAAACCATGCTTGTCACTCGTAGCACTTAGCCTAACAATTTTAAGTATAATTTCCACTCTTAATTATTTAATTATTCACTTAATTAATTGATTCTCAACATAATAATTCTGTAAACGTACAATTCTAAAATAGCTCGTATCCCGATTTTTCTGAATTTTCATTATCATTTCATTAACAATTTTTCTGAGTAAAATTTTCCACTAAATACTCAATTTCCTACCCCGAATATATTTCAACTCATCCTGAGGTATTTTATCAACATTGCACAAATTTTCTAGAAAACCTAACATATTCACGGATATCATAATTTACCCTGAAATTAAATCATTAACTAAATCCTCTAAATAAAACAACTTAGGCATAATAGGGATTTCGAAACGGTTCAGCTTGAGGGAAAACTGGTTCATCCCTCCAGAACTGCCCAAATTTTCCATATGTGAAATTCAGAAACTTCCACAAATTCCAATCTCTCTACAAATCCAAATCCAACAAAAATTCCCATTCTCAAATAGTTATAACTAGAAAAATAATACATTTTCACATTCAATTCATATATTCAACTAATTATATGGGATGCATCATTATTTTTCCATAATTGAGTAATTGTCACATTTTCCTAATAGTTCATAATTTCCACACCTCGTACGAATCAATCTTTCTACATGAGTTCCTATTTTTAAATTTCAGTTCATAAAATTCATGTCACAATATTATGAATTTATGTCCCCAAAACCCAATTTTCATAAGAATCCCACCCAAATCAATTTTCACCAACAATGATATGAATTGAATTACAAATGCAAATTACTAAGCAAATTAACTACTTGCCTTAATCAATTGTAGATTCTGAATCTGTATGAAGGAATCCTTTTAGTGATGATCCCATCCCATAATTCTCCAATAATCTTCTCCTAATCCATCTTCTCTTAAGCCCCTCTAGTCTCTTCTTGGAGCTCCTTTGAATTTTCTTCTATTTTCTATATAAATCCTCTTTTAGGCTTTTGGTGTGACAAATCTCTTGATATGATAAACTGGCTATTCACTTAACCCTATCCTTTCATTACACTAGACAAATCCCGATTTTACCCTTTCACCTTAATTAAATTGACCAAAACACTCATATACTAGTCCCTAATAGTCTAAAGCCCCCAAGACCCAAACACTACCCTCGGGTACTTAATTTGGACTATTTTGACCCTCTACGAATCAACCGTGCACTCAAAATCAACACCTGAGTCACTTATCATAATTACACCATCTTATTCCCAATAAGACCCCATACGTGCATCCCGAATAAGATACTATTTACCACTCGCTTTTACTCAATTATTACGTTGAAGCACCCTATATCGTTGACTTACTTAAGTCTATACTATATAGGTGATCATCTAGTTTGGAAATTGTGACAAAATTTTGAGTCCCGTCCCTAGTTACCAAAGGAACCTTAGACTCAACTTGATGCCTCTATCAGTTCTTAAAAGGTAGCTCGCCAATAACACACTGGGACTACATACATAAATCATATCATGATATAATTGGTTATGTGTGAGTTAATTCCCTTGAAATTGATTTTCTACTATTTTGGGGAATTTTTAAATAATTTCTAAGGTTTTAAAATGCTTTCTATAAATTAATTTGGTTGGCTTAAAAATCTTTGGGGCTGCTTTATAATTTTTTATGGCATAAATTCTGGTTAGGCAGAATCCAAAAGTGCTTGATAATATTGTCTATGCAATTTGTATTTCTAAATCTTCAAAAACACGCATTTTTCATTCGATCTTAGGCTTACACATGTTTCCTTTATAACGGCCTGATGTGTGTTTTCTTATACAAACATTCTTAACATTTATTGTGCACCATTGGATCATTTTAATCAACAATTCGCATGTGTTTTCTTATAATCCCCGCATTTGATTTTGAACCAATTAAATATATTTTAAATACGGTGTCTTGGTAGACCTTAGATTGACTTCGAATCAATCCTGATCGCTTATTTTGCTTCGATCTTCCAGAGCCTTCTTCTCTCAGTATAAAAGGAGACTTTGTCTTTAATTTTGTAACTTTTGGTTATTATTACCTCTGAGGAAAAAAAAGAGAAGGGAGAAAAGAGAGAGAGAGAGAGAGAGAGTTCAAAAAGTTTTTACAAACCCTAACTCAAACTTCAAACCAAATCGAAACCAGAAAACCTTTTTCTGAGTGTTTATAGTTCGTGATTTGAGAAGTTTTTTCTCTACTGTCTTATATCTCTTTGCCAACTTAATCATGTTGATTAAGTCTCTATTTCTTTGTATATAAATTTGAGATTTGATTTATGTGATACAGATTACTTAGTTATTTGCTAGATCTAACTTATTGTTTTGAGAAATCTATTTTTTGTTGGTTGTTTTCAAAATAAATGTTGTTTTCAAACCCTATACCAATAATAACCTTTCTGATTTCAACTCACTGAAACTGTTAGGCTTAGATCTTGTTTTGAGATCTTGATTAGGGTTTTCACTTTGAGTTAATGTTTTTAAACAAAGAAAGTGCATATGATCTTGGCTAGTTTGTATAGCAAGATTCCTTCTTGATCTGTGGTTATTTTAAAAGATCCAAAGTCTGACTTATTTGACTATGATGATTTTAGAAACCGTTGCATCTCGTAGATCTGTTTGTAATTTAATAACTCAT
Organism: Sambucus nigra; assembly: GCA_949130495.1. Classification (NCBI taxonomy): domain Eukaryota; kingdom Viridiplantae; phylum Streptophyta; class Magnoliopsida; order Dipsacales; family Adoxaceae; genus Sambucus; species Sambucus nigra. Next base: position 320,315,085 of record OX422215.1, on the reverse strand, counting down.
ATTATCTGTAATTAAGTGTGTGTGAGTTGCATGCATGAGTTTGATAACTACACCACATACACCTTCACACTACTACACTGAAACGTGTTGGTGTTGAGATATTGGTCTTGAGGTTGTATTGCTTTATTCTGTTTAAAGTTTTGTTTTTCAAAACTGTTTAACATAAAACTAAAATTACTCGTTCATAACTATTTTACATATTTTATGTTATAAGATTTGTTTTAAGAAAGGATTTTCGTCAACAAACTGTTCAGAGCCATTTAGATAGTTTAATCTTGTATTAAAAGACTTAAGTGGTAGTTTTTCAATTGGTATCAGAGATTTGGTTTCTCAAAAATTCTATAGATCATATGTTTCTGAATTTTTTTCTCAAAACAAATTATGGACTAGAAATTTGAGTGACTAGGTAACCTGTCCAGACCCCCTTTCTTTGATGGAACCAACTTCCCTTACTGGAAGGTATAGATGGTTGCATTCATCCAATGGACTTTTGGAGATGATGTCTGAGAAGCTATTGAAAATGGTTACACTTTTCCTACTAAACCAGTCATTGAAGATGACTGAGAGTGAGTCATTTGATGACCTTTATATTTGACTGACATATATTGTGACCAAATTGCATGCTAATGGGATTATGTATGATAGAGATAAAATTGTATCTAAAATTCTAAGATCTCTTCCACAAAAATTTGATAATAAAAGATATGCAATTGAGGTGATGGAGGATCAAAATCTTACACCTGAACTCCTCAGTAGAAAATTGAGAACTACGAAAATGGAATTAGAATTTAAGAAATAATTAACCTTGTCCCAAAATAGACAATATACCTCCAATCTTGTGTTTTTATCTAAGTTGACCACACCTGAATTTAGCATACCTAACATTGACTTAGACTCTGATGATGACCGTAATTTAGATACTTTGGATAATTTGATTGCCTTGATGTCTGAACAGTTTAAGATAATTGTGAGCTTTCGAAATAAAATAGAAAAAAAACAAGGCGGGCCTACTTACCTAAATCAATCTAACAACAGACCTTGTGAGAGAAGACAAGACAAACATCAATATGACAATCACAAGAGACCTGAGAAAGACCTTAATAATGTTGAATGATATAGATGTGGAAAGCTAGGACATGTGGCTAGTGATTGTAGAGTTAAACTAGACAAAATTCAAAAACATAATAGGTCTCATTTAAGCATGACTTGGGTTGACTCAAGCGACTCTGAAAATGATGAACCTGAGTCATCTAACACTTTTGACCCTTGCATGTTATTCTTTGCTAAGATAATCTACAATGATGATGAGGAATCTGATCATACCATGAATGATAGTATGCCTACTGGTTTATCTTCTTTGTTGCTTGAGAATGTTGATAACACTTCAAACGTCGTGAGTGTGAGTCAAAGGGAACGCCCTATTATTGATGTAAATGGGTGTGTGAGTCCTAAAAATGAACCGCTAGGGGACACTGCACACTACACACTTAGCGACTCCGAAAATGATGACCTTCCTGACACTCACACACTGTACACAAAAACCCTCAAGAAAATCACTAGGCTTGAAAAAAATTGTCAAGGATCTTACCCAGAAGATAGAAACTTTAAGTCTAATGATCAAACAAAATGCTGAAGAGTATACTACCCAATGTCTAACTCATGAAAATGAAACCAAAAATTTTGAAAAAAAACTGAAAGAGTTGTCTAACTCTAATGAAATTCTGGAAAAGACATACAAAGGAACGTTGTTATAATCCTGTGTATAAGGCTCCTGTTTACCATAACTTCAACTATTCTAGGAGAAGCCGAAACAACTATGTCCTTCCTACACAGTCAGACAAAAACTCTAACTATCGTAATAGAAGGAAAATTACTAATACTAAAAGAAAATCTACAAGACGGAATCCTAGATTTTATTCTAGACCAATTGCTCCAACTTTTTATAACAACAATAAAATTGCGCAAAAATCTTTTAAAGAAAAGGAAGAAGCTTGCAAGTTTTATCAAATATGAGCTAATAAGCGCAAATTAAAAATTAGAGCAATTTGGGTTAGAAAAGATGATCTATTACCCCAGTAAAAATGCAACATAGTGGTCAGTGATTTTAAGCTGGACACACTACAACTGGATGGTATTTAAACTCAGGATGCTCCAAACATATGATCGGGGATGATTCCAAACTCTCAAACAAAACTAACTTCTCCGAAGGAAAAGTCTTATTTGGAGATGGTGTATCAGCCCAAATCATTGGTAAAGGAACACTCCATGAAGAAGGATTACCCATTCTGGAGAATATTCTCTTGGTAAAAGGACTTAAAGAAAATTTGCTAAGTATATTATAGTTTTGCAACTCCAACCATACTGTCACATTTTCAAAGAACAATTATAAAATTTTAAGTGAAAAAAGTGACTATATTATTACAGGACTCCGTACTCCAGATAACTGTTACACTGTCAATCCAAGTATAGAGGTTTGTAACATTGCCAGAATATATGATAATGAGATATGGCATAATAGGTTGGGTCACATCAACTATGATAATCTTGGAAAATTATGTTCTCAAGAGATAGTTAGAGGTCTTCCCAAGATCAAACCAATTTCAAACATTATCTGTGGTCCATGTCAAGAAGGGAAAATTGTTAAGGCTCCCCATAAGAAATTTAAAGAAGTTTTATCCACTAAACCTCAAGAACTCATCTATATGGACCTAATGGGTCCTTCTCCTACTGTTAGTCTTTGTGGAAATAGTTACATCCCTGTTATGGTTGATGATTTCACTCATTTTACCTAGGGTGCCTTCCTAAAGCATAAATTAGAAACTTTTCAAAAGTTTTGAAAATCTTTGTCCGTATTGAAAACGAAAAGGACACCCAAGTAGATAGAATTCGTAGTGATAGAGGAGGAGAATTCATAGGTTTTGGTATCATAGAATATTGTGACTGTAATGGTTATAAACATTAATTTAGTGCTCCTAAGACACCTCAACAAAATGGGATTGCTCAGCATAAAAATCTCACTCTTCAAGAAATAGCCCCTGTGATGATTCATGCGAAAAACCTACCAAAATATTTTTGGGTAGAATCTATTCGTATTATCCGTGATATAATCAATAGCATCTACTTAAGTAATAATAACAAATAAACATCCTATGAACTTTGGTATGGAAAGAAACCTAACTTAAAATACTTTAGAACCTTTGGTAGTATCTGTTATGTCTGTAAGGACAGAGAACATCTATCTAAATTCAAAACTAGAGGTGATAAAGCCATCTTTTTAGGATATTCTCCAAACAGTAGAGCCTATCATGTATATAATATTCGTACCAAATACATGATGGAATCCATTAATGTGATTGTAAGTGACACTAATATAGAAAGTAAGACCAAAGAATCAATTATCTTGGATGAGTCCAAAAACATTTTAAATTATGACTCTCTACAAATAGTTTAATCTTTACCAACTGAGACCCCCGATGTAGATAACTAGGTTTCAAAAGATCATCCTTTAGATAGAGTAGTTGGTAATCTTACTGAGCCTGTTCGTACAAGATCTCAACATCGTAACATTGCTCATTTTGCATGTTTTTGTTCTCTTATTGAGCCCAAAAATGTAAATGAAGCCATGAATGACACGTTATGGATAAGTGTTATGAAGGAGGAACTTCTTTAATTTTTCATTCATGATGTTTGGTATCTTGTACCCAGGCCTGAAAATAAAAGGGTTATTGGCACACGTTGGATTTTTAAAAATAAAACTGATGAATCTGGGATGATTATTAGGAACAAAACTAGATTAGTTGCCCAGGGCTACTCTCAAATTGAAGGAATAGATTTCAAGGAAACCTTTGCTCAAGTCACTCACCTCGAATCGGTTCGTTTACTTTTTGCCATAACTTGTCATTTGTATTTCACCTTATCTTAAATGGATGTTAAGGCAGCCTTCCTTAATGGAATTTTAACTGAAGAGACCTATGTAGAACAACCCAAAGTGTTTAATGACCCTCATCACCCAAAATATATTTATCGTCTTAAGAATGCTCTTTGTGGGGTAAAATAAGCTCCTAGAGCTTGGTATGAGCTTCTATCCACCTTTATTTTAGATAATGGATTTAGGGGTCGAGGAAATGACCAAACCTTATTTGTCAAACATTTTGACAACAACATTACTATTACTCAAGTGTATGTTGTCGATATCATCTTTGGTTCCACTTCACCTGTAGAAGTTAAAACCTTCTCTGACATTATGCACAAAGAATTTCAGATGCCACTTATGGGGGAGTTACAATTCTTCTTAGGACTCCAAGTTAAACAGAATTCAAAAGGATTATTTCTATCGCAATGTAAATATGCTTCAGAAATTGTTAAAAATTTTGGCCTAGAAACAGTTAAAGATGTTAGGACTCCTATGAGTACCACTATTAAACTTTCCAAAGATGAGAATGGTAAATCTATTTATGCCACCTTGTACTGTAGTATGATAGGAAGCTTACTTTATCTTACTGCCTCCCTTCCTGACATCATGTACTTTGTTTGTATGTGCCCGATATCAAAATAATCTTAAAGAGAGTCACCTTTTGTACGTTAAAAGAATTATCAAATACATCAAAGGCACTATAAACTTAGGACTTTGGTACACTAAAGACACCTCGAGTACTATAGTAGGTTACACCGATGCTGATTGGGCCAGCTGTATTAATGATAGCAAGAGTACTTCAGGAGCATGTTACTATATCAGTAACAGCTTAGTAGGATGGAGCAGTAAGAAACAAAATGCACTTCCTTGTCTACTGCAGAATCTGAATATATTGCAGTTATTTTGGCTAAAACAGATGCTAAAAGATTATGGTATCGTTGAAGATAAGTTACATCTCTATTATGACAATCAAAGCGCGATTAATATTTCTAAAAATCTTGTTCAACACTCTCGTACTAAACATATTAAAATCAGATATCATTTTATACGCGAGTTAGTTGAATCTAACGAGTTAAAAATTAATTATCTTCCTACTGAATTACAATTAGCTGATATATAACCCAAACCCTTAGATAATGCGCATTTTGAATCTTTACGCAAGTCGATTGGCATGATTTTTGCAGAATGATGTTATATTTTATGGATATTATTCTTTGCCCTTTGTCCATTTGAGACAAAATGGGGGAGAAATTTGAGTCCTCTTAGACATTTTTTGTATATTCTCAACTAAAAAGCTTGATCTTAGTGTTTATTTTCAGGAATTAGTAGTGTCGGTTACAATAGAGTTTTGTTAGGGTATTGATTTGTATATAGTTGAGTTATGTAATTTTATCTTTCTAGGATACTGGGTAGTTAGAATTTTTGTATAGGAATAGGATTTTCTTATTTCTTTTGTATCCCTATGAGTCCTCGTTGACTCAAAGGATATTTTGTCTCATATTTCCAAAGGGGGAGATTGAAGCACCCTATATCCTTGACTTACTTAAGTCTATACTATATAGGTGCTCATCTAGTTTGGAAATTGTGACAAATTTTGAGTCCCGTCCTTAGTTACCCAAGGAACCTCAAACTCAACTTGATGCTTCTATCAGTTCTTAAAAGGTAGCTCACCAACAACACTCACTAGAACTGCATACATACATCATATCATGATATAATTGGTTATGTGTGAGTTAATTCCCTTGAAATTGATTTTCTACTCTTTTTGGGAATTTTTAAATAATTTCTAAGATTTTAAAATGCTTTTTAGAAATTAATTTGCTTGGTTTAAAAACCTTTGGGGCCGATTTATAATTTGTTTTTATGGTATAAATTCTAGTTGGGTAGAATTCGAAAGCGCTTGAGAATATTGTGGGTGCAATTTGTATTTTTAAATCTTAAAAAACACGTATTTTCATTCGATCTTAGCCTTACACGTGTTTCCTTTATAATGGCCTGATATGTGTTTTCTTATACTCACATTCTTAACACTCACTATGCACCATTGGATCATTTTAATCAATGATCTGCATGTGTTTTCCTATAATCCCCGTATTTGATTTTGAACCAATCAAATCTATTTTAAATTCGGTGGCTTGGCGGCCCTTATATTGACTTCGAATGAATCCTGGTTGTTTGTTTTGTTTCGATCTTCCAGAGCCTTCTTCTCTCAGTATAAAAGGAGACTTCGTCTTCAATTTTGTAACTTTTGGTCATTGTTACCTCTGAGAAAAAAAAGAGAAGAGAGAAGAGAGAGAGAGAGAGAGAGAGAGAGTTCGAAAAGTTTTTACAAACCCTAACTCAAACTTCAAACCATATCCAAATAAGAAAATATTTTTCTGAGTGTTTATAGTTTGTGATTTGAGAAGTTTTTCCTCTACTGTCTTATATCTCTTTGCCAACTTAATCACGTTGATTAAGTCTCTATTTCTTTGTATAGAAATCTGAGATTTGATTTCTGTGATACAGATCACTTAGTTATTTGCTAGATCTGATTTCTTAGTTCGAGAAATCTATTTTTTGTTGGTTGTTTTCAAAATAAATGTTATTTTCAAACCCTATACCAACAATAACCTTTCTGATTTGAACTTACTCAAACTGTCAGACTTAGATCTAGTTTTGAGATATTGATTGGGGTTTTCACTTTCAGTTAATGTTTGTAAACAAAGAAAGTGCATAGGATCTTGGCTAGTTTGTATAGCAAGATTCCTTCTTGATCTGCAGTTATTTTGAAAGATTCAAAGTCTGACTTATTTAACTAAGATGATTTTAGAAACCCTTGCATCTAGGAGATCTGTTTGTATTTTGATAACTCATATTGTCTGTAATTTAGCGTTTGCGAGTTGGATGCATGAGTTTAGAGCACTACACCACATACACCTTCACACTACTACACTGAAATGTGTTGGTGTTGAGATATTGGACTGTTAGAGTCGGCGTAAAACTAAAAGGAGTAAAGATAAGAAGCTGGGAGAACATCAGCAACATCAGAACCTTAGGAGAAGTCAGAACACGCCAGAGGACTTGGTAGATTTTTTAATAGGTTTGATTGTTTGTCTTGATTTTTATATAGCTTGTAATATGTTGCTCATTTTTAGTGAAATTTTTACTTTTATGGCGTAGAGGTCACCGTGGATGTTTCGCCAAGTGGATGGGGTTTTACCATGTTAAAATTGCTTGTGTACACTTCCTTTTACTCTCATCCCTTTATTGAGGTTGTGTTGGTTTATTCTATTTAAGTTTTGTTTTTGAAAACTGGTTAACCTAAAACTAAAATTACTCGTTCATAACTATTTTGCACATCTTGTGTTTAAAGATTTGTTTTAGGAAAAGAGTTTCTCCAATAAAATATTCGGAGCCATTTAGAGAGTTTAATCTTGTATTAAACGACTTAAGTGGTAGTTTTTTTGACGTAATATAAAATAATGCAATTTCATTTACTTATCACATAAGTAAACATAATATCACAAAAAAATTAATCCATTTCTCACTAATTAATTTTTATATAAATTCACTTTATTTCTTAAATTAATTAAATTATGATGACACGTGTCATTTAAATATTCTCAATTTAAGTATTCTCAAAATTACAGGGTCTTACATACTTCCCCCTTTGCAAAGGAATTTTGTTCCTGAAATTCGGATAAGCCTAGTACTAAAAATTTGGATCCTAACCCACATCGCATCCGAACGTATCGAATATCATCGCTTAATCACATTTTGGTATCGCCACTATACACCTACTAGTGGTACCATCATGACTGAAGGCTTAGTGATTAGGCACATATTCTTCATATTTATCCCCTTAATTTCTGTACTTTTATGATCCCGTGCAGTGTAAATAGCTTGGATTTGTCTCATATTTATGCTACTAACCTATTTTGGCAAGTATTTTGTGTTTTGTGTATTTCTCATGTGCTTTATAGGTATTTCATGCAAGTTAGTGCGAAGGAGATCTCAAAACAGTGAAAGAAACCAAGAAATGGAGAGTTGAAGGGTATTTTCGTAATTTTTCAGCCTTAGTCCGGAGGTGGGGCCAACTATAAAGTTTAATATATCTAAATTACAAGAACACTGGAAAAAACGGACCCTCAATCCGAGCTACGGTGAAGAAGTTACGATGTTTTGAAGTTGAGCGATAATGAAGAGAAATGGACCAGAAACCAAACCGATCCGGATGGAACAGGACCGATCCGGATGGAACCAAACCGTTCCGGTCAGAAAAAAAAGAACCAATCCGGTACCAAATGGATCCGGTCCGGACCGGTTCGGCTGCTGAAATTTCTGGCAATTAATTATGCAGCTAAAGCAGTGCAACTCTTGGAATATCTTGCACAACTCATCGATATTAGCTGTCAAATTCGTGCTAGTTGGTGCTATAAAAGGCCAAACCCTACATCCTTCCAAGGGGACTCGAATTAGGGAGAGAAATTCATTTTTTAGAAAGCCTTTTTAGTTTTTCATATTCTTAGAAAAACCCTAGTTTATAAGTTTGAAGAACAAGTAGTATTCTGGATTCAAGTTCATCTAGTGCAGATTTCAAGTATCAATTCTTCAATTCAATTAAAGTATCAAATTCCATTCTCTTATTTAGTCTCAATTCTATTTTCAATTCTCACTGGTATTGTAATTTGTTAAGAATGTTTCTTAGATTCATAATTACATGCATTGTTATGAAATTGCTTTCTCATAAAACCATGTCTAGGTAAATTTTCAAGGGTTGGGGTACATTAACTCATTCCGAGGTAAATTACCCATGTAGAAAATAGAGGGGAAATTAAATATTGACCGAATCGTGGAGGGAAATTACATGAACATGGCCAATCTTTTAATCTCTCTTGCCCTAGGTACTTGAGATGTTTAAGAACGCTATGTAAAGTTTAATTTGTCCATTCACCGCTTTGTATTTACCTTTGATTTCATATAATGTGGGCTAGTTCCCTCATATATGTAATGCTTAGGATCTATAAAGATTGGATTTAGTCAAAATTTCAATTTACAAGTCTAGGATTCTCTATGGTAATTCGCTAAGGTTTGAGGGATTGTACTCCACCCTATTTTTTCATTCATCTTAACTAATTTAATTTCTTTATTTACCTATTTTTTCCCTTTTCAACCATCATCATCTTTTTCACTTTTTCTTTAGAAGTAATAAATCAATTAAATTCTATCAACCATTCCCTGTGGATTCGATACCCAGACTCACCACTATACTTCTTAAGAAGTGTATTTGCAAGTTTAGGTTTTTTTTTATATTGAGGTTGGAAGCCGATAACAACGACTAGCGTATTGCACGAACGCTAGGTTTTCGACTCGATCACTTAGTCACTATGGCCCAAGATTATCGACAAGTCTATTTAATCCTTTCATAATAGTATACTCCATCATTATTAAGGTCTCACCTATAAAATGATATGCAAGACTATCGTGAATCCGCTAATAATGCTCTAGAAATAGGAGCCTATACTCCACTGGATCTATCATCTCAATATTGGTAAAAGTCCCCACTTCCCTAGGTGACAACTACCCTTCATATCAAATTACATAACTCCTTTCATGGGAGACATCCGCAATAATTTTTTACCACTCATTTCAATCTTTAACTTTTTGATTCGTGTCGATGTAACTCTTACGACATTCCTGAACTACACGAACATGACTTCAATTAACTCAATCCCTGTCGATCGACTCTAAATTATATCCAGACCGGGAAACTTTTTATCTCTTCACCCTAAACTAACCCTAGTGCGGATGACAAGGCCTCCCGCCTCAAGTCTCAAAATATGTCTTTTGAATAATGGCCAGTACAAGTTATTACACGCAACTCTATAAATGGTAATTTCTCCTCTCAATTACCTTAAAGTCCAGAATATGCATTTCTCACATTTCTCAACAACTTAGTCACCTCTCCCATCAACTTCTCTCACATCGTCCGCATCACTCCTGATAAGCGCAATCAGAGATGGGACTTGAAGATCTCATCCTTATCATAGCAATGTTAGGTAATACTTTGTGTTGGTTCATTCCATCTCTTCAATAAAATATTGGGCACACTGCCTGATAGTGTAACTCTCCTAAATTAATAATAATTTCTCCATCTTGAGCGATCAATTACACAACCCTAATAAAAATATTCACCATTTTATGATGTTACTCCATCAGTTTGCCTATCCATTTCGTCACCAGAATCACTAACAATTCTAGTGGATCACCTCGGACCAACCTCTTCCCAATTAAGAGTGGTGCACCTAGAGTTAATTTCACTATGTCTCACTCCACATCGATTCACACGCTCAATATTCCATGTCAAGTGGTACATATTACTCCCATTCATAGGGTACTCTCAAAATCGTAACCTATGTGTTTGCTTCAAATTGAGCATTTTCTAGGTCCTCCTTGCTTGGTAAAATCAATATCATATTTTTATGTGCAAGTCATCCTCAATACTGCCTGAGTATGACTCCGCTCTACTCACCAAAATTGTTGGACCCTCCCTTGGCTAGAGAGAGATATCTCACATGTACCTCCACAGTTTTTAAACCCATATTTAGTGGAATAATTCTCATAGTTGTGTGTGTGTGTGTGTGTGTGTGTGTGTGTGTGTATATATATATATATATATATATATTCGAACTATGTACTTCCTTAACCAAAGTTCAGTCCATCTTACATTTTCATTTCTTCTTATACTACCCCACATGCATATGGTTTAACACATTTAATACTATGTCCCCTTGGCTTGAACAATATTATCAAACTAATCAGGGTGCCCATACACCCTATATCTTGTGCATATTTGCACAAACATCATAAACATAGCATATTTATCATAAACTCAGCCCCACATGTTCGGAGTGATTATATTTGTAAGGTTATACTCAGTTACCCTACTAATCTTGCCTTAATTATCCTCATGATTGCCCCACCTATCCACTAGCGGGGTAAAAATTTCCCCACTGCTTCCTACACAACACTTTCCAGCTCCACTGGCCTTATATCATATAATATCTCTCAGCTTAAAGTATTTTCTCCAAATGTACAATCATCATCATTTAAAACTGATACTTTATCATCCAATAACGTCTCCTAACTCCCAGTACTTATTAAGGTCCATGTATGGAACGTCACACAATTAAAATCTTACTAAGGAATTTCCCCAATGCCCTATTGCCTGACATTATCTTTTATCGAGCTCCTTTGATCCAGAGCATAAAATTAGAACACTCAAAATCCTGTCCCCAGATGTATAAGTCTAATCCTTAACTCCCACCTATTTGTGGGAGAAATACAATACTGACATTGCTCTATCACTAAGTTTCTAGCGCTAAATCAATAATGAAAATCTATCCGCTCAGTGGTAAACTTGATATACCCTAACTCACAGCAGTAACGTCCCTACGTGTCGGGATCGAATATGGTGTGATAATTGTACTCTCTGAAGTCTCTACTACAATATAGTATATACGCGGGATCAATCCTCTTTTTGGTGAGACATCGCAAAAACAACACTTTATTCCCTAGAATATCACATACGATAACCTTATTATAATAATAATCCACCATCTCTAACTAGTCCACGCCTATGATAACATCATACTTGCATAACATCTCTCGTCTATGAGTAAATCTAGTAAAATATATCCTCTTATTGTTTGCACCCTCTCCCTTGTAGATGGAACAGAAGAGATCCCTTCTACTCAACTGTAAATATAAACACACAGTAGTGATACTAATGATATACCCACTAAAGCCATCTCACATGAAATTCTAATGATAACAAAATAATGTGACATACTCCTGTCATGAAAAACTTACCCCATTTTCCCAGGGATAAAAACCGTACCATCCATTGCTAATGGCACTGGCTGTTCAAATGATTCCTAGGCAAAATACTCACGTCAAATCTAAACCAAAAACTACTACAATTGTTTCCCCTTCTGAGCACCATGCTCCTGTACCCTATCTCTCTATGGACAAGATCGACGCATGTGGTCTTTATCTCCACATATAAAACACCTTTCTGTGTAATCCTCCTATCTCTGGCCATACGAGCCATACCGGGGTTGCCTTACTCTCTAGCACTGGTAGCATTGGTCTTGATGGATACCCCAATTGTTCCCTTAGTTTCTCTAGGCTTGTGGAACATGTTACTGGACCTGATGGCTCTGTCTGAATACACCTTCACTCGGTCGGAATTCCCTTGATCGAAATCTTTTAAACGGGTCCCTATCTTGGGTATTCCTTTAATAGTGATCCACCAACATCGATACACCCCGTTTTGGTCCACTATACTCTCCAATTCTTGGCTCCCTTCACATGCAAGCATGATCTTGATTGTGTGAAAGTCTGGCATTTACAACATTGGCATAGTCATCAATCGAATTTCCTAATAAGTGCTGGTGATTTCTCCACATGAGTCTATAAACCAACTTGAAAACCCCTTTTTATCCTCCGTACCAACCTCTTTGGGTATGAAGTTTTCTAAACAAGAAAATTCTCTCTCTATCTGGCCAGTGTATGGCCCTCATGTGACAAGTATTGAAACTTTATTTGCATCTCTATTTGAATAGCAGATGAAAGGACTTGCAATGAAATGACACCCAAAATTTCTCGATATTTATAGTATATCTTTTCTATGATCCAGTGACTGACTCACCCTTAAAAAGTTGCTCCTATGAGATTAGAAATTTCCAAAAATTATTTTTGAGTGTCACTACACTCCACTATACTCAAATTCTTTTGGATGTTCCCCTTCCTTTGGCTAGATAATACAACATTCGCATTTCCTGGAGACTCTGATGGATGGCCATTTTGAATGGCCCTGTTGACTCTCACTCATACTAACTGAACTGGATGAATCTGAATTATCTCCATCATCCTTAGTGGCAGTTCTTGGGGAAATTACTACGCCACAATGGACTTCGCCGCATTAATTTCCTGAGCAATAGTAATGGCGTCCTCTACTGCAGTCATCATTTTTCATATAGTCTTTAGCTCCGGTTGAGCCTTCCCTCTTACAGTCCTCCTAACGGCCTTCATTGTTAATCATCCATTGTTCAGCATACACAACCCAACTGAACTCGTATAAGATTCATTAATTATATGCAATAGTAGAAGAACATAAATCGTAGACTTGTTAATGGGTCATGTCGAGTCGTGTTCGTGTCGATTTTATCATGTTTCTTATCGGGTTCGTGTCTAAATGGATGACTTTTTTATCGCGTGAAAATAATATATTTAAAACCGACATGTTATCTTAATGTGTCGTGTTGTATTTACCCATTATTACCCATTAACATAATGAATTATTTTTAATCGTACCGAAGTTTACATATTACCTCATTTTTAAACACAATTAGAACCATTAATTCATTACCATTACTAATTCTCTCATTTAGTAATATTCGTTATCATTAAATTAACATTAAACTACATAAAAAAATTATAAGTACCAATGATATATTTTATTGACTCAAATTAATAGATCTTAACGAGTCTTATCGGGTGAAGGTGGTCAACACTAACCGGACCTGTTGACTATCGTGTCTTATCGGGTTGGCATAGATACGACTCGAAACCATTAAGGGTCCACCCATTAACTTATAACTTCATGTCAGTTCGTTTCTTGTTATCGTACAATTCCTCATTTTGCCAGGTCTAGTAAATCTCAATAGTCATCGGCAGTCCTAAGTATATGGCTCTATATCAAAGAAAAAAAATGCTGACAATGCAGTAAGTCGGCCCATATCCTAAGAACACTAAAACATGATGCTCTGATACCATCTATGACACTTCGCTTATTAAAATAATGGGTGGCCAGTCCCTTACTAAAATAAAACAGAAATCTGAGTTGGCTCATTCTTCAACACAGTCGAAAACCAGTTAATTACTAACCATTTATTATTTAATTAAGTCGAGTTTCATTTTTAACATTATTAAAACTCCAAAACAACACTATTATTAAAAACATGCATCATAGCTCATTCAGATAGTTAAATAAATCTACACTCACATAAATATATTTTAATATAATGAAATCCATTAATCGACTAACACATCGATTTACAATAAAATACAATATTCATCCAAACTGAAATGAGTAAAACAGAAAATAAAAACTGGCACTCGATAACATGCCCAAATAATAATTGACTAAACAATGTCCCCAACACTCCACAACGATTGTAGCTCCGATAAACTAAAAATGATATCATGCTTGGCGTTCCTGTGGATGGACACCTAAAAGGTTTTGAAAATAAATTTGATACGGTTCAGAGCCCAAATCCTTTTGAAAATATTTTGCAAGCAATTAAAATGCATAATAAATATGAGTTTATTTATCCATATTTAAATTGGCGTCGCATTCACCTGAGTTATTACTCACCCCTCAACTGTGTGCACCTAACATTTGCATCTTAACCTCCTAATTATGATACCCCGCCTAATTAGTTTTCAAGTACCCTTAAGTACAAATGCTATCCTACGTCATGGGTAGTTCATAAAATTTTATTTATCATCCGATTAACAATTATAATTAATCGATTCATTCCAAATAACTTTCACTAGTTATTAAAGTAATGTTCACACATTAGTGGCATATACCTGTATGTATTTTTCTTCACATATATGTATACGTATTTTCCTATCACATCAAGTACCCATATGTATCACTCGCTAGATATGTATAATTGCAATCCCCGTAGCATTACCTCATGGAAGAAAATCCCTAAAATGTTATCATGCTCCAGGGCATACACACATCATCATGGGCTACCGGGTTGGAATCTCACAACTGAACCTGAAAAGCATAAACGTATTGGAGGCGGTCATAGTCGTGAGTTAGTGAGTCATGACCATATTATAAATCACCTCACTATAACTCTAATCTCATATAGGGTTCGCATGAATGTCCCTATGACCCTGGGGTCGATACTACCCCTATTGGGATTCACCAAGAGAATTCTCCCATGGCGCGCAACCTCCTTAATCGCACTAGAGTGGTATGTTCACATAACTATGTCATGCACACATATATATAATAATACATATATACTATATATATACCCATATATATTTTCCTAATAATTTTGTCTAACCGTGACTATCAATCGTAGCACTTAGCCTAATAGTTCAGATTATCATTTATATTCTCAAATTTAATTAGTCACTTAATTAATTGATTCTCAACATATTAATTTTGGATACGTAAAATTCTCAAACAGCTCGTATCCCCATTTTCCCTAATTTTCATTATTAATCCATTAACAATTTTTCGAGTATAATTTCCCCTCAAATATTCAATTTCCTACCCCGGATATATTCCAACTCATCCTAAGGTATATTTTATTTGCATTATACACATTTTCCAGAAGTCCTGACTAATTCTCGGATATCATAATTTAACCAAAAATTAAATCATTAACTAAATCCTTTAAATAAAAAAACTTGGGAGGAATAGGGATGCTGAACCAGTTCGGCTTCAGGGCGAACTGGTTCGCACCTCCAAAACTACCCAAATTTTCCATATGCAAAATTCATCAACATCCATAAATTCCAATCTCTCTACAAATCCAAATCCAATAAGAAATCCCTTTCTCCAATAGTTCTGACTAGAAAAATAATCCATTTTCATATTCAATTCATATATTCATATCTAATTATATGGGATTCATTTTTCCATAATTGAGTAATTTTCAATTAACCCTGTAGTTCATAATTTCTGAACCTCATAATAATCAATCTTTCTACATGAGTTCTTATTTTCATACTTCAATTCAGCAAATTCTTGTCTCAGTACTACTAATTTATGTCCCGGAATCCCATTTTCATATGAATTCCACCCAAATCAATTTTCACCAATAATGATATGAACTGAATTACAAACCTAAATTACTAAAAAACGTTAATTATTTTCCTTGATCAGTTGCTGAGTTGGAATTTTTATGATGGAATCCTTTTGGTGATGATCCTAGCCCAGAATTCTCAAATAATCTTCTCCCAATTTCTCTTCTCTTGAGTCCCTTTAGTCTCCTCTTAGAGTTCCTTTGAATTTTATTCTATTTTCTTCCTAAATACTCTCTTAGTCTTTTGGTGTGATAAATAAGTCTCTTGATATGATAAAGTGGCTATTCACTTAACCCTAACCTTTCATTATAAAATCAAAATCCCGTTTTTTCCTTTTCACCTCCCATTAAAAAGACCAAAACACCAAAATACTAATCTTAATAGTTTGAAAAGCCCCCGAGACCCAAACACTACCCCCGGGTACTTAATTTTGACTATTTCAACCCATTCTGAATCAACCGTGCACTCGAAATCATCACCCGAGTCACTTATCATAATTATACCATCTTATTTTCAACACCACCCCACATGCGCGTCCCGAATAAAATACTATTAGCACGTCGCTTATACTCACTTACGAAGTAAAATAAAATAAATTAATTTCATTTACTTTTCATATAAGTAAATATAATATCACACAAATATTAATTTATTCCTTGCTAATTAATATTTATATAAATTCACTTTATATTTTAAATTATTTAAATTACTGTGACACATATAATTTAAATATTCTCAATTTAAGTATTCTAAAAAATACGGGATGTTAGAAGATAACACTTAGAGGATATAATACTCTTTTTTCTATGGAAGTACGATGGATTTAACCTGCCTTTAACCATTCTCCAGCTCTCCTTATATATGCAAACTCTTCGGGAGAGAACGAGTGGACTGTCACAACATGGATGTAATATCTTTGAGTTCTGACGTTGTCATCAAGGTGGGGGAGTGTTTGTCAAAGGTTTTGCAGGTGGAGTAAGGTAGCTATTAGGTGAATTGAACGCAAATAAGAGTCTTTGAAAAATGTATAGTTGAGTGGTAGTGGTAGATAAAATAGTGTTGTACATTTCACCTGCTCCTCCATACACATTGTAGGGGCTTAGTTTGACCTATGGAGGTCAAAAACCATCATTAGTTGGTCTTGAGATGATCTTGAGACATTATAGGATAATACCTTTCTGGGTTAAAGGCCAAAAAACCTTAGTAGGCCATTTACCTTTAGATTGGGGTACGTTGTATGCATCAAACATGGAGATATGCTATTGTTATCGTCACTAAGCTTAGCTACAGAGGAATGTTGAAAGACTAAGCATCTTAGAAGATTGATGATTTAGTTTAGAGATATACCTTAGTCCGAAGATATACTCTAAACTGAGGTATGTTATATGCTTTAGACATGAGGAGATGTTGGTGATGTGATCTTTAAGCTTGGTTATAAAGGCATGTTGGAACAACTACGAATTTTGGGCTACTGAGGCTTACTACAGTGCTATGGTTCTTTCTCGAAGGTTGCGGAAGTCTTAGGGACTCAGTTGTGGTCTGGCAGAGCTCTGCTATCGACCTTAATAACTCAGTCCTTGTATAAAGGAGTTAGGGGGCCTAGTAACCCTTGAAATACAAAAGGTTGGATATGGTATCATTAGGGATGGTCCGAGAGAGTAGATCATACTCTGGCTAACATAATTTTTTTCCCATTCCATCTAAGACTCAGCACCAAGAGGATCTTTGAGGTAGGACTCGTCTTAGTAGCTACTTATTTACTTGTTAGTTTGTTCATGTTGAGATACATTTACTTTTAAGTTATTATGTTTTATGGATACATTTAAGGCATGTATTTTTATTTCAGACTATGTTGGTGGTTTGAGACTTAGACATTGTGATTGAGTTTTACAAGTTGATTTTATTATTTTTTATGATGAGACACTTTTATATTTCTTTATTTTTGGGTAGTGACGATTTAGCTTATAATTTGAGATTTATCATGCCACATTTCTCTATCTTCTCATATATATTTTCATTGATTCCTTACATTCTTAGCACGACCAATACCAATATCATAATATATGAGTTATTACATTAAACTTCCTCATTGGGGAGACAAAACTTACTCACATTCAATTCCAAATAATTATTACTTAATATTTTAAAGAATACCAGATACCGTGATTAATTTCCTTGGTTAGGGAGAAAAGACAAAGTTTATGCGAGGAACTAATCACATCACATTCTCAAAACATTAATTGAGACCTTTAGGTTTATGTTGAAACCCCATATTTAAACTTGAGGGTATTTTTGAAAATTTATTTTCTCAATTCTAAACCCTTGAATTAAATCACCAATAATTTCCAATTTCTTAAAAAATTTAAATTATTCGATCTTAAAATTTTAATTTTCCTAAAATGAAAACATTTTTTAATTAGGAAAAAATGTGGAGATGATAATTTAATTTAGGATTCTTCGAGTTTTATCCCATGTAGACACCCCATTATAACCCCCCACATTCCTCTATAGTGTCTAAAAAAAGTCCCTTTGAGTTTAGGACTCCTGGTCCTCCTTTAAACACTAACTAGAGAACAATCACATGATCTTCAATCCCTATTTAACTTTATCTAAATATGAAAATGGAGAGTATCTCAACATACTTTCATAAAACTCGAAATTACCTTTCCAACGGTTCCAACTGTGCACGAATTGGACATACAATTCACATTTTATGGCAAAAAATGATTATCTGCACTTATCGGTAAGTTACCTCTCCTTCCAGGAGGCAGGTGAAGGCTTCCTTGTCCACCCTTCTGACATGCAGAGCAAATATTATGCCACGCGGCAGGCCCCGTAGGGGGCATCTTGGTCTTTTTATTGTATAAGGTTCCCTATATAAGGAAACCCTGGCCATATATTCCAGAACATTCAGCCTCGAAATCAGTGTGGCACCTTTCTCCACATTCCTTTCATAACATTCCCTTTCAAATTCACTTATCTCATCCTTAACTCACCACTATCCACCACTCCAACACCACTATATACATTCAAAATCAGCTTAGAAAAGTCCTAATTAACAAATTTTAAGTAATTTTGAAGGTCTAAATCCTTTTCTCATTCCATTTTGCCTACTGGTTTCCATTTCATATACTTTTTTATTTTTATCATATTCTTAATTGGCTTTTGTTTCTCTTATCACTAATCTCGCATTTTTTTATTATATATAGCCTCAAACTTATTTTTGTAAATAAAAAAAATAAAAAGGGTTTATACCCTATTTTCCCATTTAAGGTTATCTTACTTTCTATCACACTTTTTCACAAAATAAGAGATATAATCTATATTTGGACTATGGGCCTGACCCCACTTTATTTCCCTACTAAAATCACTTTTGGGATTCAATCATCTTTATTCATTATCTGTTATGTTCATATTCACATATTGTTATTTCACTCATATACTTAGTTCATTTTTCTCATATAGATATCTCTTTATGTTTGTCACTTCTAACTGGTTCCGTGACATGCGTTCTCACTTTTCTATAGTGGCATTACAATCTGGTACACCACTCACATTTGAGTTACTTTCACTCATTTTCTTCATATAGCTAGATTCTTTACCTTTTTCATTTCTTAGTGGTTCTATGACACGTGTGCTCAATTTTCTATAGTGACATTACGATCCGGTACACCGGTCACATTGTAATTATTGTCATAAACTATTAGTTAGTTTATCTACTTAGAATGACTTGTTCCCATACTTTTCATGGTTTGGATATGATGATTTTACTCCTTAGATACGCACACACATTTGCTTATTCATTCACATTTTTACTTTGTACATATGGTACATTTTAGACACCACACACGTATTCATACACTTTAGGGGAAGGAGAATATTTTGTTTCCCCTTAGAGACCGAAAAAGAAAAATGTGTACCTAACACCATGGGAATTCTGTAGCGTAGTCTTCGAGACCATATCTTATTTGGTTTAACACGCACTAGTAGTCTTTTTGTTGTCTCCTTAAATATGTCTACCTCTTTTGTTTGTTCAGAGTAATATAAACTGACGACTCTAATATCTACGCATTCACACACCTCATATCATTAAGTACGACCACTTTTATAGCCTCCTTATCTTTAAGGAAGCTTGTGTTACACCTACGATGCAAAAGAGAGCAACTAGAAGCGACAAGGGGTCGAAGAGGACATGGACCCCATTAGTTCTATCCGATTGGGGATTAGACCCAATAAAAAACCATTGTATAATTAACCCCCATTTTTCATTTTTAACGACGCATTTTTTTATACATTTTTAGTGATGAATTTGTCCAAAAAGCATCGTTAAAAGTGAAAATTGGGGGTTAATCCAACAATAGTGTTTAATTGGAGGTTAATCCCCAAACAAATAAAACTAATGGGGGCTAAAACCCAAATAACCCTTTAATTTATACCTTGAGTGAATAACCTAATTAAATTAAATTTTAGAAAAGAATAAATAAACTTTAATTTTCGAAAAAATATCGTCATCTGGGTCGGTCACATAAATAAATCCGTGTTGTCCATAAAATGTGATTGCTAATTAAAAAATAATCATCTCACAAAATTAAACAACAATAAATATGAGATGGAAAATATATAATTAATCGCAAGCACAAGAAATTATGCATTACATAGGATGCAAAGTCCCCCCTCCGTCATGGACAAAACTCCTATGAACAAACTCATTTTGTGTGAGAATACATTTAAAGAAGAATTCGTAACAAAGTGGACTTATTGAATAAAGAAAATCTGCAAAACTTGTGAAGAAAACAAGTTTTCCCCCAATCACTGCATGGAAGGTCGTCATTATGGCTCCTGTAACTGCCACTATGGCTAGACTTCCATCATCGTGGTTCGCGAACCCACTATAGTGGCTTGAATACCACTATAGCAGTTTTTTATGCCTATATAGTGACTATGATCGCCGTCCTCATAGCTTGGTGTACAATCCTTCTTCTTTTAAGCTTCTTCTTTCTTCTCTCTTCGTTTGTTTCTTCTACAACCTTTAAGACTTCCCTTAAAGAGCCATTAACTTGAGTAGAATGAGAGAAACTTCCATGAATTTCCTCCACGATCAAACATAAATACATAGTAGGATTAAAAAGAATTACATCCCCCACCACAAACTTCTCTAAATACATCAATTAATGCAATAATTAAATTGGCTAATTATTACAACCAAATCAAATCTAGGAAAAGTGATTATGGATAAACCACTGTAAGATCCATGCACATAACATAAGTATGTGACTATGATGAGGGGATTAATAATAATCATGCAAACCCATGTTACTGCAAAACATATACATCCATGAACGTTTTTCTAACATACAACCTAGGGTTCAATAATGAATAACATGAACTTTACGAATAATTATTAATCTATAATCGGGGATCTAATATTAATTTATGTGTATTGACATAATAAACTAGTTTTGTTCCTTAAGAATTTTTATTGAGAACGATTCAAAAGGTAAACAAAAAGAACTACATTAAAATAATGAATCAAGGGTTTGAATCGCGAGAACTTTGAGGATCTCATGGGTGATCTGATATAGGAGAATAATTTGATAAAGAAGATGATGTTTATAAATTTCTTTTTTCTTTAAATACTTCCTATTATATAGGCCTTGAATCTTGTAGTATATAATCCACCTAAGTCAAGCCATGTGTGTGGTCACTTCCGGAGAAGAAATATTGGTGAAGTATGAGAGAAATCACTTTATCTCTCCTCACCCCTTCACACAAACGTGAATATTAATTTTCCTCTCCCTCTCTTAATCTTGATAATGTCTCATCTAAATTAAACGTTTTTCCTTGACCCATATATAGGTAAATCAAGTGGACTTGGGTCGATAAGGGTTTCTAAAGAGTTTTGGGCTTGCTACTAGGAAAATGGACTATACCAGGGATAGAGACAAATAATTAAATTATTTTCCAAATGAAAATATAAAAATACCATATTACTTCATAAAATATATTTTCTTTCCCATTTAATTGCAACTAATTCCATTAAATAGTTACAATTACACTGTAAATTAACTATCTCTCAATGACTCGAATAATGAGGTCTTGTTTGTGGAGTTTGATAACGCATAATATGATTCCCAATGCAAAGCATACAATACCCTCTTTGCAAAATTCAGTTCACTACCAAATAATTTCACCAATGTTGTATGTACTCCTTGATCTCAAAATTAATTTGTTTGATACTCTAATGGACTATAAAAACCATCGACCGAATTTTCTAGTAGAATCAAAACTTATAAGTTTATCAAGGGGTATCTTATTCCAAGATATCTAAAAAATGTTGATTTCTTTGGAATATGATCTCACACATACCCACACAATGATTGCCCATCTTGGGGAATTTGACTAAATGAATTGAATCACATCTATGATAATTAAAGCAATAATTTATTGAGTATTCCAATTCTCATAATCCTCGAGGTTTGGAATGTATGAAACCTTTGCAAACTATGTGAGATTGTGAAAGTTTAATATAGTTAGCTTTAAAACTCGAATATCAACCTTGGCCCTATTCAATACATTCTTGATGTACGGGTATGATCCTCTCTGAGCTATCAGACAAGAAACTTAACCGTGAGACATGTTTCCACAATCAAGATAAAACACTAAGATCATACGCATAACTTCATCGATAAGATGTCAACTCTCCATCTTAGTTCTGTACTGTTCAATTAAACTAAAACACAAATTTTGATATGTGATTAAGCCAAACCTAACTCACCATAATGTTTACTAAGTTCCATTGACCAACATATACACAATATATTAAGGATAAATACAACGCATTATACCAAGCATGATTATATTTCAAAATGAACACGACCTAACTCTATTGAAAAATAAGTGTCATTGTTGGTTTTAAGAATAAAACCCCAACAATATAATAGTATGAGCGAGATCGATCCCAAAATTGTCGAGCATGATATTCTAACTTACCCAAAGTGCAATCCAATAAAACAAATTAAGGAACTATTATCAAAATGATCGCTTAACATCAAACATGAAGTTGTCAAATAGATTAATGTCAAATCATTAATGTCTATGAATAACTATTGTGACTTTCTAATATTGTGTTTCTATTGAATTCCATACAAAATCCTTCATATATATTGATCATAAATATCGACACAAATCCTCTCCATGACTATTATCAAACATGAACATAATTTTTCATAAAACAGCTAACCACACGTTTGACTCCTTTGCTGATAGATTCTCCAGTTAAAACAAAATCAATATGCATCTCAATCACCAATAAAATACACCAATCACCACCCAATGGGAACCTTTTTTATACTATAATATCATTTAGTCTCACGAATGTTTGAGCTACACTCCTAAATTTTACTACGACTATTATACATGATCTAATCCACAAGGAGATTAGGTATATGTCAACAATAGGATCATCATGTCTAAAAATACAGAGGGTCACATCCCCACTTTGCGCAAGTTCTTTAGATGTCGAGGATGGTTCCAGATGTGCCTTAATCCTAAATTTAAGATCTTATGATTTATGTTCAAGAAGTGACGAATCGATGATAATTATATAAAGTTCACGCTATCCTTGATATACCTCCCCTTGAAACGGAAATGGATAATTGTTGTTCTTAGGTAAGCTACAACATATTAGTTTATTCACCATTTATTTCACCTCCATATGTGATCTTATAGTTAATATTCTCCACAAAGACTTATACAAGTTTTGGAATGAATAATGACAGCATGCATTCGACAACATCAAGTGTTAACTAACCAAAAAATCGAGTACTCATGATGCCATAACTAGGTTTAAACTTCTTTATCTACCTTACAGTCACCAATATGGTTGTTGGGTGGATGTTTACCTACTATATTAAAGATAAATGCAAATAATGAGCCATAAACTACGTTAGTTGGAAATTTATAATTATGGAGTCAATTACATCGCCCTAGAGAAAACATGCGACATTACATGCTCACATTTCCAATCAACACGTATCATGCATGGATCCAATGAAGTATCTCTTAGAGAAATCTAATCTATTTAAATGAATGTCTGAACGGTTGCTTCCACTAGATGAATTCAACATCATTTACGTAATACAAAAATCAATAAAGAATAAATCCATTTTAGACGATCTAGAAGACTACCCGATTGATGAAGTGAACAAATAAATCCTAAATATAGATCCAGAAAACCTCATTGGTAGTTATTCTTCGACCGTGAAGCCAACAATAAAGGAAATTTTATTGGAATGAATCCATCATGTTAATCACTACATTTTAGCGGCTTAAGTACGCATGGTAGGGTGTATAAGTATGTTTAATTTCACTACGAGGTTCATTTTGAGTTTTTCTCAATATAAAGATAATTTTTATGACAATTATTATCAGTTTGTGATTCGAATAACTAAGAAAAGGGCATTTTTGACCTTATAGCATGGTCACCTCATGTTTTCAGGATACAAGTTAGAATATATGATATTATACTTAATTGGTATCGATGAGATGAATAGAAAAAAGGGGAAATAGTTATTTTCGTTGATGAGATGAGTTGTTCATTAAGAATATATATTTGTTTTGTTTGGCTTACATGTCTTATATACAAGAAGGTGATGCAATGTTTATGCATAATTAGGGAATGATATGATTTTTAGGACTTAAAAGTGAAAGACGATTCGAAGGACGGTCATATTTTTAAACGTACCACAAAGTGTACAAGTTAGAGAGGCTGTGAAAAATAAACATTATGAGACAATGAGAGCATCCATGAGATATTATGTCCCAAGGAGATTATTATAAGGGCATAGTGTATAGGAAGGAATCTAAGAGTTGTCCGAAAGTATATTTAGGACAATATGGAAAGGAACCATTGGTATCTCAAGTGCTGCATACAATTTTACTGTCATCATTACTATTGGGACCCCAGGGCAGAAATAGGTTTTACATGGATTTATTTGTTGCATCGCACCTCGAGAAAATTAGGTACCGGCGTGTCTGAATAAGAGTATTTCTAAATTTTGTGTGGTTAGTTAATGTCATCTTCAGTGTTTGCCTAAACTTAAAAGTCCTATTTATACGCCAAAAATCCTATCACCTTTCAAAATAGTTCAAATTCTCAATTTCCTAAAACATCATTTTCAACTATACATTTTCAAAATGTAACTAAGCTTTGCAAAAGAGAAATATACTAAACTTATCGATTGATACATGAAAGTACCTCTTAATCGACTCCTATCCCTTATAGAAAATAAAGTTTTAGTTCATTTTGTTCTCATTTTAATTTTATAAAGCAGTTATGTTTTTAACAAAAAAGTCTCAAGTCTCTTTTGTAATTTTACTAATTTCACTTTAAACTCCCAATTGTAAATTAAAGGCATGAATTAAAATAGATCATGAAGAAAAGATAGCAATTAAAAACATCTCTCTCTCTCTCTCTCTCTCTCTCTCTCTGTGTGTGTATATATATATATATATGTGTGTGTGTGTGTGTGTGTGTGTGTGTGTTAGTAAGTTTCAATTGCAAGTACATCAAGTAAGAAGTTGTAATAAAAGGAAATAACTATAATTTATTAGGACACAGTGTGAACTTTGCTATATCTACCCTTTTCCCTTTAATAGCTCATGGGCCTCTTCCGACCAAAATGTGATGATCCAATCAATCTACAAAAATATCTTGCTAACCTGGTAGAACCTATGAAGCATGACTCCTCAGCAATGAAACACGAAGCATTATGATATGTCATTTCCTAAAAATGATCAATGACAGAGGCCATACACTTTATCATATCTTGGATTCAGGATGTATTTACTAACATAGTCTACGTATATAAAAAACAACGAAGGTATTAATATCAATCAGTTAAAGTAGAAAGTACTTAAAAGTAACATCCAGTATAAGGTTGCATTTGTTTTTTTATTTGAAGTCCGAAATCTGAATGTGAAAAATATGTATGTTTTTATGTCTGAATGGACCTCTAAATGAATTTATATAGACTTATTCAAACTTCAAAGGTAATATTACCTCTTAATCATTTAAAGGAAAATATAGTCGTTAGCCTCTTTAACATTTGAGAAAAAAATACTATTTAGTACCTCTTAAGTCTGAATGGTTCGAATTGAGACTTCAGACACCCCTAAGAATGTACCTCCTAGATTAGAAGCTCCTTGACAAGAGGAGGGAAACCATAAAGATGGTATGGAATCTCCCTTATCACTACCCATATCAGACATCCTCATTTACTTGCATGACAAACCCATTTCCCATACTTATGGAGGGTCCTCAATAGAATGAACACCACCTAACACTCGAGTAGATGGTGTGGGAACCCCACCACCAAGAGCAGGTCGTAATCTCAAAGCATTAGTCTTTGACTCTGCAATGAATGACGCCATAGACCATGAGGATGAAAAGATCATATATTCCACCTCCCCAACCAAGTAAAAGTATAAAGATTAGGGTTTTGCGTTCAATGTATTCTCCCTTGCTTCATTTTTCATCCTCTCAGAATCTCTCATATGTCATAAAGGAGCTATTAGAGGAACTTAGTACTCACAAGCCATGGTATAGTGAATGTCTCACGCATCGAGAAAATAATAGTAGCCGAACTCATGTGTCAACAAATTGTGCATCATCACGTGCTAGTGTAACGCTTGATCCCCACTAGCCTAATAATAATAATTAAACAAATCACAAATACATCCAATTTTTTTCTCAGAATATCAAACTGGTAATAATTAACATAAGATTGGAATTTAAGTGCATAATATTTGTTCCTTGCGATTTAAAATTTACACTGGTTCCTTAAAAAATTACAAGTCATCTTTCAATTCAATGAGATGGTCTACCAGCATATAAGATGTATTTAAAATGTATTTTTAGATAATAGATATATGGAATACATTATGATAATAAGATAACTCCTGAGATAGCACAAATTTGTAAGATACTACTCCTAGTTTTTTTTATCTCATAAGGACGAATACACATAAGACTCAATTTCAATTTCATTATATTCCTCATAATCCCCATCCAAGGTGAAACGCGTAAGAACACAAAGTCTCCCACCTCGAATTTTAAGTCATTTTCCCTCCTACATGTATAATATTTATACCTACTTTGAGTGGTTTTCATATGTTCATGAATTACTTTTATCTTTTCATCAACTATCCCCACTTTTTCTGGGCCCAATAACTTTTTTTCATCTATCTCACTCCAATAAAAATAGAGTTTTTCATTTCCTACCATATAATGCTTCATACATAACGATACAAATAGTAGACTAGGACTCTTATTTTAAGTAAATTCTATCAATCGAAAGCAATCATCCCGACTGCCTATAAAGTTAAATACACATACACGTAACATATCTTCAAGTACTTATATAGTTACCTCTTATTTACCATTTGTTTACGTAACACCCCGCCTAATTAAATGCCGGGTGATCAGTCCTTTATAAATTAAAATTAAGGTGAACGGTTGGTTCATTCTCAGCATCACCATCGCAAAATAATATTTCCGATTTGAACACCCTAAATAATTAAGCTAAGTGTCAAAACAATTTAAAGGCTTATTTTATTAAATTCCAATACGAAAACCTCTGTTAATAACCAACAATTTAATAATAACATAAATACTAAGGATGGAAATTAATACACAAGAGTTAAACCATCTAGATAAAACAAACCAAGTTTAAGAATAATAAATGAAATCATCCTGACAAAAGTTAACTCCCAAGGAGTACTGAATACTGGGAATATAAATGAACATAAATCTCTGACAAATCCAAATGGAATAGGAATTCCGGCAACACATGCCCTAACTAAGAAGAACTAAAGTATGAACATAATCAATGATAAGGTCGTCTAAAGCAAAGGCCTGCAACTCCCACATAAGATACAACACATTAAATCCAAAGACCCTATGCATGACGCCCCTGTGGATGGGAACTTGTAATACATACATATATATACAAGAGAAAGATAAATAACAGGAAACGGGTCAGAGCCCGAGTGTAAAACAGTTTAAAAAAATAGTTTAGCAAGTATTTAAAATGCTTACCGGATAATATAACCATCGTGTTAGTATGCGACACTCTCATGAGAATTCTCACCTCTCACCTAGTGTGCATGCCTATCGTACTACTAATTCTCATAAGTCTATCTAACTTATTTTTCCATAACGTTTTATCCCGAGAAGTACTAAGGCCATAATGTTTAGTTTTAGAAAATCATTATCTTCCATATTCTTACGTTACTTACAACCACTTAGTACCATTACCAAATTCACGAACACTTGTTATAAAGTTGTAGCATTTATTCATTACTTAACTACTTATACACACAGTAGGAAGTTTCCACATATAAGTATATATATATACTATCGGCACCCCACATAAATCTATGGTGCTGGCATACTCCGCTATCAAGTCACCGTATCACTCAAACTAAGGAAAATACTAGTTCGGAATCACTCTCGAACTGTATTAACACAATATACATACAAATGGAGGCAAAGCATAGTTTCAGGTCCTAAGAGGTCAGCACATACTCTCACTTCTCTTAGAACATTTGACTATCATGTTCAGATAGCCTGTATCGAGCATACTATCTTATATCGATCGACCCCCTTTCATTGATCGATCGATCAATCAGTTCTTACCCAGAATCTGCAAATTCCAACCTACGGGTTTCATAAAAAACTCTTCTCCAAAATACTATTAATGATCCCCAAACTTCCAAAAAATATTACTAACAGTCATATATACCTATATACATGCTTTCCTACATGAAACATGTCCAAATTCATCAAAGGTATTAGATTAGTGGGGTAAAATTTATATAATTATCAAGAACCCTATTTTTTCATGAAACATCCATTCTTCTAATTCTTTTCCAAATTTATTGCTTCTAGATCCATACAAATTCATGGGTAATCCTCTTCATATGATTGAGATGTCCAGAATACATTTAGTTCCTCTAAAACATGCGATTTAAAGTTCTAAATTATCAATTTCTTCCATAAAGCATGTTCTTAACAATCCTAAACTAACATGGGTGGAACATTAACTAAAACAAAGCAAGATAGATACTTGTCTGGGATTCAAGGATTTGATTTGTTGATGAAAAGGATATGGTTGCATTCCTCGTTGTGCGATCTACATTTTGGTGGTGGTGGCGATGCAATCGGGTGAGTTCTAGGCCTTGTATTGCTTGGAAACACTTCACCTTCTTCTCTAATCTCTTCACCTTCTTCTCTAATGGCTAGGATTAGGTTTTGTGTTTGTTAACCCTAAGAGACAACTCCAAATGGATGATATATTCTGAGAAAATTCGTGGGCTTAGTTACCCAAAAATACAAAATATCTATAATACCCCCCCCCCCTCCCCGGATGTCAATTAGGCCTAAAAACGCCCCGAGACCCAAACTAAACCCCTGGATACACTTTTTTGACTATCTCGACCCTTACGGACACTTTGGCGCACTCAAAATGACCATACGGGCGACTTATAATATATTCACTTTTATACTAATAATTTAGTCCTGACACGACACATGCGCGTCCTTACTTAAATTTCCATAATTGCCATTTTATTCACTCGTGACAATTTTAATAAAATCAATCTTATATATTACTTTACTCTTCTAGTAATATTCAATAAATTCCCAATAATTACTAACTCACATGACGCTAGTTAATATAATTTCAAAATTAATATTAAATTAATATCTCAAATTAAATTTAATAATTCCCTAAATTTAAAAGCCATAAAAATACGGGGTATTACATACTTCCCCCCCAATAATGGAATTTCGTCCCATAAATTCGGAAAATAAGGTATGCCTGGTAAAAATAGATGCGGATATTTTATCAATACTCAAAACTGACTTAAGGGTAAGGCGAATTTCAATAGTCCCCCACCTCACAATAAGCTTATTTAACACTCTTAATACTATCAGTTATAGAGTCAGACCTTAATAACGACACTTCACATTGTGCTCCAATCCGTTGCTATTCGCATAAGATGAGCCTACACATCATTGGCCCCCATTGTCTCAATATTATTGGGAGGTCTCACTACGTAACAATTACTCGTACTTTTCTAAACACAAAACTCCCTTTTTGAGAGAAACCATGCAAACATTTGACCACTCTTGTCAGTTGTTTGAATCTCAATTCTCGGCGACGTAACTCTTGCGACATTCAAAAGTCACCTACAACAGTCGTGGTAATTCCACAACAGTCATCAGACTCTAACTCGATCGATCAAAATTCTAATTATCCACTCACCTCTAAACAAATAGAGGGAGAATAGTTATGGGTTTTTTTCCACACAAAATTTAAATAAGCATTTTGTCTATAATAAACAGGTACGAGTGCTTCCACGGAACTTTACTGTACTAAACGTCACTTGCTAGATACATCCGTTGTGGAAATGAAATGATAACCATGCATTCCAAATTACTTTCACGTGGTTCCACTAATCTTTAATCACCTCGCTTACTCCCCGGCTAAGGGTGATACAACCTACTCAAAATGAAATGTTATTTCTCATTCTAGTTCAGAATAATACCGGGAAGAACCTCTAACCGGTGCGATTCTTATTTTCAAAGAAAGGTTGGGGCACACTGTATAATAGTGTATACCACCCAAAATAATAATAATCACTTTCTTTTAGGTCAACTTGTTCCACACATTCTAAGAAACTCGTGACCTTACGTTGAAGTTATCACCCCATCCAAGAAATTTTACACTATTGATCTCTTCTATTTTAGGAATCGTAGGTTTGCTACAAAATTCTTTGATTGATCCTCTCATTCCAACCAATTTCTATCTATGAGTGGTGCCCACGGAGACTACTCACTATGTCCCGCCCAACATCGACGTCTACTTGTACTGATTCACACTAACTAACACTTATCTCTCCCTTTCTTTTCTTAGCTTATATCGAAAGTTCCGACCCATGCACTTTTCTCTACGATGTGCACTGGTGAACCTGTATACCTTACTAACACCATCATTCAACCTACGCGCAAGTCACTTTAAACCCTTGACTAGGTAAAACTCCGCTCCGATTGTTTTTCATAATAGTTAAATTTTATCCTTCTCAAGGAATACCCTTAAATGGCTTCCTATAGCCTTCCAACTAAATTTTTGTTTGCTACTCTGATCGTACATGTATATGTGGATTATCTTCCTTCGCACCGCACTTAATCCACTCTACCTGTTCTACTTTGTTACGTCATTCGCACAAACATATATTCCACGCGTCTATTCCCACGCCTCTTCAACTCGAACGATTCAAACAACAGCTAACCAGGATGCCCACACACCCTATAAATTGTGCATACTAGTGTAAGCATCACCTACGCTTCACACATATCACCCAATTCTTTGTTTCCCTTGTGACACAATGTGGTTACACCAGTTGGGTACTCTCAAACCTCTTTATCATCATTCCACCCTTTGATTGGGTGATAAAACAAAACTTCCAATGTTTCCTTACCATACAACTGACTCTACTGGCCTTAAATTGTCACTTAACTTTAACTTACCATCAATATTATCGGCTCCTATTACAACCGAGGTACTAGACTCATGGACTAATGACCAAACATCTCTCTACTTCCAACCTTACGCTAATTTTCATGCGTGGGATGTCTCGCAAAGAGAAATCCAAACAAGGAACCCCCCGATACACTACTACCTAGCAATGTCGATTATTGAAATTCGTTGGGTCCACCGTCCATAACCTGTACCCCTCTATTCTGTATTTTGATAGAAAATTGATATCTCCTCTCGCAATTGAACTGAAATAAGGAAATTTTTACTAATTGCACTATTACTTATTATTGGTAGTAATCACATTCCATAAACCTCGTACGTATACAATCAGGACTCTCAAAATCACATTCCCAAACATATGAATATAAGTATTCACTTTCACATTCCCAAAGGATAAATATTATAATGCGCTCCTCCTAACACTAAGTCTTGAGCGTTACGTATAATAATGAGTGAAATATTTTCGCCCAACAGTGAACCCAATACACATTGAATCATAATAAGAAAGTCCCTAAACACCCTGGGATTAAACATTTTCGTACCACTATACCCTTCGAAGTCATTATAATATATATAAAATGAGTGTGAGTCCAACCCTCTCGCAGGTGAGGTATTATCAGAACAAAACATGGTCTAGTAGGGTAGCAACCTCGATAGCCTTGTAATCACTGCCCACTATTGTTTTAACCATTTTTATAAAACCATAATTAGTATAATATCATATTCGCATATCACATCACTAATATGAGAATTCTCAATAAAGAATATAAATCACTAATAGTGCACCCATTTGTCCTCCGCGGAGAACACTAAAGACAATCCCACTTTACCAGGGAGAACATACACATAATAATAACGCTATAGATATACGCACTAAATTCTTCTCACATGCGAATCTAGAAATAAACAAAATGTAATGACTCGCCCGTGTCACATAAAACACGCTTCATCCTCCGAGGATAAAACTCATACTTCTACTTTGTCAATCGCCTTGGCTACTTAACGGTCTTATGGACATAACGCATTTATCTGAACCAAATCGAAAATTATATTAACCTTTTCCCTTGCAAGCACCATACCCTTGCCCTTATTCTCTCTTCGAAATTTTTTAACTCATGTGGTTTTACTCTCCACAAAATACCTCAACACATAACCCACTTATCTCCTGAAATACATTCGGAAACTCACGAATGACTGGAATCGAATCCAGGAGAATCAAAATCTCCTTAGAGGTATCTTCCTCCATGTAATACAAATGGGTGGGAGATCCTCCCTCTGGGTGAGGCATCGCCATCAAAAACATCTTCTGCCCTGGAATGGCAAAGATAATACTCGTATCGAAACAATCTATCATGGCTCTGTACGCAGAGAGCCAATGCATGCCAATTATGGCATCGTGCTCATGCATATCTAACACTAGCATGTTCGCAGGAAAAAAAATCAAGATTCCAATCTCTATATTTACACCCCGTCATATAAAGAAAATCAAAGACCTATTTCCCAGTGGTGGGTCTATGCATGACATTGTACTCTATATCGTGTCTAATAACCCTAAGGCTCATGCAAAATGAGTAGCTATAATACAGTACGACACCCCAGTATCAAATAAAACTCGACCCATAGTGCCATGTATAGGAAATGTACCCTCAATCGTGGGTGGTGCCTGAGGTGCTGCTGCCTGGTGGACATTATAGACACGTCCATACTGTAATTGCCCCTGCTAAACTAGGGCTACTGGGATAGCTAAAAAGAGTGACCTCTGCGGCTCATCACCCTACTGCCATGGGGCTCTATCCCACTCTGAGCAATCCTGTTGTCTATGGCCATTGTTGCCACATTTGAAACACCTACCTCAAAACTGTCTCATTTTATGACTTTGTTGTCCAGTTTCACCTTTTCCTTGGCCTTGTTGGCCTTACTAAACAACTTAGAGAAAATTAATGTTAGGTTGAGGATAGACCCCCCACTTGTGACCCAGGTGCACACATTTATAGCAGAGTCTCGAAAGTTATCGCTGGTCAGATCAGAGTTTCTCTCATGTCTGATTCGAACAAATTTGATGTTCATGGCCATCCATTTCACATTTAAAGCACCTTTTTGTAATTTCATTCTGACCCCGTCTTTGTTGGCCCTGACGCTTCTGGTTCTCCACGCAAATTTTGTTACCTTTATGGCTTTTTCAGTCTTGAGGAGCTTGCTGTTGCGATTTTGGCATCTTCGCACAATTGTCAACTCTAGTCATGTTAAATTGTCTAATCTCTCTAGGTCTTTTGCCTCCTATAAGCTTCATACTGCGGTCGCGATACTATAAGACTGTAGTGGTCACTGCCTGTGCCACAATACCTGCTAATTTGGCTATTGATACCCTCTCCAGAGACACCTGAGGTGTGAGTTGTTCTTGCTCACTGACTTCCCAAACGACATTAGCTTATTGGTCTTGATGAGCCATCTGAAAGTTTAAATAATCTGGATAAGTTCAACATTCACATAGACAAATCGCAGAAGCACGAATTTTCAAAGCATAAAGATGAATACAACATTCCTAATATTAGGGCTCTAAATCAAAGATGCTAAGCTAGAAATGAAATAAGTCGTACATATCCTAAAGGATACTAGAAACTGATGCTCTGATACCACCTGTAACACCCCGCCTAATTAAATATCGGGTGATCAGTCCCTTATAAATTAAAATCAAGGTGAACGGTTGGTTCATTCTCAGCATCACTGTCGTAAAATAATAACAAAATAATTTAAAGTCTTATTTTATTAAATTCCAATACGAAAACCTCTGTTAATAACCAACAGTGCAATAATCACATAAATACTAAGGATGGAATTTAACACACAAGAGTTAAACCATGTAGATAAAAAAACCATGTTTAAGAATCATAAATGAAATCATCCTGACAAAAGTTAACTCCCAAGGAGTACTGAATACTGGGAATATAAATGAAAATAAATCTCTGACAAATCCAAACGGAATAGGAATTCGGGCGACACATGCCCTAACTAAGAAGAACTAAAGTAGGAACAAAATCAGTGATGATGTCGTCTAAAGCAAAGGCCTGGAACTCCCACATAAGCTGAAGCACGTCAGATCCAAAGACCCTATGCATGACGCACCTGTGGCTGGGCACCTGTAATACATACATATATATACAAGAGAAAGAGAAATAACAGGAAACGGGTCAAAGCCCGAGTGTAAGACAGTTTAAAAAAATAGTTTAGCAAATATTAAAAATGCTTACTGGCTAATATAACCACCATGTTAGTATGAAACACTCTCTTGAGAATTTTCACCTCTCACCTAGTGTGCACACCTATCGTACTACTAATCCTCATAAGTCTATCTAACTTATTTTTCCATAACGTTATATCCGGAGAAGTACTAAGGCCATGATGTTTAGTTTTAGAAAATCATTCTCTTCCATATTCTTGCGTTACTTAGAACCACTTAGTACCGTTACCAAATTCATGAACACTTGTTATAAAGCTGAACCATTTATTCATTACTTAACTACTTATATACACAATAGGAAATTTCCATATATAAGTATATATATATATATATATATATATATATATATATATATATATATATATATATACTATCGACAAACCCACATAAATCTATGGTGCTGGCATACTCTGCTATCAAGTCCCTGTATCACTCAAACTAAGGGAACTACTAGTTCGGAATCACTCTCGAACTGTATTAACACAATACACATAAAAATGGAGGCGAACCATAGTTCCAGGTCCTAGTAGGTCAGCACATACTCTCACCTCTCTTAGAACATCTAACTATCATTTTCAGATAGCTTGTATCGAGGATACTATCTTCTAGTGAACAAGTCAATTTCCCCCATAAAGGTCCAATCGAGATAAGACTGTCCCGGTGCGGAAACCTCCGTAATAGGAAGTAGCTCGGGTATGATTTTTACACAGATACATAATATATGTGCAGTCACACAGTCATATATATAAATATTCATAATTTTTGAATTAGGTTCGCCCGCGACCTGTAACACCCCGTATTTTTGTGCAATTAATATTTAATTAATTCGGGAAATTTTGAATTACTTGTGTGTCGTAATTTAATTGAATTAATTATGATAATATTTATTTAAATGTTAATTGGAGAGTAAATGGTTAATAATTAGGGAAATTTTAATTACTAAATGAATAGTAATAAATTATTTACGTCATTACGGGTATTAGTGACGGGGAATTTAAATATCTCAATCGGGAGTCGGTATAGACTAATTTGGGTGTGAGATAAGGATTTTTATAAATTAATTCGGATGCCAATTATGAATATACGATTGAGTTCGAATGGGTCGAGATAGTCGGAAAAGTGTACCCGGGGGTAGTAAACGGGTCACAGGATGTTTTTAGGCATAGTCGGGCCCACACAAGGGGTATTTGGGTCACTTGGGCTTGGCCCATTAGGCAAAAAATGGGATTAAGCCTAATTACTAAATTAAAAGGAAAAGGAGAACGACTGATTGGATATTAGCAAACACTTAGTGGGAGAGAAAACCCTAAGAAGCAGTTAAAGGAAATTTGGGGGACAAAGGAAAGAGCCAAAAGAGGGGATTTCGTTTCCAACCTTGAGAATCAGAACTCCAGATCAGACCCTACAGAACCATAAGGCAAGTGGTTAACTTGCTGTAGAATTTAATTATGGTTTCAATTCATATTTATGTGATGTGAATACCTAAAATTCATTTTGGGGATAAATGGGTACAAAAATGGGGTTTTTGTAATTGGAACACAAGATGAGAATTGGTGTAGGAATTTATGGTGTTACCTGATTCTGAACAGATATTTGCCTTAGTGGCTAGAATTTGTGAAAGTCTATGAGTTTGATATTCAGTATCATCCTGGTAAGGCTAATGTAGTGGTAGACGCATTGAGCCGGAGACCAACTGGGAAAATATCAGAAGTCTGGAAAGCGAAGTGGAGAGAGCTTCGATATGAGGATGATGTAGCCAGGGCCTACATGTCAGCTTTATCCATCACATCGGAGATCATTATGCGAGTGTTCAGGGATCAGGAGGAGGACTAGATCTGCCAGGATAGGGTACGCCAGTTGTTAGCTGAGGGAGTGATGGGTTACTCGATCAGCTCGGAAGGAGGCCTACGCCTAAAATGGGAGGTTAATTGTGCCAGAGGATGAGGAGTTGAGGTACGCTGTTATGACAGAGTCCCATGGTTAGAGATTTGCGATACATCCCAATGGGGATAAAATGTACCTGGATATGAGGATGCAATATTGGTGGGTAGGAATGAAACGGGACATAGCAGAGTTTCTCTCGAAATGTGCCACATGTCAGCTCGTGAAAGTTGACCATCAGAGACCATCAGGGATGCTACATCCACTAAAGATTCCCATGTGGAAGTGGGAGAGCATCTCTATGGACTTCAATACAGGGTTACCTACATCGCAGATAGGTAACGATTCCATATGGGTCATTGGGGATTGGTTGATCAAGGTGGCCCACTTCCTGCCAGTTCGTACAAACTTTAAGACGATGCGTTTTGCGCAACTATTCATAGCGAAGATTGTTAAGATGCATGGGGTGCCGATAAATATTATGTCTGACATATATAAAAATTTTATAGCCCATTTTTGACAGAGCTTTCAGGAGGCCATGGGCACAGAGTTACGTTTGAATACAACCTATCACCCACAGACCGACGGGCAGACTGAGAGAGTCAATCAGATGATGGAAGACATTCTCAGGATGTGCATTCTAGACTTTGGTGGAGGATGGGAGAGATATCTTCCTTTGATAGAGTTTTGTGTATAAGAACTTTTACCAATTCACGTTCGGCATGGCACCGTTCGAGGCACTGTACGAGAGACCTTGTCGTTCACCTACTTATTGGTTAAAGGTGGGGGACAACAAGCTATTGGGGATGGAGATTGTCCAGGAGACGTCTGCCAAGATAGAGTTGATCCGAGGGAGGATTCGGATAGCTCGAGATAGGCAGAAGTTATGATGATGCTTCACGGAGACATGTGGAGTTAGAGGTTGGGGATTAGGTATTAGTCTGGGTGTCCCCTATGAAAGGGGTGATGAGGTTCGACAAAAAGGTTAAATTAACACCGAGGTACGTAAGACCTTTCCCTATTATTGAGAGGATAGGACCGGTAGAATATAGACTGGGATTGCCAGAGCATCTTCAGCGGATACACGATGTAATCCATATGGCATCGCTGATGAAATATTAAAGGAACAAGAGGGCCTTCTGGCACATTCTGGTCGAGGAAATTGATTTACAACCATACATCTCATATGAGGAGAGAACGGTAGCTATTCTGGGACGTAGTGAGCGTAAGTTATGATCCAAGGTCGTTCCACTAGCTAGAGTATAGTGGGGTCATCACAACGTTGACGAGTCTACCTGGGAGCGGGAGGAAGATATGCGGGAACAATATCTAGAGATATTCACCACAGGTACGACCTAATTTCAGGGACAAAATTCTTTTATAAGGAGGGAGTATGTAACACCTCGTATTTTTGTGCATTTAATATTTAATTAATTCGCGAAATTTTGAATTACTTGTGTACGGTTGAGTTCAGATGGGTTGAGATAGTCGGAAAAGGTTACCCGGGGGTAGTAAACGGGTCA
Organism: Sambucus nigra; assembly: GCA_949130495.1. Taxonomy (NCBI): domain Eukaryota; kingdom Viridiplantae; phylum Streptophyta; class Magnoliopsida; order Dipsacales; family Adoxaceae; genus Sambucus; species Sambucus nigra. The sequence goes on along the minus strand of OX422215.1, from coordinate 320,277,045 downwards.
CGGGACGTTTTTAGGCTTAGCCGGGCCTACACGGGTGTATTTGGGTAACTTGGGCTTGGCCCATTAGGCAAAAAAGAGGATTAAACCTAATTAATTAATTAAAAGGAAAAGCGGAATGGATGATTGGAGATTATAAAACACTTAGTGGGAGATAAAACCCTAAGAAGCGGTTAAAGGAAATTTGGGGGACAAAGGAAAGAGCCAAAAGAGGGGATTTCGTCTTCAACCTTGAGAATCACAACTCCAGATCAGACCCAGCGAAACCATAAGGCAAGTGGTTAACTTGCCGAAGCATTTAATTATGTTTTCAATTCATAGTTATGTGATGTGAATACCAAAAATTCATTTTGAGGATAAATGGGTACAAAAATAGGGGTTTTGTAATTGGAACACAAGAAGAAAATTGGTGTAGGAATTTATTGTGTAACATGGTTCTGAACAGATATTTATCGTAGTTGTAATAAACCCAGACGAATTAGGAATGAAATTGATTTGGTAATTTGGCATTGTGACTGATTTATGAATAACTCGACTTTTTCCCGATTTAGATAAACAGTAGAGAACGTAAATTAAACGGGGTTTGGGGACTTTATAGGGGTCCCTTATGGTGTTCTTGACGTGTTGTATTGTTGAGAATGCTTGGGTTGGACTGTAGAAGGAGTTGGGAATTTAAGGTTTTCGTCGATGGCTGAAATAGGGACTCGAAGAAGACGGAGACCTGCTCAATTGATCGATGTCTGGGATCGATCGATCGATGGTCCGGGATTTTTGACAGTTACGCTAGTTTTAATATATAAGGAAAATTAAATAGAAATTCTCCCCCATACTTTAGTTAGTGAGAAATATGTATGGAACATTAATTCCTAACAAAAATGAAGGAAAGTAATTGGGGTTGGGAGGAATTGATGTGTGACACGTTATGGAAAGGTTGGGAAGAATATTCCAAAATAATTAAATACGGATCGAGTGGGCGAGTCCAGGTATATTGGTAGGGATACCAAGGTGTTAAATTAACTTAGATTGAAAACTAATTAATTTGGAGTTGGGGATTGGGACTCGGGTATTATTTTATTTCGGGCCACGAGAGCGAGTCCGAATATATTGGTTGAAGCGACACAAAAAGTAATTTAATTAATTAATGTGCAATTAATTAATAATCAGAGTTGGTCCATAAACTCATGATAATTTTTATAGGCTTGTGTTACGGACTTAGTACATGGTATAACCGGGGTGTTTTATATATATATATATATATATATATATATATATATATATATATATATATATATATATATATATATATATATATACGGTGTGCGATAGTATATATATGGTGTGTGCATATAATCAGTGGCTAGATATTATTATTATATATACTCTAGTGCTATCAGGGGAGGTTGCACATATAGGGTGAATCCCCTAGTTTAAGGAGTAGGGCAAGTATATCCCCAGGTCATAGCGTCCATTATATGGGTGAGGGGCATCTCACTTTCAGGGAAGGAATATGACTGCCTCCTATAATTATGTTATTTTACCAAGTTAGTGAGCAATTCCGACTTGGGGTAACTAGGTTATGTGAATACACCTAGTGGGATAGTACTTTAGAGAACATACATTCGGTGAGTTATTACTCAGGAGGATATCCATTATTAATTATTATTTCAACATATGTGTGAATGTTATAATATGACTATACGTATATAATGAGCTAAATAATTATATACATGTAAATTAGTACAGGTTGTGAATTGTATCATATATAGTGGATGTGAAAGTTATATGAATATAAAAAGGGAAATGATTAATTAAGTTAATGATGATAATAACTTAGAAATCATAATTTTGGCATACTCGGTTAGAGTAGGGTGGTTGCAAGGGGTTATATCGGTTATCTAGTTATGGGATAAATGACTAGGGAAATTAATTAAGGCGTTAATAGTGCACAGTAGAGGAGGGGTGAGGAGGTCCTCAAGGGAGTGAGGCACTAACTAAATTAAGAAGAGCATGCATACATATTTATTACTGCAAGTTTAACATTTGCTAAATATTTTCCAAATGTTTTGGGTACTAACCCTTGATATAAAAACTTTTAAAATCCTTTTAGGTGTCCAGCCACAGGGACGCCAGACTTGAGTCATTCCAGGGATATGTTACTGCAGCACATGTGGATGTTGCATGAGTTTGATAGGCACTTCGTTCTTTTTATTTCTAGTGTAGAAATTTCCTATCAGTTACTCGAGCATGTTGCTCACTGTTTTATTCAGTACTTATGTCAGACTTGTTGAGATTTATTACTTGTCTTTACTTTTGTTGGTTTTGAGCCGATTGTTTATTCGGTCAATTATTTAGATGTTAATGGTGGATGTCAGTTAATTGTGATTGTTTAAATTATTTTGTTGCCGCATGAGTATTTAATTAAATTAATGAAAGATAAAACTTGGCACCAGTCTAATTTTCTCACTTAGGTGGTTAGTAATTAAAAAGGCGACAATGATGCTAAGAATGAACCTACTGAGAAACCTATTCTAATTTAATTTAGGACTGATCACCCGGGGTTAATTAGGCGGTGTGTCACAGATGGTATAAGAGAATCAGGTTCTAGTGTCCTTAGGATCTGTGCGTCTTACTACGTTTCTGCGTAGTGTTCGATGGTTATAGAGCCCTATTATTAGTACTGTTGATTAACTTTCCACTTTTGAGATATCGTATTTCTTCTATTAGATTTGTTTTGTATAAATTGTGTACTTATACGAGTCGATCTATTTTCAGATGCCACCGAAGAGACAGAGACAAGAGCGGACTGAGGCTAGGGATGAGCTCAGGTAGGCTCATCCGGATACATAGGTACAGCCACCCCCACCCCCACCCCCACCCGAGTTGATCTCCACTACTCAGGTGGTAGTGATAGTGGCACAGGCAGTTGAGACGGTAATGAGGGATATGGCAGCCCATTTTCATCAGCCACAGGCACCACCTCTAGTGGCGCCAGCAGTTCAGGCTCCAGTGGGGCCACTGTCTTGGCAGCGAGTTAGGGAGACCTTTCAGAAGGGTCACCCACCCAAGTTTTGGGGTAGTACCGATGTAGTAGAGGCTTGGGACTGGAAGAAGAATATTCAGCGCCATCTGCGCATGCTAGAGTGTACCGATGTACAAAAACATATGCTTTCTACCTTCCTTTTATCGGGGGAAGCCTTACAGTGGTGGGAGTCAGTTACCACTACTGAGGAGAGGGATTTGATGACGATATTCAAGTTCTGGGTGCGGTTCGACCGAAAATACTTCCCACCAGCGATAGAGGCTGAAATGAGGAAGAAGTTCAGTGAGTTAGTATAGGGTGACCATTTAGTGGCAGATTATGTGGAAGATTTCACCCGTTTGGCGAACTTTGTGCCAAATGAGGTGAGCGACAAGGAGTGAAAGAAGTCAAAGTTCAAGGATGGCCTCGCTTGGAGGATCAGGCAGCACTTGATTGGTAATCCGGCGTTGGTGACATATACAAACGTCATTAATGTCACCATTGTATATTGCCAGGATCATCGCTTCCATGCGAAGGGGAGCAAGAGGGTAGGGGAGCCGAGCCAGCAAGGCAAGGCAGTTGTTGGTGGTGACACAAGTGGTACTCAGCAGCAGACTAACAGTCAGTAAGGGAACCGGGCTAAGAAATTTAGGCCTGGTGGGTTCCGACCGGGAGGATAGGGATTCAAGCAGGCCCAACCGGGCCTAAATCAGTAGTAGTAGGTTCCTCAGGGCCGTCAGGGCCAAGGGAACAGTGGGGGAGGCCAGTAGGGTCAGCCACGTCAGGGCCAACAGGGCCAATGATAGGAGGACGATCAGAGACGCTGCTTTGATTATGGACAGATAGGACACTTTAAGAGGGAGTACCTACAGAGGGGCAGCGGCCAATAGCAGGGTGCCCAATAGGGCAGCAGGGTCAGATGCCGCTAGCAGCACTGGGTCCACCATCCCCACAGCAGCAGAGGCAAATGCATTACGGGTGTGTGTATAATGTCCGTGATGTTCCCAATCCTCCAGCACATCAGGCGCTGCCATCGGTTAAGGGTATGTTTCTCATCTATGGTCATGGGGGTAGTATGCTTTTTGATAGGTGAGCATCTCATTCATTCATTAAATCTAAATTTGCTAAACGGTTCGGGTTACTAGAGACTACGTGAAATCTTCGTATGTGTGTAGAGTCGCCAGTAGGCAGCGGGGCATTGATTCACTCAATTTGTTAGGGGGTAGACATTCTAATTGGGAGGCTTAGTTTAGCGGCGGACCTCTTAGTGTTAGATATGGAGGGGTACGATGTCATCCTAAGTGTGGACTGGTTGGAAGGTTATTGGGCGACTGTGGATTATTACAAAAGGACAATCGTGTTCTCCATTTCAAGATAGGATATGTTCCTAATAGTGATGCCTCTACCTGAGGGAGGGCCACGCACACACTTTTATTATATTCAGGAGGAGACCTCACAGTAGGTGGTAGTTCCATTGGATTCGATTCCGATAGTGAGGGATTTTGAGGATGTGTGCTAAGAACCAGGGTTGCCACCCAGCAGGGAAATCGAGTTTGTAATCGATTTAGCACCGGGGACGAGACCGATTGCTCAATCACCTTATTGTATGGCCCCTTTAAAGATGCGTGATTTGATATAGTAAATTCAGCAGCTCCTGGGTCAAGGTTTCATTCGGCGAAGTACATCACCATGGGGTGCACCGATGTTATTTGTAAAGAAGCGGAATGGTTCACTTCGATTGTGCATGGACTATAGGGAGCTGAATAAGGTGACGATACGGAATAAGTATCTGTTGCCTAGGATTGATGATTTATTTGACCAATTGAGAGGGGAGTCTTACTTCTCCAAGATCGACTTGAGGTCAGGGTATCATCAACTGCGTATCCGAGGAGGATATTCCTAAGACCGCTTTCCTGTCGCAGTATGGATCTTACGAGTTCAGGGTGATGCCATTTGGGCTCACCAATGCACCAGCAGGGTTCATGGACCTCATAAATAGGGTTTTCAGGGTGTGTCTCAACCAGTTTGTCATCGTGTTCATTGATGACATCCTGATCTATTCACACACCGAGGAAGAGCACACAGAGCATCTGCATATGGTTCTACAGACGCTGCGGGATCACCAGCTTTATGCTAAATTCAGAAAGTGTAGATTTTGGCTGCGAGATGTACAGTTTCTTGGTCATGTGGTGTCAGACCGGGGTATTGTGATGGATCCAAGTAAGGTGTCGGTGGTGAGGGAGTGGGGATAACCCACGACACCGATAAAGATGCGCAGTTTTTTGGGATTGGCAGGTTATTACAGACGGTTCATTAAGGGGTTCTCAGAGATTACAGGCCCTTTGATGAATCTGACTCGACAAGGGGTGTCTTTTATTTGGAGTGACCATTGTCAATTTTCCTTTGACAAGCTAAAGGATAAGTTGACATTTGCACCAGTACTTGCTTTGCCGAGGGTAGGACTAGAGTATCGAGTTTACAATGACGCATCCTTACAGGGACTTAGGGGTGTGCTCCAGTAGGAGAAGAGGGCCATAGCTTATGCGTCCAGAAAGCTAAAGCCCCACGAGAGGAATTAGCCGACTCACGACCTAGAGCTAGAAGCGGTCAATTTTTCTTTGACGATATGGAGACACTATCTGTTGGGGGAACAGTTCACCTTATTCACAGATCACAAGTCACTTCAGTATCTCTTCACACAGAAGGATCTAAATATGAGGCAGAGGCAGTGGCTAGAATTCGTGAAAGACTACAAGTTTGATATTCAGTATCATCCTAGTAAGGCTAATGTAGTGGCAGACGCATTAAGCCGGAGACAAATTGGGGAACTATCAAAAGTCTGGAAAGCGAAGTGGAGAGAGATTCAATATGAGGAGATGTAGCTAGGGACTACATGTCAGCTTTATCTATCACACCGAAGATCATTATGCGAGTGGTGAGGGATCAAGCAGAGGACTAGATCTGCCAGGATAGGGTACGCCATTTGTTAGCTGGGGGAGCGATGGGTTACTCGATCATCTCGGAAGGAGGCCAATGCCCAAATAGGAGGTTAATTATGCCAGAGGATGAGGAGTTGAGGTACGCTGTTATGACAGAGTTCCATGGTTCGAGATTTGCGATACATCCCAACGGGGATAAAATGTACCAGGACATGAGGAGGCAATATTGGTGGGTAGGAATGAAACGGGACATAACAGAGTTTGTCTCGAAATATGCCACATTTCAGCTCGTGAAAGTTGACCATCAGAGACCATCGGGGATGCTACAACCACTAAAGATTCCCATGTGGAAGTGGGAGAGTATCTCCATGGACTTCATTACAGGGTTACCTGCATCGCAGAGAGGTAACGATTCCATATGGGTCATTGGGGATTGGTTGACCAAGGTGGCCCACTTCCTGCCAGTTCGCACAGACTTTGAGACGATGCGTTATGCGCAACTATTCTGAGCGAAGATTGTTAAGCTGCACGGGGTGTCGATAAATATTCTGTCTGACAGAGATAAAATTTTTATGGCACATTTTTGGCAGAGCTTTCAGGAGGCCATGGGCACAGAGTTACGTTTTAGTACAACCTATCACCCACAGACCGATCGACAGACTGAGAGAGTCAATCGGATGCTGGAAGACATGCTCATGATGTGCATTCTAGACTTTGGTGGAGGATGGGAGAGATATATTCCTTTGATAGAGTTTCATGTATAACAACTCTTACCAATTCACGATCGGCATGGCACCATTCGAGGCATTATACGGGAGACCTTGTCGTTCACCTACTTGTTGGTTAGAGGTGGGAGATAACAAGCTATTTGGATGGAGATTGTCCAGGAGACATCTGCCAAGATAGAGTTGATCCGAGGGCGGATTCGGATAGCTCGGGATAGGCAGAAGAGTTATCCTGATGCTTCACGGAGACATGTGGAGTTAGAGGTTGGGGATTAGGTATTAGTTTGGGTGTCCCCTATGAAAGGGGTGATGAGGTTCGACAGAAAGGGTAAATTAGCACTGAGGTACGTGGTACCTTTCCCTATTATTGAGAGGGTAGGACCGGTAGCATATAGACTGACATTGCCAGAGCATCTTCAGCGGATACACGATGTATTCCATGTGGCATCGCTAAAGAAATATCGAAGGAGCGAGAGGGCCTTCTGGCACATTCCGCTCGAGGAAATTGATTTACAACCAGACATCTCGTATGAGGAGAGATCGGTGGCTATTCTGGGCCGTAGTGAGCATAAGTTATGATCTAAGGTTGTTCCACTAGTTAGAGTACCGTGGGCCATCACAACATTGATGACTCTACCTGGGAGCGGGAGGAGGATATGTGGGAACAATATCCAGAGATATCCACCACAGGTACGATCTAATTTCGAGGACAAAATTCTTTTATAAGGGGGGGAGTATGTAACACCCCGTATTTTTGTGCATTTAATATTTAATTAATTTGGGAAATGTTGAATTACTTGTGTGTCATAATTTAATTGAATTAATTATTATAATATTTATTTAAATGTTAATCGGAGAGTAAATGGTTAATATTTAGGGAAATTTAAATTACTAAGTGAATAGTAATAAATTATTTACGTCATTACGGTTATTAGTGACGGGGCATTTAGTTATCTCAGTCGGGAGTCGGTGCAGACTAATTTGGATTTGAGATAAGGATTTTAAGAAATTAATTCGGATGCCAATTCTGAGTGTACGATTGAGTTCAGATGGGTCGAGATTGTCAGGAAAGTATCCCCGGGAGTAGTAAACGGGTCACGGGACATTTTTAGGCTTAGTCGGGCCCACACGGGGGTATTTGGGTCACTTGGGGTTGGCCCTACTAGGCAAAAAAGGGGATTAAGCCTAATTACTTAATTAAAAGGAATAGCAGAACGGATGATTGGAGATTATAAAACACTTAGTGGGAGAGAAAACCCTAAGAAGCAGTTAGAGGAAATTTGGGGGACAAAGGAAAGAGCCAAAAGAGGGGATTTCGTCTTCAACCTTGAGAATCACAACTCCAGACCCAACGAAACCATAAGGCAAGTGGTTAACTTGTCATAGCATTTTAATTATATTTTCAATTCATAGTTATGTGATGTGAATACCAAAAATTCATTTTGAGGATATATGGGTACAAAAATGGGGTTTTTGTAATTGGAACACAAGATGAAAATTGGTGTAGGAATTTATTGTCTAACATGATTCTGAACAAATATTTGCCTTAGTTGAAATAAACCCGGACGAATTAAGAATTAAATTGATTTGGTAATTTGGAGTTGTGATTGATTTACGAATAACTCGACTTTTTCCCGATTTAGAAAAACAGTAGAGAACGTAAATTAAACGGGGTTTGGGGAGTTTATGGGTGTCCCTTATGGTGTTCTTGACGCGTTGTATTATTGAGAAGGCTTGGGTTGGACTGTAGAAGGAGTTGGTAATTTAAGGTTTTCGTCCATAGCTGAAACAGGGACTCAAAGAAGTTGGAGACATGTTCAATCGATCGATGGCTGGGATTGATCGATCGATGGTCCGGGATTTTTGACAGTTATGCCAGTTTTAATATATAAGGAAAATTAAATAGAAATTATCCCCCATACTTTAGTTAGTGAGAAATATGTATGGAACATTAATACCTAACAAAAATGAAGGAAAGTAATTGGGGTTGGGAGAAATTGATGTGTGACATGTTATGGAAAGTTTGGGAAGAATATTCCAAAATAATTAAATACGGATCGAGTGGGCGAGTCCGGATATATTGGTAGGGATACCAAGGTGTTAAATTAATTTAGATTAAAAACTAAATAATTTGGAGTTGGGGATTGGGACTCAGGTATTACTTTATTTCGGGCCATGAGAGAGAGTCCGAATATATTGGTTGAAGCGACACCAAAAGTAATTTAATTAATTAATGTGCAATTAATTAATAATGAGAGTTGGGCCATAAACTCATGATAATTTGTATAGGCTTTTGTTACGGACTTAGTACATGGTATAACCGGGGTGTTTTATTGATAAATATATATATATATATATATATATATATATATATATATATAAAAATATATATATATACGGTGTGCGATAGTATATATATGGTGTGTGCATATAATCAGTGGCTAGATATTATTATTATATATACTCTAGTGCTATCAGAGGAGGTTGCACATATAGGGTGAATCCCCTAGTTTAAGGAGTAGGGCAAGTATATCCCCAGGTCATAGCGTCCATTATATGGGTGAGGGGAATCTCACTTTCAGGGAAGGAGTATGACTGCCTCCTATAATTATGTCATTTTACCAAGTTAGTGAGCAATTTCGACTTGGGGTAACTAGGTTATGTGAATACACCTAGTGGGATAGTACTTTAGAGAACATACATTCGGTGAGTTATTACTCAGGAGGATATCCATTATTAATTATTATTTCAACATATATGTGAATGTTATAATATGACTATACGTATATAATAAGCTAAATAATTATATACAGGTAAATTAGTACATGTTGTGAATTGTATCATATATAGTGGATGTGAATGTTATATGAATATAAAATGGGAAATGATTAATTAAGTTAATGATGACAATAACTTAGAAATCATAATTTTGGCATACTCGGTTAGAGTAGGGGGGTTGCAAGGGGTTATATCGGTTATCTAGTTATGGGATAAATGACTAGGGAAATTAATTAAGGCATTAATAATGCACAGTAGAGGAGGGGTGAGGAGGTCCTCAAGGGAGTGAGGCACTAACTAAAATATGAAGAGCATGCATACATATTTATTACTGCAAGTTTACCATTTGCTAAATGTTTTCCAAATGTTTTGGATACTAACCCTTGCTATAAAAACTTTTAAAAACCTTTTAGGTGTCCATCCACAGGAATGTCAGACTTGACTCATTCCAGGGATCCATTGGTGGAGCACATATGGATGTTGTGGGAGTTTGATAGGCGTTTCGTTCTTTTCATTTCTAGTGTAGAAATTTCCTATCAGTTACTCGAGCATGTCACTAATTGTTTTATTCAGTACTTATGTCAGACTTGTTGAGATTTACTACTTGTCTTTACTTTTGTTGGTTTTGAGCCGATGGTTTATTCGGTTAGTTATTTAGATGCTAATGGTGGATTTCAGTTCATTTTGATTGTTTAAATTATTTTGTTTCCGCATGATTATTTAATTAAATTAATAAAAGATAAAACTTGACACCAGTCTAATTTTCTTACTTAGCTGGTTAGTAATTAAAAAGGCGGCAGTGATGCTAAGAATGAACCAACTGAGATACCTGTTCTAATTTAATTTAGGACTGATCACCCGGGGTTAATTAGGCGGGGTGCACATGACCCATAATTATTATTATGCATTCTTAGCACAACTTCCTCAATTATCTCCCATAACGGATTTGTCTCTTTTATTCTCATTTATAATTTATTTCATTCATACTTGTCATCTCTCCAAGTATTCTATCTCACTAAGTATAATTTTAGTATGTATACTCTCACTTACCTTCTGGTCTAAATCCTACACGAATCTCAATCTTTTAGTAAACTTAGGCACAATTTCCTAGATAATGAATAACTCCCCGTTATCCCACAATTTCATTCCACATTAAATTTCATTCAACGGAGTCTACCTAGACCCTACTGGTCCTCTTCATAACCCATTATACTCTATTAATAGTAATCAAGGGTTCCTACGCATTTTAACCGGATTAAACAAAAGAGGGGAAAAATATGTAGTTTTCCAGGAGGGATCGATCGATCGATGAAAGGGGGTCGATCGATCGATCAATGCTCTTGGTCGATCGATCGATCGATCAAGCAGTTCTTGCCCAGAATCTGCAAATTCCGACCTATGGGTTTCATCAAAAACTCTTCTCCAAAACACCATTAATGATCCTCAAACTTCCAAACAAGATTACTAACAGTCATATATACCTATCTACATGCTTTTCTATGTGTAACATGTCCAAATTCATCAAAGGTATTGGATTAGTGGGGTATATTAATATAATTATCAAGAACCCTAATTTTTCATGAAACATCCATTCTTCTAATTCTTTTCCAGATTTATTGCTTCTAGATCCATACAAATTCATGGGTAATCCTCTGCATATGATTGAGATGTCCAGAATATATTTAGTTCCTCTAAAACATGCGATTTAAAGTCTCTAAATTATTAATTTCTTCCATAAAGCATGTTCTTAACAATCCTAAACTAACATGGGTGGAACATTAACTAAAACAAAGCAAGATAGATACTTACCTGGGATTCAAGGATCTGATTTGTTGATGAAAAGGATATGGTTGCATTCCTCGTTGTGCGAATTACATTTTGGTGGTGGTGGCGCTGCAATCGGGTGAGTTCTAGGCCTTGTATTGCTTGGAAACTCTTCACCTTCTTCTCTAATCTCTTCACCTTCTTATCTAATGGATAGACTTAGGTTTTATGTTTGTTAACCCTAAGAGACAACTCCAAATGGCTGATATATTCTGAGAAAATTCGTGGGTTTAATTACCCCAAAATACAAAATGTCTATAATACCCTCCCGGGATGTCAACTAGGCCTAAAAATGCCCCGAGACTCAAACTAAACCCCCGGGTAAACTTTTATGACTATCTCGACCCTTTCAGACACTTTGGAGCACTCGAAACGATCATACGGGCGACTTATAATATATTCACTTTTATAATAATAATTTAGTCCTGACATGACACAAGCATGTCCCGACTTAAATTTACATAATTGCCATTTTATTCACTCATGACAATTTTAATAAAATCAATCTTATTAATTACTTTACTCTTATAGTATATTCAAAAAATTCCCAATAATTACTAACTCACATCATGCTAGTTAATACAATTTCTAAATTAATATCTCAAATTAAATTTAATAAATCCCCAAATTTAAAAGCCATAAAAATATGGGGTATTACATCTTATGGATGAAATGACGTGCTAAATTTAAAACTAGTTCACATATCATGTTGTAAGCTAGTCTAAAATCTTGAAGTATATGTAGTATCTCTATCCATTTTAACATAATTGGTTTTCTATGAAATGTATAATCTCACCAACATACATACACGCACTCCTATCAACCGTGTAAGTAATTTTGACAGTCGAAAAATGTGGAAACTTCATTAATCTATAAGTTAACACCCAAATATAGTCATGCCCCTTTTGATATCGAGGATTTCCCTAACAAAATATATAGTAATGTTCTTCCATTTACACTTTATAATAGACAATGGCTATAAAAAACCCTTTTGGATTATGATCCTCCTCCTTAACCTGTTGTCATGTCAAACACTTGCTAAAAAATCTAAAATCTCACATTTCATTTAATTCAACAAACAAAATTATTTCAAAATTCTATTCATTTTAGTGCTTTATGGGTGCATTGCATAAACATAATTATGCGCCATATCAAGACAATCTCCCTAATGATTTTGGACTTAGATCACATGCAACAATATTGTCCATCCCAACATGATGGAGAATGGGTACAAACATTGTCTTTAATTAATTATATCCAATGTCTTCATAAAAAAATTTACCCATTTGCTGTAAATACATGATTCAAACTTTGATTATTGGTAAAAATATCACAAGTCTCACCATATAAATGATGTCTCCATAATTTTAAGGTAAAAATCATAGTCGTAAGTTTTAAATAATTTGTACAACATTTATGCTCATGCGTCTTCCACATTTCATAAAGATATAACTCAGTTCCTAATGTGAAGCATCAATATAAATCACAAAACTTTCACCACTGTATAAAAATAGTGAGATTGGAGTTGATACTAACATATTATTCAGCTCTTCAAATATGTGTTGTCATTCCTCACTCACCATAATCTCACCTCCTTACGGTTAATGTAAGAGATGGTAGGCTCTCATACCAATATAAGAATGCGGAAATAAATGTGCTCGGCAAGGACGGCCTCAAATAAAAATACTATTTTTGTTTGTTTACCAATTTAATAGTCCAAGCATACAAAACTAATTTTAAACAAATTTTAATCTTTAATTAAATTAATTATGAAGGAAAATATGTTTTCAAAATAATATGAATATGCTACACATTCAAGAACACAACGATTCAAGAAAAATCCCTTTTTCAGGGCAAAGCCTTTATTCAGCACTTTAGACAAATTACAAGAGAGTCGACCTAAGATACTACTTGATTACCACTACAAGCATAACGTGCTAGTCTTTGCAACTCTCTAAAGAATACTACTTATCTCCAAGTAGTCCACAAGCGACAGATTCACTCCTGGTATCCATTAATCAGCCTCATCCATCTTCTTCAGCCGTGATCCCTTGCGGATGTGTGTATGAAAGGATTCTAAACTTTCTAAGGAATAAATCGATTAACAAAACATAAAAATTTGAAATCTTTTGGAATTGATATGCATAAAATGTTCCTTCAAAAATCTTACAAAATATGGAGACAAAATGGGTATTAATTAATGCTGTGTAGATTTTTAAGCGACGATTCGTTTAAATAAAAAATGAGGCCCGTTCAAATGAGAATAGCATATCATTCTAACAAAAATGGATCTCATTCGAATGGCATTACTATCTCGTTTGAACTAGCTTCAAGTTATATTCAAACAATGTTAAACAGTACGGCCTCGTTAGATCCTCATTAGATGAAGATGTCAAACGAACTTCGAATGACTTAGCCATCTCATTCGAAAGAGAATGTCTTCTCGTTTGAACGAGGAAGGTGAACTCTGAAAAATAATTTTAAAATAAAAAATGCCTTGATTTTTAAACAAAAAATCTTTTTTCAGGTTTAATAAAAAAGTAAAACATTTCAAAATAAATTTAATCAATAAATTTAAATTCCTAAAAATATTTATACCTTTATGGGAAGTAGGGAAATATTAAATGTTGACATTTGTTTGTCTTGACGGTTTCTAACAGGATACACTAAACTAGCCTAAAACAATACAAGGACTATGCTATGAGCAATATCTAGAAAAAAATCTTATAAATCTCCCCCTTTGGCTATTCTGGTACAAAAACAAAAAAACCTATCCAAAATCCAAATTACATCAACATAACTCTATAAATGAAAAAATAAATCTAATACCCTTCCCAAACCTAGAATGGAATAACATAAGTCTCTTTATCTTCAAACTCTTGTTGTTCTTCCTTTTCTTGATCTTCCTTTGATCTTTTAATCTTCTTAAGCAATGACAAATGGAAACCTACACATATGAAACAAAGAAATGTACCTGTGATGCATCGAGTTTTGAACAAATATAAAAACTCCCCCGTAATTTGTTCTCCACCTTTTTTCCATAATGGACAAAGGAGTAAAACACAATCATGAAATACAAAGCATCATGTAGAAGACAAAATATCATTATAAAAATATGTAAACAATCGCATGTGTAATAATAATCGCATGTCTAAATATGTGGAATGGAATAAATGGGTGTGAACTAGATACAAAAGAATTATAACCCAAACACATAAATTCGTTGAATAAGTTCTCAATTTACTAGAAAACTTTATCCAACTCAGCTTGAGCCTCAAGTGACAAATAAAGTTGAGCTTAATGAACAAAACAAGAACAATGCACACAAGCCTAGAGTATTGATGATTCTACATATCAATAAAGTCATAACAAAATAATTATGACTAGGATTCATAGTGCAAACTCGTTGGTCTTCAACTAAATCTCCCTCAAATAATAAACAAATATAATTTTTATAAGCATATTACTTTTGAAAAATCGAGCAGAACAAACTGACTAAGTTGGGCCCTATTTGAAAATTTTCCTATTTTTATTGCCTTTATTTTTTCTTTGGGCTTCACGTAAAGACTTTGTCTTTCGCAGCCCTTTCCCATCCACACTCATATTTTTTCAATATTAAACAAATAAACTCACGGGCACTGGTTCTTACATGCGTAGATCCTCCATAGTCTCAAAATATGTAAATGATAGGATTGATGGGAGACCATATCATCAAGACCAAATATTCATAGTGAAGTTAAAATCCAACAAGCTTATGCTGTGTGTAGAGGCATATACAAAGTTTAATTAATAATGCAAATCAATCTCAATACAACTCCATGCAAACATGGTTAAGATGAATTTAAGTGTCTATGATCATAATAAAATGTCCTAGCCACATGGAAACTATGAAGTGAATTAGATTCAAACACACCAATATGCTACGCAAATGTGTAAAACTAACATACAAAAAAAATCAAAAATCTTTTAGTAATTTTTAAAAAATTGTATCAAAATAAAAAAAAAATCGTATTTTTTCAATATGACTCAATAAAAGAAAATTATAATACAAAATATATAGAAGTCATAACACTAGCAAAACATATATCATGAAGCACATCTAGAGTAGGACAAACAAAAGCAACCAATAATCACCCATAAGATATAGCAAGTGAAGAATCGTCTGCAAGCATGCGAGAATTAACTAGTCTAACATATAGATCCTCCAAAATGAATTTTCTAACCCAAATAGATGTATACGTAATGGGACGAGTTTATACAACCAAGGTGACATTAGACTTTAACTTCGTCGGACCTCTTCCAAGATCGTAATAAAACTCCCTTAGGTGACCATTCCTACCACAATGCGAATATGTGTAAACACAAGGAATGTTACCTATGGGTTGACCTTTTCTAACATCCTTGGATGTGGATGACTCTAAAAAAATAATCAATAGTCTTGTCTTTAGCAACTGAAGCATTAGAAACACGAGAGCCAATACCATCACTAATAAAACTACTCGAGTCTTTTAAATTACCTTTTAACTTTAAAATTTTAGACTCAAGCAAAGAATTAGACTCTTCCAGTTTTAGCGACTCCTTCTTCATATGTTCAATCATTCCTTGAAGGTTATCTCTCTCCCTTAATACAAGAAAACTTATCCATAAGAGTCTTCTATCATGTCCTTAAATCATTAATCAATTATCATTTTATCATTATCTCCAGCAGCATATAAACAAATCCTAGAATTTTTAAAGTCCTCTAATTCTTACTCTAACTAATCGAACTCTATCATCACTTTCTTTCTTGAACAATTCAAAATTTTAAACACACGGTCCATGTCCACAAGTTTCTCATGAAGGAAATCCCTTTGAGTTTGAACCATTTATAAATGATCCATAGAAGATTTAAAATGAGAATTTTCTTTTCTGAGAATTTTAATTCTTTTATCAAACTTCAAATTCAAGAGATTTAAGTCATTATTACTATGAGAATATATAGAGGGAAAAAATCAAATGTAAGAGAGATGAATAAATTACCACCCTAAACAATACTAAACAAGGATCAGACACTAAAACTTATTGCAATCCAATCTGATACCACTTGTAAGAGATGGTATCCATGGGAAAAAACTCTTTGAAAATAAGGATCACATGATAATTTAGTGTAACCTGCTGTGATACCACTTGTAAGAGATGGTAGTCTCTGATACTAATATGAGAATGCAGAATAAATGTGCTCGGCAAGGATGGTCATAAACATGAATACTAGTTGTGTATTTTTATCAATTTAATAGTCCAAGCATACAAAACAAATTTTAATTTTGATTAATATAGTTTTGAAGGCAAACATGCGTTCAAAATAATTTGAATATGATACCCATTCATGAAAACAACGATTAAGGAAAAGTCCCTTTTGAGGGCAAATCCTTTATTCAGTACTTTAGAGAAATTACATGATAGTCGATCTTCAATACTACTTGATTACCACCACAAGTATAACGTGCTAGTCTTCGCAACTCTCTACAGAATACTACTTGTATCCCGGCAGTCCACAAACGATAAATTAGTACCCATCGATCAGCCTTAGCCTTGTTCTTCAGTCGTGATCCCTCCGGGTTCTCAAGTGAACCATGAAGTACCTCTCCACAAGGTGTGCACAAGGATACTAAACTTTTTAGGGTTTATATATATTCCTAAAAACTATTCGGAGATGTGTGTTGTAAATCAAAAGTGTTTTATCAACACAAAACTTTAAAAACTTTTGGAACAGATGTGCAAAAAGCAATCCTTCAAAAGTCTTACGAAATATGGACATAAAATAGGTATTTATAATCGTAACACAAACTATGAGACAACGGTTCATTGAAAAAATAAGGCTCATTTGAATGAGAATAGCAGATCGTTATAACAAAAGTGGTTTTCGTTCGAATGACATTACTATCTCATTTAAACAAGCTTAAAAAATCTTCAAACAAAGCCAAATAGTACTCCCTCGTTAGATGCTCATTAGATGAAGATATTAAATGACCTTCTAATGACCTCGATATCTCATTCAAACGAGAATGTCTTCTCATTTGTACAAGGTAGGCGAACTTTGAAAAATAATTTTAAATTAAAAAATGCCTCGATCTTTAAACAAAAAAAATCTTGTTTCGGATTTAATTAAAAATAAAAACTCCCAAAATAAATTTAATGAATAAATATAAATTCCTAAAAAGATTTATACCTTTATGGGATATAGGGAATTCTTGAATTTTGATGTTGTTTTCTAATGACGGTGCGAGAAGGTTTGTAACAGGATACGCCCAGCTACCTAAAATAATACAAGGCATATACTATGAGCAATATATAAAAATTTGCTCTTAAAATTAATTTAGTCAACCATAAAGATATAGATACAACATTAATTTATGAATATTCTATGGTATCCAGTTATCCCAATAAAACACTTAAACCTAGCTCTTTAGGATCCACATAAATTCCATTTCCTAAAATAACATATCTTAAAAATACCACATGATATAACCAAAGCTTACACTTACTAAATTTAGCAAACAATTCCCTATCATGCAAAACCTGCATTACAATTATCCATGAATCAATGAAAGTATGGAAGAATCGATTCATTAGATCAATTAGCACAACATGAGCATTTGATAACCAAACTGGCATTAACAAAAATTCATAATGACCATAATGGAAACAAAAATTTATCTTAGAAATTTCACAATCTATCACCCTTAGTTAATGATAACTTGGCCTCAAATAAATTTTAGAAATTTTTCTGGCATTTTATAATGAAGAAAAAATCACAAATAAGAGGCAACAAATATTTATTTATAATGATTACCTTGTTCAACTACTTATAATCAATATAAAATCATATGATACTCTTTTTGTTTTTAAAAAACAATGTTAGAGCAACCCACAGTGATATACTAGGTCAAATAAAAACTATATCTAGCATATATCACAATTAGATATTAAATCTTTCTATTTTATAGGTGTCATTATATATGGAGCAATAGAAAATAGAGTTGCTCCCACTATTAAATCAATAGTAAATTATACCTTTTTATCAGGTGGAAATTCTGGAAATTCATCTGAAAATAGATCTACAGACTTATTAACTAGTAATATATATTCTCATTTTGATGAATCCTTTTTAGTATCCAAAACATATTGTAAATAGACCTAACAACCCTTATCCAACAAGTTATTGAGCTAAAGGGAGAAAATAAGGAAATTTGGAACGATGCTACCCTCCCCTGACAAATATGAAGTCTACCTTTCTTGGAATGTTAAATGTGACTTCTTTATGAAATCATTCAATTGATGCATTATAAAAATAGAATATGCCTATACCTAAGATAATATCAAAATATTATCTTTAATGGAATTAAATCAGCATTTAACACTCTCATCCAGAAGAAATACACAATCTTTATACACATGATCCATTAGCATAGAATTTCACATAGGTGTAGAAATTTATAAGTCACACCATAAATATGAATATGATCTACTTGATTGCCTGAAAAAATGAAATTGGTACAAATTAATAAGTAGAATTTGGATCAATAACCACATAACCATGTCTATCCATGATAGAAAATGTACATGTCACCACCTTTGGAGTAGCCTGAGTATCCTATAAGATCATAGCAAACACTCCCCCCACAAGCCTGAAATTGTTATCATGTCATTTACATCCTACTCGCCATGTGCCTCCAGGCGATGACCCTCTACAAGCAGTAGTACTAAATGTTTGAATCCCCTATTTTACCATAGAATCGTTCTTATTCGTATGACCAGTTTGATGACAGTGGTAACACTATATCCCGTTTAACTGGGATAATATGGACTATATGGCCCTCAATTTGAAAAAATAGAAAACAATGTATTTAGACTACCTATTCTCGCTCTATAGTTGTCTACTCAGTTAGCCTATAGACACTACACCCCTACAACCACATGATGTCCTACCCTGAACATAAATTCATGTCCCCTTAGATCATTATAATATCCGACTCTCCTATTTTGAGGTGTTTATATCACCTTATTTTGGTTGAGATAGATACAATTGACAAATCTTGCCCTTTTGTTCCCTGTTATTATTTTCATGATTGATATATCCTTCAACCATTATACTCTTTTTAACTAAAGAAAAATAACTTGTTATTTCAAATGCATTGAGTTTAGACTTAATAACCAACTCCACTCTATATTAAATGTAGTGCATGTTTCCACCTCATTGCGTATAAAACAATATTCTAATTAAGACAAAACTATAAATTTATATTCATACTCACTCACCGACATACTCCCTGAGTTAATGCTAAAAAATTAATTTTCTTTTCCTTTCGATATGAGTAAGGAAAATAGTTTCATATAAATCTTTAATAAAAGAATCCTATGTGATTACCTCACCTACACCCGGAGTAGGTAATATATTTTGGGATGATTCCCACTAATATTTAGTAACATCTTTTTAACATGAAAGTAGCCAAAATTACCTTCTGATCATCAAATACCTTTATCAACCCCCCCCCCCCCCCCTCCAAATAGTTTTTATGTCTCTATTCCAAACCTCAACTTTTAAAGTCTCTATGCATACTAAAAATATGGGAGGGTATATATATATATATTATTCTCCTCCTGTTGTACAACCAAATCTATTCTAGTCAAAGTATGTTGCTCCAAGTACTTTGTTTGGTTCCTAGAGATTTGCACTGTGAACCCTTATTTTTGTCCATCCATTAAAGTTATGACATGAGCCCTTATTTTCATATTTGTAAATTGTTATGTTTCCCCTCTACATTTTCTCAATTATGTTGGTTAACCTCATTTGAAATTATGGTGTTTCAAACCTCCTCTTCAACTCTCTCAGGAAGATTTCATCCTAACATATTTCACTATCCATAATAAAAAAATATAGAAACATGTATATAACATTCATTTATAGTATACTATTTAGTATTTTTCAAAAGTTAACATAATGACTCACGCCACACTCCTTCTAACACTTCCAAATCGAGACTATCTTACTCCATAATATATAAACCTAAAGCTAGTATACCAAGTTTTCACACCACTTCCCCACTATCATAAAAATAATTAAAGAAATCACAAAAACACCCATTTATTTCTTACAACATCAAACTGGTACTAATTAACATAAACATTAGATTCTAAGTGCGGAATATTAAAAACCGATTTGTTTTTAAGGAGACATTTTAAACAAAACCCAAAACAAACTAAAGTTGATTATAATTATTATATTAATTAAAAATAAACAAAATCTTGCTATTACCCACCCAACACCCTTGGCATGTTAGTGGAACCTCCGAAACCTAAAAATGTAAGCATATAGAGAGTGAGTTTAATAGATCATTGAATATACTCATCTATATAAAATAAATACCCTACTAACATCTCATATATATAAACATCTTCGTCTACAGGACAATAATTCCATACATATATCTAGAGTACAATATACCCCACATCTCTTGCTCATAGGCTATAACATATACATAAGTTTTAATAACCTAATCTCTATTGAGTTGCATAATAACCATGTTGGGAAAAACAACTTGGGATTGACATTTAAATGAGAAAAATATTACAACCCTAAAGATATTTTATTAATCATGAATTCAAAAGAAAAAAAGAAATAGGTTTAAAGATTGCACTTAAGGTTTCAAGAATTCATACCATAGCGAATCTTATTGTGATTCTATGAGGAGACAAAGATATATGATGATGATGAAATATTTAATTCCCTCCAAGGCATCCAAAAAAACTTGATTAAACCTTTTGTACACAAGGATCTTCTAATTTATGATTCTCCTTAAAGTCAGGTAAGAGAGATTAAAACCTTTGTTAAAACTTTAGATATGATGGTCTTTCTCTATCCCTATTTACTAAAAACATGAATAGTATTTTCTCTCACCTCTCTCAAACCCTAATGATCAATAATAATAATAACTAAAACCCATTACCTCACCTTTATATACAAGTAGAAAATGTGGGTTTGGGCTAAACTAGGTTTCTTGAGAGTATGGGCCTAATGACTTGGTATATGGGCTACAACAGGGACCCAAGACAAATAAATGAATTAGCTCCAAATAAATACTCAAAAATCTCAGATTACATTTACCACAATTTATTTCATTTCTTTATTTAATTGTGAATTAACTCCACTAAATAATCATGATTGCATTCAAACTTAATTATCTCTGAAATCACTCGGATATAATGACGTTTTATTTGCAAAGTTTATTATGGTACATAATGTGATTCATCACAATAAGTGTTCGATACTCTCTTGATAAAATCAATATAATGTTAATTCATTTTAATTATCATCTAATCAATTCCTTTATTCTCAGACTTTACTTATTTGCTACTCCACTAGGATTATTAAATAATCAATCTGTCGGGTTTTACGTAGTGGAAACAAAACGTATAAGTCTATCTAAGGGGTATCATAATCCACGGTATCCCCTTACGTGAATTACTCCAAATTATGATCTCAGGCCTACTTACACAACTGCCAACCAATTTGCGGAGATCATTTGACATGATATCCATATCTATCAAAGTGGCATTTGTGAAATCATTCTAATCCTCATAATTCTTGGGATTAAGAATATATGCACCCTTATCAAAATGATATGAGATTGATTAAGTCTAATCAAGACAGCCCTAAGACTTAAATCTCACAGGTGGCCATGTTTAATACATTTCTATAATGTACCGATCGCAATCCCATGTCGAACCATCAAACACGTTCTTGTAGTTTGAGATAAACTACTAGGATTTCATCGTTACAGTTTTGATAGGATATCAACTCCCTATCAAGGTTGGTAGTGATTTAATAAAGCTAGAACTAAAATCCCAATTTCCTAGTGATCAACCTGAAGCCAACTCATCGGAATTCCTACTGAGTATTATCGACCGACATGTCTATAATATATATTTGAACAAACATAAGGCATCTTCATAACTACGATTCTTATTTCAAAAGGAATTGACAACTTTTATCGAA
Source organism: Sambucus nigra (assembly GCA_949130495.1). Lineage (NCBI taxonomy): Eukaryota > Viridiplantae > Streptophyta > Magnoliopsida > Dipsacales > Adoxaceae > Sambucus > Sambucus nigra. Next base: position 320,254,728 of record OX422215.1, on the reverse strand, counting down.
AAGTGATCATCATACATGATTTTAAGACTAAAACCCCAATAATCTCCCATTTAGTCTAAATCCATGTATCCAACTCCTAATCCATCTACATGACAGTTTATTACCTTTTAGGGTCTAACAGGGTATTATCAGATACAAATTTTTGATAAACTTATCTACCATTTGTGCAATGTCTCAAACTAGGTGAAACCTACACTCAATGTGCAGTGTCTCTCGAACTTGCAATCATACCTCTATATGAATTGAAACATTTAATAGCTAATTTCACTTGAGTTACTTAGGAAGTAACGAGTCATATATCCTCTTTAGTTATCTACTAGGTGATAACATTTTGGCCTTCTTGGAAGAGTCAACAAACCAAAATTACTTCACACTCCTTCAAATTATAGCTCAACCTCATTGAGTAAACATTTATTCCGAGGTAAAACATTTGGAACCCTTATATAACTGAAAAACAAAGTCTTTATGCCTAAAAGGTAGAAGACTATTAGGCTAAAATATTTTGACCATACTGAAGGCATAAAGTATTTTGGTCTAGTATATGATATAGCGTGCATTAGGCTGCCTACTATCGAAGCATTAGGTAAATTCTTTAGTCCTTTTATACAATCAAGTATCCTACGACATATATTCCTAGACAGAGAGATTCCATCGATGACAAGAAACTCTTTTCATGGAATCCTGATGCTAATTATGTGTATATAACATTAATATAATTTACTTAGGGTAAGATTAACATCCTTTGTCACTGATCTAGATAAAGCTTGATCATAAATATGTTTTTAGCTTATCCTAAATACTTTATATCAAATATTAGGACAACCGCACTCCTATGTGAGATAATACTCCTACCTCGTTCTCGATTAGGAAAGCATAATTCACAAATTGTACCAGAAATGCCATAATGTTTCTTTCATGCTTCTTAATACGAACAAGTTCTTTTGGATTTATATAAAAATCGACATTTGATTACTTGATCAAACCAAATAACCTAAGACCTTGATGTTAGCTTAAATATATAAATGGATCTCACAACCTTACATCACACTGCTTTTCCTAACTCCTTACTATGCACTTGTCACGACAATCATTTAAGAGCGTAAACTTTATGTTAAAAGAATATCTACAGACCTTAGCATGCCTATTGCGAGAATGTTTTCTCATAGACAATCTCTGTTTCTCTTAGTAAACCTTTTGCAAGCCTTGCCTTGAAGATTTTCACCTTCCCATCCATCTATCTTTTTAGGATCACTTGCGTCCGATGGATTTTACCACATCAATAAGTCAACAATGACCCAAAACTTAATTTAAATGCACTGAATCCCTTTTTTGTATCCATAGTCATAAGTCTAAGGAAAAGTCCTTATCTTGGAATGACTCATTGTAATTTTTGAGGACTTGGTTCTTATTTGCCTCGAATCCTATTGAAACGATTACCCAAAACACTAACCCTTCAGGATGACTCCTCATACTCCCATTACAACGTGGCACCACTTTCTAATCAGTATAAGTGAATCCTGATAATCGATAATACTCCCACTACGACACTGTAGTGTATTATTAAAATTAGGTAACATTTAATCTTGTATGGGTGGTCTAGCAACTTTGGTAATATAATGTTCCCTTATATCATGTAATTCCATTTTACACTAGAGCCCATGGCTTATTACATAATCCTCTTACAAGAACCTATCGTTGGTGAAATAAATGTCCTTCTTGTACTTAGGAATATGATAGAAACTACCATTGTTACCTTTGGTATAACCAACAAAGAGACATACCTCTATCTTAATTTTAACTTCATTGGTTCCTTCCACAGAACAAGTGTTGGGCACCCCCTTATACAAGCATACCCTAGAATGAAATTGCACCCACTCCAATGTTTAATGGGACTTGAAGAGACCTATTAATAAGAAACTAAATTAGAATGTATATTCCCATCACTTATGAAGTCTTCAAGTCTTGGATAACCTACCATGGACCTTTTTATATCCACAAAAATCGTTATTCCTTTATTTCCTCTACACCATTATGAAGTGGAATACCTGGTGTAGACTACTGGGATAAAATCACACACCTTCGATATATGATCCCTTAAGTATATTAGTAGGTAAGCACCTCTACGATAAGACTGTGGAACTTTGATTAGTTTTCCTTACCCATGCTCCACCTTAGCCTTGCACGCCTTGAATTAATCAAAAGTCTCAGACTTGTGGTAAATTCGGTAACCATATCAATATCTTTGATTGATCACCAATGAAATCGATGAAGCGCTCAAAACCACCTCTTGTCTGGATAGTCGTTGAACCACACTAATCTAAGTGAACCACATTTAACACATCTAGGGTTCTTTATGTCTTGGCTATGAGGGGCCCTTAGTCACTTTAGTTTCTAAATAGGATTCAAGGCTAAAGTGCCTCCACTTCCAATTAACTCAATTATCTAATTTAAACCACTCTTAAAATTCCTTTAGAGTAAATAACCTAAGCATAAGTGCTAATATTGTGATTGGTTCTACAAGGAAAGTTTCTCTTGAAAGATCTTCGTACATAAAAGGTGTTCATCACAGTATTTGTAAGTATTGAAGAGACAAAACTTATAATGTATAAATTATTTTCCAATGTACCAGAACATATAAAAGACATCCAATTTTGATAAATTAATTTTATAAAATAAATTAAATATTTATTCAAAACCAATTTAGAAAAAACAAAACAACTATATTCAAAACCCAGATACATTAAATAATTTCGTACATAAACTTTATGCCTACACCAATTGTCATAAGAATATCCCACAGTTAATATCATTACCTCGCTCAAATTGCCCATAACCTACAACTTCTCTCTTTAAAGTAATTATTCAATTACCTAGAACCTTTATAATAAGTTATAGTCCTGATTTTTGGTTCCCAAGTCTACATACCGGGCAACCCCAAATCGGACTGTAAATCATTCATTTAATTTTAATAAATAAAATGTTACCATGTACTTTTCAGTACAAAGCAAGCAAAACCCGAACACATTGTTATAAAAGTTCTAAATACTTGCAGTAAGAATATCTGCCTATTGGCAAATCCACTACTACCGAGGAGTTTGAATTTTCCTAAACCCCAAGTCATTGTACTTGATATTTAGACTTATCCTCCTAACTCCCTTTTAGGAAAGAAGTAAATCTTTCCTTAAATATCTAACACCAACTTTTGGTTACCGATGATCCTCACTCCCGGAGTACAGAGAGTATTAGGTTTTCCCACCATATCTAATCCAAAGAATCCTTTATTCAACCAATGATGGAAATCCTTACAAGAACATGATTCTTACTTGAGTGTCATCAAACAACTAAATTGTTAACAAGTTATCATTAGTCAATTCTTTAATAAATATGTACACATAGAACTTCCTCGTAAGGGACAGAACACATGTAACATATAATTTTAAAAACTTACCGTATATTTTACAATACCATGATTTCGGGATAAAAACCATCCATGTTACAGATAGTCTAATTGACGCGAGGAGTTAATCACAACAGAATTTTAAAATATAAATGAGAATTGTGAGTTAAAACAGTTTACTATCCCTTTAAGTTAGAATAATGTCTGAATACATTTTTAGTCCTTGAAACTTTTTTCCACTTAAACCTTTAGGACTAAAATAGTGAAAAGAATTTTAATTAATTTTTGAAATCATAGTTACATGAAAATTGAAAAAAATAATTTCTAGTTAACATGCGATAATTAATTCGATTAAATTTTAATGTGGCATCCCTCAACCGCCAATTTTTAAAATTAATCTCCTCATACTTCCTATTTTCTTTATGAGGCGAGATTTCTTACGGGGAGCTCAAACAACCCCACCTTGAAATAGAAAGACTTTCATATTTCATTATGATATTTGGATAGTTCAGGATCCCCTATCCAATATAGTGAATAGCCAACGAGTTTTGGTCCCACTACTAATGATAGTGACTTCGTGGGGGAGGATATCAAAAGTTATGTCTGTGTGCATACCACTAGTTCACTCCTCGAAATAGAACATGTCCATGAAGGAGCTCTCCATGGGAGGGATTGAACTAGTTCAAATTCTAACTTCTCGTAATTTTCACTTAAAATTTTTAATGAGTCCTTGATGCCTTGATTAATTCCATCTGAGGGCCAACCTAACTGAGTCGAGGAATTAATCATATTTGATTCATAAGATATCGATGGAGACAACCCCCCTCTTCTAATTAGATTTAAAAACTTTGACGATTTTGAAACACTAGTCACTCAGTTCTGAAGCCCATATTAAAATCCTTGGTATTTTCTAATTAAGCAGTGTAAATAAAATTATTCGATCTCACTATTTTTGTTTTCCCAAAAATAAATTCATTTTTAAATTATAAAAAAATAGTGATATACCAAGTATATCCCCGTCCCAAGACTTAGACCTCTCAGCCAAGGCCGACCATTGCCAACTCATCCAGTATAGGGAGTTATGACTCAACAGTTGTCTCCACTTGAGCTGACCCGTCCTCATCCAATGCCTCCTCATAAGGTACCTTGGCCTTATCTCGAAAGGTTAATCATCATGCCCAGCATCAACGATCTTATGATTTAATATCCTTATCCTCTTTTAACATCTCAGCAGGACAGGTGTCATTCCATTAGTGGACCCCATCTAGACAACTCGGCCTCGACCTGGCCTGGACAATCGACAACTAGACAACTGGAAGAGCGCATGGACTAAGAATGCGTGAAAGAGTGCACATGGGCTGCAGGGCCCACGTGGACCAAACCATTGTAATAACATCACCTTCACACGTGAGGGAATATTACTTCATCATGACCTACATGTGACTGTGACTGTGACAGTGACATATGGCTCAACCATATTAGCTAACAATATTAAACACATGCTTGGGGGATACATTACACCTCCCAAGCACTATATATACTTGTCTTTTACATCTTTGTATAGGAGTTAAATTCGAAACCCTAACCAAACTCTGATAAAATTACAGAGTAGAGAGAGAAAGCTAAGTGACTTGTACCATAAGGACATTAGAGCCATTTCATAGTGAAATTCGCTCACATACACAGAGTGGAGTATGACTAAATAAGTTAAACCACTTATATTATTGTATATCTTTTCTTTACCTAGTCTTCTTATGAATTTATATACCTATTCATAATCATTTGCTACACTTGAGATCACATATTTATATTGACTTGGTGGTACCATATTTGGCACCATCAATCTGGCGTCATCTCTGGGAACGCAGTGTATCTTTTTCCACCTCCTTACTTAGCTTACATTCACCATATTCTTTGGTGGTGATCCAGCTCCACTTAGGCGGACATGTATCACCATTTGAAGAGTTCTTGTTGAGCCTCTCAAACTTTTCTCTAGTTTTTAAGCTCTTTCAGTAAACCGAAGTTATGGCCTTCGAATTGCCTCCAGGCGTTAGTCCAAGCTCTAGCCAAGCCCCGCCTCAATAAAAAATGGCTGAGGTGGCAGCAGCGCTATGCTCATTAGTAGTCAATCAACAAAATATCTAAGTATAGCTTGTCGCATTTAGCCAGAACGTCCTGATAAGACTTGACGGTACCAGATATGAGATGATAGCTTCGACCGCCAGTGAAAGCCTTTCGAATTCGATAGCCAGGGGACCATCCTAGGATCCTCATAAAGATCTCCCTTCTTAATAAAGACATAAAGACGTGACCGACCCTAGGCATTTACGCTTTGGAAAGAAAGGATGACCATTGTGATAAGGAGGACGATAGGGGACTATGGGATCCTTACTAGACTTTTAGAGACATTGTACATCTACTTCAGCTTAGTAGAGAATACAGTCGAAGGCTAAGCCAAGACTATCAACCACGGGCATCATCTTTGAATAGGCTAAGAAGAGGGTCAGCCTTTGATAGATTGGGCCCAATAAGTGATTTAAGAAACTGTCTCTCCAAATCTCGAAGTATCACTCATTTTAGGAGGAGAAACAATGTGAGGTCAATAGCCAATAAGGAATAGCTAGAAGGGAGCCCTTTATTTTCCCAGTCGAGAGAGAAAGGGTTGGATATACTGTTGTTCTCGACGACGAGGGGATAATAGATGAGATCGATAAGCCTTGGAATATTTCCATAAAATGACTGGAAGATAAGATTAGGTATATACTGAAAAGCCGAGACCCCTTATAAAGGGGCTACACTGAAGGCTCCCCTTTTATTGCAAATATTGTAAGTTATCCAACCCTAACTAAGTTCAAGCCATCGGTAGTCATAACAAAATATGATGGGACCACTAACCTCATCCATCATGTTGAGATGTATCAATCTGCAGTCGATATCTACTCGATTTTGGACAAGATGAGATGTCGGTCCTTCTCCAGCACACTTACAAGTGCTACTTATGTATGGTTCACATCTCTCCCTAAAAACTTTATTAAAAATTTCAAATGGTTGGCAGAGATGTTAAACATAATTTTTTCGTCAGAGTGAAGCCAAGGAAGAAGATGACACACCTGTTGTATATTAAGTATGGAAAAAATGAGAACTTGAGGGAGTACATAACCCTTTTTTAATAAGGAGAAATCAGATGTTGAAGACTATGAAGAGAGTATTTCCATGATTGCCCTGATGGGAGGATTACAAAAAGGGAATCTCCTCTAGAATCAAACCGAGGATCCTCTAAAACCCATGGATGCACTCTTGGCTACGATCGAGAAGGTCATGAATACGGAGGAGGCAATAGCCCCCGAGGGAGACGATGAGATGGGAGTAAGAAGTGGAAGTAAGTTTATGAAGTCAAAAGGCAAAGACGGCAAGAAGAGGTCAACAGGAGACAAGTTTGATAATTATACCCCTTTGAAACCACACCAGAAATGATTCTGAATGAGATCAAGAATGATAGGTCTTTGAGATGGTAGGAGAAGCTCAAATCCCCCTCACAAGAGGGATAAATGTCAATGGTGTGAATTCCACCAAGACCATATCCATACCATCGATAGATGCTTCGCACTGAAAGATAAAATAGAAAAGATGTTAAAGTAAGGGAAACTAAAAAATTACATGAATAAGAGTGGTGGACGATATTACATGCGGAAAAGAACATACGAGAGGTGTAAACTTAATGATCAAGTGAATAAGGATGATGATGTATGAGATGATAAGGAGGAGGTCGACCCTGACTTCCCACCGAAGAAAATTAATCATAAGGGTCGGCTACATTATTTTTCTCATGATGTGAAAATGATAATTGGAATTTTGGACAAAGGTGGTAAAGGGATAATCGATCGTAAAGATCATGTAGTAGAAGCAAAGGCTCTCCCCTAGCCTAAGGTACTCAACTCGGCTGCTGTTGATTTAAAGTCAAGTAAGAGAAAGAAAGTAGATACGAATACATCGATGATCGGCTTTTCGAGAAGGAACTTTAAGGGTGTCTTAGATCCACATCATGGCCCTCTAGTGATCACAACTAGAGCGCACGAGCATGATGTCCATAGGATACTATTCGACGACGACAGTTCGACCAACGTAACATTTTAGGATTGTTTTGCTGGCTTAAGAATGTGGAAGAAGAGGATTATCCCATAGCATCAACCATTAACTGTTTTTAGTGGAGAGAAAGTACATTCTTTAGGGATTTATGATATGGAGGTCAGCATGGGGCAAATTTGCCCGAGGTGTCTCATAAAGAATATTAATTTCTTCGTGATGGACGAGAACGTATATTTAGCCTACAACATAATTTTGGGGTGAGTACCCCTCAAGGAATTGGAGGTTGTGCCCTCAACAATTCACCAAATGATAAAATTCCCAACTCCTTATGGGGTAGGGAAAGTTCAAGGTGACCAGGTTGAGGCAAGAAAATGCTTCATTTATTCAACCGAGGAGAGAGAGGCATATAAGAGGGAAACCACCACTTACAACATAGACACTCTCGGACCCAGAGACGAGATGAATTTAAAGACGGGAGAGGCCACTAAAGAGGAATAATATATTATCCTTAACGATAATGATATGGAAAAATTAGTCCAAGTCAGCAAGGCCCTAAAGAAATAGATTAAAGAAGAGTTGATCAAACTCCTAAAGGAGAGAGAGAGAGAGAGAGAATTTTTTCTTTGAGTCACGAAGATATGTCGATATGTAATCCAGAGGTCCTCTGCTATAAATTGAATGTAGACGAGGGAGCTAAACCAGTTCGATAAAGGTCAAGGATCTACTTTAGGGAGAAATACGAAGTTATAAAAGACAAGGTGAAGAAGTTAAACAAGGCTAACTTAATCAAACAGGTTATATACCCAGAGTGGTTAGCCAATGTTATTATTATGCCAAAGCCCAATGGCAACTAGTGAATGTGTGTTGACTTCATAGAGCTGAATAAGGGATGCCCTAAAGACAGCTTCCCTCTAACGAGAATAGATAAAATCGTTGGCGCCATGGATTGGCATGAACTGGTGAGTTTTATGGATGCTTATTGGGGTTACAATCAGATATTCATGGACCTAGTTAGTGCTGATAAGACCTTGTTCATCACGAATAAAGGTACATACTGCTACAAGGTAATTCCCTTTGGCCTCAAGAAAATTGGGAAATATATTAGAGGTTAGTGAATAAGATGTTTAAGGATTAGATAGCAAGACCATGGAGGTAAAAGTTGACAACATGCTCACCGAGAGTCTCAAGTCCAAGACTCGTGTGGCCGACCTGGAGCGCACTTTCAACACGATGGACAAATATCAAATGAACATGAATCCCTCAAATTGTGTCTTCAGAGTCGGAGAAGGAAATTTTTTAAGTTTTATTATCAATCAACGGGGATTGAGTCTAACTTACAAAAATCATAGCCTTGGAAGAGATAAAGACTCCTAAGACTATAAAAGACATCCATAGGTTGATTGGATCAGTTGCAGTGCTGGATAGATTTGCATCAAGGGCAACAGACAACTGTATGCCCTTCTTCAAGGTGTTAAGAAAAGCTTTTGAGTGGAGCAAGGGATTTGATAAGGCTTTTCAGAAGTTTAAGGTCTACCTAGGCTCCTCTCTCTTATTATCAAGGCCTGTTCTAGGATAAGAGTTATATTTATACATGGTCGTGTCTGAGTCGACCATCGGTACAGCTATTATAGGAAATAATGAAGGTGTACCGAAGCCAGTCTATTTCCATAGCAAGGCTCTTCAAGGGGTCAAGCAGATATATCCAAAATAGAGAATTTGTCTTATGCTCTCATTCATGCATCCACGAAGATGAAACCCGACTTCCAGGATCATATAATGATCATCTTAATAGACTCTCCTCTTATGATGGTAATTTATAAACCCAAGAAATCTAGTAGGTTCATGGCCTGGTCTATACAGTACGGGGAATTTGACATCGTTTATCAGCCAAGAACAACCATCAAGGGGCAGGTTCTATCTGATTTCGTAGCCGAGTTCACATGGGATGAGGATGATGCAAAGGAAATTGTGAATCCAGTAAATGAGCCAAAAAGAGAAAGTCCTAACCAAACTAAAGTCGAGACGAGTAAGGCCAAAAAAGATGTGGCCGAAAATATGTTTCAAACTAGAGGAAGATGAGATGAATAAAGAAAAAATTATGTTCAAGAATGGAGACTTAGAGGAAGGTAATTTCTCTGAAAAAGCAACTGTGTGGAGCCTCTTTATTAACGGTTCTTCTTGTAAGGCAGGAAGTGGAGTCAACCATATAGTGTTGGATCCAAATGGAATTAATATAGAGTATGCTTTAAGATTAAAATTTAAGGCATCTAATAATGAATCCATGTATGAAGTAGTCCTATCTGGTCTCTCCGTCGCTAAGGCACTGAATGTCGGCTAGTTTCTTATTCATAGTGACTCTAGGTTGGAAGTAAACTAGATCCTAGGAGTGTATGAAGTAAAGGACAAGAGGATATCCAGATACCTGGCCAGGGTAAAAGCAACATTGAAAAACTTTAGGGAGGTGAAACTGAAAAGGATCCCTTAGCTAGACAATGGCTGAGCCGATGCAGTTCCAAGACTAGCGTCAGTAACTTGGACAAAAATAAAAAGGTCAGTACTAGTGGAGATCTTACACCGATCGATCATTGAAGAAGAAGACAACACGGTTGAGTTCTGTTTAATCCTTGAGATAGGATAGTCTGGGATGGATCTCTCATACGATATATAAGGGATAATGAACTAGAATACCTAAAGTTGGAAAGGATGAAGATGAGGTATAAGGCATCCAAGTTCTCAATCATTGGGAGTGTTTTATATAATAAAGGTTTCCTCCTCCGTCTACTCCGATGTGTCCATCCGACAGAGGTGGAATACATTTTGAAGGATATAATGAACGTTCATGATCCTGTCATATATGAGGGATATCTTTGTCAAAGAGAGTAGTCACACAGGGGTATTAGTGGCCGACCTTATCCAGGGATGCAAAGAGTTATGTGAAGAGGTGTGACAAATGTTAGAAATATTCCACCATCCCTCACCAACCTCATCAACCTTTATCTTCTACTACCTCTTCCTGTCCATTTTTTATTTGGGTAATTGATTTGGTAGGACCCTTGCCTAGGGTAATTGGCAACTACAGGTTTCTTATCGTGGCGATCGATTATTACTTCAAATGGGTTGAGGCAGAGGCCATGATAACTATTATCAAGTCGAATAAATTCAAGATTATTTGGAGGAACATCATTTGTTTATATGGTCTACCTCATACCCTCATCTCAAATAACGAAAAGATGTTCAAAAACTCATTTTTAGAGGCCAATTGTAAGAGGGTAGGAATCAAGTAGTTTTCCTCAGCTCCAGGCCGACCTCAGGCAAACGGTCAAATAGAGGTGACTAATAGAACCATATTGGATGGTATCAAGAATAAGTTGGAAGATGCCAAGGTTCTTTGGACTGATGAAGTGCATGTTGTCTATAGGCTTACAGGACAAAAGTCGAATAAACTTCATTTTTAGACTTACAGGACAAAACTCATTTTTAAGGTCTTAGTCTTGAAGAAGGCTTGGCAAAAGTCGAATAAACTTCATCCTAATTAGCATGGTCCCTACATTATAACAGAAGAGGTAGTTCCTGGCACGTATCAGCTGTAGAATTTGGAGGGAGAGCCATCCTCTAATCCTTGGAATGCCGATCATCTAAAAAAGTATTATTTGTAGGACATTGTAAAGAATTTTCTTTGATTATTGTATCATTGTACATTGTACAAGAAGAAAAGTTATAAATGAAAAATTACAAGTGTTCTCTTTTATTCTTGTTGTATGAGTAGTTCAGATTATATGTTATAATTCATCCTAAGTTATAAAACATCACTTATATAGTGAAGTAGCATTAACTTACTCTTGGTGACATGACAAACCGGACGGGGTTAACCTCGTCCACGGATTCTAAATAACATTGAGAGATGGAAATAACGTGATAATATCATCATTAATGGTAAAAACTCCCTCGACCGAGATGACAGTGTTAGACGAGATGTCGCGTCCAGACACTCTCAAAACGATGAGAGGGGACTTATGATTAAACACCATAATTTAGTGAATTAAAATTCAAAAATCATTTCATTATAGTTTACCTTAACATCATTAATTTGGTGAAAAACTCCCTCGACCAAGACAACAGTGTAAGACGAGATGTCTTGTTCGTACACTCTCAAAACGATGAGAGGGGACTTATGATTAAACACCATAATTTGGTGAATTCAAATTCAAAAATCTTTTCATTATGATTTACCTTAACATTATTAATTTATCAAAAAATGCCCTCAACCAAGATGACAGTGTAGGATGAGATGTCTAATCAATACACTCTTAAAACAATGAGAGGGGACTTATAATTAAACATCATAATTTGGTGAATTCAAACTCAAAAATCATTTCATTATCGTTTACCTTAACATCATTTAGTTGGATGAAAAATTCACTTGGGCGAGACGATAGTGTAAGACGAGATTTCTTTTCTATATACTCTCAAAATGACGAGAGGGGAATTATGATTAAACACCATAATTTGGTGAATTCAAATTTGTTTAATCATTTTGAATGGGTAATTGAACAATCGTCCAATGACAAGGGAGAAATAAAGTTATTCATTCAGGAAAAAGTAAAATAAACGCTCAAGTATGAAGCAACATTTCAATTATTCATTCATTCAAAAAAATGAAGTTCAGTACAAAACATTGGCAAAAGATTAATTGTTTAGAATAAAAATTAACTATAAAGAGAAAGGGTATCGGTCACAGGCGACCACCCTGTACAGTTGCCTCAATGATGGTAGTTGATCTTTCGACACATTCTCCAACCTGAGTCTTCTCGTCATTTCTAGCCAACCCTATAACACCTCCAGTGTTGGTGTCATTTGGGACCTCGGCCATAATCTCATCTCCCTTAACTGATAGCAGGGACTCAGCGTATTTTAAGGCCGAGTCCATGAAGGGATCTTCTATATCGGGAGATTCAAGATCGACACTGATGGATGAGATAACTTTAGCAATTTTTTTAGAAACACACCAAAAGGTCATCTTGAGACCACATTCAAAATATTCCACGCCGGAGATAGGAAATCATCAGATGCCTTATACGCTTTGATGGCCTCATCTTTGATTCTCAGAGTAACCTCGGCTAAAAGCACCTCATCCTTAGCTTTCTGGATGAGGTCTGTGGCATCATTAATAACTTGAGTTTTCAGAGTAGTCAGCTCTTCATCTTTACTATTCAACTCATTGTCATGATCCAAATTGAGTTGAGTCAGGGTCCTCTGGTACTCCTCTCGACATTGATTGTGCCTCTTCTTCAGGTAGGCCAAATCTTTAATGGCCTGCTCAGCCTCTCGGAATTTTTGTATATTCTCAGTAGCCCATTTATTGACAGAGGCGAGGGCACACATAGACTGCAAAAGTTGTGAATACATAGAGGTCAAAATAAGATGAGAAAATATATTGAATGAGATGATATTCAAATCTATTACGAGGATGATAGCTATGATAGGTGTTGAAAGCTTAAGTCTAAGGTCTTCAAGGGAGGTATTTTCCCCAATAATTCATAGTCTCCCTTGTAAGGGAAAGCAAGAAGGCCATCTTTTGGCCTCCGTATAGATGGGATAGTCAAGTCAGGGAAGGGATAAAGTTGAGCTAAGTTGGCTGCCCAAAAGATTTTAAAGGAATCCCAAGAGGAGGAACCAAGCCCGATAAACTCGGTACCGCTTGGGGAGGTGGATTCACCATATGTGTGTCTCGTTATCTCGATGAACGTTAGTAGGCGTTATTGGCCCCTTTCTCTTTTGGCCGACCAAAGGGATGGTTGACCGTCCAACAACGGACTTTATCAGAGGTTTCTTGCTTCCCTTCTTCAAAAAAAATTAGATTGTAGACCGTCATATTCCACAAGTCATCTGAGATGTGTGTAGGACAATATATAAAGAAGAAAAATGAAAATTATCAGCCACAAAAAATAGAGTCGGGATAAGACTTGGGAACAAAAAAGTTTAGTAGCTCACACAACTCGGTTAGGGGGTCAACCCCCAAGCCAGTCCTCTCTAGGAAGTCAGGAGTCTTAAGATCCTCAACTTAATAGGGTATCCTTCCTTCCCTTGACTCTTCAGATACTCGACCCTCTATCGATCGGTAATGCTGAGGTGTAGGTCCAACCTGACAGACATAAAGGGGCTGGCCCATGCACAGGGAACTCCTGGCTTATCCTCTGATGGGTTGTCATTAGCTAAAAATTACCAGGAACCAAAAATGAAGAAAAAACTCGACTTCTAAGATGGTTAGATGTTTGGGCGACCTGAATGATTTTCTTATCACGTTTTCTCACCACCACCCTCCCCCCCCCCCCCCCCCCATGTGGTAATAATCAGGATGAGTCCTTGAGGATGAGACATTATGGCAAGCTTAGAATATTTCATCTGAAGCGTCGTCCGTATACTTATTCATCTACAGGGAGATGTAACTGAGTATGATTCACCAAGAATTTGGTGTTAATCGAGAGGGAGTGATTCCTGAACTAGACATAATGGATCAAATAGAAGGGTGGAAAGGTAATCTGACTCCGACCTTATACCTCTGATCATAAATAACGACTTCACCTTCTCGTCCTCATCTTCTATCCTACATACCTCTTGAAAATACCTCCCCTTAAGTGTGTGAAATTGCTCTGCTAATTTGTAGAGAGTCCGTAACATCAAAGAGGCTAACTTTAAGTTTAAGCAATAAAAGGCTAAAAAGGTTCAAATAGTTTAAGGTTTGACCAACATTGACTTAAAGATTAAAGTGAGCAACTGTATCATTTTTCTCTGAGAACAATCAAGAACAATGAAGAACAACTTTCACCAAAGCTTCATCACAAATATACTAATGGTTATTTAGAGGGAAAAGAAAGGTTAAACAACGTAAAAGACAATGGAAAACCTCCTAATATCAACCTAATAGCTACCCTAGAAACCCCAGTTGCAGTCGTAAAAAAAGAATAAAAGATCGTTGGAAAAACCCAATGCCATAAAAATGGCTAAACAATGGAGAAATGACTTGGAGAATGGAGAAAAAAGGTACCTGACATGAGTGCAAGAAGAAGAACCCTAGATGCCAACCTAGAAAAGCTTGAACAATGAAAATGGAGAAAAAAGATAAAGCTCTGTTAGAGAGAGAGCTTTAGCGAGAAGAAGAAGAAGAAGGATGAAAGAGAAAATAAATTTTAAAACCTCTTAAATACTCTAACTCATTTTGCACAACTTCCAAGGCAATCATCATTAGGGCACAATACCCTAGGCATCACTTATAGACATTATTCTTGGATAACACGCCTTTACACAAAGTGGTTGCCAAGTGTCAATCTATAGTCTTCATTTAATTCACCAGACCTGACATATGGAAGGACGTCTCAACTTCTACCCAAAAGATACTTTACCCATCAGCCTTCCATCTACATTAAAGACTAAGGGATATGGGTGATTGATATACCAAGTATAGCCTCATCCCAATACTTAGACCTCTCATCCAAGGATAATCATCGCCAGGTCATCTGGCATAGGGAGTTATGACTCGATCATGGTCCTAACCTAAGCTAACTCTTCCTCATCCAATGCCTCCACACATGGTACATTATCCTCGTCTCAAAAGGTTAATCATCATTTCCATCATCAATGACCTTATGATTTAATATACTCATCCTCGATTGACAACTCAATAGGACAGTTTTCGTTCCATTAGTGGACACCAGCTTTATAACTCAACTTTGGCCTGGCCTGGATGGTCGACAGCTAGACAGAGGGCAGAGCGCATGGAATGGGAAATGTGTGGGAGAGTGTGCTGGGTTACGGGTCCCACATGGACCAAACTGTTATAACAACATCACCATCACAAGTGAGGGAATATTTCATCATCATGACATACATATGACAATGATGGATGTCTCGACTTCATTGGCTAAGAACATTCCACACATTATTATTACATTCTGGGGGGTACATTGCATACCCCAAGCACTATATATACTTGACTTATACATCTTTTTAAAGGGTCTGAATTCGAAGCCCTAAGCAAACTCTGCTAAAATTACAGTGTAGAGAGAGAAAGTTGAGTGACTTGTATCATAAGGCCATTAGAGCCATTTCATAGTGAAATTCGCTCACATACACAAAGTGGAGTAGGCCTAAATAGGCTGAACCACTTATGTTGATGTCTATCTTCTCTTTGCCTCATCTCCTTCTACATTTATATACATGTTCATACTCCATTTTTATACTGGATTGAGCTCACATATTTACATTGACTTGGTGGTACCATATTTGGCACCATCACCTAGAGATCGTAATTTAATTTATACCTTAAAATTTAATTACCCCGACATTAATTCAATTTAGAAAAAATAAAACAGAATACACACTTTGTAATAAATCGGTGATCTATTCCAATTTCAAAATAATAATCCATGTTGTCTATAAAATCAAATGTTTTTAATTTTCCATTCAATTAGCACACAAATTATGCAACTCAATAAAATATTGAGACATAGGCAGTTAAATAAATAAACACAGAAAAATAATGAAAAATACTTTAAATGCCCTTTCCATCATGGCCTATACTTCTTCATGAAGTAAAACTCTTCAAATCCAAGGGTCCTTGTTGTAGAATATTTCCTTACGGAAAAGATTCCAACTTGAAGTAGACTTATTCACAAAAAGAATTCTTAAGGATCTTGATCATTGGAATTTAATCCTCTAATTTTAACAAATAATCTGGGTAAGAACCACCATGAAAATACTATCATAAGCCACCCCTTAAGGCAAACCTTTTTGGCTGGTAGTGGGGTGATCGATCGATCGATAGGGGATGGATCAATTAATCAATTAAGTCAAGCCTGATGCTCTTCTTAATCTTGGGTTTGCATGAAAAAATCTCCATATCCATCCTAAAACTTCATGAAACTTGGAAAAACACTAAAACCAGCCCTCATGCATGATTAAATGTGTTTAAAAACATTACAAACCCTCTCCATCGCCTCCATAAACTTTGATAATGTTATAATTACAAAAGATAATTATTACAACCATATCGAATCAAGACATAAAAAAATAACTACGGATAAATCACCGTAGGATCCATTCACATAAATTGTAAATGAATGACCATGATAGACGGGTTATATATGAAGAATATCTGCTAAACCATGTTAATACATAAGCATATACAATGATACTACATTTCCACAACATGTAAAACTAGGGTTTTCTTTCTTGGATAGCATAAACCTTTTCAGTACACAATTAATCTCAAGAGGGGCTCTGATACCAATTATTGGGAAAAATAAATTGGGATTGACAATTAAACATAGAAAAATTACAGCCCTAAAGAGATCTGATTAATCATGTATTAAAAAGAAAATAAGAAATAGGTTTAAAGATGAAACCTAGAGTTTCAAAAATTTATACCATTGGGAATAATGTTGTGATTCATTTGAGGAGACAAAGGTTGATGATGTTAAATTCTTGATGTACTCAAAGGTATCCAAAAAACCTTGACTAAACCTTAAGTATACTAGGGACTTCTTGTGTATGATCCTTCCCAAAGTCAGGTAGGCGGGTGATAACTTTCGTGATGAAAACCTTTACTACAAATTGATATATGGTGGCCTCTCTCTATCCCTCTTCATTAAAAATATGAATAGTATTTTCTCTCACCCCTCTCAAACCCTAATCATCAACAATAATAATAATTAAAACCCCTTCCCATATATTTATATACAAGTACAAAAAATGAGAGTATGGGCTTGACTACATGAGAATATGGACTATGCTAGGGACTCAAGATAAATAAATAAATTAGCTCTGTATAAATACTCAAAAATATCAAATTACGTTTGTCATAATTTTTTTCCTCTCTATACCTAATTGTGAATTAACTCCAGTGAATAATCACGATTGCATTCCAATTTAATATTCTCAAAAATCACTTGTACATAATAAGGTCTTATTTTCAAAGTAAATTATGGTACATAATATGATTCCCCACATTAAGTGTCTGATACCATCTTGGTCAAATTAATTCTATTATTCTCAGACTTAAATTATATGCTACTCCATCACGATTGTAAAATAATCCACCGGTCAGGTTTTACTTAGTGAAACAAAACATATAAGTCTATCAATGGGGTATCACAATCCACGGTGTCCCTTAGACGTGGATTCTCTTGAATTATGATCTCAGACCTACTTACACATTTTTCACCCAATATGTAGAGATTATTTTACTTGATATAAATCAGATTGTACCAGTAATAAAAGTGACATTTGTCCAACCGTTTAAGACTCATAATTCTCGAGATAATGAATCTATGCACCCATTGCAAATGGTGTGAGATTGCCCGAGTCTAATTAAGATAACCCTAAGACTCAATTCTCTCAAATACATTCATGTTATGTACCGATCAGAATCCTCTATCAAACATGTTCCCTTAGTTTGAGATAAACTACTAGAATTGGATACAACCGTTCCGATATGATATAAACTCCATATCTAGGTTGTGAGTGATTAAATAGTGCTAAAACTGGAATCCTTATCTCCTAATGATCAACCCGGAGTTGACTTACTGGAATTCCTATTGAGCTCAATTGATCGACATGTCTAAAATATATATTTAACCCAAATATAAGTCATCCTCGTAACTACAATTATTATTTCAAAAAGAACTAGACACACATTTACTCAAGGGTGATCGTGATACATCGTTTTAAGAATAAAACTCCAACAAACCCAATAAATCTTGACTTTTACGAAGCCATATTATCTTTATATAATATTTTCATATCATATTAATAATCAACTCAGTGAATAGAATCACATCAGAAATATGTTTACTTATTCTTTCCCTTATGAGTGTGAGTTGAAGTCCCCAACGTTTCGTTAGAACCTAACAATCCAAACCAATTAGCACTCTATACAAGATGATTAATTTTCATAAATATACTGTATGAACTAAATATAACCCATGTTCACGAGCTTCCCAATATTTATAAATAATTATTTAAACTTTCACATCACTTCATTTAATCATTATTGAATAATAACAATTTAAACGTTAAAATAATACTAGTCCGTGCAAGCAATAGGTTAATGTGTAACACATTAAATTAAATATTACTACAATCATTTTTAAATTATAATTATTAAAATTAATACAAAAATCCATACCAACATACTCATTAAAGTGAGTACAACAACTTTAGTTATTGTGAACTAACCATTTTTAAGTAGGTGCGATAACCCCTAAAAATAGTGTGTAGTTTATATGGGTCTTAATGAGTAAGATGTCGGAATAATGATTAACCATATTTAATCATATTATCATGTTCCTCGTGTGGCGTAACACAACTTTAATTCCAGGAATCATATTTAATCTTATTTAGATAGTTTCATATAGCATACACAAGTTAAGAGGGGACCTAAAATGTACTAACTGAAAGAAAAACAGAAGATATCAAATAAAAACACGTATATATGATCTAAACAACTCAATAAACAATTTTAATAATGGAAGAATTACCTAAGGAATCATTCTAAATTTTTTAGGATTTTTTCTCTTCACGAAACCAAACGTTTTTTTAATTTCCTCTCATTTTATCATTTTTTTTAATCAAGCTGTTCTTTTCAACTATCCATAGGAACACACATAGAGGCTTAACATATATATACCAACTTTGTCTAATTCATACTTTCAACCTTTTTCCTTAACGTATGAAAAATTAAACATTACCCTTCCCCATATTTTTATAACAATTATTAACATATTTTAAAAATTATTACAACACTTATAATGATACATCATACATATATTTAATTAAGTAATTAAAATGAGATAATCACCTATAATAATATAAAATATATAAATCTATCATTTACTAAACCCCAAATTATGCCATAACTCACATAATAAAATGAAAATTAATAATCAAATAATTTTAAAGTGGCATGATAATTTTTGGAATGTCACAGGCCATTCATGACCATATCCCAAATATCCCGTTGCCAAGAGATGAGTGCAACTGCAACATGAACTACGAATATTTAGCACCAGAATGTAAAGATCATGGAACTGAAATCAGGATAACAAGCGAAATGTTATACCATAATTGGCTTCTCACTAGGCGATCTTGATCCCTCTGAACCGTGGTGTAGGATAGTGATGGATTTGAAATGATCTTCTTCTTCATCCACCTCCTTATCCAAATCCGTATAGTGATATCCATATCCTTCAAGTAGAACAAGCCTATCGCCAACCCTATGGTTTCATATAATCATACCTTCCAGATAAGAAGAAGCTATTATATAAATTATCTAAAGACTACAGATTCTACAAAACTTTACATCTATTGATTCTACATATCAATGAAAGTATACAAAGAATAAAAGTTTACCTATCTGCTAGTTGAATGGAACTTTGCAAAAGGTAAAATCATACCTCCAAACATGGGGAGCATCGGTGAACATAGGCCTGCAACACCTATTGAAAGCATATAACCTATGCATGTAGGGATGATAGGACAAGATCCTCTGACAATGAGGTAGATCTTCATGAATTCCATGGGGAATAAAACAAACCAAAAGTGGATATTATCATTGCTCTTATCCAATAAGGTAGTTCCCAAAAGATTAAGTATGAAGATGCATGCCTTCTAGTGCATCTGTTGCCTAATGCTCGGATTAATAACCCAAGACTCAATCCATATCTTTAGGGTAGTAAGTGTGATGTACTCTCCGGAATGAGTCTTTAGTGGACCAATCATTTCAGTTGTCACACAAAGTGTTAATAATTGGTTCATATCAATTTTTATTTGTATATCCTTGTAAGGGAGAAAAAAGATTACGTGAACATCCCACGGGGTGATGGTAATCTTTTAAACCCATAGACGGAAGGTGTGGGTAGTGTATTCCCACCTCTCAACCCTATTAACCAGTACAACTAAATATAGTGGTTTATTGTCAAGTGAATCCACCAACGGCCCAAATTCCTTTACCTTCAACAAGTCACAAAATACTAGGGAAAGGGCATCGTAAACCTTCTTGACCCTTGCAGATCCATACTCCAATTGAGGAAGACTTTATGTCAATCTTCAACATAAAATAAGGTATCACATTAAGGCCCAAAACACTATAATAATTGTGAAAAAATTCTTGAAAATACCTGATGGAAAAATTATATATTCATCGGTCTCCTTTATGTAGGTAGACTATTGAGTTTTTGGCTCCTACAATAGAACCCTAATATCATCGACTGTGTTTGGCCCATGTTACCATGTCTTACTGGCTATATATTTGAGACTAAGGAATTGCTAATCTATCCCAACCGCATCGTTTTTATATAGTGCAATTTGTTGTGCCATTTCTCATACTCACACCCGTATAATAAAGATATTTCCATTTTATTTAAAGAGATAATGATAGAGATTGATAATTTTTATAGGTGAAGGAATCCCTCAACTCATGTCAAGTATGTAAACGTCTCAAGGGTATGTCAATTGGCAGGTGGCCTCTATAGATCCCTATGGAAATTCATGTGCCCCCTAGATCCTCTTAACACTGAATATCATTGGGGCTCGCCTTATCCTTAAAAAAAATCATAATTCCCCTTTTCTCCCTTGATTTCTTTTCATAGTCAATTTTAGCCCCCCCAATCTTTATAAAGGCTAATTTTAAGCCGTACGTTTTCCTTAAAAGATATCTTCTTTATTGAACCTATTTCAACCCCTAGGCTTTTATGAAGACCAATTTTAAAAAATTAGTATACCCCAAATATATTTATTCAAACACATTTGTTTTAAACCCAAACGTACTTGAAAAATTATATTTTAAAACTATAGTCTTTATCTAAAATTAATTTTTTCCCATGCAAAACCACATAATTACTTTTATCCCTAATACTTTTGTGAAAATGTATTTTCAATGCACTATGATTCCTCTAAGCATCTTTAAAAACCCTTATTTTAATTTTTGAAATATTAATACTAAAATTTTCTTCTCAAAATAGAGGAATCACATATTTATTCTTGAGATAAAGGCATCGCATTTTTCTTCTTAACAAAAAGGCACCTCATTTTCCTTATCGAACGAGTGGAACTACATTTTAATTTTCATTAAAAAGGCACTGTATTCTTATTCTCTAAAGAGAGGAACCACGTTCTCCTTCTCAAAAGAAAGGGTCATATTTCCATTCTAAAAATAGATGCACCACATTTCTCTTATAGAAAAAGGCGTACCGCATTTCCTTCTCAAAAGAGAGGCACTGTATTTCCCTTCTCAAAATAAAGGCATCGCATTTTTCTCTTTCAAATAGATGCATTACTCTTAGAAGATAGGAATCACATTTTCCTTGTGAGAAGAGATTCACTACATTTTGACTTCTCAAAAGCAAGGCAAAATAATTTTTTTCCTAATTTTCTAAAAAAAGAAGGGCCTATCATTATTTCTTCAAATGATGAAGAACCTATCATGCCTTATTCTAGGCAGAGAAGCACCTTTCGATCACCCCTTATCCTCAATAAATATGGTCCCTCAACTGTGTTGATTTCTCGCAACAAGCCTTGACAACTGCAATTACATTCATGCATCAACAAACATAATGAATTATGTGTCTCTCCAAAAGAACACCTAAATCCTCATCCTCCACCCTTTGTCACGGATGGAAGAACTTGTCTTTTTCTAAAGGTGTCTAATGTCGATGACTCTTAGCATATAAATAACCTCACTAGTCAAGGGGATTTGTAGACACCCCATTTGCATACCTTGTTAATCAGTAAGTGCAACCTCTGAGGATCTCCCTCTCTAATACCTTTACTCTCTCAAATGCGCATAGTCTCAAGCGAACCCTTGGCTTTTGGACTTGATTTGAATTGGGTAATTTTTAAGTTTTTTATTTTGTATGAAGAGAAAATTATAGATCTCTGAACTACCTTTTTAACGGTTTCAAATATGTGTAGTTTGAGTGCTCAAACTAGAGAATTTGCATGAAAATATAATAAATTGGCTCAAACCCATACCCGTTGGCAGGGTGGACCCTATGTCTCCTAGTGTTGTCATTTTTTCTTGGTGGAAAAGTTTTGACACATGTAAAAATCATCAGGATAGTAAGGGAAGACTGATCCTTTTACGCTCTTAATATTTTCCTATAAAATGAAAGGAATAACCTCATTTTTAGATCTCAACATGCATGCAACTTCCACCTCTTTCCAAACTATCTCACATTTCTCTTAAACTCTGAGAATAACCTCATCCAAACATACCTCTCACCAAATTCGATCATTTTCATCACATTCATTACATAATCCAAGCACATTAAGGCTAATTTGAAGTCATTTTTTAGGAAGATTTTTATCTTGAAGATTTATTAGAGATTTAAAAGTAATTCTAACTTGTATTTAGAATTCTTTCCTTTTTGTGTAACGCCCCGGTTCTAATTTATAGGTTACACATAGTCAACTCGTTCCAACCCGGGCATTAGGTGCAAAGTGCAATGAAACAACCCCTACAATGTTTTTAATCCAGTTTTATTTTAATTAACGTTTCTCTTGTTTAGCATGCGAATCAAATTTCAAATCAAATTACGTGCGGGACCCGTGGAAAGAATCCCTAGTGTCCAAGCATACAGATCTACTAACATGAAAATAAAAGAGAGTCTTACCTATATAACACTCTCAAAATACAAAATCGCACCCAACCTACCATAACAAATAAGGGAGTGAGCTAAATGCTCAGTGACAAATATATAAAATGCAGTATAGAATAGAACGGCAGAAAGAAACTACAATACGCATATCTACATGAACATGTAACTATCATATATCTATCTACGCATACATATATACTATATGCATGAAACTGTTTTTATTCTAAAATGTTACTTCATCAGATTAGTTCATCTTAATCTTACGAAATAACTCTTCTTTTCTTATCTTAACATTTATTCCTTCATTTAACACAACCGGTTAAATTCTTTAAGTAAAACACTTTGTTTGAGTAAAACCAGTTCTTTCATCGAAATTACCCACGTTATTTGTACCATATTGCCGAATAGTCACGATAACCCGTGTATGGTAATAACCCGGACATGACACGATTAGCTTTTATAAATTTATGATTACCCAAAACTTATATTAATATCAAAATCATAATGACCTGAAAATGACACGATTAACCCGAATTGCAACCCCTACCCGAAGTCTAACGTTTTCAACAAAGTGAGATTCATAAATCCAAACTCATATTAGACAATATATGTAATTTGTAGGAAAATTTGTCTGTATAAGTATGTGTGTGTGCGTGTGTGTGTGTTGCATGCAGGTGCTAGTTATGACACCCCGACTACCTGTGCACTCCTAACGTACAGTACCCATCTAAGTGGTATTCATATCTAACTAAACCGACATAAGTTCTAACCCATCTACTCGATTCACAATATGAATTCCCAAATGTTATCACTTGAATAGATAGCTTTGTTTAACCTCGGATTCTCAATTATTAGCATTTCAATACATAGAAGGTTATCCCTTTTTATCTTTATCAAGGTTTTACTATAATTATACTCGCAATGAAAACATAACAATTCCTTTTCTTTTAACCATATATTATTCACATGATAAATATACTATACAAGCACCCCGAGACTACTGCGGTGCACACATACTCTGATATCCCATCCCGGTACATCACGTATATAAGGATCACGCATTCCGAATCTCTCAGGAATCGTTCTCAGATAATAGCAAATCACAAACAATGGAGGCGAACACAGTCACATCACATGGGTCATGCACATACCTACACTCCCACGATCAGCAGTCTTATTAACTTCCCAATAAGTCCTTCTCTGACCTATGTTCTCGAGGTACCAATCTAAATCCGGGCACACAAAGATTAGATGGCCCTAAGCGAACGTAAACCTCCCGTGATAGCAAGTATGGTAGGTATGTCATACACATAAAATCATACATACTAAGCATGCACACATCTTAGTAATTACCATATTTTATTAGTGGTATACTTCTCATTCTTATACCAACTGTTAAATTACACAATTCATATGCCCCTGGTTTATATGTATTTAAGTCATTAATTATCCTCGCATCGTGATTAGTCGCTCGCGTCCTAATCCACAAATATCATTTGATTCAAACCATTTTTCTATATTTTACTCCTCAATATATCCCAAACCTCCCGACTATATCAATTATTTAACACGGGAAAGATATCTCTACAATTAAACAAGGTTACGGGACCCTAAAAATTAAATCAGGCCAAAAAGGCCAAACTGTCACCTCGTTAGAAGTCTCGTTTGAACGAGGTCGTTCGAACGAGAGTTCGTTCGAACGAAATGGGCATCTAACGAGATCTCGTTCGAACGAAAGACATCGAACGAACATTTCCCCTCATTAGAAGTCAAACTGTCAACTCATTAGAAGCTCGTTCGAACGAGCTCGTTCGAACGAGCTCGTTCGAACGACCTGGGCAGGCTTTCTAACGAGGTGACAGTTTCGAGCCCAGAAATCTCCTATTTCGTTTTTCCCAATTTTCTTCACCTCTAGTCTCATCTAAACATCATTCCAACAGTAGTTCAAGGTTTCTAATCATTCCTAAACATATTTAGGTCGTATTTTAACATATATATGGGGTCAAATCTCCCCAAACAATACCCAATCATCAAATCTCCCATATTTTCCCCCAAACCTTATGAGTATGAACCCTAGAAAATTTAAGTCATCAATATCCATAACTACATCCGTTTTTACATCATGAAAAGTTGTATCTTGTTTAGTATAATCACCCAATAACATTCTACATGCAATCCCTCTATCATAACTTGAATTTCTATCTCCAATTTCATGGGTTTTTATCAAACTCCTAATATAATTGCAATTATTTTAAATTCTAAGCATGGAAGAAACATTCGCTTGAAATTAACGTAATTAAACCACTTGCCTTAGATAGCTCTGAATTTGGTGTTGGTGAATGGGTTGATTCTCCCATTTCTCTATGGATTTCCTCCCAAGGTTGAAGATGGTGGTTTTCTCTTTGGGAACCTCTTCTAACTTCTCTCCCACTTCTTCCTATAACTCCCGTAACCCTCTAATAACTTATTTGCTGGTAATGGGTTAGTGGCCCTATTAAACTGATAAATATTAATTCTAATTTTTGTGGGTTTTAATTCCCTAAATTTCTAAATTACCAAAATGCCCTTTTAAGTTCCGGTATGGCCCAATAATGCCCCGGGACCCAAACTAAACCCCCGGCTAGTGTTTTCTGACTATTTCGACCCTTCCGGACTCGTTGGCGCACTCAAAATGACCATACGGTTGATAAAAATAAAATTCACTTTTTAATTAAAATATTTATATTCCCGACGCGACTATCACACGCGTCCTAACAAAATTTCCAAATTGCCGTATTTCAATTTCACGACAAATTCAATATATTCAATATTCATTATAATTACATAATACCCATTATAATCAAATACCAACTCACATCTCATTAGTATTTTATCCGGATTAATTCTCAATTAATACCCATTTAATTCAATTAATTCCATAAATAAATATCACAAAAATACGGGGTATTACACTAGTCACTTCAGCACAAAACTCGTTACATACTACAACACTAAATAAGTGTTGGTAGAGAGATTTTTTTACTTTTAGAGTCGACGTAAAGCTAAAGGAGGAGGAGTTACAAAGCTGGGAGAACAACTACAACATCAGAGCCTTTAGAGAAGCCAGAATTACCTAATGAAGTTGGTAAAAATTCTTGACTTCGATTAGGTTTGATTGTGTATTTAGGTTGTTATATAGCTTGAAATCTGTTTACTCTATTTTAGTGGATTTTGATTTTTAGGTGTAGTGACCTCTGTGGATGTTTCCCCAATTGGGTGGGGTTTTACCACGTTAAAATCTTGTGTTCTTGTATGTTTAATCTTCGTCTCATCCCCTTTTGATTACGAGCTGATTTAGAATTTATTTAGTTTTGTTTTTCAAAACTTGGTCACCTAACTGAAATATCTCGCTCGTAACTTTTTATACACTTCTTGTCTTAGTATTTGTTCTGTAAAAAAGGAATTTCTCAAACAAACTTTTTGGGGCCATTTAAATTGTCTTAAGCCTTTTAAACAACTTAAGTGGCATTATTTTTCAATTAGTATCAGAGATTTAGTTTTATAAAATATTTTTGATCCTAAGTTTCTGAAATTGTTTTTTTTTAAACAAAATAATGGACGAGAAATTTGAGAGATTAGGTAACCTATCCAGACCCCCACTCTTTGATGGAACCAACTTCCCTTACTGGAAAGTGAGGATGGTTGCTTTCAGCGAAGGTACATTGGGAGATGATGTCTGGGATACTGTTGAAAATGGATACACTTTTCCTACTAAACCATACACAGAAGGAAGTACTGTGAGGATTAGGAAACTACTAAGTGAATTCACCAAAGAAGAGAAACAGGCCTCCCTTAATAATAATAAAGGCAAAAATGACATATTCATGTCTATAAAAGAACACGAATTCAAGAGGATATCTTTCTATACTACCTCTAAGGAAGCATGGGGAACTATAGTGACTGTACATGAAGGAGACACACGCGTTAAAGATGCTAAAACCCAAATGTTAATCCAGCAGTACAACACTATGATCATGACTGAGACTGAGTCATTTGATGACTTATATATTAGATTAACTGACATAGTGACTAAGTTGCATGCTAATGGAATTATCTATGATAGGAAGGAAGTTCTTTTTAAAATTCTAAGGTCACTTCCACAAAAATTTGATAGAAAACGATATGCCATTGAGGAGATGGACGATCCAAACTTAACACCTGAACTCCTCAGTAGCAATCTAAGGATAGTGGAAATGGAATTAGAGTTTAAGAAGCATTTAACTCAGACTCAAAAGAAACAATCCAGTTCTAATCTTGTCTTCTCCTCTAAGTTAACCAAACCTGAGTTCAGTTTGACTAATATTGACTTAGACTCTGATGAGGGATATAATTTAGATAATTTGGATAATCACATTGCCTTAATGTCTAAAAAGTTTAAGAAAATTTTAAGATTTCAAAATAAGGTTGCAACCAGACAAGGAAAACCTGCTTATTCAACGTTCTCTAATAATAGTCCTCATGAGAGAAGACAGGACAAACACCAGAGTAATAACCAAAATAAACCTGGAAATGACCTAAAAAATGTTGAGTGTTTTAGATGTGGGAAATTAGGACATATGGCAAATGATTGTAGAGTCAACTTGAATAAGAATAACAAAAATAATAGGGCTAATTTTTTCAAGACATGGGATGACTCAAGTCAATCAGAAACTGATGAGCCTGAGACATCTAATTCTTTTGACCCCTGTATGTCATTCTTTGACAAAATCATTTATACTAATGAGCCTATGACTAGTATTGAATATGATAGTAGTATCTCTAACCATGCTATGTTGAATTATACTGTCCCTATTGTTTTATATGCTTTATTAGTGGTGAATGCTACTAGTAGTTCTAATGTCGTGTGTGTGAGTTAAAAGGGAACATTCTATTGATGATGAAAATGTGTGTGTGAGTCCTAAAAATGAATCGCTAGGGGACGTTGCACACTGTACACTTAGTGACTCCGACAATGAGGACCTCCCAGATATTCACATACTATACACGAAAAACCTCAAGAAGAGTACTAAACTTGAAAAAGTAGTCAAGGACCTTACCCTGAAAATAGAAGCCCTAAGCCAAATGATCAAACAGAATGCTGAAGAATACACTTGTTAATGTCTAGATCATGAGAATGAGACTAAGATTTTTGCTCAAAATATCAAGGAACTATTTGAATCAAATAAAATTTCGAAAAAGATATATAAAGGGACGTTGTTAGAATTGGAACAAACTAAAGAAAGACATCAACAGTCTTCAAAAAAATTATAAAATTTGAAAATAACTCAAACTATTTTGAAGACTTTGTTGCTAAAAGTAAAACCAATTTTGAAGACAGAACTGGAATAGGATTTTACCGCCCCAGTACTAACAAAGAAACGAAAAATCTTGAAACTATTAAGTTTATGTCCAGTGGCAAAATACCTATTGATACATGTCCAGATCTTCAAGACTTGAAAAATGACTTTGAATTCAAACAACAAAAGATAGAAATTGGTGAGGTCAGTACCTCTAAGATTAATGTTGAACATAAGGCTAAATATGTCTGTCCTCCCATAAAGAAATGTGAATCGTCTTTCCAACCTGTACCCAATAGAAATAAAGCTGCAGTCCAACCTTTAGGCAAACTCATGTTTAATAGCTTTCTTAAGGATACACCTCCTGCGAGCCATCTTTTTTTTTTTGCCAAAGAGGGACGGTACCCCCACCCATTTTATTTATACCATAAAGGAGAAAAAGCCTCTCCGAAGCTTACAAACCCAAGCACAAAAAATAATTCTAGAGGATGGGTCCATTACTCTAGAATGAGAGAATAGAAACTTAGGGATTTATAAACTATCCCCATTACAAGGAAAGAATACTTACAACAAAAAATATAGGGGATTAATCCCCAATACAATGAGAGAGCTTAAGAATGTATAAATTTGGGGATTTATCTCATCCCCATTACATTTTCTTTATGATTGTTCTAATATTTGGAAGATTTTGTCTATCCATATTGAGATGAACTTTAGCCAATGTTGGAAGAGAATTGAAACTCAAGAAATAATCATCCATTTGAGATAGTGAGGCTCTTGAAGCTAAATAATCAGCTACTGCATTGTTTTCCCTCCAAGTGTGGATGATTTTAAAGTTCGTTGGATAAGTGATATTATCAAATATATCTTGAGAAGTCCAAGGAGGTTTTGCTATCTTTAAAACAATGTCAACTAACGTTTTACAATCAGATTCAATGCAAACATTAGAAATATTTAAGGAAGAAAGCAATTCAATCCCTTCTTGAAGGGCCATAGCCTCAGCATTAAAGGATGATTGAATACCTATTGATTTAGAAAAGGCGGCGATAAATTTACCTTGAGAATCCCTAATGACACCACCAATACCACTTGAGCCCGGATTATTCTTAGAAGCACCATCAATGTTAAGTTTAAAAGTACCAATTAGAGGTTTGCTACAAAGACACTTAATTAAGATAATCTTCTTCGGGAAAATATTGATAATAAAAGTTTTGGCAATAAAATCATCTTTAGGTGGAATTTTATCGTAAAACTTGCAATATTCTAAAATATTCGAATACAAGAGGATAACATTTTTAATAATGTTATTTGCAGAAGTTTGACAATTTTCAAAAAGGTTTTTATTCCTAGCTTTCCATATTTTCGAGAATATCACTTTAGGGATTACCTTAAAGAGAAAAGTTTTATAGTCCCTTTTAGGACATTGTAGCCACCAAGAGAAAAGGATAGACCTGCAAGATGAAAATTCAAGGGACAAACCAAACATAGATGCAAAGAAATTCCACACCTCAGAAGCAATAGGACATTCAATAAGGACATGGTGCGGGCTATCCTCAGCATTCTTACAAAATCTACAAAAAGATGCTAGTCTCACATCAAGTTTTTGGATCTCTAACTCAAAAGGGACAGAATTGTTTAATATTTTCCAGGTATAGTTGGATAATTTCATGGGGCATTCTTTTATCCAATTTATTTTCCAAGATATAGATAAAGGTCTACTTTGTCTACAAATATTGTATGCAGATTTAATGGAAAACTCACCATTAATAGAGGCCATCCATATAGCTTTATCTTCATTAATGTATGAGTCAGATAAGTCTTTAATGGAAGCTATCCTTTTCATAGAATAAGATACTTGATTTATTCTAAGGCCATTTTTATATTTATTTCTAATAAAGCTAGACCAAATGCCATTTTCAAATTTATATTTCCAATATAATTTCATGCTAGAAGCAGAAACAATATCTTCAATTTTCCTAAAGTTAAGACCTCCCTCATCCAATGGGTAACATAGGTCATTCCATTTGGTCCATTGAAAAGGCTTCTCCTTTGAGGTGCCACCCCAATAGAATTTACTAAATATGCTATGTAATCTTTTAATAATGATTTTAGGAGGGTTTAAAACAGCAATAGTATAAACAGGAATAGATTGGAGCACAAATCTAATAAGGGTAGCTCTACCAGCTTGAGAAATTAATTTAGAAGACCAAGTGAGGAGTTTATCCCTAATTTTAGTAATCAAATCAGAAAAATGAATAGCTCTAGGTTTCCCTTTAAACAAAGCACATCCAAGATATTTCATAGGAAATTGTTTGTGAGCCAATCCAGAAATAGATTCAATAGTGTTTCTTCTATGATGAGATAACTTTTTATCCGTATAAAAGGAGCTCTTAGAAAAATTCACTTTCTGACCCGAAGTTGCTTCATACTTCTTTAAAAGATCAATAAGGACCTTTATGCTACGTTTACCACCATTTATAAAAATTATCAAATCATCAGCATATCCTAAATGAGATATAAGTTGACTTTTAGATGGATGAACATAAGGTATAACTTTCCTAAGAGAAAATATTTTGTCAATATTTCTACTTAAAACTTCAGCAGCTATTATGAAGAGACTAGGAGACAAAGGGTCTCCTTGTCTTAATCCCCTTAAAGAATGAAAGAAACCAATACTTTTACCATTCAAATTTAAAGAAAACCAATTGTTAGATATAAGCCTCCAAATTAAATCAATAAGAACTTCACAAAATCCAAATTTTCTGAGAACTTCACAAAGATAAGGCCAATATACTCTATCATAGGCCTTTTCCATGTCTAATTTAATGATCACATTACTACCAAAAGATTTCTTACTAATGTATTGAACCATTTCTTGAGCTAGAAGGATATTTTCTTGAATACTTCTATTTTTAACAAAACCACTTTGGTTTTGAGAAATGATAGAAGGAAGAATAAGAGACAATCTATCATTTAAAATTTTAGAGATAATTTTATTAGAGAAATTGCACAGGCTTATAGGTCTAAATTGGGAACATGTTGAAGGATTAGAAGTTTTAGGAATAAGAGCAATAGAAGTAGCAGTCCAACTTTTAGGAAGATCAGCACCAGCAAAGAAAGAATGAATAGCTTTAGTCAAATCATTTTTTATAATATGCCAAAACTTTAAATAAAATATCCCTCCAAAACCATCTGGTCCTGGAGAGCTAGAATGATCCATGTTGGAAATAGCTTTAAAGATTTCTTCTTCTGAGGGGTATTCAGTTAGCTTGTTATTCATGGACACATCTATATCATTTCTAAAAACTTCTATAAAAGAATAGTCAAGAGATATGTATTCAGTAGACCACGTTTCTTTGAAATGATTAAGAAATATGTGTTCAATTTCTTCTTTAGATTCTTCCCAATGATTTTGATTGTCTTTAATTCTAGAGATAGTTAATCTCCTTTGACTAGATTTAACTGAAGTATGAAAGAATTTAGTGTTTTTGTCACCTGATTTAAGCCATTTTATGTGACTTTTTTGTTTCCAGAAACTTTCCTCTCTCAGTAAAGCTACATTTAACTCAGCTCTAGCTTTAGATAAATTGGATCTTGAAGAATCACAAGGGTTATTTTCAAACTCATGTTCCTTAATTAAAATTAAGTCTTCAAGGTCTTTAGCAGATTGGAAAACATTTTTGAAGGTGCTTTTGTTCCAAGTTTTTAAATTTGCTTTAAGTTTCTTTAACTTTAAAGCAAATTTAACTAAAGGAGGAGCTTGGAATTCAGCAGACCATGATTCTTCAATAATCTCATGAACATTTGACTTAATACACCACATAGCTTGAAACTTAAAAGGTTTAGGAGAGTTATCAAAATTGCTTTTGATAGACAAAAGTAATGGACTATGATCAGAGCAAGTTTTATGAAGATGAGTTATACTAGTTTGAGGGAACTTCAAAATCTAGTTATGATTAACCAGACCTCTGTCAAGTCTACAAAAAATAGTTCCAGCAATCCTGTGATTAGTCCAGGTAAACCTGGAACCAATGTAGCCTAAGTCTATTAAGGAACAAGCATTTATCATATCCTTAAAATCTTCAGTAGCATGAAAATCTATAGGATTGCCTCCTGATTTTTCAGAATCTTCTTTAACAATGTTAAAATCACCAATGACAAGCCAAGACTCAATATTAGAATTCCTAGTGACAGAACCTATATCATTCCATAGACTAGTTCTTTCTTGTGATGTCTATGGACATTTTATTGATGGATGTTTTTCTAAACGTCTATATAAACCGGTGTTTAGTTCTCCTGTCTATCATAATTTTAACTACTCTAGGGAAGAAAAAAATAACAATATTCTTCCTAGGCAACCAAATAAGAACTCTAACTATCATAATAGGAAGTAAATATCTAGTACTAAAAGATCATCAAAAAGAGAAAATCCTAGATTCATGACTAAACCAAATGCTTAGAAATTTGAGAAAAATCAATTTGCACAAAAATGTTTTAAAGAAAAGGCTAATGATTATAAATTTTACCTTATTCAAGCTAATCGGCGCAAATGTTTGAAAACTAGAACAATTTGGGTAAGAAGGATGAATTAAGACCCCAGATGAAATGTAATATCGTGATCAATGCTTTGAAAGTTGAGAACGCAGAATCTGGATGGTATTTAGATTCAGGATGTTCTAAACACATGACTCGGGATGATACCAAACTTTCAAATAAAACTAGCTTCTCCGGAGGTAAATTTTTATTTGGAGATGGGGTATCTGCCCAGATCATTAGTAAAGGGACACTTCATGAAAAAATGGTTACCTACTTAAGAAGATGTACTTCTAGTAAAAGGTCTAAAAATAAATTTACTTAGTATATCACAATTTTATGACTCTAACCATACTAAAATTTTCAAAGAATAATTGCGAAATTTTAAATGAAAATGGTGATTGCATTATTACAGGACTTCGTACTCTGGATAACTATTACACTGTTAATCCAAGTAACAAGGTTTATAACCTTGTCAGAATGGATGACAATGAGAATTGTCAAAATAGGTTGGGTCACATAAATTTTAATAGCCTTAGTAAATTGTGTTCTCAAGAAATAGTTAGAGGTCTTCCTAACATAAAACCTATATCAAACATTATTTGTGGGCCTTGCCAAGAAGGAAAAATGGTTAAGTCTGCCCCTAGGAAAGTCAAAGATGTATTGACTTCTAAACCTCTATAACTCATCCATATGGACCCAATGGGTCTGCTATAATGGTTAGTTTATGTGGCAATAGCTACATCTTAGTGATGGTCGATGATTTTACCCGATTTACTTGGATGGTTTTCCTTAAACAAAAATTCGACACCTTTTAAGAATTTCTAAAAATTCTTCTACGTATTAAGAGCGAAAAGGATAGTCAAGTAAATCATATCCGTAGTGATGGAGGTTGAGACTTTAAAGACTTAGGAGTAACTGAATATTGTACCTATAATGGATATAAACATGAATTTAGTGCTCCTAAAACCCCTCAGCAAAATGGTATAGCTGAAAGAAATAATAAGACTATTCAAGAAATAACACGAGTTATATTTCATGCCAAAAGCCTTCCTAAGTATTTTTGGGTGAAAGTTGTTAGGATTGCCTGCCACATCATAAACTGTGACTACTTTAGAAAAGATACCAACCAGACTCCTTTCCAACTGTGGTACGACAAGAAACCTAACCTAAAATATTTTAGAACCTTTGGTGGTGCTTGCTATGTGTGTAAGGATTGAGAACATTTTTCCAAATTTGAAACCAGAGGTGATAAAGCCATCTTCTTAGGCTACTCTACCAATAGTAGAGCCTATCTTGTCTATAATCTTCGAACCAAAACCCTCATGGAATCCATTAATGTGATTGTTAGTGACACTAATGTTGAGAGTAAAGCCACAGAACCAACTAACGTGGAAGAGTCTGAAAATATTTTAAACTATGACTGCCCAGAGTTAGATGTTTCTTTACCAACGGAGATGCTTCGAGTACCTAATTGGGTCTCTAAAGAGCATCCCTTAGATAGTATGGTTGGTAACCCTAAAGAACCTATACGTACAAGATCCCAGCTACGCAATTTTTCTCATTGTGCATGCTTTGTCTCATGTAGAGCCAAATAATGTAAATGAATCCCTAAGTAACTCCTTGTGGATAAGTGTTATGCAGGAGGAACTTCTTTAATTTTTTGCTCATGAAGTATGGTATCTTGTACCCAGGACAAAAAATAAAAAGGTTATTGGCACACGCTAGGTTTTCAAAAATACAATAGATGAGACTGTGATGGTCATTAGAAATAAGGCTAGATTATTTTCCAAAGGGTACTCTCAGATTAGAGGAATAGATTTCAAGGAAACATTTGCACCAGTAACTTTCCTTGAATATATTCGTCTATTCTTAGCAATAGCTTTTCATTTCCAATTCACTCTCTACCAAATGGATGTGAAAACTACGTTCCTTAATGGTATTCTAACTGAGGAAGTCTATGTAGAACATCCAAAAGGGTTTATTGACCCTCACCATCCAAATCACATTTTTCGATTGAAAAAGGATTTATATGGTATAAAATAAGCACCCCGTGCTTGGTATGATCGATTGCCTACTTTTTATTAAATAACGGCTTTAGGATAGGTGGTAATGATCCAACCGTATTTTTTAAACATTTTAAGAAAACTTTTGTCATAGCCCAAGTCTACATAGATGATATCATATTTGGATCTACATCCTTAACAGAAGTTACAAATTTCTCCAAAGTGATGCATGGAGAATTTTAAATGTCTCTTATGGGGGGAGTTCCAATTATTTTTAGGACTTCAATTCAAAATAATTCAAAAGGTTTATTCATTTCTCAATCCAAATATGCTTTAGAGATTGCTAAGAAAATCGGCCTAGAAAATGCAAAAGATGCTAGGACACCAATGAGTACCTCCGTAAAAATGTCTAAGGATAAACATGGGAAATCTATTGATCCCACTCTTTATCGTAGCATGATAGAAAGCTTACTATACCTCATTGCTTCATGCCCTGGCATTATGTATATTATTTTTGTTTGCGCTACATATCAACATGAACCTAAAGAGAGTCATTTGTCCTGCGTTAATAGAATTATTAAATATGTTAAAGGAACTCTCAATTTAGGACTTTAGTATACCAATTACACATCCACAACTATAATTAGCTACACCGATGCTGATTGGGGAGGGTGTTCTGATGACAGTAGGAGTACGTTCGGAACCTGTTATTATATAGAAAATAATTTAGTAGGATGATCAGTAAAAAAACAAAATTATACATCATTATCCGCTGATGAATCTGAGTACATTGCAGCCGGAAGTAGTTGTTCACAATTACTTTGGATAAAACAGATGTTAAAAGATTATGGCATAATTGAAGATAAGTTGCACATCTATTGTGATAATCAAAGTGCAATTAATATTTTCAAAAATCTTGTGCAACACTCTCGCACAAAACACATTACTATTCGATATCACTTTATTCGTGAATTAGTAGAATCTAAGGAATTGGAAATTATATATTTGCCCACAGATCTTCAATTATCTAATTTGTTCACAAAGACTTTAGATAATATCATATTTGAGTCTTTACGAAAATCTGTTGGCATGGAATTTCTTGAATAAATGTGTATCCTCATATAAATATCATCCAATCATATTCATGATAATAATTGATCTTTGAGGATATAGGGCACGGATGTTTCAAAAAGATAAAAAAACACCTCCTATATTTGTTTTATGTAGAAGATCCTTGATGTGAATCTTTAATATTTATGCATTGACAAATATTTATCTTCTTTCTACCTTATTTGTTCATGTATATTAGTGCCTACCCTTCGTCCATTTGAGACAAAATGGGGGAGAAACATTGAGTCCACTTGGACATTATTTTGATTACTTCAACTAAAATGTTTGATCTTAGTTATCTTATTTTCAGGAAATCAGTACCTCATTTTTTTAGAATATAGTTAGGGTATTGGTCTGTATTTAGTTGAGTAATGTAATTTTCTTTTCTAGTATATGAGGTAGATTGAATTTTGTATAGGAATAGGATTTTTTTTATGCCTACGGGTCCTCGATGACTCAAAGGAGATTTTGTCTCATATTTCCAAAGTGGGAGATTGAAGCACCATATATCTTTGACTCACTTGATTCTATATTATATAGGCGCTTGTCTAGTTTGAAAATAGTGACAAAATTGGAGTCATACCCTAGTTTACTAAAGAACCTCAACCTCTACATGATATTTACTCAATTAGTCTCAAAGCTATAATATCAACACTGCACTTAGGATTTCATTTCAATGTTGCATTCATATTATTTTAGGGGTATGAGTATTAATTCCCATTAAAATATATTTTCTAATAATTTTTGGGACTTTTTAAATAAATTTTAGGAATTTATAAATATTTTTAAAACATTTAAAAATTGGTTTTAAAATATTTTGGTCCTATTTGTAAATTCTTTTATCTCTTAAAAACTTTGGTTGGGTAGAATTCGAAAGTGGCAGAAAAAATGTGTGGTACAAAATAAAATTGTTTAAACTTTAAAAACACGCGTTTTATTATTAATCTTAGCCTCAGACGTGTTGTTGTTATACCAGTTAGATTTGTGTTTTTTTACACTCACAATCTTAAGAGTCCATCATGTTCATTCGATTGTTGTTAATCTATGACCTTCATGTATTTGTATCAATCCTTGTGATGCCTGAGTGGACTAATGAACGCACGTTTAAATGCGGTGTGTTCTCAGCCCTAAAATTTATTCATTTAAGTTAGAATCAATCTCAACCATTGTTTTGCTTCGATCTTCCAGACCCTTCCATCCAGCAGTATAAATATATTCCATAAGGTTACGTTTACAGTATTTTGATCAACTCAGAGTTGAGAGAAAAAAGAGATAAGAGAGAGAGAGAGCGAGAGAGAGAGCGAGAATGAAAGAGAGAGAAATTAAAAATTGTACCCAAACCCGAGAATTTTCTTCAGAAAATTTAACTTATGTGTTTGATAGTTGTTCCAGTCGAAGAATCATTCCTCTTTGGTCTTTAATCTCTTGTTCAACTTGTCACCAGTTTGGATCTCATTTTCTCTTCATAGAAAGTGTAGATTTGATCTATTTGTGATACAAATCACGTAGATTTGCTTAAGCTAATTTCTTTTTTTAAGAAATCCTTATTTTTTGGCTATTTTGATCTCAAAAGTTTTTCGAAACCTGTTACCAACAAATCTTTTTTTGTTTCAAGTTTTGAGAAAAACTGACTTCAATCTAGTTAAAAATCTTGAGATGTCTGTGCTTTCAAAGTTCATATTTCACGTTTTGTCAAATAGAATTGTATTCAAATAAAAAGAAAGCATATAGTACCTTGGCTATTTTGAAAATCAAGGTTGTCACTCGATCTGTGGTAAAGAATAAAGATTAGAAGTCTAACATTTTCAACAAACTGAGATTAAGAAATCCAAACTCATATTAGAAAATATCTATAATTTGTAGGAAAATTTATTTGTATAAATGTATGTGTGTTGCATGGATCTGTTAGGCGCTTCACCACTTTACACACTACAACACTAAATAAGTGTTGGTATAGAGATTATTGACTTTTAGAGTCGACGTAAAGCTAAAGGAGGAGGAGTTACAAAGCTTGGAGAATAACTACAACATCAGAGCCTTCAGAGAAGCCAAAATTACCTAATGGAGTTGGTAAAAATTCTTGACTTACATTTGGTATGATTGTGTATTTAGGTTTTTATATATCTCGTAATATGTTTACTCTATTTTAGTGGATTTTTCTTTTGAGGTGTAGAGACCTCCATCGATGTTTCCCCAATTAGATTGGGTTTTACCACGTTAAAATCTTGTGTTCTTGGATGATTAATCTTCCTCTCATCCCCTTCTGATTGCATGCTAATTTAGAATTTATTTAGTTTTATATTTTCAAAACTTGGTCACCTAACTGAAATATCTCGTTCATAACTTTTTATTCACATCTTGTGTTAGAATTTGTTCTGTAAAAAAAAGCAGTTTCTAAAACAAACTGTTCAAATCCATTTAAACTGTCTTAAACCTTTTAAACAACTTAAGTGGCATTATGTTTCAATAAAATTTTAAAATTCATTCAAGATAGGTTGTATTTTTTACATATTCACCACACAACCCATTTCTTTACATTTTCCAATTTCATTATCTTTTTATCAGAATGTTCTAATAACCACATACTTTAACGCCTTCCACACCTCCGGCTATGCATACCATATGCTCTGGCCAGTGATTTTGGGTCTTTCAACCCAGAGCTTCGGGTACTCCTTAATTTTACCGGGATCATCTGAGTCCTCATTAATGTGTTTTAACATTTTTCAAATATCCACATTATTCCACTTTTCCTTTTACCCGACATAAACCAAAACTCGGGGTTTCACCCAAGCTTGTGTTACACTTGAAAATTGTCATTTCTTATCATTTACACTTTAGCATTGATTTTATTCAAAAATCATGTTCATTTAGGGCCATCATGTGTAACACCATTTTCAATATTTTTATTTCATAAAAATGTTTCACTTTATGTTAAATTACCATTTTATCCATCTGTTCACAAACTCATCTTTTACTCCATTTTCACAAGTGTATATTTCCAAAACACCATTAAGTTACCAACACTAACTTCTTCAGTGTTTTTAACACCTTTTTAACCTTTTGGAGTAATATTCTTCTCAATTGAAAATATCTTATTTCATTACTTTCATTTCCAAGCATCATTGAACGTATAAGACTATTTTATAATAAAAATGTCATTTTCTTTATTAACACTTGG
Source organism: Sambucus nigra (assembly GCA_949130495.1). Classification (NCBI taxonomy): domain Eukaryota; kingdom Viridiplantae; phylum Streptophyta; class Magnoliopsida; order Dipsacales; family Adoxaceae; genus Sambucus; species Sambucus nigra. The sequence goes on along the minus strand of OX422215.1, from coordinate 320,215,453 downwards.
AATCTTTAAATCTTAAATTTTATCACATTTCAACACCAATTACACACACCTTATGGGCTGAATTTTCTTATTTCTTCATTTCATGTTTAAACCCAATAAAACCCTCATTAAACTTTTTTTTATGTTCATCATCAAAATACTACACGCTAACATGCATGAGAAGACGGATTTTAATTTCAAAAATCCAATTAACGACATACAATTAATTCTAAAAAAATAACAGCACTTGCTAAATATACTTTTCAAGACTAAAAGATATTTTATTTTTTAAAATTTCAACTAATGTCCAACTTTGTAAAATCTTCCTTTTCTCAAGATAAATATTATTTCAAAACTTTTTATTTGATAAAATGTTTAGTACCAAACTTCTTGAAATTTCATCATTTACATAAAAACACAACTTTTCCAAGAAAACCTTGAAAGACTTATTCTTAATTTATTTTCAGCAAAATAAACATTCTTCCAAAATTTTTATTTCATAAAAATATTTAAACACCAAGTTTTTTTTAAATATCTCATTTTTGTTCAAAACCATTAAACACATTTTTCTTTCAACTCATGAGAATATCAATCCTATATCTCATATGCATCCTACTCTTTATTTCTACAAGCAAGACCAATACTAGCAATAGAGTTATAAATCTAAGAGTTGAATGTTGTCCACCTCAAATGAAGCTATAACAATGGAAGGCATGAAATATCTAAGAAGATGGCAACCTCCCAACTCCTAAGGTGGGGTTAGAGAGGTTTCTTAGCTCCACTAAGCTTGTCTCCATGAAAGCACCATCAAAAATCCTCTTCAAGCTCCATGAATATCACATCTTCATCTTCTGCAAAAACCCTCAACAATACCTCCAAAATTCGTAACTCCCCTCAATAATGGTGGAAATAGGTATGTAGGTTTTGGATATGGTGGGATACTAGAAGAATATGGAGGCATAAAGTGGAATAATGGTGTTAACATATCGGTTTATATTAGAGAGAGGCGAAGGAATACACAAAAATGGTGGAACACCCACCTCTCTCTCTCTCTCTCTCTCTCTCTCTCTCTCTCTCTCAAATAAACCCAAACTAACCCTTATTAATCACCCCTGGAACCTAAAATCCCATTTTTTCCCAATCTGGGCTCACCAAAGCTCGATAGCTTATCCATCTAACGGCCCTAAATGAGACAGCACACAAGGGTAAACCGAATTTAAAATTTTGTGTAACCTTATTCGAACGAGAATTACCCCTCGTTCGAACGAGAATGGCCTCTTGTTCGAACTGTGTTTCGAACGACCTTGACTTGTTATTCAGTGAGATCTCATTCGAACACCATTTCATCTCCACTTCAAACAATATGGGAATCTCGTTCGAATGACCATGTACTCGTTCGAACCATCTCTACCAAATTTTCTCCATATTTCCAAATTTAACCAATAAACTTCCAATAATCCATATCAAGAATCCAAAATAGTCAATTACATAGACAAACCCAATCATAAAGATTCAAAATAGTCAATTACATAGACAAATTCCAAGGTTTACATATGATTATAATTTATGTGGGAAAAAATAATAAAATATTGGACAAGGGTATTACATTTTTCCACAAGCTTGTTAGTACCACTTATTTACACTTTTATCAAGATATATATCTTCGAACTTATTTTCATAAGTCCACAAAATACAAAATTTGTACTTCGATCCCAAGTTATGTAATTGATTTATTCGAACCCCAAATCTCACCAATGTTTATGGGAGCCTTCATAATGGCAATTTAAGTCACTATAAATTTTTTTGAAGTCTGTAAAATTAGAGGCTTTTTTTTAAATTATGAATTCCCCTTATCGTTCTAATATTCACCATTTTGACTAATTTTTTCCCAAATCCGCATGGGAACTATTAATGTAAAATGATAACAAAATTGAATATTAGTAAAATAGGTGGGCCTAATAAAATACATATTAAGGGGATTGTAACATACCAAAACTTGTTATTAACGTGATTGGAACATGCCAAAACTTGTTAATTTTAGTACAATAGGGGATAGCTTTGTAGTGAGGCCATTCTTTGGAGTTATGTAGTAGTTTGAGGGCTTATTCTATAGGTTATTTAAGTTATTTATATCTCTATCTAATTTCTTATGTTTTATATTTGTGTCCTTGGTTATGGGATTCCAAACTTGATTTTGTTATATTTTGATCTAGTGTATATGATATTCTTAGATATCACGGTTTGTATTCATCATTTATCTTATCTTTTGAGATATATATTATTTATAAGCACTCTTAATGATACTTCACATCATTAGTATAATCGTGAATTATTTGACGTTTATAATTTTGGTATTTAGGACAAATAGTCCTAAATATTGAAAATATAGATTAACTCAATCATTTCTTGACTTGACCTCCAAGTACATGCGCCTAGATTAGTTCGCATGTCACCAAAAAAAATTAATTGCCTATAATGTTAGTCTATGTAGGCATATAAATCGACCATGAGGCCATCCACAATGGATGGGTGGAAAATACCATACGTTTAGAGGATTAATAGGCGGGATATAACCATGGCTCTGTGACACCCCGCCTAATAAAATACCGGCCGATCACTGTTATATCAAATAAAAACAGGAGTCGCATATGGATCATTCTCAGCATCACTGTTGAAAACCAATTTAATTACTAATAACCTATTAGTCTGGCGTCAAAATTTTATTTAACTAGTCTTTTTAAACAACTATTCAATATCAACATCCACACAGTTTATATAAATGAAACTGGAAAGAGGTACAATAACCGAACACTCGGTTCAAATATAACACAACCAAATCGAATGTCGCACTAAAAGGCGGTAAAATAATAAATAAATACAATTGGGCTTTTGGACCGAGAGTAACTACAATGCTTCCTATCTAGATAGCAAGAATAGAAGCATCTAAATCAAACCTGCATGCCCCCACAGCTGCTGCAGCTGACGTCTGACTCGAAAGGATCATCATCCAGATGTCCCTGTGTCCAGACACCTATATATATATAATATATAGCAAGAGAGGGAAAATATAGAAACAGGTCAGAGCCCGAGTTTTAAAAATATTTAGCAAGTGCAAAAATGCTTTATTTTTAAAATATGTTTTATCTCATATTTAAATTGGTATCGCACTCCCATGAGATACCCCTTACCTCTCTTCTAATAGTGCACACCTAGCTCATCCCTCTAAATATCCAAGTCAAGCTACGCTGCCTAACTAATCCGTCACCCCCAAACTCTAGAAATCCTAAGCAAACCAAGTACTAAGGTCTCAACTTCTCTCTAGTCTCAACGATATGCCATGTTCGTGTGTGGGATGTCTCGCAAAGCGAAATCAAAACAAGGAACCCCCCCCCCCCCCGATACACTACTAATTGGCAAGGTCGATTGGCGAGATCCATCAGACCCTCAGTACACAACTCATATATATATATATATATATACTCATATAAGAAAAACCCAAAACTAGAGAACTAAGGGTTAAACTTCTCCCCAGTCTCAACACTACGCCATATTCTTGCGTAGGATGTCTCGCAAAGCGAAATCCAAATAAGGAAACCCCCCGATACATTACTACTTGGCAAGGTCGATCTTCGAGATCCATTAAACCCTCAGTACTCAACTTATATATATACTCGTATAAATAAATATACATAACATACTCATCTTTATTTTTCAACTCACTTTTATATGCACATCATATTACACTTCCGGATATAATCGCCCGGAATGAGAATTAATCATTTTTCATTTCATATTCAATTTATCTCTTTACTCTCATAGAGATATAATATCTTGTTCTCATACACAAGTAATGTACTATACACACAAGTACAACAACCATCCCAACAAGCTATGACTCGAGGATGCAGTCTCATAGTGCCGATCCAACTCTGGGTTTACTCACTGAACCACGGTACTAATCCAGACGCTCTCAATGGTCATGGTAAAAATACACAATGGTAGAGGCGGTCATGTTCCCCCTGCAAGTGGAGTTACACACATCGCACTCGAATGCGGGACGATAATTACCTGGGGACTATACTCTCCTTGCTCCTCAAGCCAGGGGATTCACCCACATCGTGCAACCTCCCCGAATCGCACTAGAGAAAATATATAATTTGGTTGTCCCAACCCTGTACCAAAGAAAAGCCCGTGGAAACCAGCCTCTAAAATACACATATACCAGTCACACACAGATACATATGTATTCATATTATATAATATAAATTCTTTACTCACATAGTATATATATATATTCCACATTATTCCTCAAACATACAAATAAATGGCCATAATGGCCAATCACACATAGCGATGACCAATAATCCCCAAAGATTCTCACAATTAATAATATTCGAGTATTCGCACGCTCACGATACTAAACTCAAAATTGTTCCCTCACTTGATAAATAACGTGTACCTTATTCACACTTAAGGATTTATATAATTTCTCCACCTATACCAATTCACACTAAGTAGATATGCATTTTCCCAAATTCATCCTAATAGTCTCACAGGATATACTCAACTACAATCGATATAATTAAGTTTTCTACGCGCATAATTATATAAGCCTAAATGCCCACTGAATTTATCCCAAGAAATATTCGTCACCAAACACCCTTAATTTAAATAGGTCGTGGATTCCATTTTTCCACAAACCCAAGGTCTATATTTATCTTAAATAATAATCTAGAGTTCCCCACTCTATATTTAGGAACCCCTAATATTTATCTCCAAATAATTCTAGCCTTAATTCTCCCAATATCAGGATTGATTTCTAACTAACGATTTCGATCTCGGACAGCCTTCCGTAGAAAAATCATTATAAATCCAAAAACAATAAGAAAAATATGTCGTTGGCTCCCACGCGACCGTATCAAAAATATCTACAAATTTTATTTTGATCAAGAGCCGAATAGATTTTTATCTAGGCCGAATCGATTCGGCAATGACGCTGGTTACTGTTCATCGTCCTCACACACATTGTTTCGGCCATTAACAAACCTCCAACCATTTTTACTCCTTCTTCCACCAACATCTAACTACGCCCAATAAAATATACACAAAGTAAATAGGTTCTAAACATCCTAAATCCAAAAATCGATAATTAAATTCGATTAATTTCTAAGTTTCTCCAATTTGACATTTTTCAATTTTCAACCGTTAAACTTCCAAGAAAAACCCGTTTGATCCACGAAAAACCCAACCCAAAATCTTTACGGTTTGTTATTACCAATTATGATATGATATTTATGGTCAAAATTAAATAAAGTAAGTAAACACTCGCCTAGAGGATAAAATCCGACGATCCCGAGTCGAATCCCACGGAATTTGGCCCGAAAATCCTTTTTCTCTCTTCTTTCTCCCTCTTCCATTCTTCTCTTCTTTTTTTCTCTCTTTTCCTTTCTTTCTCCACTTCTCGCGTGTCTTATAGACCAAGAATAAGGGTTTATCCCCTTTAAACCCAAAAATGACTCGTTTACTCAATTACGAGTCCCTATTAAACCAAAAATTCTTGAAACTCAATTACGACCCCCGGATACTCTGTTCTGACTATCTCGGCCATTTCGAGACTCGCCGCGCACTCGGAATCTCCTTCCGAGGCACTTGACCGAAACTCACTATTTAAACCCAACACAACTTAATGTTGTATTTCCATTAAAATATTATCTTTTGTCGCTTTACCCAACGGCGACATATAATAAAATACTTCGACTCATTTACTTAATCCTAAAAGTAAATATAACATACCTCGAAAATCATTAAATCCATGAAAACCTCAAAAATTACTATTCATGATAATTTCTTAAATTCCCAAATTGCACTTAATTATTAAATTTAATTTCCCATAAAAGTGCGGGGTATTACATACTTCCCCCCTCACAACGGAATTTTGCCTTCGAAATTCAAATATAACCGATACTACCAACACTAACCTAGGATCGTGAATCACTGCACATCCTAATGCCTCGAAGTGGAATGGTACTACCCAATAGCTCTTAACTGTATACTCGTTCAGCACTCACCTCTATCAAGGTTTATACTATACTATCCTACCATCTCGACATAATCTTCAACTCTATTTATTACATCCCTTCCATTTCAGGCGGTATATAAAATCAAGTTACTAAGGTGCCCATACACCTTTTTAACCCGTGCCTCTCCGCACAACTATCACCAACGTCCGATACGTACACACTTTCTAAACACTAGGCCTTATTTCCTCGGCGTAATACTCACACATGGGTCTTTCCCAACCCGCAAAATCCCATTCTTCTCAAGGTTAACTAACCAAAGTTTCTATATCGGCGCCACTAACTCCACTGGCTACACTGATCAAAAATTTTAAGATCGAAGCGTTCCTACCTACGTGAAATAGTACTATCGTAAATTGTGTCCCTGGTTCCCAAGACCTTTATCAACTTCTGACAATTTCTCAGTTTCATGCGTGGGACATCTCGCAAAGAGAAATCCAGACAAGGAACCCTCTCGTTACACTACTCCCTCGCGTCTTCGGTCATCGAGATATAACGGCCTAAGGAACACCAACGGGACGTCCTAAATCTTACTTCACTAACCTATTAACGCACTTCTACCACTCTATCCTTCCACCTAGACGAAAAGGAAAATCTAACTAATTGAGGCTCCAACTCTTTATAAAATCGTTACGAACATCATACCCAAAATATACTTCTTCCAAAATTGGCCTTTTCATTAAGGCCTGGCTATAATCCTCAAATTAATTTCTCCAACTCCTGCTTCACCCACCTACTTTCGGTGAGAGAACCATTTTAGTGCTTCCCCATAGCACTTACATTTCCATAAGCATACCATCATCATACGGCCCACGGTCTATAGAGTTTCCTCCACACTATATGACTTATTGATAAAAACCAACATCCTTGCATCCTATAACATCTCTTTACTCCCAACGTCGTTAAGGTTCATGTGTGGAGCATCTCTCAAGCAAAATCCAAATAAGGAACCCCTCCAATACACTACTACTTAACTTTGTCGGTCGTGGAGGTCCGTTAACTTCAAATATGCAACTGAGATAACCTTATCCCCTCTTTCCATAAAATGTGGTCTGAACTCCTATCTCTATCCAGGAGCCACATAACTAAGCGCTCGCACTACACTCAGTCCTTGCGCAACCAATAATGAGCTTAAACTCACAGCAAAACAAATAACCCTTCTTACCTTAAATCACACCTATAAGGTCACCACGCACTCAAATCATGATAATTAAACAATTGCTCATCGAAGTTCCATCCATACATATAATAAAGGTGAACTCAGCCTATATCTAGGTGAGATATTGCAACAACAACCCATTCCACCATGGAACTGCGGACACGATAGTCGTGCCATCATTAGCCTGCTATCGCTCTGAGCGACGAATATCATATTCTACTCGAAATAACACCATACTCGTATAGCACACACAAAATGAGTAATACCAATCTGATATAAACTCAAGATACTAACACCTTCACTTCTCAGCGAATGAAAGAAAATAAATTTCTGCTATCGCGGAAAAACACATAAACACATACTACATAACGTTATCGATACTATTTGTAAACTCGTATCACATATGAAACTGGAGCTAATAAACACTGCGACTCAATCTTGTCACAAGGAACATATCTCCTTCAACTAAGGTGAAACTCATAATAGCAACTTCGCCTATCTCCCTAGCTAATCCAAAAGTTCTCGGACTTAATACACTTGCCGTAACAGAACCAAAAATTACTTTAATCAATGCCCCATCTGGGCACCCTACTCTTGCCCCTTAAATCCCACTGGACAATGACTAACTGTAAGGTTATACACTCCACATTACAACATTCCCCATATCGGGTCACCCTGACCCTTTTAAGGTTATCAGTATCTTGGACTCCATAGCTACGATTCTGAAAATCACTTTACTAGTTCCCCTTAACTTCTTCATAGGAAGGAAACTCCACCACCGGCCTCAACATCCCTATTTCAACGAATTCCCCGGGTGGATGTCCACCAATGGGGTCCTCGAACACACACATTCTCAATAAGTGTTTGCAACATTTTTCTAGTGAGCCTATCATTCCTCGCAAGAACTATTTCTTCATTATACTTACCTTGATTCAGTACAAAGTTCACTTATCCGTAATTCTCTTTATTTAATGACGGCCTCTAACCGATCCTCAGTTGAATAGTTTAGAATTGCATTATTTTCCTTCCTAACCATCCAAAGGAATTTGCGGTGAAAACCGTCCGTAAGGTTCCTCTTCGAGCAACACGTCCTGCTCCCCCAAGTATGGTCACCACCATTCACACCATTTCAATATTCCTCCCACGAGTGAAAAATTTTCCTCTAATTTTCACATATGGGTATTTCCACACCCTTCTTTAAGCCAAAGCTTCTAATCCTTTCAATTTCGTTGAATCACATTACACTTACTCCGTACATCTTAACGTTAGGGTATGGTCCTTATCGAAGACCTTTCGAACCATTTTCTAACTCAACTTCATCGCATAGTTCAAATTTAGTACCACTCTCTACTATAGCGGTACGGGGTACTCAAAACTACTATTCTTTAGTAGTCGTTGCAACAATTCTTAGCAAATGACATAAGGAGAATGACCTATACTATGGTCCTAGTCTCCAACTTGCACTCATAGCTCCAACTAAACCCCCACCTCCTGCCACCTTCCTTTTTCCGCACACGAATCTCGAATGAGCGCGTAAAAGATTACTATAATCTCACAATATGTCAGGAGAATGAAATCTAACAAGAGGAATCAACAATCCTAATCATGAGGGTCTATATCAAATCGAGAGAAACGCTGAAAGCATAGTACGTCCGTACAGATTTCTAAGGACACTAGAACTTTATGCTCTGATGCCATCTGTGACACCCCGCCTAATAAAATACCAGGCGATCACTCCTATACATCACTGTCGAAAACCAATTTAATTACTAATAACCTATTAGGCTGGCATCAAAATTTTATTTTACTGGTCTTTTTAAACAAATATACAATATAAACATCCACACAGTTTATATAAATGAAACTGGAAAGAGATACAATAATCGAACACTCGGTTCAAATATAACACAACCAAATCGAATGTCGCACTAAAAGGCGGTAAAAGAATAAATAAATATAATTGGGCTTTCAGCCTAAGAGTAACTACAATGCTCCATATCTAGATCGCAAGAATAGAAGCATCTAAATAAAACCTGCATGCATCCACAGCTGTTGCAGCTGACGTCTGACTCGAAAGGATCATCATCCAGGCGTCCCTGTGTCTGGACACCTATATATATATATATATATATATATATATATAGCAAGAGAGGGAAAATATAGAAACGGGTCAAAGCCCGAGTTGTGAAAATATTTAGCAAGTGCATAAATGCTTTATTTTTTAAATATATTTTATCTCATATTTAAATTGGTATCGCACTCCCATGAGATACCCCTTACCTTTCTTCTAATAGTGTACACCTAGCGCATCCCTTTAAACATCCAAGTCAAGCTACGTTGCCTAACTAATCCGTCACCCCCAAACTCTAGAAATCCTAAGCAAACCAAGTACTAAGGGCTTAATTTCTCCCTAGTCTCAACGTTATGCCATGTTCGTGCGTGAGATGTCTCGTAAAACGAAATCCAAATAAGGAACTTCCCCCCCCCCCCCCCCCCCCGATACACTACTACTTGGCAAGATCGATCGTTGAGATCCATTAGACCTTCATTACACAACACACACATATATATATATACTCATATAAGAAAAACCCAAAACAAGAGCACTAAGGATTAAACTTCCCCCCAGTCTCAACACTAGGCCATGTTCGTGTGTGGGGTGTCTCGCAAAGAGAAATCCAAATAAGGAAACCCACCGATACACTACTACTTGGCAAGGTCGATCGTCGAGATCCATTAGACCCTCAGTACTCAACTTATATATATACTCGTATAAATAAATATACATAACATACTCATCTTTATTTTTTACCTAACTTTTATATGCACATCATATTACACTTCCGGATATAATCTCCTAGAATGAGAATTAATCATTTTTCATTTCATATTCAATTTATCTCTTTACTCTCATAGAGATATAATATCTTGTTCTCATACACAAGTAATGTACTATACACACAAGTAAATAACCATCCCAACGAGCTATAACTCGAGGATGCAGTGTCATAGTGCCGATCCAACTCTGGGTTTACTCACTGAACCACGGTACCAAGCCAGACTCTCTCAATGTCATGGTAAAAACACACAACGGTAGAGGCGGTCATGTTCCCCCTACAAGTGGAGTTACACACATCGCACTCGAACGCGGGATGATAATTACCTGGGGACTATACTCTCCCTGCTCCTCAAGCCAGGGGATTCACCCACATCGGACAACCTCCCCGGATCGCACTAGAGAAAATATATAATTTGGCTATCCCAACCCTATACCAAAGGAAATCCCGTGGAAGCCAGCCTCTAAAATACGCATATACCAATCACACACAGATACATATGTATTCGTATTATATTAAATACTTTACTCACATAGTGTATATATATTACATATTGTTCCTCAAACATAAAAATAAATGGCCATAATTTCCAATCACACATAGCGATGAACAATAATCCCCAAAGATTCTCACAATTAATAATATTCGAGTATTCGCACACTCACGATACTAAACTCAAAATTGTTCCCTCACTTGATAAATAATGTGTACCTTATTCACACTTAAGGATTTATATAATTTATCCAACTATAACAATTCACACTAAGTAGTTATACATTTTCTCAAATTCATCCTAATAGTCTCACAGGATATACTCAACTACAATCGATATAATTAAGTTATCTACGCGCATAATTATATAAGCCTAAATGCCCACTGAATTTATCCCAAGAAATAATCGTCACCAAACACCCTTAATTTAAATAGGTCATGGATTCCATTTTTCTACAAACCCAAGGTCTACATTTCGCTCAAATAATAATCTAGAGGTCCCCACTCTATATTTAGGAACCCCTAATATTTATCTCCAAATAATTCTAGCCTTAATTCTCCCAATATCAGGATTGATTTCTAACTAACGATTTCGATCTCGGACAGCCTTCCGTAGAAAAATCATTATAAATCCAAAAACAATAAGAAAAATATGCGGTTGGCTCCCACGCGACCGTATAGAAAATATCTACAAATTTTATTTTTTGATGAAGAGCCGAATAGATTCTCATCTAGGCCGAATCGATTCGGCAATGACACTGGTTACTGTTCATCGTCTTCTCCGAGATTGTTTCGGCCATTAACAAACCTCCAACCATATTTACTCCTTCTTCCACCAACATCTAACTACGCCCAATAAAATATACACAAAGGAAATAGGTTCTAAACATCCTAAATCCAAAAGGCAACAATTAAATTCGATTAATTTCTAAGTTTCTCCAATTTGAAATTTTTCAGTTTTCAACTGTTAAACTTCTGAGAAAAACCCGTTTGATCCACGAAAAACCCAACCCAAAATCTTTAGGATTTGTTATTACCAATTATGATATGAGATTTATGATCAAAATTAAATGAAGCAAGTAAACACTTGCCTAGAGGATAAAATCCGACGACCTCGAGTCGAATCCCACGGAGTTTGGCCCGAAAATCTTTTTTCTCTCTTCTTTCCCCCTCTTCCTTTCTTCTCTGCTTATTTTCTCTCTTTTCCTTTCTTTCTCTTCTTCTCCCGTGTCTTATAGGCCAAGAATAAGGGTTTATCCTCAAAAATGACTCGTTTACTCAATTACGAGTCCCTATTAAACCAAAAATTCTTGAAACTCAATTACGACCCACGAATACTCTATTCCGACTATCTCATCCATTCCGAGACTCACCGCGCACTTGGAATCTCCATCCGAGGCACTTGATTGCAACTCACTATTTAAACCCAACACAACTTAATGCGGTATTTTCATTAAAATATTATCCTTTTTCGCTTTACCCAACGGCGACATATAATAAAATACGCCGACTCATTTACTTAATCCTAAAAGTAAATATAACATACCTCGAAAATCATTTAATCCTTGAAAACCTCAAAAATTACTATTCACGATAATTTCTTAAATTCCCAAATTGCACTTAATTATTAAATTTAATTTCTCATAAAAGTGTGAGGTATTACAGGCTCGCAATGTGCAATAGTAGAATTATGGTAAACATGTAAGAGTTCCACATCCGAACTCTCAAACATGGAAAAGTTCCACGTCTGAGACAGACATGGAAGACTCTAACGTCAAGCCATGCATTCCTCCAAATGTCTATTTTTTGCTCATTTGTCTTCATTGCTTTAATATTGTTGGATACCACAGATTTAAACCTTTCCTCACATTCACATTTCACCCCTCAAATTCATATTTCACCCCGATAAAACCAAGTCACCCTACTATTATTTTTTATATCCCTTGAAACTTTTTTTTTGTTGCAATATTTTCAATATTTAGCTATTTTGAGAAATTTCTATTTTTTTCCAAAATTTTATTGATTGTAAGATTCAAAAGAAAAGTTGTGAATAAAAAAGTCAAACTAATTCCCGACAATCATCACCCTCCAACAATATAAAGACGTATAATATATCTCAATCATTGGCGGTTATTCGATGACGAAAGACACGTCAATAGCAATATTATCACAATGACAACATATCCAAATAATGATTTTATTAACATACGTGGTAGTGTTCATATCACGTGGGAGATGTATTCTCTAATTTAAGGTCTCGACGGAGTTAAAAAATACATTGATACTTACGAATGGTTTAGACTTTTCTCTAAAGGTTTCTCTAATTCAGACAATAAATTAATGAAATCTCTAGCATTCAGATGGTCTCCCGTGACACATTAATTTTATTTTTCGTATGTTGAGGTTAGGATAACTCCATTTGATTCTGTTCATTTAATAAGAATGTTAGTATTTAGTAAATTTTTTATTCCTAGTTCATCAAACATTACATTTTGAATTATAATGTGTTTAAAGGAATTAATTTATATGCTACAAGAATTACAATAGGTGTGGGATCCGCGTTTCCCCCATTTCCAATAAAATTCATAAAAATTGTTGAAATGCTACTCGAAACTTATTTTCTCAATATTGATCATTATCAAATTGATGGGAGACATATAGATGTCATTTTTATTAAAAATTGGTGGAATATAAGTGAAACTCAGCCGGTAACTAATCTACAAATAACTAGGGTATTCATAATGATTATTCTCGGAATAGTATTCTTCCCCAACACGTATATAATAATTTTCCAACATTGGGTTGACTGATTAGAAAATTTCAAAGATGGCGGTATACGGCTAGGGATTAATTATTTTTGCACGGGTAATCAAATAACTCAATTGTATGTGGAAATTATTGGAGGTATTAAATTTATTTGTATATTATATTAATATTATGTATATTATTTATGAATAATTGTGTACTGATAAATAATTTTTTATTTGAACAATTTGGCATATGAGTACTTGCATATCATTTCTCCTCTTTGCGCTCCCGAAACCACAGACACATGGCCTAGAATGACCCATTAGGTAGATCAGAGGGCAGTTATTGCGGGGAAAATGAGGTCCAAAGAATTATCATTTTAAAAGCAGTTAGAGATTCAATCGCCCGAGTCTATTACTTGGCAGCCATTTGTCGAGCTCCTAAAAATATCCATTTATGGTTGTAAATAGCTTAAAACTTGTAAGTACAATCATATATTCCGTTAGATCTAGAATTGGGAGGTACATGGTATTCAAGTGATATATGTCACAGATAATTAGCGGGTAACATCCCTATCCCGCCAAACCCACCATACCTAATGTCATATTTGCAACGTTCACGCTACTTCGATTATAAAGGAAACTTGGACCTTGTTGATGGTGATATAATCAATAATAACCTAGGAGAGTGGAACATTTATTGGAATTATGTCTCTCGCGGTTGTATCTTGCCTTCACTATTTCAATGGGTTAATCACGATAGTGTGGGATTTGCGACTATAGCTCCTTAGGACCTTAGAATTCCTACTACACCTTCGTCGACACCAGGTAATGTGATTTGTGAAAAAAAAACATCCCAAAGAATCATCTCAAAGATCAATTCCATTAAGTTGGGGCGTTTAAGAGGTTAATTATGATGGTATTACAAGATTTGTTGAAATAGCACGGCCAAGTCAATGTATTCGTGCACCTATCGCCTATTGATACACGGACGAGGATTAGAGAACTATGTTCCTTAAATAAGAGGATTACAGGAAACATGTTTGAGAACATTATGTTGAGAGAGAGAAATCATATTACAAAAATTAATCAACTACGTGGTCATAGCATAAGCTCATCTTAACCTTTTTATCATACTCCTGATGACTTTACACCACGTTATCTTCCTTTATCATCATATGTTCCAGATGCACAGATTTCAGACAGCATAGGAAATTGGGGAATGCCTGATATTTTTCCATCTCATTGAGGATTTCCCGATTGCTATGATTATATGTGAAAAATATTTGATGTATTTGTTGAAGGATATTTTGTACTTGTTCACATAAATAGTTATTTCAATTGTCTTGTGTAAAATCATGAGTATTGATATGTTGTAGCATTATTTTTGAAATATGTTTTCGTGTTATTATTAAAATATATTGTAGTCACACATTTATTCATAGACTAAAAAATACTAACAAAAATGAACATTATAAATAAGCCCAAGATTTGGATTGCATCTCATTATTAAAGAACTTCATGATAGATTCCCTTCCATGGCCTTTAAATGAAGACTTTCAACTACTAAATCACATCACCTCCTCTAAAATACTGTTTAGTCCACACATCCTTGTTCAAATGCAACTCCTGTATGTATGACAAATGCGATAAGTACACGTTGGTTCACACACAAACTACACATTGACTTATATGAGACAACTATATATGTTGGAGGGTTTCGATGGGATGATGAAACTTTCAAGATGGTCATTTATGATAAAGATGTGTGGGAAAGGTTTTTCATCTGTAGTCCACAGTGTGTGGAAATATGCAACGAACCTTGCTATCTATACCATGCATTCTGATGGCTTGTTTATAAGATTGATGACAACACAAGAAAAGCTAGCTACTCGCACTCATCTTTAACGAAGGAAACAATATTATCAATTTTAACCTATCAGTTGTTTATTCTGGGTACCACTTTCTTACTTAATTTACCATTTTGTAGTAACATTTCCATGAATTAAATATATATAACTTATGTTTTAATAATTTCACAACTTTGTTCTAAATAATGGAAATAGATGATTTACTAAAATAAACCGCTAAAAACTATAACCAATAAAAATACAGATAAGCAAGCATACACAATATTATGTTGCATACAAAAATAGGATTACATAAATAAAATCTCAACCTAATAGTGTTCTCGAATGAAATGCAACTCTGTCATGTGTGATGTACAACATATTACCTTGCTATTTCTGACCTGACTCTGCTGGAGGTAATATTTATTCTCAACTTGGTCTTCATAAAATGTATTGTAATTTTTAACTATAGGTTTATAGTCATCCTCATCAACTTTTGGGTCTATGTAGTCAAACATATCATGTTCAAAATGCGTAAAGTCTTATATATCACAATCGAAATGTAAAGTCTTGTCGTAATATATTTCCAATAACTTAACCCTTAAATTTCCCATGCATGGTTTTGCAATCAAGTAAATCAATTGTGTCATCAAGGTTGTAATTTTTTGATCAAATGATAATTCCTACAACACGACCTATAGGTAAAAGTATCTAATGATTTTGATATAACACCTCAATATCGCAATGTGCATCATATTTCTTTATCCACCTTAAACCGCTATGGAACTTAGTTTCACGTCATCCTGAGTAGCAAGGATTGGGGTTTGTAAAAAACATAACCATAACCGTGTTCAAACCTTTGCGACGTCAATAGCCTCGTTATTAAAAAGGCATTTCCTCCAATACTAAATATTTCGACCAATGTCTTGGTATAAACAATTATGGCAATATATAGGAGATATCATTTCCAATTATTTGAACAACACTTAGAAGGGAATATTTATAGGCATAAATATTTCCACGTATGTCATAAGTTAAATCAATTATGCAAAAGGTAAATATTTCCAAAAATGTAGAAGGGAAAGATTTCCACTTCTAGAATATGTCAAATCAATTATGCAGAAGGAAAACATTTCCACTTCTGAAAAATATTAGAACGGAAACATTTACACTTTTGGGAAATGTCAAATCAATTATGCAAAAGGGAAATACTTCCACAACTGCCAAAATTCAAATAGTAGTTGCAGATGGGAAATAGTTCCAAAACTACCTAATTTGTTAATAATAATTGCAGAAGGGATCCAATTCTACTTCTGGCAAAGGTCACATCAATTATGTGGAAGGAAATATTTCCACTTCTGGAAAACGTTAGAAGGGAAACATTTCCACTTATGGAAAATGTCAAAACAATAATGTAACAGGAAAATAGTTTCACAACTGCAGAATGAAAAAAATATAGAGTGAGGATGTTGTTTCTGCATTTATAAAACTCTTCGGTCCTTGAGGAATATTTTATTCAATCAGCAAACTCTTCATTAACTCTTTAACACTTCCACTCTTTAAAGATGTCAAAAGATATCCTTGAGGAATATTTTATACCCGCAGTTTTAATGACTAACCAATGTGTCCAATCACATAGTGAAAGTGTCGGTTTACATATGCAAGTTTAAAAAAGTATTTCCATATCCAAAATTTTAAATAATACCTTATAAATGTTGAATATAAGGATTATAAACACTGATAGAGAGGTCTCCCGCATATTTGAAAATATGGTGTATAATTCCTAATAATTTTATCCTGCTTTTATGAAGAATATTGTAGGTCACCTACTGCAGATTATGTTAAATGCATGCAAGCAGAGAATATAAAGTGGATTTCCTAGAATGTTAAGAAGCATTGAATGCATGCATTGGGAATGGAACAATTTTCCTAACACTTGGAAAGGATAATATAGTGGCTATGTAGGAGGTTCCACTATAATCCTTGAGGCAGTTCCTTCTTATAATGCATGAATTTAGCATTGTTTCTTTGGACTTCCTAGTGCATGTAATATCTTAAATGTTTTTACTAAATTGTTAATTTTTGAAGATTTATTAGAAGGAAACACGTCCTCAATCTAATACAAAATAAATGGGAACACTTTACCTCGTTGATGATATATGCACACCATCAGAAACAAAATTTAAGAGTTTTAAACTACCATCAACTCAAAAACAAAGTGTTATTTCCAAATTTCAAGAGGGTGCATGTAAATATCTTAAGCGGCCATTTGGAATGCTGCAACAGAAGTTCCAGTTCATAAATAACCTCGCGAGGTTGAGGTAACACAACTATCTGAAGGTAATTATGAACGCATGTATACTTCTGCATAACATGGTACTTGAGGATAAACAATGGGATCCTAATTGATGCATTGAGTTTGATCCTAGAGCTTCAATGCCATTAATTAGTCAAGCTAGTCTAGCAAATCCATATCAGTGCGGAGCGCGGGAGGTGAGGATGTACGATAAGGAACAACATAATTAAATTAGAGATGACCTAATGGACCATGTGTGAAGTTTGCATGTAGATGCATATCTTGATGAGTGGCCTGATTACTCATTTTACATTTTAGTTCTTATGTTCAAGTAATTGGTTTTTCCATATGTTTTTCCATTTGTATGTTTCAATATTATTAAGTTTTTGTTTATATGTCATACCAATACCATTTGTTTTAAATGTAAACATTGCATATTTCGACCGAGAACATGAAGATAATATGAGTTCATAACATTATAACAATTTACATTAACAGTGATGCAAACAACAAGCGTAAATGATAAATAAAAATACACATTACATAGTCTTCCATATGAGACAATAGTTTGTGGCATTCCTCCCTATGAGACAACCAGGTAAGTAACTCTTGAAATCATTATTCAAATCATCATCCTCATTGTATGGTAGGTTGGAGTCGGAGATGCATAATGGATAGTCATAATTATTTTTCAAATGTATCTTGTGATGAACCCGATATAAACTACAGTTCATTTATTTAAGCTCACATTTTAATAGCGCGATTACCTTTGTATTATCTTAAGTCTTGTCTTTACAATTATTTCCAGACCTACCTTGAGGAATAGGTACTCTGTGCCATTGGTAATGCACTTCAAGATCACATCATTGATCAAATAGGCAAGGCCATTCTAGATAAGATTTTGGAATGAAAGGATCTCCTACAGATGGGGGGAATAATATAACATGATCAACAATAGAGAAGGCAAGCCTCATATGGATAGGTTTGTTCTAAAATACCATATTTTAACTTGGTTATGACTTATCGATAATGTCATAGTAAATTTTAGGATTTAACATCTGTTGTAGTAATTTAGCAAATTTTTTTTTTTTTCATTTCCAGACCGCCTTTTTTCGTGGTTTAGGATATGGTACGGTGGAGATTAGAAGGAAAGGGCATGGCCTTGGTCTTTCGAGAAATAGTGGTGATGATAAAGCCCATGGACAACATTTTTATCCTTTGAAAGAGTTGCCTTCTTCCATTTTTGGAGCATTGTAAAATGAAATGGAACATGACCTCAGTACCTAGTCAATTACATTGGACTATAATTGGTCAATAAATTATTAGAACGCCTACTCAAAAACAGGGATTTTTTCTAAGGGTATGGTCATATCACATAATAATATATTTCCTACAAAAAAAATTATATTTATTCTTAGGGTATCATCATATCACATAATTATAAATCTACTTGTTCAAAAATCTGGATATATTCTCAGGGTATGGTAGTATCACATAATTATAAAGCTACTAACTCAATAATTTGGATTTATTCCTAGGGTAAGGTCATATCACATTTTTATAAAGCTACCTAATCATAAATTTGGACTATCACATCACTATAAATGGAAAGACAAATGTAAGATTATTAAAGTTCCTACAGATTATAACATAACATAATGAATATAACAAAAAAAATTATGCAAACATAATAAATTATCCATAAAACAATAAACCATTAATTGCCTCCATATGGTGAGTTATGAGAACTTTTTGCATATCTCCTCATGAGTATCTGATTTGTTTGGATATCATGCATTTGTAGCGAATTGGAGAGAAGTATGAGGTATCCATAAAAATTATAACATTCTCATCGCTTTGAATTTGCAATTAGAATTTCTATTTTCTTATTATAATTAATCCATCCGATTTTGTATTTAGCTTATATTGTCTCCATTGTGCTGGGGTGAATTTACTTTACCCGAGTCAGTAAATTTATCAGAATTACGAATAAGTACGATGTGAGCTTGTATAGAACTTGATATGGCCTTGAATTTAGCTTTCTGTTTTCAGCCTTCTTCCCTCATGGAAGTGTCAGTGGGGAATTCATCACTTCAAAGTCTTTAGCTAAATCACCATAATCATAACCTCTTGATGGACCTAAATATTCATATATGAATTGAGTTGATGTGTTTGATAAGTACAATTTTTGCACATCTTCTAAATTTTCATAGCAATGATCATAAACAAATTGACGACCCCTTTCATATTTAAAGTCATCACGAGCACACTTCATTGAAATAAACATAAATATGTAAAGTAACATAATTATATTGAATTATATTGTAATACCCCGTATTTTTTTATGGACTTTAATTATGAGATTAATTCAATTAAATTGGAATAAATTAATTTAATATTAATCTGGATTTTAAAATACATATTTACTAGCGTGATGGGAGTTAGTAATTATTGGTAAGAATTATGTTTAATATTACTTAATGAGTAAAGTAATATATGAGATTGAATTAATTAAAATTATCGCGAGTGAATAACACGACAGTTATAGAAATTAAGTCTGGATGCGCGTGCCAATCATGTCGGGACTAATTTAAAGAAATAAAAAGTAAATTAATTCTAAGTCACCCGTATGGTTATTTAGAGTGAGCCAATGTGTCTGAGAGGGTCGATATAGTCAGAAAAATGTACCCGGGGGTTTAGTTTGCGTCTCGGGACATTTTTAGGCCTAACCGACAACCCGGGAGGGCATCTTGGTAATTTTAAATATTAGGCCTTAATTGATGACGAAATTATTAAGGCTATATCAGATGGTGTGTCGAGGGATTTAGGGTTCGGAGAATCAAAAAGTCAGGATAACCATAGGAAGAAGAAGGAGAGATATTTCCAAGGTGTTCAAGGCCAAGAACCACCCATTTTGCACCTCCGCCACCACCAAAGCATAGATCAAAAGAAGAGGATCATTCCTATACCACTCAAATTCGTCGGATCATACCTTCAATTTCAAGGCAAGTATCTATCTTGTTGTTCATGAGTTGATACAACATTCATGTTATAATAGAAGAAAAAATCCATGTTTTAGGGAGATTTAATGTAATTGGAAGACTACAATTCACATGTTTGAATGGGAACTAAGTTAGGCTGATATCCTTATTACATGTAGAACATCTATCATGAATTTTAATGATGATTAGAGGAGGAAATATGGAAATATCATGTGGATTCTTGAATTTATATAGTAAACTAGGGTTAGAGACCAAATCAGGAATTACAACCATTTAATGGTGATCCCTTAATGAATTTCTCTAGATTTTACATTAGAAATTATTTATACCTGCTGCTATAACATTTGTGATGTTTGGTTGGGAGTTTTGGACATTTTATTGGAGGTTGTGATGATTAAAATGGAAGAAACCAATAGGCATTATGTGCAGAATTTCTAGCCCAATAATTGTTCGATTGATCGATCGACTCAAGAATGTCGATCGATCGACTGGATCGATTGATCGGCCACTCCCATCGATCGACTGACTCCTCCTAGAATTTTAATCTTGAATCTTTTTAATGGTAATCCAACCCCAATGGGTATGGACCCTTAGACATAACCTAAATGCCACGATGAGACTTGGGAAGGACCAGTAGGGTTGTAGGCAAGGTTCAGGTAGTACAATTTTTATATGAGATTTAACCATGGGGTCACGAGGGTATAAAATGGGATGAAAATCATGTGTATGCTAAATTAGGTCTTTTGAGAATTAAGGATGGCTTAGACCAGTAGGGTAGAGAGTGTACACCTACTGATTTTATATTTATCAGAACAATACACTTCAAAAGTTAAGAGGTACTAGAGAACTTGCGATAATTGAGAAAATAAAAGAAGAAATTAATTATATGTAAGACTCGGGTGCTACATGCAATGCATGGTTAGAATATGTTGTGGGTCGTGGGTGTACCTATCTTAATTATATCAATACAGATATATGAGTGTATGTATATATATTATATGAATATCTGTGTTTAATCATACTCGCGCTACTTGATATCTCGGAGGTTTCCACGTCGGGACTTTCTTATACTGATGTGACCGTTATAGAGAATATTGACTCCTACCCCATAACATAGGAACCTTGGTACAGGCTATCTGAGAATGATAGTCTAACGTTCCAAAGAGACGTGAGGGTATGTGTTGACCTCTTAGTAACTGGAAACTATGCTTCGCCTCCAATATGTGTATTTTGTGTTAATACAGTTTGAGAGTGGATCCAAACTAGTATTTCCCTCATTTTTATGAGAGGTAAAAGGACTTTCTAACAGAGTATGCCAACACCATATATTTTATGTGGGGTGCCCTATTAGTATATATATTGTGAGTGATAAATATATGTACATGTGATTCATCTGCTATGGTTGTAAGTACATAATAATTGAATAATTGATATCAAAGGAATTAAGTGTTTGAGAACTTAAGACTATATTGAGATGTACATAGATGGCTTGCTAAATTCATAAGGAAAAGTTATCATGTATAAATTATAGTTATGCGATCACGTGAATCAGGATGGATGAGAAGAGATTGGGTTAGACTAGTTAATTGGGCTAGATTTATCTAGATATATTTAGTAGTACGTTAGGCGTGCACAATAAATGAGAGGTGAGAATTCTCAATTGAATGTCGAGGCATTAACTTGCATGTAATATCAATTGGTAAGCAATTTATATACTTGTTAAACTATTTTTAAAGCTATTTTACACTCGGGCTCTGACTTGTTTCTCTTCATCTCCTATTTCTCTTATGTGTGTGTGTGTATGTATTACCAGTGCCCAGCCACAGGAGCGTCAGACTTAGATCTTTATACTATTAACGTGTTACAACTAGTGTGGGAGTTAAAGTTCTTTGCATTTAGACGACTTCATCCTTATCATCCCATCTCTTCACTTAGTCCTTTCAGATAGGGCATGTGTCGCCCATTTCCAGTTTCTATTTAGTTCAGAGAGACTTTGTACTCTATTTATTTCAATATTCAGTATTAGTTGAGATTGTTTTAATTATTACATTCTCCTTCGATTTGAGATATTTTATTTGGAATGATTAATATAGCCTATTAATTCCACTTGGATGGTTTGGTATGCAATATTATTATCTTTGTTCATAAAATGGCTTCGTATATAAACTCATAACAATGGTACTTAATCTATAAAATTAAATGTTTTGACACTTAGCTTAATTATTTATTAGGTGTTAATTAAAGAAAATTATTTTTCGACAGTGATGCTAAGAATGAACCAACCGGATACATTGGTTTAATTTAATAAAGGACTGATCACCCAGTATTTCATTACGCAGAGTGTCTCAGGGGTTATAAGAGCATCAGGTTCTAGTGTCCTTTAGGATCTGTACAGCTTATTATGCATCCAGGTTAGCGTCATTGATATAGATACCTATTTTTAGGACTGTTGTATTCTTATTTATGCGATTACTTCTTCATCTACTTGATATTTAATAATAACTATGGAATGATAAATTCCTTCTCATTTCAGATGCCTCCGAGACGAGCCCCGAGGGACAAAAATGCCCAATCAGAGCAGCCAGTAGCTCTGGCTCGGGGAATAATGAATGCAACCGAGGTTGCCGCCATAGTTGCTCAGGTTGTGAATGCAGCTTTAACAGTAGTGCAGCAAACCCCACCCCAGGTTCAGGCTAGTAATACCCTGTATTTTTATGACTTTTAAA
Organism: Sambucus nigra; assembly: GCA_949130495.1. Taxonomy (NCBI): domain Eukaryota; kingdom Viridiplantae; phylum Streptophyta; class Magnoliopsida; order Dipsacales; family Adoxaceae; genus Sambucus; species Sambucus nigra. Next base: position 320,192,288 of record OX422215.1, on the reverse strand, counting down.
TTTGGGGATTTATTAAATTTAATTTGAGATATTAATTTAATATTAATTCGAAAATTATTTTAAATATTTACTAGCGTGAAAAGAGTTACTAATTATTGGGATTTTGTTGAATATTACTCAATGGATAAATTAATATGTATAATCGAATTTATTAAAACTATCACGAGTATCTAATTTCATAATTGTGGAAAGTTAATCGGGACGCGCCTGTATCGTGTCGAAATTAAATTAGTATTCTTAAAAGTGAATAAATTATAAGTCGCCTGTATGGTCATTTCGAGTGCACCAATGGATACGGAAGGGTCGAGATAGTCAAAATAATGTACCCGGAGGTTTTGTTTGGGTCTCGGGGGGGTTTTAGGCTAAATTAACATCCCGGGGGGGCGTTTTGGACATTTCGTATTTTTGGGCAATTAATCCCACGAATTTACCAAGGCTATATCAGCTGCTAGGGGTTGTCATCTAGGGTTAAAATAAGCAAAACCAAATAACGGCCATTGGAGAACAAGTGGAGAAATTTTCCAAGGAGTTCTAGGCCAAAAAAACTCCACCGTTTGCACCGCCGTCACCGCCAAATCTTAGATCGCGCAATGAGGAACACAACCACACCACTTTCTCCCAAAAATCAGAAACAAAATTTCCAGGCAATTATCTATCTTGCTTTATTTTTATTTGATGCCTCAATTATGTTAGTCTAGGGTTGATTAGAACTAGTTTCATGAAAGAAAGTGTAATTTGAAGATTAGAATTCACATGTTGTAGAGGTAATAATCATATTCTGGACATCCAATCCACATGTAGAGGATATACCATGAAATTTCATGGTTTTAGAAGTAAAAAATATGGAAAAAGAATTGAAAGAACTGAAACTTAAATAAAAGATTAGGGTTCTTGAGGTTTATGTAGATTTTGCCCTTTAAATTGTTATACTTGATGAAAACCCATATGTTTTACGTTGAAATTTTTTTATTTTGGGTATATAGTACTGGTAGTATCATTATATGGGAGTTTGGGAGTTAAAAATGGTGATTTGGTAGAGGTTGGAGGAGGATTCCAGTAACTGGGTTTCTGCAGTTTTGCCATAACTGCTTGATCGATCGATCGACCCAAGAACATCGATCGATCGACCCCTCCTGGAAAACTTCATATTCCTCTTCTTATAACTTATTCTGGTTAATATGTGTGGCAATCCTTGTTAGAACATTTTGGGACATAAATAGGACCAGTAGGGTTTTAGTAAACACCCATAAGTGTACTTAATGTAATATGAATTTAAGGGTTAACGGGGAGTGTTTTTTATGAAATCATGCGAACGTTCAAATAAACGATTGAGACTCATAAGGAAGCTAGCCTAGAGAGTATGTAAGAGTACCTACTGAAATTATACTTAGGGAGATAGAACACTTCGAGAGAAAAGAAGTAAGTTTGGAATATCCTATAAATAAGAATAAAAAGGACGAGTTCGTTATACGGGAAAAATGAGTAAAGTGTACTAAGAATGAATAATCATAATTATGGGTCGTGGGTGTACCTAATTTAGAAATGGGGATCGTAATATATATATATATATATATATATATATATATATGACTGTGTGTTTGTGCATATATTATATATGTGAAAAATCATGCCCGCGCTACTTGCTATAACGGAGGTTACCGCGTCAGGACGGTCTTATCTCGATGGGACCTTTATGGGGGATATTGACTTGTAGCCTAAAACATAGAAATCATTGGTACAGGCTATCTGATTGATAGTTAAACGGTCCTAAGATATGTAAGGGTATGTGCTAACGTCTTAGTGACTTGGAACTATGCTTCGCCTTCATTTGTATGTGTTTTGTGTTAATACAGTTCAAGAGTGATTCCGAACTAGTATTTCCCTTAGTACGAGTGATACGGGGACTTGATAGCAGAGTATGCCAGCACCATAAAGTTTATATGGGGTGCCGGTAGTATATATATATATATATATATATATATATATATATTATATGAGTGATTTAATATATATATAGAGAGAGAGAGAGACATGAAATTGGGAACTTTCATCTGTGTATAAAAAGTAGTTCAGTAACGAATCAATACTTCGACTTTAATATAAGTGTTTAGAAATCATGTGACAACACTGGTATTTTTTTAAAATGAAATGAGATAGTTGTGCGAACCTTGTTCTCAGAAAATAATTATCTTAGACATAGAAATCGTCAACATGAAACCTTATGTGATATTTACATAAAAATGAACTTTCGGGGTTAATAGTGCGATAGGCGTGCGCACTAGGTGAGAGGTGAGAATTTCTCAAGAGAGTGTCGCATACTAACATGATTGTTGCATTAGCCGGTAAGCATTTTAAATACTTGCTAAACTAAATTTAAACTGTTTTACAATCGGGTTCTGACCCATCTCTTGTCATCTTTTCTCTCTTGTATATACATTTGTATATATTACAGGTGCCCAGCCACAGGGGTGTCATGCTTAGGCTCTTTGGACAGGACGTGCTGCAGCTTATGTCGGAGTTGCAAGCCATTTACTTAGACGACCTCCTTGTTGATTCCACTCTTAGTTTAGTTTTTAATTAGTTGGGCATGTGTGGCCCGTTTCCTTATTCAGTTGGATTTGTCGGAGACTCTGTTCATTTGTCTTTCATATTTTACTCATTGGGATTTAATTACTATCAGGATGGCTTTTCCTTTATGGTTTTAAAGTGGTATTAGTCATCTGAATGGTTAAATTATTTGGTGTTCTTTTCCAGCCTTTATAATTGTGTGATTCTTAAACTGTTACTTATTAAAGGTTTTCATAATGGGATTTAATAAAATGGAAATGATGGTTTAAATGGTTTTGACACTTAGCTTAATTATTTAGGGTGTTTAAATTGGAAAGTTTATTTTGCGACAGTGACGCTAAGAATGAACCAACCGTTCACCTTGATTATAATTTAATAAAGGACTGATCACCTTGTATTTAATTAGGCGAGGTATCACAAGTGGTATCAGAGCATCAGGTTCTAGTGTCCTTTAGGATCTGTATGACTTATTTCGCTTCCAGCTTAGCGTTCTTGATATAGAGCCCTATTTGTAGCATCGTTGTATTCTTTTATTTACATTTAGGTCTTCAGCTATTCGAGATTTGATAATAATTGTAGACTAATAAACTTCCTTCTCGTTTCAAATGCCTATGAGACGTGCACACTGAGACAGAAATGCCCAGGCCAAGCAGCCAGCAGCTCTGACTCAGGAGATGATGAACGCAACTGAGGTAGCCGCTATTATTGCTCAGGCGGTGAATACCGTATTGGCGGTAGTACAGCAAGCTCCACCCCAGTTTCAGGCATTGGAGCCAGTACCAGCACAGCTTCCATCTGCATAGGAGTGGGTTAGGGATGCCTTTCAGAAGGCGCATCCCTCGGAGTCCTTGGGTAGTTCAGATATCATAGTCGCCAACCAATGGAAGAAAGATATCCATAGGCATCTGCGCATGTATGACTGCACGGACGTACAGAGACAGTTGTTGGGTTCCTTTAAGCTAGTGGGGTCCGCTTTGCAGTGGTGGGAGTCCACCACCACCTTAGAGGAGAGGGACGACATCATGATTCAGTCATTCTGGGCGCGGTTTGACCGCAAATACTTTCCATCCTACGTGCAGACTGAGATGAGGCAAAAGTTACGAAATAGGAGAATAAGATTGTTGTTAAGTACGAGGAGGAGTTTACTAGACTTCTCACTATAGTGCCAGATGAGTCACCCACAAAGGGGAAGAAGATACTGATGTTTGTTGATGGATTGGCCTGGAGGATCCGCCAGCATATCATAGGCAATCTATCACTGAGTACCTACACGGATGTACTCAACGCTGCGTTGTTACACTGTCAAGATCACCACTTCCATTTGCAGGGAAGCAAATGAGAAGTAGAGTCCAACCAGTAGGCTAGGGCATGGGGCAGTAGTACTGGTGGGACACCAGCAGCCCAGGGGAAGACTCGTCACAGCGAGTAGAGTTCCCATAAGGGGGACCCCGCCAAGCGGTTGCGATCAGGTGACTCCAGACAGAGATTTGGGGGATTTAGGCAGGTCGAGCAGGGCTAGTCTAATCAGCAAAGCCAACAGCATTTTCAGCAGGGCTAGAAGGGCCAATGGCGGGGTGGTAACGACCAATAGGATCATGGTCAGCAGGGACAGAGGGGAGGTAACTTCAGGGGCCGATGTTTTGGATGTGGCAAGAATGGCCATAGGTGCTAGGATTTTCCAGAGGGGGATAGGGCCCCACAGTAGCAGGGTGCCCATAATGAGCCACAGAGACCACTCTTTCCAACCGACCTCCCAACGCCAGCTCAGGTACCAGCCATCCCAGCAACTCCAGTATAGCTGGGGCAGTTGCAGTACAAACGTGTCTACAACGTCCACCAAGCGGCAGCTCCTCAGGCACCACCCGCGATTGCGGGTACGTTTCCTATCCATGGCACTATGGGTCGGTTTTTATTTGATATTGGGGCGACACACTATTTTATAGCTACTCATTTTATAAAGGCCTTAAGCTTATTAGCCATAGCAGAGAGCACTGTGACATGCGTTGACTCACCACTGTGGAATGGGTCATTAATTTTCTTTATATGCCGGGGTGTGGGAGTAGATATTGGTAGCTTGATTTTACCAGCAAACATGTTAGTCTTAGAGATGCATGAGCACGATGTTATTATTGGCATGGATTGGCTCTCCGCATACCGAGCCATGATAGATTATTTCGGTGGGAGTATTATCTTTTCCACTACGGGGCAAGAGATGTTTTTGGTGGCGATGCCTCGCCCAGAGGGAGGCTCTTCCGCCCATATGTATTACTAGAGGAGGATACCTCTAAGGAAGTGGTGATTCCACTACAAAAAAAATTGCTTTTTACTACAGAGGCTTTTGAGACGGCTAACATTTGGGTCTCTAAAAGTTACCTTTTGAGACGGGTAAAATTAACCGTCTTAAAAATTATAGTTTTTAAAACAGCTAACTTTACTCGTCTTAAAAAATATATCTTATGGGATAGAATTTTAAAAGTCGTCTCAAAAAGTATACTTTTTGAGACGGCTAAAACAAATTTGGTTTCCCACTTTACCAATTTTAACCAATTTGGTTTCCCCCTCTTTCTATTAGCCAAAGAAAAAATTGAAAAAAGAAAGGTAAAAGAGAGAAACAAAAACAAGTCAAGCCTAGCTGATTCTCAGCGCTGCTTCGGCTGCTCCCCCCCCCCCCCCCCCCCCCGACGCGGGCTTCTTCTTCTTAACGCAACTCTCTCTCTTCACTCAGCCTTCATGTTGATTTCCATCGAAGTTCTACATATCTAGGTTAAGTAACTTAGGATCTACAAATGTATTTCTTTATTTATGCATTTAAGATTTGTAGTAGTTAGCTTTTTGATTTAAAGTTGTTGATTTGCATCTGAGAATCTGAACAATGGACCCTTTTATATGTTGATTTTACATAGTTGAGCATGTATCACCCATATTAATGGGTTGGATATATTTTGTTTTTGAATTCACCTTTGTAGATGCTATTGATTGTTTTTGTATTTTGTAATTGGAAAATAGAAAACAATGAAATCACTGTAGTATTGGTGAATAGTTTTATTATATGATCATTCATCCTCTTCTTACTATGCAAATATTATCTAAAAGAAGTATAATACAAAAATTAGAATTAGAAAGTTTCATATTGAACAATATATTCAACTTATTCCGTGAGTTATAGTTCGAGCATGTAAATTATGGTAGTTTGTGCAAAAACACATTTGTTTTTCATATTTGGCTCCATCCCTGATACACATGTTTTTCATTTATGGGTATTTGACAGGGAGCTACTGCTTGCATTACCGTTTTTCATTCATTTTGAAAATATTATCGAAGCTCGGGCATTTAAGTTACAACATTGAATTGATACGGATACGAGGTAATTTCAGTTCATAATTATTGATCTATATCATTATTTTTTGACAAAAACTTTTTGTACATATGATTTATAGTGATGATATGAAGTTGATGGTGAGCCAATTGAAAACTTGGATTGATTCGTAGTGGTGATAGGAGGTTGAGGGTGAGCCAATTGAAAACCCGGATTGCCAATTGGTTGTTGTAGTATGTTTTTATATTAATATAAGATAATATTTGTTTACTAGTTTGTATGAATTTTAGTTAGATTATTGATATGTTTGTTTATAATTAATAATCTAATTCAACTGGGCGGGTTTTGGTGGGGACCCACCCCGCACCAGCCCCTAATGGGGGGAATTTTGGGTAAATAAACGGGTGGTCGGGTCGGGTTTGAAATAAAAAACATTAAGTTCGAGGCATAGTGGGTTTTGTATGGAAAAAGTCCTGCTTAAGGGTATTATTACAAGTATTCTAGTTAAATTTATACACCTTAGTTAGTTTGGAACATACTCTTAGTTAGAGGGCTTCAATTTTTTATTAGTTTAACATTAAAAAAACTTAAAATTCGTTAAAATACTTGAATAAAATAAGTTATAAAATATCAAAAAAATGTTTTAGGGTGGGTTCGGGTTCCTCGCGGGCTTTTTAAACTGGCTTGGGGCGGGGTGGGGTCAACGGGTTTGGGGCGGGGTAACGGGGTCACATTTGGCCAAATCCGCCTCACTGCCATCCCTAAGTATTACACTTGACAGTAAGTTAAAGCGCACCACTCCCAATGTTGGACTTTATACGCCCCTTCTAGTCCACAACCAATAGGAAGAAATGGAAGCCGTTGCAAGTTCTTAAAAATTCTATACATCAGATGTGCTTAGGGCAACAATAAAATAGGATTTTGAATTATGTGTTCTAGCCTACTGCTTAATATGCCAGGATGGATGAACACTGTATTCCTCGGCAAAGACAAAAGGAAAAATTCCTTATGGAAGGATTTCCTGTAAATAAATAGATTTTGTAAGCATCTATGTAAGTATATATGTATGGTAAATATCTGTTGAAAAAAAAGAAGAATATACCTACTATTGAATTCTAAGGCATAGATTCAATTTTATGTAAACTATACTGAGCTAAGACCATCTCTGGAGGATTATGAAAAATGGTAAAATAATCACTCCATGTAATATTTTATTTTACAAAAAAATGCAAAAATTTAGCATAACGGTTGGCTTTTCGCCAACCAATATGCCTAAGGTCCATTTATGTCAATACTCTTTTATTACTTTAACGGGTGAATTGAATGGAATGAAATTATTACAATCATTGATTAATGAAAGAAAATGGTATGAAACTTACATAGACTTGTATGTAAAATTAATCAAATAATAATAAAGAACAAGCCGCTAAGAATTGTATACTGAGTATAAAAGAATTTGCAAACCACTATATAGTAAATACAATCTCTATCAAGTCAAACGCCCCAATCATTAACTTTTTGATGGAACATCATCATCAGCAGAAGCCCCATAACTGGCAGTAGCCATCTCTAGCTTGATCTCCCCCAGTTTCTAAAGAACTTGGGTAGCTTCTGGCCGAGCTGCAGGTGAGGGGTCAACACAGTGTAGAGCCAATTTCAGTGTATTAAGAAACTCATCACCCATGCAAGTATCATACGCATCTCTCATAAGTTCCAAATCAAAAACTTCATTAGTCCACTCTTCTTTCACAATTGATGCCACCCATTGGGGCAAATCAAGGTCGTCGGTCCCCTCGCTGGGGGATTTACCCGTTAAGGGCTCTAATATGATCACCCTGAGGCTGTATACATCGATCTTTTCATTGGCGTCCTTGAGCTTTGAGAACTCCGGTGCATGGTAACCCTGTGTACCCGCAGTGGCCATCGCATTGGTGTTGGTAGCATTAGTCATGAGACGCGAGAGGCGGACATCACCAATGTTAGGATTGTTGTGCTCATCAAGCAATATGTTGCTGGATGTAAGATTTCGATGAATTATGTTCTCTTGGGTCTGTGAAGGTAGCAAAGTCCTTTATTGATGCCCATAACTATGTTCATCCTTGTTGGCCATGGGATGGTTGTTTCAGGCCCCCTAGCTGCATATAAAAGAAATATACAAAAAATCAGTTAATCATTATTGAAGCTGTATGTGAAGTGAACACAAATCTGACCCACGTCGACCCACAATGTTTAGCGCAAACTGACGTTAGTCCCCAAAATTTCCATTAGTTATAAGTTGACCCCAATTTTTACTACTTAAATCATGTCATGTGCTACGTGATAAGTGGCATTCATTCAATTGCTAATTATCCAAGAAATAGAAACTTAAACTGGTAATGTGAGTTATAAACTGATGTTTAGCGCAAATGATCTAAATATATAAATAACTGTCAATCTTATGGCCGAAGTCGATATTATATATAAACTGGTAAATGATCTAAATATATATAAACTCTCAATTTGTTAGATTACAAGTGTATTTCAAAATTTTCAACTCAATCGTGTATTATGTGTATTATCCATATACATTATATGTTGTAATATGCATATTACAGTTGAATATGATATTGAACCTATATAAGAGTTAGGACTTGTATTGAACCTAATATGCAGATGCATATATGCATATGGCATATATGCAATATGGATGAGTTAAGTGCAATTGGATATCTCTCTCACGCATACACAATTTTTAAACACCAGTAGCGCTGGTGCATTAGAGGAGACTTGTTTAACCATCCCTACTTGTATGAAAGTATGAGAGGATCCTCTCCAAACATACATAAAAATAAAGGTGATTTCTCTCTCTCTCTGATCAGATATGATCAATTTCATTTCTGATTAGGTATGATCAATTGTGGATTCTGCGTAACGAGAAGAGCGTTGGGATAGTATAGATGCTGCAGTTTATGATTCTTCTTTCTTTTCTAAACTATAGAGAATATAATCGATCAAGATGCAATTCTTATAGACCGATCAACACTAGGAAACATGTCGATGGATTCATGTCCTGATGAAACTGATTCCTTGAAGTCATTATTACCTAGAATCTAATTTAAAACATAATCCTCATCCTTTGATGCATGTTTTGAACCACCTCCAAAAAAGGCTCCCGAGCTTTAGCTAATAGACTATGTTCTTGCTATGAAAACTCAGCCTATCCTATGTCAATTATGATAAAGATATTTGTTATACACAAAACAACAAATATACATTTTCCCACAAAGACTGCCATTTTATCAGCGAATTTCCAACGTATTATAAAATCTTCAAATTGTTATAGATACTTCAAAATGTTACTATCAAACCAATAAAGTCTTGGTACAAGAATTCTTTTCCTGATTCATAGGCATACTCATAAGTTTCAAATGCCATCGTTATGTAGACACACGGTGTAATGGATCTAGGAACATCATCTGTGTACATTTGAAAACATTCTTGCTTTCTTTGTTAGTCCATTCCAAATTATCAATCGTGTTTCTTTAATAGGGTGTGATTGCAAAATTATCCATTCGAACAATATTCATTGGATAATTTTTACAAAACTATCCATCCCACTAGTGAAAGATTCAACACTGGGAATCAGATGCACTTGACTCCTAAAATGTTTTTGTATTTGAGGAATTTCTCGATGGAGTCAAGTCAATCCACAGAGCTGTCAATAATCATGTGCCGACTGAACATTGTCACATCTACACTAGTCATGTGAAGGCTGCTTATTCCTTAGTATGTTTATCTATTCTTCATGAATTGAATTATTTTTTGTTATGTTTCAGACATATTAGAGGTAGCTTCTTCTAATCGTTTAGGCAATGGAGAAAATTAGTATTTTAGGCAATAGTCTTTCCATCGTATTAGCTTAAAATCAGTATTTTTCTCACATGTAAACCACTAACTTAAACAAACTAATAGCTCGATGAATTGTAGCTCTGTTTCCCGTAGGAGCCTAGGCCCTTTATGAGGATACAGCTGAGGTTGCACCGATCACCTTCCGGTCGTTAAGGAAACCCATATCCCCAAACAATCCCATGGCGTCATTGATCAAATAAGCCACGCGGTAGTGCGCCTGCATCATGTGCCACTCTTCAAACTCATCAAACAACTCTAACCGCTTAATCCTACGTCTTTCCTGAGTCTCAATAAAATTGGTATAGACTTTTTCAGCATGTCCCAAGCAACAGCCTTTTGCCATCCCTGATCGAGGAAAAGTTTTTCCTTTGCGAGTAAAGTTTGTGTCGCATTGATGCTTAATAGAGCACAGCCTCGACTCTCCAAAATTCTGATCATTTGCTGACCAAAAACATCATCTGGATAGATCTTCTCATATAAGAAAAAAACTGTTGTAGAGAATGCTTTTTAATCAATTGTCTTGCATGAGTTAATTTTTTATATGTTCATTTAATATTTTTCATGGTTCAAGCGCCAAGTACTCTGTTATCTTATTTTTTTAATATTTTATTTATGTTTTTCATGTTACACAGTTCATGAACAATCATATTCAGTCAAGTCAAATTGGGTGTATTTGGATGGATGCTTGGTTCAAATTCGGTTCAAATTGGGTGCTATTTGTATTTGGATGGATGCTTGGTTCAAATTTGGTTCGAATTCAGTTAAGTAAAATTGGGTGTATTTGTATTTGGTTCAAAAAAAAGAAGTGGTATGTGGTCTGAACAGTTTCTGTGTAAATGGCTTATTTAAGAAGATGGGAATTCTAGCAGCCACTGGTGATTGATAAGGCCCTTGTCTAGTTTGGAAAAAATAGTCCCATTGACTCTATTGTTAGTCCAAGTGTATCTTGAACCATTGTAGCCTAATTTTATTAGGGAACCGGCTGCTATCATGTCATTAAAGTCTTCCATTGCATTGCACTCCACCTCAGCACCTCCTGACTTTTCTTCTTTATTTGAAATCACATTAAAATCTCCTATAATCAGCCAAGGAAATTTAGTATGGGAATAATTTATATCTTCTAGACTAAACCATAATATTCTTCTTTCCATAGTAGAGCATTTGGCATAAACAATAGCCACAAATATGGTTTTGTTCATAGCTTGGATTTCCACTTGTAAACACAATAACTCATCTTCGTAACTTACAACCTTAACTTGAATATCATTGTTCCAAAAAAATAATATTTTGTTGGATATATTGAAAAGAATGTTGGGGAATTTCCATTTCAACTAGTATTTCCTTATTTGGGATGACTCAATCTTAGGCTCTATTAAAGCCATAGAAATCACGCAGTGGGATCTTGTGAGAATTTTACTTACTAGTAGATCTTGTGAATCTCTTGAAGAGAGGATCAATAGGGATAAGTTTGACTAGCTTAACTGGATATTTGGACTTGTTCACTTTTTCTTGTTTGGCTCTAGCATCATAATTTTTCTTCAGCTTTATTTCCAACCAAGAAGTAAACCTTTTAAGCTCCTCCATCATAGGGACTGCATTTGCATTATCTTTTATATCTGATTGAAAATCTTTATTAAAAGGTTCATGTTTATCATATTCTTGGAGATTAAATCCTCTTGGAGATAAATTGCATTTATCAATAAAAATCACCTCTTCAATAGTGAGATCAATTGGTTGAAGTTTATACTTTTGAATTTGAGTTCTTCCTTCGGTTATTTTCAAAATTGAAAATTCCCCATATTTCAAGTTATTGGTGGTGGGTAGCAATTATTGGTTCTCTTATTCATTTGCTTGCATATAATCAACTGTTGGAGCTTGCTTTTCTTGCGAGACTTGAACTGTTGTTTGGGGACAGACTTGAACTATTGGAGTTGCTGGTGCCTTTCTTGGTTGTTTCTTGATTAGATCTTTGTTAGTAGATTCTTGAAAATGCATTTGTTCTCACTCTAACCCTTTTTTCATACAATATTTGCAAAATGATGGTAGAATTTCATACTCTAATTCTGCCAGAATCCTTTAGATCCACATCCTATCCAAATTTTATTGGGAAACTCGTCCAATAGATTTATTTTAACACATATTCGAGATATACTTGGTCTTGCAACTGAGGCTGTTGACTCATCCATTTTTAATGGTTTTCCTACCAATTGAGCAATATAGTAAAGAGAGGATTTTGCATAATGGTAATGTTGGTATACAAGCAATGATAGGTGGCGTGTTTAGGAATTCTCAAGGACATCTTATACACTCTTTTCGAAGTAGAGTTTGGGCTTACTCAGCCCTTGCTTCTAATTTACTTTGTTGTTCTTACAGCCTGCCAGCATGTCCAATCACTTCTGATCAAATATGTGATTATAAAGAGTGACAACTCTTCTATTGTCAAATATTGTTTGGCCCAAGAAGTTAAATTTCGCATCATTATGTTGTCACGAGAGTACGCCACATAAAAGCTCCCGCCATCACCGAAGATAATTTGCAGAAATAGTAACCTTTTTCTGAGCCACCGGACCACTTTGGTTTGGTATTGTCGTCACAAATGGAACTACCGGTAATCGATGTAGCTCCCTATTTGAAGATCTCCAATCAAATTAGCGGAGTAGAGGTGGATCCTCAAGTGAAGGAGTTGTGCTTGGAGATCAGTCGAAGCCTAAGAGAAATGGGAGCTCTGTTAATATATACCATCATACCAGCAGCATTTATGAGTATGTGTCATGGTACCACCACCAGTTTTTGGCCAAGGTAAGAAAGATGAAGGGTATGTGCCTCTGATATTGGAAAATGAAAACTAAATTAGAACCATTGTTCCCAGCTTTCAGTAAGCTGATGGGATGATGCTTAGGCTGAAGGCCTTGCTTTCTGGATAAGATTGGTTTGATTACTTTCACTCCAATTAGGACTTGAAGTTACTAAGCCAGATGCATGTTGTTGTTTTGGTCATTGCAATGAGAAAACACATTTTCCCAAATTCGAACTTCCTTGGAAATTGAATAATACTACTTTTGCCTTTCTAATCATCTTGTCATATATTTTTACAAGGGAAAAATTAAAGGAAAAAATCTAGTAAGTGAATATTTATAAGGTAAAATTAAGAGTGTCTTCTATGCGTATTTATATACGGATATATGTATATTCACCATAATAACTTACCTATTTATCTTTTATATTTTTCCTGGTATATTTATATTGATATCTTACTAAATAATTGGTCATAAATAATTACAGTAAATAAATGAGACCTTATAGTTGAGGCAGAACCAAAGATCTTTGGAGTACGAGTTAAGAGAAATGCATCGAATATGATATTGTACGTTTAAGGTAGTTAGTTGTATCGAAATCCTTATCATCGAATATGATATATAATCTTACTTGAGGTACTATACTATGTAGAAACAATTTTTATTGACTTTGAATTGATTCTTTGATCAACAATAAATGGGTACGTGATGTATATTAAATAATGTGTACAAATTTGGATACCATCTCAATCCTAGTTATTTGGGAGGACACAAATAAGATGATAAGGTTTTCGATAGTACTACATATTTAAAAGGATACAGTAATAGATAGTTGGACTTGGTTTCCAATTGGATATGAATAAGTATATGGATAGTACCTTTCTGAATGGATATGATAACGAATAGTTTGGGATCTGTTTTCTTTACACTCCCTCATTATATGTTCCTCCGGAATTGGTTTTCTTTTTCTCTAGCAGCTAAAAATTTATCCCAAGTGATTTAACCAAATCCTTGAGATCTGTGATAAATGATAACTGGTTAGCATTAGTCATTTTGAATTGGTAAAAGTAACTGTTCTAAGCACTCACTGCGTTTATTTGTAGATGGAATGGTTGACTGCAGGAGACTGTATAGTTGGTATGTATGAAGTAGTTGCAACTAAGAGGACAATTGACGTAGTTAAATTAGCAATGCAGCAAAATCGCAGCCTTTGGAGAATATCCTCAACGATGAGTGTATCAAACCTTAATTTAATCATCATCGACTTTCATATTCTCCATAAAATTAGTTTTTTGTTTCTTTTGTGGTCCTATCTAGCTATTTGCACACATGGCATCCGATGATGTGCTAAAGCCATTAGGTCACTTTGCTGAATCTCCCCTTGCATGGAAGTATCCGCACTTATGTGCAGGATAACTTGTAATAAAAGAGATTGCTCTTACTAATAAAATAAAAAGCGATCCTTGATATCTACCAATCTCAATAGCACGTCATTTGACCCAAGAGTGACATATTCAAGCTAAATTTTGTTCATTATGTTGTCCAATGGTAAAAGGAATCATAATGTGTATATTTATTTACATTAGTTGTTTAGAGTGTTGTGGCTATTTTTGTCGTCGTTTTTGAGTTAATTTTTATGTTTAAACAGGTTGGTTTTCATGAATAAATAAAGGAGACTCTGCTGAATTTTTAAAAAAATATTAAATGTTTTTATAAGTAAATAATATAAAGATGATTTAGAGATGCATGGATCGATATTTCAATTACAAATTCATGTTTGTTTCATGTACCATTAACGTGATTAATCCCTCAATTTTATTATTGTGTAATTAAGTTGATTATGTATGTTATATGTACGTACACAGATTCATGGCGAGAAAATGTCGGCGTTGTTTGAATATGTGCAATATCATTGTCAAGGAAAGATCACTTAAGAAACAACCATTCACAACACGAGTGGAAGACAATTTAGAGACACATATCGATATCCCACCGGAGTGAGGTGTTGCAACCCCAACCAACGACCCTAGTGGCACCCAGTCAGAGACGTTAATGACCCATATCAAGTAGGTAATAAAACATCTTTATTCTGTTTTTCTATATGTATGTGATGGCGTGTTAGGTAAGATATATATTTTTTGGGTATTCCGCCCTTAGTTTTTTATAATGTTGCAGCTATTTCTGTCATTTTTGAGTTAATTTTTATGTTTAAACAGGTTGGTTTTCATAAATAAACAAAGGAAATTCTGTCGAATTTTTTTAGAAATATTAAGTGTTTAAAAGTTAATAATATGAAGATTTACAAATTTGATAAGGTTTTTAAATATTGGCATCTATAGGTACTATTAAAAAAGATTACTTCCTTATTTAAGGTAACTGACACTAAATAAATTTTATTGCAGGTCGAAATTTTTTGTGGATAAGGCAAGTCATTGAAGTCGTTTTGATGGAGGATGTATGGTTCAAGATTGCGAGTTTACTTTTAGTTACATTATTTTATTTTATGAATAGACGAGATTTTATGTATTTTTTATAATGAGACAAGTGAAATTTTGTAGAGATATTTAGCTTGGTGGGCACAGTAATGAAATTGTCTATTTTATCTTTTGTATGAACTCTAATTTTAGTTGAATGGAAAATTGGGTGTTATATTTGTTGAAATGACATGTCAAATATGTCATATATTATTTTTAAGATTTTTTGTTTAAAAGTATATTGAGCATATTATGGAATGGATGAAATTTTAATTTTGGTGCAAAAATTATTAAAGACGACTTCTTTGCCGTCTCAAAAGGGTGCCATAAACGGGGACTTTTTGAGACGGTTCAGTTATCGTCTCAAAAAACTCTTTGGAGACGTATGTTGGTATCTCTAAAAAAACTTTAAAAGACGGATTTTTTGCCGTCTCAAAAGGGTCCTGTAAGCAATGACCTTTTGAGACGGCGTATTTCCCATCTCAAAAGAACTTTTTGAGACGACTTCTGCCGTCTCAAAAAGCTTTTAAAATGGGGGTCTAATACTACGCTCCTTTGCCGTCTCAAATGGCATCACAGAAAGATTTTGATACGGCTAGATGACTTTTTGAGACGGTTGGAGCACCGTTGTAAAAAGTAATTTTTTTGTAGTGTTCCCTTAGATTCTATCCTAGTCGTTCGTGAGTATTTTGATATATTTTAGGAGATACTGAGCCTATCCTCTACTCGAGAGATAGATTTTGTCATAGACTTGATGCCGGATACTCGACCGAATGCACCTGCTCCATACCGTACGGCTCCAGCAGAAATGAGGGAGTTACAAGATCAGATAGAGCAACTGTTAGGTCAAGGATTCATTCGTAGGAGAACCTCACCTTGGGGCGCTCGAGTTTTGTTTGTGAAGAAGAGAGATGGTTCACTGAGGTTATGCATGGATTACCGAGAGCTGAACAAGGTCACAATACGGAATAAATATTCGTTGCCTCGAATCGATGACCTGTTCGACCAGCTGAGAGGAGCAACCTTCTTTTTGAAGATAGATTTGAGATCAGGATACCATCAACTACGGATTAGGGAGCAGGATGTGTCGAAGTCTATTTTCTTGACGAGATATGGTTCCTATGAGTTCTGAGTCATGCCGTTTGGGCTGACAAATGCTCCAGTCGTATTCATGGACTTGATGAACCGAGTGTTCAGAGAGTTCTTGGGTCAGTTTATCATCGTCTTCATAGATGACATGCTAATATATTCACACACTGAGGATGAGCATGATGAGCACTTGAGGTAGGTTCTTCAGACGCTATGAGAACATCAGTTGTATGCTAAGTACGAGAAGTATGGATTCTGGTTATGGGAGGTGCAGTTTTGTGGAGATATTGTGTCAGAATTGGGGATATCAGTTGACCCGAGTAAAGTGTCGGTAGTGAGGGAGTGGGGATAGCCCACGACACCAATGGAAGTGAGTAGTTTCTTGGGGTTAGCCGGGTACTACAGGAGAATCATCTGAGGTTTCTCAAAGACAGCAGGTCCATTGACGAATCTGACTCGCAAGGGGGTACCGTATGTTTGGGATGATGCTTGTCAATTGGCTTTCGATGAGCTGAAAGATAAGATGACTTCAGCACCAGTTCTTTCTTTACCCAAGCCGAGAGTGGAGTATCCGGTTTACATCGATGCCTCTTTACGGGTACTCGGGGAAGAACTTCAATATGAGGAGAAGGATATAGTTTTTGCCTCTCACAAGCTTAAGATGCACGAAAGAAATTACCCCACCCATGACCTAGAACTAGCAGCGATTATTTTTGCATTGAGGATATGGAGACATTATCTTTTGGGGGAAAAGTTTTGCTTGTTCACAGACTAAAAATCAGTGCAGTACCTGTTCAACCAGCGAGAGCTGAATATGCATCAGCGCAGATGGTTAGAGTTTGTGAAAGACTACCAGTTCGAAATTCAGTACCATTTGGGAAAGGCTAACGTGGTTGCTGATGCATTGAGCCATAGACCGGTAGGCGACGTAGCGAACGTCTGGAAAGAGAAGTGGAAAGAGTTGGGACACCAGGACGCGATATCCCATTCCTTTATATCTGTCATGATAGTCACACCCGAGATTGTTACGAGGGTGATACAAGCATAGTCTGCGGACTCATTCTGTCAGGAGAAGATTGTAAGGCTCTTAGTTGAG
Source organism: Sambucus nigra (assembly GCA_949130495.1). NCBI lineage: Eukaryota > Viridiplantae > Streptophyta > Magnoliopsida > Dipsacales > Adoxaceae > Sambucus > Sambucus nigra. The sequence goes on along the minus strand of OX422215.1, from coordinate 320,175,062 downwards.
GGCACTGAGTCCTATTCAGTAAGTTTCTATGGAGGTTTGAGGTTTAATGGGAGATTGGTGGTTCCAGCAGGAGAAGACTTACATCATGCAGTGATGACACAGTCTCACGGGTCCAGATTTGCGATACATCTCGTAGGAGATAAGATGTACCAGGATATGAGGCGGCAGTACTGGTGGAGTGAGATGAAGAAGGACATTGCTGAGTTTGTGTCCAATTGTTCTACTTGCCACATGGTAAAGGTAGACCACCAGAGACCTTTGGGATTGCTTCAGCTGTTGGAGATACCTACATGGAAGTGGGAGAGTATTTCCATAGACTTCATTACTGGGCTGCCTAAATCACAGCAGGGTCACGACTCCATCTGGGTTATTATGGACCGTTTGACCAAGGTGGCTCATTTTCTACTAGTACTGACAGACTATACCACGAGCCAGTATGCTCAGTTGTTCATTGCCGAGAATATTAGGCCACATGGGGTGCCCCTGAATATTGTGTCGGATAGAGATAAGATTTTCGTGTCGCGTTTCTGGGAGAGCTTTCAGGAGGCCATGGGTACAGAGTTGAGATTGAGTTAAGCTTATCACCCACAAACGGATGGACAAATAGAGCATACCAATCAGATGTTATAAGATATGCTACGCATGTGTTTCCTTGATTTTGGAGGAGGATGGGAGTCGCATCTTCCACTGGTGGAGTTTGCTTACAATAACTCCTATCAGTTCACGATCGGCATGGATCCATTTGAAGCATTGTATGGAAGGCCTTGTCATTCTCCAACTTGTTGTCTAAAGGTGGGGGATAATAAGTTGCTCGGACCAGAGGTAATTCAGGAAACCTCAGCTAGGATTGACCTTATCAGGAGTCGCATTCGGGTAGCCCAGGACAGGCAAAAAAGCTACACCAATGCAAATAGGTCTTTTCGAGAATTTAATGTGGGGGACCAAGTATTACTTCGCGTGTCTCCTATGAGAGGAGTGATGAGGTTTGGGAAGAAGGGGAAGTTGGTCCCAAGGTACGTGGGACCATTTCCCATTATCGAGAGGATTGGGCCGGTAGCGTACAAATTAGGGCTTCTAGAGCTCTTGCACCGCATTCACGATGTATTCCACATTTTGTCGTTGAGACGATACCGTCGGGATGATATGGTCCACACCCACATCGCAATAGAGGAGATTGACTTATAGCCCGACAGCTCTTACGAGGAGAGACCAGTGGCTATCCTAGACCATAGTGAAAGGAGATTGAGGTCGAAGGTAGTTCCACTTGTACGGGTCCAGTGGGTGCATCATAACGTGGAGGAATCCACTTGGGAGCATGAGGCAGACATGCGAGAGAAATACCCATAGTTATTCTATTCTTACCAGGTATACCTATCTTGATTTATTTTTAGTTGATGCCTCAATTATGTTAGTCTAGGGTTGATTAGAACTAATTTCATGATAGAAAGTGTAATTTGAAGATTAGAATTCGCATGTTGTAGAGGTAATAATCATATTCTGGACATCCAATCCACATGTAGAGGATATACCACGAAATTTCATGGTTTTAGAAGTAGAAAATCTGGAAAAAGAATTGAGAGAACTGAAACTTAAAGAAAATATTAGGGTTCTTGAGGTTTATGTAGATTTTGCGCTTTAAATTGTTATACTTGATGAAAACCCACACGTTTTACGTAGAAAATTTTGTATTTGGGTATATAGTACTAGTAGTATCATTATATGGGAGTTTGGGAGTTAAAAATGGTGATTCGGTAGAGGTTGGAGGAGGATTCCCGTAACTGGGTTTCTGCAGTTTCGCCATAACTGCTTGATTGATCGATCGACCCAAGAACATCGATCGATCGAGCCCTTGAGCATAATTGTTAGAACATTTTGGGACATAAATAGGACCAGCAGGGTTTTAGTAAACATCCATAAGTGTACTTAATGTAATATGAATTTAAGGCTTAACGGGGAGTGATTTTTATGAAAACATGCGAACGTTCAAATAAATGATTGAGACTCATAAGGAAGCTAGCCTGGAGAGTATGTGAGAGTACTTACTGAAATTATACTTAGGGAGATAGAACACTTCGAGAGAAAATAAGTAAGTTTGGAATATCCTATAAATAAGAATAAAAAGGACGAGTCCGTTATATGGGAAAATCGAGTAAAGTGTACTAAGAACAAATAATCATAATTATGGGTCATGGGTGTACTAATTTAGAAATGGGGATAGTAATATATATATATATATGTGTGTGTGTGTGTGTGTGTGTGTGTGTGTGTGTGTGTGTGTGTGTGACTGTGTGTTTGTGCATATATTTTATATGTGAAAAATCATGTCCGCGCTACTTGCAATCACGGAGGTTACCGTGCCGGGACACTCTTATCTCGATGGGACCTTTATGGGGGATATTAACTTGTAACCTAGAACATAGAAATCCTTGGTGCAGGCTATCTGATTGATAGTCGGACGGTCCTAAGAGACGTAAGGGTATGTGCTGACCTCTTAGTGACTTGAAACTATGCTTTGCCTCCATTTTTATGTGTTTTGTGTTAATATAGTTTGAGAGTTATTCCGAACTAGTATTTCCCTTAGTATGAGTGATATGGGGACTTGATAGCAGAGTATGCCAGCACCATAAAGTTTATGTGGGGTGCCGATAGTATATATATATTATATGAGTGATTTAATATATATATATATATATATATACATGAAACTGGGAACTTTCATCTGTGTATAAAAAGTAGTTCAGTAACGAATCAATACTCCGACTTTAATATAAGCGTTTGGAAATCTTGTGACAACACTAGTATATTTTTAAAATGAAATGAGATAGCTGTGCGAACCTTATTCTCAGAAAATAATTATCTTAGACATATAAATCGTCAACATGAAACCTTATGTGATATTTACATAAAAATGAACTTTCGGGGTTAATAGTGCGGTAGGCGTGCACACTAGGTGAGAGGTGAGAATTTCTCAAGAGAGTGTCGTATACTAACATGATTGTTGCATTAGCCGATAAGAATTTTAAATACTTGCTAAACTAAATTTGAACTGTTTTACAATCGGGCTCTGACCCGTCTCTTGTCATCTTTTCTCTCTTGTATATATATATATATATATATATATATATATATATATATATTTATATATGTACGTATATATTACAGGTGCCTAGCCACAGGTGCGTCATGCTTAGGCTCTTTGGACTGGGCGTGCTGAAACTTATGTGGGAGTTGCAGGCCATTTTCTTAGACGACCTCCTTGTTGATTCCACTCTTAGTTCAGTTTTTAATTAGTTGGGCATGTGTCGCCCGTTTCCTTATTCAGTTGGATTTGTCAGAGACTCTGTTCAATTATCTTTCATATTTTACTCGTTGGGATTTAATTACTGTCAGGATGATTTTTCCTTTATGGTTTTAAAGTGGTATTAGTCATCTGAATGGTTAAATTATTGGGTGTTCTTTTCCAGCCTTTATAATTGTGTGATTCTTAAACTGTTACTTATTAAAGGTTTTCATAATTGGATTTAATAAAATGGAAATAATGGTTTTGACACTTAGCTTAATTATTTAGGGTGTTTAAATTGGATAGTTTCTTTTGCGACAGTGATGCTAAGAATGAACCAACCGTTCACCTTGATTATAATTTGATAAAGGATTGATCACCCGGTATTTAAATAGGCTGGGTGTCACAAGGATGTGGCAGCAGTTCCAGCTCAATTTTCCACTGTATGGGAGAAAGTTAGGGATGTCTTTTAGAAGGCACATCCCCCATAGTTCTCGGGCAGTTCTAATGTTGTCATCGTGAGCAAATGGAAGAAAGACATCCAGAGGCACCTTCGCATGTATGAGTGCACAGATATTCAGAGACAGTTACTGTCTACCTTCAATCTAGTAGGGGGCACCTTATAGTGGTGGGAGACCACTACCACTTTGAAGGAGGGGAACAATATGACGATTCAGAGTTTTTGGGTGCGATATGACTGCAAATACTTCCCTTCCGCCCGTGCAAACTGAGATGAGGCAGAGATTGTTCATCTCAGGTATAAAGGTACGACTATTGCAGAGTATGAGGAGGAGTTCACGAGATTGATAACCATAGTTGCAGATGATGTACCTACCGAAGAGAAGAATATTCGGATGTTCATGGATGGCTTAACTTGGAGGATTTTCCAGCACCTCATGGGTAATTTGTCGTTAGGTATTTATATTGATGTACTCAACGCTTCCCTGTTATATTGCTAGGACCACCGCTTCCATCAGTAGGGGAGCAAACGAGTCAGGGAGTCCAACCAGCAGGGACGAACATGAGGTAGTAGTGCTAGTGGGGCATCGGTAACTCAGGAGCAGGTCCGTCAAGGTGAGAAGAGTTCCCATTAAGGGGACCTTGCTAAGAGATTCCGATCGGGTGACTCTAGGCAGGGGCATGGGGGTTGTAGATAGGGCCAACAGGGTTAGTCCAGTCATCAGGGCCAACAGCGGTATCAGTAAGTCCAGAAAGGCCAATGGAAGGATGGTAACGACCATCAGGGCCGAGGATAGCAGGGACGGATGGGAGGAAATTTTAGGGGAAGATGCTTTAGTTATTGTAGGAATGGCCATAGGCGTCGGTATTTCTCAGAGGGGGATAAGTCCCCACAGCAGCAGGGTGCCCGTCAGGAGCCGTAGAGACCGATCTTTCCTGTCGCCCTCCCAGCACCACCTCAAATACCAGCCTTCCCAGCCATCCTAGCAGTCCCAGTTCAGCAGGGATAATTGCAGTATGGACATGATTATAATATCCACCAGGCAGCAGTACCGCATGTGCCACCCGCAGTTGAGGGTAAGTATCCTATCCATGGTACTATGGGGCACGTTTTATTTGACACAGGAGCTTCACACTCCTTTATTGCCACTAGATTTGCACGTGCCATGGGGTTATTAGATTCAGCCAAGAGTACTGTTACGTGTGTAGACTCACCATTGGGTAATGGGTCATTGATTTTCTTTATATGCTAGGGAGTAGGCATAGACATTGAAAGTCTGATTTTTCCTGTAGATATGCTAGTCTTAGATATGCACGAGTATGACACCATTATTGGCAAGGATTGGCTTATTGCTTATAGAGCCATGATAGTCTGTTTCAGTAGGAGTATTATTTTTCTATCCCGAGTCAGGAGATGTTTCTGGTGGCGATGCCTCGTCCTGAGGGAGGATCGTCCACCCATTTATATTACATAGAGGAGGAGACCTCTAAGGAGATAGTGATTCCCATTAATTCGATTCCTATAGTTTGCGAGTTCTCCGATATATTCTAGGATATACCGGGACTAACGCCTAACTAAGAGACAGATTTCATTATAGATTTGATGTCGGGCACTTGGCCGATAGCCCATGCACCCTACCGTATGGCTCCAGATGAGATGAGGGAGTTATGGGACCAGATTGAGCAGTTGTTGGGATAAGGCTTCATACGTAGGAGTACCTCACCTTGGGGTGCTCCCGTGCTGTTTGTGAAGAAAAGAGATGGGTCATTGAGAGTGTGTGTAGACTACCGAGAGTTGAACAAAGTCACTATACGAAATGAGTATTCGTTACCCCGAATTGATGACTTGCTCGACCAGTTGCGAGGAGTTGCCTTCTTATCAAAGATAGACTTGAGTTGGGATATCATCAGTTACGGATTAGGGAGCAGGATGTGTCGAAGACAGCTTTCTTGATGCAATATGGATCCTATAAGTTTCGGGTTATGCCGTTTGGGCTAACCAATGCCCCAGCCATGTTCTTGGACTTAATGAACAGGGAGATCAAAGAGTACCTGGAACAGTTTGTCATTATTGTCATAGATGACATTTTGATTTATTCCCAAACTGAGGAGGAGCATTTCGAGCATTTGAGATGGGTTCTTTACACTCTACGAAAGCATCAGTTATATGCTAAGTATGAGAAGTGAAGGTTTTGGCTATGCGAGGTCTAGCTCTTGGGATACAATATTTCATCCAGGGGATATCCATAGATTCGGGGATGGTGTACACGGTGAAGGAGTGGGGGCAGCCCACGACACCGTCAGAAATTCGTAGTTTCTTGGTATTGGCAGGGTATTATAGGCGGTTCATTCGAGCATTCTTAAAGACAGCGGGTCCATTGACTAATCTGAATCGCAAGGGGTACCATATGTTTGGGATGATGCTTGTCATTTGGCTTTCGATGAGCTAAAGGATAAGTCGACTTCGGTGCCAGTTCTTGCTTTACCCAGGCCAGGAGTGGATTACCTTGTGTATACTGACGCTTCCCTACAGGGACTTAGTGGAGTACTTCAGTAGGAGAAGTAGGCTATAGCTTATGCCTCCCACAATCTCAAGCCTCACAAGAGGAATTACCCCACCCATGACTTAGAGCTAGAAGCGATGGTGTTTGACTTACAGATTTGGAGACACTACTTGTTGGGAGCGAAATTTTTCTTGTTCACTCAGTGGGAATTGAACATGCGTCAATGCAGGTGGATGGAGTTTGTGAAAGATTACCAGTTCGAGATACAGTACTGTGACACCCCTCCTGATTAAATACCGGGTGATCAGTCCTTTATTAAAATTAAAACAAAATGTTTGGTGGGTTCATTCTTAGCATCACTACCGAAAACATTTAATATTATTAATCACCTATTAAATAATTAAGCTAAGTGTCAAAACATTTTCCATTTAATTATTCCTAATTAATCCATTAATAAATTTCCATTCATTAAGATATAAGCTACTCACATTCTACAAGAATATAATAAATACTAAACATGAATTAAATACTTAAGTAAATCAGACTGGATAAAACATTCCAGTTCAAAGTCACAAACCATAATATCCTCAAGTGTAACAGAAATAAAATACTAAAATGAATTGGGTACAATCGCTAATAAATGACTGAGAAAGGGGTGAAGCATGCCCAAAATGGAATATCTGAATAGAGTAGAAAGAAATGATAGAAACGTCTACGTGCAAAGACCTGCAACTCCCACAACCACTGCAGCTCGCTAAACGATCCACGCGTCTAAGTCTAGTGGTAACCCTGTGGCTGGGCACCTAATATAATATATATATATATATATATATATATATATATATATATATAGCAAAAGAGAGAGAAATAGCAAGAAACGGGTCACATCCCGAGTTGTAAAAATATTTGTTTTAGCAAGTATTTAAAACTGCAATAATGCATTCATTATGTGCATGTTAGTTTTGAACTCTCAAATGAGATTCTCACCTCTCCACTATTGTGCACGCCTAACATATGTCTATTCTAACCTAATTACCCATAATATTCCCAACTAGATCATAGGCTTATACTTCTAAATGTATCTCAAAGGAGGAACCCGTATCACTTATACAATACGATTTTAAGATCATTTATTCTAATCAACCGTACATTAGATTTGTTGTTCACAAGTAATTTCACACATTAGAATCATTCACAAGTATATATATATATATATATATATATATATATATATATATATATATATATATATATATATATAAGGACAATTGGCTCGGCGTCTATTACAAACCATAAATCTCATAGCACAAATATTGGGGGCGAGCATACTTACCAGTCAAATGGGTCATGCACATACCTACGCTCCCATTCAACCGTCGAAATGATCCTACATCTCAGATAACACGTATCCAAGTTCATATGCTCTGAGTACAAGTCAGATATCCCCCCATTGGGTCACCCAGGATAAGACTGTGCACTGCGCAAAAACCTCCTCCCGATACCAAGTAGCGTAGGTATGCGATACACACAATAATAATAATAATAATAATAATAATAATAATAATAATAATAATAATAATAATAATAATAATAATAATAATAATAATAATAATAATAATAATATAATAGGTGTTCCCACGTCCTATTAAACTCCAGGTATTCACCCAACCCATACATACATTTCTACACGTAGTATACTTCTCATTACTACTTATAATGTAATTTAACTCGATTACTCACTCTCTCGAAATTTCCAAAGGTAATTATCCTATCCAATTATTAAAGTATTATCCTAGGAATGCTTCCAAATAATTCTGTACTGGGCTAAAAATCATCAATTGGTAGTGCTCCCTCACTCAAAATAATCGTGTATTACAAATTAGGACTGAACTGGAAAAATCCAATTTTTTCGGAGCTGTCATTCGAACCAAACAGGATGTCGTTTGAACGACATCGCGCGAGACCCTGTCTCATTCGAACCAGACTCAATCTCGTTCGAATGAGATTGAGCGTTTCTCTGGTTTGGCCATAGCTGTTACGTTTTCCTATTACTGCTTCGTCTACCTCAGAATTTCAGTCCTAAAACCTCTAAATTTCTCAACCCAAACACCAAAACAACAATCCTAATTGAGATTCTAACATGTATAAATGATTTCCATTAACTTAGATGCATTAAATCATCATAATTCATCTATAAAATCCAAAATCCTCAATTTAACATATCAAAACCCTAGTTCTTAAATTTCCAACCCAAGAACATGTAATTTACAGATTAGCTCATCATTTAAATGTAAAACATCATGGTTTTTCCTGTACATAAATGGATAAATCAAGCTATCCTCAATTTCATACCAGATTAAGAATTTAACTTCCTTAATTTCCCCAAAATTATGTATAAACATGGTTTCTACAATCCTACACTAACATGAACATAAATGGTGCTCAAAGAAAGAAAGTAATAAACACTTGCCTCAATTTTGAAGGTCTGATCCGCTAGTGATGTTGGTATAGGTGCATTTCTCGTCTCCTGATCTATGCTTTTGTGAGATTTTTGGTGTGAGTTCTTGAGTTATGCACCAAGAACTCCTATGGTTCCTTCTTTCTTCCTTTATGCCTCTCTCTTTTCTCTCTCGTAGGTTTAGAACTGATAACTCCCCTCTAAACCACGTACATCCATATTTGATTTCCTAATTTTCGTCCATAATATTTCCCCAAAAATTCAAAGGACAAAAATACCCCTACGAGGTGCCGGTTAGGCCTAAAAACATCCCGGAGTCCAAATAAAATACCCGAGTAGAGTTTTCTGTCGATCTCGACTCTTCCAGACTCGATGGCGCACTCAAAATTACCATACGAGTTACTTAAAAATAATTTAATTTTTTAATCCATTAAATTAGTCCCGACACGACTCATATGCGCGTCCTGACTTAATGTACCAAACTGTCGTATTTTTCACTCTCGACAATTTATAAAATTTCATAATTCCGTATTACGTATTCACACAGTAATATTCCATAATTATCAACAATAAGTATTAACCCTTATCACGCTAGTTAATATTTATCTTTAATCCAGAATTTCGTATTATGTATTCACACAGTAATATTCCATAATTCTCAACAATAAGTATTAACCCTTGTCACGCTAGTTAATATTTATCTTTAATCCGGATTAATTTATATTTAATTCTCTCACATTTTTAATTTAATTAATCCCATAATTATTTAACATAATAAAAATACAGGGTGTTACAACTACCACCCAGGGAAGGCTAACGTAGTTGCTGATGCATAGAGCCGTAGGCCAGTAGGTGAGGTGGCGGATGTGCGGAAGGCGAAATGGAAAGAGTTGGGACATCAGGATATAGTGGCTCAATCCTTTATGTCTATAATGATAATCATGCCAGAGATTGTTACGAGGGTGATCAAGGCCCAAGCCGCTGATTCATTTTGCCAGGATTAGATTATACGGCTTCTAGCTGAGGGCGCAGAGTCATACTCAATGAGTTCAGATGGGGGTTTGCGATTTAATGAGAGATTAATGGTCTCGAAGGGGGAGGACTTACATCCTGCAGTGATGACAGAGTCACATAGATCTCAATTTATGGTACATCCCGAAGGGGATAAGACGTACCAGGATATGATGCGACGGTACTGGTGGTGTGGGATAAAGAAGGACATTACGGAGTTCATGTCCAAGTGTGTCACTTGTCAGTTGGTAAAGGTGGATCATCAGAAGCCATAAGGGTTACTTCAACCGCTATAGAACCCTATGTGGAAATGGGAAAGCATTTCCATGGATTTCATCACTGGATTGCCTACATCACAACGGGGTCAAGATTCTATATGGGTAGTAGTGGATCGATTGACCAAGGTAGCCCATTTTCTACCGGTGTGGACAGACTACACTACAGGACAGTATGCCCAGTTATTTATTGTTGAGATTGTGAGGTTTCATGGAGTTCCCCTGGATATCGTGTCCGACAGAGACAAGATTTTTGTGTCACGCTTGGAGATCTTTTAGGAGGCTATGGGTACCGAGATGCCATTGAGTATGGCTTATCACCCACAGACAGATGGATAGACTAAACGTTATAATCAGATACTGGAGGATATGTTACCCATGTGTGTCTTTAATTTTAGAAGGGGTTGGGAACAGTACCTTCCACTGGTGGAGTTCGCTTATAATAACTCCTACCAATTTACAAATGGCATGGATGGCCCCATTTGAGGCATTGTACGACAGACCTTGTCGTTATCCCGCTTATTGGCCAGAGGTGGGGGACAATAAGTTACTCGAGCCAGAGGTGATTCAGGATACATCAGCCCGGATTGAGATGATCAGGAGTCGCATTCAGGTAGCTCAGGACAGGGAGAAATGCTACGTCGATATAAAGCGATTCTTCAGGGAATTTAGCATAGGGGACCAAGTAATACTGTGAGTGTCTCCTATAAAATGAGTAATGATGTTCTGGAAGAAATGTAAACTGGCTCGAGGTACGTAGGACCATTCCCCATTTTCGAGAGGATCAAATCGGTGGCAAATAGTCTTGGGTTGTTGGAGAACTTGCACCGTATTCATGATGTGTTCCACATTTCATGGTTGAGGTGGTATCTTCGGGATGAGTTGGCCCACACTCCCATTGCGATAGAGAAGATTGACTTGAAGCTCGACAGTTATTATGAGGACATACCAGTGGCTATCCTAAACTATAGTGAGAAGAGATTGAGGTCGAAGGTAGTCCCACTTGAACGGGTCCAGCGGGAGCATCATAATGTAAAGGAGTCCACGTGGGAGCGCGAGGCAGACATGCACGAAAAGTATCCTGAATGGTTTTTACCAAGTATGCCTTATTGTTCAAATTTCGGGATGAAATTCGGTTATAAGGGGGGAATTATTTAATACCCCATATTTTTTTATGGCCTTTAATTATGAGATTAATTAAATTAAATTGGGATAAATTAATTTAATATTAATTCAGATTTTAAAATACATATTTAATAGCGTGACGAGAGTTAGAAATTATTGGTATGAATTATGTTGAATATTACTTAATGAGTAAAGTAATATATGAGATTGAATTTATTAAAATTATCTGGAGTGAATAACACGATAGTTATAAAAATTAAGTCAGGACGCGCGTGTCAGTCGTGTCGGGACTAATTTAAAAAACAAAAAGCAAATTAATTCTAAGTCGCAGGTATGGTCATTTTGTGTGCGCCAATGTGTCTGGGAGGGTCGAGATAGTCAGAAAAGTCTATTCGGGAGTTTAGTTTGGGTCTCGGGACGTTTTTAGGCCTAAGCGGTAACCCGAGAAGGCATCTTGGTAATTTCCAATTTTAGGCCTTAATTAATGATGAAATTATTAAGGCTGTATCAGATGGTGTGTCGATAAATTTAGGGTTAGGAGAATCAAAAAGTGAGGAAATCATAGGAAGAAGAAGGAAAGATCTTTCCAAGGTGTTCAAGGCCAAGAACCACCCATTTTGCACCTCCACCACCACCAAAGCATAGATCAGAAGAAGAGGATCATTCCTATACCACTCAAATTCATCGGATCAGACCTTCAATTTCCAGACAAGTATCTGTCTTGCTGTTTTTGAGTTGATACAACATTCATGTTATAATAGGAAGAACAAATCCATGTCTTAGGGAGATTTAATGTAATTGGAAGACTAGAATTCACATGTTTGAAAGGGAACCATGTTAGGATGATATCCTTATTACACGTAGAACATCTATCACGAATTTTAATGATGATTAGAGGAGGAAATATGGAAATATCATGTGGATTCTTAAATTTATATGGTAAACTAGGGTTAAAGACCAAATCATGAATTACAACCATTTAATGGTGATCCCATAATGAATTTCTCTAGATTTTGCGTTAGAAATTATTTATACCTGCTTCTATAACGTTTGTGATGTTTAGTTGGGATTTTGGGATATTTTAATGAAGGTTTTGTCGATTAAAATGGAAGAAACCTGTAGGCATTATGTGCTGAATTTCTAGGCCAATAAATGCTCGATCGATCGATCGACTCAAGAATCTCGATCGATCGACTGAATCGATCGATCGACCATTCCCATTGATCGATCGGCTCCTTCTAGAATTTGAATCATGTCTATTTTTAATGTTAATCCAACCCCAATGGACCCTTGGACATAACCTAAATGCCATGATGGGACTTGGGAAGGACCAGTAGGGTTGTAGGCAAGGTTCGAGTAGTATGATTTTTATATGAGATTTAATTCTGGGGTCACGGGGTATAAAATGGGATGAAGATCGTGTGTATGCTAAATTAGATCTTGTGAGAATTAAGGATGACTTCGACCAGTAGGGTAGAGAGTGTACACCTACTGATTTTATATTTATTAGAATGATACAGTTCGAGAGTCAAGAGGTACTTGAGAACTTTCGGTAATTGAGAAAATAAAAGAAAGAATTAATTATACGTAGGACTCGGGCATTACGTGCCACGTACGATTAGAATATGTTGTGGGTCGTGGGTGTAACTATCTGAATTATATGAATACATATATATAAGTGTATGTATATATATTATAAGAATATATGTGTTTAATCATACTCGCACTACTTGCTATCATGGAGGTTTCCGCGTCGGGACAGTCTTATTCTAATGTGACCTTAATGGGGAATATTGACTCATACCCCAGAACATAGGATCCTTGGTACAGGCTATCTGAGAATGATAGTCAGACGGTCCTAAGATACGTAAGGGTATGTGCTGACCTCTTAGTGAGTGGAAACTATGCTTCGCCTCCAATATGTTTATTTTTTGTTAATACAGTTCGAGCGTGGATCCGAACTAGTATTTTCCTCATTTGTATGAGAGGTACAGGAACTTGATATCAGGGTATGCTAACACCATTGATTTTATGTGGGGTGCCCTATTAGTATATATATTATGAGTGATAAATATATGTACATGTGATTCATCTGCTATGCTTGTAAGTAGATCAAAATTAAATAATTGATATTAAAGGAATTAAGTGTTTGAGAACTTAAGTCTATATTGAGATATACATAGCTGGCTTGGTAAATTCATAAGGAAAAGTTATCATGTATAAATTTTAGGTAAGCGATCACGTGAATCGGGATGGATGAGAAGAAAATATGTTAGACTAGTTAACGGGTTAGCTTTATCTATATTTATTTAGTAGTACGTTAGGCGTGCACAATAGTTGAGAGGTGTGAATTCTCAAGTGAGTATCGAGGCACTAACATGGTTGTAATATCAACTAGTAAGCAATTTATATTCTTGCTAAACTATTTTTAAAGCTATTTTACACTCGGGCTCTGGCCCGTTTCTTGTCATCTCCTCTTTCTCTTGTATATATATATATGTATTACAGGTGCCCAATCATAGGGGCGTCAGACATAGATCTTTGTACTATTGACGTGTTGCAGCTAGTGTGGGAGTTGCAGGTCATTGCATTTAGACGACTTAATCCTTGTCATCTTAGCTCTTCACTTGGTCCTTTTAGATAGGGCATGTGTCGCCCATTTTCAGTTTCTATTTTGTTTAGAGAAACTTTGTACTCTTTATTTATTTCAGTATTCAGTTTTAGTTGAGATTGTTTTAATTATTACTTTGTCCTTCGATTTGGTATATTTTATTTGGAATGATCAATCTAGCCTATTATTTCCACTTGGTATTCAATATTATTATATGTGTTCATTAAATGGCTTCATATATAAACTCATTAGAATGGGACTTAATCTATAAAATTAAATGTTTTGACATTTAGATTAATTATTTATTAGGTTTTTAATAAAGAAAATTTATTTTCGATAGTGATGCTAAGATTGAACCAACCGGATACTTTGGTTTAATTTAATAAAGTACTGATCACCCGGTATTTAATTATTCGGGGTGTCACATATATATTACAAAAACACGTATACTAAAATGAAATTAATATATTAATCATGTTCAAACCAAATAGTTTTAAACGTATACCCATTGGGCCTGTTATGTCCCACTATCTCTTGTCGCATCAAATTCACATGCCATCCTTATAGTATACAACATCCAATCACGGTTAATCGCTTGCCACTTTCTCATGGAACTTTTACTTATTGGTGATACAACACACCCTTGGTATTATTGAATTCGTGTTGGATTTTTTACCACATAGTTCCCCCTCTTTGGTTAATTCCCATTTTTCCATCAATACAATATTTATAATATGCATGATACAATGCAATTTCATCAATTGCACTAAAATTTAGTAGTCTTGTAGAATGGGATGGAGAAGACGATGTAAGTATTTTAAGAGTGAATTGATACCTTTAAAAAGATTGTGTTAATATTTAGGGTCAAATCTAAAATATTTATACAAAGATTTAAAATCATTAACGTTTTAATCCTTAATGGTATGATTCAAAAAAGCTGCCCTATCTTCAGCCATGGAAGAGTTCCACCTTTAGAATTTCCCCATAAGAAAATTATCCCATGTCTAGATCATATGTGGAAATATCCCACGTTTAAACCTTAAAAGGCTAAAGCTTCCACATTTGAGATCTTATCCCCCTCTCTTTAGAAAATTCGTTAGCTCTCCTATAAGTTTGAGAGAGGGTTAATGGATACCCTCCCTCTTTTACCAGTTCTTCTCCCTATTGTGAGACACTTTGAAGGATCCCAAATGGGCTTATGGTACCCATTGTGGAAGGCCTAACACTTGTTGGGACTATTATGGGAGGGGATACTCAAAGTATGTCGATCGAGTAATTTTGACACTATAAGCACCTAGGCACTATAACCAAAGCTACGAATACCGTTTCCTAAAGAAAATACACACTCTCCATGGGTGTACTATAAATTTTCTTGAATTAGTATCTTACATCCCTTAACAATGGATAATCATGTTTTCATCGTGTATTGGTTAGAGGACTACTAGTCAGTTATGTCATTTATCGAGAAGGTCACGATTGGTATCAATCTTGATCTTTATTAGACTTCATGCGTACATATATTATTTTCTTTATATTCTTAAGTACTTTGGGGTATTAATTTATATGTTAAGATATTAATTTTTAAAACCAAATATTTGGGATGATCTATGCGGGCAATTAAGTGAGCACTTCTGACTCAATCATGGTATGCAAGGCCTTTCTAGTATATCCATCGGTCACAAAGGTCACCAAAAAGACTATATCGGGCTTTCGCACTTACCGAATTAAAAGGAATGAGTTTAATATCAAGAGTGATTCAATCTAGAACACTTGTGGTGATAATGAACATCAAGGTGGCAGTGGTGCACAACAAGCTCTAGTAGTCAGGGTAGTGTCCCTTAGATAACCACTAATCATACATAATAATTATTATATACCGGGCTTCTTATATATTATTGTATCATAAATATAGAATGTGACTTGGACCAATGATATTGTTACACCTGTCATTAGAAGAAGATCATCTCATTTCACTAAGTGTAGTCAATTCATCTTCTCCTTGGTCAACTCAGCATTACTTCTGGTAAGCTAAGCAGCGGACCATAATAAATTGATGTTATTAGTTTAAATCACTAGGAACGTATATGCATCCCACATGAGAATATGTATATCCCCCATTATATGAATGGGGGTAAGTCCCTTCATCTTATTGTAATTCATTAACTACCTTTAGAATGTAAAAAGTGCATTTGCCTTACCTATAAAGGTATTCCACCTATCCACCTACTCTCTCTAACTCTCCCCTATAAGTAGCACCCACTCCTATTTGGGGGGTATAAAGAATCAAAAAGTTAACTGAGAGAACTTTGAAAGATTGTACACATTCAAGTTAATGATTGAATAACAAACCCCTACACAATACATGTGGATGTGGGTATCATACTAGTCGAACCATGTTAATCATCTATCTCAATCCAAATTTCTCTTCTCTCTTTCTAATCTGGACCGTTGATCTCTTTATTTGTTAGAGTTTATTTTTACTATTTATAATCTATGAATCATAAAATCCATATACTAATTTTAGACAACGGCAAGTCATTTGTTATTTCCTACCACCTCTTAACCATAAACCCTTGAATTGTGACTGTTCAGAAACGATTTGGATTTCTTGGAAATGGGAGAAGATTCGAAGGGCAGTCGTGAAAATGAAATCATTCCACCTTTAACCCTTATGGGAATGGCGGACATATAATGATTTTTTATGAACTTGGTTAAAGGCCAAGAGGCAATGCAAGAAAGTTTTAAGCAGTTAACGCAGACACTCTTGGATGGACAAGGTATACTTGAAGGGGAATCTGCCAACCCGACATGAGGTGAACATCTAGGTAAGAGGGTGGACATGCCACCTCTAGATCCTTGCTTAGGAGGATGATATACATATTACACCTAGGCATTAGAGAAACTAAAAAGGCTAAGTGGGGGATCACAGGAAGTAGAAAGCATGTCCAGACATTCTGGATTTCGATATGATAGGTCATACTACCCGAGAGCTACCACGTCTCTCAAAGTAACTAGTTTTGATGACGAACAAACCTTTTTTTAAAAAGGCCGGGCATACTAAGAATATTGAGCAGAGGTTTTGTATTTGATCGTCTAGGTCTATAAGTAGTGAGGAAGAAATATCGTAGAGATCCCGTTGGATCTAGATAATATATAGAGGATTCAAGGTCTGGTGCCAGGAGGGTACAATGTTCGACTAAGCCTAGGGTTGTGGCATGTAAGTGGGCACATGACGAATAATCTTCTCGATGATAGAGTTCAAAAAAATTTATGGTCGACCCGGCACCATCGCAGACATAGCTGAATAGTCCTGGAAACAACCAATGTAACATCCAGAAGATTGCCTAGGAGAGATCGCTAAATTAAAGGATCCTTTGAATAGGGATTTTGTGAAAGGATCTCATTTCATACCATCAATTATTGATTATCCCATTCCTAAAAAGTTCAAACCAGCAGTGGTAACCTCAAAGCATGATGACAAGGTTGACCCAATTTTACACATAGAACAACACTAGGAAGCCATCGATATTTATTCTATATCGTATGAAATATGTTGTCAAGCATTCTATAATATGATCACGGGATCTGTGCAAATCTGGTATAATAGTCAATCGAAAGGGCAAATTTTAAGATTCCAATAGATGGCCTATCTCTTCAAAAAAAATTCTTCGAAACCAAGATCGAAAAGAGGGTAACTCTTATATTTAATGTTCGACAGAAGGCCGACAAGACAACCCAAGAGTTCATCACCCGTTTCAACAGTGGGAAGATAAATGTGATCAATTACGATGAGAAAATAACTATTGCAACCCTAATGAGTGGTCTGGTATAAGATGATGATTAAGTTACTAGAAAAAACCAAGAAGAATATGAATTCCAAAGAAACTATGCCTGCCAAAGCGATTAGTATCTCTAAAGCCAACACCAGTAATAGCTCATAGAAGAAAGAGAAGAAAGAAAAAATGCTAAAAAACTAAAGAGATATGATGAATATACTCCTTTGACTATCAACACCTATCATGTCCTTAAGGAAATTCATGGAATCAAAGATCTGAAGTGGCTCGATAAACTAAAATCCCCGGATAACAGAAGAGACAGGAGCAAATACTATGGGTTTCACAGGGATCACAACCATAATACTGATAATTGTATAGCCCTAAAGAATTATATTAAGTTAGGAGAGGGAAATTATCAAAGTTTGTGGAAAATGGTGTCCAAACAGATCACGGGGACGAGTAGAATCCCAAGAGACAATCGGAGTTTCTATGCGTAAGGCCTGACGAGAAGAAAAGAGGTAGGGACGATGACTTTGAGGATGAAACATCTGCCCAAAAGGCCTAAAAACATGTTCATGAGGTAAAAATTATATCTTTTGCATGTAACTTCATTACAGGAGGGGATACTAGAGGAGGCGACGAGCCCACTGACTGGAAAACGTATCTCAATGAGGTAAAAGCTTGCGCTCACATAAGACAGAATAACCTGATCATCACTGTAGATACCCATCCTAAGAAAGTAAACAAAGATTGCCTTGTGGTTGGTTCCTCCAAAGATAATTTGTCCGGTGTGTTATATCCACATGACGATCCATTGGTCATATTTATGATGGTGTATGAGTATAAGGTGGCGATAATTCTGACTGACAACGACATCTCAATCGATAATCTATTTTATGATTATCTCAAAAGTCTGAGATTGAGGGACAATAAGTTTGAGTCTTACCACTAACCACTTATCGAATTCTCAGGAGAAAAGTTATATACGTTGGGCAAAATTAAGTTAGAGGTAATGATCGTCACGTGGCCCACCTGCAAAATAGACAAGATTTATTTCTTCATCCTAGAAGAGAATGTCCCCTCGGTATACAACCTTATCTTCAACAGAGTAGGGCTCAAGATATTTTGAAGCAGTTCCCTCCACCGTGCACCAGTGCATGAATTTCCCCACTCATTATGGGGTAGGTGTAGTGAAAGTAAGTTAAGCGAAAGCTAGGGAGTGTTATTATACCTCGGCCGGCTAAAAGGAATATAAAGAACTGACCACAACCGACCAAATCAAAACATTAGATCCCCTGGAAAAAGAAGAGTTCGTTAAGGGTCAAGTCGTATGAGATATAAAATTAATTATCTTGAATGACGAATGCCCAGAGAGGACAACCCAGGTTGGCTCATTACTGGATCCTACCTTAAGAAAAAATTGGTTGATTTTCCTAGGCAAATGAGGAGCATATTCTCTTAGAGTCATGAGGACATGTCGAGAATTGACCCATAATTCATCTATTATGAGTTAAACATAGTCAAGGATACCAAGTTAGTCAAATAAAAATGATGCGTCTTCAGATAAGAAAAGAAAATGGCCTTACTAGAAGAAGTGGAGAAATTACAAAAAGATAACGTCATTGAAGGCTTCAAGTATCCAGAGTGGCTCTTCATTGTAGTAATGGTCAGGAATAAGATTAATAAGTTACATATGTGTATTGATTTCATCGACATGAACAAAGCATGCCTAAAGGATTACTATCTTTCACTTAGAATTGATCAGTTGGTCGACACTACTTCAGGTAATGAGCTTCTCTATTTTATAGATGTGTGCTCAAGATACCACCAAATCAAGATGATGCCCGAAAATTAAGAAAAGACTTTGTTTATCACTAGTCAAGGTACCTACTGCTACAATATTATGCCCTTTGGGCTAAAAACACTAGAGCAACGTGCCAAAGGCTGGTAAACAAAGCGTTTAAAGAACAAATTGGCAGAAGCGTGGAGGTGTACGTTAATGACATCCTCACTAAGATAAAATTAGTTGTCAACCACATCAGAGATCTGGGACAGACATTTGACCATCTAGAAAAACATTAAATGAAGCTCAGACTAACAAAGTGTGTCTTCGGAGTACGAGAAGGGATGTTCCTAGGCTTAATAATAAATTAGAGAGGCATTGAGTCCAATACAGATAAAATTCAGTCATTAATCACCATGCAGTCTGCGACGAATAAAAAGGATTCGCAAAGATTAAAGGGCACGTGGCTGCATTAAACCAGTTTGTTTCATGAGCTATCAACAAGTTCCTACCCTTCTTTAAAGTACTAAAAAAGACATTTGAATAAACTAAAGAATATAAGGCAACATTATTGGAGTTAAAGAAGTATCTGGGATCAGCACCGTTGCTTTCAAAGCCTATTAGGGGAGAAAAACTTTACTTGTAATTAGGTACATCCAAATCAGTGGTCAGCTCGGCGTTAGTTTGAAAAGAAAATGGGATACAAAAACCAGTTTACTATACTAGTAAAGCATACCAATGAGTAGAGATCTAATATCAAAGACTCGAAAAATTATCACTGGCCCTGATTAAGGCTTCCTAGAGGATGAAGCCATACTTTTAGGCCCATATAATTGTTGTCTATATAGACCTGCCTCTACGCCAAGTTGTTCATAAATCTGTGAAATTAGGCAGTCTAATGGCTAGAGCTGTAGAACTAGGAGAGTATGACATCAAATAGAGTATTTCATCAAATATGAACCTAGAACGACCATCAAGGGATAAGTTATGGTTGATTTTATAATTGAATTTACAAACGAAGAAAATCCCCACCGAGTAAACTTCTACAGAAGAGAGATTGGTAGGAAAATTAGCAAAATAAACTTCCATGGAAGAAAGTTCATCACCAAAGTAGATCGAGCAGAATCCTTAAGAAGACAGCTCACCAGTCTAATCAAATGAGAAGATTCCTATAGAAGGTAGCTCAGCCATTAATCCGACCGATTAGGGTATTGAGGTTTTAAATTCATTAGCCAAGAAAAAAGAAATTGCCTGTTACTTAGAGCAAATGAAAAAATTATTTAATTATAGGAACTTGGTCAAAGGAGATTTCAAATAAAACCTTTATGTCTGGAAAATATTCGCAGATGGTTCATCCTATGCCGCTGGTAGTGGAACGGGATTAATTATCATAACATCGGATGACAATGATGCGGCCCTTAAATTCCAATTTGAGGCCTCTAAATATGAGGCAGAATATGAAGCACTCATAAAAGGTTTTATATTAACATTATCTCTTGGGGCTAAATAGATATCAGCACTTAGTAATTATCAACTCATAGAAAACCAAGTTCTGAGAATTTATGAGGCAAAAGAGGAGTCTATGACGAAATACTTGGCCAAAACTAGGGAGTGATTAGCAGAATTTCCAACGATCAAGATGGTCAAAATTTCAAGGTCGGAAAATGCTCGAGGATGTGCACTTTCCCAATTGGCATCCGCTACAAGGGTAGAGTTGAGAAGAATTGTTTTAGTGGAAATCCTCACGCACTAGCATATAGATGAAGAGATTGTCAATATAATTAAAAAAGACTTAGGTACATCATGGATGGATCCAATATGAGCGAACCTAAAGATTGACATTGTTCGAATAGACCCTAAAGAATCCAGGAGACTCAGGTACAAAGCAATAAGATATGTTCTTCAGAGGGGAATCCTATTCAAAAGAGGGTTTCATCATCGCATTACTCAGATGTGTCCATCCAGCCAAAGTCCATAGCTTCATTAAAGAAGTACATGAAGGCTCTTATGGAGCACATTCAGTAAATTGATCACCGGTAAAGCGAGTAACCACACAGGGCTACTACTGGACCACAATGTAAGTGTATTGCATAAATTATGCGAAGAGTTGTGTAAAATGTCAAAATTACGCCAACACTCACAAGCGTTTGAGGGCTTCTCTTATGTTGATCGCATCTCCCTGACAATTCTAAATATGGGGAATAGATTTGGTCGGACCTTTACCCAATACCAAAGGCAAATTCAAATACTTGGTTGTCGCAGTAGATTATTTCATTAAATGGGTAGAGTTTGAACCCCTAGTAGAGATGTCATATGAAAAAGCCTTCTATTTCATTTGGAAGATTTCCATTTATCGTAATGGAATTTCATATACTTTCATCACCGATTATGGCATCAATTTGATAATTAGGAATTCGAAGATTATTTTGAGTGCTCAAAAATTCAAAAATCACACTCTGCATCCGACCATCGTCAATGCAATGGGCAAACGGAAGTAATGAACAAAACTTTGCTCGATAAAATAAAGAAGCGGCTCGATGATGCCAATAGAAATTTGATTAATGAACTCCAAAGTGTTCTATGGGCATACAGGATGATGTCGAGTACAGTAACAAGAGAGCCCCCTTACACGTTAGCCTTTGGAATAGAAGCAGTAGTCCCTAGAGAAATTGGTTTTCCCAATCACCTTCTTCTTAGTGTCAACTCACCAAAAAGAGACATAATGAGAAGATTAGATCTTGATTTGGTAGAAGAACTTCGAGAAAATGCAACTCTCCGAGCAGTAGCATACCAATGATAAAATAATAATTTTCACAATAAATAAGTTACATCGAGCACCTTGAAGGACGGGGATTGCGTACTGAAATTAGTTATACAAAAAGGGAGAAAAATATAACTAAATTAGCATGGTCCGTACAAAGTAACTACAGTTATCCGACGAAGGATTTATAAAATTGAAACACTGGAAGGGTAACAATTCAAGAATCCTTGGAATGTCGAACAACTGAGAAAGTACTACTAATAATAGAGAAAATATAACACCTTTGTAACCCGTTTCTTCATGATGAATAAAAATTTATTATGTCAACATTGTTGTTCATGTTTTCCAGTATAAGGAGATATGCTCAAACATTTCTCCCACATAACCAAATCACTTCATGTATAATCTCGCCTTTAGGATAGACCAAGAATAAGAAGTTGATTTCACTTCATGTATGGTCTCGCCTTTAGGTCAAACTAAGAATAAGAAGTTAGCTTCACTTCGTGTATGATCTCGCATTTAGGGAAGACCAAGAATAAGAAGTTAGTTTCACTTCATGTATGATTTAGCCCTTAGGGCAGACCAAGAATAAGAAGTTAGTTTCACTTCATGTATTATCTCGCCTTCAGGGCATACCAAGAATAAGAAGTTAATTTGACTTTTTGTATGATCTCACCTTTAGGGCATACTAAGAATAAGAAGCTAGTTTAACTTCATGTATGATCTCGCCTCCAGGGTAGACCAAGAATAGGAATTTTGCCAAATTTAGAAAACCCATTTAAGTCATATGGATGATAAGATTCGACCATAACTAACTAAAGGCAAGGATAGTCCTCAACACATTCGATCGTCACAAGTAGTTTACACCTCTATTTGGTTAGTAAATCCCATGAATGGACCAACCAGGTTCATCCAATCTCTATAACTATTAAGACAGATCATTTAGGTAATAAAGAACCACGTGATCATAAGAAAAAACAACTAGTAGAACCATTTTTTCAACATACATAACTCATCATGATGGCATGACTTATAGTTACAATAATTTGCTTACATCTACTAGTGCAAAAGACAACAAGCAAGGAGGCTTGATATAGCATTACATTATCACTTGGATATTATTACAAAAATGTCAAAATATGGCAAGACGTCATGAAAATAGATTACAACAAAATTATCATTCACTAGAAGAGGAATGCTTGATCATTGAACCTTGAAACCAGTAGGAGGAATGTCTAAGGCATAAGGAGTAACAGTTTTCCACAGATCTCTAGTCCAATAATAACTACTAGACCTGATCATATCTACCATATGAAGAGGTCGTCTTAGATCTTTATCTCCAGTAAGACCATAATCCCCAAGAAAATTTCTTACTAAAATCACAAGAATGTTATCTAGAGGAATCCATAAGGTATCAAGATTAAAAGGAGGTTCAAGAAAATCCAAATAACCTAGATCATGCTAGTATCATAGTTCAATTTCTTTTAGAAACTTCATTACTGCTAGAGCATTGAGGTAATCGTACTTGTAGTCGAACTTTCTTTGGCTGATCAAACTTTTCCCCTTATGTACAAGGTCCACATCATAGTCTTCCATCTAGACGGTATAAGGTAACTTATGAAATTAGTATATGAAGTGGCCTACCTTCTCATTAATCCTCTTGATAGTGGAAAATTGATTATTTATGGTTGTAGCTTGGTCTGGCAAATTTTTCTTGGTTATCTCTTCCTCAATTGAATTCATTATCCTCCCCTGCTATTAAGAAGATTATCCCTTGGATTTCTTTATTTGCTTCAATTTCTCCCTCAGCCGTGCATTCTCTTCTTCTAAAAAGGAAACACCCTTATTTTTCTCGACAGGCCCCAACTTCTTACGACCTTTAAGTTCAACATGTAAGTCATTATTTTCTTGCTCGAGCATTATGGCTAACTCTAGCACCTTTTAGCTCAGTATTAAGAGGAACTCTTTATTGGAATTAGTTGAGGCTAGACAAAGCATCTTCTAGTGAAATCTATTATCCTTTTATAGTTCGAATAATGTATTCTCATACTCAGTGTGAAGACTTGTCGTTGATTCCTTATGGCTCTTTTCTAGATTGGAAATCATATCATGATAGGCGGCATTGTCCGTAATTGCTCGATAAGAAAGTCAATGCAAACTTATGTATGATTTTTTAGCCAGGGATGATGCATCATGGCCAAATGGCCCCTCAATATCATCTTCATCGATCTCAATATAGCTTGCACCGAATAACTAACTGCGTCTTTCTTGGAAATCATTTTGAACAGAGACCAGATATGCAGTCTTGTATAAAGCAGGGGTCAAGGTAAGTAATTATTGAGAAAAATAACTTTCAGAATCTAACTGGGTCAACAATATATGGAACAAAAATTTCGTTTTATTATAAAAAAAAATGAGGAGTTACAATAAGGAAAGCCCCATACTTTAAAGTTATAAGGAAAACTCCTAACAAAACTAAAAGGATTTATTTCCCCACTTTCTCCTTTTCAGCAGCATAAGCAACACTTTTTCCCGTTTCAGAAACCACTACTTGGTCCTTATTCGTAATAACAACTTATTCTTCATCATTGTCAATTTCCTCATTGACCTAAGGAGGAGTTATAGGAAGGTGCAGTTAGAAGAGGTCAGATTCCTTATTAGTGCCATCCTTGGCAAGTGTTGTGTCCTAACCGTCTTTGAAGAATAACTTCTTCAAATAATTAACTTTCATAGAGGCATTAGATAAGGCCTTATCCCAGCCTTTGGTGAAGATCTCTTCATTACCTTTGGAAGTAACAACAAAATCTTATTCGGACTTAACCTTCGCTTGCTCGGTAACCCTTAGCATCCTCAACCTCTGTTTAGACTTCTCAACAGTAGCAATGATGTCATCCAACACCAATTTCTCTACCTCTAGTTGTTGACCCTCTTCTCCACCTTCTTTTTCTCTTACATCTGGGCCTTATAAGCATGATCGGTAGCCTCTAAAGAATTTTACAGCTGAGATAGAGCAGTCTAAATATTAGGGGATGACCCCCTCATTTTTTTGTTTTTCTCTAGCAGCTACTCGTAATCCACCAAGGACTGCAAAGATAAAGGGCAAAGAAAGATGATTAGCGAGAAAATGGAATAAATTTTAAGAATAAAGATATAAACAACCAACTTACAAAGGCCAAGTTATGGATGGATCATTCCTATAGCCTAGTGTGAGGTATTTAAGAGGCAACCACTCAGTCAACAAGACGGACCCCAACGCTGATCAAGATGCGAACAAGTCCAAGACTAGAAGTTATCGATTGAGTGTTATTCTTGACTTTATCGATAGTTTTCTTCCTCACGATCTCAACTAGGGAAGGGGGGTCTTTACTTACCCTCTTAGATAGGGGTTCATTCTCCCAGGAAAAGAATCTGAAACTTGGATATGACTGGAGACTTTATTATCAAATTTCTTGCATCCTGGGTGAGCTGGAGGAGGTGACCTAGCCCCACATGAGTGGCAATTTGATTGGTAATATTTCATTTCATCATAGTACTTGAAGAAATGTTGTTCGACACTAGTGCAATGTTAATAGGCTCTATGTGGGGACTCATAAACGAACTCTAAAGAGTTAAATGTATAAGATGTTGGGTCATCCAAAGAGATGGGTGCAAGAGTTATCTCTTAAGTAGGTCAGGCTATAAAATAGGTGATTGTACTCTTATATCCAAATAAAACAGAAGTCAACCAAGGATGACATAAGCCTTTGTCGGATATACTAAACAGTTTCTAATTCAATAAAATTAACTTCGTAATCGCGAGGAATATTCTTCTTACTCTTTGCAACAAAATAGAAATCAGGGGTACAAGATCAGTAATAGAAATAAAATAGAATCAGAATAAAAACATTTAAAATATGTGTGGGTACTAACTTATACCCCTGCCTCCCTAGGGGCAACTAGGCCACTCATATGTTTTACCCTCGTGAAGAAGGGAAAATTACCAATTATTCACAATCAAACCATAATCCCAATAATTCTAATTGGAATCAGTTAAATTCATAACCAAGGCCCTGCTTGACTTCCTTGTCTTCATAGATTAAATGTTCTCATTAGTGGTGCCCCGAGTGTAGCAGTACATTAACTTTGAAAATGGAATATGGGTCCCATACTTCTCGTTAATGTAGTGGAACACATAAACGATTCTCCAAGTATTTAAGGTAACTTGGGCAGGAATCGCATCAAAATATTGGTAGAATTTCAGAAAGAGAGGGTTGGGGGGAAAAGTGACCCCACATTCAGCACTGAAAATATATGGTTTCCAGTGACCTTTAGGTATAGAACAAATATCATAGGCCCACTCACTATCTCAGTAATTGCCCACTTCCTGCAAGTGGTCCTCAAAGATTCTAACGAATTCTCAGTGACCCTATAAACCATGCTTCCATAAGAAAAAGAAAGTATTGTAAAAGAAATTGAAGAGGGATAAAAAATTCCATATAGTGAAATATGGAAAGTTGTAACAAAAGGCTAAAATGAAATATACGAATCTATCACAGATGGCTGAACCTCTTGGAGACGAAAGAAGGTTTTTTAAATTAAGATGAATTAAGAAAAATATGGGAATTGGCATTTTATAAGCTTGAAATTGTGTCTTCACGACTTCTAAGGAATAATGATGATTAAGTGTACATAGTGTTTTAATTCTGACGGTGAATGACCACCAAAGATGGTTTATTTACAAAACTTCCACTGAACTATGAGAATTAAGCATCCTGGTTTGCCAAATCCTAGACGTCATCAGACTATCACGAATCTTTTGTGACCTATCCACAGGGAAAGACTAGTGACCTACACAACTTTCCCACTCAGAACTATTTAACACTGCATCCATTCATTCAATGTCCTAAGCCACTCTAAAGATCTAATATTCCAAAAAACTACTGCATGTTACGGTTAAGAATGAAGTCTTAGGGTCTTTTATTGTATCATAAATATGGGATATGACTTGGACCAATGATATTGTGACACATGTCATTAAAAGAATCTCGACTCACTTAACTGAATATGATTGACGCATCTTCTCCTTGGCCGGCTCAGCATTACTTTTGGTCGGCTAGGCAGCCAACCATAATAAATTGATGTTATCAGTTTAAATCACTAGGCGTGCATATGCATCATGCATGGGAATATGTATAACCCCCATTATACACACGTGGGGCAGACCCTTCAGCTGATTGTAATTAAACCTTCATTAACTACCTTTAAAATGTAAAAGGGTGCATTTACCTGACTTATAAAGGCATTCCACCTATCCACCTACTCTTTCTTTACCTTATAAGTGGCACCCACTCCCATTTGGGGCGGTTAGATAATCAATACATTGATAGAGAACTTTGAAAGCTTGTACACATTCTGGTTAATGATTGAATAATAACCCCATGCACAACACTTGTGGACATAGGCATCATACCAACTAAACCACGTTATTCACCTGTCTCAATCCCAATTTCTCATCTCTCTCTTTAGTCCATTCCATTGATCTCATTATTTGTTGCAGTTTATTTTTAGTATTTATAAGGTACGAATCACAAAATCCATATACCAATTTTAGACGATAACATATATATATATATATATATATATTGTAGTTTGTTATTATTTTTGTTATCATTCAATTTAGTTATTAACAGATTTATTATTAATAGTAATTTAAAATGTCAAAACTAAATTCTTACAATGAATTAAACAAAAAAAAGTAAAAGTTTGTGACTTAAACATTGAGATTACATTGGAAAAAATAACAAATGTCATCATGTTAAAATGGCCAATTGAATCTATTTTAAGATATGGACAACCATGGTTGTTTTAGTTTTTGCAACATGGCATCCCGCAATGATGTAATGTCGTGGGAGTATCACATATTCCTAACCAACACATGAATGATTATTAGAAAAAAATATTAACATATAAGCCAAATTTTTGCCTGTTTCACACTTGATTAAAGGTCTGGAGGCCCTCTTTTTCTACAACCATTATACAATGTGTCATTTAGACATTACGTACAAGGCCATAGATATGATCTAATGTAACAAAATTAGTATTTAGAAAAAAAGGAAATATTATTTTTATCATATGTAATAAACCAAAAATAAAATGTTTTGTAGGTACGATACATAATGACAAACACATGTCGCTAACACAAAATATTCTAAAAACACAAACACATCAAGAGCAAAAGCACAAACGTACAATTGATATAAACCTTTCTAATTATAAATATAATTTATATGTTAATAGTTTATATCTCATTTTTCATACCTGGTGGTATATTAATTATAAGGTCCTTTTTTTACTTAATTCCCAGAGATAATAGTGCATTTTGACTTAACCCCCCCCCCCCCCGAAGTAAAAAAATTAGGCATAACTCCCCGAACCAAACGAACGTTAAGCTCCATAAAAACAACTCACTAATATGTATTTTTACTTATCCCCTTATATTTTTTTGACAAAATAATCTCTTCTTCCTCATAGCTTCATATTTTTCCTCAAATCAAATCCTAACCTGACTTTTCCTAACCTAAAAAATTGCAAAAAAAAATTTAAAAAACTATCCTTACTTTTTGTGTCTCGTAATTTTTTTGTAGTCTGTGTTGAATATTTACTACTTAACCTGTTTAATTTTGTAGCACATGTTCTGTATTTGAAATACATAACAATAAATAAGCCATTAACTATTACGTTTACGATAATTTGGTTTTTTATCAAAGACACCAAGGCCCCGTTTGCCTTCTTCAAGCATTGCGAGAAAGGCGAATTTGTAGGGTATGAAAGCATGTTGTCTCGTCTTGTGATAAAGACTCAATCCCACTCATTTAGGACCATCTACTCATACCACGCTATCAATGTATGCCATGAAATCAAGATTTCATGTTCAATTTATCGAACTGAACATGGACTACCAAAACATCATTCTAAAATAAAAACCATCGACCGTATGGCTCGAGTTGATGGTGGTGTGGGGTGATGGGAGGACGATGGTAGGTGGTGGGGGAAATTTTGGATTATTGTTAATATCAATAATTTTATTTTTCGCCCTAAATACAACTTGATGAGGAACATATTCAAGTTTAGATCATTTTTATAAAAGAAATCTGCAATTCTTTAGATTAGAAAAAGAAGGATTAGGGTTTGATTTCGGGAGGAAAATGAAGAAATTAGGAAGAAGGTTTTATTTTTGTCAAAAAATATAGGGTTAAGTCAAAACACATATTTATGGGCTTTTTTTAATGGAGCTTAATGTCCCTTTCGTTCTTGGGGGTTATGTTTAATTTTTGAACTTCTGGTGGATTAAGTTAAAATACGTTATTATCTCAAGCGATTAGGTGAAAAAAAATCTTTAAAATAATTCCATTAAGTATAAGATGTTTAAGTTAATTTTTGAAATCTTTGAACACACGGGGAATCATTTATTTTCAATGTTAATTAAACTATATCCAAATAGATATATGATTTAATTATATTAATAATTAATTAACGTAATAATAAGATTGAATTCACCCCTTCTTAACAAAATTACCTTCACGATTGGTATAGATACCCCATTTTCACACCCCTCCTACTCCAAGAGGGTCTCCTTTAAGGATCTCCCTCTTTGAGACTTTTATTCTCTTAAGCACAGATAGTCTCAGGAGACCACCTAGCTTACATAGTTGAATTGAGTTTTGTAACTTTCAAGCTTTAGAATAATTTTGGAATGAAGATTATAGTTCTCTGAAGTACCTTTCAAATTAATCAAACTGTGCATGATTCAAGATCTTCATCTAAAATTTATGCATGGAAATGCAAGAAATTGGCTCAGGACCATGTCGATTGATATCCCCTATGTCGATCAGGATTGTACTTTTTTCTTGGTGGGATATTTTCCCCTTTGTAGATCGGCAGGTCCCCCTATATTAATTAGAATGACTATAAGGGAAGCCTGGTCCTTTTTCCCTTTTAGAGTTTTCCTATAAAAGGACATGCATTACCCTAATTTTTAGATCTCAAAATGCGTGAAGCCTTCATCCCTTTCTAAATCATCTCACGTTCTCTTACACTCTCTTTCCAAATCCCATCATCCAAAAATCCTTCTCACCAAATTCCCTCATCTAAACATTATTTTCATTGCATCCCTTACATTTTCCACGCATATTAAGGATCGTTTGAATTCATTTTCACGAAAGATTTTGATGTTGGAGAATTATTTATAACTTATATTCATATTTATTTTCTTTATTTTAGTTTATTATCTTTGTCTAAATTACCCATACTCCCTTTGACATTTAGTACTTTTTCCCTCAAATTTTTTAGTAATACTTTATTAATCTTTATCTAGATATATATCCTCAAACTTAATTTCATAAATACCAAAAATAGGATTTACTTCACGTTTGATAATATAATGTTTTTATATCTTAATTTATCCAAAACAAGGGTTTATACATCCCATTTCTCACAAAAATTGTATAGTAAACACTTTTTGCATAAAAACCCCTTAACACCCCCAAATTCAAATATAATGTAGATCCATCCCTTTATACGCATTTGAAACTATGTGGACTTGATCTTTCCTCACGCTAGCACATAGGCGTTATGGATTTACTCCTATATTCAAGTATGATATTGCACATATTTCATTTTCATCTTTCTTTATTTATCATTTAATGATTTTTAGCACTTACCACCTTGTGCACTTATCTTCTTGCATGTTCGTACTCACTATCTCATAGTGATGCCAAGACTAATACAATATCACTCACATCTTGTTTCACTCATTTGTCTCTTCATGCTCATCTTTTCTATGGTGATGTCATACTATGACCTTGCTCCATACACACACGTATTACATACACACACTTGTATAGTTACATTCTTTCAAACTTTGCACACATATTCCCTTGGTTCCACACTTGTATTACGCACACTCTCGCTAGCACTCACGCACATAAGAGCAAGAGTGAATATCTATTATTAGAACCCATTATAGACCAAAAAGATGAAAGGGGTGCCGAAAAGATTTCCTCCCTATAACTTAGTTTAAATACCATTTCTATCTTGTTTCACATTGATCATTTGATTTATTTCCCTATTTGGGGGTAATTTTTTTCTTTTTCCTTATTTTGGCAAAATAGGCTAAAGACTATGACTTCTATACTACCATGCACATCATTCACCAATATCATCATGGGATTCCTTTCCTTCCATTCCCTCGAGGATGAAGAACTTTTTATACACATGTGCATGTCCACCGACATATGAGGTCCCCCCTTAGAGCCACAACCGCAGTTTGCTCCACCGAGTCAGGATGGCTATAATTGGATCACACACAAAAATAAAAATACACTTTATCTTCAATTTAGGATCTGAATTTATTGAACGTTGCATAAGATTATCTCCAAGTGTGATGGAAATTTTACCTTGGAGCATAGAATGATGAAATCTTACATTATAAATATGCCAACATTAAAAATTCTACACATGTTCCAATCATTCTGCTAAAACTGGGGGTGGCGGGAAAATTCATGCACAATAAGATGCACGATAGTTCAAATGTTGCATCGATGAAAATTTTAATAACAGAACAAAATTAGACCACTTCAAGTTCCATGAATGCATGCCAATTGTCTAATGCTAAAATGTAAAGGGACAACTCAAGGATAGTCCCATTTATTGAGTCAAAGATGCATGAAATCCCATTAACTTTTTTTAATGCACAAAGTTCTTTTTCATTATAGACTACATATATTTAGACGAACGTACCCTTGCATATACCCATTTTAAACCCACTTACTCTCTCTCCATCTCTCTCTAAACACAAACACGTAATTTTCTCTTTTTATCTGCTCCACCCCCACCCCACTCCATTGAAGACTTCACAGAAACAGCCCATCGGAAAATCTTGTCGGAGGCCATCGAAATTATCGTCGAAGTGTTTCTCTCTCTATCTACCTTCTTTTATTTCTTTGTTTTTCTGGTCTTCACCAGCGATACCATCGCCTGAGCTGGAGAAGAAGAGTTTTTGCCGAAAAAATGGAGGTTTTACAAAAATGGTAAAATTATCTATTTCGATTTTTTCGTCAAAACATATCTAATATGGGTATTGTTTGATAGATCTTAATGAGTAAATTCCAAATATATAAATTTTCTGAATTTTGAATTTGTAGATTTGAAGTTATGGACTTCACAAGATTTGATGGGTTTTTTTTGCAAAAAATGTGTAGTTGTCATTTTAATGTGTTGAGTTGGCAAAATAGGACCTTTGACACTATTGACTCAGTCAAAGGATCTCTTACCTCATTAAATAAGTGAATGGGACTTGCTAACTATTACCCCAAATGTAAATAACTTCCATTTTCTCTTTCTTTTACTATTTTGGCATTTTTTTCGGGATAATTAGAGCCCAAAATTATTAAAAGAGTAATTCTAGGACAATAAAGGATTTTAACATGTCTAGTGTGACTTGTTCTTTGTGATAACCCATAATTTCTATATTTATGGTGATCAATATTACATATGGAGAATATGAACATAAAGTAGTTAAATAACATTTTAATCATGTAAATAAGAATATCTAAATAAAAAAAAATGACATGTGAAAATGAATTTAATAGATGCAATCAAAGTCAATCATAACAAATAAATAAACTAGTGTAAAACCTCCACCATAACTCTTGGATACCGACACTTGTTCAAACCCATGATTCAATATTGATCCAAAATTACAAGTCTCATAACTAAAAATCGAAATCAAAAAATAAAGGGAACATGACCCTATGTCAATTACCAACAAGAATGAAGTTTCTTAGTGATCATTTCGCGATTACTGATCAATATGCTCGTTTTATAGTGCGCTAAGATGACCTGGAAGAGTCCAGAACGTGGGTCATCCCACAATAATAAATATTTCTAAATGATCCTAAATAGTAGAGATGATATATTAACAAACTCTCATCCGATACCTATAGATTTACCTAACATTAGAGAGAGAGGGAGATAATACTACATAATATTCAAACTATGACTAAGGGTTAATATTTCATCGCATGCACTTGTAAGCATGACTCTAACCATCACCACAACCAACCAAAACCATGCATTAGTACCTCATTGTGTCGTAGATGCAAATGTGACACCGACTGAACCCATCACTATATCCAGAGTACAATCGAGATTTAATACCCTCATCATATTACACATGTAGATGTGATGCCCATAAAATACAATCATATAAATAGTAAGACTCATGTTTGATACCCTATGTCGTAATGCACACATGAAAATATATATACACATCATCAATATACCTCTCAAACGTACCAATTTTTCTATAGGTAACATATTTCCACAATATATACTATTTATTAGGTAAATTATTAGGAAATATTTCACATTCCATATGTTTAATTCTTGTTCCTATGATATGGGTTTATTTTCAAGAATTTCTCAATTTTCATAACCTATTGCCCCAATAAAATATTATTCATCGTCATAATATATCTTTTAAACACTTTTCACTTATCTACGTAATCATCAAAATAGAAATTCTAACATGTTTCTATGATTGTTATCAATAAGTTTAATATAAAGAGAGAACTATTAATTAGGATCCACCGTCTACCAGTCACTTCTTAAGATTTGAGATCCATCATAATAATTACTAGCTAAAGTGTCCACAAATAATTATATGAAACACAAGTATTTCCAATTGTTATCCTTACTGGTTAAATTTCCATTTCAAAAACCTAAAAATGTTTATCAATTCCATAATTTGCAAGTGTGGGAAACATTTTCTTAATCATCACTGGTGGGACCCTTAATTGAGCATGTCAGTCACATCACCCTATTA
Organism: Sambucus nigra; assembly: GCA_949130495.1. Classification (NCBI taxonomy): domain Eukaryota; kingdom Viridiplantae; phylum Streptophyta; class Magnoliopsida; order Dipsacales; family Adoxaceae; genus Sambucus; species Sambucus nigra. The sequence continues at coordinate 320,141,156 of OX422215.1, read as the reverse complement.
ATAAGTACAAGTGGCAAGGATAAGCATGTGAGGATATCATCTTTAATGAAAGAAACTAACGGCGAGAGGATTCCATGTGTGACTATACAAATATAAATCACACCCTCCTAAGCAGGGCATAAGAAATTGTGTTTATGAGACCTTATGTTAAATTGTGTCATGGGTCGTATCTTTGATTAATAAAATATCCCCTATGTGGATGCAGGTAAATTATTGAACCACGTACACCATGTATTCATTCTGTGTGATTGTCCATTATTGTTATACTCATGTTTATTCTTTGGCTTGTGTGATTTGTATTCAAATTTTATGAATTTGTGCACTTACAACAAGTATTTTAAGTAATCACGATTGATTCCATTCTAAGTTTAAAATGTCTTCAAATTTTCAATATGTTTTCCTACAAAAATATGCCTCTTTAACATAGGATTTAACATATTATGAAGGAGAATATCTCATTACTATATATTCATTTGAGTAAATTACTCATTTATTCCCTAAACTATCATGATTGTTCCAAAATGGCCCACGAACTATGAAAAGTGTTAATTAATCCCTAAAATAATGGGAAAATGTTTAACAAGGACCTTTAGTTAATTTATATTTAAATGTAATGAAAAATAGTCACATGCAATGCACTTGACATTTTATAAGGGTGAAAATGGATTTACATTATTATGTGAGGGTAAAAGTGTAATTTAATAATAAATATAATTTTTTTTTAAATGAAGAAAATGATGTATATTTTTCATCTTTATCTCTTCCAACTAGTGTGAACAACCTAATTATCATTTTAACTAATTTTAAGTTAAGTTAAGATTATTTAGATGATAATTTCTACTAACAACCTAAAGAGAAAGAGTACGATAAATCTTGTCTAAAAGAAGAATTTACCTTCCCTAAGATGGCTAAGTCGATCTTCACTCCTTGATCCACTTCGCTTTCCTTTTTTTTAAATTACTTCTCTAAGATCCCCAGCTCATTTTTTATAATGTGTGGCTATGATTGTGTAGGTCATAGGAAGTTATATAATATTCTTAGGGTGTCTTAGAGTGGAGGAAAATGAGTAGAAAAATGCAAAAATTATACAAAATGAGATTTTAAAAAGAGAATTGGAGTTCCCATTGCAGACCCTCGCTATAGGGGCAAAAGGCCGGATATATCTGTATGGTGCCCTTTTTTAGCGGCATCATATGAAAGTTATACAACCATATTGGCCCGCTATAATTGATTATCCCATTCTATCGTCCAACTCACAATCTTGTTCCCTAATTTTCCATTTTATTTTTTTTTATTTCTACCAACTTTAATCTTCTACATTTTCACCCATTTTTCAATATAAAAATTTATCATGCTTGACATTTAAGACTATCCAAAGACCTATTGTGTCCATCTGGGTCAGATACCTCCGGTGTGGGTCAACCCTAAAATTGGAGGGGAGAAAAAATAGGAGAAATCTCTCTCTCTGCATGTGCGGGGAGTCAAGGAAAAGGGAATCTACTTTTTAATACTTGCGTTGATCTTTGCCGGCTGCGACGGATATAAATCGGCCATCATTGAAAGGGTAGAAAAATGTAAAAATGGAATCGTGAGCCTATTTTTCTCAAAACAGGCAAAATAATGTTGTCATCCCAAGAGAACGGCATCAAAAGACATACTGATGCGTACGAAACCGAATGAGTCTGGGGTTCGGGGACAATGTTATGGAAAGAAATATGTTTGTCACCTATTCCGTCCTTTTGGTCTCTCATGGCTTTAATAATGTTCTTCTTTTCTTCAAAACGTGATATGTCTGTACATGTGTGCAGTGTGAATAATGAGATAAAGAAATCATTCAACTCATGTCATGGAAATACGAAGCAGAATTATCCTACGAAGTGTGCAAAAAGAATAACATAAATATATAAGGTGAGTGTCTATAAAATCATAAATCACTATGAAAAGTTGATTGTGTATATCGAGTGTGAACACTAATATGTAGGAGTTCACGTATTCGCAATACTACTAAAGCAAGAAAACATAAAGTGACTAAATGACAAAATAGGAATCGAATCCCAAAATTGGATCGGGATGCCTACGTAGCCCAAAAGGCATCAAAGTCCACATAGTTCTATAATTGGAAAGGGTGGGGTTTAACCCATAAATTTGACATTACAACATCCCTTTGGTTTGTTTTGGGAAAATGTGCACAAGTATAGGGAGTGCGGAAAATGTGAAAAATCTAATTTAGGATTTATATGAAAACCCTCTTTTTGGCTTTTTTATACTTTATGAAGATAATTTTTGCGTGTAATAAATAATAAAAGTGATATTAGTTCTAAAGTGAAGAAATGAAATAAAATATTTATCAAAAGTGGAAAGAGACGTAAATAACTACTACTAATAAAATGAGTTTTAAATGGATAAGAGTAGGCCTTTTATAGAACTTTAGTTCTGATTTTGTAATAGTAGGATCTGATGTTTAGGTACTTAGATGATCATGACGTAAGAGTGAAAAGTGCGGTGAAATATAAATGAGAATGATGTTAGAAAATGGAGAGAATGTTTGGAAAAATGGAATTTTAGAGCAATAATTTCGAGGAGAATGTTCTGACTTCAAAAATAGACCCATAGGAATGAGTTCATAGTCCCCTTAAATTATAAAATATTATAGGTTTAGGGATTTCGATCGGCATGGCCCTGGCCCCCCTATCTCTATACCCCTGGCTTTCTTGCGAAGAAAAGTACACCCTGCATATAGGTAAGGTTTGGGGTGCCTATAGGAAGTCCAGAACAAAACCTTTTTGAGAAAAAGGCATAAAATGTCAACCATATGTCCAAATTGTGCAAAAATGGGATCTTGGAAAATTTATTCAAAGCCATATAAGATTCCATTGAGCCACTCTTGGGTTCGAGAGTTGATCGAAGATAAATGGGACTCGAAAGTACCTGACAATTTCTTGATGGGGGTTTTCAAAGTAAAAAGGCAAGTATAAGGAACCGTTAGGCCAATTCGTGCACGATATGGACCATTGGAAAGGGGATTTAGAGACTTCTGATATTTTAATCAACTTCACTTGGCATGGAGAGTTAATTGAGGTTAAATGGGGCTCAAAATCTCCCGGTGACCTCTAAACCAGGGTTCAGAGTAAAAAAGTGAGTACGCGTAAATCGTGAGGCCAATTCATGCACGGTATGGACTATTAGAAAGGGAAATCATAGCCATATGAGATTCCAATTATCTTCACTCGGGATGGAGGGCTGAATTAGGTCAAAGAGGGCTCGGTAGTGCCCGATGGCCTCTGGACTAGGGTTCAGAGTAAAAAGGTGAGTATGCGCTTACCGTGAGGCTGATTCATCCACAGTATGGACCGTTGGAAAGGTGATTCAAATCCCTATGAGAATCTAATGAGGTTAGCTCAGGTTGGAGGGCTTACCAATATCAAAAAGGGCTCGATAGAACCTAATAGCCTCTGGATCAGGTTCTAAGTTATAACCTAGGGTCTTATGATGAGAGGATGAATGTTAGGGACCTAAGTAGGTATTTAGGGGGTAGCATGATGGGGTGTCTACAGAGACCCTCAGTGAGCGAGCTTGGGACAACTAGAGGTCATTTAAAGATTAACACCTCATCAACGTTTAAGGATTGGGAACCCTGTTAGGGGTTTGCAGATGGTTAATTAAAGGGTTGAGGTCGGTTCTGCGAACCTAAAAATTTAAGTTGACTTCAAAGGGTCGCGGACCATTCGGTAGACCTAGGTCAATTCTGGGGACCTAAAGAGTTGAGATGATCGACTCAGAGGGTCGAGGTCGATTATATGGATCTACAACCCGCCTACTAAAATAATAGGTGGCCAGCCCAATACTCTAATAATCACAGGAATCATAGATGGTCCATACTCAGCATCACTGTCGACTAAAATAATAGTATGAGATAACCACCAATCGTTTTAGAAAACGGACTGTCAATATAAAAGAATTTAGAAAGTAAAAGAAAAACACTTAGACAATCCCATTTGTAAAATTGGTGGATATCAAAAACCGATGAATAAAGAATGACAATAAATAAATATCACCGAATAAGCTGTCGGTGAACAGACCAATACAAATAATACAATGAGTATATCAATTCAGTATTTATAATATAATGAATGAGTGAAACACTTGGGCAACACGCCCGAATAAATATCCTGAACATAACTAGAGTACAATAGAAAGAAGCGTCTAAGACAAGTAACCTACAACATCCGCAAAATGTTGTAGCTCCATGACAACTGAAACGGAAATGTAAATACGGGTGTCCATGCGGTAGAGCAGCTATACGGCAAGGAATATATGCAGAAACAAAGAAATATAGATACGGGTCAGGACCCGGTTTGATATAATTACCATGTGACTAAAATGCATGACAGTTAATTGCGTAATTCTCTCGCATATAACAGTAATATTTATCACCTCTCTATCTAGCAGTAACCTAACACAATATCATGAGGTGATTTAGTTAACCCTAAGTACTAAGGGCTAACTTCTCCCCAGTCTCAACACTATGCCCTATTCGTGCGTGGGGTGTCTCGCAAAGCGAAATCCAAACAAGGAACCCCCCCGATACACTACTACTTAGGCAAGGTTGATCGTCGAGGTCTATTAGACCCTAAGCACGAAATAATCAATAAATATATATGTGTGTGCATAGGTGTGGGAGGTCACATCTATAGCTAAACAAAGAAAATATAAAATAAAACCCATCCATCATCTAATGGCACAATTCCTAATTTCTTTCTTTAGGAATATACATAAATGGTACAACATTTTATCAAATGTTTACCAAGTCAAACTTAATTACCAATTTTTTTTCCTTTCTTCCATCCAGGAAGAATTCATTTTTAAAGCAAGTTTTATTATCATAAAAATGCTTTACCTTTTTCACAAAATCCCACTTCCCTTCTTCCATCCAGGAAGTGTAATTAAAAGTCATTTTTATTATCATAAAAATACTTTTATATGCCATATGCTTCCACATCCCTTCTTCCATCCGGGAGTGTTACCGAAGCCAAACCATAACCCATTTCCCTTCTTCTATCCGGGAAATGTAAATTAAAGCCATTTTATTATCATAAAATGCTTTAATAAATCTAAGACCGTCCCTCCGGGTTTTCCCACTGGACGCGCCCCTAAATGACTATCATCTTCCAGGGCCTATCTATACAAGACAACCTGGGAACCTACCAACGTCGGCAAGCGGCCATATTGCCTGCGAGAAAGTCAGGACCACACCCAGAATCCCCTAACCAGCGCAGTAATGCAAATGCCCATATGGCCTAGGGACTATATCCACCCTGCATTCATTAGTCAGGGGGCTTTACCACAACGCACGCGACTTCCCTTATGATAGCGATTTAGGGAGGTGTGTAACCATAAGTTAACACTTATGAAAATCATTACCTTTTTTCCCTTTTGAAAACATCCAATTTTACTTTTTTAATAGCCATCCATTTAGCCATTAAGTACCAAATTTTAGAATGTTCATTTCATTCTTATTAAGTCATATTTTATTAATGACCTAAGACCCAAAGTGCCACTAACCTCAAACTAGCCTCCAAGAGTTCATATTATTTCCTAAACCCTCAAAGTGAGTCTCCATAATGGAGTGTCTCCCAAAAGCTCAACATTACTATTTTAACTTTCATTTTATCTTTAGATTAACCTCCTATATAAATCGGACATTAACCTATGCAATTTAGCCCACGGGTAAACCCAAATCTCCACTCTTAGCCTAAGACATTAGTTTACCCAATACAACCCAGGTTTTTGAGAGACTATTTTATACTATTTTGCCTGGTGGGCTATTTTTATAAAATAGGGGATGTTGGAGTAAATATTTTTCCGTGAGACTTAGGGATAATATTTACTATGTTTTGTCTATTTACCTTTATGAGAAGGTAAATAGCGTTATATTATGTATTATTGCGTCGTTATATGTAAAACGACGGTTATGACCTATACCTAAATTTGGGTATAATTAATGAATTAAAATGAAATTGGGGCACATAAATAGTTCACACTTTCCCGAATGCCAAAATAAGGGGTGCGGTTGTTTTTAGAATAGCCGAGATAGTCGAATTAAGTGCCCAGTTGTAATTTCTGAGATCCGGGCATTTTTAAGGGATTATGACTCAATTAGTGGTTACGGGTCATTTTAGTGGTGTATTAACATTTTAATGTGGGGATTTATGTTTTGAGACCCGTATAAGTCCCCCACCCCCTTTCTTTTTCTTCATTTTTGTGAGAGAAGCCAAAGGAGAGAGAGAGAAGAGAGAGTTGAGAGAAAGAGAGAAAATGGAGGATTTGGGCCGGATTTCCGTCGCTACCGGAGGTGATCAGAGACTACGAACCTCGAGGCAAGTTTCTTACTTGCTAGATATTGATTTAATGTGATAAATTTTCATGTATAGTTAATTTTGGAGGTTTAAACCATAAATGGGTTTTTGGTTGATTTTGGTGTTAAATCGTTAAATCTTGTAGATTGTGTGGTTTAGGGTCATTATATGGGTTTCTTTTGGTGTATAATTGTTGGGGTAATGTTGTTGGTGGAGGGGAATGAAGAAAGTATAGGATTATGGGTTTTAGGGTTCGGTTTTGGCTGTGAAGGAGAAGGGTTTTCGTGGATCTGATAGGCGCGGTCGACCGCGGTCCCATGACCGGTCGACCGGTCATGCCAAAACTAGCTTACTGCTTTTGTTAGCAGACCAAACCTGCAAAGTGTCGAGGTCGATTATATGGACTTAAAGAGTTAAGATGACCGATTCAGAGGGTCGAGGTTGCAACTGTGGGCCTAAAAAGTTAAAATGATCAACTCAGAGGTCAAGGTCAGTTTTGTAGGCCTAGGTTTATTATGCTTATATAAGGAGCTTAAATGAAGGATTCAAAGGGCTGAGGTCGATTCTATGGACCTTGGCAATTCGGCGTACCTAAGGAGTTAAAGTAATTGGTTTAAAAGATCGAAGTCGAATCTGTAGACCTATTTCCATTCCGAAGACCTAAGGAGCTGAAATGATTGATTCAGAGGGTCGAGGTCAGTTTTACAGACCTATAAAACTGAAATGACCAATTCAGAAGGTCGTGGTCAATTATGTAGACTAGGTGAATTCTGGGGACCAAAATATTTTCTAATGGGTAGTGTTCTTCCATTCTGACTCCGCTGGGGATGGTGTTAGTATTGCGAGTGCAGGCGCACTTGGATTTTTGGTTCCATTGGGGAATAGAATTTTAAAAGTTCTAATCAATTTTGCTTCTGATCCTACTTGGGATTATGCTATGATGAGAGTTCTTCAAGTGGTTTTGTTCTTCTCAATGAGTTTTCTCGGAGCTGTTGCACGTTCGGTCTTATGAAGACCTTTTAGGAAATGTTTTCAATTTTTTCGAGCAATTTTTGGATTTTTTTGGAATTTTTAGAATGAAATTTTTAGAATAAATATCCTACAAGTGTTCCTATTGGCATATGGCACGGACTCCTGGGATTCTTAGGGGAGGTAAGGTATCACTATCGATAGGTAGGTATAGGGGATTGCTAATTGGCATACCTCTTAGTCCCTTATGAAAAGGGGGCGACCTTCCACATTTTTTCACATTTTCATTTGAGTTAATCTCTTGATTTCTCTCTCTAGCAATAAGTTGCAAGTATATTTTATCAAAAGAACTCATGGAGGTCACCTCATACAACAACTAAAAGGAAATCGATAATAAATAGGGATTGGAATGATGTGTTGTTGCACCGCTAGTTTTGGGGAATGAGAATGTTTACAACAAATATGACCTCGTTCTTAATGAGAGGATTATACTGCAGGAGTCGGCTCATCATCGCTACACGAGGGTAAAGAACCCTAATGGCTATGTAAGAATTCGCTCTTTATTTTTTATTTTATTTTTCCTTCTTATCCTTGGGATGTTGAAAGATTTTCTTGGTCTTTATGTAGGATGACATAGCTTCATTAAGAATTCACTCTCGTGGGTCGACTAGGATGAAGAAATAGTGGGAACTCCTTCCTACAACTATCCAATTGATGGTAGAGACTAGTGGGTTCGGACAATCGATGAGGGATTTGGATAAGACACCGTATTCCACGGTGGTACTATGTGCCTTGGTCAAGATGTGGTGGGACACGACCCACGCATTCCATTTGGGCGATGGGGAGATGATGGTCACTCCTCTAGATATTCTTCAATTGAAAGGGATGGAGTGTGCCAGCATATAGTGGTGGACCATACCTTGCACATTTTTAAGGTGGCGGTGTGGGTTGCCTTGGGTAGCATAAAGAGGATTGTGTCGGGGAGCCTGTCCGTATATCAGTGCTAAATAAGACCTCACTATCTCGGTAGATTGAGGAGAATGATGGGCGGAAAGTGAGGCGGGTGGCCTGCTTATTTATTTTTCTTTTATTGGGAGGATTTTTTGTGGCAATGAGCGATGATGTCGTCCACCTATCATTTCTTCCATTCTAGAGGATCATCTCGAAGATCCACCTGTACGAGTGGAGGAGCTTTACACTAGCTTCTAGCTATGCTTCCTTGGATGCTTTTAGTCAGTGTTACCAACTAGACTTTCACGGGGGACACGTATCTTTTGAAAATCATCTTTAGATTAAATTTACTCTTATTTTCTTATTATCTTTCCATTTTATTCTATTTGACATTTGTATCCTCTCCATATGTGCTTTTATGAAATGATGGAGCATAATGTCGGGTTGATATCCCTAAAGGCGAGAGAGCCGAGGAATTTATCAAGGACGTACAAGTGGAGGAAGTTGAATAGGCGATCGAACCAATCCATATCTATGAAGGATGTACGGACGGTGCTAAATTCCCTAATGAGCAATCAGGTTAGGCTTCTACTTCTATTTTTTATGATTTTAATACTTTATTTTGTACTTTTTAAAATACTGACTCTTGTTGGGGAAACAGGTTACCTTCAACCCCTGGAATTTGTCTTCGAGAGTCCGGGGAACATAAACATGCATGCACAGATGAGGAGGTTGCTGGTGTACGAATTCGAGTATGTATGGTACCTGGGAGAGAGGGTTATGAGGCCAGTTATGGAGGGTGATGTGAAAGTACCACCGTCGGAACCCCTGAAGTACATAAGGTGGATGAAGAATATTCTCGATGAGGTGAGGACGACAATGATGGAGGGCAAGCCTAATATGTACTATACTGACATGACGGTAGGCTATGACTACTTGGACTTCACGACCAGCTGGTTGACTTCATCATGTATCTATGACGTGAAGATTATGCCTCTACCTACAGTGGGATCTGGGAGGGGTACTAGCATACCAATGGCGTCGACCCAAAGCACTGGGGGAGGTGCGGTGTTGGCAGCTAAGGAGGTTCATTTCCACCACATTTCAACCCCTTCTTATCATATTCGGGTGCGTAGTGGAGAGGTGGCATCAGGCCTCATCACCCTTATACAGAGATAGATGTCTTTGCGGGTCTTCCCAAGGAGGCTCTCCGGAGAGATGTATGGCTTCTCTTCTTACTTTCATATTTATGCCTTTTAATTTTTTTCTTCTCATTACTTATTCGCTTGCCTTTATTGATTTGGTTCTTTTACAAACTATACGCGTATCGGTGACCTGATTGTGGGATATTCGAGACTAGATGGCATCACCGTCCGATTATATGAGGAAGTTGACCAGTTCCTACCTGGTGCCACCGGCTACATTTGAGGAGACCTTTTGTTCCGAGATTAGGGGGTCCAACTCATGTCGTAGGAGGAAGCGTGTTCATCGTGGCACCTAACATGGGAATTTTATTGAGTTTGTGGAGTGTTCAAATAGCGTCCCGATTTATCTCTTTTTTTTCTGTTTTCCTGAGGAAATAATGTAATTATCTTTGACGAGTATATATAAAATTCATCTTTTTGTTTTATTATCTGGATTTAGTACCTTAATCTGTGTTAACTTTAATTTTCTATTGAGGTTTCATTTATTACAAAGATAAGATAGAGTAAAATAGAAGAAATAGAAGGAAGACTCGAAGAGGGATTTTTACTAACAAGTTGATTTTTTTACAAATAAAAGTATTTATTTTAGAAATGATATATACAAAAGTGGAAAGTAAAGAATTTACTAAAATAGGGGGTGTCGATCTGCATGCCCTTTGGCCTGCCTATCGGCATAAGGGTAAAATCAAAATCACTTCCTTAGCTTTGATTGCACTTCCTATGTACCTATGAGTACTTAGGATAAAAAGGTGTAGCAACAGATCGAATTGCTTATCTTTTATGGATGCTTGTGGGTATAAAATGGTACTTTGCTGGGTGTTTTCATCACCACAATTCAAACTTCTTTCTTGTCAATCTTTCTTTTCCTTTTGAAATGGTACTTACAATGTCTGAAACTTTCTCGACTTATCTCGAAGGCTTAGAGGACATGTGCCTCTATAATGTTAATTACAAATCTTTTAGCTTGCACTATGTCTCCATGTGGAATAGTCACCCTATGGATTTGAATCTTCTATAAGCGATGGTGAACTTCTGGTATCCTAAAAAGCATGTCTTTCGATTTGGCTTGGATAAATTGTGTCTCCCTTCTAAAGAATTTTCTGATATGTTGGGTGTTAACCTAAGCATTGCAATATCCATGCAAGATTTTTCTCGTTCTCCTCAAATATCACTAGCAGAGTTACTCCACAACTCCCATCATATGCCCGACCATTGGTGCACTAAGGGAAAATCATCCTCTCTGTGGTACTTAACTCGGTGTTTTGTAGATATTTCATTATAATGGCTTTGTTGACTGGTGCTGCGGCTTTGGGATTGATTGTCAGGCTTCTTTTAGTGAATAAAAACATGACGACTGATCCTCAAGTTACCATTATAGTGTTATGGATATCGTACCACTGTAGTCCAGTTGTGGTAACACTGACGTGAACAGACTAGATGCCTGGAAGGAGTGACGGGCTCTGTTCATGTGGTTATCTGAGAGAGTGCACCTAGTGGCCCCTCCTGAGTACCTTTTATTGGGCATACCCAATTTATTTTCTTGGCCTTTCTTCAGATTTGGCCTGATGGAAGATAACTGAATTAATTATCTCGTAGAGCACGAGGCCAAGAGTTTTTGTTGGTTCGTACCATATTGGTGCAATCTGTATCATGTCTTGCAGTTGGGTAATCACCAATATGTGCGATTAATAGGCCTTCAGAAGACCTCCTTCTATCTTTCATGGAGGCTTATGCACCAAGTGGGATGAGAGAAAGCCGTTCCTCCGTATATAACCAACTTATTCCCCGTAGGGGACCTAACCGAGTTGCTGAGATGATTTTGGGGCCTTTGTGTGGCAGCACCGCCAGTCGCCTACCCGTCCATCTCAATCTTTTAGGGAAGATGGATTCATATACAGAGATTATCTAAAGTGGATGTGGAAGCGGGTGGCTGCGAAGATTTTTACTGTAGAGACTTATCAGAGATGGCTTGTGACATTCGACACTTTAGAGTAAGGTCTCGTTATCTCGTCTAAGATGATTAAGACCTATTATCGCACAGAGGGGCTTTGAAATCATAACTAGGAGTGGAATTATTGGGGTCCTCTAGGGACAGGCAATGATTAAGCGGGTCCATCTGGTAGTTGTAGGCAAGTCTTAGGCATGAGAGGGGATGGTGTGGTAATGTGAAGCTTGTGAGAAGGTTGTGTAGGTTGTGAGATGTTTATGAGAAGGTTGCTTAAGTTTTAACATGTTTTGATCTTTGTGAATCTTGTAATGATGTCGGTTGTTTGGGTTTTGATGTTTTTATGAGGCTTGTAAAGGAGTGGGTGGTTTTTCATTCACATTTTTTATATCTCATTTAATAGATGTACCCCTATTTTTATTAAAAACAATAATGATTTCAACATATTTTATTATGTCTTCGATGTATTCTTTTGTTAAACTATCTATACTTATTTCTAAGGCATACATAATTCATTTGTTCGTTTAAATAATGAGGAGACCATTTTCTCGGAGAGAGAAAAAAATAGCATTTTGTGAGAGAGAAAGGATCGCACCTGATATACCCAAAGTGCACCCTCGTATTCATGGTCACGTACCTCGGCCTGTCTCACAGCCGAGTTGATAAGAAGCTTCTAATAGCCATCAAAAAGTTCATCTTTTGTAAGGTCGTCTCCTCATTGACCAACCTCGGTTGGACATCAGCAGAGGTCAGCAACGTCTCATGGGCTCAAGCTATTGCCAACATCGTATTCTGCCTAAGTCGACATTACATCCTACCTCGTACATAACCTCAGCCATTCTTCCAGGCCGAGGCCATATTGATGATTGATATGTCGGACTCCTGCAACCTCGTACTCGGCCAGGCCGAGGTTACAACAAATGATATTACAGGTCTAAGCATACTCAAGCACATGGAAGACTTGGAGCACATGGCGATTCAGTTATAACCAAATCATTCCCCTCGCGTGGGGGAATATTTGGTCATCATTCCTTACATATGGCACATCTAGGTGTCCACTTATGATTAGTACATTCAACTCGTACACGCTCAATGCATGCTTGGGGGGTATATTACACCCCCCAAACACTATAAATAGCGACCTTCTCCTACCTTGGAGGGGGATCGATAATTAGAACCCTAGCTGAAACTCTGCTGATATACACGGTAGAAAGATAAAGTGAGAGATTGTATCACAGGACATTAGTGCCCTCATTATAGTGAAATTGATCACGCACTCATAGTGGACGTAGGCTAGATTGGCTGAACCACTTATATACTAGTGTTTCTCCTCTTCTCCTCACCACCTTCAACTAGATATTTGCTCTTATGCTGCCATTATAATTGCTAATTTGAGCTTACCAACACCTCATACTGGTGGTGGTGTTTAAAGCATCATCATTTTGGCATCGTCTGTGGAAACGAGAAGTTATATCTCTTCTTTCTTGAAGCTTGGACTTATCGGAGACTCTGGTGGTGCACCAGTCCTCCCCCATTGTGTGGAGGTGTTTCACCATTGAAAGAGATCCTCAAAGGCTTCAAGCTCTCTAGTGTTTCCATTTATAAGATCTCTAGTTTTTTTTCATGGCATCAGAGTTACCACCTCCACCATCTGGTGTTGGAGGTCCTAGTTCCAGTCAAGCACCACCCCAGTCCGAAATGGATGAGGTGGTAGCAGCCTTGAAGTCCTTGGCTACAACTCAATAAGCGATGCAGGAGAAATTTTCCCAGCTAAGCCAGAACATAATAATGAGACCACCTAGGGTCTCACCGGAGATGATAACTCCGGCAGCTGCTCAGCCACATCATGAGGCTAGGGGACCACCCCAGGCACCACGAAAGGACCTACCTACTCCTCAGCGGAGGAGGGATATTACTGACCCTAGGAGTTTACACCTGAGGAGGCAAGGAAACCCTTGTCATGAGGATAGGTACGATGACATTGAGGTAGAGGATGCTCTGGAAGACTGTTGGGAGCCATATGAGGTCTCAAACAACACTGTACGTCCTATCTAGTAGAGCCGAGGTCAGTGTGAGAGACGAGATGGTGATGCACGCCAAATAGGATCAGCTTTTGATCGCTTGAGTAGAGGGTCGGCCTTTGAAAGGCTCGGCCCAGTTAATGATTCGAGGGAAAGGCTGTCCAGATCAAAAGGTCTCGCTGGATCTAGAAGGGAAGGAGGTGATGATCGTCGACCTCATCATGGATGACCCCCACGTGGCCGAGACTGTGGAAAGGACGAGGTCAATAGCTGACGTTGTGCAGCAGCTGGGGAACCCTCAGTCCACCATTTGGAGGTGGTTGGGGATAACCTCGTCCAGGCCGACGTTGCTATGCCCTGAAACTACTCAATTCAAAGGAAGGAAGAGAATATAGGAGACCTCATAAAAAGTCGAGACCCATTACAAAGGGGGTACTCAGAGGGTTCACCATTTATTGCAAGGATTGTCAACTTCCCAACCCCTACCAAGTTTAAACCTCCGGTGGTGTCTCCCAAGTATGATAGAAGTACTAACCCAGTCCATCATATTGAAATGTATTAATCTGTGGTAGACATTTATTCAATCTCTGATAAGATGAGGTGCTGAGCTTTCTCAAGCACTCTAACTCGGGCTGCACATATTTGGTTCACTTCTCTACTAAAAAATTCAGTTGAAAGTTTGAAAGGTTTGGCCGAGCGATTTATTCACAACTTCTGTTTTGGAGTAAGACCACAGAAGAAGACGACTCACTTACTTTATGTAAAGCAAAGGAAGAATGAAAGCCTCTGAAACTACATCACGAGGTTTAATAAGGAAAAGTCGGATGTAGAAGATTATGAAGAGAGTATAGCCATGGCAGACCTTATAGGAGGACTTCGAAGGGAAAGTTACTCTGAAAGCTTACTGAAGACCCACCTAAGTCTATGGCTAAGATGTTAGCAATAGCTGGAAAGGTCATGAACGCAGAAGAAGTGATGGTCGCAAAGTATGAGGATGAGAATGGAAGTAGGAGTGGGAAGTTTCAAAAGAAAAAGGATGGAACGAAGAGGGCTACAGACGACAAGTTTGCAAACTATACTCCTTTAACTGTGAGTTTCGAACACATCCTTAATGAAATAAAGAATGATAGGTATCTGAGATGGACGGAGAAGCTGAAGGCTCCACCATATAAGAGAAACAAGAACTTATGGTGCGAGTTCCATCAAGATCATGGCCATTTGACTGAGAATTGTTTCGCGCTGAAGGACGAGATTGAAAAAATATTGGAGTCCAAAAAGCTCAGAAAGTATGTGGATGGTAAAGCTTCTAAGGGGGGAAGAGACGAACCTAAGAAGAAAACAAATGATAAATTTTGGGAAGATTCCCTTATCAGAAGAGTCGATGAATCAGATGATGATGATGACGATGACCCTGACGTCCCACCAAAGGATGATAATGCCCCAATAAAGAGGTTCAGTATGATATCTTTTGGTTTGAGCACTATCTGTGGGGGACTAGCAGGGGGTGGCTCAGAGGTAGCTGATTGCAAGGCTCATGTAGCAGAGGCCAAAGCAGCGACTAAAGTCGAGGTTATGAACTTGGCATCCACAAAGGTTAAACATGAGAGGAGGAAGAAGGTAGATATGGACACCCTCGTAGCCGGCTTCTCACGACTTGATTTTAAGGGTATTTTAGCTCCCCACGATGGCCCTTTAGTTATCACCATGAGGGTGCATGGGTGTGAAGTTCGAAGGATCCTTGTTGATGGGGGCAGTTCTGCAGACGTTATGTTCTGGCCCTGTTTTAAGAAGTTGGGCCTCAGTAGAGCTAGGCTTATGCCTTATCATCATCCCTTGATTGGCTTCAGCGGTGAAAAAGTCCATCCATTTGGGTATGTATGAAATGGATGTGAGAATGGGAGATGAATGGCCTAAGAGGTTGACCAAGAAAATTAATTTATTTATGATGGATAAAAATGTTTTCTCAACTTACAATGTCATCATGGGACGAGTAGCCCTCGAGGAATTTGAGGTCGTGCCTTCAACGGTCCACCAGATGCTAAAATTCCTGACTCCCTATGGAGTAGGGGAAGTGAAAGGTGACCAAACATCAGCACAAGAATGCTACTTCAACTTTGCAGAAGAGAGAGAGGCTCATAAGAGGGCAACAACCACGTATAATATTTACACCCTTGATCCTAGAGATGAATACAAACTCAAAAAGGGAGAGGCCAGGTAGAATCCATTATCCTCAATGAGGACGAGCCAAAGAAAACCATCCATATCGGCAAAGACCTAAAGCCTGAGGTGAAGGAGGGAGTAGTAAAGCTGTTAAGGAAGAGACAAAGTATCTTTGCCTGGAGCCATGCAGACATGCCAGGTATTGATCCTGACATTATATGCCATAAACTCAACATTATAAAGGATGCCAAGCCCATCAAGCAGAGAAGAAGAATATACTTAAGAGAGAAGTATGATGTCATCATAGATGAGGTTAGAAAACTTGAAGAGGCCAAGTTCATCAGAGAGGTCATATATCCCGGCTGGTTATCTAACGCTATCATAGTGCCCAAAGTTAACGGGAAATGGATGATGTGTGTAGATTTCACTAATTTAAACAAGTCTTGCCCAAAAAACGGTTTCCCCTGCCGCGTATAGATCAGATAATGGATACCACAGCTGGACAAGAGCTCATGAGCTTCATGGATGCATACTCCAGGTATAATCAGATCTTTATGGACTCGACAGACTCAGAGAAGACAACATTCATTACAGATAAGGGAACCTATTGCTACGAGGTCATGCCATTCGGCCTAAAGAACGCAGGGGCTACCTACCAACGTCTTGTAAATAAGATGTTCAAAGATCAGATAGGCAATACCATGGAAGTTTATATGGATAACATGTTGACTAAGAGTCTGAAGGCCGACACTCATATGGCCGACCTTAAAAGAACTTTTGACACCATGGACAAATACAAAATGAAGCTCAACCCGGCCAAATGTGTCGTTGGGGTAGGAGCTGGAAAGTTTTTAGGCTTCATGTTCAATCAAAGGGGAATAGAGGCTAGCCCTGAGAAGATCAAGGCTTTACTAAAAATGAAGACACCCAGAACCATCAAAGACATTTAGAGGCTAACCGGATGAGTTACTGCACTTAACAGGTTTATCTCAAGAGCTACAAATAAATGTCTTCCTTTTTTTTAAATTCTCAGAAAGGCCTTCGAATGGAATTAGGAGTGTGACAAAGATTTTAAAGAGCTCAAGTCATACCTCGGATCCCCTTTACTCCTATCTCGGCCAATTCAGGGTGAAAAGATGTATGTATACTTAGTTGTCTCAGAGTCAGCCATAAGTGTTGCAATCATAAGAGAAGACGATGAAGCACAGAGACCAGTGTACTTCAATAACAAAGCACTCTAAGGGTCTGAGCAGAAGTACCCTCGGATTGAAAAATTAGCATATGCTTTGATACATGCTTCTAGGAAAATGAAGCCATACTTCTAGGCCCATTCCATGATCATCCTCACTGATTCCCCACTAAGACAGGTCCTCCATAAGCCTAAGAAGTCAGGAAGGCCAATGACCTGGGCAATCGAGTTGGGGGAGTATGATATTGTTTATCAACCTAGGGTTGCCATTAAGGGACAGGCACTCACATATTTTATGGCCGAGTTTACCTGGGATGAGGTCGAGGTTGAGAAGAACCAAGAGGCTACAGATGAGCTAGTAGAGAGAAACGTCGGCCGAACTTCGAACGAGGCAGAGATAAGTGATGTCAGATAAAGAATAGTTGAGAATGAATAAGATAGATACCTCTTCAGGCAGGGGACCATAGCAGAGGGTAACTTCTCTTCATATGAAACCATATGGAACCTCTTCGTTGATGGGTCGTCTTGTGAAAGTGGAAGTAGAGCAGGGCTGATAGTATCATCACCTGATGGTACAGATATTGAATATTCCCTAAGGTTTAGCTTCATAGCTTCTAATAATGAGTCAGAGTATGAGGTATTAATTGAAAGTCTCTCTTTGGTAAAATCCCTCAATGTCGGCCGACTCCTAGTCCACATCAACTCAAAATTGGTCGTGAATCAAATCCTGGGGGTATATGAGGCCAAAGATGAAAGGATGGCTAGATACCTGAAGAGGGTGAGATCAATGCTAGAAATCTTCAAGGAAGTGAAGATGAAGAGGATACCTCGACTAAATAATAACCGAGCTGATGCACTCGCTAGGTTGGCCTTAGCAACAAGAACAGACATAAGGAGAAGTGTACCGGTTGAAATTCTGCTCAAGTCCACTATTAAAGAGGAAGAGGTTACTAAACCTTTCCTTAATCTGAGTAGGGGAGCCTCTTGAATGGATACTCTTATAAGATACATCATAAAAGGAGAGCTGTCGGAGTCAAAGTTAGAAAGGATAAAGCTGAGATTCAGAGTTGCAAAATTCTCTGTCGTAGGAGATATCCTATACAAGAAAGGATTCTTTCTCCCTCTTCTCAGATGTGTTCACCCTTAGGAGGTTCCATACATCTTGCAAGATGTACATGAAGGCTCTTGCTCAAGTCACATTGGGGGAAGATCGTTGTCTAAAAGGATAATCACTCAGGGATTTTGGTGGCCGACCTTGGACAAATACACAGTTGCGTATGTGAAAAAATGTGATAAGTGCCAGAAGTTCTCTACCATTCCCCATCAGCCTCACCAGCCTCTGACTTCTATCAGTTCCCCTTGGCCATTTTCAGTATGGGGTATTGATTTGGTAGGACCCTTGCCAAGAGCTGTAAATAACTATCGGTCTTAATAGTAGTAATTAACTATTTCTCCAAATGGGTAGAGGTTGACCCAATAATCATAATCACTGAGTAGAAGACTTTCCAGTTCATTTGGATGAACATCATATGTAGGTATGGTCTTTCAAACGCCCTTATTTCAGATAATGGAACCCAATTCAAGAATATATCCTTAGAAAAGTACTACGAAAGAGTAAGGATCAAGGAGTTCTTCTCTTCTCCTGTCCAACCCTAGTGAAATGGCCAGACTGAGGTCACAAATCGAACAATCCTTGATGGGATAAAAAAGAGGCTGGAAGAGGACAAAGGAAGGTGGATAGAAGAAGTATATGCTGTGATTTGGGCTTACAGGATGACGGTGAGAACACCTACATGGGAAACTCACTTTATGTTAGCTCATGGTTCAGAGGCTGTAATACCTACAGAGATAGGTCTTCCTACTCATAGAGTCCAAACATATGATCCTCAATCGAATGGGAAAGAAAGAAGGCTTGATCTTGATTTGATTGAGTAAAGAAGAGAGGATGCATAGATAAGACAGGCAGCTTATCAACAGAGAACTGTGAAATTATACAATCAGAGGGTAAAGTCAAGGCCAATCGTTGTGGGAGATCTAATCCTGAAGAAGATGTGGCAGAAAACAAATAAGCTACATCCTAATTGGCATAGTTTTTATAGGGTAATCGATGAGGTTATACCTGGTACCTACCGGCTAGAAAACCTGGAAGGGGAACCCTTCTCCAATCCTTGAAGCGCCGACCACTTGAAAAAGTATTACCAATGATGTTGCAATTATTCTATCTTCTTGTAATAAATGTATCAACTTATATGGTTGTCAATGAAAAAGTAGAAACGTTGTGTTTATACTTTTGTTTCAATGTATGTATTTAACATCATTAATTTGGTGAAGTTATGAGGGTAAGACACCATAATTTGGTGACCTCGAACCTTAAACATCATTAGTTTGGCGAAGTTATGAGAATAAACACCATAATTTCATGACCTCAGACCTTTAACATCATTAGTTTGGTGAGGTTATGAGGGTAAAACACCATAATTTGGTGACCTCGTACCTTGGACATCATTAGTTTGGTGACAATATGTGGGTAAACACCATAATTTGGTGACCTCGGACCTTAAACATCATTAATTTGGTGAATGGTGACCTCGGACCTTAAACATCATTAGTTTGGTGAAGTTATGAGGATAAACACCATAATTTGGTGACCTCAGACCTTAAACATCATTAGCTTGGTGAAGTTATGAGGATAAACACCATAATTTGGCAACCTCAGACCTTTAACATCATTAGTGTGGTGAAGTTATGAGTTTAAAACACCATAATTTGGTGACCTCGGACCTTAAACATCATTAATTTGGTGAAGATATGAGGATAAATGCCATAATTTGGTGACCTCAAATCTTAAACATCATTAGTTTGGTGAAGTTATGAGGATAAACACCATAATTTGGTGACCTCGGACCTTAAACATCATTAGTTTGGTGAAGTTATGAGGATAAACACCATAATTTGGCGACCTCGGACCTTAAACATCATTAATTTGGTGAAGATATGAGGATAAACACCATAATTTGGTGACCTCGGACCTTAAACATCATTAGTTTGGTGAAGTTATCAGGATAAACACCATAAATTGGTGACTTCAAACCTTAAACATCATTAGTTTGGTGAAGTTATGAGGATAAACACCATAATTTAGCGATCTCATACCTTTAAAATCATTAGTTTGGTGAAGTTATGAGGGTAAAACACCATAATTTGGTGACCTCGGACCTTGAACATCATTAATTTGGTGAAGTTATGAGGATAAACACCATAATTTGGTGACCTCGGACCTTTAACATTATTAGTTTGGTGACAATATGAGGGTAAACACCATAATTTGGTGACCTCAAACCTTAAACATCATTAGTAAACATTATAATTTGATGTGGTGAAATTTGTGAATGTGTGGAGTATCACAGTTATAGAACAACAAAACATCACACGAAGTAATAGAATCAGAAAAGGCCAAGCTACTTATGATCAAGAGGGTTCAGAATTACAATAGAAAGTATCAAGAGCCTTCATCAGAGTTCGTAAAAACTATAATTAAAGACAAAGTTTATCAAAATTACAACTATTGAAAAACTTCACAAGGAAAATTTATTGGGTAGCAAAAGAGCCTATGCTTTGGCAGGAGCTGACCCATTAACAGCTGCAGTCGTCTGGTCAAGGTTGACGTTTGTAACTTCAACTTTGTCATCATGATGGGTACTGTCTTCTGTCTTCGTGACCTCAAGAGGTGTCGTCTCAGCCGGTGTAGCATCACTCTCTTTAACCTCCTTCAAAGCCTGAGTAAACCGAGGATCTCCAAAGCAGAGACCAACGAAGTCCTCAGCAGTCAAGCTCCCAAAATCATTCTGCTTTATGGCCGCCCATCTGCTGGTCACTTTGATACCCCTATCTAGGTACTCAAAGCCAAAGCTAACAAACTCGTAAGAGACCTTGTAGTCCTCAATGGCTTTCTCTGCGGAATCTTCAAGTGCAGTCTTGACAGCAGCATTAACCTTAAATTATAAAACATCATACTTTGCCTTCAGAGCTTTGTTATGGTCCCTCTTGAGCTGAGACATATGGCTGTCCCTCTCCTTGATGACTCCATTTAACTTTTTAACCTCTTTATTCAGAGAGGCCTCAACCTTCTCAGCTTCCTTACCCTTTTCAATAAGGGGCATCTTCTTCAGAGTTCACTCAATAAGACGATGAAAAGACAAGACACCCTGCAGAAGAAGATCAGATGTATGAACCATATGAGTAATAATTTCTACATAGCCGAGGAAACACTTGGGAGAACTAAAAACTGATACCTGGATTGACTTATGAAGAGAAAACTCGTCCAATAAAGGGATATCCAATGCACGAAGGAAACGCTTGTCTTCCTCAGTCATTATTGTGCCAATAGCGTCGGCAGCTTTCACACTATGGTTGATCACGATATCTCTAATTTTGATATGAGATAGACGAGCAGCCAGGGCATCGTCAGTAGAAATGGGTATGGCACGGTTTTTTTCCTGAGTCTTCTTAGCCTCGTATGCGTCAGCTCAGTGGAAGGCTTCCTCTTCTTGCTAGCATCCGCCTTAAAGAAGCCGACACTCTTTTTTGTATTGGGTGGGGGTACATTTTTACCACCTCACTTCTCCATAAGATTCATAAGACTAGGAGCAGACATCTCCCAAAACTCGTCTGGTATGTCTGCTGGACGCTCTGCAAAAGACAAGTCTCTGAGTTAGTCAGTCAGAGATAAAAAAATATAAGAGGCATAATTTGGGTAAGAAAAATGTTGAAGACTTACGAAGCTCTTCCAGAGGACCACCCCCCAAACTTGTCTGAGAAAGGTATTAGGGGGTCATCAGATGTTCATATTTAACGAGATGACTTTTCTCGCCTTGATTGCGATGGTCCTCAATGTTCTTGTAATTGTCCTGGCTAAGACTAGGGTCAGCTTTAGCCGTGAGAGAGATTTTCCCCTATCTCAGAGGGGTCCTTGGAACCAAAGTTCCAAAAGCTTCGTCTGAACTAAACTCCCATGCCCCACAAATAAAGAATTACCGTGGTTTCCAATTATGATTTGAAGTTTGGGTAACCAAGAGCATCTTCTTCTCAGATTTCCTAGCTAAGAAGTGATAGTAGCTGGGATGGTTTTTGGCAGACGAGGGGACGTAACAACCCATAAAAACTCTAACTAGAAGGTCTGAATGGTGAGCAGCCTTCCAAAGGACGATGGCCCCAATCATAACCCTCCAAGCATTGGGGGATAATTGGGAAGGGGCAAGATTATTATGTGAGAGTATAGCTCTGATAACTGGGTGGATAGGAAGATTAAATCCCAACTTAAACATCTGCTCATAGACGCAGATTTCGCCATCTCAACCATCGAAGGCCCTCTCATCCTTCAGAGGTTTCCTAAGGACGATTGAGGAATCTATGGAATACAGATGTCTGAAGGAAAGAAGGTCCTAATCACTCACGGTACTCTCATACTCTGCAATATCATAGGTATCGAGTTCCCTCCCCTCACCATCATCAACATCCCCAGTAATGTTGGCTTGGGCACTTGTAGGGGCACCACCAGGAAATTGCTTCACAAACTCAACCTCGGTGGCAGCCGATAGAGGAATGGCATCAATGGGAGGCAAAATTGCGACGTTGGGACCTACGATATCTATAGAAGGAAATCTATGTGAAGTTCTAACCTCTCTATGGGATGAGGCTCGGCTTGAAACCTCGGCGTCCTCTGAAGCCTTACCTTACTTGGGATAATAATCCATTGTCTCTTGAAAAGAGTCTACGGATCTGCCTGCCTCAGACGTTGACATTAGGTCTGAAGAAGCGTTATCCTCAGACATTGGTTCAGGAACCTCTACAGGCTCTTCAGGCTCAGGGTATATGACCTTTAAGGGAGGAGAAAAGATTGGTCTGAGGGGAAAGGCCTCATCCCTACGAGCTTCCTCTTGGGCTGACTCTATCAGCCTAATCTTCTCAAAGGTCTTCTCACGCAGAGACGGGAATTCTTCAATGATCTTATACAAAGTTCTGAGCATTAAAAAGATGACACTACACTTTGGTTCGAACTAAAGGACAAATAGGAAAACAATTTGTGCTACTCAAACTAAGATCAAAACATGGAATCTAAAGGGTTTCAAATAAGAACACTAAGAACTCCCAAACAAGGGTCACCAGAGAAGATGGTTGGAGGGTGACTGGGAGGCCAAAAAGGAAGTGTTTTTGGTTGAAACAACCCCTAAATGACCTAGAGTGGCCCCAAAGTAACTCAAGTGTTACAAAACTAACACTATAGCCACTCAACAGTGGCAGAAAGCCTCGCCAAAAAAATGAAAAGATCACTGAAAAACTAAACTATAAAAGTAATGACCAGAAATGGAAAAAGGAAGGTCGAAGAACAATACCTGACTGGTCGCGAGTGAAGAAGGAGGAGACTAAGAGGCAAGGAAAACCTTGAGTCTCAACAAAACAATGGAGGGCTTAAGAGAAAATTGCAATTGCACAAAATGTAAAGGCGGGAAAGTTGGAAGAAGAAAGAAAAAATGATTAAAGAGAAGGAACTTTTAAACCTTCTTAATGATGGGGCACGATTCCCAATACACCCATCATTACCCTAGAGAACCCAGAAAACACTGTCAGAATTATCATACCTCAGGGAGTAAGTTAGCCACTTCAATGAGTGACATGTGTTAAGGAATCACTTCACGCCCCAAGGCACCAAAGGCAACTCAGCCTCGGCCCCTACATATTCCTCAATCACCTACTCATATATGAGACTAAGTGTTAAGGGGTGATTAATATACCAAAGTGCACCCTCGTACTCATGGTCACGTACCTTGGCCTGTATCACAACCGAGTTGACAAGAAGCTTATAACATTCATTAAAAAGGTCATCTTCTGTAAGGTCGGCTCCTCATTGACCAACCTCGACTGGCCATCAGCAGAGTTCAGCAGCATCTCATGGGCTCAAGCTATTGCCAACATCGTATTCTGACTAAGTCGATTTTACATCCTACCTCGTACATAACCTCGACCAGTCTTCCAGGCCGAGGCCATATTGATGATTGATATGACAAAAAAACTATTGGACTCCTGCAACCTCATATTAGGCCAGGCTGAGGTTACAACAAATGATATTACAAGTTCGAGCATACTCAAACACATGGAAGACTTGGAGCATGTGGCGATTCAGTTATAACCGAATCATTCCCCTCACGTGGGGGAATATTTAGTCATTATTCCTTACATATGGCACATCCAGGTGTCCACTTATGATTAGTACATTCAACGCATACACGCTCAATGCATGCTTGGGGGGTATATTACACCCCCTAAACACTATAAATAGTGGTCTTCTCCTACCTTGAAGGGGGATCGATAATTAGAACCCTAGATAAAACTCTGTTGATATACATATTAGAGAGAGAAAGTGAGAGATTATATCACAGGCCATTAGTGCCCTCATTATAGTGAAATTGCTCACGCACTCATAGTGGATGTAGGCCAGATTGGCTGAACCACTTATATACCAGTGTTTCTCCTCTTCTCCTCACCACCTTCAACTAGATATTTACTCTTGTGCTGCCATTGTAATTGCTAATTTGAGCTTACCAACACCTCATACTGGTGGTGCTGTTTAGAGCATCATCAGCACCCATGTGTATCTTATGGGCTACCTATATACCTCTATGTGGTTTTGAAAATTGGTTTAAAAAATTGCGAGCTTCTTTTTTTTAGGGGTGGTTCTTTGAAAGAGGATATGATCCTACGTAGTTCTAAATAGAGAGGAGGGCATAGATTTTTTTAAGAATAGAAGAGGGTGAGAAAAGTAATAACGCGGCGAGAGTTAGGACTAGGGGTAAAATTTCTTGAGACGATCGAAATTAATTGGACGCGCCATTTATCCTCCATCCAGGTCTACGAGCATAGCAGCCATCTGGGTTCGAGAATGTAGAAATGGAGTCGCCAGCTTATTTTTCTCAAAACATGCAAAATAACATTATCGTCTCAAGAGAATGGCATAAAAAGACATACTGATGCGTATGAAACCAAAAGAGTCAGGGGTCTACCATGGGCTATGATAATGTTATCATTTTCACTAAAAACGTGATACATCTGTAATATGTGCAGTGTGAATAATGAGAGAAAGAGATCATTCGGGTCACATCATGGAAATATGGAGTGGAATCATCCCAAGGAGCATGCGAAAAAAATAATATAAAAATATAATATGAGTGTCCGTCAAATCATAAATAACTATGAAGAAGTGAATCTGTATATAGAGTGGGCACACTAATCTGTAGGAGTATGCGTATTCATAATACTACTAAACATAATAAAATATCAAGTGACTAAATGAGAAAATAATACTTGCATCCCAAGATTGGCTCGGGATGCCTACGTAGCACAAAAGGTATCAAAGTTCACGTATTTCGATAATATGCAAGTGTGGAGTTCAACCCGTAAATACTAGATTAGAACTTCCCTTTGGTTTGTTTTTGGTAAATGTACACAAGTTTAAGGAGTGTGGAAAATGAGAATATTCTAATTTAGGGTTCGTAGGAAAACCCCTTTTTGGGTTTTTACATTTTATGAAGATAAGTTTTGTGTGTACTAAATAATAAAAAGTGAGATTTGTTTTGAAGTGAAGAAATGATATAAAGATTTACCAAAAGTGGAAAGAAAATTAAATAATTACTACTAATTAAATGAGTTGTAAATGGATAAGAGTAAACCTTGTATAGAATTTTACTTTGAATTTTATAATAGTAAAGGCTGATTTTTGGTTGTTGGATGACGGTGAGGTAAGAGTAAAAAGTGTGGTGAAAAATGGATGAGAATGATTTAAGAAAATGGAGAGAATGTTTGGAAAAATGGACTGATTTTGAGGAGAATGTTCAGGCTTCAAAAAGGGACCCTTGGGAATGAGGTCATAGTCTCCTTAAATAGTATAAAAATAGGGTTTTAGTGGGGTTCCGATTGGCATGGCCCCTGTCCTGCCTATCGGTATACCCCTAGCTTGTTGGATAAGAAAAGTACACCCTGTCCATAGGCAGGGGGTCTTGGGTGCCTATAGGCAGTCTAGAATGGACTTTTTTGAAATAATGGGCATAAAATGCAAGCTTTAAGTCCGAATCATGAACGGATCGAACCATTAGAAAGGGTATTCAGATCCCTACAAGAATCGATATATCCACTCCCGGTTTTGAGAGTTGATCGAAGTGAAATGGGGCTCGAAAGCACCTGATGGCCGCTAAATGGGGGGTTCTCGGAGTAAAAAGTCAAGTACGCGTGAACCGTAAGGCTGATTCATGCACGATACGGACAATTAGAAATGGGATTTAGAGATATATGAGATTTAATGAAATTTTCTCAGTCTGTAGGGATGACTGAGGTCAAACGAGCTTGAAAGTGCTAGATGGACTCTAAATCAGGGTTCGGAGTAAAAAGGTGAACATGTGCGAACCCGTGAGGTCGATTTATGCATAGTATGGACTGTTGAAAATGGTATTCAGAGCCCTATGAAATTCTAATAATATTTTCTCGGGTTTGAGGTTTTATTGAGGTCAAAAGGGGCTCGTGATTGCTCGGTGGCCTCTCGACCAAGGTTCGAAGTAAAAAGGTGAGTACACACAAATTGTGATGCTGATTTGCATAAGGTATGGACCGTTAGAAGGGGATTCAGATCCCTATGAGATTCCAAGGAGCTTTGCTCAAGTTAGAGGGTTGATTGAGATTACAAGGGTCCCTAATTTATTTTCTCAGCCTTTCTTCAACTTTGGCCCGATCGCGGAGAACTGGGTGAATTAACTTATAGAGCATAGGACCAAAAGTCTTTGCTAGTCCGAACTATAGTGGGGATAGTTATAACATATCATATAGTTGGGTGATTATAGGTATGTGTGATCTTTGGGCATTCATCAAACCTCTTTCTATCTTCCATGGCGACTTCTGCGCCTAAAGATATGGAAAAAATTATTCCTCCATGTATAACTAACTTTTTTCTCGTGGAGGACCTTACCGAGTCACTGAGAATAATTTAGAGCCTTTGTGGCAGCTCCGCTGACCATCTACCTGTCCATCTTAATCTGTTGAGGAAGTTGGTTTCATATCTCAAGATTATTTGATGTGGCTATAGAAGTGGGTGGTTACAAAGATTCTTGATGAACAAACTGGTTAGATATGGATTGTAATGTTCGACACTTTAGAGGAATGTGTCATGGTCTCGTTCAAGATGATTAAGTCCTATCGCTACACGGAGCGGCTTTGGAGGCATAACCAGGAGTGGGATTTTTTGGGTCCTTAGTGGATAGGAAATGATAAAGCCGGTCCATCTGGTAGTTGAAGGCAAGACTTGGGTATGAGAGGGGATGGTGTGGTAATATGAAGCTTGTGAGAAGGTTGTGCAGGTTCTGAGATGTTTATTATAAGGTTTTTTGGGTTTGGTTTTTTATGGATTTTGTAATGATGTGGGTTCTATAGGGTTTTGATGTTTTTTTTAAACTTGTAAGGGAGTGAGTTTTTTTATTCCTATTATGGATATCTCAAATAATATTTGTACCCTATTTTTAATTAGAAGAATAATTATTTCAATGTATTTTTTTTTGTCTTCGATGAATTATTTTATTGAACTATATTTAATGATCACTAAGGCATACATAATCCTTTTTTTCATTTAAATGACAATTCTCGGAGGAAGAAAAGAATAGCATTTTGTGAGAGAGAAAGGATCACGTCTATGTGCGTCTTATGGGCTACCTACATGAATCTGTGGGGTTGAAAAATTGAGAGCTTCTATTTTTTTTAAAAGGGTGATACTTTAAAAAAGGATCAGGTCCTACGTAATTCTGAGTAGAGAGGAGGGAAGATATTTTTTTAAATAAAAGGGGGAGAGAAGAGTCGTAGAGCGATGAGAGTTTTGGACTAAGGGTAAAATTTCTTGAGATGGTAACCTTGTAAATAATATAGGGCAATGGTAACCTTGTATATGATATAGGGCTTTTAGCCTCCTTTCTCTAAAAGAATAAGTTTATCGTAGTAGTTTTGATTCCAATCCTCTTTATTGACGTTACTTTCGAGTATAACCTACAAAGAAGGTACTTCAAGTTCAATAGGGAGAACCGTCTCCATTCCATATACTATAGGGAGTAGCCCTGGTGGATGTTCTGATGGATGTACGATATCCACAGAGGGCATATGATATCCGATCATCCTAGTCTCTATAACTTTCTATAATCTTGATTATGATGGTCTTGAGTATTTTTTTTGGTGGATTCAACAGTGCTATTGGATTGCGGTCGATAAATAGAGGACTTACGCTTTTGAATGTCGTACTCATCAACTAGTTCTATGACCTTAGCCTTGAAATGGATTCCATTGTTTAACACCAATTTTTAGGGGATTCTATAGCGATAGATGATGTTCTTTTCGATGAATTTGAATACTTTCTTCACATCCAATACCGCGTATGACTCGACTCCGACCCATTTTATGAAGTAGTCAATGAAGACCAGGATGAATTCATGCCCATTTGAAGCTTTAGGAGATACTTTCCTTATGATGTCTATGCCCCAATTGGATAAAGTCTAGGGAGAAGTCTTGTTGTACAACTCTCGAGGAGGCAAGTGTTGAAGGTTGGCAAACTACTGGCAATTGAGGTATCTTTGGAAGTAAGCGATGCAGTTTTGAACTATAGTGGTCCAGTAATATCCTTGATGGATGATATTCTTGGAATGCATATAACTGTTCATGTGGGGCCCATATTCCTCGTTGTGGATCTTCTGCATTATGTCTTCAATTGTAACCCCTACTATGCAATGCAAGTTGTCTCTATCGAAATTCCATTTACAGAGTTCCTTATCACAAATGATGTACTAAGCTGCCAGCTTGGGAAGGGTCGCAAGATCTTTCTTGTAAGCATCCCGAGGATACCTGCCATGTTTGAGGAGGTGCCAAATGTCATAATATCAAAATCTTTCCATGTCTGGATCTTCTTCCATAATGAGATCAATGTAATAGCAATGAGTGGGTGCAACTTGTTTAGAAGCATCACTATAAATCATAAATCCCCCTGTCCCGAAAGGAATAGTCAAAGTTGGGGCAGTTATTAATCGATTCTTAAGTTATTGAAAACTATTCTCAACTTTCTCAGACCATTTATATTTCACCTTCTTTTGGGTTAACCTAGATAGAGGTTTGGCAATACTAGAAAATCCTTCAACAAATCTTCGATAATAACCTGTTAATCCAAGAAAACTACGAATCTCTGTCACATCAGTTGGTTTAGTCCAATCTAGTATAGACTTAATCTTTTAAGGGTCAACCGACACTCTGTGACACCCCGCCTAATAAAATACTAGGTGATCAGTCCAAAATCAAATTAAACAGGAATCTCATTTGGTTAATTCTTAGCATCACTGTAGCAAACTTTTTAAAACTTATTAACCACCTAGTATTCAAAAGACACAGTTCCAAATTTTAATCTTTTTATTTAACCGGATAAACAACTAGTTCAAAAACTAAAACAACATTCACAATATACTAGAGTCCAAACCATCATGATATGTAAATGAATCAAAGCCATGCCAAATAGACTATCGGCCAAAAACAACCAAACCCAGTAATAATCCAAGTCCAAACTGCAAAGTAAAACTGATACAAAACTAAAACTATAATACCGACAACGGACCATATGTCCAAACATGATATACAAGAGTGATATCCTGTGCTAGATCTTAATGAAAGAATAGGCTACTCAAAATCCAATCAGCATCCACAGTGCTACATCTCTGAGTCCCTGGAATGAAACCATCAAGCATGGCGTCCCTATAGCTAGACACCTAAAAGGTTTAAAACTATTTTTATAGCAAGAGTTAGTATTCAAAACATTTTGAAAATATTTAACAAGTAATTTATCGTAATTAAAATCGATTATTGATTACACATGTTAGGTTCACGCACACTCCCTTAAGTTTCATCACCTCTCATCTAATGTTCACATCTAATGTTCGTATACGTAGCCCACCTATCTATCATAACCACGCTATCTGAACTAAAGTATATAATCGATCTTATCAATGGTCTATTCTCCCGTACCACTCATACAGCACGCTTCATTATTAACATCTCTCGCATGTTATTCAGTTTTCATAAAACATTCACATATGTTATGTTTAATCATCATAATTAAGTCTCACTACTTAATTCAAATAGTGTTTCATGTTTAATCATGATTCAACTTCCATAATTAAGTTTCACTACTTAATTTATAAATCATTTCAAGGTTACCATTCAACTTCCAAAATTAAGTTTCACTATTTAATTTATTATAAATATTCCCAATCTGGTTTAAATCTTGAAATTAAGTTTCTCTCTACTTAATTTATCATATATATATATATATATCATCTACAAGTCTACTTTCGCACTTAATTAGAATATCATGAAGTGTATATTTCACACACAATATATACTATAAGGATATTGGTCCGGATAATCATCGACCTCAATCATCCTATCATTTACATTTGTCCGGATATCCCTCAACCCCAAGGTAATTTTTATGCATATGTATATTTATCCGGATACTCCTCAACCCCAATATCTTTCATCTTCGATTTGGTCCGGATACTCATCGACCCCAAATCGAGCTTTCATGTATTGGTTCGGATAATCGTCGACGCCAACACAGAATTAAACACACTTTATGTGTGTGTGTGTGTGTGTGTGTGTGTGTGTGTATATATATATTGCACACAATATATATACTATAGACACATACTATATAATCACCACGCTGCATCACATTTTAGGGGTTATTGGCTCTAAATCTTACCTCGATCACCAATAGTGATTTCTATCTCTTGGCTCGGAATCATATCTCGATCACAAATGTATAAAGAGTACACTTATTAGGTATTCACACAACCTAAGTAGTAATATGCATCCATAGGTATTCACACCACCCAATAATTCATGTTAGTACGTAGTATATATCTCTCGCATACTCATCGTACTATTTACTTTACGATTTAGCTCTCTATCGTATATATAGGAGTGTACACACAACTCTAAGGACCCTAGTTACCCATTTACCAATTTTAGTAGTTAAGCCTAACTTACCCTACTGGTCTATACATTAATTCATTTGATACCCATAATTCTTTATCCATCTCTCAGATTAATTACGAATTACTATAACTAATCCCATTCCCATCTTAATTCTCTCTTTAAAC
This sequence comes from Sambucus nigra, assembly GCA_949130495.1. Lineage (NCBI taxonomy): Eukaryota > Viridiplantae > Streptophyta > Magnoliopsida > Dipsacales > Adoxaceae > Sambucus > Sambucus nigra. The sequence goes on along the minus strand of OX422215.1, from coordinate 320,110,138 downwards.
CGAAGTCGTATTCGCCTCGTAGGCGACTCTAAAATAATAAATATCCCAATATTATTTTCATAAGGCATTAAAGTTTGTTCACCACCTCTAATTAGGAATACTGGGCAAAGAGGAAAATTTCAAAATTCTGGAAATCGGATCGATCCGCTCTTTCCCAGGACCGGACCGGTTCATTTTTCTGAAATTCCTGCTCTCTATTTCACAGTAGAGTTACACCATGTGAATCACCCAAATCACATAATTCTTCACCAATTTCACATCCAATTATTCCTAACTATTTCTACGTGAGTTAGGATGATTTTTAATGTTTCAAACACCTTAAAACTTCATCGAAATCAGTCAAGAATAAATCAATTCCCAAAACTCTTTCACAATTCTAATTATGTGTTCTTCACTATCATTCAATCTAGAACCCATATTTAGATCCATATTAACAATAATAATTCTTCTGATTTTTCATCTTCTACATATGTAAATACAAACTTCATGTAATTCTACCCAAACATGTAATCAATTCTTACTTTTCATTCAAAATTTCTCAATAAAATCAATATATTCATGGAAACCCTACACATGGGTATTATAACACCAATTTAATTTGCAATAAACACTTGCCTTAGATTGATTGATCTGATTTCTTGGTTCTTGGTTGATGATTGATTGTTTATTTCTCCAATCTTTCTTTCCAATTGCCTTGGGATACAAGATTTCTTCACCATCTTCAAAATTCCTCTTTCAGCTTTGAAAATAAGTTATCTCTCTTCTCTCTAATGGCCTCTCCAACCATTTTGTGTTATGATCCATAAAACCAATCTCTACATATCAGATATATGGCTCTAAATTTCATAGGTCCCTTCACCTCTTTTTTTAAATGATCGAAACGTCCTTAATAGGTGCCGGTTTGGTCCCAAATTGACCCGGGACCTAAACTATACCCAGGGTACCCTATTCTGACTATTTTAACCCATCCAAAATCACTTGTGACCTCTAAATTATCATTCAAGTCGCTTAAAAATGTATTTCTCATTTCTCACCTCAAAATAGTCTGCACGCGACTCCCGGTGAAATAAAATAAAATGCGTACATATCACTCGCTATGTCATTACTATTGACACTTAATAAACATTATAATGCAATATTAATTCGTATCTATCACACGATTAATATTTAATAGTCACAATTATTATCCAATTGCATTAAATTACTTCACTCGCGTAATTTAATGAAAACGTATTTTTCCTAATTAATTCCTCAAATTAATTAAATAAAAATACACAGAACTACGAGATATTACATAATTCCCCCTTCCAAAGGAGTTTCGTCCTCGAAATTAGGTCAAGACCGGTACTAAAACTTAGGATCTATAACATCACGATGTCATCTAGTACCCAAATGCCAATTATAATAACATAAGAGTCATTCCACTATACCCCTGGTAGTGGTACCCACCTATCAAAAGGCTTAATCACTCTAGCTCAAGTTTATCAACACTTTATCAATTCACTACATACTGATATGCCCTATCAGTCATGTGATCTCAATACTATCTTTTTCGTTACCAATTTGAGAAAAGGTCACACAACACTAATTGTCGATTCCCCTTATTCACACGACTCAAAATTCCCTTCATGAGAGGAATCACTATAACCTATGACCACTCATGTCAGTATTTAGAACTTTCGTTCATGGTGACATAACTCTTACGACATTCAAAAGCCACCCAAAATAGTTTGTGGTTCACTCCACTATTAACAAAAGACTCCAAATCAGGGTCAGTCCAAAAATCTAGTTATCCTCTCCCCTCTAATAAACAAGAGGGTGAACGTCAAGGCTTTCCACCCAAAACCTTAATAGGTACCTCATGCCTGCTAAATCGGTACAAGTTATTACACACAACTCTACCAACGGTAATTTCTTCCCTCAATTACCCTATAAGGCACCACCCGTACTACTCGCATTAGCCAGCATAATAGACCACCTCTCATCTAACCATCTAGCTATAGGTGATATAATATGACTAAAATAAAACTTCATCCCCATCGCTTCCTGATAATCCCTATCAGAGATGGGATTTGCAGGATCTCATCCTAATTCACAACAATATTGGGAGGCACCTTGCACCTTGCACCGGTACAATCCTTCTTTTCAAAGACAGAATAACAATTACTTCATCTCAGTCAATCCATTCCATACACTCGGAGGAATTATTGACCTAGTCATGATGTTGGCAACCCACCATGAATTTTATCAGTCTACCTACACATTCTGTCATCGGTAACGTATGCTTGTTACCAAATTATGGTTGGTCATCTCGAGTCAACCTTTTTCCATATCTGAGTGGTGTATCCGAAGACAATACCACTTTGTCTCACCCAACACTAATTCCCACTTATAATATTTCACATTAAGTGGTACTTTATACTCCCGTTCTTTCCCCTGGTATGTCAAAAGTCATGGCTCGTTCACTTTTTCACAACTAGCACCCTTCTTGGGTCTTTTTGCCCCATAGTCATCAACATTTTATTTAGGCGCAAGCCACTCTCAACATTCGACTGAGTAAGGCTACGATTTATTTTTCCATATTCGTTGGGTCTCCTCTTCATCAAGAGATATCCTTTGAATGGCTTCCCACGGCCTTTCAACCGATCTTGGTGTGCTACTCTCATTGCACACATATACTCATATTATTTTCATTCTCACACGACATTTAATCTATCATACAACTCCGATTTTATCTATAATTATCCTCGGGCATATGTTCCACACATTGATTCCTACGTCCTCCTATCGGTGCATATTTGCATAACACTGGAAATGTCACACACACTTTCCTTAAAACTGGCCTCGCATTTTCGACATGGCTATAACTCATGGGTATTCTTAATCACCCCATAAATTGAAATTTATTTCTCCTTAACATCTTTCCACCCTTCATAGTGTTTTCTCTACATATCCATTGATTAACATTCGAAACTGATGCCCTAACATCCATTGACATCTCTCTCTACTCACGATGTTTGTCAAATTCCATGCGTATCTCATCACGCAACAACATTCAAACAAGTAACCTCCCCAATACTCTATCACTCAATATTGGTGGTAATCAATTTCCATAAACCTCAATCTCTTAACAGAGAATCTCAAAATCCTCTCCCCAGACATATAAATATAAATATCAACTCCCACGTCTCTAGAGGAGTGTTATAATAATGTGCTCTGCATATCACCAAGTTCTGAGAGCTAAACATAATAATTAGATAAGTCTCTCCTCTCAACGGTAAATCCAATATACCTCAAATCACATCAATAAATTCCTTACACACTAGGATTAAATATCTTAAGACAACCATACTCTCTGAAGCCTCTATCATAATATAATATAGATGCGAGCCTGACCCTCTTTCAGGTGAGGACTCTTCGAACAACACATCCTGCCCTGGGATATAAAACACGATGGCGTTGTTATCACAGCCCTAGATCATTCCACCCACTAAACTCATCTCACACGCAAATCTAGTGCTAACGGACTATTATGACCCGCTCGTGTCACATAAAAATTACCCCACCAACCCGAGAATAAAACTCAAATTTCCAATTTCCAATAATGGCGGTGGCTCAAATGGTTCTTGGACATGATACGCCTATCCTAATTGAACCAAAACTATCTTAATCATTGCCCTGGCTAGGCATCATACTCTTGTCCTTTTTTACTCACTTCGGTCAAAATCAATGCATGCAGTCCTACTCTCCAAGTAAAATGCCTCTTCATATAATTCCCTATCCCTTGGACATACTGACCATACTAGGGTTGTCCATCTCTAGAACCCTGGTAGACTCGACCCCGACAGCCACCCTCATTGTTCCCTTAGCTTCGATGGGCCTAAGGAACACACTACTGGTCTTACCAGTACCAACTGAATCCACTTCCACTCGGTAGGAATTCAGCTATTTGAATCATTTAAATGGGTACCATGATGGGTCTCCCCCTTGCGGAGTTTCGTTAGAACTATTAACCCAGTCTTACTCCCTGACTAAGTTCTCCAATTCTTTTAGCTCCCTTCACAGGGAAGCATTTATATCAAGACTGCCAAAAGAACAACATCGCCGCCATCTGCATCAATCGTCCAAGAAGAATATCCATTAAATGCTAGTGACTCCTCTCGTGAGTCCATCACCCACCTTAAAGGCTCTTTTCTCCATAGTACCAAATATGGTGATTTACTCCCACCATTACAACACTGCTCTTACGAGCCAAGCGAAATTTTACCCCAATTCACTTTTGGGGATATATATTTCTTCCTACTATATGCCAAAGCCTCTGGGTATTCTATATCCATTGGCTACATGCATAAACTCCGCATCTAATAAAATTCTAACGGGTGGTCCTCTTTAAATATCCCTCTGACTCTCTCTCCCATCCTAACCACAATAGGTGAGTCTAATTTAGCACCACTCTCTGCTATAACAGGATAATATTATATGTTTCGCTTTAGCAGTCCTTATAGCTCCACCATCCCGAGCAACAATAGGGGTGACCTCTGCCACGGTCATCGACCCCAAAATATTCATCAACTCTAACTAAACCCCGCCTCCTACTGCCTTTCAAACGGCCCTCACAGGTCGTTCTCTGCGTAATTGTCATATGAAGCACACCATTTCGCACAAAAGATTCACTAATATTTATACACTATAATAGGAGAATGTAAGCCATGTACGTAGAGGAATACAATAATCCAATGATAGGGCTCTACGTCAATCCAACGATACGCTGAAAACGTAATAAGCCGTACAGATCCTAAGGACACTAGAACTTGAGGCTCTGATACCATCTGTGACACCCCACCTAATAAAATACTAGGTGATCAGTCCTATATCAAATTAAATAGGGATCTCATCTGGTTCATTCTTAGCATCACTGTCGAAAACTTTTTAAAACTTACTAACCACCTAGTATTCAAAAGAAATGGTACCAAATATTTATCTTTTCACTTAACCGGATAAACAACTAGTTAGAAAACTAAAACAACATTCATAATATACTAGAGTCCAAACCATCATGATATGCAAATGAATCAAAGTCATGCCAAATAGACTATCATCCAAAAACAACCAAACCGAGTAATAATCCAAGTCCAAACAACAAATTAAAACTCATACAAAAATGAAACTATAATACCAACAATGGACCACATGTACAAACATGATATACAAGAGTGAGATCCTATGCTATATCTGAATGAAAGAATCGCCTACTCAAATTGTCAGCATCCACAGTGCTACAGCTCCGAATCCCTTAAATGAAACCATCAAGCATGGCGTCCCTGTGGCTGGACATGTAAAAGGTTTTAAAAATATTTTTATAGCAAGAGCTAGTACTAAAAACATTTTAAAAACATTTAACAAGTAGTTTATCGCAATTAAAATCGATTATTGATTACACATATTAGGTTCACGCACACTCCTTTGAGTTTCCTCACCTCTCATCTAATGTGAACACCTAACGTTCGTATACTTAACCCACCTAGCTATCATACCCAAGCTATCTCGACTAAAGTATATAACCTATCTTATCAATGGTCTACTCTCCCGTACCGCCCATACAGCATGCTTCATTATTAACATCTCTCGCATGTTATTCAGTTTTCATATAACATTTTAAAAATATTTTTATAGCAAGAGTTAGTACTAAAAATATTTTTAAAACATTTAACAAGTTATTTATCGCAATTAAAATCAGTTATTGATTACACATGTTAGGTTCACGCACACTCCCTTAAGTTTCGCCACCTCTCATCTAATGTCCACGCCTAATGTTCGTATACTTAGCCCACCTAGATATCATAACCAAGTTATCTCGACTAAAGCATATAATCGATCTTATCAATGATCTATTCTCCCGTACTGCCCATACAGCACGCTTCATTATTAATATCTCTCGCATGTTATTCCGTTTTCATATAACATTCACATATGTTATGTTTAATCATCTAATTAAGTCTCACTACTTAATTCATATAGTGTTTCACGTCTGATCATCATTCAACTTCCATAATTAAGTTTCACTACTTAATTTATAAATCATTTCAAGGTTACCATTCAACTTCCAAAATTAAGTTTCACTACTTAATTTATTATAAATATTCTTAATCTATTTTAAATCTTGCAATTAGATTTCTCTCTACTTAATTTATCATTTAGATGAATATATATATATATATATATATATATATATATATATATATATATATATATATATATATATATCATCTACAAGTCTACTTTCACACATAAGTAGAATATCTTGAAGTATATATTTCACACACAATATATACTATAAAGATATTAGTCCGAATAATCATCGACCCCAATCATCCTATCATTTACATTGGTTTGGATATCCCTCGACCCCAATATCATTCATCTTCGATTTGGTCCGGATACTCATCGACCCCAAATCGAGCTTTCATGTATTGGTCCGGATAATCGTCGACCCCAATACAGAATTAAGCACACTTTATGTATATATACATTTCGCACACAATATATATACTATAAACACATACTATACAATCACCTCCCTATATCACATTTTAGGGGTTATTGTCTCGGAATCCTACCTCGATCGCCAATAGTGATTAAATCTCTTGGCTCAAAATCATACCTCGATCACCAATATATATAGAGTACACTTTCTGGGTAGTCACACAACCTAAGTAGTGATATAAATCAATAAGTATTCACACCACCTAATAATTCATGTTAGTACGTAGTATATATCTATCGCATACTCGTCATACTATTTACGTTACGATTGAGCTCTATATATATATAGGAGTGCACACATAACTCTAAGGGCCCTAGTTACCCATTTACCAATTTTAGCAGTTAAGCCTAACTTGTCCTACTGGTCTATACATTAATTTGATACCCGTAATTCTTTATCCATCTCTCAGATTAATTACGAATTACTATAACTAATCCCATTCCTATCTTCATTCTCTCTTTAAGACGAAGTCGTACTCCCCTCGTAAGCCGACTATAAAATAGTAAATCTCCCAATATTATTTATATAACGCCTTAAAATTTGTTCACCACCTCTAATTAGGAATACTAGGCAAAAGAGGAAAATTTCAAAATTCTGAAAACCGGACCGATCTGCCCTTTCCCCGAACCGGACCGATTTGTTTTTCTTAAATTCCTGCTCTCTGTTTCGCATCAGAGTTACGCCATGTGAATCACCCAAATCACATAATTCTTCACTAATTTCACATCCAATTAATCCTAAATATTTCTACATGAGTTAGGATGATTTCTAATGTTTCAAACACCTTAAAACTTCACCGAAATCAGTCAAGAATAAATCAATTCTCAAAACTCTTTCACAATTCTAGTTTTGTGTTCTTCTCTATCATTCAATCTAGAACCCAGATTTAGATCGGTATTAACAATCATAATTCTTCTGATTTTTCATCCTCTACAGATATAAATACAAACTACATGTAATTCTACCCAAACATGTAATGAATTCTTACTTTTCATTCAAGATTTCTCAATAAAATCAACTCATTCATGGAAATCCTACACATGGGTATTATAACATCAATCTAATTTGCAATAAACACTTGCCTTAGATTGATTGATCTGATTTCTTGGTTCTTGGTTAATGATTGATTGTTTACTTCTCCAATCTTTCTTTCCCATTGCCCTAGGATACAAGATTTCTTCACCATCTTCAAAATCCCTCTTTAAGCTTTGAAAATAGGTTATTTCTCTGCTCTCTAAGGGCCTCTCTAACATTTTTGTGTTATGAGCCCGCCTTAAACTCAATATCTAAATATCAGATATATGGCTCTAAATTTAGTAGGTCCCTTCACCTCTTTTTGTAAAATGACCAAAATGCCCTTAGTAAGTGCTGGTTTGGATCCAATTTGACCCACGACCCAAATTATAGCCCCGGGTACCCTATTCCGACTATTTCGGACCATCCGGAATCATTCCTGGCCTATAAATTATAATCCGAATCACTTAAAAATGTATTTCCTGTTTCTCACCTCAAAATAGTCTACACGCGACTCCTAGTGAGATAATATAAAATACGCACATATCACTCACTATGCCGTATAACCAAAATTATCAATTATTTTCTATTCACACTTAGTAAATATCATAATGCAATATTAATCCATATCTATCTTATGATTAATATTTACTAGTCATAATTATTATCCAATCACATTAAATTACTCCACTCGCGTAATTTAATTAAAACGTATTTTTTCTAATTAATTCCTCAAATTAATTAAATTAAAATACACAAAAATACGGGGTATTACACACTCCCTCCTTAGAAATGATATATCCTAGAAAAGAGACGTTAGGAAACCAAAATTCACATTTCTTTAATTTCGCATATAATTTTTCCTTCCTAAGAATTTGTAATACTGTCTCTAAATGCTTTTCGCGTTCTTCAATACTTTTGGAATAAATAAGGATGTCATCAATGAAAACAACCACACATTGTTCCAAATATTTCCTAAACACCATATTCATCATATCCATAAAAGCAGTTGGTGCATTAGTTTGTCCAAATGGCATCACAAGAAATTCATAGTGACCATATCTAGTACGAAAAGCTGATTTTGAAATATAATCTTCTTTAATCTTCAATTGGTGATAGTCTGAACTAAGGTCAATCTTTGAAAATATTTATGCACCTTAAAGTTGGTCAAACAAATCATCTATACAAGGTAAGGGGTATTTATTCTTAATGGTCACCTTATTTAGTTCACGATAATCCATACATAAACTCATCGTCCCATCCTTCTTTTTAAAAAATAACATTGGAGCACCCCAAGGGGATACACTTGGTCTAATAAAACCCTTGTCTAATAGATCTTGTAATTGAACTTTTAATTCCCTTAATTCTAAAGGTGGCATACGATAAGGTGGTTTCGAGATTGGTATAGTTCCAGGAATAAGGTCAATCGTAAACTCTATTTCTCTACTAGGAGGAAGACTGGGTAAATCATCTGGAAAAATATCTGGAAAATATTTATATACAGGAATATCTACTAAACTAGGATCTTTTGATTGCAAATCAATAACACGTGCAAGGAATCCTTGATATCCCTTCTTAAGAAAACTACAAGCTTGCATTGCAGAGATAATACGCATGGGAGATAGGATGCCAATTCCTTCAAAACTGAATTCTAGTTGCTTATGGATTTGGAAAGCAAATATTTTCTCAAAACAATCTACCTTAGCATGATACGATGCTAACCAATCCATCCCCAAAATGACTTCAAAGTCTCTTATATATAAAACTATCAAATCGACGAATAATTTATGACTACTAACATCTATAGGACAAGACTTATATACTAATGTTCCAGTCAATAACTCACCCGAATGAGAAGAACGTGTATGTTATGATTCAAGGGTTCGGGCGTATTAGGAAAGCAGTTAACAAAACGCACATACACAAATGAATGGGTAGAAGTAGGATCTATTAAAACTTGAAAAGGTTGTGCACATATAGAAAGTGTACCTGACACTACTACGTTAGAAGCTTGGGTATCAAAAAGTGCAAAATCTCTACATTGTCTGCCTTAGTCCTTCTTTTCACCTAAAGTTTATATCGAAATCCTTGATGGGGTTGGTCAGTCTTTTATCTGATGTCCTTTCTATCACCATCTAAAATAAGCTCCCGTATTCTTGTAATAAGGTCATCCTCCATTCATCTTCCTACATCGCTAACATATCTTGTGTATTAAACTGTTTGTTATCACTAGCTCCCGCAACATTGGATGTACTCCTAAAATTATTTCTATTATTTGGGTTCTTCCCTATTTCTTCCCCAAACTTCCTCTTACCATCTCTAATTCAATTGTACTCCTCACCATCCCTCTCAGCTATCGTAGCCCTAGCCATAATGTCACTATATGATGTCAACTTTAGGATGAAAATTCAACTACGAATACTCAACCTTAACTCACGTTCAAACTTTTTGGTTTTTAAAACATTAGTTACCACAACATGTCGTGCAAAATGGGAAAACTCGGTAAACTTTGTCTCGTATTAACTAACCGTCATATTTCCTTGCACTAGACTCATGAACTCAGCTGCCATTTCATTTTTCACCGTTTCAGGGAAATATTTCCAACCTATGTAAGTATTCCTCTCCTCGTATATTCTCTTAGTCATTCTCCGCCAATGATTGGCTTAACCTTCTAACATAAACATTGCAAATGAAACCCTTTATTCATCACTACACTTAAGAACATTGAGCAACTTTTCTATCTACATCACCCAACTTTCTGCTTCAGTGGGGTTAGGAGTACCTTTAAAAGAAGGCTGATTCAACTTCTTGAACTATTCAATAGTACAGCTACTTAGTTCAATATTCCTTGGTGCTCCATTATTCATCTGATGCTCCACAATCCTTGCTAGACTCTCAATCGCCTTGTATGCACCTTCCAGTGTTTCCATATTCGAATCACTAGTTCCCGCAGTTGATCTTGTCTTGGTCATTTTCTATAGTCATGGCCAAACATAAGACATATTATACTATCTTAAGATTTAAAATTAGAAGAACAATTATATATAAACAATTATATAGAATGTAAGACATATGGAGGTTTATCACATAAGTCTGATATTTACTCCTATATCCTATGCATGGAAACTTAGGATCTATGACGTTCGAAACCTATGTTTAATAGTATACGGGTTCATAACATATGCTCTGGTACCACCTTTTTCACGACCCCGACCCAAAATTAGTAGGGAACGAGTGCGTTGACATGCCACCAAGGCAACAAATATTCTTTCTTAAATTATTTCCTTATACAAATGCAGCGAAAATACAATCATATGATTATGAATCGTAAAATACTGAAAGTGATGGAATTACGCCATCAGAGTTTTCTACAGGAAACTTTATTTATATTAAAAGTAATAATGAGTTACAACTTAAGAAAAAATTTAAAACTTATTACAAGAGATCCAAACATGCTCTATATGATAAAAACATACATTTTATTTAAATAACAAAAAGAGCTCTAAAAGTTGAATCTTCAACATAATCCTTTTATGTTCCCTCTACGAGCCTACTTACTTCCTAAAAAATCGTTATTTATACAACATCAGCTAAAATCCGAGTGAGGTTCAATCTCCAGACATTCCAGGGTTTTTCAGAAAATTGATACCTATTCAACTTATAACATAAGGCATATACATATATGGACAGGAATTTGCAGTAATAAACATAAAATAACTGATAGTATATATTTTCAGAATAAATAGTGCAGAACATAACATATAGAGCAATTGAGTAATATGTCAATTATTTAATCTTATTTTAATGGCCATGTACGCTCTAATACCCAGACAGACAGATAATGTTATCAAATGTTTCCACCCGGTAACAACACAGACAGAAAATCATGATCTCTAGAACAACGCCTTGTTTAGGGCACATCAGTGATAAACCAGCTGGGAAGGTACCACCCATATATTTCCACCCGATAGTCAAGGACAACATAATAAGAGAGTTTCCATAGGACGAATCAATAATTTCAGAATTCAAATAAGATGTTTATATCGAGAGATATACACATATAACAAATGACAGAATCATTGGTATCAGATGAATTTGAGAATAAAAGCATTTCACAAAATATATGTATTTTTCATAATATCATATAATCAAAATACACAAGGAATGTCATAGAGTACTCACTTAAAATAGAAGTACGAAGTTATAGATATCGAGTCTTGGATTACTACGATGAAACTTCTTCTTAAATTTTCCCGCAATTTCTCTCACTATTTGTTTGTAATGTTTTGGAGTAATTTCGTGTAATAACTGATCCAAAGGGCTATATTTATAGTTTTTAAAGGTATTTAGGTGTGGACACGTGTTTGAGTGACTAAGCTTTCATTTTGGTGAGTCGGCGTTGACGTGTCGTGTAACGGAGTTGTCTTACAGTCTTCATTCACCAAACGACGACACGTGTTTTAGATTTTTCTAAATGCATAACATGTGTTTTAGCTTTTCCTTTAAAGAAGACATGTGTATGGTGGAAGTGTCCAAAACCAAGCATTAGGCTGAAAGGTATTAAGGTTATAAGGGTCATTTTACATATATAGGGTATTTTAGTAATTTCACACTATATATTTTTAATATTCCTTAGAGGTTCCCAAAAATATTTTATTTACAAAATGGTCCTTTTTATATTTTCATTTTAGTCCCTGAAACTTTCTTAATTAAAACCAAGTTCCTAAAGTTTTATAAAATTATATTTTCTACCCAGGAACTTTGTCATTTAGTTTAGGATGTGCCATAAGACTTCAATTTGACCCATTTTACACTTGATTCTTCAAATTTAAAAATGGGCTTTGTCGTATTAAGAATCCAAAATATCACATTTGTAATAATACAACATTATTAGATAATAAGTAAGACACAATTGTAAAAACAATTATATATTAGCATATAAAAGTGGGGTCATTAGAGGTGTGGCCGATTTTCGCATGGTATGGACCATTGGAAAATGGATTCAGAATCCTATGAGTGTCCAATGAGCTTCGCTAAGGTTGGAGGGTTGACTGAGGTCAAAAGGGTCTCGAAACGCCCAGTGGCCTCTAGACCAGGGTTCAGAGTAAATAGGTGTGTGTGCGCGAACCGTGAGGCTAATTCATGCATGGTATGGACCGCAGGAAAGAGGATTCAGATCCCTATGAGAGTCCAATGAGTTTCACTCAGTTTGGAGGGTATACCGGGGTCAAAACGGGCTCGGGAGTGGCCGATAACTAGGGTTTCGATTAGGACCTAGGGTCTTATGATCGAAGGAGGAGTATTAGGGACCTAAAAAGGTATTTAGGAGGTACCGGGATGAATTTTATACACTAGGGATGTCTACCTAAGAAGGTATTTAAAAAATTCTAACCTGCCCCATTTAATATATGGGGCGGGACGGGGCAGTTTTATTTAAATTAACTCCTAATCCGCCCCATTTGATAAACGGGACGGGTTGGGGCTCCTACGGGCCGGGTTAATTTTAAAAATATAAAATTAAAAAAATTACATTATGGGCTTAGAGGTCTACAATGGTTCGTATTCCAATATGTTAAACAGTCCCACAATTGTCATCCATGTTTCCATATAGATCTTTTATAAAATTAACATACATATAAAGGTTTTTTTAGTGTAATATATGGTTTAATTGTAATTAACATGCATATAAAGGGTATTTATGTAAGCAAAAGTTAAACGAGGTGGGGCGGGGCGGTTTTATTTAAACACACTCCTAACCTGCCCCATTTAATAAATGAATTTTTTTAAAAATCCATACCCATTCCTAATTCATTAATCGAGTTTTAAAACCCGCCCCATTAGGGTCGGGGCGGGTTAAATTGTCATCCCTAGTCTGCACCTCCACTTGCCTAGGGTTTCATCCTAATCCTAACTCAATTCATTGTTTGGTCATATTTCTCAATTTTGGTCCAAACTTAAATTAATGAAAGTTCAATTTCAATCTAACTTTGAAGTCCAATCTACTTAATTAAAATGAAAATCCACTCATTACTAAATTACTTATCAATTATTTTTTAAATTAGGTCCCAATTTTTAATTTAAATTTGAGTTATTTGAGATTTGGCCCCATTTTGATGAATTCTGTCAATTGTCTAATATAACAATCATTTATTACTCATCAACCACGTCTCACCATACATTCTCCAGTCATTGTGTTTTTGTTAAAATCATTCTTCCGTGTATATATATATATATTTTTTCCTTTGCATGCCAAGAAAAACTACTTATATCCCCAAGTTAGAAGCCCCTATTTAATATTCACAAAATATAAGGAAAACGCATATTTTCCAATTTCAACCTCCCAAAGTTTATCAATGCATCAAATTGTCACAATTTCATCTAATGTATAGCTTCTCATTTGGAATGAAGTAAATAGTATTACACTCACAACATACCATATGTTCGTGTTCAATACTAGTCAAGATATAATGCGAGTGCAACATGTGTACAATATAAATCGTACATACACTAATAAAAAAATTATTGTATAACATTATAATCTCATTTAAATTGATGTTACATATGAACGCATGATGATGTTCAAAACATAATACTAGACTTCGCAACAAGTCGTGATGAATTATTTTCGAAGTTGATCCTTTCTCTAGGCAAATGAAGAGCTCATCTAGGGCCCCAAATTAAAAGGTCCCCCATTTTTAAAATCCTTTAGATATAATTCCTCATTTTCCTGGATATAATTTATAGACCCAACCTCATACGGGGAATTGGGCATGGTTTAATTGCATACATAAGCTGAACGCATCTAATCATCTCATGCTCGAATTTTGTTAGCAACATGTTTTCTTATTTCCTTTTTGTGTTTACAAGCTTAGAGACTTCAATAATTTAGAATTTCATGTAAGATTAAAGCTTCGAAATTTAGTCTTGACATACGATCAATTACCCAGCCAATATCATGTATGTTTCACATGAAAAAATGGATACTTAGCATTATACGACACCCATGGAAACTTTTTTTGGCAAGAAAAACTTAAATAGATTCCAAATTAATTACGATTATGTGTATTAGAAAATCTACCTCTATATGTGAAAACCAAAGTAATATATAATAATTAATTTGATTTCATGCATGGTCATTTGATGGGATTTAGGTGGTATTTTGGTACTTTTTTTGGTGGGGGAGCAGTGATAGACACTTTTATGTAACTTACTGTGACACCCCGCTCTCCGAAATAAGGGGTGGCCAGCCTGATACCTCGACATAACGGAATCATGGATGGATACCATCCTCAGCATCATAACATTAATTAGGTATATGGGTAAGCCACTCCATAAATCAGAAAGCAGGTTGTCAAAGTTTTGATTTAATAAAGATTTAAGGAATAAATTTAAACAACCCAAATCTGACAAAAGTGGAATTTCCATGGAACATATAAATAATTATCCAAAACAATATACAACAAAAGAACCGAATAATCTGTCGGTCCACAGTTACATCACAGTGTTTCACAATCTAATATATGCTACATACTACATCCATTAACAATTACAAAAGATGGGCCACTAGCCCGAATGTAAGACCCGATCATAACTAGATTCCAAAGAGGAGGGCATCTAACAACATCCTGTAATAATCCGCAAGGTCATACAGCTCGTCAAAAGCATAAGAAGGGAAATTCATAACGAGCGCCCTTGCGGAGGAGCACCTGAGCGGATACAACAATATGCACAACATAGAAAAATGAACGGGTCAGGGCCCGTTTTATATATGATTCCCAGAAGAGTAAGAAACATGATAGATGTGGACAATGAATCGTAAATAATATGAAATGAGAATCTAACAACATAATCATAAAATGTGATAATGCAATTATATAAGTTTCTAACAATTATGAAATTTGGCAAGAGAAATTAAATTAATTCTCATTTCTTCCCATCACTTATCATTTTACATTCCTTAACAGGAATATAATTACCATCACATATCTTATGGCAATTTACATACCTCAAGTCCCACTTGAGTTAGAAAGGTTATATTCATATACATATAACGTTTCTAAAACCGCCCCTCCGAGTTTCCCCACTGGGCGCGCCCCTAAATGACTATCATCTTCCAGGGCCTATCTATACAAGATAACCTGGGCACCTAAACGCACGTCGGGAAGTGGCCATATGCCTGCGAGTGAGTCATAACCACACCCGAAATTACCTCACTAGAGAAGAAAAACATATACAAAACCGCATATGGCCGAGGACTATAGTCAACCTGCATTCAATAGTCAGGGGACATCACCTCATGTGCGAGCTTCCCTTATGATAGCATTTAGAGAGGTGTGTTTAAGTAATTTAACAATTACCAAATTATTCCATTTTCATTATCATGAATCTCATGCGTTTAATTTTACTTGAAACATTTATTTTTGAATATTTCTTATTCAATTTCATCATATCATTAGGTCCCAAAGTATTCTCTAAACCATTTCTCGAATTCTCATAAGATCCAAGATTTTATATACCACTAAAGGGCTTCTAACAACTCCACATATGGCTTAGAACTCCAACTTTAACTAATTTCCCAAAAGAGAAGCGATACCTAAGTATCACTTTAAGTACCCCAGAACTAACCCCAAGTGATCCCACTCAACTATAGGGTAACGACCAAACTCAACTAGGACTCTAAAATCCTAGTTTTACTTCATACAAGAAGGGTCCTAGGTCATAATCCTAAAGAAAGGGGGTAAAATTTAAAAAGAAAAATAAATGAAAAATAGGCTTTCCGAATCGATTCGGACTAGCCGAATCGATTTGGGATCTTAAAGGCGAATCGATTCGGACTAGCCGAATCGATTCGGCCAGGAAAAATGAGATTCTGCATAAGACCGAATCGATTCGGACGAACCGAACCGATTCGGACAACCCAGGCTTGGAAACTGTCTCCCAGCGAATCGATTCGGCCAGGCCGAATCGATTCGATTCTGCAGAATTTCCAAATTTTGTTTATGGAGTCTTTGACTCCAAATTCTACCCAACTTCAACCCATTCAATTTCCTATCCTTTAAGGCTACCAAATGATCATAAATGCATCCTCCAACCCAATTTTACCTCCAAACCATATCAATTTAACTTATAAAGATCGAAAGCCCATAAATCAAACAAAACCCTAACTTCCATAAACCATACATATCCATAGCTATCAATGCAAATTACTCTACTTAAATTATAAAATAGCAAGTAGATAACTTGCCTCAAGTTTTCAAGCTCAGAATTTGATGAAGTAGTAAGCAAGACAATCACCCAAGCTTCAATCTCTCCTATTCTCCCAAGGTTTCTTCTCCCTTTTTCTTTCTCTAGGCTTAACAAGGTAATTTGGGGGAATAGTGATTTACTCAAGACATAAATCGTGGCTTAGATTAAAATTCCAGCTTAAGTGATTAACATGCGGTAAAATAATACGCAATTTCTCATTTAAGTTACTACCAGTCGAAAGTGCCCGGAAACTAGAAATACAATATGGTACACAATTTGACTATCTCGAACCTCCCGGAACTAATGGCACCCTCCAAATTATCATTTGGAGATTTCATAATTTATTTTAGGTTCCGGTTCCATTTTAAGCCAAATGTCATTTTTAAATCATATGACGTTACCAAACACAATATAGCAAAATTCACCTCTACATACGGTAAATATGCAACATCATAGTAGATATTAACTTGTCTTTCCTTAAATTAATACCTACTCCACAAATCAAAATTTTTATCTAATCACTATAATTAGCAGATTAAATATAAAATAGAATCTCAAAAGCGAGGGTTGTTACATACTCCCCCCTTATGAGAATTTGTCCCCAAAATTCAAGCGTACCTCGTGTAAAGAGATGCGGATATTTCTCCCGCATGTCATTCTCGCACTCCCACGTAGATTCCTTGGCATTATGGTGACTCCATTGAACCCGCACCAAGGGCAAGACACGAGACCTCAATCTACGCTCCCCATGCTCTAATATAGCAACCGGTTGTTCTTCATATGAAACATCGGGTTGCAAATCAATATCCTCGAAAGGAATGTGCCAAAGCGCACCTTCACATCTCCTATACTTCTTTAGGGAGGAAACATGGAATATATCATGAATTTGTTGCAATGGTTCCGGTAACGCAAGTTGATATGCCACGGGACCCACCTTTGCAATAACTGGAAATGGTCCAACAAAACGCGGCGCAAGTTTCCCCTTTTTACCGAAACGCTTTATCCCTTTCATAGGCGACACTCTAACCAAAACTTGGTCCCCAATCTCCAATTCCATGTGTCGACGACCCGCATCGGCATAGCTCTTTTGACGATCTTGGGCTATCCGAATGCGATTCCGAATCAACTCAATCTTCGAGGAAGTATCTTGGATCATTTCAGATCCAAGAAATTTATTATCACCCACTTCCAACCAACAAGCGGGTGATCTATACGGCCTTCCATACAAAGCCTCATAAGGTTCCATTCCAATTGTGAATTGGTAAGAGTTGTTATAAGCAAACTCAACCAATGGGAGATATTGTTTCCAACCACCTTTGAAGTCAAGCATACACATGCGAAGCATATCCTCCAACATTTGATTTACCCTTTAAGTTTGGCCGTATGTTTGAGGATGGTATGAAGTGCTTAACCTCAATTCGGTCCCCATCGCTTCTTGGAAACTCCTCCAAAAGTGGGAAACGAAAATTTTGTCTCTGTCGGAAACTATATTCAAAGGCACCCCATGGAGTCTCACTACCTCCTCGATGAATAAGCGAGCATACCGAGCAGTATCATAATCTATCCGCACAGGTAGGAAGTGTGCCGACTTTGTCAATCGGTCGATAATTACCCAAATAGAATCACACCCGCTTTGTGATCTCGTCAAGCCCGTTATAAAATCCATCGATATACTTCCCCATTTCCATACGGGGATCTCTAACGGTTGCAACAAACCTGTCAATTTCTTATGATCAATCTTGACCAGTTGACAAGTAGTGCATTGGGACACAAATTCCAAAATATCCCTCTTCATACCCGACCACTAATACTGACGACGCATATCCTGATACATTTTGTCCCTACCAGGATGAATCGTAAACCTAGACCCATGAGATTCGGCCATCACTGCCCGCTTCAAATCTCCTTCCTCCGGAACGATGAGTCTTCCATGGAAGCGTAACCCACCCTCGGAACTAATCGAGTAGGACTCCGCTCCCTTGGACATCAATCGACGAATATGGTCTTGACACTCCTTATCCCTTCCTTGAGCTTCTACCACCCTTGCCACAATGGTAGGAGTAACAGTCATTACCGACATGAATGCTCTCACCATCGCATCCTCCTGACTGAGTTCCTTCCATTTAGCTTTCCAAACTTCAGCTAATTCTCCATTTGGCTTCCTACTCAAGGCATCCGCTACCACGTTGGCCTTACCCGGATGGTAATGAATATCAAATTGATAATATTTCATGAAATCTAACCATCGGCGCTATCTCATATTCAAGTCCTTCTGTGAAAATAAATATTGCAGCGATTTGTGGTCCGTGAAAAGACTAAACTTCTCTCCCAAGAGATAATGCCTCCATATCTTCAAGGCAAAAACAACTGCGGCTAGTTCTAAGTCATGCACCGGATAGTTTCTTTCATGGGGATTCAACTTACGAGAAGCATAAGCGATAGCCCGTCTCTCTTGCTGAAGTACACCTCTTAATCCTTGAAGAGATGCATCGGTGAAGACTAGATATTCCAATCCTGGTTTTGGCAATGCAAGGACCGGAGCCAAAGTCAATCTATCTTTAAGCTCATCAAATGCAGCTTGACAGGAATCATCCCAAATAAAGCTCACCCCTTTCCGGGTCAAGTTTGTCAAATGGATTGCTATTTTAGAGAAACCCTTGATGAACCGACGGTAATAACCTGCCAATCCCAAAAAACTACGAACTTCGGTAGGTGTCGTGGGCTGACCCCACTCCCTCACCGCAGCTACCTTGCCTGGATCCACTGATACACCCTGGGACGTCACCACATGACCCAAAAACTGTACTTCCTGCAACCAAAAGCCACACTTCTCAAACTTGGCATACAGTTGATGGTCACGTAGTCTCTGTAGGACCAACCTCAAATGTATAACATGATCAGACTCCATTCGAGAATAGACTAAAATGTCATCGATGAACACAATAACAAATTGGTCCAGGAAATCCCGAAAGACCCTATTCATGAGATCCATAAATACAGCAGGGGCATTGGTTAGTCCAAAGGGCATAACCAAAAATTCATAGGACCCGTACCTCGTAAGAAAAGAAGTCTTGGATACGTCCTCTTCTCGTATCCTCAATTGATGATACCCCATCCTTAAAACGATTTTGGAGAAGTACATCGCTCCTCGAAGTTGATCAAACAAGTCATCAATACGAGGTAAAGGGTATTTATTCCGGATGGTGACCTTATTCAATTCTCTATAGTCCACACATAACCGGAGAGAACCATCTCTTTTCTTAACAAACAACACCGGAGCACCCCATGGCGATGTGCTACACCGTATAAATCCCTGCTCCAACAGCTTTTGAATTTGATCTCTTAGCTCCCTCATTTCAATAAGAGCCATTCGGTATGGAGCCCTCGCAATAGGCCTCGTTCCCGGCGCTAAATCAATCACAAATTCAATCTCTCGGCTAGGAGGTAAACCCGGTATCTCTCAAAAAACATCCTCAAAGTTTTTCACAACTGGAATGGAATCCAAGGTAACGACTACATCCCTAGAAGTATCCTCGGCAATGCAATACAAATAAGTACAAGTACTCCCCTCTAAACGAGGTAAAACTACCAGGAACATTTCTTGTCCCGGTACGGCGAAGACTATACTCTTCCCGTAGCAATTTATAATAGCATGATATTTCATCAGCCAATCCATACCCAAAATCACGTCATACCCGACCATATCCAGGACGAGTAAATCGGCCTCAAAACATAAATTACCGAGAGATATTTCTATGTTTTTACAAACAAATAAGATGAGTGAACCGTCACCCATAGAGGACTCCACACTAGTCAAAGTTCTTTCAGCAGATTTAATCAACTCAGTGGTCTGAGCAAAGCTCCTAGAAATAAACGAATGTGTTGCACCGGTATCAAATAAAACACGACCCATATGTCCCTGAATAAGGAACTTACCCTCAATGGCTGGCGGTGCAGGCGGAGCTGGAGAAGCATAGCATCCTGAATATGGTAGACCCTACCATATTGTAACTGACCCTGTTGTGGAGGAGCAACTGGGTTAGGCACCTGTGGAGGGAACTGAACGTACGACTGTTGTGGATTTCGAGGAAACTATCCCCCGATAAACTAAGGACATTCCTTCTTATAGTGACCCGCTTCCCCGTATTGGAAACATCGACCTATCATATTCTCGGCATTTCGACCACGATTGTTTCTAAACTGATTTACACCCTGGCCCTGCTGGCCTCTGCCTCCCTGACCACCACGGACAGCTTGTTGTTGTGGGGCACCCTGACCTTGCCTATAATTTTGGTTCCCCGAATTAAACCCACCAGAACGCTGCCTCTTAGACAAGTCCCCCTGTTGGGGATCCCTTTCTTTCTGTTTACTGCCCGAAGGTTGGGACGAGGGAAAGACTCCTCCTCCAATCCCACTACCTCCCGGCCTTCCACCTTGCCCCACTACGGAGGTCTTCTTACCACTTTGCAAAAAGAGTCTATGCTCTTGGCAATGTAATAGAGCTGCATTCATCACTTCCCCAAAAGTCTGTAAAGTAGGATTACCCAGTAAGTGTTGTCGGATCCTCCAATTCAACCCTCTCAAAAACTTTGAAACTTTCTTTTCTTCGGGAGTCACTTCATCCGGTACGAAGCTTGCTAACCGGGTGAATTCCTCCTCATATTCCGCTACTGACCACTCCCCTTGTATAAGGTCTTGCAACCTCCTTATCATCTCCCCTTGAATTGTGGGAGGAAAGTACTTATGATCAAACAAAACCCAGAATTCAGAGATCGACATTGTATCCCTTTGTTCTGGCGTAGTCACGGACTCCCACCAGTGTAATGCGGTACCAACCAATTTAAAAGTAGCAAGGACTTGTTTCATGTCCTCACCACACTCCACCATACGTAGATGGCATTGAATATCCTTCTTCCATTGATTCGCTTTTATAACATCCGAGCTCCCGTCAAATTACGGGGGCTGACCCTTCAGAAAAGATTCCCTAGCTCTCTCCCACGGAGAAGGTCCAGTAGGAACTTGGGCATCTGGCGCTCTCTACTGAGCCTGTGGCGCTTGTTGGGCCACTCCTGTCATGGACGCATTAACGGCTTGAGCCACTATATTCGCCACATCCGCGACATTAAATGTTCCTTGCGGCGGCGGAGGAGGACCAACATCCTCATCTAAGATCCTATTGCATCTCGCCGGGCGACCTCTTTTCGGCGGCATCTGGGATAGAGAAACAATAGAGTTAGAATTTCACTTAAAACAATCAATATTTGCAGAAGATCGTAAGCATAAACAACAAGTAGTCCTAACATTAGGCTCTATGTCAAAGAACGCTACGGTAGAACGTGACAAGTCCACAAGATCCAAAAGACTCTAGAACCTGATGCTTTGATACCATCTGTGACACCGCGCTCTCCGAAATAAGGGGTGGCCAGCCCGATACCTCGACGTAACGGAATCATGGATGGATACCATCCTCAGCATCATAACACTAATTAGGTATATGGGTAAGCCACTCCATAAATCAGAAAGCAGGTTGTCAAAGTTTTGATTTAATAAAGATTTAAGGAATAAATTTAAACAACCCAAATCTGACAAAAGTGGAATTTCCATGGAACATAAAAATAATTATCCAAAACAATATACAACAAAAGAACCGAATAATCTGTCGGTCCACAGTTACATCACAGTGTTTCACATTCTAATATATGCTACATACTACATCCATTAACAATTACAAAAGATGGGCCACTAGCCCGAATGTAAGACCCGATCATAACTAGATTCCAAAGAGGAGGGCGTCTAACAACATCTTGTAATAATCCGCAAGGTCATACAGCTCGTCAAAAGCATAAGAAGGTAAATTCATAACGGGCGCCCTTGCGGAGGAGCACCTGAGCAGATAAAACAATATGCACAACATAGAAAAATGAACGGGTCAGGGCCCGATTTATATATGATTCCCAGAAGAGTAAGAAACATGATAGATGTGGACAATGAATCGTAAATAATATGAAATGAGAATCTAACAACATAATCATAAAATGTGATAATGCAATTATATAAGTTTCTAACAATTATGAAATTTGGCAAGAGAAATTAAATTAATTCTCATTTCTTCCCATCACTTATCATTTTCCATTCCTTAACAGGAATATAATTACCATCACATATCTTATGGAAATTTACATACCTCAAGTCCCACTTGAGTTAGAAAGGTTATATTCATATACATATAACGTTTCTAAAACCGCCCCTCCGAGTTTCCCCACTGGGCGTGCCCCTAAATGACTATCATCTTCCAAGGCCTATCTATACAAGACAACCTGGGCACCTAAACGCACGTCGGGAAGTGGCCATATGCCTGCGAGTGAGTCATAACCACACTCGGAATTACCTCACTAGCACAGAAAAACATATACAAAACCGCATATGGCCGAGGACTATAGTCAGCCTGCATTCAATAGTCAGGGGACATCACCTCATGCGCGAGCTTCCCTTATGATAGCATTTAGAGAGGTGTGTTTAAGTAATTTAACAATTACCAAATTATTCCATTTTCATTATCATGAATCTCATGCGTTTCATTTTACTTGAAACATTTATCTTTGAATATTTCTTATTCAATTTCATCATATCATTAGGTCCCAAAGTATTCTCTAAACCATTTCTCGAATTCTCATAAGATCCAAGATTTTATATACCACTAAAGGGCTTCTAACAACTCCACATATGGCTTAGAACTCCAACTTTAACTAATTTCTCAAAAGAGAAGCGATACCTAAGTATCACTTTAAGTACCCCAGAACTAACCCCAAGTGATCCCACTCAACTATAGGGTAACGACCAAACTCAACTAGGACTCTAAAATCCTAGTTTTACTTCATACAAGAAGGGTCCTAGGTCATAATCCTAAAGAAAGGGGGGTAAAATTTAAAAAGAAAAATAAATGAAAAATAGGCTTTCAGAATCGATTCGGACTAGCCGAATCGATTTGGGATCTTAAAGGCGAATCGATTCGGACTAGCCGAATCGATTCGGTCAGGAAAAATGGGATTCTGCATAAGGCCGAATCGATTCGGACGAACCGAACCGATTCGGACAACCCAGGCTTGGAAACTGTCTCCCAGCGAATCGATTCGGCCAAGCCGAATCGATTCGATTCCGCAGAATTTCTAAATTTTGTTTATGGAGTCTTTGACTCCAAATTCTACCCAACTTCAACCCATTCAATTTCCTATCCTTTAAGGCTACCAAATGATCATAAATGCATCCTCCAACCCAATTTTACCTCCAAACCATATCAATTTATCTTCCAAAGATCGAAAGCCCATAAATCAAACAAAACCCTAACTTCCATAAACCATACATATCCATAGCTATCAATGCAAATTACTCTACTTAAATCATAAAATAGCAAGTAGATAACTTGCCTCAAGTTTTCAAGCTCAGAATTTGATGAAGTAGTAAGCAAGACAATCACCCAAGCTTCAATCTCTCCTATTCTCCCAAGGTTTCTTCTCCCTTTTTCTTTCTCTAAGCTTAACAAGGTAATTTGGGGGAATAGTGATTTACTCAAGACATAAATCGTGGCTTAGATTAAAATTCCAGCTTAAGTGATTAACATGCGGTAAAATAATACGCAATTTCTCATTTAAGTTACTACCAGTCGAAAGTGCCCGAAAACTAGAAATACAATATGGTACACAATTTGACTATCTCGAACCTCCCAGAACTAATGGCACCCTCCAAATTATCATTTGGAGATTTCATAATTTATTTAGGTTCCGGTTCCATTTTAAGCCAAATGTCATCTTTAAATCATATGACGTTACCAAACACAATATAGCAAAATTCACCTCTACATACGGTAAATATGCAACATCATAGTAGATATTAACTTGTCTTTCCTTAAATTAATACCTACTCCACAAATCAGCATTTTTATCTAATCACTATAATTAGCAGATTAAATATAAAATAGAATCTCAAAAGCGAGGGTTGTTACACTTACATTTTTGCTAAATTTAAGTATAAATGTATAATTTATGTGGTTGTAACATCTCATTTATTTATTTTAAATAATGCATACTAACTAAAAAAATCATTTTCAAAGTGTGTATAAAGGGCTCGTAGTTGGAAGTTCGCCTAGAGCCTCTTAAGTCTTAAGGTCGGCCATGGTCGTATTCATATTGTTTTTATCGTGTTTGGTTTTTTCGAGTTTTTGTTTAAATGAGTAATTTTTTTTATCTAAATTAACAAATCATATTTGAATATATTTTTTATCAGGTGAGAAAAAACATATTCAAATATGATTTGTTAATTTAATGAGTTGTGCCAGATTCACCCGTCAATTTTTATTAAAAAAATAAATTAAATTTAATTGTATAAGGGTGGACATATTAATTCGTTAATAAACTCGATTCGATTCATTAATTCATTAACATTAGTATATATTTCATTCCTTAAATTTTGTTATAGGATAATTTTAACTAAAATTAGATAACACTCCTGAATGTACAATATTTAATTAAATTAATAAATCTTAAGGGTTCTTAATAGTTCTTTTAAAGTGTGTTAGAACCATATTTAATTTTTTTTAACTATAACGTTTTATCAAGATGATACTATTATGAGCCAAATATTCAATAACCTCATTTTTCATTAAGAGATGAAATTATAAATTTTTAAGGGGTGGTTCTCTTTGATAACATATCGAAGATCTACAATAAAATGGAAAAGAGAAAAGAGGGGCTAGGGTTTCATATTGACATAAACTAGAATACAATACAATGAAAAGAGGGAAAGAGAATATATGTCCTACTATAATCACCTAACAATAAAATAAAAGGGAAAATACTAAAGTACCCTTAATGCCATATAAAACTCTAATATCCCCCCTCAAACTCGCGACACTACAGGGAGAAGCATTGAGAGTTTGACAACCAAAAAATAAAAACGCTGAATTGGATGAGACTTCATAAACAAATCAACTATCTGTGCGGACGAAAAAACAAAAGGCAAAGTGATGACGACATGCGTAAGATGATGACGAGTGATATGATAATCAATCTTGATGTGCTTAGTCCTCTCATGAAAAAACGAGTTGTGAGTAATGTGAATAGCACTCGTATTATCACAGTATATAGGAGTGGGCTGAGAGAGAGAGAGACACCCATAACATATATAAACAACCTCACGAGTAGTAAAAGCCATAGCACGATACTCGACTTTCATGGAAGACACAGAAATAACAGCTTGCTTTTTTCTCTTCCAAGAAACAAGAGAATCGCCCAGAAATATACAAAATCCAGTAAATGACTTGCAATTTGTCCCAATCAGCATCAGAGTATGCATGCAGCTCCAAAAAGAAGATGAAGGAAGTAAGAGGCTATGAAAGTGAGTGCCTCTCAAGTATCGCAATATACGATGAACAACTGCCCAATGAACCGTAGTAGGGGCAGTAACAAACTGACTAATAACATGGACCGCATGAGCTATATCTGGACAAGTAATAGTAAGATAACCCAAGCTGCCCGTAATAGTGTGATATAAGGTAGGATCGGGCAAAAGAATACCATCATATGGGGAAAGACGAACATTAATCTCTAGAGGGGTATCAACAATCTTAGTATAAGTGAGGCGAGAACGCCCAAGAATGTCCTCGATATACTTAGACTGTGAGAGAAGACAACCCTTTGGAGAATGAGCTACCTCAATACCCAAAAAGTAACGTAGGGGACCCAAATCCTTCATCTCAAAACAACGAGATAATTCAGACTTCAACACTGTAATTCCACCAACATCATCCCCAGTAATAATCATATCATCAACATAAAAAAAGACCAGAATACGACCACCTGAGGTGCACCTGATAAAAACAGTTGAATCATGCTCACTTGGAAGGAACCCAAGAGACGTAATCACGGTAGAAAACTTCTCAAATCAAGCCCGTAGTGCCTGTTTGAGACCATATAAGGCTTTCTTAAGCCTACAAACTTCACTAGGACCATGTGGAACACCTAGAGGAGGAGTCATATTAACCTCCTCATGAAGATCCCCGTTCAAGAATGCATTCTTAACATCTATTTGCGATATATGGCACTGACGGACAGATGCAACAGCAATAAGAGTACGAATAATAGTCAATTTGGCAATAGGAGCAGAGGTCTCATCATAATCCATACCGTATTGCTGAGAAAAACCCTGAGCAACCAATCTTTCTTTGTACCGCTCAACTGACCCATCTGACTTGATTTTGATTTTATATACCCAACGAGATCCAATTTCCTTCTTACCAACAGGTAAGGGGACCAAATTCCAAGTATCTGTCTAATGCAAAGCAGAGAGTTCCTCAGCCATAGCCTGCTGCTGAAGAGGATCAAAAGCTTCATTTTTATAAGACAAAG
Organism: Sambucus nigra; assembly: GCA_949130495.1. Classification (NCBI taxonomy): domain Eukaryota; kingdom Viridiplantae; phylum Streptophyta; class Magnoliopsida; order Dipsacales; family Adoxaceae; genus Sambucus; species Sambucus nigra. The sequence continues at coordinate 320,082,934 of OX422215.1, read as the reverse complement.
GCTCAGAGAGGCAGTGAACAGAGGATAAAAATGAAGCAAAAGAATTCGAATAACAAGAATAAATAAAATCTGGTGACTGAGTGGACTTACGTGGACGTTTTGGATAGCGAGAAGGATATTCCACCATTTCAGCAGGTGCTTGGGTGGCCACATGAAAAGGGGGAGCATCGAAAACATCAGATGGCAAAGTACATGTATCAGTCGAAATAACAGGAGCAGGAGGAACATGGGGTGGCACACTGTCGGTGGTGGAAGGTGCTTGAGATGGAACACTCTCATCATTATCAGAGAACGGATCAGTATTGAAGAGATCAACTTTAGTGAGTTAATAAGGATTATCAGGAATAGAAAAGAAAGGGATATTCTCAAGAAACATTACATGGCGAGAGACATATAATTTTTTAGTAACTGGATCATAACAACGATATCCCTTTTGACCCTCACCATAACCAAAAAAGACACAAATAGCTTACTTTGGATATAATTTGGTACGTTCCACATGAGGTTGAAGAACAAAACAAGTACAACTAAACACCTTTAAGGAAGAATAATCAGGGCAGACCCATACAACTTTTCAAAAGGTGACAAACCTGAGTAATGAGAGGTCGAAATCTTATTAATCAAATTGACAGCAGTAAGGACAGCCTCTCCCCAAAACTCACTAGGGACATATGCGAATAATAAAAGAGAGCGAGTAGTTTCAACAATGTGCCTATGTTTCCTTTCAGCTACACCATTTTGCTCAAGAGTATCAGTACAAGATGATGAGTGAATAGTTCCATATGTATCAAGCAACTCACCGAATTTTTGAGAAGTATATTCCCCACCCAAATTGCATATAAAACATTTGATAATAGTAGAATGTTGAGTTTTGACAAAGGCACGAAATTTATTATGAATATCAAAAAAATCTGAATGTCGTTTCATGAGAAAAACCCAAAAGTAACGCGTATAATCATCAATAAAGGAGACATAATATTGAGACTCTCCTTTTGTAATAACAGGAGAGGGTCCCCACACATCATAATGAATAAGATCAAAGGGTACAAAAGTAGAGAAAATACTTCTATTAAACGGTAAAGCTGAAAATTTTGTAAGTTTACAACCGCTACAATCAGAGATATCATGACAGTGCAAATCTCCTAATATACCTGTAGAAGCTAAATATTTTAATTGTGACCCTGAGACATGACCAAGACAAGAGTGCCATAAATAAAAGCTAGACGAATCTTAACTCAAACGAAAGGATGACAAGTCAACACTGGAAGCTGTAACCATTGGTACTTTGAGTTCTCCACGGTGTCCAATCCCCCCCCCTCCCGCCTACGAGCTGTCCCAATCACCTTCCGAGACCATGGATCCTATACATGACAAAAGGTAGAAGAAAGAGAAATTGAGTAACCAACATCACATAGTTGACCAACAGAAACAAGATTCATTATAAGCTTAGGAATGTGGTAAACATTAGAGAGAGATAAGTTGGGTGAGTCAATAGTCCCAACACTCGTTGAGGGCATGGGAGTACCATCAGCAATCATAATGGGCAACGAAGAAGTGAGACAAAAAGAACCAAAAGAGGATAAATTTGGAGACATGTGATTAGAAGCGCCGGAGTCTAGAATCCAAATACCTGAGGACTTACCTGGTGAAGAGATGGACACAGTGTGTGACTGTGTGGTAAGAAACTTTTGAAATTGCTCAGCAAGAAAAGATATGGATGCAGTTGATGATAAAGAATCTGATGCAAATGAGTCGGATGGCGGTACAACTGATGCAATATTAGGCTGTGAAGGCCTATATGAACGCTGTTGAGATTGGTTGTTGGATTTCCAAGTAGAAAACTGTTGCTGAGGTGGTCGACTATTTCATTATTGTTGTTGTTGTTGCAGTGCTCGCAATTTAGGGCACTGAGACTTCCAATAAGCCTTCTCCTTACAGTAGCTGCATCCATCATTGGCAACTCTTGAATTAAGGCTTGTTCTGATTACTAGAAATTGATCGAGAGGGGGATGCGAAGACTGATGGATTAGGGTCCGAAGAAATTTTCTTCACTGACTGAGTCTTTGAGATGAATCTCCTCGACTAACAACTCGTGAACAACAGAATCTACAGTTGGAAGTGGGCTACGATGAATAATCGATCCACGAAGACCTCAAAATCATCACGCAATGCCATCAGAAACTGAAGCAGACGTTGTTCCTCCCTATTGGTAATATATGGTACAAAGGCTCACAATTCAGCTGACTCTGTGAGAGCCAACTGATCCCAAACATCCGTCATAGCAGAATAGAACTCCTGAATACTCAAGTTTTTTTTTTTGCTCAAGAGCCCAAATATCACACTCCAACTGGTACCTTTTTGCGAAATTAGATTGTGTATACAATTTGCCCAAATGATCCCAAACATCATTTGCATAATCATACTTAGCCAACTGGATACCTATAGAAGGTGCAACAGAGTTGTTGATCCAAGTGATGATTTTTGAGTTGTTTGCTTCCCAAACATCCAACAACTCTGCATATTTTTCGACGTTCCTCTTATCGTTAGGTTTACTCAAATCGCCATTAATGCAACCCCAAAGTTTCTTCCCTTTCAAAAAATTCTTCATAACATAACTCCAATACGTATAATTTTTTCCATCTAATCTAACACTAATTGATTGCAGCGAATCATCTCTTTCACCAACCATTGCGAAAATAAACAATCAAACAGTACGAAAATAGAACCAAATCGAACGAACTAAACAATTAATCGAACAAATAGGAAGAAAACGATCATCAATACCTTCAAAACAATCGAGCGAACTGCGGACTGTATTGATGAGATTATGCTTTGATCCCGCTTTAATACCATGATAACATATCGAAGATCTACAATTAAATGGAAAAGAGAAAAGATGGGTTAGGATTAATATCGACATAAACTAGAATACAATAATATGAAAAGAAGGAAAGAGAATTTATGTCCTACTACAATCACTTAACAATAAAATAAAAAGAAAAATACTAAAATACCATTAATGCTAAATAAAACTCTAATACTCTTAACATTTGAGAAATTTAAATTTTTATAGTATACAATCTATAAAATTATCTATATGGCCCCGGTTGAGTAAAATTTCTTGCTTTGCCAATGTTTCCATTGGGCAGTTCTAATTTGCTAAATCTATTATTTCTTTACACATACTAATTTTCTGTAGCATTATTGTTGTTCTATTCCTGGAAAACTGTAGATTTAGCCACTCAATTAAAATTTAATCAAACCTGGAGATGATGCCAAATGCTATAATTGCCACCATTAATTAGATACTTCCACTTAGTTGCTCAAAAGTCAACTCTTTCCCTCGCCCACTACTTTGTGTTCCTTTTGTCCTTTTTCATATTCTTTCATTATCTCTCTGCCTCTGTACTCATTGACTACATCATCACATTGTCTACTACCATGCGCATGAGTTATCATTCACTGTGTTTGCACATATAAACTGACCATGAACTCCCCGTTGCTCATCCAATAAAATTGAAACAAATCACAAATTTTAATCAATATTAAATTTCGAGCTATTGTTTTCAAACCTTGATCACACATAATTATACTCAATTAGACCTTTTACAGGTACTTTACTTCAGTGGACTTTAGCCAAAATGGAACTTTCTAATCTTCAACTTACACAAGTTGATTTTATGATGTCTATAATGCTATTACTTTTTGACGATAATAAAAATCTAATTTTTCATAATTAATAATGATCATATTAAAAATATATATATATATATATATATATATTCTCCTTTTTCCTCACATCCGCTACAACAAAATCCTAAGGCCCTCAGGGTTAGGTTTCTCACGAGGTTAAGGCTTTCTTTAGTTGTGAAGAAGCAAAATTATTTTCTAAAGAAAAAAGATTGTGAAAAAATAGAAAAACATGATCAAATACACACATTGTGTGTATATTTCTAATTCAGAGAATTGTTTATTAGGTTCTCTATTTTGTAGTTTTTTTTAGAAAATTTGAAAAACACTTTTAGGATGTTTTCTAAAATTTTCTTTAAAATCTACCACCATCCTTACCACTAACACCACCACCACAACCAAATTGGAACTGCCCCGCACCACCACTACCACATTGGTGGTGGTGTTGTGGTGGTGGTAGTTGTGGCGACGGTGATGGTGTTTGTGAAAAAATACACTCAAAGAACTTTATTTTCAATAATTGCATGCGCTTTCCAATTTTCTAAAAAAATGGAAACGGTAAATAGAAAAAAAAATTGTTCAACAAAGTTACACTGCAGTATAACATTTAATTATGGGTATTCTTGCAAATCACTGATATTTTACTATCACAAGTTGTTGAGTATTTACGCGAAACCAAAAATTGTCGTGGTTACAAATCGTCGGCTTGAAAAAAGAAATACATAATATATGTAGTGGTAGATGTATTAATCATAATTAGAAAAGAACGCGTTCATCTTTCTTTCCATCCATGAAGCTCATTTCAAAGTTCGGCACAACTCATCATCAACAATCTATGGAAGGCAAATTTCTAGTAGATTGGATAGGAAAAAAGGCTAGATCGTCAACACAAGAAGATCGGTGAGGAGATCATGTTGCAATTACAAAATACAATACTTTTATTTCGCTTCTCGTTATTTTATGTTTCTAACTATTTGATTCATTTGGAGTGTTGCTAGTTTTTTAATAGATACCAAGTTTTCTTCTAATTTGAGTGAAACTCTATTGATTATGCCTTTCATTTTACATGGTTTACAATTGTGGTAAGTGTATCATTTAAATCTTATATTGAGACTCCAAATTGTTGAAATTTTAAAGATTAAATTTATTGCTTCTATTGCATTTTAAGGTTGTTTACATCCCTCGTCATTTTGTTTCTAGCAACTAATTTACCTTATTAGAATAATTATTATTTTTCCTAAGTAACCTTTTTCTCATGTTTCAGTCCAATACGCTCTTGATTTAAGTTGTAATCTCAATTCGGTTAATGATTGGAAATTTATTTTCAAATGATGAGAATTAAGTGAATACTATATGCACGCCAAGGGCTTCGATTCCAAGCATCAAATCCATAAACATGTGATAATTTTTTTTAGAAATTCTCTTTTAGTTTAAAATCATTGCGAAGTATTATTTTATCATAATAATAACTCAGGAAATTAGACCCCAATATCAGGAGGAGGGTAGGAGGGGTGGGGGGAGAGTTTGAGGAAGGAGATATATAAAATTCATCTTTTTAAAAGTTTAATTATTATTATCATGAAATATTAGACTTTGAAAGTTATTATTTGCACATTAAAAATTAACTAAATGTACTTAATAGTCCATCAATTTTTGTGGCTAAACTTTACATATAAACAAATGAAGTCTAGAGTCTAATTATAGTATAACTTTGTATGAATAACGTAAAACAAATCTTAGAAAATCGAATATCGGGTCTTTTGTAGGCTAATTTATCAATGAACTTCTACTATAATGTGAATCGTGGTCTAGCCTATTGGATGTTTGTTTCATACACATGTGAATGAACCAACAAACTACAATTTTGTTAAGCCCCTAGAGATCTACAATGGCAGTTGACCAGGTAATTAGAGATGTTTAGAAATTCGGATAAAATAATGGTCACCCAATTAGCACACTTCGTATGACTCTTAGTAGAACTCCGCAGGACCCTTAACCACTCCTATAACACTAGGGACCACATATTCAATCTACATAAACTTAGGGCGATGTGTCATATTGATCCTGCCAACCGCTTAAAAGTTAGAAGCTCTTTCTAAATAGAACTCTTATAAGGCTTTTAGGATCACCAAAAAGATATACATGTTATTTTTGTAATGTGTGTGTGTGTGTGTGAGAGAGAGAGAGAGAGAGAATTTTACACCATCCTTTGGCCTTTGAGCTAATATATAATATAATCGTCTTTTTCGTGGACAGAGGTTAACCTTATACTGAACCACACAATTTTTGTTTGTTTAAATATCCCTAGATCCCGTTTAATGTGAGGTGGGGTATGACAAGTTTGAAATGCCAACATTTTAGTTGTGATAAGTTATTATAAGTATCTTTTCCTATTATATCTTCCCATTATATTTGGGACAAAATCACCCATTGAGGAGGCGAAAAATCTTTTTTATGTCAGGAGTAACTCATTCTTATTAATCATTTATTCTGATGCATTAGATATGGTCTTACTCGATAATTTTAATATGTTAACATGTTAGATTATATGCCACGTCAAAAATCAGTTATTTTGTCGTTATGCCAAATCACTCAAATGGATAGGTATCAGTCAGGTGGTTAGGTGGTTAAGTAGTTATGTAGTTAGTTATGCTAGGTCAGCATAAGTTTTTGTTAGCTGCTCAAGTAAATGATCGTGTATATAAACTCAATGTATCTCATTTTTCAATGTATGAAAAACTACAAGAAATTTCAGATTCATTTTTTCGTCTCTTCTTTTTATCTTTCAAATATCTCTTTCACTTTTCTTGTAACCAAATAATAATCTTGATCGAAATCAGCCATTACTGATACAAGATTTTGAATCTTATCATGGTATCAGAGCCACTCTCCAACCTTTTCTAAGAAATTCTACCATTTTTTTACAAGAACTTGCATCAGTAATGACTGATTTCGAAAGTGAAAGAGAAATTTGAAAGATAAAAAGAAGAGAGGGAAAAGTGAATTTGAAATTTCTTGTAGTTTTTCATACATTGATAAATGAGATACATTGAGTTTATATACACGATCATTTACTTGAGCAGCTAACAACAACTTATGCTGACCTGACATAACCAACTACATAACTACTTAACCACCTGACTGATACATATCCATTTGAGTGATTTGGCATAACAACAAACTAACTGATTTTTGACATGGCACATACTCTAACATAACATAATATTAAAATTGTTAATATATACTCTAAAGTCGAGAATCAACAATACCATTTTAATATGCTTTTACTATTTTAATTATGCTATTAATTACAATATTTAGCATAAATACATTGTTGTGCCAAGTATTTGGATCATTTGATGAAAAATCTCAAATCGATCTCGATCATTTGAGTGTATATGAAATGTTTATTCCCTTTTAACTTATATAAACGGTTTCTTCCTTCTCAACCTATACAAATTATTTCTTTCCTCCCTTACATTATTTCACCAAGACCGAACATTAGAAATTTACATCTTGCTAACAAAAGTAAGTGTATCACGGATGCGCGACGTTTTAATGTGCTCGCGTCGTATTAATGTGCCATAAAAATAGATACCCAAATGGGTATGTCTCAATTATCTCACCATACCCACTCTCATGTATTGGAATAATATTCAAAAAACAAAATCAAATTATTCTTGCATCCACTTATAAAAGGAGAGCCCATGTTTAGTGCACGAGCTTGCTAACTCTATGTTGTTCCCCTCCAATATTATAACATTTGATTTTCTACCCAAGTGATAGATGGGTGCGCAGGATAAGAAAATGAAATCTAACTTCCTTTAATATCCTCCGTCATGATCACCTCATTCCATTAGAGATATATATACACACACGTACACGGGTATATATATATATATATATATATATATATATATATATATATATATATATATATATATATTGACTTTTATATAAACAACATTCTGATAGTGATTTCCTCTCTCTTTAGAGTTCTGACTTTTTATCTGTGAGGTCGGTCTGATAACTGAAAAAAGCGATGGAGGGTCTGCCCTCTGGCTACCGCCCAAACGTAGGAGTTTGTCTCATTAACTCTGATAATCAGGTAACTCTATTTTTTTTTATCATCCCAAATATATATATATATATATATTTTAATTTTCATAGTTAAAAGCCTTAAAATTTGTTGTTGGGTGGTAATTAAAATATGTTCGTTACTCTCTTGTTATGTTGTAAAACTCTCAAGTATTTTTTGTTGAACTTGTGTTGCTCTGTTTCTTGTTTTCATTTTCTTTAATATTTTTTCTAGCTCTCGGTGTTTTATTTATTTTACTTTTTTATGGGGTGAGGTGAAGTTGTATGTGGATAGCGGATGCTTCAATGGTTTTGTTGATTCTCTTTGGATCTGTAAAATTGTTATTTTAAGTCCAGAAAGATCATTAATTTATAATTTGATAGATCGAGTAAATTTGGGCTACTTGGTTGTATTTAATTTCTCGAAGGTTATTATTTGCGGGTTTTGTCTTAAATCTGTGGTTTGTATTTTTTAGGGGTTAAGGACACCATTAGTGTATACCCGAATTTTCAGAATATTATGATGTGTACATGAAATATTTGTAATTTTGGAAAAAATGGGAATGTATACATGAATTTTTGTAATGTATTCGTGTTAAGTTTGTGTGTATTCTTAATTATAAGTTATATATTAAGGAATGAGGAAATTTAGGAGCCAAAGAATATGTAAGTGGACTAGTTTGTTAAGGGATGAAAATGGAAAGCTCCCAAAATATTATGACTCAATAAGTTGAAAAAGTCCTATGGGAGTAAATTATGTCTTCTATATCAATATATAATGCCTTGTCTCTTCCAATTTTAGAATATTTTGCCTACTTTGTGATATATATGTGAGTGAGGGTCTTTGGAAATTTTGCCTACTTTGTGGCTGTTGTGTCAATGTATATGTGATAGAATTTAGATTGAAAGTCCATTTGAAATTGATGCAAACAAAATTAATGTTGGATCATGGTGGCCTTACAATCCTGGAATTTGGATTGATTTGTGTTGGTTGATATAGAATGCGCCTGGATTTTGGGTGGTGGTAAAAGTAGTGCTATACCAATGACCTATAGACTATAGGAGTGTATTCTTTAACACTCAGAAACAGAGTTTTGTAATCAACACTTTTTTGTATACTCTAGTAGGATTTCAAGTCAGCTATCTCACCTTAAACATATTGGTGTGATGGAGGGCAAGCATTTATTCCTTTATGGGTTCACTCAGTGGTGGATTCAGGATTTTTGGTCAATCGGGGCGAAAGTTTCGAGTGGTGCCGGGAGCCCCGGAGACGAATTTTTTTTGGGGTCATTTCGAGTTTTATACAAATTATAGTTCATCCAAATTAACTATAGATTATATGTTTCGAGTTTATTTCGATTTTTTTTTGGGCATATATGTTTGGGACACAAATTACAGAAATTTGATAAGGTTTAGATTTTTAATTAATTACAATCTTACACCCTCAGTTTTGAATATAATTAGAGTTATACCTTAAAGTTTGAAATTTTATCAAAAAATCATATATATATATATATATATATATATATATATATATATATTTTCAAAAATTGTGCATTTGCCCCTGGGTTCACTTGATTTTGTTGTCTTGGGGCAAGGCATTTGTTGTACTCTCATTCAAACATATAATGAGTGCCCCTTGTGATTGAACTGTTTGAGATGGTGCTGTGAAAGGCACATAAATTTTTGTGTAGCTTATAACATATGATGCTACAAAAATGAGTGTACCCTATGTTTTAATAATAATATTGTAGTTTAGTTGCAAAAAAAATAGGGTGTCTCTAACAAGGCTCTCTGGGACGAAGCCAGGATTTAATTTTTTGGGGGGGCAAATAAAAATCTAAATGATAATATTTATCTATATATCAACAAAAAGTATACACTTTGTGAAAAACAAACCAAATCTTTATTAAAAGCAATATCAAAACTTTATCAAAATTGCACTCGTCGTGTTTTCAAATCACGCAATCCATCTATAGTTTCATCCGTACTAATTTTTTTGAGATTTCCCTCTCAATGTAGACCAAAAGAGCATTTGCAAGATATTCATTCTCCATTTTGTTCCGAAGTTTAAATTTGAGGTAATTCATAGTCGAAAATGCACATTCTGTAGTTGTGGTAGAAACTGGAAGAGTTAGAACAAGCCTGATCAACCTATCGATTAGTGGATATATTGTCGACTTTCTTGTTTTCACCAACCACTTACATAAATCTGAAATAGTGGATAATTCTTGAAATTCGGGATGTTGGACGACATCAGACTCGTAATGTTGCAACTGTACCCTCAAATCGTCTCTCTCATAATATGTGAAGTCTTTTGGGTAAAATACATCTCAAACTCCATAGCTTTAATTCTTTGTGATTTTGTTGTACGTTGTTCAACAACTTCGGGTACCGAAGTTTGAACATTAGGCTCGGAAGAAAGTGCCGTGTTGGCCTCCTCACTTTCGACATGCTTCCTCTTAAAAAATGAGTCTATCGTACATGACTTTCCCATAAGGTTCTATAACACAAAATTAGAAACAAATTAAATAATAATTAAAAAAGATTCAAATAGAAATTATTTTTTTTAATTAATTGATTTTGACAGTATAATTAAATCTATTACTATAAATAGTTAAACAACAATCAATCAATATAATTGAACAATTAAGTAAATTATAAATAAAATCAACATTTACAATTAATTAGCAATCAATATTTCTATTAAATTAACAATTAAGTAAATTATACAAGTAGATATGAAGATAAACTCGTAATTAGGTAGTCAGAATTAAATTTATAGTTCATATCATATCATTCAATTCAATTAATAAATTAATTAAGGGGATACAATTATTAATTTTCGTAATTTCACATAGAACTATTAAAAAAAATAGAAAGCAGTAATTAAATAAAGTAACCTATGTGAAAGAGGGGGAAAAAACTTACAGATTGTAGGGTTTTTTTGACAGGAGGCGAGGCTGGCTGACAGGAGGGAGGGTGACAGATTGTAGGCCTTTTTTTTTATGCGTGGATCTTCTCTTCCGTGTAGGTAAAGAAGAATGGAAAAAAAAATTCCAGTAGATAATAAATATTGAAAACCGTTGAGGAAAAGTAGCGTACATCTATACATTTGTTGTAATTGTAGAATGATAAGTATAGTTCCATATTTTTAGGCTTGAGAAGCCACCTGTCCGACTGCCTAAACATTACACTCGGTAGCAGACTTTCAAAACTATAAACACTACCACCTGTTTGCTGCTAATAATATACACCTAAGTAAAAGAAAATTCCATAGCTTGGGGGGGGGGGGGAAGCATGGCTCCCCTTGGCCCCTACTTAGCTTCGTCTACAATTCAGAGTTCTTCCAAGTCATGTAATTAAAAGAAACTAAACATCAAGATACTGACGGGTCAACTCTTTACATCTTAGATGCGAGGGGTGGCCTTGAGGGTGTGCAAGAGGTGCATGTGCACAGGCCTCTTTACAGTAAGGTGTCATAGCTTTATATAGAGTAATGCTACATGTACCCTCATTTGGTACCCTCTAATAAGACAAGGCAACAAAAGATTACACTTGTTGCTCTGGCAGGATCCACAACGACAAGTACAACCTCTTGTTGCCTTGTCTTATTAGAGGGTACCAATGAGGGTACCAAATGATGGTACACATAAGTTTATTCCTTTATATAAAGGGCCCAATAATTTAAAGATTCCTGTTGAATAAAGTCCCTTTTGAGGTTTTGCAAATCTAAAAAGGTACTACAAGTCTACAAGAAAGAAATTACATTTGTTTTGAATATGATGGATGTATATTGTTGTTCTTATCCCATGATGAATATGATTGAACTATAAAAATATATTTTTATAATGTACGAATGTGATGCAAGATGTTTCTTTGTTAATAGTGCTTTAAAAAGGCCCAATTTTTTTTCTCCTATTTTGGGGGGGTTGGGGTGGGGGGAATATCATGCATTTCCTACAATAGAATTTCTGTTTTCTTAATTTCCAGTTTAGTCCTGGAGATGAATGGGAATAAATGCTAACCTTCTGTAATAAACGTCCAGGTCTTTGTGGCTTCTAGATTGAACGTTCCAGGAGCATGGCAGATGCCTCAGGTGACGCTGGCTGCTATAACTGCACCTTTTCTTTTCTTTGAACATATTGTTGTCTTAATGAATAAGGTTTATAACCTGCTTTTTCTGGGCTTTCATTTAAATACACCCACCCTTAACTACTCTTTGAAGTTAGTTGTACTTGTATATTAAAGATCATTATCCTTCTGATTTCTTAAATGAGTCCTTTAGTAATATGAATTCACTGTTGGCTAAGATCGTAAGGCCAAAGTTTGACTTGTTTGGTTATTCTTTCACAAGCTTATACTACCTTCGTCTCAAATTAATAGTCGCTATTTGAGAACGATGTTTTTTAAGGATTCCCTCGATCAATGGTGAAGATCAAGACTCGTTCACTATCGTGGAATTTGGTTCGTTGATTACGTTCAAAAAAGGATAGTGACTATTTATTTGGGATAGCCCAAAAAGGAAAGCAGGACTATTAATTTGGTACGCAGGGAGTATTAGCAATTTCCCAATTTAGTTACCCTATGCAACCTGGTTAAATGAACCTTTATTTCTAAAAAATAAATAAAAATTCAACATGTTTCTTTTACCTGTGGAAATAATTCAGGAGCATAGGAGTTTAGGGCCAAAACACTTCTACCATCTGGATTATCCAGTACTTTTAAGCATCTCATAATCACCACAGCCTTTCACTTGCTATACACTCCTTATTTTACCATAGTTAACATAGTTCGAATAATCTCAGTTGCTCACTTTCTGAAATTTACATTGTTTAGGGGGGAATTGAAGATGGTGAAGAACCAAAATCTGCAGCAATAAGGGAATTGCAAGAGGAGACTGGAATAGTGTCTGCTGAAATTATAGCTGAGGTTTTTTTAATTTCCTTTTATCAAGATCTGGTTTTCTTTATGCAATGTACTTGGCGTGAATGCTAATTGGGTGGATCACACTATAAATCTCCATGTTCTGAGTATACCATATTTCTCTTACTTTATGCTGAACATTTTAGTTCTTATAGTTTGAAGGGGTTGAAGTTCTAAGGATGGAAAGATACCTTGAATGAATCTATGTTAAGAGTGTCCAAGATTTTCTAAATGCCAGGATATAAAATTGCAATCTGTTAGCTATGTTTGAAAGAAAACAGGAAATCAGGAGTAGGGTTTATATGTGATAAATTCAGCTACTGCCTCAATGGAAAATATTGAAAACAGTGGTAATGTTTAACCTGGCTGTAGCACAATGAAAACTTGAATTTTTGTGTGAAGCAGTCAGTCAGAAAAGCTTGAAGTGTCAAACTTTTTTAAATGAAGTAATAGTGTTGGGGACAAAAAAAGAATCAATTAATAGTGAATTACCTAATAGGGTTGTGTGTCAGGTTCCGAGGTGGCTGACTTACGACTTCCCACCTGCTGTGAAAGCCAAAGTGAATCGCCTGTGGGGTGGTGAATGGCATGGACAAGCACAGAAGTGGTGAGTACTATGTTTTTCATATGCTGATCGGAATTGTGAATTTATTCAAATAGACATATCTTTGTGTATATGAAGTATGAGTATGCGCGTGTGTGCACGCGCATGTGATGAGTATATATCCAGTATATGTTATAATTGCTTATGAGTAAATCATTAGTGTTTGCAATGTGAAGAAGGATCCTTTTTTACAGTGGCATTTTGGTCAATGTGAGGTTATATTGAAACAGTCAATGAGCATTGCCACCAAATGGAGGGTATCTTTGTGATTTTTGAGGGGTGCTATTAATATTACTATTAATAGGGAGTACATTTTAAAGGCCCTTATTTTATATGTTATGAATACATTGCAGAGTTATACTTCCTATAGTGTGACAGCCACAGCCATTGCTGCCTGGCATCACAGCATGCTTAAAATTGATTGTCCATTATGTCTAAATGACAGTACATGTGGTGCTAGAGCAGGAAAGTTGCTGTGCAAATAGCGCCCCCGGATAATAATTACATAGGTTACGAGCAATATTGTTGGATTTTATTGAACCTTTGATAGGTTTTTCTGAAAACTCGTGAATCATTCTTGTATGCTTGTAGGTTTATATCATTTTTTTTCATATTTACTGTGAAGTTTAATTCTAGAAACAACTGAAGAAAAAGGTAGATTGCACACTCCTCTCTTACACGCAAACACACGTTACCGCACAAAGTCGATAAACAGATTGCTTTTGGGATCTGTATAGTGAATAAACACTCCCACCCACTCATCTGTGTCGACAATCTCATACACATTAGCATCAAGCATCAGGGATATAGTCATATATTCTATTATGATACTGTTGCCAAATTGCAAAAACCCAATGTGAAGGTTTTTAAGTTATGAATTGACGGGAGACTTAACTTTTGTCTCTAGTATTCTGATAACCAATGTTTTACACCCTTCAAAACATGAGACAACCTTCAACTATGAACTGTAATTTTCTAGGATTGAGTTTTAACTTCAACTTGTTGATAATTATGTTAGAAACTGATACAAGTTACCACTTTTTTCTCGGATCATATCCAAGGGATCCAAAGAAAAGATGATTGTCATGTCACATTTAATGGTTGATATGCACAACTTTTATAAGTTTAGCATTACTCATAAATATCGAGTTAAAACTGGAGTAATGAATTCGAGGAGAAGCGTAGGGAAAAAAAACAATTGGTATAATCTGGACCATTAAATCTTCGATCTAAAATCCTCTTTCAATAGCACTACGTGATTGTTGTAACAGTTGCACTTAATTTTTTTTATTTTTTATTTTTACCCAAAGCTCCTAAATGGAAAGGGAAGAAAAATAGATATTCATGTTTGTTTATCATTAAAAAGAGAAAATATTTCGGACCATTGGCAGGTTCCTCATGAGATTTACGAAAGATGAAAGCGAGATCAACTTAGCAAGTTGTGAAGTGGACCCAGAATTCTCTGAGTGGAAATGGGCAAACCCGGAAGAAGTAATTGAGCAGGTATGCTGCCAAGTTCCTTCCGATTATTTTCTTAGGAAGTATATTTGATTAGCATTATATGATCTTCCATGAAAATATTTGTTTACTTGCAAATATATTTTATGATAAAATTAGTTTTAAATGACTAGTGCTACATCCTTCCCTCATATATATTGAAAAACATCTCTCACCCACACCCCAAAAGAATTGGATTATATCATTGAAAACCAGAAAGGTAAGAAAATAATATATCACCAAGACTCTCATATGTTTTTTCGCCCTTTTTCCAATTCATTAAAATGAATTATATATTAAACTTTTCCCAAATTTGTAATTAAATGCTTGTTTGTTTCTAGTTTTCGTGTTTTCTGGGATCCCAGATTGGTTTAAGTTTGAATTCTAGAAAATGAATTGGCATTCTGTGATCCAAACACTAAACATGAATTATGATAATTTATTATATTATTTTATTAATTTGGGGTTACAAGAAAGCAAAAAAGCTCAAATCAGGTTAGGATTAGATATTGGGTTAATTAATGTTTAGTCTCTTACTCAATATATTTTCAAAATAATTTTTAGTCCTAAAAAAATGTTATGTTTAATGATTAGTCCAATATATTTTCAGAAAGTAATTTTTAGCCCCTAAATAAAATGTTCCAATTTAATGTTAATGTCACTACCAGACTACAAGATGCTGTTAAAACTATGTTGGACTAAAAGTTTAATATATCATGGACTTTATGTTAATGACCCTTAGATATTCAATATTTTTGTTACAAAGGCTTACTTGGAGAATGGATATGATTGAACAGGCAGTGGACTACAAGAGGCCAACATATGAGGAAGTGATGAGGACCTTCAGTCCTTACTTAAGTGAAAGTGGAAAAACAGCCAAATGTCGGTCGACCAAGTGGTGAATGAAATTTGGCTGAGTTTGTGTTTAAAATTTGGAATGTAGAAGTTTTACTTTGCTCTTTGTTCTTTGTAAATGGACATATGAAGTTAAACCTTAAGAATTAGGTGGTCAGTTAATTGTAATAAAAAAAATATCTGTCCAAATTCTCATGCTCACTTTATGATTTTTTTAATGTTTATGAGTTTTATGGACACAACAATCAAGAAAAGAGAAGTTAATCAACAGGAAAGATTGAAGTGTGACTAGTTGGTTGACATTAGGGCTGTGATCCCGAAGTTTTTGCCAAAACAGATTTTGATACTTATTTGGAAAATAAAGTGTGTAAGCTAAATGTGGAGTACATGTTCTCATCTTTTGACTGATTGGAAAGGCTCGACACCGAATTCAAGCGTAGCCAACAATGAGGCTTAGAGTAGCCTCGCTCAAATTAAATGGACGAAAATTCTATTCTAACCGAATTTTTGACTGAATTTTTATCGACTTAATGACGTATCGACTTATTATTAGTTGGTTTATTGGCTTTACGTCTGTGGGACCTCAAAACCAACCAATTACAAGTTGACACATCCAAGGTTCTAAAAGGCGCGAGGCGTGATCGAAACGTAGAGGTCAAGTCTCAAGTCTTAGAAGAACAGCCGTCCCTAGGCGAAGCTTAGGCGTAAAAAGACATTTTTCTTTTTTTTTATTATTTTAATTATTACAGCGCTAGTAATATAATAAAATAGTACATACTTTGAATTTTGAAAATATATCCATATGTTTGGTAGCTATCTTTCTCATATTCATGCTCTATAACCAATATTTGAAAACTAATCATTTGTTTTTTTTAAAAAAAGTGTCTTAATCCTTTTACCAAGAATAAGGCGTAGTAAGGCGTAGGCGATGCGTTTCTCTTAAGTCTCAACCCTAGGCGGAATCTAGGCGGACTTTTAGAACAGAGGACACATCATTAAGTCGGCAAAAATTTAGTTAAAAATTCGGGGCCAATAGAACTGCTCTAAAATGGAATGTCCCCAAGTTGACTTAGAAATTCGGTATTGGTACCAAGACTAAGTCAAACCAAGCAAGAAGAGAGGAGAGAGCTACAGAAGCAATAGGCTAACAGCTCCAATTACTAGTTGCAATAGTGAGCAAAATATTGAAAGTGAGTGACTTGTAGGTGAAAAATTCCGAATGTAAATTTTTGTTGTGTGTTTGTGCATATTTTTCATGCAGCGTTAGTTTTTCTTCTCGTATAATTTTGAAATTGAGCTCTACTAGTGACAACTCCAAACGAATGATATTTTGTTATTTTCTTAACTCATTGATCCTAAGGTCTTGGACAAAAATTATTTGTGAAATTAGTAGCGTCTAATTCCTAGCAATTGGTATCAGAGCTCCTTAAAATCACAAAAATTGTTTAATGAGACTATGGTGCAAATTTTATTTTCGTATTCTGTATATTTGTTTGAGTGTAGTAAATAAATCCAAAGTCGAGAATGTTGATGGTACAAATTTTAGATTTTAGAAAATGGCGACGGAGTATTTGTAACAATCCGCTTAACTAAATACCGGGTGGCCAATCATTTACCCAATTAACTCGAATTATTCAGTTGGCTCATTCTTAGCATCACTGTTGAAAACAATTTTCTTTCTTTATTAACCACCTAGTAATCAATTAAGCTAGTGTTAAAATTTTCAATTTTAACTTTTAATAAAATTCATTTTTAACAATACCAACAAGTTATAATATAAACCATTCCACAACAATGAATAATGAATAAGTATCATCACAACTTAATTGATGTAACTGGAATAAACTTCCCAGTTTCAAACATCTCAATACAATAATTCAAATAAAATCAAATGTATCCAAAACCGACACAAATAAAACCATTGACTGAGATAAAATGAAAATGATAAGAACCCTCTGGCAACATGCCATAAAAGAGATGACTGTAGAATACATGAATTAATAAAATGATGTGTCTAATGCAAAGTCCACAACTTCATAGTATCCATAGCGAATAAATATCCAATCATCTATGCTGGACATCCCTCTGGCTGGACACCTGATATAGTATATACAAGAAGGAAGAAAATATACCAGAGAAAACAGGTCAGAGCTCGATTGTAAAAGATTTTAAAAATAGAAAGTGAATAAATGCTACAATTAACAATTATTATATACATGTTAGATTCTCAGACTCTCTCTTGAGATTCTCATCTCTCATCTAGTGTGCATGCTCAACGTATCTCCAAATTATTCTAGTTATTATTCCCACTTTCACTAGATTATATTACTGTGTCAACTATCCATAGCCCTTATCTTCCCCACTTATTTTCTTCGCATCACATGTAATAAATATATATTAGTTCAATTCTCAGTATAATTAAGTGTTCTCATACTTAATTAATTTCAGATTTCATTATCTTTCATGTCTACTTAGATCACATAATAGATAATACCACAAGTATATATATACATTCACTATATTATATATATATATATACAATACTGCACCCCGAGACTCAGCTGCGGTGCATGCATACTCTGCTATCTAGTCTTAGTATATCTCGTCACTGTATAAAGGACTGTTTGTTTGGTATATCCCTCGAACCACAAATATCAAAACACAAGTATTGGAGGCGAACATAGTCCTAAGCCTTTGGGCTACGCACATACCTACGCACCCAAATGACCGTTCAATACCACTATTTTCACTAATGGCAATCCAACTTAAGTCCTATGCTCTGAGGCAACAAGTTAAAAACTCCCCATAAGGCTCATCAAGTTATAACTGTCCTCAACGCGCAAACCTCCCGTCGATAGCAAGTAGACTAGGTATGTCGTACACATAAATCATCAAGCAATAGGTATATACTCAACCTATATAATAATATCTATACACTCGACCTATATAACGTATTAGGAATTTATTATACCCCAAATACCCTTGTATTTCTCGAATACCACCCGTATTTGATAATTTCGATTTATTCTCATTATCGTCGTATTTTATGTAGTTATCACTCACATAATTCCTTTATTAATTCAATATATAATCTCCCAACATTAACCCAAGTCTCTCACTCTTTGTTAATGTACCAAAAATTATTCAGAACTTACCGTGGGTCAAAAATACGAATTTCCAAACTTTTTTAGGCTAAAAAGGATTTCTGAAATGTAGTTAGAAGTCTCTGAATTCTCGTTCAAATGACATAGCATCTCATTCGAATGATGTCGTTCAAATGACTTCCCAGTTCGTTCGAACGACGTCTCAGCAGTTCGTCCCCAACCTTAGTTTTCTGCGTTTTTCTCCAAAATTCTTACACCCAAACCCACATGGAATATATTCTAACGAATCCCAATTATCGCAATATCATTTATACATGTTTATGGGTGATTATAACATATTGAAAACATCTAATTCCTTAATTTCAATAAGGGTTTTTATCTAAATCAATATAATCTTTAAAATCTTCAAATTCTATATTCACCATTTATGTTCTTCATAAAACTCAGAATATAATTTCGTGATTTACAATTCAAATCATCAATCTGATAACCTCAACATGTGGATTTCTCAACTACATGCAATACCTATCCCATTAATTAATTTATCCATCATTTCATGCCCAATTTCACAATTCTCATGGGTGAATATTAATCCTAATCTAACATGGATATTATACTCACTAATTGGAATAAGAATTACACTTGCCTTAAGGTGTAGGTATGATCCTTTGGATAAGATATGTGTAGGATGTCCCCTCCTCTTTTTCGATCACTTTTTCGATGGTGGTGCAAGGTGGTTGTCTCTTGGTTTGCTCTCAAAACCTCTTCCTCTCCTTGGAAAAAACTCTCACTTCCTCAAAAACTCTTCCTTTGTTTTGGGGTGAATGAACCTAAGTTCTCTAATCTTTTCACTTATATAATAAAGCCCAATTTTCATACTTACTATTCATTTCTCAAATAAAAGGACCAAAATACCCCTCCGGGGTGTCCTTTTGATTCCCAATTGACCTGAGACCTAAATCAAACCCCCGGGTAGATTTTTCTGCCTATTTCGACCATTCCGGACTCAACGGTGCAATCAAAATGACCATTTGGATGACATGAAAATAATTTAATTTTCATTCAATAAAATTAGTCCGACACAACTCCTACACGCGTCCCGACTATATTTCAATAATTCGCGTATTATTCACTCGTGACCACATAATCATATATTACTTTTAATCACTAAGTATATTCAATATCAATCACATATTACTTTATTATCTAGTAATATTCAGTCCGAATTAATTCTTATTATTATTCATAATTAATTCCAATTAATCCCCATTTTACTTTTAATTGATCTCATATTAAAAGTCATTAAAATTACGGGGTATTACGTACTCCCCCCCTATAACGGAGTTTCGTCCCGAGATTCAGAAATAAAAGCATACCTGATATAAACAACTCTGGGTATCTATCGTGCATCTCATCCTCGTGCTCCCAAGTAGACTCCTCAATATTATGGTGCGCCCACTGGACACGCACGAGTGGAACTACTTTCGATCTCAACCATCTATCGCTATGGTTCAAGATCTCCACCGGTCTCTCCTCATAAGAACTATCGGGCTGCAAGTCAATCTCCTCTAATGCAACATGAGTGTGAGACAACTCATCACGGAGATATAGCCTCAGTGAAGAAATATGGTATATGTCATGGATACTGTTGGGAATGTTGACCCCCAATTTTTAGATTTTACCAAAAGTAATTTCAATTTCCATAATTTCATTTTTAAAAGCGGAATAAGGATGGCTCAACACAACATACACAACCAACAAATTTTAATTTCTATCCCATTAAAATAAACAAAACACAGAGTGGATTTTAAATTAGACAACACGAAATTTTCACTTAAACCTAATGAATTCAACTCAAGTCCTAGAATTTGCCTAAACCATATTTTCAATATTACCAAGATAGGCCAAACCAATTTCAACAAATTAAATGATGACTTGAATTAAATTAATATCAATTTTACCCAAAATATTATTTAGCACCAAATTAAACAAGAGTAGTGATTTAAACCAATTTTATCTTTTTACCTAAGCATGCATCTAATGTGAATTGGCAAAAGTTAAAATAAACAAATAACCACTATGCCATGATGTACGAGGAAAAACCCACAATGGGAAAAAACCTCGGATGGCCCTAGCCTCAAATCCACTAAGTACGGTTTTACAAGTACAAGACAGAAAGACTTACAATACACGACTTGACTCCGTCCAAGCCCCGACGATCCTTCTTGTGCACACCTCTGCCTAACGAATAACCATGGAGGTCCACCATGGTTTCGGAATTCACCGATCGGACTTTTAGTAACCCATCAACCACACACGGTGCCTTTCACCGTATGAGAATGCCGCAACAAAAAATAATGAACTTCTTCTTTGTGGGATGTAGAAGTAAACACAAACACTCTTCCAATGGTAGAGATAAAAACGGTGCCAAAAATCCAAGAAAAGTATATATATCAAGGAACTTAAATAAAAAAACAATTGGGTGAAACAAAAGTGTTTTAGGATTTTTCTTGAAAAACAAACAATCAAAACATGAACCTTTTCATTTGGAATTGAAACTCTTTAAAACTCTCTCTAGGAGATGGAGGAATGTGAAAAAGTTAGTTCAAAAGAGTTGGTTCCCGCACTGAGTAATTCTGTCAAAAAGTAGTGGGGGAAAGGTAGTGGGAACATGATGAAAACTGCCAAAAACGCCAAAAAAAGTTGTTCCTGCCAAATTCGTAGGGGTGGGCACGGTCCGGTCCGGTCCGGTCCGGGTTTTGCCTATTTTTTGGACCGGATCGAATATTCGGTCCTCAATTTTTTTGGATCGAGACCGGACCGATTAATTCGGTTAACCTACTAATTCGGTCCAGGCTTTTTTCGGTCCGGTCCGGGGTAAAATTCGGTCCTGACCCTATTTTATATATATGTACATTTTATGAATGTTTTTATCTATTTTTCTCACAAATATATATACAAAAAAATAATACTCGAAACTCCAAGTGATATTTACATAGGTTTTTTTAACCCAAATTAAAAAAATGTCTATACATATATAAAATGTTCCAAATTAAATTCATAAGTTATATACATTAATTCAAAACCTATACATAAGAAACACAATAACATTATTTTTATTATATATATATGGGAATCGGTTCGGTCCGGTCCAAATCGGTCTTTTAATATAGTGGACCGCGGACCGGACCGGATTAATCGGTTTTTAGTTTTTGTGAACCGATTTTCGGACCGGTTTCAAAATAGCCGTAATTTTCGGTTCGGTCCGGTTCGGTCCAATCGGTCCATTCGGGTTGGTCTTTTTTTTGTCCACCCCTACAAATTCGTTTGAATGAATTTTTCGTTCAAATGACTTTTCGTTCGAACAATTTTACTAACGACGTTCCAGAAGGGAAAAAGGAATATGGTCAGAATTCTCGTTCGAACGACCTGGCAATCTCGTTTGAACGAGATGCCAGTTCATTCGAAAGACATGGCAATCTCGTTCGAACGAGATGCCTATGGTTCAAACGACGTGTCACAAAAATAAAATATTATTTTTAAGCCCAAATTTTTTTATGAAAAGTTCTAAAAAATATTTTCTGAGTAAAACAAAATCATTAAAACCATTTATAAAAAAAATTATAAAATACACCCAATAAATTTCCAAGCTCCTATATATATAAATTGCATTCATACCTTAGGAGCATTGGAACACTGTTGTTGACATAGAAACGAGGCACACTAAACTCGGCATATGATGAAGCTTTATAAACTTGGCCGCTACGTCTTCAACTAACACGCCATAGCCTTGGATGGATACACTTGAACACTATCCTATGACACAAAATGTTTTTGTCCGGAATTGAGCCAACACAACATTAAGACTTAATCGGAGACTTGTGTCCTTACAAATTTCCCTCTTTTGCTATTCCAGGACAAAAACAAAACAAAAATTCTAAAGGGCCATCAAGCTCTACTAGACTTAAAAAATATCCCACCCAAAATAAAAATTATATAGCTTGACTCAAAACCCAAGGATCAATATCTTTGCCGACGATGAAAGTTGCCATTTAGAAGAATTCCTGCCACTTAAGCAAACTATCAAACGTATAAGGAATATCTAGAATATTAAATTCATGTAAAATAAATAAATACTCCCCCTAAATTAATTCTCCCCTTTATCAAATGTGATCTACCTAAGACGGTCGCAACTCCCCCTAAGATAAATCTCCCAAACTAAGATACGATTACAATAGGGTTAGATACCATTTCTCCCCCTATCATTCTCCCCCTTTTTGTTCAGGAATAGACAAAGGATAAAATTAATTTTAAACACGATGAAGCTTAGAGTGATAAGAACATGAAAGCATATGGACAACACAATTATAACTAATCCATACAAATAATAACGGATACCAACGAAGATGCAAAAATAAATGATACCAATGTGATATCTAAGATCTAAGCATGTGATATCAACAACAATATGCAACACGATAGATACCAAACATGAATTAGAAGCATAGATGGACTAGAAAGAGAGGCAAAGAAAAAGATACCATATATATGTAGACATAATGAATATCACTAATGCACATGCACATATATATAGTTATAGACACCACACATGACACAAAATACAATAAGTTTTTCACACTCGTATGGAAAAAATGTGTCATATGGAAATGAAAGTGTAGGGGTGTGAACTAGAAACAATTAAATTTAGACCCAATTACATAAAACATGTTCACGGAGTTCTCAATTGATTGCAAACTTTATCACATTTGAATATAACCTCATGTGATATAAATTGAACTCAATGAACAAACATACACAATGCATACAAGCCCAGCCTTTTGATGATTCTACAAACCAATAGAGTCATGACATTGAAAGTACAACTAGGATAAATGGACATTGTGCAAACCGTTGATATGCCATCCAAAGTCCCTCAATTTAAGCATATTATTTTAATCTTTTGAATGAATAAATCAACTAAACAAAATAGGCCTTGGCAAATATTTTCTTTTAATGCCATTATTCTTTTAGGCCTTTGGACCGCGTATTTCTTTTAGGTCTAAGCAAACGGTGGCTTACTCGCAAAGGATGATATTTCCTTTCGGAGCCCTTCCCCTTGCACATTTATATATATATATATATATATATATTTATGTCTCACACAAATCTCACGTGCAACAAATTTTAATGTGGACTAGTCCTCCTAGGTCACATAATATGTAGATGACTAAATTGGTAGGAGAACACCTCACAAAACTCAAATATACATATGAAGGTAAAATTTCAAGTGAGCTCGTGCATGTGTGAATTAAGGCATATAAAAATAGAATTCATTATAACAACACAAAATCTAACTACTCCATGTAAGCATGGTAAAGAATATAATAAGGATTGACAATCTAAACCAAAAGTTCTAGCCACATGGAAGCGAAAAAGAAAGGATTCTAACACAAGTGTATGCCACATAGAGTGTGTCAAACTAAAATACACACAAAAAAATCTTTATGAGTTTTTGACAATTTTTAACCAAAAATAAAAATATGTACACAAAAGACAAACAAAAATCATTAATATTAAATTACTAAAAAGGTAAAACACAAATGATAGACAAAAATCTTTTTGTATTTTTCATTTAATGCAAACTAAAATGAAATAAGTATAATACAAAAGATAAACAAAAATCATTATTCTAGCATGTGATTAAGCATGGAGAATAGACTAGAAAATGATTAAGAAGCATACAAATAGCATGATAATTTAGCATGAAGTACAAAAGCTAAAGTATGTTAATAAAACTAACACATTCAACCTTTAGATTTTGCAAGGGAGGTGTAATACCCCGTACTTTTGGCTATATTTATTTTTGGGATTAATTAATTAAATGCGTATTAATTGGAAATTAATCCGGGTTATAAATACTAATGAGATGCGTATTGGTATTTGATTATGTGCATATATGATTATATATGTACTTGGTATTATAAAATTTGTCGTGGGATTTATATACGGCATTTTAGAAATTTTGTTGAGACGCGTGAGACCGCCGCGTCACGGTATAATACTTTGATAATAAAATGTGAATTTAAAATCTATAATCTGTATGGTCATTTTGAGTGCGCCATCGCGTCCGGAAGGGTCGAGATAGTCAGAAAACACTAGCCGGGGGTATAGTTTGGGTCCCGGGGTATTTTTAGGTCATACCGGCAACTTAAAGGGTATTTTGGTAATTTCACGTTTTGAGGAATTAAAAGTGACAAAAATTTGGTTAATTAAATCTGATGTGGATAAGACCCACTAAGCCCATAACCAACCCTTATTAACCTAGAAAGCTACGTAGGTTATCATTTAGTCTTCCAACTCTCCCAAAGGAAACCCTAGCCACCATAGCCACCTTTGGAAGAAGAAAGCTTAGAAAGGAAGGGAAAGAGGAGGAATTCTGCAGAAAATCTGCAGAAAGAGCTTACAAATCCAACACCAAATCCAGAGACAATCAAGGCAAGTGATTTATTCCATTTAAATTTCGGAGAATGCTTCTTCCATGTTAGATTATTAAAAAACTTTATGTGTTCTTGGAAGATAATGAAAAACCCATAAGATTGGAGTTATTAGTTTAATTTTTGGGATATAGGTTGCATGTAGAATGTTACTGGAAGGTCATATTAAGAGAATTACTGACTTTTGTGATACCAAAAACGGATTTAAGATGAGGTTTATGAATGTTCTTGAGATAAATTAGAAAACTAGGTTTTTGATGAAGATTGATCCATATGTAGCCTTTAGTTGTTGAAATATTGATTTATGGACGTTAGTAATATTGTAGGATGGTTATATGACATTACTATAACGTTATATTAGAGAATCATGCTTTAAAAATAAGTTTTGGGATGTTTTCAAATCTGCAAAACGAAACAGTCCGTAACCATACCTGTGTAATCGATCGATCGACATTCATCAGTCGATCGATCGACAAAATCGATCGATCGAAGGCCAAGGTCGATCGATCGACCTTCCCAGAATAAATAAAGTTTTCCCTTAATTGAATTTTAGTGGTGTTAACCCTTGGATAATATTATTAGAAACTTTATGAATACCCTTAACTTTAAGGAAGACCAGTAGGCATGATTATGAGATGGGACTTTATTTGGAATGTAATTTGAGGAATTATTCTAAATAAATGAAATTTGTCATGTGAGATAATATTTGGGTTAATAGTACAATTTGATTAAGTTGATGAAATAAGGTTTGGGGCAGAAGCAAAGACCTTAGGTATAAAGATGTCATATGTGAGAATTATGGGAGACTTAATAGTCTATTTGAGATAGGTTTTAAGTTTAAGGAATTACGACGTGAGACGTGTCGACCATTTAAATTATATATTATCGGGATACTTGAAATATATGGATTTGGAATAATGGTATAATGATGTAGAGTATTACAATTATACTACGGTGATTACTAAGATGCGTGTATACTTAGTATTGATATAGTATTTGTGTGTATGACATACCTACCATACTTGCTATCACGGGAGGTTTGCGTTCGCTTAGGACCCTCTAATCCTTGTGTGCCTACGGGGGGGATTTAGACTGGTACCACGATGAACATAGGTCATTGAAAGACTTATTGTGATATTAATAAGTCCGCTGATCGTGGGAGCGTAGGTATGTGCGTGACCCATGTGATGGTGACTGTGTTCGCCTCCATTATTTGTGATGTTGTTATCTGCGAACTATTCCTGAGAGATTCGGAATATGTGATCCATATGTACGTGATGTACCGGGATGGATAGCAGAGTATGTGTGCACCGCAGCTTAGTTCTCGGGGTGCTTATATTGTATATTTATGATGTGAATAATATACACTTAATTAATGGGAACCTTCATGTTAATGTTGTGAATATAATTACGGTAATGTTCCGAGACTGATAACGAGTTAACTTATAGTGATATATTGCATATTGAGCATCTGAGTTTATGTTAAACCCCTATTTAATTACGAGCGTTATAATAGAACCAAGTAATAATGGCAGGTCCTATGATAAGTCTAGCTAGATTCGATGTCACTTAGCTAGTGGTTTGTGTCGTTATAGATGGGTACTTACGTTAGGAGTGCACAGTTAGTCGAGAGGTGAGAATTTAATGTGAGTGCACATCCTAACATGTACTTTGCATTTAATGTTTTAAATGTTTTTAAAGCACTTGCAGGTTTTTAAAATATAACTCCACATTCGGGCTCTGACCCGTTTGCTTTTCAAATCTCTTTTTCTTTGTAAAACCATTTTTTTTAGGTGCCCAGCCACAGGGACACCAAGCATAGGATACTCATTCAGGTGACGAGCTGTAGCTGCTTGTGGAAGCTACAGGGATTTGCATATAGACGCTCCTATCTTTTGGATTCCAGAGTTACCCTCTATCAGTTGTAGGGCATGTTGCCCATTTCTACTTAGAGCATCTTTTACATTTCAGTTTTCAGACTTTAGCATGTTTTATTTCAGTTCAGTTTATTTATTTCAGTTTTGGGATTGTAGTGAGG
Source organism: Sambucus nigra (assembly GCA_949130495.1). Classification (NCBI taxonomy): domain Eukaryota; kingdom Viridiplantae; phylum Streptophyta; class Magnoliopsida; order Dipsacales; family Adoxaceae; genus Sambucus; species Sambucus nigra. Next base: position 320,055,649 of record OX422215.1, on the reverse strand, counting down.
GGTTTCCTCCAGACTTTATTTACTCTATTTGTGATGGTTATTCATTTTACTTCAGCATGGTGAATGGTGTTATTTATTTCTTCATTACTTTTGTTGCATGTTAATCAGACTTAAATTAAAATTTGGCAACTTGCTTTTTAAATACTAGGTGGTTAGTAATAATAAAATGTTTTCGACAGTGATGCTATTAACTGAGCCAACTTGGCATTTTGAATTAATTTTATAAAGGAGTAGCTACCCGGTATTTAATTAGTCGGGGTGTCACAGGAGTAAGCATGTGAAAGTAAATGAGAATCAAAATCCCTATCTTGTAAAGCTATAAAGTCGAATCTCCTAACCCAAACTAATGGCGAATGATGATCTCGGGGTGTATAAATCTTGGATATATTGGTTGCCTTACGATAATATTTTCTAGGACCTCGTTTAAGATCAAAACAAAATTTCTTAAGATGACCTTTTCGACCACAATGTGAGAACCTAAAGACTCGGCGAAAAGAATTACCTAAGGAATAATCTCTAACATTGTTCCTAGAAGATTCTCCTAAAATATTGGTTTTGGCTTTATGAGATGATTCATTACAAGTATCGAAGCCTAAACCAAGTGTGTCATTTTTTATTTGAACCATTCATAATATTCTATCTAATTTCTCCGAATGACACTCCAAATCAAATTTGACTTTGCTAGAGTCTTTTAGTTTATTTTCTAAATCTAAAATGTGAGACTCTAATTAAATATTGCGCTCTTCAAACGCGAGAAGTTCCTTTTCAAGGATTACATTTAACCTTTAAGGCTATCTCTCTCGCCTTCTACATATTCAATCTTCTCACGAAGAGCTCTCTCACGTGTTCTAAGGTCTTCCACTAACGTACTCTCATCAATGACCTTAACACGCTCTCTTAAACTAGCTTCTAACTTCAATTTTCTTTTTTTAATTTCATAGATTCTTCATATAATTCTTGAAATGCAAATTGAAGTTCACTCACATCAACTTCATCACCACTTTCTCTCTCTTTTTCACTCTCATAACCATAAAAATAAGGGAATCATAAACTTTGACCTTGGAAGTGTCATGTGTTAAAATTTCATCAATAGAGGAATGCTCACTATCACTCACATGACTAGCCATAAAGCCACAAAGTTGGGCTTAGTGGGGGAATCGAGTCCCTCTTCATTATCACTATCACTAAGGGTGGCATTAAAAGAAATTGGTTGCTTACCCTCTCTCCTTAGTTTAGTGGGGTACTCTTTTTGCCCTATGGCCATACCCTTCACAACCATAACACCTATTTGACTCGTCCCTATTTAAATTTTCATTAAAAGTTTTAGGGATCTTCTCGACTTTGTCATGCTTAGATTTTTCAAATTTCTTAAAATTATTTTTAAATTTATCTTTGTTAAATTTAAGAAATTTTCGAAACTTCCTAGCAAACATAGCTATATCTTCTGAGTCACTCTCACTTTCACTCTCTACTACTTATTTTTCCTCCTTTCGGGCTTTCAAAGCTACACCCTTATATATTTTATTTTCAGTTTTAGAGGGAAACATGTCTAGTTCATAGGTTTTTAAATCACCTACGAGCTCTTTTAATTTCGTAGAGGCTAAAGTGGGTAAAGAATTTAACACGATCGCCTTAGGAATAAATCTATCGGGTAGGGACCTTAAAATTTTCTTTACTAATCGGTTGTCGGGTATTTTCTCTTCCAAATTAAAAGATGAATTAACTATATCGAAAAGTCTAGCATAAAATTCATCAAAAGTTTCTTTTTCATTCATTTTGATGGTTTCAAATTGAGTGGTGAGGTTTTGGAGTTTAAAAGTTTTTACGACACTAGTTCCTTCATGAGTGAGTTGTAAAATATCCCAAGTTTCTTTAGCGGTTTCACATGTCATAATGCGTCGGAATTCATCCGGTGTGACAACGCTAAACAAGGCATTTAATCCAAGGGAATTAAAGTTTGCAAGTTTAAATTCATTCTCACTCCATCTATCGGTGGGTTTGGAAACACGTTCATTTTTAACTAAATATGTAGGTGGGGACCACCGGTTAACGACAGACAACCAAACCCTCTCATCTAGAGACCTAAGTGCCGAACGCATATGTGATTTCCAATATGCGTAGTTAGAACCATCGAAAATAGGAAATTTTGAAAACGGAAAAAATTTCATTTTTGTCAAAAATATTTAAAAGGATCTTAAATGCAATAATTTAGCGATCCCGCTCTGATACCACTTGTTGGTAATGTTGACCCCCAATTTTTAGATTTTACCAAAAGTAATTTTAATTTCTATAATTTCCTTTTTAAAAGAGAAATAAGGATGGCTCAACACAACATACGCAACCAACAAATTTTATTTTTAATCCAATTAAAATAAACAAAACACAAAGTGAATTTTAAATTAGACAACACGAAATTTTCACTCAAATCTAATTAATTCAACTCAAGTCCTAGAATTTGCCTAAACCATATTTTTAATATTACCAAGATAGGCCAAACCAATTTCAACAAATTAAATGATGACTTGAATTAAATTAATATCAATTTTATCCAAAATATTATTTAGCACCAAATTAAACAAGAGTAGTGATTTAAACCAATTTATCTTTTTACCTAAGCATGCATCTAATGTGAATTGGCAAAAGATAAAATAAATAAATAATCACTACACCGTGATGTACGAGAAAAAACCCACAACGGGAAAAAAAACCTCGGACAGCCCTAGCCTCAAATCCACTAAGTACGGTTTTACAAGTACAAGATAGAAAGACTCACAACACACGACTTGACTCCGTCCAAGCCCCGACGCTCCTTCATGTACACACCTCTGCCTAGCGAATAACTATGGAGGTCCACCACAGTCTCGAAATCCACCGATCGAACTTTTAGGAACCCATCAACCACACACGGTGCCTTTCACCATACAAGAATGCCGCAACAAAAAATAAGGAACTTCTTCTTTGTGGGATGTAGAAGCAAACCCAAACACTCTTCCAATGGTAGAGATAAAATCGGTTCCAAAACTCCAAGAAAAGTATATATATTAAGGAACTTGGATAAACAAAATAATTGTGTGAAACAAAAGTGTTTTAGGATTTTTCTTGAAAAACAAACACTTAAAACTTGAACCTTTTCATTTGGAATTGAAACTCTCTAAAACTCTCTCTACGAGATGGAGGAATGTGAAAAAGTTGGTTTAAAAGAGTTGGTTCCCGCACTGAGTCATTCTGTCAAAAAGTAGTGGGGGAAAGGTAGTGGAAACATGGTGAAAACTGTCAAAAATGCCAAAAAAAATGTTCATGCCAAATTCGTTCGAACGACTTTACTAACGAGGTTCCAGAAGGAAAAAAGGAATATCGTCAGAATTCTTGTTCGAACGACCTGGAAATCTCGTTCGAACGAGATGCCAGTTCGTTCGAACGATATGGAAATCTCGTTCGAACGAGATGCCATATGGTTCGAACGACGTGTCAGAAAAATAAAATATTATTTTTAAGCCCAAAACTTTTTATGAAAGTTCTAAAAAATATTTTTTGAGTGAAAAAAAGTCGTTAAAACCATTTATAAAATACACCCAATAAATTTCCAAGATCCTATATGTATATAAATTGCATTCATACCTTAGGAGCATTGGAACAATGTTGTTGACGTAAAGACGAGGCACACTAAACTCGGCATATGATGAAGCTTTATAAACTTGGCCGCTACGTCTTCAACTAACACGTTATAGACTTGGATGGATACACTTGAACACTATCCTATGACATAAAATATTTTTGTACAGAACTGAGCGAACATAACATTAAGACTCATCGGAGACTTGTGTCCTTACAGATACGATGCAAGTGCTCCGGCAACCCCAATATGTATTCTACCGGTCCAACTCTCTCGATAATAGGAAATGGTCATACATATATCGGCGCTAATTTTCCTTTCTTTCCAAATCACATTATCCCCTTCATAGGAGACACCCACAAAAGAACCTGATCCTCCACACTGAACTCCCTGAAGAATTTCTTTGCATCGGCATAGCTCTTCTGTCGGTCCTGAGCTATCCGAATGCAACTACGAATCATCTCAATCCTGACAGACGTATCCTATATCACCTCTGGCCCAAGTAGCTTGTTATACCCCACCTCTAACCAACATGCAGGAGAACGACAAGGTCTACTGTATAAAGCCTCAAATGGATCCATACCGATTGTGAAATGGTAGGAGTTATTATATGCAAACTCCACGAGTGGAAGGTACTGCTCCCAACCTCCCCCAAAATCCAGGATACACATACATAACATATCCTCTATCATATGGTTAGTATGCTTAGTCCTCCCATCTGTATACAGGTGATAAGACGTACTCAATCGCACCTCGGTACCCATAGCCTCGTGAAATCTCTCCTAAAATTGGGACACAAAAATCTTTTCCTGGTCGGACATAATATTGAGCGATACCCCATATAATCGCACTATCTCAATTATAAAATCTGGGCATACTGTCCCGTGAAGTAATCAGTCCGAACTGAAAAAAAGTGAGCTACCTTAGTCAACCGATTCACAATCACCCATATGGAATTGTGACCTCACTGAGTAATAGGTAACTCTGTGATAAAGTCCACGAAAATGCTCTCCCATTTCCACAACGGGATCTTCAGTGGCTGAAGAAACCCAGCTGTCTTCTGATGATCTCCCTTCACTAACTGACAAGTGGCACACTTATAGATGAATTCATCAATGTATCTCTTCATCCCACTCCACCAATACCGTCGCCTCAGATCCTGGTACATCTTATCTTCACCGGGATGTATCGCAAAATGGGACCCATGCGACTCTGTCATCACCGCATGTCGTAACTCCACTCTTTTTAGAACAATCAGTCTACCGTTGAAGCGCAAGCCTCCCTCGGAACTCATTGAATAGGACTCTGCTCCCTCGCCCAAAAGCTGTTGAATTTTCTCCTGACAAAATGGATCAGTTGCCTGAGCCTGTACCACCCTCGTCAAAATCCGAGGTGTAACAGTTATAACTGACATAAATGATCTGGCAACTGCGTCCTAATGTCCCAGTTCCTTCCACTTCGCCTTCCATAATGCGACCAACTCTTCTACTGGCCTTCGGCTCAACGCGTCTGCTACCACGTTAGCCTTTCCTGGGTGATAATGTATATCAAACTGATAATCCTTCACGAATTCAAGCCATCTACGCTGGCACATCTTTAACTCCCGCTGAGTGAACAAATATTGTAGTGACTTATGATCCGTGAATAGGCAAAAGTTTCTCTCCCAATAAATAATGTCTCCAAATCCAAAGAGCAAACACGACTGTTGCTAGCTCCAAGTCGTGGGTTGGGTAATTCTTCTCATGAGGCTTAAGCTTTATATAGGCATAAGCTATAGCCTTCTCTTCCTGCTGCAATACTCCACCAAGCCCCTATAATGATGCATCAGTGTAAACTAAGTACTCCACTCCTGGCCTGGACAGTGCTATTACGGGTGTGGAAGTCAATTTTTCTTTCATCTCATCAAATGCCAACTGACACACATCATCCCTAGTACATGGTATGCCCTTACGGGTTAAATTAGTCATCGGACCCGCAATCTTTGAGAAACCTCGGATGAATCGTCTATAATAACCGTCCAAACCCAAGAAACTGTGCAACTCCATCAGTGTCGTGGGCAGTCCCCACTCCCTCACCGATGATACTTTGATAGGATCCACTGATATCCCTAACTCAGACACAATATGCCTCAGAAACTAAACCTTTCGGAGCCAAAATCCACACTTCTCATATTTAGCATACAACTGATGCTCACGTAGTGTCTGCAGGACCCGTCGCAAATGTTCAACACGATCTTCCTCTGTCTGGGAATAAATCAGGATGTCATCAATAAAGACAATGATAAACTAATCTAGGAACTCTTTGAACACCCTATTCATTAAGTCCATGAATACTGTCGGCGCAGTGGTTAACCTAAATGGCATAACCTGAAACTCATACGATCCATATCTGTTCAGGAACACAGTCTTAGAAACATCATGCTCCTTGATACGCAACTGATGATAACCAGATCTCAAGTCTATCTTAGAGAAGTAGGCTGGACCTCTCAGCTGATCAAATAAGTCATCAATTCAAGGTAACGGATATTTGTTCCGTATTGTGACTTTATTTAATTCTCGATAATCAACGCACAATCGTAAAGAACCATCTCATTTCTTTATAAATAACACAGGGGCACCCCAGGGCGAGATACTCCTATGGATAAACCCCTGTCCCAAAAGCTTCTCTATCGGATCCCTTAACTCCCTCATCTCTGCAGGATCCATATGGTAAAGCGCACGAGCTATCGGTCGAGTACCCGACTCTAAATCAATCACAAACTCTATTTCCTTACTGGGAGGTAACCCCGATATTTCCTGGAATACATCGGTGAACTCACAAACTACCGGTATCGACTCAAGGAGAATCATCACTCCCATAGAGGTCTCCTCCTCTATATAATACAAATGAGTGGACGATCCTCCCTCAGGACGAGGCATCACCACAAGGAACATATATTGTCCCTGAATAGTAAAAATAATGCTCTGACTATAGCAATCATTCATAGCTCTATACACGACTAACCAATCCATATCGATAATAGCATCATACTCGGACATGTCTAATATAAGCATATCAGTCGGTAAAATTAGACTCCCTATCTCTATACTCGCACTCCGACATATAAAGAAAATAGACATCCCATTACCCATCGGTGAGTCTATAAAAGTAACAATACTATCGACCGTGTCTAATAACTGTACGACCCATGCAAATTTAGTGGTTATAAATGAATGTGAGTCTCCCATGTCAAACAAAATACGCCCCATAACCCCAAAGATAGAAAATATACCCTCGACTGCGGGCGGTGGCTGCTAAACTACAGCCTGATGAACGTTGTAGACATGCCCATACTGTAACTGTCCCCGTGGTGCTAGAACAGGTAGTGCTGGCACCTAAGCTGGTACTGGGGGGTGACTCGGGGGAAAATAGGTCTCTGTGGCTCTTGATGAGCACCCTGCTGCTGAGGAAACTTGCCCTTATCGGGACAATCCTATCGTTTATGGCCAAGCTTGCCACACACGAAGCAATTACCAGTAAACTTTACCCCATTCTGTCCCTATTGACCCCGACCCTGTTGGTCGTTACCACCCCTCCCTTGGCCCTGCTGAACTTGCTGGTGGACTTGATGGCCCTACTGCACCTATTGGCCATGCCTATTACCTCCCTACCCAAAGCGAAAACCTCCAGAACGTAGACGCTTAGAATAATCCCCCTATTGGGAATCCTGCTCACCCTGACGTTGTTGACTTTAGCCTGACTGGGCCTCACTGGCACTGCCTCCCCTATTCCTGCCCTGCTGGCTAGACTTAATCTCCTGCTTGCCTCCCTTAGCATAAAAGCAGTGGTCCTGGAAGTGAAGCATCGTAACATTAAGTACATCTGCGTAAGTATGTAGTGAAAGATTGTCTAATAAGTGCTAGAAAATCTTCCAGTTCAGGGCATCCATAAACATCCGAATTCGCTTTTCTTCAATAGGTAGCTCTCCGAGCACCAAATTTGTTAGCCTCGTGAATTCTTCCTCATATTCCGCCACTGTCTGCCCCTCCTGGGTTAGGTTGAGTAATTTTTGCCTAATCTCAGTCTGAACGGCGGAAGGAAAATATTTACGATCAAATCGCACCCAAAAGTCTTTAATAGTCAAAGTATCTCTCTCAGCGGTGGCAATGGACTCCTACCATTGTAAATATGCCCCAACTAGCTTAAACGTAGCTAGTATCTGACGATGTACCTCCGTGCATTCATACATTCTCAAGTGCCTCTGGATGTCTTTCTTCCATTAGCTAGCAGTAACGACATCAGAACCCCCTGAAACTCCGATGGGTGTGCCTTCTGAAAGGCATCTCTCACGTGCTCCCAAGCAGTGAGAAATGCCTGAGATGGGTGTTAGTGGCACTTCCGGTGCCTGTGCTGGTGCCTATTGAGCAACTACTAAAGTTGCATTGACTTCCTGCGCAATAATGGCAATAACCTCAGCAACGTTCATAGTGCCCTGAGATGGAGCGAGCTGAGGTGAACGTCTTGGAGTCATCTGAAACGAGAGAGATTATCTGCATCAGTATTTAATTTTAATTATCACAGAATGGCAGAAGTACGTATGTGCGCAATAAGAATACAACAGTCCTAATGATAAGGCTCTATATCAAAGGACCCTAAGTTGAAAGCATAATAAACTGTATAGATCCTAAAGACTTTATAACCTGATGCTCTGATACCACCTGTAACAACCTGCTTAAATAAATACTTGGTGGCCAATCCTTTACCCAATTAACTCGAATTATTCAGTTGGCTCATTCTTAGCATCACTGTCAAAAATAATTTTCTTTCTTTATTAACCACCTAGTAATCAATTAAGCTAGTGTTAAATTTCCAATTTTAATTTTTAATAAAATTCCTTTTTAACAATACCAACAAGTTATAATCTAAACCATTCCATAACAATGAATAATGAATAAGTATTATCACAACATAATTGATGAAACTGGAATAAACTTCCCAGTTTCAAACATCTCAATACAATAAACCAAATAAAATCAAATGTATCCAAAACCGACAAAAATAAAACCAGTGAGTGAGATAAAATAAAAATGATAAGAATCCTCTGGCAACATGCCATAAAAGCGATGACTACATAGTACATGAATCAATAAAATGATGCGTCCGTCCACAACTCCATAATATCCATAGCGAATAAATATTCAATCCTCTATGCTGGGCGTCCCTGTGGCTAGACACCTGATATAGTATATACAAGATGGAAGAGAATATGCAAGAGAAAATGGGTCAGAGCTCGATTGTAAAAGATTTTAAAAACAGCAAGTGAATAAATTCTACAATTAAGAATTGTTATATACATGTTATATTCTCAGACTCTCTTTTGAGATTCTCACCTCTCATCTAGTGTGCATGCCTAACGTATCTCAAAATTATTCTAGTTATTATTCCCACTTTCACTAGATTACATTACTGTGTCAACTATCCATAACCCTTATCTTCCCCACGTATTTTCTTCGCAGCACATGTAATAAATATATATTAGTTCAATTCTCAGTATAATTAAGTGTTCTCATACTTAATTAATTTCATATTTCACTATCTTTCATGTCTACTTAGATCACATAGTAGATAACACCACAAGTACATATATATACATTCACTATATTATATATATATATATATATATATATATATATATATATATATATATATATATATATATATATATATACAGTACTGCACCTCGAGACTCAGCTGCGGTGCATGTATACTCTGCTATCTAGTCCCAGTACATCTCGTCACTGTATAAAAGACTGTTGGTTTGGTATATCCCTCGAACCACAAATATCAAAACACAAGTATTGGAGGCAAACATAGTCCTAAGACTTTGGGCTACGCACATACCTACGCACCCAAATGACCGTTCAATACAATTATTTTCATTAATGACAATCCAACCTAAGTCCTATGTTCTGAGGCAACAAGTTAAAAATCCCCCATAATGCTCATCAGAATATGATTGTCCTCATCGCGCAGACCTCTCGTCGATAGAAAGTAGACTAGGTATGTCATACACATAAATCATCAAGAAATAGGTATATACTCAACCTATATAATAAAAGGTACACACTCGACCTATATAACGTATTTGGAATTCATCCTAGCCCAATTACCCGTGTATTTCTTGAATACCACTCGTATTTGATAATTTCGATTTATTCTCATTATCATTGTATTTTATGTAGTAGTCACTCACATAATTCCTTTCTTAATTCAACATATAATTTCTCAACATTAACCCAAGTCTCTCACTCTTTGTTAATGTACCAAAAATTATTCAGAACTTATCGGGGGTCAAAAATACGAATTCACAAACTTTTCTGTGCTAAAACATGATTTCTAAAATCTCGTTAGAAGTACCTGAATTCTCATTCAAATGACATATCATCTCGTTCGAACGACGGAGTATCTCGTTCGAACGATGTCGTTTAAACGACTTTCGAGTTCGTTCGAACGACGTCTCAGCAGTTCATCCCCAACCTCAGTTTTCTACATTTTTCTCCAAAATTCTTTCACCCAAACCCACATGGAATATATTCTAACGAATCCCAATTATCCCAACATCATTTATACATGTTTTGGGTGATTATAATACATAGAAAACATCTAATTCCTTAATTTCAATAAGGGCTTTTATCCAAATCAATATAATCTTTAAAATCCTCAAATTCTATATTCACCATTTATGTTATTCATAAAATCCATAATATAATTTCATGATTAACAATTCAAATCATCAATCTGATAACCTCAACATGTGGATTTCTCAACTACATGCAATACCTATCCCATTAATTAATTCATCCACCATTTCATGCCCAATTTCACAATTCTCATGTGTGCAAATTGATCCTATTCTAACAAGGATATTATACTCACTAATTGGAATAAGAATTACACTTGCCTTAAGGTTAAGGTATTATCCTTTGGAGAATACATGTGTAGGATGTCCCCTCCTCTTTTTCGATCACTTTTTTGATGGTGGTGCAAGGTGGTTGTCCCTTAATTTGCTCTCAAAACCTCTTCCTCTCCTTGGAAAAACCTCTCACTTCCTCAAAGTCTTTTCCTTTGTTTTTGGGTGAATGAACTTAAGTTCGTCAGCTCTTCACTTATATAATAAATCCCAATTTTCGTAGTTACTATTCAATTCCCAAATAAAATGACCACAATACCCCTCTGGGTGTCCTTTTGGTTCCCAATTTACCCGAGACCTAAATCAAACCCCCGGGTAGACTTTTCTTCCTATTTTGACCCTTCCGGGCTCAAAGATGCAATCGGAATGAACATTTGGACGACATGGAAATATTTTACTTTTCATTCATTAAAATTAGTCCCGACACGACTCCTACGCGCGTCCCGACTTAATTTCAATAATTCGCGTATTATTCACTCGCGACCACATAATCATATATTACTTTTAATCACTAAGTAATATTCAATGTCAATCACATATTACTTTATTATCTAGTAATATTCAATCCGAATTAATTCTAATTATTATTCATAATTAATTCCAATTAATCCCCGTTTTACTTTTAATAAATCGTATATTAAAAGTCATTAAAATTATGGGGTATTATAGTATTATCTCAGCCTGAAATATTTGTAAAACTGAAAAGCCAGAATAGATGAGAGATTCTGCATGGTTAATGTTTGCTGGGAAAGTTCTTATCATCGTGAGCTTACCACTATCAAAGGTAGTTGCGTTTAATGTAAAGAATAATAAGATGATGACATCTTTCATGGCCGCCATTTCTAGAAGGTATCGACAGCAAGTCAATAAATTTCATTTAATTAGAAAAGTTGCATAATTTAAAGATGGTTGAAGGTGAACAAATTAAAGAACATTTGAATGTTTTCAATAAAGTCATAGATCAATTAGAATCAAGATAAATTAATTTTAATGATGAAATTCAAGCTACGTGAATTTTGGGACAACTGCTTGAGAGTTGGATAAAAATGGGTACCTTGATCAATAGTTTTGGAAGAAAGTCCAAATTGAACCAGAAAAAAAATGTGTTTGTGTGATAATTGATTAAATTAATTCGCAACTTTATAATTTGGCGCACTTATTTAATCAGAGACTATTCAAACCAAATCAATTCATCCCCTAAACATGCAACTACGTGTGTGCGTGTGTCAAACCATAAATAGACAAAGCATGTGACAGAAATTTAAGGAAAAATCTCCGAAGGGAAAAACCTTTTATTTCTAAAACTTTGAAGAATTCACAAGACCATTGACTTACATACAACCTGATAATCTCCCACAAGTGTAACGCACAATGTCTTCATCAGACCTTCAAAGCAACGTCTAGAAACATCGTCGACTGGAATCTCCCGCAAGAACTCCAGATGGTCAGCAATGAAGAAGAAAACGATTTCTCCACAAGAGTGAACTTTATAAGGACTCCCTCCATAATAGCACGTAGCTCTCCGGTTGTAGAGTTCTCCCCACAAAGAATAAACCACAGCAAAGTGTATTCTTGAACACCAAAATAATTCACCAAAGCGTATTGGAATTTTTGTGAATTGTAAACAAAAAGGGATTAAACCCTAAAAGAAGAAGCCAAAAGGATTCAGCTTTCGCAGTTTTTCTGTTTTGTAAAACGCTGGGACTTCTTCATAAAAACGAAATCATTTAATGAGTATTTATACAAAAATGCGTTGTCTCGGAATACGAGCTCGTTCGAACGAGAAATAAATGTCGTTTGAACGACATCGCGCGACACTTCCATGTCGTTCGAACGACGGTACAAAGTCATTTGAACGACTGTTGTGTCAAAAAATTAATATTTTAATGTCCGTTCCAACACTTGGAAAAAATACTCATTCTCAAATTTTGACGAAAAAGTCCGCTCCAACACTTAGAAAATATTTTGTAAAAATATCCCTAAAGCTCTAAGTGGGAAGTTGAGGTATTTAAAACATAACCTTCCCAAAGTAAACTTCGTGGAGTCTTTTTGATGAAGAACTTGATTAATTCGGATCCGTCTTGATGCTTGATTGTTCTTGGAAGCTCTTCGACGGTGTAGCGGTATATGACATACTAAATTGATAACGAACTTATAAAAATAATGTCCTTACAAATATCTCCCTATGTCTATGCCGATACATACATAAAAACATCTGAATTATCAAATACCAAAATTCCTATACAAATCTACCCTCCCATGAATAAATTTGCAATATCTCAAACTGTTCTTCAAAAAAAGTCTTCATCAAATCTCAAAGCTTTTCTCATGAGGGTGTGCATCATAATAATCATCAATCTTTGTACCTAAACATATGAGATAAAGCAAAAACCTTCGTGACGCATCGAGTTTGAAATGATATAAGAATAAATCAATCAATATAATCAAATCTCCCCCATAATGCAAAAACTCCCTCATAACATGATAATTCTTTCTCCCCTGTTTTATTATGTCCCCAAATAGACAGATAAGAATAAACAATCAAAACATGGAGTGTCACGACAAAATTTCATAGCAAATATGAATCGATCAACGCGCATGCAAAGGAGTATCTCAAAAGATTCACAAACTATTTTTGATTTTTTTATTTTTCGTACAAAAATAAGATACCAAAAATCACACCATGGATTTAAACTCAAACAACTAAGTCATGGAAATGGAATGAATGGGTGTGAACACATTCGATAGGTAAACCAACTCAATCAATCATATGTGCACGATGCATACGTGTATCCCTAACGAATGAACATCAACTGTATCCTTAGGTGTAAAAATTGTTGAATTTAAATGATAGCGTCTTATGCAAATCAACAAATCAAAGTCAAAGTTATTTCCACCCCAATAATGTCCAAAACTATTTAACCCTTTTTTAAGATTTTCAAGGACGTGAAAACGCGTTTAAATTCTCCAACCAAACTCCCTCATATATATTTTCTTTTAGAGGTGCATAAACTAAATTCTCAAACTTTAGAGAATTGGTGCAAAAACCTAAATGGCCCATAATTGGCAAGAATTTCTTTTTATTGCCTTTAAATTTATTCGGGCACTTTTAAACCTCTTTGGACCTCGGATAATAAAATTAATTAGTTTTTTAGGTCCAATTAAACGGCGGCTTAATCGTAAAGGATAAATGATAATCTTTCGTAACCCTTCACCGTTTTCAAGTAAAGCACACAAACTCACAAACGAATCTTATATGCACAACTTTCTTATCAAGTTTTATCGTGCTTGATTCATTTTAAGGACATGATTGAAGTGAAAAAACCCAATCAACATGTGATAAGACAAGCACAATAATCAAACAAATTCGTGCATGTGTGCAATAAATGAGATTATGAGTCAAACATGTAGGAAGTAACACTTAATTACATCTTAATGACTCCAAACATTATAAAGCACACGGATGAATTGACATATTGTCTCAAAAGACTATCAAATAGTCACATGAAAAAAAATGGAATGATATTGTGACTCGGTCATCCTAAGTGTCTATACATAAAAGGTGTAAACAAAATACAAGACTCTTTTTGAATTTTCAAATTTGACCCCCAAAAAATATGAATGGACACTCAAAAAATAGAAAATCTTTTTGCATTTTTCAAAAAACAAAAATTTATACAAAATGTACATGTCACAAGCTAGCAAACATAAATATCATGAAACACAAAAACTAGCGTATGACAAACATGCGAACACAATCATCTATATGATATGGCAAGAGAAGAATTATGTAAAAGCAAACGGGATTAAACTTGTCTAAAATCTAGTGCCTCTAAAAGTGATTTCCTAACCCAAATAGATGTGAAACGTCATGTGGGGGATTTAGGAAACAGGGGAACACTAGACATAAATTTCCTAGGACATTTTCCATGATCAAAATAAAAATTCCTAAGGCGACCTTTCCTACCACAATATGAACATGTGTAAACGGGTGGAACGACACCTATGGGTTGACCTTTTCTAACAGCCTTGAAATTGGTTGACCCTCTAAAACAAATAATGGTTTTTCTTTAGCACTAGAATCATGAGAACAAGATGAGCCATTACCATCACTATAAAACCTACTCGAGTCTGTCAAATCATTTTTTAACTTAAATTTTTTTTACTCAAGCAAAGAATTATGCTCTTCCAAAGATAGAGATTTCTTTTTTAAATTTTTAATTAAACTTAACAGTTTATCGCGCTCCCCCTCAATTAAAACAAACTTATCCCTAAGAGTCTTTTCACGTGCCACAAACTCACTGCCTAAAATATTTTTGTCATCTTTGGCACAAACACAAACCATCAAATTTTTAAGGTCCTCTAATTCTTTTTCTAAAAATAGGACCCTATCATCACTCTCCTTTTTGGACAATTTTAAAGTAACAAAGTCATGGTCCAAGGAAACAAAATTTTGAACCTTTTGCAAAAGATCCAACACGAATTTAAAACGAGAATTTTCTTTTTTCCAAAAAATTAATTCTTTTAGAAAACATCAAATTCAAATGATTTATACCATCAAAACTCTGACTCGTGTCATCAAAGGGGGGCATCCGATTACATAAGTTTTCCATCGGAAAAATTGTGATTTTTCACAAAATTGATTTAAAAAAAAATTAATATCACACGATTTTGCAAAAAATAGGAATACGCGATCAATTAGCGCAACCCGCTCTGATACCATTTTGACGACGTGAGAAGTCAAATTGTATAAAAAAATCCTTGAAAAATCAGGATCATGCGATAAATTAGCGTAACCCGCTCTGATATCAATTTGTATAAGTGGTGATCGCTTAAATAAGCTTTGATACCAATTTGAAAAAAAACGTGTGTGTGTGATAATTGATTAGATTAATTCGCAACTTTCTAATTTGGCACACTTATTTAATCAGAGACTATTAAAACCAAATCAATTCAGTCCCTAAACATGAAACTACGTTTGTGCGTGTGTCAAACCATAAATTGATAAAACATGTGACACAAATTTAAGGAAAAATCCCCGAAGGGCAAAACCTTTTATTTCTAGAACTTTGAAGAATTCATAAGAACATTGACTTACATACAACCTGATAATCGCCCACAAGTGTAACACACGGTGTCTTCGTCAAACCTTCAAAGCAACGGCTAGAAATGTCATCGGTTGGAATCTCCCGCAAGAACTCCAGATGGTCAGCAATGAAGAAGAAAACGGCTTCTCCACAAGAGTGAACTTTATAAGGACTCCCTCCACAATAGCACGTAGCTCTCCGGTTGTATATTTCTCCCTAGAAAGAATAAACCACGGTAAAGTGTGTTCATGGACACCAAAACAATTCACCAAAGCATATTGGGATTTTTGTGAATTGTTAACAAAAAGGGATTAAACCCTAAAATAAGAAGTCAAAAAGGATTCTGCTTTCATAGTTTTTTTGTTCTGTAAAACTCTGGGACTTCTTCATGAAAACAAAACCATTTAATGAGTATTTATGCAAAAATGTGTCGCCTCGGAATACGATCTCGTTAGAACGAGAAACACATGTCGCGCGAACGAGAAATAGATGTCGTTTGAACGACATCACGCAACCCTGCCATGTCGTTCAAACGACAATACAAATTCGTTTGAACGACTGTTGCGTCAAAAAATTAATATTTTAATGTCCTCTCTAACACTTAGAAAAAATACTCATTCTCAAATTTTGACGAAAAAGTCTGATCCAATACTTAGAAAATATTTTGTAAAAATATCCCAAAAGCTCTAAGTGGAAAGTTAAGGTATTTAAAACATAACCTTACCAAAGTAAACTTCGCGGAGTCTTTTTGATGAAGAACTTGATTAATTCAGATCCGTCTTGATGCTTGATTGTTCTTGAAAGCTCTTCGATGGTGTAGCGGTATATGACATACTAAATTGATAACGGACTTATAAAAATTATGTCCTTACAGATACTTGATCATGTCGCTAGTAAGATTTTGACATAGGATATCCAAAACCATTCTAATGATTCTTACATATTATCATTGTCGTTGAAAGTGTAAAGCAGTGAATATGAATGCATGAGGCATGGCCATAGCAAATTCAACTGAAAATTGATAGGGTGCGATACCAGAATACTAGAATATTGAACATCCAAACCAAAAGTAGAAAACATTAGATGTTGGAATTGTCAAAATATTGGACATGTTAAGAATTAGTGTAAAGCTTTAAAGAAAGATTTAAAATCGAAGACTAAATTAATCGTTCATTCATAATAAGTGGATGATGCATTGATATGCTATTTTGAAAGAAAGATAGATTTCTGGGTGTTAGACTTTGGTTCATCATTTTATGTTACCTCAAACATAGCATTATTTGGCATATTTGTACTAATTAACCTTGTCAAGGTGTGTTTTGGTGATGACCATCCCTATAACATAGTTGGAAATGGCGAAGTGCATATCACGTTACATTAGAGGATCTGAGACACATCCTTAACTTAAGGAACACGTTGGCTTCATTGGGCCTTTTGGAAAATGAAGATTATATCACAACCTTGATTTTACGAAAATGGTATTAGACTAAAAAGGATTGTGTTTCAATATAATGTCGCGACAGAACGGGTGAACTGAACATTAATCGATAAATCTAAAAGCATACATACAAGACTACCCAAGCAGGTTTATGCCGAGGCAACCAATATAGCATGGTATTTAATAAAACCGAGGATCATCAATATCAATAGACCATAAGATACCAAAGAATGTATGGAGAGACAAACATATAAAACTTTCTCTCTTAAAATTTCTTAGTTGTGTTTCATATGTGTATATTGGTGATAATTCTCTAGGTAAGCCTGGCATTAGTCATAAAATTGTACCTTCATTAGATATTTACAAGATGAATTCGGCTATCAAATCAGGGATGACCAAAGCAGGAGGGTGATAAGAAGTCGTAATATTATATGTAAGGAAAGGTGACACATAAGGATATGGACACAACACAATTTATTGGATTAAGACATGGTGACCTTGTCTATGTTAAGTTGGAAGATATTCCTAACAATAATGTTGGGCAATAAATAATTGATAATCGTCACTCATATATTCATCTTCAGAGATTAATATAGAACATATTGCGATATAGTATCCAACCCTTATTGTAACACTTAAGAGGTTCTCCCATGATCACCTAACAGAGAAGAAGTATATGTATTATTTTGTTCTTACTGATGGTAATCAAAATAAATGTTACAATGGATCATATGAGGTTGGGCATGTGAGAAAGTGGGAGTTTGTAATGGAAGACAACATAAAGTCTCTCAAAGATACTAAGATGTGGGATCTAGCTAAGTTGCCCATTGTAAACAAGGATCTTGATAATAAATATTTGTATCTCAAGGAGTACATGCCAGTTTAAAGAAATACAAGGCGAGGCTGTGGGTTAAAGCCTTTCAGCAAAAAGAGACAGAGTTAACTACCCATAATTTTTTTCCATCTGTTGTGAAACAAACTACGATTTTGCTAGTTTTAAGCATATTTTAGATAGAGGATTTCCACCTTAAGACGTTAGAAATTATTATTATATTCCTTCATGTCGATCTAGATTAGGAAAGCGGAAACTAAAGAAGATATTATATTGTTTGAACTAGCCCCGGAGGTAGTGGTATAAGAAATTTGGTGGGTTTACATAAGGCACTATTCTAAAAAACTCGCCTAGGCTTGAGGCTTGGGAGAAAAGCCCCGCCTTAATATTTTTATGCCTTATTCTTCGTAAAACCCTTAAGGCGCACTTTTTTCTAAAAACAACAATGCTTTAGTGAAACGATATCGCCTTTTAAAGAATTTTTTTACAAATCGGACCATTATCTAATCCAAAATAATCAAATAAAATTTTAATTTGAACATATTCAGACATATTTTTATGATATGTACAATTTTAGTATTTTAATAGCCTTGTTATGGTTACAAAATATTAAAATATATTAAGAAGGCCTAAACGCATTTTCACGCCTTTTTACGCCTAAGGCCCGCCTAGGCTTCTAAGGCTTAAGGCTTGGCCTCCACGCCTCGATCACGCCTCGCGTTTTTTAGAACCTTGACATAAGCTAATGATTATTATAAGTGCAAAAATTATCATTATTTCTACTTTAAAATATTTAAGTCAAATTAAATTATTTTTCTACTATATACTGAAGACGTGTTAGGCATAACCGTAAATATGGATAAAATTGGGAACATCAAGAAGTCGTCGTCGGTTGAATTTGACACTAATGATTTGGAAAAAATGAAACATGTTATTGAGGTGAGGATCAACAAGGGCGCACAAAGGTGTAATTTGTAGTTATATCAAGAAGACTGCTTTGGTCGTGTCTTGTGAAAGTTAGACATAAGTGATGTTAAGGAAGTTAATACACCAATGGCTAGTCATTTCTAGTTATATATCCAAAAACTGGCTACCCAATATGAGAAAAGATAAGAACTTTATGGATAAGGTAGCATATGCTTCCATTATTGGAAGTTTGGTGTATGCATTGTCTATAAAAGACCATATTTTTCTCATGCAGTGGGGAGTTGTCAGAAGATTCATAATAAGCTTATAAAAACAACATTGCGAGGCGACGTAGGGGACATTCAGGTCCTAATGAGGTATTGCAGATAAATCTGCATTCTATAGACGGAGCAAAAAAATACTACATGAATATATACATGTTAACTTTCTTAATTAAGTAGTCACATGAGGAGCATTACCACTTGTGCGTTCATATTATATACTATTATAATCAATTGGGTATCCCAATTATAGAAGATAATTTTATTATTCACTACGAACGCATAGTACGTAGTGGTGAAAGAGGCCAATAAATAGGTTGTCTAATTAAAAGGATGATTGAAAGAGTTGAGATTTAAATAGTGAAGAATGTTCTCCACAATAACAGTTAGAGTTTTATACATTTAACAAATAATTCGTCGTTTCATTCAAGGACTAAACACACAAGGAAGAGTACATAGTGGTGAAATAGGACAACAAATAGATTATCTAGTTAAAGGGATGATTAGTAGATGTGAGATTTAAACAGTGAAGAATGTTCTCCACAATAATAGTCAGAGTGTTACACATGTAGCAAATAATTCATAATTTCATTCAAGGATCAAACACACCAGTCTTGATCAAATGAATCCCAAATAATAAGGTGTGAACTCTTGAGATTAGGGAATCAATATTCCAACTGATATCTTAACCAAGATTATTACAACATATAGAGTTATGCTCAACTTTTGTGGGTCTTCAAGCTTAAAAGATATAGAGTCTCCCCCAATCCAAAAAAAGGGTATTTTTTTCTTTTCTTGACCCATTAAATCTTAATATCCTAGAAGACATTTATGGTTTATCATAATAAGAAGTTGTAATCTACGATAACTACTCATCATTGAAAAGAGTTTGGAAGGGAATGAGACAAAATGAAAGAGAAAGGACCAAGAGATAACGAGGAAAGAACAACTATGTAAAATAAAGTAACATTTATTTTATTTGGTCTTTTATTATCGAACCTCTTATGCCCGATTTAGTTGCGCAAATTATTTGATTATGTAAATTGGTTCATTGTGAATTAGTGAATTTTAAATGAGTTTAAATCCAATTTTACGCAATGTATGGTAATCTCAAATTGATGTTAAAATTCTATAATAAAAAAAAAAAAAAATTAAGGGCGGGGGGGGGGGGGGGGGGAATAGGGAAGGGAGGGAAAGAGAGAGGAGCATGAACTTTATGTGACTCCTATTTCAAATGAATGCATTTCACTTTTTTTATGAAATGATCAAATGGGACAATTAATAAATCATTACATTAATGAAACCAAACACAAGTAATGGATTGACGGGTAAATGAACCAATTTATTAATGAGTCGATTTACAATTTTAGGACAACCAAACGGGCCTTATTGAAATGATTCATTCCCCTTTCAGTTCTTCTCGTAAGAATGGATCTTAACCACTCATAAATGTCTCCACGATGATCTTATCACTATATTCACTTACCACGTGTTTTAATGGGTCTAAACTTTGCTTCTTTATGAACAACTGTGATTAGGCATAAATTATTCACATTTATCCCCTTAATTTCGGTATTTTTATGATCCCGTGCATTGTAAATAGCTTGGATTTGTTTCATATTTATGATACTAACCCTTTTTGGCAAGTATTTCGTGTTTTGTGTATAACTTATGTGTTTTACAGGTATTTCATGCAAATTAGTGCGAAAGAGAACGCAAAACAGTGAAAGAAAGCAAGAAATGGGGAGCTCAAGGGCATTTTCATAATTTTATAGTCATATTCCAAAGGTGGGAAAAACTATAAAGTTGAAGATCTCTAAATTACAAGAACACTGGAAACAACGGCACCCCAATCCGAGCTAAGGTGAAGAAGTTATGCCCATTTGAAGTTGAGAAAGAAATCCAAGAAAAACTGTTAAGGCCGAACCGAACCGAAGAGATTGAAAAACGAACTGATCCGGCCATTAATCACGCACCAGATCCATTAGAAAATTAGTCATGCTTGCTAGGTGTGACAAATTGCCAGATACGGGATTTTTATTTTGTCCTTATCTTTTACCCAAAAGAGTTTTATGTTTTGGGGACTCTTCTAAACGACCTCTAGCCTATATATTTAGTCATTAAGACTCTTTTTATTCAGATTTCATTGATGTAAAAGCTCTATAACAAGTAAGAACATCTAGGAGAAGAATTTACATATTTTGCACCTTTAATTCAAGAGCTTTTCCCGTTTTTCTTCAATCTTTAATTTCTTCTTGCTTGTTCTTGTTCTTCAATATTGGTAACTTTTATTTCCAGCCATTTTATTATTATTTCTCATGTTTAATCTCTCTTTCCAAGCAATTACGAGTTCATGCGACATAGATAACGTAGTTTTCATTAATTTCACCATGTAAGGTTAGGTTTTTAAGGGTTAGGATGCATAAACCCAACCCGATGTGGTTTGCATGGGTATAAAATTAGTTCTCTAAATTTAATAAATGATTCAATCGTGTTGTATAGTGATCAAAACTGTTGTAGGACTTTTAATCTCATTTTCCCTAGGTAACCGGGATGTTTAAGAGTGGAACGCGCGTGGTAGCTAATGCGACACCGCTTTACTCGTCCTTTGCTTACATACTGTGAGGGATACGATCCCTCATATGTGTAATATTGGGGAGTACTAAAGACTGGGTTTGATCAATTGATTAATTTACGACTAGTTTTGTACTTGGCACACACACTAGGGTTTGGGGGATTGTATTCCCAACCTGTTTTCCCTTCATTCTTATTAAGTCCTTCTTAGTTAGTTAATTTTTCTCACATAGTTAATGCAGTAGCTTAATTTAGTGTGCATTTAGTTAATTAGTTATTTCTCATCTCAATCATCTTTTTGTTTCTTTTTAGAGTCAAGTTAGGGTTAACAGTCTTACCTTTTTTGTCACGTTCACTCGTCCTAGTTTCTTGAAGATTCAATACCCAGACTAGCCACTATACTCCGCAAGAGGTTAGTTAATGTTTAGGTTTTTGTATTGTGGTCAGAAGCCGATAACAACGATTAGCGTATTTACACGGACGCTCGATTTCCACCTCAATCAAACTGCTTATTGATCCTTCTAAGAGATTTAATTTTATTATGATTCATACATGGTTGCTATTGATCGACTTTAAGACAAAAGGCTTCCACGTCCATGCGTGTCTTCATGATGGACACTTGGAAACAAGTCATTGGCCAAATTATTATGTTGTAAACGTACCCGCTATACCGCTTGAGCAGGGATGAAGCCAGGATTTACACTTAGAGGGGGACGGTCGGACACAGTTGGTTTAAAACAGACACAGCCATTATGGTTGGTTGACCAGACCAATTTTAGTCGATTTTATTTTGTTCGGTTTGATTGTTGACTAATTTTTGCTTAAGGTTTTATCTCGATTTCAGTAATATATGATGAATTGAATTTAATTAGTGAAAATTATTTTTGACTAATATAGTAACACGACTCAAAAGCAATGTGACGTTAGTGGGTTAAGGTTGATCCTTTTTATACAAACCAAAAAAAATTATCAAGATCAACAAAAATAAATAATAAACTCTGATTAATTTTGTATGGGAATTACTTAAATATGACACAAATAATCATATTTAATTGCTTATCGTGTAGAAAACGTGTCAAATATATTTTCATAATTATAAATGGTTTTGTATAAGTTCTTGTATAACACACTTAAATTACCACCTCTAAATTTAATTAGATTAAAGATTTCTAATAAATTTACAACAAAATAATAAGTTGTTGAAATAGTTGAAACGTGGTATATAAATTCATTAAACATAGAAAGTAAAATTAAAATTTCTTGAAACACCTCATAGAGATTGTTATATAACGTATATATATAGCACACATGTATATACAATGAAACGTTTTTTAGGGTTAGTACACCATCATTCAACTTGCCATAAGATTTGTAACAACCCTCACTTTTGAGAAACTTATTTTATATTAATTTACTGGGTGAAGTAATTATATAAAATAATGGATGGCAGAGTACATATCAATTAAGTGAGTTAATAAAGAATATTTACTAGATTGTTGCATATTTACTATTACGTGCATGTACATGTTCGCATGTTACGTTTTATAGTGTCGTATGCTTTAAATGACATTTATGATATAAATGAAACCGGAACTTGAAATGACTTAAATAATATTCGGATGCCAATTTAGAGGGCGTAGTTAGTCCCGAAATAGTCGAGATAGTCAAAATAAGTGTCATATTGTATTTTTGGGTTTCGGGCACTTTTGACTGATTTTGACTCAGATACGTAGATACGAGTTATTTTAATGTGGTATTGACAATTTAAGTTTAGAATTAAGGATAGAGGCATGTTTAAGTCTTTCACCTCATTTTATTCTCTTAAGTGTGTATTTACTAAACCTAGAGAGAAAGAGAGAAGAAGAGAATTGTGGAGAAAAGAGGAGAAAAGAAAGAGATTGGAGATTGAAGCTTGAAATTGTTGCTACCAAAGGAAATATGAAATATCAACCACAAGGCAAGTTTCTTACTTGCTAATATATGATATAAGGTGAATAAATTGTGTGATTGTTGTGTATGTGAATCAATTGAGCAAATATGGATTTTGTGGATTTTGTGGTGTTTGAGCCGCAAATCATAGTTTAATTTGATGTTTATGTGGAGTATAGTAGTTGATAATCATGTAGGATGATTTTGGTTAGAATAATGGTAGTTGATGTGTGTATAAATGGAGGAGAAATGGGGTATGTGGAAAAACTAGGGTTCATAACCAGTAGCCCCAATCTTGGCAAATTCGCAGGGGCGAATCGATTCGCTAAGGGGTCAGGCTACAGGTCTGGAAACCCCAATCGATTCGGGTTAAGGCCGAATCAATTCAGCCGGGGCAAAAAGTTGGTTTCTCCATCCGAATCGATTCGCTTTTGGGCGAATCAATTCGCTTCATAGGGGAATCGATTCGGCCCTAGGGCAAATCGATTCGAAATCCTGCTGTTTTGAGTTATTTTTCTAACTCAATTTTTATCCTTTTCTTTTAGGCTTTGGACTTAGGAACCTTCTTGTATGAAGTAAACTTAGTGTCCTAGAGTCTTATATTGGTTAGGCAACTATCTTATGTTGGAAGGGGATAGTTAAGACTTATTCCGGGGATTAGTAAATAGAGGATTAGGTATTCCTTTCCCTTAACTAGTTAATGTAATATTTCGAGATGTCGAATTAAACAATTGAGGAACTTTCAACACGTTATTGGGAGATGCTAGACTTGGTGGTTGATAATAACACCATAAAATGTTTGGAGAATAAATTAAGGGTTTATCAATCATTGAGGTTATAGTGATGGTATAAATCACGTATGGCTTCGGATAAAATGTGTTTTATATATTAAAATGGAAATAAAAACTATAAATGATAATTTACTTAAACACACCTCTTTAAATGCTATCATAAGGGAAGTACACGAATGAGGTGAAGTCCCCTGGCTAGTGAATGCAGGGTGAATATAGTCCTCGACCATAGAACCGATTATTATGTATGTTGTATTTATTATGCGATGTGTGGTAATTCCGGGTGTGGTTATGATTCACTCGCAGGTATATGGCCACTTCCCGACGTTGCATTGTAGGATGCCTAGGTTGTCTTCTTTGATAGATCCTGGAAGATGATAGCCATTTAGCGGCGCGTCATGTGGGGAAACTCGAAAGGACGGTCTTAGAATCGTTATATATAGATGAATATAACTATTCTTATTCAAGTGGGACTTGATTTATGAAAAATGCCTTAAAGAGCAAATAACTTTGATTTCGTTTCCTAATGAGATATGGATCGATGAAATGAAACATTGTAAAGGATGGAAATTCTTAGTTGATGATATTCATTTATATCCTCTTGCATAACTAGTTTAATCTCATGAACATTTAATTGCCTTAGTTTATGCTTTGAGATTGGGTAGGTCGATTCTTATCACTATCATCATGATTAACTGTACATAACTGTCATACTCTTTATTCATCTGGTGATCATATAAAATTGGGCCCTGACCCCTTCATATTTCTTGTTGTGCATGAATCTTATGTTCGCCCAGGTGCTCCACCGTAAGGACGCCCGTATTGACTCCCC
This sequence comes from Sambucus nigra, assembly GCA_949130495.1. Classification (NCBI taxonomy): domain Eukaryota; kingdom Viridiplantae; phylum Streptophyta; class Magnoliopsida; order Dipsacales; family Adoxaceae; genus Sambucus; species Sambucus nigra. Next base: position 320,030,417 of record OX422215.1, on the reverse strand, counting down.
CATTCCTGTGTCTTGGAGCTGCAACACCTTGCGGATGTTGCGGATTATTTTGTTATAAACGCCTTCATTTTTGTACTCTAGTTATGATCGGGCTATTCATTCGGGCGTGTGGCCTAAGCTTTTGTAATTGTCTAATGAAATGTACTATGTAACTTAATTTACTTATTATTTACAGTTTGTAAAGACTGTTAACCGACAGTTTATTCGGTTATTGTGTTATATAAGTACTGTTAAGTTTTATTCTTGTAGATTATATCCACATTCTTTTTAAATTGTGTTGTTTAAATGATTTCTTTAATTTATAAAACAATAATTTTAACAATCCGTTTTCCAAAATAAAAGGGTGGTTATCCCGTATTCTTATGATATCATTGTGATGCTGAGAATGGTCCATCTATGATTACTGCAATTATCAGGGTATCGGGCTGGCCACCTCTTATTTTGATAAGCGGGTTGTCACAGATGGTATCAGTGCATCAGGATCTAGAGTCTTTAGGATCTATGCGGACTTGTTACGTTCTACCGTAGCGTTCTTTGATATAGAGCTTAATGTTAGGAATGTTTTGTTACCTTTGTTTGCAATCTTCTGCAAGATAGATTATTTTTAATAGTATTTTAATTCGATTGTTTCTTTATCTCAGATGCCGCCTAAGAGAGGTCACCCCGCTAGAAGGAATAGAGTTGTAGAAGAGGTGGTAGGTCGTCTACCGCCGCAACAAGGAACTATAAATGCTGCTGAAGTAGCAAATATTGTGGTCCAAGCGGTCAACACAGCGATGACTGTCGTGGTTCAGCAATTTCCATAAGCTCAACAACAACGAGCTCAAGAAGTACAAGCTCCTACGGGACCTTCTCCGTGGGAGAGAGTTAGAGAATCCTTTTTAAAGGGCCATCCCCCAGAATTCCAAGGAGGTTCTGACGTCGTAGTAGATAATCAGTGGAAAAAGGATATGCAGCGCCATCTGTGCATGGTGGAGTGTAGTGAGGAAAGGAAATAAATCCTTGCTACTTTTAAATTAGTTGGAGCTGCATTAAATTGGTGGGAATCAATGACTACACCGGAGCAGAGAGAGATACCATGACTATTAATGATTTTTGGGTTCTGTTTGATCAGAAGTATTTTCCTCCCACAGTTCAAAGGGAGATGAGAAGAAAACTTCAAGATGTGGTGCAAGGAGAGCGTTCAGTTGCGGAGTATGAAGACGAATTCACTCAGTTATCTAGTTTCATACCGAATGAGGTGACTTCGGAGGAGAGGAGGATATCCAAATTTATTGGAGGTTTACACTGGAGGATACGACAACATTTACTAGGTGATCCATCTTTGCAAACTTTTGGGGGCGTGATGAACGTGGCGTTACTCCATTGTCAAGAACATCGATTGTATGTTCAAGGTAGTAAGAAGGCCTCAGTTTTAGGGCAAGATGGGAAACCAGGAGGCAATGGGATAGGAGGAGGAGCACTACCCTCGTCCCAATCTTCGGGAAATAAGCAAAAAAAAGGGACACCCCGCAAGGGGACTTGTTTAAACGGTAGCGTTTTGGTGGGTTCAATGTTGGTGGCAGTAATATTTGGCACGGTCAAGGTTCCCCGCAATAGCAACAAGTAGGTCGGGGTAGTAATGGGGGTAGAGGCGACCCAGGCCAAGGCTTTGGGCAGTTTAGAAATAATTGGGGCCGAAATCAGGAGAGCATGACGTGTTGATGCTTTCAATATGGGGAGTCGGGTCATTATAAAAGGGTGTGTACTCAGTTGATTGGGGGACAGCTTCCTAGGATTCCACAGCAGCCACAGACTCAGTTACCGCCACAAGTTCCTAATCCAGTTGTCCCTCCACAATAGGGACAGCTACAGTATGGTCGTGTTTACCACATTCAGGATGTTATGCGTCCTCCGGCCTAGCCAGCACCGCCAGCTATTGAGGGTAAGTTTCTCATTCAGGGGCATTTGGGTCGTGTATTTTTTGATACTGGTGCGACACACTCTTTTATTTCTAGGAGTTTTGCTCAGTCTACAGAGTTGATTAAATCTGCGGAAAGTACCTTCACTAGTGTTGAATCTTCTATGGGTGATGGTTCACTCATTTTCTTTATTGGTAAACGAGTAGAAATAAATCTTGGTAACTTGTGTCTTAAGGCCGATTTGCTCGTCCTTAATATGGTTGGGTATGATGTAATCCTGGGTATGGATTGGCTAGTGAAGTATCGTGCTATAGTTAATTGCTATGAGAAAAGTATAGTTTTTGCCATTCCGGGACAAGAAATGTTTTTAGTGGCTATGCCTCGTTCGGAAGGAGGTTCTAGCACTTACTTGTACTGTATCGTGGAGGAGACTTCTCGGGATGTATTCCTTTCCTTAGATTTGATTCCGGTTGTTAGAGATTTCCAAGATGTTTTTTGGGAAATACCGGGTTTGGCTCCGAGTAGGGAGATTGAGTTTGTAATCGATTTAGCACCGGGAACACGACCGATCGCTAGAGCCCCGTACTGTATGGCTCCTATTGAGACGAGGGAGTTAAGGGATCAGATTCAGAACTTGTTAGAGCAAGGGTTCATTAGGCGAAGCACATCGCCGTGGGGCGCTCCGGTGTTATTTGTGAAGAAAAGAGACGGTTCTCTCCGGTTGTGTATTGGCTACAGGGAGTAGAATAAAGTCACCATCCGGAACAAATACCCATTACCTCGAATTGATGATTTGTTTGATCAACTTAGGGGAGCGTCGTACTTCTCTAAAATAGATTTGAGGACGGGGTATCACCAGTTGCAAATACGAGATCAAGATGTGTCCAAAACCACTTTCCTAACTAGGTATGGGTCCTACGAATTTCTGGTTATGCCTTTCGGACTAACCAAGGCCCCCGCCGTGTTTATGGACCTTATGAATAGAGTGTTTTGAGACTTTTTGGAGCAGTTTGTTATCGTGTTCATTGATGACATTCTAGTGTACTCTCAAACAGAAGCCGATCATGCTACTCATTTACGGTTGGTCCTGCAGACGTTGAGGGATCATCAATTGTATGCCAAGTTTGAAAAGTACGGTTTTTGGTTGCAAGAAGTACATTTTCTGGGTCACATTGTAACAGCCCAGGGTATTTCGGTAGACCCAAGTAAAGTGGTTGCGGTGAGGGAATGGGGTCAACCCATGACACCTATCGAGATCCGTAGTTTTCTGGGTTTGGCAGGCTGTTACCGCCGATTTATCAAGGGTTTTTCTAAAATTGCTAGCCCTTTGATAAATTTAACCTGAAAAGGGGTGAGGTTTCTTTGGGACGATTCTTGTCAGTTAGCTTTTGACGATCTCAAGGATAGGTTGACTTCTGCTCCAGTCCTTGCGTTACCAAGGCCAGGATTGGAATATTTGGTCTTTACCGACGCATCTCTATAAGGATTGGGAGGCGTACTACAGCAAGAATAGCGGGCCATTGCTTATGCTTCCCACAAGCTAAAGCCTCATGAGAAGAATTATTCGGTTCATGACTTGGAACTTACCGCTGTAGTGTTTGCCTTGAAGATATGGAGGCATTATCTCCTGGGGGAGAAATTTAGTCTTTTCACGGACCACAGATCGTTAAAATATTTGTTTTCCCAGAGAGATTTAAATATGCGACAACGCCGATGGTTAGAGTTTGTAAAAGACTACCAATTTGACATCCACTATCACCCGAGCAAGGCGAATGTGGTTATGGATGCATTGAGTCGAAAACCCGAGGGGGAGTTAGCCTCGGTATGGAAGGCTAAATGGAAGGAGCTGAGCCAAGAGGACTCGGCTGCTAGGGCATTTATGTCAGTGTTGACCATTACGCCCACTATTGTGGCAAAGGTGGTGGAAGCTCAAGGAAGGAAAAAAGGCTGTCAGGACCGTATACGCCAATTGTTGACCGAGGGAGCATAATCCTACTCTATCAGTTCTGAGGGTGGGGTACGATTCCACGGGAGACTCATTGTCCTGGACGAAGGGGAATTGAGACGGGTCATGATGGCAGAATCTCATGGGTCTAAATTTGCAGTGCATCCTGGTGGGGATAAGATGTACCAAGACATACGTCGTCAGTATTGGTGGCCAGGTATGAAACGGGACATTTCTGAATTTATTTCCCAATGCACCACTTGTCAATTGGTGAAAGTAGATCATTAAAGACCAACGGGTTTGTTACAACCATTGGAAATACCGGTGTGGAAGTGGGAGAGTATTTCGATGGACTTTATCATGGGGTTACCGATGTCTCTGAGCGGTCATGATTCTATTTGGGTGATTGTCGATCGTTTAGCTAAGTCATCACATTTCCTACCCGTGCGCAAAGATTATGATACTGCTCGTTATGCCCAGCTATTTATCGTGAAGGTTGTTAGACTCCACACGGTGCCCATAAATATAATCTCCGATAGAGATAAAATTTTTGTTTCCCTTTTTTGGCGATGTTTCCAAGAAGCTATGGGAACTTAATTGAAATTGAGCACTTCTTATCACCCTCAAACAGATGGGCAGACAGAAAGAGTCAACCAAATGTTGTAGGACATGCTCCGAATGTGTATGCTTGATTTCAAGGGCGGTTGGGAACAATGGCTCCCTTTGGTCGAATTTACTTATAATAATTCATACCAATTCACCATTGGTATGGCACCCTATGAGGCACTTTATGGTAGGCCGTGTAGATCACCCATTTATTGGTTGGAGGTGGGGGATAATAAATTTCTTGGACCTGAAATGATCCAAGATACTTCTTCCAAGATTGAACTCATTCGAAATCACATTCGAATAGCTCAAGATCGCCAAAAGAGTTATGCCGATGCAAATAAAAGGCATGTAGAGTTAGAAGTTGGAGATCAAGTGTTGGCGCGAGTATCGCCGATGAAAGGTATAAAGCTCTTTGGGAAGAAAGGAAAGCTTGCGTTGCGCTATGTTGGGCCTTTTCCCATTATTGCCAAGGTAGGCCCAGTGGCGTATCAACTTGCCTTACTAGAACCCTTACAACAAATCCATGATGTGTTTCATGTTTCCTGTTTGAAAAAAGTATAAGAGGTGTGAAGGAGCCCTTTGGCATATTCCTTTGGAGGACATCAAATTGTAACCCGGTATTTCGTATGAAGAACAACCGATTGCAATCTTAGAGCACGGGGAGCGAAGACTGAGATCTCGAGTGGTGCCCCTGGTTTTAGGTTCAATGGGATCATCACAACGCCAAGGAATCAACGTGGGAGCGTGTGGACGATATGCGGGAAAAGTATCCACATCTCTTCTGACAAGGTACGCTTGAATTTTGAGGGCAAACTTCCCTCATAAGGGGGGGAGTATATAACAACCCTCACTTTTGAGAAACTTATTTTATATTAATTTACTGGGTGAAGTAATTATATAAAATAATGGATGACGGAGTAAATATCAATTAAGTGAGTTAATAAAGAATATTTATTAGATTGTTGCATATTTACGGTTACGTGCATGTACATGTCCTCACATTATGTTTTATAGTGTCGTATGCTTTAAACGACATTTATGATATAAATGAAATCGAAACTTGAAATGACTTAAATAATTTACGAATGCCAATTTAGAGGGCGTAGTTAGTCCCGAAATAGTCGAGATAGTCAAAATAAGTGCCATATTGTATTTTTGGGTTTCGGGCACTTTTGACTGATTTTAACTCAGATATGTAGATACGAGTTATTTTACTGCGGTATTAACAATTTAAGGTCGGAATTAAGGATAGAGGCATGTTTAAGTCTTGCACCTCATTTTATTCTCTTAAGTGTGTATAACTATACCTAGAGAGAAAGAGAGAATAAGAGAGTTGTGGAGAAAAGAGGAGAAAAGAAAGAGATTGGAGATTGAAGCTTGAAATTGTTGCCACCAAAGGAAATATGAAATCTCAACCTCAAGGTAAGTTTCTTACTTTCTAATATATGATTAAAGGTGAATAAATTGTGTGATTGTTGTGTATGTGAATCAGTTGAGCAAATATGGATTTTGTGGTGTTTGAGCCCCAAATCATAGTTTAATTTGATGTTTATGTGGAGTATAGTAGTTGATAATCATGTAGGATGATTTTGGTTAGAATAATGGTAGTTAACGTGTGTAGAAATGTATGAGAAATGGGGTTTGGGGAAAAACTAGGGTTCATAACCAGTAGCCCCAATCTTGGCAAATTCGCAGGGGCGAATCGATTCGCCCTTTTTGAGAATCGATTCGCTAAGGGGTCAGCCTACAGGTTTGGAAATCCGAATCGATTAGGGTTAAGGCCGAATTGATTCGGCCGGGGTAGAAAGTTGGTTTCTCAATCCGAATCGATTCTCTTTTGGGCGAATCGATTCGCTTCATGGGGCAAATCGATTCGGCCCTAGGGCGAATCGATTCGAAATACTGCTATTTTGAGTTATTTTTCTAACTCAATTTTTATCCTTTTCTTTTAGGATTAGGACTTAGGAACCTTCTTGTATGAAGTAAACTTAGTGTCCTAGAGTCTTATATTGGTTAGGAAACTATCTTATGTTGAAAGGGGATAGTTAAGACTTATTTCGGGGATTAGTAAATAGAGGATTAGGTATTCCTTTCCCTTAACTAGTTAATGTAATATTTTGAGATGTTGAATTAAAAAATTGAGGAACTTTCGACACGTTATTGGGAGATGCTAGACTTGGTGGTTTATAATAACACCATAAAATGTTTGGAGAATAAATTAAGGGTTTATCAATCATTGAGGTTATAATAATGTTATAAATCACGTATGGCTCCGGATAAAATGTGTTTTATATATTAAAATGGAAATAAAAACTATAAATGATAATTTACTTAAACACAGCTCTCTAAATGCTATCATAAGGGAAGTACGCGCGTGAGGTGAAGTCCCCTGGCTAGTGAATGCAGGGTGAATGTAGTCCTTGACCATAGGACCGGTTATTATGTATATTGTATTTATTGTGCGATGTGGGGTAATTTCGGGTGTGGTTATGACTCACTCGCAGGTATATGGCCACTTCCTGACTTTGCATTATAGGATGCCCAGGTTATCTTGTTTGATAGGCCCTGGAAGATGATAGTCATTTAGGGGCGCGTACAATGGGGAAACTCGGAAGGATAGTCTTAGAATCGTTATATATAGATGAATATAACTATTCTTATTCAAGTGGGACTTTATTTATGATAAATGCCTTAAAGAGCAAATAACTTTAATTTCGTTTCCTAATGAGATATGGATCGATGAAATGAAACATTGTAAAGGATGGAAATTCTTAGTTGATGATATTCATTTATATCCTCTTGCATAACTAATTTAATCTCATGAACATTTAATTGCCTTAGTTTATGCTTTGAGATTGGGTAGGTCGATTCTTATCACTATCATCATGATTAACTATACATAATTGTCATACTCTTTATTGATGATCATATAAAACCGGGCCCTGAACCGTTCGTATTTCTTGTTGTGCATGAATCTTATGTTCACCCAGGTGCTCCGTCACAAGGACGCCCGTATTGACTCCCCCATTCCTGTGTCTTGGAGCTGCAACACCTTGCGAATTTTGCGGGTTATTTTGTTATAGACGCCTTCATTTTTGTACTCTAGTTATGATCGGGTTATTTATTCGGACGTGTGGCCCAAGCTTTTGTAATTGTCTAATGAAATGTTCTATGTAACTTAATTTACTTATTATTTATAGTTTGTAAAGACTGTTAACCAACAGTTTATTCGGTTATTGTGTTATATAAGTACTGTTCAGTTTTATTCTTGTAGATTATATCCACCTTTTTAAAATTGGGTTGTTTAAATTATTTTTTTAATTTATAAAACCATAATTTTGATAATCCTTTTTCCAAAATAAAAGGGTGGTTATCCCGTATACTTATGATATCATTGTGATGCCGAGAATGGTCCATCTATGATTCCTACAATTATCGGGGTATCGGGCTGGCCACCTCTTATTTTGATAAGCGGGTTGTCACAATATTTTAAATTATAAAATGTGACTTGTTAACTATTAGGAGCCATAAAACCTATCAAGGCTTTGAAATTCTTAAGGGGGGCCATGGCCCCCTTTGGCCACAATGTGGCTTCGTCTCTGCACTTGAGGTTTGGATAAAAAATTCAATGAAGGATAACTAAGAATTATTTTTTGTTTTCGTCTCTTCTAAATGAGTGTGGGTGGTTACAATTATACTCTGTGCTTGACCACTTATCATTAGAACTACTAACACCTTTCATATCCTTGAAAAATCCCTAGAACTATTTTAATTTAAAAAACTCGATTGTGTTTACACAATATTCCTAAACGGTATGCGTAATCCTTTTTAGGATTACATCCATGAACAAAAAAAATAATCTATCAATCATGGAAGATAACAAAATATCGTAAAACAAGCCATTAGTGATATAGATAAGGGAGATTGGTTTTTTATTCCTTCACCAGAACAAATACAATTTAATAGAATTTAATAGGAAGATATCTTTGCTTGATAATCTTGATTTCACTTTGCCTTTGACAGGTGATTAGGAGAAATTCATACTAAAATTTATTTTTTCCCCAATAGCCTTTAAACTGGTCTTAATGGCCTCTTAGAATTCTATTTCTTCAAACTCCAATTTGTGATTGAATTTATAACCTACTTTTCAGTCTTTGAATGTGATTTTCCATTTAACCAACATCCGTTAACTTTGAGAAATCCCAACATATGATGATGTCTCTAGATTCAAATACTAGAAAAGGTCTAATAATGACAGTATATAGTTAAGACAAAAATTTATCTCTCCCTAATTTTCTCATTTTATTTAAATGACTTTCCATCCATACAAGGGTGGTGCGTTTTAGACTAAGTGTTCACCTCAAATAAACCTAGATAGAGGTAAATAGGTTTTATTAAGAAAGTTACCAATTTAAAAATTCATTGGCTAATATTAGATTGAACCTAGTTAACAAGCATCTGGGTGACATATCTAATAGATCTAAGTTAATTAAGCATAGTAGGAACAAATTTAAGCCAATTATGTGAATTAACTAAATGCAAGCTCTAATTCCAATTTAGAATTGGATTGTGTTGGATCCAATCCTAGATACAAGTGTGTGTAATAATAATTATGTATATTCGCAACAAGAAATCACAATATAGGCACAAGATTGATGGGGAAAAAAAACCTAGGGATAAAAAAAATTTAGTGCATCCTAGTCTCCTATTTAATTTGAAAACAAATTTTACATAAACGTAAAATGTATCTCTCTCTTGTTTCCTAACAAGAAGTTACCTATGGACATTAAAACTCTCCCCCCATTTGAATGAGTAATCCACTCAAACCTCCATTAAGAAAATATGGAATTCACATTTCCTTCCTTAGATCGCACCGCAAATCAACTCCCTAATAACTAGTTTGCCTCATTTTAGGTATGTAGTGTAGATATTCAAATCAAGATCAGAAAATGTTGAATGAATTAGGCTTTTTGGTTTTTCAACTCAAAACTCCATAAAATATGATAGTTAATTAATCAAGTATAGATCCAAGGTTTTCCCTCAAAATTGTAGAGATTAAGGGATATTAAACTTTTAAAGTGTTTCTTTGATAAATTGACTAAAAAATACTCTATCTAGGAGTGACAAGTACTCAAGAAAAGGAATCTAAAAAAAAAGGAGGGAAAACTCCTATTGATAGAAAAAATTTACAAATCTCGCAGTGTTTTGCGCATGGCAAAAAAGGCCAGTTGTGTTCGCACTTATAGGTAAAATCTATAATTTACCTAAACAAGCATACAAGGAAATGGATATTTGAAAATTTTCACTCAATCAGATCACAAAAGTTATTTTCATAATAAAATGTAAACATGTGCATGTGTGTATAAGCCTTTAGACGATTTAACCAAAAACTACCACAAAAGGATATAATTTTCAATCTTCATAATTGCATGCAGAAGCTTTGACGTAGAAAAGTCGTGAATGATATTTAGTTTTAATGTCCATAGATTCTAATGAACAAGACCCTTTTTTTTAATGTTTATCTTATGTAATCAAGATTTTTTGCTTGATTTGTGCATAAGTCAATGTTTGGTAACGAGAAGTCACCAACCAAACTATGATAAAACCTAATATAATATCTATTACATAACTACACCATAAATCGATAATGGTCACGGATTTTGGCCGTGACCACGACTTCGGGTCATGGATGAGGTGCATGACCAATTTTGGTGTGAGAAAAATTAGCGGTCATGAACTTTATCTGTGACCGAAGTTGAGGGTCACGACCTGAAGTAGTATATGACTCCATTGTCACGGTCTTGGACCGTGACCAGGGGGTCATGGATCTGAGCCGGGACCAGTTATGGACTAGAGGTCATGGACCAGGTCCGTGATCACATGAGGGCACTATTGAAAAATGGTCACAGCCCAAAGCCGTGGCCATGTCCATTTAATAAAAAATAAAAATTATTTTTAGGCAACCCCAAAGAAAAAACCTTTATTCAACAACCAAATCATACTAAATATATGCAAATTTAAGTCCTATTCTCAAATTCGACATCCTGTGACTACGAGCTCACTTCCTACAACTTTCATTAGTCCAGTGCGAGGTGTTCATTCCCCTTAGGGGGCCGTTTGGGGCTGGTTTGAATTTCACCCATCTAGCGGTATGTTTTAAGCCTACACCTAGTTGTTTGTAAATTTTAGTCACATTATCAAACTGGTCGTCCCGTGACTATGCGACAAGTTCCTACGAGTTACATTGGTCTCGTGCGATGTGTCTGTGCCCCTCAAAAGTTCGTTTAGGGGTTGTTTTGGGTTTTTACGACTAGTTACATGTTTTCAAGCCTATGTATGGTTATTTGAAAATGTTTGTCCTATTTTAAAATAGGGCATCTTGTGGCTATATGGTGAGTTCCTACGAGTTATATTGGTCCTGTGCGAGGTGTTTGTGCCCTTTACGAGGCTGTTTGGGGATGTTTTGTGTTTCCCCTCTAGCGTCATTCAAACCTAATTCTAGTTATTTAAAAAATTTAGTCAGTGACTACGCGGTTAGTTCCTATGAGTTACATTGGTCTTGTGCAAGGTGTCCATGCCCCTCGCGGGGACATTTAGGATCCGTTTTTGGTTTCCCCCTCTAGCGGCATGTTTTCAAGCCTAAGTCTGGTTATTTGTAAACTTTAGTCCTATTCTCAAATAGAGCATCTCGCGACTACTTGGTTAAATCCTACGAGTTACCCTGGTCCCATACGAGATGTTCGTGCTCTTTATCAGGCCGTTTGGGGGTTGTTTTGGGTTTTCCCCCTCTAGTAACATGTTTTCAAGCCTAAGCTTAGTTATTCAAAAATTTTAGTCATACTATCAAACAGGGCATCACGTGACTACACGGTCAGTTCCTTCGAGTTACATTGGCCCCGTGCGAGGTGTTCGTGCCCATCACGGGGCTATTTAAGGGTAATTTGGGGTTTCCCCCCTCTAGAGACATGTTTTTAAGCCTCAGTCTGGTTATTTGTAAATTTTATTCCTATTATCAAAGCATACGTCCTGTGACAATACGATCAGTTCTTATGAGTTACATTGGGCCTGTTCAATTTGTACGTGCCCCTAATGGGGCTATTTTGGATTTTTTTCCTTTAGCGATATGTTTTCAAGTGAGATTATTTGCAAATTTTAGTCATGTACTCAGATCAGACATTTTGTGACTATGCGGTCAGTTCCTACAAGTTACATTAGTCCCATACGAGGAGTTTATGCCCTTAACGGAGCTGTTTGGGGACAGTTTTGGGTTTTTTCCCCTTTAGCAGCATGTTTTCAGGCCTAAGTCTGATTATTTACAAATTTATTCATATTCTCAAATCAAGAATCCCATGACTACGCGATCAGTTCTTATGAGTTACATTAGTCCCTTGCGAGGTGTTCTTGCCCCTCACGGGGCCGTTTGGGTACTGTTTTAGGTTTTCACCCTCTAGCGGCATGTTTTCAAGCCTAAGTATGGTTATTTGAATATTTTAATCATATTCTCAAATTGGACGTCTCGTGCTTACATGGTCACTTCCTAAGAGTTACATTGGTCCTGTGCAAGTTGTTCATTCCCCTTACGGGGCTATTTGGGGGCCATTTTGAGTTTTCCCCCTCTATCAAAATGTTTTAAGGCCTAAGTCTGGTTATTTAAAAATTTTAGACCTATTCTCAAACAGGGGGTCCTGTGACTATGTTGTCGATTCCTACAAGTTACATTGTTCCCTTGTGAAGTGTTTGTGCCCCTTATGAGGACTTTTGGGGGTTGTTTTGGCTTTTCCCCTCTAGCGGCATATTTTCAAACTTAAGTCTAGTTATTTACAAGGTTTAGTTTTATTATTAAACCAGGCTATTTGCAAGGTTTAGTTTTATTCTCAAACCAGACATCTCCTGGTTACGTGATCAGTTCTTACGAGTTACTTTGCTCCCGTTTGAGGTGTCCGTGCCCATTATAGGGCCCTTTGGGGGCTATTTTTTTCTCTAGCAGCATGTTTTCAAATCTATGCCTGGTTACAACCTTTAGTCATATTCTTAACCTGAGCATTCCATGACTACGCGGTTAATTTTTATGAGTTACATTGGTCCTGTGTGTGTTTTCGTGCCTCTTACGTGGAGATTAAAGGGTGTTTTGGATTTCCCCCCCTCTAGCGATATTTTGTTCAGGCTTAAATCTTCTTATTTGCAAATTTTAGTCATATTCTCAAATCGAGCATCTCATGACTATGAGGTCAGTTCTTACGAATTACATTGGTCATATGTGAGGTGTATGTGCCCCTTACGAGACCTTTTGAGGGTTGTTTTGGATTTTCCCCTGTAGCAATATGTTTTTAAGACTAAGTCTGGTTATCTGCTAATTTTAATCCTACTCTCAAGCCGAGCAACCCGTCACTATGCGGTCAGTTCCTACGAGTTATAATGGTCCAGTGTGAGGTGTTCGTGCCCCCTCACGAGGACATTTAGGGGCTGTTTTAGGATTTCCCCACTCTAGCGACATGCTTTCAAGCCTAGGACTGGTTATTTGCAAATTTTATTCCTATTATTAAACCAAGCATCCTATGACTACGCGGTGAGTTCTAACGAGTTACATTGGTCCCGTGAGAGGTATTTACATGCCCCTAAGAGGGCCGTTTGGGGGTTGTTTTGCGTTTTCTCCCTCTAGAGGCATGTTTTCAAGACCAAGTTTGGTTATTTGAATATTTTAGTACTATTATCAAATCGGGAGTACCGTAACTACGCACTCGATTACTACGAGTTACATTGGTCCCGTGAAAGGCGTCCGTATCAATTTTGGGGCTATTTGTGGGATGTTGTGGGTTTTTCCCTTTAGCGGCATGTTTTCAAGCCTAAATCTATGTATTTACAATTTTTAGTCCTATTCTCAAACCAGGCATACCATTACTACGCGGCTCCTATGAGTCACATTGACCCCGTGCGAAGTGTTCGTGCTCCTTACGAGCCCATACGAGGTGTCTGTGCCTATTACGAGTTCTTTTGGGGGTTGTTTTGGGTTTTAATCTCTAGCCGCGTATTTTTAAGACTAAGTATGGTTATTTTCAAATCTTAGTTCTATTCACAAATCGAGCATCCCGAGACTTCTCCACAAGTTCTACCGAATTACATTAGTTTTGTGTGAAGTGTTTGTGCCCCTTACGAGTTTTTTTTAGCGTTGTTTAGGGTTTTTCCCATTTAACAACATATTTTTATCCCTAAATATGGTTATTTGCAAATTTTAGTTGTACTCGTAAACTGGGCATCCCGTGACTACATGATCAGTTCCTAAGAGTTACATTAGTCCCGTGCGAGGTGTCCGTGCCCCTTACGGGACGTTTGGGGTCTATTTTTGGTTTTCCTCCTCTAGCGACATGTTTTCAAACCTAAGCATGGTTGTTTTAAAATATTAGTCCAATTATCAAATCGGACATCCCATGACTGCGCAATGAGTTCCTACGAGTTACACTAGTCTCGTGTGTACCCCAAACGGGGACTTTTGGGGGTCGGTTTGGGTTTTTCCCCTCTAGAGGCATGTTTTCAAACCTAAGTCTATTTATTTTGCAAATTTTAGTCATGTTCTCAAATCGGGCATCCCGTGACTATGCAGTAAGTTTACATGAGTTACATTGGTCCTGTGTGGTTTCACTACACCAAAATGGCCAAATTGTCACCTTTCAGCTGGCCACTCTTGTCACGGTCATTGACCGTGACAACAAAACATGCGTTTTGTGTCACGATCATTGACCGTGACACGCCCGTGGCAATCTATTGTCACGGTCATGGACCGTGACACGATCGTGACAAATGTTCTCGTCACGGAGTTGTCACGGTCCATGACCATGACAGAACTTAAAATAATTGTCACGATCAAGGACTTTGACACGACCGTGACAATGTCTTCAGCAAAAAAAGCCCTAGGCTTTCTTTTTTTTCCACCGTTTTTTGTTTTTCCCTCTCTCTCTCTCTCTCTCTCTCTCTCTCTCTCTCTAATGTATATTTTTCCTCTCTTTCTCTTTCATTTCAATATGTGTGTGTATGTGTGTGTATATATATGTGTATATGTATGTGTATATGTGTGTGTGTATGTGAGTGTATATATGTGTGTGGTGGTGTGTGGTGGGGGAGGGGGTGGGCTGTGTGTGTACGTGTGTGTGTGTGTGTGTGCAGGTGTGGTGGGGGTGGGGTGAGGGGGAAGGGGGTGTGGTGGGGGGTGGGGGGGTGTGCAGGTGTGGTGGGGGTGGGGTGAGGGGGCAGGGGGTGTGGTGGGGGGAGGGGGCAGGGGTGTGGTGGTGTGTGTGTGGTGGGGTGGTGTGTGTGTGCAGGTGTGTGTAGGGGTGGCAATTTTTGACCCAACACGATAACCCGACACGAACTCGACACGAAGTTAGCGGGTTAGGGTTGACGATTTCTTGACACGAATCCGAATATGACACGACCCGCCAACACGAAAAATAAATGGGTTGGTTTAGTGTCAAACATGTATAACTCAAAAATGACACGAATAGACCCGTATATCTCGTATTTTATGGAGAATATATTAGATAATTTATATATCTTGATAGACATTCTATAAAACTCATGGAGAATTGGATGATAAATTATTTATGTGTTGCAAGAAGTTGAAATTAATTAAATTTAAGTTATTGTAGGCCTATAAGTGGTATGATTGGTTAAGAGAGAAGAAAACAATTGTTTTATATTTTACTTAATGTATAGCTTTAATTGTAATTGTAATTGTATAGTTTTAGATGAAAGTAAATTAATAATTAGTGCCCCTTTCATATGAAAGTAGGATTGCCCCTCATTGTAAATTAGTAAATTAATGATTGTATACTTTAATTGTTAGTTTAATTGATGAAATGGATTAATTGAGTAGATGAATTAGAAGGAGTATGGGATACACATTTGTTGTTGGTATTGCTGTTGGAATATAGTGGATCGATGTTGGGTTGGTTAACAGTAAAAGTGGCATTACCACTGGATTATTGTCCATATAGGGGTGGGATTTTTTAACTTTTTTTTAAAATTACTTTGTATATCGAACAATATATAATTATTAATAATTATTGAACAAGATAAGTAGGGATCTTTTGGTATGGCTGAAAATGGATATATTATTAATAATTATTGTGTGTGTAGTGGGGGTCAGGGGGTGGTGTGCATGCATGCGTGTGTGTACGTGTGCGTGTGAGTGGTGGGGGAGGGGGTGGAGGTGGGGGCAGGGTGGGGGAAGGGGGCGGGGGAAGGTGGGGGGGGGGGGGGAGGGGGCATGGATGGGTGCTGGGGGACTGCGTGTGTGTCTTTGTGTGTGTATGTGCATAGTGTCCCTTGTAAAAGAATTGATTTATTATTAAATTTTTTAGTAAATTAATATATGATTGCCCCTTATTGTAAATTAGTAAATTAATATATGATTAATTATGAAAGTAGGATTGCCCCTCATTGTAAATTAGTAAATTAATAATTGTATACTTTAATTGTTAGTTTAATTGATGAAAATAATTATTATGTGTGTGGTGAGGGGCAGGGGGTGGTGTGTGTGCGTGTACGTGTGTGTGGTGGGGGAGGAGGTGTATGAAAGTAAATTAATAATTTGTGCTCATTTTTATTTGTAGTAATTGTACATGTTTGCATGTCTTCTTCTATTTTTTTTATCCGTACTAATAACATTTTTTTACAGCAAATGTCTCCTTCAGGTATTAAGGTGAGGATGATAATGCTGGTTATGATGATGTCGTCTGGGCTCGGTGGTAGCGGAGGCGACGAGGGCTCCTCGGCCCCTAGGCTCCCCAAATATGAAAAATTTGGGATTACCATCGAGAACAAGTCGGAGCTATTAGCGAGATCCCTCGAGCTGGTAAACTCGGTCATAGGCTCGGGGTTTATGAGTTGGAATGAGGTGCCATATGAGCTCAAGTTAGTTGTTTGGGCAGCACTATAGGTAATATATTTATATGAATATGAATATTTCAATTTCAATTTCGATTTCAATTTCATTTTATATTTATATTTATATTTATATTTATTCGTAACTAACATTGTATTTGTTGGACAGGAACAATTCAACTTGGATCCAAAGTTACGCGATTCCATCTTGGAGCAGTTGAGGGAGCAACACAAGACGTGGAAGAAAAATATGAGGACACGGTACTTTGGGAAAGCACGAGAGTCCATTATCCAAAGGCGTGAATCCGTCCCGCCGAAGGAGCCGATCTCATTGGTACAATGGCAAAAGTTCATTGACAATGAGATCAGGGAGCGACAATTGGCATCTCGCCAATCGAGGAGGGAAAATCGGGCAAAAAATATGGACGTGCACTACTCCGGCCGGACGTCTTACCCCAAGGTGGAGCATAGGATGATGGTAAGATTTAATTTTTTTATAACTACATAAATATATTATTCTGCATTATTTTACTTTGCGGGACCGATACTAATTTTATTTTATTTTATTTCAGGGGATAGGGAGTGGCCCTGGGGGTAAACCATATAGGCTCGATACATATGTGGCTCTTCGGACGAAGAAGGGGAAGGATAAGGAGGTGTCCCCGAGCGTCGCGTCCACGATTGTAAGTAATCCCACAGTTTACATTTTGTTAATTACATTATAATTTTTTAGTTTACTTATTTTACTAATCATGTGCTTTTTGTCGTTTTAGGCAAAGCTTAAGGAAGTGCATGAGTTACAGTCTGATGCCGATAAGGCATCTTTGTCCACAGACGCACTCAACCAAGTTCTTGGCTCTGATCGTAAGGGGAGGACAAGGGGGTGAGCTCGCGAGTGGCCAAATCTAGGATCATCGGATTGGAGACGAGCGACATCGGGTTGGCTCGAACAGTGGATACACATGACGCGACGCTGTCCCGTTTGGAGGCAACGGTCCAAGATATGTACTCATTCATGAAGCGTATGTTGGGCGGAGACCGTAAGGGGAAAGGGAAGGAGAAGACGGTGGAGGAGGAGGTGCGGGAGGACGAGGCGTAGGATGACGAGGATGTGGACCTTGTTGCTTCATCACCGACACGTGTGTACTTCGATGATCCACTTACCTATTTAGCTCCCTTTAACAGACCGATGTCGACACTTGGTTGGTCGAGCGTGTTCATATTGGACGTATTTGATGGCCAGCGGATAGGGAGGGGGTTAAGAGACCCGAATATCATCCAGGGTGGAATAGTTCATGGACGTGAGCTTCAAGAGATCGAGTCCAAAGTGCTCGTCACGCATGTGATACTCGGGAAGGAGAACTCCCTATTGTGGTTGCGCGAACAATGCGGCACGATGTATATTAGTGGGTGTGTCAATTCGTATATCGTGTGGCCTACTCACCTCGTCACATTTACCCCAGACATGTAGTGACATTATTTTTAAGTTGGTACATTTGAATTATATTTGGATTATATCGTCATGTATATTGTTTCTATTTTGAATATATATTTGCATTATCTTTAGTTTATTTGGATATATGATGTTTGAACAGGTACAACGTTGCTATAACATGTACAAATATACTGTTGGGCAGTGGTAGTGGCCAATCTGCCCAACAGATTTTTTTTTAATTCTGCCCAGAAATGTCACGGTCATTAACGGTGATTTTTTTTTTGAAAAGGGTCAAGGCTTTGTCACGGTTAATAACCGTGACTAAACGTGTCACGGTCAGGGATCGTGACACGACCGTGACAATACTAACGAACTTGTCACGGTCAATGACCGTGACAAGTCCGTGACGAAAAAAGTTATCTCTCCCCGAATTGTCAAGGTCAATGGCCGTGACAATTAGGCAGATTTAGTGTAGTGTTTGTCAATGCCCTTTATGGGGTCGTTTCGTGGCTGTTTTGGGTTTTCTACCTCTAGTATCATCTTTTCAGGCCTAAGTCTGGCTATTTGTAAATTTTAGTCATATTCTCAAACCGGGCATCCCGTGCTTACGCGGTTAGTTCCTATGCATTACGTTGATCCCGTGTGAGTTGTTCCTGCCCCTAATAAGGCCATTTGAGGGATATTTTGGGTTTTCTCATCTAGCGGCATGTTTTCAAGACTAAGTCTAGTTATTTACAAATTTTAGTCATGTTATCAAACCAGGCATCCCGTGACTAAGCGGTCGATTCTTACGAGTGTAACACCCCACCTAATTAAATACCGGGTGACCAGTCCCATACCAAATTAAAACAGAATATACAGTTGGCTCATTCTTAGCATCACTGTCAAAAACATTTACAAATCACCCAATACCCAATTAAGATGGTGTTAAAAACTTTCCAAATTTTAATTTCAACAAAATTCAAATTTTAGTTTACGAATAACACTACATATTTTATTCCACCACAATAATAACTGAACAGATAACTCAAAAGAATTTAAATGCAATTGGAATAAACAGTCCCAAATAATTTCTCAATACAATAAACCCAACAATAATAAATGTATTAAAATGACACGAATACAAGAATATTTTGACTTAGATAGAGAAGAGATAATTGAATTCCTCTGGGCGATAAGCCCTGAATAAAAGATCACTCCATAATGTGAATCAAATGAAGATAGGCGTCTAAGAAATACACCATAGCTCCATAGCTCGTCATAATCCTCTAAGGTTGGCGTCCCAGCTATTGGACACCTGATATAGAAGGGACAATAGAAAAGAGGATATGCAAGGAAACGGGTCAGAGCCCGATGTGAAAATAGTTTTGAAAACTGCAAGTAAAATATTGCAATATTTATCACTTATAATATTCATGTTAGGTTATCAGACTCTCTCTTGAGATTCTCACCTCTCATCTATAGTGCACATAGAACGTACCTCTAAAATGGCTCATGAATTCTAACCCAATTCGCCTCTCATAAATTTTGATTCGCGAGACCGTATGTCTGTTATTTAATTAAGATAACATCTTCTTAATAATATAAGTCAATAAGCATCACTCAATAATGCTATGAAATTCCAAGCACTTACTATGATTAGAAACCATTAATCAATATTTATCTACTTACGCATACAGTAGAAGAATCCCAGGTATAGGTATATATACATATACAATATATATACTAATCGACACCTCACATAAAATCTATGGTGCTGGCATACTCTGCTATCAAGTTCCCATATCACTCGTACTAAGGGAAATACTATTTTGGAATCACTCTCGTACTGTATTAATACAAAACACATACAAATGGAGGCGAAGCATAGTTCCAAGTCACTAAGAGGTCAACACACACCCTCACGTCTCTTAGGACCGTCTGACTATCATAAAGATAGCCTGTACCAAGGAATCCTATGTTCTAAGGTACGAGTCAATATCCCCCATAAAGGTCCAATCGAGATAAGATTGTTCCGGCGCAAAAACCTCCGGGATAGAAAGTAGCGCGGGTATGATTTTACACATAAACTATCAATCATACAAATAGGCATTAACATCTACTTATATAACACTAGGAATGTATCCTATCCCCACGTACCCGTTGTATTCATTAATACACTAGTACTTAACCTCATATAAATATTATGTAGTTGACACTCACAAAATAAGCATCTCACTCTCATATAAGTTTCCCACATTAACCCAAGTCTTTCTTTCAAAACTATTCCAACCGAATTTATCCAACTTAATAATGAAGATATCTCTCACATTACATTTTATCTTCAATTATCTACAATTTTCCAGCCTAGACCCAAGTATTCTATAATTTGGTTATTTTCCCAAAATGTATCAAAAGCTTATTTAGACCATAATTTTATATAATTCATCCCCCCCCCCCCCCCCCCAATAATCTTTTCTCAATTAAATCCCATTAAAAAATACATTTCTCGAGCCACAAGTATAACCGAATGTTATTTCCTAAGTTCCATCATAATCAAATAATCATCAATAACGATTTCTATCAATATGGGATTTAATCAAACAATAAAAAGAAATATTTTCGTTCCCAGTGGTAGTCGATCGATCGACTGTTTCTGGTCGATCGATCGATTAGTCGATCGATCGACATTCTTGGATCGATCGATCGATTAACTAGTGCACAACCCAGAATCTGCATTTTGTCCCTAAGGGGTTGAGACTTTAAAATCATCAAAACTCATTTAAATCAGTCCTAAACTTCCTTTAATTCATCTAGAATGATATAACAAGGTATATGATCAACTACTAACAATCTAACAACCTAAAAATCATCAATTGGTTTAGATTCAATCCCTTTATTCCCATAAATTTCATAACTTTCTATTTTCCGTAAAAACATGTAAACTCAGAATATCCCTATCATTTGAAGCCAATTTCTTGGGTTATGTCTTTTATACAAAAATGATGTTATTCCATTTAGTCCACATTTCAATTTCTCAATCCTATCTAGCATGTATATTATAAACCACCAAATAGAACAACATATTCACTTGCCTTGGTAATGAAGGACTGAACCTTTGGTGACGATTTCGTAGGACTATCTTCCTTATCTCTGATGACTTTTCGATGGTGGTGCTGGTGGTAGAAGGTGGTTAGTCCTCCTTGGTCTTGCCCAAGAGTTTCTCCTCCTTTCCAAGCAATCTTCTCCTTTCCCAAGCACCCTTTCACTCTCTCTCAAAAGGTGACCTCTCAATTTTGTGTAGAAGAGAAAATGAACCTACGTAGAACTAATCTTCAAATATTTATAATAAGACAAAATTCCGAAATCACTATTCATCCCCCTGTAAAAATGACCATAATGCCCCTTTTGGGTGTCTTTTCATTTTCAAATGACCCAAGACCCAAAACCAACATCCAAATAGACTTTTTTGACTATTTCAACCCTTCCAGACGCAACGACGTACTGGAAATGACTATAAGGTTGATGTAAAAAATAAGTTTCCTATTTAATCTAATAAATTTGTCCCGACATGTCCCATACCGCGCCCCGACTAAAAATTCAAATTCTTGAATTAATAACTCACAATAATGTCAATAACATCACCTTCATTTTAATATCCAAAAATTTGGATTTAAATCCAATGATTTAATTTATAATAAAATCCAATTAATCCATTAATTTAAAATATAACACATTTTAAAAGTCATTAAAATTACGGGGTATTATATACTCCCCCCTTATAATAGAATTTCATCCCGAAATTTGGAAAGATAAATCATACTGGTAAGGTCAACTCTGAGTATAAATCTCACATCGCAAGTAATCTATGTCGTACCGCCCATACAGTACATTATTGAAAATCCTTATTGATGTTATATGCCAAACCTCACCATATAATTTCAAGTGAATCGAATTTAAACTTTACCCAATCTTCCCTATACCATCCTCGTGACAAAGTTTGGTAAAAAGTGATCCTTACTCATTAAGTAAAATGGATATGGTTACCCACATAATACTCTGATTTATCGCAAAAGTTATAAACTCATATCCTAAAGACCTAACTTACTTCGACTCCCAACGTTTGTTAGTTTCATGCGTGGGGTGTCACGCAAGCGAAATCCAAACAAGGAACCCCCCGATACACTACTACCTAAAGTAGTCGGTCATCGAAACTCCTCAGGTCCTTAGTCAATAGTATATAACTTCTCTATGGGTTTTATCAATTTCAAATAAAAGTCTACTCATCTACCTCATATACCACAAGTCAATCTAGACCGATAGTCACATCCTGTTCGGACATGCCTAAAGTAAGTAATTCCGTGATAAAATCAGACCCACGTGATGACATGTAAAAGTATAGGTGTCCCACAACCCCTCGGTGAGTCTACGTAAATAGCAATGCTATAGGCTAAGTTTAGTAACCCTTTTGCCCATACAATATTAATTGCTACAAAGAAATTCAGTATGCACCTCATAACTCCTTAGATAGAAAACATACCCTCACTCACGGGTGGTGATTGTTGAATTTTTGCCTGATGGACGTTATATACATGCCCATACTGACCCTGTTGCATGAAAGCTGCTGGAATGGGAGGTAATGCTAGCACCTGAGCTGGAGCTGGAAGAGCAGCTGGTGGAAACACTGGTATCTGTGGCTCCTGTCGAGCATTTTGTTGCTGAGAGAGTTTGTCTCTATCAGGACAGTCTTGTTGTTTGTGGCAATACTTACCGCACACGAAACATTTTCCAGCAAACTTTCCACCATTTTTCCTTGTTGGCCCTGACCCTGATAGCCATTACTTCATTTCCCTTGGCCCTGATGAGCCTGCATCTGGCTCTGATGGCCCTGCTGTCCTTGCCCATTACCTCTATACTCAAATCGAGAATCCCCAGATCATAAACGCTTAACATAATCCCCTGTTCGGGAACCCTGATCACTCTGACGCTGATGACTCTGTCCTGGCTGAGTCCCACTAGAACTGCCCCCATTAGTCTTGCCTTGCAGGCTTGACCCAAACCCCCCGCTTGACACCCTGAGCATGTAAGCGATTATCCTGTAAGTGAAGCATTGCAGCATTTAGAACATCTGCATAAGTTCGTAGTGAAATATTTCCCAGTAAATGCTGGCGAATCTTATAGTTCAACCCATTAGTGAACATTTGAATTCTCCTCTCCTTAGTGGGTACCTCTGTTGGTACCAAATTAGTTAGTCGCGTAAATTCTTCCTCGTATTCTGCCACTATTTTCTCTCCCTGTTTCAAATCAAGTAATTTTTGCCTCATCTCTGTCTGGATGGCGGAAGGAAAGTACTTTCGATCAAACCGTATCCAAAAGTCTTGGATAGTCACTGTGTGTCTCTCCTCGCTAGTGGTCGTAGCCTCCCACCACTGCAAAGCTGCCCCTATTAGCTTGAATGTGGCTAGTATTTGACATTGAACCTCAGTACATTCGATCATTCTCAAGTGCCTTTGGATCTCTCTCTTCCATTGGCTAGCAGTCACGACATCTGATCCTCCCTGAAACTCAGGTGGGTTTGTCTTCTGAAAGGCATTCCGCACTCATTCCCATGCAGTAGGAAACATTTTACCTTGTGCGGGTGGCACAACTGGTACCTGTGTTGGAGCCTGTTGAACAACAGCTAGAGCTACATTGACTGCCCAAACGACAATTGCAGCAACTTCAGCCGCAGTCATTGTACCCTGAGCTGGGGCGGGCTGAGGTGCACATCGAGGAGGCATCTGAAATGAGAGTATACTATCAGTATTTGGTAAAACAGAATAGCTGAAGATCGTAAACGTAACTAGAAAAGCAATAATCCTGCTCATAGGGCTTTACATCAAAGAACGCTAGGCTGAAAACACAGTAAGCCGTAAAGACCCTAAAGGACACTAGAACCTGATGCTCTGATGCCACCTGTAACACACCGCCTAATTAAATACCGGGTGGCCAGTCCCATACCAAATTAAAATAGAATATACAGTTGGCTCATTCTTAGCATCACCGTCGAAAACATTTACAAATCACCCAATACAAAATTAAGCTGGTGTTAAAAACTTTCCAAATTTTAATTTCAACAAAATTCATTTTTAGTTTACGAATAACACTACACATTTTATTCTACCACAATAATAACTGAACAGATAACTCAAAAGAATTTAAATACAATTGGAATAAACATTCCCAAATAATTTCTCAATACAGTAAACCCAACAATAATAAATATATTAAAATGACACGAATACAAGAATATTTTGACTCAGATAGAAAGGAGATAATTGAATTCCTCTGGGCGACATACCCTGAATAAAAGATCACTCCATAATGTGAATCAAATTAAGATAGGCGTCTAAGAAATACTCCATAGCTCCATAGCTCGTCATAATCCTCTAAGGTTGGCGTCCCTGCTGCTGGACACCTGATATAGAAGGTACAATAGAAAAGAGGATATGCAAGGAAATGGTCCAGAGCCCGATGTGAAAATAGTTTTGAAAATAGCAAGTGAAATATTCTAATATTTATCACTTATAATATTCATGTTAGGTTATCGGACTCTCTCTTGAGATTCTCACCTCTCATCTATAGTGCATATATAACGTACCTCTAAAATGGCTCATGAATTCTAACCCAATTCTCCTCTCATAAATTTTGATTCGCGAGACCGTATGTCTATTATTTAATTAAGATAATATTTTCTTAATAATATAAGTCAATAAGCATCACTCAATAATGCTATGAAATTCCAAGCACTTACTATGATTAGAAACCATTAATCAATATTTATCTACTTACGAATACAATAGAAGAATCCCAGGTATAGGTATATATACATATATAATAT
This sequence comes from Sambucus nigra, assembly GCA_949130495.1. Taxonomy (NCBI): domain Eukaryota; kingdom Viridiplantae; phylum Streptophyta; class Magnoliopsida; order Dipsacales; family Adoxaceae; genus Sambucus; species Sambucus nigra. The sequence continues at coordinate 320,005,791 of OX422215.1, read as the reverse complement.
ATATACTAATCGGCACCTCACATAAAATCTATGGTGCTGGCATACTCTGCTATCAAGTCCCCGTATCACTCGTACTAAGGGAAATACTAGTTCGGAATCACTCTCGAACTGTATTAATACAAAACATATACAAATGGAGGCGAAGCATAGTTCCAAGTCACTAAGAGGTCAGTACACACCCTCACGTCTCTTAGGACCGTCTGGCTATCATAAAGATAGCCTGTACCAAGGAATCCAATGTTCTAAGGTACGAGTCAATATCCCCCATAAAGGTCCAATCGAGATAAGATTGTTCTGGCGCGAAAACCTCTGGGATAGCAAGTAGCGCGGGTATGATTTTACACATAAACTATCAATCATACAAATAGGCATTAACATCTACTTATATAACACTAGGAATGTATCCTATCCCCACGTACCCGTTGTATTCATTAATACACTAGTACTTAACCTCATATAAATATTATGTAGTTGACACTCACAAAATAAACATCTCACTCTCATATAAGTTTCCCACATTAACCCAAGTCTTTCTTTCAAAACTATTCCAACCGAATTTATCCAACCTAATAATGAAGATATCTCTCACATTACATTTTATCTTCAATTATCTACAATTTTCCAGCCTAGACCCAAGTATTCTATAATTTGGTTATTTTCCCAAAATGTATCAAAAGCTTATTTAGACCATAATTTTATATAATTCATCCCCCCCCCCCCCCCCCCCCAATAATCTTTTCTCCATTAAATCCCATTAAAAAATACATTTCTCGAGTCTCAAGTATAACCGAATGTTATTTCCTAAGTTCCATCATAATCAAATAATCATCAATAACGATTTCTATCAATATGGGATTTAATCAAACAATAAAAAGAAATATTTTCGTTCCCAGTGGTAGTCGATCGATCGATCGACATTCTTGGATCGATCGATCGATTAACTAGTGCACAACCCAGAATCTGCATTTTGTCCCTAAGGGTTTGAGACTTTAAAATCATCAAAACTCATTTAAATCAATCCTAAACTTCCTTTAATTCATCTAGAATGATATAACAAGGTATATGATCAACTACTAACAATCAAACAACCTAAAAATCATCAATTGGTTTAGATTCAATCCCTTTATTCCCAGAAATTTTCGTAACTTTCTATTTTCCATAAAAACATGTAAACTCAGAATATCCCTATCATTTGAAGCCAATTTCTTGGGTTATGTATTTTATACAAAAAGGATGTTATTCCATTTAGTCCTCATTTCAAATTCTCAATCCTATCTAGCATGTATATAATAAACCTCAAAATAGAACAACATATTCACTTGCCTTGGTAATGAAGGTCTGAACCTTTGGTGACGATTTCGTAGGACTATCTTCCTTATCTCCGATGACTTTTCGATGGTGGTGCTGGTGGTAGAAGGTGGTTAGTCCTCCTTGGTCTTGCCCCAGAGTTTCTCCTCATTTCCAAGCAATCTTCTCTTCTCCCAAGCACCCTTTCACTCTCTCTCAAAAGGTGACCTCTCAATTTTGTGTAGAAGAGAAAATGAACCTACGTACAACTAATCTCCAAATATTTATAATAAGAAAAAAAATCCAAAATCACTATTCACCCTCCCTGTAAAAATGACCATAATGCCCTTTTTGGGTGTCTTTTCATTTCCAAATGACCCGAGACCCCAAACCAACATCTTTCTGACTATTTCAACCCTTCCGGATGCAACGACGCACTTGAAATGACTGTAAGGTTGATCTAAAAAATAAGTTTCCTATTTAATCTAACAAATTTGTCCCAACACGTCCCATACCGCGTCCCGACTAAAAATTCAAATTACTGAATTAATAACTCACAGCAATATCAATAACATCACCTTCATTTTAATATCCAAAAACTCGGATTTAAACCCAATGAATTAATTTATAATAAAATCCAATTAATCCATTAATTTAAAATATAACATATTTTAAAGTCATTAAGATTACGGGGTATTTGGGTCTCGAGTCATTTGGAAATGAAAAGACATCCAAAAAGGGCATTGTGGTCATTTTTACAGGGGGATGAATAGTAATTTTGGATTTTTGTCTTATTATAAATATTTGGAGATTGTTGGCCTGATTTTTGAGAGTTAGGTATTCGGCGAATTTCGAGGGCGAAATTCTATTGTTAGTGGGGAAGTGTAACAACCCGCGTAATTTTTGGGATATTTTTCAAAATAAAGAGGAAAAATTAATTTTGAGATAAAATTATTTTTATTGCTCAAATATGTTGGTTATTATTTTTAAAGGCGGAAATTTCAAACGGTTTTGAAAAAGGAGTTAAAATGGATTTTATATTGATTTTATAATTTTTTTCCCTTATAATTTTTTCTAGGCGAACTTTCAGATTTTAGGCATGCTCGATCGATCGATGCCTGGGGGTCGATCGATCGACCACCCCAGAAAACGTGCGTAACAGGTAATTTTTAAGAAGTTGTTTTGGTTTCTAACTCTTAGTATTTTTACCTTATATAAAGGGATCATTGGCTATTATTTTGGAATAGCCTTGGGTCACAAAAATACTCAGAAAGCATATTTTCTTTTCCTCTCTTTTATACACAAACAGTACCCTTTGATTTATGCATTCAACCTTAGATTTTTGAGGTGTTCTTAGGACTGTTTTGAGGTTGATCTTGGAGGAAGTTTTGATGATGTTTGAGGACTGATTTTGATGGTGTTTTCTGCGTTTCTGGGTAGATTTATCGTTGGTTTCTCAACGTGGTTTGAGGTATGGGATTTTACACAATATGCTCCTAAATCTCGTGAGTGTTTATTCCGTTGAATTCTTGTTAATTGAACTCATATTTTGAATTGTGGAATTCATTAAAATGTGGAAAAATAATTGTTGAAATAATTTTTATTCATGTGGTATTATTCATGTTGTCGTTGAGCACGTTGTCATGAGACGGACGTTGGACACCCGTCAAAATTCCTGCTTCCAAGGGCTATGACTTGATAAAGCATATGCGGATGGGGTGAGGCCTGGTGACCAGTTAATGTGTTGCTCAGAAATTTATTGATAAAATGCTATTGAGATTCGCTTTTGATTTGAATATTCGTATTCGTATTGTTACGCTTTATTCATCGCTAACATATCATTGTTGAACATCTTTCCTGTCGTATTGTGTACTTCCCCATCTTTTTTCTTAGTTGGCAAGTGTGCACGAATTTGAGTGCTATGGACCAATTGGGATGATTTTAGCGAGGATTATTTTGGGAGATTTTTAATACAAGAGATGAGAAGACTTGTATTTATTTTGATGTATTAAGCATTTGGAGATTTATTTGTTTTCGAGATAGTTAGTTTGTTGTAATTATTTCGAGAGAATTATTGTATTTGAAGATTGAGATTAGTGGTTTCTCATTTGTATTGTGGGATTTTTAGATGCTCTATACCTTATTATTTGTGGAATTGATTTAGTTTATCGACAGTAGCGCTCCGTTCGCCCCCCCGGGCGGGCGGGGTGTTACAACGAGTTATATTAGTCCCATGCGAGGTGTGTGTGCCTCTTACGGGGCCATTTGATGGTTGCTTTGGGTTTTCCCTTCTAGCGACATATTTTTAAGCCTAAGTCTTGTTATTTTTAAGGTATAGTCTTATTTTCAAACCTAGCATCCCGTTACTACACGTTCAGTTACACTGGTCCCGTGCGAGGTGTTTGTGCCCCTAACGGGGCCGTTTTGGGGTTTTCCCCATATACCGACATGTTTTTAAGCCGAAGTCTAGTTATTTGAAATTTTTTATTCTACTATAAAAGTGAGAATGTTGTGACCACGCGGTCAGTTCTTACGAGTTACATTGGTCCCGTGCGAGGTATTTGTGCCCATTACAAGGCGGTTTTGGCCTAGTTTTGGGTTTTCTCCCTCTGGAGGCAATTTTTCAAGCCTAAATCTGGCTAATTGTAAATTTTAGTCCTATTCTCAAACCGAGCATCCGGTGACTATGCAGTTAGTTTGTACGAGTAACATTAGTCCCGTGCAAGGTGTCCATGGTTATTTGGGTTTTTCCCTTTAGCGAAACTTTTTTAAGCCTAAATCTAGTTGTTTGTAAATTTTAGTTCTATTCTCAAACCGGGTGTACCGTGACTACGCGACCGGTTTCTACGAGTTATATTGGTCTCGTACGAGGTATTCGTGCACTTTATGGGACCTCTTGAGGTTTGTTTTGGGTTTCCCCCTAGAGGCATGTTTTCAAGTCTAAGTATGTTTATTTGCAAATTTGAGTCCCATTCTTAAATCGGGCATCTCGTGACTATGCAGTCAGTAACTATGAGTTATATTGGTTCCATGCGAGGTGTTTGTGTCCCTTAAGTGGCCATTTGGGTGCTATTTCGGGTTTCCTCCTCTAGTGGAATGTTTTCAAGCATAAGTCTGGTTATTTGTAAACAAAATTCTATTATCAAATCGGGCATCCCGTGACTATGGGGCCAGTTTCTATGAGTTACATTGCTCCCGTGTGAGGTATTCGTGCATCACACGTGGCCGTTTGGGGGTTATTTTGCATTTCTCCCTCTAGTGGAAATTTTTTAAGCCTGTGTCTGGTTATTTTCAAATTTTAGTCCTAGTCTCACATTGGGCATCCTATGACCATGTGATAAATTCCTACGAGTTACATTGGTTCCGTGTGAGGAGTTCGTGCCCCTTATGTAGGGTTGGAAATTTTTGATACGACACAAAAACACGACTCAAACTCGACAAATAAATAGCAGGTTCAGGTCATGCATAAACAGGTCGGGGTCAAAATCTAGTCAGACCCGATTAACCCGTGAAGTAAGCAGGTCGTGTGTAAGGACCTAAATGTGATTAGGAAGGTTAATTATTTGATTAAGTATGAGTTATATGTTATAAGTTGATGAGGGGTGTTAAACACGTTAATTATTATATTTGGGGGATGCATAGTCATGTGACATATGTGTTGGTTGCATTAGATGTTAATCAAGCTTATGATCGGGGATAACTTGTTTAGATCATATGATTAGTTATGTGGTTAAATGCATCATGAATATATGTTTCTAATGCATCATTATGTTTATAAAAATTAAACCAAGGTGTTGGTCCGAAATTGGCATTGTTAGGTCGCCAAATGTGAAAGTTTTGAGATTTTCGGTAAATTGCTACCCTTCTGTTCGGGTCCAAAATAGGCATACTAGTTTTATGATTTGTGGAAAATAAAAAATATCAAAGTTGTAGATATATGAGCTAAGTTTATAACACAACAAACGGTGTGTAAAACAGAGGTCCAAGTAAGGAATAATGCTGAAATTACGAAACAAGGGCAAATATGTCTATTCGTTAAATGGTATTTTGTCTTACTAGTGGAACACATGACTTGTTTTGATTGGACTAAGGGGAGGTGCCTTATGCCGACTTAAAGAGCTTAAAAATACCCCTTGTTATTCATTTTCATCAGAATTTCAAGTGGGGTTGAGAGTTACTTGGAACAAAGCAAGGTTATGATGAATTAGTGAAGGATTAAGGCAGATTATCGAGAGATAAACAAGCTTATGTATCCAAAGGTGCTTAGGTAAGATTTAACTTATAAATTTCATTCTTTACATGATATAGGGTGTTTTATATGATATTAAAGATCATATTTAGGGATGATATAATACGTGTTGTTACGTGTAGGTGGGTATGTGTAGGTTGTATATATGAAGTATGTTGAATTCATACAACTAAGGGTGTAATCATCATGTTAATCAAATTGGTGTATTTTTGTGAATACTCAATGGAATCAATTGATTCTAGTTGGATATGAAACTAAACTTATACATACATGTCATATCCGAAAATTATGTAAAAATACCAAGAAATGAATCTTGGGTGATAGTTTGAAGTTTGGGTATGAAATCTGCCCCCAAAACATAAGTGCGCACACCAGGTGTTCGATGTTTTGCTTGACTTGGTAAATGAACTCTAAAAACTATGCAACATCAATTTTATATTATTCAATATGTTTAATATATGTTTCCATGATTTATAACCGAGTAGGACATTATATATGCTTGAAAAATGTTAAGTTATGCTTTGGTGGTCTACTCAGACCTAGATGTGTTAAAAGTGGCATAAATCATTGAATACTTATTGGAATCAAGAAATTCCAATTGGAAATATTAGAGAACATATATGGGTATGATATACTTGATGGGGAGAATAAAATACCTTCTGGTTTGGCTTGGGTGTTGTGTTTAAGTTGAAGTTTTATTGTTGTTTTTCTCCAGAAATTATTTGGAAAATGTTGTAATAAAACAGGCATAACTTTGTCTAGATAATTCATAATTTAATTCCGTAAATTGCGTTAGAACCCTAATGAATAAGGTGTTATAGAAATGTGAAGTATCATATTCAATTAGTTTTCAGTTATGTTTGATTGACCAACTGATGTGATGTCTAACTGAGTTTAATGTGATTTGGTGTATTCAAATACTAATGATGTTGAATTGTTAGGTGGGGAAGCGACTAACACTACCATACCAAGAAAATAGTTTTGGTATTAATCTTAGTACCAAATTAAAGGTGAGTGACCTATCCTATGAAATATAGATGCTTATATGTTCATATGGGAATGTGTAGTAAAACTCATGTGTTAAGATGCTTATGGGAGTGATGTTGTATTTATGAAACATATGCATATGATTAAGAATGTTATGTGATGTTATATAATGTTATGGACTGAGGTGGGTCCTTTATCTAATGTTAAGGACTGTGGTGGGTCCTACGGGATGTGGCGGTCCCGTTAACTTAACTTAAATGTTTGTTGTACTCGGGCCTAATTATGGGATGTGGTATCCCCATTAACTGGGAGTTAATTGGACTGGCGGGTCCAGGCTTGCGAGAGTTACACAATTCCTGTTGGGTTATGACATAAGAAAATAAAAATTGTTATTCAAATTGGTTATATATATGTGATGTATGTTTGGAATATGATCATTCACTAAGCTTGTGTTGCTTACACTCCTATAATGTTATGTTTCAGGTATGCCTATCATTTGGAGTTCACTGCCAAGTTAGGACATTGAATGGGAGAGTGGAGGATAAATAACGTGAGTTTTATATCAACAAACTTTTTTGGTAAATGTTAAACAAAGGAACTTATGTAAGTAAATTTGTTTGTTACTTTTAAGTTGTGCATAAAGGTAGCTATGTTTTCATCCAAACATGCCTTTTGAAAAAAAAAAAAAATCTTGTGTTATTTTTCAAAAGGTTTCAAGTACCATATTGTCTAATGGGGATTTATCTCTAAATAAAAGGTTGATTTTAAGTTAATTAAGTTGGGGCGCGACATCGTGTTTGGGTCAAACCCACTAACCCACAATAAACCCGCGATTGACACAACTAATGTTCGGATCAATTCGATTCATTTTCGAATAAAAAAAATAACCCGTATAAACACGAAATAAATTTTATGATTGATTTTTATATTCCCAATTGATCGAATGATTTAGAGAAAAAAACACTTTAAACCTTAATACTCAGCCGCTCCTTCTGTACACACATTTACAACAGAAACTTTTCTTCTCTCCACACATTCTTCCGCCGCTCCTTCTTTTCTCTCCCACTTCCAAGTTCCACGAAGTTCAGCCGCTCCCTATTTCTTCTCTCCCACTTCGAAGTTCAGTCACTCCACTCTAAGTTTCCTTCTCTACATTCTCCGTTCTCCCTCTTCAAAGTTCAGCAAAGTAAAATCTTTATAACAGCTGCTGGATTCTTTTTTTTTTGTGTGGGTTTGATTTATAACCGTTATACTTCTCCCTCTTGGAACATTGTAGAGTTTTTTTGGGGTTTGACCCTTTATTTTTTGATTTAATCTTAGTTGATTTAGATCTTTATACTAGCTTCGAAGTTCCACCGATCGGAACATTGTAAAAGTGTATCTTAGTTGAATTTAGATCTTAGTTTTTGGGTTTAATTCTTTATTTTTGAGTTTTTTTAGTGTAGATCTATAACTGTAGTGAAAATCTTTATATCTTAGTTCAATTTCTCAAGAATTTGAAGCTAAATGTGTACTTGGGATGGAGATTTGTAGTTGAATGTATACAAATCTTTATGTTTTTATATTCAATTTTTTTACAAGATTTTTTGTGTTTAGAGAACCAAAGTTCCTGTGTTAACTATGAACATTGTTATTTACAGATTTATATATGTTTTTACACTATAAACACTCTTGGTTTTGAACAATGGTATAGTTAAATACCTGTTCACTATTTGTATTGTGTCAACAATGAACATTATTAAATATTTATTTACAGATTTATATATGTATTTATTTATAGATTTATATATGCATCTATTTGTAATCTTGTTTTTTTAGATGGAATCCAATGGTTTGGGTGTCAATTTACTATCTAATGATGTCGATGCAACAATGGATGATGACGATGACGATGACGATGATGATGATGACGACGATGTTGCGGAAGTGGAGGTGGTGCAACAAAATAATGCAAATAAATCAACGACTACTGCAAAAGGATAAGTCAAAGGAGGCAAGCGTAAAAGGTGATGTACTTCTACTATTTGGGATTTCTACGAGATTCTCAAGCAAAAGGGCGAGGATGGTAAACCAAGATATAAGTGCAAGAAATGTGGGAGCATCTTCATATGTGATACTAGATATGGAACTGGTAATTTAAGGAGTCATTGGAAAAGATGTTCAAGAACTACTACTCGTGACATATGACAATTGATTGTTGAACAACAACTAAGGGCATCGACTCTAACATTGGGTGTCCCAAAGTTTAATCCTAAAATATTTATGGAGACGTTAATTGCTTCCATTGTTATGCATGATTTATTATTTTGATTTGTCGAGTTTAAGGGCATAAGAGCAATCTTTTCATATTTATGTGATGATGTCCCACAACACTGCTAAGGCTAACGTGTTAAAAATGAATAATAGGGAGACGTCTAGGGTCAAACACATACTTATGGCTCCTGGTAGGGTATGTTTGACTTTAGATTTGTGGACTTCAAGTGTCACAGATGGGTATATATGTGCAATGGTGATTTCTTTCACATTAGATGTTGAGCACACATCCTTAACTTGATTGTTTAAGATTGTTTGAAAGAGATTGATGTGGGTGTTCAAAAAATTCGTGAGAGCATTAAGTATATTAAGGGTTCACAAGCTAGGAAAGTTAGTTTTGTTGAATGTGCAAAATTGTTGTCACTTGATATTAAGAAGTGTTTGAGACAAGATGTTCATACAAGATGGATCTCAACATTTCTAGTGCTTGTGAGTGATGTTTTCTTTTGTAACATCTTTTTCCATTTGGAATTAAGTTATTCCAATTACAATCATTGTCCTTCGAAGAGTGAATGGGAGAAAATAGAGAAAATATGCAAGTTTTTAGCTGTTTTTTACAACTTAACTTGGATCTTCATTGGAACGAAATATCCTACCGCAAATTTATACTTTCCTTTGGTTTTTATGGCATACTTAACATTGAAAAACCAAATGGAAAGTAGGGAATCGTACTTGTAAAATATAGTCGTATGATGTATGCAAAATTTGAGAACTATTGGGCTGATTTTAGCACTTTTTTGGCTATAGCACTGATATTAGATCCTCGGTACAAGATTTATTTTTATGGATTTTTATTATAAGAAAGTGTATGGTGTTGGTTCACTTGAATTTGTGAAAGTTCGAGAATTTTTTTTTTTTTTGGTGAATATGAATTGAAGCTTCCATCTTGTATCCATGCAAAACAAATACATTGGTAGCATTAACAATGAGTCCTTTAGTATGAATACAAGAGATGTATTAAAGGTAAATTCTTTACCCATTTTTTGTGCTGTTAATTTCTTATTTCTTTAAAGTTAAGTCATTTAGTATTTTATTTCTAATTTTGTAGGAGTTCAATGATTTTGAAAGTGAGGAATTTAGTTCTTGTGCTCAAAAGTCCCAACTTGAGCTTAATTTGGACTAACCAAGGATTTATAGGAATGCCGACTTGAATATTTTGGCTTTTTAGAAAGAAAATAAATTTAGATATCCCCAACTTGCTTCAATGGCACGAGATGTTTTGAGCATTCCTATATCTACTATGGCCTCAGAATCTGCCTTTACATGGGAGGAAGGGTAATTGAACAATATAGAAGTTCACTTAAACCCGAGGTGGCGGAAGCATTACTTTGCACAAAAGTTTGGCTTTTGGTGCTATTGGTAATTATTTATTACTATTTTTATATTTTTTCTTATTTTTTTACCATTATTTCTTTTGATTTTGATTTTTATTTATAAATGTAGAAATGGCACAAGGACAAATTGATGATCTCACTGAAGATATCTTAAATTTAAATATTAACAAGGAAGAAACTCCGTCATCATCATCGGCTCAATGTTCAACCTTTATTTTGGGTGAGTAATTATTATTGGTATGAAATGAAAGTTAAAACAGTTATTAAAAACAATTAAGAAAGTTAAAACAGTTGTTAACACAGTTTTTTAAAATAGTTTTTAAAAACAATTTTATTGTCAATTTTTTAATAAAATGTTGTTTTAAACAGTTTTTAATGAGAAAAAATAGCTAAGTTTATAATGTTGTCAAGAAAGTTAAATAGAAATGTTATTTTAAAAACAATTTTTAATTAAAAAAATAGCTAGGCTTGTAACAATGTTAAAGGAGTTAAAGAGAAATGTTGATTTAAAAACATATTGTAATTAAAAAAAAAAATAGCTAAGTTTGTAATGTTGTTAAGAAAGTTAAAAAGAAATATTGTTTTAAAAACAGTTTGTAATAAAAAGAAATGTTGTTTTAAAAACGATTTGTTATAAAAGGTTTAAAAAATGTTGTTTTAAAATTTTATAAAAGGTTTTAAAAAATGTTGTTTTAAAGAGTTTGTTAAAATGTTTAATTGAAAACATTTTTTTAATTGAAAATACATATTTTTAGTGCTTGTCAAATGTATTTTTCTATCACTTTTGTATTGGGTTGTTCATTATTTCATTGAAAATATCCTTAATTGGTATTTTTTTATACAACACTTGGAGGGAAAAATGAGTTGTCTTTTAAGCTTAAAGTCAACAAACCCTACACTGGAGGTATATTATTATTATAGAAATAGTATTTCATTGAAAAAATTGGAAATAGCATTTATAAATATCTAATGGATTCTTTTTCCTTATTTCCTTTCTTTTTGTTTGCAGGTATGGGTTTGAATTGAAAGCTACTTTTTTGACATAATTGGATGAAGTTTGACATCTTTGGAGAATGAATATTGGCAACTCAACTTCAGAAGAATTGTTTTTTCGTTGGATTATTGGATATGTATTAACATATATTCGCATGTGTGGTGTATGTGTAATGGATTGTGAGTGAGTACTGTTTTGTAGGATATTTATTTCGGTAATATCTTGGATTTTGTTATGTTGCTGTTGGAAAATTAATGTATTAAATACTGATTATTTTGTTTATGATTTTTATTTGTATGATTATGATCTAGTTTTTTAGAGATATTGTTCATTATTTTATTTATATAATCTGAATTTTTTAACAGGTTAACATTATCTGATTATTATTATAGATTTTCACACGTCTTTTCATTATAAACGGGTTGAAAATGACCCAATAGATAAAACTGATCGCACAGGTTGTCTCACGTAAATGGGTTGAGTATGACCCATTTATTAAAGAGATTACACAGGTCATGTCGTGTTATCGGGTTGAACACTACCTGTTTATTAAACGGGTTATACGGGTCGTGTCGTTTTATCGAGTTGAACATGGCGTGTTTATTAAAAGGGTTGTACGGGTTGTGTCGTGTAACCCATTTATTATACAAGTTCGTGTTTAAGTTATAATTAATGACATGGTTATTAAACTATTCGTGTTCAGGTTCCGGGTATATTTCGAAATATCGTGTCTCGACACGACCCAAACACGACTCGAAAACACGAATTGCCAAGCCTACCCTTATGGGGCCGTTTGGGTTTATTTTGGATTTTCCCCCTTATGTGGCATGTTTTTAAGCCTAAGTTTGGTTGTTTGCAAATTTAGTACTATTCTCAAATCGGGTGTGCCATGACTGGGAGGTCTATTCTTATGAGTTATACTAGTCCCATGCGAGGTGTCCGTGCCCTTTACGGGGCCGTTTGGGGGTTATTTTGGGTTTTCTCCTTTAGCGGCATGTTTTAAGCCTAAGTCTAGTTATTTGCAAATTTTATTCCTATTCTGAAACCGAGCATCCCGTGACTACGTGGTCAGTTCCTATGTGTTACATTAATCCCGTACGAGATGATCGTTCCCCTCATGGGGCTTTGGGGGTTGTTTTGAGTTTTTCCCTCTAGTGGCATTCAAGCTTAAGTCTAGTTGTTTGTAAATTTTAGTCCAATTCTCAAACCGGGCATCTCGTGACTACGCGCTCAGTTCTTACGAGTTACATTGGTCTCGTTTGAGGTTTTTCGTACCCTTATGGAACTGTTTGTTGGCTATTTTGGGTTTTCTCCCTCTAGCGGCATGTTTTTAAGCCTAAGTCTTGTAATATGTAAATTCTAGCCCTAGTATCAAATCGAGCATCCCGTAACTATGCAGTTAGTTCCTTCGAGTTACATTGGTCCCGTGTGAGGTGTTCATGCCACTTATGGGAATTTATGGAGTTATTTTGGGTTTTCTCCCTCTAGTGGAATGTTTTCATGCCTAAGTCTGGTTATTTGCAAACTTTTAGTTCTATTCTCAAATCAATAATCCTGTGACTACGCGATAAATTCCTATGAGTTACTTTGCTCCATCGTGAGGTGTTAGTTCCCTTTACGGGACCATTAGAGAGCTATTTTGGGTTTTTCCCTCAGCTGAATGTTTTGAATCCTGTCTGGTTATTTTTAAATTATATTCCTATTCCCATACCGGGCATCCCATTACAATGTATTGAGTTCCTACGAGTTATATTGGTGCCGTGCGAGGTGTTTGTGGCACTTACAGGCCGTTTGGGTGCAATTTTGGGCTTTCCCCTCTAGAAGCATATTTTTAATCCTGAGTCTGATTATTTGTAAATTTTAGTCCTATTCTCAAACCAAACGTACCGTGACTACGTGGTTAGTTCCTATAAATTACATTGGTTCCCTGCGAGGTGTTCGTGCCCTTATGGGGTCATTTTTTTGTGTGTATTTTCCCCTCTAGCGACATGTTTTCAAGCCTAAGTTTGGTTATATTCAAACTTTAGTCCTTTTCTCAACCATGCATCCCGTGACTACGCGATCAGTTCCTTCAAGTTATTTTGGTCCTGTGTGAGGTGTCTGTGCACCTTGTAGGGCCGTTTGGGGGATGTTTTCGATTTTCCCCTCTAGTGACATGTTTTCAAGCCTAAGTCTGATTATTTACAAATTTAATTCCTATTCTGAAATCAAGCATCCCGTGACTATGCAACCAGTTCCTACGAGTTATATGGTCCCATTCGATGTGTTCGTTCCCTTTACGAGTCTGTTGGGGGTTAATTTGGATTTTCTCCCCCTAGTGGCTTATTTTTAAGCCTGCGTCTGGTTATTTGAAAATTTTAGTCATATAATCAAACTGGGCATACCGTGACTATACGAACAATTTTCACAAGTTACATTGGCCTCGTGCAAGTTGTTCGTGCACCTTATGGGGCCGTCTGGGGGCTATTTTAGGTTTTCCTCTCTAGGGGAATGTTTTGAAATCCGAGCCTGATTATTTAAAAATTTTAGTCCTATTCTCAAATCGTGCATTCCGTGACTACGCGGCTTATTCCTACAAGTTACATAAGTCCTCTGCAAGGTGTTGATGCCCCTTATTTGGTCGTTTTGGGGTTTTCCCTATAACGGCATGTTTTCAAGCCTAAGTATAATTATTTGCAAATTTTAGTCCTATTCTCAAATCGGGCATCCTGTGACTTCGCGGTCAGTTCCTACGATTTACATTCATCCCATGCTAGGTGTTTGTTCCCCTTATGGGGCCATTTTGGGTTTGTTTTGGATAACGACATGTTTTCAAGCCAAAGTTTGATTATTTGCAAATTTTAGTCCTATTCTCAAATTGAGCATTCGGTGACTACACCGTCAGTTACTGTGAGTTACATTGGTCCCGTGCTAGGTGTTTATGGCTCTTACAGGGTCGTTTGGGGATTGTTTTAGGTTTTTCCCTATAGTGGCATGTTTCAAAGCCTACGTTTCATTATTTGTATATTTTAGTCCTATTCTCCAACGTTGTGTCCCGTGACTATGCGATAAGTTCATACGAGTTACATTGGTCCCATGCAAGGTGTTCATGCCGCTAAACATTCATAATTCAACTAAAAGATCCTTCAAATTGGAGTTATCATCAAGACCAGACTGGAACTCTTTAAGATCCTTTAATGCATCTTCTGAGTAGTTATACCCTTTAGTGGATGCACAACAATAGACCAATTGCCATCGTTTATGCACTTCGAGTATAATACCTTATTTACATTATGAAAGGCACAAATAAAAGGTTCATCGACTATGTGATCTTTACTCTTCATCTTTTATAAATCTATAATGATAAGTTTGGAGTCAGGATTAACTTTACAAGCATTTTTAGTGTCCTCTACCTTCACCCAGCCAAATACAGTTTCTGTGAAATCTAAAAAATCGAGTTCCAGGGTTTGTTGGGCAATCCCATAATAGTTTAGCACCTTATCTTTTAAATTTTTATCGCTTTTGTTAGCGACATATGTAGTCAAGGCAGAAATTAAAATTCCATTATTTTGCATCAAAAGATTTTCTTCAAATGGATATAAAATTAAATAAAAAACCTTTGTGCAGAATTTCTTGAACTTTTTCTCACAAAATTTGGGACCTTTTGCTAGGCGCACAAGCCTTGAAGAGACATCACCTCTTTTTAGAAGCTTCATTTATTAATGAATTTGTATTAGGTTATTTTTTAGCACACATGAATAAATAGCCGCATATATAAGAGGAGAGAATTACCTCTTTTGATATCTATGCACTAAAATCATTCGTCGTGCAATTTCTCCTATGATTTTGGGCAATTTCGTTCTCATACTTCCTAAAGGTAAAATATAAATTTTAAATCATAATATAGATATTACATATAATCAAACAAGAATAATTCAATTAATTATGTAGCGACTTACTCTCTCCAATCTTTAACCTCATATTCCGATTCGAAGATATAACAAGTTGCTTGCTCATATTGTAGATTAGTGAGTCTCACCTCTTTAGGGTTCCCAAAAGGAAATTCATCCTCAAATTCATCAGGTTCCTTGATCACTCATTCTCCACGAGGATCGAACCTCCTCATATCTTATTCTAGCATATGGTATGGCCTCTGATATCCATGGTATAGTGAAAAATCATTTTAATTGTGGCTCGAGCAGAAAATAATTCAAAACAGTTTGTGCCACTTGCGATATTTTTCAATCTTGTCTTTTCCATTCTTACAAGCCACATTTTTAAGCTCATTGGATACAAGACACTCATCCTTCTCTTCTTTCTCATTACGGTACAGTATGCAATCATACTTGCATGCATGAATAGATTTGTACTTCAACCCAAACCCTTTAAGCTCTTTTTTAATGATAGGATAATTGTCTAGTAATGTTTTCTCTTTTGGGAGAATTTCTTTAACCCACTTAAGAATTTCGTTTATACCGTTGCCCGATAAAACAAATTTACTCTTAAAATTATGCATACACATCATTGCATATAATACCGAGGGATCTTCATCAGAATATTTATACAATAACCTAGTTGCACCGACTTTCCATCGTATATATTCTCGATCTTCTAATAATTCAGCATCAACTTATTCATAATGCACATTATCCGTATCCATATGTTTTTGTTTTTATGGTGGTGCACTCCGTAATCATCACCAATTAGGTCAATCAAAGGACGATGTGTTAGTGAATCATGTACCACTTCCACTCGGGGGGTTTCCATTACGCGATCGAGTACTGGAAATTCTTTCAGAACATATGGTACATTCTTTTCGCCATGGTATTTCCATATCTTATAGTCTTGCCAAATTTCCCACTTTAGTAAATTCAACTTAACATCTTCTAAAGACTTATATTTTTCATTCATACAATGGTTGCACGGACACGGAATCTTGTCAGTTTTAAGATTTGTATAAGCATATTTAATATATTTTTGAGCATCATTTACATGATTATCATATATTCGGTTACTCTCCCCCATCCACTCTATGTATTGTGGGAAATCCATTAAATAATCTTCAAAATTCAATTCATATTTATTAATTAGTTAAAAATAAAGGCCATGTTGCATACAAGAACGAACAATTCATAATTCAATCAAATTATTCAACACAAATTAAACTCAAATTAACAAAATCGAAGTAACTTAAATAACAAAATGTTTTTACAAACTTGTTCTCATATATTAAAAATTGTCAAACATTATTCACGGTCTAAACTTGACCAACAAATAAACTTGTCAAGTGATAAAACAATTTTCGTAGTATTTCACTGCATTCTCTTTTTCAGAGTCAATGTGCACAGGAATATCTCCGCAGTCATGGTATATTTGTGCTAATAACCTTACGATTGGTCAAATCCCTAAAATAGTACTTCTCGCCATAATCATTGTGAGTGGATGACATTGATTCGGGGACTATGTTAAGCGAAGGCACTGGGGAGGGTAATGATAAAGGAGGCAATATTTGTGATGTAAATGTTGAAGGAGGCGTTATTTATAAATAAAACCTTGAAAGGGAGGAGAGGTAAAATCTTGAGAGGAAGGGTAGGGGGAATATTCAAGGAGGCATCAGGGGCCAAAAACCTTGAGTGAATAAGAATACAAGGCACCTAATTTCACTCGTGAAGTCTCCCAGATTACTTTTAATCTCCTCGACATCCCCATATATATTGGACTCACCTAGTTAGTTTGACTTCAGTATTGCTGAGGATAAGGGGGTGTAAAAATAAATGTGTTGAATTTATGCATGTGGGAAAGTTAGGAACATAAGTGGAATGTTATTATGGAATTGTCTTCATTTGAGAAATGGAGATAGTTCGACTATGTGTATATCAAGGAGAACTATCACAACCGAGGTGAGTGGAAAGATGATGGAGGCATATGTAAAAGATATCCCTTGACAAGAAATAATCCAATTGTTTTGGGGAATTAAAGCGGAGTCTTACTCAGTCGAATTCCTAGAGTGGCTTGTGCATAGATAAGATGTTGATTTCTAACGAACAAAAAATAGGCCAAGAAGTGCGTAATTTTGGAGCAGACGCACAGGCCATAGTCATGGTATATCCCCAAAAAGGGGAGTAAGATGTGCCACATAATGTGAAATGTTGAGTATGTGGATCGGTGTTGAGTGAGACACGGTGAAGTTATCTCTAGGTACACCACTCTTAAATGGGAAAAGGTTGGTCTGAGGCGATAGAACGAAATGTTATATTGAATTGGCGATTCTAGTGACGAAATGAATGCACAGACTGATAGAGTTCATTGTTGGGATACCAACATCGTGGGAAGGTCAAGATTTCCTTTGGGTTTGTGGAATGTATTGACCGAGATGGAGTAGTTATTGCTACCTTAGGAGTTACACTATCTGATAGTGTGCCCAACATTTAATTAAAAAAGGAAATCAACTGGCATAAAGTGACGCCCAATGTTGCTGTGAATCAGGATGAGATCCTTGAGTACCACGTCTGATAGGGACTGTTAGGAGGCGATGGGGACGGAGTTTCATTTTAATCTAAACGTGTCACCCGTAGGCTGATGGATAGACGAGGGAGGTGACTAAAATGTTAGCGAATGCAAGAAGCCCGCATTTTGAATTTTAGGGTAATTGGGACTAGTAACTACCACTGATAGAGTTGTGTGTGATGACTCGTAGAAGATTAGTATTTAGGAGGAGCCTTCTGAGGCTTCATACAAAGATCTTGTCATCCACCTTTTGGTTGGTTAGAGGTGAGGAATAACAGGCTTTTCGAGCCCGAAGTGATTCATGGTCCGTCAGTAAGGATTGAGTTAATCTACGTCAATTTTGTATAGTTCAGGAATGTAGTGAGAGTATGCCATCGTGAACCGAAGTTTTGAGGTCTGACATGAGTGGTAATGGGTTATTGCGAGTGTCTCCCATGAAGAGAGTTACATGTTTTTGCAACAAAGGAAAATTGTCACCTATGGAAGTGGGGACCTTTCCAACATTGATATGATAGATCCAGTGGAGTGGAGGCTCGTCTTTTGAATGTTGTTAGAGTATTCACGGTAGTTTTTACATGTCATTAGATAAGCAAGACCTTAAGCATAAGGGAATATATCGGTATGTAAGAGTTTGAATGGACTTGTCGCTAATCTTGGGTTGTAGTGAGTAGGCCTTCAGTTAAAATGGTACCACTGGTGTGTATAGTGGAAACACCAAAATATTATTATGAGTTAATTTTGAATACGTTCGGATGCATTGCGTGTAAGGATCCCAAGTTTTTAGTACCGGGCATATCCAAATTTTGAGGATGAAATTCTTTGCAAGGAGAGAAGTATGTAACACCCCATATTTTTTTTTGAATAATTATGGATTTAATTATATCTGGTATTAATTGGGTGAGATTAAGTTAATATTTATGTGGTAAATTTACTAAATGTGTTTGTGGTAAATAAAATATGGTGAATTGTTAGTACGTCGTAGTGAGTGAGAATAACAGGATTTTTGACGGTCTTTTAAGTGGGGCTTGTGAGTAGATTATTTTAAGGTTAAAATAAGAAATTAATGTATAGTGACTCAGATGGTGATTTTGAGTGTACGGTTGATCTGGAATGGGTCGAAATAGTCACAATTAGGTACTCGGGGGTAATAATTGGGTTCCGAAAGCTTTTTAGACTAGTTTGGACACATTCCGAGGCATATAGGCCATTTTACATGAGGAGGTTAACCTAAATACGGGATTAAGGGGTTTAAAAAGGAGATTAGGGTTAGGAGGTAGCTATTACACACAATTAAAACATCCCAGAGGCTTGTGGTGAGAAAAGGGAGAAGGAAAAAGCTAAGGGAGACCTAAGAGGGAGAAAAGTGAGAGGATTGAAGGATCTTCTGGGGATATAACCATCACACATCGAAGGACAATTAGACTCTATGTATTGATTAAGACAAGTAATTAACTTGCTTGATATTTTATGGATGGAAATTGAGTTCATATCATAGTAGGCGATATATTGTGCTTTAGAAGATTTTTGGGGGATGGGATCTATGTTAAAAGATGGGCTTTTTTGTGATAAGTAGTGTAACCTTTGCTAAATACATATTCTGTAGATAAATCCAAACATAATGATTAAATCTTGAATGGGAATTAAGGAAGTGCATAGCTTTTGAATAAGATGTTAAATCCTATGAGTTTAATTGTTGTTGGATTAATTTGAATATCAATTTAAGTGTAATCATGTTTAGAATTGATAAAAACTATAAATTTTGGGTTAGATTTGTGATATATATGTGATTGTTGATGGGAAGATGATGAATCCCACCTAAGAAAGAGAGTTACAGTGCCAATCTCGTTATAAGCTTGTTTGAATGAGTTGAGATTCTCGTTTCAACGAGGTAGGTATTTTGTTTGAATGACCCTTGGATTTGGTCATGGAGATAGATCCGTTCGTTACGAACACGTGGCTGCCAGTTTCGTATTTTTCAGATTATTTTTGAATTATTTTTGAATTATTTTACGAAAGGGTGTTCGAGATCGAAATCTTTAGTTAGAAATCAAATTCAGGTATGTATACATGGGTGTTTTAGGGTGAAAAATACTCGGGTTATGATTTATAAAATCAGGTTGAAATTCTAGAAAGAGTTAGGTTACGGGCCGGTTTGAGATAAGCTTAGTATCCGAAACAAAATATAAGCGTGACATATATAAATAAGTAAGTGACTACTTATGAATTTGGGAATTGGATTTAGACTCGGATATTTTAGGCTAGTGCTTGACATGCACGGTTAGCCGGTTTTATTTTATATATATGCGGGTATAGATACAGTGTATATATATTATTTTTCACACACACACACACACACACACACACACATATATATATATATATATATATGTGTGTGTGTGTGTGTGTGAAAAATAATATATGTGTGTATGATATTTATGTGAAACATACCCCTTTAGTGCTATCATTGGAGGTTGCATGATGTCGGTGATCCCCCTGGATAGTGAATGCAGGGTGAGTATAGTATTTAGATCATAACGCCATGCATGTGTGTGTGTAAGAGAGAAAAATATTATGTGTGTGTGATATTTATGTGAAACATACCCCTTTAGTGCTATCATTGGAGGTTGCATGATGTGAGTGACCCCCCTGCCTAGTGAATGCAGGGTAAGTATAGTCCCTAGGTCATAGCTCCACGCATGTGCCCTTATTGGGGTTGAAGTTTGAGGCAAGGTAATTTTAAGTATGGTTATGACTCACTATCGAAGGACTATACATGCCTCCAATACGTTTGCACTTTTTTTGAGTCGGTGTGAGAGCCCGACCACCAGTAACCGTGATGATGCGAGTATGCTCTGGATGATGATAGCATTGTAGAGAAAGGATAAAGTTATGATAATGATAAATGACGGAATGATTAATTAAGATAATGAGAGAAATATCTAAGAAATGAATGATAAACAATACTCAGGGTAGAATGGTGTAGTAGCAAGATTTACAACACGTCTAGTTAGGCGGGGTAGTGTAACTAGGAGGGTTAAGATGTATGCGTTAGGTGTGCACTATAGTGGAGAGGTGAGGGGTATCTCATGGGAGTGCGACACCGGCTTACATATAGAAAGGTTTACTGCATATTTATTTACTGCATCTTAATTACTCGCAAATATCTTTAAAAGGTTTTGGGCTCTGACCCGTATTAAATCTATTTTCCAAAAACTTTTAGGTGTCCATCCTCAGGGACGCCATGGATGACTATTCTTTCCAGGAACACAATACTGCAGCTAATGTGGAGGCTTGCAGGTTACTGAGTAGCCATTTCACTTATTGCATTCTATATTAGGTTCTTTATTCCGGTATTGGTTGGGTGTGTTTCCCCTTTTCATTCAAACTTATTTATTTAAGAATTCTACTCAGATGGATTGGATGTATTGGATTTTAACCTGATAGTTTATTCAAGGACTCTATTTAATTATCTCTGCTTTACATATTACATCGTGGTTTAACTTATATTGGTTACTATGTTTGGGATTATTGTGGTTTGGTTAATATTGTAATATGTTAATGAAGGATAATATTTGTCACCTGCTTATTTAATTAATAGGTGGTTAGTAATTTAAAATATTTCCAATGGTGATGCTAAGAATGAACCAGGTGAGACTCCTATTTTATTTTAGCAAAGGACTGATCACCTGTAATTGAAATAGGTGGGGTGTTAGACTTGATCTATGTATGGATTTAGACTTACAGATGCAATATTATCAATAATGATCTCATATGTCAGACTTCATATTGAGTAAATAGAATTCATATATCGAAATGATAATAATTGGAAATTGAGCTTGGTGCAAATACAATCTTTACTTTGGTAAAGATATTCTAATTGAATGATTTGGAATATTGGTTCAAACTCTAATACAAAATATTATCATATAGATTGTGAAAATGATATGTAAAAATGTATGTTCCATTTCTTTAAGAAATAGATTGTATAATCTATATGTGACTTTCAGACCATTGAAAATCTGAACTTACGACCAGAACGTATGACCATTTATTTTTTGAATTCACTATACTTGAAGCACTAAGAATGTATTAATATAAAAAATGAGACTAATTCTTATTTAATATTAGAACCCTATGAGTTTATATTTCATTTTATGAATTGAAGATAAGGGGGGCACATTACATGTAGTTTTTCAATGTGATACCTAGAGAATAATGGGGGCACTCAAGCGAGTACCTCTCAACTATTATTGAAAAATATTTTAATAGAATCTAAAACTTTGGTGTTCAATAGAACTCTTAATTTTTTGAGTTGTGACTTAAAAATTAATGCTTGCTTATGCTATTAAAATGGATTCCAAAAGTCCTTGGAGAAGTCATGTCATAAATCATCGATTGAATTCCCTATAATGAACTAGAAATTAGTTTATAATTGACTTATCTTATAATTTTAGGATAATGAGGTGCAGATACATCCTTTGAAGGAATATTGAGACTATTATCATTTATGAATATAAGCTCTGTTTAATAGCCAAGATTTATCAATAGTATCATAACTGAGTTATGTATGATGCATGTTAAATTATTTTCATGAAAATGAAGTAGCTTCATTTAATTTGATTGCCATTGATATTTTACATGATGTTGAATTAAAATTAAATGTATATAATATCTCTTTTCGTATGGTGACCTAGGTAAGGCTACTTACTTGGACCAACTTGAAGTTATAGAACTTATTAATATGGAAGGCACCAATAAATGTCATAATATTTTGATAATTTCAAATCATCAAATGAGATTGAATTGATAATGATATAAATAGTGTTTATCATTAAATATATTAAAATATGAATGAACTATTATTTGTTTATGCAAGAATGATCAGCTAATATTTGGCTATTATATCTTGTTGCCAAGAAAATCAAATTTATACTAAGTCAAAGTGTTTGCATAATGAGTTTTAATAAAATAAGAATATTACTTGTTAATATTATAAGGCTAAAAATGGATCATTAATAGATCGAGTACTTTGAAATATATGAATATCTATATATTAGATATATGTTTATTGTGAACCATCTTATATTCCACATGACCAAAATATAAGAACACTATATACTGTGTTAAGAACAATGAATGTGTGGACATCTTAAGTATTCTCCACTAGGTTACTAAATACAGTTATCTTGGAATTGTTTATTTTGTGTAAGTACTATGAAGGTTTATAATTGAAAAGTGAATTCTTATGATATCGAGAAAGATTATCTGTTTAGATAAAAATAATGAACCTAGAATTGATTCGGAATCAATTAATGGATACGTATCTAACCCATATTATGATGCTATTTTTTGGAACTCCAAGAAATATTAATTATTGACAAATTAATGACGGAGTTTATGGTGATGCCAATAGCTACGTCTAGTGAGGAAATAAATGGTTGAAATACATATTATAAAATAACCATTTATGGGAGAGATTGATACGAGTCATTTTATCGATAACAATAGAACCATGTCTATTGTAAAATTTTAGAATCGTTTTTATAATAGAAAGAATGCCAAATATATATTAAGCGTAACATAGTTTGAGAATTTAAAACTAATAAGTTATGAGTGTGGATTATGTTCGGACTTATAATAATAGAACCAGACTTATCCTTTGACAAAAGGATCAGTGTAGGAGATGGTGTTTAACACCTAGAAAGGGATGTCACTAAAGTCCGTTGATATTGAATCACTTGTGGTGGTAACCCAACCTATAGACTGGAGATCCCAGGAAATTGGTTCAAAGGGTAATAACAAGTCACAAGTGCTATGGGTTGAATCATGCTAATTAATTGTATACGGGATTTTACTCCGAGCCCATCCCTATGGATCTTGATATCCCAAAGCAAGTTAAGGTTGAGTTAATTTTAACTCTTAATAAATATCTATAGCTCTATTTTGTGTAAGATGCCTATCTACAGGAGTATCCTTAATAGACCCACCTATGTGAATGTTGAAGTGTGGCCTCTTCCTATCATAATTTTGGGCAAATTCCTAGGACGTTCACATACAGGGATAGAAGCACATGGCCGTAAAGTGCTAGCTTGAGGACTACTCCCAAATAAGGTTGTGTGTGGGATGTTGTCGGCTATAGAGTTAAAAACTACGAGTTACTTTAGTACAATCTGAATCATCTTTACTATGTAATGGTTCAAGTCGAAAGATAGCTTTGATTATGCACAATTCTATGAATTATTCTTGCGCACTAAATTTTTAAAATTCTACTGGGGGATTGTTATCGATGAGTGTGTTTTTAAAATCCAAGTGGGGGATTTTTGTGTGTTTTTATTTTAAATACAAATGGGACATAAACTTTTCAACCAACCATCCCAACTTCTACACTCTACTTCCAACTCATTCTCACCAATCACTATGGAAACTTTCAAAGAAATATGGTCCTATGATGTTTCTAAATCTTGGTGGTGTCCCTACTGTTATAATTTCACCCACTGAATCTACAAAAGAGGTTTTAAAAAATCATGACCTTGACTGTTGCAATAGGCCACTTTTAAAAGTCACTAGAAAAGTGTCTTATAATTATAAATACATATATTTTTAAGCCTTATGGTGACAACAAGAAGAATATGCAAAAATCAATGTTCTTTTATTTAGTGAAAAAAGGGTTAAATCATTTCGGTTCATCATAACAGAGATTTCATGTCTTGGTTCAGAACAAAACATTTAAAAATATCTCCTTCTCTCACTTTAAGATTGAAAATATTTTCCCCAGTCAGAATTTTTTTATCATTACAAAACCAATATTGTTCCCCAAAATATTTTTGGATATTGAGCAATTTATTTGGAATGATTCTGGGCTTGTTTTATCTTGCATATGGCATGATAGTACGCTACCTGCACAAAGAGGGTAGATCTGCGAAACAAGAATTGTTTACTGATATTGTTTAATATTTATTGTGCAGTAAATATTTATATTCCAAAACATGCGGTTCACATTTGCGATATTCGTATGAGGAAACAACTTATTTTGAGTAGTAGACTAAAATAAAATATGATTTTCATTGTTTTGTTTCTCCATAAAACTATCCGGTGTGATTTTTAGTCACAATATCTAAATTATCCTAACAGGACTCTTATCATTCGTTTAAAAAAAGGAATATATATTATGGGTTTATCTAACATGAATCGGTTAAATGGAAAAAGAAGATGAAGGAAATATTTTCTCACAACACACGCCGAAATAAATAATCATGTCAGCTCGTGAGAAAATAAAAAAACTAAACATTCGTTCATGATCAAAATTTGTAAATTAAAAAGCATGTCAAACTCATATCCAACATATGAATAAGTTTACAGTAGTCAAGATTTTATACAAATAAAATATCCAAAATGACAATGTTAATGCTCCATTCAATTCAACAAGAGAATCTTGTGTATTCTAAAAGGAATACACCAAGTGGTTCAACGTTTGGATGGTTGAACCATAGAAGATAGTATAAACGGAATAAATCCAATGATCAATATGAAAATAAAACACAATAACTTATAATAAATGGACTCGATCCAACGGCTTAATGGTGCTATATGCTTGCTTGGAAAGATTTGAAACAAAGGAAGGTTTTTACTAAAAGGATATACAATAGTTGGTATCTTATTCAACTAGCTTCGAACTAAGCAAAGAACCAAATTTGTTTTGTATTTTTCTCTCTATATCAACATAGTAAAACGAACACTACATCACAAAAACTAGTTAATATGTGTATGAACATACATATGGGAAGAAATTAAGATTTGCACCTCAATAGAATAAACAAGTACAACCTCATTAATGTTTAATTTATACTCAATCAAACTTTATGTATTTCATCTAGATTTTTTAGGTATGCGTTAGATAAATAATTACTCCTCTCTACTGAATCAACGTAAAAAGGTAGTAGGAATGCTCTGACACCACTTAGAGAGAGTAGAAGGCATGGTAGCACTATGAGAATGTGGAAATAAATATGCACAACAAAGATGGCTACAAATAAAAATTCTAATTTTTACCTTAATTAATTTTATCGTTTTATCCTAAACATACATCTATATGATAAAACAGATAAATCAAACCAAGCATTCAATAAAGGCAATGTTTCAGGGAAAAAAACCCTTTCGGGTAAAACCTTTTATTTCACTAATATAGTTTGCAAATCGCAACTTACAACCTTATGAGTGAAATACATCTAAATGAATCTCCTGCAGGTGACCTTTGTCTTCTTTAGAAATCATTCTCGCAAGAACCATAAACACCGCAGTCTTCCTTCTACCTTAGCCTTCGTCTTCAGTAGTGATCCCCTTGGGATTCACAAGTCATCATTCTTGTGCGTAGTCTGTTCCTAAGCTCTCCTCTTACTTCAAAAATCAAAGTTCTTCTTCTTTCTTGCTTTTTTAAATCTTTCTACTGCCTGTAAGTCACAGTCTTTGTCTTTTCTTTGGTTCTTCTTCTCTGTATTAGCTGGTTACTGTAGCTAGGGTTTCTTCTTATTTGTTCAGTTATGGCGATGTTAGATGGTAAATCCATAGAGGAATTTAGGCATAGATACAATATCCCTTATTGGGTAATCATCAACTGTGCCCCCTTTCCTATAACATTCGTAGGGTTGATTGGGTACATTGGATTCACACTCTCTTAATAACTCAAGCGGGTTTAACATTTCCCCGAATGAGCTATTTCTGAGATTCTTTAGGTACTTTGCCATTGTTACTGCTCAGTGTGCCCGCAACGTATGGAAGATAGTTAATGGTGTCCATAGAATAAATACTCTCTATGGGACAAAGTTAGGTCTTCCTGAGATATGCTACTATTATGTGTTTTCAAAGACCAAAGAGGATCTATTGTACTTGAAAATCAAAAGGGTCGATCGAGTTCTGGTGGTAAACCTCTCGAATTCTCACAAGGACTACTGGGAAAATGGTTTTATTGTAAGGAACTGGCAGCACTCTCTATTATTGAAAGGCGAAAGACCAGTTGACCTCCCCATTCTTGACTATGGGGAGGCCAAAATAGGTCACTTTCTCTTTTTTATCTTCTGTTAACTTATTGTAGATTCTTTCTCATTTTCGTGTCTTACATTCCTCTTCTTTGTGGTTACAACTCGTAGCAAGATCTAGGAGCATGATGTCAGTGAGATCAATACTCAAGATCTCATGAATACCTGGGGCATAAAGGAGAGACTGGTATAAGGTGAGCATCCTAGGTTAGTGGCCTTTCTTTAGGAGTACAAGAACACAGGTACTAGCTTTATTACTCATCCGGTTGATTGAGTTCTAGTTTTAAGGGCTTCAGATGTAAGCTCTTCCGAAGAGGAAAGTTCTGAAGAAGAGAAGGAGAGCGAGGAAGAGAGAAGAAGAGGATGGAAAGAAGTTGGAGGATAAGAAGAAGAAGAAGAAGAAGAAGAAGAAGAAGAAGAAGAAGAAGAAGAAGATATGGCCCCTTTAGTTTAGAAGAGGAGGTTAAGACTTCCTGATGATGACGACGACCACGCAGTCCTGTGTGATAGGATTCTAACATTAAATATTTATGTGGAAAATTCTCCCAAAGGCAGTGGTATTGGCTCGTCTGATAAGGGTAAGGAGGAAAAGAGAGAGAAGAAGAATAAGAAGAGGGAGGAAGAATAGAGGAAGAGAGAGAGGGAGAGAATACGAGGAAAAAAGAGAGAGATAGAAAATAAAGGCTAAGATGTTAGATTTCCATATACTGGTGGGCCCACTATCCCTAGCCTGGAGGGGGCTAGTGTGGGAGACTCCCCCCTCTAGCCCCAGATTTGCTGAAGAGGTCGGTGCTCACTACTGATTGCGAGAGGTCCTTGAGGTTGGGGCCTTCTCAACTTGCTCTAAAGACCGCATAGAGGATGGCCCTGGTAAGCCTCTCTCACTTATTTCCTTTCTTTACATTTCTCACTTCTGTTTTAATTTCCTATTATTCTATTTTTCTGTAGATACTGTCTGACTTAACCACCCTCCAGGATAATCATTCTGGCAGCTTTAAAAGGGAGGAAGAGCTAAAAAAGGCCCTGGACACCGAGAAGGTGGCCTTAGGGGCCAAGAAGACTGCCTTTGCCAATGCTCGCCAATCATGGGAGCATGAAAAGAATAATATGTATAAGGCCTATGATGCCTTAGAGGCTTCTCATAAGGTGATAGTTACTGAGAAGTCAGAATTGGTGGAGGCCAACAAAGATTTGACTAATAGGGTGGCCAAGATGGAAGGCGACCTTCCCCAAGCCAAGGATGATAGCTACCGAGAAGGCTTCTATAAATCTTATGAGGATTATGAAAGCCAAATGGATTATGCATGCAAGGTTTCCTTTTAAAGGGAATGGGACCAGGCTTTGAAGGCTGCGGACACTCCTACAAGTTCTGAGCTCTTCGGCCTTCATTCGCCTGGTTCGAACCCTTTTATTTAGGATGAAGAACGAAAGGGTGAGGACAGAGTGCTGGCAATACTGAAATCGTCCCTGCTGTAGTTGGCGGGAGCACTGGTGGTGGCTAGGAGTAGCAGGTGGTCGTAGGGGTGGCAATTCGGGTTAGTCGTGTCATTTTTGGGTCGCTTTGATTTTGATTTTATTATATGTTTTGAGTACTCTTAAATCAATACAAGCTAATCGTGTCATGTTCGGGTTATTACCGTAAAATATTTGTCGTGTAAAAAATTTCCAGCCCTAGGTGGTCGACAAGGGAAAGATCAAGGTTGGGAAAGATCAGGTGAAAGACTAGGGCTCTCGTAGACTAGGAGTTCCTGTTTTCCTTACACAATGTTTTATTTTCATTGGTATGTAACCTTATTTTGTAAACTTTATGTAGTTTCCAGTGGCCCTTTTTCTCTTTGTGATAATGAAATTTCTTTCCTTTGTCTCATGTGTTCATATCCTTGAGTTTATGCTAATGTTTATTTCTGGTTTGGCATGTATTATTTGTAGTCTGTTGATTTAGATCGCTATATTTCTCCCAATTTTTAACTGGGGAGAATTCTTGGACCTAATATCTGTATACAAGCTCGCAAAGCCTTCATTAAGATTTATAAAAAACTAAGATCTTGGAACGAATAATACAAAAACCAGACCGAATTGATTGCCAAGTTATATAATGACCTTCAAGAGAAGGGAGAGATAGGGCCTCTATCAAGAGGAGCTTAATTCCCTGAAGGCCTAATTTTTGGGGAGGACTGAGATTGCCCAAGTGGGGGAGGTCTTACAATCTGAGAATGATGTTTTACGAAGGGAGGTGGAGAGCTTAAAATCCTTCATAAAAGTGCTGAAATATAATGTCAAGAAGCTAAGGTGCTCTTTTAAGGCAGGGCTTAGAGAGGTTTGGAAAAAGGGTTATGATGCCCCAGTAAAACTAAATCTCTCAAGGATGGTTGAGCATTCTTAAGGAGGCGAGAATCCTGAAGGAATCCAAGCTTTGGTATAAATACTAGGTTGAATGTCTTGCCTATAGCCATAACCCCTTCTTGATAGGTGATGAATGGATTTCGGCCAATGCCATTTTTCCCCAACTCTTGGACCAGGGCCTTGATGAAGATGTCGAGGAATTTGCCCCGAAGCTAGACAATGGTCAGAGGGCAGCTATAGCAGAATATCTTTCTTGATGCCTTAGCCCCTATTAGGCTTTTTTATATCTATTTTTTATTGTGTGATTGTAACCATGTATCTATAATAAAGAATTTTCTTATGTTTTAAGTGTTGTGCTGACTAAACATATTTTGTTTTTCGTAGGTTACTTGACACTTTCATCGACTAAAATGATATTGATTGACCAATCGTAGGCTTTAAGTAGGTTAGTACTTAGTTTGAATCGTTTTGGGCCTTGGAAGCCAACTAAATGATATTTAAGCGTTGGAACTTTACCTTTCATGTATTTGAACATTCTCCTAGTTTAATATGTCTAAGAATTATCATTCCATTCACATTACCTTTTAGGTCATGTCTTAACACTCCCTTATGTCTAAGTGAGATGATGGCGAGAATGTACCTGGTTATTGGGCCATCCACACGATAATCTTTTTTGTGACCAACAGATGTTGGCAACCAACCAAAGTTATCTTTATTGCCTAAGGATCCCCAATAGGGCTTTTGTTGTTATCGGGGCAACTCATGAGGCCTCTTGTGTTAATAACAAGGGCCTGAGGGTAATTTAAAGTGTTTGTATTTAACCTACTAACCCTGTTCATTAGTCATTCAAAATACGCACAAAGGAGATATCGTTGGGAAAAGGCGCAAATTTATGAGATATAATCGAGATGAGTTAAGTAGCCAATGTAAGCTTTTAGAATAAAGGGACCAATCCAGCCTTTATTCATAGCAAATTGTCTTATGAAGCAACAAAAATAAAAAATTCTGCTACCTTAAGAAAAGAAGATCTAAAAGTAAAACTTCTTGAGATTAGCTGCATTCCATGCTCTTGGTATCTCCCTGCCCTCCAGTGTTTCCAGATGATATGCTCCTTGAAGATCATCTATGATCACTTTGAATGGTCCTTTCCAGTTTGGTCCCAGTTTTCCGTCCGATGGTCTTACAGCATTATCGAGGACTTTTCACAGGACAGAGTCTCCTATTGAAAACTTCCTCAAGTTGACCCTTTTGTTGTACTGCTTGGCTAGTTGTTGTTGGTAGGATGACAACTTGATCAAGGATAGATCTCGTCGATCATCTGCTAGGTCAAGTTTAGTTCATAAGGATGCCTTGGTTTATCAGCGTGGTTTTTATAGTAGGGAGGC
The DNA here is from genome assembly GCA_949130495.1 of Sambucus nigra. Lineage (NCBI taxonomy): Eukaryota > Viridiplantae > Streptophyta > Magnoliopsida > Dipsacales > Adoxaceae > Sambucus > Sambucus nigra. The sequence continues at coordinate 319,975,381 of OX422215.1, read as the reverse complement.
TCGATTCCAAAGGGATGGCAGCCTCCATGCCTTAAGCAAGGGAAAATGGTGTTTCCCCAATTGATATCTTAGGCATTATTCGATAGGCCCATAAAACATGAGGGAGTTCATCCACCCAAGATCCCTTAGCTTTTTCTAATCATTTTTTGATTCAATCAATCATGGTTTTGTTGGAAGCCTCTACTTTCCCATTTATTTGGGGATACGCCACAGAACTGAAGTGGTTCTTGATGCCGTGCTCGTCACAAAAATCTTGGAAGAAACCACTTTTGAATTGAATACCGTTATTGATATTGATGGCTTTTGGTATCCCAAAGCGGGTTCTGATGTTTCTCTATATGAACCTAGTCATGTCAGAGTCTTGGATGTTCGCCAATGGTTCTGTCTCAACCTATTTAGTGAAATAATCAGTGGCGACCAATAGGTACTTGGGATTTCCAGAAGTAGTAGGTAGTGGTCCCACGATATCTAATCCCCATTGCGCAAAAGGCCACGGAATAGTGAGAGATTTTAGGTCACCAGCGGGCTGGTGAACCATAGACGAGTACTTTTGGCACTTTTCACATTTATGAATATATTTTCTAGTGTCTTTCTGCATATGAGGCCACCAATATCCCTCCTTGATTGCAAGAAAGTCTAGAGATCTTCCACCTACATGACTCCCACATATGCCTTCGTGAAGTTCACTAACTATTTTCTTGGCATCTTATGGGTAACTGCAGTGGAGGTAGGGCCCTGTGAATGACTTCTTATAAAGTTTCCCCTTAGGGCAAAGGTAGAAATGAGCAGCATTGACTTTGACTTGGTGGGACGGATTCTTATCATCTGGCAGTATGTCGCTCCGTAGATAATTAATTATGGGATATATCCAACTTGGGGCTTTATCTATGAGGAGGACTTTTTCGACTATGACTGTATGATCTATACTGGGTTGCACGAGGAACTCAATCGGTATTTTCCTTTACTTAGTGTTGTTAAGGCATCAGTGTGACTATTTTGTCCTCGTGACTGAATCTCCACCTACTCAAAGTCTCTCATGAGTCCTCTTACTACATCAAGGTATGCTTCTATTCGATCTTCTTTGGCGTTGAAGTCTCCATTTAACTGTTTGGAAACCAATTTATAATCGCCAAATACGTTGAGGCGTCTTGCCCGCAATAGTTTGCCTTTTTGCAAACCAACAATCAATGCTTCATAATCGCCTTCATTATTGGAGGCTTTAAAATCCCAACCTAATTCCCTCATCGATTATTGTGTCTTCGGAGTTAACAAGAACAATACCTACCACTACCCCCTTAGATTTTGAGGCTCTATCAACATACTGTGTCCAATTTTTGGACGTTGCATCACATGTGACCAATTACTTTTTATTCAACTGATCTGCTGGCTGATCTCTTGTGAACTCAGTAATAAAATCTCCTAGGATATATCCATTGATCACCATTCTGGGATGGAAATGGATGTCGAATCTTTTTAGCTCAACCGACCACTTCAAAAGACGCCCATATAGGTTAACTTTTCATAGAATGACCTTGAGTGGGTAAGAAGTGATTAATGTTATGGAATGAGCTTCGAAGTAGTGCTTCAACCTCCTCGAAGTGTTCCTAAGGCATAGGCCAGCTTTTTCAGAGGCAAGTATCATTGTTTAGCATCTAGTAGCGTCTTATTGGCGTAGTAAATCGGATGTTGTTCTCCTTCTCTTACACAAACTAAGGCGAAGCTCATATAATGGTCTGATACTACTAGGTAAAGGTATAATTGTTCTCCATCGTCTAGAATTACCAATAGTGGGGGCTTATTAAAGTAATAGTTGACCTCTTATAAAGCTTACGAGCAGTCTTCATTCCATACTAGGCCTTTGTCTTTATTTAAGAGCAAGAAGAATGGTCAGCAGCACTCCGAAGACTTGGAGATGAAGCGGTTAAGTGCAGCGAGCATTCTAGTAAACCTTTGAACATCTCTAAGTGTCTGAAGAGGTTAGACCTTAGTGATAGCATCGATTTGGTCTGGGTTAGCCTAGATTCCCCTTTTACTCACTAGGTAGCCTAAGAATTTTCCTGACTCGACCCCGAATGAACACTTACTTGTGTCAAGTTTCATTCGATACTTCTTAAGGATTTTGAAGGTTGTTGCTGGATCAGAGAGGTGATCGACCTTGTTCTTTTTTTTTTACGAGCATATCGTCGATGTAAATTTCTATTGTCTCTCCCATCTGTTTGCTAAATATCTTGGTTACCAATCTTTAGTAAATTGCCCCTGTGTTCTTGAGGCCAAAAGGCATGACCTTATAGCAATACAAACCAACTAAGGTTATAAAGGAGGTCTTATCCTAGTTAAGCCTGTATAGCTGGATCTGATGAAATCCTGAGTAAATGTTAAGTAAGCTCATCCTTTCGTGAGTCGCTATGGCGTCAAACAGTTGATCTATTTTTGGGAGATGGAAGTTATCCTTAGGACATGCCCGGTTGAGGTCAGCAAATTTTATGCACACCCTCCAACTGCCATTGCTCTTGGGTAACTGGGTTGGATAACCACACGAGGAACTGAACTTCCCTGTTAGATTCTTCATCCAGTAACTTCCCTACCTATTTCTCCATCGCTTTGTCCTTTTCGAGTGACGTTCGGCGAGCCTTTTGAGTAATGGGTTTAAAAGTAGGATCGACGTTTAGATAGATACATGCCAAGATGGGGTCAATACCAGGTAACTCGTAAGGCTCCCATACAAAAAAATATCTGTTGCTTTTAAGGAGTGCAACCAATTCTCTTTTCTTCTGATCGGTAAGAGCAGATCCAATTAAAAAATTCCTTTCTATCAAGTTGTCATCGGCTACAACTTCTTCCAGGATTTCAATGACCCTGTCAATGGGGTGGACCCTGCTCTCTTCCACCCCTGGTTGACCATACCATCATTGCTATTTAGCGAGAGAAACCACTTCTTGGACTTCCTCGGGCTCCTTATTTTTCTCTTTCTTCGGGAGGATGCCAGCGATGAAACATTTTCGAGCTGTAGCCTGGTCGCCATAAATTTTAACCACTACACGATCTGTAATGCATTTTATCTTTTGATGATAAGTGGATGGGATGGCCTTTATGGCGTGGAGCAAACCCTTTCCCGAAATAGCATGGTATGGGACTCGATGTCCACAACTAAGAATTCGATTAACTTCAAGATGTTTCCTAACCTAACTGGCAAGGTGATCTTTCCCAATGACGTGGTGATCCTTCCTACGAAGCTAACCAATGGAACAATGGCTTCTTTGAGGTCGGTGACATTCAATTTCAGCTTATGGAACAAGTCTAGATACATCACTTCAGATGAACTCCCCTGGTCCACCGGTAGCTTGTCGACATCCCAGTTAGCAATCCTGAGCGTGATTACTAATGCGTCATGATGTGGGGTCCTTACCCCGACAAAATACTCTTCAGTGAACACGATGTGCTTCTTGTAATCAACATCTTCTGGTCACCGATGTTTTCCAACTTGAGTCTTACTGGGTCGATCTGAAAAGCTTCCATCATGACAGTCACCTTCTTGAGTTCCATTCTAACGGCATTGCCCTGAATCTGTTTGAGGTCTGATTCCCCATGAATGATCGCGAACTCGTGTCCTGTGTCATCATCGAGGACATTGTCTAGTTTCTGGTCACCACTGGTTTTGACCTTTTCTATTTTCTTGCCAATGTACTCGTTAAGGTGCCCTGCCTGAACTAACTCTTCCAGATGTGACTTCAAAGCTTTACAATTTTCGATTCAATGACCACCCCTTGTGGAATGCACACCTTAATGCATTATTTTTCCTGATTGGATCTCGCCCATCTTCTTGGGCCATTTGACGAAAGGCTAGTCCTTGATCTTGTTGAGAATCTAGGAAATGGGTTCCTTAAAGACTGTGTTAATAGCCTGTAATGCCTTAGAGGGGTCATTCTTACCTCCACCTTTGGAGCCATTTTTGCCCCTGTTCTTGCTTCCCTTTATTTGAGTGCCATTCTTTTCTGTCCCCTTGTTCACCTTTGCTCGACCATTGTCTCCCCCATTATGATGGACTACGTTCTTGACCTTGGCATATTTATTAATACGGGCCATAATATCATCGATGTTTACGGCTTCCTTATTGGTGAGAGAATGGTGCATTAGAGAGGTGGTCGGCAAGATAATTTTGAAGGATGCTACAGTAACTGGCTCCCAGCAGTCCTCGATCTCATTAAAGACCTACCAGTACCTTTTGGCGTAATCTCGGAGGTTTTCCTAAGGCTTTTTCTTCATAGTGAGCAGTGCATCCATCCGCTTACTGCTCGTTATGAACGGTGCCGTGAAAGCCTCTGCCAATGGTATGAAATTCCTAATCGACTTGTAGGGGAGCCTCTCAAACCACTTATGTGCTACATCGTGTAAGCTAGAAGGGAATATCTTGTACATCACTGCGTCATTGTGGCTCCATAAGGTCATTTCCTATCGATATTACCTAACATATTCTATGGGATCTGTTTTCCCGTCGTAGATCTTGAATCTAGGGACAATGCATTTCTTAGGGGTCTCGTCACATTTAGTTTCTCTTGAGAAAGGGGTCTTCATCTGAGAATTTATAGATCTCCTAGCAAGCTCTCTAGTCGATCTGGCTCCTTAGTGTGCTGGATGTCGGTCTATCTCCCTGTGGACCAAAATCCTTAAATCCTCACTTGGTCTATCATTGTTCACGTGGGGCCTCTCCTGGTGTCCACACTCTAATTGTGCTCGTTCTGATCTGTCACATTCAATTGTATCCTAGTTATGCCTAGGGCTCCTTCCTTGATTGGGGGAATTTTTCCACTAAGGACTAGGAGTCCTGCCTTGACACCGCCTTGTGTTTCTGGAGAGATCTATCTCCATTCTTTCTTGTCTCCTCTTGAGGAGAGAATTATCTTGTTCTTGGCGGTGTGTTACCTCCTCCTGTTCTCAAAGTCTGGCTTTATAGGCGTCAACCAGCCTGGAAATCTGAGTGGACCTTGGAGGTCCATGAGTCTCTTCTGAGGGTTAACTTTCTTAGCGAAACCTTGGGTTTGATTGTTGGCGAATTTTAGACCTGACCCTAGGAGGGAAAGGCTCTTCCTAAACATCACCGGCTTGTCGAATATTGTTGTTGTGGTGAGACATTGATCGCTTTCTGGTAATGAATGCTTTCATAGGAACACAAGTCGATTCCACAGATGGCGCCAATTGTGAGTGCAGAAAAATTCACAATAAAAATATTCACGAAAATAATCACAAAAGAAGAAAGTAAATAAATCGCACACGATAACGATGTATGTGGTTCATCAACTTGTCTACGTCCACGAGAAGTTACTTGTTTTTTATTAAGTGTCTTTCAACGATTATAAGTTTTTCATCCTCTTTGCCCCGGGTTAGGGAGTACAATTTATACATATGTTTGTTACAGAGCTTGACTTGTTTAAGGGACTCCCATCATCGTATGGAGGTTGGCTATGAGATGCTTGAATATCTCGACCGAGATTCTCAGCACCTGATTTGACCATATCCATGAGTGTCCTTCTCTAACTAAACTGCTCGTGCAAGGATTAAGCCACAATTTGGGCCGGATCAAGATAACTTAATTTATCTTGTCGGGCTACTCTCCTGGGATTGTAAAAAGTGGGCTCCCATAAGTATATATTTGTGCTTTTTTATTTGTATTTGACTTACTTTATATATTGTATGTTAGTTAAAAAATTCAAACGTTGTAGTATATGTTCAATTTTTAATTTTGTGGTATGTGTTACCTTAGTTGGTAAGATGTACTAATCATGTTTTAGCATAGACTTCTACACCTGCTAATTTATGTGTTACGTACATATCTAGTCCTGTTGGTGATGGGACCTTAGCAGGTCATTAAGTGCCTAGTTGCTTGCATGTTTCTTAGATATGCTAATATCTTAATAAATAGTTTTATATTATATATATACGATAACATGTTGGGTTCACCTTTTATTAAAACGACGTCGCTCTGTGTTATTTAACGGTAACATTGATTTTATGTGGATTACATCTAGCCTACTGTTGTTTTAAATGCCATCATTTTAAAAAGGAGCCTTTAATTGTTTGTTAGTTTGTTACAACTGTTAGGCTACGTGTCAAATTTTTAAAGGGGTACTTTATGTTTCTTTATCAGACGTTAGATCTATTTTAATTAACGGTTGTATGTATATACTTTGCAATCCTTGTGCACATTTTTACACCAATCAGTACACACCCATTAAGTCTATAAGTACAGACTTTGGGTACTTCTTTTTTTATCCTAAAAAATCATTTTTGCACCGTAACTCTGCCAAATTAATTTTTAGAGAGAGAGAGGAGAGTTCATACACCACCACACACACACTAAGGTAATTCATTGTGTTCTTGTTTGGAGATTTAAACTCACCAATGGATTATACCTAAAAAACACTAAATTTGTTTAATTTTAGTGTGTTTGATTTGTGTTGAAGTTAGTTTGAATCTATTAAACCTTTTTCAAAAACTCTCAACTTAGGGTTTGGTTTCATATTGTTGATTTCTTTAAAAATAAACCCTAAGTTTTTCACTTATGATTTTATATGATTTATTTTTTAAGTGAAATTGCATCTCTCCATGTTTGATCTTGTTTAGATTGTGTGAAATCTGGTTGTGTTGACATTGTGGCTATCATATTATTTTTTTGGGGTGAAAAACACAATACACACTAATTTTCACTACTCTTGTGTTCTTATTCATCTTGCAGTTAGATCTACTTGTTTAGATATTGAATGCTAAAAAATGTTGTGTATATCACTACACACACGAAACACTTTGTTTTGTGTTATTTTTGTCAAAACTTGTTGATAATCAATTGCATGTTAGCTTGAGGGTTTTCTTACACCTCACACACGGCTCTACACGTTCTGTGTATTTGATTTGTTTGGTTCTGGTTTGTTTTGACACAATATGTAATACAACTTCCTTCTTATTCATATTTCTGATTTAGTGTTTAAGAAGTTTTGTATATTTTAAGTCGGTGTTAAAATCTATTTTTAACAAAGATTAATTAAGGTTTAGACACTTAAACCTAACTGATTAAACAAGACTTATCCTATTCAGATGTTATACCTGTTTATATTCTTGACCTTGGACTTTATATACCTAAATTGATATTGACATTGGACCAAGGATTGAGAGAAAGAACCGAGGACTGTTATACTGATCGAGAACATTGAACTATCAAATTATTGGACTATTTTTAATTAATTTAATAGAGTATTAGATTAAAACTGGTTTAATCTAAACTCATAAGTAAAGCAGTTTGATTATATTTGACTTTGTGCTTATAGTGTATATATTTGGTTTCATATTGTTTCTGTATTGCTAGATTGTATATGCTTACTTGATTATTCTTGTTTTACAATCTTAGTCTTATTTCAGATCTGTGATACATCATTTACATATCACTTTTAGATCATGCACATTGTACACCACTATTCATATGGGTACTAATTTTTGTGTACATATTAGATCAAATCTGATTGTTCTGATTTTGAAAATAAAGTTTATTGAAAACAGCTTAAATCAATTTGTTTAAACAAGAAAGAAAGAACATAAGATTTGCTACTAATAATTAGGAGAACAAAAATTGTTGCATTATCATTCTAGTTGTAACATTAAGGGTGAGTGTGTCATATAGAATATGACACATCACAAAAGCATTGCACTACCACTAGTCATTATTAGAAATCAATAGTCATTGATCCAACCTGCATTGAGGAAGCTATAGGGAAGGCTGAGACGTGAGGAAAGCAAAGTGGACAAGAGCTTCATAGAGAGGTTAATTGTGTAAGAGAAACCGGATTAAAGAGAAGCTTGGTCGAGATAGGTAATAGATTGTTCTGATTTATCTTGCTTTGAGTCTTGTTGCATGTTTGTATGTTCATTCGATTTTGATTAATTCTAGTGGACTTTGGTAGACTAGGTGACCTTAGAGGATCCGTCATATTTCCCATGGAAGGGTTTTTGCGACGTAAAATAAACATCGCCTGCTTTAATTTTTGCCTTAATCACCTGACTCGAAAAAGTAGGATTAATGTCTAGAAACGCGCCTAAATAAACTGAATTAATTATTCTCTCCTTAATCACTTAGTTTAATCAAGATAATAATTAGGACTTTAATTAACCTGCCAAACCTAAATCAGTTTGTAGTATAGTTATCAATTTAAGGAACGTTTAAATTGGTCCCCTCTTGATAATCTGTTAAACTTGTAGGTAATTTGGGTTTATTCAGCACTAGTTTACTTTCACACCATAGTCTTTTGCGCCTTAGTCATCCACTCAGCTTTTTGGTCGAGACAGAGGGGGAGAAGGATATTGGAGATGATAGAGGAGAGAGAAGAGGGAAACTAGACCTAGGCAAAAAGTTAGTATAATGATTTTTTGGGGGTATTTTATATTTTAGTCAAGTGTACTCAATTTTGGCACACTTTAAAGCAGTGCAAAATTTTGGCACTGTTTTAAAGTGTGCCAGATTGTCATTAAACCATTCCAGAATTTCGCACAATTTTAAATTGTGCCGGATTTTTAATATCAGGGTGTGCCATATTGTTGTTTTTGGTGTAGTGTTTCCACACTAACACATAGATTTTGTAACGTAAAACTGTACAAATAACATAGACTCATACATGCTTACCCATAGTATGCCACGATCGAGGCACCCAAACACTTAATACCACATGCACAAACCCTATAAGTAAAACATATACACACACATGCAAGCGAGCACGCTCACACACACACACACACACACATATATATGTGCGTGTGTGTGTGTGTAAGGCATAACTATAAAGTAAGGAACATACCATACTACCCCACTAACCATGCCTTGAATCCTCCTAAGATTTCCCTATTTAGTCTCCTGGTGGTGCATAAACCCTTGGCGCGGCCGGTGCAGTTGCAAAAGCCCCCAACGCTAGAAGTCCTTGGCCCTGCTGCCCCTAAGTCTTAGTAAACCTCGTAGCCCGATACCCTATCTCTCCACAAGTATAACAAGCAAATCTAAAAGGTTCAAATTATTTACTCGACGCGCGGTCTCCTTAATGTCCCTGTCCCTGTTACTGTCCCTGATAGGCCTGTAAATTGAGCGCCCGAGGCCCGAAGCCCGCCCGTGCGGCCCGCTATTTTCGCGCCGAGCTTTATTTGAGTTTGAGCCGAGCCGAGCCTGAGCCAAAATTTCAAGCCCGAATGAATTTCGGGCCGAGCTTGAGCTGAACCTTGGCAAGCCTGAATTGGGCCCGAAGCCCGAACTTCATATTTCCAAATAAATAAATAAATAATTTATATAATTGCTCAAGTCACAATAGGCCTTTGTTAGTAATCAAATTTTGCTAAATGTATGAAATTTAATAGGCATTTGTAGGTTTTCACTCTTATTTCCCTTGTTTTAATTTAATACATTTCATAATTATATATTTTATTTCATGAAATATCAATTAGATTTTAATGTGTAATTTTTTTCATGATGGAAATACAAGAAAACAAAATTAATTCAAACTTTTTTAGCAAAAAAATTGAAATCGGGCCCGAAGCCCGTAATATATATGAGCCGAGTTCGGGCCTAGGTGGGAAAAAATAATTCGGGCCGAGCTCGGGCTTGAGCATGGGTAAGTGAGTTCGGGCCGAGCCTGAGCAACCCCAAGCCCGACTCACCCAACCCGATTTACAGCCCTAGTCCCTGAGAGGCATGTGGAACACCACTGCCCGGTTGAAGGGCATGCTAATCTTGCCTTACTCGAGGCTTCTTCTATGGTTGGTCATTTCGAATCTTGTTTCACCAGTTACTTTGGTTCCATTTGAATCATCTGACTCAATCCTCTTCATAAACTACTTTTGATAATTTATCTTCTTTTTCTATAACATTAGTGCGACATCCACCACCTGAGAATAAGTGGTGTATGCCGGATTCCCCAGAACTACTTACTTGATTGACTACATCAAACCCTTAATAAAATATTCCTTATTCTTCTCTTCAGTGTTCACCTCCTCAGGTGCAAATAGAGATAAATTACTGAACTCTTATTTATAATTAACTACAGTCCTCAAAACCCTGCTCTAAATCAAGAAAGTCAATCTTTTTCGTACTCCTAATAGAATAAGGAAAGTATTTATCATTGAATTTCACCATTAAAAGTGTTTTATTTAAATAATTATTTTATTAAAAGAAAACTATTTTTTATATAAAAAAACTCGGCAAATCTGTTTTACAAAAAGAAACTATGTCATATAAAAAAAATTGTACTTTTTATAATGTTTTAAAAATAGATAAAATTGATCTTTTAAATGTTGTTTTTATAAAACAATTTTAAGTTTTTATAGACAATAAAATAAAATAAAATAAAATAAAAAATAATTTTAATTTTAATTTTTTAAAATAAGAAAATTATACTAATACTAAAAATAACAAAATAAAAAAAACTATTCTTATACAATAAAAAACGGTTATATAAAAAAAATTAAAAATATGGCAAAAATGTACATTTTAAATTGTTTTAAAAAAAATTATACCGTTTTTTGAAAAATTGCTAAAATGGTTTTATGTTTTCTTGAAAATAACAAAATTATGTTAATCCTAAAAATAAAAAAAATGATTTATACAATAACTGTATACGGGTTCTGCTCCCTTAGTGGATGGTTTTAATGCATCATTTGTTTATATAAAAAACAGCTAAAAATGATTTTTTAAAAGTCTATTTTTCTTCTCCTTATCCTAATCTTAAAAAATTATAAAAAAATAAAATTTTCAAGAAGGAAAATTAATGCTATCAAATATCAAACTACAATCCATCCCTAGTCTCAAACCTATAGATCACCTAACCGTGAGTATTACCTAGTTACTCACCTACAAAATTCCTAAAAACATAATCAACCCACTTAGGACAAAACAACATAACGACATACTATCTAGTCTCATACCTAGAAAATACCTAAACGTACGCATGAACACTCCCTAGTCCAATACCTATAAATCATCAACAATAATAATATGCCTACTCACTAGTCCGATACCTAGAAAGTAAGGTACTAATACCAAGGGTAAACATACAACTAATGTGTATAGCCTAACATCCCAATGATATCATTTTCGTAACATATCCAATTTCGCTATTACTTTCATTCTTTAGTTCAACATCAAATTCCATTATGTCACTTTTGTACAAATTCCAGTTCATGCATAATAAACCAATTATATTATGTAGTAAACACATTCTACAAAATAGACCAGCAAGTTGTCCAAATTCAATATTTCAATTTGAGTGACGATATAGAAATTTAAACCATAAATCGGGTTAAACATGCGTATTAACAATTTTCAGCAACATGTTTAAACATTCGATGTCATATTAATCGTCTACATAATTTCATATATCAACACATATGATCGAATTACATATATTTTTTAACATGGATTTGTCCCAAGATCCAACAATAATAAAATCTAATAATCTAACATGTGGTATTTTAAGTATTTAAAACCAATTTCAGAAGTTTATATAACATAGTTATAATTAGATTATCACTTTCCCTAATTAGAATGCTAATTGTTCTTAAAAAACATGCATATATAATGTTGAGGAAATTTAAGGACAAAAATAATGATATTATTGTCTAAAAATTAAGTATTCATAAAATCTGAATATTTCACAGTGTTCGTCTCACGAAAATATGCAACTTTGCTTCACGACCTTCTTAAAAATATGAGTGTAAAGCTCCAAAATATAGACTTGGTATTTTGTTTTAATGGAGTTTTAGAGTTTAGAGATGAAGATAAAAGGAGTATATAACTTTTGTTGATAAAAGTATCTATTAAGTGAAAAGAGATCGCCTGATGTTCATTTATAACTAACCAATAATCCCAACCTAAACTGGCAGCCGAACCCTCTCACGCTGGTAGGTCGCCGACAAGCAAAACGAGCTCGTGATCGCGAGTCTTTGGTCACGGTCGCGGCTCACACGGAGGTCCCATTAGCGACTCACTTTGAAAAATCAAAACTTGAAGTCGAAGAGTTTATAAAATGACTAAAATAACCCTTATGTTTATACCAAAATACGAAGTTACCAATTTAATAATTAAATGCACAAAATATTCATTTAATTCACAAAAAAATTACAAATTTCATTTAAATAAAATGTTTTTAATTTAATTCAAATTCTCTAAGTTTGAATTAAATAGACCAATTAGTTAATTAAATCCGATTCCAAAAATATAGGGTATTAAACATATTATCTTCAATTGAGTATACATAGATTATAATGAACAAGACTCTGTCTATTCTATCGTCTCACTATGAATCAAGAAAATGTAGCTTGATTTTGTGCATGACTCAAATACTTTGACACTTAATTAAGCTAAATTAACGATATATAGAAATGCTTACATTTCCATAAGCATGTTTGAAATCATCTAGGGATTGATTAAGGGAACATTAAAGTGTATTTAACTTTGAGTTAAAAAGTGGGAGCGTATCATGATGTGATGTTCAATATCAAGGTTTTAAATCCCAAAGAATTTTGTTTTTACAATTTTTTTTGCATAACAATATTTTCATATGAACTATCATCCTTCAACAATAAAATATTCATTAAAAAGATTTTTTTTAAATCCACCTTTCTCAAGCTGATATATATCTTTCACTTAGATATTTTAACACGAACTTTTAATATTTCAAAAAATAATTTTTACCACAAAACCTTTTACAGTACCTCTTTAGGATTTGATATTTAAAATAAAAATATACTTATTAAAATAAAAAATATATGAGCATGAATCTAATAACAATTGTTGGGTAAAAAATATCCAAAAGATCGGGGTTGGGAATGAATTGGGATTTTACAATTTATTGTACTTTTCTCCTATTAAAAATAATTTATTTTTTAATAAATCATTTAATGTATGTTAACAAATGATTTTTTCTTTGTTTAGTTATTATATAGAATTTCACACACATTCACATTCATGTTCATAAACATAAAAAAACATGGATATAAAGAGAGTAAGAGTTAGAGTTAGACCTTTCACCTACAACCACGCCTCAAAACATAACTTAAGAGCGCTCTTCTATCTTCCACTTACTTAGTAGTGCAACGCATAATGAGGAGTATAAAAACCTTACAACTACAACTAATAAGAATTCATTCTCTTTCTCAAGTGGAAACCAAGCATTCTAAAGGAATCACACCTCTCTAGATGTTCATAGTCAAGGCACTATCAGCCTTGAAGATATAATGGAGTTTCCAAATTTCTCGAGCCACCAATGATCGAGGCTTTATTGGGTTCTCCATTGACCTATGCTTTACATATCACCATAGACCAACTAACATGTTTTATTATAATGTTCTTATAGACTGAACATTTTTATAAAAACTTTATCCTTTCCGAGTAGATAAAACACTGTGGAAATTATGTATATTGCTATATTGTCTTCTTGTTGTTTTTCAATCTTGGAGTTTTGTTGTTGATGAAGTGCGCACAAGAGGCATTTTATGTTACATTTAATCTGGGAGGAGCTTTCCCTTAAATATTATCAATGGAATAAGAACATGTGGTGTTGTCTTTTACACAAAATGTGAGAGATGGCTCTCTCAATAAATTTTAATGTAATAGTCGCATCTAAATATCCTTGAGCCAAAAACTAGTCGTTACACTTTGTCAGGACATTGAGTCAACTTATACAATATTGAGTCGAATTAAACTCTGCATCTTAGACTAACATGTTGAGGATAAAGTGTTATATTTGAATTTCTTATAGTGTTTGAGTTTGTTTCTCATTTTTGAGGTCCCACTTTGTACTTTTATACCCCTTAGAAGTTGTGTAAGAACAATTTTTCTGATATTGTTCATAGGCATTTTTAAGTTTTAGGCTAGTTTGGCGTATCTCGTTACAATCTTCATGCACCATCGCGACGAACCTAACTCGAGCATTTCCAAGTTTGGAGACTTCCCTATATCCCATAAAGGTATAAATCAATTTAGAGTTTAAATTAATTCACAGCTTTATTTTTGGGATTTTTTTTAATAAAAAAACGAACAGGGCTTTTATTTTTAAAAGAAAAATATTTTTAATTTTAAAAACTCGTTCAAACGAGATTGTGTTTTCGTTAGAGGGGTCGCTCGTAGGTTTATCTAACGAGCATCAATCAAGGGCCTACTGTTTTGACTCGTCAGAAGGTCGTTTAAAGATGGTTCCAACGAGATTGGTGTTTCGTTCAAATGAGATTTTATTTCGTTCAAACAAATTGCCTTTTTCATTTGAACGAGCCTTGAATTTCCTTTAAATGAGTCCACCGCCTCAAAATTTATGAATGTCCTATAATGACCTGTTTTGTGTTCAGATTTTTCAGGACTTTTGCCAGATTCGTTTCTGCATATCTTTTGTAAAAGTTCTTCATTGTTTAGTGTTCTAAACCACTTTTTAATTCACAACATACATCGTGAAAATCGTTCTTGTGAATTAGTTTAAACCCTAGAAAATTTTAGTACCTTGAATGTGCTTGAGTAAGCCTCAGCTGATCACTAAAACACTCAAATGAAGAGTTTTGATTTCCTAGGAAGATTTTGGCGCTTCATTTCTCTCTTTGAGACAAGTGTACCCTTATTGCAAGTTATGTTATTACAATCATGTCATCACGGACTCTCACAACATAATAAGGACCTGAACCTCCAACCCAGTTGAAATCTATTGGCCCATGCTTATTAGTCCAAAGATTTCAGGGGAAATTGTGGGAGCCCACTTTTCACAATCCCCAGAAAGTAGCTCACCAAGATAACTTAAGTTATCTTGGTTAGGCCCAATTTATGGCTTAATCCTTGCACGAGCAGTTTAGTTAGAGCACACTTATGGATATGGTCAAATCAGGTGCCGAGAATATCGATTGAGATATTCAATCACCTCATGGTCAACCTCCAAACGATGATAGGAGTCCCTTAAACAACTCAAAATATGTAACAAACATATGTATAGATTATACTCCCTGACATGGGAAAAAGCAGATGAAAAACTTGAAATCGTTGAGAGACACTTAATAATAAATAAGTAACCTCTCTGTGGACGTAGGCAAGTTATCGAACCACATACATCGCTGTTGTGCGTGATTCTATTTACTTTCTTCTTTTTGTGATTATTTTCGTGAATCTTTTTATTGTGAATTATTCTGCATTGACAATACTATAATACTGTACGAACAAAATCATAGCAGGTACTATACGAATTTTTAAACACATATTAAAACATCCAAAAATATAATTCTGAAAATTTATTTTGACAAAAATGTTTAATGACGAAAATTACAAATTAAATGTTAAACAGTTTCAAAAATTCCTTTTTAGTAAAACCCACACACAATCATTAGTCACGATAAAATGCAATGTCATGTGGTATCATATGTGATAAAAAAATAATCCTATGACCTAATAGAATAGGTATGAGACTACCTGAGTATGGATGGATTTTGAATTTGATGTAGGTTTGAGTAAAGATCTTCGAGAGCTAGACTTAGGCATCTAGGCACGACATAATTACATAAAAAATATTGTTAGAACATAGGTCCAACTAGCTGAAGATCTATATAGCTATAACACAAAAAATAAACCCTAGGACTGATCTATATAGGTACCTTCAAAATCTTCCTCTCTCTTGGCTAGACATCCTCTCTATCTTCGAAGGTTGGGATCAAAAACTTCCTCTCTCTCTCTCTCTCTCTCTCTCTCTCTCTCTCTCAGCTAAATATTTTGTCAATTATGGTTTTTTAAGGTTCATATTTGTTTGTTTTAAGTGTTAATTTCCCATACCATTTCTAAAATCTTTGTTTAATTTATTGCAGGTGAAAAAATCTTGTTGGATCTCACATATATATATATCTCTTTTCTTCATTTCTTTTCATTGTCGATGCATTTTGTATAATACAGCTAGTTGGCTTCAATTTGAACATGACTTAAATTTTGTTAGTTTGATAACATGGAACGTACCCACATGGATTTATTTGTTAATTCTTGTATCTTTGTTCTACTAATGTGTGTATTGATGTGGTTATGTGCATTTCAATGGTTCTAAATGATCTAATGTTTCTTATATTTTATTGTATGGAGATTTAATTTTACTCATCATGGATGATTTGTAGGTTGTGTAAAGGGAAATAAATGGATTTGAGGACGAATGTTAAGTCTAGGTTGGTTGAGTTTTTGAAACAGACTCCTAAGGAGAATGGGTAGAAGGTTGGGTAGCATTTGGGGATTTTTATTTCGTTGTGTTCGCCCAAGGCATTAGTGATGTTGTACATGTCGTCGGTGAGTGGGAATAAGGATATATGTCGGTTTGGTTATTGACAAAACTTGGAGTTTTATGATATAAGTTTTCTTATTTCACTTCATATATCTTTGTTTTTTGTTAATCTGTGTATTTATTCTAATGTTTTGTAGTTAATTTGTTTATATATATATATATATATATATCAATCTTTATATTGAGTGGTGGTTTTATTTGTAGTTTTACATTTACTGTAATTTATCCAATATTCTTTGTCATTTCAGTTGTGATTTTCGTCATTAAGAAGATTTTAAACTATTAAAAGTATAAAAAAACGTTAATGATAGTCTCTGTTGAGGAAAGGACATTGATTATGCGAGATAAAGATCGGTGGGTGACGTGTTGATGGTGCCTATGATGGTTGGGGATACCATAGAGGTAACAATCAACACAAATATGTGGTTGTTTTTACATGTGTAAAGAAGCCAAATGGTGTGTATTTTGTTTTGGGTTGGTCCAGATTTGTTACAGGTTTATGCAATTGTGGTTTATGTAATTGTGTGGGCTGGGCTTTGGTTGTGAGTTTTTTAGTCTGTTTTTACCTATATATTTGAGATTTTTGTTTTGAATATTTTAGAGAGTGAGACAATTTAATTAATTTATTTTGAATATTGTAGTTAGCTCGTTATATGATATTATGCAAAGAAAAGTAGTCTTACATGTAGTTTTGTGCAGATACTCTAGGAGTTATGTTAAATCTTGAGAATATGAGTTAAAGATGTACTTCAGGTTTTTCCTGTCTTTATCATTGTTGACAAAGGAGAAAATAAATAAATAAAACATGTCTAATTCTTACTCTGATAAGCATAAAAAATAATCATTTGAAAATTCAAGATGTGTATGGAGTAGTACGACATAATTCTTTCCTTTTATACCATACATGAACATAGCAAAACTCACATCAATAGTGTTTCTGCCTCTTGTTCCTATAATGGAATCAATAGCATTGTTTAGCATCTTAATGTCTGATAAATAAGAAAAATTGCCTCTAATGTAGATTTTGTGTCCTTGTTGCAACTTCTCTATCTATAAAAAATTCCATTGAACCTACAAAATTATAATAAAACTAGTGTAGAGGGTAAGTAAGGGAGTCAATCCAAATCTAAGGGTGAAACACAAAATTGGAGAGGACATATATATAGATTCAGTTGCATTTTATTATATTTTTCAATTTTTTCTTTTTCTATTTTTTATGAATTTTTCAAGGGAATATTAATTAACTAACTATATACTAATTTTTAAAGTACTGCTAAGATGTAAAAGCTAATAAAAAATGAGGTAAATAAAATTGTGCTAAAAAGTAAACTAACTAAATTGGATTCACGAGGGTTTCAAAATTTCATCCCATAAATGAGAGATTAGCACTCAATAATCATCATCCAAAAATATAAAATAAACAATTAAAAGCATGAGAAGATTAAACTAAAAATAATTAAGAGGAGGAGATCAAACCCATTTAAGCCTTGAATTGACATGAAATCTTCAATTACATCATCAATCTCTCAATTACAATTCCTCACTCATGTATTTATTTAATCTAAACTAAAAATTACAAAATAAAAATAAAAAGAATAGTGGATGAATTCATAATGGACAATTAAATAATAAAAGAGATTTGCTAAAAATGTAAATCCTAAAATTATAAAATTGTACATTAGAATTCACCCAAAGAAATAAATCCTAGATCATTAATTTATATTGAGATAATTGCTAAAAATACAAAATCTCAACATAAAGGAATGGATTAGAATTTACCTCCCATAAGGGATAAATTCAACTACATCAATCTATAATGAATTAATGGCTAAAAATGCAAAGATTCATTATAGATGGGTGGGGTGGAATTCATCCTAGAGATAAATTTCACTACACACCTCTTTATTGAGATATTTGCTAAAAATGCAAATACTCTCTAAAGAGGAGTGTAGAGAAATTTATCACACAAGAGTAAAAAAAACTAATTTTGAGATCCATTTGTAAATGGCCCAAGTCTTCAATTTTTATGGTGCACATGGAGGCTAGGGGTATATTGGATAATTGACATGAGTGTGCATGGAAATGGTGAGAGGAGCATGTGGGTTGAGAGGATATAAAAATCTGAAATGGGTGAGGGTATTTATAGGAAGTTGGGTTAGAATTGGTAGTTGGGGGTAAACTGGGTATTGTGGTTAAAAGAGGTTTAATTGGCATATGGGGTTTTGTTTTTATTTTTGGTTTGGCTTTGTCAGGTCGTGGCTTGAAGATGGGAAATGGGGTAAATGGGTTTTGTGCTCGATCCAACTTTATAGCCTTGGATGGATTCGGATTGGGCAACCAAGGGTCGGATATGAACTCAGGTAGGTTGTCGGTGGAATCGCTGGAATGGAGGAGAGGTCCGGGGCGGGTTGGTGGCGAGAGGTCCAGCCGAGGAGGGGTTGACGGAGGGTAGGGGTGGATCAGTGGGAACGAGGACTTTTCAGAGCTGGGCCGGGGTCGCGCAAGGGCAGGGGGTTGGTGGTCCGGCGACGGGGCTGGGGGGATCGGGTCAGGCGCAGGGGTTGCTGCCTGGGGTCGGGTTAGATCGAGGTGGCAACAGCTGGAGGTGTAGCTGGGCGCGACGCCGGAGGTGGGAGGAGGAAAGGGTGAGGTCCGGGTCGGAGGGGCTGTATGGTTTTCATCGCCGGAGATTAGCTCCGGTAGGGAGGTGGCGATGGGTTAGGGATTTTGCTGGTATGGAGGTGAGGATGGTGTTGGGTTATGGATGTTAATGGGGTATGAGAGGGGAGAGAGAATTTGGGGGTTTGAGGTTGAAGAAGAGGGGGATATGTATTGGGTGTAGTGAGGGTGTTGGGAAAGTAGGTGTGGCTTAGGGTGTAGGATATATTAGTTGGGTTTAGGATAAGTGTATGTGGGTATAGGGTGTGTGTTTATGTGTGTGTTTAATTTGAACACCAAAAAAAATAACACAACTAAGATTAACAAAAATAAAATAAAATAAAAACCTAAAAAATGAAATCCTATTTCTAAAATAAAACATAGACTAAAACTAAAAAAAAGAAATAAAATAAAAAATAAAAAAATAGAAATCTATTAAACTAAAAACTTAAATCCTAAATAAATATAAAATCAAATAAAACTAATAAATGAAATCCTAAAAAAATCTAATCCTAATAAAAATAAAACTAAAAACTAAAAAAATCAAAATAAAATAAAATTATATTAAATAAAAAGAAATAGAAAATAAATAGAAAATAAATTCTAGATATTTCAAATAAATCTAAAATAAATCCTAAAAATAAAAATGACTCAAACTAAAAATCTAAAAAATAATAAAAAGGGACAAACAAAACACACACAGGGTTTAGGGTAGGTTTAGGCTAGGCTTAGGCTCGGGTACGGTTAGGGAATTGGGTATTTAGCTCCATTTTACTACAAGTTGCCTTGAATTTGACACCGCAACTGCAATTAAGCCTGCATATTAAACAATTAAGCGCATAAGATCAATATTGCCTTGAATTAGCAACTAAAGTACGTCTATTTGGGGTATAAAAAGTACAGTATTGGGTGCTTATCACACCACCCACAAAACAGAGCGTTGCTAGTCCGCGAGCAATAAGATAGAGAGAAAGAGAAAGAGACAGATAAGTAACCAAAAGTGTACCACTTTCGCGGGCACTTGCGATTGCACTTAGCATGTGCAACAAGCCTTTAAACTTATAGGTTGCCCTATAGGACGAGTTGTGTCTCGTGAGGGTTTGCAGGGAATAAACCCACAAAATTCTTATTTGATAATGATTTATTGAAATGCAGTCAATCTCTTATTAGACATAGAATAATCGCACAATCCATCACATGAGAAATATTTTCAGAAATACAAGCTAGAATGTGCATAAAAGATTTTGCTAAGTAAATACTCAAGGCACATCCTTCCTAGAACTCAACGTGTGTAGTGTGAATCAGTCAAAACGGGTCGAGTATCACAAGAGTAATTCCTGGATTGCCTTGTCGGAATCAACGCTTCAACTTCAAATCTCACTGGATATATCTCTTTCAAACGAACTCTCGAGATATGGGTTAGTGTATCGCTCTTGTGTGTGAGGAGGTGAGTAAATGTAATCAAGTTCAAACGTCTCACACACATATAAGAAAGAACGAACAATTAGAAAGAAAATTGATCTCATGAAAGAAATGCTAATCACTATAGTGAGAACGTCGAGTTATTCACCATGTTGACTTTCATTTACCCGAACACCTAGGGGAAATATGGATGTATATGGGTGAGGGAAAAATGAAATGGGATGTGTGTGATATGAAGGATAAGATGGGATAGTAATAGTGATAGTGATATGAAGGATGAAGGATGATGGATGAATATATGATGGATGTGTGAGAAGAGTGTACTATACATGAAGAACAAATGTCATTATTACAACAAAATAAACTACAAACTCTCTTTCTTTTCTTTTCTCTCATTTTTCGATTTTTCTTTTCTTTTTCTCTATTTTTTTTTCTTTTTTTTTTCTCTATTTTTTTCTTTTTTTCTTTTTGATATATATTTTTTTCTTTTTTCTTTTATTTTTTTTCTCTTTTTTCAAACCAACAATGAAGACATTTACATTTGAAATCACACTCTTTTATTTGAAATGATGGAAGATATATGAAATGAGTGGGGAATGTATATGGATGGTGAGGGGAATAGATGTGAATAAGGAATAATATGGAAATGTAATGGGCGATTGAATGGAAATGTGATATGGAAAAGTGGTAAGTGTATGGATGAAAATCTTGTATTCGGGACAAATTTCAAGGCACGCGTTTCTTATAACTCGAAAGTGATGTCATTCTCAGTGATCAAGACAAAAATAAGAATAATGAGATCATACAACAATTTAATGAGGACCCAAAGAAAGTTGAATCAACTTGTGACTCGGAGATTGCGTAAAACTCTTAAAAAGATGAAAGGCACGAATCTCATGGGCTAAAGTCTCTACTAGTGATCCTTAAGGTTCTCTTTAGAATTGTAGTACTCTTCAACTCTAAACCATAATGACGTGATAAGTGTGCAAATTTTGTTGAGTCTAGAAATTCATGGTGCAAAATGCCTTGCTACGTATTACATAAGCTATTTAGAAAAAATATTCTCTAGCTTGATTCCTTGACTAATTCACATTAATGAGTGAGATGAAAGAAACTGCACGAAATTTTAAACATCAGGTTCAAAAATCATAATTTTTCAAAAAAGGCACGATTTTGATAAATTTCCCCACCCCCAAACAAAAAGGAACATCGTCCCCGATGTTAAGTAAAATAATTTTTTAAAATGAGAGCATAAGGTAGGAAAGAGATTACCAGAATGAACCGCTAATGAAGTGGACAGATGTAGCCAAGAATAAACCTGAATAAATGATAAGAGAAAAAAATGTGTACAAGTTCATAACATGGTAAAGCATAGGGTGATGTGAAACAACACCCCAAACAGGATGAGACTAGTACAAGAAACGCGGGATGCCTCCCGGTAGCGCTAAGTTTAATGTCTTCAGCCAGACCGAATCATTCTCACCCTAAAGATAGGATATATGAAAGCGCGGGGTGGCAGAAAAATTGGGTGATGAGAATCACCCCCAAACAAGACTGAAACGTCAGTCTTGCTGGATAATTTGACAAAGGTGAGGGTGAAGAAACACCGATCACGGCCTTATTTTGTATTTTCAAGATGTTCTCTTTTTTTTTGGTGGTTTTTGAATAATTTGAAAAAGAAAGGAAATATTTTAGAGAATGAAAGGAAGAAAATATTTTTGGATTTTTTGGAAGAAAGGGTGGGGAAAAAAATATTTTTGGATTTTTTTTTCAAAAGGAAAGGAAATATTTTTGGATTTTTCTAAAAAAAATAAAGGAAGAAAATGTTTTTTGGGGTTTTGTGAAAAATAAAGGAAGAAAATATTTTTGGATTTTTTGGAAGAAAAGGTGGAGAAAAATATGGACTCTTTGAATGGACGAACTTACTAAAATCCGACTACCGAAAAATGAATTGGACCCACACACAAGTCAAGAAATTTTCCTAACTGGCACATAGCCAATTTTTATCTTTGAATTTAGTGAAAGGGTAGTCAAATTTTAATTAAGTCCGCGGACGATAAAAAATCACGGAATTTATATGAGTGATCGCCCTTGCAAAATTTATTCTCCTAGTGGGCTACCTAGTTGATTGATTTTAAATTTAGTGATAGCTAGGGTAACACACAAAGGTAAGCGAGTGAGTCGGGTGATGAAATTCCTTCTCGTGAGTGACCGGGTCTAGGTCTTAGTCAATTAATTCATCACACCATTCGAAAATAAATGCGAGAATAAAATCAAGTAAGAGCACAGAAAGCACACAAAAGAATTGACTCGCTAACAGGAGAGGTGCGAGGGTTAGAGAAATGTACCTCCCACGATTTTTACGCTGTGGGGTGCCAAAAAATTTAAGTCGATTGGGGGGAGATCACGCCTATCTCAGTCGTCCCCGGGAGTCCTACCGACCCAAAATAGAGAGGCTTCTAAATCCTCGCCTTTGGACGCCCTCTCTCTACCTTGTCCGGTTTCCCTATCACGCTTGTCTTCGATTATTATAATTTTTAAAATGAAAAATAAAATAAAGGTGTCTCTAAGCACCGCAATACAAGCCAAGATAATAAAGTCCTAATACAAGCCTTCTAAAATAAAATAAAATGGCACAAAAAAATAAAAAGTGCAATACAAATGAATCACAAATAGGTAATTATCGCAAGTGCTTCAAGCTCCAAAGATCGGCAACGATGCCATTTGATAAATAAGAAAAATTGCCTCTAATGTAGATTTTGTGTCTTTGTTGCAACTTCTCTATCCATAAAAAATTCCCTTGAACCTACAAAGTTATAATAAAACTAGTGTAGAGGGTAAGTAAGGGAGTCAATCCAAATCTAAGGGTGAAACACAAAATTGAAGAAGACATATATATAGATTCATTTGCATTTTATTATATTTTTCTATTTTTTCTTTTTCTATTTTTTATGAATTTTTCAAGGGAATATTAATTAACTAACTATATACTAATTTTTAAAGTACTACTAAGATGTAAAAGCTAATAAAAAATGAGGTAAATAAAATTGTGCTAAAAAGTAAACTAACTAAATTGGATTCATGAGGGTTTCAAAATTTCATCCCATAAATGGGAGATTAGCACTCAATAATCATCATCCAAAAATATAAAATAAACAATTAAAAGCATGAGAAGATTAAACTAAAAGTAATCAAGAGGAGGAGATCAAAACCATTTAAGCTTTGAATTGACATGAAATCTTCAATTACATCATCAATCTCTCAATTACAATTCCTCACTCATGTATTTATTGAATCTAAACTAAAAATTACAAAATAAAAATAAAAAGGATAGTGGATGAATTCATAATGGACAATTAAATAATAAAAGAGATTTGCTAAAAATGCAAATCCTAAAATTATAAAATTGTACATTAGAATTCTCCCAAAGAAATAAATTCTAAATCATTAATTTATATTGAGATAATTGCTATAAATGCAAAATCTCAACATAAAGGAATGGATTAGAATTTACCTCCCATAAGGGATAAATTCAACTACATCAATCTATAATGAATTAATGGCTAAAAATGCAAAGATTCATTATAGATGGGTGGGGTGGAATTCATCCTAGAGATAAATTTCACTACACACCTCTTTATTGAGATATTTGCTAAAAA
Organism: Sambucus nigra; assembly: GCA_949130495.1. NCBI lineage: Eukaryota > Viridiplantae > Streptophyta > Magnoliopsida > Dipsacales > Adoxaceae > Sambucus > Sambucus nigra. The sequence goes on along the minus strand of OX422215.1, from coordinate 319,951,335 downwards.
TGAAAACTCTCTAAAGAGGAGTGTAGAGAAATTTATCACACAAGAGTAAAAAAAACTAATTTTGAGATCCTTTTGCAAATGGCCCAAGTCTACGACTCTATATGGTCATCGTCAAAAACCACGAAGGAGAGTTCGACCACGAAAATCAAACCAAGGACCGCCTAAGACTGTGTTCTTTTGTACATACTGCAAAAGAAAAGTCCACCTCAGGGAGTTTTGTTATAGTTTGGTTCGGACACGACGTACTACTATTCCACCACATCATACTAATGATTTGGCCAGTTTGAGAGAGCGTGTTTAGTTTTTAGGTGCCATATCTCAGAGTTTGATGGAGGAATTTCGATCGATGTCTTTGCCATCAGTGAATGCTTCCCGCATCCCAGCTAAAACCAACAACAATAAGGGTAAACAAAAGGTTACCACTACTTGGGTACCTAAGAAAGATGTAAAGGCCCTTGTTGTTCATGTCGCTCTCAAAGCACATAATACCTCACAGTGGTATTTTGATAGTGGGTGCTCCATACATATGGCAGGTGATCTCTCATTTTTTACCTACCTAGAGGATTATAAGGAAGGTAGAGTCACCTTTAGAGATGGGAGCAAGTCTAGCATCGTAGGATGAGGTATAGTAGAGTTACCAGGATTTCCTAAGCTAGAGAATATTTTGTACGTCAAAGGTTTGAAAGAAAATCTTCTCAGTATTAGCCATTTGTACGACGCTGACTTTACCGTGAAATTTGATCGGGACGCGTGTAATGTCTATAACCAAGCCGGTAAACTTTTAGTGCAAGGGGTGAGGATAGAAGATAACTACTATGGGACTGTGCCCAAATTCTCACTTGTCTGCAACAGCACCATGATCACTCCTATGGATCTGTGGAACCAACGTCTAGGTCACGTGAACGTCAGAGATTTAACACGTCTATTTAAAAAGGACCTAGTACGTGGATTACCATCACTTGGAAAGCCAACTTCCATGGTTTGTGGACCCTGTCAATTAGGAAAGAAAATCCGTAGCCCCCATAGGAAGTTACATTCCATTACCACCTCTCGTATGCTTGAGTTGATTCACATGGATCTTATGGGTCCTACTCATACTGAGAGTCTGGGTGGTAAGAGGTATATCCTCGTGATGGTTGATGATTTCTATAGATATTCGATTGTAGGTTTTCTGAGAGAGAAATCCGATGCTGTAGAGTTTTTAATAACCAAGTGCCTGTAATACCCCGTGACTTTGGGAGTGAGAAATTAATTTTTTAGGAGAAATAAAATATATTTAAATTGGAGAATTTTAGAATTTGGAAATTGAAGTCCAAAAATTGAGGATGTTATAAAGTATTCTAGATGACGATTCTGAGTGTGCAGTTGGTTCCGGATGGTTTGAGATAGTAAAAATGACTGTCCTTGGGTTTTATTTTAGGTCTGGAATATTTATAAGTAAGTTTGACTCGAATTGGAGTAAACGAGTCATTTAAAGTGTGTATTATCATTTAAAACTGGAATTTATGTTTTAAAGGCTTAAGAGGCTTACGGATCAGCCTATCTCATTTGTGAGAAAGAGAGAAAGAGAAATAAAGAGAGAAAGAATAAGAAAGGAAGACAGAGAGGAGAAAGCTTGGAGATTTTTGACCCATACGTGATCACGAGGATGATTCAACCGTTACAACTTCGAGGCAAGTGTTTAATCTTGCTAAATAATTCATTTGTGTATCATATTTCATAATTTGTGGGCAAAAGAATTGGATTTTGGGTATATATGTCAAAACCTAGATTTTGTAGAATAAATCTTGTGCTTGAGTTTTATAAAGGGATTTGAGGTTGTATTAAGTGTAGGGATGATTGTATAATGATTTTTATGTTAGAAAACATGTTAGGGTTGAAGATTGAGGCTTTGTAGATGATTAAATTGATTTTGGGAAATTTAGGTTTTGGTAAGAAAAGAACCATTTCGTAGCCTGCTAAACAGGTCGAATCGATTCGATCCCCTTTCGAATTGATTCAGAATTTTGTAGTCTCCCAGGTCTATGTGACTGAATCAATTCGGACCCAAGGCGAATCGATTCGGCCTGGGACAGTCTCTCAGGTCCTTTGGACCGAATCGATTCGTATTTGGGCCAAATCGATTTTCCCTTAAGACCGAATCGATTCGGACCAGCCCGAATCGATTCTGAAACAGGGCTATTTTGTGGAGATTTTCTGGAATGATTTCTACGCCTTTTTGATTGGGTTTATCGATAAGGGACCTTCATATTTGATGCAAGAGATATGTTTTAGAGATTTAGAAGGGGTTTCTCATATCATATGATGGTGAGGACATATCGAACCATTTTGGAAACATACACACGTATGGAATGGAGTTTGTTGCATTGGTGTAGTGGGGGAATTTCATTGAGAATGGGAGTCCAATTAGGATATTAGAAGTAAGTCAATACATGATGTGAGGTTAAGGATTCTTCGAGGGAGTTGTGATGGCATAACGTGAGATATAGATGCCGACTTTTGTGTTGAGTCATTTTAGCAATAGGAATTTATCTAGATTTGATTGGGAGAGACCAATAAGAGAGAGGTTATGAATCCTTGGCAACATTAAACTTAGGGAGTTTATCAAATGGAATAATGTTAAAGGCTCATAATGAGCCAATGAGCCGTAATCTAACATGAGAGTGATTTAATGTATTGCCGACTAATAGTTGTGAGCATACTTATCGTCGGGATAGTTTACACATACTGGGGGGTGATTAACTATGGGTGTCCCAATATACGATGGGATCATAAAATGAATTTAAGTTTAATCTTGAGGGTTGCAGACTATTAGTTAGGTGTATACCTATAGTCGGGGATTATTACTAGATATATCAATATGCATTCGGATATAGATGGGATGTATAGTGATTGTTACATACGTTAAACTTTGGGTTAGTAACCTTAATGTTGGATATATTGGAAGACTATTCATATCATAGGGGCAACGGATGAATATGATTCAAGTGAGGGATCGTAGTTATATAACGAATTGGATTAGTACACTTGGGAACGACGGATAGTATAATGAGGATTAGGTACACTTATAGCCGAGTTTATAAATTTTCAAACATACAGACAAGAGATGGTATGTATATATATATATATATATATATATATATATATATATATATATATATATATATATATATATATATAGCGTGAATGATATATATACTGATTGTGTGAGCATACCCTACACATGCTATCATAGGAGGTTGCACGATGAGGGTGAGGCACTGGCTTGAGGAGCAGGGTACGGATAGTCCCCAGGTCATAGTCATCCATTATTATTTGGGTGATTTTATTTTAAGGGTCAGAAGTATTGGGTATGATTCGTTCTCACTTTCCGGTTCGGAACTATGACCGCTTCCAATACGCTAGGATTGATTTTGTTGCCATGGCGGTGTGATAATAGTACGATATGTGGTGACCCCGGGAGAAAGTGAGTAATTCCTGGAAGATGATAGCATGGTGCAGTATTTTTGTATCCTATAACCGTTTATGTTATGAGTATTGCAAAGTGTACATTATGTGTGCTATATATACGTGGTTATAGGAATGGATGATTGCTTAATTATATTTAGAGTATATATATATATATATATATATATATATCCTGTAGGTGAAGGAGTATGAATTTTCTAGAATGTACATCTTGGGTGATTCCGGTGTACCAACTTATCAGGGTCGGAAGATCGTACTTAGAGACAATTGCGATTATAACGAACCCAAGGAGTTAGATAGAGATTCTAATTATTTTCTTAGATATAGTACTCTATAATTAGTAGTTGCAGTAATAGGATTTGTGTGGAAGACATAATGGATCCCTACGATCAACATTGTCAAGGAGTAGTGTATCAGGGGGGGTTCCTTGTTTGGATTTTGCTTTGCGAGACGCCCCACGCACGAAACGTAGTGCAATGCTGAGAGTGTAGAGAAGTTTTGTCCTTAGTACTTGAATGTATGTTGTTTAGAGAATAAACTCTTATATTGAAGCCCAAAGTTAATGTGTGACAAACTAAGACTTATAACTGGTTTAAGTTAATAATTGGAACCACTAGAGCCTAATAAGGCATATATATGTTTATATATATTTATATGGGATTAGAATGGAGAAGATTTTTGGGTTATGTTAGGATGGTGGTTATGCGGGTATAAGCCATGCGGATAGTTAGGTAGGTTACCCTTAAATGTGTCGGGTAGCTTAATTAAGATTCCAGGACGCTACTAGGTGCGCGCTGTAGATGGGAGGTGAGTTTGGGGTTTCACGAGAGTGCGAATCCACTTTAATTATGAAATATTGTATTTATATTTATTATGCACGGTTAACACACTTGCTGCAAATATTTTTACACCTCGGGCTTTGACCCATTTATATTTATCTTTTGCTATATATATATATATATATATATATATATATATATTGTACTACAGGTGTCCCACTGCAAGGATATCGTGGATGCTTTCCTATCCAGTGTCTTGGGAATCGTGGAAGATACAGACTTTTGCAAGATTTAGATTGTAGTTGACTTATATTCCCTTGTAAATAGAGATAGGATTCACTTTGTATATCGAGTTTACACCCAAGGGTTATTTGTAGCTGTTTATAGTTCTTCTTTATGGATGTTGTACTGTCTGTGACCCGACAACTTATTCGGGTATATTTCTTTTATGTACTCTTTTTATTTTAATGTTCAGCACTTCTTTTATTATGGTACTTGTGTACGTTTTACCTTTGTTAGTGGTGGTATATAGTTGGGTTGATATCCATTGTATGTTTTGTTTTAATTTTTGGCATCCGCTTTTATAGTTTTGGGTAGTTATCCGTATCTATTTTAGTATAGTCTGTTGATGCTGAGAATGAGTCATCTGAGATTCCTGATTAAATGTAGTATAGGGCTGGCAACCCGTTATTATTTTAAGCCGGGTGTCACTGTGTCGTGTCTTGAAAAATCAACACGGAGTCACTATTAACAGGATACGTAGTGACAACGACATGAAATTTATGGAAGCAAAGGTAGATATTTAGTGTGATAACCTTGGGATCAAACATGAGTTTTCTGCTGTGAAGACTCCTCAGCAAAATGGGATTATTGAGAGAAAGAACGGGACAATTCAGTAAATGGCTAGATCTATGCTTCTAGGTCGTAAAGTTGTTGGGAGATTTTGGGGAGAGGCAGTGTCTACTGCATGCCACACGGTGAATAAGGTTTACCTGAGTCCACACACACTTAAGACGCCTTATGAATTATGGACTGGAAAGAAACCCAACCTTACATAATTCTGTGTCATTGGGAGTAAATGCTACATCCTACGGGATAGAGAAAAATCAGGAAAGTTTGACTCCCGGAGCAACAAGGGAATATTGCTAGGATATTCATCAAATAGTAGAGCGTACCGGGTTTTTAACATGAAGAGCTCTAAGGTTATGGAGTCAATAAACGTCATCGTGCAAGATGCAAACCTCCGACATTTATTGATCCTAGCCTTCAGTGTGAGGATGAGGACTTTTTTGGCAGCGATTTACTTGTTCCTCACCCACACCCTGTGGACCCTACTCCTGTATTAGGGGAGACACCTGCTTGGGTTCGCAAGAGTCATAACCCTGCCTCTATTATAGGCGATCCCACCTTAGGGTTCAAGACTCGTGCTCAGCTAGAGAACGTTGTTAGTCATTTTTGTTACACGTCCACAATCGAGCCCAAGAATCGCAAAGAAGCACTCAAGAATGAACACTAGATATCTGCCATGCAGGATGAGTTGCTTTAGTTTAAAAATAACAATGTCTGGGAACTTGTCCGCCGACCTAGTGAGACTAATGTGATAGGTACAGGTGAATTTTCAAGAATAAAATGGATGAAAATGGTACCATAATCAGAAACAACGTTAGGTTGGTCACTTAAGGCTACACACAGATAGAGGGTGTAGACTTTAGGGAAACATTTTCTCCTGTTGCGAGGCTTGAGTACGTCCCCTTACTACTCTCCATCGTATGTCATCTGCGCTTCAATTTATATCAGATGGATGTCAAGAGTGCCTTTCTAAATGGCATTCTATAGGAGGAGGTTTACGTGGAACAACCAAAAGGGTTTGAAGACCCTAAGCACCCAGAGCATGTCTACTATCTGAGGAACGCCTTGTATGGTTTGAATCAAGCACCCCGTGCTTGGTACGAGAGGCTTACTTCCTATCTCTTAGCCCGTGGCTACAAGAGAGGGGGAGTTGATATGACGTTATTCGTCAGGAGAGATGATGGTGCTATTTTGGTTGCCCAGGTCTATATGGACGACATAGTCTTTGGATCCACATGCTCCTAGCATGCTCACCACTTTGAGGAGGAGATAAAAAATGAGTTTGCGATGAGCATGGTAGGTGAGCTTACTTTCTTCCGTGGTCTCCGGGTTCGTCAGCTAGAGGATGGGATGTTCATCTCCCAATCCAAGTATGCTAGAGACCTAATGAAGAAATTTGGTTTAGATTCCTCTAAGAATGCACGTACACCTATGAGTACTTCTATCAAGCTTAGTAAGGACACTTCAGGCAATGACTTAGGGCAAACCTTGTATCGGAGTATGATAGGTAGTCTTCTCTACTTGACTGCCAGTCGTCCCGACATAGCCTTTAGTGTTGGAGTCTCTGCGTGATATCAGGCATCTCCAAAAGAGTCACACTTAATCGCTCTAAAATGTATTATCAAATACATGAGTGGGACTCTTTCTTACGGTATTTGGTATTCCTTTGATACCGATGACCGTTTGTCCGCCTATTCGAAGGCCGATTGGGCCAGGAATGTAGATGGTTGCAGGAGCACTTTTAGTGGGTGTTTCTATTTTGGTTCTGCTCTTGTCTCCTGGTTGAGCAAGAGGCAAAAATCCATCTATTTTTCCACTGTGGAGGCTGAGTACGTCGTCGCTGGGAGTTATTGCACCCAACTCTTGTGGATGAGGCAAATGTTGGAGGATTATGGGATTTCACAAGACACCATGACTATCTCATGTGATAACACGAGCGCGATACATATATCCCACAATACGGTCCAACATTCGCGCACAAAGCACATTATATGTCAGTTAGTTGAGGAGAAAGTTGTATCCCTGAGTTTTGTACCCACCGACCGTCGGTTAGCCGATATTTTCGCGAAACCTTTAAATGCCCTTAGATTCGAGAGTCTTAGGAAGTTTTTAGGGATTTTCACAGTTGACTGAGGGGTTGATCCATGTCTAGGATAGGATGCATTGTCATGTTCATATCATATTATTCCTATTGCTAGTTTGTATCATTTGTATTATTATTTTTGCTTTTTTATTTTTTTTGAAAAATTCAAAAAGATTTTCTTTTTATAAAAATTGAGAAAAGCATAAAAAGATTTTTGTATTTTATTTACTCCTTTTATGGATGAGAATTTAAGATAGCCGAGTCACAAATTTCATTCCATTTATCCATGTGACTGTTTGATAGTGATTTAAGACGCTACATCATTGCATCCATGTGCTTTACATTATTTGGAGTCTTTGAGATGTGATTAGTGATATCTTTCTACATGTTTGGCTCCTTATCTCCTTTATTGCACACATGCACGATTTTATTTGATTATTGTACTTGTCTATCACATATTGGCTTGGGTGTTTCCATCTCAATTTCTGTCTATACATCGAACCATATGCGATAAAACTTGAAAAGATTGGAATGCATGTAAAAAACTGTTTGGTAAGATTGTGTGGTATTTTAAAACGTTGAAGGGCTTCGAAAGGTTCTTATCTATCCTTAAGCCACCATTAAATCAGACCTAAAAAATTGAGGAATTTTATTATCCAGAGTCCAAAGAGGTTAAAAGATCCCGAAAAAAAAATTTAAAGTCAATAAAAAGCAATACATGCCAAATATGGGCCATTAGGTTTCACCATTAATTCTCCAAAGTTTGAGAATTTAGATCACCTCTATTCAAAATATAAATCTGAGGGGGTTTGGTTGGAGAATTTAAACGGGTTTGCACTTCCTTAAAAGTCCTGAAAAAGCATTAAATCGTTTTGGATGTTATTGGTGTGGAAATCACTTTGAGCTTTGATTTATTGATTTGATTGAGTCAATGTCTCATATTTCCATCTTTTTACACCTTAGGAAGATGTTGAGTTCATTCGTTAGGAGTATCCGATATTCATCGTGCACATATGTCATGTTTTTATGCATTGATTTTCCTATCTAATTTAATCACACCCTACATTTACGCTATCATTGACTTGGTTGTTTTTGTGTTTCTTTCATGGTGTGATTATTTGTTGTATATTTTGTGTGAAATTTTTTTAAAATTCAAAAAATAGAAAAAAAAAATTACCTTGTAACATTTTCCATATTTATGCTTCTCATATCTGTCTATTTTGGGACATCATAAAAAGGGGGAGAATGAATTATGGGGGAGATTTTTTGGTTGATTTATCAATGATTTGATTAAGATTAATTGATCTTTGATTTTTGCATATCATTATATTTCAAACGGTTGCGTGTCAGGGGTATCTGCTTTATCTCATGTGTGTAGGTACAAAGTTGATAATTATTGGATTGCACACCCTGATGAGAACAGCTTTGGGAATTTCTGAAGAGCTGAAGGTTTGAAGATGTTGAAGTTTAATTGAAGACATGTCATTTAGTATTCTCAGTTTGAGGGTTTAATTGGGATATTATCTTGTATGTCATTTGATTGCATAATTCGGATTTTTTTATGTATGTACCGGCATAGACATGGGGGGGGGGGGGGGGAGATTTGTAAGGACATAATGTTATAAATGTCCGGGGTAGAATCTAGGAATCTTCTATTTGTCCTAGATCACAGTTTGTATATCTGATACCGCTACATTTGGCACGTCTACACGATCATCCATGACGGCCTTGATCTGAATCCATGCATCCATCATCTTCACACGTGTATCATGCTTCATGCGACGTGTTGCTCAACCGTTCCCACTATTCCACTTTGCATTATTGGTAAAATGATTTATTGGAGTTGTTTATATTTGCATAAATATTTGGTAATTTTTCAGAAAATATTTTTCGAAGTCTGATTTATTTTTAACATAAAAGTAGAAATTTTTCTAAGTGTAGAAGCAGAGTGCCTCGGTCGACGAGCTCATTCAAACGACATAACACTGTCGTTCGCGCGAAATAGGCATGCCGCGCGATCTCATTCGAGCGACACTAGTCCTTCGTTCGAGCAACATGCTTATCTCGTTCGAACGCTTTCGTCCCCTCGATTTTCGTATAAATATCTAGTCACTTTCTACACGTTTTCCAAGTATTTTTCACATACGATTTCTGCGATTAACAGCCAAGAAAACAGACTTCACCTTTTAAGGTTTTAGGCCTTCTTTATTCACATAAACACTCCTATTTATGTATGTGAATATTTAAACCTTCAAGAGGATCGTTTTTACTCATCTGAAGTAATTTATGGAGAAGCCGTTTTCTTCTTCATTGTTGCTCATCTAGAGTTCTTGCGGGAGATTCCAGTTGATGACATCGAAACCGAAACCTAAGGGTATTTCGTATGTCACTCTTATTTTCATTGTAATCCGTGTAACCATTTCTTACAAATTATAGTGAAAATAAATAGGTTTTTCCCCTTTGGGGGATTTTTCCTCGTTTGTGTGTTTTGTTTGTGATTGACTGTTCTTACATAATCATATTGATTCCAATCACACCTAGATTCATGTTTTAGGATTTAATTGAAAAACTGAGTTTAATTAAATAATTTCTTAATTTGAACAAACGCACTCTTCATCAGATTTAAAAACTACAATTGTCATGTTCATTTAATCTTACAAAATTGAGAGAAAAAATTGAATGAAACCAAGATTTATGGTTTGTGAGGTTTAAGAGTGATTTAAAATTAAACACTACATGGACTAGATTCAATTCTACCTCTTTTACATTTGAATTTTAAAAACTAGAGTCCGAGATCTATAAGGAGGTTTTTGATATATTGAAGTGGTCAAACATGGTTCGATCTAAGAATAGAGAATTCTACTTCCATATCTGATCAATGGAGTTGTGAATGAATTTATCATTGGAACGGGGGAAGAGTCTTAGCGTTGATAGGTAACTACTTTTTATAGAATAAGATAGAGGTACCTTCTCGCATTATATGAGGGAAATTTTGAAATATAATGAGTGATTAGGATATATTGTGGTTTTTTACCCTTAGGTAGAGTTTTTTCTTGTAAATCTTGCCTCGTGCCTCTTTGTGTGTTTATTAATCATTCTTATACACATTTGATTGCACACACTCACGTAGATCTATGTTTGGATCCAAAACGATATGTTATTAAAATGACTTAAGGTTTGTAACTAGTTAATTAATTCAATTTACTTTTACTAGATCCTAATTTTTTTAATATGATTCGATGTTATTAGATTTGTCACCTATATGCATGTTAATTAGGTGGATCTAAAATTTTGTTGAGTTTATCTGAAAATTGGTAATTATTCTCATTAAATCCCATTCATCCCACCTTTAGGTTTATTCGAGTTGAACATATTTTGTTAAACAAACCACCCTCAAATGGTATCAGAGAAGTTTTTATTTTAAGAACTAACGTGTTAGAGTCGATATTGCTTGTTTATGTGTTTCTCTTATTATTCGTTACTCCTGGATATATTTTATTTGTGTTTAAATCTTGTTTTAGCATTGGATATGTTTTTACCCAATTTCCATAGCCTAAATAGTTTTATTCATTTTATTCCTAGTGAGAGGATAAATTTTTTGAAATCCAAGCTGAAAAGAAGAAAAATAAACCTTTCTCATTCTTCAAAAAAATCAAAGTCCATTGAAGTTGACTTTCATGAACGTAATAAAGTCGAAAGTGTCAAATCATTGAGTCAAGATAATTAAAAGTTAATGTCTCAACTTCTCAAAATGAAATTTTTGAATGTTATATTAGTTAAAAAAATCAATCTCTTTGACCAAGAAAAAGAATCTTGCGAAAGTGAGTTTGAAAATATTGTCAAAATTACCAATCAAAAGATGAAATTGATTGAAAATGAGAAGGATGCATTATTAGACTTTACTTGTGCTTTAAAAGAAGATATAGATGCCTTAAGAGAAAAACTTTATATTTGAGAAAATTGAATAGTTGAAAAAGAATTGATTTTGAAAAATTCAAGGTTATTGAATAAGAGAAAAATAATTTGACTCTTGAACTCGATAAAGTGAAGAAGGAACTTGTTTCATGTGATGTTTTTAAATTTAAACTTGAGAAGATATTTAAATATTTAAAAAGTGAATTTGACTTATCTAAGTGATTGGAAACCAAGCCATATTCTTCTTACGTTGACACGTCTAATAAGAGTTCATTTTCATCATGTGAATCGAAGAATACTGATCAATTGATCTTGAAGAAAATCAAAACCAACAAAAATTGAAAGAGAATGTTCAATCAGGCCAAATAAACAAGTATAAAACCCCACTCAATCTGGTTACACATAAAGTCTCTTAATATTATTAGTTACTATGCATGTTAACTACAATCGATCATATAAAATATTAGCCAAAATTCCCAAGGCTATTAATTCTAAGAGTATTCTCACACCTATGGTTAATAAGAATCGTCTTTAACAAATGTTACCCTACATAGTGGGTCATAAACGGGTTTTTGACTATCATGAGTCATATATGTCCTCTTAGCGACTTCTGGTGTCATGAATATTGTTGATACCAAATTTAGTCTGCTGACATGGCTCAATCGAATGAAGACACGTGGCAATCTACGTGGCAACAACAAATAATTTCGAGGAACTCAGACGCTCCGAGGAATCATACTACAACGAGGAACACTGCTTCCCCGAGGAACTCAGACACTCCGAGGAACAAGAACTCTACGAGGAACTCTTGAGTACCGAGAAACTCTTGAGTACAGAGCAGCTTAGGCGGTCCGAGCTGCACCTCGAACGAAGCATTAATAGCAGGATAACCAACAGTTTGACTGTTCATTAAATGCTCATCATTCAGATGTATACACTTAAGGGGCATTGAATGTATTACCTTTTCACATGTACAGCATTGAATGTATTACCCTTTCACATTACAGCCTTAGGGCTATAAATACGTTGTATTACCCTCATTGTAAAGGGACCGGAATTTCTTGATTGAACTTGTAATCGAGAATTCCCAAACAATCATCAATAACAAAAACAGTGGACGTAGGCCATCTTATAAGGCTGAACCACTTTAAAAGTTCTTTGTCTCATTTTATTTATCCGTGATTAAATAATTAGATCTAATCTAATTTTTTACATCAACAAATTGGCGCCGTCTGTGGGAAACGACTGATAATATCATTTTTTATCAAAAACAATTCATCACAAATGGTAGATATTCCAGAATCCAACAAACGAAACGCTGGAAGCCCTCCAAATCCATCTGCTCCACCAAATATTCCAGATTTGGCTGGAATAATGACAAATCTGGCTCAGGGCCAGACAGTCATCCAAGAAACTATGCGACAACTCATACAAACCCTCCATAGCGGTGCACCAACCCATTCAGGGCCGTGAAGTATTCAAAGAAACACCCGTTTACCTTCTTCGCGTACTAGGCGTACTGATTCATATCGTATTGAAGAATCTAAAGATTTTTCTTATCAACCTGGATGAACTTCGTCAGTACGGGCCACAGATACTGAACAACGTATCACTCTCTCTCCAGAAAGGACTAGTGCGCTAGAGAGGTTAAGATGGGTATCACCTTTTGATCGTTTAGGACCTAGAAGGAGTAGAAGTCCTCCTAAAGTCGCATCGAGGAGTTTTTGACGACCATCAGATTTAAGGGAAGGATCTACCCAGTCGCGACCAGCTTCTCGTCAAGATAGATCCCAGGAAGTCACATCAACTCGATCAGTTGCTCGAACCAACAGGCCCGAGGAAGGAAATGATGCGTGGAAAGGCTCTATTCAGAGGCTGGAGGATAGATTAGGAGAAATTTCTAAAGCCAAGAACCCTCTACAACGAACTTTTATTCGAGGAACACCTTTTGTCCAGGCCATTATAGATTTTCCAACACCATCAAAGTTCAAAGCATCTGTTGTGACCCCTAAATATGATGGAAAGACCGACCATGTCCTTCATATAGAATAATACCAAGCTGCAGCCGACATCTATGCTGTTCCAGATGAGATGAGATGAGATGCCGAGCATTCTCGGAAACTCTTACTGAATCTGCTCAAATATGGTATAATAATCTTCCTCGGGGTAAGATCTCAACTTTCTTTCAACTGGCCGAGTTATTCATTGGGAATTTATGTTTTGGGGCAAAGCCAGTCAAACGAGTAGCGCATTTGTTAAGTGTTAGACAAAAAGCTGGTGAAAGTACCAGAGATTATATAACTCGTTTTAATAACGAGAAACTCGAAGTCATTGATTATGAGGAAAAGACAGCGATTATCGCCTTGATGAGTGGACTACTGCCCAACAAGTTGTACTACACTTTGGCCAAAGATCCACCTAGAACCATGTCAGATTTGATGGGAAAAGCAGCCAAGATCATGAATGCCGAGGAGGCTATGGCTGCGAAGAAGAATATGGATGTCAAAGAAACTAAGGTGGAAGGTGATAAAGCTAAGAAGAAAGAGCATAAGAACAATGGTAATGACAAACATTCAAGAACAAGGTCGTCATGGGAAGTATTGAAGAAATTTGATAATTATACTCCTTTGAAGAAAGACATCAACCACGTTCTAGAAGAAATCAAGAACAGTGAGGAATTAAATTGGCCAGAGAAAATGAAGGCAGACCCCGAAAGGAGAAATAAGGCAAAATATTGCGAGTTTCACAAAGATTATGGCCATATGACTAAAGATTGCATAGCTCTTCAGAATGAGATTGAAACACTCATCAGAAGAGGAAAACTGGCAAAGTATGTTGATCGGAGGAATGATAGAAGAAACAACGACCGAGTAAGAGAGAGGTCTAGATCTCCTCATCGAGCAGAGGAGAACAAGAAGAGAGACCATGAAGTTGATCCAGAAGACGACCCCGATCTTCCCAAGAGACCAAGGCAGCCAGAACGTGAGGTATTTTCAATACGCTTTGGGTCATTTGATTGTAATGTTATTACAGGTGGAGATGCAGGAGGAGGAGACCTTACTGCAGAAAGAAAAGCTTATCTCTGTGAGGCTCAAGCTTGTTCATACATTCAACGAATAAATTTAGCTGAAGAGGATCGCCCGAGAAAGGTAAACAAAGAGAAATTGGTCATTGGCTTCTCAAAGAACGAACTCGCAGGTGTTCTATATCCTCATGATGACCCATTGGTGATCAAAATGAGGATGAAGGAAGTAATGATTTCAAGAGTACTGGTCGACAATGGTAGCTCGGCAGACATCATGTTCTACTCATGCTTCGACTGTTTAAATCTAAAGCTATCTCAACTGGAGCCTTATCATAGACCCCTCCTCGGTTTTGCTGGAGAGAAAGTATTTCCACTTGGGACGATCAAATTGGATATATTCATTGGTACGTGGCCTGCTTGTCGAACAGAAAGAATACGCTTCTTCGTGATGGATAAGAATGTTCAATCATCATATAATATCATCATGGGAAGAGTAGGATTGAAGAAGTTCGAGGGCGTACCATCTACGGTACATCAATGCCTAAAATTTCCAACAAATTTTGTAGTAGGAGTTGTGAAAGGAGATCAGAAAGTAGCTCGAGAATGCTATTATTCATCCGCCGAGCAAGAGGAATTGGAGGAATCAAGAAAAAAGACCATCACCTATCAAGTGGATGAAGATGCAGAAATTGAAACATTGGATCCTAGAGATGAGTCGCAACTCGTGAAGGGTCAAGTGGTGGATGCTACTGAAAACATCATTCTGGACGACGAGCACCCTGAACGAACTACTCAAGTAGGTTCATCGTTGGAAGCCTCACTAAAACAGGAATTGATAACTTTCCTAAGAAGCGGAAAGCAAACTTTTGCGTGGAGTCATGAGGATATGCCTGGGATAGATCTAAATTTCTTATGTCACGAACTCAATGTGAATAAAGAGATCAAGCCTGTGAAGCAGAGAAGAAGAGTATTCAGTCCTGAGAAGAATCAAGCTATACAGGAGGAAGTCGAGAAGCTCCGGAAAGCCTGCTTTATTGAAGATGTTAAATATTCTGACTGGTTAGCAAATGTGGTGATGGTGAAAAAAAAGAACAACAAATGGAGGATGTGTGTAGACTTCACCGACCTCAACAAAGCATGTCCAAAGGATCACTTTCCACTGCCCCGAATCGATCAACTAGTGGATGCTACCTCGGGACACGAGCTGCTGAGCTTCATGGATGCTTATTCTGGTTACAATCAGATTAAAATGAAACCTGAAGACAGGGAGAGTACTTCTTTCATTACCCCTAGGGGAACTTATTGTTATAATGTTATGCCTTTTTGTTTGAAAAATACAGGTGCGACATATCAGCGGCTGATGAACAAGGTCTTTGCTGAACAAATCAGTTACAATATGGAAGCCTATGTTGATGATATGCTGACAAAGAGCAAGAAAGCTGCCGATCATCTAGTTGACTTAAGTCAGACTTTTGATCAACTGGATAAATATCAAATGAAGCTGAATCCGACGAAGTGCATATTTTGAGTACGAGAAGGCATGTTTCTCGGGTACATTGTCAATCAACGAGGCATTGAAGCGAATCCTGAAAAGATCAAAGCTCTATTAGGGCTGCGATCTCCAACGACGAAGAAAGAGGTGCAAAGTCTTACAGGATGAGTAGTAGCACTCAACAGATTTGTATCGCGAGCAACTGATCGATGTCTCCCATTCTTCAAGACACTCCGAAAGACTTTTGAGTGGAATGATGAATGTGAGAAGGCTTTTCAAGACTTGAAGAAATACTTGGGAGCACCTCCACTGCTATCCAGGCCAGTGATGGGAGAAAAATTATATTTGTATCTGGCAGTGTCCGAGAATGCAATCAGTTCGGCATTGATAAGAATGGAAAATGGAGTAAAAAAACCAATCTACTATACAAGTAAGGCCTTCCGAGGAGCAGAGATCAGATATCCAAAGCTGGAAAAATTGGCACTAGCATTGATAGAGGCAAGTAGAAGAATGAAGCCATACTTTCAAGCTCATACTATAGTCATATATACTGATATGCCGTTGAGGCAAGCCCTTCATAAACTAGAAAAATCAGGGAGATTGATGTGCTGGGCAGTAAAACTCGGTGAATATGATATAGTCTATGAACCCAGGTCATCGCTAAAAGGGCAAGCGGTAGCAAATTTTATAGCAGAGTTCACCTATCCTGATACCCCCGAGGATCAAAAGTTATTCGCTGATCAACCTGTGGATGTTACAGGATCATCAAATGCAAGCCCAGACCAACTTAGCTTGGTAAAATGGCAAGTAGATGTTACAGGATCATCAAATTCAAGCCCAGACCAGCTCAGGTTGGTAAAAGGGCAAGAAAAGATAATCGACGAACAACAAGAAAAATCAGGATATGGTGAAAGGAAGCAACAAATTTTCCACCGAGGAACTCTGTCAGATCAAAAATTTGAAGACGAGTTACCTATATGGAGTCTGTATGTGGATGGTTCATCTTGCACTACAGGATGTGGCGCAGGGATATTTTTGAGCAGTCTGGACGAGGTCGACATGGAATAAGCCCTACGTTTTCAATTCAAAGCTTCCAATAATGAGACTGAGTATGAGGCCATGATTGCAGGTCTTAATTTGGCAAAAATTATGGAGGCGCAGCAGGTTATCGTCTTCAGTGATTCTCAATTGATATTAAATCAAATGTTGGGAATATATGCAGCCAAAGGAGAATTAATGATCAAGTATCATGCAAAGGTGATGGAGTTGGTATCAGAATTTATTGCTATTCAGCTGGTCAGAATACCAAGAATGGAGAATGCAAGAGCAGACGCCCTATCTCGATTAGCATCAGCTACTCGTACCGAGCTACGAAGAACAATCCCAATTAAAGTGTTGTCTAGTCGAAGCATAAACGAAGATCTACCCTTGATTTAGGACCATCTTGGATGGATCCCATCAGGGAATATATTGAGGAGGGAGAGTTACCAATTGACAAGCTCGTAGCCAAGAAATTGAAGTTTAAAGCTGCTCGGTATGTATTAACTAACGGTATTCTATATAGACGAGGAATTATGGCAGGTTTGTAAAGATGTGTACATCCCTCCGAGGTGAAAGAATTGATTAAAAAAATCCATGAAGGGTCCTATGGAGCCCATGTAGCAGGTCGGACGCTTTTGCAAAGGGTGATGACGCAGGGATACTACTGGCCGACGATGAGGGCTGATTGTATAGCCTATGCCAAGAAATGTGACAAGTGCCAGCGCTTTCCTCCATCCGAAGAACTCCATAAGCATTGTTGACACCCATCACTTCTCCTTGGCCATTTTCCATGTGGGGAATAGATTTGGTCGGGCCACTGCCAACGACCTGAGGAAGGTTCAAATACCTCATCGTCGCAGTGGATTATTTTACTAAATGGGTTGAAGCTGAGCCTCTCATTGATATGACGTACGACAAGGTGTACCAATTTATTTGGAAGAACATCATTTGTCGATATGGTCTTCCTCATGCCTTCATCACAGACCATGAAACACAATTTGACAACGAGGAGTTCGCTGCCTATTGTCATCAGTCAAATATTTTGAAGATCCACTCAGCACCAGGCCATCCTCAAAGCAATGGAAAAACTGAAGTGACAAACAAAACGTTGCTGAATGGCTTGAAGAAAAGACTGGATGATGCAAAAGCAAACTGGATCAACGAGTTACAGTCAGTACTGTGGGCTTATCGTACTACTCCTCGAGCAGCAACTGGAGAATCACCATATATGCTGGCATTTGGAAGTGAAGCTATTATACCTGCCGAGTTGGGCCTCCCAACACACAGGGTACTAAATTTCAATTCCCCTGTCAGCGACTTAATGAGAAGATTGGATTTAGACATGCTCGAGGAAGTTAGAGAAGAAGCAGCCATCAGGAATGCTGCATACCAACAACGAACAGCTTTGTTCTACAATAAGAGGGTGAAGAAGTGTGACCTGAAAGAAGGAGACTATACGCTAAAGAAAGTGATTCAAAAGCACAACAAACTGGAGGCAAACTGGCATGGACCATATCGAGTTACAGAAGTTGTTCGACCAGGAACTTACCGAATAGCAACTTTAGAGGGGGAGGGGTTTAATAATGCATGGAATGCAGAGCACCTGCGCAGGTATTATCAGTGATGTATATTCTCATGTAACGCAGTTCCGTCAGTGTGAATAAAATGAAGATATTCTGCCAAATTCTCTCCTTTTATTGAAAGTTTTCCGGGGAATACTAGTGCTACACACTACTCGACAAAACTCGGATTACTCAAAGTTATTCTCAAAAATGCCAACTAAGGTTGGTCGAGAAATAAATGTATTCCTACGGGAAGTAAAACTATGTATTCCTAAAAATGTCAACTTATGTTGGTTAGGAAGTAAATGTATTCCTACGGGAAGTAAAACTATGTATTCCTAAAAATGCCAACTTATGTTGGTTAGGAAGTAAATGTATTCCTACGGGAAGTAAAACTATGTATTCCTAAAAATGCCAACTTATGTTGGTTAGGAAGTAAATGTATTCCTCGGGAAGTAAAAGTATTCCTAAAAATGCCAACTTATGTTGGTTAGGAAGTAAATATATTCTCGAAAACGCCAACTAAGGTTGGTCGGGAAGTAAAGTTATTCCAGAAAGTGCCAAAGTTGCTCGCAGAGGAAAAATCCACTAACTGTAGTTGGTCGAAAAGGAAAATTTACCGACCTTGGTTGGTCGGAAACATTTTATGAATACGAGAAAGTGATCGAGCAAAATTTTTGAAACTCGTAACTTTTTAAAATTATTACTAAGTTAATCGAGAAACAAAACATCATTTTTGCCAAATGACTACCACAAATTCAAACTACTCGACAATAGTTGGTCGACAAATAACACAATATTGTTATCTTTTTAACAGATACACATGCACAGATGTAAAGTGTTGCAAAACAATAGCAGTCAAGATTTGCAAATAAAATTATTTTATTAAATGTTAAACAAAATACATCAGGAATGAAATACAAATTTATTACAGCAATATTCCTACTCTATTGGCTTTTTCCCCTCTGCTTTTGAAACAGGTTCCTCACCAGCAGGCGGATCATTTAAAGCAAGAGGAGAATTTATGAAGTTAAGATCTTTTAACATCCTAATATTCATCACAGAGGGTCGATCTAGTAGATGCTCTGGACGAGATATCTCGACATTTGAATGGAGATTGTAATCGCCGAGGTATTTGGAAATCAGACATCGAGGAATGGCCCGAGCAGGGATCCAACTCATATCAAGATTGAATGGTGGCACGGGTAGGTCGAGCAGCCCAGGATTATGGTAATCCCACAGGTAATGACCCTGTTCGAGTTGCAGCACACCTAAGGCATTCATCCATCCCTATTTGTAGCCCTCATTATTTGCATTCTGGATACGATCGTCCAAGTGGTAGAGAGCCTCGTTGTAGCCAGCCATCCAGAACTCCCTGGGCTGCTTGTGAAATTGATATGCCAATCTTTCCAGCTGCTCGTGGAGATTTTTGATGAAGAGTTCTTTATTCTACAAGGTAGATTTCTACGCAGAAAGCTGCTCTTCCAGATCCCTGATTTTCTTAGACATCTCAGCCAATGCCTGGTTCTTCGCCATCAGCTGGAAGGCCTGGTTCTCTAGAGCAGATTGAGTCCTCTGTTCCTCGACAGGAATTCGAGCAGCTCTTGATCGTCCCCGAGGATCTCTTGCTCGTCCACGAGAAGATGTAGAAGGGCCATCTCTTTTCAAGGTTTCCAACTCATCCCTAAAGTTGGCGTTCTCGACCTCCAAGAACGAGAATCCCTCGCCAGTCACTAGGATCAAAGCATTTGAGGTAGAAGCAACAGATTTTAATTGAGATACTTCTCTTTGCAAGTTGTTATTTTCTTGCTCCAGCAACTCGGTTATTTGCCTGTGCTCCTCGACCTCGGCTTTCAACGTTCTCTCTCGCACGTCGTAAGCAGCAAAACGTTTCTCGTATCCCTTGTCGGCAATGATTTGCTGATACTTCTTCTCGTACCCCTCGTGTAAGAGGGCAGTGGATTCGTTATATTGTTGCTGAAGGTCTTCAAGAGCGCCTTGAAGATCCTCAATCATATCATAATAAGCTACATTATTGGCCACCGCACGATCAAGCAGACACTTCAAATATTGGTAAGCTTCAACTGCCTGTTCCGAATCATCTTGGCCGAGGATGTCGACGATTTGTGCTGCACTCAGATCTGTGTGACCAGCCTTAAAGTATTCATTGCATTGTCGTAACAGCTTTGTATCATGAGCAGACAATAATTCCATCCTGGCCAGAAACTAGTAGAGGCAGAAAAAGCAATAATCAATAAGAAGTACAAACAGAGCATGAAGAAGAGAAATAACAGTATGCATAAACAAAAGTTCAAATTTTATTACATTACAAAGGTCAGAAGTACAAGGTTCAGAAGTTACATTTGACAAAGAAAAATAAAATAGAAAGAAACCCGAACAACTTTACACCTTTTCCTTGTCTCCCAAAACTTTCTCAGGAGGCTGGGACGAAGAGGTAGGTTGCTCGGAAGGAACAGAGAGTTGCTCGGGGAGCGCTGGCAGTTGATCAGATGAAGTAACGAGTTGCTGAAGTTCCTCGTTAGTAGGATGGATGGTTGGGGGATGAGAAACTTGATCTCCCATCACCATGAAAGACTCCTCAGAGGCAGCTTCGTCCTCTTCTTCGTCTTCAGGAGTTGGAGGGGGACCAGGGATGTGTCGCTGGAAGAGTTCAGAAGTTTCATCAACCTTCATCTCCTGAAGAGCTTCGACCCACCCATCTCTAAAGTATTTTAGGCTGCGATATTCGACTTGCGACATCATGGCAGCCAAGCTTTTGTTCCACCCCTTATCCCATCCAGCGCTAAAAGATTTCTTGACAGCCAACTTCCTCTTTGTCTTTTTCGAGGAAAGATTCTCGGAAATAAGGTTATCAGCAGCTTTTAATTTACTCTTAACCTCCTCCTTCTGACGACTTACTTCCCGAAGTCGACCTAACTCCTCCTCAGCAACCTTGAGTTTATCTTCAAACTCCTCAACATTCTTGAGCTTCCCTTCAAACTCTTTATTTTTCTCCTCCAGACTATTTAATTTTTTCTCCAACTCCTTGGAGACCTCAATAGCCTGAGCTTTTTCCTGCTCAGTCGAAGCAAGCTTCTTCTCCCAGACTGCCTTATCATCAGCATATTTCTGGAGAGAATCTTTCAGAGACTGCGCCAAGCCTACCAAAGCTTCCTCTACACCAGACGAGGAGCTTGAAGCTTTAATAGCTTCATCTTTCTTCAAAATCGTATTAAAACAACTCACCAACTGTGAAAAGAAAATGAAAACTAGTCAGTGCACTGAAACAAAAAGGAAAGAATAAAAATTTAAGACTATGGGACTTACAGAAGCAATGTGACGAGCTGCTAGTGTAGTAACAGTGTCCCGAGAAAGGTTTTCTTCAATACCTTGGATCTCGGGAATGATCCAAGTCTTTACCGAGCTCATAGCAGAGTTTGGGGGAACAAAAGTGGGAACTTCACTAGTTGGGGGCTGAGAGATGGTGTCAGCTAAATTAATAGAGGAGCTCTTCTTCAGCCTCCTCGGAGGAACAGGAATAGTTTCGACCAAGGAGGAACTCTTGGTTGATGATATGACAATCACTTCGCCTGGAGCAGCAGCCTTGCTCGGGGCCACTGGGGGCTTCTCGACCACCTTCACAGGAGTAGCCGAGGAAGATGCATCAATTTTCTTTGTCCCCTCTCCTGGGACGTCAATCTTACTTCTTTTTGCCTCTCCAGCACCAGAGGCAGGTTTCTCAAAAAGGGTGGGAGGTCTTCTTTTCTTCATCCTTTCACTCAAAGGAACGTGTGACTCAGGCGAAGAACTGGTAGAAGCTGGTACTGGTTCTGCGTCGCTTATCACCGGACGAGCAGTGAAAGAGGAGGTGTAACTTTTGTACTGAAGCAAATATGAAGATGACCTAATGTGCTCGTCGGCAACAGTCTGATGCACACTCCAGATAAGTTTCAAGTGCCTTATATTAACGTCTGCCTCTTTTGGACACTTTCTTTTGTTGTCAACTGCAAATAAATAAAAATTAAAATATCAGTGGCACATTTTATCAAACATATAGGAAGCATAATCTCAAAATAAATAAAATGAAATAAAAATAACCTATCCCATTTCCATAGGGAGGGCATCTGGGACCTTGATACACTTCATCTCCAGATAAAGGAGCATGTTGCCAATTTTTTATAACAACCTCGTGCTCAAAATAATCCCTATTGGCATCCAGGAGATTGACCACTAAAGCCCTATTTAAAAATCTAGTTTTTAAATAAAAAGTATTATCGCCTACAGACCATCTATAACAAAACATGATTTATGGAATTCCTATGAGAGTTCCATGAATTTGATTTAGTCTATGAACCCCATTAACTATTCTCCATGTATTAGGGGCTATTCTTGCAGGAACAACGTCAAAATATTGACAGAATTCCAGACATAAAGAATTAGGCGGAAAAGAAAATCCACATTCAGCAATAAAGAGACTGGGGAACCAATGTCCCCCAGCCAAACGGAAATAATCGGAAGGTTCAGAAAGTTCCTCTAGAACAACCCATGAAGGAATAGAAAAATTAGAACGAAATTTATCAAGAGATTCAACAAGGTAAACTATGATGAATAAAGGAAATGAAGAAGAAGGAAGAAGATCTTACAGAAAAAGAGTGGATCTGTTGACAACGAACGATGGAAGAGATGAATACACAGGAGAGAAAGAGACGATGGAAAACTCGAAGATACAAATTTGAAAAAGTAGAAGACGATGGGATTGTCTGTGACGCTTAAATACCTTATCTTGGGAAACAGTAAAGTTAATGATTACAAAAAGAAACGATTACGCTACCGACGGCTAGAAGGACAAAAAGTGCGCGGAGATCGAGGCGGTTATAAAAATTCAAAAAAACCTGATTCTACAAATTTGAAAGGAAAAATAAATACAAAGGAAACACTCCTAAATTTGAGGATAATCATTTAAAACCGCCATATATCGAGAAAGAATGTTCCACACTCCTCAAATTTCAAACTATGAAACATTGGGGGCTTCTGTTGATACCAAATTTAGTCTGCTGACATGGCTCAATCGAATGAAGACACGTGGAAATCTACGTGGCAATAACAAATAATTTTTAGGAACTCAGACGCTCCGAGGAACCATACTACAACGAGGAACACTGCTTCCCCGAGGAACTCAGACACTCCGAGGAACAAGAACTCTACGGGTAACTCTTGAGTACCGAGCAACTCTTGAGTACAGAGAAGCTTAGGCAGTCCGAGCTGCACCTCGAACGAAGCATTAATAGCAGGATAACCAACAGTTTGACTGTTCATTAAATGCTCATCATTCAGATGTATACACTTAAGGGGCATTGAATGTATTACCCTTTCACATGTACAACATTGAATGTATTACCCTTTCACATTACAGCCTTAGGGATATAAATACGTTGTATTACCCTCATTGTAAAGGGACCGGAATTTCTTGATTGAACTTGTAATCGAGAATTCCCAAACAGTCATCAATAACAAAAACAGTGGACGTAGGCCATTCTTATAAGGCTGAACCACTTTAAAAGTTCTTTGTCTCATTTTATTTATCTGTGATTAAATAATTAGATCTAATCTAATTTTTTACATCAACAAATATCACCAAATTTAACCCTAAATTAAGACTTCTAACTAGGTATTATCCTTTACCTAAACTCGTTAAAAAAGTCATCACCTTACTCAATGGGTTATTAAATAAAATCTCATCATATTCAACTTCACGGTTACTCTCCGAACTATAACTAATGCTGCGATCACCTAATTGAATCCTCCTTGAACCCTATATCATCATTATTTGTAAATTAATCAACCCGAAATCTCAAATAATATCATCAAAGGTTCTAACACAAGTTTCCAACTCAAAAACCTCCCAAACAGATTATGCATGTAAATTTGTTCGAGATACCATTCCTTGTCGATCTAATCAAGACACCAATCGCATTCAAATGACCCTTTATGTCATGCGAAACAAAAACCTGATCTCGTTCTAACCATTTAAAAAGTCATTCAAAAGAGATACCCAATCTTGCTTGAATAAAAGTCTAATCTCATTTTAACGAATTTGACACAAAGTTCATCTTTTCCATGTGACAAAAATGGTCATTAACAACCCAAACCCTAATTTTAAAGTCTCTAAGTAGTCAAAATCCCATTGTCATTCAAGGATAAAGTTTATAACATCAATACTAACCTAAATCAACCAACCCTAGGTGAATAAAATAATATTTAGGGATCAAATTTCAGAGTTTTACATCTTAGTACCGTAGGTTCATGTTCCACTAAAAATAACTGAGAATTGGGTCAATTTGCGAATTAAAATAATGGATTTTACTTGTTTCATTAATATGAAATTATTTCCAAACAATAATAATCATATTACAACATTATATTTTACCTTAAATCATTATAAATCACTAACATGAATTCTAAACTTAATTTAGCCATTAAACTAATTTTGAAAATTAAGTTTAGATAATTAGAAATAAGATTATACACATTTTAATCTAGATTCCAATGATCAATACTATAATAACATGATCCCAAATAAATTCTTAATTGATAAAAACTGTCCTTGGGCTGATTGAATAATCAAAACCCCCAAAATCTCCAAAACTGGACCCTTAAGTGCATCTTCCCTTTTAGCCTTCTAGGGTTTTTCCAAACATCTAAGATGTGTTTAGGTTATGTATAATGACCACTTAACTTCTCACGAAATTATCCCTATGGCCCATATGGGCCTCAGCCCAATGAGCCTAAATAACACTCCAAATGGCACAAAATTCTACCCACGCCATATACTAACCCAATAGACTTAAACCCTCTATTTTAAGTCAAAAAGGACTTTCTACACAACCCAAATGTCAACACTAAATAAGAGAATTTCTAATAAATTAATTTTCTCATTAAATAAATTTATAATTCGGTATGAGTCCAATTAATTAAAATTTAATTATTAATTAATTCCATTCGACTCAATATTATAAAAACTAATTCACAATCGGTGGAACCCGATACGGAGGGGATAACTTAAATAAGGAACCCTCGACTCCAAATCGTTCACCATTTCATAGTCTCCCATATTAATAGGTCACTTCTAAATATTTAATTAATGCATGACCTTATATTAAGTTTGATTTCAAACATCAACTGTCTAACACATATAAATATAAATAGTGACATCACATGTCATAGCAAGCACACATAATTAAATTTTCACTATTAACTAATGCACATAAAATATGGTATATTACATATATGTAATAATGATTCTAGTTTATAATGGTTTTGTGGAATCCAAAATTTTATGAGCTCATAATAGCACATGAGATTCACACACCTTGGGTCCCACACTAGTGAAAGAAGAGAAATAAAATAATTATTTCATTTTTCATAACTCCCTAATTGGCACGTGATAAATCGTAAAGATAACGATACGTTCAAATAAGTTATAAGAGGAAAGTCCAATATTTTAGGGACACTAGTGTTTGTCATTATAAATAATTGTAACCACCCCAGTACTATAACACAATTGGACAATGCCTATAAATTCTTCCAAATTATATTCTTAATTAATGAAAGCTCTTCTCCTCCATGGATGTACGAAATTCTTATCGAACCATATATATCTTTGTGTTCCCTATTCTTTTTGTATTTGGTATTTACCATTTTTGCATTCCTTTTGTCGGGGTTTTATTCTTAAAAGCATGTAATGGAATTTTGTTTTTCAATAAAAGTATTGCTTAGATCATATGAAATTAAAATCATATATGTGAGAATGATTTACGTTGATATTTTTTAATATTTTGTTTATAGTATCGGTCAAATGTACTTAATAGTAATTCTAATCAATTGGGTTCAAGTAGATCACAGGAGTCAAAATTTTGGTTCTAGTACAATTGAACATTTCTCAACCTAAATAGGGAGTTGACATCCTATCAGTATGGTTGCGTATACAATCCTAGTGGTTTATCTTAATCTACGAAAACTTATCTGATGGTTTGAGAACTTGTATGATAGTTCAAAAGGGGATTGTGACTGGTACATTCAATAATGTATTGAATAGAACCACTCGTAAGATTTTAGTCTAAAGGCCCTCTTTATTAGACTTAGGGCATATCACGCCATTTAAAAGGGGTGTATATATTCTTAATCTCGAGAGTTATGAGGATTAGAGTTCTTGAGTAGTTGTTGCTTTGATTACTAAAGATCCCCGCAAGTTGGCAATGGTTAAATGAGTAGGTTTGAGATCATAATTCAGAGATATCTGCATACAAGAAAGATCTTGGATTGAAATACTCCTTGATATACTTAAGGATTTGTTTCCACCTATAAGCCTGATCAGTGGATTATTTTATAATCCAGTGGAGAAGAAAAATAAGTTAAGTTTGAGAACCAAGGAATTGATTAGATGTTGGTTACAATCAATTAGCAGAAAATTGATTTGACCAAGCGGGTATTGGAAAATTAACGTGAGGATTCTCATTATGTACCAAAATAAATCATCAAATAAGACCTCATTATTCTGAGTGATTTTAAGATAATTAAATTGAAGTGCAATCATGATAATTTAGTGGAAGTAATTATGATTACATAAAGAAAGGAAATAAATTACAGGAATGTAATTTGGGATTTTTGAGTATTTATTTAGATTCTAATATAACTATTTATCCTAGGTTCCAAGTATAGTCCATATGCCCAAGAAGAAAGTCCTAGACTCTCTCAAAACCTAGTTTAACTTAAGCTTATAAGTTATGTGAATATATATTGGTGTAATCTAACATTTTAAGCTGCATAGTCATTATTAAGGGTTAGAGAGTTGGGAGAAAAAACACTATTCATGTTTTTATGTTGAGGATGAGAGATAGAGAGGCCTATATATAACTCAAAACCAAAGGTTTTCATCTATCAAAGTGCCCACACACATACCTATATTTTGGAGGATTGTATACTAGAATACCCAAGTGTTTTGATGAACATAAGTAAGATTTTGGAGGACCAAAAGAAGGTAGAACTTTCATCTTCATCAATATATTTTTCCCATACTAGGATTGAAATTGATTCCGCAAAGATATTATATTAATAACCCTAGGTTATAGATTTTAAACATAGATTTTGTTTTGCACCATCCATTGCATGATTAATAAAAGATTTTTGGTCTAATTTTTTTTTGCGTATATCGACAGTTGGTATTAAAAACCTCGGTTTAGATTGATCGATCTTTCAAGTGATCCATATTGTCCACCTTAAAAAAAACCTAGTTTGCATGTTTTATGATAATAAATGTATCTGTGTTGTTTCATAATAACATGGTTTTGTAGATATTCTATATTTAAATACCTTCCATCATTGTCACATGTTTTTGTTTTTGTGTGATTGGATCTTATGGTGGTTTATCCATAAATATTTTTTTATTCCTGGATTCGATATAGTTGTGATAATTAGGGTATTATAATCATTTCTTTATCTATTTATTTGGAGGAGTATATGAGGGGATGTAATATCTTTTTTGCATTTTAAATAATGTATTTACATGGGTTATCGGGTTGGACAAGGTTTTATGAAGTTTTGAAATGATCCAAGAAAGTTGTGGAGGTTTTTGCATGGAAATGGTGAACCCTAGATGAAGTCGATGATCAGATGGCTCGTTTCTACATACTGGACACTATGATTAATGTGATGCAACACCAGCATCAACACATACCAATCACTCATGAAATGATTCTGAACCTCATGGACAGTTTATGCATTATAACCATGCCGCAAGGATGGATGTTATGGCAAGGTTCGTTAACACCAAGATGCTAGAAAGTACTCTCATACGGGATCATGTTCTTAAGATGATGTCCATATTGGGAGAACGATAAGTGCTTGGATAAAAAATCAATGGGGAAACACAAGTCAATTTTGTGCTCCAATCACTACCAGAGTCCTTTAAACAATTTCACTTAAATTATTCTGTGAACAACATTGATTACTCTATAGCACAACCACTTAAAGAACTCTAAGTTGCGAAGAATATCACCAAGAAAGGTTTGATTCAGGTTGTTAAGAAATTCCCATTTTCTTATATCCTGCAAGGTAAGAAGAAGAAAGGAAAGTATTAAGCACAACATGTGGTTGTTAAAACATATTTTAAACCTCGAGTTGTGGGTAAGAAATTGAAAGGTAATTGTTATATCTACAAAAGATCAAGACATTAAAAGAATTAGTGTCTGGTATTCTTAGTTAGGAAGAATGGAGATGGTAATTCCTCCTTAGTCATTGAGACATGTTTTTTGGAGCAATCTTCCAGTGTTTGGTGTGTAGATTCGGGAGCCACTAATCATGTTTGTAATTCTTTACAAGGGTTCCACGTGACTAGGGATATCAATGATGGAGAAATGTTTATGTTCATGGAAGATCACACTATAACAATATTAGTAGAAATAGGAAATTTAGTTTAGATTTTAGTGAAGATAATAAGCTAGTCTTGGTAGATTTTATGTTCTTAAAATTCGAAGAAATTTGATTTATGTCTCTAAATAGGTTTTGAATGGATATTCGGTTTATGTTAATGATGTTGTTTTTATCAAAAAAGGAAAATCAATTATCTGTTTTGGTACATTGGAAAATGATCTTTATATTATCATAAATGTCTCTCCACTACTGCTCAATATTGAATTGAATAACTTTAATGGAAATAACCTAAAGAGAAAAGAATCTTCTAAGTTGAAGAAATCATATTTTTATCACTTACGCTTAGGTTATATTAATCTAAAAGGAATTCCAAGATTGGTTTCAAATGGACAATTGAGTTCATTGAAGTGGGGGCAATTCTAATATGTGAATCCTAATTAGGAGGTAAAATTATTTAAAGGCCTTTCATGACCAAGGGTCATGGAGCCAAAGTTGTGTTAGAACTAGTTCATTCTGATTTATGTGACCCTGTGACTATCCGAAAAAGTGGCGATTGCGAGTATATCTTCACTTTCATTGATGACTACTCAAGCTTTAGGTATGTTTACCTTATGCATCAAAAATATGAAACCTTTGATAAGATCAAAGTGTATAAGGCTGAGGTGAAGAATTGGCATTGTAAACTAATCCAAACTCTATGATCTGATTATGGAGGAGAGTACCTATTGGGAGAGTTTAAGAATCATTTATAGGAGAATAGGATTACATCCCAATTATCTGCACGGGAGCTCCAAGGAAAAATGGTTTAGAGTAAATAAGGGGCATGACTCTTTTGGATATCATTAGATTCATGATGAGTTATTTGTATCTACTATATTCTTCTTGGGGTTTTCTCTAGAGATAGCCACATACTTTCTAAACTTTGTTCCATCTAAATCGATCTCAATGACTAATAAGAATAATGGATTGGGCACAAGCCTAGTCTAAGACATATTAGCATAAGGGGTTTCCCATCACACGTGTTGAGGAAAGAGTCGAGGAACTTAGAATCAAGTACGGATGTATCTCTCTTTGTGGGTAATCCAAAAGGAACTAAAGGCGGTCGATTTTTTTATCTCGAGGACTGAAGTGTATTTGTTATCACAAATGATCAGTACTTGGATGAATATTATATGATAGACCACAAGCCCAAGGAAAAGAGAATCTTGCAAGATCTAAGAGGGAAAGCCAAATTAATTACTTATGAACCACCCGTACAGAATGATATACATCCTAATATCGATAGTACACTACCTAATGGTAACGAAGAGATGGGAGTAATTCTGATAGATTAGTGTATGTGGGTAAACACTTTGGTGAGATATAAAAGGAACACAAACTGTATCCCAACAACTATAACGAGACACTCTAAGATGAAAACTTCAAGCTTTGGCTAAAGTCTATGAATATCGAGATGGATTCGATGTATTCAAATCCAGTTTGGGAACTTGTAGACTTGTCTAATAGTATAAAACCAATCGGTTACAAGTGTATATATAAGAAGAATAGATGAGTAGTTTGGGATGTGTAAACCTTCAAGGCAATGCTTGTAGGGAAAGGGTTTACTTAGAAAAAATGTATCAATTAGGAGGAAACATTCTTATTAGTAGCCTATGCTGAAGTCTATCTAGATTATATTATCCATTGCGGATCATCTCGATCTCAAGATTGGGAAAATGGACTTTAAGACTGTGTTCTTGAATGGTAGTCTTGATGAGTGCCTATATGATGAAACTTGACGGGTTCATAGAAAATGGCTAGAAAAACCAGGTGTGCAAGCTTAAGAGATCCATTTATGGACTTAAGCAAGTGTCAAGATCTTGGAACATCCATTTTGATTAGGATATCAAATCATTTGGTTTTTATCAATGTCTGGATGAAACTTGTGTGCATAAAAATCATGACGGAAATATGGTGGTATTTCTAGTACTTTACATGGATGATATTGTCCTAATTGGTAACGATGTGGTTTATTTTCTAGTATAAAAGTGCGGTTAGCTAGTCAGATCGATATGAAGGACTTAGGAAAATCTAGTCACATACTTAGGATCAAGCTTATGTGTGAATGGAAAAATAAGATGTTGGGATTATCCCAAGTCACTTATATCAATAATGTGCTCATAAGGTTTAGCATGAATGATTCCAAGAAAGGGTTTCTCTTTTTCAGGCATGGAATTATTTTATCTAAGGATTATTGTCCTAAGACACCTGATCAACTTGAGAAGATGAGGAATATGCATTATGCATCATTGGTGGAATGTCTCATGTATGTTATGATGAGTATAAGATCGGACATCTACTTTATAATTGGCATAGTCAGCAGATTCTACTCTAACCCAGACGGGGAGCACTAGATTGTTGTTAAAAATATTCTCAAGTACCATAAAAGGACTAAAGATTATGTGTTAGTTTACTTAGCAGATTGTATAGTACCCATTAGGTATACAAACTCGAATTTTCAATTGGATAGGGATTCTAGGAGATCGACCATGGGATATGTGTTTACCCTAGGAGGTGACGCCATAAGTTGGAGGAGTGTTAAGAAATCATATATTCTTGATTCGTCCATGGAAGCCGATCATATTGTCGCTTTGAAGGTAGAAATAAGATTATTTAGGTATGAAACTTCCTAAGTGACTTGGTTGTGGTTCCTTGAGTGCAATCGACTATTATATTTTAATGTGACAATATCGGTGAAATTAAAATTTTAAAATAACCAAGGACTCATAAGGGGACAAAACACATTAAGCATAAGTATCACCTACTTCGGGAGATCGTGCATAAAGGTGATGCCATCGTGACCGCAATTGCATCTCTAGAAAACTTGGCGGATCCTTTTATGATGAGATTACCAGCTAAGACTTTTGAGAGTCAAGTAGAAGGAATGGAAGTCAAATGCATAGGAACATGATTTTCAGACTATGTGGGAGATTGTTGGGATTTTAATCTCAAAACCATGTAATGACATTTTATTTACCAATAAACGGATTATCTAGTTAATTTGAAATGAGAACCATATATATGAGAAAGTTGTATATTTATGTTATTAAATATATTGTTCTATATATATCGGTCAATTGTACTTTGTAAAAATTCTTGTGAGTTGGGCTCAGGTTGATCTCAAGAGATCAGAATTTTGGTTAAAGTGTAATTGAGCCATTCACAACCAAGATAGGGAGTTAACATCCTATCGGTGCATAGATATTTACATAATGTTTATTAGACTTAGGTAATCTCACGTCATTTACAAAGGGTGCATAAATACTTAATCCCGAGACTTATTGGGATTGAAATGCATGCACAATTGTTTATTTTATTATTATGGCTGAAATTTGATTTTATATCGGGTTAATAGATCCTCGCAAGTTGGTCAGTAGTTATGTAAGTATGTCTGAGATCATAATTCATAGGAATCCACATCCAAGTAAGATCTTGGATTGTGATAAACACATGATAGACTTATAAGATTTATTTCCACCAGTTAAACAAGATCATTGGATTATTTTATAATCCAGTTGTGTGCAAAATAAGGTAAGTCTCGAATCAAGTAATTGATTAGATGTTGGTTAAAATCTATTAGCATCAAATTGATTTAAGCAAGCGGGTATAGGAGGTTTAACGTGGGGAATCACATTATGAACCATAATCAACTTTGCAAATAAGACCTCATTATATTCGAGTGATATTCTAGACAATTAAAATGGAGTGCAGCCAAAATTATTTAATGAAATTAATGATGATTAAATAAACAAATGAAATAAATTATGGGGTTGTAATTTGGGATTTTTGAGTATTTATAATAAGTAAGCCCTTCGTCTTCAATAAACAACTTTTTTCATATCAGATTGCAATCAGATCCGCAAAGGTATTGTATTCATAACCCTAGGTTTGAGTTTTGAAACTTGATTTTTATTTTGTTATTTTTATTAGATAATAATTCGAAGATTCATGGGCTGAAATTTTTTATTCTATGATATCAATCCCCAGCAGATCCATCATTCAATACCTAATAATTCGAAGAAATAAAATTCATTCATACAAGTGCATAAGGATAATGTAAGCCCCTCGGATTGGGTAAATATGCAATTATATGGGAAAAAAATAATTGTTTGGAATCAATAAAGTCCACGCAGGGATGAGTGAGAGTTTGATAAATGGCCTTTCCATGCTTGTTGTTCATTTTCCAATACTAAACCTCTTCGATAATATCAGGAAAAGAATGGTTGGCTTGGACCTTTATCTCAGAATATCCTCAAAATTAATAATATAAGACGGGGTCCTAGAATTCCTGGGAGATATGGTACTCCGCCACCGCCTCTTCCTCAGCTTTCTTAACGATTGTCATGATATCTTTCTTATGTCCAGACTCAAGTGTCTTGATTAGAAGGGCATGGTCCTATGCTAGAAGCTTGATCTCGTTGTCCTTATCTAGCTTCAAGTTTCTGAGCTGGTTGGTATTGTCATTCTTGAGAGAGTCGTACTTTATTTTCAAAGCATTAGGGGATTTCTTATTTTAAGAACCTCCAACAAGGATTAGTTATTTTGTAAATTCCAATATTAAAGGTATAACTTCAGCAGCAACCCCTGCATCACAAATAGGGCGAGGTGTTAAGAGGTTGATCTTAACAAAAATGATAAAAAAAATAAAAAAAGGGGTACATGAGTGGAAGACTTTGTTGATGATAAGGTTAACATCTTATCTCCTCTCCATGTTGCCAAAATAACCTTTATCACACTCAACGAGACTGTTCTTCAAAAAATCCCTTTCCCGGTGGGACTTGGCGTAAAGAGTTTTGGGATCATCTTTTAGTGCTTTGCAAATCTCCCTTAAATAGGTGGCATGTGCAGTGATATCAATCCTTATAGAACTTCATCAATCATTAGCCTCCTTCGAAGGATCGTTACCCTCCTTACACAAATTTTTAAAAGGTTTACCTCTGACAGACTCCTTCCCCTTCCTCTTGGTTTTCTTTATTGGTTCTTTCGACTTGTGGGAGATGGTTTTTGCATCTTTGTCTCTAATAATCTTGGGGATCAATATATCCCGGTCCTTGTATGAGCTATCATCCATAATATATACAAAATTGAGCAAACATTAAATTCAGAAATAAAGATATGAGGAACGGAGGATAAATAGAGATATGAGGTGAATTTATGAATATCTTTGAAAGGGATAAGGGACAGAGATGATTCTAATATCTTTAGTCTTAGAGTGAGAAGTTAATTGCTCACATGTTTTCAAGCCTTGGTTGATCATATCGTCAACCTATTGCCAAGTCTCGGTAGTAAGACCAGTCGAACCCCTAGTTACAAGAAAGGACTAATAAAAAGACAGGATCAGAATATGTGGTAAGGATTAAAGAGAAGTGTAATAAAAAGAAAAGAAAAAATAATAAGAGGGATTAGTGGAGGCTTCCCCCATTCACGAGGGACCCTAAAGACCCCTTTTTCCCATCCTTCGAAAAATCCAAAGTGCCACCAACAAATAAGTAACCCATCTTCCAATTGTGACTTGAGGTCTGAAAGACCTTCATTGGATAATGCTTGGGGTTACAAGATCTTAAGAAATAAACCTAGGAAAGTTATTTGTTAAAACGGTAGTGTAAATGCTTTGAAAGATGTCGCATGCAATATTCTCCAGACAAATGGTCCTTTATGCAATAATAGGTCTGAAAATGATCCTCTAGGTATTGGGAGTCAATTAATAAGGATCAACACCTAACTTGGAAAAGTTAACCCTGATACTGGGATCAAATATAAGTCTAAAACCTAGTGTGAAGACTACCTCTTACAGGCATATCTCACCAGCATGATTTAGGTCGTAGTCTTTCTGTTTTACCTTTTGGTGGTTTCTCGATCATGGATGTATTGATACCGTGCCTATGCTTAATTCTCGATGCTTATATTTTATTAACGTTCATCTAATAAAAGTTGGCTCTAAAAAATCCATCTCGTATGATTCATCATTCACAAGCTGAACTTTTAATAATATTGTAGCTCAAAGGGATAAAACATATGTAAAACTCTTTAAAGGAGGTATGTTCTAATTCTCCATCGAATTCATCATTATCCATGATTCCTAAAAATTCTTGGGCATTGGAGCATCTCTCATAGGGATTAGATTGTAATACTCCGTATTTTTATGACTTTTAAATTTGGAGATTTATTAAATTAAATTGAGAATTTGTAATACTAGCATGATAAGAGTTAGTAATTATTGGGAATTTGTTGATTATTACTTAATGGATAAAATAATATGTATGATCAAATTTATTAAATTATCATGAGTGTATAATTTGATAATTGTGGAAATTAAATCGGGACGCGCCTCTGTCGTGTCGGGATTTTATTATTATTATTAAGAGTGAATAAATTATAAGTCACCCGTATGGTCATTTCGAGTGCACCAATGTGTCTGGAAGGGTCGAGTTAGTCAAAATAATGTACCCGAGGGTTTAGTTTGGGCTTCGAGGCGGTTTTAGGTCTAATTGGCATCCCGAGAGGGTATTTTAGACATTTTACATTTTTGGGTAATTAAACCCACGAATTTCCTAAGCATAAATCAGCCTTTAGGAGTTGCCTTCTAGGGTTAATAAACACACAATCAAAGAACGGTCATTAGAGAAGGGGTTGGAGAGCTTTCCAAGCAACTCAAGGCCAAGGACTCAACCGTTTACACCGTCGTCGCCACCAAAGTAGAGATCATGCGACAAGGAACGCAACCATACCTAACATTCTATACACCAAAGCCAAAATCGCGCGATAAGGAACGCACCAAGGAACGCAACCATACCTAATGCCACCACCAAACGTACTCTTTCTTGGGTTTTCCTCACCTCACCTCTATAGTGCATGCCTAACATTCTATACTTATCCCACCTAGCTATGCTACCCAAGCTAACTAGAATAAAGTATTCAACCGAACTTATCTACCTCTAAGTTCTGTACCGCCCATACAGTACATTAATTTTAACATCTATCATGTGTTAATTATCGACATAGGTAACATTCCTCACATGTTATCTCCTAAATCACTACATTAATTCACTCCATTTAATTTATTATTCCGATATACACAATCTTAACTAACATTCAAATGTTATTAGCTAAATCATATAATTCATTTTCTTGACTTAATTCATTCTTTTTAGATATACTCCATCTAACTGTCTACTGTCACACATAAGCAGACTAATCGTACTGTATATATTTCGCATACAATATATTCATATAAACATATAACTCATTATACTATCCTCATATCACACATTAAGGATTCATTGGTTCGGATCCTTCGACCCCAATTTCTCATGTCATTCACAATGCTCCGGATAGCCTTCGACCCCAATATAATTGTTATATATATATATTGGTCCAGGTGTACCATCGACCCCAATATCATTTATGTTCGATATTGGTACAGATAGCCCTCGACCCTAATGTTGAACTTTTATCTATTGGTACGGATATAATACATCTAACATACTTTAGGTATTTACATTGCCTAATTATTCATACTTGTACGTAGTATATTTCTCTCGAATACTTACCGTTCCTATCCCTTTATAATTTTTCTCACTATCGTATTTAATTGAGTATTCACACAACTTTAAGGTAACTAGTTACCCCTTTATTAATTTCAGTAGTTAAATCAATATTTTCCTTACTGGCCTACTTATTAAATCCTTCTATCTTTTCGTAATTTGTTGTCTTTCTCTCCGATCGATTACGACACAATTCAACCCAATACATTCTCGTCTTAATTCCCTTAATAAGACTAAGTTATGAACCAAGTATAGGCCTCCCGAAACATAATTACTCACTTATTATATCCTAACAAGGTTTCAAAGCCTCCATGATAATCATTTAGAAGGACTAGACCCAAAAAGAAAATTCTGATATTTTTTCCAAAGGATCGAACAGGTTCGCCGACCTGCACTTCATCTTCTTCGCCCAGTTCATGCGTCCTTCACCACTTTCAATTTCCAATGGTCATGATACTTCACGAAAATTACAACTAACAGGCCTAATCCATTTTCACATGTTTTAGGGTGATTATTAATGTGATTTTTGTATCAAATCTTTACAATTCACATATAAGAATGGATTTAAACCTCTAATCCTCAAGAACCCTAGGTTTTCATGTTCTTCCTCTATTGTTCATCAAAATCCAAATTTAATTTATGGATAATAGCATATAATCACTAATTTATTAACCTCTACTGATATCAAGTTGTTCCACATGCAGATCCTACCCAAACATGTATTTAAAGTAATCTTTTCTTCCAAAATTCAACAAAATAATCAATATAAATAAAACCCTAGACACAAGGGTATTATAACTTCATATTGATTGCAATAAACAACTTGCCTTAACAGAAGAGGTCTGATTTCATGGTGTTGATGATGGATTGATGGTTCTCTCTTCAAATCCTCACTCCTTAGATGCTTAGGATGCAAGATTAAGGTTCAAATTCTTCAAGAACACCTCCGGAGCCTTAAGAATGGTCTATCCCTTCTCTCTAATGGTCTATCTATGTTGTGTAGGTTCTTAACCCTAATTTAAGCCCCTTAATATATGATATTAAGTTGCAAATTCCGTAGGTCCCTTAACCTTTATTTTTCAAATGACCAAAATACACTCGATAGGTACGATTCGGTCTAAAATTGATCCAGGACCCAAACTATACCCCCGAGTACACTTTTCCGACTATTTCAACCCATTCGAAGTCATCCATGAATTCTAAATTATCATCCAAGTCACTCAAAATATATTTCCTTTCTCAACCTCAAATTAGTATACACGCGACTCCGAGTTGTGATAAAATAAAATACGCACATATCACTTGATATGCCGTATAACACTAATTATCAATTATTTACTATTCACACTTAGTAAAAATTGTATCATAATACTAATCAGTATCTATCTCTCTATTAATATTTAATAATCACGTTTATTATTTAATCACCTCAAATTACTTTACTCGCGTAATTTAAATACCGCATGTTTTTCCTAATTAATTCTCGAATTAATTAAATTATAAATACGCAGAAATATAGGGTATTACACTTGGGTGCTTTTATTATACCGTATTTTTAGAGTACCTCGTGACTTGAAAAAACTAAAACCATTCAATATAAAGTAAAAGGGCTCGGCCCCTTCCGAGCAAACACCAAGTACATACCTCGATTAAGTAATGATGTAGGCCTCTTTTTCATCTGGGCAGACTTGGTCGATTCTATCAAGACTAACTGACGAAATATAACTTAAATAACGTTGTTGATGGTTGGCCAGTACTATGTGAGTGACACTACCAACACTCAACATGTCAACGGTAAAACATTAAACTATTATATATCGTAGTTGTGCTTCATTAAGAAGATGATCATGCCCAACCCATACTGGACCTTGCAGACATTCCCCTATACTGATTCAGTATAAAAGGAGATATCCCCCATTGGGATCTAGACGGGCAGAGAGATACTCTTACATTTTAACTATCTAATCAGAGAGAGAACGGAGATTAAGTGATTTCTACTATTCTAAGACCTCGGGTCAACTGAAACCTAGTACTAAAAAGTTACCCAATGGATGAAGGCTCATTCTTGAGAGTTGGCCCATGTAACTCTTATTGTAATTACTCTTATTCTCACCTTTGTCTTTACTCATAGGCAGTTGACTGCTTTTATATTGTTTGTTATCTCGGATTGGATCTCAACTAACTAAGATAAAATCTTAAAACCAATTTTAAATGAAAACCATGGATGAGATGGAAAGAGAAATATTACAATCATACACATTTCTAGCCCTACATCAAAAATCACACTTGATCCAAAAACCTTTCTCTTGAAGGCAGATAAACACTTTAATCCCCCAAATGTTTTAATAATCAGAACTACATGGACTTAATTATCCACTATATTTTTATTGCAGACATCATCATCTTTGAATCATAGAAATGTAGGCAACTCGAGATATCACTTAGGGGTTGGTCAAACACCAAACACTAAACACAAACCCTAAATCGATTTCCCAAGAAACATAGTCTTTGTGACTTAATTGAGAGAGACTTTAAATGGTCTAATGAATGACGACAAGTAATAAAAGTCACTCTAAAGCTTTATAATTCCACAGGGTTCTCATTATTTAAAACATAACATAAAAGATGGTACAGTTGAACAGCAACTTATGAGGCCTATCAGGAAAGCACGTTCCCCTCTCCTCAATTCTCCACTATAAAAAGCCTTGTCCTCAAAACAAGATCCAAACAATCATAAACTACTAACATTGAATCAAGGTACACTATAAACCACCACACCCTAAGAACTACATTTAACCTAATTTCCCTCAAGGGATATGTAGGCTGTCAATTCAAAGACTCGATCATACTATAAAATATATCCCACGGTTCTTCAAAGTCCCTTTGAACCAAATCCAAACCCTGTGATGAAATCTACAATCCAACGAATCTTTAAATCCCAGTGAATAATTTTACATCAGAGAATGATCATTAAAAAATCTTCCAAAAATCTAACTTTAATGTAAGAGCCTAGAACGGTCTTCAAAATTATCCTGCATTTTCAGGTAACCATTCATTGTCTTCAACCATAATTTTAACGCAAAAATGAAAAATCCATGTTAATTCTACGTCACAGAGGAGATTTTTGGGTTAAAAAAGATATCGATCACTCCCAAAAGAAGAATGAAAAAAATGAAAAACTTTCAAAGGGCAATCATCGCATGGCCAGCCCAAAATCTCCCTTTACCATAGATGTCCATTTACTTCCGAAAGAGAAACCACCTTCTACATTCCCGTTGTGTTAAATACACCACACACCCACCTCAATAAATATATCAGATAGGCATTAATTATTTATTACCTACATCCAAATCACATGCATCCATTGCCTCCCACCCAAATAAAGCCTCACATTGATCACCTCGCCCAAGCCTTGAGTCCCCCACTTGAGCAAACAATAGCCTCATTACCCTCAGCACCCCACCTAAGCCTCAAACACAACATGAGCAAACCACTGCAATGCCTCAGACTCCTCTAAGCATACCGAAGAGTGTCGTGCGTGATATCGATTCAAATAAATTTGCAAATTCCTAATTTAAACTTATTTAACTGGAGTCAATTTTAAACCAAATTAAATCAGCTCCTAAACATTCACCTACATGTGTGTGTGTGTGTGTGTGTGTGTGTGTGTGTGTGTGTGTGTGTGTGAAACCATCACAAATAAAATTACTAAATCGCAGATTTTAGGGAAAAAAACTTTCGGGTAAAACCTTTTATTTCACTATAATACTTACAATGATTACAATGAAATCTGTAATGAGATAACTGCAGAAAACCCACATAGATCGTAGCCTAGAGTCAGCAATGAATCAACTGCAGAAGATCCACACGAACACGCAGTCTAAATCAGCCCAGGAACACTCTCGAGTACTCCTTATCGACACAAAATTTTCTTCAGCCCGTATTCCCCACAAGAGCACCTAGATCAGCAGTAGAGATCTTCTTTACAAGAGAAACTTCAACAAATATGTGTTCTTGGGTTCCAAAATAACTCACATAAACTATTGATATGATTTATGAATTGAAAACAAAGTATTAAAACCCTAAAAGTGAGAAGGCAAATTATTATGCCAAAGCAGTTTCGTCTCTTGAAAATTCTCAAGTCTTATGATAAAAAGCGAACTTGGAAAAACCAATTTATATAAGGTCTAAGGGGACGTGTCGCTCGAACGAGATATCAGTGTCGCTCGAACGATGGCACGTGTCGTTCAAACGAAAGCCTTTGTCGATCAAACGAAATTAAATAAAAAATAATTTTTTATTTCAACTTTAAAAATCCACCGTAATACTTAGAAAAATATTTTTGACGAAAAACTTAAAAAGTCCGCCCAAACACTTAGAAAAAATTTCATAAAAGTTATCCCAATATTCTAAGTGAACCATTAAGGATTTAAACAAAACATTACCAAAGTTAAACTTATAGAGGCTTGAATGTTGAAGAAAACTTGATATTCAGATCTGTCTTGATGCTTAAATGATCTTGAATAATTCTTCAACGGTTGTAGCGGTATATGACATACTCAATTGATAACGGATGTTGTGACAATTATTATTCAACACAAAGAGATAAGAGAAGCACAATCACCAAGCAGAATAAGGGATACAAAATGCCAATCACACAACAAAAGATGTACGTGGTTCAGCAAAGGTGCCTACGTCCACAGTGGTGCAGTCAGTATTATTTCTATATACTCCGGAGAGCGATTACAGAGAATAGAATGTGTCCTTTTCCCCAGACCTAGGGTTTATTATATACATGTTCATTTCAGGGAGTGGGGGTGTTGAACTCCCCCACGTTTTCCATCTTCTCCTAGAACCCCTCTTAATGGGAACATGGGAGGAGACTAAATCATAATCGGTTAGGATATGGGGGGTCTGGACTTTGGACCACCACAATTGAGCTACTCGTCCAGGCCCATCATTCTAATTTCAGGTACCCACAATTGCCCCTAAGTTTGTTGGGCCATACTTTGGGCTCAATAAATTTAAATGATTTGTCATAATGTCTTATTTGTACACCGTGCAACTCTTCCCAAGGTTCGAGGACTGAGTTAAGGCGACACTTGCTTCGTGGTCTGTGCATTATGATTAGTAGCACTAAAAAGCTATCCAGAGCAGTCATTTCTCGATCGTCGTTCCAACCTTCTCAATACTCTCCCATTTTTTGTGAGCTCTAGTGATTCACGTTTTCTTCTCCCGGTCTCCATTCTTAATGCCTTCGATCTTCCTTGTCATTCGGGCTCGTGATTCTTCATCGTTCGAGTCGAACTTTCATCTTGTAAGTTTCCTGTGCCTTCTCTCTGTATTTTCTCTTTGAATTTGTAGTTTTTTAGGGTTTCCCAATGGCAAAGATCGGTTATAGGTCGGTGTCTAAGTTTAGGAAGTTTTATAATATCCCAGAGTGGGTAGAGATTGAGTGTGTCCCTCCCCCTAGAAATGTTAGAGAGATAAAGGGTAACCATTGGATCCATGTCTTGATGCTTTCCTAAGGGGGACTTACTTTTCCTCCCAATAACCTATTCTTGCACTTCTTTGGTTATTTCAACATTGTTCCTGCACAGTGTTCGCCCAATGTGTGGAAGATAATCAATGGTGTTCATAGAATAAATCAGTTATATGGTACCAAGTTAGGGCTCGCCAAGGTCTATTTTTGCTATTCTTTTTCTCGAACTAGTTCTGGTGTTCTTTATCTCAAAGCCAGGAGTCCTGATAGGGTATTGGTAGTAAACCTACCTGATTCCCATAAGGACTATTGGAAAGAGGGATTCCTTGCTAGAAATTAGCAGTTTTCTCCCCAGTCTGAGGGGTCGAGGTCTGATAGGTTCTCAGTTCCCTTTTATGAGGAAGAATACATAGGTAGAGTTTTCTCTATCCCTTCAATTTCTTTACTGATTTGTGATCTTTCTGAATTTTCCTATTTTTTCTTCAGCGAGGTTGAAGAACTTGGAACCTTCTCTCAGTGAGGTTCGTCTTTCTGAACTGGTCAAGACCTGGAATATCAGGGAGCCTTTAGCCGACGGTGAGCATCCCCAGTCTGCTGCTTTCTTGCTCGAATAAAAAAACATTGGTTCTAGTTTTATAGCGAGGCCGGTAGATAGTATCCCTGAATTTGATACCTCTGAAGAGATTGCTGCTGATCCTATTCAGTTGGACGAGGAGGAGAGTAGCTCTGAGAGTGATATCGTAGGTGGTGTTGAAGGCAATTTTGGTGAGGGGAGCTCCAGTGGTGGTAGTTCTTCTGATTCCAAGGAAGTTTCTGAAGCCCGAGAATCTTCGAGCACGTCCAGCAGTTCAAGCGAGGAGATGGTTCCTCCAAGGAAAAACTTGATCCAGGACGATGATCATGTGCTCCTCGCTCAGAGGTCAAAGAAGTAGAAATCCGGTACTGGGGCTGTGGCTACTGGTTCTCGGTCTTCTGCTCAGGAGAAGGAGAGGAAGAGGAAAGAGGAAGAACAGTTGAGAGAGATAGAGAGAAAGAAGGAAGAGGAGAGAAAGAAGATGGAGGTAAAGAAAAGGATGGAGGAGAAGAGGAGGATA
This sequence comes from Sambucus nigra, assembly GCA_949130495.1. Lineage (NCBI taxonomy): Eukaryota > Viridiplantae > Streptophyta > Magnoliopsida > Dipsacales > Adoxaceae > Sambucus > Sambucus nigra. Next base: position 319,908,534 of record OX422215.1, on the reverse strand, counting down.
GAGAAAGAGAAAGAGGATGAGAGGAGAAGGATGGAATCGAGGACCAAGGTTGGGCAAGCCTTAGTCTCGGTGTTCGCATTGCCCGAGGGGGCCTCAGTTGCAATTTCTCCTCAATTGGCCCCCGCGGTGCTCGAGAGGGCAGTTCTTCCTGCAGATCGCCTAAAGGCGATGGGGTCTGATCAATTGGCCCTACAAGCTAGCCAGAGGCTAGCCTTGGTAAGATCTTTTCCTTTTTCTAATATTTTAATGAGTTTTAGCTGTTTCCCTTTCCTGATGTCTTCTTTGTTTTTTTCAGTTTGTGACTGACTTTATCGTGCTCTATCGCTCTCGCGACGAGATGGTGAGCTGGAATAGCAAGCTGGAGCAGCAGAATGCTGCCTTGAAAGTGAGGGGTACTCAGCTGTAGGCTGATCTGAAGACTATTAATGCTGCCTGAGCTTCTTTTGACCTGGAACTTGTTAATTCCAACCGAAAGAGGGATGCGACGGTCAAAGAGCTGAATGAGCTAAGGCAGGCCTATGACTTGGTTTGCTGGAGCAAGTTGGCCATTGCAGAGGAGAATAGGGTGCTGACCGAGTAGCTGAAGGATAAAGAGTCCCAGGAAGTCACCATTAAGGAGGATTCATACAACTCTGGGTGAGCTGTCGCCTACGAAGATGCCGAGGTTCAGATAGGCTATATCAATCGTCTAAACTTCAAAAAAGGATGGAACAAGGCCCTCCTAGCTGTTGGAGTCGATGTTAACTCCCCTCTGTTCGATGAGCATGACCCGAGCCCAAAGCCAACTGTGGATGAAGAAGCCCCTGCCCCTGCCATCGAAGGCGTTTATCCTGCCTCCCAGATAATTCCCGTTGAGGTCCTCCCTACTCAGGCGACAAAAGTTATCCCTGCTGAGGGGTATGCTTCGACTGTTGCTGATAAAGGGAAGCAGCCAGCTACTTCTGGGCAGCCTCAGGTTTATAGTTAATTTACTTCTAGGGTTACTTTTATATCTTCGCTTGTAATTTTCCTTTTTGCTGCTCGATGTACTTTGACCCTTATTAATGTAATGAAAAGGTTTCTTCTCCCCAGTGCACTGATTTATTTTTCTTTTCGTTGCCCTTTTTATTGCTTATAGTCGATTGATGTTGATGATTATATACCAGCCACTTCTCAATTGGGAAGAATGCTTGGTCCTGATGTGAGCTCTGAAGTTCATTATACCTTTATGAGGATTTGCAAGTCATTGCGATTAAGGAACAAGCGCTTCATAGAGCAGACTGAGCTTGTTGTCAAACTGAAGGGCAGGCTCCCAGAGATAGAGGAAGTTGGTGCCTCAGTCCAAGAGGAGGTGAATGCATTAAGAGCGAAGCTTCTAGATGCTTCTGAGATCAACCAGTTTGGGGAGATCCTTCAGTAGGAGAACGAATCTTTGAGGAGAGAGGTCTTGCGACTTAGGGAGCATGCGTCGAGCACTGCTCCTGCCGTATTGCGTGGTTCTTCCTCGTCGCGAGCCGAAACTGGCCCGAGCGGCATTCCTCCTGTGTTGCGAGGCTCTACTCCTCCAATGGTTCCGCGAGTTGGCAGGAATACCAGGAGTTCAACTAGGAAAATGGAAGAGCTTCGTGGTGATGTCCAACGAGCGTATGAGATTGCTGCTGGCCTCCAGAGGGACGTCTCCCGATTGAGGCACTTATTTAAGAAAGGACCTCGACGAGTGTGGGCCGATGGTTACAATCAGGGTTGGCTAGATGCTCCAACGAGGCTGATAGAGTTTGAAGAGCTTTCTTTAATCAGGGGGTGGTTGAGTGCCTTGAGGGAGCTGCAAGTTCCAAGGAAGTCAATGCTATGGTATCGGCATGAAATATCTCCTTCCACTCGAATGCCTAACCCCTTCCGAAGAGATGATCAGTGGATACCCATTGATGCCATCCCTCGGCAGCTATTAGAGTCGGATGCGAACGAAGTCGAGGAAGAGTTAGTTCCCCCTCCTGATGATGGTCGAAGAGCTCAAGTGGCTGATTATCTTGCTCAGAGGCCTCACCCTCACTAAGATTCTGTTAGTAGTAACTTTGTGTATTTTCTATTAATGTGATGTAAAGTCGATGTTGTGCTCGCCGACTAAACATGTTTTGTACTTGCTGTAAATGTGATGAATTAATATAAAATTTATGTTTTGGGAAAATTTGTCGACTAAACAAGTGTTTTATATTTTCCACGTCTTTGCTCAAAAATCTTGAGCCTATCTTGGCTGACTAGATTTGTATGTTCGCATTATCAAGTAAGTATCCTTCCAGTCCAGTATGCCAATGAGATACCATTCTGCCTCACTTTACCTTTTAGGTTGTGTCGTCACACTCCCTTAGGCCTAAGTGTGGCAATTGGTAAGGACACACCTGGTGTTGGATGTTCTATCCGATCAGGATTTTTTTTCAACCAAACATTGTTTGGTGACCAATGTTGACTTGGCCATATTGCCTAAGGATCTCCTGTAGGGCTTCATATATTGCCAGAGGCAATGCTAAGAGGTCTTTCATATTTCATAATGAAAACCTGAGGAGGGTCATTTCCCTGCTATAGTGTAATGATCAGTGTGACTGTTACTTGGAAAAGGTGTGTGGGTTATAAAGTTTATACATTGTCACCTCGTAAAATGCAAATTAATTAATTGATACTTCGTAGAATGCAACTGCCAAACAACGTTTTATTAATGATAAGGAAATGAACTTCCAGTTTCATAATTCAAGATAAAAATAAGAGTCTAGAGATAGAATTTTTTAAGGTTGGTCGCATTCCACACTCGGGGTATCTCTCTGCCTTCCATCGTTTCCAAGTGATAGGCTCCCTGCAGATCGTCTTTAGTTATCTTGAATGGTCCTTCCCAGTTTGTCCTGAGCTTGTCGCCTGATGGTTTTACTGCGCTGCCTAAGACTTTCCTCAGGACATAGTCCCCAACTCGGAATTCCCTTGGGTTGACCTTCTTGTTGTAGTTCCTTGCGAGCTGTTGCTGATAGCTCGCTAGTTTCACTAGGGCTAGATCTCGGCGCTCATTGGTTAGGTCGAGCTCAGCGAGCAATGCTGCATCGTTATGGCCCTGGTCGATAAGGCTGGACCTCATTGTTGGCAAGCCTGCCTCTAATGGGATGACTGCCTCCATTCCATACGCAATGAAAATGGGGTTCTCCCGTTGCTCATCGTGGAGTGGTACGGTAGGCCCATAGAATATGCGGTATTTCATTTACCCATGCGCCTTTGGCTCGCTCTAATCATTTCTTCAATCCGTCGATCACTATTTTGTTGAAGGCCTCGGCTTGGCCATTGCTCTGAGGATAGGCCACCGAGTTGTAATGGTGTCTGATTCCATACTCGTCAAAGAAGATTTTAAAGGAGCCGCTTTCAAACTACATTCCATTGTCAGTGATGATGGTTCTGGGGATGCCAAAATGAGTGATTATGTTTTTCCATATGAATCTTATCATATCTGCATCTCGGATGTTCGCCAGGGGTTCTGACTCGATCCATTTGGTGAAGTAATCAGTTGCAACCAATAGATACTTGCAATTATAGGCAGCGGTAGGAAGTGGTCCTATAATGTCCATTCCCCATTAAGCGAATGGCCATGGGCTTGACAGTGATTTTAGGTCGATAGCAGGTTGGTGGACTAGGAACGTGAAGTTGGCATTTTAGGCACTTGCGAACATACATCGCAGAGTCCTTTTGCATATATGGCCACCAATAGCCTTCCTTCATTGCTCGAAAAGCTAGATATCTTCCTCCAATATGGCTTCCACAGAGTCCCTCGTAAAGCTCATGTAGAACCTGCTCGACATTCCTTGGGTGAACGCATTGAAGGTATGGACCGAAAAAGGATCTCTTATATAGCTTGCCCTCTGGCGATAAGTGAAAGCGAGCAGATTTGACTCTTATCTGGTGAGCAATCTTCTTATCGTCTGGGAGCGTGCCATCCTTCAAATAGTTCCTTAGTTGGGTGCTGACTCCACTTTGAGCATCTGCTCCACGTTTGGCGGTTTGCTGTTGCGATTAATGCTCGGATGAGCGAGGAAATCGATGGGGATTATTCTTTTTAAGTCGGAATCGACTACTGAACTCAGGGCTGCTAGGGCATCCGCATGGCTGTTATGTCCTCTGGGAAATTGCTGGACATTGATTTCTTCGAATCTAGCCATTAGTCTTCTTACTAAGGCGAGGCAAGCTCCCATTCTTTCATCTGTTGCATTATAGTCTCCACTTATCTGATTAAAGACTAATTGGGAATTGCTGAACACCTGTAAATGCTTTGCTCCCAAAGTGTGCGCCTTCTGGAGGCCGGCTATTAAGGCTTCGTATTCTGCTTCGTTGTTGGAGGCTGCAAATCCAAGCCTGATTCCTTATTCAAGGATTGTATCCTCTGGAGTAATGAGGATAATGACTATTCCTGCCCCCTTTGAGTTGGAGGCTCCATCAACGAATAATTTCCTGATTCCTTCCATCGCGGGGTTCCCCCTTTTCTTTGTTGGTTGAGGTTGGTTGCAGGGCTACTCGCCTGTGAATTAGGCTATGAAATCATCAAGTACCCACTCCTTGATTGCGTTCCTTGGTTGAAATTGGATATCAAATTTTCCGAGCTCGACTGACCATTTAGACGGTATGCCCGATAAATCCGCCTTCCTCAGGATTGCTTTAAGGGGGTGCGATGTAAGGACGATGATGGTGTGGGCTTCGAAATAGTGCTTCAGTTTTCTTGAAGCCACTATTAGTGCAAAAGAGAGCTTCTCCAGTGGTAGGTACCTCTTCTTGGCGTCTAGTAAGGTCTTGTTCGCGTAGTAAACGGGGTGCTGGACCCCTGTAATTTCGCACATTAATGTGGAGCTAATAGTGTGGTTAGAAACGGAGTGGTATAAGTACAAAGAATATGTTCGTTGTGGTATGAAGAGCAGTGGTGGGGAGCTAAGGTAAACCTTGAGCTCATCCAATGCCTGCGAGCAATCTGGGTTCCATTCTACCGTTTTGTTTCCCTTTAGAAGCTGGAAAAAAGGCTTGCACTTCTCGGAGGACTTAGAGATAAAGTGATTTAAGGCAGCGAGCATACCGGTGAGCTTCTGTACGTCTTGGATAGTTCGAGGAGGTTGTACCTTATTTATTGTATCGATCTGATCTGGGTTAGCCTCAATGCCTCTCTTACTGACCAAGTACCCAAGAAATTTTCTTGACTAGACACCGAAAGAACACTTGCTCGCGTTAAGTTTCATTCGATACTTCCTGAGGATTTCGAAGGTGCTTGACAGGTCTGAGAGGTTGTCTTATTTCTTCTTGCTTTTAATGAGCATATCATCGATGTAGACCTCCATGGTGTCTCCCATCTGGTCCTTGAACATCTTGGTGACCAGCCGCTGGTAGGTGGCCCCTGCATTTTTAAGCCCGAAGGGCATGACCTTGTAGCAGTATAACCCAACCGTGGTGATGAATGTTGTTTTGTCCTGGTCTGGGGTATATAGAGGGATCTGATGATACCCTGAGTACGCGTCCAGAAAACTCATTCTCTCGTGAGCTGCTGTGGCGTCTATCAGTTGATTAATTTTTGGGAGGGGGAAACTGTATTTAGGGCATGCTCTATTGAGTTCAGTGAAGTCGATGCAAACTCTCCACTTCCCATAGCTTTTTGGAACCACTACTGGATTGGATAACCATTTGGGGAATTGTACCTCCCATATGGATCCTGCATCCAGCAGTTTTTCCATTTCTTTTTCCACGGCTTTTGCCTTCTCGGGTGCAGTTCGTCGTGCCTTCTGCGTGATTGGTTTGAAGGTGGGATCGACGAGCAGCTTATGACAAACCATACTAGGATCAATTTCGAGCATCTCGTATGGTTCCCATGTAAAGACGTCTATATTGTTTCTTAGCAGTGTCGTCAATTCATTCTTCTCCTGATCTATGAGAGAAGCTCCAATCAAGAAGATCCTACTGTCATTGCAATCTCCAGCTGTGATTTCCTCCAGGTCCTCGATGACACATTCATAGGGGAGGAGCCTGGTCTCCTCTACTCCAGGCCTTCCATATTTTAATTATTATTTCGAAGGTATCAGACCTCCTTGTTCTTCAACCTTCTTGCTGGACTTGTCGTCCTTCTTCTCTGGTTTTGGACGGATGGCTGCTATGAAGCATCTTCTCGCCATCGCTTGATTGCCATGGATCTCCATTACTCCTCGCTCGGTCACATACTTGAGTTTTTTATGGTAGGTCGAGGAGACTGCCTTCATTGTGTGTAGCCATCCTCTGCCGAGGATAGCCTGATATGGCGAGTCAATGTCGACCACCAGAAATTCGATTATTTTAGAAATGTTTCTTGCTCTTACTGGCAGCACGATCTTTCCCAAGGGCATAGTCATCTTTCCAGCGAAGCCAACCAAAGGTACAGTAGCTTCCTTTAGGTCGGCAATGCTTAATTTCAATTTTCTGAACAGGTCGAGATACATTACCTCAGACGACCTTCCTTGATCGACGAGCAACTTGTTGACGTCATAGTTCGCTATTTTGAGAGTAATGATTAAAGCATCATGATGTGGGGTTCTCACTCCCACCAGATCCTCATCAGTAAATACGATATGCTTATTATAGTCGACGTCTATTGCTCGTCGACGCTTTCCTGACTGTGTTTTCGCTAGACCGATCTGGAAAGCTTGCATCACTACTATAAGCTTTTTTACCTCCATTTTGATATGAATTTCCCTGAATCTTCTTTACGTCAGATACCCCATGAATTACTGCAAATTCATGTCCGACATCGTCTTCAAGCACGTTATCGGGCCTTGTTTCTCTATGGGCAGCAACTTTCTCTGCTTTTTTTTCCACGAATTCGCTCAAATGCCCGGATTGAGCCAGCTCTTCGAGATGGGACTTAAGAGCCTTGTAATTCTCGGTTTTGTGCCGTCTTTCTTTGTGAAAAGCGCATCTCGGCGCATTATTTCTCTTCGAGGGATCTCCTCCCATCTTCCTAGGCCACTTGATGAATGGCTCATCTTTGATTTTCGCAAGAATTGGTTCTCTGAAGACTGTGTTTACTGCTTGAAATGCCTTTGACACATCATTGTTGCCTCTGTTCTTGGAGCCATTCTTGCCCCCATTCTTTCCTCCTTTCTTCTGGTTTTCCATTTTGTCACTACCCTTGGCAGTTAGCTTAGCTCGATCATTTTCCCCTGTGCTAGGGCGGGTCACATCTTCCACCTTGGCGTATTTCTCGATGCGTGCCATTAGGTCGTCGATGGTCATGGCCTCTTTCTTCGTCAGTGACTGGTACAGAAGGGAAGAGCTGGGTAGACCAATTTTAAAAGAGGCCACTGCCACTTACTTCAAGCAGTCCTCGACCTCGTTGAATAACTCCCAGTACCTCTTCACGTAGTCTCGGAGGGTCTCTTGAGGCGTCTTTTTCATTGTCAGCAAAGCATCCATCCTTTTGGGATGGGAGCTACTGGTAATGAATTGGGCCGTAAAGAGCTCGGTCGGGGACTTAAAACTCCTAATGGACCTGTGGGGGAGCCTTTCGAACCATTTCTGTGCCACGTCATGCAGGCTCGAGGGAAAGATTCAGCACATTAGTGCGTCTTGATTATTCCAGAGAGTCATGGTCTGTCGGTACTGCCTGACGTGATAAATGGGGTCAGTTTTACCATCATAAATCTTGAACCTTGGAATAGCAAACTTTTTAGGGTCTTCCTCTTCTTCTATTTCCCTCGAGAAAGGAGATTTCATCTGAGTTTTGAGAGCTCGCCTAGCAAGTTCTCTGGTCGATCTGGTACCATGATGTGCAGTGTGTTGGTTCATCTCCCTTCGGACCAGACTTCGTATGTTTTCGTTGCTGTGATCTGGGATCCTTTTATTGCGAGCTAGTTGCAGTTGCTCAGGCAGGTCATCCTCTGAGTCGTTTCCCTCAGTTTTTGGGATCCATGCCTAGGGCTCCTTCCTCGGCTGCGAGAATTGCTCGCCTGAGGGATAGGAGTGCGGTATGGATGTCTCTTGGTACCACGATAGAGTTCTTTCTCCATTCTTTCTAATCTTCTTTTGAGGCGAGCATTCTCAGCTTCGTGCTTGCGATAAGATTCCCTTTGCTTGTGGATCCTCACCTCATATGCATCAATTATCCTGGATATTTATGTGGAGCTCGCTGGTCCTTGGCTTTCTGTTGAGGCTGGCCTTTCTAAGCGAGCCATCTGATTTGAATGCCGAATTTCAGATCTAATCCTGCGAGGAGCAGGTGGTTCCTGGATATCCCCTGCCTAGGGAGCATTACTACTGTGACCAGACATTTCGAACTCTTTTCTGGGTATGGGCATTCTCAGGGAAGATAAATGCTTCCCACAGACGGAGCCAATTGTGGTGACAATTATTATTCAACACAAAGAGATAAGAGAAGCACAATCACCAAGAAGAATAAGGGATACAAAATGCCAATCACACAACAAAAGATGTACGTGGTTCAGCAAAGGTGCCTACGTCCATGGTGGTGCAGTCAGTATTATTTCTATATACTCCGGAGAGCGATTACAGAGAATACAATATGTCCTTTGCCCCGGACCTAGGGTTTATTATATACATGTTCATTTCAGGGAGTGGGGGTGTTGGACTCCCCCATGTTTTCCATCTTCTCCTAGAACCCCTCTTAATGGGAACATGGGAGGAGACTAAATCATAATCGGTTAGGATATGGGGGGTCTGGACTTTGGGCTGCCACAATTGGGCTACTCGACCAGGCCCATCATTCTAATTTCGGGTACCCACAATGGACAATAAAAGTAATGTCCTTATAAATATCCCCATATGTCTATGCAGGTACAAACTAAAAACATTCGAATTATCAAAACAAAAACGCCTATATAAATCTAATACCCTCCCATGAACCCAAGACTAAAAAGGTATCAAAAATGAAAGTATCAAAATTTTCTTCAAAATCTTCAACTTCAAATATTTAAGCGTTTCTCATCAGCGTACGCAAAATAATGATCTTCAATTTTGTACCTACACGCATGAGATAAAGCAAATACCTTCGTGACAGATCGAGTTTGAAATGATATAAGAAAATCTATCAATAATCAAATATCACCCATAGTGCAAAAACTCCCCCATAATTTGTTCTCCACCTTTTTATTTATCCGAAACAGACAAGGAAACGAATAAACAAAATAAATATGGAGTTGTCACGATAAATATGCATAGCAAACATAAATCAAACTGCACTCATGCAAATAGAATAACTCAAAAAATCTTCCACAATTTTTTTTGATTTTTCAATTTTTCAAAAAAATGTAAAAAAATCTTTTACAAAAATCACACACCATGAATTTACACTATAACCAAATCGTGGAAACGGAATGAGTGGCTGTGAACATATTCGATAGTCAAATAATAGTAATCAAACATAACATATGTGCACGATGTATACATGTACTCCTAACGAATGAATCTCAAAATCATCCTTAGGTGTTGAAATTGTTGAATTTTAAATGACATCGACTCAATCCATCAACACATCTAAGTTAAGAATAATTCCCACACCAATAACGTCTAAAACTATGTAAATACTTTTTCATGACGCTGTCAGGATGTGCAAACCCATTTTTTATTTCTTCCCATCCAAACTCCACCATATATAATAATCATTTATTTTTTCGTTTGAGGTGGCCCCTTTTTGGCATATTTATCTTTTTATTGGATTTAAATTTTTTTTCGGGATCTTTTAAACGGTGGCTTTCATGACGAGTTAATTGTGTACTCTCACAGCCCTTTCTTGTGAACACTCATCATATTTTATTACAATTAAATCCTCACGGTAAACGGTTTTTACATACACTATTTCCATTGTCAAGTTTTATCGCAAATAGTGCATTTTAATGACAGAATTAAGATGACAACACTACGACCAATATGTGATAAACAAGTACAATAATTAAACAATGCAGGAAAGTGTGCAATAAAGGAACTTATGAGTCAAACATGTAGGTAGTAACAACTAATCACATCTCAATGACTTCAAACATTGTAAAGCACAAAAATGAAATGATGATGCATATCAAAACACTAGCTAATCATCACATTGATATGGAATGAAATTTTGACTGGGTCATACTAAATGTCCATTCATATATGGTGCAAAACAAACTACAAAACTCTTTTTGACAAAATATTTATCAAAATAAAATCTTTTTGGCCTTTTTCAAATTTTTCTCAAAAAAATGAAAATCTTTATGAATTTTTCCAAAATATATCAAAAAGGAAAAACATAACTACAAAAATGGCACACACTAGCAATAGGCAAAAATATCATCATGAAAATCATCCTATGCTAGAAAACAAGTCTAAACCTTAACCATTAGGTGCGGTGGAATTTTCCAAAGGTAGTGACATCCTATGAAAAACCTCCATCAATTCAAGTGAAATCTTGACCAAAAATTTTACCTGCTCCCTAATATGTGCAAACTTACTCGTGTAATTATCCGGAGCATCATGTGTGGGTGCGTGTGCATGAACACGTGTAGTAACAAAAGGTGACACATGACCCAACTTAAAACAAAATTCCCTAAGGTGTCCTCTCTTCTTTCCATGTGTTCAATCATAAACAGGCCTAGGTACACCTCAGTCAAAATTTCTTCTACGCGCTCTCGTATCAAGCACGAGATGCCTAGGTGGGTTGGGTTGAGAACCACATGGATCTATCACAAACTTGGGAGCCGATTCGAGTGCAACATGTGAAGTGGATGCATCATCATGACCTATTCCTAGTCTCTCAGCATCACCCAAAACGGGACTGAGAACCATCTTTCTAATCTTATTAGATGTGTTACTTTGAACTCCTGGGCATGTACAATATCATTATGGAGTTGAGATACACGTGTCATCAGACTCAACACCGTGCTGGTCAAATCACCCTTTTTCTGGCCTAAAGTTATCAACTGTTCACTCAAAGAAACCTTCACCTTCTCGAGTTGACTCGCTTTTGCATCAAACACCATCAAACTCTCTAACTTTCTCTACAAATTTCTCACCCTAAGAGTTAGGTCTTTGTTCAACTTTTTGGTCTTTAGGATCTCGGCATATAGATCTCTAAATGCGATCTGGAGCTTACTATCATGATCACTAGCCCACTCACTCTCAGACTTGTTAGAAACACTCAAATCATCCTCGGGGGTCTCACATGTACAAGTATCATCATCGTCGTGGGACAAACTGGGTGTGCTCACGTGACTAACTAAAAAGGCGACAAATTTCCCATGTTATGACTCATCCCAAAAATCTTTCACCTCTTCTACACCATCGCTAAGAGTGACTGGCATGGAAATCTTTTTGCCCTTTCTCTTTAGCCTAATGGGACAATCAAATGCTCTATGGCCTCTCCCCTCACATTTAAAACACTTCTCCTCTCCATCTTTCTCCCTTTCTTTCTCACCGCTCTCTTTGGCCTCATTTTTATTTTTCTCAAAAAATCTTTTATTGGAAGAATTGTGTTTTGAAAACTTCAGAAATTTTTTGAAATTCTTTGAAAGCATAGCCATATCAAAATCAGACTCATCCTTAGACTCGGATTCACAAAAACTCACTTTATTATTCTTCCTAGACTGGGCTTTAAGTGCTATCCCTCTATCCTTAGGCTTGACAGTGTCATGAAACATGTCAATCTCATATGTCTGGAGGTCTCCTACCAGCTCTTCTAATTTTAGACGACTCAAATTACCTAAGGTATTCAAAATAGTCACTTTAAGGATAAAACGTTTTGGGAGCGATCTTAAAATCTTTTTAGCCACTCGTGCATCAGGTATAGGCTCGTCAAGATTGAATATGGTGTTGACAATGTCAAACAAACGTGCATAAAAGTCATAAAAAAATACTGAGTCACAAGCATGGTTATCATTTCAAATTAAGTAGTTAAATTTTGAATTTTAGACTCTTTGACCGCGTTAGTGCATTTGTGGGTGAATTGTAAAATACCCCACGCTTCTTTAGATGTGGTTCACGTCATAACACGTCGAAACTCGTCGGGGGTGACTTGTTTGAAAATTGCACTAAGCCCACGTGAATTAAAAGACCTCCACCTAAACTCATCCTTAATCCAGTCTGACACGAGTTTTAGATTCATGACATTATTTGTGCTGACAGTGGAAGGAGTCCAGCCTCCTTCATAAATAACCCAAACTCGTTCATCGATTACTTTTAAATGTGATTTCATGCGGGATTTCCATTAATCATAATTAGACCCGTAAAAAATTGGCAACCGATTATATAAGTTTTCATTCGAAAACATTGCGACAATTTTTTAAAAATCATATTTTTAAAAAAAATCAATATCATACAAATTTTGAGAAAATTAAGAATTCACAATAAATTAGTGAAACCTGGCCTGATACCAATTTAAAGTGGGACGTGCGTGATATCGATTCAAATAAATTCCCAAATTAAACTTATTTAACTGGATTCAATTTTAAACCAAATTAAATCAGCTCCTAAACATGCAACTACGTGTGTGTGTGTGTGTGTCAAACCATCACAAATAAAATTACTAACTCGCAGATTTTAGGGAAAAAAACCTTTCGGGTAAAACCTTTTATTTCACTATAGTACTTACAATGATTACAACGAAATTCGCAATGAGTTAATTGCAGAAAAACCACATTGACCGCAGCCTAGAGTCAGCAATGAATCAATCGCAAAAGATCCACACGAACACGCAGTCCGAATTAGCCCAGGAATACCCTCGAATACTCCTTATCGATACGCAGTCATCTTCAGCCCGGTACTCTGCTCAAGAGCACCTAGATCAGCAGTAGAGATCTTTTCTACAAGAGAAACTTCAACAAATATGTGTTCTTGGGTTCCAAAACAACTCAAATAAACTATTGGGATGATTTATGAATTGAAAACAAAGGATTAAAACCCTAAAAGTGAGAAGACAAAGTATTCTGCCAAAGCAGCTTCGTCTCTTGAAAATTCTCAGGTTTTTTGATCAAAAATGAAGCTGGAAAAAACAATTTATAGAAGATCTAAAGCGGTGCGTCGCTCGAACGAGATATCAGTGTCGCTCGAACGATGACACATGTCGATCAAACGACTTCGCGTGCAATGAGGATTTCGCTCGAACTAAATTAAATAAAAAATAATTTTTTATTTTGACTTTAAAAATTCGCCTCAACAATTAGAAAAATATATTTGACGAAAAACTTAAAAAGTGCGCTCCAACACTTAGAAAAAATTTCATTAAAGTTATCCCAACATTCTAAATGAACCATTAAGGAATTAAAACTAGGGGTTTGCAAAAAAAATAACCGGCCCAAAAATCGAACCGAACCGAACCGAAATCGGTTGGTTTTTTTAGCCGGTTCGGTCTACGATTTAAGGATTTAAAAAATCGACCATGTCGGTTTGATTTATGGTTTACACAAGGAAAAACTGATTCATACCGAACCAACCCGAAACCAATATTTATATAAAATTACTTTTATTTTATATCCAAAAACCATTAATTGCCCCCAAAAATCGACCAAAATTGAAAACCAACCTTAAAAAAAATGATCAAAACTAAAAATTGACCAAAACTGACCCTAAACAAACTCGAACCGAAACCGATGTGAACCGAAACCGATGATTTTTTCCTCGTCGGTTCATTTTTTGTCTGACTTTTTCCAAAATCGAATCAATCGGTTCGGTTTGAATTACGGTCCAAAACTGAACCGACCCGACCGGTGCATACCCCTACTTAAAACACAACCTTACCAAAGTTAAACTTGCGGAGGCTTGAATGTTGAAGAAAACTTGATATACGTATCCATATTAATTCTTGAATGATCTTGAATAATTCTTCGACGGTTATAGAGGTATACGACATACTCAATTGATAACGGACAATAAAAGTAATGTCCTTACAAATACCTCTCCAAACGCTCGAACTCAAACTAAGCAAACAAAAGCCTGGGGACCCTGAGCACCCTACCTAAGACTCATAAATCGCCTGACCAAACCATTACAATGCCTCAGACACCTCTGAGAAAACCTATCTATTGATACCAAATTTAGTCTGCTGACATGGACCAATCACTAGAAGACACGTGTCAACTTACGTAGTACTTACAAGTACTGTTAATAAACAACATACTATCACCGAGATACTCAAGCGCCCCGAGAAACTCATGTGATATCGAGCAGCTTGAACGCCCAGAGGAACTGAGAGCTCCGAGCAACTTAAGCGTGCCGAGCAACTTAGCGTACAAAGCATCCAAATTAGGAGAATCAAAAAGATGATTGCGCATTAAATGCTCATTATTATAGTACAGATGTATATGTCTACAAGATAACAACGCATTGTCCTTTCATTTGTACAGCCTTAGGGCTATAAATACATTGTAACCTCCTTATTAGAAGGGGACTTTGGATTTCTGGGTAAACTCATTTATCGAGAATTCCAGTCAAATAGTCAGCAATACAAAAATAGTGGACATAGGCCATTCTCACAAGGCTGAACCACTTTAAAAATATTTTGTCTTATTTATTTTATCTGTGATTGATTAATTAGAGATAATCTAATTTTTTACATCAACAGATTGGCGCCGTCTGTGGGAAGATCGACTATACTTAGCATTTTTCACCAAAACAGTTTATCATCAATGGCTGATAATCCAGAATCCAGTAATTGAAATGTTGGGATCCCTCCAAATCTCTCTACTCCCCCAAATGTCCAAGATCTGGTTGGGATAATGGCTAATTTGGCCCAAGGCCAGACGGCCATGCAAGAAACCATGCGGCAACTCATACAAACTGTTCAAGGTGGAGTGTCGGCCCAATCAGGACAACGCAGTGTTCAGAGAAATACCCGTTTACCCTCTTCACGAACTAGGTGAACGTTATTCCCAGAGGAATCTCGATCTAGACACACTGAATCATATCGTACTGAGAGATCTAATGATCCTTCTTATCAACCTGGTTTGACTTCCTCAGTACGAGCTACAGATTCTTATCGAAACATCACTCTATCTCTGAAAAGGATCAGTGCTCTAGAAAGGTTGAGTAGAGTCTCTCTTTTTGATCATTTGGGCCCTAGGAGGAATAGAAGTCCTCTTAGGATTGCATCAAGGAATTCTCCACGACCATCCGATCTAAGGGAAGGTTCTGCCCAATCACGACCAACTGCTCGTAATGAAAGATCCCAAGAGGCAAATTCAACACGATCAATTGCTCGAACCAATATGCCTGAGGAAGTAAACGACGCATGGAAGGGCTCGATTCAGAGGTTCGACGACAGATTAGGGGAAATAGCTAAGGCCAAGAATCCTCTACAAAGAACTTTTGTTCAAGGGACACCATTTGTACAGGCAATTATGGATTTTCCCACACCATAAAAATTCAAAGCTCCAATGGTGACGCCTAAATATGATGGAAAAGATGACCCTGTCCTTCATATAGAACAATACCAAGCTGCTGTCGATATCTATGCAGTTCCAGATGAGATGATGCAGGGCATTTTCAGGAACTCTCACCGGATCAGCCCTGATATGGTACAACAACCTTCCTCGGGGGAAGATCGCGACTTTCTTTCAACTAGCAGAGCTCTTTATTGGGAATTTCTATTTTGGGGAAAAAAAGTCAAACGAGTAGCACACTTATTGAGTGTTAGACAGAAGACAGGTGAAAGCACCAGGGACTATATTACTCGTTTCAATAATGAGAAACTTGAAGTTATTGATTACGAGGAGAAAATAGCAATTACTGCTCTGATGAGTGGACTGTTGTCAAATAAATTGTACTACACTTTAGCCAAAGATCCGCCTAGGACCATGGCTGAATTAATGGAAAAAGCAGCCAAATTCATGAATGTCGAGGAAGCTATGGCTGCGAAGAAGAATACAGACACTAAAGAGACCAAGGCCGAGGCTGATAAGACTGAGAAGAAGGATCAGGAGAATAATGGTGGCAACAGGCAGTCGAAAGCAAAGCAATCACTGGAACAATTGAAGAAGTTTGGAAATTATACTCCTTTGAAGGTAGATATAAACCACATTCTGGAAGAGATCAAGAACAGTGAGGAGATAAACTGGACAGAAAAAATGAAGGCAGATCCTGACAAGAGGAATAAATCCAAATATTGCGAGTTCTATAAAGATCATGGCCACACGACCAAAAATTGCATAGCTCTCCAGAATGAAATTGAAGCACACATCAGATGAGGAAAGCCGGCTAAATATGTTGATACAAAATGGTGGAAAGAGCAACGACTGAGCAAGGCAGAGGTATAGATCTCCTCGTCGAGTAAAAGAAGACAAGAAGAGAAGTCATGAAGAAGACCCAGAAGATGACCAAGATGACCAAGATGACCCCGATCTCTCGAAAAGATCAAAGCAGCCAAAACGTGGGGTATTTTCAATCCATTTTGGATCATTTGAATGTAATGTTATTACAGGTGGAGATGTAGGAGGTGGAGATATGACTGTAGAGAGGAAAGGTTACCTCAATGAGGCTCAATCTTGCTCGTACATTCAGCGAATAAATTTGGCTGAAGATGATCGCCCGAAGAAGGTGAATAAAGATAAATTGGTCATTGGTTTCTCTAAGAACGACCTGGCAGGTGTATTGTATCCTCATGATGACCCATTGGTGATCAAGATGAGAATGAAGGAAGTGGTGATTTCACGAGTACTGGTGGATAATGGTAGCTTGGCAGATATCATGTTCTATCCATGCTTTGACAGTTTGAATCTGAAGCTAGCCCAGTTGGAGCCATATCATAGGTCCCTCCTTGGCTTTACTGGCAAGAAGGTTTTTCCACTTGGGACGATCAAGTTGGATATGATTATCGGTACATGAACTGCTTGTCGAACAGAAAGAGTACACTTTTTGTAATGGATAAAAATGTCCAATCAGCTTATAATATCATCATGGGAAGAGTAGGTCTGAAGAAGTTCTAAGTAGTACCATCTACTGTACATCAATGTTTAAAATTCCCAACCAATTTTAGAGTGGGAGTTGTGAAATGCGACTAGAAATTAGCTCAAGAATTCTATTATTCATCTGCCAAACAGGAGGAGCGTGAAGAAACCAGGAAGAAGACTACTACCTATCAGGTAGATGAAATAGAAAATATAGTGATTGAAACATTAAACCCTAGAGACGAGTCTCAACTCGTGAAGGGACAGGTCATGGAGGCTACCGATAATGTCATTCTGGACGACGATCATCCAGAATGAACAACTCAAATTGCTGCATCACTGGATGTATCAATAAAATAAGAATTGATAGCATTTCTAAGACGCAGAAAGTAGACTTTCGCATGGAGTCTTGAAGACATGCCAGAGATAGACCCGAATTTCTTGTGTCACGAGCTCAATGTGAACAAGGAAATCAAGACAGTGAAGCAAAGAAGAAGAGTGTTCAGTCCTGAAAAGAACCAAGCAATACAGGAAGAAATAGAAAAACTACAAAAGGCCTCTTTTATTGAAGATGTCAAATATCCTGATTGGCTAGCAAATGTGGTGATGGTGAAGAAGAAAAATAACAAGTGGAGGATGTGTGTAGACTTCACCGATCTCAATAAGGCATGCCCAAAGGATCATTTTCCTTTTCCTCGAATTGATCAACTAGTGGATGCAACCTCGGGGCAAGAATTGTTGAGTTTCATGGATGCTTATTCTGGTTACAACCAGATTAAAATAAAGCCTGAAGACAGGGAGAGTACCTCTTTTATCACCCCAAGTGGAACTTATTGCTATAATATTATGCCTTTTGGACTTAAAAATGGAGGTGCGACATATCAGCGGCTGATGAACAAGGTGTTTGCAGAGCAAATCAGTCATAACATGGAGGTTTATGTTGACGATATGCTGACGAAGAGCAAGAAAGCTGTTGATCATCAAGTTGACCTAGGTCAAACCTTTGATCAACTAGAGAAATATCAAATGAAGCTGAATTCCACCAAATACATATTCGGAGTACGAGAAGGCATGTTTCTCGGATATATTGTTAACCAACGAGGAATTGAGGCGAACCCTGAAAAGATCAAGGCTCTATTGGAGCTACGATCTCCAACGACGAAGAAGGAAGTGCAAAGTCTCACAGGGCGAGTTGTAGCACTTAATAGGTTTGTGTCACGAGCAACTGACAGATGCCTACGATTATTCAAAACACTCCGAAAAACTTTTAAATGGAATGATGAATGCGAGGAGGCCTTTCGAGAATTGAAGAAATATCTGGGGACACCTCTATTGTTGTCCAGACCAGTGATGGGAGAAAGATTATAGTGAGTTAGCTCGGCATTGATAAGGGTGGAGGACGGAGTATAAAAACTAGTCTATTACACCAGCAAGTCTTTTCGAGGAGCAGAAACTAGATATCTAAGGCTGGAGAAATTGGCATTAGCACTGATTGAAATAAGCAGAAGGATGAGGCCATACTTCCAAGCCCATACTATAGTGGTGTACACCGATATGCCATTAAGATAAGCTCTGCATAAACCAGAGAAATCAGGAAGATTGATATACTGGGCAGTAGAACTTGGTGAATATGATATAATTTATGAGCCTAGATTATCGCTCAAAGGGCAAGCAATAGCGGATTTTATCACAGAATTTACTCAGGAGAATTCCTCCGACGAGCAAGAATTGAAAACAGACCAACATGTGGATGTTACAGGATCATCAAATTTAAACCCCGACCAACTTACATAGGTGGACGAGCAGCGAGAAGCGCTGGAGGAGGACAAAAGGAAGCATCAAATATTCCACCGAGGAACTCTGTCTGACCAAGAGTTTGATAATGAGGTACCTGTGTGGAATCTGTATGTAAATGGCTCTTCATGCTCTACAGGTAGTGGAGCAGGGATTATTATAAACAGCTCGGATGAGATTGATGTGGAGTATGCTCTGCGCTTTCAATTTAAGGCTTCTAATAATGAGGTCGAATATGAAGCAATGATCGTGGGTCTAAGTCTGGCCAAAACCATGAAGGCAGAGCAAGTCGTTGTATTCAGTGATTCATAATTAATCGTAAATCAAATTCTGGGGGTGTATGCAGTAAAAGGAGAATTAATGATCAAGTATCATGCAAAATCAATGAAGGTTGTATCGAGTTTTAATGCAGTACAGTTGATTAGAATACCAAGATTGGAGAATGCAAGAGCAGATTCCTTAGCTCGATTAGCCTCAGCCACACGCACCGAGCTATGAAGAATAATCCCAATAGAAATCCTGGTTGGTCAGAGCATTGACGAAGATTTGATGATGAACTTCATTGCCCTCGACTTAGGACCATCTTGGATGGATCCCATCAGGGCCTATATTTAAGAGGGGGCTTTACCAACTGATAAACTCGCAGCCAAGAAACTAAAGTTTAAAGATGCTTATTATGTACTGACAAATGGCATTTTATATAGACGAGGAATTATAGCAGGTCTACAAAGATGTGTCCACCCCTCCGAAGTGAGATATTTGATCGAAGAGGTTCATGAAGGGTCTTGTGGAGCCCATGTGGTAGGTCGGACGCTTTTGCATAGAATAACAATGCATGGATATTACTGGCCGACGATGAGAGCTGATTGTGTAGCTTATGCCAAGAAGTGTGATAAATGTCAACGCTTCTCTTCTATCTGAAGAACTCCCCAAGCATTATTAACACCCATCACTTCTCCATTAAAATGTGGGGAATAGACTTGGTCGATCCACTTCCAACGACCAGGGGAAGATTTAAATACCTCGTGGTTGTTGTGGATTACTTCACCAAATGGGTGGAAGCTGAGCCTCTCATCGATATGACATATAACAAAGTCTATCAATTTATTTGGAAGAATATTATCTGCAGATATGGTCTACCATATGCATTCATTACTGACCATGGAACTCAGTTGGATAACGAGGAGTTTGCTGCGTATTGTCGTCAATCCAATGTACTGAAGATCCACTCTACATCAGGCCATCCCCAAAGCAATGGGCAAACTGAGGTGAAAAATAGAACGCTGTTGAATGGGTTGAAGAAACGACTAGATGATGCAAAAGGAAATTCGATTAACGAGCTACATTCTGTATTGTGGGCTTATCGTACTGTGACACCCCGCCTAGTTAAATACCGGGCGATCACTCCTTTATTAAATTAAATCAAGGTAAACAGTTGGTTCATTCTCAGCATCATTGTCGATAAAAAAATAATTTTTCTAATTTAACACCCTAAATAATTAAGCTAAGTGTCAAAACATTTTTCATACAAACTTCCAAATTTTAATTACAGAAAAGATTTACTTATACAAAACAACATTTCTACAATATAGAATCACACCACGAAGAACTAAAATAAAACCATTCATTCATCAATCGAATGTCAACATAATAAGACCAAACATCATAAACTATCCTGAATAAATCCCATAAAACAATACTGGAATAACTGAAAATATAAAAATCCCAACAAGTAAATGAAATGATGAAAGGGGCGACACGTGCCCAATAAATGAGAGTAATAAGAGTGGAGTCAATAACAGAAGTCGTCTACTCAAGTGACCTGTAACTTCCACCTAAGCTGCAGCTCGTTCTTCTCAAAGGATCCTAAGCAAGACGCCCCTGTGGCTGGGCACCTGAAAATATACATATATATACACAAGGGAGAGAGAGAGAAAAAGAAACGGGTCAGGGCCCGAAAGTGTGTTTGATTTTTAAAATACGTTAAGCAAGTATTTAAATTGATACAGGCCAATGCAAATCATATTAGTTCGACACTCTCTTGAGAAATTCTCACCTCTCTTCTAATGTGCACGCCTATCGTACTAACCTTCCCAATTATTCTAGTTTATCTTAACTTACTCATAAGCTTTCAAAACCGAACGATGACAATGTTTTAAAAAGGTTACTTTCAATATGTAGCACTACTCTCGTTTTAGCTTCATTAAATTATAAAGTTTACCAGTGCCTTCTCATACTTTCACAAAATAAGTATTTATAATTGCGTCAACAACTATGTCCTACTTATCAAATCACAGTAGGCAGTTAAAGGATATTACCTCATATATATATTAACTACTCGGATAATATATATATGTAACATCACCCCAACTAAACTATGGTGCGGGCATACTATGTTATCCAATCCCCGTATCGCTCACACAAAGGGAAATACAAGTTCGGAATCACTCTCGAACTGTATTAACATATACAAAACAACGTTGAGGCGAAGCATAGATTCCAAGTCCACGAGGTCAGTACATACCCACACGCCTCTTAGGACCGTCCGACTATCAATCTGATAGCCCGTACCTAGGATCTCTATCTTCTAGGGTACAAATCAATATCCCCCATAAAGCAACACAGGATAAGATCGTCCCAGCGCGGTAACCTCAGGGATAGCAAGTAGCGCGGGTACGTTTTTCACATGTATATAATATATGTACACCCAATCATATAATTATACCCATTTTATCATATTAATATAGGTTCTTCCCATCACCCGTAATTATACCGTTTATCCTTAATTTCACAATTAGAATTACGTATAAGGTTTTATTCCTAACCTTAACTCGAAGGGTTTTCTCACTCATTACCTAACCCTCATGGATTATATCGTCGCAAAATCTGAAATTCAGTAAGTGACTTTATTTGATTCCAACGTAACTCTCTTACGCACCTCACCCTTAATTTTCATAAATCTACCAACCTAAAGTACATATCCCATAAATACCATTCTCGTTGAAGATTAAAGGTTCTAACATTTATCCATATATCCTACTGGTCCTCAATATCTCCCAAATCATTTTATTTAGAAAGCCCAAAGGTTCTTCCATGATAAATTAATTCAACTAATTAAACAAGAGGAATAGGAGTCTGCCAGGAGGGGTCGATCGATCGAAGCTTGGGGCTCGATCGATCGAACCTTCGATTGATCGAAGCTCTATGCTCGATCGATCGATCAAGCAGGTCTGGGCAAAAATTCTGCAGAAATTGCAGTGACGGGATTGATTAAAGTTCTACATCAAAACTCATATTTTCCAACACTAATCGACCCAAAAAGTCTATTGCTAACCTACTAACATAATTCCAGATATCTTTAAAGTTAAGCATGCGTGTATACATCATTAAACATGGTTAAACAACATAAAATCTCATCTAATCATCAAGAACCCTAAAGTTTTCTTAACTTTTGTTCTAATCAGTTTTCTCCAGAATTTCCTTCTAACAAATCATCACAAATTCGTGGGTTAATCATCTACTTCACATAATATTTTCAGAATATGGTTATAATGATTTCTACATGCAAATCCCTATCAAAATTGGGGTTTTCTTCCATTGATTATACTCATAATCATTCCTACACTAATATGAATATTGCATCAACGAAAATACGCAAGTTAAACACTTGCCTGGGATTTCAGAGGTCTGGTTTCCTGCTGATATTGGTGTGGTTGTGTTCTCCTCTTCGCGATCTACGCGTTGGTGGTGACGTCGGTGCAATCAGTGGTGTTTTGGGCCTTGAATCACCTTGAGAGCTCTCTCCTCTCTTCTCCAATGGCCGTTCTAGGGTTCTGAATGCTCTAACCCTAAAAGGCTGACTTAAATGGCTGCTAAGGATGGCTGAAATTCGTGGGTTTAATTACCCTATTTTGTAAAATGACCAAAATGCCCTCCCGGGTCCCTAATTTGGCCTAAAAACACCCCGAGGCCCGAACTAAACCCCCGGGTACACTTTTCTGACTATCTCGACCCTTCCGAACGCGTTGGTGCACTCAAAACGACCATACGGATAACTTATAAAATATTCACTTTTTAATTAACATAATTAGTCCCGACGTGACACGGGCACGTCCCGACTTAAATTTTCGAAATAGTCATTTAATTTACTTATGACATTCAATATAACCAATATAATATATTACTATGCTCATTAGTAATATTCAACAAGTTTCCCATAATCACTAACTCTAGTCACGTTAATAATTATAACATAATTAATTTCCGAATTTTTATTAAATAAATCATCACATTAAATTTAATAAATCCCCAAATTAAATATAGCATAAAAATACGGGGTATTACACGTACCACACCACGAACAGCAACAGGCGAATATCCATACATGCTAGCATTTGGGAGTGAGGCTGTCATACCTGCTGAATTGGGTTTACCCACGCATAGGGTGCTTAATTTCAATTCTCATATCAGTGATTGATGAGAAGATTAGACCTGGATATACTCGAAGAAGTTAGGGAGGAAGCAGCAATTAGGAATGCAGCGTATCAACAACAAACAGCTTTGTTCTATAACAAAAGAGTGAAGAAGTGTGATTTGAAGGAAGGGGATTATGTGCTGAAGAAAGTAATACAAAAGAATAACAAACTGGAAGCCAACTGGCATGGACCCTACAAAGTAACAGAAGTTGTTCGTCCAGGGACATACATGATTGAAACATTGGAAGGAGAAGAATTCAAGAATGCATGGAATGCAGCGCATCTGCGCAAGTATTATTAGTAATTGAAATTCGTATGTAATGCAATTTCTTCAGTACGAATAAAGTGATGATTCACCCAGTTTCTTTCTTCATTGAAATTTCTTTTTGGATTATTAGTGCAACACATTACACAAACCACAAGCCAAATTCAGAGCAACGCAGCAAATTAATTACCACCAACTCCGGTTGGTCGGGAATCAATTACCACCAACTCCGGTTGGTCGGGAATCAATTACCACCAACTCTGGTTGGTCGAGAATCAATTATTACCAACTCCGGTTGGTCGGTAAATCAATCACCACCAAATTCGGTTGGTCAGGAATCAATTATCACCAACTCTGGTTGGTCGGAAAATCAATTACCATCAACTCTGGTTGGTCGGGAATCAATTACCACCAACTCCGATTTGTCAAAAAATCAGTTACCACCAACTCCGATTGGTCGGGAATCAATTATCACCAACTTCGGTTGGTCTACAAATCAATTACCACCAACTCCGATTGGTCGGGAATCAATTATCACCAACTCTGGTTGGTCGGCAAATCAATTACCACCAACTCCGATTGGTCGGGAATCAATTACCACCAACTCCGATTGGTTGGAAAATCAATTACCACCAACTCCGGTTGGTCGGGAATCAATTATCACCAACTTCAGTTAGTCGGTAAATCAATCACCACCAACTCCGGTTGGTCAAGAATCAATTGTCACCAACTCCGGTTGGTCGGAAAATCAATTACCACCAACCCCGGTTGGTCGGAAAATCAGTTACCACCATCTCCGATTGGTCGGGAATTAATTATCACCAACTCCGGTTGGTCGGCAAATCAATTACCACCAACTCCAATTAGTTGGGAATCAATTACTACCAACTTCGATTGGTCAGTAAATCAATTACATTCAACTCTGGTTGGTTAGTACCAAACTAAGCAGGAACATGGGATACAAATCATTCCACTTCTTAGGACTGGAGAGTGACAAGTCACTATAATCAAACAATAAATAAGACAAGTTCCATTATCCAAAAATAAAACAGAAAGTACATATATTCACAAACAAACAAAAAAGGAAATTCTACAAATTATTTAGAAGAAAATAAAATGGAAAAAGACTAAAAATTTCTTCATTCAAATCAAGTAGAATTACATACGATGTGAAAAATGTACTTCATTACATAAAAAATCCTATTCTATTGGTTTTTCCCCTCTGCCTTTGAAACAGGTTCTCGTCTAATGCATAAGGGGAATTATAAAATTTATATCTCTCAGCATTCGAACATTCATCACAGAGGGTCGATCAAGCAAGTGCTCCGGGCGAGATATCTCAAAGTTTGCGTGAAGACTATAATCGTCGAGATACTTGGAGATCAAGCATTGAGGAATTTCCCGGGCAGGAATCCAACTAATGTCAATCTTAAAAGGAGGCACGGGCAAATCAAGCACTCCAGGGTCATAATAATTCCATAAGTAGTGGCCCTGCTCCAATTTTAGCACACACAAGGCATTCAGCCACCCTTGCTTGTACCCCTCGTTATTTGACTGTTGGATCCGAGCATCAAGATGGTAAAGGGCTTCATTATACCCAGCTATCCAAAACTCTCTGGGTTGTTTATGAAATTGGTAAGTTAACCTCTCCAGTTGTTCATGGAGATTCTTCACCAGAATTTCCTTATTTTCCAAAGCAGAACTCTGGGTAGAGAGTTGTTCACTGAAGTTTAGAATCTTTTTAGACATTTCTGCTAAGGCTTGGTTCTTCGCCATCAATTGAAAGGCTTGATTCTCTAAAGCTGACTGCATTCTAGCTTCTTCAATGGTGACCCGACCAGCCCTAGCACGTCCACGAGAAGAAGATCTTGCTCGTCCACGAGTAGATGTGGAGGGTCCAGCTCTTTTCAAAGTTTCCAACTCATCTCGTAAGTTGGCATTTTCTACTTCCAAGAAAGAAAAACCTTCATCATTAACAGGGACCAAGGCTCCTGAAGAAGATGCAGCAGATTTGAGTTATTTTATCTCTTCTTGCAAAGCAATGTTCTACTTCTCCAATAACTTGGCGACATGCCTGTGCTCTTCAACTTCAAACTTTAGAACACTCTCTTTCTTCTCATAAGTAGAGATAAATTTGTCATACCCTTTGTCAGCACTCAGTTGTTGATATTTTTTCTCGTATCCTTGGTGCAAAAGGGTGGAATATTCTTTATATTGCTGTTGGAGTTCCTCGATAGTTCCTTAGAGATCTTCAATAATCTCGTAGTAAGCCACATTGTTGGCAACTGCACAATCGAGCAAACATTTCAGGTATTGGTAAGCTTTAACTGCTCGGTCAGAAGCACCTGATCCGAGTATGTCAATTATGTGAGCCTCATTAAGATCTGCATGACCAACTTTAAAATAATCATTGCATTTCTTCATCGATTCTGTGTCATGAGATGATAAAATCTCCATCCTGGCCATAAACTAACAAAGAGAAGAAATAAAAAGAATCAATAATGACACAGACAGAACAAGTAAAAGAGAAATTCAAGATGAACAACCAAAGTTCGAATTTTATTTCATCATAAGAGAAAATACAAAGTCTGAGGTTACATTCAAGAATAACAAAATAAACACCCGAACAACTCTACACCTTCTCCTTGTTTCCTATGACTTCCTCAGAAGGTTTGGAGGAAGAGACTGGTTGATCGGAGGGCAAGACTAACTACTCGGCAGAAGTACTGGTTGGTTGGAGTTGCTTGGAGCAAGGTTGAACAACAGGAACAGCAGGGACATGATCTCCAATCATCATAGAATATTCATCTGAAGTAGCTTCATCCTCTTCTTCTCCAGGAGAGGGAGGAGGGCCATGAGTGTGCTGCTGAAATAGCTCAGAATTCTCCTCAACTTTTAGCTCCTGCAAGGCTGCAACCCATCCATCCCTAAAATATTTGAGGATGCCATACTCCATTTGAGAAGACATGGAAGCCAGTCCCTTATTCCATCCTTTGTCCCAACCAGCACTGAATGATTTTTTAACTGCCTTCTCCGAGGAGGTCCTTTCCCTAAGGAGCTCCTCTGCAGCTTTCAACTTCTCTTCCACCTCTATTTTCTGTCGCTTAACATCTTGAAGTTTAATAATTTCCTCTTCAGCATACTTGAGCTTAACTTCCATCTCCTTGTTGCTTTGTTCAAAGTATTTGTTACTCTGCTCAAACTCCTTCAACTTGTTCTCCAATTCCTTGGAGGCATTCATAGCTTGATTTCTGTCCAGCTCAACGGACTTGAGTTGCTTCTCTCAAGCGACTTTATCTTCCTCATACTTTTGACGAGAGTCTTTTAAAGACTGGGTCAGACCAACAAAAGCTTCATCTACTCCTTCCGAGGAACTTGAAGCCTTGATAGCTTCATCCTTCTTCAAAATGCTGTTGAAACACGTCACCAGCTGAAAAAAGAAATAACTTCAAGTCAATACATGGACATAGTATTAAAAAATAAAAGGGGTCGAGCTAAAGATACTTACTAAGGCAATGTGTTAAGCAGCCAAGGTAGTGATTTTCTCACAAGAAAGGGCATCTTCAATGCCTTGAACTTCTGGGATAGTCCAGGATCTTACCAAGCCCACAGCAGAGCTCGGAGGAATAAAAGTTGGAACACCACCTTCAACATTTGAAGGTTGAGAGACAGGTTCAGCAGGTCTCTCAGAAGAGCTTTTCTTTAACCTCCTCAAAGGAGCAGGAACATTTTCAACTAAAGACGTTGTCTTTGTTGGTGATATGACAATAACCTCACTCAGAGGAGAGATAACAACAGCCTTGCTCGGAGCCACAGGGGGCTTCTCGCCAGATTTCTTGGTAGCAACAGGAGGGGGTACATCTACAGTCTTTGTCCCTTCTTTTGGGACATCTTGTTTACTTTTCTTTATCTCCACATTAGCAAAGGCAGATTTTTCAAAAAAGGTAGGAGCTCTTCTCTTCTTCATCAGATCACTGATAGGAATACTTGACTCAGAGGAAGAAACTTCCACACTAGTCTCAGAGGTTGGTACTTGGTCAAGATTAACCACCAATGGACGAGGACGAGCAGTGAAAGATAAAGTATAGCTCTTGTACTTCAACAAGTAAGAAGAATATCTAATATGTTCCTCGGCAACAGATTGGTGCAAACTCCAGATAAGTTTTAAATGCTTTAAATTAACCTCAGTTTCTTTTGGAGATTTTCTTTTACTGTCAACTGCAATAAGCAAAAATTAAAAGTCAGAGATGCATTTTATCAAACACAAAGAGAACAAGATTTCAAAAATAAAAACAACATATCCCATTGCCATAAGGTGGACATCTAGGACCTTGGTAAACATCATCTCCATTTAATGGAGGGTGTTGCTAATTTTTCATCACCACCCCATGTTCAAAATAATCCCTATTGGCATCAGGAAGATTGACAACTAACGCTCTATTCAAAAAACTAGTTTTTAAATAGAAAGTACTATCACTGATAACCCATCTGTAGCAATACATAATCTCTGGAATACCTAAACGGGTTCCATGAAGTTGGTTCAACCTATGTATGCCATTAACTATCCTCCAGGTATTTGGAGCTATTCTTGCAGGTACAACATCAAAATATTGGCAAAACTCCAAACACAAGGGATTTGGCAGGAAAGAAAAGCCACATTCGACTACAAAAAGACTGGGGAACCAATGTCCCTCAGCCAAAGAAAAATAATCAAAAAGTTCATAAAGTTTTTCCAAAATAACTCACGAAGGGATGGAAAATTCAGACCGAAATTTGTTAAGTGATTCAATAAGATAAACCATGATGAACAAAGTAAATAAAGGAGAGCGAAGAAAATCGTACAGAAAAAGAGAGATCAGTTGACAATGAACGATGGAAAGAACGAAGGCACAAGACAGAGATAAAATGAAGAGTTTAAAGACACAGATTTAAAAAGTGAAAGACGATAGGATTTCTGCCGCGCTTAAATACTTTACCTTGTGAATAGAAAAAGGCAATGATTACAAGGCAAGATGTTTACGTATCCAGTGGCTAAAATAAGAAAAGGGGCAAAAATATCGAAGCGATCATAAAAATTCAAAATATTTATAAGGCCTGATACTATGCGCTCAAAAAGGAGTAATATACAACGAACGTTTTCCTAAAAACCATACAAACCAATAATCTATGCAGTTTTCAACCAGAATGTTCCACATTTTTCTTCAACCTCAAACTGTGAAACATTGGGGGCTTCTGTTGATACCAAATTTAGTCTGTTGACATGGACCAATCACTAGAAGACACGTGTCAATTTACGTGGTACTTACAAGTACTGTCAATAAAAAACATACTGTCACCGAGATACTCAAGGGCCCCGAGCAACTCATGTGATACCGAGCAGCTTGAATGCCCCGAGGAACTGAGAGCTCCGAGCAACTTAAGCGTGTCGAGGAACTTAGGCGGTCCGAGCTACTTAGCGTACAGAGCATCCAAATCAGGAGAATCAAAAAGACAACTGCGCATTAAATGCTCATTATTATCGTACAGATTTATATGTCTACTAGATAACATCCCATTATCCTTTCATTTGTACAACCTCAGGGCTATAAATACATTGTAACCTCCTCATTAGAAGGGGACTCTGGATTTCTGGGTAAATTCATTTATCGAGAATTCCAGTCAAACACTCAGCAATACAAAAATAGTGGACGTAGGCCATTCTCACAAGGCTGAACCACTTTAAAAATCTTTTGTCTTATTTATTTTATCTGTGATTGATTAATTAGAGATAATCTAATTTTTTACATCAACACTATCCAAAGCCTCAGACGCAGACTACTTGAGCAAACCATTACAAAGCCTCGGACACTACTAGAGCAAACAAAATCTCTAACACCCTGACTACCTCACTTAAGCCTCAGACACCACCTGAGAAAATTACTACAAAGCCTCAAACACCGCCTGACCAAAAAACTTCAATGCCTCAAATACTACCCGAGAAAATAAAATCCTCACAATACTGAGCACCTCACTTAAGCCTCAGACACTGCCTGAGAAAACCATTACAGAGCCTCAGACTCCTCTAAGCAAACCTCTTAGCTATGAACTCCACCTAAGCAAACAAAATCCTCACTACCTTGAGCACCCCAATTCAGACTCAAACACCAGTTGAGCAAACTTCTTTAAAGCCTCGGACTCCACCCAATCAAATGAAAGCCTCAATACCCTGAGCAACCCACTTAAGCCTCAGATTCCTATGAGAAAACCAATCGAAAGCCTCGGATATTTCCTGAGAAAACCACTCTAAAGTCTCAGACTCCACCTGAGCAAATCAGAGCCTTACTACCTGAAGTACTCCACTTAAGTTTCAGACACCCCCTGAGAAACCATTGTAAATCCTTAGACACCGCCTAAGAAAACCCCTGCAAAGCCTCAGACACCGCCTAAGAAAACCTCTAAAAAGCCTCACTACCATGAGAACCTAACTTAAAGCCTTAAAGACCGCTTAAGCAAACCCCTAGAAAGCATCAATCATCCCTGAGCATCCCAATTAAGCCTCAGACACTACCCGAGCAAACCTCTTAAGCTTAGGATACCACCTAAGTGAACCTCGAAAAAGACTCACTACCCTGAGAACCTAACTTAAAGCCTAGGACACCGCCTGGGCAAATGTTTTATCCAAAACCTCGAAATCCTCTTAAAAAACCACAAAAAACATCAACATCCCCCTATTAATCTCATAAACTCCTCTAAATAGCCCAAAATACCGTCGGGCTCCACTCGAGAAAATAAAACTAAAGCCTCACCCGAGAAAAACTAAAGCAACCACCTCCACTAATTCGGTCCCCTACATGATCTTAAATAGGGATCCTTACACTCTAAACTAACTCGGTCCCCAACGCGACCTATAGTAGTGAGCCCTATGCTCCAAGCCAACTTAGTATCCGACATAACCTTAAATAGTAAGCCATGTGATTCAAATAACTCGATATGCCACATGACCTTAGATAGGAAGCCATACGATTCAAACCAACTTGCCCCCCTACACGACCTAAAATAGGGAGCCCGTCTCTTCAAACCAACTTGATCCCCCACGTGAACTTAAATTGGAAGTCCTACACATCAAAAACTCAGTTTCCCACATGACCTTAACCTTAAATATGAAGTCCTACACTTTAAATCACTCGGTCCCCATGTAACCTAAAATAAGAATCCCTACATTCCATGTGACCTTAAATGGGAAGCCTTGCGCTTCAAATAACCAAGTCCCCCACATTACCTTAAATAGGAAGCCATGCGCTTCAAATAACTTGATCCCCCATGTGACCTTAAATAGGAAGCCATGTGCCTCAAACCACTTGGTCCCCTACATGACCTAAAATAGGAATCACTATGATTCAAACCAACTCGGTCCCTTAAGTCATCTAAAATATGAAGCCATGTGCTAAGAACAAACTCGGTCCCTTACATGACTAAAAATTGAAAGTCACACGCTTTAAACCAACCCGGTCCCCTATGGGACCTAAAATAGGAAGCATTGCACTTAAAACCAACTTGGTCCCTTACAAGACCTAAAATAGGAAGTTGTGAGGATAAATTATAGAATCGATTTAATTTGTATGTATTGGCTTAATTCCGTGTCAGGAAAAAACTTATTTCAATCACAGGTTGTTAGGACTTGAGTTGTGACCTTCAAGCCTATGATGTGTGATTAAAGACCATGTGGAAAAGTTAAAGGATCATTCGCATACATTCGTTACATGCCGAGTTTTCATCTTCAACATATGAGGTATCTCAATGAAGTTATGAATACTTTTTGGTGTTTGATCCTTGGATTTAGTTCGGGTACTGTTTTATGAATTTGTTTGAAGCCTTTCGTAAAATGAATTTTAAAAGAAAAGAATTATTTTGTGTTAATTTCGTTAAAATTAATTTCCTCTATCTTTCAAATGAGATTTGTGTTTCATTCAAATGAGATTCCACTTCGTTCAAACGAGTTTAGGTATCTCGTTCAAATGAGTTTTAAATGAAATTTTATTGTTTAATAAATAAATATCGTTCAAATCTCGTCCGATCAATGTTCACATGAGAATTGTTAGAACGAACCTATTTTTAGTTCGAACGAGAATGCTACTTTCGTTCAAATGAACCTTGATTCTCATTTGAACGAACTACCTTAAATAATGTGCCACCACAAAATTTGCATTGTCTATAAATACTTAGGTCTGGCATCAGTTTTTAAGGATGGTTTTTACAAAAAAATGTTTTTCCAAGGTTTATCATGTGCCTCCCAATCCCTAGTTTACACCCAAGTTTGAGATCCATGAATCCTACATATATATATATGTATATTTGATATCTCTTTTGTTTTTCACCATATTGGTTCTCTCTTCATACTATGAGCGTTTCGGGTGGTGGAGACTGTGTTTATGTTGAGTGGCGGTTGGATTGGTCACAAGAGAAGTAAAATTGGCAGGATACCAAGACGTGGGAACGTGCCTACGTTGTGTGGTTATTGGAAGGCATCTAACAACGGGTTCAAAGAAGGTTACAATGAATGAGTAAGGGCATCAAGGCTTGAAGACGTCGAGTCTGTGAGTAAGTTTAAGTTATTCTTGTAAATAGACCTATATTATAGTGAACTTGTGTGGTTGGGCCATCCATGGTTTTTCTCATTGTGAGTTTTTCTCGTACATCATCGTGTTGTGATTTACTTATTTTACTCTTGATTATACTCACCTAGATGCATGTTTAGGTCAAGACTAAAATTGGTAAAAAGAATTATACAACACTTATGGTTTTTCTAAATTAGTAAAAGTTCAGTAAGAATTACGAAAAATAAAATTTAGTGGTGTTTCCATACAAACCCTAGGTCACATAGATTTATCAGATTGGTATCAAAGCGGGTCACACTAGTTTGTTGTATAGATCCCTGCTTTGTGCTTATTTGTAAATTAGATGGACTTTAACCAGGGGTAGTTCCATTGGTCGGCCTCCATTATTTTATGGGTTAATGTATCCCTATTGGAAGGCTTGAATGTAATTGATCCTTAAATCAATCGAAGAGAACATTTGGAACTCAGTTAAGTATGAGTGGACTCCTCCCACTGAAGGTGGTGTTCCCAAAGCGTATGCCTCTTGGACACAGGCTGAAAATAATGCCTTAAATTTTAATTCAAGTCGGGTGAATGCTATTTTTTGCACAATGACCGCTGAAGATTTTAGAAGCATTATGACTTGAAGGAACACAAAGGATGCTTGGGATATTTTACGATCCACACATAAGGGAACAGATATTATTTGGGTTTCCAAGTTACAAAATCATACAACTAAGTTTAAGACAATTAAAATGAAAAAAAATAAGTTTTTTGATTAGTTATATGCCAAATTGTCGGATATTGTCAACTCCTCATTTAACTTAGGTGAGTCGATCCCTGAATCTAGAGTTGTGTGAAAAATCTTAAGGTTATTGCCTGAAAGATTTAATGTCAAAGTCACGTTCCTTTATTCCCTAGGTGGTATCGATGATATGAGAGTCCAAGAACTTAAAGGTGATATTCAAACCTATTATATGAAGAAGTGTCCTCTACAGAATAAATAAAAAGGGTATTGCCATATAATATTGAAAAGAGGATGTGTTGGATTTCGATAGTGACGGTTATCTTGATGCTGAAGAGAAATCTAGGTTTGCTAGGAAGTTTCTTAAGATTAGAAGTGAGAAGAGATTTGAAAAGAATTTTAAAAAGAAACCTAAGAAGTTTGTCGACCGTGATAGAAAAATAGGGATGGTCCTAAGAAGGTGGATAACCGGTACAAGTGTTTTGAATGCTAAGATTTAGGGAATTATTCTGGCTAATGCCCAATAGACTAAATAAGGAGGATAAGAAATTGAAGGTATACAATACCACCCTCAGTGATAGTGAGTCAGAAGACGAAGTTAATTCCCACACTAATTATAACTACACCACATTCATGGCCATTCATATGGGATTAAATGAAGTATATTCCCCCGATGAGGATGATCATGTGCATGATGGTTTTAAGGGCTAATCTTTAGGTTCCCAATATGGTGAGGAGAAGAAGAAGAAGAAGAAGAAGAAGAAGAAGAAGAAGAAGAAGATAAGAAGAAGATAAGAAGAAGAAGAAGAAGAAGAAGAAGAAGAAGAAGAAGAAGAAGAAGAAGAAGAAGAAGAAGAAGAAGAAGAAGAAGAGGAGGAGGAGGAGGAGGAGGAGGAGGGTAATATTCAATTGGACTTTTGGGAATTGAACACCGAGTCGTTGAAGTAAAAAAAGGCCAAATTGCATTTAGGAGCTAAGGTAAAGGAACGTGCCATGGGTGATGATAATGCTAAATTGATTAAAAAACTTAGGTCACGTGAGAGGACTCTTAAAGAGAATCTAGAGTAGGTTGAGGGGGATAGAAATATCCTTAGAGCTTTGATGTAGGCTTTGAAGAAGGAAATTCTTGAGTTTAAGATTCTAGGCATTTGCTCGAGTTTAGGATTCTGGAGAAAGAAAAGTTAAGAGACTCGAGTAATGTCAAATTTGATTTGGAGTCGAGGTCGAAAAGGTTAGTTAAAATATTAGGCACCATCCAAATCAATGATGACAAGTATGGGATTAGCTTCGATGATTTAGATACTTTCATTGCTAAAGCTAAGACCATTCTTTTGAGAGATCCAATAAAAGCAAGGGACTTTAGAAAAGGTCAACCGAAAGGTAACATTCCTCGTGTCTTCACATTCACACATTGTGGTAGGAAAGGTCACCTTAGGCATTTCTATTATGATCTTAGAAACGGTCCTAGGAATATTAAGGATAGTGTCACTAAGGTTCGCCAAGCCCGAGTTTGTCACGTTATACCTATGTGGATTAGCAGATCCGATTTGGATACAACTAAATGTTAGGCTTGTTCACTCTCGCTCGATTTCACAAGATACCTCCAAAGATATATCTTATAAGTGATTGACATTGCTTTTTTGTCATACACTATTTTATTGCTTCATGTTATATGTTATTGCTAGTGTTATGACGTGTTTATCTTTGTATTTTCATTTTTCATTTTTTGGGGTCTTTATGAGAAAAATACATTAAAAAAAAAATTGTTTGTCTTTTGAGATTGTTTTTTTAAATTGATATCATTTTGAAAAATGTTTTAAAAACTCAAAAATATTTTTAATTAATGTGTAATTTAGTTTTATACATATTGTGTGGCATATTGGTATGTTTGAATTACATTCCTTCCATGTATCCATTTGAGTGGGACATTTGATTTTGATTATAAATGATTGGATTGTTCTTAATCATGTTTGCATGAAGTAGTTTAAAATTGGTTTGCATGATGGATTCACTTTGAGTATGCCTTTTCACGCACTTTGCACGAGCTATTTTTGGATTTTAACTTCATATTTCATATGAGTTCAATGAGGTGTTCTCCCAATAATCTTATCATATACATAATTTTTTTACTATGGAGGTTTTGTGCATGTAAAAACCATTGATCGTGAGTTTGGTTGATATTTTTGAAAAACATGAGTGTGCACGGAAAAGGGATACGAAAGGAGAAATCTCCTTTGCGTGAAAGGAAATTATTGGCAAGCGCCTAAAAGATTCAGAGGCAATAAAAATAGAAAAATTACCAAGGCCAAATTTTATGCATTGATGCTTCAAAAAATTAAATATCTTCAAAAAAAAAAGAGAGAGAAAAACGATATATTTTTTGAGTGTGTTTATTTAAAGATCAATGGATTTGCACAATTAGTCTTAGTTGAGTTTAATTGTTTTGATGCTATTGATTTTAGAATCATCAAAATTTCTTGGCAAGTGTGCATTGTGTTTGTTTGTCCTTTTGAGTTTTTTATTTGACATGTGAGGCTAAATTCAATGTTGATAAATTATTGCGATCAAAAAAATCTACTTGGACATTTTTGAGTGATTAAGTCATTTTATCTTGTTTCTAATTCACGCCCCTTCACTCTGTTCCACCATATTTAGGCACATTGATGCTATAGGAGTGTTTAAAGATTATGTGTTTATATTTTTTGTGGTCTTTTATATCTATATATAGTTGTGCTTCATTGGTATAAGTGTGGTTATATATATATTATGTTTTATGCTTCGAGTCCTTGTGTTTTCATTTAATCCATATTTGCCTTATGCTTAATCTTTAATGTATATTGGCATGTGTTATAATCATATTGATATCTCATACTTAAATTCTTTCACCTTAGCTGACCTCATTTGTTCATATCTTGGATTATGTGTACTTATGTTGCTGAACTATTTATCATTTCATGTCTTGTCTCACCATTGCATTATTTTTTTTCCTTTATGACCATGCTCCATTTAAGGGGAGTTTTTTTTATTATTATGCACCTTATTTTTTATTTATTCCTAAATAAAAAGGGGGAGAAATAGTATCCTACTCTTTTCATGTGAGGGAGATCTTTAACTTAAGGGAGACTTCATTTCTTAGGTACATATTTTTAGACAAAAGGGGAGGATTTTTCATATGAAGTTTATATATTGTTATATTCTCTTTCATTTGAAGGTGTATTTAAGTGTTCAAGTCAGCAGCGATGCCGTAAAGGTTTACACAAGAGCAAATCTACTCAAGTTTGTGTTAGTCAAATCCTGTAACATTTTTACTTTGGGGGTTAGGATTTAAGTTTTAGTGAGCTTGACGGTCCAATAGTTTTTTCGTTTTGAGTTTTGTCCGGAAATAGACAAAGGAGGATATTTATAAGGACAAATTATCGAATCGTGTTAATTTATATGTATTGGCTTAATTCTGTATTTGGACAAAATTATTTGAGTCATAAGTTATTAGGACTTGAGTTGTGTCCTTCAAGCCTATGATGTGTGATTGAAGACCATGAGGAAAAGTTAAAGCATCATCGAGGATACATTGGTTACGGGTCGAGTTTTTATCTTCAACATCCAAGGGATCTCAATAAAAGTATGAATATATAATGGTGTCTGATCCCTGGATTTAGTTTGGGTGTTGTTTTATAAATTTGATTGAGGCCTTTTCATAACATGGATTTTAAAAGAAAAAGAATTTGTCAATGCTAATTTTGTTTGAAGAATTTCCTTTATCGTTCAAATAAGATGTGTGTTTCGTTTGAACGAGATTCTTACTTCGTTCAAATGAGTTTAGTCATCTCATTCAAACAAATTTCAAATGAACTTCAAATGACATTTTGATATTTAACAAAAAAATATCGTTCAAAACTCATTTGACCAACGTTCAAACAAGAATAGCATTTCGTTCAAACGA
The DNA here is from genome assembly GCA_949130495.1 of Sambucus nigra. Lineage (NCBI taxonomy): Eukaryota > Viridiplantae > Streptophyta > Magnoliopsida > Dipsacales > Adoxaceae > Sambucus > Sambucus nigra. Next base: position 319,871,868 of record OX422215.1, on the reverse strand, counting down.
ACTTGTTTTTGGTTTCAAACGAGAATGCTAGTTTTGCTTAAATGAAACCTAATTCTCATTTGAACAAACGGCCTTAGAAAATGTGTCGCATCAGAATTCATTTTTTTTTATAAATACTGAGGTTTGGGATCGGTTTTTTAGGAGGTTTTCTGCAAAAATGTTATTCCAAGGTTTATCTTGTACCTCCCAAACCCAAGTTTACATCCAAGTTTGAGATCCACGAATCCTACATATATGTCTATTTGATATCTCTTTTGTGTTGAACCATAGTGATTTTCACTTCATACTATGAGCGTTTCGAGCGGTGAAGACTGTGTTTGCATTGAGCGGTGACTGGATTGGTCACGAGACAAGTAAGATCGGTAGGATAATGAGACGTGGGAGCATGCCTAAATTGTGTGGTTGTTGGAATGTTTCCGACAGTGGTTGCGAATAAGGCTATAAAGAACAAGGAATCACATCAAGGCTTGAAGGCATCGAGTCTATGAGTAAGTCTAAGTTGTTCTTGTAAATAGATGTATATCGTAGTGGACTTGTGTGGCTGGGTCGTACGAGATTTCTCTAGTTATGGTTTTTTCTCGTATATCTTCATGTTGTGATTTACTTATTTTATTCTTTCTTATATTCACCTAGATGCATGCTTAGGTCAAGACTAAAATTGTCAAATTATTTTACACAATACTTGTGATTTCTTTAAAATCGGTGCAGGTTAAATAAAAATTGTGAAAAATAAAATTTAGTGGTGTTTTCATACAAACCCTCGGCTACATAGATTTTTCAGTAGCCCCGCACTACAAACAGACTCGGTCCCCCATATGACCATGAATAGGAAGCCCCGCACTTTAAATAACTCCATCCCCCATGTGACCTTAACTAGGAAGCCTTGCGTTTCAAATCACCTGGTCCATTATGGGACCTAAAAGAGGAAGCCATGTTCTTCAAACCAACAATGTCCCTTACACGACCTAAAATAGGAAGCCTTGCACTTCAAACCAATTGGGTCCCCTAAGTAACCTATAATCAAAAGCACTGCGCTTCAAACCAACTTGGTATCCTATGTGACCTGAAACAGGAAGCTCTATATTCCAAACCAATTAGGTACCCTACGTGACATTAAATAGGAAGCCCTTTGTTTTAAACAACTCAGTCCTCCATGTGACCTTAAAGCCCTGCGCTTTAAGCCACTCAACTCCGTACATAACCTAAAATAGAATGCCCTACGCTTTGAACCAATTTGGTCCACTATGCGACCTAAAATAGGAACCCCCTGGATCTTTTTCCCTCCAGGTGTTTAGGTCACAATATATTCACACTTAATCTCCCTACCCTCGGTTCCCTCTAACCAGGAAGGATAACTAATCGTGAAGTGATAAGGAAACCCTCGGGAGCTTTCTCCCTCCAAGTGTTTGGGTCACTTTATTCCCGCACGTAATTGCGTAAACCTCGGTTCCACCTAATCAGCAAGGATAACCAGTCGTGAGTAACCAAGAAACCACCTGATATTTCTCACTATAAGTATTTGGGTCATGTTATTATCACCCTTAATCACCTACCCATCGGTTCTAACTAACCAGGGATAAGAAGTCATGAGGTGAGAGGGAAATCCCCTGGATTTTTCTCCCTCCAGGTGTTTGGGTCACTTTATTCCCATGGTTAATCACCTAACCCTCAGTTCCAACTCATTTGGAAGGAAAAATAGTCGTAAGGTGACCAAAAAACCCCTTCGGATATTTCTCCCTCCAGGTGTTTAGGTCACACTATTACCACCCTTAATCTCCCAACCCTTGATTCCAACTAACCATAAGGGATAACTTGTCATGAGGTGAGCAGGAAATTCCCTGGAGCTTTATCCCTTCAAGTGTTTTGGTCACGCTATTCCTACACTTAATCTCCTAACCCTCAATTCCCGTTGACCAGGAAGTATAAATAGTCGTGAGATGACCAGGAAATCCCCTAGAGCTTTATCCTTCCATATGTTTGGATCACGCTATTCCCACACTTAATCTCTTAACCCTCGGTTGTCGCTAACCAGGAAAGATAACTAGTCGTGAGGGGACTAGGAAACCCATGGGATCCTTCTCCCTCCAGGTGTTTCGGTCATACTATTCCCACACGTAATCACATAACCCTCGATTCCCTCTAACAAGGAAGGATAACCGCTCATGAGGTTAATGGGAAAATTTCCTTGAACTTTTTCCCTCCATGTATATGGGTCACGCTATTTCCACACTTATTTTCCTAACCCTCGGTTCCATCTAACTAGGAAGGATAAACAATTTTATGGTGACCAGGAACCCCCCACCCACCCACCCACCCCACCCTGAGATCTTTCTCCCTTTAGGTTTTTGGGTAAATGATATTACCACACTTAATCACCTAAACCTCGGTTCCAGCTAACAAGGAAGGTAACCAGTCACAAGGAGACCAGGAAACCCTCTGGAGCTTTCTCCCTCCTGGTGTTTGGGTCATGTTTTTCCCACACTTAATCTTTGAACCCTCGGTTCCCATTAACCAAGAAGGAAAACGAATCATGGGGTGACCAAGAAACCCCTGAATCTTTCTTACTCTAGGTGTTTGTGTCATGCTATTCCCATACCTAATCTCCTAACCTTCATCTCCAGCTAACCAAGAAGGATAACCAGTCATGAGGTGATCAAAAAACCAACATGGATCTTTTCCCCCCCAGGTGTTTGGGTCATGTTATTCCCACACTTGATCTCCTAACCCTAGATGCCCTCTAACTAGGAAGGATAACCATTCGTGAGGTGACCAGGAAACCCCAAAGATTTCTCCCTCTAGGTGTTTGGGTCACATTATTCCCACACTTAGTCTCCTAAACTTCGGTCGAAACTAACCCGAAAGGATAATAAATCATGAGGTGACCAGGAAACCACCCTGACTAACCCTAGGTTCCCGCTAACTAGGAAGGATAACCATTCATGAGGTTATAAGGAAACCCCCCGGAGATTTCTCCCTTAAGGAGTTTGGGGAACACTATTCCCACATTTTATCTCCTAACCCTCGGTTCCCACTAACTAGGATGGATAACCAGTCGCGAGGTCACCGGGAAATCCCCCGAAGCTTTCTCTCTCTAAGTGTTTGAGTCATGTTTTTCCAACACTTAATCACCTGGCCCTCGTTTCCCAGTAACCAAAAAGGATAAACCAGTCGTGAGATGACCAAAAAACCCTTAGAAGCTTTCACCTCTAGGTTTTTGGATCATGTTATAATCCCCTAACCCTCGGTTCCAGCTAACCAGGAAGGATGGATAGTGGTGAGTGACCAGGACCCCCCCAGGAGTTATCTCCCTCCCAGCTTCTATAATCTATATAATTTTCAAGAAAGAGATATGCACGTGACAAACGGGCCCGACCTACCATCACAATATCACCTGATTGGTTTAAGCTTATTTTATAAATATGTATATACCCCTATCTCCATATACTAACTAGAACACCACCACACACACACCAGTCGTGCGCCCTTTGTTCAATCCCAACTCTTATGCATTACCATCATAAAACTAATAACACCAGAATAATTATTACCATGTAATAAATAATAATAATATTAATATTATTATTATCACAATTATTATATGTACTTTTATCACAAACTAAAAAACGCGTTAGTTTTTTATCTATAGAGCGCCCCCGCACCTCTCATCATCATTACATCATTATTATTATTATTACCATCATTATTACTTGTTATCAAACTCGTTATCATCCATCATTTTTACTGGCATTAACATCATTTTACTACTATTATCATCAATATTATTATCAAATTATTTTTCACTATCATCATCGCATGAAATATTGATATCACATATTTATAATCATCCTTATGGTCATTCTTATTATTACTATCATATAATTATTTTTACAATTATTCTAAATCATCAATATATCATTATCATCTATTTTTTACCATCACTACTATTATATATCATTATCCTCCCCACTTGCAATTTTGCATAATATATCATAACATTATTATCACATATCTCCACATTACCACTATTTTATTTTTACCACTTTGCTAAAAATATTACTATTAACTACCATATCATTTTATATATATTGTACTTGTATATGGAATTTTTCACACACACACACACACACACACACACACACACACATATATATATATATATATATATATATATATATATATATATATATATATATATATATATATATATAAGGGGCCTAGTACGGCAACACGTGTGACCCAAGCACAGTATTCTCACCCATCCAGCCAACTCCAACCCAGTCATCCTCGTGATGGACCACCCCCTTGGTGTCCCCTTGCCCCTAGGACAAACACCTTAGGCCAACTTCCCACGGTAATACCACCCTACGGCGCTACCGCCGACCAGACTCTTCCCACGGCCTCCATGGTCGGATTAGACTCAAACTCACCATCCTCCTCCGCTAAAATGGGATGATATGGGTCAATAGTCAAGGTATAAATGCCCAAGAGTCACTCACACGGGTCCTAACACTTGAGAAAAGATAGATAAATACGAGAAAGATAAAGAAAAAGAAGAAATGGAGGAAGAAAAACTTTGTCGATTGAAATTTATATGTTTGAAAAATTGGAATGGTTAATCGATCGGTTAAACGTGTCCAGGAGTTAACCGATTGGTTAAAATATTCTCATCTCACCATTAACCGATCAGTTAACAGCATCGCACTTGCCAAAAATCCTACTTTTCTCCCCAAAAATTTCAAGCTATCATCTAAAAACCCATATCTCATGTACACTCTTAGTCGACTGCCTATGTGAACAGCTCGATCTGTAATAAAGGTTCGAGGATGCCTCATCCCGTCACAAAAAAAACAGGGCATGAACTCCGGAAGAATCCTTAAAAAAAAAACTTTCGAAACCTACATTAAAGTTCAAAGTGTCAAAAATACCAAGAACTAAAGTATATAGGGGCAAAGTGTAAATAACCATAAATAAATAAACCAGTTAAACTGGAAATAAATAAGCCCTCTAAGATAATTAACAGATTGGTTTGCCATCCCAAAACAGTTAATCGATTGGTTAACCATTTCCCAAAAGATAACTGATTGGTTATCCGTCCCAAAAAGTAATCATTATGCATTCTTTTCTCAGTCTATTGGGTGTCACGCAGTCAAAATCAATGGTCCCAAATCGTTAACCTATGGGCCCAGACCCCTATAAATAAAGGTGCCCACCCACCAAATCAAAGCATTCCAAAACTCGGCCTCGATCCGAGGGTTTTCAACTTCTTCTCCCCCAGTGTTCGAAATACTCGAGCTCATTTTAAAAGTCCCGAAGAATCTCGTACTTTAGAAAAGTCCCTTTCCCCTCTATGAAAGCTCGTACTTCTGCAAAGTCTTCAGCCCGACCCCAGTTTATGGGACTAGGTATACAATTTATCTCATTGACATTTCAAAAGCCTTGTTTCTAATCCAGCACCTCTATTTGAGTATTGTATTGACATGGTAATATGTCAAACAAATGTTAATCAAATTCCATAATTAAAAAACATCAACACGAAAACATAGTTTTCAAAATGCATCTTAGGAAAGTCTTATAGAGTTGTATGAGTCCAAAACTTTGCAGGCCAGAATCTAAAATCCGAAGTCTCACCCCTTCTCGAGAGAACAAATCCTGTCAAGGTGGTGGCACCCCGCATATATGTTTTCATACAAATACTTTTTGAACATCAGCGTTTGATTAACGTATTTTCCTATATAAATATATCAATCCAACACAATGGAAATGATATATTAAATACTAGGCTCCATAAATATCATATTGTTGTACCATATATACTCAGTATCCTATAGCCTACACCTGTGAATATACCCTATTTTATTAGAAATATATTGGATTTGATCCTAAGTCTTCTTGGGTATGTAAGGGTTATACTGAGTTTAACTCGTGAATTTCAAGCCTTATAATATGTCTCTTGACATATTATCTACTAGGGATGCATCCATCCCCAGTATGAACTCCTTTTTTCTTCCTGTCCCACCCCAGTATCAAGATGTAGTGTTATTTTCACCTTCTCAACAACAAAACAGTACATCCTTCACGCAACCTTCCCCAATGTTATCACAACTCCTCTTAGTCACTACACCCCCAAACTAGTCTGAAGGACAACACCTTTAGACTAGTGATCACCCGGCTATTATAAGGTTATGTGCCAATATTAGACATCTTTGGGTCCATTCCCATTTTGATATTCCATACACTGGATCTCCCCCTTCCAAGACAATTCCTACACTTGCACACACATCACATTCAAGCACGTGTATGATCGAAATATCTAGGCTTTAATCCTATGTCCTTTGGGGTTCGTAAATGAAATACCGAGTCTTTTTTATGAGCTCAAGCCTTGACGATATATCTCACGATAAATTTTCTCGGTCGAGATTCACCCATCTCTCAACCTCCATCCATTACACCTGAGTAATTAAAACGAAATACCAAAGTATCTCAAGACAGGACCTCTGATAGGCGAGTGAAAACCAGGCATTCGTGTTACCTACGCCAACCGTTATTTCCAACTCCCACCGCTATGAAAAAAATCTAAACTCTAACCACACTCTTTACGGGATTATAGCGGCTAGTTCGGGTATCAAATCCACGGTGAATGTTGCTAGACATTAATTGATTAATTACTTCTCATTAAAAGTGTAAAAGATAAAAGTTAGAACAAAAGATAAATCTAGGCCTGTATTTAAACTAAGATTAACAAACTGAGTAAATATTGTAGATTGAAAACAATATCCCTCACCTCGGGTTAATTAGTATAAATGGTTACATAAGAATACAATTTTAGAAAGATTAAATCTCATTTCATCAATTAATTATATCTAGAGTTGTCACCCCCAAAATTCTCATAAAGTCTACTATGATTTTGGCGTTAACAAATACTCGGAGATTACACACGCAAGGTCGTAAATACGGTAGATACATGATATACACCGTTAAATCTCCTAGGTGCAAAATCAAGAACAACCTAACCCCTTCAAACTCTTATAAACCATCACCAGAGCAAAGCAACCCAATAATACAAGGTGAGTTCAATCATCCCAACCTAAACTAAGTTAGTTATAAAGAATTATAAATGACAAGAATTGAATGAAAGCACGTAACAAAGCAATAATATAGGTTAATACTGCAAGAAATGGAAAAGGAAGGCTTGAATTAAAGGAAGAATACAATGAATAGTGGATTACATGCCCAAATGGAAAAACCCTAGGAGAGAGGAGGAGAAACTACCAAAATCCAATTCAAACCCTATTTTAATACAGAAAATCTAATATGTCTCTAATAAAAACCAACTTACATATATGTAGTAAGTTAGTACATAAGAAAATGGAAAAGAAAAGAAAAAATAAACAACCGCCAAATGTCTTATGGTCCCGGTCGAACGCGACCCTATGCTTGGCCAATCGGGGGTTCTGAGTAAAGCCCACTGCCTTCCTTTGTACACATAAAATGAATGGCTGGTCGACCATGGGTCTAGGCCCGGTCGACCAAGGTTCTGTCTTTTGGGATACTTTGGCTCTTCAAAAGGGGAAAAACATGCATTACACAAATGGCTCTAACTTCATTATCCGAACTCAAAATGACGCGCCATTTGTGGCGGGGCCATGCGAATCTAGTCAACGAACACACTAAATGGACATGAAGCATGTAAAGTCTAAAATGCCCTTGAAGCAGCATTAGATGATTGAAATTCCTCGAAATGCAACCGTTTTCTCCATTAAGCGTTCAAATACATATAAAAGATCACATATACCATGTTAAGCATATATATATATATATATATATATATACAAAACCGAGGTTAACCAATATATGATCATAAAAGTAGGGTATAACATAGATAAAAGTGCAAGAATGGATAAGGATAACAAGATCAAATATACAATATTCGTGATGTATCACACCCCCTAACTTAGAAATTGCTAGTCCCTAGTGATGAAACAAAACAAAACCATTCCACTAGAAAGCGGTAACAAAAAGTAAAAAAGCATAAAATATAAAAATGCCATTTTCACGAGTGAACGATTCCATTAAGCATATGCAATAAGCCGTTAAACCCCTAGGTTATCCTAGTAGACAAGTGTTGTCTCGTGAGGGTTTTCAGGGATGAAACCCACAAACATCAAGTTTCCTCAAAAGGTATGCCCAATAATAATGCGACAAGCTGAACGTTAACAAAAAAGATTTTAACAAGTTATCAAGCATTAATATCATAAAATGAACTTCATAGAATTGAAACCTTAAGATGTGGGAGGAAAATCGAGCACATGAAAAGTATGAATTAAAAAACTTTTATAAACAGGATAATTATTAAAGAGTGCATATATCAATCATCACCGGTGTATACACTTAACAAATGAATCACAATGAAATGGGGTGTAACACACACGGGACATGCGGGAATAAAGAGTAAATAGAAATGGAAACTAGGCCGCACACATGTCATCAATGAAGAATGCTATATATAAAATGAAAAATATGTAATCTCAATGAAAGGATATCATCATTAAATGAGGTGAAATGCATTTTCACAGATTACCGCGATTATGATGACTTTTGAATTGCATTCTCCTTAGGATCAAATAGGACTTTTATAGGGTTATAATATAGGCTAGTCTTGGGTCATGAAATGAAGGGAATATGTACGGATTCAAAGGTGTTTGGGGATGAAACACTTGAAAAAAAAGAAAAATGTGGGCAATTTCAAAATTAGAATATGATTTCCATAACAAGCATTGGATATAACATTGGAAAGTGACAATGATATTTAACACTCTCTGCAAAATGGAAATACTCTATCTTTCTTTTTTTCTTCTTTTTCTATTATTTTTCTTTTGTTTTTCTTTTGTTTTATTTTCCTTCTCTTTTTTTCCATTCTTCTTCACCTTTTCTTTTCTTTCACACTCTCACTTACTTAATTGCAACCACGTAACAATAAAATCATTCAATACCAAGTATCATTCAAAACAAAGGTATGTTTGGTGATATATATGGTTTATAACTCCAATGTGAAGTTGGTTATGGGACTTTGGGTTACGAAACAATAGGCTATATTTAGGCTCAAAGGGGTTGAAGAGGGGAAACATTTAAGGTGAGGTCAAGGTCAATATGCGTGATATAACAAAGATGGCCTATGATCCTTTCCCAAAGTTCTTGTAATTCTCAAGTCAAAACAACTTTAAAAATCATGCTCCAGTAACACGTTTCAAAATATGAACGCAATTAATGAATGGTCAATGAACGAATAGTGAGATTACCTTAATGTTTTCAACGAGGAAAGAGTAATGTATAAACACTCACAAACGAAGAAAAGTGCAAACCTCACTATGTGTAAGTATATACAATGAAATAAAATATTACCGAGTTATAAAAGTCTTAAACCAAATCATTAAAACAGTAAAAACGCATGTGATCAAGGGTTTAAAGTTTAATTCATGAAGTTTTTCATAATATCAATGATTCAAGGCTAAAGTCTAATAACTTCTAAATCAAGAACATGCTACATTGAATTTTCTATTTGATTAGGCTTTTATTTAAAATTTATTATCATAAACAAAGGCAAAATGCCCAAAAAAGGAGAAAAAAAGAAAGAAATTGTTTTTGAATTTTCAATTTTTACAACAAAAGCATGCTTGGGAAGAGAATGTAATCAAATCATGGAATCTTAAAGCAATGGTAAGAATATTCCACACCCCCTAACTTAAACCTTTTATTGTCCTTAATGTGAACCAAGAACTAAACTAAAGAGATGAAAATAGTGATATTACCCAAAATGGAGTGATCTTCGCAAAGTACAAGTCCAATGATTCTACAAAATATGTTAGTACCAAGCATAACAAAAAAATAGTAAAGCTTTAACTAATTACAGTAAATAATAAGTAAAAAGAAAAAAAAATCTACCTAATATGTACAACCTATAATTTTACCTTCTAACTAACTATACACTAGAAGTTGAAATTTTTCAGGGTCCACTTAGAATACGATTTGACTTTCAGGTAATAATGGTGTACCCTCATTTGCATGCATACCTTTCGAAAAATAAGAATTTCATTTGAACAATGGAAGGTATGTATAAAGATGGAGAAATAAACTGTCACTAATTATAAGTTTTGTAGGGATGATTGGGGGTACGGATTGAATTTCCTCCCAAAGATTTTGTAATTGGAATGTGAGGTGGGGGCACATGGATGCAAAATTGCATTCATGGCAAGCTAATTAAGCAAGTAATCCTCATCGATGTAAGGGTTGAATGTTTTAAAGTTTTGAACCGATTCATGGGAAACATGTAACGGTTGGATAATACAGAATAAAGATAGGGAGGAAATAAATTCAATCTCAAGAGATGACTCGTCATTGCTTGAAGATTGAATTCCAAAGTAGAAGGATTAACTTTCAATGAAATTTTCTTCCAAAATCGTTTGAGGTGAAACATACGTCTCAACCTCCTCTTCGTTTTTCAAAGAAGAAATCATTTTATTACATATGGATACTACATCAATTTCTTCCTCACTTTCATTCTCCATTATGCCATGAGAAAAGAGAAGAATGGTTTGTTCCAAAGTAGGCAACGATTCCTCAATTGGTTTAAAACAATCCTCAACTTCAAAAGTCTCGAAAGAAAAATCATCGTTGGATTCGAATAATTCATGCAACTCTTCTTCCCAACAATGATTTTATTTTCGGTAATGGTTTTCAAATTTTTCATATTCAAGAATGCTCAAACCCTCACATAATGTCATAGGTGGAGGCATAGATTCTTAAAAATGATAAGTTTGGAAACCATCCTCAGAACCACTGTCAAAATAAATATTATAATAATTTTGAAAGCTATTGCAATTAGTTTCACCATTCTTATTATAATGACTTTGTGGCCCATTATCGGACTGATCATTCTCAAAATTTCCATAATCCATAATTGGAGTTTTATAATACTCAGTCAAAGTCATAAGTTTTGGGGGATTTTGAGAATTATCGTTACGATTACCGAAAACATTATAATATGACATGCTTACCCCCAAATATCGCTCAAGTTGGTGATTTTCACAAAATTACGTGCGTCCAATAAATTCAAACGTTTCTTGTTGCTCAAATGTAGAAGTACTACAATTCTATTTAACAAAGAATACAAATATAAATAAAAATATAACGAAATACTAAATCAATTAAATTCTAAAACAAACAATTCCTCGACAACATCACCATTTTGATAGCCGAGTGAAAACCGAGCATTCGTGTTACCTACACCAGTTGCTATTTTTTGCTCTCGTCACTAGGCAAAAAATCTAAATATCTCGGGTATCGAATTCATTGGGAATGGTACTAGATGTTAATTGATTTATTATTTCTCAATAAAAGTGTAAAAGATGAAAGTTATACCAAAAGATAAATCTAGACGTGAATTTTAACTAAGACTAACAAAACGAGTAAAAACTATAGATTGAGAACAATATCCATCACCTTGGGTTAATTAGTATAAATGGTTACATGAGAAGACAAGTTTATAAAGATTAAATCTCATTTCATCAATTAATTAAATCGAGAGTTTCCACCCCCTAAATTCTCATAAAAGCCTATTATGTTTTTGGCGTCAACAAATATCCTAGAGATTACACACGCAAGGTCACAAATATGATGCATACATGATTCACGCCGTTAAATCTCATAGGCACAAAATCAAGAACAATCTAACTCCTTTAAACTCATATAATCCATCACCAAAGCAAAGCATTAATCCAAGGTGAGTTCAATCATCTCAACCTAAACTAAGTTAGCTACAAAGCATTGTAAATGACATGAATTAAATGAAAGAAAGTAAATAAAGCAAGTAACAAAGAAATAATCTAGGTTAATAGTGCAAGAAATGGAAAAGGAAAGCTTTAATTAAAGGAAAAAGGTAATGAATAGTGGATTACATACTCAAATGGGCAAACCCTGGGAGAGAGGAGGAGAAGCTCCCAAAATCCAACCTGAACCCTAATACATCTCTAATAAAAACCAACTTACATATATATAGTAAGTTGGTTATAAGAAAATGGAAAAGAAAAGAAAAAAGAAATAACCGCTAATCATCTGATGGGCTCGGTCGATCGGGGTTTTGTTTCCCAGTCGATCGGGGGTTCTGAGTAAATCCCACTGGCTTCCTTCATAGGCATAAAATGAATGGTCGGTCGACTGTGGGTCTAGTCACGGTCGACCGGGGCTCTATTTTTGGGGCACTTTAGTTCTTCAAAAGGGGGATGCATTACAAAAATGGATCTAACTTCACCATTCAAACTCGAAACGACGTGCCAGTTTCAGCCACACGATGCTTACATAGATATACACTAGTTGGGACATGAAGTATGAAAAGTCTAAAATTCCCTTGAAGTAGCGTCAGATGACTAACTTCTTCAAAATACAACTAGTTGCTTTATTAAGTGTTCAAATACCTATAAAAATTATGTAACCACTTGAGGAGACTTCCTTTACTTTCAATGGGCCTTAGCATTTTGGGGCAAATTTGTGTGCGAAAGTCCCTCTTCATAGATGATCAGCTGCTCAGAGGACCAGGTCGCCTACTGTGAACATCCTTTCTTCCAATACGGTTACATTAGATCATCGAACGAACGTCTATAGTTCTTAGATACACATTCCGTTTGGATACATTCTGTAGCTCTGAGTGTCTTTGTTTGAAAGAGTTAAATCCTCTGTGTTGAGTAAAGGCCACCACGCGAACCTTGTAGCGATCAATAGTTCCATCAGACTTTGAATTTACTTTCTCTTGTATAACCAAGACCACTTGCAGCCAAAAACTTTCTTATTCGAAGGTAGTTTTACTTGCTTATTTTCTAGAATAAGGGCTTTGGCCCGACAATGAGATTTTTCTCGCTTGTATTATATAAGGGTAAAGGGCTGGGTCTGATCATTTATTATTGGTACGCTCATTAACGACAGGGTTTGTTGCAATCTGAATAGCACCTTTGTAAACAACGACCCGCCAACTTTGGAGTGAGGAGTTAAGAAGCAAAGCGTATCCCTCCCCTTCTCAGTCGAGTCCATAAATGGCCTTTGGTCGCTTCACCGGATAGCAGAAAGCGAGGATTGGGTGATCAAAAAAGGTGAAATCGATCTAGGATTAGAATAAAAGCCTTATCTCTTCACATAAACCATGCTAAGCATATATATATCCAAAATAGAGGTTAACCAATATATGAGCATAAAAGTAGGATATAACAGAGAGCAAAATACTAGAATGCACAAGGATAACAAGCACAAATATACAATATCCGTGAGGTATCAACCTCCCAAACATATCCCCACATATAAGCATGCAAACACGTATACACCAATCATACAATCGAACTACGTAGGCTTTGATCCCAAGTCTCCTTGGGTACATGGCATAATATCGAGTCCTTCTTATGAGATCGAGCCTCGATAATATATCTCATGATTCGTTGTCCATAAATGAGATGCTTCTATCTCTTATCTCTTATCCCACGCTACAAATGATATATCAAACTATCTCAAATTTGTGATCTCGCGTACAACCTTATACAAACTTGCAAACATGGATACACTAGTCGTAACAGAGGTGCACCCATATCTCACCTTTTATCTTTCATCAAACCTCATAAGAGATATCAAACTATCTCAAAGTTGATCCTTCTCATACCCCTACATTCAAAATAAATGTCCATCCATTATATGAATAAAAGCACGGAGTCATACACGAGGAATCTTGTGCACCTTCATCGATTGAAGTGATGTTCTTATACCTCTCTCTTATACTATTTTTCAATATAAATCACATGTCTAAACTTTAAGGGACCCTCACAATAAGGTATTTAAAAACATTCTAAAATAACTAAAAAGTAATCAATTAGTGTAAAGAGTAATAATAAGCATAGAATTAAGGAAGTATACGGAACAAGTTGGGAGCTTAACACCTTCCACACTTGTAACTCTATTCCCAAACTCACACAATAAGAATCTCTGAACCAACCATAGACTTAAAAACCTAACTTAGGATTATCCCGAAAGGGATAGCCCAAACATTTTTTATTTGTTTTTATATAAAACAAATTGGTGACTTTGAACACTCTATGAAACCCTTCTTTTCCATACGAAGGCCGCACCAAAATAGCGTGAACCAAAACTAGACATGGTGTCAAACTAAATCTAGTGGCAAAATCATCGACACCCAAATGTTGAAGCGATAATACGACCTCAAGGGATGCGGAGGAACGGGATATAAGAACTCCTATGTCCACTATTACATTAGAGATGTCCCCTCGGGGCATAATGTCAGTGCTTGCTCGGGGCCCAAAACACCACAACAAGAAATAACATAAAACATGAATAAAAAAGATAGTGTATTAAAAACATGCAAACACAATTAACCATAAGATATATCATGAGAAGAATCATATGCAAGCATGCGAGAATCAACCAATCTAACATTCAATGCCTCCAAAACTTATTTACTAACCCAAATAGATGAATACTTAATACCTCGAATTTCGGAAACCATAGTGATATGAGATCTAGACTTCCTAGGACCTCGTCTAAGATCATAACAAAATTTCCTAAGGTGACCTTTTCTACCACAATGTGAACATGGGTAATCACGAGGAATGTTACCTATGGCTTGACCTTGTCTAATGCCATGAACAATGGTTGACACTCTTAAACAAATGTTGGTCTTAGCTTTAGCAAGGGAAGAATTCGGATTATCAAAGTCAATTCTAACACTACTCAGAGTCTCTTAAATCATCTTTTAACTTCAAAATACTAGACTCAAGAAAAATCTTAGACTCCTCAAATGTTAGGGACTCCTTCTTCAAATCTTCCATAATACCTAGAAGATTATCTCGCTCCATATCAATGTAAGATAACTTATCCCTAAGATTATTTTCATGTTCTTTCAAATCATTCATCAATTTCTCATTATCATCATCGGCACATTCTTTCACCCTAGTCTCAAACTTCTTAGAGTCCTCTAATTCATGCTCTAAAACCCAAACTCCATCCTCACTCTCTTTCTTGGACACTTTCAAAATTTCAAAATCATGATTTATGTCCTTGAGATTATCATGAAGAATATCTCTTTGAGTTTGAATGGTTCGTAAAAATTCAAATTCAGTTTTAAAATAAAAAATATTTTTTCAATAATTTTAACTCTTTCTACAAACTTCAAATTCAAATGAGTTCATTTTTCTACACGATTATGAGGCTCATTAAACACCTCTCGAATACGAAAATTATCATTATCAATAAACACATCGGATATTATCACTATGATGACCCATTGAGAAACAAACAAATTCTAGAGAGAGAAATAACCCTAAAACTGCCAAAAACTATAGATCAACATGATAACTTAGTGCACCCACTCTGATACCACATGAAAGTTCAGGGTTGTATATGGACAGGAAAACAAGTAACAATTTTTTAATTTTTCAAATTAAATTAAGCTTAAACAAATTGTCCCAAATTAAACTTAGCATCGATTAAACGAAAGTTCTATTAAAATGATTAACCAATTTTATCAACCTAATGCATGCATCTAAGTGAGTATAGCAAGATAAAATAAACTAAGCACACACAACACCTGATGTAAGAGGAAGCCTAAATGGGGAAAACCTCGAACATTCCAGCCACGTAAATTTATTATGTATGGAACTACAAAAAGACACGACAGAAGACTTACAAAACTAACTCCACGCCCCTGCAATCCTTGACTCTCTTCCTTCCTTTAACCATCATCACAGTGATAGCCAGGATCCAGTCGCGAAGCTACCATAACGTGTAAGTCCACACAAGCCTCGGTATCCATCAATACAGGCTCAGTAACCGTCATATATGGAGTCCATCGTATGTGAAAAAATAGGCAAAGAATCCACCGTACGAAATAAGTACTCAGTAATAAACCTTAGTTCATAAAACTATATCTCAAATCATATATGAAGATGAAACTTGGATCTTAAACTAGTTGGGTGAAACTAGGGTTTTGGAGGCTCTTGGATATGAAAAGGAAATAATTTTTCCAAAAAACTCTCGTTAAAAACTAATGCCAATACTATTTCATATACAAAACACTTTTTTTGAGGTGACACCTTTTTCTAGGATTCGTTCGAACAAAAATAAGTGATCGTTAGAAACAAAAATCCATATCTCGTTCGAAGAGCCTCTTTCAAAAGAACATCCCAATCTCGTTTGTTTATACTTCGAAAGAGCTTCGAATGAATTTTCTCTGAGATACAGAATTTCCTCATTTGAACCTCGTTTAAAGTCATTCAAACGACATAAGCATCTCGTTCGAATGAACTGTATAAAGTCATTAGAATGACTTAAAACCAAAATTATTTTTCCTTTTAAAACCTTTTTCAAAAATTCCCTAAAAATAACATGTTATATAAAACACTTAAAATATGGGGAGATGGATTAATGAACATTAAGATTATCTTTGATAAAACAATATTGAATGTTACAAGTGCATACGCGCCCCAAGGAGCATTAGATGAAAATATAAAGAAACTATTATGGGAGTTATTGGATGAAGTATTACAATAAATTCCTACGTGAAAACATATTTTTAGGAGATGACTTCAATGGACATGTAGGAGTAGAATGGGACGACTATCCAAGGATACATGGAGGTTGTGGTTTGGGTAAGAAAAATGAAGGAGGGGAAACTATATTAGAATTTTCTAAGGCATACGATCTAGCGTTAACAAACACATTATTTAAAAAAGGTAAGAACATTTAATAACATTTAAAAGTGGAGAGAATAAAACTCAAATAGATTATTTCTTACTTAGAAGAAGATACTTGAACACATGAAAAGACTATAAAGTTATACCATGTGAAAGCTTAACAAATCAGCATCGCCTATTAGTAATAGATTTAGCCTTTAAAGGATTTAAGTACCGAAGAGATAAATAGGTTATCAAAATTTAAAATGGAATGATTTAAAAGGATGCAAAGAGATAGAATTTAAGCAGAAATTACTGTTAAACATGAAGTGGAATTGGGACGAAATGTTAACAACATTTGGTTAAGGACAACGAATGATATTGAAAAAATAGGTAAGAAAATTTAAGGTGAGACTAAAGTAAAAGGATTCATTAAAAAGAGACTTGGTGGTGAAATGAGAAAGTGAAAAATATAATATAAAAGAAATGAGTAAGTTTTAAAGAGTGGAAGAAGAGTGAATATAAAGAAGATTTAGAAAGGTATAAGCAGCTAAAAAGTGAAGTAAAAAATATTATTGGAAAAGCGCAACAAAACACTGTAGATAATCTTTATACTAAATTAGTTACCAAGGAAGGTGAAAAGGAGATATATAAATTGGAAAAGAATATAGATAGTTTGACAAGGGATATGGGTCCAGTTAAGTGTATTAAAGACATCAACCAAAATATATTGATTAATGATAAACAAATTCTTGATAGATGGGAAGATTATTTTCAAGGATTATTGAATGAAGAATATCCCAGAAAGAATATCGATAACATAGAACCAAACATAGGAATAATATGTTCGATTGCTAAAAAAAAGTAGATCTATTAATAAGAAAAATGGGAAGGAACAAAGAGTTTAGCCTAGATAAAATACCCATATAGGTCTGGAGGACCCTTTGAAGTATAGGGGTAGAGTGGCTAACATGATTATTTAATAAAATTTTAAAAGAAGGAAACTTGTCGGATGAGTGGTGGAAAAGAATCATAATACCTTTGTATAAAAATAAAGGGGATATACAAAATCACAATAATTATAGAGGAATCAAACTGATGAATCACACTATGAAATTATGGAAAAAAGTTATCGAACAAAGATTAAGAAATGAGTCAACTATTTCGGACAATCAATTTGGATTTATTCCGGGGCGATCCACCATAGAAGCTATTTATTTATTAAGACAGTTAATGGAGAAATGTAGAAGTAAGAATAAAAATTTACTCATGATCTTTATAGGCCTAGAAAGGAGTACCTGGGGATATTATATGGTGATATTTAAGGAGGAAAAAAATCCCTCTGAGTTATATAAGTTATTGAAGATATGTATGACAACACAAAGACTAGAGTAAGAACTACTTGTGAAGAAACTAATGATTTTACGATTAAAGTGGGTCTACATCGAGGATCGGCATTAAGTCCTTACTTATTTGCCATAGTATTGGATGACATTACTAAAAACATAGAAGAAGATGACCCATGGTATATGTTATTCGCGGATGATATAGTTTTAGTAGACACTTCAAAAGAGGCCTTAGTGATGAGAGTACATACTTGGAGAAATGCCTTAGAGTTTAAGGGACTGAAAATTAGTAGGAATAAAACTGAATTTATGAAATGTAAATATAATAATGAGGCGTCTGATAGCATAATGTTAAAGATTGAAGAAAAAGTGATAAACCAAACTAATAAATTTCAATATTTAGGTTCAGTGTTACAAAGTAATAGGGATATTGATGAGGATGTTACGAGTAGAATATCAGCTAGTTGGATGAAATTTAGGCAAGCAAGTGGGGTGTTATGTGACAAGAGGGTAACTAATAAATTAAAAGAAAAAATTTATAGAACAGTTGTTAGGCCAGCGACCCTATATGGAGCGGAATGTTGGGCTTTGAAGAAAAAACATAAACAAATTCTCTATGTTAATGAGATGAGGATGCTTAGGTGGATGATTGGAATTACTAGAAAGGACATGGTTAAAATTCATTATGTGAGAGAAAAGTTAGGAGTATCTCCCATTAGCGATAAAGCAAGAGAAAGTAGACTTAGATGGTATAGACATATGTTGTGTAGACCACTAGATGCGCCTATAAAAAGAGGAAGATTGTTGCAAATAGACGGTAAAAGAGAAAGAGGCTGCCCTAAGCTATCATGGAAGGAAATTATTAAGAGAGATTTTAAGGCATTAAACTTGAATGATAATATTACTCATAATATATTTGAATAGAAGAGGAGAATCCATGTGGCCGACCCCATGTGATGGGATTAAGGCAAGGATGATGATATTGACTTAAAACAACACCCAGTGATAAAATTGAAGGACAAATATATATATATATATATATGTGTGTGTGTGTGTGTGTGTGTGTGTGTGTGTGTGTGTGTGTGTGTGTGTGTGTGTGTATTCATATATGCATGCACACACACACATTCATACCTTGTGAGATCCTTGAATGTTGAAAATGAAATAATGCAAGAAACACAACATGGTTATGTAAATGCTTTGGCTTGGCTGTTATGGTCCTTAATCAAACATGCCATAGGCTTAATGGGAAACACACCTAAATCCTAATCTATGACTCAAAATTTTTGTCCAAACACAGAATATGCTAAAACATACAAATTGACTCGATTCAAAAATTTGTCCTTGCATTATTACCACTAACTTAAATGTTACCATAATGACATAGTAAAATCAACCGAAACCTAAGTTCGTACTCTTTGGTATGTGAACTATGAGGCCTATATGAACCCTTAGAACAAAGGGTCATGGGGTAAACTATCGACAAGGGGGTCAGCCTATAGAAGCCTTGGTCACTCTCTCGTCATAAAGAGTTTCCTCAGTAAAGTATTTACTAAATTCACTAAATAATTCCTCAAAATGAGTGGGAATTAACAAACTCACAAGGGGTTTATCTGCAGTAAAATTGAAGATCGAATGGGAAAAAATTGATGAGTTTATGCAAGAATTGAGGCAAATAATCCTAGATCAAAATATATGAATTTAATGGAGAATGAAATACTATTGTAAACTACTAAATAAAGATGGAAAATGATCTAAAGAAGGTGATTCTTATTAAAAAAATAATATCAGAAATGAAGAACAATAAGAACACCTTGTAGATCTTAAGATAATCCTAGAGAGAGAAAGTATAAACTTGGGAGAGTTTTGATTTTCTTTGAAATCAATGAGGGAAAGTTCATATATATAGAAGTAATAAGTTGAGCCGCACATGTGAAGCTGAGCGTTGGTGAGTGTAAATAATGGAATATGAACTAATGTGAGCTTCTCAAGCATAGAAAAAATATAGTATTCTAATAAATTTCACAACATAGCTTCGGCCAAAATAAAAAGACCTTCACACCAACTGCTTTGGGTTATGGATCTTCGGCTCCTACAGTTTTAGGTCCCTCTGACCTTTGACTTAAACATTTTGAGGCCTCTCAACTCCTTAGACCTATAGAACTTTTCCTTTAACATTTAGAGTCCCATCATCTCCTTTGGCTAATGGACTTTTGGGTCCTACATTTTTAGGCCCTTAAGGACCTTTGGTTTCAACATTTTGAGCCCCCTAAGCTCCTTTGGCCTATAAACCTTAAATTTTAACATTTGAGGTCCCTAAGATCCTTCAACCTATGGACCTTTGGCTCCTATATATTGAGGTATGTTGGGACCTTCGACTTCAACATTTTGAAGTCCCTCATCTCCTTCGACCTATGGACCTTTAACTTCAACATTTTGAGGAATCTCAGCTCCTTCATCTCGTGGACCTCTGACTCCTACATTTTAAAGTCCCTTAGTTACTTGGGCATTAATATTTCAAGGTTCCTCAAATATGTCAACCTATGGACCCTCGGCTCCTCCATTTAAGGCCCCTCAATACTTTCATATTATTTGTGTTTGGCTCATTCACAATCAATTTTTGCCTCTAATTCTCCATTATAACTATAATCGCTCAAAAGATTTAAGCCTATAGGTAATTAATGAAACATCCTCATATAGAAAAAGAGTTCAAATGACCATCGACCATAGACCCCCGACTTCTAAGGGTCAACCATGATAGGGTCGACTATAAAGGGTAGTCCATTTCATGACAGATAGCAAAAAAAAGTGTAGATTTCACCAGAAGGGGAAATGTAGACATTTTCCACCTACATTAGCATTACCAAATATCAATATTTCGCATGAAAGAATAATCAGACATTCCTTAAAACCTTCCACAAGGATAGATGACAACTTTTTAGAGGCTCTCGGTATACATACACCATATGACTTGAGGTGCAAATTACATCATAAGACCCATATTCATTCACTTATACTCAAAGTAAGTTATATTAATAGAAACTATTAAAATTTTGCAGACTTGTATTGTAGAGAGAGAAATGTTTTTATAATCGTTTATTATACTAAAAAAATGGTGATTCACCATTATTACTAGTGAAAAACAATATTGATCTCAATGGATGTAGGCTCAAGTGTTCGAATCACTTAAATTTGCATGTCTTTATACTTTTGTCTCCTTATCTGTTTATTTTCACTATTCATATGCATACCCAAATGATGATGCTCTTAATCTTAATGCTTATTCACATTATAATAAGTTAAACTACATTTTTTAGCATCAACAAATGTTTCCATGCTATGAAGGTTGTTCCATCGGCCAACCATCGAAAGCTTAAATGAGCACCGATCGGGGAGTAATAAAGATAAAAGGAGATCAAGCCTATGCATCGCAATGCTTTATCTCATCAATTAGACTAAAGAAATAGAATAAGGAAAAGGTGAAGAAGGTACCTCTAGAAAGGATCATACCCACCAAGTAGAAATTAAACCACGGATGACTTGTGTGGAGAAGACTCAAGTTTTCCCCACTAATTAGGTCATGGAACCTTTATAGGAGGTAGTTATTGATACCGACCATCTGGAGAAGAAATTTTTAATTGGTAGCCTACTCACTGACATAAAAAATAAGAAATTGGTAGATTTCTTAATTAAGAACCAAGATATGTTTGCATGGCTGTCGTATGAAATTATAGGCATCATCCTAGAGACAATGTATCATACGTTGCATATTAATCCATCCCACACACCCGTTTCCTAGAAAACTCATCGAACAACCAAAAGAAATCCAAGGTAGTTGAAGAAGAAGTTAGGAAACTTCTAGAGGCAATGTCCATTAAGGAATTTTAATTCCCTACGTGGTGATTAAACCCAACTAAGAATAGAAAGTATGCATCCACTTCATCGACCTGAACAAAGCCTGCCCAAAGACAACTTTCCACTCCTCAAGATCAACTATCTAGTAGACTCTACTACTTATCAAGAATGAATGTGATTCCCATATGCATATTCATGATACTATCAAATTTTGTATTTTATCCAAGGGAAAACACCATTCATCACTACACTCGGTCTTTACTGCTATACAGTGATGTACTTAGAGTTGAAGAAATCACGAGAAAAATAATAGGGTAGGTTTACATGGACAATGTTCTAGTAATAATTAAGAATGAAGGCGACCACATAATAAACCTCAATAAACCATTCAAGATACTCTAGTTCTACATAATGAAGCTCAATGATACCAAGTGTTCTTTTGGCATACAATCGATAAATTCCTCAATTACTTAGTTAATCAACAGGGCATAGAAGCTTATCCCGACCATGTTGAAGCTCTATAAACCATTCAACTACCCACTGCAATTTGAGAGGTGAAAAAGTTAACTGGACTGATCGCCTCCCTTAATCGATTCATCTTTAAGTCGTTTGAATAATATAGGCCATTTTTTAACATGCTAAAGAATGAAAGGAAGGATGCATAGAATGAATAAAGTTCCACAACTCTAGATTATATCAAAAGTAATTGAGTGCCACACCAATTTTAGTGGGCCCCGAGTAAGGAGAACACTTGTACTCATACTTATTCATCTTATATCATACAGTCATCTCGATATTGGTTCGCAAGGAAACAAGGGGCAGGCCACAATCTAATCATCAACAAAACCTTGGTTGGAGAAAAATATTGGTAGATTCCTCTTGAAAATAAAGTCTATGATTTAATTATTTCATCTCGAAAGTTGAAGTACTATTTTGAAGGGCATTCAATTGTGGTTTAAATATCCTTCCCAACTAAGGTCATCCTCTGAGAAGTCGACCTATCTGGATGAATGTTCAAATAATCTATGCAATTAGGACAGTTCGATATTCACTACAAACTTAAAACAGACATAAAAGGGAAGGTCTTAGCGTATATCACAAATTAGCAACTAAAAACTCGGAGCACGAATAAATAAGAATTTTTTAATTAAACTATTTGATTATCGAAAATACCGAACAAATAATTGGACATTGTTTGTGAATTGGGTATCCAATTCAAAAGGATAAGTGGTTTGAATAGTATTAATCACACCAAATGGAGTAACGATCAATCAAGGTATAAGATAAGGTTTTGATGCCTCAAACAATGAGTCAAAATATTAAGCACCACTCTTACTTGGAACCATCCATTAGAATGTAATCTAGGATTCAAAGCTTATTTACAACCAAATATCGAGGGGATGCGGTGAAAAGGATGTGCGCATGTCTACGTACCTGGATAAGACAATATAGTTAATCGCATGGTTTTAAGAGTACACATCTAATAGTTCCTTAAGGAAATAAGAACCATGTAGATGCCTTAACAACTTTAACCTCATTCGTTGATTCCAATCTCTAGCTAAGTATTCAGGTGGAGTTCTTATAATTCCCTAACATATCTTAGAGGACCAAATAAATCGAGGTCCTAGTTGTTGATGAAGTGTCGAGATGGATGGATCTTGTAATAAAATTCCTCGGGGAGGAAGTGTTATCGAATTATGCCAATGAGGATCACAAACTCATAGCCAAATCAGCATGTTTTTACCTATCCTCTAAAGGAGATTTGTAGGCGATTATTTATGGGACCTTATATGCATTTCCTCCACCCGAACAAGGTTAAAGAAATTATGTGTGAACTCCACGAAGAACCTATGGAAGTCGTGGAGAGGAAAGTTCATTGGATTTTAGGCCAATCAATGAGGGATATTGGTGTCCCTACATGCAACATGATTGTATTAAATATGTTAAAAAAATGTGAAACGTGATAAAAAATTCCCTAGTCTTCACTAACAAATCGGTCACCTATACCTATTTGAATAACTCGTGGCCATTCGCTCAGTGGGGACTGGACATCATTTGACCTATACCCATAACATATGCAAATAAAAAATACTCGTTAGTTGGTATGGATTACTTTACCAAATGGACAAGATATGATTCTATAGTAAACATTAGATACTTTTATTTGATCTGGTTCATCTGCGGAACTTCTTAGTAAATTTTTTAACCCAGTAGCCGTTATCACCGATAATAGAATGCAATTTAAAAGTAGACCCTTCAAATAATTCTGTGTTGAACATAGAATTAGCTACTCACTCCTGTAGTTTGGTAGCATACCCCCGAAGAAATGGGTAGGTAGAATCTTTTAAAAAGACTCATCCAATAGAATTTTAAAGGTATTAGAAAAGGCTAAGGGCACTTGGGTGGATGAGCTCCCACATGTACTTGGGGATTATCGAATAACTTTGAGGAGGTCCATCGAAAAAATGCCTTTTGAAATGGCCTATAGACTGGAATAAGTGGTCCCCTTCGAAGCTGGATTTTAAACCACGAGGTCGATATTGGTAGAACAAAGACATGACCATGCGAGGATGAGGATATAACTAGACCTTGCCAACGAAAGAAAAGAGTTGACGCTCAACAGGTTGATGTTATACCAACACTAGCTTACTCAGCAGTACAACTCTAATGTGAAATAAATAAAGTTCTAAGCCGATGACTATGGACTAAGAAAGATAATAGATTCTACAAAAAAAAACTCTAATGGAAAGAGAGGGGAAAATTAGGAAGGCCGTTCAAAATAACAAAGGATGGCCTCAACAAATCTTACCACTTGGAAACAATGGAGGTAACCGACATCCCCCAAGCTTAGAAGGCAACCAACTTAAAGAAATTATACTTCTAATTTCCACTTTATAGTAAATTTAAATTTTAGTTTATCTTAATTTCTTAATTTAAATTGATTGTTATTTCCATTTGAATTGTTAGTTATCCTAAATATACATATATTGATCTCCCCCTTGAATACTTTACATTAATGAGAATTTTGATTCTTTAATTATGTCTCAAAATATTATGACATGTTCCAAATGATGATGCTGGAAACAGCACCACCCTTCAAGGTGTTTGTGAGCTCAATTCAATGTTAATAATGGCAAAATATGAGTAAAGGTATTCACATAGTAGAGGGAGATGAGGAGAAGATGATGAACATAATCATGTAAGTGGTTCAGCAAATCAGGCCTACATCCACTGTGAAGGTGTGTGGTTGATATCACTATATGAGGGCTCTAATGGCCATGGGTACAAACTCTCAAGCTTTCTCTCTCTTATGTATAAGATGACAGAGTTTCAGCTAGGGTTGTATTTTCTTCGATCCCCTTTAAGAAGGAGAAGACAAGTATATATAGTAGTTGGGGGGTGTAGTGTACCCCCCATGCATGCAATGAGCATGTGTGTGTTGATCTAGCCAATGTGATGAAGACAGCTGTCCCTGTCACATATAGAGAATGATGATGAAATATTCCCCCCACGTGGGGGGAATGATTTGTTATAACTGATTTGTGTCTATGTATCCTTATCCACATATATGCCAATAAGAGCTCGACCATCTGAGCTTGGTCATAACCTCGGCCTGGAAGAGTCCGAGGTTGGTAAGGTCTAACTATTTATTCAATTCGAGATGGGATATAATGGTCTCAGCTTATGTGAAGCCGAGCTGAGGTAAGTGAAGGCATAAGGTCGGCCTGGGCCGAGGTTAAGCTGGAACATGCTAGGAACATCGGTTGATTCCCTGCCGAAGTTGGCCATGATGGAGGTTAAGCTTCTGTAACCCCGGCCTACTCCTAGCCAAGGTTGTCAGCCCCTGAATGACCTGATTAACTATTCCCATGTGTTGTGAGGACCTCTCTTGATGAGGTTGGTAGTAACCTCGACCATGGCCGATCTTACCATGGCCGAGCCTGTTGGTCTGATCCAAGGCTCTTCCAATGTCGGCCATATCCTTGGCCGAGGTTGATGTCTCAGAGCTGAGGTGGAGCATTTGGGGCACATCAATCACCCCCTAGCCCTTAGTTACATGTGTGAGCAGGTGACTGTGGGGTCTACAACTCTGAGGTCTTTCTTCCTCGTGCCAATGTTCATTTGACACTTGTCGATTACTGAAGTGGCTTGCTTGTCTGACAAGGGTAATTATGTTGGTTTTCTTTTGGTCTCCCAAGGCAATGATGGGCCTTGTGATGTGTGCACTAATACTTAAAGGTTTTAATCCCTAATTTTCTATTTCTTCCTCATTTCTCTCTTTCACCGAACTTGGGTGTTCTCTGTAACTCTCTCTCTCTAGAAAAGCTTGGCTGCTTCATTGTTTGGGATTTCTGTATTTCCTCAACTTCTCTTCACTCCACAAGTCTTCAGGTATCGTCTTTACCTTGCTCTGCCCTTTTTTAGCCCCCTTTTATTCTTGTCTCTCCAATTTCCAGCAAGGTTCCATAGTTTTCCGACAGCTACTTGTATTTACCGGTGATTGTTGTTCTTGTTGTTCTTGGTTACTTTTGTTTGAAGTTAGATAGTTTGATCCTTAATTCCATTTGTCAATCTTGTTTGCTTAGTATAGTCATAAGTCTAACGTCTTCCTCATATGCTCAGAACCCTCTACCAACTTTTAGAGGAATTCCCCTCTCTTAGGGAAAAGGCCTTAGAAAAAATTAGACAAGTAGAAAGAGCCCAAGAGGAAGCTCACAGGGCAGAGGCATTCCCCCTCAGGCCTATTTTCCCACAACCTCTGAAGGTTATATACCCTGAACCATCCGAACCAATTAACCCAACTGAGGCCTCAACTGAACCTACACCAATGTCTGAGTCTGAGTCCTCTACCTCAAACCCTATGTCTGAAGACTCTTTCCATGAGGCCATGGATTTCATAACTCGACAAGATCAGGCCCCTGATCAAGCGGAGGTTTCCAGTCGAACCTCGTCCCACAAAAGTTCAAGTACATCAACCTCTTCCTCAGAGGTTGAAATTATTAGGCTGAGTGTGGCATTCCGCCAATCCTTGATGCCATTTCGCTGTCGGCTGTCACAAGGGCTAAGTTCGCTCAGAGGTTTCCAAGTGGTCCCCCAATGTCTGCTCAGGCCGACGTTGAGCTAGACGACGATGATGATGCTGAGAGTGATGTTGACGTCTCTGAGGCGGTCGAGATTGAGAGTTCAGTCAGCGAGATCGAACTCCTATCCTTCGTATACTTGTATTCCATAATCCCCTCCATAAATCTCAGGAGACCTCTAAGGGAAGAGAGGGCTTATCACGGCCGAGATGGTGAGATCTGCTTGTACGAGCAGATGTTCAAGTTGGGGTTTCGTCTGCCCATCTATCCCATCACTAGGTCTATATTGGCCTATATCAACTTGTCCCCTTCTCAGTTGTCACCCAATGCCTGGAGGGTGATAATTGGAGCCATTGTCTTATGGAGGGTTATTCATCACTCAGACCTTCCCGTCCAAGTCTTTATAGGATGTTATGTCCCTTCATCTGCCAGAAATCATCCGAGCTATTATCATTTTTTAGCTCGAAAGCCAGAAAAGAAGATGCTTCAGATAACCCAAACCTCAAATCATAACTGGAAGCCACGATATTTCTTTACCTCGGGGATATGGGAATTTGGTCCATGTACCCCCTCTTCCTCATTAGAGCCGAGGATGCCTATAAGATGGGGAAAAGTTACAATGACTGCTAGGGCCGACCCTGGTCTAAGTCAGCAAAATCTTCAGAAGGTCAAAGACCTTCAAGATCAGGGGGAGTATGGTCTGCTTGTCAAATTCGGGAACCTGATGACCCCCTATTACCTCTCTGAGACTGGTCTGGGGGGGAAGTCCTCTTACAGAGCTTGGTAAGTGCTTTTTATTTCAAGTTATACCTCTAAATTTATGTATATTTGCCTCTCTGACTCAGACCTTTCTATCTTGTAGAGCGACCCAAGGGCATATCTGACGAGTTATGGGAGATGGCAGCACCAAGCCTAACGAAGCTCGTTAAGAAGGCAGGTCTGAATGCTCCTCCTCCCCCTCCCTCAACCTCAAAGGCTGAGGGCACTAAGAAGAGAAAAGTTACTGATCCTGCCCCTGAGGATCAGAGGAAGAAGAAGAAAGGTGGGAATCGTGCCATCCCTATTTCTTATGAGGATGCATTGGTTGCTCGTATAGAGCAACTATAAATTAATGATAGTATCATAGGCCACAGTTTGTAGGCGTTGGATGCTATCGGCTCTGCCATGACCGATGCTGACAAATGCTTTTGTCGATCAATGGGCACCCCTATGCTGGTTGAGTTTGGCCTTCACAGGTCTATTCAGGTATGACTTGGGGTTTTAGTTGATCCAAGTGTAACCTCTGATTTGAATTTCAACTTACATACTCGAACTCCTAACTTTCATGGCCTCGTTGCTATGCATCACCTTACCAACTGGACTCTAAAGAAGTTACCCCTCATCCAGAAAGGCCAAGAGGCCGAGAAAGTGCAAAGCTCTTTGAATACAGAGGTAGACCATCTGAAGTCTGCCTTTGAGGGGTCTGATAAGAAGGTTAAGGAGTTGGAGAAAGAGATCTCCAAGCTTAAAAAGGACCACACCCTTGCTATGAAGGCCCAGGACAACGTTCTCCAGTAGAAAGTTGATGATGTAGTGAAAGTAGCCCTTAAGGATGCCTCTGAGGGGATTCTGGCCGATTACAAAGTCTCCGATGAATTCATCAGCTTCGGCTTTGAGTACCTCGAAAGAGGTATTAAGGCTACTGGCAAATGGGTGGCTGCTAAGGAGCAGGAGTCATGGAGCTTTAAAGACTCTGACTTCATAGGTCTGGGCTTTGCTAACCCTTAATTTTCTCAAGCCCAGCAAGAGGTTGAAGAGGAAGGCACTGCCCCTGCAGAGACTGCACCAGCAGACGTTACAGAGACTGAAGGAGACAACCCCAGAGATGATGGGGTCAAGGTGACTAACGTCGGCCAAGTGAATCAGGCTGAGGTTGCCAGCACTGTCCCTATAAATCCTTAAGCCATTTTTGTGAAACTTTTGTACTTTTTCACTATGCATTTCAACTGTAAACTCTGATGAACAATGTTACTTTATATTTTTGCCATTTTTAACTCTGCCAACCTCTGAGGAGGGCTCTTATTTCTTCTCTTGCTAAATTGTTTGTTGTATGATTTTCTTTGCCTTACATTAATTTTACCAAATTAATGATGTTAAGGGTCTGAGGTCATCCAAGTATGATGTCTGACCTCAGACTTTATCACCAAATCTTGATATTATAAGGTCTGAGGTCATCAACTAAGATGTTATCCTCATAAATAATTTCACCAAATTAATGATGTTAAGGGTCTGAGGTCATCAGAGTATGATGTCTAACCTCAAACCTTATCACCAAATCCTGATGTTATAAGGTATGAGGTCATCAATTAAGATGTTCTGAGGTCATCCGAGTATGATGTCTGACCTCAAACCTTGTCACCAAATCATGGTGTTATAAGGTCTGAGGTCATCAACTAAGATGTTATCCCATTAATAATTTCACCAAATTAATGATGTTAAGGGTCTAAGGTCATCCGAGTATGATGTCTGACCTCGGACCTTGTCACCAAATCGTGGTGTTATAAGGTCTGAGGTTATCACTAAGATGTTATCCCCATAAAAATTTTCACCAAATTAATGATGTTAAGGGTCTGAGGTCATCCAAGTATGATGTCTGACCTCAGACCTTGTCACCAAATCATGATGTTATAAGGTCTGAGGTCATCAACTAAGATGTTAGCCCCATAAAATAATTTTCACCAAATTAATGATGTTAAGGGTCTGAGGTCATCTAAGTATGATGTCTGACCTCAGACCTTGTCACTAAATCATGATGTTATAAGGTCTGAGGTCATCAACTAAGATGTTAGCCCCATAAAATAATTTTCACCAAATTAATGATGTTAAGGGTCTGAGGTCATCCGAGTATGATGTCTGACCTCAGACCTTGTCACCAAATCATGGTGTTATAAGGTATGAGGTTATCACTAAGATATTATCCCCATAAACAATTTCACCAAATTAATGATGTTAAGGGTCTGAGGTCATCCGAGTATGATGTCTGACCTCAGACCTTGTCACCAAATCATGGTGTTATAAGGTCTGAGGTCATCAACTAAGATGTTATCCCCATAAAATAATTTCACCAAATTAATGATGTTAAGGGTATGAGGTCATCCGAGTATGATGTCTGACCTCAGATCTTGTCACCAAATCATGGTGTTATAAGGTCTGAGGTTATCACTAAGATGTTATCCCCATTAATAACTTCACCAAATTAATGATGTTAAGGGTCTGAGGTCATCCGAGTATGGTGTCTGACCTCAGACCTTGTCACTAAATCATGGTGTTATAAGGTCTGAGGTTATCACTAATATGTTATCCCCATTAGTAATTTCACCAAATTAATGATGTTAAGGGTATGAGGTCATTCGAGTATGATGTCTGACCTCAGATCTTGTCACCAAATCATGGTGTTATAAGGTATGAGGTTGTCACTATAAGATGTTATCCTCATGAATAATTTCACTAAATTAATGATGTTAAGGGTTTGAGGTCATCTAAGTATGGTGTCTGACCTCAGACCTTGTCACCAAATCGTGGTGTTATAAGGTCTGAGGTTATCACTAAGATGCTATCCCCATTAGTAATTGCACCAAATTAATGATGTTAAGGGTCTGAGGTCATCCGAGTATGGTGTCTGACCTCAGACCTTGTCACCAAATCATGGTGTTATAAGGTCTGAGGTTATCACTAAGATGTTATCCCCATTAATAATTTCATTAAATTAATGATGTTAAGGGTCTGAGGTCATCCGAGTATGATGTATGACCTCAGACCTTGTCACCAAATCATGGTGTTATAAGGTCTGAGGTTATCACTAAGATGTTATCCCCATTAGCAAATCTCCAATCGAGCCTAATGAACCAAGAACTGACGCGGGAATTTTTTTATCCTCTCATTAATAATCTCTTCATAAGATGATACATTTATATGAAAGCTCTTGCAACATCATATGTAATACTTTTTTAGATGATCAGCATTCCAAGGATTGTTAAAAGGCTCCCCTTCAAGGTTCTCTAGCCTGTAGGTTCCTGGAACAACCTCTTTAATTACTTTATAAGGGCCATGCCAATTTGGGTGAAGCTTGTTTGCCTTCTGTAACGTCTTCTTCAGCACCAGGTCACCTACAGCTATGGGCCTTGATTTTACCCTTTGATTGTAGAATTTTGCTGCTCTTTATTGGTAAGATTCTTACCTAATTTCTGCGTCTTCCCTTCTCTCCTCGATTAAGTCTAGGTCGAGCCTTCTCTCTTCACCATTCTTCTCAGGGTCATAAGTCTGCACCCTATGAGTAGGGAGTCCAACCTCTATTGGTATGATGGCCTCTGAGCCATGTGATAACATAAATGGAGTCTCCCCCATAGGTGTTCTAGTTGTCGTCCTATAGGCCCAAAGGACAGCATAAACCTCTTCAGTCCATCTTCCCTTGGCCTCCTCCAACCTCTTCTTGATCCCGTCAAGGATCATTCTATTTTTTACTTCGGTCTGACCGTTTGCTTAAGGTCGGCCAGGAAAAGAGAAAAATTGCTTTATCCCAACTCTTTCGTAGTATTTTTCCAGGGAAGAGTTATTGAACTGTGTTCCATTGTCCGAAATGAGGGTGTTTGGAAGGCCATGTCTGCAGATGATGTTCTTCTAAATAAATTGGAAGTTCCTCCTCTCTGTAATCGTGATCATCGGCTCTGCCTTTACGCACTTGGAGAAGTAATCAATGGTAACTATCAGAAATCTGTAGTTATTTGCAGCCCTTGGTAGGGGACCTACTAAGTCAATCCCCTACACTGCGAATGGCCAAGGGGAGCTGATAGACGTCATAGGTTGATGAGGTTGATGGGGGATCATGGAGAATCTCTGACATTTATCGCACCTCTTTACATAAGCTGCAGCATCTTTGGCTAGGGTCGGCCACCAATACCCTTGCGTGACAATTCTCTTCGCCAAAGGTCTTCCTCCTATGTGACTGGAGTAAGAACCCTCGTGTACCTCTCATAGGACGTGGGGGACCTCGGTTGGATGGACGCATCTGAGCAAAGGTAATAGGAATCCCTTCCTATATAGGACATCCCCTACTATTGAGAACTTTGTTTCCCTGTACCTCAATTTCCTCCTTTTTTAACTTTGACTCCCGTAATACCCCTTCTCTGATGTATCTGATAAGGGGATCCATCCATGAGTTCCCTAGGTCCAAATTCAGACAAAGGTTACTAACCTCTTCTTCTTCAATGGTTGCTTTGGGCAAGATCTCGACGAGGACTGTCCTACGGATATTTGTCTTTGTGGCTGAAGCTAACCTTGCTAAGGCATCTACGTAGCTGTTATTTTGCTGAGGTACCCTCTTCATCTTTACCTCTTCGAGGCCTTAGAGTATCATCCTCACTCCCTTCAAGTATTTGGCCATCCTTTCGTCCTTAGCCTCATAAACCCCCAATACTTGATTGACAACCAACCTTGAGTCACTGTGAAGGAAGAGTCGTCTTACACCTACGGTCCTTGCCAAGGAGAGGCCTGCTATCATGGCCTCATATTCTAACTCATTCTTCGATGACTTGAAGTTGAACCTTAGGGCATATTCGATGTTGGTGCCATCCGGGCTTGAAAGTATCAGGCCCGCACCGCTCCCACTTTCACAAGAGGACCCATCGATGAAGAGGTTCCATATGTCTTTATCTAATGAGAAACCCTCTTATAATACAATTCCCTGCCTAAAGAGGTACCGGTCTTCCTCATTCTCGGCTACCCTATATCTAACTTTTTTGGGCATAACCTCTTCTAGCTGTCGGAAGACGTCGCTGTTTGACACTTCTGTGGCCTCTGTGCCATTCTCACCCTCGACCTCTTCCTATGTAAACTCTGCAACAAAATATGCCAGTACCTGCCCTTTGATGGCCGTCCTAGGATGATAGGCAAGGTCATATTCCCCCAATTCAATGGCCCAGGTCATCAGTCTACCCGACTTCTCAGGTTTATAGAAAACCTATCTTAACGGGGAGTCGGTGAGAATGACCATGGAATGGGCCTGAAAGTAGGGCTTCATCTTCCTAGAAGCATGTATCAGGGCGTAGGCTAAATTTTCCATGCGATGGTAATTCTGCTCAGATCCCTGAAGGGACTTACTGTTAAAGTATACTAGTCTCTGAATCCCAGCGTCTTCCCGTACAATGGCCGCACTTATAGCTGATTCAGAGACTGCTAAATAAACGTATAATTTCTCTCCTACTATGGGCCGAGATAAGAGTAAGGGAGATCCAAGGTATGACTGGAGTTGATAAAAGGCTTTATCACACCCTTTGTCCCACTCGAAGGCCTTTCTGAGCACCTTAAAGAATGGAAGACACTTGTCGGTTGCCCTGGAAATAAATCTGTTGAGCGCAGCCACTCTTCTAGTGAGCCTTTGAACATCCTTGATACTCCGAGGTGTCTTCATGTCAAGCAAAGCCTTGATTTTCTCAGGGTTCGCCTCTATTCCTTTTTGATTGACGATGAATCCAAGGAACTTCCAAGCTCCTACCCCGAAGACACACTTTGTCGGGTTGAGTTTCATCTTGTACAGGTTTATGGTATTGAAGGTCTTTTCTAGGTCTACCACATAGGTGCAGGCCTTTAAGCTCTTCGTCAACATATCGTCTACATACACCTCCATAGTCTTGCCTATTTGGTCTTCGAACATCTTATTCACAAGACGTTGGTATGTTTCCCCTGCGTTTTTCAATTCGAAGGGCATCACCTTGTAGCAATAGGTCCCTTTGTCAGTAATGAAGGTTATCTTCTCTGAGTCTTCGGCATCCATGAAGATTTGGTTGTAGCCTGAATACGCATCCAATAAGCACATGGGCTCATGTCCTGCAGTTGCATCTACCATCTGATCGATCCGGGGTAAAGGGTAACTGTCTTTAGGGTAAGACTTGTTCAGGTCAGTAAAATCCACACACATTCTCCACTTTCCATTGGCTTTGGGCACAATGACTGCGTTTGATAGCCATTCCGGATATACCACTTCTCTGATGAATTCAGCCTCTTCCAACTTTCTAACCTCTTCCCGGATGACGTTGTACTTATCCCTAGAGTAAACTCTTTGTCTTTGCTTGACTGGCTTTGCATCCTTAGACACGTTGAGTTTATGACACATGACCTCAGGGTTGATGCTAGGCATGTATGCGTGACTCCAAGCGAAGACACTCTGCCTCTTCCTCAGGAAGTCTATCAGCTCCTCTTTGATTTCTTCCTTCAAGGCTTTACCGACCTGGAAGGTTTTTTCCGATTCGTCCTTATTGAGGACAATGGACTCTACCTCTTCTGCGGCCTATCCTTTCTTCAACTTCGTTTCATCTCTAGGGTCAAGTGTATCGATGTTATAAGTAGTAGTAGCTCTCTTATGGGCCTCTTTATCTTCAGCCGAGTTGAAGTAACATTCTCATGCTATGGTCTGGTTACCCTGCACTTCCCCTACCCCATAGGGGGTCAGGAATTTTAGCATCTGGTGGACCGTCGACGGCACGGATTCAAACTCCTTAAGGGCCACTCTTCCTATGATGAGGTTATAGGCCGAGAAGACATTTTTGTCCATGACAAAAAAAATGATCTTTCGAGTTAACCTCTTAGGCTACTCATCACCCATTCGTACGTCCATCTCAATATGCCCAGTGGATGTACCTTTTCACCGCTGAACCCCATTAACGGATGATGATAGGGTACTAGCCTAGCTCTGCTAAGGCCTAGGCTTTTGAAGCAGGGCCAGAACATCACATCTGCCGAACTTCCTTCGTCTACAAGAATTCTCTGCACCTCACATCCATGAACTCTTGTCGTGATCACCAAAGGGTCATCATGTGGGGCTAGGATGCCTTTGAAGTCTAGTCGGGAGAAACCAACTACGAGAGTGTCCATGTCTACCTTCTTTCTCTTCTGCAAAGTATCGAAAGACGTTAGGTTTACCACTTCAAGTTTGGTCACTGATTTGGCCTCGGCCACATGAGCTTTTCTTCCAGCAACCTCAGTACCACCTCTCGCAAGTCCTCCGCATATGGTGCTAATGCCAAAGGAAATCATACCAACCCTCTTCACTGGGGCATTGTCGTCTTTTGGCAGGAGGTCTGGATCGTCTTTGTCATCTCCGTTTGATTCACCATCTCTTCTTGTTGGGATATCGTCATGACATTTTTCGTTTCTCTTCTTTTTAGGGTCGTCTCTTCCGCCTTTGGGAGCCTTCCCATCAACATACTTCCTCAACTTTCCAGATTTTAACATCTTCTCGATCTCATCCTTCAAGGCGAAGCACTTGTCTGTTATATGTCCATGGTCTTGGTGGAATTCGCACCACAAGCTCTGGTTACTCTTATGTGGAGGAGCCTTCATCTTCTTTGGCCATCTCAGGGATCGGTCATTCTTGATCTCATTGAGGATGTGTTCGCAGCTTACCGTAAGAGGGGTATAACGCGCAAACTTGTCCTCAGATGACCTCTTCTTTCCATCCTTCTTTTTCTGGAACTTTTCTCCACTACTACCATTTTCATCCTCATATTTGGCGTCCATGACCTCTTCAGCGTTCATGACCTTCCCCGCAGTTGACAATAGCTCCGCTATGGATTTTGGAGGGTCTTCCGTAAGTTTCCACAATAACTTTCCCTTCTGAAGACCTCCTATGAGGGCGATCATGGAAATATTCTCTTCGTAATCTTCAACCTCAAGTTTTTCTTTGTTGAACCTGGCGATGTAGTCTCTTAGGCTCTCGTGCTTGCCCTGCTTGACATATAACAGATGTGTGGTCTTCTTTTGAGGTCTTACCCCAAAGCAGAAGTTGTGAATGAACCGTTCATCCAAGCCCTTAAAGTTATCAATTGAATTCTTCGAAAGAGATGTAAAACATATGTGCGCTGCTCCTGTCAAGGTCCCGAAGAAGGCCCGGCACTTCATCTCATCTGGTATTGAGTAAATGTCCGCCGCTGACTGGTACATCTCAATATGATGTACAGGATTGGTGCTACCGTCATACTTAGGAGTTACTGTAGGCGGCTTGAACTTGGTTGGGGTTGGGAAGATTACTATCTTAGCCACGAATGGAGAGACCTCTGAGAAACCTCTTTGCAGTGGATCCCGACTTTTGATGAGGTCTCCTATCTTGTTCTCAAGACGTTGGATGGAGTCATTCCATGGTCTTGCAATGTCGGCCTGGCCGAGGTTGTCCCCAGCCACCTCCAAGGGGTGGACTGAGGGTTCCCCAACCACAGCACGACGTTGGCTGTTGACCTCTTCCTGGTCTCTACCTCATCCATGATGAGGCCGATGTTGCCTTTCTTCCCTTTGTGAGCCGGTTGCGCTTCTCGACCTTGAAAACCTTTGTCTTAGGTCATTTACGGGACCAAGCCTTTCAAAGGCTGACCCCCTGCTCAGTCGATCAAAACTTGATCCTCGTTACTGGGCTTCTCTACCCCTTCTGCCCCCACAACCTTGGCTCCGTTGGATAGGACGAACTGTATTGTTTGAAACCTCATACAGTTCCCAACAATCTTTCGGGACATCTTTCGCCTCTAGATCATCATACCTGTCCTCGGGGCAAGGGTTTCCTTGCCTCCCTAGGCGCAAGTGCCTAGGGTCAGCAACGTCCTGCCTCTACTGGGGCGCAGGTTGGTCTTTGTGCGGTGCCTGGGGTGGTCCCCTGGCGTCAGGATGAGGCTGAACCGCCGCCGGAGTGATCATTTTCGGTGAGACTCCAGGTGGCCTCATCATATTTTGGCTGAGCTGTGCAAACTGTTCCTGCATTACTTATTGCGTTACGGACAAAGACCTCAAGGCTGCGGCCACCTCCGCCATTTCGGATTGGGGTGGTTCCTGGCAGGAGCTAGGTCCCCCCGCATTAGGCGACGGAAGAGGTGGTGATAATTTAGGTGCCATGTGTTAGCACAAAAGAGCTGGTATAGTAAATGAGCTTAATACCTTACAGGACCTCTTTCAATGGTGAAACAACTCCACGTAAGGTGGTGAAGCCTGGTTCACCACCAGAGTCTCGGGTGAGGTTAAGCAATGGATGAGGAAGAGATAGCTTCTCGTTCCCACAGACGGCGCCAAAATGATGATGCTGTAAATAGCACCACCCTTCAAGGTGTTTGTGAGCTCAATTCAATGTTAACAATGGCAAAATATGAGTAAAGGTATTCACACAGTAGATGGAGATGAGGAGAAGAAGATGAAGATAATCATGTAACTGGTTCAAACAATCAGGCCTACATCCACTGTGAAGGTGTGTGATTGATATCACTATATAAGGGCTCTAATGGCCATGGGTACAAACTCTCAAGCTTTCTCTCTTCTGTATAAGATGACAGAGTTTCATCTAGGGTTGTATTTTCTTCGATCCCCTTTAAGAAGGATAAGACAAGTATATATAGTAGCTGGGGGTGTAGTGTACCCCCCATGCATGCAATGAGCATGTGTGTGTTGATCTAGATAATGCGATGAAGACAGTTATCCCTGTCACATGTAGAGAATGATGATGAAATATTCCCCCCACGTGGGGGGAATGATTTGTTATAACTGATTTGTGTCTATGTATCCTTATCCACACATATGCCAATAAGAGCTTGGCCATCTGAGCATGGTCATAACCTCGGCCTGGAAGAGTCCGAGGTTGGTAAGGTATAACTGTTTATTCAATCCGAGATGGGACATAATGGTCTCGGCTTATGTGAAGCCGAGCTGAGGTAAGTGAAGGCATAAGGTCGGCCTAGGCTGAGGTTAAGCTGGAACATGCTGAGAACATCGGCTGATTCCCTGCCAAAGTTGGCCTTGATGGAGGTTAAGCTTCTGTAACCCCGGCCTACTCCTAGCCGAGGTTGTCAAACCCTGAATAACTTGATTAACTATTACCATGTGTCATGAGGACCTCTCTTGATGAGGTTGGTAGTAACCTCGGCCATGGCCAATCTTACCATGTCCGAGGCTGTTGGTCTGATCCAAGGCTCTTCCAACGTCGGCTATGTCCTTGGCCGAGGTTGATGTCTCAGAGCCGAGGTGGCGCATTTTGGGCACATCACCAAACAAATGTGATTGGTTTGTTTTGTTAAACGAAAAATATAAAGACCAGACAAGCGGCAGCAAAACCCATTGGGGATCCCTAAGCACCAAAGTAGCCAACATTATTGATTGGATAAAATCTTAAATGAGGGGAAGCCCCACACACTGGTTTATTCTCA
Source organism: Sambucus nigra (assembly GCA_949130495.1). NCBI lineage: Eukaryota > Viridiplantae > Streptophyta > Magnoliopsida > Dipsacales > Adoxaceae > Sambucus > Sambucus nigra. The sequence goes on along the minus strand of OX422215.1, from coordinate 319,833,664 downwards.
CTAAACGTTTGTAGGTCTATAGTTACGTGTGATGACACCTCTTAAAAGGTAAGTACGGGATCTCACAAGGTTGGGAATAGAGAAATGGTAATGCACATGCAAAACAAGTTGACAAAAATATTATATTCATTAATTAATAAGTTTTCATTACAAAAAGTGCACATATAATAGAATAAATAAACACACATTCCTAGGTAAAAGGACTTGGGTCTGCTTGGGAATTATATAGGCTATTATTTACTCACGAGGAGCCTCGAGGGAATTATTTGCCTACGAGTAAGCACTTCCTTAGTACTTGGAGGCACGTTTGGTACCATTTGCATAGGAATGACATCCTCAGGAGACCATAGTACTCAATACTAAATCGTGGGAAAAAATAATGAGGATCATCAACAACATACCAATACGGGAGGTTGGAGGTCTTTGGCACATTGAAAACATGTAGGGTGTTCAATCACCCATATTTGTAGGATTTTTCCTTGATTTCCTCAACATAAAAATGGGCGTAGATCACATCCTAACCATAACCACCATGCCACACCCTCTTAGTTATGTGGTGAAATCCATGGCACCAATTTTGACACTTGACATGAATTCCAAGGCTAATCACCCACGCATTTTTTTAGTCGAACTATATCTTTTCGTTCTCTACTCGTACATCGACATTATATTTCTTTAACGAGGATGATACCTTCGAGTGATCTCTAACTCGAGCTCGCATTCACTCCTCCCTTTAACGAGACTAGAATTAAAATGAAATGTCCTTTTAAATCCCTAACGATCAATTAGATACACCAGTTTATCTTGAATAGGTGCCTTTCCCCGGAATATAATCATCATCATTGGATACCTCAGATTTATAGTTAAAGGAAAGAAACCAAAAGACTAGTAAAATATACGGTTCAATAGAGTATTGTAAAAGAGAAAAAAGATCGACAACAACAATATGAATAGCAAAATATATGTTTTTCATTCATTTAGGTGGGTAAAATGGGCCACCAGACTTATAACCATGAAAAACATATAAGGAAATATAAAATATAAAATCCCTCGGGATTGATCAGGTCTTTAGTAGCTTCATCTCTAGCTTCTTCTTCTTCCTCTTGCTCAAAGACCAAGGGAGGTACAACATGGTGCTCAGAAAATAACTCGAAAGAAAAGGGGACAATAACTCTTTTGAGGATCCCACTCTTCCATGAATGCTTCATTTTTCACATAGTTAATCTGTTGTTTGGAATGTCTGTAGGTGTCATCCAAACCTTTGTTTTCAGTCATTTCTTTTTCTCCAAGGCCACCTTCAAGTTTTCGATAGAGGTGGTCAGGTCCACCCTCAATTTTTCACCTTTTTGAAAGCCTTCCTCACGTTCTTCCCGAAATCCCACTCTTTATCATCCATTTGAAGCTTGGCCTCATCAATGGACCTTTGTCAGGCCCCTATAGACACCATATCCCATTACCCTCAAACTCTTTCATAAGTTCCAAACAAAGTCCCTTAAATCTCGAACCCCTGGTCCTCATTTAAATCATAAAAAAGAATAACATTTCTATCTTAAATACATTTGACTAGGTAAGCATTCGAACCTGGGAGTCCTTCTATCATAAAATCGTAGAGTTCTTCTTTCCAACGGCCCCATCGATGCGCGAATCGGACTTACGGTCCATAAGTTATGGCCACAAGACTATTTTTTCTTGCTTATAGGGAGGAAGGGTTTCTTCACCCGCAAGCCTGAGCCCCCGTGTCAGTAGTCATGTGTTTAAACTTTCCATCTGGAGGTTCTTTGAGGATATGAGAGTTCCGTTTAGGGTTAACAATATAAGGAATCCCTTACCTCATTTGCATAGGACCTCGATTTCACTGCGATAGCCATTCCAAATTTAGCACACGTCACTTTCACAACATTATCTCATAAATTACCTTACATCACCTTGACCCACAATCAACCATCACTCCACCACAATCATCCTCCACTAGAAATCAACAAACAAATAGCACAATACATAAATCAAAAATGCTTGAAGGTCCAAATCCTTTTACATTTTATCAGTCCCATAAGTGCCATTTTTCCATATTTTGGTGTTCTTATTCCATTTCTAGTTGTCATATTTTATTTCTATCAATAATCCTAAATTTTTTACTATTATACGTATCTTTAAGTATGTTTTCATATACCAAAAAAACCCAAAAAAATGAGGTTTAAACTGTAATTTTCAATTTAGAGTGTTCTCATATTTTTCTACACTTTCATCGCATTTTACTTACTTTTCATAAATCAAAAGAGACACCCTAGATTTGGATTATGGGTTAGACCACAACCTTACTCATATTGTTAACTATGTAAATTTTTATGCAATTTTTTGCTACGTAGGCATTCCAAGGCTATTTAGGGATTCAAATATGCTCTGACTTGTTTTCTTTAGTTTATCTCCATATATTATCATCACACTCTTGTAGTTAGTATGTTCTACTCATGTAGCTAGCTCATTTTCAATTATTTTCCTTCTAGCGATCCTATATACGCGTACTCACTTTTTCATAGTGAGATTATGATTTTGGGGCATCGCTCTCATTTTATCCATTTTATACATTTCTCTTATACTACAAGAAAAATGACTTTTAGTGGCATCTATTTTCTAACAAATAATCAAACATTCTCCACTAAATCTTTTAGTGGCGACATGCTTTTCGCCTCTAGGTCACCACTAAAATAGTGCCCCAGATTCTTTTCGTGGATATTTTTAAATTTTGCCACTAAAATCAACCCTTTATAGGCCAAAATTATTTTCCTTCCCATGTCTCTTTATGTGGAGAACTATTTTTCACCTAAACAAAAACGATTGTCACCAAAAGGTTAATTGTTTGCCACAAATAGATTATTTTTGTAGCAAAATATAGATTCACCATTAAAAGGGACCTTTTGTCGAAAATATTTTTTCCACAATTGTAGCTGCATGTGAAATAAAATTCTATAGAACAAATTTTTCTTGATAATATAAATTCACCATTAAAAGACACGTTTCGTCGCAAATAAGTTTGCGAAAATATTTTTCACAAGAATATATATGATCATTATTTTGGTAGCATGTTAATTTCACCATTAAATGAATTGTTTTAACATTTATTCGTGCGTATCTTTATGTATTTCCTTCCAATTTCTTATATACTCAAAATAATTTGAATGCATAGTTGTAATTGTAAATTACTTTCTTCATTGCTTTGAAAATAAAACCAATCACATTTATATAGCTCATAAAGAATGCATTCTAAAGAACTCAAATATCTGGCTCAAAGGTTCTCATATATTTTTTAAAACATGTTGTTTACAAGAATTGTGCCAACATTCATTAGGAAAAAAAGGTAATAAAATTTAAGAAATTCCATTCTACTTCATGCTTCTCCACTGCTGCTCCACCGCTTCTCCATCACATCTACACAAAACCATAACTAGTTAGGAATTAGTAATAACTTTGAAAGAGGAATAAAAATAGTATAAATTCAAATACATTTATTAATTTAGCTTACACATTTGTAAAATAATTAAAAAAAAACTATCGTGACACATGCATTAACATAAAATTCATTTCCAAAGAAGTTTACCAATCCCCCATTTCCCTAAATAAGTAAATAAAAACATAATCTCTTGTGAACGCGCAAATCCCAACAACATAAATTGTTGCTAAAAACAATAAAAAAAAAACACAAGTGTTTGACATTTTTTAATCAAAGTCCAATTTTATAGCATTCAACGAAGTGTTTCAACCAAGTGTTAGACAATTTCTCAATACTTTTTTAATAGGGCTGAATTTAAAGTGTGTGTGTCAGGGAATAAATAGGCTTTAAAATCCCAAGTAGGTTCAAATGTGTAAGTTTGGGGTTGTGTTATCACGAATAGGTACATTGTTGTGTTACAAGTTTAACTAGTGCCTCAAATTTTTCATATTATCTAGATAAGTAGATTACTAGCAAATGCTATTTTTATGAATTGATTTTTTAGAAAAAAATCATAAACACCTCCAAACAAACAATCAAACCCCCAATTTATTATAATTTTCACAAGAAAAAAATACCATATCAAAATTATACTTGTGAGCAGGAAAAGACTATTGCTCCATATTATCTAGATAAGTAGCTTACTCGTAAAAATATCCACATATGTTTTTTTTCCTTGTTCAAGACTTCACTCCGAAACATGAATTTGAATGAGGCATGATCTCAAATAACGATGCCCACCTCAGATGTGAAGTTAGATGAAGAAGACTCGATATTAAACAACGCTTTGCTATAAAGATTTGAATATTCTCACTCTTTCTAGCTTCTTTTAAAAACAATCCCTCTTGTTGGTCCCTACCTAATTTTTTTAAACATGTACCTATTACGAAGAACATAACAAAAGCTAGAAATAATGGTTTAAAAGAAGAAGATAAATACAATATACTAATTCAGTAAATACGTCACATTTAATGGTTTGAAGTTTAACACTATGAGTTTCAAGTCATCAACAAGTTGACCCACTAGACACGGTGTGCATACGTAAAATACAAACATAAAACTACATGACAAGACACATTAAAAATCTAAAATAAATGACAAGAGAGTAACAATAAACAACTATAAATCTATCTAGCTTGAGAAACTTTAGTCTTAATACCACACAACTTAAACATATTACATGAGCAATAAGTCTCCATCCATTACCATCTCTACTAATAAACAAATGTTAAAAGTAGCCTATTTAATTGAAGTTTAATCATTTACAAATCAAGTATGCCTTATGAACCAAGTAGTATAATTCATAATAAAATTGGAATTTACTAATTTAAACTTTTGTTGAATTATATGACTTATAAAATATGGTTTCAACAAAAATACTTGGTAAAAATTTGAGCCCGCATGTAGATTCTTACTAAACATCAATTATCATTACCTATCAATTTTGCGCCACGCAAACTACAACAAAGGAAAATAACAAGTCTTCACATCATTAATTATTTTTAACAAAATGATTTAAACTTTGTGCAACATTGATTGCCTTACTTAATAAAGTTTAAAATCCCAACAAAAAACATAAATAATTAATTTCACACATTGTTTTAAGTTGGGTCATGATAAATTAAATTATTTCTGCCAACAAAGAAGCATGTTGATTAAGAAACTTTTGATTTACTTGTTAAGCAAGTTGATATTCTTAAAGTAAAAAATAGGGCCTTAACTAAGAAGAATGGAAAAGGTATAATTACGTTGATTGTAGAACATCTAGATTAGATGGTTAATATTCATAATGACCTACCAATGTATAATGAGAATCATGTTTGTGATGGTGCCTTATATTTACATTTTATACATATTCTATTAATGTCAAACAATTGAACTTAGTAGGAATTCTAGTGAGTTAGGTTTATCTTAATCACACAAGATCAAAATTGCGATTTTATTTCAATTGAAAAGTTCACAGCCTAGATATGGAGTTGATATCCTATTGGTAAAGGTAAGAGTATGATGTTATCAGTTTATCTTGACTATGTGAGCTTGTCTAATGGTTCGTGAACATGTTTGATAGTTCCAAGAGGATAATACCGGTATATGAAGAATGTATTTAAGGGGACATATGTGAAATTTAATTCTATGTGCTAACTAGATTAAACTTGCATAATCCACCAAGTTTTCAAATGGTGCATAGATTCTTAATCTCGAGGACTATGAGGATTGGAGTGTGCATACAATTGTTACAATTATAAACAATTGGTAAATCTCTACTAGTTGGGCAGTCGTTAGGTGTACATGTATGAGATCATATTCCATCGGAATCCGTGTTTAGGAGATATCCTATATTATGATGCGCCCTTGATAAACTTATAATCTTCGATTCTACAAAGAAATTTGATCAAAGAATTATTTATAATTTGGTATAGTGTCAAATAAGTTAGGTTTGAGAATCAAAGAATAAGTAAGCTGTTGGTAAAAATAAATTAAAATGAATTGAATTTCACCAAGAGAGTATTGTATGCTTTATACGGGGAATTATAGTATGCACCATCCAAATTTGCAGACAAGGACATCGTCATTCAAATAATTTTGAGATAATTAAATTAGAGTGCAATTATAATTATTTTGTGGAATTAATTACAATTAGAAGGAAAAGGAAATATATTACGGGAAGTAATATGGGATTTTCATATTTTCATTTGGAAGCCAAATTAATTATTAGTCTTGGGTCCGTAGTATAGTAAGTTATGCAAGTAGTAGGCCCAAACTCTCTACAGGCCTTAACTAGCCCAAGCCCACTTAGTGTACCTATTTATAAGTTCCTAAGGTAGGATTTTAAGCATCATAAATCATCATTCAGGTTAGAGAGTGGGAGACGAAAACACTATTTACATTTTTGTGAATAGGCTTAAAGAGAGAGAGGTACATATCTCACTTAAAACCTAAGGTTTTCATTCCGAAAGTACCCACACACGAGGCACACTTTGTGGCGATCATATAATGGAATATTCAAGGCATTTGGGGACTTCTAGAAAGATTTTCGAAGTCAAGGAAGATCATCCTCATCATCTCCTCCAAACTACTTTCTCCTCGTGTAGAGAGAATGGGTGTTAGATGTATGGGCATATGGGTTTCTGACTAAGTGGGAGATTATTGGGATTTTATTCTTAAAATCATGTATAACGTTTATTTTTTAATAAAGGCATATCAAGTTCATTTGAAATGTGAATAATTTTTATGAGAATGCCTTAATGTTGGTTAATTGAACTTAAGAGGAATTTTGATGAATTATTTTTGGCTTAATCACGAATCGTAGTTTCGATTCTGGTTCAATTGAACAGTTCACAGCCTATACAGGGATTTGACATCCTATTAGTAAAGTTGTGAGTACGATCTTAGTAGCTTATCGCGACTACAAAAACCTATCTGGTGGTTTGAAAACTTATTTGATAGATCATTGCGGATAAATTGGTGCATCATGAATGTATTTATTAGGACATAGGTGAGATTCACGATGCTTACTAGATAAAACTTGCAGAACATCCCCACGTTTGTAAAGAGTACAATAATTCTTAATCGTGAGGACTATGAGGGTTAGAATGTGCATACAGTTCTTGCTTTGATTATAATGGGTGAGATCCAATTTATTAGGTCCTAAATTCATAAAGTTGGGCATGCTATGTACGTGTCTAAGATCATATTCCAAAGCAATCCACGTCTGGGAGATATCCTGGATTGTTATACCCCCTTGATAAACTTATAAGTTTTGATTCTACTACTAAGCATAATCAGTTGGTTATGTATAATCTAATAGAGTATCGAATAAGTTAAGTTTGAGAATCAGGAAATGATTAAGATGTTAGTAAAACTCAATTATAGCCAAATTAAATTTCACCTAGTGGGTATTATATGCTTTCAATGAGAATAATATTATGCATTATCTAACTTTGCAGACAAATATCTCATTATTCAAGTAATTCTGAGATAGCTAAATGGGAGTGCAATTATAATTATTTAATGGAATTAATTATAATTAAATGGGATATGGGATTTTCATATTTTTTATTGGATTCCAATTTAATTTTCAATCTTGGGTTCCTGATATAGTCTATTGCCCAAGTGATAGGACCAAACACTTTGGAAACCCTAATTAACCCAAGCCCGCTTAGTATACCAATTTATAAGAGCCTAAGCTAGGGTTTTAAGCATTATAACTCATTAAAATCTTAGAGAGTGGAAGAGGAAAATACTATTCACATTTTTGCGAATAGGATTATAGATAAACATCCTTATTTTGCTTAAAACCTAATGTTTTCTTCTTCGAAAGTTCCTACACATTATGCCTAATTTGGAGGATCATATACTAGAAGATTCAAGGCAATCGGGGACCTCTAGTAAACTTTTATTTATATAAATCCCCAGTACCCTCAAACTCCAAATTTGATTGGATGAGAAAACTCTAAAGGATTATTTATTGTCATCCCTTTAAGTGACTAAAGAACCTACTCAACTAGTTAACAATTCCTCCACACAGTTTCTCATAATGATTCCTCGACAGAAGTCTGATACTTCCATATTTAGGAATATCAGAGGTATTGGGAGTCCTTCATAAAAGCGATGATTAAAGTTCACAATATTGGCAATCGAGAGCAATGCGAGGAACTTTAGAAATATATATATATATATATATATTTTTAATGATGTAGATGGCTCGTGGTTGATATGTGGTTGTTTTAACGAAGCATTAAACATGGGAGAAAAACTTGTGTACATTAATAAAAATTTAGTATCCATGGATGGATTTCAAGACACAATTGCTAGAGATGGGGTACTTGGGATATTCAAGCTTAACATCTACATAATGTAGGGGCAACATGTTATTACCTTCATTACATAGCCCCTGTTTTTGTATAATCTATGTTTAGTGTGTTATCATAACTACATATTAAGTACACACATATATACATATATTTATTCACATATATATTCTACACACGTAATTCATCATATACAAACATACATATAAAATGCAGACATGAAAAAAAATGGGATAAAGGTGTATTATGTTACGATACAGTGTTATATTACAAAGTTTTACTTATCAGTCTTTTATGTGCATTTCACTATCTGTCATGCACGCAAATTCATTTATATGTCTTCACATACATATTTCAATGGTAGGTTATAATTTTTAGGAATTGAATATAATAATAATTAACTATAACAATTTTAGAGAGAACATAAGGTCATGCAAGTCTCTGCTATTGATAAAGATTGAAACAATTATGTTGTACCATTTTTCATATTCTAGAAACTTTATTCATGTTAAAGCCTTTTACGTGAATATTACATTCATTATTAATGGTTGAATCACAATAGGAAACGACATAGATTTAAACTTAAAGTACATTATCCCTCTCTTAACATTAAGGTTTAGATTAACGGTAATATGGTAGTAGCTATATCTTTTTACGATATGATTAACTATACAGGAATTCGGAAAATATGACTACTAAATATTAATTAAACCTTTGTTAGTTATTGTAACAATCCCTGTTTTCCCAAAAAAAAAAAAGTCAACCATGCTAATATGCCAAAGATAGGGTTTTTCAAACAATTTATATCATCCTCAGCATTTAACAATATATAAATAATGGGACTAAATTTAAATCATTCACGACATGTGATAATTAAAACTATAAATATCTTTGAATAGATAAAGTTTCAAAACATCCAACAATAAACAATTGAATAAATATTGACTCAAAACCAACTGACTGAAATAAATATTAGGACTCAAGGTACATACAATCTCTGAAATAAAACTAAACTAAAATACTATAAAGAGTATCAATCTAAGCTAGAATTAAGGAACTAAAGCTACTAATCAAATGGAGTTGTAAGCCCGCATCTCCTTAGTCATGTGGATCATGTCTGTGGATGCCTAAAAAATAGAATTGTTTATCAATCTTTAACATGCAATAGAGTCATAATCATAGATGATTTTCAATCTAAACCCTGAATTGACAAAGCGATTCAATTACTAAACGAAATTAGATCCTAAACATGAGTTCTAATCATGGAATCATATATCAAAATCATTTAATTCGGATTTATCTCCTAAAGTACAAGTCTTCGATGCAAATTTAATTAATAATAATCCTAATTAACCCAATAAACAACACATGATTAAGATAATTAGATTCAATCCTAAACATGCTTTCTAAATCCACGAATTAAACATATAACATGGAATTAGAAACAAGTTACAAATTAACATGTGATATAGCAAGAGATTTCTTACCTGAAACGATGAACAATGAGTCTCTATGCAATGATCCTTGTTCCTCTCCTCCCAAAGTCTCCTTAAACTCTTCCCAAGAGGTCTAAGGCTACTAGGGTTTGTTTATCATGTGTAAAGTAATTAATTAATGAGGTAAATATCCTTTAAATACTTCTTAATCCCGCAAGTCTATAATAAGTCTACTTCTAAGCCTTTAAATGAACCCAAAATACTAGCCAGAATAGCTCAAAACTTAGCCTAAGGGAATACACATCCCTTGGACTCAGCTTAAAGCACATAATTGGGCCTCCATGTCACTCTAAAGTCTGCTCCAAATGGTCTCATAACTCATGGTACTGCCTCACAACATAAAATAAAACACACATTTATTTCACGTGTAACCGTATATAGTCCAAGTTAATTAATTACATCGATTAATTAAACATAATATGCAGCATGAATAAATCACATAAAATGCAAATTACTAATTTTCTCAAGTAATAATTAGGTCTAGTTTAATAACTTATATTTACAATTAACAATCATTTAAATAGTAACTAAAAATATGGGAAAATATGGGGTATTATAGTTATCTCGTTCATGTTGGCATCACATTCTTTACCACTATCACGGGTGCATGAAGAGATATAATATTGTAGATCTTGTATCTTCTGAACATTTTATGAGCCTTCTTCCTTTTAATAGATGTTACAAACATATTTAGAAGTATAGTATATCATCCAAGGAGAGTCCATCATAATAATTATACCATAGAGATTGTCCCATATTGTTTGTGTGCCTTATCATCTAGATGTGCATACACTATATTTGTCATTTATGTACCTTTTTCCACCACACACGTGAGAGCGCCACCACTAGGAAGGGATGATATGGTCATAGTGGCAACTTCGATGGGACATTCCGAGGACTAGACTCTATTTACTCCAAAAAAAAAATCTCCTACATCATTTTATACATATGTGTATATATTTTCTCACTGTACATTTACTTATCTCATTTTCTCTTGTATATTCTCACATGTATCATATGCCATGCTCATATTAGGTCACCCATGTATATTTATCTCCATCTCATGTACATACTTATCTCTTTATCACATGTATATCCCACTTTTCTATCACATGCTTCACTTCACTTGTACATATTTTCATGCGTTACTTCACTTGTGTATATTCTCATGCTCCACTTCATTTGTATATTCGCTTGTTCTACCTCACTTGTATAGTAGATCTTTATCACATGTCACTTGTATATACTTCTACTTTTACTTTATGCTTAGTAGTTGTACATATCCTTATTCGCATACATAATATTTCGTATAAAGATTCTAATAAGACTCATGCATTTGCACACTACATTACACGAGCATTAAGTGTTTATTATATATGTATCTCGTATTACAGAGTCACTTTGTGATGGGCTACCGGTTATGCGATGCATGATTGAACTAATCCATAGTCTAGTTCCCTTTCATTGGCAAGTACCCTCGACACATATCGAATGGTTCCCATACATTGTACCGCTTGATGAAACTCACGGAAGGAGGCATATAGGAAGAAATCATTCATGTCCATTGGGCATATCAAATTCTCCCTCACATGTACCTTCACCACGAGGTATATAATGAGTTAATTCATGTACATTCGAGTAAATTAAATAACTTATCCACACATACCGATGAATGATTACCCCAATAGGTGAGAGGTTTATCATGTAAGTCATACCAAAGGAGGGGACCTTATAATAACCTCCCCTCCATAGCTCTCATATTGATTCTACCCTAGGACACTCATATATAGATCGTCATTTCTAACGCAAAACTTTACCGAAATTATGGGTCTCCTTATCGTCCAATTTTCTGCTTGCCCGTTTTTAAAACATGACTTACTTTGGAAATAATTTTAAACCCCATCTTGCATTACGTACCCTATTTCATCTAAACTTGGGCACTATCTCGCATTTCACATGCACCTTAAGTGAAATATAATACAAGTGTAACTCAATAATAACAACTACATATAAGATCTTTTTTCTCCTTTCCCCCATTTTAAAAAAATACAAAAAATAAGAAGCTTCTTTTTTCCTAAAAATAAATGCCTCTTTCTCATAAACTATTTTATTCCCACTAAACTTTAAGTGGCAGCTTGTCATTTGCGATATGCCATTCTACCACCTCAGAGTTTTACTTTATTCTCACTCCCACTCACTTCAAAAGGGACAAAAAAGGTCATACCATAACTATCTCATGGAGAACCCTAATCAAGAATTTAATCTTCAGTGAGAGTTGATGACTATGCTAACTCACCTACGATCAGTGTTACTGAATTACAAAGGGCCAAATATCACATCCTAGGTTCCTGATCTAGAAATTTTATCGAATCAGAATGTCATTTTCCCAGATGTCGTGGGTTAAGGAATTCTTGAGCCTATGTGGCCCTCAAAATAATACCATCATGTCATGAGTAATCATGCTTAGCATATTAAAACTCCTTCGTTTTTCAATGGGTCTCCGCCTGCTCATCTACCTACGCTCGATCTTACTCAATAAGGGCTAACCTACCAATGTATGTCCTAGTGGATCCTAAAGAATAAGAACTTAGTGGGGTTAAGGAAGACCTCAAAATGGTCTTCATAAGTTTTATTAAGTTAAAATCCCTTGAAAAAATGTGGATTATACCTATATGTCTCCCTATCCTAAAGCTCATTTACCTAAAAAGTTCAGGATGCTAGACATTGAGAAGTTTAGATGAAGTGGTCCTCCCATTATACATCTCTGAAACTATCATCAAACCAAGAGCTTATTAGGCATAACTGAAGAATCATGGATGAGATGTTTCAACATACCCTCAAAAAAGTTCCCTATGTTGGTTCCTATATCTACAAGAATCTTGCATTCGAAGTTGGCCAAATATCCGACTTGGCCAACATAGTCCATCTACCTAAGTATGGAGGGAATATTTGCATGTGCATCGACTATCGCGACTTTAACAAAGCCTATCCAAAGGATGACTATCCTCTGGATAATATCAATATGATCATCGACAACACTGTCGATCATGACCTTAAATCATTCCTCGATGGATTTTTTGGGTATAATCATATTAGGATACACCTAGATTATCAAGGGAAGACTTCATTCCCTACCCTGTGGGGGAACTTTCAATTACACTATCATGCCTTTTATGCCGAAGGTTTAATTGTTGCAAGTTTTTTCGTCCTCAAGTTCAATTACGTTTCGAGATCACTCGGGTATGAATGCATAATTTTAATGGGACTCGGAATTTAATTTTATAAGGATAAGGATGCTATTTTATTAAATAAATAGTTTTAAAATGTTTTATAAGCGTTTGAAATGTTTTACACTTCGTTTTAAATCTGATAAGGACGGATTAGAGTTGTGTTTAGTTTAAACTCTATTTTCACGCATCGCTCAAACGACACTGACTCTCGTTCTTGCGAGATACTCTGTCATTCGAACGACATTGATATCTCATTCAAGCGACATGCCAATTTTGCTTGAACGAACCTCCTCCTTAGAAAATGTCGCTTGAACGAACCTCCTCATTAGAAAAAGTATTTATAGGCATGTTTCCTTCAGATTTCGTAAGGTGTGCATTCTAAAAAAATTATTTACGAACCAGTACGTTTCTGCACATAAATTTTCTAAGGTTTTCCAAAGTAAATGCATCCTTAGAGTTTCAAAGAACAGTTATCGTTAATATACTATAGTGATCTTTATGGAAACAAGACGAGTTATTCTACACTTGAACATTATTGGTTTTGCGGTGAAGATTCGGTGGAGTTGGGTTTTAACATCGTAGACGTTACAAGACATATCGGTGGACACCGAGATATACGTGGACACGTGTGTTGTGGACAAGCATCGTGGAAGAAGGACTTTCTACGTGAGCACTATGAGCAGAGTAGTTCAAGATCAGAAGAGCGTTAAGTCTCATGGGGAACGAGCAGTTGAGTAAGACTTATGTCTGTTTGTTGTAATTCCATATTCATAGTGATTGTCTAGCTTGGGTCGTCCAAGATTTTTTCCTATTGTGGTTTCCTCGTACATCCGGTGTTGTGAGTATTCTTCACTTTATTTTACTTGGTTTAATCACTAGATGGATGTTTAGGATTAATCAAGATAAATTTTGGTTAAGTTAAAATTGGTTCACAACTTGGTGCGAATTAAAAATTGGAAAAAGATTTTTTCACAAAAAAATTAATACTGTTTTGTCATCCTTAAAAAACTTTTCGCTTAAGAAATAAAAATCCGCCATCAAATAGGTATCAGAGCCAAAAATATATTTTTATTGTGTTTGATCCCTTATGTTTTGTGGAATGAATTTTGGAGGTTTTGAAAGTTTTCGTGCTCTAGGTTTTTATGGCACAAATTATGCTTATTAGAAAATGCGAATGAGAAGTGCTTTAAAATCCATTGATGTGTATGTGTGGTTAGCGATTGAAAAGGGTTAGACGCCACCAGTCACATGAGAGGGTGAGGCCACTAGTTTGAAATTCGTTGAGTCATGGACTGAGGCTAAACATAGGCTTGCACTTTACAACTCTAAAGGTCTACACGTAATTTCCTCACATGTCACACCTGAAGAGTATAATAGAATCATGACTTATGAAACATCAAAAGAGGTTTGGGATACACTTGAATTAACTCACGAGGGCACTAGCGTGGTTAGGGCGTCTAAGTTACAAAACCTCATTACACAATTTAAGACGATTAAGATATTGGATAGTGAGTCATTTGATGAATTTTACACTAGGTTATCTCATATTATCAACTCGTCGTTTAACTTAGTGAAAGGATTCCCGATAATCGTGTCTTAAAGAAAATTTTGAGATCTTTATCGAGTAAGTTTGATGCGAAAGTGACTGTTTTAAACTCCTTAGCAATGCTTGATTCGACGAAACTTGAAGAGATTGTATGTGACTTACAAACCTATGAACTCTATATGTTTACCTCCTACCAAGTGCCAAAGAAAGAAAAGGGCATTGCTTTGAAATCCCAAAGGAGGAAAGGAAAGTTTCGAATGACGATTCGGATTATGAGTTTGAGGATGTTGCCTTCTTGGCTAAAAAGTTCAAAAAAAATCCTAACTTTCAAAAGCAATCAAAAGATGCCAAAAAGTTTGAGAAATTCAAGAACAATAGGTTGTGTCCCCCCTAAGGATAAGAGTGAGAAATTTAATTGGGTTGAGTCGGATAGGTGTTTTGGGTGTGAGGGGTATGGATACAAAGTTATCGAGTGTCCCACTAGACTTAAGAAAGAGGGAAAGAAATCGATAGTATATAGTTCCTCCTTAAGTGATAGTGAACCAGAAGAGGGAGAGAGTTCCCCCAATGAAAGCAAGTTTGTTGCTTTGTTGGCATGTCATGTGAGCGACGACGATAAATCTTTCCACGAAAATTCTCATGTGCATTACACTTCTGAGGTTGTTGAATCCCAGGAGAGTGAGGTGAGGACGAGGAGGTAGATGTGAAAGAGTTGCAAGTTGCATTTAATGAGTGGTATGCCGAGGCGGTCAAAGTGAAAAAGGAAAAATCTAAATTGTAAGCTAGGTTGAATGAGCATGCAATAGAAAACAATGATGCTTTGGTTGAGGATCTGAGGGCACGGGAGAAGATGTTTAGGTAGAAGCTAGAATATGAGGAGAAAGAGAGAGATAGTATTCCTGGTTTGATGGAGACTTTGAAAAAAGAGTTACTAGAGTTTGAGGAGTCTAGGCGTGTGCTTGAGTCGAGGATGTATGAGTTGCTGGAGAGATTGAGGACTCGAGCAAGGTTAAGTTTTACTTGGAATCTAGGTCAGAAAAGTTGGATAGGATGTTAGGCACCGTCTAAGTCAAAAGTGATAGGTTTGGTATAGGCTACGATGATCACGTTGTTCCCATTCCCAAAGCCAATACCAACCGTGTGAGAGAACCCACAAATAACGTGAGGAGAGGTTGATATTTTGGTAATCATTCCCGCTATCTTTACACTTTCACATATTGCGGTAGGAAAGGTCACCGTAGACGTTTTTCTATAACCTTATGAATGCTCCTAGGAAGTTTAGGAATAAAGTCATGTCGATTTCTAAAACCTCCACTCGTCATGTTACACCTACTTAGGTTAAGATATCATATTTAATGGCTTTAAGACTAAAACTTGATGGCTCTCATTTGGTTGCACTTGATTCTTCCCATGATAAATCTAAAGGAAGATTGTGTTACCATGTTTGTCATACGCTAGTCTTTACATCATGATTTATATCTTACTAGTGTTATGATATGTGTATCATTTTGTATTTTTTTTTTTCATTTATTTAGTCTTATTTGAAAAATACAAAAAGATTTTTGGTTTATAATATTTTTGAGAAAACACAAAAAGATTTTGCATTTTTTTTTAGTCAAAATATGATGAAAACCCAAAAAGATTTTCGATTTGTTTTTGTTTTTGAGTTTACATGTGGCTAAGACATTTGATCATAATTATTGATGCTTAGAATGATCTTAACCATTGTATTATGGGGTTGTTTCGAAGTTGATATGCATCTTGATTCGACTTTGTATATATGCCTTTCTTGCACACATGCACGAGTTTATAAGAATGTTTGACATCTCTTGCTTATTTGAGTTTGGTGAGACGTTCTTATCTCAATTTTGTCATCTATGCGTAAGCAGACATAAGGAGGAGGTGTGCATGTAAGAACCTTTTACCATGATGATTGTAATTGAAAAGATGATGAGTGTTCATGGGAAAGGGCTACCAGAGTGTAAAATTGACTTGTCGCGAAAGCCACTGTTTAAAATAGCCCCAAAAAATTAAAAGGTAATAAAAAGAATCATATGCCAATATGGTCCATTTAGTTTATGTTCATCCCAAAAGAAAAAATATATATATGATATATATTTTAGGTAGTTTGGATGGATAATTAAACGGGTTTGCACCACAAATCCTAACGTTGAAATATCGTATCATGACGCTATTATTTGTAGAATCATCAAAATTCTGGATTTGTGTGCATGTTTGATTATTTAGTTCATTAAGCACCCACTTTAATTGTCACATATGGCTAAAATAAAGTTTGATGATTTATAGATATCAATTAGAGCTTCTTGATCGTTTTGATGTGTTGGAATTGTGATTCATTTGTTGTAGTTCACGCCCATACATTCTATGTTCATATTTGATCACATGGATACTATGTTAGCACGTAACTCAAATTTAGTTGTTTTGTGTTTTCTTAGTTCAGCTAGTGTTTTGCAATTTTGAGCCCCTTCCAGTTAGTTTTTTGTCGAAATTTTTTCACTGGGCAAAACTGTATGATTTTTAGTGCTAACTGTGAAAGTTTGATGTGACCATTCGAGGGATATCTATTTATCGCGCGAAGCTATAGTTCGAGCGACAAGGATTTATCGTTCAAGCGACGCTTCATTTTCGTTCGAACGATGTCTGGTTTTTGCAATTCACTCTGTTTCAGTACCTTGCTGCATATGTGTCATATTTTTGGTACTGCTGGATTGCTTCTGGTTTTCTTGTTATATGCAGATTCATATCGATCACATATATTAATGCATAGGATTGCGTTTAATCACACCGGATTAGATTAATTAATTCATTTGTGTGATTATTGTTTGCTAGCTACGGATTTGATATTATTAATCATTATTAGTTGGTTGGTTGTTTACATGATTACCTAGATATATTTCATTCATTATACTTGTGCTAGATATATCGCAAAATTGTTTATCTTTTCATCGGATTGTCTATTTAGGACAAAAGGGGGGAGAGATCTATGTGATGTAGGGGGAGTTTTCTTTTTAGCATTGTGTTTGTTTGTTGCAGACATTTGTATCTACATTGGTATTTTATTTATGTGCTTATTTGATATCCGGATTTTAAAGTTGCTTTTTGTTTCAAATTGGTATCAAAATATTTTGCTCACATATTTCATTATGATTTATATCATGTGTTCCTCCATAATTCACTGGGAATTTGTATGTTTCATGTGTATAGGTATGCTTCAAGAGATTCGATATTTCAAGTCTACATCACATTCAGACAATCAGAGACAGTTCATGCTTGTCGGACCATCTTTTACTAGTCTTGTCCTGTAATTTTTGATTTTGGGTTTATGGGATAGGATTTAGGCGGCATACGGCTTGATGGCCCAGCTTAGGCATTTCACTGTTGGTTTTGTACCGAAATTGTCAAAGGGGGAGATTTGTAAGGACAAAATTTCCAATTGAGTCCATCGTATAGTTTTGACTTATTCCTGGAATAAAACACGTTTTAAGTCATAGGTCTTTTTTATTGTCACGATCCCACATAGATTATGACGTGTTGAAGTCTATTGAAGACGTTGCAAAAAATCTTAAAGGAATTATTTATGCCCAAGGTTTAATTGGTGCAAGTTTATTCGTCTTCAAGTTCAATTGCATTTCGAGATCACTCAGGTATGAATGCGTAATTTTAGTGGGACTCGGAATTTAATTTTTATAAGGATAAGGATGTTATTTTATTAAATAAATGGTTTTAAAATGTTAAATAAGTGTTTGAAATGTTTTACACGTCATTTTAAATCTGATAAGGATGAAGTAGAGTTGTGTTTAGTTTAAACTCTATTTTCGCGTGTCGCTCAAACGACACTGACTGTCGTTCGTGCGAGATGATCTGTCATTCAAACGACATTGCTATCTCATTCGATCGACATGATAATGTCACTTAAAAGAGCCGCTGCCTTAGAAAAAGTATCTATAGGCCTATTTCTTTCAGATTTCGTAAGGTGTGCATTCTGGAAAAAAAATTACGAACCATTATGTTTCTGCTCATAAGTTTTCTAAGTTTTTCCAAAGTAAATGCATCCTTAGAGTATTAAAGATCCGAGTTATCATTAATATATGTTATAGTGATCTTTGTGGTACCAAGAAGAGTTGTTTTACATATGAACATTGTTGGTTTTGCAGTGAAGATTCGGTGGAGTCCGATTTCAACATTGTAGACGTTACAAGCCATATCGATTGACACTGAGACATACGTGGACGCGTGTGTTGTGGACAAGCATTGTGAAAGAACGACTTTCTGTGTGGGCACTGTGAGAGGAGTGGTTTAAGATTAGAAGAGCTTCAAGTCACGTGGGGATTGAGTCATTGAGTAAGCCTTTTGTCTATTCGTTGTAACATTCATAGTGATTGTTTGGCTTGGGTTGTTCGAGTTTTTTTTCCCATTGTGGTTTCCTCGTACATCCAGCGTTGTGAGTATTCTTTACTTCATTTTACTTGCTTTAATCACTAGATGGATGTTTAGGATTAATCAAGGTAAAATTTGGTTAAGTTAAAATTAGTTCACAACTTGGTGCGAATTAAAAATTGGAAAAAGGTTTTTTCACAAAAAGAGTAATATTGTCTTATCATCCTTAAAACACTTTCCGCTTAAGAAATAAAAAGGGGCCATCACACTCCATAATTAACTTCGCAGATACATTAGCAACACTGGCGTCTATGGTTGATATACCTAAGGGAATATCAATTTCCCCCTTGAAATTTTAGAAATAATCCAAGCTAACCCATTACTACCATATGGAGCTCACCACTAAGGATGACCCAGGCAAGGTAGGACTCTGGTATTACGACATTTGGTGCCTCCTCAAGTATGGATGTTACATTCAAGGGAGTGACAATAAGAACCGCATGACTCTCTAAAAATAAAATATCATTATGTCATTTGTGATAAAGATTTATTCAAGGGAAATTTTAATGTTACCCACCTACAGTGCATAGTAGGGGATAATATTGACGAAATCATGCAAAAAATCATAGTCGGGAATGCATACCCTACATGAACGACCACATGCTTGCCAAGAATATCATTATACAAGGGTGCTATTAGACTACCATGGTTCATTAATGTGTGAGTATGTCAAAGATGTCTCAAATGTCAATAATTGCGGATCTCTAAAATTCGCCTCCTCGTGTGTTATACAACATGACCTCTGCATGCCATTTCTTAACTTGTGGAATCGATATCATTAGGAAATTCCCTTTAAGAGGATATAATGGAAATGAATTCATCGTGGTCGCCTTTGATTAATTCAATAAATGGGTTAAATTCGAGTCATATGCCATGTTGAATGCCAAGAAGGTAGTCAAATTCATCCATAAGAATATTATATGCCGTTATGGAGTCCCTCACGAGCTTGTATCTGATAATGGTCTTTATTTCGAATCATAAATAGCATAAGTAGTCAAGGAGTATGGAATTCAGAGGCACGTGTCCTCACTATAAACAACACAAAAAAATGGGGTCATTGAAGCCGAAAATAAGATCCTCAAATCTATAATAATCAAGATGACTTACATTTGATAGGATTGGGTTGACAGGACCCTTATGCTCTTAGGGATCCCATACGTCCATCAGAATGGCCACTAGGGATACCCCATATTATGTAGCTATAATGTGGAAGTTTTCCTACCCGTGGAGCTCAAGGTACCTTCCCTACAAGTCCTTCTTAAGAGCCAAGTAGGATATGTTGATTGGAACCAAAACTGCCATGATGAGTTGGCACTCTTAGATAAAAAAAAATGTGTATAAGGATATCACCACCGCATTGGACAATCATTCAATAAGAAAGTCAAATGCCGCGATCTGAGAGAAGGATAACTCACCCTTAAATAAATTATAGAGCCCATTTTGGAACCTCAAGGAAAATTCAAGCCTAATTAGAGCAAGTCATACCTTATAAACTAGAGCTTATACGATGGTGCAATCATACTAACTGACCTTGATGGGGAAGAGATGATATATCCAGTCATCTTAGATTCTCAAAAAAAGTTTTATTCAAATATAAATGATTCTTTCATATATTCGTACCCACACACACTTAATGCGAACCCTTTAAAAATCTTAGAGGTGTCCAACACGCCTCATGTCAACTACCATAATCCAAAAGAGAAACTGTTGATCGGATTCCCCCGCATATACCTTCAAATTTTGGTCCCATTAAAACCATTTCAAATAACCCATTGACACCACTGAAGCCTCTACCGTAGAAAGGGTCAGACGTTGAGCATGCCTTTGCCATTAACACAAGCACCCCAAGGACATCCTAAGTGACTCAGTCGGATCATCCATAGGAAAGAAGTTTCTTATTTGGGGTTGGATGGTTTAATACCAACTTTCTTGATGCATAAGTATCCAAGAAATATAAAACAAAGTATAACGAAGTCCCATGAGCTGAACATAGCGATAGTCATCCAACAGCAGAACAGGTGTTCATTTACCCCATTATGGTACAACCCAATGCATAAAACTGGTTATATTCTCCACCATCGCACCTTGAAAGAAAAGACAAAATGGTGAAAGGAGATTACTTACCATGCCGACATGCAAGCTAGGGGCATGATGATCAACACCCTTTATGTTGGTAAGGTTATCTTTTTCCTTATTTATTTCCTTCTTCATCAAAGTAACACTGCAATAAATGTTTTTCACTATAAAAACCTCTCCGATGTTCTTTTGTTTACCCTTGTAAGATGTCCTCTAAAAAATGTCTCATAAAACCATCGGTGGAAATGTAAAAGTACATGTAGAATAAGTCACCTAATTAAGATAATCAAATAAGAATACTTTATTTTATATATACTGCATTGAAATTTCAGTACATCACTAGAAAGGATAAAATAATAATAAGAAATCAAAATTTTCGAGACACAATCGAAACTTCCCGCCTAAGGCAAAAAACATCATCCATTACTTCCAATTGCGAACATGATTCTCACAAATGAATGAGGTGGATCCTTCATTCATAGATTAAGAAGAGGAAAGGACATAATCATAAGAGACTATAGGTGTAGTGCAAGCACGAATCAACGTCTGAATATTTTTTATTGATGAAGCCATCCAATCATAAACGTTGTGTGCCCAATATGTCCACACTTATACAGTCTAAAAAGAAAGCAAGAAGATACACCAAAGACAAATAAATAAACAAGAGCTCAAAATGCAAATTTCAAGAAAAAGGGTGAACATAATTACCCCTATAATACCATCCTCCGACTACAAAGGAGGAAAAACTTCCAAGTAAGCATATGGGAAATGTGGGATCTCCACTTTATCCCTTTAAATCATCCGTAGATACAGGGAAGGTAACTAATAATCAAAAAGTATAGGAGGATCCACTGCTCAGGCATCGTTACCCTGATTCAGAACTGATGATTCGGGTATCCCTCTACTTCCTGCCATGACTTCGATAGAGGGAACTCTATACACATCATAGATCGAAGGCAACATTAACTAACTCACCATAAAATCAAGGTAGTTGTGTGTCACTACTATATTTGTGTAGGCTGAGTAGTCCTCCCCTTTGATAGTCGTCACCCTCGCCTTATCAGACATCCTATTTGGATCCAACATGTGGACCAGAGGACCTATTGATGGAACCACCATATCTCCTACTAACACCTGCTTGATCACCCTCTCTCATAACAACCAACTATATCTGAAATTATTCGACAACCGCCGATACATCTGTGTATGCATGTCAGTGACTCACATTTACTTTACTGCGCAACGTTAAGAGAAGAATGTCACCTATCCAAAGAAATCCATTCATCAAAATGCAAGTCAAAAATATCGATCGATAAAATACAAAAAAATGCAAAAATAATAACAATAATAATCAACGTAAGTACTCCTGAGGGTGTTTACGACCCTCCTCACATCATTGAGAGCGAGAAGGATATTTGAGACCTTATTCTCCATTCGCCATCTCCTCATCCTTGACCACGCACTAGATTATAACTCCTTCAAATGCATCAAACGGGTGTAATAGTTGATCACCTCATAAAACGATACCTAAAAATGCAAGAAAATACAAAACAACATTCAAAAAGCGATAAAACTCCAAATATAATGCAAGAAAATCATAAGACAGAAAAATTAAGATACCTCAAATAGATATAGTGTCCATATGAAAGTAGAACGACAATAATAATTAAAATCACCCAAAGCAGAATAAAGCGATGTCAATGTTAAGATCCCCCACTCACACTGGCCAATCTCAGTAAAGTTCCGCAAATAGGGTTGAAACCATAAGTGGATGTCATCTCCACTCTTTGTCAGTAAGGTGGTCCCTATCAAAAATTGAATGAAGAAATGCACCATCTATTACATATATTACATGTTCATCATATCCACCATCCAACCCAATAAGGAACCCCTCGGGATAGCCACACTCACTAACTTTCCATAGTCGACCCGCTCTAAAGGCCGCAACGTCATCTATATTGCCTCGCCCATGAAGCGCAAAGAACTGTTCGTCACCACCCTTGATCCCTCACACGGCATACCCAAAATCAGGTAGACATCTCTTGGTATAACCTTAATAGCCCTCACTCCCAAATGGAAACTATGGGTGGTATCCTACCACCTCTCCCCCAAATCTCAGAAACAGCTAAAGATCATGGTGTCAAGTCCAGAGAATGCATCAAATAACCAAAGACAGTGCCCCACATAAGGATTTCCACCAACTCAGGAAGGTTCTCTCATATACTCTTCACCCCATCCAATTTTCTAGCATAGATGACCAAGTAATATGTGCCCACCTACAAAGCACACCCTGAATAAGTCCAAAAATATTCTCAAAATCCAAAAAAATAATAAACTTATTCTAAATTCAAAAATCAAAAATCAAATATCAAAATCACAATCACAATCACAATCAAAATGACATAAGACAAACACTTCAATAACCAATAGGGTTCAAAACGAAAGTCTAACGATGAATCAAAAGTTCCCGCACTAGGATCCACGCATCCTCCACTATCCTAGCGCCATAATATACATTCTCGACTCCCATCGATCTCTCCCCTCCAGGAACCAACTCAATATTGGTATAATCATCATTGTGATATGCATTTACAAAGGCCATTGCTTATAAAAACTTCAACACAAACACTTAGAGAATTTTTTTCAGAGAGAGAGATACAAAGAAAGAGTTTGCATTTATTCAAGGAATGGAAATGCCCATGACTTCACCCCTTTTTATAGAAGGCCAAAGGGGCAGCTGATCAACAACACCTGGACCGGCCTTCCTGTAGGAACCCTTAGAAATCCATGTGCTCCTAGATTCACATTCCCATGTTGGATGCGTAGTTTAGACCCCGTCGACATGCACCCTGTCTCAAATTTTTCAACAAAAATTCCAAAATAATTCTCCAAAACAATCTCAAAAATTCCCCAAAAATCATAAAACTCTAAAAATCATAAAAGATCAAAATCCATATGAAATGCATATATATCATAAAAAATCATTAAAATTAAAGAATACAAAAACATTATAATATCATCACGCATCTCTTACAAAAGCTTCTCACACCACTTAGGTCATCATAATAGACCTTGGGCCTCAGTGTTAGACTAATACCCCCGTATTGGTCGCATACATTTAGGTACTAATAATAGACCTTGGCCTAAAGAATTAGGTTGCACCCCTCGTATTGGTCACATATATTTAGGTCCTTAAAATATACCCCGGCCCTCATAATTAGGCTACAACCCTCACATATACTTAGATCCTCATAATAGATCTAAACCCTCAGAATTAGGCTGCTAACCCCGTATTGATCGCGTAAAATGAGGTCCCCGGAATAGACCTCGGACCAAAACTAGGTCGTGATCCCCGAATCGATCACATTCATTTAAGTCCTTAGAATAATCCTTAGCCCTCAAAATTAGGCCGCAACTCCCATATTTGTGAGAACATACTCTCTTGGCCCTTAAAATCCCTATTCCTTATAACATACTTTATTGGACCTCATAATCAGGCCACACACCTTACCACACATTCTTTTAGGAGCTTAGAATTAGGCCACAAGCCTTACAACACACAACTCTTGTAAGATAATCTTGCTCTTGGGCTTATGGATTATCATATAATCTTTATTTAAGCACTGATAATTTGTATTGACTAACACCCTCTCGTCCTTAAAATTATAAAATAAACACATTTAGTGCTTTCAGATAACCTACAAAGAAACATACTTCTATCCTTAATTCCAACTTACTGTGCTCTTTCACTAACACACGCGTTAGGAAACCTCATATCCGAATATGTCCTTGACGAGGTTTGAACCCAGTCCATAATTTTATGGGAGTTATTGAGACCAATTTAGAAGGAACTAAGTTTAATAAATAATTAGTGGCCTTTAATGCGTAACCCCAAAAATAATTTGGCAGATCCGTATAACTCATCGTGCATCTAACCATGTCCATAAGAGTCAAGTTCTTTCTTTTCACTACATTATTTTACTGTGGAGTTCCCGGTGTAGACAATTGGGAAATAATCCCCACCTCTGATAAGTGATTCCTAAAATCTTCCAATAGGTACTCTCCTCTACGACCAGATCGTAGAGTTTGGATTAGTTTACCATGTATGGATGCTCTTAGCGAATATCAATCCATTTTATATGACAACCCGAACTTGAAACAATTTATAGATACTTTACATCAGTAGATTTATTTGGGTTGAAAAACGTATTGAGAATTATAATTTGTAATTTCTAATACGTAGTTTGTTAAAGTTAATGCGGATCTCAAAAATTAATTTATTAAATGTTAACTCTAATGTTGGTTTTGTTATATTAAAATTGCCCGAAAACATATATTAATAACAAAACTACTCCAAAAAAGGCACGATCACCTCATACAATACTAAACTAACTTGTTGAAACAGCCGTCGAGTTGTGTGAGTATTTCCATTTGATTATTATATCCCGATTGAGTATTTCCATTTAATTCACTAAAGAAAACAAGTGCCTTAGATATTATTACTGTTTGTAGTTTGTGTTATTTAAATTCTTATGTCTCAAACTTGAATATTTCTATTTGATATATGTTATAGGTTATGCTACGAAGGCCTATTTTTGCAAAATACGTCTATACCAGAACAATAGACCTCGGGAAAAAGTGGGGGTGACGAGGGTTCTTTTAATAATAAGCCACTTAGGTTTGGCAAGTATGGGAGCGTAGTTGAAAATAAGACTAGTCCATAAATGAGGGCATTAGAGTTGTTGAAATCAGTAATTGGTCCAGGGTATGATTGTTGGAGGAATACGCTCGTGGAGCTAAAGATCGTTGTTTGAGGGGCCTTAGACGTATGAAAATCTCGATATTTATATTAAATATTTGTCTTTAAAATAAGATTTTATTATGTTGTTTAAACGTTAATTCACTAACTTGCTTATATTATATGTCTGTTAGACAACAACAATTCAACTTTTCACCGGAATCGCATAATAATGTATCGGTCGGCTTAGGTGGGCAATGAAAACCATGGAAGAAAAACCTGTGCATCCACTATTTCAAGAAGGATTGAGAGCCCGTGTTGCAGTGTAGGGACACCATCTCGGAGAAGGATCCAATCACGTTGTCCAACTAACAGAGGTTTGTGGATAATGAGACGTTTGAAAGACAGTTGTCCTCCTATGACTCAGAGAGGACTAACTGGTCAAGGAAGGCGGCGTACACTACTTCGGATAGACATCTTATGCAGAGGTGGAGCATAAGATGGTAATTAAATTTATTTAAATTATATTTTTTAGTGGTAAGTAAATTACTTTAATTTGGTCACATTTTGTAGGAGTCTGGAAGTTGCCCGGTGGCAAAGCCATATAGGATCAACTCTTATATAAAGATTCAGACAAATAAGGGCGGGGAACTAAAACACCCTAAATCATTAACTTACTTAAGTCAATATTATTTTGGCATTTCAAATAGTTTGTATATTTTGTCAAAACATATTTTTAGTTCGAGACACTCTATGGTACGTCATGCAACACTAATCAACTATCCAAGATGCCTCAATTCTACTCAACATACATATCCGAGTAAAGATACAACATATGTGGTTGCACGTATGCACATTGACACATTAGGCACTCATGAATTTATTGATTGATATTATTTGATTGATTGCCTAAATATTTTCTAAAAGTGAAATTAGATTACCTTTGTTAAAAATAATTTTTCAAACAAAATTGGAATAATTTTTGTTCAAAATGATTTTCTTTTTTTAAATGAAATTTCAAAATTATTTTGAAAACTAAAACGAATATTTAAAAACAATGTTTTTGGTTAAATAAAAGGCCATTTGATGCAACATTAAGAGCTTTTGTCCATTAGACCTGTTGGAGGTATTTTGTCCGATTACTTTATAGGTTCCTATTGCTTTATGGTGTGGTTCATTTGGTTAGAATATAACCCTAACTATTAATTGGCTTAGGTGATATAGACCTATTTGACCTGCCTTACCCACTTAACCTTAGTTTTAAGATCACATATGTTGCCTTAAGAAGCTTTCATAGTTGTCATGTAATCGAACTATAACTTCCTTTTAGCCTTAGGTTCTTTGATCCATTAGGCCGAATAGTGCTAGATGTTATACCTACTAGTGTAGGTGATCCCTTAGGTGTACTTGTTAGGATCTTTGGATCCTTTTATCCTACCTTAAATCGAGGTTCAATAGTTGTTAGACCTGTTCCATTTGACCTTAGCCACTGTCTTTTAACCGCTAGATTTTTAATTAGCTTAGGAGCTTTTAGATTATATGCTCTTGTGATATTAGCTATTGCAATATATCCATTAGAGACTTTGTTACCAAACCCTATACCATCTGTTATATTCTTTTAGTGGTTTAGGTTTGTTACACCAATTTAGTTTGTTTGAACAGACTCAGTTTGTTACACTCATTTTAAATTGTTTAAAATATGTTTAATATGTTATAATTAGATTAATCTCACCCTTAGGATTGAAACTTTTAATTTGAGTCATTCATGTTATATTTTCTAGAAAAATATTTTCTCATCTATATAAACCCCATTATAGTGTTTATTAAGATTGGATGGATAGTTCAGCCACAGTATCTAAAGTGAGAAACAAAATAAGGGTTAGAATATTTTGTAGAGAAGAAAATATAGGGAATTAGAGAAAATATTATGAGAGAGAGTATTATTTTGATATACACATTGTGTTGATTTCTTCTTCATCTCATTTTAGTTTTTGTTTCTAAATTCTCAATGATCTTACACATCATCTCATATTTTAGAGATTGAAATATTGTGCTTTGTAGAAAAAAAATTTATGCTTTAATGTCGAAATACTTTTTTACAAAAACTAAAATCTCTTAGATTTTTAGATCCAAAATTTATTGTATAATTTTTATGATCTAAATAATTGATTATTGTATTGAATGCTATATGTTGTTAAAATTAGAAATCTCCAGATCTTTCATGTTTATTAAAAAAATCTTTTACATATCTGTTTTCTCTTATATTTGTCAAATAAATTTTTTAAACACTTTTCTCATTAAATGAATTTTATATATTTGAAAAATTGAGAACACATGTTGGAATGATTATTTTATGTCTACATGATAGTGTGCATATGAGTGTTATAAATGTTATCTTTGAATGAATGTCTTAGGATTAATGATGATATTATTTTAATTATTTCTTGAAAATTTGATATTGTCGTTTTGTACTTAAAATGATCGTTTCTCTAATGTTGTTAGTTGAAATAATTTGTTTAGACAAATGCATGTTTAATTTCTTTTCTAGAATGTCTTGAAAATATTTTTGTGAAAAGAAAATGTTGAAATTGATTCTTTTGGATTTACGCCATAATGATAATGCGTCTTGAAATCTATGTAAATATATTATATAAAAATTAATGATTGAAAATTTATTTTTTAAATTTTTCAGAAAACTTATGTGCTTGATATTTGCATTGTGATTATGTTTATCTATTGTAGTAGATAATCTTGTCTTGCAAATTTAATTATTTTGTAACTATTTGTGTTGTATGTGAGTTATTGCATGGTTTCCACATTAGAACATTTTCATTACACATGTTGCACTTCACTAAGATCACTCGTACTCTGAAACTTCACTAAGATCACCGATACTCTGAGTTATGTGGGTAACGTTGAAGATGAGGAGTGTGGAGAAATCAATAAGGGAGTTGACATCAAAGAAGCTTTTCAGTTCTACATCACCGTCGATTTTGAGACTATCATATTTATTTTTTTGTAGGTAATCAGCTTGTGCTTCCTTTGTATTTTTAACTTGTACGTTTCATTTCATTTCTTGGTGGATTTTTTTTTTACTCCGTAGAGGGAGTCGTGGATGTTTTCCCTACGTTTGGGATTTTACCACGTTAAAAAATCATGCATATTATTCTTCTTTGCCTCATCTCCTTCTATGTATGATTTTATATTAAAATTGATATATGATTTATGTACTTGATTTATCATATATGATATATTGTATCGTAATGTAATACAAATCAGATTGTTATTAAATTGACACTAGAATAAATCATATTTAATTGATTTTAATTTCCGCATGTAATAAAATCTGGTTAGGTTAAATAAAAATAAAAAATGATTTGATTATATATTGTTATTAGAAAAACTTGCATGAAATCAGAGTATGCTTTATTGGCACGTATGGAAATTGTTTCATGGGCGCTCGTCGTGTTTTTTCAATTAGTATCAGAGACCGTATTAAGTGTTGATCCTTTATTTCTTAATCTCATGATTTCATGTTACAAATCAGATTATTTTTTAGATTAATAATATGATGTTAAATCTTTATATGTATGACATCATGGATGACAACATGTTATTTTATCTCCTTTAATTGTTCTCATTATATATATTGTTTCAAGAATCCCTATTATGGTTTGAAAGTTTAGTATAATATTTTTTTTGTAACCATAGCATTGGTTGAGGGGCAGTGAATATCCTTGTTTGTTTATTCTCTAATATATGCTGAGTTTATTAAATTTATGTCTAGTATGTCTATTACCATTGATTTTATTTGGTTTGATTTTTCAAGACTAGATGAATGTGCATTTATTCATTTTTCTGCCATATATACGTGTTTTCCTGTCTTAATCATGGTAATTATATGTCCTATGAGATTTTAGGGTATGGATGTTGAAACCTACAAAAAACACCTCTTAAAATTATTTTGATGTAGGAGTGACACTTGATTAGACCCGTTTATATGTTTCTTGTAGTAGTTATATTAATTCTTCTTAGTGTTATCATTTTTTTATCCATTGTTTATTTGATACAAAAAGGGGGAGAAGAATACATCATGCTTATTAGTCTTTATTATTGAATTGTATTAATGATATCTTATTTTTAAATGATTTATCAATTTCTATTATTTCTTACACTTATTCTTGTGAGTTTGGTTTTACATATTTTATGCAGGGAATCACAAGGAGGTATTAGGGTAATTGATGTATAGTTGGGTCTTGTATTTTTTATTTTCTAGGATTTTGGAGATTTGGTAGAATAGTGATTATTATATAGGGTTAAGTTTTTTATTTTTTCCTAAGAGTACCCATAATGTACTCAAAGGATTTTGTCACAAATATCCAAAGGGGAAAATTAAAACACCATAAATCTTTAACTTACTTGAGTCTGTATTATTTAGGAATTTCAATTAGTTTGGATATTATGTCAAAACATATATTTAGTTTGAGACCACTCTATAGTACGTCATGCAACTTTAGTCAACTGCCCAAGATGCCTCGACTCTACTCAACGTACATATCCGAGTAAAGGTATAACACATGTTGTTGCACATATGCACATTGACACATTAGGCACTCTTGCATTTATTTATTTATATTATTTGCTTGATTGCCAAAATATTTTCTTAGAGTGGAATTAGAATACTTTTCCTAAAAATAATTTTTCAAACAAAATTGGAATAAGTTTTGTTCAAATGATTTTCTTATTTTAAATGAATTTTCAAAATTATTTTAAAGACTAAAATAAATTTTTAAAAACAATGTTTTTAGTTAAATAAAATGTCATATGTTACGACATTAGGAGCTTTTGTCCACTAGACCCGTTAGAGGTATTTTGTCGGATTAGTTCATAGGTTCCTACTGCTTTATGGTGTGGTTCATTTGGTTAGAATATAACCCCAAGTGTTAAATGTCGTAGGTGATATTAACCTATTTGACCTGCCTTACCCATATGACCTTAGTTGTAGGGTCACATCTCTTGCCTTAAGAAGCTTTCATAGTTGTCATGTAATGGAACTATACCTTCCTTTAAGTCTTAGGTGCTTTGATCCATTAGGCCAAATAGTGCTAGTTGTTATACCTACTAGTGTAGGTGATCCCTTAGGTGTACTTATTAGGAAATTTGGATCCTTTTAGACTTAAACTCAGGTTCAATAGCTGTTAGACCTGTCCGATTGACCTTTGTCACTGTTTTTATTTACTAGATTTTTAATGAGTTTAGGAGCTTTTAGATTATATGCTCTTGTGATATTAGTTGTTACAATATATTTAGTAGAGACTTTGTTACCAACCCCTATACCATCCATTAGAGTTGTGCATCAAAACCATAAACCCGAAAAAATGAACCAAACAGACCTCTATGGTTCGATTAAGTCAAATTTTTTTTAGTTATGGGTTGGTTCTGGTTCCAAAAAAAAATCAATAAAGTCAGTTTGGT
The DNA here is from genome assembly GCA_949130495.1 of Sambucus nigra. Lineage (NCBI taxonomy): Eukaryota > Viridiplantae > Streptophyta > Magnoliopsida > Dipsacales > Adoxaceae > Sambucus > Sambucus nigra. Next base: position 319,802,347 of record OX422215.1, on the reverse strand, counting down.
TCTCGATTTGGTATGTAAACCAAATCGAACCGAAAAACCAAACCATAGAACCAAACTGAAAACTCGAACCTGGAACCGATATTTAGAACCAAAATTAGACCGAACATTTAAGTCCTTTAATTTATTTATCTCCAACTAGTAAAAGTAAATGTAGGGTTTCATTTCATAGAGCAATCGTCTTCTCTCTCTCTCTCGTCTTGTGCTTTCTTCTTCTCCAGCTAAAGGTTGGTTTCGTTTCATTTCATCTTCTCCATCCGCCTTTTTCATTTCGCCTTTATACATCTGTCTAAACATACATATGTTTCGTATTAAAAGTAAATGTAGCGTATGATCTAATGATATGCGATGATTTAAACATACTGATTTACTGTTTCGTCTTCATACATAAATCACCTATTTTATACTGATTTATAGATTTACTGATATGCGATGATTTAAACATATTGATTTATACTGATATGCATCTCTCTCGTCTATTAAACATACTAATATATGCAATTTACATATTCCATTTATATATGCAATATTCATACTCATATGCGATTAGATATGTAAACTGATATGCGATCAAATTTACATATTCGGTGTTCTTTCACTTTTTTCATTTTTCTTTCTTTTTCATTTTTCTAACCCAAACCTAGTGTCTGATTTTTAATCAGAAATACATATTTGTTTTTTAGTAACTAGACATATGATTTAGTAATTATACAGTAGATTTTAAATGATTTTTGGTTTTTCATTTACCAGAGATATGTATAAATGATATTTGTTTTGATGTTTTGTTGTTTTATTTCTATCTAGATGTCAAGTACTGTAGACACTGCATTTCATAACCCAACTTTCGCTTCTCAACCAATGACTAATACCACCACACATGCATCATAAGTAGAAGCCGGGGGATTGAACTAGGCAGCTAAAAATAAGTTCAAATTTGATGTGTGGGGCATTTCACGAAAATAAAGAAGGAAGATGGGAGTAAGCCCGATCAATGTAAGTGAAACTATTGTTCAGTTGTATATGCTTATTCAAGTTCTTATGGAACTGGTACCTTGAGGAAGCACCTTGGTAGATGTAAATCTTATTCGTTTAATAAAGATACAAAGCAAACAAATTTAGCTTTCCATAAGGATGACAAAGAGGGTAGTAAACTAGTCGCTTAGAAATTTGATCAAGGGGATTGTAGAGACGCACTTACCAAACTGATTATAATTGATGAATTACTGATTGGGCATAAATATTGTATATTTATTCCCCTAATTTTGGTACATTTGTGAACCCGAGGGATGCAATCGATATGGATTTAACTCACATTTATGCTACTAACCTTCGTTGGCAAGTATTTCGTGTTTCGTGTTTCTCCTATGTGTTTTACAGGTTCATTATGCAAGCGAAGCAAAAGAGAAATCGAAACCATGAAAGAAAGGCTATGAAGGCAAGTTCAAGGTCATTTTTGTAATTTTTCAGTCGGTTCCCGGAGGAGGAGTCAACTGGAAAGTTAAAAATCTCAAAACAACAAGAACCATGGAAGAAACAGCATCCAAATCCGAGTTAACGTTGAAGAGTTATGATCGATTGAAAACGAGGAAAAATCCAAGAAGAAAAGAAGAAAACATGAAAAAAAAATCTAAGTGTTGAAAAGAGGAAAAAGGCACCCAAAACCAGCGAAAGTTCCCAAACCCAGGTCGAACCAGTTCGGGGTACCTGTGAATCGGTTCGGGGGTCCTGATGCGCAAAAATCCTCCTTTATTCTGATTGGTCCAAAGAGTTCTAGGAAGTTACAACTCATTCAAAAACGTATTTTGACGAGGCTAATGATTTAGAAAAAGAAATTCTTGATAGTTTTAGAGAGAGAGAAAGTAGAAGATCACCAAGGAACATAGTTTGGATTATTTGCTTCAAGATTGATACATTCCGGGTTTGTTTTCAAGGTTTTAATCCAAGTTTCATTCCTTTTATTATTGTTCTTGCATGGTTATTTCCCTTATTTGATTCAACCAATTTCTACGATCAAAATATTTATTTTCATGTTTCAATCTAGTTTCATCATGAGTTCTTTCACATGCAACGTAATTATTCCATGCATCGTTCAGTTTAACATGTCCGGCTAGTTTTAAAAGGGTCGGGATGCATGAACTCCACCTGATGTGTTAGTTGTATGTGTATAAAATTAATCCTCTGAATTTAATGATTTATTACGACCGTCTTGCGTAGCAACACAACCTTTGTAGATCTTTGGATCTCGTTTTCTTCCGGGTAATCGGGATGCTTTAGAATGCAATGCGAGTGTCGCTATCGCGTGTACCGATTTACTCGTCCTCTGATTAAGTATGGTGCGGGCTTTATCCTCATATACGTAATGCTTGGGAGTACTAAATTCTGGGTCTAATTAATCAATTAAATTTACGATTAGTTTTATACCTGCAATACACTAGGGTTGAGGGATTGTATTCCCGTCCTGTTTCCTTCATCATATAATTCAAGTTTTAAGTCATTCACTATCAGTAATTTAGGTAATTTAGAATAGTTGCATTCCATTCATACTTTGGTGCATTAAATAAATATTTTCAAAATTGCATTTAGTTGTAGTCCATTCTCAAAATCAATCACCTTTTCCTTTTCTTTGGAGTCAAAGTTAGGTTTCCTTCGTCTGTCCAACGTCGTCACAACTCTGTTGTCCTATTTCCCTGAGGATCGATACCCGACTTATCGGATTATTACTTGAGCGACAGGCTTGCACTTGATCCTAGAGAGTACGCACTTTTGAGACACATTCTTAGTCACGTCAATTACCGTTTAGGTTTATTGAACTTGAAGTCTTTAGGTTGTTTATGAGTGCTTGTCAACCTAGATTTCAGTATGTGTCCCACCCTACAATTGCTAGAGACGTTGTCCAGTTGTATGCTAAATTGAAAAAATATTTAAAAATTGGTTTGCGAAATTAGACAGTTAATATTTATCATAATAGTTAGATGTTATGATAAATATTAACAGTAAAATACTAATATTTATCATAGATGTTATGATAAATATTAACAGTAACATACTAATAATATTTATCATAACCGTTACGATAAATATTAACAGTAATAATTATCATAACAGTTATGATAAATATTAACAATAACATACTAATAATAGTTAGTTGTTATGATAAATATTAACATGACCCAATATTTATCATAATAGTAACATACTAACATTTATAACTGTTAAAAATGTTAGTATGTTAGCTTAGTAACATACTAACATTTATAATTTGGGCCCAGTTTTCTTAGCATAACAGCTTTCTTAGCATGTTAGCTTAGTAACATGACGTTACTAGATTTATAATTATTACTAGCTTAGTAAATGTTAGCTTAGTTACATGATGTTAGTATGTTACTAGCATAACTATTATTTGATAAATGTTAGTAACTCACAGTTCCATATTTTTTTTCAGTTTTTTTTTTTGCAGAAACACTTCACCAAGTGGAATGAAGGAAGATGAATTCAATTGGAAATTTGGAAGGAAGTATCTCTTATGGATTGGATGGAATTTTTATGTATTTCAAATTTAATATATATTTCGAATTAGCTCTTTTGTTTGCATGTCGATATTGGATACTATGTATTTCGGATAATGCTTTAATCACTAAGTTGTTGAAATATTCTAGTTAATTTCATGTATTTTATTCTTGAATGTTGGGATATTTTAGTTAATCTCATTTATTTTATTCTATTTAATTCCACACTTTAATGGTAATCTCATGGTTTAATTTAATCACAAATGAACAGGAATCGTGAATCGACCTAAACCAAATCGAGAACCATCGGTTCGGTTCGGTTCGGTTTGGTTTTATATACATTTCGATTCGATTCGATTCTGGTTCCAAAACCAGAGAACCGAACCAACCTGAACCATGCACAGCCCTACTATCCGTTGTATTCTTTTGGTGGTTTAGGTTTTTTACACCGGTTTAGTTTGTTTAAACAGACTCAATTTGTTACACTCACTTAAGTTAGTTAAAATATGCTTAACATATTATAATTGGATTAATCTCAGCCTTAGGATTAAAACTTATAATTTGAGCCCTTCAAATTATATTTTCTAGAATAATCTTTTCTCATTTATATAAACCCCATTGTAGAGTTTATTGGGATTGGATGGATCGTCCAGCCACTTAATTAATCTAGAGTGACAAACAAAATAAGGATTAGAATATTTTGTAGAGAGAAAAATATAGAGAATTAGAGAAAATATTCTGAGAGAGAGAGAAAGTATTATTTTGATATACATATTGTGTTGATTTCTTCTTCATCTCATTTTTGTTTTTGTCTTTAAATTATCAATGATCTTACACATCATCTCATATTTTAGAGATTGAAATTTTTTGTTTTGTAGAGAGAATTTTTTTGCTTTAATGTTGAGATATTTTTTTACAAAAACTAAAACCTCTTAGATTTTTAGATCTAAAATTTAATGTTTATTTTTATTTTATAAATATTCTTATTTTTGTATTGAATGCTAGATGTTGTCAAAATTAGAAATTTCTGAATCTTGCATGTTTATTGAAAAATCTTTTATAGATCTGTTTTCTCTTATCTTTATGAAATAAATTTTTAAAACACTTTTCTCATGAAATGAATTTTATATTTTTGAGAAATTGGAGTGATTATTTTATGTCTACATGATAATGTTCATATGAATGTTATAGATATTATCTTAGAAATAATGCTTTAGGAATAATAATGATATTATTTGAATTCTTTCTTGAAAATTGCATATTGTCGTTTTGTGCTTAAAATCATCATTTCTCTAATGTTGTTATTAAAAATATTTTGTTTAGACAAATGCATGTTTAATTTCTTTTCTAGAAAGTCTTGAAAATATTTTTGTAAAAAGAATAATGTTGAAATTGATTCTTTCGAATTTATGCCGTAATGATAATATATCTTGAAATCTATGTGAATCGATTATATGAAAATAAATGATTGAAAATTTATTTATTAAGTTTTTCAGAAAACTTATGTGCTTGATATTTGCATTGTGATTATGTTTATATATTGTATTAGATAATAATCTTGTCTTGCAATTTGTTTGTTTTGTAACTATTTGTGTTGGATGTGAGTTCTATCATGGTTTTCACATTATAACATTTTCACTACACATGTTGCACTTCACTAAGACCACTCATACTCTAAGTTGCATGGGTAATGCTGAAGACAAGGAGTGTGCAGAAATCAAGAGGGGGGTTTATAATAAAGAAGCTTTTCAGTTCTACATCACCATCGATTTAGGGATTATCGTATTTGGTTTTTTGTAGGTAATAAGCTTGTGCTTCCTTTGTATTTGTAACTCGTACATTTGATTTCATTTTTTAATGAAATTTTTTGTTTTACTCTGTAGAGGGAGTCGTGGATGTTTTCCCTACGTTTGGGATTTTACTACGTTAAACAATCATCCATGTTATTCTTCTTTGCCTCGTCTCCTTCTATGTAAGGTTTTATATTAAAATTAATATATGATTTATATACTTGATATAGAATAATTCATCATATATGATATATTGTAATGTAATATAAATCAGGTTGTTATTAATTTTACACTAGAATAAATCAGATTTAATTTATTTTAATTTCTGCATGTGTTAAAAAAAAATTAGGTTAAATAATAAAGTTTTTCTTGATTTGATTATATATGTTATATAAAAAACTTGCATGAAATCAGAGTATACTTTATTGGCGCGTATGGAAATTGTTTGATTGGCGCTCAGCATTTTTTCTTTAAGCTTCTAATTTGTAGGTCATCAATACCATCATAAGTTATAATTGAAATAATATCATCAATTTCATAATGTATATTTAAAAAAATCAAAGTTAATGATGTGTTTTCATATTATTTCAGAAGAGGCTAAAGGCAGTGCATAACACCCAGAGTGATGACGAAAAGGCATCTCTGAGTATGGACACACTGAGACAAGTGCTAGACCCAGATAGAAAAGGTCGTACTCGGGGTGTCAGCTCCCTAATAAAAAAGTCAAAGTTGATGGGTGTTGCTTACAGTAACAGTGCGTTATCCTCCAAGGTCGACACGTACTAGAAATTAGAAAGTCTTCAACAAATAATTAACCACATGTTCGAATGGGTCAAACGTGTGGTCACGGATAAAGGTATGGGGAAGGTGAAGGATAAAGGAAATAACAAGGATAAAAAGGGCGAGGGGACCACTAATCCATCCCCATCATTAAATCCAACCAACTTATCATCCCCGTACGACATGTGCTCTACCCCCAACCCAGCTATCCTGACTCCATTTGAGCTAGCTGGTGAGAGATTATATATCCTTGACATGCATGGAGCTGACCGAACTTCCAAGGGAATGAAGGACATGAGCATCACTTTAGGTACCATAGCGCACTATCATCCACTATAATATTTTTGAGTCTCGGATCCAGGTTACTGAGATTTTGGTGGGGAAAGAGGATGATGTCTTATGGTTGGATCATCAAACTGGTTTTCGACATATTGGCGGTACATTGGGGGCATACATATTTTGGCCTACTTTTCTCTTTGAGCCTTATTAAGATTTCGCATGATGTTACATTTAAAATACTTAGTTAAGTTAATTAGACTTGCGATAATTAAATAACTTAAAACATATTTAATTTGGTTTAATATATAAAATTAGTGTATTTTTGTTTTAATTTCATCACTATGTTGTATAATATTGTTTATCGTGTTAATGTTGATTTAAATAAAAAAAGGACATTTTTTAAATAGATTTAATGTTGGTCAGTAGCAACTAACTTGCTAAATTTTTTCAAGTTCTATAGTTTTGTCACGGTCAAGGACCGTAACAAAAATAAGTGGGTCGTGCGCACGACCTGAATTTGGACTCATGTGCACGGATGCTCTCACATTTCTCCCTAGTAAAATCGTATGCATGGAAAAAGTGACCCATACGCACGACTAAGTATTCACTTGTTACGGTCATGGACCGTGATAGAGGAAGCCTTGTCACAATGTATGACTATGATAAGATCATGATAAATCAAGAGTTGTCACGATCAAGGACCTTGACAAGGCTTATCCACCCTCACTTTTTTACCTGATTCGTAGTGTAAAAAGGATTGTGACAAATGTTGGTGTCATGGTCAAGGACTGTAACACATGGCGTTATCTCGCCAACATTTATCACGGTCCTTGTTCGTGACAACTCTCATGTGTCATGGTCAAGGACCATAATAATCCGACTCAATGGTGAAGTGTTAGGTCAGCTGAAGTATCCACCAATTCCACGACGGTTTCTTTGCCCTTACTTTTATAGGCAAGAGTCTACTCGAGAGCTTCAATGTACTTGCTCATATTGGGAGCATTTTCCCCTGGTCCTTGACTGGGGAATCATCCATGTTCGTCAAAGTGAATGAAATCCCCATTTCTTTTCTCTTCTACCTTGAGGTAGTTGAGGGGTTAGTCGAGGCCTTTTATATTAGATTAGAATTCTAACAACTGGGTTTCACGTCATTAGGGGGAGAAGGCTTATCAACTGAGTTTATTTCCTCAATATTGAGGGGATCAAATGAAATGGATGTTCGACCTGAACATTATTCAGACAGATTAATTGGGATAAAAGAAATGTTGTAGGATTATGGTTGTGATAGCCTTTACGTATCTTAGGAGATCTGTCAACCAGGCGAGCAATAAAGGAAGTTATACTAAAATGGTAGTCAAGTTGGAAAATCTATTTATTAAGGGTGATCTTGCTGCCCAAGCCTTTGTTTGATTTACCAAATCTTCTTTAAGCCGATAAGATTAACTTCATTTAAGCTAGGCCCTTTCTTCTTACAATCAACTATAGAGAAAGGTAAGGAACAAATTCATAAACACGTAAAAGGTAAGAAACCTATAGGGTCACCCGACCTATCATCATGGAACGTTAGGACATCTACGACCACTATAATGCGGTTGGCATTCAGGGATTGAAAAATACTCCCATTTTTTTTACCAAGAAGCTAAGGTCCCAGTAATCCCTATTCAAATCAGGGAGATTCAAGACCAAGGCATGTTCAACCCTCCTGTCCTTCATATAATAGATATTCAGTGCCGACATAACCCATTTGTATCAATATCTAAACTCTAAATGCCCATCTTAGTGCCATAAAGTTCGTTATGATGATTATCGCCATCAACTCTCCTCTAAAAATTGAGGGCACACTAGGTTCGTACAAGTTTAAAAAACTCACATAAACTGAGCAAAAGGTTGATTAGAAGAAATTTGATGGCAACCTTAACCACCATGATAGAAAAAATCCAGTGGACCCAGTCATATTGTGGTCGTCTATAAACCTCTATAGGATATCCACTATAACCCGATTGGGAATATATCTTCTTTTGAATTCCTTAATTGTGGAATAGTTGATAACGTAAACCATATTTGTAGAAGAAATAAAAAAAACTTTAATAAATGATTAAACAAGATAAGGAACTTCACTTATAAAGACAAGGGGATGCGAATTGTAAGAGAATCTTTGATGTTTTAAAATACACCTTGCAAATGAGAATGAAAAGATAACAAGTGATTTGGTTTGGTTTGTTTTGGAGGCATTTGTTTAAGGCACGATTCTCAAAATGTAGGCCATCATTATGGACAATTTCTTAACTGCCTGCTTCATGACTCCTAAAAAGGATGTCCCTTCATTAACCAAAATTAAAACTCGTTTTACCATCTGACCAGAATAAGACCTTACACCATAAGCTATGAAAAGTTTTGGGGTAAATTATTGAATCTAAAATTTAATGAGCTCACAAAGGCACATGGGATTCACATGCCTTGCGTCCCACGCATATGAATGGCGAAATCAGCAAAATGATTTTATTTTTTATAAATCCTAATTTTCATGTGATAAATAATAAAGATAGAGATACATTCAGACAAGACTTATCACTGCGAGGTGATAAGGGTAGAGTCCAATATTTGGGAACACTAGTATTTAACATTATAAATAACTATAACCACTGCATTTATGTGACACGATTGGGGAGGAAATATAAACTCTATCAAATTATACTCTCAAATATTACAGCTTTCCCTACCCATGAACATACGCAATTTTGTCGAACCACGTAAATCTTTGTGTTCCCTATTATTTTTACATTTAGCATTTACGATTGTAGCATTGTTTTTAGATTTTGTGATCAAACTAACTAACTAGTAAGTTTTTCGTGTTCATTAATAGTAACATTACTTGACATCGTGGATGTAGGTTTGCTTCACGGGGTTTAACCACACAAATCTTTTTTATCCTCCCATTTATTCATTCATTCTTTACATTTATTATTCATTTTCATATTTACTTGTGCACACAAATAAATTGTTAAGATATGCACGTATCAATGACTAAAAGTCCATATCCAGATTGTGTGCATATGTTATATGCATGTTGACCGGTGTGGATTCAAAAAGCTAAATTATCATAAATTTATAGCCACATGGAATGTCAATATATTTCTTTTTGTTTTCATTACCATTTAAAGAGCTCAGATCATTACCTACAATCTTGGACGAGATAATCAGGAGTCACCAACATGGGCCAACACCAAGCAAAAAGAGTTCCTTGAATAACTCAATTGTTTGTTTTTATGATACTATAAATAAAACCCTCACCCTAGTGAATGTAATTTTAGAACCTTGAGAGACATTAATATAAGCTCAGTGACCTTTCTGTGGATGTAGGTAATGTTTCGAACCACATATATTTGTATGCCGTGTGGCATTTTCATATTATTTCATTACTTGATTTCTAGAATCATGAACTCATAATTGGCTTCGTCTGTGGGAATCAATTTTCTTTTCTAGGAAAGAAATGCCTATAAAAAAAATTAGTCACAAAGTCTTACCGCCCAAACAGTGCACCCCAACTTGGTGACTTGTGAGCTGACCCGGTTCCACTCAGGATCAGATCCGAAGTTTTCCAAGATGGAAACCCAAGATTCCGTTCGAGGAGAAGCGCTTCGAGGAGAGCTATGATCAGTCTATATCAACCCAAATCTCACGACCTGTCGATGCATATGAAGTAAGACTTCAACAACAAGAGGACGTAACTTGCCTCCAATTCGAGGAAAATAATTTCTGCCTTCAGCGACAACTAGAAAGAATGGATAGTAACTCCTTTAGGGAACCAAAAATTTTGTGGCCAGACTCCTATCCCTTAGGCTACTAAAACTCACATGTGAGGAAGGAGCATCGGGCGCGACCAAGAGCGTTCGGAATATGGGAGTCACTTGGGGAGGCACCACCGAGATAATGAGTGTCATAGGGTTGAAATAAGAAGCTTCGTTCGAAGATAAATGGATTAACACCCAACACATCGAAGATCCAGATCAATGAATGAGATAGAAAAAAGAGCTCTAATCACTCAGTTGAAGTCTCCTTTCTTAAAGGCCATTGAGGAGGAGGAACCCTCTAAGATGTTTGCAACCCCAAGGTTTAAAACCTATAATGGTAAAACTGACTCCATAGATCATGTTCAGTAATACAGGCAGGATATGACCTTATTAAGTCACAATGATGCTCTTATGTGTCATATTTTCCCTTCCATATGGGGTGATGTCACTCAGAAGTGGTTTGAAAGGTTGCTTCATAGGTCGATTAAGATCTTTAAGGCTCCCTCGCTGCTTGGTCGCTTCATAACCAGCAAATTAGATTAAAAAGGGATTTACTCCCTACTCATAATAAGAAAAAAGTCACAGGAGACCCTACGCGAATACGACAAGCGTTACTGGGAGACTTTCAACGAGGTGAAAGATTGCTCGGAGCAGTTTGTCATAGCATCTTTCAAGATCGGCTTTCACCCTAACTCCATGCTGCACTAGTCCCTCACTAAAAAGGAAGCACTCACCATAGACAACCTCATGTCAAGTATAAATAAGTATGCCAAAGTGGAGGAAGTGGTCTATACAAGCCAGACAAAAACTAATCGCATTAAGGCGTACAAAGGTGACGATAAAGAGAACTGATATGTCACGAATATTGCGTATTTGTGCCCTTTATCATTATGCATTCTAGCATTATTCTGTTTCTTATGCCTATATTTATGCTCGTTAACCATACAACCTCTATTATGTATGTTTATATGTCTTGCGAGGTATAATTGAGCTTTTGTAGGTATGGGAATGCTTAGTGTGTGAATTAGTTGCTTTTCGAGGAAGTTTTTTCGTGCAACTCAACTTTAAGGAAAATTTAGTCATTTTATACTTCATCTCTGACTCAGTGGAATTATATGGAAACGTATTTCATTGAGTTATCTTCATGTGGATGTAAACGGAATGTCGTTTCGAGTTTGGATGAAGAAATTAGAATCCTTTCCATTTGGCACCTTTTCTCCTATATAAAAGACCCAAGCTTCCAAGAAAACAAAGTGTCGGTCGATCGACCCTGAACCCTTGGTCGATCGATCTTTCAGCTTTTTCCTATGATAGAAGACATAGTGGATTTCTCACTACAACCGATCGACCAACCCCTTAGCCGCGATCTATCGGTCCTCCCAGATCTTTGACAATTTTTCCTATTTCATTTCTTTATATTTTATTTTATTCTCTACTTACTATATAGACTAAACTTTGTTTTATTTGTAAGATATAATTCATTTTAAGTAGTTTTTAGGTTTTGTTGTTGGGAGCCACCCTCTCCTTCACCTTTTTTAGCTTTATATCCATTTATATAAGTTATTTACTATTCATTAACTTCTTTACTTGTTTTAAGCTTTATTTCCTTTATTTCATGCTTTGTTCCTTAGTTACTTGCCCTGTATTTACTTTTTGTTGGTTACTTAGTTAACTTCTTTGGTTAATTAGGTTTATTTCTTGTTTAATTATGTCTTGTAGCTAGTTTAAGGGTTGGGGTCATATTTCCTCCATTAATGGGTCTCAAGCTTTGAAATCTAGGTTTTCTATCCAAATTCATTTAGTTGAAACCTCATGTATTAAACTTGGAGCGTTTAACTTTCTTTGTCAAGCAACGTTAGTGTTTAAAGCGATAATATGAAATTAATCCATGTGTGACCATTTTCAATTAAATGTTTAATATCACATTTTCGGGTTAGTTCCCTTCATGTGTGATGTTTATAATTAATTGAATATGCTCAGTTAAATGTTTACGAACCGAAATCCTATTTACGCATAGTTTAGCCCACGGTGGGGAAGTGACCCGAATCCCGTTTTATTATTTTTGTCTAGTTTTATTTCTCTTTTTACACTTTTTCCCTTTTAAACCATTATTACCTCTTACACTTTTATTTTAGAACTAATAAATCAATTAAAATATATCAAACATTCCCTGTGGATTTTCGATACCCGAACTAGCCACTATACTCCCATAAAGAGTGTAGTCATAGTTTAGGTTTTTTGCATTGCGATCGGAAGCCGATAACAACGATTAGCATATCTACACTAATGCTCGATTTTTGCCTCAATAAAATGGAGCCGTTGTCGGGGAGTGTTTTGTTATATATTGTAATTGTTTTATTATTTTGTAGTATTTTTCTTTCTCTTTGTATTCTTTGTTTTGCCTTTCTTTTTTACTTGTGCTAAATTGTTTCGATAACCTTGAAGTTTTGGTGCTCGTCGCATTTTTTAATTGCCTAATTTGAAACATATCGCTATAATTCTTTAGATAACCTTAATTGTTATTAGAATAGTTTTTCAAGTTACACTCCCAAGACTATGCGAGAATTCCTACAAATTCTTGAAAATGAACGACTTGAGCATGAAATTCAAGAATTTGTAAGTAATCCTTCATTGCCTTGGGAAGAAACTATGGGAAGCGGGGAATCCTCTAGGTATGAATAAACCTCTCAAGAAGATGTTATGTCTTCTTTTTGATTTGATCATGAGTTATCTTTCAAGGAATTGAATGACCAATCCGAAAGTCTTAAATCTTAGTCTTTAGAAATAAATTGCCAACTCGATGAGATTATTTCTTCTTCACAAATCCCCTATTGAGGTTGAAACTTGCGTTTCACCTCTGCCCCTTTTTGAGGAATAAATAATTGAGAGTGATCCAAGCACGTTCGAATTTCAAACTCTTATTAATTTTTCCAATTCTATTGAGGTTAAAGTTCATTCCTTTCCTTTATTTCCTACTATTATCAAACCATTAAATTTATCACAAGAATCGGTTGAAAGTCTTGAGGACTTTGACCAGATTCTTAAACGGGAATGTTATTTTGAGATGCTTCATCTCATGGGCTATTCACTTACACTTGCTCCACCTCCCCTTCCAATTGAAAAACTCTGGGGATGTGATTTTAATTTTCCCGGGATTAACTTAGTCTTGTCCCCCTTAGTATCCGAATCCCCCATCACCTGCCTAGATTTTCAATTAGTGATGGTTAATTTCTTACACCTTACACATGTATTCTGTTGCTCAAATGGAATTCTTATTTTTCGAGAGGCATACACTCAGGTGAGGGTACACCATTAATCCCTTAAGTTCAAATCGTATTTTGGGTGGACCCTAAAAAATTTTAACTTCTAGGGTATAGTTAGTTAGAAGTTAATATTATAGGTTGTAAATAGTTACTTTTCCTTTCTTTTTCTCTCTTTTTAATTTTAGTTTAGTGTAATTAGTTAAAGTTTTTGTTATTCTTTTTGTTATGCTTGGTTCTAACATGTTTTGTAGATTCAACGGACTTGTACTTGTCAAGGATCGATCCATTTTGGGTAATATCTTTATTTTCCTCTCTTTATGTTGTGTTCTTGATTTAGATTGAGGACAATGCAATATTTAAGTTATGGGTATGGTATATTATATCCATTCTTTGATAGTTTCATTGATTTGATCACATGTTATTCACTTGCATGCTTTTTTGTAAAAAAATGAAAAATTTTAAAAATATTTTCTTTCTTTTTTCTCTTTTGTTGGGATTTTTGGCTTTTTTCGATGATAAATTTTAATAAATTTCCGATCCAATAGACAATTCAATGATGCATGTTATCGATTTTAGAAGTTATTATACTTTAGTCCTCAAATAATTTATATAATAAATAACTTCATGAATTAAACTTTAATCCCTTAAGCACATACGCTTTTCTTGTTTTTTCGATTTGGTTTAAGGCCTTTATAAAGTGAGCTTTGGGCTTTTCATCATTTGTGAGTGTTATACACTTCTTTTTCCTCGTTGAAAACGTTAATTTCGTCGATAATCTCATCATTCTTTTTTTTTTATCATTCATTAATTGAGTTCATTTATGAAATCTATTACTTGAGCATGATTTTCAAAGTTTGTTTTTACTCGAGAATTGCGTAAACTTTAGAAAATGATCATGGTCCATCTTAGTTATATCACCCATATTGACCTTGACCTCACCTTATATGTTTCCCCTCGTTAACCTCTTTGAGCCTTAATATAACCTTTCGATTCATAACCCAAATCCCATAACAACCTCCACATTGGAGTTATAAACTATACATATTACCTTCCATACCTTTGTTTGGAATGTTACTTGGAATTGAATGATGATTTTATATGTGGTTGTAATTAAGCACCTGAGGGTGAGAAAAGTGAAGAAAAGAAAGAAGTGAAAAGGAAAAGAAAAAGTGAAAAAGCAAAAAGAAAATAAAAAAAATATGAGAAAATGAAGAAAAGAAAGTGAAAGAGAAAGTGTGTATATGATGTATATAGTGTTCAATAATCCTTGTCGTTCACCAATTTCATATATAATACTTGTTATGGAAATCATTTTGAAATTTTCCACAATTTTCCATTATCCCGAGTTTTCATCCCCGAACACCTTTGAATCCGTAAAAATTCCTTTTATTTCCTAACCTTAACCCCAAACCTACATTACAACCCTATAAAGTCCTATATGATTCTAGGATGTTCAAAAGTTTAAATAATTGCGATAATCTATGAAAATACATTTTCCATCTTTTAATGACGGTATCTTTTATTGAGATTATAAGTTTTTCATTTTATATATAACGTTCTTTATTAGTGACATGTATGTGGCCTAGTTTCCATTTACATTTACTTTTTATGCCTTATACCCTGTGTATTACCTCCCATTCATAGTGATTTCATTTTTTGAGTGTAATATCTGGTGAGAATCGATTTGTATGATGCATTAATGTTTATTATCCGATTTATAAAAAAATTGACAAGTCATACTTTGCATGTGCTCGCTTTTCCTCACACTTTTAAGGTTTCAATTCTATAAAGTTCGTTTTATAATGTTAATAATACGGACTTTTGCATGAATTCATTCATTATGCTGATAACGTGTTTGAAATCTTTTTCGTTATTGTTGGGCTTGTCGCATGTTGGTTGGGCATACATTTTGAGGAAACTATGATGTTTGTGGGTTTTATCCCTAAAAACCCTCACGAGACAACACTCGTCCACTAGGGTAACCTAAGGGTTTTACGGCTTATTGCATATGCTAAACGCAATCATGTTCCTTATGAAAGTGGCTTTTATATTTTATGCTTATATACGTTTTGCATTGCCTTCTGTTGGACTGGTTTTGTTTTGTTTCATTACTAAGGACTAGCAATGTTTAAGTTGGGGGTGTGATATGTCACGAATATTGCCTATTAGTGCCCTTTATATTTATGCATTCTAGCACTTTTCTACTCCTTATGAATATATTTATGCTTGGTAACTAGACAACCTCTATTATGTATGTTTATATGCTTTGCGAGGTATAATTGAGCTTTTCTAGGTATGGGAATGCCTAGTGTGTGAATTGGTTTCTTTTTGAGGAAGTTTCATCGTCTAACTCAACTTTAAGGACAATTTAGTCATTTTATACTTATCTCCAGCTCAGTGGAATTTCATGAAAGTGTAGTTCATTGAGTTAGCTTCATGTGGCCGTAAACAGTACGTCGTTTCGAGTTCGGATGAAGAAGTTAGAGATGTTTTCGTTTGACACCTTTTCTCCGTTGTAAAAACCTAAGCTTCCAAGAAAACAAAGTTTCGGTTATGATCCCGTGCGGTGTAAATAGCTTGAATTTGTCTTATATTTATGCTATTAACCTTTTTGGCAAGTATTTTGTGTTTTGTGTATCTCTTATGTATTTTACACGTATTTCATGCAAGAAAAATGGAAAAGAGAACTCAAAATAGTGAAAGAAACCAAGAAATGGTAAGTTCAAGGGCACTTTTGTAATTTTACAGCCTTGGTCCAGAGGTGGGGCCAACTGAAAAGTTGAAGAGAAAAAATGGCAACTCAATCCGAGCTACAGTGAAGAAGTTATGATCATTTGAAGATGAAAGAAGTCAAGAAAAAAGTTCTGCAGGAATTTCAAGGGCGATCCGACCCTATTAGAAATAAAAGATCCGGAATGGCCATTAGGCATGCTCAAGATCCGTTACGAAATTAGTCACATTGTCTAAGTGTTACAAATTTTCAGATACGGGACTTTTATTTTGTCCTTATCTTTTAGCCAAAAGAGGTTTATGTTTTGGGGACTCTTTTAAATAACCTCTAGCATATATAGTTAGTCATTAGGACTCTTTTTATTCCGATTTCATTCATGTAAAAGCTCCAAAACAAATAGGAACATCTAGGAGAATAATTTACATATTTTGCACCTTTAATTCCAGAGTTTTTTCGATTTTTCTTCAATCTTTGATTTCTTCTTGCATGGTTGTGTTCTTCAATCTTGGTAACCTTAAATTCCATCACTTTTATCATTCTTTTCTTATTTTCACATACTTGTTAATGGATTCTTGTGTAGTTAATCATAGTTACACCTTGCTAGGCTAGATTTTTTAGGTTTTGGGGTGCATGAACCCAACCCGATATGATTTGCATGTATGTAAAATTAATTCCTTGGATTAAATAAATGATCGAATCGTGTTGTTTAGTGATCACAACCGTCGTAGGACTTTTGATCTCGTTTGCCCTGGGTAACCAGGATGCTTAAGAGTGCAACGCACATGTATCAATCTTGACACCGCTTTATTCTTACTTTTGATTATATATGATGCGGTCTTGAACCTCATATATATAATGATTGAGATTAATAAATACGGGATTTAATCAATTATCTAATTCATAACTAGTCTTATACCCGGTAAACATACTAGGAGTTGAGGGATTGTGTCCCTACCTTAACTTTCCAATTAGTTTTAGTTAACTTATTTATTTTCTCCCTTTTTCCTTTCTCACCCCATAATAATCTTTTACACTTTATGTTTGAAGTAATAAATCAATTAAAATCTATCAAACATTCCCTGTGGATTCAATACCCAGACTCACAGCTATACTCCAAAAGAGTGTAGTTAAAGTTTAGGTTTTTTTGTATTGTGGTCTGAAACCGATAATAACGATTAGCGTATTACACGGACGCTCGATTTACCACTTGTTCAGTCGACCGACTCTGTGCCCCCAGTCGATCGGTCTTTTGGCTTTTACCTATGATCAAAGACAGAGGGGATTTCTTACTACCACCGATCGATCGTCCCCCTGGCTACAGTCGATCGGTCCTCCCACATCTTTGATATTTTTTCCTATTTCATTTCTTTATTTTATTTATTTTATCCTCCACTTACTATATAAACTAAACTTTGTTTTATTTGTATAATATAATTAATTTTAGATAGTTTTTAGGGTTTGTTGTTGGGATCCACCCTCTCCTTCACCCCTTTTGGGTTTATACCCATTTATGTAATTTATTTACTATTGATTGACTTTTTTACTTATTTTAAGCTTTATTTCCTTTATTTCATGCTTTATTCCTTATTTACTTGCCTCGTATTTACTTTTTGTTGGTTAATTATTATTTGCTTTGGTTAATTAGGTTTATTTCTTGCTTTAATTATGTCTTGTAGCTAGTTTAAGGGTTGGGATCATATTTCCGCCATTAATGGGTCTCAAGCTTTGAAATCTCGGTTTTGGGTCCATACGCATTTAATTGATACCTGATGTTCTAATACCATCTGTGGCACGCCGCCCAATTAAATATCGGGCGATCGGTCCTTTATTAAATTAAAACAGAATATTCAGTTGGTTCATTCTTAGCATCACTGTCGAAAACCGTTAATTACTAATCACCTACATTAGTTAATTAAGTTGGTCTCAAATTTTAATCTTTTAAATTAACATGCAATGATCTGAAACAAATAAATAAATCACACTCACCCTTGCCAATTAACCAACAACATAAATAATGAAATAAATGAAGTACAATAATCCATATCTAAAACTGAATCCAACAACATAAATAATGAAATAAATATGGCTGGTGTAGAGGGGGTTGAAGGTAATTTTGAGATTAGAAATAATTCCACATTAGCAAGAGTGTTTTGGGGATTGAGGCACCGTGGCAGCTCAGCGTGGAAACTTAGCGTGGCAGCTCAAGAGAGGCATCTCAGCGTGACAACTTGTATTTTAGCTTGTTGTATTAGTCATATTGTATCTTTGTTTATATTGACTATAAGCTATAACGGTTGTAATTGTGAAACGAGAATAATAATGAGTTTTAATGTGAGGTCAAACGGTACTCGCGAGAGACCAGGCTTGGCAGGGCCTGGGAGAGCTTTCATGCTCTATCGAATGACCTCATCGTGGGAACTTTAGAGGGACTTGGTTTGGAGGATTGAGAAGTGAGGCACCGTTGGGGTTTGTCCTAACTATCTTAGATACACCTGGTAAAACACAAAAGGACCCTGACCGTGGAACCTCATCAGATGGAGCAGCTTGGAGTTCCATCGAGCGTTGAGTTGTGAACTAAATATCCCTCTACTTGATGTCACATCTACAGTAGGTGATGTCACTAGCCATCTAAACAATGTCAGACCTACACTTGAGTAAACCACCATGGTATTTGGGGCTTTCAGGCAGTTGATGATCCACATCTGCGACAATAGTCCCCCTGACACACAGTGGTTAGGCAAAAGGAATGTCTTGGCATTTAATGTTTATGACGTGGAGACAACTAGTGCATCAGGCATTTAATGTTGTGACATGAAGTATGAGGGATGTCTTTCATAGTCTTTAATGGCTGAGTTGCCTCGGGGATGGTGTGGGGGGCTATTTGAGGATCCCAACCACCCTTGAGGAGAGGATGATCTTTTGAGAGTTGAAGAAGTTATTGCTAGAGAGAATACACATCAGAGAGAGACAGTTATTAAAAGCCAAAGGTCTTATTCATTCACCATTGTCATTTATTACAAAGCTTTTAATACTTGATAGAGATTCTTGAGGGTAGTTGGTGTGTTTGGTTGCCTGCCAAGATGTATCTATGGTGCTTATTTCTCTCTCCCTCTAGCTAAGTTACTACTAAGTTCATTACTACTTTCTGAATTATACAAGAGAGATTTGTGAGTTTAAACTGGGTCTTATCTTCATTAGGTTTGTGCTTGCATGTTCTATCACTAATCCAAGGTTTTGGCTAATTAATTTATCATTACTATACTTCAAAGGGGTTATGCCTCCATCTTATCTAAAGTACCCTCCTACATTTGGCGACTCTGCTGGGGAGGCATTCTTCTAAGTAGGGAGTATGACGCAAGATAATGCCAATCGAAGGCTTAACTTTAATGACATCCAACACAATGAAGAGCAGGCTGGTGTAACACCCCGTATTTTTTACGATTTAAATAATTATGTGATTAATTATTATTATGGGAATAAGTATGCGATTAATTATTGTTGTTGGATTAATTAAATTAAAATGTGAGAAATTAATTTGTTATTAATCCAAATTAAAATAATTATTAACTAGCGTGCCAAGGGTTAATACTTATTGTTGAGAATTATTGAATATTACTATGTGATATGTAATATGGAATTATGAAATTTGATAAATTGTCAAGAGTGAGAAATACGACAGTTTGGTAATTTAAGTCTGACACGCGTGTGAGTCGTGTCCGGACTAATTGAATAGAATAAAAAGAGAATTTATTTTTATTAACTCGTATGGTCATTTCGAGTGTGCCGTTGAGTCTGAAAGGGTCGATATAGTTAAAATAGGATACCCGGGTGTTTAGTTTGGGTCCCGGGGCGATTTTAGGCCTAACCGGCACCCCGGGAGGGTATTATGGTAAATTGTAATTTTGGGCTAAATTAATGGACGAAAATTAAGAGTAATTATATCAGCCAAGGAGAGTCCATTAGGGTGAAAAAGTTACAGGAAGTTAAGAACGGCTATAGGAGGTGTGAGGGAGAGCTAATTCCAAGAGAAAAGGACCAAGATAACATCACCTTGCACAATCGAGACCACCAACGCGTAGATCGAGAAGAGAGGAACGCATATGTACCAACATCACCAACGGATCAGACCGTCATATTTAAGGCAAGTGTTTATTACTTGCTTTCTTTTAGCAATAATCATGCTCATGTTAGTGTAGGTGAAATTAATCATGATTTACATATGAATTGGGTGAAAATTGGAGATTTAAATTATGATTAAGGATTGGTTTAATTAGTGGTTGAAACTCCTTCATGTATGTAGAGGATTAATCAAGGAATTGGATTATATATTGATGAACGAATCTGGGTTGATTAGGTTCTTTAAAAATGAAAATTTGGAAACTACGGTTCATATGAATTAATTTGGGGATTTTAAATAATTATGATGTTTAATGACGAATTAATGATCCTAGGATGTTGGGAATGATTTATAATCCATTAAGTGTTGATGGGTATTGATGATGAGGCATTGGGTGTTGAATCTTAGAGGTTTTTAGGTCCAAAAATGGTAAAAACGCTGAAATTTGGTGAAGAAGACGAAACCAGTGGGTCTCGCGCGAACTCACGCGAAGTGGTTCAAACGAGATGGGGATCGCGCATGAAGTGGTTCGAATGACATGTGGAAGTGGTTCAAACGAGATGGGATCTCACGTGAAGTGGTTCGAACGACATGTCATTCTGGTTCGAACGACATGTCATCTGGTTCGAGCGACAGAAGGAATTTTGGGGAATTTTCTTAGAGTCCAGTTTTGAGTTTACCGATTTATTGGAGTGAGAGAAACTTCCAAATAGTAAATTTAAATAAGACGCAATTTCGGGAAACTATGTTAGAATAAATACTTTAATTATTTCTGTATAGAGAGAATATACCTTGGAGATTACGAGAGAGATAGTAATCTAAATATTTATACTATACGTAGAGATGAGATTAAAATACGTATGAGGAGTATATATCTAGGTTGGAGAAATACCTATAAATTATAATAGGATGTGTGTATGCCTATTATGGGAAATTATTGTTAAGAGCACTAATGGGTGATAACCCGGGGGTGCAAGAATCTTATAGTTAAGCGCACTAAAGAGTGATAACTCGGGGGTGCAGAAATTCTATTGTTAAGTGTACTAATGGGTGATAACCCGGGGGTACAAGGATGACTATTGTTAGGCGCACTAATGGGTGATAACCCGGGGGTGCTGAATTATTATTGATAGGTGCATTAATGGGTGCTAACCCGGGGATGCATGATGTTCTGGATTAGGTGCACTAATGGGTCTTAGCCCGAGGGTGCAAGATTAGTATATATATATATATATATATATATATATATATATATATATATATATATATATATGAAGTTGTGAATATTTCTACTGTGTGAAATTAGTAGACTTGGTAATAATAATAATCATTACATTGCACCAAGTGGTCTTAACCTAAGGGTGCAGGATTAGTGTATATATATAGGGATGATAAGACTATATATATGTACGAGTGTACTTGGTTAACTTTCTAGTTTATGAGAATAGTAGATAAAATGGAATTGAGAAATGAAATAATCTTAGTGGATAAAAGATTAACCATTCATACGGTGAATAATGAAACTTAGTATGTGAGATAAACTATCTGAATAGCGTATTGTATGGGCGATACGGGAATACTACTAGTGAGCATAGTTAGTATTAGTATGGTTTCTGACTAGTTAGACTGGGAGGTATAACTAGGAGGAGATTATATGTACGTTAGGCATGCACATTAGACGAGAGGTGAGAAACTCATGTGAGAGTTCGATAACTAACATGGATATAAGACTTGTTTTAAGAACCAGTTTTAAATACTTACTAAATCATTTTTACACATCGGGCTCTGACCCGTTTCTTGTATCTCTTCTCTCTTTTGCTATATATATGTATTATATCAGGTGCTCAGCCACAGGGACACCGGATTTAGAGATTTGGATTGCTTGACGTGCTGCAGCTGTTGTGGAAGCTGTAGGTCCTTGCAGTAGACGCATCTATCTTTTCCATTCAGTTTCATCTAGACTTCTTATCTAGAGCATGGGTCGCCCACTTCTAGTCTTTCATCAGAGTTATTGTATTCGGTTTAGTTTATGGTTTGGATCTTTGAACTAAGAGTTTTACTCAGTCTTATTTATTTCAGTACTTGATTCATGTTCAGTATTTATTTACATTCCGATGTGTGGTGAATGGTTTATATTTTGAAATTTAATGGAAATGGATTTACTTGGTTTTACTATATTGGAAATATTTTGACACCTAGCTTAATTTTGTATTAGGTGATTAATATGTTAAAAAGTTTTTCGACAGTGATGCTAAGAATGAACCAACTGAATATCCTGTTTTGAATTGGTAGAGGACCGATCACCCTATATTTAATTCGGCGGGGCGTCACAGGTGGTATCAGAGCATTAGGTTCTAGTGTCCTTAGGATCTGTGCGGCTTATTACATTTCAGCGCATCGTTCTTTGATGTAGAGCCTTATGATAGGGTTGTTGTGTTCCCTTACGTATACGACTTACGTTCTCCTGTTGCGAATTATAATGGATGTGACTCAGTATATGAAATTTGGTGTGATTCGAACACCAAACATTTTAGGACGACCAGTGAGGGGCGTAAGAAGAAATACAGGAGAAGAAGCTCAACAGAAGACATAGAGTAATCGAGAAAGAGTGATCGGGACAAAAATCACCATAAGGATTACTTAAGCAAGAGATAGTAAAATCATCACTCGAGAACTGTGGGTTCCCAGGAGACGGTCGTAGATAATGGTGGAGTGATTTCAGGACCACGTAGCATAGTCGATAAAGGGGAAATCAGAGGGACTCTTTTGAAAACCCATCGGTGAAGATGCGGAGAAGAAAACGAGAAAATGTAACAGACCAGCAGAAGTAGAAAATTCGAAGGCAATGGTGTAAAGTGGGGTGTGATGACACTCAGAATTAAATTTGGAGTTAAAAGCTATAGCTCTTAGGAGCATCATGTAGTGATTAGAGGCAATCATCATATATGAAGAAGTGTGTTTGAAATTCAGAGAGAAATTTGGGTACGATTTGACCGTGAGGTCTTCATTCGATGTGGTAACAAAATATGAGTGAAATTTTGATGTTTAGCACTATGGGTAAGACAGAAACCGATCGTGAGAGAAAGGTTGAATTGCATAATGAACTTCGTACCTGGCAGAGGGGTATAAATTATCCAAAGGGTTTATAGTTGATAAAGGACCCGTGAGTAGAATACCAGTATGAATGGGAAATATGGCTAGGATGACTAGTGTTGAGGTCATCAAGGTCATGCGTTAGTATGACAATGATAACGCTTCCAAGAGAAGGGAGTAAAGAGGGTTAACGAATATGTTGAAGAGAAGAAACTGAATTTAGCGGTGTTAGTGAAATCCCACATGAGAGTATACCCAGTAGGGAACTCAGTTAGATGATTTTTAGTGATTAAATTCAAGAGGATGATGAAGTTAATCAGGGCTGTAGAGGCCAACCATAGTTCCGAATGGCCAACGTAGCCAAAGGGACAACGAAAGAATAATTGTGAGTTAAGACTGTTGGTCCGAGAGAAGGACATTCCCAAAATGGTCAGTGGGACTAGTGACGGGGAAATGGTTCGTGAATTTTTCCTTATGTGAAGGAAGTAGAACTACAAGTATGGAAGGTGTTCACAATTGAGATGTGAGACCGAAGAGATTAGAAATGGTAAATCGTGCCAGTGAGGCATAACAACTAGAGGAGTGAGACTTCTAGCGAAGGAATTTGGGGTCAAGAGAATTAGGTCCAGGAAATTTATAACCCGAGAGTGATGGGTTCAGGTTGGACCAGTAGAGTCCTCATTAATAGTAGCATACAGTATATCAGGGTCCTCGGGGCTCAGGATGTAAACGGGAGTTCAATAAAGCTATAATTGAGGCCTAGAGAGTTTGGGCCAACGTTTCAATAATGGACGCGAAACTCACATAATGGAATAAATTGTCCATGATGAGAGAGGATAACTATAGGATGAAATCCTAGGATGTATGACGATTGCAGATGTTTATGGGTCATGATGGCAGACACGTGCTGAGACCCTGTGATTTGGCGATACTGGTGAGGTTTTGCTTCTTCCTTGTGAGTAAAGGATAGATTCTAGTGACATGGGTGTGCCACAACTTTTATGTAAATTGGAAACCCTAAACTTTTCGTGCGGGTCGAGTTTAGTGGGAATGTTAGTTTTAACAGTCTTGTTACAAACGTATTTCTCGTTGTTAGCAGGGCATTTTGATGATTGATCGTGAGTGAATCGGGTGGGCCCTAAGAATATGTTTTGTTGTTATAATTTACTACTGCATTGAGTCCGCTTTAGTAGAATTTATTATGGTAATGCGTAGTGATTAATTATCGTATGGTTAAACGATAGTAAAAATGTGGTGATATGATTGTCGTGTCGGATACTCCGGGAGGAGTGATCTTAGTTTTGTGCGGCGTCACCCGAAATAGGGTTGGGCCCAGATATGAGTATATATGAGAATTTCATGGTATTATAGACCTCAGCGAGTATGTTGTCTAATTATATATGATTCCCGAGCATAGGAATTTAATTGTCTGTTAAGACTTAGAATACATTGTGTTCTTATCGAGCGGCGAAATATAGCTCGTTATATATTTATAGCGCCAAGTACTTGGGATAGTGAGGGCTCCATGCTTCATGTTACATTTTTAGGGACATGAGAGTGGACGAGTAAACTTTTATGTCACAATACGTAGATTGTGGGAAAGTACATAGTATGTATTTAAGACCTTACGGACCTCGACAACCGGCTAGTTTAGATAGTAGTGTATCGGGGGGTTCCTTATTTGGATTTCACTTTGCAAGACATCCCACGCATGAAACTAGCGAACGTTGGGAGTTGGAGAGAAGTTTGGTTGATAGTACATAAGTTTTGTATGTTGGTTATTGTACCTAAGGGAGAATATAATTGAGAGTTGATAATTCTGTTATGACTTAAGGCGAATAGAGTCGCCTAGTCTTAGTATCATTCTGAATAGAGCAATGATACCATTGAAGGATTGATTAAGTTTTGACTAGTGGGGTCGTTGAGTACACCCCTACCACATCAGCATACCTAGTGTGTAAGAATTGAAGTAAGAAAATTTTATGTCATTTGTATGAAAATGCGCGAGGCATAGGGTGTATGGGCGCCCTAGGGGACTGAATCAAACGGTGGATTATGATTATCTTGTGAATTCGATAACATGTAGACGGGTAAGCCGAAGATTACTCCGTAAGATTTGTTAGAGACTTACGTTTCAAAATAAACTGAGATTTTTGAACGGGAAAAGAGACTTCTGTCACACGATATGACAAAGTCACACGTATCACGATTAGAAGTACATTCAAGAGAGTATAAAATGTATCAAGATACAAATAACAGTGGTAATGGGTTTAATGTAGAGTAATTTTCAAAGTTAGTCTTGCAGTGGGTCAGCTGACTGTTAGAAAAAGGGCGGACAATTCGAAACCAGTAGGGGATCCTTCCACTAGAGAATGGAAGAGTATCCCCAAGGATCTTCTCAAGTGGCTGAGATAGTAAGATTATAGGTACTAAGATGCGATTGAGTACGGCCTAATACCCACAGAGGGATGGGCAAGACAAGCGGTCTAATCGGATGCGGGAGAGAAGATTTTATGTGGACCCTGAGATCTTAGGGGAGGACGAGAGTAGTACCTTCCACTAGTGGAGCTTGTGTCCAAATAACTCCTATAAGTTCACGTTCGGGCAGAGTGCCAGTAGAAGTATGGCACGATAAACTTTGTTGTGGTCGTACTTGAGAGTTAGAGGTGGGGGACCAGTTATGATTACAAATGTCGGAGAAGAATCGATATTATCGTATATATTGTGTGTGAAATATATATTGCACAACCAATTTACTTATATGAATGACACGAGACAAGTCGTATGTATATGAAAAGAGGATAAATCTACTAAGGTGCAAATAGTAGAAGGCTAGATAGTGAATATCTAAAATAAAGTTGAAGTAGTGAAACTTAAGCAGAAAGGCTTGGGCAAGAGCCTATATGACAGGGTAACCTCGAGTTTAAAGCAAACACATGTGAAGTGTTCATTATTAAGGGTATTCGATAGCGTACTATGTGGGTGGTATGGAGTAGCTTACTTGTGAGCGCCGGGATGCGATGTGCAATACTTTTACAGCGTTGTCTGTACCTGGTATACTTTTTCCGAATTTCGGGATGAAATTCCGTTATAAGGGGGAAAGTATGTAACACCCCGTATTTTTGACGATTTAAATAATTATGTGATTAATTATTATTATGGGAATAAGTATGCGATTAATTATTGTTGTTGGATTAATTAAATTAAAATGTGAGAAATTAATTTGTTATTAATTCGGATTAAAATAATTATTAACTAGCGTGCCAAGGGTTAATACTTATTGTTGAGAATTATTGAAAATTAATATGTGATATGTAATATGGAATTATGAAATTTGATAAATTGTCGAGAGTGAGAAATACGACAGTTTGGTAATTTAAGTCTGACACGCGTGTGAGTCATGTCGGGACTAATTGAATAGAATAAAAAGAGAATTTATTTTTATTAACTCGTATGGTCATTTCGAGTGTGCTGTTGAGTTCGAAAGGGACGATATAGTCAAAATAGTATACCCGGGTGTTTAGTTTGGGTCCCGGGGCAATTTTAGGCCTAACCGGCACCCTGAGAGGGCATTATGGTAAATTATAATTTTGGGCTAAATTAATGGACAAAAATTAAGAGTAATTATATCAGTCAAGGAGAGTCCATTAGGGTGAAAAAGTTACAGGAAGTTAAGAACAGCTATAGGAGGTGTGAGTGAAAGTTAATTTCAAGAGAAAAAGACCAAGATAACACCAACTTGCACAACCGAGACCACCAACGCGTAGATCGAGAAGAGAGGAACGCGTATGTACCAACATCACCAACGGATCAGACCGTCATATTCGAGGCAAGTGTTTATTACTTGCTTTCTTTTAGCAATAACCATGCTCATGTTAGTGTAGGTGAAATTAATCATGATCTACATATGAATTGGGTGAAAATTGGAGATTTAAATTATGATTAAGGATTGGTTTAATTAGTGGTTGAAATTCCTTCATGTATGTAGAGGATTAATTATGGAATTGGATTATATATTGATGAACGAATCTGGGTTGATTAGGTTCTTTAAATGAAAATTTGGAAACTAGGGTTCATATGAATTAATTTGGGGATTTTAAATAATTATGATGTTTAATGACGAATTAATGATCCTAGTATGTTGGGAATGATTTATAATCCATTAGGTGTTGATGGGTATTGATGATGAGGCATTGGGTGTTGAATCTTAGAGGTTTGTAGGTCCAAAAATGGTAGAAAACGCTGAAATTTGGTGAAGAAGACGAAACAGTGGGTCTCGCGCGAAGTCGCGCGAAGTGGTTCAAACGAGATGGGGATCTCGCGTGAAGTGGTTCGAACGACATGTGGAAGTGGTTCAAACGAGACGGGATCTCGTGCGAAGTGGTTTGAACGACATGCCATTCTGGTTCAAACGACATGTCATTCTGGTTCAAACGAAATGTCATCTAGTTCGAGCGACAGAAGGAATTTTTGGGAATTTTCTTAGAGTCCAGTTTTGAGTTTACCGGTTTATTGGAGTGAGAGAAACTTCCAAATAGTAAATTTAAATAAGACGCAATTTCGGAAAATTATGTGAGAATAAATACTTTAATTATTCGTGTATAGAGAGAATATACCTTGGAGATTACGAGAGAGATAGTAATCTAAATATTTATACTATACGTAGAGATGAGATTAAAATACGTATGAGGAGTATATATGTAGGTTAGAGAAATACCTATAAATTATAATAGGATGTGTGTATGCCTATTTTGGGAAATTCTTGTTAAGATCACTAATGGGTGATAACCCGGGGGTGCAAGAATCTTATAGTTAAGCGCACTAATTAGTGATAACTCGGGGGTTCAGAAATTCTATTGTTAAGTGTACTAATGGGTGATAACCCGGGGGTACAAGGATGACTATTGTTAGGTGCACTAATGGGTGATAACCCGGGGGTGCTGAATTATTATTGATAGGTGCATTAATGGGTGCTAACCCGGGGATGCATGATGTTCTGGATTAGGTGCACTAATGGGTCTTAGCTCGGGGGTGCAAGATTAGTATATATATATATATATATATATATATATATATATATATATATATATATATATATATATATATATGAACTTGTGAATATTTCTACTGTGTGAAATTAGTAGACTTGGTAATAATAATAATCATTACATTGCACTAAGTGGTCTTAACCTAAGGGTGCAGGATTAGTGTGTGTATATATAGGGATGATGAGACTATATATATGTATGAGTGTACTTGGTTAACTTTCTACTTTATGAGAATAGTAGATAAAATGGAATTGAGAAATGAAATAATCTTAGTGGATAAAAGATTAACCATTCATACGGTGAATAATGAAACTTAGTATGTGAGATAAACTATCTGAATAGCGTATTATATGGGCGATACGGGAATACTACTAATGAGCATAGTTAGTATTAGTATGGTTTCTGACTAGTTAGACTGGGAGGTATAACTATGGGGAGATTAGATGTACGTTAGGCGTGCACAATAGACGAGAGGTGAGAAACTCATGTGAGAGTTCGATAACTAACATGCGTATAAGACTTATTTTAAGAACCAGTTTTAAATACTTGATAAAACGTTTTTACACATCGGAATCTGACCCGTTTCTTGTATCTCTTCTCTCTTTTGCTATATATATGTATTATATCAGGTGCTCAGCCACAGGGACACCAGATTTAGAGATTTGGATTGCTTGACCTGCTGCAGCTGTTGTGGAAGCTGTAGGTCCTTGCAGTAGACACATCTATCTTTTCCATTCAGTTTCATCTAGAATTCTTATCTAGGGCATGGGTCGCCCATTTCTAGTCTTTCATTAGAGTTATTGTATTCATTTTAGTTTATGGTTTGGAGCTTTGAACTGTGAGTTTTACTCAGTCTTATTTATTTCAGTACTTGATTCATGTTCAGTATTTATTTACATTCCGATGTGTGGTGAATGGTTTATATTTTGAAATTTAATGGAAATGGATTTACTTGGTTTTACTATATTGGAAATGTTTTGACACCTAGATTAATTTTATATTAGGTGATTAATTTGTTAAAAAGTTTTTCGACAGTGATGCTAAGAATGAACCAACTGAATATCCTGTTTTGAATTGTTAGCGGACTGATCACCCTATATTTAATTGGGTGGGGTGTCACAGCTACTAGAGAACTGGAGGCTCTAAGGGATGGAGCTCCTCGAATAGAGGTACCTGCAGTTCAGGCGATGATAGGCGCTCCAGGGATAACGCATGATTCCACGAGTGCAGGGTTGGGACCCACTCAGGTGGCACTCCTCATGAGTAAGTTTTATGAGTTTTTGCAAACTCCGGCAGCTTCAACGATGTTGGGAGGATTGGAGGCCAATACCTTCATAACACTAGGGGCTGTCCCAACGGCCCTACCAGGTGTAGGTGTAGCGGGAACGGTCCCAGCAAGCATACCGTCTGTTGTGAATCCAGCCGTGGGAACCTCAGTAGTTTCAACGGCCCCAACTATGACGGCTGCTCCAACTGCAACGGGCACTCAGCCCATGGTCCCGTTGGTTGTTTCCAAAGTAGCATCACCCATGGAGGAAATGAGGAAGGAGATGCAGAAAGAGATGCTTAATTTCATGCAACCTTCCTCGTAATCTACTGGTGAGGCAGCTTCGGTTTATGACAATTTTCGAACACCTTATCCTCAGGAATACAATGATGAGGCCTATTCAAAGGACTATATTCCTCCTATCTTTGAAAAATACACAGGGAAAGGTGGGAAATCGAAGGAGCATATTAAGCACTTTGTTGAACACTTGGGAGCGCATTGCAATAATGAGAAGCTTAGGTTGAGGGAGTTTTCTAAATCCTTAACCGATAAAGCATACACCTGATATTCTCGTTTGGCCCCTAACAGCGTTTCTACATGGGAGGAGATGCATGTATTGTTTGTCCAGAAGTTCTTTCTGGAGAAGATGAGTTTACTTTGACCCAACTGGGTAGGGAGAAGAAAAGACTTGGGGAAGAAGTGGTGGCCTATGTTCGAAGGTTCACGGAAAGATCCCTCGATGTGAGGGATGAGGCCAAAGAATCCAAGTTATTAAAGATCTGCGCTGAGGGGTTTCTTTCTGAGTACATCTTCCGTCTTATCAATGAGACGCGCGAGGGGACTTTTACGACGTTCTTAAAAGCGGCGAGGAATATCTCCTTGGTGGTGCGGCCCAATCCAGTGTGGGTGCCCATTATGTTTAGGCAACCAATGCTACCCACAGGGGGGAGGTCTCAGCCCCTATGGGTAAGGTACACCGAGGGGGGAGATAGGGGCAAAGCACCGAAGAAGGAAAATAAGAGGAAGTTCGAAAGAGATAGGGAGGACCCACCACCATTGCCTTGTACAGTAGAAGAAGCTATCAGCTATTACAACGCGATGGTCCAAGGGGGAACAGTCTATGAGCCAAAGGATATTTTCGTTAGGGAGCTCGATGCGGCAACGAAGGCGGATCCAAAGTATTTCCAGGTTCATCGGAGGATCCAGCATCCAACCGAGAGATGCTTTACACTGAGAAGAATCATCGATAAGTACATGAAGGCAGGGACATTACAAATCCCTCCAGAGAATGTCAACAACAACCCACTGCCAGCACATGGGGCTAATCTCATGGTCGCCTATGATGAAGAGGCTGAGAGAGGAAAAAGAGAGTCAACAAACAAGCAAGAAGAGTACGAAGAGGTGCTGAAAGATTGTACGAGGGGAATCGTTAATATAGTGTTGGCTTATGATGAAGCAAGCGCCAAGGATGTGGAGGATGTATACAGTGTTGAAGGTGAGGAAGTAGACCAAGTTCTAGAATACTGTACAGTTTTGAAATCCCCAAAGTTCACCTGGTTCTTCGACCAAGTGGGGATACCGAAGGAGAGTATGTTAGAGATAACCCAGGCAATACTTGATATTACGAGGAAGAACGCAGTCCCTTCGCTGAGATGGAAGGGACCCATAGCCAGGTTAGTAAGAAGGTTTCTGTCAGAAGTAACCTTCAGCGATGCAGATAGGGCTGTAAGGTTCCCTCACAACAGGCCATTGTATGTGACTGCCAGTGTCAACGGAGTTAGCTTTTCAAGGACTCTTATGGATGGGGGAGCTTCCATTAATATCATGCCAATCAACTCTTTCCATGCAACAAATATAGAAGAAAGGTTGGTCCCCATGCCTTTAGTAATTTCGGTGTATGATAACCAATCTTTAAAATCCATTGGGTACGTTAATGTTGGAATTGTGATGGGAAATCTGAGTTCCCATATCAAATTCCACGTAATAGAGACTGCAAATTCCTATCATCTGCTAATAGGAAGGGTGTGGATGCACAATCAAGGGCTAGTTCCTTCTACGTACCACCAATGCACTAAGGCGAATATTAAGGGGACAGAAGTGACCATTAGGGCTAATAAAAGGCCCTTCGCTATCGAGGAAGCTCACTTGGTGGACGTAGCATTTTACACAGAGTTGGAGGAAGATGTTCAGGTCCTAACAAGAAGAATGGAGGGAGCATGGGTTCCCTCGATCAGAGAAAGGATGGGGACCTTGAACGGGCAGAAGAAGGAGGTCGCAAGAAGCACCAAAGAAATAGCCGAAGAAGCTCACCAGGTGGTCCCTCGGCCCCAAAGCATCTCAAAGAAGCTCAAAGATAGAATGAGGCCCAGAGTGGATCCGATGGAGCATGAGGTCCAACGGCAAAGCGTTATGAGCCGGTTCTTAGGAGAAAGAGTGTCTGAGGATTCTAGAGATAAGAAAAGGAAGGCAGTCACCACTAACAGCATACAATGCAAGAAGGTCATTACCGAGGAAGGAAAGGTGGTGTATCGATTGTAACAGTGTGAGCGGGCGGTTGAGGAAACTGATGATGAGGTTGACCCGATATATGAATGATTTTTGGAGGATCAACGGGGGGCAATGCATGGTGATAGACAACTCTAGTATACAGGAATTAGTGGACGAAGTCGCTGAAGAACCAGAGTACATAACGGATCGACCGAAACCACAGGCACAAGAACTAGAACAGTTAAATCTGGCCAAAGAAGGGGGAGATCCAAGGACCATATTCATCTCTAAGGATCTCAGTACGGAGAAACGAGAGGCCTTGGTCGAGTTAATTCGGGAGTTCATAGACGTCTTTGCGTGGAAATACACAGAGATAGAGGGGCTGGATGAGGAAGTAAGCTGCCACAAGTTGAACGTAATGCCTTCAGCCATTTCGATGAAACAAGCGATGAGAACATACAAACCTGAGCTAGATTTGAAGATCAAGGAAGAGGTTCACACTTACTAATGGTAGGGTTCATCACACCGATACAGCACCCGCTCTGGCTATCCAGTATTGTCCCGGTGGGGAAGAAAGACAAAAACTAAATAAGGATCCGCGTGGACTTCAGAGATTTGAACAGAGCTTGACCCAAAGATGAGTTCCCTCTGCCTTCCATTGATAGCCTGATAGATGCAATAACAGGTCATGAGATGTATAGCTTCATGGATGGGTATATAGGGTACAATCAGATCAAGATGGACCCCATGGATGCAGAGAAAATAGCATTCAGAATCCCATTGGGCAACTTCATATACAAGGTGATGCCGTTTGGACTCAAGAACGCTGGGACGACTTACCAAAGAACAATGATGGCCATTTTCATGATTTCTTTCACAAATTTATGGAATTTTATGTGGATGATTTGGTCATCAAATCGAGGAAGGAGGAGTCCCATCTGAGCGATTTGAGGAAGGTATTCTCCCGTTACAGGAAGTATAAATTGAAGATGCACCCACTGAAGTGTGTTTTTGGAGTGACAAGTGGGAAATTCCTAGGCTTTGTGGTTAATCGACAAGGGGTGCATATGGACCAGGACAAACAGCGGGCAATTTTGGAAATGCCATGCCCAAGAATGACAAAGGAGCTAAAGAGTTTCCTCGGTAAAGTTTCCTACCTCAGGAGATTTATGCCTGGATTAGCCGAAATAACACATCCGTTGATGCAGCTGCTGCGAAAGAACATGAAGTTCAAGTTGGACGAGGTTCACCAGGAATCTTTCAATGGGCTGAAGAAACTGCTCGTTTCACCACAGATCATGGTCCCCCCAAAGGCAGGAGTACCGTTGCAGCAGTACCTCACATCCACCACGAGGTCCGTGGGAGCTTTACTGTCACAAGAGATTGACAGGTAAGAACGGCCAGTTTACCACCTCAGAAGGATCATCCATGGGCCAGAAGTCAGATATAGCAGCTTAGAAAGGCATTATTTAGCCTTAGTCTTTGTAGCGCAAAAACTTAGGCATTATATGTTATCTTTTACAATTCATATTGTAACTAGATGTGATCATATTAAGTATTTTCTAGCAAGAACGATTTTGATTAGTAGTGCAGTTAGGTGGTTCCTCATCCTATATGAATATGACTTGAAGTGCATGGTTCCTCGCGCAATCAAAAGCCAGGCATACACTGATCTGTTGGCTATTTTCCCCTGAGAAACGTTTGAGCCACCCAAAGAAAATATTCCAGGAGACGATTTGCAGGCCAACCACTTAGACGCAATGAATGAAGAATGGACAATGCAGTTCTATGGATCTTCGGCGGAAAAGAAAGGAGGAGCATGGGTTATTCTCTTAAAGGGAATGGAGGAGATTTACCTTTCCTACAAGTTAGATTTTTCTTGTTCTAACAACGAGGCAGAATATGAAGCATTGGTGTTGGGATTGCTAGAGGCTCTTCGAAGGGAGATCCATTCACTTTGCATCAAGGGGGATTCAAACTTGGTGGTTCAGCAAGTGAATGGAGAGTATGCGTTGAAACATATGAACCTGGCACCATACAGAACAATCATTCAGAGGCTCCTCTGCCAGTTCCATCGGACCAAGATTAAGAGACAGCCCAGAACGATGAATCGTCATCCAGACGCCTATGCCATTATTGCCTAAAAATGGTCATGAAGAGCGATACAACTACCATCGTGATTCACCAAAGAACATCTCCTTCGATGGTATAGTCAATTCTACCAATGGAAGAGGATGGGTACTGGAGGGGAGAGATTAAAAGGTAACTGGAGGCTGGTGAAGGAACGATGGGGCTCAGAGAATTGGCCTAGTACTTTACAAACCAGGGAAACCTTTACTTCAGAAACGCAGGAAGATGGCTATCGTGATGCATCGATCCAGAAGAGGCAGAGCAAAGATTGAAGAAAACACACGAAGCACACTACGAAACAACTGAGATACCCCTCTACCAAAGAATGCAAAGGGAGGGGTATTTTTTGCCTAAGATGAAACAGGATGCGACAGAGCTATAACGGAGATGCGAAAAATGCCATTTATTCTTTGAGGCAGCTGAATGTCACTTCGTGGAGGCTCAACCTGACTGGAGACAGCCCTATATTGACTTTATTAAAGATGGAGTTTTCCCGACGGAGAAAATTCTTGCGATGGGACTTCGGCGAAGGTCCC
Organism: Sambucus nigra; assembly: GCA_949130495.1. Taxonomy (NCBI): domain Eukaryota; kingdom Viridiplantae; phylum Streptophyta; class Magnoliopsida; order Dipsacales; family Adoxaceae; genus Sambucus; species Sambucus nigra. The sequence continues at coordinate 319,767,532 of OX422215.1, read as the reverse complement.
CCAGATTCTACGTTCAGGAGGGGCAGCTCTATCGAATGGGATACTTTAACAGGCGTTTGCGTTGTATCACAAGAGAAGAGGCAGCGAAGGTCCTCAAACAGACACACGATCCAGCTCATATAGGAGGGGCCAAGTTATACGACAAGTTGATGACTTTGGGATACTATTGGCCAACGATGGAGAAAGATTTGGCTGAGTTCATTCGAAAGTGCAAGGTTTGTCAACTTTATAGAAATATGATCCATGCCCCGTCAGTAGACTTACACTCCCTGAAATGCCTTATCCTTTTCACACTTGGGCATTCGACCTGGTAGGGTTAATACACCTTTCTTCCAAGGGGAAGATATGGATACTAGTAGTAACGGAGTGCTTCACAAAGTGGGCTGAGGTGATACCACTGAGAAGGGCAACAGCGGGGATGGTGAGCAACTTCATCAGAGAGTACATCATCTGTCGTTTTGGGATCCCAAAGGTTATCCTTTCAGACAATGGAACTCCTTTCGTTAATTCAGAAGTAACGATGCTCATAGACAAATACTCCATTGTCTATCACAATTCAACGGTGGCATACCCTAAGGGAAACGGTCAAGCCGAAGCAACTAACAAAACTTTGGTCAATATCTTGGCTAAAATGATGGAGGATTTCCAGGATCATGGGATGACAAGATACCAACCATTTTATGGGCTTATTGGACGACTAAGAGGAAACCCACAGAGTATACACCGTTCTCTCTTATCTATGGGGCTGAGGCAATTCTCCCAGTGGAGTTAGAAGTCCCCTCTGCTCGATATGCTTTGCGAAGTAGCATGCTCCCCCAGAATAGACATGTGCAGTTGGAAGCGTTGGATGAACATAGAGATAATGCGATGAAAAACTTTCAAATATACAAAGCAACTCTCCAAGGCGTATAATAACCTAGTGAGGCCAAGGGAGTTCGTGGAGGGAGACCTTGTATTAAAAGCAGCAGTGAAATACATCAGGGGGCTTCCTCTACCTAAGTTTGAAGCAAATTGGGAAGGACCTTTCATTGTGAAGGAAGCTCATGACTCGGGTTATTGTTTAATTTCTAAGATGGAAGAAGACAAACCATTCAAAATCAATAATAAAGGGTTGAAGGTTTATCATGTGTAAGTAATTATGCTTGGGCCACTGATGTATCTAGCTGATTATGAATATAAAAGTTTTTTTTATAATGAGTATACAAGTTCTTTTTATTATAACTCAAGCAGAGATGAAAGAATTACAGAACTCCACACTTCACAATTTATGTAAACAGTGGTAACACAAAGAAATGGCATGAGAAAATTGATATCTTTCTTCATTCATAAACTTTGGGGCATTACAAAATTAGGAGATATTGCCCAAGAATTACATGAGAAGAAGAACAAAAGAAAAATATATAAAAAACCTCATGGGCCTAGTAGAAACCATAGGTCTGGGGAAGAGAAAAAGTCTTCAGGGAGGCCCGAAGAAGCTGCTTGACAAAACCATTGGGCATTTATAGAAACCTCCAGTCTCGTTTGCGCTTGTGTGCGCTCGATGAGGAGTTTCTCTCATTTTTACTTTTTCGTGCATAGAGAATCCTCGAGGTCCCCCACCTCTTTGTAAATGGTTTCCAGAAGAGGTGCTAGCTCGGCCAGCTTAGCTTCCTTGGCCCGCTGGTCCTCCTGATATTTTAGCAAGAGTTCCCTCTGGCTGTCCAATTGTTGGCTCTTAAAGGTCTTCAAATGCGTGATGAGCCAATAAAAATGGAAGCCGTCGTGACCCAACTCCCTCAAAAAACCCAGAAATTGGGTAAGGAGGGGTCTGGTAACGCTCACAATTGGAGTATTGGCAATTTTAGCAACAACGGTGGCCATACCCTGAAGCCTGTAGCTCATAACTGAGATGTTTGAACGAAGGCAATCCACCATGAATGTTCCAGGATGATGGTTTGCAAGTTGCTCAACTACCAAACGATGATTGGCAGGCATTTGAGGGGAACGTTGGAGCACCATCAGGCAGAAGGCGTGAGGAGCCAGGTCGGGCAGAGGAAGCTCGCACCCAGATTCGTTGTCAGTAGAAGCACTGGTCATGAAACCTTGGTCATTATGGCTGGAATCTTTTGAGATGACAGGTTCCCGATGGGGCGAGCCAACAGGCGAAGGAACTGGTGGAGAATCCTCTCGTGCAACCTGAGAACAGTCAGAGGAAATATGGAGGTTATGAAAAATCTTAACAAGTGTTTTCATTGTTAAGTCACCGATATAGGTGGAGTTTTTGAAAAATCTTAACAAGCATTTTCGTTGGTAAGTCACCGATATAGGTGGAGTTTTTAGAAAAATCTTAACAAGTGTTTTCATTATTAAGTCACCAATATAAGTGGAGTTTTTGGAAAAATCTTAACAAGTGTTTTCATTGTTAAGTCAGTAATATAGGTGGAGTTTTTGAAAAATCTTAGCAAGTGTTTTCGTTGCTAAGTCACCGATATAGGTGGAGTTTTTGGAAAAATCTTAACAAGTGTTTTTGTTGTTAAGTCACCGATATAGGTGGAGTTTTTGGAAAAACCTTAACAAGTGTTTTCGTTGTTAAGTCACCGATATAGGTGGAGTTTTTGGGAAAAATCTTAACAAGTGTTTTCCTTGTTAAGTCACCGATATAGGTGGAGTTTTTGGAAAAATCTTAACAAGTAGGTGAAGTTTCAGAAATCGAGAAATACAGAGAAATTGGCAAAGTACCTCAATAGAAGTAGGAGCGAGAACGGGAATCACCACGGGGGCCATAATGGCATAAACCGTTAGAGGCGGGGTCATTGCCTCAGCAGCTTCAATGGGGCCCTCGACTGAAGAAGCTTCAATGGTAGGAAAACTTCCCTCGTCAACATAAGGTACTAAAGCTAACACGGGCGCATCATTGGAAGAAGATGTTGAATCTTCAAGAGATGCCACAACGAAAGTAATAGCATCAACCATGGCCTTGGAGGGCAAAAGGCCACTAAGGGCAAAGGGCGGAGAGAGACTTGGGGAAAGCTGCAGCAACAAAGCTAAGTGTTAGGAATGACAAATTAAAACTCAAAAAGAGAGAAATGCATCTAAGATTTACTTACCCTCGTTTTCGTACCAAAAAGAGGAACTGCAATAAGGGTCCTTGATAATGCAGGAGGAAGGAGAATGTTAGCTAGCAGTGATGCCACTTCCACCTAAAACGCCCCAACATATTAGAAATAATAAACAGAATAAGGGGACAAATAAAAGATCTAAGACTTGGCAAGAAATTTACCTGCGGGGTACTCTCCTCGACCGCAATGAGGGACAGAGGGACGTCCTGCTCCGATGGTAACTCAGAGGAGGCTGCAGTAGTTCCCTCTGTTTGACTAGGCAGCTCAGTAGACTCAACGGCGGCGGCCCTCGTAGCAGTTTCTTTGGCCCGTTGGGAGGACAATCTCCGTGAGTAGGTAAGGTCTGTCATGGGGGAATGAGGAGGGGTGATATCATCTTGATAGATACCGCAACGCCCCCCACAAAGCGACTTACAGGGGGACTAGGAGGATTGGGCCTCTCTTCTCCAACTCCCTACACCAAAGCTTTTTCTTGTTAAGAAATGAGCAGATGCAACACACCTTAAGATAAGGGAAATAAGAAATCAAGAATGCATAACATACCTCAGATCCATAGGGATAACGAGAAGGTATAACCACTGGTGAAGGTGGAGAGGAGGCAGTTGCAGAAAGAGCTGGGGATGGAGGTTTCTCAAGCATCTGTTTCTTTTGGGGCTTGGTTCCCAGCATTTTCCTCCTTGAGCTTGTTGCACCACCACTTTTAGGTACTCTCAACCTTTTTCTCCTTTTTACCGGTGGCTCACTAGGATCATCCATGATCATGGGAAAAGCAGTCGAAGGAGGAACGACGACAGCGCGCCGTTGAAACTCGGCATTTATTCTTACGACTTCAGCTTCAACCTGCCTCCTCATCTCTTCAGCCATCTCTAAGGACATGGGAGGGGGAACGGAGGTAATAGGAAACGCCTCCAAGGGAGTTTATGCTTGAACTTGGAGCTTGGACTTCAAAGACTTAGATTTCTTGGCCTTCTTGTAGGTGGCTCAGAAGGCCCTTCTCCCGTTGCATCTTTGGTAGAGGGGGCAGTTGGTTTGGGGGTTGCAGCGACCTTGGGTTTGGGTGTGATAATAGGGATCATGGGGCAGTATGGAGAAAGCTCGGTGGGAGGTTCTTTAGGGGTCTGGCTTAGAGGGAACTCAATCCTAAGAATATAATTACCCTTTAACCCCAACTCCAAGGGAGAAAATGTAAGAACTGAAGGATAAACGGTATCCCCCTCGACGAATTCAGAAATTTAGCCCAGTTGCCTAGGCCAGTACTTTGTCGTAAATAGAGGGGTCACGTCCCCTTGCCTTGTGATACTGGGGATGGTGACTCTCCCAACCAGTGTAGAACTCACTCCCCACGCAGCAGTTGAGAAAAACAGAGAACACGCCTCGCTAAAGGAGACCTTGGGGTTGGATAATTGAAACACCGGGCGAGGAGCCCCTTGATCAAAGCTAAATTGATGATTGTATCGGTTGGGATTGTAGTGCTTGCTGGTGTATCCCCACTCGGTGTAAGAGGGTCGGTATCCGAGCGAAAATAGAAGGACCATGGCTAGTGAGGGGTCTTCTGCAATGAGGTCTACAGTAGTTGCCTGGACCACTCTTGCCTCATGCTTGGAAAAATTACAAGTGTAGAGAAAAATATCCTCTTATAGGGCCTCATCACAAAGTTCGAAAAGTTATCAATAAAGGAGGTCAGCTCCTTTCGGCTTTGTCTTTTGTGATAAACAAAGGAGCATGGGGGCAATATTGTTCCCCCCGAAGGAGGACGGTTGGTCTTGGCTGCTATGGTCGAAAAACGTACATAGAGAAATCCCGTGAGGAGTACACAATTTGAGAAGTTGGCCAAGTTATAACGGCCCAGAGAGCATTCCATATCCAAAAGGGTTCTATCGATCCATGTGTAGAGGGATCTCAAGGCGAATGCAGCCAGAGGAATCTTAATACCCCGAGCCAAATGGAGGGATAGGTTGATGAGATCCCTTCGAGGCTGGTCATTGGGATTCCCCGTTAAAAAGAAGCGAGAAAGAATGACAAGGATATAGGCAGGAAGTTCCAGCGATGTACCTTGTCCAAGGGCAGCCTCAGAGGAACTACCTTCAGAAGAATCCTTGAAGAAATAGTTGATAAGAGGATTAAAGGTAGCTTTGTTTAAAGTATCGATGCACCTTCGGAATATATGGTCCAACTCTAAATGGTCAGCAATCTCTTGGGCATCCAACGCTTCATCAGAATAGGGCTCCTGGCATGTTTCCTCAAGGCCTAGGAGCTTGCACACACCCTCCAACATTATTATAAATTCTCCCCATGCAGCGATGAACGTATGTGTTGTAACATTCCAGCGAGATACTAAAACGGGAAGGGCAGCATTATTTTTAGACAGGGTGAACTCACCAAACCACTTGACCCGATGAAGCCCAATCTTGGTGAAGGTATCAGCATGGGAACTCTACATATGGGAGTTCCATACAGCAAAGTGAGCAGGAGAGCCTCCAGGACCTTCAAAGTCGATGTGGGACCATGGTAAGTCCCCTCGCTCAACACGAAATCTGAGAGTCTCCTCTGGAGGTAGAAAGCCCCAGTCATCAGAATCCTCATCTTCATCACCAAGCATCATGGCATCATACTTGGCATTAAAAATGCAACTCTTACAAAACCCAGAGAAGTCATCACCCTTGCCGAAAATGGGGGACAGGCGGTAGAAATGCAACTGTTCTTAACGAGCAGCAGTCAATGAGGCGGCAGAGGAGGCGGTGATAACGGGGGCTGGTGGCAGGTGCGACAGGGTGGCTTGAAGAGGCCATTACAGACAACAACGAAGTGCAAGAAAGAAAGCTTGATAAAATAAGGGTTGGTAATGAAGATGGAGAACCACAACCACGGGTGGTGCCACAACAGATGAGAAAAGGAGGAGAATGAGTAAATAACTGGACAACAATGGAGGTTTTCGCACAAGTTTCTCTCTCTAAGGAATACGGGAGCTTAAAGAATAAGAAGAAAAGAGAAGGGTTTGAAAATAAAAGAGACGTTTGAAGCCTTTTAAACCTTTTAAACCTATCTTTTGAGTTTGCCACCATTGCACGTGCAAGGTCGCCTATAATCATTTCAAATGAACATGTGGCACTTCGGGAAGTGTTTTGATAGCTGAAAAGACAGCGCTACGTCATTTACGAAGTGACACCTGGGAAATAGAAAGGGTTGCCTTCTTCAGCAAGTTTGAGTTTTGGCGTCAGAACTTTTTTCAGACATATCCAATAAACTCCAAACGGAAAAGATGTCCCAACGGTTCAACAAAGCTATGATGTCCCCTCGCCACAAGTCCAAACGTGGTTTAAATGGTGACTTGACTGTATCGGGGAGAATTTCTGCTTTTTCGAACATAGCGAAACATTACAAGGGAGAATTTCACCTACCAAGAATCAGAACGAGTATTTGAGAAGGTTACCAGGCCTTTCGAGAGAAATTCAAATAATAAAGCTAGAACGGCTGAAGCTCAGTATAAGGAAAAATGGGTGATGTCCCTTCATCAAAGTCCTAACGAGTCGTAGTGCTTCGGCTTAGGTACATAGGGGAGAATTTTACTTTTTTCTGGAAATTATAACGCTGTGGTTCTAACGAAGGAAAGGAGGCCAGAATTTTTTCACGCATAGAAGGTTCATCGGTTTGAGAAGTTTCGTGCTGAAATTTCTCGCTCCAATAAATCTCTCCACGAATGGGCAAATGTAGAGGGGGCTTAAAGGTAATTTTGAGATTAGAAATAATTCCACATTAGCAATAGTGTTTTGGGGATTGAGGCACCGTGGCAACTTAGCGTGGCAGCTCAAGCGAGGCATCTCAGCGTGACAACTTGGATTTTAGCTTGTTGTATTAGTCATATTGTATCTTTGTTTATATTAACTGTAAGCTATAATGGTTGTAATTGTGTAACGAGAATAATAATGAGTTTTAATGTGAGGTCAAACGGTACTCGCGAGAGACCAGGCTTGACAGGGCCTGGGAGAGCTTTCACGCTCTATCGAATGACCTCATCGTGGGAACTTTAGAGGGACTTGGTTTGGAGGATTGAGAAGTGAGGCACCATTGGGGCTTGTCCTAACCATATTAGATACAGCTGGTAAAACACAAAAGGACCCTGACCGTGGAACCTCATCAGATGGAGCAGCTTGGAGTTCCATCGAGCGTTGAGTTGTGAACTAAATAGCCCTCTACTTGATGTCACATCTACAGTAGGTGATGTCACTAGCCATCTAAACAATGTCAGACCTACACTTGAGTAAACCACCGTGGTATTTGGGTCTATCAGGCAGTTGGTGAGCCACCTCTGCGATAACAACCCCCTGATACATAGTGGTTAGGCAAAAGGCATGTCTTGGCATTTAATGTTTATGATGTGGATACAACTAGTGCATCAGGCATTTAATGCTGTGACATGAAGTATGAGGGATATCTTTCATAGTCTTTAATAACTGAGTTTCCTCGGGGATGGTGGGGGGGGATATTTAAGGACCCCAACCACCCTTGGGGAGAGGATGATCTTTTGAGAGTTGAAGAAGTTATTACTAGAGAGAATACACATCAAAGAGAGAGAGTTATTACAAGCTAGAGGTCTTATTCATTCACCATTGTCATTTATTACAAAGATTTTAATACTTGATAGAGATTCTTGAGGGTAGTTGATGTGTTTGATTGCCTACCAAGGTGTATCTAAGGTGCTTACTTCTCTCTCCCTCTAGCTAAGTTACTTCTAAGTTCATTACTACTTTCTGAATTATACACGAGAGATTTATGAGTTTAAACTGAGTCTTATCTTCATTAGGTTTGTGCTTGCATGTTCTATCACTAATCCAAGGTTTTGGCTAATTAACTTATCATTACTATACTTCAAAGGGGTTACGCCTCCATCTTATCTAAAGTACTCGCCTGCAGCTGGGCTAAACACTCCAACCTGAAACTCTAGTACAATAATCCATATTTAAAATTGAATCCAACAACTTAAATAAATGAAATATAATTTTTCTGAAAATAACTACTAGTAGAAGATGGGAAACATGCCCGACTGAGATACATAAAATAATGCATCAGATCTGAAAGAAATGGAAGCATCTACTATTGAAGTCCGAAAATCTTCCACAGCAACTGCAGCACATCAAATGAGAATGAACTCCTAAGTCGGGCGTCCTGTGGCTGGGTACCTAAAATGGTTTTTACAAAATAGATTTGGAAAATGGATCAGAGCCCCGAGTAAAAAAGTTTTAAAATATTTGTAATATTTAAAATGCAAATCAGCAGATATTATATACATGTTAGTTCCACGTGCTCTCACTTGAGTTCCTCACCCCTTAACTATTGTGCACGCCTAACGTGTTCTGCTAACTTGTCCTAGTTATGCTACATTTCCCAACTAGTTACAATCTCCTATCTTACTACACCTACGTACTCGTATCACCTACTTGTATCACCCATACAATTCCTTATTGATTTACCTTCTCATATACTTTTAATCAATTTAGGGTTCACCAAGTAGACGTTAAGTTTCCACTTCCTTAGGTTATTTTAGACATCACTATCTTTCTCATATACTAAGCACAAGCAGTAGGATAAATCACAAGTATATATATACTTATCACTCTATTAATATATATACTAATACAACACCCCTAGGCTGAGACCTACGGTGCATGCATCATCTGCTATCAAGTCCTATTACATCACGTACTAAATAAAGGACTGTAGGCTCGAAATCACTCTCAAACCACAATATACAATTCACACATAATTAGTGGTGAACATAATTCTAGGCCTTTGGTCTATGCACATAGCTACGCATCCAAATGACCGGGCATACCCTCATTCACAAAAGTGGTGCTCAACCCTAAGTTCTATGTTCTGAGGTATAAGTCAAAATCTCCCAAGATGGCTCATCAAGATAAGATTGTCCCCTTCTCAAACCTCCAGCGATAGCAAGCAGCGTGGGCATGTCGTATAAATAATAAATCACACATTAGGTATCCACACAACCTATATATATATATATATATATATATATATATATATTCAATAAAGGTAAGCATGTACCCTATTATTATACGTAGTCGACATAACTCTCGTATAGCCAACGTATTATTAATATACAACCAAACTTCTTATTCGTATAAGCTCGAGTGTTTCTCCTCACCTGGAAGGTTACCAATTGTCCCTTAAGTTTATTCAGTAGCTATCTCACTCATTCATTACTGGTCTAGGCCACCGTTTCTACCAAATTCCCAAGACACGATATCATTCTCCGAATTAGGTTTTTATTTCTCAATTACGCCTAATAAATCTTAGCCCTTAAGTTCTTCTCATGTGACTAAGTCTCAAACCTAATATTTATCTACTGGTATCTTAAAATAACTCTCTTTATATTTAAAAAATTATCTCGAAGATTAATTCGATCCTTTCCAGCGAGCTCTAAACAAAAAGGGAGAAAATTATCAAAATCTGGGCAGGCGAATCGATTCGGCCTTGACCCGAATCAATTATGCCAAAGAGCTTAATCAATTTGCTTCTACATGTCTCGTCTTCTCCACTTAACTGTTACGGGTTTACACCATTTTCACTCAACCAAAACTTCATTACAAGAACCCAAACTCCCGACTAAATATTCTAAACATCATATTAACATATATACATGATTTCTAACGTGGTAGAATCTTCAAATCATCAAGAAACATCATTAAATGGATTCAAGAATTATCACTAAAAACCCTAGTTCATTATTTTTCATCAAGAATCACTATAAAACCCAGATTTCTTCATGTTTTGATTCTCATAAATTCATCAAATTCGTCATTTTACATAAAGGAAATAAATTTTACATTAATTTCACCATAACACGATTAAATCCCTCAATTTTGTCATCAATATTCATGAAATCGAGATAATTAACATCCTACTCTAACATGGATGATATATCCTTCTTAAATTAAGCAAGATAACTACTTGCCTTTGTGTGTAGATCTGATTTCCACGAAATTGGTGGTATGGGTGTGTTCCTCTCCTCCCGATTTACGCAACTGCGGCGATTTTGGTTCAAGAATTGTGTTGGACAGTCTTGGGACTCTTTCAGGACTCTCCTTCTTCCTCCCTTGATAGCCTCTCTCAGTTTTTTCACGTAACCCTAACTTCCCCAACTCCTAATATGATTTACACATATAAAATTCGTGGATCTAATTTCCTCAAAAATTTAAAATACTAAAATACCCCTCTGGGTACCGGTTTGGCCTAAAAATATCCAGGGATCCAAACTAAACCCCCGGGTACACTTTTCTGACTATCTCGACCCTTCCTGACACATTGGCGCACTCAAAATGACCATATAAAATATGAAAAGTAAACTTATATTCAGTCGCGTCCCAGCTCAATTTACCGTAGCTATCGTATTTTTCACTCACAATAATTATAATATTTCCTTATCATTATTATTACTCATTCACTAAGTAATATTCAATATAAATAAATATTAACCCTTATCTCGCTAATTAATATTTATTTTACTCAATTAATTTCCAAATAAAATTTAATTAATTCCCAAAATATAAATCAATAAAAATTACGGGGTGTTACTTACTTCCCCCCTAATAATGGAATTTCGTCCCAAAATTTGGAAAAAGAAAATACCTAATAGGAATAACTCTGGATACTTTTCGCGCATCTCATCCTTGTGCTCCCAAGTGGACTCATCGGCATTATGATGCCCTCACTGAACTCGCACTAATGGAAATACCTTCGATCTCAGTCTCCTCTCGCTATAGTCTAAGATAGCAATCGACCTCTCCTCATATGAAATGTCGGGTTGCAAATCCATCTCCTTCAAGGCTATGTGAGTGTGAGTCAACTCATTCTGAAGATATCATTTCAGTGAAGAAATATGAAAGACATCGTGAATCCGATGCAGGTGCTCCGGTAACCCCAGCCTGTATGCAACTGGATCAATCCGCTCGATGAGAGGGAATGTTCCCACGTATCTCAGTGTCAACTTTCCTTTCTTACCAAACCTCATTATCACCTTCATAGGAGATACACGTAGCAGCACCTGATCCCCTACACTAAACTTCATGTTGTACCTCTTAACATCCGCATAACTCTTCTATCGATCCTGGGATATCGGTATACGGCTCTGAATCAACTTAATCTTAGCTGACGTATCCTGAATCAACTCTGGCTCGAGAAGCTTGTTGTCCCCCCCCCCCCCCCCTTCAACCAATAAGTGGGCAAACGATAAGGTTTACCGTACAACACCTCGAATGGTGCCATGCCAATTATGAACTGGTAGGAGTTATTATACGCAAATTCCACCAATGGAAGATATTGCTCCCAACCTCTCCCAAAATCAAGGATGCACATCCGTAGCTTATCTTCCAACATCTGATTTGTCCTCTCCGTCTGCCCGTCTGACTGTGAGTGATAAGCCATACTCAAAATCAACTCGGTACCCATAGCCTCTTGAAAACTCTCCTAAAATCGAGACATAAAATTATTATCCTTATCGATCATAATATCTAATGGCATCCCATGCAATCTCGTGATCTCGACAATAAAAATATGGGCAGGCAGGAAGTGAGCTACCTTAGTCAATTTATCCATTATCACCCATATGGAATCTCGACCTCTCTGTGAAGTGGGTAACCTAATGATAAAATCCATGGATATGCTCTCCCATTTCCACATCGGGATCTCTAACGGATGTAGAACCCCTGCCGATTTTTGATGGTCCACTTTCACCAACTAACAAGTGGTACACCTTGAAACAAACTCAGAGATATATCTCTTCATTCTACTCCACTAGTACTATCGTCTCATACCTTAGTATATTTTATCTCCTCCAGGGAGTACCGCAAGTCGTGACCCGTATGCCTCTGTCATCACTACGTGTCATAAATCTTCCCCCTCTAGGACAATCAATCTCCCATTGAATCATAAACCTCCCTCTGAACTAACGGAGTATGACTCAGCTCCCCCAGTAAAAAGTTGTCTGATCCGCTCCTGACAAAATGGATCCACTACCTGTGCCTGCACTACCTTCGTGATAATCTGAGGGGTGACCCACTGACTCTTGATATCCCAAATCCTTCCATTTTGCCTTCCATACTTCAACTACATTCCCTACTAGCCTAGGGCTTAGCGCGTATACCACTACATTAGCCTTTCTCGAGTGATACTGGATGTCAAACAGTTCATCTTTCACAAATTCAAGCCACCTGCGTTGATGCATATTTAACTCTCTTGGAGTGAACAAGTACTGCAGTGACTTAAGATCTGTGAACATGCGAAATCTCTTCCCCAGAAAATAGTGTCTCCAAATTCGTAATATAAACACGATTACTGCTAACTCCAAGTCGAGGAAGGGGTAATTCCACTCATGAGGCTTGAGCTTATGGGAAGCATACGCTATAGACTGGTCATCCTGATGTAACACACCTCCAAGTCCCTATAGGATGCGTCAGTGAAAATAAGATACTCTACTCTTGCCCTGCGAAGTGCAGATACGGGTGTTAAAGTTAACTTGTCCTTTAGCCCATAAAAATCCAACTGACAAATGTCAAACGGTACATCTTTGAGAGTCAGATTAGTCAATGGACCCACAATTCTCGAGAATCCCTTGATAAACCATCTGTAGTACCCGATTAAACCCAAGAAACTATGCACCTCTGTCGGTGTCATGGGCTATCCCCACTCCCTCACCGCTGACACCTTACTTAGATCCATCGATATCCCTGCCTTTCAAATGATATACCCCAAATATTTCACCTCCCATTGCCAGAATCTGCATTTTTTAAACTTCGCATACAACTGATGCTCACGTAGTGTCTATAAGACACGACGTGAATGCTCGCCATGCTCCTCCTCGGTCCGAGAATAAATCAGAATGTCATTAATGAAGACGATAACAAACTGATATAAGAACTCTTTGAACATCCTATTCATCGAGTCCAAAAATATGGTCAGCGCATTAATTAGTCCAAATGGCATAACTCGAAACTCGTAGGACCCATATCTCGTCAAGAAGGCAATCTTAGACACGTCCTTCTCCCGGATGAAAAACTGGTGATACTCGAATCTCAAATCTATCTTTGAAAAGTAGGCGGCTCCTCTCAACTGATCGAATAAGTCATCGATTCGGGGCAACGAATATTTATTTCGTATCGTGACTTTATTCAACTCACCGTAATCAACACACAAGCGTAAAGACCCATCTATCTTCTTTACAAACAATACTGGGGCACCCCATGATGATGTACTACGATGTATAAAAACCTACCCCAACAGATGCTCAATCTAATCTCATAGCTCCCTCATCTCCATAGGAGCCATACGATACGATGCACGAGCTATTGGCCGAGTGCCCGACACCAAATTAATGATGAACTCAATCTCTCTACTAGGGGGCAGTCCCGATATCTCCTGAAACACATCAACAAACTCACATACGACTGGGACCGAATCACGGAAAATCATCACCCCCTGAGAGGTCTCCTCCTCTATGTAGTACAAATGAGTGGACGATCCTCCTTCAAGACGAGGCATCGCCACTAAAAACATGTCTTGGTCGGGGATCGCAAAAAATATGCTCATACTATAGCGATCAATTATAGCCCTATACTCAACTATCCAATCCATGCCTATGATAGTGTCGTACTCTAACATATCTAATACAAGCATATCAGCAGGTAAAACTAATCTCTCGATATCTATACTCACTCCCTGATAGATAAAGAAAATCAATGTCCCATTACCCAATGGAGAATCTACACATGTAACAGTACTGTCTGCCGTATCTAACAACCCTGCGCCCCCTACAAATATAGTAGCTATGAATGAGTGTGAACCCCCATTGTGAAATAAAATTTGCCCAGAAATTCCATGAATAAGAAACGTACCCTCAACAACGGGTGGAGCCTGTGGAGTTGCAGCCTGGTGGACGTGATACACGTGCCCATACTATAACTGCCCCTACTGAGGTGGGGATGTTGGAACGACTGGTGTTGCAGGTAATGCTGGTACGAGTGTTGGTGCTGGGAGGGCGACGGGAAAGATAGATCTCTCAAGCTCCTGGCGGCCTCCCTGCTGCTGCTGAGCCCTGCCCATATCAGGACAATCATGTCGTTTATGGCCAGTCCTGCCATAAATGAAACATCTACCTATAAAGTTACCTCCCCTCTGGCCCTGCTGGCCTCAAACCTGCCATCTATTGCCGCCCCTACCCTAACCCTGCTCGCCCTAATGAAATCGTTGCTGATGCCCTGGTGGCCTTGCCTAAATCCACCCTATCCCTATCAAAAATCCCCATAACGGAACCTCTTAGCAGTATCCCCCTGGTGAGGACCCTGCACACCCTGTCTCCGCTGGCCCTGGGTCTACTGTGCCCCACTTGCTCTGTTAACCCCAGTCTTGTCCTGATGGTTGGACTCTCCTACATATTTTTTCCCCTTAACATGGAAGCGGTGGTCCTAACAATATAACAGATCAACATTTAACACCTCAGTGTATGTCTTTAAAGTTGGATCACCCAAAAGATGTTGTTGGATCCTCCAAGTGAGGCCATCTGTAAATAATTATATCCTCTTCTCCTCGGTAGGTACCTCTCTTGGAACGAAGTTAGCTAACCTCGTGAATTCTTCCTCATACTCAGCAACAGTCTTCCCCTACTGGGTGAGATCTAATAGTTTCTACCTCATCTCTATGTAGATGGCAGATGGAAAATAATTATGATCAAACTGCTCCCAGAACTCCTATATCGACATATTGTCTCTCTCCTTCGCGATGGTAACAGAGTCCCACTATTGCAGTGCCGCCCGACTAGCTTAAATGTAGCAAGAATCTGCCTTTGAACGTTTGTGCACTCGTACATCCTAAAACTCCTCTCGATTTCTTTCTTCCATTGGCTAGCAACCACCATGTTTGAACTCCCCTGGAACTTGAGAGGGTGTGCCTTCTAGAAGGCATCTAAAACTCGCTCCCAAGCAGCAGGGAGCGCCTTCATCTGAGCTGGGGTCATGACCTGGGCCTGAGGGGTTCCTGCTCTACTATAGCCAATGCTACATTAACCGCCTATGCAACTATGGTGGCGACCTCTGTGGCATTCATGGTACCCAGGGTTGGAGCTGGTTGAGGATCTGGTTGTGCCTATGGGTTAACTAGTGTGGCACATCGAGGAGGCATCTGAAATGAGAAAGAACTTTCCATTAGTCCATAATTCAATATGTCTTAAAATAGCTGAAGACAGAAATGCGTAATAAAAATACAAAAATCCTAATAATAGGGCTCTATATCAAAGAACGATATGCTGAAAATCGTAGTAAGCCGTACAGATCCTAAAGACACTTGAACCTGATGCTCTGATACTATCTGTGGCACCCCACCCAATCAAATATCGGGTGATCAGTCCTTTATTCAATTAAAGCAGAATATCCAGTTGGTTCATTCTTAGCATCACTGTCGAAAATCGTTAATTACTAATCACCTACATTAGTTAACTAAGCTGGTGTCAAATTTTAATCTTTTAAATTAATATGTAATGATCTGAAACAAATATATAAATCACATTCACCATTCCAATTAACCAACAACATAAATAATGAAATAATTGAATCAAATAAGATATTGTTGGGATAAACAATCTATCCTGAAACTCCAGTACAATAATCCATATCTAAACCTGAATCCAACAACTGAAAATAAATGAAGTACAATGTCTCTGGAAATAACTACTAGTAGAAGACGGGTGACATGCCCGACCGAGATACATAAAATGATTCATTAGATCTGAAAGAAATGGAGGCATCTACTACCGAAGTACTGCAATTATACACAGCAATTGCAGCACGTCAAATGAGAATGAACTCCTAAGTTAGGCGTCCCTGTGCCTGGGTACATAAAATAGTTTTTACAAAATAGATTTGAAAAATGGATCAGAGCCCCGAGTAAAACATTATTAAAATATTTGCAAGTATTTAAAATTCAAAATAAGCAGATATTATATACATGTTAGTTCCACGTGCTCTCACTTGAGTTCCTCATCCTTCAACTATTGTGCACGCCTAACGTGTTCTGCTGACCCGTCCTAGTTATGCTACACCACCCAACAAGTTTCAATCCCTTGTCTTACTACACCTACTTACTTGTAGCACCTACTTGTATCACCCATACAATTCGTTATTGATTTATCTCCTCATATCATTTTAATCAATTTAGGGTTCACCAAGTAGACGTTAAGTTTCCACTTCCTTAGGTTATTTTAGACATCACTATCTTTCTCATCTATTAAGCACAGACAGTAGGATAAATCACAAGTATATATATATTTATCACTCTATCAATATATATACTAATACAACACCCCTAGGCTGAGACCTACGGTGCATGCATCCTCTGCTATCAAGTCCTAGTACATCACGTACTAAATAAAGGACTGTAGGCTCGAAATCACTCTCAAACCATAATATACAATTCACACATAATTGGTGGCGAACATAATTCTAGGCCTTTGGTCTATGCACATAGCTACGCATCTAAATGACCGGGAACACCCTCATTCACACAAGCGGTGCTCATCCCTAAGTTCTATGTTCTGAGGTACAAGTCAAAATCACCCAAGATGGCTGATCAAGAAAATATTGTCCCTTTCTCGAACCTCTCGCGATAGCAAGTAGCGTAGGTATGTCATACAAATAATAAATCACACAGTAGGTATTCACACAACAAATGTGTGTGTTTGTGTGTGTGTGTGTATATATATATATATATATATATATATATATATATATATATATATATACAATAAGGGTAAGCACGTACCCTATTATATATATTCCGTACGTAGTCAACATAACTCTCGTATAGCCTACGTATTATAAATATACCGCCAAACTTCTTATTCGTATAAGCCCGAGTGTTTTCCCTCACCTGAAAGGTTACCCATTGTCTCTTAGGTCTATTCAATAGCTATCTCACCCATTCCCTACTGGTCTAGGTCACCGTTTCTACCAAATTCCCAGGACATGATATCGTTCTCCGAATGAGGTTTTTATTCCTCAATTAAGCCTAATAAATTTGAGCCTTAAGTTCTTCTCAAGTGACTAAGTCTCAAACCCAATATTGACCTACTGGTATCTTAAAATAACTCTCTTTATATTTAAAAAAATTATCTCAAAGATTAATTCGATCATTTCCTGCAAGATCTAAACAAGACGGGAGAAAATTATCAAAATCTGGGCAGCCAAATCGATTCAGCCTTGACCCGAATCGATTCGCCTACCAAATCGATTCGGCCAAGGAGCTGAATCAATTCGTTTCTACAGGTCTCATCTTCTCCACTTAACTGTTACGGGTTTACACCATTTTCATCAACTAAAACTTCATTACATGAACCCAAACTCCCAACCAAACATTCTAAACATCATATTGACATATTTACATGATTTTTAACATGGTAGAATCTTCAAATCATCAAAAAAACATCATTAAATGGAATTAATTGACGAATTATCTCTAAAAATCCTAGTTCATTATTTTTCATCAAGAACCACTATAAAACCCAGATTTCTTCATGTTTTGATTATCATAAATTCATCAGATTTGTCATTTTACATAAGGGATTCAAATTTTACATTAATTCCTCCATAACATGATTAAATCTCTCAATTTTGTCATCAATAATCATGAAATCAAGATAATTAACATCCTACTCTAACATGGATGATATATCCTTCTTAAATTAAGCAAGATAAATACTTGTCTTTGTGTGCAGATCTGATTTTCATGCAATTGGTGGTATGGGTGTGTTCATCTCCTCCCAATCTACGCAAGTACGATGATTTTGGTTCAAGAATTGTGTTGGACAGTCTTGGGACTCTATCAGGAGTCTCCTTCTTCCTCCCTTGATAGCCTCTCTCAGTTTTGTTCACGTAACCCTAACTTCCCCAACTCCTAATATGATGTACACTTATAAAATTCGTGGATCTAATTTCCTTAAAAATTCAAGAGACTAAAATACCCCTTTGGGGTACCGATTTGGCCTAAAAATGCCCCGGGACCTAAACTAAACCCTCAGGTACACTTTTATGACTATCTCGACCCTTCCGAACATATTGACACGCTCGAAATGACCATATGGAATATGAAAAGTAAAATTACATTTTATTTTCCAAATAAAGTCCCGACACGACTAACACGCGTGTCCCGACTAAATTTACCGTAACCGTCTTATTTTTCACTCACGACAATTATAATATTTTCTTATCATTATTTTTACTCCTTTACAAAGTAATATTCAATATAAATAAATATGAACCATTATCTCGCTAATTAATATTTATTTTACTAGATTAATTTCCAAATAAATTTAATTAATCCCACATTAATTCCCCCCCCCCCCCCCCTCCACAGACACACACACCCAAAAAAAAATTACGAGGTGTTACTCAAGAACAACCCTAAAAGGGGAACAAGAAGCGAAACTATGCTAAGAACTGGGGCAAGGCAGACTCATATAAAGCCTTTCAAGCAATTAATGCAGTTTTCAAGGAACTAATTTACAAGACTTGAAGGAAGCGATTGTCCCTTTGGTTGGCTTCGTAAGAAAAATGACCATGCCATTAAGGAAGGTGATATTGCCAGTAAGGGCAGGGAATATTTTGAAGCTCATTAAGTTTCTGGTGGTAGATATTGATTCTTCCTATCATGATATTCTCGAAAGGGGTGGATTCATTTCATGAGATTTGTCCCTTCAATTTACAACCAAAAACTCAAGTGAATTACAGATCGGGGTATATTGGAGATAAGAGGAGACCAAGCCATTGCTTTGAAATGCTATGTCGCCGCCATCATACCCAAGCAGCAAAAAAAGAAAGACAAAGAGGTTCTTCTGTAGATGTCCCAGGATGGGTCTAGTCCTTCGAAATAACGACTGAGGCACGACCAATCAGGGGTGGAGGAGACTAGGATCCACCCCGCTGATAGGGTCGTAGAAAAATTGAAAGAGATTATTTTTAATAAAGGTCGACCAGAGAGGAAGTCCTGGGATTTGCATGGGAGCCATAAGATATGCGTGGGATTGATCCCATGGTTACCTATCACCGTCTCCACGTAGATCCAGCATTCAAGACGATCATGTAAAAATCTCGTCGAACAACTTAGGGAAGGAAAAAGCGGTAGAAAAGGAGGTAGGGAAACTTCTGAAGGGAAAGTCCATCGGAGAAGTTCGATTCCTGAAGTGGCTCTCGAATCCAGTCGTAGTTCATAAAAGAAAAGGTAGTTAGAGAGTCTGTATAGATCTTAGTTACCTCAACAAAGCTTTCCCTAAAGACAATTTCCCCTACCAAAAATAGATCAACTGGTCAACATCACTGTAGCCCACGAACGAATGACTTTTCTGGATGCTTACTCGGGGTATCACCAGATTCCTCTGTTTGGCCCCGATCAAGACAAGACTTCATTCTTAACATCATTAGGTTGTCATGCATTTAGGCCTTAAGAATGCTGGAGCCACATATCAGAGACTGGTCACGAAGATGTTCAAGTAGTAAATGGGGAAAATGATGAAAGTGTATATTAATGATATGCTCATAGAAAGTAAGAGTAAGAACGACTATCTCAAAGACCTGGACAACACCTTTGAAATCCTCAGGCACTACTTTATAAAGCTCAATGCAAGTAAATGCTCATTCGGGGTCCAATCAAGGAAGTTCCTAGGTTATCTGATCAGCAAAAGGGGAATTGACTCAAATCATGATCAGATAGAGGCTATTGACAATGTCCAACCGCCGAGGAAGTTAAGCGAGATCCAAAAGCTCATCGGGATACTCGCGACACTTAACCGCTTCATTTTAAAGTCATTCGAGCGTTGTTGACCGTTCTTCTAACTGCTCAAGAAGGAAAAAGGCCTCATCTGGAACAATGAAAGCTCAAGAGATCTCGAGGAAATCAAATCCTACCTAGCCCAATCTTCATTACTGGTGATTCTCGATCAATGGGACCCCCTTTACCTCTACCTTGCAGTTTCAAGCCACGTGGTCATCTCACCTATAGACTGTCAGAAAGAGGCAAAACAGTTCCCTATTTACTATGCCAGTAAAATGCTCCTGAATGCTAACAATGTTATTTACCACTAGAAAATTGACTTACTTGCTAGTGATAAATTCTCAGAAGCTTAAACACTAATTTGAGGCCCACTCCATCATCACTTTTTCCATCTTAAAGATGCTCTTCGCAAAGTCGAATTTTCTGGACGCATGTCAAAATCGTCAATAGAGCTTGGGAGATTTAACATTCACTTTCAACCAAGGACAAGAATCAAGGGGAAGATATTGGCTGACTCTATAGCGAAATTTATAAGAGATGGTCCTACCGACCAACAGATGTCCAAACAGTCAAAAGTTCGCAAGTAGGCTCAATTCGAGAGTTGGACATTATATGTGGATGGCACATCTAATTTCAAGGGGGAGGGAGTGGGAATTGTCCTCATAACACCAGAAGGTGCAATAATAGAGCAAGGGATTAGATTGGGCTTTGAAGCCTCTAACAATGAAGCCAAGTACGAAGCACTTATAGTCGAACTATATAAGGCTCATTTACCGGGGCTAAATCAACTCAAAGTGTATTGGTGTCCAACTAAATTAGTAGTGACTTTAACGTCAAGGATGAGAGAATGGCAGCCTACCTCGAAGTGGTGCACGAGATAATGTTAAATTTCGAGGAAGTCCACGTTCAATAATTCCTCTGGGGGAACAATAGTCATATAGATGCTTTAGCAATTCTAAGCTTAGAGTAAACTCCAATCTCAGGAGAACGATCGAAGTGGAATTCCTCTCCAAGCCTAATAATGATAATGCAATGGCCTTAGAGCACATTCTTTTGATTGAAAAGAGTCCAAGATGGATAAATCCAATCATCGCATACTTACAGAATGATACACTACCAATTGATAAGAAGCAAGTTCATCAAGTCAGGGTGAAAGTTACTCGCTTTTACTTAGACCCTGGGAGAAGCTTTACATGAGATCTTTCATAGGCCCCAACCTCCAATGCGTACAGCCAAAAGACATCGACCAAGTTCTCTATGAACTTTACGATGGGATTTGTGGAAGTCATGCGAAAGGAAGGTCTCTGGAATTTCGAGCAATCAAAGAAGGCTACTGGTGGCCATATATGCAGAAAGACACAAGTTATTATGCTCGAAAGTGCGAAAAGTGCCAAAAAATCTCCCCTATACTCCATCAACCAGACAGCGACTTGAGGCCATTCATTAGTCCATGGTCACTTACACAATAGGTTTTGGATATTATAGGGACACTACTTACTGCCCTAGGAAATCGCAAATACTTGCTGATCGACAAATTATTTCACTAAGTGGATTGAGGCAGAACCACTGGTGAACATTAGAGATGTCGATATGATCAGGTTCATCTAGAGGACCATCATTACTCGCTTTGGGGTACCCAATACCATTATAACAGATAATGGTACACAATTTGAAAGTGGACCATTTTAAAGCTTCTGTGATGAGCACGAAGTCAAGCACGACTTCAATTTTATGGAATATCCCCAAAGTAATGGCCAGAGAGAGGCCTCCAACAAGATGATGCTCGATTGCCTAACGAAAAGGCTGGAAAGATCAAAGGCCATTTGGATGGACAATCTCCATGATGTCCTCTAGGCATATTACACCACGTCGAGAAGATCTACCGGTAAAACACCCTTCGCCTTTACATTTAAAATGGAAGCCGTAATTACACTCAAAGTTGGCCTTCCAATCATGAGGACAAACATTGTCGAGTAATAATTGAATGACAAAATCCTTCACGCTGAAATTAACCTAGCGGATGAACGGAGAGAACAAGCCATGATTAAGTTGGCCTCCTACCAGCAATAATTGGTAAAATTGTACACTAGAGGGGTTAATCTGAGGAAATTCTAAGTCAGGAATTATGTCCCCAGGAAGGTCCTCGACAGTGCCAAAAGGCCGATAGGCGGTAAATTAAGACCAAAACATGAAGGTTCGTTCGAAGTAATCAGGCATGATTTGCAAGAAGCCTATCATATAGAAACAATATAGGGAAAAGAGATACCCCGAGCATGGAATGTGTCCAACCTCAAGAAGTTGTACTTTTAATTTTATTTTCATCTTAGTTTTTGTAAATATTCATTTCAAAACTCATGTCGCTCGGAGTTTATTATTCAAGTTGTGAATAACAACCTTGATTATTCGCTAAATTTCTTAGCTATTCAATTGTTTTACATTGTTCCTAAGTAACAGGAACAAAATTGGCATTAATCTTTTAAGTGTCAAAATTTTATTATAATGGCAACCTTGCTTATTAAAATTAAATTTAAAGTCTTCAGGTCTTTGTTACCACCAACACAAATGGCCTCATGAATTACCTAGGCAAGAAAAAGCCCTACGGGGGATCACTAGGCAGAAAACCAACATAACTTGGTCGAATAAAATCCTGAACAGGTGGACTGCCCTTACACAAGGTACGTTTTTACCATTGTCTGTTTTACGCCTAAGGTACTGTGACGACATGACCTAAAAGGTAAGATGAGATAAATACAACACATGTTGGGTATAAAGGAATGGAAAATGTACGAATTTGGTATTAAGTTAACTATACTGTAATGACCGATTATAGGTTACAAAAAAAAGTACCAATTATAATAACCACTACAAATTGTTTATGGTCGGGGACCTAAAAATTTTACAACCTTACACTTGGCTGGACCTCATCGTCACTACCGTGACCCTCCAGATAGTTCTCAACAAGTTGAAGAGATATGGCGTCCAAAAATAACCACTTTTTGTTACGTCTAAAGGGGAATCGCCTATATGTCGGACAATCCACATAGTAAATGTACCGAAGTTGAGAGTCTTTGGGCTCTTTCACTACCTTCGGGGCATTCAACTTGTCGTGCTTATATACCATGTTTTGAGCCTCCTATATCCTTATTGGGGTATCCTGCCTACCCTCATCATAGCGCACCGACCAAGCTGCTTAGGGGTCCATCCTGAATAAATAACGAACTTCTTCACGTCATGATCAAGTCTCATCACCGTGACGCTAACTCTTCATAAATTTTCCTTAAAATTAACGAGTTTCTAATTAAAATTATCATTCTCGGACTAGATTAGAGTGTCGACTTCCCCTACATCCTTTACCCCAGTAAGTTGGGCCTTCAAACCATTTATTTCATCTTGCATTGAAGATCCCACGTCTTCCAAGTCTTTTAAGTCATACTTCAACTTGGCTATCGAGACTGACTGATCCTTATAGGTCTTGGTCATATTTTTTAAAGCCCCGTGGATGGATAAAAATGCTCGACGAGCTCGAGCACTTGTGTCCTGACCAAGCATTATCAATATTTCCAGTGAATGAGGGAATCTCCTCGATAATATGTTATAATAATGAACAAGCACAAAGCGAAAAATTCAGCAAAGGCATTCAAACAACACCATAGTTAAAAAAAATGTTCTTTCATTGATATATGGCAAAATGCGTTGAGCCCCTATATACAACTAAAAGGGAAAAGTACAAGGAATCATAAAACCTAATCTAGAGGGCCTTATTCACTTGCTCCTCGATCTCAGTATCTTTGCGTTGGGTCATCACATCTCCAGTCTGATCGTCTAGGATGCTAGTGGTGGCCTTATCCTCAATTATTGGGGGAGGACCAGGATAATGCTCTTCGAAGAGGCCAAAGTCGACGGGGACATTAGTGTTCACCGGGGTTGTATCCTAGCCCTTATTGAAACTGGTTTTCCAGGTGTACACTAGTTGGAGCTTTTCATCCTCATAGGCTTTTACAAAGCCCTTCTCAAAATTGGCCTCCTTGGTTGCATGAAACTCGGGCGCTTCCTTAGCCAGCCAATTTTTCTCAGTCATTGGTTGAGAGTTATCAACCTTGAGCTTTTTATTCTCGGTCTTCAACACTCTTATAGCATCGCTGATGGACTTCTTCTTATTCTCATAGGCCTTGTTGGCACTGACCAAGGCCTCAAGTGATTTTTTCAGAGCTTCACTAAGCTCATCATTTATCTTGGACTGATCTTGGAGACCATCCAAGAGTTGGACAAACTCTACCATAAATTGTAAATAGAAACATAAGGCAATTATTAGATAAAGCAAAAGGAGCCAGAAGTAAAAGAAGAAGTTTCTCACCATTGACAGAGTTTGGGAAGCACGAATTGAGAGTTAATTGGGGGCAAGCAACTTGAGTTACTCGCGATCAGCTACGAGCACAGATCCCCTCAAAGGCTATGGGCTAATGAAGGGTTCTTAGCCACAGACATGGTCTAAGAGGACCTAGCAGTGGGAGGAAGGAGACACCCTTTTTGGAATTTTAAGGGACCATAGGAACTTTGTCCTTTCTATTCTCCTTAATGACCAAACCTCAGTCATCGACCATGGGGCTTTCAGTCTCTATCCTCTTCTAGGACTTCGTTATGGGAGAGGAGGGGACATCCTTCACATCATCATCTTCAATCAACAACACTCTCTTTCGGGGTGCTATTGAATCTTCCTCATCAGTAAGAATTGAATTGACGTCAAGTGATTCGAAGGAGGAGGAGATGGAAGCCTCCTTGTCTGGAAGGGAAAGGTCTGGGATGTGGTCTATTGGATGAGTGAAGCTGTCAGTAGTTTTTGTGTACTCCAGAAGAAATGAAGTTGAGCGTGGTTGATCACCACCAATAAGCAACTCTCTTACCTTCTAAGCTTTCAGCAGCTCAACCTTATCCATCTAAGTCAGAGAAGGCTCATTTTTCTTCTTGCGAGCTGCTCAAAAAATAAAAGAGAAGCATTGTTAGCAACAACAATTCATAATGAAACATTAGAAAAAAATAAGTATGTAAGGAGCAGGTGTTAACCCATATCACCTTCCCAAGCTATGACAGAAACCCAGTGTACTCTTCGCCCTCGGGGAGAGGTGGATATTGTTGATTTCTGATGAGCAAGCCCTAATCTCAATATCCTTAATTGGAATTAGGAAGGTTTACAATAAGGAACCTATTGGCCTTCCTCACCTTCAAATACACAAGGTCATCAATGGTGTGAGACCAAGAATAACAAAATATGATCTTCGGGATACTGAGATTGGTCCCATATAGCTCATTGATTCTATGTACCCCATTAACAATACGCCATATATTGGGGGCACACTGAGGTAGGACTGCCCCAATATACTTGCAAAACTCTAAAAAAAAGGGTTTGGGGGAAAAGTCAGTCCCCCCTGAACTACTGCCAAGGTGTGTATCCAGTGCCCCCCATTTACTAACAATATCATTTCTGGGCATAGGGGCACATTTGATTATAACCCAAGAAGGAATAGAGTAAGGATTTCTAAAATCTTTTAAATTTTTACCGTGAAGGGTATTCACCATTTTTAGAAATAAAGTAACAACAATAAAAGAACACATGAAAAGGGAGAAGAAAAAATATGCGAAGAGTAAGAAACAACAAGAAGAGGAATAGAACTTACACGACGAATGAACATGAACGAGGAAGCTTTGGATTCTTTTCAGCAAAGGAGGAAAAGCAAAATAACGGTATTAAAAATGTGGAAACAAATGACATTTGAAAACTGTGCATAAAAATCATATGGAACAAAGCTCGAAGTGGATTTTAGCACATCACTTTTCTTTATGACTAGCGTACCCTTGCTGGTTATCATATATTTATAGGAATGCCCGCCTGACAGATTTTATTAAATTTGGATCAATTTGTTGGGCCTCCAACAGACTTAAAATCATTTGGCCCAAGTTTGGCATAAGTTTGTCCAAGGATTTTAGGGTAATTGTGGGGTCCAAATCATAATTAAGCCCCATTTTGTCTTGTCCGGACAGGCCCAATAAGGCACCGCACTGGCCGAGCCCACTCCGTCAATAAAAGAGACCGACACAAGCATTTATCACGTGGATAAATAAGAAACAATTATCATTTAAAGAGCTTATATTAGTTATCTACAATCTCAGACGAGATAATCAGGAGTCACAACACGACCAGTAGCAAGCCTGGAGAGTTCTTTGAATAACTCAATTGCTTTGGTTTAATGGACTATAAATACAACTCTCACCTTAGGGCCGAAGGGGTTGTAATTTTCAAACTTTGAGATACATTAATAAAAATTTAGTGATCTCTCCGTTTACCTAGGCAATTTGTCGAACCACTATATTTGTATGTCGTGTGGCATTTTCATATTCTTTCATTACTTGCTTTCTAAAATTCATTTATTGTGATTAGTTGCACTCACATATACCAAAAAAATATATATTAGAAAATATTAAATATATATAATTTAGATAAAATTTTAATATAAATACCTTTTAGTTGTGACATATCTATAATATACATAAAATTTTAATGTTGATAATCTCAAAATTTCTAATGTAACTTCAAATTTTTAAATAATATTCCTAGTATCCTAATGTTGTAGGCGACTTTCAATAATAAATTTAATAGTGATACATCCATTTTATTTATTAATGTTAATGCATGCTTTTAGAAAAACCTTAGACCTGTTTAAGAGATTTTAGAACATCATCTGAAAACTCTGGAATTGTTCCATTTTTGGGTAGTTGGAAATGGATAATTTTTGTATTGTACATAGTGGCTCATGCTTGTTTTATTATGAAAATTTCCGATGGTATCTCCTTATGTTCTTCAAGCATATACTATATTGATGTAGTGTTGTGTATTATTTTGGTTGAAAAACTAAAATAACACTTTAACACTCGCAATTTAAGTCGTGCATTTGAAGAACTATATGGAGATGTTGCCGGAATTTTTATATATCACGACACGACAAATACGAGCTATTAAGTAAATTACAAAAATGTGCATTTCCGAATGGGATAAGACCTTTACCCTGCAGAGGATATGGATGAAATGAGATTTAAGATGCACATGTGCATGCTCGATTATCGCTTATAAAGCTTACTTGTTATCATTTATTAGATGAAACGTTATTTATTGGATGGTAGAAAATAGTGTGTAAAACGCTACTGCTACTTCTAAAGGTAAACGGTCCACTTTTGTGGTGTGGAACACTTTTGAAGAAAGGTTGCTTAGTGAAGATGGTAAACATAGGGGAAAATGTAAAAAGTATAGTGTAGTTTATCTCGCTGGAGCAAAATCTAATACAACCAACATATTACATCATGTTAATTTCCATCGAAATGAGGAGCTCGAAATTTTGCGAATCCCTATCTTAGATCAAGACAAGTATCGTGAGAATATTATAATTGAAATGACTAAGTACGACTTTGCATTATCCTTTATAGAGTATGAAGGAATCTGCGACATCCTTATCTTCTTGCACTCGGATGCAAAACTCATTGCAAGGAACACAACAAAATCTTATGTGATGAAGATTTATGACAGAGAGAAAAAGAGTCTTAAACATTCGCTATAATTTATTTCTAGGTAGAATATATTTAACCTCTGACTTATGGTCCTCTATTACCACTGATGGATATTTTCCCCTCACAACCCATTATGTAGATGAAAATTGAGGTTTACAAAAGAAGATACTAAATTTTCGACATATACACCTCTACATAATGACCATGTCTTGGCAGAGATAGTTATTCAATTTTTGTCAGTTAGGGTGTTAAGAAGAAAGTGTTCTCTCTTAATTTAGATAATACTTCATATAATGATGGGTTGGTAGATGTAGTAAAGTAACATATACGCTGAACCGATTCATTAATGTGTGATGGAGAGTTTCACGTTCGTTGTGGTGCACATATCTTGAATTTGATAGTACAAAATGGCTTGAAAGTTATTGACTCGTCTATTCACAAAGTTTGTGAGTCGGTGAAGTATGTAAGGGGTATGAAAAGAGGAAGATTAAGTTTGTGAGTTGTATATCAAATCTTTCTCTCAGTTGTAATAAAAAAAAGTTTGATAAGATGTGCAGGCAATATGGAATTCGACATATGTTATGCTTGAGAGTGCGTTATCATATCGTCGTACATTCAACCAACTGCAACTCATTGATCCACATGTTACAATTTGCCCAACAGATGGGAAATGGATTAAAGTTGAACAAATTGCTTGGATTTTGAAGTCTTTTATAACACCACCGCTCTTTTCGCCGGAAGCCAGTATCCAACGAAAAATTATATTTTCTAGGGGTTTAGAATATTCAGTTACTTATAAATGAAGAGATGGGTAACTCAGATTTTGTCGTAAGCTCTATGGCTTGGGAAATGAAAGTGAATTTCTATAAAGATAAAGAGTGTTATAACATGGTTTCATCATTTGCAATAATGTTTGATCCACTATATATAATTCAATATGTGGAGTTTTGTTTTAATAAATTGTGTCATGCGAGAAGGGAAGAAAATGTGAGAGAAGGCCATGACAAGTTGAATATACTTTTTAAATATTACACACGTATCTCTCCTTCGACTTCCTTGTACAACACGCCATCATGTTCATGTGCGACTACTGGAGGCATAAGCGACGGGATAGATATAAGCTCTGATGTAACCTATTCCGATTCTCTACTTGATTTATATTATTTAAATGTAAATAATGTTAAATTCATGCAAGAGTTCGATGATTTGAGAGCCAACACTATAGGCTAGAAAAAAATCCCAACTAGACACGTATTTGGAAGAAACCGAAATTGATCCAAGGCAGAATCATCATTTAGGTGTTCTTAAGTACTGAAAAAATAAGAAAGTTCGTTTTTCAAAACTCTCACTTATGTCACATGATATTCTTAGTATTCCTATCATGACAGTGGCCTATGAGTCTACATTTAATGTTGGAGGGCGTATATAGAGGGCGTATAATTACTAAATATCAAATCTCCATCTTGCTTGACAATGATGAAGCACTATTATGCACTGGGGATTGAGTATTTGGTGGACCACATAAATTTTACCTTGAATATATAATATTATTAAGTATTGTGTAAATATATAATCACTAGGGATTGTGTAAGAATATAATATTACATTTTTTGCGTTATTAATATTCTACATTGAATGTAGCCTCAGAAGTCAATAATGTGGATGAAAGACTAGTTGAAGATTTTGCTCCAATAGTTGTTAATTTACTCATTAGCAGCGATCAGTACATGTCTTTTATAAAAATATAAATATATTATAATATGTTATATGCACTTACAATACAATTTTATTGCATGTTTAACACTCATATTAGAGTCTTGGCTCAATCATTTTATCACCAACGTAAGTTTTTTTTGTTGTTGTTGAATTAATATTCTTAGACTATATCAATGTTTAGTTTTTAATTTTGGCACAAATTAGGTTTGGGATTATTAATATTTTTACTAATTTATTTATTACTGTTTTTATTAATTTGGTTTAACAGGAAAAGTTTGGGCTTTAACATGGACGGGATATTTGGAGACATTGCGTTTGAAGGCCATTGATTTATATTATTCGAAGTTTTATGTAATGAACTTTATTATTTTAGTTTTTGATGTTGGACTTTATTATTTTGATGGAATGTATTGGACTTTTGTTAGTTTAATTTGAACTCTATTTTAGTATAATTTAATTAGAGTGTGATGACATTAATGATTTTTAGCTTTTTTAAAAAGTTTATTTTTAGTGTTGAAATTTCGATTTACACCCGACCTGAGTTATTATACTAACTGACTCGCTCCTGACTATTTATCCATTTCCATTTTGAGACGCCTATCTGTCGAGTCTACGGGTATGGCTATACACACTCCACAAAGTTCTCCCACACTCCATTTTATTTTTAATTATAAATAAAAGACTATTATACCCTTAATATCAATCCTTCCATCCTTCTCTCTCATACAAAAGAATAAACATTTTTCCTACCTCAAAATTATACATATAAATAAAAAGTAAAATTTACTATAAACTTAAACACATAAAAAAATTACTATTAAACATTTTTTATAAATACACATTGTTTAGTTAAAAATAACCATTTCTTTATATTAAAAAATACTTTTTTGTTAAAAAAACGTTTTAATATAAAAAAAAATGTGTTACTTTTAAAAAGACATTTAAACCGTATATTTTATTCGAAAATAATACTAAATTTTCATTAAAAATTTGAAAAATAAATTTTAAATATTTATGTATGTTTAAATATTTATTTTAAATATAAAATATATTTCATGTCGTATAGTTCTCCTGTTAAAATTATTAGGGGTACCGCTATTGGCGCTCCCCGTATTGAAACACGATGACACATTCTTTTTTTTACCTAACACTAGATCTGTCAAAAAACACGATAATCCGTTAACACGACACGACCTGACACGAAATTATAAATTAATAGATTTACCTTTATTGGGTTTGGGTCATTAACTGGTTAACACGGAAGAGCCACTAACACTAATGGTTTGGGTTTGAAAATTTACTTGTATCCGTTTTAATCCGTTAACACTAACGGGTACTATAGGATCGTGTCGCATTTTAATTGGATCGTATTCGAGTTTGATTATAAAAATAAGATTTTGTGTTTTGTCGTGTCCCTTTTATTTGGGTCGTGTTTGTTTTTGATAAAAAAAATAAAATTTCATATCATGTCGTATCGTGTAACCTTGTAATTAAATCGCGTTTGTGTTGGGTAAAAAAAAAAGAGTGAATACTGTTTTTTGATAAAATAAAATTAAAAAATTCGTTAAAAATTTTAATTTACAGAAGAAAAAAAAAACTATTCTTCCAAAATAAAATGGACGGAAAATAATTTTTTTGTTGAAAATCATTTTATTTTGTGGAAAACAGTTTTTGTTTGGAAATTTTTTTTTTTAAATAAATTCTCCAAATTAAAATGATTTTCACCCAAAAAAATTGTATCGTGTTGTGTCAAGTAAAAAAAAATTCATGTCGTTTCAACAAAAAAATCATTTTCCGACCATTCTATTTTTGGATTTTTTTTTCTGTAAATCAAATTTTTTTAACTATTTTTTAAATAACCAAGACAAAGAAGTCCCACAAAAAAAAGTTGGTTCAACTCGAACATTGATTCAAATCTCTCTTTCTTTGACGAATATTTTTACCATATTTTTTCCATGGATTTTATAAGGGTTTTTTTTCATTTTACTTGGAAACTCATACACTTGAGATTTTTTGTTGAGCTAGATAAATGGGATTTTATTTTAAAGATTATTTTTTTAGTTTTGCTGCTTTTTTTATTTGTTGGGATTATTTGTTTAGAATTTTTTCTTACTTTTGTTGCTTTTTTATGCTTCTTGAAAATATTTAATTTCATAAATTTTTGTTGGAATATTTTTGTTCAAATGTTGATATTTATGCAGATTTTTAGTAATGTTTGTAGAAAAAAAAATGGTTGAATTAGAATGGTTAAAAAAAATGAAGGTTTGTATTCTATTTGGGGAATAAGGATAGATTTGTAATAATAAAAAATTTAGGAGGGTGGGAAGAAAAGGTGGAGCGCTAATAGGTCTACTAAAAAATTAAATATACTTATAGCAACCAATAATTATAATGATGACAATATAAATAGAATTTTGGTATATTTAATTTTGGGGGCATTCACGTTTAGATCCTATTAGACTTTCTTTTAGACATTCTAGTCCCACCATGTTTTTTCATTACATATAAGCCCTGTTCCTAATTTTTTTGAACTTTTTTTCACAATTTTACCCTTTTAAAACCAACCATCCGTAACTTCCTTGAGGAAGTTACATAAGTGGTTGAACTTTTTTTTAAAATTTTCAAATGATCATAACTTTTGATTCACAAATCCGTTTTTCGCAAAATTACTATTTTTGAAATCTGCTCGAGGTAGGGGTGCACATCGAAACCGAAAATCCGATAAACCGAACCAAACCGACTGCATTGGTTCGGTTTGGATCGGTTCTTTTGCTCAATGGTTCGGTTCCGGTTGGAAAAAAAAAACGATACATCGGTTCGGTTCTCGGTTCCAGGGTAAAAAAACCCAATCCGATCCGAAAACCGATCCGATCTGAACCAATCCGGGACCGAACCGATTTATAATTACATATATATATATATATATATATATATATATATATATATATATATATATATATATATATATATATATATATATATTTATTTAATATATTTAACACTTGTAATTTATATTTTTGTGATTATTTGAGTTTCTAACTTAAGTTATTGAGGTCAAAATTAATTTTGACCTTTGTTGATACCAAATTTAATCTACTGACGTGGACCAATAATAAGAAGACACGTGTCAATCTACATGGCACAATAACAACGAGGAGGTTTATTTCCCCCGACCAAATCATGTTCTCTCCGAGCAACGAGGAGGACACCCCGAGGAACTCTATCATCCCGAGATACTCTAAGCACTCCGAGGAACTCTTGATCAACGAGCAACTAAGGCGGTCCGAACTGCATCTCGGCCGTATCATTAATTACCAGACGGACAACTGTTCAACTATTCATTATATTCTTGACGCACACGCTGCATTAAATGTATTACCCTTTCATATGTATATCATTTAATGTATTGGACCTTTCATGTATAGCCTAAAGGCTATAAATACCTTGTATCATCCTCATTCAAGGGGACCGGAATTTCTTGAGAGAACTTGTAATCAAGAATTCCACAAACACTCAGCAATAACATAACAGTGGACGTAGGCTTTATTCCTAGCCGAACCACTTTAAAAATCTTTGTCTTATTTATTTATCTGTGATTGAAAAATTAGAGCGATCTAGTTTTTTACATCAACAGATTGGCGCCGTCTGTGGGAACGTGTTACAAGCGTTGTTCTCCACCAAAAGCTAAGTTTTTTATTTTCTCTGTGCATAATCAATTATACATACATCTTTTGATTGAATCGTGATTTTTATGTTTATATACATAAATTAATTGTCCAATTTTTATCTGCAAAATGTTGCATCTCATGATTTTTAAATCATAACTGTTAGATTCATCCTTATTTAGAAATCTGAAAAATAGTAGATTTCATAAATCATAACTTTTTGCTTGATTCTCAAGTTTTAATTTTATATCATAGAATAAATATTTTAAATGATTACATATACCAATATGTACAACGATGATAAGATTTGATCATTTTCATTGTTGATTTTGAAATAAATTTTGCAAGATCTATGATGTCTATTCAAATTCCCATCATATTTTTAATAAAAGAATGGGAAAAGGTTAAAGACAATGAAAAGTCTTCTCATGGAAATCATGATCCATATATATTCTCTCTCTTCAAGTTTGAGACTCTTTGCATTCATTTTTATGAACTATATAATTAATTTGGTTCATCTTCCATCTATGTCAATAAAGTCAAATTGATTGATTTTTTATATAAATCTGGTAATAACTTTAATCATTTACCATATTTTTATCTCTCCAAATTGGGAATAGGAAGGGATCAATATAAAAAAAAAAAAAAAAAAAAAAATTCTCTCACCTGAAAAATCATTACCCACCTCTTGTAAAAGAGGATCAGTAAAATAATCATGACCATATCAAGACTCTGGGCACAAATTTGATATGTTGGCCCCTCATTCATCACATCACAAGGTTTCTTTGTCGAAATCACACGATCTAGCGGATTATTTATTTATTCATTTAATTAACATTCTTAAGACTTAAATTTTACATTGAATGTTATTTTTTGATCTCAAGATTCGAGATATTCTAGTCATCCAACCATATATTCTATAACTTGAGATATCCTTAAATGTTGGTCGACAACATCCATGTCGTTTGTCGGCAGCAGTAGAATCTTGGGGTATTAAAAAATGCTAAGCACCCCTGATATTTCTTTAAACACGAGTTCGGCTTGGGGACAAGCAGGGGGCTTAAGTCTTTTTAACTTATGATCACCCCAAAAATATTTTTAAACAGCAACTAATACCTGATTAGTTATTGGAGATTAAATACCTTTACGTCTTATTTATGATGCATATTTGATAATAATTTGTACATCTCACACACGTGTGGCACAAAAATATTATTTCATATTTTGAAATTTTTATGCTGATACATATCATATATTGATTGGATGAGTAAATTATTCTCATGACTAATCAATTCAGCCTACACATATGGTAGAGCAAATTATTAATTTTTACAGGCACAAGATTCAATGCCGACGAATGCTAAAGCACAAATTATTCTATATCCGTTCGGATTCATATTTTATAATTATCTCAGCATGGAGCTCGAAAAAATTTCTTCTCTATATATATATTCGGCTCCGAGGAAAAGCTACAACAGTTATTATATTTCACCCCCAACGGATAGTTGGTCGGGGTAATTCTTATTTATATTCAGGCCCAGATATCTTCTCTAGCACAAATGATTCTATATATCCATTGGGATTCATATTCTATATTAATCTCAACATGGAGCACGGCGAGATACTTATTATCATATTCAGCTCTGAGGAGAACTATAACATTTATTATATTTCACCCCCAACGGATAGTTGGTCGGGGTAATTCTTATTTATATGCAGGCCCAGCAAAGTTCTCGGCCATATTCTTATGTTCTGGAAAATATTATTCTTATTCGGCATTCTGCAATTATGCCTCGACAAGATACTTATTCAGCTTTAAGGAGAATTACAACATTCGTTCGGATAATTCTTATTTATATTCAGGCCTGACAACGTTCTCAGCCATATTCTTATGTTCTGAAAGATCTTATTCTTGTTCGGCATTATATGATTCTACCTCGACGGATCGGCGAGGCACTTTATTATTTTTAATTATTCTTTATATCTATTTGGATGCATATTCTATTCTCATTTCAGCAAGGATGTCTCCAGCATTTATTATATCTTATTCAGCTCCAAGGATATCTCCGGAATATATTATATCTTATTCCCAACAATCTGTTGGTCATCGCCGAGGAGGTATCCTGCATTTATATTATATCTTATTACCAACAATCTGTTGGTCATCGCCGAGGAGGTATCCTGCATTATTATTATATCTTATTCCCAACAATCTGTTGGTCATCGCCGAGGAGGTATCCTGCATTTATATTATCTTATTCCCAACAAATCTGTTGGTCAGCGCCGAGGAGGTCTCCAGCATTTATATTATCTTATTCCCAACAAATCTGTTGGTCAGCGCCGAGGAGGTCTCCAGCATTTATATTATCTTATTCCCAATAATATGTTGGTCAGCTCCGATTGGGGGCTTCTATTACAGATATATTTGTTCATTTGGTGGCACATTCTTATATCATCATGCAGTCGAGCATCAAATTCAACCCCGACTAATCACTTTCTCAGGAGGAATATTGAAGTTCAGGAGGTATATTGAAGTTCAGGAGGAATATTGAAGTTCAGGAGGTATATTGAAGTTCAGGAGGTATATTGAAGTTCAGGAGGAATATTGAAGTTCAGGAGGAATATTGAAGTTCAGGAGGTATATTGAAGTTCAGGAGGTATATTAAAGTTCAGGAGGTATATCGAAATTCAAGAGGTGTATTCTGAAGTATCAGGACGTGATGAAAGAAAGCGACAAGTATTCCACCGAGGAACTCTGTCAGACCAGAAATTAGAAGACAAGTTGCCTATATGGAGGCTATATGTAGATGGCTCATCTTGCACTACACGCTGTGGGGCAGGGATCGTTTTGAACAGCCCATACGAGATCGACATGGAATACGCCCTATGTTTCTAATTCAAAGCTTCTAATAATGAGGTTGAGTATGAGGCCATGATTGCAACGAAAACGGTGACTTAACAACGAAAACGCTTGTTAAGATTTTTTGTAAACTCATTCTTCTGTATCTCTTTTCAGGACAGGATCCCGTACCTGACAAACTGAGCGTGGTCTTTCGTCTGTTTGCTTCCATGACCAACTTCTTCGGACGAGTTAAGTCATAACGATCGTGGTTCAACTACCGACCAATTTGATAAAGTTTTTTGGATCTCAACACTCGCAAAGTTCTCATAATATGATGTCATATCTGAAGGATGACTGACTTTGTCAATTTCTGAGTGATAACTAATTAACCCGTTTGAACTCTTTGCGAAAGAAACTGAAGAAGCTTTTGTAATGGCCTGCTTGGATGTTACTATACTCTGAAGGTTCATCAATCTAACCTTGGCGTGGATGATGTCGAAGAAGCTTTAGACTACAAGCTACGTTACATCATAATATCCAATTGCCCCCTTTATTTTATTTTATCTTAAGATAAAATAAAATAAAATAAATTACATATATCTTTTACAATTCCCACCCGAAAAAGAATGAAAGCAACCTAATTATTACACTTCATGGGGTGTATCTCAAACTGTCGAGTCTTTGAACAATGATTTGATATTTATGTCGCTCAATATCTACTCGTTCAGAAGCCTCTGCAAAATAATATCTTTCTGACACAATAATATAATATTGCAAATGGTTAGTAAAACTCAGGAAATATCCAAGTACAATTCTCATCATGCCCCCATTATTTTATTTTATTTGATGTAATAAAATAAAAGTTAAATAAAGTCCGGGGGAATTTATGTAATGAATCACAACCACCCATACTTGTAGGTGTATCGTGCTCAATTTAATGTCGTTTAAGCACATGTCCTATCAAGCTCAAGAATGTGTAAAATATCAAGGTGAATTATGAATTGTGAAGCATACTCAAGTTGTTTCGTAAATGATTCATAATGTATGAATATGATGTACCAATTTAGATTATTATTTCCAAATGTCATAAAATACTCGAAGCTTCATTATGCTTCCTCTAAAAAAAAATCTATATATCAGATTTAATGCTTTTATAAATCTTCTCCAATCATCAGCGTAACTCATGGAATTATCATAACAATTTGAGTAGTACCATATGGCAATGGTACATATATCAAAATAAATACTTTCAGCTACTGAAAGAAAATCAAGTATTCACGCGTTCTTGTGCGTTTGGGATGTTTGAAACAAAGATAAAATACTATCGCAAGGACATGTATATCCGATTCATCTCACAAGCGTATTCAATCTATTATGGACATCGTACTTTAGATTTGCATAATCTAGGTGTGTCGCATGGTTTCAAATTGTCAATGCATTCTATTTTGAAATGTCATAATAGGGGAATTGTGTGTATGTATGGTGGAAGAAACATACAAATTATACACATATCAATATAAAATACACGTTTGTACCGTGCCTCATAATCAATAGAGTACATATACATTTAAGTAATCAATTTCATCTCATGTATATTTACAAACACAAAGTGTAAACAAACTGAATCATGCTTTATCATGTGCTAATATAGATGCAACGAGTCGTTATGTACTTACCCATATACTAATGTTCTTGGCAAAAATAATTCATCCCGAGATTTTTTTATTCTCATATTTATTATTGAGAAATATTGTCATTTTGATTGTATCGCAAAAAAACAAAAAAATCACTATTAATAGCACAACTCCATTCGGGACTATTGGGTAAAACCTATTCAAAACAAAAGCTTTATCCCATCATTTCTTAAATATATACTCATAAATGGCTTTTGACATACCAAGTTCGTTCCAACAGGTGTTATAACCGAGAAAACACGTGAGTCCGAATAGTATGTGGGCTGTCAAATAACCTGTCAATTTAGTGTGAGTTTAGTGCGTGTTCTTCAAAAAGAAAAAAAAATGTCCGATCAAGTTGGGCAAACCATATTCATGAAAGGAAAAACATAAATAGAGTAAAAAGGTGAGGGATCTCATTCTTTGAAGTTGGCTACCTGTTTTGCACCCCAAAATCTATCGTGTGTTTTTTTTTTTTCAAGCTTTACCGAATTTCAAAACCACCATGGTTCGTTCACACTACCAACCACTTCCGTGGTGACCCATTTTCTCCCCCTTTTTTTTTTTTCAATCTTACATTATATATAAAAAAAAAGGTCGAACGAATTTTAACTCCCAGATGTATCGGCGACGAATTTCGTTCGAACTGAGGTCTAACGAGGTGATGTCTCAGTTTGTTCTCTGTTTAAATCTAAGTTGGGTAACTCGTATAGTGAATCGGGGTAGAAGCAACGATCTCCTTCCTGTTTGAGTTTCATCGGTTAGAGGTTCTTCGGAGCAAACTTCGTTGGTACTCATATCTCAGATGTTTGATTTTTCTGCTGTGGTTAATCGGATATATACCTCAATCACAGTGAATCATTTCTGGTACTCAGATGAATCGGCCTGGAGTTTATTTATGAGAGGCGGCATAAAAACGCGAGGGGACACTTATCAAAATGTCAAGGGGGACATATCAAATGCCAAATTAGAGGTGAGGTCTCTTTTTTTTTTTTTTTTTTTTTATTGCTGGTTTCTTACCTCGGAGTGCATATCAAAGTGCAAGACGCAAAACATGAGGGAGCTCAGATGTGGTCTGACGATGTTTTTTTTTTTTTTTGAAAAATCTCAGATGAAACTCGTGAATTACATGCCGGATCTACTTATACACACGAAGACGAGGTTCATCGGAGAAAAGGTCCTTCGGAGAAAAGGTTCATCGGAGCAAAGGTTCATCGGATGTTGTCCGGATTTCTTGTTGAGCTGAGGTTCTTCGGAGCTTTGCTCTCCGTGTTTTCAAAACAAACTTGTGTGGGTATTTTGGTTTCTCAAGGAAGTAAATCAATCAAGTCATGTATCTGACCCAAATCACTAGAAATCAACTCATCTCAAATTTAATATTGCTGAAGGCGCACCCGTTCTATACTTTGTATTTGTTTTGTGACTCCAGAAGAAAACAAAAATGGTGAATCGCAGCTGATACGACAGAGTGTGGTTCGTCGGTTTTCATGCCGTAGATTTACCGACGATGTTTGTTGGCTCACCCATAGTTTATGATACGATTGGACTATTTTCAACACAGTTGGGTTTAGAAAATAGACTGTACATCTAGGCACATGGGTCATCTCATTTTAGTTGTACAAAGCAAAATGTGTCTGTAATTGTACAACAAGCATGTGGCTGCATAGTAGGTTGAGAAACATATCACACGCAACAGTCAAATCAAAACTTATTCATTAATTGGTTACTGTTGGCTGGTACACATGGGCTCATAAAATATGTAGTCTTTTTTGCGGCTTAAAAGATTTGTATGTTGTACTAATGCAAACTATTGTGTCGGTAGGAGAGGAAGTTTAGTGTACTTTTATTTTGTCAATAGCTGTCAACAACTCTTATAAAAAAAACCTCATAAATGACCATAAGCTTTAAGCATGTACTTGTCAGATGTAAAAAGACATAAATAAGATATTGTAGAGAAAATCTTATCCTTGGTTATGTACTTTTTGCTAGCTTTAAACATCATCTGAAAAATTGGTTCAGTCCCATTAATGATTATTTAAACAAAGGGAGTAACCATACACTGAAAGTGTGTTTCAGGTCCCTCCTCGAAGATGTTATCTCACAAACAAAAAATAATCATAACTTAACATATCAACCTTCTGCCATTATTTCTAAAGTAGTTTTAACTGAAGAACTAAGAACAACCGTATTTTATGATTTCAGATATGAAAAGCTCGGCTAATAAATATATCATATGATTGTTAAGTAAAATATGAGATAACATAAATAGAAATTAGATTTCTTATCTGCGATGAAGCTGGATGTTTATTTTTTTCTCATAAATGTTGGAGCACTAAGTTCTTTGTCAATCCCTTTCCTCCATTTCCGTCCACTTTTCCGAGAGCGAACGAGGCGTTACATAATAAAAATCATGAATACCTCCCCAGCAGAGTCGCCAAATGTAAGAGCTGTAGTCTAATTTTGGGGAAATACTCGATTTTAGCACGTGTTTGACTTGAGCAACTTCGGTTGCGCCTACGTATCCGTTATGCTCGGAATCAAAGTCAGCGTAGTTCGTGGGTTCGTACTATTCGCCGGAAAACTCATTGTGGTGGTTTTTTGGAGAGATGGGAGGTGTTGCCACTCTTCTCAAAGAACTCATCTCAAAAACTCTCTCTAAAACCTCATAAGATAAGAAAATCACCCTCCTCTTCCAAGAAGATCCCCAAGAAGATATATCTTTCAAATGTATGGGGGTAGGGCTTATTTATAGCAAAACCCACCCAAGTGGGTCGCCACATGTCAATTAACCCGTGGTGACACATGTCCTATTTTAAGTGGCATGTGTCCCATAACATATGTCAAAAATCTCAATACTAGAATATTTTCTAGTTAATATGTAAATAATACACAAATACGCGTGATATGTCCAACGCGCATAATAATACCTCAGTCGCATAAACACATGGACTTTTGTCAATATTAATCATCTCTAATCTCATTTAATAATTTAATGAGAGGCTTATCATTAAGCCCCTCCTACATTTGCCCCCTCGTACATATAGTTGATATATTGATGCATGTCTGAAATATATCGACTGTATGTACGAAATAATTTTAGACAGTTTTCATATATTCGATCGACCTGTGGATCGTGGGTAATAATCTCATATCTCATTTCATCTTGATGATGTACTTTTACCTCATATATCACATTTTATGATATAATGCAATCTCATATTTCATATCTCAGTTATATGATATACATCAATTTTATGTCGCATATCTTAAATCCCATTTTGCAGCTTTGATCTCATAGGTTATTCCGAAGGACCTCGTTTATCATTATTTTCATATGAATGATATACACCGAGTGTTGCCCCCATTCCTATTTAAATGATCATGCATCCACATTTTTATTGCGATTGTTTGTAACTCTGCTTTGGTAAAGAGTAATATCATGAACACATAATAACTACCTTAGCATTCTCTTTCGTCATTCTCAACCAAGCTTGGTGAAAGTATTTATTATGGTTTACATAATAACTACTTAGTCGTTCTCAAGTTTGGTGAAAGTATTATTATGGTTTACATTATAACTACTTCATTGTTCTCGATTAATCTTTTAGTGTATGCACATGTTTTTTATTTATTTCATTCTCGATGAGGTTTCTTGTGCGTGTACATAATATTGACTTGCTCAAATTACCGCTTTTTAATGTATTTCGCAAACTCACACCTACGAAGTGACTTAATGGTGAGAACACACTTGTCAAGGTTTCTCGTAAACTCCACCGTTAGGGGTGACTTAACAATGAAAACACACTTGTTAAGGTTTTTCACAAACTCCACCGTTAGAGGTGACTTAACAATGAAAACACACTTGTTAAGGGTTTTTTTTTCGCAAACTCCACTGTTAGAGGTGACTTAATAATGAAAACACACTTGTTAAGTTTTTTTCGCAAACTCCACCGTTAGAGGTGACTTAACAATGAAAACACACTTGTTAAGTTTTTTTCGCAAACTCCACCGTTAGAGGTGACTTAACAATGAAAACACACTTGTTAAGGTTTTTCGCAAACTCCACCGTTAGAGGTGACTTAACAATGAAAACACACTTGTTTAAGTTTTTTCGCAAACTCCACCGTTAGAGGTGACTTAACAATGAAAACACACTTGTTAAGGTTTTTCGCAAACTCCACCGTTAGAGGTGACTTAACAATGACAACACACTTGTTAAGTTTTTTCGCAAACTCCACCGTTAGAGGTGACTTAACAATGAAAACACACTTGTTAAGGTTTTTCGCAAACTCCACCGTTAGAGGTGACTTAACAATGAAAACGCTTGTTAAGATTTTTCATAAATATAGTCTCCACCTTATAACGGTGACTTAACAACGAAAACGCTTGTTAAGATTTTTATATAATCTCCACCTTATAACGGTGACTTAACAACGAAAACGCTTGTTAAGATTTTTATATAATCTCCACCTTATAACGGTGACTTAACAACGAAAACGCCTGTTAAGATTTTTATATATAGTCTCCACCTTATAACGGTGACTTAACAACGAAAATGCTTGTTAAGATTTTTATATAATCTCCACCTTATAACGGTGACTTAACAACGAAAACGCTTGTTAAGATTTTTATATAATCTCCACCTTATAACGGTGACTTAACAACGAAAACGCTTGTTAAGATTTTTATATATAGTCTCCACCTTATAACGGTGACTTAACAACGAAAACGCTTGTTAAGATTTTTTTATATAATCTCCACCTTATAACGGTGACTTAACAACGAAAACGCTTGTTAAGATTTTTTTATATAATCTCCACCTTATAACGGTGACTTAACAATGAAAACACTTGTTAAGATTTTCATATAATCTCCACCTTATAACGGTGACTTAACAACGAAAACGCTTGTTAAGATTTTTTGTAAACTCATTCTTCTGTATCTCTTTTCAGGACAGGATCCCGTACCTGACAAACTGAGCGTGGTCTTTCGTCTGTTTGCTTCCATGACCAACTTCTTCGGACGAGTTAAGTCATAACGATCGTGGTTCAACTACCGACCAATTTGATAAAGTTTTTTGGATCTCAACACTCGCAAAGTTCTCATAATATGATGTCATATCTGAAGGATGACTGACTTTGTCAATTTCTGAGTGATAACTAATTAACCCGTTTGAACTCTTTGCGAAAGAAACTGAAGAAGCTTTTGTAATGGCCTGCTTGGATGTTACTATACTCTGAAGGTTCATCAATCTA
Organism: Sambucus nigra; assembly: GCA_949130495.1. Lineage (NCBI taxonomy): Eukaryota > Viridiplantae > Streptophyta > Magnoliopsida > Dipsacales > Adoxaceae > Sambucus > Sambucus nigra. Next base: position 319,724,905 of record OX422215.1, on the reverse strand, counting down.
ACCTTGGCGTGGATGATGTCGAAGAAGCTTTAGACTACAAGCTACGTTACATCATAATATCCAATTGCCCCCTTTATTTTATTTTATCTTAAGATAAAATAAAATAAAATAAATTACATATATCTTTTACAATTCCCACCCGAAAAAGAATGAAAGCAACCTAATTATTACACTTCATGGGGTGTATCTCAAACTGTCGAGTCTTTGAACAATGATTTGATATTTATGTCGCTCAATATCTACTCGTTCAGAAGCCTCTGCAAAATAATATCTTTCTGACACAATAATATAATATTGCAAATGGTTAGTAAAACTCAGGAAATATCCAAGTACAATTCTCATCATGCCCCCATTATTTTATTTTATTTGATGTAATAAAATAAAAGTTAAATAAAGTCCGGGGGAATTTATGTAATGAATCACAACCACCCATACTTGTAGGTGTATCGTGCTCAATTTAATGTCGTTTAAGCACATGTCCTATCAAGCTCAAGAATGTGTAAAATATCAAGGTGAATTATGAATTGTGAAGCATACTCAAGTTGTTTCGTAAATGATTCATAATGTATGAATATGATGTACCAATTTAGATTATTATTTCCAAATGTCATAAAATACTCGAAGCTTCATTATGCTTCCTCTAAAAAAAAATCTATATATCAGATTTAATGCTTTTATAAATCTTCTCCAATCATCAGCGTAACTCATGGAATTATCATAACAATTTGAGTAGTACCATATGGCAATGGTACATATATCAAAATAAATACTTTCAGCTACTGAAAGAAAATCAAGTATTCACGCGTTCTTGTGCGTTTGGGATGTTTGAAACAAAGATAAAATACTATCGCAAGGACATGTATATCCGATTCATCTCACAAGCGTATTCAATCTATTATGGACATCGTACTTTAGATTTGCATAATCTAGGTGTGTCGCATGGTTTCAAATTGTCAATGCATTCTATTTTGAAATGTCATAATAGGGGAATTGTGTGTATGTATGGTGGAAGAAACATACAAATTATACACATATCAATATAAAATACACGTTTGTACCGTGCCTCATAATCAATAGAGTACATATACATTTAAGTAATCAATTTCATCTCATGTATATTTACAAACACAAAGTGTAAACAAACTGAATCATGCTTTATCATGTGCTAATATAGATGCAACGAGTCGTTATGTACTTACCCATATACTAATGTTCTTGGCAAAAATAATTCATCCCGAGATTTTTTTATTCTCATATTTATTATTGAGAAATATTGTCATTTTGATTGTATCGCAAAAAAACAAAAAAATCACTATTAATAGCACAACTCCATTCGGGACTATTGGGTAAAACCTATTCAAAACAAAAGCTTTATCCCATCATTTCTTAAATATATACTCATAAATGGCTTTTGACATACCAAGTTCGTTCCAACAGGTGTTATAACCGAGAAAACACGTGAGTCCGAATAGTATGTGGGCTGTCAAATAACCTGTCAATTTAGTGTGAGTTTAGTGCGTGTTCTTCAAAAAGAAAAAAAAATGTCCGATCAAGTTGGGCAAACCATATTCATGAAAGGAAAAACATAAATAGAGTAAAAAGGTGAGGGATCTCATTCTTTGAAGTTGGCTACCTGTTTTGCACCCCAAAATCTATCGTGTGTTTTTTTTTTTTTCAAGCTTTACCGAATTTCAAAACCACCATGGTTCGTTCACACTACCAACCACTTCCGTGGTGACCCATTTTCTCCCCCTTTTTTTTTTCAATCTTACATTATATATAAAAAAAAAGGTCGAACGAATTTTAACTCCCAGATGTATCGACGACGAATTTCGTTCGAACTGAGGTCTAACGGGGTGATGTCTCAGTTTGTTCTCTGTTTAAATCTAAGTTGGGTAACTCGTATAGTGAATCGGGGTAGAAGCAACGATCTCCTTCCTGTTTGAGTTTCATCGGTTAGAGGTTCTTCGGAGCAAACTTCGTTGGTACTCATATCTCAGATGTTTGATTTTTCTGCTGTGGTTAATCGGATATATACCTCAATCACAGTGAATCATTTCTGGTACTCAGATGAATCGGCCTGGAGTTTATTTATGAGAGGCGGCATAAAAACGCGAGGGGACACTTATCAAAATGTCAAGGGGGACATATCAAATGCCAAATTAGAGGTGAGGTCTCTTTTTTTTTTTTTTTTTTTTTATTGCTGGTTTCTTACCTCGGAGTGCATATCAAAGTGCAAGACGCAAAACATGAGGGAGCTCAGATGTGGTCTGACGATGTTTTTTTTTTTTTTTGAAAAATCTCAGATGAAACTCGTGAATTACATGCCGGATCTACTTATACACACGAAGACGAGGTTCATCGGAGAAAAGGTCCTTCGGAGAAAAGGTTCATCGGAGCAAAGGTTCATCGGATGTTGTCCGGATTTCTTGTTGAGCTGAGGTTCTTCGGAGCTTTGCTCTCCGTGTTTTCAAAACAAACTTGTGTGGGTATTTTGGTTTCTCAAGGAAGTAAATCAATCAAGTCATGTATCTGACCCAAATCACTAGAAATCAACTCATCTCAAATTTAATATTGCTGAAGGCGCACCCGTTCTATACTTTGTATTTGTTTTGTGACTCCAGAAGAAAACAAAAATGGTGAATCGCAGCTGATACGACAGAGTGTGGTTCGTCGGTTTTCATGCCGTAGATTTACCGACGATGTTTGTTGGCTCACCCATAGTTTATGATACGATTGGACTATTTTCAACACAGTTGGGTTTAGAAAATAGACTGTACATCTAGGCACATGGGTCATCTCATTTTAGTTGTACAAAGCAAAATGTGTCTGTAATTGTACAACAAGCATGTGGCTGCATAGTAGGTTGAGAAACATATCACACGCAACAGTCAAATCAAAACTTATTCATTAATTGGTTACTGTTGGCTGGTACACATGGGCTCATAAAATATGTAGTCTTTTTTGCGGCTTAAAAGATTTGTATGTTGTACTAATGCAAACTATTGTGTCGGTAGGAGAGGAAGTTTAGTGTACTTTTATTTTGTCAATAGCTGTCAACAACTCTTATAAAAAAAACCTCATAAATGACCATAAGCTTTAAGCATGTACTTGTCAGATGTAAAAAGACATAAATAAGATATTGTAGAGAAAATCTTATCCTTGGTTATGTACTTTTTGCTAGCTTTAAACATCATCTGAAAAATTGGTTCAGTCCCATTAATGATTATTTAAACAAAGGGAGTAACCATACACTGAAAGTGTGTTTCAGGTCCCTCCTCGAAGATGTTATCTCACAAACAAAAAATAATCATAACTTAACATATCAACCTTCTGCCATTATTTCTAAAGTAGTTTTAACTGAAGAACTAAGAACAACCGTATTTTATGATTTCAGATATGAAAAGCTCGGCTAATAAATATATCATATGATTGTTAAGTAAAATATGAGATAACATAAATAGAAATTAGATTTCTTATCTGCGATGAAGCTGGATGTTTATTTTTTTCTCATAAATGTTGGAGCACTAAGTTCTTTGTCAATCCCTTTCCTCCATTTCCGTCCACTTTTCCGAGAGCGAACGAGGCGTTACATAATAAAAATCATGAATACCTCCCCAGCAGAGTCGCCAAATGTAAGAGCTGTAGTCTAATTTTGGGGAAATACTCGATTTTAGCACGTGTTTGACTTGAGCAACTTCGGTTGCGCCTACGTATCCGTTATGCTCGGAATCAAAGTCAGCGTAGTTCGTGGGTTCGTACTATTCGCCGGAAAACTCATTGTGGTGGTTTTTTGGAGAGATGGGAGGTGTTGCCACTCTTCTCAAAGAACTCATCTCAAAAACTCTCTCTAAAACCTCATAAGATAAGAAAATCACCCTCCTCTTCCAAGAAGATCCCCAAGAAGATATATCTTTCAAATGTATGGGGGTAGGGCTTATTTATAGCAAAACCCACCCAAGTGGGTCGCCACATGTCAATTAACCCGTGGTGACACATGTCCTATTTTAAGTGGCATGTGTCCCATAACATATGTCAAAAATCTCAATACTAGAATATTTTCTAGTTAATATGTAAATAATACACAAATACGCGTGATATGTCCAACGCGCATAATAATACCTCAGTCGCATAAACACATGGACTTTTGTCAATATTAATCATCTCTAATCTCATTTAATAATTTAATGAGAGGCTTATCATTAAGCCCCTCCTACAACATATATATATATATATATATATATATATTATTTAATATATTTAACACTTGTAATTTATATTTTTGTGATTATTTGAGTTTCTAACTTAAGTTATTGAGGTCAAAATTAATTTTGACCTTTGTTGATACCAAATTTAATCTACTGACGTGGACCAATAATAAGAAGACACGTGTCAATCTACATGGCACAATAACAACGAGGAGGTTTATTTCCCCCGACCAAATCATGTTCTCTCCGAGCAACGAGGAGGACACCCCGAGGAACTCTATCATCCCGAGATACTCTAAGCACTCCGAGGAACTCTTGATCAACGAGCAACTAAGGCGGTCCGAACTGCATCTCGGCCGTATCATTAATTACCAGACGGACAACTGTTCAACTATTCATTATATTCTTGACGCACACGCTGCATTAAATGTATTACCCTTTCATATGTATATCATTTAATGTATTGGACCTTTCATGTATAGCCTAAAGGCTATAAATACCTTGTATCATCCTCATTCAAGGGGACCGGAATTTCTTGAGAGAACTTGTAATCAAGAATTCCACAAACACTCAGCAATAACATAACAGTGGACGTAGGCTTTATTCCTAGCCGAACCACTTTAAAAATCTTTGTCTTATTTATTTATCTGTGATTGAAAAATTAGAGCGATCTAGTTTTTTACATCAACAGATTGGCGCCGTCTGTGGGAACGTGTTACAAGCGTTGTTCTCCACCAAAAGCTAAGTTTTTTATTTTCTCTGTGCATAATCAATTATACATACATCTTTTGATTGAATCGTGATTTTTATGTTTATATACATAAATTAATTGTCCAATTTTTATCTGCAAAATGTTGCATCTCATGATTTTTAAATCATAACTGTTAGATTCATCCTTATTTAGAAATCTGAAAAATAGTAGATTTCATAAATCATAACTTTTTGCTTGATTCTCAAGTTTTAATTTTATATCATAGAATAAATATTTTAAATGATTACATATACCAATATGTACAACGATGATAAGATTTGATCATTTTCATTGTTGATTTTGAAATAAATTTTGCAAGATCTATGATGTCTATTCAAATTCCCATCATATTTTTAATAAAAGAATGGGAAAAGGTTAAAGACAATGAAAAGTCTTCTCATGGAAATCATGATCCATATATATTCTCTCTCTTCAAGTTTGAGACTCTTTGCATTCATTTTTATGAACTATATAATTAATTTGGTTCATCTTCCATCTATGTCAATAAAGTCAAATTGATTGATTTTTTATATAAATCTGGTAATAACTTTAATCATTTACCATATTTTTATCTCTCCAAATTGGGAATAGGAAGGGATCAATATAAAAAAAAAAAAAAAAAAAAAAAAAATTCTCTCACCTGAAAAATCATTACCCACCTCTTGTAAAAGAGGATCAGTAAAATAATCATGACCATATCAAGACTCTGGGCACAAATTTGATATGTTGGCCCCTCATTCATCACATCACAAGGTTTCTTTGTCGAAATCACACGATCTAGCGGATTATTTATTTATTCATTTAATTAACATTCTTAAGACTTAAATTTTACATTGAATGTTATTTTTTGATCTCAAGATTCGAGATATTCTAGTCATCCAACCATATATTCTATAACTTGAGATATCCTTAAATGTTGGTCGACAACATCCATGTCGTTTGTCGGCAGCAGTAGAATCTTGGGGTATTAAAAAATGCTAAGCACCCCTGATATTTCTTTAAACACGAGTTCGGCTTGGGGACAAGCAGGGGGCTTAAGTATTTTTAACTTATGATCACCCCAAAAATATTTTTAAACAGCAACTAATACCTGATTAGTTATTGGAGATTAAATACCTTTACGTCTTATTTATGATGCATATTTGATAATAATTTGTACATCTCACACACGTGTGGCACAAAAATATTATTTCATATTTTGAAATTTTTATGCTGATACATATCATATATTGATTGGATGAGTAAATTATTCTCATGACTAATCAATTCAGCCTACACATATGGTAGAGCAAATTATTAATTTTTACAGGCACAAGATTCAATGCCGACGAATGCTAAAGCACAAATTATTCTATATCCGTTCGGATTCATATTTTATAATTATCTCAGCATGGAGCTCGAAAAAATTTATTCTCTATATATATATTCGGCTCCGAGGAAAAGCTACAACAGTTATTATATTTCACCCCCAACGGATAGTTGGTCGGGGTAATTCTTATTTATATTCAGGCCCAGATATCTTCTCTAGCACAAATGATTCTATATATCCATTGGGATTCATATTCTATATTAATCTCAACATGGAGCACGGCGAGATACTTATTATCATATTCAGCTCTGAGGAGAACTATAACATTTATTATATTTCACCCCCAACGGATAGTTGGTCGGGGTAATTCTTATTTATATGCAGGCCCAGCAAAGTTCTCGGCCATATTCTTATGTTCTGGAAAATATTATTCTTATTCGGCATTCTGCAATTATGCCTCGACAAGATACTTATTCAGCTTTAAGGAGAATTACAACATTCGTTCGGATAATTCTTATTTATATTCAGGCCTGACAACGTTCTCAGCCATATTCTTATGTTCTGAAAGATCTTATTCTTGTTCGGCATTATATGATTCTACCTCGACGGATCGGCGAGGCACTTTATTATTTTTAATTATTCTTTATATCTATTTGGATGCATATTCTATTCTCATTTCAGCAAGGATGTCTCCAGCATTTATTATATCTTATTCAGCTCCAAGGATATCTCCGGAATATATTATATCTTATTCCCAACAATCTGTTGGTCATCGCCGAGGAGGTATCCTGCATTTATATTATATCTTATTACCAACAATCTGTTGGTCATCGCCGAGGAGGTATCCTGCATTATTATTATATCTTATTCCCAACAATCTGTTGGTCATCGCCGAGGAGGTATCCTGCATTTATATTATCTTATTCCCAACAAATCTGTTGGTCAGCGCCGAGGAGGTCTCCAGCATTTATATTATCTTATTCCCAACAAATCTGTTGGTCAGCGCCGAGGAGGTCTCCAGCATTTATATTATCTTATTCCCAACAATATGTTGGTCAGCTCCGATTGGGGGCTTCTATTACAGATATATTTGTTCATTTGGTGGCACATTCTTATATCATCATGCAGTCGAGCATCAAATTCAACCCCGACTAATCACTTTCTCAGGAGGAATATTGAAGTTCAGGAGGTATATTGAAGTTCAGGAGGAATATTGAAGTTCAGGAGGTATATTGAAGTTCAGGAGGTATATTGAAGTTCAGGAGGAATATTGAAGTTCAGGAGGTATATTGAAGTTCAGGAGGTATATTAAAGTTCAGGAGGTATATCGAAATTCAAGAGGTGTATTCTGAAGTATCAGGACGTGATGAAAGAAAGCGACAAGTATTCCACCGAGGAACTCTGTCAGACCAGAAATTAGAAGACAAGTTGCCTATATGGAGGCTATATGTAGATGGCTCATCTTGCACTACACGCTGTGGGGCAGGGATCGTTTTGAACAGCCCATACGAGATCGACATGGAATACGCCCTATGTTTCTAATTCAAAGCTTCTAATAATGAGGTTGAGTATGAGGCCATGATTGCAGGTCTTAATTTGTCAAATATTATGGAGGCACATCAGGTTATTGTCTTCAGTGATTCTCAATTGATCGTAAACCAAATGTTGGGAATATATGCAACCAAAGGAGAATTGATGATCAAGTATCAAGCAAAGGTGACGGAGTTAGTATCAGAGTTTGTTGTTGTTTAACTGGTAAGAATATCAAGAATGGAGAATGTGAGAGCATACGCCTTGGCCCGATTAGCATCAGCTACTCGTACCGAGCTGCGAAGAACGATACCAATTGAAATATTAGAAAGTCGGAGCATAGATGAAGACCTGACGATGAATATTATTACCCTTGATTTAGGACCATCTTGGATGGATCCCATCGGAGCATATATTGAGGAGGAACAATTACCGGGGGATAAGCTCGCTGCCAAGAAATGGAAGTTTAAAGCTGCTCGGTATAATGGTATTCGGAGGATAAGTTCGCTGCCAAGAAATAGAAGTTTAAAGCTGCTCGGGATAATGGTATTCGGAGGATAAGTTCTCTGCCAAGAAATAGAAGTTTAAAGCTGCTCGACGAGGAATTATGGCGGGTTTGCAAAGATGTGTACATCCCTCCGAGGTGAATTGATTAAAGAGATCCATGAAGGGTCCTGTGGAGCCCGTGTAGCAGGTCGAACACTTTTGCAAAAGGTGATGACGCAGGGATACTACTGACCGACGATTGGACCTGATTGTATAGCTTATGCCAAGAAATGTGACAAATACCAACGCTTTTCCTCCATCCGAAGAACTTCACAAACATTGTTGACACCCATCATTTATCCTTGGCCATTTTCCATGTGGGGATTGATTTGGTTGGACCATTGCCGACGACTTGAGGAAGATTCAAATACCTCGTCATCGCAGTAGATTATTTTACTTAGTGGATAGAAGATGAGCCACTTATTGACATGACATACGAGAAGGAAGGTGTACCAATTTGTTTGGAAGAACATCATCTGCCGATATGGTCTCCCTCATGCCTTCATCACAGACCATGGAACACAATTTAAAAACGAGGAGTTTGCTGCATATTATCATCAGTCAAACATTTTGAAGGTTCATTCAGCGCCAGGATGTCGTCAGAGCTAATAGACCAAAAGTGCTCTAAGGAGCCAACCTCCTTTGGTTAGGAGGACAGCTCTACGGAGCAAAAGTGCTCTAAGGAGCCAACCTCCTTTGGTTAGGAGGACAGCTCTACGGAGCAAAAGTGCTCTAAGGAGCCAACCTCCTTTGGTTAGGAGGACAGCTCTACGGAGCAAAAGTGCTATAAGTAGCCAACCTCCTTTGGTTAGGAGGACAGCTCTAAGGAGCAAAAGTGCTATAAGTAGCCAACCTCCTTTGGTTAGGAGGACAGCTCTAAGGAGCAAAAGTGCTATAAGTAGCCAACCTCCTTTGGTTAGGAGGACATGCTCTAAGGAGCCAAAAAATGCTCTAAGGAGCCAAAAGCTTTAAGGAGCCAAAAAGTGTACACCAGCATGATCAACTACGGTTGGTAAGATAAAAATATATTCTCACATTACAACTTATGTTGGTCGGGAGGTAATATTATTACAAAAAGTTCTTTGAAGAGCAAAATATTCCAAAGTACACCAAGTATAGTTGGTCGGGGATAAAAACCCACTAACTGTAGTTGGTCGACGAGGATAAATTATTGACCTTAGTTGGTCGGACACTTTTTATGAAAATATTTGAAATCGAACCAAGTATGGCTGGTCGAGGATAAAAACCCATCAACTGTAGTTGGTCGACAAGCATAATTTAACAACCTTGGTTGGTTGGAAAAATTTTAACATTTTTATACTCATTACTTTATTATTAAGTGATCGAGCAACGTTACTAATACTTGTAACTTCTTTATTACTAAGTTGGTCGATGAACAACACAATATTGTTATACATATGCACACATGTAAAGTATTTTACAAGACAATAGCAATTAAGATTGCAAATAAAAATGAAAGTCTTTCGTTAAATTCAAAAAACAAAATACATTGAGAATGAAAATGTATACTAACTATTACATTGAGATTCCTATTCTATTGGTTTCTTTTCCTTCTACTTTTGAAACAGGTTCCTCACCAGCAGGAGGATCATCTAAAATATAAGAGGAGTTTATGAAGTTAAGACCTTTCAACATTCTGATATTCATCACAGATGATCTATCCGATAAGCATTAGCCCATTCCCGAGAAACACTTGCTCGTCCCTGAGAACCTCTTATTCGTCCCCGAGCAGAGGTAGAAATCAAAATCAACATCAACAGTATTGAGATCTTTGCTACTACTATCCCAACCAATATTGAAGAAGAAGTTATATGAAAATGTTTCAAAGTCCACCACTAGCTCATAGGAGGTAGTAGGTTGGCTAGCAAACCAATCAACATACTTGAAGATTATGACAAGCTACAAACGGCATCATATGTCGTCCAAAAGATAATGCACTTTATGTTAAACAAATCAAGAAGGTAGATCAAGAATTTCACGAGCACCGAGCAACATTGCAGAATAAATACTCCATCCTTTCAAGTAACCCATCAAGCATGAAGCATTGGGGGCTTCTGTTGATACCAAATTTAATCTACTGACGTGGACCAATAATAAGAAGACACGTGTCAATCTACATGGCACAATAACAACGAGGAGGTTTATTTCCCCCGACCAAATCATGTTCTCTCCGAGCAACGAGGAGGACACCCCGAGGAACTCTATCATCCCGAGATACTCTAAGCACTCCGAGGAACTCTTGATCAACGAGCAACTAAGGCGGTCCGAACTGCATCTCGGCCGTATCATTAATTACCAGACGGACAACTGTTCAACTATTCATTATATTCTTGACGCACACGCTGCATTAAATGTATTACCCTTTCATATGTATATCATTTAATGTATTGGACCTTTCATGTACAGCCTAAAGGCTATAAATACCTTGTATCATCCTCATTCAAGGGGACCGGAATTTCTTGAGAGAACTTGTAATCAAGAATTCCACAAACACTCAGCAATAACATAACAGTGGACGTAGGCTTTATTCCTAGCCGAACCACTTTAAAAATCTTTGTCTTATTTATTTATCTGTGATTGAAAAATTAGAGCGATCTAGTTTTTTACATCAACAACCTTAAAAAAATTAGTTATGAAACACATTAATCTTAAAAAAAATTAGTTATGAAATATGATTTTGGAACCGAAAATCGATCTGATCCGATCCGATCCGGGAACCGCTGGTTCGGTTCGGTTCTGTATTAAAGTCGGTTCGGTTCTCGGATTAGTACCAAAATCGATCCAAACCGAACCGTGTGCACCCCTAGCTCGAGGAGATCTATCAAACAAGATCCATGAAGGGTACAAAATTCCAAAGAAATTTTTTTACACAAACAGTAAACTTTACTGTATGCACTAGAATATGAAATAGTTTTATATATGTGACATAACAGACAGTAACATTTACTGTGGTAATATATATATATATATATCCGGTGGATCCAAACCCTATTTTTTCAAAATTACCTTATATTTAAAGGTTCGCGCTAGCGGTATCCAATCCTTACCACCATTGTTGGAGCTTCAACGACCTTTGTCGGAGCTCCGATTTGGGGTGGGTAAGGGTGGCATGTGGTGTCGCTGGCGCGGACCTTTGAAAATAAGAGACTTTTGAATAAATGGGTTTTGGATCCACCGGAGTATCATGGGGTGCCGTTGGCGCGGACCTTTGAAAATAAGATTGGATAAATGGGATCGGAATCCTCTGAAGCGCCGATTTGGGGTGAGTAAGGGTGACATTAGGTGCTGGTGGCACGGAACTTTAAAAATAGGAGCATAATGTGATAACATAGTAAATGCTATTATTTGTAAAAATGTCATAGATATTAAACTTTATTGCATACACACAGAAAATGAAATCGTTTTATATCTGTGATATTTTCATAAACAATAACATTTACTGTGTTAATATATTTATGACATAGTTTTATATATATAACATTTTCACAAACAGTAACATTTACTGAGTTAATATTACACAATATATATATATATATATACACAGAGTGAATCCAAACCTCTTTTTTCTGATATTGTCTTATTTTTAACGGCCCGCGCTAGCGGTGTCTAATCCCGATCACCACCAACCCCAATTGTCGGAGCTCCAACAACCTTCATCAGAGTTCTGATTTGGGGTGACATGGAGTGCCTCTAGCTCGGACCTTAGAAAATAAGAGAATATTAGATAAATGGAATTTGGATCCACCGGAGCTCCAGTTTGAGGTGAGTAGGGGTAACATTGGGTTAGGTTTATATTTGTAATATTTTCACAAATAATAAATGTTACTGTTTGTGAAAATGTTACATCGGCATCCATGCCACCTCAAATCAGAGCTCTGATGAAGGTTGTTGGAGCTCCGACAAAGGGGGTGGTGGGGATTGGATGCCGCTGGTGCGGACCGTTAAAAACAAGATAATATCAGAAAAAAGATGTTTGTATATATATATATATATACTGTGTTATATGAACACAGTAAATGTTAATGTTTGTTAAAATGTTATAGATATAATCATAACCCAATGCCACCCCTACTCACTCAAAATCGGAGCTCCGGTGGATCCAAACCCCATTTATCTAATATTCTCTTAATTTCAGAGCTCCGCGCCAGCGGCACCCTATGCCACTACTACCCACCCAAATCATAGTTATGATGAAAGTCGTTGAAGCTCCGACAATGAGAGTGGGTAATGGTAGGGATTGAATGTCGCTAGCGTAAACCTTTAAAAATATGGTCATTTTGAAAAAAAAAGAGGTTTGGATCTACCGTATATATATATATATATATATATATATATATATATATATATATATATATATATATATATATATATATATATATATATATATATATATATATATATATATTGTGTAATATTAACTCAGTAAATGTTACGGTTTGTAAAAATGCTATAAATATATTGTGTAATATTAATTCAGTAAATGTTACTGTTTGTGAAAATGTTATATATATAAAACTATTTCATAAATATATTAACACAGTAAGTGTTATTGTTTGGGAACATGTCACAGATATAAAACTATTTCATTTTCTCTTGTATACAATAAAGTTTAATACCTATAACATTTTTACAAACAATAGCATTTACTGTGTTATCACATTATATATATATATATATATATATATATATATATATATATATATATATATATATATATATATATATATATATATATATAATATGCTCCTATTTTTAAAGCTCTGCGCCACCGGCACCTAATGCCACCCCTACTCACCCCAAACCGGTGCTCAAGAGGATCCAGATCCCATTTATCCAATCTTATTTTTAACGGTTCGCGTCAGCGGCACCCCATGACACTCCAGTCGATCCAAAACCCATTTATTCAAAAGTCTCTTATTTTCAAAGGTCCGCGCCAGCGGCACTACATGCCACCCTTACCCACCCCAAATCGGAGCTCTGACGAAGGTCGTTGAAGCTTCAACAATGGTGGTAAGGATTGGATGCCGCTAGCGCGAACCTTTAAATATAAGGTAATTTTGAAAAAAGAGGGTTTGGATCCACCGTATATATATATATACTGTGTAATATTACCACAGTAAATGTTACTGTCTGCTTGTGAAAATGTCACATATATAAAACTATTTCATATTCTAGTGCATACAGTAAAGTTTACTGTTTGTGTAAATTTTTTTCTTTGGAATTTTATAGCGTTCATGGATCTTGTTTGATAGATCTCGTCGAGCAGATTTAAAAATAGTAATTTTGCAAAAAACGAATTTGTGAATAAAAAGTTATGATCATTTAAAGATTAAAAAAAAAAGTCCAATCACTTATGTAACTTTCTAAAGGAAGTTACGGATTATTAGTTATAAAAGGGTAAAATTGTGAAAAAATTCCCTAAAAAGTTGGAATATGACCTATAAGATTCTTGAAAAGTCAATAGAACTTATATGAATGTTGACCCGACAAATGGGACTTAAATATAATTTTGTGTTTCTAGAAAATACCATATATTTATTTTGTAAAAATAGAGAATAGGAACTCGCAATAAAACCCTTGCACACTTATTAAAGGTGTGGAACAGAATGAGAGAAGTTGCAGGATTGTGAGAAATGATGATGAACCCAGAAGCACTTTCCGTTGTTAAACCCCCAAACCCTACCCACAATCCGATCTCCCAAACAAAAAACAAGCAACCCATGGAAAAATTTAGAGAAGCTGTGTTCAAAATTGCAGAAATTTCTTCCCCAAACAAAACATTAACACACCCCCAAAAGACCCACATTGAAAAACGCCTCACTGAGTTTTTCTCCGATTTTCACACTCCTAATCATCCCCCTTATGGAGCGGTAAATTCCCACACTCTTTCCTACATGCATTTGTATCTAATGTACATTCTGGGTTTTTGGCTTCTTAATAGAATGTCTGATTTGATTGTGGACTTGGAATAATTATCCACACCCACATGCCAAAATTGTGTTTTTCTTTTGATTTACTCCCTCCGTCCCAGTCGGTGTTTCAAAGTCAAATATTTTTGGGCAATTTACCCTTAGGTCCCTTGTTAATGATTTTTAAACATTTAAGGATAATTTACTATTAGGTCCACTTGTTATGCCACTAGCCACTAGTGTGGACTTTTACAGGAAGAGAATTAGTGGACTTAAGTGTTTAAAATTTATCAAAATTCCTTTAGGGTCCGTTTGGTAACTCAATTCCAAACCATGGAAATGGAATTCGCATGCCAATTTCAATTCCACGGAATTGAAATTGGTCTTCCAATTCCAATTCCAATTCCAAGCCTTGGAATTGGGTTGCCAAACGGGCTCTTAGGGTCCATTTGACAATCCAATTCCATTACCGAGCATTGGAATTGGGTTGCCAAACGGGCCCTTAGTATTTAAAATTTGTTTGCAAGGGACTTAAGAGTACTTTCTCCAATATTTTATTCTCGTCGTTTGAAAGTCAATTCCTACACGATATATCTATGTGTGCATTTGTATCTAATGTACATTGAGGATTGAGGGTTTTAGGTTGTTAATCGAATGGGTGATTGTGGAATTGAAATTGTTTTTTTACCAAAATTATCAACACACCTGCATGCCAAATACCAAATTAATAGTCTCGTCATGAAGTGAAATATTTTATCCCGAAGGGTTATTCACGCAAATGGATAATGCACTTTGCAACTTTTCCACTTAGGCCGCCCCTGATATTAATGTGGATATCGAAACGTGCATTTTTCTTCTTCGACTCTTCACATTTCTCATTAAACTTTTCACCCTAAGGGTCCGTTTGATAGCCTTGCAATTCCAAGGCAAATTCAGAAAAGTCAGAAAATTTTGAAATTTTGAAGCTTTTAGACTGTTTAATAGCGTTAATTTGTTTTCTATGTATAACACCCCTTGAGCACAATTTGCACACTCAAAACCAATTCTTTTTAAACTCTATATATTTCATAAATATATAAATTTATATTGTTCATAAATTTGTAAATATTTATATATATTCCATTAGTAATATAATATATATTATATTATTTACGGAATAGATATTAATATATTATATATTCATATATTTTGTATATTTAATAATATATATTCATATTCATATAATATATGTTCGGATATATATATTCAGATATATATATATTCTATAAAATATATATTCCGTAAACAAATTTTTCACATTTATATCTATTTTCTAGCTTTTGTGTTTGATAGAAATGTGAAAAATTGATTATTTTCCAACTTGTATCAAACGCACACAAGTTGGAAATCATTCATTTGCCTTGGAATTGTTTTCCCTAGAATCAAATGCCCTGGAATTGTTTGCCCTAGAATCAAATGCCCTAGAATCATTTGCATTTTTCCACTTTTCTATTAAACGGACCCCAAGTGTTTGTCTACCAATATACGATTTTTGGGGGTCAGAGATAGAAACTTTCAATTGGAATTTTTAAATGTGGAAATTTCCCTAACCCCAAGTGTTTGTCAATAGGGTTATTTACTCAAATTGCATATTTGAATGAGAAGTATGAAAGGTTGAAGAAGAAAAATGCATATTTGAAGGAGGAAAATGGAGGTTTCAATATCCACATTAATAGCAGTGGCCTAAGTGGAAATAAAATAAGAGTACAATGACAATACCGCCAGAAAAAAAGTTCAGCGGCCAAAGTGGAAAAGTTGTAAAGTTCGTTAACCATTTGCGTAAATAACGCTATCCCAAATAAATAAAGGTTGTTTGAAAGTCAAACATTTTGAAAAAAGTTTTATTTTTCAAATTTATCCTCGTAAAAATGATGAACACCTTTAAATGCATTCGATCATGGTTCTCTCATGAGTATTTTCCGCCCTAGTTTTATATATTATTTCTTGAAACACGATCATTAATTTGAGACGGACTAAAAATGAAAGAATTGACTTTTAATTTGGGACAGAGGGAGTATGAAAAGTTTTTTACTTTCCAAATTTATTCTCGTAAAAATGATGAATGCATTTGAATGTAAGACAAGTACTTGGATCATTATTTTTTCACGGTTATTGGTCATTTAAGTAATTTTGTAATTTCACGTTGTTTTATATACTTTCTATAGAAACATGACTGTTAATTTGGATAGACTGAAAAGGAATTCACGACTTTTAATTTGGAACGGAGTAACAAAAACTACAGATTAGGACTTGTAATAATCATGGTTATGGTTATAGAACATTCGTCGTTTTGGTTACATTTTTAGCCTTGTTTTTGTATCGTGAAAATTTTCAAATTATGTATATAAATTTAATCCCTGTTTTTATTGTGGCAGTATTTTCTTAGGAGTAGTTGGTTTTATTAATTTACTTAATACCATTTGTGAAACAAAGTTATTAAAATTCAATTTTTGCCGGTAAGACTATATTCTAATGCTACAGATTAGCAAATTATCTTTTACAGCTTTTTCTATATATTCACTTGCATTCAAATGAGTGAAGAATTATATTGTAGGCAATTTATATTTTGCATGAAGTTTTATATGTATTTACATGATGCAAATGAATGAATGCATACGCTCTAGGAAATCCATATTTGCAAGTAGTTGTTAGGCATTTGGATTTATGAAATTAATGATTAAGGACATAGCAGCAAATTGTTTTTGCCATTGTTAGATCTATGTATTTGTATCATTTAAAACTGAAATATGTAGCAGCAAATTGATTCTTGCAAATCTATAGTTGGAATTAGTTGGGTATTTCAGATTACAAATCAATGATGATATAAAGAGGGCGATTTTTTATTAATTTATTTTCCTTGTAAGTTAGAAAAAAAAAGTGGGAGAGAAGGCAACAAAAACAGAAAAAGAGTAAGGGAAAAAATCATTGAGAGGCTAACGGGGACTAACAGTGGAAGTCTTATAAAGGATCCAACTTTCTTCTTATCCCCCTTTATTTTTATTCTTGTCCATATTAAGAGAAGAGGCAAAATTCCCTCAAAAAGGTGAAAAAGAATCACCACCCTAATAGGAAAATTTACTAGGATTTCTATGTTACATACTAAAGGAATGAACCATCTGGTAAACATGAAGACAGCAGATGCATCATGGACCTTGAATGCAATTGTCATTTTGGCCCATTCTGTATCTTTGTCTCAAATGAATATTGACAAAACTCACAAGAACCATTCTGTATCATTTGAAATCAATGAAACTAACAAGAATGGAAAGGCATTAGGGTGTTCTGTGATGAAAGAGGGGTGAAAAAGTCAATTTAATGGTTAAGTGTTTCTTTTGGACAGGGTTTCGGTTTTAGCTGATATAAAAAATTAGGGACTATTTGTACAAAATAAATGTTCCAACATCCTATTTATATGATTCAATTACTTACAAGTCCTATTTTTCCAAAACCCCTAAAAACTATGATTGTGGATTCGAAACCACTACACACACACTCACAGCACACAACTTATATACACACTGCAAGTGTTCCATTGTTTCTTGTTCAATTTACGTTTGTTTAGTTATGCACACATATTTGCACTAAGAGCATTTTCCCCATTTTTTCCTCAAACATGGGTAAAGTTTGGCGAAATAGTCAAATTATGGGAAGAGCTCTCCAACAGAGAAATCCACATCTTCCATTCAAATCCTAGTTTAAGTTTAGAAAATGACAAAACAATCTTATTTAATCTCATTAAAAGAACGAAAATCGATCCACACTATCCAAAGATTTTACAAATCAATCCACAAAATAGGATCTATTTGGAAAATTTGATTCTCCCACAAGTGGTCTAAATCTCCCTAGAGGCACTTGAAGGAGAATGTGTTGTAAGATTTTTTCATATCAACATGGATTGATTTGGGAAGTCTTTTGGAGATAGATTTTTTTATTAAAACCATGTGGTAGATTAATCATTTTGACATTACCCCAATTAAGTTTCCGTGGTACTTTTTTTTTAAATAAATCTAGCCAATGAGGGAAGATTTAGGAAGCTCATCATCTTCACATGACTTGGGGAAATTTATAGGAGTTTCTCAAATATGGGGAAGGGTTTGAGATTGTTTGTAACTTACTTTTTTCTAAATTTTAATTTTGAGAAGGGTAGAGGAAGGCTCATGTGTATGAATGGTTCAAAGTCGCGGTATTGGTCGCTGACTCGGACGCTCAATTTTTGACTCGTTCTCGGTATCGGGCGATAAGCAACTATATACTATTTAGAGAACCCCCCCAAAATAAAAAATTTAGAAAAATAAGAATAGTAATGTGGCTCAATTAGACAAGTACAAAAATAATCATTTAATATGCGTAATATTGTCTAGTTGTTTACATTGATGCCGTGTCGCAAATGCCATTTGCAATACTTCATAATAGTTCAATAACACGTAAGCAAAACAATTTAATTAGACACAAACTTCACAAAGAAATTACGTAAGATTTATACAGAAATAAGTTACAAATTTTAATACGGTAAATACATATTGTACATTTCATAAATATAATATTAATACTTATTATCAATTAAGTAAATAATGAAACTAAATCAATATATTTTAAGTAATATAATCTTCTTGAATATAATAACAATACCTATTACTAGTCAAGGATACATTTAAAGTAAATAATCATACATCTTAAGGATGGATAAATAATGATACGTTTTAATACAAATTAAGTAAATACACAAAGATGGTTAAATGGGAAACGACCTCTTTAGTAACACTATATGAAAAGAGAGAGATTTAACCAACAAACCCTATTTGCGACTATGAAGCATCATTTACCCTGATCCGAGTTGAAAGAGATTGCCACTGGGACAGACTTGTGGGTGGATTGGGTTTGGTCCCCAGTTCGATTCCCGGCACTGTCAAAATAATGCTTGGCCAGCGGAAGTCACGAACTGAGAATGGAGATTAGTCGAGGTACGCGTAAGCTGGCTCGGACACCTCATGGTATGCTACCCCCAAAAAAAGAGATTACTTCGATTGTGACGTGGATGCAAAATCGTTGAGTGAGTTAGAAGTTGAGGGAGAGAGATCAAGGCTCGATGATTTATCATGTCTCGGCTGATATATCATCGATATGGGCCGATAGTACCAATATATCACCAATATGGGTCTATTCTACCAGGATATTGCCAATATGGGCCGATACTACCAAGAAATCACCGATATGAGCCGATCCGCACCAATAGTCTAAAACTCAACTCGTAACTTGGAATCGGATCAGTTGGTACCAATACCTAGTCAACTCGGCCGTATGGTCTCGGTTTTGGCCTACACTTTGAATTATGCTTGTTTGTGTTAATGAATTGATATGATACCTTACTCTTTACATTTTGCTGTTAAAGATAATAAAAAAATTGGTTATATTATTCACTTATAAGTAGAAATAAAAAAGACAACATTTTTCATTAAATGAGGGAGTTTGAGATCACCTTAGGGCACTGTTCTTGGTTTTGGAAAAGCCTAGAAAGTTAATGTCACTTTTTGTTTATTAAGAATGTTTTGATCATGTATCTCCATGTGCGTGCTGTTATTATAAATGTTTATATAGATTGAGTTTGCTGTTTTTTGGTAATATATAGAATGTATATATTATGGTTTATGCTTGTGTACTTCAACATGTACATGTACATTAATTTGCGGAAAGATTAATCTTTTTTGTTCTGTTGTCTGACAGATGATAGAGAGGGCGATTGGAGAGTTGAATGAGGACGGAGGTTCCACTGAGGGATCAATATCGGAGTATATAAAGAAGGAGTATGATGATTTGCCATGGGCTCACTTTACATTACTAAAACATCATTTGGGGAAGCTCTGTGATTGTGGTGAGATTTTTCTTACTCGTAAGGGATGTTATTTACTTGCGGGCACAAACCCTTCTCCTAAATCTAGCACCAGACCTAAGAGGGAGCACCTGAAGAGAAAGCAAAAGTTGGACTCAAGTAAGGGACGGGGTAGGCACCGCAAGAATGATAATCAACAAAGGGAAGTTAGTGAGGGACAAAATTTATCTAACAAAGGGCAGGAAGAGGTGACACAAAAACAGAATGAGAACAATGAAGAAAAAACTAAAATGGTACAATATCAATTACTTGAACTGTCCTCTGAGGTGATTAAAGAACCAATTGGAACTGATGAACAACAAAGGAATGGAGGGATTGAAGATGAAGGACCTGCAAGTAAGCAGGCGACGAGGAAGCGAAATCGGGAGTCAGGGAGGGGAAGGGGTAGGCCTCGCAAGAATGATAATCAACAAAAGGAAGAGTTGAGGGAAATGGGTGAGGGACAAAATTTATCTAACAAAGGGCAGGAAGAGGTGACACAAAAACAGAATGAAAGCAATGAAGAAAAAATTAAAATGATACAAAATCAAGTACTTGAACTGTCAACTGAGGTGATTAAAGAACCAATTCGAACTGATGAACAACAAAGGAATGGAGGGATTGAAGATGAAGGACCTGCAAGTATGCAGGCGACGAGGAAGCGAAAGCGGGAGTCAGGGAGGGGAAGGGGTAGGCCTCGCAAGAATAATAGTCAACAGAAGGAAGAGTTAAGGGAAGTGAGTGAAGGACAAAATTTTTCTAACAAAGGGCAGGAAGAGGTGACACAAAAACAGAATGAGAGCAATGAAGAAAAAATTAAAATGATACAAAATCAAGTACTTGAACTGTCAACTGAGGCGATTAAAGAACCAATTGGAACTGATGAACAACAAAGGAATGGAGGGATTGAAGATGAAGGACCTGCAAGTATGCAGGCGACGAGGAAGCGAAAGCGGGAGTCAGGGAGGGGAAGGGGTAGGCCTCGCAAGAATAATAATCAACCGAAGGAAGAGTTAAGGGAAGTGAGTGAAGGACAAAATTTTTCTAACAAAGGGCAGGAAGAGGTGACACAAAAACAGAATGAAAACAGTGAAGAAAAAATAAAAATGGTACAAAGTCGAGTACTTGAACTGTCAACTGAGGTGATTAAAGAACCAATTGGAGCTGATGAACAGCAAAGGGATGGGGGGATTGAAGACGAAGGACCTGCAAGGAAGCAGGTAAGGAAGCTAAAGAGGGAGCCAGGGAGGGGACGGGGTAGGCCTCGCAAGAAAGATGAGACAGAGAAAGCTAAACAACAAAAGGAAGATTTGATGGAAGTGAGTGAGGGACAAAATTTATGTCGCGAAGAGCAAGAAGAGCTGACACAAAGACAGAATGAACTCAATGAAGGAAAAATTGAAATGGTACAAAATCAAGTACTTGAACTATCAAATGAGGGGATTAAAGAATCAATTGGAGCTGCTGAACAACAAAAGAATGAAGTCCGAGTGATTGAAGGACCTATGAGGGAGCAGATGAAGAAGAGTGAGCAAAGATTGGAGCTGAGGAGGGGACGGAGTGGGACCCGTAAGAAAGCTAATGAAGAGAAAGATGATCAACAGAAGGAAGAATGCAAGGAAGTGAGTGAAGGACGGATTTCATGTAAAGAGGTGGTACAAAAAGAAAATGAACCTGATGAAGAAAAAGTTGTAATGGTAGAAGAGGATGATCGGCAAAAGGTAGAATGCAGAGAAGTGAGTGAAGGGCAAAATCCATGTATTGTAGAGCAAGAACAGGTGACACGAAAACAGAATGAACCCAATGAAAAAAAACATGACACTGTAGAAGAACAGAATCAAGTATTTGGGCTGCCAAATGAGGTGAGTGAAGAAAAAACTGGAGCTGATGAACAACAGAGGGAAGTTCTATACAATGGGGCAAATGGGCAACAGAATGAACTCAATAAAGAAATGGTTGATGAAATGGTAGACAGACAGAATCAAGTAGTTGAACTGCCAAATGAGGTAATTGAAGGAAAAATTGGAGCTGATGAACGTCAAAGCGATGGAGTGATTGGAGATGAAGTACCTACGAGAGAGCAGTTGAAGAGGAGGAACCAAAGACAGGAATTAGAAGTTCTATGCAATGACGCAAATGGGCGACAGGATGAACTCAATAACGAATTGGTTGAAATGATAGACAAACAAAATCAAGTAGTTGAACTGCCAAATGAGGTCATTGAAGAAAAAATTGGAGCTGACGAACAGCAAAGCGATGGAGTGATTGGAGATGAAGGACCTACGAGAGAGCAGGTGAAGAGGAAGGAGCAAAGATGGGAGTTGAGGAGGGGACGTAGTGGGATATGTAAGAAAGATGACGATGAGAAAGATGATCAACAAAAGGGAGAATACAAGGAAGTGACTGAAGGACGAAATCCCTGTAAAGAGGCAACACAAAAAGAAAATGAACTGGATGAAGGAAAAGTTGAAATGTTAGAAAAAGGTGATCAACACGAAGAAGAATACGGGGAAGTGAGTGTAGGACAAAACCCCTGTATCAATGACAAGGAAGGGGTGGCACGAAAACAGAACGAACCCAACAAAGAAAAAATTGACGTGGTAGAAGAACAGAATCAAGTATTTGAGTTGCCAAATGAAGAACAATTTGGAGTTGATGAACAGCAAAAGGAAGTGGAATGCACTGATGCAAATGGGCAACAGAATGAAGCCAATGCAGAAAAAGTTAAAATGGTAGAACAAAATCAAGTAGTAGAACTGTTAAATGAGGTGATTGAAGGACAAATTGGAGCTGATGAGCAGCAAAAGGAAGTGATATGCAATGAAGAAGATGGGCAACAAAATGGAAGGATTGAAGATGAAAGGCATGGACTAGATAATGACCTGATTGAAGTACAAGATCCGGAAAAGAAGCAAGGAAGTGGAGTTGGTGCAAAAAAGAGTGAACTGCAGTCTGATCAACAAAAGCAGAGCGAATTTCAGCTAGAAGAAATGAATACTCAAGATACACCCATTGGTTCACAACAGATTGACCAGGTGCAGCTGTCAGAGCTTCCAAATCCAGAAGTTTTAACAATTGAGCCATTAGCCCGAGAACAACAGCAAAAAGTGGAGATTTTTGGAGGGAAAGATGCCCCCGGGTGCCAGCCAAGTACAACGATTGCACCCTTCGATTTACCTGTGAGTAATATGGTGACATTGGATCAATCTTTTCTAACAGAAAGGGTGAAAAGGCAACTGAAGCGTTGGAACCAAAGACCATCTCAAGACTCTGCAACTAATCCAGCACCTGCGCCTATGGGGAAAATGTTGCCCTCACTGTTAGGGCATCAACATCCGGTGCTACCAGAGCTTCCAAATCCCGAAAGGCCTCGAGAGCTAAAACAGACACCAGTGGAGAAATTGACTCTAATAACAGATCAACGCTCAAAACTTCGTAGTTTTCAAAAGCAAAACACATCACAGCAGCTGGAGCTGCAACAGAGACCAGAGCTTTCATTTCCAGAGAGGATTCCACAAGTAGAACCACTAAAAGAACTTTCTGAACAAAACGAGTCAGTAGAGAAGAAGCCAGAAATTAGGAAATTACGCTATCGTCCTCCCAAACCTGATGAACCAGCAACAGCTGCAAGTACAACTGAGTTGTTGCCATTGGAGCATCAGATTGAGGAGCAGCAGAAGTCGGAGCACTGGGGCCGAGAAAGGCAACTTGAACCCAAACCCCATACATCAGAGGAGGTAATTATACATACGTAATATCTCATGTGTGTATTTATATACTAATAGTCTAAATATATATTAAATATCTATATATACATTTCTGTTTGTATATATACGGTACCAAATGGTCTGATGAAAGAACATATGTATCATTTTATGTGTATTATGTATTTGTATTTATACATAAACAAAGCTATATGTATAGCAGACTGATTATTCGTTGGACTGAAATGCGAAAACTATATGTATGGGACTTCTTATGTCATTCTATTTGTTATTTTTGGATCTTTTTAGTTCTTATTGTAAATGAGATTATAATATATTTATTAATGCAATAATCTATATTATCTTACTTTTTGAAAATGTCCGAAGATATTTTGTCACCCATTCCATGTCCGCTTTTTTTCTCCCTCGACCATTCAACACTGAATCCGAAATAATCCCAAATTATCAAATAATAACAACATAAACCTTAACAAATGTAAAATTCTAGAATTAACCCATAAACATACAATATATCTATATAACTACAACACAACCTTACCAAATACACAACTAATTTTTATCTTTAAATTGCCCCCAATGTTTTTAAAAACAATAAAATGACAATGGAACTTCGCAGTTGATCCCTAAACACGAATATACCTGAAAAAATTACAACTGTGCCATCCGAACATGTCCATGTCTTTAATTTTATATAGTCTATGCCATTATGTTAATCTAACTGTGGGTAATTCTCAGCAGGAGCAGCAACGAGGGGAGGTGCAAAAGAGTCGAGGGCGTGGGAGGCCTCGTAAGTCCACTACTGCTTTGCCTCAAGAATTTTTTTTGTTGACAACTGAAAAGCTGCATCAGAAAACCATGTATCAAGGACGAGGCAGGCCTCGAATGACAGACGAGAAAATTCCAGCACACCAGAAATGGTAATTGAAATCATATACTTCGTTCTACTAGCATGAACAATAAGCCCGCTGTAGATATGTGTCAAGGTCACAGATTATTTCTTTTGAAATCGGAATATTGAATCGTCTTTTTTTAATTTAGCAGAATGGCAAAACAAGATTTGAAGATTACTTTGAAGTTATTTGCATTTTGTTATCTAAAAATTTTCATTTGGACTTATTCATCCTTATGTGTGCAGAATGGAGGTGGAATTTTGATATATAATACTACCTTGCAGCCCATAGAGATGCCTCAGGTATTGAAATTATAGAGTTGAGATTATACTTTCTTGTAACGCTAGCTGAATAATTTTTTTTTAATACTTACTGTAGACGTGCTACTTGTATTCTGTAACATTTGTGTTTCTTTAGGATGATCCATGAACTTGAAGGAATATATTTGGTGGCTGATCATAGATTGTTTAGTTACCAAATTTACGGAAAAATGTGGGAATGTTGTTGAGACTTTCCCAATGGCGGGTACCCACTGCTTCCCAACGATTGTCCACTTAATGTTCTATAGTACAATATTTATATATTTGTTAGATTGGTTGATGGTTCATTGTTGTTTATTATGATATTGATTCCTTAACACTCATCAAGGAATGGGCAATGATATAATCTTTGCGGGAATATTTAGTTTCTTTAGTCCTTCAGTTCCTAACTGCATCTATAATAAAAATAAAAATGTCTAATTGCACATGCTTTTCTTCCGTTCTTTGAGTCCATAAATTTTATTTTTTTTGTAATTTTCTCTTGTTGATAGACAAGTAATGACACACATAGTTACTTGTGAATTTTTTTATCCTCTTTAATTTTCTGTTGCGATAATTTGTGAGGTGTTCTACATATATTATTGTTGGCTAAATGTGTATGATTTGTTGATATTATGTTGTCTTTCTATGCGCCTTTGTGGTTTGTGAAACTTATCAGAATCCTTCGATTTTGTTCAGTCAGATCTTATGTTTGATCTGAAGACGATTTGAAACTGCTCTGGTGTGTAATTTAGTATACTGGGTTACTCCCCTTCTCATGTGATTCCACTATGAAATATAATTGCAAACTTTTTATTTAATAAAAAAAACACAAAAATGCACGTGTGAGCGCATAAATTTGTTTTCAGCCCTTTTTCTTTGTAATCATATCTGCTATATATTAGTGGAGGAACTTCTCCAATCTATTCCCATTTAGGTATGTTTGGTTTGAGGTGAAAATATTATTTCTTATTTGGAGATAAATTTTTTCTTCGTATAAATTTACTATATTTATGCAATTTTGCACAATAGTAAATAAAAGTCAACTCGAGATTAGCAAAAATACTTTCCACTTGGGTTAAAAGTATATTACCTTGAACCAACGAATCCATAAGAGAACTTGAAATCATATAGAAGGGGAAAATGATTTGTACATCATGTGTTCATATTTTGGTGTTTGCACAAATGGCGTACCCGCGACATAGTAGAACATGGTTGTCGAAAATGCATAGGGGTTCTGCATTAAATAAGTTATAACTTCGCAACTTAATACATTCATCATTAATTGGATGATCTAATAGAGAATTCTACATTATTATACACCACTAGTTGTCAACCGGTGCGATGCACGGGCGGTATATAACTATTAAAATATAATAAAATAGTTAAAAAACTTTTAATTTAATCAATATAAAAATGTAATGCACAAACAGATGTTGAGCAGTTCAAAAGTTAATTTATCTATACAATAAGATTGAATTCATGTATTTTATAGGTTATGTGTGAGGGATAAATAAACTTTATGTTGGTTTGAAAAAGGCTTTCTTTGCATCAACGGGAATAATAGAATGATATTACGATGCAACAATACAAATAAAGGTGAGAGGGTGGGTAAATGTTAGGTTATCACTTGCCAAAACCATCATTAAATAGTAGTGGTGTGGGCAACAAATAACAAAATCAAATCATCAAATATAGTTTTCTATCCAGGGAACCCATCAAATTTACGACCAGAAAAAAAGAACCCATCAATTTTTTTTTTTGAAACAGTGAACCCATCAAACTTTAAATTCCTTCTATCAAGTAAACACAAATATTTCTGCTACCTACTGAAAATTTTAGAGGTTATAAAATTCGTCATTTACAACGATAAAATATCACATGGGGGAAAGTAACTCTTTTATTGTAACTGATGAAGTTATCATACATGCAGTAAACACACGGGTTTTTGTTTAAGAGGAGTTATATCTCAGTGATTCAAAAACTTTAAATATTAATATATACAATGAACACCCAAAGTCAAAACTCATCAAAACTCGACGAATTTCCGCTGGCTTGTTAGGATCACCATTTGCAACCTATGATTGTGGGTAACTAATGGCAGATCAGAGTCGTCGAAACTCCCAATCAACCACCGTGTCTAGTAGTTCGTTCCCCAACACATTCATTATTGCCGTGGTAGTGTGGATGCAAAGCTTGTCAACCATTGATGGTTGGTAAGGGGATAATTTTCCCTTTAAAAAAATAATGGTAGCCGAAAAACAAAAGAGTAAAGTACTACAAGGATTTTTTCCTTCTTAATTACAGCAATATCAAATGATCTACTAGTGAGAAAAAACCTATATATAGAATCTAAGGGATGGAAGAGGAAAAGATGTAGTGGATTATTGCAGAGAGGGATGAAGCTATAAAATATAAAAGATGAAGAGAGAGGAGAGAAAATGCCATGGTTCGTAAATTGATAAGTGGAGAGAGAAAATCTGAGATGGGTTTTTAAGAGAGAAAAATGGAAAGGTAGAGGGAAGAGGAGGAATAAAAGAAAAAAGAGAAACAAAAAGGTTGAGAGAGATTGGAAGGTTGCGTAAAAGAATGAGGAGAGAGGAAAAGAGAAGTAAATTGAAGTGCCTCGCGGAGTTGGTATGCTAGCAGAGAAACTCTGACTGTAATCGGTTTGGAGCTCCGTTTTTAAAGTTAGTTATTATATGATTAGTGGTTGGGGCGCACACACGAGCAAAATAACATTTCAAAATATATAAACAAAAATATTATTAGTAAACACTGAGAGAGAAATATGATGTAAATACAATATGGGGCCAAAGGCGGTATTTATACTAAAGGTAAGTCCTAATCATATTACCTAACTAAGGGATAATCCTGGATAAGTAAGGAATTTAAGTAACTAAATTTAATAAACTAAGGATGATAATATAGTAAAAAAAGAGATAAATCTCTCTCTTCAACTCTAGTTGGGCAGAACACCCATCCCCCCCTTCCCCCTCCCCTCCCCCTCCCTCATCTAGCTCATCACATTATTCCCCCCCTCTTCGAAAAACCTCTCTCGAGCTTTAAAGGTGATCGTCGTCTGTGTTGAGGTCCAACGGGATATGCCTCTTCCCCTCCCCCTTCCATCTCGTGACATCATTCCCCCCTTTTCGAAAAACCTTATCCTCGATCTTAGAAACCACTTTGAAAAATCCTGTCCCGGAGCTTAAAGGGGATCGTCATCCGTGTTGGGATCTAATGGGATACACACAAATGAGGGTATCAACTTTTACTTCTTCAAGTTCGGTTTAGGGTGGGAGTTCTTCACTATCTTCTAGTAGTCCCGGGAAAGTTGGTAGTCAGTGGTGTGGAGATTTGGCTCGAAATACACCAACCTTATTTTTTGTCCAATTTGGTGGGCAACAAAAGTTGCTTTGTTGGAGCGAACAAGTCGCGGAATGTATGCTTGCCGCTACAGTTGGGTTAAATGAGGGGTATTTTGGGGTTGCAACCTAAGTTTTCTCCCACATATAAAAAGATCGTTTTAAGGGTTTACTGTAGTTTATTAGCAAGTCTTTGGGGAGCTCGAGAGAGATGTGAGCTCTTTTTCTTAAGTTGAGGGTTTAGGTGAGAGGTGAGGTAATTTACCTCACCCATGGGATTTCTTAAAGGTTGAATAGAGTGGTGAGTATGTGTGTTACATGTATGGTTGACGTGGCTATATGTATTGTTTGAGGGGTTTCCCTCTAGGTTATATACGGAGCAGAATACATTGGATTGAGTACATGTGAAACTTGAGAGCATAACATTGAGAGTGTTCTAGATTTAGAATTACTATTGGTGAAAGGAATTTGGGTAGTAGAGTAAAAGGTATGTGATTTATCCTTGATATTATTATTTATTGTACTTGTAATTTCAAATATAGTGGAATCAGGTCTCTCTATGGATGTAGCCACATTGGGGAACCATGTATATCTTGGTGTGCTCGTTGTTGTCATATTTATTGTGATTATTGTTACCATTATATCTTAATTACATTCGGAGTCATGGTTGAGAAAGTTGCCGAAACAACTTGGATATCGGAGCACAACAAATTGGTATCAAAACTCTTGATTCAGTCGCACAATGCATTTGACAAAATTTCGGAATGTGATTTTGGTGTAAAATCGTTAGTACTTGGATATCTTGGGTGTTGTCTTAATCATGACAAGGAATATTGCTTCACAATTTTAGGTGGAGGAATTTAATTGTAATGGTTGCTTCACTCTTGGTGGTTAGAGGGGACATCATTCTTATTCAACATGGGTCATGTATTGGGGTTGATGGAAGAATGGAAGCCGAAGAACATTGGTCATGTACTGCCGTTTGAATTGCAATTATTTGATTTTTTTCATGATTTACTAAAGTATGTCGTCCCTCCCTCTCAAATTCTAGGGTTTCAACATAAGAACAAATTTATTATTAGTTTGTATAGATTTGATTAACTTCTTAGACATAATTTATTTTCTTTGAGAACAAATGTGATTTTGTTATTTTCAACTATTGTTTTTTTATATTTTTTTAGGGAATTATGTTAAATATTTAAAATGAATTTAAGACTCTCAAGATATGTATGTTTATAAGAAACACATGATCACGTATGTTAAGAACTTTAAAAAATTTCTTTCGACTAATAATCTTGTGTCTAAATTTTGTGTTTAAAGTGCCAATATATATGAAATTATATATATAAAAATTATTTTGTCTCGAGTGTTGTCGTGTCCTAATATTTTTTTGAATTGTTGTGCCGACGTGTTCGTGTCACGTCCAACACGACGCGCGTGTCTGTGTTCTTGCTTCATAGCCAAAGACCAACAAAAGCAAGTCGAAGAAACTCAAAAAACACCCGAGAGCCCAACACAAAAGAGGAGCCCCTGGAAGAAAAACTTCTCGTAGGATGAAGACATTTTAATTTGTTCAGCATGTGCGATCACAATAAAAGATTCGAAAAATGGAGCAAGTTAAAAAAAGATGAGCGTGGGGAAAAATGTTGCCCACAAATTCAACAAGGAAACTAATGATGCAATTACCGGAGTGAGCTCACTCAGTACTCAACTTAGCACCATTAGTCTGGTTGTGAGCAAATTATGCACCATTGTCGCAATTCAAACGGCGGATGGAAGAATGGACGACACGCCGTTTGAATTGCAATTATTTGAAAGGGAGGGACGACATATTTCTTAAATTTGCAGCCATTATTTGATTTTTTTCCCCTTCTTTTTTAGCTCTATCGTGTCCCCCACGTGACCCCGTCGTGCCCATTGCATGTCCTTATCGTGTCCCCCGCATGTCAGACTTTTTTAAATACCGTATATGTCCGACGCGCCACATAGCGTGTCGGACAAGTGTCCAAGGCGTGTCATACGCGTGTCCGTGTCACTGGAGTGTCCGACACTTGTATTGGGCTTGGCGAAGTGTCCGCGCTTCATAGGTCTTTTGAATAAGTTTCTATTGAGAGTTTTCGAGAGGATAAAAGTGTTTGTAAATTTGAAAACAAAAACATTGAGTTTTGAGGATGGAATGGATAGTGATAAATGTTAAATTTAGTGAGTATTTAACTAGATGTTAAATAGCCGTTGAAAAGTGGTTGTTGTCCCCATGCCATTCCAACTATCGTAGGGGTGTTCGCGTGGCATCTTAAAACTTTTTGGAGTTTGTTGCACTTTTTGGTGGAGAAATGACATTGGAACATTTTGGTGGAGCAAAATGCTCCAATGCCTTGGAGATGGTCTTGCAAGTGTTGTGCCAAGGTGACGCAGCAGTTGGACAGCCAACCGAATGGAAGATTTGCAGAAGCAGAATTGACAGATCTTTGGTCATTGGCTCAAAGTTTGCCATTTCAATTGGGTTTCATCCATTTTGCTCTTTAAATTCTGCACAGGTAAAATATGCCATTTTACCAGCTCTGCTGGAGAGTAGTAAATCTCAATGTGAGTAGGTGGCTATGTAGAGAGAGAAACAAGAACAGTGAAAATCTATAAAAATTGGTCTTACAACTGCTAAACCCCACATAGGCCATAATACTTTGGGTTCATAAAACGTGATTAAGTAACTATGACAGTTAAGTCTTGCAATGATGCCACAACCCTCTTTTCCCATCTTTGCATGAAATGATCTGCTTGTCATGCAAGGCATACCAACTTTTTGTAGATCGGCGACTTTTCATCTCAAGTTGTCATTGGGAAGTTTGATGATATATTATGGTTAAAATACGTGGTCTGTGCACACCATTTTTTTTCTTTAATTAAGACCAGGCTAAAGATTGATTTGCTTGTGCTCATCTCAAATTTCTCATGTTGATTTCTTCATACTCATTCCAGCAAACAGATTTATTAATATGTAAATTTTATGCTTATTTCCATCCTTTTGGGTTTTGGCCTTCCCATGTGCAATAGCTTTCTTGGAATGTTTATTGCTGATTAAATGTTGTATGATATCAATGGAGTAACCTAAATTTAGGCCTTTAAGCTTTGCAAGTATGTATGCATTTTGCCGTGGTAAATCCTCCTAGTTACATTCCAATTTCCGCTTAACAGCAGAATTTTTATAAAATCTCAAGTTGGTTCACCTCAATATGAGATTTGCTTGTGATTGGTCGTATTTGCTTCGACCATATAAGTCTGGCTCAATTTTCTAGGGTATATGTAATTTATTTCTATTTGGATTATCATGTAATGCTTTATAGTTCTTTCTTGGTTTTTAAAGAGAAAAAAGTAATTCATGTCAAATGATTGAAAATTTTCACCACATTATTGATATTTATTTACAGAGTGGGTTATTCTTTGTTTAA
This sequence comes from Sambucus nigra, assembly GCA_949130495.1. Lineage (NCBI taxonomy): Eukaryota > Viridiplantae > Streptophyta > Magnoliopsida > Dipsacales > Adoxaceae > Sambucus > Sambucus nigra. The sequence continues at coordinate 319,693,001 of OX422215.1, read as the reverse complement.
AAACTTTTAATACTTTTATAATAGGCCCTTTTAGACTTTAGTACCTCTCACTAATTTTTAGTAGCAATAATTACCTTTTTGCTAATGAATAATGGTGACCTGACTTTAAAAGAAAAATAAAAACAGAAAATTCAAAAAACAAAGGGAAACTACTATTGCCCCATAACTGCTCTCGCAACCAAATGCAACTACTAAATCAGCACAAGAAAAATCCACCATATAATTTGTAAATTGATCCCATGTTTAAGAGAATCAAATCCATGTTAGAGGCCACCTAACACGTCTACGGTATACCTATGTAAATTTGGTCAAGTATACTCTAGATATTTGGAAATCGAAATATATGGGTTAACATAAACACACAAGTATATAATGTATCGATTTGGAAATCGAAATATATGGATTCACATACACTAGTATATAGATCTACATATCTATAGATCTGAAAATAGAAAGACATGGCTATGGTCAAGAAAGAGGCTTTGGCTTCGATGGCTTGTGAAGGTGACGATGGTTTGGGTTTTATAGATTTGGGAACTTGATTCCTCATTAATTCTTATTTTGTACTTTTGAGTTTATTCATTTTGAGATTTAGATTTGGGGTGTTTTACGCTTGTCAATGGATTGTTTTCCGTCCGAATCAAGGTGAACATATATTGGTTTATTAAGAAAATTATCGGAACGGATTGAATTTGAATGCTATAATGGATCTTTAAAACTCTAATCCATATCCGAATCCTAACGGATTTGGATGGATCATATCTTAATCCGACCCTATTGAAAAGCAGTAATCCATATTGGATTGGATATATTTTTTTAAAGGGTTAATTGCAAATTTAACCCTGATGTTTGGAGCGATTTCGGACTTTAGACCACTTCTTTCAATTTTTGCAATGTTAATACTGAGGTTTCAATTTTAAACAAATTTGGACAATTTTAGACAAAAATCTCGCAAACACTATTATACAGTCAATTATAACTTGATATGTGTCGCAATTAGGGGTGTGTTTCGGATGGATCAGATTGGAATAGGGATGTTCGGAAAAAATTCCAAAATTTTCGAAATTTTAAAATCCTTTCCAATTCGGGAAAAATAAAAATCGGAAGATCATTTATTTTTCCTATTCGGCCGATTCGGAATATTCGAAATATTCGGAAATTTTATTATTCGTAAAAATATCGGAATAATCGGAATTATGAGTAACAATATTTTTGGAAAATATCGGAAATGCCATTTTTGAAAAGGATATTTTTAAAATAAAAATAAAAATCAAACACTCCACTTTTCATCACCAATGCAATAAACTACGGAGCTATGTGAATTATAAGGCTAGGCATCTCATACCATTTTGGAAATGCAATAAACTACAGAGCTAGGCATCTCTTACCATTTTGGAGAAAGATCAACCAAGGCTTGACTATGATATTAAGAAACTACAAAAATATGTGAATGAAAAAAAACTACTATGTACCTACTTAAAAAAAAAAGAAATGTAAGAATGGTAACAGCTGTAGCAGAGCTTGTGCATCAGTATTTCAGATACAAAAAATGAACAAAAGGAAGATGAGGAAAACTTAATATAAATCATCCTCGGAATCTAAATTCGCATAACACTTGAACATAATTCCGGATGTTGTCTTTCGATTTAGGGTGTGATGTAGAAGGTTAATATATATGGGTATATATTAATGGTTGAGATGATTTTAAATGGAGGGTCAAGATTAAACTAATAAATAATAAATTTTATATATAAATAAGGGTAGTAAAAATGTATTAAAATAAACAAAAATATTATTATTTTGAAAAATATTTTGGATGGATCGGATCGGCATGATATTGGAAAATTCAAAAATTTGGAATCCATATATGATTTCCAATTCCATTCCAATTTTTTTCGAAAAATTCGGAAATCGGAAAATTATAAAATGGTGCCAAAATAGGAAAAATTCGGATCGGAAAACGAAAAATTTGGAAGTTTGAAAATAACTGACACCCCTAGTCGCAACCTATTAAATAATTAAAAAAAACTTAAACTCTTCATAATAAAACATAGAGAGAAAAAAAACAGTATTTTCCAAAAATTAGTAGTTTAAAAAACAGTATTTTCTAATCAAAAACTTTATTTTTAAAAATAAATGAATAAAAAAAATAGAAAAAATATAGAAAAAACTGTATTTTAAAAGGAATAAAGAAAAGCATAAAAAGTAAAGAAAAAACATCAAACTCTATTTTTTAATAAATTGTATTTGAAAAAAATATTTTTTTAAATTAAAAACTGTGTTAATAAAAAACTGTATTTTTTTTTTCATAAAAATGTATTTTTTAAAAACTGTTTTTTTTTACAAAAACATTTTTTTTTAATTGTTAATTAAAAACTGTATATTTTTTCTTTGTTTCTTTTTAAAAGTATTGTTTTTATAACAAATATTGGTTCTTAAAATTACGATTTTTGTATTTTTTTTTCATTATTTATTTTTTAAAAAATACGATTTTTTTAAAAGAAAGCTTATTTTTCTTTGTTTATTTTTTAAAAATATAGTTTTTATAAAAAAAATACTGTTTTTAATGTTTTTTCTTTCTTTATTTTTAAAAACACATTTTTTAAAAAATACTTAAAAAAAAAAATCAAGTTTTAATTAAAAAAATAAAAAAAGTACACTTTTGTAAAACTACAGTTTTTATCATTATTTTTAAAATATAGTTTTTATAAAAAAAATACAATTTTATGTTTTGTTACAATATATATTTTTTAATTTTTTTCTATATATTTTGTTTATGTGTTTCTTTTGTTTTTTTCTAAATTTTTCTTGTTTTAATTTATTTCTTTTTAAAATACAGCTTTTAATGAAAAAATACAGTTTTTTGGAAATACTAGTTTGTTAAAATACAGCTTTTATGTTTTTTCCTTATTTTTTTTATGTTTTCCTTTATTTATTTTGAAGAGTTTTTGTTTTCAATTATTCATTAAGTTGTGACCTATGTCAAATTATAATTGGTTGTATAATAGTGTTTGTAGGATTTCTTTTCAAACAGGTTTGTTAAACAACTTGAAAACAAATAAAATTAATATTATAAAAATATCTAATATTTTGTTTTATGTAAATTCAAAAATCCATTTTGTCGTCCAGTAGCGACAACTGTCTTTTTGATTGGTACGCAGTGGCTCTTGGGTTGGGTATTGGTGTAACATTACCTATTGATAAATCCCTAACTTTAGGTCCTTTTTAAAGTCTTTTTAAATTCATTTGAGCATATATAAATATGTACTATGTTTACATATGGATCCTTACGTCGTCACATTTCAGTTAGGATTAGGAATAGACATAATCGAATCTGTTTTTTTATGTATCTTTCGTTATTTTGTTTGGACCTTATTCATCTCTTTGGATTTCTATTGAATCGAGAAATAGGTATGATTGTCAATCTTTTGATAGTCCCTCATTGGTTGTACGCGGATTCCATTATCAAGAAGCGTATCCACAGCTTCTTGTACTAATTCTCCTGGTGTAGATCTACTAGTTGTTAATAGATCTGTAATAGTATTGTTCAGATGTAGGATATCTATCTAGAAGTTTTTGCAACTCAATCATAGATGATGGAATCATACAAAATTTGACATTTTCGAACTCTGTCGGTAACTCATTAGAGGCCCAAGAAACAAAGAGAAGGTGTGTACAAACGAGATATTCAACAAATATTTATTGTCGATAACCTCATATCAATCAATCGAGTATTGATTAATATGTAATCGATCGAACACTACTTGAAAACTGCTCTTCTGCTGAGAAACGAAATGTTCCAAATGTTTCTGAAAATTCTTACTCCCATTGGACAATTTGACATCCTATCACAAATGTCTTCTCCATCCAATCCATGAAAGTGCTCTTATGGAATGCTAAGAGAGCTTCTAGGCTCAATTTAGGCTAGAATTCATGAATTTCTTCAACCAACCCCACCCTCACCTCATGTTTGTGATGAAAAGTAATATTTTTAATTCTCTTAGGAAAATTAAGAGGTTTCCTTTTGAGGGTAATCACATTGTCCCAGTTGTTAGACTATTTGGGGATATGTGGGTTTTATGGAATATAAATATTATGACTATCACTATGGTCTTCCAATCTGAAAGAGTTGTTCACTTGCCGGTGTAGATGGCTCCTCCTAAGCCTCATCTGATGTTAACTTGTGTCTATAATTATGATCAACCAAATCGCAGAGGTCAGGTATTGAATATTCTTTGTTCTTTATCTATTGATATTTGTATGCTTTGACTAGTTTTCAGAGATTTTGATTCAATTTTATTGCCCTCTGAAAAAAATTAGTAGTTTACCATTTAATTTTTATAATACTAAACCTTTTTGCTCTTTCATGGAAGACTGTGGATTAGATGGTTTAGGATTTAGTGGACCTACACATACTTGGACTAATAAACAAGGGATTTATAACCATATTAGAGAAAGATTAGATAGATTATTATCTAATGATAAATGAAATATTAAATATTATATTTCCTATGACTAAAATCTCTCATCTTTTTAATTCTAGTTCTAATCACCACCCTCTTCTATTGGACTCTAATCCAACCTTATATTTTAAGAATTATCGTAATATTTATGACCGTGCTTAGCTTACTAATGCGACTTATAAATTGTTTATTAAAAAATGTTGCAACCCTTACATTCAAGGTTATATAGCCTTTCAATTTGTTCAAAAAGAAAACTATTTGATGATTAAGTTAAAAATATGGAAAAATTATACTTTTGGTATTTCTAAAAATATAATTGTCTAAACACACATATATGTTCAACTTGCTTTTGTTAAGACTGCTTTAAATAATAAATTAACCCCAGACTTGATTAATAATAAATTATGTCTTAGAAAAACTTATGGATTTACTTTAAAAAGAAAACATTGATCGAAAGCAGAGGGCGAAACAAAATTGGTCAAAAAACGGGGATTCAAATACTAAATATTTTCATTCTCGGGTTAATCATAGAAATCTTAAGAATCGCATTTTTGCCATTTGTAATGACCAAAATGAATGGCTTACTTCTCAATCTGACATTGAATTGGAATTTCTATCCTTTTATAAAAATCTTTGCAATTCTAATAATCCTAATATGGATAATATCACCTATGATCGTTGTCCTTCTCAATTAATTAATAATGATTAAGATTTATTAAATAAGCCTATTATTAACTTTGAAATTAAAACTATTATTTAGAATATGCCTCATCACAAGTCTCCTGGGGCCCGCCTCACTTTTGAATTTTTTAAAGATCACTAGGATGTGGTGGGAGCTAATATTACGTAAGTAGTTCAATCTTTTTTCATTTAGGATTTTGGCTCAAAGAACTTAACAAAAAGTATCCAATTTTTATCCCTAAAACTAATCTTACTAAAACTTTCCAATTTAGACCTATTAGTTTGTGTAATGTGGTTTATAAATTATTCATGTTGTTATGATTGATCGAGTCAGACCTTTCTTATCCAAAATTATGTCTCTTTTTCAAAACATTTTTGTCCCTGATAGGGATATTCAGGATAACATATTAACTACTCGTGAAATGATTAACATAATGAGATAGCTTCAAAATCTAAAAATAGTTGTTTTTCGCTTAAACTGGATCCCTCTAAGGCTTATGATAAATTAGGATGGCCTTATATTAAATGGATGCTGCAATAACATGGATTTCCTAAATATTGGATTACTCGCATTACACCACGTGTTACTACTCCTACATTTTCAACTATTATTAATGGCTAATCAGGTCCTTCTTTTAACCCTTCTAGGGTCATAATACAAGGTGATATCCTGTCACCTTATGTTTTTATTCTTGCCTTAGATGTTTTCATATGTTCTCTCAGTAAAGCTGATAGGTATAAAATTATTTATACTTTTAAAGCATCTCAATATGGTCCTCATATACTTATTTTGGCTTTTGCTGATAATTGTATTATTTTCTTAAAAGAATCTCTTTGAAATGTTGATAATTTGAAACTTCTTCTTGATAAATTTTGCTAACTTTTTGGTCCAAGTGTTATAATCTGTCATTTTCTTTTCTCCAAACATGGATATTAATAATAAACGTATGATTAAATAGACTCTTAATATTCCTCAATTTCTTTCTAACGAAAAATATCTAAGTGTGCATATTATTAATGGGAGAATGACAAAATATTATTGAGGACTTAATTATCAAATTAGACAAGAGAATTAACCTTTGGTATAATCAATAATTATCCTATTCATGTAGGTACTTTTTATAAATTATGTCTTAGCATCTCTTCCTATATATAGTATGCCTTATTTTCAACTGCCCAAAACACTCATTGATGAATATTATCTTAAAATTAAATGGTTTTTTAAGGGTTGCTCCCAATTTTAAGACAAAAGTTTCTATTCACCGACATTTGGTTTCTACAGTTAAATATCTGGGTGGATTTGGAATTAAAAATATGCATACTCTCAATCAGAGTTTTATATAAAAATGTAGGTTGGTTTCTACTTACTAAACCAAATTCTCTTTGGGTTACTGTTATGAAACCTCAATATTACCATAATAATACTTTTTTAAACTCTAGCCTTAAAACATGGAAACTCTTGGGCCTGGAAAAATAATTTTAAAGGAATCTTACTTCTTAAAAGGATTGCAATGGATTTTATATGAAGGAAATGTTAGATTTTGGACGGATAATTAGATGTCTAATCTATCCTTAAAGTCTATTTTACAGATTGATAATTATGATGAATCTATTAAGGTATCCCAATTTAGGACTGGACAAACTAATGATTAGGATGTTCCTCAAATATCAAAATTTATTCCTATGAATTTAATTTCCACTATTATTAGTATTCCTCGGCACGATAAGAATTTGCAAGATATTGCATTCTGGAGTCTTAATAAAAAAGAAACTTTTAATGTGAAACAATTATAACTAACTCACTGATAAAAATTCTAGTATAAACATGCCTTTTTAATCTGAAGTTAGTTACCTTGCACTAACTTACTTATAACTAACTTTGTTCAAGTTATGAAAATTACCTTGCACTAATAAAGTTAAACTTTTATTTAGTTTTTTGTCACATAATGGCCTCCCTAGTGATGATATTTTGTATGCCAAACATATTTTCTATTTTGATAAATGTTATTTATGCCATTAACTTGATTCAAATTGTCACTTACTAACTCAATGTCCTACTTTTCTTAATATTTTGGATGTTAGTGGCCTCAATTTTCCTTCTCCGACTACGCACTTCCTACTCATTCTTTCTAATAAGAATTATGTTGAGTCAAATTCTAACTGTATTGCAACTCCGATAATTTTTTTTACTTGTTAACGTGTTTGGAATTTGCATAATAATGTAGTTTTCAACAATTTTTTGGCTCAATTATTACTTCTAAACCACCAAATTAGAGAAAGTATATATAATTACAAAAATATTGGATTTAATACTAATAATGTGGCTGAACTTTGGGCAATAAAAAATGGATTACATCTTGTTAATCTTAAAAGGTATTCGAAATATACTTGTGGAAACGAATTATTTGTCTACTTTCTAACAGTTTTGTAAGACCCCATGTTCGAGCCACCATATTCTGCAGTTGCTTCGGGATTGCTGCAGGGAAATTCAAAAATTTTAAATTGTGTGGATTTCTTTTGATTATAGAGAGACCAACGCGGTAATAAACGTTCTAAACAAAACTGGAAATCCTTGTAGTTATATGAATATTTTTTTGATAGAGCGCCTAGGTTTATCCACAAACCTCTTTTGGATGATATTAACAGTAATGTATTTTGTATTTTTGGGAATAAACCTAAATTTTGTAATGCTCTTATAATGTAATAAATTTTACTCTTCTCTTAAAAAAATGACGAGATTATATAAATCAAGGTTCAAGTTTAAAGTATTAGCTTTGCTTTATAATTTTTTTTTTATAAATACCAAATCGGGTTAAATTTTGGGCCGATTGGATATGTATCAATCAAAATATAATTTTTTTTCCTACTTGGATTACCAGGTAATCGAATTACTCGGTTATTGCATTCCTTAACACCATTTAATAACCAAATAAATATACGTTATTAGGTTCGGCTATGATCAATTGCCTATTCCCCTCCTATTTGGGTTTACATATAGGGTGTTTCTAAGGGCACCACATTTTTTGCTTCAAAATACCACAACATTGTTTTTACTTCAAAATACCACTTATTTCTAATAGTTACTTCCAAATACCACATTAAGGCCACCACATATTTAAAGTTATAAAAATAATTTATACTCTTTCCCCCCATCTCTCTACACATTCAAACCTCCAAAACCTTTCATCTTCAACTTCCAAACTTTTCATCTTCAAATTCATTCTCCTTCAACTAAAGATTAAACATCAGGTTGGTACATTGAATACACTACCCATTTGAATACCAAAAGTTTCGAACTACCCATTTGAGTATCCTTTTGAACTTATATACGTAGAAATTAATAAAAAATTGTTGTTTCTCTCACAACTCAGTCGAACAGCTCCAAGGTTTTGAACGATTTTGAACACTCTTCGAACTACTCCATAGCTCTACACTCAGATGAACTACTACATCACTCTACCGATTGTTGTTTCTCTCACAACTAATAATTTCAAGGTTAATATGACTACAATAACAATGTTTAATTTTACCAACTAAACCAACAAACTTGAAATCCATGTTTTTTTTTTTTTTTCCAGATAATAAGTTTCAATTAAACCCATTTTGAATGTTACCCTCGTCTGGATTGTTGAAAAAATTGAAGAATACGAACTAGGGTTTCATTCGTTATAAACATACCGAATGAATTCTATTTATTCGATATGTTTATGATGAATAATTTTTTTTATTACCTAGGGTTTCATTCGTTATATTTATGCCGAATGAACTATCATTTTTCGGCATATTTATGTCGAATGAATCTAGGTTTTACCTAGTTTCCATTCACTATATTTGCTCCGACATCATACCTTCCTCTCGGTGTATTTATGCCGAATGAACTAACATATTTCGGCATATGCCGAATGACTTTGTTCATGAATAGTGTTAATTACTTATGTTAATGACTTCAACACATGACTTATATTAATAGATGATATTTTCATAATTACATGACTTATTTCAGCTTTCATTGGAGTATTATATAAAAAAAATGTTTATAGCTTTCTAAATATCCCATAAGATGAATTAAGTGAGGCTGATATACACAAACTTTTGGTGATCTCTATTAGGCATCCTCAACCAACAAGATTTCCGCGCTCTACCTTCATGTGCTTAAAGACCTAAAGAATGTGGGGAAACTAGCATGGGGAATGGTTATCCTAGCGTATGTGTATCGGTAGTTGGGCCTTGCCTCTCGCTCAGGTGTGAGGCAAATAAGTGGTTGACTCTCTCTTATGCAGGTAACTAATAATCTAAATTCATATTTCGATTATGTATGTTTAGCAATTTCCCCCCTTTCTTTTAATAAATTCATAATATGTGTGTTTTACAGTTATGGATCTATGAGCACTTCGTAGGGGTTGGCGGATGCATTGACATGGAGTTCAATGAAACCATGCCAAGGATTGCACGTTGCTCATTGCAATCCGCCTCTCAGAAGAATGAATTTCAAAACTTAATCAATTATCGCGAGCAGTTGGATGTGATGATTGTTGGTAATGTAAGTAAAGTCTTTGGATTATTTGTAATGTTCTCATTTCACTTTGATATTTTTTGACATTCAATTATGTATGATTTCTATGTAGGCTATTTGAAAACCCTATCGAGATGCTCAGGCTGCTTATCCCTTTCCCGAAGCATCATGGTATAGTGGGATTATGGTTTGTTTTGATGTTGGGGATCCCTATTACCCGAAAAGATGTCCGAGACAAATTGGCCAGTTGCAAATCATACCACGTGAGCCCATGACACCCTTGAAGGACGATAAGGGAGACAAGAAGGCTCGATACAAGGTCAAATTCGATATGCAAAATTGGTACCAACAAAACTGGCAAGACCACCTTCTATCTGAGAAGTCTCGATCGGTACCCGTATCAAGCCCGTGGGACTGTAACAGTGATTGTATGGACTGGTCCTATCCAAATCCCATCCTAGATTCCAAGACTCCACCTTGTCAAGGTCAAACAAAAGCAAACATATTTGGTAAGTTTATATTTTTACTAATTCCTAATGTGTTAACTACTTTGATCTTTCTAATTTCGTTACTAATTTCGTGTTATTATTTTTTCGATAGGTGGACGAGGTGCGAAAGGCGATGGATCTAATGAAGAACAATATTGACGATGGAATTGCACCCAGTGTCCAAGCTTACGATATTCTAGCTACGACCATTGGGGTCGGCCTGCCGGTTGTCATTGAAGAGAGGGTAGCAAAGGAAATCAAGTCCAAGGGTAAAGGAAAAAAGAAAGTAGCTAGAGGGTCCCAAAGAAGTAAAAGAAAAATATAGGAGTTTTGATTTAATATTTTGAAGTTGTAGTTGAGGGGTACTAAATGGATGGTTGTAGGTTTGAACTTAGTTTGAATGTAATACTTGATTTAAGTATTGAAAATGATTATTCGTTTGAATATTGGTTTCATTATTGGGATGAATATGAATTTAAGTTTGAAAGTATACATTTTATTTGTTTGAATTATAACTTTGAAATGTTTGTATATATTGGAGTTGGTATATATTATGTTATATGTTGTTATATGTTAGTATATGTTGGTATATGTATGTAAATGTTGGAGTTGGTGTATGTTATTGAAGATGGTTAGAAAGTATATTGCAGTTGGTATATGTATATTGTGTTATATGTTGGTATATGTATATTGCTTGGTTTCAAATGGATATAAGCATCATTCTCAATATACAAAGTGAATATGTTCAACTGATTCGGTACATTCATAACGAATGGGATTGGTTAAGGATATACTTCCCTGACAGTAGACAATGTAAGAATTTGGCTTGGCTTCATTCGGTGTGAACATAGCGAATTAGTTCATTTATTTCGTGCTAAATATAGCAAATGGGATTGGTTAGGGATAAACATCACTGACAGTGGAAATGTAAAATTTTAGCTTGGCTTCATTCGCTATGAACACATCAAATTAGTTCATTTATTTCGTATTAAACATAGCGAATGAAGTTGGTTTGGGATAATCATCCTTGACAGTGGAAAATGAAGGATTTGGGATAGGCTTCATTTGCTATGAATATACAGAATTGTCCTACCATATTCGCTATGATTAGAGCGAATGATGCCACTTGTCCCATTCATTTCATTTCATTCCATACAAATTAAGTTATATACCAATTTATTTCAAATCAAGTTCAATTCATTTAATTTCATGTTATTTCAATTAAAGTTCATTTTATTTCATAAAACTGTATTTCAGTGCAAGTTCAAATCAACTTCAATTCAAGTTCGTTTCACATTATACAATTTCATTTCATTTCATACAACTTCAATCAATTTCATGCAACTACATTTCATTTCATACAACTTCATTTCAATTGTACTTCATTTACAGATACAACACCAAACTTTACATGATTTGCTAAAATAAAATACATCTACAACTAGTTGATCTCGATACGTTGATCGTTGGTTGCTACATCCATTGGGCAGATTTTCCAGAACTCCGCTAATTGATCCTTCTATTTATTAATCCAAGGTTTTGCTTCGGGCAATTAACAACTATGCCAGTGACTTGCTACCGGTGGAATTGAACAATCGTACTTCAACTTCAAAGCTACAAAGTTATTCCCGCAAACATGAACAATCTCTATGAACATTAGATGCACGGCTCGTTCATGTCTCATCGGTAGAAATGTTAGACACTGTCTCTTCGAGATGAGGATGCATACGCATTTGTAAGTTTTCGCCAAAAGATAGCCACACTCGCGCATGATCATCCAAGACTTCGACATACATGGGTATAATCATCTATCATATGTATAATAGTGTTTTAAAACCAATCACCAAAATAGTGTGCATAGAAGTCATTATTTGCCATAACTTCTTCAATCAAGTCTGATCTCACATATCTACATCCATCGGCTCCAAGGCTGAGGCATCTAGCAACGCATCTAAATTCACAATTTTCATTAGCATTAACCTCGATGATATTTTCTACGATATCTTTATAAAAGACTGGTATCTCATTGATATATTGTTTATACGCGGGGGAGTAGTTAGGGAACCATGGGGCGGGGCGGGTGAACTCCGTGAAATCAATTTTCTTCTTACGCCTTTGGACCGCGGGGTGTTCTTTTTCTTGTTGATTACCTAGCAATTTCAAAGCCCGAGGAATTCTGTTTAATATACTTCTCATGCTTTTGCTTTCGAGTAGTTGGTTTTCGACCTCTCGAGCGACCTTTGAAATGCTTAAGCAAGAATGGCTCAAATAGCCTAGTTGTGGTGGGACAACCGATGTCCTTGAGTTTTTGTAACATGGCCATTTGCTCATCGATAGTTGACCATTTCCACCTTTGTTTAAAAATTATAATTTTTTACTAGTAGTCAACCATATGGTACTTCACTAATTTGGGCACCATTATTAATTTGCTCCAATGTGCATCGATATCCCCCCATAGTATTGCCCTACCTCCATCCAGTAAATGACCAATTCATGAGCGCACGATACATCATAGATATTGTGTGCCACGTGTATGCATGATTTAACATCCATGCCAACGGTATCATAAGTCTTTAGCTCCTCAACAATTAGGTCAATGGTATAATGAGGAACCCCAAATATGAGCTCACGTAAGATAGGAATATTGTGGGAGTCCTTTAATTTTTGCAAAGAATCCTCAAACTCCCTGTTAATCTCAGTCACTTGTAACTCAATGTAGTTATGGATGCCGAAAAAAACTTTGTTAAAAGGAAGTTGAGTACTCTTCAAGTGCCTCTTCAACTTGGCGTGTGCTCCTTCACAATGGTTTGTAGTTCAATTATTTATCCAGGCATGAATAAAGCTCTATCTTAGATTGTACCATGTGCAATCTATGTAGTGAAGCATGTTCGGGTATGCAACCCAATCAAAGTGAAATAGTGTCCACTCTTCATTAAAATCATTCTCGGTGGGGGATTCAACCAAATGCATCCAATCCCTCATGAACTTCTCCGATGAATCCTCATCGTGGATCTCTTCCTAGCATGGAGTTCCATATTGAGATTAATGTGGAAAGTACAAACCATGGATCTCGCCTCGGGGAACACAACGCGTTCATGCATGCGTACTCCTGATCTGTGATGAAAATCGTAGGGCATGCAAACGGATTGAATAAGAATTTTAAACGTCCCAATGCCCACCGATAGTTCTCCACCTTCTTCGTTTCTAAAAAAGTAAAGGCAATATTAAAAGTCCTTCCACACGATGTTATACCAACCATCTCGAATAAAGGCATCTTGTATCGATTAGTCTTGTACGTGCAGTCAACAATGACAACGGACGGAAAACACTTAGCAAGTTGGATTGAGTTTGGATTAGCCCAAAAAATATCTTCCACCTCCATGGTAGACTCATTCGTTATATACCAATAGACGTAATTTTTATCCTCAGGCAACTTCATTAACTACTGCGTCGTTGTTCTACCCTCTTGTTCGGAAATACTCAACTTCCCCTTGACGTTGTAAATGGTTTTCATGGTTGAAACATTAGTAACATTACTACTTTTTATCGTCGTTAGAATGGAGGTTGACTTTACCCCGCTCAAGGACATCTCTTTTACAATGTTTTTCTCCACCAAAGTGAGTCAATCGGCGTATGCATGTCCAATTAATGTTTTTGGAAATTGGTGGTTGTAAACACTGCTAACGACTAACAACATCCACTATCCGTTGTGAAGTGGAATGCCCTTCAACGGAAACGGATAATTGCACTTACGAGTGTCCGTGTCCGTCTTCCGACTTTTTCCCCTTGATTACTCCCTTCGTTCCCATCATTCTTCCCGTGATGATCATGGTACTCACCACCTCTCTTAAAACCCATGTGTAGACGTCCCTTACGCGTTAAATAAGGTGCGTCGAACTTGGTGGTGACTACTACTGTTTTAACGGATCCTGCTTGCTCTTGAGTCCAAGCAGCCAACTCTTACCGAGTGGAAAATACCTGGGAATTAAGAATATAATTAATTAGTACAATGTAATTATAATATATAAATACATTACATCACTAATAGACATTATAATACTTGCTCCGTAATGAACGTCGCACTAACATCTACTAACACCGAAACACCTTCCCCTTTATGGGGTATATCGATGTTCGCTAAAGCCTGCTCAAATAACAAGGAATTGAATTACATGAAGGCATGTTGCATAGGTAAAATTGTTATTAGGTGGGAATCAATAGAATTTGAATCACAACGTAATTACATTTGATAACAAGCTTGCAATGTAATTGATAACATAATTACATTATATGTTTGAATTACATTGCTAATGCGACACCCCGCCTAATTAAATACCGGGCGATCACTCCTTTATTAAATTAAAAATCAAGGTGAACAGTTGGTTCATTCTTAGCATCAGTGTCGAAAATACTTTTCAAATTCAAACACCCTAAATAATTAAGCTAAGTGTCAAAACCATTTTAGACATTACTTTCCAAATTTTATTTTATATAAACCAACATTTAAAACTTTGCATAATTCACAATTTAACAGTCACACCACAACTATCCTGGAACATACAATCCAAATAATCAAACATTCAACTAGTTGAATCCAACATTTAATACTTTAAATGAAAACATCCTGGCAATAATAAATCCCAAAGTGCAAGTACTGGAAATAAATGGATTACAATATCCAATAAAACATCCGAATAGTGGAAAGGGCGACACAAGCCCAACTGAAATAAATAATACTAAGAGTAGAATCAAATGAATGAGGTCGTCTAAGCAAGAGGCCTGCAACTCCCACCTAAGCTGCAACACGTTCCTTCCAAAGGATCCTATGCAAGACGCCCTTATGGCTGGGCACCTGTAATATATACATATATATATACAAGGGAGAAAGGAAAATAGAAACGGGTCAGAGCCCGATTGTGAAAATGATTTAAAATTTGTTTAGCAAGTATTTAAAATGTTTACAGGCCAATGCAACAACATATTAGTGCGACACTCTCTTGAGAAATTCTCACCTCTCTTCTAATGTGCACACCTATCGCATTAACCTTCCCAACGGTTTAACTCATCTTATCTTAGGTTACTCGTAAGATTTAAATTAAACAATTCAACTGTTTAAGAAGTAAATTTCATTTAGTAACAAGGCTCTCATTTTTAACTTTATTTATTAATAAAGTTTTTCAGAAATATATTAATATACTTTTCAAAACAAGCATTTCCAATTTGAAGTCATTATTCATTTCTTACTTACCATAAACACAATAGGAAGTTCCAAATTTCAGAAATTCATATATATATTAAATACTCGTATAATATATATATTCTAACAGCACCCCACATAAAAATTATGGTGCCGGCATACTCTGCTATCCAATCCCCGTATCATTCGTACTAAAGGAAATACAAGTTCGGAATCACTCTCGAACTATATTAATACATACACAAACAATATTAAGGCGAAGCATAGTTTCCAAGTCCAAGAGGTCGGCACATACTCTCGCGTCTCTTAGGACCGCGACTATCGATACGATAGTCTGTACCTAGGATTCCTATCTTCTTGGGTACAAGTCAATATCCCCCATAAAGGTCCCATCGAGATAAGACTGTCCCAGAGCAGTAACCTCAGGGATAGAAAGTAGCGCGGGCATGATTTTCACACGTATATAGTATATGCATAAACACAGACATATAGATATACTACTTTTGCCACATCGAATTTAGGTTCATCTCATAACCCATAATTATAACATTTATCCTTATTCTTCATTATTTAGTTATCGCTTATAATGGTTCGTCTCTTACTTTAATTTGAGGGATTATTCCAACTCACTACGTAACACTCATGGACTCTATACTCCCAAGTGTAGAATTTCAGTAGGTACTCATCTATTTTCTATCGTCCCTTATATGTAAACATCCCAAAAATGCAAATCTCGTCTTACATTAAAGGTCTCATAATTATTAATAAGTCCTACCGGTCCTCTTTATCTCCCAAAATATTTTAATAAGGATGTCCAAATATTTTTACTCATTTAATTTGAATTTAACTATTTACAAAGGGGAAATATGAATCTGCCAGAAGGGGTCGATCGATCGATGGCAGGGCTCGATCGATCGATGTGTCGATCGATCGACACTCCTGGTTCGATCGATCGATCAAACAGGTATGCGAATTCTGCAGATTAACAGTTACGGGATCTATCATCCAACCTCAACCAAATTCAGATTTTTAACACCCAATCTCCCAGAAATTTGTACTACAAACATTATAAACCCAAACTAACAATCTTCTACGTAAAGCATGTGAATTTTCATCAATAACCATGGATTAAAAAGGGCAAAACTTATATAAACCTTATGAACCCTAGAAATTTATTTAACTTTGTTCTAATCAATCTTTTTCCAAAATTTCTTCTTCCAAAACATCATAAATCCGTGGTTCAACCTCTACACATGAAGGGGGATTTCCAGATTTCCATTTATATCATTACTACATGCAATTTCCTATCTCCAACATGATTTTTCTTCCATGAAACTCATCATAATCAATCCTAGACTAACATGAGTGATGCATTAACGAAAATAAGCAAGATAAACACTTTCCTGGAAATTTGTTAGTTCTGATTTGAGGACGAATTTGGTGTGGTTGCGTTCCCCGTCGCGCGATCTACGCATTGGTGGTGGTGGCGGTGCAACCGGATGAATTTTCGGCCTAGAACACCTTGGCAAACTCTCTCCTTCCCTCTCCTATGGCCGTCAATTGTCTTTGGTTGTGTTAACCCTAGAGGGCAACCTTAGACATCTGATATAACCCTTGAAAATTCGTGGGATTAATTACCCAAAATTACAGAATGTCCAAAATGCCCTCCCGAGGCGCTAAATAAGCCTAAAAACGCCCCGAGACCCAAACTAAACCCCCGGCTACACTTTTCTGACTATCTCGACCCTTTCGGACACTTTGGCGCACTCAAAACGACCATACGAGCAACTTATAATTTATTCACTTTTATTAATCAATATTTAGTCCCGACGTGACACGGGCGCGTCCCGACTCAAATTTCCAAAGTTGTCATTTTATTCACTCTTGACATTTAATAGAACCAATATTATATATTACTCTGCTCATTAGTAATATTCAACAAGTTTCCCATAATTACTAACTCACATCACGTTAATAATTATAAAGTAATTAATTTTCGGATTTATATTAAATTAATAACTCACATTAAATTTAATAAATCCCCAAAATATAAAGCATAAAAATACGGGGTATTACAGCTAACATAATTGATAACAGTTTCTATGTTTGTATTCCATTCGGCTTGAATATACCGAATTCGTTTCATTAATTCGGGGTAAAGATGGCGAATACGTATAGATTGCTCGGGGTGAATATAACGAACCAGGTATCTCTTGTTCGGGGTAAATATATCTAATATGTATAGCTAGTTCGACATTATTATAACGAAAAGCCTTAGTTCGAACAAAAAAATATAGAGTTGATTCGGGAGGTTTACCTCGAATTTCCGTCTTGAAATCGGGGCCCCGATCCCGAACCAACTGTACGTTTTCTACATTTTTTCAAATGTTCAAACCTTATGACAAAATAAATATATATGTAATGGGATCCAAAGTTTACCTCAAAATGGAACTTGTAGAGTTGTTATTTGCTTTTGAGGAGCTGTCATTGTCTAATGGTGGAATATCCATTAGTATTTGAATAGTTAAAGAGCAACCCCTAATTATTTAATAATGTTGTTGTAGATGGTTTGTGGGGGACAAAACTTTAATAATGATGTGTGGGGACTAAATGAACAAAACATTAATAATGTTGTTGAAGATGGTTAGTTGGATTAATAGAGACAAATTTGTTGGGTGAAGTGAAATGAGAAAGGAAGAGTTTAGAGTGTAGTGGATAGAGAGAGAAATGGAGAGTTTGGAGTCTAGTGATATTTTGTGTTGTAGTTGGTTAAAAAAATACATATATGAGGTGGTGGCCTTCGTAAAAATCTGATTTATTTTTCTTGTGGTATTTCGAAGTAATTTTTGTGGTGCCCTTAGAAACACGCTACATATATGGGAATGCTCTTAATGTTGCTCATGTGTGTTTGTGCGCGTGTGAGAGAGAGGGTGTTTATCTTTGTAATCTAATTCTAGTTTTCTTTGTGTTTGAAATTTTTCATGTATTTTAATTTCTTTTAGGGTGTGTTTGATTGACATGAATTTTTTTTTATGAAAAATAGTTGTTTTGACTCATGCTTTGACTTTGTAGTACCTTGGTCGCGAATACTTCATATAAGTACAATACTTATTCATATAACAAGGGCGCCATCTCAAACCTCATTTTTAGTGGAAAATATTTCTTATCCACCCATCAAAGAATTGATTTCCACGAAAAATAGAAAAGATTAGACCAAAACTCATATATTTTTACACTCATTTTTCAACTTCTCATCCAAATGAACTATTTTCCATGCATTTTTCATATTTGCAATCAAACACAATCTTAATGATTTGCTTTCAAAAATGTGGCTTGTGAAGCTGTGACCATTGAGTCTGTTATAGAGGTATTAACTTACAAAACATCCTTCCATATATTATATTTTAGCATAATGATTGTTTCTTCAATCATGTCGTAAGATTGGAGAAGCCTCCGATATTTGGCATGGTTCATCTGATTCGATATCAAAATTATGTGGTAACCAAATAAAATTAAGATCAGAATTGTTTTCTATATTAGATTTAGTATTTACATTATGATGACATATGGGAATTGAGATATGAATGAGATACGCTTGTAATCCAATGGTTGGATTGAAGAAAAACAATCCCCTGTTAAGTTGTTGCAGGTGTTGATTAACTCCAACATTTTAAAACTCTATATTATCTTAATACAATTAATTTTGTACTCTGTCAACAAATGACTGCTAGAGGTGGTTGACTTCAATTGTTACTACCTAGAGGTTTACAGTTTCAATTCTATCGAATTGTGATGATCTTCAACGCATTATTTTATCTCATATTTGACCGGTCAGTGTTTACGGTCATTTTTTTAATGCTTCCTTGTTTATTAGCTTCAATTCCCTCTTTCTGTTTTTGGAATAGCTGACTTCGATTTGATTTATTTTTATTGATTTTAAATTGCACAGGGATAATGCATCTATTGAAATAATAAACCTTTGAGCGTCGAAATAGGATGCAGCTATTGGCTCTCCAAGCATATCTTGAGGCACTTTACTTTTGTTTCCAAAATTTAAAAGTGATCGATAAGACATGCATCATCTCTTCCTCTTCAAATTGGAGATCCGCTGCTCATTTAATTAAGGGTCCGTTTGGTTGCAAGTGGGCATGACAAAAATTGTCTAGGCAAATTCACATGAGGCTATCAAACAACCATTAGGTGAAATTAAAATCAATCCAATTAATTTATTTAAAAACACTTTTTACATTATATTCAAA
Source organism: Sambucus nigra (assembly GCA_949130495.1). Taxonomy (NCBI): domain Eukaryota; kingdom Viridiplantae; phylum Streptophyta; class Magnoliopsida; order Dipsacales; family Adoxaceae; genus Sambucus; species Sambucus nigra. The sequence continues at coordinate 319,673,400 of OX422215.1, read as the reverse complement.
AATGTTAAAAATAGTTTTTACAATATTTTTATATTAACAGTTTTTTAAAAAAAATGTAAAACATTTTCTTAATAATTTTTTATAATATTAAAATTAGTTTTTACAATATTACAAAACAATTTTTAAATATTCACAACAGTTTTATTTAACTATTTAAAATATTTTTTTAATTTTGTTTTTAAACTTTAAAACTGTTTTTATATTGTATTCAAAACAGTTTTTAAAATTGTTTTCTAATATTAAAAACAGTTTTTAAAATATTACAAAACAATTTTTAAACATTCACAACAGCTTTTTTAAACTACTTAAAACAGTTTTAAAAAATGTTTTTTAAAACTTTAAAACAGTTTTTATAATATATCCAAAACAGTTTTAAACTGTTTTTACAATATTTTTATAATACGGTATTAAAAAAAATTGTAAAACATTTTCTGAACATTTTTTTCTAATATTAAAAACAGTTTTCAAAACATTAGAAAATAATTTTTAAATATTTATAACAGTTTTTTTAACTATTTAAAACAGTTTTTAAAATTATTTTTTAAAACACTAAAACTGTTTTTATAATACTTTCACAACAGTTTTTAAAAATGTTAAAAACAGTTTTTACAATATTTTGTTAATACGATTTTTTAATTGCAAAACATTTTCTTAACAATTTTTTATAATATTAAAAACAGTTTTTAAAACATTGTAAAACAGTTTTTAAATATTCATAACAGTTTTTTAATTATTTAAAACAGTTTTTAAATTATTTTTTAAAACATTAAAACCGTTTAAGAAGTTGGCAAATTTGTTGGCAAATATTTCCCACTCAAATAGGTAAGCAAAATTTGCCAACAGATTGTGCATAGGAGGTGTTGTACATTGGCAAATAATGCCTAGGCAAATTTTGCAACCAAACGGCCAAAATGTGGACAAATTTTCTTATTTGCCAACTTTTTGGCATTTGCCTAGGCAAAAAAGGGCAACCAAACGGACCCTAAAACAAATTTATTTATATCTATTTTTAAATAATAGTTTGGATGATATTTCTTTCAAATAACTAGTATTTTGTTCTAGAAAAATTATATAATTTTTTTAATATGAAACAAATTATAACATTTAGGATGTGTTTGATAAATAAGATGGAAATTAAGCACCAATAGTCAATTTTCATGGAATTGAAAACTTGGAAATATTTTCCATGGAAAAAATTTGTTGGTGTTGTTTGATTCAAATTATTTTCCACGTGGAAAATGTTCTACTTTCCATCTTTTGTGTTTGGTTCCCAATATTTTTCATGGAAAAAAAGTATAAAATATATATATAAAATAGAAAAATAATAAAAATCCCAAAGAATAAATAAATAAATCTAAAATGTGAATAAAACCCCAAAAATAAGGAGAAAAATCCAGAAAATGAATAAAAACCCAAAAATAATGAAAAAATCCAAAAAGTGAATAAAATCCCAAAAATAATGCAAAAAAATACAAAAAATGAATCAAAACCCAAAAATAATGAAAAAAGTACATAAAGTGAATAAAAACCCAAACCCAAAAATAATGAAAAAATACAGAAATAGAATAAAACTCCAAAAATAATGAAAAAAATCCAGGAAATGAATAAAAACTCAAAAGTAATGGAAAAAAATCCAGCAAAGTGAATAAAAACCCCAAAAAATGAAAAAAAATCCAAAAAGTGAATAAAAACCAGAAAAAATGAAAAAAAATCCAAAAAGTGAATAAAATCCCCAAAATAATGAAAAAACTCCAGAAAATGAATTAAAATCGAAAAATAATGAAAAAAAATAAATAAAAATGAATAAAAACCCAAAAAAATAAAAATAAAAAGTGAATACGACCCCAAAAATAATCAAAAAAAAATCAAAAAAATGAATAAAAACCCAAAAATAATGAAAACAAAATCCAGAAAGTGAATAAAAATCCAAAAAAAGTACAGAAAGTGAATAAAATCCCAAAAATAATGAAAAAAATCCAGATAGTGAACACAAATCCAAAAATAACGAAAAAATATAGAAAGTGAATAAAACCAATAAAATAATATTAAAAAAATCCAAAAAGGAATAAAATTCCCAAAAATAAAAAATATAGAAAATGAATAAAAAACAAGAAAATAAATATTAACCTCATAATAAATTTCTGGATTTTCTTCATGATTTCTTGATTTTTATTCAACTTCTTGATTTTTTTTATTATTTTTTTTATTTCCTGGATTTCTATTCATTTTGTGAATTTTTTTCAATTTTTTTGGTTTTTTTCATTTTCTGTATTTTTTCCATTATTTTTGGAGTTTTATTCACTTTATGTATTTTTATTATTATTTTTCAATGTCTTTTTCATTTTTCGTATTTTTTCATTATTTTTGGAGTTTTATTCTCTTCCTGTATTTTTTACATTGTTTTGGGGGGTTTTCATTTTTTTGGCGTTTTATTCACTTTTTGTATTATTTCATTAATTTTTGTTTTTTATTCATTTTCTTAATTTTTTTCATTATTTTTGGGGTTTTATTCACTTTATTTATTTTATTCATTATATTTGGGTTTTTAGTCACTTTCTGAATTTTTTTCGTTATTTTTGGATTTTTATTCACGATCTCGTTTTTTTTTCTCATTATTTTGGGGGTTTTAGTCACTTTCTCTAGTTCTTTTCATTATTTTTGGGTTTTATTCACGTTCTGGATTTTTTTCATTATTTTTGGATTTTTATTCATTTTCTGTATTTTTTGAGTTTTATTCACTTTATGTAATTTTTTTCATTATTTTTAGTGTTTTTTTCGTTTTTTGGATTGTTTCCATTATTTTGGTGGTTTTATTCACTTTCTGTATTTTTTCCATTATTTTTGGGTTTTGATTCACTTTATGGATTTTTTTCATTATTTTCGAATTTTTATTCTTTTTCTGGATTTTTTCATTATTTGTGGGGATCACTTTCTGGATTTTTTCCATTATTTTTGGGTTTTTATTCACGTTCTCAATTTTTTTTGTGTTTATTCATTTTTTGTATTTTTTTCATTATTTTTGAAGTTTTATTCACTTTCTGTATTTTTTCATTATTTTTGAATTTTTATTCATTTTCTGAATTTTTTTCATTTTTTGGGGGGTTTGATTCACTTTTTGGATTTTTTTCATTATTTTTGAATTTTTATTCATTTTCTGTATTTTTGGAGTGTTATTCACTGTCTGTAGTTTTTACATTATTTTTGGTGTTTTTTTTTTCATTTTTTTTCATTTTTTTTCATTATCTTTTTATTTTTATTCATTTTTTGGATTTTTTTGATTATTTATGGGGTTTTAATCACTTTCCGGGTTTTTTTCATTATTTTTGGTTTTTATTCACGTTCTGGATTTTTTTTGAATTTTTATTCATTTCTGTATTTTTTTCATTATTTTTGGAGTTATTCACTTTCTGTAGTTTTTCATTATTTTTAGGTTTTTATTCACTTTCTGGATTTGTTTTCATTATTTTTGGGGTTTTATTCATATTTTGGATTTTTAAAAACTATTTATGGGGTTTTAATAAGATTCTAGATTTTTTTCCCATTATTTTTGGGTTTTTATTCATTTTGTGAATTTTTTTCATTATTTTTGGGCTTTTTATTTTTTATTTTTAATGATTTTTGGAGTTTTATTAACTTTCTGTGTTTTTTTCATTATTTTTGGATTTTTAGTCATTTTCTGGATGTTTTTCATTATTTTTAAGGTTTTATTCACTTTTTGGATTTTTTTAATATTATTTTTGGGTTTTATTCACTTTCTGGATTTTTTTTTCATTATTTTTGAGTTTTTCTTCATTTTATAAGTTCTTTATCAATTTTTTTGGTGTGGTAAGTCTTTTTCCTGGAAAATGAATATGAGGGTGGGAGGAGGTTTTTTAATTCCATCTTTTGTGGAAAAAGTGGTTACGTGATTTGTTTTAAAGAAATCAATTCCATAGAAAATTTTGTTTATCAAACATCCAAAAGATGAAAAATGACTCCATATATTGCATTTTCCATGGAAAATTAGTGTTATCAAACACACCTTTAATGTTTCATTTACCTTATTTTCAAGATTAACATAAAGCTTCTTAGTGATGTTAGTCTTGCACCCTAAGAAAAAAATTATCTAAAAATAAAAAATAAAAAATAAATTATGTCATGTCGCTATTATCGTGTCATGTCGAAAAAATTTGTATCGTGTCGACACCATTCTATAGATATATTGTTGTTGCATGATTACATCCTTGCAGGTAAAAGAAGAAATATAGAAAAATAAAATAAACGGGACTTCACCCGAACCAATAACTCTCTTTTTCAAAATCCTCACCCTTTGCGACAAACGCGCTTTCCCCGATGACTAGCGGGTGGAACCTCAACTCCCAGAACCAGATCCCTCATCCGAGGAGGCAGACGACACCAAACAAGAAGGAACTGACTCCTTGATGTAGGCAGACGCATAGGCCACCCAGTCCTTAATATCCTTCAACCAGATGGTCGGCACCCGAACATACTGCAAGCAAAGAAACGAAAGCAAATGGCCAATCAGCCAGTAAAGGGCAAAGGAAAAAAAAGACAAGGAAAGAAGAAGGATATACCTTAGGCAATGAACATCATCCGTAAGCCCCATCAGCGCCGACGCCGACACATTAGGACGATGCGACATGCTCAATGACCCCCCGCTACTCAATCAGAAAGTATAAAAAGGGGGAGTAACCTAAATAATTGGAGCCTCCTCTGTCGCTATCATTGATGTACCACCACCCGTGATGTGGGCATATTCCACACGCCTGTTAATACCCCTACCCGAAGTCGTAGGAGGCGGAGACATATTCTCCATATTATAAATGCAAGGGAGCATCAACCAACTCGTTACGAAGTCCCGATAATCATAACCCACCATCGTGTCCGTATAGAGCGTGTAGGTCTTGCTGATCAACGTTGTCGCTCGAGCCTCGTAAGACATCTTCCTCACTCGCCTCATCAACCTCTCTCCTAGGTACCAAACGTACCCCAACTCGTGCGACATCAATCGTCGCGTCTATGTGTGCACACCCATTACCCTATGTATCTCGAGGAGCCGTCCTCCAAGCATAAAAGGTCAACTGAAATCCCCGGTAGAGAATCGGTATTCATGCAAGAAAGAAAATGCCAATAAAGAACTCGGAAGAAACACGACATAACCTGAGTTTGTCGTATCGCTGCCAAGGTTAGAGACTGGTTCGATTAACGATTGAACTTTCGCTACCGGAACATCCGACAAAAAGTCCCCCAAATCCTCATCCTACAAGGCAATCAACCTCCCATTGTGCCCAATAACCTCGTGAAACTAATTCTGCAAAAGACAGGAATCAACAAAGAAGAATGCAAGGAAATACATAAAAAAAATCGAAATTACCTCCAAAAGATACGTCGTCCCAGTAAGAGTCTGCCGACAGTATCGACTGAAAGCATCCAAAAAAGAATAGAGGGATGCCAAAGTCAAGCTCCCCCAATCATATAACTGGACGTAAAAAATCGTCCTCAGAATCGGCAAAAACTAGAGATGAACGACGTTGCCACTCGTCGCCACCAGAAATCTGCTAAGCGAAAGAAAAATGAACAACTAGGCCATCTGTCTCACCTGCCACCCGTCAGTCACGTCTACTTTCCTACTCAAAAGCACCTCCTAAAGAGCAGAGATGCAGATAAAATTCACAAAAACAATCCTACCCACATCCCCCAGCGTCGCCTGAACCGCCTCCAACGTCACCCTCACTGTGTTATCCACCTCTATATAAACATACTCGCTATCAATCCCCAAAATCTACTGAACATCTATAGTAGTAATGGTCATCTCCCTGAAACCCAAAGCGCACAACACCACGGTAGAATGCAGTTTCTCATCCAAAGCCTGCGCCAGACGGCCAAAACTAGCAGAAGAAATCATCCAGCGCACCGCCATCAAAAGATGCTCCCAAATATCCTTCAATCCATTTGCTCCTTGAGAATGCATACTCGTAGAAACTATATCAGTCTGCCAAAGTAAAAAAGGAATAAACCTTTCATCAACACGAAGAACAAAGAGAAAAATGAATTGGAATACCAAAAGTCACCGTACTTGCATAACCACTAGAGTTCTTCACCCTAGACGAATGGTGGTGTGCAGGCTCCCACAAAAAGAAGCGCTCTTTAGCTACCAGCTCAAAGAGATCAAAGGCATTCTCGTTGCCCAAGGCAAGGGACACCCTAGACTGCCACACCAGCCAGCCCAGTCGTCAATGCCTAACCATTTCATATTGTATCCCTTGTTAGAAGAACCCGACATTTGAAGTCTTTAAAGGAAAATGACTTAGGAACGATTTTTAGAGAGAGAAAGTAGAAAATTTAAGCACTTGAAGTTGTGAAAAATGAGGAAGGACTGCCCCCTTTTTATAGGTGACTAAGCGTCATGCCGATCGGCGGAAACCTATAAATATCGATTGACACCTACCTGTTCCTCTTCCTAGGGAATCCTAGGAGTCCGTGCCATTGCCGAACGATAACCCCCCAAGAAAAATCCAAAAATTACCTGAAAATTCCTAAAAATCCCAGAATTTTTTTGGAACATTTCTTCATCAAGAAAACCATTTTTTGGAGCACTAAGCCCCTTACTAGCCCTTAAATCCCCCAGCAGGATTAACCTTCCAGCATTGCATCAACATCCAAGTCTACTACAATTCCCCACTGGAATCTCAATCTCAAGTCATTCCTAGTGGAATTTGAATCTCAAGTCAATACTTTCCCAGCGTAATCTCAACCTTAAATAAAATATTTCCCCCGCGAAATTGCAAGATAATACTTTCCCAGTTCCCTAGCTGAATCTCTAGTCTAAACTTTCTCCCAATCCATTCCCCATCGGAATCTCCAGTTAAAACCTCCCCCAAACCAGTCCCCCAATGGAACTTCAAGATGCGATTACATCAAATTCCCTCGCGGACTCCCTAGTGAAGTTATCCCCCTCTCCAAAACTAAAATTTCCCAAGAGAGTAACTCCTCATATCAAATTTAGGTCCTCAGAATTGACCTCGACCCACAAAATCGGTCCGTACAATTTTAGGTCCTCGAAATTGACCTTGACCCACATAATCAGTCCATATAACTTTTGTTCCTCAGAATTGATATCGACCCACAAAATCAGTCCCCACAAATTTAGGTTATCAGAATTAACTTTGACCTACGAAATCGGTCCTCATAACTTTAGGTCCTTGGAATTTACCTCGACCCGCAGAATTGGTTCCTAAAACTTTAGGTCCTCGGAATCGACCTCGATCCTCAGAATTGGTTGTCACAACTTTAGGTCCTTATAATTGATCTCGACCCGCAGAATAGATCCCTATAACTTTAGGTCATCAAAATTGACCTCGACCCACATAATCAATCCCTACAACTTTAGATCCTCAGAATTGACATCGACCTGCAGAATTGGTCCTGACAACTTTGGTCATCAGAATTGACCTCGACCTCCAGAATTCGTCCTCACAACTTTAGGTCTTCAAATTGACCTCGGCCCGCAGAATCGGTCTCTACAACTTTAGGTCCTCATAATTGACCTTGACCTGCAAAATCGTTCCTTACAATTATAAGTCCTCAGAATATTCCTTGACCCACATAATCGGTCGTCACAACTTTAAGTCCTCAGAACTGACCTCGATCCCTAAACTGATCATCCCCAGCACAACTTTAAGTCCTCATAATCGACCGCGACCCTTTGAACTAGTCACCCCCGTCCCTTCGATCCGTATAATTTACATTAAACACCCTTTTTCCCAACGTAAATGTGGTGTCTATTCGAAGTCCCTCACTTATTCCAAGCTCGCCTATCGAGGGTCTCTGTAGACACCACATTCTAGGACCCCCGTTAAGGATGTCCTTAAGTCCTTATCACTTCCTCCTTCACCATAAATCGTAGGTAATACTTCGAGTACCGATCTCGAGGCCACCAGGGTAGGCCTGTAAACGGATCGGATTCGAACCGGATCAGGCAAATCCATATCCGTTTATGTTAAACGGATTCGGATCTGATCCGTTTATTAATCGGACCAGATCAGGCAAATCCAAATCCATATCCGTTTATATTAAACGGATTCAGATCCGATCTGTTTATTCGATTATCCGTTTATATATTAAACTTGATTTGTAACATTTTTATTTTCAACTCTTATTTCATAAATTTATTTTGCAAATTTTCCCAAAAAAATAGATAATGAAATAAATAACTATTATAATACATATTTAAAATATTATTAAATACAATATATTATATATAGATATATATATATTAAAAATATTAATCGGATCGGATTATTAACGGATCGGAGTATATGAATCCAAATCGGCTTCATTTAATAAGCTGGCAATCGGGTAATCGGATTTTAGGCATGATCCATATCCGCTCAAATGGATTGGATTCGGATTTGGATAAAATCCGATCCATTGGCAGGCCTACACTAGGGTATCCCGAGCCCCAATTGACTACCGATCAACTTTCTCACCTGAGATAAATCTCATTCGATCTTCGAAGGGCCATAAATCCCCTTTCCAATGGTCCATCCTGTGTATGAATCGGCCTTACAATTTGGACGAACTATCCATTTCTCCCAAAAAAATGATCTCGAGGCCACAGGCGCTCTCGGGCCTCGTTGGACTCAGGTCGACTCTCCAACTTGAGCGAAGATCTTTGTATCCTAGAAGGGCTCTAAATTTCCTTTCCAACGGTCTGTCCCGTGAGTGAATCAACCTTACGATACGGACGAAGAACCCGTTTCACTCTGAAGGGCCATTGGGGATTTTCGAGCCCCAGTTGACCTTGGTCAACTCTTCGAACTCAACAAAGATATTTTGAACATCGAAGGACCCTGCATAACCTTTCTAAAACTTTGCTACGTGCGCAAATCGGTCTTACGATTCGGAAGAACAATTCGTTTCCCTCTTGTCCAAAAGATTGATGGGTGCTTTCGATCACCATTTGAACAAGTTCAAGTCCTGAACTTGGGAGCGGCCCATGGATTCTTAAAGGGTTCTAAAAACCCTTTCCAATGGTTCATCCCGTGCGCGATTCGGACTTACGAATTGTGTTTTATGACCATTTTATTGAAAAAATCTACAGAGGACTCCCGAACGACAAAGTCATTTCCCTCCCTATTGGCAGTATGTCTTGGGGCATCTGTCGATAGGCAGGTCAAGGACAATGCCGATCGACACCCCCTTGATGATAATAAAGGAGAACATGAGCTCACTTCTAAAGGCACCTCAGAAACATCCCTCTCAGTGATCTAAGCAATATTTTCTTGCGGTCAACGTGGTTTCCATCTTGAAATCTCTCCCCCACATTCCATTTCCATCCTTTCCTTGCCCAATTTGGAAAATTCCCTTCCCTCTCCTCCTACCACCTCATCCACTTGCAAGAGCATCCCTTCAACGTTTAAGATCAACTTCAAGGCTTCAAAAGAAGGTCCAAATCTTTCACTCTTTCCCTAAACTCTCTTATTTTTGCATTACTTACTTAATTCTTAGCATTTTATTTTTATTAGATCGCAGATATTAACATCCAACTTTTTCATTAATATTATTGCACATACTATACTCTCTAAAAAAACAAAAACAATAAAAAAAGGATTTTCTTATAAATTTCAAACGGGAATTTCTAACAACATTTTCTCACATTAAAACATCATTTTTTCACACACACATATAAGAAAAGTCCCCACTTGTATTTATGGGATAAACCCCACCCCGTGTTATATGCGAACTACGTGGGCTTTAATCCCTTTTCAGACTACGTAGGTGTCTCAGGTAAAATTCGAGATTCGAGTCCTCTCCTATTTTTGTTCATATATAATTTTCATATTTTAACAACCCCCATTTTCTCACGTAAAGGCTGGCCAGGCACGATACGTCGAAGATGGGCTTGTCTGACAGTTAATACCATTCTCAACATCAACATAATATAAATGATATATTAAAGGCCCATAATTTGGTTTGAATCGACATTTCAATAATAAATATATTCAATCCAATATGTATATTGTAACAAGTTCGACATAATAATAAATACTCAAACCAACATAGAGTAAATAAGTCTCGGGCTTATGCCCATACAATAATACCAAATGAAAATAAGTACTGAGGCTGAAAAGCACCTAAGCTAGAATCAACTTATCTGAAATGCTTGAGGAGCAAAATAAGAATGTAAGGCTGCCAAGTCACAATCCCGATATCCCTGTCTATGAGCACCTGAGGGAGAAAATATTTAAATTTGGGTCATAGCTCCAGATGTGCAAGAATTGACTTATTCAATTTAAATTGCAATAAATACAGTCGATGCAAAGTAAGTATCTCCCATCGTCACTCACATATGATTAACATCTCACCCCTCATTTAAGTGCGATATTACCCACATCCCAACAAGTCCCGAAATAATATATGTGACAACCGTGTCAATTTAATAACAATGGAATTAGCTATAATCAATTTCTGCAATGAAGCCGACTATATTTAATTACCCAATCCCAAGGTATCCCAGTCTTATATATCTCATAAAAATGGCATAAACATCTATAATGCTCAACATAGTAAAGGTCTTTGATTTATGTCTACATTCTTAGACAATTTAATTCGTCTCATTTAATCTGAGTAATATATATATATATATATATCATTTCCTATATGCGACACACAAAGGCATCTATCATTGGTGTCTCGTTCTTTCTCTATCGGTAAGTTCGGAGGAATCTCTTTTCCAAGTCGGACATCACAAAACACACATAAGTGGAACAGTTCCTACGCAGTACACCAATTCACAGCCCATACCCGACGGTGACAAAGGATCCCAACATCAACACCTACATCTCGTAGATGGCGCTGCTATGTAGTACCTAAATAACCAACACAAATCCTAGCCCACATATGTCGATGTGTGCTACGGTCCCGAATGTGCGAAACCGCAAACCGATAGGACCTACCATGAACATTGGTATGTCCACACAGATAGATATATGTACATATTATTATTTCCACATAATATGTATAGGTAACTAATCTATAATTACCTAAATGTCCCACCTGGTATCCACAATAATTCATCAATTACTAAATTGACCATCTAGTTAATTATTAATTCCATCCTTTTTAACAATTTATTTAACCATCTAGTTAAATATAATATCCCAATTGACATGTGCGTCACATTACATTTTTAATAAATTCCCGGTTGGCCCAAACACCGTCCTACCAAATCGTCCGGACTGCTAAAAATATTCCTGAACTAACTATGGGCCCACCTCACTCATCCCCCAGGGTGTAATACCCCATATTATTATGGCTTTTAAATTGGTAATTTATTAAATTTAATTGAGATAAATTAATTTAATATTAATCCGAAAATTTATTTTAAATATTTACAAGCGTGACGAGAGTTAGTAATTATTGAAAAATTTATTGAATATTACTTAATGAGTAAAGTAATATATAGAATTGAATTTATAAAAATTTCCACGAGTGAATAATACGACAATTCTAGAAATTAAGTCGGGACGCGTATGTATCATGTCGGGACTAAACTATTATAATAAAAAGTGAATAAATTATAAGTCACCCATATGGTCATTTTGACTGTGTCAACGTGTTCGTAAGGGTCAAAATAGTCAAAAAAGTGTGCCCGAGGATTTTGTTTGGGTCCCGGGACGATTTTAGGCCTAACCGATTTTAGGCCTTAGTTAATCACGAATATTGGGAATTTATATCAAATGATAGGAGAGCCTTCTAGGGTTAACATTCTCAAAAGTATAGAATGGCAGTGAGAGGAAGAAAGGAAAAAGCTTTCCAAGAATTCAAGGCCAAGAACTAACCAATTTACACCTCCACCATCACCAAAGCGTAGATCGAAGCGAGGGGATCAAGCCAATACTAGTTTATTTCATGGAATCAAACCTACAATCTTAGGGCAAGTATCTATCTTGCTGATTCCTAGTTAATATTTCACCCATGTTAGAATAGGATTGGTAAATACATGTTTTATTGAGGAATTGTATGATTTAGGAAATTTAAATCGCACGTTTTAGGTGGAATGCATGTAGTCTGGAACCCTTGGCATATGTAGAGGATCACCCACGAATTTGTAATGATTTAAAAGAAAGAAATCTGGAAAAAGATTGAGAATATTGAAATTTATGATAAAACTAGGGTTCTTGATAATTCTATTGAATTTGCCCCTTTAAATCTAGGCCTTCGATGAATTCGTACATGTTTTACGTAGGAAATCATGTAGATAGGTTCATATAACCCTTGATTTAATTGTTTGGGAGTTTGGTATGAATTAAGCATGATTTATAGGTTGAAAGGTGATGAAACCCGTAGGTTGGAATATCTGGGCAAGAACTGCTCGATCGATCGATCGATCGACCCTCCTGGAAATTGAATATTTTTCTTCCCTTTTAATTAATTTGGTTAAAATACGTAGGAGCCCTTAGATATCATTTAAAGATCATAATGGGTCATGAAGAGGACTAGTAGAGTCTAAGTAGGTGCCGGTGATGTAATTTTATACGAGATGTAATCGTGGGATAACGGGGGTATGACATTTATTATAAAGAGTGCGTACATTAAGTAAGGTTTTAAGAGGTTCAAGAAAAACTTATACCAGCATGGGAAGTGAGGGTATACCTACTGAATTTACCTTTAGGAAGAGAAAACACTTACAGGGAAGAGAAGTAATTATGAAATGGTTATAATTGAGAATAAAAAGAGATGAGTTCGTTATGCGTAAGAATTGGCTAATTTGTACTACATACAGTTAAAATATTGTTATAGGTCGCAAGCGAAACTAATTGCAAGATGTGAATATTTATATATAACCGAGTGCTTGTGTATAGATATATTATATATCTCTGTGTATAATCATACCCGCGCTACTTGTTATCACTGAGGTTACCGCGTCGGGATAGTCTTATCTCGATGGGACCTTTATGGGGGATATTGACTCGTACGATAGAACATAGGATTCCTTGGTACAGTCTATCTAAGAATGATAGTCAGACGGTCCTAAGAGACGTGAGCGTATGTGCCGACCTCTTAGTGACTTGAAACTATTCTTCGCCTCCATTTTGTCTGAATTGTGTTAATACAATTCAAGAGTGATTCTGAACTAGCATTTCCTTTGTACGAGGTATACGGGGACTTGATGGCCGAGTATGCCATCACCATAGATTTTATGTGGGGTGTCGATTATTATATATATTGTATAAGTGATTAATATATATACCTATGCCTGAGATTCTTCTATTGTGCGTATAAGTAGTTAAGTAATCGAATAAATGCTCCTAATTATATTAAGTGTTTGTAACTTCACCGCAGTATTGAGAAATACATAATTAACTTAAATAACCTTTAAGAATATGTTATCTTAATTTAATCATAGACTTATGATCTTGTCAATCAGAGATTATGGGAGGAGTATATAGTTAGACTTATGATCTATTTCAGTAGTACGGTAGGCGTGCACACTAGATGAGAGGTGAGAGTTCTCAAGAGAGTATCGTGTACTAACATAGTTGTCATATTAGCTAATAAGTATTTTAAATACTTGCTAAACCATTTTTAAAAACTGTTTTACACTCTGGCTCTAACCCGTTTCCTATCATTTTTCCTTTTTCTTGTATATATATATATATATATATATTACAGGTGCTCAGTCACAGGGGCGTCAGGTGTAGATTCATTTGTCTGGACGTGCTACAGCTTGTGTGGGAGTTGCAGGTCATTGTAGTAGACGCTTCCTCTTTTGGCTCCTCGAATTTCTATTTAGTCCTTTTAGTTAGGGCATGTGTCACCCATTTCCAGACTCTTGTGTAGACTTGATAGAGATTTCATACACTTCTATTATTTCAGTATTCTGTTTCGTTTGGGATTATTTTATCTATCACATTGTCACTGGTTGTGGTTATTTATTTGGATTTGAGTAATCTAGTTAGCATGTTTCATTGAATGATTGGTATCTTTATCATTTGTGTTATTCATAATTTAGTTTATGCTTAAAAAGGTTTTTACTATGGAATATAATAAATAAAATCATTTAAATTGTTTTGACAATTAGCTTAATTATTTAGGGTGATTAAAACGGAATAATTGTTTTCGACAGTGATGCTAAGAATGAACCACACTATTCACCTTGATTTTTAATTTAATAAAGGACTGATCACCAAGTATTTTATTAGGCGGGGTGTTACAGGTGGTATCAGAGCATCAGGTTCTAGTGTCCTTTAGAATCTGTACGGCTTAGTGCGCTTTCAGCTTAACATCCTTGATATAGAGCCCTATTTTTAGGATTGTTGTATTCTTGTATTTACGATTACGTCTTCAGCTATTTTAGATTGATAATAAAACTGTAGACTAATAAACTTCCTTCTCATTTCATATGCCTCCGAGACGAGCACCCCGAGATAGGAATGCCCAGCCCGAGCAACCAACAGCTCCGGCTCGGTGAATGATGAACGCAACAGAAGTAGCCACCATAGTTGCTCAGGCGGTGAATGCCGCATTAGCGGTGGTGCAACAGGCTCCACCCCAGGTTCAGGCAGTAGCACTAGTTCCATCACAACTTCCCACGGCATGGGAGAGGGTCAGGGATGCCTTTCAGAAGGCCCATTCCCCAGAGTTCTTAGGTGGTTTCGATATTGTCATCGCTATCCAATGGAAGAAGGACATCCAGAGGCATTTGGGTATATATGAGTGCACTGACGTGCAGAGGTAGTTACTGGCGTACTTCAAGCGAGTGGAGGTCGTTTTGTAGTGGTGGGAGTCCACCACCACCTTGGAGGAGAGGGACATCATGTCGATTCAGTAATTTACGGTGTGGTTTGACCGTAAGTATTTCCCATCCGTCATGCGAATTGAGATGAGGAAGAGATGACTGAATCTTAAGCAGGAGAGTATGACCATTGCTGAGTATGAGGGGGAGTTCACGAGACTTATCACTATAGTGTCGGATGAGGCTCCCCCCACTGACGAAAAGAAGATTTTACTGTTTCTAGATGGATTAGCCTGGAGGATTCGTCAACACCTCATAGGTAATCTGTTATTGGGTACTTTTACTGATGTACTCAACGCCGCTCTGTTGCATTTCCAGGATCACCGCTTCCATCAATAGGGAAGCAAAAGAGCAGGAGAGTCCGTCCAGCAGGGCCGGACAGGGGGCAGTAGTATTGGTGGGGCACCAATAGCCCAAGGGCAGACCCGTCACAGCGCGCAGAGTTCCCATCAGGGGGAAGCAATTCCGAACGAATGATTTCAGGCAGGGATTTTGGGGCTTTAGGCAGAGCTAGTCGAGTCAACATGTCCAGTAGGGCCCACACCTCCAATAACAGGGCCATCAGGGCTAACATCAGGGCCAACAACATTACCAGCAGGGCTAACAAGGCCAATGGAGGGGTGGTAACGGCCAACAGGGCCATGGTCAGCAGGGACAGAGGGGAGGGAACTTCAGGGGCAGGTGTTTTAGTTACATAAAGAATGGCCATAGGCGCCAGGATTACCCAAAGGGGGATAGGGCCCCACAGCAGTAGGGTGTCTTTCACGAGCCATAGATACCATTTTTTCCAGTCGCCCTCCCAGCACCACCTTAGATGTCAGCTTTACCAGCCATCCCAGCAGTTCCCATCCAGCAGGGACAATTACATTATGGACGTGTCTATAACGTCCACCAGTCAGCATCACTACTGGCGCCACCCGCGATTGAGGGTATGTTTTCTATTCATGGAATTATGGGGCGTATTTTATTTGATACTGGGTTGTTACACTATTTTATAGCTACTAGTTTCGTACGGGCCACGGGGTTATTAGTTACGGCAGAGAGTACAGTGACATACGCAGATTCACCACTGGGAAATGGGTCCTTAATTTTCTTTATATGTCGGGGAGTAGGTATAGAGATTGGTAGCTTGATTTTACCTGCAGACATGCTAGTTTTAGATATGTATGAGCACGATGGCATTATTGGCATGGATCAGCTCGCTGCGTATAGAGCCATGATAGAATATTTTGGTAGAAGTATTATCTTTGCCATTCTCGGTCAGGAGATGTTTTTGGTGGCGATGCCTCGCCTAGAGGGAGGATCTTCCACCCATTTGTATTATATGGAGGAGGAGACCTCTAAGGATATTGTGATTCCCCCGGATTCAATTCCAGTTGTTCGTGAGTTTTTGGATATGTGTCGGGAGATACCGGGCCTACCTCCCAGTCGAGAGATAGATTTTATCATTGACTTGATGTCGGGCACTCAGCCGATAGCACGTGCACCGTACTGTATGGCTCCAACCTATATGAGGGAGTTACGAGATCAGATAGAGCATCTGTTAGGCTAGGGCTTCCTTAGTAGGAGCACCTCGCCTTGGGACACTTCGGTGTTATTTGTGAAAAAGAGAGATAGTTCGTTGAGATTTTGCGTGGACTACAGAGAGTTGAACAAGGTCACGATACGGAATAAGTATCCGTTGTCCCGAATCGATGACTTGTTCGACCAGCTAAGGGGAGATGCCTTATTTTCGAAGATAGATTTGAGATGGGGATACCATCAGCTACGGATTAGGGAGCAGGATGTGTCGAATATTACTTTTTTGACGAGATATGGGTCTTACGAGTTCAGAGTCAGGTCGTTTGGGCTGACAAATGCTCCAGTTGCATTCATGGACTTGATGAACCAAGTGTTCAGAGAGTTCTTGGATCAGTTTGTCATCGTCTTCATAGAGGGCATCCTGATTTATTCACAAACTGAGGAAGAGCATACCGAACACTTGAGACGGGTCCTTCAGACTCTACGAGAGCATTAACTGTATGCTAAGTATGAGAAGTGAGGATTCTGGTTACGGGAAGTACAGTTTCTGGGGCACGTTGTGTCGAAATTTGGGATATCAGTTGACCAGAGCAAAGTGTTGGCGGTGAGGGAGTAGGGACAGCCCACGACAACGATAGAGATGCGTAGTTTCTTAGGGTTAGCCGGGTACTACAAATGGTTCATTCGAGGCTTTTCGAAAATAGCAGGTCCGTTGACGAATCTGACTCGCAAGGGGGTACCGTATGTATGGGATGGCATTTATTAATTGGCTTTTGACGAGCTGAAGGATAATCTGACTTTGGCACCAGTTCTTGCTTTACCCAGGTCGGGATTAGAGTACCTGGTATATACTGATGCCTCTCTACAGGGACTCGATGGAGTACTTCAGCAGGAGGAGCAGGCTATAGCTTATGCCTCCCGCAAGCTTAAGCCTTATGAAAGGAATTACCCCATCCACAACCTGGAGCTAGCAACGATCGTGTTTGCATTACGAATTTGTAGGCATTACTTGTTGGGGGAGAAGTTTCACTTGTTCACATACCACAAGTAACTGCAATACTTGTTCACGCACCGGGAGTTGAACATGCATCAATGCAGGCGGCTGGAATTTGGGAAAGACTACCAGTTCGAGATACAGTACCATTCAGGGAAGGCTAACGTGGTTGCTGATGTGTTAAGGCATAGGCCGGTAAGTGAGGTAGCGAAAGTATAGAAAGTGAAGTGGAAAGAGTTAGGGCACCAGGACGCGGTAGCCCATTCCTTTATATCCGTTATGACAGTCACACCGGAGATTATTACGAGGGTAATATAGGCCCAAGCAGCGGATACATTTTATCAGGATCAGATTATACGGCTCTTAGCTGAGGGTGCTGAGTCCTATGCAGTGAGTTCTAATGGGGGTTTAAGGTTTAATGGGAGATTGGTGGTCCCAGAGGGAGATGATTTACGTCATGCAGTGATGACACAGTCGCACGGGTCTAGATTTACGATACATCCCGAAGGGGATAAAATGTACCAGGATATGAGGCGGCAGTACTGGTGATGTGGGATGAAGAAGGACATTACGAAGTTCGTGTCCGAATGCGCTACCTGTCAAATGGTGAAGGTGGACCATCAGAGACCGCCAGGGTTACTTTAGCCGTTGGAGATACCTACGTGGAAATGGGAGAGAATTTTCATGGATTTTATCATTGGGTTGCCTATATCACAGCTGGGTCACGATTCTATATGGGTTATAGTGGATCGGTTAACCAAAGTTTCTCATTTTCTGCCAGTGCGGACAGACTACACTATGGACTAGTATGCGCAGTTGTTTATCGCTGAGGTAGTGATATTGCATGGGGTGCCCTTGGATATAGTGTTTGAAAGAGACAAGATTTTCATGTCACGCTTCTGGGAGAGCTTTCAGGAGGCTATGGGTACAGAGCTGGGACTGAGTTCAGCTTATCACCCGCAAATAGATGGACATACAGAGCGTACCAATCAGATGCTAAAGGATATGCTACGCATGTGTGTCCTTGATTTTGGAGGAGGTTGGGAGCTATATCTTCCACTGGTGGTGGAGTTCACTTATAATAACTCCTATTAATTCACGATCAACATGGCCCCATTTGAGGCGTTATATGGCAAACCTTCTCATTCTCCCGCTTGTTGGCTAGAGGTGGGGGACAACAAGTTGTTCGGACCAGAGGTGATTTAGGAGAGATCAGCTAGGATTGAGTTAATCCGGAGTCGCATTCAAGTAGACCAGGACAGGTAGAAAAGCTACGTCGATATAAAGCGATATTTCAGGGAGTTTAGCGTGGGAGACCAAGTACTACATCAAGTATCTCCTATGAAGGGAGTAATGAGGTTCGGGAAGAAAGGGAAATTGGCTCCAAGATACGTAGGACCATTTCCCATTATCGAGAGGATTGGGTCGGTGGCATACGGATTGGGGTTTCTAGAACACTTACACCGTATTAACGATGTATTCCATATCTTGTCATTAAGACGATATCTGCGGGATGATATGGCCCACACTCACATCGCGATAGAGGAGATTAATTTACAGCCCAACAGTTCTTATGAGGAGAGACCAGTGGTTATCCTAGACCATAGCGAGAGGAGATTGAGGTCGAAGGTAGTTCCACTTGTACGGGTCCAGTGGGAGCATTATAACGTGAAGGAGTCCACTTGGGAGCACGAGGCAGATATGCACGAAAAATACCCAGATTTATTTTTATCGGGTATACCTTATTTTTCGAATTTCGGGATGAAATTTTGTTATTAGGGGAGAAGTATGTAATACCTCATATTTTTATGGCTTTTAAATTGGGAATTCATTTGAGACGATATCTTCGGGATGATATGGCCCACACTCACATCGTGATAGAGGAGATAGATTTAAAGCTCGACAGTTCTTATGAGGAGAGACCAGTGGCTATCCTAGACCATAGCGAGAGGAGATTGAGGTTGAAGGTAGTTCCACTTGTACGGGTCCAGTGGGCGCATCATAACGTGGAGGAGGCCACTTGGGAGCGCGAGACAAATATGCGCGAAAAATACCCAGATTTATTTTTACCAGGTATACCTTATTTTTCGAATTTGGGGATGAAATTCCGTCATTAAGGGGAAGTATATAATACCTTGTATTTTTATGGCTTTTAAATTGGGGATTTATTGAATTTAATTGAGATAAATTAATTTAATATTAATCTGAAAATTTATTTTAAATATTTACTAGCGTGATGAGAGTTAGTAATTATTGAGAAATTTGTTGAATATTACTTAATGAGTAAAGTAATATGTAGAATTGAATTTATTAAAATTATCACGAGTGAATAATACGATAATTCTGGAAATTAAGTCGGGATGTGCATGTGTCGTGTCGGGACTAGATTATTACAATAAAAAGTGAATAAATTATAAGTCTCCCGTATGGTCTTTTTGAGTGCGTCAACGTGTCCGGAAGGGTCAAAATAGTCAGAAAAGTGTACCCGTGGGTTTAATTTGGGTCTCGGGACGATTTTAGGCCTAACCAACATCCTAGGAGGGCAATTTAGTCATTTTCCATTTTAGGACTTAGTTAATTACGAAAATTGGGAATTTATATCAGATGTTAGGAGAGCTTTCTAGGGTTAACATTCTTAAAAGTATAGAACGACACTGAGAGGAAGAAAGGAAAAGGCTATCCAAGAATTCAAGGCCAAGAACTAACCAATTTACACCTCCACCATCACCAAAGTGTAGATCAGAGCGAGGGGATAAAACCTATACGAGTCTATTTCGTGGAATCAGACCTACAATCTTAAGGCAAGTATCTAACTTGTTGATTCCTAGTTAATATTTCACCCAAGTGAGAATAGGTTTGGTAAATACATGTTTTATTGAAGAATTATATGATTTAGGAAATTTAAATCGCACGTTTTAGGAGGAATGCATGTAGTCTGGAACCCTTGGCATATGTAGAGAATCACCCGTGAATTTTAATGATTTATAGAAAGAAATTTGGAGAAAGATTGAGAATATTGGAATTTATGATAAAACTAGGGTTCTTGATAATTCTAGTGAATTTGCCCCTTTAAATCCATGCCTTCGATGAATTCGTACATGTTTTACATAGTAAATCATGTAGATAGGTTAATATAACCCTTGATTTAATTTTTTGGTAGTTTGGGATGAATTAAGCATGATTTAGAGGTTTAAAGGTGATGAAACCCGTAGGTTGGAATAGCAAAATCTCGGCAAGAACTTCTCGATCGATCGATCGATCGACCCCTCCTGGAAATTGAATATTTTTCTCCCTTTTTAATTAATTTGGTTAAAATACGTAGGAGCCCTTAGATATCATTTAAAGATCATAATGGGTCATGAAGAGGACTAGTAGGGTCTAAGTAGGTGCCGGTGAATGTAATTTTATACGAGATGTAATCGTGGGATAACGGGGGTATGACATTTATTAGAAAGTGTGCATACGTTAAGTAACGTATTGAGAGATTCAAGAAAGACTTATACCAGCATGGGAAGTGAGGGTATATCTACTGAATTTACCTTTAGGAAGAGAAAACACTTCCAGGGACGAGAAGTAATTATGAAATGGTTATAATTGAGGATAAAAGAAGATGAGTTCGTTATGCGTAAGAATTGGGTAATTTGTACTATGTACGGTTAAAATATTGTTATAGGTCGCGAGCGAACCTAATTGAAAGATATGAATATTTATATATAAACGAGTGCTTGTGTATAAATATATTATATATCTCTGTATATAATCATACCCGCGCTATTTGCTATCACGGAGGTCACCGCGCCGAGATAGTCTTATCTCGATGGGACCTTTATGGGGGATATTGACTCGTACGCTAGAACATAGAATTCCTTGGTACAGGCTATCTGAGAATGATAGTCAGACGGTCCTAGGAGACGTGATGGTATGTGCTGACCTCTTAGTGACTTGGAACTATGTTTCGCCTCCATTTTGTGTGTATTGTGTTAATACAGTTTGAGAGTGATTCTGAACTAGTATTTTCGTTGTACGAGGTATATGGGGACTTGATAGCAGAGTATGCCAACACCATAGATTTTATATAGGGTGACGATTAGTATATATATTGTATGAGTGATTAATATATATACTTATACCTGAGATTCTTCTACTCTACGTATAAGTAGTTAAGTAATCGAATAAATGCTCCTAGTTATAGTAAGTGTTTGTAACTTTACAATAATATTGATAAATACATAATTGACTTAAATAACCTTTAAGAAGATGTTATCTTAATTTATCCATAGACTTATGATCTTGTCAATAAGAGCTTATGGGAGGAGTATATAGTTAGACTTATGAGTTATTTTAGTAGTATGGTAGGCGTGCACACTAGATGAGAGGTGAGAACTCTCAAGAGAGTGTCATGTACTAACATAGTTGTCATATTAGCTAGTTAGCATTTTAAATACTTGCTAAACCATTTTTAAAAACTTTTTTACACTCGGGCTCTGACCCGTTTCCTGTCATTTTTCCTTTTCTTGTATATATATATATTACAGGTGCTTAGCCATAGGGGAGTCAAGTGTAGATTCATTTGTCTGAACGTGCTGCAGCTTGTGTGGGAATTGCAGGTCAATGCAGTAGACGCTTTCTCTTTTGTCTCCTCAGATTTCTATTTAGTCCTTTCAGTTAGGGAATGTGCCACCCATTTATAGACTCTCGTGTAGACTTGATAGAGATTTCATACACTTCTCTTATTTCAGTATTCTATTTCATTTGGGATTATTTTATCTATCACATTATTATTGATTGTGGTTATTTATTTGTATTTGAGTAATCTAGTTAGCATATTTCATTGGATGATTAGTATCTTTATCATTTGTCTTATTCATAATTTAGTTTATGCTTAAAAAGTTTTTACTACGGAATTTAAAAAATAAAATGATTTAAATTGTTTTGACACTCAGCTTAATTATTTAGGGTGATTAATACGGAATAATTATTTTCGACAGTGATGTTAGGAATGAACCACACCGTTCACCTTGATTTTTAATTCAATAAAGGACTAATCACCCGGTATTTAATTAGGCGGGGTGTTACATAGGGCCGAATCGATTCGCTCCAAGGCCGAATTGATTTCTAATTATGGAGTAGCTCAGATCTACTTCTTTACTTAAGTACAAACTTTCTTATTTCATCTCCAATATGCGTTCCAATCGTGATTTCAATTGTACAACCACATGAACGAGTACTTAATACCTAGTTATACATCATATAACCATTTATTCCATATAATCACATCAATTGCTACCCTTAAAACCCATATTTCATATGAGAATTTAAGATCTTTAATCCCAGATTTCTTCTACAATCTCAAAGACATGTAATTCAATCTATGGGTATATAACATGGAATTTATGTCAGGATACACATATCATAACATATGTTAAAGTCCTCTACATGTGATTTCCAAAAATTCCCAAATTTTATCACAAAAACCCTAAGGTTTCCATCACCAAATTGAAGATTCGATTCCTAGAATTCGGGGTTAACACTCTATGTTATAATTAATCATCTATATGCATAAGACTAATTCTTAACATTTCATCATCAAAATTCAACCTATAACCTAGATATCACATAGGGTAATTCCAATGCATCAAGAAGTAAATTGGAATTGAAATTAAGCAAAAGACAATTCTTGCCTTAATTATGTAGTTGAAGAAATCCTTTTGAATACCCCTTCAATTCCTTACCTTTTCTCCCCTTTTGTTCTTCTCCTTTTCTCTCTTGAGGTGCAGCATTTAAGTTTAGGTTTTGAATCAGTAGTGGGGAGTTGTTAATCTTGCCCTTTAATTGTAAAACCCCGTATTTTTATGCTATATTAATTTGGGGATTTATTAAATTTAATGTGAGTTAATTATTTAATGAAAATCCAAAAATTAATTATGTTATAATTATTAACGTGACGAGTGTTAGTAATTATGGTAAATTTGTTGAATATTACTAATAATCAAAGTAATATGTAATATTGGTTATATTGAATGTCACGAGTGAATAAAATGACAATTTTATAAATTTTAGTCGGGACACGCCCGTGTCGCGTCGGGACTAAACTTTGATAAATAAAAATAAAAAATTTATAAGTCGTTCGTACGGTCATTTTGAGTGCGCCAACGCGTCCGGAAGGGTCAGGATAGTCAGAAAAGTGTACCCGGGGGTTTAGTTTGGGTCTCGGGGCGTTTTTAGGCCTAAGTGGTACCCCGGGAGGGCATTTTGGACATTTAACATTTATGGGTAATTAAACCCACGAAAATTAGAAACCTATATCAGCCATTTAGGTTAGTCAGCTAGGGTTAGAAAACTCAAACACAAGTGACGGCCATAGGAGAGGGAAGAAGAAAGCTTCCAAGGCAATCCAAGGCCCCAAAAGTCATCCGTTTGCACCGCCACCACCACCAACGCGTAGATCGCGCAACGGACTACGCAACCACAGCAAAATCATCTGCAAATCAGAACACCAAAAATCCCAGGCAAGTGTTTATCTTGCTTCTTTCGTTGATGCATCTTTCATATTAGTGTAGGAATGATTAGGATGAGTTTTATGGAAGAAAACCTAAGATTTGAGATAGGAATTGCATGTAGTTATGGTTTAAATGATAATTCTGGAGACCCTTGTAATGTAGAGGAATTTACCCACGAAATTATGATGTTTATAAGAAGAAATTTTTGGAAAAACAGATTGGAACCATGATTTAGAGATTTCTAGGGTTCTTGAATATTTAAATGAATTATGGCATGATTAATCCATGTTTAGTGACGTAAATTGACATGCTTTACGTAGGAAATGTATGATATCATGTTAGGATGTTAGTAGTACAAATTTTGAGACGTTTGGGATTGTAAAATATGGATTTGGTGTAAGTTAGAAGATGAAACCCGTAACTGCAATTCTGCAGATTTCGCAGACCTGCTTCATCGATCGATCGAGCCCCAGACCTCGATCGATCGACCCCTCCTGGCAGACTCCTATTTCCCTTTTTAAATGAGTTAAATTCAATTTATTGTGAGATAATTCTTGGGCATCCTTAATAAAATATTTTGGGAGATAGGGAAGACCAGTAGGACATGTGAATAAATTTTGGGACCCTTGATGACGGGCAAAGATTGTATTTTAGGATAATTACATAAGGGTCGATAAATTTATGACTTAAAGAGAGAGACACGTAAGAGAGTTACTTTGGGACAAATGTGTATACCTACTGAATTCTATAATTTGGAGAATAAAGCCATGAGAGTTGTGTGGTACGTTGGAATAATACCGAATCAAGGTTAGAAACGAACCGTTATAAGTGTTTACTAAATTATGATAATATGGAAATGTCGTAATTATGGGAATTGAGAATTTACCTAATATTGATATGGTAATATTAGTATAGTTATATGATTGTGTATGCATATACTATCTATGTGTGAAAATCATGCCCACGCTACTTGCTATCCCTGAGATTTCCGCGCTGGGACAGTCTTATCTCGATGGGACCTTTATGGGGGATATTGACTTGTACCCTAGAAGATAGATATCCTTGGTACAGGCTATCGATGTGATAGTTCAGACGGTCCTAAGAGACGCAGGCATGTGCCATCCTCTTAGAGACTTGGAATCTATTCTTCGCCTCATCTTGTTTGTGTATAGATATCCTTGGTACAGGCTATCGCAGTGATAGTTCAGACGGTCCTAAGAGACGCAGACATATGCCGTCCTAGTAGAGACTTGGAATCTATGCTTCGCCTCAATATTGTTTGAGTATGTGTTAATACAATTCGAGAGTGATTCCGAATTTGTATTCCCCTCAATGTGAGTGATATGGGGTTTGGATAGTAGAGTATGCCCGCACCATAGTTATTATTTGGGGTGCTGTTTTGATATATATATTTTACGAGTAGTTAATATATATATGAAATTCTGAAATTTGGAACTACCTATTGTGAATTGATATGTAGGACATGGTTGATGACTTAAATTATAAATACTTGTTTTGAGAAAGTATAATATGACACTGGAAAACTTTATTGATTAATAAAGTTAAAATGAGAACTTTTGTTACTAATTGAAATATTCTTTTCAAACCATTGAATCGTTAAATTTTGAATATTACGAGTAATCTAAGATAAGTTAAATCATAGGGAAGATTATTGCGATAAATGATAAGACAAACCATTGGGAAGGTTAGTGCGATAGGTGTGCACATTAGAAGAGAGGTGAGAATTTCTCAAGAGAGTGTCGCACTAATATGTTGTTGCGTTGGCCTGTATCAATTTAAATACTTGCTAAACGTATTTTAAATCAAACACACTATCGGGCTCTGACCCGTTTCTTTTTCTCTTTCTCTCTCTTGTATATATATATGTATGTATTACACGTGCCCAGCCACAGGGGCGTCTTGCTTAGGATCCCTTGAAAGGAACGTGCTGCAGCTTAGGTGGGAGTTGTAGGCCACTTGCATAGACGACTTCGTTTACTTGATTCCACATCTATCATACTCATTTATTGGGCATGTGTCGCCCTTTCCACTATTTATCTGTTTTATTGGGACATTTGTATTTCAGTTATTTCTAGTACTGTTACTATGGGATTTATTTCAGTATGGATGTTTTACCTTAAGTTTTAAATGTTGGGACTTTGAATGTTGAATGTTTAAAGTATTTTGGATTATGTTCTAGGTTAATTGTTGTATGATTCTTACTTATTGAAAATGTGGTAAATAATTAAATAAATAAGTTTTTCTTTAAAAATACAATTTGGTTAGAAAGGTTAAAAATGGTTTTGACACTTAGCTTAATTAATTAGGGTGTTAATTTGGAAAAGTTTATTTTTACGACAGTGATGCTAAGAATGAACCAACTGTTCACCTTGATTTTAATTTAATAAAGGAGTGGTCGCCCGATATTTAATTAGGCGGGGTGTCACATTAATATATATTATCCCCAAATCCCCCAATTATTTTATCCCAACATTATATTTTTATACTTGTGTCACACTTCATTTATGAATTTTCTACTAGACATGCAATTATTATAAACATTAACATAACACAAATCCATCATACATAAGTATGACATAACAATAATTTATTTATTCGTAATAAAATTTAAATTCACCGATTTAATCAAATTTCCACAAATTTTATTTTTATCCCAAAAATATAGGTTTATTATTTATTTTATAAAAATACGGGATATTACACATAGCATATATTTGTAATTCATGTTTGTGTTTTGTCTAACCTACACTGTCGTCCTTCTACACACAATCTATGACCCGACAAACTCACACATAATATCTTGATTACTATTTTGGGAACACTCCTAAGGATGACCTCACTCCACCTTTTCCTATGACGCGAGTTGAGTAATTATGCTCTCCATTTATATATACACGCACACACTTCATGAAATTATTAAGTAGAAGAATAACATATTCCCATGGGAGACTGAAAGGGAGGGATGGGTGCTTAAAACCTTCCTATTTCGTAACCAAGTCACCGAATCTTGAACTAATTGGTTTTGTAATCATCATTATATCTTTGATGCCGTTCTTTCTAGGCAGAAACACTTCTTTTGTCTATTTTGTGCAAAATAGGCTGGCGACTCTATCTCTATACGTTACCCACACATCACCCCAATTGACGACGATCGAAGCGCCCCGAGGAAGGGTGTGAGACCCCCTCGTGGGGCGCCGTCGGGGAGGGATGGTCACAGTAATTTTGAAGACCAAAAATTAATTTATAATTTGGAAATCAAAAATTTATTTAATGATTAGACTTAATTAATTTGGTGAATTATTATAATGGATTTGTAATAAAATTAAAGGGATTTGATTTAAATAATTTTAGGGAAAAACATGACTTTTGGGAGAAGGACCCAACCCGTGGACAATCGTATCAATCCGATTGGAGGGTCGTAGCGATCCAGATCACGACAGTGTGTGTTGATGGGTTGCATTATTTGTGTTTGTGTGGTAATTAGACTCTTTAGTTTTAATCTTTTAAAAGGATGAGACTTGTGACTTCTTCAACACTTTTTCCCTTAACCAAAAGCAGTTCATCTCAAAGTTCACATATCCCTCTTTTCTAAAATCAAAACCTCCATTAAAGCATTTAATTTATTTTTTGGAGCCTTAAACCATTTTATGAGACGTGCGCAACTGAATATTCAGATTTTGAAGAAGAATTTTTCAGGCAAAAATATTACTATTTTTCTCCTTAAGTATTGTTTGAGTTAGATGTCGACTAAATGTTAATTACACATGTTTTCTTTAAAATAATTTGCAATTTAATCAGGAAAAGTGAGAACCAAATTATAAATATATGTTTTTTTAAATCTGAAAATTGGATTTAAAACTTGAAATACCGCATGTTTAGATATATGCACCTTGTTATTGTGGGTTGTTGGGATAAATCAAATATTTAATTAAAATATAAAATTCGAAATATGTTTTGACTCCTAAAATTTTGTAATTGATGTAGAATCGATTTATATGTTACTAAACATTGTTATTATGCATCTTTGAATCATTTTATATGTTAATTTGTTAAATTATCATTCCAATTGAAATAACGAATTTCAACAACTTGTTGGGATAATTGGTACAACTCTATTATCACATGATATAATTGATTTAATGTGCATGAAATCGGATTTGTATAATTGTGAAACAAAATAATCGTAAAGTTGGAATAAAAATATAATTAATTTAGAAATTACTAGTGTCAATAAATTTACACCGTCGGGACATTGGGATTTATGTATGTAGTTATACTTTCACCCTTATATTATATTGTTACTTTGTTAGTTTGGGACTAGAGAGTAGGCATATTAAATGTTGTTGAAAATTCTACTTTGGGGACTATGGGGTGTGCACTTGGACGCTTTGGTGTTCACAAGGTATATTACAAGGAAGTACGCCGATACATCATTTTTATTCATGGGTGTGAGACTAGGTTATAATTGTGATTTAGGTATTCTTCCTAGGTTAGGACTAGGTGATACTAATAGTTTGAAGATCTCTAGGTATGGTATTAGGGATGGATTTCTAGTGGTGATGTAGGATTCTAGATGACAGCTAGTTGAATTAAAGAAAATACAATAAAGAAAACTTAATGAATGCTTAACATAATAAACGGGTGTTAGAGATGGAATGTTTTGTGAGTCATTGTATGTGCGAGTGTGGGTATGCCAACCATTACGATGATTGCGGGACCCATATTATCTTGGCTATTTTGACGGCTATGTGTGTTGGTGTCATGAGTATGCGCAAGGCTAACTAAAATTAGGATGGTTGGCTGTAGTAATGTGTCGTGTGTTGGAACATCATGAGTATGTGCAGAGAGAACTAAAATTGGGTCATCTAGATATAGTGATAAGTGTGGGTGTGATGCGTTAAGGTGTTAAGCGCGTTAGGAGTGTATGTCGGGACAATAGAAAATTTGTATTCCTATAAATGGTTTTACGTCAATAATTTAATTAATATTGATAAGGGTAATTGAATTAAGTTAAGCTAAAGGATTAAGATTTAATTAATTATTGAAGTAAACATAATTGGACATAGGTTGTGGTATGGCTTTGTTTATGTGGGTAGTTAGGATTGTTTACTTTTCTCCCATCTTATTATAATGATTCTTAATTTAAAATAATATATTGTGGTGTTTCTCCCTTATA
This sequence comes from Sambucus nigra, assembly GCA_949130495.1. NCBI lineage: Eukaryota > Viridiplantae > Streptophyta > Magnoliopsida > Dipsacales > Adoxaceae > Sambucus > Sambucus nigra. Next base: position 319,644,388 of record OX422215.1, on the reverse strand, counting down.
ATGCTTATGATCGGATTCACGGATCCTATGTGGGAGGAGTAACTTGTATTACTAAACCCATTGCGTTGACTAGTAATTTCAAATTAAGTTGCTAGGTAGCTGCATCGTATTAGAAAATTTGAGGACTTGGCACTAGATTTTACTTTATTGCTTTAGTAATTTAGTTTTGCCTTCCAATCATATCTATTATGAGACAATATTTATGGATTTTAGTGGATCATTTGATTCCACTATTGTTTACAGTTTTTTAGTTGGAGATTTTATTGTTTGTCCATTTTCACTTGAGTATTATCACTTTGAATTTTGAGTTTTTATTGAAGTTTAGGCATGGTAATAGATTTTTATCGTGGTGAATGTTTTATACTTGTTGAATTTTGTTAAATCTTATCTTATCGAAAATTTGTTCAAATGTCTCATATTTCTATCACATGCTAAGACTGGTATTTAATTCTATTACCGGCATGGTTTGTAGCGGGGCCTAGCCAATGTCAATGACAAATATGAGGGATGTTACAATTTAGTCCTAGTCATCAGAGTTAAGGCCTCCACTGCAAAGGCGTTATGGATTACCCATTTGATTAAGAGAACCTCAATTCCCCTTTCTATCTTTCAGCTGGTCCACTAGGTTGGCCAGAGACCTCATGAGAACCAATCTTGACCTTCTTTTTCAAAGGGGACGCCACAACTTCCTTACCCTTGGATTGGGAATCACTAGACTCTTTCACTAAAACTTTTAACGCCAGTGACTACAAGTTCCCTGGAATATAAAAAACACTATGGGTTGCCCTGTAACAGGGGAAGGATTTAACAATTGTCTCCAATAATGAGATTTCATTTCGTTGAGACCTCAATTTAGGCTTTTCCACTAGCTTCACAGAGGGTACCAAAATTTCTACTATTGTGTTGAACTTGATGCACTTTGTAGCCTTAAATCTCTCTCCTTTGTTCAGAGAGGGTGGATCAAAGGTCTGCTTAGAATGAAGTCGGGCCATCCTCTGTTGCATACGTTCATCTACTTAACCAACAATAATCCATAAACAATAAGTATGGTCTAAATAGAGAGTAAATATGGAAACATATGAGAGGTCGGGACACTTAAAAAATAGTCAAAGTCCAAGGCAGCCATCCATTTATAGTAGGAAAAACCTCTTTAATACTAGGAGGAAGCTCAACCCCTCTTTTAGCCTTGTCTTCATTACCTCCAGAATCCTCAAGTACCTTAAACTATTTAGAGATGATAACTTTTTTTTTCCTCTAAACTAATAAAAGGGATCAGCCCCCACTAACTCACCTACTATCATATTTGGGGCATTAGGCACCCCTATAGAAGCTATGGCTTTGGCCTAAGGCCCAAGATTATTTCTATAAAGATGGTTGGGTGATACCAATATCTCAAAAGGAAGATAGGTCAGTTTAAGGGCCTCTGTTAGCTTATCGTATTCCCACGTACTAAGGTCGGTTAGCACAATAAAAACAAAAATGTTACTAAGCTTAATCAGAGATCAAAAGATAAATTTAATGAAAAATGAGGTCTTTCTCACGTCGAAGGAGTGCAATATATTATATTACAATCGATCTTCTACACTGGGTCAGGAGTGACCCAAGCTCCACCAACAAATAAGAACCTCTCCTTTCATTATTATAGAGCTTTTTATTTATCCTTAGAAAAGACACTAAGAGCCCTAGGAACGAAATACTTTAACGTTTTGTTTTTAGGCTTACTCTTCTCTTGGACCCTGTAAAGTTTGAAGAACTGAGTCAGGGTGATATAATATTTCCCTCACTGGACTCCCGATAAGCCAAAACTATGGGCATTCCAATCATTTTTCACCAATTGGGAAGGAGCAAACCCTATAGATTTCAGAATTTTCACCACGGATAAAGGCAACGAAAACCTGGATCCTTAGAGCACAAAGAATTGATCAGAGAAACTAAACTTCGAGACCAAGGAGTATCCCCTCTCGTCAGTTTTTGTAGCCCTCAAGAGAGTCAGAGATTTGGTACTTATCATAGATCCCCCCCAAGTCATTTTTGGCTATTTTTCAATCCATGTGGTCTCCATCAGAAAAATTAGGGTCATTTATCCCCAAGTAGTTGTTTACTTGAGTACCAGAGGCAATGAACCACTTTGGGGGTTGGGCTAAAGTTCCATCCCCTTGCTCAGTTGAAGAAAGTAATTAGACGTGAGTTCCCGTAGAAGATAGAGGTGTGGGGTTCAAAAAATTTAGAGTAACAAATATCCTCAAAAGATATATTTGTACTAAATAAGAAAGAAAGAACAACAGTTTGCTAAGAGAGAATTGATAACGAATGAGATCATTGTTAAAGGAAGCGGTGGAGATTTCAAACTAGCTAAAGGGGCTCATTTATATCCACACAAGGCCTGGATCACCACTGTTGGCCTTCTCAAACAATCAATGAAATCTTCTTCCCAATGTAATCTCATAATGATAAGAAACTTAGTGGTTGTTTACCCTGCTACCCTTGCTCATTTAAACGACTATGTGTTACCCCTTGTAATTCTCACAAAGAGAAACAAGGGGCTACTGATCATACCACATTTGAATATTGGAATTCTAAAGGTTCACAACCCCTTTATATTTACCCATATAAGAGAAGAGGTCTTAAGGTCCAACAATAGCCTTTGCCATACCAAAACTAAGCCTCAAAGACCATATCTTCCTTGTAAAAGGGACCATGATATAACCATAGGCCATAGTTGTCTTCGCATTATCCAAAAATACTTATTCGTTCCATCACATCTCGAGAACCCAGCTCAAAGACCTCAGCACTAACATTTTTTAGTCTCATACTCACATAGTGGACCTTTGTATGACAATAACTAGCCTTCGAAGCTTTAATGACACATCTTCCAAGGAAATATTATTATAATGCACAATAGGATCTTCCAAGGAGGAACCTCTGCCATTTCTAGACCTTTTAGACATCTAGAAAATCTCCTGTAACTTTTCTAGTGGGTAAGTATAAAGGATTGTCATTGTTCTATCTACTTCCACCACTCACTCCCACCACCATTGATGACTCTCATTCACATAAAATTCTCCCATTAACTACTTTACACCACATGCAATCCTTTTTTCCCACTCCTCCTTGCTAATATCACTGTCAGACCTCAAAAAGGCCCCAACCATGTTGTTGTAGTCCTCTCATTATCTCTCCAAGAGAATGCATATATATAGGAGGCTTGTGAATGGTGAAGGGTCTTCTAATATCATTTAATACAAATTTAAGATGAGGCAAATAGACCAAACAAGAGTTTGTTCATTATTATATACTCTATCAACCCACTATTGGTAGCAGAATAAATAGAGTTAGGATCATTTACAACTTATTGCATATTATATACTTTGTTCAGTCCTAAACTAAGATAAAGGAACCCTTAGAGAAGTGTATCAGTTACTTTCTAAGAGCCTCTAGACTAGTGATAAGGATCGCAGATAGCTTTAAACTCTCCTTGCCAAAGCCCAAGATGTCTCAAGATCTTAAAGCCCTCTTTTATAATCTAATATATGGAAAAACACCCTATACAATAGATAGAGGATCCTCAGCTGAATAATTCGACGTTGTGACCAATAGTTGTAATGGTACCCAACACATATGAACATCCTACCACTATACCAAATACTAATCTTGTGACTGCCTTCTTGTAACTGCTAATGAGGGTGAAAAACTTTATCACTATCAAGAGTAGTCACAAAATTATTTTAACTCCCATTAAGAGAGATAAAATCTTTTAGTAATAAAAAATTTGAGTCAATTGGGTTGTCACTGCTAATAACAGTCACAAATCTTTCCATATAAATAATTCGTGACTACAATAAGTAGTCACAAATTTGTAACTATCACAAGCAATCATAAATTTATCGATAAGCTTAAGTTATGACTCTTATGAGCAGTCACAAAATTATAACTGATACGAGTAGCCATAAATTTTGGCCTAAGATATAATTTGTGACTTCAATTAGCAGTAACAAATTTTAATTGGTTGAGCAGTCATAAATTTTAGCCTGAAACTTAATTTTTTACTGCTATTAGCAGTCATAAATTTGAAATTGCTAATAGGAGTCACAAATTTTGGCCTAAGACTTAATTTGTGACTACTATTAGGGGTCACACAAATTATAACCTAGGTTTAATTTCCCTCTTTTCTCTCCTCTCTCCTCTTCAACTCCCACTCTTCTCTCTTAACTATTACACTCATTATTCCTCTCATTTTGGAAATCGACTTATTGGAAACGTTTTGATGTCTTTCGATCTCATTATTCAGAAGTTGTTGTAAGTGTTACATTTATGTTTTTCGATGTAAATGTTTGGAGGTTTTTTATATACATGTTTTGGGGTTTTTGTTTGATTTGATGATGATGTTAGGGTTTTATCTTCAGGAACAAACATTCTATTCATTATGTCCTTGCTATTATTCAAAGGTATGAGACTCTTTCTGACAGTTTAAATCAATTTTATGTATATGTGTATATGTTATTTGTAATGCCCAACCTTAGTTTAACTAATATAATTGATTAATTGATAATTATCTTATCACTAAGAAATTAAAAAGATGGAAATATATTGAAGAAGTTATAGAAAACTAATAACTAAATATAAATTAGAAGTTATGACTGGTATATCAGCTAAAACTGATGGTAAAGACATACTGGTGTAGACTGCTTCTCAGTCAATCAACTTCACTATTGCGTCAGCCAACTTCACTATATCAACTAGAAGTATGTCGTGTATTCATATCCAAATATATTATGTTGTCATGATTTGTGACAGCTCTATGATTCTATTTTCCAATTTGGGTTCGATGAAGTTATGAATTGTGATCACTCATTTGAAAATGCAGTTTAGGTCAATTTTTTGTATATGTGACAAATGCAGACAAATAATATATGACAAATGCATCCATACTCAAAGATGCCTTATTAACATCACTTTAGATAATATGGACCCCCCCCCCCCCCCCCAGCATCTCTTGAAGTAGTATAAAACACATCATTATCCTTGAAAACAAATATTAATAAATTACTAAAATAAACATATAATTTAAATTCTATTTTACTAAAGTCTTAGCTAACTATGGATTAGCAGTCACTCTATTCTTGAGTCGAACCTATACATAAGAATAGATCTTATGTGTCTTTCCCTCGCGCCACTCCCGACCTCCTTTATAGATTAATTTATCTATTAAATTCTACTTGAACATTAAAAAATTTGGGACCAATTTACTTACCATGACATCCTCCACCTCCACATGAGATCTCCGCCCTAAGTAGTTTACATCCATTTTCTTCACTTGATTAGTCCTCGTCGACTCTCGGGTATCCAACTGGATATCATATACCTCAAAGATTTTCGGTTGGCCGAAGCCACCTGCTCCTTATCCAGGACTTGGTCTCTCCATTTCAGCACAGACTCTCATTCCTTCCCAAGATAATTGTTGCGTAAAACATAAATCAAAAGGAAATAGTCATTCATGATACACAAATTAAAAATAACACAAAAAGATAATTCTTACTTTCTTTATGTAACATAAAAATAATGTAACACATTATATGATTTTTACAAGTTAGTTTAGTCCGATGTCATATGATCACTGTTCTAAAAAACCCGCCTAGGCTCCGCCTAGGCACGCCTAGGCTTAAGGCTTGGGAGAAACGCCTCGCCTTACGCTTTTCACGCCTTATTCTTGGTAAAACCCTTAAGGCGCACTTTTTTCTAAAAATAACAATGCTTTAGTGAAACGATGTCGCCTTTTAAAGAATTTCTTTACAAACCAGACCATTATCTCATCCAAAATAATAAAATAGTATTTTAATTTACATATATTCTGACATATTTTTATGATATATGCAATTTTTGTATTTTAATAGCCTTGTTATGGTTAAAAAATATTAGAATATATTAAGAAGGCCTAAACGCCTTTTCACGCCTTTTTACGTCTAGGCCCGCCTAGGCTTCTAAGGCTTAAGGCTTGACCTCCACGCCTCAATCACGCCCCGCGTTTTTTAGAACCTTGCATATGATCATGCCTCTTTTTGGCCAATTGTAAAATTACGTTTCACATCCTAAAGATCTATGTTCGACGTCATCTTTAGATTTTTGAACTTTTGATCCGATTCTCACCCCGTGAGTTATTTGAATGCACATGTTATTTTTATAAGTTAGTTTAGTCACGTGTGACATGATCATGCCTCTTTTTGGACAGTTTTGTTATTAAATTACGTTTTTATCCCTAACACGCTATTTTATGATTAAGCCCAAGATTTTTGAAATTTCTACCTGACTATCACCCTCTGGGTCACATGACTTCACAGGTTGTTTCTATATTTTAGTTGTGTCCCTTGTGATGTGATTGTGCCTTATTTTAGGCAGTTTTGTTGTTAAGTTATATTTTTGGCTCCTAACGCCTTATTTTCGAGCTTAAGATTTAATTTTTTGAAATTTCTACCCAATTTTCACCTCGTGAGTCACACGACTGCACGGATTGTTTTAAAAGTTAGTTTAGTATCGTGTTAAGTGATCGTTCCTCTTTTCGAATGATTTTGTTATTAAATTACATTCCACCCCTTTACATGCTATTTTCAGATTTGAGCATTAGATTTTTGAAATTTATACTCCATTATTATCCCATGAGTCACACGACTGCATGGGTTGTTTTAATAAGTTAGTTAGTCGCATGTGACATGATTTTACCTCATTTCAAGAAGTTTTTTTGTTAAATTATATTTTCTCCTCTAAACCTTAGAGTTTTTAACTTTTAGATATGATAACCTACAACAGATTTAACAAAATATAAATTACAAATTGAAATTTACATTACAATTAATGAACTGCATACCCCAAATTGCAAATTGAAATCCTTACAGTCTGCCCAACTAAAATTCCCAAAGTAGATCCAGAGTACATTTAATAAACCAAATAAATATACTCATCTAAAAAATAATTTTTTCTAAGTTGGGGTTGTCATCCAAAATGGATTGATAGTTGGTAGGAGTTGTGAGGTGATCCATGTTATTGGTGAGATTCTTTGGCACGTGTAAGTTGACTAACCATGATTTGTTATTGATATACTCTAAGTAAAATACTTTCTTGATATTTTTCAAATGAACAAGAAAATGGCTCAACATTCATATCATCCTTGATCTTCATCTTATACAAGTGTACCACTATCATACTGGAAGAAAAAAATGAATTTACGAGACCATGGATAAGGATCTTTAAATCTACGATCTTCGTTTTGAGATTTTTGTTATCCATATCGAAATTATACGCACTCAATGATTTCATAGGCCATGGGCCAATACCAAGACCCTTCACGTACCCCGACCTATTTTCTATTATTTTTTTCACAAATTGAAGCCTTGTTTGAATCCTCGAAACTTTTTTTCAATTCTTGAATCTCATTCTACAAAGAAAAAGAATATATGTTATCATAAGTATAGATTAATTCTAAAGGTCAACCTTAACATTATTATCTTTCGTATCATCGCATTAACCATTTTCAAGAAACTTGTTATTTTAAAAAAAATCTTCAGAATTTTCTTTGTTTATTCTTAAAATCCAACTTATTTTAACATTAAAATCAACTCAACAACAACAATTACAAAAGCCATAACTATACCACAAAATATTTTCTTCCACCGATTCGATACATTTAAAATTATAATGCAATTCTACGTTTTTAAAGTTCTCCGAACTCATATCATCCCATTAGGTATTTTTAAAACATTTGTTATTTTTAAAACATTTTGAAAGAGTTTCCTTTATTTATTATAAAAGGTCAACATGTTTCAATATTGAAATCAATTCAAAAATAGCAATTTATGTTTACTAAAATTCTTATTGAAATTGAAATTGTTATCACATGAAATTTCATCTAATGTATGTTGTACACCGACTGCTAGTCTATGTACAAATCTAACACCAAAAAAATGAAAAAATGTACATATGTACACAAATAAAAAAATTACAAAAATGAAATAATGTCCATCTTTATAAAAATCGAACAGTGGGTTAGAGAGAAAAAACAATTCTAAAAAATAATTTTCATCTAAGCCCTCTACTTAACAAATATATTAATCAAATTGAAAAAAGTATGTGGAATCTCAAATCAGTTTTGTAAAATTATACAAAGAAAAAGTTCTCAAGCCCTGCACATAACAAATATATTAATCAAAACGAACAAACATAATGAATATTTATTAAACATGTTATTGACAAAATGTAGCAACTCAAGACAATGACAAAGCATGTTTGCCACATGATTTAATTGCTAATTAAACACAATTTTGAATTTTGGTCCTCTTTATTTTTAAAACTCCAATATTTTTTTTATTGAAAATGTTAAACATTTTTTTGGACTGTACTTGTCAAAAACAGTGTTTAACTTGTTATTTTAAAACATTTTTAAACATAAACATTTTCTACTTCTTTTTTATTACAAATTAGTAAAAAAAGTGAGTTGTTAACAATAATGTATATACTTAAATTGTTATAAATAATCCAGATCAACAAGGTGTTAAATATCATCCAAAACACAATATAATCATTCTTTTCCACTGAGTGACTATAACACGTGTATTTGGGTTTGAAGTCTTTTATATAATGTAGATACTTGCGCGTGTATTTAAGTTTATAGAATGTAGATATAAAACCTGTTGGACTGGGACTGGAATGGAGCTACTTGCACGAGAAGTGTCCTTTTTTAATTTGATGAGTTGTCTGAATTCTTGATGTCAAACATAAGATTGTGTGATCTCATAGGTATATCGAGTGAGCTTCCGTTCAAACCTTCCCTCATCCCCAAGCAAACTCCTGCATGTCGTTCATCATATTTATCTGTTAACTCATAGAGCAAGTATCTCCTAATCAAACTCCAACTCCTCCGTTCTCTATAAATATACTAACAACTACTTCACATCATTTCACTTGATCAAACCCACAAACACCCTCTCAAACCTTTTCTTCCGTTTCATCCCAACAACAATCAAATCCCTCTTTATTTATTTGTTTCTCTCATACATTTATTGAGACTCAAGAAATATGATGAATGGCAACATGAACAACCTGCATTCTTCTTCTTCATCATCAATGGTTGTGGCTTTCAAACTTCCACTTGGGTTTCGGTTTCACCCCATGCCCCCGTGATTTTTGAGCCGTAAAAATCATTGTTAAATTAAAATTTTCAAAAAAATAATTTTTTGGAGTCTATTTCATCTTGATATATAAAAATGCTGGGTTTTATATATAAAAATAAGGTTTTAAGTGGAATTTCAATTGGGATTTAAAATTTAGAAATTATAACTTTTTATATAAAAATCGAGGGAGGATATAACCTAAGGAGAATAAATAAAAATCCAACCATCTAATCAAGCTGAATTTTTTACAGCATCTTCGTCCCGCCGTCAGCTATAACAAATTAAGATTTCTGCTAATTTCGACGGTCGATCTTCCGTAATGTATTTTTGAGTGTTTGTGTTTGATTATGACTAGGGATGGCAATTTTCGTCGAAATTTCGTGTCCCCGCGGTTACCCAAAAAAATCCCCAAAAAATCCTCGATATTTCGGGGATCGGGTTCGGGGAGTAAAAAAAATCCCCGAAAAATTTTGGGTCAGTTTCGAGTATACCCTCGGGTCTCCACGGGGATACCCGAATTATTAATATATAATAAAATATATATATTTATATTATAATAAATATATAAGTATATAAACATCTAAGAAGATTTACGTATACAGACTTCTTTTTTCTGTATGCCTAAAAACTTACAATAAGTAATAAATAGTAAAAAAGAAAAACAATTGAAACTCGCACAAAAATCACACTTCCTCCCTGGGTTGCACACTTTGATTGTTTAAATGTTGTTGATCTATATAGTATTCAAATGATGCTTACTGAGCTAGTAAGCTAGGATCCTCAAATACATGCATAGTTTCTGCATCAAATCCTCCAGCAAACTTTTACTTAGGTGCTTAAAGAGGAAATAAAATAAAATCAAAACGGGTTCCCCGCGGTGAACCTGATTCCCGTTTTAAACAGGGATGGGGATCCCCGAACCCGTTATAATGGGGAACGGGGCGGGGATGGGAAATGATTTTTCTAACGGGGATGGAGAGTTAAAACCCGACCCCGAACCGACCCATTGCCATCCCTAATTATGACTCAAATTTATTTTGGTATATAAACAAAAAGGGACAATTTAGAACTTTTAAAACACATTTTAGCCTTCTAAAAAATCAGTAGCCTCCCATAATTTCATTTTCTCTCTTCTACAAAACCCTAACCCGATTTAAATACTCTTGTAACCCAAGTTTTGAAGGTTCAAATCAAGTTTTCTCACCATGGTTTAAGAAGGTTTCTTTGATATTTTCTCGAGTGGAACACAACGGTGTGATCAGAATTTCGAGGAAGAATTTTATGAGTTTTCAAGTGATTAATTTAAGGTATGAGGTTTAAACAATATGCTCCTCTAAATCTCTCGAGATTTGTATTCTTCTTGAAATGTTGTGGCATTCATTGGAATCTTATGTGTTATTCGATTGAGATATGGTGTATTTGTATTTTTAGGCATGGTGCTATGAAATTTTAGTGTGGCACTGAGAATGGTCATCTGCCAAAAGTTCAAAAGTCCAATAGTCGGAATGAGGCTTCGAGAAGCCAAGGGTAGGTGAGGTGAGGCCCAGTGACCTACTGATGCGTTATTGAGAAATAAATTGGTACAATGTTTGGGTGCCGTTTTGGACTCATTTACGGTTTCGTATTGTTGCATTTTATTCACCGTTAGTGTATTGAGCATTTATTCTTGTCATATTTTGTACTTCCCTGCTCTTTTTTTAGTGGCATGTAAGCGTGAATTTGGATGTTACTGAGTTATGAAGGACATTAAGAGCATAACATTTTGATAATATCATTTTGTACAAATTAACAGTGTAAATATTTTGGATCTTAGTGTTATTTTGAGTGAAATTAAAATTATAATTATTTGGAGGTGTATTTTACCTAGTCTTGTTGTTGGGAGACATTTTAGATTGACGTGTAAATTTTAAATTGGACATTATATATTTTGATGACCTGTTATATTTATTTTGTGGAATATAGATGCTATAGATGGATAGTTGTGGATTTTAATTTAATTTTAGCATGGTGACTCCTCGAATTTTCTCGGGGTATTACACCCCAGTGATAAATAAATATATCATTTTCTTTATGAAAAGATGATCTACGGTCAACTATCAGATCCTGTCCGCCAACATCTTGTGCGGGGAAGACCTAAACGATGAGGAGGAACTCCATGCCATTTTTGTGGGGTGAAAAAATACTGAGGGTAGCATTTATTTCTTCACTCGCTTGAAGATGCTTTCTCAAAAAGGAAAAAATATCAAAAGACCGTTGGAAAAGACAAGGGCACCTGCAAAATCCAACAAACCCAGAAAATCAAAAATGGTCGAGAGAAATGAAAACTGATATATCACAACGAAGGCTCGAAGCATGACAAAAGGTGGCGAATGACTGAGTTTGTTTTTCCAAGAGACAAAGAGTACGTTCTTTGCCGGATCAAAAGTAAAATTGATCCTTAAGAGGATGAGCAACCATGGGATCCACTAACGCATAATAATGAAGAAGATTATGCTCACCCACTTGTAACATCACCAATAAGCATGGAAGTTTATGCCCAGCCATCCTACCCATTTCTAACAACAATAATAAGAGTTTATGATTATATCCAACCATCCCTTCAACCCCTACCGGATAATTATATTCAAAGTGTTGGGGAAGATAATATTGGACACCCCATGGACTCTTTTCTTAGTGACTTTACTCACCGGGAAAACGAGAAAAATATAACGAATGTGGAGAATGCACAACCACCCCAGTCACACCACAACTACCAGATGAGGATACTCAAAAAATTCAATGGGAAAGTATTGAGCAACAAATACACAACCTTGAAGGCTATGCCCTTTGGCATAATGAGCAACCAATATCGAATGCGCCACATCAACCATCATTGAACCTCAAAGACTATGGGGTCAAAAATTTCGAATAGTTCACTCAACAATATACGTAATATCTCTCTCGAATTTATACCACATAATGATGGGATAGAAAACATTTATGATATTTTATATGTTTTTAATTAGATTATCAGTATATTTGTTTAAAGTTTATGGTGTAGTAGTAGTAATAATTTTTTGATGGCACATTACAAATTCAATTGCAATTTTTATTCTTATAATACTCTCCATTAATTGATGATTAACTACTTCTCTTATGTAGCATTACATTTGTAATTATATTTTTGAAATTTGTAATATAGAAAGGTGGTTTTGTGTAGAAGCTAATTTGAATTGTACATAATACCTCTGATGATAAATCACATGTCTAATTTAGCATCACATTATTCATAATAATATTAGTTACTTATTATAATATCTCTTATGCTTATCCGCAGAAGATATATCTAAATAGCCTACAAAATCCATTTTTGTGTTCAAAGATTAGATTTGTCTCAAAGTATCCAACATTAGAAATCAGAACTGAGAACATTATGTATTGATTTGGTAATCATCTCTAGATTTGCCTCTTCCACACATAAATTATGTTTTGAGGATATTGTTTTGGACTTCTAATAATAAAAAAAACTTTAGTTACACCTAATTCTATAAGCCTATAATATATTCATGCTGCTTGGTTTCAAAAGAAAAAAGATTGTACATGGTAGTCATCAACTCAATAGCAAAGTTGCTTTTTGCATGATTACAAGGATTATATATTGATACTTTTTATTAAATTTACTACTTACCTTTCTTTGTTTTTTACATATGCCCGTTTTCTTATAAATTTTTCCATTGGGACTAGATTTTTCTTTAATAAGTATCATATGTTGAAATATTGACAACTGCCATTTAATCCCTTGTCCAATGATCATATACTCAAATCTTATCAGAGTAGTAATAATAATCAGTGATTAATTTATAGCCAGCTTTATGCATTTGATGTTTATATACCACAGAGACATTGATGGCAGACAACAGCGTATTCTTACTGATTTTTACCACTTGGGCAAAAGGCAATATTTTTAAATCTTCTTACAAGTTATGTAGTTTTTATTTTAGTACACGTTTAATATGCTTTCTACTTAAAATTACTAGTTTAGCTGTCTATGTTTAAACGATTTGTTGAAAGGTGATGATGTAAATACTAGTCATTGAGATTGTTACTTTTTGAGAGGAAATGTGTAAATATCAAATTTAGTTATTTGCTTGTTAGCACTATTTTGTTTATCTCTAATTAGATCTTATTTCTTAGTTAGTATTTTAAAATTAAAATAGTTAGTTAATTAATAATTCCTTGAAAAATCATAAAAAAAGAATAATATGAACATAATTTTACACTTTTGTCTTCACATATTTTGTTTTTTACACGTGAAAGATGGATTGATACCCTTACCTACCCTAGGCATATTTTTAGTGTATTTGTAGGTTCAAGAGAATTTTGATTGGAAAAAACATTGGAACAACAATTACACTAAGAAGCATTTTTTTCATCAATTGTAAATGGATAAGCATTTATCGAGTCAAGATAAGGTTTAGACTATAACAGGATAACCAATTATAGAGGCTTCAAATGCATAGCAATACTCTTATAATAACATCCAAAATCCTTGGATAAAATCAATTCAAAACATTTGGAGATATAATCAATCCAAAATCATTGGAAATAAAGTAATAGTGATGAGTCCAAACTTCGAAGAGCGGCATCCATATGCACTGCACCAAAATGGTCAAATTGGCACCCTTTCAGCGGCTAGCCTTGTCATGATAATTGACCGTGACAAAAAAATACGCATTTTTTATTACGGTCATTGACCGTGACAATCCTATAAAGTTGTCACGGTCAATGACTGTGACATGTCCGTGATAATTCTGTCAGTAAAAAATCCTTCCTCTTCTTTTTTTCCCACCATTTCTATTCCCTCCATTTCTCTCTCTCTCTCTCTCTCTCTCTACAATTTTGGTATATTTTCTCTCTCTATTTCTCCTCCATTTATGTATATTTGTATGTATATGTGCGTGTGTGTATATATATGTGTGTAAATATGTGCGTGTGTGTGGTGTATATATGTGTGTGTGTGAGAGGGGGGAGGGGCAGGGCTGGGAGGAGGGGGTATGTGTGTGTGTGTGTATGTTTGTGTGTGTATATATGTGTGTGTGTGTGTATATGTGCTTGTGTATGTATATGTGCGTGTGTGTATATGTGTGTGTGTTCGTGTGGTGGGCAGCGGGAGCGCGAGGGAGGGGGGGAAGGGGGGCATGTGTGTGTATATGTGCATGTGTGTATTTTTTTAATTAAATTTTTATTGGTTTATTATATATTGCCCCTCATATTGTAGTGACTCTTGTAAAAGAATTGATTGATTTAATATTGATTGGTTGTTTATTTTTTTGTAAATTAAAAATTAGTGCCCCTTTCATATGCAAGTAGGATTGCCTCTCATTGTAAATTAGTAAATTAATAATTGTATACTTTAATTGTTAGTTTAATTGATGAAAAGAATTAATTGAGTAGATGAATTAGAAGGAGTACGGAATACACATTTGTTGTTGCCATTGTGGTTGGATTATAGTGGATCGATGTTAGATTTGTTAATTTTAAAAGTGGCATGACCACTGGATTATTGTCCATATGGGGGTGGGATTTTTCAACTTTTTTTGAAAATTACTTTGTATAACGAACAATATCTATCTATCTATCTATCTATCTATATATATATATATATATATAGATAGATATATAGATAGATAGATATTGTTCGTTATACAAAGTAATTTTCAAAAAAAGTTGAAAAATCCCACCTCCATATGGACAATAATCCAGTGGTCATGCCACTTTTAAAATTAACAAATCTATCTATATATCTATATATATATATATATATATATATATATATATATATATATATATATATATATATATATATATATATATATATATCAAGGTTTGCTCGTCTAGCCACTGGACCCTTGTTCGTGGCACAAGAGTACAAAAAGTATCGATTGAACGGTTACGTATTCGGCGCAAAAGTGTTCGAGGAAAGTACAAATATACAGAACTCGGGCATTTCATACAAGGCTCTTACTTTCTTTCGAGCGAGCACAAAAGATAAAAACCTCGTTAAAGCTGAAATAACTTACTATGGTGTAATTCGAAATATATTTGAATTGGATTATATAAGCTTCAAAGAGGTTATATTTTACTGTGACTGGGTAAGATTTGAGGGTAAAAATACTTATAAAGTTGATCCTATCACCAATTTGATCATGGTTGACTTGTCCAAGTTGAAGAGCAACGACCACGTGAGCGATGAGCCATTTGTTTGTGCATTTCAAAAGGTTAACCAAGTGTTTTACTCGGAGTATATCAACCACGAGTCGTGGTCAATTGTCCTACACGCGCCAAAGTGTCTAAATAGTAGAGTGGATGACTTGATTGCTCTTACCGAATATCAATCCATTTTTTATGATAACCCGAATTTGAAACAATTTTTCAATTTGTAATAAATATTCCAATTTGTACTTTATCAATCCATTTTGAATGCTTTTAATTGATTTGCACTTTATCATTTTCACTCTTGTGTAGTGTGCGTGTGTGTGGGCAGTAGGGGTGGGGCTGGGGATGTTTCGGATTTTTAGTAATTGTACATATTATGAGCTAGATGTTGTTGTTTTGGAATTCAGAATTGAGGTGTTAAACAGTAACAATTCATTTGAATTTGTAGTAATTATACATATTTTCATGTCTTCTTCTAATTCATTTTTATTTGTACTAATAACAACATTTTTGTACAGCAAATGTCTCCTTCAGGTATTAAGGCGAGGATGATGATGTCGTCCGGGTTCGGTGGTAGCGAAGGCGGCGAGGGCTCCTCGGCCCCTAGGCTCCCCAAATATGGCAAATTGGGGATGGCCATTGAGAACAAGACGGGGCTATTATCAAGATCCCTCGAGCTGGTAAAGACGATCATCGGCCCGGGGTACACTAGTTGGAGGGAGGTGCCAAATGAGCTCAAGTTAGCTATTTGGGTGGCACTACATGTAATGTATTTATATGAATATTTCAATTTCAATTTCGATTTTTAATTCGATTTAAATTTCATTTTATATTTATATTTATATTTATATTTATTCGCAACTAGCATTGTATTTATTGGACAGGAACAATTCAGCCTGGATCCAAAGCTACGCGATTCCGTCTTGGAGCAGTTGAGGGAGCAACACAAGACGTGGAAGAAAAATATATGGACCTGGTACTTTGGAAAGACCCACGAGTCCGTTATTCGAATGCGCGAATCCGTCCTGCCGAAGGAGACGATCTTATTGGCCCAATGGCAAAAGTTAATTGACAATGAGATCGGGGAGCGACAATTGGCATCTCACCAATTGGGGAGGAAAAATCGAGCAAAATAGCCAGACGTGCACTACTCCGGCCGGACGTCTTACGCCGAGGTGGAACATAGGATGATGGTAAGATTTAATTTTTCTATAACTACAGAAATATATTATTCTCCATTATTTTACTTTGCGGGGCCGATACCAATTTTACTTTATTTTATTTCAGGGGACAGGGAGTGGCCCTGGGGGTAGGCCACATAGGCTCGATACTTATGTGGATATTCGGATGA
This sequence comes from Sambucus nigra, assembly GCA_949130495.1. NCBI lineage: Eukaryota > Viridiplantae > Streptophyta > Magnoliopsida > Dipsacales > Adoxaceae > Sambucus > Sambucus nigra. The sequence continues at coordinate 319,627,684 of OX422215.1, read as the reverse complement.
AGAAGGGGAAGGATAAGGAGGTTTTCCCGAGCGTCGCGGCCACGATTGTAAGTAATCCGACAGTTTACTTTTTATGAATTACGTTATAATTTTTTTATTTACTTATTCTACTAATCATGTGTTTTTTGTCGTTTCAGGCAAAGCTTAAGAAAATGCATGAGTCGCAGTCTGATGCCGACAAGGCATCTTTGTCATAGACGCACTCAGCCAAGTGCTTGGCGCTAATCGCAAGGGGAGTTCAAGGGGGTGAGCTCGCGGGTGGCCAAATCTAGGATCATCGGATTAGAGACGAGCGACATCGGGTTGGCTCAAACGGTGGACCCACATGGCGTGAAGCTATCCCGTTTGGAGGTGATGGTTTAAGATATGTTCTCATTCATAAAGCGTTTATAGGGCATAAATCGTAAGGGAAAAGGGAAATAGAAGGTGGTGGAGGACGAGGTGCGGGATGACGAGGATGTGGACCTCACTGCTTCATCGCCGACACGTGCGGACTTTGATAATCCACTCCCCTATTTGGCTCCCTTCGAGCGACCGATGTTGACACTTGGTTGGCCAAGCGTATTTATACTGGATATATTTGATGGCCAGCGGATAGGGCGGGGGTTGAGGAACCGGAATACCGTCCAGGGTATGCCAGTTCATGGACATTCGCTTCAAGACATCGAGTCCAAGGTGCTTGTTATGCATGTGATACTTGGGAAGGATAACTCCCCATTGTGGTTGGGCGAACAATAAGGCACGATGTATATTGGTGGGTGTGTCAATTTTTATACTGTGTGGCCTACTCACCTTCTCAGAGCTAACCTTGCCCCAGACATTTAGTGACATTATTTGAATTGAATTGTTTTAAGTTGTTACATTTGAATTATATTTGGATTATATCGTGATGCATATTGTCTCTATTTTGAATGTATATTTGAATTATCTCCATTTTATTTGGATATATGATGTTTGAACAGGTACAACGTTGCTATAACAGGTACAAATATACTGTTGGGCAGTGGCAGTGGCCATACTGCCCAACAGATTTTTTTTTAATTCTGGCCAGAATTGTCACGGTCATTGACCGTCACAATTTTTTATTAAATGTCACGGGTTTGTCACGGTACATAACCATGACAAAACTTTTCAAGGTCATGGACCGTGACATGACCATGACAAGTCTAACGAACTTGTCACGGTCAATGACCGTGACAACAAAAGTTGTATCCCTCAGAATTGTCACGGGCATTGACCATGACAAGTTGAACTTGTCAAGGTCAATGGCCGCGATAATTTGACAGATTTGGTGTAGTGATGGTAAGCAAAACTATGAACTCAATCCTTGAGTCTTACAGGCCCAATAGCGCTTCCGGTGGTATACCAAGGTTTATTCCCTGAATTATAATGTATGTTATTGGGTTTAAATGAAATCATAGGTTACAAGAAATTATCGAGTTGAGGTTTAATCAGATAAGGATTGAATCAATATTCACGGTATTTGTGAACTACATAAAAGATCTCGTAAATGAGACCAAGTGTTCGGGGGTTCTTACATAGTGATGTAAACAAATGCAATAATTTAAGGGTGTAAGCTTGAAAATAATATTCAAAGAGAATCTCCTACTTTTTCAATTTTGGGTTGGTTATAATTGATCTTAATTCATACGGGGGGTAAATCGAAGATTCTGAAATCATGGATATCATAAACATTTAGAGTAATAAAGTAAAAATGAAATTCTAAGTAAAGTCGAGTTTAAAATAATTTTATTTTAAAGTTTAAATTTGAATTTGGGGTTAAATATATAATTATGAAAAGTTTGATTTTTAAATAATTTTCTAATTTTTATGTATTTTTGGGATTAGTGAAGGAAACACTTTTATTGTATTTATGCAAAAGGATGCAGATTCAAGGTATGGGGTTGTTTTGAAATAATTGGAAAATTCTGGAGTTAAAGAGAAAATTAAAAACTTAGTTTATAATTTCTTAACATGCTTTCCCGAAAACACAATAGGGCGATATAATATACCATTTTTACCAAAAAATAAAATAAATTTTTTGAAAACAATCTCAGAATTTTCTGATTGGAGATGCGCCCTCACGCACTGCGTCAAAACCCATACGCACCTAGGTTTGACTCCACACTCACGCGTGTAATACACCTCATCTTTAACCTTCATTTTTTAACTATAAGGTTTGAAAATTTTGACCTCAAATTCGAACACTTCTAGAATACCATTTAGGTTGATTCCTGAATGAAAATTGTCTATTTTTTTTTAGAGAAATCCAACTATATTGGTTTTAAGCATTGAGGTTAACTCGTTTGATCTATTCATTATTGTAAAAATAGAGTAAGTTTGACTTTAATATTCGTGGGTTTAGACTATAATTTGAGCTACAACTTGGTGATATTCATGGTCTAAGATCAAAATGGAGTTGAACCAATTTGGTTTCAAAGATTTTTGTATAGTATATCTCCTTAATTTTATTTTCGAAATTTCTAGTTCCATAATTTTCAAACTTTGATTTGGGTATCAAAACTCATTTTTGATTTAATTAAGTTATGCATCTAGGTTCCTTAGACCCAGTGCTTGAGTTCTCCCACTGATTCAAATTCAAGCATACAGTTTTCACCATTAATACATCTCAAGTTTTAATGGGGGTTTCTCATATTCAATCTTTTTTAGTGCATTTCCTACATTAGAACTTCCGTGTAAATTGATATTTAAGACCTATGAATGCCCAGAAATGTAAACAACTCAAAAAAATAGAAATGCTACATAAAATCACTGAGATACCAAAAATGCTAGTTTTTGCTTTGGGTTTTTCACTGAGGTGAATTATGTTTTATGATGGTGAATGTGGGGTTTTGTACTGCTGGTTGAGGGGAAGAGATTTGTGTAAAAAGAGGTGGAGTTTTACCATAGTTTGGTTAAGTTTTAACTAGGTACCATGTGGGGTGACATGTGTTTTTCATAGGTACCATTTGTTAATATATATATATATATATATGGAGTTTTTATGGGTTTGTTATATAGTCACCAAACGATTGACGTACGGGAGCAACAACATGTGGTGGCATTGTACTCCATTTGAGGTTCGAAGGATTGCACAGAGGGTGGTGCACTAGGATAATGTGATATTGATGGAAAAAATGTCTGAGAAGGCGCCGTATTAAGGTAAAGTGATGTTGGGATGAAACCCTCGAATTAGTGAGTGGATTATTCGATCCAGAAGGTGAGTTAAGAGCTAAGTATTCCCCGTTAAACTCTTGGTTCGAGTTGTTGCTCATTTGACAAAGAACCTAACCTTTAAAACAATAATATCTCAAACAATAAAATGAAACAGGGATTAACAAAGAACTAACTTAAAATAAATGTTACTAATAAATTCCCCGAAAACGGCGCCAAAAACTTGACTCATCTAAAATATTGTGTAACACAAGTGTACGCTAATCACGGGTGTAGTATAAAATCCGGTAAGACCGGAGTTGATTTCTGCGTGAAATTATGTGAACTAGTGTAGATATTGTTTTAGTTACAAGTTAATAAGCAAGAGATAAAAACAAATTAAAAAATGATTTATGTTTCAAAATAAGTAACTAACCACGGTGAAGCAAAATTAAGGGGGGGAGACTTATCTAAAGACTATTGAAGTCTGAGAGATTTATACTACGGATGAAAAACTGAGTTTAACAAAGGTCGAGGAACATTCCTCCACCCTGGAATATGACAACCAAAATGGTTCTTATGATTGAATCGCAATTAAATGGGAATAAAATATTATTTTCAACAATAAAGCAATAAAGGTGTCACACAAACGATATGAAATGAAGATTTTTATATGTTATCAGACAAATGCGTTGATGTTGGAGTAAAGTCTTAACCATAACCCTTACATGATAAGAGAAGTTACAATCCTAGGAAACTCCAATATAAACACATGCACCCATTAATTGGATTCAAACTCCAAACCGATCAAGAAGTGCGATCATCCAAGGTGGGTTTATAACCCCATACCATGTAACGTAACTATTCATAATAATAACAACACAAACACACAAAGTGAGACTAACTAAAGGGAAAAAGGCACTAAAATATAGGATTTAATATACCATAAATATATTTATGAACAAGAGAGTGTTATTTGCCCAAAAAACAAGTTTGATTATTTACAATGAAGTAAACGGAGATAGAGAATCAAGGAAATTAAATAAATCCTAGGAAAGAGAAGAGAGCTAAAGCTTGCCCAATTCTATCTTCGAATGTCTAAGAAAGATAAAACCAAGATAATTATAAAGAAAATCCACTTGCTACTTACAACAAGTGGAATCAAAACCAAAATATTGAAACTAGAATGAGAATCAGGTATTGATGCGACCATAAATGTGTATCCAGTGTGCGTGTTATATAGGCTCAAGTGCAAGCCTGTCACGTTAGTAATAAACCCAGTAAGTCAGGAAAGATCGTGATGACGTAGGAACAGAAAACTAACCCTAAATTGATTCTCGAGAAGGAAATAAAAAGATGATTAATAGTGAACTAAATAGCTATTAACTAAGTGCGAAAGAAATTTAAACTACTGACTAAACTAAGGGAACAGAAATAAACTACTGCACTGAAGTGAATATGAATAAGGGACAGATAGGTTAGGATACAATCCCCCAAACTCTAGTATGTTTACCAGATAGAATACCAGCTTTTAAATTAGAAAGTTAATTGAACCCAGTCTTTATTAATACTAAGCGTTAGATATATGAGGGTATTAGTTCGCATCATACATAATCAAAGGTAAGAATAAAGCGGTCCCGAATAGCTAACACACACATCGCATCCTTAAACACCTGGTTACCTATAACAAATGAGGTTAAAAAGCCTACGACGGTTGTGCGTACTACACAACACGATTCATTCCATTTTTAATTTAAAACCTATTTTCTACATAGATAAATTACATCGTGTCGGTTTCATGCACCCTAAACCTTGAAAACTTAGTCGATCATGATTAAAGTAAATACTACCTCAGAACTAAATTTGCAGAAATTCATAGCTATGTGAGAAATTGAAAAGAAATTTGGAAGTAAGAATTGCAACATAAATTTAATAACTAATTAAGCTAAACTATGAAAGCAATTAAAAGAAGAAATTAAAGAATACTTGTAATGAAGAAATTTTAAAATTAAAGATTGAATCTTGAATAATTGTTGCAAAACTAGAAAATTAGGGTTGTTAATTGCAAAATCTCTCTAAAGCTATCAAAAAGAGAACTCCCTAATGTCTGGGAATAAAAATGGAATAAATACTCTACGAAATTACAAGAGTTTGAACTAGATACAACTCTAATTTTGAAAAAGAAAAAATCAGAAATTCGACACCCGGATCGGTCCGACCTGGTTCATCGGTTCGGTCCGAAAAATACCGGATCGATTCATTTTTTCCTTAAACTGGATCGATCCGGCCTTTAAATCTATGCAGGAACTTTTAAGCTTTCGGACCGGACCATTTTTGGGGATAACCGAATCGGTTATGTAGTTCATTTTATATAGGAACTTTACTTCTTCTGGACCGAATTATTTTTACTTCATACTGGATCGTTCCAGAGGTCTTTTTCTTTTTGCCTAAGTGGTGATTTTCTCTTATCTTCGTGGCTTCATAACTTCTGATCCGATACTCGGATTTGGTAGCCATTTTCCTAAGTGTTTATAAACTCGAGGTCTTTAACTTTCATGTTGGTTCCTCTTTCGAACTCCAGATGTAAAGTTACACTTTTTCCCTCTGACTTTCCTTCCTTTCTTTCTTACTTGGTTTCATGGTTTTGAGTTTTCTCTTCTCATCACTTGCATAAACTACCTATACAAACAAAAATTTTACACAAAACTCGAGGCACTACGTTGGAAAGGTCGGTAACACATATATGAGATAAATCAATGCATTTTACATCGTTCGAGGTGCTAAAAGTCTTTATTAAGGAGATAAATTCGGAAGAATTTATGCCTAATCAAACCTCCCAAACTGAGAACTTTACTAGGCTCAACACTTGAAAGTAATTTTATTAAGAAATGATACCTCTTTTTCAGGCAAGAGATTGCATTTAACGTATGCAACAAGCCCTTAAACCCCTAAGTTACTCTAGTAGGACGAGTTGTATCTCGTGACGGTTTGCAGTGAATATACCCACAAAATTCATTTTTGACTCAAACAAAATTCAAAATACCTAAAAACTGCATAATTCAAACTTTTCTAAAAACAATCACCATATATTTATATTCACAAGTCTCTATTTTCTCTGTGTGTACGAAGCCAGAAATTTAACCCCAAATTTCCCATGATTAATCATTACATTACTTTTCTGTAATTCATTTTGATTCAAATGCTCACGGGATACTCTCACAAACGAATCACTCAGAATGTGGTTATTTTCTCTCAGTGTGCGTGGTATAAGGAGTAAATGCATTGGAACACGAATTCACACACATAAAATTGAAAGACGAAAATTTATGGGTGAAAATATCTCTTCATCGGGTTACGGTCGTTGGGAAATGAGAACATTGCATATTATACACAACAATTAATCTCTTCTATTATATTTTCGTGTTTTAACTCTCCACGCGGTAATTAATTTCGTAATCCGAACTTGGCTAGGACTTTTTCGGGTTATAAGGTATATTGGGTACATTGGGAACAATTGGAAGGTTCGAAGTTGGAAAATGTCCTTATAATGTTCGTTAGTGCTTTTTCGAGAATTTGCTCACTTTCTTTTCTTTTTCTCTCTTTTTTTCTGGTTTTCCATTTTTTTCTTGCGTTGCTATTTTTGTTGAGCATTATTTTATTCTTCTTGCCCCTTTTTATTGCACTGTTTGAACCTAATTTCTGAATTTTATATTTTTCTCAATTCCAGGGTATGTGGGTTTTTCGGATTACCAAACGAAAGGAAAAACGTTTTCTTCGGCTCAAAATGGCTAGCAAAAGGCTAAATTTCATAACTTTTATGGATAATATTTTTGGGTAACAAATGATGGCCTAACTTCATTTACTCGAATTACCAATCAATTTACCATATGCGTCTCGAGATTAATTTAATTTAGAGATGTTTTAACACGTTTTTCGAGGCAACACCACACACTATTCCTTGACCGATCAAAACAATAATCTTGAGATCACAATGACTTATTAAAATGCTTAATGAAACTTTGAGTTAATCATAAACTCGGATTGATTTAAAAACTCACAAAAAGTGATAGGCTCGAAATCTCACCGGGTTGATTAATCTCCAAACTTATTCGTTAAGTCGTCAATTTTTGCTCAATTTCCATCTTTGATTAATTTTATTTTTGTGCAATTGAATTTACAATTTGAGACTTCAAACAAAATTTTAGTGATATTTTTGAGAAATTTAAATCCCAATTTTTATTTATTTTGAAGAAAAATATTTTTGGCTTTTTCAGAATTTTTCAATTTTTTTGAAATTTTCTAATTTTTTTGGGGCATTTTAAAAAATTTGTGAAGTTTTAGAAAGACGCACTTGTCACCCCCCTAACTTAGACTTTTGCATTGTCCTCAATCAAAAGACTAAAATCTAAAGAAGAGCAAATAACAAGTGTGACAAAGAAAACAAGCAAATATTTAAAATGCAAAAAGACTCTAAATGACACTATCACATTACTCAAAAATACAACAAAAATCACCCCATACGCGTCGGGGGTGAGACGACCTCTTATCTCTCCACAAACTCACCCGACCCTTTGTACGGGGTTTGTTGCTCTCCTAGTCTCCCCCGTTTTCCTGTCATATCTAAATAGTCGGAACAAGTTAGGCCCAGTCCCATAGATAAGGGAGAGACTCTGGGCCTCGGGATGATTTGGTGGTAAGGGATCCTCGTGGTGCCTAATTGAATCTTTGCCAACGCGCACCGACTTGGAGGGGACATATTGATTTTGTTTAGTTTCAGGAGTACATGGGTTGGGCTCTAAATTGGACGATACTTGAGTCTTTTCCTCAATCGCATTACAGGACTCAAGTGGTATGGGTGGATGGTCATTAAGAAGGAATTTATCTACCTTATCTTTCCATTCGCTTTCTTCTAAGTGACTAAATGAGTCCAATAAAGGTTGGACTTAGACATTGAGGTTCTCATCCATCGGTCCGAATTATTTTCCTAAGTCCTCTAGACTCATATCGCCTAACTCTTTTTCATGATTAACGTTCATGTCCTCTCTCTTAATCTCCTCAAATCTCTTTACCCCGTTGTCGCTTAGTTTCTCACTCTCGCTCTCAATTGCGGTCACTAAGTACACCTCTCCTGCTCCTTTCTTAACATCAGAAATTCCGCTCTCACTTTGCGCATCAAAATCTACCCCTAATGGCTCTCGCTTGTGAGTCCTCTCATGATCGTGTGCTTCCTCAATAAGATTCATTTCTCGTGGTTCACTTTCGTCACCCTCTTTCCTAGTGTTATTAAAGATATATGTCTTAAGGGTCATGTTATTAAACGTTAATGTCATTCGCCCACTCTGAGTATTATTGAATGCATTAGCCATAGCTAAGAATGGGCAACTAAGGATGACGGGAACATGATTACTCAAGAGAATGGATGACTCCTCATCCCAAATAATAAAATCCACCGAGAATTAGAAAGTGTCAATATGGACAATTACATTTTCAATAATTTCCCGAGTCACCTTTATCGAGCGATCGCGAGTTGAAGAGTTATGGTCGTAGGCTTAAGGGACCCCCAATCTAATTGTTTCTAAATGGAATAGGGAAGAATGTTAATACTTGACCCTAAATCTATTAATGCTCGTTCGATTTGATTTTTCCCCATGATGCACGAGATGGTGGGTGCACCTGGATCTTTATATTTTAGTGGAAGATCACTCATCAGTACTGAGCTGATGTTCTGTATTGGAAACACATTTTTCTTTACCTTATCCTTCGTTTAACCGTGATTAAGTCCTTAAGGAACTTAACATATGCGGGAATTTGCTTTATGGTCTTGAGAAAAGGTAAGTTCATCTTTACTTGCTTAAGAACATCGAGGATATCATCCCGCGATGTCTTTTTGGATTGAGGGATAAATCGTTGAGGATATGGGGCTACACTGGGGGGTTTCACCACCACTTCTGGCCTGCTTGTGTCATTATCGCCACTCTTTTTCACAGGGACATCTTCGGCCTCTTTTATGCCGAGAAAAATCTCCTTTTTTATTTTTCTTAGCGGGTAGAAGAGGTGATAAGTCAACCACTCTCCCACTACGATGAGTGGTAATTGCACTACATTACATAAGATGCTTGTGGGATGTCGCATTAACACAAGATTGGCCTTGGGTCGATCTTTGGCATTGGTCCAGAAATTTACCTTTCTCTTGGACACTTAAGGATGCTTGCAACCTAGAGATACTCGTATTCATCTCAGTGAACATACACTCAAACTTAGCATCTATTGTGTTTTGAGATAGGATGAATTGGTTTAAATTGTCCTCAAGAGATCTCCGCAGTAGGGTAATATATGGGCCTGGAGGTGGTGCTTGCATTTGTGGCTGCATAGGTGGCGCTTGCTGAAATTGAGGAAGGGGTGGAGGTAGGGAAACATGTGAAGCAGGATTCATCGGAGCGTATTGTTGCTCATAGCTAAAACCATGATGGTTCCTCCATGAAGGGTTGTATGCATTCTCATGAGAGGCGTTAAAATTTACATTGAACTCTCCTATTGCTTCGACCTACTCGTTATGCATGGCTTTATAGGTGGGTATTGTCGGGCATGCCCTTATTGGATGGCCCGCCTAAAAAATAGCACACACCTCGAGCATATCCTTCATACGCTTCTCAAACTGATCAAGTCGATGATCTACTATGGTATCATGATTCAATTGGTATAGACCAGACATAACAGGAGTAGTGGACCCTTATCGAGGTCAGTTTTGGGCATTAGGATCAGATGTGTCCCATGCTTGAGCAGTCTCAACGACATACTTAAGATGAGCCTCAGCATCACTTGCATCTAATTCACAAAATGGTCTTTCACACATTATTTGAACAAGTTATTTAGACACTATCGTAAGCCCGTGATGGAAGAAATAGATAAAGTGATATTTCTCAAATCCATGACGGGGGAAAGGTTTAACAAGCTCTTGGAAGTGCTCTCAACATCGATCAAATGGCTCATTATCTCATTATAGAAAGGCTTTAATTTGAGCCTTAATGGAGTTAGTTTTATGTGGTGGAAAGAACTTAGAGAGAAACTTGGATTGCATATCCTTCCATGATATGATCGAGTTCGGTGGTAAAGACCAAATCCAAGTCTAAGCTTTTTATTCTTTAAGGAAAAAGGAAAAAGCTTTAGGCAAACGACATCTTGCATGCAATCTTGATCACTAAAAGTTTTGCGTGCCTCTTCGAACTCGCATATGTGGAGATATGGTTTCTCCAAATCCATACCGTGAAAAGTTGGAAGAATTTGTATCATCCACTTATAGAAGTGGAACTGTCCTGCATTATACGAGAGTAGAATGCATCCAGGTGTGGCAGTCCGCTCAGGAAATAAGAGTTCTTTCATGGGACGATACGGTAGATTTCCCTCACCCGTACCAAAACTAGCGATATCCAACATGGATTTCTCTCCAATGGACTCAGAATCCTCACTCAGTGTTCTAGATGTGTGACTCAGCGTGTGACTCATGATGGAGTTTAGAGGGGTAGGAGGTGGAGCCCAGAATTATGGAACGCGAGGGGTATGGAGGCTTTCAGAATTATACTCAACGATAGGATTTTCGTGAATTCGTGTTGGAGTATTTTGAGGAGTTTGTTCTTGATTTTGCATTTAAGGGCTTTTTGAGAGATGCCTGTTTTTTTTCTTTTTTCTGATTTTTTTCTTTGTTGGGCTTTTTAAATTTTGGAATCAAATTTGGGATTGAATCTACTAAGCTAAAGTCTGCCTAATTCTCCGACAACGGCGCCAAAAACTTGACACGACTACAAATGTTTATCTAGTGTGCATGTTATATAAGCTCAAGTGCAGGCCTATCGCGTTAGTAATAAACCCAGTAAGTCGGGATCATCTCCACATGGAACTAGGATGAAAGATCATGACGACATAGGAACATAAGACTAACACTAAATTGATTCTCGAGAAGGAAATAAAAAGATGATTAATTGTGAACTAAATAACTATTAACAAAGTGCGAAAGAAATTTAAACTACTGACTAAACTAAGTGAACATAAATAAACTACTACAGTGAAGTGAATATGAATAAGGGACAGATAGGTTAGGATACAATCCCCCAAACTCTAGTACATTTACCGGATAAAATACCAACTTTTAAATTAGAAAGTTGATTGAACCGACTGTTTATTAATCCTAAGCATTACATATATGAGGGTACTAATCTGCATCATACATAATCAAAGGTAAGAATAAAGCAGTGTCGAATAGCTAACACATGCATCGCATCCTTAAACACCATGGTTACATATGAGAAACGAGGTTTAAAATCCTACGACGATTGTGCATATTACACAACACGATTCATTCGATTTTCAATTCAAAACCTATTTTCTACATAGACAAATTACATCGGGTCGGGTTCATGCATCCCAAACCTCGAAAACTTAGTCGGCCATGATTAAAGTAAATACTACCTCAGAACTAAATTTTCAGAAATTCATAGCTATGTGAGAAATTGAGAAGAAATTTGGAAGTAAGAATTGCAACTAAAATTTTATAACTAATTAAGCTAAACTATGCAAGCAATTAAAAGTAGAAATTAAAGAATACTTGTAATGAAGAAATTCTGAAATTAAAGATTGAATCTTGAATAATTGTTGTAAAACTTAAAAACTAGGGTTGTTAATTGCAAAAGCTCTCTAAAACTATCAAAAAGAGAACTCCCTAATGTCTGGGAATTAAAATGGAATATATACTCTATGAAATTACAAGAGTTTGAATTAGGCTACAACTCTAATTTTGAAAAAGAAATAATCAGAAATTCGACACCCGGATGGTTCATTGGTTCGGTCCGGAGAATACCGGATCGATTCGTTTTTTCTTGAAATCGGATCGGTCCGGCCTTTAAATCTATGTAGGAACTTTTAAGCTTTCGAATCGGGCCATTTTTGGGGATAAACCGATCGGTTCGATGGTTTATTTTATTGAGGAACACCACTTCTTTTGGACCAGATCGTTTTTGCTTCATACCGGATCAGTCCAGAGGTCTTTTTCTTTTTGCTTAAGTGGTGATTTTCTCTCATATTTGAGCCTTTATAAATTCTGATCTGGTACTCGAATTTGGACGTCATTTCTTCGTAAGTGCTTGTACACTGGAGGTCTTCAACTTCAATGTTGGTTCCTCTTCCAAACTCCATATGTAAAGTTATTCTTTTACCCTCTGACTTGCCCTTCTTTCTTTCTTCCTTAGTTTATTGGTTTTGGGTTTCCTCTTCTCTTCACTTGCATAAAATACCTGTAAAAATCACGAAAAATACACAAAACTCGAGGCACTGTATAGGAAAGGTCAGTAACACATATATGAGATAAATCAATGCATTTTACATCGTCCAGTGTGCTAAAAGTCTCTAAATTAAGGGGATAAATTCGAAATAATTTATGCCTAATCAGATATCTAGTAGGATTGATCGATCACTGGATGGAAACCGAGCCCACTGGTTGTAATCATAGGCAAACCAACATCACAAATCGATCGCTGGCTTTGGACCGATCGATCGGTGCCCTGCTTTTAGTACAAAGCCTCATTTAGTTCAAGCACAAAAGGACTTCGAGAAAATAAGGACATATCTCAATTGTTAGGAATCGAATTGACGCACCCTCGATGATTATGCGAAGATACTCGGAGAGCTGTAACTTTCGTGAAGAGTTCGAGCATAAAGCTCTATGTAAAAATGACTAAGATGCCCCCGAAGTTGCGTAATGCGTTGAAACTTTTTCGGATAGCACACCATTCACCGTTTAGGATTCCAATACCTACAAAAGCTTAAATAAACCTTACAAATAATAATATAACGAGAAAAATGGTTATACATTATTAGAGCTCAAATACAGTAATTAATGCCACAATTGTGTTAGAATGCATAAGTTAAATGGGATGTAATATACAATATTCATGACTAATCACAATCCATATAGGGACACAATTGCGAGTTTAAGATGCGACCGCGATCACACCACCCTGTGATCGAGGGTATGGTCTTCGCGGTCCACTCTCGGGTCAACCGTTGGGTCTTTTGGTGCACAACCTTTATATTATTTGTTTTGCATGAATTCACTCATTTTAACATCATATTTCTTTAAACCCACTTCTTTATGAGACTTAGAAACCCTAAAGTCCTATATACCTCTTCCCTAAACCTCAAATCATCTATTGATAACCTAAACGGAGTACATAACTAAGAGGATAATGATTCAAGGGATGAACTAAGGTGATTTAAAAGAGATTCAAGAATATTCAAGTTTGATTTAAGATGCAATAAACCTAATTTCATATTTAGAAAATTTAAGGCAAGATAATATTGTACTACTTTCCTTTCATACATGTAACTTATAGATTCACCTCAATTAGCAATATAGGCATAACATTAATTAAAGATAATTAGTTTTTCATCTTTCTCTATCTATATATCTTATATATTAAAATTGGTTTATAATTTATAAGATTTATATAAATTTGCCTTTAGTTGGTATAGTAAATAGTTTGATTAATTTTAATTAATAACAATAATACATATGTTTGAGTCATGTGATTGGGAAATTATTATTATATATGATTAGATTTGTAATAATTAATGATAATCCCCATGTTAGAACCATGTTATTTGGAAATTGATATAAGACCCATGTTACACTCATACTTGTATATTCACTTGTGAAACACTCATGTATAAATACCTCATTCTAGTTGGTTAATCTAATGTGATAATTAAATAATTATTGATTCACATGTTATAGTTTGATTAATGGTAATCCCTATTATTATGACTTTTAAAGTATGAAATGAGATAATTAATTTGTTAATTGTAGTTTGAATTTGACTTGGGACTCATATATGTTCTTAGTAATTCTCATATCACCTTATTCGCAAATTCGTGAACCACGATCTCTTAGACTTTCTTAATGAATTGGTTGGATTTAATTAGTAATTGGATGGGTTATGAATTGGTGGGATTATAATAGTAGTTGTATTGGTTGTTGATTGATACGTTAAATTGAAAATTGGGTAAAGTTACTTAGCACAAACTTTACATCATGTGAGTATGAATGACCTAGTTAATTATGAAAGATTCATTTACTCTTTTCCCAAGAACAGGCTAAAGTAGAAATTTCCCCCTCTAGGTTACGATATTGAGAATATTGTTGGTTATTTCTAATCTCTACAAAAAGAATATATATTTATAAAAGAAGTAGTGAATCATTAGTAACATAATTATCTAAATAAGTTTGTTATACTCAGGACTTGAATTGGTATTACTCGTCGAGTGGGGAAAGTTTAATATAGTGTGATTGTAGCTTGGGGTGATGAGATAATTATGAAATTTATTTTTAATTGTAAACCTTGTAAATGAGACTTCTTAAAAGAATAATAAGTAATTTGGGATATCATGCGTGAATATATATATATATATATATATATATATATATATATACAGATTTAATTAGTGAAAAATTTATAAGCCCTTGTTTCCCATCAACATGATAGAGTGGGATTACTGATTTATGGTATAAGTAGTCTATAAATTATCAAATGCATCACTTTAGGAGTATTATGCTTCAGCATGAAATGTTAATAATGTTCTTATGAGCTTGTGACTAAATAAAGTAAAAGGGAAATTATTATGCTCCAATAATGCATTTTACTAGATGGAAATGGAAATCTATGAGACTTCTTTTATCACTCTATGCTATAAAATCATTACCTAATTACCCCACACTCAAGTTATTACCAATTAATGCTTTTTAAATACATTTTAAGCCATTATATAAGGAACTAAAGGGATAACAAGCCAAATAAATTATCATAATATAAAACATTAAAGTAAAGGTATACTAATTTTATTAAAGGTTTTGAGTCACCATCCCTGTCCGTCTCTAAACTTCGTGTGTGGGACGTCTCACCAAAGTGATATCCAAATGAGGAACCCCCATGATACACTTCCATTTAGATACGGTAGTTGTTAAGACAAATTAGTTAAGGGTTCATTACGAGAGGTTACAGTAAGGGAAATAGGTGTCTAAGTATCCAAAGTCCACAACTAAGACAATTCACCCAACACAACCATACAAATTCAATGAATAATAGAATGTTATCCCATACTTCTTCTATCTCATTTACATGATAATTTCATTACCAACAACAATAGTATTTGAAGTAAAGGTTCAGTATATGTATTCTTGCATAGTAAGGAAAATGCAGCTAAAATTCCAAGAGCATTATTTAACATAAGGGTTTCATTTAAAATTCAAGTGTTCCAAGTAATATAAGATGAGTTCCTAAGTTCCTATATCATAAATAAAGACCACATACTATATTTCATAATTTAGGCAATTACTACCTAGAGCACTAACATATAAGTATAAAGTATAACCTTACAAAGTATGTGAAAATTTGATAATTTAATATTTCTAAATTAATTCCATATTATCCATCTTATAGTCTAAAATTATAAATTTTTGCAAATGAAACCACAAACAAATTGAGGGCCAATATTCACTTTCTACATTTGTTAGGACTCAAAACTTAATATCAATTATGATAGAATAATGGATTTCACCTAAATACAATAATCTTGTTAGGAAGTCACAATATCCTAAGGTTTTTTAATTGATTTTAATCCTACAATTAGGTTTGGGTGGAATTAATATATACACATATAAAGGAAAAGAGTAGAAGGAAACTTGCCTCATATAAGAAATATATTTGATTTGATTTGAATGAGAAAGCCCTTGAAAACTTGATCTAAACCCACTTGAAACTTGTCTTGAAATCTCTAGAAAACTCTAATACCCCGTAATTTCTGTGCATTATTTAATTGTGAAAATTAATTATGTGTGCTTGCTGTGATATGCGTTATCACTATTTATTTTTATGTGTTATTTTATTGGTATTTGAAATCGACTTAATACATGGCAATTCATTAATTAAATATTTAAAATTAACTTAGTATTATGGGCGAATATGAAATAGCCAGGGATTTGGAATCAAGGGCTTCCTTGTCTGAATTATTCCCCCAGTGTCAGGCTCCAATGATCATGAAGTAGTTTCTTATAATGCCGACTCACGCTTAACTAATAAATAATTAAATATTTGATATTTGGACCTATACTGGTTAATTTATTAAATGGCTGAGTCAATTAATTAGTTGGTTTTAGGGTATTTTGGATTTGAGTTTTGGGACGCGTAGAATGTCCGTATTTGAGTTAAAATAGTAGATTTTTTACCCATTAGGTTAGTATATGTCCTGGGTAGAGTTTTTGGCCATTCAGAGTGTTAATAGGACACTTTGAATTGAGGCTTTTATTGGGCCCAAGGACACTTTCATGGGAAGCTAATGTAAAAGGTTGGAAGACAAACCTAAAACACTCATTTGTCATTTGGATAACCCTAAAAGGCTAAGGATGGAAGAAACACCAAGAAGAGAAGAGGAATTTATGGATTTAGGGATTGATTCCCCAATTAATCCATAAGGCAAGTTTGCATCGTTTAAGAATTTAATTGGGATTATGTTATAGTACTAGTAGTCCATTGGATTATAAATTAACTTAAGTATAATTTGATTTTGAAATTAACTTAGTTAATTCTGTGATTAACTTAATTAATATATAAAACAAGCTATTACATAATCTGGAATAGATTGATTTCAAGTGGGAATCGTTATATAATGGTTAAGAATGGTTTATATAATGTTAATTCATCAAAAGCACCATGTTAATTGAGCAAATGGATAAAAAACTTAATATAATTGAACAAATTTCATAAAACTAGGGTTTTGAATATGAATATGAAATTTACCAAGTTAATATTGTTAAAATCGTTTATAATTATTAGTTATAGGTTTGGTTTGATGTTAGGAAGATTATATATAAAGGAGATTTGGTATCCTATCTAATTTGGGAGCTTAGAGTGGATTTAATGGAGGTTTTTGGGGTCAAAACCCATAGGTAAAAGAAGGACCTGTGTATAGGGTAGGCCGATTGACTGGCCCCTGACAATCGATCGATCGACCCCCCATGGGTTGGCCTAAGTTTTTTTTTTTTGGCTGGATTTCAGGGCATGTAGATAGTTTAGGATAACCTTTAGGTTCTTTATACATATAGAAGTATATGAATAATAACGTTTATATGTTTTTAATGATAGTGTATGAGCATTTTGGTATTTTATCCTCGTTTTGGTTTATAGAGGTTAACTTGGTTATGAGACAGTTGTTTACAAATTCGAGAGTATAATGGATTGTTATATGTGTTTTTATAGGCTTAGAGCTTTGGGGTGGATGGACAGGTTTGGTAAGGTCACTGTGAGATATTCGGATGGTGTATATCCTTTGGGGAGTTTACGATTGAATCATCAACCCTAGGACGGGGTAGTTAATATATGTTGATAGATTTCTTGTATCAGTTAGATGAGAGAGGGTTCCTAGTTTTATAAAGCCTTGGGAGTTTGGGTTAGTGTTATTAATAACCGATTTTAGTTAACGTGCCTATTAACTGATATCATCAAGCGAATTTATATGTAACCCGACTGATTGGGGTTTATATTTGTTTGATTAGGGCTCAATTACATAGGATCGTACTTACTTGTTTTCTTTATGTGTGGAAGCATACTATGGTGTGTGAGTGATCATAGGTAATGTATTAGAAGGGATTTTGATGGGGAGCGTACAACGTTTAATGGTACCCCGACGATGAGATGGGCTTTACCTTGTTTCTTTTACCCGGATCCTACGACTGACGTACCCGTGTCCATGAGTGAGGAAAAAATGGGGGAGTTATATTGTATAACCTTGGATATGGAGGCTGTGCGCTATAACGGGAATGCGTAGTGATTATCCCTTACCGATGGCTCTTAGGTTATAAGTTCGTGACATCATATAACTATACCTAGTATGCATGAGTGATCCACGAAGGTGATAGGGATAGGACTTTGTATACTTTATGTGCAGACTCGAGAGTAGTCTATTTAAATTTTAAGTGTTAAGACCCTTACCCATGTGGATGTTAAACGTAAAGATTACCTCTTTTTTACTTTATGCGATTCCGTGTTGCAGTACTTGAGTTGGTCGTATCGATTTTATTATCTTATACTAGAGATGTATAACTATAAACTTATGACTCGGTATTTATGCATTGAGTATATTAAAGAGATATGTACTGTATTAGTAGCATGACATGGTTTTGGAACTTAAATTATTTGTACACATATTTACTATCTTATCTA
Source organism: Sambucus nigra (assembly GCA_949130495.1). Lineage (NCBI taxonomy): Eukaryota > Viridiplantae > Streptophyta > Magnoliopsida > Dipsacales > Adoxaceae > Sambucus > Sambucus nigra. Next base: position 319,609,268 of record OX422215.1, on the reverse strand, counting down.
GAGACTGTTAGAGATACGCTGGTTAGCTAGTAAGATGTGCCTAAGGTAAAAGATTATTAAAATATAATTGATTCTTAATATAAGAGATTAATTTCAGAGTGAGAATTTAAAGAATAAAAAAAACTAAGAGATGAGATTTATTCACATGGGTTGGGATTGGAACCAGTGGATTAATTTAGGTTATTTGGGTTGGTAACTTAAATAACTTAAAATCCACTTAATACGGGAGGGGGATGTATTATTATTATTATTATGACCCAACTTCAATTAAATTCTTATTCTTTACAAACTTGGTGTTTACGTTATTGTTATATCTGTTTTCCCAGGTCTTGGGCCGTTGTGTTGCTAGAGACTTGGGTTGATCATTAGGGGTGCATCTCTAGCGACATTATATTCATCATTCATAGGATGTAGGAGTCGACCAGTGTAACTCACCTATTTCTTGTATTTATTTGAATTCAGCAGGTCGTTATATATTATGAACAAGAAAATCGCGTGTCCCTGGTCCATCAAAATCCCGATTAACCAGATCCATACTATGATTGCTAACAAAATTATATCATTCCAGCACAATAACAGAGAAGGAAACAAATACGCAGATTTACTTGCTAACCATGGTTACTCCTCTAAACGATTAATTATATCTCATTCTCTAGATGAATTGCCTATAACTCTTAAAGGCGAATATAAATTGAACCTCAATGGCATTCAAAATCTCAGATTCTCGGCATAATACTCTTATTCTGGTGATTCATCTTTGATGTAAGGGGTTGTTTTCCTCATCTTATAATGGGGACATCTTATATAACCCCTCTTTTATGATTTTGCTACCATTTTATTCTTTCTGCAATGGGGATATATATAAATCCCCAAGTTTTTTGTGGTCTTAAATCCTAGAGTAATCGGCCTAACCTCTAGATTTCATTCATGTAAGGCTTGTTCGCCATAGAGAGGCTATTTCTCTTTTTTTTTTAGTTTTTAATAATATGTGTGGGGGTTCCGTCCATCTTCCTTAAAAAAAGGTAATAATAAGCAGGCCCTTATATGTTATAGTTTATCACATGTCAACTTTTGTACATGTATTTATATTCAAAATTTGATTTATATTTGAGATGCATTATTATATTCCAAAGTTGGATTTACATTTGTATCGACAATTATATGGTATTAGAGTTGGTTTTGTTTTATTCAGTATTTTTTTACCTCTTTATATTACTTGTTTAGTTTTAGTTGTTTCCTTATGCTTAGAATGTTACCAAATATTTTTAATTCCCGTAGTTTTTTATTAAACCTGATCAATCCATTTATAAATTTTACGGTGTGTGACAAAAACCCTCCTTGAAACTTTATTTAAATGCCTTGAGTTGATTGATTGAAAATCCTTTTGAAAGATTGATTGATTTTAAAAAAAACTCTTGATTTGATTTGGGAAAAAAGGTTTGCTTGAAAGAAAAGCTAATGTGTTTTTGGGTTTTCTTTAAGGAGAATGTAAGTTCAAATGAGGATTTAAGGCTTAAAAATGAGGCAAAAATGTGTAAGGCTATGTATACAAAAAGCCTTCCCAATGCACATTGCGACTAGGTCGCGACCTAACTACAAAATGAGCCCTGTCGTGAACGCGGCACAAATAATCACGGGTGCGGGTGTAAGTTCTGCATATGTGCCTCTTTTGGCCGCATAAGCGACCCGTGCGCCCGAGCCCCATCGCAGCGGCTATAATTAAAAACCCTAGTAACCTTCTATGCTATAAAACCCTAATTTTCTACTTGTTTTTCTTGTCACAATAAAATACCTATATACCTTTGGGTCCATTCAAAATTCCCAACAAACCAACTTGACATATATATTAAAGTAATTATCAAATTGACCCACAACTTTTATAAACTTTAACTTTAGCTGATAAACTTTATATCAATTGATCATTTGGACCTTAAAATTACAAGTTAACTTAATTTATCAATTGACCATAAACTTTATATGAATTTTAAATTCTAAAAATAAATTATCCGTTTTGCTTTTCAATTAGTTTAATCCTTATTTATTAAATAATCCTTTAAAATATTGGGGTATTACAGTGGGTCCGTGCTGATGATAATGATTTTTTAATGCGGTGACAATTATTATGTGTGCATATCGAGTGATGGTGGGCATGAGACGAGGCCTGATGCGGTTATTGTCTAATTAAATAAATAGATTAATTAATTATGGAACCTAATGTAAATAAAAATGGACCGTGAAATCCCATTGCATATTTCGTATACGTTATCGTAGGTTAGACAATAGTGGAGATATCATGTATATTTATGACCGCTCTCAGTCGTGTAACTTTATTATCTTGTTGGGCTCAGACCCTATTATATAGTGGAACATTTTTAGGTGCTCCTACTGAGTCGAGGGCTCAATGTTCTTTCCAGCTAACATGGAGTTTTTCTCTCTCTTTTGCTCTATATGCCGACTCATCAGCTTTCAGGAGATTTTGAAATTTTGGTGTTGTTGTAACTATTCGATTTATATTGGGTTGTGCGAGTTGAAAATGTACTATACTTAACTTTACTTTCAAAATTGAGACTCGTTGAGATTTATTGACATTTATATTAATCGTGGTGGTGTGGAAACGATTATTGATGTATGAGGCTTCTATTGTAATAATTTTGGATGGGTGATGATTCAATTATTTCTCTTTTTAAGGATTTTATCATGACTTACTCTTTACTTTGATGCATTTTATTTGATTATTTCTTGACATGCTAATAATGCTATTTTAATTGTTTAAGAAATTTGTATATCCTAACATTTAGACTTGATCAATCTAAATATTATAATATGTAGGTTGTTATACAACTCTTTTGATTTAACCCTCCCACAATAAGGACATATTTTGACATAACCCCACAAGGTTGAAAAACTAATCATAACCCTGTATTAATGCTATAATTAGGCTTACCCCCAGAGAGTGACGGAGAGACTCACGTCTGTCAGTCTTGAGGGCTTATGTTTAATTTATCACGTTTGAGGGATTTAATTCTAAATATGGCATTAACACGGGAGTCTAAGTTAAAAAGATTAGAACACGAGGACCTCGTAGGAAGGCACCCCTTTTATAGTGGATCATGATTTTTTTTATTTATGTATTAATAAATTAATTATTTAATGTGATTATGAGTGTTGATACCAAATTTAGTCTGCTGACATGGCTCAATCGAGTGAAGACACGTGGCAATCTACGTGGCAACAACAAACGCTTCCGAGGAACTCAGACGCTCCAAGGAACCATACTACAACAAGGAACACTGCTTCCCCGAGTAACTCAGACGCTCCGACCTACAAGAACTCTCCGAGGAACTTTTGAGTACCGAGGAACTTTGAGCACTGAGGAACCTTAGGCGGTCCGAGCTGCACCTCGAACAAAGCATTAATAGCAGGAAAATCAACAGTCTGACTGTTCATTAAATGCTTATCATTCAAATGTATACGCTTAAGGGGCATTTAATATATTACCCTTTCACATGTACAGCATTGAATGTATTACCCTTTCACATTACAGCCTCAGGGCTATAAATACATTGTACAATCCTCATTGTAAGGGGACCGAAATTTCTTGATAGAACTTGTAATCGAGAATTCCCAAACAATCAACAATAACATAACAGTGGACGTAGGCCATTCTTATAAAGCTGAACCACTTTAAAATTTATTTGTCTCATTTATTTTATCTGTGATTAAATAATTAGATATGATCTAATTTTTTACATCAACAATGAGGATCAGTCATCCTCTAATAGTTTCGCTTCTTTATTGTGGATTGGGAGTATTTTTTTTAAAAATTATGTAAGTATATTTTTAATTTAAATATTAATTAATTAGTATTTATTATTTAAAGATGTTTTCGCGTTGTGGCTTTTTTTGGGACACAAAGTCTTATCTTTATTATTGATTAATTAATAAAGTATTTTTTTATTACTTATATAATTAATTAATTTATTAAAGTATTAGTTAATTACTACAATGGGTGATCCTTGTGAAAGTCTTTGTGTTAAAACCTCTTTTGCAAACTCGAAATATATTCCTTTTATTGATGCTATAATTAGATTTACCCCCCTACAAAAATATTGAATTAAATTTTATCCTACAAAAATATTGAAAGTAACGCTACTCAATCTTTTGGAGTTATGCCTATTTTTTTTTTTATTTTCGGGAGAGATTAAGTCTAAGAATAATGTTACGAGTCTAAAAAAATCCACCAAAAATTCTTTCAAAGTTCATTAAGAGGTTATGGGTCTCATCTTAAAGTAGAAGCACTTAATGCAGTTAAAGAATATTTTAGAATTTATTTTGAGGATATATCTTTTAAGTCTTGTTTGTGAGCTTTATTTTAAAGAGAAAAGAAAGGAAATGAAAGAAAAATGTATTTTCTTTTATTTCGTTTGAGAGTTTTAAGTAGAAAAAAAAGTTTCTTTCTCTCATTTGGGAGTAAAAAAAATTTAAAAAACTTTTATTTTTTCTGCAAAACTTTATTTCCAAATTAAAAAGAAATGGAGAAAAATAAAGTTTTTAATGAATTATACCTTATTTTTCTTGAAAAAAATTAATTTCCTCCTAAGTTTTTTTAAAGCTTTTATTCCTCCCCTAATAATTTTTTTTCCTTCTCTCTCTTCAAAACTCTCAACCCCATTCCTTAAAGCGTTGTTTGTTTTTACCTCTTAAATCTGAAGCATTCAGACTTAAGCGATATCAAAAAGTTTTTTTTTTAAATGATCAAGAGAGTAACGACTATATTTTGCAATTGATAGTTTAGAGATAAAATTACATTTGAAATTTGAATAAGTCTAAATATATTGATTCAGAGATACATTCAGACATAAAAACAAATATAATTCAAACTTCAAATTCAGGGTCTAGATTTAAACGAAAAATCAAATAGGCAACCTAAGTCTCAACATGAATATGAGATTAATGCACGTTTTTTGGTATGCAAAAGCATCATTTTTCCTTTGCAGGGTGGAATGGCCTAGGTGAGGACAATTCACCACCACCATAACCCGGAAAGTCTTTGAAGCATTCAATTTAGCATCATCGATCCCCTTATTTCCTCTCTCGCTAGATACACGCCATCATCCCAACACTAAAATACACCTATACATACATATAATATTCACAAACAGAAAAAAAAAAAGTTGGCGGTTGCTGGTTAATAAAGCTGCAAGATCTGGCCGGTTTAAAAATGAAGGGTTTAGCTTGATATTCGTCACTTTTTAGAATCATATCTCTGTGCCGGTGGTTGTGTATTTGAAGATAAGATAAGGCCCGCATTTCTATACCCGATTGCATCAATTTTGTCCTTTCACTCATAAATAACTCACTTGCAACTATTTACTTTTTACTTACTTATTATTATTTGACTTTTCAAAATTTGAACTCATCCGTCCACATATACGTGCGTGTGTACGTTGTTTTATTGTTTTTCAGTATTCCAAGTTAGTATATTATTTTGATTGCTTTGATCGGTTCCTTGCGATATCTGTGGTATTTGTTCTCCGAAGGCGAAAGCGTTTGGGTCATTACGACTACTTCAAGCGAGTTTGCCTTCGGAGATTAATTGCCTTGCCTCCCCCCAAACAAGGTTTCACTTTTTTTTTTCTCTTTCTATTTATTTCAATTTCTGCAACATTTTATAGATCAATATGTATGTATGTATGTATCTTACTTTCCAAAATATTGTTTTCTATAATAGTTTTGGGTTGTACTAATATGCGGCAAAATTGTATTTTTGCTTTCATTTGTTGTCCTATTCTATTCTATATATGACATTGTGATCTACTGAAAGCTCATGTGTTGGACAAACAGACGAGCAAATCGGATAAATTGTTGTCCTATTCTATATATGCAATTGGGGCTTGCTAAAATCAAAATAGAAATTGTGCAGCGGGAAAAGAGGTTTTAAGGTCTGATTAGTGTTTGATGGGATTGATAAAATATTGAGTAAATGGTTTGTTAAAGTGATAACAAAGAAAACAACGGCGTGAGAGGCTTGATGTCGGAGAGGAAATGAGATTCTGGGTACATTGAGGTGTTGACTCAGCTGTTTTTGGGTCATTTTGGTCTTATCAAGAAAAAGAAGGATTCAAGGCTAGAGCAAAGGGTATTCACACCTGCTTTTGTTCTTTTGGAGATTTTAAAATTTAGAAATTAAATAAAGCAGAAAATTAAGAAGGATAGTCTAGGCAGTACACCTACTGTTAATAATGCATCACATAATTTTGATAAGATTTTTTGTCTATTTAATTCGGTACATTATAAAACTGTAATGGACTTAGCAGTCCTTTACATGAAGACCCAATGATCCGAATATTATCAAAATCAGAACCATGGGTTGCAACATACGTGGAATTAATCAAAATACCGTCAACTTTCTTTTTATGTAATTTCTCAAACTAAATTAATGAAGCTGTGTAAGTGCAGGGAAATCCGTATAACATATACATACAAAAAAAAGGAAATTGAAGACACAAGATGAAATAAAATGGGCGGAGTCTACCATAACAAGCTCCCTTCATGATCTACCTACGAAGAACGAAATAAGCTCACTATGTCCAACGAAGCTTTGCCAAAGTTCGACGAATGGTAAGACCGATGAAGGGTACTCTTCCTTCACCCAGCATACAGATACACAACTGGCTGGAGCAAGCTTAGCCCATAGAAGATAACCTATATCTCTCCCCTCACACGACCTAAGGATTCAAAAAGGGATCGTCTCCCAAACTCTACGGATCCTAGTACCTGTCAAATCACTCCTTCACGCCATCAACATCTTAGCCACGGTGCTAGACTAAACAAGGCATGCCAATACGAGAAAAAAATGATCAACCTTTTGCTGCCATGCCTTGCACATCCTACAACAATTAGCCATATGCTTATGCCTACACTTTAAATTGGCAGTTGTGATAATTGTCCTTCTGCAGTCCATGCAAAAACTAAACCCTAATAGGAGTTGACAACCGTCAAATCTGTTTCTACAGAAACAAGGCCTCGCTCCTCCCATCAAAATCTAAATAATATGCTTTAATATTAAGTATATGCTGTCTATTACATTACCCCTCCACCCCAAAGCATCCATACCTCCTGAAGGAAACCCAGTCCTTAAGGACTCGAAGAAACAACAAACCTTTTTCGTCTCCCAATTCTGAAGATGCCTCTTAATCTGGGGGTTCCACACCTCACTCACTCGTAACTGTATAATGTTAATCTCCACATACCTATCCCTGTTCAATGAAATAGATAAAAAGCCCCGGATATCTAGACTCGAGTCGAGTGAAGTATCACCACACCAAACATCCTGCTAAATAATGTTCCTCAGGCCTGTTAGCTAGTTTGAGAGAAGTATATGCCTTCTGAACTCGCCCTCACTTGCAATGTGATTGAAAAGACATACTGCATGAGTAATACATGCAGGAAGAGTGCACCAATCATGTTGACCTATCCCGAACCTCACACAACCACCTACCTCCATAGGTGATGCTCTCCTAGAGAAAATCTCCACACCCCTTTCACCTCTAACCTTATAATACCAACTCCACCATCTCTGACCGGACTGCACACCTTATCCCAGTTTACGAGACTATATTCAAAACTCTCTTCGTTGCTCTTTGAAAGGAAGCTACTCATGCATTTCTTAAGTCTCTCCCTACTAGAGAACTTGAGGGGAAAATAGAAACATAGTACGTTGGACGACTCGACAGAGTGTTTTTAATTCGAGTCAACCGTTGCCTTAAAAAGATTCCACCCTACTAGCCACGTCTTAAATCTCACCTCTTGAACCTCCGCACCACTGGATCACTAATTGTTATACTACACACCCAACGACACCCCCAGAAGTAATCTCAGATGCCTCAATTGCTCATCTTTGGCCCCACAAAAGTAATAGTAGGTGGGTGTAAATGGATATTCGAAAATCCGAATCCGCTCGGTATTAGAGTCCGAATTTTGCGGATATATTTATCTGGGAAAATATCTGAAAGAGAGGATATGGATAGTGTATTTATCCGGAAAAACGAATACGGATATGGATCTAGATCCGGATAGTATATGTGTCCGACACAGATAGTCCGTATCCGAGGCGTAGTATCCATATTTGCGGATATCCGTTTTTCCGGATATCTGTATCCGTATTGCATTTAATATTAATATATTTTTAGTATAAGTTATATATAGTAATCATATATAATATTTATTATATGTAAAATATAAATATATAATATAAAAATGTTAACCATTCATTTAAAAAAGAGTGAATAAATAATACTTTTTAGAAAATCAAAAGAGAATGAATGACTGACTTAAAAAGAAGAAGAGAAAAAGAAAAGAAAAACAGAAGAACCCTTTTTAAAAATGGTTTAAAACAAAGAAAAGAAAAGAAAAAAAAAAAATATAAGAAACAAAACCCACCCCAACCGGTAGCTCAACAAAAAAACCCAAACCAAACCTAAAAACCCTTTCTTTTCTTTTACTTCCCAAACCTCTTCTTCTCCACCCTTGCGGTGCTCCCTTCTCCATCCTTTCCCTCCCAGCTCCCAGGTATGCGCTCTCTCTCTCTCACACACACGCGCGCGCATTGTAACACGCACACAAATTGTAACACAGGCACAACAGCCACACACGCACACAACCACACGCTGTAACACACAGACACGCACACTGTAAGTTTTGTTAGTGTTGCTTTAGGTATTTCTGGTATTTGTTCTCCGAAGGCGAAAGCGTTTGGGTCATTACGACTACCTCAAGCGAGTTTGCCTTCGGAGATTAATTGCCTCCCCCCAAACAAGGTTTCACTTTTCTTTTTCTTTTTCTATTTACTTCAATTTCTGCAACATTTTATAGATCAATATGTATCTTACCCTCCAAAATATTGTTCTCTAAGATAGTTTTGTGTTGTACTAATATGTAGCAAAATAATATTTTTGCTTTCATTTGTTGTCCTATTCTAGATATGACATTGTGATCTACTAAAAACTCATGTGTTGGACAAACAGACCAGCAAATCGTATAAATTTTTAGGTTATATGTATTTTCATTTTTATTTTTAGAGCATCTCTATTCATTGGGGCTTTCTAAAACCAAAATTGAAATTGTGCAGTGGTAAAAGAGGTTTTAAGGTCTGATTAGTGTTTGATGGGATTGATAAAATATTGAGTAAATGGTTTGTTAAAGTGATAACAAAGAAGGCAACGGTTTGGAGGCTTGATGTTGGAGAAGAAATGAGATTGTGGGTACATTGAGGTGTTGACTTAGTTGTTTTTGGGTCATTTAGGCGTGTTAAGTGGAGTCTTATCAAGGAAAAGAAGGATTCAAGGCTAGAGCAAAGGGTATGCACATCTGCTTTTGTTCTTCTGGAGATTTTAAAATGTAGAAATTAAATAAAGCAGAAAATTAAGAAGGATAGTTTAGGCATCAAACCTACTGTTAATAATGCATCACACAATTCTGATAAGATTTTTTTCTTTATTTAATTCGGTACATTATAAAACTGTAATCGACTTAGCAGTCCCTTACATGAAGACCCAATGATCCGAATATTATCAAAATCAGAACCATGGGTTGCAACATACGTGGAATTAATCAAAATACTGTCAACTTTCTTTTTAAGTAATTTCTCAAACTAAATTAATGAAGCTGTGTAAGTGGAAGGAAATACGTATAAAATATACATACAAAAAAAAGGAAATAGAAGGCACAAATATGAAATAAAATGGGCGGAGTCTACCATAACAAGCTCCCTTCATGATCTACCTACGAAGAACAAAATAAGCTCACTATGTCCATTGAAGCTTTGCCAAAGTTTTACGAACGGTAAGACCGATGAAGTGTACTCTTCCTTCACCCTACATACAGAAACACAACTGGCTGGAGCAAGCTCAGCCCATAAAAGATCACCTATTTCTCTCCCCTCACACCATCCTAAGGATTCAAAAAGGGATTGTCTCCCAAACTCTACGGATCCTAGTCCCGGTTAAATCACTCCTCGACGCCATCAACATCTTAGCCACGGTGCTAGACTAAACAAGTCATGCCAATACGAGAAAAAATAACCGTCCATAACCCCATGGCCATGTCACAGTGCAACAACAGATGATCAACCTTTTGCTCCCATGCCTTGCACATCCTACAACAATTAGCCATATGCTTATGCCTACACTTGAAATTGGCAGTTGTGAGAATAGCCCTGCTGTAGTCCATGCAAAAACTAAACCCTAATAGGAGTTGACATCTGTCAAATCTATTTCTACAATGACAAGGCCTCGCTCCTCCCATCAAAATCTAAATAATATGCTTTAATATTAAGTATATGCTGGCTATTACATTACCCTTCCACCACAAAGCATCCATACCTCCCGAAGGGAACCCAGTCCTTAACGACTCGGTTTGGCAGAGGGTGGAGCTAGGGTTTCTTGGGTTCTTGGTTGGGATTTGTAGGTTCTTGTTTTCTTGGGGATTAGGGTTTGGGTTTGGGTAAAATTGAAGATGAAAATTCATGTAAAACGTGGTGGTGGTTGTGTGGCGGTAGGAGGTGAAGGCGGAGGAGGGTGGTGGTGGAGATGAAGGGTGGAAGCGCTAAAAGAGTTGGTATTTCCTCTTTTAGCGGCGATGGAATTATGGTTTCCATTCACCCTTTTTTCTTTTGGGCATTTATCAATCTTTTGATTGAAGGGTTGCCGGAGTTAGAATCTCCACTCGTGACCCGCTTCACGCACCCTGACTAATACCGAGAACAAACCGAGCTCTTACACCAATTTGATGTAAATCTTCAAATGCGAAAGCGTTATTACTACACTACACAACAACAACAACAACAACAACAACAACAACAAATAAATTAGACTTGGGAAAAGGGTTTCTTTCTCTCTCTATTCTCAATTCTCAATATTCAAGGTTAAGCACAAATGAGGGCCAACGGGCCTATTTATAGGAAGAGCTAGCTTGCTAATCAAGCTAATACCCAAAATGACTAAAAAAGGCAACTAAGAACCAAAAATGACATATTGGTCCCAATTTCCCAAACATACTTGGCAACTAATTAGGCACTAAAAATCAAGGAAAAATGACAATAAACCCTAAATTAAAAATAGAAAATAAATGATAGTCTTTCCTGGAGGTACAACCACGCGCCACGTGTCGCTACATATCCTATACACATCAAGTTGGTACCTTATGGAAGCTTCTACGCACAATCTTGTGTGTTATTGGACTAATACTCTAAATTTCTAATGAGGTTGAGAAGTTTGTGACGTAAACTACACGTCAATGGCCAAGAAAATAAATCAAACCCTAACTTTTAGGGAGAGAATCAAGAGATTTCTTATATTCAAAATGAAGAGTATCCTCAAATAAAGAATACAAGGGGGTATTTGAAGGGGAGGAGTAGTTTAGGCCCTAAGCTAATATTCTAATTACAACAATGCCCTTACTAGCCTTTTGCTAATCCTACCTATAGATACTAAACAAAAAAGAAATACAATGACAAAATAAAATAAAATAAAATAACAAAAACACAATAAAATGCAATAAAACCCTAAAAAGTGCCCATTTCCATCACTCTCCCCCTCTTAAGACCTAGCTCGTCCTTGAGTGTTAAAAAACAATTGGGGACTCGTGAGGAAATTCCAAAAAAAAAAGTGTCAAAAACTTGTGGGGGCCAAAAATAAAATTTCTAAAAGTAAAGGAGTGCATCCCACAAATTTCCTTCTTCTTTTCTTCTCTTCTCTCAAACCAGCCCTAGAAGTCTCCACCCGGGTCAAAGATCACAGTTTTGGAGTACCAAAATGGGTTTGGGCTGAGATGGGACAACTCAAGTGGGTTTCGAGCAAAAATAGGACAAAACTCCAAGGTTTTGGGACTGCTTTGGGGTTTCGAGGGGTCGACAACAGTAGCAGTAGCACCAGCAGAGGCATTTGGGAGGTCGGCAGGTGGTTTTGGGGCAGCGGGAGGGGATTTTTTTGGGTCGTGGGTTAGGGGTATTGGTCTAGGGCCTATTTTTGGAGTCGGAGGGTGTGGATTAGGCCTGTCAATGGATCGGATTTTATCCGAATTCGAATCCAAATCCGATTCGTTTAAGCGGATATGGATCATGCCTAAAATCCGATTATCCAATTACCCGATTATCCGTTTATTAAATGGAGCGGATTTGGATTCACATACTCCGATCCGTTAATAATCCGATCCGATTAATATTTTTAATATACAATTATAAATTATATATAATATATTTTTCATTAAAATATATTGTATTTAATAATATTTTATATACATATTTTACATATTTATTATAATAGTTCTTTATTTCATTATCTATTTTTTTGGAACATTTGCAAATAAATTTATGAAATAAGAGTTGAAAATAAAAATGTTGCAAATCAAGTTTAAGATAAATGGATAATCGGATAATCGGTTCCGATCCTAATCCGTTTAATATTAACGGATATGGATTTAGATTTGCCTGATCCGATCCGATTAATAAACGGATCTGATCCGAATCCGTTTAACATAAACGGATATGGATTTGGATTTGCCTGATCCGGTCCGAATCCGATCCGTTTACAGGCCTAGTGTGGATAGCGTCCGGAACTGGGGGTTTTGGGGTCGGGAGTCAGGCTGGCAGGGCGGGGGTGGTTTTTTTGCGTGCGCAGGGGTGGTGGTTAGCGGTAGGGGTAAGGCGGCTGACCGGCGGGTAGGATGGGGTAGCGGCGAGAGCCATGTAAGGGTTCTGGGCAGTGGGGTGGGAAAAAGGGGGCGGGACAGGGGTGGGGGCAGAGGGGGTAGGGTGGAGGATAGGGTTAGGGTTTTGGATTTTGGAGGAGATGAGTTGGAAGAGAAGGTCAAATTTCTCGTTTAGTTCTTGCCTCAACTCTCAAATCGCCTCAATTTGTCGCCTGAATTTTCTTGGAGCCATTTGATGTAGCGTACGATTTAATACAAACACATCGATATACCAAACACCCATGTTGGAGTGACACCTCGCTCCGATACCAATTTGACGTAAACTAAACGTCAATGGCCAAGAAAATAAACCAAACCCTAACTTTTAGAGAGATAATCGAGAGATTTCTTGTATTCAAAATGGAGAGTGTCCTCAAATAAGGAATACAAGGGGGTATTTAAAGGGGAGGAGTAGCTTAGGCCCTAAGCTAATATTTTAATTACAACAATGCCCTTACTAGCCTTTTGCTACTCCTACCTCTAAGTACAATGACAAAATAAAATAAAATAGCAAAAATATAATAAAATGCAATAAAAACCTAAAAGGGGCCCATTTCCATCAATTTGAATCTTTTTACCGCTTGTTTTTGAGAGAGAACTATTTGCTGAAAATCTTCAATCCGACCCTTCCGAAAATGATGTTATACGACGAATGTACGTTCACATCCATCACGAAGAAACGAATCTTTTCTGTTCGGCAGGTTGGCCAGTCGCCGATCGCAACTTGTAATTGTATGGTACCCAGTGGGAACACCTTTTCCCCTGACAGAGGTCTGTGATATGCTTCGAACTTTGTGTCTTTCAACCTTAGGTTTTAGAAGCGGCTGTAGAAGAGGACATCGGCCGAGCTTCCATTGTCAACTAAGATCCTTGCAACCCTGCTCTCATGTACTACCATGGTGACGACCAGAGGGTCGTCATGCGAATATTGCACACTAGATAAGTCATCTTTGGAAAAACCAACTATGGGGAGATCTTGGATTACCTTCCTGGGGCGAGATGCAACGGGGCCAGCTAAGTCAAGCTGCCAGATGTGAGCGCAAGCCTTTGCCTCGTTCAGATAAGCCTCTCTCTTTGCTGGTCCATCTCCATCTCCAGCATCTCCTCCCGCTATGAAGTTGCACCCTAAAGAGATCATCTTGACCTTATGTACCGGCTCTTTGGGTTTCTTAAGTAGGTCAGGATCATCCTCCGAATCATCATCCTGACCTCGTTTCTTCTCATCCGCCTTCTTGCAAAGAGACTTTGATCGTCTTCTGGATTTCTGTTCATCCCGCCTACCTGACCGACCATTGTCAACAAACTTCGTTAGTTTGCCTCGCCTAATGAGGATCTCGATCTCGTTCTCGTTCTTCAGGGCCACGCAATTGTTCGTATTGTGACTATGATCTTTGTGGAACTCGCAGTATTTTTTTTATCTCATCTGTTAAGAGGAGATTTCAATTTTCTTGGCCACGTCAGGTCATTGCTTCGACGAATTTCCTCGAGGATGTGGTGTACCCTTACAGTCAACGGGGTATATTCATCAAACTTCCTCGGTCTGTCATCCTTTTTGTTCTCCTCGAACTCCTTCTCTGAGCCTTTGTTGGTGCCGGCCTTGGAATGGCTGGATTCTTTCGCTGCCATAGCTTCTTCGGCGTTCATAATCTTTCCAGCTTTGGCCAACAACTCAGACATCGTGTATGGCCTACTGCGTTTACGTACGGGAAACTATTTTCCTTCTAGGTAACATTGTTTTGTACATATAGTCTTATATCTGTTAAACCTGCACCAGTATTTTGTATATTATATTGTTGCTGATGTTGTTGGGAGATATACTCTATGTAACCTACTCTTAAGAATTTTTTTAGTAGAAGGCTCATATTGTTGGGCCTACCTCTCGTGCCTGCAAGTTTTCGCGATAAGTATGCTAAGAACTAGAACACATCTTTCCTTCTTTGTTCAATATTTCTGTACTATGAATATTTCATTTAGGCAAATATTACACAAATTAATGTTTGTGGTATTCTTCATCCTTTTTGCTTTATTGGGCCATTTATTGTTTCATTTAGAGATGTTACTAATAAATAATTTGTTTCAACACAGAGCATGCTTGACAAAGAGTTTTTCACAGAATATGGTGAGGCAAGCCTTTATGAAATTCAAGAAGTTGTTGGTAAGGGAAGTTATGGTGTTGTTGCGGCTGCAGTTGATACTCACACTGGAGATAGGGTAGCTATCAAAAAGATCAATGATGTTTTTGAGCATGTTTCTGATGCAACTCGCATTCTTAGAGAAATCAAGCTTCTTCGGCTGCTTCGACCCCACCCAGATATCGTAGAAATAAAGCATATAATGCTTCCTCCATGTCGAAGAGAATTTAAAGATATATATGTTGTTTTTGAGTTGATGGAATCGGACCTTCACCAAGTAATCAAGGCAAATGATGATCTCACTCCTGAACATTATCAATTTTTTTTGTACCAGCTTCTTCGAGCTCTAAAGTATATACATACAGGTTGGGCTTTTGGTTTATTGTTTCTTCATATAAGTTCTTTGAGTGATCCTATAGACCCCCAAATCTTACCCTTTTAGCTGACCTAACTGAGGTGTTAGTAATGCACTGGTTAATGTGTGGTGTCTACGTGGCATCCACTAAAAACACTAATCAATGCATTGCTGACAACTCACTGGGTCAGCTAAAGGGTAGGATTTCAGGGTCCCTCTAGAATGGTCAATTTGTTTAGGCTTCTACAAATGTAAATTTTCTTGTTTTTTGCAGCAAATGTCTTCCATCGAGATTTAAAGCCAAAAAATATCCTAGCGAATGCAGATTGCAAATTGAAGATCTGTGATTTTGGGCTTGCGCGTGCATCATTTGATGATACCCCGTCAGCTATTTTTTGGACAGTATGTTTCTTTTAAGTGCAATGAAGTTTTGAGCTTTAGTACCACCATAATGATCGTAAAATCTTTTAATCTATACACTACCTCAACAATTTTTTTTTATTGAATCGCTAAACTATGTTAACTAATTTGAAACCACTTACTGATATTTCTGATTATATTTACTCTGAAAGGATTACGTGGCGACTCGTTGGTATCGTGCTCCTGAACTTTGTGGTTCTTTTTTCTCTAAAGTAAGTACAATATCATCCCATCATAATTGAATATTATATAGATTTGTAGTTATTTCTTGTTAATCTAACTTTAGTGTCATATTATGTTGACTTCCAACTTAGAGCACTTTGTTGTAATGCATTATTGCTGAATGTTTCTAATATGCTTGCGTAGTAGTTTGCTGAAAAGTTTTCCCGCAAAATATTGGCTTTTACAGACGCAAAAGCCCAATTAACACACACAAAAACCCCAAGTGCTTCAATCTACTTACACATTTGATCAATCAAACAACAACAGTGCGTAATTTTGGACACGCCATGCCCATATAGCTTATAAAATGTTATTCTAGTGGCAGCGGGGCGTGAAAAATGGCAAGGATCCTTTCATTTAAGGTCATTAGGTAGTTAGCTGGTTAATTCTTTTTTATTACGCTTTTGATATTGATTTCTTAAATTAATGAAATGCATGTAGCCGAGTTATTCTTGTTTTTTCATTAGGTTCTTCCTTTCTAACCTGGTTTTTGTAATTTGAGCCATTGCTTAAAGGTTTGACTATCTGGACTCCAACTTGCATAGGTGCAGAGGGACATGGTAGTGGTGTGGGGCACATGTCCCATCCAAAACTTATAATACATTTTACTATGTAGTGAAATTTTTACTTGTGTATCAAAGGGACTAGTGCCCCACCTCTCTCTCTCTCTCTCTCTCTCTCTCTCTCTCTCACACACACACACACACGCACACACACACACATTGGTAGGTTTATGCTTGGTGTGCTTTTGATGGGGTTTTAATTGTGAGATTTAATGTGTGTTGATCATGATAAAGGTTGTACCCAATGCACAAGGCTCCCGCTTAACTGCAGGGTGTGTTGATCATGATATATTCGTTTAATTGATAGACTACACACAGAGTGCTTACACAAACAATGAAATTGTAGATGCCCTACTTTTGAAATGTTGTTACTTCTAATTATTTGTGAAGGAAAGAAAAGCATGACAAGATAATTAGAATCTTATTAGTTAACCGTGGCTCAAAAACCCATTATTTGAAAGTTTTTTTTTTTTTTAGTTTTTGTGATTGCCCCACGTATTTCATGTCCACCGTTACAAGGCTTCGAACCTCTCATTGTGTATATGGAATTGTTATTGTAAATATTAATTCCAGGAGAATGCTTGGTGAGGTCTCAGTAAATAATTGATTATTCTTCAAACATTAGTCTTATTCATACTTTGGTAATACATATATATATATACATATATATATATATATATATATATATATATATATATATATATATATATATATATACAGTCCTGCTCTTGTGCGGACTAGTCCGCATTCTAAGAATGCGGACCGGACATGTGTCACCTGGCGGTGAGTCCAGAAAAGAGAGAGAGTGTGCCTATAATTTAGGCGATAATTTCTAGAGGCACCGTTAGGTGACACATGTCCGGTCCGCATTCTTAAAATGCAAACTAGTCCGCACAGGAGCATTATTATATATATATATATATATATAGAGAGAGAGAGAGAGGGACTCTCTCATACGGACTCCCTATAATACATACCTGCCTGTGGGCTTAATTTACACACGAAATATGAAGACCCACGAACAAAACCAACTTATCTCTCCTCTCTCCTCTGTCACAGTACATCCCTCAATCAACCAAAGCTCACTCTCTCTCCTCTCTCCACTGTCACATGCCGCTCCTTTTGTCCCAAACACATAAGCCAAGATATCTTTCATTTACAAAATTAAACTTTTGGAGACCACCATTCTTAACCTTTACAACATTGTTGCCTTCCTGCATGTACTTTCAAAGGCTTAAAATTTTTTTTGACCTGTTAAATGGTTCCTTTCAAAGGCTTTAAATTTTGTTTTTTTAAAACAATAACCCATTATAATGTGTTTAGTTGCCTTTTTAATTTCTATCTAACACCTGTTAATTTTTAATTTTGAAGACCTGTTAATTTTTAATTTCAAAGACCTGTTATTTCTGTCTAACACTTGTTTATTTTTATTTTTTCAGAAATGAAATCTAGTGTTGGGTCGTTGTAAAAAATATTTCAATTGTTTAAAAAATTTGTTATCTGTTTTTTTTAATTAAAAAACTGTTTATAAAACATAAAAAATTGTTTTATATAAATAAAAGCTGTATTTACAAAATAAACCGTTTTAACTATAAAAAACGTTTTAAAAACTTACCGGAGGTTTAAAAAATTACACAATGCGATTATGAATCTTTAATTTTTAAGTAACACGATCAATGTTTAAAAAGGCGTTTGAGGCTTACGCCTCGAGGCTTAAACCTCAGGGTTGAATTTGAGGCTTACGCCTCGATGCGCCTCACGCCTCGCCTCGCGCCTTTTTGCTGAGGCGAGGAAAAAAAAAGAAAAACTCTTTTTCTTTTTTTGGTTTAAAACTGCACTTAACTTGTACTATTTACTATTGTAACTTGAGATAATTTTAAAAAAATAACCAATATGTTAATGAAACTTAAAAAACTGATTTTGTCAATTTGATTTTGTTTGAAATAAATGTACTAAATTAACTTTAATATGACTTTTTGTAAAAGGTTTCTGTTTTTTTAAAAGGTTTCTATTTTTTAGTTTTCAACTTAGATTAATATGTTTTCTTTAACTAAACTGAATATATTTTAAGAAACTAATATATTTTAAAGGTTGCTGTTTTTTTAAATAAACTTAGGTTGATATGTTTTATTATTTTTTTAAATAAAATTGCTTTTTTTTTTTTAAAATCAATATTTTTTTTAATAAATTTGCCTGTTAAGTTGCATTGATTAATTTACCGTCATATTATAAAATAACCAATATGTGAATGAAGCTAAAAAAATAATTTTGCCAATATGATTTTGCATTGATTAATTTATTGTCATAATGTAAAATAACCAATATGTTAAAATTGATTTTCTCAAATTACTTTTTTTTAAAAGTTATCTCGGGGGAATAAAAAAATGTCAAACTATGTGAGAAATTCCTCAAGGATGTTTTTTTTTTTGTAGTTTTATTTTATATTTCTTTGTTATTCTATTTTTATATTAGTATTTTTAAAATATTATTTTGCGCTTTTTTTTTCTTCAGTGAGGCTTACGCCTCAAACGCCTCGAGGCTTACGCCTCGCCTCTCCGCGACTAAAACGTTTCGCCTCGCCTCTCGCATTTTTAAACATTGAACACGATCACGACCCAAATAAAACGGGACGTGGCATGGATTCGTATTTTTTTTTTCATAGCGCTGGCGCGGACCATTTTTTACTATTATAAAAATAATCCTTTTACTATTTAAAAAAATAGTAATAATAATCTTTTTCATACCACTGACGCGGACATTTTTTCTAAATAGTAAAAAGATTATTTTTATAATTATAAAAAATGGTCCGCGCCAGCACTATGAAAAAAAATACGACTCCATGCCATGTCCTGTTTTATTTGGGTCGTGATCGTGTTACTTAAAAAATAAAAGATTCATAATCGCATTGTGTAAATTTTTAAACCGCCGGTAATTTTTTAAAACGTTTTTTTATAGTTAAAACAGTTTATTTTGTAAAAACAGTTTTTATTTTATATCAAACAATTTTTTATGTTTTATAAACAGTTTTTTTAATAAAAAAAACAGATAACAAATTTTTTTAAACAATTGAAATATTTTTTTACAACGACCCAACACTAGATTTTATTTCTGAAAAAATAAAAATAAACAAGTGTTGGACAAAAATAACAGGTCTTCGAAATTAAAAATTAACAGGTGTTAGATAGAAATTAAAAAGGCAACTAAACACATTATAATGGGTTATTGTTTTTTTTAAAAAAAATTTAAAGCCTTTGAAAGGAACCATTTAACTGGTCAAAATAAATAAATTAAAGCCTTTGAAAGTACATGCACGAAGGCAACAATGTTGTAAAGGTTAAGAATGGTGGTCTCCAAAAGTTTAATTTTGTAAATGAAAGATATCTTGGCATATGAGTTTGGAACAAAAGGAGCGGTGTGTGACGGTGGAGAGAGGAGAGAGAGTGAGCTTTGGTTGATTGAGGGATGTACCGTGTGACAGAGGAGAGAGGAGAGATAAGTTGGTTTTGTTTGTGGGTCTTCATATTTCGTGTGTAAATTAAGCCCGCAGGCAGGTATGTATTATAGGGAGTCCGTATGAGAGACTCCCTCTCTCTCTCTTTCTCTCTCTCTCTCTCTCTCTTTATATATATATATCTATATAATATGGGACAATGGTGTTATGAATAGACGCATGCATTTTTTTATTAAAATATTTTTAAATTTTTTTAATTTTTAAAAAAAGAGGGTTATTATGGGCTGGGTTTTATCACGGGGCAAATTTATCGCCGTGCCCTCGGGCACGGGCATCCGCTAGTATAATTAGAAATATATACGCGCCCACGCACGCGCACGCGCGCACACACACATAAGCAGGTTGGTTTTATGAAGGACAACGTTATAATAAGATATTTGCGGACTTCCTCTTTTGAGGGGGTGAATGCTTGAATTTTCTATAGAATTTGGTGGGGATGATCTCCTTTTCCAATTAAAAAAATTCAATCATCTCAAAGAAATTTCGTAAAATTATTCAATTATTTAGCTGCTGAGAATGTAAACCCAAATTTCACAGATAAAAATTTATCAAAATGTTGAACAGTTCAACTTTTTGGCTTTCCTTCGGATGCTCTTTCTCCCGTCCTCGATGGACGGTGGTGAAGATTTGTTTTAAGAAGTTACGATGGATTATTTGATCAGTCGAACATCCTTGTTTGAAACACATTTATCATGCTTAAGGAGACAAATGAACTATGAAGCATGGATACTTTGTTAGGGTCCTCATACAAGTATCGGATAGGTATTGGATGTATGGATATACCTGCCCAATATTTATCCGAGGTCTATCTGAAAAAAAATCACACATATCCTATATGTATAAACACATTTTGATTTTTTTTTCTGGATACGTCTTTAGATACCTGAGATGGTATGGTGAGATACTTGGGAGAGAGATGGTGGGGACACTTTGCAATTATAATCAGACCATGTCGTAATTAAAAAAAACTCGTCTGATAAAAGTATTTTTTCCCATATACTAAACCCAAGTTAGTCATTTGTCCCATTACAGAATAGAACATAAAGTCATAAACTAAAATAACTTGGATTGTTAATTCTATTTTTATACAAGTGTTATCAAATTAGATGTTTTTCGGTAGTCACATATGAATTGTGCTAATTCCCATGTTCCTTCTAGTCTCGTTTGGTTTCAAGAGCCCCCCCTCCCCGTCCCTTACTCGTCTTTTGAAAGCCGTCATCCTTTTTTTTTTATTCTCCCGTATGCTGTGGAAAGTGCCTCACCTTTCTACATTCATTAATTTAAAATTGTCGTCAGGTCTCTCTAAAATAGAATGAAAAGCCCGGGTGGGTGGAAGCACAAACAAAAGGAGAATGGAAAAGTAGAAACGCGGGACGAAGTATAGTGCTATTTCTTACTGAAATTTCTATATTTAACTTTCATTTTGAGTGGTTTCTTTGTTCTATTATTTGGATTGAAAGAAAGACAAAACTTCCCTTTCTTTCTCTTCTTTATTCTTTTTATCCCTTCAACAAATTTCGGCTATGACGGTAAGATGTGAGTGCAGATTTGAGGAGGCACCACGTCGAGCGTGTTTTAGACTTGAGCAACGTGGTTGCGTCTACGTATCCGTCTTTACGGAATCCAAGTTTGCGTAGTTCGTGCGTCCGTACGATATGCCGGAGAGAGCTCGGTTTTTGGTGATTTTGGTGCGTGGGGGGTGCCAAATTCGGTGAGTCACCTCTCAAACGCCCAGTTGTGGTAGTGTTGGTGCGCGGGGGGTGCTTAATTTGGCTAGCCGCCTCTCAAACGCCCATATACTAATGAAACTATGAAAATCCGCTCGTCACTATTGAACCCGTGACGGAGCTCAAAAGGTGCGTGGAGGAGGAGAGTTAGATTTCCTCTCCTTAATTTGCCCCCAAGACCATCATCCATCAAATGAGGGGGGAACCCTCTTTTTATATCAAAAGTGCCTCAAGTGGGCTTGACACATGTCATGTTCTCTATGGAACCAAGTGTCCAATATTTATGGTGCCACTTGTTACAATATATGTGGTGGCATCTTAAATGAACAAATTAAATTACTACTAGAGTCTTGTCTTGTGTAATTTATCAAATGCGGAGTATACGCAATATATTAAATCACGCGTAATAATATCTCAGCTTGTGTAAGGTCTGGATTGTAGTAGAATTTGATAAATCATATATCAATATTTGATCAAATCTGTGGGGTTAATTATTAGAGTGTTGGTGGTTAATTTATTTAACCCCGCTCTACATTTGCCCCCTCGTAGACATGGTTTGTTGATGCTTCGGCTGAGACATATCAATTATGTGTACGAAATAAATCGTTTAGCCCGTTCAACTAAAGAATCATCACATAAGCGTGTTCGGTTTGTTATCATGCGTTCATATGCACATATCATTTGCGTATAGTTTTGAGGGCTAACTTTGATGCGTTTGCTTTTCATTTTGGAGGTGTATTGTAGGGGTTGCCCCCATTACTCTCGAATGAGCATGTCGCCACAATTTTATTGTGGTTTTAAACATTTTGAACAATCAAACTTTCCAGATGTACTGGCCCAAGCAACCAATTAGTGGTTATCCGAGTATAGTGGATCTTTTGCAACATAAGGTCGAACCCTGTCGAGTACTCGGTCGAGCAACCATTAGTGCTTCGAGTGAACTGGGTTTTTTAAACCAACATATTCTATAAGTGTGCCCAACTTTATTTGGTCGAGCTACCATAAAGGTCCTTTCAGGACTTTAAGCGTGCTCGAAAATCAGTGTCTTTAAGCGTGCCTAGTAATATAGGACTTTAGTCTCCCGTAAAAGGGTTATGCATGCCTAGTAGTATAGGACTATGGTGCCTAGTAATATAGGACTTTGAATCTCCCATGAGGGAGGGTTAGGCGCGTCAAGTTATTTTGGACCCATAACCGAGTGTGGAGGCGGGCCAAGGCATATTGGTCTTAAAATCTCCCATAACCGAGGGTGGAGACGGGCCAAGTTATATTGGTCTTAAAATCTCCCATAACCGAGGGTCAGACGGGGCACGTCATATTGGTCTTTAAAATCTCCCATAATCGAGGATCAGGCGTGCCAAGTCATATTGGTCTTAAAATCTCCCATAACCGAGGGTTAGGCGATATTGACCTTTATGAGAATTGTAATGCAACTCTGTGGGCGACTTACCACAATGCTGGCAAGGTTTGTGAGTACTATAATGCACCTCCGTGGGCGACTTACCTCGAAACTAGTAAGGTTTGTGTGAACTATAATGTAGCTTTGTGGGTGATGTACCCCAATACTAGTAAGGTTTATGAGAACATTAATGCGCCTCTGTGGGCGACTTACCTCGAAACTGGTGAGGTTTGTGTGAACTATAATGCAACTCTGTGGGCGACTTATCTCGAAACTGGTAAGGTTTGTGAAAATTATAATGCACCTCTGTGGGCGACTTACCTCAAAATTGGTAAGGTTTGTGAAAACTATAATGCACCTCTGTGGGCGACTTACCTCGAAACTGGTAAGGTTTGTATGCAAACTCTGTATCCATGCTCTAGGTTTTGGGGGCAATTTTGCTTGCCCCCTGTCGCTTTGCTAGAAATAATGTAATGTAGCCAGTGGTATATATGAGTCATCCGGTGGCTGTGCTGAACAACTCTGGTATTTCTTTTGGGGGTGCTTCATCAAAATCTGAGCATGCTTGTCACCTGTGTTTACATCTAACTACAAGTGGTACATTATACAGTACTTTTACCCCTCTTTACTTTACTTTGTCTTTTATCTCAAGATAAAGTAAAGTAAAGAAAACTACAGCTACTAGTTACAACACCATCTAAGAGTTGAAAGCATTTAAATACATTTCACGGGGTATTTGCCCCCAATTAAAATAAAATCTCTTGAGCATTTGGCTTTGACATCTGTAAGGCCTGATGTAATTGCTCAAGCTCGATTTGATCATGTGCGTTCAATATTATCAAGGATAAGAAATCGATTCGTATTCTGGCACAAAAAATTAGTAACTTGTGAGGCATATTATGATGCCATATATAATCACGTGGGGTATACATTTCCCCCTTTATTTTATTTTATGTCAATAGAATAAAATAAACTCGGAGGCATGCTTCGAGGAATCATAGACATATTGTTCTGTGCAATTTCATGATGCAAATTTTATATGCTACGATATGCAGTTGATAGAGTGTGGATATATCATGCAGTGAGCTATTTATCTCATGCCCCCACTATTTTATCAAAGCTGAGAAAACTCAGAAGTTTTGGGATCTATTTATGTCATATGCAGATTAATTTAGTCAATAAGAATGCGGAGTCACCTCGAGGTGAGTAATAAATATCAGACTTGAATTTTCATGTAACTAACATCATAATGTGAATAAATCATAGTCTAGCATAAATTGAATACAAGGTAGCGCAAAAAGTTGTTTTGGGCGACCATGGATGCGGTTGCTCCGAGCAACCGTGAATGAGGCAACTCGAGTCACTAGGATGAGGTCGCTCGAGTCACTCGAACGAGGCAGCTCGAGTTGCTAGGATGAGGCAACTCCAGTCGCTAGGATGAGGTCGCTTGAGGTACCTGCTCGAGGTACCATTATAAAAAAATATCATTTTTGATATGGTTGTTCGAAGGATGTCATTTTTGACATGGTTGCTCGAAATTATTATTTTGGCAAGATTGCTCGAGTACACGCTCGTACTAAGTCTTTAAATGATCTCTCGTGGGATAACATAAAATATTTACAATTCCAAGGGGTATATGACTTTTTCAAAAATAAATGTTTTTCTACTCGAGCAACTCAAATTCGTGCGACACTACAAATATTTTTTAAACCTTGAGGCAGGCTGTGTAAATAAAACAAGCACAAATTAAATATCATAACCTTCTGAAATTAATATAATAGGCGATATGCTTTATTCGGCCTATTTTCCAATATCACATAATCAATAATACTTGGCATATTTGTCAAATTATTCAATTGACAAATAATATTGTGCATAATTTTGAAAATGTTTGAGATATGGCTCACTGCCACTATACTGGTGCCCATAAAGGAGGTACCTCGAGTACCTTAAATATATCCATGCCTTTACAAATCTCTAATACTTAAAAAGAGGGAAGTTCCGTTTCAAATCTCAAAGTACTAAACTACCCTCATTAAATTAACATTTCCTTTTTATACCCTTAATATTACTCTCACACATTCATTAAATTAAAATCATTCCATGCATCTTAACTTGATACGTTTTCTCTCCTAATACATTCATCTAACAAAACTTCCAAATACATTCATCTTGAAATCCTAGAAATCAAAAGTGAGTTGCCCAAATTCCTTCATCTTCCCATCAGATTCATATTTACCATCAAAAGTATGCATTTGTTAACTTCAAAGCAAATACATAATTTTTGTAATTATATCTATCTCATTCATGAATGTTGTCTCTCTTTCGTGTTCAAATTTTGTATTTTCAATTTTATTGTTGTTCTATTCATGTTTTATAATAATTCTAAATTCAATGTTAATTTCAGAAAAATTATATATATTTTTTAAGTTAAGGAATTACCAAGTTCACACCTTATTATATTATTGTTTTTTATGCATTCATATATATTTCCCAGTTTAACATGCTTGTATTCATGTTTATTTCTTAAAGACTCTAAATTTTTTTAAAATACTCCAATTAATTTTTAAAAGACAAACTTGCCCTTTGCTCTAAAGATCAAACAAATACTTTTTTATTTGTTAATTTTTTCAATAAAAAATAGTATTTTAAACTGTTCTTTAAAACATTTTTTTATTTTTTAAAATTAAAAAATAACTGTTTTTTATAAAAACTGTTAAAAAAAACTGTTATGATAGTTTTAAAAACCCTTTTTTAGTTAAAAATTGTTATGATACTTTTATAGAAGTCTTTTTTTAAGATAGATTTAAAAGTTGTTTTTTTTTTTCAAAATAAATGTTTTTTTTACATAAAATTGGGAAAAAATGAACAAATAAAAAACTGTTTTTTAAATTGAAAATTGTTTTTATAACCGAACACGACTCAAATAAAAGCAACTCGACACAACAATTTTTTTTTTTAACCAGACATGAACACAATATCCTAATAAAAGTGACACGACACAACATGAAATATTTTTTTTTTATAAAAGCCTAACACGACCCAAGTAAAAGTGTCACGCCACAATATATGTTATTTTTTTAACCAAACATGAACCCAACCAAAATAAAAATGACACGACACGCCTCAAAATCTTATTTGCACCTATAAAGATTATATGACACAATACGAAATCTCATTTTTTACCAAATACTAACACAACCCACTTAAAATGCAACACGACAAGTGGGTTGTGTTCACATTTCGTTAAAAAAGGGATTTTGTGTCGTGCCATGTCACTTTCATATGTGTCATATTCATTTTACGTAAAATTAAGATTTTCAGTTGTGTTGTGCCATGTCGTGTAAATTTTATTTTGGTCGAGGGAAGTTTCTCTTCAAATCTCAAAGTACTAAACTACCCTCATTAAATTAACATTTCCTATCATACCCTTAATATTAGTCCCACACATTCATTAAATTAAAATCATTCCATGAATCTTAACTTGATACGTTCTATCTCCTAATACATTCATCTAACAAAACTTCCAAAAACTGTTTTTTTTGTACTTTTTATTTAAATTGTTTTATAATATCGCCTATACATACCGCTGGCGCGTACCAACATACTAAAAAAATGGTCCTCGTCATCGGTATGTATAGGTGGTTGGACCGCCTATGCATACCGCTGGTGCAGACCATTTTTTTAAATAGTAAAAAGATTATTTTTAAAATAATAAATAATGGTCCTCGCCACCGATATAAAAAAAATACGACTTCATGTCACGTCGGGTTTTATTTGGGTCATGATCGTGTTACTTAAAAAATATAAAAAACAGTTTTCAATATAAATAACATTTTTTTATTTCTTAATTTTTTCCCAATTTTATGTAAAAAACATTTTTTTTAAAGTTTTTAAATCTATCTTTAAAAAAAAAATTAACTATCATAAGAGCTTTTTAAATAAAAAAAGGTTTTTAAAACTATCATAACAATTTTGATAAAAAACAGTTATTTTTTAATTTTAAAAAATAAAAAATTATTTTAAAAAACAGTTTAAAATACTATTCTTTATGGAAAAAAAAATTAACAAATAAAAAAGTATTAGTCGAATATATGTTTTTTTAACCTAAATTTTTCAAACTATTTTCATTATGTCATAATAGTTGGATTCATATATATGGGAGACTAGATGGATACGTATATAGAGAGAATGGGAATGGGTTTGACATTGGTTTTATAGGTTGCGACCTAAATTGTTGAATATAATGAAGATGGTGGCACATATTGTCCCATTTATTTAGTCCTGAAAATTTAGCACTTGGCAAAATACTATCGTCTTTCGCCTACATCGGAGAGAAGATTTTTTTCCCACGTGATTAGTGTAGGGTACATCTGATTGGTAAGTTATAAAAATGGTGAATAACATTTTAATTTTATATTGGAGTAAGAAAAAGAGACAAGTGGTTAGGTACCCAATTAATAAAGTCAATGATGAGAATCTTTTTCTTTGGTATGGTAGAAAAGTAGACCAATATCAAGTTGAAAGCATTAAAAAACAATCCGCCAACTTAACGGAAAATAATGCGACCGGTGGTTTCGACTGTAACATTTGGCTAGACTTGGTTCAAGACCCTGTAACCACCTCTATTACTGCCCCTGTATTTACAAATTGATACATTATCCAAGTGTATCTATTGAAATCCAAGATCACCAACAGCCTCAATGCCCCGTGTGCAACGCTAAAATTACAGAATAAACCTTAGTACCACTCTGCGGCCACGGTCAAACAGAAAAAGCATCCGAAGACAAAATCCCACACGCGGATTTAGTCATACCACGAAGGCCTTCGAGTCCTAAATAGGAGTTAGTCATCAGTCGATATCGTCCACATGCATCACAGCCTGGCAACAGCAGCAGCTGCTGCTTACAGATACCTCTTAGTTGGCTGGCACAGAGGGGTAAGCACGGATGAATGACTAAGTAAGGACAGGAATATCTTCTATAGCTTACAGTTGAATGGAGGTTTGGTTTTTGGGGTAATGATTGATGCTTCGTACTAGGTACTTTATGTTATATTCTAACAAAACAGATTCTACATAATATGTTACAAGTATTTTTATTACTTTGTCCTTCACAGATTTGCAATGGAAGATTAATATCTGGAAACGGCCACACGTGCCACGCACGTGGGCACAACTAGTATTAAACAAAAGCAAACCCACTTATTTGGGACGTTGAAGTCCAAATGGTCCGTACATTCTAACATCACAGGCCACAAAACTAATTATTCACGAGTTCATGTGAAACCCATATTTGGTTTCAGCTCCTCCATAATGAACGAGGCAACTCGTATATTAAGGCTTCAGGCCGGAGGTCGAGGGTATTAAAAAAAATAGTTGTTCGGATGTAACCGTTCGGCGATCAAGTCGTTCGGAGGTTCACACAAAGCCGCTTGTTTCATTTGAGGCTATTCGCGTTTTTCAAGGTAACTTGGAGATCAGATGGCTCGAAGGTCCAGATTGTTCGGAGGTCGTAGATGTTTCGGAGATTGTTGTTCGAGGGTTGTTGTTTTGATTCTGCCGGAGGTGGCTCGGAGGCCAAAGCTCGTTGGACATCAGATTTCTCGGCAGTCAAGATCCTCGGAGGTCGAAGCTGTTCGGAGTTAAGTCGTTTGTAAGTCAGATGGCTCGGAGATATCTGAGTTTTGACAAATGGAGATAGCCATTCATTATTCAAACAAGGTTTGACCGCGGGTTTACCCGAGGTTCCTCGGAGATGGTTTGAACTCGTCCCAAACCATCGTGTTGTATTGATTTGATCTCTCGTGATGGGTCTTTTTCATACCCTGGATGAACAGATTGAGTTGAATCTCAAGGTGGTTCGATGGTTGGTTGTGATACTGGCCGGCCGGAGAGTTCTTTTTTTCAGTCTGAGATGGGTCTGATTTATATGGTTGATGATACAGGCTGTCGGTTTTGATTCGTAGATTATTTTGAGACGGTTTTTGAATAAACCTCTGAACCCAGTTTCGCCCGAATGACAAATTAGATGAATTGAGTTTAGTCGGAGTTTTGCCGGAGATAGAATCTCAGTTGGGTCACATTTTCAACTGTGCTGTACTCAATAATGTTCCGATTTGACTGGTTAACTGGTACAAGCACACGTTGTACGTAATACTGTTGAACGAGATCTTTAATAAGATTTCTAATCAATTTTAAACTATTATTCAGCACATTTGTACAGATGTAAAAGCATGTTGCTGGCAGAATATTGTGCGGCTCAATATCACTTTTTTGCATTAGATATCTTTTACTTTCGGCTCTGATAGAGCGTAGTCAAGTTAATATAACTGACACATTAAAATCTGCACCATCTTATTTTTTTCATGGATTACACACAATCAAACAATATCTTGTGGCCAAATAATTATGGCTAGTAAAACTTTTAGCCAATCTAATGCTGAAAATCAACAATAATAATTTTTTTTTCAACAACATCATCAAGCGTATATTTTATTCATCTGAATATTTCAAATATTCTGATTGAAGATAAATTCTAACAGATTTTATGTGCATTCTGACAAATATGATTTGTGATATTCATCATAAAAAAGGAATATGTAGAATATTTAATATCACGAATAAAGAGTATAAGTAATAATATTTATCTTTATTGAAGAAAAACGCTCCGCCTCTACCGAGTTCTCCGTGTGTGCGCACGGGGCGATACGCAACCGAAATCATGAATACCTCCCCAGCAGAGTCGCCAAATGTAAGATGTGAGTGCAGATTTGAGGAGGCACCGCGTCGAGCGTGTTTTAGACTTGAGCAACGTGGTTGCGCCTGCGTATCTGTCTTTGCGAAATCAAAGTTTGCGTAGTTCGTGGGTTCGTACGATACGCCGGAGAGAGCTTGGTTTTTAGTGGTTTTGGTGCGTGGGGGGTGCCAAATCCGGCGAGCCGCCTCTCAAACGCCCAGTTTTGGTAGTTTTGGTGCGCGGGGGTTGCCAAATCCGGCTGGCCACCTCTCAAACGCCCATATACCATAATGAAACTATGAAAATCCGCTTGGAGCTCAAAAGGTCGTGGAGGAGGAGAGTTGGATTTCCTCTCCTTACTTTGTCCCCAAAACCATCATCCATCAAATGAGGGGGGAACCCTCTTTTTATAGCAGAAGTACCTCAAATGGGCTTGACACATGTCATTTTTCTATGGAACCAAGTGTCCAATATTTATGGTGCCACTTGTCACAATATATGTGGTGGCATATTAAATGAACAAATTAAATCACTACTAGAGTATTGTCTAGTGTAATTTATCAGATGCGGAGTATACGCAATATATTAAATCACTCGTAATAATATCTCAGCCCGCGTAGGGTCTGGATTGTAGTAGAATTTGATAAACCCTATATCAATATTTGATCAAATCTGTGGTGTTAATTATTAGAGTGTTGATGGTTAATTATTAGAGTGTTGGTGGTTAATTTATTTATCCAAGAGAAAAGATTTACTGCCCCACTAGCTGAATAGGCGTAAGAAAGCTACCTGAAAAAGGCAACGTGCACCTTGGATTGAACTTGACGAATTACATTTTGCCAAAGAGATTTATTTAGAAAGATTTTCCATTGGTAATTCAAAAATAGAAAGAATCTAAATAAATGCCAATACGCGGGAAGGGGCCCTTACCACTTCTTCATTCAGGAGGCGGGAGGGGTGGTTGAGAGACTCGAGCCTCATTACTTCCCACTGGGTATGAGGGATTCGACAAACGGAATCATGTATACCGTAGGGGACAGAGCCAAGGACGAAAGGTCAGAAGTTAAATAAAGCATTCTGGTCAAGACTATAGTGCGCTATTTTGATTCCCCTTACTCCACGCTCTCTCGCTTCTCAAGATATTTGATTGGAGCAGATAAACAACTTCGCTGGAAGAACGGTTTGGTGTAATTGCAAGGATTTCAATAAGATGAAATCTGTTAGTTTGAATGCCTGAAAAAGACTGTACAAGAGGTCATAAAACAAGAAAAAAGAAAAGGTACACTCCATGTCATAAAAATCGTATACATTGGAATCAGCACCGTCATTCTCATAGAGTTATATTAGTTAATTTTATGCATGTAACGATATATTATATTAATATTTTATCACCCCGGCTTTATTGCATCCTAGTTTTTTTAGTTTGCTGAATCTGTGTCCGTATTGTATCTTGGCGTATTCATGCTTCCTAACACATGAATTGATGGACCAATCGCATTCTAGAGTGGGGGTAGATTTATGAACTTCCTTTTTTATCCATTTTTGGTGTCTGGTGTTTGGATCCTGGATTGTTTTCCTCTTTGGGAGGCATTCCTCTAGCGTCTATATATGGATGATAAAGTAGCACTACGAGCATGTTTGTCTGTGTGTGTGTTGTGAGAGAGAGAGAGAGAGAGAGAGGTTAAAGTTCCCCAGAATGTATTTTGTTTGCTTGTTCGTGCTTTGTGGATCGGCTTTGCTATTTAAAAATATGATTTTTTTTCATCAGAAGTATTTAAAAAGAAAACTTGTTGCAGTCGTAGTCAACTAGATGTAGAGTCGAGGGGAATCCTACTGCTTCATTACCTGTTATTTCTGATTTATGAATGTGAATCAGAAAAGTATGTCGGCAATTACCTCATTGGCTGTACTTGTTGTCTATTAGTTTACAAGGCTGATTGATCTATATGTCAAGATATTTCTTGCTGATATGTCTTAATATTACCGAAATTGCAGCTCATTTTTTCCCCTGATAGTGTAGCTTACATTTTCAAATTCTTAAGATAAAAGGAATTTGCAGAATTAGTTGTTTACAGTAAACCGTCAAAAAATCTTTTCAAGGGGTCGCTAAAAGTTTGAATCTTTTGCAGTACACTCCTGCTATCGATGTATGGAGCATAGGCTGTATATTTGCAGAAATGCTTACAGGGAAACCATTGTTCCCTGGAAAGAACGTGGTCCACCAATTGGATCTTGTAACTGATTTGCTTGGCACTCCTCCCACTGAAACCATTTCTAGGGTTTGTTTCTTCTTTCCATCAACCCCTTGTGGAGTTTTGATACCAATAAAATTTACTTTGAGGCCTCTTTTGGGTTGGGTTGAAATATTTTTCACCTGGGTGGAAGTATTTTCAACAATTCAGAATTAAAAATTTTGTTCATATAAAAGTGTTGGTAATTGTACATTTTATAATTGGCACAAATTGGTGAACAAAACCGAGCTTCAAATAGGTGAAAAATATTTTTTTTAACATATTCCTTTTCACCCAAGTGAACCAAATGGTGCCCGACTTAATATGACTGCTACTTTTAGATTGGTTGTATTTATATTATTCCATTATTTGGATTTTTCATGATTCCTACAGATTCGAAATGAAAAGGCTAGAAGATATTTGACTAGCATGAGGAAGAAAACACCTGTTCCTTTTTCGCAAAAATTCCCTGGTGCCGATCCATTGGCTCTACATTTACTCGAGGGTTTGATTGCATTTGATCACAAAGATCGTCTGTCTGCTGAAGAGATAAGATTTAACGAAACCATTTATTTAATTTTGAATTTTCCCTATACTCGTTGAAATTCTTCAGTTATGATTTTAATATCAGGTAGATTGCAATAAATCCTTTGAACTATCAATTTTGTCCTTGAGCTGTTGCCATTTGCCGTCATTTGCAATTTCCCCCATGTGTCGCTAACGGATTTTAGCGACACATAAGGGGTACTTGCAAATTTTTCGTGGTATGGGGTTAATATTGCAATACGAGGGGGTATATGCAATCAGAGTAGTAGTTTAGGCGGATTCTTATATATTATCCATTAAAATTTATTTTTCTTGATACCAGTGATTCTTTAATCTCTGCAGGCATTGGCTCATCCGTACTTTCGCGGTTTGGCGAATGTGGATCATGAACCATCCACTCAGCCCATTTCAAAACTTGAATTTGAGTTTGAAAGGAGGAAATTGATAAAAGATGACGTAAGAGAGCTAATATATAGAGAGGTATGAACGTAGCGATTTATCTTTCTTGATTTAATGTTCTTGTTTTCGTTTTATCCACCACTTATGGTTAATATTCTTTTAAAGCGACCAGATATTGGAGTATCATCCACAGATGCTGCAGGAGTACCTTCATGGCGTAGAACAGACAAGTTTCATGTATCCAAGGTCCGACAATTAAAAGTACTGTTTTGAATAATGGATATTAAATGTGAATTTAGAATGTGTTGGAATGGTTATTTATTGTGTACTTCAATATATATATATATATATATATATATAGAGGAAGGCTCACCTACATCATGCACTATCACACCGTACATCACACCTAATTCTAGGCCCTTCTTTTTTTTCAAATCATATATTTTTCCCTTGAAATTAACCTTCCAATCAACCCATATGCAAAAAATTAGGTCAAAATACATTTTGTAGCTATTTTTAAAAAATCCACAAAAAACTGTTGGCGCAGACCCTTATGGTATTTTTAGCAGGTTTTTGTGGATTTTTTTAAAATAGCTACAAAATGTATTTTGACGTAATTTTTTGAATATGGGTTGATTGGAAGGTTAATTTCAGGGGAAAAATATAAAATTTGAAAAAAAATGTTTTTTAGGGCCCAAAATTAGGCGTGATGCATGGGTGATGTATAGAGCATGATGTAGGTGAGCCTTCTCCTATATATATATATATATATATATATATATATATATATATATATATCCAACATGCATCCTAACAATATACCTATGAACATACAGATTTTTAAAAATAGTAAAAAATATATATTTTTCAATCAAATTTGGTATACATGATCTTCATAACGAGGAGATCATCTACAAAAAATTACGTCCAAAAAATTCCACTTGGAGGAGGATGAGATGATGATTACAAGTTTCAACGGTTAAAAATGCTCGTATTCATCCAATTTTTAAATCACCCACTTCCAAGTTGTATTTTTGGATTTTTTTTTGTAGATGATCTCCTCATTATGGGAATCATTTATACCAAATTTGATTAAAAAATATATTTTTACTTTTTTTTAAATGGGTCAATTATTAAATAGTCCCTACTATAAATATATATTTTTTAAAAAGGACACATATTTTTAGTTTAACCCATTTAGTCCCTCAAGCACTCAATATCCTCTTATTTTTAGAGGGCCGCGCCAGCGGCACTCCCTCTCCAAAATATGTGGCAAAGGACTTTTTGAGGCAAAATAAAAAGTTTGGACTAAATGGGTATTAAAAAATGTCCGAGGGACTATTTGGTATATGTCCCTTTTTAAATGGGTATGTTAATCGGTATGTTGGAGAGCCTGACTGTATATATATATATATCTCCAACATATATGTATTCTGAGAGATTTACATATAAGAATTAAACAGATGAATGGGTCCTGATTGGATACTCAATCTCAATTAGAAAGTGTGTGAAAAGTGTGTGAGACCGTTATCTATTCTATGGACTTTATATATATATATATATGTGTGTGTGTGTGTGTGTGTGTGTTTATATATATATATATATATATATATATTTATATTATATGTGAAGTGATCTGTATGCAGATAATTGGGTCCTAATTGGGCCTTGAAATGCATTAATGCGTTCACATTAATGCATTGCGGGACCCAATGTTAATACTTGTAGCTCTACCATTGAGCAGTGAGGGTTATTTTTGAATAAAATTCGATTGTATTGTTACGACTTGGAAAAAATTCATCAAATCAGAACATATTCATCACTCCTTTTTTCTTGAATTTCAGTGATAATATTGTACTTGTTTTCGTGAGTAGACGGATGTTGGTTATGGTTTAGACGCTTCATTTTCATAAACTCTACATATGCAACAATACTATTTGTTCCAAAATAAGTTCCAAAATTGGATCCCAAATAGTGAAAAGTGTTGATGTGGTTAGATTTGCTTTAAAAATAATAGTCGATGATGATTGACATCGATAGTTAGATTTGCATTACTCTTACATAAAATAAATAGCTGTAATATGCCCTCTGCAATTTTACTTCTCAATGTAACACCACCTACCTCAATCTGATGTCAGATTAATGATTCAATATTTACTCTCTTTAAATGACTTGAAAGATTTATACTCGAGTTTGTGCTTTATTTCTCTACTACGCGCTTCAAATTCACATCAAAAACTTAAATTGCACTCGCATGTCATTTCAGTGGAGCTGATAGATTTAAACAACAATTTGCCCATTTTGAGGAGCACCGTAACGGAGAAAGAAGCACTGCCCTCCGACGACAGTATGCCTCCTTGCCTAGGTAAGGTGTTTCTGGAATTGTGTAAACTTTTTGAATCCAAATTTGTTGACACTCACTCACTAACATGAACCTCACATTTATATGGGGGAAAAATACGGAAATAGGGGTAAATTGCATAACCGCGCAAAAAACTTCCTTAACTATCTCCAAAACTAGTAAATAAATCCATGAATCGCTATAAAAAGACTTTTTAGCAGCACGTAGGGGCATATTTATATTTTTTCACAGTTAAGGGACATGTTTGGTAATTCAGAGACTTAATTGCAGTCAATGCAATAGGTCAAGGGTTTCTTTGCAATTTACCCTTATAATTAAAAATTTTTACAGTGGCTACCTCAGTTTTTATTGTCCCAACCAATGAGGTGTGAGGATCATGTTAACCATCGCTATGTGTGGGTCAACAAATGTGGATTTCACTTTTTTTTTTCTTTCTTACATTGAAAAATAATGTTCTGTTAAGAAGTATGTTAGACGCAATTCGTTCCCTGTATTTTCCGTAGAGAGCGGATCTGTGCACCCAAGGATGAGGGTAGTGACCAGAATGGTGATATTGAAAGACGGACTACAGCTTCTGTTGCACGTACAACGCTTGAAAGCCCCCCAAGATCACACAGGGTTAATCAGGAACCAGAAACTTCTAACATAGATGTAGTTGCTAAACAGAATGGTCATAGCAAACCACACAATGGTTTCAATGGCATTTTGAGAAGTGCTAGCATTAGTGCTTCCCAGCATTTAGGCGTAGAAGGAAGGGAATGCGAGGTAAGTGTCTTCTTATTCTATAATGGTAGAAACTGTACCAATATCTGTTCAAAGTAAACATTTGTTCTCTATTTTAGAACCTTTTCAGAGTCATGTTTCTTGTAAGAGGAGAATTTGGTCCGACTTGCAATGATCTCTTATTTTTTTTTGTGTTTCCTTATTTCCTTCAATTATAGGCACTGATTTTTTATTTTATATTTTTTCCCTTGTTTATATATGTATGTAGTTTTCTTTCCAGCATACCTCACTAAACATATTAGAAAACATATTGTTGCAATTGTAAAAGCTTGTTAAAATATCCTTACGGAATAAAATATCAGCGCGAAACTGTAAAAAAAACACTGCAGATGGTAAGCAACATCTTCGCCAAAGTGTATGTACTTGCATCATATTTCAGTTTAATTTTTCTCGACAAAATTACACTGTTCTCATAAAACGACGAAAATATTACCAAAACTGGGTCGTTTTGCAAGTACTTTGCTATTCTTATTAAAGAAATTGTATGTCACCCAAACTGAAAAAAATGATCCAACTGCATTGCTTTTTTTGTTAATATTCCCCACATTAATTATTTAACTTTGCCTTGCAAATTGTAATGGAGGAGGATGAACAAACAGGTGGTTAATGGATTTAAGCCGATTGTCTCATCTACATTTGAACTTCTCCATCCCAAATTAAGAGTCACTATTTGAAATGTGGTTTCCAAATTTATCCTCGTAAGAATTATGAATACATTTGGAATGCACCACATGTATTTGGATTATTTCTCACCCATGGATATTGGTAGATGGGATTTCAGAATCTCACCTAGTTTTATGTACTTTATATAGAAACACTATTCTTAATTTCGAATGAACCAAAAAAGAAAACAAGACCCTTAATTTCCCCGAATAGAGTATTCAAATGGGGAAACGAGCATGGACAAATTGGTGCTCCATTAATTTTTCTCCTTTGTCTTGTTTAAATTCATATTTCTTTCCCTGCAGGAGAAAGTTACTGGCCCAAACGAAGACGGGATAACTGAATTATCACAGAAGCTAGCAGCTTTCTGTGCTTGATTGTTTAATTCCAGTCAGATTAACTGGAACCATTAATGTATTATTATTAGCTACATTTTTTGTTTACAAGTGTGGACTATTGATTGCTGCTGTTTGTGAGTTGGTTTGGAGACCCTTTGATTGGTGGTCATTCAGTGATTTTATATAAGCTGATGTTGCATATGAGTTGGTGGCCGATGCCTTATCTATAAATTCATTATTTTCAGTTCTCTTGATGAGCTTCTGGTCCACTTTCTTGTTCCCTTTGCCGTGGTTCCAGTATAATAAATATTCTGTTAAAAACTAACATCGCACATGCATTAGTTATATTGCAGTTTCTTATTGGTTCAGTGATTGATGAACACCTGCGGATAT
The DNA here is from genome assembly GCA_949130495.1 of Sambucus nigra. NCBI lineage: Eukaryota > Viridiplantae > Streptophyta > Magnoliopsida > Dipsacales > Adoxaceae > Sambucus > Sambucus nigra. The sequence goes on along the minus strand of OX422215.1, from coordinate 319,571,740 downwards.
GATGGATGGCCAAGGAAATTTTGTATCACTCTGCATTTTATGTATCCCAAGCCTCGTTGCACGTATTTTCCAGGGATTATTTTTCATTGACTTTGGAAGTGTTTTGTAACCTCTTTCATAAAAAAAAAATGGGGCAAATATCAAATAGTCCTAGAACATTTTTTAATACCCGTTTATTTTGCTCCAAAAATTCCTCATCACATAAAAACACTAAAAACTAGGAGATCTGGCGCTTTTTTTTTTTTTTTTTTTTTTTTGTGTGTGTGTGTGTGGGGGGGGGGGGGGGGGGGGGGGTGCAATGCCCCTCATAAACAAAGGGAGGTTCAGAAGTATATTAGGGACAATAATATTAGTTTTATATGTCTGGTTAAAATCAAGGTGAGGAAGGTAATATAAATGGGGTGAAAGAGGGTTGTTTCTATTATTGGAACTTTATGTATAATACCCCTAATAATGACCTTGGAAGAGAGTGGATTGCTTGGGATTCAAATATATTTGAAGTTGAGGAGTTATCCACTATGAAGCAAACTATCACTGTTAGTGTTAAATTCAAAAATCAATGCGGGGATAATAAAAGGGAGCCTAGGAATGAATTATGGAGATATTTGAAGAATGTGGCTTGTAGTTTTGGTGGTGATCGTTGGATTATTGGGGGTGGTTTTAATGTTGTTGGAAGAAGTAATGAGAGAATTGGAGGAAGTGGTGTGGATTGAGATGAAATTGGTGATTTTAATGAGTGTATTGATAGTATTATGGTTGATGATCTTCCTATTAAAGGCAACTGGTTTATTTGGAGTAATGGCAGGCAGGGAGAGAGGCGAATATTCAAAGTAGAATTGATAAATTTTTGCATAACGAAGTGTGGTTGGATGCTGAAGTGCAGGTTGATTTGCTTGGTATTTTTGATCACACTCCTCTTGTTTTGGGGTTCCAATTGGAGAAGGAGAAAATTAATAGGCCTTTCAAATTCTTTAATTTTTGGATGAAGCACAGTTCTTTTTAAGACATTCTTAGAAGGGGTTGGGAGAATCATGTTGAGGGTAATCCTATGGCTAAAATATTGAAGTTTATGAAAAAGGAGTTCAAAGAGTTAAATAGATGCCATTATTCTAATATTTCCTTCAAAGTTAATTCTAAGAAGATTGAATTTATGAGAATTGAGGAAAGGCTTATAGGGAATGGTGGAGATGAGTTCTTGCTTAATGCAAAAAAGAAATGCCAAATGGAATATCTTGAGTTGAGGGAGGTCGAGGAAGATTTTTTCAGATAGAGTAACTTGGTTAGATCTTGGGGATAAAAACACTTCTTTTTTCACACGAAAGTCAATGTCATGTTAGTAGGAATAAAATCCTCTCTATTAAAGATAGTAAGGGTAATGTCCACTCTGGGGAAAGGGTTGTGCATAAATTTATTGGGAGCCAATGTTAGTAGAAGTAGTGATGTTTATGTCAGAATTAGAGCTATTAGAAAGAGATGGGTAAATGAAGAACATAAGTTGATTCTCCAGAGTTCTGTTTCTAAAGAGGAGATTAAAAAGTCTCTATTCAATCGTAATCATAACAAAGCTCCTGGACCTGATGATTATAATACTGAATTTTTTCAAGATAGTTGGGATATTGTTGGGGATGATATTCATGAAGACGTGTTGCATTTTTTAATAAAGGAAGAATGCTTAAAGAGTGGAATAACACTATTATAAGTTTGATCCCTAAGTCTCCTAATCCTAGCACTATGAAAGATTTTAGACCTATTTCTTGTTGTAACATCACTTACAAAATTATTTCTAAGATTATTGTGAATAGAATAGGGAGAGTTATGCCAGAGCTTATTAATAACAGACAGTCAACATTCATTCAGGGGAGAAATATCACTAATAATGTCCTCCTTATGCAAGAAGTGGTAAGGGGGTCTCATAAAAATAATGGTATGCCTATATGTGCTATGAAGAGGGACTTATTGAAGGCTTATAACTCAGTTAATTAGGGATTCATTATGGATGTGCTTTATGCTATGGAATCTCCTAGTATTTTTATTCAATGGATAAATGAGTGTATTATGACCACCAACTATGCTGTTAGTATCAATGGGGATATTAATGGTATTTTTAAAGAAACAAATGGGATGAGACAAGGGGACCCTTTATCTCCTTACTTATTCATTATTGTTATGAAATCTTTTTCTTGGATGCTTGATGATGAGACTAGTAGAGGTGCTTTTAGCTTTCATTTTAATTGTGAGAGCTTAAATTTGTCTCATGTGATGTTCACTAATGATCTTTTTTATCATGGATGAAGCTAATCAAAGTTCTTTGGAGGTTGTGGATAAAGTTTTAAAGGATTTCAAAATTATTTCTAGTCTTGGGGTCAGCTACCTTAAATGTGAGATTTTCTTTGTTGGTATTGATGATGAAGAGAAAAGTAGGCTAGCAAATCTTATGGGGATGAAATTGGGGGATCTACCTGTAAAGTACCTTGGAGTTCCATTAATTTCTACTAGATTGAAGAATCAGGATTGCAAAATCATGGTGGAGAAGCTTATGAGTAAAGTTAAAACCTGGACTAATAGGTGGTTATCCTATGCTGGAAGAGTTCAACTTGCCATTTTAGTTCTTGGAAGTATTAATGTATACTGAATCAATATCTTCATTATTCTTCAAAAGGTTATTAAGGAAATTGATCAAGTTATTAGAAGATCTATATGGATACGGGTTGGTCTCAGGAAACTAGAGCTAAAGTGGCCTGGGAGGATTTATGTTTTCCTCATAATGAAGGAGGATTGAGATTAAGAATTTGGTGGATTGGAACAATGCTTGTATGATGAGACACTTATAGGATATAGCTAGGAAGAAGGATACCCTGTGGGTGAAGTGGATTCATAATGTGGTAATTAAATAGGAGTCTATATGGACAGTCAACCTATCAGCTGATGTTTCTTGGTCTTGAAGGAAATTATCGAGATTGAGAGATCAAGCTAGGAAGTTTATAAAGTATATTATATTGGTAATGGAGTTGTATCTCACTTCTGGATTGATAATTGAAATGAAAAAGGTCCCCTTACTAATTTCTACGGTGACATAATAGTGTACGATGCTTCTAGTTCTAAGTTGGCTAAGGCTTCAAAATTTATCGACAACTCTGGTTGGAATTTCCCTGTACTTGTTTCGAATGAGTTATTGGACATGTCTAGGACAACTCATGCACAATGGGCGAAAACTGTTTGGTTCTCTAAAAGGGTTCCTAGATATGCTTTCATCATTTGGATTACTTGCCTTGATAAATTGAGGACTAAAGACAAATTAGTTAATTGGGAGATTATTAGTAATGATCTTTGTATTTTGTGTGGTAAAGATAAAGAAACGAGGGATCACCTATTTTTTGCATGTGAAGTCTCTAAGAAGATATGGGGGGAGTTGTTGATTCTTAGTGGTGAGAATAGAAATATTAAATGTTTTGGGGAAGATATGACCTTACTTAACCATAATAGTGGTGAATTTAAAGCCTTTATTCTAAAGCTCTGCATATCTATGACTGTATATACTATTTGGAAAACCAGAAATGAGATTGTTTCCAAGAACTTCAAGTTCTATGATGAGTTTATTTTTTCAAAAATCAGAACTCAAGTGTATGATAGCATGTATACATGGAGGAAAATAAAGAAATGCTATGAGAATGCTACTATTTGCAGAAACCGGGGGATTATTGAGAAGGTGTTGAATAAGAGCTACTTAGCTTGTTATTGTGGTCATGGGACCGGATATGGTTGAATCTTCTTTTGCATGTTATCCAAGATGGACTGTAGCTTCTTTTGCAGGTGCTGACTTTGTTCTGAGGCCTTCAAAAGACTGTCCTTCTTAGGATGGAGGTGGTTTGGGTTAATTCTCCTCCTGAGTGTTCTCCCCTTGTGTGGATCTGATGTTTATTTCTCTTCTTAGCTCCTTCTTTCTCATGAATGGGTTCTAAGGTCGATTTGTTGATTCTCATACATATCTGGCTTAATCCATGGTTTGTTGGTTTCTTGTGAAGATTTGGTCTATGTTATGTGGTTAGTCATGGATATTCGTAAGGATAGATTCTGATTGGGTTTTATTCTGGATGCACGACCTTATGTGAGTTTAAGGCTATATTTCTCAAGCTTGACCGATGTTGTAGCAGTTGTTGTGGTTTATCTATAAAAATAAGATCTTGAGATTGGTTTCTATGAGTTTTAATTTGTATTTCTCGACTAATCAAAGAAGGTTGAGTTGGGTTTGGTTGTTGGCGGCTATGGGAGTTTAACATGACTGTTTGTTGGAGGTGTTTTTGGTTGCTTTGTAATCTGTGGTTGTTGAAGGTTGGAGATGGCGATTGTTCTCTTCTCTCTCGTCTCTCTTGAGCTTCAAATGGTTTTGGTGTAAATGGTTTTCCTAGATCTGTATTGTTTCTTGATTAGTGAATGGGCTTTGTTGATTGACTTATTGTTCGACGCTTACACACGTACTAGTTCTAGCCAATTCTAAAATGTTTGAGAATTTTTTTGATTCGGGTCAGAGTGTGTAGTTGGGTTTGGGCTATGGATCAATGTTTGTATTGTGGTTTTGGATTTGGTCATACGAACTTTTTTTGGCTGTCTGTTGGCTTTTCTTTTTGGCTTAGTCTTTGGGCTTTTAATCGTTTGATATGGATAGGGTTGTTGGGTTAGCCTTTTGGCTTTGTGTTTGGGTCTTCTTGTATATTCTTTGGGCTTTTGCCTTTTTTAATATTAATCATCACATTTTACAAAAAAAATGTGTATTAAAAAATATTTGAGGTACTTTTTGGTAATTGATCCAAAAATATATTTTCCACCCACTAAGCTTATATATCCAACTCCACGGGGAAAAGAATATATAGGAAAAAAGGACGTGTTAGTCTAAGTAAGCACATCATTGTCGATACCTACAATTATGGGAGGGTATTTTAGCGACCTAGCATGAAGAGATCCCTTCTAGAGACTAGATAGACATTATTGAGAGCAAACAACTCTATCAAATTTTATTTGAGAATGTTATTAATAAGACTGTTGTACACACAAGCCATGGATGCATGCAAGTTGGTGAACCATGTAATGGAGGCAGTAAAGGCCCAGTAGGGAAGCCGCCATAGATTTAAAGAAAATGGAATATTCATGTGTTGTTTATAGAAAACTAAGGGCCAAAATGAATTTTATAACAAGTGGAGGACGGTATTGATAGATACGAAAACTGTTACTGTAAGGAAAGCAGTAGAATGGTAAAACAAGAAAGAAAAAGGGGGTTGTTTCCCCTCCAACAAAAGAAAACTCCTTTCCTTCTCTCCCCTCACTCCCAGGAGAATAGATGGCAAAATTACCCTATTTTTATATTACTGGTTTATTTCTTCTTTCTAACTCCTTTTATCTTTATATATTAACTATAATTTGAATCCATTAAATATTCTTCAAACATTTAATCCTCCAAATTTACAAAGTAAGTCCTCTCTCTCTCTCTCCCTCTCTTATTTAGGGATAATTTTGGGTTGTTGACTCTCATTTTGATTGTTAATGTCGATGTTAATGTTAAAATTAATGTTAATGTTATGCATACTTTTAGGGCTAATGGCGGTTAGAATGTTAAGGTAATATTAGGGTTCAAATTGTGTGGTTAATTTTAGGGTTAATGGTGGTTATGTTACTAACTAAATGAAAATGAAATGAATAATCTGAATTTAGGGTTAATTAATGTATTGTGATTTGTTTTTAGGGCTTTAACCCATTTAGTCCCTTAAATAAATATTAATACATGATTAGTCCAATTTTTTTTTTATTTTATTCCAAAAATCCCCTCACAACATAAAAACACTTAAAGCAAGCACACACACAAACCCATTTACCCACCTCCCCCCCCCCCCCCCCCCCATCCGGAGTTTCGGCAACCCTCGTCGGAGCTCCGACGACCACCACCGAAGATTCGATGACCTTTAAAAATAAGAGAATATTGATTATGTATTTATTTTATAAGTAAATATATGAGGAATTATGTGCTATAATTAAGAAATTACTTGAAAAAAATTCGACTCGGGCGCTTCCTCCCTCACTAACATTCTTGGTTCCGTCCTTGCATGTAAATATTGTCTATTGTTTTGCATATTTTATTGGGTCATTTGACCTTTGTCATCCACTGATTTGTCCAGTTTACAGTTTGGCACTCACTCTTTTTGTTTATACAGGTTTGACACCTATTTTGGATGAAAATTGTTAATAACCATGTTTGACCATTTGTTGACCAACATCATTAATAAAAAAATTCTTTAATGCGCTTTATTTTTTGTTGGCAAATCTCTACAAGTTCCCCCCTTTTAATATAAACTTATTTTCTTATTCTTCATGCAAGTTTTTCTTTGATATTTTTATTTTATCACAAAAAGTATTAAAAACATCTATTTTTTTAAAATCAGGATATAATAGAACAAAAATAGTTTTTTGACATTTTTAAAAAAAGTTTTTTTAACATTAAATATTTATAGAGAACGGTTTTGAACATTTTAACTATTTTTTATGGCAATAAACTCTTTTTACTGTTTTAAATAAAAAACACTCAAAAGCATTTTATTGCTAAAACCAGTTTTAATGAAAACGATTGTTTAAAAATAGTTTTAGTATTAAAAACTGTATTTAAAAAAAGTTTTAATATTAATATTAAAATCAATTTTATTATAAAAAAATTATTTAAAAATAACATTTTTTATAAAAAATAACGTTATATTAAAAAATAGTTTTTAACATTTTTATCTACAATAAGGTTTTACAAAAACAGTTTCAAGATTTATTAACGCTAAAAATATATTTTTTAAAAAGAGTCTTGTATAAAATATAGTTTAATTATAATTTTTTTTTAAAAAATAACAATTTTTGCTTAAAAAAATAGTTATTATTATTAAAATAATGTTTAATTTTTTAAATGTTTTTTAAAAATAGTTAAAAACATATCATTTATATATAAGAATAGTTAAAAACAGTTTTAATATTAAAAACTGTGTTTAAAAATAATTTTAATATTAATATTCATGTTCAAATTAGTTTTAATACTAATATTAATGTTAATTTTTATTAATATTAAAAACAGCTTTAATAGTAAAATCTGTTTTTGAAAATAGTTTCAATATAATATTAAAAATAGTTTTAATATTTAAAACAATGTTTAAAAATAGTTTTAATAATTAAATCAATGTTTAAAAACAATTTTAATATTCATATTAAAAATAATTTTAAATTCAAAAGAAAAGAATATTTGTTATTCAAAATAGTTGGGGGTTAAGGGTAAGTTATTGTTTTGTTAAATAGAAGGATATTTTTGAATTTTACCAAAAAATAGTTAAAGTTAACGGTCCAATATGTTGACTAAGCCATTTCCATCCAGAATGGGTGTCAAACTTGCTTAAACAAATACAATATGTGTTAAACAATAAACTGGACAAATTAACGAATGCCAAATACCAAATGCCAAATGATCACATTTTATTTTACTCTTGAAGTTTATTCGTTTTTTCTTATGTCAAAGACTTGCTTGGGTTGAACCATGTCTTTTCATGTAATAAGGTCATGGCCATGTTAAAAAGAGCATAGCAGGGGAAGAAGAAAATATGAACACTGGGAGGACATATACGACAAATGAAGGATGGAAGGATAAAGATACGAACAATACTTCAAAAGATTTCTTAAGGATCGCAAGCCATGGTCCGATCAACGGCTATATGTATACTTACGTGCCTCTGCATTGTGAGGTTATCTTTATTGAGTTGTGCACAACCCACTTTAAGTCTTATTCCAAAAGGACTCTGAAAATCTTCATACATCAAGATTTCAGGTGGAACTTCATTCACACTTTTACTTTGAGGATGCCATTTAGGATGATGGGTTATTGGATTTAGAGGACATAGTTTACCATTTATTAAAATGTTTTCTTAAACTGAAAAGTAATTTCCATTTAACTTTGTGGTTTGAGAGTTTGTCAAATACACTATGCAATATAATTTTCATTTATAAATTATCTTAAAAATGCATATTGTGTATTTAGAATACTTGTCTCTTAAATTGAGCACTTTGCTTAGTTTATTATCTTTTTATTTTTGCGAAACTTCTCTTCACTGTTTGTAAACTATGTAACACCCAATATTGTAAAATAATAAATAGTCAAAATTCTGAAAAATTCACGTTACGTAAAGTTTTCACGGTTATAAATAGGGTAACAATAAACTTAAAGCTAAAATAAAAATGGTTGGGTGGACTTAACACTTAATTTTTTTGTACCTGTTCGGTGCGAATCGATTTGGGCTAGGTGCTGAATTGATTCGGCACTTGCAGAATGCTTATATTTGTAGGCTATCGAATTTGCAACTTTGTAAGGTATTTTAGACAGCTCTCTTTGGTTGTTGACCACTTTCTAGCTATTTTTGGACCCTTTAGGCATTAGGGTAGCAACCCCTAATAAGTAGGGGTCATGTGATATGGACAGGGGGCATGTGGGGTTATTTACCCTATTTCCTTCTTTATACGCTGAATGAAAATCTGCACTTAGTCCAATCCGTAAATACACATTCTCAACAACTTTTTAACTAAGTAATAACTTGCTTATTCTTTCTATAGGTCACTCATACTATCCCACACAATTACCTTTCCATAATTAAGGGTTTTCAAGAGTTACATAGATGTTATATTGGGTGTGAAAGAGGATTGCTAGAAGAACTAAAAGCCAGAAAGTTTAGAGCTTATTGGGTTTTCTTTTCAACATCTTCATCAAAGTTATTATCTTCAAGAGATAGGGGTTCTATAATATTTTCAAGTTTGAAATCAAAGCATGCTAGTCATATGTATATATGTATGACTACTTATGCTTATTATCACTATATATGAATATATGTTGAAGAATATATGATAAAATTGACAAAAAGTAAAGTTTGAAAGAAAGAAAAATTTCAGAATGTTTAATATAATTATTTCTTGCATAAATCATGTTAAACTTGTTGATTTCGTGATAAAATGCTATATTGAACTTATAAAGAAATAGTAGGATGTATTTGTTGGGTTTTATTGGCATAAAATCTTACTTTCATTAATATAAACTCATGTAGTTGGGATAAATGGGTTAAGTTTATTAAAAGTGTATTCAAATGAGCTTTTGAAAATGAAACAATAAACATAAAAAATTCAGAATACTAATCACATAAAATGATATCATTTATGTGAATAAAGTTGGAGAAACTTGAAGAAAACAAAGTAAATGTGTGCTAAGTGTAAAAGTAGTAAAAATATGGGTATTGAAATGTGTAATATTGAAAAGTTAAGGCCCAAGGTGAAACAAAGAACAAGGGTAACAATGAAAAGTTATTAAATTGTAAGACAAATCTTGAAATATCAAAAGTATAGTTTTTGGACCAAAAGTATGATGTTATGAAAAGTTTAGATTAAGTAGTAACTTTTGCAAACAAGAGTACTGTTTTGAAAAGTCGGTTTTAAATGGAATAATATGAACACATAAAATGATGGGAGTTCATAAGTTGGAAATATAAGTCTTGAAATGACAAAAGTAATGTTTTAGTATAAAAGTGTCATGTTATATAAAAATTAAACTTACGAGTAAACTTTCCAAACTAAAAGACTCTAGTCAAAAGACTTGAATTTTGTGTGGTGAAAACTCATATTTTTTAAAGTAAAGATGAAAAGAAAATTTTTTGACAAAGTGTATAAAATGCAAGTTTACAAGTGCGCGTGTTTCGTGAAAAACGCATTAAAGTGTATAAATGGGTATTTTGAACTCAAAGGTTAAGCTTCACAAGAATTGGTAAATCAAGTTATTTTCAAAGATTAAATACCGAGTTAAAGAGAAAATGAAATTGAACTTTTGATAAAGTGTAAAATTTAAAAAACCACGTATTGGGACTAGTGTCGTCCCGTGTATTTGGCCCCATCTGTCGATAAAAGGAAAAGGCTTAAAAGCGGATAAGAAAGAAAGAAAAGAAAAGGATTACAAAGATGTAACAAGTAAAAGACACTCGAAGGTAACTGAGAAGTTTAAGTAGGGGCGCCGAAGCCCTAGGGTGCAACTTAATGCTTAGATCCAAAATCACTGATCATTAGCATATTCCGGTGTGGTGGGAGTCGGTGAAAGGTCGTATAACACTCATGGATTGGTACCCCGATTAATCAAGTGAAAAGATGAATGTGAGCACGACACCCATTAATGTAATGGGATGTTTATGAAACAGTTTGAAAGATGTGAAATTACATTAATGGTTAAATTAACAATATATGTGTAATATTAAAATAAGGATTAAGTGTGAGTGGGCTCACCGCTCGGATTGCGACGCCCCCGCCCGAATTTATCGGGTTACCCATGGTCAATTAGGTCTGACCCAAACGTTAGGTGTGAAGTGCGATGAGACAACCTAAATAATATTGATAGTCCAATTTTATTTAAATAACCTCTCACTTGTTTAACATGCGATTCTAATTTAAATCAAGCAACGTTAGGGACCCATGGGAAGCGTCCACAGAATCCAAGCTGAGACACCCCGACTAATTAAATACCGGGTAGCTACTCCTTTATTAAATTAATTCAAAATGCCAAGTTTTTTCCAGTTAATAGCATCACTGTCGAAAACATTTTAATGATTACTAACTACCTAGTATTTAAAAAGTAAGTTTCCAAATTTTAATTTAAGTCTGATTAACATGCCACAAGTGTAATGAAGAATAATAACACCATTCACCATAAAGAAGTAAATAGAATAACCATCACATAATGTAAATAAAGTCTGGAGGAAAAACTCCTCACTACAATCCCACAACTGAAACAAATAAACTGAATACTGAAATAATACATGCCAAAGACTGAAAACGTAATGGAAAGATATCTCTAATAGAAATGGGCAACATGCCCCACAACTGATAGATAATGAATCTGGAATCCAAATGATAGAAGCGTCTACAAGCAATTCCTGTAGCTTCCACAAACAGCTACAACTCGTCACCTGAATGAGTATCCTATGCATGGTGTCCTTGTGGCTGGGCACCTAAAATGGTTTTACAAAGAAAATAGATTTGAAAGCAAACGAGTCAGAGCCCGAATATGGAGATATTTTAAAAACCTGCAAGTGCTTTAAAACATTTAAAACATTAAATGCAAAGTACATGTTAGGACGTGCACTCACATGATATTCTCACCTCGCGTCTAACTGTGCACTCCTAACGTAAGTACCCATCTACAACGACACAACCCACCAGCTAAGTGACATCATATCTAACTAGACTGTCATAGGTCCTACCCTTATTACTCGGTTCAATTAACATTATAACGCTCGTAATTAAATAGGGGTTTAACATAAACTCAGATGCTTAATATGCAATATGTAACACTACCAGCTAACCCATTATGTTTTTCACGAAACAGTACCGTAATTATATTCACAACATTAACATGAAGGTTTCCATTAATTAAGTGTATATTATTCCCATCATAAATATACAATACAAGCACCCCGAGAACTAAGCTGCGGTGCACACATACTCTGCTATCCATCCCGGTACATCACGTACATAAGGATTACATATTCCGAATCTCTCAGGAATAGTTCACAAATAACAACATCACAAATAATGGAGGCGAACACAGTCACATCACATGGGTCACGCACATACCTACGCTCCCACGATCAGCGGACTTATTAATATCCCAATAAGTCTTTCTATGACCTATGTTCATCAAGGTAACCAGTCTAAATCCGGGCAACACAAGGATTAGAGGGCCCTAAGCGAACGCAAACCTCCCGTGATAGCAAGTATGGTAGGTATGTCATACACACAATTCATATACCAATACTAAGTAAACACGCGTCTTAGTAATCCCGTAGTTTAATCGTAGTACTATTCTCATTCTAGTACCAATATATATAATTTACACACTTTATACGATTTCGGTTTATAATCATACGCGCCATAATCTATTCTCACGTCGTAGTAGACACTCACGTCTCAACCCAAACGGTTCATTGATTTAAATCACTCGTATATAATTTACTCCTCATAATAACCCAAAAGTCCCAAATCTATCAATACATCATCAAAGGAATGTTAACTCTACCCTCGAACAAGTTTACGGGACTCCCAAAATCGAAACAGGCCAAAAAGGCCCAAACTGCCAGCTCGTTAGAAGTCTCGTTCGAACGAGGCTGTTCGAACGAGATCAAACTGTCAGCTCGTTAGAAGTCTCGTTCGAACGAGGCTGTTCGAACGAGATCCAGTTCGTTCGAACGAACTGTACCTTCTAACGAGATCTCGTTCGAACGAAGTATCGAACGAAATTCCTTTTCGTTAGAAGCGACTGGTCAACTCGTTAGAAGCTCGTTCAAACGAGGTTCGTTCGAACGACCTGGGGAGGCTCTTCTAACGAACGACCGGTTCGAGCCCAGATTTTTCCTTCTTCGTTTTTCATCAATTTTACTCCTCAAATCTCCTCTAAAATTAGTCCCAATGATTGTTTTAAGGTCTCTAATCAATCCTAAACATATTATAGTCACCTCCTAACACGTTTTAAAGGATTAAATCACCCTAACATCAATCAATATACAAATCTCTACACTTTTTCCCCAATTATTCAAGAACATAAACCTTAGAATTTGTAATCATCAATTAGTCCATTCTAGATCCGTTTTTGTTACAACCAACATACATTAATACCAGAATAATCATCTCTATGTAACTCTACATGCAATTTGTCCTCAATATTCAAGTTCTAAATCCAATTAACATGGGTTTTCATTCATCTTTCAAGAACAATTGGAATTCTTCAATTTTTCTAACATGGAAAGGACATTCTCTGAATTTAAATGTAATTAAATCACTTGCCTTGATTGTCTCTGAATTTGGTGTTGATTTTTGTAAAGGTTTCTGCAGAATTCCTTCTCCTTCTCTCCCTCTCCAAGCTTTCTTTTCCAAAGGTGGCTATGGTGGCTAGGGTTTTCTTTGGGAAAGTTGAAAACCTAAATGATAACCTCCGTAGCTTATTGGGTCATTAAGGGTTGGTTAGTGGGTTTAGTGGGTCTATTCCCAATCAGATTTACCAACTCACAACTCGCTAGTATTTTACCCGGATTAATTTCCAAATAATTCACATTTAATTAATTAATCCCAAAAATAAATATAGCCAAAAATACGGGGTATTACATACTTCCCCCCTAATAACTGAATTTCGTCCCGAAATTCGGAACTAGAAAGTACCTGGTAAGAACAACTCTGGATAACGTTCGCGCATCTCATCCTCGCGCTCCCATGTGGACTCCTCGACATTATGTTGTCGCCACTGAACACGCACTAACGGAACTATCTTGGACCACAGTTTCCGCTCACTTCGGTCTAGAATAGCAATCGGCCCCTCCTCGTAGGAGCTATCCGGCTGGAGATCGATGTCCTCCACAGCAATGTGAGAATGAGCCAAATTATCTCTAAGGTATTTCCTCAGCGAGGAAATATGGAACACATCGTGAATCCGATGCAAATGCTCCTGTAACCCAAGTCTATACGCAACCGGTCCGATCCGTTCAATAATAGGAAACGGTCCCACATACCTCGGTGCCAACTTTCCCTTCTTCCCGAATCGCATAATCCCCTTCATAGGAGATACTCTGAGCAAAACCTGGTCCCCCACTTGGAACTCCCTGAAAAATCTCTTCGCATCAGCATAACTCTTCTGCCTGTCTTGAGCTACCCGAATGCGACTCCGAATCAACTCAATCCTTGCCGAAGTATCCTGAATCACTTCCGGCCCAAGTAGTTTGTTGTCCCCCACCTCCAACTAACATGCTGGGGAATGACAAGGCCTACCGTACAATGCCTCAAACGGAGCCATGGCAATCGTGAACTGGTAGGAGTTGTTGTAAGCAAACTCCACCAGTGGAAGGTACTGCTCCCATCCACCCCCAAAGTCAATAATGAACATGCGCAACATGTCCTCCAACATCTGATTTGTGCGTTCGGTCTGCCCATCGGTCTGCGGATGATAAGCCGTACTCAACCGCAATTCCGTGCCCATGGCCTCCTGAAAACTCTCCCAAAACCGCGAAACAAATATCTTGTCTCTGTCAGACACGATATTTAGGGGTACACCGTGAAGTCTCACAATCTCTGAAATGAAGAGCTGGGCATACTGTCCCGTAGTGTAGTCAGTCCTTACGGGTAAAAAGTGAGCGACCTTGGACAACCTCTCCACAATTACCCAAACGGAGTCGTGACCCCTCTGCGACGTAGGCAACCCCGTGATAAAGTCCATGGATATGCTCTCCCACATCCACACCGGGACCTTCAACGGCTGTAGCAATCCTGCCGGTCTCTGATGATCCACTTTTACAAGCTGACAAGTGGCGCATTTCGAAACAAACTCAGCGATATCTCTCTTCATATCGCTCCACCAATACTGGCGTCTCATGTCTTGGTACATTTTGTCCCCTCCGGGATGTACCGCGAACCGTGAGCCGTGCGACTCTTCCATCACATCGTGTCGCAATTCCTCCCCTTCCGGAACTACCAATCTCCCATTGAAGCGTAATCCCCTATCTGAGCTGACGGTATAGGACTCGGCTCCCTCTGCTAGTAATCGAACTATCTGCTCCTGAAAGAACGAGTCATTAGCTTGTTCCCGTACTACCTTCGTGACAATCTGCGGTGTAACGGTCCTCACCGACATGAAAGATCGGGCCACTGCATCCTGGTGTCCCAATTCCTTCCACTTTGCCTTCCACACCTCTGCCACCTCATCTACTGGCCTACGGCTCAACGCGTCTGCTACCACGTTAGCCTTACCTGAGTGATACTGGATATCGAACTGGTAGTCTTTCACAAACTCAAGCCACCTACGCTGCCGCATATTCAACTCCTTCTGCGTGAACAGGTACTATAGGGACTTGTGGTCCGTGAACAGTTGGAACTTCTCCCCCAAAAGATAGTGCCTCCAAATCCGTAGGGCAAATACCACTGCCGCCAACTCCAAATCATGCGTGGGGTAATTCTTCTCATGAGTCTTTAGCTTACGGGAAGCATAAGCTATGGCCTGTCTCTCCTGCTGCAATACACCTCCAAGCCCTTGCAAAGACACATCGGTGTAAACCAAATACTCAACTCCCGGTCTCGGCAATGCTAACACAGGCGCTGAGGTCAATTTGTCCTTCAATTCATCGAATGCCAACTGACAGGCATCACTCCAGATGAATGGCACACCCTTACGAGTCAGATGTGTCAAAGGACCTGCTATCTTGGAGAAACCCCGAATGAACCTCCTGTAGTATCCTGCCAAGCCCAAGAAACTACGAATTTCAGTCGGTGTCGCGGGCTGTCCCCACTCCCTCACCGCGGATACTTTCCCCGGATCAACAGATATTCCCCGGTCG
The DNA here is from genome assembly GCA_949130495.1 of Sambucus nigra. Lineage (NCBI taxonomy): Eukaryota > Viridiplantae > Streptophyta > Magnoliopsida > Dipsacales > Adoxaceae > Sambucus > Sambucus nigra. Next base: position 319,556,333 of record OX422215.1, on the reverse strand, counting down.
GAAATAATGTGTCCCCAAAACTGGACCTCCTTCAGCCAAAACTCGCATTTCTCATATTTTGCATACAACTCGTTCTGACGGAGTGTCTGCAAAACTTGCCTCAAATGCTCGGCGTGCTCCTCCTCTGTCTGGGAGTAAACCAGAATATCATCGATGAAGACAATGACAAACTGATCTAGGAAATCCCTGAACACTCTGTTCATCAAGTCCATAAACACAGCTGGAGCGTTGGTCAAACCGAAAGGCATAACCCGAAACTCGTAAGAACCATATCTCGACAAAGAACGCAGTCTTCGAGACATCCTCCTCCCTGATACGCAACTGATGGTACCCCGATCTCAAATCAATCTTTGAGAAGAAAGAAGATCCTCTCAACTGGTCGAATAAGTCATCGATTCGAGGCAACGGATACTTATTCCGTATCGTGACCTTATTCAACTCACGGTAGTCCACACACAATCTCAGTGAACCATCCCTTTTCTTCACAAATAAAACTGGAGCGCCCCAAGGTGAGGTACTCCTGCTAATAAAGCCCTGACCTAACAGCTGCTCTATCTGATCTCGTAGCTCTCGCATCTCTGCTGGAGCCATACAGTACGGTGCACGTGCTATAGGCCTCGTATCTGGCAATAGGTCTATAACAAAGTCTATCTCTCGACTGGGGGGTAAGCTTGGTATCTCCTGAAACACATCCGAATACTCCCTGACAATTGGAATAGAATCTAAAGGAATCACTACCTCCTTAGAGGTATCCTCCTCTAGGTAATACAGATGAGCGGTCGATCCTCCCTCTGGGCGAGGCATCGCCACTACAAACATCTCTTTCCCCGGAATGGCAAAAACAATGCTCCTGCTGAAGCAATCAATCATGGCCCTATAAGCTACGAGACAATCCATACCGATAATCACATCGTGAACATGCATATCTAATACGAACATGTTTGCAGGTAATACCAAACCACCAATCTCTACCCCCACTCCCCGACATATAAAGAAAATAAGTGACACACTCCCCAAGGGTGAGTCGACACACGTCACTGTGCTCTCTGCCGTAGCTAACAATTCTAAGGCTTTCGCGAAATGTGTAGCTATAAAATAATGTGTAGCACCCGTATCAAACAATACCCGACCCATAGTGCCATGGATAGGAAACGTACCCTCAATCGCGGGCGGTGCCTGTGGAACTGCAGCCTGGTGGAAGTTGTAGACACGTCCATACTGTAGCTGCCCATGCTGAACTGGGACTGCTAGAATGGGTGGCAATGCTGCCATCTGTGGCGGTGCGGGGAGAGCGGCGGGAAACATAGGTCTCTGTGGCTCCTGGAGAGCACCCTGCTGCTGCTGCTGTGGGGCCCTGCCCCTATCAGGACAATCCTGTCGTTTATGGCCAGTCTTGCCACAAACAAAACACTTCCCTGGGAAGTTCCCTCCTCTCTGCCCCTGCTGTCCTCGGCCCCGGTGGCCGTTACCGTTCCTCCCTTGGCCCTGCTGGCCCTGGTGAAACTGCTGCCCATTCTGCCCCTATTGGCCCTGATGGCCGTTTGGGCCCTGATGGCCCTGACGGAAACCTCCCTGTCCCTGTCTGTAGTTCCCTCATCGGAACCTCTTCTGATCCCCCTGCTGAGAACCCTGCTCACCCTGTCTCTGCCCCTGAACAGATTGTGCCCCACTGGCACCATGTCCTCCTGTCCTGCCCTGATGGCTAGACTCTCTCGACCTCTTGCCCTCAGCCATATGAAAGCGGTGGTCCTGGCAGTGTAACAAAGCAGCGTTAACCACATCAGAATACGTGGCCAACGAAAGGTTCCCTAACAGATGCTGACGGATCCTCCATGTCAACCCGTCAGTGAATTTCTCAATCTTCTTCTTCTCTGTTGGTATCTCATCCGGAACGATATTCAACAGATTCGTGAACTCGGCCTCATACTCGGCCACGGTCTTACCCTTTTGCCTCAGATTCATCAGTTTCCTCCTCATTTCCGTATGAACAGCGGACGGAAAATACTTGCGGTCAAACCGCACCCAGAAGTCCTGAATAGTGAGAGTATCCCTCTCCTCCACGGTGGTAATAGACTCCCACCACTGCCGTGCAGATCCAACTAGCTTGAAAGTAGCTAGCACCTGCTTCTGAACGTCCGTGCACTCATACATCCTTAAGTGCCTCTGTATATCCTTCCTCCACTGGCTCGAGACTACCATATCTGAGCTACCTGCAAACTCTGGCGGATGCGCTTTCTGAAAAGCGTCACGTACACGCTCCCAAGCAGACGGGAATGCATTTGCCTGTACTGGCGCGGCGACCGGCGCCTGAGGTGGTGCCTGCTGGACTACGGCAATTGCGGCATTTACCGCTTGGGCTACTATAGCTACAACCTCAGCGGCGTTCATCATGGCCTGAACTGGAGCGGGTTGGGGTTCGGGCGTTGCATCCCTGGGAACTCGTCGTGCACGTCGTGGAGGCATCTGAAATAAGAATGAAGTTTATAAGTTCGCAGTTATAAACTTAAAATAGCTGAAGAACGAAGCATACACAAAAAGAGTACAACAGTCCTAAAATATAGGGCTCTATATCAAAGAAACTTAGCGGAAACATAATAGCCGTACAGATCCTAAAGGACACTAGAACCTGATGCTCTGATACCACCTGAGACACCCCGACTAATTAAATACCGGGTAGCTACTCCTTTATTAAATTAATTCAAAATGACAAGTTGGTCTAGTTAATAGCATCACTGTCAAAAACATTTTAATGATTACTAACCACCTAGTATTTAAAAAGTAAGTTGCCAAATTTTAATTTAAGTCTGATTAACATTCCACAAGTGTAATGAAGAATAATAAGACCATTCACCATAAAGAAGTAAATAGAATAACCATCACATAATGTAAATAAAGTCTGGAGGAAAAACTCCTCACTACAATCCCACAACTGAAACAACTAAACTGAATACTGAAATAATACATGCCAAAGACTGAAAACGTAATGGAGAGATATCTCTAATAGAAATGGGAAACATGCCCCACAACTGATAGATAATGAATCTGGAATCCAAGTGATAGAAGCGTCTACAAGCAATTCCTGTAGCTTCCACAACAGTTACAGCTCGTCACCAGAATGAGTATCCTATGCATGGTGTCCTTGTGGCTGGGCACCTAAAATGGTTTTACAAAGAAAATAGATTTGAAAGCAAACAGGTCAGATCCCGAATGTGGAGATATTTTAAAAACCTACAAGTGCTTTAAAACATTTAAAACATTAAATGCAAAGTACATGTTAGGACGTGCACTCACATGATATTCTCACCTCTCGTCTAACTGTGCACTCCTAACGTAAGTACCCATCTACAACGACACAACCCACCAGCTAAGTGACATCATATCTAACTAGACTGTCATAGGTCCTACCCTTATTACTCGGTTCAATTAACATTATAACGCTCGTAATTAAATAGGGGTTTAACGTAAACTCAGATGCTTAATATGCAATATGTAACACTACCAGCTAACCCGTTATGTTTTTCTCGAAACAGTACCGTAATTATATTCACAACATCAACATGAAGGTTTCCATTAATTAAGTGTATATTATTCCCATCATAAATATACAATACAAGCACCCCGAGAACTAAGCTGCGGTGCACACATACTCTGCTATCCATCCCGGTACATCACGTACATAAGGATTACATATTCCGAATCTCTCAGGAATAGTTCACAAATAACAACATCACAAATAATGGAGGCGAACACAGTCACATCACATGGGTCACGCACATACCTACGCTCCCACGATCAGCGGACTTATTAATATCCTAATACGTCTTTCTATGACCTATGTTCATCAAGGTAACCAGTCTAAATCCGGGCAACACAAGGATTAGAGGGCCCTAAGCGAACGCAAACCTCCCGTGATAGCAAGTATGGTAGGTATGTCATACACACAATTCATATACCAATACTAAGTAAACACGCGTCTTAGTAATCCCGTAGTTTAATCGTAGTACTATTCTCATTCTAGTAACAATATATATAATTTACACACTTTATACGATTTCGGTTTATAATCATACGCGCCATAATCTATTCTCACGTCGTAGTAGACACTCACGTCTCAACCCAAACGGTTCATTGATTTAAATCACTCGTATATAATTTACTCCTCATAATAACCCAAAAGTCCCAAATCTATCAATACATCATCAAAGGAATGTTAACTCTACCCTCGAACAAGTTTACGGGACTCCCAAAATCGAAACAGGCCAAAAAGGACCAAACTGCCAGCTCGTTAGAAGTCTCGTTCGAACGAGGCTGTTCGAACGAGATCAAACTGTCAGCTCGTTAGAAGTCTCGTTCGAACGAGGCTGTTCGAACGAGATCCAGTTCTTTCGAACGAACTGTACCTTCTAACGAGATCTCGTTCGAACGAAGTATCGAACGAAATTCCTTTTCGTTAGAAGCGACTGGTCAACTCGTTAGAAGCTCGTTCAAACGAGGTTCGTTCGAACGACCTGGGGAGGCTCTTCTAACGAACGACCAGTTCGAGCCCAGATTTTTCCTTCTTCGTTTTTCATCAATTTTACTCCTCAAATCTCCTCCAAAATTAGTCCCAATGATTGTTTTAAGGTCTCTAATCAATCCTAAACATATTATAGTCACCTCCTAACACGTTTTAAAGGATTAAATCACCCTAACATCAATCAATATACAAATCTCTACACTTTTTCCCCAATTATTCAAGAACATAAACCTTAGAATTTGTAATCATCAATTAGTCCATTCTAGATCCGTTTTTGTTACAACCAACATACATTAATACCAAAATAATCATCTCTATGTAACTCTACATGCAATTTGTCCTCAATATTCAAGTTCTAAATCCAATTAACATGAGTTTTCATTCATCTTTCAAGAACAATTGGAATTCTTCAATTTTTCTAACATGGAAAGGACATTCTCTGAATTTAAATGTAATTAAATCACTTGCCTTGATTGTCTCTGAATTTGGTGTTGATTTTTGTAAAGGTTTCTGCAAAATTCCTTCTCCTTCTCTCCCTCTCCAAGCTTTCTTTTCCAAAGGTGGCTATGGTGGCTAGGGTTTTCTTTGGGAAAGTTGAAAACCTAAATGATAACCTCCGTAGCTTATTGGGTCATTAAGGGTTGGTTAGTGGGTTTAGTGGGTCTATTCCCAATCAGATTTACCAACTCACAACTCGCTAGTATTTTACCCGGATTAATTTCCAAATAATTCACATTTAATTAATTAATCCCAAAAATAAATATAGCCAAAAATACGGGGTATTACATACTTCCCCCCTAATAACTGAATTTCGTCCCGAAATTCGGAACTAGAAAGTACCTGGTAAGAACAACTCTGGATAACGTTCGCGCATCTCATCCTCGCGCTCCCATGTGGACTCCTCGACATTATGTTGTCGCCACTGAACACGCACTAACGAAACTATCTTGGACCACAGTTTCCGCTCACTTCGGTCTAGAATAGCAATCGGCCCCTCCTCGTAGGAGCTATCCGGCTGGAGATCGATGTCCTCCACAGCAATGTGAGAATGAGCCAAATTATCTCTAAGGTATTTTCTCAGCGAGGAAATATGGAACACATCGTGAATCCGATGCAAATGCTCCTGTAACCCAAGTCTATACGCAACCGGTCCGATCCGTTCAATAATAGGAAACGGCCCCACATACCTCGGTGCCAACTTCCCCTTCTTCCCGAATCGCATAATCCCCTTCATAGGAGATACTCTGAGCAAAACCTGGTCCCCCACTTGGAACTCCCTGAAAAATCTCTTCGCATCAGCATAACTCTTCTGCCTGTCTTGAGCTACCCGAATGCGACTCCGAATCAACTCAATCCTTGCCGAAGTATCCTGAATCACTTCCGGCCCAAGTAGTTTGTTGTCCCCCACCTCCAACTAACATGCTGGGGAATGACAAGGCCTACCGTACAACGCCTCAAATGGAGCCATGGCAATCGTGAACTGGTAGGAGTTGTTGTAAGCAAACTCCACCAGTGGAAGGTACTGCTCCCATCCACCCCCAAAGTCAATAATGCACATGCGCAACATGTCCTCCAACATCTGATTTGTGCGTTCGGTCTGCCCATCGGTCTGCGGATGATAAGCCGTACTCAACCGCAATTCCGTGCCCATGGCCTCCTGAAAACTCTCCCAAAACCGCGAAACAAATATCTTGTCTCTGTCAGACACGATATTTAGGGGTACACCGTGAAGTCTCACAATCTCTGAAATGAAGAGCTGGGCATACTGTCCCGTAGTGTAGTCAGTCCTTACGGGTAAAAAGTGAGCGACCTTGGACAACCTGTCCACAATTACCCAAACGGAGTCGTGACCCCTCTGCGACGTAGGCAACCCCGTGATAAAGTCCATGGATATGCTCTCCCACATCCACACCGGGACCTTCAACGGCTGTAGCAATCCTGCCAGTCTCTGATGATCCACTTTTACAAGCTGACAAGTGGCGCATTTCGAAACAAACTCAGCGATATCTCTCTTCATACCGCTCCACCAATACTGGCGTCTCATGTCTTGGTACATTTTATCCCCTCCGGGATGTACCGCGAACCGTGAGCCGTGCGACTCTGCCATCACATCGTGTCGCAATTCCTCCCCTTCCGGAACTACCAATCTCCCATTGAAGCGTAATCCCCTATCTGAGCTGACGGTATAGGACTCGGCTCCCTCTGCTAGTAATCGAACTATCTGCTCCTGACAGAACGAGTCATTAGCTTGTGTCCGTACTACCTTCGTGATAATCTGCGGTGTAACGGTCATCACCGACATGAAAGATCGGGCCACTGCATCCTGGTGTCCCAATTCCTTCCACTTTGCCTTCCACACCTCTGCCACCTCATCTGCTGGCCTACGGCTCAACGCGTCTGCTACCACGTTAGCCTTACCAGAGTGATACTGGATATCGAACTGGTAGTCTTTCACAAACTCAAGCCACCTACGCTGCCGCATATTCAACTCCTTCTGCGTGAACAGGTACTATAGGTACTTGTGGTCCGTGAACAGTTGGAACTTCTCCCCCAAAAGATAGTGCCTCCAAATCCGTAGGGCAAATACCACTGCCGCCAACTCCAAATCATGCGTGGGGTAATTCTTCTCATGAGTCTTTAGCTTACAGGAAGCATAAGCTATGGCCTGTCTCTCCTGCTGCAATACACCTCCAAGCCCTTGCAAAGACACATCGGTGTAAACCAAATACTCAACTCCCGGTCTCGGCAATGCTAACACAGGCGCTGAGGTCAATTTGTCCTTCAATTCATCGAATGCCAACTGACAGGCATCACTCCAGATGAATGGCACACCCTTACGAGTCAGATGTGTCAAAGGACCTGCTATCTTGGAGAAACCCCGAATGAACCTCCTGTAGTATCCTGCCAAGCCCAAGAAACTACGAATTTCAGTCGGTGTCGCGGGCTGTCCCCACTCCCTCACCGCGGATACTTTCCCCGGATCAACAGATATTCCCCGGTCGGAAATAATGTGTCCCAAAAACTGGACCTCCTTCAGCCAAAACCCGCATTTCTCATATTTTGCATACAACTCGTTCTGATGGAGTGTCTGCAAAACTTGCCTCAAATGCTCGGCGTGCTCCTCCTCTGTCTGGGAGTAAACCAGAATATCATCGATGAAGACAATGACAAACTGATCTAGGAAATCCCTGAAGACTCTGTTCATCAAGTCCATAAACACAGCTGGAGCGTTGGTCAAACCGAAAGGCATAACCCGAAACTCGTAAGAACCATATCTCGACAAAGAATGCAGTCTTCAAGACATCCTCCTCCCTGATACGCAACTGATGGTACCCCGATCTCAAATCAATCTTCGAGAAGAAAGAAGCTCCTCTCAACTGGTCGAATAAGTCATCGATTCGAGGCAACGGTTACTTATTCCGTATCGTGACCTTATTCAACTCACGGTAGTCCACACACAGTCTCAGTGAACCATCCCTTTTCTTCACAAATAAAACTGGAGCGCCCCAAGGTGAGGTACTCCTGCTAATAAAGCCCTGACCTAACAGCTGCTCTATCTGATCTCGTAGCTCTCGCATCTCTGCTGGAGCCATACAGTACGGTGCACGTGCTATAGGCCTCGTATCTGGCAATAGGTATATAACAAAGTCTATCTCTCGACTGGGGGGTAAGCCTGGTATCTCCTGAAACACATCCGAATACTCCCTGACAACTGGAATAGAATCTAAAGGAATCACTACCTCCTTAGAGGTATCCTCCTCTAGGTAATACAGATGAGCGGTCGATCCTCCCTCTGGGCGAGGCATCGCCACTACAAACATCTCTTTCCCCGGAATGGCAAAAACAATGCTCCTGCTGAAGCAATCAATCATGGCCCTATAAGCTACGAGACAATCCATACCGATAATCACATCGTGAACATGCATATCTAATACCAACATATTTGCAGGTAATACCAAACCACCAATCTCTACCCCCACTCCCCGGCATATAAAGAAAATAAGTGACACACTCCCCAAGGGTGAGTCGACACACGTCACTGTGCTCTCTGCCGTAGCTAACAATTCTAAGGCTTTCGCGAAATGTGTAGATATAAAACAATGTGTAGCACCCGTATCAAATAATACCCGACCCATAGCGCCATGGATAGGAAACGTACCCTCAATCGCGGGCGGTGCCTGTGGAACTGCAGCCTGGTGGACGTTGTAGACACGTCCATACTGTAGCTGCCCATGCTGAACTGGGACTGCTAGAATGGGTGGCAATGCTGCCATCTGTGGTGGTGCGGGGAGAGCGGCGGGAAACATAGGTCTCTGTGGCTCCTGGCGAGCACCCTGCTGCTGCTGCTGTGGGGCCCTGCCCCTATCAGGACAATCCTGTCGTTTATGGCCAGTCTTGCCACAAATAAAACACTTCCCTGGGAAGTTCCCTCCTCTCTGCCCCTGCTGTCCTCGGCCCCGGTGGCCGTTACCGTTCCTCCCTTGGCCCTGCTGGCCCTGGTGAAACTGCTGCCCATTCTGCCCCTATTGGCCCTGATGGCCCTGACGGAAACCTCCCTGTCCCTGTCTGTAGTTCCCTCATCGGAACCTCTTCTGATCCCCCTGCTGAGAACCCTGCTCACCCTGTCTCTGCCCCTGAACAGATTGTGCCCCACTGGCACCATGTCCTCCTGTCCTGCCCTGATGGCTAGACTCTCTCGACCTCTTGCCCTCAGCCATATGAAAGCGGTGGTCCTGGCAGTGTAACAAAGCAACGTTAACCACATCAGAATACGTGGCCAACGAAAGGTTCCCTAACAGATGCTGACGAATCCTCCATGTCAACCCGTCAGTGAATTTCTCAATCTTCTTCTTCTCTGTTGGTATCTCATCCGGAACGATATTCAACAGATTCGTGAACTCGGCCTCATACTCGGCCACAGTCTTACCCTTTTGCCTCAGATTCATCAGTTTCCTCCTCATTTCCGTATGAACAGCGGACGGAAAATACTTGCGGTCAAACCGCACCCAGAAGTCCTGAATAGTGAGAGTATCCCTCTCCTCCACGGTGGTAATAGACTCCCACCACTGCCGTACAGATCCAACTAGCTTGAAAGTAGCTAGCACCTGCTTCTGAACGTCCGTGCACTCATACATCCTTAAGTGCCTCTGTATATCCTTCCTCCACTGGCTCGAGACTACCATATCTGAGCTACCTGCAAACTCTGGCGGATGCGCTTTCTGAAAAGCGTCACGTACACGCTCCCAAGCAGACGGGAATGCATTTGCCTGTACTGGCGCGGCGACCGGCGCCTGAGGTGGTGCCTGCTGGACTACGGCAATTGCGGCATTTACCGCTTGGGCTACTATAGCTACAACCTCAGCGGCGTTCATCATGGCCTGAACTGGAGCGGGTTGGGGTTCGGGCGTTGCATCCCTGGGAACTCGTCGTGCACGTCGTGGAGGCATCTGAAATAAGAATGAAGTTTATAAGTTCGCAGTTATAAACTTAAAATAGCTGAAGAACGAAGCATACACAAAAAGAGTACAACAGTCCTAAAATATAGGGCTCTATATCAAAGAAACTTAGCGGAAACATAATAGCCGTACAGATCCTAAAGGACACTAGAACCTGATGCTCTGATACCACCTGAGACACCCCGACTAATTAAATACCGGGTAGCTACTCCTTTATTAAATTAATTCAAAATGACAAGTTGGTCTAGTTAATAGCATCACTGTCAAAAACATTTTAATGATTACTAACCACCTAGTATTTAAAAAGTAAATTGCCAAATTTTAATTTAAGTCTGATTAACATTCCACAAGTGTAATGAAGAATAATAACACCATTCACCATAAAGAAGTAAATAGAATAACCATCACATAATGTAAATAAATTCTGGAGGAAAAACTCCTCACTACAATCCCACAACTGAAACAACTAAACTGAATACTGAAATAATACATGCCAAAGACTGAAAACGTAATGGAGAGATATCTCTAATAGAAATGGGCAACATGCCCCACAACTGATAGATAATGAATCTGGAATCCAAGTGATAAAAGCGTCTACAAGCAATTCCTGTAGCTTCCACAACAGTTACAGCTCGTCACCAGAATGAGTATCCTATGCATGGTGTCCTTGTGGCTGGGCACCTAAAATGGTTTTACAAAGAAAATAGATTTGAAAGCAAACGGGTCAGAGCCCGAATGTGGAGATATTTTAAAAACCTACAAGTGCTTTAAAACATTTAAAACATTAAATGCAAAGTACATGTTAGGACGTGCACTCACATGATATTCTCACCTCTCGTCTAACTGTGCACTCCTAACGTAAGTACCCATCTACAACGACACAACCCACCAGCTAAGTGACATCATATCTAACTAGACTGTCATAGGTCCTACCCTTATTACTCGGTTCAATTAACATTATAACGCTCGTAATTAAATAGGGGTTTAACGTAAACTCAGATGCTTAATATGCAATATGTAACACTACCAGCTAACCCGTTATGTTTTTCTCGAAACAGTACCGTAATTATATTCACAACATCAACATGAAGGTTTCCATTAATTAAGTGTATATTATTCCCATCATAAATATACAATACAAGCACCCCGAGAACTAAGCTGCGGTGCACACATACTCTGCTATCCATCCCGGTACATCACGTACATAAGGATTACATATTCCGAATCTCTCAGGAATAGTTCACAAATAACAACATCACAAATAATGGAGGCGAACACAATCACATCACATGGGTCACGCACATACCTACGCTCCCACGATCAGCGGACTTATTAATATCCTAATAAGTCTTTCTATGACCTATGTTCATCAAGGTAACCAGTCTAAATCCGGGCAACACAAGGATTAGAGGGCCCTAAGCGAACGCAAACCTCCCGTGATAGCAAGTATGGTAGGTATGTCATACACACAATTCATATACCAATACTAAGTAAACACGCGTCTTAGTAATCCCGTAGTTTAATCGTAGTACTATTCTCATTCTAGTAACAATATATATAATTTACACACTTTATATGATTTCGGTTTATAATCATACGCGCCATAATCTATTCTCACGTCGTAGTAGACACTCACGTCTCATCCCAAACGGTTCATTGATTTAAATCACTCGTATATAATTTACTCCTCATAATAACCCAAAAGTCCCAAATCTATCAATACATCATCAAAGGAATGTTAACTCTACCCTCGAACAAGTTTACGGGACTCCCAAAATCGAAACAGGCCAAAAAGGCCCAAACTGCCAGCTCGTTAGAAGTCTCGTTCGAACGAGGCTGTTCGAACGAGATCAAACTTTCAGCTCGTTAGAAGTCTCGTTCGAACGAGGCTGTTCGAACGAGATCCAGTTCGTTCGAACGAACTGTACCTTCTAACGAGATCTCGTTCGAATGAAGTATCGAACGAAATTCCTTTTCGTTAGAAGCGACTGGTCAACTCGTTAGAAGCTCGTTCAAACGAGGTTCGTTCGAACGACCTGGGGAGGCTCTTCTAACGAACGACCAGTTCGAGCCCAGATTTTTCCTTCTTCGTTTTTCATCAATTTTACTCCTCAAATCTCCTCTAAAATTAGTCCCAATGATTGTTTTAAGGTCTCTAATCAATCCTAAAAATATTATAGTCACCTCCTAACACGTTTTAAAGGATTAAATCACCCTAACATCAATCAATATACAAATCTCTACACTTTTTCCCCAATTATTCAAGAACATAAACCTTAGAATTTGTAATCATCAATTAGTCCATTCTAGATCCGTTTTTGTTACAACCAACATACATTAATACCAGAATAATCATCTCTATGTAACTCTACATGCAATTTGTCCTCAATATTCAAGTTCTAAATCCAATTAACATGGGTTTTCATTCATATTTCAAGAACAATTGGAATTCTTCAATTTTTCTAACATGGAAAGGACATTCTCTGAATTTAAATGTAATTAAATCACTTGCCTTGATTGTCTCTGAATTTGGTGTTGATTTTTGTAAAGGTTTCTGCAGAATTCCTTCTCCTTCTCTCCCTCTCCAAGCTTTCTTTTCCAAAGGTGGCTATGGTGGCTAGGGTTTTCTTTGGGAAAGTTAAAAACCTAAATGATAACCTCCGTAGCTTATTGGGTCATTAAAGGTTTGTTAGTGGGTTTATTGGGTCTATTCCCAATCAGATTTACCAACTCACAACTCGCTAGTATTTTACCCGGATTAATTTCCAAATAATTCACATTTAATTAATTAATCCCAAAAATAAATATAGCCAAAAATACGGGGTATTACATACTTCCCCCCTAATAACTGAATTTCATCCCGAAATTCGGAACTAGAAAGTACCTGGTAAGAACAACTCTGGATAACGTTCGCGCATCTCATCCTCGCGCTCCCATGTGGACTCCTCGACATTATGATGTCGCCACTGAACACGCACTAACCGAACTATCTTGGACCGCAGTTTCCACTCACTTCGGTCTAGAATAGCAATCGGCCCCTCCTTGTAGGAGCTATCCGGCTGGAGATCGATGTCCTCCACAGCAATGTGAGAATGAGCCAAATTATCTCTAAGGTATTTCCTCAGCGAGGAAATATGGAACACATCGTGAATCCGATGCAAATGCTCCTGTAACCCAAGTCTATACGCAACCGGTCCGATCCGTTCAATAATAGGAAACGGCCCCACATACCTCGGTGCCAACTTCCCCTTCTTCCCGAATCGCATAATCCCCTTCATAGGATATACTATGAGCAAAACCTGGTCCCCCACTTGGAACTCCCTGAAAAATCTCTTCGCATCAGCATAACTCTTCTGCCTGTCTTGAGCTACCCGAATGCGACTCCGAATCAACTCAATCCTTGCCGAAGTATCCTGAATCACTTCCGGCCCAAGTAGTTTGTTGTCCCCCACCTCCAACTAACATGCTGGGGAATGACAAGGCCTACCGTACAACGCCTCAAACGGAGCCATGGCAATCGTGAACTGGTAGGAGTTGTTGTAAGCAAACTCCACCAGTGGAAGGTACTGCTCCCATCCACCCCCAAAGTCAATAATGCACATGCGCAGCATGTCCTCCAACATCTGATTTGTGCGTTCGGTCTGCCCATCGGTCTGCGGATGATAAGCCGTACTCAACCGCAATTCCGTGCCCATGGCCTCCTGAAAACTCTCCCAAAATAAATATAGCCAAAAAGGCCCGGGACTACGCGGTCAGTTCCTACAAGTTACATTGGTCCCGTACGAGGTGTTCGTGCCTCCTACGGGGTCGTTTGGGGGCTGGTTTGGGTTTTCACCCTTTAACGACCTGTTTTCATGACTAAGTGTGATTTTTGCAAATTATCGTCATACTCTCAAACCGGGAGGCCCGGGACTACGGGGTCAGTTCCTACAAGTTACATTGGTCCCGTGCGAGGTGTTCGTGCCTCCTACGAGGTCGTTTGGGGGCTGGTTTGGGTTTTCACCCTTTAACGGCCTGTTTTCATAACTAAGTGTGATTTTTGCAAATTATCATCATACTCTCAAACCGGGAGGCCCGGGACTACGCGGTCAGTTCCTACAAGTTACATTGGTCCCGTTCGAGGTGTTCGTACCTCCTACGGGGTCGTTTGGGGGCTGGTTTGGGTTTTCACCCTTTAACGGCATGTTTTCATGACTAAGTGTGATTTTTGCAAATTATCGTCATACTCTCAAACCGGGATGCCCGGGACTATGCGGTCAGTTCCTACAAGTTACATTGGTCCCGTGCGAGGTGTTCGTGCCTCCTACGGGGTCGTTTGGGGGCTGGTTTGGGTTTTCACCCTTTAACGGCCTGTTTTCATGACTAAGTGTGATTTTTGTAAATTATCATCATACACTAAAACCGGGAGGCCCGGGACTTCGCGGTCAGTTCCTACAAGTTACATTGGTCCCGTGCGAGGTGTTCGTCCCTCCTACGGGGTCGTTTGGGGACTGGTTTGGGTTTTCACCCTTTAACGGCCTGTTTTCAAGTCTAAGTACGATTTTTGCAAATTATCATCATACTCTCAAACCGGGAGGCCCGGGACTACGCGGTCAGTTCCTACAAGTTACATTGGTCCCGTGCGAGGTGTTCGTGCCTCCTACGGGGTCGTTTGGGGGCTGGTTTGGGTTTTCACCCTTTAACGGCCTGTTTTAAAGTCTAAGTTTGATTTTTTCAAATTATCGTCATACTCTCAAACCGGGAGGCCCGGGACTACGCGGTCAGTTCCTACAAGTTACATTGGTCCCGTGCGAGGTGTTCGTGCCTCCTACGGGGTCATTTGGGGGCTGGTTTGGGTTTTCATCCTTTAACGGCCTGTTTTCAAGTCTAAGTGTGATTTTTGCAAATTATCGTCATACTCTCAAATCGGGAGGCCCGGGACTACGCGGTCAGTTCCTACAAGTTACATTGGTCCCGTCCGAGGTGTTCGTGCCTCCTACGGGGTCGCTTGGGGGCTGGTTTGGGTTTTCACCCTTTAACGGCCTATTTTCAAGACTAAGTGTGATTTTTGCAAATTATCGTCATACTCTCAAACCGGGAGGCCCGGGACTACGCGGTCAGTTCCTACAAATTACATTGGTCCCGTGCGAGGTGTTCGTGCCTCCTACGGGGTCGTTTGGGGGATGGTTTGGGTTTTCACCCTTTAACGGCCTGTTTTCATAACTAAGTGTGATTTTTACAAATTATCGTCATACTCTCAAACCGGGAGGCCCAGGACTACGCGGTCAGTTCCTACAAGTTACATTGGTCCCGTGGAGGTGTTCGTGCCTCCTACGGGGTCGTTTGGGGGCTGGTTTGGGTTTTCACCCTTTAACGGCCTGTTTTCATGACTAAGTGTGATTTTTGCAAATTATCGTTATACTCTCAAACCGGGAGGCCCGGGACTACGCGGTTAGTTCCTACAAGTTACATTGGTCCCGTGCGAGGTGTTCGTGCCTCCTACGGGGTCGTTTGGGGGCTGGTTTGGGTTTTCACCCTTTAACGGCCTGTTTTCATGACTAAGTGTGATTTTTGCAAATTATCGTCATACTCTCAAACCGGGAGGCCCGGGACTACGCGGTTAGTTCCTACAAGTTACATTGGTCCCGTGCGAGGTGTTCATGCCTCCTACGGGGTCGTTTGGGGGCTGGTTTGGGTTTTCACCCTTTAACGGCCTGTTTTCATGACTAAGTGTGATTTTTGCAAATTATCGTCATACTCTCAAACCGGGAGGCCTGGTGATAAGCACCCAAAACTGTACAATTTATACCCCGAATAGATGTATTTTAGTTGCTAATTCTCAACAATATGGGTCTTATGCGCGTAAATGTTTATCATGCAGGCTTAATTGTATTTACGGTGCCAAAAGCTACATTTCGAGGTCAATTACAATTTTATGGAGCTAATTCCCTCTCTCGTACCCTAACCCGAGCCTAAACCTAGCCCAAACTAACCCCGAGCTTGTGTGTGTTTTAGTTGTGCCATTTTATTATTTTTTAGATTTTTAGTTTGAGTCTTTTCTATTTTTAGGATTTATTTTAGGATTATTTAAGCATTTTTTAGGTTTTATTTCCTATTTTTATATTTTATTTCTATTTTTATTAATATAATTTTATTTTATTTTATTAAGTTTTTAGTTTTAGTTTTTATCTTATTTTATTTTACAAGGATTAGTTTTTAGGAATTTAGTTTTATTAGATTTTATTTTATTTATTTATTAGGAATTTAGTTTTAAGTTTAATAGATTTACATTGTTATTTCTTTTTAGTTTTATTTTTATTGAGTCTTGATTTTAATTTTTAGTATAGGAATTTAATTTTTAGATTTTTGGTTTTTATAAGTTTTATTTTATTACTTAGATTTTATTTTTATTTTTAGTTTTATTTTATTAGGGTCCAAACTAATACACACACACACACTTAATATCCTACACCCTAAGCCTCACCCTCACCTACACATCCTACACCCTCAAACACCCAATTACCCCTACTTCTTCTTCAACCTCCTAACACCCAATTTCTCTCTCCTCACCACAAATCCACCATTAACAACCTCCATCTAAACCTCTAACCACACACCCACCTCCATTAAAACCCAACACCGTACCCAATATAATCCGGTCACCATTTCCCACCAATGCCGGCGACCCTCTCAATTCCCAGCGCCGGCGACCCTCATACTCCGTCGATGCTCGCCATCGTCCAGCCAACTCCGGCCCATACCGGAGAAACCTCTCCAGCATCCCCCTGAACCCCGGCGCTGCTCCAACCTCCGGCCTCTCCCCTCTCTCATCTCCGATCAACAATAAAAAGCCCCTCAGCAGCCCCCTACTCGCCGGAACCCAAATCGCCGCCCCTCTCTCTCTCCACCTTCTAGTCCCATGTAAACCCGGCGGCGACTCCCCATGGCCAGCAGCCATACCAAGCCTTGTTCGACCCAACTCCGGACAGAAAACCGACCTCTCTCTCAACCCGATCCATCCCCTACCCGACCATACCCCTACCTCCACACCCGGATCCATACCCCATACCCATTTCAACCCATGTATCCAAACCTCACCCATTTCACCTTGCACGACTAACCACCTGCCAAATAACAAACCAATTGCCAACAAAATAAACACATGCCCTTTTAACCCTTTAACCCCATAATACCCCCCAACTAACCTCTTCTAACCAAACACCAAAAATACCCCTCAAACTAAATCTGAATTTATTCTTGCCTCACCACCCACATGTGCTCTCACCTTATACACATGCACCTCTAGCCAATTCCCACTTATACCCCTTTGCTCCATTGCATATTTAAAGAGATATGAAGACTCAAAATGGATCATCATCAAATAGATCAACAAGTAGAGAGAAAATTCTAGAGAGAGATAGTTTAGTTTAGAAAATAAATCCTTGTAAATAGTTTTTCATTTTTTTATTTTTAGATATTTGTGAGATTAAATATTGTTAGAGAATTAATTGAGTGGATAGTTAATTTCATATCATTTGGAAGATCAATTAAGAGGTGTATGCTTCAATATCAAGGATTGGAGTTCAACATAATCAAAGAGATTTGGTTTGATTGTTCTCTTCCCTTCTTTTATTATTTTATGCCTTTGAATATTAATTTGTCATATTTTATACCATGTTAGGCTAAAACCCCTTTCAAGGGGTGGGGTGAAACCCTTATTTGATATTATTTTAGTTTAATTAGTTTGCTTACTTGACATATCCCTTTGAATGTTAATTTTGATCCCTCACCCTTAGATTTACGCCTCGAGAGAGGGTAAATGATTTTCGAGAGAAAATCGAAATTCTAGTGATAATACCCATTTTAGATTCGAACTAGAGATAGGGGTTTCTCAAGTGGGGTATTATCATTTGAATTTCAACTCTAAATTTAATTTCTAAGATTGACATAAATTCTAATTGATGGATCCTAGCGGGTGATTAATTAAAAGGAGTGTTGATCTAATTTTCTAGAGTTGTGAGGTGTTAATTTTAATTTTCTAAAAGATTACTATTCTAATTACACTTGCAACGAGAGTTGGTTTGTAATTTTAATATTAATTTGGGAGAATTCAAATAATTAAATTAATTAATTAGAATAACTAAAATTTGTGGTGTAATCCCACTCCTTGATTGTTCTCACAATTATTTTCCTCACTTTATCTTTTATTTTAGTGTTAGACCTTATTTTTCATTTTAGTCATTTTCTAGTTAGTTATTTTCATCTTAGTTTAGTTTAGTTTAAAATCTCACCTCACCCTTTTGTTTTAATATTGAAAAAGCTAAAAAAAATAGAAAAGTGAAAAAGCACAAAAAGAAAATAAATAGTGAATTACATTTGAATTTGCTCCATTTGCTTTACTCCCTAGAAAGTGGATTGATACCCTTACTTACCTCTACACTTGAGTTTATTATAATTTGTAGGTACATAAGGTTTTGATTAGAAGGACTTTTCAAGCAACGACAAAGAAAGAAATACACGCAAAAGTTCTTTCTATCAAATGGCGCCGTTGCCGGTCTTTGGAGCTTGAAGCACTTGCGAGGATTACCTATTTGTGATTCATTTGTATTGCACTTTTTATTTTTATTTTTTTTAGTACCATTTTTTTTACTTTAGAAGGATTGTATTAGAACTTTATTATTTGGCTTGTATTGCGGTGCATAGGACACCATTTATTTTCCATTTAAAATTGTAATAATTGAAGCCAAGCGTGATAGGGAAACCGGACAAGGTAGAGAGAGGGCGTCCAAAGGCGAGGATTTAGAAGCCTCTCTACCTTGGGTCGGTAGGACTCCCGGGGACGACTGAGATTGGCGTATTCTCCCCCCGGTCGACTCAACATTTTCGGCACCCCACGGCGTAAAAACCGTGGGAGGTACATTTCTTACACCCTCGCGCCTCTCCTGTTAGCGAGTTCATTTATTGTGTGTGCTTTGTGTGCTCTTATTTGATTTTATTCTCGCATTTATTTTCGAATGGTGTGATGAATTAATTAATTAAGACCTACACCTGGTCACTAACGAGAAGGGATTTCATCACCCGACTCACTCGCTTATCATTGTGTGCTACCCTAGCCATCACTAAATTTAAAATCAATGAACTAGGTATCCCAATAGGAGAATAAATTTTGCAAAGGCGATCACTCATATAATTCCGTGATTTTTATCGCCCACGGACTTAATTAAAATTTGACTACCCTCTCACTAAATTTTGAAGATAAAAATTGGCTATGTGCTAGTTAGGAAATTTTCTTGACTTGTGTGTGTGTCCAATTCATTTTTCGGTAGTCGATTTTAGTTAGTCCATCCAATTCAAGAGTCCATATTTTTTTTCCCACCTTTTCTTCCAAAAAAAAAAAATATCCAAAAATCCAAAAATATTTTCTTCCTTTATTTTTCACAAAAATCCAAAAATATTTTCTTTCTTTCATTTTACAAAAATCCAAAAATATTTTCTTTTTCTCATTTTTAGAAAATCCCAAAAATATTTTCTTTCCTTTTGAAAAAATTCAAAAAAATATATTTCTCCCCTCATGGCTGAAGAACGTCCTTTACGGGACTACTTTAGTCATTTTCCATTGACACGTGACACATGTGAGAGTAATCCCGAGCGGTCTCTTTATGATATTCTTCATGATTTCACCTCTCTCACGAGTACCGTTGGTACTCTTGACCCATCCATGCCTGCACCTCCTATTCCATCACCCTCGGTGTCAAGTGTCACCGTGCCTCCTTCTTTGTTGTGCACCCACTGTTCTAATGCCGATCACATGTCCCATGTGTGTCCATACTTGTCATATCCATACAAACCCACCATGGAACATGTGTATCCATATGACACTGTTTCGGAACCCACCTCGGCCTACTACCCCGCTATGCCTACTCCCGAGTTGTGTGAGTCCCCGAGTTATTCGTGGAGGCCTGATCACCCTTCCACGCAATTTGTATCCCAACCCGATGTTGTGGATCCTCACACGTTCCAATAGTCGTCATGGAAAACTTGTGCACCCAGTCACGATCAGTTTCCTCACTACGCACCCCATGAGTATCAACCATCTGTCCATCACGAGAGCAATCCTTTCGTGTATGATGCACTTGGCCCCACCCCACACACTTCATTTGAGTATTCTCCATATAGTCCTGATTATAGCGCGTTGTGTCCACCTCACCCACCACCACCACCCATCATTCCACCAACACCTTCATCCACATCCACTCTCGAAACCCTCTTGCAAAAGTTCATACTTGAGCAAGAGCAAGCAATTCAAACTCAAGCTCTCCAAAGGCTTGAACAACGTTTAAATGAATTGGTGTGTGCGCGAGAGTCGGATATTCCCATGACCCCACCCATCGTTGCCACCGAGTGTGACGATGATGTGTCCCCTTGTGACACAGAATTTGAGTGTGACCAACCCTACCACCCCGAGAATCTCGAAGTTGAGACCATTCCATGGTCCGGGTCCCAAGTCGACAATTGTGTTGACTTACCTTTCATTAGTGAGCCTGATCCAATCCCACCATGTCCACATGAACCCCACTTTGAGGTTCATATTCCCATTCCCTTTCCCGCTGAATCCAAAACAATGCCCGAGTCTATACCTATTGAGCACATCGTGTGTGTTCCCTAGGAACCAATTTATCCTAGGTTAGCTCCGGCTAGGAGTGCTCACCATTTTCCCGAGATAGAATCCGTGATAGTTCCTAACTATTCGGATCTGGATGTTGTCCCACCATGCATGGCTCCCATTGAGCCTGATATTTCTAGTGATTCCTCTATCTTAGAGATTGGTCCCTCGTCTTACCCACCCACCCCATTTACCGATGCTACTCTTGTGGAGAAGTTGACAACTCCATCTTTAGAAACCACACTCCCTTGTGAGTATTCCTTTACTCCTCCCAATGAGTGTGTGTCTCCCACGCTTGAGTTGGATCATCTTCCTCCACCGTTTATCCCACCCGATACACCATTTATCCCACCCGACCCACCCATTATCCTTTCTACCCCATCACCTGGTTTGGATCTTGATTTTACACATTTAATATTTCCATCTACAGTTTTAGATCCTCACCTGAAGCCATCCACCATCCACGAGAGTATTTTTGGTTCTACTCTCCACCGTGACATCGAGCTTGTTCCTCCATGCACACCACTCTTTTGTGATGTTGATTTTTCTCAACAGCTCCCTGGTGTGTCACGGCGCGACCATTATCATCTCCCATTCATAGAACGGTCGTGTGATTTTTATGAGCCCCACCCCATTCCACTTACCAAACCCTTTTGCCTTCCCATACAACTTGAGCACTATGCTTATAGGGCCCTAGTTGCCCTCACCTTTACGCTCAACAAGGCTCGAGACCGATACCTCTTCACCCTTACCTTAATCCCCACCAACCCATGGTCCACCGATGCTTTGCATCGCGTGATGCATTTTGCTATACAAGTGCATTGACCATTTTAGCCTGTTTCCAACAAGACTGGCGCTTCAGTCTTGTTTGGGGGTGATTCTCATCACCCAATTTTTCTGCCACCCCGTACTATCATAGATCCTATCCTTAGGGTGAGATTTCATCGGTCTGGCTGAAGACGTCAAACTTAGCGCTACCGGGAGGCAACCCGCGTTTCTTGTACTAGTCTCATCCTGTTTGGGGGTGGTGTTTCACATCACCCTATGCTTTACCATGTTATGGACTAGTTTAATTTTGTTTTCTTCTCATTCAGGTTTTATTCTTGGCTTCACATGTCCACTTCATGAGCGGTTCATTCTGGTAATCTCTTTCCTACCTCATGCTCTCAATTTTAAAAATCATTTTACTTAACATCGAGGATGATGTTCCTTTTTGTTTGGGGGTGGGAAATTTTATCAAAATCGTACCTCTTTTGAAAAATTTTGAGTGTTAAACCTGATTTTTAAAATTTCGTGCAGTTTCTTTCATCTCACTCATTGATGTGAATTTTCAATCATCCATCTTTTAAAGTCTAGGAATCAAGATAGAGAATATTTTTTCTAAATAGCTTATGTAATACATAATAAGGCATTTTGCACCATGAATTTCTAGACTCAACAAAAATTTGCGCACTTATCACGTCATTACGTTTAGAGTTGAAGAGTACTACAATTCTAAAGAGAACCTTAAGGATCACTAGTAGAGACTTTAGCTTGTGAGATTTGTGCCTTTCACCCTTTTTGAGTATTTTACGCAATCTCCGAGTCACAAGTTGATTCAACTTTCTTTTGGGTCCGCACTTAAATTGTTGTATGATCTCATTATCTTTCATCAAAATTTGGCTTGATCACTGAGAATGACATCTTTTTCGAGTTGTAAGAAACACGTGTCTTGAAATTTGTCCCGAACACTAGATTTTCATCCATACACCTACCACTTTCCCCCCATATCACATTTCCATTCACTTCACCCATTATATTCCCATGTTCTTACAAATTCCCACATATTTCCCCACACACCCACCTATCACCTCCATTTATATCATCCATCATCATTTTCAAATAAAAGAGTGTGATTTCAAATGTAAATGTCTTCATTATTAGATTGAAAAGAGAAAAAAAAAAAGAAAAAAAAAGAGAGAAACATAAAAATAGCAAAAATAGAAGAAAAGAAAAAAGAAAAAGAAAAGAAAAATCGAAAAAAAAGAGAGAAAAGAAAAGAAAAAGAGAGTTTGTAGTTAGTTGTAAAATAAAGGCATTTTTTATCCTAAAGTGTATACACTCTTCTTTCGCATCCATTTTTCATCCATTTCACATCGCATATCCACCATCCATCCATCCATCCATCATATCATCATCTCATCCTATCATACCACACCTTATACCATCCATCCCATTTCATTTACCCCCTCACCCATATACATACATATTCCCCTTGGTGTTCGGGCAAATGAAAGTCAACGTGGTGAATAACTCGACGTTCTCACTATAGTGATTAGCATTCTTTCATGAGATCAATTTTATTTCTATATGTTCGTTCTTTCCTATGTGTGTGTGAGACATTTGAACTTGCTTACATTTACTCACCTCCTCACACACAAGAGCGATACACTTACCCTAATCTCAAGAGTTCGTTTGAGAGAGATATATCCGTGAGATTTGAAGTTGAAGCGTTGATTCCGACAAGGTAATCTAGGAATTACTCTTATGATTTTCGACCCGTTTTGACTGATTCACACTACACACGTTGAGTTCTAGGAAGGATGTGCCTTGAGTATTTACTTAGCTAAACTTTTACATTTCTAGCTTGTATTTCTGAAAATATTTCTCATGATGGATTGTGTGATTATTCTATGTCTAATAAGAGATTGACTGCCTTTAAATAAATTTTTGCAAATAAAGAATTTTGTGGGTATATTCCCTGCAAACCCTCACGAGACACAACTCGTCCTGTAGGGCAACCTATAGGTTTAAAGGCTTGTTGCACATGCTAAGTGCAATCGCAAGTGCCCGCGAAAGTGGTACACTTTTGGTTTCTTATCTTTCTCTTTCTCTCTATCTTATTGCTCGAGGACTAACAACGCTCTGTTTGGGGGTGGTGTGATAAGCACCCAAAACTGTACAATTTATACCCCGAATAGATGTATTTTAGTTGCTAATTCTCGACAATATGGGTCTTATGCGCGTAAATGTTTATCATGCAGGCTTAACTGTAGTTACGGTGCCAAAAGCTACATTTCGAGGTCAATTACAATTTTATGGAGCTAATTCCCTCTCTCGTACCCTAACCTGAGCCTAAACCTAGCCCAAACTTACCCCGAGCTTGTGTGTGTTTTAGTTGTGCCATTTTATTATTTTTTAGATTTTTAGTTTGAGTCTTTTTTATTTTTAGGATTTATTTTAGGATTATTTTAGCATTTTTTAGGTTTTATTTCCTATTTTTATATTTTATTTCTATTTTTATTAATATAATTTTATTTTATTTTATTAAGTTTTTAGTTTTAGTTTTTATCTTATTTTATTTTACAAGGATTAGTTTTTAGGAATTTAGTTTTATTAGATTTTATTTTTTTTATTTATTAGGACTTTAGTTTTAAGTTTAATAGATTTACATTGTTATTTCTTTTTAGTTTTATTTTTATTGAGTCTTGATTTTAATTTTTAGTATAGGAATTTAATTTTTAGATTTTTAGTTTTTATAAGTTTTATTTTATTACTTAGATTTTATTTTTATTTTTATTTTTATTTTATTAGGGTCCAAACTAATACACACACACACTTAATATCCTACACCCTAAGCCTCACCCTCACCTACACATCCTACACCCTCAAACACCCAATTACCACTACTTCTTCTTCAACCTCCTAACACCCAATTTCTCTCTCCTCACCACAAATCCACCATTAACAACCTCCATCTAAACCTCTAACCAAACACCCACCTCCATTAAAACCCAACACCATACCCAATATAATCCGGTCACCATTTCCCACCAATGCCGGCGACCCTCTCAATTCCCAGCGCCGGCGACCCTCATACTCCGTCGATGCTCGCCATCGTCCAACCAACTCCAGCCCATACCGGAGAAACCTCTCCAGCATCCCCCTGAACCCCGGCGCTGCTCCAACCTCCGGCCTCTCCCCTCTCTCATCTCCGATCAACAATAAAAAGCCCCTCAGCAGCCCCCTACTCGCCGGAACCCAAATCGCCGCCCCTCTCTCTCTCCACCTGCTCGTCCCCTGTAAACCCGGCGGCGACTCCCCATGGCCAGCAGCCATACCAAGCCTTGTTCGACCCAACTCCGGACAGAAAACCGACCTCTCTCTCAACCCGATCCATCCCCTACCCGACCATACCCCTACCTCCACACCCGGATCCATACCCCATACCCATTTCAACCCATGTATCCAAACCTCACCCATTTCACCTTGCACGACTAACCACCTGCCAAATAACAAATCAATTGCCAACAAAATAAACACATGCCCTTTTAACCCTTTAACCCCATAATACCCCCCAACTAACCTCTTCTAACCAAACACCAAAAATACCCCTCAAACTAAATCTGAATTTATTCTTACCTCACCACCCACATGTGCTCTCACCTTATACACATGCACCTCTAGCCAATTCCCACTTATACCCCTTTGCTCCATTGCATATTTAAAGAGATATGAAGACTCAAAATGGATCATCATCAAATAGATCAACAAGTAGAGATAAAATTCTAGAGAGAGATAGTTTAGTTTAGAAAATAAATCCTTGTAAATAGTTTTTCATTTTTTTATTTTTAGATATTTGTGAGATTAAATATTGTTAGAGAATTAATTGAGTGGATAGTTAATTTCATATCATTTGGAAGATCAATTAAGAGGTGTATGCTTCAATTTCAAGGATTGGAGTTCAACATAATCAAAGAGATTTGGTTTGATTGTTCTCTTCCCTTCTTTTATTATTTTATGCCTTTGAATATTAATTTGTCATATTTTATACCATGTTAGGCTAAAACCCCTTTCAAGGGGTGGGGTGAAACCCTTATTTGATATTATTTTAGTTTAATTAGTTTGCTTACTTGAAATATCCCTTTGAATGTTAATTTTGATCCCTCACCCTTAGATTTACGCCTCGAGAGAGGGTAAATGATTTTCGAGAGAAAATCGAAATTCTAGTGATAATACCCATTTTAGATTCGAACTAGAGATAGGGGTTTCTCAAGTGGGGTATTATCATTTGAATTTCAACTCTAAATTTAATTTCTAAGATTGACATAAATTCTAATTGATCGATCCTAGCGGGTGATTAATTAAAAGGAGTGTTGATCTAATTTTCTAGAGTTGTGAGGTGTTAATTTTGATTTTCTAAAAGATTACTATTCTAATTACACTTGCAACGAGAGTTGGTTTGTAATTTTAATATTAATTTGGGAGAATTCAAATAATTAAATTAATTAATTAGAATAACTAAAATTTGTGGTGTAATCCCACTCCTTGATTGTTTTCACAATTATTTTCCTCACTTTATCTTTTATTTTAGTGTTAGACCTTATTTTTCATTTTAGTCATTTTCTAGTTAGTTATTTTCATCTTAGTTTAGTTTAGTTTAAAATCTCACCTCACCCTTTTGTTTTAATATTGAAAAAGCTAAAAAAAATAGAAAAGTGAAAAAGCACAAAAAGAAAATAAATAGTGAATTACATTTGAATTTGCTCCATTTGCTTTACTCCCTAGAAAGTGGATTGATACCCTTACTTACCTCTACACTTGAGTTTATTATAATTTGTAGGTACATAAGGTTTTGATTAGAAGGACTTTTCAAGCAACGACAAAGAAAGAAATACACGCAAAAGTTCTTTCTATCAAATGGCGCCGTTGCCGGTCTTTGGAGCTTGAAGCACTTGCGAGGATTACCTATTTGTGATTCATTTGTATTGCACTTTTTATTTTTATTTTTTTTAGTACCATTTTTTTTACTTTAGAAGGATTGTATTAGAACTTTATTATTTGGCTTGTATTGCGGTGCATAGGACACCATTTATTTTCCATTTAAATTTGTAATAATTGAAGCCAAGCGTGATAGGGAAACCGGACAAGGTAGAGAGAGGGCGTCCAAAGGCGAGGATTTAGAAGCCTCTCTACCTTGGGTCGGTAGGACTCCCGGGGACGACTGAGATTGGCGTATTCTCCCCCCGGTCGACTCAACATTTTCGGCACCCCACGGCGTAAAAACCGTGGGAGGTACATTTCTTACACCCTCGCGCCTCTCCTGTTAGCGAGTTCATATATTGTGTGTGCTTTGTGTGCTCTTATTTGATTTTATTCTCGCATTTATTTTGGAATGGTGTGATGAATTAATTAATTAAGACCTACACCCGGTCACTCACGAGAAGGGATTTCATCACCCGACTCACTCGCTTATCAATGTGTGCTACCCTAGCCATCACTAAATTTAAAATCAATGAACTAGGTAGCCCAATAGGAGAATAAATTTTGCAAAGGCGATCACTCATATAATTCCGTGATTTTTATCGCCCACAGATTTTTATCACCCTTTAACGGCCTGTTTTCATGACTAAGTGTGATTTTTGCAAATTATCGTCATACTCTCAAACCGGGAGGCCCGGGACTACGCGGTCAGTTCCTACAAGTTACATTGGTCCCGTGCGAGGTGTTCGTCCCTCCTACGGAGTCGTTTGGGGGCTGGTTTGGGTTTTCACCCTTTAACGGCCTGTTATCAAGTCTAAGTGTGATTTTTGCAAATTATCGCCATACTCTCAAACCGGGAGGCTCGGGACTACGCGGTCAGTTCCTACAAGTTACATTGGTCCCGTTCGAGGTGTTCGTGCATCCTACGGGGTCGTTTGGGGGCTGGTTTGGATTTTCACCCTTTAACGGCTAGTTTTCAAGTCTAAGTCTAAGTGTGATTTTTGCAAATTATCGTCATACTCTCAAACCGGGAGACCCGGGACTACGCGTTCAGTTCCTATAAGTTACATTGGTCCCGCTCGAGGTGTTCGTGCCTCCTACGGGGCCGTTTGGGGGCTGGTTTGGGTTTTCACCCTTTAACGGCCTGTTTTCAAGTCTAAGTGTGATTTTTGCAAATTAACGTCATACTCTCAAACCGGGAGCCCCGGGACTACGCGGTCTGTTCCTACAAGTTACATTGGTCCCGTGCGAGGTGTTCGTGCCTCCTACGGGGTCGTTTGGGGGCTGGTTTGGGTTTTCACCCTTTAACGGCCTGTTTTCATGACTAAGTGTGATTTTTCAAATTATCGTCATTCTCTCAAATCGGGAGGCCCGGGACTACGCGGTCAGTTCCTACAAGTTACATTGGTCCCGTGCGAGGTGTTCGTGCCTCCTACGGGGTCGTTTGGGGGCTGGTTTGGGTTTTCACCCTTTAACGGCCTGTTTTCATGACTAAGAGTTATTTTTGCAAAATTATCGTCTTACTTTCAAACCGGGAGGCTCGGGACTACGCGGTCAGTTCCTACAAGTTACATTGGTCCCGTGCGAGGTGTTCGTGCCTCCTACGGGGTCGTTTGGAGGCTGGTTTGGGTTTTCACCCTTTAACGGCCTGTTTTCATAACTAAGTGTGATTTCTGTAAATTATCATCATACTCTCAAACCGGGAGGCCCGGGACTACGCGGTCAGTTCGTACAAGTTACATTGGTCCCGTGCGAGGTGTTCGTGCCTCCTACGGGGTCGTTTGGGGGCTGGTTTGGGTTTTCACCATTTAACGGCCTATTTTCATGACTAAGTGTGATTTTTGCAAATTATCGTCATACTCTCAAACCGGGAGGCTCGGGACTACGCGGTCAGTTCCTACAAGTTACATTGGTCCCGTGCGAGGTGTTCGTGCCTCCTACGGGGTCGTTTGGGGGCTGGTTCGGGTTTTCTCCCTTTAACGGCCTGTTTTCATGACTAAGTGTGATTTTTGCAAATTATCGTCATACTCTCAAACCGGGAGGCCCGGGACTACCCGGTCAGTTCCTACAAGTTACATTGGTCCCGTACGAGGTGTTCGGCCCTCCTACGGGGTCGTTTGGGTGCTGGTTTGGGTTTTCACCCTTTAACGGCCTGTTTTCAAGTCTAAGTGTGATTTTTTCAAATTATCATCATACTCTCAAACCGGGAGGCCCGGGACTACGCGGTCAGTTCCTACAAGTTACATTGTTCCCGTGCGAGGTGTTTGTGCCTCCTACGGGGTCGTTTGGGGGCTGGTTTGGGTTTTTACCTTTTAACGACCTGTTTTCAAGTCTAAGTGTGATTTTTGCAAATTATCGTCATACTCTCAAACCGGGAGGCCCGGGACTACGCGGTCAGTTCCTACAAGTTACATTGGTCCCGTGCGAGGTGTTCGTTCCTCCTACGGGGTCGTTTGGGGGCTGGTTTGGGTTTTCACCCTTTAACGGCCTGTTTTCAAGTCTAAGTGTAATTTTTGCAAATTATCATCATACTCTCAAACTGGGAGGCCCGGGACTACGCGGTCAGTTCCTACAAGTTACATTGGTCCCGTTCGAGGTGTTCGTTCCTCCTACGGCGTCGTTTGGGGGCTGGTTTGGGTTTTCACCCTTTAACGGCCTGTTTTCAAGTCTAAGTGTGATTTTTGCAAATTATCGTCATACTCTCAAACCGGGAGGCCTGTGACTACGCGTTCAGTTCCTACAAGTTACATTGGTCCCGTGCGAGGTGTTCGTGCCTCTTACGGGGTCGTTTGGGGGCTGGTTTGGGTTTTCACCCTTTAACGGCCTGTTTTCATGACTAAGTGTTATTTTTTAAAAATTATCGTCTTACTTTCAAACCGGGAGGCTCGGGACTACGCGGTCAGTTCCTACAAGTTACATTGGTCCCGTGCGAGGTGTTCGTGCCTCCTACGGGGTCGTTTGGGGGCTGGTTTGGGTTTTCACCCTTTAACGGCCTGTTTTCATAACTAAGTGTGATTTCTGTAAATTATCATCATACTCTCAAACCGGGAGGCCCGGGACTACGCGGTCAGTTCCTACAAGTTACATTGGTCCCGTGCGAGGTGTTCGTGCCTCCTACGGGGTCGTTTGGGGGCTGGTTTGGGTTTTCACCATTTAACGGCCTTTTTTCATGACTAAGTGTGATTTTTGCAAATTATCGTCATACTCTCAAACCGGGAGGCTCGGGACTACGCGGTCAGTTCCTACAAGTTACATTGGTCCCGTGCGAGGTGTTCGTGCCTCCTACGGGGTCGTTTGGGGGCTGGTTTGGGTTTTCTCCCTTTAACGGCCTGTTTTCATGACTAAGTGTGATTTTTGCAAATTATCGTCATACTCTCAAACCGGGAGGCCCGGGACTACCCGGTCAGTTCCTAAAAGTTACATTGGTCCCGTACGAGGTGTTCGGCCCTCCTACGGGGTCGTTTGGGGGCTGGTTTGGGTTTTCACCCTTTAACGGCCTGTTTTCAAGTCTAAGTGTGATTTTTTCAAATTATCATCATACTCTCAAACCGGGAGGCCCGGGACTACGCGGTCAGTTCCTACAAGTTACATTGTTCCCGTGCGAGGTGTTTGTGCCTCCTACGGGGTCGTTTGGGGGCTGGTTTGAGTTTTTACCTTTTAACGACCTGTTTTCAAGTCTAAGTGTGATTTTTGCAAATTATCGTCATACTCTCAAACCGGGAGGCCCGGGACTACGCGGTCAGTTCCTACAAGTTACATTGGTCCCGTGCGAGGTGTTCGTTCCTCCTACGGGGTCGTTTGGGGGCTGGTTTGGGTTTTCACCCTTTAACGGTCTGTTTTCAAGTCTAAGTATGATTTTTGCAAATTATCATCTTACTCTCAAACCGGGAGGCCCGGGACTACGCGGTCAGTTCCTACAAGTTACATTGGTCCCGTTCGAGGTGTTCGTTCCTCCTACGGCGTCGTTTGGGGGCTGGTTTGGGTTTTCACCCTTTAACGGCCTGTTTTCAAGTCTAAGTGTGATTTTTGCAAATTATCGTCATACTCTCAAACCGGGAGGCCTGGGACTACGCGTTCAGTTCCTACAAGTTACATTGGTCCCGTGCGAGGTGTTCGTGCCTCCTACGGGGTCGTTTGGGGGCTGGTTTGGGTTTTCACCCTTTAACGGCCTGTTTTCAAGTCTAGGTGTGATTTTTGCAAATTATCGTCATACTCTCAAACCGGGAGGCCCGGGACTACGCGGTCAGTTCCTACAAGTTACATTGGTCCCGTGCGAGGTGTTCGTCCCTCCTACGGGGTCGTTTAGGGGTTGGTTTGGGTTTTCACCCTTTAACGACCTATTTTCAAGTCTAAGTGTGATTTTTGCAAATTATCGTCATACTCTCAAACCGGGAGGCCCGGGACTACGCGGTCAGTTCCTACAAGTTACATTGGTCCCGTGCGAGGTGTTCGTGCTTGCTACGGGGTCGTTTGGGGGTTGGTTTGGGTTTTTACCCTTTAACGGCCTGTTTTCAAGTCTAAGTGTAATTTTTGCAAATTATCGTCATACTCTCAAACCGGGAGACCCGGGACTACGCGGTCAGTTCCTACAAGTTACATTGGTCCCGTGCGAGGTGTTCGTGCCTCCAACGGGGTCGTTTGGGGGTTGGTTTGAGTTTTCACCCTTTAACGGCCTGTTTTCAAGTCTAAGTGTGATTTTTGCAAATTATCGTCATACTCTCAAACCGGGAGGCCCGGGACTACGCGATCAGTTCCTACAAGTTAGATTGGTCACGTGCGAGGTGTTCGTGCCTCCTACGGGGTCGTTTGGGGGCTGGTTTGGGTTTTCACCCTTTAACGGCCTGTTTTCAAGTCTAAGTGTGATTTTTCAAATTATCGTCATTCTCTCAAACCGGGAGGCCCGGGACTACGCGGTCAGTTCCTACAAGTTACATTGGTCCCGTGCGAGGTGTTCGTGCCTCCTACGGGGTCGTTTGTGGGCTGGTTTGGGTTTTTACCCTTTAACGGCCTGTTTTCATGACTAAGTGTGATTTTTGGAAAATTATCATCATACTTTCAAACCGGGAGGCCCGGGACTACGCGGTCAGTTCCTACAATTTACATTAGTCCCGTGCGAGGTGTTCGTGCCTCCTACGGGGTCGTTTGGAGGCTGGTTTGGGTTTTCACCCTTTAACGGCCTGTTTTCATAACTAAGTGTGATTTCTGTAAATTATCATCATACTCTCAAACCGGGAGGCCCGGGACTACCCGGTCAGTTCCTACAAGTTACATTGGTCCCGTGCGAGGTGTTCGTGCCTCCTACGGGGTCGTTTGGGGGCTGGTTTGGGTTTTCACCATTTAACGGCCTGTTTTCATGACTAAGTGTGATTTTTGCAAATTATCGTCATACCCTCAAACCGGGAGGCTCGGGACTACGCGGTCAGTTCCTACAAGTTACATTGGTCCCGTGCGAGGTGTTCGTGCCTCCTACGGGGTCGTTTGGGGGCTGGTTTGGGTTTTCACCCTTTAACGGCCTGTTTTCATGACTAAGTGTGATTTTTGCAAATTATCGTCATACTCTCAAACCGGGAGGCCCGGGACTACGTGGTCAGTTCCTACAAGTTACATTGGTCCCGTGCGAGGTGTTCGTCCCTCCTACGGGGTCGTTTGGGGGTTGGTTTGGGTTTTCAACCTTTAACGACCTGTTTTCAAGTCTAAGTGTGATTTTTTCAAGTTATCATCATACTCTCAAACCGGGAGGCCCGGGACTACGCGGTCAGTTCCTACAAGTTACATTGGTCCCGTGCGAGGTGTTCGTGCCTCCTACGGGGTCGTTTGGGGGCTGGTTTGGGTTTTTACCTTTTAACGGCCTGTTTTCAAGTGTAAGTGTGATTTTTGCAAATTATCGTCATACTCTCAAACCGGGAGGCCCGGGACTACGCGGTCAGTTCCTACAAGTTACATTGGTCCCGTGCGAGGTGTTCGTGCCTCCTGCGGGGTCA
This sequence comes from Sambucus nigra, assembly GCA_949130495.1. NCBI lineage: Eukaryota > Viridiplantae > Streptophyta > Magnoliopsida > Dipsacales > Adoxaceae > Sambucus > Sambucus nigra. The sequence goes on along the minus strand of OX422215.1, from coordinate 319,523,996 downwards.
TTTGGGTGTTGGTTTGGGTTTTCACCCTTTAATGGCCTGTTTTCAAGTCTAAGTGTGATTTTTGCAAATTATCGTCATACTCTCAAACCGGGAGGCCCGGGACTACGCGGTCAGTTCCTACAAGTTACATTGGTCCCGTTCGAGGTATTCGTGCCTCCTACGGGGTCGTTTGGGGGCTGGTTTGGGTTTTCACCCTTTAACGGCCTATTTTCAAGTCTAAGTGTGATTTTTGCAAATTATCGTCATACTCTCAAACCGGGAGGCCTGGGACTACGCGTTCAGTTCCTACAAGTTACATTGGTCCCGTGCGAGGTGTTCGTGCCTCCTACGGGGTCGTTTGGGTTTTCACCCTTTAACGGCTGTTTTCATGACTAAGTGTGATTTTTGCAAATTATCGTCATACTCTCAAACCGGGAGGCCCGGGACTACGCGGTCAGTTCCTACAAGTTACATTGGTCCCGTGCGAGGTGTTCGTCCCTCCTACGGGGTCGTTTGGGGGCTGGTTTGGGTTTTCATCCTTTAACGGTCTGTTTTCAAGTCTAAGTGTGATTTTTGCAAATTATCGTCATACTCTCAAACCGGGAGGCTCGGGACTATGCGGTCAGTTCCTACAAGTTACATTGGTCCCGTACGAGGTGTTCGTGCCTCCTACGGTGTCGTTTGGGGGCTGGTTTGGGTTTTCACCCTTTAACGCCCTGTTTTCAAGTCTAAGTGTGATTTTTGCAAATTATCGTCATACTCTCAAATCGGGAGGCCCGGGACTACGCGGTCAGTTCCTACAAGTTACATTGGTCCCGTGCGAGGTGTTCGTGCCTGCTACGGGGTCGTTTGGGGTTTGGTTTGGGTTTTCACCCTTTAACGGCCTGTTTTCAAGTCTAAGTGTAATTTTTGCAAATTATCGTCATACTCTCAAACCGGGAGACCCGTGACTATGTGGTCAGTTCCTACAAGTTACATTGGTCCCGTGCGAGGTGTTCGTGCCTCCTACGGGGTCGTTTGGGGGCTGGTTTGAGTTTTCACCCTTTAACGGCCTGTTTTCAAGTCTAAGTGTGATTTTTGCAAATTATCGTCATACTCTCAAACCGGGAGGCCCGGGACTACGCGATCAATTCCTACAAGTTACATTGGTCACGTGCGAGGTGTTCGTGCCTCCTACGGGGTCGTTTGGGGGCTGGTTTGGGTTTTCACCCTTTAACGGCCTGTTTTCAAGTCTAAGTGTGATTTTTGCAAATTATCGTCATACTCTCAAACCGGGAGGTTCGGGACTACGCGATCAGTTCCTACAAGTTACATTGGTCCCGTGCGAGGTGTTCGTGCCTCCTACGGGGTCGTTTGGGGGCTGGTTTGGGTTTTCACCCTTTAACGGCCTGTTGTCAAGTCTAAGTGTGATTTTTGCAAATTATCGTCATACTCTCAAACTGGGAGACCCAGGACTACGCGGTCAGTTCCTACAAGTTACATTGGTCCCGTGCGAGGTATTCGTGCCTCCTACGGAGTCGTTTGGGGGTTGGTTTAGGCTTTCACCCTTTAACGGCCTGTTTTCAAGTCTAAGTGTGATTTTTGCAAATTATCGTCATACTCTCAAACCGGGAGACCCGGGACTACGCGGTCAGTTCCTACAAGTTACATTGGTCCCGTGCGAGGTGTTCGTGCCTCCTACGGTGATCGTTTGGGGGTTGGTTTGGGTTTTCACCCTTTAACGACCTGTTTTCAAGTCTGGGTTTTCACCCTTTAACGGCCTGTTTTTAAGTTTAATCCAAATGTTTTCAAATTAACAATAGGGAACTAAAATATATTTTAAGCATCAAATAAAGAGGAATCTAAAATATGTATTAAGAATGAGAGAGCATGAAAACTCAAATAAATATTACCTTTATCATTCGTTGGTGTCATCAATGGGAGGGAGAAAGTCATCGTGCCAATACAAAAATCCGTTGTTACCCACATCTCCCAACGTCTCACAAGATCCTTGTTTTCCACCCCAAACTAGATATTCAGGCACTTTTATAAGGTCGAGTACGATCTTCACTTCTCTCTTTCCTAACTCATGGAAGTGAACTGAAGATACAGCTCCTGGCGGTAATTTCCTACCATAACCGACGACTTGACCAGTGTGAGATAGTATTTTGCATTCCACCATCAAGCTAAAACTTGAAACTTGGGATGTGGGGGGAGTAAAAGGACTAGAAGGAGTTGCAGTGTTTGGAGATGGCAATGCATGAGAATTATGTCCAACACATACGAACTTTTCACTCTCAAAATTCTTTACAAAATCTGAGAGTGTAGACTTCACACCCTCCATTTCTTCTCTGAGGTTATCCATTTGATCCTTCCAACTTTCGTTGTCCACATTTACCTCTTGAAGCATTTCTCGAGCAAATGCAGACGCCAATATAGCTGTTCTAGAAATCGTGGACCCAACGCAACGAACACGTCCTCGCGTGTCTTTCCCAAATACATCAAAAATTGGCCCAGCATCCAAGGTCTCCTCTTGACCACTCGCTTGGTATACATCTAGAAGCATTTTAACCTTATCCTGTACATAAAGACATTAAAGTTATCATTTAAATTACATATTGGGTAAAAGAAGGAAAAAGAAAAACATTAAAGCTAAATTACCGCAAATGCTTCATCATGAGGCGCATAATCTCCGCCTTTTACTTTATGAGTTGACAACCACAATTCAGCACGGGTTGGTTCACGTCCATGCTCCTTTTTCCAATTATCTGCAGCTCGGGCATAACCATAACGACCTGTGTTATGAGTAGTCGTTTTCGCACAATTTTGTTTTATCTCTTTATTTTTTCTTCGCAAATCCCTTTGGGCCTGTGCAGCTTCATTGTCACAAAATGCCTCCCAATCCTCAGGTTTAACATTTTTAGGAACATTCTCCCTCCACTTTGCAACATCGTCACCCTTCAAAATTACCCTTATCTTGGCCTTGAACTTCTTCCAAGACTCGTTAGCTTTTTTCATGAACATGCTTTTTTGATTATCTTTCACATCGGGAAAATCTTTCTACAATATATGAAAGAAACAAAATTTATCATTATGTAATTAAATTTAGTAACAATTACAATTGTAGCCAAAGAGAAAAAATAGTATACCTTGAACATTGTCCAAATCTGATTCTTATATCGCACGTCTACATGTCTCCATGTTATATAAGAAACCGGTATATGCGTCCTAGTGAGGTCTCCCCATCTAGTAGAGGGTGTAGCTGAATTATTCCCCACCGGAAGGCCATGCTCGTTAAATTTTAATCTCTTTGTGGAAAGTGCATCACCCGTTGTCGAAGACCTCGAAACAACCTTCGAGCGGGAGTTTGATCCTGGTGTCGCACCACTTGGTGACGGATTTGAAGTATCACCCACCTGAGACATTATTTATCTGACAAGAGATTGTTTGGCACATAAATAATCAGAATAAACAACAACAAATGAGAATATACTTATACTGTTTAAAACAGATATATATATATATATATATATATATATATATATATATATATATATATATATATATATATATATATATATATATATATATATATCTGTTTATATATATGTTCTGTTTTAAACAGAATTATATATAAACTGTATATATATATATATATATATATTTATATACATATATACATGTATAAATATATATGTATAAAACAGTATGTAAAACAATTTACTATATTATAAATATATATGTATAAAACAGTATGTAAAACAGTTTACTATATAAATGAAATGGTAATCTCTTTCAGTTTACAGATATATATATATATATATATATATAACAGTTTACAGATATATATATATATATAAAACAGTATGCAACATGACTGCCCAATCTAATCTATCTAGTCAGAGCTCGTGAAACATGAAATGGTAATCTCTTTCAGATCACAACTCAGAAGTTCAGATCATATTTAATTCTTCAGTGCAATTTTTTTTTTGCCCATTATATTCCACTTATTAAGCAATAAATCGATTAATGACAAGAAAACTAGAAGTTAAAGTCAATGATTCTAGACAATTCATTATATTCATGTTACAACAGATTAACTGAATCATTGGTAAGTAGCATTCATAATATCATGCATATTAAGACTGAAGTTGTATAGATGTAATACAGTGATTAATGCCCAAACATTCAGGATGGGGAAACCACACAAATAAGAGTGGAGTATCAAGCTATTCCACAGTCCTGCAGTCAGTGCTTAGTTTTTGGACATACCAGTGCAAAATGCCCCTTGGCAGACGGGAAGAAGGTGCTAATATCTAAAGAAAACAATTGAATAGAGGTACAAGTCAATGATAACACCAAAGAGGAATGGACTAAAACAATTGTATCCTTGAATCGGAAGTCCAAAAGAACCATATGCCTACAGTAGCAAATAATAGCTTCTGGAATTGGAGTTATTGCCACAACTACCCTGAAATTAGGGGTGTGGCTAGGGTCCTCATTGCTTGGGACACTGTCATTTTTAAAGTTGAGGTTCTGAATTCTCATCCTTAAGCCTTATTTTGTAAGATTAGTTTTGTAGAGGTGAATAAGTTCTTCTTTGCTACCCTTATATATGGGTTGAACCTTGACCATGAGAGAATTCCTTTGTGGATTTTTTTAGACTAAACAATACCACCATTGTTGACCAACAGTGGACCATCATGGGTGCTTCAGTATCGCCAGAAACAATGAAGAAAAGAGAGGGAGAATGGGAACTGATTTGAGGGCTTTAACTGAATTCAACAACTGCTTAGCTGGTGTATATATATACCCCCGACTATATACATATATACCCCCAAAATTGCTACCAACCCTGAAATCCCAACAACTGATATACCCTCGAAATCGCAACAACTGATATACCCCCAAAATTGCTACCAACCCCAAAATCGCAACAACTGATATATATATATATATATATATATATATATATATATATATATATATATATAGAGAGAGAGAGAGAGAGAGAGAGAGAGATGTAATACCTGACGAAGATGGAAGCCGGAGCAGCGACTCGGAGCAGGAGCAGGAGCAGCGACTCGGAGCAGGAGTAGCGATGGAAGCCGGTTGCGTGGGGAGATAAGGAGGAGATGATGGGAGATGATGGGGAGCCGGTTGCGTGGGGAGATAAGGAGGAGATGATGGGAGCCGACTGCGTGGGGAGGGAGAGAGAGAGAGAGTTAGGGTTAGATTGTCTTGAAATTTTGGTTCCCTCTTCAAATTTTGGGGGTGTTATTTTTTTAACAAAGCGTACTCATATTTGGCACTGTTTAAAACCGTGCCAAAATTTGGCACTTTTTCAAACCGTGCCAGATTATGATAAAACCGTGCCAGATTTTGGCACGGTTTTAAACAGTGCCAGAATCTCCTTCCCTAAGCGTGCCAGTTTCCTGTTTTTGGTGTAGTGAATGCAATATAGAATCGAACGACAGAAAAGAGACTCTAACACGTTTACCCACGTGCACATGCAATTACTTCTTATATATATATACATATATACACACACACATACACATTAATGCATAAAACAAATTTATTCCAAAACGTTACTTGTGAAGCACCCTATATCTTTGACTCATTTGAGTCTATATTATATAGACGTCGTCTAGTTTGGAGATAGTGACAAAATTTGAGTCATACCCTAGTCTACCAAAAAACCTCAAACTCCACATGATATTTCCTCTATTAGTCTCAAAGGTATAATACCAACACTGCACCTAGGATTGCATTTCTATGTTGCATTCATATCATATTAGGCGTTTGAGTATTAATTCCCATTAAAATATTTTTTCCAATAATTTTTAGGAATTTATAAACATTTTTAAAACAATTGAATTTTGGTTTTAAAATGTTGTGGGCTTATTTGTAATATCAATTAGTTCCTAAAAACTTTGGCTGGGTAGAATTCGAAAGCGGCAGAGAATTTTGTGGTACAAAATGGAATTCTTTAAAACTCAAAAACACGTGTTTTTGATTTAATCCGCGCCTTACACGTATTGACTAGTTACCCATTAGATCTGTGTTTGTTTACTTGTAATACCCCGTATTTCTGAATATTCTATTCAATTAAATTGGAGAATTAAATGAGAAAATACGGCTTAATTTAATCTACGTAAGAGGAGTATTTAATGAGATTTATTAAAAATTGTAATTATGGAATATTAATCGAGAGATAGATACCGATTTATATTGCCTCATTATGTTTACTTAGTGCGACTGGTAAATAGTTACTTAACGCGTGTCGACCGTGTTGGGTTGAGAATGAGTAATATTTTTACGTGACTCAAATGATAATTTAGAGGTCACAGATGAGTCCGGAAGGGTCAAATTAGTCAAAATCGTATACTCGGGGGTACTAGTTGAGTCTCGGGGTAATTTTGGACTAAACCGAGATCGTTCGGGGACGTTTTGATGTTTTAACATGAGAGGGTATGGAGACCTACGAATTTGAGAGCCTTTTTATCAGTCGTATGAAAGAGGGGTTAGAGTTAGAAAACCCATGTAAACACCAATACCATTAGAGAGAAGGAGAAAACCATTCTCAAGGCTTAGAAGATGCTTTTGAGAAGGTTGGGCTTGGATCTTGCACCCTAGGAGCCAAAGGAGGAAGGATTGAAGAAGAGAAGCATCAATCCATCATCAACTCCACGAAATCAGATTCCCTCTGTCAAGGCAGGTTGTTTATTGCAAAAAATTATAAAGTTATAATACCCATGTGTAGGATTTTTGAGTAGTTTTGTTAAATCAATATCTTGATAGGAGAATAATGATATTTATACATGTTGGGATAGGAATCGCATATAGATTGATTTAACATATGTAGAGGATTAATATTCAGAGTAGACTTGATGATTATTTCGGAATAAAATCTGGTTTTTGAATTCATATATGGGAAAAACACCATAACTAGGGTTTTAAGAAATTCTGGATTTAATTCACTATTTCTTTAAAGGAATTGGGGTTTTGATGTATTTGACACGTTAGAAATTGTCCTAGCATATGTGGAAACATGTCAGGATCATTGGGTCGAAGTTTGGTGGACTATAATGAAGTTTGGAGATTTGTTAATGGAGGAAGAGGTTAACGAAGAAGACGAACTGCGTCTATTCCTGCTCGATCGATCGATCGATCTCGAATGTCGATCGATCGATCGAACCCAGTAGTCGATCGATCGACGTAAGCTGTTTTTCCTGAATTTTCCGTGTTTAAGGTTTCTTTGATTTCTGAGAATCAATGAGTATCCTAGGATTTATATTATACTTATATGGGAGTGAGAATGAGACCAGTAGGTATATTATCGAGGTCCGATAAGGCCATTGGGTGTAGGACTTGGATTATGGACCGACGAGAATAATTTGATTTAGTAGAGTATCGGGGGAACTCGAAATTGAGTTACGAGGCGAGGTAAAGTCAATTCAAGTAATAGACCAGTAGGGTAAGTAATAACTACTGAAATTATATGTGAGGGGTAACTAGGACCCTTAGAGTTGTGTGAATACTCAAATAAATGCGATCAATGAGGTAAATCGTAAAGCAAATATTGTACGGTAGATATAAGAGATTAAAATATTACGCCCGAACATAATCAATAGGTCGAGCGTGTACCTACTGAATTATATGATCTTTTAGGTCGAGAGAAGTATACCCAAATTAACTATGTTAGGGTCGATGAGATATTCCGAACTAACATAGGGCTATTATATGTTTGGTGTCGATATAAAATGCCGAACCAAACCTTTGAACTGGTGGCGTGATGAAAGAGTCCGAGCCCAAATTTGTGTATATAAATAATTGGGGTCGATGTATCATTCTGAACCAATTCTTACTTGGGGTCGATGAATCATTCCGAACCAAGAGTCCTTTACGTGTGTGAAAAGGAAAAAATAGTAATGACTGATATTTAGTATATATTGTGTGTGAAATATATACTTGATGATATTCTACTTATGTGTATTAGTAGATTGATATATATTATGTATTTAAAGATACATACCGAACTGGTAAGTTAAGTAGTGAAACTTAATTACGAAACGTAATGTTAGATAGAGATATCTATATAGTAATTTAAGTAGTGAAACTTAATTACAAAAGTGGGAAGATAGAAATTGTGATAATTGTAGAAATTTAGTAGTGAAACTAAATGAGAAGTTTTGAAACATAACATAAGTGAAATGTTACTTGAGTATTAATTAACCTTCGCGAGATGTTAATGAAATGGATGTACTGTATGGGCTAGACGAGAACTTAAGAATAGATAAGTTCAGATGATTACTTAGTCTTAGTTAGCTTGGAAAATATGGCTAGGTAGGCTAAGTGTAGAACGTTAGGTGTGCACAAAAGATGAGGGGTGAGTAAACTCAAGAGAGTGTACGAGAACCTAACATGTGTAATCAATAACCGCATTTTATATTGTGATAAACGCTTGTTAAATAATTTCAAAATGTTTTGAGTACTAACTCTTGCTATAAAATATTTTCAAATCCTTTTAGGTGTCCAGCCACAGGGACGCTATGTATGATGCTTTCATTCCAGGGACTCGAAGCTGTAGCACAGTGGATGCTTACAGGATTTTTATTAGACGGTATCTCTCATTCAGATCTAGTGAAAGATCTCACACTATTCTTTGTATGGACTTGTAGTCCAGTATCAGTCTCAGATGTTTAGTTTCAGACTAGTGGTTGTTCTACTATTATTTTGGGATTTTAGCCGATGGTTTATTCGGTATTACTCTTATTCTTTTTTACTCACACTTTGTTGATTGGGTTATAGTACATGGTTATTTTATACTTTGTTCCTCATGGTTGATTTATCTGTTTTAAGAAAGATAAAAATTTTCACCGGTCTAATTTTTACTTAGGGGATTAGTAATTAAAAAGTTTTCGACAGTGATGCTAAGAATGAACCATTTGAGAAACCTGTTTTAATTTAATAAAGGCCCCTATTTTAATTTAATAAAGTCCTGATCACCCGATGTTTAATTAGGCGGGGTGTCACAGATGGTATCAGAGCATCAGGTTCTAGTGTCCATAGGATCTGTACGGCTTACTACATTTTCAGCATATCGTTTGATTGATATAGAGCCCTATCTTAGGATTGTTGTACTCCTCTACGTACGTAGTTTACTTTCACTTGCTATTTAGTAGATGTAGTGTTATATATACGAGTTCGATTGGGCATGGTACGTCAAACATGGTGGTAGGACCAACATTGGCGTTGGGAGGACTTTAGGAGGGAGGAGCTCGGCATGAAGCATGGGGTGTTCGAGGATGGTAATCATAGGAGAGATAACCGTTGTCGAGGTCACTCCTTGTGTGTAATGGAAGTAGATGCTGCAAGAATTGTTGGGGCATATCAGACATTTTTCTAAGTATCGCAAAGGCAAAGGGTGAGGCTAATCTAAACCCGCCCAACGCAGTGATAATGGGAGAAGGTCTGAAAGATCTTGGAAGAGAACGACCTGTGAAAAATTTGATAAAACGGCGACTGTGCATGTTAACCAATGGAAGTAGAATGTACAGAGGTTTTGACATTTAGGATAAAGTAGAAATACTCAGAAGTGAAAATCTGAGTAAATTTTTTTTATAGGCAACGTGGTGGGGATACCAGTCACCACATCCGGACCGAAGGTCAGTATACAAATAGAGGGACCTTACGTATAGTTTAACCGCAAATTTCTCCAATGATCGTTCAAAAGCGAAGTGAATGTAAATTTCTGAACCCATCACGTGAAAGCCTGGTAGAGGCCAACTGTGAGAAAGAAATTTATCTGTTGAAGTGAACTTGTACCCGATGAGATAGGTACAAGGGAAAAAGAGCCCTTGAGAGAATGGACTCTCGAGTTGTCGTTCGCAATTTTTGGTAAAACTCTCCTTGGACGACTTATGTGTATGAAGGTAGTATGGTGCTTCTTACAAGGTTGACGTAAATGCTCCTAGGTGGGTGGAGCTAAAAGAGTTTAAGGATTGAGTCAAAGAGTAAGAATGAATGTAATGGGGCTAGTGCAAGCCATAAGTGGAAACCCGCTAAGGGATTCATTGATTTGATCCTAAGTCGGGACTGTTAAGTCTAATAGTGCGTTCCTTGGTCAGCGAAACTAAGGGAACCATGATGATAGTGTTAAAAATCAAGGCTGCCAAGTCCGAGAGGAGGAATACCCTAAACCAGTCGGTGTGGCCAGGAATAAGGGGATTTATGAAAAGATGTCTTATGTGGGATGTAAGAATACGCGTGTTAATCTTGTCCAAAGTTATTTAAGGGAATAATAACTCCGATACGTTTTTTTTTCATTTCTGTAAGGACAAGCATATTATGTCCGGGAACCATTTGAACCACCAGTGCGATGGGGAAGAAAGTACATGAGTTTTAGCCTCAAGTGAATGAGGTATTTGATGATGCCTCACCTGAAAGAGGTCGAGCTCGCATTATTCATTAGTATTTTGGAGACTTCAGAGATTATGGATGTCTCATAGTGATTGATCCCGGTGTATAGGGACTTTAATGATGTGATTCAAGGTATATCGTATGACCGCTGAGCGGAGAGATCGAGCTCATTGTTATGATTAATGCTAAGGACTTAGCGATAGTATAAGTGCAGTGCCACTTGACTCATTTAGAGATGTTGGAGTATGGTCACACATATTATCGAGGAATGGAATTTGAGTATCTCGACTATGTGTTGTCCCAATAATGCTCAATAAGAATGCATGGAGAGAAGTCCCTTGTTTAAGTTCGATTGCGAAAGGGGATGCGACTAAATTTTTACGCACGTCAGGAGAAGAGACGTTGTTAAATACTAGGGCATTAGTGGAACCGGTAGTGTTGTGGAGAAACACTGAAAGGCTTAGTTCACCACGAAGGGATATGTGGGAGTTTGTGGGCAAGAATTTGATTCTTGGTCTATAGGGGATTGAGAATACCAAAAAAATTGTAGTCACACCGTGAAGACAAGGCTAGAGTTGAGGAAAAGCATGTTACGAGTGCGACGTTTGCAATGTTTTTGAAAATGTGCATGGAGAAAAGGGTGTATGTGCGCCCTAGTCAATTGGCTTTCTTAGTCATCCGAGATAGAGGGATGCAGAAAAATTATATTTGATAAGTGCACCGGTGGGGAAGTTATGAGGCAAATCGTATCGATGAAATGGATTGAACGTCAAGGGAGATAGACGATGATCCAAGCTAATATGTGCTGAGAGAGCCAGCACACCCTATGGGATAAAAGTCGGTGGGAAGCCGTTCAAAAGTTATCTCTTGATTTGGGAGGCCTAACTGTTGTGAAGAAGTGATGCAAGGTTCTACTTAAATGAGTGTTGAGAGTGACTTGCGCGTTACTAAAATGTTGATTCTTATAGTAACCAACCCTAAAAGTGCGCCAATTACGAAGAGTGCACGAATTGTAAAGTATAATATATCCGAAGAGAAAGGGGAATAGAGTACCACTTGAGGAAAGATGACTAAGTGGGAAGCGGTGTTGAGGAAGAGACATAGTGAGATTGTCTCCAGACGCACCACTAGTTGATAGAGAAAGATGGACTCGAAATGAGCAACCGGAATGTGGTAGTGAACCTACGTTTCCAATGATGAAATGAGGAGACAAACTTATAAATTATTGATGGGCTGTGAACATCATAATTAAGCCAACATTTCGTTGGGGTAGCGGAATGGGATGACCGGGATGGATTAGTATGTAGTTGAAAAGGAAGAGTGCACAAGTGCATGGTGCCGCTGTACATGGTTGTGAATAAGGATGAAATCCTAAAATTCCACCCTGTGAGAGATGGTCAGGGAGGAATAGAGATAAAGTTTTATTTTGAGTATGTTGTGTCGTCTACGACTCAATGTTAGTAAGAAGGGTGATAATACGCCCTTACGATAGTGGAATTTTGGAGAAGCCCACTGATCAATTCATAGGTTGAATGTATATCTATATGAGCATATTTATAGGTAGTGTGAGTGCCTATATGGACTGTACATAAGGATTAGGTTCGTGGGTACCTATTACGAACAATACATGTACTTTGAGGTGTGGTTCGAGATGAAATTCCAAACTCTTAGTTCTTAACGCGTGATATGAGGACATTCTATTGGGGTATGACATTTTAGAATATACGAAGTGTGAAATATATGGCTCACAAATTGTCTACTCATATGCGATGATATATATATATATATATATATATATATATATATATATATATATATATATATATATATATATATATATATATATATATATATATATATATTGTGCTCGAAGTGTGATTCCGAGACAATAACCCCAAAAGCGTTGTAAAAGGGGAGTGATTATAAAATAAGTGTTGATAGTATATGTTATGTGTAAGATATATATACCTTATGATTTCCTACTTATGTGCGATAATAAGTATGCTTAAAATCTGTATTAGGGTCGATGATGTTCCGGACCAAAACATGAAGTATCGATTTGGGGTCGATGATTTTTCGAACCAAATCGATGATAAATTTGGTATCGACGGAAGGTCTGAATCAACATATGCATTACATTTACCTTGGGGTCGAGGGATTTCCGGACCAATGTAAATGATAGGATTATTGGGGCCGATGATTTTGTCGGACCAATTTCCTTTATAGTATATATTGTGTGTGAAATATATACCTTATAATATTCTACTTATGAGTGATAGTAGACACATAGATGTTATATAGAGAGATATACATCAAAAGGGTAAATTAAGTAAGGAGATACTTAATTTCAAGAGTTAACGTTAGATTGGGAAAATCTATGGAGAAATTAAGTAGTGAGACTTAATTATGATATACGCGACATGGGTAACATGCGATAAGAGTTTATAATGAAGCAAGGCATGTACTTGGGGCGACCGTTAGGCTGATATGATTTGATTTTGGGTATTAGAGGATGCAGTCATGTTTAAGGTCCTTAGTCTTAATACCAGCCTCATCCTAATTTCGAGGACGAAATTCCTTTGTAAGGGGGGGAGTATTTAATATCCCGTATTTCTGAATATTCTATTCAATTAAATTGGAGAATTAAATGAGAAAATATGGCTTAATTTAAACTACGTAAGAGGAGTAATTTAATGAGATTTATTAAAAATTGTAATTATGGAATATTAATCGAGAGATAGATACCGATTTATATTGCCTCATTATATTTACTTAGTGCGAGTGGTAAATAGTTACTTAATGCGTGTAGATCGTGTTGGGTTGAGAATGAGTAATATTTTTAAGTGACTCAAATGATAATTTAGAGGTCACAGATGAGTCTGGAAGGGTCAAATTAGTCAAAATAGTATACCCGGGGATACTAATTGAGTCTCGGGGTAATTTTGGACTAAACCGAGACCTTTCGGGGGCGTTTTGGTCTTTTAACATGAGAGGGTATGGAGACCTACGAATTTGAGAGACTTTTTATCAGCCGTATGAAAGAGGGGTTAGGGTTAGAAAACCCATGTAAACACCAATAACTTTAAATAGAAGGAGAAAACCATTCTCAAGGCTTAGAAGATGCTTTTGAGAAGGTTGGGTTTGGATCTTGCACCCTAGGAGCCAAAGGAGGAAGGATTGAAGAAGAAAAGCATCAATCCACATCAACTCCACGAAATCAGATTCCCTTTGTCAAGGCAAGTTGTTTATTACAAAAAATTATAAAGTTATAATACCCATGTGTAGGGTTTTTGAGTAATTTTGTTAAATCAATATCTTGATAGGAGAATAATGATATTTATACATGTTGGGATATGAATCGCATGTAGATTGATTTAACATATGTGGAGGATTAATATTCAGAGTAGACTTGATGATTATTTCGGAATAAAATCTGAGTTTTGAATGCATATATGGGAAGAACACCATAACTAGGGTTTTAAGAAATTATGGATTTAATTCACTATTTCTTTAAAGGAATTGGGGTTTTGATGTATTTGACACGTTAGAAATTGTCCTAGCATATGTGGAAACATGTTAGGATCATTGGGTCAAAGTTTGGTGGACTATAATGAAGTTTGGAGATTTTTTAATGGAGGAAGAGGTTAACGAAGAAGACGAACTGCGTCTGTCCCTGCTCGATCGATCGATCGATCTCGAATGTCGATCGATCGACTAGGTCGATCGATCGATGTAAGCTATTTTTCCCGAATTTTTGCCAATGGATGATAATCCTGAATCCAGTAATAGAAACACTGGAAACCCCCAAATCCATCCGCTCCTCAAAATCTCCAAGATGTGGCTGGAATTATGGCCAATTTGGCTCAAGGCCAGACGGCCATGCAAGAGACTTTGCGACAACTCATGCAAACTATCCAGGGTGGAGCATCGACCCATTCAGGACAACGAAGTGTTCAAAGAAATAGTCGTTTACTTTCTTCGCGTATTAGGCAGAGCGATTCATATCGCACTGAAATATCTGATGATTTTTCTTATCAACTGGGTCAAACTTCGTCAGTACGAGCCACAGATACTGAACAACACATCACTCTCTCTCCAGAAAGGACTAGTGCATTGGAAATATTAAGTTGGGTCTCTCCTTTTGATCGATTGGGCCCTAGGAAGAATAAAAGTCCTCCTAAGGCTGTGTCGAGAAACTTTCGACGACCATCTGATCTAAGAGAAGGTTCTGCCCAATCCCAACCAGTTGCTCGACATGATAGATCCCAGTAAGAGAATTCAACCCGATCAATTGCTCAAACTAATAGGCCCGAGGAGGGAAAGGATGCATGGAAAGGCTCTATTCAAAGGTTGGAGGATAGACTAGGGGAAATGGCTAAGGACAATAATCATCTACAAAGAACTTTTGTCCAAGGGACGCCTTTTATACAGACAATTATGGATTTTCCCACACCATCGAAGTTCAAAGCACCTGTTGTAACCCCCAAATATGATGAAAAAATTGACCCTGTCCTTCATATAAAACAATACCAAGCTGCTGTCGACATCTATGCCGTGCCAGACGAGATGAGATGCAGGGCATTTTCGGGAACTCTTACCGGATCTGCACAAATATGGTACAATAATCTTCCTCGGGGGAAGATTTCAACTTTCTTTCAACTGGCCGAGCTCTTCATTGGAAATTTCTATTTTGGAGAAAAACTAGTTAAACGAGTGGCACATTTGTTAAGTGTTAGATAAAAAATAGGTGAGAGCACCAGAGATTACATAACTCGTTTCAATAACGAGAAGCTCGAAGTTATTGATTACGAGGAAAAAACAATAATAACTTCTTTGATGAGTGGACTGTTGCCCAATAAATTGTACTATACTTTGGCCAAAGATCCACCCAGAACCATGTCGGAACTAATGGCAAAAGCGGCCAAGATCATGAATGCCGAGGAGGCTATGGCTGCGAAGAAGAATATGGACACCAAAGAGATCAAGGTGGAGGTTGGTAAAGCTAAAAGAAAGAACATAAGAACAATAGTGGCGACAAGCAGTCAAAAACAAAGCCATCATGGGAGGTATTGAAGAAATTTGAAAATTATACTCCTTTAAAAGTAGACATAAACCACGTTCTAGAAGAAATCAAGAACAACGAGGAACTAAACTGGCCTGAGAAAATGAAGTCAGAAACTGACAAGAGGAATAAGGCCAAATATTGCGAGTTCCACAAAGACCATGGTCACACGACTAAAAATTGTATAGCTCTTCAGAATGAAATCGAAGCACTCATCAGACGAGGAAAGCTGGCCAAGTATGTTGATCGAAGAAATGAAAGAAAAAGCAACGACCGAGCAAGACAGAGGTCTAGATCTCCTCATCGAGCAGAAGAAAATAAGAAAAGAGATCATGAAGATGATCCAGAAGATGACCCCGACCTTCCCAAGAGACCAAGACAACCAGAACGTGAGGTATTTTCAATTCATTTTGGATAATTTGATTGTAATGTTATTACAGGAGGAGATGCAGGAGGTGGGGACCTTACTGCAGAAAGGAAAGCTTACCTCAATGAGGCTCAAGCTTGTTCATACATTCAGATAATAAATCTAACTGAGGATGATCGCCCGAGGAAGGTGAACAAAGAAAAATTGGTCATTGGTTTCTCCAAGAACGACTTCGCAGGTGTACTATATCCTCATGATGATCCACTGATGATCAAAATGAGGATGAAGGAAGTAATAATCTCAAGAGTACTGGTGGATAATGGTAGCTCGGTGGATATCATGTTCTACTCATGCTTCGATAGTTTAAATCTAAAGTTGTCTCAGGTGGAGCCTTATCATAGGCCCCTCCTAGGTTTTGCTAGCCAGAAAGTCTTTCCACTTGGGATGATCAAGTTGGATATGTTCATCGGTACATGGCCTGCTTGTCGAACATAAAGAGTACGTTTCTTTGTGATGGATAAGAATGTCCAGTCAGCTTACAATATCATCCTGGGAAGGGTAGGATTGAAGAAGTTCGAAGCAGTACCATCTACCGTACATCAATGCCTGAAAATTCCAATAAATTTTGGAGTGGGGGTTGTGAAGGGTGACCAAAAAGTAGCTCGAGAATGTTACTACTCATCTGCCGAGCAGGAAGAACTGGAGGAATCTAGGAAAAAAACTACTACCTACCAAGTGGATGAAGGTGCAGAGATTGAAACATTGGATCCTAGAGACGAGTCGCAGCTCGTGAAAGGTCAGGTGGTGGAAGCTACTGAAAATATCATTCTGGACGACGAGCACCCGGAACGAAGAACTCAAATAGGTTCGTCGTTAGATGCCTCACTAAAACAGGAATTGATAGTTTTCCTTAAAAGCAGAAAACAAACTTTTGCTTGGAGTCATGAGGATATGTCAGGAATAGACCCAAATTTCTTATGTCACGAGAATTTCTTATGTCACGAGCTCAATGTGAATAAGGAGATCAAGCCAGTGAAGTAGAGAAGAAGAGTGTTCAGCCCCGAGAAGAACCAAGCTATACAAGAGGAGGTCGAGAAGCTCCAGAAAGCTTGCTTTATTGACGATGTCAAATATCCAGACTGGTTAGCAAATGTGGTGATGGTGAAGAAGAAGAATAACAAGTGGAGGATGTGTGTAGACTTTACCGACCTTAACAAGGCATGCCCAAAGGATCATTTTACTTTGCCCTGAATCGATCAATTAGTGGATACTACCTCGGGACACGAGTTGTTGAGCTTCATGGATGCTTATTCTGGTTACAACCAGATTAAAATGAAACCTGAAGATAGGGAGAGTACCTCTTTCATTAACCTTAGGGGAACTTATTGTTATAATGTTATGCCTTTTGGTTTGAAAAATGCAGGTGCAACATATCAGCGGCTGATGAACAAAGTGTTTGCAAAACAAATCAGTTGCAATATGAAAGTTTATGTTGATGATATGCTGACAAAGAGCAAGAAAGCTGTTGACCATCTAATGGACTTAGGCCAGACCTTTGACCAACTAGATAAATATCAAATGAAGCTGAATCCCACCAAGGCCATATTCAGAGTACGAGAAGGCATGTTCCTCGGGTATATTGTCAACCAATGAGGTATTGAAGCAAACCCTGAAAAGATCAAGGCTCTATTAGGGCTGCAATCTCCAACGACGAAGAAAGAAGTCCAAAGTCTCACTGGGCGAGTTGCAGCACTTAATAGATTTGTATCACGAGCAACTGATAGATGTCTCCCATTCTTCAAAACACTCCGAAAATCATTTGAATGGAGTGAGGAATGCGAGAAGGCCTTTCAAGAGTTAAAGAAATACTTGGGAGCACCACCACTGTTGTCCAGGCCGGTAATGGGAGAAAGATTGTACTTATATCTGGCAGTTTTGGAAAATACAGTTAGCTCGACATTAATAAGAGTGGAGGATGGAGTGCAAAAACCGATCTATTACACTAGCAAGGCCTTCCGAGGAGCAGAGATCAGATATCCAAGACTGGAAAAGTTGGCACTAGCATTGATCGAGGCGAGTAGGAGAATGAAGCCGTATTTCCAAGCTCATACCATAGTTGTGTATACTGATATGCCATTGAGGCAAGCTCTTCATAAACCAGAAAAATCAGGGAGATTGATGTACTGGGCAGTAGAATTTGGTGAATATGACATAGTTTATGAGCCTAGATCGTCGCTAAAAGGGCAAGCAGTAGCAGATTTTATAGCAGAGTTCACCTCTCCTGATACCTCCGAGGAGCAAAAGTTGCACACCGACCAACCTGTGGATGTTACAGGATCATCAAATTTAAACCCCGATCAACTTAAGGTGGTCGGCGAGCAAGAGAAGATGGTTGACGAGCAGCAAGAAGTGATAGAGGAGGATAAAAGGACGTAGTAAATATTCCACTGAGGAACTCTGTACGATCAAAAATTTGAAGACGAGGTACCTATATGGAATCTATATGTAAATGGATCTTCGTGTATTGCAGGTTGTGGAGCAGGGATTGTTTTGAACAGCCCGGACGAGGTCGATGTGGAGTATGCTTTGCGCTTCCAATTCAAGGCTTCTAATAATGAGGCTGAGTATGAAGCTATGATTGCAGGTCTTAGTTTAGCAAAAACTATAGGGGCAGAGCAGGTCGTCGTATTCAGTGATTCACAACTAATCGTGAATCAAATATTGGGGGTATATGTAGCCAAAGGAGAATTAATGATTAAGTATCATAAAAAAGCAATGGAGATTTTATCAAGTCTGATGGCAGTGCAGATAATTAGAATACCAAGATTAGAGAATGCAAGATCAGATGCCTTAGCTCGGTTAGCCTCAGCAACACGTACCGAGCTACGAAGAACAATCCCAATAGAAATACTGGCTAGTCGGAGCATAAATGAAGACCTGATGATGAACTTTATTACCATTGATTTAGGACCATCTTGGATGGATCCCATCAGGGCATATATTGAAGAAGGGGTTTTGCCAACTAATAAACTTGCAGCCAAGAAACTGAAGTTTAAAGTTGCTCGTTATGTAGTGACTAATGACATTCTATATAGACGAGGAATCATAGCAGGTTTGCAGAGATGTGTCCATCACTCCGAGGTGAAAGACTTGATTGAAGAGGTACATGAAGGGTCTTGTGGAGCCTATGTTGCTGGTCGGACACTTTTGCAAAAAATAATGACACAAGGATACTATTGGTCGACAATGAGGGCTGATTGCATAGCCTATGACAAAAAATGTGACAAATGTCAACGCTTCTCCTCTATCAGAAGAACTCCCCAAGCATTGTTGACACCCATTACTTCCCCTTGGCCATTTGCCATGAGGGGAATTGACTTGGTCGGGCCACTTCCAACGACCAGAGGAAGATTTAAATATCTCGTCATCGCAGTGGATTACTTTACTAAGTGGGTGGAAGCCAATCCTCTTGTCGACATGACGTACGAAAAGGTGTACCAATTTATTTGGAAGAATATCATCTGTATATATGGTCTTCCCAATGCATTCATCACCGACCATGGAACACAATTTGACAACGAAGAGTTTGCTGCATATTGTCATCAGTCGAATATATTAAAAACCCACTTTGCACCAGGACATCCCCAGAGCAATGGGAAAATTGAAGTGACAAACAGAACGCTGCTGAATGGCTTGAAGAAAAGATTAAATGATGCAAAGGCAAATTAGATCAACGAGCTACATTCTGTACTGTGGGCTTATCGTACTACTCCCCGAGTAGCAACAGGAGAATCTCCATATATGCTGGCATTTGGAAGTGAAGCTGTTATACCTGCCGAGCTGGGCCTCCCAACACACAGAGTGCTGAATTTCAATTCCCCTGTCAGCGACTTGATGAGAAGATTAGACTTGGATATGCTCGAGGAAGTTAGAGAAGAAGCATCCATCAGGAATGCTGCATACCAGCAACGAACAACTTTGTTCTACAACAAGAGAGTGAAGAAGTGCGACCTGAAAGAAGGGGACTATGTGCTAAAGAAAGTAATTCAAAAGCACAATAAATAGGAAGCTAACTGGCATGGGCCCTACAGAGTAACAGAGGTTGTTAGACTAGGGACATATAGGATTGGAACTTTATAAGGGAGGAGTTTAAGAATGCATGGAACGCAGAGCATCTTCGTAAATATTATCAGTAGTCTCATCTCTATGTAATACAGTTTTCTTCGATATGAATAAAGTTTTGGTTATTTCGCCCAATTCTCTCCTTTTGTTGAAATTTTTTCGGAGTACTAGTACTTCACACTACGCATCAAGCCCAGAAATACCAACTCCGGTTGGTTGGGAAGAAAATCCACCAACTTTACTTGGTCGGGAATAAAAAATTTCCCAGAAATACCAACTCCGGTTGGTTGGGAAGAAAATCCACCAACTAAAAATTTCCCAGAAATACCAACTCCGGTTGGTTGGGAAGAAAATCCACCAATTTTAGTTGGTCGGGAATAAAAATTTCCCAGAAATACCAACTCCGGTTGGTTGGGAAGAAAATCCACCAACTTTAGTTGGTCGGGAATAAAAATTTCCCAGAAATACCAACTCCGGTTGGTTGGAAAGAAAATCCACCAACTTTAGTTGGTCGGGAATAAAAAATTTCCCAGAAATACCAACTCCGGTTGGTTGGGAAGAAAATCCACCAACTTTAGTTGGTCGGGAATAAAAAATTTCCCAGAAATACCAACTCCGGTTGGTTGGGAAGAAAATCCACCAATTTTAGTTGGTCGGGAATAAAAACCAGCTAAGGCTGGTCGAGAATAAGAAATTCTACCAACTAAGTTTGGTCGGAAACAAAAACCACCAACCCCGGTTGGTCGGAAACAGTTGGTTAAAAAAATGAAAGTCATTTCAAGGCTTAAAATTAAAAAGCGGTAAATTTCTTGATACTTATGGTATTTTAAACTACCAACATAGTTGGTAAAAAAAATGAAATATCACCAACTCTGGTTGGTCGTCAGATGATTATCATCAATACAGGATAGTCAACAATAATTTTTCACCAAATGTAGTTGGTCGGCAATTTAAAATAACAAAATATTTCTATCTTATACATGCACATTCATTAGTAAATAAAAAGAAATGTTTTACAAAATATTTCCAAGACAATGACAATCGATATTGCAAGTAAAACTAGAAGTTTTTCGTTAAATCCAGAGCAAAATACATTGAGAATGAAATACATATTACATTGTTACATCAAGAATCCTATTCTATTGGTTTCTTCCCCTCTGCCTTTGAAACATGTTCTTCACCTGCTGGAGGGTCGTCTAAGGCATAGGGGGAATTTATGAAATTAAGATTTTTGAGCATCCTGATGTTCATTACTGATGGCCGATCAAGTAGGTGTTCAGGGCGAGATATCTCAATGTTGGAATGAAGATTGTAATCGCCGAGATATTTGGAGATTAAACACCGAGGGATTGCCCGAGCAGGAATCCAGCTCATGTCGAGTTTGAATGGTGGCACTGGCAGGTCGAGCAAACCAGGATTATAGTAATCCCATAAATAGTGACCCTGTTCCTATTGTAGCACACCCAAGGCATTTAGCCATCCTTTCTTGTACCCCTCATTGTTTGACTGCTGGATCCGGTCATCGAGGTGATAGAGGGCTTCATTATAACCAGCCATACAGAACTCTCTGGGTTGCTTGTGGAATTAATAAGTCAACCTTTCTAGCTACTCGTGGAGATTTTTTAGAAAAAGTTCTTTATTCTCCAAGGCAAACTTTTGTGCAGAGAGCTGCTCATCCATATTTGTAATCTTCTTGGACATCTCAGCTAATGCTTGATTCTTCGCCATTAACTGGAAGGCCTGATTCTCCAAAGCTGATTGAGTTCTTTGCTCTTCAATAGTAAGCCGAGCAGCCCTTGCTCATCCTCGAGAACCTCTTGCTCGATCACGAGCAGAAGTAGAAGCTCCAATTCTCTTCAAAGTCTCCAATTCATCTCTCAAATTGGCATTTTTGACCTCTAAGAAAGAGAAACCCTCGTCGTTGATAGGGACCAAAGCGTTCGAGGAAGACGCTGCAGATTTCAGCTGAGATATCTCTCCTCGCAGGTTATTGTTTTCCTGTTCCAGCAACTTAGCTATCTGCGTGTGCTCTTCAACCTCGGTCTTCAGAGTTCTCTCCTTTATGTTATAGGCAGCAATCAATCTATCATATCCTTTATCAGCACTTAGTCGCTGATACTTCTTCTCATATTCCTGGTGCAAAAGGGATGAATATCCTTGTATTGTTGTTGAAGCTCCTCGAGAGTGCCCTGGAGGTCTTCAATCATCTCATAATATGCTACATTGTTAGCCACTGCCCGGTCGAGCAGACACTTTAAATTATGGTAAGCTTAAACTGCTCGTTCTGAAGCATCTGGACTGAGGATATCGACGATTTCAGATTCATTCAAGTCAGCATGGCCAGCCTTGAAGTAGTCGTTACTTTTTTTCATCGGTTCTGTATCATGGGCTGACAAGAGTTCCATTCTAGCCATAAACTGGTAAAGAAAAGAGATGGAAAGAATCAATAAAATGCAGACAGAGCAAGAAGAAGAGAATCAACAGTATGAACAATCAAAATTTCAAATTTTATTGCATCATAAAAGAAAAGTACATAGTTCAGAGTTACATTTGACAAAGAAAATAAACAGAGAGAGAAGTCCAAATAACTCTACACCTTCTCCTTATCTCCCAAAAATTTCTCAGGAAGTTAGGACGAGGAGGAAGTTTGCTCGGATGGCATAGAAGGTTGTTCGATGGGTGCTGGAAGCTGCTCGGCTGAAATATTGGTTGATTGAAGCTGCTCGGTAGGAGTAATAGTTGGTTGGGGCTGTTTGTAGTGAAGTTCAACAGTAGGGACCTGATCCCCAACCATCATAGAAGATTCCTCGGAGGCAGCTTCATCCTCTTCTTCTTCCCCGGGAGAAGGAGGGGGGCCAGGAATGCGTCGCTGAAATAAGTCTTAATTCTCATCGACGTTCATCTCTTTCAGAGCAGCAACCCAACCAAACCTGAAGTATTTGAGGCTGCCATACTCCATTTGTGAGATCATGGCAGCCAAACCCTTATTCCAACCTTTGTCCCAAAAAGAACTGAAGGACTTTTTCACAGCCAGTTTCCTTTTTACCTTCTCCGAGGAAAGCTTCTCAGATAGAAGTTCCTCGGCAACTTTTAATTTCCTTTCTGCCTCTTCATTCTGACGACCAGCGTAACGAAGTCTACTTAGCTCTTCCTCAGCAGATTTGAGCTGATTTTCAAACTCTCCCTCATGTTAGAGCTTCCCCTCGAGCTCTTTGTTCTTCTTCTCCAAGTTTTTTATTTTCTTCTCCAACCCCTTGGAGACTTCAACAGCCTGATCCCTCTCCTGCTCGGTGGAATTAAGATTCTTCTCCCAAGAAGCTTTATCATCGACATACTTCTGATGAGAATCCTGTAAAGACTACGTCAGACCTACAAAAGCCTCTTCTACACCACCCGAGGAGATGGACGACTTGATGGCTTCATCTTTCTTCAGAATAGTATTAAAGCAAGTTACAAACTGGGAAAAGAAAATAACTGTAAGTCAGTGCAAGGACATAACATTGAAAAATGAAAGTTTAGATTAACAATACTTACTGAGGTAATGTGTTGAGCTTCCAAGGTGGTAACCCTATCCCGAGAAAGATTTTCTTCAATACCTTGGATCTCGGGGATGATCCAAGACTTCACCGAGCTCATGGCAGAGTTCGGAGCAACAAAAGTGGGAACACCACTTCCAGTAGTTGGAGGCTGAGAGATGGATTCAACCAAATTGACCGAGGAGCTTTTCTTAAACTTCCTCGGGGGAACAGGAACATTCTCGACCAAGGATGTCGTCTTGGTCGGTGATATAACTACAACCTCACTTGGATGGAAAACAGTTGCAATCTTGCCTGGAGCCACAGGGGGCTTCTCGGCAACCTTCTTAGTAGCAACGGGAGGAGGTGCATCAAGTTGTCTTGTCCCTTCTTCTGGGACATCCTGCTTGCTTTTCTTTGCCTCTCCAGCAATAGAGGCAGATTTCTCGAAGAGGGCAGGAGCTCTTCTTCTCTTCATTCTGTCACTAAGAGGAATATATGACTCAGGAGAAGAACTTTCAGAAGCTGGCACTGGTTCTATGTCACTTATCACCTGACGAGCAGTAAAAGACGAGGTGTAACTCTTGTACTGCAACAAGTATGAAGCTGATCTGATGTGTTCGTCGGCAACAGTTTGATGCAAACCCCAGATAAGTACCACATCAAAATATTGACAAAATTTCAGACATAAGGGGTTTGGAGGAAAATAAAAGCCACATTCAGCTACAAAAAGATTGGGGAACCAATGTCCCTCAGCCAAACGAAAATAATCTGAAGGTTCAGAAAGTTCTTCCAAAACGACCCATGAAGGAATAGAGAAATCAGAACGAAATTTATCAAGCGACTCAATAAGGTAAACCATGATGAATAAAGGAAATAAAAAAGAAGGAAGGAGATCTTACAGAAAAAGGGTGGATCAGTTGACAACGAACGATGGAAGGAATGAACGCACAAGATAGAGAGGAAATGGAGAACTCAAAGATACAAATTTGAAAAAGTAAAAGACGATAGGATTTTTTGCAACGCTTAAATACCTCACCTTGGGAATGGGTAAAAATAATGATTACAAAGAAAGACGTTTGCGCTACTGGCGGCTAAAAAGACAAAAAGGGCACGAAGACCAAAGCAGTTAGAAAAATTCGAAGAGTCTGATTCTATGAATTCGAAAGGAAAAATAAATACAAGGAAAACACTCCTAAAATTTAGGATGACCATTTAATCCCTCCATATTTCGAGAAGAATGTTCCACACTCCTCAACCTCGAACTGTGAAACATTGGGGGCTTCTGTTGATACCAAAATTAGTCCGCTGACGTGGATCAATTATGTGAAGACACATGTCACTCTACATGGTATCTACAAACATTTTTGAATAACACCCTGACTTCGAGGAACTCAACCTCCCCGACCAACTATGATGTTCCGAGCAATAAGTATACTCCGAGCAACTCGTACATACCGAGCTACTTAGGCGGTCCGAGCAGCACCTCGATCAGAGCATTTATTACCGGATAATTAAGAGGATTAAATGCGCATTAAATGCTCATTATTATCATACAGATGTATACGCCTATTGGACAGCTATGTATCACCCTTTCACATGTACAACCTCAGGGATATAAATACATTGTATCATCCTTATTGTAAGGACTCATAATTTCTTGGTAAAATCTGTTATCGAGAATTCCTAAACAGTCAATAATAACAAAACAGTGGACGTAGGCCATTCCTTTAAGGCTGAACCACTTTAAAATTCTTTTGTCTTACTTATTTTAATCTGTGATTGAATAATTAGAGATAATCTAATTTTTTACATCAACAATAGTAATGACTGATATTTAGTATATATTGTGTGTAAAATATATACTTGATGATATTCTACTTCTATGTATTAGTAGATTGATATATATTATGTATTTAGAGATACATACCGAACTGGTAAGTTAAGTAGTGAAACTTAATTACGAAATGTAATGTTAGATAGAGAATATCTACTTAGTAATTTAAGTAGTGAAACTTAATTACGAAAGTGGGAAGATAAAAATTGTGATAATTGTAGAAATTTAGTAGTGAAACTAAATGAGAAGTTTTGAAACATAACATAAGTGAAATGTTACTTGAGTATTAATGAACCTTCGCGAGATGTTAATGAAACAGATGTACTGTATGGGCGATACGAGAACTTAAGTATAGATAAGTTCAGATGATTACTTAGTCCTAGTTAGCTTGGAAGATATGGCTAGGTAGGCTAAGTGTAGAACGTTAGGTGTCCACAAAAGATGAGGGGTGAGTAAACTCGAGAGAGTGTACGAGAACCTAACATGTGTAATCAATAACCGCATTTTATATTGTGATAAACGCTTGTTAAATAATTTCAAAATATTTTGAGTACTAACTCTTGATATAAAATATTTTCAAAACCTTTTAGGTGTCCAGCCATAGAGACGCTATGTATGATGCTTTCATTCCAGGGACTCGAAGCTGTAGCACAGTGGATGCTTACAGGATTTTGATTAGACGATATCTCTCATTCAGATATAGTGTAGGATCTCACACTATTCTTTGTATGGACTTATAGTCCGGTATCAGTCTCAGATGTTTAGTTTCAAACTAGTGGTTGTTCTACTATTATTTTGGGATTTTAGCCGATGGTTTATTCGGTATTACTCTTATTCTTTTGTACTCACACTTTGTTGATTGGGTTATAGTACATGGTTATCTTATACTTTGTTCCGCATAGTTGATTTATCTGTTTTAAGAAAGATAAAATTTGGCCCCGGTTTAATTTTTACTTATGGGATTAGTAATTAAAAAGTTTTCGACAGTGATGCTAAGAATGAACCATTTGAGAAACCTGTTTTAATTTAATAAAGGCCTGATCACCCGATGTTTAATTAGGCGGGGTGTCACATTACTCTCACAACCTTAAGATTTAATCCTGTTTGTTCGATCATTGTTAATCAATGGCCTGCATGTAATTGAATTAATTATTGTGTCGACTGAGATGTCCAATGAGAACTCGTTTAAAAGTGGTGCGCCCTCAGCCCATAGATTTACATCGGTTAAGTGAGAATCAATCTCATCCGTTGGTTTCAACCAACCCTTCCAGATCCTTCTCATCATTGTATAAATAGAGACTAAGTATTATAGGTTTATGATCTTTGGATCAGTTGTGTTTTGAGAGAAAATAAGGAGAGAGAGAGAGAATTCAAACCCTAAATCAAACTCTTGCAATTTTTTCTCAGAAAAAACCCTTGTGAGTTTCAGTATGTTTGATTGTGTGAGGATCCATCCTCTCTGGTCTTAAATCTCTTGTCTAACTAAGTCATAAAGTTTGGATTTCATTTTCTCTTCATAGAAAGTGTAGATCTGAACTGTGAGTGATACAAAACACGTAATCATACTTAGTTTGATTTCTTTCTTCAAGATATCTTCATTTGTTGGTTGTTTTACTCTGAAATGTTTATGTTAAAGCCAAAACCAACAAATCTTTTTCTGTTTCCAGTTTCTGAGAAAAACCAGACTTAGATCTAGTTAAGATCTTGAATGGGCTTTTACACTTTCATATATTTAACATTTTGTGAAATAACTGTGTAAATAAAATAAAGAAAGTGTTTAGGACCTTGGTTCCTTTTGATAACAAGGTTCCCTCGAGATCTGTGGATATAAATAAAGATCAGAAGTCTGAGATTTTCAAACAAATTGAGATTCAGAAATCATGTCTGCCTTTTAGAACGAAATCTGTAATTTGATAGGTATATTGTCTGTATAAGTGAGTGTGTATTGCTGTGACACCCCGCCTAATTAAATACCAGGTGATCAGTCCTTTATTAAATTATAACCAAGGTGAACGGTTGGTTCATTCTTAGCATCACTGTCGCAAAATAAACTTTTCAATTTAAACACCCTAAATAATTAAGCTAAGTGACAAAACCATTTAAAACCTTATTTCCATTTTTAATTTAAGTCCAATAATAAAAACCCTTTCATAATACACAGTTTAAGAGTCACATAAATAACTATACTAGAAAAGATCATTCACGCAATTTAAACATTCAAATAACTAAATCCAACTATAAGACTTAAAAGGAAAAACATCCTGACAGTAACAAATCCCAAAGTAAAAATACTAAAAGTAAATTAATCACAATCTCTGACAAACCCAACTGAATAAGGAAAAAGGGCGACACATGACCATCTGAATGAAATTGAACTAAGAGTGGAGTCAATAACGAGGTCGTCTAAGAAAAAGGCCTGCATCTCCCACATAAGCTGCAGCGCGTTCTGACCAAAGGAACCTAAGCATGACGCCCCTGTGGCTGGGCACCTGTAATATACATATATATATACAAGAGAGAAGAGATAACAGGAAACGGGTCAGAGCCCGATTGTAAAACAATTTAAAATTTAGTTTAGCAAATATTTAAAATGTTTACCGGCTAATGAAAAAATTTATATTACTATGCGACACTCTCTTGAGAAATTCTCACCTCTCTTCTAGTGTGCACACCTACCGCACTATTAATCCCAAGATTTTAGCTTAACTTAAATTCCTCATAAGGTTTCATGCCGAAAACTACTAGGGCTAAGATAATTAATTTCTGAGAGTAAAGTTTTCATATGAATCTTATTTCATTATAAAATCTTTCAGTATTTCCTCAAACTTTCCAAACACTGATATTAAAGTCGAAATGTTTATACATTACTTAACTACTTTCAGTCACAGTAGAAAGTTCCAAATTTAAAGTCTCTCTCTCTTTATATATTAATCACTCATATAATATATATACTATCGGCACCCCACATAAAATTTATGGTGCTGGCATACTCTGCTATCAAGTCCCCGTATCAGTCGTAGTAAGGGAAATACTAGTTCAGAATCACTCTCAAACTGTATTAACACAAAACACATACAAATAGAGGCGAAGCATAGTTCCAAGTCACTAAGAGGTCAGCACATACCCTCACGTCTCTTAGGACTGTCTGACTATCGATCAGATAAGTCAGTAGCAAGATTATGAGATAAAATCAAATCAATTACGTTGTTCGAGGTGCTAAAAGTAACTAAATTAAAGGGATAAATTTGTAAGAATTTATGCCTAATAAAATCCCCCTAACTTAGAACTTTGCGTGTCCCGAGCAATGTAAAAGAATCATAGCAAGGCTTAACTCTTTAAAATCATTTTATTGGGATAGAATACCTTTTTCGCTGGCAAGCGATTGTATTTAGCGTATGCAACAAGCCTTTAAACCCCTAGGTCACCCTAGTAGGAAGAGTGGTGTCTCGTGAGGGTTTGCAGAGAATATACCCACAAAATTCGACTCAAAGAAACTTCAAAATACACAAAAATTGTATAATTCAAACTTTCCCAGAAAATAGTCATCTTCAAGTCATATTTACAAGTCTCAAATCATAGTGCATGTGTGCGAAGACAAAAATTTAACCGCGAATTTCCACCGATTGACCATTACGTTACTTATCCGAAAATTCGTTTTTATTTCAAATTCTTAAGGAATGCTCTGTCAAATGAATCACTCAGAATGTGGCTATTCTCTCGGTATGCATGATATAAAGAGTAAATATAATGGACGAAAAGTCAGGCACACAAGTAGAAAGTCGAAAATTTCATAGTATTTGATATGCCCATATATACCCTCGGTCAGACTGAGGACACCCTCCACCAAGACGGGCCCAAGAAGGTCTCTTGGTCCCTCATCATGGTACGAACGACCCTCCAAGGGGCCGGCCCTTCATCAGTCCTAGACGACCTTCAAGGAGCCGACCTCTCATTAGGCCCAGACGACCCTTCAAGGAGCCGACCTATCATTAGGCCCAGACGACCCTTCAAGGAGCCTACCTCTCATTAGGCCCAGACGACCCTTCAAGGGGCTGACCCCTCATCAGGCCCAGTCGACCCTCCAAGGGGCCGACCCCCTAATCAGTCCCAGAAGACCCTCCAAGGGGCTGACTCTTCATCAGGCCCAGACGACCCTCCAAGGGGACGACCCCCTCATCAGGCATCAGACGACCCTTCAAGGGGCCGACCCCTCATCAGGCCCAGACGACCCTCTAAGGGGCCGACCCCTCATCATGGTCCAGACGATCATTCAAGGGGCCGACCCCTCATCAGGCCCAAACGACCCTTTAAGGGGCCGAACCCTCATCATGGTTCAGACGACTCTCCGAGGGTACGACAGTACGAGGCCTAAATTAGGCCAGACTGACTACCTGAAGGAACTTTGCCCTCGGCCTCATATCATAGGCCAAGGATGACATCATCACAGTGCGTGGTTTGGGAGACGCGTGGAACAGTGCGCGTGAGGCTCACATGGCACGTGGAAGACCGTTATAACAATATCACCCCCTCATGTGAGGGAATATTATGTCATCATTTGACATCTACAGGTGTCAGTAGGGGATTGGATAGATCATCATTCACATGTACCATGCATGCTTGGGGGGTACACTACACCCCCCAAGACCTATATATACTTATCACCTACAACCCTACAATGGGATCGATCGATAAATTGTGACCCTAGAAAAAACGCTGCTTATACACACAGTAGAGAGAGAAAGTGAGCTTATGTGCATTGTATACAAGGCCATTAGTGCCCATACTTAGTGGATCACACACTCACAGTGGATGTAGGCCTAATTGGCTGAACCACTGATTAGGCATAAATTCTTCCTAATTTATACCTTGATTTAGTTACTTTTAGCACCTCGAACTACGTAATTGAGTTGACTTTATCTCATAATCTTGCTACTGACTGATCCTAATGAGTACACCGAGTTTCTGGTATTTTGTAGTGATTTTACAGGTATTTGATGTCAAGAAACAGAAGAAGGAAATCGGAAGAATCAAGGAAGAAAGAAGGAAAGTCAAAAGGGCAAAAGTGTAATTTCCACCCGAAACTCGGATGAGGTACCTAAAGAGAAGTTGAAGATATCACATTCACGAGCACATAGGAAGAAACGACACCTCAATCGGAGTCCCGGTACAAAAGGTATGAGCAGTCAAAGTGGAGCAAAAAAGTCAAATAGGCAGACCGGTCCGCCCCTACCCCGGACCGGTCCTCTGTGCAAACTCCAGAAGACCTCGGATCACAAGCAAACCGAAGAAGGCAAAAATTAAAAGAACCGGTCCGCCCCAAAATAAAAAGAACCGATTCGCTTCAGAGGCAGATCGATCCACCTAAGGCCCGGACCGGTCCGGGTATCGAGATTTAAAAATCTAATCTTCTTCCAAAGAATCCTAGTGCATCTAAAATTCCTAAATTCATGGAGGGTATACAAACACGATTTATTATTGTTATTTTACACGGGGAATTAGTAGGATTTTCCTCTCTTTTTCCAGAAACCCTAGTTTAGCTACAAATTCCAGTTTTAATTAAAAGATTGAGGCTTTATTCAGAGATTAGTGGATGACCAGTTTTATTAATTGCTGCAATTACTGCTCGGGTGAGATTAGTGATTTATTTCTTCTTTTCAATTTCATTCTACATTAATTCACAAGTTTGCTTTAGATTAATCATGTATTTCTGCATATTAAACACTGTTTTCATTACTTTCATCATGCTAGGCTAGATTTTCTAAGGCCGGGATACATGAACCCAGCCTGATGTGTTAATTGCATGTATATAAAATTAGTCCTATGAATTTAGTGATTGAATACGTCCGTATTGCGTAGGAACACAACAATTGTAGGTCTTTATATCTCGTTTGCCTCTGGGTAACCGGGATGATTTAGAATGCAATTCGAGTGTCACTATCGCGATACCGATTTACTCGTCCTCAGATTAAGTATGATGCGGGCTTGAACCTCGTATACGTAATGCTTGGGAGTACTAAATTTCGGGTCAAATTAATCAGTTAAATTTACGATTAGTATTATAACTGCAATACACTAGGGTTGGGGGATTGTATTCCCGTTCTGTTTTTCTCATCACTTAGTTCAAAAGTTTTAAATCATCTTTCAATCATCTTTTAGGTAATTTAGTATAATTGCATCTTTTCATAATTTCATAATTGCATTTAGCTTAATTATTCCCAAAACCAAATCATTTTCCCTTTCTTTTTAGAGTCAAAGTTAGGATTCCTTCGTCTTTTCCCGTCGTCACAACTCCGTTGTCCTTTTTCCCCGAGGATCGATACCCGACTTGTCAGATTATTACTTGAGCGACAGGCTTGCACTTGAGCCTAGAGAGTACGCACTTCTGAGACACATTTTGAGTCGTGTCAAGTTTTTGGCGCCGTTGCCGGGGAATTAGGTAGACTTAGGATTAGATCGAGTCAATCTAAAACTTTGACCAAAAATTTCCAAAAATCCAAAAAACATAAAAAAAATTCAAAAAGCACAAAAAGATTCACAATCATCATCTCTCCTAAGCTTTAATGCAAAATTCTGAACTCACTCCCACACCCCATAATACTCCAACCAACATTCACGAAAATCCAATTGTTGAGTATAATCCCGATAGTCCCCACACTCCAAACGCCCCACAGTTCTGGATCCCACCTCCCACACCGTCACATTCAATCTCCAATAAAACTCTGTTTTCCTTCCTAGGACACACCTCCGAGCACACCTCGAGCACACCAAGTGAGAGCACCGAGTCGTTAAGTGAGGAAGAGATGTCGCAACACGACAGTGCACCCGCCGGTGAGGAAGATCCCCCATACCGCCCGCTGAGAGAATTCTTATATCCCGAGCGCACTGTCACTCCAGGATGCATTATACTCTCGTATAATGCCAGGCAATTCCATTTCAAAAATGGGACGATCCAGATGTTACCGCATTACCATGGTATG
Source organism: Sambucus nigra (assembly GCA_949130495.1). Taxonomy (NCBI): domain Eukaryota; kingdom Viridiplantae; phylum Streptophyta; class Magnoliopsida; order Dipsacales; family Adoxaceae; genus Sambucus; species Sambucus nigra. Next base: position 319,491,733 of record OX422215.1, on the reverse strand, counting down.
GATTCTGAAAATCCATACCTCCATATTAGGGAATTTGAGGACGTGTGCGATACTCTCAATGATCAAACCTGCATACAAAAGGTGATCCGCCTCAAACTCTTCCCTTTCTCGCTCAAAGATAAAGCTAAGACCTGGCTATGGTCTTTACCTCCTAGCTCGATTCCTTCTTGGAATGAGTTGCAATCGAGATTTCTCAAGAAGTTTTTCCCAACACATCGAACAATTTCCACAAATTCAGGCGTTCAGACGATCTGAAAATGAGCCATTCCATCGATGTTATGAACATTTCAACGAGTTAGTTACTTTATACCCCCATCTTGGATTTGATTCAACGCAAATCATCTCTTTTATCTATAATGTACTGAATCTTAACTCCAAACAACTTGTTAAAACTATGGGAAGTGGTCTGTTTGTCGATTTAGATGCCCACGATGCTGAGCTTCACCCGAGGTACGTCCCCGAGACTACCCAATCCTGGGATACATCTGATCCTAACGCTCAAAATTGAAATCGTCAAGTGACCACAACTCCGTCGACATCTGACCTATTTCACGTAGACAAGAACTCTATGACGGACAGTCGATTGGACACCCTTGAGAAAGGATTTCGAGATCTATGCGGGATATATGGAAAAGGACCAGCTGGATCCATACCAAACCCCGTCGAGAAGGTGTGTGCGATTTGTGAGGCAGGACATTCAACTGAGGAATGCCCGACTATACCCTCCTATAAAGTAATGCTTTAGGAGCAAGTTAGTGGTATAGGAGGATTTAAGGGAAATTTCAGTGCCCCGCACAGGAATTCATATAACCCTTCATGGAAAAACCATCCCGGTTTTTGCTATGCGCAACAACCTGCTATAATGAACCCTCCTTCACATGTTGGCCCTCCTCCACCATAACACTTTCAACAAGCTCCACACATGCAAGGACATATGCAAGCACCACCACCTCAAGGAGCATATATCCCGCCACCGCGGAGAACTCTCGAGGATACCATGAATCAAATCATCGTAAGTCAAACCGCAACTAATGCCAAATATGATCGTCTGATTGGCAACATAAATGTAAGTCTGTCAAAGATACAATCCTCGTTGAGTGTGCAAGAGAAGGGCAAATTTCCTGCCCAAGGCCAAAGATCTCCCCAAGGTCAAACTAGTGTTAGCTCCACCTCTACTGAACATCAGGAGCAATGTCAAGCTGTGACCACTCTTCATAGTGGGAGAGTCGTTGATTTATCACCTCCCCCACACGACACGATAAAAGACAAGGAGATTTCGCCCGACACGAAAGAGGCCGAAGATGTCCCCTTGAATGAGAGTGATAAAGAAGACTCTAGTGAGCCAGAGGTGGTGGTGAAACCACCCTCCCCGGCACCGTTTCCTCAAAGGTTTATTCCCTCCCATAAAGGAAACCCACGTGAAGACGTGCTAGAGGTGCTAAAGCAAGTAAAGCTGAATTTACCTTTCCTCGATGCCATAAAGCAAATTCCAGCTTATGCAAAAGTCATTAAGGACTTCTTGACGGTAAAGAGAAAGATGAAGGTAAAGAAGAATGTCTTTCTAGCACAAAACGTGAGCTCCATTCTGCTAAATGAGCTCCCGCCTAAATTCAAAGATCCCGGTGCACCCACCATATCCTGCATCATTAGAGATAATAAAATCGAAAAAGCCTTACTCGACTTGGGAGCAAGCGTAAATATCCACCCTTACTCCATCTATAGGCAACTTGACTTGGGCGACCTCAAGCCCACAAAGGTCACTCTCCAATTAGCGGATCGAACAGTGAAGATCCCACGAGGCATAGTCGAGGATGTGATCGTCCAAGTTGACACTTTCTACTTCCCGGTAGACTTTGTCATTTGGGACATGGAGCCCTCCTTCAATTTGAGCAATCATGTCCCCATCATCCTTGGGTGTCCATTCTTAGATACGACTAACGCAATCATCAATACTCAGAATGGGCGAATGCAACTCACTTTTGGGAACATGACCTTGGAAACCAACATCTTCCACATAGCCCAACATACGGGGTAGGAAGATGATCTTCACGCGAAGAGCCTCATAGATGAGATAGTAGAGGAGTATTTCGAGGAGAATTACTGTGGCGACACTTTAGAGTCCTGTTTAGCGGCGATACACGAGAGTGAGGGGACGTACACCGACTTCGAGAGGGAGGTTGGAGAGTTAAGAGAGTTACTCGATGAGAGCACGCCGGACGAGGACATGAGAGATGTTAGTTGGGTTTCTAGATTCAAGGAGTTACCTCCGAGGGATACTCGCATGGTTCCCTCCGATGAAAAATTTCCAACCCTTGAATTAAAGAAACTCCCCTCCCATATTAAATATGCATACCTAGGAGAGGATGATACATTTCCTGTTGTTGTCTCCTCTAGCCTAGACGAAGAGCAGGAGGGTAAATTATTGAAAATTCTGAGGAAGCACCAAAGTGCTTTTGGTTGGTGCATTGCCGATTTGAAGGGGATAAGTCCTTTGATTTGCACTCACAAGATCCATCTCTAAGAGGATGTCAAGCCCTCTCGAGAAATGCAAAGAAGACTAAATCCCAACATGAAAGAAGTTGTGAGAACCGAGATTATCAAATTATTGGATGCCGTGATTATCTACCCAATCTCGGATAGTAAGTGGGTGAGCCCTATTCAAGTCGTACCAAAGAAGTCGGGCATGACTGTGATTGAAAATGCTAAGGGAGAGCTAGTTCCCCAACTTACCACCACCGGGTGGCGCGTTTGCATTGATTATCGAAAACTCAATACAGGAACTAGGAAAGACCATTTCCCCTTGCCATTTATTGATCAAATGCTTGAGAGAGTAGCGGGCCACCCTTACTATTGCTTCCTGATGGTTACTCCGGATATAACCAAATTGAGGTAGATGTACTTGGCCAGGAGAAGACGACCTTCACTTGCCCTTTTGGTACGTTTGCCTACAAACGTATGCCATTTGGCTTATGTAATGCACCCGCAACCTTTCAAAGGTGCATGTTGAGCTTATTTAGCGACATGGTAGAGAGAGGACTCGAGGTGTTCATGGACGATTTCAGCATTTTTGGCACCTATTTCGATCATTGTTTAGAAAAGCTGGAAAAAGTACTCGCCCGATGTGTGGAAAATAACTTAGTGCTGAATTGGGAGAAATGCCATTTCATGGTCACCGAGGGAATAGTTCTTGGCCACATAGTATCTTCCAAGGGAATAGAAGTTGATAGGGCAAAGATAGATGTCATAGCTGATCTTCCCCCACCAAAATCGCTTAAGGACGTGCGCTCATTCTTAGGCCACGCGGGGTTTTATCTAAAAGGTTCATTAAGGACTTTAGTGCCATCGCTAGACCCTTAAGCAACTTACTCATGAAGGACACCCCGTTCGAGTGGACGGAAGCATGCCAAAGCTCTTTTGAAAAATTGAAAAACATGCCTGTGTTCGCTCCCATCATGCAAGTTCCGGATTGGTCCTTACCATTCGAACTTATATGTGATGCTAATGATTATGCAATCGGGGCTGTTTTGGGCCAATGAAAAGATAAGCAAGCTCATGTCATCTAATACGCTAGCCAGACCCTTACCGAACCTCAACTCAACTACTCCACCACGGAGAAGGAGTTGCTAGGTAGTCTTTGCCCTTGATAAATTCCGGTGATATCTCATCGGTTCTCCCATCACTTGCTTCACCGACCACGCGGCTTTGAAATACCTACTTACAAAGAAAGATGCCAAGCCGTGTCTCATAAGTTGGATCCTACTCCTACAAGAGTTCAATCTCTCCATCAAAGATAAGAAAGTAGTAGAAAACGTCGTTACTGACCACTTATCACGACTTTCGTCTGACGTACCTAGTGATCCCGTACCCATAGATGAATACTTTTCGGATGAGCAACTTTTTGCTACCTCTTCCTTGCCCTGGTTTGCGGATATAGTGAACTATCTTGTCACGGGAGCCGTCCCTCCCGATTGGACACTGCAAGATAAGAAGAGGTTCATTACTTGGTCGCGCATGTTCTTTTATGACGATTCATTCCTTTTTAAATATTTCACCGACCAGATCATCCGACGATGTGTACCGGATGACGAAATCCCGAAAGTCATCCAAATTTGTCATTCAGAAGCTTATGGAGGCCACTTTTCGACGAAAAAGACGGCCGCAAAAATTTTGCAATGCGACCTCTATTGGCCCACAATATTCCGGGATGTGAACGCTGCTTGCAAATCTTGCAATAGGTGCCAGCGGATGGGGGCCATTACCCGACGAGACATGATGCCTCTTACCCCTATACTCATTATTGAGATCTTTGACTGTTGGGGTATTGACTTCATGGGCCCTTTCCTCTCGTCCTTTGGTTTCCTATACATCCTTGTCGCGGTAGACTACGTTTTTAAATGGGTGGAAGCTACAGCTATCAAGACAAATGACAACAAAGTGGTGATAAAGTTCCTACAGGAACACATACTTTCCCGCTTCGGTGCACCGAAAGCGATAATTAGTGATAATGGCACGCACTTTTGCAATAGGCCATTCGCGAAGCTCATGAGAAAGTATGGTGTCGTTCACAAGGTTGGAACGACTTATCACCCACAAACGAATGGGCAGGCCGAACTAGCGAATCAGGAAATCAAGAACATTCTTGAAAAGACCGTCAATCCTACCCGGAAAGATTGGTCACTTAGATTGAACGATTCGTTATGGGCCTATCGTACCGCATATAAGAATCAACTCGGATGTCCCCATTCCGCTTTGTGTACGAAAAACCTTGCCATCTTCCCGTTGAGCTCGAACACAAGGCGTATTGGGCGATTAAGCAATTGAATTATGCCATGGATAAGGCCGGTGAAGCCCGCAAGCTTCAATTGAATGTGTTAGAAGAACTACGCAATGATGCATATGAGAATGCCAAAATTTCAAAAGAAAGAATGAAACTCTCTCATGATAGCATCATTCGACGAAAGGAGTTTCTTCCCGGGCAAAAAGTTCTTCTCTACAACTCTCGGCTTCATCTCTTTCCGGGTAAGTTGCGATCACGATGGTCTGGCCCGTTCGTTGTGAAGAATGTTTTCCCTCATGGAGCTGTTGAATTAGATGATTTAAAAGGGGGAAATACATTCAAAGTGAATGGACAAAGCCTAAATCTATATCTAGAGGCGTGTGCAGAAGAAGTCGACACCGTCTGGTTATCGGACCCCGTTTACGGGGTAAAGTGAGCTGTTACAGCGAGGTCATCACCCCCCCGACGTGTATGGGGTGAGAGTCGCGTGTGTTGTGAGAGTCGCGTGTGTAGTGAGAGTCGTTAGGATTAGGTTCATTCGGGAAAAGCATTCATGTGTTTCGGATATTTTGAGTCAAAGGGCGTCGACCAGCGAAATCGAGAGGGTATTAGTCCAGATTGATAGGGAGTATGTTGTGAAACTGAAAATTTTAGGAGAAGAGAGATCGAAACCAAGTTTGGGGAAAATCCAGCCCAAAAGCCCTGGGCCTGACCGGTTCCTTTAGTTTAAGGTCGGACTGGTCCGCCCCTGGACTGATTCCTTTAATTTTAAAAAGGACCGATCCGCCTGTCGAATTTTTGAATATTTAAATACCCGGACCGGTCCGCCCCTACCCCGGACCGGTCCGCCTTCTTCAGATTTGACTTATGCCCTTCCCAAGATTCACCCCCCTTCTCCCCAATCCCATTCATTCCCTCCAATCCATTTTCCCTCCTCCCAACCCCAACCTTTCCCTCCCAAATCCACCCCCTTTTCCCTCCAAACCCTTTCCCTCCAATTCCAACCCCTCCCCTCACCCCTTCCACTATAAATACACCCCAATCCCTCCCTTTCTCTTCACACCTCCAACAAAAGTCCTCTCTTCTCCCTCTCTAGCTTTCCTAGCAAAAATCCCTTCTGTTTCCATGGCTCCCCGCGTTGCCCCCACCATGTACGACTCCACCGATATCCAATCCTCCGGTCACGGCGAGTTTCGCTCCTGCCAAGAGGAGCGATGGTACAATCAATTTTTCGATTTGGGCCGCAAACGCCATATGGAGCGCGCTGTCCAATGGGAAGGGCTGCCCAACTCCGTCACCGCCCTATTGATGGCTTGGGGCTGGTGCCGATTCCTCAACAAACCCTACGAAGCGATTTGGGCAACCGAAGTTCGCTCCTTTTACGGCACCCTAGTTCGGATGACCCAATTCGAGGCCGAAGCTTACGTAGATGGGAATGTCATCCCATTTTCCTTGGCCCATCTCACAGCCAAGTTGGTCGAGTATGACGTCCCGGACGTTCAAGAATTCACATATCCACGAAACGTCCCCCCAGTCAACAAGGATATTGTCATGGCTCGCATTGCACCAAATGTGGCTTGGACGGGGCAAACCGTCGTCGTTGGACGCCTTAACGAGAAGGCGCGCCTCATGTCCAACGATTCCGCCATGTGGGCCCGGCAAGCCACTTTGACCTATCACCTCTTTGACCCCCACACTTCCATCCATTTGCACCGCACTTTATACGCTGATATCATTAATGCGTCCTTGGATGAGAAGGGTACCACCCCACTTCCCTATGCCCGTTTGATCACTTCCATCCTTAAGGATACAGGCATAGCGACGCCGATCGATCACACTCGCATTCCCAGTCCTTTTGGACAAGGGACCCGCACCAAGAGCGCCAAACAGCTAGCTATCCTATGGGCTAGGCGGGGAGGTGGTAGTGACGAAGAAACTGCCCTGAGCGAGAGCGAGGAAGAAGTAGAGGCAGCCGGTGAGGATGTCGAGATGGGGGATATCGGTTCGGACGAGGAGTCAGCGGATGAGGAGGATGACCCAGATTTTGAGTGAGCAGGAAGAGACCTATAAGACCGTATGTCGGCACTTGAAACGAACTTTGACAACTTTATGACCGACTACCGGCACGACATGAACCTAGTTCTCCGCTTCCAAGCGGACATCTATCGACGCCAAGGGGATCCTAATGAGCCATTGCCATCCTACTACCATAACCCCTATGACCCCAACGCGCCCGGTTCTTCCCATCCCCCGCCTCGGTGAAGCTTGCTATGGTGTTGGCAGTTTTGTATTTATTTTTCCTGTTCACAGTTGTGTGCTTTTCCTTGTACTTGTAACACAGTCCTGTTTGTCATAAAAACTGCATTTTTCTCCATTTGTTTATTTTATTTATCGTACGTATTATTTTGCCTTATTTAGATTTTCGTCCTTTTTGCTTGAGGACAATGCAAAAGTCTAAGTTAGGGGGGGTCACAAGTGCGTATTTCTTAAACTTCACAAATTTTCAAAAATGCCCAGAAATTTCAAAAAAAAAATTGAAAAATCCAAAAATATTTTTGTTCAAAATAAATAAAAATTGGAATTCAAAATTTTCAAAATATCATTAAAAGTCAAAATTGAAGTCTCAAGTCGTAAAATCCAACATACACAAAGCCGAAATTGACCAAAGATGGAAATTGAGTGAAAATTGACGACTTAACGAATAAGTGTGGAGATTAACAAACCCGGTGAGATTCGAACCTATCACTTTTTGCGAGTTTTTAAATCTATCCGACTTAATTGTTAACTCAAAGTTCTTTTCAGCGGCAAAAAAGTCGTCGAGGATCTCAATCCTTTCAAAACATGTGTGATATTGCTTTGAAAAACGTGCCAAAATTGATCTCTAAACTTAAATTCATCTCGAAACGCATATGGTAACGCAATTGGTATTTTGGACAATGAAGTAGGCCATCGTTTGTCACCCAAAAATATTGGCCATAAATAGTCGTGAAAAATCACCCCTTTTGCAACCCAAATTGAGCCGAATAAATTTCTCCTTTCATTTGATAACCCGAAAAACCCAAAATAGCCCAGAATTGTGAAAATGAGAAAAATTCATAATTTAAGTCCGGAAAGTGCATAAAAAGGGGCAAGAGAAGAAAAATAAATATGCTCAACAAAAATAGTGAGAAAAGAAAAAGAAGTGAAAAACAGAAAAAGTAGAGAAAAAGAAGAAAAAAATGAGCAAAAGCCCGAAAAAAGCACAAATGGACATTATATATTAATTTTCCAATTCCAACCTTCCCTACCTCTTTCATTTTACCCAATATACCTTAAAACCCCAAAAAGTCCTAACCGAGTCCAAATTGCGAAATTGGTTACCGCGTGGAGAGCTAATACACCAAAAGATAATAAAAGAGATTGAATGCGCGGAAAAAGAGGCAATGTTCCCGTTTTTAAAACCGTAATCCGTTGATGAGATCCTTTCACCATATATATTTCCGTCTTTCTAATTGTATGCGTGATTTTGCGTCCATTACATTTACTCTTTGTATCACGCACACCGAGAGAATAGTCATAATCCGATAGATTCATTTTTGAGAGCATTTCGTGAGAAATTGAAATCAAAACGAATTTTCGGATAAGTAACGTAATGATCAATCGGTGGAAATTCGCGGTTATATTTCCGGCTTCGCACACACGCACTATGATTTGAGACTTGTAAATATGACTTGATGATGCCTATTTTTTGGAAAAGTTTGAATTGCACAATTTTTACGTGTTTTGAATTTTCTTTGAGTCGAATTTTGTGGGTATATTCTCTATAAACCCTCACGAGACACAACTCGTCCTACTAGGGTGACCTAGGGGTTTAAAGGTTTGTTGCATACGCTAAATGCAATCGCTTGCCCGCGAAAGAGGTATTTTATCCCAATAAAATGATTTCAAGAATTGAGACTTTCTAGGATTCTTTTACATTGCTCGGGACGCGCAAAGTTCTAAGTTAGGGGGGGGTTTGATTAGGCATAAATTCTTCCTAATTTATAACTTGATTTAGTTACTTTTAGCACCTCGAACAACGTAATTGAGTTGAATTTATCTCATAATCTTGCTACTGACTGATCCTAATGAGTACACTGAGTTTCTGGTATTTCGTAGTGATTTTACAGGTATTTGATGTCAAGAAACGGAAGAAGGAAACTAGAAGAATCAAGGAAGAAAGAAGGAATGTCAAAAGGGCAAAAGTGTAATTTCCACCCGGAACTTGGATGAGGTACCTAAAGAGAAGTTGAAGATATCACATTCATGAGCACATAGGAAGAATCGTGACCTCAATCTAAGTCCCAATACAGAAGGTATGAGCAGTCAAAGCGGTGCAAAAAAGTCAAATAGGCAGACCGGTCCGCCCTACCCCGGACCGATCCACTGTGCAAACCCCAGAAGACCCCGGATCACAAGCAAACCGAAGAAGGTAAAAATAAAAAGAACCGGTCCTCCCCAAAATAAAAAGAACCGATCCACTTCAGAGGCAGACCGGTCTTCTTAAGGCCTGGACCGGTCCGGGTATCGAGATTTGCAAATCTAATCTTCTTCCAAAGAATCCTAGTGCAGCTGAAATTCCTAAATTCATGGAGGGTATAAAAACCCAATTTATTATTGTTATTTTACAGGGGGAATTAGTTGGATTTTCCTCTCTTTTTCCAGAAACCCTAGTTTAGCTACAAATTCCAGTTTTAATTAAAAGATTGAGGCTTTATTCAAAGATTAGTGGATGACAAGTTTTATTAATTGCTACAATTACTGCTTGGGTGAGATTAGTGAGTTATTTCTTCTTTTCAATTTCATTCTACATTAATTCACAAGTTTGCTTTTGATTAATCATGAATTTTTGCATATCAAACACTGTTTTCATTACTTTCATCATGCTTGGCTAGATTTTCTAAGGCCGGGATACATGAACCCAGCCTAATGTGTTAATTGCATGTATATAAGATTAGTCCTCTGAATTTAGTGATTGAATACGACCGTATTGCGTAGGAACACAATAATTGTAGGTCTTTATATCTCGTTTGCCTCTGGGTAACCGGGATGATTTAGAATGCAATTCAAGTGTCACTATCGCGATATCGATTTACTCGTCCTCAGATTAAGTATGACGCGGGCTTGAACCTCGTATACGTAATGCTTGGGAGTACTAAATTCCGGGTCAAATTAATCAGTTAAATTTACGATTAGCATTATAACTGCAATACACTAGGGTTGGGGGATTGTATTCCCGTCCTGTTTTTCTCATCACTTAGTTCAAAAGTTTTAAATCATCTTTCAATCATCTTTTAGGTAATTTAGTATAATTGCATCTTTTCATAATTTCATAATTGCATTTAGCTTAATTATTCCCAAAACCAAATCATTTTCCCTTTCTTTTTAGAGTCAAAGTTAGGATTCCTTCGTCTTTTCTCGTCGTCACAACTCCGTTGTCCTTTTTCCATGAGGATCGATACCCGACTTGTCGAATTATTACTTGAGCGACGGGCTTGCACTTGAGCCTAGAGAGTACGCACTTCTGAGACACATTTGAGTCACGTCAACCACTATACATCATTGTCTTATTCCTCTTATACTCATATCCTTCCACACACTTATACACTTATACATCTATGGTTGCCATGGTACTTAAAGTTTGAGCTCATCATCACTTATCTGGTGGTGCTAGATTTCAGCATAATCAGTGATAGGATCTCATCAACAGAATACGGTTTTAAAAATGGGAACATTGCCTCTTATTCATTATCTCTTTTATTATCTTTTGGTGTATTAGCTCTCCACGCGGTAACCAATTTTTCAATTCGGACTCGGTTAGGACTTTTTCGGGTTTTACGGTATATTGGGTAAAATGAAAATGGTAGGGAAGGTTGGAATTGGAAAAGTCATTTATGATGTCCATTTGTGCTTTTTTCGGGCAATTGCTCATTTTTTTCTTCTTTTTCTATATTTTTTTATTTTTCACTTATTTTCTTTTCTTGCTATTTTTATTGAGCATATCTATTTTTTCTTGCCCCTTTTTATGCACTTTTAGAACTTTATTGAATATTCCCTTTTCGCAATTCCCGGCTACTTAGGTTTTTCGGGGTACCAAACGAAAAGGATAACTGTTATTCGGCTCAATTTGGATTATCAAAGGGATAGTTTTTAACATCTTTTTATGGCTAATATTTTTGGGTAACAAACGATGGCCTACTTCATTGTGCGAATTACTTATTAATTTACCACATGCGTCTCGAGATTAATTAAGTTTAGAGATTTGTAGCGCGCTTTTTTAGGCAATACCACACATGTTTTTCATAACCGATTAAAATGAAAGGATTGAGATCCACGACGACTTTTTAGGCGCTGAAAAGAACTTGGAGTTAACAATTAACTCGGATTGATTTATAAATTTCACAAAGATGAAAGGTTCGAATCTCACCGGGTTTGTTAATCTCCACACTTATTCGTTAAGTCGTCAATTTTCGCTTAATTTCCATCTTTGTTCAATTTCGGCTTTGTGTATGTTGAATTTTACAACTTGAGACTTCAATCCGACTTTTAATGATATTTTTGAAAAATTTGAATTCCAATTTTTATTTATTTTGAACAAAAATATTTTTGGGTTTTTCAAAACTTTATGATTTTTTTGAAATTTCTGGGAATTTTTGAAAATTTGTGGAGTTTTAGAAATACGCACTTGTGATCACCCCTAACTTAGACTTTTGCATTGTCCTCAAGCAAAAAGGACTAAAATCTAACTCAAACCGATTGAGAAGTGCGGAAAAATAAAACAAATAAATATTTAAAATGCATAAAGACACTAAATGACCCTAACACATGGCTCAATAATACACTAAAAATCACCCCATACGCGTCGGGGGTGCGACAATCTCTCATCTCTCCAAAAACTCACCCGACTCCACTCACAGGATCCGATGCTCTCCTTATTTCTCCCGTCCTAGGATTATAATCCAACAATCGGAACAAGTTGGGACCTCACCCATAGATAAAGGATAGATCGAGAGACTCATCGTGACTAATTGGAAAAGGATCCTCGTGATGCTTACTCAAAGCGTGACCCGTGTGCATTGACTCTGAGGGAACACCTAAGTTTCTTTCCATTTTTGGAACGCATGGGTCATGCTCTAGGTCGGATGAAACACAACTTTTCTCCTCACTCGCCTTCGGGACCTCTAATGGTATGGGTGGATGGTCACAAAGAAGGAATTCATCGATTTTATCTTTCCATTCGCTTTCTTCTAGGTGACTACATGAATCCAATAGAGTTTGGACTTCATCGTTAAGGCTCTCATCTATCGGACCGAATTCTTTTTCAAATTCTTCCATGCTCATGTCCCCTAGCTCTCTCTCTCGAGTAGTGCCTACGTCCTCCCTTACTTGCTCGATCTCTAACTCCGCCATTTTTCTCTCTTCTAACCCCCGCTCTCTCTCTCTCTCTCTCTCTCTCTCTCTCTCTCTCAATCATGGTATAAGTTCCCTCACTCTTATGACTAGACACTAAGAATGATTCTAAGGCGTTTCCACAGAAATTTTCCTCAATGTGCTCTTGTACGATCTCATCAATTAGGCTCACCGCGTGAAGATCATCTTCTTCCCTCGTATGTTGGGCTATATGGAAGATGTTAGTCTCTAAGGTCATGTTCCCAAAGGTGAGTTGCATCTACCCATTCTGAGTGTTGATAATAGCGTTAGCCATAGCTAAGAATGGGCGCCCAAGAATGATGGGAACATGATTGCTCAAGGAGAAGGAGGGCTCCGTGTCCCAAATGACAAAGTCTACCGGGAAGTAGAAAGTGTCAACTTGGACGATCACGTCCTCCACTATACCTCTTGTGATCTTCACGGTTCGATCCGCTAACTAGAGGGTGATCTTTGTGGGCTTGAGGTCACCCAGATCAAGTTGCCTATATATGGCATAAGGGAGGATATTGACACTTGCTCCCAAGTCAAGTAAGGCTTTTTCAATTTTATTTTCTCCAATGGTGCAGGAAATGGTGGGCGTACCGGGATGTTTGAATTTTAACGGGAAATCATTAAGTAGAATGGAGCTCACGTTCTGTGCTAGACATACGTTTTTCTTTACCTTCATCTTCCTCTTCACTATTAACAAGTCTTTGATGACTTTTGCATAAGCTGGAATCTACTTAATGGCATCGAGGAAATGTAAATTTAACTTTACTTGATTTAGCACGTCTAGCACATCATCACGGGTGTTTCCTTTATGGGAAGAAATTAGCCTTTGAGGAAACGGTGTCACGGTGGGTGGTTTCACTACTACCTCGGGCTCACTAGTGTCTTCTTTATCACTCTCATTCAAGCGAACATTTTCGTCCTCTTTCGTGCCGGGCAAAATCTCCTTGTCTTTAGGTACGTCTTGTGGGGGAGGTAACAAGTCAACTACTCTCCCACTACGTAAAGTGATAATTGCGCTATATTGCTCAGGATGGTCATGGGGTGTCGAGCTAACACTAGTTTGACCTTGGAGAGGTCTTTGGCCCTGGGCAGGAAACTTGCCCTTCTCTTGGATACTCCACGATGATTGCAACTGTGAAATTTTTGCATTCATGTCATTCATCATGCGCTCATGCCTAGCATTAGTTGCAGTCTGGGTATTAATAAAGTGGTTGATCGTATCCTTGAGACTTCTCCGCGGTGGAGGGATGTATGCTCCTTGAGGTGATGGTGCTTGCACATGTCCTTGCATGTGTGGAGCTTATTGAAAATGCGGTGGTGGAGGAGGGGTAACATGTGAATTAGGATTCATCGCAGCATGTTTTTTCCATAGCTAAAACCAGTGTGGTTTTTCCATGAAGGGTTGTAAGAATTCCCGTGCGGGGCACCGAAATTACCCTTGAATCATCCTATACCACTTACTTGTTCTTGAAGCATCAATTTGTAGGCGGGTATAGTCGGGCATTCCTTAGATGAATTACCCATCTCACAAATCGCACACACCTTCTTGATGGGGTTTGGGATGGATCCAGTTGGTCCTCTTACATATACCTCACGTAGGTCTCGCAGTCCTTTCTCAAGCATATCGAGTTGACTGTCCGCTATAGAATTCTTTTCTAAGTGAAATAGGCCGGACGCCGATGGAGTGGTGGTCACTTGACGATTTCGATTTTGAGCATTAGGATCAGATGTATCCCAGGATTGGGTAGTCTCGGTGACAGACCTCAGGTGAAGCTTAGCATCGTGGACGTCTAGTTCGACAAACGGACCACTACCCATGGTTTCAACGAGTTGTTTGGAATTAAGGTTCAGCCCATTGTAGAGAAAATAAATTATTTGCACTGTATCAAATCCATGATAGGGGCAGGAAGTAACTAACTCATTTAAATGCTCGTAACATCGATGAAATGATTCATTTTCTGATTATATGAACGCTTGAATTTGAGACTTTATGGAGATTGTTTGTTGTGGTGGAAAGAATTTCTTGAGAAACTTAGATTGCAACTTGTTCCAAGATGCAATCGAGCTTGGAGGTAAAGACCATAGCCAGGTCTTAGCCTTTTCTTTTAGTGAGAATGGGAAGAGTTTTAGGCGGATCACCTCTTGCGTGCAAGTTTGATCATCGAGAGTATCACACACATCTTCAAATTCCCTGATGTGAAGATATGGCTTTTCAGAATCCATACCATGGTAGTGGGGTAACATCTGGATTATCCCATTTTTAAAACGAAATTGTTCGGCATTATACGGGAGTATAATGCATCCCGAAGTGATAGTGCGCTCGGGATATAAGATTTCTCTCAACGGGCGGTATGGGGCCTCTTCCTCACCGGCGGCTGCACTATCGTGTTGCGACATCTTTCTCTCTCTTATCGATTCGGTGTCCTCACTTGGTGTACTCGAAGCGTGCTCGGAAGTGTGTCCTAAGAAAGAAAACGGGGTGTTATTTGAGATTGAGTGTGACAGTGTGGGAGGTAGAATCCAGAACTGTGGAGCGTTAGGAGTGTGGGGGCTATCAGGGTCGTACTCAACTATTGGATTTTCGTGAATACGGGTTGGAGTATTATGGGTGTGGGAGTGAGTTCAGAATTTTGCATTAACAGCTTATGAGAGATGATGATGGATGTTTTTGTGCTTTTTGATTTTTTTTTTTTATGTTTTAAGATTTTTTAAAATTTTTGGTCAAAGTTTTAGATTGACTCGATCTAATCCTAAGTCTACCTAAAACCCCGACAACGGCGCAAAAAACTTAACGCGACTCAGAAAGTGTCTCTAAACGTTCTCTTCTCGACTCAAGTGCAAGCCTGTCGCGTTAGTAATAAACCCGGTAAGTCAGGATCGTATCCTCAAGGAAATATGACAATGAAATTATGACGACGTTGGATAGACAAAGAAATCCTAACTCTGACTCTAAAGGAAAAAAAATGATTTGGTTTGTGGAATAACTACACTAGATGCAATTTATGAAATTATGAAAAGTGCAACTATACTAAATTACCTAAAAAAAATTGATGAAGAATGATTTAAAACTTTAAACTATATGATGAGAAAAACAGGACGGGAATACAATCCCCCAACCCTAGTGTATTGCAAGTATAATACTAATCTTAAATTTAAATGATTCACTAGACCCAGAATTTAGTACTCCCAAGCATTACGTATATGAGGTTCAAGCCCGCACCATACTTAATCAAAGGACGAGTAAATCAATATTGCGATAGTTACACTCGAATTGCATTCTGAATTATCCCGATTACCCGAAAGAAAACGAGATCCAAAGATCTACAATTGTCGTGTTCCTATGCAACACGGTCGTAATAAATCACTAAATTTAGAGGATTAATGTTATACACATGCAACTATCACATCAGGTTGGGTTCATGTATCCCGATCTTAGAAAATCTAGCCTAGCATGCTGAATCTAATGAAAATAATTTTAGAATTGCAGAAAACCATGATTAAACTAAGAAAAAATTGTAGAATGATGTAGAAAGGAATTGGATTGAAGAAAATTAACTCCTAATCTTACCAAAGCAGTAAAAGTAGCAATTAAGAACACTTGCAATCACAGAAATGTGAACAATCTTCACTCCTGGAATTAAAATTGTAATCTACCTTCAAAAGTAGGGTTTTACAGAAAGAATGGAAAATTATATTAATTCTTCTCCCTCCTAAGAATGATTATAAAACGGGTTTATATACCCTACAAAACTCCAAGAGTTTTAGCAGCACTAGGACTCTCCATTAGAGGAAGATAAGAAAATAAAATCTCGACAACCGAACCGGTCCTGTGCTCCTCCGGATCGGTTTGGCTTGGATTCGGACCGATTCTTTTATTTCTTGGGCGGATCGGTCCTGTGCGGACCGGTTCTTTTATTTTTCTTCAGCTTCGATCCGTCTTCGGTCCGGGGTTCTCTGGCATGTGGCACTACGAATCGGTTCTTTTAATTTTTGGCCGGATCGGTTTTGTTCGGATCCGTTCTTTTAATATCTTGCTGGACCGGTCGTGTCTTTCTTGACCTTTTCTTATATCTTTGACTGCTCATAACTTTCACACCGGGACTCCGATTGAGGTGCCATTTTTTCCAATGTTCTTGTAATTGAAAGCTCTTCAACTTTCCAGTTGATGCCTCATCCGAATTCTGGGTAAATATTACAACTTTGCCCTTTTGACTATTACTTCTTTTCTTTCTTGATTCTTCTGGTTTCTTTATTTCTTTATTGATATTAAATACCTTCAAAATTAGTATAAAATACCAGAAACTCGATGTACTCGTTAGAATAAGTCAGTAGCAAGATTATAAGACAAAATAAAATCGATTACGTTGTTCTAGGTGCTAAAAGTAACTAAATTAAAGGGATAAATTTGGAAGAATTTATGCCTAATCACGTGTACCAAGGATTCCTATGTTCTAGGGTACAAGTCAATATCCCCCATAAAGGTCCCATCGAGATATGACAGTCCCGACGCGGTAACCTCAGTGATAGCAAGTAGCGCGGTCATGATTTTTACACATAAATAGTATATTCACAAACACAGTCATATATATGTATACTTCCATTCCCATTTCTAAATTAGGTACACACATGACCCATACTTATGATATTCGTTCTTAGTACACATTACTAGATTATCCCATATAACAGCTCGTCTCTTTGATTCTTATATATGGGGTTATTCCCAACTTACGTTGTATCACTCGTAGTATCCTATCTCCCAAAATAGAATTTCAGTAGTCCTCCCTTATTTTATGACGTAATTTCTTTACGAGTCTCACCCCTTTAGTCACGCGTTCCCATTATTCCTTAAGTGTAAATCATTCCCCGTTAACACTAATTTCGTCTTTACATTAAATGCTCCATTTTTACAAAGTCATACTAGTCCTCTTTATGTACCAAAATGTTCAAATAATAATGTTCAAATTACAACTCATTTTAATCGAAATAAACTATTTAAAAGAGAAATGTGAATTTTCCAGGAGGGGTCGATCGATCGATGGAAGGAGGTTGATCTATCGATACTCTTTGGTCGATCGATCGATCAAGCAATTATGGCGAAACTGCACAAATACCAGTTACGGGAATCCTATTCCAAACTCATCAAAATCATTATTTTTGACTCCTAAACTCCCAACAAATGATACTACAAGTGTTATATACCCAAATAAATAATATTCTATGTAAGACATGTGAGTTTTCATCAAGTATAATGAATTGAAAGGCCAAAATCCATATAAATATCAAGAACCCTAATATTTTCTTTAACTTAGTTCTTCCCATTATTTTCCCATATTTTCTACTCCTAACTCAATGCAAATTCTTGATTCAACCTCTACATATGAAATAGATTTTCAGAATATGATTTTCACCTCTACAACATGCAAATTCTAGTCTCCAATATATGCTTTCTTTCACGAAACTAGTTCTAATCCACCCTAGACTAATATAATTGAAGCGTTAAATAAATTAAAGCAAGATAAATACTCGCCTGGAAATATTTGTTTCTGATTTGAAGAAGAAATTGGTGTGGTTGTGATCCTCATCGCGAGATCTACAATTTGGCGGTGACGGCGGTGTAAACGGTGGAGTTCTTGGCCTAGAATTCCTTGTAAAGCTCCTCCTCTTCCTCTCCAATGGCCGTCCTTGGTTTTTGGTTATGCTAACCCTAGAAGACAACCCCTACCATCTGATATAACCTTAGAAAATTCGTGGGTTTCCATGCCCAAAAATTCAATATGTCTAAAATGCCCTCCTGGGACGTTAATTAGGCCTAAAAACACCCCGAGACCCAAACTAAACCCCCGGTAAATTATTTTAACTATCTCGACCCTTACGAACAAATTGATGTACTCAAAATGACCATACGGGTGACTTATAATTTATCCACTTTTAATAATGCGAATTAAATCTCGACACGACACAGGCGCGTCACGATAAAATTTCCAAAATTCAAATTAGACTCTCGTGATAATTTTTACTAAATCTAATTACACATCTTACTTTACCCATAAAGTAATTTACAACAAAATTCCAATAATCACTAACTCTCATCACGCTAGTAAATATTTAAATTATTTTTGGATTAATATTAAATTAATACCTCTAATTAAATTTAATAAATCCCAAAATTTAAAAGTCATAAAAATACGGGGTATTACATACTTCCCCCCTAATAACGGAATTTCATCCAAAAATTTGAAAAATAAGGTATACCTGGTAAGAATAACTCTGGGTATTTCTCACGCATGTCCGCCTCACGCTCCCAAGTGGATTCCTTCACATTATGATGGTCCCACTAGACCCGTACAAGTGGAACTACCTTTGACCTTAACCTCCTTTCGCTATGGTCTAAGATAGCCACTGGCCTCTCCTCGTAAGAGCTATCGGGCTGTAAGTCAATCTCCTCAATCGCGATGTGGGGGTGGGCCATGTCATCCTGAAGGTATCGTCTCAATGACGAGATGTGGAATACATCGTGAATGCGGTGTAAATGCTCTGGCAATCCCAATCTGTATGCTACCGGCCCAATCCTCTTGATAATGGGAAATGGTCCCACGTACCTTGGGGCCAATTATCCCTTCTTCGCGAACCTCATCACTCCTCTCATAGGAGACACGCGTAATAATACTTGGTCCCCCACATTAAACTCTCAGAAAAACCATTTTGCATCGGCGTAGCTCTTTTTTCGGTCTTGGGCTACCCGAATGCGACTCCTGATAAGCTCAATCCTAACGGAAGTCTCCTAAATGACCTCTGGTTCAAGAAAATTATTGTCCCCCACCTCTAACCAATAAGTTGGAGAACGATAAGGCCTGCCATACAATGCCTCAAATGGAGCCATGCCAATCGTGAACTGATAAGAGTTATTATAAGCGAACTCCACCAGTGGAAGATGTGGCTCCCATCCTCCCCCAAAATTAAGGACACACATGCGTAGCATATCTTCCAACATATGATTGGTACGCTCTGTTTGTCCATCTGTTTGTGGGTGATAAGCTAAACTCAACCTCAACTCTGTACCCATGGCCTCCTAAAAGCTTTTCCAGAAATGCGACACGAAAATCTTGTCTCTATCTGACACAATATCCAGGGGCACCCCATGTAGTCTAACAATCTCGGTAATGAACAACTGAGCATACTGGCCTGTGGTATAGTCTGTCCGTACTGGCAGAAAATGGGCCACCTTGGTCAAACAGTCCATGATCACCCAGATGGAGTCGTGACCCCGCTGTGATGTAGGCAACCCAGTAATAAAATCCATGAAAATACTCTCCCACTTCCACATGGGTATTTCCAATGGCTGAAGCAACCCCGACGGTTTTTGGTGGTCTACCTTTACCAACTGGCAAGTAGAACACTTAGACACGAACTCAGCAATGTCCTTCTTCATACCACTCCACCAGTATTATCGCCTCATATCCTGGTACATCTTATCTCCCCCGGGATGCACCGCAAATCTGGACCCGTGAGACTGTGTCATCACTGCATGACGTAAGTCTGCTCCTTCTGGGACCACTAATCTCCCACTAAACCTCAAACCTCCATCGGAGCCAACTGAATAGAACTCAGCACCCTCAACTAAAAGCCGTACAATCTGCTCCTGGAAAAATGAGTCTGTTGTCTGTGCCTGTATTACCCTCGTAACAATCTCAGGTGTCACCGTCATGACAAATATGAAGGAACGGGATATCGCGTCCTAGTGACCCAACTCTTTCCACTTTGCTTTCCAGACATTCGCTACATCGTCTACTGGTCTACGGCTCAATGCATCAGCAACCATGTTAGCCTTCCCCGGATGGTACTGTATGTCGAACTGATTGTCTTTCACAAACTCTAACCACTTGCGTTGAAGCATATTCAGCTCTCGCTGAGTGAACAGGTACTTCAGTGATTTATGGTCTGTGAACAAGCGAAACATCTCCCCCAATAAATAATGTCTCCATATCCTCAATGCAAAGACGATCACTGCTAACTCTAGGTCATGAGTGGGGTAATTTCTTTCGCGCGGCTTAAGCTTGGGAGAGGCAAAAGCTATAGCCTTCTCCTCCTGCTGAAGTACTCCCCCGAGTTCTCGTAGGGAGGCGTCAATTTAAACCAGGTACTCCACTCTCAGCTTGGGAAAAGCAAGAACTGGTGTCGAAGTCAGCTTATCTTTCAGCTCATCGAAAGCCAATTGACAAGCATCGTCCCAAACATATGGTACCCCTTTGCAAGTCAGTTGCGAGTCAGATTCGTCAATGGACCCGCTATCTTGGAGAACCCTCGGATGAATCTCCTGTAGTACTCGAATAACCCCAAGAAACTATGCACTTATGTCTGCGTCGTGGGCTGTCCCCACTCCCTCACTATTGACACTTTACTTGGGTCAACCGCTATCCCCAATTCAGATACAACATGTCCTAAAAACTGCACCTCCCTTAACCAAAATCCGCACTTCTCGTACTTAGCATACAACTGGTGCTCTCGTAGAGTCTGAAGGACCTGCCTCAAGTGCTCAGCATGCTCTTCCTCGGTGTGTGAATATATCAGGATGTCATCTATGAAAACGATGACAAACTGATCTAAGAACTCTCAGAACACTCGGTTCATTAAGTCCATGAATACGGCTGGAGCATTTTTGAGCCCAAATAGCATCATTCTGAACTCATAGGACCCATATCTCGTCAAGAAAGCAGTCTTCGAAACTTCCTGCTCCCTAATCCATAGCTGATGGTATCCTGATCTCAAATCTATCTTCAAAAATAAAGTTGCTCCCCTCAGCTGGTCAAACAGATCATCGATTCGAGGTAACGAATATTTGTTCCGTATCGTGACCTTTTTCAGCTCCCGGTAGTCCACGCATAACCTCAGTGAATCATCTCTCTTCTTCACAAACAAAACTGGAGCGCCCTAAGGTGAGGTACTCCTACGAATGAAGCCTTGACCTAATAACTGCTCTATCTGATCTCGTAACTCCCTCATTTCTGCTGGAGCCATATGGTACGGAGCGCGTGCTATTGATTGAGTATCCGATAATAAATCTATGACAAAATCTATCTCTCGACTGGGGGGGAGGCCTAGTATCTCCAGAAATACATCAGAATACTCATGAACAACTGGGATTGAGTCTAAGGGAATGACGACCTCCTTAGAGGTATCCTCCTCTATGTAATACAAATGAGTGGAAGATCCTCCCTCTGGGCGAGGCATCGCCACTAAAAACATCTCCTGCCCCAGAATGGCAAAGATAATACTCCCACCAAAATAATTTATCATGGCTCTATATGCTGCGAGCCAATCCATGCCAATAATAACATCATGCTCATGCATATCTAAGACTAACATGTCTGCTGGTAAGACTAAGCTACCAATCTCTACTCCCACGCCCCGACATATAAAGAAAATCAGCGACCCATTCCCCAGTGGTGAGTCTACGCATGTCAAAGTGCTCTCTGCTGTGGCTAATAATCCTAAACCCTTCGCAAATGGGTAGCTATAAAACAGTGTGTCTCCCCAGTATCAAATAAAACCCGACCTATAGTGCCATGGATAGGAAATGTACCCTCAATCGTGGGTGGTGCCTGAGGAGCTGCAGTCTGGTGGACGTTATAAACACGTCCGTACTGCAACTGCCCCTGCTGTACTGGAGCTACTGGGATGACTTGTAGGGCTGGTGCCTAAGCTGGTGCTGGGAGGGCGGATGGAAAGAGTGGCTTCTGTGGCTCATTAAGGGCACCCTGCTGCTGTGGGGCCCTATCTCCCTCTGGACAATCCTGACGCCTATGGCCATTTTGACCACACCCGAAGCATCGACCCCTGAAATTTCATCCCCTCTGTCCCTACTGATTACATCCCTGCTCGCCATTACCACCCCGCCATTGGCCTTGCTGAAAACGCTGTTGGCCTTGATGGCCCTGCGACTGACGGTGCTGGCCCAGCTGGCTCTGCTGATTAGACTGACCCTGCTGGCCCTGCCTAAATCCCCCAAATCCCTGCCTGGAATCACCTGATCGAAATAGCTTGGCAGGGTCCTCCTGATGGGAAATCTGCTCATTATGACGAGTCTTCCCCTGAGATACCAGTGCTCCACCAGTTCTACTACCTCCTGTCCTGCCCTGCTGTTTGGGCTCTCCTACTCGTTTTCTTCCCTACAGATGGAAGCGGTGATCCTGGCAGTGTAACAAAGCAGCATTGAGTACATCCGTGTAGGTACTCAGTGACAGATTCCCTATGAGGTGCTGACGGATCTTCCAGGCCAACCCGTCCATAAATAATAGTATCTTCTTCCCTTTAGTGGGTGCCTCATCTGGCACTATAGTGAGAAGTCTAGTGAACTCCTCCTTGTACTCAGCAACAGTCATATTCTCCTGTTTCAGATTCAGTAACTTCTGCCTTATTTCAGTCTGCACGACGGATGGAAAGTATTTGCGGTCAAACCGCGCCCAAAATGACTGAATCGTGATAATGTCTCTCTCCTCCAAGGTGGCGGTGGATTCCCACCATGGTAAAGCGGCCCCACTAGCTTGAAGGAAGCCAACAGCTGTTTCTGCACGTCCGTGCACTCGTACAAGCGCAGATGCCTCTGGATATCTTTCTTCCATTGGCTGGTTACAATGATATCCGAACTACTTGCGAACTCTGGGCGATGCCCCTTCTGGAAGGCATCCCTAACCCACTCCCATGCAGGTGGAAGCTATGCGGGTACTGGTGCCACTGCCTGAACCTAGGGTGGTGCCTGATGCAATACTGCTAATGCGACATTCACCGCCAGAGCAACGATAGCGGCTACCTCGGTTGCATTCATCGTTCCCTGAGCCGGAGCTGCTGGCTGCTCGGCCTGGGCACGTCTGTCCTTGGGTGCGCGTCTCGGAGGTATCTGAAACGAGAAGGAAGTTTATTAGTCTACAGTTATTAACAAATCTCGAATAGATGAAGACGTAAGCGTAAATGCAAGAATACAACAATTCTCATAATAGGCTTATAAATAAAAGACACTAAGCTGAAACTGAAATAAGCTGTACAGATCCTAAAGGACACTAGAACCTGATGCTCTGATACCACCTGTGACACCATGCCTAATTAAATACTGGGTGATCAGTCCTTTATTAAATTATAACCAAGGTGAACGGTTGGTTCATTCTTAGCATCACTGTCGCAAAATAAACTTTTCAATTTAAACACCCTAAATAATTAAGCTAAGTGACAAAACCATTTAAAACCTTATTTCTATTTTTAATTTAAGTCCAATAATAAAAACCCTTTCATAATACACAATTTAAGAGTCACATCAATAACTATACTGGAAAAGATCATTCACGCAATTTAAACATTCAAATAACTAAATCCAACTATAAGAATTAAAAGGAAAAACATCCTGACAGTAACAAATCCCAAAGTAAAAATACTAAAAGTAAATTAATCACAGTCTCTGACAAATCCAACTGAACAAGGAAAAAGGGCGACATATGCCCATCTGAATGAAATAGAACTAAGAGTGGAGTCAATAACGAGGTCGTCTAAGCAAAATGCCTGCATCTCCCACATAAGCTGCAGCATGTTCTGACCAAAGGAACCTAAGCATGACGCCCCTGTGGCTGGGCACCTGTAATATACATATATATATATACAAGAGAGAAGAGATAACATAAAATGGGTCAGAGCCCGATTGTAAAACAATTTAAAATTTAGTTTAACAAGTATTTAAAATGCTTACCGGCTAATGCAACAATTTATATTAGTATGCGACACTCTCTTGAGAAATTCTCACCTCTATTCTAGTGTGCACACCTACCGCACTATTAATCCCAAGATTTTAGCTTAACTTAAATTCCTCATAAGGTTTCATATCGACAACTACTAGGGCTAAGATAATTAATTTCTGAGAGTAAAGTTTTCATATGAATCTTATTTCATTATAAAGTCTTTCAGTATTTCCTCAAACTTTTCAAACACTGATATTAAAGTCGAAATGTTTATACATTACTTAACTACTTTCAGTCACAGTAGAAAGTTCCAAATTTCAAGTATATATATATATATATATATTAATCACTCATATAATATATATACTATTGGCCCCCCACATAAAATTTATGGTGCTGGCATACTTTGCTATCAAGTCCCCGTATCACTCGTACTAAGAGAAATACTAGTTCGGAATCACTCTCGAGCTGTATTAACATAAAACACATACAAATAGAGGCGAAGCATAGTTCCAAGTCACTAAGAGATCAGCACATATCCTCACGTCTCTTAGGACTGTCTGACTATCGATCAGATAGCCTGTACCAAGGATTCCTATGTTCTAGGGTACAACTTAATATCCCCCATAAAGGTCCCATCGAGATAAGACTGTCCCGGCGCGGTAACCTCAGTGATAGCAAGTAGCGCGGGCATGATTTTTATACATATATAGTATATTCACAAACACAGTATATATGTATAATTCCATTCCCATTTCTAAATTAGGTACACCCATGACCCATACTTATGATATTCGTTCTTTGTACACATTACTAGATTATCCCATATAACGGCTCGTCTCTTTTATTCTTATTTATGGGGTTATTCCCCCTAAATTGAATTTCAGTAGGTCCTACCTTATTTTATGACGTAACTTCTTTACAATTCTCATTATTCCTTAAGTGTAAATCATTATTCCTTAAGTGTAAATCATTCCCCATTAACACTAATTTCGTCTTTACATTAAATGCTCCATTTTTACAAAGTCATACTGGTCCTCTTTATGTCCCAAAATGTTCAAATAATAACGTTAAAATTACCACTCATTTTAATCGAAATAAACTATTTAAAAGAGGAATGTGAATTTTCCAGGAGGGGTCGATCGATCGATGGAAGGAGGTCGATCGATCGATACTCTTTGGTCGATCGATCGATCAAGCAATTATGGCGAAACTGCACAAATACAAGTTACGGGAATCCTATTCCAAACTCATCCAAATCATTATTTTTGACTCCCAAACTCCCAATAAATGATACTACAAGTGTTATATACCCAAATAAATAATATTCTACGTAAGACATGTGAGTTTTCATCAAGTATAATGAATTAAAAGGCCAAAATCCATATAAATATCAAGAACCCTAATATTTTCTTTAACTTAGTTCTTCCCATTATTTCCCCATATTTTCTACTCCTAACTCAATGCAAATTCGGGATTCAACCTCTACATATGAAATAGATTTCCAGAATATGATTTTCACCTCTACAACATGCAAATTCTAGTCTCCAATATATGCTTTCTTTCACGAAAACTAGTTCTAATCCACCCTATACTAATATAATTTAAGCATTAAATAAATTAAATCAAGATAGATACTTGCCTAGAAATATTTGTTTCTGATTTGAAGAAGAAATTGGTGTGGTTGTGATCCTCATCGCGCGATCTATAATTTGGCGGTGACGACTGTGTAAACGGTGGAGTTCTTGGCCTAGAACTCCTGGAAAGCTTCTCCTCTTCCTCTCCAATGGCCGTCCTTCGTTTTTGGTTATGCTAACCCTAGAAGACAACCCCTACCATCTGATATAACCTTAGAAAATTCGTGGGTTTCCATGCCCAAAAGTACAAAATGTCTAAAACGCCCTCCCAGGATGTTATTTAGGCCTAAAACGCCCTGAGACCCAAACTAAACCCCCGGGTACATTATTTTGACTATCTCGACCCTTCCGGACACATTGACGCACTCAAAATGACCATACGGGTGACTTATAATTTATCCACTTTTAATAATGCGAATTGAATCCCGACACGACACAAGCGCGTCCCGATAAAATTTCCAAAATTCAAATTAGATTCTCGTGATAATTTTTACTAAATCTAATTACACATCTTACTTTACCCATAAAGTAATTTACAACAAAATTCCAATAATTACTAACTCTCATCACTCTAGTAAGTATTTAAATGATTTTCGGATTAATAATAAATTAATACCTCTAATTA
This sequence comes from Sambucus nigra, assembly GCA_949130495.1. NCBI lineage: Eukaryota > Viridiplantae > Streptophyta > Magnoliopsida > Dipsacales > Adoxaceae > Sambucus > Sambucus nigra. Next base: position 319,465,534 of record OX422215.1, on the reverse strand, counting down.
AATTTAATAAATCTCTAAATTTAAAAGTCATAAAAATACGGGGTATTACAATTGCATGCATGTATTTAGGCACTTCACCATCTACATTATTCACACTACAACACAAAAGAAGTGTTGGTAGATAAATCATTGACTTTAGAGTCAACTGAAAGCTAAAAAGGAGAAGGGGAACAAATCTGGGAGAACAACTTCAATATCAGAGCATTCAGAGAAGTCAGAATAACCTAACCGAGTTGGTATAATTTCTTAACTTAGAAATGGTCTGATTGTGTGTTTAGTTTGTTATATAGCTTGTAACCTATATTCCTTTTTAGTGGATTTTTGTTTTGAGGTGTAGAGACCTCCGTGGAAGTTTCCTCAATTGCGTGGGGTTTTACTATGTTAAAATTTTGTGTTCTTGCATGTTTCATCTTCCTCTCATCACCTTCTACTTGTGTGCTGATTTAGAAATTATTTAATTTTGTTCTTCGAAACTTGGACACTTAATAACTGAAATATCTGCTTCATAAGTTTTATGCACATCTTGTTTTAGTACTTGTTCTGTAAAAAAAGGAGTTTTTCAAACAAACTGTTCGAAGACATTTAAACTGTCTTAAACCTTTTAAACAACTTAAGTGGCATTATTTTTTTCAACTTATCTCGATTAATTCACCTTAATTTTGTAAAAGAACCCCCTTTTTACTTAACATGACATTTATTTTTCGATTTAATGCTCCCGGTTAAATGATTTACACAAATACCATTTGTATAGGAAAAGACACTTCTTTTATCGAAATTTTCATTTACTTACGCCAAATTTACCATAGTATTTTCCATAAAAATCACCTTTCAACACACACGAGCACCATGTTAGAAAATACTTATGACTCGTTGAAAACCTTTCATAAACACGTACTTGTGTTAAATTTGGGTTAAACTTCTTTAGGTTGATTAATTACCCACCTAATCACTTCACTTTACCATTCATTTATTTCATGAACATTTGCCAATTTATCACATTACTTATCCACATTATCTTTCAGCCGGAACATTTATCAATTTTATTCAAGTTAGGTTGTATTTTCTTATATTCATCACACAACCCATCTCTTGACATGTTCCACTATTCATTATCTTTTTCTCAGAAACCTCCAAATAACTGCATACTTTAATGGGTTCCACGCCATTGGCTACGCTACCATATGCTTTGGCCAGTGTTTTGGGTCTTTCACCCTAGGGCTCCGAGCCCTTCTTAATTATTTTTTGGTCTCATTCATGTCCACATTAATGTGTTTTAATATTTTTCAAATGTCCACATTATTCCACTTTTACTAGCCGAAGCCAAAACCCAAGGATTTCAACCCAACGTGTGTTACACTTTAAAAATCTCCATTTCTTGTCCTTTAGACACTTGTGCTGATTTTACCCCAAAAATCACTTTCATTTAGGACTGTGACAACCCGCCTACTAAAATAATAGGTGGCCAGCCCAATATTCCAATAATCACAGGAATCATAGATGGTCCATTCTTAGCATCACTGTCGATTAACATAATAGTATGAGATAACCACCAATCATTTTAGAAAACGGATTGTCATATACAAAAATTTTTGAAAGTAAAGAAGAAACACTTAGACAATCCCAATGGTAAAAACGGTGAGTATCAAAAATCGATGAATAAAGTATGACAATACAATAAATAATCACCGAATAAGCTGTCGGTGCACAGACCAATACAAACAATATATTAAGTATTACAATACAATATTTACAATATAATGAATGAGTGCTAAACCTTGGGCAAACACGCCCGGATAAATATACTGAACATAGCTAGAGTACAATAGAGGGAAGCGTCTACAACAAGTATCCTACAACATCCGCAATATGCCGTAGCTCCATGACAACTGGAAATGGAAATGTAAACACGGGTGTCCATGCGGAAGAGCACCTGTAACGGCAAAGAATATGCAGAAACAAGGAAATATAGAAACCGGTTAGGGCCGGGCTTGATATGATTACCATGTGACTAAAATGCATGGCAGGTAAGTGCGTAAATCTCTCGCAGATAACAATAATATTCCTCACCTCTCAATCTAGCAGCAACCTAACGCAAAATCGTGAGATGTTCTAGTTAACCCTAAGTACTAAGGGCTAACTTTTCCCCATTCTCAACACTACGCCCTATTCGTGCGTGGGGTGTCTCGCAAAGCGAAATCCAAACAAGGAACCCCCCCGATACACTACTACTTAGGCAAGGTTGATCGTCAAGATCCATTAGACCCTAAGCACGAAATAATAAATAAATACATGTGTGTGCATAAGTGTGGGAGGTCACATCTACAGCTACACAAAGAAAATATAAAAGTAAAACCCATCCATCATTTATTGGCACAATTCCTAATTCTATCTTTAGGAATATACATATAAATGGTACAACACTTTATCAAGTGTTTACCAAATTAATTTCATCATACACTAATTCATTTCATGAATTTGTTCCTTATCAGGAAATATAATCATACTTTTTATGCTCTAGAGGCATTTATCTCAATTGTTTACTTTGTAAAAAATATCTTCCTTATCAGGAATATAATCATCATCATAGGCTCTTTATGGCCTTACATCGTGCTCTTTATGGCACTTTCATCATGCTCTATATGGCATTTTACTGTGCTCTTTATGGCACCCGTCAAACATCAAGTTCAACTTGATTTAGAATAGTTATATTCATATATATATATATATATATATATATATATATATATAACGATTCTAAGACCGCCCGTCCGGGTTTCCCCACTATGCGCGCCCCTAAATGGCTATCATCTTCCAGGGCCTCCAAGACAACCTGGGATCCTAACGAAACGTCGGTAAGCGACCATGTGCCTGCGGGATAGTCAAGACCACACCCGGAATCTTCTAACCAGCGCAGAAAATATAAACAAACGCTCACATGGCCTAGGGACTATATCCACCCTGCATCATTAGCCAGGGGGCTTCACCACAACGCGCGCGACTTCCCTTATGATAGCGATTTAGAGAGGTGTGTATCCATAAATTATCATTTATGAAAATCATTACTTTTTCCATTTTATTGAAAACTCATATTTTACATTTCCAAAATTCATCCATTTAGCCATTTGGCACCAAGCTTTAGAAGGTGCATACTATTCTTATTAAGTCATATTTTATTAATGACCTAAGACCCCAAAGTGCCACTAACCTCAAAATAGCCTCAAATAGTTTATATAATTCATAACCCTCAAAGTGAGTCTCCATAATGGAGTGTCTCCCAAAAGCTCAACATAATATTTTAACTTCCCATTTCATCTCTAGGTTAATTTCCTAAATCATTTGGAATCAACCTACGCAACTTATCCCTCGGGTAAGCCTAAATATCCCATTAAATCCTAGGGCATTAGTCTATCCAAAACCACCCTCTAGAACTCTTAATTACTTCCCAAAGGAAGGTTCCTAACCTTGGACCTAAAAGAAAAAGGGCTAAAAATCAAAATAAGAAAATCTCACAAAAACAGAGGAACCGAATCGATTCGCTAGACAGCCGAATCGATTCGGTGAGCAAAAACTGACCTTCTGCAATTGCCGAATCGATTCGCTTTAAATCCGAATCGATTAGGTCTGCAAGACCTGTATCCCTCTCCTTATCCGAATCGATTCGCCCATAAGGCCGAATCGATTCGGTCCTGAGATTTTGCCCAGTTTGGGCGACGGGTTACATAAACCCTAAAATCCCAAAACCTCCATTCTTGGCTTTTACCTAACATCAACAACATCTAATTCTACCCAATTATTCCTACACCATATACAACTAATAATTTATCCTCAAATCAAATTAAAACTAAGATTTAAGGGTTTAATCATCAAAATCAACAAATACCCATTTATGGGTTAAACCTCCCAAAACCTAACTATACATGCAATTTATCACATTAAATCAATATCTAGCAAGTAAGAAACTTGCCTCGAGGTTCGTAGTCTCTGAACACCTCCGGTAGCGACGGATTCCGGCCCAACTCTTCCATCTCTCTCTTTCTCTCTACTTTCTCTTCTCTCTCTCTCTCTCCTTTGGCATCTCTCACACAAATGAAGAAAAAGAAAGGGGGGTGGGGGATTTATAAGGGTCAAAATATAAACCCCCACTCCTAATTGCTAATACACCACTAAAATGACTCGTAACCACTTAATTGAGTCATAACCCCCTTAAAATGCCTAAATCTCAAAAATTACAACTGGGCACTTATTTCGACTATCTCGACTATTCTAAAAACAACCGCACCCCCTATTTTGGCATTCGGGAAAGTGTGAACTATTTTTTTTTACGTTCCAATTCCATTTTTAATTCATTAATTATACCCGATTTAAATATAGGTCATAACCGTCGTTTTACATATAACGACGCAAAATACACTATATAACACTATTTACCTTCTCATAACGGTAAATAGTCAGAACATAGTAAATATTATCCCTAAGTCTCACGGGGAATAATATTTACTCCAACATTCCCTATTTTATAAAATTAGCCCATTAGGCAAAATAGTATAAAATAGTCGCTTGAAAACCTGGGTTGTTACAAGGACCATATGTGTAACACCTTTCTCCAATATTTTTATTTTATAAAAATATTGCACTTTATGTAAAATTATCATTTTAACCAATTTATTTCCAAACTTGCATTTTCCTCTATTTTCACAAGTGTTATTTTCCCAAAAATATTAGTAAGTTATACACACCAACTTTTCAAATATTTGTACTTATTAACACTCATTTCACACTTTGGAGTTAACACCCTTTTCAAGTTGAAAGTCATACTAGGAAAACACTTTGGCATTTTGGAGACTACTTTATAAGAAAACACCACTTTTTCTTTATTTTCACTTGTAGTCTTGAAATATCTACTTATCACATTTTCTATACTTATTCACACACTTTACCGACTGAAATTTCTACATTCTATATTTCAAATTAAAACTCACTAAAACCTCCATTAAACTTGTTTATATGCTCATCATCAAAATACTATAAGTTTATATACATGATGGATCTTAAATCTAGAAATCCATAAAAATGAGTTTTACACATGATTATCACATGAAATCCCATAACATTTGTAAATCCATGACTTTCAAGGATTAAAAGACATTTGTTCTTCACAAACATGCTTAAATGTCCAAATTTATAAAATTTTTATTTTTAGAAGAAAGCTTCAAGATTTATTCTAAAAATAGCTTATCAAGGAAAATACTTCTTTAAAACATTTTATTCCATAAAATGCTTAAACTCAAGATTTTCTGGAAATTTATCATTTTAAAACTCTTTGTAAACCCTTTTTCACAAATCATAATAAATGACATTCTTAAATCATAAATTCATTATACTCTTTCAAACTCTAACTACGAGACTAATACTATGAAAATTAGAGTTATTAAGCTAAAGAGTATACCTTCCCACCCTAAAGGAAGATTCAAATATGGTTGATGAATGTAGAAGAAGATGGAAACCTCCCACCTCTTAAGGTGGCCTTAAAGTGGTTGCCTAGCTCCACTAAGCTTGTCTTCTTGAATGCTCTGTAATTTCTTATACTTTTCTTCTTCAAAAAACCCAAAAATGTCTTTATAAATTTATAACAAATGGTATAGATGTGTTTTATGGGATTAAGTATGGTGAAAAAGGGTTAATGTATGGTGGTTTAGGGTTGAGGGGTGGTGGTGCTAGGGTGGTAGATGGTGGTTTATGGTGGAAGGAAGAGAGTACCGTGAGGACTACTAAGTGAATTCACCAAAAAAGAGAAATAAACCTCCCTTAATAATAATAAAGGAAAAAATGCCATATTATTGTCTATCAATGAACACGAATTCAAGAGGATATCTTTATGTACTACCTATAAGTAAGCATGTGTACACTAGTGACTGCACATGAAGGAGACACACATCTTAAAGATGCTAAAACCCAAATGTTAATACAATAGTACAATACTTTGGTCATGAATGAGACTGAGTCATTTGATGACTTCTACATTAGGTTGACAGACATAGTGACTAAGCTGCATGCTAATGGTATAATTTGTAATAGGAAGGAAATTGTTTAAAAAATTCTAAGGTCACTTCCACAAAAATTTGACAATAAGCGCTATGCCATTGAGGAGATGGACGATCCAAATTTAACACCTGAACTCCTCAGTAGCAAGCTAAGGATAGTGGAAATGGAATTAGAGTTCAAGAAGTAATTAACTCAGACCCAAAAGAAAAAGTTCACTTCTAATCTTGTCTTCACCTCTAAGTTGATCGAACTCGAGTTTAATTTGCCTAAAATTGACTTAAACTTTGATGATGACTGTAACTTAGATAGTTTGGATAATCACATTACCTTAATGTCTAAAAAGTTCAAAAAAATTGTGAAATTTTGAAATAAAATTACAAGTAGACAAGGAAAACCTAATTATCCAAAGTTCTCTAATAATAGGACTCATGAGAAAAGATAGGACATACACGATACTGATAACCAAAACAAGCCTGGAAAAGACCTAAAAAATGTTGAGTGTTTTAGATGTGGGAAATTAAGATATATGGCAAATAACTGTAGAGTCAATTTGAATAAAAACAAAAACAAAAACAATAGGGCTAATTTGTGCAAGACCTCGGATGACTTAAGTGAATCAGAAACTGATGAGCCTAAGTCATATAATTCTTTTGACCCCTGTATGTCATTCTTTGCCAAAATCATTTATACTGATGAGCCTATGACTACATCTGAACCTGATAGTAGTATCTTTAACAATGCTATGTTGAATGATATTGTTCATAATGGTTTATCTGCTTTTTTTTTACTGGAGAATGCTACTAGTAATTCTAATGCCGTGTGGGTTAGTCAAAGGGAACACTCTATTGACGATGAAAATATGTGTGTGAGTCCTAAAAATGAATCTCTAGGGGACACTGCACACTGTACACTTAGTGACTTCGACAATGAGGACCTCTCAAATATTCACATACTATACACGAAAATCCTCAAGAAGAGTACTAAACTTGAAAAAGTAGTCAAGGACCCTACCCAGAAAATAGAAGCCCTAAGACAAATGATCAAACGGAATGCTGAAGAGTACACTTCTCAATGTCTAAATCATGGGAATGAGACTAAGGTTTTTGCTCAAAAAATCAAGGAACTATCTGACTCAAATGAAATTCTGGAAAATAAATATAAAGGGACGTTGTTAGAATTGGAACAAACTAAAGAAAAGACATCAACAGTCTTAAAAAAATTACAAAATTTGAAAATAACTCAAACTGTTTTGAAGAATTTGTTGCTGAAAGTAAAACCAATCCTGATTATCGAACTGGAATATGATTTTTCCCCAGTACTAACAAATAAACAAAAATCTTAAAACTATCAAGTTTGTGTCTGGTGGCAAAAAGACCTCTTTAAACCTGTCCAAATTTTCATGTCTTGAAAAATTACTTTGATTTGAAACAACAAAAGATAGACATTGGTGAGTCCAGTACCTCTAAGCTTAATGTTGAATATAAGGCTAAATACGTCTGCCCTCCAATTAGGAAAAATGATTCACCTTTTTAACTTGTACCTTATAGGAATAAGGCTAGAGTTCAATTTTTAGACAAACCTTTATCTAATAATTTTCCTAAGGATACGCCTCCTACGAGCCATCTTTATTGCTCATACTGCGATGTCTTTGGGCATTCCCTTGATGGATGTTTTTTTAAACGTTTATACAAACCTATTTTTAGTTCACCTATCTATCATAATTTCAACTATTCTAGGAAATGCAAAAATAACTATATTCTTCCTAGGCAACCAGATAAGAACTCTAACTATCGTAATAGGAAGAAAAGATCTAATACTAAAAGATCATCAACAAGAGGAAATCCTAGATTCATGCCTAAAACAAATTTGCACAAAAATATTTTAAAGAAAAGGTTAATGCTCACAAAGTTTACCTTATTCGAGCTAATCCGCGCAAACTTTTAAAAACTAGAGCAATTTGGGTTAGGAAGGATGAACTAAGACCCCTTATGAAATGTAATATTGTGATCAGTGCTTTGAAAGCTGAGTACACAGCATCTGGATGGTATTTTGATTCAAGACGTTCCAAACACATGACCGGGGATGAAACCAAACTGCTAAATAAAACTAACTTCTTCGGAGGGAAAGTTTTGTTTGGAGATGGGGTATCAGCCCAGATCATTGGTAAAGGGGCTCTCCATGAATAAGGGTTACCTATCTTAAAAGATGTTCTTCTAATAAAAGGTCTAAAAGAAAATTTATTAAGTATATCACATTTTCAAAGAATAATTACAAAATTTTAAATGAAAATGGTGATTGCATTATTACAGGCCTTCGTACCCCAGATAACTGTTATACAGTTAATCCAAATAACGAGGTTTGTAACATTTCCAGAATGGATGACAATGAGATTTGGCATAATAGGTTGGGTCACATAAATTTTGATAGCCTTGGTAAATTGTGTTCTTAAGAAATATTTAGAGGTCTTCCTAAGATAAAGTCTATAACAAACATTGTTTGTGGACCTTCCCAAGAAGGAAAAATGGTTAAGTCTGCCCATAGGAAGGTCAAAGATATTTTGACTACTAAACCTCTTGAACTTATCCATATGGACCTAATGGGTCCTGCTAGAACGCTTAGTCAATTTGGCAATAACTACATCTTAGTGATGGTCGATGACTTTACCTGCTTTAAATGGATAGCTTTTCTTAAACAAAAGTCCGACACCTTTTAAGAATTTCTAAAAATACTTCTACGCACTGAGAACAAAAAGGATAATCAAGTAAATTGTATCCGTAATGATCCTGGGGGAGAGTTTAAAGACTTAGGAGTAACTGAATATTGTACCTATAATGGCTATCAACACGAATTTAACGCTCTTAAAACCCCTCAGCAAAATGATATAGCTGAAAAAAAGAATAGGACTATTTAAGAAATGGAACGAGTTATGATTCATGCCAAAAGCCTTCCTAAGTATTTTTAGGTAGAAGCTGTTATGCCTGCCTGCCATATCATAAATAGTGTCTATCTTAGAGAAGATACTAAACAAACTCCTTACGAATTATGGTACAGTAAGAAACCTAACCTAAAATATTTTAAAACCTTTGGTTGTGCTTGCTATGTATGTAAGGACAAAGAACATTTGTCCAAATTCGAAACCAAAGGTGATAAAGCCATCTTCTTAAGTTACTCTCCAAATAGTATAGCCTATTGTGTCTATAATCTTCGAACTAAAACCCTCATGAAATTCATTAATGTGATTGTTAGTGACACTAATGTTGAGAGTAAACCTACTATCGTGGAAGAGTCTGAAAATATTTTTAACTTTGAATCTCCAGAGATAGATGATCCTTTACTAACTGAGATGCCCAAAGTACCTAACTGTGTTTCTAAAGATCACCCGTTAGACATCGTGGTTGGTAAACTTATTGAGATTGATCTTACAATATCCCAGCTACGTAATTTTGCTCATTATGCATGCTTTGTGTCTTTTGTGGAACCAAAGAATGTAAATGAAGCCCTAAGTGACTCCTTGTGGATAAGTGCTATGCATGAGGAACTTATACAATTTGTTGCTCATGACGTATGGTATTTTGTACCCAGGCCTAAAAATAAAAAGGTTATTGGCACACAGTGGGTTTTCAAAAATAAAACAGATGAGACTGGGATGGTCATTAGAAATAAGACTAGATTAGTTGTCCAAGGCTACTCTCAGATGGAAGGAATAAACTTTGAGGAAACATTTTCCCCAATAACTCGCCTTGAATATGTTCGTCTACTCTTAGCAATAACTTGTCATTTCCAATTCAATCTTTACTAAATAGAGGCGACATTTGCATTCCTTAATGGTATTCTAACTGAGGAAGTCTATGTAAAACAACCAAAAGGGTTTATTGACCCTCACCATTTGAATCACATTTTTCGATTGGAAAAGGCCTTATATGGTCTAAAATAAGCACCCAGTGCTTGGTATGATCTATTGTCTACATTTTTGTTAAACATTTTTATTAAACATTGGTATGATCGACTTTAGGAGTGGTGGTAATGACCCAACTCTATTTCTTAAAATTTTTGACAAAACTGTTGTTATAGCCCAAGTCTACGTAGATGATATCATTTTTGGATCAACATCCTTAATCGATGTTGAAAATTTCTCCAAAGTTATACATGTAGAATTTCAAATGTCTCTTATGGGGGAGTTACGATTCTTTTTAAGACTTCAAGTTAAACAGAATTCAGAAGGTGTATTCATTTCACAATCCAGATATGTTTTAGAGATTGTTAAGAAATTCGGCCTAGAAAATGAAAAAGATGCCAGGTGACCTATGAGTACCTCCGTAAAAATGTCTAAGGATGAACATGGGAGATCTATTGATCCCACTCTTTACCGTAGTATGATCGGAAGCTTACTATATCTCACTGCTTCACACCTTGACATTATGTATACTGTTTGTGTCCACGCTAGATGTTAGAATGCACCTAAAGAGAGTCATTTATCCTGTGTTAAGATAATGATTAAATATGTTAAAGGAACTCTCAATTAGGACTTTAGTATACCAATGACACATCCACCACTGTAATTGGTTACACCGATGCTGACTCGGTAGGGTATTCTGAAGATAGTAAGAGTATGTCAGGAGCCTGCTATTATATAGGAAATAACTTCGTAGGATGGTCTAGTAAAAAATAGAATTATACATCATTATCCACTGCTGAATCAGAGTACATTGCACCTGGAAGCTGTTGTTTGCAATTACTTTGGATAAAACAGATGTTAAAGGATTATGGCAGAATTGAAGATAATTTGCCCATCTATTGTGATAATCAAAGTGCAATTAATATTTCCAAAAATTCTGTGCAACACTCTCGCACAAAACACATTAAGATTTGATATCACTTTATCCGTGAATTAGTAGAATCTAAGGAATTGGAAATTATGTATTTACCTACTGATATTCAATTAGGTGATTTGTTCACAAAGCCTTTAGATAATATCAGATTTGAGTCTTTACGAAAATCTATTGGCATGATATTTCTTGATTAAATGTTTGTCATCTCATAAATATCATCCGATCATATTCACGCTCTTAATTGATCTTTGAGGATATAGGGCACGGATGTTTCATAAATGACAAAAATAACCTCCTATATCTGTTTTATGTAGGAGATCCTTGATGTGTCTCGTTTGATGTTTATGCATTAATGAATATTTATCTTTTTTTTATTTTATTTGTTCTTGTATATTTGTTCCTACCCTTTGTCCATTTGAGAAAAAATGGGGGAGAAACTTTGAGTCCACTTGGACATTATTTTGATTACTTCGATTAAAGTACTTGATCTTAGTTTTGTTATTTTTCAGGAAATCATTACCTCGTTTTATAAGAATATTGTTAGGGTATTGGTTTGTATTTAGTTGAGTAATATAATTTTCTTTTCTAGGATATGGGGTAGATAGAATTTTGTATAGGAATAGGATTTTCTTATTTTCTAGTATCCCTACGAGTCCTTGATGACTCAAAGGAGATTTTGTCTCATATTTTCAAAGGGGGAGATTGAAGCACCCTATATCTTTGACTCATTTGAGTCTATATTATATAGACACTTGTTGAGTTTGGAAATAGTGACAAAATTTGAGTCATACCTTAGTCTACCAAAAAACCTTAGACTCTACATGATATTTTCTCTATTAGTCTCAAAGGTATAATACCAACACTGCACCTAGGTTTGCATTTCTATGTTGCATTCATATCACATTAGGTTTGTGAGTATTAATTCCCTTTGAAATATTTTTCTAATAATTTTTAGGAATTTATAAACATTTTTGAAACAATTAAAATGTGGTTTTAAAATGTTGTGGGCTTATTTGTAATATCAATTATTTCCTAAAAACTTTGGCTAGGTAGAATCCGAAAGCGGTAGAGAATTATGTGGTACAAAGAGGAATTCTTTAAAACTAAAAAAGACACATTTTTGGTTTTATCCCTACCTTACACGTGTTGACTAGTTACCCGTTAGATCTGTGTTTGTTTACTCTCACAACCTTAAGATTTAATCCGGTTCATTCGATCATTGTTAATCAATGGCCTGCGTGTAATTGGATCAATCCTTGTGTCGACTGAGATAACAATTGAGAGCTCATTTAAAAGTGGTGTGCCCTCAACCATTAGATTTACATCGGTTAAGTGAGAATCAATCTCACCCGTTGGTTTCAACCAACCCTTCCAGATCCTTCTCTTCACTGTATAAATAGAGACTAAGTGTTATATGTTTACGGTCTTTGGATCAGTTGTGTTTTGAGAGAAAATAAGGAGAGAGAGAGAGAGAGAGAAGAAAAAGAGAGAGCATTTAAACCCTAAATCAAACTCTTGCAATTTTTCCTCAGAAAAAACCCTTACGAGTTTGAGTGTGTTCGATCGTGTGAAGATCCATCCTCTCTGGTCTTTAATCTCTTTTTCAACTAAGTCACGAAGTTCGGATTTCATTTTCTCTTCATAAAAAGTGTAGATCTGAACAGTGAGTGATACAAAACACGTATACATACTTAGTTTGATTTCTTTCTTCAAAAAAATATTCATTTATTGGTTGTATTACTCTTAAATGTTTATTTTAAAACCAGAACCAATAATTTTTTTTTGTTTCCAGTTTCTGAGAAAAACCAGACTTAGATCTAGTTAAGATCTTGAATGGGGTTTTACACTTTCATATATTTCACATTTTGTGAAATAACTGTGTAAATAAAATAAAGAAAGTGTTTAAGACCTTAGTTCCTTTTGATAGCAATGTTCCCTCGAGATTTATGGATATAAATAAAGATCAGACAAACAAACTGAGATTCAGAAATCATATCTGCATTTTAGAACGAAATCTATAATTTGATAGGTATATTGTCTGTATAAGTGTGTGTGTGTTGCATGCATGTGTTTAGGCACTTCACCACCTACACTATTCACATTATAACACTAAAGACGTGTTGGTAGAGTGATCATTTACTTTAGAGTCAACTGAAAGCTAAAAAGGAGAAGAGGAACAAACCTGGGAGAACAACTTCAACATCAGAGCCTTTAGAGAAGTCAGAATAACCTACCGGAGCTGGTATATTTTCTTGACTTAGAATTGATCTGATTATGTGTTTAGTTTGTTATATAGCTTGTAACCTATATTATTTTTTAGTGAATTTTTATTTTGAGGTGTATAGACCTCTGTGGATGTTTCCCCAATTGGGTGGGGTTTTACTACGTTAAAATCTTGTGTTCTTGCATATTTCATCTTCCTCTCATCACCTTCTGCTTGTGTACTGATTTAGAAATGATTTAATTTTGTTTTTCAAAACTTGGATACTTAATAACTGAAATATCTCGTTCATAAGTTTTATGCACATCTTGTTTTAGTACTTGTTCTGTAAAAAAAGGAGTTTTTCAAACAAACTGTTCGAAGCCATTTAAACTGTCATAAACCTTTTAAACAACTTAAGTGGCATTATTTTTTTCATCTTGTCCCGATTAATTCACCTTAATTTTGTAAAAGAACTCCCTTTTTACTTGACATGACATTTATTTTCCGATTTAATGCACCCGGTTAAATGCTTTACACAAATACCCTTTGTATAGGAAAAGACACTTCTTTTATCGAAAATTTTCATTTACTTACGCCAAATTTACCATAGTATTTTCCATAAAAATCACCTTTCAACACACACGAGCACCGTGTTAGAAAATACTTATGACTCATTGAAAACCTTTCATAAACAGGTACTTGTGTTAAATTTGGGTTAAACTTCTTTAGGTTGATTAATTACCCACCTAATCACTTCACTTTACCATTCATTTATTCCATTGACATTTGCCAATTTCTCACATTACTTATCCACATTATCTTTCAACCGGAACATTTATCAATTTTATTCAAGTTAGGTTGTATTTTCTTATATTCATCACGCAACCCATCTCTAGACATGTTCCACTCTTCATTCTCTTTTTCTCAGAAACCTCCAAATAACTGCATACTTTAACGGGTTCCACGCCATTGGCTACGCTACCATATGCTCTGGCCAGTGTTTTGGGTCTTTCACCCTAGGGCTCCGATCCCTTCTTAATTATTTTTCGATCTCATCCATGTAAAAATTAATGTGTTTTAATATTTTTCAAATGTCCACATTATTCCACTTTTACTGGCTGAAGCCAAAACCCAGAGATTTCAACCCAACTTGTTTTACACTTTAAAAATCTCCTTTTCTTGTCCTTTAGACACTTGTGTTGATTTTACCCAAAAATCACTTTCATTTAGGACCATATGTGTAACACCTTTCTCCAATATTTTTATTTTATAAGAATATTTCACTTTATGTAAAATTATCGTTTTACCCAATTTATTTCCAAACTTGCATTTTTATCTATTTTCACAAGTGTTATTTTTCCAAAAATATTACTAAGTTATACATACCAACTTTTCAAATGTTTTTACTTATTAACACTCCTTTCACACTTTGGAGTTAACACCCTTTTCAAGTTGAAAATCGTACTAGAAAAATACTTTGGCATTTTGGAGACTACTTTGTAAGAAAATACCACTTTTTCTTTATTTTCACATGTAGTCTTGAAATAGCCACTTATCACATTTTCTACACTTATTCACACACTTTAAGGACTGAAATTTCTACATTCTTTATTTCAAATTAAAACTCACTAAAACCTCCATTAAACTTGTTTATATGCTCATCATCAAAATACTACAAGTTTGTATACATGAGAAGATACATCTTAAATCTAGAAATCCATAAAAATGAGTTTTACACATGATTATCACATGATATCCCATAACATTTGTAAATCCATGACTTTCAAGGCTAAAAAGACATTTGTTCTTCATAAACATGCTTAAATGTCCAAATTTATAAAAATTTTATTTTTACAAGAAAGCTTTAAGATTTATTCTAAAAATAACTTATCAAGGAAAATACTTCTTTAAAACATTTTATTCCATAAAATGCTTAAACTCTAGGTTTTCTTGAAATTTATCATTTTAAAACTCTTTGTAAACCCTTTTTCATAAATCATAAGAAATGGCATTCTTAAATCATAAATGTATTATACTCTTTCAAACTCTAACTACACGATTAATACTATGGAAATTATGGTTATTAAGCTAAAGAGTATACCTTCCCACCTCAAAGGAAGCTTCAAAGATGGTTGATGAATGTAGAAGAAGATGGAAACCTCCCACCTCCTAAGGTGGCCTTAAAGTTGTTGCCTAGCTCTACTAAGCTTGTCTTCTTGAATGCTATGTAATTTATTTTACTTTTCTTCTTCAAAACCCCCAACAATATGATTATGAATTTATATCTTGACTAACAAATGGTATAGATGGGTTTTATGGGATTAAGTATGGTGAAAAAGGGTTAAAGTATGGTGGTTTAGGGTTGAGGGGTGGTGGTGCTAGGGTGGTAGATGGTGGTTTGTCATGGAAGAGCTCTCAAGAGAGAGAGAGAGAGAGAGAGAGAGAGAATCTGATTTAAAATGAGCCAAATGTGCCTTAACACCCCTTAAATACTCCAAAACCCTTTGGGGTAAAATACCCAAATTTCCCAATGCTCTAACCCCTAAATGATCTACTCCATTGAGAGCTTGACAGATAAAACCATCTAATGGTCTAGATTTTGAAAACATTTTCCTAATTTGTAGAAACTGATTTTTGTAGGCTCATTCGAACTAGAATGGATCTCGTTCGAATGAGAATTACTATATTGTTCAAACCAAAATTGATCTTGTTCAAACAAGAACTAAATTTCGTTCAAACGTACTTAGAACAAGGTTCTAACGAGATTGGATTTTCCAAATAGTGATGTTTCTTTTGAAGGTCATTTTAAGCATCGTTATAACGGGATTGGGATCTCGCTCGAACATCACTGGATTTCGTTCAAACGACCTTGAATTTTCTCCAAAATAAATTTAAGGCCATTCAAAATCTAGCCAATTTCACCAAGGCCACTATATTACCCAAATTTGATCTATAATTCATCTCACACAGTCTAAAGCTCAATTGGGTCACATAAAGTCACCGAATTACACGGGTATAGACACAATTGAGAGGGTGGGTGCTACATTCTTCCCTCCTTAGGAAATTTCGTAGTCAAAATTATCAATCCATCAATTCCTCAAGTTCTTGGAGGTTATCAACATTTATTCTAAGTCACAGGAATCTTTCATGGCTAGGTCATCAAAATCCTCACTCACTGAGAAGTCATCATACATTCTTTTACAGGGGCTGTCACCAAAGAACTCGACATGCGACATATTCTAATCTTCACCATCAGGCTAGCCATTAAAGTCACATAACATTCTTCGAGTCTCCAATTACCCAGTGATCACACCCAATCAAGTCCTCATGTTTCTCTACTAACACCAAAGGCATACCGACACATCTACCGTGGTAACTCTTCCAAGTGATCGACACTCACCCAAGTGTAAACTGAAATACAACTAACATTCCATTCATCATCAAGAACCATTTCAAATTTTAGGACTACACATCTAGAGTCTCCTCGAATTCTCGGGTCATCCTGACCACAAAATTTCATTTAAGCTTGATAGTAACTATGCATCGCTAGTCACTCACTCTGTGGAGTGACACACCAACCTGTTACAAATCGTGCGTCTGACTAACACCTTCCACAAGATCCTTATATGAACCTAGGATCACTCTAGGAGTCCAACTATGGAACACTCGCCCGAGTATTACATCCATCCACTCATTATGGTGAAACAATATTACGTTCTAAGTTTTCTTGTGTTCTAACACCTTACGATATCCTCAAATCAAAATCTTGCTCTTTACAACTAGAGCCGCTAATCACCATACTGATTAATCCGTAAGATCACTAATCCTAAGGAAAGCGGAAACTATGATCAAATCGCGTTGCAGAACGTTCAGCCACACAGACACGAAATTATGCAAACAAAGGGACATTTCAAATAAAAGCGCACCCAATTATCGAGCCTCAATGATCACACCAGGTCCATCAGCACTCACACTGAGCCAAGCTGCGCTATGACCAACCGTTAATAAGGAATAAAACCAGACCACCTAAATTGAAAAAATACCGTCCCTAACCATCAAAACTGAAGGAACACAGTCCTCGACTACCAAAACTAAAAGAACACAATAAATTAGAATAAATAAATAGTCATTCCGAAGGAAACCCATCCGCATGCAATGGGGCTATGGTTTGCGAAAGGCGAACCTAGGAATTCTCATCAGATTCTAGTATATCCATACACTATATCTTGAGTCACCAACCATGATGAATTGAATCACAAACCATTCATCTCCACGAGGTGAAAGTAACATATGAACCTATTATTCTTTGGGAAGTCAAACATTAGACTTCCCTCCTTAGGAGTAAGGCTTCCTCCTTACATCCTCGACAAACATGAATAACTTCGGTTGATGAATGGCCAATGCCTTTGTCAATACCTACCTTGTCCATATCTCTAGTCAACATGATGTCGTGACCAACCTAACACACGTAGGCCATTATCTACTTTATCTTACCATTATCGTATCCCAAACATATCCTTAGGCAGTGCCTAACTAGTGAAATATTCACCTTATTATAACCTCAAATGACACAAGGTTGTTACAATGCCTATCTCCAAATTCTTCCCAAATTGAATTTACGTTACGACCAAACGGGTTGCCATTAACACTATAAGGATAACAAGTACCACACATGTCTACACTTCCTACTCCGTAACAGTCCGAGAAGGCATGCCAAGAACTAGTCCTTACCCTCCTAGGATTATTCTAACTTATACTGTCGACACATGTCGATATCCTAATCGTGCTTCAATATACCTTTTGGGTGTTATTATCAAGTCCCCAATACGACATCATCAATCTAACTCCCCATTGCATTTTCTAGTACCCATGAAAATCAAGTACCATACTTCCTACACTAGTCATCTTAGGTCAAACGAGTATCATGACAATCATAACTCTAACCTCTAATATCCCTTAGAAGGTTTCACCACCTATTTATAAAAAAATGGATGACACGATTCGACTCATTATAATTTGACCAATAACCTGAGATCATCACATGACCCTCAATACAACCATCATTAGAACAATTGCACTCCATAACACCAAATTTGACTAGTTCTCTAAGGATACCAAGCACACCCGAACGTAAAAGTCATCAAAAACCTGATAAGATTTCATCGCCTATGATCCTCTCAACATAGGTATGCCAATCGATTCCCTAATAGTCATCCCACGACTATTAGATACTTGCAAGGATGGACTTTAAGTCTCCGCACCTAACGAACTCTAATTGTTGAACACCCCAAGGTATCACTATAAATCGATTTCTATTCCCAAAGACGCCACACACAATAAGTCCTGGGGATACTCTAAGGACTTCCTTAAATCGTACTCACCAAAACTGTCTCACTTTCATCCATTACTTAGGCCGTTAAAAGTGGGCTACGATATTTAGATAAAAATCTTATTTTCCTTTTTGTTTGAAACTTTGGCATAGGTCTGACCTGTGACCTTCTCCCCGAGACCTAATAAAGGTTTACAGACTCCTTTCCAAAAAGACTGATGCCATATAATATGTATAAAACCATATGCTAACACTACTAAGGATTTTGGAAGGATATATGACGTCGTATACTACCTATAAGCCTCTAAGTCCACACTATCGACATCACAATGCATCCTATTACTCAATGTCACATCATGTTCTCCAAAACAACATCATGTAAGACTATCTAAGGTTCTCTCCTACATCACTTCGATTTATCCTTGTTACACACGCAATGCCTTACCATAAATGGCTAGTAACCCACATCATGGCTTATGATATACAAATTTCAATTGACTATTACCAAGGAACTTACCTATAATGATCGTATCCTATCGACTAAGGCCCAAGCACACATCCTCAAGACACTACCCCAAGGAGAAAGTTCCCCTAATCACATCAGCATTATTAACTACCCCTAAGTACCTAACCAAGGAACGTAATGCATCCTTATCACAAAATTAATATCGCTTAGATATGACACTCAAGTCACCTAACCTTCACAGTTGACTTTAAGCAACTCTTGTCTCTAATTCGATGGACACTATTCCTCATTATTAACATCTTACTAGGCCTCTCACATCATAAAGGGTTGACATCAAGACACCTCACACTAAAGATGCGGTGTCTTCACTAATGGCCAACGCAGACACTCACAAATTACTAACATGTCTAATTTAGAAGTGCTGAAAACTATTAATAGCAACTAACTTGGCAATGAATTGCTCGTCATGGTAATGTCCATGACACCACTATCGAGAACACTAACCTAGATCATCACTAGTCTAACATGGCCTTCTCAAAACCAACATCGATATCGAAAGATCCTCTACTGACCTTGCGATGTCAATCCTGAAGGAACCTTGAACCTTAGAGCTCTGATACCATTTGTAATGCCCCGACTCGAATAAATGGGTTACCCATGGTCAACCCAGTCCGAACCGAACGTTAGGTGTGAAGTGCGATGAGATAACCTAAATAATGTTGCTAGTTCAGTTTTATTTAATTAACCTTTCACTTGTTTAACACACGATTATAATTTAAATCAAGCTACGTGAGGGACCCATGGGAAGCGTACCCGGAACATAATCATACAGAGCTACTAACGTAAAAGAAATGAATACTTACCTGCATAACGCTCTCAATATACGAAACTGCACACAACCTGCAGTAACAAAGAGGAGGGAATGAGTCTAATGCCCAGTGGGAAAATAAAACAATGCAATATAGAATCGAACGGTAGAAAAGAGACTCTAACACGTTTACCTATGTGCACATGCACTTAATTCGTATATATATATATATATATATATATACACCCACAGATATATATATATTTACATATTAATGCATGAAAATGCTTTATTCCAAAATGTTACTTGTCTCGATTAATTCACCTGAATATTTTAAAATAAGCCCCTTTTTACTTGATTTGACATTTATTTCCCGATTTCACGCACCCGGCTAAATGCTTTAAACAAATACTCTTTGTTTAGGAAAAGACACTTATTTTATCGAAATTTCCCATTTACTTACACCAAATGTACCTTAGTATTTTCCATGAAAGTCACCTTTGAACGCACGTGAGCACTATGTTAGAAAATGCTTATTTTTCTTTGAAAACCTTTCATAAACACATACTTGTGTTAAATTTGGGTTAACCTCTTTAGGTTGATTAATTACCCACTTAATCACTTCACTTTACCATTCCTTTATTTCATGGACCTTAGCCAATTTCTAACATTACTTGTCCAAATTATCGTTCAACCGGAAAATTTATCAATTTCATTCAAGTTAGGTTGTCTTTTCTTATATTCACTACACAACCCATCTCTTGACATGTTCCACTTTTCATTATCTTTTTCTCAAAATCCTTAAAGTAATCGCGTACTTTAACGGGCTCCACACTGCTGTCTATGCTTCCATATGCTCTAGCGAGTATTTTGGGTCTTTCACCCTAGGGCTCCGAGCCCTTCTTAATTCTTGCATGGTCTCATCCGAGTCCATATTAATGTGTTTTAACATTTTGCAAATGTCCACATTATTCCACTTTTAATGACCAAAGCCAAAACCCGAGGATTTCACCCCACCTTGTGTTACATTTTTAAAATCCTCATTTCTTGTCCTTTACACACTTGCGTCGATTTTACCCCAAAATCACTTTCATTTAGGACCATATGTGTAACACATTTCTCCAACATTTTTATTTCATAAAAATGTTGCACTTTATGTAAAATTACCATTTTACCCATTTATTTCCAAACTTGCATTTTCCACAATTTTCACAAGTGTTATTTTCCCAAAACATTACTAAGTTATACATACCAACTTCTCAAATGTTTTTACTTATTAACACTCATTTCACACTTTGGAGTTAACACCCTTTTCATGTTGGAAATCCCTTTACTTGATTACTTTCTTTACTAGGAAAACCCTTTGGCAATTTGGAGACTACTTTTTAAGAAAGCACCACTTCTCTTTTATCTTCACATGTAGTTTTAAAATATCCACTTATCACATTTTCTACACTTATTCACACACTTTAAGGTCTGAAATTTTTACTTTCTTTATTTCAAGTTAAAACTCACTAAAACCTCCATTAAACTTGTTTATATGCTCATCATCAAAATACTATAAGTTTTTATACACGAGAAGATGGATCTTAAATCCAAAAATCCATAAAAATGAGTTTTACAAATGATTATCACATGAAATCCCATAACATTTGTAAACCCATGACTTTTACAGCTAAAAAGATATTTGTTCTTCACAAACATGCTTAAATGTCCAAATTTATAAAATCTTCATTTTTGCAAGAAAGCTTCAAGATTTATTCTAAAAATAGCTTATCAAGGAAAATACTTATTTTTAAACATTTTTAAATCATATATGCATTATACTCTTTCAAACTCTAACTACAAGATCAATACTATGGAAAATCGAGTTTTTAAGCTAAAGAGTAGAGTTTACCACCTCAAAGGAAGCTTCAAAGATGGTGGATGAATGTAGAAGAATATGACAACCTCCCACCTCATAAGTTGACCTCAAAGAGGTTACCTAGCTCCACTAAGCTTGTCTCCTTGAATGCTTCATAATTTCTTCTACTTGTCTTCTTCAACCCCCCCAACAATATCTTCAAGAATTTAGATCTTGCCTAATAAATGGTGTATATGGGTTTAAATATTGTGGAAAAGGGTTAAAGTGTGGTGGTTTAGGGTTGAGGGGTGGTGGTGCTAGAGTAGTAGAACGTTTTTTGTGGTGGAAGAGATCTCAATAGCTAAGGAGAGAGAAAAAACTTGATTCAAAATGAGCCAAAAGGGGACCTTAACACCCTTTAAATACTCCAAAATCCGTAGGGATAAAATTCCTAAATTGCCCAAAGTCGTAACCCCGAAATGACCTGCTCCATTGAGAGCTTGACAGATCAAACAATCCAATGGTCTAGATTTTTACAGCATTTTCCAAATTTGCAAAAACTAATTTTTTAGTCTCATTTGAATGAGAATGGATGTCGTTCGAAAAAGGACTACTATATCGTCCGAACCAAACTGGATCTCGTTCGAACGAGAACTACATTTCATTCAAATTTTCTTCGGACGAGGTTCTAATGAGATTGGATTTTCCAGACTGAGATGTTTCGTTCGAAGCATCGTTCTAACGAGATTGGGATCTCGTTCGAACGACACTAGATTTCGTTCGAACGACCTGAATTTTCTCCAAAATGAATTTAAGGCCATTCTAAATGCAACCAATTGCACTAAGGATACTATATTACCCAAAAATTCTCCACAATTCTTCTCACGGGGTATAAAGCTCAATTGGCTCACTTAAAGTCATCGAATTACACGAGTATAATCAAAGTCGCAAGGGCGGGTGTTATAATATGTATAAATACCATTTTCAAAACCCCCCAGGTACTTCTGGGAAAGATAAAGGAATGGAAATTGCGAGAGGTAAGGAAGGATTTATGCGCTTATAGAGCTCTATTTACTATTCATTTTTAATGCCTAACTTAAACTCAAACAATGGTTTTTATCATGTGGACTTTATTTGAGTATCTGATATTTGGTTTGTAAAATGACAGGATGATGTAGGCTTTCTTTAATTATTATTCATTCCATGAAACTCTTTTATTTCATGTTGTCTTATAAACTTCATAAGCCGAACATCACTTCGTTAATTAAATCAAATGAATTTTACGATAAAAAATGTGAAATCAAGGTTGTATTTAAAAAGAGGTTTTTCTTGGAATCAAACTATAAAAGGTTTTCGGCATTGACCCTCGGAATAAGGTCATCACAAACTAGACTTACAGTCAATTTACTATCACTCGCTATGATGTGCTCACGAATTTCTTGCCAAAATGATTCACTGCTTGTGAACATATGAGATACACTTGGAATTTTTTTGTAGCGACTTTCTTGCTGTTAATCGCTATAATAAAGATGTGATTTGAGAATTTGTATTATATAAACAAGTGTTCAACTCTAAACAAACTTAGTGGAGCGGGGGGTGATTAGGTTTAGATACAAGCTATGACCAATTTTTCGATAATTTCAAAATTTCTTTTAATTTTAAATGACATAGCACGTGTGATAACTAGGTGATGTGATAAAAAGCATGGATTAACAAAACAATGAACCAATTTAGGCAAATTTAGGACAACTCACTAGAATTAAAATCCTAAAGTCAATTTTAATGAATTAATCTAGATCTATGTGACATCCAAGTGTATTGAATGATGTAAATGATCAAATTAACATTCAACACATACAAGCAATTCATAAGACAAAACAAGGAACCCCCCCACAAAGGGGTAAAATACCTCGACGCACTCTAATTTCTTATTCAACTTGAAAATAGTTTTTTACAAAGCAACCTCTGACTTATGCACTAACGGTAGTTACTTATGAACTTCGGGCTTTCCTCCATAGACATAAAAAATTCACCTTAATCCCTATAAAGTGAATGAGGAAGTACATTCTCCTCATTGAAATCATACCATGCTCCAATCTCTCAAATAGAACGAAGCACCTCCAATTTCAAATCCTAGAGTGTTAGATCATCCAATTTAAATGTGGTTAGTATGGATCTGAATTAAATCACTCTCAATTCTCTCGCATAAGCATAAATTAAGTATAAATCTAATTTTTCTCACAATTTGGAGGGAACACGTGAATTGAAAACATAGAGGCAATGTAAAATCTCTCATCCTCGAAAATACTCTCAAAAGAGTGTTTGAGTTATGAGATTTTTAGATATTTTGAAAAGGGAGGGTAAAGGATTTTTTAAACAATATGCTCCACCGTGCGCATGGGTCAAATCCTGACCTATGTACGGTGTCATGTGCGCGGAATCCAATTAGATCATATATGTACGGTTTGAATAGAAAGTGATAAATTAACTTCAAATGTAGCATATCTAAAACTGGTCTTTTCCTAAATGGTTCACACAACACAACTTAAAGATATATTCACTTGTTTATCCTTTTAAAGCATATATTTTGAAAAACGTGCAAGTGTGTAGCCCAAATGTTTAATCAGAAACTATAAAAGGATACATCTTTAAAGTACGTGGCAATAAAAGTCTTGTGTTGTGGATTGATTGATCTTCAAAGTCCAAAAGTCCATGTAGTCTAAATAAAGGAGCCCCACTCTATGATTCAAGCCTATGTAGCTCGAATGACTCTACGACTCAAATAGTTTTGACACGAAATTTAGCAAACTTTTAGATAATAAAAATGTTTACATTTTCAGGATTCGCTATAACGAAATCTGCTTCCCCTATCCATAAACTGATGTTATTTCCCTCTTAAAATATTTTTCATGGTTCTAGCTACCTTCTCATTGAAGCTAGCTACAACGAACCTTCAACCTTGCAACAAACTTGTCGCAAAATTCCAACGATATCCCCTGGAGAATTTTGAGATTTTAGTGGTTGGATTGCTATTGGGAATTATGTAAATCTAATTTTTAGTCATATATTTATGATGGATTGACTAATGTATTGCACCTGTGGTTTGGTCCTAGCCATTTATCTATGAGAATTTGAAGCCAGACTTGGTATAATGATAAGTGCTTACGCGTCCAAAATGACATGTCACACTTTTGAGTCTTATAAGCAACCTCTAAAAAATTGGGGTAAGGATTTCCTCCATGTACCTCTCCCACACCCTGCTAAAGCAGGATCCTTGTGCACTAGGTATGACCTTTTTAGTTTGAATGGATAAAAATTAGAGGATTTTGACATTTGAATGCTTGGTTTGCAATTAGGAAATGTGTAAATATGACTTTTAATCATATCATTGTGATGAATTGACTAATGTCTTGCACATGTGGTTTGAATCTACCCATTTATCTATGAGAGTTTAAGATAGGACTTGGTGCAATGACAAGTGCTTGCCCCCCCAAATTACTGTGTCGCGAGTTCAAGTTTTGGAAGAAACCTCTAAAAAAATCGGGGTAAGGCTTGCCTACATCTACCTCTCCCAAACTTTTACTAAAGCAGGAGCCTTGTGCTCTGGGTACATACTTTTTAGTTTCAATGGGATGTATACTTAATTCTTTACTTCATTTTTAAGAGACAATGAAATTTTTTCTAAGAAAACGTTTTGAATAATATTTGTAGAGAGAAAAACTTTCCTTGTGTATAAAATCTTTTTGTTTCATTTTGATAGAAAACATTAAACCCTTTTTACCTATTTTTTGAGATAAAGTTTTCTTGTTCTTAAATGTTTCCTTCTTTGAGTTTTATACACATCGTGAGGTTTTAAGCGAGCCCAAATTTTTTCTTTAGGCCATCAACCTTAAGGATGTCCTCACGCAACGTAGGTATCAAATTTAAGTGGCTGCTCTTGGTTCAATTTCCTTAGATAAAAGTTTGTCTAAGCTTCAAAGATTATTTGGAAGTGGTTTAAGTCTCACATTATCAACTACGATAACAATTAACATGTTACAATATGGTTCATGGTTTGGATGGGATCCGTGCTCACCCTTGCTTTTATAAAGTTGAAAAAGTTAGTTTTGAAAGTTGTGCGTATTGAGTCTATAGTATGTTCAAGTTTGTAAGTTTCCCTTATCTTTCGTTTATTCCTTTACCTATGCTAACGCAATGTGTCGATTTAACATGAAGTTCTTTTGAAAAAGGGGTTTCTTTTAAAAATCCTTATCTCAAGTGCATGATTTACTTTTTTTGTATTTTGATTCTCTTATATGATTAATGAACATATGTTAACAAGGGCATTATTTTATAAATTATGTTTTTCCATGTAGACATTATGATAAACTTTTTTCTCAAATTTGGATAAATTAAATATTCCTTTTTAATTATAATTAATATATGGGTAGTGTCACACTCCGCCCGCCCGGGGAGAGAGAACGGAGCGCCACTCATCGATAAAATTAAACTAAAACCATCATATAGCAACAAGGTAGATAGCATCTAAAACCCACAATACAAGAGAAAACACTAATTTCAATTCTTCAAATTAAATACAATAAAGTCTCTCGAAATAATATAACTATCTATCTGGAAATAAAATAAATCACCAAATGCTCTATACAACTAAAATAAATATAATTCTTCTCTCTCGAATATTCTTCCCAAAATATCCAAGATAAAAATCATCCCAATTGGTTCATAGCGCTCAAATCCACGCTAACCTGCCACTAAAAGAAAATATGGGGAAGTACACAATACGATAGGAAAGATGCTCAACAAATATATGTTAGCGATGAATAAAGCATAACAACACGAGTACGAATATTCAAATCAAATGAAAATCTCAATAGAATTTTATCAATATAATTTCTCAACAACACATTAACCAGGTCACCAGGCCTCACCCCATCCGCATATGCTTTATCAAGACATAGCCCGGGAAGCAGGAATTTTAGCAGGTGCCCAACCTCCGTGCCATATTAAAATCTCATGACAACGTGATCAACAACAATATAATGATACCACATGAATCAAAATAATTTCAAAAATTATTTTTCAGATTTAAATGAATTTAACAATTCAAATATGAGTTCAATAATCGCAAGAATTTAAAGGGAATAACTCTCGAGAGATTTAAAGAGCATATTGTGTAAAACCCCGTACCTCAAACCATGATGAGAAACTAATGATCACATCCTCAAGATCAACACAAAAGATCTACAAAATCTCCTCCAAGAACCTCCAACAAAATAGCTCCAAGAATACCTCTAATCTAAGGTTAGAACTAACAAATCTCAAGGGACAAAGTATAATTAAAAAGGAGAGGAATATAAACTATATTTGCTGCCAAAAGTTGTGCCAAAAGTAGGTTAAAAAGGGTTGCCCATGACTCCTTTTATAATGCAAAGAAATGAAGAGTTGGAAGCCAAAAGACTCCATTAACTAAGGCAAAGAAATGAAGAGTTGGAAGTTAAAACAACTCCAAGAGTTAAAAATATTTAAAAATAATTTTAAAATCCATTTTAACTCCGATTTCGAAACCGTTTGAAATTCTCGCCCTAAAAAATAATAACCAACATATTTGAGCAATAAAAATAATTTTATCAAAAGCTTTATTTTTCCTCTTTATTTTGAATATACCCTAAAAATTATGCGGGTTATTACACTTCCCCACTAACAATGAAATTTTGCACTCGAAATTCGCCGAATGCATAACTCTCAAAATCAGGCCAACAATCTCAAAATAATTTCGTCTCCAAAAATAAATTCCTCACATCTAATCTCGAAACCTATCACGAATATCACCTAAAATTTTCTATCTCCAAAAATTGTTATCCACGCAATAAACCCAAAACCCAAGACCCGAGGGTTGTCGTATACCTAAGCTCTGATATCATTTGAAACACTCCGCCCCGCTCTCTCCGGGCGGGCGGGGTGTTATAGGTAGTCACCGTTTAGAGCTAACACATTCTGATGTAGCTCTTTAAGTGGTTGTGTAATGGTTTAAGAATAGACCAAGAGGAATACACTATTTAAATGATATGTCCACAAGCATTATGACCATAAAATGCAAATTATGAAGCACTTAAAATACATATGGAAGAGTTTAGGATTGAGATTTTTACAATATTGTGGACAAGAAGACACCATGAGAGAAGGCCTTTGACAATCAAAGACCGAATAACATTTTGGATGACACCCTAGCCGACTATCACTTGTATAACGAAATTGATGATGCCTTAAGTCCAAACCAAGTAAATAGTAAAACCTTGAGGTATCAAGCTCAAAATAAAGATGCAATGGATTAATATTTTTATTTTTTTACTTTTCCCCCTCAGATAATGCCAAAATTAAACATACCCCATTGACGTCTAACGGACATCTAACATTGTTAACAAACTCCAATAATTAATAATTAGACTTCCCCTAACTATTTAAAGATAAAAATGCCCCATATCTTCTTCTTCACTTCATCTAGTATTGATATTATATAAAGGGGTAAAGTAAGAAAATCCATTCAAGACTATATTTAGGATGAAGAGGACACCTTAATATTTTCACTATAATAACATATAACATTCACTAACTAGGATTTAGTCGAAGTCCACCCTTTGCACCATGATGACTTTATCCTCCAACCACAAGTTTTAAATTATAATTCTAACATAATATGAATCAAATAGGGCTGATTACCTAGCTTATCTCAAACCATATATTATAAGCTCTTAAGAAATATTACAGGATAACCTAAAGGATGCTATCTTAGTGCTCATCGACTTCATTAGATAATTAATCATGCTCATAGGGAAGATCGCGCTCCCTATCAACGCTAAAGATGTTAAAAATATTATTGAGTTTAAATTTATTAAATCCCCATATAATTATGTACTAATTTGGGGATAGATCCATGACATGAAAGAATTCCCTTCTACCTCCCACCAAAAGCTCAAATGCGTAATTAAAGAAGTATTATTGGAGATAAGGGGTGATCATACATCTTTTCACTTATGCTTCATGGAAGCATTTCTCATTGAAGATCAATAAATAGAAAAAATCCTTAGTGATAATCTGGTTCTCACCAAATTACAATTAGACTAAGGTCAAATTTGTAGGGGAAGACCCAAGGGTAGCATTAGTCAGGCGAGTGATGGATAAGCTCAAGTTAGTGAATTATCGTTAATTTAAATTGATATAAAGTGAAAATTATATGTCTTTATGTGGTATCCATACAAAATTCTAGAGATATATCCAAACATGATCTACCAATGTTTTAGTTAGATATTTCATATTCCCTAATTTTGCAAAAAAATCATTAAAAAACATTTGAGAGGGCAAAGTCGGTAGACGATAGGACGGGTACACTCGTGGAGGTGAAGTTCATCAATGAAGTTTATTTTTAAAGTGGTTGTTATAACCCATTATGGTCAGTAAAAGTAATAGGAAGTGGAATTTAATTTCATCCATCTCAAGATTTCTTTCTCAAAAGTAAGTTTTTCCCTCACCATGATTAATAAACTAGTATAATGGCCACTTTCGACAAACGCATGATACTCATGGATATGTACTCTAACTATTATCATATTTCTTTCTTTTTCCTTAAACAAGATAATAATTCCTTCATAATTACTTAGACTTGTACTTTTACACATTTTATTGGAAAAATCGTTGTGTTACTTCCCTAAAGTTGATAAATAAAACGTTCAAAGAAAAGTTCGTTAATGGGTTGTAGATAAATACTAAAAAACTTTAAGAAAAATTCATACGAACCCATCAATAAGTTGGGCCGAGAATTTAACAAACCTAAATGTTAAAAATAGTATGAAGATCATATTAAACTTGGTGCAATGCCAAATCTAGGAGTTACTTGTTGGGGAAACTAACTTGGGATTGACATTTTAAAAGCAAATTTTTTTTAGCCCTAAAGGCCTTTGATTAATCATACATTGAAAATAAATCAAGAACTAGGTTTAAAGATTAAACCTAGGGTTTCAATAACACAATACATTTGTGAATCATGTTGTGATTCTTACGAGGAGATAAAGGTTGAAGATGATGAAATCCTTGATGCCCTCCATTGTATCCGAAAATCTTATTTAATCTTTTGTAATGATAGGATCTTCTAGTGTATGATCCTTCCCAAAGCTAGATAGGTGTGTGGACACCTTTTGAGTTAAAAATACTTCCTTATGAGTGAGATATTATGGTCTCTCTCTAGTCCTCTTCATATAAATGTGAATAGTATTTTCTCTCACCCTTCTCAAACTTTAATAATGAATTATTCACTTTAAAACTCATTCACACACCTTTATATAAAAAGTACAAAAGGTTACTGAGAGGTTGGACCTAACTACTTGGGTATGTGGACTACACTAGGGACCCAAGATAAATAATCAAATTATCTCCAAATAAATACTCGAAAATTCTATTACAATGATTGTAGTTTATTTCCTTTCTTTATTTAATCATAATTAACTCCACTAAATAATTATGATTGCACTCCAATTTAATTATCTCAGAATTCACTCAGATATAATGAGGTCTTATTTGCAAAGTTAATTAGGGTACATAATATGATTCCCCACATTAAGTGCCTAATACTCGCATGGTCAAATCAATTTACTATTAATTGATTTGACTAACATCTAATAAATTTCTTGATTCTCAGAATTAAATTATTTTCTAATCCAGGAGGATTATAAGATAATCCATCGATCGGGTTTTACTTGGTGGAAACAAAATATATAAGTCTATAAAGGGGATATCACAATCCAGGGTACCCCCTGAATGCGGATTCCTCTAAATTATGACCTCAAACCTACTCACACAACTGTCACCCAGTCTGCGGGGATCATTTGACCTGATATAAAATCAAACCGCACCCATAGAAATAAAGGTGAAATTTGTGCAAGCATTCCAATCCTCATAATTTTTGAAATTAAGAATCTATGCGGCCTTTGAAAATGGTGTGAGATTTCCTGAGTTTGATTATGATAACCCTTAGATTCAAATCTCACGGGCGGCCCTGTTCAATACATTCCCGTGATGTACCAATCACAAACCTCTATTGCACTATCAAATAAGTTCCCAAGCCATCAAACAAGTTCCCATAGTTTGAGATTAACGACAAGAATTTCATCACAACCGTTCTGATAGGATGTCTACTCCCTCTCTAAGTTGTGAATGTTTCAATAGTGCTAGAACCGAAGCCGACTCACCGGAATTCCTACTAAGCTCTATTAACCGACATGTATACAATATATTTAAACCAAATATAAGGCATTATCGTAACCATGATTGTTATTTTAAAATGAAATGACACACTTTTCCTCAAAAGTAAATGTCATACATGATTTTAATAATGAAACATCAATAATCTCCCCTGTAGTTTTAAAGCCATGTGTCCAACAAAATGGTATTGGATTAACCAAGTATTATTCGACATAAACTTGGTCATAAATATATCACCTTCTTGTTTAATTTCTCGAGCTAGGTTAAACCTACACTCAATGTGCTTAACCCTTTTATAGGTTATGGGTTCTCTTGAAATTGCAATCGTACCTTCACGAACAGTAAAAGTGTAATTATCAATTACACTTAAAGGAATCTCACCCAAGTTACTTAGGGAGTAATCGACACATATAGCCTCGATGGTTTTATCCGAAGTGACAATAACTTTTTCCTCCCTGGTGGAGTCTACAATCCAAGATTGCTACACATTCGTCCAACTTATAGGTCAAACTCCTTAGGTAAACACATATTCCAAGGTATAAAACTCGGAATCCTTATCCGATTGAAAACCTTATTCTTTGTGCCTATAGCGTACACGACTATTAGACTGGAATATATTGACCATGTCGAAGGCATAACAAATCTTGATCTTTTTACACAATACATAACATTCAAACGGATTCCCACCACCGAAGCATTATGTATATTCCTCATTCCTTTGATCCAATCAAGTATCCTAATACTTTGATTCCCTGGTAGAGTGATTCCATATTTTAAAAGAATTCTTTTTATGGAATCCCCATGCTAATATTGTGTATACAACATTGATATAATTGACGTTGGATAAGCCTAACATCCTTTGCAATCGATCTAGCAAAATCTTGATCATAAAAATGCGTTTGGATTATCCTAAGTACATTATATTGAACATCCGAACAGCCACACTGTAAGGACATTTTTGTCCATTATCAATTTGTATGTCGTACGCCGTTACACCGTCGAAGAAACTCAAGATCGCACCTACATCAACGAATCTGAATATCAAAGTGTCTTCAACATCATAGCCTCTGCGAGAATGAACTTGGTAAAATTTTGTTTTTACGTTCCTTAAAGTTCATATTTAGTATTGGGAAATTTTCATAAAATGTTTTTTATAAAAAATTAGAAGTAAGTTTTTTCAAGCAAAATGAGGCTTTTAAAAGTTTTTTATTTTTCTGGGAAAGCCGGACCGGTCCGCCCCCCAACCGGACCGATCCGCTTGCTGCAGATCCAGTATACCCCGGATCGCAAGCGAACCAAAGAAGCCTAAAATAAAAGAACTGATCCGCCTCAGAACCGGACCGGTCCGCCTGGGATAAGTTCGAACAGGTCCGTGTGTTTTTTATCCACCATCTTATATTTCCTATATATATTACTATTCCGATGTTGTATTTTTTCAAGTCTTTGAGAAAACGTTTTTAAGAGTACAAACACAACAAGACTTCAATTTTTGATGTGCCAAATATCTTTTTGATTCACACACAAAAATCCCAATTACTTTTGTGAATCTTTTGTAACCCTAGAACACAAACTTTGTTGTTGTTCATCTTTGTGGAGAGATCTTTGCAACCGAGGGCTGCGTGTCATTGCTGAGGGAGTCTCTATAAAGTTTTATGGCTGCGTGTCATTGAGGAGAGCTGTGGTTCTTCCTTCGTTGTTTGGGCTGCGAGTCCTTGGAGGGTGCTGCGTGTATTCTCTTGCTGAGTTCAAGACTGCGTGTCTTTGTGGGTTGGCTGCGCGTTGATCCATTGCAGATTTCTCTATGTAATTGTAAGTTGCGGCTTGTATATTCATAGTGAAATAAAGCTTTTACCTGAAAAGGGGTTTTTTCCTGAAATCTGTGTCTCAGCATATTTTCGTGTCACTTGCTTTATTTATTTTTTGGGTTGACACACGCACCTTAGATGCATGTTTAGGGGCTGAAATTAAATAAGTGTGCTATATTAGAAAGTTGCGAAGTTAATCAATTATCACATAGTCTCGTCTTCTCACACACACTTATGTATGATAATACTCCCATCTTGTTCTCGATTAGGCAAATATCTTTCATAAATTGCATTTAAAAATACCACCATGTTTCTGTCATGATTCTTATACAAATAAGTATTTTTCGAGCTTATATCAAAATAAAAAATCAATTACTTTATCAAACCGAGTGACTCAAGACCTTGATTTTATCTTAAATACACAAATGGATTTCACAAGCTAACATCACTTTTCTTTTCTTGAATCTTACTATGTACTTGTCAAGATGATTGTTCAAGAGCCCAATCTTGACGTTAAAATAATCCTAACAAACTTTAGCATGGCTATCTCAAGAAGGTTTGCTCATAGTCAATACTTATCTTTACGAGTAAAACCTTTCGCAAGCCTTGCCTTGAATTTTTTCACCTTCCCATACATGTATCTTTTAACTCCATGTAGGTCCATTTGTGCCTGATGGGTTTTATCCCATCAACAAATCTACAAGACCCAAAACTTGATTTGATTACTTCAAATCCTTTTAGTATCTATATTCATAAGTAAAAGAAAAAATCTTTGTCTTGTAGTGCCTTGTTGTAGTTCCAAGAACTGAGTTCGTGTTTTCCTGGTATCTCATCGAAATAATCACCCAAAACACTAACCATTTTGAATAAATCTTAATGCTCCCACTACGACGTGGCACCACTTATTTTCCAGTATAAGTGACACGTATATCCTGATCATCGATAATGCTCCTACTACGATAAAGTAGTGTGTTATCGATATATAGTTGTATTTCATCATGTACTGGGGGTCTAACAACATTGGTAATATGAGGTCCCATTTTATCTTTCAAGTCCAACTTACAGTTGGGCCCATGGTTTATTACATAATCCTCCTATATAAGAACCAACCATTGATGTAATCAACGATCTTCTTGTATTTAGGAATATGATGTAACCTACCTTTATAAACATTAGGATAACCAACTAAGAGACATACTTCTATCCTTAATTTAACTTCCTAGGCTCCTTCTATAGCAGGAGTGTCGGGCACCTCCAAATCCGAACATGCTTTAGAATGAGCCTGCACCCACTCCAATGTTCAAAGGGAGTTAAATATGCCAGTTAAGAAGAAATTAAATTCAGAATGTATACACTCGTCTCTTAACTAAAATTCCAGTAAGAATGTTGCAGTTCTGAATGACTAACCATGGACCATATTGTATCAAAAAGTGCCTTATTCCTTTCCTATCCTCCACACCATTACAAAGTGGAATCCTCAGTGTAGACAACTTAGAATAAAATCCCAACCTTCGATAAATGATACCTTAATTATCCTAAGTGCTGAACAACTCTATGATCATATCGCAAAACTTGGATTAGTTTACTTCACCCATACTCCACCTTAGCTTTGCACACTTTGACCTAATAAAATGATTCATACTTGTGGTGCATAAGGTAAACATATCCATTTCTTTAGAGTGATCATCAATGAAATAGATGAATTTCTTAAAACCACCTCTTTACCAAATGGTCACCTAATCACACTAATCAAAGTGAACCATTCCTAAGATATCTTTGGCTCTTTAGCGTTGGGCCGTGAAGGAACCCTTGGTTATATTACTTTCTAAACGGGATTCAAGACTAGAAGTGCAAAATATCCAGTCCCCGATACACTTCCACGTAGATAAGGTAGTTGTTAAGACCAATTAATTAAGGATTCATTATGAAAGGTTAAAATAAGGGAAAAAGGGTCTAAATATCCATAGCCCACCACCCAACCAACTCGTCCAACAAAACCATTCAAATCCATTAACCAATATAAGCAAATTCCGTTCTCCTTTTATTTCGTCTACATGATAAATCCACTATCAACAATTTTATTTCAAGTAAAACCTCATAATATATATTCTTGCACAAAAAGAACATGTAATAAAAATTCCAAGGGAACAATTTAACATAAGGGATTCATATATAATTCAAGATTTCCAAAATAATCTAAGATGGGCTCCCATGAGTTCTTACATCATGAATAAAGTCCACATACTAAATTTCATCATTTTGGGTGATTATTGATAGAGTAATCTAATTTAAACACAAGGTACAACCTTATTAAGCATGTGAAAATTTAAGAAATGATCAACACTAAATTCAGTTCATATTATCCATCTTCTAGTCTTAAGTAATAAATTCCTAAAAATGAGGTCATAAACCCTAAAATGCCAATTTCATAATTTGAGGTTCAATATTAAATTTCTATATTTATTAGGGATCAAAACTTAAAATCAATTACATGAGAATCATGAATATCACCTAATTACAACAATATATTAGGAACTCATAATTTTCTAAGTTTTTGAATTGATTTTAACACTACAATTAGATTTAACTGAAATTTAACAGACAGATATAAAAGGAGAAGAATTGAACGTAACTTGCCTAGAAAAAACGTGTTTAATCGATTTTTCTTACGTGTGAAGAAAACCCTTGAATTAATGTCACACCCTATATTCTGTATATGGAGATAATAACAATAAAATAATAATTGTGATATAAATAAAGTTTCGGGCCAAAAATGGAACTTTATTAAGACAGGATGCAATTGCACCTTATTACATTATTCGGGATCTCATATAATAGAAGTAAAGGGGGAATATTAAGGTTACATAAGTTGGTAAGTAGTAGTGCATGTATTCCATTCTATGCTAACATCTTTGCTAGTCACCACCCATATGTACGTACCTAAAAAGGTTTTCATAATAAAAGTCCATGGGGCAGGGGGTATTTTTCCTTCTTTGAGTTAACTTTCCATCTGGAAGGGGAACAAATAAGAAAAACTTTTCCAGCAGATAATTCTACTTCTGTAACAAGTTCATAATTCAGAGGTTGATAGCATAATGGAATGAGTCATAGTTTACAACAAACAACAATTTAAATAATATAAAATAATATGAAATATCAACGGAAATAAATAATGGCATAATGGAATCTGTTGATATTTTTAAGGACAATATAGTGAATATAACTATATAAGGGTTTGAGCATTTCTATAATAGGATAACCTATAATTATCAGTTATAGAGTCTTCAAATGCGTAGAAATACACTTATAATAGCATCCAAAATATTTGGACAAAATCAATACAAAACCTTTGGAGATATAATAAATCCAAAACATTTGGAGATAAAGTAACACTTAAGCTCAGCTCTGAAGAACGACATCCATATGGTAAGAAAAACTAGGCACTTAAACCCCGAGTCCTAGAGGAAAAGTAACACTCCCGTGGGTAAAACAAAATTCTATTCCCTTAATATAATGTATGCTACTAAGGTTTAATGAAATCATCTCGTATTTATGAAATCATTAGTTTACTGAAATCTCTGGTTGCATGAAATCATAGGGTTACGGCTTTCTCAGATAAATATTGTATCAATATTCAACGAGATTTGTGAGCCTCACTTATGAGTTCAAGTCCTATCACGCAGGGATATGAACAATTCAGTAATTCAAGGTATAAGCGTCAAATAATATTGAAATAAAAATCACCTACTTTTCAATTTCAGGGTTGGTTTTGTATGATCTTCTGGTGCAAGGGTGTAAAATGGGGAATATGAAATCATGTATATATTGAAATGTTTAGGGTATGATAAATAAATAAGGGTTTAAGTTAAAATGTGAGGGTTATATTTAATTATATTAAAATAAAAAATGTATGGGGACATTTATATAACTATTAATAATAAAGTTCAATCATTTTACTTAGTTGCATTCATCTTTGGGATTGGTGGTAAGAGACGTTTATGTTGGATTTGATAAAAGGGCCGCCTAGGTTTAAGCTTGGGGGTTAATATTCAATAGTCCAAAATTTCAAGAGGTTATACGTAATTTAAAAGTTTATAATTTAACTTTCTAAACTATTTTCTCTGGAAAATTCTATTTTGGGTAACCAAACAGGATAATATAATATACTATTTTGACCCGAAAAATAAAAATAAGAATTTTGGAAAAAAAATCAGAACTTTTTGATTGGAGATGCACCCTCACGCGCTCGGTCAAAGATCAAACGCGCCTGGTTTGATCTCACACGCCTCACATTGACTACTGTTAATCGTCTTCCTTTGAAATGTTGACCTATGATTTGAACCAAGTTTGACCGTGAATATCTTTATCTTCAGAATACCATTCAAGTGGATTCCTGAATGAAATTTGCCTATTTCTTTAAGAGAAATTCAACCATATTAGTTTTAGACATTGAGGTGCATTGTATCAAGCTATTGGTTTTCTATAAAAATAAAGGAAATTTGACCATAATATTCGTGGATTTGTGATAATATTTGAACCACGACATGTTTATATTTATGTTCGATGATAAAAAAAAATCTAACTACTTTCAATTTATGAATTATGGTTCACTATAATGCATGAATTTGTTCTCTGAAACTTTCAGTTTCATAATTACAAAAAAACTTTACTTTGGAGCATTAAAGTGTGTTGAAAGTAAAATTAAACTATGCACCCAAGTTCCTTAGACCCAGAGCTTGAGTTCTCCCACTTTGAAACTGGTTCAAAGTCACGATTACTAATTCTACCATTGAAGCTCAATCTTTAATGGTGGTTTCTAGTATTCAAGCCTTTTTAGTGATATTCTTACGTTAGAACTTCAATGTAAAACCATAAATGTAAGCTCCGAATGTGCAGAAACTTAACCAAATAAAAAAGAACATAATTTCTACATAAAATGATAGAAATGCCAATTTAGCTCAACTTTGATTTAGGTTTTAACACTGAAAAGGTATGTTTATACAGTTGCAGCGTGAGTTTTTCTATAATATTTGGAGAGAATAATTGATTGATGTAGGTGGTGGTGGATGTCAACCAAGATTCATTTAGTTTTGTTTTTAAGCAACATGTGAGGTTATGTGGGTACCATGTGAATACATGTGATACAAGCTACTTACTAGGCTTCCAGGTGTCCAAATTTGACAGGGGGTGTTGATGTAAAATTTGGGGTTTAGGTTTTGGTCCCTCATTTTAAGGATTGTTATATATGTTTTTGAACGTTTAGGGGATTAATGTCTAATTTCTAAAACTTTTGAGGATGGTTTTCATAATTTTATTAAATACAAGTAATATGGATGAGTTTGGTGGTTGAGGTTAGATTATAAGAGTACTCAATGGGTTTAAATATGGATATTGAAACTTAAGGGTGTATTTTGGAAATTTTGAAACTTGAGGGTTACTAGGTTAATTATCATATTTCTTAGGATTATTTTGAGATATCTAACTCATCTTTGACTTGAGGCTTTTGTATTGATAGGGCATGGTTTATATATTCATGAGGTAAGTTATTTGATGTAAGGATTCTTTCGGTAGTAAAGTTTTTAAGGCATACTGGATATAAAATGGATACGGGAGTTTACGGGTTGTTACATTCTACCTTCTTAAAAAAATTTCGTCCTCGAAATTACCTTCAAAGAGTGATGGATATCACAATTTCATAGAATCTTCAGGTTCTTAGGTTTCTTCTTCCTTGCCATGGTGTTGCCAAAGGATCTTTGTTAGAGGAATGGTTTTTCGTTAGAGAACCTTATTCTGAAAATCAAGAATTGTGATAGTTTTCCTTCGAAATCATGATGTGGTTTTATAGATATACCTTCCCAGGTAATGATGTCGCGGGGTCAGGTATATATTTCTGTAATTGTGAGACATGGAAAATAACATGTATGTTGGATAATTCTGAAGGTAGTTTTAAATGATAGGTAACCAGTCCAACACGTTCGGTGATTTTAAAAGGTCCAATATAGCAAGATGCTAATTTCCCTTGCATTCTAAACTGAATAATTTCTTTTTGTGGGGATACATTCAAGAATACATGGTTGTTTACCTGAAATTACCAAGGCTTTCTTCTGTTGTCAGCATAACTCTTTTGTCGACTCAGAGAAGTATGCAATATCCCTCATATTAATCTTATATTTTATATAGTTTCGGCTATAAATTCGTGTCCAAAGATACTATTTTCTTCTGATTCATTCCAACATAATGGTTAACGACATGGTCTACCATATAAGGCTTCATAAGGGGTTGCCTGAATGCTAGTTTGATAACTATTATTGTAGGAGAATTCGATTAATGCTAGATGATCACTCCAATTACCGGATATGTCTAAATAATAAGATCTTAACATATCTTTGAGAATTAGTCTTTCAGATTGTCCATCCATTTTTGGAAAGGCGGTACTTAATGAAAGTTTTGTTCCTATGGCATTCTACAATGCTTGTCAAAATCTTCCAATGAATCGGGGGTCTCGATCTGACATAATGGATAGAGGTACTCCGCGGAGTCTAATAATTTCTAGGATATAATTATCACTGAGTCTTTGTAAATAATCAATAATTTTTGTTCACATGTTATGGGTTGATTTGGTAAGTCAATCGACAATGACCCATACTGAATTGTAACCTTGAGATATTTTGGGTAATCCACTAGAAAAATCCATCGTAATATGATCCCATTTCCACTTAGGGATATGAAAAGGTTGCAATAATACTCCAGTATTTTGATGTTCAATTTCTACTAGTTGACATGTAAAACATTTTGTCACAAAATCGGCTACATCTCGCTTCATGCCTTGCCACCAATATTGTCATTTATGATCGTGAAACAATTTTGTACTTCCTAGATAAATCATTAATTTTGAATGGTGAGCTTATCTGAATAGTTCGTTTCGTAAGGAGGGGTCTAATGGTACACATAATCTAGTTTTAAATCACAGTTCTCTTTCTGGGCTATAGGACCAATCTTTCTCTTCCTTATCATCTTCCAATCTTTGTTGTTGACTTAAAAAAAACACCATTCAATTATTGTTCCAAAATTCTTTTTTGGAGGGTTGGATAAGCAATGGTATTCCTAAGAATAATTGGAATTTTTAATGTTTTTCTCTGTAAGTTATACTTTCCCATAGTTGTTAAAAATGTAAACATACCATTGCGTTTCCCTCTCGATTACCTACTTAAGGCACTGGAAACTACATTGCCTTTCCCTGGGTGATATTGTAAGTTAAATTTATAATCCACCAAAAATTCAATCCATCGTTATTGTCAACGATTTAAATATTTTTGGGTGAATATATACTTAATCACTCTTATGATCTAAGATTACTTAAAAATATTCTTCATATAAATAACATCTCAAAATCTTTAGTGTGAAAACCCCTGCGGCTAGTTCTAAACCATCTATTGGGTAGTTACACACTTGAATTTTTAATTAAGACGACCCATATTTTATCACCTTTCCTCGTTGCGTAAGTACACATCCTAATACTTATAACAAGGCATCGATTTATACATTGTAACTGATATTACAAGAAGGAATCGTTAGGACTTGGGTAGTGGCTAATTTTTCTTTTAATGTGTGGAAAGTTTGTTCACATTATTAGGTCCAAGAAAATCGAAGATCCTTTCAGGTCAACTTCATTAAAGGTAAGCATTTATTTTTAAAATCCTTCTACGAAGCATCTATAATAACCCACGAGTCACAGAAAATTTTGAATTTTCATAACAATTGTGGCTTATGCTATCCTTGATGCATTAAATCCATGAAAATATCAAAATATCGTCTTAAAAATAATTAGAAATTGATCTAAGAAAGGTCAAAACACTCGATGCATTAAATCCATGAAAGCTGCAGGTGCATTTTTTAATCTAAAGGACATTAGCATAAATTAGAAATGGACATAATGAGTTCGAAAAGAAGTTTTGGGTATGTATTCTTTTTTATCGCAGAATTGATGATAACCGAAATAAATTAATTTTTGAAAATATTTTGTATCCTCGCAATTGATCAAACAAATATCCTTTCCTAAGAAAAGGATATTTGTTCTTAATGGTTACTTGATTTAGTTTTCGATCCCATAAACGAAATGTTCCTTACTTCTTTTTCACAAGTAGTACTGGTGATACCCAAGGGGACGTACTGGTTCGAATAAAACCTTTTTCCAACAATCCATCAAGTTGAGTTCAAAGTTCTCGCAATTCTAAGGGTGCCATACACTAAGGAGGTATAGAGATAGGAGAGGTATTTAGTAAGAATTCTATGCTAAATTCTAGCTCTAATTATGGAGGTATACCAGGAAATTCTTCAGGAAATACGTCATCATGTATCTAAAATAGTAAGAGTCAATGAAGGCAATTTTCCTTGAAGTTTGAAAAACATTGAATTAAAGCGATTCTTTCCTTGAAAATAAAATGAAGTTTGATGGGGGTTTCTGAACATTACTAACTTCTTGTGACAATCAATATGAGGAAAGTTTGGTTAAGAAACGCCCATCCATATAATCAAATTGAATTCTTTTAGCCCAAAACTACCAAATGTACTATAAGAATTCTAGTCCCAATTCTCATGGTACACTATTTGCAAACTCGATTGGTTACAATTATTTTCCCTGTTGGTTTTCCTATGGACAATGGATACTCTAAGGGACTAGTAGATAATTTCAATGTAGTTACGAAGTCATAGATAATAAAAGAATGCATTGAACCAGAATAA
This sequence comes from Sambucus nigra, assembly GCA_949130495.1. NCBI lineage: Eukaryota > Viridiplantae > Streptophyta > Magnoliopsida > Dipsacales > Adoxaceae > Sambucus > Sambucus nigra. The sequence goes on along the minus strand of OX422215.1, from coordinate 319,424,215 downwards.
AATAATATATGAGCCGAAACATTGTGGAAATATATATTACCTTCCACCACTTCGTAGTTATTCGGATCTCTTGTTGTGATAACTACAAAGTTCTGGACTCGATTCCTATTTACCTATTCCTATCTATTTTAATGAAATTTTTGGAAAGACGGATGATTGTTAGAATTACCAGTTGGTGAAAAAAATGGGGGTTTGATAAAATTAGTGGAATTGTTTGGTAATAGCGGTAAAGAAGAAAAATTCCTAGGATAAGATTATTGCAACTTTAGGCATTGTGACATTGTGTGACCTAGTCCATCACACTCATGACATTGTATCATGGATCTTCGACTACTATGATTTATTTGGCTAAAAAACCGACCATCCTTTGGTTTGAAATAAGGACAGTTCCTCTGATTATGCTAGTTTCTTGCTACATAGGAACTGGGGTTGTGATTCAGGTAAATCCTCTAGATGTTGGATTTCATTCGAAGAGGGAGGCTACTTATATCTTTTGAATAAAATCACAAAGTTGTAATGGTACAATAGAATTTTTGACATTGGTTTATAAACCGCGCTAATAGTGTTTACACTTTTTGGCTTCCGTGTCTACGTAATCTTCGGCATACCGAGAAAATTATGTGAACTTAGCCTCATATTGTGCTATCCTCATTTGCTGTTGTTGCAAACCTAGTAATTCCACTATGATCTTATCTCTCACTAAATCTAAAAATTACTTTTTAAATAAAATTTCTTCAAATTGATCCCAGGTTAATCCTTCAACGTTACGTTTGACGCACTTCTTGATGTTGGGATCCACTGCGAGATGGTCGGGTGTTTACCATCCTATATATAAGATATACTAAAGATATAAAGAAAGTTATAGGAAGATAAACAAACTTTTATATTAGTCTCACGTACTTTTTTATATTCGTGACTATGTATCATACACTACACCAAAAATTGAAAATGGTCACAGTTAATGGTTCACGGTCACTTCCTGTGACCCCTACATATTTATTGTAACCAAATAAGTGAACATGGTTTAAGGTGACTTTGTTAAGGGTCTGGTCACGGTCTGAAGCCGTGACCCATAGGGTCACGGTCACTAACTGTGATCCCTCGTGACCCAGGATGGTGCCAAATGTCATGCGCTTTTGGTCACAGTGGTGGTCACAGTCTTGACTCGTGACCCACTGATGACCAAGGTTATTTTGGAGCCAAAATTCCCTCTATTTTGGTCACAAAGGTGGTCACGATCGATAACCATGACCCCTAAAACTATTTTAAAAGGGTCATCGTATCGGTCATGGCGTAAATTGTGACCCTTTTTTAAGGTATTAAGTACCCAAAACCCTCCATTTCATTTCATTCGTGTCCAAAAAAAACAAAAAAAACTCTCCCTCTCTCGTTAAAACCCTATCCCTACTGCAAAATCCTCTCTCTCTCTCTCTCTCTCTCTCTCTCTCTCTCCACACAAGGTATTTCTCCCCTTTTATGTCATTTATTGTGCGTTCTGTGTGTGTGTGTGTTCTATGTGTGTCTTCTGTGTTTCTCTGTGTGTGTTCAACGTGTGCATGTGTGTGTATTCTCTCTGTGTGTGTGTATTCAGTGTGTGTATTGATATTCAAACAATATAATGGTTGTTTTATTGTATTTAAAAAAGATGAAATTATATGAAATTGGTTGTTGTTCTTCGTTTAATTGTACTATTTTTTCACATAATGAATATTTTTCATACTTTGAATTTTTAACATGTGAATATTTTTTAATTATATTTATTAGTCCTTATAATGAACAACAACCAATTTATATGTACATCACACATTCTATATTGAAATATGACCCTATTTATTGTTAGAAATTATATATGAAACCCTTGATGCAGAATTTTATAGGAAAACTCATTTTCTATTTTTATGTTCTTGGAAATCAATCAAGTAGATGACTTAGATGAAGTACGGGATAATCTTGTATTTGATTTTTTATTTGATACAGATGATGGATACTTAAAACAATCACTCTATTAATTCTTTATAATAAACCATTAAATAATTATTTGTCTTAATAACGACCCTATCATAACAACCAAAATGCTCACTTTATTAATTCTTAACCCCTTCCTTAGGAATAAATTAAAATGAAGTTAAATTCGACTTCTTGGGTCTGATGACCATAATTTAATTTGCTGTGTCTTCACCCTTAAGGCTTATATTCACCCCCTTATATATATATTTTATCAGAATTTTTCCAGTCATCTACTACCATCCTAGATATAATTGCATTTTTTGAGCTGACAGTGAAGCTGCGAGCTTTTACAGAGTTGGTATACCCTATATTTCCCTCCTCATCCCTCAAAACTTTCTCACACTCTCTCTCCATCTTTCTCTCAAAGATCGTCAGAATGGATTACATCCAACAAAACCTTGTCAAACTTGAAACACTTGATAAGTTTGATTTCAAAATAACAATTTCAAGTGTAATTCACATCGACGTAGTTATAGTTTTATATATGCTCCATACCTTATCTTGTCCACTAAAGGTATGTATAATTTTTCTTTCATTTCTTTTATTGGAGAACATGACAAAAAATTACAAATAGCCAGACTTAACTTAAAAACATGCGGTTGAATGACAAAAATGAAAAACAACCCCCAAATGGTATCGTAAGAGGCACGGACACCTCCCACGGGACCAACATAACACATGGAAACTGTTCGCGTAGTCACGGGACGCTAGGTTGGAGAACAAGACCAAAAATTGCAAATAGCCGGACTGAGGCTTGAAAACATGCCGTTGAACAGCGAAAATGCAAAATAACCCCCAAACGGCCCCACGAGAGGCGTATACACCTCACATGGGACCAATGTAACATATGACAACTGGTCGAATAGTCACGAGACACCCGGTTAGAGAACATGACCAAAAATTACAATAACCAGACTTAGACTAAAAAATATGTCGTTGAACGGCGAAAACACAAAATAACCCTTAAACGGCCTCGCGAGAAGCACGAACACCTCCACGGGACGAACATAATACATGGAAATTGATCGCATAGTCACGGGATGCCCGATTGGAGAACATGACCAAAAATTGCAAATATCTAGATTTAGGCTTGAAAATATGCCGTTAAACGACAAAAAATGAAAAACAACCCCCAAATGGCCCCATAAGAGGCACGGACACCTCCCTCGGGAGCAACATAATATGTGGCAACTGACCGCTTAGTCATGGAATGCCCGATTGGAGAACATGATCAAAAATTGCAAATAGCTAGACTTAGATTTGAAAACATGCCGTTGAACGGAGAAAATACAAAACAACCCCCAAACATATCCGCACGAGGCACGGACACTTCCCGTGGGAACAACGTAACACATAGCAACTGACCCCATAGTCAAAGGATGCCCGGTTTGAGAACATGACCAAAAATTATAAATAGCTAGACTTAGGCTTTAAAACATGCCGTTGGAGGGTAAAAACTTAAAACCACCCCAAACGTCCCTGCAAGGGGAACAAACACCTCTCACGGGACCAAGGTAACATGTAGAAACTGATCGAGTGGTCATGGAATGCCCAGTTTGAAAACTCAAACAAAAATTATAAATAGCTAGACTTAGGCTTGAAAATATGCCGTTGAAGGTTAAAAATACAAAACATCCCCAAAACGCCCCCACAAGGGCCATAAACACCTCCCACGGGACCAGCGTAACACGTAGCAACTAATCCTATGGTCACGGGATGCCCGATTGTGAGAACATGACCAAAAAATACAAATAGCTAGACTTAGGCTTGAAAACATGCCGTTAAAGGGTGAAAATGCAAAAGAACCCCCAAACGCCCCCTTAAGGTGCACAAACACCTCCTACGAGACCAACGTAACACGTAGAAACTGACCCCATGGTCACGGGATGCCCAGTTTGAGAACATAACAAAAAATTACAAATAACTAGACTTAGGCTTGAAAATATGCCTTTGAATGGAGAAAATGCAAAACAGCCCCCAAACGGCCAACGTAACATGTGACAACTGATCGTGTAGTCATGCGATGTCCGGTGAGAGAACATGAGCAAAAATTATAAATAGTCAGACTTAGGCTTGAAAACACGATGTTGAATAGTGAAAATGCAAAATAGCCCCCAAATGGCTCCATGAGAGGCACGAACACCTCCTATGGGACCAATGTAACATGTGGAAACTGACCGCGTAGTCACAGAATGGCCAGTCGGAGAACATGATAAAAAGTGCAAATATCCAGACTTAGGCTTGAAAACATACTGTTGAATGACGAAAATACAAAATAACACCCCAAAGGGCTCCGCAAGGGGCACAAACACCTCCCATGGGGCTGACGTAACTCGTAGCTACTAACCGTGTAGTCATGGGATGCCCAGTTTGAGAACATGACCAAAAATTATAAATAGCCAAACTTAGGCTTGAAAACATGCCGTTGAAGGTTGTTACTTACCACTTGTGACATTTTTCAAGTCCATTATTACATACCACTTGTTACTTAACACTTGTGACATTTTTCAAGTCCATTATCGCTTGCCACTTGGGACATTTTTGAAGTTTTGTTTGCAGGCCTCAATAGAGAAGGAACATTTATAACATATTCACGCAAGCATTTTTTGTATTTTTATTTAAGTTATACATATGCATTGTATTTTATTTTGTGTTGTACATATTCACCCAAGCATGCGTTGTATTTTATTATTTATTCACGCAATCATGCGTTAGTTAACTTTACATATTGGCTAAATATTTATGTCTGTAATTGTAAATAGGTTTGAAAAATTTATATAGTTTTTTGCAATGCAGAAAAATAAGTTTCATTTTTTAAAAATAAAAAATAGGGGTGGTCACGTGTCTAGACCGTGACCAAATTTTTTTTTTTAAAATAAAAATTTGGGTCATGGTACATGAACATGACTACACCCGTGACAGTGGCCACGGGGTTTAAGCATGATCGAAAATCCCCCACGTGGGTTACGAGTATAGACGGTGACCCAGTGTGGTGCCTGGTCACGGGTGGAGACCAAGACCTGTGTTCTCCCCTCTGGGTCATGGGTGGCGACTATAACCCACAATTTTATCACACTTCATATTGTCACGGGTGTTGACTATAACCCACGCTTGTGTTCATGGGTCAAAACTGTGACCATTGATGGTATATAATGTAGTGATACAGTCAAAATTTTAGGAAATAAAGAAATAGTACATAGTCATCCTTTATGCCTTCAAAACTTTACTATGAATATGATAACAAACTTATTTCAACCAAACACACATAATCAAAGATAACTCGATCCCTCGTGCCATTATTCATATACAATCATATTCCCTTTATATTTTACTTTAAACAAGCTGGGGGACGATACGACTAGTCTTGATTTCGAATTCTCCAGAGGTGGAACTTAAAGATGAGGAAGTGGAGGTGAAGCAACTTAAGGTTGATGATACAAATACATAGTCTATTAGAGACAGTGGTGGAGTGACAACTAGTTATTCTTTTAGAGCCACATACCATGCTAGAGGAATAACTTATTAGAGTATTTTCTGGTCCACGAAATTCCTTCGTGCTTGCTTTGCTTGTTCTTCCCCCATCAGCAAACCGATTAACAAACTATGTTTAGTCTTAGGAGTTAAAATGACCCACTGATAATCGATACTTCAGATGTTTTTGCACAAATTAGCATGCCTTTCCTCCCTGATAGACTGCTAAAATTGCTCGTGTGTAATATCGTGTATATCTATGTAAATCTCATCCTATATATTCATGTCTGAAAGACAGAATTAGTTACATAATGTAATAAGGAATTTATGAAACTAAAATAACTAATATGCTACCTAAATTCCGCATAGGTGTAATAAACACGACACTCACTCTGATACCATGATGTCACACCCGGTATTCTGTATATGATGATAATAACAATAAAATAATAGTTATAAGATTAATAAAGTTTCATGCGGAAAATGGAACTTTATTCTAATAGGATTCAACTGCACCTTATTATATTATTCGGGGTCTCATATATCAGAAGTAAAGGGGGACTATTAAGGTTACATAAACTAGTAAGTAGCAGTGAATGTATTCCATTCTATGCTACCGTCATTGCTTGTCACTACCCACACGTACGTAATTGAAAAGGTTTCCTTGGAAAAAACATAATAAAAGTCCATAGGGGCGGGTTTGTTTCTCTTTCTTCTAGTTCAATTTCCATCTGAAAAGGGAACGAATAAGCAAAATGTTTCCAAGTAGATAATTCTACTTCTATAATAAGTTCATAATTCAGAGGTTGATAGCATAATGAAATGAGTCACAGTTTATAACAAACTATAATTAATAAAATATATAACAATACGAAATATCAACAGAAATAAACAATGGCATAATGGAATGTGTTATTATTTTTTAAGGTCAGTATGGTGATACAACTAAATAAGTTCTATCGAGTCATAAATAGAAGGGTTTAGGCTCTTTTATAATAAGATAATCCATAATTTAGAGGCATCAAATGCGTAGCAATACATTTATAATAACATCAAAAACATTTGGATAAAATCAATCCAAAACCTTTGGAGATATAATCAATCAAAAACCTTTGGAGATAAAGAAACACTGCTAAGCCCAACTACGAAGAGCGACATCTTTACGGTAAGAAAAAACTAGGCATTCAAATTATGAGTCCTACATACCAAGAACGACATCTATTCCCTGAATTATAATGTATGCTACCAGGGTTGTATGAAATCATCTCGTGTTTATGAAATCATTGGTTGTATGAAATCAATGGGTTGTGGCTTTCTCAGATAAAGATTGAATCAATATTCAAACGAATTTGGGAACCTCACAAATGAGTTCATTGAATGATGACATGAGTTTTGGGACTATCACATAGTGATATGAACAATTCAGTAGTTCAAGTTATAAGCGCGAAATAATATTGAAATAGAATTCACCTACTTTTTAATTTCGGGCTTGGTTTTGTATGATCTTTTGGTGCAAAGGTGCTAATCGGGAATTCTGAAATCATGTGTATATTGAAATGTTTAGGGTATGGTAAATAAATAAGGATTTAAGTAAAATTGTGAGGGTTATATGTGTAATTATATTAAAATAAGAAATGTATGGGGCCGTTTGTATAATTATTAATAATAAAGTTTGATCATTTTACTTAGTTGCATTCATCTTTGGGATTGGTGGTTAGAGACATTTATGTTGGATTTTCAAAAAAGGGCTTGGGTTTAAGTTTTGGGGTTAATATTCAATAATTTAAAATGTCAAGGGTTTATGTGTAATTTAAAAGTTCAAAACATAATTTTCTAGACTGTTTTCTTCGAAAAATGCTTTTTGGGTAACCAAATAGGATAATGAAATATACTATTTTGACCAGAAAAATAAAATAAAAAATTTGAAAAAAATTAGAATTTTAGAACTTGAGACATGCCCTCACACACTCGGTCAAAGACCAAACATGCCTGGTTTGACCTCACGCGCCTCGCGTGGTCTTCTGTTCACCGTCTTCCTTCAAAATGTTGACCTAGGGTTTGAACAAATTTTGATCGTGAATAGCTCTCTCTACAGAATACCATTCAAGTCGATTCCTGAATGAAATTTGCCTATTTCTTTTAGAGGTATTCAACCATATTAGTTTTAGACATCGATGTGCAATGTACCAAGTTATTCTTTTTCTGTAAAAATGGAAAAAGTTTGACCACAACATTTGTGGATTTGTGCTAATATTTTAACCACGACCTCTTTATATTATGTTCTATGATAATAAAATAAATCAAACTACTTTGTTTTTATGTATTATGGTTCATTATAACGTTTGAATTTGTTCCCTGGAACTTTCAGTGCTGTAATAAAAAAAAAACTTTGATTTGGGGCATTAAAGAGTGTTGAAACTGAAATTAAACTATGCACCTAGGTTCTTTAGACCCAGAGCTTGAGTTCTCCCACTTTAAAACTGGTTCAAAGTCAGGATTACAGATTCCACTAATGAAGCTCAATATTTAATGATGGTTTCTGGTATTAAATCCTTTTCAGTGCTATTCTTACGATAGAACTTCAATGTAAAATCGCAAATGTAAGCTACTAATATGCAGAAACTTAACCAAATGAAAAAGAACATAATATCTTTTTAAAATGATAGAAATACCAATTTAGTTCAACTTTGCTTGGGATTTTTAACTATGAAGAGGTACGTTTTTACTGTTGTAGTGTGGGTTTTTTATACAATTTTATGAGAGGTATTGATTGGTGTAGGTGGTAGTGGACATCAACCAAGATTCATTTGATTTTGTGTTTAGGTAGCATGTGAGGGTATGTGGGTACCATGTAAATACACATGATATAAGATAATTAGTGGACCGCCAGGTGTCCAAATTTGACACGGGTTATAGATGTAAAATTTAGGGTATATGTTTTGGTCCTTGGGTAATTTATGGGGTCATTTTAAGGATTATTATACATATTTTGAAAGTTTAGGGGGTTAATGTGTAATTTCTTAAACTTTTGAGAATGGTTTCCTATAATTTTGTTAAGTGTAAGTAATATGTATGCGTTTGGTGATTGAGGATGGATTATAAGAGTGTCATATGGGTTTAAATAAGGATATTGAAACTTATGGAGTAGTTCGGAAATTTTAAAACTTGAGGGTTACTAAGATAATTATCATGCTTTTTTGGGTTGTTTTGAGATATTTAACTCATCTTTGAGTTCCTTGAGGCTTTTGTAATGATAAGGTATGGTTTATATATTTTCGAGGTAAGTTATTTGATGTAAGGATTCTTCCAGTAGTAAAGTTTTTAAGGCATATTAGATATAAAAGGGATTAAGCCTTTAAAATCCCCTTTTGAAAACCCTTGAAAAACTTGAAGATCCTTTTTAAAATTTTGGATTGAAAGGTGAAAAAATATAGGCTATGGTTTATTTTGTAATTGAATTAAACTTGGGTGAAGAAATGAAAATTTGGGGGTTGAAATTGTGAGTATTTGGTGGGAAAAAAGAGGAGAGAAAGTGGTTGTTTAGTGAGAAAGAAAAAAGAGAGGAGAAAATGTTATGAGAAAAGAAATGAGGCTTTCGCCCTATTTAAAACCCTACCACATTATAGCGGCGTGTTTTAGATTCGCTATAGTGGCCTAATATATCAAACAACGCCGCTTATTTTTTTTTGTTTTCCCTATAACTATAAAAACCTAAAAATAAACCCTAAACTTATTCTTGCACCACAAGACGTGCATAATAGACTCTTAAGCCCCTAGCCTTAAACAAAAATACCACATATGCCCCAACTCATATCAATAACTTGTAAAATTACTACATTAGCCCTAAGTTTTATTCAATTCAATATATAGCCCTAAAAATTTATTAGTTAAACCAATGAGCACTAAAATTCCAATTTGACTAATTTTAACTTAACAAAATCATCAAATGAATCTATTTAACATATTAACAGAAAAATGAATTTAATTTCTCAAAATTAAATGCGGGTGTCTTCTTAATTAATTAATCCTTTTAAAATTACGAAGTATAATAAGAAAGCACAATAATGTATTTTGTCAGCAATGGAGTAAATATATGTTGCCTCCTAATCTTGTTCGATGAGGTGCATGTGATTTGTCTTGCCATCGTACTTTGGGCTAATGACCGTAGACTTGGTATTGGAAGGAGTGGGACAATTCAGAATAATTAGAACAAAAGGATATCCCATTGTATATCCCCTTTGCAAGGGATTATTATTTTTCATTAAGTCTCCTTGTTTATCCTCGATCCTTTGTATTGATAAATTCTAGGGTTGTTCGGCTTGGCCAAAGTTTTATCCCGATCTTTCTCTAAGATTCAACTCATCTCTGATCGAGACACTAAAGCTCTACCTCAATTTGGACGATGAGGAATCTCCCTTGGTTATGGACCGCAGGGAATCCTCTTGATTGCCCCTATCTTACTGGACTCTTGAGACCTAAGGGTCATGACCCAGAAAATCAAATGCCCTTCCATAACCAATCCTTTCAAAAATGCTGATCCAGGGTGGCTCAATGGTGTATTACTAGTTTTTGTCCCCTTTGTTTGTAGTGGTTTTGCGCAAGAAGGATGATCTATCTCGTTGGTGCAATCTATGCCTCCTATATCTAAATCTCGATTCCAAACAACATGGATTTTCCATAGCTCGATCCCTAAACTAGCATATATTGTCTTTGCAGTAGGGGTGTTCACAAAACCGACCAGATCGACGGACCGAACCGAATCTAGCCGAACCGATCCCTTTTTTGTCTTTTTTCTTAATTGGTCTAGTCCTGGTTTATTTTTTGCCGGATCGACTTACAGTTTCAAAAACCCTGTTAGGACCGACCCTATATAAAATAATATATTTTTACTTATATATGCATATATATAAGATAAATAAATAGTAAAAGTATATATTTTAATATTTGATTAGTTTAAATTATATTTTAATCCAACAGTTGGTTTGTTTTGATTGCAAATTATGATATTTTTTTGTTTTTAATGTTTGAAAAAAATAGACTCGGGTATATTTTTATTTTTATAAAATGATGTAATTAATTAATGCGAGGACCGACGGGTAAGATTGGACCGACCTTACAGAAAATTGAACTGACTAGGGTCGGTTAACCGACATTTTAGGTCTCGGTATCGGTCCATTTTTTTAGAGGACTGATGGTCCAAAAAAAACCCTCAAAATAGGATCGGACATGACTGCGAACACCCCTACTTTGTGGGGATCCTGTGGTGGTACTTCTCTACATCGATTAATTTCTTCTTTAATAGATGGAGTGATCAGGTCCATATTTGGATCGATTGGGGCTGGCGGAGCGCCGAGCAGACTTAGTGTCCAATTATTCATTATTTCCTGCATCTTATTCTAACTTCTGACCATACTTTGTAGGACTCCTGATAAATCATCCATAGTCATTGGCGAAGCGACATGCCTCTTTACCGAATCTGAATCAACGAATTACTTCTCTAACCTTTCGTAACATTCAAGCATGAGATCGCCTTATTCTTTTTTACAAGAACCAGTCCTCGGGATTTAAGAACAAAGTTAGGGGACTTTCAACAGGGCTAGGCCAAATCCCATGGATGTCACCCAATTATTGATGTTAGAAATTGGTATAATGCTCAAGTATACATTAACTAATTATCAAACAATTAAGAGATGAATTAACTAAGAAATTGACTGAAATGAAAAGAAAGAGAAATAAATACAATACGAACCTTAATTTACGCGGTTCATCCCGAATCGGTTCCTACATCCATGGGTGAATGCAATCCGTGGTATTTCAGTAAATAATATCCATGGGTATTATTATAAGATTTCTCTCACTTTCACTCTAGTTTGACAACTTAACATTACAATATCATATATCTCATGCCTATTTGGGGCTAAAGGGTTGCTATTTATAATTTCATGAAGTGAGAAAGTGTAGTCCCTAGAACACACGTCTCACTTTTATTGAGTGAGGTGAGATCACAATTCACACGAAGGTAATGGAATAATTACAAGTTAGTTATAGAGTATGTGTGCGAATATCTTCATATTTCTTCTCATGTTACATGTTTGATCCAAGATGTCATCACCTAGTGACATGGTATTACTGATTGAACTAACGTTGTTATCTAACACAGTTAAAATTCTTTGAGTAACATCACTAATCTTTGACTGACCGAGGTCGTTCTCATCTAAGGCTGAACTAGAGTCCACCGGGTATGAGTCTATTCTCATAGATAGTGAAGTTGGGATGATTTATGGGACATGTGGCACCTAGTGTGCCCTTCGTGTCTCCTTTTATATTTAGGGTGTAACATCACATAATGTAAAATATGTAAACAACATCATAATTTCTCCACTCTTCCTCTATAACGTAGTTTCCAAGATGAGATGAGCTTTATATGACTAGTAAAAAATCCATACCTTAGTTTTCACATCATCTATTCAATACCATCAACCTAATCCCATAATATCCAAATTACACCTTCTCATAAATAGCCCAAATTTAACTAACCTTAACAATATCGATTAAAATATTTTTATAGCCGAGTAAGATGCATAGCATTGTTCAACTTTGGTAATGTAAACTAAATTTATAAAATTATTAGAAACTTAATTTCCTTTGAGAAAATCCACTTTACACTCGACTAGAATTCAACTTACATGTTTCTAATTGTTTTAGCTTGCAACTATTATAAAGAAATAATACCCAACATATGATACAACTCTCTTAAACATCCACATATCTTTATATCAATCATATATCCTCATGTTTGATGATCATATACAACATACACTTTCATTAGTCAAATATAAATATAATCACATTAAGAAATTTAATTAAACACCTTGTATTCATAGATTTTCTAAGTTTCTTTCTCCTTAACTTTACACAAGGAAGCAAAAGTGTAGTATTTTATAATTTAATTAACAAATTAAATATAAAAAATGATCGTAACAAAGTATAAATTTGAGTTTTAAAATATATTAAAAACACACTCATAAATTACATATATACATTCAAATAACTCCTACTCGCAATTGATTTCATTTAACTCTTTGTTATTTTACTTTTGAAGTCATTAAGTGATTAGGGAGAAAGTACTTTTCTTGAGTCTTTTGTAGCGAATTTAATTAGAGTATATGTTTAGGTACACATAAATTTAAAATGGATTTGTGTGTTTTGATTCCAATTACTAAATGTGTTAAGAGTATATATTTTCTTCTCACATTAAGGATATTGAAATAAGGATTTTCATATATTATATTCAACTATACTATGCTATTTAGCCAAGTCGTTTATGAAGTCTATTACTTATATCTAACTTTTGTGTTAACTTTTATCATTGCCCCTTTTAATAAATCTTGCCTCGGAACACTTATTTTAGTAATAATAAGAAAAATAGACAGTTGTTATGTTAAATCATTACCTTTATAAAAAACATGTGCAGTATGAAACCTATTGGTAAAATGTGTTTAAGTCCATCCACAATGGGTACCAAAAACCCATTGTGGATCCTATAAACTAGGTTACAATGAGTGGAACAATCAGAAAAAAGAGGGAGGGGATTCGTTAACCCTCCCTTAAAGTTATGGTAAATATACCGGATTTTCTATGAAAGGGGACAAGAGTTTATACGGGTAACTTTTAGACGTTTAGAGTCTAAATGTGGAACAGTTTCCCGTTTATAGTCTAAATGTGGAACAATTTCCCTTCTGAGCTAGACGTGGAGCAATTTACCTTTTGATATAGACGTGGAAAAGTTTCCCTTATGAGAATGTCTAAACTTGGAATACTTCCACGTCTGAACCTAGGGATATTATTTTTGAACTTCAGACGTGATTGCTCGACATTTGAGAGTCCAGACATGAGACTGTTACAAATTTACCTCATTTATACTGCTCCCCACTGTGATTTAACCACCTCTTTCACCCGTTAATCCTCTAATCCTGTGGTATATACCCACCCCGCCCATTGTGGATGTACTAATGAGAGGGAAAAAGTCTCTTAGACAATACCAAAATAACATTCATTGTAGGAAAAAATCTCTTATACAATACCAAATTAACATTCATTGTAACAAACCCATTGTTAATTACTTTCTCTATCTAACTTAACTACCTTTGCATCTTTGCACCTCTCCAGATCTTTGCAAATCTCCATTAAACCTTAACATTCTCTCTCTCTCTCTCTCCGTAGGAAAAAAATGACATAATGCTTCTATTGTCAGAGTTAACATGTAATCTAAATCCATACCTTTTCCCCAATATCATTTCCTTCTTATAGATCTCACATCTTCCTCTTCCCTCTTTCAACATCTAATGTCGTTTTTATATCCCCTCTCTTTAATAATTTACATTCTATCTTATACCCATGTTTTGTATCCCACCCCTCTTTATTTTTCCACCTACCATGTTTCCCATTCTTTTTTGTAATAAAACCCATATCTATTGATGGAATCCCTCAACTGAAACGATTCCCTATGTTCAGATGATGACAGAACCTTAGATTGGATTATTAAATATTTCAACCCTCCTGGATAAAATCAACAAAAGGTCAGTGCTTAATATCGTGAAAGGTGCCTGGCATACAAAGAGCTGCTTTATAGTCCATCAATGGAAGGATACCATTTTCATTTTAAAGTTTGAAGATGAAGTTGATAAGGAAAGAGTTCTTAACTCATGGCTATGGTTTATAATTAATAATCTCATGGTTTTAAAAGAATGCAGAGACACCGATAATATTGAGGATGTAAATTTAAACTCATGTCCATTTTGGATTAACATACATGATCTTACAATATTAAAAAATATGAAAGGATAACGTAAAGAAGATTGAAAAATTCGCTACAAAGTTTATTCAATTTAAGAATGGTGCTTTCGATCCTCTAGCAAGGGGGTGTATTATAAGAGTTAAGAGTGGAAGTGGACAATATCAAGCCTCTCAAGAATGACTTTATTGTAATAACTTGTGTTTTAAACATATTTTATTTTGTGTATGAGTGTGTTAAACCTTCTTTGTAGATTCTCCTTTCAAATATTTGATTGATGTTTAAAACCTTGAAATATTTTAGTCAACACCGTGATCTGATTTTGCTAAAGTAAAGGCTTACTTCGCTGGTGGCATGTCCAATACCAATTTTTTTTCCAAGGGTGTGACCTGTGTTCGCGGCAGGGTCACTGCAGCAAAGCCCTCTCTTGCTTCAACGAATGTCTTAATTTTGTTAGTTGGGACGCATGCCCTATCAATTGTGTTTTTAACGAAATTAACTAGTTTAAAAGGGGAATTTATGTTTAAAAGATCCCAGGAAACCTAAACTATACCAGAACATACTGTTGAGAAAAAGTTTGATGTCTCTGAGACATCAAACTTTTGATGTCTTTGATATGTGATTGGTCAATGCCGCTGGTGTGGACCCATTTCCATAAGTAACGTGGGCCTTCTTCAGTAGCATTGACCAATCACACATCAAAGACATCAATTTTTTCCATACCGTCTCTAGCTCTCTTGTTAAAACACTCTTAAACCTACATATTCTATCTAAGATTTGAAGAACCAATCCTTGGAATAAACTACATGAAATTGGATTCTAGAAACTCGATCTTTTAAAGAAAACCATAGTTGAAGCTTTGAAGATTTGGATATTTATTTTGGAATTTTCATAGGTTTCTCAAGTTTCTCTCTCCTTGTTCTTACCAAGAAGTCAAGGATTCTTCCTCTTTTGGATCTCCTTTGCATTGAATTTGTAAAAAAAGTGACACTCTCTTGAATATCCCTATGTTTCCTTAAACACCCTTAGCGACTCTTGAAGTTCTTTTATCATTCCCTAGAGATATAATCTTATTGCTATATGATTATTCCCTTTAACTTTTTAATTTTATGAAATTTGATTATTGTACTTAGTGATACATTATGGTTTAAAATCCATATGAAACCCTCACTTGCTAGTGTAATGTCAAAATACTTGATGAAATTGGGTATTTTACTTTAAGAATTGAAAAAATGTCCTTTTCCTTAGTATTCTTAATGAGCATGATATTTTAATAATAAAAATTAGAAATTATCATACTTTGCAATGGTAAATCTTATGACTTAAACATCACTGGTGGTTAGAGTGTGGTACTACTTCGTGGTTAGAACAAGGGATGATGAAGTTCCGAGGTGAGGAGATCTCTAACCTATAAAAGGTTCTATGTAAGATATAGTAATTTAATTCCACATGGTAGATGGACAATAGAAGGTCTAAGCCACACTTATTTTGCTCATGGGTCACTAGCACACTTGGTGATAATTGGCGACCGAAGGTACTTCATGGGAATAAATGGTTTTATTAAATAAATCTTGTACATTACATACTATATTTATTTATTTATTAAATTACTTTAACATCCTTTACCCTTGTTTAACGTGATTTACCATTTTACTATGCTTCACTAATACGAGAGTTACCAAATATAAGATATTTTCTTATTTAACTTTATTTAATGCCTTAATGTTTAATTTTTACTTGTTTCATAAAATTTAACACCTTAAACATCACACACACATATGTAAAGGTAGTTGACTAGGTTTATATTCTAAGTGACAACATTTCACGTTGACCTCCCTCCACGTATTGTTGCGTATTATGTATTACATTTCATTTGTTATTTGTTACATTATTACTGGGAATTCGATTCGCATCCTTGTCCTCATTCCCATTTTTTCAGACAATTCTAAGGACAAGGGTAATAAGATTTATGGGTAGATGCCCTGATATGATCTTGGGACTTAAATATAGTCATCCTAGTTTTACGGACTTAATATATGTAGTTAGGTTAATTATGGAATTGATGACTATTTGTGTCATCGTTGTACTTTATTTAATCTCGAAAAATGTTAAGACTTAATTTATGTGTAAGTCACTTAATGTTGTAATATTTATGGATTATGCTTGGCCGTTCATGGCGACGATTGAACTATTCTAATTTAGACTTTTGAACTTGGACACGAGTCATGTGAAATATTCTTGTTGATGACATATAGTATATGAATCGTCTTGAGTTGAATAGGTGGAATATATTAAATTGGTGATTTAATTTTGTGTTGTTGAACATATTTTTAATTACTTAAAAAGTTGGATTTTATGCATAGACAACGGAGACTCGAGAATTATTTTCTAAATATATAAAAAATTGAAATAATTTTTTCCAAGCTTTCTAGTTATAGGGAATTAAATTGGTGATATCATGGTGTATAAAACTACCGTCTGGGACTTCGATGTGAGTCTTACAATTTTTATTTACCCTATTTTTGGTACCCTTGGGCCTTTATGAAGTATTAGGGTTTCCTAATCTTTAATTATGGGATGGGGAACTGCATTTTACCATAATAGAGAATTTGAGTCTAAAAATGTCCAACTTTTACATATGAGAGGTGGTATCATTTTTTCTACTTTTGTCGAAGGATTAGCCATGAAAATGATTTTGTAAGAGCAAAATTTAAAATGATCATCTTGTTTTTGAGTTTGACATATTCCGTTATACCTCTACATCATCATGTAAATTCTCAAGTGATTCAAGTGAAGACAAGTTAATGACAAAATGCGACAATCGAAGATCAACGAGTTAAGATCGTCACTTCAATCATATAAAGAAGGGATATAAGGCTTATTTTGTGTAATGAATTTATTCTGGGGTATTTTAAAAGTGTTTGAAAACATAAAATATTTTTCTATTTTTTTAAATGTTTTTTGAAAAATCCACAAAGTCATTGGAACGAGTACATGTTCCCGTTAGAATAGCTTCGAATGATAATTTATTTTGGCAAACTTTGGTCGCTATATGATCTCCTTGAAAAGGTCATTTTATAGTTGTTGGAACGAGATAGGGTCGTTCATTTGAACGAGATTTACCTCATTCAAAAGAGCTAGCAAAATTTTATTTTTTTATCCGATTTCAAATGCAATCTTTCAAGTCTATCTCTTGGAGATTTTTCTCCCTATATACAGAGATACGATCCTATAATTTCTATAAAGCCTTTTGGACATCTTTTTATGATCTAACACTTTAGTTTTTTAAATACAAACCCGTTAGATGATTTGAGATCACTTTATCAAACCCTGAAGAACACATCATATGTTTTAATATATGTGGGGTTGATTCTTCACTGCTGAAGATATGAAAAGAGTTTCCTAAGGCTGTTCGATCAACACCGAGGCAAATGAATCTTGTTATATGGGGCGTTGCTAGATCTGTATTGCTTTCTGTCAACAACGAGGAAGGAAGACATCATTGCAATATTTATTAGTGTCTAAGTCTGTAAGTCTGTCCGTGTTATTTGTAATACCTAGTTGTAACAGTGCTTAAAAATATTTTTTTCCCAAAATGGATTTTTTCCTCATGTCCTATATCGTGGTTTATTTCTCTCAATTTAGATTCAATATGTTGTATGTTTAGGTTCACCAAATTAATCAAGATAAAATTGGACTTAATTGAATTTGGCTTGTATGCATGACCTAAATTACGATTTCTACATATAATCGGATCACCCCACGAAACCTGCTTTATAAACAGGCACCAAAGCTTATTTTTACTATTTATTTAGATGAATCCTGGTCATTATATGGAGAATTCATACAATGGGACACCTTTGTTTGATGGCATAAATTATGCTTATTGGAAATCTCGAATGAGATTGTCTCTAAAATTGATTGATGAGCGCGTCTGGCTTGATATTAAAATAAAGTGGACTCCTCCTATTATGACTAATTAAAATGTCGTTAGTCTTAAGCCAATCTCTATTAGGACATAAGAGGATTTTCGACTGAGTAAATTCAACTCTCGAAATTTAAATGCCATTTTTGGTTGGGTTACTCCTGACGAATTTCATTATATCATGATGTGTATTATGTCTAAAAAAGCTTGGGATATCCTGTAGCTCACACACGATAGAACCAATGATGTCAAAGCTTCTAACCTTCAAAACCTCACCACACAATTTGAGACTATTAGCATTCTTGAAACTAAATTTTTTGATGAATTCTATGCTCGTTTATATAATATTGTGAATTCTAATTTTAATTTGGGTGAAAAAATTCCAGAAACGAGAGTTGTTAGAACATTTTGAGATCACTCCCGTCATATTTTAGTTCAAAAGTCACTGCCCTTAACTCTTTGAGAATTCTAGACACGATTAGGCTAGAAGAGCTCATAGGTGATCTTCAGACTTACAAAAGAGACATGTTTCTCAAAACCCAAAAGAAAAAAGAAAAAAAAAAGAATAGCTTTAAAAGATAAATCTAAAGAAAAATAGATTTCTAACTCCGATTCTGAATTTGATCTAGATGATTGTTGATGTAAAAAACTAGATTTCTCTAATTATTCAATCACAGATAAATAAATAAGACAAAGATTTTTAAAGTGGTTCGGCTAGGAATAAAGCCTACGTCCACTGTTATGTTATTGCTGAGTGTTTGCAGAATTCTTGATTACAAGTTCTCTCAAGAAATTCCAGTCTTCCCCGAATGAGGATGATACAAGGTATTTATAGCCTTTAGGCTGTACATGAAAGGTTCGATACATTAAATGACATACATATGAAAGGGTAATACATTTAATGTAGCGTGGGCGTCAAGAATATAAACATTCAATGAATAGTTGAACAGTTGTCCGTCTGGTAATTAATGATACGGCCGAGATGCAGCTCGAACCGCCTTAGTTGCTCGTTGATCAAGAGTTCCTCGGAGCGCATGTAGTATCTCGGGATGATGGAGTTCCTCGGGGTGTCTTCCTCGTTGCTCGGAGAGAATATGAAATGGTTGAAGGAATTAACTTCCTCGCTACTATTGTGCCATGTAGATTGACACGTGTCTTCGTATTATTCGTCCACATCACCATATTAATTTTGGTATCAACAGAAGCCCCCAATGTTTTATATTTCGAACTTTGAGGAGTATGAAACATTCTTTCTCGGTATTTGGCCATATTGAATTGATCTCCCTGGATTTTAGGAGTACCGTATTTGAATTTATTTCCAAATTCGTAGAATCCGCCTTTTTTCGAACTTTTAAGAGCGCTTCGATCTTAGTGCCCTTTTTTTGTCCTTTTAGCCGCCGGAAGTTCAATAGTTTCTTTTTTGTAATCATTTCTTTCGCTGCTTCCCAAGGCAAAGTATTTAAACTTCTTAGGTAACCACACCGTCTTCTTCTTTTCCCAATTTCTTGCCTTCAAGCTTTCTATTCTCTCCTTCTCTCTTGTGCGTTCATCCTTGTTTTCGTTCGTTGTCAACATACCTCCTTTCTTCCTGTAAGATCTTCTTCCTTTCTTCTCTTTTATTCAGTATGGTTTATATTGTGGAGTCTGTTGAGAAATTTCGTTCTGATTTTTCCATTCCTTCGTGGGTAACTCTATAGGTTCTTTCTGAGCCTTTAGATTACTTTCGATTGGCTGAGGGACATTGGTTCCCCAGTATTTTTGTTGCTGAATGTGGATTTTCTTTTCCACCAAACCCATTGTGTCTTGAGTTTTGTCAGTATTTCGATCTTGTCCCTGCAAAAATAGCCCCCAATTCATGGAGAATAATTAATGGGGTGTACAAATTAAATTTAACTCATGGGACTCATATAGGGATCCCTGAAATTATGTACTGCTATAAGTGGGCCACTCTAGATAATATTTATTACTTAAAAACTAGGTTTCTGAATAGAGCCCTTGTAGTTAACCTCCCTGATTCAAACAGAGATTATTTTGAACATGGGTTGGTTATTAAAAATTGGCAATATGCCCCTTTAGTTGGAGATGGAGTATACAACGGTCCCAGATGCCCCCCATATGGCAATGGGATAGGTTTATTTTTCATTTTATTTTACTTATGAAATTATGCTTTTATCATGTTTGACAAAATGTATGACTAATATCTCATTATGCATTTATTTGCAGTTGATAGCAAAAGAAAAACTCCAAAAGAATTAGAGGTTAATATTAAGCATCTGAAACTTATCTGGGGTTTGCATAAGAACGTTGCAGACGAACACATCAGGTCTACCTCCTATCTGCTACAGTATAAGAGTTACACAACTTCTTATACTGCTCGCCCTGTTGAGCCAGCTTCCACTCCAGAAGACTCTTCTTCAGATTCTCATCTTCCTTTAAGTCATAGAATGGGAAAGAAAAGAGCTCCCCCTTCTCTATTTGATGACACTACTTCTGCTGCTGGGGCCAAGAAGAGAAAAACTGATGTCCCTGAGGGGACAAAGAAGGTGGATGCTGCACCTTCCAAAACTACCGAGAAGCCCCCAATGGCTCCGAGCAAGAAAATTGCTCCTGTGGAAGTGATTATTATCTCTCCGACCAAGAGTTCTTCCTTGGTTGAAGTTACTGACGTCCCATTGAAGAGATTGAGGAAATCATCCTCAGTCAATTTGGCTGAAACTGCCTCCACATTGCCAGCTGGTGGTGTTGGTGTTCCCACCATCATTCCTCCGAGCTCTGCAATGAGCTCGGTGAAAACTTGGATCATACCCGAGGTCCAAGGAATTGATGAAAATATCTCCAGGGATATGCTGACATCCCTAGCTACTCGTCACCTTGCTTCGGTAAATTTCTCATACTCTGGGTTTTCTTTCTTTCTCTGAGTATTTGTATTTTTGCACTGACTTACTGTTTTTCTCCTCTTTCAGCTGGTGAACTGTTTTAATAACATTGTGAAGAAGGACGAGGTAATTAAAGACTCTAGTTCTTCATCTGGTGTAGAAGATGCTCTGTTGGGTTTGACCCAATCTTTGAAGGAATCTCGCCAACAGTACAATGAGGACAAGACTGCTTGGGAGAAAAAGTTGTCAATAGTTGAAGCCGAGAAAGTGAAGTTGGCTGAGATCTCCAAAGGTTTGGAGAATAAAGTAAAAAGTTTGGAGGTTGAGCATAAAAAATATGATGACAAGCTCAAGAATTTTGGAGAGCTTGAAGATAAGTTGAAGAAAGCAGAGGAGGAGTTGCTCGTCCTGCGAGATATCAAAAGTAAAAAAGAAGAATTGGACGTGAAGCTCTCCTCGGAGAAATTGAGAAGAAAGGTTGCAGTAAAAAAATCCTTCAGTGCTGGCTGGGAGAAAGGATGGGATAAGGGAATTGTTGCAATGACATCCCAAGTTCAATATGGGAAGTTGAAATACTTCCATGATGGCTGGGTAGCTGTTCTGCAAGAGTTGAAGATTAAAGACGGTTCTGAGCTATTCCAACTACACCTCCCTGGTCCTCCTCCAGCAATTGTGGAAGAAGAAGAAGATGAGCCTGTTTCTGATGAATCTTCTATAGCCATGGGTGATCAGGTCTATGCCTCTCAACCCTCTGCCACCGAGGATATTTCTTCCATGCCTCCTCCTCCTGAGAAGATTCCTGCCGATCAAGTCGCTGTTACTACCGAGCAACCAAGCTCCTCGTCCCAGCCTCCCGAGAAAGTCTTGGGGGACAAGGAAAAGGTGTGAAGTTGTTCGGTATCATTTCTATATTTCATTACTTTTAATCGAACAATGTAACCTTTTGATGATCTAATAAAATACATCTTCGTTCCTCTTCATTATTGATACTCTGTCTGCTTTTATTTATTAACTCCTGCTTCCTCTTCTTTATTAGTTTTTGGCCAGAATGGAATTGATATCTGCTCCTGATACTGAGTTGATGCGACAATGCAATGGTTATTATAAAGCTGGTCATACAGACCTAAGTGTATCAGAGATTGTCGACATCCTTGGTCACGATGCCTCAGAACAAGCAGTTGAGGCTTACCGGTACCTGAAGGATTTACTTGATAGATCTGTGGCCAATAATGTGGCATACTACGAATTGATCGAGGAACTTCATTGTAGCTTAGAAGATATTTAGAATCAACATAATGAATCAACTGCTTTGCTGCACAAGGAATATGAAAATAGATATCAGCAGCTCTCTTCTGAAACAGGCCATAAAAAGATCCTTGCTGGATATGATATTAGGGAAAGAACTCTAAAAGGTGAGGTTGAGGCCTGCAGGCAGATTGCTGAGTTGTTGGAACAGGAGAACAATAATTTGCAGAAAAAGTTGGCTCAGTATGAATCTGCAGCATCATCTTCCACTGCTTTAGTGCCAGTTACTGATGAAGGTTTCTCGTTCTTAGAGGTCGAAAATGCCAAATTAAGTCAAGAACTGGATGACTTAATAAGATCTGCTGCTTCTGGGACTGCTCGGGGATGAGGTAGAGGTTCTCGAGGGCGAGGAAGAGCTGTTCAAAATGTTGTCGAGGAACAAGGTTCTCCAGTCGCTTCTCGGAGCCGATCAAGAGTTCTTAGTCGCAATGTTGAAGAGGCTCGTACCCAATCAACTTTGGAAACTCAGGAATTCCAATTAAACGTCAAAGATCGAGCTCTATCAGAAATGTCCAAGAAAAATCTATCCTTGGAAGATCAACTTACTGCAACGAAGTCTGCTCTACATACTAAGGATCTTTTTGCCAAAAACCTTCTCGAACAATTGGATTAACCTTTCAATTTCATAAGCAACCCAGGGAATTCTGGATGGCAGGATATAATGAAGCTCTTGTTCACTTGGATGCTCGTATTGAACATGCCAACAATGAAGGTTATAAGCAGGGGTGGTTGAATGCACTGGGTGTGTTAAAATTGGAGCAAGGGCATTTCTTATGGGATTATCATGCTCCAGGATTATTAGACTTGCCTGTGCCACCTTTTAAATTGGACATGGCCTGGATCCCAGCTCGTTCCATTCCTCGTAGTTTAATTTCAAAATATCTCGATGATTATAGCCTTCATTCCCAAATCGAAGTATCTCGTCCAGAGCATCTGATGGAGACACCTTCAATAATGAATGTCAGAATGTTGAAGGACTTGAACTTTATTAATTATCCCCTTTGCCTGGAAGATCCTCCTGCCGGCGAAGAGCCTATTTCTAAAGCAAAGGGCAAGAAACCAATAGAATAGGACTATCAATGTAATAGTTAGTGCATTCATGTAACCTGTAATTTATTTTGAATTTTAATGAAAAGACTTTCATTTTCTGTTTGTAAATTTTTCTGTTGTCTTATGTTTATCAAACACCTTTATATTTGTGCATATGTATCTGTTAAAAAGATAACAATAATATTGTTCATCGAGCAATTTAATAAAAAGTTACAAGTATCAAGGTTGTTCAATCACTTAATAATAAAGTAATGAGTATAAAATGTTCAAACTGTTTCCAACCAACCAGGGTGGATAAATAATGTTTGTCGACCAACTACAGTTGATGGGTCTTTATCCCCGACCAACTATACTTCCCCGACCAACTATACTTGGTGTATTTTGGAACATTTTGTTCTTCAAAGAATTTTTTGTAATAATCTTACCTCCCGACCAACATAAGTTGTAATGTGAGAGTATATTTTTATCTTACCAACCGTAATTGATCATGATGGTGTACACCTCTTAACCAAAGGAGTAGTAGTGTATTTTTTATGTTTTTATGCGTAGTGTATTACACACTAGTATTCCCCGAAAAACTTTCAACAGAAAGAAAATGGTGAAACATCCTTGTTTTATTCATAATGAAGGAAATGCTTTACATTTTACATTACTGATAATACTTGCGCAGGTGTTCAGCATTCCATGCATTCTTAAATTCTTCTCCCTCTAGGGTTGCTATTCTGTAAGTTCCTGGTCGAACAACCTCTGTAACTCGGTAAGGTCCATGCCAGTTTGCTTCCAACTTATTTTGCTTCTGAATGACTTTCTTTAGCACATAATCCCCTTCTTTTAAGTCACATTTCTTCACCCTTTTGTTGTAGAACAGAGTTGTACGTTGTTGGTAAGCAGCATTCCTAATGGCTGCCTCTTCTCTAACCTCCTCGAGCATATCCAAATCCAGTCTTCTCATCAAATCGCTGACCGGGGAATTGAAATTCAGCACTCTATGAGTTGGGAGACCCAACTCGGCAGGAATCACAACCTCACTTCCAAATGCTAGCATATATGGTGATTCTCCAGTTGCTGCTCGGGGAGTTGTTCGGTAAGCCCATAATACTGATTGGAGCTCATTAATCCAATTTGCTTTAGCTTCACTTAACCTCTTCTTCAAACCATTTAGTAATGTTCTATTTGTCACCTCAGTCTGTCCATTGCTTTGGGGATGGCCTGGTGCTGAATGAAACTTCAAAATGTTCGACTGATGACAATAGGCAGCAAATTCTTCATTATCAAATTGTGTTCCATGGTCTGTGATGAAAGCATGGGGGAGACCATATCGATAAATGATGTTCTTCCAAATGAACTGATATACCTTCTCGTACGTTATATCAATTAGTGGTTCAGCTTCCACCCACTTAGTAAAGTAATTCACTGCCACGACGAGGTACTTGAACCTTCCTCGGGTCATCGGCAATGGTCCAACCAGATCAACCCCCCACATGGAAAATGGCCAAGGTGAAGTTATGGGTGTCAACAATGCTTGTGGAGCTCTTCGAATAGAGGAAAAACGTTGGCACTTGTCACACTTCTTGGTATAGGCTATACAATCAGCCCTCATCGTCGGCCAGTAATATCCCTGTGTCATTACCCTTTGCAAAAGTGTCCGACCTGCTACATGAGCTCCACAAGATCCTTCATGGATTTCTTCAACCAATTCCTTGACTTCTGATGGATGCACACATCTCTACAAACCTGCCATAATTCCTCGTCTATACAAAACACCATTAGTTAACACATACCGAGTAACTTTATACTTCAATTTCTTGGCAGCTAGCTTGTCCTCCGGTAATTCTCCTTCTTCAATGTATGCCCTGATAGGATCCATCCAAGATGGTCCTAAATCAAGGGTAATAATCTTCACCGTCAGATCTTCTTCTATGCTCCAACTTTCTAATACTTCAATTGGTATCGTTCTTCGCAGCTCGGTGCGCGTAGCTGACGCTAATTGGGCCAATGCGTCTGCTCTAGCATTCTCCATCCTCGGTATTCTCACCAATTGAATAGCATCAAATTCTGTCAATAACTCCATCACCTTTGCATGGTACTTCACCATTAATTCTCCCTTAACTGCATATATTCCCATCATTTGATTCACAATTAATTGAGAATCACTGAAAACAATTATTTTCCGTGCCTCCATAACTTTCGCCAAATGAAAACCTGCTATCATGGCCTCATACTCAGCTTCATTATTGGAAGCCTTGAATTGGAATCACAAGGCATATTCCATGTCAATATCATCTGGGGTGTTTAAAACAATCCCTGCTCCACAACCAGCTGTGCAAGATGATCCATCTACATATAATCTCCATGTAGGTAACTCGTCTTCAAATTTCTTATCTGTCAGAACTCCTCGGTAAAATATCTGCTGTTTTCTTTCATCATCCCCTGGTATCTTTCGTTCCTCTTCGGTCATCTGTTCGTGCCCTTTTACCAACCGGAGTTGGTCTTGGTTTGAATATGATGATTTTTCTACATCCACAAGTCCTTTTACCAACCTTAGTTGGTCTGGACCTGTGTCTGTTGATCCTGTATCGTCCACAGGTAGGTCAGTAAGTACCTTTTGTTCCTCGGGGGTATCAGGGTATGTGAACCCTGCTATAAAATCTGCTACAGCTTGCCCCTTTAATGATGATCTGGGTTCATACACAATATCATATTCACCGAGTTCTATTGCCTAATACATCAACCTTCCTGATTTTTCTAGCTTGTGAAGGGCTTGTCTTAACGGCATGTCGGTATACACGATGATGGTATGGGCCTGGAAGTATGGCCTTATTCTTCTACTTGCCTCAATTAACGCTAATGCCAATTTTCTAGCTTTGGGTACCTGATTTCTGCACCTCAGAAAGCCTTACTTGTGTAATAAATTGGCTTCTGGACTCCATTCTCCAATCTGATCAATGCCGAGCTGACTGTATTCTCTGATACTGCCAGATACAAGTACAACTTTTCTCCTGTTATTGGTCTAGACAGCAATGGTGGGGCTCCCAAATACTTCTTCAAATCTTGAAAGGCCTTCTCACATTCATCAGTCCACTCAAAACTTTTTCGCAGTGTTTTGAAGAATGGGAGGCATTTATCAGTTGCTCGGGATACAAATCTGTTGAGCGCTGCAACTCGTCCTGTAAGACTCTGTACTTCTTTCCTCGTCGTTGGGGATCGCAGCCCTAAAAGATCTTTGATCTTTTCTGGATTCGCCTCAATGCCTCTTTGGTTGACGATGTATCCGAGGAACATTCCTTCTCGTACTCCAAAGGTACACTTCGTCGGGTTGAGCTTCATTTGGTATTTATCCAGTTGATCAAAGGTCTGGCCTAAGTCAACTAGATGATCAGTAGCTCTCTTGCTTTTGGTGAGCATGTCGTCGACATAGACCTCCATGTTGCAGCTGATTTGTTCGGCAAAAACCTTGTTCATCAGCCGCTGATATGTTGCACCTGCATTTTTTAAACCAAAAGGCATAACATTATAACAATAAGTTCCCCTTGGGGTAATAAAAGAAGTACTTTCCCTGTCTTCAGGTTTCATTTTGATCTGATTGTAGCCAGAGTATGCATCCATGAAGCTGAGCAGCTCATGTACCGAGGTAGCATCCACTAGCTGATCGATTCTGGGCAATGGAAAATGATCTTTAGGACATGCCTTGTTAAGATCAGTGAAATCAACACACATTCTCCATTTATTATTCTTCTTTTTTACCATCACCACATTTGCCAACCAATCTGGATATTTCACATCTTCAATGAATTGGGCATTCTGGAGCTTTTCGACCTCCTCTTGTATGGCTTGGTTCTTCTCGGGACTAAACACTCTTCTTCTCTGCTTCACAGGCTTGATCTCCTTATTCACGTTGAGCTCATGACATAAGAAGTTTGGATCTATTCCTGGCATGTCTTCATGACTCCAAGCAAAAGTATTCTTCCTGTTTCTCAAGAAAACTATCAACTCCTGTTTTATTGAAACATCCAACGACGATCCTATCTGGGTTACTCATTCAGGATGCTCGTCGTCCAGAATAACATTTTATGTAGATTCCACCACCTGTCCTTTTACAAGTTGAGATTCATCCCTAGGATCAAGAGTTTCAATTTCTGTACCTTCCTCTACTTGGTAAGTAGTAGTCTTTTTCCTTGATTCTTCAAGTTCCTCTTGCTCGGCAGATGAATAATAGCATTCCCGAGCTACTTTTTGATCACCTTTCATAATTCCGACTCTAAAATTCGTTGGGAATTTCAAACACTGATGTACTGTAGATGGAACTGCTTCGAACTTCTTCAATCCAACTCTTCCCATGATGATGTTGTAGGCTGACTGCACATTCTTATCCATCACAAAGAAATGTATTCTTTCTGTTCGACAAGCAGGCCAAGTTCCAATGAGTATATCCAACTTGATTGTCCCAAGTGGAAAAACTTTCTCGCCAGCAAAACCCAGAAGGGGTCTGTGATAAGGTTCCAATTGAGATAATTTTAAATTCAAGCTATCAAAGCATGAATAATACATGATGTCTGCCGAACTACCGTTGTCTACTAACACCCTTGAAATGACCACGTCCTTCATCCTCATTTTGATTACCAAAGGATCATCATGAGGGTAAAGAACACCTGCCAGGTCGTTTTTTGAAAAACCAATCACTAGCTTCTCTTTGTTTACCTTCCTCGGACGATCATCCTCGCCCAGATTTATTCGCTGAATATATGAACAAGCTTGAGCCTTTTCGAGGTAAGCTTTTCTTTCTGCAGTAAGGTCTCCTCCTCCTGCATCTCCTCCTGTAATAACATTACAATCAAATGACCCAAAATGTATGGAAAATACCTCTCGTTCAAGCTGCCTTGGCTTCTTGGGAAGATCGGGGTCATCATCTGGATCATCTTCATGGTTCCTCTTCTTTTTCTCCTCTGCACGACGAGGAGATCTAGATCTTTCTCTAGTTCTATCATCATTCTTCCTCTCACCCCTGCGATCTACATATTTTGATAATTTTCCTCTTCGGATGAGCGTTTCAATCTCGTTCTGAAGGGCTATGCAATTTTTGGTCATATGGCCATGATCTTTGTGAAACTCGTAGTATTTGGCCTTATTCCTCAGATCAAGATTTGTCCTCAGTTTTTCTGGCCACTTGATTTCCTCGCTATTCTTGATTTCTTCCAAAACATGATTAATACCCATTTTCAATGGAGTATAATTGTCGTATTTCTTTAGGACTTCCCATGACGTTCTATTGTTCTTGGAGTGCTTGTCACCACCATTACCTTTCTGCTCTTTCTTCTTAGACTTGTCGACCTCCACCTTGGTTTCTTTATCCATATTCTTCTTTGCAGCCATAGCCTCCTCGGCATTCATGATTTTGGCCGCTTTTGCCATCAACTCCGACATAGTTTTAGGTGGATCTTTGGCCAAAGTGTAGTATAACTTATTAGGCAACAAACCACTCATCAAAGCAGTGATTGCTGTCTTTTCTTCGTAATCTATGACTTCCAACTTCTCGTTATTAAAATGAGTTATATAATCTCTAGTACTTTCACCTGATTTTTGTCTAACACTTAGCAAGTGTGCTACTCGCTTTACTGGCTTCGCCCCAAAACAAAAATTGCCAATGAACAACTCGGCTAATTGAATAAAAGTTGAAATCTTACCCCGAGGAAGATTATTATACCATATCTGTGCAGATCCGGTAATAGTTCCCGAGAATGCTCTACACCTCATCTCGTCGGGGATGGCATAGATGTCGGCAGCAGCTTGGTATTATTCTATATGAAGAACAGGATCTGTCTTTTCATCATACTTGGGGGTCACTACAGGTGCTTTGAATTTCGACGGTGTAGGAAAATCCACAATGGCTTGCACAAAAGGTGTTCCTTGAACAAAAGTTCTCTGTAAGGGGTTTCTTGCCTTAGCCATTTCTCCCAGTCTATCCTCCAACCGCTGAATGGAACCTTTCCATGCTTCATTTCCATCCTCAGGCCGCTTAGTCCGAGCAATTGATTGCTCTGACGTAGCTTCCTGAGATTTATCTCGACGAGTAGCTGGTCGTGATTGTGCTGATCCTTCTCTCAAACCTGATGGTGGCCGAAAACTTCTCGATGGATCTCTAGGTGGACTCATATTCCTCCTTGGTCCTAGCCGACTGAAAGGAGACACCCTGCTTAATCTTTCCAAAGCGCTAGCTCTCTCCGGAGAGAGAGTAATATGTTGATCTGTATCCGTAGCCCGTATCGATGAGGTTCGCCCAGGTTGATACGTAGAATCATTAGACTCCCCATTGCGATATGACCCAGTACGTCTGGATCGTGATTGCCCACGATCACTCCTTTGTCCTGAATAGTCAGGTGCACCGCCTTGAAGAGTTTGAATGAGTTGCCTCATAGATTCTTGCATGGCGGTTTGTCCTTGAGCCAGATTTGTCATAATTCCAGCCAGATCTGGAGGTGCAGATGGATTTGGAAGATTTCCAGTATTTCCAACATTTCGATTACTAGATTCTGGATTATCTGCCATTGATGACAAATGATTTTTGCGAAAAACGATAGTAACAGTCGTTTCCCACAGACGGCGCCAATCTGTTGATGTAAAAAACTAGATTGCTCTAATTATTCAATCACAGATAAATAAATAAGACAAAGATTTTTAAAGTGGTTCGGCTAGGAATAAAGCCTACGTCCACTGTTATGTTATTGCTGAGTGTTTGCAGAATTCTTGATTACAAGTTCTCTCAAGAAATTCCGGTCTTCCCTGAATGAGGATGATACAAGGTATTTATAGCCTTTAGGCTGTACATGAAAGGTTCGATACATTAAATGACATACATATGAAAGGGTAATACATTTAATGTAGCGTGGGCGTCAAGAATATAAACATTCAATGAATAGTTGAACAGTTGTCCGTCTGGTAATTAATGATACGGCCGAGATGCAGCTCGGACCGCCTTAGTTGCTCGTTGATCAAGAGTTCCTCGGAGCGCATGTAGTATCTCGGGATGATGGAGTTCCTCGGGGTGTCTTCCTCGTTGCTCGGAGAGAATATGAAATGGTTGAAGGAATTAACTTCCTCGCTACTATTGTGCCATGTAGATTGACACGTGTCTTCGTATTATTCGTCCACATCAGCATATTAATTTTGGTATCAACAATGATCTTACCCCGTTTGCTAAAAAATTCAAAATTATTCTCAAATTCAAAAATCAAAATTCACCCAAAATGGAAAATAAAAATCTTGAGAAAAAGAAAAATTTCAAAGCGGGTAAGAATTTTTATGAGAGTG
Source organism: Sambucus nigra (assembly GCA_949130495.1). Lineage (NCBI taxonomy): Eukaryota > Viridiplantae > Streptophyta > Magnoliopsida > Dipsacales > Adoxaceae > Sambucus > Sambucus nigra. Next base: position 319,393,482 of record OX422215.1, on the reverse strand, counting down.
ATCAAAAGAAAGCTAGAGGTGAGTACCTTAAGAAAGATGAATCAGAGATATGTTATGAGTGCGCGAGTAAAGTTCACAAAGCCCATGAGTGTACCACTAGGCTTAAGAGATGGGGCAAAGGCAAAGATGCATATAATGCCACTCTAAGCGATAATGATGTTGATTCGGTGAATTTCGAGGATGAATTACCGCATGGACATAACTTCACCATGTTCATGGCTAGTCACATTAGCACTTGAAGTACGTCTCACGCCGACAAGGACATTTCCAAACATAATAACCTCGACAATGAGTTGAATCATTCTGAAGAGTTTAAGGGTGATTATTTGAGTGAGGGTGAAGGTGGTTTTTAATTCACATACTCCGAAATTTACACCAGGTTGCTAAAAAATAAAAGGAAAAATAAAGATTTGACTCATAGGGTATTATCTTTAGATAAGGATTTGAAATTTTTGAGAAAAAGAGAGAGACCTTGGTGAGAATATCTTTGAGTGAGTAACATGTTTCGGTGGGAAGGGAAAAGGAAGACTTGACCTACAAAGTGGCTAGTCTTACGAGAGATCTTCAAGTTTCATTGAAGACTCGTGAGAAACTTAAAGCCCATATTTTTCAACTCGAGAAAGATCTCTAACATTCCTAGGAGGTCAAAGAAACTACAGAGGACACATATAAGACGGTTAGAAAGATGTTCCTTGGTCCCTATTTCGGTTTTAAAGAGAGCCAAGGTATATACTACGAAGGTGCATCCATTTCCAATATCGCACCCGAACCAGTCCCCAGGTTTATGATGGATCCTTATGGGCCTCGACCTAACCCACCAAGGAGAACTCGTCCTAGGCATTATAACTAAGGTAGACCCCAAAAAATCTATGTTTGTACCCATTGCAAATAAAGAGGTTACTTGAGGGAGTTTTGCTACAAGCTAGGAAGAATTTCTCACACACATTCTCCCACACATTCTCCCACACACCACTATAGAGATTTTGATAGTCTTAGAGAGCAAGTTGAGTTTCTAGTCATGACTTACAAAACTTTAATGGAAGAATTTTAAAGTATATCTATGCCTTTTGAGAACACTGTGAACACAATGACTAGTGCCAACAATCATAAGGGCAAACAAAAAATAACCGCCTCTTGGGTACTTAAAAATGACAACAAATCCCTTGTTGTTCACGTTTCCCTCAAGGTTCAAGATAATTCTCAATAGTATTTTGATAGTGGGTGCTCTAGGCAGACAACCAGTGATAAGTTATATTTTACCAACCTTCTGGATCGCAAGGAAGGAAAAGTCACATTTGGGGATGGGAGTAGGTCTAGCATATTAGGATGAGGTGGTGTGGAGATTCCCGACTTTCCTAAGCCATGCCAGTGAACATAGATCTTCTCTTTTTTGCATCGCTGTGCGCCCTTTCACCTCAATATTTTTCATCTTGTGCTTTGAATTATAAACTGTTCTAATGGATGAACAATTGTATTCAGATCGTTGTTACAAAGTGTGGAGTACTTCCTTTGGCCCCGCCCCATTGGTAATCATCTCACTTGCAATCTTCCACTCTTCTTGGGAAAGTCACACAGCGTAAGGATGTACAATAAGTGTTTTAGATACCTCATGGTTGTGTAGCCCACAAACAACTTCCACCCCCACCGACCATCCTCTCGTAGAACGCCTTTCAATCGAAAGGGACAATCACACTTTCAAGTACTATAACATATCTTCCTCTTTTTGTCCACCCTCTCATATTTCCTATTCATATGAAGCTCACTGTGCTCATAATCCAGTACCATCCTTCTCTTTCTGACTAAACTGGCCTTGTCGAATTTCAAAATGATGACAACGACACGAAGTTTATAACCAATTTGTTGACACCAATCAATCATTTTATCATGGCCATCGAAAATCTGCACAAGTATAACATTCTTAATTGAAATTAATCATATATGGATATTACAACTATATATGAACAAGTATAACATGTTCATGTCACATATAAAGAAATTAAACATGCCCCGTCAGTAGTGAAATCGACTGTATGGTCTTGCATAATTTCATTAACATCTAAGCCCTCATCTACTCCCACATCCTATCAAAGTATATAATAAAATATTTGGATCATTGAATTATGTCATACATTAAAAACATGAATTAATGGAAATGATTTTTTACGGTAGACAATGTGAAATCTGGGAACAAATCGAGCCAACATTTGCCCGTAATTGATGACGTTAGTTCCTCAATTGTACATTGGTCACACATTTTCAATTTCTTGGGTGAAGCACGTTTAGTTGACACACTCCGTATGATAATGTTTTCTATATCTTGCCAAAATGAATCATCGAGGACCGAGTCATCTATTTGAAATGCAATAAGAATTAATAATAAATTAGGTATGAAAAGTTCACAAAAATTGGCATAGTATGGTTAGAATAAACCGTAAATGTCACACTCACGGTTACACCCCACCGTAAGAGGTGAAACTTCGGCCGCAAGGAACTGTTATAACCAACACTTTCTATAACTTACGATGTTACCCAACCATTACGTTACATCATGCGGTGTAAGCTAACTGTAAAGGTGACTACCACGGTTTTTAGATACCGGGGTATCAAGCTATCTTTTAATACTCCAATATTGTCTACATACCACGGTGTCACCCAACCATCATCGTCTTATTCACAGTAGCATCCAACCGTATAAACAGACACTACGTTTACATTAAATCGTGAGTTAATTTTCATTTTCGAAGTAACTTACAACCAGTTACCACCAAAATGCTTATCACTTACGGCATTCCGTCACCGTAAATACAATATATTCATTTTTTTACTCTTTGCTTCATATTTCAGATAGTTTTAGACATTATAGAGTATGTAGAGGTGTTTTGATACCTCAAAATCATCAAAGGAGCACTGGATGTTCAACTTTTGGGAAGCTTCAACATTAACTTTTTTTTCTTCACCCATTGCAATGTAGCCTCTTTCAACCTTATTTTCTGTATAAAAATAACCCCACAACAACACAAAGAACAATAAAAACCAAGCCTTGGAGACAACTGAAGAATGTGAAAATTTCTAGGTTAAACTGTGGAAGTTTTTTTTTCAGTGGAACATGAAGAGTTTGAAATGTGAAGGTTTATTGTGTTTTAGAGTGTGTAATATTTATGGTGTTTTATTAGTGTGTAATTTTTAGGTTATTTAGAGGTATTCTAGACATTGTGATTAAGTAAAAAGGTACAACACTTTTTGTTAGTAAAGTGTGTATTTCATTTTTATATGGTGTTTTTCGAGATATTTTTTGGGTGAAATTATCAGCACCCTAATTTTATTTGTTGTACGACAGTGTTAGGGATTGTACTGGCTCGGATTGAAGTACTCTTAATTTATATTTTCAACTAAGTACATCACTGTAAAGTTTTAAATCACTATTGTGGTTTTGAATATGGCATGTACTTTAGATGTAGTCTATCATCATCGTTTTTCATATTGGGTTAATACATATCTAAATCTATATTATACCTCTAATACAATGGTATTAGAGGTATCAATAGTCATTATTGTAACTACAATTGATTAAAAACTACAATTGATCAAAGAATCTCCGTTTTCCTCCCCAATCCATTAAGTATTGCTTATTCTCTCCTAAAAAAGACTAAACGTCAATACCCAGAACAATATAGATTCTCAAAACCTATATAAACCTCTCTTCTTCCCCTACCCATTATCTTTAAAATTGCAATTAGTTTATTTGGCTTCGTTTCACCATTTATCATGCCAACTCTCATCAAATTTATTCAATTTATCATTCTGCATCTCAGGTGCCAGTCATTTCCTTGAACATGTAGCGAATCAACAGGCCTCAACATGTTACTTGAAAGTAGTGAAGAGATCCCATTTCATTAGTTTCGATAAGGTACTACTTTGTTCAGTGATATAGTACATGAGGATAAAAGAATATATATCATATTCATATAAGTCTAATCTTATTTTCCAATTTGTTAATTCCACGAGAAAGTGATTTACAATATGTTTAGATCTTTAAAAGTATGGAGGAAAAAAATCCAATGGAAAGGAAAATTATAATACTCTCTCTCACTACCTCAAGTTGGTAGTCACGGTCTAACTTTTATTTGCTTAATAGCTAAAAGCAAAATCATAACCTGAGATGGAGTCAGCGATACTTCAAGTTGGTAATCATGAGATTTAATACATTGATTCGCGAAAAATGACTATTAATTTGTGTAGAAGTTTGTACATTTTATTAGATGTTTAGTAAAGGTGACAAAAAATTATGTTTGACGAGAAACAAAACAAAAATCTAAATTCCAGAAAGACTAACACCTGTGCAATGGTGATTTGTTGAACATTGAGCAGACGCAAACCCTAGCAGTGAGCCTTGCTTATCTCATCTATGATTTGATATCCTGTCTCTTTGGCAAGCATGTGAAGCTTGATAACTCCATCCATCATTTAATCAGCATAATTGGAATTGGGGCAGACCTTTCTTATCAAAGGCTAACTGTTTTCCCCACCAGTTTTTGTTAATTTCTTATCTTTAATTAGTTATTATATTGGCTTTTCATATATGACTATGATGATATAATTTTTGTAGTTTCGTCGTGTGTAGTGTGGATCAGAAATGGTTGTAGTATTATGGAAACAGAGATTTCAAGTCCATTCCTCCACTTGAGAGAGCTAATTCTCAAAGAGTTTGGTTACAAGGACACCGACATAAATTTTGCTGCTGATGTTAGTCAAATCTTAAAACTCTAATCTCATGTCTTTGTTGTATTCAGATAAGGGTGATAATACGGATATACATATTGGGACAGAATTTGGAGACACCGGACACGCGTCCGTGCGTTATTAGTGAACATTTTTAGTGAGACACATTTAATCAAGGTGTCCACCAATGATACAAGGACACATATCCGATATCCCCAAATTGTGTTTCCAAAGTGTGTCTTTCTAACACTTTCGTTCGGATACCTGAATAATCTCTCTTCAACTGTAACTATTGCTTTGGGTAACCAAATGTCTTTTTTTGTGGTCTTGGTTACTAAAAGACAACTCCAAATTTTTATAAAATAAATTAAATGGACATTGTTTATAAAATTAAAAAAAAATGTTACAAAAAATTGTATTGTGGAAAAATTAAAAAAGGATTTCCATATTTCAAAAAAATAGTTGAATGTAGCTTTTTAAAAAAAAAAAATTATTTTGTGAAAAAGTTGGAAAAACTGTCTTTAAAATAAAGGACGTAATTTATTAATTTTTTAAAAAATTGTTACAAAAAACTGTTTTGTGAAAATGTTATAAAAAACTGTTTTTATAAAAAAGTTTATAACGTTTTTCTAAAAATAAATAAACATTGTTTATAATTTTTTTAAAATGTTACAAAATAACTATTTTTGCGAAAAATTTAGAAAAACTATTGTTGTTATATATAATAATAAAAAAGATCCGTTTAAAAAAAATTGTTCAGTGTTAAAGTTATTTAAAAAACTGTTTTCATTATTTAAAAAAAAATAGGTGGACATAACTTTTTTCAAAAACTGTATTCTTATAAAACAAGGTTTAATAAAAATTTTAATAATATATTTATAAAAGAAATAAATAAATACATGTAAAAAGGGTTTGTAATTACTTACTTTCTCTATGACAATAAAAATAAATTTTGTTTTACACATGAATAAATCTAGGGAGACCCAGAAAAAAACCCATTTCGTAAATCCAGTGCCTTAAAAACTTATACATTATGGTTGCGGGTCCCGCCAGGGCATCAAAATGTGCATTAAAAACTTGTACCCATTTTTGTCTTATGCACAGGGTTTACGAAGTGGGTTTTTTTTCTGGGTCCCCCTAGTGCTACTCTTTACACATATACGTCCGCGGTTCGCGCGGGTTAGATGCTAGTATATATAAAGAGTTAATATATATTAAAAGTGAAATTTGAAATTACTGAATATATATGTGCTTTAGTTTACCTGCGACTGTAAAATCCAAGTTAGTTGGCCTTCTAAAATGCGTAGAATTTTGAAGGGTAGGCCCAAATGCTCCAAAAATAAAATAAAGCTCACAAACCACAATTGATCAAGTTGTGGACAGAGGGTTAAACTCAGACCATCCACTATGTGCAAAATAATTCAAAATTCCAATGAGTTTATTAACTAGTAACACTTTTTGTGTTTTAGTCGAATGTTGTTGAGGGCTTGAGATTGCTAAACAAACAGTTCGGTACGGCACGTGCTATCCATATACGTATCTTCCTAGCTGCCCTTTCTTAACACACGATATAAATCACAGGATACCACATTTTGTTATCACAGAACTACTTGTATAACATGCATATTTAGGTTTCACACTCCTAAGTTTTCAGCAGAGAAAAATGGTTACCGTTGAGGATGTTAGGAAGGCTCAACGGGCCCAAGGCCCTGCTACTATCATGGCCATAGGAACTGCGACTACAGTTACTTGCGTCGACCAAAGCACGTACCCGGACTTTTATTTTCGTATCACCAACAGTGAACACAAGACTGAGCTCAAAGAAAAATTCTAGCGCATATGTAAGATGGATATACACTCCTTCTCTATATTTAGATTTGTTTTAATATCTTTCTCATTTAGCGTTTGATCCACTTGTCAATTGTGCGTTATACTTTCAGCCGTAGAAACAGCATGCCTCTCCACGTCAAGGATGCTCTTATAATTCATGTCATCTACTTTAACTTGACACATGTATCCTCATTCCAGAAAAATTTTCAGGCTGCAACACCGCTTTATATAAAGCACCAATTCTAAACACATTTAATTAAAAATTTATGGGTTGAGGATGGGAGATCCCATATTCGAACTTTTTGAAGGGTTATTATTAGTTTTCTAAGGACATTTAATTAAAGATTTGTAATTTTAGATAATTATAACTCAAATAAAATATCCTCTCACAAATGGCGCAACAAAAAAGTCATTAACAAAACTCTAAACAACAAAAATCTTTTATATTTAAAACACAAATTAAGAGACAATAAGATTTGAAAACTTATGAGTGGAGCACTATGACAAATTATATTCTCTTACCCTTAAATTATTTTCAAATTTTGTATAAACCTCAAATTATCAAGAGTGATTTTTTTTTTTCCTAAAAAAAACCTGGGTGGGGCACTTGATTCCCCCCCCGCTACGAAAGAGCTCCGCTAGTGTCCACATTTAGAGATCTTATTCTTTAATTTTAGTTATTTTGAGGCAAAGTGGCCAGATACTCCGAGATTTTGTAATTAGAGACACCCATCACTGTAGAATAATGCAATTTGGTTTCTACGTAGTCAATTGATAATTTATAAATTGCCTTCAATTCAATTCAATATATATATATATATAGTCCTGCTCTTGTGCGGACTAGTCCGCATTTTAAGAATGCGGATTGGACATGTGTCACCTGGCGATGAGCCCAGAAAAGAGAGACTGTGCCTATAATTTAGGTTATAATTTCTAGGCGCACCGTTAGGTGACACATGTTCGGTCCGCACTCTTAAAATGAAGACTAGTCCACACAAGAGCATTATATATATATATATATATATATATATATATATATATATATATATATATCCATATAATAAGATAGCATAGTTTTTGAAATGTCTAAGCACAATAACGGTCTAGATCTTGCTACATCTCCTACTAAAAATGAAGGGCTTAGATTAAATCTTCAATTTCCATTCAAAATTTGAAAATTCTAATTTCCCCCCACATTTCATTTTCCCCCTTTCTTACTTTAAACACAAATTAGTTTCCCTTCCCACCCCACCCATTTTTCCCTTAGCCTCTCACGCACGACTCTCTCTCTCTCTCACTCCAGATTTCTCTCTCCATCTCACTCCTCTTTCTTGATCTCCCTCTCTTATCTTTGTTGCCCAACCAGGTGAGTCCCATATCCCCCCACCCCCACCCACGGTCTTGATTTTTTTGTTTATGAGTTTTCAAATTTGAAAGATTTGGGTCTATAGATTTAAGGGTTTGGATTTTATTATGGATTTTACGGATTGTATTGTTATTTTTTGGGGGGTTTTCATGAGATTTTTGGGTTTAGGGAATATGAATTGGATTTTTGGTGTGTTGATAAGATGATTCGAATGAAATTTCGTGTTTTTAGACAAATTCTTGATGTGGGTAATTTGTGAATTTATGGATCTGAGAAAATATTGCAACTTTGAAATCTATATGTTGAATTTTTCCATCTCCTCCTCCTTGCACTAGGGCTCCTGGGTTATCTTTAATGTTCACTACTCAGGTTAGTTCTTTATTGCAATTTTCCCCTTCATGGTTTTACATATGTGTAATTTGATGTTAATGAGATGATTGGAATGATAGTGTTTTTATACCTCATACGTTGATGAAAATTACAATAATATGTTCTAATAACTCTTTAATGTTTTCTAGCACTGTTATGGTTTCTGGGTTAGAAAGCAACAAAATTCCACAAATCAGTCATTCCTGGGTTCAAAATCTAAAGGTAAAATTTATCTGCAACTCAGTCATACAAGTTTATGGGTTGAGACTTGATAAGTTCTGTTTATTAAATCCTCATACAGGGCTTGATCTTCCTGTTCATTTGGTCTTGAATTAGTTTGAGATTTTCACTCGATATGGTGGATTTTTGATTCCTTGAAAGTGGTTTTGTCCACCTCTTTTACATGCATTGCATACATTTTGAGGATGTATATTTGTAGCAAACTACTCTTATGTCCTTGAATGTAATTTAAATTGAAGCCCTTGAATGTACTTGAAATTAAAGCCCCCTTAATGTACATTATATGGATGACTGTTCGAACATTATTCTAATGCCAAAAGGTGTGGATACTTGGGACTATATTCAAGAATTAGGTTCATTGATCACTCATATAACAATTCCATAATAATCTCTATTTTTTTTTTAAATTTAGAGACATTAATTGGGTAAAAAAAACTTATATTTCTACAATACACATTATTTTAGGAGGAAAAATCTTCATTTTTGAGCCATGACATTTAGGAGGAAAAAAAACTTAGATTTCTACAACATCCTAAAGGTTTTTCATTGCCATGTGTATTACATCAGGTCTATATTTAGTAGTTTTTTGGATTTGTAGTCGGTGAAAAGCTACTTTGACACGGGGTGTGCTTATACCTTTATTAATCGAGGTGGTTCTATAATTTTGTACATCTTTACCGAGTTTCCATTATATTTTTTTCTTTCTCCACTAGGTAGTAAATTTTGTAGTAAATGTATGCAAAATTTTGGGTGATTATTCTTTTATCATCAACTCAAGTGATAATTTTGACATCAAACTTCAAATGCTTATGGGCATGCAAAACTTTTGTCGCAATAATCATGTCATAGATGTAACGAGAACATATATTTGGTCTCTTGCATTTTAATATCCCAATCTACCATATTTGAGGTTGAGTTTTAGATTTTAATTGAAAATTTACTTCCTTTATTTCGGTGCTTAGTTTATGCCCATTATATGATCGGATCAGTTTCGAAGTCTGTTCATTTTTTGGTGACATTAGTAATGAACAATGTTCTGAGTTTTGTTCTGAGTTTTCTGGTGGGAAATGGCAGGTTCTTTTGCCCCATCACTACTTGGAGGTCTGATAGTTACTATTCTTATCCCATTTTACACAGCATTATTGATGTTCTGAGTTTAGTGTTGTTGTAGAAGTAATTTATTGGATGACTGTTTATAAACAATTACTTGGATGACTGTTTTTAGTTTATATATTAGTTCATTTTTTTAGTAGATAAACGTTGATGTCACTATATTTAGTTTGAATTTTGTTGATTTTGTGTTTTGAAATTGGCAAGTAACCCTTTGTATGATGTGATTAGGCTAATTTTCCTTGCCTTGGTGAATTTTTAGTGAATATGTGTGTTGTTGATGCGATAAACATGGCATTATATTTTGTTACATGCGTTGGATTGGATTAATATTTGTATAGTGAGTTATATTTTGTTATGTGTGTTTTTACATGATAAACAGGGCAAGGATGAAGTTTGTTTTTAAAAATTATAATCGCGCCTTCAGGAACTGTCGAATGATCAGTTGATTATAACATAATTTCTGGTACCTCCATGTCATGTCCACATATTTCTGTAGTAGATGTCATGTCCATATTTTAGGAATTAACATATCAGCTTTATATCTACGACACCTTTTTGTTTTAAAATGGTACAAAACCACCCACAATAGTGAATTGTGAAGACTGTACCTTAAAAAAAATTATTATCTTTTATTTTCATTATTCTCATATGTTGTATATTATGTTATCGATTTATATCTTTTGTATTCACTATTCCCATTCGTGTTGTATATCTTTTGTAGGAACGTGATAAGGTGAAAGATCTTAGCATTGATGATCAAGTTGATGCATTTATAAGGTCTCAGATGCATTTATCTCTGCTCAGGTTCAACAGTCATCACATGCACATCAGATGCTTTGAAGCTCAGCCTAGGGTATTGTTTCTTTCTATTTTTTTATTATTCATTCACCGATATTACACATATTGCGTGAATAACCCCGATGGTGCATTATGTTGTTGCATTGTAGCGTTACTTAGATTGTGCATACTTCTGGTGTTTCCACAGTTCCTGTATTCCCTGTTGCTGGCATGTAATAAGGCCCCAATAAGGCTGACTTTTAGGTATATATGGGCCCCAATAAAGCCCCAATAAAAACATAGTAACGTTGTTGATTTTCAGGAGTCGACTCAATGTATGAGGTTTGGGGAATGTAAGACCATGTTAAGTCTGCTACACATGTTTCTCCCATCTTTAGTTGTCGATTTGGAACATTCCCCCCTCAACCTCTATTATATACTTCTCCACTTGGTCTAGACATTTTTGAATACTTTTCATAACCATGGAACCTCTTCCAGTAGATAAATTTTCATAGCAGCGATATATTTGTATCTGATTCAGTACACTGTTGGGATTGAGTGTACACATATACACTATTGGGATCAAGTATTCTCAGGTTTGTGTACACTCATTTTCCCCATTTGTCATATTCGCATTCAAATACAGCAGTGGTACAATCTCCTCATCTCCCTTCCTTACTGAACTGAAACGCGTCGAAAATACTTCCCTTTCGATCTTTGCTCAGCTGAACTGAAATGCTCATGTCGGACTGGTATGGATCAGATGCCTCCGGACTGGTATGGATCAGATGCCTCCGGACTGGTATGGATCTGATATTTACCTTTTTTTGGTAATTTACACACACAACACCAATACATATACACATTGACACACACATACAGATTGATATCTCCACTGAAGCATATACACATGCTCCGGACTGGTATGGATCATCAGATGCCTCCGGACTGGTATGGATCTGAGTTTTTTATTTTATTTATTTTGATAACTTTCTTAAATAGGCTTATATACACATACATCAATACATATACATATTGATACACACACAACACACACATATTGACTTGATAGTGCTGCTATATTCAGATTGAGTCTATATAGTAACTGATGGTGAAAATCATTTTAAAGTATTCTGAATATAGCTGCTATATATTATTATAGTAACTGAATATAGATTCAATATAGCAACTGTTATTTATTGTAGTAACTGTTCAATATAGCTGCTATATATTGTAGTAACTGTCAATCATGCCCCGAACATACGAATGATATTTTAGAGGCACTTGCAATTTCCGCGATGCTCCACCAAAAGGACCGGTCGTATCTGTTAACAAGATGCTTCTGCAGGATGTTTTGAGTCAAATTTTTCATGTTCACTGGCAACATTGTGTTGGTAAGAAATGGTATGATATCAATATGGGGTTGGGTTTGAAATTTCTCTCTTTAGTATATTAAAAATCAAGTGAGTCTATAGTTTTATCTTCTGAAGTGTGCTACATCTGGTGTGTGCGATATATCTTCTACATCTGCTATTAAAAATCAGTTAATGGATGAATTCTGCTACATCTGCTACATCTGGTATATGTTCTATACATCTACTACATCTTTTATATGTGCTATACATATGCAATACATCTACTATATATTGATTCCCCGATTCATCTGTTATATAAATAGTCCTCGAGTTTAAAGTTTGAACTTTCAAAAAAGAAGAAAAAGGAACCAATTTAGACAAAAGGCATTAGGATATAGTTTTTCCCTATGATGTTAAAGTTATTTTTGTTCATACATTTGCACATACTTATTGATAATAATACACTATAAATATGTAAAATTAAGGGGTTAATTAGATACGCTAATGTGAACTTTTAAATTTGTGTGTTTTAAACAATTGAAAGAGAGGACATAAGATTTTTAACCGTAATTAGATACATCTACCTAGCTAAGGACGTTTCGGGTTGTTTTCAGCCCTGTTTGAAGGGTCGAAATTGACTTTAAAGTCAGCAGTACCTTTTTTCATTGTTGTATGTAGTTCATTTCCCCAATTTTGAGATTCTTTCCCCCTGTTTTGAGATTATATAGACTATGTTTCACTACTATTCTATCTTATATTTTGAATGTATGTAGTTCATCCCGATAGTTGAGTTAATTAGAGGATTAATTCCTGAATCTTTGGGACTATTTTGGATGTCAAAAAAAGAAGATAGACATATGCTTTGAGACTTTGCTTTTTTTCCTTCATGTCCCAAGAACAGTTTAGTAAGGTAAAATATAAACATGCCTATATAAACATATTAATATCAAGGTAAAATAATTCACTTAAACACATGTGCCACTATGCTATTTGTATTATGCCATTATGCTATTTGTATTGTGCCAACAGTAAGTACCCGAAAATAAATGAATATCTGAATATGTTATGATTGAAATTACATGCTCACACAATTTTTTGGAGAGGGTTCCTTGAGGAGTTTTTCCGTTTGTTTTTAGAATATGCTAGGTTTGAAATTTATATGAAAAGAAAATTGTTTTAAATTTCTTTGAAAAGCAAGCTTTGGTATTGCTATTGACCTGTAGATTTTGCTCAACAAGTTGGCAACTCAGAGTTACCGTGCCATTTTCGCCGGCAAGGTGAGGCGCGCAGTTTTGTCCTATATGTAGTTTATAAACACGAGGGAATATACACACGCTAATTTGTATTCTCCATCAAGAATGCCAATTTGTGAGTTTCATTCATCTTAATTACTTTTTACTTCAATTGTTTTTTACTTCTGTTACTATCTGCTATTTAAATCTGTGTTGGCTACTCCATGTGTTCCATTTTTTCTATTTTTTGATGTATATCTTAGTTTTGCTTCGGGATTTTTTAGATGGGGTTATAAATATAGATGAAGCATATGGGTTTATAAACATTTTTAGCTTGAATTAAATTAGGAAGAACACATTGACTAGAAAATTAACAGGGTTATTCAAATTACTTTGTTTCATGCCAATTGCTTAAAAGAATGCTGAACATAGTCTTTTAGTTATGTGGGTGTGGGTAACTATATATATTTTAATTGTTGTCCAATCTTTTGATTTTGTAGGACTTCGTTGTCAGGATGATGTGACGGAGCAGTGATGATTTAATAATATCGGGAGTATCGACATCTATCGCATTTTGATTTGTCAATGGACCCATAATCGCGATACATAACGTAATAGGAATATTTGGTTGACTTATAAATAGGGCCTACTTTAATATTGTTGTTGTTTTCTTTTTTATTTCTTAAACAGTGTGGATAGTCCTATAAATAGAGGAAAATTTGCCAATTTTTTTAAAATTGTTTACAATTATTTATGTTATATAATAAATCTTTTCAACTTAAGTATTGGTGTTATTTTCATGAATTGAATTGAATTGAATTGATGATTTTTTATGCGATGTTTAGGACAGACTATTATTAGAATTGTTACGAAGTATTAGTTTTGTTGTTGGAGTATTTTTTATTTCATAAACAGGGTGGATAGCTTCGAGCATTTTTGTCGTGTCGTGATTATGTACTTTGAAAATTTTCGCCGTGCCTTCAGGCACGGGTATCCGCTAGTATATATATATATATATATAGAGAGAGAGAGAGAGAGGATAATTTACTCTTATGAATTCAGATAAATGTTGGATACTGTCTCAAACAAAACAATAATTTACTCTTATGAATTCAGATAAATGTTGGATACTGTCTGAAACAAAACAACTTACATACTGAAGTAGAGACTAAGTTCGAGAGTAAAAAATACACCAAGGCCAACGAGGAGATCAAGTCTACTTGATAGACTTCTAACTTTTTTTTACTGTCATTAATTTCAGGTGAAAGATCAATGATCTAGAAGCGTTACATGCACCTGACAGAAGAAATTTTGAAAGAAAATCCAAACATGTGTGCAATTCACATTTACATGGCACCTTCCTTGGATGCTAGGCAAGATATTGTGGTGGTCGAAGTACCAAAACTTGGGAAAGAAGCGGCAACAAAGGCAATCAAGGAATGGGGCCAACCCAAGTCCAAGATCACCCACCTAGTTTTCTGCACCACCAGTGGCATCGATATGCCAGGTGCCAATTACCAGCTCACTAAGCTCCTTGGTCTACGCCCTTCGGTCAAGCGCCTCATGATGTACCAACAAGGTTGCTTTGCCGGTGGCACAGTTCTTCGCCTAGCCAAAGACCTGGCTGAGAACGATAAAGGTGCTTGTGGTTTGTTCTGAGCTCACCACAGTTTTATTTCGAGGCCCGAGTGATGCGCATCTTGATAGCCTTGTTGGTCAGGCCTTGTTTGGTGATGGGGCAGCTGCTATTATAGTTGGTGCAGACCCGGTACATGGGGTTGAGAAGTCTCTGTTTGAGGTAGTCTCTGCATCCCAAACCATTCTTCCAGACAGTGACGGTTCCATAGAATTACATCTCCGTGAGGCTGGACTTACTTTTCACGTACTTAAGGATGTTCCTGGGATCATCTCAAAGAACATTGAAAAGTGTCTTGTGGAGGCATTCGAGCCTTTGGGTATCTCTGATTGGAACTCAATTTTTTGGATTGCTCACTCCGGTGGGCGAGCAATTTTAGATCAAGTGGAAGAAAAGTTGGCCCTTGAGCCATATAAATTAAGGGCAACAAGGCATGTTCTTAGTGAGTATGGAAACCTGACAAGTTCATGTGTTCTGTTTATAATGGATGAAATGAGAAAGAGTTCTGATAAGGAGAGGCTTGGAACCACTGGGGAGGGTCTCGAGTGGGGAGTGCTCTTTGGGTTCGGACCAGGAATCACAGTTGAGACTGTTGCTCTCCATAGCATTTCTTCTTACTTGTGAGATGATTTGGTCAATTTGTTTTCTTTCTTGCTACTGCTATTCTGTAGTAGGTCCCGCACTTGCTTCCTCCGTTATTTAAGAACTATGATATTTATGTTATTGATGATAATAATATGTGATTTCTTATCACTTCTTTATAACAAAGAAATTTGGATTTGGCTTCAATACGATAGAAATTGGGTGCATAAATTAACTTAATATTGTAGGGGGCTTAAAGATAATCGCGAGATTAAAGATAATTCCCCTAGCTAATACAACAGATCCAAGGGATTAAGGCTGCGAGGCAACTTAAGCGATGCCCCTCAGCAAGGTAGCCCAGGGAGATCTTCCAGCGAACAAAATGGCAGAGAGACCTCATCCTTTAGTTCTGATATTTTACTTAGTCTTGTTGTATCTTTTATTTATATTGACTATGAGTTGTCACAATTATAATGTTATTTAGTGTGAGGTCAAACGGTACTCGCGAGAGACCAGGCCTGGCAGGCCTGGAATAACTTTTATGCTCTATCTAATGACCTCATCGTGGGAACTTCAGAGGGACTTGGTTTGGAGGATTGAGAAGTGAGGCATCATTGGGGCTGGTCCTGACCATCTTAGATACACCTAGTAAAACATCGAAGGGCCTTTGACGATGGAACCTTGGGCGGAGCAGTCTTGGGTTCCATCGTGCGTTGAGTTGTGAACCAAACAACCCTCTACTTGATGTCACATCTACTTTAGATAATGTCACTAGCCATCTAAGCAAGGTCAAACGCGCACTTGAGTAAACCGCCATTGTATTTGGGGCTGTTAGACAGTTGGTGAGCCACCCCTGTGATGACAACCCTCTGACACACAATGGTTAGAAAACGGCATGTCTTTGCATTTAATATTTATGACATGGAGCTGACTAGTCCATCAGGCATTTAATGTTTGTGACATAAAGTATGAGGGATATCTTTCACAGTTATAAATGACTGAGCCACCTCGGGAGTGGTGTGGGGGTTATTTAATGGCCTCAGCCACTTCTGAGAGAAGAGAGTTCTTTTCTAGAGATTTTTGGCTAGAGATAAAATATCATCAGGAAGAAAGAAGTTATTACAAAACCAGAGATTTTACTCATCCACCATTGTCATTTATTACGAAGCTTTTAATATTTTATTAGAGACCTTTGAGGGTTGGTGTGTTTGGATGCCTGTCAAAGTGTATCTAGGGTGCTTACCTCTCTCTCCCTCTAAATAAGTTACTTCTGAGTTCATTATTATCTCATGAGTTATACACGAGAGATTTGTGAGTTAAAACTGAGTTTTCACTAGGTTGTGACTGTGTGTCTTGTAATTAATCAAGAGTATTCCTGGTTAACTTATCATTACTATACTTAAAAGGGTTTACGCCTCCATCTAATCTAAACTACCTTCTTACAAATATATGCACTTAATTTCTTACAAATTTCTTTATTGTAAAGAAGTGATACGAAATCACATATTATTAAGTAGTATCCTCCTTTCAATTCTTGAAAGACCTAATGGACCATAAATATCGTTGCGACACCCAATTTACTATATATTTTGGTCACTGTTGACATAATAAGTCAAGATCTCCAAGCTATTTGGAGAATTTTGAAGTAACGAATGATTTCATAGTTACATACCAGAGCATTAATTAAGATAAATAAACTTGTTAAACTGTGAGTATAACTGAAATAGTTGGTCATAATTTAGAAGAAAAGTTCACCTAATTGTGACTTTAGCCTAATAAATTTCCCTTTTAACGAAAATAAAATCATAAATTTAAAGCTAATTAATTACAGGTTTTAACTCTGTAAGCAGGTCGGAATCCAGACGATCTTTATCCTTAAAAACCATGGTTCTAGCAGCAGTTTTCAATAAGCTAATTGGTCCATCAGTGTGACATTTTACTCTCCGAAATAGCATGTCGCAATACGAAATGATCATTTCACAGTGAGAAGTAAGGTATTTCAAAGTGGGAAAAGAGTATAATGCATTGCGAAATAAACACTATATCTTCCTTTTATATGATCAAACTTATATTGTGTTGATCCCTCTAGCGATACCCATAACAATTTTCATGAGATAAAACTAAATTATAGCATAAAACTGAAAAAAAATAAAATATCATATACTTTCAAAACACAAAATATATTTAAATTGTCATGAAGATATTACAACTAATTAAAGGTTATCCACTTTAGGATTGCATCAAACTTGCATTTAGTACATTCCAAATGCTCATACTCATCCTTAGAGAAATGCCTACTATAGTTGTTATGTGTTTTACAAACGGATTTATACCTATCATTATGACGATAATATATTGGGCTACGTGCAATTTTGTCAAAAAGAAGAAATGATTCTGAAAGCGCGAATGAGATCATCTTTAAAATCGATCGACGATCTCATTTGACTTACTATTGAAAGGGGGTGGAGTTCTCCTATTGTGACTAATAAAAATATCATCAGTCTCAAGCCAGTCCCAAATTGGAATGAAGATGATTTTAGACCAAATAATTTTAACTCGCGTGGATTGAGTGTTATTTTTGGTGCCGTCACATCCAACAAATTTTGTCATATCATGATGTTTACCACGTCTAAAGAAGCTTGGGATATCCTCTAGCTCACACATGATGGTACCAATTTTGTCAAAGATTCTAAGATTCAAAATCTCACCACACAATTTGAGACTGTACGCATGCTTGAAACTGAAACTTTTGATGAATTTTATGCTCATATGTTAGATATTGTAAACTTATATAATAATTAGAGGGATTAAATTGAGAAAATAAGAGTTGTTAAGAAAATTCTGAAGTCCCTCCAATTTCGTTTTAGTGCGAAGGTTACTATTCTTAACCTTTGGGAATTGCAGAAAAAATTAGGCTAGAAGAATTTATTGGTGATCTCCAGACTTACGGATAGACATGTTTCCCTAAACCCAAAAGTAAAAAGAAAAAGGAATAACTTTAAAAGCTAAATAAAAATAAGAGGAGGTTTCTGACTCCGATCCGAATTTGATCAAGATCATTTTGCCATGTTTGCTAAATAAATTAAAAAAATTCTCAAATTCATCCAAATTGGAAAATAAAAGTTTTGAGAAAAATAAAAATTACAAAGCGGGTAAGAACTTTTTTGAGAATGATCAAAAGAAAGCTAGAGGTGAGTATCCTAAGAAAGATGAGTTTAGGAGGTGGTAGAATGTGATGGGAAATGATACAAAGTCCATGAGCATCCCACTAGGCTTAAGATATAGGGAAAAGGAAAAGTCGCCTATAATGCCACTCTAAACGATAATGATGTTGAGTCGGTGGATTCCGAAGATGAATCACCACATGGACCCAACTTCATCACATGCACAGTTAGTCCCCTTTGAACTTTAAGTATGTCTCACAACGATGATGAAGTTTCTATGCATGATAATCTCGCTAATGAGTCAAATCATTCCAGAGAGTTTGAGGGTGATGATTTGACTGAGGGAGAATGTTGTCTTCAATAGGGATACTCCGAATATTACACTGATTTGTTAAAAACTAAAAGTTTAACTCTTAGGGTGATGTCTTTAAAGAAGGAGTTAAAAGTTTTGAAAGAGAGTGAGACCTCAGTTAGAATATCTTTGAGTGAGAAACTTATTTCAGTGGGTAGGAAAAATATCTACTTGACCAAAAAGGTGTTATGATATATCTTCAAGCATTATTGGAGACTTTAGAAAAAGATACTGAAGTGGCAGGAGGTCAAAGTCACCTTATAGGACATATACAAGAAAGTTGGAAATATGTTATTAGGTCCTGATTTAGGTTTTAAAAAGAGGAGTGGCATAGTTTACGAGGGCTCATCCACTTCCAATACCACACTTGAACTAGTTTCCAAGTTTGTGTTAGATCCTTAAAGGCCCCCACCTAACCCACCAAGGAGAACTCGTCCTCGAATTTTTAACCAAGGTCGACCCAAATAAATCTATGTTTGTACCCATTGCAAATGAAAAGGTCACATTAAGGAGTTGTTCTACAATCTAGGAAGAGTCTCTCATACACATTCTCCCTCACACCACTATAGCGAACTTGCTAGTCTTAGAGAACAAGCTGAGTTTTTAGTCACTACTTATAAATGTTTAATGGAAGAATTTAAAAGTATGACTACGCCTCATAAGAACACTTCCAACACAATGACTAGTGCCAATAATGATAAGGGCAAGCAAAATTTTACCACCAACTGGCTACCTAAAAGTGATGAAAAATCCTTTGTTCTTCATGTTGATCTTAAGGTTTAAAACACTTTTAAGTTGTATTTTGATATTAGGTACTCTATGAACATGCTCGGTGAAAATTCTTATTTTACCAACCTTGTGGATTGCAAGGAAGGAAAAGTCACCTTTGGGGATGGGAATATGTCTAGCATATTAGGATGAGGATGCATGGTGATTTACGGATTTCCTAAGCTATACAATGTATTGTGTGTTAAAGGGTTGAAGGATACCTTAATAATCATAAGTTAACTTTACGATGGTAACTTTGAGATAAAGTTTAATTGGTCTGAATGTAATGTTTTAATCAATTTATTAAACTTTTACTACAAGGTGGACGGACTGTTGATAATTGCTACGATATCATTCCCAAGTCCTCTTTAGTATGAAATAGTGCTAAGGTCTCCACCATGAACTTTTGGCATCAACGACTAGGTCACGCAAATTTTAGAGGTCTTGTGAGGTTAGTTAAGAGAGACTTAGTTCGTAACTTACCATCAGTTGGAAAACTAACTTCCTCGATTTGTGGTCCTTGACAACAAGGGAAACAAATCAAGAGTCCCCATAGGAAGTTGCATACTATTACCACCTCAAGTGTGTTAGAGTTAATAAATATGGATCTTATGTTTCCAATGCGCACCAAGAGCATTGGTGATAAAAAGTACATTTTGGTAATAGTTAATGACTTTTCAAGATACTACATTTTTAGATTTCTTAGGCAAAAACCCAAAGCGGGTGAGTTTCTCACAACCAAGTGCCATTTACTGCAAAATCAATAAATTATTTCCAGAAATAGATTAAGAAGTGACAATGCACGGATTTTATCGATGCCAATGTTGGTGCATATTGTGATAGTATAGTCATCAAACGTGAGTTTTTGATGGTAAGCACGCCTAAAAATGGGATTATTAAGAGAAAAATAGGATTATCCAAGAGATGGCGTGATCCATGCTCCTTAGTAGAAAAGCCCCTGACCTACCACGACTAATGTGATTGGTACCAAGTGGGTATACAAAAACAAGATGGATGAGAATGGTACCATAGTTCACAATAAGTCAAGGTTGAGCGCTTAAGGTTACACACAAGTTGAAGGTGTATAATTTGACGAGACATTCACTCCTATTTCCAGGCTTGAGTCCGTCCCAGTACTACTCGCCATAACATGTCATCTATGGTATAAGCTTTATCAAATGGATGTCAAGATTGACTTTCTTATGACATTCTTTAGGAGGACGTTTTAGGGGAATAACCAAAGGGGTTTGAAGACCCAAAATACTCAAAACATGTATTTTTATCGAAAGAAGGCCTTGTAAGGTTTGAATCAAACCTCCCTTGATTGATACGAAAGGCTAACTTCCTATCTTTTAGCTCGTGGCTTCTAAAGAGGGGGATTTGATATGACGTTATCTATTAGGAGAGAGGGGTTCAATTGTAGTTGTTCAAGTCTATATAGACGACATAGTCTTTGAATCCATGGGTTCCTAACATGGTCACACTTTTGAGGAGGCGATGAAGAGTTAATTTGAGACGAGTATGGTAAGTGAACTTACTTTTTTCCTAGGTCTCCAAGTGAGTCAACGCGAGAATGGGATATTTATATATCAATCTAAGTATTCTAGGGTTATATTGAAGAAGTTTGGTTTGGAATTCACTAAGAACTCTCACACACCCATGAGTTCCTCGATAAAGATTTACAAAGATAGTTCAGGTAAGGATGTAGGGAAAATACTCTATAGGAGTATGATAGGTAGTCTCTTATACCATATCGCTAGCCATCCTGATATTGCCTTTAGTGTTGGAACTTGTGCACTTTACTAAGAATCTCCAAAAGAAACACACTTTCTTGCACTTAAACATATCATTAAATACGTGAGTGACACTCTTTCTTATGGCATTTGATATTCCTTTGATACTGATGACCGTTTGTCGGCTTATTAGGATGTCGATTGGGCTGGGTATGGTTATAAAAGCAAATTGAATAGATGAGTTTACCTTGGGAGTGCTCTTGTATTATGGTTGAATAAGAAGCAAAAATCCATTTCTTTATCCATAACATAGGCCGAGTGTATTAACCATCAAGTGTTATAGCACACAACTCTTATAAATGAAACAAATATTGGAGGATTATAGGATTACTCAAGACATGATGATGATTTCTTATGACAATATGATTGCAATCCACATTTCTCGTAATCCCATATATTATTCTTGTATAAAGCACATTAGGATTCGTGATAATTTTATTCGTGATATTTTTGAGGTTAAGATCATTTCCTTAAACTTTGTGATTGGGGTTCCCTTTGAGGTCTGATGGTTACAGTACCAAGGTGGAGTGTGGGAGAAAGGCTTGCAAGTTATTTAAGGTAGTTAATAACTAATTTTAATGTAGATGGGAGTCATCAATGCAAGTGGAGTTGATAGATGGAGATAGGTGGAACAATGCCATCCTTTTCACCTGTCGTTAGACAAAGTATAGGGGTTTATCCAGACGTCTAGGATGTTTGGAATCATCATTAGCTTATCGTAGAATGGTTTTGAGGTATGTTGTAATAATACCTTTATGGGGTAAGGGCTATACCTCTAGATTCCATATCCCATAAGATTGAGGGATGCTATGCATGTCAGAGATAGTGGTATACTGCAACCGAGGTATTTGAGCTCAGCTGTCGAGATATTCTAGAATGAACAAACATTATTGGGGAGTAAGGAAGGATATGAGGCCCATGAAACTATCGTGCTTCGTTCTTGATGCTAGTTAGGGTATTATGGGTTTGGTAGTGGTGTGGAAGAGGTCGGTGGTTGACCGTAGGACCTCTATTCTCTCAAAAGTGAAGTTAAATGGTGTGAGAAGCCTCAGAATACCAATGATTTAATATGGTATCATCAGTAGCCCATTCTTGATCTTTGTAAGAATTTTAAGGGGAAACACTTATCCATATCAATTTGGGGGTGGGAGCATAACTATTTACCAAGATTATCTTCATAATGAGGTTGCATTGGGAATGCTATCTCATTGAGTGTGCAGGAGGCAAAGAGTAATGATGAAATGTGCCTTGGGGATGAAGGGATTGAAACGTCGGGCCTTGGAGGCTAGAAAGGTACCCATTGGGCTGGTTTTAATGCTTAACCTTTCACTTTAAAAATTATCTCTTCCTCTTGAGCATTCTGAAAAACTAACTACTCTCTCTCTCTCTCTCTCTCTCTCTCTCTCTCTCTCTCTCTCTTACGTTATCCAAAATGTCTTCAAAAAATATCTCTCCTCAAATTTCCCTTCCTTCAAACACAGAGCAAGAGGCTTGGGCCTTAACCCAACTGCCAACATGGACGATTCTTATGGGATCTTTGGTAATCAACTAAATGGAGCCTCATGATCCTAACTTTTATGGAGGATACTAAGCTACGTACTGGATTACTGATCAAGACGTGGCGAAGATTAGGGAAACATACCAAATCCCTAATTCTGTCACTTTGAGGTCCGTAAGGTATGAGGAGAGAGCATACTCCTTGGTGTCCAAACACATATGTTTTAACGAGTTCTTTCTATAATACGGATCCAAGTTTCGACTACCTCTATCGATGGTGAGGATTTTGAAGGAGATTAGGATAGCCCTTTTTCAACTGATGGAAAACTCGTAAAGGTCTCTCATATCCATAGTCTTAGCCTTCAGGGACTAGTGGGGGCAAGCACGTTGTCACTCCAGCTCAATTATTCAAGCTATATATAGTCCAAGAGAAAAAAGAAACCCAATGTCTAGGGGTTAAAATATTTTTCCCCGAAGTCTACCGTGGTCTTCTCTAAGGATAAACACAACTACCCAAAGTAATGGAATGATAGATTATTTATTGTGGGGGGAGCACGGGGCACCCTTGACCCAGAGGAGAAGATCGACTACCCCACTATCGGGTGCACCCCTCCAATCGTGGGTAAGTTAGGTTTTCCTTATGTCTTTATACTTCAACTTGTTTACTGACCTCAGATCGGAGCTTTATCGATGTCTTTTCCTTTTATAGTGTCTATTGAGCTCAACAAAGAGGAGGAACATAGGCTGACTAAGGCCATAAAGTTGGCCTCTACTGCCTTTGAGTTCTTCATCACCGTAAGGTGCCTCTTCAAGAATGGGTTGGGGTCTGAACCTAAGGTCGTGGCTCTAAGTAGTGCGTTGGAGGCTCCCAAGATCATGGTTAGGGAATTCGCAGGGGCTGATCCCTTTGCTCAGGTACCCAGGAAGAGAAAGGCTACTATTGTGGTATCATATGCCATACTTGGGTCCTCCTAAAGTGAGTATGATAAGTCTAAGAGTAAAGTTGATCTTCCCTTTAGGATTGAAGAGGTAATCCCCACTCTCTAAGGTAAGATTATGGTGGGCTTTGACTATTCTCCTAGTAAGTACCTCCCCATTTCCTTATAGTTTTACCTATATCTCCAGAATTTAGTAATTAACTTTGATATTTTGATGATGTAGCAGGTGAACGATAGGAATGGAGGATGGCACGACTGTACTCCAAGTATGCCTCTATTGAGCCTATGGTGAATAAGGAAAAAAGGTATAAGGCCACAAAGATCATCAAGTTTAGCCTGGTGGTGGACATTCCAGATCCTGGCATCAAATTAGTGGATAAGGATGACCTTAAGTCTAGCTCTGGTGAAACCTGTCAACGGGGCCTATTCCTGAAACCATTCCCTTGCTGCAAGCATATTCGGGGGTAGGTGGGACCTTTGGGGAAACCCAAAGTTATTCTTCTATTATAGGGGACTTACAGCCCCTGGTCTCAAAGGTTAAGGAGACATACATTGGACCCTTATCGAGAGGAAGGAATTGATAGTGTGCTCTCAGAAGGAGGGGCATGGTAAGTGCCATTGAGTCCTCTAGTCAACCTAAGGGGTTGACTTCTTGAGAGAAGGAAAGGTTTTTAACTTTTAGAGGAGTACTTCAGACCTCCCTCTTCGAAGGATTGGAATTCATATGACTCGGTCGTAGAGGAACTGAACTCAATGACCAAAACCAACTGCTCTGATGTGGTTGCCATGCTAAGGGGTAGAGGGAACTCGACCAATGCTGAGGAGTTGATCCATATTCTATGCAAGGTATTCTTTTGATGTACCTCACTCTTATACTTTCATCATTTTTCCAAGTTCGACACTTGACATAGGCTCTTATAGCTGATGCCATTGAGGGTTATAGAGGGTGGAATAAGGCTCTAAAAATGGTTTATCGATGGGACCTGGATCGATTGGGGCTGAACCAAATGATCAATAATTAGTAGCAAGAGATGTCTACCTTAGAGAAAGAGCGGACAAGCATGAGATCTCAGATAAATCCCTAGATGAGAAGACCCTTAGGGACAACGCCTCCTTACTCGATGATGCCCATGAATCCTTGGCCAAGGTTGAAGAGGACCATGATATGGCTCTGATTGAGCACAAAATGGTTATAGAGGCACTTCAAGATCAAGCTCTCAAGCTTCAAGGTTCCTAGGACAAACTTCTTCATGCTGCTGAGGATATGGAGATTCTGAAGCAATATATTGTGGACCTCAATATTGTGAAGGAGTTATTAAATTCCAAAGGCAAGGAGGTGCAGAGGGAGTGTTATGAGCTTTGAGTGAATTACACAGAGCTCTAGTGGAGGATACATCCTACTGTGAAGGGTTAGTTGGATGCAAACCTTTCTTTTGATGCCTATAAAAGATTTCTTATCCAGAAATATGACTTAGGGTTTGAGGCCTACAAAGACAAATTTCAAACGCTCATTACAGAGGTGGATGCCTCTGGCCTCACTCTAATGACTAAAGCTATGATAGTGAGAACAACATCAAAGGTGAGCTGCTGAAACCTCTGCATCTGTTTCTAAAGAAGAAGAGGATGTTAAGAAAGAATCCCCCTATTCCTTAGTTCATGTCATGTCTCCAAGAGAAAGAACCTGAAGCCCGTATGAAGTAAAACCACATTGATTCCAATCCTTAGGAAGTCTTTTATGTATTTTTTATGGTCATGAGCCGTTTGATGTAACCCCCCAAACTCTTTATTTTTAATCACAATAGTTCCGTTTTTGAAATTTTGACTTCTGTACTGCTAATTTCTAATTTTTTTTCTTTACTTTTGCTTTGCCAAGGTATGTTTGTACTTACATATATCTGTTTAAGGTCTACCAAGTAGGTAGTATTCCACCTTAGCCCCAAAATATTTGTTCCTAAATAAAGCATAAAAACTGTTTTTAAAGTTGTTTGAAGATAAGAGCTTGTTTGATTTTAAAGTTGTTCCATAAAGGTTCCTAAGATCTTCGAAGCATGTTTCACCAATGATGAAAGTCTTTTGGTAAAAAAAATAGTTCTGATGAGGGTCCTAAAAAAATAGTTTCGAAGCATGTGTGATTGGAAGTAAGGCTTTAGATATCTGGATTAGGTAATGAGGCATAAAGAGAGCTTTATTATCATTGGATACTTACTTTTATCCCCTTGTAAAGCTCGAATGACATAATACCACAAGGTAGTTGGTTCCCAAATTCCTTTCGGATCAAAGCTAAGCTAAAAGTAGTTGGAGAAATAACAAGGTACAAGAAAAACTTTTGAATGGAACCGCGAATTCCTTTCGAATCAAAGCTAGAGCCATTGATAATGACTTCCTTTTTTAAAGTACCAAGAAAAACTTTTGAATGGAACCGCGAATGTGAAACTGTGTTCCTATAATTAAAACTATATTTAGGGTATACACCTCTTTTATCGAGATATATCTTTAGGGAGTAACTCTACCTCTATCTAGTCGTGTCCTAATCATCGGTAAGTTCAACCATGGTAAGATAGGAAGAAGGAGTATAGAGGCACGTATACTATACCAAAAAAGTATAATGCGGAGCCAAAATATGGTATCCCAAGAAAGAGAAGACAATGCTTACTCTAATTGAAGATTCCAGAGAATGAAGCCTGACTTTTAGGCCCACAGAATTATTGTTTACACAGACGTGCCTCTATGATCAGTCCTTCATAAACTTAAAAATCTGGTCGACTGATGACTTGGGTTGTAGAACTCAGAGAATATGATATTCAGTATGAAGACATAACAACTATCAAAAGCCAAGCGGTGGGAGACTTCATTGCTAAATTCATCAATGAAGAGAAATCGAACAAGTAGACTCCTTCGGGAGAGATCTCAACCATGCCATCATCGAATCAGAATAAAGATGTTCTCTCATCGTCAATTAGATAAGAAGAGTTTGCTCATCGGATCATGCAAAAAATTTATTTAGACATGGAGAATTGACTATGGGGGAATTTGAACAACACCTCCCTATATGGAAACTGTTTGTGGATGGCTCATCTTGAACCATAGGGAGTGGAGCAAGCCTAACCATTACTACGTCTAATAAGATAGATGTAGAATATGCCCTACGATTTTAATTTGAGGCCTCTAATAATGAAATTAAATATAAGGTGCTCATAGCAGGATTTAGACTAACTTCATCACTAAGTGCTGAGTAGATTTTAACACATAGTGATTCTCAGCTGGTAGCCAATCAATTGTTCGAGGTGTAAGAGGCTAGAGAAGTATCCATGATCAAGTACCTATACAAAATGAAATGGCGACTGACCAAATTTCTAAGAATTATGATTCTCAGAATCCCCATAACAGAACAGCTCGAGCATATGCACTTGCATGATTGGCATCGACTACCAGAAAAGAATTACGGAGGAATGTTTCGATAGAAATTCTCATGCATCGCAACACCGATGAGGGGAAAGTTAACATCTTCAAAATAAATCTTGTCTCATCATGGATGGATCCAATACGAGCTTACATAGAAATTGGAGCCGTGCCAATTGGACCCAAGGAGGCAAAGAATCTCTGATACAAAGAACCCAACTATATCTTGGAAGAAGGAATATTGTACGAAAGAAGGTATATTATCTCATTGCTGCGATATGTAAAAGCGCGGTGTGATACTGATTTAAATAGATTTGTAAATTTCCAAGTTAACCTTATTTAATCGGTCTCAATTTTTAATCCAATTTAATTCAGCCCTAAAACATGCATCTAGGTGTAGTGGATCATGCCAACACAAACAAATATGAATTGCTGACTCACAGATTTCAGAAAAAATCCCCGAAGGGCAAAACCTTTTATTTCACAAATAATAATCATAATGATTACAAGTGAAATCCGCAAAGAATTTACCGTAGCAAACTCTCATAGGCCGCAACCTAAATCAATAATGAATCAACCTCAGAAGATCCACAAAGATACGTAGTCCAGTCAACCTAGGAACATCCACGAGTACTCCTTTTGACACGCGGTCATATCAGCCCAACACCTCCCTCAAGTGGCACATTAATCAGCAGTAGAAATCTTATCTACAAGAGAAACTTCACAAAATTATGTTCTTGGGTTCCAAAATAATTCACATAATGATTGTGATTATTTGTGAATTGAAAACAAAAGGATTTGAACCCTAAATGAAGAAAACATAGAATTCTGCTGGTTTGGAGTTTGTGCAGAATGAAAAACGTCAGGTCTTCTTAACGAAAACAGAGTGGTGTAACAGGCTTTGTATAAAAAACTTAAGGCGACACATCGCTCGAACGAAATAGCCATGTCGCTCGAACGAAGCTCAATGTAGCTTGAACGACATCTTCGCGCGAGAACCTATTGTCGCTTGACTGTACAGGTTGCTCGAACGACCTTAAAAAAATAAATTTATATTCTGAAAAAAGTACTCCGCCTTGACAGTTAGAAAAATATCTTTGATGAATAACTCCGCTTCAACACTTAAAAAATATTTTAGAAAAATTATCCCAACACTTTAAGTGAGACGTTATGGTATTTAAACACAACCTTACCAAAATTAATCTCATGGAGGCTTAAATGTTGAAGAACATTGATATTTGAATCCGTCTTGATGCATGATTGAACTTGAATAAGTCTTCAACGGTTGTAGTGGTATACGTCATACACAAATGTAAACAGGACTTATAAAATATTTCCTTACAAATACCCCCTATGTCTACGCCGGTACAAAATAAAAACATCCGAATGATCAAATCAAAATGCCTATACAAATATAATACCCTCCCATGAACCAAAAACTGAAAAAGGTACTAAACATACAAGTATTAAACTTTTTCTTCAAAATCTTCAACAACAAACCTTTAAATCTGTAAGCTTTTCTCATCAGGGTATACAAAATAATGATCTTCAATTTTGTACCTATACATATGAGACAAAGAAAATAATTTCGTGACGTATCAAGTTTTGAAATGAGATAAAGATAACATCAAAAAAAATATCGAATATCAAATCTCTCCCATAACGTAAAACTCCCCCATAATTCGTTCTCCCCCATTCTTATTTGTCCAAAATTGACAAGGAAAAGAATAAACAAAATAAACATGAAGTGTCACGGTAAATATGCATAGCAAACATGGATCAAACTACGCTCATGCAAAGGAATAACCCAAAAGCTTCCCCAAACTATTTTTATTTTTCAATTTAAAAACAAATGTTACAACAAAAATCACACACCGTGAATTTACACTAAGATAATCAAATCTTGGAAACGGAATAAATGTGTGTGAAAAATTCGATAGATAAATCAATGTAATCACACATATCATATGTGCACGATGAATACATGTACTCCTAACGAATGAACATCAAAATCATCCTTAGGTATCGAAAATTTGAATTTAAATGACATCGTTTTAATCCAATCGACAAATCAATGTGAGATATGAGTTTCATACCAATAACGTCTAAAACTATATAACGCTTTTTCATGACTTTGTCAGGAAGTGCAAACCCATTTTATATTCCATCCAAACTCCCTCATAGATAATAATACCTTTTGTTTTTCTTTTGAGGTGATGAAACTAAATCCTATTGGCCCACTTTATGACATAATTTTCTTTTAATTTCCTTTGAATTTTTCGGTCTCTTTTCAACCTCTTTGGACCTTGGCAAATATTTATTGTGCCACACTGTTTCTAGGTCCGATTTAAACGGTTGCTTAATCGTAAAGGATAAATGAGTACCTTTCGTATCCCTTCCCCGTTTCAAATATATCGTACATCCTCACAGAACGGTTATTACATGCACTACTTTCATTGTCAAGCTTTATCACATTTGGTTCATTTTAAAGACATATCTAGGAAGAAAATACATCGATCAACATGTGATTGATAAGAATAATAGTCAAACAAATCCGTGCAAGTGTGCAATAAAGAACTCATGAGTCAAACATGTAGGTAGTAACAAAAAATCACATCTCAACGACTCCAAACATTATAAAGCACAAAAATAAAATGATGATGCATATCAAAACACTATCAAATAGTCACATGGATATGAAATGAGTTTGTGACTCGTTCATCCTAAATGTCCATTTATAAACGGTGCAAAACAAAATACAAAAACTCTTTTTGTATTTTTTCAAAAAAATTATCAAAATAGAATCTTTTTATATTTTTCAAAAGTTTTATCAAAAACAAAAATCTAATACAAAAGGTATATGTGTCATCACACTAGTAAACATATAACATAAAGCACAACTAGCGTATGACAAACAAACCATGCAAACACAATCATATATAAGCTATAGCAAGATAAGAATCATGTGCATGCAACCGAGAATAACATCTAGTGACTATAAAAGTGATTTCCTAACCGAAATAGGTGTGCAATGACGCATGGGGGGTTTTGGGAACCAAGGAAACACTAGCCTTTAACTTCTCAGGACTTCTTCCAAGATATAAAAAAAATGCTTAGGGTGACCTTTCCTGCCACAGTGTGAAGATGTGAATACGGGTGGAACGACACCTATGGGTTGACCTTTTCTAACATGCTTTGTATTTATTGACCCTCTAAAATAAATAATTATCTCGGATTTGACAACGGGAGAATTAGAACACGGCGAGCCATCACTACACAAACTAGAGTCTATCAAATCATTTTTCAATTCCAATTTTTTTTGCTTAAGCGAAGAATTAAACTCTTCCAATTTTAGGGACTCTTTCTCTAACTTTTCAATTATTCCTAGAAGGTTATCGTATTCTCCCTTAAAATACGCACACTTATCCCTAAGAGTCTCCTCACGTGCCACAAACTCATCGATTAAAAATATATTTGTCCTCTTTGGCACAAACACAAATCCTAGAGTTTTTAAAGTCCTTCAATTCTTTTTTTTTTTTAAAATAGGACTCTATCACCACTCTCCCTTTTGAATAATTTTATAGTGTTAAAGTCACGGTCCAAAGAAACAAATTTCTCAAGATAAAAATCTCTTTGATTTTGAACCGTTTGCAAAAGATTCATAGCGGATTTAAAGCGATAATTTTCTTTTTTCAAAACTTTAATTCTTTTAGCAAACGTCAAATTCAAACTATTTAAGTCATCACAATTATGACTCGTGTCATCAAAGGGGGGCATCCGATTACATAAGTGCTCCATAGGAAAAACTGCGATTTTTCACAAAACAGATTTAAAAAAAATCAATATTAGACAATTTTATGGAAAATAAGGATCACTCGATAAATTAGAGAAACTCGCTCTGATACTAATTTGTAAAAGCGCGTTGTGATACTGATTTAAATAAATTCGAAAATTTCCATATTAAACTTATTTAACCGGTGTCAATTTTTAATCCAGTTTAATTCAGTCCAAAAATATGCATCTAGGTGTAGTGGATCATGCCAACACAAACAAATATGAATTACTTACTCACAGATTTCAGGAAAAATCTCCGAAGGGAAAAATCTATTATTTCACAAATAATACTCACAATGATTACAAGTGAAATTCGCAAAGAATTTACTGTAGCAAACTTTCATAGGCCGCAACCTAAATCAACAATGAATTAACCTCGAAAGATCCATAAAGACACGTAGTCCAGTTAGCCCAAGAACAACCACAAGTACTCCCTTTAACATTGTCATTCCAGCACCTCCCTCAAGTGGCACCTAGATCAGCAGTAGAAATCTTCTCTACAAGAGAATCTTCACAATATTGTGCTCTTCGGTTACAAAATAATCCACATAAATATTGGGATGATTTGTGAATATAAAACAAAAGGATTTGAACCCTAAATGAAGAAGACGATAAATTCTGTTGGTTTGTAGTTTGTGCATAATGAAAAATGTCAGGTCTTCTTAACTAAAATGGAGTGGTTTAACATGCTTTATATGAAAAATTTAAGGTGTCACATCGCTCGAACGAAATAGGCAGGTTGCTCTAATGAAGCTCAATGTCGCTTGAATGACAGCTTCGCGTGAGATCCTCGAACGACTGTAAAGGTCGCTCGAACGACCTTAAAAATATAATTTTTTATTCTGAAAATAATACTCCGCCTCAACACTTAGAAAAATTTCTTTGACGAAAATCTTCGCTTCAGCACTTAGAAAATATTTTTAAAAAATTATCCCAAACTCTAAGTGAGCCGTTAAGGTATTTAAATACAACTTACCAAAATTAATCTCGCGGAGGATTGAATGTTGAAGAACGTTGATATTCAGATCCGTGTTGACGCATGATTGAACTTGAATAAGTCTTCGACGGTTGTAGAGGTATATGACATACTCAAATGTAAACATGACTTATAAAATATGTCCTTACACAATGTGTTCATTTGTCTAAAGTGAATATCTTAATTAATGAGGTACATTAAGGGACATTGAGTAGGAAGGTCACTAGCAAAGCGTGTGGCCAACCAAGACTAATACTAACCGACTATAAAGGCGGGCTGTGCAGACTACACCATAAAATGTTAAAAGTACAAAAAGTATTCAAGGATCCATCTAACTCCATAATTCTCATTCTTGCCGATCACTTATCCTTGGCCTTTAGCAATTTACAGTATAGATATGGTCGGCGCTTTGTGGAAGACAAGAGGAAGGTTATAATATTTAATGGTTGAAGTAGATTATTTTACCAAGTGGGTGGAGGCTTTTCCTCTTGTGGAAATTCCATATGAGAAGGTTTCCCAAATCATTTGGAAGAATCTTATCTGTTGATATGGGATGTCCTACGCCTTTATCACTAATCTTGGTACTCAATTTGATAACTAAAACTGATCATGGTACTCAATCTGACAACCAAAAGTTTGAAGATTACTGCACCCATTCTAAGATACAGAAGCTACATTCTATACCACGCCACCCACAGTGCAACAGACAAATTGTGGTCACTAACCAAAATATGCTGGATAGAATGAAAAAGATATTAAATGATGCAAAGAGAAATTGGATTAACGAGATGCAAAGTGTCATCTGGGCTTATAGGACGAACCCGAGGACTGCGACTGGTAAGACTCCAACATATTAGACTTTGGCATAGAAGTAGTAGTTCCAACTGAGATCGACCTTCCTATCCATCGAGTTCTTAATTTCAATTCACCACGAAGGTACCTAATGATAAGGTTGGGCCTTGATCTCATTGAATAATTGAGCAAAAATGACGAACTAAGAGTAGCTGATTACTAACAAAGAATTGCTCGATTCAATAATCGAAGTGTAAAGCCGAGCAGTTTGAAAGAGGGAGGCTATGTGCTAAAAAAGGTAACCCAGAAAGAAAATTAGATGGAACCTAATTGGCATGAATCCTAGCGTATTTTTGGAGTTATCAGGCTAGGGACCTACATAATTGAGAGCATTTCAAAAATTCGTGGAATGCAGAGCACTTGAGAAAGTATTATCAGTGATGTATTAACAAAGTTTTATGCAGAATGTATCGTCTTCTATAAATAAAAGTTTCATTGAGATTCTTCCGTCATTCCTTTTATTTCTTTATTTTGTGGGAATGGTATATGTACATATCAATATTCATCACCAACAGTAAACCTCCTATACAATCTCGGCGCAAGACACCACTACTAGAAATAGACATTTTTATGACGGGAAAAAGGGTCATAAAAGGTTATTTATGATGATTTTCAAAGCTTTAAAAATCGTCGTAATGTTCTGTGTCATAATAAAATTGGTGTTGACAAAACCGTCATAATAACCATCCTATTACGACAATTTTTCCTGCAAACCGTCATTAACAATAATGTTGTGTGTCATAATAAAATTGGGTGTTGACAAAATCGTCATAACAAACCATCCTATTACGACAGTTTTTTGTACAAATAATCATTAACAATAATATCATGTTCATTGAACCTTCATTATAAACTTATGAAAAATGATGGATATTGTAAACCGTCATTAACAATAATATCATGTTTTTTTTTCTTTCTTTTTTTTGCGATGAATTATGTTATATTATTACATTATCTCAAATATGTTATGCATAAAACTACGATCTATAATTTCAAAGTACAAATTTTCATACTCAAAATAGCAAATTCCAAGTACCAATATAACTGAACAATAAGTATAAAAAAATGTCATTAATATTTGAAATTAAAGAAAATAAATATACACCAACAGTCTCCCAATTGATTTCTGGACAACTCACAAATAAAATGAATATCTAAAATGACCTATACTATAGACATAAAAACTAGCAAATTAAATTGCAACATTAGTTCTATTCGTGTAGTGTGGAAACCCAATTTAGCAACAACTACACCGAATACGCAATAGGAAACAACGGGATCGATACCTGAATAAAAGAAGGAAACAAATAGCAGTTAACAACTAAAACATATTAACCATATAAAGAATATAACTCAAACAATAATGATATTCTAATATAATATTGAGCATAAAAAAATAAACATTTGCATAATTTTAAAGTTAATTTTTACTTTCATTCTTTATTAAGGCATGGAAGAGATAAATGGGGAATGTTTTATGAAAATTTCGGCAAAATTTTCTTTATGTTTTTAATAATCTGAAATTAAACATGACATGTTTAACCAACCACAAAAATATAAAGCCCACCTTGAGCATTCAGTATCATCATCAACAACAAGAACAACATTATAAATCCCACCACGGGTGTTCACTATCAACAATAAAAATATAAAAGCCACAACATGCATCACAATTAAGCATTTGCATAATCTCAAATATACTTTACGCAAAAACTTTACACAGAGAAAATAGAACTCCAAATACAATACATAACAACCTGACACATCTGCCTAAATTAATTTATTCTATATCCTCCTAACATAACCATATATTAAAATAGAGAAGATGGTAACAATATAACCTCTAACTTGAAGGAATCAAAATTGTCGCCCATCCATACAAGATAACGGAATAAATTATAATAACCATATAAAAATCAAAACTCAGAGAGAGAGAGAGAGAGAGAGAGAGAGAGAGAGAGAGAGAGAAAGAGATGATGATGTGAATTAAGACATAAAAATAGTAAGTATGCTAATTCATATAAATGCATGGGTTGAAGTGTAAGGGTTTAAAGCTATGTGATTCCGATTAAAAATGTAGGGGTTACTATTCGGTTGTTGTGCCCCCCACCTATAAAAAAAAGAGTAAAAACCATTGACTGCTTTTTTAAAAGAAAAAAGATGAGAAAATGAATTTATGTATTTGGAGGCCTATTTGCTGTTGACTGCGTGTTAATATTCAATAACATATATTGAAAGCATTGAGCTTTCATTTGCTCAACTGATTGGTAATTTGTTGAGGTGGTTGATGAAACTAAGGATAAAGGCATGGTGGAGGAGGAGAAGAAGGCATTGTAAATAATTTGTATCTTTATCCTTGGTGTAATAACACTAAAAAATAGACAGTTGTGCAAATTTTCAGGAAACATTTGAGGGATCTTGCTAAAATGCTAGAAAAAACTGCACATTTTATATGGTGCTTATAGAAATGGACATGAGGCTCAGACTGATGAATTAGCAAATCAAGCAGTGCCTATTACATTAATGGGGTATATAGTAATATGGTAGTGTCGTCTCCCATTATCCAAGGCTAAAGAAATGGAATGATAAATAATGGAAACAAAAACAAGTGGTTTAAAGATGCAGGTATAAGAAGAGTGCTAGAGCTATTATGGAACTCTCTATGTGAGAAAATTATGGGGGTTGCAAATAGTCACTCCATTCAAAGACTAGAGAGATTGAACAAAACTCATAATGTATGCCTAGTTTGTTATTATGGAACCTATAGTTAAATCCAGTAAAATGGAGGTTAAAAGGAAATTAAACTTTGAACGTTCGGTTAGTAGTATGGAGAGAAATATATGGTAATTTTAGAGGTAAATATTACATGGAGAGAGATATATGGTAATTTTAGAAGTAAATTTTACAATGTCATCGTCATGTCTGAGAGGGTGGCCGCGGGGGGGGGGGGGGTATAGAGAGGTGATGAAGGCTACAGATGAGAGACGGAGGAAAATTGTGTACTAGACTAGAACATACTGTGTTGGTCATATTTGTATATGCTAAGTGAGATAGAGATGGAAAGTGGGAGTAACTTCATGATCTTTCTAATGGTGATAGGAAGAACAAATAATTCCGTCAATACCATGTCCAAGCAACATAAGCTAAATATTCACAAGACAAAAGATATAGATGGTGAATGGATCTAGACTATTGAAATCTGTGGAGCTACTATTGAATATTTCAAAGACCTTTTAAACACTGATCAGTTGGAAAATGAATTTGAGTTTTCAATGTCATTCCTCAAATTATTTCTAAGATGGATAATGTTAATCTGATTAGAAGTCCCAATGAAGAAGAACATAAATATGTGGTGTTTGAGGTTGGTGGCAATAGTCTAGCTCTACTAGACGTGATATTATCATGGAAATTCTTTCCAGATTTGTTGGTAGATCATCAAAGAGGACTTCTTGATGCTTATAGAGGTTATTTAATGGATAAAATATCCATAAACCTGTGTTCAACACTTTGATTATTGTTTTCAAACAAGGTGTCTATTAAAATAATGGCCCATAGAGTTGACAAAGTTCTTCAAACATAATTCTGAAGCAAAATAGTGCTTTTATTGAAGGAAAAAAATATGATATTATATCTGGAGTAGCCATATGGATCTTAATGGAATCCAACCCCTATTTCAAACTGGAACTAAATATTCATCAACTCCCTTTGGTGACACCTTTTCAAATAGTATTGTACAGACATTTTGAAATTGGCAACCACTGGGTCCACTTGTGAGGTTGAGAGGTCAAATTTTTATATCTTCATCCTCTTACTTCTCAAGGATTCCTTTCTTCAACCTTAGTCACGAATGAAATATTAGAGTTGTACAGAAAGGACACTCTACCTCCACATCAACCACTCGTCATTCAACAGGCTCAGATGGTCAGTTGTTGATACAACACATTGTTATCCTCGATTTTTATATGGTAAAAGGGGTCAGAAGACTATGATAGGAAACAAGGCCGTTTGAAGTTTTTTTCCAACTGCAAGAGAACATCTTGTGACAAGCACACGTCGTTGACTAATTAGAGATATTAGGTAGTTGGATATAATTTTGTTAGGGACTGTTATGAAGTGTAACAAGACTTTTAACTAGTTTGTGCATGAAAGATCAATAATGTATGTAAACATCGAATTAAGGAAGGTAGTATCAATTATCTTCTCGAATTTCTAAATTCCCTATATCTCTCTCTATATATATACACACAGAGACAATGAAAACGAAAAGATGCGACAAAACCACTACCACAAACTACCCACTGTCATTTGATACCCACCGCTAAAAAACTAAAAACCACCATCCAGTACCCACAACTCAAAATCAAAAATGAAAAAACACCACATATATGGTAGTACAACATCCAATCTTCCCACACTATAAGAGAAAAAAAGGTAGGAAAAAGGTAATACCTCATATAGCATATCCTTCCTCCTTAAACTACTACGCATTCAATATTTTCACTTTTCTTATAGAAAATCTGATCGCCTTTGATAGGAGATTATTTTAAGAGATACAAAATATAACATGTGAGTAATAAAGTGAAATCAAGATAATACACAACACCGAGAGAGGGAAAATCTAATCAGAGCCTACAATAATAAATTTATGGTATAAACAACTTTTTCATTTAAATATGTTGTTTATAGGTACGGAGAAAGCTGATTAGCTTGCTTATATTAGCATGTCCTTTGATCGTTTCTCGCTTCCCTATGTTATCTACTTAGTTATATATACGAACATATACATATGATTATAAATAAAAACATCTATATATAAACAAAAACACTTGCAACACCAAAGTCAAACCCACCTACACATTGATACACCTGTACACCCCTTCCATATACAAACACTGCAACAAATATAACACAGAGGAGACCATAGACTAGATTCATTGTTTTGTTTTATATTTTCTCTATATAATTATAAATTACGACGATTAACAAGTGATGGGCGAGAAATATTCTAAAGTAACTACAAGAAGTTCAAGATTCCACCTGTTTCAAAATAAAATATTGCATCTTTGAGATATATATGACCTGCATTATCAACTTTATCTGTAATGTTTATACATTATTGTCAATTATCTATCTCATATTCATACTGAATAAAAGTACATCATATATGGAGTTTTTAATTAATTGATCTTGTTTATCTCACTGATTTGATGATGATGCTTCTTATGATTTTGATATTGTCTTGACACACACTTTTATTTTAATGTATTCTAATATATGTATGCATATATTTTTCTGGTGATAGGAAAGTAAGATAAGGATGGTGAACGAATTGTGGCACTTCAACAACTTGCTTCACCATTTGGAAAGGTACACTTACTGAATTAGAATACGTGAATAATTAATTCAAGGATGCAGGTCTCCTATGCATATCGCTGAATATGCATATACCATATCTCATAAACTCTGTGAAGTTACAATAAGTATAGTAGATAGACCCAAACTCACTATAAAAAACATAGTGATGTACTTTACTGATATTAAAGAAAGAGAATGAAAAAGTAACATGTTGTATTTTCATTTCAGATGGTCTGAAACTTATTAATTTTCATTCATCACCTCAATCTTAGAAATATAAATGTTGGAAAATGTACGACATAAATTGTATTTGAAATTCCAAAAAAGGGGGAAAATACTTACTCGTGAGAAGGATTTGTTTCCTCTTGATCAGTGTAAAAAACACACGAGAAGCAAGTATGTTTTAAGATCGCATTCACATCGGAATCACGCCTATCTTCATCCCCGTCGTTTTGACCAGAGGTCAAATGAGAATAAGAAAATCACAATAGTTATTGGAAAAGAGACATGCTAACAAAAATAGATCCCTGTACCAAAAAACTTCAGTTAGTTTTGAAACACGCATAAAATATGATTGGAAAAGCAGCATGTTAACACATCCATGTACCATGAAAACTTTGATTAGTTATTTAGGACAATATTCTGTTTCACGAGAAGAAAAAAAACAAACATCCTTCCACAAAGTGATGCAAGACAATGTAATTTAAAATAGTTATATATAAAATAATGATGACAAACTGAATAGTCATTATCCAACAAAAGTAATTAATATCAATCTCATTCCAACAATCCATTGAGTTTCCAAATTTATAATAGCCAAAGATTCTTTAAAGCCATGCCAAACAAAGGAAATTTAGTGAGGAGGGTTTACCTGCTTAAAATGAAATATGGCTCTTAATAAATAGGTCCAAGTGTTGTCTTAGTCAAAATGTCCCAAATGTGCTTGAGGAGAGCAACTCTATTGAGGGAAATGAGATTTCTGAGCTTTAAACCACTATTGGCCTTAGGAGAACAGGTAGTTTTAAACCACTATTTATTGACCACATAAACTAAGAATTACAATGACTACCTGCACTTGAAAACAATCCAGAAACCTTGGTATGATAACCAAGTGAGATGCAATAAAATGAGTTCAAAAAATGAATAAAAATATTCAACAACAAATCCTAGGAATATGATTAAACCCAACCATAAAGTTATTGATTTAAAACTCAAAGCATATTGAATGTTTCACTTGTGCTCATTTTGGAAGTCATAATTAATGTAGCGCCGTCATAAGTAAAACATTGTGTGCAGCACTGTCATAAAAAAATAGTAAAAATCGTGTGCGTCGCACCACCATATGGAATAGTCGCGCGTCACACCACCATACGGAATAGTAAAACTCGTGCACGCTACTCCATCAATCCACAAAAAAATTATCTTCTTCATCCAAATAAAATGGAAAGAAAAAATTAGACATAATATATACCTCCTTCATATTTTCCTTTCACTTTTTAGTACTCAGTAGAGACTTGCATGACATCATTCCAGAATGTTCAACGATCCATTGCTACTGCCAAATGAAACATTTAATATTTGTGCCTAAATATTTATACACAAAGATAAGTTTAGTCATATAAGCTAAAAAATAACTTACCATACTATCTCAAACCAATGAAATAATTAATTGGAAATTCAATAAGAATTAATATTGAACTTTTCAACATCAAACCATCAATCATATAAAGAAACCATCAAAATAGGAAAGATTATATGGACCAATATGACTATGATATTTTCACGACTACGATATAAATCGATATGCCATCGATATAGTGTTGTTTGCGATTTAGCCATGCGATACTTGTCATTTTACTATATATATTCTATCAAAAAATACATATCGCATGCCGTACAATACGTTAAATAATTCAAATCGTATGATATTCATCCTTTGGGATTTTGTATATTACGAATATTCATGTAAACGAATCAAACTAGCACATAATTTAATCACAAATAACTAAAATCGATTTGAACTCCAAATATCCCAAAAAAGAAAAAGCTTGCTATATTTAGTTCTACTCATCCAACAAAATTATTGTTGATGCTCGGTAAATACGGAACGAAGAACCCATAAAAATATAAGTGAAAACCCCCAACAATAGTAAAGATTTGCGATGAGACCCCAACAATAGTAAGGATTTGCAATGACACTTCAACAATGCTCTAAAATTCAACCAACATAAACAAAACACCTAACTGACCTTTGTTTGTTCATATGGGGGGAATAACTTTATAGAAATCAATTCCTCCTGGTTGAAGAGGATGTGGAGTCCATTGGTATTCACTCCTCCGACCTGGACTTTCGTGTAATTGACCGGACAACGAATGATTGACTTGAATCTTTTCACCCCTGGAATCCATTGATATTTCTAGACAACTTTTCTTATATTTCAAAATTTCCACCGCAGGCCTCTCATCAATAGGTAACGGCCCTATAAAATACTTGACCATACATAATATGGCTTAGTACCTTTCTTCGAATAGATAAACTCCTCGTATAGTCTCTTCTGCAATATATTTTAAAAACTATTTACAATTAGCCAAAAAATTACTGCCCAATCGAAAAATAAACTATTAGGCATCTACAACATCGTTGATATGAATTGTAGTCCTCAAAGTTTAGCACTTGAAAACAAATACATTCATTTAAATCACTCCAACAAAATGTAACATATAAGTCAAACTCGTGTACGAACCAATACATTTAACATAATTGAATGAAGAACATATGACTGAGCCTCCTGAGCTTAGGCCATGGGTTGTTTAGTCAGAGATCATCCAGAAACTATCAGGCGGCCTTCCCTTGCTCTCTCCAGATCTTTTTTTGAGACATAAAACCAATTTAAAGTTTCATATAACCTAATATGCATCAAATATCAGTTGCCCATTATCACCCAGATTTCATATAGGTACACAATCTACCAAAAATAAGATTTTGTTTCTATGCACACTGGATGGAGTAGTATCCTATCTTATATCTAATTGGAGATAAATAAATAAGTACTACTATAGATTCAGTTCTTCCCTTCCATAAATCCACTGAAGCTCCCGGGTGGCTGCTGGGAACGACTCTTTGCAAGTGTGGAAGGCTTTTTGTTTGATAGGTGAACCAGTCACAGTTTGAATGGCATCAAATGACAAACTCTATGGAGTGGTCCTTAACTCTTGGGCAATCTGATATATGGTTTTATCATTTTCTAAAGATATATGATTATTTGGGTGCTTCGATTTGCAGTCAGCGTTACACTCAAACTCATACGCATTGAGTACATTGGAGAAACTACATGATTAACACCACAAAGAATCCCGAATCGTTTATAATTCCACGAAACTGCTACCGTGACAAGGAAACATACTTTACAGGTACCCTATCGAGCATATCGGTTGCTATCAAACTTTTGACATTCGAAGGGAAACTGTTTGGAGATTCTTTCCTAGACGATTTTGACAAAGACTGACTCTTGGTCACTGATTGAGATCTGGATTTGACTACCTAAAAGGAAGTAACAACTGCATTGGAATGCGATGCATCGAACTCCTTTCTACCAGGTGTAAAGGATGTTTGAAGGGATGCATCCAACTCCTTTCTATGATGCATCCAATTCAGGTGAAAATGGCACAATGGCCTCCGACAAGATGGTGGTTTTAGGATTGGCAAATGTTCGATACGATGTATGAGGAGCACACCACTCCCCCCAGATCAAACAATATGATTGGCATTAATTCACATTTTATATATAGTCACTATTTCTCTCATAATCCTGAGTTGGCGATTGTATTTGATTTTGGGTTTGGCCATTGTTGTTTATCGGACCACTCGGTGTTAATTCTCTTACTGACCTATATATATACACATTCTTATAAGATACAACCAACTATGAATTTGCTAAACCAAAATCATCTACTACCCAAGTACTTTTCCATTGTACATTTTATATATAGAAATATACCCGACTAAGGTATAGACATTTCTTATCCCCATTCCCATTCCCACGCACACACATACACACTTTACCTAAAAAATAGATGTTAGATGTTTGTTGAAGAATTTTGATTATAAATGTTGGAATTTATATTATTTGGACCATTTTAACACTATTATGTGAGTAAATTTTATATTATAATCAAAGATTTAGTATATAGCATGGACTTGCCTCTGTAAACTGAAATTTTCATTATAGTTTTGGGGTAGAAAACTGCTTAGCATCTAGGCAAGGCAGGGCAGGGCCTAAGCTAGCCAACATAGCACATGTCTTTGTGGCTAGGACTTAAATATCACGCAAAATGGCGTGTCTTTGTGACTAGGATCTTAGTTCCCCAATCCGCCTAATATGGATAGTGTACTCGCACTCAATTCCCGAACTTCCAAGTTTGGTTTGAATTTAGTGACAATTAACTTTTTTTAAATTTGTGTATCTAATAAGTCAGCTAGTGAACTAAGAAAATAATCGCACGCTTTTGACACTCCAGTTTCCTTTTTTAGACGTAATCAACGGACCAAATTCTATTATAGTGAGCAAATCTTGATCTTAACCATTGCTTAAGGGCATGGTTAAAAATCTTGATTTCCAAATAACGACTATGATCTGGGATGGGGGTATTACTATTTAGTATTTATTGCTTAA
The DNA here is from genome assembly GCA_949130495.1 of Sambucus nigra. Taxonomy (NCBI): domain Eukaryota; kingdom Viridiplantae; phylum Streptophyta; class Magnoliopsida; order Dipsacales; family Adoxaceae; genus Sambucus; species Sambucus nigra. Next base: position 319,350,662 of record OX422215.1, on the reverse strand, counting down.
TCAACCAAAATTCGTGCCCAACTTATAGGTTTGACATCTTTTAAAATATATAAAATGGGCACATTCATCTTTTGAAGAGATATCCAACTAATTATCAATTGAGTGAATATGAGTTGAAATAAAACGTGTCAATTCAAATAAGTTCCACTCCAGGAAGGAAAGGTAATCTTTCACTTAATTAAGGCTTCTATGCACAGTTCTATATGCAGCCTTCCTAGAATCTAATACTACCTAAATTAGCTCAAATGCTCTTAAATTTATCAGGGAATACTGTTCGAGGAGAATATACGCTTTTGTATTGTCCATTTTATGTTACTCTATGGGGTTGTTTTTCCTTAATTAATGCAGTAATAAACTGCTCTAACATTGAACAATTGAAAGACTTGAACAGACAATAGATGACCGAAACAACTTAAAGAAAATAATTCTTCAAATGACAAAAAAAGGAAGAAAAAATGAACAAATAAATACACATAACTATCAATTCTAACACCACTGTTCATAGATTCAAGCATTCAAACTTCTAATGCCATTAAGATGCCCATGCCATGGAACTTATTTCACTAAATTAAGTGAGAAATGTCACATACGATTCAAACTTACATCTGAAATGCCGTACAACATGCAAACTTATATCTGAAATGACATTCATCATGCAGGGACGAAGATGGCCATTCTTGAGGGGGGCATAACCTCCTCCAACTTTGGAATTTTTAAAACCATACCCCTTTCAATTTTATAGAGTATACAATTAAGTCTTTTTTAACCACTTTTACCAATACAATATATTATTTAGGAATATAATTTAGTATACAATATAGATCCCACTACATAAAATCATAATAACATCCAAATTAGAACTATTTTTTTTTTGTAAAATTTCATAATAATAACTTTATTAATTAAATTAATTATTTTTTAATGTAATTATTTATAAAGAAAAGGTATATTGGCCCCTCTCAACATGTATTCCTAGCTACGTCCCTGTCAACATGCAAACTTATTCGAGGAAAGACAAACAAGCAAATCATTTTCACCATAAACAAACAAAATTTAATAAAAGCCTATAAACCTCTTAAGATGTAATATCAACAACACCAGTATAAATAGAGAAGGGTAGCAAGTAAGATTAACATAAGTAGATTACCATTTTTCTTTATCTTTTTTATGTCCTGAATTTTATCTATCGATCATGCAAATGGAATAAAATTAGAGGTTCTTTAAATTATTCTCTCATCATGATTTTTACGTGTATCAAGAACGATATGTGACATTAATTTTTCAGAAAACTTTGTTCTAATGCACTTTGATTTAACTCACTCTTAGTAAAAAAATTATTATATGACCAATCTATAAAGGTAAGCAGTAGGAAAATAGTTCAGTAAATAACATATTACTATAATTAAATTAAAATTACATAAGTTTAGCAATGAGATCGCAATTTGCTCATGTCCAGGCACATGCTACGAAAACTAAGCCCAAAAACGTACTGTCAACACCAAAAGGATGAATCAAGTTGTTATATTTCCAAATCATTATGTACGAATCAATGTAAATAATGGTTTTCTACAAATGTTTATGTCTGTCTGTGTGCGTGAGAGAGAGACAGAACCTGACTACGAGAACCAGAGGACGACTGGAACCAATGGGAATTGGAAGAATATTTTGGGTGACAGTGGGAAAGTGTTGGTGTGATTTGGGGAGACCTAGGTCAATTTGTAGGAAAAAGGGTTCTAATTTGAGATGGGGGAAAAAGTGTCCGCCTATTTTTTCCCCATTTTTCTTTATGCGGGTCCAAATGTTTGTTAGGAAAAGAAAATCTGTCATATATATTACCCTTAGCCAAGGCCACTTACACTTTTCATTAAAAAGAGTCATAATATATATAATTAAGGGGCATATATCAAATAGTCCCTCAAACTTTTTTAATACACGTTTAGTCCAAGTCTTTTTATTTTACACCAAAAAGTCCTTCACTATGCCAAAAAGGCTTTACCATGCCGCTAGAGCGGACCTTTAAAGATAAGAGAATATGGGACTTTTTTGGTACATAATAAAAGGCTTGGACTAAGTGTGTATTAAAATTTTTTTGAGGGTCTTTTTGGATATTTGATCCTATAATTAAATATAACCGTTATATTTAAACTGTCATGTAAATTAACATGAATATATATAATATGATGGTTTATAAAAAATATGTCATGTAAGTAATAGTATTGTACTTTTAATGTCGTAACGTCATTTTTAAAACTTTCATAAAAAAGTATTTTTCTTTAGTGCACATTGCGAACAAGATGGATTCATATAATATAAACTTCATGTATGACTTCGTTAAACAAATAAGTCACGAACAAGAAGCCAAGCTTCATGTAAGATCTCATCTTAAGATAGATAGCGAACAAGAATCAACCCTACCAAGTAAAGGGAGTCCATGATTTATGGATGACAAAGATTCGACCATAATCTGATGCAAGGATAACTCCTAATTATATTTGGTTAACCAAGGTAATTAGTGTTGGCACATAATCTCCGTACATGAGGTTAGTAAGCTGGAACAAACACTGGTAGAATCTAGGTTAGGACAACTCAGGTTCGTCTAAAATTAGATTACCAATAAGGATGATTAGGTTAGCTGATTGCCGACCATATGATCATAAGGCTAAGACTACTAGCCATACTATTCCAAAAAATTAAAGCAGTTAGTGAGGAGAAAAGTGTGGACAAGCCTCATTTGTATAGAAAAGTTTAAACAAAATACATTATGTTATTATCAAGAGGCTATTTTGCAAAAAAAAAAAGGAAAAATTCATTAATTCATTACATAGAATTTAAAAATAAATCAAAGAATGGATATATTAAAGCTTTACAAGTAAAGGGCGACCTATTCCACAGGAGCGTATTCATTTGCAGCCAAAGGCATTTGAAGATCTGGAGCAGCTAGGAAAACACTAGAGGAAACATCATCAGCAGGAGGATTCGCTTCAGGGATAACTTACTAGGTGGTAATTGTAACACCCTATATTTCTATTCATTTTTAAAAAAATTAATTAATTCGAAAAAAAATTTAAATTACTTGTGTGTCGTAATTTAATTGAATTAGTTATGGTAATACTTATTTAAATATTAATCGAAGAGTGAATGGTTAATATGTAGGGAAATCTAATTACTAACAGAATAGTAATAATTTATTTACGTCATAACGTGTATTAGTGACGTGGCATTTATTTATCTCAGTCAGGAGTCGGTATAGACTAATTTGGGTGTGAGATAAAGATTTTTAAAAATTAATTCAAATGTCGATTCCGAGTGCACATTTGAGTCCGGATGGGCCGAGATAGTCAAAAAAGTGTACCCGGGGGTAGTAAAAGGGTCAGGAGGCATTTTTAGGCATAACCGGGCCTACACCGGGCTATTTGGGTCACTTAGGCTTGGCCCATTAGGTTAAAAATGGGATTTAGCTTTAATACCTAATTGAGAGAAAAATGAAATGATAGAAAACATAAGGAAGAACCTAGGGTTTGGAGGAGAAGCCATAGGGAGTGATTTCGCTGCAAAATTGGAGTCTTTTGGAGACAAGGCAAGTAACCTATTGGAAGTTCATCGTCAACCTTGTAAATTTCACCTCGGATCAGACTCTACGAACCCAAAAGGCAAGTGGTTAACTTTCTGTGATGTTTATTTTTGATATCTAATTCATATTTTTGTGATGTGTAAATCAAAATTCATTTTGGGTCTAAAAGGGTACAAAAGGGGAGGGGGGGGTGTATATAGAACACTTTAATGAAATTAATGGGAAATTAATGTGGGAATTCATTGTGTTACATAGTTATGAGATAATTTATTCAAATGTGAAAACCCAGTATAAATTTATGAATGAATTTTGGATAAACAGATGAAATTGGGACAGAACGAGTAAAGACCCAAAAATTCTCCAAATTCGGAAAAAGTAGAGATTTGTGAAATTTAATTTGTGTTTAAGGTTCTAGGGGAGGTCCTGATCACGTTTCCATATAGTTATAATATTTTGTGTGGTTGAGATGAACCAAAGACAAGCTTAGAGAATGAAGGTTTTCGTTAATGACAAAAACAGGAGGTCGCTGAAGAAGAGGTTCTATTCGATCGATCGATAGATGGCTGGGGATTTTTGGCAGTTCGGCCTTGTGAGTTTTACGTGGAATTTACTTTTTAGTTTAATTTCCACCAAGTCTAATTAAAGGAGAAAATCAATTAGGAAAATTTATATCCCCACAATTATTAGGGAATAATAATTGGGAGGGGTGGAGGAAAATTTAGTGCGACACACAAATGTAAATTTGGAGAATAAAATATGAAAATAAATGTAACGGTAAATTCGGGTATAGTAGTAGGGTGACACTACTCCCTTAAATTAATTATGGATGAGAAATAATTAATTCGAAGTCAGGGATTAGACTCGGGTATTATATTTATTTTTGACCACGAGAGTGAGTCCGAGTATATTGGTTGGGTGACACCAAAAGTAATTTAATTAGTTAATGTGAAAATTAATTAATAATTCGAGTTGGACCATAAACTCGAGATACTAAGTATAGGCTAGTGTTACGGACTCAGTATACGGTAAAGCCCGAATATTTTATATTTATATATATATACGGTGTGTGATAGTATATATATGGTGTGTGCTTATAAATATCAGTGCTTAGATATTATTAATACATATACTCTAGTGCTATCAGAGGAGGTTGCGCGATGTGGGTGAATTCCCTAGCTTGAGGATTAGGGTGAGTATATCCACAGGTCATAGAGTTCGTTATATGGGTGAGGGGTTTATCTCACTTTCAGGGAAGGAATATGAACGCCTTCATTATGTTCATGTTTTTGGCCAAGTTAGTGAGAGATTCTGACTTGGGGTAACTAGGTTATGCGAGTACACCTAGTGTGATAGCACTTTAGAGAATACATCTGGTGAGTTATTACTCGGGAGGATGGATTATATTTATATTCAACTTATGTGTGAATGTTATGGTTCTACGTATATAATGGGATAAATAGTTATATATGGGTCATTAAATACATGTAGTGAATTGTATTAATTATATATGGGTTATATTCACATTCAACATGTGTGATTGTTGTAAGATAACTTTACGTACATAATGGGGTGAATAATTATGTACGGAAAGTTTAAATACATGGAGAAAAGTGTAATATTTATCTAACTACTGAGTGTTATATGGCTTTCAAGGAAAGATGATTAACTAAGTTAAGGTGATAAATAGCTTATAAGTCATACATTAAAAATACTCGAGATTGAGTAGGGTTGTTGACAAGAGTTATATCAAATATCTAGTTTCGGGGTAGAGGACTAGGTGGGATATAAAGAAGGCGTTAGGTATGCATATTAGTTGAGGGGTGAGTATGTCCTCAAGGGAGTATGACATTAACTAAAATATGAAGCGCATTCATGCATATTTTATTACTGCAAGTTAATCATTTGCTAAATGTTTTCAAAATGTTTTGGGTTATAACCCTTGCTAAAAAATATTTTCAAAACCTTTTAAGTGTCCAGCCACAGGGACGCCATGCTTGATTCATTCTAGGGATTCCCTGCTGCAGTATATGTGGGTATTGTAGGATTTAGATAAGCGCATTTATTCCTTCTATTCCTAGTATAAGGATTTTCTATCAGATATTCGAGCATGTTGCTCACGGTTTTATTTAGTATTTACTTCAAATACTCGAGATCCATTATTATCTGTCTTTACATTTGTGTTGAATTTTAGCCGATGGTTTATTCGGCCGATTTCTTATTTATATGTGATGGTTGGATTAAGTTAGCTTGTGATTGTTAATGATTTATTTCCGCATGAGTATTTCATTGAAATAATGAAAGATAAAACTTGGCACCAGTCTAATTTCACTTAGGTGGTTAGTAATTAAAAAATTTCGACAGTGATGCTAAGAATGAACCAACTGAGAAACCTGATCTAATTTAATTTAGGACTGATCACCCGGGGTTTAATTAGGCGGGATGTCACGGTAATTTCGAAGTCTTAGACAACACATTTGTCAATTGCCATCTGCTCGGCATCCAGGTTTGTGGCTTTGTCATCATCCCCTTGCCACTTACTTACAACCTCTGTAATATTATGGTAGTGAGTCATCACCATTTTCTTCAGATCCTTTTACCCATCAAGGAAAAACCCCATAAATTAAACGTTTTATTTGCCTAAAGACTTATATTTGTTCACACCCATCTCGTCAGCAGTGACCAAAGCATCCTTAGCCTAATTAAGCTCCAGAGTCAGCCCAGTGTTCATCTGGTTGGACATCTCCAGTGATAGATTGGATGCATCGATATCCTCATTGCCATTATTCATAGCCTCCTCCATGTAATTAGGCTTGGCATCATCAATAGTGGATTTGTCTTTGAGCTTGATGTTTTCATCCTCAACCTTGCTAAGGGTAATAGACTTCTCCACCAACAGATCATCTCTCCCCTAAAGCTCATCACATGCTTTCTTGAGGTCATCTGTTACTTGTTTTGGATCATTCTTCAACATATGGTTCTCCTTAACTAGCTCCTCATATGCATAATTATTAGTTATAGCCTTCTCTCTTAAAACAGTTGATGCTGCAATAGTCCATGCCAAAAAAAGAAGAAAAAATAGTAACTGGGATTAACAAACCAACAGAGAGAGAACAATATTAATAAAACTCACTACGGACAACCTATGTCGAAATAATTTCCACAAGGAATCAGGATCATAACCCCACGGGAATTCGAAGTCCTTATTGTGGCCATGATATCCAAATAAATCAGTGGAATTATTGGCACGATCGAAGATAGAATTTAGGTCGACCATTAGCTTTTTGGAAGAAATTCTGTGTGTAGGTTCAAACTTATACTCCATAAGTTCACCATAATGGTGGAAGTTCTTTGGTCATGTACCAATCGATGTAGGGGCCTAGATTCATCCATGTATGGAGCTTTAGGGGAATTTTGACTAACAAGGGCTTCAAGGGGTTATTTATCCCCCACAACAGGTGCAATAGGGTACATAGGGGCCTTACGCTCAAAGTTAGCCAAAGCAGTAACATCCTGCTCGACCTTATTCTGAGCATTCTTCTCGGCCTATCTTTTCTCCTCATTGGCTTTTTTTTAGACTCGACCTTCTTCCTTTCTACTTCTATCCTCTTTTGGCAAGCTATCTCCATCGCTTTGCGATCTATATTTCGTGGTTCCATCTAAATGTGGATTCTGAGGGAAGCTCTGAGACAGCAGGAGAGGGAGTTGGGCGAGTGAATAAATTAGCAATCTGAGGAAAAGATGATAAGAATAAGACAAAAATAAGACATTACTACCTGTACCATCTTTGGCCTCACCTCAAAATCAGCATCTATCCTTGGGTTGGTCTCAAACAACATTCCTTCCTCCAAAGGAACAACTACTTCAAAAAGAGAATTCCGTTGGGAGGAGTATAATAATGAGTGATACCAATTATTTATGGAATTCGCAAATTGCCAATTTATTAAAACTTATTTAATTATAGTGAATCTTCAATCTAATTTTATTAAACCCTAAACTTACATCTATGTGAATAAAAAAAATATGCACAACAAACAGTCATAAGAGAAATATTAGGAACAATCAAATCCAGGTGAAATCCCCGAAGGGCAAAAATTTTATTTCACTATTAAATATAAATCCCAACATACAATTACATAGACAAATATGCAATGAATATTTCGTAAAAAATCCACATAAACCACAACCTAGAACCAGTAAAGATTCCCTCGAGAACCGTAAGAACTGTAGCTCCTCCTTCAGTAGTGAATACCCTCGAGTATCCCCAATGACCCCAATTATCAGCAATAAATCCTGTAAGAGCTACCGATCCACAAGTAGAGAATCCTTATTTACAAGAGAAACTTTGATAAAGAAGTGTTTGGGTTCCAAAATGATTCGCAAAAGTATATGGGATGTTTCATGTGAATCAAAAACATAAATTTTCCCTAAAAAGTGAAGACTAAAAGTCTGCAAATATGCAGTTTACGTGTAGTTAAAGTCTTAAATGAAAATTCTCACGAAATATGTATTTATAGGCAAATTAAAAAGCTGAGGCAGCGCAAGTCGTTAGAATGACTTCTTGATGTCGTTTGAACGATATTAGATGTCGTTTGATCCTTCAAGGAACGACCTAAGTAACAACATATTAAAAACCAAAACAGTGTAGGGTTATTTGAAGCAAGCAAGGAACAACTTATCTCGTGACCTAAGTAACGACATATGATGTCGTTAGATATAGTCGTTTGAACAACATTAGCATGTCATCTGAACGACATTGCTCTGTTGTTTGAGAGACTGTAGCAATTTTTTTTTAATTTTAAAGTTCGCCTATAGGTCTTTCAGAAAATATTTTAAGTTAGAAAAATGCCTCATTTTGATAAAAAAAAATTAGAAAAATATCCCAATACTAAAGTAAAACATCTATGAAACTTAAACATAATCCTTAACAAAATCAATCTCATAGAGGACCGTTGTTGAAGATACTTGATATTAGGATATGCCTTCTTGAACGTATAAACGTGAACTTCCTTTGACGGTTGTAGCGGTATACAACATACACAATGTAAACTAGGGTTTATGGAAAATATATCCTTAGAAATGTCCCCTTATGTCCTATATAAATCTAATGCCCTCTTAGAAACCCAAAAGCTTAAAGATACTAAATATCCAAGTCTTCAAAAAATAATCTTCAACTTTAGGATCTTCAAATCTCTTTACATTCCTTTCTCTTCTTTTGTGTGCTTTCTAAATGATCATCAAAATCTTACACACAATAAACAAAGCAATTACCTTCATGACGTATCGAGTTTGACATGAAATAAACATAAATCAAATCAAGTAAATCAATTCTCCCCCATAATTCAAACTCTCACTCCCCCATAATTTGTTCTCCCCCTTTTATTTGTCCTAAATATACACGAAAAAGAATAAACAAAATAAATACAGGGTGTCATAGTAATCATAGAAAATATATATCAATTATGCTCATGCAAGGATAAACTCAAAAGGCTCCACAAGCTATTTTCGATTTTTTGAAAATTTTTCAAGCAAAAATAATTTCAAAAATTAACACACAACATGAATTTACACTAAGATAACCAAATCGTGTAAACGGAATGAATGGGTGTGAACAAATTCGATAGGAAAATCAACTCAAACATAGATAACATAAGTGCACGATGAATATAGATACTCCTAACGAATGAACTTCAAAATCATCCTTAGGTGTAAAAATGTTTATTTCAAATGATATCGACTCTATTTAATCAAAAAATCAATGTCTAAAATGATTTTTACATCAATAATGTCTAAAAATTATGCAATGCTTTTTCAAGACTTTGTCAGGACGTGCAAACCCGTTGATTTCCATCCAAACTCCCTCATAAATAATAATTCATTTTATTTTTCTATTGAGGTTCTAAATTCTCTTTTTAAGAGATTCCCTATTGGCCCCTTTTTGGAATATGATTCTTTTTATTGCCTTAATTTTTTCTTGGACTCTTTTTAAATGGTGGCGTTCATGATGAGTTCATATGCCTCTCGTAGCCCTTTCTCATGTACACTCGTCATTTTTTTCGTATTGAACATATTATTCACAGGCAACAGTTCTTATATATACTACTTTCATTGTCAAGTTTTATCGCATTTGGATCGTTTTAAAGACAAGATTGAGATGAAAACACTTAGACCAACATGTGATAAACAAGCACAATAATCAAATAAATGTGTGCAAGTGTGCATTAGAGGAGACTAAGAGTCAAACATGTAGGAAGTAACAACTAATCACATCTCAATCACTCTAAATATTGTAAAGCACATGGATGAAATGATGTATCGTCTCAAAAACACTATCCAATTCTCACATGGATAATGGAATGATGTTGTCACTTGGTCATCCTAAATGTCCATCCATAAATGGTGTAAAAGGAAATACAAAAATCTTTTTGTTTTTTTCAAAAATTTTATCAAAATAAAATATTTTTGGCTTCTTCAATTTTTTTCTCAAAAAAATAGAAAATCTTTTTGTATTTTTCAAAAAAATTCAAAAGAAAAATCTTTTTGGTTTTTCTGAAAAATATATCAAATTGGAATAATAAATATAAAGGTGGTACATAATAGTAATAGGCACAAAATATCATCATGAAAATCATCCTATGATATCAAATAAGCCTAAACCTCAATCATTAGTCCCACATGAGTTTTCCAAAGGTGGTGGCATCCTATCAAAAAATCATTAAATCATATGAAGTCTTGACTGGATACTCAACTTGCTCTCTAAAGTGGTCTAAATCTCTCATGTGATGTGTAGTAGAATGTGGAGTATCATGTGTGGGTGTGCGTGAAAGAACACGTGTAGTAGCATAACAAGGTAAAAACCTATGAGACACAACACCCAGTTTAAAGAAAAAATCACTAAGGTCTCCCCTCTTCTTGTAATGGGAGCAAACATAAATGGGTCTAGGAACACCTCTCTCAAAATTCCTATGATGCACTCTCCTATGGGTAAACGGACGCCTAGGTGGGTTAGGTAGAGATCCATAAGGATCTATCACAAACTTGGGAACCGACTCGGGTGCCATATGGGTAGTAGACTCACTATAATGACCTAGTCCTAGTCTCTCAACATTACCAAAAGTGGGACCGAAGAGAATCTTTCCAATCTTCTTAGATGTGTCCTCAATAGTGATCTTGACCTCCCAGGCATGTTCGATATCTCTCTCGAGGTGGGATACACGGACTTCAAGTTAACTTTTTCCCGGCCAAAGATGATCAAATGCTCACATAAAGAAACTCTCACCTTATCGAGTTGACTCGTTGATGCGTCATACTCCCTCAAAACTTCTCTCTCTCTCTCTCTCTCTCTCTCTCTCTCTCTCTCTATATATATATATATATATATATATATATATATATATATATATATATATATATATATATATATATATATATATATATATATATATATAACGCCTTAAGACCTAACTCTTTACTCAACTTCTTAATCTTTAAAGTCTCGGCGTATAAATCTTTAAACGTTTTTTGGAGATCTCTTTCACCCTCACTTCCAATCTCACCCTCATACTCACTATCTCCCGAATGGGTCGAAACATTATCGAGGCTCTCACGTTTAAAAGTGTCCTCCTCATCCTGGGACAAATTAGATGTGCTCACTGACTAGTCATGAAAGCAATGCACTTCCCACGTGGTGATTCATTCTCGGAATCCTCCAACTCCATGTCACTATCGCTAAGAGTATATGTGTTAGCAGTATTCTTTCCCTTTCTCTTTCGCATATTGGGACACTCAAAATCTTTGTCCCTTTTCCCTTGCACTCATAACATCTCACCTCTTAATCTTTCTCACCGCTCTCATTGGCCTCTTATTTCTTTTTATTTTTCTAAAAAATCCTTATTTTAAGAAGAATTTTCTTTGGAAAATTTTAGAAACTTTTAAAATTTTTATCAAATAAGGCCACATCATCAAAATCAATATCTCTCTCTGACTTTGACTTACAAACTCTCTCTTTATTCTTCTTCTCTCTCTTCTTAGACTCTTTCTCACCTTTTTTAGACTGAGCCCTAATTGCAATCCCTTTACCTTAGGCTTAACAGTGTTAGGAAATATGTCAATTTCCTAAGTTTGAAGGTCTCCTACGAGTTCCTCTCACCTAAGTGAATTTAACATCCCTAATGAGTTCAAAATAGTTACCATAGGAATAAAACCTTTTGGTAGTGAGCCCCAAATCTTTTTATCAACTCTCTTCTGGTTAGTTTTCACACCCAAATTAAAACTCATGTTAAATTTTCTGACAACCTAACATAAAACTCATCAAAATATTCTGACTCTAACATAGTGATAGTCTCAAACTGGGTGGTCAAAATTTATAATTTTGACACTTCAACTGCATTGGTATCTTCATGTGTCAATTGGAGGATAGCCCATGCCTCTTTAGACGTGGTGCACATCATAATACGATGGAACTCGTTAGGGGTGACGGCTCTAGAAATAGCAATAAGGCCACGGGAGTTATAGGTACTCCATTTATAATTATCCTTAGTCCAGTCAGACACAGGTTTGGTATTGGTGATATTTTCAACGGTGATAGTGGGAGGAGTCCACCATCTTTAAAAAATTAGCCAAACACATTCATCAATAGGCTTTAAACAAGATCTCATACGGGCTTTCCAATAGGCATAATTCGTACCATCAAAGACAGGCATTCGATTACATAAGTTAACCACTGAAAAAATTGCAATTTATTAAAAATCAAAATTTTCGAAACGATTGATATCACAAAAAAATGTTGTGAAAAAAGAATCACTCGATAATTTAGAGCAACCGACTCTGATACCAATTTAAGAATGTGTGAAACCAATTATTTAGGAAATTTACAAATTTCCAATGAATTGAAATTTATTTAATTAGAGTAAATATTCAATCCAATTTTATTAAACCCTAAACATGCATGTATGTGAATAAATCAAATATGCAAAGAAAACAGGCACAAGGGTAATATCAGGAATAATTAAGTTCAGGAAAAATCCATGAAGGACAAAACCTTTATTTCACTATTAAATATAAATCGCAACATACAATTACCTAGAGAAACCTGTAATGATTTTTCCATAGAAAATTCACATAGAGTGCAGCCTAGAACCAGCAAAGATTCCCTCGAGAACCTCAAGAATCGTAGCTCCACCTTTAGCGGTGAATACCCTTGAGTATCCTGAATGACCACAGTTGTCAGTAATAGCTCCCGAAATAACTACCAATCCATCACTGGAATATCTTTCTCTATAAGATAAACTTCGACAAAGAAGTGTTTGGGTTCCAAAACGATTCACAAAGAATATATGGGATGTTTTGTGTGAATCTAAAACATAAATTTGCCCAAAAAATCAAGACTAAAAGTCTGCAGATATGCAGTTTGCATGCACTAAAAGTCTTGAATGAAAAGTCACAAAATGTGTATTTATAAGCACTTAAAAATGTTGAGGCGACGCAGGTCATTAAAATGACTTCTCGATGTCATTTAAATGATATTATATGTCATTAGATCCTTCAAGGAACGACCTAAGTAATGACGTATTAAAATTAGTGTAGGGTTATTTAAAGCAAGCAAGTAACGACCTATCTCGCGACCTAAAAAATGACATGTGATGTCGGTAGATCTGGTCGTTTGAACGACATTAGCATGTCGTTTAAACGTCTGAAGTGAAAAATATGTATTTTTAAAGTCTGCCCACCGATCTTTTAGAAAACATTTAAAGTTAGGAAAAAGCCTCATTTTATTAAAAAAATATTTGAGAAAAATATTCCAATAGTAAAGTAAAACATCTATTAAAATTAAACACAATTCTTACCAAAATCAATATCGTAGAGGATTGATGTTGAAGATACTTGATATTCGGATCTTCCTTCTTGAATGTATGAATGTGAACTTCCTTTGATGGTTGTAGAGGTATATGACATACACAATGTAAATTAGGGAATATGGAAAATATGTCCTTACAGAGTATGATATCGGGCAATAATGAACTTCTCAACTGAAAACAGGTCCTCAAATTTCGGGGGCCTGTTCATGCAATAGGCTTCTACCAAGTTCTTAATGGAAACTGGAAGCCTTAGGCCCACTTCACCGAAACAACTAATAAGAACGTATCAGAATACAATAGTTAAAGATAGATCAAGGTATGCAATAGTGTAAACGTTTACCTATTCTTTTTGGCCCATTCTACTCGCGGGGGGCCCTACATAATCTATCCTTCTCATGTACCATAAACTCACATTCACCCTTTGTAAACGTTTACCTATTCTTTTTGGCCCATTCTACTCGCGGGGGACCCTACATAATCTATCCTTCTCATCTACCATAAACTCATATTCACCCTTTGTAAACACATATTGTCCTTTCCAACTATGGTTACTAGTTTAAACAACCTTGACCATCCTTAAATTAGACCTCCCAGGGGAAAAATAAAAATATGTGGGGGATTTACCATTGTCCTTCAAGCCATGAACATACCTCAAAATGTCTCCAATAAGATCAAACCCAGTTGGGGCCTTCCTAAACATCGTAACCCCCAGAATAATCCTATAAGCGTTGGGGGAAGCCGAGTCAGTGTCATACCATATCCAATAATAATGGTTACAATAATGGGGTGCAGTGGTAGACGGAGTCCCACTTGAAGTGCCCATAGAGGAAGGCATATCTCATATCGTATACACTTTCCTCACTAGAGGGAAACCTAATCTTAATACTAATAGGAATGTTGTATTTATGACTTAGGTGATCCAATTCATCCTTGGGGATATCACTAGCATACCATCTCGCATCAGTAGTGGATGGGTCATAGGAATTCGAAGAATCACTATAATCATCATCCTTTCCATCTTTCCATTCTTTAACCAGCTCTCCTATAGGGGAAATAGAAGGGAGTGTCCCACACCGCCAGGCCTAATGTCATCTACTCTATCTAATCAAACCTTCTCATAGAAGCAATCCAAGTTTATTACCAACATAGATTCTATATCTTCTAAATTTTTAACACCTATTCGTTGTGAAAATGAGCTACCTAGTCCTTGATCATCAAAATCAGGACCCACAAATGGTGATTCCGATATTAGTGGAGATGCGCCACTAAAAGACACTGTATTGGAGGTATAATTTGGATGTCCTGGCTCGTTCTCTAGGTAGAAAACTTGTAGGGGTTGTGGAAGCCTCCTAGGGGTAATACCAGGGCAGTTGGTTCTAATTTAGCCAAAATTTCAAACAAACGTTGAATGTGAGGAGGATAAATCATCAAGAGTATGCACAAGATTTTTGACAGATTGACAGAACTTGGGGCTAACAAGATATAAAAAAGGGTATCTATGCTAAAAGAGACCCTAAAAATGGTGGATCCCGAGGCCAACCAACTCAATGGCTGCCTAAATGTTTAAACTTCCATCAAACACTAAATAACCCAAAGCCAACAGAAGATTTAACAAGTTCTAATCATGAAATACCTAAGGAAGGACAGAGAAAACCCTAAAATCTTGAAAGGGCAAATGGAATGGGCACGTACCTTCAAATTGGAAAAAAATAGTCAAAATTAAAAAACGAGAACTGCACTAGAAAATAGAGAATAACTATAAAGATGATGGAACTTGGTAGCTTAAGAGGTGATCTTTCTCTCTTTAGAAAATACTCAGAAGGTTTAAAGTGAAGTGAATTTCAAGAGAGAGAGATATCAACATTTTAAATACTTTGTGTTGGTAGTAAAACATCACTTTTCATCAATGTCGTCACCTCTGAAAAGCGAACCAGCGATATAGTTTCACTATACCTACACGCGCCTGTGTAATGATTACCTAGATGCCAATTCCAACCATCTGTCATGTGTCCACTTCATTTGAGAAATGCAGAAGTTAATCTTCTCAGTGCGGGCGGAGAAAAAAATAAGATGACCAGATCTATTTTGGTCAGCCAGAGTTTAATACTTCATTTATTCATTCCATCCAGGAATGTCATCAATCTAGAGAAGCTGCTACAAGCTCCAATCAAGCATGAACTCTTGGGGCTTTTTTATACCATAAATATAGAACACCACGTGGACCTCTTAATGTATGACACGTACTCTCCTTAAAGGAAAATAAAAGGTCATCCTCATAAATACTTTCTGGTCATTCAGTGAAAATGTGCTCGACTCAGTTATTATTGTGTTCGGCCCTCCCTTTCCAGACATCAAGTCGCTATTAATTCTGGATTGGGGAGTGTTCGAGCATGTTGTCATTGAGAAAAATTCAATAAATTCAAATTATAAAACTTGATTTAAAAAAAAATAAAACTCACATATTTGCTTTCTAGGCCCGCAACTCGAAGCCAAGCATACAAGGTGATGAAGTTTCTGTTTAAGTACCTATAATCTTTTAGCACAACATAACTTTTTTTTAAATGGATATCGATATAGTGAATATCTTCAAACAATAAATATGAATAAATATAATAATGACTGTGGTATAGTAATGAATGTATTTCGATGTCATTTATGCTTTAAACAAAAGAGACAATCATGCTTGAGTGGGGGATGAGAAATCTATTATTCCTCAATAATGCATTATTTTGGTGTAAAGCATATAAATTATATCTATATTGAAATGTGAAGTTAATCATAAAAAATATTCTGAGTAAACAAATCTGAGGATGTCAAAGAATTTTCGATCAACTTACTTCGATATTCCCGAAAGAAACTTTTTGTTAAAACACTAAAACACTCACCCTTTTTGTGAACTTAAACAAAAAATAACAAACTATAAATTAAATCAACCTTTTTCTTATGAACTTAAACACTCGAACATGAGGGTTACAAATGAAAACAATCCTTCATTTGTGAAATCAAACATGCACACATGGGTTTTAAATTCGAGCAACCCCTTTCTTGTGAAAAACAGACACACATGGGTTGTAAAATCGAGCAGCCTTTTTCTCATGAAAAACACACAAACACACAGGTTGTAAATTCAATCTTATACGAATATATATAGGTAGAATCATAATACCTTTGTGGATAAAATATACCTTTACAGATATTTTTGGTGAACGAAATGAGGAGAAATATGTTGACGAAGATGATGATCTTGTTTCGCTCCCAGGTTCTATAAAAACCTATCTAGAATCCATCCAAAGCCTCAAATCTTCTACTATTTGACCCTCTAAAATACTCCTTTGTGTGGGCACTCATAGAGATGAAAACTTGGTGAAATATGATAGAAATTACTTTCTCTCTCCTTATGCCTTAATTAAAATGTAAATAGTATTTATCCTCTCCGTCTCTAAACCTCCATGATGGATCTTCTACTTAAAACACTGTCTTACACCAATAATGGGAATGTAAGTGTCTACACTAGTAATAAACCTAGGGGGGATGTGAATAGGTTTTGAAATAATTTTTCCCAATTTAAATAGTTATGTACGAAGTAAGACCTAGATCTAAGCCATTTTTCTTTTAACAATTAGATATAGATGTAATAACAAGTAATAAATCCCAATAATTCAATCCAAACAAAAATCAAGCTATTACATCAATGTAAGTCACACCATGAAAAATAAGGAAAGAAACAAAAAAAAGGAACAAAGGGCCCAAAAAACACTTTTAAGGCAAACATTACTTTATACCATGTTAAATAGGTATCCCAATCATTTGTAGGGAACATCCTCCCATACAAGTATTATCAAAATATAATGAAATAAATTGAAGTGCTGGGTTTGGATTAGGTACATTCAAATATAGTAGATTTTGAGCCACTTGTTGTTTAGTTTGAAAGTATTATCATCTTCCACTTTGTATATCTCACAACAGCCTGAATTGTGAGCTTCTCGAACGATGTAAGGTCCTTCCTAGTTGACTTCAAACTTTGGCAATGACAAACCCCTAATGTGCCTTGTGAAAGATTTTAGGACCAGATCTCCTTCGTTAAACTTCCTTGGCCTCACCATTTGGTCATAGGATTTGGAAAATTATTTTCTATAAATCTTGAAATGCCATGCAGTATTGTCCCTATGCTCTTCCAATTCTTTAAGTTACACGTGCCGGCTATAAGGAATCATGGAACTTTGTAGGTTATATCGAGCAGAAGGTACCTCGAGTTCCACTAGTAAAATAATTTCTTCCCCAATGACTAAGAAAAATGGGGTATACCCTATTGGTTTCCTCTATTATTCGATAGGCCCACAGTACCTCGAGAATTTTATCATCCCATATGCCCGAGAAATCCTCTAACATTTTTACCAAGATATTTACCAAAGTCTTGTTATTGGCTTTTACCTTCCCATTGCACCTCAAGTATGCTACCATTGACTTGTGGTGGATGATGGAGTACTTGTCTGTTAGCAGGCTTACTTCATTATTCACAAAACAGGTATCGTTGTCTGATAGGAGCACCTTTGGGATGCCAAATCGGCAAATGATGTGTTCTTCCATGAATCAAGACACTACCCCCAATGTGAACCTCTTAAGCGGTATGGCTTCTACCCACTTGGTGAAACATTAATGGTAACCAGTATCCAAATATTTCCACTCGAAGAGGGGTTTATTTCCCCTACTAGATTGAACGCCCATGTGTGGACTGGGACTAGGAAGGGCGTAAAAAGAGAATGCAAATCCACCAAAGTAGCGTGGATTATATTCCATGAAGTTAACAAGCTTTGAATTTACGAATGAACCCCATTGAGTCTTTCTCCATTGTAGGCCAATGATACCCCAAGCTCATGAGTTGGTCGTAAGTTTGGGTCCTCCGATGTGTCTTTATTCATGGGCTAGTTTCAACACTTATTCAGCTTCTCCCCCATGATGCACCTCAGAGGAATATCATGATAACCTCGTCGATACAACTTCCCTTCTTAGACATAATACCTAGGTGCTCGTCTCTTCAGCTTTATAACATCATCTTTATCTGTCGACATCACTCCATCTACCAACAAGTCCATGCATGGTTGCCTCCAGCCTTGGGGTTGATCGATAAAGTTGCATTATGTTGTTTGATAGAAAAATCGACATTTCTCACAGTTTCTCTATACTACTATAGCGTCTTGCCTCATCAAAGGCCAATAATAACCCGCTCTTTGGACCCTTCTGTATAAGGCAACCTCAGTGGTCTCACAATTGTCTTCATAAACTTCGATCAGTCTCTTCTTGGCTTCCTTATGGTCTACACATCTAGATAACCATCCTCCTTTATTTATGTAATATAAGTTGCCCCTTGTAACAATATATTGTGCCAGGTTAACTAGGCTCAGTGGGCCTTCACCTCTTTTCAGTTGCTTCCTGATCTCATCCCTCCAATCATTATTATTATTTATGGGCATTATCTCTAGCACAGTCGAGGAGTATGCTATCTTGGTGATTCGAACAACCGTTAACTCCCCCTCAACAATAATCTTTTGATAAATGATAGTGTAAGCATCATAATGCCGATTCATTATAAGGGGATGTCTTTTGATTTTTAGTACTTTAAACTGCCCAAGTAACCATTGTATAATCGTTCGATAAGGCGCCAGTCTCATATGCTTCAAAGAGAACTCACATGTTACCTATTTCACCACTAAATTGGAGTCCCTTTTTATTACGAGGACTTGAATTCCACTTTTAAGGGACTCGAGCAGCCCTAGTACCAGGTCTTCGTACTCGGCTTGGTTGTTCAAACATTTGAAATCCAGTTTGAAGGATAATGGAATCTCTTCACCGTTGTTTCTCAAGATAACACCAGCTCCATCTTTGTTTTCAGCTGAATAGCCATCGAATTCAATGCTCCATTCGTCTGGGATGGTTGCCACAAAGTTGGCTTGAAGATCATACCCTGGAATCTCCTCCACAAGTGGCTCAAATGTTCTAGATGGAAAGATAGCCAGCAAATCGACATAAGCTTGGATCTTTATGGCTCGGGGAACTATGCGTTTGAGGTCGTACTCTGATTGGATTGGGAACCATCAGGCCTTCGTGCTTATTAGTACAGTTCTAGCAAGCAAAAACTTTATAGGATCACACTTAGTTACAATATGGACTGTAAATGATAGAAGGTAATGCCTAAGATTTTGTGCTATAAATACAAGGGCTAGACAATTCCTCTCAATGTTAGTATATATGGCCTTCGGCCCATGTATAATCCTACTTAAGTAATAAACAGGTTTCTCTATACCATCCCTCTCTTGGGCCAATAACGCACTAATAGATCATTCAGTAGATGTGAGTTATAGGCATAAATGGATACCTGCCTTTGGGGGAATAATCATCTGAGTAGAAGTAAGGAGCTTTTTCAGTTTGTCCATAGCGTCCTAGTGCATCGTTTCCCATGTGAACTTGGTGCCTTTTCTAAGAACCTCCATCAGTGGATGTGTCACCTCAGCCAGCCCTGGTACAAACCTCCTCAAGTAGGAAACTTTTCGAAGGAAGCACTTCAACTTTATAAGGACCAAATTTTCAATTGAGTCTTAATGTAGTTTTGATTTATTCTCGAAACAAAAACACATTTGAGTCATTTGAATATTTTTATTGTCCGCGACTGTGACTTGTCAAAGATTTAATTGAAGACGTCGCAGGAAAACTACAAGTAATTAATCATGCCGAAGTTTAATTGGTGCGAATTTCTCATCTTCAAGGTTTAATTGCATTCCGACATCACGCATGTATGAATGCATAATGTTAATGTAACTCGGAATTTTATTTTACAAAAATAAGGATGTTATTTTTGAAAGAAAATATTTTTAAATGTTTTAAATGTGTTTTAAATGTTTACACTTCATTTAGAGTTACTGAGGACGGATTAGAATTGGATAAGAGTTGGTTTTAAGTAAAATTTTGTTTTCAAAGTTGGATGCATCAAAACTATAATCTGGGAAACGTCGCTCAAATGACAAACGTTGTCATTCAAACGAGAGTTGATGTTGTTCGAACGACACAATATCTCGCTCGGACGAGATTCCTTATCGCCTTAAAATAATTATAAAAAGGCGTGGTCAGTTTCCTCAAAGTGTGTGCAGTGCGAAAAATAGTTTACCATACAGAAAGGTTTCTGCACAAATATTTCTAAGTGTTTTAATAATAAAACATCCTCAAAGTTTCAAGATTCGAGATTTTCATTATCATATGTTCTTGTGATATTGTTGGCACCAAGTTTGAGGTTCTATTGAAGATCCATTCCTGGTTCTGCGGTGAAGATTCGACGAATAACGGTTTCGACATCGTAGATGATACATGACATATCGGTGGACACCGAGACATTCATGGAGTCGAGTGTTGTGGACGAGCATCGTAGAAGAAGGTTACTTTCCGCATGGTCACTGTGAAGATTGGTATAAGATCAGAGGAGCGTCAAGTCTCGTGAGAGGATCGAGTTGTTGTATAAGACTACCATCTAACTTTGTAAAACCATTGTCATAGTGTTTGTCTGGCTTAGGTCGTTCGAGGTTTTTCCCGATTGGGTTTTTCCTTATACATCGTTGTTGTGAGTATTTCTTTACTTTATTTTACTTGCTTTAAGCACTAGTAGCATGCTTAGGGTTAAACAAGATAAAATCTGGTTAAGTTAAATTGTTTCACAACCTGGTTTGATAAAATTGAAAAAGAGTTTTTCATAAAAAGATAAAGTTGGTTTTCTTTCATCCTTAACTTAATTCCACTCAAGTAAAAGTTTTTACTGAAAGTTATATTTGGGGACCAACAAATTGGTATCAGAGCTAAAAATACATTTTTATTGTGTTTGATCCCTTTTTGCTTGTAAGGATGAATTTTGGAAATTACGATAGTTTTCGGACTCCTATTTTTTATTGAACTAATTATGGTTATTGGAAAATGAGAATGAAAAATTCTTTAAAATACATTGATGAGCGTGTCTGGTTAGCTGTTGAAAAAGGTTGGACACCACCTGTCACACGAGAGGGTGAGGTCACTAGTTTGAAATCCGTTGAGTCATGGATTGAGACTGAACATAGGCTTGCAATGTATAACCCTAAAGGTCTGCACGTTATTTCCTCACATGTCACACTTGAAGAGTATAATCCTATCATGACTTGTGAAACTTAGAAAGAAGATTGGGATACACTGGCACTCACTCACGAGGGCACAAGCATGGTTAGGGCGTCTAAGTTGCAAAATCTCACTACACAGTTTGAGACGATTGAAATGTTAGAGAGTGAGACATTTGATGAGTTTTACACTAGGTTATCCCCTATTATTAATGCGGCGTTTGACCTAGGTGAGAAGATTCCCGATAACCGAGTAATTAAGAAAATTTTAAGATCATTACCGAGTAGGTTTGATGCTAAAGTGATGGTTATGAATTCCCTTGGTATGCTGTACTCATCGAAACTAGAAGAGTTCGTAGGTGACTTCCAAACCTTTGAACTCGGTATGTTTACACCCAAGCAAGTGCCAAAGAAAGAAAAGGGCATTGCTTTGAAAGCCCTGAAGGATGAGACTAAAGTTTTGAATGAAAAATCCGATTCCAACTTTGAGGATGTATTATGTTGGCAAGAAAGTTTAAGAAGTTTTTTCAAATTCATAAGGAATCGAAAGATGCCAAAAATTTTGAGAAATTCAAGAATAAGGGAGACTCCACCCCTGGGGATGAAAGTGAGAAACCTAAGAGAGATGATTCTGATAGGTGTTTTGGGTGTGAGGGGTATGGTCATAAAGTAGTTGAGTGTCCCACTAGACTTAAGAAAGAGGGAAAGAAGCCGATAGCATACAACGCCACCTTAAGTGATAGTGAATCGGAAGAGGGAGAGGATTATCCCATTGAGCGTAACTTTGTTGTGTTTATGGCATGTCATGTGAGCGATGACGATTTATCTTCCTCCGAGGATAATCATGTGCCTGGAACTTACGAGGCTGTTGAGAGTGCTTCCCGAGAGGGTTAGGGTGATGAGAGAGAGGATGAGTAGATCGACGTAGGAGAGTTGCAAGTTGAATTTTGAGAGTTGCTTAAGGAGACGGTGAAGGTGAAAGGCTAACTCGAAATTGCAAACTAAGTTGAAAAAGTGTTCCGTAGAAAATAGTGATGCGTTAATTGAGGATCTTAGGGAATTAGAGAAGAATCTTAGGGTGAAGTTAGATTACATCGAGAAAGAGAGAGACACCCTAAAGGTTTGATGGAGGCTTTGTAAAAGGAGGTGATAGAGTTTGAGGAATCTAGGCGTCTACTCGAGTCTAGGATTAAGGATTTAGAGGAGACTTTGAGAGACTCATCTAGAGTTAAGTTTGAGTTGGAGGCTAGAAGTGAGAAGTTGGATAGGATGCTAGGCACCATCCAAATTAAGAGAGATAGGGGAGGTATTGGCTTTGATGATCGTGTTGTTCCCATCCCCTCAACATGTGTGAGAGAGCCACATAGGAACGTTGGGAAAGGTCCACCTATAGATCACTTTCCATACCATCGCTACACTTTCACGTATTGTGGTAGGAAAAGTCGCCTTAGAAAGTTTCACTATGACCTTAGAATGCTCCTCTAAAGTTTAGGAAGTTTGGGAATAAATTTGCCCCGATTCCCCCCACCCCATGCGTCGTTACACACCTACTTGGGTTAGGAAGTCGGATTTGGTAGCTTTAGGAGTAAAACTTCATGGTTATCATTTGGTTGCACTTGATTCTTCCCATGCTAAATCTAAAGGTTGAGTGTGGTACCATGTTTATCTTTTGTATTATATTTTTCATTTATTGCATCATATTTTAAAAATACGAAAATATTTTGTTTTTGATTTTTTTTTGAAAAACACAAAAACATTTTTGGTTTTACAAAACTGAGAAAAATCCAAAAAGATTTTGTTTTTTATTTAAGTCAAAATATTTTTGAAAAAGACAAAAAGATTTTAGGTTTTTGTTTTTGAGTTAACATGTTTGATGTGGCATATTGGTGTGCTTGGAGCTCATTCTTTCCATTATCCATGTGGCTAGGACATTTGGTCATTATTATTGATACTTAAATTGATCTTAACCATTGTATTATGGGGTTGTTTCAAAGTTGATATACTTTTTGATTCGACTTTTTATATATGCTATTTTGCACACATGCACGAGTTTATATGGATGTAACATCTCTTGCATATTTGAGTTTGGTGAGATGTTCTTATCTCAATTTTGTCATCTATGCATAAGTAGACTTAAGGAGGAGGTGTGCATGTAATAACCGTTTACCGTGAGGATTAAATTAAAAATATGATGAGTGTTCACGGAAAAGAGCTGGGAGAGTGTAAAATTGACTCGTTATGAAAGCCACAGTTTAAAAGAGCCCCAAAAAAATTATAAGGCAATAAAAAGAATCATATGCCAAAAATGGGCCAAATTAGTTTAGTTCATTCAAAAGAAAATACGATATATATTTGAGGGAGTTTGGATGGATTAAAAATTTTAACTGGTTTTCACAAAGAATCCTAACGTTGAAAATTAATGTCATGATGCTATTATTTGTAGAATCATCAAAATTCCATATTCATGTGCGTGATGTTCGTTTAGTTCATTAAGCTCACACTTTAATTATCACATATGGATAATAAAGCTTGATGATAAATTTCTATCAATTAGATCTTCTTTATCATTTTCATGTGTTGGAATTGTGATTCATTTGTTGTAGCTCATGCCCATACATTCCATGTTCATGTTTTGAATTTTATCAATTTTGTTAATGTTTTGCTATTATTTCGCAGTTTTGAGCCCCTTCCAGTTAGTTTTTTCACTATATTTCTTTACTGAGCAACACTGTTTAATTTTTTGGGGCTATGAAAGTTTAATAATATCGTTCTAACGACATCTGTCTTCATTCGAGCGATGTCGCTTCTCGTTCAAACGACATCCTTGTCTTGTTCGAACGACAGTCTGTTTTGACCAGTTTGACTTTCTCTGGTTGATTTCTGTTTCAGTACCCTGCTGTTCAGGTTTTATATTTTGGTACTGGGTTTCTGTGTATGCAATATACTTTGATAGATTACATTTTTTGCTGCATTAGTTCGTTTAATCACACTTGTTTAGGTTGATATATTATTTGTGTGATTCACTGTTTGCTAGCTACTGATGTGTAACTGATTAATCATATTGGTATATCTCATGCTAGATTTGTTTATCATTTCACTAGATTGTCTATTCGAGACAAAAGGAGGAGAGATGTCGGTGATGTAGGGGGAGTTTTATGAGTCGGGGTTTTTATGTTTACACATATTGGCATCATGTTTACTCACATAACAAATGATTAAGATTTAAGGTTTCATATTAATTTATATCATTTGTTCCTCCATACTTCACTTAGTATTTGTTTGTTTCATGTCTGTAGGTATGCTTAAAAGATATTCGATATTTCAATTCTACATCACATTCGGACATTCGTAGACATTTTCATGCTTTTCGGTCCATTATTGAAGAATCGTATCCTATACTAACGGTGTTTTTTTTATTTTGGGTTTTATGGGATGGGATTTAGGCGTCATACGTATTGACGGCCCGACTTAGGCATTTCACTATTGGTTTTGCACCGGAATAGTTAAAGGGGGAGATTTATAAGGACCAAATTTCTAATTGAGTCTTAATGTAGTTTTGACTTATTCTCGGAACAAAACACATTTGAGTCATAGGTAGATTTTTATTGTCCGGTCACTATGAGACTATGACTTGTCAATGATTTAATTGAAGACATTATGGAAAAGCTAAAAGGAATTAATCATATCGAAGTTTAATTGGTGCGAATTTCTCGTCTTCAAGGTTTAATTGGATTCCGAGATCACACGGGCATGAATGCATAATGTTTATGTAACTCAGAATTTTATTTTACAAAAATAAGGATGTTATTTTCAAAATAAAATGTTTTAAAAATGTTTTTAAAGTGTTTCAAATGTTTACACTTCATTTAGAGCTGATGAGGAGGGGATAGAGTCGGATAAGACTTGGTTTTAAGTAAAACTTTGTTTTTAAAGTTGGATGCATCAAAACTCTAATCTGGGTGACGTCGTTCAAACGACAAACGTTGTCATTCGAACAAGAGTCGCTATCGTTCGAATGATGCAGTATCTCGCTCGAAGGAGATTCCCCACCACTTTAAAATATTTCTAAAAAGGTGTGGTTAGTTTTTTCGAAGTGTGTATAGTGCGAAAAACAGTTTACCATACAGAAATATTTCTACATAAAAGTTTTCTAAGTGTTTTCACAATAAAACATCCTTAAAGTTTCAAGATCCAAGATTTTCATTATCATATGTTCTTGTGATCTTGTTGGCACCAAGTTTGAGGTTCTATTGAAGATCCATTGTTGGTTTTTCGGTGAAGATTCGACAGATACCAGTTTCGTCATCGTAGATGATACAGTCCATATCGATGGACACCGAGACATTCGTGGAGTCGAGTGTTGTGGACGAGCATCGCAGAAGAAGGTTAATTTCTGTGTGGGCACTGTGAAGATTGGTAGAAGATCAAAGGAGCGTCAAGTCTCGTGGGTGGATCGAGTCATTTTATAATACTACCGTCTGACTTTGTAAAACCATTGTCATAGTGATTGTTTGGCCTGGGCCGTTCGAGTTTTTTTCCCGATCGAGTTTTTTCGTCGTACATCGGTGTCGTGAGTATTACTTTAATTTATTTTACTTTCTTTAATTACTAATAGAAGAAGATAAAATATGGTTAAGTTAAATTGTTTCACTACTTGGTTTGATAAAATTGAAAAAGAGTTTTTCATAACAATTGAAAGTTGGTTTGCATTCATCCTTAAATTAATTCTTCTCCAGAATAAGTTTTTGTTGAAAGTTATATTTGGGGACCAATAAACTCCCTCGCTGAGTTTGGCCTTATCATATCAAGAATGACTCGTTGTTTGTACAAGTCCATCTGAACTCCTTGCCTATTTACCACAAACCCCAAGAACTTCCCACTTGTTACCCCGAATGCGCATTTGAGGGGGTTAATCTTCATCTTGTACTTTTTGCATCGAGTGAACACCTTCCTCAAGTCATCTAAGTGATACATCTCCTTTTATGATTTGACTACTAGATCATCGATGTAAAATTCCACAATCTTGTGGAAGAGGTCGTGGAAAATAGCCATCACGGTCCCCTGCATTGTTTAAACCAAAGGGCATATCTGTGTACATGAAGTTACCCAAATGCATTCAGAAGGTAGTCTTCTCAACATCAGCTAGATCCATATTTATTTGATTATACCCTACATAGCCATCCACGAAGTTTTACATCTCGTGGACCGCGGTTTCATCAATCAGGCTATCTATGGTTGGTAATGGGAACTCATCTTTTAGGCACGCCCGATTCAAGTCCTTGAAATCCACGCAGATTCTGATTTGGTTCTTGTCATTCTTTTCGATAGACACAATAATAAAAAGCCAAATCAGATGCTGGATAGGGACAATGAAGCCAATTGTGAGTTGCCTTTATACCTCCTCTTTGATCTTTAAATCTAACTCTGCTTTGTACATTTGGGTGGCCTGCCTTACTGGGATGGTTGACTGTAACACATTTAACTTATGAAAACTCACCTCCTCCTCAACCCCAGGCATCTCGGTGTACTTCCATGAAAATATGTCTTTGAAATATTGGAGAAACTTTATTAGATCCTCTCGAGGCTCCCCTTCTAGGTCCTTCGAGATGAAAATTGGATTCGGATCATCACATTCTTTAACGAGGTCTATTTTCTCCAACTCTTAGATTTGAGGCTTGGGTCTGTCCTTCATGTACTCATGCTCCTCTTATATTTCTTCTACAGACTCTTGGACTCCACACTTATCATTCACCAATCATTTCCCTTGGTTGTCCTCTAAGAATCATTCGTAAATCGGGTCATCCTCATCGTCTAAACCTTTGGCTGCTTCCTCACACCTTCATAGCTTATAGATAATTTTGCAGCTAGGAAAAACCACTCTCTTGCACTGTCAGGGAACCTCCTCTTTATAGGGTCTCTTCTGGTGATTCTCTTCTAACTCTCTCACAATATGCCTACTGAGGATGCTCTGACTCTTAACTTAGTGTTCAATTGGGTCAATGTGTGGCATTATTCGATCGTGCAGTTATCTTAATATGCTGGGGAGCCTTACCAGCTCTTGCTCCTATTATTATTCATAAGACACCGTTGTTCGAGCAGGTGCTCGTAACCTCTCTCGAGTATTTGGAATCCTTACTCCCCTAATGTACCTTGTTACCACTATAGCCTCCATGGAAAACTCCATATAAAAGGCAACGTCCATCAGGTGCACTTCTTCCTTTGCTAAAGGCTTCTTAGATGCTCGAATCACCACCTCGTTGCCTTTTACGTTTACCTTGGCACATTGGTGATTGGTGGAGGGCACCAACCCATGCTTATGCATCCATACCCTTCCTACTAGAAACTGGATCACATTCCATGATCTGGAACTTGATATGGGAAGTGATATTCCTCATTGTAATACCCATGCTAACATATCCCACCGATTTAGATGACTGGTTATCGTACCCCAAAATTTCCAAGGAGTGTGGTAATATTCTTGTTTTAGACAAGCCAGTAGAATAAAAGGATCCAATGGGCATTATATTAATGGAAACCCCTCCATCCAACAATACACGGGAGAAAATACAATCATTTACAAATGATGTGATGTGAAGTGGCCTATTGTGAGGGTACTTGACCGATCTATCTGCTTTTGAGAATGTGACCTCAGAAAGATAACTCCTCAGCCATGGGTCCCTTCCAATTAAGGTGCAACACCATGTTTTTATTAGCAACCTCCAAAATGATTCGTGTGACCTCCAATCTTGAGTGCTTAGGGAGCTCAACCTGATCGAAGAGCCGACCGAACTTGTGCGAGCGTGAAACTGCCGCGCTTTCAATCCGGGGTCTGTTTGTTCCTCTTCACGTCATAAACTTATTCTATGTCTCTTTAGGCAGCATCATTGTTAATACCAAATTTAGTCTGCTGACATGGCCCAATTGAGTGAAGACACGTGGCAATCTACATGGAAACAACAAACACTTCCGAGGAACTCACGCGCTCCGAGGAACAATACTATTTCCCCGAGGAACACTGCTTCCCCGAGAAACTCATATGTTCCGAGGAACAAGAACTCTCCGAGGAACTCACACGCTCCGAGGAACAAGACCTCTCCGAGGAACTCTTGAGTACCGAGAAGCTTAGGCGGTCCGAGCTGCACCTCGAACAAAGCATTAATAGCTGGATAACCAACAGTTTGACTGTTCATTAAATGTTTATCATTCAGACGCACACGCTTAAGGGGCATTGAATGTATTACCCTTTCATATGTACATCATTTAATGTATTACCCTTTCACTTTACAGCCTTAGGGATATAAATACATTGTACAATCCTCATTGTAAGGGGATCCCGGACCGAAATTTCTTGATAGAACTTGTAATCGAGAATTCCCAAACACTCAGCAATAACACAACAATGGACGTAGGCCATTCTTATAAGGCTGAACCACTTTAAAATTCTTTGTCTCATTTATTTATCTGTGATTGAATAATTAAAGTGATCTGATTTTTTATATCAACAGATTGGCGCCGTCTGTGGGAACGACTAGTAATATCGTTTTTCACCATAAACAATCCATTACAAATGACTAATATTCCGGAATCCAGCAATCGAAACGCTGGAACCCCTCCAAATCCATTTGCTCCGCCAAATATTCCAGATCTGGCTGGAATAATGATAAATATGGCTCAGGGCGAGACAGTCATGCAAGAAACAATGCGACAACTCATCCAAACCCTCCATGGCGGTGCACCAACCCACTCAGGACTGCGAAGTATTCAAAAAAACACCCGTGCACCATCCTCACATACTAGGCGTACCAATTCATATCGCAATGAAGAATCTGAATATTTTTCTTATCAACCTGGACGAACTTCGTCAGTGCGAGCCACAGATACTGAACAACGTGTCACTCTCTCTTTATAAAGGACTAGTGCGCTAGATAGGTTAAGCAGGGTATCACCTTTTGATCGATTAGGACTTGGAAGGAATATAAGTCCTCCTAAAGTCGTATCGTGGAATTTTCGATGACCATCAGATTTAAGGGAAGGATCTGCCCAGTCGCGACCAACTGCTCGTCAAGATAGATCCCATGATCGACTAGCTGCTCGTCAAGATAGATCTCAGAAAGCCACATCAACGCGATCAGTTGCTCGAACCAACAGGCCCGAGGAAGGAAATGATGCATGGAAAGGCTCTATTCAAAGGCTGGAGGATAGATTAGGGGAAATGGCTAAGGCCAAGAATCCTCTACAACGAACCTTTATTCGAGGAACACCTTTTGTCCAGACTATTGTAGATTTTCCAACACCATCAAAGTTCAAAGCACCTGTTGTGACTCCCAAGTATGATGGAAAGACTGATCATGTTCTTCATATAGAACAGTATCAGGCTGCAGCCGACATCTACGTTGTTCCAGATGAGATGAGATACGGGAACTCTTACCGGATCTGCTCAAATATGGTATAATAATCTTCCTCGGGGTGAGATCTCAACCTTTCTTCAACTGGCCGAGTTATTCATTGGGAATTTTTGTTTAGGGGCAAAGCCAGTCAAACGAGTAGCACACTTGTTAAGTGTTAGACAAAAAGCTAGCGAGAGTACCAGAGATTATATAACTCGTTTTAACAATGAGAAACTAGAAGTCATTGATTATGAGGAGAAGACATCGATTACCGCCTTGATGAGTGGATTACTGCCGAACAAGTTGTACTACACTTTGGCCAAAGATCCACCTAGAACCATGTCAGACCTGATGGGAAAAGCGTCCAAGATTATGAATGCCGAGGAGGCTATGGATGCGAAGAAGAACATGGATGCTAAAGAAACCAAGGTGGAAGGTGATAAAGCTAAGAAGAAAGAGCATAAGAACAATGGTAATGACAAACATTCAAAAACTAGGTCGGTATGGGATGTAATGAAGAAATATGATAATTATACTCCTTTGAAGAAGGATATCAACCATGTTCTCGAGGAAATCAAGAACAACGAGGAACTAAACTGGCCAGAGAAAATGAAAGCAGACCCTGACAAGAGGAATAAGGCGAAGTATTGCGAGTTTCATAAAGATCATGGCCATATGACCAAGAACTGCATAGCTCTTCAGAATGAGATTGAAACACTCATCCGACGAGGAAAGCTGTCAAAGTATGTTGATTGTGAAAGCGAAAGAAGAAATAACGACCGAGCGAGAGAAAGGTCTAGATCTCCTCATCGAGCAGAGGAGAACAAGAAAAGAAACCATGAAGTTGATCCAGAAGACGACCCCGATCTTCCTAAGAGACCAAGGCAGCCAGAACGAGAGGTATTTTCAATACGCTTTGGGTCATTTGACTGTAATGTTATTACAGGTGGAGATGTAGGGGAGGAGACCTTACTGCAGAGAGAAAAGCTTACCTCGGTGAGGCTCAAGCTTGCTCGTACATTCAGCGAATAAATCTAGGTGAGGAGGATCGCCCGAGAAAGGTGAATAAAGAGAAATTGGTCATTGGTTTTTCAAAGAACGACCTCGCAGGTGTACTATATCCTCATGATGACCCATTGGTGATCAAAATAAGGATGAAGGAGGTTATTATTTCAAGAGTACTGGTCGACAATGGTAGCTCGGTAAACATCATGTTCTACTCGTGCTTCGATATTTTAAATCTAAAGCTATCTCAACTGGAGCCTTATCACAGACCCCTCATCGATTTTGCTGGCGAGAAAGTATTTCCACTTGGGACGATCAAGTTGGATATATTCATTGGTACGTGGCCTGCTTGTCGAACAGAAAGAATACGCTTTTTCGTGATGGATAAGAATGTTCAATCATCATACAATATCATCATGGGAAGAGTAGGATTGAAGAAGTTCGAAGATGTGCCATCTACGGTTCATCAATGCCTAAAATTTCCAACAAACTTTGGAGTAGGAGTTGTGAAAGATGATCAGAAAGTAGCTCGGGAATGCTATTATTAATCCACCGAGCAAGAAGAATTGGAGTAATCAAGGAAAAAGACTACTACTTATCAAGTGGATGAAGGTGCAGAGATTGAAACATTGGATCCTAGAGATGAGTCACAACTCATGAAGGGTCAAGTGGTGGAAGGTACTGAAAACATCATTCTGAACGACGAGCACCCTGAGCGTACTACGCAAGTAGGTTCGTCGTTGAAAGCCTTATTAAAACAAGGATTGATAACTTTCCTTAGAAGCAGAAAACAAATTTTTACGTGGAGTCATGAAGATATGCCTGGGATAGACCCAAATTTCTAATGTCATGAGCTAAATGTGAATAAGGAGATCAAGCCTGTGAAGCAAAGAAGAAGAGTATTCAGTCCCGAGAAGAATCAAGCTATACAGGAGGAAGTCGAGAACCTCCAGAAGGCTTGTTTTATTGAAGATGTTAAATATCCAGACTGGTTAGCTAATGTGGTGATGGTAAAGAAGAAAAATAACAAGTGGAGGATATGTGTAGACTTCACCGACCTCAATAAAGTGTGACACCCCGACTAATTAAATACCGGGTAGCTACTCCTTTATTAAATCAATACAAAATGCCAAGTTGGTTCAGTTAATAGCATCACTGTCGAAAACCTTTTAATGATTACTAACCACCTAGTATTTAAAAAGTAAGTTGCCAAATTTTAAGTTAAGTCTGATTAACATGCAATATACGCAACCGGTCCCTCCTCGTAGGAGCTATCCGGCTGGAGATCGATGTCCTCCAAAGCAATGTGAGAATGAGCTAAATTGTCTCTAAGATATTTCCTTAGCGAGGAAATATGAAACACATCGTGAATCCGATGCAAATGCTCCGGTATCCCAAGCCTATACGCAACCGGTCCAATCCGCTCAATAATAGGAAATGGTCCTACATATCTCGGTGCCAACTTCCCTTTCTTCTCGAAACGCATAATCCCCTTCATAGGAGATACTCTGAGCAAAACCTGGTCCCCCACTTGAAACTCCCTGAAGAACCTCTTCGCATCAGTATAGCTCTTCTGACGATCCTGAGCTACCCGAATGCAACTCCGAATCAATTATATCCTCACCGAAGTATCCTGAATCACTTCCGACCCCAGTAGTTTGTTGTCCCCCACCTCTAACCAGCATGCTGGGGAACGACAAGGTCTACCGTACAACGCCTCAAATGGAGCCATGCCAATGGTGAACTGGTAGGAGTTGTTGTAAGCAAACTCCACCAGTGGAAGATACTGCTCCCATCCACCCCCAAAATCAATGATACTCATACGTAGCATGTCCTCCAACATCTGGTTTGTACGCTCAGTTTGCCCATCGGTCTGCGGGTACTCAACCGCAATTCCGTGCCCATGGCCTCCTGAAAACTCTCCTAAAACTGTGAAACAAATATCTTGTCTCGGTCAGACACGATATTTAGGGGCACACCGTGAAGTCTCACTATCTCAGAAATAAAGAGTTGGGCATACTGTCCCGTAGTGTAGTCTGTCCTTACGGGTAGAAAATGAGCAACTTTGGTCAACCTGTCCACTATTACCTAAATGGAGTCGTAACCTCTCTGTGACGTAGGCAACCCCGTGATAAAATCCATGGATATGCTCTCCCACATCCACATCGGGACCTCCAATGATTGTAGCAGTCCTTTCGGTCTCTGATGATCCACTTTTACTAGCTGACAAGTGGCGCATTTTGATACAAACACGGCAATATCTCTCTTAATCCCGCTCCACCAATACTGACGTCTCATGTCTTGGTACATTTTGTCCCCACCGGGATGTATCGCGAACCGTGAGCCGTGCGACTCTGCCATCACCTCATGCCACAATTCCTCCCCTTCCGGAACTACTAATCTCCCATTGAAGCGTAATCCCCCGTCTGAGTTAACAGTATAGGATTCATCTCCCTCTGCTAATAATCGAACTATCTGCTCCTGACAGAACGAGTCATCAGCTTGTGCCTTTACCACCCTCGTGACAATATGCGGTGTAACAGTCATCACTGACATGAATGATCGGTCCACTGCATCCTGGTGTCCCAACTCCTTCCACTTTGCCTTCCACACATCTGCCACCTCATCTATTGGTCTACGGCTCAACGCGTCTGCTACCACGTTAGCCTTCCCCGGGTGATACTGGATATCAAACTGATAGTCCTTCACAAACTCAAGCCACCTTCGCTGCCACATATTCAACTCTTTCTGCGTGAATAAGTACTGTAGGGACTTGTGGTCCGTGAAAAATCGAAACTTTTCCCCCAAAAGGTAATGTCTCCAAATCCGTAGGGAAAATACCACTGCCGCTAACTCCAAGTCATGAGTGGGGTAATTCTTTTCGTGAGGCTTAAGCTTACGGGAAGCATAAGCTATGGCCTGACTCTCCTGCTGTAATACGCCTCCAAGTCCTTGTAAGGATGCATCGGTGTAAACGAGGTATTCAACTTCCGGTCTCGACAATACTAACACAGGTGCTGAGGTCAACTTATCCTTCAACTCATCGAATGCCAACTGACAAGCATCACTCCAGATGAATGGCACACCCTTATGAGTCAGATGTGTCAAAGGACCCGCTATCTTCGAGAATCCTCGAATGAACCTCCTGTAGTATCCTGCTAGGCCCAAGAAACTACGGATCTCTGTCATTGTCGTGGGCTGTCCCCACTCCCTCACCGCGGATACCTTCCCCGGATCAACAGATATCCCCCGGTCGGAAATAATATGTCCCAAAAACTGGACCACCTTCAGCCAAAACCCGCACTTCTCATATTTTGCATACAGCTCGTTCTGACGCAGCGTCTGCAAAACTTGCCTTAAATGCTCGGCGTGCTCCTCCTCTGTCTGGGAGTAAACCAGATTATCATCGATGAAGACAATAACAAACTGATCTAGGAAATCTCTGAACACCCTATTCATCAAGTCCATAAACATGGCTGGGGCATTGGTCAAACCAAAAGGCATAACTCAAAACTCGTAAGAACCATATCTCGATAAGAACACAGTCTTCGTGATGTCCTCCTCCCTGATACGCAACTGATGTTATCCCGATCTCAAATCAATCTTAGAGAAGAAAGAAGCTCCTCTTAACTGGTCGAATAAGTCATCGATTCGAGGCAACGGATACTTATTCCGTATCGTGACTTTGTTCAACTCCCGGTAGTCCACACACAATCTTAGTGAACCATCTCTCTTCTTCACGAACAACACAGGGGCACCCCACGGCGAAGTACTTCTCCGAATAAACCACTGACCCAACAACTGCTCAATCTGATCCCGTAACTCCCTCATCAAAGCTGGAGCCATACGGTACGGTGCGCGTGCTATAGGCCTCGTACCTGGTAATAAGTCTATGACAAAGTCTATCTCTCGACTGGGGGGTAGGCCTGGTATCTCCTGAAACACATCGGAATACTCCCTGACAACTGGGATCGAATCTAAAGGAATCACAACCTCCTTAGAGGTATCCTCCTCTAGGTAATATAAATGAGCGGTCGAGCCTCCCTCTGGGCGAGGCATCGCCACTACAAACATCTCTTGCCCCGGAATGGTAAAAACAATGCTCCCACCGAAGCAATCAATCATGGCTCTATAATCAGCAAGCCAATCCATACCGATAATCACATCGTGTACATGCATATCTAATACCAACATGTCGGCAAGTAATACCAAACTACCAATCTCTACACCCACTCCCCGGCATATAAAGAAAATAAGTGACCCACTCCCCAATGGTGAGTCTACACACGTCACTGTGCTCTCTGCCGTAGCTAACAACCCTAAGTCTTTCGCAAAATGTGTAGCTATAAAATAATGCGTTGCCCCCGTATCAAACAAAACCCGACCCATAGTACCATGGATAGGAAACATACCCTCAATCGCGGGTGGTGCCTATGGAGCTGCTGCCTGGTGGACGTTATAAACACGTCCATACTGTAACTGCCCCAGCTGCACAGGAACTGCTGGAATGGCTGGAAGAGCTGGCATCTGGGCTGGAGCTGGGAGA
This sequence comes from Sambucus nigra, assembly GCA_949130495.1. Lineage (NCBI taxonomy): Eukaryota > Viridiplantae > Streptophyta > Magnoliopsida > Dipsacales > Adoxaceae > Sambucus > Sambucus nigra. The sequence goes on along the minus strand of OX422215.1, from coordinate 319,315,173 downwards.
GCAGGTGGAAAAAGTGGCCTCTGTGGCTCATGTCGAGCACCCTGCTAATGCTGCGGGGCCCTGCCCCTATCAGGACAGTCCTGGCGTTTATGGCCAGTCTTGCCACAAACAAAACACTTCCCCGGGAAGTTCCCCCCTCTCTGTCCCTGCTGCCCCCGGCCCTGGTGGCCGTTACCGTTCCTCCACTGGCCCTGCTGAAACTGATGTTGACCATTCTGACCCTGCAGGTTCTGATGGCCGTTCGGACCTTGATGGCCCTACCGGAAACCTCCCTGTCCGTGCCTAAAATTTCCCGACCTGAACCTCTTATGATCCCCCTGCTGGGTACCCTGATCACCCTGTCTCTGCCCCTGAACAGAATGTGCCCCACTGGCACCATTTCCCCCAGTCCTGCCCTGATGGCTGGACTCTCCTGACCGCTTGCCTTCAGTCATGTGAAAGCGATGATCCTGGCAGTGTAACAGTGCAGCGTTAACCACATCAGAATAGGTGGCTAACGAGAGGTTCCCTAACAAGTGCTGACGAATCCTCCATGTCAACCCGTCCGTAAATTTTTGTATCTTCTTTTCCTCTGTCGGTATCTCATCCGGAACAATGTTCAGAAGATCAGTGAATTCGGCCTCATACTCGGCCATAGTCTTACCCTCTTGCTTGAGGCTCATCAACTTCCTCCGCATCTCCGTGTGAACAGCTGACGGAAAGTATTTGCGGTCGAACCGCACCCAAAACTCCTGAATAGTGAGAGTATCTCTCTCCTCCACGGTGGTAATAGACTCCCACCACTGCAGTGCAGACCCCACTAGCTTAAAGGTAGCTAGTATCTGCTTCTGGACATCTGTGCACTCATACATCCTCAGGTGTCGCTGGATGTCCTTCCTCCACTGACTCGAAACTACCACATCGGAGCTACCTGCGAACTCCGGAGGGTGTGCTTTCTGAAAAGCATCACGTACATGTTCCCAAGCAGACGGGAATGCATGGGCCTGAACTGGCGCGGCTATCGGCGCCTGAGGTGGTGCCTGCTGAACTACAGCTAGTGCGGCATTTACCGCTTGGGCTACTATGGCAGCAACCTCAGCGGCGTTCATCGTGCCCTGAACCGGTGCGGGCTGTGGTTCTGGTGTTGCATCCCTGGGAACTCGTTGTGCACGTCGTGGAGACATCTGAAATAAGAATGAAGTTTATAAGTTCGCAATTATAAACTCAAAATAGCTGAAGAAAGTAGCATATAAAAGAATACAACAGTCCTAAAATATAGGGCTCTATATCAAAGAAAGCTCAGCCGAAACATAATAAGCCGTTCAGATCCTAAAGGACACTAGAACCTGATGCTCTGATACCACCTGTGACACCCCGACTAATTAAATACCGGGTAGCTACTCCTTTATTAAATCAATACAAAATGCCAAGTTGGTTCAGTTAATAGCATCACTGTCGAAAACCTTTTAATGATTACTAACCACCTAGTATTTAAAAAGTAAGTTGCCAAATTTTAAGTTAAGTCTGATTAACATGCAATAAAAGAATAATGGAAGAACAACATAAATCCATTCACCATAACTAAGTAATGAAATAACCAACAATAATAATAAGAAGTCCGGAGGAAAAACTCCTCACAACAATCCCACAACAGTAGTAAGTAAAACAAAGTACCCTGAATTAATTACATACTAGAAGTCTGAATAACTGAAATAAATGGAAAGTCTCTAAAAGGAATGGACGACATGCCCTACAACTGATAAAATACTGAATATGGAGTCAAAGTAGATGAAGCGTCTATTAGCAAAGTCCTGTAGCTTCCACAAACAGCTACAGCTCGTCACCTGTATGAGAATCCTAAGCATGGTGTCCTTGTGGCTGGGCACCTAAAATGGTTTTTACAAAAATAGATTTGAAAGCAAATGGGTCAGAGCCCGAAAGTGGAAATCATTTTAAAAACAGCAAGTGTTTTAATAACATTAAAACATTAAATGCAAAATACATGTTAGGACATGCACTCACATGAAATTCTCACCTCTCGACTACATGTGCACTCCTAACGTACCATACCCATCTAAATGACATACATATCTAACCAAACCGAACTAAGTTCTACCCCTTACTACTCGGTTCCCATATTACATTCTAGCGTTATCAAATAAATAGAGGGTTTTACTTAAACTCAGATTCTCAATTAGTAATACAATTCACTATCGGTTAACCCGTTATGTTTTCTCAAAACATTACCCTATTTATTCACAATACCAACATGAAAGTTCCCACTAATTAAGTGTATATTATTCACGTCATAATTATACAATACAAGCACCCCGAGAACTAGCTGCGGTGCACACATATTCTGCTATCCATCCCGGTACATCACGTACATAAGGATCACATATTCCGAATCTCTCAGGAATAGTTCTCAGATAACAACATCACAAATAATGGAGGCGAACACAGTCACATCACATGGGTCACGCACATACCTGCGCTCCCACGATCAGCAGACTTATTAACATCCCAATAAGTCCTTCTCTGACCTATGTTCATCGAGGTAACCAGTCTAAATCCGGGCAACACAAGGATTAGAGGGCCCTAAGCGAACGTAAACCTCCCGTGATAGCAAGTATGGTAGGTATGTCATACACATAAAATCAATACATATACTAAGTATTTACACATCTTAGTAATCACCATAATATATATTGGTGGTACACTTCTCATTCTCGTACCGACATATAACACTACACAATTTATATGTTCCCGGTTAATATAATAAATTAGGCCGTCAATAATTCTCACATCGTAATAGACACTCACGTCCTACTTCATATTCACCCTTAGGTTCAAACTACCCTTCTAGGTTTGATTCCTCATTATATCCCAAACATCCCAAATATCACAATTAATCATTAAGGGAAGGTCATCTCTACATATACACAAGGTTACGGGACACTCGGGATCAAAACAGGCTAAAAAGCCTAAACTGTCAACTCGTTCGAAGTCTCGTTCGAACGAGGCTGTTCGAACGAGAGTTCGTTCGAACGAACTGGACCTTCTAACGAGATCTCGTTCGAACGAAGTGGGCTTTCTAACGAGATCTCGTTCGAACGTAGTCATCGAACGAACTTCACTCTCGTTAGAAGTCAAAGGTCAACTCGTTAGAAGCTCGTTCGAACGAGCTCGTTCGAACGACCTGGGCAGGTCTTCTAACGAGTGGCCAGTTTCGAGCCCAGATTTTCCTTAACTCGTTTTTCCATCTTTTCTTCACTTCTAATCTCATCTAAACATTAGTCCAACAATTTTTCAAGGTTCCTAATCGTCTCTAAACATACATAGGTCACCTACTAACGTTTTTGTGGGGATTAAATCATTATAAACATCATCCAAATATCAAATCCATTCATTTATCCCCAATTTCAAGAACATGAACCCTAAAATATATAAATCATCAAAGAGTCTTAATAAATTCATTTTTGTTTCATCCAAAACGTATTAACATCAGATTATTCACCTACATATAGGTCTACATGCAAATCCTCATCACAATACAAGTTTCAAATTCCAAATTAATGGGTTTTTATCAAACTCCCAAGAACAATAATATTTTTATAAATTCCTACACATGGAAGAAGCATTCTCTGAAATTAATTGGAATTAAACCACTTGCCTTATTTGAATCTCTGATTTTGATGACGAATTGATGGATGGTTCTCTCTCTCTCTGCAGATTTCTCCTCTCTTCCCTCTCTACAAGCTTTCTTCTCCAAAGTTAATGGTGGCTAGGGTTTGTGCTATAGGAATTCTTTTGGAACAAGTTTCAATAACCTTCGTAGTCTATTTGGGTATTAGTGGGCTTAGTGGGTTATTATTAAATCAGATATTAATTCCCAATTTTCGTAGGTTTTAATTCCCAAAAATTCCAAATTACCAAACTACCCTTATACGTTGCCGGTATGGCCTAAAAATGTCCCGGGACCCAAACTAGACCCCCGGCTAGTGTTTTCTGACTATTTCGACCCTTCCGGACGCGTTGGCGCACTCAAAACGACCATACGGTTTATAGAAATAAAATTCACTTTTTAATTATCATAATTATATTCCATGACGCGATTGTCACACGCGTGTCAACAAAATTTCCAAATTGCCGTATTTCAATCTCACGATAAATTTCATAATTCATATATAATCATATATGCACATAATAATCAACTACCAACTCGCATCTCAGTAGTATTTTTATCCGGATTAATTTCCAATTAATACACATTTAATTTAATTAATCCCATAAATAAATATCACGAAAATACGGGGTATTACATACTTCTCCCCTAATAACTGAATTTCGTCCCGAAATTCGGAACTAGAAAGTACCTGGTAAGAATAACTTTGGATATTGTTCGCGCATCTCATCCTCGCGTTCCCATGTGGACTCCTCAACATTATGATGTCGCCACTGAACACGCACTAACGGAACTATCTTTGACCGCAGTTTCCGCTCACTTTGGTCCAAAATAGCAATCGGCCCCTCCTCGTAGGAGCTATCCGGCTGGAGATCGATGTCCTCCAAAGCAATGTGAGAATGAGCTAAATTGTCTCTAAGATATTTCCTTAGCGAGGAAATATGAAACACATCGTGAATCCGATGCAAATGCTCCGGTAACCCAAGCCTATACGCAACCGGTCCAATCCGCTCAATAATAGGAAATGGTCCTACATATCTCGGTGCCAACTTCCCTTTCTTCCCGAAACGCATAATCCCCTTCATAGGAGATACTCTGAGCCAAACCTGGTCCCCCACTTGAAACTCCCTGAAGAACTCTTCTGCCGATCCTGAGCTACCCGAATGCGACTCCGAATCAATTCTATCCTCGCCGAAGTATCCTGAATCACTTTCGACCCAAGTAGTTTGTTGTCCCCCACCTCTAACCAACATGCTGGGGAACGACAAGGTCTACCGTACAACGCCTCAAATGGAGCCATGCCAATGGTGAACTGGTAGGAGTTGTTGTAAGCAAACTCCACTAGTGGAAGATACTGCTCCCATCTACCCCCAAAATCAATGATACTCATACGTAGCATGTCCTCCAACATCTGGTTTGTACGCTCAGTTTTCCCATCGGTCTGCGGGTGATACGCCGTACTCAACCGCAATTCCGTGCCCATGGCCTCCTGAAAACTCTCCTAAAACTGTGAAACCAATATCTTGTCTCGGTCAGACATGATATTTAGGGGCACACCGTGAAGTCTCACTATCTCAGAAATAAAGAGTTGGGCATACTGTCCCGTAGTGTAGTCTGTCCTTACGGGTTGAAAATGAGTAACTTTGGTCAACCTGTCCACTATTACCCAAATGGAGTCGTGACCTCTCTGTGACGTAGGCAACCCCGTGATAAAATCCATGGATATGCTCTCCCACATCCACATCGGGACCTCCAATGATTGTAGCAGTCCTGCCGGTCTCTGATGATCCAATTTTACTAGCTGACAAGTGGCACATTTTGATACAAACACAACAATATCTCTCTTTATCCCGCTCCACCAATACTGACGTCTCATGTCTTGGTACATTTTATCCCCACCGAGATGTTCCACGAACCGTGAGCCGTGCGACTCTGCCATCACCTCATGCCGCAATTCCTCCCCTTCCGGAACTACTAATCTCCCATTGAAGCATAATCCCCCGTCTGAGCTAGGGTATAGGATTCGGCTCCCTCTGCTAATAATCGAACTATCTGCTCCTGACAGAACGAGTCATCAGCTTGTGCCTTTACCACCCTCGTGACAATATGCAGTGTAACAGTCATCACTGACATGAATGATCGGTCCACTGCATCCTGGTGTCCCAACTCCTTCCTCTTTGCCTTCCACACATCTGCCACCTCATCTATTGGTCTACGGCTCAACGCGTCTGCTACCACGTTAGCCTTCCCCGGGTGATACTGGATATCAAACTGATAGTCCTTAACAAACTCAAGCCACCTTCGCTGCCGCATATTCAACTCTTTCTGCGTGAATAAGTACTGTAGGGACTTGTGGTCCGTGAATAATCGAAACTTTTCCCCCAAAAGGTAATGTCTCCAAATCCGTAGGGAAAATACCACTGCCGCTAACTCCAAGTCATGAGTGAGGTAATTCTTTTCGTGAGGCTTAAGCTTACGGGAAGCATAAGCTATGGCCTGACTCTCCTGCTGTAATACGGCTCCAAGTCCTTGTAAGGATGCATCGGTGTAAATGAGGTATTCAACTCCCGGTCTCGGCAATGCTAACACAGGTGCTGAGGTCAACTTATCCTTCAACTCATCGAATGCCAACTGACAGGCATCACTCCAGATGAATGGCACACCCTTACGAGTCAGATGTGTCAAAGGACCCGCTATCTTCGAGAATCCTCGAATGAACCTCCTGTAGTATCCTGCTAGGCCCAAGAAACTACGGATCTCTGTCATTGTCGTGGGCTGTCCCCACTCCCTCACCGCGGATACCTTCCCCAGATCAACAGATATCCCCCGGTCGAAAATAATATGTCCCAAAAACTGGACCTCCTTCAGCCAAAACCCGCACTTCTCATATTTTGCATACAGCTCGTTCTGACGTAGCGTCTGCAAAACTTTCCTCAAATGCTCGGCGTGCTCCTCCTCTGTCTGGGAGTAAACCAGAATATCATCGATGAAGACAATGACAAACTGATCTAGGAAATCTCTGAACACCCTATTCATCAAGTCCATAAACACGGGTGGGGCATTGGTCAAACCAAAAGGCATAACTCGAAACCCGTAAGAACCATATCTCGATAAGAATGCAGTCTTCGCGACGTCCTCCTCCCTGATATGCAACTGATGGTATCCCGATCTCAAATCAATCTTAGATAAGAAAGAAGCTCCTCTTAACTGGTCGAATAAGTCATCGATTCGAGGCAACGGATACTTATTCCGTATCGTGACTTTGTTCAACTCCCGGTAGTCCACACACAATCTTAGTGAACCATCTCTCTTCTTCACGAACAACACAGGGGCACCCCACGGTGAAGTACTTCTCCGAATAAACCCCTGACCCAACAACTGCTCAATCTGATCCTGTAACTCCCTCATCTCAGCTGGAGCCAAACGGTACGGTGCGCGTGCTATAGGTCTCGTACCTGGTAATAAGTCTATGATAAAGTCTATCTCTCGACTGGGGGGTAGGCCTGGTATCTCCTGAAACACATCGGAATACTCCCTGACAACTGGGATCGAATCTAAAGGAATCACAACCTCCTTAGAGATATCATCCTCTAGGTAATATAAATGAGCGGTCGAGCCTCCCTCTGGGCGAGGCATCGCCACTACAAACATCTCTTGCCCCAGAATGGCAAAAACAATGCTCCCACCGAAGCAATCAATCATGGCTCTATAATCATCAAGCCAATCCATATCGATAATCACATCGTGTACATGCATATCTAATACCAACATGTCGGCAGGTAATACCAAACTACCAATCTCTACACCCACTCCCCGGCATATAAAGAAAATAAGTGACCCACTCCCCAATGGTGAGTCTACACACGTCACTGTGCTCTCTGCCGTAGCTAACAACCCTAAGGCTTTCGCAAAATGTGTAGCTATAAAACAATGCGTTGCCCCCGTATCAAACAAAACCCGACCCATAGTACCATGGATAGGAAACATACCCTCAATCGCGGGTGGTGCCTGTGGAGCTGCTGCCTGGTGGACGTTATAGACACGTCTATACTGTAACTGCCCCTGCTGCACAGGAACTGCTGGAATGGCTGGAAGAGCTGGAATCTGGGCTGGAGCTGGGAGAGCAGGTGGAAAAAGTGGCCTCTGTGGCTCAAGTCGAGCACCCTGCTGCTGCTGCGGGGCCTTGCCCCTATCAGGACAGTCCTGGCGTTTATGGCCAGTCTTTCCACAAACAAAACACATCCCCGGGAAGTTCCCTCCTCTCTGTCCCTGCTGCCCCCGGCCCTGGTGGCCGTTACCGTTCCTCCACTGGCCCTGCTGAAACTGATGTTGACCATTCTGACCCTGCTGGTTCTGATGGCCGTTCGGACCTTGATGGCCCTGCTGGAAACCTCCCTGTCTGTGCCTGAAATTTCCCGACCTGAACCTCTTATGATCCCCCTGCTGGGTACCCTGATCACCCTGTCTCTGCCCCTGAACAGAATGTGCCCCACTGGCACCATTTCCCCCAGTCCTGCCCTGATGGCTGGACTCTCCTGACCGCTTGCCTTCAGTCATGTGAAAGCGATGATCCTGGCAGTGTAACAGTGCAGCGTTAACCACATCAGAATAGGTGGCTAACGAGAGGTTCCCTAACAAGTGCTGACGAATCCTCCATGTCAACCCGTCCGTAAATTTTTGTATCTTCTTTTCCTCTGTCGGTATCTCATCCGGAACAATGTTCAGAAGATCAGTGAATTCGGCCTCATACTCGGCCACAGTCTTACCCTCTTGCTTGTGGCTCATCAACTTCCTCCGCATCTCCGTGTGAACAGCTGACGAAAAGTATTTGCGGTCGAACCGCACCCAAAACTCCTGAATAGTGAGAGTATCTCTCTCCTCCACGGTGGTAATAGACTCCCACCACTGCAGTGCAGACCCCACTAGCTTAAAGGTAGCTAGTATCTGCTTCTGGACATCTGTGCACTCATATATCCTCAGGTGTCGCTGGATGTCCTTCCTCCACTGACTCGAAATTACCACATCGAAGCTACCTGCGAACTCCGAAGGGTGTGCTTTCTGAAAAGCATCACGTACATGTTCCCAAGCAGACGGGAATGCATGGGCCTGAACTGGCGCGGCTATCGGCGCCTGAGGTGGTGCCTGCTGAACTACAGCTAGTGCGGCATTTACCGCTTGGGCTACTATGGATGCAACCTCAGCGGCGTTCATCGTGCCCTTAACCGGTGCGGGCTATGGTTCTGGTGTTGCATCCCTAGGAACTCGTTGTGCACGTCGTGGAGGCATCTGAAATAAGAATGAAGTTTATAAGTTTGCAATTATAAACTCAAAATAGCTGAAGAAAGTAGCATATAAAAGAATACAACAGTCCTAAAATATAGGGCTCTATATCAAAGAAAGCTCAGCCGAAACATAATAAGCCGTTCAGATCCTAAAGGACACTAGAACCTGATGCTCTGATACCACCTGTGACACCCCGACTAATTAAATACCGGGTAGCTACTCCTTTATTAAATCAATACAAAATGCCTAGTTGGTTCAGTTAATAGCATCACTGTCGAAAACCTTTTAATGATTACTAACCACCTAGTATTTAAAAAGTAAGTTGCCAAATTTTAAGTTAAGTCTGATTAACATGCAATAAAAGAATAATGGAAGAACAACATAAATCCATTCACCATAACTAAGTAATGAAATAACCAACAATAATAATAAGATGTCCGGAGGAAAAACTCCTCACAACAATCCCACAACAGTAGTAAGTAAAACAAAGTACCCTGAATTAATTACATACTAGAAGTCTGAATAACTGAAATAAATGGAAAGTCTCTAAAAGGAATGGACGACATGCCCTACAACTGATAAAATACTGAATATGGAGTCAAAGTAGATGAAGCGTCTATTAGCAAAGTCCTGTAGCTTCCACAAACAGCTACAGCTCGTCACCTGTATGAGAATCCTAAGCATGGTGTCCTTGTGGCTGGGCACCTAAAATGGTTTTTACAAAAATAGATTTAAAAGCAAATGGGTCAGAGCCCGAAAGTGGAAATCATTTTAAAAACAGCAAGTGTTTTAATAACATTAAATGCAAAATACATGTTAGGACGTGCACTCACATGAAATTCTCACCTCTCGACTACATGTGCACTCCTAACGTACCATACCCATCTAAATGACATACATATCTAACCAAACCGAACTAAGTTCTACCCCTTACTACTCGGTTCCCATATTACATTCTAGCGTTATCAAATAAATAGAGGGTTTTACTTAAACTCAGATTCTCAATTAGTAATACAATTCACTATCGGTTAACCCGTTATGTTTTCTCAAAACATTACCCTATTTATTCACAATACCAACATGAAAGTTCCCATTAATTAAGTGTATATTATTCACGTCATAATTATACAATACAAGCACCCCGAGAACTAGCTGCGGTGCACACATACTCTGCTATCCATCCCGGTACATCACGTACATAAGGATCACATATTCCGAATCTCTCAGGAATAGTTCTCAGATAACAACATCACAAATAATGGAGGCGAACACAGTCACATCACATGGGTCACGCACATACCTGCGCTCCCACGATCAGCAGACTTATTAACATCCCAATAAGTCCTTCTCTGACCTATGTTCATCGAGGTAACCAGTCTAAATCCGGGCAACACAAGGATTAGAGGGCCCTAAGCGAACGTAAACCTCCCGTGATAGCAAGTATGGTAGGTATGTCATACACATAAAATCAATACATATACTAAGTATTTACACATCTTAGTAATCACCATAATATATATTGGTGGTACACTTCTCATTCTCGTACCGACATATAACACTACACAATTTATATGTTCCCGGTTAATATAATAAATTAGGCCGTCAATAATTCTCACATCGTAATAGACACTCACGTCCTACTTCATATTCACCCTTAGGTTCAAACTACCCTTCTAGGTTTGATTCCTCATTATATCCCAAACATCCCAAATATCACAATTAATCATTAAGGGAAGGTCATCTCTACATATACACAAGGTTACGGGACACTCGGGATCAAAACAGGCTAAAAAGCCTAAACTGTCAACTCGTTCGAAGTCTCGTTCGAACGAGGCTGTTCGAACGAGAGTTCGTTCGAACGAACTGGACCTTCTAACGAGATCTCGTTCGAACGAAGTGGGCTTTCTAACGAGATCTCGTTCGAACGTAGTCATCGAACGAACTTCACTCTCGTTAGAAGTCAAAGGTCAACTCGTTAGAAGCTCATTCGAACGAGCTCGTTCGAACGACCTGGGCAGGTCTTCTAACGAGTGGCCAGTTTCGAGCCCAGATTTTCCTTAACTCGTTTTTCCATCTTTTCTTCACTTCTAATCTCATCTAAACATTAGTCCAACAATTTTTCAAGGTTCCTAATCGTCTCTAAACATACATAGGTCACCTACTAACGTTTTTGTGGGGATTAAATCATTATAAACATCATCCAAATATCAAATCCATTCATTTATCCCCAATTTCAAGAACATGAACCCTAAAATTTATAAATCATCTAAGAGTCTTAATAAATTCATTTTTGTTTCATCCAAAACGTATTAACATCAGATTATTCACCTACATATAGGTCTACATGCAAATCCTCATCACAATACAAGTTTCAAATTCCAAATTAATGGGTTTTTATCAAACTCCCAAGAACAATAATATTTTTATAAATTCCTACACATGGAAGAAGCATTCTCTGAAATTAATTGGAATTAAACCACTTGCCTTATTTGAATCTCTAATTTTGATGACGAATTGATGGATGGTTCTCTCTCTCTCTGCAGATTTCTCCTCTCTTCCCTCTCTACAAGCTTTCTTCTCCAAAGTTAATGGTGGCTAGGGTTTGTGCTATAGGAATTCTTTTGGAACAAGTTTCAATAACCTCCGTAATCTATTTAGGTATTAGTGGGCTTAGTGGGTTATTATTAAATCAGATATTAATTCCCAATTTTCGTAGGTTTTAATTCCCAAAAATTCCAAATTACCAAACTACCCTTATACGTTGCCGGTATGGCCTAAAAATGTCCCGGGACCCAAACTAGACCCCCGGCTAGTGTTTTCTGACTATTTAGACCCTTCAGGACGCGTTGGCGCACTCAAAACGACCATACGGTTTATAGAAATAAAATTCACTTTTTAATTATCATAATTATATTCCATGACGCGACTGTCACACGCGTGTCAACAAAATTTCCAAATTGCCGTATTTCAATCTCACGATAAATTTCATAATTCATATATAATCATATATGAACATAATAATCAACTACCAACTCGCATCTCGGTAGTATTTTTATCCGGATTAATTTCCAATTAATACACATTTAATTTAATTAATCCCATAAATAAATATCACGAAAATACGGGGTATTACATACTTCTCCCCTAATAACTGAATTTCGTCCCGAAATTCGGAACTAGAAAGTACCTGGTAAGAATAACTTTGGATATTGTTCGCGCATCTCATCCTCGCGCTCCCATGTGGACTCCTCGACATTATGATGTCGCCACTGAACACGCACTAACGGAACTATCTTTGACCGCAGTTTCCGCTCACTTTGGTCCAAAATAGCAATCGGCCCCTCCTCGTAGGAGCTATCCGGCTGGAGATCGATGTCCTCCAAAGCAATGTGAGAATGAGCTAAATTGTCTCTAAGATATTTCCTTAGCAAGGAAATATGAAACACATCGTGAATCCGATGCAAATGCTCCGGTAACCCAAGCCTATACGCAACCGGTCCAATCCGCTCAATAATAGGAAATGGTCCTACATATCTCGGTGCCAACTTCCCTTTCTTCCCGAAACGCATAATCCCCTTCATAGGAGATACTCTGAGTAAAACCTGGTCCCCCACTTGAAACTCCCTGAAGAACTCTTCTTCCGATCCTGAGCTACCCGAATGCGACTCTGAATCAATTCTATCCTCGCCGAAGTATCCTGAATCACTTCCGACCCAAGTAGTTTGTTGTCCCCCACCTCTAACCAACATGCTGGGGAACGACAAGGTCTACCGTACAACGCCTCAAATGGATCCATGCCAATGGTGAACTGGTAGGAGTTGTTGTAAGCAAACTCCACCAGTGGAAGATACTTCTCCCATCTACCCCCAAAATCAATGATACTCATACGTAGCATGTCCTCCAACATTTGGTTTGTACGCTCAGTTTGCCCATCGGTCTGCGGGTGATACGCCGTACTCAACCGCAATTCCGTGCCCATGGCCTCCTGAAAACTCTCCCAAAACTGTGAAACAAATATCTTGTCTCGGTCAGACATGATATTTAGGGGCACACCGTGAAGTCTCACTATCTCAGAAATAAAGAGTTGGGCATACTGTCCCGTAGTGTAGTCTGTCCTTACGGGTTGAAAATGAGCAACTTTGGTCAACCTGTCCACTATTACCCAAATGGAGTCGTGACCTCTCTGTGACGTAGGCAACCCCGTGATAAAATCCATGGATATGCTCTCCCACATCCACATCGGGACCTCCAATTATTTTTAGCAGTCCTGCCGGTCTCTGATGATCCACTTTTACTAGCTGACAAGTGGCGCATTTTGATACAAACACGGCAATATCTCTCTTTATCCCGCTCCACCAATACTGACGTCTCATGTCTTGGTACATTTTATCCCCACCGAGATGTACCGCGAACCGTGAGCCGTGCGACTCTGCCATCACCTCATGCCGCAATTCCTCCCCTTCCGGAACTACTAATCTCCCATTGAAGCGTAATCCCCCGTCTGAGCTAACGGTATAGGATTCGGCTCCCTCTGCTAATAGTCGAACTATCTGCTCCTGACAGAACGAGTCATCAGCTTGTGCCTTTACCACCCACGTGACAATATGCAGTGTAACAGTCATCACTGACATGAATGATCGGTCCACTGCATCCTGGTGTCCCAACTCCTTCCACTTTGCCTTCCACACATCTGCCACCTCATCTATTGGTCTGCGGCTCAACGCGTCTGCTACCACGTTAGCCTTCCCCGGGTGATACTGGATATCAAACTGATAGTCCTTCACAAACTCAAGCCACCTTCGCTGCCGCATATTCAACTCTTTCTGCGTGAATAAGTACTGTAGGGACTTGTGGTCCGTGAATAATCAAAACTTTTCCCCCAAAAGGTAATGTCTCCAAATCCGTAGGGAAAATACCACTGCCGCTAACTCCAAGTCATGAGTGAGGTAATTATTTTCGTGAGGCTTAAGCTTATGGGAAGCATAAGCTATGGCCTGACTCTCCTGCTGTAATACGGCTCCAAGTCCTTGTAAGGATGCATCGGTGTAAACGAGGTATTCAACTCCCGGTCTCGGCAATGCTAACACAGGTGCTGAGGTCAACTTATCCTTCAACTCATCGAATGCCAACTGACAGGCATCACTCCAGATGAATGGCACACCCTTACGAGTCAGATGTGTCAAAGGACCCGCTATCTTCGAGAATCCTCGAATGAACCTCCTGTAGTATCCTGCTAGGCCCAAGAAACTACGGATCTTTGTCATTGTCGTGGGCTGTCCCCACTCCCTCACCACGGATACCTTCCCCAGATCAACAGATATCCCCCGGTCGAAAATAATATGTCCCAAAAACTGGACCTCCTTTAGCCAAAACCCGCACTTCTCATATTTTGCATACAGCTCGTTCTGACGTAGCGTCTGCAAAACTTTCCTCAAATGCTCAACGTGCTCCTCCTCTGTCTAGGAGTAAACCAGAATATCATCGATGAAGACAATGACAAACAGATCTAGGAAATCTCTGAACACCCTATTCATCAATTCCATAAACACGGGTGGGGCATTGGTCAAACCAAAAGGCATAACTCGAAACTCGTAAGAACCATATCTCGATAAGAATGCAGTCTTCGCGACTTCCTCCTCCCTGATATGCAACTGATGGTATCCCGATCTCAAATCAATCTTAGAGAAGAAAGAAGTTCCTCTTAACTGGTCGAATAAGTCATCGATTCGAGGCAACGGATACTTATTTCGTATCGTGACTTTGTTCAACTCCCGGTAGTCCACACACAATCTTAGTGAACCATCTCTCTTCTTCACGAACAACACAGGGGCACCCCACGGTGAAGTACTTCTCCGAATAAACCCCTGACCCAACAACTGCTCAATCTGATCCCGTAACTCCCTCATCTCAACTGGAGCCATACGGTACGGTGCGCGTGCTATAGGTCTCGTACCTGGTAATAAGTCTATGATAAAGTCTATCTCTCGACTGGGGGGTAGGCCTGGTATCTCCTGAAACACATCGGAATACTCCCTGACAACTGGGATCGAATCTAAAGGAATCACAACCACCTTAGAGGTATCATCCTCTAGGTAATATAAATGAGCGGTCGAGCCTCCCTCTGGGCGAGGCATCGCCACTACAAACATCTCTTGCCCCAGAATGGCAAAAACAATGCTCCCACCGAAGCAATCAATCATGGCTCTATAATCATCAAGCCAATCCATATCGATAATCACATCGTGTACATGCATATCTAATACCAACATGTCGGCAGGTAATACCAAACTACCAATCTCTACACCCACTCCCCGGCATATAGAGAAAATAAGTGACCCACTCCCCAATGGTGAGTCTACACACGTCACTGTGCTCTCTGCCGTAGCTAACAACCCTAAGGCTTTCGCAAAATGTGTAGCTATAAAACAATGCGTTGCCCCCGTATCAAACAAAACCCGACCCATAGTACCATGGATAGGAAACATACCCTCAATCGCGGGTGGTGCCTGTGGAGCTGCTGCCTGGTGGACGTTATAGACACGTCTATACTGTAACTGCACCTGCTGCATAGGAACTGCTGGAATGGCTGGAAGAGCTGGCATCTGGGCTGGAGCTGGGAGAGCAGGTGGAAAAAGTGGCCTCTGTGGCTCAAGTCGAGCACCCTGCTGCGGCTGCGGGGCCCTGCCCCTATCAGGACAGTCCTGGCGTTTATGGCCAGTCTTGCCACAAACAAAACACTTCCCCGGGAAGTTCCCTCCTCTCTGTCCCTGCTGCCCCCGGCCCTGGTGGCCGTTACCGTTCCTCCACTGGCCCTGCTGAAACTGATGTTGACCATTCTGACCCTGCTGGTTCTGATGGCCGTTCGGACCATGATGGCCCTGCCGGAAACCTCCCTGTCCGTGCCTGAAATTTCCCGACCTGAACCTCTTATGATCCCCCTGCTGGGTACCCTGATCACCCTGTCTCTGCCCCTGAACAGAATGTGCCCCACTGGCACCATTTCCCCCAGTCCTGCCCTGATGGCTGGACTCTCCTGACCGCTTGCCTTCAGTCATGTGAAAGCGATGATCCTGGCAGTGTAACAGTGCAGCGTTAACCACATCAGAATAGGTGGCTAACGAGAGGTTCCCTAACAAGTGCTGACGAATCCTCCATGTCAACCCGTCCGTAAATTTTTGTATCTTCTTTTCCTCTGTCGGTATCTCATCCGGAACAATGTTCAGAAGATCAGTGAATTCGGCCTCATACTCGGCCACAGTCTTACCCTCTTGCTTGTGGCTCATCAACTTCCTCCGCATCTCTGGGAACTCGTTGTGCACGTCGTGGAGGCATATGAAATAAGAATGAAGTTTATAAGTTCGCAATTATAAACTCAAAATAGCTGAAGAAAGTAGCATATAAAAGAATACAACAGTCCTAAAATATAGGGCTCTATATCAAAGAAAGCTCAGCGGAAACATAATAAGCCGTTCAGATCCTAAAGGACACTAGAACCTGATGCTCTGATACCACCTGTGACACCCCGACTAATTAAATACCGGGTAGCTACTCCTTTATTAAATCAATACAAAATGCCAAGTTGGTTCAGTTAATAGCATCACTGTCGAAAACCTTTTAATGATTACTAACCACCTAGTATTTAAAAAGTAAGTTGCCAAATTTTAAGTTAAGTCTGATTAACATGCAATAAAAGAATAATGGAAGAACAACATAAATCCATTCACCATAACTAAGTAATGAAATAACCAACAATAATAATAAGAAGTCCGGAGGAAAAACTCCTCACAACAATCCCACAACTGTAGTAAGTAAAACAAAGTACCCTGAATTAATTACATACTAGAAGTTTGAATAACTGAAATAAATGGAAAGTCTCTAAAAGGAATGGACGACATGCCCTACAACTGATAAAATACTGAATATGGAGTCAAAGTAGATGAAGCGTCTATTAGCAAAGTCCTGTAGCTTCCACAAACAGCTACAGCTCGTCACCTGTATGAGAATCCTAAGCATGGTGTCCTTGTGGCTGGGCACCTAAAATGGTTTTTACAAAAATAGATTTGAAAGAAAATGGGTCAGAGCCCGAAAGTGGAAATCATTTTAAAAATAGCAAGTGTTTTAATAACATTAAAACATTAAATGCAAAATACATGTTAGGACGTTCACTCACATGAAATTCTCACCTCTCGACTACATGTGCACTCCTAACGTACCATACCCATCTAAATGACATACATATCTAACCAAACCGAACTAAGTTCTACCCCTTACTACTCGGTTCCCATATTACATTCTAGCGTTATCAAATAAATAGAGGGTTTTACTTAAACTCAGATTCTCAATTAGTAATACAATTCACTATCGGTTAACCCGTTATGTTTTCTCAAAACATTACCCTATTTATTCACAATACCAACATGAAAGTTCCCATTAATTAAGTGTATATTATTCACGTCATAATTATACAATACAAGCACCCCGAGAACTAGCTGCGGTGCTCACATACTCTGCTATCCATCCCGGTACATCACGTACATAAGGATCACATATTCCGAATCTCTCAGGAATAGTTCTCAGATAACAACATCACAAATAATGGAGGCGAACACAGTCACATCACATGGGTCACGCACATACCTGCGCTCCCACGATCAGCAGACTTATTAACATCCCAATAAGTCCTTCTCTGACCTATGTTCATCGAGGTAACCAGTCTAAATCCGGGCAACACAAGGATTAGAGGGCCCTAAGCGAACGTAAACCTCCCGTGATAGCAAGTATGGTAGGTATGTCATACACATAAAATCAATACATATACTAAGTATTTACACATCTTAGTAATCACCATAATATATATTGGTGGTACACTTCTCATTCTCGTACCGACATATAATACTACACAATTTATATGTTCCCGGTTAATATAATAAATTAGGCCGTCAGTAATTCTCACATCGTAATAGACACTCACGTCCTACTTCATATTTACCCTTAGGTTCAAACTACCCTTCTAGGTTTGATTCCTCATTATATCCCAAACATCCCAAATATCACAATTAATCATTAAGGGAAGGTCATCTCTACATATACACAAGGTTACGGGACACTCGGGATCAAAACAGGCTAAAAAGCCTAAATTGTCAACTCGTTCGAAGTCTCGTTTGAACGAGGCTGTTCGAACGAGAGTTCGTTCGAACGAACTGGACCTTCTAACGAGATCTCGTTCGAACGAAGTGGGCTTTCTAACGAGATCTCGTTCGAATGAAGTCATCGAACGAACTTCACCCTCGTTAGAAGTCAAAGGTCAACTCGTTAGAAGCTCGTTCGAACGAGCTCGTTCGAACGACCTGGGCAGGTCTTCTAACGAGTGGCCAGTTTCGAGCCCAGATTTTCCTTAACTCGTTTTTCCATCTTTTCTTCACTTCTAATCTCATCTAAACATTGGTCCAACAATTTTTCAAGGTTCCTAATCGTCTCTAAACATACATAGGTCACCTACTAACGTTTTTGTGGGGATTAAATCATTATAAACATCATCCAAATATCAAATCCATTCATTTATCCCCAATTTCAAGAACATGAACCCTAAAATTTATAAATCATCAAAGAGTCTTAATAAATCCGTTTTTGTTTCATCCAAAACGTATTAACATCAGATTATTCACCTACATATAGTTCTACATGCAAATCCTCATCACAATACAAGTTTCAAATTCCAAATTAATGGGTTTTTATCAAACTCCCAAGAACAATAAGATTTTTATAAATTCCTACACATGGAAGAAGCATTCTCTGAAATTAATTGGAATTAAACCACTTGCCTTATTTGAATCTCTGATTTTGATGACGAATTGATGGATGGTTCTCTCTCTCTCTGCAGATTTCTCCTCTCTTCCCTCTCTACAAGCTTTCTTCTCCAAAGTTAATGGTGGCTAGGGTTTGTGCTATAGGAATTCTTTTGGAACAAGTTTCAATAACCTCCGTAGTCTATTTGGGTATTAGTGGGCTTAGTGGGTTATTGTTAAATCAGATATTAATTCCCAATTTTCGTAGGTTTTAATTCCCAAAAATTCCAAATTACCAAACTACCCTTATACGTTGCCGGTATGGCCTAAAAATGTCCCGGGACCCAAACTAGACCCCCGGCTAGTGTTTTCTGACTATTTCGACCCTTCCGGACGCGTTGGCGCACTCAAAACGACCATACGGTTTATAGAAATAAAATTCACTTTTTAATTATCATAATTATATTCCATGACGCGACTGTCACACGCGTGTCAACAAAATTTCCAAATTGCCGTATTTCAATCTCACGACAAATTTCATAATTCATATATAATCATATATGCACATTATAATCAACTACCAACTCGCATCTCGCTAGTATTTTTATCCGGATTAATTTCCAATTAATACACATTTAATTTAATTAATCCCATAACTAAATATCACGAAATACGGGGTATTACATAAAGCATGCCCAAAAGATCATTTTCCATTTCCCCGAATTGATCAACTAGTGGATGTTGCCTCGGGACACGAGTTGCTGAGCTTCATGGATGCTTACTCTGGCTACAATCAGATCAAAATGAAACCTGAAGACAGGGAGAGTACTTCTTTCATTACCCCTAGGGGAACTTATTGTTATAATGTTATGCCTTTTGGTTTGAAAAATGCAGGTGCGACATATTAGCGGATGATGAACAAAGTCTTTGCTGAATAAATCAGTTTCAATATCGATGTATATGTTGACGATATGATGACGAAAAGCAAGAAAGCTGCCGATCATCTTGTTGATTTAAGTTAGACTTTTGATCAACTGGATAAATATCAAATGAAGCTGAACCCGATGAAGTGCATATTTGGAGTACGAGAAGGCATGTTCCTCGGGTACATTATCAATCAACGAGGCATTGAAGAAAATCCTGAAAAGATTAAAGCTCTACTAAGTCTGCGATCTCCAACGACGAAGAAGGAAGTATAGAGTCTCACAGGACGAGTAGCAGCACTCAACAAATTTGTGTCACGAGCAACTGATAGATGTCTCCCATTCTTCAAGACACTCAGAAAGACTTTTGAGTGGAATAATGAATGTGAGAAGGCTTTTTAATACTTGAAGAAATACTTGGGAGCACCTCCATTGTTGTCCAGGCCAGTAATGGGAGAAAAATTATACTTATATCTTGCAGTGTCCGAGAATGCAGTTAGCTCGGCATTGATCAGAGTGGAGAATGGAGTGCAAAAACCAATTTATTATGCAAGTAAGGCCTTCCGAGGAGCAGAGATCAGATATCCAAGGCTGGAAAAGTTACCACTGGCGCTGATTGAAGCAAGTAGAAGAATGAGGCCATATTTCCAGGCTCATACCATAGTAGTATATACCGATATGCCATTAAGGCAAGCCCTTCGTAAACCAGAAAAATCAGGGAGATTCATGTACTGGGCAATAGAGCTTGGTGAATATGATATAGTTTATGAACCCAGATCATCGATAAAAGGGCAAGCTATAGCAGATTTTATAGCAGAGTTCACCTATCCTGATACCCCCGAGGAGCAAAAGTTGCTCGCTGATCAACCTGTGGATGTTACAGGATTAACAAACACAAGCTCAGACCAACTCCGGTTGGTAAAAGGGCAAGTGGATGTTACAAGATCATCAAATTCGAGCTCAGACCAATTCTGATTGGTAAAAGAGCAAGAAGAGATGATCGACGAAGAGCAAGAAATACCAGGGGAGGATGAAAGGAAGCAACAAATATTTCATCGAGGAACTCTGACAGATCAGAAATTTGATGACGAGTTACCTATATGGAGGTTATATGTAGATGGCTCATCTTGCACTGCAGGAAGTGGCGCGGGGATAGTTTTGAGCACTCCAGACAAGGTTGACATGGAATACGCCCTACGATTCCAATTCAAAGCTTCCAACAATGAGGCTGAGTATGAGGCCATGATTGCAAGACTTAGTTCGGAAAAAATTATGGAGGTGCAGCAGGTTATTGTCTTCAGTGATTCTCAATTGATCGTAAATCAAATGTTGGGAGTATATGCAGTTAGAGGAGAATTAATGATCAGATATCATGCAAAGGAAAAGGAGCTGGTGTCAGAATTTGCCGCTATTCAGCTGGTCAGAATACCAAGAATGGAGAATGCGAGAGCAGACACCCTAGCTCGACTAGCATCAGCTACTCGCACCGAGCTACGACG
This sequence comes from Sambucus nigra, assembly GCA_949130495.1. Classification (NCBI taxonomy): domain Eukaryota; kingdom Viridiplantae; phylum Streptophyta; class Magnoliopsida; order Dipsacales; family Adoxaceae; genus Sambucus; species Sambucus nigra. Next base: position 319,294,019 of record OX422215.1, on the reverse strand, counting down.
AACAATCCCAATTGAAGTGTTATCTCGTCGGAGTATAGATGAAGATCTGACGATGAACTTTATTACCCTTGATTTAGGACCATCTTGGATGGATACCATCAGGGCATATATTGAAGAGGGAGAATTACCAATTGACAAGCTCGCAACCAAGAAATTGAAATTTAAAGCTGCTCGGTATGTATTAACTAACGGTATTCTGTATAGACGAGGAATTATGGTAGGTTTGCAGAGATGTGTACATCCCTCTGAGGTGAAAGAATTGATTGAAGAGATCCATCAAGGGTCCTGTGGCGCACATGTAGCAGGTCGAACGCTTTTGCAAAGGGTGATGACGCAGGGATACTACTGGCCGACGATGAGAGCTGATTATATAGCCTATGCCAAGAAGTGTGACAAGTGCCAGCGCTTTTCCTCCATCCGAAGAACTCCATAAGCATTATTGATACCCATAACTTCCCCTTGGCCATTTTCCATGTGGGGAATTGATTTTGTTGGGCCACTGCCAACGACCAGAGGAAGGTTCAAATACCTCGTCGTCGCAGTGGATTATTTTACTAAGTGGGTAGAAGCTGAGCCACTCATTGACATGACGTACGAGAAGGTGTACCAATTTATTTGGAAGAACATCATTTGTCGATATGGTCTTCCTTATGCTTTCATCACAGACCATGGAACACAATTTGATAATGAGGAGTTCGCTGCCTATTGTCCTCAGTCAAATATTTTGAAGGTCCACTCAGCACCAGGCCATCCTCAAAGCAATGGACAAACTGAAGTGACAAACAGAATGCTACTAAATGGCTTGAAGAAAATATTGGATGATGCAAAAGCAAACTGGATCAACGAGTTACAGTCAGTACTGTGGGCTTACCGAACTACTCCCCGAGTAGCAACTGGAGAATCACCATATATCCTGGCGTTTGGAAGTGAAGTTGTTATACCTACCGAGTTGGGCCTACCAACACACAGGGTTCAGAATTTCAATTCCCCTGTCAGCGACTTAATGAGAAGATTGGATTTAGACATGCTCGAGGAAGTTAGAGAAGAAGCAGCCATTAGAAATGCTGCTTACCAGCAGCAAACAACTTTATTCTACAATAAGAGGGTGAAGAAGTGCGACCTGAAAGAAGGAGACTATGTGCTGAAGAAAGTAATTCAAAAGCACAATAAGCTGGAGGCAAACTGGCATGGACCTTACCGAGTTACAGAAGTTGTTCGACCAGGAACTTATCGAATAGCAACTTTAGAAGGCGAGGAGTTTAAGAATGCCTGGAATGCAGAGCACCTGCGCAAATATTATCAGTGATGAATAAAATGAAGATATTCTGACGAATTCTTTCTTTTTATTGAAAGTTTTTTGAGGAATAGTGCTACACACTACTCGGGGCAAAACTCGGCAAAGCTCAGGCTACTCAATTTTTTTCTCGAAAATGCCAACTAAGGTTGGTCGAGAAACCAATATTCCTCCGGGAAGTAAAGCTACCAATATTCCTCCGGGAAGTAAAGCTACCAATATTCCTCTGGGAAGTAAAGCTACCTATATTCCTCCGGGAAGTAAAGCTACCTATATTCCTCCAGGAAGTAAAACTACCAATATTCCTCCGGGAAGTAAAGCTACCTATATTCCTCTTGGAAGTAAAGCTACCTGTATTCCTCCGGGAAGTAAAGCTACCTATATTCCTCCGGGAAGTAAAGCTACTTGTATTCCTCCGGGAAGAAAAAATTTTATATTCCTCCGGGAAGAAAAACTTTGTATTCCTACGGGAAGTAAAACTATATGTTCCTCGGGAAATAAAAGTATTCCTAAAAATGCCAACTTATGTCGGTTAGGAAGTAAATATATTCTCGAAAATGCCAACTTGAGTTGATCGGGAAGTAAAATTATTTAAAAAAGACTAACTATGGTTGGTCGGGGATAAAAACCCACCAACTTTAGTTGGTCGACAAGGAAAATTTATCTACCTTGGTTGGTCGAAATCATTTAAGAGAAAAATCTACTAACTATGGCTGGTCGGGGATAAAAGCCCACTAATTATAGTTGGTCGACAAGTATAATTTAACGACCTTGGTTGGTCGGAAACATTTTAAACATTTTTTATACTCGTAACTTTATTATTAAGTGATCGAGCAACATTTTTTAAACTCGTAACTTTATTGTTAAGTGATCGAGCAACATTTTTTATACTCGAAACTTTATTATTAAGTGATCGAGCAACATTTTTTATACTCGTAACTTTGTTATTAAGTTGGTCGACAAACTACACAATATTATTATCTTTTTAACAGATATGCATGCACAAATATAAAGTGTATTACAAGACAATAGCAATTAAGATTTGCAAACAAAAATGAAAGTCTTTTATTGAATTCAAAATAAATTACATTGATAATGAAATGAAAGTTACAATGATATTGAAATGTAAACTAACTACTACATCAAAATTACTATTCTACTGGTCTTTTCTCCTCTGCTTTTGACACAGGTTCCTCGCCAGCAGGCGGATCATTTAAAGCCAGAGGAGAATTTATAAAGTTGAGATCCTTCAACATCCTGACATTCATCACGGATGGTCGATCTAAGAGATGCTCGGGATGAGATATTTCGGCTTTTGAATGGAGATTGTAGTCACCGAGATACTTTGAAATCAAGATCCGAGGAATGGCCCGTGCAGGGATCCAACTCATATCGAATTTGTACGGTGGCATAGGTAAGTCGAGAAGCCCGGGATCATGATAGTCCCACAGGTAATGACTCTGTTTGAGTTGCAGCACACTTAGGGCATTCAACCAGCCCTGCTTATAGCCCTCATTATTAGCATTCTGGATACTATCGTCTAAGTGGTAAAGCGCCTCGTTGTATCCAGCCATCTAGAACTCCCTGGGCTGTTTGTCGAACTGATATGTTAGTCTCTCTAGCTGCTCGTGGAGATTTTTGACGAAGAGCTCTTTGTTCTGCAAGGTAGATTTCTGCTCAGGGAGCTGCTCTTCCAAGTCCCTGATCTTCTTTGACATTTTAGCCAACGCCTGGTTCTTCTCCATTAACTAGAAGGCTTGGTTCTCTAAGGCAGACTGAGTCCTTTGTTCCTCGATAGGAATCCGAGTTTCTCTTGCTCGTCCCCGAGGTGCTCTTGCTCGTCCCCAAGAAGAAGAAGGACCAGACCTTTTCAAGGTTTCCAACTCGTCCCTCAAGTTGGCGTTCTCGACTTCCAAGAATGAAAATCCCTCATCAGTCACTGGGATTAAGGCTTTTGAAGTAGAGGCTGCAGACTTCAATTGTGACATCTCTTTTTGCAGGTTGTTGTTCTCTTGTTCCAGCAACTCGGCTATTTGTCTGCACTCCTCGACCTCACCCCTCAGGGTTCTCTCCCTTACATCGTACCCAGGAAAAAGTTTCTCATAGCCCTTGTCGATAATAATTTGCTGGTACTTCTTCTCATACCCCTCATGCAACAGGGCAGTTGATTCTTTGTATTATAGCTGAACGTCTTCGAGGGTGCCTTGGAGATCCTCGATCATATCATAATAAGCCACATTATTGGCCACTGCTCGATCAAGTAGACACTTCAGATATTGATATGCTTCAACTGCCTGTTCTGAAGCATCTTGGCCGAGGATGTCTACGACTTGTGCTGCACTCAGGTCTGTGTGACCAGCCTTAAAGTATTCATTACATTATCGCAGCAGCTTTGTATCATGGGCAGATAACAATTCCATCCTGGCCAGAAACTACCAGAGAAAGAAAAAGCAATAATCAATAAGAAGTACAAGCAGAGTATGAATCGAAGATAGACAACATTATGCAAAAAATCCAAGTTTTATTAGATCATAAAATTCAGAATTACATATTCATGGTTACAATTGACAAAAGAAAAATATAAAGATAAACCCGAACAACTCTACACATTTTCCTTGTCTCCCAAAGCCTTCTCGGGAGGCTGGGACGAGGAAGTAGGTTGCTCGGAGGGAGTAGGAAGTTGCTCGGGGAGCGCCAGCAGTTGCTCGAAAGAAGTAATGACTTGCTGAGGTTCCTCGGTAGAAGGTTGGATGGCTGGGGGATGATCTCCCATCACCATAGAAGATTCTTCAGAGGCAGCTTCGTCCTCTTCTTCATCCTCAGGAGTTGGAGGGGGACCAGAGATGTGTCTCTGGAAGAGCTCGAAAGATTCATCAACCTTCATCTCCTGAAGAGCTGCGACCCACCCATCTCGGAAGTATTTTAGGCCTGCCATATTTAACTTGTGACATCATGGAAGCCAACCCCTTGTTCCACACCTTGTCCCAGCCAGCGCTGAAGGACTTCTTCGCAGCCATTTTCCTCTTGGTCTTCTCCAAGGAAAGCTTCTCGGACAGCAAGCTATCAACAGCCTTTAATTTATTTTCAACCTCCTCCTTCTGCCGACTTACTTCCTGAAGCTGGCACAACTTCTCCTCAGCAACCTTAAGCTTATCCTCAAGCTCCCCAGAAGTTTTGAGCTTCTCTTCAAGCTCTTTATTTTTCCTCTCTAGACTATTCACTTTTTTCTCCAACTCCTTGGAGACATCAACAGCTCGAGCCTTCTCTTGCTCGGTGGAGGCAAGCTTCTTCTCCCAAACAGCCTTGTCAATAGAATATGTCATGCGAGAATCCTCTAGAGACTTCATAGCTTCCTCCAGAGCTCCCTCCACACTGGACGAGGAGCATGAAGCTTTAATTACTTCATCCTTCTTTAGAATTATATTAAAGCAGCTCGTCAACTGTGAAAAGAAAAAGAAAGCAAGTCAGAAACAGAAATGACAAGGGAAATATGAAAAGTTCAAAGTAAGAAGACTTACAGAAGCAAGGTGGCGAGCAGCTAACGAAGTGACCATGTCCTGAGTAAGATTTTCTTCAGTACCTTGGACCTCGAGAATAATCCAGGACTTTACCGAGCTCATGGCAGAGCTCAGAGGAACAAAAGTAGGAACCCCAGTTCCAATGGTTGGGGGCTGAGTGATGGTGTCAGCCAAATTGACCGAGGAGCTCTTCTTCAGCCTCCTCGGGGGAACACTAACAGATTCAACCAAGGAAGAACCCTTAGTCGGTGATATTACAATCACTTCTCCAGGAGCAGCAGACCTGCTCGGAGCCACTGCGGGCTTCTCGGCAGCCTTCACAACAGCAGTCGAGGAAGGTGCATCAGTCTTCTTTGTCCCCTCCCTTGGGACATCAACTTTACTTCTTTTTTCCTCCCTAGAACCAGAGGCAGGTTTCTCGAACAGAGTGGGAGGTCTTCTTATCTTCATCCTTTCGCTTAAAGGGACGTGAGATTCAGGCGAGGAGGTGGTGGAATCTGGTACTGGCTCTGCGTCACTTATTACTGGACGAGCAGTAAAAGAGGTTGTGTAGCTCTTGTACTGCAGCAGATATGAGGCTGATCTAATGTGCTCGTTGGCAACACTCTGATGCAGACTCCAGATAAGTTTCAAGTGTCTTATGTTAACGTCTGCTTCCTTTGGACACTTTCTTTTGCTATCAACTGCAAATAAATAAACATTGCCATCAGTGACACATTTTATCAAACATAAAGTAAGCATAATTTCAAAATAAATAAAATGAAATAAGAATAACCTATCCCATTGCCATAGGGAGGGCATCTGGGACCCTGATAAACTTCATCTCTTGATAAAGGAGCATGTTGCCAATTTTTTATGACAACCCCGTGCTCAAAATAATCCCTATTGGCATATGGGAGATTGACTATTAAGGCCCTATTTAACATTCTAGTTTTTAAATAAAAGGTGTTATCACCAACTGCCCATATATAAAAAAACATAATCTCAGGAATTCCTATGCGAGTTCCATGGATTTGATTTAATCTATGCGCCCCATTAACTATTCTCCATGTGTTGGGGGCTATTCTTGCAGGAACAACGTCAAAGTACTGACAGAATTCCAGACACAAGGGATTTGGTGGAAAAGAAAATCCACACTCAGCAATAAAGAGACTGGGGAACCAATGTCCCTCAGCCAAACGAAAATAATCAGAAGGCTCAGAAAGCTCTTCCAAAATAACCCAGGAGGGAATGGAATAATCAGAGCGAAATTTATCAAGAGATTCAACAGGGTAAACCATGGTGAATAAAGGAAATGAAGAAGAAGGAAGAAGATCTTACAGAAAAAGAGTGGAGCTGTTGATAACGAACGATGAAAAGGATGAACGCACAAGAGAGTAGAAGACAATGGAAAATTCGAAGGTACAAATTTGAAAAGGTAGAAGACAATGGGATTGTCTGTGACGCTTAAATACCTTGCCTTGGGAAAAGGAAAAAGTAATGATTACAAAAAGAAATGATTATACTACCGGCGGCTAAAAGGACAAAAAGAGCGCGGGAATCGAAGCGAGTATAAAAGTTCAAAAAAGTATGATTCTACGAATTGGGAAGGAGAAATAAATACAAAAGACTCCTAAATATCAGGAGGACCATTTAAAACTGCCATATTCCAAGAAAGAATGTTCCATACTCCTCAAAGTTCGAACTATGAAACATTGGGGGCTTCTGTTGATACCAAATTTAGTCTGCTGACATGGACCAATTGAGTGAAGACACGTGGAAATCTACATGGCAACAACAAACACTTCTGAGGAACTCACACGCTCCGAGGAACAAGACTATTTCCCCGAGGAACACTGCTTACCCGAGAAACTCATACGTTCCGAGGAACAAGAACTCTCCGAGGAACTCACACGCTCCGAGGAACAAGACCTCTCCGAGGAAATCTTGAGTACCGAGAAGCTTAGGCGGTTCGAGTTGCACCTCGAACAAAGCATTAATAGCTAGATAACCAACAGTTTGACTGTTCATTAAATGTTTATCATTCAGACGCACACGCTTAAGGGGCATTGAATGTATTACCCTTTCATATGTACATCATTTAATGTATTACCCTTTCACTTTACAGCCTCAGGGCTATAAATACATTGTATAATCCTCATTGTAAGGGGATCCCGGACCGGAATTTCTTGATATAACTTGTAATCGAGAATTCCCAAACACTCAGCAATAACACAACAGTGGACGTAGGCCATTCTTATAAGGCTGAACCAATTTAAAATTCTTTGTCTCATTTATTTATCTGTGATTGAATAATTAGAGTGATCTAATTTTTTACATCAACACTCATCGTAGGCTATAGCTGCATTCACCACCCCTAAGGAGAATGCTCGATGTTTCTACTCAAGCTCTCGATGGGGTTGTCTTCATCTTCAAATTCATCTTCCTCATTTGTCTCATCTTCCAATCATAAATGGGCCAGCTTAAAAATACATTCCTTAAGATTTTCTTCAGAGCGTCTATCGAGGAGCCATTGCTCTCTCACTAGTTTCTCTGCATCCCCATCGAAAGCACTAGACATGTGATCCCGTGAGCTGGTAGAGGCGTTGGGGCAATTGGATATCTCCGTTCTTCACATGATGGTCAATCAACCACCTCAGCGAGAAACATACCTTGGTTTAATGATTCACTCTATTGTGGAGGCCACAATAGTGCGGCTTTTCTCTATCCTTTCTAGAGAGTTGCGTCGTACTAACATTGATTGGTTTACAGACTTTGTCCCGAACCATGAGATCATATAGGTTTAAGCTTGCTCCACCGTGCATAGTAGCTCGGGGGATCCTCTTATCCTTCGAATCACCTCTTGTTGCCTCTACCTATTCTTCCTCGATCTCCACTACTTTCCCCCTTCCTCCATCGTCTATGTAATTTACCCTCGAGGGTACTCACCTCCTCGAGGCAACTGAAGGCCTTCACAGTAAACTTGACAAGCCGGGTGGGGGCAATGCGGGATTAACTACCAAGGCAATATTCCTTGTTGCATTAAAAAATGCAGTGAATGTACCCTCTTGTGTTTCATTGATCAGGTGAAAGATATATTCGGGAAATGACCCTTCTACACAAACTTTCAACATTTTATCTTCTCGCGTCTCCTCTCTCACATCTAGAAAGCGCTCATGAAACCTCCTCATATATGCCACAACATCTTCTCCTGGCTTTTATTTCTCGCGCGCCAGTTGCATTAGTGTAAATTCATCCTCAACCAAAAGAACTTTTGTACGAACACAACATCCAAATATTCCCAAGAGGCTATGCTACATGGGGTCAAAGGGGAATACCACGTGTAAGCTTTCTCTGTGAGGGACTTTGAAAATTCCCTCAGCCTCAGTCTTTTGTCATTGCAGTGGGCCCCAAGGCTTTCAATGAACCTTTTCACGTGTTCTTTATGGTTTAAACCCTTTCCTGTGTAATTCTTAGAGATGAGTGGAATATACCCTACTGGGTAGGGTTCATTGTTGTATTCCTCAGGGTACGGAGTACATAAGTCATCATATACCAAAGAACTATATCCCACCTTAGACAATGCTATAACTTCAGCAGCTCCTTCTTCATTTCCTATAAGTTGGACGGTGGAGAGCTGGTTGATGACACTACTACCACAACTGGTGTCGGGGGAGTAGTTGGTGTGCTTTTCCCTATTCCACCGGTTGTAGACTACACTATTGAAGTCATTCCCATGTCTTTTGTCGTTATCCCTGTCTCCACAGGTGGGATAGTAAGAGGAAGAATGTTACTCAAGGTTGGTGGAGTAGTGGTTGGAACACCACTAAAAGTAGGTATAGCAACCCCTCCTGTAACAGTAGGAGTAGGTATCCCTACTGGTCGAGTCATGAAAGAGTTCACGCCCACAGTGACCCTCAACATCGCCTGGGCCGACGGAGTCTTGATGAACTCCGTGAATAAACCCATGAGCCCCGTTATTTGTGTTGGGCCCATTCCTGCATACACACTTGTTGTTTCCGTCACACCGGTAATGGACGCACTAGGCTTCGTTCGGGATATTCTTACTCCTTTAGGAAACATAGTGAGGTATGCCTCCTCCTCACGCAGCATGGTGTCAAAATCAATATTCCTCGCAGTGTTATCCTCTTAAATCTTTTCAAAAAAGAGAATACCTCCCCAGCAGAGTTGCTAAATTTAAGATGTGGGTTCTTGGAATACGGTTAATATGAAATGAGGCGTAACCCTTTATTAAGATCAGGATAAATACACAGAATAATATTCAATATTGACAGTAAATATAAGTGAGGGGACAATAATATTAAACACTCAAACTAGTTTTAGAAAGGATCTTTATACCATAAATGCACTGTAAATACAATAAATAGATAGAACCAGCAGGTAACTTTGTTGCAGGGAGAAAGAGCAAGCACTCTAGACTCAATAAAGGCAAGGCAGGAACTTTAAGCTCAGTTAATGCTCAATAATGTGAATCATAATGGGTATGAAGAATGTTCGGACAATAATTGTTCTCATAATAACTCTCATGTATGAGGAGAATCCAACAACAATTCGGTATCAAGATACCCATCCCCATAAACTATTTGGTTGAGCAATTTATCTGGAGACAGAGTTACTCGAGTAACCTCGTTGGTTTTGATTGTGATTGATCAACATTAAATTCTAAGATGCCGTGCATTAAATCTCCAAGATATAACATTAAATGCATGAGATATTATGTTTTGGCGGGAAACTGTTTATTCAGCTGGAAGAATGATGGCATTAATGAGGGTGTGACATGGCAGCTCAAAGGCTTTCCTTAGGAAAGCTATGAAATCAGATTTGGTGGACTAGGTTTGACATCCTAAGGATAATCTCAATTGAGTGCTGTAACTTCGACTTCCCCAATGTCAGATGTTCATGTATGTATAAAGTGTGTGAAAAGTGACCCCACTAGGCGTGTGGTCGCATAAATCAAACGAATGGTGTTTGGTTTGAGGTTTCTCGGATGACAGGTAGCTCAAGTGTTTAGCATACTATTTATTGACCAAGAACTATCTTTAGGACAATGTTGCAAGATTGAGGTACCTCGAGGAGGTTCCTTCGAAAGAGTTGAAATAATGGTAGCTTGGATATAGGTGGCTCGAGTAACCATATATATTGAATGAAGTTTTGCCTAAGTGTGGCAAGAAGGTTGGTTATTGTATTCCCAACATTTCCTTTCTCCCAATCCTCCAAACCACGTCCCTGCGAGGTTCCAAGGAGGAGGTCGTTCGATAGAGCATGTAAGCTCTCCCATGCCCAATAAAGCATGGTCCCTCATGGGTACCGGACAACCTTGATCATATTAAAAAATAGGATAAAGTACATTATAAAAAGCATTCGGTTTCATAATACAAGCTATCGTCATTCGAGTGACTTTAGCCTTCGAAGCACGTCTGTGAAGGGTCTTCGTGGGAAATCCATCTGTTTTATATAACATTGTTAATCATTCTTTGGTGGGGACTCCCCCTACATATTTCAATTTTGTCCCAAAATAGCTAAGGGAGAGATTTGTAATGACAAATTTCCAATTAAGTCAATTTGTAAGTATTGGCGTAATTCCGAAAAAAACTATTTGAGTCATAGGATAGAAGTTATTTGTGACCTGTCAAGCCTATAACATTAATGTTGAAGACATATCGGCCAAGTCAAAGAAGATCACATCATATGTCGTGTTTTATGCCTTGTGTTCATCATCAGCAGTCCAAGGATCTCTCAGGAATGAATGTTTATATTATGTTAAGACATGAAAATTTATTATTAGATGTTATAATTTTTGTTAAATCTATTTTTGAATTCATACTACCTAAAGATTTTATTCTCGAACACCTTTCAGTAAAAAATCATAACTAATTAAAATAAAATCATAAAAATACGAAACTGATGGCCACGCATTTATACCGAAATTACCTAGATTCATGGCCAGAAATATCATTCGAACAATCTCATTCAAATGAGATTCAAAAGTCATTCGAAATACCCTTCAAATGAGATGCTTTTTTTGTTATTTTCTCATTCGATTTATCGTTCGAACAACCTCGTTCAAACGATATTCAAATGTCGTTCGAATGACCCTTCAGATGAGATGATTTTTTATAGCTATTTTTCATTCAAACGACTCTAGAATGTCGTTCGAACGATCAAAAAGTTTTTTATGAAAAAATGGTAGTTTTTCATCAGTTTTTCTTTTGTAACTTCCCACTACTTTCCCACCCCTTTATGTAGTGTAAGAGTTAACATTTTTGTGAGACTTTTTCCAAACATAGAAAGAAAAAACCTTGAAGAAAATTCCGTCGTGTTTTGTTAATCTTTAATTCTTTATCCTTCAAACAAAACACAAGGTTTTATAACCAAATAGTTTCATGATCCAAGCTTCTACACCGAGTTTGTTCCTTACATTTCTACAGAGGATTTTGGGTTCTTTATGTTGGTGGTGTACATACGGTGCTCTCCATGTAGTTTGACGATATTCGTGCCCCATTGGTGGATATCGAGACGAAGGTGGACTCCTGAGTTGTCGACTAGTCACAAGTGGAGGAACAAAAAGCGTCAAGGCTTACGAGGGCATCGAGTCTTTGTGTAAGTATTATGTTGTTTCCTATGTAATTTTGTACCTAGTGGACTTGTGGCTAGGTCGTCCCAAGTTTTTCCCGTTGTGGGTTTCCTCATACATCGCGGCATTGTGATTGTGTTTATTCTTATCAAAATATCACGTAGATGCATGCTTAAGCTTAACAAGATAAAAATTTGGTTTAACCACAAAAGGTTATTTAGTTGGTGTTTAATTAAATTGGATAATTCAAGTTTACTTTAATTCAAGTTAGATGTATTAATTTGGAAAAATTCATGTTTGTTTTTATTTACATAAATTTGAACTTGAATTGGAGTTATGCGTTAGAAGATGATAATTTAATTTTTGAAGGAAATTTTAAAATTTAGTATATTTCGTGAACATCCCTTTTGAGATTTAAAATTAGAATTTTGACATTTTAAGATTGGTAGTAGCGCAGGTTACATTAAGATATCGTGTGATGTAAAATATATCATTTTACAAGTTTCCTGTTTTTTATGGTTCCCCCATGCTTACACATGACTCTTCACTTGTTATATCATATGCGTGATAGCTTGCATGTTTTTACATACACTAGTTTTTATACTTCATGATATATGTCTTTGCTAGTTGTATGTGTTTCGAATCCTTCGTATTTTGATTTTTCATTTATTGGGTATTATTGAAAATACAAAAAGATTTTTTTGTTTGTTTGTGTATTTTAGTTTTACACATGTTGTGTGGCTTATCCTTATATTTGAATCCTATATCACTTTCCTCTTCCACATAGTTAGAACTTTTTGTTATGAATTCGAATCTTAAATTGTTCTTTACCATGCTTCCCTGGAGTAGTTTAATTTAGATTTGCTTAGTGAACTCCCTTTGTATATGTCTCCACACACACATGCACGAGCTATTTTGAACATTAACTTCACATATTATATTGAGCTACATGTGATGTTCTCCCTTCAATTTTATGATCTATATGTTTTGTGTCTATGGGATATTTGTGCATGTAAGAACCGTTTCCCGGATTGACAAATATAAATAAATATTCACGAGTCAAAGTTTTGTTTAGCATTAGAATCGGGATGCGAAAGTCAAGTTGACTTTGCGTGAAAATCAACAATTGAAAAAGGGCCCAAAAAGTGTTGCATTGCAAAAAGTAGCCAATGACAACATAGTTTAGTTTGACATGTTCATTCAAAAGAAAAGAAAAGAATTATTATTTATAAGGGAGTTGGGATGAAAATATCAACAGGTTTGCATAGCGACAATGAATCCTAGTTATGCTATTTTTTCGTGACGCTATTGATTTGTAGAATCATTAAAATTCTAGGCTTTTGTGCATTGTGTCATAATTCTTTTTTCTCTTGTTCACACCCCTTCACTCTGCTTACCACATGTTTATTTGAAATATTTATGTCATATGAATGTGGAAAGCTCAATTTGTTTAGTGTCTTATGTGGTATTTACACCTATGTATATATATGCTTATGCTTTATGGATAATTTTTGCATATATATATATATATATATATATATATATATATATATATATATATATATATATATATATATATATATATATATAGGGAAAGGATCAAGTGAGGTCCCAGTTTGAGGACCCTGAATGAGGTCCATTTTTTTTAAATAGTAAAAAAAATATTTTTGGGCTGATTTTTTTTTTATGGTTTTTAAACATTTCAGTAGAACCGTAAAAAAATAATCAGCTCAAAATGAATTTTTTTGCTATTTTAAAAAAATCGGTCAAACGGTGTCAGTTTTTAAGATGTTAAAAACTGACACAGTTTGTGTATAGAGCGTCTAAATAAAACCCACAATATAACAAAAGAAACCACTAATCTCAATTCTTCAAATTAAATGCAATAATGTCTCTCGAAATAATATAAATCACCAATTCTCTATAAAATACAATAAAATAATTTATCCACAACATTTGATTAAATTTCATCCCAAATAACAACAACAACTGAATGACAAAAGCTCCATCACATGCTAAACTTCGAATAATAAACTAATCTCCAATATTATAAAACTGAATAAAACCCATACAACTTTGGAACCGAATGGCCCAATCAAAACCATAAACTGTGTCTCAAAGTACATAAGAAGGAATGGAAAACTAAAATAAATCAACACGCATAAAGTAGAGCAACTCCAACTGCACCTCCAAGAAAATCCTTAAATAACTCTATACAGCTTCTCCAATTACTAATTCCTGAAAAGTTAGTCAACGCACGAGGTCAGAGCCCCGAGTATGAATACACACTACTCCCCTCAAATAGGATCCTTGAATCCAGACAGTAGCATTATACGCAATAAATATCACAATAGAATATTTTAATTAAATGAGATAATTAACCGCGATATATATAATCACTAACTACCCGTCGAGATTCCCATTTAAAAAGGTACACCAATATGATTTTAAGTTTCCAAGTCCCACGATGCCAATTTAATTAAATTATCCCATTTTATTATTGTTCTCACTATTATACTTAAGAATAGCGGTCCTCCTGCCTCGGGTGATTTCTCCACCAAAATACACATCCCCTCGTCAAAATGCCAATTGGCTCGTTTAAACTGTTGGCCATCGCTGATTGATGAGGTTCCACACACGACACGACATAAAATGCCGGCTGACCCGTTTAAACTGTTGGCCCTCGCTGATTATGTCACCAATATATTTTAATACTCGTCTTATTATCTTAGATATTAATCCTCATTTCTCAATTTCACAATTTATGGATTACCCCACCCTTTTAATCGATGTGAGATCCTCAAAATACCCCTTAGTCCCATACCTAAGGGTTCCCAAGTTATCAATACGTCCTACCCTATGTATAGGATGAATTTCTAACATAAACCTCAACCTAGTCTCATGCCTAGGTTAGTATAACGAGGATAAAGTAACACAAGTCATCCCACCCCCAAAATGATAAACACACGATAATCTACCCTCACTAGTCCCATACCTAGAAGGCGTAAATCATTAAAAGGCCTACCCACTAGTCCCATACCTAGAAGACATCCTACAATATAGGAAGAACAAAAACACCCAACAACCCGTTGTCACAAAAGAAATTAATAAAATCAACAAATCACATGAATAAGCACAACTAATCAATGTACCAAACTACGCATGATAGACCAACTACACTAAATCTTAATTTCACCAAAATTGATCTCAATTAATTATTTTAATATAAACAATGAATTTCATCATTAATATGATATAGTCCCAATTTCATTATCTCAACGTAACTTACATGAGTTATATGCTCTATACTCATTATTGATGGTTTTAGTTTAGTTTTATCGCAGTAGCACGCCGTGCGCTCTCCCCCGGGCGGGCGGGGTGTTACAAATTGTATTTTGGTGGAGAAATCACCCGAGGCAGGAGGACCGCTATTCTTAAGTACAATAGTGAGAACAATAATAAAATGGGTTGATTTAATTAAATTGGCATCGTGAGAGTTGGGAACTTAAAATCATATTGGTGTGCCTTTTTAAATGGAAATCTCTACGGGTAGTTAGTGATTATATTTATCGCGGTTAATTATCTCATTTAAAGTATTCTATTGTGATATTTATTGCGTATAATGCTACTGTCTGGATTTATGGATCCTATTCGAGGGGAGTAGTGTGTATTCAGGCTAAGGGGTTCTGACCTCGTGCGTGACTAACTTTTCAGGAATTTGTAATTGGAGAAGATGCATAGAGTAATTTGAGGATTTACTTGGAGGTGCAGTTGGAGTTGCTCTACTTTACGCGTATTGATTTAGTTTAGTTTTTCATTCCTTCGTATGTACTTTGAGACACAGTTTATGATTTTGATTGGGCCATTCGGTTCCAAAGTTGTATGGGTTTTATTCAGTTTTATAATATTGGAGATTAGTTTATTATTCGAAGTTTAGCATGTGATGGAGCTTTTATCGTCCAGTTGTTATTGTTATTTGGGATGAAATTTAATCAAATGTTGTGGATGAATTATTTTATTATCTCATATCTGTCTCATGCTGAGAATGATATTTATTTACTCGCACCTGACTGAGTTTTGGTGGCGGCCGACGCCAGAATTAGGCGGGGGTGTGACAGATGGTATCAGAGCATGGTCTTTGGTCTCATAGGTTATGAGTCCATTTAGCTTCCGCGTTGCCAATCTTTGATTCCCTTTGTTGATTTGTACTCCTTAAGGTAGAGGGTCTAGCTTACGTGTTAGATGTGTTTGTTAGAGATGTGAAGCTCTGTGCTAAGGACTTCGTAGGCATTGAGTTTATAATTAGTAAGATTAATGTGAGGATCCTTAAAATGGATTTTGGAGACGATAATTATTTTAGAGATTTTAGTGCAGTTGTTAGGTATCGTATGTATTATTTTTTGATGTTGAGATTTAATTTGATAATGCTAGCATTTTGATGACTTTCGGATATAGGATCGAGTGGGGATTTGTGGGAGCGTGTGGCACGCCGTTATTTTCATAGTTATGCATATATATATATATAGGCAATATATATTATTTTGTTGCTCATGGGGTATGGCGCCCAATTATGGCATCCTACGGATAGGCATACGTGAGTCATATTTTCTTTTGCGAGATTTACGCGATGTGTATGCTTCGTCTAATTTTGAGGACGAAATTCTTTGCTAGTGGGGAAGTATGTAATAACCCCGTTTTTTAAATAGGTATTTTTAAACTAATTTTGAAAAATTCGAGAAAAATAAAATTTTGAATTTAATTATTTTTTATAATTAAATATGTTGGTTTTTATATATAAAAATAAGGTTTTAAGTGGAATTTAAATCGGGATTAAAATTTGGAAATTATAGCTTTTTGTATAAAAATCGAGGGAGGATCCGAGCTAAGGAGGATAAAAATAATATTTTTAGAAATCAAACCGTCCGATCGAGCTGAATTTTTTACATCAGTCCTGTCTCGCCGTTCGCTACAACATTTTAAAATTTCAAGCCATTCTGAGGGTTCAATCGCTCGTAATGATTTTTCAAGTGTTTGCATATGATTAGAACTCTTTTCTTAATCAAACTCTAAATCTTTTATTTATCACAACTAATTCGTGGATGGACTTTTCAAATCACTTTTTCTCAAACTTTTCAACTAGAAGACCTCTCCAAAATTACTCCCTTTCATCTGCAAACCATAGTCCCAAACTTATTCAATATTTCAACCTTAGATTAGAAGGCTTAATTGGTATTTTCTCAAGAAGAGTTTGACCTTCTACTCAGATTTTTGTCCAACTAATCACAGGCATGAATACTCTATTCTTTTCCTTTAGTATTATGCGTTATAAGTGTTGCCTAAACTTTAAGCTCATGTTTTTATTAAAATCAATTAGCAATCTAATTAGAGAAAGGACACATATAACTTGGGGCTGTTTCTATGAAATCCTTTAATATGATTAAATATTCATAACCCGTGGGTACGTAGGATTCATGAGTGAATTTTGGGTTTTGTTGGTGTAGGTTGCATGTAGAAAAACTCTAGTTTTGATTTAAATGAAATCGGGGGGGGGGCGTATAACTCATGTAAGTTACGTTGAGATAATGAAATTGGGATTATGTCATATTAATGATGAAATTCAGTGTTTATATTAAAATAATTAACTGAATTCAATTTTGGTGAAATTAAGATTTAATGGAGTTGGTCTATCATGCGTAGTTTGGTATATTAATTAATTGTGCTTATTCATGTGACTTGTTGATTTTATTAATTTCTTTTGTGACAACGGGTTGTTGGGTGTTTTTGTTCTTCCTATATTGTAGGATGTCTTCTAGGTATGGGACTAGTGGGTAGGCCTTTTAATGATTTACGCCTTCTAGGTATGGGACTAGTGAGGGTAGATTATCGTGTGTTTATCATTTTGGGGGTGGGATGATTTGTGTTACTTTATCCTCGTTATACTAACCTAGGCACGAGACTAGGTTGAGGTTTATGTTAGAAATTCATCCTATACATAGGGTAGGACGTATTGATAACTTGGGAACCCTTAGGTATGGGACTAAGGGGTATTTTGAGGATCTCACATCGATTAAAAGGGTGGGGTAATCCATAAATTGTGAAATTGAGAAATGAGGATTAATATCTAAGATAATAAGACGAGTATTAAAATATATTGGTGACATAATCAGCGAGGGCCAACAGTTTAAACGGGTCAGCCGGCGTTTTATGTCGTGTCGTGTGTGGAACCTCGTCAATCAGCGAGGGCCAACAGTTTAAACGAGCCAATTGGCATTTTGACGAGGGGATGTGTATTTTGGTGGAGAAATCACCCGAGGCAGGAGGACCGCTATTCTTAAGTATAATAGTGAGAACAATAATAAAATGGGCTAATTTAATTAAATTGGCATCGTGGGACTTGGAAACTTAAAATCATATTGGTGTACCTTTTTAAATGGGAATCTCGACGGGTAGTTAGTGATTATATTTATCGCGGTTAATTATCTCTTTTTATTAGAATATTATATTATGATATTTATTGCGTATAATGCTAATGTCTGGCTTCAAGGATCCTATTTGATGGGAGTAGTGTGTATTCATGCTCGGAGCTCTGACCTCGTGCGTTGACTAACTTTTCAGGAATTAGTAATTGGAGAAGATGCATAGAGTTATTTGAGGATTTGCCTTGAGGTGCATTGGAGTTGCTCGACTTTATGCGTGTTGATTTATTTAAGTTTTCCATTCCTTCGTATGTACTTTGAGAATAAGTTTATGGTTTTGATCGGTCCATTCGGTTCCAAAGTTGTATGGGTTTTATTCAGTTTTATAATATTGGAGATTAGTTTATTATTCGAAGTTTAGCATGTGATGCAGCTTTTTTCGTTAAGTTGTTATTGTTATTTGGAGTGAAATTTAATCAAATTTTGTGGATGAGTTATTTTATTATCTCATATATGTCTCATGCTAAGAATGATATTTATTTACTCGCACTCGGCTAAGTTTTGGTGGTGGCCGATGCCAGAATTAGGCGGGGTGTGACATAAAATATCACGTAGATGCATGCTTAGGCTTAACAAGATAAAAATTTGGTTTAAACACAAAAAATTATTTAATTGGTGCTTAATTTGTAAAATGTGATGTGTGCAATATTTATTTAAATAGTTGCGCAAATTCCAATCACAAACTTAATTAATTAAAGTCAATTTATGAATCAAGTCAATTCATCCCTCAAACTCAAATAACTACGTGCGTGAAAGAGTCAACCATTATAAAAAAATATGCGAACCAAATTTCAGGAAAAAATCCCCTAATGGGCAAAACCTTTTTATTTCACTATAATTGTAAATAGCAACTTACATCGGATTATAATGAAATACATTTTGACACTCGAATACCCCAGTAATTAGTCCACACGCAGCGAACCTACCTTAACCACAGTCCAGTCTTCAATCCAGGAACACCGCAGCACTCCCTCAATGACACGCAGTCATAAAACTCCTTCGAGACTCACTCCACAATAACACGCAGCCCTCGGTTCTTGAGGTCTCCCCATAAAGTATGAACAGTAGGAAACTATGCTTTGGGTTCTACAAAACAACTCACACAAAATCAATTGGGATTGTGAATTGTAAAACAAAAGTTATGAACCCTCAAATATGTTGGAGAATAATAGAATATGTATTATGTCAAAATCAGTTTTTCACCACATGAAAATCAGTAGCGTGACACCCTTTATATACTTAAAAATGAGGCGGTGATGTGTCAGCTAAAAATACCTTCTCGTTCGAACGACATACGATGTCGTTTGAACGAGAGTGGATCTCATTCAAACCATGTACAGTGTCATTCGAACGACAACCTACATGAGTCTAAAAAATGCTTCTATCTTTTATATATCTTGGATACCTCAAATCTTAAGACTTTTTATGAGATCAGAATCATTTATCTAAAAATTTTATGATAAAATATTTTTAAAAATAAAAACCATTTATTAAAAATTCCAAAAATCATTTTAACTTTTATAAAAACTATCCCAACATTTTTAATGGGAAATGTATACGAAACTTAAACATACGTTACCAAATTCATTGTTGGGCTTGAATGTTGAAGTCTTCTTGAAATTCGGATCGTCTTGTGTAGATGTAATCTTCTCAATTCTTCGACGACTTGTATCGGTATATGACATACTAAATTGATAACGAACAATAATATCCATACAAATCTCCCCCTATGTCTATGCCGATACTAAATAAAAAATGTCCGAATTATCAATCAAAACATGACCTATACAAATCTACCCTCCCATAAACCCAAATGTGAAAATGTAAATTACAAGTCTTCAAACTATTTCAAAAGATGCTTCAACAATTAACTTTTCAAATCTCCAAGATTTTCTTAATAGGGTGTGCAACATAATGACAAGTCTTCAAACATACCTACACACATGGGATAAAGCAAAAACCTAGTGACGTTTCGAGTTTAAAATGATATAAGGCATACACATTAAAGCATAATCAAATCTCCCCCATACTTAAAGTCCCTTATAACATCATAATTTGTTCTTCTCCTTTTTATTTGTACAAAATAGATAAGGAAAAGAATAAACCAAATAAATCAAATCGGGGTGTCACGGTAAACCAAGACCAACAAACTATTTTTGAATTTTCTTATTTTTTAAACAAAAAAGCAAAAAATGATGTAACAAAAATCACACACCAAGAATTTATACTCAGATAATAAAATCGTGGAAATGGAATGGGTGTGAACAAATTCGATAGGAAAATCAACTCAATCATATCATATGTGCAAGACGCATAAGTGTACTCCTAATGAATGAGCATTACAAATAGTCCTTTGGTGTAAAATTATTGAATTTAGATGACATCATCTTAATCATATCAACAAATCAAAGTATAAATGATTTCCACACCAATATTGTCCAAAACTATGTAATGTCTTTTCATGACTTTCGAGGACGTGCAAACCGTTGAAAATTCCATCCAAAATCCCTCAATAAAAGATAATGCATTTTATATTTTTATGAGGTGATGAAACAAAAACCTATTGGCCCATTTTTGGCATAATTTTCTTTTTATTGCCTTTCAATTTTTGGGCACTTTTAAACCTCATTGGACCCCAAATAATTTTAAGTTCCTCACTTTTTTAGGTCCATTTAAATGGTGGCTTAATCACAAATGATAAATGAGTACCTTTCGTATCCCTTCCCCGTTTTCCAAAATAAATCACACAAACTCACAAACGGTTTATATCATGCACTACCTTTTGTCAAGTTTATCGCATTTGGTTCATTGTATAGACAGAATTTAAGCAGAAACATTCAACCAACATGTGATAGACAAGAACAAAAGTCAAACAAATATGTGCACGTGTGCAATAAAGTACCAATAGATTCAAACATTTAGGTAGCAACTCTATATCATCTCAAAGACTCCAAAATTTGTTAAGCACATGAATGACACAACATATTATCTCAGAACACTATCAAATGTCACATCGATAAATGGAATGAAATTGTGACTTGGTCTTCCTAAGTGTTCATTCACAAACGGTGCAAAACAAAAGACAAAAATCTTTTTGGATTTTTCAAGAATTTTATCAAAATAAAATCTTTTTGTATTTTTCAAAAACAAAAATCCAATACAAAAAGTACATGTCAACACACTAGAAAATATATATCATGAAACCACAACTAGTGTATGAAAAAAATCATTTAAGCACTCAACGATATGAAATAGCAAGTGACGAATCATGTGCAAGCATGTGAGAATCAACACGTCTAAAGTCTAGCGTATCCAAAAGTGATTTCCTAACCCAAACGGATGTGACACGTCGATATGGGATTTTGGGAACCAACCAAATACTGGACTTAGACTTACTAGGACCTCTTCGAAGATCAAAATAGAAATTCCTACGGTGTCCTTTCTTACCACAATGTGAATAAATGTAAACGGGTGGAACAACACCTATGGGTTGACCTTTTCTAACATCCTTAGGAGTGGTTGACCCTATAAAATAGATAATGGTTTTGGCTTTAGAAATGGAAGCATTAGAACATAATGAGCCACTACCATCACTATCAAACCTACTTGAATCATTCAAATCATTTTTCAACTTTTAAATGTTTGATTCAAGCAACAAATTAAAATCTTCCAAATATAGGAATTTCTCTTTCAAATTATAAATTAAACTTAACAATTTATTGCTCTCACCCTCAATTAAAACAAAATTATCCCTAAGAGTCTTTTCGTGTGCTGTAAAATCATTGATTAATTTTTTATCCTCGACGGCACAAACGAGAACCCTAGAAAATTTTAAGTCCTTTAATTCTCTTTCTAAAAATAGGACTTTATCATCACTCTTCTTTTTGGACAATTTTAAAGCATTAAATTCATGGTCCAAATAAACAAATTTTTCACGATAAAAATCTCTTTGATTTTGAACCGTTTGCAAAAGATCCATCGCGGATTTAAAACAAGAATTTTCTTTTTCCAAAACTTCAATTCTTTTAGCAAATGTTAAATTCAAACTATTTAAATCGTCAAAACTTTTACTTGTGCCAACAGGAGGGGGCATCAAATTAGATAAGTGCTCCATTGAATATTATGACAAATTTGTGAAGGCCATATGTGTATGATACTGATTTTTCAAAAAAAATCAATATCACACAAATTTTGCAAAAAATAGGAATACACAATAAATTAGCGTAACCTGCTCTGATACCAATTTGTGAATGATCGTGTGTGATACCGATTTAAATAGTTGAGCAAATTTCAATCACAAACTTATTTAATTAGAGTGAATTTATGAATCAAATCAATTCATTCCTGAAACTACAATAACTACGTACGTGCAAGAATCAACCATTATAAAAAAGATGCGACACAAATTTCAGGAAAAAATATCCTCAGGACAAATTTTTTTTATTTCACTATAAATGTAAATCGCAACTTACATCGAATTACAATGAAGTACATTTAGACACTCGAATACCCGCAGGCGTCAGTCGATGTTGTCAGCAATAAGTCCACATGCAACGAACCTACATGAACTGCAGTCCAATCTTTAATCCAGGAACACCGCAGCACTCCCTCTATGACACGCAGTCATAAAACTCTATCGAGACTTACTCCACAGTAGTACGTAGCCCTCGGTTGTAGAAATCTCCCCAGAAAGTATAAACAATAACAAACTATGCTTTGGGTTCCACAAAACAACTCACACAAAAGCAATTGGGATTGTGAATTGTAAAACAAAAGTTATGAACCCTCAAATATGTTGGAGACTAATAGAAAACATATTCTGTCAAAACCAGTTTTTCTCCACAAAAAAATCGGTAGCCTGACACCCTTTATATACTAAAAAATGAGGCGGTGACGTGTCAGCTAAGATATCATGTGATCTTGATTTTGAAAGAATTTTAGGCTTTAATATGGAAAATATATCATTTTCGAAGTTTCGAGGTTTTGATGGTTTCCGCATTCTTGCACATGACTCTTCACTTGCTATATCATATGGGATATAGATTGCATAGTTTTACATACACTAGATTTTGTACTTCATGATATATGTGTTTTCTAGTTGTATGTGTTTTTAATCTTTTGCATACTGATTTTTCATTTATTGGGTCTTATTTAAAATACAATAAGTTTTTTTGTTTGTTTCTGTATTTTAGGTTTACAGATTTTGTGTGGCTTACCCTTGTGTTTGAATCCTATATCACTTTTCGCTTCCTTATGTCTAGAACTTTTGGTTATGAATTTCAATTCTTAAATTGTTCTTTATCATACTTGCATGGAGTAGTTTGATTTTTATTTGCTTAATGTACTCTCTTTGTATATGCCTCCATACACACATGCACGAGCTTATTTGAACTTTAACTTCACTTGTTATATTGAGCTAAGTGAGATCTTCTCCCTTCAATTTTGTTATCTGTTTTGTGACTATAGGGTATTTGGTCATGTAAGAACCATTGCCCCGATTGAGAAAAATAGATAAACATTTATCCGGTAAAGTTTTGTTTAACAATGGAATCGGGCGGTGAAAATCAAGTTGACTTTGTGTGAAAATCCACCATTGAAAAGGTGCCTAAAAGTGTGGCTTTGAAAAAAGTAGCCAATGCCAACATAGTTTAGTTTGATATGTTCATTCAAAAGAAAAGAAAAGAATTATTATTTATGAGGGAGTTTGGATGAAGATATCAACAGGTTTGCATAATGACAATGAATCCTAGTTACGCTATTTTGTAATGACGCTATTGATTTGTAGAATCATCAAAATTCTAGGCTTTTATGCATTGTGCTTATTTGTTCTTTGAGTTCTCTTTATCTTGTCACATGAGGCTAAAAATAAGTTTGATAAAGTTTTGCAATCAAATAGAACTCCTTGAACATCTTTAAGGGATTGGTCAAAATTATTTTGTCTCTAGTTCACACCCCTTGACTCCGTTTTCCACATGTTTATAGACACATTTATGCCATATGAATGTGGAAATCTAATTGTGTTTAGTGTCTTACGTGGTTTTTATACCTATGTATATGTGTGCTTATGCTTTATGGATAATTTTCGCATATTTATATAAATATATGGTATCATTTGTTTTGATTCTTTACTTTTACATCTAATCCTTATATTCTATGTGTTCATATCAATATCTATCTTGTTGCGACTTTTCATTATAATTACTTGCTTCTTTTTATTCATTATAGTTGATATCATTTTGCTATCACATCATTGTTGGTATATATTGTTCCTTGTATGGATTAGTTGTTCTTGTGTTTCCGTGATTTTTTTGTTTCTTGTATCACTATACAACATTGCAAGATATACTTATTTTTCCATTAGACTTATCCCTTGTTTCATTTAGGCAGAGAATTGAATTAATCGAGGAGAAATGCATTATTTATGCACCTTAGTCTTTGTCTATTCCTGAACAAAAAGGAGGAGAATGGTATCTAAACATTTTCAATTGGGGAGATCTAACTTAGGGGAGACGTCTTTCTTAGGTAGAAAATGTTAGAAAAAGAGGGAGAACTTAATATTTTTATCTTCCCTATGTGTCTAATGTTGTGTTTAAGTGTGCAGGTTTTCATCCATGCAACAAAATTTTCTAATGCAAAGCTTCTCAACATATATGCCAGTCAAGCGTCTATATTTTTTTATTTTTGGGTGGGATTGTGTATTTTAGTTTAGCTTGACAATCCGTAGGGTTTTTATTTATGTTTTGTCCGGAATAGCCAAAGGGGGATATTTGTAAAGATAAATTTCCAATTGAGTCAATTAGTAAGTGTTGGCTTCGTTCCGGACAAAACTATTTGAGTCCTATCGTAGAACTGACCGTTCAAGCCTATAAAATTAATATTTATACGTAAAAGCCAAGTCAAAGAGGATCACATCATATGCCATGTTTCGTGCCTTGTAATGGTCATCAACATTCCAAGGATCTCTCAGGTATGAATGCTTTTATTATGTTGAGACTTGGAAATTTATTATTAGGTGTTAGAGTTTTTGTCAATTTTTTTTGAATTCGCACTATCTAAAGATTTTGTTCTCACACACCTTTCAGTAAAAAAATTATAACTAATTAAAAAAATATAAAATGCAAAACTGGTGGCCACGAATCCGTATCGAAATTATCTAGATTCAAGGTTTAAAATATTGTTCGAACAACCTCATTCAAATGAGATTCAAATGTCATTCGAATGATCCTTCAAACGAGATGTTTTTTTGCTTTTTTCTCGTTCAATTTGTTGTTCGAACAACCTCGTATAAACCAGATTCAAATGTCATTCGAATGACCCTCCAAAGGACATGATATTTTTTTCATTATTTTCTAGTTAGATTTGTCGTTCAAATGACCTTGGAATGTCGTTCGAACTACCGAACAATTTTTTGTACAAAAATGGCAGTGTTTCAGTAGTTTTTCTATTGTAACTTCCCATTACTCTCGCACCCCTTTATATAGTGAGGGAGTTAACGTTTTTATGATACTTTTTCCAAACATAGAAAGAAAAAACCTTAAAGAAAATTTCCTTGTGTTTTGTTAATCTTTAATTCTTTATCCTTAAAATAAAACACGAGGTTTTACACGCAAATAGTTTCATGATCCAAGATTCTACATAATATATGTTTTGAGATCATATTTTTGGCACCAAGTTTGTTTCTTACATTTCTACGAATTATTTCTTACGAAGGATTACTTGTTCTTTGTGTTCATAGTGTACATACGGTGGTCTCTGTGTGGTTTGGCGGTACTCGTGCTCTATCGATGAATACCGAGACAAAGGTGAACTCCTGAGTAGTGGACTAAGCTGAGGTGGAGGAACGAATAACATCAATGCTTGCGAGGGCGTCGAGTCTTTGTGTAAATATTATACCATGTTCTATGTAATTTCATACCTGGTGGACTTGTGGCTGGGACGTCCGACGTTTTTTTCATTGTGGGTATTCCTCATACATCGCAACGTTGTAGTTGTGTTTATTTTTATCTTGTAAAATATCACGTAGATGCATGCTTAGGCTTAACAAGATAAAAATTTGGTTTAACCACAAAAACTTATTTAATTAGTGCTTAATTAAATTAGATAATTTTAATTTACTTTAATTCATGTCAGACGTATTAATTTGGCAAAATTCATGTGTTGTTTTGATTTGCATAAATTTGAAATTGAATTCAAATTGTGATTTAGAAGGAAATTATAAATTTTAGAATATTTCGTGAACCATTCCTTTTGAGATTTAAAATTAGAATTTCCACATTTTCACCATCTCATTTTTCCACTCATGCTTCTAACCTATTCATATGCATACGTTCAACATAGACATTTCCACATCTTCTCATTGTTGACGATACTAAAAATCCAAATAACTAGGCCTCCCATACACCCTATATCTTGTGCACATCTGTACACTTATGCCGAACATAACATATTCCTGAAACTAGGCCTTACATACCCGGCATGACTATACAGTGAGGGTATACTCAATTACCCTTTTAATCGCAACCTATTTATTGATTATTGAAGTTGATCTAACATGTAATGGGGATATATTATAAATCCCCAATTTTCTAGATTTCTTTCTAAAGTAATGGGACCATCCTCTAGAAGTTGTTAAGTGTGGGTTTGTAAACCACTGGAGAGGCTATTTCTCTAAAATGTGTGGGGGTACTGTCCCTCTTTGATTAAAAAAACGTTTTCCCCACCAATTCACTATTGATGCAAACGTCTGACAATGCTTGTTATACAACATTGCCCGACTCTACTGGGCTTAAACCATAAAATAACTCTCAACTCACAATTTGATTCACTTACATGTGCAATAACTAAAGTACTAAGTCCATGATCTAATGACAACACATCTCCTAATTTTAGATGCTCACTATGGTTCATGCTTGGGATGTCTGGCGAGTGAAATCCAAACAAGGACCCCCCCCCCCCCCCCGATACACTACTACCTAGCATTGTCGCTCATTGGGATCCATAGGCCTAAGAACATAACCTGGACATCTAAACTCTCATCCCCTGAGATAAAAGTCTACTCATTCACTCCTATGTCAGTAAAGGCAATATACAATACGATCTTCTCACTATCACTAAGTCCTTAACACTAAACAAAAAACGAGCTAAATCCCTCCGCCTAATAGCAAACCCAATATACCCTGAATCACACAGTTAATCATACCTATGCACCGGGATCAATTATAACCAGATAAATATACTCTTTAAAGTCTCTTTTACAATATTATATATACAGGCTCGACTCTCTTTCAGGTGATACCTTGCAGAACAACACATCTTATCCTGGAACAATGAACACGACAGTTTTAGTATCACATTCCACTATAACTCACACCTTCTCTAACCAGTCATTACTTAGGATAAAAATATGCTCTACTCTCATAGTTCTCAAAAGGAGTAAAACTAGAATACAAACTAAACCTCCTCTTAGTGTCCTCACCCGCTCGCCAACAGTCGGCACCAAAGAGTCTCGCTACCCAATGGTAGATATATGCATAATAATAAGGCTGATACTGCCAATACACCCACTAAACCCAACTCACTTGTGAATTTTAGTGTTAAAAAATGATATATTATATAAGGACATTATTTTATTGTATGAATTACATTTGAGTATGTCTTATACTTCTACAACCATCGAAGACTTATTCAAGGTCAATCATGCGTCAAGACGGATCTGAATATCAAAGTTCTTCAACATTCAAGCCTCCACGAGATTAATTTTGATAAGGTTGTGTTTAAGTACCTTAGCATTTAACTTAGAGTGTTGGGATATTTTTTATAAATTATTTTCTAAGTGTTAGAGCGGAGTTTTTCATCAAAAATATTTTTCTAAGTGTTGTGGCGGTGAAATGTTTTTTTTATTTAATCTCGTTCGAGCGACAGAGCAGCTCGTTCTAGAGATAGGCCTATGTCGCGTGAAGCTCGTTCGAGTGACGTGTGTCAACGTTTGAGTGATAGGATGTTTTCATTCAAGCGATTTTCTGCCTTAAGTTTTTTATATAAAGCGTGTTAAACCACTCAAATTTCTTTAAGAAGACCTGACAGTTTAGTTTCTGCAAACACTGCAAATTAGCAGAACACTTTGTCTTCCTCATTTAGGGTTTAATACTTTTTATTTTCAACTCACAAAACATCCCAATCTTTATGTGAATTGTTTTGGAACCCAAGATACAACTTTGGTGAAGTTTTTATCTTGTAGAAAGGGTAAATTTATAGTTGATGGCTACATGTTGATTGGGAGTGCTCGAAGGTGTTCCTCATTGATTTGTACTATGTGTTCGTGTGGACTGCTGTGGTTATTCCATTGCTGACTCAAGATTATGTGTCTTTGTGGATTTTTGCGGGAGTTCATTGCAGATTTTATTGTAATCTTTGTAAGTTGCGATTTACTATTTTATAGTGAAATAAAGGTTTTACCCGAAAGAGGCTTTTTCCTGAAATCTATGAGTTAGAAATTTTATTTGTGATGGCTTTAATACACACACACACACACACACACATATAGTTACATGTTTAGGGGTTGAATTAATTGTGTTTCCAAATTGACATGGATTAAATAAATCTAAATTGGAAACTTGCGGAATTCGGTTTAATCAATATCATGTACTCATTTTTTTACATATTATGACGCACTTATGTGACTTAAAAACTTACCCCACTTTCCCCGTGGATAAAAATAAACAATAAAAATATTATACCTCAAACTGCTGGTGGGTGTTTGTGGTGCTCGTAGCATGACTGCATATCGGACGTTATAGGTGCATCCATACTGTAGTTTCCTCTACTGTGGTGAGGCTGGTGGAGCTAGTGTTACAAGAGGTAACTGCGTAAGTTGCCCATGCTGAGCACCCTGTTGTGGTACTCTACCCTGATATGGTCAATCTTTATATAGGTGACCCGTCTTCCCATAAATAAAATGAAGACTAATGAAGTCCTTCTTCTTTTGGCCCTACTGGTTAATTCGAGGTTGCTCCCTAGCTTGTTGTGGACAAACTCGACTCTTGTGGCCCTACTTTCCACACTTTTAACATCCCTTCTTGAAATTTCCCTACTTTCATCTCTATTGACCTTGGTGGCCTTGATTCTATTGGCCATTTTCAATATTCCCTTTACCCTGTTCGCCCTGAGGGACTTACGGCTACTATTTTGGTGCTCCTCCACCACCGTTACCTCTTGTCTTACCTAACTGTAAAATTTACCTTGTTCTTTTATTTCCTATCAACTGGAAACAATGATCATGGAAGTGTAATAATGCAGGAGTAACTGCTTGTGGCACAATAACCACCACCTCTGTGACTACCAACATTCCTTGAGGTACCTTTTGAACTTGTCCAGCATCAACTCCTTCAGCGGTGTTAGTCTGTCATTCTCTCCCAAGTGACATCTAGAACCAAGTCTAATTGTATGAGTTCATAGCTAAATAAACCTAATAGTAGGATAGCATAATCTCTAATATGTAAATATGAATGAAACAGTCCTAGTAATAACACTCTACATCAAAGAATGCCACACTGAAGTCGTAGTAAGCTGGAACCTGATGCTTTTGTACCATCTATGACACCCACCTATTTAAATATCGGGTTATCAGTCCTTTACTAAAATAAAATAGGAATCTCATTTGGTTCATAACGCGACTCAATTTGTGTCTAAAGCTCCTACTAATTACGGTTCAAGTGCAAATCGATCGCGAAAGTAATAAACTCGATAAGACGGGGTATCGATTTCAGGGACTAGGATGTGGAGACGTGACGGAGATAGACTATAATGAATGACCTAAAAGATTGACTCAGAAAAGAAATAAGAAAATATGATTTGTTGGTGAAATGTTTTATTTTACTTCAACGAAAGCAATTGAAAAACCTATCCAAATTTTCTACGCATGCAAAACTTATCAGAAGGTGATTTGATTAATATGAGAGAAAAACAAGGTCGGAATACAATCCCCCTTCCTTAATACATTTTCCAGATACAAACCCTAACTGTGAATTAGATAATTGATTAAATCCAGACTTTATAAATCTCAAGCATTACGTATATGAGGGTACAAGTCCGCATCTTAGATAATCGAAAGTAAGAATAAAGCGGTGTCGCAAAAGCTAATATACGTTTTGCACTCTTAAACACCCCGGTTACCTAGGGTCAATCGAGATTAAAAGTCCTACGACAGTTGTCATAACCAATAAACATGATTCAATCATTTATTTAACTCGGGGAATTAAATTTATATCCGTGCAAATCACATCGGGTCGGGTTCATCCATTCTAACCCTTAAAAACCTAGCCGGACATGGTGTAACTATGATTAAGTAAGAAATCTACGTGGCATGGAATCATTCTTAGGCTAAAAATGTGATCAAACATGAGAAATAATAATAAAAGTGCTGAAAATAAGGTTACCAAGATTAAACAATAAGAACGTGCAAGAAGAAACCGAATCTTAAAGAAAAACCGAAAAAGCTCTTGAATTAAAGGTGAAAAATATGTAAATTCTTGTCCTAGATGTTCCACTTTGTTTTGGAGATTTTACATGAATGAAATCCGAATAACAAAAGATTCCTAATGACTAAATATATAGGCTAGATGTCGTTAAGAAGAGTCCCCAAAATATAAAATTCTTTTGGCTAAAAGATAAGGACAAAATAAAAATCCCGTATTTGGTAATTTGTCACACTTAGAAAGTGTGACTAATTTTGTAATGGATCTTGAGCATGAAAAAAGGTGAACCGGTTCGGATCTTTTATTTTTAATAGGTTCGAATCTCCCTTAAAATTCCTCTATAACTTTTTTCTTGACTTCTCTCATCTTCAACTAATCATAACTTCTTTACCGTAGCTCGGATTGGGGTGCTGTTTTTTCCAATGATCTTGTAATTGAAATATCTTCAACTTTATAGCTGGCCCTACATATGAACTAAGGTTGAAAAATTATGAAAATGACCTTCAACTCCCTGTTTCTTGGTTTCTTTCATTATTTTGAGTTCTCTTTCGCACTAACTTGGATGAAATACCTGTAAAATACATAAGAGATACACAAAATAATAAATACTTGCCAAAAGGGTTAGTAGTATAAATATGAGACAAATCCAATATATTTACACCGCACGGGATCATAAAAATACTGAAATTAAGGAGATAAATGTGAAGAATTTATGCCTAATCAGTTCATTCTTGGCATCACTGTCAATTTTTTTTAAAGTTACTAACCACCTATTAATTAAATAAGACAGTGCCAAATTTTATCTTTCATTAACATATAACAACATGAGAAATTAACATAACTTAAACTATGCACACAAAAATTTAAGGATAGAACAACACAGTATATAATAAATAAATGTCGAATCAACCGTCGGCTCCAAGTCTAAAACCCAAATAATAAATCCAACAGAAATGAAATCAATTTAAATATAAAGTTTGTACCAAACGGGCAATACACCCAAATTAAATAACTAAAATTCAATCCTAAACTAAGAATGAAGGGAGTGAAGCGTCAAATCAAGTCCCGCATGCCTCTATAAGTGCTGAAGCTACGCATCCCTGGAATAGAGCATCAAGCTTGGAGTCCCTATGGTTAGACACTTAAAGGTTTTGGAAAATATTCAGGTCAGATCCCAAAACTTTTGAAAAATATACATTAATGTTTTTCATATTTAAGTTGGTGTCGCACTCTCTTGATATATTACTCGCCCCTCAACTATTGTAAACACCTATCGCTTACTTCATAACCCACCTAGTTATACTACCCCGTCTAACTATCCATGCTATGAATACTTTTGACACAATACTCTAACCCGATTACTTTTTATCATTGATTCATAAGTTATATCGCTCATTAACTGTAACACCCTGCCTATTTTAGTCCTGGGTGTTCCGTCCATTGTTAAATTAAATAAGAATCATTTATGGTATAGTTCTCAGCATCACTGTCGAAAACTTTTTAATTACTAATCACCTAGGTCAAATTAAGCTGATGTCAAATTTTATCTTTTATTATGAATACATGCGAAAATAAATTAAATGAACTAAACCATTCACACATAAATATTGTCTGAAACAATCACACGACAGATATATAAATAATTGAGGTCAAATAAACCATCGGTTATCCAAATATAAAATCCAACCACAATTTGAAATAAGTAAACTAAAATCGGAATACACTCTGAGGCATAACTGAATAAACTAAATAATCTGAAGGCAACACGCCCAACTGAACTTCTAAGGAAATCTCATATCTAGAATGAATGAGCTGAGGCGTCTAAAGTAATCTCCTACAATCCTCCACACCACTGCATCTACGTATCTCTAGATAGGATCTCTAAGCTTAGCGTCCCTGTGGCTGGACATCTAAAAGATTTTGACAATATTTTTGACACGTAGATGCAGTGGTGTGGATAAATGTTTATTAAATTAAAAATTCTAAGTGAATGACAGTATTTTATCTCAACCAGACGTCGTGTGTGAACTAAATGAAGTCGAGATTGGAAATTAGCTATGAGTAACTCAGATGATGATTTTGAGGTCACGGTTGGGTTCGTAAGGGCCAAAATATTCAAAATAGTATACTCGGGTGTATAGTTTGAGTCCCGAAAAAGTTTTAGACCAAACCAGCAACTCGATAAGGCATTTTAGTCATTTTATAGCCTAGGGTTAAGGGAGTTACGAGTTTTCAAAGGTTTATATAAACTTGTAGTTGTGTGAGTCTAGGGTAAATGAAGTAGAAAACACTTGGAGTCCATTAGAGTGGAAAGGAAGAGCTTTCTTGGAGCTTAAAAGAGGATTCTTGGAGAAGCTACCCTTGTTCTTGCATCACAACCATTTTAGGAGTGTGGATTAGAAGAAAAGAGTCATCAAAAGAACCAAATAAGTTCATTTCCATACAAGGCAAGTATAAACCTTGCAAAAATTTTATGAGTTATAATACCCATGTAGAGTAGGGTCATTGAATTAAGGATAATTGGCACCATTTTTTAGATTTGAGGAATAACACTTATAGTTGGGGCTAGGATTTAATGTAGAATGA
Source organism: Sambucus nigra (assembly GCA_949130495.1). Classification (NCBI taxonomy): domain Eukaryota; kingdom Viridiplantae; phylum Streptophyta; class Magnoliopsida; order Dipsacales; family Adoxaceae; genus Sambucus; species Sambucus nigra. The sequence continues at coordinate 319,261,098 of OX422215.1, read as the reverse complement.
ACCCAATTCTAAAAATCAAATGAAATCATATGTTATGAGATTTAAATCATGGGATAAATATGGGTTTTATTGATGAACTTATGTCAGAAACATAGAAAGGTGGGATAAATGGTTAATGGATTTAAATTTGATTATTGGATGAAATTGTATGGATTTTATACATGATTTATGTTAGAGATCATCCCTTTAAGTATATTTGATGTTTAGTTATATTTATTGGGAGTCTGGGATTGTTGTATAAAGGTTTGAGGACGTGAATGGTGGAAAATTCCATAACAGTAAACTAGAATAAGACATCTGATATATTTCGAATCGATTTGGCCCAAGGGGGAATCGACTCAGTTTGCCCAGAAATGAAATTTTTTCCTTTTTGTTTCAAACCCTAAAATTTTGGATAATTTATGAGGGAACTCTTGGGACATTTTTAAATTATGGAGGGGAAAATAAAAATTTCAGTAGGCCTATAGTGGAGATTATGTTTACGTAAGTTGAGACGACTTAAGGATTCGAGAAAATTATCCATAATTGAAATTCGAGATAGGTCACGTAAGAGTGAGTGAATTTATGTTTATGACTAGTAGTTGACGAAGGGAATACCTACATATTAATTAAGGGGTAAGTAGGAATCTTAGACTAGTGAGTGATACTCGAAATTATATGAATTGGAATTTTAATTAAAATTAATGGTACGTCGAATATGCGAGCGATATATATTACGTACGAATTGATGAAATTGGGTTGTGTGTATACCTACTAAAAAAAAAAATATATATATATATATATATATAATAAAGGAGGAGGAGGGACTTTTTGTCCTCCCCAACTGACGGCTCGGATTAAATCTAAGAAATTTGGTCTTTATCAACTAACGACTCTGATTGAATGATGAGAGTTTGATGAGCTTAATCTGATGGCTCTAAATGCAAGTTGAGGAACACCTTTGGAATACAATAACTATTCGTGAAAATCAGCACAAGGCTCGAGATGACATATCTCTGTCACTTTGATAACATATTTGTCCCCACTTTTAAACGATTTTGTCACTCACCCACTCCCATCTTACACAGCACTACCATCGTCTCTATCTAAAACCATGTGCAGAACCTCTCTCAAAAACTCTTTCTTTCTCATCCACCACAGTGATCCTCTTTCTTTAAGATCTTCTATTTACTTTTCTGTAGGTATGAACAAACCTTGAACAAAAACAGAGAATTTGTTTCTTTTCAAGTTTCATTTATGGAGAGAGAGTTATCTTCCATTTTGGAGCTGACACCACTTGGGTTTGGGTTAGGTAGCTATGTTCAATACCACTTGGGTTTGGGTGTGTTTTTTTCGGGTAAAACCCAATTCGGTTCAGATGCCCAAACATGCAATTGTGCCTGGGTCAGTGTAGAACTACTCTTAGACGCCTACGTATTTCTTTATTATTTTTGTATTTGTTTCCCTTGCTCGATGGGTACACAAGGCTTTTTAGTTTTTAGCAGGTAGGTCCATGTTTCCTGGCAGCACAACCCCATCAAGAACCATGGGTAGACAACGTGTTGAAGCGTGATGAGGCTGAACGTTTCCATAAACTCTGTAAGCTCAAGTCAGTCCTCTATCTCTCTCTGTGTTCGTGATATTTTGCTCCCGGTCAGCAAATATAAATATCGCGGTGATTGGTTCGTGCAAATATAAACTCCCGGCGGTTGGTTCGTGCAAATATAAACTCCGTACGTCATTTTGCTGATGGTTTGTCATTTTCATAAATATTTTTTTTTTATTAACATGATAAATAAAACTCTCTATTTTCAAGTTCAAAATTATTAACATGATAAATTATTAACGTACGGAGTTTTATTAATCAACCTTTCAATATTTGCAAATTTGTTCACGGGAACTCTGCGATGGTTTATTTGTCATCTCTGGTTTTTAGTCTCACTATTTTTTGTCAACACGGAGAATATTCAAGTGGGGTATGCTGTGTAGTAATGTAAAATGGTAGTTGCAACCTGGTAGTTTTTCTTCTTTTTATCTCATTCTTATGTTTTGTTGAATACATGTCAATCTCTCACCTCTTTATTTATAGAAGTGGTGTTCTTTCATTACAGATCAAACATAGGCCTTTTGAAGGTAAGAATGTGTTACGGACACCTGATTATATATATATATATTTTTATTTACTGTTGGTAATGTCCACCATTGGAAATCCATCTCTAAGTACACAACTGCAATTAGAAGAGTAGGGATGTTTATTTACACTTTTTATCTGATTATTTGTTGTGTACAATATCAAGTTTCTAAAATAATTGAAAATTATGCGCAGAAAGTGCATTTTTAAAAGCTCGAGGTGTCAAGTCATGGGTATATCATATATATCTTATATATTAAAAATTGTAGTGGGTGAAGGACAATGAAGTTTAATATTGGTTACAAAATTATTTTAAACCACTTACTTTTTTTTCAAAGTTCCAAGGCACCAACTAGAAGGGATCGAGGTAACAGTGTTGGGGTGATGGAAAATTGTAGCGTCAACAGGTATCCTATGCTACCAACGCTTAAAGGTGTATTAACCAAATCTATAGACGATTATGTCTTAAAAAAAACATGCCAGTTGTCATCAGTCATCTCAAATGACAAAAGCGAAGCAATAAACTATTATTCATCAGTTTCAACCAAAGGTAAATCCATGTCTTATACGGCCAATCAGTCAAACAGGTAGGGATATCTCCATAAATCTCTTCACAGTTATATGGCACAATCGACCAAATCAGTGAAATGCATCTAATATTGAAAGTTGCAGTGGGTGATGACGATGAAGTTTAACTTTATTTTTTTCTCGGGAAATTATGGGTGAACCGTCAAAAGGGACTGTCTTGGGATCGCATCCCCCCCCCCCCCTTTTTTAACTTTCTTAGTGTTTTGTTTATAACAATTAATATAAAAATTAATTTTTATATAAAAAATTAGTTTTTCTATTAATATAAAAAAGCAGTTTTTTTAAAGTAAACAATTTTTTATTAAAATTAAAAAAAAAAAATTCATAAATAAAAAAAAATTATTAACTTGATATTGCGATAAATTAATGTTGCTGGCGTAGACGCACATTTTCGGACCGACATCATTTGTTGAATGTGGGTCCGCGCCAGCGGCACTAATTAATCATAATATTTTTTTATAAAATATCGCGATTAATTAGTGCTGGCACATACCCATATTCTTGCCCCCACATCATTTGTTGAATGTGGGTCCGTGCCAGTGGCACTAATTAATCGCGATATTTTTTAATAAAATATCGCGATTAATTAGTGCGGCAGGTGCAAGCCCACATTCCTGGGCGCACATCATTTGTTGAATGTGGGTCCTCACTAGCGGTACCAATTAATCGCGATATCTTTAACATAAAATAATGAGATTAATTAGTGTTGTTGGCGTGGACTTACATTTTTGAACCCACATCATTTGTTGAATGTGGATCAGCGCCAGCGGCACTAATTAATTACAATATTTTATTGAAAAAACTATCACGATTAATTAGTGCCACTGACGCGGACCCACATTTTCGGACCTACATCATTTGTTGAATGTTGGTCCGTACCAGCGGCACTAATTAATCGCGATATTTTTTTGAAAAAAATGTTGCGATTAATTAGTTCCACTGATGCCGACCTACATTCAACAATTTTTTTATATTGTTTTAAAAACAGTTGTTTAATACAAAAAATTGTTTATAAATTAGAAAGTTTTAAAGAAATTATTTTTATATCATTTCTTTATAACACAAGAAATCTTATTCTAATAATTTTTGTGAAGACATTATTTTTAATGAATTTTAACTAGAAATTTTTTTGTCATTGTGCCATCGGCATGATCACACACCCTATCAATTAATTTCGAATTATGTTTTATGTTTGGGGGGAGGGGCAATTAAAGCAGTTCATTTTTTGAAATGTTTATCAACAGGCCACGCCTCATTACTTTGTAATCAATTTTAATTATAAGATGTTGATAGATAATTGACTTATGGGAGTGCGCGTGTTCTATAATCTACTAGAAAGCAAATTTATCAACGGGCTAATAACACGATTGTAGGGATATGAATGTGTTATATTGATATACTTAATAGCAAATTTATCACCGTGCCATCGGCACGGGTACACCCTAGTATATATATATAGGTGGTGTGAATACATATAAATAATATTTTATTATGTGTGTGAACATACCTACGCTGCTTGCTCTCAGGAGGTTGCGCGCAGAGGGCGATCCCACCTTGACGATTCCAGTGAGGTCTGGATTAGTGCCCCAGAGCATGGAACTTAGGGAAGCCCATTATGTGACGTGTATTAGTGGAATCAGCGTGTCATTTGGATACGTTAGGTATGTTTGTATCCCAAAGGCTCAGAACCATGTTCGCTCCACGATTGTGTTTATTGATTTTGGGTTCGAGGAGACATGCTGAACCAATAGTCCTTAATTGAGTATGAGAGGTACATGAACTTGATAGCAAAATATGCCAGCATCACAAGGGGAAATTCTTGGGATGCTATATTTTTTGTGTGATGAATATATACCAGTGTAATATAACTACTTATTAGAGACAGTTGAATTGATATATGATGCATATAAAAAAGAATTTTAGTAGTTAAACTTAAATGATCTATCAATACATTGAGACTGTAGTATTGTGCCATATGGAGAAATAGGAGGGAACGATACTTAGTGAGAATAGTCAAATACATTAAGTAGGCGGGAAAAGGGATAATGGTTAGGTATAATACGTTAGGCGTGCACTCACTTAAGATACTCATCTTTCAACTAATGTGCATGCCTAACGTATTCTACCTAACCAGTATCCCTTTCCAACTAATTAATGTATTTGACTATTTTCACTAAGTCTCATTCCCTCGTATTTCTCCATACAACACCATACTACAGTCTCAATGTATTGATCAATCATTTAAGTTTCACTACTTAAATTCTTCTAAATATACATCATATATCAATTCAACTATCTCATATAAGTGATTATATTACACTGGTATATATTCATCACACATGTAATATATACACAAATATAGCATACCTGGAATGGCCTCTTGTGATGCTGGCATACTCTGCTATCAAGTCCATATACCTCTCGTACTCAATCAAGGACTATTGGTTCAGCATGTCTCCCCGAACCCAAAATCAATCAACACAAGGGTGGAGGCGAAAATGGTTCTAAGCCTTTGGGATATGCACATACCTAACGTACCCAAATGACACGTTGATCCCACTAATATACGTTTCATAATGGGCTGCCCTAAGTTCCATGCTTTGGGGCACTAATCAAGACCTCACTGGAATCGTCAAGGTGGGATCGCCCTCTCCGCACAACCTCCTGATAGCAGGCAACATAGGTATGTTCACACACATAATCAAATCATATTTGTAGGTATTCACACCCCACACACACACACACACACACACATATATATATAGGGTTGTGATGCAAGAACAAGGGTAGCTTCTCTAAGAATCCTCTCCTAAGCTCCAAGAAAGCTCCTCTCCTCTCTAGTGGTATCCATGTGCTTTCTATTTCATTTACCCTAGCCTCACACAACTACAAGTTTATATAATCTTTACAAACTCGTAACTCCCTTAACCCTAGGCTACAAAATGATAAAAATTCCCTCTCGGGGTGTCGATTTGGTCTAAAACTTTTCCAGGACCCAAATTATACACCCGAGTATACTATTGTTGTTAGTTTGGCCCTTTCGGACCCAAACATGACCTTAAAATCATCGTCCAAGTTACTCATAATTAATTTCCTATCTCGACCTCATTTATTCCACACACGATGCCTAGTTAAGATAAAATACTGCCATTCACTTAGTAGTTTTTATTCAATAAACATTAATAATTTCTCTCTGATTAGTAATTTAATCAACCCATAGTATTTAATTTCCATTAAATTACATCACACGTGTAATTTAAATTTAACCAAATTAATTCATTTTTATAATTCCTTAAAAATACGGGTTGTTACATTATCCTGATTAACCATAGCCACATTAATTGATCTTTATAACATTCACATTAGTTATATATGTAATATATTCACACTTTATGTATTAAATTCATACACAATTATCTACTTTGTTATATACGTAATATTATGCTACAACAATCACACATATGTCGCGTATAATAACGATCCTTCCTAGTAATAACTCACTCGATTCTTTTCTCTAAAATCCTATCATATCTCAGGTATGCTCACTAACCTGGTTACCATAAGTCGGTTAAGTCACAATGAAATAGGTAAGAATATCGTAAACGTAGTGGAGATGGTCATAGTTCCCTGAGAGTGAGAGAAAATCATACCCAAAGCGTCTCATCTCGAAATTAAATCACACAATAAAACATCGGGTGCCCTGACCTGGGGATTATACTCTCCCTGCATTCACTAGTCAGGGGATTCACCCACATCGCGCAACATCCTATAATAGCACTAGAGGGGTATGTTTTAAAATATCATGCACATTGATATTTATAAATTACACAAATATGTATATTATCTCTATATCCGTATATATAAATAAATACAAATCAGGCAAAATCGTTCCTAACACCCGTAGCACAAGCCAATAATCCTCGAGTCCATCCCGCGACTCTAATCTTATTTAAATTCACACAAATTAAATAATTAAAATATCATTATCTTGTTAAAATATCTGGAATCACCCAATCGTCTCCTTTCCATCCGAAATTCCCAAGGATCCTTATCCCATTAAAACTCTTAAAAATCACAAATTTGCACAACTTTAATATTCTAACCGATTAAACACCTTTCACTAAAAAAAATTTAACTCTCTCCACAGAAGTCCAAATGACCTCATTCAAATATTATTAGAAATCTAAGATACATACATTAATTTTCATCTATGGCCCATTGTCTAATTCAAATTGCACTGAAAATGGCATGCATTTGAAGTGACGTTAAAATTTAGTTAATTCAGGTATTCTGACAAATTAAACACTCTTTACTAAAATACATATAGCTCTCTATATAGAAGTCCAAATGACCTCATTCGAAGATCATTAGAAATATAAGATCCGTACCTTTCTTTTAATCTATGTCCCATCATCTAATTCAAATTACACAGAAAAATGCCATGCATTTGAAGTGCCGCTAAATTTTGCATAACTCAGGTATTCTGACAGATTAAACAACCTTTACTAAAATAACTATATCTATTTACATAGAAGTCCAAACGACCCCATTCAAAGATCATTAGAAACCTATGATCCATACCTTTCTTTTAATCTATGGCCCATCATCTAATTCAAATTACACAAAAATTTGCATGCATTTTAAATGATACCAAAATTTCTGTCACATTCACCAATTTTCTTAATTCAGTTTCAAGGTTTGTTTATGCTTACAAGAACCATTCAATATCATATATTTTCTATGAATCAATCTTATATTTATTTATCAAGATTATACCCATCATATAGGGTTCAATTCTCATGTTTCTTATGGTTTAATTATCACATCCAATTTCTATGAATTCATTCCCAAAAATCCCATTTACATGTGACAACCCTCCCCAAAAACGGATTTGTCGATACCTACCATGATGTGAACATGATTTTCTGCAAATTAAATTGAAAAAAAGTTAATCAATTTCCTATATATGTTCGTAGGGTTTGATTTTTACGTTGTGGAAGATGAATGATTATTTGACCTCCTTAATCCTCTTTGATTTTGGCTCCTAAAGCTCTCCTCTTTCTTCCTTATCTCTTCTTCAATCTCTTAGGATTTAGAATGTGAGTTGTGGCTGCCTCAAACTATTAGAGCTAGGATTATAATCTTTAATCCCGAAATTAGGCTAACGGGCCAAGTCTAAATGACCCAAACACCCCTCTATGAGATTGACTTTGACTAAAAAGGTCCCTATACCCAATTACTACCCCGAGTGCTCTATTTGAACTATCTCGACCTATTCAGAACCAACCGTGTACTCGAAATCACCATCCGAGCCAATTTATAAAAATTTCCTATCGCGACCTTAATATAATCTATACCCGACTCCCAGTTGAGATATAACATAGTCCCATCGATATTATTTCCTGAGGCATATAATAATTATTACACGTTATTTACTACTCACTTAGAAAATTTATTCCATAAATATTAATCATAACCTCTCTCAATCAATATTTAATGACCATATAATATTTATTTTAATGAAATTACTTCACACGTGTAATTAAAAATACTCGAATTAATTAAATTCTAATTATTCAAAAATAAGGGGTGCTACAAGGGCCACCTGGGCTAAGGACAGTACAAACATTAGTGCGATAGGGGATAAGTCCAAGGTCAGAGGCGTCAGGACATCCCCTCGGCACTAGAGTCGTCTCAAACCATCCCATCAGGGAATAATGTTATACTTATGGCGAGGTGGACCCTTCTTTTAGTAGTTGCCCTAAGGGAACCAGGATGGCCAGGACCATTAGAAGAAGGCTCTTCAAACCCCACCAAATACCAGGCCTTTCCAACACATCCATTTCTCCTCAAGTGCAAGGACAGCCACATATTCTTTACGAGCGTGTTTACAACATCCATCAGGCAGACTAGCCATCACATCCTCAAGTGATTAAATGTATGTTATATACTTACGGTAGGTATGCATGAGTTTTTTTATGGGAGCATCACATTCATTTTCTAGTTAAAAATTTGTATCTACGTTGGTACTAGTAGATATAGCCGAGGATGTGTTTTTGCTTGTGGATACCCTTGTAGGAAGGGGTTATTCCCAATGAAATTTTTGTAGAGTCATGGTAGTTGATATTGGACGATTTGTTTTCTACTAACTTATTACTTTTGGATATATTGATGCATGCCATCATATTGGGTATGGATTGGCTAGCTCAGTATCACGTTCAAATAGATTGCAGCACGAAGGCGATCACATTTTTTATTCTTTCTTAGGAGGTGCTCTTAGTTACTATGACTAAGATCGAGGGAGGATATAGCACACACTTGTATTATATAGATGAAAATTCATTTGAGGATGTCACAGAATACTTAGATTTTATACATATTGTTTAGGATTTTGTGAACGTATTTGATGAGGTTGCATGATTACAACCCAACTGAGAGGTAGACTTTTGTATAGATTTAGCATCGGGCTCTAGGCCCATCATGAGGGTACCATACTAGATGCCTATTTTATCAATGAGGAGTTACTAGAACATATTCAGGAGTTATTGAGTCAGGTATTCATATAGTGGAGTACGTCTTCATGGGGAGATCCTATCCTATTTAGGAAGAATAATATGGGTATGCTCTAATTATGTGCGGATTATTAGGAGCTAAATAAGGAAACGATATGAAATAAGTATCCATTATCGCATATCGATGATTTATTTGATCAGTTCAGGGGTGCATCATTATTTTCTAAGATTGACTTGATCTCATGGTATCACCAGTTACGCATTCATGAGGAGAACGCCCCCAAGATGGATTTTTCGACGCGATATAGATCGTATGAGTTTTGAGTCATGCCATTTGGTATGAACAATGCACTTACAGGGTTCATGGATCTGATGAATCAGGAGTTTCAATTATTTTGGATCAATTCATCATCCTATTTATTAATAACGTCTTAATATGTTCTTGATCGAAGGAGGAGCATGCATAACTTTTGCGGTTGGTTTTACAGACAGTACAGGAACCTAAGTTTACTCAAAGTTCTCTAAGTGTGGTTTTTGGCTATGAGAGGTTCACTTTTTGGGCCATATGGTATTCGCAACTAGATTTTTAGTGGATCCTATTAAGGTTTTTACAGTTGTAGATTGAGGATAACTCACAATGCCTACAAAAGTTAGGAGTTTATTAGGTTTGGAGGGGTACTATAAGAGGTTCATTCAAGGGTTTTTAAAAATTTATGAACTACTAGCTCTCCTCGCCCATAAGGGAGTACTATTTGTTTGGTGCAAAGACTACCAGAGAGCTTTTGAGGATCTTAAGGACAAGATCACCACTGTGCTCGTCCTGCCATTACCGTGGGGTAACAAGGAGTATTTATTATATACGAATGCATCACTCCATGGGCTAGGAGGTATGTCGATAAAGGAGGAGATACATGTAACTTATGTGTCCCAAAAGCTTAAGACTCATGAGGGTAACTACCCGATTCATGATTTGGAGTTGGTTGCGATAGTCTTTGCCCTCCATTTCCATTGGGTGAGAGGTTCATAATGTATTTCGATCATAAGAGTCTCTAACACTTATTTACACTAAGGGAGATGAATATGAGACAGAGGAGATGGCTCTAATTTGTAAAAGACTACCACTTTTCGATTGAGTATTACTTGAGGAAAGAGAATATGGTAGAGTAAGCATTGAGTCGGAGGCCAACTATTATGGAAACATTATGGGCCAAGCATAAGGACGATTTAGCGAACATTTAGGTAGCACAGTGTAGTGCCACTCGTTATATGTATTTATTGGAAGTATTTTGGGGGGTTTTGACCGTTACACCAACTATGGTGACACGGGTGATGTCGACACAAGCTCCCGATTCCTTCTGCCAAGGGAGGATATGAGAACTTGTATTAGGCGGGGTTTTTTTTTTATCAGATTAGATGGAATATTGAAGTTTCATGGATGATTGGTTATGCAAGAGAATGTTGAGTTGAGGAAATGAGTTTTGGCCGAAGCACACAAATCACGTTTCACAATGTATCTTAGAGGGGATGCAATGTATCGGGATACGTGTAAGTCATAATAATGGACCTAATTGAAGAAATACTTTTCATAATATGTGTCCAAGTGTTCCACCAGCCTATTATACTACACCAAAATAGGCAGATTATCACAGTCTATTGATTACGGTCTAGAGCCGTAATAAGCTTATAATGGTCTAGAACCGTAACCCCTTATAAAATACCATGACCATTAATATGATGAGGTTAAAGGGTAACCACAATTAGAAGATGTTCATGATCTAGAACCGTGACCAGAGGGGTCACAGTCCAAACTTCCCGCCATTAATGGTGTTCACGGACCAAAACCATGACCCACTCGTCACCAATATCAGTGAATTATGGTCACGGTTTAGAACTACGACCCTCAAAGCTAGTTCAAAATAGTCATGTTAATTTGGTCATGGTCCAAAACCGTGACCATTTCTCGAGCTTTAATTAGTCATAATAGTGGTCACGATCTAGAACCGTAACCAAGTTTAAGTGATTGATTGATCACAACAGGGGTAATAGTTCAAAACCGTGATCAAGTTTAGGGTATAAATTCGAGAAGTTAGGGCAGTGTTGATTTCAGTAGCGGTGTTCATCTATCTCTATCTCTTCAGTAAATCATTTTCGACGAATAATAATGTTCACCTCTCCTTCTCCATTAATTCGGGCTAGTCTCTCTCTCAACACTGATACATCTCTCTCTGTCTCTCTCTCTGTTGCTCTCTCTCTCTCTCTCTCTTTGTATACATTTCAGTGTGTGTGTTCCAATATGTGTTTCAATGTGTGTGTGTGTGTGTGTGTGTGTGTGTGTGTGTGTTTATGTTTGAATGCGTGTATGTTTCAGTGAGTGTGTATGCGTGTGTTTCAATGCATGTGTGTGTTTGTACACTCACACATTATGGCGGAATTGAAATGCACGAAATTGTTTAGAGCTCAAATTGAGTCAAAGTTTGAAAGGTTTGAAATGCATGAAATTGTTTGGAGCTCAAAATATTTTATCAAATATAATTAACTCAAATTAAGTTAAAGTTTGAAATTCACGAAAAATAAGTTTTAAAAACGCTTAAGTTAGTTAAAACCATCAAGTAGCGGAATTGAAATGCACAAAATTATTTGGAGCTCAAATTGATTCGAAGTTTGAAATTCAAGAAATTATTTGAAGCTCAAAAAATTTTAAAAATATTTCATCGTATATAATAAACTTAAATTGAATCGATATTTGAAATGCACAAAAAATAATTTTTAAAAAATCCTCAAGTTAGTTGAAAATATTATATATACGGTTAAACATCAAATTTTCAAATAAAAAGTCCTTACCAATGTACATAACAAATATTTGTGTGTTTGTGTGTGTGTTTGATTATTCTCACGTGTTTAATATTGAATATGGCCCTAATTATTGTTTAAAACTGTACAAGAAACCCTTTATGTAGAATTGACTTATTAAGGTTTTAGACTTGTTCTTGGGTTTATGATAACTGGAATATATATTGAGTAATTTAGATATAGTTATAAGTTTAATTAAAATATGAGAAAGTTCATGTTAGGTATAGTTAATTCTATGACTCCGTGAGTAATACCCTTGACACCAAATACTTGAAAATGTAAAATTATTGCCATGAGAAGATATTATGTTTGAATACCCCATGATATTATTTTCTTTTAATTATGTCCATGGGAATCTTTCAAGTAGACAATTTAGAAGGAGTATGGGATAAACTTGTGTTCGATTCTTGGGTCGATGGTTTTTGTGGCTTGTAGTGAATGATCATGGTTGCATACGGATGATAGATACTTAAAATGCTCACTCTATTAAATCTTCATAATAAACCTTTAACTAAGTATTTATCTTCATGACTACCCTATCTTAACGACTACACACATACACACACACTAAAAAATGCACACATATGACCATACACACATACACTTGCACATATACTCACACGCGCACATATAAGTAGTAAATATTTAGAATATAGTCATTTCGTTAACTTGTTGTGGTTGTGTTCGCCCCTTCCTTAAATGGTTGCTTTTGGGGTGAACTAAAATTAGTTGAAGGGCTTGCACAATTGGTGGAGAAATAGTAATTTTAGGTTTAATTGAATAAAAATAAACTTAAATTGGAGTTCTTGTTTCTAATTGATCGGATAGAAAATCAAATTTTTTTTAGGATTAATTAGATCCATTACCTCTACAACTCATATTCACACCATTCTATATATTTTCTCAGGAAAAATGAGTCGTTGTAGTAATTACTTTCAACAAGAGTACGAGAGGGTGAAATTCACCGCAATAAAACATCTTTCATTAGTGCACTCCATATAGAGGGAACTCATATTTACAAGTACTGGAATAGGAAAATTAAACAATTAAATTACCTTACAGATCATGGAGTTGATCTCTCGTAAGAGTACATATTCCATCATATTCTGTTTTCCTTGCCATAATGCTAGGATGAGGAGGTAAAGAATATATTTTCCTTTATAATCCCGAGAGAGCACTGACATTGATGACAATGTTAGAAAATGCTAAAAAAATATTCATCCATTGTGGATACAACTATGTGAAGAGACTATTCACCCAGATTGCAACGTCTCGCGGCATATGCATATTATAAATGATCTTGCAAACGAGTTAAAGAAGAAAGGAATTTGAGTTCGAGTTGGGACCTTTATACGTCAATCATAGATACACTTATTTAAAAAGTAATACAAATTGGATGGAAATCATATACACCGATCATGTTTTAAAGCCGTTTAAAAGGTATATACATATATATAATTGTAAACCATACTTTCTTACATACGCTTCTAATTTTGTTTCAATTGTAAGAAATGTCAAACATAAACAAAAATAGTTAACCAAATAGCGAAACACCACTAATTGGGTGTTCTCCTAGACCCCAACCTCAATTATCACCTCCTCTAGGTTATTAATACTCACCTATGTAGAAGAGTTAATCTACCACTCCATCTCCCAACCATTAACCTCAAAACCCCCTATTAATCCAACACCCCCACCTCCTGCTATCGAGGGATCCCAAGAAAACCCTAAGAAACCCATTGGGTTCTCCTTGAGAGAGAATCATCCAACTGGAGATAAATCCGATCTTCAACTTTTTAAAGATCATTGTTTGTCACTCGAAAAGATGGAATTGGGTATCGGGGGAGAATAAAACTAAAATAAGGATGATCCTTCCATATAGGATGACGTTTCGCAATAACTTGATAAGATATTTTCATTCCCAGCTAGTTCGAAGGTTCTTTCTCGAGTATCTAACCAATTGAAAACCTATCGAAAGAACCTTGGGCATAATTTTTTTCTCGAAAGTGGCAACGAGTTCTGATATTTTAGGGTTAAAAGTTAGATTTGCCCAAAATGTTGAAATGCCCACTAACCAGTGCAATGACTTCTTGGAGAATGATGTCGGAGAGGGAAAATTGACTGAGAGGGAGAGAAACAAACTGATCAGGTCAAAAAAAATTTGATGTCCACAAACTTTGGGTAAAATCTTATGATGATTTGAAGGATGGATGGGGAAAATTAACCAAGGGGACTCCAGAAGAAGGTGAAGATGCTAATCGGGTCAATGTGTACTTGCATGCCCAACAGGAAAAAAGGGTCAATAAATTTCCAGAGAAATTGCCTTCGACTCTGGTGAGTTTGAATTTATTTATCATACATATACATGTGTAATACCCAATAATTTTGTGAAATTTTATTTTAATTATGGAATTTGGATTAATTAATTCAAATGGAGAAAATTTAATTTATAATTAATCCAGATTTAATTGTAATAATTTCTACCATGACGAGAGTTAGTATTTATCATAAATAATTATGTTGAATATTACTTAGAGAGTAAAGTAATATATGAATACAAGAATATTATTTTGGCCAGGAGTGAAAAGTACGGCAGTTGCAACACATTTAATTGGGACACGTGTGTGAGTCGTGTCATTAATACTTTATTGGGCTAAAAAGGATGATCTATTTTTAAGTAACTCGTATGGCCATTTTGAGTGCGCCAATGTATCCGTAAGGGTCGAAATAGTGAGAAAACACTACTCGAGTGTTTTATTTGGATTCCGGAGCATTTTAGCCCAAAACGACATCTCAGAGGGGTATTTTGGGATTTTGGAATTTTTGAGAATTAAAATGGACGAAAATCAGGAATTGAATTAGGAATCTACGTGGGTCAGAAGAGAGTTGTCAGTTTTCAACCTACGTGAGAGAGAGGGAGATAACCAAGAGGAAGAAAGATAACCCAACAATGCTTTGGGCTAAGAAGTCAAACCCTTCCACCGAAAATCACACCAATGCATAGATTGGGAAGAGAGGATCATCCTCATACCAATTTCATTCAACGATTCAGAAGTTCATAAAAATTCAAGTGTTTATCTTGCTAAAATTTTGAGCATATATGATTCATGTTAACCCTAGTTGATGAGATAACCAAGAAACTATGGAATTAAGGCTAAATTGTCAACTAATTTTGAAATTTGAAGATTGGTTTACATGTTGATGACTAACCCTATTGTAGGAATGATAAATCTATAAATTTTATGTTATAATCACGAAAATAATTGGGGGTTTTGAATGATTGTTTATGGTGGGTTTATTTGAAAGGACTTTTAAGGATTTGAGGTATTAGTTTAAATTGGCTATGATTATGTAAAAATTTATCATTGTAATTATGTTAGAAAGTACCCTATTATGATTAGGAATGGTTTAGAATCATTGATTGAGAGTTGGAATTAATTTTAGACGAATTTTGATGAGGAAAGGATTGGGAAAATGAAGTTGGGAAGAACAAGGGAAATCTCAGAATTCTCATTCAAAAACCTGCCCAGGTCGTTTGAATGAGAATTCCAATGAGACTTCTAATGACATTTTTGAGTTCATTCGAAGTGAGAAATTCATTCGAATGACCTCGTTTGAACGAGAATCCTGGACTTCTAACGAGATTCCAGAATGCTTATTTTGGCCCGGACAAATTAGAACCCTTCTAGGTTGGTTCAAGTGAGAGAAATTAATCTATGCTATCATCGAATGACTTAAATTCGTAGTTAGTAATGAGTTGAGAGAGACTATTCAAGGGGATATAGCGGGGTAATAGATCCTTAGAGAAAATGTATATGTTAGAGAGATAAGTCAAAGTGTTGCAATAATGTGAATAGTAGCGACGATAATACTATTTATAAACTCGAGGAATTGGGTTGCGAGAATACCTATTGTATATATAATAAGTTTTGTATATACTTATTGATTGAACTAATGTGTGTATAACATACCTACGCTGCTTGCTATCGAGTGGAGTTTACACGTTTTGGACAATCATGCCTTGAGGATCCTTCAGGTGGGATATTGACTTGTACCACTAGAGCATAAAATCTAGCTACGGACAATCTATGAGAATGATAGTGATGACGGTCGTATGGGTGCGTAGGTATATGCGTACCCCATCGGCTTAGGACTGTGCTCGCCTTCAATATATGTGTTTTATTTTGATGGTTCGCGAAAGGCTGAACCTTCAGTCCTTTATGCAAATGAGTTATGCAATAGGACATGATAGCAGAGTATGTGGACACCGCAGCTGTGTCTCGGGGTGCAATATATATATATATATATATATATATATATATATATATATATATATATATATATATATATAATGATATCTACTGTGTGAATTGAGTATGTAGAATTAATAATGAAATCTAAAATGAGTTAAGTAGCAAACACTTAATTATATTAAACTTAAAGTGTCTATTTATACTAAAGAGGGATTGGTTCTATGTATTTTACATAGCGAGGGAAATAATCGGGATTGATATCGGACTATGATGGGTTATTAGACAGGAAGGACTAGTTAGTATGGGAATAGAATTTGTGGGATTTGAATATTCGCTAGGCGTGCACATTGGATGAGAGGTGAGCACCTCAAGTGAGTTCGATAATTTAACATGAAAAATATATGTGCTAATAAATCATTTTAAGCACTTATTGATTTTTAAACTGTTTTCAACTCGGGCTCTGACCCATTTTCTGCAAATCTCTTTTCTTGTCAAATTATTTTAGGTTCTCAGCCATAGGGATGCTAGGCTTAGGAGTTCCCTTCATTCAATGAGCTATAGCTGTTGTGGAGGCTACAAGACTTTGGTAGTAGATGCCTTTGAGTCTATCATTCCTTACATTGGAGTTTTTGCATCAGTTAGACATGTCATCCCTTTTTATTTATATACTCAGAGATTTGAGATTTAGTTCATTACTCTTCTCAGTTGCTGACTTTATTTAGTTGGATAATTCTATTTGACTTGAGGCTCGAAGTGTTTACTCCAATCCCTTTTGTTATGTCAGTTATTTCATTTCTTATGAGATTGGATTGAATGGTGAATGTTTAGCTATTTTTCTTAAATGGTTTTATATTAATTGAAAGATAAAATTTTAACATCAACCTTTTTAAATATTAGGTGGTTAGTCTTAATAATAAAATTTTGACAGTGATGCATAATATGAACCAACTGGATATTCTGATTTAATTAATAAAGGACTGATCACCCGGTATTTAATTAGGCGGGGTGTCACAACATGCTATAATAAAATATTGTTAAAATAATAGTCCTAAATATAATATTATGTTACACGAAATAATAAAAGGCATGTCGAGCAGTCATTCCTTGTACAACCCCTATGACATTGAAGAAGATGTCCGAACCAAAGTATTTAGGAAGGAAAATGAGGGGAGGAAAAGAGTTGTGGTCTCATGTATGACAAGTAGTATATTACAACATAATTCACCTCTAATGGGCGAGAGCTCTTAAGTGAGGAGTCACGTGGAGAGGGAGGAGGAATACCATGCTAGGATAAAAGGAAAGGTTACATAGCTTCGGAGGGAGGTGGGCAATGCTTGCGGCAAGATGACAATCCTGACGAATGAAATCCATGGGTTGGTCAGATTATTTACTCAACATTTGGGAAACCTCCCTTAGATTCCTCCTCAAATATTTCCTTATCCTACACCTCAAGGTTTCCCCTCCCAAATGCCTCCTCATGGAACATTCCCCTCCTAAATTCATCCTCACGCGACACTCCCCTCCCAAATGCCTCCCCTGAAACATTTACCTCGTAAATGACTCCTCCTAGAACTTTCCCCTCCAAAATTCCTCCTCGAATATTCCGTGGATCATCGTCAACCATGCACGGTGACTTTGGGGAGTCGTATTATATAAGGGACTTGTCTAATATCATGCTTATTGACGCATGCACTCTCATTTCCATGATTGTCAGAACAAATTTACACAATCTTAATTTGGCAAATAAAATTTATGATGGTTGCCAAGATGAGTCTGTGTATACTGACCACAGGGAAGGGCTTCTGCTAAGAAACTATAAATTATTTTTTTAACTAGCTAGTTCATTTGTTGGTCAAGTCAACACATTGAATAATATTTTATTTTTGAACAAATTTATAACATTTAAATTATATGGGAAATATGTTTGGTTCTATTCCATATTTACTGAATAATCGACTTGAATGATTTTTCTTTGAATTTGTTGGGTTGAATGACTTTTATTGAATTATAAACTGAGAGTTCTTGTATCCAATATGACCTTCATTTTAACTTATTTATATAGGTGACTTGAATTTTAAAGAATAATTAATGGCTTCCCCACAATACAAAGTGTGGATGGGAGAGAGTCATAGAGTATCTGATAATCATGTAAATTGCATTTAGGAATTTATTAAATATAAAGATAAAAGCCTTAAACGTGATAAGACTCTATGTTCGTACAACAGTTGTATAAAAAAAATTTAAGTTTTGGGAAGAGATTGAATTGAATTTAATAATGTTAGGTATGATACAAGACTATAAGATATGGATATTCCATGGAAAAAAGAATGTACCATATGTTCCGGAATAATTACTGGTACATAATTGCGTGACGGAATCCCACCGAATGGAAATGGTGACCGATTCGCCAACACATTATTCTTTGACCGACCTAATTGATGATGCTTACGGAGTCCACCACCATCTAAATCACCAGCCTATTGATACAGATAATATGCATTATCACTAAGTTAATGAATAAGTTGATGCTGAATTACCCAAAAATTAGGAATACATATAGTTGAGAGCCAATGCGGATAGACCTTTGCATAAAAATTGTGAAGAAGATCTCTCGATATTATATACATTGCTCGAGCCGAGGTGGGAGAGAAACTCATGCGTCATTCGGTTGATTCACTCATCTGGAAGGTTTCAAACACACAATATTCTGAATTTTCAAAAGAACCAGACAATGTACATCTTACATTATCAACTAATGGTATCAATCATTTCGGTAAACAATAATCAGTGTTATTGGACAGTTCTCATGGCATCTTTAAGTCTTCCTCCAACACTCTATATGAGAAAAATATTTCACATTAATGTTGTTGTTGATACCCGGGCTAAAGTCTCCCAATGAAGATATTGATATTTTTTAGCCCCGTTAATCAAAGAACTTAAAGAGTTATATGATGAAGGAGTGACGGAGTTTGAAATTCACAATGGTGAAGATTTCATACTTAAATCAATGGTTATGTGGGAGATCCACGAATTTCCTGCCTATAGGACCTTATCCGTTGTAATGTTCATGGTTATTATGGATGTCCCATCTGTGGGACGAAAACTAAATCCAATTGGCTACATCATAATGGGAAGATGAATTATACATGTCATCATAGATTTCTATTGAGTAATCACCCTTTTAGGAATGACAAGTTTAACTTTTTATCTATCACTCAAGAGTGTAGGGCAAAACCAACTCAGGTTTTCGGTTATTAAATCAAGGAAAAAGCGAAGGTTATGACTTCGGGGAATAAGTTCATTGGGAAAAATACCTCAATTTGTAGGCCACAAGCATAAATATAGGGATGATCTGATAGATCCTAGTAAAATGAAGGCATGGTCCAAATGGTCAATCTTATTTGACTTGTCGTACTAGAAAGAGCACCGTGTAAGGCATGTAATTGATGTGATGCCCACGGAGAAGAATTTTGTGAAATATATGGTAGGAACACGTCTGGGTGGATTTCATTCAAAAGATGGAGAGAGGGTGCATCGCGATATTAAGTTTATGAAAATAAAAAAACAAATTGTGGTTAAAAATTGATCCTACAACTAGAAAAAATTCAATTCCCATGTGTGCATTCACTTTGACTACTAGTGAGAAAAAAATCCTCCAAACATGTTGTTCAATTTGAAACTTTGAACGGCTATTCCGATAATTTAAGTAGGGTTGTAAGCAACCAAACAAATGACCTAAAATATTACAAGTCTCACGACTACCACATCATCATCCAATTAATCCCTATGCGGTTTAATAATGGATTTTCTGAGCGAAAAGATCTCCGCATGGTGATTATGTATATTAGTTTGAACTTCACCTTACTGTGTGAAAGAGTTGTAAACAAGGATCACATTAATGCTACAAAATCCACTTTAGCTGAGGCAATTTATGTCTTGGAGAAGTCTTTTCCTCCATCATTCTTTGACATCAGCGTCCACTTGCTTGTGCATTTTTGCGATAAGGCTTTTTTGTGTGGACTCGTTAGATATCGCTGGATGTAGCCTTCCAAGAAATTGATGAAAACCATCAAAGACTACGTTAAAAATACATGGTGAATTGGAGGGTCAATTGTGAAAGAAATTATAACAGTAGAATTATCGTTATACGTCTGGGAACATATACTGAATCAAGGGTTAAGGAGGTTTAATACTTGTGGAGAATGAGTGATTGAGGAACCTAGCTATTTTATATATGAATTGCCTTCCGATAACCCTAAAGATATGGGACTCAATAATTTGTAAGACGAGTAAGCACTTCATTATGTCTTCGAATCCCAAGATGAAGCTGGAAATTGGAGAGAGTAAGTAACTACATATATAACTTATTTTTGTTTAATTACTTATATTCTCTATATTTCCCTCTAAACTCTAAAATTTGATGAACACGTCTAGGTATTATGAGCGCAAAATAGTAAGAAACCAGAAGAGAAGTGCTTTTAGGGCATGGGTATCAAAAGAGGTAATTCCAACCTCTTTTGTTGCGGTAATTTTTGTATGTGTTGTAAAACATGGCCTAATACAAATTCATTAAAAATGTAGCTTTTAAAGAAAGGTGACTTCCCCCGTGCAAGGAAAAACTATTGACATAAAACAACACAATATTAATTTCTTCCTTAATTTCTAGTGTAGCTAGTAAAAGCGATGAAAATCCAAAGGACACGGTGTTGACCTATTATGGGATTGTCCAATAAATCCTAGAACTAGATTGCTTAGACTTCAAAAAAAATTATTTTCTATTATGATTGGTTGAAGGTGGAGGACACTACTAATGGTTGTAAACTTGATATTCCCTTAAACCTTGTAATAGTAGATTTATCTAAGATGGAAAGTAAAGATTGCTTGATCGATGAGCCTTTTATTTGTGCCTTTTAAAATGTCAAGAAGGTATTCTACTCTAAGTGCATAAACGATGACAATTGGTCTATTATTATACATGCATCGAAGGGTTTGAATTCTGAAGCAAACGCATTAAAGGCCCTTAAAGAGTTCTAGTCTGCTCTTGATGACAATCCTAATTTGGTCATTCTTTTAGTTGATTTAGATAAAGATTGAGTTTCAAAATATTATATTATTTCCATTTAGTTAACTATAGTATGAAAACAGTATCTGCATCGTATATATGGACAACCCTCATATTTAATTATGTTTATGTATCTTCTACTCATATATATAGTTATCTTACACTTGCTTCCCCATCGCTCACATTTTGAAAAATATCATTATGTAGATCTTCTTAAGTTTTGAATGCAACACTAATACCAAACCACCAATCTAAGGCAACCATACAAATGGTCATGTATTATGTTAATGTTCAATATGTGTGGTTGCCTCGATTGGTAGTTTGTGTTGTGCGATGTTCACTGAAGGCATCAAAGTCTCTTATTGGTAACACTAATTTCATTTTTTTATATTATTTCATTTTT
Source organism: Sambucus nigra (assembly GCA_949130495.1). Lineage (NCBI taxonomy): Eukaryota > Viridiplantae > Streptophyta > Magnoliopsida > Dipsacales > Adoxaceae > Sambucus > Sambucus nigra. The sequence goes on along the minus strand of OX422215.1, from coordinate 319,239,320 downwards.
AGCTTATATCATTAATCCGATCTTTTAATTATCATATTTACATTCACATAGTTTTTCATAATTAAAAAAACCTAAAAAGGGAGCCTATACAACAATTTCCAATTTAGGGTCTTCTAATAATTTTCTACACTTTCAACACATTTCGCATAGATTTTCATAAATCAAAAGAGATCTGAGATTTAGATTATGGGTTAGACCCCAACCTTATTCATCTTACGAATTATGTAGACTTTGATGACATTTTGGCTACGTAGGCAATCCAAAGATATTTTGAGATTCAATTCCTTTGTTACTTATCATTTGGAATATTTTGTTGTCCTATTTACAGACCTAGTTAGAGAAGGAACATTTTGAAGTCTTGTTTCGTAGAAGGAAACAATCACTGCATTGGATTTCGATTAGGATATTGTGATGTTAATATCATATTCACTTAAGCATGCATTATATTATTATTTGTGTTGTATAATTTTATGGCTTTAGTTAGTTAATTTGTGTTGTACTATTATATTTTGATTTGTGGATGGCGTAGTGGATGAATATTTATTTCTAGAAATTTAATCAGGTTTGAAAATCGCACTGGTTTTTTTGGGATGCAGAAGATTAAAATTTATTTTTTTAATTTGGTTACGGTCCAAAATCGTGACTAAATATATTTTTTATTTGGTTTTAGCATTGGTCACGGTCCCAAATCGTGACCCCTAGTTTGACAATTTAAAAACATAAAATAGTTCATCATGATTCAAAGTCGTAACTAAATATTTTATGCTTTTAAATTATCGCACTAAGGGTCACAATTTTGGACTGGACCCCCAGTGTGACCATTCAAAATTGTCACACTGGGGTCACGATTTTGGACCTTAACCCCCACTGGGCCATGACACCCAGTTGAGGTTATAGTTTTAGACCGTGATCCATAATTTTATCATCGTTAATATGGTCACAATCCAAAACCGTGGCCCATTGGCCTTGGTCACGAGATAAAATGGTGGCCATCGGCCTATTTTGGTGTAGTGTTAGTCAAGGTGGAACACCATAGATCGGTGGGAGAATTACATCATTTCGAGATTCTCGAGTGGAAGTGTTACATCATCTTCATGGAATTTATAGTGGGATTGTCGAGGTCCCATAGAGGGAATGATTCCATTTGGGTCATCATTGATAGATTGATGAATGTGTCTCATTTCCTTTCGGTTCGGACTGATTACACCCCTAAGCAGCACACCAAGTTCTTCTTGTCAGAGATTATATGGATACATGGAGTACCACATGACATTGTATCTCACTGGTACATTACGTTCGTATCTCGATTCTAGAGGGGTTTTCAAGAAGCCAAGTGGGTACAAATGAATTTGATTATGATATTTCACCCTCGGTTATACGGTCATACTGAGCGAGTGAATCAAATTTTAGAGGATATGCTTTGGGCGTTTGTTTTGGATCTTAAAGGGAGTTGGGATAAGCACTTATCACACATGCAGTTTTCTTACAATAATAATCATCAGTAGACTATTTATATGGCACCATGCAAGGCTTTATACGAGGGACCATATCATTCGTCGAACAGTTGGTTAGAGATAGGGTAACATAGGATATTTGGGCCAGACATTATTCGGGATACCTAAAAAAAGGTGGAACTCATTCGAGCATGGATGAAGATGACACGGGTTCAAGAAGAAAGTTATGCTGGCGATAGAAGGAGAAAATTAGAGTTTCAGTTGGGGAACCAAGTTCTCTAACACATAAAGCATGGTTTTAGTCTACTTCTCTAACACATTCCATGTGGAAAATCAGCATCCTGAACTACGTAGAATTTGATCTCATGGATACATGAGTACATAGGTGCAATGCTGAGACTCCCGTCGTGAGGCCGAGCCTTAGCATCCACACACACTAATGTCCTAACGTTACATACACCCATACACTCAATACCCATATACATTAATAAATTTATATTGCACATATACATATTCATAGCACTCCTGTATATTGGTACACATATCAACGATGTTCCTATACCCCTCACCGATATCCTTTTTCATACCTAAGTAAAAGTTTGTATTTAAGGGATTCTCACATATAACGGTCACTTTTCACGTTCAAAAAATTAAACTAAAAGTAGTTATAAAGTAAAATGCGGTAATAAATATATATATATAATGAAGCATAAATTACAAGTGGTATTCCCAACACCTCTTCACTTGTAACCTGGTTCCTAAACCCATACCATCAGTCTCTAGAAGATTCGCAGACCCCCACAATCCTTAAGGTAAGCACGATAGGGCTAACCTGACCTCTTTTATTTTTTTTATATGAAACAAATTGGTGACTTTGGTCAACTAAAAAACCCCTTGCGTGAAGGCTTAAGTTAAGGTCATACACCAACTAAACATGGTGTTTAACGACATCAATGGGCCTACCGAAACATATATGCAAAGGAAATAGAGTGACCCCAGGGAATCGAAGCTAACAATGAGGCATCGAGCATCCCACGACACCACACTAACTCTGATATGGTAATATAGAGGCTAAGATCCACATATGAAAACATTTAAAATTATTTTTAAGAAAACTTTCATGTATAATTTTACGTGTGAAGTGAAATATAGTGTACAAGTGTGAGAAATCTAGTGATATGTTCGATCTATTGTTTAGAAAAATAAAATAGAGATTGGTTTGTCCGGACACTTGATTTGTTTTAATGTTCGGAAAGAGAATGGAACCACAAACTAGTTTGAAGAGGATGAACACTCCAACTATCCTTTTATTTTATATCTTTTCCTTCACTCTTATTTTCTCTGGTCTTATTTCGCGCACTATATCTTTCTTTTTTACTCTATTTTTTATTCTCTCTTGATTTTTTATTCACTCTTATTTCCTTCACATGTGATTTTTTTACTCTATTTTTTAAAACCAAGCTAACTAGAGACAAAACGTAAATATGTTCCTCGAATCTCATTGTCTTGCCAATATTAACTAGGATACTAAACACACCATTCGATCAAATCCCAATCAATGGATCACATATCTCCTTAAGTGATTGAGAGAGAACAAATACACAATATGTGTAAACTTAAATTAACGTTCTAATAAAAAGCCACATGTAAAATCTAATGGTGAGAAGTTAGAGTATTTGTTATGTGAGAGGGAAACAAACACGATCCATTTAAAATCAATTGTGTGGCCGGATTCAATTTGGATGAATCTTATCAATGCTCCACAATAAGCCATATAATAAATATCAAATAATTTATCTTCTCGATAAAAATTTAGAAAAATCCTTTAAATTAATTATAATTAAGGAAAAATATGAGAAAATCCTGAAAAGTTATTTTAAATTACTTTTTACCAATTTCATATTTTAAACCATCTTTAGATGTGGAAAACGATTATTTTATGAAATGAATAATGTGTAAATAAAAATCTAATAGTGTTGTCCATCCACTTCTTTGCCTTTTACTTTTTTTCCCTTTAATGATGAGTCTTGGACCTTTTTGGCATGTTTTTGAGTGTATCTATATATTTTACATACGATGGTTTATCTTTATAGAAAACTTATTATACAAATAGCCAAATGAAAGACGCAAACTAGTGCAGACTCCCATGCCTATTGAAGTCTTCAATACTTAGGGGATGCACATATCGAGTATCACGTTATTTTGCCGATTACTTAATTGTTACTCCACCAAAGCTAACTCAGGCCATAAATGATTCATAAGTGCCAATCATTCCATATCCTCGACATTTCATAGGTGGGATGGATCATGTTATCGATACTAACTTGCACCGTTCGACCTTGGTGGCTATCGATTTAGAGGAGGATTTCCATGGTATGGTGTCATATAATAGGGTGGCAGGAAATAAATGGGAGTACATCTAGGGAACAGGTTAACGATGATGATAGATGATGATAAGGTAAGGGGGAGGCCACATGATAGACCACACGATGGGTTGTATTGTGTTTGGTTACCATTATATATATACTCCAGAGATTGGGTCGTTGTCTACTAAAGATGCACCAACAGGGAGGATGATATCGCCTATACGATGTTATTTTTCGATATTTTGGGCATTTTGTATTTTCTTACCACATTAGGGCCAAATGTCATTGCTTTATATACGTGCACCCATGCGTTCATACTCCATTCATGAATTAATATATTTCAGTTGCGTCTTTGCATAACATAACACATATGATTGCAATTTAGAATATTTTAATTGAGAACACACATTACCTTTTAGACGTTAATCGCAACAAAAAAAATGTTAAGAAAGAAACGTAAATTGCATATGATAGTTTTTGGAAATACAGGATTCAAATTGATAAACGCAATAAAATTGAAATTTTAATTTATAGCATTATATTAAAGTTAACCACTAGGGTTTTGTTTACCAGCCCTTCTCATAACATGTCTTTCATTATTAATTTGGCACCATTCGAGGTGAGGTTTCCTTGATACAAAATTCAATTTGACAATAATAATAACTTCGGGTGCACTATAGTTATTTATGACACGATGTGGCTAATACGGATTGTCACTATATAAAAGTCCTCTATAAATACTTTGGCTCATAATTTATGGAAGAGGTCGTTGTTAACACGTCTATGTGTTGCATCCAACCTAAAAAACACACTAAACTCAAATCTCAACATGTTCAACACTCCCTTTGAATTTTTGTTTTGTGGGTTAATTAATTCTAGAACAAACCTTTATATCATTGTAGCTTTTCATCGAGTCAATTGATGTGTAATGCTACATCATTTAAAATTAAAGAGACAAAGCATTGTGACTGAGATTGCCTGACCGAATTGGACAACTTCATTTCATACCAGAGATTTGGTAAAGGTGATGCTTTTTAGGTTTTGTAATTACTTGTAGTTTATTTTAATTTTCTGAAAGTGACGGGATAGGATTACTTAATTACCTGTAGCTCTAGGATGAACATATACTATGTCCAAAGAGGCACTGGACATTTTCTATCTCACCCATTAATGTACCGATACCATTTAGCAATCAAAGCTCCAACATCTCTCCACTTAGTTTGAGTTGTTGAAGATGTAAGAGTATAAGACCTTTTATGATTTTTATTAAACTCTCTAACGTCATTAACTCTCATGTTTACTAAGGAGAGAAGATCCTAGACTCTAGGGTTTTTAGGAAAATACTTAGGTCACTTTCATCTAGGTTCCTTCCGCATATCTTAGTCTTAAACGTTGTAGGGTGTGTACATAACATGACAGTAGAGGAGATCATAGGGTTGATTGAAACCTTTAAGTTAAAAATTTGTCCACCACCCAAGAAAGATTAGGGCATCGCATTAAAGGCACACAAGAGTTATCCCTTGATCTTGGACGGTGATTTTGATGATAATGCAATTAAGATTGCCTTTTTGACGAAGTTGTTTAATAAATTTCTCAAATACAATCCATAAAAGTTTATGTCTAAAGGAGTAGAGAACAATAAGTCCAAAATAATAGAGAATTCGAATGGTAGATGAGACTGTGACTATCAAGGAGAAGAAAAATCATATGATGATTCTGGGAGGTTCTTTGAATGATAAATTTTGGGGAATTTGGCACATGAGTGTCTTACTATGATAAAGAGAAGATGCATTGAATAAAAGGAAATCAAGGAAATTATTAGCAATACTGTCACCAAATCAGATACTGAATCTCCCATTGAATGCAACTTCATTGCATTCACCACCATTGAGGATACGATTGGACCTCAAATTTCCCTTAATAAAGAGATGGTTATGAAAGATGTGTTGAGTCTGATACCGATGGAGATAAAATGGTAGAAGAAAGGAGTTTTCTTTATAATACTTAGAACAACATTAAGTGAAGTTCAATGAACCCTTGAGTTGAGTCGATGTATGGGGAAGGTGAATGACAAGCTTAGTGAGAAGCTTGGTTTATATGATATTGAGCTATGAGACACATATGATTGGCTTAAAAAATAGAGAAGCTACTCTTATTAAGAAGTTAAAAGAATGGGAGAAAGAGATTTAGCTCGTGCGCGAAAAGGTTTCTAACTTAAAGATGGCTCTCCTTGAGTCATCGCGTGCGCATGATGTGTTATAGGCACATTACATGAAGCTCAATAAATACAATCAACAGTCAAAGAATGTGAAAGTTGACCTTGAATTGAGTTTCGTGAATTTAGATTAGTTGTTGCTTGCACCGTCTCAATCCTTGAAGGAAAAAATAGTTCTTAGCTACAATGGTGTGTAAGAGTCTAAGCGAAAGAAAGAGATCACATTTTCACTACACCAAAAATAGTAATCTAACACGGTTTAAAATTGTGCCAGATTAAATCTGGCATGGTTTTGAACTGTGCCAGAATTATGTGTTCCAAAATGGCTAGTTTTTTCTGGCACAGCTCAAAAGTGTACCAGATTTGACCAAACAAGAACACTTCTGGCACAATTTAAAACTATGCCAGAATTTGATATTTCTGGCACACTTTTGGCACACTTTATAACTGTACCAGATCGAGCACATTTTGATTCTCTTTTGGCACAGTTAAAATCCATGCCAAAAATTGATACACTTTTGGCACGGGTTTGAACTGTGCCAAATTTTTTGGATTAAAAAGATAAATTATTTGAAAATTATAAAATTTACATATTGCAAATCTCGAAAGTTGTTAATAAACTAATGTACATACAAACTTCAAAATATTAAAAATAATAATAGTTCACAGACCAAAAAAATTGTGTAATGTAATACCTGTGTAATGTAAAGTCTGCACGACCATAAAATATAACATTAAAATTACAAAAGCTCGCACGACTAAAAAAACTAACAATAAAACTACAAAGCCTGCATGACCATAACACAAAAAAATAGAATCCTGAATATTAAAGACATTAAGTAAATAATCCCCTTGTTGTAGACCATTGACTTCATGTGTTCCACGCGAATAAAAGCTAGCGACAAACTGTAATCCTGCAAAAAAATAATATAGAAAAGGAGATGATATTAACTGAGTAATTTTAAAAAACAAATCTTGTTAAAGCTGAAAATTTGCATATACAAATTAAAATTATTCTTATATTTACAAATCGAAATTCTTGTGACTACGCCATCCGTTCCTATAAGTTATATTGGTCCCGTACTAGGTGGCCATACCTCTTACGGGGTCGTTTGGGGGCTGGTTTGAGTTTTTACCCTCAAACGACTTGTTTTTAAGCCTAATCTAGATATTTTTAAAATTATCGTCATATTTTCAAACCGGGAGACCCGCGACTATGAGATTAATTCCTACAAGTTACATTGGTCATGTGCGAGGTGTTCGTGCCTCTTATGGGGCCGTTTGGGGGATGTTTTGGGTTTTCACCCTTTAACGACTTATTTTTAAGCCTAATCTAAATATTTTTAAATTTTTGTCATATTCTCAAACCGAATGACCCGTGACTATGCGGTGAGTTCCTACAAGTTACATTGGTCCAGTACAAGGTGTTCGTGCCTCTTTCGGGGCCGTTTGAGGGCTGGTTTGGATTTTCACCCTCAAAAGGCTTGTTTTTAAGCCTAATCTAGATATTTTTAAATTATCATCATATTTTCAAACCGGTAGACCCGCAACTATGCGGTCAGTTCCTATAACTTACATTGGTTCCATGCAAGATGTTCGTGCCTCTTATGGGGCTGTTTGGAGGCTGGTTTGAATTTTTACCCTTTAACGGCTTGTTTTTAAGTTTAATTTAGATATTTTCGAATTATCGTCATATTCTCAAGCCGGGAGACCCGTGACTACGCGGTCAGTTCCTACAAGTTATATTGGTCTCGTGCGAGGCGTTCTTACCTCTTACTGGGCTAGTTTGAATTTTCACCCCCAATCGGCTTGTTTTTAAGCCTAATCTAGATATTTTTAAATTATCATTATATTCTCAAATCGGGAGATCCGCGACTACGTGGTCAGTTCCTACAAGTTACATTGGTCCCGTGCGAGGTATTCGTGCCTCTTAAGGGGCTGTTTGGGGGTTGGTTTGGGTTTTCACCCTCAAACGACTTGTTTTTAAGCCTAATTTAGATATTTTCAAATTATCGTCATATTCTCAAATCGGGAGACCCGCGAATACGCGGTTAGTTCCTATAAGTTACATTAGTCCCGTGCGAGGTGTTCGTATCTCTCACGGGGCCGTTTTGGGGCAAGTTTGGGTTGTCACCCTCAACGGCTTATTTGTAAACCTAATCTATATATTTTTAAATTATCATCATATTCTCAAACTGAGAGACCCGCGACTACACGGCTAGTCCCTATAAGTTACATTAGTCCCGTGCAAGGTATGCGTGCCTCTTACGGGGCCGTTTGGGGGTTGGTTTGGGTTTCCACCCTCAAACGGCTTGTTTTTAAGCCTAATCTAGATATTTTCAAATTATCATCATATTCTCAGACCAGGAGACTTGCGACTACGCGGTCAGTTCCTACAAGTTACATTGATCCCGAGCGAGGTGTTCGTGCCTCTTATGGGGCCATTTGGTCCTCAAACGACTTATTTTTATGCCTAATCTTAATATTTTCAAATTATCATCATATTCTCAAATTGGGAGACCCGCAACTACACGGTCAATTCCTAAAAGTTACATTCGTCCCATACGAGGTGTTCGTGTCTCTTACGAGGCCGTTTGGGGGATGGTTTAGGTTTTCACCCTCAAACGACTTGTTTTTAATCCTAATCCAAATATTTTAAAATTATCACCATATTCTTAAATCGGGTGACCCATGACTATGCGGTCAGTTCCTACAAGTTGCATTGGTCTCGTGTAAGGTGTTCGTGCCACTTACGGGGCCGTTTTGGGGCTAGTTTGGGTTTTCACCCTTAATTGACTTGTTTTTTAAGCCTAATCTAGATATTTTCAAATTATCATCATATTCTCAAACTGAGAGACCCGCGACTATGTCGTCAGTTTCTACAAGTTATATTGGTCCCGTGCGAGGTGTTCGTGCCTCTTACGGGGCCGTTTGGGGGCTGGTTTGGGGTTTCACCCTCAAATGGTTTGTTTTTAAGCCTAATATAGATATTTTTAAATTATCGTCATATTCTCAAACCACGCGGTCAGTTCCTACAAGTGACATTGGTCCCGTGTGAGGTGTTCGTGCCTCTTACGGGGTCGTTTAGGGGATGGTTAGGGTTTTCACCATCAAGCGGCTTATTTTTAAGCCTAATCTAGATATTTATAAATTATCATCATATTCTCAAACCGGGAGACCTGCGACTACGCGGTCAGTTCCTATAAGTTACATTGGTCCCGTGCGAGGTGTTCGTGCCTCTTACGAGGCCGTTTGGGGGATGGTGTCGATTTTCACCCTCAAACGGCTTATTTTTAAACCTAATCTAGATATTTTCAAATTATTGTCATATTCTCAAACTGAAAGACCCGCGACTACGCGGTCAGTTCCTACAAGTTACATTGGTCCCGTGCGAGGTATTCGTGCCTCTTACGGGGCCGTTTGGGGGTTGGTTTGGACAAAACAAACATTAAAAAATTTAAATTACCGTAAATATTTTATCATGAGGGTCATAACCACCTCCATTGACTATATGAGTTGCTAACCACAATTCAGCACGAGTGGGTGCACGCCTATGCTTCTTTCTCCAATGCTCTGAAGCTTGGGCATAACCTTGACTACCTGTGTTATTAGTTGTCTTTCTCATACAATTTTGTTTAGTCTCTTTATTTTTTCTTCGCAAAGTTTTTTGAAGATCTAAAGCTTCATTATTGCAAAACACCTCCCAGTCCTTAGATTTGACATTTCATGGAACTGTCTCCTTCCACTTTCCATTATCATCATCCTTTAAATGAACCCTTAGCTTTGACTTGAACTTTTTCCAAGCATCATTCACTTTTTTCATAAAAATAATCTTAGGACTTTCGCGCAGATCTGATAACTCTTTCTACAATATATGAAGAAATAAAATTAAAACATCACATAATTGAATTTACTAACTATTACATTCTTTGGAATAGAAAGGAATAGTATACCATTAATGATGACCAAACTGAGTTATTATATCGTACATCCACTTGTTTCCAACTCGTATAAAAAATGGTAACATGTGTCCTTGCTAAGTCTCCCAAAATGGTTGAGAGCGTATATGAATCTTCACCAACTAGAAGGTCCTGCTCATTAAATTTTAATTTCTTAGCGAAAGAGTCATCACCTACTCTTGAAGAACCCGAAGCAACCTTCAAACGGGAGGTTGATATAGGTGTCGCCCCATTTATTAATGGTTGCGAAGTATCACCCATATGAGTCATTTATCTGGAAAAAAGTGACTAGTGGACACCAAAATAATCAGAATAAACATTTACAAGAATATTACATGTTCAAATAGCAATATAAAGAAGATTACATGTTAAAAATAGACACCAGTATATTACATGTTCAAACATCAGTAAACATAGAATTACAAGTTCAAACCGCCATACCATTATTAAACGTTCAAATATCAGTAAACTATTAAATGTTTATAACAACAACAACAAAAGGAATAAATAGAATATTACTCATTCAAAATAACAAAAAATATAATATTGCATATTCAAAAACAAGTTCAAAACTAAATCATTGCACTAGAAATCCATGTCCAAAAGCTCCAGCAATTTATCATTTTCCTCGAGAATAGAGTCATACATCGGACAGTCAATATCAATCGCATCTATTTCTTTTGTCAGTCTCTTAGGAGAGTGTAAAACAACTGACCACCCATTCAGCTTTACAATAAAATACTTGACTTACTTGAGATGCAAGGATGAACGGATCATCGTGAATGGTATTTTGACTCACGAGCTTACTAAGATTCACCATCACTAATTTTGAGGTGGGTTCAACTTTGCAAGCATTCTTATCATCAACATCCACCCAATCACATTAAAAGACAGTATGTGTGAACTCAATGTAATTGGCATCGAGTATTTTTCTAATAACTCCATAAAAGGTTGTCATGATCCCCTACTTATTAAAGGCCTTAGTGGATACACCACTAATCTGAAAGTTATGATTCTCTTCATGTCTAGAAGTATAAAAGGTGTATCCATTGCATTGAAATTTCTCATAACTGGTAACCCTATGGAGCAGACCATCGGCATATGGCAAAATTCTCGTATCATTAAATCTTAAGGCCTGTAAGGAATTGATAATTTCTTAGAGTTTCATTAAAAATAATTACGATTGATAAAAAAGTACATGTATAAATAAAGACTTGCCTCGTTCCTTAGCCAATGGATGAAATTGTCAATTCTATGCCTCGTTTGAGTCTCAATTACCACAAATTTTCTACAAGAATTTAGTTTCAAAATTAAGAAATATCATATTACAACCAATTAATATGAATTAACATAGAACTAAGTGTGTACTTTCTCCATTCATCAACACCGCCGCATTGAGATAAAACCCATCTTCACACTTGCTCATATTGTACATTATTTAAGATCAATTCTTTACTTTTACTCAATGCTCGTTGGCATTCCGAGTCATCAAATTCATCATAAAAAAATCCTCAAGATTCCTCTTATGAGTTCCTTCACCTCTTTTCGATATGCACTTCATGGCATACAAAGAAGCTTCATGTAATAATTATGCATTAACAATGCTCCCTTCAATGTACATCTTGTTTCGTGACCACTTTTTATATCTTCCCATTTCTCTCTCAAACAACCACATCGCTCGATATCTTGGTGGCCCAGTTATTAAAGCTTTATCGGCTAAATGGTGCATGAGGTGGATCATCACCACAAAAAGGCAGGTGGAAAATAAATTTCAAAGACATAAAGTGCCTCTACCAATGCATTTTTAGCCTTCAAAAGATGTTCCCTAAATATCTCTTTGGCACATAACACATTAAAGAATATGCTTATCCATTTTATAGCTTTAAACAAAGGCTTATGATCCGGAAATGAATGCATAAGCAACGCAGGATGCAACCATTGCATAATGACATGATAATCGTGAGACTTAAGATTGGTAAATCTAGGTGGATCGAGGTTAACATTATTGCATAAATTTGATGAAAATCCAATCGGTACCTTTAATGTTTTTAGTGTATGAAAAAATGTTTCTTTCTCTTCCTTTCCTAATGCAAAAGGTGCCTTTGGCATCTGCCTTTTGTTACTGCCTTCAACATCTTTCATCCATAATTTCCTTTTAAGATTCAAATGAACTTTCAACTCTTCACGGACTTTGACCGTATCTTTATTTGATGAACCTTTCACCGAGAGTATTGTACCTAAAAGAGTCTTTGTGACATTCTTTTCAACATGCATAACATCTAAATTATGTCTAATATCATGATCCTTTCAGTACTCTAAGTCAAAGAAAATTGACCTCCATAAAAAACCCTCGATACCCGCTAGATTCTCATCGTCACCCTCACTTGGATAGTCATCGTCTTCCATTACAACATCCTCCTTATCCTTATCCTTATCCTTCCCTTTCCCCTTCCCCTTCCCTTTACCATACCCCTTCCCCTTTCCCTTTCCTTTTTTGTCTCCCTCTCCCTCTCTTTGAATACCTTCTCGAGTAGTAAGTGACACTATCTGCTCAACTTCTACACTTGCTAACTTTCTTGGAGCCATAACATCCTTTATTTTACCATTAAATTTTTGGTTTGATGTGTCAAACCTGTAAGGATGGTCTTTAGGAAGGAACATACGACATCGTTGGTAACAATATTTCATTGACTTAGGAAGATATTGAGAAGGTGTATTTGTAGAACAAACAGGACACCCATTATAACCTTGAGTTGAACAACCTTTTAACATCCCATAAGCTGGAAAATCATATATACCCCACATCAACATGGCTTTTAACTAAAATTTCTCATTTTTGTATGCATCCCAAGCCTCAACTCCAGACCATAATATCTTTAACTCATCAACCAACGGTTGGAGGAAGACATCAATATTACTTGATGGTGACTTTGGTCCTGAAAATACATACAACATTGAAAACTCACTTGTCATACACATTAATGGAGGAGGGTTGAGAGGTTGAATTATCACTGGTCAACAACTATACTTATGGCCAAACATGTTATTCGGGATGAAACCATCAGTTGCTATTGCAAGTCGAATATTTCGCGGATCTTTTGCAAAATCTCTCCACATAATGTTTGAATTTACCCATTCAGCTGAATCTCTGGGATGACGCAAGAATTCCATACAAGAGATTGCACGAGCATGCCAAGTTATTTTCCCTGCTATCCATTTTATGGTATACAACTGTTTTAGCCTAGGAATTAGAGGGAAATATCGCATTACCTTCTTAGGAACCCTAGAGTGCTTTTTTTTCCATTAGTATTCGAATTTCTACCCCGTCCTCGTTTAACCAAGTAAACTTGTAGTGTGAAAAACCACATTTTATACATCAAGTAGATTTTTCATTCTCTTTCCAAAATAGCATATAGTTGTTAATGCATAAGTCATACTCAACATAATCCATACCGAGATCTCTAGCGGTGTTTTTCATTTTTGTATAACTAGTTGTCAAGTTATTCCCTTCAGGAAGTAGTTCATTTAACAATCTAAGAATTCCACCTGTAGCACCATCCAATAAATTGAATTGTATTTTCAAATCATTCAACTTTATAAGAGCATACATTGTGGTATAACGCGAAGAAATAGTAGATGGGTGCAATGGCTCCTGTGCGAGTTGATGTAAACGATCATACTTCTTGCCTTTGTATTTATGTGTGTGTGGATCATTGGGAACCTCAAAAGTTGGGGGGATTCATCATTGCCTACACAATTAGCTTCACTAGGTTCCGCTTCACCCATAAACATCTCAGAAGCATCATTCACAAGATCATTCAAAATTGGAATATTGGGCACATCACGGTGTCACAGATTGCGGTGGTGGTTGGACTTGATCAACAACTAATGTCTCACCACGAAAATTCCATAAGGTATAGTTCATGTCCATTCCATATGTCATTAAATGAATGAATATATCATATATAACAACACGTACTTTCCCATTTCGACAACATCTATAGGGACATGAATGTTTAGCATTCGAACTATTACTACGCAAATAATGTAGAAATTGTAACACCCCATCTCTATATGTATCGGTCTCGATATTTTTCTCATTTATCCACTCTTTGTTTATTCTCGACGACATCCTGATAAGTTTAAAGAACACACATTATAATATAAACGCTTACTATAAATATATTTAAGTTTACTCAAGTGTAAATATGTATATATTTGAGCTCTTATATTTCCTCCATATCCTCTACATGGTAAGGGTCCTATCCCATTCGAAAATGCATATTTTTGTATTTTTCATAATGTCTTATTCCATGTTGACACGACTCAGAATGTGTCTCTAAAGTGTGTGCTCTCTAGGCTCAAGTGCAAGCCTATCGTTCAAGTAATAATCCGACAAGTCGGGTATCGATCCTCAGGGAAGAAGGACAACAGAAGTTGTGACGACGGGATAAGATTAAGGAATCCTAACAATGACTCTAAAAGAAAAGAAAAAGATTGATTTGGCTTTTTGGGATTGATTAAACTAAATGCAATTATGAAATAATGATGAAATATGCAACTAACTAAATTATCTAAATGCTGAATGAAGAATTAAATTGAAACTGTTAAACTTAAATGATGAGAAAACAGGATGGGAATACAATCCCCCAACCCTAGTGTAGTGTAGTGACAACTTCAATCATAAATTTATCCGATTAATTCAAACCCGGAATTTAGTACTCCCAAGCATTATGTATACGAGGTTCAAGCCCGCGTCATACCTAATCTGAGGATGAGTAAATCGGTATCGCGGTAATTACAGTCAAATTGTACTCTAAATCATCACGAGTACCCAGAGGCAAACGAGATATAAAGATCTACAATTCTTAAGAAATTACGCGATACGATTTAAATTAATCATTAAATTCAGCGGATCGACGTTATACACACGCACTAACACATCAGGTTGGGTTCATGCATCCCAACCTTGAAAAACCTAGCCGGACATGTTAAATGGACTAATGCATGAAATAATAACGTTGCATGTGTATGAATTCATGATAAAACTAAATCTAAACATGTAAATACGTATTATGAATGCGAAAACAAGTTGAATCTAATGGGAAAACAAAGCATGCAAGAACAATAATAAGAAACAAGAATCTTGAATTAAAACTTGCAAAAACAAACCCGAAACAATGAATTCTTGAAGTAATTTATGCCCTTGATGTTCCTAGATGTTCCTCCCCTTTTGTTCCCTCAAAAACTCTCTAAAAATAACCCTAAAAGCTGCTCCTAGGTTAATGCCTTCGTTCCCCACAAGTTTGGAGTCTTTTAAACCTATTAGGAGACTTGGAGACCAATCCAAATGAAAGACAAAATTCGCGTGTCAGGTACAGCGAACCGGTTCGCAGGTACAGCGAACCGGTTCGCTGTACCAGCCTGGTCTTGCTCTCAGCACTTAGATTTTTTTCTGGTTTTTCTCTTCTTTTCTTGGATTTTTCTTCAACTTCAACTGAGCATAACTTTTCAACCGTAGCTCGGATTTGGGTGCCGTTTTTTCCAGTGTGCTCGTTGTTCCGAGATCTGCAACTTTCCAGAAGGCCCCACCTCCAGAATCGGGCTGTAAAATTACGAAAATGCCCTTGAACTTGCCTTCCTAGCCTTTCTTCTATGATTTTTCCGCAACTTCAAGGGGTCATAACTCTTTCATCGTAGCTCGGATTGAGGTGCCGTTTTTTATGGTGTTCTTGTAATTGAAAGATCTTAAACTTTCTAGTTGGACCCACTTCCGGACTAAGGCTGAAAAATTACGAAAATGCCCTTGAACTTGCCTTCCTAGCTTTTCTTGCACTGTCTTGCTTCCTCCTTTGCACTGCTTGCATAATTAACCTGTAAAACCAATAGGAGAAGCACAAAACACGCAATACTCGCCAAGAAGGTTAGAAGCATAAAATTGAATCAAATCCATATATGTTACATCATTCGGGTTCACAAAAGTACTGAAATTAGGGGGATAAATATACAATATTTATGCCCAATCAAACCCCCCTAACTTAGAACTTTGCGCGTCCCGAGCAATGTAAAAGAATGAAAGTAAGAGTTAAGGACACTTCAAGGACTTTATTGGGATAGAATGCCACTTTCGCGGGCAAGCGATTGCATTTAGCATATGCAACAAGCCTTTAAACCTCTAGGTTACCCTAGTAGGACGAGTTGTGTCTCGTGAGGGTTTGCAGTGAATATACCCACAAAATTCGACTCAAAGAAAATTCAAAATACGCAAAAATTGTACAATTCAAACTTTTCCATAAAATAGTCATCATCAAGTCATATTTACAAGTCTCAAATCGTAGTGTGTGTGTGTGCGAAGCCGGAAATATAACCGCCAATTTTCATCGATTGATCATTACGTTACTTATCCGAAAATTCGTTTTGATTTCAATTTCTCACGGAATGCACTCACAAACGAATCTCTCGGATTATGGCTATTCTCTCGGCATGCGTGATATAAGGAGTAAATGTAATGGAAGCAAATACACGCATGCAATTAGAAAGACGGAAATTTTATGGTGAAAGGATCTCTTCAACGGATTACGGTTTTAAAAACGGGAACATCGCCTCTATTTCGCGCATTTAACCTCTTATATTATCTTTTGGTGTATTAACTCTCCACGCGGTACTCAATTTACGCAATTTGGACTCGGTTAGGACTTTTTCGGGTTAAAGGTTGCATTGGGTAAAATGAAAATGGTAGGAAAGGTTGGAATTGGAAAAGTCATTCGTGATGTCCGTTTGTGCATTTTCCGGGCTATTGCTCATTTTTTTCTTCTTTTTCTATTTTTTTTTCTTTTCTATTTTTCTTTGTTGCTATTTTTGTTGAGCATTCTTCTATTTTTTTTTTTCTTGCCCCCTTTTTGTTGCACTTTTCGGACTTTATTTGATAAATGTTCGATTTTCACAATTCCGGGCTATTTTGGGTTTTTCGGGTTGTCAAACGAAAGGGAAAATTATTTGGCTCAATTTGGGTTACAAAAGGGATAATTTTTCGCTACTTTTTCTGGCCAATATTTTTGGGTGACAAACGAGGGCCTACTTCATTGTCCAAAATACCAATTGCGTTACCATATGCATTTCGAGATGAATTTAAGTTTAGAGACTAATTTGGCACGATTTTCAAGGCAATATTGCACACATTTTTCAAAACCGATCAAATGAAAAAAATTTGAGATCCTTGACAACTTATTAAGCGCTAAAAAGAACTTTGAGTTAACAATTAACTCGGATTGATTTAAAATCTCGCAAAACGTGATAGGCTCGAATCTCACCGGGTTTTGTTAATCTCCACATTTATTCGTTAAGTCGTCAATTTTCGCTCAATTTCCATCTTTAGTCAATTTCGGCTCGTGTATGTTGGATGTTTACAATTTGAGACTCCAATTCGACTTTTAATGATATTTTTGAAAAAATTTGAATTCAATTTTTATTTATTTTGAACAAAAATATTTTTGGATTTTTCAAAATTTTATGATTTTTTTGGAAATTTTGGGCATTTTTGAAAATTTGTGAAGTTTTAGAAATACGCACTTGTGACCCCCACTAACTTAGACTTTTGCATTGTCCTCAAGCAAAAAGGACGAAAATCTAACTCAAGGCGAATGAAAAGTGCGGAAAAATAAAACAAACAAATATGAAAAATGCAACAAGACACTATATGACACTCATGCATGACTCAAAAATGCAACAACAATCACCCCATACGCGTCGGGGGTGCGACGACCTCTCATCTCTCCACAAACTCACCCGACCCCACTTATGGGGGTTGATGCTCTCCTTGTCACTCTCGTCCTAGGATCATATTCCAATAATCGAAACAAGTTGGGACCTCGCCCATAGATAAAGGATAGACCGGGAGACTCGTCGTGACTAATTGGAAAGGGATCCTCGTGATGCTGACTCAAAGCATGGTCAACGTGTACTGACTCGGAGGGGACACCTAGGTTTCTTTCAATTTTTAAGACGCATGGGTCGGGCTCTAAGTCGGATGAACCACAACTTTTCTCCTCACTCGCCTTCGGGGCCTCTAGTGTTGTGGGTGGATTGTCACAACGAAGGAATTCATCAATTTTTGCTTTTAATTCACTGTCGTCTAAGTGACTACATGAATCCAATAGGGATTGGCCTTCAATAGTAATACTTTCATCCACCTTCCCGAATTCTCTTTCAAAATCTTCCATGCTCATGTCGCCTAGTTCTCCCTCTCTAGTAGTGCCTACATCCTCTCTTACTTGCTCGATCTCCAACTCCACTAGTTTTCTCTCTTCTAACCCCTCTCTCTCTCTTTCAATTGCGGTCACAACACACCTCTCCCCCTCTTTGCTCTCATCGTCACCTCTACCACTATTACCTGATGAAATAGGGCACACCCCTAACGGCTCTCTCTTGTGGGACCTCTCATTCTCATGGCTCGACACTAAGCAGGACCCCGAAGCATCTCCACAATAATTCTCCTCGTTGTATTCCTCTACGATCTCCTCTATGAAGCTCACTGCGTGAAGGTCATCTTCTTCTCCCGTATGTTGGGCGACATGGAAGATGTTGGTCTCTAAAGTCATGTTCCCAAAAGTGAGTTGCATTCGCCCATTCCTAGTGTTGATGATTGCGTTAGCCGTAGCTAAGAACGGGCGCCCAAGGATGATAGGAACATGGTTGCTTGAGGTGAAGGAGGGCTCCGTGTCCCAAATGACAAAATCTACCGGAAAGTAGAAGGTGTCAACTTGAACGATCACGTCCTCAATTATGCCTCGTGGAATCTTCACGGTTCGATCCGCTAGTTGGAGAGTGACCTTTGTGGGATTGAGATCGCCCAAGTCAAGTTGCCTATAAATGGAGTAAGGAAGTATGTTTACACTTGCTCCCAAGTCAAGTAAGGCTTTCTCAATTTTATTATCTCCAATGATGCATGATATGGTGGGTGCACCGGGATCTTTGAATTTAGGCTGGAGATCATTTAGTAGAATGGAACTCACGTTCTGAGCTAGAAAGACATTCTTTTTAACCTTCATCTTCTTTTTTACCGTCAACAAATCTTTGATAACTTTGCCGTAGGCTGGAATTTGCTTGATGGCATCAAGGAAGGGCAAGTTTAGCTTCACTTGCTTAAGTACTTCTAGCACTTCATCACGTGGGCATCCTTTCTGTGAAGGAATCAACCTTTGAGGAAATGGTGCCGCGGAGGGTGATTTCACTACTACCTCGGGCTCACTAGCGTCTTCTTTGTCACTCTCGTTCAAGGGGACATCTTCGGCCTCTTTCGTGCTGGGCGAAATCTCCTTGTCTTTAAGTACGTCTCGTGGGAGAGGTGACAAGTCAACTACTCTCCCACTACGTAGAGTGGTAATTGCGCTACATTGCTCTTGATGGTCGTGGGGTGTTGAGCTAACACTAGTTTGACCTTGGAGAGGTCTTTGGCCCTGGGCAGGAAACTTTCCCTTCTCCTGAACACTCAACGAGGATTGTATCTTAGACAGATTTGCATTTAGGTCGCCAATGAGACGGTCATACTTGGCATTGGTTGCGGCCTGGCTTGCGATGAATTGATTCACAGTATCCTCGAGAGTTCTCCGCTGTGGCGGGATATAATTTCCGTGAGGTGGTGGTGCTTGCGCATGTCCTTGCATATGTGGAGCTTGCTGAAATTGGTGTGGTGGAGGAGGGGCAACATGCGAAGGAGGGTTCATTGCGGCATGTTGTTGCCCGTAGCTAAAATCGGGATGATTTTTCCACGAAGGGTTGTATGAATTCCCGTACGGGGCATCGAAATTACCCTTATAGCCTCCTATACCACTAACTTGCTCTTGCAACATTACTTTGTAGGCAGGTATCGTCGGACATTCCTCAGTTGAATGTCCCGCCTCACAAATCGCACACACCTTCACGACAGGGTTTTGGATAGATCCAACTACCTCACATAAGTCTCGCAATCCTTTCTCAATGGTGTCCAATCGACTGTCCGTCATAGAATTCTTATCTACGTGGAATAGGCCGGACGCCGATGGAGCAGTGGTGGGTTGTCGATTTCGATTTTGAGCGTTCGGGTCAGAGGTATCCCAGGATTGGGTAGTCTCGGCGACATACCTCATGTGAAGATCAGCATCGTGGGCATCTAGATCGACAAACGGGCCACTTCCCATAGTTTCAACAAGTTGTTTGGAGTTAAGATTTAACCCATTATAGATAAAGGAGATGATTTGCGATGGATCAAATCCATGATGGGGACATGAAGCCACTAACTCGTTGAAACGTTCATAACATCGATGGAATGGCTCATTTTCAAGTTGTCTAAACGCTTGAATTTGAGCCTTGATAAAGATTGTTCGATGTGTTGGGAAGAATTTCTTGAGAAATTTAGACTGTAGCTCATTCCAGGATGGAATCGAGCTTGGAGGTAAAGACCATAGCCAAGCTTTGGCTTTATCTTTAAGCGAAAAGGGGAAGAGTTTGAGGCGGATTACCTCTTGTGTGCAGGTTTGATCATTGAGAGTATCACACACGTCCTCAAATTCCCTTATGTGGAGGTATGGTTTTTCAGAATCCATACCGTGGTAATGTGGTAGCGTCTGGATCATCCCATTCTTGAAACGGAACTGCCCGGCATTATACGGGAGTATAATGCATCCCGGAGTGACGGTGCGCTCGGGATATAAGAATTCTCTCAACGGGCGGTACTGAGGCTCTTCCTCACCGGTAGATGCATTACTGTGTTGCGACATCTCTCTTTCACTCGACGATTCAGCGTTCTCACTGGGTGTGCACGACGTGTGTCCTACGAAGGAGAAGGGAGTGTTGCTAGAGATGGAGTGTGACGGTGTGGGAGGTGGGATCCAGAATTTTGGGGCGTTTGGAGTGTGGGGACTGTCTGGGTTATACTCCACGATAGGGTTTTCGTGAATATGGGTGGGAGTATTATGAGGTGTGGAAGTGGTTTCAGGATTTTGCATTAAGCTCAGGAGAGATGATGATGGTGAATCTT
This sequence comes from Sambucus nigra, assembly GCA_949130495.1. Lineage (NCBI taxonomy): Eukaryota > Viridiplantae > Streptophyta > Magnoliopsida > Dipsacales > Adoxaceae > Sambucus > Sambucus nigra. Next base: position 319,218,312 of record OX422215.1, on the reverse strand, counting down.
TTTGTGTTTTTTTGATTTTTTTAATTTTTTGGATTTTTGAATTTTTGGTCAAAGTTTTGGATTAACTCGATCTAATCCTAAGTCTACCTAATTCCCCGGCAACGGCGCCAAAAACTTGACACGACTCAGAATGTGTCTCTAAAGTGTGTGCTCTCTAGGCTCAAGTGCAAGCCTATCGTTCAAGTAATAATCCGACAAGTCGGGTATCGATCCTCAGGGAAGAAGGACAACAGAAGTTGTGACGACGGGATAAGATTAAGGAATCCTAACAATGACTCTAAAAGAAAAGAAAAAGATTGATTTGGCTTTTTGGGATTGATTAAACTAAATGCAATTATGAAATAATGATGAAATATGCAACTAACTAAATTATCTAAATGCTGAATGAAGAATTAAATTGAAACTGTTAAACTTAAATGATGAGAAAACAGGATGGGAATACAATCCCCCAACCCTAGTGTAGTGTAGTGACAACTTCAATCATAAATTTATCCGATTAATTCAAACCCGGAATTTAGTACTCCCAAGCATTATGTATACGAGGTTCAAGCCCGCGTCATACCTAATCTGAGGATGAGTAAATCGGTATCGCGGTAATTACAGTCAAATTGTACTCTAAATCATCACGAGTACCCAGAGGCAAACGAGATATAAAGATCTACAATTCTTAAGAAATTACGCGATACGATTTAAATTAATCATTAAATTCAGCGGATCGACGTTATACACACGCACTATCACATCAGGTTGGGTTCATGCATCCCAACCTTGAAAAACCTAGCCGGACATGTTAAATGGACTAATGCATGAAATAATAACGTTGCATGTGTATGAATTCATGATAAAACTAAATCTAAACATGTAAATACGTATTATGAATGCGAAAACAAGTTGAATCTAATGGGAAAACAAAGCATGCAAGAACAATAATAAGAAACAAGAATCTTGAATTAAAACTTGCAAAAACAAACCCGAAACAATGAATTCTTGAAGTAATTTATGCCCTTGATGTTCCTAGATGTTCCTCCCCTTTTGTTCCCTCAAAAACTCTCTAAAAATAACCCTAAAAGCTGCTCCTAGGTTAATGCCTTCGTTCCCCACAAGTTTGGAGTCTTTTAAACCTATTAGGAGACTTGGAGACCAATCCAAATGAAAGACAAAATTCGCGTGTCAGGTACAGCGAACCGGTTCGCAGGTACAGCGAACCGGTTCGCTGTACCAGCCTGGTCTTGCTCTCAGCACTTAGATTTTTTTCTGGTTTTTCTCTTCTTTTCTTGGATTTTTCTTCAACTTCAACTGAGCATAACTTTTCAACCGTAGCTCGGATTTGGGTGCCGTTTTTTCCAGTGTGCTCGTTGTTCCGAGATCTGCAACTTTCTAGAAGGCCCCACCTCCAGAATCGGGCTGTAAAATTACGAAAATGCCCTTGAACTTGCCTTCCTAGCCTTTCTTCTATGATTTTTCCGCAACTTCAAGGGGTCATAACTCTTTCATCGTAGCTCGGATTGAGGTGCCGTTTTTTATGGTGTTCTTGTAATTGAAAGATCTTAAACTTTCTAGTTGGACCCACTTCCGGACTAAGGCTGAAAAATTACGAAAATGCCCTTGAACTTGCCTTCCTAGCTTTTCTTGCACTGTCTTGCTTCCTCCTTTGCACTGCTTGCATAATTAACCTGTAAAACCAATAGGAGAAGCACAAAACACGCAATACTCGCCAAGAAGGTTAGAAGCATAAAATTGAATCAAATCCATATATGTTACATCATTCGGGTTCACAAAAGTACTGAAATTAGGGGGATAAATATACAATATTTATGCCCAATCACATGTCCTAATCTGAAAAATTTCGCCAGCATCTCCCCACAGTTCTTCAAGTACATAACTTATATTGGGAGTGTTCATGTGTTACTTAAGTTTTTCAACCAAGAAAACACAAAACACTACATCAATTAACTATGAACCCAAAGAACATAAAGAGATATCACCGAATTTTCCAAAATAGGGCATGCATAAACATTATGTACAATACAAACTTTTGCATTTCCAAAATGTCCAAAAATGGGATAATTCAAGAGTTCTCACCATATCCATAGTGAGACCTCTTGAACGGGTCTAAGGTTTTTCTACATGTGTAACATCATTATTGAATGTTTAGTATTAATGTCTACTTACTATTTAAATAGTTTTTTTTTTTGCTTTTTCTTTAATTTTCGACACAAAGTCTCATTTATCCATTTAATTAGTGGAGTGTCTACTTTTTAATTTGTTATTTTTACATTATTATTGAATATTTAGCACTTAAATTTTCTTGAAACTCCGTAACCTATACGAATCAGATCAAATATGCAATTTAAATAAAAGGGTAAGAACATAAAAACATATATTACCACTAAAACATTCCAAGGTCTGTCCAAAAACCAATGATTTATTTTTTTCATTATCAACATTCAATTTGCACCAAAAACTCACACAATAAATATTTTAAAATGTATACATAAAACCCTAAAAATGCAAACAAGAATCAAATCACGCATTGCATAAACTCTAGGATCAAATCTTATACCTAACTTAGGTTAAAAAAATACAGATGCTTTAAACAATTACCTGATTTGGATGAGTGGAGTGAGGGATCTGAGTGAAGAGAGATAGAGATAAGAGGAGAGAGAACAATGTAGTGATTGGAGAAAGAGAGAGTGGGATGGAAAGAGAGAGAATGCGCCAGCTGTAGAAACAGAGAGAGTGTCTACCGACCGTAGAGAGAGAGAGAGAGAGAACCGCCGACCGTTGAGAGAGATCACCGATCGTAGAGAGTGAGCGGGAATGAGGAGAGAGACCAGGCACTAAGAGCGTGAATGAAAGTGTGAGCGTAATGTTTTTTTTTTTTTTGGGGGGGGGGGGGGGGGGTATTATATATTTTAGTAAGTGTACTCAATTTTGGCACACTTTAAAACAATGCGAAATTTTGGCACTGTTTTAAAGTGTGCCAAATTTCTATTAAACCGTGCCAAAATTTGGCACAGTTTTAAACTGTGCCAGATTTTTAATATCAGGATGTGCCAAATTGCTGTTTTTGGTGTAGTGTTTTTAAAGGGTTAACAAACACACCTCCTGGCTCTCCTCAGAGAATTTCTCTTAAGAAGAAGAAGGGGGGTCCTCCACAATCGTACTTTTTCACCCATAGCAAAAGTAAGGGTCACCTTAGAGACTATTGCTAGCAACTTGTACAAAGTTTGTATGTTCCTCCCCCTTTAGACAGATATTTCTATGAACTCTAAGAATTTTTCTAGTATATTGTTCAAACATCTCAATTGCTTATGGGAGAATTCAAAAGGATAACTGGTTCCCTTACTAGTTCTTAAGGTAAGAAGAAGAAGAAGAAGAAGAAGAAGAAGAAGAAGAAGAAGAAGAAGAAGAAGAAGAAGAAGAAGGCGTCTAGAGTTGTGGATGAGGGTGACGATTCTCATCCATCTCAGCCCTATGAGTGAGTTGTACATATCACCTCTAGGTTAGGATTTTGTGTCACGTATATTCTTTGTTTTACTTCCTTGAGTGTATCACTATTTTTTTTATTTTTCTTTGGTTTGATATTTTTTAAAACTAAAAGAGAAAATTAGTTTGAAAAACTGTGAGAAAAACCAAAAATATTTTTATGAAAATAATAAAACCCCAAAAGATTTTTTTATGATTTTTGTGGCATTTACGACCTTGATAATGGAAGATATAGGAATAATGTCATATAACCTACTTACTTTTTTCTAGGTTTTAAGAATTTTGGAGGATAATGTGAGACTATTGTAGACTTCACTTAATCGTTATCATTGGAGTTATCCTAGAACAACCTATTGCAATCTTGTTGCAGTATTTACCATATCACACACACTCGTCACAAGTTATAACATGATGTATCATCGATCTTGATTCGAGCTTTCATGCTAGACATTTTCGCTCAATTATTTCATTTTTCTTCGATATATTTTTGTGTTGTGTTTGTGAGAACCATTGATCGCAAGTTAATTTAAAAAATTGATTAGGGAAGCATTGGTAAGAGCTGGCCTAAACAGGTTGACAGCTACAATTAGAGAAGCCCTAAAACAAAATATTTGTTGCAAAATTAAGAGAAATAATAGTGAAATATTTATGCTATGGAAATCTCTCAAAAGAACATAAAATGCAAAATTAAAAAAATCACAATTTGAGGGTGATATTAGTACAAGATCAATGGGTTTGCAGACTTTTGTCTAGTATGTGATTTTGTTTTGACCTTATTAGACTGCTTAACGTACATAGTAAGCTTCAAGTCACTATCGACGTGAATCCGAAATAACTTAAGCATTTGTAGTATGGTTGACTCATGTCATAGATTGTTCAACTACGTTGATTATAGGGTTTTTGTCGAGTTTCAGTGAGAGTCACTATTTTTTGGGTTCTTTATAACCTTCCCATTCCCGTAGGTTGCACGTGTGGGGTTTCAACATTTCATATTTTTTGGTGCATGTTGCCACTTGTGTTTGACTTATATTTTTTAGTTTATTTCATTTTTTATTCCTAGGTTTTATTTTCCTTTCTTAAATTTTTTTTTATTGAGATGAGCTTGCACTGCTCTAGTTCGAATGAGGGCCATCCTAGTTTGAATGACGGTCACTCTAGTTCGAACGAGGTTCTAGGTTCAAATAGGGTTTGTTAGAGTGTTAGTTTCATCTTAAATATACCTGGAGCCCTATTTCTTACCAGTTTCATCAACTTAGATCTTAAAACCTTAATTTGTCACTTTTTTCTTAATCCAAGACTTCGATTTGACCTCTTAGAGTGAGTAAATCACTTTTTGGAGATATATTTCACACTTTTTGGTCTTAAGGATTAGGTTTTTATCTTTTTTTCACTTTTTTGTTTATATATGTGATATATATATATATATATATATATATATGTGTGTGTGTGTGTGTGTGTGTGTGTGTGCGTGCATGAAAAACCTATATTCCCTTTATTTACTATATATAGGTAGAAGAAGCGGGATTTATTTTGGCATAAATAAGTGATAAGAACACTTATTAGTCATATTTGTTTGTCATTAGTTTTTATACATGTTATGCTTTGGTGGTTATGTATTTTTGTTGGTGTTGTTGTTGTTGTTGTTTATGATTTGGTTTTGTGGTTGGGTTGTTGTTACGACCTAGTTTTGGTTCTTAGACTACCTTTGCTTACCCATAACCCTATTTCCTTAATTTTCGTTGGCTACTTTCCTCCATGGTAAAGAGATCCAAAGAGGTTCCACTTCACACCCACCCACCGTTTAACACACTTTTATGGGCTTCATGTGTAAATTATGAGAAATTCGGCTCTAATTACCTGGTTCTACGAGACGAAGGTGGTGGTAAAGCATCTTATCTTCTGTTAGACCTTAACGATAATTTTGTTCCCTCGTGGTTAGATGGGAAGGGATAGGATTCGATTCTCCAGTTGTGCGGTTCATACCTAGATACGGTTAGGGACATTTATTTTCATATAAGTGTGTAGAAAGAGTTCATAGTATCCATGATTATAGGCGTCAATATATTCATCTCATCTGACATCACAGACGATCTTTTAGAGATTCCTAGGATTCCACCATCTTGATACCCCAAGCATCTATACTATCTCACTCCTTATTATACTGTGTATAAGACCATTTATTTTATTATTATCGCCTTGAATAATCATAAGACACCTCAGGGGTCATGTTAGTACTAATGGCATGCATGATGCTGACAATCGATGTAAATATCAATCCAAGAGCGTTGACTTTAGATTCTCTTCGAGGATTATTGAGGCCATAGTTCATTTCTCTAAGTTATATGTACCCAAAGAATCCAGAGTCCTTCCTTAGACTACTTAACATGAGGATAATGTTGGAATTCGTCTATGGAAAGAATGAAATAGTAAATTAATTTCTGCACAGTACGTTCTGGGAATGCTGTCTTTTAGGCCAAATTTCTCCCAATTCGGTTGAGACAGAACCACGTGTACATAATGGGTTTTATAGAATCTGCGTTCAGGATACAATGCAGTGTATGAACAATTTGTTTAATTCAAACTATGTATTTTTTATCAAACTGAGAACACTGTAAATTTGTAATATGATAATGCCAAAAAGTAGAGGATGAAGAGAGGAGAAATTAGTAATTTTCTGTGTCCAAAATAGAGGCTTGGAAGTATTTTATAGCCATTTTTGTGAGTGTTCTTCAACAGTCACATCTCTTCATGTAGCGACTCAATAACTGTTGGATCATGCCAATTTGGAATAGCTTCTACATAACGGTTCTTATTAGGCGTCCCATCGTAAGAGAATGTACATTCCCTACACGAAATGCTACGAGTTCACCTAACGGTTCAGATCAAGTCATTTTGGATTTTAAACCTTTTGATCGGATCGTTTAATCACAACCGTTGATCTGTTTTACCTCGTCAAAACTTTAGGCTCCCACGCTCCAAGCAACGATGCGCACATGCGAAGTGCCAAGTGCGCGTCAAAGCGCGCAATGCGCCTTAAGTCGCCCAATCTCACTTTCGCACGTCGCGATTGGTGGTGCTTAAGCACCACCGCAGTTCGTGGGATCATTGTCCCTTATTTGACTTGTCAACTAGAAGTTTAGTTGTCCTTTAGTTGATATACCACCACTTTTTGAGGTACTCTTCCAATGTGGGACAATATGGGATTTTGAGCACTCCCATATCTTTCACACCCATTTGCTCATATTTATTCCTTCTAAAATAAACCCAAACTATATTCAAAATAAAACACCAATTAATATAATAAAATATTAACAACTAATGCTTAAAATAAAACATTAATTAATATAATTAAAATATTATATTATATTGAAACTTATCCGACATTCCCCCACCAATTTCAATATACACAAGAGAGGATACAAAGGATTGATTACTCAAAACAAAAATACAATAAATAACTTTTACCACTATCGCTAAAATCTAGTACATAAATAAGAAGTGTCTTTCGGACTTGAACTTCCATATAGTGTAAACAATACAAAGCTTCATCAAGGTGCTATGGTGAACGTATCTTGAACTAAGGACCTTTTGAGACGATCCAGAACTATCACACATACCAATTTATGAGTTTATAAGTGTTCTTCTAGCATACACTTTTATGGTATTGTGCTAATCCTGATTTCACGAGAACTTTAGGAACGGTCTTGATTCCATAGAAAGAAACCACACTTTCGACACTCGTATATGTACATCAACTTTAGTGATTGTGCGAGTCACACTTATATGATTTATTAAGAAGTAACCTCATCCTCTAACATGTAGAAAACCAACACTAGGCACATCGGAATGGAACTTTTGTATAAAATTCCTAGTGATCCATAACTATAATTTAACTTGTTTGTACCACATTGAACTTTATCTATATTTTCAAGATATGAGATGGGTTCCCATTAAACATAGTTGTGTTATTTAATATACCATAGTCCCATTCCTTTTGAGGTGATATATATCATCTCCCTAGCACAACCTTTAGTTAGAGGATCTGCTAAATTCTTGTTCGTTTTAACATAGTCGACTGTAATTACTACTTCCTTGAGTAATTTTCTTATAATTTGATGCCTTAGACTAATGTGTCTAGATTTTTCGTTGTAAGTTTTGTTCGAAACTTTATAAATTGTGGCTTGGTCATCATAACTTATCATAATAGAAGGAGATGGCTTTTTCCATAAAGGAGTATCATACAACACATTTCTAAGCTATTCTGCTTCTTTACATGTATCTGTTAGGGCCATAAATTCAGATTGCATTGTTAAATCTGACACACATGTTTGTTTATTGGATTCCCAAGAGATAGCTGCTCCTCCTAGCGTAAAAATCTAACCAGTAGTTGACTTGGATTTTGATTCAAGATTATTCCAGCTTGAATCAATATATCCTTCTAAAATATATGGATATCCTATATAATGTAAGCCATAATCCAAAGACCTCTTTAGGTATCTAAGTACCCTAGAAATCGCATTCCACTGCTCTTGTCCTGGATTACTTGTAAATCTACACAAGACACTCACTGCATAAGCAATGTCTAGTCTAGTGCAATGAATGGCATACATTAGACTCACAATAATACTAGCATATATAAGTTGGTCCATAGCACGCCCAGTATTTTTCATTAATTTGATACTAGGATCCACTACTGTAGCAGCTGGCTTAAGTTCAAAATGATTATAGCCTTTAAGAACTACTTCTATATAATGCGATTGAGATAACACTAAATAATTAACCTTTCTCACAATTTTGATTCCTAAAATCACATTAGCTTCTCCAAGATCTTTCATATCAAATTTTGATGAAAGAAACCTTTTGTTTTCTTCAATATATTTGAGATTAGACCCAAATATTAACATGTCATCCACATATAAGCAAATAATAACACCAACACCATTTTCAAATTTACTATATATACATTTGTCAGCATCATTAACTTTAAATCCATGGGATATAACAATATTATAAAACTTCTCATGCCATTGCATAGGAGCTTATTTAAGGCCATAAAGAGATTTAACCAATTTACACACTTTCTTTTCTTGGTCAGGCAAAACAAACCCTTCGGGTTGTTCCATATAAATCTCTTGTTCTAAATCACCATTTAAAAATGCAATTTTAACATCCATTTGATGAATAACTAAATTATGAATAGAAGGAAGAGATATTAATATCCTAATGAAAGTGATTCGAGCGACAGGAGAATATGTATCAAAGTAATATATTCCATGTTTTTTCTTATAGACTTTAGTAACTAATCTTGCCTTAAATTTATTTATAGAACCGTCCAAATTTAATTTCCTTCTAAATATCCATTTGCACCCAATAGGTTTAGCTCTGGGGGGAAGATCGGAAATAACCCAAGTTTGATTTGACAAAATTGAGTTCATTTCATCATTGATTGCTTCTTTACAAAAGACAACATCCCTAGATGTTACCGCTTCATGAAATGTTGTCATTTCATCTTCTATATTAAGAACAAATTTAGTTTTATTCTTAGTTTAATTTAAATCTCCTTCAACCAGATAAATAACAAAGTCGGGCCCAAATAGTTTTTCAGTTCTTTGCCTTTTACTTCTTCGCGGGTCAACATCATTTGTTGGTTCTGAAGAAGATTTTGTTTGTGAATTTTCTTCTGAAGGTGAGGAGTCAACAATCAGATTATTATTTTCTAAACCTTGATTCAAATTACTAAACTTTGTTAGATGTTTAAAAAATTGCACATCTACTGACTCAATGATTTCTTAAGTTTCAAGATTTATAAATCTATAAGTTGTATTGTTACTAGAGTATCCAATAAAAACACATTTGTAAGTCCTATTTCCTAGTTTAGGTCTTTTAGGTTTGGGTTTTCTTATCTAATCAAGACATCCCCAAACTTTAAGACGTCTAAGATTAGGCTTACGATTAAACCATAGTTCGTAAGGTGTAATATCCTTGTTTTTCAATAAAACTCTATTTAAAATATAACATGTGGATAAAATCGCTTCTCCCCACATCGACAACGGTAAACCAGAACTGATTAACATTGCATTTACCATTTCAACTAAAGTCCTATTTTTTCTTTTTGTCATTCCATTTTATTGTGGCGTATAAGGCACCGTAACTTGATGAATTATTCCATGAGTATTACAATATTGTATAAACTCACTCGGGTAATATTCATTACCCCTATCGGATCGTAGGACTTTAATTTTCTGATTTTGTTGAGTTTCAACTTCTGCTTTAAAAATTAAAAAAAATTCAAAAACTTCATCTTTACTTTTAAGCAAATATGTATATGCATACTTAGAGTAATCATCAATAAAAGTTAAGAAATATTTATTTCCACCACGAGTCATATTACTCTTCATATCACATACATCACTATGAATAAGATCAAGCATTTCGGATGTCCTGTCAACAGATTTGAACGACTTTCTAGTTATCTTTGATTGAGCACAAATTTCACATTTAGAAAAGTTATCTAATTTACAATCCGAGATTAGTCATATTTTTAATATTTTTATGATTCACATGACCTAATCTAATATGCCATAAATAATTTAACTCAACCATATAAGCATAACTAATATTATTGACTACAATTATTTTGATTGTGTCGTTACAAGAGTACCTTTTGCCAATAAATTGGCCATTCTTATATAGGACAGACTTATCAGACTCATACACTAGTTTGAAACCTCTCTTATTGAGAAGATCCCCAGATACAAGATTTTTACACATATCAGGTACATGAAGTACATCAATTAGAGTAAGAGTCTTTTCAGAAGTTAATTCCAATTCCACAGTGCCTTTCCCAACTACATTTGTGCGAAGATTATTTTCCATCTTGACTTATTTTCCATCAATTTATTGCTATGTTTTGAATGAAGATCGGTCTTTGCATATGTGGACCGTTGCGCCGGTATCCAGCCACCATCCACTTTCATTTTCAATTGAATTCGCTTCGCATACAGTAGCAATAAGATCTTCAACATTGTTGGTTTCCTTCGACCTTTGTTTTTCCTTTAATGCCTTCTTTTTAAGACGACATTCTCGAGAATAATGGCCCGGTTTGTCACAGAAGAAGCATTTGCCCTTCTTTTTCTTATTTGCACCTTGGTTCTTGAATTTTGAATCATTCTTTGCTTTAAATTTTGAGTCTTTGGTATTATTGGATTTTTTATCCTCAACCATATTGGCTTTTGAACGACTCACACCTCGTTAATCCTTATTTTCTTGAATATGAGTATCATCTTCAATACGAAGGTGACGAAGAAGGGATTCCAAAGTATAAGTCTCTTCATCACGATTAATTTTCTTCTTAAAGCCATTCCAAGAGGATGGAAGTTTTGAAATAGTCACCCTTACTTGAAATTCATCTTGAAGATTAATTCCAGTGGCTTTAAGATCACCAACAATCTGTTGGAGTTCATGTGCTTGTGTAACGACGGATTTATCATTACTCATTCTAAAATTCATATAGTTTGAAATTAGAAACTCATGGTTGCTCACTTCCTCGTTTACTGTTTTGGAGTTCATATATGTAGAAGAACTGAAATGTGCTAGTCATTTTCCCCCCGATGTAGTCTCTTTGATTTTGAGCTGTACAAGCACTATTGCCTTCATAAGTAGTAGCACGACCATATGTTGTTTGAGGCATGTCATAAGTGCTTTGATTATTCTTTGAGAGGATCACAAAGATAACCTACATCTATATAACTAACGGGACATAGATGGTTAGATATAAAGATATAATATTGATATTAGTCCCATGCTATGCATGTCAATGGTAATTTATTTCTTGCCAAAATATTGACTGCAATTATAATAGCCAGAATTGAAAAGTCGTAATAACCAAACGCGGTGTGTGAAATTGAAAAAAAAAATTATTTGCAAGTTTCCAATTAAACCATATTTAATTAGAGTCTATTTTTGAACGAAATAAATACAGTCCCTAAACATGCACCTACGTGTTTGCGTGTGTCATCCCATAATTAAATAAAGCTTATGACACAAAATATCAGAAAAAATCCCTGCAGGGCAAAACCATATTATTTTCACATAATTTGTAAAGAATGGTTACACGAATTATAATGAAAATAAGTGTGAGATACAAAAATACCCGTAGGTTTCGGTTCCGATGTCGTCGGCTGGAATCTCCCACAAGAATTCCAGATGGGTAGAAATGAAGAAGGGACCGACTTCTCCACAAAATACTCCTAAATGAGTAAGAATAATGTCTTGAAGGTTTATGTTGTGCACAAAATGAATGGGAAGAAGTTCCTTTTATAAAGAGGCATAATAGCCTAAAAAAAATTCTAGCAAAAGAAGGCAGAATAAGGGTCGGTTTTTGCTCAACATGCTGCAAAAAGAGGTTTGTCCAACAAGTAGTGGTGATAGAAAGTGGCACAAAAACCGAGGCCGGCGGCGTCATTCGAACGAGACCAGTTGTCGCTCGAATGAAGACAACTGTCGTTCGAACGAGATCGCGGGACATGCTGATCTCGCACGAATGATAGTGCCAGTCGTTTGAGCGAGCACGCCTTCCAAAAAAGTCCATTTCATCTTAGAAAAAATTATGCATTTGATAAAAAATAATTTCAGACTTCAAAAATATATTTTCTAACAAATTCCCAAATATTTATGCAAATATAAACAACTCCAATTAATCATTTTACTGATAGTGCATTGTGGAGTTGTGGGAAACAAATGAGCAGTACGTAGCATGTAGCAATGATGCACGTGTGAAGATGATGGATGCATGGATTCGGATAAAGACCGTCGTAGATGAATGTGATGACGTGTCGAATGTAATGGTATTAGACATACAAACTGTGATCTAGGAAAAATATAAAAATCCTCGATTCTACCCCGGACATTTATAAAATTATGTCCTTACAAATCTCCCCCTATGTCTATGTCGGTACATACATGAAAAATCTGAATTATGCAATCTCCCAAAAACAAATGACATATAAGATAATATCCTCATTAAACCATCAAATTGAGAATACTAAATGACATGTCTTCAATCAAACTTCAACATCTTCAAATCTTCAACACTTCATAAACTCCCAAAGCTTTTCTCATCGGGGTGTGCAATCCAATAGATATCAACTTTGTACCTACACACATGAGAAAAAGCAAATACCCCTGACACGCAATAGTTTGATTTATAATGATATGCAAAAACCAAAGATCATTTAAGCTTAAGCAAATCATTGATAAATCAACATAATTTCTCCCCCATAATTCATTCTCCCCCTTTTTATGATGTCCCCAAATAGACAGATATGAGAAGCATAAATATGAAAAATGTCACAAAAAAATCTTCTCTTTTTTGAATTTTTTCAAATTTTTTTCCTTTTTCTTCCTTTTTTTACCCAAAATATACAAAGAATATGGTAAATGTCACAAAAGAATTTTCTATTTTTGAATATTTTTTAAAAAAAAATTACACAAAAATACTAAAAATCACACCATGGATATAAACTCAAATAACCCAGTCATGGAAATGGAATGTATGGGTGTGAACACATTCGATAGGAAAATAAACTCAATCAATCACATGCGCACGATGAATACGTGAACTCCTAACGAATGAACATAAAAAATATCCTTAGGCGTAAAAAAATGTTGAATTTAGATGACATCGTCTTATACAAATCAACAAATTAAAGTCAAAGTGATTTCCACACCAATAACGTCCAAAACTATTTAGCGCGTTTTCAAGATTTTCAAGGACGTGCAAACCCGTTATAAAATCTCCAACCAAACACCCTTAAATATATTTTCTTTTTAGAGTTGTTAAACTAAATTCTCATACTTTGGAGAATTGGTGCAAAAACCTAAATGGCCCATAACTGGCATGTATTTCTTTTTATTGCTTTTAACTTTTTTCGGTCTCTTTTAACCTTTTTGGACCTCGGATAATAAAATTCCTCATTTTTTTAGGTCTGTTATAATGGTGGATTAATATTCGCAATGGATAAATAGTTATCTTTCGTAGACCTTCACAATTTTCAAATAAAGCACACAAACTCACAAACGGTTCTTACATGCACACCTTTCTTATCAAGTTTTATCACATTTGGTTCATTTTAAGGACAGGATTGAAGTGAAAACACCCAACCAACATGTGATAAGACAAGCACAATAATCAAACAAATCCGTGCATGTGTGCAATAAAGGACGTCATGAGTCAAACATGTAGGAAGTAACACTTAATTACATCTTAATGACTCCAAACATTATAAAGCACAAAGATGACATGATATATTGTCTCAAAACACTATCAAATAGTCACATGAGAAATATGGAATGGTATTGTGACTTGGTGATCCTAAGTGTCTATCCATAAACGGTGCAAACAAAATACAAAAACTTTTTTTTTTGGATTTTCAAAAATTTTATCAAAATAATTTTTTTGTATTTTTCAAAAATAAAAATTTATACAAAAAAATACATACTAGCAATAGGCAAAAAAAATGCATCATGAAAATCATCCTATGCTAGTAAACAAGTTAAACCTCAATCGTTAGGTGAGGATGGGTTTTCAAAAGGTGGTGGCAACTTATGAAAAATATCCATCAAATCTTGTGAAGTATTGACCAAAAACTTAACTTGCTCACCTAAATGTGCAAACTCTCTCTCCAAATCTAAAACCCGATGACCTAAAACTATATCATACTTCTTTGTTTTCAAAGTCTCGGTGTACAAATCTTTAAACGCCTTTTGGAGCACACTTTCATCTCCACTTTTACTCTCGCATTCTCTCTCACTTGAAGTGCTCAAATCATCACTATCGCAATCGTGTGCACTATTGTGGGACAAAGATGGTGTGCTCACACGGCTTGGAAAAGCGACAAACTTCTCACCACTAGTCTTATCACCGTCACCTTTACTACTATTACTAAGTGTAGAAGGCATGGCTACATTATTTTCTTTCTTTTTAAGCCACGTAGGACACTCAAATGACTTATGCCCCTTACCCCCACATTCAAAACAAGTCACGTTCTCAAACTCCTCCTCACACTCCTCATCTGAGACACTCCCTTTTTCCCTTTCACCTCTTTCTTTGGCTTTTCCTTTCTTTTTATTTTTATAAAAAAATCTCCTTTTATTGGAAGAATTATCTTTAGAAATTTTGAGAAACTTTTTGAAAATTTTCACAAATAAGGCCAAATCATTAAAGTCTCCCTCAGAATCGAACTCACAAACTTTTTCTTTCTTTTTCTTAGAATGAGTCTTGAAAGCAATGCCTCTATCCTTAGACTTAATGGTTTGGGGAAACATGTCAATCTCATAGGTTTGAAGATCTCCTACAAGTTCTTCCAACTTAAGTGATTTCAAATTTCCCAAAGAGTTCAAAACAGTCACTTTAGGAATAAAGCGTTTTGGAAGAGATCTCAAAATCTTTTTAACGACACACGTGTTATCAATCACCTCACCCAAATTAAAACAAGTGTTAACAATGTTCGACAAACGTGCATAAAAATTATCAAAGCATTCAGACTCAGACATGGTGAGAGTCTCAAATTAGGTGGCCAAATTTTGTAACTATGATTCTTTAACCGCATCCGTACCATCATGTGTCAGTTTCAAAACATCCCATGCCTCTTTAGATGTGGTGCACGTCATAATTCGGCGGAACTCTCGGGAGTGACGGCTCCATAAATACCACTCAGACCACGAGAATTAAAATTAAATATTTTAAAATCATCTTCAGTCCAGGATGACACGGGTTTTAAAGAGGTGATATTATCAACGGTGACCGTGGGAGGTGTCCACCCATTTTCACAAAGCAACCAAACACGCTCGTCAATAGATTTTAAACAATATTTTATACGAGCTTTCCAGTAGGCATAATTAGACCCGTAAAAAATAGGCATCATATTAAATGAAGGTTCCATTGGAAAAAAAACGCGAATAAACACAAAATTGATTTTTCAAAAAAATAAACATGACACGATTTTGCGGAAAAATAGGAATACACGATAAATTAGCGCAGCGCGCTCTGATACCAATTTGAAAAGTCATAATAACCAAATGCGGTGTGTGATATTGAAATAAAAAATTATTCGCAAGTTTCCAATTAAATCATATTTAATTGGAGTCTATTTTTGAACGAAATAAATACAGTCCCTAAACATGCACCTACGTGTGTGCGTGTGTCATCCCATAATTAAATAAAGCACGTGACACAAAATATCAGGAAAAATCCCCGTAGGGAAAAACCATATTATTTTCACTATAATTTGTAAAGAACGGTTACACGGATTATAATGAAAATAAGTGTGACATACGAAAATACCCGTAGGTGTCGGTTCTGATGTCGTCGGCTAGAATCTCCAGCAAGAATTCCAGATGGGCAGAAATGAAGAAGGGATCGGCTTCTCCACAAAATACTCCTAAATGAGTAAGAATAATTCCTTGAAGGTTTATGTTGTGCACAAAATGAATGGGAAGAAGTTTCCTTTTATAAAGAGGCATAATAGCCTAAAAAACAATTCTAGCAAAAGAAAGCAGAATAAGGGCCGGTTTTTGCTCAACATATTGCAAAAAGAGTTTTGTCCAACAAGTAGTGGTGATAGAAAATGGCACAAAAACCGAGGTCGGTGGTGTCATTCGAACGAGAACAGTTATCACTCGAACGAAGACAACTGTCGTTCGAACGAGATCGCGTGACATGTTGATCTCGCGCGAACGAAAGTGCCAGTCGTTTGAGCGAGTACGTCTACCAAAAAAGTCTGTTTCAGCTTAGAAAAAATTCTGCATTTAATAAAAAATAATTTCAGACTTCAAAAAAATATTTTTAAAAAAATTCCCAAATATTTATGCAAATATAAACAACTCCAATTAATCATTTTACTGATAGTGCATTGTGGAGTTGTGGGAAACGGTTGAGCAGTACGTAGCATGTAGCAATGATGCACGTGTGAAGATGATGGATGCATGGATTCGGATAAAGACCGTCGTAGATGATCGTGATGACGTGCTGAATGTAATGGTATTAGACATACAAACTGTGATCTAGGAAAAATATAAATATCCTCGATTCTACCCCGGACATTTATAAAATTATGTGCTTATAAGTATCATGCATTTCATGTATATCAATATACTAATAACGTACATGTATGGTACTTATAGACTAAATACTATAATAACATGCATATATGGTACTTCTGAACCAAATTTGTAATTGTCATCCTCTTTAGGATGAAATGGATAATTTAATATCCAAATACCGGAGACCATGGGTATACTAAAATTGTATGCTTAATATATTTAAATCACGGCAGAACTTTTCAATCCATTTGACTAATGGATCTGAGTTTAACATAAATTGTACTCGATCTGCAGGTCGAGAATTAGTTATCCCAAGGTCATTCATTTTTGAATTTCTTATTTAGATATTCTGCATTTCAATTGAACACTTAAGGAGAACATCCATTTAAGGATATTTCAGTTGAGCTCTTCAGGAGCACATCTATTACGGTTATTTTTTTTTTCATTTCAGTTGAGCTCTTTAGGAGCACATCCATTAAGGATATTTTATAATGGAACATTTTTATATACGATTTTTCTCATACTCTTCCTTAAACAAATATTTACTAAGATGGTTTCACCTCTATCCATTTGGATTGCCTGTTGTATAATGAACGTCTTACTGCATTTGAATACGTACTCCTTATCTTTGCTTCAGGCAAAGAAAATCCTTCCAGGATTTTTATACGTATTCTTTGTCTAAGTCTCGTGTATATAAGCAGTTATAATATTCACGAGTCTCACATAATATATTTTAAAAAACTGCTAAGGTAGTCATATATCTGAAAGTACTTACGACCGAAACGGGATGGTATGTTCTTATATAATCAATTTTATTTCTTCAGGAAACCTTGTGCCATAAATCATTCACTTTTGGTGAGTTTTAACACTTCACGTTCTTATAAACACGCATTCGTAACCTCCAGGGTTAACATATTTTGGCTTTCTACTATAGGTCCAAATACACCACGTATATTGAGAGACTCAAGTTATGCCATCGTGGCATTTTCACATTTTGGCCAATATATTATTTGTCAACATTCATTCATGGTACGTGGATTTGTAGTATCACTGCCCTTTGATTTTTGTGTAGCTACAACATATATAATTATATCACTGATGATCATCTTTGGCGATTCCACTTTTCTCTTGTATATGTATAAAACATAGAGATCTCATTTAATATTAGATACCTTTGCCAACTTCATGGACTTTATAGTCACTTCAGGGACTTGTGTCTTTTCATAGATAATAACCTCTTCTGGGGTTTTAGAGAAAGTGGATATTTTATTCATAACCTCTTCTGGAGCATTATGTATAACCTCTTCTGGAGTATTATTTGGGCATGCTTTTATTTAATCTCCACTTCCAGGGAGTCAAATAGACCTATAGGTTTGCCACACTTCTGGCGTGCAATGAATTTATTTGCTGCCAGAATTTATTTTATCCTTATGGGATAATAATTTTGGCAAGAACATTTGCAACTAGTACATGTGACGTTTGGTGTTGCAATATAATTCTTTTCTTTATTTTCGCATTGAGCGATACAAGGGATTATATGAGACAAAGGGAAAGTATTTCATTATAATTCTCATCGTTTTTCAGGTTCGGACTGTTCTTTAAATATAATTTGTACTTCTGGTACGTTTTGTCCTCCCCCTAACAACGATAATAGTGTCTCATCGAAATAAAATTGCACATATACTATAAATATTGTATTTACCAATGGTTCATTAGAGGGTGAATCATAAGCACTATATGTTGATAGATATCACTTGCCTTCACAATGTCGAATGGAAAATAATTAAGATTACCAAAATGGTCATTGTATAATAATAAATAATTAAACCATGGAGCTGTAGGCTCATAACAAAGTGCAATTTTACCATATTAAATATTGTATAGTATAATGTAATTATTGTTTGCTAGTGTAAGCTTTTGGCTTCTGACACTAGAAGTAATGCAAAATTACTTTGCACAATTTATTTCCATATGACATCCATGTATACTGATGCCCATAAAAAACCAAATTACTTATGTAATTACTTTCATGTAACGTTGATAAATAGAAAAATTGCTTTCTCTATGTATTTTTTGTCGTTGTGCAATTCCACTATCCATCAAAATTTCCCTTGAACCTACAAAATTGAAACAAAACTAGTGTAGAGGGTAAGTAAGGGAGTCAATCTAAATCTAAGGGTGAAACACAAAATTGGAGAGGACATATATATAGATTCATTTGCATTTTATTATATTTTTTCTATTTTTACTTTTTCTATTTTTTATGAATTTTTCAAGGGAATATTAATTAACTAACTATATACTAATTTTTAAATTACTACTAAGATGTAAAAGCTAATAAAAAATTAGGTAAATAAAATTGTGCTAAAAAGTAAACTAACTAAATTGGATTCATGAGGGCTTCAAAATTTCATCCCATTAATGGGAGATTATCCCTCAATAATCATCATTCAAAAATATAAGATAAACAATTGAAAGCATGAGATGATTAAAATAAAAGTAATAAGAGAGGAATAGATCAAACCCATTTAAGCCTTGAATTGGAATGGAATCTTCAATTACATCAACACTCTCTCAATTATACATCAAAATTCACTCAATGATAATCCCTCATTTATTTATTGAATCTAAACTAAATTTTACAAAATAAAAATAAAAAAGATAGTGGATGAATTCATAATGGACAATTAAATAATAAAAGAGATTTGCTAAAAATGCAAATCCTAAAATTATAAAATTATACATTAGAATTCACCAAAAGAAATAAATTCTAGATCATTAATTTATATTGAAATAATTGCTAAAAATGCAAAATCTCAACATAAAGGAATGGATTAGAATTTACCTCCCATAAGGAATAAATTCAACTACATCAATCTATAATGAATTAATGGCTAAAAATGTCAAGATTCATTATAGATGGGTGGGATGAAATTTATCCTAGATATAATTTTCACTACACAACTTTATATTGAGGTATTTGCTAAAAATGTAAATACTCAACATAGAGGGGTGGAGAGAATTTTATCACACCAAACTTAAAACTAATTTTGAGATCTCTTGCAAATGGGGTCTTCCTCTTCATTTATAGTACGCATGGAGCATGAGGGTAAAAATGGGAGGACAAGAGTGTATGGAATATGAAAGGCATGGGTGATGATTACTTTAGGAATCAAAGGAGGGTGCGTGTGATTTGAGTGAGGTCATGTGAGTAATGAGGTGAGGGAATAAAATCTCATATTGTTATAAGGATATTTTTGGGTAAGAGGTTTTAGTTAGGGGGGTAAAATGGGTAAAGAGTTAAAGTTAGTTAAAGTGGCACATGGGTTTTAATTGGCTTTGGCATAGCAGGAGGTTTGTCGTGGCTTAGGAGAATTGGGTATTTGGCTTTGAACAATAAAAATGGGTATAGGGTGAGATGGGTTTAGGTTGAAGAAGGAAATGGCCGGAGAAGGAGGTGAAGGTGAAGGTTTCGTCGGCGGCGCGGGTCGGAGCTGGAGAGTCGCCGGAGAGAGAGGGGGCAGCGGCCTGGGACAGGGGTCGGGCTATGGGGGCTGCTAGGGTCAAGTCTTGCCGGCGCTGGGTTTGGAGCTGGAATCGAGAAGAGAGGAAGAGAGTAGGGTCGCCGGGCAGAAAATGGGTCGACGCCGGAGAGGGAGTGAGGGAGGTCGGGACGCCGGAGGCAGGTCGCCGGACGCGGGTTTGGGCAGCCGAAATGGGGGTGTTAATGGAGGTGGGGGTTTGGATGATTGAGGTGAGAGATGAGATATGGGTGTGTGTGTTTGGTGTTGGAAGATGTGGATTTGTGTGGGTGTTAATGAAGTTTTAGGAGAGAGAGAAGATTTTGGGAGGTTGAAGATGGGTTGGATGATGGTCGAGTCTGTGAGGGTGTAAGAGAGATAAAGGTGAGGGCGAGGGTGAGGGTGTAGGATAGTGTTTGGGAGTGTATGATATGTAATGTAGAGAAGTAGGGTGTGTGTGAGTTTAATTTGGATCCAAATAAAAATAACACTAAAAAAAATTAAAATTAATAAAAGTAAAACTCTAAAAAAAATAAAAAACCTACTTTTAATAATAAAATAAAGACTCAAATAAAAATGAAACTAGAAAGAAATAAAATTAAAAATAAAAATAAAATCTAATAGAACTTAAAATTAAAATTCTAAAAAGAAAATGTAAAATCTAATAAATAAATGAAATCCTAAAAATGAAAATCCTAATAAAATAAAATAAAAATTAATAATTAATAAAAATTAAAATAAAATAAAATTATACTAAATAAAATATAAAATAGAAAAATAGAAAATGAAACCTATAAAATACTAAATAAATCTAAAATAAATTCTAAAAATAGAAATGACTCAAATTAAAAATCTAAAAAATAATAAAATGACACAAATAAAACACACACAGGCTTTGGGTAAGTTTGGGCTCGGAGAATTTGGTAATTAGCTCCGTAAAATGTACAATTGCCTTAAAATACGCATTTGAACACCGCAATGTGCATTCGGCCTACAAAATAAACAATTAAGCACATAAGACTCATATTACCGAGAATTAGAAACTAAAATACGTCTATTCGGGGTATAAAATGTACAGTTTTTGGCGCTTATCAAACGTATCGCATATGTATGGGATCACATAGACTCTTCTGGAGCCTTAGATTCAACTATAGTTAAAAGATTTACTATATCACATTCCAAGTCTGAAAAAAAACTTCAGGTTTCTCAGAATATCGTGAGTTGTTCATGTCAGCAAGACAAATGTCATCATACAATGACCGTTCATAATTGTTACTTTTTTTTTACATCGACCAATAATAATTCAACCTCTTTGAAAAAAAAAAGGGGGTCTAATTTTTCATATTCTCTACACATTTTCAAGACTCCAACGAACATTAAATAATTAGAAAGTGAAAAGGAGTTAAAATTAAATAACATTAAAAGTAATTTAATACTCACATGAAGCGAAAGGTCAAGAGACAAAATTTTAATGGTAAAACTATTAATGGAATAGTTAAAGGAACAATTAACCATTAATAGAGTATTTGAAAGGACATTTCATTTAAAAAAGAAAATGAAAAGGCCAAGAACTTGAAAAGATATGTTTAAATATCCAATTGATTATGAAATTAATCCCAAAAAATAATATATTTGGCGCTATATGTCTAAATCATAAAAAATTATTCCAGAATTTTCAAATTCATCCCTTATGAATAATCAAAACTTTGAGTTTCAATTTATGGTTTATTTTAGTTGGATCTTCAAGTCCAAACAATCAGAAATAAGATGAGAGTTTTCAATTTCATATTTTATATCCCAATTCAAAAAAATATTTTGTGAACTTCTGGTCACAATATTGAATATGAATCTTTATATCACAAATTAGTGATAAGTGGAAGAATCTTGGTCTATACCCTTTCAATTGGACAATCAAAACTTCAAGTTTGATTATGATATATTTTCTTTTGTCACTTTACCCCCAAATAATTTATGTACTCAACGTCCCAAAATTTGAACGGAGAAAATTCAATTTTCATTTTTGAATAATTATTGGGGAACTTCTGGTCCCAAACGTAAATAATAAGGACAACTTCATAACGCAACATTAAATATTTAGAGACTTTAAACAACCGCCCAATTATATTCAAACTTTAAGTTTGATAAGGGGTAAAATTGTTTGGAACTTCAGGTCCAAAAACTAAATAATCCTTACGGAACATGTAATATCCTTGCCCTTGTTATATAAATAATCAAAACTTCATGTATGATTACAAAATTATTGGAGCTTCGGGTCCAGATTATAAATAATTGTTATTGTACTTTTAGTATCTCTTGCCCTATTACAAAAATAATCAAAACTTCAGGTTTGATATTGGCGCTTATTTCATTGTAAAGTCCAAAAATTGACCAATAATTGAGAAATTCGGGTCTCAATTTTTAAATAATTTGGGAACTTCTAGGCTCAAATAAAAAATATATAGAATCTTCTAGTTCTAAAGAGAATTTTTACATGAAATCTTCTCATCCCAAATAAAAAAAATATATGGGAACTTTAGGTCCCAAATTAAAATAATTATGTGGGTATTTCATGTCCCAAAATGTAGATAGTCATTGGAAACTTCATGTCCCCATAAATAGTAATTGGGAGTAGGGGTGGCCATACGCCCGAGGCCCGCCAGGCCCGCCCAACTCGCCCAATAAAAACATAGGACTTGGGTAAGGTGAATAGACCCGCAAAGCGAGCTTGGCAAAATTTGATAGGCTCGATTTTTTTTCGAGCGGGTTTGTGCATGAATTCTTAAGCCCGATGAGGCCCGGCCCGGCCAGAGACCCGAGAATTATATATATATATGTGTGTGTGTGTGTGTGTGTGTGTGCGTGTGTATATTAATTTATTATTAAAGTTTAAGACTACAAAGTTATAAATAAATATATAAAGTGAGTTACTTTTATAAATACAAAAACATATACCAAGTCTTTTTATGTAGAGTGAGGAACTTTATATATAGACTTTGTAATATATAAATTTTAAAACAAGTTTTTTATTAAAAAATAGGTCTTTGATTAAGAAAAAATATATTTTTTTATTTAAAAAAATTGTAAGCGGGCTTGGTCAACGGGTCTGGGTAAAGAGCTTTCAAATCTGGGCGGGCTTGGGATTACATAATAAGGCCCGATTCAAGCCCGAGTGAGCTTGGGATAACGCATGATTTTATAAGCCTGGCCCGAACCCGACCGGGCCGGCCCAGGCCCGACCCATGGCCACCCCTAATTGGGAGATTGAGATCCAAAATTTCAAATAGTATTGGGAGCTTCAGGTCCCAAATTTGAAGGATAATTAGGAACTTTGGGTCCTAAGAAATAATAGGAAACTTCTGGTTCCAAATTTTAATGTTATTGTAACTTATGCATACATATAAGGATGAAATAGCAATTATCAAAATTTAATTGCAAACATGTAAATATTCAAGGTTTTGTGAGTCTTAACATATCAAAAATTACAAGAGCAAATCATAATTATACACTAGTTAGAAGAATTCTACTAATAAATTTGGGTATGTTAACGTAAACTAAAAATGATTCTAGCAATATGTTCCACATTTTTTTTAAAATTAGTATTTATATGTTGTCATATATAACATATAATTATAAGTGTGTTGCTATTACAATGAACTTTAATATTTTAAATCTACATTGTTTAATGGGTCGACAAATATACATACACATGGTGCCTTTAAAAAAAATGTTGAAGACCAAATAAGAGATATTTAAAAAAAAAAAATGCATGGTGCCTTTTACAGCTTTAAATGACTTATACAATATACACATGTTCTTCTATTAGGCAAACCAGTAGACTTAGGATAAAGACTACTAACATATAAAATATAATCCATAAAGTAATAAAGAGAGTCCATAGTATGGACTCCATACCTTCATACCTTCGCATTGAGTCTTCTTACCTCATACTTGGCGTGAGTAACATATGATGGCCATTTGACTTTTGAGGTGTGTACAAAGTCGGGCACAAGAATTTTATGGCAATCTCCAATTTTTCACTAGCTACCTTCTGATTGTAAATCCATGAATTCGTTTTTTTTTCCAGAGATCTAGAATAGATAAAGTTCAAGGAGTGATAAAGAGATTTCGTGTTGATAACATGTTGTAAAATAAAATACATATAGAGAATTGAGAGAAAGATTATTTTATTTCTCAATAGTATTAAGTGTAATTATTGTACAAAAATATACGAGGATCCTCTTATTTATATAACATATTGAGACATCGCAAAAGACAAAAATACGAGTGAACATTCCTCCAAAGATCAAAAGTCACAATATATAACATAAATCTCTTTTATGAGTTTCCCCACACCACGACTTACTTCATGCAAACCTTTGTTCCTAATCTTAAACACACCCTCTCCCTTGCTCTCGAACACTATTTCCCTCTTGCCGGAAATTTAATATTATTCCCTCCAACTTGTGCTAGTAAAGCCCGAAATTCGTTGTGTGGACGGCGACTCGGTTTCTCTTATATTTACGGAGTCTATTTATTACTTTAATTATCTCACCGACAAAATTCCGAGATATATGACACAACTGCTTTCTCTTCTTCCTCAGCTGCCAAAGCCTACTAAGGCCTTGGACAACTCCACAATATCCCCCACTTTTGGCTCTCCAAGTCACACTTTTCCCAAATCATGGCATTTGCATTGGAATGACCCACCAGCATGTGGCTGGGGATGGTTGTAGCATGGCGGGTTTTCGAAAAGCCTGGGCTTTAATTACTAAACACAACTCAGAAGGGCCTTTGATAAGTGGAGTCTCTCCCTTTTTATGATAGGACTGTGATTAAAGATACAAAGGGATTATATGAAATTAATTGGAGCTTCATGCAAAAGGCTGTTAAGCCTTTAGAGTTTCAAGGTCAACACGTTCCTTCGTCGTCCCCAAACAATATAGTGCGAGCCTCATATACTACAGTAGTGACAAAATGTGCCCAAATAATAAAACAATCCATATTAGTCCAGTAATTTAAATATGAAGCACATATTTTAAAGTTATGAGTTAAATATGGGGCCCATATTTCAAAGATATAAGTTAAATATGTGGCCCATGTTTGAAAGCTAGGAATCAAATATAGAACCCAATTTTAAAAGATACAAATCAAATAGAATATTTATTTTTAAAAGTTGTGAGTAAAATATGAGTTTTTTTTACATATACCTCGAATTGTAATAATTATTTTAGTAGAAAAACAATGGGTTGACTCAACCCATATTTGCTCCGTTCATATTTGGCTCGGCTCACATTTAACCCAATTCATATTTGGCCCAACCCACATTTAGCTGAACCCATATTTGATTCGACCAAATTAGGCGACGCCCATAATTTTGCCACTGCTACTCATTTGCTATAAGCCCGACTCATATACTACAACTCAAAAAATTGTTGTTGGCTGGACGAACTAAATTAGTGCACGTATCGTCTTTTGTAGTGGTATGTGCATATGTGTGGAGTTGTTTGGCTAAATTACGCGCTGCCACAGGGGAGGAGGTGAGTGAGGATGAAATAGAGTACTTCACTTGTGTAGTAAATTGTAGGCCTCGTTTGGACCCACCTTTACCGGCAACTTACTTGGGTAATTGTTTAGCCCCCTGTATTGCAATTGCAAAGAGCTCCCAATTAATGGGAGAAGAAGGGTTTTTAATTGGGGCTGAGTTGATAGGAGAAGCAATTAGTTTTCGGGTTAATAATGAGGAGGGAGTGTTACAAGGTGCGGACAAGTGGCTGTTGAAACTTGAACCAATGCTGATGAGGCGAGTATTAGGGGTTACTGGTTCCCCTAGGTTCAGCCTTTTCATGATATAGATTTTGGGTGGGGAATGCCCAAAAAGTTTGAACTTGGTTTCCCACCAGCGTCTATGACACTTAATGGGTGCAAGGATTTTGCAGGTGGCCTGGAAGTTGGAATGTCATTTCGAGAAGATCAAGTGGATGCTTTTGCAAATATATTTGCTGATGGCCTAGGGTTAATGGATAAGAACTAGTTTAGGCTGAGTATTACGCTTCTTTCCGCTGAATCTTTTGCAGTTTATGCAGTGGCTAAAGAGGTGTTTATATTGTAAGGAGACTGATTGTCTCAACGTTATTGAAGCAGTGAAGTTATGAATCATCCTAAAGTATTCTACTAGTACTTGACTCACACTTTAATTTAACTTTACTCTTGTAAATAAAAAGGCCATGTCAATATTAAATGACATTTAGACTCATTTTGATACAAAAAAAATCATTAGTTCTCCGATAAAGAAATACTTCATGTACTTTGTGTTTAATTTTTTTCGCTACTTGTACCTCAAATTACATTACTATAATGTTGAAATTTATTTATAATATTAGTAAAACAAGATGTTTACTATAAATACATTAAAATACTATTCAACGTTACTTTTAAGCTAGGTAAAAAGATTTCATACGAACCAAAGGGGATCTTATAAGATCAAAATCTAAAACAAGTAATTTGTTGGATTTTTTTTTGTTGCCGCTATCGTTGTATGGAACTTGTTTACCATAATATGTTTTAAGTCTTTTATAAAGCCTAGCTACTGTTTGCCTAAACCATAATAGAGAAGAAGATAATAAATATGCATATCCATTAAATAAAGACCTCACAATAAACCATTATAGAGAACAAGATTATAAATATGCATATCCATTGAACAAAGCCCTCACAATGCAATCATAAAAATGAGCTTGTATTAATAGCCCCTTACATAGAGAAGAAGAGATTGTACAATTCAGTAAGCCAGAAGTAGTTTTATGCTATAGACCTCACGATAGAATAATGAAAAAAAGCTTGTACGAATTGCCCATTAGATACAAAACATGAGGAATGACAAAATTATCTATAAAGAATACCAAATACAACAACTAAATGGAAAAACTGATATGACCACTAATAAGATGATGGAAATTTTAATATATATTAGAAAATGCTCTATGCTTATTAAATATAAAATGGATTATAACTGGTGGGTAGCTTGTGCCTGCGGGACTGCTACAACAAATAATTCTCATGAAATTCAAATATCAAAAACCTTAAAATCCCAACAAAATGCACTGAATTCGAACCTAGTAAAAGATTAATATTATATATAAACAACCTCATAAGATCCATTTAATTACATAAACAAAATCTGCAGGGAAATAGGGGAAAAAGGTAAAAAGGAAAGGTAATACATTAGATTGTATTACCCCTAACATGAACATATAAACATAAAATGCCAATGAAAATATCAGGTGATTTTAAGTGAAAAAATACCCGGTGTAAAACATGTATAGTAATCAACTCAGGTGCAAAATTTCTTTAATGAGAAGTCCATGCCCTTTTTTTGAACAAAATTTACCCTGATTTTTTTTGTCTTTCTCTGCGCAAAATTTAAAATTAAATACCTCCTAAAATATAAGTCTGCTCGAGATGAAATTTTATATATTTTGAAATCTCTCGACGAGGTTTATCAAAAGAAATCCACGAATGATATTTAATTTTAGAGTATAAATTTGGCAAATTTGCAGTTTATTTTAAACGTGTTTTTTCATGTGTGAATTTTGGACTACTACTTCGCAATGAGAAATTGGGTTGTGAAATTTCGCAGTTCAATTCCTCACTAATAAATTCAATTTGCTTCCGTAATGAGAAATTTTCGTTTTTACTAAATTTGTTGATGATATTATATTTTACTGTTGGGATTCCGATGCTTCTCAACTCCTTTTCAGCTTTACTTAACAAGAGAAGAGGTCCTAAGGACAATCTTTGACCTCTGACAGACCACAACCAAGCTCTCAAGACCACGGTTGTCTTAAAAAAGGGACCATAGTAGTAACCTAAGCTTCAGCCACCTTCTTACTCTTCTAAAATACTTAGTCGGTCAAACACATATCCGCAACAAGGCTCAAAGACCTCAACACCAATGTCCCACCATCTTTGATGTGCACAACAGACCTCGGTCCGAAGGCCTCCAGAGGTCACATGACCCTTCTTTCACAAAGGTATTGTTGCAACCTCAGGACCACCTAATGAGGAACCATTGATGATTCCAGACTTCTCAGATGTTAGACTAAACTCCTGAAAATTGTTTAGAGGGCATGTGAAAAGGATGACATTGTTCCATCTACCTCCACCACTTATCTCCACTTGGATTGATGACTCTCATCCGAATTAAATGTACCCATCCACCAACTTACCATGCATGCAAGCCTATATCCCACATTCCACCTCGCTACTATATATATATATAGGAACCTTGTGAATGGTTAAGGGCGTGCTAATTGATCGGATACATGTTAAACCCATTATTCATGAGCAGAATAAAGGGCAAATAGATAAAAACAAATGTTTACTCATTGTTATATACTCTTTCCATCCACTGTTGTTAACATTCAGTCATAGCTTGGGTTGTTTTCAACTATTTTACTTATTATACACCCTGTAGAGGCCTAAACTAAGACTTAGGAGGCCATAAAGAAGTGTATCGGTTACTTCCTAAGGTGCTTTATATTAGTAACAAATGTCTTTGGGACATTAGATCTTCTTGACAAAGCGAAATATACAGGGAAACACCCTATAATAATGGATGTAGAATCCTCAACTGAGGTTCAAAACACTTTATATATACTAGTCTATTACCTTGACACTCCTCCCCCAAACCTGTCTGAGGTCCCGTGGGGAGAACCTGTTGGGTCTGAGGTCTCACACAATTTCATAACCCGCCAATTCAGCACCGTTTGTGGGAACGACAAGTTCCATTTACTACACATACAATTCTTGCTTTTGTTGGGATGACAACCAATGCCAAGTGGGACCACTCTTTCAAAGAGATGAAACCTCGATAAAAAGAGCTTTAAGAACAACTTGTCGATATTCTTAGAAGGCTTCCTTTACCACATGTAGTGGAGGAACCGAACGAATCAGAACATAGTGAAACTGGAGAAAAGTGTGAGTTTTAATTAGAAGGAGAAAATGATCCAGAGGATGTAGCCTGAGATCCTCAACGTTCACTGACCCATATGCCACTCCTAGCATATTAATCCCATAGTGGTTCCAGGGTGGCTAGGCCCTGGGATAATGAGATCAAGAAGATGCAAGACCGACAAGGGAAATTCCTTAACCAGTACAAAATGCAAACTCCCAATACCATAGAGTTATCCCTTTAAAAGATGCTATCTAGATTCTCCAATGAAGTTCAACATTCGATGTTTCTCCCTAAGTGGAAGATGCCCAATATTGAGCTATCTGACCATATAGAGACTTACAGGTCACTCATACTCCTTCAAGACACCCCGTATAAGGTTTTATACGAATCATTCCCCGCTACTCTAAGGGGATCGCCTGGCACTGATTAAACCAGGGACCATTAAAAACTTCACTATATTAGCTAGATCATTTGTTAGCCATTTCATAGGGGGGGAAAGATGAGGAGGCCCACTACCTCCTTCCCCCACTTCAGACAAAAGACCAACGAAGCTCTCAAAGAGTAGGCTAAGAGATTCAACCAAGAGACTCTCCAAGTTGATGATCTAAATGATACCATCTATGTAGCGGCCTTCATCTAAGGCCACACCTCATAGAATCTCCCGAGATCTTTCAAAAAATAACCTAGATCCATGACTAAGCTTCTTGAGAGAGCTCAGAAATAGATAAATGCTGGTGGGCATTAAAATCGTGTGAGTCTTCAGACCCAACAGGTGCTCCCATCAGGACCTCAGACAGGTTAAGGGGAGATGTGTCAATGTAAAAGAAAAATATATAAAGTGGTTCGAACCTCAGTTGAGGATCCCATTACCACTATCAAAGGGTGTTTCACTGTATATTATATCATAAAATAGTTATTACAATGTAGGTGACCTCTTGAGATTTGGTAAAAAATATACGAGGTCCCTGCGATCTTTGTTACTAATACAAAGGGCCTTAAGAAGTAACTGATAAACTTTTCTAAGTCTTCCTCAGTCTTAGTTTAGGACTCAACGGGGTGTACAATAAGTAAAATAAATGAAAATGATCTGAGTTGTGACTGAGTGCTAACAACATTAGGTTAAAAGAGTATATAACAATGATTAGGCACTTTTTCTGCTTGTTAGATTGATTATAGACTTTGTACGATGAATTGAACATATCTTTAACTGTTCGAAGACATTCTCTATATATGTATTCTCTTGGAGAGAGAATCAGTGGAATGCAATGGTATTCACCTTGTCCGCTAGATCGATCTGCCTGATATGAGCACAAGCTTTTGATTCGTTGAGGTAGGCTTTTCTCTCTACCAGTTCGTCTCCACCTCCAACATCTCTACCAGCAATGAAGTGGAATCCAAAGGAGATCATCTTGACCTCACGAACTGGTTCTTTTGGCTTTTTCAACAGATCTAGGTCATCGTCTGAATTATCATACCGTCCTCTTTTCTTCTCATTCATCTTCATGCAAGGGGATTTTAATCGTCTTCTACTCAATTAATTCTTTTCATCAATTAAACTAACAATTAAAGTATACAAATATTAATTTACTAATTTACAATGAGGGGCAATCCTATTTGCATATGAAAGGGGCACTAATTATTAATTTACTAAAAAAATTAACAACCAATCAATATTTAATCAATCAATTCTTTTACAAGGGGCACTACAGTATGAGGGGCAATATCTAATAAATCAATAAAAATTTAATTAAAAAATACACACACGCACATATACACACACACAACCCCCCAACCCCGCCCCATCCCTCCCACTGCCACTGCCCACCACACACGCACACACATATATACACACACACAAGCACATATACACACACACACACACATATATACACACACACACAGTGCCCCCTACCCCAGCCCTCCCCCCACACACCCCCACGTGCATATATACACCACACACACACACACACACACACACACGCACATTTACACACATATATATACACACATGCACATATATACACACACATATACATAAATGGAAGAGAAATAGAAAGAGAAAACATACCAAAATCATAGAGAGAGAGTGTAGTCGCTTAGAGAGAGAGAAAAATGGAGGGAATAGAAATCGGTGGGAAAAAAAAGAGGGAAAGGTTTTTATTGACAGAATTGACACGGACATGTCACGGTCATTGACCGTGATAACATTATAGTATTATCACGGTCAAGGACCGTGACAAACCTTTGTCGTAGTCTTGTCACGGTTATTGACCGTGACAAAAAATGCTTCATCATTTTTGTCTTAACCTCCAGCATATTTTCGGTAACTCTCCTACTAAAGAGAAGGCTCGACACCAAGGAATTTTTGAAGAATTTTTAGACCTTCGGCCTATGAAATGGTGAACCCCAACATTCAATGAAATCTCATCACCTACAACTCATTGGAACTTCAGTTCATACCCCTATAACAATCGGAGCAATTCAAAATATTAAAGTCTAAGGGCTCATTTGGCAACCCAATTCCAAGGCTTGGAATTGGAAGTTGTAGGCCAATTTCAATTCCGTGGAATTAAAATTGGCCTTCCAATTTCATTTCCATGGCTTGGAATTAGGTTGTCAAACGGACCCTAAGGGTAATTGATAATCCTCGTAACGATCTCTATATTATAATATGAATATTTTGTACTCTCGGCCTAAAATCGTCCGACCTCCTACCCACCTAGGGTCGTCCTCATAGGGTTTACCTAATGCCCCCGGCTTCACAGGGTCGGCCAAATTACATCAGAATGCCAAGATTGCACATAATTCACCAGAAAATGTATTTCAGTTATTACAAACCTGCACAAGTGGGGGCACGTGATAACATTGCATGTGAAGAGAATGTTCACACAATCCATGCACTTTCTAGAAGGACATGTATTAGAAATCAAAAGGAGCACTTCAATCAATATTCTCCATGTGACTTGGTTTGCATACTACACCCCAAGACACCTATAAATAAATTGTACCTTCTTACTTGCTCCGTAAATGAAGTTATTGAATATAATTACTTTTACTCTGTCAAAACACTCTCTAGAGAGAGAGTACAAAGTGTAACTTGTAAAACACTGTATAGTTAGTGAGAAATGAGTTGCACCAAAGTAGATGTAGGTCAATTGGCTGAACCACTTAAATCATGTGTCAATCTTTTCTTCGCACTTATTTATTGCATTTATTGTTCACTGTTATACTCATAAATTGTTTATTTAATGACGAATTGGTCCTTCTTTTATGTGAGTTGTTATAATTTTGTGCAACATCACACGTCATTCTCATCATGGTACCAGAAACGAGATGAGACTTTAACAATGACGAATTGGGATTGAAAAACACTAAAAGCTCATTGCACATCCTTTTGAGACTCCTCTTGAGTAGAGGGGGCAATTCGGATTAGTCGTGTCGTTTTTGGATCGTGTTGATTTTTACTTGAATCTAATTTTTTGGTACTTTTAAATCTAAATAAATTAAACGTGCCATATTTGGATCATTTCAAATTATTACTGTAAACAAATTATGGTGTAAAAAATGATCAATCCTATTCAAATTGATTGTACATCGTGTTTTTTTTTAAGATGGAATAGAAAAAGCAACTCTAGTTTGTAAAGGAAAAGTCTATCCCCACACCCTCACATGCTCCCCCCACACCCTTTTAATGTCTAAAGATATTATTACCCTTTAAGTCTTTTAACTTTCTTTTCCTAAGCTAACTTTGAAAATAAATAGATAAAAACTTATAACTAACTTTGATAAACAAAAAATACAATCTACTAATTACATCTAATTTTAATTAAAAAACAACAAACTTTGATTTAAAAAAAAAGGTACATCAAACTTTAATTAAAAAAAACTGCAATTAACTTTGATAAAAAAAAAAGGTACAACTAACTTAGATAAAAAAAATACAACCAACTAATTATAGCTAACTTTGATAAAAAAAAAGTTTAGAGTTAACTTTGATAAAATAAAAGAAAAGGCTGCAACTAACTTTGATAAAAAAAAATGCAATTAACTTTGATAAAAAAAAAACTACAATTAATTTCGATAAAAAAAAAGTTAGAACGAACTTTGATAAATAAAAAAAAAACAACCAACTAATTACAAGTAACTATGGTAACTAAAAAAAATTACATCTAACTTTGGTAAAATTTAAAAAAAAAACTACTGATTTTGATAAATAAAAAAAATACAGGTAACTTTGATAAAAAAAAAAGGAAGGGGAGATCAATGTGTGACACATAATTAATTAATTGATCACAACTAATTCATAAAGGTTCCGATTAATTGAAGCTACTTCAAATTAATTGTAGCTTCACTTGCTAATATTCCCGGACAAGTGAAGCTACAATTAATTTGAAATAGCTTCAATTAATTGGAACCTTTATGAATTAGTTGCGCACAATTAATTAATCATGCGTCACACCTTTATCTCCTCTTTTTTTTTTTTTTTTTATCAAAGTTACCTGTAAATTTTTTTATTTATCAAAATCAATATTTTTTTTTATTTTTTTAATTTTACCAAAGTTAGCTATAATTTTTTTTTTATCTAAGTTAGCTGTAAGTTTTTTTATTTACCATAGTTAGTTGGTTGTTTTTATTTATCAAAATTCGTTCTAACTTTTTTTTATCGAAATTAATTGTAGTTTTTTTTTTATCAAAGTTTATTTCCTTTTTTTTTATCAAAGTTAGTTGCAACTTTTTCTTTTATTATATTAAAGTTAACTCCAAACTTTTTTTTTTATCAAAGTTAGCTATAATTAGTTGGCTGTATTTTTTTTAATCAAAGTTGGTTGTAGCTATTTTTTTTTTTTTTATCAAAGTTAATTGTAATTTTTTTTAATCAAAGTTAGATGTACCTTTAAAAAAAAAATCAAAGTTTGATGTTTTTTAAATCAAAATTACGTGTAATTAGTTGATTGTATTTTTTTTTATCAAAGTTAGTTATAAGTTTTTATTTATTTATTTTTAAAATTAACTTAAGAAAAAAAAATTAAAAGCATAAAAAATAGTAATATCTTTAAACATGGAAAAGATGTGAAAAAAACATATATAAAGTGTGGGATAGATTTTCTTTTGTAAAAACTAACCCTTTTACAATGAAGTCTATACATTGCACGCGTGTATCGCGTAGTACAGAAAAAGTCCAATCTTGCTATGAGGAGAGGAGGCTCTCTTCACTCTGCTTAAATTTGTGAAGTAGAATAGAGAAACTTGCACTTCTCCCCAACAAGACAACATGAATTCGGATTCAGTCTCTCTCCTACCTCCCCCAAAACAAGCCACCAAACCCCTCTTCATCTCTCTCCTCCTGCTGACCACCACCTGCTTCTTTTTCACCTTCCTCTTCTTCTCCTCTCCAAAATCCCACTCCCACTCCCACCTCACCCACACCTCTCGCCGCCTCACCCACCCCATCGTCCTCCTCATCTCCTCAGATGGCTTCCGCTTCGGCTACCAATACAAAGCCCCACTTCCCCACATCACCCGTCTCATCAAAAACGGAACCGAAGCCCAAACCGGCTTGATCCCAGTTTTCCCAACTCTCACTTTCCCAAACCACTACTCTATTGTCACTGGCTTATACCCTCCTTACCACGGCATCATTAACAACTATTTCAATGACCCAATAACGAATGACTCTTTTAACATGGCTAGCCATGACCCCAAGTGGTGGTTAGGTGAGCCATTATGGGAAACCGTGGTTAATCATGGCCTTAAAGCTGCTACTTATTTTTGGCCTGGCTCTGAGGTCCACAAAGGTTCTTGGACTTGCCCTTTTGGGTATTGTCAAAAGTATAATCAAACCGTGCCGTTTGATGATAGGGTTGATGCTGTTTTGAAGTATTTTGATTTGGACACTAGTCAGATTCCGGTATTTATGACTCTTTATTTTGAGGACCCGGATCATCAGGGTCATCAAGTTGGGCCGGATGATCCGGAAATTACGAATGCGGTTGTGAATATTGATAGGTTGGTTGGGAGGTTGATTGAGGGGTTGGAGAAAAGAAGGGTTTTTGACGATGTGAATGTGATTATGGTGGGTGATCATGGGATGGTGGGTACTTGTGATGAGAAATTAATCTTTCTTGATGATTTAGCTCCATGGGTTAAAATATCACCGGATTGGGTCCAATCGTATACCCCGTTGCTTGCCATTCGGCCGCCGTCCGGTCATTCATTACGGGATGTTGTGGCGAAAATGAATGAGGGATTAAAATCCGGTAAAGTGAATAATGGGATGAATTTGAAGGTGCATCTCAAGGAGGATTTGCCTAGTTGGTTGCATTATGCGGCAAGTGAGAGGATTCCTCCTATTATAGGGTTGGTTGAAGAGGGATATAAGGTGGAGCAAAAGAGATTAAAAGGGAAAGAATGTGGAGGAGCGCACGGGTACGATATTGCGTTCTTTTCGATGAGGACTATATTTATTGGCCATGGTCCGAGGTTCGCAAGAGGGAGAAAGGTCCCATCTTTTGAGAATGTTCAAATATATAATTTGGTTACATCGATTCTCAACATACAGGGTGCTCCAAACAATGGAACACCGGCTTTTGCGGATAATGTTCTTTTGCCTCGCCATTAAGTGCTAGTTTGGTTGAGTTTGTTGTAGGCTTTTCTTAATTCTCTAGATAGCAAGTTCTTGTGAAAGAGTTTACTAATTGGGGATGATAGGAAGCACAAAAACTCCTAAAATCCCAAATTAGCAATTACTCAAAGCTAACTGAGCACTGAAGTTTGTGTGGAATACTCTTGAAGAGGAGTTTGCTCAATGTATCAAGATGGATCTAACATGATGCGGCCTTGGCCTTGCCCCAAAGGTGAAAATGTTGAGACCTTTGCAAGAGTGGTTTGATTTTTCTTGTTTAGGTAAATTGTGATGTTTTCATTTGGTTGGTTCCTGGTTATGATTTATGATGAGCTGCAAGTGAATTTGAATCTTGTGAAGTGTTTTCACCATTCTTATTTGTCGTGGAAGCCAAATAAATGTTTGGATATTGTCAGATAGTGACATTTAGATAGTGACATTTGATAATGTTTCATTTTTCATATGTTTATGTTTTATATTATTGACTATGACTTTGTCCACTATCATATTGCATCTTATGTTTGAATTTAACTTTTCCCCGAATGTAGCAGCAAAATCAACCTCAATGTTCATACAATTCATTTCTTTATAACCATTGTTTCTCGAGGCTTTTTTAAGTTTCATGAGATGTACCAATTGAGATGCAATTGGCTATACTATGCTGGCTCTGCACAAATTGAAGAATTTGAAGGCCTGCATATAGAGAATGCGCTGAGAGTTTCAAAGTCTGAAGTTTTTTACCCTTTTCTTGGTAATTGAAAGAAGTGGGCTGTGGTCCGAGAAAAATACTCGGATTAATCAATTTTGATTTTTTTTTCTAGGTGAAATTTAATATAGCTTATTTATTTTTTCAATGACATGGGTGCCCTGCCAAAGGTAGCATTGTTGGAGAGATATATGTGACTAATAAGATATCTCTACTACCTAAATGAAGATAGTTCCACTATAATGATATTATGACCAATATACCCTCATACACTCTACAAATCCTGTAATACCCTTCATTTCTACTATTACATAAGAATCTGGATACACGAACTTCTTCACTTCAGCTTCCCCATTTACTACTCAAAGGTATAACGCCTACTTGACTCCTCATAGGAGTAAGCAACTATTACAATGGCAGCTGAAACACCGGAGCTCAATTGTCATGCGTAAGTTTTTTATCCAGTTAGACTATTTAATTGAAAGTCAATTGTATATTGCGTTCGTATTGTTTCTTCTCCAAAACTCGAGGTTCATACCACTCTATTTTTTTCTCATTTGTAATTTATATTTTATAATTCATACATCAAGGTTAATTCCAACGAATCTCTCTCATTTCTAATTTCAACAAGTAGATGAATATGGAATTATTAATCGTCTACAATAATATTGTTTTTGAAATTATGTTTTTCCCAGTATTACATGTTTGTATTGATGTAATCTATTAGTAAAAAAACAGTGTTAATTCTAATGAAAATATATACCATTTGTAATTTCAATAAATGGAATGCACATCACATGTTTATTTAAATTTTGCTTTGTTTTTCGGTATCCTTTATTGATTTCATGTATCAAGTGATTTGTTGTAATAGTTTTAAGAAATGCCATTTATGTTACTTTAGTCTTATATGTTGTGTAATGCGATTTGCGTAATTTTTTTCCAAATCATTTAAGAATATATAATGGTGGGGCATTGGCTTAACAGATATTTGGGGATGAATACACTCACTTATGTTTGATGAATACTTTTTTGAGAATATTAGTTTTATGGATTCCATTTATTTTACTAGTCTTATATGTTGTGGAATGAGAACCAAGTACATATGAATAATTTTCATGAAATTTAGAAGGAGAAACTTTTTCGTATAGATTGTGTACGTAGGTTTTAGGAGGGATTGAATATTAAAGAATACATAATGGTGTATTGGCTTGAAAAGAATTTATGGATGGGTAATGAGATATATTGATTTGGTTTTGAATTCATTTTCGAAATTTAACAGAGTACATATCAATTATTTGCATAAAATTTAGAAAGGGGACATTATACTTATAGCTTTTGTACGTAGGCTTGAGGAAGGAATGAATATTCAAGAATCACTGGGAATATTCAAGAATATATAATGGTGGGGCATTGGCATGAGAGAAATTTGGGGATGAGTATAGTCACTTATGTTTGAAGAATACTTTTTTAAGATTATTAGTTTTATGGATGCCATTTATTTTACTTTAGTTTTATATGTTTTGGAATGAGATTTATGTAGTAGGTTTTTCAATCTTAGTTGGAATTTAATAAAGTGCATATTAATTATCTCCACTAGGTAATTTTAATTGATTAATGTATCATTATTATCAACTGTTAATCTTGAGAGTAGAATAATGTTTAATGTGTTTTTAATTGATTTATGTTTCGTTGATTTGTGTTTGGATCCTTCATGTAAGATCCTAAATGTGCGCCAACTATTTACAAACATTATATATTAATATAATTCTTACGTGTAAGCGAGATATTGATATACAGTAATTTGGTAGATAGAATTTTGGTTGTTGTGTTATTTGAAGTAGTTAATACCTTATTTAAAATGTTTCTTATAATTTATAATTTATACGCTTATATATTGCCTTCGAAACATTATAGGATATTGCTGAAATTGGTTATAGAATCTTGGACTACAATATATATTTTATATGCTCATATATTTCCTTTGAACCTTTCTAGGATATTGTCAATATTGCTACTGAAATCTTGGCTTGTGAATTTGAGAGTGAAGGAATTTCGCATTTCTTTAGGAGGTAATTTTAATTGATTAATGTACTATTGTTATCAACTGTGAATGTTGATATTACAATAATATTTAATGTATTTTATTTGATTTATGTTTCATTGTGATCTCATTGTGACATGTTGTCTTAAGAAACTAGTTTCCTCTTCTTCCTTGGTTTTCAATTATTTAATCAACTTAAGATATCTTGGTGAAAATGTACTATAGAATGTCAATCTACTTTAGTTAGACCGCCCTCATTAGGTTCATCGGATTGAACAAAAGGGCTAAAAACTCATTGATGAATTGGATACTATAGGCTTAAAGGATGAAGAATAAAAAGTAATAACTCAAATATATCCACCTACAAATGGAATTTAAAAGTCCAATCCCATATTAAAATCCCGTAAACATTAAGGATTCCATATAATCTTCAGGCTTTACAAAGGTGATCGTTGATTTTCAACCCTACTGAAATTTTGATAATCAATATCTGTGTTCTAAAAGGCGCGCCTAGGCTTGAGAGAAACGCATCACATACGCCTTAATCTTGGTAAAAGGCTTAAGGCACACTTTTTTTTTTAAACAAAGATGCCTTAGTGAAATAATATCGCCCTTTAAAGACTTCTTTTTACAAATCGGACCAATATCTCGTCCAAAACAATTAAAATACATTTTATATATTGATTATGGAGCATGACTATGAGAAAGATGGCTACCAAACATACATATATATTTTCAAAATTCAAGTTATATATTATTTTATTATATTATTAGCCTTAGAATAATTAAAATAATAAAAAAAGGAAAAATGCATTTTTACGCCTAGGCTTCGCCTAGTTGCTCCTAGGCTCCTAAGGCCTGATGCTTGACCTCTACGGCTCGACCACGTCTCGCGCCTTTTAGAACCTTGATTAATATATGGTAAGAATTATGATTAAAAGAAGGATTAGCCGATACATTTGGACTTAAATTTGCCTGAGTCAGTATACATTGCTAAATGTGAATAAAATTATATTCCTATTGAGCAATGTGTTGGCAGGGCATTAGTTGGGAACAATGTTTAAGAGAGAGGCCATTCTTTTAATCACGTGCCTAAAAATTCGCTCCAAACCATCTTCTATCTCTTCTACCCGAGCCTCCAATGCCTCAACTCTGTTTTTAGCAATTTTCATTTTATTCAATTCAATTGTATCACATTTGAAAATGTGGAAGAGGGCATCGTCTACTATATCCAATTCATTCCCATTTTTAAGTTGGCCATCACACGTTACCTTCCCCTTATGCATCAATTTAGGAACCATTGAAAATTTAGTTAGTTTTGGCTTTAAAACTAGCACATATAAGAACATCAACGG
Source organism: Sambucus nigra (assembly GCA_949130495.1). Lineage (NCBI taxonomy): Eukaryota > Viridiplantae > Streptophyta > Magnoliopsida > Dipsacales > Adoxaceae > Sambucus > Sambucus nigra. The sequence continues at coordinate 319,178,524 of OX422215.1, read as the reverse complement.
TATTCGAAGAGAGAAATGTTAATTGTACTTAATTCCCTTAATACTCTAATCAGGGAGAATATATGTTGATTAAGTTTTGACATTTGTGCCACCCCAATTCACTTCACCAAATCCTACGAATGGTCACGCCCAGTGGGTCACGGCCCAAGTCCGCGACCAGTTGGTCGCGGACTTAGGCCTTGACCATCTCAAATTTTGGCGTGACCATATTCATTACCACACTGAGTCATGGATGCTCTGGAAGTGGTCACAACCCAAGTCCGTAATCCACAGTGGTCAGGGACTTGGGCCATGACCAGTTCGTAACCATCTTCGCGCCAAATTCACGCCAAAATTCCCTCCAAGCTTAGTCGCGGATGGGTCACGGACTTGGGCCATGACCATAGGCATGACGAAGCACCACACACACACACTACGGGTCATGGTTGGGGGCCGTGACCATCCCTCATTTGAACACTGACTGTGATGGTTTTGTTAGTCGCGCATGGTGGGTCACGGCCCTAGGTCGTGACCAGGTTCAATAGAGCGCCAGACCTTCATTTATTGGCCTCGCATAGTGCGTCACGGCTTTAGGTCGTGACCAGGTTCAGAGCTTAAAAAAAGACCCGCTGCATCCTCATTTCTGGCGATTTGTTTAAAGGTATGTGTGTATGTATAGATTTGTGGCGATTTGTGTGTATGTATAGATTTGTCTAAAGCCATTTCAATCTGTGTCTAAAGCCCTAATTTTGATTTCATACTTCACATATCCTCATTTCCTCCTATCTGTCTAAAGCCCTAATTTCGATTCTCATTTGTGTGCATTTCGATTCTCATTGTGTGTGGGTATGTGTGTGTATGTATAGATTTATGTTTATATGTGTGTGTGTGTGTGTATGTATAGATTTATGTTTATATGTGTGTATGTGTGTTTGTGCGTATAGATTTATGTTTATATGTGTGTAACTATGAAGAAATTGTATTTTATGTCAATAAACCCTAGAAATTGTATTGGGGTTATTTTTTTTGACAAAATATTATTCAAAACCCTAGACATTATATTTTTTGCTCAATCTCAAATGGTTAGTTTCGAGTGCTTCACACAAATTTTTTTGGGCGTAATATTGACTTCAGTTCCATAAGTTGGTGTGAAGATTTGATTCACGGATCTAGGTCGAACAACAAATCTGAGGAACTGGGTTAGTTTCCTCAAACTCAAACTCAAACTCATATGATTTTTTCATATCTTTTTTTTAACATAATGCATTTTGTAACTGTTTTAAATATAAAACCAGTTGTATACTTTGATTTTTACAGTTCTTAATTCGGATTTTGATTTTTACAGATCTCAGCTTTGATTTCTCATTCTTGGGTAGTAGTTGTATATTTTTTTAACTATATTTTCTAAATGATTGTGAGAATTTACGAATCTTTATTTTTTTTTTAACGAGTAATATTAGTCTCGCACAATTTTGTGACACAATTGACGTGTTTCACCCTCATTCGCTCGTGTCTGGGTCCCGTCAGGGTTGTAGCCTAGTGGAACCCAGACACAAGGCTACATCCCTGACGGGACCCAGACACGAGTGAATGAGGCGACACATCAATTGTGTCAACCTAGAAAGACTCTTTTTTAACTAGACTTAATATTCATAAGTTATGAATATTAAGTTGTTGTTGGGTAGTAATTGGATTTTGGTTCTTTTGACTAATTGACTGGTGTTTTTGGCAGATGATTTTGGTATATGACTTTGTCGGCGGATTTGTGTTGCGATTTCGGCGATTTGGCAGGATTTTCAATTTTCGTATATTCTTTTCCGACAAAGCAGAATAATTGGCTTAAAAAATTCTCAATGAGCTTGTTAAGGTTAGCTCTATAACACTTCACTAGGTGCATGTTCGTTCACACACGTTTTCCCTAAGTTGGATTGTTTGCCCTAAGTTGGATTGAAATATGGATTGTTTGCCGTAAGTTGGACTTACATGTTTTGTCAAAGTTCTTGATTTGCGCATAACATTTTTGTAAATATGTCAGAAAGATTCTATATATATTTTTGTATTTACACACATTTTAGCAGGATTGAATGGGGTGTTTTTTATTATGTTTATCTCGCTTTGTATCCTATTATGATATTGACATTGTATTAACACTTTACTTTGATGTATGAATGTTTAGTTACTTTTAGGAATGTTTATCCTTGTCAATCTTATTTGTATCCTACCAGCTACTCTTTACTTTAACTAAAGTAGTTATGTAATTGTCAATCTTATTTATAGGTATTTTTGCAAATGTTAGTAGATTTGTTACGATAGTGTCGATAAGTGTACATGTTATTAAATTTGTTGGGTATGTTCTTGATTTGCCTATGAAAAAGTATATCACATATCTTGTGATTAATGTGCATTTTTTTAAGTTTACGTAAAGATATTAGGAGGCTACAACTTGACATGGAACAAATGCAACTTGATTTTGTTTATTCATATTTTAACTTGACATGTATGCCATAATTTTGTTGATTTCATACATATTATAGGCAATAGGTTGCTCATGTTCGTTCGAATTGCGATGTTAAAATGGGGGAATAAATCTGTGACATATTACAGGCAACAGATCTAATTCTTCAGTGGTTTTGTGAGGTACTTTCTTTAATTTTACATACCCGTTCTTCATAACACATTGTTTACGTATTGCAGATCTAACCAATTGGATATCAGTTCTTCATTACATACCAGTTATTCATTTCACACCAGATACTCTTTACTTTAACTAAACTAATTATATAATTGATATGCATTATCTATTAAATCTTTTAGATGATAGAAGGAGTACGGGATAATTATTGGTTTTGTTTGGTTTGGCTGTTGGATAATTATTGGTTGTTGGCTTGTTGTTGGATAGTATGTTAGAAGGAGTATGGAATAATTAGAAGGAGTACGGGAAAATTATTGGTTTGATTGTTGGATAATATGTTGAAAATATATTAGACTCCCGATTTGAGAATACGATGATAACTTGAAAATGTGTAGACTTAAGTTTCGAAACATGACGTTAGAGGGGAGAAACCCGAAACATCCCCCAAACGGTCCCTTCAGAGGCACCGACACCTCGTACGGGACCAATATAACTCGTAGAAACCGACCGCGTGGTCACCTGACTCCCGATTTGAGAATACAACGATAATTTGAAAATATCTTGACTTAGGCTTAAAAACATGGCGTTAGCTGGCGACACCCCGAAACAGCCCCCAAACGGCCCCATGAGAGGCACCGACACCTTGCACGGGACAAATATAACTCGTGGGAACTGACCGCGTGGTCATTCGACTCCCGGTTTGAGAATACGACGATAATTTGAAAATGTTTGGACTTAGGCTTAAAAACACGGCGTTAGAGGGCGACACCCCGAAACAGCCCCCAAACGGCCCCGTGAAAGGCACCGACACCTCGCACGGGACAAATGTAACTTGTAAAAACTGATCGCGTGGTCATCGAACTCCCGGTTTGAGAATACGACGATAATTTGAAAATGTCTGGACTTGAGCTTAAAAATATGGCGCTAGAGGGGGAAACCCCGAAACATCCCGCAAACGGTCCCGTGAAAGGCATCGACGCGTTGCACGGGACAAATGTAACTCGTAGGAACTGACCGCGTGCTCACCGGAGTCCCGATTTGAGAATATGACGATAATTTAAAAATATCTACACTTAGGCTTAAAAACACGGCGTTAGAGGGCGACACCCCGAAACAGTCCCCAAACGGCCCCGTGAGAGGTACCGACACCTCGCACGGAACCAATCTAACTCGTAGGCACCGACGGCGTGATCACTAGACTCCCGGTTTGATAATAATATACTCATAATTTATATCAAATTGCGCAAATTTTCATCTTTTTTGTAACTTTGAAGTCACTTGGATTTTGTGAAAATAAAAAATCCACACAAAACAAAATCTACATCGACTGCACCACTTGTCTTCAAGCCAAAGTTTATCTACAGTGCGAGCTTTTTGTTAGTTATGAGTATGGAAAGCGAGGGCGGCCTAGGTTTGGAGTGAGTTTGGGACTTTTTGTTGACTCTCTCAATACATTTTCTGTTCCTGGACATTCTACCACCATTGAAATTTAATATCCAGGCCCTGACATGCAGCTTCTTCTCAAATCTTTTGATTCATTAGATGCTTGCATTTATGAGGAGATCAGAACTAGAATCCTGGACACGATTTCATGGGATTATAACTTCGAACCTGCAGGAAGGACTCCCCTCAGTTTTACTGTTAAGTCGGCAGCTTTGAAGGAAGCTATCGATGATCTGGAATGGCCAGTCTCAAGTATTCAGATAATCCTCCAACCAGCTCCTCCTTCTGTCACGTTTAAAGGTGAAGGCCATGGGGATTTACAGATAGACTTCATGTATTATGCAAATACTAATCTTTTGATTGCATTCCATTGTGATCACAGAGTTTCCTATAGGTACAAATGCAAGTTCCTTCGTGCAACAACTTCAAACATACCAAGCAGCGTTATCAAAGATAACTGAGGAATGTTAATAGTTCAGCACCTAGTTTCAGTTGCAAGGCCATCTTTTTCACACCCCCACATTGATTCTGCTGGCTATCAACAGCCCAGCCATATTGCTTATATAGAGTTCTTTGTCAAACCAGAGGTAGAAGACACCGATAATGATTCGTGGGGTATGCAATGTGTATGGTTTCTTGTTCATATAGGGAGAAAAATCAAGAAATGAAACCTGTCTTTTAGGTAGTGCTTTGAAGGAAGCTATCGATGATCTGGAATGGCCAGTCTCAAGTATTCAGATAATCCTCCAACCAGCTCCTCCTTCTGTCACGTTTAAAGGCGAAGGCCATGGGGATTTACAGATAGACTTCATGTATTATGCAAATACTAATCTTTTGATTGCATTCCATTGTGATCACAGAGTTTCCTATAGGTACAAATGCAAGTTCCTTCGTGCAACAACTTCAAACATACCAAGCAGCGTTATCAAAGATAACTGAGGAATGTTAATAGTTCAGCACCTAGTTTCAGTTGCAAGGCCATCTTTTTCACACCCCCACATTGATTCTGCTGGCTATCAACAGCCCAGCCATATTGCTTATATAGAATTCTTTGTCAAACCAGAGGTAGAAGACACCGATAATGATTCGTGGGGTATGCAATGTGTATGGTTTCTTGTTCATATAGGGAGAAAAATCAAGAAATGAAACCTGTCTTTTAGGTAGTGTTTTAGAGATTCTGTCCAATGGTTTGGAAATTTGGAAATTAAGCAACATTAGTTTAAATTTTGAACGAATTCGAGTCCTAGTTCAACTCAAAAACATTAATTAGAGTTCCTAGTCTTCATGAATATCAGTTTATAAGAAATATGATTTCATGCTAAATAAAATAAATAAATAAATATAGCAAATATATATGGCCATATATAGCAGTTATATATGGCCATATATAGCAGCAGCTATATATACCTTGAACATTTTGATCAAGAGGAACTAAGTTATACCTTGATCGTTTGATCATAGAATAATTTAAAAAGAAGGATGCGAGTTGTTTAAGGCTCCCAATAATCTTTTATTGACTGTTTCAGTTCCAAATCTAACATAAGAATCCGTAGAAACAAAAAATAGGTACACTTAGAAAGAAAACTATAAATCTACTTCAAGTGAAAATAACAAATCCAGGTTTTTAGGACTTAGGCTTAAAAACATGGCATGAGATGGTGAAAACCCGAAACGGCCCCCGAATGGCCCCATGAGAGGCACTAACACCTCGCACAGGACAAATGTAAGCCATACGAACAGACCACGCGATCACGGGACTCTCGATTTGAGAATATAAGGATAATTTGCATATATTAGGACTTGGGCTTAAAAACATGGCGTTAAATGAGAAAACCCGAAATAACTCCCGAACGGCCCCGTGAGAGGCACTAACACCTCGCACAGGACAAATCTAACTCGTAGGAACTGACTGTGCGATCACGGGACTCCCGGTTTGAGAATACGAGGATAATTTTAAAATATCAGGATTTAGGCTTAAAAACATGGCGTTAGACGACGAAAACCTGAAACAGCCCCCGAACGGCCACATAAGAGGCACCAACACCTTGCACGGGACCAATGTAACTCGTAGGAACCGACCGCACGATCACGGAACTATCGGTTTACGAATACGACGATAATTTGAAAATATCTAGACTTAGGCTTAAAAACATGGCGTTAGAGGGCGACACCCCGAAACAGCCCCTTGAGAGGTACCGACACCTTGCACGGGACAAATGTAACTCGTAGGAACTAACCACGCGATCACGGGGCCCCCGATTTAAGGATACGAGGTTAATTTGAAAATATCAGGACTTAGGTTTAAAAAATGGCATTAGAGGGCCAAACCTCGAAACAACCCCTGAACGGCCCTGTGAGAGGTACCAACACCTCGTATGGGACCAATTTAACTCGTAGGAACTGACCGTGCGATCACGGGACCCCCTGTTTGAGAATACGACGATAATTTGATAATATATAGACTTAGACTTAAAAAATGGCATTAGAGGGTGACACGCCGAAACAGCCCCCAAACGGCCCCGTGAGAGGCACCGACACCTCGCACGGGACAAATATAACTCGTAGGAACTGACCGCGCGATCACGTTGAAAATACATAGACTTAGGCTTAAAAAATGGCATTAAAGGGCGAAAGCCTGAAACAACCCTCGAACGGTCCCGTGAGAGGCACCAACACCTCGCACGGGACCAATGTAAATCGTACGAACTGACCGCTCGATCACGGGACCCCCGATTTGATAATATAAGGATAATTTGCAAATATAAGGAATTAGGATTAAAAACATGTCGTTATATGGCCAAAACCCGAAACAGCCCCCGAACGGTCCCATGAGAGGCACCAGCACCTCGCACGAGACCAATGTAACTTGTAGGAACTGACCGCGCGATCACGGGGACCCCAGTTTGAGAATATGTCGATAATTTGAAAATATATAGACTTAGGCTTAAAAAATGGCATTAAAGGGAGAAAGCCCGAAACAACCACCGAATGGTCCCGTGAGAGGCACCAACACCTCAGACGGGACTAATGTAACTCGTACGAACTGACCGCGCGATCACGGGACCCCCGGTTTGAGAATACAAGGATAATTTAAAAATATAAGGAATTAGACTTAAAAATATGGCGTTAGATGGACAAAACCCGAAACATCCCGCGAAGGGTCATATAAGAGGCACCAACACCTCGCACGGGACCAATGTAACTCGTAGGAACTGACCGTGCGACCACGAGACCCCCGATTTGAGAATACGAGGATAATTTGAAAATATCAGGACTTAGGTTTTAAAACATGGTGTTAGATGGCCAAAATTCGAAACAGCCCCCGAATGGCCCCGTGAGAGGCACCTACACCTCGCACGGGACCAATGTAACTCGTACAAACTGACCGCGTAATAACGGGACCCCCATTTTGAGGATACAAGGATAATTTGAAAATATAAGGAATTAGACTTAAAAACATGGCGTTAGATGGCCAAAACTCAAAATAGCCCCCGAACGGTGCCATGAGAGGCACCAACACCTCGCACGGGACCAATGTAACTCTTAGGAACTGATTGCACAATCATGGGACCCCCGATTTGAGAATACGACGATAATTTTAAAATATATAGACTTAGGCTTAAAAAATGGCATTAGAGGGCGAAACCCCGAAACAACCCCCGAACGGTCCCGTGAGAGGCACCAACACCTTGCACGGGACCAATATAACTCGTACGAACTGACCGTGTGGTCACGGGGACCCCGGTTTGAGAATACAAGAGTAATCTAAAAATATAAGGAATTAAGCTTAAAAACATGGCGTTAGATGGCCAAAACCCGAAACATCCCCTGAAGGGTCATATAAGAGGCACCAACACCTCGCACGGGACCAATGTAACTCGTAGGAAATGACCGTGCGACCACGAGACCCCCGATTTGAGAATACGAGGATAATTTGAAAATATCAGGACTTAGGTTTTATAACATGGTGTTAGATGGCCAAAATTCGAAACAGCCCCCGAACGGCCCCGTGAGAGGTACCAACACCTCACACGGGACCAATGTAACTCGTAAGAACAAACCGCGCGATCACGAGACTCCCGGTTTGAGAGTACGAGGATAGTTTGCACATATCAGGACTTATTCTTAAAAAATGGCATTAGATGGCGAAAACCTGAAACAGCACCCGAACGATCCCGTGAGAGGCACTAACACCTCGTACGGGACCATTGTAACTCTTACGAACAGACCTTGTGATCACGAGACTCCCGTTTGAGTGTACGAGGATAATTTGCATATATCAGAACTTAGGCTTCAAAATATGACTTTAGAGTGCAAAACTCGAAACAACACCCGAACGGTCCCGTGAAAGCTACTAACACCTCGCATGGGACCAATGTATCTCATACGAACAAACCGCGCTATTACGAGACTCCCCGTTTGAGAGTACGAGGATAATTTGCATATATCAGGACTTAGGTTTAAAAACATGGTTTTAGAGTGCGAATACCTGAAACAGCACCCGAACGGCCCCCTGATAGGAACCAACACCTCGCATGGGACCAATGTAACTCATAGGAACTGACCGCGCGATCACAGGACCCCCAGTTTGAGAATACGACGATAATTTGAAAATATTTAGGCTTAGGATTAAAAATGGCATTAGAGGACGAAACCCCGAAACAGCCCCCGAACGGTCCCGTGAGAGGCACCAACACCTCGCACGGGACCAATGTAACTCGTATGAACTGACCGTACGATCACGGGACCCCCGGTTAGAGAATACGAGGATAATTTGACAATATAAGGAATTAGGCTTAAAAATATGGCGTTAGATGGCCAAAATCCGAAACAGCTCCTGAACGATCCCGTGAGAGGCACCAACACCTTGCACGGGACCCATGTAACTCGTAGGAACTGACCACGCAATCACGGGACCCTCGGTTTGACAATACAAGGATAATTTGAAAATATCAGGACTTAGGCTTAAAAACATGGCGTTAGATGGCCAAAACTCGAAACAGCCCCCGAACGGTCCCGTAAGAGGCACCAATACATTGCACGGGACCAGTGTAACTCGTACAAATAGACTGTGTGATCATAAGACTACCGGTTTGAGAGTATGAGGATAATTTGCATATATCAGGACTTAGGCTTAAAAACATGACTTTAGAGTGCAAAAGCTCGAAGTAACACCCGAACAGCCCCGTGAGAAGCACCAACACCTAGCACTGGACCAATGTAACTCGTACAAATAGACCGCGCGATCACGAGACTCCCGGTTTGAGAGTACGAGGATAATTTGCATATATAAGGATTTAGGCTTAAAAACATGGCAATTATAACTCGTATATGCAATTTTTCAGCTTGAATACGATTTTTCTAAAACTACTTGGTTACTGATATTATTTTTTTTGCATCCTATTTTTAGCAGGATAATATTGTATTGTTTGCTTTTTTGCACGTGGAGCACATGAAGAATGCAATGGTTTACAACACGAAGATTGTTTATATGATGTTGTCGACATTTAGGATTATATTTTTTTGTGTTACGACCGTGCTGGCTTTTATAGTTTATTGTTTAGTTTTATGGCCGTGCGAACTTTTATTGTTTGATTGTTAAATTTTATGGTCATGCGGGCTTTATAATTAGCAGGTTTTATATTAACAGGGTTTGAAATGTCCAGAAAACAGGAGAAACTTTGTCCAAATTTTTTTTTATCTGTGAATTATTAAGACTTATAATATTTTTAAGTTTGTATGTATATTAGTTTATTATCAATGTTCCCGATTAGCAATTTGTGATTTTTTTATAAATATTTGAAACACCTCGTGCTTGTCCAAAGTTACACGTAGCAACCGGCCGCGCAGTCACGGACCCTCAATTTATGGATTGGACCTAAAAAAATATATATTTTTTTATTATAGTTAAATATGGTCGTGGACTTTGTCCATGACCACTTTTATTTTTTCCGTTGTGCTTAAAAATGGTCGCGGTCAAAGTCCATGACCCCCAATCGAGATGAAAAATGGTCACAGACTTTGGTCGCGACCATTCTTTCCCTTTTTTTCCCATCGCAGTGTGGGTCACGGACTTTGGCCGCGACCATTTTTTCCCTCTTTTTTTCAGCGCAGTGTGGATCATGGACTTTGACCGCGATCAGTTTTCCTCACGGTTAGGGGTCACGGACCTTGGCCGTGACCAATTTTTTTCCCGTTGCGGTGTGGGTCACGGCCCAAGTCCGCGACCATCTGCCGTGACCTTCTCGGAGCCGTGACCCCAGATTGGTCACGGACTTGGGCCGCGACCCACGAAATTGGTCCCGCCCGAAATGGTCATGGCCCAAGTCCGCGACCCATAGTCTTGGTCAGGGATTTTGGCCGTGACCATTCGCCAGTTTTGGTGGAGTGATAATCAATCCAATTAATAAAATCCAAACCGTCAATCGTAATAATACCAAATCCAACTGAAACTGAAATGTTGAAATGAAATGAGTGCAATGTCTCTTTAACATAAATCAAATGAGAATGGGCGACACATGCCCTAACTGAGAATCCTAAATCAAAGAACTGAAGTCATAGATGTGGAGGCATCTAAGTACAAGGAACTGCAACTCTCACAATAGCTGAAGCCTGAGTGTAAAACATTTTAAAATAATTTAGCAAGTATTTAAAAATTGTAATAAAACAAATATTATGTGCATATTAGCTTTTCGAGCACTCACTTGAGATTCTCACCTCTCAAATATTGTGCATTCCTAACGTACCTTTTATCCGTCCTAATTATCTTTATCACACCTAACTAGGTCGTAACCATAAACCTTATAATCCTCACCCATAGTGATAACCCGTATTCCCCACATATAATAATTATTAAAATTTATGCATTTATTATCCGGAGTAAAATTTCATAATAATGTTAAGAATTCGCATAATTGATTCGATTCTATTTACATACTCATCTACATATTCACACAGTAGATTAAATCACAAGTATTTATTTTCAATCATAATACTATAAATAAATACTACTACAGCACCCCTAGACTCAGCTGCGGTGCAGGCATACTCTGCTATCTAGTCCCCGTACATCTCGTACTGAATAAGGACAATCAGTTAGGAATCACTCTCGAACCGTATATATACAAGTCACACATATTGTAGGCGAACATAGTTTCAAGCCTATGGGCTACGAACATACATGCGCACCCATATGACCGCCAACTTATCAACTCACAGATAAGTCGTTCCTAGGTTCTATGCTCTCAGTTACCAATCTAATATCCTCCCGAAGGCTCATCGAGATAAGATTGTCCTCTCTTTAAAACCTTCCGCGATAGCAAGTATGGTAGGTATGTCATACACGGAATAGATAGTACTATAGGTATTCATACAACCCATCAAGATCATTAGGTATACACACAACCCAAATATTTTTGTTCATACGTAGTATTATTTCCATTACTACTTACAATATATTTATTTAATTACGAATACTCTATCTCTCTCGTAATTCTCCAGGATAACTCACCGCTCTAAACACCTTAAAGTTTTATTCCCAAATAACTTTAATAATTCTGCCCTATACTGAAATTAATTCCCCGATATTTACTCCCTCGAATTAATTACGTCACAAAAATTAAAGTCAGACAAAAATCAGACACGTCGATCGAACCAGGGCTGATCTCATTTGAATGAGATCGCAGATCGTTTGAACGACCTCTTCGCGCGAGATGTCATCTCGCTCGAACGAAGCCCAATCTCGTTTGAACGAGAGGGAACTGCTTCGTCCCCTACCTTCGCCTGTTACATTTTTCCTCTATTAACAACCCTAAAAACCTATACTGATTGCTCCCAAATTCCCAACAATTAATTCCAATCAATACTCCAAAATATAGGGATGATTTCTAACAACCTAGAATCATATAATCATGCATAAAATATGAAAATTCCGAAAATCTCCAAACTAACAAAATAAACCCTAGTTCTTCCAATTTCTCTTCAAGAACATAAAAATTTCAAATTCGTTCATCACAGTCCATCACTAATTCGTGATTTCTAACTTACATAGATGAGGGATTCAACCTAATTCAATTTCATATTTCAATTGATTCTCTTAACTCTCCAATGTCCTCAAAATTATGAACACTACATGGGTATTACATACCTATACTAACATGAACATGATTATTGCTACAGATTTGCAAGAATTAAATACTTGCCTCGTGAAAGAAGTTCTGATCCGTTGATGATGTTAGTATGGTTGCGATCCTTGCTCTCCGATCTACGTGTTGGTGGTCTCGGTCATGAAAAGAGTGCACTAGTAGTGGTTCTAGTTCTAGAAACCTCCCCTCCTCCTTCCTCCTTTTGGCCTCTCTGTATCTAACACTGATATCCCTAATCTAACCCACGTACTTAATCTTTTATTCCTTCAATTTTCATCATTAATTATACTCCAAAAATAGAAATTACCAAAACGCCTAATCAGGATGCCGGTTTTGCCCAAAACTAACCCGAGACCCAAACTAAACCCCCGAGTAGACTTTTTTGACTATTTAGACCCTCTGGACATACTAGCATAATCAAAATTACCATTTGAGTGACTTATAAATAATTTACTTTTTACTCCATCAATTTAGTCCTGACACACGCGTCCCGACATAATTACCTTAATTGTCATATTTCTCACTCGTGATAATTCTCATAAATTCACAATTATATATTACTTTATTCGCTCAGTAATATTTACTAATATTATCATAAATAAATATTAACCTTATCTCGCTAGTTAATATTTATTTTAATCCGGATCAATTATTAATTAAATTTCCCACATTTAAATTTTAATTAATCCCTTGTTTTAAAAATCTTAAAAATTACGGGGTATTACACAAATGAATCGAGTCAGCTCGATTTCGACCTGAGTTTAGTGAAGTCTGATTATTAAACGAACTTATCGAGCTTAATTCATTTACTAAAGGAACAAGCCGAACTCAAACAAGTCAGTTTTCAGGGGTTTAATTTGATTGTTTAGTTGCTAAAGGCACCACTTGCTAAAAAAACACATAATTCACTAAATGTTATTCCTTTCACCCAAAATAGTCACCCACATAGTCAAACCGTGTATAAGTTATATTTAACCAAAGTTTTCAATTTTCCTTACTTTTTTCTCTCTATAGCTAAATGCTCTCAAGAACATAATTCCTAATAAGAACCCAAAACTCAAACCAATAAAGAGAAAAACCAAAACAAGCTTTCAAATCCATAAGAATCTCTACGATATACAAAGGTCGGTACATCAAACGCATAGCTATAATTAAATCCATTCGAGTATCATTAAATTCATTTTTGGTGGTCATCAAACACTAAATCTAAATCACATTCAGAATAACATATTTGCCTATAATAAATCTTAAAGGTTATTTCATTAATGTTAGTAAGTAAAAAACTATTAAGAAATAAGTAGTGGTGTATGTTTCAACCATTAAAAACATGAATATGAGTTTGTATTAAAATAAATGTGTAACTGTACATTTGACATCATAGAGCCGAGAACAACAACGCATTTCGGCATTATGATGCCGATACAATTCCCCATTTTGACAATATGATGTGAATATAAGGATTTAGGGGAACAGAACTCATTCAGCATCATAATGTCAAGAATGCTCTCAAATTTCGGTATGAAACAACCAATTCAACATCATTTCAGCAAGTTAATGAATTTATTTCGACATTAGGTCACTAAATACATTATTTGTTGTATTGTTATATAAATAGCATGTAATTATCTTCCAATTCAAGTATTTTCTCTATTATTATATTAACTACTAATGTAATTAACAATTAAAAATATTTGGAAGGTTAAACCATGGGTAGGGATTTAAAAGCATAGAAAAATGCGCCTACACCGTCCAAATCACAAACTAAGGCTAGGAAGTCATTAATGGAAGGAAAGAGAGAAAAATATTAGTGTTGCTAGGAACAAGACAAATGAAGAAATTTTTGTTAGTGATGAAAATGATAAACTAAAAATAGTTTATGAGGCAAGTGGGAGCAAAAGTGATAGTGGAAGTGAAATAGAGGGTAGCGAAGAGAATGGTGTATAAGATAGTGGGGGTGAAAATGAAGTAAGGGTCGGAGTGAAGGTGAAAGTGAAGGCATCCATGTTGGGGAGAGTGAAGGAGATAGTGAAAGTGTAGAGGAGGCACCATTTGTTAACAAGCCAAAATCACAAGCCATTGAGAAGAAAATGAAAGAGGCTAATGGAAATGAAAAGTCAATAGTTGAAAATGATGGTGGGCCTAAGTATGGGAGAATATTGAATCATTTCATGCACCATGTTTTTATGCAATATGGCGACAAGTTATAAGTATTTTTACGCTTTTGTGTGATTAATTTTAGTAGTTTTTTTTATTTATTTAAATAATCTTAGTTCACTTCCATTTCATGTTGCAGGATCATATTTGTTTGAAACCACAACATTATTTTACCAAAATGGGGAAATGGGACTGGACAAAAGAGAATGTTGAAGTTAAAAAAAAATTCCGTTGTTCTAGATTGGGCCATTTATCAGAGGTGATCCATCGCCTTATCTACTACATGTCCATAACGGCATTCGTAGAAATACGACAATCGAAAACAAAAATATTTTATCAACCAGTCGACGATATGACAATAACATTAGATGATGTGTATTATATTATGAGGATATCGGTAGTGGGATATTATGTGTATGGATGGGAAGATGGTGGGTCGATGACAAAGGACGAGGCTTTGCAGATGGTGTCCAATTTGGGGGGGATAAGTAATGACGATGTACGAAACGGGTGCTGGGATAGTTAGGTTATTCATTTGGATTTGGTTAAAACTAATTATAAGGGAATGGAATTAAAGGATAAACCCACAAGAGCAGAGATTGAGCAAAATGCCAGGCATGTCTTATAGTTTTTTGTACCGTTTTACCCAATGAAACATGACATAAGATATCAATTCAATATGTTCATAGTATTATAGACTTGTCTAGTGTAAGTGAGACTTCTTAGGGTACGGGATTACTCACTCATTATAATACCCCATATTTTTATGGATATTTATATTACATAAGTGGGTGTAATTTAATAATTTGAGAATTTTAAGTGAAAGAAAATTTGAAGTGCGGGTTAAATATTAATTGGCGAGTTTTTAATTATTATCGATGTGTGCTATATTTACTTACGGGATTAAGTAAATGAAGTTGGATTATTTTATATAATGTCGCGGTTGAAAAAAGTGACAAGTAATAATATTTTATTTGGAAAATACGTGCGGAGTTATATTGGGTTTAAAAAGGTGAATTTTGTATAAGTGACTTAGATGGGGATTTTGAGTGCACGGTTGGTCTCGGATGGGCTAAAATAGTCAAAATAAAGCACCTCGAGGTAGTGTTTGGATTCCAAGGACTTTTTGAATCAGTAGGGACTCGCATTTGAGTATAAGAGTCAATTTTGGGTTTAATAAGGGGATAACCCTTATTTCTCTCTTATAAGCCATGAGAGAAAGGATAAAAGAAAGAAATAAAAGGAAGAAAGGAATAAGAAAAAGGAGAAGAAGATGAGATTTTCGGCCATGCTCCGGCAAATTTCGGCTCAAGGTCGTCGAATTTATCCAATGAGTCAAGTGTTTAACTTACTTTAACTATTTATGTGTGTTGATGATTCATATTATAGTTGGTGTAAACTATATAATTTTTGGGTTGAGATTCTTGAATCAAAATGGGGTTGGTTTTTAAAAGTGATTTCATATAAATTGATGTGATAATTACTCCATATGAAATCTAAGCTTGAATCCATGTTAATGGTGTAAATTTTGGTGGGAAATTTGGAAAGATGAAAGATTGAGGGTTTAACTAAGTTACGATTTAAATCTTAGTTAAACTGAGGAATCCCAAGAATTAATTATTGTGTTGAGTAAATCATAGTGTGTAGATGATTATATTGATGGTTGGTGATGTTAAAAACCATAAATCTTGGGTTGGATAAGCGTTGGATTGAATTTGGAGTTAGAGAAGATGATGAACTCCCGAACCTGTACACGTCGAACCGATGGAATGCAATTCGTTTTGGGTAACCAGACCGATTCATTTTGGGGGGCCATCGGTTCGGTTCGTTTATTGTCACCGGACCGATTCGTTTTTCTGGCCATCGGTTCGGTTCATTTTTGGTAGTTAATTTTGGGAATTTTTTCTTGGACGAAAAGGAATGGAGTAGAATTCCTTTTGGAGATAAATAATAGTGATCCTAAATAAAGTGTGAGGGCCCCTAACAGATTAATTGGGTGATACATAAATCTCGGGTTAGTGGGAATAAGATCCGGGTTATACATTTTAGGAGTGCTTGGGATAAACGTCACTCGAAAAAATCATTTTAGTTGGTATATATACATTGATTTGCATAGAGAATATATGTGCCGATAGTATATGAGTGAAATTCGAATGTGTGAGTACGATGCAACTAGAACACTAGCTAGTTGTGATAAGTTAATTTAGAAGGAATTAATGTGATAATTTTATCATAAGTGAGTGAGTATTTATGGGATTCATATAAGTGTGTGTATACTTATAAATTTATACGAATTGGTATACTCGGGATTATGGGCTAATGCCACGGGAGATAAGCATGAATAGCCAAATTTTATGATATATATATATATATATATATATATATATATATATATATATATATATATATATATATATATATATATATATATATATATATATATATAGAGAGAGAGAGAGAGAGAGAGAGAGAGAGAGAGAGTATATATATGATATGATTATAAATATGTATGTGTGTGAATGATATATTTGTATGGAATATACCCTTCTACTGCTATCATGGGAAGTTGCGCGATGTGGATGAATCCCCTGACTAGTGAATGCAGGGAGAGTATAGTCCCCATGTCATAGCGTCTAGTTATTTATGCAGTGTGGCTTTTATCATGGGTGAGACATCTTGGGTATGATTCGTCTCACTTTCAGGTGAGGGACTATGGCTGCTTCCCATACATTTGTGTTATGTTTTTATCAAGTCGGTGTGATATCCCGACCGGTGGTACCCAAGATGATGTGTGTATTCCCTGAAAGGTGATAGCATGCTAGAGACTGCATCCATTGAGTTATAGCTATAAGGGATGGTTATTATACTTATATAGTGTGTGATATATAAGTATGGATATACTTGGGGTGAAGAGTATTTTTTATATATATATATATATATATATATATGAATAAATTGTGATATATGTATATAAAGATGAGAAAATTATATACGGGACTAATAACACTAAAACGTGAATAGTGTATAATAACTAGTGAAAGTTATACAATATGAATGAATAAATTATAAGTGAGGAATTTATAATGCATAACCTCATGCGAAAGCTTAGGATATTATATACGCGGGATATGATATAGCATATGGTTATTTAGAAGTTTGGGGAGATGCTAGTTAGGCGGGGTAGCGTAACTAGGGTGTTTAAAATACATGCGTTAGGTGTGCACTGTTAGATGATAGGTGAGGGGTATCTCATGTGAGTGCGACACCAGTTTAAATAGGGAGAATATCATATTTTAAATATTAAAGAATTTTGAACACTTGTTAAATATTTTTTTCAAAACGTTTTCGGCTCTGACCCTCTTGCAACTATTTTTTTTTAAAAACCTTTTAGGCGTGGATGATTTTATTCCTTCGAGTCATACGATGCTGCAGCAGCTGTGGATTCTAGCAGGGATTGTTTAGACACTTCTATCCTTGTGATCTAGATAGGAGGTATCGTGGGTTATATTCGGGAATGTTCCCCAATTGTTGTCATTTATATTATTTATCGCATTTTCGTTTACGCATTTGATTTGGTTGTAAATTTGTTTTACCGAGAGTTATCGACTATTGTTTTATTTATTCAATTAATGTTTATATTAATTATGTGGATGGACTTATTGTGTGTTTAGGTTAACATGATTAGAAAGTTTAAAATTTGACACCGGGCCTATTAGGTTATTAGTAATTAATTAGTTTTCGACTGTGATGCTGAGAATGATCCATTATGAGAATCCTGTTTTATTTTGATAAAGGATTGATCAGCCAAGATTAAAATAGGCGGGGTGTCACACTCATCTATATCGACAATTGAGCCTTGCGTCTAAGGTGGCTGTAAAGAAAGTTAACGACTATATATCACTACTGTGGGGTTGGATATATGACCATTTCTATACACTACGGGGTGTTTTTAACATAAAATATAATGAGACCGAAACCAGGTTATGTCGGTCGCAATCTTGAACGGACAGTAAGCACCCGATCATTAAGTAATTCAAATACGAGAATAACTTGATGATTTTACTCATGTCGATATGAGTATTTTTATAATTTTATTTTTCTAGTGTTTGAGTTTTTCTTTCCAATTACAATTATAAAATTATATAAATGCATGTAGGTGACATGTGACCCCGTGTAAAAATAAAGAGGATGTGCGTACCAAATTTATGAGGTTTCATGGTATTCGGGGCTTTTAATATGCTATGATATTGTAGAGCCATATCACCCCGAGTGGGTCCTATGGTAATTTTTTCACGTCCAAACAGTCCCACACCTACTGATGAAACCAACGGTCGAAAAAGGAGGGAGTACATATGCTCGGTATAAGCGGAAATATGATAAGCTCAGAAAATGATTCCAGGATAATTGGATGGACCACCTATTAGCCGATAGGAACTGATATGTACCTATAACTGAGGATGTATGAGAGTGCACGTCAGTCTACATTGAATGGTTCTTGTCAATTTCTCACCCAATTTTACAACATCCTCAACGTCATCTTGGAATGAAGAAGAAAGCCCCGCAATTAGATGAGCTTGTATGATTAATGAATCAACTTAATAAACTTAATTACTTAAAGACTTAACACATTATTGTAAATATAATGAGTATATGTTTTGTATTGCAGAGGACAACCATTAATAAGTCGTTAGCTATACGTGATCGTGTAATACCCCGTACTTTTGACTATAATTATTTTTGGGATTAATTAATTAATTAGCGTATTAATTGGAAATTAATCCGGGTTATAATACTAATGAGATGCGAATTGGTATTTGATTATGTGCATATATGATTATATATGTATTTGGTATTATAAAATTTGTCGTGAGATTTATATACGGCATTTTAGAAATTTTGTTGAGACGCGTGGGACCGCCGCGTCACGGTATAATATTTTATTAATAAAAGTGAATTTAAAATCTATAATCCGTATGGTCGTTTTGAGTGCGTCAACGCGTCCGGAAGGGTCGAGATAGTCAGAAAACACTAGCCGGGGGTATAGTTTAGGTCCCGGGGTATTTTTAGGCCATACCGGTAACTTAAAGGGTATTTTAGTAATTTGGTATTTTTGGGTAATTAAAAGTGACGAAAATTGAGAGTTGTAATCTGATAAGGATTGACCCAACCAACCTTTATTAACCCCATAAGCTACGTAGGTTATCATTTAGTCTTCCAACTCTCCCAAAAGAAAACCCTAGCCACCATAGCCATCTTTTGGAAAAGAAAGCTTGGAGAAGGAGAGAGAGAGAGGAATTCTGCAGAAATTCTTCACCAAATCAACACCAAATCCGAAATCAAACCAAGGCAAGTGATTTATTCCATTTAAATTTCAGAGAATGCTTCTTCCATGTTAGATTATTCAAAAAAACTTTGTGTGTTCTTGGAAGATAATGAAAAACCCATAAGATTGGAGTTATTAGTTTAAATTTTGGGATATAGGTTGCATGTAGAATGTTACTGGAAGATTATATTAAGGGAATTATCGACTTTTGTTATACCAAAAACGGATTTAAGATGAAGTTTATGAATGTTCTTGAGAAAAAATCTGGAAACTAGGTTTTTGATGAAGATTGATCCATATGTAGCCTATAGTTGTTGAAATATTGATTTATGGACGTTAGTAATATTGTAGGATTGTTATATGACATTACTATAACGTTATATCTGAGAATCATACGTTAGAAATAAGTTTTGGGACGTTTTCAAATCTGCAGAATGAAGCAGTCCGTAGCCATACCTGTTCGATCGATCGATCGACATTCATCAGTCGATCGATCGACTAGATCGATCGATCGATCGATATTCATAGGTCGATCGATCGACCTTCCCAAAATGAGTAAAATTTCCCTTAATTTGATTTTAATGGTGGAAACCCTCGGAGAATATGTTTGGAGAACTTATGAATACCCTCACCCTTAAGGAAGACCAGTAGGTGTGATTATTATAGTGGACTTTAATTAGAATGAAATTCGGGGAATTATTCGAGGTTATTGAAATTCGTTAGAGAGGTAACGTTTGGGTTAATAGTGCAAAATTGTGTAATTCGATGAAATAAGGTTAGAGCAGAAGTAAAGACCTTAGGAATAAAGATGTTATATTTGGGAATAATCGGAACCTAATAATCTATTATAGATAGGTTTTAAGGTTAAGGGACTACGACGTGAGACGTGTTGGTAATTTAACTTTATATTAAAGGGAGACTTGAAAAATACATAAGTTTGGAATAATGGTATTATGATGTAGCCTATACCTTATTAATATGGTAATATCTAAGATGTGTGAATGCTTAGTATATAGTTTATGTGTATAACATACCTACCATACTTGCTATCACGGGGGAGGTTTGCGTTCGCTTAGGACCCTCTAATCCTTGTGTGCCTACGGGGGGGATTTAGACTGGTACCTTGATGAACATAGATCATAGAAGGACTTATTGTGATATTAATAAGTCTGCATGACCATGGGAGCGTAGGTATGTGCGTGACCCATGTGATGGTGACTGTGTTCGCCTCCATTATTTGTGATGTTGTTATCAGTAAACTATTCCTGAGAGATTCGGAATATGTAATCCTTATGTACGTGATGTACCGGGATGGATAGCAGAGTATGCGTGCACTACAGCTTAGATTGCGGGGTGCTTGTATCGTATATTTATGATGTGAATAATATACATTAAATTAATGGAAATCCTCATGTTAATGTTGTAAAAATATTACGGTATTGTTTCGAGATATATAATGAGTTAGCTGATGGTTATATAAATGGCATAGTTAGTAACTGAGTTTACGTTAAACCTCTATTAAATTACGAGCGTTATTATGTTAAATTAACCGAGTAAAATGGGTAGAAACTTTAGTAGTCTAGCTAGTTACGTTGTCACTTAGCTAGTGGAAAGGGTAGTTATAGATGGGTACTTACGTTAGGAGTGCACAGTTAGTCGAGAGGTGAGAATTTAATGTGAGTGCACGTCCTAACATGTACTTTGCATTTAATGTTTTAAATGTTTTTAAAGCACTTGCAGGTTTTTAAAATGATTTCCACTTTCGGGCTCTGACCCATTTGCTTTCAAATATATTTTCTTGTAAAACCATTTTAGGTGCCCAGCCACAAGGACACCAAGCATAGGATTCTCATTCTGGTGACGAGCTGTAGCTGTTTGTGGAAGCTACAGGGATTTGCATGTAGACGCTTCTCTCGTTTGGATTCCAGTCTCTGCATCTATCAGTTGTAGGGCATGTTGCCCAATTCTATTAGACATTTTTACATTTCAGTTTTCAGACTCTAGCATGTATTGCTCAGCATTCAGTTTTAGTTATTTATTTCAGTTTACTTATCAGTTGTGGGATTTGTATTGAGGAGTTTTTCCTCCAGAGTTTATTTACATTTTGTGATGGTTATTCGTTTTACTTCAGTATGGTGAATGGTGTTATTTAGTTATTCATTACTCTTGTTGCATGTTAATCAGATTTAATAAAATTTGGCACTTACTTTTTAAATACTAGGTGGTTAGTAATAATAAAATGTTTTCGACAGTGATGCTATTAACTGAGCCAACTTGGCATTTTGAATTAATTTTATAAAGGAGTAGCTACCCGATGTTTAATTAGTCGGGGTGTCACAGATCGTTCAATTGGCCATGTGGGATCATTAGAGTTAGAACAAGAAGTCTACCAAATTCCACATACATCAATTGGTACCTCGAATGGTAAGGTAAAGAAAAAGGTTGCCCAATGCCTTATAACACGTGAGACGAGATCCAAACAAATACATGATGGTCAAATAGTCGGAGAGAATCCGAAGACATCAAGTAAAAGAAGAAAGCCATGACTTCGTAGAATATTTTCTTATTTGTCTAGAAGTTTTTAACTTTGGATATTTCATGACTTTGTTTTGTAGTTGAATATAATGACTTTATGGTTGTTTGAGGGGTTATTTTTTTGTTTAATCATGAAATTTTCATTATATATAGTGTTGGTTATGGTGAAAGCTTTTGTTTAATTATGAGACTTATTTAAAACTGAAATTTTGATGATATATCATATTGTATGCGATGGAAAGTTTTTTTTACTACGAGACTTATTTAATTATGAAATTTTGATGATATATCATGTTGTATATGGTGGAAAGTTTTTATTTAATTATGAAACTTGTTTAATCATGAAATTGTGGTCAGTATATCATATTGTATGTGGTAGAAAGTTTTTATTTAATTATGAGACTTGTTTAATCACGAAATTATGAAATATTTTAATTTTTTGATAATGTGAATTCACTAAAAAAAATTTGGAAACAAGTTGTATGGAAGACAAATACAAAGTTTAAAGTTATTTTTCCATGTTTTGATACCGAGACCACTAAGTGACAATAAAAGAAAACCAATTACATCATAACCCCGTGTTGGCAATTAACTACCTAGGAATGAGGGGTATGTTAGTCCTTTATCACCTACTCAACATACGAATGCCAAAAAATCATCAAGCTAACTTTTTGTTTGGCACCTTGGTACCGAATGAATTTACTCTGATTTGAAGTGCCGACATTGGTCATCTTTCTTCGTGGTTTGGTACTAACTATAATATTTTCTGCAGGCCCCTTTTTCTATGCGAAAAGTGTTTTAAGGATGACAAAACAATTTTCTTTTTATGAAAAACTTTTTCCAATTTTTAATTGCACCAAGTTATGAACCAATTTTAACTTAACCAAATTTTATCTTCATTAATCCTAAACATGCATCTAGTGATTAAAGCAAGTAAAGTAAGGAAAATAATGCTCACAACTCCGGATGTACGAGAAAACCACAATAGGAAAAAACCTCAAATGGTCCAAGCCAGACAATCACTATGAATGTGGATTTACAAGGAACATAGACAAGTCTTACTCAACGACTTGATCCCCCGCGAGACTCGATGCTCTTATGATCTTCAACCATCGATCACAAAGGTGTCGAACTTGTTCTCAAAATTCCCGAATCGGGTCTCGAGGTTGGACAACCGGGTCGAAATGTCGGTACCTGCCCACTCAAAGTCCGGGTCGTCCTCCTCGTCCGCCGACTCGTCGTCGGCGGCGACGTCACCCATCTCGACGTCCGCTTCGGCGGCCTCCTCGTCCGCGCTCTCTTCCGAGGCAGCCTCTTCCTCGCTATCATGACCTCGCCGTGCCCGGATTATGGCGAGCTGTTTGGCACTCTTAGTGCGAGTGACCTGTCCAAAGGGACCGGGAATCCGGGTACGGTCGGCAGGGGCCTCAATGCCGGCGTCTAGGAGGATAGACGTGATCAGCCGGGCATAGGGCAAGGGGGCGGTGCCCTTCTCATCCAAAGAAGCGGCGATGATGTCGGCATATAAAGTGCGGGCCAAATGGATGGTGGTTTGAGGATCGAACAGATGGTAGGTCAAGGTGCCCTGCCAAGGCCTCATGGCGGAATCGTTGGACGTTTGAAGGATGTTGGCGCATACGATTTGGAAAGTGAGGCGCGCCGTTTCATTGAGGCGTCCAACCGCGACGGTTTGACCCGTCCAAGCCACGTTAGGCGCAATGCGCGCCATGATGACGTCCTTCGCGACCGGAGGAACGTTCCGAGGATATGTGAAGTCTTGGGGGTCCGGGACACCAAAGGAGGCCAATTTGGCCGTGAGGAGGGCTAAGGAAAAAGGAACGACCGTTCCATCAACGTAAGCTTGGGCCTCAAATTGGTCTGTTCGCACAAGCGTGCCATAGAATAACCGGACCTCGGAAGCCCAGACGGCGTCATGAGGTTCATTGAGGAAACGACACCACCCCCGGGCCATGAAGAGGGCCGTGACAGAATTGGGCAGCGCATTCCATTGGACCGCGCGCTCCATATGGAGTTTGCGGTTGGTGCCGAAGAAGGCGGTGCACCATCGCTCCTCTTGGCGGGAGCGGAATTCGTTGCTCCCGGAGTGTAGGATGTCGGTGGAGGCGTACTTGGTGGGGGCAGCACGGGGGGCCATGGAGACTAGGCAGAGGGAAGAAACTTAAGAAATCTGGGAGAGAGTGTAGAGAAGTGGTGTTTGGAGGTGTGAAGAGAAGGGGAGGGGGTAGGGGTGAATTTATAGTGGAGGGGAAGGGTTTTGGAGGGAAAGGAGGGTGGGTGGGAAAGTTTTTTTTTTTTTTTTGGAGGGAATGGGTGTATGGGGAAGTGGAGAACCGAATGGGAGGGAAGAATGGGGATTGGGGTGAAGGGGGGTGCATGGGAAGAAGAGATTCAACGAATCTGCAGAAGGCGGACCGGTCCGGTCCAGGGGCGGACCGGTCCGGTCTTTTAATTTTCAGAAATTCGACAGGCGGACCGGTCCGGCCTTAAATTAAAGGAATCGGTCCGGGGCGGACCGATCCGGCCTTAAATTAAAGGAACCGGTCCGGCTGGGGGGGTTTTGTGCTGGAATCTCCCCGAACTGGATTTCAACCTCTCTACTTCGAAAGATTGCACTTTTCACCCGTGCTACTCACCAACTATAGACTAGGGACCTCTCAATATCGCCGGTCACTCGAATTGACCAAAATCCTCAACGTGCACATGCTAACCCGAATGTACCAAAATCCTAACGACACTCACTAACGCACACGACACACACGACTCTCACCCCATACGCGTCGGGGGTGCGACGACCTAACTGGAATTGTTCACTCTACCCCGTAAACGGGGTCCGACAACCAAACGGTGTCGACTTCTTCTTCGCACGCCTCAAGATATGGCTTTAGGCGTTGTCCATTCACTTTGAATGTGTTTCCCCCTTTTAAATCTTCTAATTCGACAGCTCCGTGGGGGAAAACATTCTTAACAACAAACGGGCCAGACCATCGCGACCGCAACTTGCCCGGAAAGAGATGAAGCCGAGAGTTGTAGAGAAGAACTTTTTGCCCAGGAAGAAACTCTTTGCGTCGAATGATGCTATCGTGAGCGAGTTTTATCCTTTCTTTAGCAATTTTGGCATTCTCATACGCATCATTGCGTATCTCCTCTAACTCATTTATTTGAAGCTTGCAGGCTTCACCGGCTTTATCCATGGCATAATTGAGCTCTTTAATTGCCCAATACGCTTTGTGTTCTAACTCCACGGGGATATGGCAAGGCTTGCCATACACGAAGCAGAAAGGGGACATGCCAAGCTGATTTTTGTATGCGGTGCGATAAGCCCATAGCGAATCGTTCAGTCTAATTGACCAATCTTTCCGGTTAGGATTGACGGTCTTCTCGAGAATGTTCTTGATCTCACGGTTCGCTAGTTCGGCCTGCCCATTTGTTTGTGGGTGATACGTCGTTCCAACCTTGTGGACGACGCCATACTTTCTCATGAGCTTCTCAAATGGCCTGTTGCGAAAGTGCGTGCCATTGTCGCTAATTATTGCTTTCGGTGCGCCGAATCGAGAAAGTATGTGTTCCTGTAAGAACTTTATCACCACCTTACTGTCATTAGTCTTAGTAGCTATAGCTTCTACCCATTTAGAAACGTAGTCTACCGCGACTAGGATGTATAGGAAACCAAAGGATGGGGGAAAGGGACCCATGAAGTCAATACCCCAACAATCGAATATCTCAATGATGAGTATGGGGGTAAGGGGCATCATGTCGCGGCGAGAGATGGCTCCCATTCGTTGGCACCTATTGCATGACTTGCAAGCGTCATTTGCATCCCGGAAGATTGTGGGCCAATAGAGGCCGCATTGTAGAATTTTAGCGGCCGTCTTTTTCGCTGAAAAATGGCCTCCACATGCTTCCGAATGACAAAACTGGATGACCTTTGGAATCTCGTCATCCGGTACACATCGTCGGATGATTTGGTCGGCGCAGTATTTAAAGAGTAAGGGATCATCGTAGAAGAACATGCGCGACCAATTAAGAAACCTCTTCTTATCTTGCGGGGTCCAATTGGGAGGGACGGCTCCCGTGACAAGATAGTTAACTATGTCCGCAAACTAGGGATATGAAGAAGTAGCAAAGAGTTGCTCATCTGGGAAATATTCGTCTATGGGAATGGGATCACTAGGTACGTCGGACGAAAGCCGAGACAAATGGTCGACAACGACGTTTTCTACTCCTTTCTTATCCTTGATAGAGAGATTGAACTCTTGTAGGAGTAGGATCCACCTTATGAGGCGCGGCTTGGCGTCTTTCTTCGCAAGTAGATACTTTAGAGCCGCGTGCTCGGTGAAGACAATTATAGGAGAACCAATGAGATATGATCTGAACTTATCAAGGGCAAAGACTACTGCTAGCAACTCCTTCTCCGTGGTAGAGTAGTTGAGTTGAGGTCCGGTAAGGGTCCGGCTAGCGTAGTAGATGACATGAGCTTGTTTATCTTGACGTTGGCCCAAAACAGCCCCAATTGCGTAATCGCTTGCATCACACATGAGTTCGAATGGTAAAGACCAATCCGGGACTTGCATGATGGGAGCGGACACGAGCATGTTCTTTAATCTGTCAAAGGAGCTTTGGCATGCCTCGGTCCACTCAAACGGGTTATCCTTCATGAGAAGGTTGCTTAAGGGTCTAGCGATAGCGCTAAAGTCTTTAATGAACCTGCGATAAAACCCGGCGTGACCCAAGAATGAGCGCACGTCTTTAAGCGATCTCGGTGGGGGAAGGTCAGCTATGACATCTATCTTAGCCCTATCAACCTCTATGCCTTTAGATGATACTATGTGGCCAAGAACTATTCCTTCAGTGACCATGAAATGGCACTTCTCCCAATTCAGCACTAAGTTCTTCTCCACACACCTAGCAAGTACTTGCTCCAATTTTTCTAGACAAAGATCGAAAGAGGTGCCAAAAACGCTGAAATCGTCCATGAACACCTCGAGTCCTCTTTCGATTATGTCACTAAATAAGCTCAACATGCACCGTTGAAAGGTCGCGGGTGCATTACACAAGCCAAATGGCATACGTTTGTAGGCAAACGTACCAAAAGGACAAGTGAACGTCGTCTTCTCTTGGTCAAGTACATCTACCTCAATCTGGTTATATCCGGAATAACCATCAAGGAAGCAATAATATGGGTGGCCCGCCACTCGCTCAAGCATTTGATCAATGAATGGCAAGGGGTAATGATCTTTTCTTGTTCCCGCATTGAGTTTCCGGTAATCAATGCAAACACGCCAACCGGTGGTGGTGCGTTGGGGAACAAGCTCTCCCTTAGCATTCTCAATCACAGTCATACCCGACTTCTTCGGGACGACTTGAATAGGGCTCACCCATTTGCTATCCGAGATTGGGTAGATAATCCCGGCATCTAATAGTTTAATGATCTCAGTTCTCACAACTTCTTTCATGTTGGGGTTCAGTTTTCTTTGCATTTCTCTAGAGGGTTTGACATCCTCTTCGAGGTGAATCTTGTGGGTGCAAATCAGAGGACTGATCCCCTTCAAATCAGCTATACACCAACCAAAAGCACTTAGGTGCTTCCTCAAAATTGTTAACAGCTTACCCTCCTGCTCGTCGTTTAGGCTAGAGGAGATAACAACAGGAAATGTCTCATCCTCTCCTAAGTATGCATATTTGATATGGGAGGGGAGTTTCTTTAATTCAAGAGTTGGAAACTTCTC
The DNA here is from genome assembly GCA_949130495.1 of Sambucus nigra. Lineage (NCBI taxonomy): Eukaryota > Viridiplantae > Streptophyta > Magnoliopsida > Dipsacales > Adoxaceae > Sambucus > Sambucus nigra. The sequence goes on along the minus strand of OX422215.1, from coordinate 319,150,567 downwards.
GTCGGAGGTAACAACGCGTGTATCCCGTGGTGGTAACTCCTCGAATCTAGAAACCCAATTCACATCTCTCGCGTCCTCATCCGACGCTCTCTCATCAAGTAACTCTCTTAATTCCCTAATCTCCCTCTCGTACTCAGTATATGTCCCCTCACTCTCATTGCTCGAAACCAGACAGGATCCTAAGGCATCGCCACAACAATTCTCCTCAATGTACTCCTCTACTATCTCATCTATGAGACTCACCGCGTGAATGTCATCTTCCTCTCCCGTATGTTGGGCAATATTGAAGATGTTGGTCTCCAAGGTCATATTCCCAAAAGTGAGCTGCATTCGCCCATTCCTTGTGTTGATAATAGCGTTAGCTGTCGCTAAGAATGGGCGTCCGAGAATGATGGGAACATGATTGGTCGAGATTAAGGAGGGCTCCGTGTCCCAAATGACAAAGTCTATCGGGAAGTAGAAAGTGTCCACTTGAACGATCACGTCCTCTACTACACCTCGTGGGACCTTCACAGTTCGATCCGCTAACTGGAGAGTGATTCTTGTGGGCTTAAGGTCACCCAAATCGAGTTGCCTATAGATTGAGTAAGGGAGAATATTGACACTTGCTCCCAAGTCTAGTAAGGCTTTTTCAATTTTGTTCTCTCCAATGATGCAGGAAATGGTGGGTGCACCGGGATCTTTGAATTTAGGAGGAAGCTCATTGAGTAGGATGGAGCTCACGTTCTGTGCTAGGAAGACATTCTTCTTCACTTTCATCTTCCTTTTTACCGTCAACAAATCTTTGATGACTTTTGCATAAGCTGGAATTTGTTTGATGGCATCGAGGAATGGTAAATTCAGCTTTACCTGCTTTAATATTTCTAGCACGTCATCACGTGGGTTTCCTTTCTGGGAAGGAATCAACCTTTGAGGAAACGGTGCCGCGGAGGGTGGTTTCACAATTACCTCGGGCTCACTAGTGTCATCTTTATCACTCTCATTTGAGGTGACATCTTCGGCCTCTTTCGTGCCGGGCGAAATCACCTTATCTTTGGTTGTGTCGTGTGGGGGAGGTGATAAATCAACGACTCTCCCACTACGCAGAGTGGTCACAGCTTGACATTGCTCCTGATTATCAGTAGAAGTGGAGCTAACACTAGTTTGACCTTGGGGAGGTCTTTGGCCCTGGGCAGGAAACTTGCCCTTTTCTTGAATGCTCAATGAGGATTGAATTTTGGACAGATTTGCATTTATGTCGCCAATTAGACGATCATATTTGGCATTGGTTGCGGTCTGGCTAGTGATGAATTGATTCATCGTATCCTCGAGAGTTCTCCGCTGTGGCGGGATATAATTTCCATGGGGTGGCGGTGCTTGCACATGACCTTGGATGTGTGGAGCTTGTTGAAATTGTTGTGGAGGAGGAGGGGAAACAAGCGAAGAAGGGTTCATTGCGGCATGTTGTTGCCCGTAGCTAAATCCGGGATGATTTTTCCACGAGGGGTTGTATGAATTCCCGTGCGGGGCACCGAAATTACCCTTAAAGCCTCCTACTCCACTAACTTGCTCCTGCAACATTACTTTGCAGGCGGGTATCGTCGGGCATTCCTCAGTTGAATGGCCCGCCTCGCAAATCGCACACACCTTTTTGACGGGGTTTTTGAACGATCCAACTACCTCGCATAAATCTCGAAATCCTTTCTCAAGGGAGTCCAATCGACAGTCTAACATAGAGGTCTTGTCTACATGGTGTAGGCCGGACGCCGATGGAGTAGTGGTCGCTTGACGATTTCGATTCTGAGCATTAGGATCAGAAATATCCCACGATTGGGTAGTCTCGGCGACATACCTCAGGTGAAGCTCAGCATCGTGACAGTCTAGCTCTATAAACGGACCACTACCCATGGTTTCAATGAGTTGCTTGGAGTTAAGGTTCAACCCATTATAAAGGAAGGAAATGATTTGAGCTGTATCAAATCCATGATGGGGGCACGAAGCAGTTAACTCATTGAAACGCTCATAACATTGATGGAAAGGCTCATTCTCCAATTGCCTGAATGATTGAATCTGAGCCTTTATGGAGATTGTTCGATGTGGTGGAAAGAACTTCTTGAGAAATCTGGATTGTAACTCGTTCCAAGATGGAATCGAGCTCGGAGGTAAAGACCATAGCCAGGTCTTAGCTTTATCTTTTAACGAGAATGGGAAGAGTTTGAGGCGAATCCCCTCCTGCGTGCAAGTTTGATCATTAAGGGTATCACACACGTCCTCAAATTCCCGTATATACAGGTATGCCTTTTCTGAATCCATACCATGATAGTGTGGTAGCGTCTGGATCATTCCATTCTTAAAACGGAACTGCCCGGCATTATACGGGAGTATAATGCACCCCGGAGTGACAGTGCGCTCGGGATATAAGAATTCTCTCAACGGGCGGTACGGAGGCTCTTCCTCACCGGTAGTTGCATTACTGTGCTGCGACATCTCTCTCTCACTCGACGATTCGGTGTTCTCACTGGGTGTGCACGGCGTGTGTCCTACAAAGGAGAAGGGAGTGTTGCTAGAGAGTGAGTGTGACGGTGTGGGAGGTGGGATCCAGAAATGTGGGGCTTGTGGAGTGTGGGGACTATCAGGATTATACTCAACAAGTGGATTTTCGTGAATGCTGGTTGGAGTATTATGGGGTGTGGGAGTGGTTTCAGAATTTTGCATTAAGCTTGTGAGAGATGGTGGTGAATCTTTTTGTGATTTTATTTATTTATTTATTTTTTTTTTTGGATTTTTGAATTTTTGGTCAAAGCTTTGGATTAACTCGATCTAATCCTAAGTCTACCAAATTCCCCGGCAACGGCGCCAAAAACTTGACACGACTCAGAATGTGTATCTAAAGTGTGTACTCTCTAGGCTCAAGTGTAAGCCTGTCGTTCAAGTAATAATCCGACAAGTCGGGTATCGATCCTCAGGGAAAAAGGACAACAGAAGTTGTGACGACGGAATAAGACTGAGGAATCCTAACGTTGACTCTAAGAAGAAAAGAAAAGATTGATTTTGGTTTTGGGATTCAATTACACTAAATGCAATTATGAAAGTATGGTGAAAAATGCAGCTAACTAAATGACCTAGATTAAGAATGAAGGATTGAATTGAACTTTTAAATGAGATGATGAAAAATAGGACGGGAATACAATCCCCCAACCCTAGTGTATCGCAATATAATATTAATCGTGAGCTTATCTAATTAATTTGACCCGAAATTTAGTACTCCCAAGCATTACGTATACGAGGTTCAAGCCCGCGTCATACTTAATCAAAGGACGAGTAAACCAGTATTACGATAACGACACTCGATTTGTATTCTCAATCATCCCGGTTACCCAGGGGCAAACGAGATATTTAGACCTACAATTGTTGTGTCCCTACGCAATACAGTCAAAATTAATTACTAAGTTCAGAGGATTAACTTTATACATGCAATGACCACATCAGGTTGGGTTCATGTAACCCGACCTTGGAAATCTAGCCGGACATACCGAAAGTGATGGAGACAGTGTTTAACATGCAAGAATTCATGATTAATCTAAGGACAATTGATGGAATACTATAAAATCGAATCACAAAGAAGAAACAACTTACTAAAATTACCCAAAGATCAATTGCAGCAATGAATAAACTTGATGATCACACAAACTTTGAATAATTTTCAATCTTTGAATAAAACTTGAAATTGTATCTACAGCTAGGGTTTGTGGAAGAAAAATGAGAAATTAAAATTAACTCCCCACGTTCTAGCCTACTTACAACGAAAATAATTCGAGTTTTTATACCCTAAACGAAATCTCAAGAAGTTGAGTCTAAACCGGAGCCTTTGGAGGAGAATCAGAAAACAAATCTCGATGGGCGGACCGGTCCGGTCCTTAGGCGGATCGGTCTGCCTCTAAAGCGGATCGGTTCTTTTATTTTTCAGGCGGACCGATCCGGGGCGGATCGGTTCATTTATTTTTTTGTCTCTTCGGTTCTCCTTCGGTTCGCAGTCCACTGGAGTTTGCAGGGCGGACCGGTCCGGGTTGAGTGCGGACCGGTCTGCCTATTTGACTTTCCTCTCAAACTTTGACTGTCCATATCTTCTGCTCCGGGTATCCGATTGAGGTGCCGTTTCTTCCTAGGTGCTTGTGAGGATGATACCTTCAACTTCTCTTTAGGTACCTCATCCAGATTCAAGGTAGAAATGACTCTTTTGCCCTTTTGACTTTTCTCGTTGACTTTCTCTAGTCTTCCGGTTTCCTTCTTCTATTTCTTGACATTAGATACCTGTAAAATCATAACAAAATACCAGAAACTCGGTGTACTTGTTAGGATAAGTCAATAACAAGATTATGAGATAAAGTCAATCCAATTACGTTGTTCGAGGTGATTAAAGTACCGAAATTAAGGGATAAATTAGGAAGAATTTATGCTTAATCACACTCCTCTCACAGTGCACACGCAAAAAGTCCTTCTTCCACGATGCTTGTCCACAACAGACGCGTCCATGTATATCTCAGTGTCCACCGATACGGCTTGTAACGTCTACGGTGTTGAACACGAACTATTTCGCTTCTTCATCGCAAAACCCAATGTTCAACTTTAGAACAAACTCATCTTGGTGCAAACAAATATCACTATAGCATATAGTGATGAAAGCTCGGATCTTTGAAAATCTAAGGATGTTTTAGACTTAGAAAACTTTTGTGCAAAAATGTACTATTACGAAAACTAATTTTCAGACTGCACACACTTCAAAAACCTGATGAAATCTCGGATCTTTGAAACTCTAAGGATGTTTTAGACTTAGAAAGCCTTAGAAAACTTTTGTGCAAAAATGTACTGTTACGAAAACTATTTTTCAGACTGCACACACTTCGAAAACCTGAGGAAACATGCCTTAAGTAATAATATTTAAGTCGACTGCTCGCTCGAACGACTGGTCAGGTTATTTGAACGACACGCAAATTAGACTCTTAATTAAACAATGCTCTAACCTATCCTTATCAGAATAAAACGAAGTGAAAACATTTTCAAACTCTTTTAAAAACATTTAAAAATTATTTCTTTAATAAAATAACACCCTTAACCAATTTAAAATAAATTCCAAGTCCCATTAAAATTACATATTCATACCTGAGTGATCTTTAAATGCAATTAAACTTGAAGACGAAATATGCACCATAAATCGGCATGATAAATTCTTTAAAGCTTTGCCGCAATGTCTTCAATTAACTTTAATACGCCATAGTTTGTGTGGGATCGTGACAATAAAAAAATACGACCTATGACTCAAACGTGTTTTGTTCCGTGAATAAGTCAAATAAACATACAATGGACTCAATTGGAAATTTTGTCCTTACAGTTTTGACATCTTAGTGCCGATTTTGATGAATTATATAATATTGTGCCAGTAATAACATATGTGTGTGTGAGTGTGTGTGTGTATATATATATATATGTGTGTGTGTGTGTGTGTGTTGTGTGTGTGTGTATGTATGTGTGTGTGTGTGTGTCCATCCACTTTAATATGTACCCCTTTACATTTTTAAAACCCAACAATACAAGTTAAGTCCCAAAATATATAATCCCTAAATTATCAACATCCTCTAATAATAAGTACACATGTAACAAAAACAATCAATGCAATATATTCTAATCTACATTGATCGGCATATCCCTTGTAGAAACATCAACTGGGCACATAAGTTCCATTATTTAATCCGATAATTTAAAATTTGATTCCAACCGTCAGCTTGTGGCTCATTATGTTCATTCCCTATACATGTTATTAGTGGGAGTGGGAAACCTTCCTTAAGCTTCACATGCACATAGTACATGTTATCCACATTTAGCATCGTCATGGTGTTAATTCGGTTTTTAAGTAGAGGATTGTGAAACGGCACAAATGTAAGGCACAATGATTTCGGTAATGACATGATGACAAAATTCTACGTTTGTGCAACTAAGTGCACAATCTTAGGAACTTGAAACCAACCCACGTTATCGAACTGTGATTTATCAAAATTCAAGGCCCCAAAAATCTCAAAGTATGTCTCAGTTCCTCCCAGAAACACATTAGACTAGAACTTTTCATTTATAGTAAGTTCATATATTAATATCTCCCTAGACATATATCCATTAATCAACTGTTGGACCATTCCAACCCACTTCAATAAATATAACACTATAACCACAATTTGCATCACCCCTAACATCTGTCATATCCTCAACATACAATTGAAAAAAAAGGCATGTATTACAAGTTACATTTACCAACTTATGCCATATATGATTTCTTTTTCTTTGAAGGGGTTGTAGCCTCCACAACCAAGTCATTAAGTGACTTGGATATTTCCCAAGCACATTGATCTTGCTTTGTTGACATGATGTATTTTTCTCATTTGTAGTCATTTTTTAATGCGACCTCCTTTAAGCATAATCGATTGCGAATCGAATAAAGGGCTACACGCGAGACTTACAAGATCACCCAACTTAAAAAGAAGAATTCTTTTTTCATTCTCAGTCAAATTTGTCCATCATTTTTTAAGTTATCATCTTGGTCTCATAATCAACCTAGCTATATTTCAGCAAATTCGGGACAATATTAATTTTTTGCCAATGTTTATCTACTACAAAGAGGGATCAGTATTGCCCCTTATGTATCATATAACGCCATCTTATGAGCACACGATAACCCAAAAACCAAATGCAAAATAGGTACACGTGAGTGCACATTTACTCCCACAACACCGATTAGATCAATCTCCCTCACTAGCAGGTCAAGTGCATAATATAAAACATGCCCCCTCAAATTCTTAAACTAAGGGATGTTGTGCGTATGCTGAGTGTGATCGTGAGATCTCTTAAAGTTCGTCTTTATATCTGTGATATGAGCAATTAATAGAACATGCACTTCTTTCCACAACTCTACAAATGTGATATTTTGTGACCCAAGTTACTTTTTTTAATTGAGCATGTTCACCCTTAGACATATTTATCGTACGACTAGCATGGTGATTATTCTAGTTTGTCCATGGTAGTCCAAAATCCTCACTCACTGATAACCATGTATTCTCAATGTATTCAACCGCTTGAGGGAATGTCTTATGGTTCAATTTGAATCATACCAGACATCTATAAACTCAATTAGGGTCTCCTTCTCTACTATAAATGACCATTCTTAAATAAGATCTTTCAAATTGTCGTTCGACATACCAAACCTTTTTGTGACTCCCCACTTATTAAAATAAGGGGTAGTCAACCCTCTATTAAAATAAAATAGGAATCTAAAATGGCTCATTCTTAGCATCACTATAGGAAACAAATTAATTACTAACCACCTATTATTTAATCTAGCCACGTGTTAATTTTAAACTTTAATTAAATTACTGTAAATAAAACCATTTCCCATAAATCATTCCAGATAAATAGTTAACTACATAATCACATAATCAAATCTGAATACCGGAATATAATAAAAATCCATTAACCAAATAAACCATCGATTTACAATCCAATACAATATCCAGCAAAACTAAAATGAATAAAAACTGAAATAAAAGCTGACATTGGGCAACATGCCCTAATAATAACTTACTTAGCCCTATCTAGAATCTCAAAGATAGAAAATGACTAAACAATCCCTGCAACACTCCACAAATGTTGCATCTCCGATGACCTAGAAATTACTCACGCCTGGCGTCCCTGTAGCTGAACACCCAAAATGTTATGAAAATATTTTGATACGGGTCAAAGCCCAAATCCTTTGGAAAATATTTTGCAAGTAATTAAAATACATAAATAAATATGAGTGCATTCTTCATTATTTAACTAGTGTCGTACTCCCATGAGATAAATCTCACCTCGTAACTATAGTGCGCACCTAACGTATGCATTTTAAGCCCTAGTTATGCTACACAGCCAAACTAGTCTCAATATACCCCTAAATCCATACACTACCCTGTGTCACACGTATTTTATATAACTATCTTTCACATCCGTTTAACAATTATAATTTATCGATTCATTTGAAATAACTTTCACTAGTTATTAATCAATATTCACACATTAATATCTCATGCCCGTATATATTTTTCTTCACATCTATATACGTATTTCCATATCACATCAAGTATACATACATATATCACTCTTTATATATGTATAACGGCTATCCCTCAGAGTAGTAACTCTATATACGTATTCCCGAGGTTTAAATACCTTATTTAGCGCGGTCACACCGGATGAATTCCGACACATTATGACGTGTGAAACCGCTAAAGAAGCTTGGGATATTTTACAACTCACTCATGAAGGTACAAGTGTCGTAAAAGCTTCGAAACTTCAAAACCTCACCACTCAATTTGAAACCATCAAAATGAACGAAAAATAAACTTTTGATGAATTTTATGCTAGACTTTCCGATATAGTTAATTCATCTTTTAATTTGGGCGAGAAAATACCCGACAACCGTATAGTAAAGAAAATTTTAAGGTCCCTACCCGACAGATTTATTCCAAAAGTGACCGTTTTAAATTCTTTACCAACTTTAGCCTCTACGAAATTAGAAGAGCTCGTAGGTGATTTACAAACCTATGAACTAGATATGTTTCCCTCTAAAACTGAAAAGAAAATAGAAAAGGGAGTTGCTTTAAAAGCCCGAAAAGTGGAAAAATAAGTAGTAGAGAGTGAAAGTGATAGTGACTCGGAAGATATGGCCTTGTTTGCTAAATTTTTTTGAAAATTGCTTAAATTTAACAAAGATAACTTTAAAAATGATTTTAAGAAATTTGAAAAATCTAAGCATGACAAAGCCGAGAAGATCCCTAAAACTTCTAATGAAAATGTAAATAGGGACGATTCAGATAAGTGTTTTGGTTGTGAAGGGTATGGCCATAGGGCCTTTTAGTGGCCCACTAAACTAAGGAGAGAGGGTAAGAAACATATTTCCTACAATGCTACTCTTAGTGATTGTGATAAGGAAGAGGAACCCGATTCTCCGATTGAGCACAACTTTATCGCGTTCATTGCTAGTTATGTTAGTGATAGTGAGGAATCATCCAATGATGACATCTTAACACATAACACTTCCGAGGCCTTTGTTTGTGAAGCTATAAAAGATGATGGTAGTGAGAGTTGAGAAGAAAGAGAGAGTGAAAATGAAGAAGAGGTTGATGTGAGTGAACTTCAAAATACTTTTCAAGAACTTTATGAAGAATCCATGAAATTAAAATGGGCTAATTTGAAGTTAGAAGCGAGTTTAAGAGAGCGTGTTAAGGTCGTTGATGATAGTGTGTTGGTTGAAGACCTTAGGACACGTGAGAGGACTCTTATAGAGAAGCTTGAGTATATTGATGGCGAGAGAGATAGCCTTAGAGGTCTAATGGAATCAATGAAAAAGGAGATTCTCGAGTTTGAAGAGAAAAATGTTTTGTCACAGTCTAGAATTTTAGAATTAGAAGAACAATTAAAAGACTCTAGTAACGTCAAATTTGATTTGGAATGTAGGTCCGAAAAACTAGATAAAATCTTAGGCACGGTCCAAATAAAAAATGACACTTGTGGTTTAGGCTTTGATACTTGTAATGAGTCCACTCATAAAGCCAAAATAAATGTTTTAGGAGAATAGCCTAGGAAAGATTTTAGAGATCATTCCTTTGGTAAGTCTTTTCGCCGAGTCTTTAAGTGCTCACATTGTGGCCGAAAAGGTCATCTGAGGAAATTTTATTTTGATCTTAAACGAGTTCCTTGAAAATCCAAAGGTAAGTTAACCGAGGTAGCCAAGATTCCTACACCCCGAGATCATCATTCGTCATTAGTTTGGGTTAGGAGATCCAACTTGGTAGCTTTACACGATAGGATTTTTTCTTCCCATTTACTTTCACATACTTCCTCCCTTGAAAAATCTAAAGGTTGAATGTGTTAGTTTTGTTCGCATACTTTAGCTTTTGTACTTCATGCTATATCATCATGCTAAATGTATGCTTGTTTTAATCATTTTCTAGTCTATGCTCCATGCTTAATCACATGCTAGAATAATGATTTTTGTTTATCTTTTGTATTATACTTCTTTCGTTTAGTTTTCATTAAATGAAAAATACAAAAATATTTTTGTTTATCATTTGTGTTTTACCTTTTAGTAATTTAGGCTTAATGAAAAATACAAATGATTTTTGGGTTTCTTTTGAGTAAATATTTTTTTGTTTGGTTTAAAATTCTCAAAAAGATTTTTTTTGTGTATGTATTTTAGTTTGACACACTTTATGTGGCATACATTTGTGTTAGAATCCCATCTTTTTCTCTCCCATGTGGCTAGAACTTTTGGTTTAGATTGCCAATCCTTATTATTTTCTTTACCATGCTTACATGGAGTATTTGGATTTTGTGTTGATTAAATGGATTCTATTTTTATATGCCTCAATTCACACATGCACGAGCTCTTTTGAAATTTATTCGTCACATATTATATTTGAGCTTTGTGAGGTGTTCTCCTATCAATCTTGTCATCTACATATTTGTGACTTAGGAGGACTAGTGCATGTCAAAATCCATTGCACGTGAGATTTGTGTGAAATATAAAAAATGATGTATATAAATGTTCACGGGGAAGGGCTCCGAAAGGATTTATTATCCTTTGTGAATAGTAAGCCACCATTTGTTTGGACCTAAAAGAAATACGTGGTCCAAAGGCCTAAAAATAGAATATGGCATTAAAAAGAAAAATAATTTCCAAGGCCTATGTTTAATTTATATATACATTCAAAAATATATATGCTTATTGAGGGAGATTGGATGGTATATCAACAGTTTGCACAATGTTCGTTTATCCTAGATGAGCTTTCAATTTCATGACTATATTGGGTTGTAGAATCATCAATATGCTAGGCTTGTATGAAGTGTGTATATCTGTTCATTGAGTTCAATTTATATTGTCACATGAGGTTATATTCAAATATGATGAAGTTTGCAATCAATTGAGAACTCCGTGAATATGTTTTAAGTGATTTGGTCTAAATTTAATTGTTACTAGTTCACACCCCAACACTTCCATTTCCATATGACACATTTTTTCCATACAAGTGTGAAAAGCTTATTGTATTTTGTGTCATTTGTGTGTTTATATCTATATATACGTGCATGAGCATTATTGGTATATTTAGTCTATGTATATATATGATATTTTTTTTTCTGTCTTTGCCTTGCTAGCTAGTTCATCTATGGTTTTAATTAATTTTTGGTATTTATCTTGTTGCGAATTTTGTTTGATATCACATGCTTAGAATCCTATTTATCAAATTGGTATCATTTGTTATCGCATAATAGTTGGTATTCATATCTTTATGTGGATTAGTTGAATATTAGTTGCCCGTTTGCTTTAATGATCTCTTCACTTTATGCACTATAGCATGTTTAGCTTGTTCTCCCATTCTATTTATCCCTTATTTAGTTTAGGGGGTGTATGTGCTTTAATTGGGGGAGATAAGTTAATTTTTGATTCTTTAGCCTTTGTCTATTCCTGAACAAAAAGGGGGAGAATGATAGGGGGGGAAATGTTATCTAATCATATTGTAATCGAATCTTAATTTGGGAGATTTTACTTAGGGGGAGTCGCGACCTTCTTAGATAGATCATAGTAGATAAAGGGGAGAATTAATTAAGGGGGAGTCTTTATTCATATTGCATTTAATATTTTAATATTTCCTGTGTTTAATGTGTTTGTTTAAGTGTGCAAGAATTCTTCTATATATGGAAACTTTCTTCATCGGGAAAGATAGTGATCCTTGGGTCTTGAGTCAAGTTTGGGTGGGAGGTTTGAGTCTAGTAGAGCTTGACATCCCTTTAGGATTTTTGTTTAGTTTTTGTCCCGGAATAGCAAAAGGGGGAGATTTGTAAGGACACAATTCTCCAATTGAGTTTTAATGTAGTTTTGGCTCAATTTCGGATAAAAACGTTTATGTCATAGGATAGTCTTTAATTGTATCCATTCAAGCCTATGACGGGGTAGTTGAAGACGTAGCGTCCAAAATATTAAAGCTTCATCAAATGTCATGTGTATTGTGCCTCGTTTCTACATCATCAACATGGTTCCATTGCTCCTAAGGTATGAATGCATTTTATATATATATATATATATATATATATATATATATATATATATATATATATATATATATATATATATATATATATATATATATATATATATATAGGAGCTTGGAACAATATTTAAATGGGTGTATTTTGTTTTAAAGTGTTGTTTATTTTCAGAAAGTTTCATTAAAACTTTAAAATAAAGATTCTTGGCTAAAAATAAAAAATTAAACATTCTGGCAGTTCGTTCGATATTGTCGTTCGAACGAGTTTTTCGTTCGAACGACATTCTCGTTCGAACGAGGTTTTGCCAACGAGTTCCCTGATTGGCTACTGGAATATCATTCGAATTATCGTTCGAACGAGAATGTTGTTCGAACGAGAATTCCAACGAGTTTACTAACGACTTCATATTTTATACACTGGAACATCTTTATAAGGGTCGTTCGAACGAGACTTCGTTCGAATGAAAATCTCGTTCGAACGAGATTTGGCGGGAACAGTTTATTTGACAGTTTTTCCATGTTTCCCACTTCTTTTCCCCACTATCTTTTGACATATTTTATCATGTGCGGGAACCTACATTTTGAACTTAACTTTTTCACTATATTCCATCTCCTAGAGAGAGTTTTGAGAGTTCAAGTTTTCAAGAAAAAGTACATGTTTTTTAGTGTCTATTTTTCAAGAAAAAAATTCATAAAACACTCTTGTTTTCACCCATATTGTTTATTCCAAGTTTCAATATATATAATATTGCTTGGAGTGTTTGGCACCGGGTTTTACTCTACCGATTAAAGAGTTCGTTTGGGTTTCCTTCTACATCCCATAAAGAGGAAGTTCGGGTTTTGCTGCGGCATTCTCACATGGTGAAAGGCACCATGTGTGGTTGGCGGTGTACCTAAAGTCTTATTGGTGGATTCCAAGGTTCCGGTGGAGCTCCAAGATTGTCAGCTAGGCAGAGGTAGTTATAAGAAGACGCGTTGGGGCTTGAAGGAGTCGAGTCGAGTGTTGTAAGTATTCTTGCTTGTAATTTTAATTCTGTAGATAGTGGACTTAAGGCTAGGGTCGTCCGAGGTTTTTTCCCGTTGTGGGTTTTTCCTCGTACATCGCGGGGTAGTGGATTAATTGCTTATTTTATCTTTTGCAAAATCACCTAGAACGCATGCTTAGGTAAAAAGATAAAATTGGTTTAAATCACTACTTATTTAATTTGGTGCTAATATAAATTTGGGTATATATTAATTTAATTAAAGTCATCGCTTAATTTGTTAAAATTGGTTTGGCCTAATTTGGTAATATTTAAAATATGGCTTAGGCAAATTTCTAGGACTTGGGTTAAATTGGTTTAAGTGAAAAATGTATTACTTGTTTAACTTTAATTTCACTTGGTCATATTTTAATTTGAAAATAAATTAAAATTAGTTAATTTGTTTAAATTGAATCATCTTTCGCTTCAGCATCTCAAAAGGAAATTACTTTTTGTAGTAAAGACTTAAAAATTGGGGGTCTATCGCCTTTTCAGCGTTATTAGCCCCCTCGCGTATCTTATTCTCTATATTTTTGCTCGTTGATAGGGCATATATATTGTATATTTATCCCCCTAATTTTGGTACTTTGTGAACCCGATTGATACATTTGATATGGATTTAACTCATATTTATGCTACTAACCTTCATTGGCAAGTATTCCGTGTTTTGTGTTTATCTTATGGTTTTACAGGTAAAGTATGCAAGTGGTGCGAAAGAGAAATCGAAACAATGAAAGAAAGGCTAGGAGGCAAGTTTAAGGGCATTTTCATAATTTTTCAGCCTGATCCCAGAGGTGGGGCCAGCTAGAAAGTTGAAGATCTAAAAAATCCTAGAAAGAAAAGAAGAAGGCTTGAAAATTTTCCAAGTGTTGAATTTCCAGCAAGGTACCCAGAACCACAGGGTGAACCGGTTCGGGGTACCTAATGCCCGAATTTTGACTTTAATGTGGATTGGTCCAAAGATTCCTATTATGTAACAAACTCTTCTAAAACGTATTTGTATCTTTATAATGACTTAGAAAAGATAGTTTTTCATAGAGAGGAAGGTAGGAGAGTAGCTTAGAACCCTAGAAAATAATTCTCCATCAAGTAGGTACTTTTATTGTTTGAATTGCAAGTTTTCTTTAAATAAAGTTTGTTCCTTTCTTTCTTAATCTTGTAGTTAATTTATTTATAGACTTTATTTATTTTCTGGGTTTCCAATTCGTTTATACATGCGTAGAGATAGTTTTCTTAGTGATTCAATTACAGGCAACGTAAGATTTAGGTTTTTAATTAATTGCACCATGTTAGGATAGATTTATTAGGGTTGGTGTGCATGAACCCAATCCGATGTAATTTAGCCATATAGAAACTAGGGTTTGAATTAAAATTTGAATGAATCGTGTTGTGTAGTTGTCACAACCATCATAGACATTTTTACCTCGGTTGACCCTAGGTAACTGTGGTATTTAAGAATGTGATTCACGTGTAGCTATTGCGACACTTATTTACTCATCCTTTGATTATGTATAATGCGGGCTATGATCCCTCGTATATGTAATGCTTGGGAGTACTAAAGACCGGGTTGAATTAAATTTCTAATTCAAAATTCTAGCATTATATACGGTAAATTTCTAAGTCAAAATTCTAGCATTTTATCGAGTGACCTTCCGTTAAAGTATAAAGATCTGGGTGCACCCACCATCTCGTGCATCACGGGGAACAACCGAATCGAAAGGCAGTAGTAGATTCAGGGGCGAGTCTTAACATTCTACCCTATTCCATCTATAAGATACAATATTTGGGAGCCCTTAAGCCCACAAACATGACTCTCCAGCTCGCGGATCGTTCTATGAAGAAGCCTCGGGGAATCGTTGAGGAGGTGATTGTCCAAATAGACACTTTCTACTTCCTGGTGGATTTGTTATTTGGGACGAGGAGCCATCCATTCTCCCGAGCAATCATGTTCCCGTTATCCTTGGTCGCCCATTATTAGCTACGGCTAATGCACTCATCAATACTAGGAGTGGGAGAATGCAATTAACATTTGGGAACATGACCCTTGAGACAAATATTTTTAATAATATCAAGAACGAGGGTGACGAAGGAGAACCGCGAGAGATGGATCATTTAGAGGCAGCACACGAGCATGGAAGGACCCACACGCAAGAGCCGATAGGGGTATGCCTTGTTACATCAAGTGAGAGTGACGGTTGCAATATGGAGCGAAGGTTAGGGGAGGTATGCGTAGTAACTTAAATGAAGAGTGTTAGTGAGCCCTTGAGTGTGAGAGAGAGAAAAAATTTAGAGGGCATCGGGAGAGGTTTGTATGAGTGCTTAGAGGAGAACGAATGGTGAGACACGATGATACTTTCTCCTCGATTGCTACTTACCCACACCACCTAATAATTTTGAGATGGACCGAGGAAGGAAGGATGTGGAAACAAAGAAAGAAAGAGAGCTAGAGGAGTTGATCCTAGCGGAATTTGAGAGAGAATTCCGGCAGGTGGATGAGAGCCTTAACGACGAAGTCCAATCTCTATTAGACTCATGGAGTCATTTAGGAGAGAGCGAGTGGAAGGAAAAAATTGATGAGTTTCTTCGCAATGACCATAGACCCATGCAACTTGAGTCCTCAGAGGTAATGGAAGATAAGAATCAAGTCTCGTCTGACTTAGAGCCCGACCCACGTAGTACGCATCATGAGGATCCTTTTTGATTAATCACGATGAGTCTCCCAGTTTTTCCTTTATTTATGCATAGGGGCCCAACTTATTCCGGTTATTGGTGTATGACAGGAAGAGGGGAGAGACTAGGAGAGCAACGGATCCCGTGCAATGGGTTGGGTGATTCGTGGAGAGAAATTAGGGTCGTCACACCCCCGACGCATATGGGGTGATTTTTATTGTATTTTTGAGTCATGTATGAGTGTCATATAGTGTCATGTTGCATTTTCATAATTTGCTTGTTTTATTTGTCGCACTTGTTCTTTTTCTTCTTTAGATTTTAGTCCTTTTGATTTAGAACAATGCAAAAGTCTAAGTTAGGGGGGTGACAAGTGCGTATTTCCAAAACTTCACAAATTTTCAAAAATGCCCAAAAATTTCAAAAAAATTGAAATTTTTTGAAAAAAACCCAAAAGATTTTTCTTCAAAATAAATATAAATTTAAATTTAAAATTTTCAAAAATATCACCTTTATTTGAAGTCTCAAATTGTTAAATCTCAATTGCACTAAGCCGAAATTGACCAAAAATGGAAATTGTGTGAAAATTGACGACTTAACGAATAAGTGTGGAAATTAACAAAATCGGGTGAGATTTCATAGAGAGGAAGGTAGGAGAGTATCTTAGAACCGTAGAAAAAAACTCTCCATCAAGTAGGTACTTTTATTGTTTGAATTGCAAGTTTTCTTTAAATAAAGTTTGTTCCTTTCTTTCTTAATCTTGTAGTTAATTTATTTATAGACTTTCTTTATTTTCTGGGTTTCCAATTCGTTTATACATGCGTAGAGATAGTTTTCTTAGTGATTCAATTACAGGTAATGTAGGATTCAAGTTTTTAATTAATTGCACCATGTTAGGCTAGATTTATAAGGGTTGGTGTGCATGAACCCAACCCGATGTAATTTAGCCATGTAGAAACTAGGGTTTGAATTGAAATTTGAATGAATCGTGTTGTGTAGTTGTCATAACCATCATAGACCTTTTTACCTCGGTTGACCCTAGGTAACCGTGGTGTTTAAGGATGTGATGCGCGTGTAGCTATTGCGACACTGCTTTACTCATCCTTTGATTATATATGATGCGGGCTACGATTCCTCATATATGTAATGCGTGGGAGTACTAAAGACCAGGTTCAATTAAATTTTTAATTCAAAATTCTAGCATTCTATAAGATAAATTTACTAGGGTTGGGGGATTGTATTCCCAACCTGTTTTCCCTTCATTCTTATTTAGTTAATTTTGCTCACATAGTTAATGCAGTAGTTTAATTTAGTTTGCATTTAGTTAATTAGTTATTTCACAATATCAATCATCTTTTTATTTCTTTTTAGAATCAAGTTAGGGTTAACAGTCTTACCTTTGTTGTCACGTTCACTCCTCCTAGTTTCTTGAGGATTCGATACCCAGACTAGCCACTATATTCCGCAAGAGTGTAGTTAAAGTTTAGGTTTTTGTATCGTGGTCTGAAGTCGATAACAACGATTAGTGTATTTACATAGACGCTCGGTTTCTATCTCAATCACTCGTTAACCAGACAACCTTGGATTTCTATGTTAACATGCTTTGCAGGGGTTAATTGAGCTTTTATTGGTATTTGGATGGTAACTGTCAAGCTTGGACTCATTCGGGTGAATTTTCGTACGCAATCGCACCTTCAAGGGAAATTTAGTCTTTTCATAGTTTGGGCACTTGGCCCGACATCTTCACGGAAGTTGTAGCCCTCCTCGCAAGCTTCGTGTGGCCGCAAACGGTGCGCGAATCTGATTCCTAATGAAGAAGTTACGGGACTATTAGCAGAAGGGAATTCCATTTCAAACCAAAATAGGGGAGCTGCCATTCAGACCTGCTTGATCGATCGATTGACCAAAAGGGCCGATCGATCGACCCTTCTTTGTTTCTGAAATTATGGGAGACAGTGTGCATTTTTTCCAACCATCGATCGATCGACCCTATGGTTCGATCGATCGATCCCCTATTTTCCACGATATTTTGCTCTGCTTTTTCTTTTCTATTTTAATTCCAACTTACTTTATAACCCATTTTTGTTGTAATATCAGATATAATTAGTTTTAGATTGTTTAGGTTAGGGTTTGAGGGTTTGGAGAACTCATCTTCATTTCTTCTTAGTTTGACATCCCTTTGGGTTTGTAAGTTGAAATATTCATCTTCCCTCTCCATTAATATAGTTTGTATTTCTTTATCTCTTGCTTTGTTAGTTAGATTTACATGCTTTCTTTAGTTGCTTTCTAGTATAGATTTATCGTGTTTATTTACTGCGTTTATTTACCGCATTTTTATCATGCTTTTTAGCTAATTTAGTCTAGGTTTGTGGGATTGAACTCACCTAGGGTTGACATGTTTCTTTGCTTTGGTGATGGAGTTTAATGGTCTATTTCGAGTGCGTTTTCCTAGTTATTACGCCTAGGAGATTTGACGGGGTATATCATGTATGCTTCGTGCTTACGACCTTGCGTGCGTAATTTTCGGGATATTTATTGACGCCAAAATCTTATTAGACTTTTATGCGAATTTAGTGGTGTGATAACTCTTGATTTAATTAACTGTCGAAACAAGACGCACTCTTAATAACTCGTGAGGGATATACGACGCAACCTATAGTTTTTACTCGCTTTGTTAACATAGTTTAAATTACACTCGCCCTGATTAATCTTTCCGTTTTCTGCATCTTTTCCTTTTTGTTTATAATTATCTTTTACACTTTTATTTAGGAGTACTAAACCAATTAAATTCTAGCAACTCCTCTTTGTGGATTCGATACCCGGACTTGGACTCTATACTCACTTGTTGAGTGTAGTCACAAGTTTAGGATTTTTGTAGTGACGCGGTGAACAGAAAACAACGATTGTCGTTTGACACGCGCCGCTTTTCACCCTTGATCATTTTTTTTGCTTCTTTTGTGTATTTCTAATTGTTGTTTTCATGAAAGTCTTTCACTGGGCAAAACTTCCAATTTTTCAGAACTGGAATTGAAAAACTTTTATAGCCGTTCAAACAACTTATGTATTTCGTTCAAACGATATCCATATATCGTTGTTAATATTTCGAGAGCTTCAAGCGAGGTGATAAAATGTGTCAGGTACAGGTCGCTTGATGTGTCGCGAGATACTCGTTTGATGGATATATCGCGCAACATGCTACTGGATTGTAATTTTTTGGTCGCTTGATTAATTTCATCACGTGACTTGTTACATCGTTCCAACGACCTTGTGAGTCGCACGAACGACGTCTTCAAATGAGGTTAGGGTTTTATTAAATCTCGTTCAGTCAAAAACCTCATTTCGCATTTTACTTTCTCTCTCTCGTTCATCCTCATTGAGAAGTTCATCCGCCATTTTCGTCCCTATTCGAAGCTTAGACAAGCTTTTTTCTTGTTGATTTCGTCCCTGAGTTAGTCCCGTGTTCGTTTTTCCACTTGTTATAGGTATTTTCTCTTACTTTTCTTGAGTTTTATGATTTTGTTAGGGTTTGTTGGTTTGAGATACCACCGTTTAGTAAAGATGAATATACACATGTTTTTACTCTATTTTAATACAATTTTTTTACATACATGTGTACGATTTGTACTCATTATTTTTTGGTATCACAAATCTCAGTTATAGAGGTGTTTGTGTGTTATGGTTGTTTCTTGTTTGACGTTTTGAGTTAAAAATCCCTAAGATAATGCCTACATTTTTTTTGGTACTCATTTTTCATTTTTAACAGGGTGAAAGGTGTTTTGTGTGATTTAAACTCAAAAATTTCAATTAACTTGGTTTTAGGGCTGCCAAACAGTGTTATTGTTTTTTATTGTGTTATATTGCCCTATGTGTATATCAAAAATGCAAAAAGAATAATTTTTTAAAAATAATTTTTATTAATATATTCTTTTTGGGATACCCACACTCGTGTCTGTCACATTTAGGTTAAGTTTTTTCTTCTAGGTCATATTGGATTTATTGGACTATATCTGATTATTGCTATTGTTGTTTGTGATTTGTGTTCGCGGTGGTTCAGTTGGATGATTGTACGGAGATAGGATTCTTAGTTGTTCTATGTTGACTTAAGTTGCACCACTTTTCCTCATACACTACACATTATTCTTTTTGTGTCCTTTTCTATATGCCACCCATATGGCGAGGTGCTCCATCCGGCCACATTGATGGGAATCCGGCCTCTGCCCGATCTCAGTGAGCTCAGGACAATAGACCTCACTATTTTGTAGTGAGGTGGGCCACTCGAGTGGAGTACAAGCATTACTATTTGCTCGGACTACATATTAGATCTGTCGTTAAGGAGCGGGTTCTTTTTTTTTCTGTGTTTGATCATATTTTATTCCTCATTGGCTGACTGGTAAGGGTTGGGATCCCATGTTTGATGCTTACGGTATTTTCTATTCGAACATAGTCCATGATATCTTTTTCCTTGCCACTCACACGCCAAAAAGGCTTCAGACCTATGTCCGTGACGTCTCTGTCATCGTCACTGCTGATCTTATAGTGGTGACGCTTCAGATTCAATGCATCCTTGAAGCTATGTTCCCTACTCTCCTAGACGATGGTCCCTCATATGAGGATATTCTCCGCCACTGCTTCAGGGAGATACATCAGGCTGGGGCTACTGTATTTCATCGTCAACTGCATCCTTCTTTTCGCATCTTTAATAGGTTTGTTTCTTCTTTGGTTTATCCTAGGATTAACCATACCTAGATAGGTTTTGATATAGTTTAATTTATGTTAGCTGTATCCCAGGAGCGGGACATTGATCTTCCCGTTGTTTTGCTTCAGGTGATGTCATCTGTTTCCATCATCGATCGCAACCCTGTTCGTTATGCTCTTCCATATGATATTCTTATCACTAGGATATACATATCTGTCAATGGTTTATGTGATTTAGAATCTTATTTTAAATGATGGATGATTTAAAATGGTTTTTAAATGTTTTAAATATTGGGAATTAAAATTATAATTTGTGAAAACGTATTTTAAATATTTCCGAGTCAAATTATTTTTAGAAATATCGAGTAATTATTTTAAAAATAAAATCAAATTTTAGCAGTCATTCAAACGACATCATAAGTCATTCAAATGATATTCACATGTCGTTCAAACGACAAGGTGATATCGCTCAAATCACCCATCTCCTCGAAATTCGTGTTTTATTTTTCTAGGACTCTTTCTACTAAAAAATAAATACAGAACCTTTGCCAAAACATTTTCAGGAGAACAGTCTGTAAAAAGTTCCCACGATTTTCCATCATCTGGAGTTTATTCAAGATCGAATCTCACAAATCTAAAGCTTGTGATCTTGAACGTGTTTATCTAATTCGTATCCTTCAATCATTAAACATATGGTGACTGCTGTAATTAAGGGTAATTGAGGGTGTGCCTTGCTGAAGAGGATCTGCGGTTCTTGTGGGTTCTTGCAGTAGTCCTTTGCTGATTTAGGTATTGTCTATCCGGACATAGTCCGTGAGTTTATTTTTCGTGCCACTCACACGACAACAGGGCTTTAGACCTCTGTCCGTGACATCTCTATCATCATCACTGATGATCTTATAGCGACGATACTTCAGATTCCATGCGTGTGCCCTATTGTACTGGACGATGGTCCCTCCTATGAGTATATTCTCCGTCTATGCTTCAGGGAGATACCTTTGCATCTATTTAGAAGAAATAAACCTATTAAAGATGCAAAGGGAAGGATGCAGCTGATGATGAAACATAGGTTTTGATATACTTTACTTTATGTTCGTTGTATCCCAGGGGTGGGACATTGATCTTTCGACTATTTTGTTTCAGGTGATGTCTTCTATTTCCATCACCAATTGCACCCCTGTTCGTTCTGCTCTTCCGTATGGTATTCTTATCACTAGGATATGCATATCTGTCAGTGTTCCCATTTTATAGGATGACCCTTTTGTTTCTGATGCTTACGTCATCGATTCTCTCACCTTGACTCGTTCTGAGAGTCATTTGAGAGAGGAGGCTAGGGCTAGATTACCACCTACTAAGGGATCTTCTATTTCTGCTGGATGCACATCTTAGCGTGCTAGTCACCCTGACCCCACTTCAGTAGATACTCAGCCTTGCACTCATACTTTTGCACATCATTGAATGGAGGATTTTGCTATTTTACAGGCACAGATGGCTTCTCAGGCCAAGATATTTGATACGGTGATGGCCAGACTCAAGGCAGAGTTCCAGGCCCACGCTATTCGAGACTCCCAAATGACAACATATTTTGAGGATATGTGAAGACGGGAGCAGAGTCGGGGTGCCGGATCATCGAGGATGAGATATGATGTTGATGTTGATGCTGCTGCTACTGATGATGATGATGTTGATGATGAGTAGCTTATTTTAAGGCACTTACTATTACATTGTATTTGAGAGAACATTTGTATTTCATGATGTATTTATTCAGTCTCAGTTATGATGTACTTATTTTTTATACACTCTATTTATATCATGTGGATATGGTTATCAATACAGTTTCATTATTGGGCATGGATATTCTCTTTATATAATCTTTTTATTCACTTATGATATTGGATTTTCATTTTAATCTTATATGCTCCATATCAGTTTACTACTGCATATATATATATATATACTAAGTCTTGACAGTTCACATTAGTGCTCCATATGATTTTTGTCTGTTTATCTAGCCATGCTGATATTGTCATTATTCATTATTGCTAGATGTGTTTGTCTGTCCCACAATTTGTCTATTCAAGATAAAAAGGGGGAGAGATATGTGATGTAGGGGGAGTATTTATTTATGATTTATTGATATATTTTCTCTATTTCTCCGTACTTCACTTGGGTATTTGTTTATTTCTCTCATGTGTGTAGGTATTTTTCAGCGATTCAGATTTTTTACTACATTAGATTTAGACAGATTCAGATTCATACTTGTCGGTCCTACAATTTTCAGTCCGTGTCCTGTATTTTTTATTTTTTTTTGTTTATGGGATGGGACATAGGTTTTTGGCATGACAACCCGACATAACACATTTCACTATTTTTTGGTTTTGTCCCGGAATAGCCAAAGAGGGATATTTATAGGAACAAATTTCCAATATAGTCAATTGGTTTGTAATTGGCTTTACTCCGAACAAAACTATTTGAGTATAGGTTAGTTTTTTATCAGTGATCCCTTAAATCCTATGACATTAGAAGTTGAAGAATATGTTGTTAAAGCTTTGAAGTTAATATCATGCTGAGTTTAATTCTTCAGATTCAGATAATTCTAGATCACTTAGGTATGGATGCTCAGTGGTTTATGTGATTTACAATCTTGTTTTAAATGATGGATGATTTAAAAGGGTTTTTAAATGTTTTAAATATTGGGAATTAAAAATTAAAATTTGTGAAAACGTATTTTAAATATTTTTTAGTCAAATTATTTTTAAAAATTTTGAGGAATTATTTTAAAAAGAAAATCAAGTTTTAGCCGTCATTCGAACAACATCATAAGTCATTCAAATGACATTCACATGTCATTCGAACGACATGGTGATGTCGCTTGAATGACCTGTCGCCTAACAATTCGTCTTTTAGTTTTTGAGGATTCTTTAGCCTCGGATATAAATGCAGAACCTTTGCCAAAACGTTTTCAGGAGAACATTTGCAAAAAGTTCTCAAGATTTTCCATCATCCGGAGTTTATTTAAGATCGAATCTCATAAGTCAAAAGCTTGTGATCCTGAATGTGTTTACCGAATTCGTGTTATTTAATCATTAAACATCTAGCGACTGCGGTCATTGGGAATACTTGAGGGTGTGCCTTGCTGAAGAAGAGTTGTGGTTCTTGAGGGTTCTTGCGGGAGTCCTTTGTTGATTTAGGTTACGGCCTATGTGAGTTTGCTATAATAAATTCATTGCAGATTTCATTGTATTATTGTAAGTTGAGATTTGCATCTTATAGTGAAATAAACGGGTTTTATCTGAAAGTTTTTTTTCCTTAAAACTGTGTATTTTACCTACATGCTTTATTTATTCAATGTTTTGAATCACTTAGGTGCATGTTTAGGGTTTAAGAAGATAAAATTGATTTAATTAAATTGATTCTCATATTTGGTGCATAATAAAATTTGAGAATTTTGAAAAAAGTTGTCTTTACCTAAAGCACACAAAAAAGGGGCTTAAAGTGCATTCTAACCAACATAACCCGCACGCACGTCCCGAATAATTATCACACAAGTAAATATAATGACATGTAAATATTAATCAATTTCTCACTAATTAATATTTATTCAATTCACTTTTTTTTTTCAAATTAATTAAATTACTGAGACACGTATAATTTAAATATTTTAAAAAATTCGGGGTGTTACATACTTCCTCCTTTGCAAAGGAATTTTTCTCCCGAAATTCAGATATGCCTGGTACCAAAAACTTCAGATACTTACCCGTGTGACATATGAACATACCCAAAATCAAATCATGATAGTATTATGGTGCCTCCACTATACACCCGCTTGTGGTACCATCCTGACTGAAGGCATACTTGCTACGGACCAAGTCTAGCAACAACTCTATTCAAGTCATTTCATTCTGATATACTCTATCATTCTTAAGGTCTCACTTATACAACAATACGCAAAACCATCGTGAACTTGCTAAAATTCTCTAATATGATGAGCATATACACCACTGGCTCTATTGTCTCAATGCTAGAGAAAGGCCCCACTTCCCCAACTTTTCTTCTTGTTAAATTGCATAATTCCTTTAATGGGGAATACCTCTAATGATTTCTAACTACTCACATCGGTCTTTAACTCATCGGTTCGTGACTACATACTCTTGCGACGTTCTTGAAGTATACGAAAATAACTTTGAATAACCCAATCCCTACTAGCCGAATTTAAATTCCATCCGGGCCGTGAAACTTGTTATCTCCCCACCCTTAACCTACCATAAGGAAGACGATAAGGTCTCCTAAACCACGTCTCAAAATGTGCCTTGCCAAGGATAAACTTATATGAGTTATTACATGCAACTCTACCAATGATAATTACTCCTCCTAATTACCTTACAATCCAGAATATGCATTTCTCTCATTCACCCACATGTTAATCATATTTCTCCCTCCTACTCCTCGGTCTATGGGTAATATGTCTTATTCAAAATGCACTTCGTCCCCAACACCTCCTGATACTCCCAAACAGAGGTGGGACTTAAGGATTTTTGCCTTATTATTATAATGTTGGGTGACACTTTGTGCCGGATCATTCCCTTTTCTTTAATGAATAGATGGACACAATGCCGATAGTGTAACTCACCCAAATTAATAATAATTGTTCCCTATCGATCAACCCATTTCAACAACTAAAAGGGAATCTTGATCATTCCACGATATTGGTAACCTAACAATGAACTTAATCAGTCTACCTATCCATTCTGTCACTGGAATCACCAATTATAAAAAATTTGGATGGTCGCCTCAGACCAACTCTTTTTCACATATACGAATGGTGTACCTGGAGACAACTTCACTATGCCTCACTCCACACTGATCCATACGCTCAATATCCCACGTCACGTGGTAAACTTCACCCCCAACAATGTGACTAAGTAAGATTATATTCTACTCTCCAAAACTGTTGGATCCTCTCTTTTCAAAAGATATATTTCTACCCGTGTCTCCACAGCCTTTCAATCTATCTCGGGTGTGATATTTCATCTTACGGTGTGTGTGTGTGTGTGTGTGTGTGTGAACTATCTTATTCCTCAACTAAACTTCAGTCCATCCTACTTTTCCAATTTTACCTCTACTACCCCACAGGCATAATGTTCAACACATTTTATTCCATGTCCCCTTGTTTTGAGCAATACTAAAGTCAAACTAACCAGGGTGCCTATACACCTTATATCCCATGCATATTTTCTTAAACATCACAGACATAACATATTTATCTGAAGTTCGACCCCACATACTCAGCGTGATTATACCATAAAGGGCATTCTCGATCATCTCACTAATCATGATTTAATTCTTCTCGATATTGCCCCACTCATCCACTAGTGATGCAAAAGTTTTCCCAGTGCTTCCTACACAGCACTACCCGACTCCATTAGCCTTCTATTGTATAATAGCTCTCATCTTAAAGTGTTATCCACATTCACATGTAATAACTAAAGTACTAACCATTGCCCTAGAGCCCGACACATATCTCAACTCCCAACATTCACTTGTGTATATGTGTGGGACGTCTCACAGGAGAAATTCAAATAAGGAACCCCCTGATACACTACTACCTAGCATTGTCGGTCATCGAAATCTGTAGGCCCAAAGCATATGACATGGACACTGAAAATCCTGTCCCCAAATGTATAAGTCTAATCCTCAACTCCCACATCTCTAAAGGAGTCCACAATATAGCTCTCGCACTATCACTAAGTCCTCAACACTAAATTAGTAAAGTCCCTACACACTAGGGTCGAATATAACGAGACAACTATAGTCTCTGAAGTCCATTGCAATATAGTATACACGCTGTCTCGACCCTCTTTCAAGTGAGACATCGCAAAAACAACACATCCTGACCTGGAACAACGAACACGGTAGCCTTACTGTAATAGTTCACTATCGCTCAAACCATCGCTAACCAGTCAATACCCAGGATAATATCATACTCGCATGTCACATCTTTCTAAAACGACTAGATCTACAAAACATATCCTCTCAGTGTACACCCCCACTTCCCTCGTAGATGGAACTAAAGAGAGCCCCGCGACCCAACGGTAAATATATACACACAGTAGTGATAATAATGATACATTCCCTAAACTCGTCTCACGAGCGAATATAGTGCTAACCAAGATACTGTGACTCACCTGT
This sequence comes from Sambucus nigra, assembly GCA_949130495.1. Lineage (NCBI taxonomy): Eukaryota > Viridiplantae > Streptophyta > Magnoliopsida > Dipsacales > Adoxaceae > Sambucus > Sambucus nigra. Next base: position 319,123,893 of record OX422215.1, on the reverse strand, counting down.
GTCACATAAAACTTACCCCATTTGCTTAAGGATAAAAGTTGTACCTTTAACTGCCAATGGCACTGGTTGTTATACTGGTTCTTGGACATAATACTCACGTCTGAACTAACCTAAAAAGTTCTACACATGTTGCCGCAACTGGGCACCCTTCTCCAATCTCCTATCTTGCTGCGAACAAGTTCAACGCATGTGGCCTTACTATCCACATATAAAACACCTCCCTGTGTAACCCCCCATCTCTGGCCCTGCTGGCCATGTCAAGGTTACCCTAATCGCTGGCCCTGGTATCCTTGGTCATGGGCCACCCCCATTATTCCTTTAGCCCTGATGATCATGTTTAAACCCATTTCCATTTAACATGAATCCCCCTTAATGGAATCTCTTAGTAGAGTCCCCTACCTGGGAAGCCCACTCCTGCTGATAATTAGTCTGCAATTGCGGTGCCCCACTACCACCATCACCCCCTGACCTACTTGAATAGATCCTACTATTTTTCTACCCTTCATATGGAAGTGATGATCCTGACAGTGTAATAATGCGGCATTGACGACATCAGTGTACGTCTGTAATGGTGAGTTGCCCAATAAATGCTGTCTGATCCTCCAATTGGGGCAATCCATAAATTTCATCATTTTCTTCTCCTCAATGTTGCCCTTATTTGGCATAAAGTTTGCAAGTGGGTGAACTATTCCTCATAATCTTCCACTGTATGGTCCACCTTCTCAACATCCAGGAATTTCCTCCGCATCTCAGTCGAAGTAAAATATTTACGATCAAACCACACCCAGAACTCGACTATGGGCATAATGTCCCTCTCCTCGGACGTAGTCACCGACTCCCATCACTGTAGAGCTTCACCCACTACCTTAAACATGGTAAGTATCCGCTTCTGAGTGTTGTTGCACTCAACCATATGAAGGTGACATTGAGTGTCCTTCTTTAATTTACTGGCAGCTACTATATCGGAACTGCCATAAAACTCTAGTGGATACCCCTTTTGAAAGGCCTCCCTTACCCTCTCCTACATGGATGGTCCTGAGTGGGCCTGGACGATCGGTTCCATCGGATACTACGACTGAGCCTGAGGAAACTGTTGAGTCATAGAAGTTATAGCGACATTGACCGCCTAAGCAACAATATTAGCCACCTCCGTGGATGTCACGGTTCCCTGTGGCTCCTGTTGAGCCTTTCCAGCATTGGCCCCTCTAACGGCCCTAGTCTGTCGTGTTCTCCAAGGCGGCATCTGAAACCAAACTGAATTTGTATATGATTCACTTCAATTATACATAATAGTAGGAGAATGAAAATCGCAATATGAATCAATAGTCCTAATCATGGGGCTCTACATCAAAGAGAAAGCAACGCTGAAAGTGTAATAAGTCGGCACAGATCCTAGGGACACAAGAACCTGATACTCTGGAACCATCTGTGACATCCTGCTTATTAAAATAATGGGTGAAGATCCCTCTACTAAAATAAAACAGGAATTTCAAATAGCACATTCTTGGCATCACTGTTGGAAACCAATTAATTACTAACCACATATCATTTAATCAAGTCGTGTGTCAATTTTAAACTTTAATAAAATTGCCATAAATAAAACCTTTTACCATAAACCATTCCAAATAAATAATTTACTACACAATCATATAATCAAATTTGAATACCAGAATATAATAAAAATCCATTAACCGAATAAACCATCGATTTACAATCCAATACAAAATCCATCGAAACTGAAATGGAAAAAAAACTGAAATAAAAGTTGATATTGGGCAACATTCCCGGATAATAACTGTCTGAGTCCTATCTAGAATCTCCACAGCAGCTACAGCTCTGATGACCAGAAAATGACACTCATGCCTGGCGTCCTTGTGACTGGACACCTAAAAGGTTTTGAAAATATTTTGATACAGGCAGAATCTAAATCCTTTTGAAAATATCTTGCAATTATTTAAAATGCATGAATAAATATAAGTACATTCTTCCATATTAAACTTGTGTCGCACTCCCATGAGATAATCCTCACCCCTTAACTACAGTACGCACCCAACGTATGCATTTTAACCCCTAGTTATGCTACCCAGCCTAACTAGTCTCAATATACCCTTAAGTTCATATGAAACCATATGTTATGTGTATTTTATATAATTAGCTTTCACATCCGCTTAATAATTATAATTCTCAATTATAATTTACCAATTCATTTAAAATAACTTTCACTAGTTATTAATTCAATATTCACACTTTAATATCTCATTTGCGTATATATTTTTCTTCACATCTATATTCATATTTCCATATCACATAAAGTATACATACATATATATCACCGCAATCCCTCAGAGCAATAACTCACTGGATGTGAATCACTAGCATGCTATCAGGCTCTAAGAAATACACACCTTTACCTGGGCAACCGAGTCAAAATCTCACCACCGAACCCAAGATATAAACGTAAACCGGAGGCGGACATAGTCATACATATGTGGGGCGTAATCATACCACATTACCCTCACCAAACTCTAAACTCATGCACAGGGTGGTCATGCGACAGACCTATGATCCATGGGACCGATACTACACTTGTTGGGATTTGCCTGGAGAGATCGCCCACAGCGTGCAACCTCCACCGATAGCATATCCGTTGGGATAGGTATGTATCATATAAATATATCACACACACACACACATAATATATATATATATATATATTGTCTTTATTCCCGTATACATATCCAATTAACTCGCTAACCGTGCCTGTCACTCGTAGCACTAGCCTATACTTCGAGTCTAAACCTGACTCACAATTATTAAATAAGAATTTATTTAAATAATTTATCTCTCACAATAATATTTTGCTCACGTAACCATTCTCAACTAGCATATATCCTCTTTTAATCGAATTTTCGTCCTAAATTCTTTTTTTAATTTTTTCGAGTATTTTTCATCCTTAATTACTCTAATTTTTCCTAAATATGTCTCGACCATCCTAAGGCCTTTTATTAGTATTAAACTAATTTTTTAGAAGTCCTAATTTATCCTCCGACATCATAATTTAGAAGTAATCACATGTATGTTTGTGTGTGTGTGTGTGTGTGTGTGGAATTGTAGTTGGAAGGGTAGAAATGAAATAAAGATGAGATTTATCACTGAAACTTTAGAATAAAATGAGAAATAAAGGTTATCTAGAATTATAATTAATCGTCAAACGTGCGCATGTGTGCTTGTTAATGAATTGATTGCTTATGTGTATGTGTGCGTGCACACTGTGTGTGTAGTTGAAGGTGGAATTGAAGAAGTGCAGTAAAGATCAGATTTTGATTGTTATGACTATATGTATACTTGCACATATATGTATATACATGTAATTGTGCACTTTGATTTTGACAAAAAAAAAAATCCATGCTTTCATTGTGTTTGTGTTCTATTGGTATTTTTGGTTGCCACTATGTCTTTAGTTTACTCTACATGTTTGTCGTTGTTGGTGTTGTTAATGAGTATCTCATATTGTTCTCTCTCTCTATACACACACACATGTGGATTTGTTCCTCCTGCTTATGCAATTGTGTGAATTAATTGCCTCGTGGTTTATGGGATTATTCAGTGAAATTAGGGGATCCACATGCAGTGAATCTCACCATGAAGTCACAACTTAGTAAAAAAAAACGCCTACATAAATAGTGCGAAGAATTTGATCATAGTGAATTCAGAATGGTTTATATTGACATCACTGATTTGATAATTTATATTGACATCACTGATTTGATAATTTATATTGACATCACTCATTTGATAATTTATATTGATATCAAAACACAAATATCTATTGTAAACACATCATAACATAATTTAATGGAATTTTTTATAAGTACAAAAATCATATGCATAGATAATGTCTACACTTTGATTTCATAAATTAAGCATCTCGACATTCAAAACTCCTTATCTCGATACCCAACGTGTGTAAGCGTATCCCCGACGTGTTTGAACATGTCCAAAATAATAAAATGTTACTCTTTTTTAACAAGTCAACATGTGTTTGGGCATGTTTAGAACACGATGTCCTACAATGACACTTAAAGCACTACCTGCTGAGAGTTCGTGTTTCTTAGTTGAAACCACTATCAAGGTGGCTCATCACTACAATATATAAAAGACTTACACATTGCTCAAACGATGTTTCCTTTAATATTATGTCACACTAACTCTCTATATCTTGTTATGTTTAAATTGTATATATTGTATATGTATGCTAATATATTTTTGTTGTTTATCGAATTGCGTCTTTGGAGTTGATATGGATAAAATTTGGATCGCATCACGCGATTGGAATTCAAAAGAATACATAGATGGGGTTGAAAGGTTTATTAGCTTTGCATATAGGAATAAAAATATGCAATAATCATGCATCAAATGCCCATGTGGTAAATGTTTAAATCGAGTCTACCACAACCTAAACACTGTGAAGGGTCTCATAGAGATGCATGGTTTTGACAGGATTTATAAGGATTGGATTTATCATGGGGAGTTGGTCGATGCATTAGAGGACAATACATGTAATTTTGGTAATGATGTGTCACTTGATGATATATCATATGAATCGAGCTTGGGGGAAATATGATTGCAATGGTTCAAGAGGGAAGGTGAGTTCCACAGACGCGTGCAAATTCATGTATTAATGGACATAGAGTAGAAGATGTGGTGCCTGATGGTGACATGCCAAAATATTTGAAACTCCTAAAAGATGCTGAAAGAAAGTTATATGAAAATTGTCCGGAGGGTATTAGTGAACTCTCATTTGTAGTTGAACTCTTGCACTTAAAGCAACTTAATGGATGGACAAATAGTTCTTTAACAATGTTGCTAAAACTATTAGATAAGACACTCCCTAATGCCAGAATTCCAAAATCCTTTTATCAGGCTAATAAGCTCACTTCTGATTTGGGATTCAAGAATGAAACGTGGGATGCGTGCCCTAACAATTGTATGCTATTTTGAGATGAAAATGCGACTTTAGAGAAGTGTGTCATTTGTGGGGCTTATAGATATAAATCAAATGTTGGAAGTGATGTTGATCAAGCACAACAGAGTAATCAAAGTACAAAAGTAGATGCTAAAAAGGTAAGTTATTTTTCTTTAAAACCAAGATTGCAAAGATTGTTGTGGTCATCACAAACTGCTTCGTTAATGAAATGGCACACCGAGGATCGTATTGATGATGGTGTGCAAAGGCATCCGGCTGATTCTAGTGCTTGGAAATCATTTGATGAGTGTAATCCATATTTTGCGAGTGATAGTCGTAATGTTAGACTTGGGCTAGCAAGTGACGGGTTCAATCCTTTTGGTAATATGAGCGTTGCTCATAGTACTTGGCCAGTTTTACTCATGCCCTTAAATGTGAGCCTATTGTTGTGTATGAAGCAACAAACCCTAATTTAACGATTCTTATTGATGGTCCAAAAGGGCCTGCTGATAAAATTGATGTATTTTTACAACCATTGATTGATGAGCTAAAAGAGTTATGGAATGATGGAGTGACTACCTATGATGTATCGAGTAAACAATTTTTCCAGTTGCGTGCAGCGTTGTTGTGGATAATTAATGATTTTTAGGTATATGCCATGCTATCGGGATGGAGCATGAAAGGTTAATTTTCTTGTCCTTGTTGTAACAAAGATAGTCAAGCGACTCGATTAAATTATGGTAAAAATTATTGTTATTGGGTCATCGTCGATTCTTACCTCTGCGCCATAGGTTTCGAAAAGAGAAAATAACTTTTAATGGAAATGTTGATTTCAGACCACCTCCGTTGAAATTATCAGGCTCATAAGTTTTGCAACAGTTAAATGAGCTCAATATTGAAAATGAATACAAGAAGGAAGATGTTTTTAGAAAGAGGAAAAGAGAACAATTAGAAAAAGATCTTGCGAAGACAACAAAATATATGGTGCCGAAGACGAGATTAAATTGGAAAAAGAAAAGTATCATTTTTGAATTGCCATATTGGGAGCATAATTTGATCCGCCACAATCTTGATGTTATGCATATTGAAAAAAATGTGTGTGACAATATCTTATTTACATTATTAGGCATTAAAGATAAAACCAAAGACAATTTGAAGGCCAGAAAAGTCCTGGAAGAGATGCGCATCAGACGACCACTACATCTCCAAACACGCGGGAAAAATTTGGAGTACATAGCTCCAGCAGAGTTTACAATGAGCAATAAAGAGAAGGATATTTTTCTAAAAGTGTTGTAGGATGTTAAAGTACCATATGGCTATTCATCGAATATTTTGAGATGTGTTCACCCTCAAGAGCGAAGTATATGGGTACTAAAGAGCCATGACAATCACATTTTAATGCAACAATTACTTCCAATAGCACTACGGAGGGTACTGCCGAAACATGTTGTCAAAGCATTAATTGAACTAAGTAACTATTTTTTAGTGTTGTGCTTAAGTACAAATACTTTGGTTGATGTAGAAAAATTGGAAGATCGTATGGCTCTTGCACTTTGCACTCTTTAGAAAATATTCCCCCCGGGATTCTTTGATGTGATGGAACACTTGCCAATACATTTGGTTGATGAGTTAGTAATTTCCGGTGCAGTAATCTACCATTGGATGTATCCAATTGAAAGGTATTTGTATACTCTAAAACTCTTTGTGCGCAATCGTGCTCATCCCGAGGCATCAATTGGTAAATATGTTATTATGGAAGAATACACCACTTTTTGCTCGAGATATATGGCTGAAGATGTGGAAACTAAGTCTAATCGGCCTTCCAGAAATGATGATGGAGGTAATGACTTTGGGCGTGGTGTGAGGCAAGGTCGAAAATTACGTCTTGATTCAGTAACTCGTATACAAGCGCATCGATATGTGCTTGCTAGCAGTGATGCAGTTGCACCATTTATTAAGTAAGTTATATATTAGCCATAAGTAATTTTTATATAAAATGTGCATTATTGAACTCCCTTTCTAACTTGACACGCGTATGATATTTTCAAAAAACACATTGTTGAACTTACAAAACAATATCCTCACGTTTCACAAAAACATTTTGTGCAACGCCTTCACAATGAACATTTCCACACATGGTTTAAGGATTATGTAAGTATGCTTATTCGTTTTTAGTATTATAATTATGTTTCCATATCGTAGTTTTCTTATCTATTAAAATATTAGGTGGATGGATTGCCAAAAGATATCGAATTATCTAGCAAAATATTGAGTTTGGCATTGGGTCCTCTGGAGGATGCGTTAAGCTTCAAGTCATATATTATTCGTGGGTTTAGAATTCGAATAAAGGAAGGTGATAGTCGCCGGAAAAATCAGAATAGTGGAGTTATTTTAAAAGAAGAACAAAAGAGCTATGATAGTCGAAAAGACTCTAATCCTTTGTTTGGGGATGTTACTTTCTATGGATAACTGACTGACATGATTGAAATTCAATATTTTAATATATAAAAGTTTGTACTATTCAAATGCAATTGGATAGAAAATCATTTGGGTAAACGAGTAGATGAGTTCAACTTTACATTAGTAAATTTCAACCACTTATTGTACAAAGGTAATCGATCGAGCGATGAGCCTTTTATCTTTGCATCCGAAGCGGTACAAGTGTGGTACGTGTAAGACCCTTTGGAACCAGATTGGCATGTAGTTGTTCAAATGACGCCTAGAGATAGGTTTGATAGTTATTCAACCACAGAAGAAGAATTAGAAGTGCATCCATTTGAGTCGTTTAGTGTGCAAGAGTTGGAACATGATCAAAATGTATCTTGTGTGAGACAAGATGTAGATGGATCCGTAATTGATACATTTATGCTTAATGTTGATGATTGTGAGGATGATATGGACGAAGAATGAGAGTTGATAAGTTGTAAATTTATATGTAAGCATTATGGAATATGTTTCTCTTATTTTTATCATACGATTTGTTATGTTTTATCATATTTTTTATCAATACGATAACTAATGATATATATTGTTTTGTTGTAACAGATTCAGTATGATTAGATCCTCATCTACTAGCGGAGCGACACATGCATCACCCCCATCTCAAATTCAGGTATATAAATTTTTACTTCTCTAGAAGTTCAAATATTGCACTTGAAAATAAGACTAATTCCATATACCCCCTATCTTACTATGAGGAAAGAGGATTGAAGGATAGAAAGCTAGGCTACTGAATATTGTAGGTAAATCACTTTGAGAAAGGCAGTATTAACTGCAATGCCCATTCACATTATTTATGCGATAAGAGTTCCCAAAACAATTCTAGATTCTTTTGCTTCATTTTATGAAAATTTTCTTTCGATATCTGATGGAAAAAGACAGCATCATTGGATCAACTATGATACCACATGTAAGCATATAGATGAGAGGTGTTTAGGTATCAGTTCTCTTACTCAAGCTATGGAGCTCTACACATAAAATTGGGAAAAGACTTTGTTGAGTTGAATTGAGTTGAGTTGAGTTGAGGTGGTGCGGGTGGTAACGTTGTTGTTCATAAGTTTACCATGAGTTGACATATTCTCTTCACATATCCATAGTAGCAATGAAAATCTTTCTGGATTTACTGAAACTATCATTAACCATTCTTCCCACTCAAGTTTAGGGCTTAAGGCATTGAGTGATAGTGGAGTTTTTAACAACCTCATTCATCTTCTTCAAGGTGGTTAGAGAGATGCCATTTTAGAGTATCTTTCCACAATTATCAACGACAGTCCTGATGTCATCTAAAAGTTTATTTCTCTAATTGGAACACCATTGACTACTCTCACCCACTTGACCACGGACCAATCTCCTCATACCAGATTCCTTGCCTACATCTTCTTAAATATTATAAGAAATGCCTCCCCTTACCATCTATAACCTTTAGGAATCAAAACTAACTTAATTTTGATTTTACTCGACCTTGTTGATGATCCTGCCCTAGTAAAACATGATGCTTCCTTTGTTTTATCTACTTTATTATCCCAAAACCAATATTTACCCAGTTAGAATTTGAGGTTAATGTTTTGCCCAAGCTTTGCCACCATTTTCGCAACTTCACTACACCCCGACGTTATCAAGGAATTATAGAAGAAGAACATTAAAATTAATCCACTAACATATAACCATTGAAATTGAACCACTTCCATTGAAATTTAGAGATATAGATAGAGGTCTTTGGAAGCACTTATAAGATTTAATCATGCCCGACGAAGATGGGAGGATGGTAAAGTGAAATAATTTTAGCGCTGAAATTGAAATTGTACTTTTAATTTCCCTATTCTCTATTTTATTTTCAGCATTTATAAGTAGGTAGGAGGGTGTTTTCTTTCATTTGTAAATAAGGACTACAAAATCTTCTGTATGAGGTAGGACATGAATCACCATAACGATGCTATCATCCATGACATCACATGTTACTAAAACATATCATTAGTGGTTAGGATTTTAGGCCATCTCCAATGGATTTTATATATACAAATTTCTTTAATAGAAATATAAAGGGCAAGCAACCTTCTTTAATGGGGATTTCTATGTTTATTCAGGTCAAGGTATAGAAATTTTTAAGAACATGTAGAAATTCAACACTCATGGACTATATGACGTGGAGAAAGAAAATATGACCCACAAATTATTTAGAGATGTGCTGCTGTAGAAAGACTTTTAGAAATGGCACTAGATTTTTTAGGTCTTTCAATCAATTTAGAAAAGCGCCAAGTCACAAATAATTTTTGTGATGTTTATTAACACAACCACATATATTTGGAGTTTATTAACACAACCACATAGGATATGAAGTCTTCTAGAAACAACCACCATTGAAGATGATCTTAATATAATATTCCTTTCTCGTTTCCCTATATATTGTATCCCTTTTAACGTGAGTAGAAATTAATGAGTACTAGTGACAGGGTTTCATGTTTAATTGAGTGCTTACTTTTGTGCCATTGACCGTGTTACGTTTGGTATTATATGGTTGGAGATGTTGTGTGAAACCATATATATATATATATATATATATATATATATATATATATGTAATTTTTTGAATATAAAGGATTGTCATTTTATTGACTGGACGAATATATAGTCGTGTAGTTTAGTAGATCCCTTGATTGATCCCCACTAGGTTGATGCATCAATGATTCCTAGAGAAATACACATGGGGAACCTCACCATAATTTCTGCCTTTAGTTTTAGTTCTTGTTGCGTATTTTATTACATATTTTCGCTACTTTATAATTAAGCGATTGCTAAGGATCTCTTGCTTCTCTAGGTTTGCGGGTTCAAAGGTGAAAATTTCGGTTGGCGTAATAACCACATTGGTGAGCATAATTTTTGGAGACTCCTATCTCCAGGCAGAGTTGGAGGTGAGAAAACACAAAAACCCAGGGCAAATGGTTTCACAATGACATTTTTTAAGAAGTATTGAGAAGTATTCACTGTGATGGAAGTGTTTATTGAGTTGTATGAGAGGGTGTAAGGAGCTTTAATGCTTCATTCATCACCCTTGGGACGGGGTGACTGCTATCAGACCAATCAGTTTCGTCAGGGGTCTTTGGCAGATGTTTTCACAATGGCATTTTTTAAGAAGAGATCTTTGGAAGCACTAATCAGATTTAATTATCACTGACCCTTAGCTTGTGTGTGGGAATTTTAACAATGTTTCATTTTTTTGGGAGAAAGCAGGTGGGAATCAAATAAATCAAAATTCCTCTTTGGACTTTATAGAGTTCGTGGAGGTAAACAATCTCAGAGACTTAGGTTATAATGGATCAACATATACTTGATTTAACAAAAAGGAAGGGGAATTTAGAATATGGAGCAGATGGGATAGATCCTTAGCCAATGCAGACCTGATGTCATTGGGATTTAATGTTAAAACCTCTCATTTGAATAAGGTTGCATCTGATCATAATTCTATTATAGTGGAAATGAAGACTATTGTAGACATAATTAAAAAGCCTTTTAGGTTTCTTAGTTTCTGGACCAGGAAAGATACATTTATGGAGCTTGTTTAAAATTACTAGAAGTCAACCATCACATTTTTAACCAGAGTCATCGCATTTCAAACTGAATAGTAGAGTGTACCATTATCAACCATCCCACTGTATCTAGCAGCTCCCATCACTGTTATTAGATGGTCGAAGACTTCCTCCTCTCTAGCTGCCAATGTGCAAAATGAGGTTCTAGTTAAATACACAGCCTCAGTTTGTTTTAAATACATTAATTTGTATACAATAAAATTTATATAAACAAAACATAAGTTACAATAACTTTATTAGACCAGCTCCAACCGGGATGGACAAGATACCCAACCATATAAGCCCGACATAAGATCTTTTTGTATCAATTAAACTCATCTTCCAGATGTTGGTAAGATAAGCAACAGCATGAACATTTTCATTAAAGTTTGTGTTGTTTTTTAAACTAATTTGCAAGATAGGTTAGAGGCGATATAAGCCTCGTCGCTCGACCAACTTCGGGCAAAATGCTGCCCCAACAGTTAACACCCCAAACGGCTAGATTACAAAAATTCAATGTACACCCTCAAAATATAGAAAATAATTTACCACTTTCATAGTCTTTGAAATCAATATTTATTCTTATTTCCAAACATAAATCTCAATACTATGGACATTGAATCACAGACGTCAAGGTGCTGGGAAGCGGTTGGGGGGACAAAGATGTGGTAAGGTAAGCTAAAGAGGTATATTTAGCATTAATAATGTTCCATAGATTCTTCATTAAGGCTATTTTCCTAGACCTCCTTGATCGATTATTTTGATCTAACCGTAACGCTTTTGTTTTCATCATTACAGAGGTTAATTTCTTGCGGAGTACTGCATGAGATCCCTGTGTTTTATGGAACGTTAAAATGTCATCAGGGGACCTGCGTCTCGGGTGGCACTCTTAAGTTGGTTTAATGACCTATTATGTTTTTTATTCGATTGAATGTCACGATAATGCACTGGATTGTAACTATATATATATATATCGATGCCTGCATGATATTTAAATTTTCTTAGGGTGAGTGAGATTTGGAGGGTCTTTAAGAGGCCGGGATGCCACAAGACATCAAACAATAAAATGAAAATAAATATACACAAACTTGTTTTAATTTGTATGCGAATTAGTGAACGTATTTGCAAATGTGAATATTTTCTTGCTACTTCTTGTTAAATATCTATTATGTTTAACACTTCTTCATGCTTATTTTTATAGTGGGAACACATCTTTTAACTGCACCTAAAAATCCGTTTCACTAGATACGGTTATGTGCCATTCATGTAAGGCTAGAATTTCTGATAAAGTGTCATCATCCCCCACCTTTAGAACATTATTGATGCCCTCAATGATGTAGTAAAGTATCATTCATGTAATACCATTACAGTTTTTGAATCCACCCCAGAGGGTCTTCACAATTGAATTTGGGATAATTCACCTTTGATACCTTGTACTTTTCAATGGAGCTACTAGCAACCTGTCTTATTTCCCACTTTTCAATACTGAAATGCTACTGATCTGATTTGGTACTGATATGAATACTGAAATGCTACTTATACTGTTGCATAATGATATGCATAATTCACCAAATGATTTGATTTGAATAATGCTACTAAAATTCATACTGATCTGATTTGAATAATGCTGCAGCATTTGCTGAATTAAATGAGAAGCATACTTTTTTTTGAACAGGAAGTATCGATGGTACAACCTCCTGTGGAAAGACAAATGACTTGTAGAGCATCTCACATGATGGTATATATTAAAAGATATCTATACATCATAATTTTATAAATTTTTACATATGCTTGCTCATTACTTTTGAACAGGTGATACTAATAGCACGTCCTCTCATAAGAGGAAAGTTAGAGGGAGTGTCAAATAATGGAATAAATGGGGTAATGGTGAGAAAAAGATACTTGATTGGGACGAAGATTGCCAACCAATTTGACCATATGCGACGAAGTTGGCAAGTCAACTCGGATATTATGCACGTCAAGGGGATTTGTTTCCTTTGACTTTGCCTTCTTGGACAAAAGTGAATCAACGAAAGCTCGACTTTGTTTGGGAACAAGTGAAGGTAATGTTAAATTAATCTCGTATTAACAAAATCAAATATTTAAAATTATTAGTATCTATAGCTAATGCATTTTTTTTTTGTTCTTAGATTAACACAAATGCGCCAGATAATTACCAAAACATAAGCTGTTGCAAGCTTGGAATTCAATAAAGATCCTTTAAGTATGAGACCAAGAAGAAGTATTATACGGAATGGAACACGGATGCAAAGCATTTAACAACGAAACCCCCTCAAGTTAGCCCGAATCAATGAAAAGTGATAAGAACCAAAAATTGTACAATCTATACCCCAAATAGACGTACTTTAGTTGCTAATTCTCGGCAATTTGGGTCTTATGCGCTTAATTGTTCAATATGCAGGCTTAATTGCAGTTGCGGTGTCAAAAGCTATATTTCCAAGCAATTTGCAGTTAAATTGGAGTTAATTCCCTTATCCCGTAACTCGAGCATAGCCTAAACTTACCCCAAAGCCCGTGTGTGTTTGTTTGTGTCCATTTATTATTTTTCTAGATTTTTAGTTTGAGTCATTTTTATTTTTAGGATTTATTTAGTATTTTCTAGGTTTTATTTTCTATTTTTCTATTTTATTTTTATTATTATAATTTTATTTTATTTTGATTATTATTAGTTTTATTTTTATTAGGATTAGGATTTTTAGGATTTCATGTATTTTTAGTTTTATTAGATTTTGCATTTTCTTTTTAGGATTTTAAGTTTAAGTTTGATTAGATTTTAGTTTTATTTTTAGTTTTTATTTTTATTTGAGTCTTGGTTTTATTTTAGAATAGGATTTTATTTTCTAGATTTTTATTTTATTTGATTAAATTTTATTTTTTATTAGTTAGTTTTATTTTAAGGGTTCAAATTAACACACACACACACCCGAAAACCTACACACTACCAAACACACTCTAAGTCACACCACACTATCATACACCCACACACACCTAATCACTCCCTCACCCACACTCATCCACCCTACACCCCACCACACCTTATCCCTTCTATCATCATCTTCACCACCAAACAAACCAACACCAATCTCTCTCCTAAAACCTCCATTAACCAAACCCCTTAACTAGGAACCCACCTCCTGCTCCGCTACCTTAACCACCAGCCCAGCCCTCCTCTTCCGTACCTCACCGGAACCCAGCCACCTCCGACGATGACTTACCCACCTTCCTCCCCCTCGTCGGTGCCCTACTGCCTAGCTCCTTCTGCCACCCCCGGCGGCTACCTCCTCACCCGTGCCGGAGTATTTCCGGCAACACCAAACAAGGCGCAAGAGTCAACCTGCTCGCCCCTCCTTCCTCTTAACCCTCCTGACAGCACCGCCGTCATCAACCCAACTTCATCCATTCTCGTCCTCTCCTATCCGTCGGCGGACTGCCAACCCGTCCACCCAAAACCCTAGGCGATACCAACCACCCCGTCAACCCCACTGCCTCAACCCGCGGTTTGAAGCCAGATCTGAACCCGGTTCAACCCGGGGCAGTACCCATCCATTCCACCCATATACCCATTTCATACCCCATTCTCCCTTTGCACGATTAAACCACCTGCCAACAAACAAACCAAAACAAATCCAAAACCAAAATAAAATCCCACATGTCGAAAATCCTTTTACCCATTTTACCCCCCAACCACCTACTTTAAGCCACTTCCAAAAATAACCCCTAACCAAATCTGATTATATCCTCACACCTCACCTTTCCACATGACCTCACCATAACCACATGCTCCCATCTAATTCCAAAATTACCCCCACCTATATTCCAAAACCTCTCCCCATTTTATCCTACACCATGAACCTTCCAAAAATACCCCTTAACTCCATGTGTGCCATGCTTCTACTATAAAGGGGACTTATCATCAAATGAAAAAAAACTTTTTGGAGAGAAGAAGACTAGAGAGAGAAAATTAGGGAAAGATAGAAAAATTAGTGAATTCTAGAGAGAAAAATTAGTAGAGAAAAATTGTACACACTTGAGTGAATATTGGATTGAATATAAGTGCAATTGCTTCTCTCCTATATGTTGGTTTGAATCTCTTCTATGTTTCTCTTTAATTTTTTTAGTTAGTTTTATTAGATTGTTAATAATTGAATTGTGACTATGGTTGGCTAATCACTCCATTCAAGGAGTGAAATGAAGCCCCATATTATTAATTGAATGTATTACTTAATCTAGTCTACTTGGTTTCATTTAGTTAATTTTTCTTTTCATTCCCACTTGAGTTCATGCATTGAGAAATGGTAAACTATCCTTGAGAAAGGATTAAAATCTAATATACTCTTAATTTGTGGATTCAAACTAGAGATAGTTCGACCCACTAATTAGATTATATTAAATTTTATTTTACTCATACATTTAAAATTTTGTTTGATTTAAGATTTATTATATGGATCTATTCTAGCTAGTGATTGATAAAATACTTCTAAATCAATTATTCAATTGAGTTGTGGGAATGAAAATTAGATTAACTAAATTATATTAGTTTGTTTTGTCAATTGATGAGAATTAATTGATAAGATGAATTAATATTTGGAAAATTAGTATACTAGAATAATTAACACATTTAATTGATAAAGTGGTGGTTAAGTTTCATTCCTTGAATTTTTCTAAAATTTAAGTTTATCTCAATTGTTATTACTTAGTCTTATTTGGCACACTAGTTAGTTTGTTAATTTCATCTCTTATATTAGTTTAGAGTTAATTCACCTCGCCTCACATACATGTTTTAATATTTGAAAAACATAAAAAAATTAGAAAAACCCAAAAGTAAAAAAAAAGGATCAAGTGAATTATATTCATAATACTCTCTTGTTTAGCATGTTCACTCACTAGATTAGGATTGCCATACTTACTTACCACTCCAAACTTGAGTTTGATATATATTTGTAGGTAATTGAGGATTTTGACTAACTTGACTTTCAACAACGACACACCAAAATCAAAGTTATCAAATGACTAACTTAAAATTAAAATCCTAAAAAGAAAATGCAAAATCTAATAAAACTAAAAATACATAAAATCCTAAAAATTCTAATCCTAATAAAAATAAAACTAATAATAATCAAAATAAAATAAAATAATAATAATAAAAATAAAATAGTAAAATAGAAAATAAAACCTAGAAAATACTAAATAAATCTAAAATAAATCCTAAAAATAAAAATGACTCAAACTAAAAATCTAGAAAAATAATAAATGGACACAAACAAACACACACGGGCTTTGGGGTAAGTTTAGGCTAGGCTCGGGTTACGGGATAAGGGAATTAACCCCAATTTAACTGCAAATTACTTGGAAATATAGCTTTTGACACCACAACTGCAATTAAGCCTGCATATTGAACAATTAAGCGCATAAGACCCAAATTGCCGAGAATTAGCAACTAAAGTACGTCTATTTGGGGTATAAATTGTACAGTTTTGGGTGCTTATCACACCAAGCTTAAAACTAATTTTGAGATTCACTTGTATTTCATTTTTCAATTTTAGTACCATTTTTTTATTAGTTTAGAAGGCTTGTATTTAGGATTTTATTACCTTGCTTGTATTGCGGTGCATAGAGACAAAATTTCATTTTCATTTAAAATTTGTAATAATTGAAGAAAGCGTGATAGGGAAACCGAACAAGGTAGAGAGAAGGCGTCCATTGGTGAGAATTTAGAAGCCTCTCTACCTTGGGTCGGTCGGACTCCCGGGGCCGACTGAGATTGGCGTATTCTCGCCCCGGTCGACTCAACATTTTCGGCACCCCACGGCCTAAAAACCGTGGGAAGTACATTTCTAAACCCTCGCGCCCTCTTGTTAGCGAGTTCATATCTTGTGTGCTCCTCTGTGCTCTTGTGTGATTTAATTCTTGCATTTAATTTTGAATGGAATGATGAATTAAATTGACTAAGACCTCCGCCCGGTCACTCATGAGAAGGGATTTCATCACCCAACTCAATGACTTTTCCTTTGTGTGCTACCCTAGCCATCACTAATTTAAAATCAATCAACTAGATAGCCCCATAGGATACGATGTTCGCAGGCCCCTTTTTGATCATTTTGACTTGTAGGATAACCCGTAGAGTCCTCTCCACCGGGAAAACCCTCGAACGGTTCGCTTTGCGGCACGAAAGTGTTCAGGGAAAGTGGGTTTTAAGTGCGGCCCCCCAGTAAAACGAGTTTGTGCTGTCCCCAGCGTTGTACCGGTCTATCTTTTCGTCATAGTAGCTTTGTGGAGAATCTCTGTAGCAAGCCTCTTAGCATCTTGTGATTAAAGTAGGAACACACATTTTGCAAAAGGCTATCACTCATATAAATTTCGTGATTTTTATCGCCTGCGGATTTCATTAAAATTTGACTACCCCTCTCATTAATTTTCAAGATAAAAAATTAGTTATGTGCTAGTAGGGATTTTTCCTTTACTTGTGTGTGTCCAATTCCTTTTTTAGATAGTCCGTTTTAGTGAATTCGTCCAAATTCTTTGAGTGCAAATTTTCCCCCACCTTTTCTCTTCCAAAAAAAATCAAAAAAAAAATTATTTTCTTTTCTTATTTTTATGAAAAACTCAAAAAAATATTTTCTTTCTTTCTATAACAAAAACAAAACTCCAAAAATATTTTCTTTTCCAAAAAATTCAAAAAACCAGAAAGAATCCCTCTTCGCATGCCCACGTGGCAACGTGTGAATCATCGATTAATTTGTTCCCAGAGTCTTTCTCCCGTCTCTTCCACATTAGGAGAACCAAGTGATCCCCTTACTTCTTCCATTCCACCGATCACTTTCAGTTGTCCCCGAGTTGACATCTCTAATACCATCATTCATCCACCCACCATGGCTGAAGAGTGTGCATTAAGGGACTATTTTGCCCCGATAACGGCTACCCCACCATCTTGCATAGTTCTTCCACCCACCCCGGCGGATCAATTCGAAATTCTCCCGACGACCATTTCCATGTTGCCCAATTTCCATGGTCTTGAGCGTGAGTCTCCATACACTCACTTACTAAAATTTCTCACGGTTTGCGCTACTTTCAAAAATCAAAACTTAGATGAAGAAAATGTTCGTCTTTGCTTGTTTCCATTTTCTTTCCATGATAAAGCATCCATGTGGCTACATTCCTTGTCACCGGATTCTATCCATACATGGGAAAAACTTGTGAAGAAGTTCATGTCCAAGTTTTATCCCATAAGTAAGACCAATGAGGTGCGCCAAGCCATTCAAGATTTTCGCCAAAAGCCTACCGAGCAATTTTGTGAAGCATGGGGCTGTTTTCAAGATTATATCAATAGTTGCCCACATCATGGTCTCGATAAGAGTCGCCTCGTCCATTGTTTTTACAATGGTCTCATTCCTTCCACTCGCACCATGATTGAGTCCATGCACAAAGGCAAATTCATGCACTTAACTCCCACTGCCGCCTACAATTTTCTCCTTGAATTAGGCGATGACTCCCAAGATTGGGAGGGCACCAATGAATTTTTGAGATCCGAGCCACCACGAGTAGGTAGCACCTATGAGGTTAAAAATGATCCCGATTTTAAATCCTTGCTCCATGGCTTAAACACTTTGACTAAGACTGTTGATGCTCTCAGTTGTTCTCTTTCTAAACAAGCGATGAATGTCAATGAGTCTAGTCCTTCTTATCATGTCTGTTTAAGTCATGATCATTTATCTCATTTGTGCCCCATTATTCAAGATGATCCCGAACCCACTCTAGCCCAAGCATGTGCCTTTGATACGACTCGGAATCCCGCACCACCGTCGTTTACTTACAATCCGAATAATAGGAACCATCCCTATTTGTCTTATAAGTAGGACAATCACCTTGCTCCATCACAACCACAACAACATGTTGGTGGTCCACCAGGGTTTCACCAAAACCCGCAAAGGCAACATCGCCCTCCTATCCAACACCACCATGCTCCTTACCACCAATAAAACCATCCATCATCCTTTGTCCCCCAAGGAGGACCGTCCCACCCCAATCATCAAATTGTCCCTGTCCCACCTCCGTCCTACGAGTATTCACAACCGCTTAGTTCTAACCGAGAGTTGGTCACCCAACCCCCTTATGCCCCTCCACCTCAATCATCCACCTCCTCTATCGAGAATATTCTCACTCAATTCATCACGACTCAATAACAAACCACCCAAGTACAGACTTAAGCCATCCAAAGGCTTGAGCAACGTCTTAATCAATTTGAGTTCGAGCGAGAGAAAGATCATTTTCCGAGTCAACCCATTCCTAACCCTAAGGGGAATGTAAAGGAGTCGGCTTATGAGGTTGGATCCCCTTCCACTCCACCCACATACCAAGAGGACATGAAAGCGGTGAGTACTCTCCGATCCGGTAAACAGGTTGACATTGGTGTTGATGCTCCCTGTGATGTTCCAATCCCACCCACCCAGAATTGCCCATTCGAACCACTCCCTAAGGTACCACCTCCCCATAAAGCCACCGACAATAATGATTCTAAAACTACTGAGGCCACCACTGATTTTGTCCCTAAAGCCCCCTTCCCTCATAGGTTGGCCCCAACAAAGAAAGATAAAAAATTTGATGAGATTAAGCAAGTTTTTCAGAATGTTGACATAAACATTCCATTCCTCACCGCGATTCAACAAGTCCCTTCTTATGCAAAATTCTTGAAGGACTTGTGCACTGTCAAGCGACGGACGAATGTTCCTCGTGATGCCTTTGTCACTGAACAAGCCATGTCCCTCATCCATGAGAATGGTATTGTGAAATATAAAGACCCTGATCATCCCACTGTCTCTTGCATGTTAGGAGATAAGTTCACTACTCGGGATTTGCTTAATCTTGGATCTACTGTTAATTTGCTACCTTACTCTCTCTACCTTGAGTTAGGTTTACCCAACATGAAACCTACACGGGTTACTCTTCAACTTGCAGACCGTTCTGTGAAAGTGCCTAAAGGAATCGTCGAAGATGTTTTAGTGAAAGTGTCTGACGTTTACTACCCTGTGGATTTCATCATCTTAGACACTCCTGCTCCCGACCCAACCAATATTCCTATCATTTTGGGTCGCCCATTTTTGGCAATTGCCAACGCCATCATCAATTGTCGAGATGGGTCAATGAATCTTTCTTTAGGCAACATAACCGTCGAAGTCAATATTTTTCACCTCATGCAACAACCGGCCGATGTTGATTCCATTGATGAGGTCTGCATGATTAACTCCTTAGTCCAAGATATGTTGGATACCACATACCCAGAAGATCCTATCTAGTAATTTTTGGCTCACTTTGGGTCCGACTTTGATATTGATTCTTCCATCTCCGAGGTCAATGCGTTATTAGATTCTACACCACTGTTGGACACTTCTACTTAGGTTCCTCCATTTGAGCCTCTCCTTGTCGATACTCTTCTTTCTGTGGATAACCCAGTCAACCCCTGTCCCGATATTCTGCCGGACTCTGTTTTTGCATCTGAGTCCGATGCCTCTCCTGAGCCACGACCTAGTTTGGAGCTTAAGCCATTACCTGCTGAGTTAAAATATACCTTCTTAGGCCCAAACCAACATCACCCCATCATTATTGCTTCTGACTTGACACCGGATTAAGAAGAGAAATTGGTTCACACTCTCACTCAACATAGCACTGCTTTAGGGTGGACCATTTCTGACATTCAAGGTGTCAGTCCCAATGTTTGTAGCCATCGCATTCATTTAGAATAGAATGCCTATACTTCTCGTGAGCCATAACGCCGACTCAATCTGGCAATGAAAGAGGTCGTCCGAGCTGAAATTTTAAAATTGATTGATGCTGGTATTATCTACCCCATTTCAGATAGCCAATGGGTCAGTCCCATTCATACGGTGCCTAAAACGTCTGGAGTCACAGTTGTCAAAAATAGTGACGATGAGCTTGTGCCTACCCGCATACAAACCGACTGGCGTGTTTGTATTGATTATAGAAAGCTCAATGATGTCACTCGCAAAGACCACTTCCCTCTCCCATACATTGACCAGATGCTTAAATGCTTGGCGGGCCATACTTACTACTGCTTCCTTGATGGATATTCAGGGTACAACCAAATACCCATTGACCCTGAAGACCAAGAAAAAACTACCTTTACCTGTCCATTTGGCACATTTACGTATTCTTGTATGCCCTTTGGCCTTTGCAATGCTCCTGCGACTTTTCAAAGGTGTATGACTAGTATTTTCAGTGACATTGTAGAGCGTTTTCTCGAAATCTTTATGGATGATTTTTCTGTGTTTGGTTCATCCTTTGAACAATGCCTATCTCACCTCACTATGGTCCTTCAGCGTTGTCAAGAAAAGAAGTTGGTCCTCAATTGGGAAAAATGCCATTTCATGGTAAAAAAAGGGTATTGTTTTAGGTCATGTTGTCTCCAGCTCCGGTATTGAGGTCGATAAAGAAAAACTCAACTTGATTTCCTCACTCCCCATTCCTAAGTCTGTTAAGGACATCCGCTCCTTCTTAGGACATGCGGGCTTCTACCGGCGCTTCATTAAGGACTTTTCTAAAATCGCGCGACCTTTAACAATCCTTTTATCCAAGGATATCCCTTTTGTCTTTAATGCAACATGTGTTGCTTCTTTTGAGCGCCTAAAAGCTGACCTCACTTTCGCTCCTATCATACAACCTCCCAATTGGTCTCTCCCCTTTGAGCTCATGTGTGATGCTTCTGATTTTTCACTTGGTGTCGTGCTTGGCCAGAAAGTTGACAAGCGCCCACATGTCATCTCTTATGCTAGAAAAACCCTGCATGATGCTCAACTTAATTACACAACCATCGAAAAGGAGTTGTTAGCGGTTGTGTTTGCTCTTGATAAATTTTGCTCATATTTCATAGGTTCCCCTATCATCGTGTATACTGACCATGCTGCCCTTAAGCACCTTCTTCATAAGAAGGATTCCAAACCATGATTGATACGATGGATTCTATTACTCCAAGAGTTTAACCTTGAAATTCACGACAAGAAAGGTTGTGAAAATGTTATTGCTGACCATCTCTCTCGCATTACTGTCACGTCTGACTGTGATCCTGTTCCCATTTCTGAGTCATTTCCTAATGCACAACTTTTTTCCATCTCCACCTCGCCTTGGTATGCTGATATTATTAACTTTCTTGCTACCGATCAACTTCCTAATCATTGATCGAAACAGGATCGATCTAAATTCATGGCGAATGTGAAGTTTTACTCTTGGGATGACCCGTTTCTCTACAAGTATTGCCCCGATCAAGTCATTCGTCTTTGTGTTCCCGAGTGTTAACAACCCAGTATTCTGTCCTTTTGCCACAATAGTGCTTGTGGAGGCCACTTTGGTTCCAAGAAAACTGCTGCCAAAATTTTGCAAAGTCGTTTCTATTGGCCTACCCTTTTCCACGATGCCCATCAATATTTCCAGGCTTGTTCTAATTGCTAACACTCTGGGCGTCTCTCTCGTCGTCATCTGATGCCTCTCACACCCATCCTCATTGTTGAAATTTTTGATGTGTGGGGTATCGATTTCATGGGACCATTTCCCTCCTCTCATGGTTTTCAGTATATTCTAGTTACTATTGACTATGTTTCCAAGTGGATCGAAGCAATTTCCTGCCGCACCAATGACCATCGAGTTGTGGTCCAATTTCTCAAAGAGCAGGTATTCACACGTTTTGGTATCCCCAAAGCTATCATTAGTGATGGGGGTAAACATTTTTGCAATCGAGTCTTTGAACACCTTGTCAAAAAGTATGGTGTTACCCACAAAGTTGGTCTCTCTTACCACCCACAGACGAGTGGTCAAGTTAAGGTCTCCAACCGCGAGATCAAGCAAATTCTTGAAAAAACTGTCAATCCTAATAGGAAAGATTGGTCCTTACGCTTGAACGATGCATTGTGGGCATACCGCACTGCTTACAAGACTCCAATTGGCATGTCTCCTTATCGATTGGTCTTCAGCAAGACTTGCCACCTTCCTGTCGAACTTGAACATCATGCTTATTGGGTTGTCAAAGCCCTTACTTTCGATATTGATGAGGTGGGTGTCCATAGGAAGCTGCAGCTTAATGAATTAGAGGAAATAAAAAATGATGCCTATGATTTGTCCAAAAAGTATAAGGACAAGATGAAGTGGATCCATGACCAAAGTATCATGGGCAAAGAATTCCACCCTGGTCAAAAAGTTTTGTTGTATAATTCTCGGTTGCATCTCTTTCCTGGGAAATTGAAAACCAGGTCGTCTGGACCCTTCCTTGTTGATTCAGTTACCCCTTATGGTTCCATCATCATGCAAAAATCCCAAGGATGGTAGCCTGTTTTAGGTCAATGGATAACGCTTGAAGCCCTTCTTGGAGCTAGGCTTCACTCACATAGAACAGATTGACCTTGTTGACCCCATTTATGAAGACTGACCGTTCAGTCTTGTTTTGGGGTGATTCTTATCCCCCTGATTTTTCTGCCCCGTTCTCTCCTCGTTTATCATCTATTTTTGGGTGAGTTCCCATAGGTCTGGCTGAAGACGTTAAACTTAGCACTACCGGGAGGCAACCCACTTTTTCTGAGTATGAGTCTTATCCTGTTTGGGGGTGGTGTTTCACACCACCCAATGTTCTATCATGCTTATAGACTTGTACATATTTTGCTATCTCACTCCTTGATTCAGGTTTCATCGTGGCTTCATCTGTCCACGTCATTAGCGGTTCATTCTGGTAAACTCTTTCCTACCTTATGCTCTCGATTTTAAAAATCATTTTACCTAACATCGAGGACGATGTTCCTTTTTGTTTGGGGTGGGGAATTTTATCAAAATCGTACCTCTTTTGAAAAATTACAATTTTTGAACCTGATTTTTAAAATTTTGTGCAGTTTCTTTCATCTCACTCATTGATGTGAATTTTCAATCATCCATCTTTTAAAGTCTAGGAATCAAGCTAGAGAATATTTTTTTATAAATAGCTTATGTAATACATAACAAGGCATTTTGCACCATGAGTTTCTAGACTCAACAAAAGTTGCGCACTTATCAAGTCACTACGGTTTAGAGTTGAGGAGTACTACAATTCTAAAGAGAACCTTAAGGATCACTAGTAGAGACTTTAGCCTGTGAGATTTGTGCCTTTCACCCTTTTAGAGTGTTTTACGCAAACTCCGAGTCACAAGTTGATTCAACTTCTTTTGGGCCCGCACTTAAATTGTTGTATGATCTCATTTTTCTTCACTAAATTTTTGGCTTGATCACTGAGAATGACATCTTTTTCGATTTGTAAGAAATGCGTGTCTTGAAATTTGTCCCGAATACTAGATTTTCATCCATACACTTACCACTTTTCCATATACCATTTACCATTCACTTCACCCATTATATTCCCATGCGCTTCCATATTCCCACATATTTCCCCACACCATCACCTATCATCTCCATATCATCTTCCATCATTTTAAATAAAAGAGTGTTGATTTCAAATGTAAATGTCTTCATTGTTGGTTTGTAAAGAGAGAGAAAAATAAAAAAGAAAAGAATTGTTTTTTTAGCAAAAATAGAAAAATAGAAAAAAGAAAAATAATAGAGAAAAAGAAAAGAAAAATCGAAAAAAAAGAGAGAAAAGAAAAGAAAGAGAATTTTTAGTTAGTAGTTAGTAATAAAGACATTTGTGCCTAAAGAGTATACACTCTTCTATCGCATCCATCTTTCATCCATTTCACATCGCATATTCATCACCCGTCCATCATCTTTCATCCTTCATATCATTCATCCATCCCTCACCATCCTACCTCATATCATATTCATCCTCATTTAATTTCCCCATCACCCATAATCATCCATATGTTCCCCTAGGTGTTCGGGCAAATGAAAGTCGACGTGGTGAATGACTCGACATTCTCACTATAGTGATTAGCATTCTTTCATGAGATCATTTTTCTTTCTAATTGTTCGTTCTTTCATACGTGTGTGTGAGATGTCTGAACTTGATTACATTTACTAACCTCCTCACACACAAGAGCGATACACTAACCCTAATCTCGAGAGTTCATTTGAGAGAGATATATCCGTGAGATTTGAAGTTGAAGCGTTGATTCCGAATAGGCAATCTAGGAATTACTCTTATGATACTCGACCCGTTTTGACTGATTCACACTACACACGTTGAGTTCTAGGAAGGATGTGCCTTGTGTATTTACTTAGCTAAAATTTTTACACATTCTAACTTGTATTTCTGAAAACATCTATCTCGTGATGGATTGTGCGATTATTCTATGTCAAATAAGAGATTGATTGCACTTCAATAAATCTTTGCAAATAAAGAATTTTGTGGGTATATTCCCTGCAAACCCTCACGAGACACAACTCTTCCTATAGGGCAACCTATAGGTTTAAAGGCTTGTTGCACATGCAAAGTGCAATCGCAAGTGCCCGCGAAAGTGGTACACTTTTGGTTACTTATCTTTCTCTTTCTCTCTATCTTATTACTCGAGGACTAGCAACGCTCTGTTTGGGGGTGGTGTGATAAGCACCCAAAACTGTACAATTTATACCCCAAATAGACGTACTTTAGTTGCTAATTCTCGGCAATTTGGGTCTTATGCGCTTAATTGTTCAATATGCAGGCTTAATTGCAGTTGCGGTGTCAAAAGCTATATTTCCAAGCAATTTGCAGTTAAATTGGAGTTAATTCCATTATCCCGTAACCCGAGCCTAGCCTAAACTTACCCCAAAGCCCGTGTGTGTTTGTTTGTGTCCTTTTATTATTTTTCTAGATTTTTAGTTTGAGTCATTTTTATTTTTAGGATTTATTTTAGATTTATTTTGTATTTTCTAGGTTTTATTTTCTATTTTTCTATTTTATTTTTATTATTATAATTTTATTTTATTTTGATTATTATTAGTTTTATTTTTATTAGGATTGGAATTTTTAGGACTTCATGTATTTTTAGTTTTATAAGATTTTGCATTTTCTTTTTAGGATTTTAATTTTAAGTTTTATTAGATTTTAGTTTTATTTTTAGTTTTTATTTTTATTTTTATTTTTATTTGACTCTTGGTTTTATTTTAGAATAGGATTTTATTTTTTAGGTTTTTATTTTATTTGATTAAATTTTATTTTTTATTAGTTAGTTCTGTTTTAAGGGTTCAAATTAACACACACACACACCCTAAAACCTACACACTACCAAACACACTCTAAGTCACACCACACTATCATACACCCACACACACCTAATCACTCCCTCACCCACACTCATCCACCCTACAACCCACCACACCTTATCCCTTCTATCATCATCATCATCATCTTCACCACCAAACAAACCAACACCAATCTCTCTCCTAAAACCTCCATTAACCAAACCCCTTAACCTGGAACCCACCTCCTGCTCCGTTACCTTAACCACTAGTCCCGTCCTCCTCTTCCCTACCTCGCCGGAACCCAGCCACCTCCGGCAATGACTTACCCGCCTTCGTCCCCCTCGTCGGCGCCCTACTGCCTAGCTCCTGTCCGCCAACCCCTGGCGGCTACCTCCTCACCCATGTCGGAGTATTTCCAGCAACACCAAACAAGGCGCACGAGTCAACCTGCTCGACCCTCCTTCCTCTCTGCCCTCCCGATAGCACCGACGTCATCAACCCAACTCCATCCCATCTCGTCCTGTCCAATCCGCCGGCGGACTACCAACCCGTCCACCTAAAACCCCAGGCGATACCAACCACCCTGTCAACCCCACTGTCTCAACCCACGATTTGAAGCCAGATCCGAACCCGGTTCAACTCGGGTCAGTACCCATCCATTCCACCCATATACCCATTTCATACCCCATTCTCCCTTTGCACGATTAAATCCCCTGCCAACAAACAAACCAAAACAAATCCAAAACCAAAATAAAATCCCACATGTCGAAAATCCTTTTACCCATTTTACCCCCCAACCACCTGCTTTAAGCCACTTCCAAAAATAACCCCTAACCAAATCAGATTATATCCTCACACCTCACCTTTCCACATGACCTCACCATAACCACATGCTCCCATCTAATTCCAAAATTACCCCCACCTATATTCCAAAACCTCTCCCCATTGTATCCTACACCATGAACCTTCCAAAAATACCCCTTAACTCCATGTGTGCCATGCTTCTACTATAAAGGGGACTTATCATCAAATGAAAAAAAACTTTTTGGAGAGAAGAAGACTAGAGAGAGAAAGTTATAGAAAGATAGAAAAATTAGTGAATTCTAGAGAGAAAAATTAGTAGAGAAAAATTGTACACACTTGAGTGAATATTGGATTGAATATAAGTGCAATTGCTTCTCTCCTATATGTTGGTTTGAATCTCTTCTATCTTTCTCTTTAATTTTTTTGTAAGTTTTATTAGATTGTTAATAATTGAATTGTGACTATGGTTGGCTAATCACTCCATTCAATGAGTGAAATGAAGCCCCATATTATTAATTGAATGTATTAATTAATCTAGTCTACTTTGTTTCATTTAGTTAATTTTTCTTTTCATTCCCACTTGAGTTTATGCATTGAGAAATGGTAAACTATCCTTGAGAAAGGATTAAAATATAATATACTCTTAATTTGTGGATTCAAACTAGAGATAGTTTGACCCACTAATTAGATTATATTAAAATTTATTTTACTCATGCATTAAAATTTTGTTTGATTTAAGATTTATTATATGGATCTATTCTAGCTAGTGATTGATATAATACTTGTAAATCAATTATTCAATTGAGTTGTGGGAATGAAAATTAGATTAACTAAATTATATTAGTTTGTTTTGTCAATTGATGAGAATTAATAGATAAGATGAATTAATATTTGGAAAATTATTATACTAGAATAATTAACACATTTAATTGATAAAGTGGTGGTTATGTTTCATTCCTTGAATTTTTCTAAAATTTAAGTTCATCTCAATTGTTATTCCTTAGTCTTATTTGGCACACTAGTTAGTTTGTTAATTTCATCTCTTATATTAGTTTAGAGTTAATTGACCTCACCTCACCTACTTGTTTTAATATTTGAAAAACATAAAAAAATTAGAAAAACCCAAAAGTAAAAAAAAAGGGATCAACTGAATTATATTCATAATACTCTCTTGTTTAGCATGTTCACTCCTTAGATTAGGATTGACATCCTTACTTACCACTCTACACTTGAGTTTGATATATATTTGTAGGTAATGGAGGATTTTGACTAACTTGGCTTTCAACAACGACACACCAAAAGCAAAGTTATCAGAAAGTCTTAGTGAAACAGTGGGGTCAAGAAACAACAAAGGTATTACATTGAATTGGTAGACGAAATTTTGCATGTGATTTTTTTAATTATTGATGTTACGTTGATGATTAAACAGGTTGGATTACATGTAAAAACAAAGAAGACTCTGTCGAAATTTTCTAAAAATATTACATTGAATTGGTGAGGAGAGTATACAATACCAAGTAACTTGAAATGTCATTAACATTATTTATTTTCACTTGCAGCGAGTGTCAAATAGGAATATCATTAACCGTTCTTATATTTGTTCCCACCCTAGAATTGGGAGAACTTCAATTGCCGTAATAAAGCAACAAGTTAGTATATGTTCTTACTTTAGTATAAATATATATATGTTCTACTAAACTATAATTATATTTATGTTCTTTTAGGATTTTGTTAACATATTTTCTATTTATATATAAATTAGACGAAGTCAAAATAAGAGCCCATCGACAAATTGAGGGTTTGGAGATGGACACGTAAGAAAAAGGATCTCACATACGATGTCGTTGATGGAGCGGCTAGTAGAGAGGTATAAATATGTTGATAATTGCAATCCAAACGACTTAGTTACATTACGAATTTTATTTTGGTGGATATTTGCAAGTTTCATTTACGAAAAGAGGTTGATTGTGCTATATGTTTTTTCTCAATTTGTAGGAAATGATTAAAAGACAATTGGATGTGTTACCAATTGATCAACAAAATCGGATTGAAGTGAGGGATGCTATATTTGAGGACGTGATAGGATCTGACGAACATGGACGAGCATTGTGTATGGGAGTATGCATTAAACTAACTTCTTCAGGTTCAACCACATCATCTAATTATTATCATAGTGAGATTGCTCGAATAGATAAGGAGGCCAATGAGCGAGATACTCGTTATCGGGAAGAGGTGGAGGCACGAGAGAATCGTCATCAAGAAGAAATTATTATGGTGCGTGCCGATTGAGAAAATGAAATACAAGAAAGAGTCGTGAGGGCTAAGAGAAACTCTAGCAGAAGCTAGGCTTGAAATCGCTCGTATAATACGAGAGGCAGACATCCCACTACCACCAGCAGCAGCAGCCGTAGTTGATACTATCGATAACCACACTTGACTATGTATTAATGTAACTAACTTATAAGTGGAAATGACAATTTGAAAGTATGTGGTGGTGTTTATTTTTTGAAGTGTGATAAGATACTATTTGATTTTGTTATTATATTTAAGGTTAAATTTTGGCAATGTCTTTGTGTTTTTATTTTTTAATTTAATGTTATTATATTAGAGATTGAATTTAGGCTGATTATAATATAAGTTTATAATATATATATATATATATATATATATATATATATATATATCTTTTAGGACATTTATAACTGTCTTTTAAAATATTCATTTGGCGCCAAAATATATTTGGGACAGCTACTTCTGTCCCTAATACTTCGTTTTAAAGGACATCAAAATATGTTCCTTATAAATATGTAATAATACATGGATTTAAAAGGACGGAACAAAAAGGACGGAAATTGCTGTCCTAAATACTCAAAAAGGACAGCAGTTGTTATCCTTTTAGCCTTTTATGACGCCCATCTATTATGACAACTCTTGTTGTCCTTATGACTGTCCCAAATGATATTAGGGACAGCAAATGAGCTTTTGGGATAGCAAATTAGCTATCCTTAATTGTTAATTTTCTAGTAGTGGATTGCTAGGAGATGTTTAATTGCAGTGTTGGGAAATAAGGTTCTCCAATAAACAGCGAAAAGAGCTTATAGCAGACAAAGCATAATATTAGCAAATCCATTACCATGCCCAATGAAATGTATCCAAGTCTAGATCAGAGATCAAATCAATGAAATCGTGTGTATAAGACAAAGCATAAGGCCTTCCACCAAGCGTTGTCCTGAATATTGTAGTTTACAGTAGTCCATCAATATTACAAAAAAATATAACTAATCATAAAAGGAAGAAAAACATGGGTAAAATCGAGGAGAAAACATCCCTCTTATACATCTGAACGCGATCATATTAGAAACTAATTGGAAGGGAAAGAGGTTGAGAGAAGAAATGAATGGAAAAAAGGCGTGAATAAGGGGAAAGAGAAATTTGGAATTAATAGATTAAGAAAGATGAAGCGACAGGTGCGCTTCTCAACTCCAATTTGAGACTTAATGATATTTATTACATCCATCACATGTGAACCTCACACGATTTGGACAACAATTTTTAAATAGTTATATAGATGTGTCCTAGCCGAAAGGTGATCTCTAAATCTTTTACTTTTGGAAACTTTAGTGGAACCAGATAATTGTTTTTTAGTGTTGATAATAAATATTTTAGACAAAGGTAAGATGATATAATATCACTATTTTACTTATTAGTTTTCAACCCCCACGATGTCTAGCCGTTGTTTGATTTTTTTAATGTAGTGCGCTTTACATTCTCGATAATAAATTTGTATACATATCTATTATAGATATATGTTTATATTTTGGTACAAAAAAGTATATTTATATAATTAAATTTTGATACTTTTGAACCTCACATTATGGATGAAACTCGATTTTGAGAGTGAGCGAGAAAGGAAAAAAATAAAATAGAATTTTGCCAAAGTAAGTTGGGATGGAATAATTATATGCCTTATAAGGGAATGCAATTATTATTTTACCTAAAATAATATTTTCACTCAGAAAGCACAGTCTGTGATATTTTCAAAAAAAATCATTTTTTGCATGCTCTTAGTATTTTAATTTTAGTAAATGTATGTTTTTAATATTTATAATCCAGCAAGATGATTTGAAATTGTGTACACATGTTAGGTATGCCATGATTTCTTGTTTTTGAGAAATGCATCTAAATTTTTTAATATAAAATAAATCTTATTGATGCTAAAATAATATAACATAATCTACCTAATCTTATTATTCTATATTTAAATTAGCAAGACTCTAAGTCTCTAAGATGTCTCCAAACTCACAAACTAATTTTCTCAGAATTTTGATTTTTTTAACTCAAACAAAAACACGTGTAATTATCCGTATCTCTCTAAACCTACCTCATCTCTCCCTCTTTCCCATAAACATCCCTAGTAATCACATTTCCTTGCGGTTACCAAAACACCTATGAAAATATACCACTCTAAAAAACAATCACAATTCTCTCTCTCTACCTAATCTCGATATTCGTGACCACCCAAACCCTCCCCCCCACCCCAACCCCCCACAAAGTGAACACCTAATAATAAAACCCATCTCGATCAATTCCTCGACATAACCCTGCTACCGTGTCTACTCATTGTAGCCCAAATCCATGGTTTGGAAATCCTCCCACAACAATCGATTTTCACTTGGGTTTTCTTTTGGGATTGGATTCTAAAACCACCACAACCACAATTCTGACAATATTAAACTTCTTATCCAATTAATCTTCTTATCTATCATCATTTTCTCTTTATTTTCAACACTGTTCTTGACAGTGATAATGGTTGCGAAATCAATTGTATTAAGAGAAACATGAAATTTTCGGGTTTGATTTGAATATATTTGATTCCTACATTTAAACTTTCTTATTTTTATATTTGGTTTTTGTCTTTGGTTAAATATACGCAAGCATGGATTAGAATTTATGAAATTATCTTTTAGGATGATATATATGGATATGTATCTAATTCGATGAGTTGATGAAATGTAATACTAGTAGTTAGTTGATTGCAAGATAGTTAGAGTTGAGTAAATAGTTAGAGAAGTTAGTTTAAAGTTGTTATAAGTGAGTTAGGAGTTGTGAAATTTATAAATGTAGTTGCACTAACTATTTGGGGGATATCTTTGAAATATAATAATAACTACCATGTTGGCCACGTGATGCGTGGCCGAAAATCAAACTCAATTCGTTGGAACCCAACCATTTAGCTTCTTAGGTAACATTATTTTATAATCAAAGTCAAATTTCAAATTACGGAAAAAAAGCGCAAACAATTTCGGCTGCTCCATTTAGAAAAATGTCTTAAACTATCCTTTCTGCTAAAGAACATATATGAATTTAAAAGAACATCTCTTCATAGAAGTTAAAAGAACATAAATAACTTGCATACTTACTGATTCTTTTCTAGCGAGTCGCACGATCCCCAAAAACAAAGTTTGGGACAAAACCTCTTTCTAAAATTAGCTCTAGTGGATCATCAACTTGCCATCATGACCTAAATCAACCTTTGCCTCAGTATATACTTTTTTGATTGAGTTCAATCACCGATGGTACTGAAATGGCGACATGTTAGCGACGGTGGAAATTAAACCCATCTCTCTCTCTCTCTCTCTCTCTCTCTCAAGAGAGAGAGAGAGAGAGAGAGAGAGAGAGAGAGAGAGAGAGAGAGAGAGACTCAAATAATGGCAGTTTACAGGATTTTTTAAAAAAAATATTTTTTTGTTTTTTTTGGAGATTCGAACATTTGAAGGTACCCCTAAAAAATTATCAAAAAATAATTTATTTTGGTATTTAAAAAAACTGTCAATTTTCGACAGTTTTTAAGCCATTTAAGTCAACTGCTTAAAAACTATTAAATATTGACCCACTTTTTTAAAATACCGAAATAAATCTTTTTGGAATTTTTTTTAGGGGTACCCTGAAATGTTTAGAACCCCAAAAAATATTTATTTTTTTAAAAAACGCACAGGAGAGTCCGTAATATAAGGAGAAGACTAAAAGTTTAATAGTCTAATAACCTTAGAGGTAATGAAAAAGAAGAGGCAGCTAAAAAAAATTGTGCAGATAAAAAAAATGAAACCAGCAGATGTAAGAAGATGATCTGACCCACATTTTAGTTGAGAATCACCCAGATCACTGAGAGAATTAGGATTACTAACCTTGAAGAACAAAATGAAAATGTAATTTGCATGAGTATATTATTGCAAGTATATTTCCAAACATCCTTGTTAATTGCATATATTATCACAAACTTTATAAGAAAATGCGAGACCACTCATTTTAGTCGTCGACAACACGATTGTGTCGCCCAACTGAAGTGGTTGAGATTCGGGATCTAACTATTGGCAGCGACATTAATCACCAATAAACCTACAAACATAATATAACAAAAATATCAAAAAATACTAAATAAATACATCAACCTATAAATTTGAACAAAATCTATATAACTATTTAACAACTCAGTTAATAAGCACATATAAAAAATATTGACTTATTTTTAAAGATGTTTGTTGTTTGCGTTTAAGAATCCATCCTTTGCAAATGATAAAACCAACAGATAAATTATATGGGGGCACAATATAAGACAAAAAAACCTAAAAATAATCAAGATTCAAAATCATGAATCATAGATTTACACAATTGATGACATCACATAAAATAAGTGAATGATAAAAAATGTGAGATTTCAGTCCCAAAAATCAAGAGGATAAGTTACTTTTGTTACCTAATGATGTAGTTCATTTCTCAGTTTGTTAAAGCATCTGTCCTTATGCTTTGTAACTGAATATTGGTTCATTAATAATTCCAGATCTATCAAGATTTATGAAGATCTACATTTTATATTTCAAGACATATAAGTTTTTCTCTGTTTACTTGTCGTTTGGCCATGTTGGTTCCTCTATTTTTGTTCGGCACCAAGCTTTGTGAGCTTGGTTCTTTTTATGAGATAGAGAGTAGGTTTTACATTAGTGGTATAATATGAATAAATCAGAATTGAAATGTTGAAAGGGATAGATAGGGACGAATGCTTTTTATTGGGAATGATAAAAGGTATTAGATAACCTCTTACTATTCATGGAGAGAGAACATTCGATGGATGTCTACGTGGAGACTCTTATAACTTAATGATATTTAATACATTTGCCACGTGTTATCCTCAGAGGATTTGGGTCTATAATTTTTATATAGTTATATAGATTTGGTTATTTATTTATACATTCTCTCTCCATTCTTTTCTATTCCATTTTCATCTTTATTTGTCGATTCGTAAATTTTTCACTGTTTCATTAATTGCTTTGGAGAAGTCATCCAAATATGACATGACAAATGGTATCAGGGCATGATCTTGGCCTCTTTGTTCAAGAAGTGTAAGAGACTCTCTTTCTCCATGGTTCTTTTGATCCTCCTCTTCCTTTCCAACTAGTCCTCTCTTCCTCTATCCAACTTTCTCACCTTTTTTTTCTAATATCTTCTCCATTACCTTTCCTAATGTAATTCTTCTCTTTTTATTCTCCACCATTCTTAATTTAGTGTTCAACATCACTAAAATATTATATCTTCTACTTTTGATTCCCTTTGCATCTCTTGATATCTCATTCCTCTCTTTCATACAGTTATTCCTCTCAACACTCTAATTCGAAAACTATTTTACACCCATGAAGATTTTTTTATATTCAATTATGTGCTTCAATTAAATATCAAGAATCTATATAAATAGTTTTAAAATTTATTTAATATGATATATCACTCGATAAAATTATACTATTCATTGACATTTAGAATAAGTAATGTGTTCATTTTACATATAATTATCAAATTGTTTTCTTTTGATGTAGTATTTTATTTTATACAAGTTATATGGTTTTATATTAGTATTAGATAATTTTAATGTTATTTAAGATGCTTTTACAAGATGAAAGTGCGGCTCGTAGATATTAGAAAATTCATGCTTTTGTACCAATATTTATTACAAGCACTAACAACAATATATTTTTAAGAAAAATAAAATCTTAAATCTCTTATTGTTGCAAATTATCATATACATATTTGTATATTACAAAATAATTTAATGAATATATGAGGTGTAGTCACTTGAACATATAGGTATATGATCTAATAAGGTATGATATTCGTGGTGCGTGAATTTGTGGTTAAGATGTGATAATATAGAACTCTTTAACATGCTAAATTGAATTGCTTGTAACATAAATCAAATCCACGGTAGAAATATATTTACTACTATAAAAAACTCTTACTCTTGACAGTCTAAAAAATGCATTTTTTGTATGTCCAATCCTAAAAAAATAAAATAAACCACAATGTTTTTTACATATATATTTCAATTGTTAAAAAATGCTTTTTATTTAATAATTCATTTCAAAAAATAGAAAAAAACAAGAGGATTTCCAATTGTGGTGTAAAAGAGGTTTAGTGTAAAATTTACAATAGGTGTATAATTTACATGCTCTAATAGTAGTGTAAAAGTACATGACAACTCATAAAGTTATAAAATGCACCTTTATTATACACCACCATGTCATCTTTCTCTATTATTTAAAAATTTAAAATGATATATCTAAAGTTCATGAAAATAGTAGTATAAAAATGTTAGATGCAATCACATTGACTAGTTGCAAATGCGTTTTGTAGTCATTGATGTTAGAGTTTTATTCTTGATGTTTACTTTACCTAAAGGTGTTTTAGATCATTTTGAAATAACAATCGTGGTTCAAATAATGCATTATATTTGGTTTAAATATATTCTGGACATATCAGTCAAAGAGTTCGTAGGAATTTCAGTGAGTGGGCTTCGAGTTGATCACAAGGAGATCAAAATTTCAGTTCTAGCACTATTAAAACATTCACAACCTAGATAAGGTGTTGAAAAACTATCAGAATGGTTTTGATGCAATCCTAGTAGTTTATTTCAAACTAATTAAACCTATGTGATGGTTTGAGAACTTATTAAATAGTTCGACAGAGGATGGTGATCGGTACATCCTAGGAATGTATTAAATAGGGACACCTATTAGATTTGAGTTTAAGGACTATCTTTATTAGACTCAGGAAATCTCACACCATTTGCAAAGGATGCATATATTTGTAATCCCGAAAATTATGAGGATTGGAATGCTTGCACAAATGTCAATTTGATTGCTATGGGGCGATCTCATTTTATATTGGGTCAACTGATTTTCGCCTATTGGGTGAAAGTTGTCTAAGTAGGTTTGAGATCATAATTCGTAAGAATCCATGTCCATGGGACACTCTAGATTGCGACATCCCTTGATAGACTTACATGTTTTGTTTCCACTAACTAAAACCCGTCCAATGGATTATTATATATTCCTAGTGGAGTAGCAAAAAAGTAAAGTCTGGGAATCCAGGAAATGATTATATATTGGTTAAAATCGATCAATGGTAAATTTATTTGACCAATGTGATATCAGACAATTAATGTGGGAAGCCATATTATGTACCATAATCAACTATGCAAATAAGACCTATTTATTCCGAGTTATTTAGAGATAATGAAATTCGAGTGCAATCGTGATTATTTAGCAGAATTAATCGCAATTAAATAAAACCAAAAATAACTATGGTAATTGTAATTTTTATTTCTAAGTATTTATTTCGAAGCTAATTTAATTACTTGTCCCGTGTCCCTAGTAGAGTCAATTGCCCAAATAGTAGTCCTGGACCTCTCTAAGAGCCTAGTTTGACTAAAGCCCTTAGCCCATACATATATATATTGGTGTAAGGTAGGGTTTTGGGTTAAGGATCTATTTTGGTGGGTTAAAGAGGGATAGTGAAAATACTATTCACATTTTTTTGTGAAGGGGTGAGGGGAGAGAAGACAAATTCTCTCTTACTTCACCATAGTGTCATCTCCAAGAGTGCCCACGTACACAAGGATTACTTTGGTTGGATCAATAAAAGAGGATTAGAAATGTTTAGAGCTTTCTTTAAAGGTTTTTGGAGACATTGGAGGGCGACAAGGATTTCATAATCTTCAACCTTTGTCTCCTAATAAGAATCACAACATGATTCTCTATGGTATTGTATTCTTGAACCCTATGTTTAATCTTTAAACATAGTTCTTTGTTCTATTCAATGCATGATTAATCAAATATCATTAGGGCTAAAAAAAATTCATGTTATAAATGTCAATCCCAAGTTGTTTTCCCTAACAATTGGTATAAGAGCCTCGATTGATATTAATCATGTTTTAGAAAGTTCCATGTTATCCACCATGAAACACTAGTTTTGGCACGTTGTTTGATTATACAATTTTATTTAAGGTATCCTACAAATATAATTTTGTACAGATTATGTGAATAAATCCCTTCCATTAT
Source organism: Sambucus nigra (assembly GCA_949130495.1). Classification (NCBI taxonomy): domain Eukaryota; kingdom Viridiplantae; phylum Streptophyta; class Magnoliopsida; order Dipsacales; family Adoxaceae; genus Sambucus; species Sambucus nigra. Next base: position 319,086,514 of record OX422215.1, on the reverse strand, counting down.
GTCCACATATGTTTTTTTTGTGATTGGATCCTATAGTGGTTTATCCGTAGTTATTTTTTTCTCCTGAATTCGATATAGTTATAATAATTAGGTTTTTGTAATCGTTTTATATCGATGTATTTGGAGGCTATTGTGAGGGGATGTAATGTTTCTTTAGTATTAGAATCATGTATTTACATGGGTTTGGGTGTTGGATAAAATTTCAGGGAGTTTCATGAAAATTCGATAGAATTATGGTCATTTTGAATGAGAAACCCGAGAAGTAGAAAAAGAAGAAGGTTTCAACACACCAGGATTGGACTAATTCAAAATCTAGGCCAGATCGATTCGAAAATCAGATTGATTCGATTTCAAGGATGAATCGATCCAATAGGGCACATGAAACCTTGGATGGTTATTTTTTAATGGTGTTTTCTGGTGCATTTTCTTGGTGTTTCTTCCTCTTATCCCTTCCAGACCCGATTCTATTAGTTTTCAGAAGTAAATATCTTTAATAACTCTTGTTTGTGATTAAGTCCACTTCAATTTAAACTCAAAGTCAAAGGTAATTATTCGACAACAAGTATTATTGGGCCTAAAGAGTTCTACTTAAAGAAGAAGGCTAGACCATGATGGAAAGGTGCAATTTTGTCCTTTTATCTTCTTCTACATTTACTTATTTCTCGTATCTCTTTATTATTATGTTGCATAATTTTGCAAGATAATTAATTGGTTAATTAGGAACATCTATTTTTCGTATAACATGGATTTATTTTTAGACCGGTCTAGATTATTATTTTTCTAAAAAATTCATTCTTATTTATTCATTTATAAATTGAATTAAATCTGGGTAATTAATTTAAAGGTATAAACTAAATTTTGATCTTTGGGTTTTATTTTAATTTTAAAATGGTTTTATTTTAGAAAACTAAAATAGTGAGATCGGGTAGTTTAATTTGTACAAATAAATTGGAAATTATCAAGGAATTATATTCGCTCTTTTAGAATTGAATGAATAGTTTTTTAAAACCCTCAAGTTTTTGTAAATAACTAAATAGGATAAGGGTTTCAACCCAAACCCCACGGTTTTCATCGACCTTTTAAAATTGTGAGACGATTAATTCCTCGTGTCAGCTTGATCTTGACCCTATAGGATGGTTTTAATTGCAGTATCATGGAAATTTTAAAATTCTTACGTGATAGTTTATTGGAATTGAATGTGAGTGAGTTCGGTCCTCTTTCCAAGAAAGTTCCACACGAGTGGATTTGATTTCAATAAATGAACCGATGGTATACACTTACATAAAACTTTTTATATCCTCCAAATCGGAGTCATTCTTATTAAGAATGGGAGCAAAAGACATTGGTTATTCATTATGTTGGATATAACTTTCCTGACTGTTCGATAACATAATGAAAGAAGAAAATTTGTCTGGTTCAATGTGGTGTGCTTTAAACTCCCATCGGTAAATCTCACACCACATGGGAACTAGAATGTCCGATGATATTACTTTTTTAATTAGAGATTGAGGGATGACACTTTAAAATTTAATCATATTTATTCTCCTGTTTTAAATGGAGTTATGTTTTTCTAATTTTATGATTCTAAGATTTCAAAATGATTCTTAATATTTCTCACTCATATTAGTCTTAAAATTTTAATTGGAATAAGTTTCAAGACTGGAAATATGATTGGATATTGTTCTAACTTAATGAGATAATAAACTTATTTAACCAACAAATTCCATCAATATTTAAATTGTAATGCGATTGATTCCTCGTGTCAGCTTGATATGACCCGCATCAGATGGTTTTAATTATGCAATCATAGTATTTTAAAATATATGATAATTCTTTTAAATTCAGTGTCACGCGTGTTCGCCCACTCCCACCCCACCCCCACCCTCAATCGAGGAATTTCAACATGAACATATTAATTTTAAAATAATTTACCATTAAGAATTTTTTTTAACACCTTAATTAGTTGATGACACTCAAACAAGAGTAATGTTCTTATAATGATTTTATCATTGGATCAAAAAAATATTTTTTGGATTAAACATAGTGGGGAAACCCGATACCACCTCGTAATCCGAGAGTGAGGATCATCGGTAGCCAAAGGATGGTGTTGACTATTTGAGAAGAGCTTTATTTCTTTCCCAAAAGGGAGATGGGAAGAAAAGGATAATTCTTGGGTACAATGGTTTGGGATGAGTAAATTCATATTCCTTGGTAGTAGTAAAATAGCTGAAAGGCAGGTATTCTCACTGCAAGTAGTTAGAACTTTTATAATAATGATGTTCGATTTTTCCTTGCTTTGTAAGGAAAAGGATATGGTAAAGGTCTTCTCTTAAAAGGTAAATGTGTGATTTATGGTCCGATTAACGATAACCTGGTATGTAGAGACGAGAATCGCAAATCAGGATTATAGCTTGTTACAAAGTTTCTAATTAACCGACTAATTACTTTAAGAGAGATGTTCCTAGCTATGGGAAATTAGAATAAGGCAACACTATAATCGGTGGAATCTCTTCTTAGATTTTGGTTCAAACATAAAGTTAACGTAGGTAAATTATTTAAACTACCAATTATAGGTGGAAGTTTCATACAATGTTTGTATTGAATGCACACAAGCTAAATTAAGAGAAGTATTCAAGGAGAAGAATAAAAAAGACACAATGTAAGATATACGTGGTTCGACAATGTGCTTATGTCCACGGTATTTGGGTTTTGTTCTTTTATTAACTTAGAGAACTGGTTAACAGAGTTATAGTACTGATCGACGATACAATATCACATGCCTCTGTCAATGAGGGGTGGGTTTATATTTATAGATAATCTTAGGAGAGTCCTAAGCTCTGTTAATAGTTATCCCTAGAAGTTCGACTTATCTTTCATTAGCTTGAACTGTTCCAAGTGATTCATACGTGGGAGTCTTCCATAATTTGGACTCTTCATTAACTTGGTGCACAAGAATCTTAGAGTCTTATGCCGATCACGTGCAGGACACGTGCAATCGTAATACCTATCCCACAATTGCCCCTAAAGCTCAGGGTCACTTTGAGGTTGTTATGCTTTGTTTTATCGAGGTCGGCCATTGATTTTGACAAGTCTTAGTAGTTAAGGGAGTAGATGTATTTATTCTTTAGAAGTATTTATTGGTTGATCGAGAGGCAGCTTTGTAAATATCCTAAACATTGGAGAATTGTTTTTACCGTTAGGCGCCCCAGGGGCACGCTGGTAAATATAACCTTTTTCCTTAGCGGTGAACCGTTGCTTCCATTACCATCACGCGCGCATGTAATCATCATGATTTTAGGGAACCGTGAGGGAATTTCTCACCACAAGACAACGGTTCCAACTCTTATCCTCACTTTCTAGTTCATTTAAAAAACAAGTAATCTTTCACATAAGAGCTTTTCATTGTCACTATTTCACCTATAAGAAATTTTTTAAACTCTTTCTCCATTTCAATCTTCTTCTCTTTCTATTTTTTAATTCTTTGAGTTATCATCTTTAACTATGGTGTACTCCATTGACAAAAATACTGTGGAAAAATTCAAACTTAACCATGAAATCCCCCTGTGGGTATCGGTAGGGTTAGTTGAGGGTCCTTGTGACCTTTGTGTCCTTTTTGGAAGCCGTGGGTGCCTTTAATCTTTTTTGCTGAGTGTGGGGCCACTTTTCCATCAAATCACTTATTTTTGAAGTTCTGTTAACATTTTGATATTGTCCCATCCATAGTAGCCCCATATACATGGAGGATCGATGATAGGGTGAATCGTACCAACGAGCTATATGGGATCCATCTTGGCATCATTTGGCGATAACCAGTGAGAACATTAATTACATGAAGAATTGGGTGGCTACTCGTGCCCTGGTCATAAAGCTCTATAGATTATTGGGATCATGGGCTAATTGTGAAGAATTTTCAACAATATCCCCTTCCTAAGGGTGTGGAGTATGAAGGACCGAGATGCCCTCGAGGAGGGAAAGGAATATATTAGAAAACTATTTTGTTAGCTTTATTATCTTCTCTTGGTTGAGGCTAATGTTTTGTTCTTCACTTTATTTTTTGCATCAAAGAGCAAGAAGAAGATTCCTAGCTAAAGTGATGTTAACTTTGTTGATCTTCGGATGGTTTGGTCATTAAATAGAGAGTTGGAACATTTGATCATCCAAGGTTGGTGGCATTTTTGCTCTGCTACAAGAGTTCTACCACTTCTTTTGTTGCAAGTCCAATAGAACAAACAACATTCATCCCTATTACCTTGGACGACCAATAATTTTCCACCACCTAGGACTCAGAATGAGAGGGATCAAACAAATCCACCAAGGAAGGGACATAGTCTTACTTTGAATCTTTTGACGTTTTTTATATTCCTTCGATTGTTTCCCTAGAGACGTGGCTAAAAGGAAGGTTATGAACTTATCGTCGTAAATGTCGATGCTAAGTTCCCTCCCCCTTCTCGTCTGTCGAGCAAAGAGAAAGATCTTACTCGATCGACGAGAAATAAGAGTTAAGTTAGGGGTTACACTAACCCCATGGACATCAAAGATACCCCCTCTAAGGACCATGAGCCTCTTTCAAAGAAGAAAAAGAAGGATTACCTTTCTCCTCCCCAATTTAACGTTGTGGGTAAAAAGACTTCTGATAAGGGAAAGGGTGTTTCCCAGTCTTTTGTTTCTCGCCCTGACCTGTCTCGAGACGTAATTCGATCTGGGGTTTTTTCTGCAGCTAGAGAAGTTATCTCTGCCTTATCCCATTCTATGTTATTGGAGCATGCCAATCAAAATATTTCTCTTAGAAGTTAATCATACTTACATCTCTCTTCTATATTCATTTCTTACTTACATTTTTCTCACATTTCTTTGCCTATTATTTTGTAATTCTTGGTTGATTATAATCAACTAATGGAGAGAAATATTCGGCTAAAGGAGTCCCCTGTTGACATGGAGGTCACCTTTGAAGAGTTAGGTAAATATTTGGTGTTTGCTTGATTATTAAATTCTACGTAGGCGATCGAGAAGCAAAAACTCTGTGATAAGGTTAAGATCCGTAAAGCTGAAAAGGTCAATCTTCAGAAGAAGATTGATAATTCTGCAGTGTTGGTGGCTTCGTCTAAACTGGTAAAAAATTATGTAAAAGATTCTAAGGCTGAGGCTGACCTCTCTAAGATACAAGCCATTGAGTCTAAGGCCAAAGCCGAGGAGGCTTTGTCTAGTGCGAGGAAGACCATGGATGACGCCTTTACTCGCGACTGGGATAAAGCCTTTGTCAACGTCGAGATTCACATTGTATACCTTAAAAAAGGTATTTTTAAATAACGAATGGGATGAGTATCTAGTTAAGATCAACACAAGTGATGGATCAAACCTCTTCACCAAGCACCGTCCAGGTTCCCCTCCTCAATTTGAGGAAGGGGTTGAGGATGACGATGATGCGATGATTGGAGAGAAGATAAGATTAACGATTATAATAAGGATAATGTTATTGATCTGGTATAAGTAAGTAGTGATTAAAGTGAGGCCTTAACTGCCAAAAAGGTTTTCGAGAAGAAGAAGGTAAATAAGATAGTCCCTAAGGGCTTTGGTTAGGGAATATTGTACTTCTTTTTATTCCCGAGTGATGTAGACTCAAGACTAATTTGTAATACTTTTTAATAAAATTCACGGTTTGATTTAAGGGTTTTCTTTTTTTTTTCTTCTGATTTTAAAAGTCTTCTTTTCTTTTACAAGGTTATATATCCGACCACTTGTTTATGTAGTTTAACATAAGACTTGAAGCGCCAATCGCTATTCAGAACAATATAATTGGTCTTGACATGTATGCTTAAGCAAAAGAGTCATACTTGGATCTTTGTCGCCTCTTCTATCAGGTGGTTGCAGACAATGGTACTTTCCATGAAATTATTTTCACTGCCAAAATCAGTCATAAGGAATAGTTAACCAATATAAAGGCCAACTTTGAGTAGAATCTTGTCTAACTGAGTACAGAGAGTGGACTTGATGAGAGACTCGCCACCATTAAGTCTCCTCATATAAGAAGTAATTTCATTATGCACGCCGATCTGGTGGGCTCCAAGAAGGTTGACACTATTCTCGAGAAGGGATATTACAATTTGAGGGTTGAGCTTGAAACACCTAATAAGTCAAGATTAAGCGAAAAGGTTGGAGAGGGCGCTTCCTTTTTAGAAGAAGGTAATGCCCAGTTGTGGCCATCTGGGTCGAATTCCCCTCGAGCGGGCCAACCCAAAAAATGAAAGGGAGGGAAAATAGGATAAAATCCTCTCTGCCGCATGTACAGGGATTCAAGGATATATGAGTCCTCTTTTTGCCACTCATACTGATCTTCGTGAGCAGCCTCAGATATAAATCAATCATTATCAAAAGGGGGGAAACATGAAGAAATAGAGTCGTCGGCCTGTTTTGCTCAAAATAGGTAAAAGAAATGTAGTCCTCCCGAGAGAATGACATCAAAGACATACGGATGCATACCAAACCAAATGAATGATGAGTTGGGGGACTAAGTTACCGAATGGGAAGGTGTTAGGCACCCATCCCTCCTTTTCGGTCTCTCATGGGATATGATAATATTCTTCTTTTATCCAAAGTTTGATACGTGTGTACATGCGTATAGTGTGAATAATGTGAGAAAGAAATCATCCGACTCCCGTCATGGGAAAGATGGAGTGAAGTCATCCTAAGGAGTGTATAAAAGAAATAACATAAAAACAATTATAATGTGAGTGTCTGCCAAATCACAAATCACTATGAATAAGTGAGTGTATATATCGAGCGGGACACAAATATGTAGGAGTACGCGGACTCGCAATACTAATAAACATAAGAAAACATAAAATGAATAAATGAGAAAATAGGACTCGAATCCAAAAGATAGGCTCAGGACGCCTACATAACCCAAAGGTCATCAAACTCCACATAGTTCGATGACATGCGAGGGTAGTATTTAACCCATAAATCCTAATTTAGAACTTCCTTTAGTTTATTTTATAAAAAATGTGTGCACGTGTAGAAAGTGTGAAAGATAAGAAAATTCTAATTTAGGGTTTATACTAAATAATAAAAAGTGAGATTAGTTTTGATGTGAGAGAATTAAATAAAAGATACATCATATGTAAAAAGGAAATTATACAACTACTACTAATGGAGTGAGTTGTAAATGGATAAGGGTAGACCTTCTAGAGAACTTTAATTATGATTTTATAATACTAAGAGGCTCATTTTAGTATGGTTTAATGGTGGTGAGGTAAGGATGGAAAGTAGGGTGGAAAGGGAGGAGAATGATGTAAGGAAATAGAGAGAATGTTTGCAAAAATAGAATTTCAACACACTTATTTTGAGGGGAATGTTCTTATTTCAGAAAGCGACCCTTGAGAATGAGGTCATGGTCACCGTAAATAGTAAAAATTAAGGTTTCGAGGGGGGTTGTCGATCAACATGTATCCTGGCATGCCTATAGGAATATCTCATGCCTTGCTGGCAAAGGAAAGTACACAGCAGGGGATCTCGGGTGCCTATAGGTAGTTTGGAACGAACTTTTTCGAAAAAATAGGCATAAAATGCAAACTGCAAGTTTGAATCGCACACGGACGAGACTATTGGAAACGTTATTTAAAGCCCTATAAGAATCCATTTATCCACTCTCAAGTTCAAGATCTTACCAGTCAAATGGGGCTTGGAACCACCCGATGGTCTCTACACGGGGGTTCTCGAAGTAAAAAAGGCAACTACGCGCGAATCGTGAGGTTAATTTGTGCATAGTATGGATCGTTGGAAAGGGGATTCAGATCCCTATGAGGTTTTAATGATATTTTCTCAGTTTGGAGATTTTACCAAGGTCAAACGGGGCTCGAGATCACCCGGTGGATTTTGGATCAGGTCGCGGAGTAAAAAGGTGAGTACGCACGAATCGTGAGGCCAATTCGCACACGGTATGGACCATTAAAAAGAGGATTCAGATACCTATGAGGTTTAATTAATCTTATCTTAGGTGGAAGAGTTAACCAAGGTCAAACGGGTCCTATAAGAACCTGGTGGACTCTAGATTATATCTCAGAGTAGGACCTAGGGTCTACGATTGGAGGAGAAGTGCTAGGGACCTAAGGAAGTATATGGGGGGTACTATGATGGGGTGTCTACAGAGCCCCTCAGTGGGTGAGCTTGGAACAAGTGGAGGTTGTTGAAGGATAGACACCTCATTAATTTTAAGGATTGGGAACCCTACTGGGGTTTAGAAGATGGTTGGTTAAAGGGTTGAGGTCGATCCTGTGGAACGAATGGGCGGGGGTGAAGATTACCGATTCAGGGGTCGAGGTCTATTATGTTGAAATGACTGATTCAGAGGGCCGAGGTCAATTTTGCGTACCTAAATATTTGAGATTGTCGATTCAGCGAGTCGAGGTCAATTCTGCGAACATAAAGAGTTGAAGTTACTGACTCAATGGATCAAGGTTTATTCTGTGAACCTAAGGAGTTGAAACGAAAAACTTAAAGGGTCGAGGTCAGTTCTACGGACCTAAAGAGTTAAGATGACCAATTTTGAGGGTCGAGGTCAATTTCGTTCACCTTAATCAATTTTACGGACCTAAAGAGTTTCAAATGACCGATTGAGAGGGTTGAGGTCAATTCTGCAGACGTAGATAAATTCTATAATCCTAAAGAGTTTACAATGACCAATTCAGAAGGACGAGATCAGTTCTAAGGACCTGGGTCAATTCTGCAAACCTAAAGAGTTTGAAATGACTGATTCAGAGGGTCGAGATCGATTCTACGAACCTAAAAAATTTAAACGACCGATTTATAAAATCAAGGTCAATTTTGCGAACGTAAGGGGTTTAAAATGACAGATTTAAAGGGTCGATGTCAATTCTATGGATCTAGATCAATTTTGTGGACCTAAAGAGTTTACATGACCGATTCAACGGGTCGAGGTCAATTCTGCGTACCTAAAGAGTTGAAGTGACCAATTTAATATTTCGAGGTTGATTCTATGAATCTATGAAATTAAAATGACCGATTCAAAGGGTTGAGGTCAATTCTATGGACATAAAGAGTTGAAATGACCAATTTAGTGGGTTGAGGTCAATTCTATGAATCTAAAGAGTTGAGACAACCGATTCAACGGGTCGGGGTCGATTCTATGGAGCTAAGGAGTTGAAATGAACAATTCAAAAGGTAAGGTCAATTTCGTAGAGTTGGGTCAATTCTGTGAACCTAAAGATTTTTTGGCGGGAGTGTTTTCCAATTCTGGCTCCAATGGCGAGGGTATCGGTGTGGCGAGTTTAGTTGCACTTGGATTTTGATTCTCCTGTGGAGTATGCTGAAGATGAGAGATTTGTATGTGCTGATGGATCTTCTTATATTCCTGTTGGGGATTAATGAGCACTTCGTAAATGTTTTGGTGGTCCTTAATGAGTTGTTCTCAAAGTATTGGCGTTCTTGATCTTGCAGGGATTTTTAGGAAATTTTTGGATTTTTCTGGAATTTTTGCTACGAAATTTTGAGGGCACTGCCAATAAGCATAACTGAGGAGGTGCCTACGGGAATAACGCATATATTCCTGGGCTTTTTGGGTGAGGAGAAAGGTCACTGCTAATACGCAGGTCTAAGGGATTACCGATCATCATACCCCTTAGTCTCCTATAATAAGGAGGCATCCCTCTTCATTTTTTCACACTTTTAAGCAATTTAATCTCTTGCTTTATCTCTCTAAAATTCAATTTTGAGTCTATTTCTTCAAAAGAACTCATGGAGAGCACCTGAGACAACAATAATAGTTCGATGGCAACTGTTGATTGGGAGGGTTTGGAATGGTGGGTTGTTGTGCCGATGGCGTTGGGAAATGAGAATGTGCATGAAAACTTTGAGCTTGTGCTAGATGAGAGGGTTTTGTTGAGGGAGTTAGCGCATCATCATTCTGTGAGGGTGAAGAACCATAACAGTTATGTAAGTGTTGGCTCTTTTGCTTCCATTTTTCTTTTTTTTTTCCTTTTTTCATCCTTATGATGCTGAAGGTTTTTCCTTGATTTCTATGAAGGTAAAAATAGCTTCTTCGAGCATTCTCTCCTGGGGGGTCGATCAAAATGAAGGAGGTCTAGGACCGCCTTCCTGTGGCTATTCGGTTGCTGGTAGAGACTTCTAGGTTTATCCCACTGGCAGGGTCTTTGGATGAGACACCGGTTTCCATCACAGTATTATGGAAACTAGGTGAGAGGTGGTGGGACAGGACCCACACATTTCATTTGGGTGTCGGGGAGATGATGGTTACTCCTCTTGATGTTTAGCAGCTATCGGGGTTAGAGTGCGCAGGTTAGCAGATTGTGGTGGATGACACTCTACAAGTTTTAGAGGTGGAAGTGTGAGCTACCTTGGAGGATATAGGGAGGATCGTGTTGGACGATTCTTTTCATATATCCATGATTAATGATACTTTGTTGTGTAGGAATATTAATGAGACCATCGGGCTGTAGGTGAGGTAGACAACCCGTGTATTTATTCTTCTTCTGTTGGGAGGGTCTGTGGTGGTGACGAGTGGAGATGTCGTCCATCTGTGGTTTCTTTAATTTTTAGGATCATTTCAGAGATCCATTTATATGATCGGGGAATCATTAACACTGGCTTCCCTTTATGATTCTTTGTATGCTTTCATTCGGTGTTACCAATAGAATTTTACAGGACCCACGTATCTCTTGGAGGTAATCTTTAGATTCAGTTTCCCCTTATTTTCTTGTTGTCTTTCGCTTTCTTTATTTTGACTTTTGTGTTGCCTTCTGCGAATGTGGTTTTATGAGGTGATAGCGTACAACATCAATTTGATATTTCTAAAGGCGAGCGAGCCGGGTAATTTCTCTTGGATGTATAGATAGGGGAAGTCGAGCAGGCGTTCGAACCAATCCCTATCTTTGAAGGATGTGCGGGTGGTGCTGAACGCCCTGACGAGCAATCAAGTTCAGTTTTTATCCTTGTCCTTTCTGTGGCATCAAAAAAAAATTTGGTAGACTACTGACTCTTATTGGAGAATCATGTAACCTTCAACTCATGGTTCTTATCTTTAAGGGTCATGGGGGTTACGGGCATGCACACACGGATGAGGAGGGTTCTGGCGCACGAGTTCGGGTACATCTGATACCTGGTAGAGAGAGTGGTTTGGTAGACTATGAAGGGTGAGTGGAGTTCCCTCCATCGGTGACCCAGGTGTATGTGATGCAGGTAAAGGAGATGTCTAATGAGGCCAGGGTGATGGCGATAGAGGGTGAGCCTTATACGCATTATACCACTATAATGACAGGTTACTTATACCTCAGACTTTGCGACCACTTGGTTGATGTCGTTGTGCATTTATGATGTGGATAACATGCCTCCACCTGCTACTGGATCTGGGAGAGCGACCACCGTACCAGCAATGTCGGCCATATCACAGGGGGAGGTATAACAGCGGCAACGTAGGAGGTTATGTTTCACCATATTTCCACCCCCTTTTATCAATTCGGGTGCATAGTGGGGAGGTGATATCGGTGCCTCATGCAGTGATAGATGGATTCGCGGGTCTTCCTGAGAAGGCTCTTCGAAGAGACGTATGACCCTTTTCTTGCTTTTTCCATTTTTATGTTTTCTTCTCCTCATTACGGAATTGCTTTGACTATGGAAATTTGGTTCTTTTTACAGTCCATCTGTGTCTCAACCACCTGACTGCGGGACATACGGGACTGGATGGCTTCGGTGCCAGATTACGTGATAAAGTTGGCCAGTTCCTACTTAGTTTCGTATACTACATCTAAGGAGAGCTTTGGTTTTGGGAGTGGGGGTCCATCGCACGTCATCGGGGGATGCATGTTCAGCGAGGCACTTGATTGTGAGGGGATTATGAGAGAATTTGTACGGTTCGGGATGTATCCCAATTTATCTTTTATTTTTCCTTTTTCTGTTGTACTTGTAGGAACAATGTAATTATTCTTAACAAGTTAATATAAGAGATGCCTTTTTTGTGTTATCTTGATTTAATGGCTTACTTTACTTGCACTTTAATTTGTTGCTGAGGTTTTTTATATTGCAAAGATAAGATAAAATTCAACAAATAAAAGGGGGACTCGAAGATTGATTTCTTATAGGTTAAAGAAATCTTTATGTTGGAAGTTATGTACAAAAGAGGAAAGTCAGTTATTTCCAAAAATTGGGGGTTGTTGATTGGCATTCCCTTTGGCCTGCATATCTGCATAAGGGTCAAGTCAAAATCAATTCTTTGGCTTTGATTTCACTTATGGCTTGTCTTTTATGGATGCTTTTGGTATAAAAGAGGGCTTTTATGAATGGTTTTCATCATCTAATCTTAATTTCTTTCTGTTGCAACTTTTCTTCTTCTTCTTCTTCTTCTTCTTCTTCTTCTTCTTCTTCTTCTTCTTCTTCTTCTTCTTCTTCTTCTTCTTCTTCTTCTTCTTCTTCTTCTTCTTCTTCTTCTTCTTCTTCTTCTTCAGCAATGGCACTTCCCACGTCTGAGACCTTTACAACGTATCTCAAAGTCTTAGAGGCCATGTGACTCTAGCACATTAGTTATGAAGCTTTCAACTTGCATCATGTCTCCTTGTGGCGTAATCGTCCTATAGACTGGAATCTTCTGTAAGTGACTGTATAATTCTAGTACCCTGAAGACCTTGTCTTCCGATTTGGCATGGATAGGTGTGTCCCACCTACGAAGAATTTTTTTTACTATGCTAGGTCTCAGCCCTAGTGTGGCAGTAGCTATATCAGATTTATCTCATTCTCCTCGGGTGTCATTAGCAGAGTTTCTCTATGTCTCCCCTTCAACTACCTGGCCGTTGGTGCATGGAAGTAATATCGCCCTCCCGATAGTAATGAATTTTTTGTTCTAGAGGGATTTTACTGATAACAGCTTTATCAGTGTCGTAGCCGTAGGATTGACTACCAAGCTTCTCTTGGTGATCAACGATCTAGCGATTGACCCTCAAGTAGACACGATAGTGATGTGGATATCTTACCATTATAGTCTGACTGCGATGTTATCGGTGGAGACTCTAAATGGTCTGGATGCGTGGAAGGAGGGTTGGGTTGACTTCTTGTGAGGGAGCCATGTCATGTTGTTTACGTGGTTATTCGAGAGACTGCGTATGGTGGCCTTTCCTATGTACCCTCTGTCAGGTGTTCCCAATTTTTTCTAGGCCTTTCTTAAGTTTCTACCCATCAATAGAGAACTGGGTAAACTGGCTTGTAGAGCATGGGCTCCAATGTCTTCGCTGGTCTATACTGTGGTGGGTGAACTTGCAGCCTATTTTCTAACTAGGGTATTATCAGTACGTATGGTTGGTGGGTCTTCCTCAGACCTCTTTTTACTTTCCATGAAAGCATTTATGCCAAGTTGGATGGGAAAAAATCATTCCTCCATGCATAATTAACTTCTTCCTGTGGAGGACTAGACTAAGTCTTGGAGGATGATATTGGGGCCCTTATGGAAACACCGCCAACCGTCTACCCATCCGTCATAATTTATTGGGGAGGCTAGGTACATATTGGAGGACTACCTGAAGTGGTTGTGTAAGAGGGTGGCTAAGAAGATTCCAGATGAGGGGACTGAGATGGCTCGTAATGTTCGACACTTTGGAAGAATATGTCATGGTTCCATCCATACTTATAAAGGCCTATCGCTGTATGAAGCGCATTCGAAGCTATAACCATGAGTGGGATTCTTGGGATCCTCCAGGGATAAGAAATGACGATGAAGCGAGTCCATCAAGTAGTTAAAGGCAAGGTCTTGGGGTATGAGAAGTTTTTCAAGGTTCTGGGAGGTTTGTGAGAAGGTTGTGTTTTGTTTGGTAGGTGTTTTATTTTTTGTGAAGCTGTTAATGATGCGGGGTTTTGGGTTTTGATGTTTTATATGGGTTTGTAATGGATCGGGTTGTTGTTTTTCATTCCCATTGTTGATATGTCATGTAATATTTGTATTCCTGGTTTTTAATAAAAGAACAAGATTTTGACTTATTTTGTTGTGTGTTTGATGAATTTTGTATTTGAACTATCTATACTGACCGTTAAGGCGTACATAATCTATTTGTTCATTTAAGTGATGAGCGAGACCACCATTCTCAGAGGGAGAAAAGAATAGCATTTTATGAGACAGAAAGGACCGTGCCAATGTATGTCTTATGGGCTACCTATGTACCTCTGTTGATTTGAAATTTTGTGAGCTTCGCTTTTTTTGAAAAGGGGTTTATGAGAGGATCAGGTCCTACGTATTTCTAAGTAGAGAGGAAAGAAGATATATTTTTTTAAATAGAGGGGAATGAGAAGGGTCATAGCGCGACGAGCATTCAGACTAAGGGTAAAAGTTTTTTAGATGGTCCAAGTTGATAGGAAGCACCATTTCTTCGCCGTCGAGCATTATGGCGCCACTAGAAAGGATTTTCTTCCAAATGTAGTGGCCACTCCAATTGGTTTTGAATTTTCCTCTTGGATCATAGGCGGGTTCTATAATTTCTTTGAGGGCAAGATCTCCTTCTTGGACACTGTGATCCTTCACCTTTTTGTTGAATGATCGCGCAATACGACGATGGTACCATTGTATGTGGTAGAGAGTTTCCAATCTCCTTTCGTCTAAGAACGAGAGTTCGTCGTAGCAGCTTTTATGACAATTGATACGGCGGAAATATTGCGTATTTCACCCGTTAACCTACGCGTTATTAGCCCCCTCGGGTATCTTATTCCCTATATTTAGGCTCGTTAACCAGACAACCCTCGGATTTCTATGTTAACATGTTTCGCAGGTGTTAATTGAGCTTTTGTAGGTATTTGGATGCTAAGTGTGAAGTCCGGATGCGTTTCGCTCGATTTCCGTACACAACCGCACGCGCAAGGGCATTTTAGTCTTTTGACAACTTGGGCACCTGGCCCGACATCTACACGGAAGTTCTATCCCTCCTCGCTAGCTTCGCGTGGCCGCAAACGGTGCGCGATTCCGATGCATAACGACAAAGTTACGGCGATTGGAGCGACGTTGGATTGTATGCCAAAACAGGGAGGATTGCAGGCTGCCCTGCTTGGTCGATCTATCGACCATAAGGGTCGATCGATCGACTCTTCTGATTTTTGCCAAGAATTACACTGTCGATCAATCGACCAAAGGGGTCGATCGATCGATCCCCTTTTTTTCTGCAGATATTTTCTTTTCTTTTCTTTCTTCTTTTCTTTTATTCTAACTTACTATATAAGCTAATTTTGTTGTAATATTCAGGATAATGAGTTTCATACGTTTTTAGGTTAGTTCTTAGCTAGGGTTTGGGGTTTTTGCTTGGTTTGGCTTCAATTCTCTTAGGTTTGACACCCCATTTGGATTGTAAGTTGTATTATTCATTACCCTCACCATTAATATAGTTTGTATCCATTACTTTCTTGCTTTCTAGATTAATTTCATGCTTTGTTAATTAGTTTAGTTATTTATTTCTTGCTTAATTAGTTTATTGCTTTGTTAATTAGTTTCATTTATGTCTATCCCTTAGATAAATAGGGTCGGGATTTCATTTCCGCCATTTTCGGGCCCCGAGCTCCGAAAACTAGGTTTAGTGCAAAATCGCGTTTAATTGAAACCGCGCGTATCAAAGTTGGATTGCTAAGCGTTTATCTTTCTTTGTCATGCAACGTTAGAGTTTATAGCGACAATCCGAATTTAATCCGCGCGTGATCATTTTTCAGTTAAATGTTTTATCTCGCAACTTTGGGTTAAATTCCTTCTTGCGTGATGTTTATGCTTAATTGTATATGCTCGATTAGATTGCTTTCGAGCCTTAACTCTAGTTAGTAGTGGTTTCGACCCGTTTGGTTGAATGCGATCTCGATCCTAGCTTTACTTTAATTTAGCGTAACTTCTCTTTTCTTTTGTCACCATAACCACCCTATCACCTTTTCTTTTATTTATTTTACACCGCTTTTATTCCTGAAGTAATTAAAACAATTAACATCTGAAATTTAATAATTCCCTGCGGATTCTCGATACCCGACTTACCGCTCTACTTGCCCCGCAAGTGTAGTTGTAACTTAGGTTTTTGTATTGAGTTGGCGAAACGAAAACAACGATTAGCGTCTTTACACGCGCTACTTTTCGCGCTCGATCAAAATGGCACCGTTGCCGGGGAGTGTGTTTTAGATAGTAATTGTTTTATTATTTCGTAGTATTTTTCCTTTCCTATTTGTATTCTTTCTTTTAACCTTTCTTGCAGGATTAGCATATTTGAGCGCTAAGGAACTTTGATTCGCGGTTACTCACTTTCTTGCTCGGATTCTCCATCTACAAACAACAAGGTAATCATGTCCTACTATTATAGTTATTACGGTCATTCTAATGATTCATACTTTGGGGATAGTTTTCAAGTTTTTCATTTTCAAGACTTTCTTGAAAATGAAAGACTTGAAAACATTTATCGAAATGAAAATCGTTATTGGGAGCTTGAGTTGGATTCATTATTCGAATCCAATGACGATTCTTATTTCATTACTTTCGAAGACGAGTTTCAACCAAATGAGGAGTCCGAGGCTCTTGAGCTGAGGAAGCCTACTTTGGAAGAGACTTTGCTTCTTTACTCCCAAGGTTTGGAAAGCTTAAATGATTCTGGAATGAGACTTGGTGCACTTTGCGATGAGATGAATTCTTATGCACAAAACAACGAGGAGGTGGAAACTTGTGTTTCACCTCACTTTTTCAGAGAATTTCTCATCGAGTGTGAATCTTTCTCCTCCGAAATTCAATCTCCTTCCGACGATGAGTCGATTGAGATTGAATTTGTTTCATCACCATATACGTTTTCCGTCATTGAACCATTAGAATTACCGTTTGATTCCTATGAGTCGGTAGAAATTAAAACTTCTACACTTTTTGCCGATGAGGACTCTTTACCGGACTTGTTTTCGATGGATCCTATCCCCGTGTGTGCACTATCTCCCATTCCACTTGAAAAATCTTTGGGAGATGAGTCAATTTTTCTTGGATCTCTAGTGTACCTTTTCCCCTTGTTATCCAAATCCCCCATCGTCCGCCCAAAATTTCAAATTGGCGATGGTTCATTTTTTTCACCACCCACATGCCTTCCGTTGTTCAAACGGAATTCATATCTTTCGGGAGGCATGTTCACTTTGGAGGGTCCACCGTTGATCTTTCAAAGTCAAATCCCTTTTTGGGTGGACCCTCAACTATTTAGACTTCTAGTGTATAGTTAGTGTGAAGCCTAAATAGTAGGTTGTAAATAGTTAGCTTTTTAATTTTCTTTCTTTCCTTTTTTTTCTTTCCTTTTTAATTTAGTCTAGTGTAATTAGTTAACTTTTTGTTATTTGTTTTTTCTATGCTCGGTACTAACTTGTTTTGTAGATTTCATTGGACTCATGCTTATGGAGATCGCTCCAATTTTGGGTAATATCGTTCTTTTCCTCTCTTTGTGTTGTGTTCTTAATGCGCATTGAGGACAATGAAACATTTAAGTTAGGGGCCGTAGGATATTCTATCCATTTCATGTGTAGTCCATGGATTTGCTTACTTTTAGTTACTAAGTATGCCTTTTTGTGAAAAATTTGAAAATTTTCAAAAATATTTTCTTTCTTTTTTCTCCTTTGTTGGGCATTTTGCCTTGTTTCCAGTGATAAATTTTAATAATTGTCCGATCCAATAGACAACTCAATGATGCATGTTCTCGATTTTAGAAGTTATTAGACTTTAGTCCTCAAATCATTGATATTGTGAATAACTTCATGAATTAAACTTTATCCCATGAGCATATGCACTTTCTTGGTTCTATTGATTTGGTTTAAGATTTTTATAACTCGGTATGCTTTTGCTGCATTGTATATACTTACACCGAGTGAGATTAGAGACTTATCTTCATTTGTGAGTGTTATACACTATTCTTTTCTCATTGAAAACGTTGAATTCGTTGGTAATCTCTCTATTCTTTCATTTGACCGTTCATTAATTGAGTTCATACTTGAAATGTGTTACTTGAGCATGATTTTCATATATTGTTTTGACTCGAGAATTGCATAAACTTTGTGAAATGATCATAGGCCCTCTTTCTTATATCACCCATAATAGCCTTGACCTCACCCTTATATGTTTACCCTCGTTAACCCCTTTGAGCCTAAATATAGTCTTTCGTTTCATAACCCAAATCCAATAACCAACTCCAAATTGGAGTTATATGCCATACATACACCTTACATACCTTTGTTTGGAATGTTGCTTGGGATTGAATGCTGTTGTTGTATTGCGGTTGCAATTTTAGGCATATGAGAGTTTGATAAGCAAAGAAAAGAAAGTAGTGAAAAAAAAAGTGAAGAAAAAGAGAAAGCAAAAAGCAAAAGAAAACAAAAGAGAAAAATGAGAAAAAGAAGAAAAGAAAATAAAGAGAAAGTTGTATATGTTGTGTATATTGTGTTCAATAAGCTTTGATTACTTTCTCCGATGATATATCTAATGCCGTTTTGGAACTTGTTTTTCCAATTTTGTTATTGCACGCATTTTTCAATTATCCCGAGTTTTCATCCCGAACACTTTGAATCCGTACATATATCCTTCATTTCGTACCTTAACCCCAAACCTACATTATAACCTTATTCAAGTCCTATGTGATCTTAAGTTGATGTAATTCAAAAGTTTAAATAGTTTTGATAATCTGTGAAAATGCATTTCGCCTCTTTTAGTGTGCGGTATCCTTTCACCGAGATTGCAATTTTTATTTCCTATATAGCGTTCCTCATTCGTGACATGTGCGCGGCCTAGTTTCCATTTACAATTACTCTTTATGCCCGCATGTCCCGTGTATTACCTCCCTTTTCATAGTGAATTCATTTGTTGAGCGTAATGCCCGTGAGGATTGAATGTATGCATGCTTTGATGTTTAGTATCCGAATTATTTAAGTTTTTCGCCAAATCATACTTTGCATATGCTCACTTCCCTCCCACATGTTAGAGTTTCAATTCATTGAGGTGCATTCGATAATGTTAATGACTACGGACTTCTCATGCGAATTCGTTTGCTATGCTAATAACATGTTGAAATCTTGTTCGCACTGATGAGTTTGTCTTACTTGATTGGGCATATTTTGAGGAAACTTTATGATGTTTGTGGGTTTCATCCCTGAAAACCCTCACGAGACGACACTCGTCCACTAGGGTAACCTAGGGGTTTAACGGCTTATTGCATACGCTAAATGCAATCGAATCGCCCGCGAAAGTGGCTTTATCTTTTTATTACTTTTATACCATACTTTTGTACTCTCTCCTGTGTTGGTTTACTAGTTCTTCTTGTTGCATCTTATTTCATTGCTAGGGACTAGCAATGTGTAAGTTAGGGGGTGTGATACGGCGGAAATATTGCGTATTTCACCCGTTAACCTACGCGTTATTAGCCCCCTCGGGTATCTTATTCCCTATATTTAGGCTCGTTAACCAGACAACCCTCGGATTTCTATGTTAACATGTTTCGCAGGTGTTAATTGAGCTTTTGTAGGTATTTGGATGCTAAGTGTGAAGTCCGGATGCGTTTCGCTCGATTTCCGTACACAACCGCACGCGCAAGGGCATTTTAGTCTTTTGACAGCTTGGGCACCTGGCCCGACATCTACACGGAAGTTGTAGCCCTCCTCGCTAGCTTCGCGTGGCCGCAAACGGTGCGCGATTCCGATGCATAACGACAAAGTTACGGCGATTGGAGCGACGTTGGATTGTATGCCAAAACAGGGAGGACTGCAGGCTGCCCTGCTTGGTCGATCTATCGACCATAAGGGTCGATCGATCGACTCTTCTGATTTTTGCCACGAATTACACTGTCGATCGATCGATCAAAGGGGTCGATCGATCGATCCCCTGTTTTTCTGCAGATATTTTCTTTTCTTTTCTTTCTTCTTTTCTTTTATTCTAACTTACTATATAAGCTAATTTTGTTGTAATATTCAGGATAATGAGTTTCATACGTTTTTAGGTTAGTTCTTAGCTAGGGTTTGGGGTTTTTGCTTGGTTTGGCTTCAATTCTCTTAGGTTTGACACCCCATTTGGATTGTAAGTTGTATTATTCATTACCCTCACCATTAATATAGTTTGTATCCATTACTTTCTTGCTTTCTAGATTAATTTCATGCTTTGTTAATTAGTTTAGTTATTTATTTCTTGCTTAATTAGTTTATTGCTTTGTTAATTAGTTTCATTTATGTCTATCCCTTAGATAAATAGGGTCGGGATTTCATTTCCGCCATTTTCGGGCCCCGAGCTCCGAAAACTAGGTTTAGTGCAAAATCGCGTTTAATTGAAACCGCGCGTATCAAAGTTGGATTGCTAAGCGTTTATCTTTCTTTGTCATGCAACGTTAGAGTTTATAGCGACAATCCGAATTTAATCCGCGCGTGATCATTTTTCAGTTAAATGTTTTATCTCGCAACTTTGGGTTAAATTCCTTCTTGCGTGATGTTTATGCTTAATTGTATATGCTCGATTAGATTGCTTTCGAGCCTTAACTCTAGTTAGTAGTGGTTTCGACCCGTTTGGTTGAATGCGATCTCGATCCTAGCTTTACTTTAATTTAGCGTAACTTCTCTTTTCTTTTGTCACCATAACCACCCTATCACCTTTTCTTTTATTTATTTTACACCGCTTTTATTCCTGAAGTAATTAAAACAATTAACATCTGAAATTTGATAATTCCCTGTGGATTCTCGATACCCAACTTACCGCTCTACTTGCCCCGCAAGTGTAGTTGTAACTTAGGTTTTTGTATTGAGTTGGCGAAACGAAAACAACGATTAGCGTCTTTACACACGCTAATTTTCACGCTCGATCAACAATATTCTTCGCATAACTTATTTTCTATCATAACCCGTAGAGATGGTAGTTTTTATTTAATAGGAAGAACCGCTTCCATATCGTTAGCTAGAGAATAGGGAGTAGCCCCACTAGGTGTTCTGATGGAGCTACGGTATCCCCATAGAGCATATGAGATCCGATCGGTCGAGTCTCAGTATCTTTCAGTCATCTTGATGATGATGGTCTTGAGGTTTTTGTTGGCAGCTTTGATAGTGCCATTGGTTTGCGGTCGGTAATGAGAGGATTTGTGCCTTTTAATTCCATAATCGTCAACTAGTTTTATGACCTAGGATAAGAAATATAGTCCATTATCTGACACCAACTCATGGGGAACTCTTTAGCGACAAATGATATTCTTTCTGGTGAACTTGGCTACTTTATTCGCATTCAGTACCGCGTATGACACAGCTTCAACCCGTTTTGTGAAGTAGTCAATAGCGACCAGGATGAATTCATGCCCATTTGAAGCTTGGGAGTGACTTTCTCGATGATGTCGATGCCCCGAGTGGAGAAGGTCCAGGGATAGGTCATGTTATAGAAATCTCGAGGAGGCAAGTGCTTAAGGTTTGCGAACTGCTAGCATTTGAAGCATCTTTGAACATAAGCAGTACAGTCTTGAACTATTATGGTCTAATAGTATCCTTGATGGATGATTTTCTTAGCATTCATGTGACCGTTTATGTGGAGCCCACATCCCCCACTGTGGATTTTTTGCATCATGTTTTCTATCTCAGTCCCTGCTATGCAATACCAATGGGTTCCATCGAAGTTTCTCTTGCAGAATGTTTTGTTGTAGATGATATACTGGGCATACATCTTGTGGAGAGTCGCATGATCTTTCTTGTCAGCATCTCGGGGATACTTACCATATTTGAGGAGGCAACAAATGTCATAGTACCACAATCATACTATGTATGGATCTTCTTTTGTAACGAATTTGATGTGGTCGCCATGGGTGGGTGGTGCAGCTTCTTTCTGAACTAGAAAGGCGGCTAATTTTTTTCCCTCGGCCATGTCGACCATGGAGGCAAAGGTTTATAGTGCGTCGACCAGGCTATTATTTGAGGGATGAAGGTAATGGAAGGTGACATCTTCAAACCGGGAGGCAATCTCCTCTAGGTGACTGTGCAAGGGTAGGAGCTTCCCATATTTGACTTTTCATTTTCAGCGGATTTACCTTACAATGAGGGTCGAGTCTCCATAGACGTCCATGCATTTGATTCCTTTTTCCCGGGTGATCTTGATCCCTACGGTTCATGCCTCGTATTCTGTCATATTGGTGGTGCAAGAGAAATCTAACTTAATGGAAATGGGAGTGTGAGAGTCATCGGGGGTGATCAGGAGTATCCCATTACCATACCCTTTCTTATTGGTAGCTCCATCGATGCCACCTGAGGTCCTCGGAGAGGTATAGAGGATGTCTTCATATGGGAATTCGGACATCCAAACCTCAGTTCCTTCCATGGGATTTTTGGCAAGGTAATTGGAGATGGATTTCCCTTTCGTAACTTTCTGTGTGACATAAATGATGACGAACTCGGCCAGTAACATCAGCCAGTGGTCCATGCAGCTAGACATAGCGGTCTTCTCTAACAGGTATTTCATTGGATCCATTTGGGACACTACTTTGATAAGGAATGCAAGCATGTAGTATCGGAGCTTCTGTGTGACCCGAACCAAGGTGACACGCCTTCTCTAATGGAGTGTAGTTTACCTCGTACTCGGCTAGTTTTTGACTAGCATAGTAGATTGCTCTCTCCTTATGGGATTCCTCAATGCATTGGGCCAACATAGCCCCTATTGTAGTGTCGATGACAGTTAAGTTTATGAGGGGGGGGGGGGGAGACCTTGCTGCGGAGGCATGAACACCGAAGGTCAGGTGAGTGTAAGGACATATTTTCCGCCATTGTCCCTAACTTCTAGTTTACAATGAGTATAGCGTAAACCATCAAGGTAATTTTCATTCACACGTTCAAAAAGACGGATCCGATTATCAAGCAACTTCAACATCTCCACGTCATCACCTATATTTAGAATGGATTTTGTTTTGTGTTTGTGGATTTTTTACTAAGTGTTAGGATATTTTCCTAAAATGGTTTTTGTCAAAATGAGGTGTTTTTAAACAGTGTTTTTATTTAAAAAGATAATTTTCACCAATAGTTGTTAGAACGACATGACCTTGTCATTTGAACGACCTGAACAAGTCATTAGAGGTCTTATTTGATTCCCTACATCGACATGCTTCTAATGAGGGCGTATTGTTTTAGTTTTTAATGTTCATTATATGGGTCATTAGACGGTCGCTTCTAGCGAGATACACATTGTTCGAACGACCTATAGAACTCGTTCAATTGACTTTTTGCCACCTTGATTTTGTGCCCGCCTATAAATACTGGCTTCGTAAATATTTTTCTTTAAAACTTTTTATTTATGAAAATTACAGACCTGCTGCATTTAAGTCCTCACTTTTTATAGGGAATAAACACTTTTTGATTCACATAAACAATCCCAAGTATGTTTAACAATCATCTTTGGAACCTAAACAATTCAATATGGAAGTTATTCTTGTGGGGAGATTTCTTCATTGCTGATCTTGTGGAACCCGAGGGTATTCACTGCTGAAGGAGGAGGACTGAGGTTGCGGTCTTTGTGAGTTCTTATGGAAATTCATTATTTTGTTTCTCTATTGTATTGTGAGTTGCGATTTGCATAAATTTAGTGAAATAAAAGGTTTAGCCCCTATGGGGGGTTTATCCTGAATTTCTGAATTATTTACAAGTTTGATTTGAATCACATAGTTGAATATTCTAGGGTTAATTAAAATGGAATTTGTTTGTGGGTTTGACATCTAATAAAATAAGTTTAATCCATCTAAGAGTCGCGCACTCTCAAATTGGTATCAGAGTTGGTTTCACCAAATTATCGTGAGATCTTTTTTTCGCAAAATATTTTTCTGAGATATCAATGTTTTGAAAATTTGATTGTGAAAAATCGAAAATTTTCTAATGAATAACTTATATAATCGGATGCCTGTCTTTGATGGTACAAATTATTCATATTGGAAGGCCCGTATGAGATCATGTTTAAGAGCTATTGATGAAAGTGTATGGCTTATTTGTGAAACAAGGTGGACTCCTCCCATTATCACTTTTGATAATATTGTTGGCCCTAAGCCCGTGTCTTCCTAGGCTAATGAGGGATTTAAGTGGAGTAATTTAAACTCTTGTGGCCTTAGTGCTATTTTTAGAGTCGTCACCCCTGATGATTTATGTCGCATCACGACGTGCTCCACATTAAAAGAGGCATGGGATACCCTACAGTTTACTCATGATAGTTCCAATGTTGTCAAGTCATTGAAGCTTCAAAATTTGACCACTCGATTTGATACTATCACTATGTAAGAGTCCGAGAGTTTAGATGAATTTTATGCTAGGTTTGTCGGACATTGTCAACAATAGTTTTAATTTGGGTGAGAAAACTGAGGAGTCGAGAGCTGTGAAAAAGATTTTGAGGTCACTCCCTTCCTGATTTATTAATAAGGTCATCATGCTTAACTCTCTAGGGATTTTAGACACTCTTAGGTTAAAATAACTCATAGGAGACCTTCAGACTAATGAGATAGATATATTCCCTAAGACAGTGAAACATAAGGATAGAGGGATAGATTTAAAGACTCAAACTATGAAAAATAAAAAGGAGAAAGTTTGTGAGTCTGAATCTGATAGTGAGGTTGATTTTGATGACTTGGCCTTATTTGCCAAATATTTAAAAAGTTTCTCAAATTGTTGTATTTCTCAATTGTATTGTAAGATGTGATTTGCATAACTTTCGTGAAATAAAAGGTTTTTCCCCTTTGGGGATTTTTCCAAAATTTGTGAATTCTTTACATGTTTGAATTGAATCACAAAGTTGTATGTTCTAGGGTTAATTAAAATTGGAACTTGTTCGTAGATTTGAAATCTAATTAAATAGGTTTAAACCATCAGAAAATTGCGCACTCTTTGTGAGGTATAGTTTGATGTGATCGAAAGCATTTTTGGAACACCTTGTTCCAAACTTTTGTTGAATCCTTCCGGAGAAGTAAGAAAATGGGCTCGAAGATATGTCAATTGGATGAAGAGTAGACTAATGTATTGTAGCTTACCCAGGAATCCACGCACTTATTTCTCCATTATGGGTGGTGCCATCTCGAGTATGGCCTTTAATTTTGTGGGGTCTTCCTTAATCCGTTTTCACTGATCGTGAATTCGAGAAGTTTACCTTTAGTGACATCAAAGACGTATTTTTGCGGTTTAAGTCGCATCTGGTACTGTCATAATCACTCGAAGAATTTCCTTAGGGTAGTAATGTGGCCTTCTAAAATCTTGGATTTGATAACCATGTTATCGACATAAACCTCGACTTTCTTGTGGACAAGGTCATGCAGAATGGTTGTAGAGGAACTTTGTTAGGTAGCCTCGGCATTCTTGAGACCGAATGGCATGACTATGTAGAAAAAGGTTCCCCACGGGGTGATGGAGGCAGTATTTTCCTAGTCGTCTGGATGCATCTTAATCTGATTATACCTAGTGAAACCATAGACACATGACTTGAGAGCATAACTAGCAGTGTTGTCTATGATCATGTCGATGTTAGGTAGAGGATAATTGTCATTTAGGGATGCCTTATTCATATATCGATAGTCGACGCACATGTAGGACTTTCCCTCCTCATTTCGGCATAAGGATGATGTTTGCAAGCCACGTAAAGTATTCGACCATGCGAATGAAGCTTATTTTTAACTGTTTCACCATTTCATCTTTGACCTTGAGGTACCATTCTGTTCCTAGCTTCTCATTTTCTGCTTGATAGGTTTTCTCTCTGAGAAGGTAGGGATCTCATGTTGTGTACCGGACATGTCGACGTAGGACTGTGCAAAAAAAATCCACAAGCGCTTTTAAAAGCTCTTCAAATTTCGACCACTCATGCTCTTCGAGGGTGGACCCTATCCTAATCTCGTGTATATGGATACTATAACCAATATTAATAACAATAGTCTCATCATCATTAGTTTAAACGCAATTATGTTGTTTATTTTTTTTCCTTATCTATATCAATTAAGAATTGTTTATTTACTAAGTAATCTTTATCAAAAGTTTGATCAGAATCAAGACAATTGATGTAAGGCACGACAAGATACTCAAAATCATCATTTATTTCCTTAAAAGAGTTTACAGTAAATACTTGAGAAATACATCCTTCGTATATGGAGAAAACATGTGAAGAGGAAGCACACAAAGTCAAAATCTTATACTCTAATTGGGCATTTCATCCTGAAAATCAGGACTTTGACACGATCTGTAATGATTTCTATGAAGCAGCCGACTTGGTGAAAAATAATGGGGAAAAACCAAAGTGGTGATGTGGTGGATTGAGAGGTTGGTTAATGAATTAAATATTTATGATGGAGTATGTGGTAGTAGTGAACCTCATCATGTGGATGTAGTTGAAAAATTCAAACATCATCACCTATTGGTGCTATTAATACCACGCCTAAAGAAAGTAGATAAATTCATAGTCCCATAGCAGTCTATGGTAAAGGTCGACCACCTGTCAAAGGACATAGTCAAAGTTTGAACAAGTTATTAGAAATATAAAAGAAAAGAAAAAGAGTAAAGAGTAAAGAGAAAGTCGAGAAAGTTGATAACATCAATTTGGATTTGCAAATGGTTAGTTCTTAATTTATTTCAAACTCTAAAATTTTTGTAAGTCCTAATTTATTTCAAACTCTAAAATTTTTGTAAGTCCTAATTTATTTCAAACTCTAAAATTTTTGTAACCTTTTAAAATGGTATGTTTATTGTTATATAGGCATCTCAAGATTTAAACACGTTCGGAGGACCCGCTGTGAATGTTGGTGATTTTGAATATGCTTCTCAACGTGGATATCAATTGTACTACGTAGCACTTGGTTTTCAACAACCTTTTTTGGCAAACAACCCCAACATTTTTCCAAGTGTTAAAGCCTTTCCCCATGGATTTAATCCAAATATATCTTATGGACTAGGATTTTGGAGTGCTCCATATGGAGATGATTAACATAACAATTGATATATAAGTTGTCTAATGCTACTATTTAAATTAGTTTTACTATCTTCAACGTAATTGCAATATTTAAAATTCTATGTAATGGAATTTTTTGCAACAATTAAGTGGTTTATTTGGTATTTTGGTTAGGTATTTATTACTGAATTTTTAAATTGCGGTTGCTATATTTTTGTTTAAAGTGTAGATTTTTTTTTAATTCAACATTTTTTTTTTAACTCTAGTTGCTGTTTGTTTAAATAATACACTACACCAAAAAAGGGTTTTGTAACTTTTAACTCGCAAAGGGTTGTAAGGGTAAAAAACCTTGATAAAACAAATCGAAGCCATTGTCAAGGTCTTTGACCATGACACGACCATGACAACAACTTGACACGATGATGTCACAGTCAAAGACTTGACAATGGTATTGTCACGGTCGTGCCAAGGTCAAAGACCGTGGAAATATTTGTTTGTTTTCACGGTCTTTGACCCTGACACAACCGTGACAACAAAAAAAAAAATAAAACCCTACGTCTCTTATTATGTTTGGTTGTTCCATACTCTCTCTCTCTCTCGCTCACACACACACACATACAGAAAAAAAATGATTTAGCCCCAAATCCCAAATCCCAAACCCCAAATCGATTTCTCTCTTCCTCTCTCCCTCTCTCCCAAGCCCCAAATTGATGCCAATCGACTCAAGGCAGTCGTTCCAATAGATTTCAACCCCAAATCGATTTCAATCGGTTTCAGGGCTTCGGTTCAAATGTTTGGATTCAAGGCTTTGGTTCAATCGATTTTAAGGTTTCGATTGAAGGGTTAAAGGCTTCGGTTCAAGGATTCAAGGCGCTTCAAGGCCTCAGTTCAAATCTCCCACAAGGTTCCTTTATAAACTCACAATTTCCCTTACTTGTTGCTGAATTTGGTTGCTTAATATAACTATAATTTGATTTTTTTTCAATTTGGTTGCATTTTAGCTGTATTTGTTTTTTAATTTGGGTGTATTTGTCGCTGAATTTTGGGGGTATTTGTTGTTGAATTTGGGTGTATTTGCTGAATTTGGGTATAGACAAACACATATTGATATTTTTAATTTGGGTGTATTTGCTGAATTTGGGTATCGACACACACGTATTCAATTTGGGTGTATTTGCCGAATTTGGGTGTATATAACATGGTGTTGGTCTAACTTTAAGAAAGGAATCAGGGTATGTTGGGAACCCCAATAACAGGCAATGGAATTGGTTCAAATTTTTTAAAATTGCATTTACTTTAATTACATAAGGTGCTATATAAAGTATAATGTGAGGAGTGTAACATTTGAAATTTAACACAACTAGTTTGTAGACCCCACGCTAAATTCATACATGATTGATAATAAAATTAAATTCAATTGAGGAACTCGGGCTTGGAATTGTGGGGGCAGTTTTGTTCGTAAAATCGAGGGGAGTGGTGTCATATTTGTAAGAAAAATGAAACTAGAAAACCAACACAGTGTAACTATATGCATAAATTTTGGCTTCAGCACATGTTTATTTTTAGCATAGAGGTGCTTCCCACCATTTTTGTTCTGATTGAGAAAATAGTATATTGTTTTAAGTGAGAATCCCAATTAAGTATTGCAATTTCTTAAGGTATATCATAGGACAGTATCTTTCTCTCCCCCAATTTTGTTTTCATGCCTTCTATATGAATAAGTGTGAATTCCATTTTTTAATAAGTGATGTTATATTTCCTTGATGTTATGATATAAAGTGTTCTTGAATTTTTAGTCTAGCATTTTTTAAATATGGGTGTTAGACACATTTAATAAATGTGCTAGCACAAAATGAGGCCTAGAATTACTGAAAGATGAAATGTGTTCCTTTTTGTGATTCTTGAATTAATACATTTACTCTACAGTGTACATTTATATTGGTTTGTTATTTCACAATTTTTGCCCCATTTTAAAGAAATAATATCATAAATAAAGATGCATACTGAGTTATTGACGTTCTTAATATATATTATTCGTTACAAGTTGGTCTAATGTGCTGAGATACAATTTTTATCCATAGAAGATGGGCATTAAGTAGACTAGAGAAATATGCTATATTTGTTACTCATAATAGGGTTCTTGAATTTTTCACACTTTTGTTGATATTAATTCATAAATACATGTTTCTTACCTATAATAGGTGATCGTTTGTAGTAGCTGTGATGGGATATCTTCTATACAAAGAGTGGATGGATGAGACAAATAGACAAGGGAATGAGTATCGCAGAGGTACTAATGAATTCATTAAATTCCCACAGAGATGTCTTAATGATGAAGAGTTCCCGTGTCCGTCTGCAAGGTGTAGGAATGGTAAGGTGTTTGAGCAGAAAATAATTGAACTATATCTGTTAAGATGGGGTATGCAAGATAGTTATTAGTCATGGGTTATTTAATGAGGAATTGCATGTTCCCTTTGTACCTGGGCAATCCTCACAACAATCATCAAGTTAGATAGATGTATAAGGCCAGGAGGACAATGTAGATCATAATATGTTAGAGGATTTAGTTGATGATGCTTATGGAGTTTATGAAGTGGAAGAAAATGAGGTCACTGACGATGTAGAACGTTCAGGTGCTCATGAAGATATTTGGATAAACCTTGATGATGACTATCAAAGTTCGAAATTTAAGGCTACCCAACCATTGTACCCTAGCTGTGACAAAGATCAAAAAATTTTGCAGTGACACCCCGCCTATTCTAATAACGGAACATCGGTCCTCTACTAAAATAAAACAGGAATATCAGTCTGGCTCATTCTTAGCATCACTATCGAAAACCAATTTAATTACTAATAACCTATTAAGCCCGATGTCAAATTTTAAAAACTTAATAACTTGCCTTATTAAAACATTCAACCATTTAAATAACCATTCCATCATTTAAATAAACATCCACCATAAGAATAAAAATGAATATTGACGATGTGAAATAGATAAAATAACCGAATAACTCTCGGTAACTCCAAATACAGTCATCCAATTGATAAGGAAATAAAGTAGTAAAGTCTAAAAGAAAAGCTGTCCAATAATGGGCGACATGCCCAGAGTAAAAGAAACTGAAATAACATCCTATCTAGATAGAAAGGATGGAAGAATCTAGTCGAACCCTGAAGGCATGCACAACTGCTGCAGCATCGTCTGACTGGAAGGATAGCTAAACATGGCGTCCTTATGGCTGAGCACCTAAAAGGTTTTGAAAAGAGATTTTTGATACGGGTCAGAGACCAAAACCATTTTAAAAATATTTGCAAGTATTTAACTTGCAATAATGAATATGCAACATAATTATTTATTTTCATCTGATGTCACACTCAAACGAGATTATCCTCGCCCCTCATATATAGTGTGCACCTAACGCATGTATTTTAATTTCCTAGTTATGCCACCCCGCATAACTAGTAAAGTCACTTAATGTAGCCCCATACGCTAAACCTCTAGCCTAATCGTTCTACACATATTTTTATTTTGCTTTGTTTCCCACATAGCTATCATGTAAGTTATATCATTATAATCTTATCTTTAAACAATTCAAATAACTATGCACTATTTATAATTTCAAGGTTCACACATTTTTTTTATTCACACATATACATATAACACTCTTTTATACGTATATACATAGCATCCCCGAGCTTCCCTCCCGGATGCATTCCCTGGTATTCTATCAAACTCCAGGTACGTCATGTATCACTCTTGGGCCACCGGGTCGAAATCTCACCACCGAACCTAAATTGTAAACACATAAACTGGATGCGATCATAAGCATACATCCGTGGGTCATAACCATACCACATTAACCCAGCGGACTCTAAACTCACATACAGTGATCATGAAATAGTCCTATGACCTATGGAAACGATCTGAAACCTATTGGTCACGCCAGGGTGGACTGCCCACTATGCGCAACCTCCAACGAATGCATCTCTAGAGTAGGTATGTTCACATATATCAATCACACACAGATATATTATCACACACACACACATATATAACCGAATGATCATACATATACATCTCATAGCACTAGCCCACACCCGAGTGTACCCCGAATCTCGATTTATCAAGTATTCACTTACTTATTATAAATTCTTTAAATTTCACAATTCTGGCCACCATGCTATTCTACTCAAGCCCGTAGCCTAACTCTTCCCGAAATCATAACCCTAGTGCTATTCACCCTATTACACACGTGATTTCTGGCCCGAATTTAATCTCTCATATATATTTACCCTATTACACCCTATTCTAATATCTCATATATATTCCCAAAAGTCATATGTCATCTATTGAACTCTGTAAACCAAGCCAAACCCCAAATGGTCCACAAAAAAACCCAAGAAACCAAAGGAGGAAAATTAGCCAAGATGAATCGACTTCCCTGACTAACCAAACTGATTTATCAGGACAAATTGATTTTTCCCTCCCTAGCGGATCGATTCGATTCTGGGCAGTGGACATTCGTTTTGATGGGATTCATCACCTTCCCTAAAACCATATGAGTTCCCAACATAAAAAAAACTAACATGAATACCTCATCAAACCCGAACGTAATTACACATATTTCTACGTCCAATCAACTCGAATACATTTATATTAATGGGATTATCAATTTCTCATCAAGAATTATATAATACCTCAACCCTAATTCAATATTTCATCAACTACCAATTTAATCATCCAAGATCGCATTTTATAATATCATTCTCATCAAATTTAACACATAACAGTCTTCATATCTTCTTTTGATAAATTCATTCACAAAATCCCATTTTTATCATGTTAAACCCACCCAAAATTTGTGTTTGTACACCAAATTTAAAAAAGAATGATTGAAACTACACTAATAATTAGAGAAAGATGATACTAGCCTTATAATTTTATATATTATTAATTCTCCCCTTTGATTTCCTCTTTACATAGTGATCTTGCGCCCAGAATGAACCACTCCACCTCCCGGATCACTTCTCTTCACTTTCTCTTTATTTTTCCTTCTCTTTTCTCTCCTCTCTCAAAGCCTTGGTCCTTTGGATGGTGGAATGGCTGCCCTGTCTATCCACCTTCCTTAATTAGAACCCTAAACTTCATTAATCCCGAAATTAAGTATGGCCCAATGTGTAAAATGATCTGAATACCCTGTTGCGAGTCTCGTTTGCCTATAAACCCGTGATACCCAAATAAAACCTCGGGTACCTAATTCTGACTATCTCGACTCATTTCGGATCATTGGCACACTCGAAATCACCATCCGAGTTATCTAATATTAATTCTCTATCTCATTCCCAACACAACCCTATTTGTGTGTCCCGAATGAGATATCGTCAAACCCGTCGATTTTACTCACTTACGACGTAATGTAATTTAACATATTTTCATTTACTTATCACACAAGTAAATATAATTTCACATAAATATTAATCCTTTTATTCGCTAATTAATATTTATTTAATTCACTTTATCTCTCAATTTAATTAAATTACACACCTGTAACTTAAAAATGCAAAAAAATACAAGGTGTTACATATTCCCCCTAACAAAAGAATTTTGTCCCCAAAATTCAGACATACCTAGAATAAATATCTCTGAATATTTTTTTCGCATATCCTCCTTCTTCTCCCATGTCGACTCACGACAGCATTGTGGTGTCCCCACTATACACACACACAAACGGTACCATCTTGACCAAAGTTCTACTCACTACATCCCAAAATAGCAACAAGTCTCTTTTAATCATTATATGTCGATATACTACACCATTCCTCAGATACCTCCTTGATGACGACACATGAAACATATCGTGAACCCGCTTCAAGTGCTTCAGAAAGTCAAGCTTATACACAACCGAATCTACCCTCTCGATGATGAGAAAAGGCCCCATATACCTTGGTGCCAACCTTCCATCTTCACAAACCATATCATTCCCCTTATGGGAGATATCCATGATAACACCTGACCGCTCACATTAAATTCCAAAAAATTTCGTTCGCAATGATGTAATTCTTCTGACGCTTCTGAGCTACTCGAAAATGACTCCTGATTAACTCAATTCTTGCCAATGTATCCTGAATTACATCTGGCCTGAGAAGCTTATTATCCCCCACCTCTAACCAACCAGAGGGCGTACGATAAGGTTTCCCAAACAAATCCTCAAAAGGTTCCATGCCAATAGTAAACTGGTACGAGTTATTATTCATAACTCTTCCAATGGTAATTACTGCTCCCCATTACCCCTTAAGTCTAGAATACACATTCCTGACATAACTTCCAACATATTAGTCACTCTCCTAACTACCCATTAGTTCACGGGTGACACGCCTTACTCAGTCGAAACTCCATCCCCATTACCTCCTAAAAATTCTCCTAGAGGTGGGACACAAGGATTTTATCTTGATCCACAAAAATGTTGGGTGCACCTCGTGCTGGCTCGTTCTTTTTCTATAATGAAATGTTCGGCACACTACTCGATCGTGTAATTCACCCAATTAAGCCATAGCTTCTCCACCTCGGTCAACTTATCCCAATAAGCCAGAGGGAATCTTAACTCTTTCGAGATGTTGGTAACCCAAAATGATATTCATCGGTATACACACCCATTCCATCACTAGTATCACCAATTATTGCAAAACTCCAGTTAATTGCCTAGGGTCAACCTTTTTTCATCTAACGAGTGTTGCACCCAGAGACAAACTTCACTATGTCTCACTCCACACCGACCCACGCGTCCTGTATCTCATATTATGTGGTACATCTTATTCTCCCTCTTAGGGTATACCAAAAATTGTGACCCATGTGTCTACTCCAAAATCGTGCACTTCGTTGGTCCTTCTCGTTTAGTATAATCAACTTCCTATCAATGCATAAGCCACCCTCGTAACTGACCAAGTATGACTCTGCTCTCCCTTCCCAAACTTTTGGAACCTCCCTTGGCTAGAAGGATCCCTTGCCTATGTCTTCACAGTCCTTTAACCAATCTCGGGTGTGATAGTTCTCCTTATTGCAAATATATGAACTATCTTCTTCCTTTAACGAATTTCCATCTACCTCACCATTCTAACTCTACTTATAACTGCCCTATAGGCATACAGTTAAACTCATTTACCTCCATGTTACTTTATCTCGAACGATACTAAATATCGAATTAACTAGGATGCCCATGCACCCTATACCTTATGCATATATGCACAAAAACCACATATTCAACTTACGTGCATAAAAAAGAACCTCACATGCTCTGTATGACTATACAGTAAAGGTAGAATCGATTACCCTACTAATCGCAAATCAATTATTTTTTATATTGCCACACTTATCAACTAGTGGCACAAATATTCCCCAGTTCTTTCTACACAAAACTACCTATCTTTGTTGGACTTAAATCGTATATTAGCTCTTTAATCGAAGCATTATCTACACACGTGTAATGACTAGCGTACTAAACCAATGCCCTAGAGCCCCAAAATGTCTCCCAACTCCCAATGCTTACTAAGGTTCATGCGTGGGATGTCTCGCAAGAAAAATCAAAGTAACGAACCCCCAGATACACTACTACTTAGCTTTGTCGGTTATCAAGATTCGTAGGCCCAAAACACATTATCAGGACACTCAAAAATCATGTCCCCAAAAGTCACTAAATCAGGTTCCCAACTCCAACATCTCTAAAGGAGTCATATAATACGGCGCTCACACTATCAGTAAGTACCCAATGCTAAGTCAATAATGAACTCAATCTCTTGGCTCGGTAGTAACCCCGGTATCCCCTGAATCACATGAGTAAAGTGCCTACTCACAGGGATAAAATATAACGAGATAACTATACTCTTTGAAGTCTCCTCCCCAATATAGTATAAATGCGGGCTCGACCCTCACTTAGGACGAGACATCGCAAAAGTAACACATCCTGCCCTGGAATAGCGAACCCGATATCCTTACTGTAACAATCCACCATCACTCTAACAATAGATAACTAGTCCATACCCAGGATACATCATGCTAAAACAGCATACCACTCTAAAATGAGTAAATCCACTAAAACATATCCTCTCAGTGTCCACACTCACCCCCTGCTGATGGAACAAAAGAGAGCCCCGCTACCAAATAGTAATTATATATTCATACAAACAATATTGACACCACATCCACTAAACTCGTCTCACGCGCGAATCTAGTGCTAACAAAATACTGTGACGCACTCGTGTCACACAACATTCGCCCCCATCTATCTATGAATTGAAAAGAATACCTTCAATTGTCAATGACACTAGTTGTTCAACTAGTTCACGAACGTAATACTCAAGCCCAAAATGCCCAGAAATACTACAATTGTTTCCCCTGTTGGGCACCCTGCTCCTGTTCTCTGGATCGTTGCGAATAAGCTCGATGCATGTGGCCCTAGTCTCCACTTATAAAACACCTGCTCATGGAATACCCGTATCTCTATCCCTGTTGGCCATGTTAAGGCGACCCTGATCTATGTCCCTGGTGGCTTTCGCCCTGATGGCCACCACTAATGTTCCCTTGGCCCTACTGGCCCTGTTTAAACCCACCATCTCCCATTTGAAATCCCCTTGATATGAATATCTTAGCCGGATCCCCCTGCTGATCATCCCGCTCATGGTGTTTACCTTGTTGCTATTGTGGTGCCCTACTAGGACCATTACCTCCAGTCTTACCCTGTTGGCTAGACTCTCTAACTCTCTTGCCTCCCTTCATAAGGAAGTGGTGATCCTGGCAGTGAAGAAGTACAAAATTAGCGACTTCAGTATAAGTCCCCAATGTTAGATTACCTAGTATACACTGTCAGATCCTCCATTTGAGTCCATCAGTGAAGTTCAGTATCTTTTTATCCTCAATATCCCCCTCGTCGGGCATGAGATTTGCCAAGTGGGTGAATTCCTTCTCATACTCGGCCACTGTCCGACCCTCCTGTAATACATAAAAAAACTTCCTTTACATTTCTGTCTGAATAGAAGATGGAAAGAAATTATGGTCAAACTGCACCCAAAACTCCCCGATAGTCATGGCATCTCTCTCCTCATATGTGGTGACTAACATCCACCACTGTAATGCCGCTCCTACAAGCTTAAAAGTCGTCAAAATATTCTTTTGAGCATCACTTCACTCAACCATAAGTAAATGTCGTAGATAGTCTTCATTGGCTGGCAGCAACAACATCCGCATTCCCCTAAAACTCTGGTGGAGGGCCTTTCTAAAAGGCCTCTTTAAGTATTTCCCACATCGATAGCAAAGGGTGGACCTCGACAACTGGTGCCACCGACTGTCGTGGCTGGGTCTAGGGAAACTGATGTTCCATGGCGTTCATTACGGCATTAACCATCAGTGCAACTATGGTAGCAAACTCAACAGCTATCAACATCCCCTACGCTACCTACGACTCCGGCTAAAACTCTCATACGGTGTCCCTTCTAGCGGCCCTAGCTGGTCGTCCTCTCCTGTTTGGCATCTGAAACCTGTCACATCCTGCCCGCTCAGGGAGAGCGGATGGAGCGCCACTACGATAAAACTAACTAAATCCACAAATAACAAGGTATAGAGCATCTAAAACCCATAATATAATAAAAGAATCCACTAATTTCAAATTTCTCCAAATTAAATACAACCAATAATCTCTCGAAATAATACAACTATCTATCTCGAAATAAAATGCTCTATACAACAAAAATAAATACAAATCTTCTCATATGTGTTCTTGAATATTCTTCCCAATAATAATCAACGCTAAAAATCAATCTCCAATTAATCCAAAGCTCCCAAATCTGCGTTAACCTGCCACTAAGAGAAAATATGGGGAAGTATACAATACGACAGGAAAGATGTTGAACAAATATTAGCGGTTAATAAAGCATAACAATACGAGTATGAATATTCAAATCAAATGCGAATCTCATAAGCATTTTTATCAATATAATTTCTCAACAACACATTAACCGAGTCACCAGGCCTCACTATACCTCCCCATACTTTATCAAGTAGCTAGAACAGGAATCTTGAAGGGTGCCCAACATCAGTGACATATTAAAATCTCATGATAACATGCCCAACACAATAATAATAATATTACATGAATCGAAATTTATATTTCCACTACTAATTTCCAGATTCCAATTGAATTTAGCAATTCAAATATGAGTCAATAATCACAAGAAAACAAAGGGAATAAAACTCGCGAGATTAAGGAGCATATTATGTAAAACCCCATACCTCAACATCATCACATGAATCATCACATAATTTCAACCTCAAAATCAGATCACGCCATCACGTTCCTCTCACAAAAATAATCAAATCTCGTTCTAGTCCAAACTCGAGAAAACACCAAATAAGCCTTATAATCTAAGGTTGAAATCTTGAATAAGTTTGGGGCCATGTGTTGTAGATGAAAGGGAGTAATTTTGGAGAGGTCTTCTGGCTGAAAATCTTGAGAAAAAGTGATTTGAAAAGTCCATCCACGAAATAGTTGATATATAAAGGATTAAGAGTTTGATTAAGAACAGAGTTCTAATCAGATGCAAACACTAAAAAAATTTATTCCGGACGATCGGACCGTTGGAATTGGATGAAATTTGGCGAAGAATTAGCTGAAGATGAGAGGAAGCTGTCTAAAAATTTCAGCTCGATCGGACCGTTCAATATTTTTAAATATTTTTTTTTGCTATAATGTTTTATGTTTTGAGGACTCTTAGAGAGTTTTATGTTTGGAGGACTCTTCTATATATTAAAAATTCAATTAAAACCCATTTTAATTCCGATTCCAATTCCATTTGAAAATTTATTTTTCAAATATAAAAATCAACATTTTAAATTATAAAATTTATAAAATCCAAAATTTTATTTTTCTCCGATTTCCAAAATTAATTTAAAAATTCCCATTTAAAAAAATTTGGGTTGTTACAAAACCAAACCAAATTCGTATGAGATTCACTTCAAGTATACACAATATCAGAAGAATGTAAAAGCGCAATATGAATCAATAGTCCTAAGCATAGGTCTCTATAGCAAAGAAAACGCAACGCTAAAAATGTAGCAAGTTCACATAGATCCTAACGATACTAGATACTGATCCTTTGATACCATCTGTGACATCCCACCTATTTTAATAAAGGGTGATCAATCCTCTACTTAAATAAAATAAGAATCTCAGTCTGTCTCATTCTTGGCATCACTGTTGAAAACCAATTTAATTACTAATAACCTATTAAGCCCGGTGTCAAATTTTCAAAACTTAATAACTTGCCTTATTAAAACACCCAACCATTTAAATAAACATTCCATCATTTAAATAAACACTCACCACAAGAATAAAAAGAATATTGACAACGTGAAATAAATAAATTAATCAAATAACTCTTGGTTACTCCAAATACAATCATCCAACTGATAAGGAAATAAAGTAGTAAAGTCTAAAATAAAGGTTTCCAACAATGGGCGACATTCCCAGAGTAAAAGAAACTGAAATAACATCCTATCTTGATAGAAAGTATGGAAGAGTCTAGTCGAACCCTGCAGGCATGCACAACTACTACAGCATCGTCTGACTGGAATGATAGCTAAACACGGCGTCCCTATGGCCGAGCACCCAAAATGTTTTGGAAAAAGATTTTTAATATCGGTCAGAGCCCAAAACCATTTTAAAAATATTTCCAAGTATTTAAATTGCAATAATGAATATGTAGCGGAATTATTCATTTTTATCTGGTGTCGCACGCACATGAGATTTTCCTCACCCCTCATCTATAGTGCGCACCTAATACATGTATTTTAATTTCCTAGTTATGCTACTGCCTAACAAGAAAAGTCACTTAACATAGCCCAATAAAACCTCTAGCCCAACCATGATACACGTATTTTACAATGCTTTGTTTCTCACATAGCTATCACGTAAGCTATATCATTATAATTCCCAATTAGAATCTTATCGTTAAATAATTCAAATATTGTACAATAGTTATAATTTCAATGTTCACACATTCGTTTTATTCACAAAAATACATATAACCCTCTTTTATATGTATATACATACCATCCCTGAGATTTCCTTCCGGATGCATTCGCTAGTATGCTATCAGGCTCCAGGTACGTCATGTACCATTCCTGGGCCACCGGGTCGAAATCTCACTAATTCAGCATAAATATTTCATATTTCTCCCCATAATTTAGGTACTTTTATTATCCCGTGTGGTTTAAGTAGGATGGGTGTATCTCATATTCATGATACTAACCCTATTTGGCAAGTCTCTCTTGTTTTGTGCATTTCCCGTGTATTTTACAGGTGTTCCGTGCAAGAGAATGTGGGAGAGAAATCGGAATAAAGAAAAAAAAAGGAGAGAAAGTCCAAGGGAAGAAATGTAATTTTACAGACTGAACCCGAAAGTGGAGCCTAAAGTGAAGCTAAAGAGCATGGCTTCATGCGAACACTGAAAGAAACAACACCCATTTCCGAGTTACAGTTGAAGAGTTACAAGCGTTTTAGGTTGGGAAGAATCTAGGGACACTTTTGTAAATGTTCAAATTTCGAACCGGTTAGGAGGTTACTAGATTTGGTTTGGAAAGTGAACCGATTTTCCTAAGGCCCGAACCAATTCTGAATGCCTGCTCATGAATTTTGTCCTTTTTCCTATTTTTAATTAGAGTTTGGTTTTATTAAAACCCTTTTCAAACTTGTATCGAAGTTAGTTAGTTTGTAATTAAGGAGGAGTTAGAAAGTTTTAGACCTAGTTTTGGGAGCAAAAGGAGTCAATAAACATTAGAGGCAAAAGTCATCATCAGAACTTCATTGTTTGCACTCAATTCATCAATATAAGTATCTCTCTCTTTATTATTTTCAAGATCCATTATTTTTCCAGAATCTAATTATTGATTCTCCTGTTGTAGTGATTACATATATGTTTGTTTTCATTCTTTACGTTAATATGAATCCATGCAACGTAAAATCCATGTATAATTGTAGTTTCACCATGTCCGGCTAGGTTTTTAGCCGGTTGGGATACATGAACCCAACTTAGATGTTATGTAGGGATAAAAAATCATAACTAAATTAAATAATTAATTGGAGGCTTGATACTTTGTCGATGTAAGTGTTGTATCCTGCCCTTTTAACTTCGTTTGCCCTAGGTAATTGGTGTATTTGAGGATGCGATATGCATGTCGACAATTTTGTCTTGCACTTTGAAATAATTTTTTGATTATGTCTTGTGAGGAGTGAAATCCCCATATATATAATGCTTAGATGAAATCAAAGTCTTTTTCCAATTAAATATTAAATTTTTTGAAAGTTTTGTACCCGATATAATTACCGAAGGTTCAGGGGGGGTATTCTAATTCTTTTTTTTCTATATAGTTTAAATAAAATAGTTTTCGTTCTTGCATACGTAGTTAGTTTACATTTATTAATTCGGTTGCATTAGTTCATTAGAAATTTACTTCAAATAATCATCATCTTTTTTTTTTGTGAGTCGATCATTAGGTCTAATCACCTTCCTTAGTAGTCGTTATGTTTTACGTCTTAGTCCCTGAGTTCGATACTCGACTTGCTCAAATTATTACTTACATGACCGACTTACACTTGAGCTGTATTCACACGCACTAGAGACACTTTTTTAGTCATGTCAAGTTTTTAGCGCCACTGTCGGGAACTGGGGGGACATACTAGGTTAGGTCGAATTCATCTAATAATTTGAATCTAATTCATAAAAAGCCAAAAAAATCATAAATCCAAAAATCCAAAAAAATCATAAAATCCAAAAAAATATTTGTATTCTCTCGAGCCTTGAATGGAAAGTAACCATCCAAATCTCAATCTTCCTCTAATTCACAAAAAGCCTATAATCGATCTCACCTATGATAGCCCACACACCCCAAACTTACCTTCTTTCTGGGTTCCACCTCCCACACCAAACACTTTTACAATGACTCACATTTTGAATCAGTCGTCCAGGACCACCGATGAGAATAGTGAGATGATTAATGAGAGTGTGATGTCTGATAACGCTAGTTTTGATACAGGTGAGGGTGTGTTACCGTATTGCTCCATTAGGGACCTCCTATATCCCGAGCGAACCATCGCTATGAATGCATTATATTCCCATATAATGCATGGCAGTTTCAATTTCGTAATGGGATGATTCAGATTCTTCCCACATTCCACGATATAGAGGCGAAAAAACCATACCTCTACATCCGCGAGTTTGAAAAGGCGTGCGAAACATTTAGCAATCAAATGTTCAATCAATACGTCGTTCGCCTCAAACTCTTTCCCTTCTCTTTGAAGGATAAGGCCAAGACTTGGCTATGGTCTTTGGCACCTAATTCGATAGGCATGTAGAGGGACATGCAAGCTATGTTTCTTCAAAAATTCTTCCTAATGCATCGAAATAATTCTATTCGGGCTCAAATTCAGACCTTTAGGCAAAATGTTGATGAGCCCTTTGATAGATGTTGGGAGTCTCTCAATAAGTTAATTAATATATGCTCACACCAAGATTTTGAGAAGTGGATACCTATCTCCTTCTTCTATGAAGGGATAAACTTAAGTTTTAAACAAGTCGTTGAGGCCATGTGCCCTAGGGAGTTCTTAGTGTTAGACGCGGACAATTTAGAGGCCCACTTTAAGTATTCACTGAGAATAATCAAGCATGGGGAAAATTGGATCCAAATTCCTAATCTCGGGCTCAACAGACAACCACGGATCCTTCTGCATCTAGACTATATCATTTGGTCAAGGAAGCTGAGTTGAAGCTTTAAATCAACCAACTTCCTAAGAGGTTAGAAGATGTAGTCGAAGTTAGGGGGAGAGATGAATTCGACTCCACTCGAGCAATTAAGGAGGAGATGTGCCCTATTTGTGATGTGGGACATTTAACTAAGGAATGTCCATGATACCCACCTACAAAGTTATGCTTCAAGAGAAGGTTGAGGTGGTGGGAGATTTTAAGGGTAATTTAGACTCCCCTTAGGGGAATTCTTTTAATTCCTTGTGGCGCAACCATCCCGGTTTTAGTTGCAGGTAATCGAATGTGGTGATGAACCCAAATCCATATATTGCTCAATAGCAACCACCACTCCCACCTTATCAACCATCACCACCCATGCAATCACCTCCTCCTGCGCATTATTTGATCCCACGGAGGAAGAGTCTCGAGGACACTCTTGCCCAATTTATGAAAACTCAATCAGCGTTCAATGCCCAAAATGCCCAAACTTTTGTTGACTTAAATGCATCATTTTTTAACTTGTAATCTTTCTTAAGTGTCCAAGAAAAGGGAAAGTTTTCCGCCCAAGGTCAATGACCTCCTTAAGGTCAAAACTGTGTTAGCTTTAATCCCAATAAAAATCAAGATAAATGTAGCTCGGTAGCCACTCTACGTAATGCAAGATTTGTTGACTTGTCATTTCTTCCCCACGATGTGCAAAATGACAAGGAGGTCTCGCCCGACACGAAAGAGTCCAAAGATGGCCCTTGGAATAGTGGTAAAGAGGACACAATTAGGCCCGAGGTGGAAGTGAAACCCCCTAATGCTGCTCATTACCCTCAACGGTTGGTCCCTCATCCTAAAGAGGCCTTATGTGATGACATTCTGGATGTGTTTAAGAAAGTGAAGCTTAATTTATCTTTTATCATGGAAATTAAGAAAATTCCAACATATATAAAGTTTCTTAAGAACTTGCTAATGGTGAAACGTAGGTTAAAGGTAAAGAAAAAAGTATTCTTAGCACAAAACGTAAGTTTGGTACTTCAAAGTGATCTCCCACCTAAGTATAAAGATCGGGTGCACCTATCATTTTTTGCATTATTAGAGATATTAAAATTGAGTGTGCTTTAATAGATTTAGGGGCGAGTGTCAACATTCTCCCATACTCTATCTATAAAAAGCGTAACTTGGGTGACCTTAATCCCACAAAAATTACTCTCTAGCTCACGGATCGTTTTGTGAAGATACCTCGGGGGATAGTTGAGGACGTGATCGTTCAAGTTGAT
This sequence comes from Sambucus nigra, assembly GCA_949130495.1. Taxonomy (NCBI): domain Eukaryota; kingdom Viridiplantae; phylum Streptophyta; class Magnoliopsida; order Dipsacales; family Adoxaceae; genus Sambucus; species Sambucus nigra. The sequence continues at coordinate 319,043,578 of OX422215.1, read as the reverse complement.
AATTTCTACTTTTCGGTGGATTTTATCATTTGGGACAAGGATCCCACCTCCATATTGAGTCGTCATGTTCTCGTAATCCTTAGTTGGACATTTTTAGCTATTGTTAATGCACTAATTAACACGCATAATGGTCAAATGCAACTCACGTTCGGTAACATGACCCTCAAAATGAACATCTTCAATATCACCAAGCAATTGGTTGATGATGACGATTTTCATGAGTCGGGTCTTATCGATGAGGTAGTACACGAACAAAGTGAGGGTAATAAATTTTAGTATCCATGTGAGGTTTGTTTAGTGAGTTTGGTTAAGAGCAAGAGAGAGCAAGTGGGCGAAGGCGAGAGAGAGTATTCAGAGAGTGAGCAATAGAGATAGTTAGGAGATATGAGCCTAAAAATTTTTGAAAAAGAATTCAGGTCAGTGGATGAGAGCCTCACTGTTGAAGTCCAATCATTATTGGACTCTTTTAGTCACTTAGACAAAAGCACGTTGAAAGAGATAATAGATCAATTCCTTCGTCATGACCATCTTCCCATGCCACTTGAGTTCTTTGATGCCATCTGGGAGAATACTAGAGTCTCGTACGATTTAGATCCCGATCCATGCATTCTCGAATTTAAGCAGAATCTAGGTTTAACATGTCCTTCCAATTTTCACTGACATATTCTCTCCAAGTCTGGACAATTATCGAAACCCGTTGATGAGATCATTTCACCATAAAAATTTCGTCTTTCAATTTGTGTGCGTGAACTCATATTCCATTATATTTACTCTTCAAAATCACGCACATCGAGTGACAATAGCCACATTTTGAGTGATTCGTTTGTGAGAGTATCTTGTGAGAATTTTAAACAAAACGAATTTTTGGAAAGTAACGTAATGATCAATTCATGGATATTAGTGATTTGATTTTTGGCTTCGCACTCTACCACTCGTCCTACTAGGGTAGCCTAGGGGTTTAACGGCTTGTTGCATATGCTAAATGAAACCGGTTGCCCACGAAAAAGGTATTATATCCCAATAAATTATTTAAAAGTGTTTATACCATACTTTTATTCTTTTACATTTCTTGGAACGATCAAAGTTCTAAGTTATGAGGGTTTGATTCGGTGTAAATATTTCATATTTCTCCTCGTAATTTAGGTACTTCTATTATACCGTGTTGTGTAATTAGGATGGATTTATCTCATATTCATGCTACTGACCCTATTTGGAAAGTCTTTCTTATTTTGTGTATTTCCCGTGTATTTTACATGTGTTCCATGAAAGAGAATGCGGGAGATAAATTGGAATAAAGAAAGAAAATAAAGAAAGAGAGAAATTCCAAGGGCATAAATAAAAAATTTCAGCCCAAACTCGAAAGCGGAGCCAAAAGAGACTGGAAGAAACAGCTCCCAATTCCGAGTTATGGTTGAAGAGTTACAAGCATTTGAAGTTGAGAAGAATCCAGGGTCACTTTTGTAAATGTTCAAATTTTGAACCGGTTTGGAGGTTACTGGATTCGGTTTGGAAAATGAACTGGTTCTCCTCAGGCTTGAACCGGTTCGAAATGCCTGCTCGTGAATTTTTTCCTTTTCCTATTTTTAATTAGAGTTTGGTTTTATTAAAACACTTGTCAAACTTGTATCGAACTTAGTTATTTCATAATTAAGGAAGAGTTAGAAAGTTTTAGACCTAATTTTGGGAGAAAAGGGAGGCAAGAAACATTAGAGGCAACAATCATCATCAATACTTCATAGTTTTTCATTGTTTTGCACTCAATTCGTCAATATAAGGATTTCTCTCTTTATTTATTTCAAAATCCATTGTTTTTTTAGATTATAATAATTGATTCTTATGTTGTAGTGATTACATATATGTTTGTTTGCATTCTTTACATTAATATGAATCTGTGCAATGTAAAATCCATGTTTAATTGTAGTTTCACCATGTCCGGCTAGGTTTTTAGCGGGTTAGGATACATAAACCCAACTTAGGTGTTATGTAGGTATATAAAATCATAACTAAATTAAATAATTAATTGGAGGCTTAATACTTTTCGGTATAAGTGTCATAGCCCTTTTAACTTCGTTTGCTCTAGGTAACCGTAGTATATAAGGATGCGATATGCGTGTCGACAATTTTGTCTCGCACTTTGAAATGATTTTTGGATTATGTATTGTGAGGAGTGAAATACCCATATATAATGCTTAGATGAAAACAAAGTCTTCTTACGAATAAATATTAAATTTTGTGAAAGTTTTATACCCGAGATAATTACCGAAGGTTTTCAATCCATTTTGTTCTATATAGTTTAAATCAAAAAGTTTTCATTCTTGCATGCGTAGTTAGTTTACATTTATTAATTAGCTTGCATGAGTTCATTAGAAATTTCCCTAAAACAATCATCATCTATTCTTTTATTTTTGTGAGTCGATCCTTAGGCCTAGTCGTCTTCCTTAGTAGTCGTTACATTTTATATCTTAGTTCCTGAGTTTCATACCCTACTTTCTCGGATTATTACTTACGCGAACGGATTACACTTGAGCCGTATTCACACACACTAAAGACACTTTCTGAGTCGCGTCACTCACCACCAAACCCAAATCATAAACACATAAACTGGAAGCGGCCATAAATACATCTGTGGGTCATAACCATACCACATTACCATCTCATAAAACTAGCTTACAAATACTGAGTCTACCCTGACTCCTGGTTTATCAAGTATTCACTTACTTATTATCAAGGTTCTAAAAAATGCGGGGCATGAACGAGGCGTGGAGTCCAAGCCTTAAGACTTAGAAATCTCGGCGGGCCTTGAGCGTAAAAAGGCGTTTAGGCCTTCTTAATATATTTTAATATTTTTTAACCATAACAAGGCTATTAAAATACTAAAATTGTACATATCATAAAAATATGTTTTAATATATGCAAATTAAAATACTATTTGATTATTTTGGATGAGATAATGGTCCGGTTTGTAAAAAAATTCTTTAAAAGGCGATATCGTTTCACTAAAGCATTATTGTTTTTAGAAAAAAAGTGTGTCGTAAGGGTTTTTTCAAGAATAAGGCGTAAAAAGCGTAAGGCGGGGAGTTTGTCCTAAGCCTCAAGCCTAGGCGAAGCCTAGGAGGGTTTTTTAGAACAGTGCTTATTATAAATTCTTTAAATTTCACAATTCTGGCCATCACGCGATTCTACTCAAGCCCGTAGCCTAACTCTTTGTAAAATCCTAACTCGATTTCATAATCATAACTCGAGTGTTATGCACCCTATTACACTCGTGATTTCTTACCCAGATTTAATTACCGTCTAATCCTTGTTAGTTTCTAATCTCTCTTATATATTCCCAGGAGTCATATGTCACCTATCGGACTCCGTAAACCAAGCCAAACCCCAAACGGTCAACAAAAAAACCCAAGAAACCAAAGGAGGAAAATCATTGAGGCCGATTCGATTCTCTTGACTGACCAAATCGATTCACCAGGTCGAATCGATTCAATTCTAGGTAGTGGCCTAATTCATTTTAACATGTTTCATCACCTTCCCTAAAACCATATGAGTTCCAAACATCAATCAAGCCCTAACATGAATTCCCCATCAATCCCAAACGTAATGACACATATTTCTACATCCAAATCAACTAGAATACATTTAAATTAATGGGATTATCAATTTCTCATAAAACAATTATACAATATCTCTAACCTAATTCAAGATTTCATCAACTATAAATTTAATCATCCAAGATTGCATCTTTATAATATCGTTCACATCAGATTTAACACATAATCATCTTCAAATTTCTTTTTGATAAATTAATTCACAAAATCCCCATTTTATCATGTCAAACCCACCCAAAATTTGTGTTCCAACACCAAATTTATAAATGAATGAATGAAACTACACTAATAATTAGATCAAGATAAATACTTGCCTTATAGTTGTTGAGATTTTTAATTCTCCCCTTTATGTTCCTATTTACGTACTGATCTTATGCCCGTCCCGCATCACTTCTCTTCACTGTTTCTTGATTTTTCCTTCTCTTTTCTCTCCTCTCTCAAAGCCTTCGTCCTTTGGATGGTGTAATGGCTAACCCCTCCATCCACCTTCCCGAATTATAACCCTAAACTCCACTAATCCCGAAATTAAGTCAGGCCCAATGTGTAAAATGACCCAAATACCCTTTTATGAATCTCGTTTAGCCTAAAAAGCCCCAGATACCCAAATACAACCCTCAAGCACCTATTCTTACTATCTTGATGCATTCTGGATCATTTACACACTCAAAATCACCATCCGAGTTATGTAACTTTAATTTTCCATCCCATTACCAGCATGACCCCATCCGCGTGTCCTGAATGAGATACCGTCAAACCCGTCGATTTTACTCACTTACGACGTAATGTAATTTCACATATTTTCATTCACTTATCACACAAGTATATATAATTTCACATAAATATTAATCATTTTATTCGCTAATTAATATTTATTTAATTCACTTTATTTCTCAATTTAATTAAATTAAGTGCACACATGTAATTTAAAAATACTCAAAAATATGGGGTGTTGCATTTGCATGCTATGGTTGGTTTGCATAGTTTGAAGACCCAATATGGTTTATCTCGCAATAGCGTGATAGGAATTCTGAATTGGGTGAAGGACTTGCTACCCAAGAAGAATACGCTTCGAAACAGCTATCCTATTATGAAGAACAGTTTGAAAGATTTGGTAATGAAGTATAAATCAATTCATGCGTGTATATATAATTTCATACTATACTGAAAGGAGTATGAAAATCTCTATCGGTGTCTGGTATGCGAGGAACCTAGATATGTGCAATCTGCTGGCAAGGAAGGCACTAGCTTAAAATTTCATCAAAAAGTATTAAAATATTTTCTCGTTGGGCCTAGATTGAAGCGGTTTTTCATAGTACCATGTATAGCGGAGGCAATGACTTGGCATGCTAGGGTAGAAGTAGGAGATAATCTCATGCATCGTCATTTTGATTTTACATCTTCGAAAAGGATAAATTATGAGTATCCCAATTTTGCTTGAGAACAACGTAACATTCATTTGGCAATATCAACATATGATTTTAATCCTTTTAAAATCCAAGAACCTATCAGAGTGTATGGTCAGTGATCCTAGCACCACTCAACCTCCCTCCTTCACAGTATATGAGACCTAAATTTTTTATGTTGTCTTTGGTAATACCTGGGCCAAAGGCACTAGGTGAAGATATCGATGTCCACTTGGCTCCATTGGTAGAAGGATTAAATAAGTTGTGAAATGATGGTGTGCAATCATTTGACTCTTGTAAAAAAGAAGAGTTTACGCTAAAAGCTATGTTGATTTGGGAAATTTAAGATTTCCCAACTTATGGGACATTTCCAGTTTTGTAGTACATGGTTATGTAGGGTGTCCTATTTGTGGAGAGGAGACTGAATCTCTACTTCTCAGCGCTAGTAATAAAATTATATGATATTCCCATAGGAGGTTTTTACCCCTCGATCATAGTTTTAGATTTGAAAAAGGTTCTAACTTTTTACCGGGTGGGGTTGAACATAGGCTACCTCCGAGAAAACTTTCAGGTTCAGAAATTAAGATTAAATCTTCTAATTGTGGACCTAATATGTCAGGTACGAATCCTAAATTGAAGAATGTCAAGCATAAGAAGACCTCAATTGAGAATGAAATTGAGACAAGAAAGGCATGGTTTAGGAGGTCAATTTTATTTGACTTGCCTTATTGGAAGAGTAATCCAGTGCGTTATATATTGGATGTAATGCATGCAAAAAAGAACGGCACTGAACATATTGTGGGCACATGCCTTGGGGGATCCATTCGAAGGACGGAGAAAATGTACGAAAAGATCTTAAATCGTTGAAACTTAAGCCACGACTATGGTTGAAAGAAGATAGAAGTGGAAGGAAAATAATTCCCCTGGTGCATTTACTTTGAAGAGTGAGGAAAGAAAGGTACTTTTAGACACAATATGTAATTTGAACGTTGCCTCTAATTTTTCATCCAACTTTTAAAGGATTATTAATTGTGCTACCCATGATTTACATAAGTGCAAGTCTCACGATTCGCATGTGATCATGAAATTGGTTACTTTGTTGTTTAAGCATAGTTTCTCTAAGTTATGTAAATTAGCATCTGCTTCACACTTTTATATGAGAAGGTAGTTAATCGAAAGCACATAGTGGTTGTAAAAGTAGCTAAAGTCAAAGTGATTTGTGTGTTGGAGAAGTGTTTTCCCCCATCATTTTTTTACCTAAGTATTCACTTCTTGGTACACTTATGAGATGAGGCACTTCTTTGCGGCCCAGTTAGATATCGATGGAGGTATCCGTTTGAAAGGTTAATGAAATTTTTCAAAGATTATGTCAAGAATACAAGATACATTGAAGGATCAAATGTAGAGGAATACATAATCATGGAGTAATCTATGATCGGGAATATATGCCTGACCCAAGCAGTGTAGATAAAAGTGATGAGTTCGTCAATAAGGGTAGACAGGTGATGGGAACGCAAGTGAACTTAACAACTTTACAGCATGAACAAGTAGCTCGTTATCTATTTGAAACTCATGAAGATGTCGAAGAATGGAAAAGCTAAGTTTATATTATTTTAACTGTTATACATGATAAATTTCGTAATATGTTCGTCATGGTCAATGTATGAAATATGATGTGTGTGGGAACAATAAAAGACGAAGAAATATGGCACAATAAAACAGCGAATTTAGGATATGGGTGTCATATGAGGTAATTATAATGAGAATGTCTCTTATTAAGTGAGATATTACAAGAAAGCTTTAAAGCTAACCTAATTAATTTATTTATAATATCAGCTCTTAAAGATGGGTGATGCGACATCAAGGCTTGATCGCCTAGCTAATGAACCCTTGTTCATGGTACATGAGTAAAAAAAGTATCGATTGAATGGTTATGTATTCGGTGTAAGGGTGTACGAGAAAAATACAAATGTATAAAACTTGGGCATTTCATACAAGGCTCTTACTTATTTTTGAGCGAGCGCAAAAGATAAAAACCTCGTTGAAGTTGAAATGACTTATTATGGTGTCATTCGGAATATATTTGAATTGAACTATATAAGCTTCAAAGAGGTTGTGTTTTACTGTGATTGGATAAGAGTTGAGGTAAAAAATGCTTGTAAAGTTGATCCTGATACTAATTTGATCATAGTTGACTGTCCAAGTTGAAAAAAAATGAACATGTGAGCGATGAGTCGTTTATTTGTGCTTTTTAGAAAGTCAAGCAAGTATTTTACTTAGAGTATCTCAACAACGAGCCGTGGTAAATCGTCCTACACGCCCCAAAGCATCTAACCAGTAACGTGGATGACTAGTCTGCTCCTACCAAATATCAATCCATTTTAGATGATAACTCGAATTTGAAATAATTTTCAGATTTGTAATAAGTATTCCAATTATTTGAAAAAATTCTTAGTTTTGTTTATGATATCGATTTGTATCCTTCTAATGTCGTTAATTTGTATTTTTCTAGTGCTTTGTTATTATCGGATGACAGTTTAATACTTTATTCATTTGGATTTGATTAGTTTGGGGGATTTGAATCTCAATCTTTGTTGGTTAGTTAGTGAATATGTTAATTTGGATTTTAATCGGTTTAAGCATTATATCATAGTCTGCGACATAACGCAAATATGAAATAATTCTTAGACTTGTAATAAGTATTCAAATTATTTGAAACAATTCTTAGTGTGGTTTATTATATGAATTTTTTTGTATTCTTCTAATGTTATTAATTTATAATCGTCTAGCGCTTTATTATTATCAGATGATAGTTTAATCTTTATTCATTTGGATTTCATTAGTTTTGGGGGATTTGAATCAATCTAGGTTGGTTAGTTAGTGAATATGTTATTTGAATTTTAATCAGTTTAAGCATTATTTCAATGTCCGTGACATAACCCGAATATGAAATAATTCTTGTATTATAAGTATTCCAATTATTTGAAACAATTCTTAGTTTGGTTTATGATATGGATTTGTATTCTTCTAATGCCGTTAATTTGGTTTAGTAAATATGTCAAAATAATTCATTATTTATATTCCTAAATCATTTTCTTATATGTATGTTTCTACTAATAACAATTTTTGCAGGATATGTCTTCATCAGGGCGTCAGGGAAGCGGGGGCGAGGAAGGCTCGTCAGGGAAGCGTCTGAATAATATTTATATTTTATTTTATAATTTAAATGCTACTAACTTTCTTTCTTTTTGTTTTCTACTTATTTGACAGGAATAATTTGACTTGCCCGCATAAGCACGCGACTCCACGTTGGAACAACTAAGAGATCAATGGAAAATGTGGAAGAAAAATATACGTTCACGATATTTTGGTTGGGACCGGGAGTCCGTCTTATGATGTAGTGACATGGTACCCGAGAAGGAGACAATCTCATTGGCAAACTGGAAATAATTTTTCAATAATGATAAATGGGATAGGCAATTGTCCTCTCGTTAATCGGGGAGGGCAAATCGGGACAAGAAGGTCGATGTGCACTACTCCGGGCATACGTCTAATGCCGATGTGGAGAATAGGTGATGCGACCACAAATGTGTATCTAGAATGCATGATATATAGGCTCAAGTTCAAGCTTGTCACTCAAGTAATAATTCTATAAGTTGGGATAGTCTCCACAGGGAACTAGGACTTATGATTACTAAAGAATAGAAGACTAATCCTAAACTGATTCGATAAAAGAAACTAAAAAGATGATTAATTGTGAACTAAATGATTACTAAATAACTATGAAGGAAATTTAAACTACTAACTAACTAAATGCACAGAAATAAACTATAGTGAAGTGAATATGAATAAGTGAAAGATAGGTTAGGATATAATCCCACAAACCCTAGTACATTTACCGGATAGAATGCCAGCTTTTGAATTAGAAAGTTGATGGAACCCATTCTTTATTAATCCTAAGAATTTCATACATGAGGGTACTAGCCCACATCGTACATAATCAAAGGTAAAAATAAAGCGGTGTTGAATAGCTAACACGCGCATCGCATCGCATCCTTAAACACCCCGATTACCAAGGGCAAATGAGGTTAAAAGGTCTATGACGGTTGTGCGTACTACATAACACGATTCATTCAATTTTTAATTCAAAACCTATTTTATACATAGATAAATTACATCGGGTCGGGTTCATGCCTCCCAAGCCTTAAAAATTTAGTTGGACGTGATTAAAGTAAATACTGCCTCAGAATTAAATTTTCAGAAATTCATTACCTTTATGAAAAATTGAGAAGAAATTTGGAATTAATAATTGCAAACAAAAATTGATTAACTAATTAAGCTAAACCGTGAAAGCAATTAAAAGCATAAATTAAATAATACTTGCAACAAAGGAATCTGGAATTAAAGCTCGAATCTTAAATTAATGTTGCAAAGCTTAAAAAGGGTTCTTAAATGAAAGAGCCCTTCAAAACTAAGAATAATCGAACCTCAAATGTCTTAAATTAAGCCAAATTAAATACCCTGTGAAAATTACATGAGTTTGAGCAAGATAAAACTCTTAATTTGGAAAAAGAATATTCAGAGAAATTCTCATCTGAACCGGTCTGACAGGGGTCTTCGATTAGGTCTGTTATCATTTGGATCGGTTCATTTTCCGTTTATAATGGATCGTTCTGGTCTTTAATTTTATGCAGATATATTCAAGGCACCGGACCGGTTCGCTTTCAGCTAAGTCCGGATCGGCCCGCCGTTGGAATTTATTCAGAGTCTACCTTTGTCCCTGATCAGTTCATTTTTGAATAACCCCGGTCCGGTCCGGTGGTGAAATTTATTCATAGTATGGATCTCTTTCGAATCAGTTCGTTGTTGGCATTGACCAGTCCCGTCCGATTTTGGATTTCTTTCTTTTCTTATTTTCTCTTGAGTTTCTCTCATCTTTAAAGCTCCATAACTTCTGACCCAGGGCTTGTACTAGGACGCTGTTTCTTCTTATGTCTTTGTAGACCCAAGATTTTCAATTTTCATTTTGGTCCTTTGTCCGAACTCCAGATATAAAGTGACTATTTTTCCCTTTGACTTTCATTCCATTCCTGATTTATCGGTCTTGAATTATTATTCTCCTCACTTGTATAGAATACCTGTAAAAAGCATGAAAAATACACAAAACTCGAGGCACTATGTAGGAATTGTCAGTAGCATATGTATGAGATAAATCAACACAATTTACATCGTTCGAGGTGCTAAAAGTCTCTGAATTAAGGGGATAAATTTTGAAGAATTTATGCCTAATCAAACCCCCTAACTTAGAACTTTGCGCGTCCCGGGCAATTTAAAAGAACTTAACCAAGGCTCAACTCTTGAAAATCAATTTATTAGCATAGAATACCTCTTTCGTAGGCTAGTGATTGCATTGAGCGCATGCAATAAGCCTTTAAACCCCTAGTTATCCTAGTAGGACGAGTTTTGTCTCGTGAGGATTTGTAGTGAATATACCCACAAAATTTGGTTTTTTTACTCAAACAAAATTTAAAAGACCTAAAAATTGTATAATTCAAACTTTTCTAAAAATAATAACCATATATATATACATATATATATTCATAAGTCTCTATTTTTCGGGTGTGTGTGCGCAAAGCCAGAAATTTAACTGCAAATTTCCACTGATTAGTCATTATGTTACTTTTCTGAAAATTCGTTTCAACTCAAATTCTCATTGGATATTCTCACAAACGAATCACTCGAAATGTGTCTATTTCGCTCGGTATGCGTGATATAAGGAGTAAATTCATTAGAACACGAATTCACGCACACAAAATTGAAAGACGGAAATTTATGAGTGAAAAGATCTCTTAATCGGGTTACGGTCGTTGGGAAACGGGAATATCGCCTATTATAAACAGCAGTTAATCACCTCTATTATATTTTCGTATCGTAACTCTCCGTGCGGCTATTAATTTCGCAATCCGAACTCGGTTAGGATTTTTCGGGTTATATGGTGTATTAGGTAAATTGGGAATAAGCGAAAAGTTTGGAATTGTAAAATGTCCTTATAATGTATGTTTGTTCTTTTTCGGGCTCATTTTCTTTTCTTTTTCTATTTTTTTCTATTTTCCTTTTTTTTCTTTTCTTGTCATTTTTGTTGAGCATTATTCTATTTTTTCTTGCCCCATTTCATTGCACTGTTTGGACTTAATTTCTAACTTTTTTCATTTTCACAATGTTGGACTATTTGGGTTTTTCGGGTTACCAAATGAAAGGAAAAACATTTTATTAGGCTCAAATTGGCTAGCAAAAGGATATTTTTTCATAACTTTTTACGGCTAATCTTTTTGGGTAACAAACGATGACCTAACTTTATTTATCCGAATTACTAATCGTATTATCATATGTGTCTCAAGATTAATTTCATTTAGAGATATTTTAGTGCGCTTTTCGAGGCAACATCACACACTATTCCCTAACGGATCAAAACAAAAATTTTGAGATCACGACGACTTATTTCAACGCTGAATTGAACTTTGAGTCAATCATTATCTCGGATTGATTTAAAAACTCAGAAAAATCGATAGGCTCGAAATTTCACCGGGTTGATTAATCTCCACACTTACTCGTTAGTTGTCAATTTTTGCTCAATTTCCATCTTTGGTCAATTTCGGCTTAGTGCATTTGAATTTTTACAAATTTGAGACTTTAAACAAAACTTCGGTGATATTTTTGAAAAATTTAAATCCCACTTTTTATTTACTTTGAAGAAAAATACTTTTGGATTTTTCAGAAATTTTTAATTTTTTTTTTAAGTTTTCTATTTTTTTGGCTTTGGGGGCATTTTGAACTTTGTGAAATTTGGAAGCGCATGCGTACCCCCTAACTTAGACTTTTGCAAAGCCCCGATGCAAAAGGGACAAAAAGTTAAATTAAAGAGAGAAAGCAAAGAAAATGGAACAAAATACAAAATGCATGACATAAATAAGCAGGTATAAGACAAGACAAGATAGGAAAACCAATTTCCATTGTATATAGCAGCATACAAATATGTGGAAACAAGAAATAAGGAAGATACATAAACAACCCAGGAAAAAAAAGTATTGCGGTGGAGGGTGAGCAGGGCCGGGAGCATCCGGGTGGTATGGGTCGTAAAAGTAATTTGGTGGAGGTACACCCATCGTCATTCAATACATTTCAACCTCGAGACGATTCATCATGCTTGTGTCTCACTGGTATGCTCGCTGGTTTTCATTGTACCGAGTGATGAACCTGTCGAGTCGTGAATCGAGTGTGGTGGTACGTCTATCGAAGTCGACTCCCAGTGGCTCAAAATCTGAATCCTCATCTTCGTTGTACTCCTCCTCTTCACCCTCGCCCATAACCACGTCGGCGTCCCTAGCTTCTTCCTCCTTGGAATCATCAGCATACTCATCTTTTGCCTCGGCATCATTATCATCGTCCACCCTCTATACGCGTATAATCTCCCATTACTTCTCATTTTTGGTACGGGTTCCCTTCCCAAGACTGTTGGGAAGGCGATGAAACCCGGTTGGAGGAGCAATGCCTGCATCGATTAGAATGGAAGTGATGAGTCGGGCATACGGGAGAGGGGCGGTACCCTTTTTTCCAAGGCCACAAAAAATATATCTTTGTAAATGATATGGTCCAGGTTGATCGGGGTGGTGAGATTAAAAAGATGATACATAAGGGTCGCCTGACGGTGGCGCATTACGGAATCATTGGAAGTTTGGAGGATGTTTGCGCAGATGATTTGAAATGTGATGCGCACCTTTTCAGTCATCCGACCCACTGGAAATGTTTCAGTACCCCAATACTCGTCGGGTACAATGTGGGCTATGCATATGGCTTTGTTAATTGGGGCGAAAGTGTTGGGGCACGTGAATTCTACTGGGTTTGGGACATCTCTTTTCGCTAGTTTTTGGGTGAGAATATCGAGGTAGAATGGAACGCGCGTGCCATCAACATATGACTCGGACACAAAATCAGCAGTGCGAACAAGGGATCCATAGAAATATCACACCTCGGTTGCCCATACCGCTCTGTGGGACTCGTTAAGGAAGAGGTTGGTGACGGAATAGGGCAGCTCATTCCAGCGCACTTGGCGCTCAATTTGTAACTTTTGAGATTGGTCGAAGAAGTGTTCACACCAGATTTGTTCTTGATTTGAGTGGTATGAGTTATTTTCATGGTCAATAACCTCGACACAGTTATATTTTTTAGGGAGGGCGCGGTTGGCTATATGGGACAGCAGTGGGTTGAAGGTAGAATTCTGGAAGAGAGAGAGTAATAGAGTTGGGAGGAGTGGTGGTGGAAAGAGGGAGGGGAAGGGTGTATTTATATGTGTGGGGGGTGGAGGGAAGGGTTGGTTTTTAGAGAGAAGGGGGAGTGAATTTAGGAGGGAAAGGGTGAATAGGGAAGAGGGGAAACGTATTGGGAGGGAAGAATGGGTATTGGGGAATGGGGGAAGCATCTCGAGAATGAGCAAATAAAATCAAAAAGTGAACCGATCCGGGTGCCCAGGACTAAACCGGTCCGATGTACTTTTTTTTAAATTTTTCTCAAAAACGAACCGATCCGGACCCCTTGGGCGAACCAGTCCGAATCCAAAATTTTACAGCTTCTCTTTTATGCCGAATTCACTCTTCTCTCTCAATATCTGGATGCTCCCACAACTATACCTACATGTGATTGACCTAAAATCTCTCAACGCTTTCTCTGAGAACCTAGACTCGCTCTCGACGTGTGTTCTCCCCCACCTATCTTCCGTGACCTAAACCTATCAATTCTAACTAAATAATCGACTATAATCTAATATACACAAGAATCACCCCATACGCATTGGGGTTACGAATACCGTCTCGTACTTCTCAATCAGTCCCCATAGATGGGGTCCGACAACCAGTCGGCTTCTTCGACGCACGCCTTCAAGTACGGTTTGAGACGTTGGCCATTCACCTTAAAGGTATTTCCCCCTTTTGTATCTTCCAACTCTATAGCTCCGAGGGGAAATACTTCTCTAACCACAAATGGACCAGTCCACCTTGAACGCAGCTTGCTGGGAAATAAGTGTAATCGAGAGTTATAGAGAAGCACTTTCTATCCGGGATAAAACTCTTTGCGTCGAATTATCTTGTCATGCGCGAGTTTCATTCGTTCCTTTGAAATTTTGGCGTTCTCATATGCATCATTAGGCATCTCTTCCAATCATTCAATTGAAGCTTTTGAGCTTCACCGGCTTTATCTAGATTGTAGTTCAACCTCTTGATGGCCCAATAGGCTTTGTGCTTTAGCTCTACGGGGAGATGGCAGGGCTTGCCATAGAGAAAATAAAATGTCACTACACCAAAATGGTCAAATTGACGCCCTTTAACCGGTCAGCCTTGTCACGGTCATTGACCGTGATAAAAAAACACGTGTTTTTGTCATGGTCAATGACCGTGACAAGGCCGTGACAAACATTTGTTACAGCCATTAATCGTGACAAGTGAAGTTATCACGGACTTGTCACGATCAATGACCGTGACAAATCTTATAAACTTGTCACTGTCAATGACCGTGACATGTCCGTGACAATTATGTGAGTAAAAAACCCTTCCCTCTGAAAAACGTTGCTAATGCCATTTAATACAAGATTAAACTGTATAAGCAACTCCGAGAGTTTGTTGAAGAAACCCTTTTCTTTTGAAAAATAAAAATTATAAACAACAAGTTGTGTTTACAAAAAGACTTATGTACGAGAGTAATCAAGACTGTGTAATCAGTTTTTAAAACAAGACAGTTTCAAAAAATTCAGCACACTTATAGAATGAGATGAGTAGATGAAGATAATCAACACACAGTTTTTAACGTGGTAAAACCTCTCCCAATAGAGAAAACATCCACGGTGACTTCTAAGTCACAAAAGAAAAAATCCACTAATATCAAATAATAGTTATAAACAATACAACATACATGCACACAAATCAACCTATTCTAAGTTTAGGAATATACCCCACTTGGTGTCCTTCTAACTTCTCATAGATCTGATTGTTGATGATGTCCTTCCAGTTTAATAACTTCCTTTGCTTTAGCTTCCTTACGTCGACTCAATAATCTTAGATCCTAATCCCAACACTTTTAGTGTTGTAGTGTGTTAAGTGTTTGTGATGTGATTCCTATTCACATGCATGAACTCACACACACTTAGATTTACAGACAATCCTAGAAAAATTACATATAAAGTCTATATGTAGTGATTTTAGTTTATTTCTTTCTTACAGAACTATAAACCTTTTTGACCTTTAATTTATCCCAGATTCCATGGACATCTTGCTTTAAAATCGGTCAAGATCTTAATCAATCTCTTTTTGAAAATATTTGTGAGATTGAAAACCTCCAAGTGTGAATCCAACTAGGTCAAGGTCAAGTTTCGTAAGAACAGAAACCATAAAACATTTTTAAAACTAAATCAGTAAAGATTTTCTTAAAAATAAGAAATAACATGCAGATCTAGTGAAATGTAACATGCAGAGTGTAAATCTACAATTTCTATGAAGAAGAAATGTAGATCTGCACACGAATGTTTTATTGGAACAAAGATCAAAAGATCAAGAGGTTACAGTAACAAATGAACAAACCACTCTCTCTCAAACACTCAAGGTTGTGTTTGGGGTGTTATAAACACAAAGGTTTGATTCAGAGTTTGAACTGTTTAGGGTTAGGGTTAGGGTTTGTCTAACACGATTTCTTTCTCTCTCTTCTCTCTTTTCTTTTCTCTCTTCTCTCTCTCACTTCTCTCTTCTCTCTATTTTTTTCTCTCAGAAAGACGAATGCCCAAAAGTCTTGAAATGCTGAGAAGTGGAGGGTTTATATAGGGGTGAGGGAAGATTCTGGAACGTCGAAGGGAATCAATGGCTGAGATCAAGTCTTTCTAACTTTGACTTGATCCAAGGGTTATCAAATAGTGATTGTTAAGATGATTGTGATTGGTTCTTAGGGATCGCACTCGGATTGACTAAAAACACATGCAGACCATCGATTAAGAATGATCCAATGTTCAGCAATGCACCACTCAATCCTCTCACATAACAAACATAAACTGACGCAACAAGCAAGTGACAAGTGTTAGCATGTGATAGGTGTTCAAACGCGCGTCTAAAATATTTACAAGCAGCCCCCCTGAAGTCTCTAGCGCATTCATATCCTACCCAATCAAACATTCCAATGAAATATGAAGTTTACAAAATAGAATATTAGCCCCACAAATTTTATAAACACATTTTAATTAATGAAAACATTATTTTAAAATTGTTTAAAAATTCCCAAAAAATAATTAAAACCAAATTTTAAGGGGATTCAATCACACAACCAATTTTAATCAATATATACACATGTATGCACTTCTAATGTGTGTAGTGGGATTCAATTTATACCTTCTTGGATTATTGAAGAGGATTATAGAGATAAGTTCTGAGGCTCTTTGGATTCTAGGTTAGACAACCAATTTTGTCAATATTTCAAAATTAGTTGAGCACTTATACAATATAGACTTAAGTAAGTCAAAGGTATAAGGTGCTTCAATCTCCCCCTTTGGAAATATGAGACAAAATCTCCTTTGAGTTAGCTTAAAACTCGTAGGGAACAAAAAATAATAAAACCTAGTCCTATACAAAAGATATTATCTACCAATTTCCTAGAAAGTCAAAAATTACATAACTCAACTATTTACAAAATTTGTACACTAGAAATGGTAGACAATCAGTAGAAGAGATTCCTGCAAATATGCACACTAAGATCAAGCAGATTAGATGAAATGTGAACAAAACATTGAACCCATAAGACTCAAATTTCTCCCCCATTTTGTCTCAAATGGACAAAGGGTAAAAATTAAGGTCTTAAGAGTTTAATCAGCACATACCATACCTATAGAATTACGCAAATACAGAAATCTGTTATAGTCCAGAGGTTTAGTGAACATGTCTGCAAGTTGCAGATCAGTAGGCAGGTAATGGATTTCTAACTCCTTAGTCTCAACAAGTTCGCAAATAAAATGATGTCTTATTTTAATATGCTTAGTTCGCGAGTGTTGAAACGGGTTTTTAGATATGTTAATAGCGCTTTGATTGTCACAATACAATTGTAACTGATCTTCTTTAATTCCATAATCGCTTAACATTTGTTTTATCCATAATAATTGGGCACAGCAACTTCCAGCTGCTATATATTCGGACTCAGCCGTAGATAAAGATGTGCAATTTTGTTTTTTGCTACTCCACCCAACTAAATTATTGCCGACATAATAATAGGCACCTGATGTACTTTTACTATCATCAGTACACCCGGCCCAATCAGCATCAGTATACCCTATGATGGTGCTACAGGTATCCTTTGTATACCTAAGTCCAAGATTAAGAGTGCCCTTTATGTACTTTATTATACGTTTTACACACAATAAATGGCTCTCTTTAGGGTTATTTTGGTAACGAGCACACAGACATACAGCATACATTATGTCTGGTCGTGAGGCAGTTAGATAGAGTAGGCTACCAATCATACTACGATAAAGTGTGGAATCAACTGACTTTCCATTTTCATCTTTACATAATTTAACAGTAGTACTCATAGGCGTTTTGGCAACTTTAGCATTATCTAAACCAAATTTCTTAACAAGATCTAGGGCATATTTGGTTTGAGAGACAAAAAGACCATCAGAATTCTGTTTCACTTGAAATCCTAAGAAAAGTTGTAGCTCCCCCATAAGGGACATGTGAAATTCCTTATGCATTATAGCAGAAAAAGATTTAACTTCAGAGTTTGAAGTAGACCCAAAAATGATGTCATCTACATAGACTTGGGCTATAATAATGTTTTTGTCAAAATGTTTGACAAAGAGAGTCTGGTCATTTCCTCCTCTCTTAAAACCCTTATCCAACAAAAAGTTGGAAAGGCGTTCATACCAAGCTCTAGGAGCTTGTTTTAAGCCATACAAAGCCTTTTTTAGACGAAAGACATGGTCAGGGTATTTAGGGTCAATGAACCCTTTGGGTTGTTCTACATACGTTTCTTCGGATAGAATTCCATTTAGGAAGGCAAATTTGACATCCATTTGATAAAGTGTAAATTTTAAGTGACAGGCTATGGCGAAAAGAATCCGAACAGATTCAAGACGAGTGACAGGGGCAAAAGTCTCGCTAAAATCTATTCCTTCTATTTGTGAGTAACCTTGAGCAACTAGTCTAGCTTTGTTTCTATGGATGACCCCATTTTCATCAGATTTGTTCTTAAAGATCCAACGTGTTCCAATAACATTTTTGCTTTGAGGCCGTGGTACAAGAAACCAGACATCGTGAATGACAAATTGTAAAAGTTCTTCCTGCATAGCAGAAATCCAGTGTGTGTCATTCAATGCTTCATTAACATTTTTTGGTTCCACAAGGGAGACGAAACATGCATAATTAGCATAATTTCTTAACTGGGATCTAGTATGAACTGGCTCATTAGGATTACCGACCACGTTGTCAATGGGATGATCTTTAGAGACCCAGTCAGGTACTTCAGGACTCTCAATAGGTAATGACTCATCTATTTCTGGTGAATCAGTTTTGAAATCATTTTCAGATTCAACCACAATAGGTGATTCAGATATCTTATTTTCGACAATAGTGTCACTTACAATTACATTTATCGATTCCATAAGGGTCTTAGTACGCGGATTGTATATACGATAAGCATGACTGTTTGGAGAGTAACCTAAAAAGATGGCTTTATCACCACGAGTCTCGAATTTAGACAAATGTTCTCTGTCTTTACAGACATAACACTGACTTCCGAAAGTTCTTAGATATTTCAGATTAGGCTCCTTACCGTACCACAACTCATAAGGGGTTTGTTTAGTGTTTTTCCTAAGATAGACCCTATTAATAATATGACAATCAGTTCTAATAGATTCTACCCAGAAGTACTTAGGTAGAGATTTGGCATGCAACATGACACGTGCCATCTCTTGAAGAGTTCGGTTTTTCCTTTCGGCAATACCGTTCTGCTGAGGAGTCTTAGGGGCACTGAATTCGTGTTTGTAACCATTGTAGTCACAATATTCAACTATTCCTGTGTCTATGAACTCTCCCCCTCTATCGCTACGAATGCGATTGACTTGTGTGTCCTTCTCATTTTCAATTCTTAATAGAATTTTCAAAAAATTCTGAAACGTGTCAGATTTATGTTTCAAGAAGGCAACCCAAGTGAATCGTGTGAAATCATCAACCATGACTAGGATATAACTGTGTCCACAGAGACTAACAGTTCTAGAGGGACCAATAAGGTCCATATGGATGAGATCTAAAGGTTTAGAGGTGAGAATATCTTTAACCTTTTTATGCGAAGTCTTAACTATTTTTCCTTCCTGGCAATGACCACAGACAACACTGGAAATAGGTTTAATTTTAGGAATTCCTCTAACTATCTCTTGACTAGACAATCTACCAAGGATATCGTAACTTAAGTGACCCATACGATTATGCCAGATTTCATTGTCATCCATTCTGACAATGTTATAGGTTTCAGAACTAGTCTTGACAGTATAACAATTGTCAGGTGTTCTAAATCCGGTAATAATGCATTCACCTTTATCATTTAAAATTTTACAATTGTTCTTTGAAAAGGTAACTGTATGGTCAGAGTCACAAAATTGTGATATACTTAGGAGGTTGGCTTTAAGGCCTTTAACTAATAGTACATTTTCGAGAGTAGGTATTCCCTCTTCTTTTAGGGTTCCTTTACCTATGATCTGGGATGAAACTCCGTCACCAAAAACTACTTTGCCTCCAGCAAAACTGGTTTTGTTTAAAAGTTTGGTTTCATCTCCTGTCATATGTTTGGAGCATCCTGAATCTAAATACCAACCAGATGAAGTGTGTTCAGCTTTTAAAGCAGTGATGACAATGTTACACTTCATTTGGGGTAAAAGATCATCTTTTCTAACCCAAATAGCTCTAGTTTTAATTTTGCGCAAGTTTGCCCTCATTTGATAAAATTTTCGAGAAACAGCTTTTTGTCGAAAAACATTTGGAGCAACAAACTGATTATTGTTGAAAATTTGAGCTTTTGGTTTAGGAAAGTTTCTGGGAGTCTTTCTCTTAAATGAACTCTTAGTTTTGGTCTTTCTATTCCTGTAGTTAGAGTTCTTGTCAGGTTGTCTTGGAAGGACATAATTGTTACGATTTTGCCTAGAATAGTTAAAGTTCTTGTAGACAGAATTGTTGTACGCAGGGGTGTTTAGACGCCTAGCATAACAACCTTCAAAGGAATGACCATAAATGTCACAATAGGAGCAATATTGATTGCTTGAGGGATGAATTTCCTTAGGAAAACTTCTAAAGATGGGTTTAACAACATTCTGTTCAGAAGTCCTATTCCTAGGAGGTATGGTCTTATAGGTAGATTCAGCCTTTCTGATCAAAGGACAGACGTATTTAGTCTTAAGTGTAGTGTCAGCCTTAGAGTTACTAGACTCTCCAATGTCTTTCTGTTGTTGCTTTTGATCAAATTCCTTTTTAATAAAATGAAAATCTGGACATGTTTCGATTGGTCTTTTGCCCCCAGACACAAACTTAATAGGTTCAAGATTTATAGTTTGTGGTTTATTCTTAGGGCAAAATCCAATACCGGTTCTATCATCAGAATTGGTCTTGGAGTCAACAACAAAGTCAGTAAAACCATTTGAATTGTTTTCAAGCTTAGAATTTTTTTTGAAAACAGTAGCTGTCTTTGTTTTTGCTTCCTCCAGTTCTAATAATGTTCCCTTGTATTTCATTTCCAGGGTTTCATTAGTTTTAGTCAACTCTTTTAATTTTTGATCAAAAGATTCAATTTCAGATTGATGAGACAGACACTGGTTAGTGTACTCTTCGGCATTCAGCTTCACAATAAGACTTAGATCATCTAATTTCTTAGTCAGGTCTCTAACAGTCTTCTCCAGTCTAGTGCCTTTTTTAAGAGTTTTATCATACAAAGTATGGATATCGGGGAGGTCATCTGTGTCTGAGTCGCAAGTGAAGTGTGTGTAGTGGCCCCTAACGATTCAGTTTTAGTACTCATGCACCCATTTACATCGTCGTTATCGATATCACTTTGACTCACACACACGGAAGTAGAACTAGCAACATTTTCAGATAGTAAAGCATCTAGGCCAGTCAAAACAGTATTCACACAAGCAGGAGTAGAAGCATCATTATCACACACAGGCATATCATCATTGTAAATGATCTTGGCATAAAAGGACATGCAAGGGTCAAGAACATTTGATGACTCAAGTTCCTCTTCATCAGAGTCACTTGAATCATTCCAAGTTTTACAGACATTGGCTCTATTGTGTGTGTTGGTTTTATTCAGATTAACTCTGCAATCGTGAGCAATGTGACCTAGTTTCCCACATCTAAAACATTCAATCTTTTTAAGGTCTCTGTTGGGTCTGGAGTTGTTGTCCTTAGGATGTTTGTCAAGACCTCTCTCATGAGGTTTGGGATTAGACAGAGTGGGATAATTAGGCTTGCCTTGTTTAGTTGCCTGTTTGTTTCTAAATTTAACAATTTTCTTAAATTGTTTAGACATCAAGGCAATCTGATTATCTAGTTTGTCTATATCACAGTCCTCATCAGAGTCAGAGTTGATCAAATTAGTCTCAAGTTTAGATATCTTAGAGGCAAAACTCAAGTTAGAGTTGGGTTGTTTTCTTTGTGAATGATTTAATTGTTTCTTAAAGTCTAATTCCATTTCCACAGTTCTGAGTTTGATACTGAGTAACTCAGGGGTGAGGTTTTGATCACTCATTTCCTCAATAGCATATCTCTTACTATCAAACTTTTGTGGTAATGATCTTAGGATTTTAGAAACAATCTCATTCCTATCATAAGTTATACCATTAGCATGCAACTTAGTAACTATATCAGTTAAGTTCATGTAAAAGTCATCAAAAGACTCAGAGTCAGACATAATCAAAGAGTTGTACTGCTGGATAAGCATTTGAGTTTTAGCAGCTTTAACTCTTGAGTCTCCTTCATGGGCAGTGATTAATGTGTCCCAAGCTTCCTTAGAAGTGGCACAAGATGAGATTCTCTTGAAATCATACTCATTAATAGACATAAAAATGGCATTCTTGCCTTTATTGTTATTACGAGAAATGGTTTTCTCTTCTTGGGTAAACTCACTTAAGATTTCTTTACCCTCTCATCACTTCCTTCAGTGGCTGGTTTAGTAGGATAAGTATATCCATTTTCAATAATGTCCCAGACATCATCTCCTAAAGTCCCTTGGATGAAGGCAACCATTCTTACTTTCCAGTAAGCAAAGTTGTTTCCATCAAAGAGTGGAGGTCTGGACAGATTACCAAACCTTTCATTCTTCTCGTCCATAGTTAGATTTTTCAGAAAACGATTTCAGAAACACAAGATCTTTTTGAAATAAAAGTTAACAGGGCTCTGATACCAATTGAAAAACGTTGCTAATGCCGTTTAATACAAGATTAAACTGTATAAGCAACTCCGAGAGTTTGTTGAAGAAACCCTTTTCTTTTGAAAAATAAAAATTATAAACAACAAGTTGTGTTTACAAAAAGACTTATGTACGAGAGTAATCAAGACTGTGTAATCAGTTTTTAAAACAAGACAGTTTCAAAAAATTCAGCACACTTATAGAATGAGATGAGTAGATGAAGATAATCAACACACAGTTTTTAACGTGGTAAAACCTCTCCCAATAGAGGAAACATCCACGGTGACTTCTAAGTCACAAAAGCAAAAATCCACTAATAATAAATAATAGTTACAAACAATACAACATACATGCACACAAATCAACCTATTCTAAGTTTAGGAATATACCCCACTTGGTGTCCTTCTAACTTCTCATAGATCTGATTGTTGATGATGTCCTTCCAGTTTGATAACTTCATTTGCTTTAGCTTCCTTACGTCGACTCAATAATCTTAGATCTTAATCCCAACACTTTTAGTGTTGTAGTGTGTTAAGTGTTTGTGATGTGATTCCTATTCACATGCATGAACTCACACACACTTAGATTTACAGACAATCCTAGAAAAATTACATATAAAGTCTATATGCAGTGATTTTAGTTTATTTCTTTCTTACAGAACTATAAACCTATTTGACCTTTAATTTATCCCAGATTCCACGAATATCTTGCTTTAAAATCGGTCAAGATCTTAATCAATCTCTTTTTGAAAATATTTGTGAGATTGAAAACCTCCAAGTGTGAACCAACTAGGTCAAGGTCAAGTTTCGTAAGAACAGAAACCATAAAACATTTTTAAAACTAAATCAGTAAAGATTTTCTTAAAAATAAGAAATAACATGCAGATCTAGTGAAATGTAACATGCAGAGTGTAAATCTACAATTTCTATGAAGAAGAAATGTAGATCTGCACACGAATGTTTAAGTTGGAACAAAGATCAAAAGATCAAGAGGTTACAGCAACAAATGAACAAACCACTCTCTCTCAAACACTCAAGGTTGTGTTTGGGGTGTTATAAACACGAAGGTTTGATTCAGAGTTTGAACTGTTTAGGGTTAGGGTTAGGGTTTGGCTAACACGATTTCTTTCTCTCTCTTCTCTCTTTTCTTTTCTCTCTTCTCTCTCTCACTTCTCTCTTCTCTCTATTTTTTTCTCTCAGAAAGACGAATGCCCAAAAGTCTTGAAATGCTGAGAAGTGGAGGGTTTATATAGGGGTGAGGGAAGATTCTGGAACGTCGAAGGGAATCAATGGCTGAGATCAAGTCTTTCTAACTTTGACTTGATCCAAGGGTTATGAAATAGCGGTGGTTAAGATGATTGTGATTGGTTCTTAGGGATCGCACTGGGATTGACTAAAAACACATGCAGACCATCGATTAAGAATGATCCAATGTTCAGCAATGCACCACTCAATCCTCTCACATAACAAACACAAACTGACGCAACAAGCAAGTGACAAGTGTTAACATGTGATAGGTGTTCAAACGCGCGTCTAAAATATTTACAAGCAGCCCCCCTGAAGTCTCTAGCGCATTTATATCCTACCCAATCAAACATTCCAATGAAATATGAAGTTTACAAAATAGAATATTAGCCCCACAAATTTTATAAACACGTTTTAATTAATGAAAACATTATTTTAAAATTGTTTAAAAATTCCCAAAAAATAATTGAAACCAAATTTTAAGGGGAATTAATCACACAACCAATTTTAATCAATATATACACATGTATGCACTTCTAATGTGTGTAGTGTGATTCAATTTATACCTTCTTGGATTATTGAAGAGGATTAGAGAGATAAGTTCTGAGGCTCTTTGGATTCTAGGTTAGACAACCAATTTTGTCAATATTTCCAAATTAGTTGAGCACTTATACAATATAGACTTAAGTAAGTCAAAGGTATAAGGTGCTCCACCCTCTTCTTTTTTCCCACCGATTTCTATTCCCTCCATTTTTCTCTCTCTCTAAGCGACTTCACTCTCTCTCTCTCTCTCTCTCTATCTATGATTTTGGTATGTTTTCTCTCTCTATTTCTCTTCCATTTGTGAATATGTATGTGTAAATGTGTGTGTGTGTGTGGTGTATATATGCGTGTGGGAGGGAGGGGGTAGGGATGGGGAGGAAGGGGGTGTATATGTGTGTGTGTGTGTGTGTATGTGTGTGTGTGTGTGTATGTGTGTGTGTGTGTGTGTGTGTATATGCATGCGTGTGTGTGTGTGTGCACGCGCGCATGTGTGGTGGGCAGTGGCAGTGGGGGGGGGCAGGGGGCTGTGTGTGTGTGTGTGTGTGTGTGTGTGCGTATGTGTGGGGTGGGGGGAAGGGGTGGATTGGGGTAAGGGGAAAAGGGGAGGGGGCGGGGCTTGTTAATTTTTTTAATTAAATTTTATTGGTTTATTAGATATTGCCCCTCATATGCAAGTAGTGCCCCTTGTAAAAGAATTGATTGATTAAATATTGATTGATTGTTAATTTTTTTAGTAAATTAGTAATTAGTGCCCCTTTCATATGCAAGTAGGATTGCCCCTCATTGTAAATTAGTAAATTAATAATTATATACTTTAATTATTAGCTTAATTTATGAAAAGAATTAATTGCGTAGATGAATTAGAAGGAGTACGGGATACACATTTTTTGTTGCTATTGCGGTTGGATTATAGTGGATCGATGTTCGGTTGGTTAATTTTAGAAGTGGCATGACCACTGGATTATTGTCCATATGGGGGTGGGATTTTTCAAGTTTTTTTTAAAATTACGTTGTATCACGAACAATATATATATATTATGATAATTAAATGAAACATACTTGAAATTACATATAGTGCGCATAGATACTAGCCTTCTAGTTCTTATGCGTACGCATTCAATGACCTTATAGATGTTCGAGAGTCATCACCCATGTAATGAGATCTCTCGAATTGTCCTGTTTGGACAGTTTGGGACTGCATAATTTTTGTATAATAATATTCTTAGTGGCTTAAAGTAGGTTTGGGACTGCATGTTGATGTGGGCAAGTCATGATTTTCCAGCTTATGGGACATTATCTGGTTGTGTAGTACATAGTTATTTGGGGTGTCCTATTTATGGAGAGGAGACTGAATCTGTTCGTCTATCCGCTAGCTCAAAAAATGTATACCATTGCCATAGGAGGTTTTTACCCCCGGCTCATAGTTTCAGATTTGAGAAAGGTTCCAATTTTTTATCGGGCGGGATTGAACATAGGCGTCGTGACAACATTCAGGTTCAGAAATTGAAAGAAAATCTTCTAAATGTGGCCCTAATATGCCAGGTAAGAATCCCAAATTTAGGAATGTCAAGCATAAGAAGACCCCAACTGGAAATGAAACTGAGACAAGAAAGTCATGGTCTAGGAGGTCAATTTTATTTGACTTGCCTTATTGGAAGAATAACCCGATGCGCCATGTATTGGATGTGATGCATGCAGAGAAGAAACTCGCTGAACATATTTTGGGCACTTTCCTTGGGGGGAGTCATTCGAAGGATGGAGAAAATGCACGAAAAGACCTTAAATCGCTGGAACTTAAGACATGGTTATGGTTGAAAGAAGATAGTAGGGGAAGGACAATAATTCCCCCTGGTGTGTTTACTTTGACGAGTGGGGAAAGGATGGTGCTTTTAGACAAAATATATAATTTGAAGGGTCCATCTAATTTTTCATCCAACTTGCAAAGGATTGTGAATTATGCTACTCGTGATTTACATAAGTGTAAGTCCCACGATTGGCATGTGATCATGTAATTGGTTCCTCTATTGTTTAAGCATTGTTTCTCTAAGCACAAGGATTTGCGGAGGGCTATTATGCAAATTAGTATTACCTTCTCACTTTTGTGTGAGAAGGTAGTCAATCGAGAACACATAGTGGCTTCAAAATTGGTGCTGATCGAAGCGATTTGTGTGTTGGAGAAGTACTTTCCCCCAACATTCTTTGACATAAGTGTTCACTTGTTGGTACACCTATGCAACTAGGCACTTCTTTGTGGTCCAGTTAGATATCGGTGGATGTATCCGTTTGAAAGACTGATGAAAGTTTTTAAAGATTAAGTCAAGAATACGCGATACATTGTAGGATCAATTGCAGAGGAATACATCACCGTGAAGTCATCGGTTCATACTCGGAAATATATGCCTGACTCGACGAGCGTTGATGACACTAATGAGTTCATCGATGATGGTGGTCATGTGATGGGAAAATGAGTGAAATTAATGAGTTTGCAACATGAACAAGGAGCTCGTTATCTATTTGACACACATGAAGATGTCAAAGAATAGAAAAAGTAAGTTTAAATTATTTTAAGTTTTACATTATTTTAGATTATTTTATATATGATTAATTTTGTAATTTCCAGAAAATATGAAACCTGTGAGAATAATAAAAGGTGAAAAACAATGGTACAATCAAACAACGAATTTAGGCTGTGGTTGTCACAAGAGGTAATTATAATGAAAATGGTCGTTATTTAACGTTACATTACACTCAAACTTTACAACTAACCTAATTAATTTATCTATATTCTCATCTCTTAAAGATGGGTGATGCAACATCGAGACTTGCTCGTCTAGCCACTGGACGCTTGTTCATGTCACAAGAGTACAAAAAGTATCGATTGAACAGTTGCGTATTCGGCGCAAAAGTGTACGAGAAAAGTACAAATGTATAGAACTCAGGCATTTCATTCAAGGCTCTTACTTTCTTTCGAGCGAGCGCAAAAGATAAAAACCTCGTTGAAGCTGAAATGACTTACTATGGTTTACTTCGAAATATAATTGAATTGGATTATATAAGCTTCAAAGAGTTTGTATTTTACTATGACTGGGTAAGAGTTGAGGATAAAAATGCTTGTAAAGTTGATCCTGGCACCAATTTGATCATGGTTGACTTGTCCAAGTTAAAGAGCAATGACCACGTGAGCGATGAGCCATTTGTTTGTGCATTTCAAAAGGTCAACCAAGTGTTTTACTCGTAGTATATCAACAACAAGCCGTGGTCAATTATCCTACATGCGCCAAAGAGTCTAAATAGTAGTGTGGATGACTTAGCTGCTCCTACCGAATATCAATCCATTTTTTATGATAACCTTAATTTGAAATAATTTTTCAATACGTAATAAATATTTCAATTTGTACTTTATTAATCCATTTTTAATGCTTTTAATTGATTTTTACTTTATCATTTTCACTCTTTTTATCTTTCTCTCTTTCCTTTGTATATGTATGTGTGTGGGGGGGGAGGGAGGGCAATGTGTGTGTAGTGTGCGTGTGTGTGGGCAGTAGGTGTTAAACATTAATAGTTCATTTGGATTTGTAGTAATTGTACATATTTGCATGTCTTCTTCAAATTCATTTGGATTTGTACTAATAACAACATTTTTTTACAGAAAATGTCTCCTTTAGGTATTAAGGCGAGGATGATGATGTTGATTATGATAATGTCCTCTGGGCTCGGTGGTAGCGGGGGAGACGAGGGCTCCTCGGTCCCTAGGCTCCCCAAATTGGGAAAATTGGGGATCACAATTGAGAACAAGACAGAGCTATTAGCGAGATCCCTCGAGATGGTAAAGATCATCGTCGGCCCAAGATACACTGGTTGGATGGAGGTGCCAAAAGAGCTCAAGTTGGCTATTTGGGTGGCACTACAGGTAATGTATTTATATTTATATTTATATTTATATGAATATTTCAATTTCAATTTCATTTAATATTTATTTTATTCACAACTAACATTGTATTTGTTGGACAAGAACAATTCAGCCTGGACCTAAAACTACGCGATTTCGTCTTGGAGCACTTGAGGGAGCAACACAAGATGTGGAAGAAAAATATGCGGACCCGGTACTTTGGGAAGACCCGAGACTCCATTATTCAAATGCGTGACTCTGTCCCGCCGAAAGAGCCGATCTCATTGGCACAATGGCAAAAGTTCATTGACAATGAGATCGGGGAGTGACAATTGGCATCTCACCAATCGGGGAGGGAAAATCGGGGGAAAAAGACGGACGTTCACTACTCCGTTCGGACGTCTTACACCGAGGTGCAACATAGGATGAAGGTAAGATTTAATTTTTCTATAATTACAGAAATATGTTATTCTGCATTATTTTACTTTGCGGGGCTGATACTAATTTTCCATTATTTTATTTTAGGGGACGGGGAGTGGCCCTGGGGGTATGCCACATGGATCGATACTTATGTGGCTATTCGGACAAAAAAGGGGAAGGATAAGGAGGTGTCCCCAATTGTCGCATCCACGATTGTAAGTGATCCGACAGTTTACAGTTTTTTAATTATGTAATAATTTTTTATTTACTTATTTAACTAATCATGTGCTTTTTGTCATTTCAGGCAAAGCTTAAGGAAGTGCATGAGTCGTAGTCTGATGCCGACAAGGCATCTTTGTCCACAGAAGCATTTAGCCAAGTTCTTGGTGCTGATTGCAAGGGGAGGACAAGGGGGTGAGCTTACGGGTGGCCAAATCTAGGATCATCGGATTGGAGATGAGCAACACCGGGTTAGCTCGAACGGTGGACCCAAATGAGGCGAAGATGTCCCGTTTGGAGGCGACGGTCCAAGATATGTCCTCATTCATGAAGAGTTCGTTGGGCAAAAATTGTAAGGGGAAAGGGAAGGAGAGGGTGGTGGAGTAGGAGGTGCACGAGGACGATGATGTGGACCTCACTGCTTCATCATCGACACGTGCGGACTCTGATGATCTAGTCCCCTATTTGGCTCCCTTCGACCAACCGATGTCGACACTTGGCTGGCCGAGCGTGTTTATACATGACATATTTGATGGCCAGAGGATAGGACGGGGGTTGAGGGACCCGAATACCGTCCAGGGTATGCCAGTTCATGGATGTATGCTTCAAGACATCGAGGCCAAGGTGCTCGTAACGCATGTGATACCCGGGAAGGATAACTCTACATTTTGGTTGTACGAATAATATGGCATGATGAATATACAAGGGTCTATGAATTCGTATATCGTGTGGTCTATCTACCTCCTCAAACCTACCCCAGACATGTAGTGACATTATTTGAATTGAATTGATTTAAGTTGTTACATTTGAATTATATTGTGATGTATATTATTTTGAATGTATATTTGCATTATCTCTATTTTATTTAGATATATGATGTTTGAACAGGTACAACGTCGCTATAACAGGTACAAATATACTGCTTGGCAGTAGCAGTGGCCATACTGCCCAGAATTGTCACGGTCATTGACCGTGACAAGTTCGTGATAAGTATAATTTGTTACGGACTTGTCACGGTCAATGACCGTGATAATTTTATAAAGGTTGTCACGATTATTAACCATGACTAATCTTGTCACGATCAATGGTCGTGACATGACCGTGATAAGTCTAATGAACTTATCACGGTTAATGACCGTGATAAGTCTGTGACAATAAATCTTATCACCCCCAGACTTGTCACGATCATTGACATTGACAAGCTAGACTTGTCACGGTCATTGATCGTGACAATTCAGAAAATTTGGTGTAGTGTGAGGACGTCCCGAGGGGGTTCTTGTAGGTGGTACGGTAATCCCATAGCACATCGTTTAATCGAAGTGACCAATCTTTTCGAGTAGGATCGATGGTCTTTTCAAGGATTATTTTGATCTCACGATTTGCTAACTCATACTTGTCATTCGTCTTGGTAGCTATTTCCTTTACCTATTTGGAGACGTAGTCTACGGAAACGAGGATGACGAGTATAGGGGTTAGTGGTATCATGTCACGGCGGGTAATAGCTCTCATTCTTTGGCATCTATCGCAAGATTTTCAATAAGCATTCAAATCTCGAAACATTATGGGCCAATAGAGACCACTTTGGAGGATTTTAGCGACCGTCTTATTCTTAGAGAAGTGGCCTCCACAAGCTTCCCTATGATAAAATTGGATTACATTTTGAATTTCATCATCTGGTACACATCTTCAGATGAGCTAGTCCGCACAATATTTGATTAAGATGGGTCGTCATAGAAAAATATGCGGGACTAAGTGATGAATTTCTTCTTCTCTTACGGTGTCTAATCGGGAGGAACGGCTCTCGTGACAAGATAGTTAATGATGTCCACAAATTAAGGTAAAGAAGAAGTAGCAAAGAGCTACTCATCCAGAAAGTAGTCATCTATGGGTATAGGATCACTAGGTACGTCAAATGAGAGCCAATACAAATGGTCGGCAATGGCGTTTTCTACCCCTTTCTTATCTTTTATAGAGAGATTGAACTCTTGTAGGAGTATGATCCACCTTATGAGGAGCGTCTTCGCATCCTTCTTAGTAAGGAGATATTTAAGGGTCGCGTGGTCGGTAAAGCATGTGATGGATGACCCAATAAGGTTTTAGCGAAATTTGTCCAAAGAAAAAATAACTGCTAGCAACATTTTCTCCGTGGTAGAGTAGTTAAGTTGTGGCCCAATTAATGTCCAACTAGCGTAATAGATGACATGAGCTTTCTTGTCTTTTCTTTTCCCTAAAATAGCCACAATTGCATAATCACTAGCATCACACATAAGCTTGAATGGAAGGGACCAATCGGGAGGCTTGCATGATGGGGGGTAGAAATTAGCATGATTTTTAATTTATCGAAAGCCTCTTGGCATGCGTCATTCCACTTAAAGGGTGCATCCTTTATAAGGAGGTTACTCAAGGGTCTAGCGATGGCGCTAAAATCCTTGATAAACCTTCTATAGAATCCTACGTGGCCCAAGAAGGAGAGCATATCCTTTAATGATTTAGGCATGGGAAGCTCGGTTATGACATCTATTTTTTCTCGATCAATTCTATGCCTTTAGATGAGATTATGTGGCTCAAAACTATGCCCTCAGTAACCATGAAGTGTTATTTTTCCCAATTGAGGACTAAGTTCTTCTCCACACACTGGGATAATACTTTCTCAAGATTCGCTAGACACTGGTCAAAGGAGGATCCAAAAACCCTGAAATCGTCCATGAAAACCTCACGTCCTCTCTCTACCATGTCGTTAAAGATACTTAGCATGCACCGTTGAAATGTCGCGGGCGCATTACACAATCCAAAAGGCATACATTTGTAGGCAAATAAGCCAAATGGACATGTAACAGTCATATTTTCTTGATCAAGTATGTCTACCTCAATTTGGTTATATCCGAAATAACCATCGAGGAAGCAATAGTGATGGTGCGAGAAATCGTCAGCTTGTCATTCTCGTACCAGAAAATCAAGTATAAAGTGCATGATAAGCAAATAGAGAAAGTAAAGAGAGATAAAAGACAAGATATAGAGTGGTTCAGCTGTAGAAATGAGCCTACGTCCACTTTGGTGCCACACTCTCATTATTTATGCTGTTTGGTGCATAGTAATTATGACTGAAGAGGCATACAAGCATGGGAATAGAATATAGTACATGACTATGATGATTCTGGTGGCTTAGAGATGTCGGCTGTGATGCTAGAGATAAGCCCCCAAGCTATGTCGAGTGATGTGGAGAGAATAGCTGACTCTGAGCTAGGTGTCAGTGTAAGAAATGACCCGAGAGCCCCCTATCTCTAGGTGTGCACCTCTATTTATAGGAGAGGTAGATGATGTGTTGTTGTTGATAAAGCAAAAAGGGCTGCGGCCAATTAAGTGAATAAAGTGGGGTCTCACCCTATAACATGTAAGGGGCTACATCTTATGTACATGGGGTCGCGGTCAGGTGAGTGAGCATGTTAGGATTATGCTTGGGAGTGGGGGACGCAGCCTGTATGCTTTGGGCTGTGGCAACCTGACTCATTGTAGGCATATTTTTTTCTTCCACGGTAAGGGGTAATATCTGTCATATCAATAAGCCCCCAAGTTGTAGTGCCAAGAGATTGTAATTGGGGCTGCGACTGAGTAATCATGTCTTTTCAGGATGTTGCGACATGTCAAAGGAGACGCTTCATCTTCCTATGGCCTCTTATATAAATGGTAACTGGCCGTGTCTTTCATTACGTTTTCCAAACCCTTGAGATCAAATCAAAAGCTCATCGTTGTTATTCCTTTTCTTGAGTTTTCCAGCGTTCTTTCAAGGCAGCGTGTGGTGGTGTTCAAGCAGATCAGGGATAAGTAACTGTTGTTTTAAGGCTGAGCAATACCCACGCTTTCCTTTCAATCTCCAGGTAATTTTCTATCTAAATATTCCCTACATTATAATTTTAATTCGATGCTTTGCTATTTGTTCTGGGTTTTAACTGGCAAAGAATCCATACGAACTCATATTTGAGCCCCTCGATTTTCCTGAATTGATCATTGAATTCTGAACTGGACTCTGAATTGAATTAAACCCATATCGAACTCTAAATTGAATTCATACTATTAATTTCATTATCAAACTCCGAATAGAATTGATACTTCTAGTCTTAGTTGAAATGAACTCATTAAAGCCCCTCGATTTGAATGGATTCTAGTAGATAACATGTATGAAATTGAATCGATCTTCAATTGATGAAATCACCGTTCTGTTCTTGATGTTCTCAAATAAACTTTTCAAACTCTATGGCTTTGATCTTTAGAATAGGCATCTTCAGAGTTAAGATATTAGAAGTTTGGCCATGGAAGGTAGCATGTTCTATTGCTATTTTGGCTGCGGCCTCATGTCACTGTTCGTGTAAAAAATATCCATTCGTGCCTAGGGTTTAGCCTCAAGTTAGGTAAAATTCAATACAAACATTAAATACAAACCTCTCTTAGGTTAGTGTCTGTAACACTTTGTTAATAACCCAAATGGCTATGGCATATAAGAATATACGATCTCCTTCCCCAATATGCTGCGGCAGAAGTTGATTTTTAGGATTTTATAGCCCAACACTTGGTGTAGTTAGACAAATTTGCTAGCATTTCTTATTTATCTTTCAAACTTTCATTTCATTATTCCTGTCGTGGCCTCTAAGAGGCCTGTATTTTAATATTGGCTGTGGCACCTAACTGCGAACTCTTTTTGCTTTTCAGGTCATGCTGCATCCATAAGAGTTTTGATCCTCATGAATTTCTCAGTGACTTTTGGAACAAACACTTTGGAGTCTATCCCCCTGAACTTCCTATTGTACGTCCTTTAAAGACTATAGGGCCTTGCCATCTCAAAGACTACCCAAATTGTGTCATTCTAGATTTGGATTCTGACTCCGTGGAAACTTGTGGGAAGGAGACTAACTCCGCGGACTCCCCTCGTAGAAAAGTTACTGATTCCACAACAATAGAATAGGAGGCCAACTCTAGTAGCAACCTAGTAGATATTGAGGTTGTGGCTACTGGGCCATCTGTAGGTAGAGACGCACATGTTGGTCCCTCTAACAGAGCTGATAGACCTCCTGCGACATTGAGCGTCCGCAACATTATGACTCAGGAATGGGTTGACCAAGTTGCTGAGGCACTTGAATTTCCTTAAGATTAGATTTGCTCAGCACCCACCGCGGAACAAAGGCCCTGCACGACACTTGTTGATGATGGGGTCTGCTTCCCCCTCCATGCATTTGTTTATGGGCTGTGGCTTCCAGTTCCTATTCCTAATAGAAGATTCTTCGAGACCATGAAGTTCGCCCCAGCCCAACTAGATCCCAATGGCTGAAGAGAAGTTCTTGCCTCGATGGTTGTGTGGAGGAATAAGTTTAATAGGTACATAACTCCCGAGGAATTTTTCCATTTTTACAAACCTAAGGAAAACTCTATAAAGTTTGCATGATACTATTACTTTACCATCCGTAGCAACGATGAAACCCTCTACAGTATAGGCCCACCGGTGTGAAGAATTGGAAGGGCAATTACTTCTATATTTCTAGAGAAGGATGGGAAATCCACCCAGATGAGATAGACATAAAGAGGTCCTTTAGGATGCCACGACATTGGGGACGCCCTTCTAAGCTAGGTAAATAAAGTTACGGCCCTTTGAATTGTGGTCGTGTCCTGTTGTTTAAAGTTGTATTCTTCCCTTTATTTTTGCACTAACATTGAAATTTATGTGCAGCTCTTGACAACTTGCCCCTTAGTGAGCGGAAAGAGAGTAGAATAAGGAGGGCCGTGGCAGTAAGTGATAAGAATAAACAGTTTAGTACCTTGGTGATTTCAGCCTCCATCTTTAAGGTAGGCTACTTTCCCAATAAATCTCTGCCAAAATAAATGGGCGCGACAGGTATTACTTTTCATTTTATTTTTAACTCTGCGGCAGCTACTCCCAACTTTAATTTTAATCTTGCTTTATTTCTTCTTTAGGTGAGGAGATTGATAGAGAGCTGTTAGCAGCTCAATTGGTTGAAATGTATGAGGATGCATCTTTCCTCAATAATAAAGCCACGCAAAGAAAAAAGAAGAGAACAAAGTCCAAAACTCCTACTACAATCCCTTCTGGTGACCAAATTGGTCCTATCGCTCCTCGAAATTAGGCTGCGGATCAAACCAATGTTGCTGCGCACTCACTCCAGGTTGAGGAGTTAGCCCCTCACGAGAGGCTTGGGGGTAATTTTGACGATGATATGGGAGTTAATCTGGCCGCGGTAGGGTTAATGTCAACTTCTGAACATATCGAAGGCTGCGACACCTCTATAATCCTTGCTTCAAATTCAGCTCCTCCAATAATAGTGGTTGTCAATGCCAGCCTACTACCTCCTCAATGTCGTGCCAGTGTTGGTCTTGATGGTCATCCACAGCCTTAGCTCAGGCATCCCAACCCTAAATCTTCTTGGGACACAATTGCAAGGGTTCTCCGCAGAATGAAAAGGGTTCTAGATGCCATGGACCTTGATCCTCTCGTGGATGAAGACCACGATGACTTAGAGGATTATGGCCCCCACAGTCTGTTGAGGGTAAGTTTAAGTTTACCTTTTCATCATCATTTTTATACTTCATGTTTTCTTCTAATATCAACTCTTCTTGCATGTCGCGGACATAGTGATGTCCCAAAAGTGGAAGTACGAAGACCTCTACAAGCTGAAAGAAGCCATGAAGAGAGTGCACTCCACTGACCTAGAGAATGCTAGGTCTATTTCTTTTCAAGATGGGAAGCAGTCCTCTGTTGCAGCACTTGAGGCGTATAAGATGGAGGCAGACAAGAAGGTTTAGGCCGCGAAAGAAGCTAAGAAGGAGCTGAGGATAACTTCAAATAGGCTGCAGACTCTCTAAAAATTGATCAAGATCAAGCCTTTGAAGCTTTCCAGGCCGTGACCTTATCAAATAAAAAACTTGAGCTCCTCCAGAAGAAGTTCGATGAACTGGAGAGCAAGACTGCAAATGATGATGAGGCCCATGCCACGACCATCAAGAAAATGGGGGAAGACCATGTCGCGGACCTTTAATTGGCCATTGATAGCACTGTGGAGTCATTTAAAGGATCCAAAGACTTCTACCTGATCAACAATAAAGCCTACCTCCGTGGCTACCAAGAGCTCAGGAACAGCGTTATAAAAAAC
Source organism: Sambucus nigra (assembly GCA_949130495.1). Taxonomy (NCBI): domain Eukaryota; kingdom Viridiplantae; phylum Streptophyta; class Magnoliopsida; order Dipsacales; family Adoxaceae; genus Sambucus; species Sambucus nigra. Next base: position 319,007,629 of record OX422215.1, on the reverse strand, counting down.
TTCCCTGAATCTAAAGACACAGTTCTTACCTGAGGACTTGGTGATGTTGAGCACTTATAATGTGTGGTTGAGATGAAAGTTGTAGCTGAAGAGAGATCCGAGCTAAGGTCTAAAGCAGAGGCTGCAGTATCTGAGGAGGAGACCGTGACCACTGCGGAAGGAGAGGATGGAGATGAAGAAGATGATCCAACCAATTAGCTTTCTTTTAATTCTGAATATTGGGCTACGTACCTTTATGAACTTTGATTCTTTTGTTGATATATACAAGGTTGCGGCCTTTTGGAACTTCTAATCAAGGTTGCGGCCTATTGTCTGTATAACTTTAATGCTTCAATTTTTTTCCAAGTCTTTAGACTTTAATCTTTATATTCGTCTTAACTGTTCCTTTACTTTATCTTTTATTATTTGCTTTGATACTTGAATGATCTTGCATACTGCATCAAGATTTGCAATGGACATAAGGCCGCGGAGTCTTATATAAATAATTTATGCAAACAGATTGTGGCCTATTGTTCTTTGCCCTGGACTTTTCACATGTATTTTTTCAAATTTTTCTAACCATATATGGTTATAACCCCCATAACCGCGGTGCCAAAGTGAAATGGCTTTTGGGGTTGTAGCTTAACTTCCTTGCCTCAGTTAACTTGCCCCTTTGCAGTCCCTTTAAACATTGATAGGGTTGCGGTGCCTTTCAGACCTTGACAAAAAATTGATGACAACATGCTGGGTTGAGGTCATCCTTTTCCTGTAGCTTTGGCATGCTTTATGATGTCAGTGTCACAACATCTTTTAGTCACTTTAACTTCCTTTCATAGCTTTCCTTTAGTCGCTTCAGTTGGGTTATTATCATCATCCCCCACCCCCCCCAGGATAGGTATTATGAAGCTTCCCAAAGCTAATATATGGGATACTATCAAGCCTCATCAGGCTGGATTATGTTATTACTCCACCCATAGGTAATATATGGGATACTATCAAGCCTCCCCAGGCTGGGTTATGTTATTGAGCCACCCACAATTGATATACGGGATACTATCAAGCCTCTTCAGGTTGGGTTGTGTTATTGATCCACCCACAGCTGTTGATATGTATATAGAGTCATCCTTCGCTACATATTATAAGCCTCCCGACTTAATGACGTATCCTAAAAGCTAAGAACGGGCATTGTAAGCCCTCATGGCTAATAACTCTTTCTAATAAATGCTTTCAAGAATGTAGCCATAATATGCTGGAATATAGTCTCTATGAGGATGTTGCAGATCAATTTAGATAGTTGATCTCAATAGTTACTTTTCCCAATTTCAATTATCACTTGCTTTCAGTTAATTAGGCGTCACGACGAGCGTTGTAGGCCCATTTAGATATTATCATTCCCGATATAACATATTGTCTCGATTCAGAATCTGTTTAAGACAAAGAGTCTTTTATAAGATAACCTTTAATGGAAATGAGAATCAAAGTATGGCACTATCAAGTGAACTTAATTTCATATATCTATTCATATATTCAGGATTTTGCTAGTTCAATACAAAGTTAAAATGGAACCACTTAGAAAGAGTTTTCACTAAGAACAGAAATAGATGAAACATAAATATGGGAATAAAAAGAGGAATGTGGCCTGTCAGACTAGGTTGAATCCCTTAGGCATCCTTGAGAAAGCGCTGCAACATTCCCTGTCTTACGAGCCTTTCAATTTCATCTTTTAGGGCATAGCACTGCTCAGTGTCAGGGTCGTGGTCTTGATGAAACTTGCAACATTTAGCTTTTTTCCTCTTGTGGGGTGGAGCTCTAAGCTTCTCTGTTCGCCTCAGCAGCTTGTCCTCTTTTATGATCTCGAAGATGTCTTCAATTCGGAAGGCCAATGGGTTGTAGGACTCAAAGACCCTTTATGCCTTCTCCACTTTCCTTTTCAGGTTTTGGTCTACTGTTGCGGCCCCTGGGTCCACAGATTCAGTGGTTGCGGCACCAAATTCTTGGCCCGTAACTTTAGGTGTTGCGGCCGCCTCCACCATAAGAACTCTCTCGATGAAGAAGTTGACCTGAGTCTGGAGTGAGGCGTGACTATCATACAGATGATTGAGGTGGTTGTACAACTGAGCAATCTCATTCTTCATTTCTGCATTTTGACTGGACTCTCCCTCCATTTTCTGCTTTGTTAGTCTTTAAAAATATATATAATTTGAGACAAAACTAGCAGAAGTGAGCAATCAATATAGAAAAAAAAAGTATAAAGTTGGGATGCAGCGTTTGTACAGCTGCATGGTTTATTGTTGAGGCCACGACTAGTGAAGCACATAGGTGTACTACTACGGCCTTTGAATGATATTCACCAAGGTTAAGCTGGAGACCACCTGAGTATATTACCCGATGATTTGAAACTATTATAATGCAACCGCACTAGTAGAGGCCGCAGCAAGAAAGGTAGTTGAACTACCAGGCCGCATCCCTTTCTAGGTAGTGGAGGGAATAATCCCAAGATTGAAGCCCATACACTGAGCTTTTCTCCCGAAACACAAGGATAGCATTCCTACTAGGGTCTATCCATGAGAGAATACCCTCAGGGTGCACAAAACGACACAATTCTCATGATAAACCCTAGATCATAGGCAAAGAACAACAAAAATGGAGTAAATATCACTCTTCCCTAATCACCCACCTTTATGGGGCTAGAGCTTATCAAGCTTTCCAGCATTATCTAGGTGAGGAGATATCACAGGGGTATATAAAATATATCTAAGGTCATAAAATGGAGACCCAAGAGCAGATCTGAATATACGAAATACCCATTTAAGGGTGTAAATATAAAATAGAACTCAATAACAAAAATTTACTCATGGGATGATGATCCAAATGATCCCTATGAGTAAAATAAGGTGTTTAATAACCCAAAATATAGAGAAACAAGATTGAAATACCTCGTTCCCACAGACAGCGCCAAATTGATGGTGCGGAAAATCATCCACTTGTCGTTCTCGTACCAGGAAATCAAGTATAAAGTGTATAATAAGCAGATAGAGCAAGTAAAGAGAGATAAAATACAAGATATAGAGTGGTTCAGCTATAAAAATGATCCTACGTCCACTTTGGTGCCACACTCTCATTATTTATGATGTTTGGTACATAGTAATTAGGCCTAAAGAGGCGTACAAGCATGAGAATAGAATATAGTACATGACTATGATGATTTCGGTGGCTCCGAGATATCGGCTGCGATGCTAGAGAGAAGCCCCCAAGCTATGCGAAGCGATGTCGAGAGAATATATGGCTCTGAGCTAGGTGTCAGTGTAAGAAATAAACTGAGAACCACCTATCTTGAGGTGTGCACCTCTATTTATAGGAGGGGTAGATTATGTGTTGCTTCTCATAAAGCAAAAGGGGTTGTGGCCGGTTAAGTGAATAAAGTGGGGTCGCACCCTGTAACATGTAAGAGGCCGCATCCTGTGTACGTGGGGCCACAGCCAGGTGAGTGAGCATGTTAGGATTGTGCTTGGGAGTGGGGGCCGCAACCTGAATGCTTTGGGCTACGACAACTTGACTCATTGTAGGCATATGATTTTTCTTTCGCGGTAGGGAGTAATATTCGTCATATCAAATAATATGGGTGACCCACTACACGTTCAAGAATTTGGTCAATAAAGGGAAAGGGAAAATGGTCTTTTCTCTTTCCAGCATTGAGTTTTCGGTAATCAATGCAAATACACCACCCGATGGTTGTGCTTTGAGAAATTAATTATCCCTTATCATTTTCGACCACCGTCATTCTTGACTTCTTCGGGATGACTTGAATTGGTCTCACCCACTGGCTATCTGAGATAGGGTATAATCTATGCTCTAACGACTTCTTTCATGATTAGGTTTAGTCGCCTTTTCATTTCCCTCGGGGGCCTCACATCCTCCTCAAGGTGGATTTTATGGGTACAAATTAGGGGAATTATACCCTTCGAATCCACTACCTACCAAGCAAAAGCACCTATGTGCTTCCTTAAAATTTCCAACAACTTATCCTCTTGCTCTTTATCTAGGTTAGAGGAGACAACAACAGGAAATGTCTCATCCTCTCCTAAAAAAACATATTTCATATTGGAGGGTACTTTCTTCAACTCGAGGGTAGGAAATTTCTTTTCGAAGGGGGTCAAGCATGACTCCCTCGGGGGTAGCTCCTCAAATCTAGAAATCCAATAAACATCTCTCAACTACTCCATTGACGCTCTCTCATCTAATATGGCTTTCAACTCCTCGATCTCTCCCTCAAACTTAGTGTATGGACTCTCACTCTCATCACTTCTCACTAGGCATACTTCTAATGTATCCCCACCCATGGTTCTCTTAATGTTCTCTCATACTAACTCCTCTATGAGGTTGACCGTATGTATTTCATCTTCATCACCCATTTGGTTAGCAACATTGAAGATGTTTGTCTCAAGGGTCATTTTCCCAAAAGTGAGTTGCATTTGCCCATTTCGTGTATTGATTAAGGCATTATCCGTAGCTAAGAATGGGCGGCCTATAATGATGGGAACATGGTTTCGAGAATGGATGGAGGGGTCCGTGTCCCAAATGACAAAGTCTACCGGGAATTAGAAAGTGTCAACTTGGACTATCGCGTCCTCAATAATCCCTCGAGGCACCTTCACTATGTGATTCGCTAATTAGAGAGTGATTCGTGTGGGCTTAAGGTCACCCAACTCAAGTTGCCTATAAATGGAATAGGGAAGGATATTAACACTCGCACCTAAGTCCAACAAGGCTCTCTCAATTCGACGTTCTCGAATAACACATGAGATCGTGGGTGCACCCAGATCTTTACACTTTGGTGAAAAGTCATTAAGTATAACTGAGCTCACATTTTATGCTAGGAAGAAATTCTTCTTCACCTTTAGCCGTCTTTTCACAGTCAAAAGATCTTTGATAACCTTGGCATAGGCAGTAATTTGTTGGATGGGATCAAGGAATGGCAAATTCAGCTTCACTTGCTTAAGAACATCTACCACATCTGCACGGGAGGCTCCCTTCTGAGGTGGGGCCAATCGTTGAGGGAACGGAGCAGCGGTGGATGGTTTCACAATGACTTCGGGCTTGCTAGCATCTTTTTTGTCACCCTCATTCAAGGGGCATCTTCGGCCTCTTTCGTGTCGGGCGAAACCTCCTTGTCTTTTAGCTTCTCGTGTGGGGGAGGTGATAAATCAACGACTCGCCCACTACGTAGAGTGGTGATGGCTTAGCATTGTTCTTGATGATCGGAAGATGTAGAGATAACTTGGATTGACCCTGAGGAGGTATTTGGCCTTAAGCCGAAAACTTTCCCTTCTCTTGGACACTCAACGAAGATTGCAACGTAGATATGCTTGTATACATTTCACTGAACATGCGCTCAAACTTAGAATGAGTTACGTTTTGAGATTGGATTACTAGAGTTAAGTTGTCATTAATAGTCCTCCGCGGTGGGGTAATGTATGGGCCTAGAGGTGGATCTTGCATAGGTGGCGCTTACTGAAATTGAGGAGGGGTGGAGATAGTCCAACATGTGAATGTGGATTCATGCAGCATGTTGTTGCCTGTAGCTAAAACTGGGATGGTTTCTCCATGAAGGGTTGTACGAGTTCCCATAGGGGGCGTTAAAATTTCCTTTAAATCCTCCTATTGCTTATACTTGCTCAATAATCATGGCTTTGTAAGTGGGTATCATCGGACATTCATTTATTGAATTACTCGCCTCACAAATGGCGCACACCTTTTCTTTCACTGCACAAGTGGATCCAGTAGCTTCTCTTATTCGTACCTCAAGTAGGTCCCTCATATTTTTCTTAAATTGGTCAAGTTGACGTTCTACCAAGGTATCATGATTAAATTGGTATAGACCGGACTCATCAGGAGTAGTGGACATTTGTCGAGGTTGGTTTTGGGCATTAATATCGGATGTGTCCCATTCTTGAGTATTCTCGGTGACATACTTAAGATGAGCCTCAGCGTCAGTCGCATTAATTCCCAAAATGGTCTTTCACACATTGTTTGAACAAGTTATTTAGACGCTATATTAAGCCCATGATGGAAGAAAGAGATAAGGCGATGTCTCTCAAATCCATGATGGGGGCAAGCTTTAACCAATTCTTGGAATCATTCCAAACACTTTTCAAATGACTCGTGATCTTATTGTCGAAAATCTTGAATTTGAGCCTTGACATAGTTGGTTTTATGTTGTGGAAAGAACATTGAAAGAAACTTGGATTTCATATCCTTCCATGATATGATTGAGTTCGATGGTAAAGACCAAAGCCAGGTCTTAGCTTTATCCTTTAAGGAAAAGGGAAAAATATTTAGGCGAACGACATCTTGCGTGCAAGATTGATCACTAAAGGTTTCGTACGCATTTTTGAACTCTCGGATATAGAGATATGGTTTCTCCGAATCCATGCCGTGAAAAGTTAGAAGAATTTATAACATCCCATTACGGAAGTGGAAATGTCCAGCACTGTACGGTTCGCTCTGAATCCAGCACTTTACGGAAGTAGAACGCATCCAGGTGTGACAGTTCGCTCAGGAAATAAGAGATCCTTCATGGGACGATATGGTGGGTTTCCCTCACCCGTATCGAAACTACATATATTCGACATTGCTCTCCCTCCAATTGACTCAGACTCCTAACTCAGTGTTCTAGACGTGTGACTTGTGATGGAGTTTGGAGGTGTAGGAGGTGGAACCCAGAATTATGGAACGCGAGGGGTATGGGGACTATTAAATTGTACTCAATGATGGGATTTTCGTGGATTGTTGTTGGAGTATTTTGAGGAGTTTGTTCTGGATTTTTCATGAAAGGGCTTGTGAGAGATGATTTCTTTTTAGCTGTTTCATTTATTTTTCAGATTTTAATGGATTTTTTATTTTATTGATTTTTTTTGCTTTTTCAAATTTTGGAATCAAATTTGGTATTGAATCTTCTAACCTAAAGTTTACCTAACTCCCCGGCAACGACGCCAAAAACTTGACGCGACCAAAAATGTGTATCTAGAGTGCATGCTATATAGGCTCAAGTGCAAGCCTGTTGATCAAGGAATAATCCGATAAGTCGGGATCGTCTCCACAGGGAACTAGGACGAAAATTTATGACGATGAAGGAATAGACAACTAATCCTAAACTGATTCGATAAAAGAAACTAAAAAGATGATTAATTGTGAACTAAATGATTACTAACTAACTATGAAGGAAATTTAAACTACTAACTAACTAAATGAACAAAAATAAACTACTGTAGTGAAATGAATATGAATAAGGGAAAGATAGGTTAGGATACAATCCCCCAAACCCTAGTACATTTACCGAATAGAATGTTAGCTTTTGAATTAAAAAGTTGATTGAACCCAGTCTTTATTAATCCTAAGCATTGCATATATAAGGGTACTAGCCCGCATCATACGTAATCAAAGGTAAAAATAAAGTGGCGCCGAATAGCTAACATGTGCATTGCATCCTTAAACACCCCGCTAACCTAGGGTAAACGACGTTAAAAGGTTTACGAAGGTTGTGCGTACTACACAACATGATTCATTCAATTTCAATTCAAAACCTATTTTCTATATAGATAAATTACATCGGGTCGGGTTCATGCATCCCAACCCTTAAAAACTTAGCTGGACATGATTAAAGTAAATACTACCTCAGAATTAAATTTGCAGAAATTCATTGCTATGTGAAAAAGTGAGAAAAAATTAAAATTAAGAATTGCAAACTAAAATTGAGTAACTAATTAATCTAAACTATGAAAGCAATTAAAAGCAGAAATTAAATAATACTTGCAACAAAGGAATCTGGAATTAAGCTTGAATCTTGAATTAATGTAGCAAAACTTAAAACCTAGGGTTCTTGAATGAAAGAGTCCTTCAAAACTAAGAATAATCGAACCTCTAATGTTTGACATTAAGCTAAATTAAATACCCTACAAAAATTACAATAGTTTTGAGCCAGATAAAACTCTTAATTTGGAAAAGAATATTATGAGAAAATCTCATTTGAATCGGCCCGGTGGGGGTCTTCGGTTTGGTCTCGTATCATCCAGATCGGTTTGATTTCCCTTTATAACGGATCGTTCCGGTCTCTAATTTTATGCAGAGATCTTCAAGGCACCGGATCGATTCACTTTCATCTATGTCCGGATCGGTCCGCTGTTGGAATTTATTCAGGGTCTGCCTTTGTCCCGGATCGGTTCGTTTTTTAACAATCCTGGTCCTGTCCGATGGTGAAATTTATTTAGAGTATGGATCTCTTCCGGATTGGTTCGTTGTTGGCATTGAACAGTCCGGTTCGGTTAGGAAATTCTTTATTTTCTTGTTTTTTCTTGATTTTCTCTCATCTTTAAAGCTCCATAACTTCTGACCCGGGGCTCGGATTGGGATGCCATTTCTTCCTACGTGCTTTTAGATGCAAGATATTCAATTTTCATTTTGGTACTTTGTCCTAACTCCAGATGTAAAGTGACTATTTTCCCTTTGACTTTCATTCCATTCCTGATTTCTCGGTCTTGAATTCTTTTACCCTCACTTGTATAAAATACCTTTAAAAAGCACAAAAAATACACAAAACTCGAGGCACTATGTAGGAATTATCAGTAGCACATATATGAGATAAATCAACACAATTTACATCATCTGAGGTGCTAAAACTCTCTAAATTAAGGGGGTAAATTGGGGAGAATTTACGCCTAATCAATAGGATAGTAAGTTTTGAATGTTATTTAATTTTAGTTTTATATTATTCTATTTAGTGATAGTAATATACTAAGTCACTAATTTTGCATTATTTTATTCCAGGAGACGTGGAGTGGTCCTGGGGGTAAGCTACGTAGGCTCAATGCCTATATGGCAATTCGAACGAAGAAAGGGGAGGATAAGGAGGTGAATTCGACCGTGGCCGCCACTATTGTAAGTTATAATTTTAATTACGTTATTAAAATAAAAATTTATAATCACATACTTTTTTATTACTTCATCTAATCGTCTACTTTTTTATTATTTCAAGAAAAGATTAAATAATTCCATGACTTGCAGAGTGATACCGACAAGGCATCTCTGAGTATGGACGTACTTAGCCAAGTGCTCGGGCGGGATCACAAAGGACGTACTCGAGCTGTTAGCTCTTGGATGGGGAATTCAAGGCTCACCGAGATTGCATCGAGCAACACTATACTGGAACTCACGATTGATGAATTTCAAACCAATTGTGACACCCCACCTATTAAAATAATGGGTGGCTAACCCTCTACTCAAATAAAACAGGAATCTCAGCTGGCACATCCTTAGCATCACTGCCAAAATTTTAAATTACTTACTAATAACGTCTTAAGCCCGATGTTAAATTTTAAAACTTTTTAAATTTCCATAATAAAAATTTCATTTACCACAAACTATTCCAAAAATAACAAATATACATTCACCATGAATAATAACTAGATACTGAAATAAATAATAATCCAAATGACCGAATAAACCATCAGTATAAATCCCATGCAATAATCCATCAAACTGTAATAAATAAAGACTGAATAACTAAAAGTCTAATAATGGGCAACATGGCTGAATGACAACTGAACAAAATCCTATCTAGAGTCTCAAAGATAGAAGCGTATAATAAGATCTCTGCAAGCATCCACAGTTTCTATAGCACTGTTTGGCTGGAAGCAATTATCATGTCTGGCGTCCCTGTGACTGGGCACCTAAAAGTTTTGAAAATATTTTGATACGGGTCAGAGCCCAAAACCTTTTGAAAATACTTTGCAAGTGTTTAAAATTCTATAATAAATATGCAATGAAATTATCCATATTTAAACTGGTGTCGCACTCCCATGAGATAATCCTTACCCCTCCCCATCTATAGTGCGCACTTAATGCATATATTTTAAACACCCTAGTTATCTTACCCTGCCTAACTAGTATTAACACGTATCTTAGCCACATACGCTAACCTTGTAGCCAAACCGTGTCATATATTTTCATTCCTTACTTAATTCTTATTTAGCTATTTCACACGCTAAATTAATTTAATTTCCATCGTGAACCGATGCTTATAACTTCACCCCGGTTATTAATTCAATATTCGCATATTCATTTTATTCATAAGTATATATTGGCCACACCTATACACGTATATTCATGTCACACATTATACACACACATATATATCACTCACTGTATACGTATAACTGAAATTCTCAGAGTATTACCTCCCAGATGCAAGCACTAGTATGCTATCAGGCTCCAGGAGTATATGCCTCAATCTGGCCACTGGGTTAGAATCTCGCCACTGAACCCAAATCGTAAACGTAAAACAGAAGGCGGTCGTAGTCATACATATGTGGGTCATAACCATACCAAATTACCCCCACTAGACTCTAAACTCACATACAGTGGTCGTGCAATATACCTATGACCTGGGGAATTGATCCTACACCTGATGGTCAATGCCAGGGTGGACCACCCACTACGTGCAACCTCCGCCGATAGCATCCCCTAGAGTAGGTATGTTTCACATATATCGATAATGCATATATATATATATATATATATATATATATATATATATATATACATACATACATTCTCTATACCCGTATATATAAACAATAAAATCAGCTAACTGGGCCTATGTCACTCGTAGCACTAGCCCATAATCCCCTAGTCTAATACCGACTCCCAATTGTATAATTAATCTCTTACTTAATTGATTGATAAATATAACATTTAATCTGGACACTAAGCTACTCCCAGCCAGCCTGTATCCCTATTCTAACTGAATTTCAAACTCAATTCTGTTAATTAATTTCCGAGTATCGTTTACCCTAAACACCCATAATTTCATACCCCGAATTTATTCTCGACTAACTCAAGGCAATATAATAACTCACATAATTTACAGAAGTCCTAATAATGATTTACGAACCCTCTACTTTTAGTAACCCCCCCCCCCCCCCCCCCCAAAAAAAAAAACAGTTCCCAGATAATCCAAACAACCCAAACTATTTCCCATAGCAGGTCCGAATCGATTCGATTCTGGGCAGTGGACCTGTTCCTCCAATACAAGATTCAATATTTTCCAATCAACCACTTCAATACTTAACACCAATTCAACCCAAGTATTTCATTCTCTATCAATCCTAAATATCATTCTACTCATTTTCATATTTAAATTCATGTAAACATAATCAAATTTATGGGATTCAATACATCCCTTCTTATAATCTCAAACTCGAAATTAGGTTATCACTCAAGTGTAAAATGATCTGTATACCCCTATGCGAGTCCCGACTAGGCTAAAAAGTGCCCGAAACCCAATTACTATCCTCGGGTACTTAATTTTTGTAATACCCCGTATTTTTATGGCCTTTAATTATGGGATTAATTAAATTAAATTGGGATAAATTAATTCAATATAACTCCGAATTTTAAATTTGATAATTACTAACATGACGAGAGTTAGTAATTATTGGTGAGAATTATGTTGAATATTACATAATGAGTAAAGTAATATATGAGATTGAATTTAATAAAAATTGTCGCGAGTAAGTAACACGATAGTTATAGAATTTAAGTCGGGATGTGCGTGTCAGTCGTGTCGGGACTAATTTAAGGAAATAAAAAGTAAATTATTTCTAAATCACCCATATGATCGTTTCGAGTGATCCAATGTGTCAGGAAGGGTCGAGATAGTCATAAAAGTGTGCCTGGGAGTTTAATTTAAGTCTCGGGACGTTTTTAGGCTTAATAGGCAACCCCGAAGTGCATTTTGGTAATTTCCAATTTTGGGCCTTAATTAATGAAGAAAATTAAAGGGTTATATCGGATGGAAAATAAAGTCTTCGAGAGTTGAAAACACTTGAGTTACATAGAGGCTAAGGAAAGGAGACAAGAGAAGGTTTCCAAGGGGGAGAACCATCAATCCTACGCCGTTCCCACCAATTCCACCACCAACGTGTTGATCGGAAGAAGAGGATCGTTCCTGTACCACTCAAATTCATCGGATCAGACCTTTGATTTCTAGTCAAGTATATATCTTACTGTTCTTGAGTTGATATTTCATGCATGTTAGAGTAAGAATGATAATTGTAAGTTTTTATGGAGATTTAATGTAATTAGAAGACTAGAATTCATAGGTTTGAATGAAAATCATGTCAGGCTGATGTTCTTATCATATGTAGAGTATTTATCACGAATTTTTATGATGATTAGAGAAGGAAATCTGGAAATATCATGTGGATTCTTGAATTACTATAGTAAACTAGGGTTAGAGACCACACTATGAATTATACCCATTTATTAATAATTCTTGGAGAATTAATTAATTTTTTATGTTAGAAATCATCCACACCTGTTTATATAATGTTTGTGATGTTTGGTCAGGAGTTTGGGACATCTTAATGGAGGTTTTGATGATTAAAATGGAAGAAACCCATAAGCATGAATTGCAGAATTTCTAGGCAAATAATTGATCGATCGATCGATCGATCGACCTTGATTGTCGATCGATCAACCCTTTCCTTTGATAGATTGACTCCTCCTGGAATTTGAATCTTCTTTCCTTTTTAATGTTAATCCAGCCCCAATGAATAAGGACCCTTAGACATAACTTAAATACCATGATGGGACTTAGGAAGGACCAGTTGGTGGTAGGTAAGGTTTGGGTAGTACTATTCTTATATGAGATTTAACCGTCGGGTCAGGAGGATATAAAATGGTGTGGAGATCGTGTGTATGTTAAATTAGGTCTTGCGAGAGTTAAGGATGACTTAGACCAGTAGGGTAGAGAGTGTACACCTACTGATTTTATATTTATCAAAATGATACCCTTCGAGAGTCGAGAAGTACGTGAGAACTTACGGTAATTGAGATAATAAAAGAATAAATTGATTATACATAGGACTCGGACACTACGTGCCACGTATGGTTTGAATATGTATGGGTCGTGGGTGTAACTATGTGAATAATGTAAATATAAATATATATATATATATATATATATATATATATATATATATATATATATATATGAGTGTATGTATATGTATAATATGTGAACATTTGTGTGTAATCATACCGGCGCTACTTGCTATCACGGAGGTTTCTGCGTCGAGACTGTCTTATTCTGATGTGGGTTTTATGGGGGATACTGACTCGTACCCTAGAACATAGGATCCTTGGTACAAGCTATCTGAGAATGATAGTCAGAAGGTCCTAAGAGATGTGAGGGTATATGTTGTCCTCTTAGTGACTTGGAACTATGCTTCGCCTCCAATATGTGTGTTTTATGTTAATACAGTTCGAGGGTGGATCCGAACTAGTATTTCCCTCATTTGTACGAGAGGTACAGGGACTTGATAGAAGAGTATGCTAGCACCATAGATTTATGTGGGTTTCCCTATTAGTGTATATATTATGTGTGATAAATATATGTACCTGTAATTATCTACTGTGCTTGCAAGTAGATAAAATTGAATAATTAATGTTAAATAAATTAAGTTCTTGAGAACTTAAAGTTGTATTGAGATGTACATTGCTGGCTTGGTAAATTCATAAGAAAAGGTTATCATATATTAACTATAGTCATGCGATCACGTGAATCAGGATTGATGAGTGGAGATTGGGATTAGACTAGTTAATCAGGTTAGCATTATCTAGATTAATTCAGTAGTACGTTAGGTGTGCACAATTGTTGAGTGGTGAGAATTCTCAAGTGAGATTCGAGTAAGCATTTTAAATACTTGCTAAACTATTTAAAAGCTATTTTACACTCGGTCTCTAACCTATTTCGTGTCATCTATTCTTTCTCTGGTATATATATATATATATATATGAATTTACATGTTCTCAGCCAGAGGGGGGTCAGACTTAGATCTTTGGACTATTGATGTGCTGCAGCTAGTGTGGGAGTTGCAGGTCCTTGCCTTTAGACGACTTCATCCTTGTCATCTCAGCTCTTCACTTAGCCGTTTTAGATGGGGCCTGTGTCGCCTATTTCCAGATTTTTTTAGTTCAGAGAGACTTGTACTTTTTATTATTTCAGTCTTCAATTTTAGTTGGGATAGTTTTAATTATTACATTGTCCTTGGATTTGGGATATTTTATTTGGAATGATTAATTTAGACTATTTATTCTACTTGGATGGTTTGTTATTCAATATTATTATCTGTGTTCACAAAAATGGTTTCGTATAATAACTTATAACATTGGGAGTTAACCTATAAAATTAAATGTTTTGACACTTAGCTTAATTATTTATTAGGTGATAAATAAAGAAAATTATTTTCGATAGTGATGTTAATAATAAAGCAACCCGACACTTTGATTTAATTTAATAAAGGACTGATCACCCGGTATTTAATTAGGTGGGTGTCATAGGTTGTATCAGAGCATCATGTTCTAGTGTCCTTAGGATCTATGCGGCTTATTATGCTTCCAGCGTAGCTTCTTTAATATAGATCCCTATGTTTAGAATTGTTGATTTTTATGGTGAGATTTCGTTCCCCTACTATAACGTATATATTAGTGAATCTTATTCGTGTTCGGGCGTGGTCGAACAATGAAATATGACAGGCGAGGGTCGTTGGGCAGACAACAGGAGGTAGGGTTCAGTTGAGGTTGTAGAGTATATTCGAGGATGATGACCGTAGTCGAGATCACCCCTACACTGTAAAAATGGCTAGGGCGCAGCATATGATTTCCAAGTGCTGCTATAGTCGAAAGTGGTGCCAAATTAGGCTCACCCAACGTGGTGGGATTGGGAGAGAGTCAGACGAAGCATTGAAGAGAACAATCAATGAAAGTTCTAGAAATGCGAAAATTGTGTGTGTTAGCCAACAAAGGTAAAAATATCCAAGGGCTTGGACATATGTCGGAGTGTGGTTAGCTAGAAGTGAAAATTTGGGGTAAAATTTTCTTGGCTCATTGGAGCAAAGTTATAATGGTGGGAGTCAACAACCATATTATTTAAAATTGGGAAGTTGTGTCAATGGAAGGATCTTAGGTACTATTTAACCGCAAGTTCCTTCATCAGATGTTTGGGATAAGAGGTGAACATTGTTCTGAACTCATCATAAGAGGGTCGGACAGAGGTCCATGTGTGAAAATGAATTCCATTATTTATCTAATCTTATACCGGATGAAGTAAATACAAATGGATAGGAGGATTGCAAGTGGGAGATTGACTCGTACGAAAAGTTGACTACACTCAGGGGAAAATTTTGCCGGACGATCGATCCATCTGGTGACAATGTCACTCTTTGTCTGTAGGTATGTCAACGCTCCTTTGTAAAGGGAGTTAAAAGAATCTAAATATTTATTCAGAGAGTAGGGCTGGATGAAACATTGTTAGTCAAACACCACAAGGGGTAGACCCATCAGGGGACCCATTTAAATAATTCAAATAGCTCAATTTGTACCAAGTGATGGTGAATTCAGTCAGGATTTTTTAGACCAACAATTCATTCCTTAGCACCAACGGAACTAAGGAAACAAGGGGGGGAATCATCAAAATTGAGACTACCAAAGTCCGAGAGAATGGCAAACCTAATATGGTCAGTATGGCCGAAGATAAGTGAATTAAAGATATAAGTATTTTGTGGAGAGTATGGTCGCATGCATTAGTTTTTCCCAAAGTGAGTAAAGGGAGAAGAGTATGGTGCCTAGTAAGGGGCAAAGATTAAAGTAGTTTTGTTTTGGTTCGGACAGGCGTGTGATGTCCGAAAACCATTTGAACAGCCAAGGCAATTAGCAAGGTAGAAGTATGAGTCTTACCCTCGGAGGATGAGGCGCATTTTATGTAACTTGGGTGAGTCACTACATTTTGATTATTGCTAGATTCGCATGTGAGACGAGTTAGTGCGTATATCGATAACATTATTATTATGTGGATGTTCTCCCTGGTATAGCGGGGTTATGTTTAGTGTTATCCGCAGAGGATGAATAGGTGTATTGATAGTGGTATATACCCTATTGAGATTACTCATTTTAAGGATGTGTTATACGAGTATGATATTATCCTGATTATGATTTTATAGTGATAATTAGACCGATAGTGGGCAGATATCACAAGTATATCGGGGTTGCTGCTCTAGTGCAGGATATTTTGCTCTGCTGAAGCCTCACCTGTGAGAGGGTCAGGCTCACATTTATGTCATATATTAAAGAGATTTTGAAGGGTATAGTGGTATCGAGATGTTTAAGCTCGGTGTATGTAAGGACTTTAGTGATATGATTCGGTGTGTATTGGGTTTACTGTTGAGCGGAAAGATTTAGCTCCTTATTATGTTTAGCGCTCAGCACTTGGTGATAGAAAGAGCGCATTATTATATCACCCCTTTAGAGACGTGGGAGTTAAGACTTATATTCATATGTGTGGGCTCAGGAATTTACAACCCGAGAGTGGTGAATTTAGGCAGGACCAGTGGAGCCCTCTGTAATAGTAGCATACCGTATTTCAGGCTCGACGGGGCTTTTAGATGTCACCCATGAGTGAGACGGGTGGGCACTAAAGGCATATTTTATCGTTATAAATTATTATTGCATTGAGTTAGAAAAGTCGAGCTTATTATGGTAATGTGTAGTAATTAATTACCGAATGTTTGAACGATAGTAGATTGGGTGATAAGACTATCGTGCTGGATACTCCCGGTGAGTAATATTATTTTGGTGAGGTGCCACCTGAAATAGGGTTGGGCCTATATATATATGAAAATTTCATGATATCATAGACTTCAGGGAGTAAGTTGTCTAGTTATACATAATCCCAGTGCGTAAGGATTTATTTAGATTTGATTCAGGATATATCATGTTCTGTATCGAGCAAGTGATAAAACTCATTATATATATATATATATATATATATAGCGCCGAGAACTTGGGATAGCGAGAGTGCCATGTTTCATGTTATTTTAGGGACATAGGAGTGGACGTGTAGACTTGTATGTCAATATATGGAGATTGTGGGAAGGTACATATTATGGACTGAGGACCTTACAGATCTCGACGATCGATAATGTTTTGGTAGTAGTGTATCGGGGGGGTTCCTTGTTTGAATTTCTCTTTGCGAGACACCCCACACATGAAACTAGCGAACATCGGGAGTTGAAGAGAAGTTTGGATATTAGTACATGGGTTTCATACCTTGGCTAATGTACATATAGGAGAATATAATCATAATCGATAATTCTATTGTGACTTAAGGCATGTAGAGTCACCTAATCCTGATGTGAAGATTGATTTAAGAGAATTATATTTGAATTGTGCATTGATGCGCGAGACATAGGGTGTATGGGAGCCCTAAGTGACTAAATCTTAATTTTGTCCACATTTGGAAATTTTGTGATAAGGTATATAGAGGTTGGGAAATAAATTTATATAATGCTTGAGTTATGCATTTGATTGGTACATGCGATTCGTATTGTTGCGATTTATTCATCGTGCTAATTATCTTTGAGCATCTATTCTTTCTATATTGTGGACTTCCCCGTATTTTCTTGTTAGGGGAAGATTGGCGTGGATTAGGATGTTATGGACTATTTTGGATAATGTTTTATAGATTGGATTTGGCAGATATTTTGATGTATGATTTTAGTTGGAGAATTTTGTTTTTGAGAGAAACTTTATTGTAATCACTATTGTGGGAATGGAAGGATTATGAACTTGTTCATTCAAATTGTGGAAATCAGATGCTCTATACTCCTTATTATCGGTTTTAGTTAGTTTTATCATAGTAGCACGCCACGTGTCTATTTTCGTTTCTGACCATTTATATCAGTTAGGACCATCATTCCTCAAATGTACACGAGGATGGTTTTGTATCAGGCAGTAGATGGTAATTGTCGTGTGAGTTCAACAACATTTAACTAAGAAAGTTTAAGCTTATTCTGTAAGATTTTTCAGAGGCTTACGTGTCATGAGAAGCTGTCTTTAGAACAAGGGAAGGATTTGTGACACGCAGTGAGGCAAAGTCACATGGATCAATATTTGAGGTACATTTGAGAGAAACTAAGATGTGTCATGTCATAAATGCCGTGGTGATGGGACTTAATGAAGAGAAATATTGCTAAAATCCGTTTTACAATGGGTCACCTGTCTTTTGGTAAAGGGTGGACCATTCGAAACCAGCTGGGGTTTCTTCAAATATTAGGAATTCCTAAGTAGTAATGGGAATGAATTCCTAAGGATTTGATCACGGAGGGGGTCACGATACTATATGGTGATAGTGGATCAGTTGACCAAAGTAACTCACTTTGTGGCGGTTAGGACTGATCATACTACGGGACAGTATGCGAGATCTTTATAACCGAGATAGTAAGGTTATATAGGGTACCGTTTAATATTATATCCGATTGGGACAAGATCTTTGTCTTTTGATTTTGGAAGAGTGTTCGCGATGCCATAGGACCGAGTGTGGTTAAGTACGTCCTCTTATCCGCGGACAAATGGCAGAACAAGCGGACTAATCAGATATTGGGAAAATAAATTATATGTGTACCCTTGAATCTTGGGGGAGGCCGAGAGCAATCCCTTCCATGAGTTGAGTTTTTGTACAATAACTCACATAAGTTCACTTTTGGGCATAGTTTCAGTTGAGGTATGGCAAGATAAGCCTCGTCGTTTTCCTTCTTGTTAGCTAAACATGGGGGACCAAGTCCTATTGCAAAAATCAGAGATGGGTTGATACTTAAAGTATATAATGCGTGTAAAATATATACTACACAAATGACCTACTTGTGTGCGATATTCACGAGACGAGATTGTATGTATCTAAAGAACGATTAATCTACTAAGGTGCGAATAGTAGAAGGCTAGATAGCGAATATCTAAATAAGTTTAAGTAGTGAAACATAAACGATAAGGATTGGACAAGAACCTACGTGGCAGGGTAACCTGGAATTTAAAACGAACATACATGAGGTGTTCATTATTAAGGGTATTGACTGCGTAATGTATAGGCGGTATGGAGTAGTTTACTCGTGAGCGTGAGGATGTGATGCGCGACATATAGCCGATTTGTTCTTATCTTACAAACATTTTTCGATTTTCGGGACGAAATTCCGTTGTAAGGGGGGAAGTATGTAATACCCCGTATTTTTATGTCCTTTAATTATGGGATTAATTAAATTAAATTGAGAGAAATTAATTTAATATAAATCCGGATTTTAAATTTGATATTTACTAGCGTGACGAGAGTTAGTAATTATTAGTGAGAATTATTTAAATATTACTTAATGAGTAAAGTAATAAATGAGATTGAATTTATTAAAAATTATCGCGAATGAATAATACGGCAGTTATAAAAATTAAGTCGGGATGTGCGTGTCAGTCATGTCGGGACTAATTTAAGGAAATAAAAAGAAAATTAATTCTAAGTCGCACGTATGGTCATTTCGAGGGAGGCAATGTGTTCGAAAGGCTTGAGATAGTCAGAAACGTGTGCCCAAGGGTTTAGTTTGGGTTTCGGGATGTTTTTAAGCCTAATAGGCGACCTGGGAGGGCATTTTAGTAATTTCCATTTTTGGGCCTTAATTAATGAGGAAAATTAAAGGGTTTTAACTAATGGAAAATAGAGTCTTTGAGGGTTAGAAACACTTGAGTTGCAGAGAGGCTAAGGAATGGAGAAGAGAGAAGGTTTCCAAGGGGGAGAACCATTAATCCTACTTCGTTCCCACCAATTCCACCACCAACGTATAGATCGAAAGAAAAGGATTGTTCTTATACCACTCAAATTCGTCGGATCAGACCTTTCATTTCCAGGCAAGTATCTATCTTGTTGTTCTTGACTTGATATTTCATCCATGTTAGAGTAGGAATGATAATTATAAGTTTTTACCGATATTTAATGTAATTAGAAGACTATAATTCATAGGTTTGAATGTAAATCATGTTAGGCTGATGTTCTTATCATATGTGGAGTATTTATCACGAATTTGTATGATGATTAGAGAAGGAAATCTGGAAATATCATGTGGATTCTTGAATTTAATATGGTAAACTAGGGTTAGAGACCAAATCATGAATTATACCCATTTAATGATAATTCTTGGAGAATTAATTAATATTTTACGTTAGAAATCATCCACATCTGTTTATATAATGTTTGTGATATTTGGTTGGGAGTTTTGGACATCTTAGTGGAGGTTTTGTTGATTAAAATGGAAGAAACCTGCCAGCATGAATTATAGAATTTCAAGGCAAATAATTGATCGATCGATCGATCGACCTTGATTGTTGATCGATTGACCCTTTCCTTCGATCGATCGACTCCTCCTCGAATTTGAATCTTCTTTCCTTTTAATCCACCCCCCATGAATAAGGACCCTTAGACATAACTTAAATACTATGATGGGACTTGGGAAGGACCAGTAGGGTTGTAGGTAAGATTCGGGTAGTACTATTCTTATATGATATTTAACCGTAGGGTCACGAGGGTATAAAATGGCGTGGAGATCGTGTATATGTTAAATTAGGTCTTGAGAGAGTTAAGGATGACTTAGACCATTAGGGTAGAGAGTGTACACCTACTGATTTTATATTTATCAAAATGATACCCTTCGAGAGTCGAGAAGTACGTGATAACATGCCGTAATTGAGATAATAAAAGAATAAATTGATTATACGTAGGACTCGAACACTACGTGCCATGTATGGTTTGAATATGTAAGGGTCGTGGGTGTACCTATCTGAATAATATAAAAAATAAATAAATAAAATATATAAAAAATATATATTCTGATGTGACCTTTATGGGGGATATTGACTCGTACCCTAGAACATAGGATCCTTGGTACAAGCTATCTGAGAATGATAGTCAGGCGGTCCTAAGAGACGTGAGGGTATGTGTTGACCTCTTAGTGACTTGAAACTATACTTCATCTCCAATATGTGTGTTTTATGTTAATAAAGTCCGAGGGTGGATCCGAACTAGTATTTCCCTCATTTGTACGAGAGGTGCGGGGACTTTATAGCAGAGTATGCCAGCACCATAGATTTATATGGGGTGCCCTATTAGTATATATATTTTGTGTGATAAATATATGTACCTGTAATTCATCTAATGTGCTTGTAAGTAGATAAAATTGAATAATTAATGTTAAATAAATTAAGTGGTTGAGAACTTAAAGCTGTATTGAGATGTACATTGCTGGCTTGGTAAATTCATAAGAAACTGTTATCATATATTAACTATAGTCATGCGATCACGTGAATCATGATTGATGAGGGGAGATTGGGATTAGACTAGTAAATCGAGTTAGCGTTATCTAGATTAATTCAGTAGTACATTAGGTGTGCACACTAGTAGAGATGTGAGAATTCTCAAGTGAGTGTAGAGGCACTAACATGTATGTTATATCAACTAGTAAGCATTTTAAATAAACTCGGGCTCTGACTCGTTTCATGTCATCTCTTCTTTATCTTGTATATTTATATATGTATTTACAGGTGTCTAGCCGCAAGGGCATCAGACTTAGATCTTTGGACTGTTGACGTGCTGCAGCTAGTGTGAGAGTTGCAGGTCTTTCCCTTTAGACGTCTTCATCATTGTCATTTTAGCTCTTCACTTAGTCATTTTAGATGGGGCATGTGTCGCCCATTTCCAGTTTTTATTAATTCAGAGAGACTTGTACTTTTTATTATTTCAGTCTTCAGTTAGGATTGTTTTAATTATTAATTGTCCTTCGATTTGGGATATTTTATTTGGAATGATTAACTTAGCATGTTTATTCCACTTGGATGGTTTGGTATTCAATATTATTATTCGTGTTCGCAAAAATGGTTTCATATAATAACTCATAACATTGGGACTTAACCTATAAAATTAAATGTTTTGACACTTAGCTTAATTATTTATTAGGTGATAAATAAAGAAAAATATTTTTTAGAGTGATGCGAAGAATGAACCAACCGGACACTTTGATTTAATTTAATAAATGACTGATCACCCGGTATTTAATTAGGAAGGGTGTCACAATTTTGACTATTCTGACCCATTTCAGATCATCCGTGCACTCGAAATCATCATCTGAATCACTTATCATTAAATCCCCATCTCATTCCTAACACGATCCTACACACGCGTCTCGAATGAGACACTGTCAAATCCCGTAGATTTTACTCACTAACGACGTAATACCATTTGACATAATTTTATTTACTTATCACACTAGTAAATATATTTTCACATAGATATTAATCTTTTCTTACTAATTAATATTTATTAGATTCTCGTTATTTTTCGTTTTATTTAAATTACGTGCACACGTGTAATTTAAATACTAAAAATAAATATTCAAAAATACGAGGTGTTACACCAATAACGCCAAGAAGTTTGAGAACCTTGAAAAACCTTGAATAAAATATTTTCGTTTGTCAAGCATGCTCTTCAAGGTCGAGGCAGATCCATCTTAGGGAAGGACAAGGAGAAAGTAGTGGATGAGTGGACCACTACTCCATCTTTCTCACTCTCACCCTCACCGATACCCCCCTCGTTTCCATATGACTTATTCGCCACCCCCACCTGTACCCACCACGTCCCAACTACTCCATTTACAATTGGTTGGGATAGAATCTATTTATTAGACTTATGGGGAGGAGAAAGAATAGCTAGAGGTTGAGGGACCCGAATATACGCCCAGGTTCCTTGGTGCATAACCGTCCGTAGTAACCACACATGAGGCTCGAGTCCACATCACTGAAGTGTTGGTGGGAAAAGAGAATGCAGTCGTGTGGTTGAACGAACAATGCGGCGTACGGAATATAGAGGGTTGTAGTGGTTCGTATATTGTAAGGCCAAGCTTTCTCCTCCAAGTTGATAATCAATGAACATTATGTAATAATTTATATTAAACATTCAAATTTGAGTCTATATATTGCGTTTCTTATTTATATTTTTTTAGTGTTTGATTATTTTGAATATTGAATGTTGGTTGCTGTTAATTATTGAAAAAATATGTCATATATTGCTGCTACAGGTGATAATATACCACTGGGCAGTGGCAGTGGCAGTAGCCATGGACATACTGCCCAACATTTTTTTATATCTGTCCAGATTTATCCCGAACTTTGATCGTGACAAGTTAATAGTTGTCAAGAACATGTCCCGTGATAAGTTATCCTTGTCACAACTTGTCAAGATTTTTTATCGTGACACGTCCGTGACAAGGTCAAACTTGTCACGGACTTTGATCGCGACATGTCCACGACGTATATGTTGTCACTTCCGTCCATGTTACGGTCTTTGACCATGATAAGGTTGACTTGTCAAGGTTTTTTTATTGTGGCAAGTGACCTGTTTTGGTGCTTATTGCTGAGTTTTTTTTAACAATGGTTTGCTGTTTTTTATATTGTTTTTAAGCACTAGTGTGCTGTTTTTTTAAACAATAGTTTGCTATTTTTATGCTTTTTTTAAAATAACAATGTGTTGTTTTTAAACAACAGTTTGTTGTTTTTCCATTCTAGTTTGTTGTTTTTTTTAACTCTAGTTGTTGTATTGTCGCTATTTTTTTTACACTGTAATGGTTGTAGTTTTATCCACTATAATTGTTTATACTTATTAGTGAAGTTCAAGTATTATTTAACATTGACATTTGGTTTGGAAAGGATATGGGAAGAGTGAGAAAGGGGATGACTGATTTTGTTTGAAATTTAGGTGTGACATTTAATTTGGAAGAGTTGATTTCTACAAAAAAAAGTGGTTCCATAAACTTTGTAAGAGTACCAAATGGGGGTACAATTAAGGTTTAGTTTTACTGTTTTTAACTAGCACTTATGATTAATTTCTACAAAAACTGTTACCAATTTTTTTTAAAAAAGGGTAATAATTAGCAAGTCTCATTCACTTGGTCAATGAGGCAAGAGATCTTTGACTAAATCAATAGTGTTAAAGGTCCTATTTTGCCAACTCGGCACATTAAAATGACAAACACACCCTCAAAATATCTTTGACACCTGTTACCTAGTTTTTTGCCAAAAAACCCATAAAATCTTTAAAAGTCCATAACTTCAAATCTACAATTCCAAAATTCACAAAATTTATATAATTGGAATCCACTCGTCAAGATCTATCAGACAATACCAATATTCGATGTTTTTTGACAAAAAATCGAAACGGACAAATTTACTGTTTCTGTAAAATCTCTATTTTTTTCCGACAAAAACTCCATTTTTTCGGCGAAAACTCTTCTTATTCAGCTCGGGCGATGGTGCCGCTGGCGCGGACAAAAAAAATAAAGAAATAGACGAAGAGAGAGAGAGAAAGACTCCGGCGAGAATTCCGACAGCATCCGACGAGATTTTTCGGTGGGTTATTTCTGGCGAATCTCCGATTGAGTGGAGGTGGAGTTGTTAGAGAGAGAAAGAGTGTGGAATTATGTGTTTATATTTAGAGAGAGAAAATGTATTTAAAATGTATATATGTAAAGGTATATTTATTTAAATATATATAGTATATTATGAAGAAGAATTTAGTCCTTTAAAAGAAAATCAATGAAATTTTATAGATATTTGACTAATAAATATGACTAATTTTGAATTATCTAAATAAAAAAAAAACTTTTCTACCACGTGCTTTCTTATCTAATGACCATTCATTAGTCATTGTACATCGTGATGAGATTAAAGCCAACGACAAATTGGTCACACTTCCGACAATCACCAATGGAGTCAACTCCAACCCACATCCTCCTCAAGCTCTTCCTCTTCCTCATGCTCATCGTCTTCCTCTCCTCCACTTCATCATCCCCTCTCCTCCCAAAACAAGCCCTCCCCACCAAATCTGGGTACCTCCCAATCAACCCCACCACCCACTCCGCCATATTTTACACTTTCTATGAAGCCCAAAAGCCCAACACAACTCTCCCTCAAATCCCACTTGTTATTTGGCTCCAAGGTGGCCCTGGTTGCTCATCCATGGTAGGCAACTTCTACGAGCTTGGACCCTGGCGTGTATCTTCTCACAATCAAAACCTTCAACTGAAACCCAACCCAGGTTCATGGAACAGATTATTTGGCCTCCTCTTTCTTGATAATCCAATAGGAACCGGGTTTAGCATAGCTTCAACACCCCAAGAAATACCCAAAGATCAACACACTGTCGCAAAACACCTTTTTGCTGCTATTAAATCTTTTATAAGTTTGGACCCCGATTTTAAATCGCGGCCTATTTATGTCACGGGGGAGAGTTATGCTGGGAAATATGTTCCCGCTATTGGGTATTATATTCTAAAGAGGAATGCCAAGTTGCCCGTATCTAGTAGGGTGAATTTGGGTGGTGTGGCTATTGGGAACGGGTTGACTGATCCGGTGACACAAGTGGGTACACATGCTATCAATGCTTATTATTCTGGTTTCATCAATGACAAGCAAAAGACCCACTTAGAGAAACTTCAGGTGGAAGCAGTTCGACTCGCCAAATTAGGTAAATCGTGGGATGTTTACTAGTGTTTTCAACATTTTTTTTAACACATATTTATTACAAAGGACATATACCAAATAGTCTCTCGGACATGTTTTAATACCCATTTAGTCCAAACTTTTTTATTTTGGCTCAAAAAATCATTTGCCACATATTTTGGAGAGGGAGTGCCGCTGGCGCGGACCTCTAAAAATAAGAGGATATTGAGTGCTTGAGGGACTAAATGGATTAAACTAAAAATATGTGTTATTTTTAAAAAATATATATTTATAGAAGGGACTATTTAATAATTGACCCTTATTACAAGTCCTTTTATTTTGTTACAAAAGATCCATTACCAGATAAAAATACTTAAAAAAAAAAGAATTTCGGCGAGAGTCGTCAGAACTCCGACAGTCGAAGGTGGAAGGAGGTGAGATGGGAATGCCGCTAGCTCGGAACTTATAAGAGAATATTGATTAAATTGGTGTTTGAGGGACTTTTTGAAATAAAATAAAAAGACTTGGACTATATGTGTATTAAAAAAATTTCGAAGGATTTAAGGATTACTTATAAAAAAATCACTCAAATATTTTTTAATTCACATTTAGTTTAAAAGTTTTTATTTTGTTCCAAAAAGTTCACCACATAAAAACACTAAAAAAAAAAGAAGCTTTGATGAGAGTCGTGCAAGCGCCGACAGTGGAGGGTAAGGTGATGGACGGACCTTCAAAAACAAGAGAATATTAGTTAAATGGGTGTTTGAAGGATTTTTTAGAACAAAATAAAAAAATTTGAACAAACGTATATTAAAAAATAGTCGATGGACTATTTTGTATATGTCCCCACTTTTAAGTGCCGTTAATGAAATGTTTTTTATATATTTTTAACTGTCCTTGATGAAATGTTTGTTATATATTTAAAATTAATCTTTTATTCATTTGAAATTGTGACCTAATAATTATACAACTTTGAATAAAAATAGTTAATGAAATTTAACTCTCAATGCTATGGAAAATAGGAATAAAATTTCTTAACTCGTTTTTGCATACAAACTAGTTGGACAATAGAAATAAAATCATCTTGTATAAAGACCTTGCTTTTAAAAAATTCAATCCACCCAATGCACCTATCCTTACTCAAAAATAGATTAAAAAAGGTGTATTTGCTCAATCTCGTTTTTATAAGAGTAAATTTCCTAAAGGAAATTTTGAATTACAATTTTCAACAGGTAATTGGAGCGAAGCCACTAGTGCAAGAAGAAAGGTATTAAACTCATTGCAAAATATGACGGGACTAGCCACATTATACGATTTCAGAAGGCTAGTTCCCTACGAAACGAGTTTGGTGGCGAAGTTTTTGGCCAATGCCGAGGTAAAGAAAGCATTAGGGGTGAACGAGTCAATGGTTTACGAAGAGTGCAGTGATGTAGTGGGGGCTGCATTACATGAGGACGTGATGAAAAGTGTGAAATACATGGTGGAGTATTTATTGAAGAATAGCAATGTGTTACTTTATCAGGGGCATTGTGACTTGAGAGATGGGGTAGTATCGACAGAGGCTTGGGTGAAGAAGATGAATTGGGAAGGAATTAGGAACTTTGTAGAGGTGGAAAAGAAAGTTTGGAAAGAAAATGGGAAGCTTGTTGGGTATGTGCAGGAATGGGGGAGCTTGAGTCATGTTGTCATTTTAGGGGCTGGACATCTTGTGCCTACTGACCAGTCACTGAATTCTCAAGCTATGATAGAGAATTGGGTTTTAAAGAAATCATTGTTTGCAAATGACCATAGTACAACTATGTCCACTAATTTCCGCGGAGCTCTTTAAATAAGGTGGTGTTATTGTGTTAATCATGGCTTATTAAGGAAATATGAAATAATTCAGGTTAATTAAGCACGTATGCTCATAAATAAAAGGTTATTTGGCCTTATAGTCGGTTAGTATTTTAGAGGTTAAAGTTCACAGTTATATTATTTTAACCTCTAAAATTTTCATGAATAATTCTTTATGACACTTTTCAAGATTTTTATGATATACTTTATTAATACTTATGACACGTTTAGGATCAAGTATATATAATGGAAACTTGGACACTTGAAATGTAATACGGATAAATAAAAAAGGGTTAAACGTTATGTTTACACTCCCAAGACGATGCTATTAAGGTTTAGTCTCCAATAAGACTTACACTGGAACACGAGCTTAAGTCGTTGCTTTCCCAGTTATGACCAACTTAAGGATGACATTTAGGAGAAACTTCGTGTTTGATTTAAATATTTTTTCAACTTTTATTAATTTTCCTTATAATGATCCCTTTTATGGCAATGGGAACACGCATACACATAGTTAAATCTCTTATGATCATTGTTACCAAATTCTACGAGGAAAACCATATTCTTCTCTTCATTTACTTCTAAAATCCTTTCCCTTTGTTCACAAAATTATTTTGAGGAAAACCATTCCTCATTTATTCATTATAAAAAAAATGTAATTAAAAAGCTGACTTTTCTTTTGAAAATTTTTCCTTGGTCCAAATATTGTTTTCTTTGAATACATGTCATAATTTTGAAATTTTTTTTCCTAATGTAAAGAAGTGCACATTATTCTTTTCAAAACTCTCCTCTCAAATGACTTTCTAACAATAAGGGTCCGTTTGGTTGGCATAATATGCCTAGGCAAATGCCAAAAAGTTGGCAAATATGAAAATTTGTCCACATTTTGGCTATTTGGTTGCATAATTTGCCTAGGCATTATTTGCCAATGTACAACACCTCTTATGCACAATCTGTGGGCAAATTTTGCTTACCTATTTGAGTGGGAAATATTTGCCCACAAATTTGCCAACTTCTTAAATGATTTTTATGTTTTAAAAAATAATTTAAAAACTGTTTTAAATAATTAAAAAACTGTTATGAATATTTAAAAATTGTTTTGTAATGTTTCAAAAGCTGTTTTTAATATTATAAAAAAATGTTAAGAAAATGTTTACAATTTTTTTTAAAAAACCGTATTAACAAAATATTGTAAAAACTGTTTTTAACATTTTTAAAACTGTTGTGAATATATTATAAAAACAGTTTTAAAGTTTTAAAAAATAATTTTAAAGACTATTTTAAATATTTAAAAAAACTGTTATAAATATTTAAAAACTGTTTTGTAATGTTTTGAAAACTGCTTTTAATATTATAAAAAATTGTTAAGAGAATGTTTTACAAATTTTTTGAAAAACCGTAATATAAAAATATTGTAAAACAGTTTTTAACATTTTTAAAAACTGTTTTGGATATATTATAAAAACTGTTTTAAAGTTTTAAAAAATATTTTTTAAAACTGTTTTAAAGAGTTTAAAAAAACTGTTGTGAATGTTTAAAATTTGTTTTGTAATATTTTAAAAACTGTTTTTGATATTATAAAAAATTGTTAAGAGAATGTTTTAAAATTTTTTTAACATTTTTGAATATAATAATAAAACTGTAATATAAAAATATTGCAAAAACTATTTTTAACATTTTTGAATATAATATAAAAATTGTTTTTAAATAAATTAATTGGATTGACTTTAATTTCGCCTAATGTTGTTTGATAGCGTCATCTGAATTTGCCTAGGTAAAATTTGCCTAGGCAAATTTTTCCACGCCCACGCTTTTGCCCACTAACAACCAAACGGACCCTAATTGATTTTTTTTCGATTTTCCATCCAAAGTGGGAGATACTTGACAAAATTGGTAGAATCATTGGTACTGAAAATCTGAGTTGTTAAAGTCATTTCCATAATTAATATTCTCAATTTTTACCTTTTTTTTAAAAGCTTCTTATAAGCTTGCAAACCTACCCTCTAAATGAATATTTATTCAATTTGAAATCGTTAGCTCATTGGACAAATTATACATTTTTGTATTAAAATCAATTTTTACTATCTCAAGACTTAAGTTTTCCCTTGTCGAATGCTCAATCATTTTCCAAAATCTTTACATTTTTTGTAAGTGTGGGTGGACGCAAATTTAATTGTATAAGTATCAAGATGACATTTTTATTTTATTTTTTACCTTTTCAAACTCGTTAATCTTTGATGTCAACTTGATGTTGAACCTCTACAATTTTATACAATTTTAATCACTCTCGATAAAGCGTATCATATGTATTGCCTAAATATATAGTATTCTCTTTATTATTTTTTATTTGGCTTGGTTGGTTTGTGCATTTGGTTGTG
The DNA here is from genome assembly GCA_949130495.1 of Sambucus nigra. NCBI lineage: Eukaryota > Viridiplantae > Streptophyta > Magnoliopsida > Dipsacales > Adoxaceae > Sambucus > Sambucus nigra. The sequence goes on along the minus strand of OX422215.1, from coordinate 318,978,026 downwards.
TGCATGCGAGCGTGTCAGACAAAGTTATGATGTTATCAGCTAATTGATTATCTTAGCCTTGCGATAATGAGGTAGTTGTGTACTGTTCGGTGCTTCATTTAAGAAGACTTGTGTTTCCCTTCAGGAAGAATTTACTCTGAATGTTAAATAAGTTTAACCAACTATAATCTAAAAAAGAAAATGTAAATTGCAGAAATAAAGGTAAAGAGAAAGTTCAAACTAAGTAAAACAGTAAAGCAAGAAAATAAATTAAAAGAAAACAATTACACTAAGAAATGTAAGACAAGTTACACTATAAAGACAATTTAAATATAGAGGCAAAGGAACTTTTCATAAAATGTAAAGAGAATTACTGTAAATCTACCTTCTACTTCGAATAAGAGAAAAACTATACAGAAATGAAAAAAAAAAGAAAAGAAAATGAAAAAGAGGTAAAATGAGTAAATATAGTTTTTCGTTGAGAGATTCCTTTTTTTCTTCATCCTTTAGCTACTTACTTGTAGAGTTCTTTGCCATGTAACTATTATTTGTAACTGCTGGGTGGTTATCCATTTAAATGCTCTCGCCTAACCGATATATAAGTGTTCAACCCACGTTCAAAGTCTTAACAAGGGTCAATTGCTTGTGTAGCCATTAACAAAACTGGTTCCATCACATTCTCAACTGTAATTACCGGCTTGAACTTTCATGTAATTACATTCTACTGGCTGGTAAATATGTAGTGTAAACATACTTCCGCACTTATTGATTTTTTGAGAAAAATTAATTAGTGGACTATTGATTTTCGAATGCTTTACCCCCACATTTAGTCATGATTGCTTTGTGGTAAACGGTACATAAATAAATGTCTTTTGGCGGTGAAAAGATCTCTATCATAACTCATCAGTCTTTTGGTCTTTCAAGCGAGCACTCTTCTCCTTCCATCTTCTTTGTGTTAACAATGGCTTCTGAAGATAACAACAATAACACTCCTCAAAGAATTTTTTGGACTAATTCAACTTTAAATCTCAGAAGAGATAGTGCAGAACCATGGGCAGTTGTTGTTGTCACTTTTACTTAATCTAGTGATGAAAAATGGGTCGATACTAACGTGTAAGATACTCGGAATATAGCCAGTCCTACTGAATGCGTCCCCATTTCAGACCATGTTGTTCCCCTTCTATTTATTTTAGATGTATTTTGTGAAGTTTATCAATCTTTAAAATTTCTATATGAGTACTCTACAAATTATAATGGGTCATATCAATTTAGACACTTCAATGGTTAAAGTCTGACCAAATTCCTTATTCCCCTCCTTCTTGTGAAGAAGTTGTTTCTTTTGTTGAAATTAGTGAGACCTATGTTGATAATTTGGAGGCCATGGATGGAGTTGAGAGTGTTGAGATTCATGATGAACATATAGATGAAGATTAAGAAGCCAAACCCATCCCTCGAAAGCCCGTTAACCAAATTCATTATCCTACCTTAGTCTATATTGTATCTTTACCAACTCCTCCTCTTGATGAACTAAATGTTGGTCACAACCTCATTCGCCCCCACTTTCCCTTTAAATACCTACCACAAGTGACCTACCCCTTTGTGGGGTGCAAACCGTAACGGCCCAAATTACCGCGACCCAAAGTGGCCCAACCAAAAATAAGAAGCGTATCGCTAAAGTCAAGATTAACGTCACGGGGATAAGTATGGAGAGCGCAATCTTATTATATAGAATCTTGGAGGAGATTAACATAAATCAATAAACAAGCTAACCAACAGCTGGGAGGAGTTCAACATAACTCAACCACCTCTATCGTATAAATATAACCCTCACCCCAAGGTAGAGGGGCATGGAATTATTTATTTACAAATTATAAAGAAGTAATACAAGAGATAAAATACCTCGTGGACGTATGCAATTGTCAAACCACGTAAATCCTTTTGTTATGAGATTGTTTTATTCTTTATTTGGTTTCAATTGCTTAGATTAATTCATTGTGGTTATTTGCACTCACAATTGGCGTCGTCTGTGGGAAAAGATTTTTTTTCCTAAGAAAATTAAAGCCAAAAAGTTAAGCGATATCCCACACTTACAGTGCACTTGTTACGGGCAATCAACACGGAGGACTATCACTACACAGAGTCAGGTCTGAGATCCACTTGAATAGAAGTTAGGTTGCCTGCCATCCACGATACAGTCCCAAGAACAGCCTTCTGAGAAGAGCAATGAGCAGCCCAGGTCAACTCAGATCTCGCGGTTGGTAGATGCTTATCAAGAATGACTCCATTAGCAAGTAGAGGCAACACGCCTCCAAATGGAGGAAAGTACGCATCTCCAATGACGCCTGAAAACGATGGAGCAAGAGCTCCGATGAGATAAGAACAAGCATAGTGATTGGACGCCTAGACCTCGGGTGAGTAAAACTCATAGTCGAGGAAGGAGTTCGCACTACGAGCTGGAGCATTCAGAGCAGAAATTTCGCCCAATAAGGCAAAACCAAGATGAAGGACATCATAAACACGATATTTGAAGTATGGTACGAATGGATATGGATCAACACCTAGCGAATTGCGGGCTAGATCCACCAAGGAACTGGCTAGGATGGCATTCATCACTCAGATACAGTCCCCCTTCTCGAGAACAATTGAGGAAGAAGAGCCCCTAAAGAATTTTTCAAACCCAAGGTTAAATATATACGATGGGAAGAGCGATCCTATAAACCACGTGCATCAGTATAGGCAAGCAATGACCCTGTGGAACCACAACGACATCTTCATGTGCCGTATATTCCCCTCTAGCATAGGGGATGTCGTACAAAAGTGGTTTGATAAGCTTCCTCACATGTCAATCAAGAGATTAAAGTCACTCGTGGTGGCCTTCATAACTCGCTTTATAACAAGCAGTGATCATCCAAAGAGAATGGATCATTTCCTCAATATGAGGAAGAAATCCCAAGAGATTTTATAGGATTATTTCAGACGCTATTAGGAAACATTCAATGAAGTCGAATATTTCTCAGAGCAAGTTATTGTAGCATCATTTAAGATAGGTCCACCCCACAATTCCATGTTAAACCAGTTCGTCACCAAGAAGGAGGCGGTCACCATCGATGATCTTATGTCGGGCATTAAAAAGTATGGCAAGGTGGAAGATGTGATCTCCCTCAACCAAGGTGACAACGGTCGAGCAAAGGTGACCAAAGGGAATGATAAGGAGAGCACCCCTAAGAAGGGGTGGGGGAAGCAAAATTGAGGATCTAAGAATGGAGAAAAGGCAGACCCGTTTAAATCTTTTCAAGCAATTAACACGGGTTTTAAAGAAACGATCTACAAGATCTTGGGTAAGATCAAAGACCAATAGTTCCTCAAGTGGCTGAAGAAGATGGGTGGAGACCAGAGCAAAAGAAACGATCTCATTCAGATGCTTCTATCATAAAGAGAACGGGCACAAAATGAAAAATTGCAAGGCCCTCAAGTCACATATGGAGACGTTGGCCCAAGCATGGAACTTAAACGAGTACATGGAGAAGAAGGGTGAGAAGGTCTTACCCAGCGCTGACAATAAACTAAATAATGTTTTAAAGGATGAAGTGGGGAATGGGATCACTATTATCCACGGTGCTTCATGTTCCAAGTAGATCCAAGTCAGCTCTGTTCGGATAGAGCTCAAAAGGTCACTATAGTTATGGAGGCCTTCCAGATTGACCCTGTACAAATACTAGCAGGGAAACGCATGCAACCAGAATATGTAGACTACAACAAGCATATAGTCTTCATCGAAGATGATTTGATTGGAGTGAGAACCCCACACCGTGATGCGCTAGTAATCATCCTCAAAATTACAAACTAGGACGTGAATAAGCTACTAGTCGATCAAGGGATATCCTCTGAAGTCATGTACCTGGAGCTTTTTCACAAGATCAAACTAAAGTTGGAGGATTTAAAGGAAGCTACCACACCTATAGTCGAGTTCGCTAGAAAAATGATTATGCCATTACTAAAGGTGGTCCTACCCGTTAGGGTCAGGAATATCTCAAAATTGGTTGAGTTCTTGGTGGTAGACATTGACTCGCCCTATCATGCTATTCTTGGGAGAGGGTGGTTGCACATCACGTAGTCTATTCCTTCCACTTACCACTAAAAACTCAAGTGCATCGCAGACCACGGAGTAATAGAAATAAGAGGCAATGAGGTATTTGCTCATAAGTGTTTTATTGCTACCATCAGGCCGAAATAAGTTATGGAGATAAAAAAGAAGATTATTCCTTAAACGTCTCAAGACGGAGATACACTGTCCAAATAGTAACTAAATCACGAAAGACCAGGAGTGGAAGACTTGATAGTTAATCCCACAGATAATTCATGGAGAAATTGGAGGAGGTAATCTTTGATGAAACTCGTTCTGAGAGGAGATTCTTAATTGACACCACATTGTTCGAGCAAGAAAAGGAGGATTGATTTCTCTACTGAAGCAGAATCAAGATTTGTTTGCATGACAATTGTATTATATGCCTAGTATTGACTCTAAAGTCGTATGGCATAAACTTCACGTTTATCCCATGTATCCACCGATCACACAAAAGGCCCATCGAACTGCCCCAAAAAAAGCAAAGCCAATGGAAACAGAGGTAGGGAAACTTCTGAAGGTATGGTCCATTAGAGAAGTTTAATTTTTGAAATGGCTCTCAAACCCGGTGGTAGTAAAAAGAGTAACGGTAACTGGAGAGTTTGCGTGGACTTCATCGATCTCAACAAGCCATGACCCAAAGATAATTTTTCTCTACCTAAGATCGATCAACTAGTCGACGCTATAGCCAATCGTGAACGAATGAGTTTTTTGGACACATACTCAGGGTATTATCAAATCCCTTTGTTCGGCCCTGGCTAAGACAAAACTTCATTCATAACCACTTTATGCTTGTATTATTACAAGATCATGCCTTTCGGAATAAAAAAATGCAGGATCCACATACCAAAGATTGGTTAAAAGGATGTCCAAGCAATAATTGGGAGACAAAATGGAGGTATACATTAACGACATGCTCATCAATCTCAAGCTTAAAGTCGTCCATCTAAAGGACTTCGTGGATACTTTTGAGATCCTCACGTACTACAAATAAAGGCCAATGCGAACAAATTCTTTGTCCGAAAAGTTCCTAGGGTACTTAGTCAGTAAGAGGGGTATTAAGGCCAACCCCGACCAATAGTTGCGATTAACAACGTTCACCTCCCGAAGACTTTACATGAGATTCAAAAGTTAATAGGGATGTTAACATTCCTTAACCGTTTCATCTTAAAGTCTTTCGAATGATATTGGCCATTTTTTTAGCTTTTGAAGAAGGAAAGGGGTCTTAACTGGAACAAGGATTGCTCAAAGGCCCTTAAGGAAATACAATTTTACCTAAACAAACCTCCCCTGTTGTCTATTCCAGATCCAAAATACCCTATTTATCTCTACTTGGAAGTTTCTATCCATACAGTCAGTTAAACATTAATGTGCGAGAAGGTTGACGTCAATCCCCTATTTACTATATCAATAAAACACTCATTGACACCGAGTAGCGCTACCTCCCAGGTGAAAATTTAGCATATGCATTGGTTGTCTCTTCGCACAAGTTGAATCACTACTTCAAATATCAGTCAATCATAGTCATCACTTTTGTTCCCTTCAAAGTCTTCTTCGAAAGGTCGAACTATTTGGGCAGATATACAAATGGTCGGTCGAACTTGGGAGATTTGATATACACCATCAGCTAAGAATGACGATTAAGGGTCAGGTATTGGAGATTTCATTGCCGAATTTACGTGAGAAAAGGACCCCGATGACCAAGATGCAGTCGATCAGTTTTGAAGTTGGGAGATCGACCAATCTAAAAGTGGACACTTTACGTGGACGACGCATCCAACTCTAAGGGGGAAGGAGTTGGAATTATTCTTATTTCCTCGGAGAATTCCATGATTGAGTAGGGGAACAGACTTAACTTTGAAGCTTCCAACAATGAGGCTCAGTATGAATGACTCATCACCGGACTGCGAGAAGATAACTCACTGGGGGCAAGCCATCTTGATATATACTATGATTTAAAACTAATATCTAATCAAGTCATAGGGGATTTTAATGCCAGTGATGAACAAATGGTGGCATACCTCCAGGTCACCCACGATTTGATGGTCAAATTTAAGGAAGTCTATATTCACCAGTTCCCTGGGGGAATAATAGTCACGCCGATGCTCTAGCAGCCTTGGGATCAGCAGTAGACTCTGATCTTAGGAGAATCATTAAATTAGAATTCCTTGCCAAACCTAGTATCACAAAGCTAGTTGTCACCGAGAAGATTCTCGTCGTGTAAAAAAGTCCTAGCTGGATGGACTCAATAATTACTTATCTGTAAAATGACATCCTGTTGTTCGATTATAAGAAATCCTATCAAGTTAGAGTGAAAGATCCATGGTTTTATCTAGTGCCTAAAGGAAAACTCTACGTAATATCTTTTCTCGGTACCTACCTCTAATGCGTGCATCCAAGCAACGTTAACAATTTCTATATGAACATCATGATGGAATTTGCAGAAGCTACGCTGGGGGGAGGTCTCTGGCTTTTCGAGCAATCAAAAAAGGATAATGGTGGTTGTATATGAAAAAGGATGCAACCTGTTATGTTTAGAAATATAAAAATTCCAGAAGTTCTTCCCCATGCTCCATCAGTCGGCTAGTGACATAAAGTCACTATTTAGCTCGTGATCGTTCGCCCAATGGGGTCTGGATATCGTACTTCCACTCCCAACAGTACAAGAGAACCATAAATATATCTTAGTCGGCATAAACTACTTCACGTAGTGGATTGAAGAAGAACCATTAGCAAACATCAGGGACACTGACATGAACAAGTTCATCTAGAGGAATATCGTGACATGTTTTGGCATACCTAGGGCGATCATCATAGATAGCGACATAAAATTTGAAAGTGGGCCATTCTAAGGTTTCTTCGATAACCATATCATCAAGCATCACTTCAAATATGTAGCCTATCCTCGGAGAAACGAGCAAGCTGAGGCCTCCAATAAAATGATGCTCGTTGGCATGAAAAAAGATTATAAAAGGTAAAAGGAGCTTGAGCAGATGAGTTCCCTCACGTCCTATGGGCATGTCGTACGATGCCTAGAAGACTTACAAGGGAAACGCCTTTCTCTTTAACCAATGGGATGGAAGTTGTTATTCCCTTAAAAGTTGGTCTGCTAACCATGAGAACCACCATTATTGAGTAGGTCCTGAATGAGGAAGTCATGAGGACTGAACTTGACCTAGCCAATGAGCGAAGGGAATAAGTGACCAAGCGTAAATTCTTCTGAATTTAGCCCCTTAAGTTAGTGATTTTAATATCTCGAACAAGGTAATTGAATCATTTTTAGTCCATATCACTCTATTGTTCGTTTCTAACAAAATTCCCTAGTTTTTGTGTAATTGTGATAAAGTTTTCAGGAATGGAATGCAATAAAAGAAAAGAAGAAAACTAGCAGAAATGTGAAAGGGCAAAAGTGTAAATTCCATTCGGAATTCAGAAGAAACGTCAAAATTGAAGTTGAAGAGCATGAGTTCACAAGAGCATAGGAAGAAACAACATTCAAATCGGAGTTCTAGATCAAAAGATATGGTCAGTCAAAGTTTCAAGGAAAAAGTCAAATCAGAAGAATTTCGGACCTATCCGGTTTGGATCCTGATCCATCCGAATTGACAAAGTCCAGTAGCCCCCGGATTGATGACGAACCGATGGAAGCAAAAACTTCGGACCCATCCGACTAGGCCCAGACCGATCTGGTAAAAAGAAAAGAACTGATCCGGTGTATTCGGACCGATCCGAGGTTGAACCGGACCGGTCCGATCGTGTGAAATGTGACAATTAATGGTTCAATTAAAACAGAGAAACTCTTGGAAAAATGAACCAACAAGCATTATTGGCTATCAATTTCGATACTTGGTGTTATAAAAGCTAGTGCCCTATATCATTTGAGGGGAGAGACCAACCAAGAAAGTAGAGAGAGAATTGTAGCAAATTGTTAGTTGTTGCTAGATTACAAAATAGCTAAGGAATTTGAGAGTTAGTTTTTGAGAGAAACATTCAGAAGTTTAAATTTCTTTCATAAGAACCCTAGTTTGTACTGCTGATTAAGGAGAAGTTATCTGGATTTCAATTTCATTTACTTTCCTGCTGCTGAATACAAGTAATATCATTCTATATTCTGTTACTTTATTATTTGCAGATTTATTTCCCATGTCTTGTAGTTCCATAATTCTGAGTATGAATTTGTTCTTCAATCCAATTATGAGTAGCAAAATTTCCCAAGGGTTGGGGTACATGAACTCAATCCAAGGCAGATTATCTATGTAGAAAATAGATGTTAAATTAAAATATTGATTGAATCGTGAAATAAAATTATACAAAAACTGTCAATCTTTTAATCTCTCTTACCCTAGGTACTTGAGATGTTTAAGAAAGCTTTGCTAGTATAATTTATCATTCACCGCTTTATACCTATTTTTTATTTCATATGATGCGGGCTTGAACCTCATATATGTAATGCTTAGAAGTTATAAAGGTTGGATCTAATCAATTATTTTAATTTACAAGTCTAGTATTCTCTATGATAATTTGCTAAGGATTGAGGGATTGTATTCTACCCTGTTTTCTCCCATTTGATTAAAATTTTTTTGTTCAATTTTTAGACTGCCTTCATTAAAATTTCCAGTTTGCTTTTGTTAAAGAAAAGTTTTATTTCCCTAGAAATATTCCAAAACCATTAATCATCTTTTTGTTTATTTTAAGAAATCATTTTCAGATCTAATAAGTTTCCTGATTACTAGTTGACATTTTCATTCCCTGTGGATTCGATCCCGACTTACCGGGTTATTACTTGAGCGATAGGTTTGCACTTGAACCTAGAGTGAACGCACTTTTAAGACAAATTTTAAGTCGTGTCAAGTTTTTGGCGCCGTTGCTGGGGACTGAAAAATTGTTAAATTTTCAAGAAAGTTATTTGTATCTAGAAGTGATTTCTATATAAATTTTTTTATTTTTATTTTTTTATTTCATCTCTTATGTGCTTATGCTGAATTCATCCCCCACCCAAGTTCACGAAAATCCTATTGCCGAAGTAAGTTTTGAAAATTCTGAGTCTTTTCCTTTTTGGGTTCCACCTCCTTCGCCTAATAATTCCATTACTAGTCGTACATTGAGTCAAACCCGGAGTGAGAATTCTGAACCTTTTGGTAGCGATATGTCGGAACATGGTAGTGTTGGTGTTAGTGCTGGAGAGGATGAGATACCCTATCTTCCTATGAAAGATTTGTTATTTCCGGAGAGAACTGTTACCCCTAGTTGCATTTTACTCCCGTATAATGCCGGTCAGTTCCATTTTCGGAATGGCATGATCCAAATCCTTCCTACATTTCATGGGATGGATTCTGAAAAACCATATCTCCATATTCGAGAGTTCGAAGATACATGTGAGACTTTTGGAGACCAAGCTTGTCCACAAGATGTAGTCCGGTTGAAGCTCTTCCCTTTTTCCTTAAAGGATAAAGCTAAAACTTGGTTATGGTCTCTACCCCTAAATTCTGTGTTATCTTGGAGAGATATGCAAAACAAGTTTATATCAAAATTTTTCCCACAACACAAAACTAATTCTGTTAAAGCTTAAATTCAAGATTTTCGACAAAATGAGAATGAGGCTTTTGATAAATGTTGGGAGAGATTTCAGGAGTTAGTTAGTGCGTTCCCACATCACGATTTTGAAAAGCATCATTTAATTTCATTTTTCCATCAAGGCCTTACATTAGCGTCGAAACAACTTGTCCAAACCATGTGTGAAAGACCTTTTTGGGAGTTAAATTCGAGCGATGCTGAAGCTCATTTGAAATATATAGCTGAAACTACCCAAGCATGGGATACTTCTGACCCCAATAGTCAAAATAGAAATCGACAAGTGTCCAACTTGCCTGTTGCGTCCGGTATTTATCACTTGGACAAGGACACTTTGTTGGATCGAAAATTTGACCAATTAGAAAAGAATTTTAGAGATATGCTTGAAGTGCGATTGAGAGATGTGTCTGGGTCCGTACAAGCTGGAAAGGAGAAGGTATGTGCCATTTGTAATGCGGGTCATTCTACCAAAGGATGTCCTACCATTCCTGCATACAAGGCAATGTACACTGAACAGGTTGAGGCAATAGGGGGTTTTCGAGGAAATTATAATGCACAGCAAGGGAATGCATATAATCAGTCGTGGAGGAATCCTGGATTCAATTATGGACAACCTCAAGGTGGGATGGTTCATAATCCACAAATGACTCTACCACCACCTCCTCAATTCAGCAAGTGGCTCCTCCAATGCCAAATTCTATGCAAGTACCACCTCCTGGTCCGTATGTAGCTCCACCTAGGAGAACTCTTGAAGATAATTTCAATCAATTCATCCAATCCCAAAAAGAGAGAGATGCTAAATATGATCGAATGTTTGCTGAAATGCATACTAGCATCTCTAGGTTGCAAGCTGCGGCGAATACTCAAGAGAAAGGTAAACTTCCAGCCCAAGGCCAAAGACCTCCTCTTCAAGGTCAAACCACGGTTGGCTCCACATCATCGGATTTGCAAGAACAATGTCAAGCTGTTACTACTCTTCGTAGTGGCCGCGTGATTGATCTATCACCAAAGCTTCCAAAGGTGAATGATGATGGAGTTGAACCCAAAATTTCTAAGGAATCTGAAACTCCCGAGTATGTAGAACCTTCCTTAGAAAAGGAATTGAAAGATAAGGAAGTTCGACCTGAAATTGAAGTCAAGTTGCCTATTGCTGCTCCATTTCCTCAACGCTTAGAGCCACCCAAGAAAGGGGCTTCACGTACCGAGGTGTTGGATGTGTTGAAGCAAGTAAAATTGAATTTGCCATTCCTTGATGCTATTCAACAAATTCCAGCATATGCTAAGGTTATCAAAGATCTTTTGACTGTTAAAAGACGGCTTAAGGTAAAGAAAAATGTTTTCTTAGCACAAAATGTGAGCTCGATTCTTCTCAACGATCTTCCACCTAAATTCAAAGATCCAGGTACACCTACCATTTCGTGCGTCATAGGAGAGAAAAGAGTGGAAAAAGCATTGCTTGATTTAGGTGCGAGTGTCAATATCCTTCCATACTCCATTTATAAGCAACTTGAATTAGGTGATTTAAAACCTACCCGAATCACTCTATAGTTAGCAGATAGAACAGTGAAAGTGCCTCGAGGGATTGTAGAAGACGTGATAGTTCAAGTGGACACGTTCTACTTTCCAGTTGATTTTGTCATTTGGGAAACTGAGCCTGTACCCCATACGAGAAATCATGTTCCAATAATATTGGGCCGTCCATTATTAGCTACTGCTAATGCTTTGATCAATACATGGAATGGCCAAATGCAACTCACTTTTGGAAACATGACTCTCGAGACCAATATTTTTAATGTCGCTAACCAAATGGGTGATGAGTATGAAATTCTTGAGGTTGATCTTATTGAAGAGGTAGTGGATGAGAATATTGAGAAAATCATAAGAGGAGATGCTTTGGAAGTATGTTTAGTGCAAAGTGGTGAGGAAAAGAGTTCTTATACTGAGTTTGAGCGTGAGATGGAAGAGTTGAAAAATTGGTTACAAGATGAAGAGAGTTTTGAGAGTTTGAGAGATGTTGACTGGATTTCTAGGTATGAAGAATTACCTCCGAGGGAGACAACCACGAGTCCCTCTGAAAATAGATTTCCTAGTCTTGAGTTGAAGAAACTACCCTCACATGTCAAATATGCCTTTCTAGGAGAGAATGATACATTTCCTGTTGTTGTGTCTTCCCGTCTAGAAAAAGGGCAAGAGGGTATGTTGTTGGATGTATTGCGAAAGCATAGAAGTGCTTTTGGTTGGACTATAGCAGATTTGAAAGGTATAAGTCCATTGATTTGTACCCATAAAATCCATCTTGAGGAAGAAGTGAAGCCCTCGCGTGAGATGCAAAGGCGTTTAAACCCAACCATGAAAGATGTAGTAAGAGCGGAAATCATCAAATTGTTAGATGCTGGAATTATCTATCCCATTTCGGATAGTAAATGGGTGAGCCCAATTCAAGTCGTTCCAACAAAATCAGGAATGACCGTGGTTGAAAATGCTAAGGGAGAATTAATACCTCAACGCACCACCACCGGGTGGCGTGTTTGCATTGACTACCGAAAGCTCAATGCCGGAACTCGAAAAGATCATTTTCCCTTACCGTTTATCGATCAAGTGATTGAACGAGTGGCGGGCCATCCTTACTATTGTTTCCTAGATGGGTATTTCGGATATAATCAGATTGAAGTGGATGTACTTGATCAAGAAAAGACGACTTTTACATGTCCGTTTGGTACGTTTGCCTATAAACGTATGCCATTTGGGTTATGTAATGCGCCAGCTACTTTTCAAAGGTGCATGTTAAGTCTCTTTAGCGACATGATTGAAAAAGGTCTTGAGGTGTTCATGGACGATTTCAGCGTTTTTGGTCCATCTTTTGACCAATGTTTAACTAATCTTGAAAGAGTTCTATTCCGATGTGTGGAAAAAGACTTAGTCCTCAATTGGGAAAAATGCCATTTTATGGTTACCGAGGGTGTAGTTTTAGGCCACATTGTCTCATCTAGGGGGATTGAAGTTGATCGAGACAAAATTGAAGTAATAGCTGAGTTACCCCCGCCAAAATCACTTAAAGATGTGAGGTCCTTTCTAGGCCATGCTGGATTTTATAGGAGGTTTATCAAAGACTTTAGCGCCATCGCTAGACCTTTGAGTAATCTTCTTATGAAAGACACTCCATTTGAGTGGAATAAAGCATGTCAAGAAGCTTTTGATAAACTTAAAAGCATGCTTGTTTCCGCACCTATCATGCAAGCTCCGAATTGGTCACTACCATTTGAGCTTATGTGTGATGTAAGTGATTACGCTATTGGGGCTGTTCTTGGACAGAGGAAAGACCAGAAAGCTCATGTTATTTACTATGCTAGTAAAACATTATCTGGCCCTCAGCTTAACTACTCTACTACAGAGAAAGAGTTACTAGCATTTGTTTTTATTCTCGACAAATTTCTCTCGTACATTGTTGGGTCACCTATCATATGCTTCACTGATCATTCGCCACTTAAATATCTCTTGAGTAAAAAAGATGCCAAACCCCGACTAATCAGGTGGATCCTACTCCTACAAGAGTTTAATCTCTCGATTCAAGATAAGAAAGGAGTAGAAAACGTCGTCGCGGACCATTTGTCACGCCTCTCGTCCGACGTGCCTATTGATCCCATTCCCATAGACGAGTATTTCCCAGATGAAAATTTATTTGCCACTTCTTCTCTCCCTTGGTTTGCGGATATAGTTAATTATCTTGTCACTGGAGTCGTTCCATCTAGTTGGACTCTGCAAGAGAGAAGAAAGTTCATTACATGGTCACGCATGTTCTTTTATGATGATCCATATTTGATTAAGTATTGTGCTGATCTAATCATCCGGAGATGTGTACCCGATGAAGAAATTCAAGGGGTCATTCGATTTTGTCATACGGAAGCATGTGGAGGTCATTTTTCTAAAAATAAAACTGCTGCAAAAATCCTTCAAAGTGGTCTCTATTGGCCCACAATCTTCCGGGATGTGAATGCTTTTTGTAAATCTTGCGATAGATGCCAAAGAATGGGAGCTATTACTCGCCGTGACATGATGCCATTAACCCCAATTTTAGTATTGGAGTTGTTTTATTGTTGGGGTATTGACTTCATAGGCCCATTTCCACCTTCTTTTGGTTTTCTATACATCCTCGTCGCTGTAGATTACGTCTCAAAATGGGTCGAGGCGATACCTACAAGGACGAATGACAGCAAGGTGGTGATAAAATTTATTCAAGAAAATATACTTTCTCGTTTTGGTATGCCTAAGGCCATAATTAGTGATAATGGGACTCATTTTTGCAATAGTCCTATGGAGAAACTAATGCGGAAGTATGGAATTATCCATAAAGTTGGAACAACTTATCACCCTCAATCGAATGGCCAAGCCGAGCTTGCTAATCGGGAAATTAAAAATATCTTGGAAAAGACAGTCGATCCTAATAGGAAAGATTGGTCTCTCCGATTGAATGATGCACTTTGGGCCTATAGAACCGCATACAAGAATCCCCTTGGGATGTCCCCATTTCGATTTGTGTATGGCAAACCTTGTCATCTTCCGGTAGAAATCGAACACAAAGCCTATTGGGCTATCAAAAGGGTGAACTTCAGTAGGGATAAAGCCGGTGAAACACGTAAACTTCAGTTGAATGAGTTGGAAGAAATACGCAATGATGCGTATGAAAGTGCTAAAATATCCAAGGATCGAATGAAACAAGCTCATGACGAAATCATTCGTAAGAAAGAATTTCATTCGGGACAAAAAGTACTTCTCTATAACTCGAGGTTGTACTTATTTCCCAGAAAATTGCAGTCAAGATGGTCAGGTCCATTCATTGTAAAAGAGGTATTTCCCCATGGAGCTGTTGAACTCATAGATGTGAAAGGGGGAACCACATTTAAAGTTAATGGGCATCGTCTCAAGCCCTATTTGGAAGTAATTGTCAAGGAAGCCGACACAATCTGGCTGTCGGACCCTATTTATGGGGGTTGACTGAACAAAAAGAGGTGAGGTCGTCGCACCTCCGACATGTATGGGGTGATTGTAGTACATAGGAGTCTTAGGAACTAGGAGTCTTAGGTTTAAGTCAGTCCCGGGGTTGAAAATCCGAAGGGTGAGGGGTAGTTCGTTTTCGATAAGCATTGAGGTTAGTCTGAAGTGTGAGGAGTGGAAAATTCATGTTTGGAAGAGAGAATAGAAGCATTTTTGAAGAAAATAAGAGATAGGAAGAATTTAGAAAATTAGCAGACCGAATCGGTCCGGCTGATATTAAAAGAACCGATCCGGTTAGGTGGATCGGTCCGGGTGAATTAAAGAACCGATCCGGTAAGGCGGATCGGTCCGGTCCCAAAACCGGATCGGTTCGGTGGTCTGTAGAATTCATTTCCCAAGATCCACCTCTTCGATCCACACCTCTTCACTTTCCCCAATCCCTTCACTTCCTTCAAAAATTCGTCCAAATTCATCCACCTTTCATTCCCTCCAAATTCCTACTCACCCACTATAAATACACCCATCACCCTACCCATTTTCTTCACACCTTCACCTACACTTACCTTCTCTTCTCCATTACTATTTCTATCCTCCATATCCATGGCTACTCCTTAGAAGTATACCTCCATTGAAGTCCTTCCCGACGGACATGGAGAGTACCGTTCCCGCCGCGAAGCAAATTGGTGCCGTAAGTTTTTCAGCCCTACGCGAAAGATTCATATCGAACGTCAAGTGTTGTGGGATCAAATGCCCAATTCTGTCACAGCCCTTTTCCTGTCCCAGGGCTGGTGTCGTTTCTTCAATGAACCTTATGAGGAAGTTTGGGAGAATGAAGTGCGACAGTTTTACGGATCTCTTGTTCGTACCGCTGAATTTGAATCCCAAGCCTATGTGGATTCCATCCCTATCCCATTCTCACTTGACCTTGTGGCACAGAAGCTAGAGTCTTTTGGTGTGATCACTCCGGCCCAATTTGATTATCTGAGTCCCGATCCCGTTCTCTCTAAGGAGGTTTGTATCTCGCGAATCCAGCCCGGTGCGGTTTGGAATACCGAGACCTTTCCCGTCGATCGTTTATCCGACAAGGCACGCTTCACCTTTCATATCGTTTGTGCCAATATCTTGCAAATATCCAATGATTTGGCGATGAGGCATCGCCAAGCCACTATGATGTATCATCTGTTCGACCCTGCAACCGTGATCAACTTGGCCCGGACATTTTACACCGATATCCTTTTTGTGGCTTATGATAAAAAGGGCCGCGCTCCTCTTCCTTATGGTCGACTCATTACATCCATGCTTCGGGATGCCGGGATTGCACCACCTCAAGATCTTATCAACTTGCCTGAGACTTTAAGTCAAGAGTCCCGCACTCGAAGTGAGCGGAAAATTCAGCTAGTCCGTGCAAGGCGCGGTGGCGATTCGAGTGACGAAGAGAGCGACGAGGAGGATGTTGAGATGGGGGAAGGTGACGAGGAAGAGTATGATGAGACAGCTGATCCGGATTATGTTCCGGTTCGTACGGGCTTAACTGAGCGCGTTCTCTCTCTTGAAACGCATTTTGACGCACATGTGTCCTCCTACGAGAGGGACATGAGTTTGATCCTGCGCATGCAGGCCGACTTGTATCGTCTCCAGGTGGGACCCGAGGCCCCTCTTCCTCCTTACTATTATAATCCATATGATCCTACTGGTCCCAGTACTTCCCATCACCCACCCTCCCCTTAGGCTTCCCTATCCCCTTTTAGGATTTTTCTATCTATCTTTGTTTGTTTTTTTTCTTTTATTTGTTTCCACAGTGTTGTCACAGTTTGTAATATACAGTTTTAGTCTAATATTGGCTTGTTTTTTTTCTTGCACTCTTTATGTTATCTTCTTTATCTCTCTTATCCTTTGCTTGAGGACAATGCAAATCATTAAGTTAGGGGGGATGACAGGTGCGTTTTCATAAAACTTCGCATATAAAAAAAAATATATATATATTTTTCTTCAAAATAAATAAAAATTGGAATTTAAATTTTTCAAAAAATGTCACCTTTATTCTATTTAAAGTCTCAAATTGTAAAAATCATAATGCACTAAGCCAAAATTGACCGAAGATGGAAATTGTGCGAAAATTGACGACTTTACGAATAAGTGTGGAGATTAGTCCAACCCGGTGAGATTTCGCGCCTTTCAATTTTTTTTATGAGTTTTTAAATCAATCCGAGTTTATGATTAACTCAAAGTTCTTTTCAGTGTTTTAATAAGTCGTTGATGATCTCAATCCTTTATTTTGATCGGTTATGGGAAATGTGTAAAATATTGTCTCTAAATTCGTGCTAAATATATCTCTAAACTGAATTAATCTCGAGATGCATATGGTAATGTGATTAGCAATTTGGACAATGAAGTAGGCCCTCGTTTGTTACCCAAAAATATTATCCATAAAAAGTTGTGAAAAACAAAATTATCCCTTTGTAACCCACTTTAAGCCTAATAAAATATTTCCCTTTCGTTTGATAACCCGAAAAAACCAAATAGCCCGGAATTGCGAAAATGGAATATTAAATTAAGTCCGAAAAGTGCAACAAAAAGGGGCAAGAAAAAAAAAATGCTCAAAAGAAAAATAGCAAGAAGAAGAAAATGAAAATTGAAAAAGAAAGAGAAAAATGAGCAAATGCCCGAAAAAAAATACAAGTGGACGTCATAAAGGTATTTTCCAATTCCGAACATCCCATCCGTTTCTATTTTACCCTTTACACCTTTTAACCCAAGAGAAGTCCTAACCGAGTCCAAATTGCGAAATTAATTACTGAATGGAGAGCTAAGCTATGAAAAGATAAAGTAAGAGATCAAAATGGTGTGAACTAGAGGTGATGTTCCCGTTTCCAAATAACTGTACTCCGATGATGAGATCTTTTCACCAAATATTTCCTTCTTTTCAATTTTGTATGCATGAATTTGTGTCCATTATATTTACTCTTTATATCATGCATACCGAGAGGAAATAACCACAATCCGAGTGATTCGTTTGTGAGTGTATCCGTAAGAATTTGAATCAAAACGAATTTTCAGAAAGTAACGTAATGCTCAATCGGTGGAAATTTGTGGTTTAATTTTTGGCTTTGCACACACACACTATGGTTTGAGACAATTGAATGTGAATTTATGGTGATTATTTTGTAGAAAAGTTTAAATTGTACAATTTTTAAGTATTTTGATATTTATTTGAGTCAATAAAGAATTTTGTGGGTGTATTCACTGCAAACCCTCACGAGACAAAACTCGTCCTACTAGGGAAACCTAGGGGTTTAAAGGCTTGTTGCATATGCTCAATGCAATCGCGTGCCTGCGAAAGTGGAATCTTATTTTAATAAAGGAATTTTCAAGAGTTGAGTTTTGGTTAGATTCAGATACATTGCCCGGGACGTGCAAAGTCCTAAGTTAGGGGGATTTGACCGAGCGTAAATTCTTCTGAATTTAGCCCCTTAAGTTAGTGATTTTAATATCTCGAGCAAGGTAATTGAATCATTTTTAGTCCATATCACTCTATTGTTCGTTTCTAACAAAATTCCCTAGTTTTTGTCCAATTGTGATAAAGTTTTCAGGAATGGAATGCAATAAAAGAAAAGAAGAAAACTAGCAGAAATGTGAAAGGGAAAAAGTGTAAATTCCATTCGAAATTCAGAAGCAACGTCAAAATTGAAGTTGAAGAGCATGAGTTCACAAGAGCATAGGAAGAAACGGCATTCAAATCGGAGTTCTAGATCAAAAGATATGGTCAGTCAAAGTTTCAAGGAAAAAGTCAAATCAGAAGAATTTCGGACCGATCCGGTTTGGATCCGGATCCATCCGAATTGACAAAGTTCAGTAGCCCCCGGATTGACGACGAACCGATGGAAGCAAAAACTTCGGACCCATCCGACTAGGCCCAGACCGATCCGGTAAAAAGAAAAGAACCGATCCGGTGTATTCGGACCGATCCGAGGTTGAGCCGGACCGGTCCGGTCGTGTGAAATGCTGACAATTAATGGTTCAATTAAAACAGAGCAACTCTTGGAAAAACGAACCAACAAGCATTATTGGCTATCAATTTCGATACTTGGTGTTATAAAAGCTAGTGCCCTATATCATTTGAGGGGAGAGACCAACCAAGAAAGTAGAGAGAGAATTGTAGCAAATTGTTAGTTGTTGCTAGATTACAAAATAGCTAAAGAATTTGAGAGTTTGTTTTTCAGAGAAAAATTCAGAAGTTTAAATTTCTTTCATAAGAACCCTAGTTTGTACTGCTGATTAAGGAGAAGTTATCTGGATTTCAATTTCATTTACTTTCCTGCTGCTGAATACAAGTAATATCATTCTATTCTTTGTTACTTTATTATTTGCAGATTTATTTCCCATGTCTTGTAGATCCATAATTCTGAGTATGAATTTGTTCTTCAATCCAATTATGAGTAGGTAAATTTCCCAAGGGTTGGGGTACATGAACTCAATCCAAGGCAGATTATCTATGTAGAAAATAGAGGTTAAATTAAAATATTGATTGAATCGTGAAAGAAAATTATACAAAAACTGTCAATCTTTTAATCTCTCTTGCCCTAGGTACTTGAGATGCTTAAGAAAGCTTTGCTAGTATAATTTATCATTCACCGCTTTATACCTATTTTTGATTTCATATGATGCGGGCTTGAACCTCATATATGTAATGCTTAGAAGTTATAAAGGTTGGATCTAATCAATTATTTTAATTTACAAGTCTAGTATTCTCTATGATAATTTGCTAAGGATTGAGGGATTGTATTCTACCCTGTTTTCTCCCATTTGATTAAAAAATTTTCCTGCAATTTTTAGACTGCCTTCATTAAAATTTCCAGTTTGCTTTTGTTAAAGAAAAGTTTTATTTCCCTAGAAATCTTCCAAAACCATTAATCATCTTTTTGTTTATTTTAAGAAATCATTTTCAGATCTAATAAGTTTCCTGATTACTAGTTGACATTTTCATTCCCTGTGGATTCGATCCCGACTTACCGGGTTATTACTTGAGCGATAGGTTTGCACTTGAACCTAGAGTGAACGCACTTTTAAGACAAATTTTAAGTCGTGTCAACAAGCCATGATAACACTATCCTCTTACCAAAAACAGTTATCTAGGTAGTACAATAAGGGTGTAAATGCGAAAAAATTCTAGGTCGGCGACTACGTCCTCAGAAAAGTCCTCGACACTGCCAAAAAACCTTCGGATGGAAAGTTGGGGCCAAATTGGGAGAGACCATTCAAAGTGTTCAGAGATAATTTGAAAGGAACCTACTATTTGGAAATAATGGAGGGCGGGGAGATATCAAGGACATGGAATGTAGCCAATCTGAAGAAGTTTTACTATTAAATTTGCTGTTATTTAGTTATTTGTAGCTTAGTTAGTCTTTGTAATTTTAATTCCAAAACTTGTGTTGCTCATAGTCTGTTCTAGTTTTTCTAATAAAGTACACGCTCAAATGGTTCATTTAGTTATTTAACATTATTCCAAAGTGATAGGCTTACACTTTTGTTAATGGTCAAACATTGATTAATATCACCTTAGTTTGATTATAATTAAAACTCAAGGTTTCATGGTCTTTGTCATGAAAAACAAGAAAACCTCATGAATTACCTAGATAAGCAAAAGACCTACGGTGGATCCCTAGGCACTAAGTGAATCCCACCTTAGTAGGGTATAAATCCTGAACGGATGTATGGCCCTAAAACCAGGTGCATTTTTTCCTGAGTCTGCTCTAGGCCTAAGGTAGTGTGACGACACAACCTAAAAGCTAAGGCAGATAATAAATACATGCTTAGAAAAATAAAATTGAAAACTTCAAAGTATGGAATTGTATAAACACTTGTGTTATTTCACAAAATTCATAAATACAACACAATGCAATAAAGACAACAGGGTTATCACCCTCGTCGAGTGGTCACCTCAGTAAAAAATGCTCTTTAATTATCTTTGGGGGTTAATTGGAACTCATCGCCGCTATCATGAGATGATAAGTAGCTCTTGGCCAGCTAATAGGGAATGAAATCTATGGGAACCCAACTCTCTTCAATTCTAAAGGGAGGGCGACAATATGTCGGACAATCTACTTGGTACAAGTACCAAAGTTTAGAATCCTTTAGGACTTTTAGGATCCCCAAGACATTCAACCAATCGTGTATATAGTTTAATTTCTTTTCCTTGTCTAGCTTAATGGGGGCATCTATCCACCCTTCATCATAACTAGCAGCCCACGTCGCAAAAGGACCCATTTTGAAGAGATAGCAAAGCTTGATTATTCACGACTTAGAAATATCTTCACGACTCCTTCCCTCTTCAGGTATTTCTTGGCACTGACAAGTTACTTCTTAAGAGAATCATTTTAAGTCTAGAGAAGAGCGCCAACATCACTAATGTCTTTAGAATCGATGAGCTGTCCCCTTAAAGAATTCACCTCATCCTGCGTGAGTGTAACAATATCGCCAAGATCCTTCACATAATCTCTCAGCTTAGCCATTGAGGCAGACTGCTCCTTATAGGTTTAGGTCATCTTTTTTTAGCCTTTTGAATAGAAACAAAGTCACGATGAGCTTGAATGCTAGCCCCATGCCCAAGGATTGAGTCTAAGTTACTAACAAACGAGGTTTCTAAAGGAACATTAATAGGCTATAAGAATAAAAAGTACAAATATTAGTAAACAATAAAGAATAAAGTCAAATATTTTAAAAAAATTCTTTCATTGATGACAAAATAAGGCAAGGCCTTTACAAGAAAGCATAAGCGAAAGATACAAAAAATTTATGGAACTAATCTTAACTAGTTCATGGTTTCTTTCTCCTTCACCTGCTCTAAGACCTCTTAGGCCTTGCCCTTACCAACCTCAAAATTGTGTAGGTCGACTGAAGGGTTTGTTCATCCATCTTCATCATCCCTTGGTGGTAAACCTGGATTATGCTCCCCCAACGAGCTCTGACTCAGCCGGGATATTGACCTTCGTCATAGCAGCATCCCAACCCTTTTAAAGTTGGACCTCCTAATGAAGTCAAAATGATGCTTGGCATCGTTAAATTCATCTTCATACCCCATTTGGTATCCTTTATCCTTGGTAGAAGTGACGCCCTTGGGTTATTCCTCTTTCAACTGATCACGCTTGACCACCACCTAGTCATGATTAGTCTTCAACTTGTTAAATTTAACCTGAAGCCGAGCAAGCTCATCCTTTAGTCTAGTCATCGTTAAGATGGTGGATGACTTCTCAAACTCATAGTCATTCTGAGTAGTATCTAGAGTCGATTCAAAGTTTTTTAAGGTGACGATAAGATCATCCACCTTGGGTTGCTCGGAGCACTGGTCTCGAATAGTGACAATGTTCGTCACAAACATCATAAAGGAAAGGACGGTGAGTATTAACACTTGAGTTAAACAGCAACATGAAAAGTAAGAGTCATATTTACTAAAGATAACGCATGAGCAACATTAGAGGATAGTTATTTACGAGTCATCTTGCTAACTTGATCGCAGTCAAGTGCGATCATTCCCCCTTTCAATAGACCAAACGCAAGGAAGGGATTTTTAGCCACCGACATTACCTAGTGGCCTTTCACGGAGCTATGAATGTCACCCTTCTTGGAAGGAATCACGGTCATCGAAGAAGAATGGGTCTTCTCCTTTTTATTTTTCTCTAAAACTGGGGAGTCTGATATAGGTATGGGGTAAGAAGAGCCCTCAATGCTCTTGGAAAACTTAACCTTAGGGGAAAGGGGCAGCATGTCGTCCTCATCTACCAGGAATGGACTCAAAGTTTAAAGATTCGAAAAAGGAGGAAGTAAAAGATTCCTTGCTTGTTAAAGGAATAGGGACATCAGGAATTACATCTACTGGGCAAGCAAAAAATCTCCTTTAGAGATCTTTTACTCAAGCAGAAAAGAGATAGACCTTGGGTGATCTCTATCCATAACAAGTGGCCCCTTTAGTCCCCCAAATTTGGATCAACTCATCCCTTTTAAAATAAGAGGGAGATGGTTATTTCTCCTTTATTTGAGCTGAACAAAAAAGTCATTAGTAACAATATTATAAAATAAAGCTCAGATCAAGAGAAATAATTTTTTTACCTTTTTTCCCTCCCCTATCTGGGAACAAAAACTCGCGATACTGCTCACCCTCAAGAAGAGTAGATGTTGATAATTTCTAGAAATAAAACCTTAATTCCAATGACCTTTATTGGAGTAAAAAAGTAATTGAGTATATCTTCCTAAAATTAATTGTCACCCAAGAAGGAATCGAGTATATCTTCCTAAACTCTTCCACTGTCATTTCACTAACAGAATAAACCATTTTGTTAAAGAAGAAAAGGACTGCTCAATAGAACTAGGGATGATCAGAAAAAAATACAAAGCTTAGGGAAGTCGCAAGATAAACAAAGAGAACTTACAGGCGAAGTGTGAAGACAGAGTCTCCACATGTTCTTTTTTAAATAAAGGGAAGTATGCAAATGATGGTGTAGAGTTTTTTATTAAACATAGACCAAAATCTTAATAGTCTAATCATATGGAACAGAGCCCAAGATCATCAGTGCAACTTCCAGTTCATTTTTAAACTTTGGAATAGCATACTCCTTATTGTGACTGATTAATTACGAAGCATGCCCCCACAAAAACCCAACACTAAATTATCATAGGTTGACCAACCATTTGGGCCAAGAAGGCATACAAAAATCTCCAGCCCATTTACGCCAAAGAGTTTAGGGGAAAATTATGGGGTGCAAACCGTGATGGCCCAAACCACCGTAGCCCAAGTGGAACCAACCCAAAAATAAGAACTGTATCACTCGAGTTAAGATTAATTCGATAAGGGATAAGTATGGAAAGGTCAATCTTGTTATCTAAAATCTCAGAGGAGATTAGCATAAATTAAGAAATGAGCCAACCAACAACTGGGAGGAGTTCAACATGACTCAACTACCTCTATCACTATAAATAGAACCATCTCCCCAGGGCAGAGGGGTATGTAATTCTTTGTTTTCGAATTATAAAGAAGTAATAGAATAGATAAAACAACGACGTAGGAAATTTCCGAACCATGTAAATCCTTTTTTTATGCGATTGTTTTATTCTTCGTTTGATTTTAATTTCTTAGATTCATTCATTGTAGTTACTTTCACTTACACCCTCATTAACTCATGATCCTTGGGGATCTTATGCTTGGTCAAAGCTAATTACACCCCACTTTCCTTTTCGATCTGATGCAAGTGAATATTGGAATATTTTATCGACCTGGCATTATGCCTATGCCACTTTCAAGGTTCTAAGATATTATGCTAATGCCTCTAACTCTCCTTACAACACCTTTGGTCACTGCACAATTTATTTCCTCACCGATGACCTCAACACCTCTAATGTCTTAGTTAGGTCAAGTTTCAACATGAATGCCTTCAAAGCTTAGTTGACTGGGTCAAACTTCTCTGAAACTTCCCTTTCTGACATAATTGTCTCCCACACACACTATCAAATGATCCAATCCAAGGTCTAGAAAAGTATGTCCATGATAATTTGGACATCAATTATTCTTCACTACCTCACTCTTCCACTTGAAGTAATGTTGGCAGAGCTTTGGAAGTTATTCACGCCTTCTCTTAACTTTCCCCTTAGGTTTTGCTTAAAGATCGTTTTGAAAAAAACATTTAGGCCTATATAATCATTCAAAACTTCGAAGACTCCCCTCCAACTCTTAAGTCTCAAATCATTTTTTTCTTCAAAACTTACCCTTATTTTATTGAGGCAACATAATGCAAAGTTGTAAGATTATTGATTAGTCACAAATATTTCACATTAGCGTCCGTTAGCTTTATACATTCTTGTACAATTGTGTCCGTTAATTTCCATATTTATGCTCATATACTGTACAACCTTGGGTTTTGATATATATATATATACACACACGTGTGTGTGTGTGTGTCACAAGGTTTATTTGAGTTTTTTAGGTATTGGAACGCTTAACGGTGCAATTGGTGCCTTTCGGGAAGTTTTCAATGTAGTAAACAACTTCAGGGGTATTTTAGTCATTTCAACATTCAAGCTTCATTCCCGAACTCTTCATAAAAGTTGTAGAACTTTGAGTCGGCTTTGTGTGGCCTCCAATGGTTCGTTAATATGGTTCCTAACGAGCATGTTATGACCATTTTTTCGGCGAGCTCCTTATTAGTTATTAAGACAAATCATTTTCTTTTCTTTTATCTTTATTTCTTTTACCACTTACTACATAAGTGGGTTTTTGGTATTTGAAGATATATCTTTCATTATATATTTATTATCTTCTTTTATCATCTTTTCTAGTTAGTTTAGAGGAGGTTAGGGTTAGGGTTAGGGTTTGGATTTTATTTTGGGTTTTGCTTCTCTCTCTCCTAGGGTTTCACCCAAATGGGTTTGTAAGTGCACTATTCATCATCTCTTTCATTAATCCAAGCTTCCATTTCTTGCTTTGTTATTTGTTTACTTGTTTTGTAATCTAGATTTAATTTTCTCCATTTACTTTCTTGCATTTATTGCTTCCATTTAATTAATGTCATTTAACATGCTTTCTATCTAATTTAGTTTAGGTTGTGATTGATTGAACTCACCATGGGTTGATTTGATTGCATTGCTTTGGTGATGGATTTTATGATTTTAATTCGATTAGGCTGTTCTTGATTTTAAACCTAGGAGGTTTAACAGTGTATATCATGTATGCGTCGTATTTATGACCACGCATGTGTAGTTTTCGGGGTATTTATTGACGCCAAAATCATAGTTGACTTTTATGACAATTTAGGGGGTGACAACTCTATATTTAATTAATTGATTAAATGAGATTTAATTTTGGTAGACTTGTCTTTTCACGTAATCATTTATAATAATTAACTCGAGGTGAGGGATATTAGTCGCAATCTATAGTTTTTCCCCTTTTTGTAATCTTAGCTTAAGCATACACGCCTTGATTATCTTTTCTTTTGTTAACAAATTATCTTTTACACTTTTATTCCTCAAGTATTAAATCAATATAATTCTACCAAATAGTCTCTGTGGATCTCGATACCCGGACTGGCCGATATACTCCCTTAAAATAGTGTAGTCAATAGTTTAGGTTTTTATATTAAGGCGGTGAAACGAATTCAAAGACTGTCGTACTGACACAGAGCTACTTTCCACCCCTGTGATCAAAATGGCACCGTTGTCGGGGACTTATTTGTTTTAGAATTTAACTATTTTAGTATTTCGTAATATTTTCTTTCCATTTGTATTTTTGTTAAAATTTTTTGCAGGACTTCTACATTTGAGCGCAAAGAAACACTTAAATTTATCGTAAGCATATCATTTTGGGGATTTTGCTATCTTGAGCTATTTTTGGGGTAAGCATGTCTTATTTTCATTTTTTCGGTAATCGTGGCGATAATTCTCAAAATCCCCCTAAACCTATGACTTTTGGTTAGTATGTGCAAAGTTAAAAACTTCAAACATCTAGAGTGTCTTTAGGTGAGTATTGCCAAATTCAAGTGTTCGATTATGGGAATTTTGAGAATGATCTTTACGATTGTAGGCCACAAAATCCTTATAATAAGAATGTTGAAACTAATTGCAATAGCTTTCAAAATTATTATAGTAATGATTTTGATAGTAGTTCCGACGATAGTTTCCAAACTTCTCATTGTCAAGAATCCTCTCCTCCACCGATGACTTTGCATGAAGGCCTGCGCTTACTTGAAAATGAGAAACTTGAAAACCTTTATCGAGAAGAATATCATTGTTTGGATCAAGAATTGGATGCATTATTCGAATCCAATGACAATTTTTCTTCCGAGACTTTTGAAGTTGAGGAATGTTTTGAACCAAATGAGGAATTTTTGCCTACCTTGGAACAAACCATTCTTCACTTGTCCCATGGTATAATAGAGAATGAAAATAAGGAAGATATGGACATAGCATCCATTTGCATTGAAATGATTTCTTCTTCGGTAGCCAGAGAAGAATGTTTGATTAAAAATGATCTTATTTCCTTCGAAAGTCAATCTTCAGGCAATGATGAGTCATCTCCTGAGATTGAATTTCTTTCCTCCTGATCTTTATTCTGTATTGTCGAATCGATAAGAGTATCATATGAATCAGTTCAAAACTTTAAAGCATTTAACCCTTTCACCGATGAGGATTACTTTCTCGAGTTGCTTTCCATGAAAGTAATTTTTCTTCCATGTGCGCCACCTCCCATTCCAATTGCAAAATCTTTGGGAGAAAATTCTATTTTTCTTGGATCCCACGTGTTTTCGTCACCTTTTTTATCAAAATTCCCCATCATTCCCCCCCAAATTTTAATTAATGATGGTTCATTTCTCTTGCCTTAAACATACCTTCCGTTGTTCAAACGGAATTCCTATTTTTTGAAAGGTATGAACTCAATTGAGGGATCACCAATTATCCCTCAATGTCAAATCATTATTTGGGCAGACCCTAAAAAATTTCAACTACTTTTGTATAGTTAATTGAGTAGTTGAAATTCCGGTTGTACATAGTTAATTCTTTTTTTTATTTCAGTACAACTTTTAGTGTATTTAGTTAAATTTTTCTTTATATTTTTTTGCATGCTTGGTTCTAACATTTTTTGTAGGTTCAACGAACTCGAATTTATGGAGATTGTGCGTCCCGAACACTCGTTAAAAAGCTGAAAAAATTAACTCACAAAAATATTTTCTTTTGTTTGCACATACTCATCTTCACTTCTATGCATATATTTTCATTTTTTGTGTATGTGTGTGTATCGCCGATTGTAAATTTTATCCTTACTTAAATTTTTTAGTGTATATACTATTTTATAGTAATTTCTATATATATTATTCAGTTTTTTATATATAGTTTTTAGTTAGTTTAATTTTAACTTTTTTTTAATCCCCATTTTTTCGCATTACAACTATGTGCATGCTAAAACAAATAAAGAAGATGAGGTCCAAAAAATATATGTATGTCATAACAAACGAGGACCAAGAGTTGGCTTAACAAAATTGCAAGCAGGTCTTATATGCATTTTAGTACGGGTCTTAGAGTAGCAGGTCTTTAAACAAAGGGGTAGCAAGTCCTGATTTTTTTCGACCAGCGTTCGACCGGTCCACAAGCCACGATCAACCGGTCTGATGGTCCCTCGTACTCTATTCCAGTTCCAAGGCAAAATACGAAATCGCGGTTAAACGGGTCCTCACCTGCGATCGACCGATCCCAAGGGTAAAAAAAATTCCAGACCAAGGCAAAATCCAAAATTGCGGTCGACCGATTCCCCTGACGCGCAGTTATATGCCAAATTGATTCTTTATTTTGCTACTTATGATCTAACTTCTCTAACACCACTCCGCTATTGCCTTTTTTCCCACCCTTTCATTACACGAACTTCAATCATATTCACCCATTGTTACACAATCAAGGTATAATTCCCACCATGTTATATTGTGTATTTGGTGGTTGTGGTTGGTAATTGTCATGATTCTTGGGTATTATGCTTATTTTGACAATTTTTGAAGTTTTTATGTGGGTGTGTCTAAATTGTTATTCCAACTTTATTTTTTGCGAAATTGTTGATGTATATCCATTCATGAACACAAATTATTATCGTATTATTGTGTTCGTTCGTAAATGGGGCTTTTGCTGGTTAAAATGGCACTCACACACCCTTATACCACATTTTGCACACCAAGTATTCGCTAAAATCCCTAAACCAATTTTTTTCGAGATGTTTAGCATACACATTTTATCACATTATGGTATATTTTCACCCGATTTCACACACTTGCACATGCCATTTCGACTCATTCACCGACTAACTTTAATTGCGCTTTACATTTTTTTGTCTTGACTAATTATTGTTTTATAGGTTAAAATGGCCGCAATAAAAACGTATGATTCGACCAAGTGTGTGCCTTCCTGGGGTTTCGAGGGGTTGCATTGTTGAATCTCTCCATGAATGGTCGCATAAATGAGGACTTGGTGCGTATATTTTATGCGAGAAGATATGCACTAGGATCCTCTGGTGGTTCCGATTTTTGAGTATTGTTGTAATGGAAAGTTTTCTTTTTATTTATTTTTATTCCTTTATTTCTTTCTAATTTTAGTATATCAACTTTTTAGTATTGTATTATATTGTATTAAGATATTTTTGTGAAATTATGAAATGGGAAATGATAATGTAGTTGCTGGTTATTTATTGGAATTTGATGCGCGTGACCCTCCATTTTAAAAAAAATCAAATGATCACCGTCAATTTATCTAGTATTTGCACTTCAACCCCTCTATATTGTTGTGACTTACGACATAATTTCATTTAACTTAATTTTTTTGCAAATATTTTTATTTTTCTTTGGTTTGTATAGGGCTCACGTTGACTACCTCAGGGATCGCTCCAAATCGGGGCAATTTATTTCTACCCCTCTCTTTTTCATAGCATCTTTAATTACATTGAGGACAATATTCTATTCAAGTTAGGGGGTGTGATTAGTCATCTCGGTTTTTATTTTATCATCCTGAGCCATGTGTCTATTTATTAATTAATTTTAAAAATGTATATAAATTGAAATAAATTAAAAAAACATTCAAAAAATTCATTTTTTTTCTCTTTCTTGGGCCTCTTGCATCAATTTTCTATGATAAATTTAATAATTTCGTTATCCAATTGCTAATTCAATGATGCATTTTCTATTTCTTTCATGTTATTAAACTTTAGTTCCCAAATTATTCAATATTGAGAATAAATGCATGAATTAAATCTTGAAAACCCATGAGCTCTTGAGCATATTTTATAAATGATTCGGTAGGACAATTATAACTTGGTATCTTTTTGTTGCTTTGTGTACACTAAAATCAAGAGAGTTTTCTTCTTTTCTTCATTTGTGACTACTCTTTCCTCGTTGAAAACGTTAATTTTATCGGTAATCTCATTATTCTTTTATTTGATCGTTCATTAATTGAGTTCATATTTTGAAATGTATTACTTGAGCATGATTTATAAAGTTGTTTTGACTTGAGAATTGCATAAATTTTAGGAATGGATAATAGTCCCTCTTTATTATATCACCTATATTGACCTTGACCTCACCTTATATATTTCTCTCGTCAATCCCTTTGAGACTAAATATAGCCCTTCGTTTCATAATCCAAAATACCATAACCAAATCCAAATTGGAGTTATAAACCATATACATCACCTTCCATACTTTTGTTTGGAATGATACTTGGGATTGAATGATGTTCATGTTACGTGGTTGCAATTAATCATGTGAGAGTGAAAAAGTGAAAAAAAAAGTGAAGTGAAAAACAAAAGAAAAGGTGAAAAAACAAAAGCAAAAGAAAAGATTAAAAAAAGAAGAAAACAAAAGAACGAGAAAGTATTTTCAGTTTGTTTATAATGTTCAATAACCTTAGTCACTTTCCATAGTTATATTCAATGCTTGTTATGGAAATTATTTTCCAATTTGCAATTGCCCATAATTTTCCATTATCTCGAGTTTTCCTTCCTGAACACCTTTGGATTCGTAAATATACCTTTCATTTCATAACCTTAACCCCAAACCTACATTACAACCCTATAAAATCCCTCTATTATCCTAAGGTGAATGTAATTCAAAAGTTTAAATAATTGCGATAATCTATGAAAATGCATTTCATCTCTTTAATAACGATATCATTTCATTGAGATTGCAAAGTTTTTATTTTATATATAGCATTCTTCATTGATGACATGTGTGTGGCCTTGTTTCCATTTCCATTTACTCTTTATGCCCACATCTCCCGTGTATTACCTCCCATTCATAGTGATTTCATTTGTTGAGTATAATATCCGTAGAGGATTGAGTTGAACCACGTTTTAATTGTTATTCAGGCTATAGGCATTTTTACCGAATCAAATACTTTTTCACGTGCACGAACACCACTCAAATTTTATGTTTTAATTACGTATAGTTATTATTTTAATGTTAATAGTTTTGGATTGTTCGACAAAGTTCCCTTTTGCTTTGTTAATAATGTATTGAAATATTTAGTTGTTGTTGAGCTTGGCATATTGGTTGGTTGGGCATATTTTGAGAAAATTTGATGTTTTTGGGTTTCATCCCTGAAAATTCTCACGAGACAACACTCCTCCACTAGAGTAACCTAGTGGTTTAATGACTTATTGCATATGCTAAATGCAATCGTTCGCCCACGAAAGGGGCATTTTTATATTCTATGCTTATTTACGTGTTGTATCGCCTTCTGTTGGGCTGATTTTATTTTTGTTTAATCACTAAGGACTAGCAATGTCTAAGTTAGGGGGTATGATTAGTCACGAATATTGCATATTAGCGCCCATTATCTTTATGCATTGTAGTATAATTATGTCCGTTAATTCTCGTATTTATGCTCATATACTATATAACCTTGGGTTTCGATATATATATATATATATATATATATATATATGTGTGTGTGTGTGTGTGTGTGTGTGTGTGTGTGTGTGTGTGTGTGTCTGTGTTGCAAGGTTTATTTGAGTTTTGTAGGTATTGGAACGCTTAACGGTGCAATTGGTGCTTTTCAAGAAGTTTCCAATGTACACAACTTCAGGGGAAGTTTAGTCATTTCAGCATTCGAGCTTCTTGACTGAACCCTTCACGGAAGTTGTAGCCCTTTGATTGGATTTGCATAGCCTCCGACGATTTGTTAATCCGGTTCTTAACAAGCATGTTATGACTATTTTATCGAGGATCTCCTTATTAGTTATTAGTATAAATCATTTCCTTTTATTTATCTTTATTTCTTATACCACTTACTACATAAGTGTGTTTTTTGTATTTGAAGACATATCTTTCATTATATAGTTATTATCTTCTTTTATCATCTTTTTCTAGCTACGTTGGAGGAGGTTAGGCTTTGGAAGTGATTTCGGGTTTTTCTTCTCTCTCTCATAGGGTTTCACCCAAATGGGTTTGTAAGTGCACTATTCACTATCTTTTTCATTAATCCAAGCTTCCATTGTTGTTTGCCTTGCTTTTTTATGTTTTTAATTTCTTTATAATCTAGATTTAATTTCTTTCATTTACTTTCTTTCATTTAATTAATGTCATTTAACATGCTTTCTAGCTAATTCAGTTTAGGTTGTGATTGATTGAACTCACCTTGGGTTCATTTGGTTGCTTTGCTTTGGTCATGGGTTTAATGAGGTTAATTCGATTGGGTTGTTCTTAACTTTACACCTAGGAGAATTAATGGTGTATATCATGTGTGCGTCGTATTTACGACCTTGCGTGTGTAATTTCTAGGGTATTTGTTGGAGCCAAAATTATAGTAGGCTTTTTTGACAATTTAGGGGTTGACAACTCTAGATTTAATTAATTGATGAAATGAGATTTAGTCTTGGTAGACTTGTCTTCCCATGTAACCATTTATACTAATTAACTCGAGGTGGGGGATATCAGTCGCAATCTATAGATTTTCCCCCTTTTGTAATCTTAGCTTAAATATACATGCATAGATTATCTTTTCTTTTGTTAACAAATTATTTTTTGCACTTTTATTGCTTAAGTATTAAGTCAATATAATTCTACCAACTAGTCTCCGTGGATTTCGATACCCGGACTTGCCACTATACTCCTTTAAAAGAGTATAGTCAATAGTTTAGTTTTTTGTATTTAGGCGGTGAAACGAATTCAATAGATGACGTACTGATGTTGCGCTACTTTTCACCCCTGTGATCAATTATGATGCTCGAATGTCCTTCCATGATGATATTATTAGTATAGCCAGCAGTGTCTTAGAGGATTGGAGAGAGTTCACTTATGTATTCATATATGGCCAAGGTAGCCCAGAGGACCATGGCCTTGAAGATCCACCAGATGTGTGGATTGCCATTAGATCAATGGACCTGAAGGGGGAAGCTCAAGAGGATGTTCAAAGCCTTTAATGCCTCGAGGCGTTCCTTTTAAAGACACCTCAAGATGATGCCCACTTAGATTCGGAGCAAAAGCATATCATTTTTATGTGGAATACATTCCATAAATTTGTCACTTGTGTGTTCTCCCATTATTACTTACTCCATGGATAATGCTGTAATTTTTTTTATCATTTTATATAATCTTTAATTTCTGTTATCAGTGAAAATTATCTTTATTTTGAATTACTATTGAAGGTTTTTGTCTAAGCTAATGTGTTGTGAATTACCTCAGTTCTTAAGATATACTTTTACATTTATTTTTGTGGTTAATTTTAATTAAACCAATTTTATCATTCTGAAATAATTTTTATCTTAGCCCTTTGATGGGTATTTTATGTTCTAACCCAATTTGGTATGTTGCATGTACTTATAGCTATTTTTGTACTTTTAGCCCAAAAAATGTTTCAATTTCAGTATATTATGCATTCATGTTTTATTATTGGTAGTAGTCCTACCAAATTCAATTGCACGTGTAGATGTGTCCAAATAATAACTTGTTATTATATATTGGAATATTTAATTCCCATAAATGGAGAATTGTTTGCTATTCCCTTCAACTGATATATTTGGCTCCCTTAGGAATCCCAACACTTGATTTCAATTTTTTGGTCCATTAAGAAGCCGTAAATCTAATCATGTGAGAGTTTTGATTGATTATGTCCAAAAAGGCTCTTTTTGTCTCCCCACTTCCCCATTACTTTTGCCTTTTGGTGGGAAAAACTTTTGGATATGTGTTACTTTCTGCCTGGTACTATTCTGCGTTTCAAACGGTCTATTTGAGCTATTTAAACCCGTCTTTGAGTTTCTCTTTCTTTTTATCGTTTATTTTCTCTTTCTAAGAATATTTTCAGCTCTCTAGTTTATTTTTTCTCTATTCTTAACTTTTTCATTACCAATGGCTTCTAAATCAGAATACTCTAATGTCTACTCCCAATTTGAAGAAGTTATTAACAAGTTCATGGATAATGATTATGTTATCAGTAAGGATTTTTTCTACCACATTCAACTGCCTTATGGGACTACCCGTTTCCCTGTTCGCCCACTTTTTTGGGATGAACTCCCCTTGAACCTCTTAGTATTTTATCTTAGGTTCGGGGATCAAACTCTTTTCATCCAAGACTCCACCTTTCTCAGAGCACCTTACGCCTTTAAATTTAGGGTTCGACCCAAAATGCTAAACAATGATGAGTGGACCTAATGGGTGAATCGTATGCTTGAAGAGAAGGTAGTATATGGAGAAAATTATCATTCTGGATGCTGTTAGACATAGCTTAACTGATATTGATTATGATTTGTTTGTTATTTCTGGTGTCATTCAATTAGGGAATTCAATATTTAATTTCTTCAAATTTAATTTTAGGGTGGTGTAACACCCCGTAATTTTGAGGATTTAATATTTAATTATTTTTGGGAGTTATAAAAATATTTAAATTGGAGAAAATTAAATTCATGAGTTGGAGAATTTAATTGAGTGACCGAATTATTTATAATTGGCGACTTTTAAGTTTAATGGTTCGAAATCTCCTGTGTCGCATTTTGAGGTTGTAATTTGGAAATGAAAAAAAGTATTTCGGATGAAAATTTTGAGTGCGCGGTTGCATCTGGATGGGTCGAGATAGTCAGAAAAGAGTACTCGGGGGTAGTAATTGGATCTCGGGGTATTTTTGGGCATAGCCGGGCCCACACAGGGTGAGTTGGGCCATTTTAATTAGGTCCAGATGGCCAAAAATGGGATTAAGGGTTTTTAACCTAATTGAGAGATTAGGGAATGGGAGTCAACACAACTCTAAACCTAGGGTTTGAGAGGAAATTTAGGGGAAAGAAAATCAAGAACCAATTTGGTGATTTTGGAGCCAAATTAAGGGACTACACCAACGGATCAGACACTACGAACAATTCCAGGCAAGTGGTTAACTGTTGTGATTTCTAAATTGATGATAATCAATTCATATCATAGTGATGTGTAAATCAAAATTCGTTTTGGGGATAAATGGGTACAAAAATGGGGTTTTTGTTCATGGAACCTTTGAATGAGATTAAAAGTAAGAACTTGGGCATATTATATATCTTTGAATATAGATATCTGATTTGAATGAGAAACCCAGAATATAGAAGGGTAGTATTTAAATCTGGAACTAGAATTGTAGAACAAAGTTCATGGAAATTTATGAAAAAACCCAATTTGTGAGTCAATGAATTGTGGTGGGGATAAAGGGTAGTTATGGTTGTATCGCTGTTGTAAATTAGTTTAATAAAGGGGTTTAAAGATTATGTTATGTTTGGTCAAGAATGGAAGGGAAAAACAGAGCTTGAAAGCTCGTTAATGGTGGAAATTTTCGTGGGGAAGAAGAACTGCCAAGGGACGATTGATCGATCGATCGACGATGGGGAAATTCTGCCAGGTCAGGTTGGTTATTATATATGCCCTTATTTTTTGTTTGGATTTTTGGGGTATAATTTTAATTTCTGAAAAATTATAGAGAAGTTAATAGCTAGGCGCTCAAAAGATAGCTATTAGGAATGTACAATCTAAGTTAAGAGTTGAGACTTAAAGTGAGAATTTTGGGTGAAACATATTCAATTTAATTATGGACCAAGTGGCCAAGTCCAGGTATGTTGGTAATTATAGGTAAATATAATTGGAAAATTTGATGGTGATAAATGTACAACACATTGTGGGTGAATATGTGGGAATGAAATTATGAGATGTAAAAATGGACCAAGTGAGCGAGCCCAGGTATGTTGGTTAAGTGACACCAAAGTATTAAACTAATAATTGAGAGAGTAAATTAATTTGGAGTCGGAACATAGACTCGGGAAATATTAAGGTATGGGCCAAGTGAGTGAGTCCGGGGAGAATGGTTGGGTGACACCAAGTTATAAAATTAATGAATGTGTTAATTAATGAAAGTAGAGTCAGAAAGTAGACTTGGAAAAGTATTAAATTAATTGATGTTATAATTAATTAATTTAGAGTTGGATTGTAGACTCGGGAAGGGTATTTATTAATTAATGTGTAAATTAATTAAATGAGAGTCGTACCACAGACTCGAATTAGTATGAATTAATTAATGTGTAAATTAATTAACTGGGAGTCGGACCACAGACTTGGATCGGTATTAAATTAATAAGTGTGTTAATTAATTTAATTAGAGTCGGACGATAGACTCGGGAAGGTATTAAATTAATATGTGTGAATTAATTATATTAGAGTCGGGCCACAGACTCGGATTCATGTTAATTAATTAATGTGTAAATTAATTAAATGAGGGTTGGACTACAGACTCGGATTTGTGTTAATTAATTAATGTGTAAATTAATTAAATGAGGGTCGAACTACAGACTCGGATTTGTGTTAATTAATTAATGTGTAAATTAATTATATGAGAGTCGAACTACAGACTCGGATTTGTGTTAATTAATTAATGTGTAAATTAATTAAATAAGAGTCGAATCATAAACTCGGGCAAATGTCATATAAATTATTGTGTAGAGTATTATTATTTAGAGTTGGACCACAGAATGGGGAAGATGGAAATTATTAAGTGAGAAAATTAATTAAGTTGAGTCGGGCTAGAGATTCAGGAAATTACAGGCTAGTGTTATGGGTTATGAGTACACGGTGAAGACAGTGTTTATTTTTTATATATATATGGTGTAGTGATAGTATATATATATGTGTATATATTGGGTGTGCTATTAAATATCAGTGATTAGATATTTACTTAATTTATATACTTTAGTGCTATCAAGGGAGGTTGCACGATGTGGGTGAATCCCCTAGCTCGAGGAGTAGGGTGAGTATATCCCCAGGTCATAGTGTTCGGTATATGGGCGAGGAGATTATCTCATTTTCAGGGAAGGAATATGACCGCCTCCAATTCGTTTATGTTTTGGGCCAGGTTGGTGAGCGATTCCAACTTGCGTAATTGGTTATGTGAGCACACCTAGTAAGATAGCACTTTAGAGGGAATCATCCGACGAGGGTATACTCGGAGGGGTGGATATACGTATGTTATATGTGTGGATATTTTAGTAAAGGTACGCATATAATGGTATTCAATATTATATGCGGGTAATAATACAGTGTGTGATGTATTTACTTTACATAACTTATGACACGGTTATATGCTACTATTTAAGAAAGGATTAATTAAGTTAATTGTGAGATAACTTATAATTCAAGAATCATTTTACTCGGGTTAGAGTAGTATGGAAAGGGGGAGGTTATACTAGGACTAGTTGGACGAGGTAGTACAACTAGGTGCGGGGTCAAGGTAACCGATAGGTGTGCACAATAGTGGAGGGGTGAGATTGTCCACAAGGGAGTGCGACACTAACTTAAATATGAAGGGAATTCATGTATTTTAAATTACTGCAGTTAATTCACTTGCTAAATGTTTTCAAAATGTTTTGGGTTCTAACCCTTGCTATAAAACTATTTTCAAAACCTTTTAGGTGTCTAGCCACAGGGACGCCAGGATTGATATTCTATTCTAGGGACACGGAGCTACGACATATGTGGATGCTAACAAGAGCTTGGATTAGATGTATTGTTCTTTCATTCCTAGAGTAGGAATCATTTATCAGTTCAGTTTTTAGATTTTGATTCAGGTGTTGAATATTTTTATTGGACTATTTATATGGTGGCCGATGGTTTATTCAGCATGTCGTCTTATTATTTGTTTAGTTCATTTAATTCAGTTGTGTGAATGGATTATATTTATTTCCACATGTATTGTTTGGTTTAATTAAAAAGTTAAAAATTTGGCACCAACTTTTGGAATACTAGGTGGTTAGTAAGTTTTAAAAAGTTTTTTGACAGTGATGCTAAGGATGATCCAACTGGGATTCCTGTTTTAATTTGGTATAGGCCTGATCACCCGGTATTTTATTAGGCGGGGTGTCACAGGTGGTTGGTCCCACAATATTGGATATCTATCAATCAACTGGCTTTAAATCCACTGGGGGGATGTTTAATACCATCCCCCAAATGCCATTTGTCTCTGAGATAGAAAATTCACGTATGTCATATTCTAATTTTATGAAGAAATATAGGAAGAATAAGGGAGTTGTGACTAATAGAGAATATTATTGCTATATCATGCTTTCCCTATCAAGTCATGTATTCTGTATCAAAACTCAATGGGTTATATTGGAGTATTCTTTCTTCGCATCGATCCTTTTTGAGGAAAGGATATAACCTTGGCCCCTTAATTTTTGGGCTCTCTCTATAGAAGTTGTTCTAATCTTCAAAGTGATCCCTTCAATGTTAATCCAAATTGATTATTATGGGCTCCCCAAATGTGGTTACATGCCTATTTTCCTGAGACTGGGCAAGCCAAAGGTAGCTCTAGTTTTATCCATCTCAGTGCCTTTTATCATTCCAAGCATGGTTACAAGAGCTTCCAAGATCTTATTAGCTTGTTCAAAGGTCTAAGTTCTGATAGACCAAGGTATCTTCTATAACCCTTGCTGCTATCAACTCAAGCTCCTCATTAGGTCATTTTAATTTTGAATAAATCCTCTTATATTGAGGAAATAAACTTTTATTGGAGAATTTTTTTGATTCTTAGATATCGTTTTTCTGGTACTTCACCCCCTAATGCCCTTAATTCCAAATCTTATGGGGAGCCCAATTTTCCTGGTCTATTTTCAAGGAAATTTGTTCTATATCAAGTGATTCCACTTGCTAGGAGGAGTGGTGCTATTCTTTTATATTTTGCAGATCATCTCATAACCTTAATGCAATTATTTTGGCAAGAATTGCAAGCTATGTTGAAGTCCAAAAATCTTTACAATATTTTTTGTTGAATTTGATGTTGGAGTGACTAAGATCTTTCAAAAGTGGTGGTCATGTCACGTTGAGCTTCATTTAAATCCACAACACTTAGCTACAATCCCCTTAATGCATTTTTCCTCCTTTAAGGTCCCTTGTAATATTAAATAACTTGATAACTTTTGTACTTTGCTTACCCATTTTTTATGGTAGGTTCCCCTCTTCCTATTGCTTATATTTCTTCTCCAAAAAGAAAACTTATCCTTGAGGAAAAAGATGATCCAATAGAGGAATAAAAGGGAGAAAAGGAAGACATTGATCCTCTTACTTAACAATCAAGGAAAAAACTTCCATATGAAGTTACAAATAGCACTTTTATGGAGAAATACTGGGCCTATTGAACCCTCTATATCAGTTGTAATACCCTGTATTTTTA
Organism: Sambucus nigra; assembly: GCA_949130495.1. Taxonomy (NCBI): domain Eukaryota; kingdom Viridiplantae; phylum Streptophyta; class Magnoliopsida; order Dipsacales; family Adoxaceae; genus Sambucus; species Sambucus nigra. The sequence goes on along the minus strand of OX422215.1, from coordinate 318,939,184 downwards.
TGGCTTTTAATTATAAGATTTATTAAATTAATTTGGGATAATTAATTTGAAATTAATCCGGATTTAAATGCTAGCGAGATGAGAGTTAGTATTTGATTATTATAATGTTGTTGAATATTACTGAGTGATTATGTTAATATGTGATTATTGAATTTATTAAAATTGTCGTGAGTTGAAAATAAGACAGTTTCGATAATTAAGTTGGGACGCACGTGTCAGTCGTGTCAGGACCCAATTTAATGGATTTAAAAGTATTTTATTTTTATGTCATCCGTATGACCATTTTGAGTGCGCCAATGTGTTCTTAAGGTTTGAGATAGTCAGAAAACACTAGTCGGGGGTTTAGTTTAGGTACCGAGGCATTTTTAGGCATAACCGACAACCCAGGAGGGTATTTTAGTCATTCCTATTTTTGGGTGAATAGTGACCCACGAATTTTAGACAGTTAATATTAGACAACACTTGAGTCCCTTAGGGTTCCTCAACAAAAAAATCATAAACGGCCATTAGAGTGGAAGAGAAGGAAATTTCCAATGGAGAACCACCACTTAGAGACTTTTGCACCACCATCACCACCAGCGGATAGATCGAAAAGCAAGGATCATCGCCATACCATCTACTTCATTGGATTAGAATCTTCATTTCCAGTCAAGTGATTTAACTTGAAATAATTTAGCGCATATATCATCCATGTTAGGTTAGAATTGGAGAATAACCTTGATCAATGATAATTGAATGGATTTGAAGAATTGAAATTGTTATTTGAGTAGGTCATGCATGTAGTTTAACGTTGGAGATAGTAGCGGCCACGAAATTATGATTTATGGGTGGAGAACAATAAATTTGCAATGAATTATATAGTGTTCTTGAGGAAAATAGGAGAAATAGGGCTTTTATGAAAATTGAGTGTTTTAATCCAAGAAACTTATGATCCATAAGTATTTAATGATTCTAATACGTTAAAGATGATGTTGATATGTTAATAGAACGATTAGTGAACTTTCTTGGGAGTTTGGGACGTTGTAATGAAGAATTAGAGGTGTAAAAAGGATGAAAACCGTTACTGTTTAACAGAAATCTGGGCTGATACCTTCTTGATCGACCGATCGACTCAAGAATATCGATCGATCGACCGCTTTTCTTCGATCGATCGACCGCTTTTCTTCGATCGATCGACCCCTCCTGAATATTGGCAATTGTTTTCCCTTAAAGCTTAATATAAATCCGAAGGCCGATGATGATTATTAGGATGTTTAAATTGATATTGTGGGACTTAGTTAAGGTCAGTAGGGTCTTAGTTGATGTCGGGAAAATTTGTTTACCTTATGGAATTGAATGCTATTGCTTACGAGAGTCTAATGAGTGAGGTATATTTAGAAATCGTTCGAATTGAAACTATAATGGGAATTACGGATGATATAAGGATAAGAACAATAACATAGGGACTTTAAGTTAATGAGATAACATTAGAAACTAATAGGAGACTTAGTAACCTTTTGAGATAGGTTTAAGTACTCAAATTGATACGACGAGAGAGTTATCAAGTTACATGTATATTTCATATGATGTTCGGAATAAACTTACTACGTACGAGACTAAATAGATAGAATGTGTATATCTATATTTAAATATGATTTCTTAGATTGTGTGAATGCGTAGTGAATGGATTTCTTATGTGTATGACATACCTACCATACTTGCTATCACGGGAGGTTAATTTTTTTTAAAAGGAACCTCTTATCCTTGTGTGCATTCGGGGGGATTTAGACTGGTACCTTAAGGACATATGACTCTGAATGACTTATTTGTGAGTTGATAAGTCAGCTGACCATGGGAGCATAGGTATGTGCGTGACCCATGATATGTGAACTATGTTCGCCTCCAATATGTGTGATTTGTATTCTGACGATTCCTGAGTGATTCAGAACACGTGATCCTTACGTACGTGATGTACATGGATTTGATAGCAGATTATAAGTGCACCGTATCTTAGCATAGGGGTGACTTATATGAATATATATACTGAGAGTGATTAATATATGTACTTGTGACTGGTTCACTACTGCTTAGTAGATGTGAATAACTAAGATATTGTAATGGACTAAGAATGTGAGAAAATAATTATTACTCGAGATAAGTAATATAATGAATGAGAATATGGGTTATGAATATAACTTACCTGGATATTAAGAGTAGACATCCTATGGTAGAATGCGAAAGAGGAAGTGGTATAGACTAGTTATTTAGCGACATAACTAGGATGGGTTAAGGGCATACGTTAGGCGTGCACATTAGTTGAGAGGTAAGAAACTCATGTGAGAGTACGCAACTAACGTGTTTATAATATGTGTTGTTTAATTGTAATTTAAATACTTGCTAAACTTTTAAAATGTTTTCACCTCGGGCTCTGACCCGTTTTACTCCAAATCTATTTTTGTTTTGTAAAAACATTTTAGGTGCCTAGCCACAGGGACGCCAAGCATAGGAGTTCCATTCTTATGACGTGCTGTAGCTGCTGTGAAAGCTACAGGATCTTGGTATTAGATGCCTTCATATTTATCCTTGGTTCCTTTCGAGTCATTTGTATCAGTTAGGGTATGTCATCCATTCTTATTTAGAGGTTGTAGTTGCAGACTTTCATTATTTTGGTTATTGGTTTATTTATTCAGACTCTTGTATTGAAACTTTATTTACTCTGGATTTTTTATTATTGGAATGTTTACTCCAGACTCAGTTGATTTCATTTCGTTAGTTATTCATATGAGATTTTTTATGCGATTTATGGGTAATGATTTAATTCTTGGTTATTTGTTAACTTAGTTAATAAAATTTGGCATCTCTCTTTTTAAATATTAGGTGGCTAGTAATTAACTAATTGTTTTCGACAGTGATGCTAAGATTGAACTAACTTGATATTCTGTATTAATTTAATAAAGGAGTAGCTACTCGATATTTAATTAGACGGGGTGTCACAGGTGGTATCAGAGCATCAGGTTCTGGTGTCCTTTATGATCTGTACGACTTATTATGTTTCCAGTGTAGCTTTCTTTGATATAGAGCCCTATGTTTAGGATTGTTGATTTCTTTGGTGAGATTTCGTTCAACTGCTATGATGTATATGATAGTGAATCTTATTTTCATTCGAGTGTGTTCGTGTGCCGATCAATGCAGTACGTTAGGCGAAGACTGTTGGGCGGACAACAGGAGACAAAGATCAGTGAGGGTATTTGATTTAATAAAGAAGGTGATCGTAGTTAAAGTCACTCATATTATGGCATGGAATTCCAGGACGGTATAGATGGCTAAGGCGCGACTTGTGACTTCCAGGTACACCTGTAGTATAAAGTGGGGTCAAATTAGACTCACCCACTAATATTGGAATAGGAGAGAAAGAGTTAGGTGAAACATTAAAGAGAACCAGCAGTGAAATTTCTAGAAATGTGGACATGGTGTGTGTTAGCCAACGAACGTAAAATATCCAAAGGCTTGGAATGGTATCGGATAATTGATCCCAGTATGTGTAGGGATTTAATTAATATGATTCGGGATTATTTGGTTTACTATTCAATGGAAAGATTTAACTAGTTATTATAATCAACGCTCAGGATATGGCAATAAGAGGAGTGCATTGTTATATCACCCTGTAGAGACGTGGAAGTTAATACTCATAGTTGTATGTTTGGGGACGAAATTTTGAGACCCCGATTATATTTGCATGATGTTTATGGAATGTGATTACCATCAATATTAAGAGACAGTATCTTTCGAGATAAGTTCCTTATTTAAGAATTTTGGGAAAGGAGATGTAAATTTGTTGTCAAGATACGGGATTATAGGGGTACATGTTATGGACTGAGGGCCTACAGATTTTGATGACCGACAATGCTAGGAAGTAGTGTATTAGGAGGGTTCCTTATTTGGATTTCTTTTTGTGAGACATCCCACACATAAAACTTAGCGTAAGGTTGGTAATAAGGAGATGTTTGGCCATTCGTCCATGATTCGGGTACCTCGATCGTTATGGAAGTATGTAGTTATAACTGGAAGTTTGAAAGGGTAAATTACGATACAAGGCCAGTAGAGCCAGTTACTAGTGAGGAAATACTGATAATTTTGTTTTATTTTTGGCGGGTGAAGGATGAAATGATGTTTAAGAGGATTTAAATTTCAAATTCAGGGGTGATTCAGAATGTCTAAGTGGTATAGCCACGTTGCAAATTCAGGGACAACAAAGAGTTTGGAGTACTTATGAAGCGTATTTGATGTTTAAACTCATTTGCACATTGTATAGGGTGTATGGACACCTTTGTTTGCTGGTGTCAGAATCGCCGGAAAAAGAGACAGAGATGGGTGAAAATTTATGCTTGTAAGACTGATATTACATAATAGTAGTGGTAGAATGGATTAAGCGTCGTGAGAAAGACGACAATCTATAGATTCATGTGCAATCAGAGTCGCATGTCCAAAATTGGTGGAAGGGCAATAGGAAGCCATTTAAAAGGGGGTATCCCTTAAGAAGAAAAATATTTTACTATTATGGGCGATTTGAAGCGGAGTCCAACCCAATTGAAGGTTAAGGGTGGCTTACGCGTAAATAGAGTGAGGATGTCAATAAGGTATAAAGAGTCCAGATGTGCACAACGTGGTGAATAGTGCACAGGCCGAAACATTTGGTATACGCCAAAGGAAGAAGAGAGTTATTAAGTACCACTTAATTGGAGGAGTTATAAGTGGAAGTCAGTGTTGAGTGGGACATAATTAGTAGTCCCCACGTTCACCACTTATAGATAGAAATCTATTGAAGTAAGGGTATCAACCAGAAACTTGGTGTCGAGCCGACGATTCTAGTAGCGGAAGAGTCAAGATGGTAAATTTCTCTGATGGGTTGCAATCATAAAGATGAGTAACGAGTTCCTTGGAATGTGTGTAACGTATTGTCAAGAAGGAAATATATTGTTATATTTGTGGGTGCTTTACATTATTAGATAAGGACTGCGCCGGTATGAGGTCCTACCCATTATTAATCTGAATGAGAATGGAATACCCGAAACCCACATTCGATATGGGGTATAAGGAAGTAGTGGGAATATCTTCGTTTTGAGAAAGTTGGATCACCTATAGCTCGAGGAATAGGCACAAGGCGATTAACGACTAGTGGAACTGTATGAAAGTAATTTTGGATTGATTGAGATCATTTCATTTCTAGTAAGTGAAGTATAATGTGATAATGGGGAAAGGATATTACCTAATAGAAACTTGTGAGAAAGAACCCGTACCTATTTATAGTGGACAAGGTGCTTATTGAGGTTTGTGTGGATAAACCTTACTATCCTCCCTCTGGATGCTTAGAGGTGAGCGAATTATCCGAATTTCTGGTCAGTCAGATTTTGGAGTCCGATGACTATAATGGGTTAACCACCAACCGTCTGAAGTGGCTTTCCTTTGTGTAAAAGTCACAATGCTGGGAACAGAGATTCAAATAACGAACAAGAGTAGTCCGATGTTTTATGGTTGCTCCCAGGAGGGGAGTTTTGTGTTTAAATAAATGCGGGAGTTGGTACGAAGTGAGGTGCGAACTCACAATAATATTGAGATAATACGGCCAATGATGTGTAGGCTATTCTTATTCGAATGTTGTTTAGTAAGAGAACAATGCGAGGTGCAATTATTGAGGTGTAACCCTATAACTGATAAAGTGTCAAGATTGTTCAACGAGCTTATTGTGAAGTGAGGACTGTAGTGATTGAGCCTTTCTTTGTATTTTGTTTTGAGTACTAGAGGATACCTAATTTTTCCAGGTATGCCTATTTTTCCGAATTTCGGGACGAAATTCCATTATTAGGGGGAAGTATGTAATACCCCGTATTTTTATGGCTTTTAATTATGAGATTTATTAAATTAATTTGAAATTAATTCGGATTTAAATGCTAGCGAGACGAGAGTTAGTATTTGATTATTATATTGTTGTTGAATATTACTGAGTGATTATGGTAAGATGTGATTATTGAATTTATTAAAATTATCATGAGTTGAAAATACGGCAGTTTCGGTAGTTAAGCTGGGACGCGCATGTCAGTCGTGTCATGATCCAATTTAATAGATTTAAAAGTATTTTATTTTTATGTCATGCGTATGATCATTTTGAGTGTGCCAACGTGTCCGGAACGTTCAAGATAGTCAGAAAACCCTAGTCGGGGGTTTAGTTTGGGTCCCGGGGCATTTTTAGGCATAACCGGCAACCCGGAAAGGTATTTTAGTCATTTCTATTTTTGTGTGAATAGTGACCCATGAATTTTAGACAGTTAATATCAGCCAACACTTGAGTCCCTTAGGGTTCCTCAACAAAAAAATCCTAAACGGCCATTAGAGTGGAAGAGAAGGAAATTTCCAACGGAGAACCACCACTTAGAGACTTTTGCACCACCGTCACCACCACCGGATAGATCGAAAAGAAAGGATCATACCCATACAGTCTACTTCATCGGATCATAATCTTCATTGCCAGGCAAGTGATTTAACTTGCAATAATTTAGCGCATATATCATCCATGTTAGGTTAGAATTGGAGAATAACCTTGATCAATGATAATTGAATGAATTTGAAGAATTGAAATTGTAGTTTGAGTAGGTCTTGCATGTAGTTTAACATTGGAGATAATAGTAGCCATGAATTTATGATTTATGGGTAGAGAACAATAGATTTGCAATGAATTATATAGTGTTCTTGAGAAAAATAAGAGAAATAGGACTTTTATGAAAATTGGGTGTTTTAATCCAAGAAACTTATGATCCATAAGTATTTAATGATTCTAATACGTTAGAGATGATGTTGATATGTTAATAGGATGATTCCCGTAACTATTCAAGAGAAATCTGGGCTGATACCTACTTGATTGATCGATCGACTCAAGAATGTCGATCGATCGACGATCAATCGATCGACCCCTCCTGATTTTTGGCAATTGTTTTCCCTTAAAGGTTAATATAAATACCAAGGTCGATGATGATTCTTAGGATGTTTAAATTGATATTGTGGGACTTAGTTAAGGTCAGTACGGTCTTAGTTGATGCTGGGAAAATTGGTTTACCTTATGGAATTGAATGCTATTGCTTACGAGGGTCTACCGAGTGAGGTATAATTAGAAATCGTTCGATTTGAAACTATAATGGATATTAATGATGATGAAAGGATAAGAACAGTAACAGAGGAACTTTAAGTTACTGAGATAACATTAGAAACTAATAGGAGACCTAGTAACCTTTTGAGATAGGTTTAAGTACTCAAATTGATACGACGAGAGAGTTATCAAGTTACATGTATATTTCATATGATGTTCGGAATAAACTTACTACGTACGAGACTAAATAGATAGAATGTGTATATCTATATTGAAATATGATTTCTTAGATTGTGTGAATGCCTAGTGAATGGATTTCTTATGTGTATGACATACCTACCATACTTGCTATCACGGGAGGTTAATTTTTTTTAAAAGGAACCTCTTATCCTTGTGTGCCTTCGGGGGGATTTAGACTGGTACCTTAAGGACATATGACTCTGAATGACTTATTTGTGAGTTGATAAGTCAGCTGACCATGGGAGCATAGGTATGTGCGTGACCCATGATATGTGAACTATGTTCGCCTCCAATATGTGTGATTTGTATTCTGACGATTCCTGAGTGATTCAGAACACGTGATCCTTACGTACGTGATGTACATGGATTTGATAGCAGATTATAAGTGCACCGTATCTTAGCGTAGGGGTGACTTATATGAATATATATACTGAGAGTGATTAATATATGTACTTGTGACTGGTTCACTACTGCTTAGTAGATGTGAATAACTAAGATATTGTAATGGACTAAGAATGTGAGAAAATAATTATTACTCGAGATAAGTAATATAATGAATGAGAATATGGGTTATGAATATAACTTACCTGGATATTAAGAGTAGACATCCTATGGTAGAATGCGAAAGAGGAAGTGGTATAGACTAGTTATTTAGCGACATAACTAGGATGGGTTAAGGGCATACGTTAGGCGTGCACATTAGTTGAGAGGTAAGAAACTCATGTGAGAGTACGCAACTAACGTGTTTATAATATGTGTTGTTTAATTGTAATTTAAACACTTGCTAAACTTTTAAACTATTTTCACCTCGGGCTCTGACCCGTTTTACTCCAAATCTATTTTTGTTTGGTAAAAACATTTTAGGTGCCTAGCCACAGGGACGCCAAGCATAGGAGTTCCATTCTTATGACGTGCTGTAGCTGCTGTGAAAGCTACAAGATCTTGGTATTAGATGCCTTCATATTTATCCTTGGTTCCTTTCGAGTCATTTGTATCAGTTAGGGTATGTCGCCCATTCTTATTTAGAGGTTGTAGTTGCAGACTTTCGTTATTTCAGTTATTGGTTTATTTATTCAGACTCTTGTATTGGGACTTTATTTACTCTGGCATTTTTATTATTGGAATGTTTACTCCAAACTCAGTTGATTTTATTTCGTTAGTTATTCATATGAGATTTTTTATGCGATTGATGGGTGATGATTTAATTCTTGGTTATTTGTTAACTTAATTAATAAGATTTGGCATCTCTCTTTTTAAATATTAGGTGGCTAGTAATTAACTAATTGTTTTCGACAGTGATGCTAAGACTGAACCAACTTGATATTTTGTATTAATTTAATAAAGGAGTAGCTACCCGATATTTAATTAGATGGGGTGTCACATCAGTCAAGTTCAATATCCCAAGGAGGAAAATAATGAAATCCATAGCTATGAAGCCCTTTCACAAGGCCAAGTTGGAAGATATACTAATATCTCATTATGTAAAGAGATATTTTATGTTTTGGCATTATCACACTAATAAATCTAACTTCTATATTGTGACACCCCGCCTAATTAAATACCGGGTGATCAGTCCTTTATTAAATTAAATCAAAGAGTCCGGTTGGTTCATTTTAGCATCACTGTTGAAAAAACAATTTTCATTATTAATCACCTAATAAATAATTAATCTAAGTGTCAAAACATTTTCCCAATTAATTATACCCAATTAATCCATTAATAAATTCCATGTTGTAAGATATAAGCCATTCCCATTCACATGAATAAATACTGAACATGAATCAAATACTGAAATAATGATATTGGATGAAACATTCCAGTTCAAAGTCTAAAAGCAATAAAATCATAATACTCAATCCAACAAGAAAAGAAAAGATAATAAGAAAATACAATATCTGAGATAATTAAGCTGGAAACGGGTGACACATGCCCTAACTGAAATGTCTGAACTAAAAGCTGAATGAAAAGATAGAAACGTCTAATATAAAAAACCTACAGCTTTCACAATAACTGCAGCTCGTCGAATGATCCACGCATCTAAGTCTGTCGGTGACCCTGTGACTGGACACCTGGTATAATATTATATAGCAAAAGAGAAGAGCAATAACAAGAAACAGATCAGATCCCAATTTGTAAAAATATTTGTTTTAACAAGTAGTTAAAATTTCATTATTGCAATTATTATGCGCATATTAGTTCCGAACTCTCACATGAGATCCTCACCCATCCACTAATGTGCACACCTAGTGTATGCCTACCCTAACCTAGTTAACCATATTATACCCAACTAGGTCATAGACATATACTACTAATTATAGCTCTTAAGAGAAACTTGTATCGCCCATATAATATGTTATTTAATACTTCACTCCCATTAACTGCATTTGATATTCTCTATTCTAGTAGTAAATACTTTATCCCCTTAAGTTAACTTGTTTACCAACATTTACATATTTGTTAATTTCACACATTAGGATTTATTCACAATAATAACTATATATATATAGTGAAATCATCCCTATACATATATATACATCTCCTGCGCCGCTTGGTTAGGACCACTTGGCGCAATGCATACCCTATTATCATGTCCCGGTGCATCGCTCGCTGCATAAAGGACAACTGGTTCGACATCTCTCACGAACTATAAATCTCATAACACAAATATTGGAGGTGAGCATACTCACCAGCTAAATGGGTCATGCACATACCTACGCTCCCATTCAACCGTCGAAACTATCCTACGTAACAGATAGTACATATCCAAGTTCATATGCTCTAGGTATAAGGTAAATATCCCCCCATCGGGTCACCCAGGATAAGACTCTCCAATGTGCAAAACCTCTGCTCGATAGCAAGCAGCGTAGGTATTCGATACACACAATAATGATAAACATATAATAATAGGCATTCCCGAAGCCTTACAAAAATTTTAGGTATTCACCCAACCCATATTTATATTTCTACACATAGTATATTTCTCTTTACTACTTATGCAATTAACTCAATTATTCACACTCTCGAAATTCCCAAGGTTAATTCACATATTCAATAATTAAGGTATCATTCTAGGATTATCGTCCAATTAATTCTGCATTAAGCTAATATTAGTAAATGGTAGTTCTCCTAACATAATTAACTAGGCAACATGATGTGGGGAAAAATGGAAATTATTGGGTTTTTCTGGGACCTGTCTTTCGAACAAGAAAGGGTTTCGTTCGAATGAGTTTAACATGTCATTCGAACAACTATGCATCTCGTTCGAACGAGACGTCTTCGTCTCCAATATCTGATACCTACTGCGTTTTTCCCAAAATTTCAAACAAAAACCTCTACAAATTTATCCCAAACTCCCCGAAATTTCTTCCAATCAATAATTAAGCATATAGGGATAATATCTAACAATCTAGAATTATTTAATCATGCATGGACCTTAGTAAATTATGAGAATCCCCAAATATTATCAAACAAACCCTAGTTCTTCAAATTTCTAAACATGAAATCCAATTCAGATTCGTCCATTAAAATTAGTCAACAATTTGGGATTTCTAAACTATCTACATGAGGGATTTATCCTAATTCGTTTTTCAGATTTCAATTAATATCCTTAAATCTCCAATTTCGTCAAAACTCATAAATCAAAAGTGAATATGATTTACCTACACTAATATGAACATATTTATTGCTATGAATCGCTGGTAATAAACACTTGCCTTAATTTCGATGGTCTGATCCGCTGTTGATATGGGTATGAGTCTATTCCTCGTTTCGCGATCTACACTTTGGTATAGTATTTGGTGTGTGTTCTTGAGTTAGGCACCAAGAACACCAATAGCTTCTTGTTCCTTCCTCTGTGCCATTATCTTTTCTCTCACGTAGGTTTAGAGCCGATAACTCCCCACTAACCCATGTACATCTATCTTTTATTTCCCAATTTTTGTCCATATTATTACTCCAAAATTCCAAAGGACAAAAATACCCCTACGAGGTGCCGATTAGGCCTAAAATTACCCAGAGTACAAATAAAATGCCAGGGTAGAGTTTTTTTACTATCTTGACCCTTCCGAACTCAATGGTGTACTCAAAATTACCATACGAGTTATACAAAAATAATTTATCTTTTTATTCCATATAATTAGTCCCGACACGACTCACACGCACGTCCTAACTTAAAATATCAAACTGTCGTATTTCGTACTCCGACAATATATAAAAATTATATAACTCCATATCACATATACCCATAGTAATAATCAATGATTTCCATTAATAAGTATTAACCCTTGGAACGCTAGTTAATAATTATTTTAAATTCGGATTAATTAACAATTAAATTTTCTGACCTTTTTAATTTAATTAATCCAACAGTAATAATTAATTCCATAATTATTTAATATCCTAAAAATACGGGGTATTACATACTTCCCCCCTAATAATGGAATTTTGTCCCAAAATTCGAAAAGTAAACCATACCTGGTAGGAATAAGTCTTGATATTTCTCTCGCATATCCTCCTCTCACTCCCATGTAGACTCCTCTACGTTATGATGCTCCCACTGAACCCTCACCAGTGGAACTACCTTTAACCTCAATTTCCTCTCTTTGTGGTCTAGGATAGCCATAGGCCTCTCCTCATATGAACTGTCGGGCTATAAATCAATCTCCTCAATCACAATGTGGGTGTGGGCTAGCTCATCCCTTAGAAACTACCTCAATGATGAGGTGTGGAACATATCATGAATACGGTGAAAGTGCTCCGAAAACCTAAGTTTGTATGCAACATGTTCGATCCTCTCAATAATGGGAAATGGTCCTAGATATATCGAAGCCAATTTCCCTTTTTTCCCGAACCTCATCACCCCTTTCATAAGGGACACTCGCAATAATACTTGATCCTCCATATCGAACTCCCTGAAGAACCTCTTTGCGTCGGCGTATCTTTTCTGCCTATCCTGGGCTACTCGAATATGGTTCCTGATCATCTCAACCATGGCTAACGTTTCCTGAATTACCTCTGGCCTGAGTAACTTATTGTCCCCCACCTCTAGCCAATAAGTAGGAGAACGACGAGGCCTGCCATACAATGCCTCGATTGGGGCCATGCTGATCGTAAACTGATAGGAGTTATTATAAGCTAACTCCACTAGTGGAAGGTAACAACATGTCATCCAACATCTGATTAGTACACTCAGTCCGCCCATCTTTCTGTCAGTGATAAGTCGTACTCAATCGCAGTTCAGTACCCAATGCCTCCTGAAATCTCTCCCAGAAGCGTGATACAAAAGTCTCGTCTCTACCAGACACGATGTTCAAGGGCACCCCATGCAATCTCACTATCTCATCAATAAATATCCCGGCATACTATCTCGTAGTATAATCCATTCGTACCGATAGAAAATGAGCTACCTTGGTCAACCAATCCACTACTACCCATATAGAATCGTGACCCCGTTGTGAAGTAGGCATCCCAGTGATGAAATCCATGGAAATGCTCGCCCATTTCCACGTAGGTATCTCCAACGGGTGAAGTAAACATGTAGGCCTTTGGTGGTCCACCTTTACCAGCTAACAGGTGGCACACTTGGACACGAAATCCACAATGTCCTTCTTCATCCCACTCCACCAGTACTGTCATCTCATATTTTAGTACATTTTATCTCCTCTGGGATATATTGCAAACCTAGATCCATGAGACTGTGTCATCACCGCATGTCGTAAATCCTCTCCTTCTGGGACCACTAATATCGCATTAAACCGTAGTCCCCCATCTGAGATAACTGAGTAGGACTCTGAACCCTCCGCTAGAAATCGTACAATCTGATCCTGGAAAAATGAATCAGTGGCCTCGGCCTGGATCACTCTGGTAACAATCTCTGGGGTGTTTGTCATAATGAAAATAAAGGATCGAGCCACTGCCTCCTGATGTCCCAATTCTTTCCACTTCATCTTCCACACTTCTTCCACCTTACCTACTGGACTACGTCTCAATGCATCAGCAACTACTTTGGCCTTCCCCGGGTGGTACTGTATCTCGAACTGGTAATCTTTCACAAACTCCATCCACCTGCGCTAACGCATGTTCAGCTCCCGCTGAGTGAACAAGTACTGTAGTGACTTATGGTTTATGAAGAGGCAAAATTTCTCCCCCAACAAGTAGTGTCTCCAAATCCGCAAGGCAAATACGACTGCTGCTAACTCCAAGTCGTGGGTGGTGTAATTCTTCTCGTGAGGCTTAAGCTTACGGGAGGCATAAGACATAGCCTGTTCCTCCTGCTGAAGTATTCCACCAAGTCCCTATAGAGAAGCATCAGTATATACTAGGTAATCCATCCCTGTCCTGGGTAAAGCAAGAACTGGCACCGAAGTTAGCTTATCCCTTAGCTCATCGAAGGCTAACTGATAAGCATCATCCCAAATGAATTTCCCCCCATTGTGAGTCAAATTTGTCAATGGGACCGCAATATTCGAGAAACCTCTGATGAAATTCCTGTAATATCCTTCTAACCCCAAGAAGCTATGCACCTCCATTGGTGTCGTGGGATGTCCCCACTCCCTCACTGCTGACACCTTGCTCGAGTCCACTGATATCCCCAATTTTGACACCACGTGCCCTAGAAACTGTACTTCTCGTAACTAAAATCCTCACTTTTCATACTTGGCATACAGATGATGCTCTCGTAGAGTCTGAAGAACCCATCTCAAGTGCTCGGCATGCTCCTCCTCAGTCCGTGAGTAAATCAGTATGTCATCTATAAAGATGATGCCAAACTAGTCAAAGAACTCTCTGAACACCCGATTCATCAAGTCCATGAATACGGCTGGAGCATTTGTTAGCCCAAACGGCATGACTCTGAACTCATAGGACTCATATCTCATCAAGAAATAAGTCTTTGACACATCCTGCTCCCTAATCCGTAGCTGATGGTATCCCGATCTTAAATATATCTTCGAGAAGAAGGTAGCTCCTCTCAATTGGTCGAACAAATCATTAATTCGGGGCAATGGATACTTATTCTGTATCATGACTTTATTCAACTCTCGGTAGTCCACACATAACCTTAACGAACCATCCATCTTCTTCACAAATAGAATGGGAGAACCCCAAGGCGAGGTACTACTATGAATAAAGCCCTATCCCAATAGATGCTCAATCTGATCTCGTAACTCCCTCATCTCAACTGGAGCCATACGGTACGGTGCTCGAGCTATCGGCCAAGTTCCCGACAATAAATCTATAATGAACTCTATCTCTCGACTAGGCGGTAATCTCGGTGTATCCTAGAACACGTCAAAAAACTTGTGAACTACATGAATCGAATCAATAGGAATCACTATCTCCTTAGAGGTCTCCTCCTCTATATAATATAAATGGGTGGACGATCCTCCCTCAGGATGAGGCATCGCCACCAGAAACATCTCCTAGCTCGGAATAGCAAAAAGAATACTCCTACTAAAACAATCTATCATGGCTCTATAAGTATTAAGCCAATCCATGCCAATAATGGTGTCATGCTCATGCATATATAGGACTAGAATATCGGTAGGCAAAATCAAACTCCTAATCTCTATACCTACCTCTCGTCATATAAAGAAAATCAAATACCCACTACCCAGCGGTGAGTCTACACTAGTCACTGTACTCTCTGCTGTGGCTAACAACCCTGTGGCCCGTGCAAATCCAGTGGATATAAAATAGTGTGATGCCCCAGTATTAAATAAAACACGCCCCATAGTGCCATGGATAGGAAACATACCCTCAATCGCGGGTGGCGCCTGCTGTGGTGCTGCCCGGTGGACATTATAAAAACGTCCATACTGTAAATGTCCTTACTGAATCGAGGGTGCTGGCAAAGCTGGGGCCTGCGCTAGCGCTGGTAGGGTGACTGGAAAGATGGGCCTTTGGGCTCCTATTGAGATCCCAGCTACTGGGGAAACCTGCCCTTGTAGGGGCAATCCTTCTTCCTATGGCCAGTCTTGCCACAAGAGAAACACTTGCCACTGAAGTTACCTCCCCTCTTCCCTTGTTGGCCTCGGACTTCCTGGCCATTTTTGCCCCTCCACTGGCCCTGCTGACCCTGCTGATGCCTCTGTTGGCCCTGATGCTAAACTTGATGGCCTCTGTTCGACCTCCATATCTCTACTTAAAATTGCCAGATCGAAACCGCTTAGCAGGGTCCCTTTAGTGGGAACTCTGCTCACCATGACGGGTCTGCCCCTGAGCTGATGGTGCCCCATCGGCATTACTACCTTGTGTTCGGCCCTACTGGATGGACTACCCTACTCGTTTTCTCCCCTACTGATGGAAGCGATGGTCATGGAAATTTAATAGGGAAGCATTGAGTACATCAGTGAAAGTACCCAATGACAGATTACCTATGAGGTGCTGACGAATCCTCCAGGTCAATCCATCCATGAACAGCAGAATTTTCTTCTCTTCAGTAGGTGCCTCATCTAGCACCATAGTAAGAAGCCTCATGAATTCCTCCTCATATTCTGCCATCGTCACACCCTCCTGCTTCAGATTCAATAAACTCCACCTCATCTCTTTCTATACTGCGGAGGGAAAGTATTTGCGATCGAACCGCACCCAAAAGCTCTTAATAGTCTTATTATCCCTTTCCTCCAAGGTGGTAGTGGACTCCCACCACTACAAAGCAGCCCCCAATAGCTTGTAGGAAGCCAGTAAATGCCTCTGAATGTCGGTACACTCGTACATGCGAAGATGACTCTAGATATCTTTCTTTCATTGGCTCGCTATGATGATGTCAGAACCGCATGAGAACTCTGGGAGATGTGCCCTTTGAAAAGCATCCCTGACCCTATCCTATTCAGTGGGAAACTGAACTAGAACTGAGGCCACAACTTGTACCTGGGGTGGGGCCTGCTACACCACCGCTAAAGTTGCATTTATCGCCTGAGCAACAATGGCGATAACATCAGTTGCGTTAATCATTCCCTGAGCCTGAGATGTTGGCTGCTCTTACTGGGCATTTCTATTTCTCGAGGCTCGTCTCGAAGGCATCTGAAACGAGAAGGGATTTATTAGTCCACAATTATTATTAAATCTCAAATAGCTGAAGACATAAACGTATAAATAAGAGTACAACAGTCCTAAATATAGGGCTCTATACCAAAGAACGCTAAGAAAAAAACATTTTAAGCCGTACAGATCCTAAAGAACACTAGAACCTGATGCTCTGATACCACCTGTGACACCCCGCCTAATTAAATACCGGGTGATCAGTCCTTTATTAAATTAAATCAATGTGTACGATTGGTTCATTCTTAGCATCACTGTCGAAAAAATAATTTTCATTATTAATCACCTAATAAATGATTAAGCTAAGTGTCAAAACATTTTTCCAATTAATTATACCCAATTAATCCATTAATAAATTCCATGTTGTAAGATTTAAGCCATTCCCATTCACAAGAATAAATACTGAACACGAATCAAATATTGAAATAATGAGACTGGTTGAAACATTCCAGTTAAAAGTCTAAACCAATAGAATCATAATACTTAATCCAACAGGAAAAGAAAAGCTAATAAGAAAATACAATCTCTGAAATAATTAAGCTGGAAACGGGTGACACATGCCCTAACTAAAATGTCTGAGCTAAGAGCTGAATGAAAAGATAGAAGCTTCTAATATAAAAAACCTATAGCTTCCATAACAACCGCAGCTAGTCGAATGATCCACTCATCTAAGTCTGGTGGTGACCCTGTGGCTGGACACCTGGTATAATATATATATATATATATAGAAAAAGAGAAGAGAAATAGGAAGAAACGGGACAGAGCCCGATTTGTAAAAATATATATAGCAAAAGAGAAGAGAAATAGGAAGAAACGGGACAGAGCCCGATTTGTAAAAATATTTATTTTAGCAAGTATTTAAAACTGCATTATTGAAATTATTATGTGCATATTTCTCACATGAGATCTTCACCCCTCAAGTAATGTGCACACCTAGCATACGTCAACCCTAACCTAGTTATCCATATTATACCCAACTAGGTCATAGACATATACTATTAATTATAGCTCTTAAGAGAAACCCGTATCGCCCATCCAATACATTATTTAATACTTCACTCCCATTAACTGCATTTGATATTCTCTGTTCTAGTAGTAAATACTTTATCCCATTAAGTTAACTTGCTTACCAACATTTACATATTTTCTAATTTCACACGTTAGGGTTTATTCACAATTATAACTATAACTATAACTATAACTATAACTATAACTATAACTATAACTATAACTATAACTATAACTATAACTATATATATAACTATAACTATATATATATATATATATATATATAGTGAAATCATCCCTATACATATATATACCATTCCCGCGCTGCTTGGTTAGGACCACTTGGCACAATGCATACTCTGCTATCATGTCCCAGTGTATCACTCGCTACATAAAGGATAACTGGTTCGACGTCTCTCTTGAACCATAAATCTTATAACACCAATATTTTAGGCGAGCATACTCACTAGCTAAATGGGTCACGCACATACCCACGCTCCCATTCAACCGTCGAAACTATCCTACGTAATAGATAGCACGTATCCAAGTTCATATGCTCTGGTTACAAGTTAAATATCCCCCCATCGGGTCACCCATGATAAGACTGTCCACTGTGCAAAACCTCCGCTCGATAGCAAGCACCGTAGGTATGCTATACACATAATAATGATAAATATATAATAATAGGCATTCCCGAAGCCTTACAAAAATTTTAGGTATTCACCCAACCCGTATTTATATTTCTACACGTAGTATATTTCTCTTTATTACTTATGCAATTAACTCAATTATTCACACTCTCAAAATTCCCAAGGTTAATTCACCTATTTAGTACTTAAGGTATCATTCTAGGATTACCTCCCAATTAATTATGCACTAAGATAATATTAGTAAATGGAAGTTCTCCTAACATAATTAACTGGGTAACATGATTTGGGGAAAAGTGGAATTTTTTGGGTTTTTCTGGGACTTGTCATTCGAATGAGAAAGGGTTTCATTCGAATGAGTTTTGCATGTCATTCGAACGACTATGCATCTCGTTCGAACGAGACATCGTCGTCTCCAATATCTGATACCTCCTGCGTTTTTCCTAGAATTTCAAATGAAAACCTCTACAAATTTATCCCAAACTCCTAGAAATTTCTTCCAATCAATAATTAAGCATGTTGGGATAATATCTAACAATCTAGAATTATTTAATCATGCATGGACCTTAGTAAAATATGAGAATCCCCAAATATTATCAAACAACCCCTAGTTCTTCAAATTTCTAAACATGAAATCCAATTCAGATTCGTCCATTACAATTACTCAACAATTTGGGATTTCTAAACTATCTACATGAGGGATTTATCCTAATTCGTTTTTCAGATTTCAATTCATATCCTTAAGTCTCCAATTTCATCAAAACTCATAAATCAAAAGTGAATATTATTTACCTACACTAATATGAACATATTTATTGCTATGAATCGCTGGTAATAAACACTTGCCTTAATTTCGATGGTCTGATCCGCTGTTGATATGGGTATGAGTCTATTCCTCGTTTCGCGATCTACACTTTGGTATAGTATTTGGTGTGTGTTCTTGAGTTAGGCACCAAGAACACCAATAGCTTCTTCTTCCTTCCTCTGTTCCTTTCTCTTTTCTCCCATGTAGGTTTAGAGCTAATAACTCCCCACTAAACCCATGTACATTTATCTTTTATTTCCCAATTTTCGTCCATGTTATTACTCCAAAATTCCAAAGGACAAAAATACCCCTACGGGGTGTGAGTTAGGCCAAAAATTACCCCGGATTCCAAATAAAATCCCTATCTTGACCCTTTAGGACTCAATGGTGCACTCAAAATTACCATACGAGTTATTCAAAAATAAATTATCTTTTTATTCCATACAATTACTCCCGACACGACTCACACGTGCGCCCTGACTTAAAATACAAAACTATTGTATTTCGCACTCCGACTATATATAAAAATTATATAATTCCATATTACATATACCCATAGTAATAATTAATGATTTCCATCAATAAGTATTAACCCTTGGCACATTAGTTAATAATTATTTTATATTCGGATTAATTAACAAATAAATTTTCTGACCATTTTAATTTAATTAATCCAACAAATAATAATTAATCCCATAATTATTTAATATCATAAATATACGAGGTATTACATAGATCCAGTTGAAAATTCGGCTGATGTAAGCTAACCTTCACCAGTTGAGCACCTTAATCCCCTCCTTCCCACGTCTCAAATAATTGAGCCAATTGATATCCCGACTCAGGGATCCACTATACATCGAACCCAACCCCTATAGTGGAATCAACTCCTATAAATATTTATTGTCCTAATTCCACTCCCATATCTAATGATGATGCCGATGGTAATTAAAGTTTTATGGGAGAGGATACCAATAAAGCAAGTAACCCTCTTGAGTGTACCCCAAAGTCACATGCAATTCCCAATTCTCCTAAGGATGGTCCAGAGCCAAGGGTTTCACCTTTGAGGGAAACTCCACCACTAGTTGAGGTTGTCCTACCAACTGTGAATCTTCCCGAGTTGATGTGTCATAGGGAAGTCAATTCCTTCCAAGAATAACTTCAGCAGATAATATCTTAAGCCTCCATTAAAATAATGTATATATCTTCTTCTAGTGTGGAACAATATCTATAGTAGCTTCTCTAGGCCCAACCATTTCCTTCTTATTAGAAGTTGGAGGCTTCCCAAGCTTTGAAGTTTCTTCAAGGCTTTGTTGGGGGTACCATTTGAGGCTCTTACTAACGTTTCTTTCCTCGGTGGGTTAAATACAACCTACTCCTATATTTACCAACTTGATGGTTTGGAAGAACATATTTTAAAAGAGTTATCGACTAATGTCTCGGCGCTCCCATAATTTTTATAAATGATGGCCCGAGTGAATGCAGAGGAATGTAATTTATCTGTAAACCAAGCCTAATATTCTCACAATAAGTTTGAGGCGGATAGGCACCTACAAGAGTTGAAGACAGTTCAGGCTAGGAGGGTTGCCCATTTTACTGAGAAAAATAAATTATAACATAGGTTGTCTCAAATAAATAATGAGATAAAAGTGACTGTCGTGGATGAGATTGACTTTCAATCAAGTCTTGATCCTCAAGTTGGAGACATGTAAGTCTTTACTAGTAGTGAAACATTATTTGAAGAAAGGTTGGTACAAATTAAAATCAAAAGGGTCATGTATCAAATAATTTGGATCAATTTTAAGTCTTTTGTATCTTGACATTTTATTTTCACCTAGTAGCCAGTACATTTTATTACACTTTTATGCCTGCATTATCTTAGTTCTCATATGGTTGGATAATATGACTTGAAGAATCTATAATTTGTTTTCCTCATGCGTATATGACCATCCATGTCTCTCAAATTGTATGATCCACTTTTAAATGCACTATAAATTTGGAAAGCTCCTTCCCATTTTGGGGACAACTCGCGATAGGTTGGATCTTTTGATCCTAAAGATAAAATGATTTTCCAAATAAAATCTCCTTTATTAAAGGTCCTTTTTTCACTCTTTTGTTATTACTTTAACCTGTATTTTTATTTTGGATCGATATGTTATTTAAATCTCTGAATCTATCCCCATCTATATTTTCTAATTCCATGTGAATAACTTGATCACTCTCAGTGAATTTAAAGTGATTTTGACTGGTAGGACAACATTTTAAGGACAAATTTTCAATTTAGTCCATTGTAGTGTTTGACTTATTCTCGGAACAAAACATTATCTTTGAGTCATAGATAGATTATTTATTGTCACGATCCCACACAGTCTATGACATAGAGTTTATTGAAGACATTGCGACCAAGCTTCAAAGATAAATCATGCAGAGATTAGTTTGGTGCTCATTTCACGTCTTCATTGTATTCCGAAAATGCTCAGGTATGAATACGTAATTTTTATGGGACTCGAAAAAATGTTTTAGGATGTTATTTTTATTAAAAAGTGTTTAAAAATATTTAAACTTCGTTTAGTCTGAGATAAAGATGGTTTAGAGTTTTGTAAATCACAAACTCACATTTTAAGTGGTTCAGACGACTTTGTCAGTCGTTCAAGCGAGATCAAAATGTCGTTCTAATGACATGTGTATCTCGTTTGAGTGACAAACTTATTTCGTTCGAACGATCCACCGCCTCAACTTTTTTATATAAGGCGCGTTTCTCTCAGAATTTCGAAGGTGTGCAGTCTAGAAAATCAGTTTAGATACAATACGTTTTCTGCACAAGTTTAAGTCTAAAAAACACCCTTAGAGTTTCAAAAATCTGAGGTTTCATTCACATATGCTATTGTGATGTTTGCACCATTTGGAGTTGTTCATCACTTTACCCATTGTTGGGTTTTGCAGAGAAGAAGTGAATGAGTTTGTGTTCAGAATCCATAGATGTTTCCAAGCTACATCGGTGGACACCGAGGCATTTGTGGACGCATTTGATGTGGACACGTGTCATGGAAGCATTCACGTGGGCACTGTGTAGGAGTGGTTGAAGATTTATAGATGCTTCAAGACTTATGGGGAACAATTGGTAAAGTTTGTCTTTGTACTTTGTAATACCACATCATATTGATTGTCTGGCTTGGGTCGTCCGGGATTTTTTTACTTAGTGGTTTCCTCGTACATCCGGCATCTCCTTTTGTGAACTCATTTGTTTTACTTACTTTAATCACCTAGATGCATGTTTAGGATTAATCAAGATAAAACTGCTCTTAACTAAAATTGATTCACATACTTGGTGGGGTTTAAAATTTGAACGAAGTTTTTTTCAAAAAGAAAATTGGGTTGTCTTCCTTAAAACACATTCGAAAGAAAAAGGGTCTTAGAAATTGGTATCAAAGCTAGAAATATTTTTTTATTTATGTTTTATCCCTTGTGTTTTTTATGATAAATTTTGGAGGTATGTAAAGTTTTCTTGTTCCTGTTTTTTATGGCACTAATTAGGATTATTGGAAGATGTGTATGAGAAGTGCTTTAAAATCAATAGATGAGCGTGTGTGGTTAGGAGTAAAAAAAGGTTGGACACCACCAGTTACATGAGAGAGTGAGTCCATAACACTAAAACCCTTTGAGTTATGGATCGAAATCAAGCATAGACTTGCACTTTTCAACTCTAAAGGTCTTCACGTTATTTCCTCATATGTCACACCGGAAGAGTATAATAGAATCATGACTTATGAAACTTCAAAAGAGGCTTGGGATACACTTGCACTTACTCACGAGAACACTAGCAAGGCTTTAAAGCCTCACTACACAGTTTGAGAAGATTAAGATGTTAGAGAGTGAGTCGTTTGATGAGTTTTATGCTAGTTTGTCCAATATTTTCAACTCGTTGTTTAACTTAAGAGAGAAGATACCCGATAATCTAGTCCTAAAGAAAATATTAAGTTAATTGTCGAGTAGGTTTGATGCAAAAATGACCATTTTGAACTCCTTGGGTATGCTTGATTCAACAAAACTTGAAGAGATTATAAGTGACCTACAAACCTATGAACTCGATATGTTTACCCAAGTTCCAAAGAAAGAAAAGGGCATTGATTTGAAAGCCCGAAAGGAGGAGACTAAAGTTTCGGAGGATGATTTCAATTCTGATTTTGAGAATGTAGCCTTATCGACAAAGAAGTTCAAGAAATTTCTTAAGTTTCAAAATCAATCGAAAGATGCCAAATGATTTGAGAAATTCAAGAACAAAAAGGTAGATTACACACCTAAGGATAAGAGTGAGAAAGTTAAGAGGGATTAGTCGGATAGGTGTTTTGGGTGTGAGGGGTACGGTCATAAAGTTGTCGAGTGATAGTACAAATATAGCATCCTATCGCGGAAGTTACTCAGGCATATACAAAATCTTATAGGCCACGGCAATACTCAACACAGGGTGCGGCCCTACCAAGTACAGGGCGCGACACGTATCATTTGTCCTTATATACAGGTCGCGGCCCTACTAAGTACAGGGCGCCGCACCTTTAGCTGTAGCCTCGTGTGATGCAAAACTCATATATACTTGCCTTGTAGGCTGCATCCCTCTCTATTACGGCAACTCGAGACTTGATATACGTCATGTGCTTTGGGCACGTAACACAACTCGCATACCTCTTATAAATAGAGGACCACACCTCGAAATAAGGGATTGATTCCTCTCCCTCAGGGTAGTTTCTACAACACCTAGTGAATCCTTGCCAAACTCTCTCTACACAACCTTAACATACAGCTTAGGGGTAACTCATCTACATCGTAGCCAGATCTCCGACACACCTGGAATCGCTACAGCCATGTATTCTCCTTTATTCTTATACTTGTACGCCTAATACAGCTTGATAATACTGTACAATGTAACGCATATAATGAGAGTAGAGCACCAAAGTGGACGTAGACCTATTTTAAGGGCTGAACCACTCTATATCTTGTCTTATCTCTCTCTTTACTTGCTTTATTTGGTCATTACTTATTTTACACATGATTTGCTGGTACGAGAACGCCTAGTGGACAATTTTTCGTATCATCAATCTGGCCCCATCTGTAGGAACGAGATATTTCAATCTTATTTCTCTGTGTTTGAGTTCTTAAACACCTTATTCGATCCCCGGGATCCTTTAGATCGTCATCTCATGGGTAGATGTTGGTCATTGAGCTCTGTTTTATATTCACACCCTTAAGTGGGTATTACTTATCGTCAGATATGTTCTTGGGTCATCATTTTATGACCTTAGATATATTTTACATACCCCTGTGACATTATTCCATCTAGACAGTGCTGAAAAGCATGATGGGCTTTAGCCCCGAAGAGGTGAGTAGTTAGGGAAGGATTATATTAACCCCATTTTTTGCTATTCTTGACCTATGATCTAGGGTTTAACATTGAAATTGTTTCATTTTGTGCACTGTGAGGCTGTCCTCTCATTAACAAACCCTAGTAGGTATGCTCTCCACGTGTTGGGAGAGAAAAACTCAGTTTGGGCTTAAAATTCTGTGATTGCTCCCTTTGCTGCCTAGGAGGGGGGTGCGGTCGGGCAGTTAAAATGCCTTATGGTCACGGCCTCTACTAGCGCGACTTTGTTACAGAAGCTTAAAAACATCAAAGGACGGACTTAGATGGTCTCCAACTCAACCTTGGTGAATACCATACAAAGTCCATGACAGTGCACCTATGTGCCTTATAGTTCGCGACCTCAGCAGTAGTACCATGTAGCAGTGCAAACGCTGCATCCCCATTTCTTACTTGGTTACTCTAACACTTTCGAGATTACTCACTTTTGTTAGTTTTGTCTCAGATTATATATACATTGTAAAGACTAACAAAAGCAAAAAATGGAGGGAGAATCCAGCCAGAGCATAGAAGTCAAAGATAATATCATGAAATTGTACAATCACCTCAACCATCTTTACGACAGTCATGCCTCACTCGAGACCCAGGTCAACTACTTGAATCAGAGGGTACTCATGCTAAAGGCCGTGGCCTCATCCAATGTGGGGGCAACACCCAGGAACATTGCTTCAACAACCTTTGTTGCCACGACAGTACCAGATGGTCCATCCGCGAAAGCAATCAACAGGAATCAGAAAAGGAAATCAGAGAACATAGAAGTAAGCTCTAAGGCCTACAACCTATTGGCCTTCCCAATTGGAGACATTTTTTATTCCATCAATGAGGACAAGCTACTGAGGTGGCTAGAGAAGCTCAAAGCTCCACCCCACAAGAGGAATAAAGCCAAGTGGTAAAAGTTCCATATGGACCATGGCCACGACACTGAGGAGTGCTATGCACTAAAGGATGAAATTGAAAGGCTGGTTGGGCAAGGGATTCTACAGAGGTTCCTCAGAGATTTTTAGGGGATGAAGTCTAGTCTCACATACCATATGCCCATTTTTCATGCTTATGTCTAATATTTCATTTGTTTCTACTTTACAGTGAAAACTCTTCCTATGCTATTTTAAATTAAGCTTTGTATTGTCCTTATAAAGTCATACATACATACATATATACACACACACACACACACACACACACACACACACACATATATATATATATATATATATATATATATATATATAGAGAGAGAGAGAGAGAGAGAGAGAGAGAGAGAGATACATGAAATCAAGTTCACTCTATAGTGCCATATTTTGATTTCTCAATTCCATTAAATATTATCTTATAAAAGGCCATTATCTTAAACAGATCTTGCTTCGAGATAATATGTTATATCGGAAATGAGAACATATAAATGAGCACAAAATGGCCGTCAAGGCACCTGATTTTCCAAAAGCAAGTGATAACTAAGAATGAGGAGAGCAACTACCTATGTTGGGTTGCAACATCAATCACAAGGTCTTCTAATGCCCGTTCTTAGCTTTCAGGAGGCGTCATTAGCCTGGGGAGGTTACTCCCCCAGCAAACATCATTAAGTTGGTGGATATGAGACTAAACATCATTAACTTGGTGATCTCATATTAGCTTGGGGTACATACATAATAGCTAGCCCGAGAAGGCCTGAAAATAACCCGCAGGGGTCGGAGACTTTATTATCTACGGATAACCCTATATCTTAAAGGGCCAAAGACTTAATTGTCTGCAGATAACTCTATTATAGTCTGGGAAGTCTTTATATATATCTATATAAGCTTGGGGAAGCTTCATAATACCTTGCCCGACGGGGGGGGGGGGGGGGGGGGGGGTGTGATAATAACCTAATCAAAGCGATTAAAGGAAAATAATAAAAAGCAATTGAAGTGGCTAAAGGAAGTTGCGTTGCTGTGATCACGAAGCATGCCAAATCTATAAAAGCACCCAAACGTGCCATAGCCTTATATATATTTGTGCGGCCATTAAGAGATCTTAAAGCTACAGTAGACAGAATTCAAACACCCAAAGGTGCCGTGGCCATGTTCAAACCTATTTATGTGAAACAATAATGGAATTCAAGTAGAAAGGTCAAGATGAAGAGAACTGTCCGCATCCTATGTGGAAAAATCATCTGTGCTTGTATTGTCAAAAATCAATCGCATATTTAAGAAATAAAAAATACGCAGAGGGCATTCATTCAAGTGTTTAAGCAAGTAACACAGAAGAATAAAAAATCTACTAGAAAAGGAGGCAAGAATAGTTAACATCAAAGGTTTCCACGACCTAAATATTGGTAAATTTGTTACAAACAAAGGGTCGTAACTGATTAAAGAGTTGCAAAAGTTAAAAGTGCAAGGGGACGCAGCCCCAATAATTGCAAATTGATGGAAGGCTAGGAGGTGGCATCATCTTCTTTATTCCTATATTCTTCTTCTACCGCTGTCTCTGTCTCTTGTTCTTCAGTCGCAGCCTCTACCTCATCCCTTAGCCTGGCCCTCTCCTCGGTCTCAGCCTTTATTTTGGCCATGAAGGCGTCATGCTTTGCATCCTCAACAATCCAAGACTTTATTGTAGCCACAGCATCAGGGAAATACTTTACTACTCTGTACCTCAGCTCCTGGTAGCTGCGGATATAAGCCCTGTTATTGATAAGGAAGAAGTCCTCCAAGCCTTTATAAGATGAAACGGTATTGTCAATGTCTAGTTGGAGTGCTTCGTCATGCTTCTCATCTTTCCTAGAAAGGGCCGCAGAGTGGTCCCCCTCCATCCTCTTAATAGTCGGGACGTGATCTTCCTCCATCTTCTTTATCGTCGCGGCATGGGCCTCAGAATCATTGGAAACTTTAATCTTTAACTCCTCTTATTGCTTCTTAAGAAGTCCCATCTTGCTGTTTTCAAGCTCCTCGGCCTTACAAGATTCCACAGATTGAGCTTGGGAAGCCTTGAGAGCCACCGCGGCTTGCTTAAAATTTTCTTCAGCTCCGCCCCTAGATTTGACAACAGCCTCAAGATCCATTTTAGCTGCCTGGAGTGCCATGACATAAGATTTCTTTTAAACCTTGAAATATTCAGGTCTTGCTTTCTCCAAATCATCTTTGTGAACAGACTCTGCAGCCTCCTTAAGCTTGTAGAGACCCTCATACTACATTTTTTGAGTCGCCACAGCTTCCGCAGCTTGTAAGTGTATTGAGTTAGAAAGTAAAACTCAAAATTGCAAAAAATATTGGTAAGCTTCATTACTTACCCTTAGAAGACTGTGGAGGGCATTGGACTCCAAGTCCTCATGGTCCTCAACTGCCAACCGATAAAGGTCAGCTCCATCCATTGCCTTCCTTATCCTGTGGACGACACAAGCAGTATTATCCCAGGAAGTCTGGGGATCCGATTTATGAAGTTATGGCCGCGGACATATGCTTTGTGGAGGATGCAAATTTGCATTAACAGTAATTATGGATGGAGGGGGAGGAGAATTTCTTTCATGTATAAGAGAGGTGCCACGGACACCTTCATGAGGGGAGAGTGACATCAGACCCGCCACGGTAGGGTTAGCTCCGATGTCATCATCAAAGGTTCCCTAAGGCCTCTTATTAGGGGACAAATCCTCATCTTGATGTGAGGGCGCAACAACATTTGTTTGATCCGCAATAAGATTTTACGGCGCGGAAGGATCAATTTGGCCATTAGAGGCGACTGCGACACGAGTCTTGGACTTGGTCCTTTTCCTTTTCCTCTGTTGAGCAGTGTTATTTAGGACAACCGCGTCCTCATCCATCTCAGCTAGATGAGTTGCTAACCGAGACCTATTAATTTCTTCACCTGAGAAAAAATAAAGCAGCCAATATCCAAAGTTAAAGATGATTGACACAGAATCAAAAATCAAATAACAGCATTACATTCAGCACCCATTTCTTTGGGAATGGATTTGTTAGGGAAATAGCTTGCTTCAAAAATAGATGTGGAGGTTACAAGTGTATTGAATTTCTTTTGTTCAACAGGAATTGTCACGGCCTCACCAACTCTTTTCTCTTGCCACGTATTCAGCTACAAGTTGTCTAGAACTGTAGAAAAATGCAAAGGTCACTATAAAAGAATAATGGGAGGAGTAATAAACTACGAAGAAGGGACGCAGATACAATTCAAAAGTATTTACCATGTTTGGAGGGACACCCCCATTGCCGCGGCATCCTAAATGACCTCTCCCCCTTTGTCTCTTTAGGATGGATCTCCCAACCTTTTCCAGAAACATAAAAGTATTTTCCCTTCCAGTTCTTCACACTGGTGGGCCTATCACGGACTGAGAAGTATTAACACCCCGCAAACTTTACAGAGTTTTCCTTTGGACAATAGAAGTGGAAAAACTCCACGGGAGTAATATCTCTACTGAATTTATTCTCCCATAGTACAACAGATGTAAGAATAGCCCTCTAGCCATTGGGATCTAGGTGGGATGGGGCTAACCTCATGGTTTGGAAGATTCGTCTAATTGGGACATGGACTGGCAGCCGCAGCCCGTAAATGAAGGCATGCAAGGGGAAGAAGATGCCATCGTCAGCAAATGTTGTGCATGACTTTTCTCCCGCGACAGGTGCTAAGCACATAAAACCCTCAGGAATCTCAAATGCAACAACCACTTCATCAACCCATTATTTGGTCATTACACTGTGGATACCAAGTGCAACAAGGGGGCTCTCATCCCTCCCAGATTTTCTAGCAGGTTCATCCCTAACATTAGATGCAACTCCTGTCGCGACGTTCTCAGGATGGTTGCTAGAATTGACTTCTTCATCTATACCCGTGGAATTCGAGTCCGAATCCAACACTACACAGTTAGGGCAATCACTTAACTAGAACGGACCTATAATCCTCAAAGGACAGATTGAAGGAAGTTCAGGAGGAGAGGCTCCAAAATGTTTGTTCCAAAAGCCTCTCAAAAATTCGTTCGAGTCAAATCTCATATGGCTGCAGCAGTAATTGAAAAGTAGAGAGTTTGCAGTTTGGTGCCGCAGCCAATATGGTCCTAAGGCCACTCATAGGCCGCGACACGTGTAATGATATATCAAGTTGAGGAACAAGAAATATTTTGGGCCAACTGGGACAAGTATACAAAATGTTGGGTTCTAAAGTCTTTGAAGTTTATTGTCACCGTGACATATTATTTTGTGAGGAAGGATGTTATCTTCTTATATGTCGTAGTCATTAAACTAGGGAAAATGAATTGACTAAATGCCGCGGACTTTGTATTGGGACCTAAGACCCTGAGTTACTATAGGCCGCAACCACATGTCTCCCCTTCGCAGCAACGCTTTCTATGCTATAAAGGCA
Source organism: Sambucus nigra (assembly GCA_949130495.1). NCBI lineage: Eukaryota > Viridiplantae > Streptophyta > Magnoliopsida > Dipsacales > Adoxaceae > Sambucus > Sambucus nigra. The sequence continues at coordinate 318,909,578 of OX422215.1, read as the reverse complement.
TTGATTCAGGAAAGCCCTAAGTTACTAAAGAGATTTTTCCTTGTCAAGGATACTCACTCAAACAGGTGAGCATTCAATCTTTGTAAATTCAAAGATCAAACGCTCTAGAAAATGAAACACCTCTCTCTAAAAAATGCTAGCCCTAGAATATGAAGGGTCTCTCTCAAGAACACAAGGAACAGAGGCAGCGATCATTACAATTGAAACATTCAGAAAGTTGTATAGTAGAAAATGCAAACACGATTAGAATATCAGTTGTTTATCGCAATTCATGAAAACTCATTTCAAATATTCAATCCATAAAGCCTATTTCTATCAGATGAAGACTGAATTAAAGGTTCAAGAGTCATTATATTTAATCAAACTATTGAAAATTCAACTTTGAACAGACATACAAGTTCAAATTACAGAAAAATCTTATATCAGTTCAGATACAACAAACATGATTCAAGATTCGATTCAAGGCTATTGAAGAAATTTAGTTCAAGATAAACGCAGAAATATAGAAGTTCATATTCATAAGCTCAAGATTCTGATTCAGTTCAAGTTAAATGATTCAAGGTTAGTGGTTGAGAAAGTTACCTGTAAAGGAAGAAACCGGTGGTGCTCAACCTCAAACCACATTGAAGCGTCTCAGAACCACCACCCACTGACTGGAAAGGTCGTCGAAAAACCTAAGATGAAGTATGAACAGAGTTCAGCTCTCAAATATTTGAAAAACATAATGAAGTCCATGGACAGAACTTTTTATATAAGAGGGCGCAGGAAGATGAAGCGTCGCCTTGAAAGTACCGCGACACCTAAGAAGACTGAACTAAGCTATAGCCCCAATCAAAATCTCTTGGCACTATGACTTGGGGGCTTATTGATAGTACAAATATAACATCTTACCGTGAAAGTTATTCAGGCATATACAAAAGCTTATAGGCCGCGATAATACTCAACACAGGGTGCGTCCCTACCATGTACATGACAAGGAACTTATCATTTGGCCTTATATACAGGTCGCGGACCTACCAAGTACAGGGTGCGACACCTTTAGCTGTAGCCTCGTATGATGCAACACTCATATATACTTGCCTTGCATGCTGTATTCCTCTCTATTATGGCAACTCGAGACTTGATATACGTCACGTACTCGGGGCACGTAACGCAACTCGCATAACTCTTATAAATAGAGGACCACACCTCAAAATAAGGGATCGATTCCTCTCCCTCAGGGCAGTTTCTACAAAACCTAGTGAAGCCTTGATAAACTCTCTCTACCCACTCTCAACATACAGCTTGGGGAAACTCATCTACATCATAACCAGATCTCCGGCACACCCGGAATCGCTACAACCATGTATTCTCCTTTATTCTTATACTTGTATGCCTAATACGGCTTGATAGTACTGTACAATGTAACGCATATAATGAGAGTAGAGCACCAAAGTGGACGTAGGCCTATTTAGGGCTGAACCATTGTATATCTTATCTTATCTGTCTCTTTACTTACTTTATTTGCTCATTACTTATTTTACACATGATTTGCTGGTATGAGAATGCCTAATGGAGAATTTTTCGATCATCATCGAGTGTCCCACTAGAATTAAGAAGGAGGGAAGGAATCGATAGCATATAATGCCTCCTTAAGTGATAGTGAATCGGAAGAGGGAGAGTGTTCCCCCAATGAGAGAAAATTTGAAGCTTTCTTGGCATGTCCTGTGAGCGACGATGATAAATTTTACCATGAACATTCTCATGTGCATAACACTTCCGAGGCCGTTAAATCCAAAGTGAGTGAGGGTGAAGCTAGTGAGGAGGAGGAGATCGATGCAGGAGAGTTGAAAGTTGCCTTTAGGGAGTTATATGATGAAGCGGTAAAGGTGAAAGAGGAAAACTCTAAATTACAAGCTTGGTTGAATAAGCGTGCCGTAGAAAATAATAATTCTTTGATTAAGGATTTTAGGGAATGGGAGAAGACTCTTAGGGAAAAGCTAGAATATATGGAGAAAGATAGAGATAGTCTCCGGTTTTTTATGGAGGCTTAAAATAAAGAGGTTCTAGAGTTCGAGGAGTCTAGACATTTTCTTGAGTCGAGGATTAGTGAGTTAGAGGAGAGATTTAAAGACTCAAGTAAGGTTAAGTTTGGTTTGGAATCTAGGTCAGAGAAATTAGATAGGATGTTAAGCACCATCCAAATCATGGGAGACAAGTTTGTTATAGGCTACGATGATAGAATTATTCCCATTCCCAATGCCAATACCAATCATATGAGAGAGACAACTAGGAATGTGATGATAGGTCGATATTTTGGTAATCATTCCTGCCATCTTTACACTTGCACTCATTGCGGTAGGAAAGGTCACCTTAGACGTTTTTGCTATGATATTAAGAATGCTCCTAGAAAGTTTAGAAATAAAGTCATTTAGGTTCCAAAAACCCCCATGTGTGATTTCACACCTACTTGCGTTAGAAAATTGAACTTAGAGGCTTTAGGAATTAAACTTCATGGTTCTCATTTGGTTGCACTTGATTCTTCCCATGCATATCTAAAAGATGATTGTGTTTCCATGTTTGTCATACGCTAGTCTTTGCATCATGTTTTATATCTTGGTAGTGTTATGACATGTTTATATTTTGTATTATAATTTTCTTTTATTGAGTCTTATTTGAAAAATACAAAAAGATTTTGTTCTTGATTAAAATTATTGAAAAATACAAAAAGATTTTGCATTTATTTGAGTCAAAATATGTTGAAAAACCAAAAAGATTTTCGATATGTTTTAAGCTTTGAGTTTACATATTTGATGTGGCATATTGGTGTGATTGGACCCTCTTCACTCCATTTTCCACGTGGCTAGGACATTTGATCGTAATTATTGATGCTTAGAATGATATTGACCATTGTATTATGGGGTTGTTTCGAAATTGATATGCATTTTGATTCAACTTTGTATATATGACATCTTTACACACATGCACGAGTTTATATGAATGTTTGACTTCTCTTGCATAATTGAGTTTGGTGAGATGTTCTTCTCTCAATCTTGTCATCTATGCGTAGTAGACTTAAGGATGAGGTGTGCATGTAAGAACCATTTATCGTGAGGATTATAATTACATGAATTTAAAAATGACGAGTGTTCATGGGAAAGGGTTATGAGATTACAAAATTAACTCGTCATGAAAGCTACCGTTTAAAAGAGCCCAAAAAGAAAATAAAGGCAGTAGCAAGATTCATATGCCAAATTAGGGCCAATAGGATTTTCTGTAGGATGAGAAAGATAGAAACCTCTATAGAGCTTGAAAGAGAATAAATATATATGAGGGTATTTGGTTGGAGAAAATTTAAATGGGTTTGCACCACAAATCCTAATGCTAAAAATCGTGCCAGACGCTATTGTTTGTAGAATCAACAAAATTTCAAATTTGTGTGTATGATGTTTGTATAGTTCATTGAGCTCAATTCTTTAATTGTCACATATGGCTAAAATAAAGTTTGATGATATGTAGCTATTAATTAGATCTTCTTGATCGTTTCGATGTGTTGGAATTATGATTCATTTGTTGTAGTTCACAACCATTCATTCTATATCCATGTTTGAGCACATCGGTACTATATTAGCATGTAACTCACGTTGATTTTTTTTTCCTACTAGAGTCTTTTTTTGCTTCCCATTACAAGGTACTTTTTTCACAAAAAAATTGGCTAAGAAAAACTTCAATTTTTTTAGTACTGGAATTGAGATTTTTGCATGTCGTTTAAACGACATTGAGGGTTCATTCGAGCGACATCCTTATGCCGTGCAAAGTACCGTTCATACGAAATTCAAGCGTCACATTTTTCGAGGTGTAAATTTTTCAGAGTTGGTCACGAGAAGGTCACGCAAATGTAGCGAGATAGGTTGCTTCGAGTAAAAGGTTACTGGTTTGACATTTTTAAGGTCGCGAGATGTTCTGTTTGAGCGACTAGCCTATGTCGTTCAAACGATAAGTCTAAGTCATTCGAGCGACCGTCTGGAAAACTTTTTTTCCCTGTTTCAGTACCCTGCTTCATATTGACATATTTTTAGGTACCGTTGGGTTTATTTTATCCAGATTCACATTGATTACATTTTTTACTGTATTATGGTCATTTAGTCACACCTGCTTAGATTGATGATTTCTCTGATTTGACTGTTATGTTTACTAGCTACGGATTTGATATTTTTTCATCATTATTAGCTGGTTGTTTCTTGTTTATCTAGATACAGTTCATGATTATCTCATTTTAGATTTGTTTATCTTTTCACTTATTGTTTATTCGAGACAAAAATGGGGAGATATGTATGTGATGTAGGGGAGGATACTGTTTGATGAGCACATAGTTTACAAATTGATATCATATGCTTTCATGCTTATATGTTGGTATTAATTAGTTTGCATTAATTGGTATCCCGATTTCAATGTTTGTTTTCAAATTGGTATCGAATTTGCTCACACATTTAATAAATGATTGGATTTTATTTTACATATGAATATTAATATTACATATTAGTATCATATTGTTTTATATATTTTTTACCTCCATACTTCACTGGGTATTTGTTTATTTCATGTGGGTAGGTATACTTTAAAGCTTCGAGATTTCAAGTCTACATCACATTTAGACAGTTCATGCTTGCCGAGCCATCATTTACATTCTTATCCTATAATTTTTTATTTTAGGGTTTTATGGGATGGGATTTAGGCATCATACGTCTTGACGACCCGACTTAGGCATCTCATTATTTGGGTTTTGTCCTGGAATAGTCAAAGGGGGATATTTGTAAGGACAAAATTTCCAATTGAGTCCATTGTAGTATTTGACTTATTCCCGGAACAAAAAATTATCTTTGAGTCATGGATAGATTTTTTATTGTCATGATCCCACACAGTCTATGACATAAAGTTTATTGAAGACATTGCGGCCAAGCTTCAAAGATAAATCATGCCGAGATTAGTTTGGTGATCGTTTCACGTCTTTATTGCATTTCGAGATCGCTCAGGTATGAATGCATAATGTTTATGGGACTCGAAAAAATGTTTTAGGATGTTATTTTTATTAAAAAGTGTTTTAAAATATTTTAACTTTGTTTATTCTGAGATAAATATGGTTTAGATTTGTGTAAATTACAAACTCACGTTTTAAGAGGTTCAAATGAATTTGTCATTCATTCAAGCGAGATCATCATGTCATTCGAATGACACGTGTATCTCATTCGAGCGATAGGCTTATTTCGTTTGAACGTTCCACCGCCTCAACTTTTCTATATAAGGCGTGTTTCTCTCAGAATTCAAAAGTGTGCAGTCCAGAAAATCAGTTTACATACAGTAAGGTTTTTAAACAAGTTTTATAATGTTTTCGAAGTCTGAAAAACATCCTTAGAGTTTCAAAGATTCGATCTTTCTTTCATATATACTATTGTGAATTTTTTTTGCACCATTTGTAGTTATTCATCACTTTGAACATCGTTGGGTTTTGTAGATAAGAAGGGAAGGAGTTCGTGTTCAAAATCTGTAGACGTTTTTAAGCTACATTAGTGGATACCGAGGCATTCGTGGATGCATGTGCTATGGATAGGTATCGCGGAAGGATTCGCGTGGGTATTATGGAGGAGTAGTTGGAGATTCATAGAATCTTCAAGACTTGTGGTGATCGAGTCGTTGAGTAAGTCTGTCTTTGTACTTTGTTATACCACATTATAGTGATTGTTTGGCTTGGGTAGTCCGAGGTTTTTTCCCTTAGTGGTTTCCTTGTACATCCAACATCGCCTTTTGTGAGCTCATTTATTTTACTTTTTTTACTAACCTAGATGCATGCTTAGTATTAATCAAGATAAAATTGTTGTTAACTAAAATTAGTTCACATAGTTGGTGCTGTTTAAAATTTGGAAAAAGTTTTTTTCAAAAAGAAAGTTGGTTTGTCTTCCTTAAAACACATTCGAAAGAAAAAGGGGTCTACAAAAATTATTCCCATACGTCAAAACATATGGAGTTACTTTAATACTTGATCTTTTAGAACTCCTATAATCCCATAATACTTTTTGTATCAAAGTGTGCTAGTCTCTTTGATTTTTTTCCATCACTTTGATCATATTGTTTTTAATTACCTTGTTTGTAAATTCTGCCTGACCATTTGATTGAGCATAATAGAGTGTTGCCTTAGTCCAAGTTATTCATAACCTTGAAGTAAATTCCAACACCATTTCTGACTCAAAGATGCTTGCATTATATGAGGTTATGGATTCTGGAATTACAAATCTATACACAATATCTTATAAGAAGTCTACTAGTTCATTTTGGGTAACTGAGTTTAAAGTCTCGCTTCTATCCACTTGCTAAAATATTATATTACCATAAGTACAAAACTATGAAACTTAGAAGATGGAAGATAGATTTTACATCAATTTCCCATCCTCTAAATGTCCACAACTTCACTACACATTGAAAATTAATAGCAAGTACATGTTTTAGAGGACCATGTTGTTCGAATTTTTGACATCCTTAATCAAAGTCTATGAAATCTTTCAAAATGAAAGTCCAATAAAAAACATGTCTTCTTAATAACCATCTCATCTTAGGTTCATCTTGCTCATCCCTATATATGCCTTCATGAATGTGGGCAACAATTATTAAACCTTCATCACTGCTTAGGCACTCTTGCATAATTCCACTAGCACCTCTTTTGAATAGCGTTTTAATATATATATATATAACATTATTAGTTTCTCTTAATCTGATAGCCCTATGAATTTTAATAATTGGGTCAGTTAAATATTCAATTAATAGTTTTCTCCAATCTTTATGAACATTTATATTTTCAATTTCAACTAAAGGCCACTGAAAGGTAGGGTTTCGCCGCAGCGCGAGCATCACCTACGCACCGGTCGTTTTGAATTCATCTCACCTGAACTATACAAAAACCTAAACTTATGACTACATTCAATGGGTGAGTACATCGGCCAAGTCTGGGTATCAAAAATCCACAGAGACGAGTTGCTAGAATTTATAAGGTTTAGTACTATAGAAATAAAAGTGTAAATTATGATTATACACAAAAAAAAATATGCACAAAAGGGAAAGATTGATCTAGGCGAGTGTATTTACACTAGATTAGCAAAGTGGTAAAAACTATAAGTTGCGTCGAATATCCCTCACCCAAGTTAATTAGTATAAAATGGTAACATGGGTCAACGAGTTATTAAAAATGCATCTCGTTTCGACAGTTAATTAAATCAAGAGTTATCACACCCCTAAATTCACATAACAGTCTAATATGATTTTAGCGTCAACAAATACCTCAAAAATTATGCACGCAAGGTTGTAAGCACGAAGCGTTCATGATATGCCCTATCAAAACTCCTAGGCGTAATAATTAATACAACACACTTGAAATAGACTGGTAAAACTCCATCACCAAAGCAAAGCAACATGCCAACTCGAAATGAGTTCAATTCGACACAAGGTAGACTAACTTAGCTAGAAAGCATATTAAAAATGCGGTAAATGAAAGCGGTAAATAAACGCAATAAAACTACACTACAAAGCAAGTAAATGAAAGAAAGTAAACTAAATTAGAAAGCAAGAAATTAAGGAAATACAAAGTATATTAATTGGTAGGGAAGATGAATAGTCAACTTACAAACCCAAATGGGTGTCAAACCACGTGAGGAAGAAGAATGAGCTCTCAAACCCCCAAACCCTAACCTAAATGAACCTAAAATGAATTAATTTTTGAAAATAGAAACCAAAATTGGTTTATATAGTAAGTGGAAAAGAAATGAAGGAAAAAGAAAAGAAAAGGAGAAAAGCACAAAATATCTGGTAACCGTGGTCGACCGCGGCCAGGGGGCCGGTCGACCGTGCCTTCAATTAAAAGCACACTGTCTCCTTTCCATGGCAAAATCCAAAACCGCGGTCGATCGGGCCTCAAACTGTGGTCAACCGGTACTCTGCTTCTCAGTCTTGTTTTGTCCATGAAGAGGGGGAAAAGTTTACAAACGGAAATGACCATATCTTTCTCGTCCGAACTCCAAACGACACAGAGTTTATGGCCACACGACGTTAACTCAACAAAATATGCATTCGTCGAATTTCCATGAGCTGGAGAAGAAATGTGAATTAACTAAAATGCCCTTGAAGTAGCGTTTAGCGATGGAGCTTCTCTGAAATGCAACGGTTCCTCACTTTTAGCATTCCAATACCTACAAAAGCACAATTAACCCCTGTAAAGCATGTATATATCCAAATCCAAGGTTGTCTAGTTAATGAGCATAAATATAGGCATTTAGGATCGTAAAAGCGCTAGAATGCATAAAGATAACGGGAAAACATATACAATATTCGATACGAATCACACCCCCTAACTTAGACATTGCTAGTCCCTAGTAATGAAACAAACAAAACCAGTCCAGAGAGGGCAGTACAAGACTATGCATTGAAATATAAATGCCACTTTCGTAGGGAACACGATTGCATTTAGCATATGCAATTAGCCATTAAACCCCTAGGTTACCCTAGTGGACGAGTGTCATCTCATGAGGGTTTTCAGGGATGAAACCCACAAACATCATATGATTTCCTCAAAATATGCCCAAACCAACATGCGACAAGCCCAACAGTAACGAAAAAGATTTCATACGCATCATTAGCACAATGAACGAATTCAAACAAAATTCCGAAATCATTAACATTATTGAATGCACCTCATAGAATTGAAACCATAAAATGTGGGAGGGGAGCGAGCACATGCAAAGTATGATTTTGAAAAAACTTATATAAACCGAATAAACATAAAGGCACGCATAAATTCAATCCTCATGGGCATTACACTCATCAAGTAAATTCACTCGAAACAGGGAGGTAACACACGGAACATGTGGGCATAAAGAGTAAATGTAAATGGAAACTAGGTCGCACACATGTCACAAATGAAGAATGCTATATATAAAATGAAAAATTATAATCTCAATGAAAGATATCGCACATTAAAGGAGGCAAAATGCATTTTCACAGATTATCAAAACTATTTAAACCTTTGAATTACATATAATTAAGATCACGTAGGACTTGAATATGGTTATAGTGTAGGGCTGGCTAGGGTACGAAATGAAAGGAATGTATGTACGGATTCAAAGTGTTCGAAATGAAAACTTGGAATAATGGGAAGAATGCGGGCAATAACAAAATTGGAAAACTAGTTCCCAAAAAGGCATTGGATATAACAATTGGAAAGTAATCAAAGCTTATTGAACTATATACACAACATTTACAACTTTCTCTTTATTTTTCTTTTGTTCTTTTTCTCATGTTTTCTTTTGTTTTCTACTTTCCCTTTTTCATCCCTTTTTCACTTCTTTCTTTTCTTTACTTTTCACACTCTCATATGCCTAAATTGCAACCGCAACACAACAACAACATTCAATCCCAAGTAACATTCCAAACAAAGGTATGGAAGGTGTATGTATGGTTTAAAACTCTAATTTGGAGTTGGTTATGGGATTTTGGGTAATGAAAATAAAGGCTATATTAAGGCTCAGAGGGGTTGACGAGGGGAAACTTTTAAGGTGAGGTCAAGGCTAATATGGGTGATATAACAAAGATGGACTATAATCATTTCCAAAAGTTTACGCAATTCTCGAGTCAAAACAAACTTTGAAAATCATGCTCAAGTAACACATTTCGTATATGAACTCTTTTAATGAACGATCAATGAAAGAATAGAGAGATTACTAACGAGTGTAATGTTTTCAAAGAGGAAAGAAAAGTGTATACACTCACAAATGATGAAAGGTACAAAGCTTACTCGGTGTAAGTATATACAATGCAATAAAAGATTACCGAGTTATAAAAATCTTAAACCAAATCAATAGAACAATAAAAGTACATTTGCTCAAGGGATTAAAGTTTAATTCATGAAGTTATTCATAATATCAATAATTGAGGACTAAAGTCTAATAACTTCTAAAATCGAGAACATGCATCGTTGGGTTGTCTATTGGATCGGGACATTATTGAAATTTATCATCGGAAACAAAGGCAAAATGCCCAAAAAAGGAGAAAAAAGAAAGAAAATATTTTTGAAAATTTTCAAATTTTCTAAGAAAAGCATACTAAGTAACTAACATGCAAGCAACAACATGGACTAAATTAAGAAATGGATAGAATATACCACACCCCCTAACTTAAAACCTGACATTGTACTCAATGTTAATTAATAACCAAGTTAAAGAGAGGAAAATAGAGGTATTACCCAAAATTATAGGGATCCCCATAAGAACAAGTCCAAAGAATATACAAAACAAGTTAGTACCAAGCATAGCAAAAAAAAATAACAAAAAGTTAACTAATTACACTAGACTAAATTAAAAAGGAAAAAAAGATAAAAAGAAAGAAAGAATAAAAAGCTTACTATATAAAACCTACTATTTAGGCTTCACACTGACTATACACTAGAAGTCTAAATAGTTGAGGGTCCACCACAAAAGCATTTGACTTTGGAGGATAACCGGTGTACCCTCACTCTCAAGCATGCCCTCCGAAATATATGAATTTCGTTTGAACAATGGAAGGCATGTGTAAGGTGGAAGAAATGAACCATCGTCAATTAAATGTTTTGGAGGGACGATGGGAGATTTGGATTGAATGGGTGACAAAAACATGTGGGGTCCGAGAAAAGCAGAATATCCTCCCAAGGATTTTGAAATTGGAATGGGGGGTGGCGCACATGAGGGCAAATATGCCTTCATGGAAGGCGACTCGAGCAAGTACTCCTCATCGGTGAAAAGGTTTAAAACATTAAAGTTTGAAACCGAATCATCGGGTACTTGTGACGGTGTGATAATAGAGAATGAAATTGGGGAGGAAAGAAATTCAAACTCAAGATATGCATCATCATCTCTTGAAGATTGAGTTTCGAAGGAAATAAGATAGTTTTCAATGAAATGTTGTTCTTTGGGGGCCAAAAAAGAAATCATTTCATTGCAAATGGATATTTCGTCATTTTCATCCTCACTTTCAATATCTATTACCAATGGTCCAAGTCAACAATGGTTTGTTCCAAAGTAGGCGCAAGGTCCTTATCTGGTTCAAAACATTCCTCGACTTCAAAAGTCTCAGAAGAAAAATCATCGTCGGACTCAAATAATAAATCCAACTCATGCTCCCACAAACGTTTTTCTTACCGATAATGATTTTCAAGTTTCTCATGCTCAATCATACGCAATCCCTCACCAAAAGTCATAGGACGAGGTGCGAATACTTGAAAATGGGAACTTTGAAAATTACCATCGGACTTAAACTTAAACTCATTATTATAGGAATTTTGAAAACTATTGCAATTCGTTTAAAAATTCATATTATAAGGAATTAGAGGCCCAAAATCATTATCATCATCATCAAAATTCCAATAACCCAAGTTTTGACTTTCATTATACTCGCCCAAAGTCATTTTTGAATTTTTAAATTTTTGGGACTCTAAGTATTGACCGAAAGTCATATGATTACGGGCATTCTGAGAATTATAATAATGATTACCAAAAGAATTGGAATAAGACATGCTTACCCCAAAAATGGCTAGAAGTGGCGAATTCCACAAAGTAAATGTGCGGCCGAAAAATTCAAGCGATTCTTGGAGCTCAAATGTAGAAGTCCTACAAAAAATATTAGGCAAAAAATACAAATAGAAGGAAAATACTATGAAATACTAAATCAAATAAATTCTAAAATAAACTCATCCCCGATAACGACGCCATTTGATAGGCAGGGTTTCGCCGCGGTGTGAGCGTCACCTACGCACCGGTGGTTTTGAATTCAGCTCACCTAAACATATAAAAACCTAAACTTATGACTACACTTAACGACTGAGTATAGCGGCCAAGTTCGGGTATCAAAAATCCATAGAGATGACTTGCTAGAATTTATAAGGCTTAGTACTTCAGAAATAAAAGTGTAAAAGATGATTGTGCACAAAAAGGAAACGATGCACAAAAGGGAAGGATTAATCTAGGCGAGCGTATTTAAACTAAATTAGCAAAGCGATAAAAACTATAGGTTGCATCGAATATCCCTCACCTGAGTTAACTAGTATAAAACGATTGCATGGGTCGACGAGTTATTAAGACTGTGTCTTGTTTAGACAGTTAATTAAATCAAGAGTTGTCACACCCCTAAATTCGCATAACAGTCTAATATGATTTTGGCGTCAACAAATACCCCGCAAATTACGCACGCAAGGTCATAAACACGTAGCATAGATGATATGCCCCTTCAAATCTCCTAGGCGTAATAACTAGGACAACGCACTCAAAATAGATTCGTAAAACTCCATCACCAAAGAAAAGAAACATGTCATCCCGAAATGAGTAACCTAGACTAACTTAGCTAGAAAACATATTAAAAATGCGGTAAATGAAAGCGGTAAATAAACGCAATAAAACTACACTACAAAGCAAGTAAATGAAAGAAAGTAAACTAAATTAGAAGCAAGAAATTAAGGAAATACAAACTATATTAATTGGTAGGGAAGATGAATAGCCAACTTACAAACCTAAATGGGTGTCAAACCAAGTGAGGAAGAAGAATGAGCTCTCAAACCCTCAAAACCTAACCTAAACTAACATAAAATGAATTAATTTTTGAAAATAGAAACTAAAATTGGTTTATATAGTAAGTGGAAAAGAAATAAAGGAAAAACAAAAGAAAAGGAGAAAAGCACAAAATATCTGGTAACCGCGGTCGACCGCGCCTTCAATTAAAATCACACTGTCTCCTTTCGATGGAAAATTCCAAAACCGCGGTCGACCGGGCCTCAAACCACGATCGACCGGTACTCTGTTTCTCAGACTTATTTGGTCCATGAAGAGGGAGAAAAGGTTGCAAACGAAAATGGCCATATCTTCCTCGTCCGAACTCCAAACGATGCACCGTTTGTGGACATGCGACGCTAACTCAATGAACTACACATCCATGGAATTTTCATGAGCTGGAGAAGAAATATTTATTGACTAACATGCCTTTGAATTAGCGTCTAACGATGAAACTTCTTCGAAATGCAACGCTTCCTCACTTTTAGCGTTCGAATACCTACAAAATCACAATTAACCCCTGCAAAGCATGCATATATCCAAATCCAAGGTTGTCTGGTTAATGAGCCTAAATATAGGCATTTAGGACAGTAAAAGTGCTAGAATGCATAAAGATAATGGGCAAAAATATACAATATTCGATACAAATCAGCCACCTATTGTGGAGTAGTGGTAAAAGTCTAGTGATGGAATTTAGTTTTATTATTTCTTCAAATTTATCACTGGTCTTAAAATCTGATGCTTTTTGAGCCATTTTATTGGTCTTTTAATTTAAAAACCAACATAATTTAATATGACTTCATCAAATTTAGGTAGTAAATTCAACGCCGCCTGGTTATATAAAGTCAAACCACTATTGACACATATGTATTCACCAACTAACTATCATATAACTAGCTGAGATTCTCAATAGATTTTTATTATAGAAGCATTATAGCATTAAAGGATCTCTAGGCCCATTATGACAACTTCCTATTCCCTTAGATTATTGGAACACGTGTTTTCTTCTAATCTATAGCTATGTTTGGTTTTAATTTTCTCGAGGGACTCAATAATTACCCCTATTCCTGACATTATTTATTTCTTTGAACCATCGAACCATAGATTTCATGGGCTTAAGGGGATATATATATATATATATATATATTCACATTCTAGATCATCCTCACATGGATGATCTCCAAGAAGTTTGCCACTTCCTATTTTGTTAGCTCTTTAAGGGATATAATACATGAAAAACTCATATATAACTAATACCCATTTGCCAATCATATTACGAAAAATAGGCTTAGTTAACATGTATTTAATCCAATCAAATTTCAAAATGACTTACGCTTCTCTAGGAAATAAGTAATATCTCAATTTCATTAGTGAAAAATACTAGGTTAAACATATTTTTTCCATTACAGAGTATCTATATTCATAATCATTCATAAATCTACTTAGATAATCACAGCCTGATCCTTGTGCTTTTCACATCCTTGTTCCAACAACACTCTAATTAAGGCATCAGAGGTAGAAATGTACAGCTTCGGTGGTCTATCTTTCCATAGATGTGTCAAAAGTGGTGGTTTAGCCAAGTATCTCTTGAGCGTTTAGAAAGCAAGCTCATGCCCTTCCTTCCAATATATCTCTTCTTTCTCTTTTAGCTTCAAGAAAGGAGATAATACTTCAGTATTTCCTCTTGCATTGGATATAAATATATAAATTAAATTAACTTATCTAAAAAACCTTTGTAATTCTTTTTTGTTCTTGGGGGAAATGATTTCAATTATTAAACTGCTAACTTCCACCGATTGATCAATACATTACTTTTCAAAAATTTATTTTAATTCATTTTCTCATGGAGTACCCTCACAAATGAATCTCTCGGGTTGTGTTTACTTTTTCTCGGCGTGCATGATATTAGGAGTAAATGTAATGGAACACGATTTCACGCACACAAATTGAAAGGCGGATATATTTAGGGTGAAAATATTTCATGAACGGGCTACACTCATTGAAAAATGGAAAACATCATCTTTTATCCTCACCAATTAGTCTATTTATTATCTTTTCGTATTTTAGCTCTCCATGCGGTAATTAATTTTGTTATTTGGACTCGGCTAGAACTTTTTCAAGTAAAATATTTTGGGTAAAAATGGAAATGTTTTGGAAATCTGGAGTTGAAGAAATTGCTTGCGACGTCCGTTAGCACTTGCATTTGCTAATTTTCTATTCTTTTTTTTCATTATATTTTTTTCTCATAATTTCTTCTATTATTATAATTTCTTTTTTCTTTCTATTTTTGTTTGATAATTTTTTTTTTATTTTTCTTGCCCCATTTTATTCACCATTTGGCGTAATTGATGGATCTTTCAATTTTCAAAACTCAGGGCTAATCGAGTTTTTGAGTTATCAAACGAAAAGGTTATAAATTTTTTGGACTTGTAAAAGAATTTTTTTTATGACTTTTTTGGATAATATTTTTTGGTAAACAAACGATGGCCTAAATTCATTTATCTAAATTACTAATCAAGTGCGTCTCAAGGTTAATTTTAATTTTGAGATATTTTTAGCACATTTTCAAAACAATATTTCTCTCGTTTTTCGTAACCGATAAAGCGTGATTTAGAGATAATCAACGACTTTTTACTACTGAAAAGAACTTTGAGTTAACTTTTAACTTGGATTGATTTAATTACTCGAAAAAAGTGATAGGCTTAAAAATCTCACAGGGTTAAATAATCTCCATACTTACTCGTTAAATCGTCAAGTTTTGCTCAATTTTCATTTTTGGTCAATTTCGACGGCCTAGTGCGTAATATTTTTACAAATTCAGACTTTAAACAAAAATTGAGTGATATTTTTGAAGATTTTAAATTCCATTTTTTCAAGAAAAATATTTTTGACTGTTTTTGTAATGTTGCAATTTTTTTGGTCATTTTAAAATTTATGAAGTTTAAAGATGCATTTGTACCCCCTTCCCCTAGACTTTTGTATTATCCTCAAGAAAAATGACTAAAATCTAAATAAGAAATAATAGTGAGAAAATGAACAAGGAAATATTAAAATTCAATAAGATAAGAATAAACTCAAATAATATCGCATTCAATAAGAGATTGTTAAAAGTAAAGAACTCCATAAAAAACACGACTAAGCAAGCTAGTGAGAGGAGCAGGGTGCATTGGGTTGGCAGGTGTATGGGTCATAGAAGTAGTCCAAAAATTTTGGATTCGGACCCATGTTTAAGTGGTACATGTCCTCTTAATGGCGCATCATTATGATCATGTCGCGCATGTATTCTCGACGATCCCCCTCGTAGTCCATGCAGTACTCAGTAATGAACCCGTTAAGGTAAGTCTCTAATAAATCAATAAGGCTATTAATGATCGTCGTATTACAATCGTTCTCATCAAACTCCTTCTCGTAATCCGGGTCAGCCTCCTCTTACTCCTCGTAGTCCTCCCCCTAACTTGGACTTCCTCCTCACTTTCTTCATCGTCATCGCCATCCATTTCGACATCCTCAAAAATAGGTGGGGATTACATATGCCACATTTGACTAGTACTTTTCCCAATGGAAGATGCATTAATGGGTTTTAGCGATCATATGTAGGAACCCTTCGGTTACATGAGCATCTTGGCAAAATGAGCAAATAACCACACATACGGAAGAGATATTTTACCGATCTTGTCGAATGCGGCGGTAGTGATCTCTTGGAGATATGTGTGAGGCATGCTAATGTGGGCTTACTCGTCTAGGAAGTTATATAGAAAGTGTCATGGTGAATTTGGATGGTGTTGTTGTTTTTATTTGGGAGTATTGTGGCACACGTGATGATATGGGAATAGCGGACGTCCTCAGGAAGTTTTTTGATGAGGAAATTGCCTTTTGTCCACTCATTTATGAGCGCCCAATGGTCAACACATGCTTATTTCAAGAGGAGGGGAGCGGCATCTGGGTAGGTGTGATTTTGACATATGGTGACCTCCTCAGCTCGAATTTTTTGTTGAATGATCCAGAGGTATGGCGGGATAATTTTGCCATGGACGTATGCTTCATATTAGCCCCGAGATTATGATCTAACATCCCATAGAAGAGACGCACAATGTAATATTAGACTCGGTCGAGTGGTTTTAACCATTAGCACTACCCAAAGCAATTAATTAGTTTGGTGACCTCGACGGCAAAGTCGTCCCGCACTACTTTTTGCTTGATGAAAACCGATCGGGTGGGACCCAAAAAATGTCTCCACCCAGTTTCACTCTTGGCTTGAGCGAAAGACCTCATTTTCCCCCTCATCTATAATGTCGATGGAGTCATATTTTTTTGGTCTAGCCATAATAGAAATAGGAGACTAGGATCTTGAGAGAAAAGGGAAGGAAGAATTTATTATTTTTGTTGTGGGGGAATAGTTGGGGAGGGTGGGTATTTATAGGTGTTTGGGAGGTGGGAAAAAATTGGAGGGGGTGAATTTTGGTGGGTTTTGGGTTGGAGGGAGTTAAAAGGGTGGGAAATTCGTGTATGGAGGTAAGGTGAAGGGTTGAGAGGGAAGAGGGTATGAATATTTGGGTGGGAATTGAAGAAAAGGGGGGAAGAACCCCATTTTGTCCCTTCAGGGGGGTGAACCAATTTGGCTGTTCAGGCTATCCAAATGTGAGTCTTTTTTCTTTTTTTTGCATAGGCTCAGGAACAGTGGTGGGGGAAAACTTTCAAACTATCTACAAGGACCCTCAGTTGACTAATGGTGACTGAGGCACTTCAAAAATTCACCATTTTATGACTTTCGCTCTCTCGGGACATGTTAGGGTAAAGTCAACATTCCTAACTCTTGCTAATTAAGACTCAAATTATACAGAAACACGCTAAAACACGCACATAACTAATAACTATATAACAAACTCACCCCATACGCATCGAGGGTGCGATGACTTCTCTCCAAAAATATATTCATCCCCATATACGGGGTCCAATAACCATATTGTGTCGGCTTCCCCAACACACGCCTCTAGATACGATTTTAGGTGATGTTCATTAACCTTGAACGTGTTCCCATCCTTAGGATTCTCAACTTCTATCGCACCATATGTGAACACCTCTCTCACGACGAATGGGTCGATCCACATTTAACAGAACTTACCGAGAAATAAATGGATACATGAGTTGTACAAAAGCACTTTTTAGTCTAGATGACACTCTTTTTGATTGATATTTTCCTGGTTCACTATTTTCATTCGTTCTTTAGAGATGAGGGTGATTTCATATGCATCATTGCATATTTGTTTTCAACTCATGCAATCACAGTTTTCGCACTTCTCCGATAACCGATGGCAAAAACTTGATGCAATGCAGAATGTGTATGCTATGCATGTACCTACAGCTCAAGTACAAGTCGACCGCTCAAGTAATTCTCGGTAAGTCGGGGTTGAATCCTCAAGGAATAGGACAAAAATAGACAAGAACTATAAGGTAGGCTTCTAAAACCTAGGTATCAACTCTCGAAAAGAAAAGAAAAAGGTGATTATGTTTTGGAAAGAATTCTAATTAACTATAAATAATTAAGTTAGCAAGTGCAATTAAATTAAAGAAAGAAAGAAACTAAAAAAATTAATTTATTGAAAATAATTTAGGAAAAGTTGAGTTAGGATCCAATCCCCTGAACCATAGATATTTTTGCTAAATATAAAATTCTTGACACCTGTTGATGCCTAAAAATGGACTGATTCCAAATTTATGATCACAGATAAAAATAAGAGAAGTAAATCAAACTACACACATGAGACAAGGTTTTTACACTGGTTCAGCTGTGAAATAGCCTACGTCCAATGTTGTTTTTATTCAGTACGATTTACAATATCTAAGTATGTCATGCATATGAGTGAGTCGAGTTATCCCTTGAGATAAGGGAGCGATTTATATTTATAGGGGTCCAAAACCTTAAAGATGGAGTGCCTTTATATTTCCAGGCATTTACATCTGTGTACAATATGTAAAACTCTTGGCATTCAGTGCTGGTTGGCATCCCATCCGAGTAGGCTATTAGTATTTCTGTTTTCTGGCTTTCTGGAGTTGGCCGGCACTCCACCTGACAAAGTGTCTCTGAATTCGATCAATTAGGCTGGTCGGCTACGTTCGAGGACAGGTTTACATTCATCATTGATCCACGCAGGAGTATAATTTTTATATACAACAAAATCCCCCAATGCTCCATTCTTGAGGCTTGCATGAATGTATAGAGTATTTATCCCGGGAAGCTGCTCGGCATACTGCTTATGTGTTTGGTCGGCAGACGACCACCTATACTTGTAAAAAATTTCACAGGAACAGTTTGATGATGGATTTTTTGTAAATAATTCAAACTTTTTTATGCCGCCAAAGGTCACAATTGTCTTTTGACGATTCAGAAAGTGTGCAGTCGGTGGTAGCTATACGGTTCATTCAGTTACTCATTCAATTCTCATTTCTCAAGGAAACCTATAAATAGGTACGAAGTTTCCCTCTTTTCTTTCTACCTCAAATCGTCTGAACTTTAGTTATCTCTTTGCTTCCAAGTTTTTTTTCTGTGCGATCGTTTTCTACCATTTTCTTCTTCAGTTTTTGCCATCATCTTTAATTCTCTATAAGCCTTATTTTCACTTTCCTCTATTTTATCATCTTTTTCTCTTTTTCACCATGGTTCACATCATAGATGAGAACTCGTTAGATGAGTTTAGAGAAAAGAGAAAAATTTTAAGTTGGGTAGATTTAGATATACCTAGGGGGTCTTGTAGATGTTTATTCCCTCCCTGAGGGTCACTGGATCCCTACTTAGTTTATAGGAGAGTGTGGCATCACCTTTCCACCTAACCCTTTTTTCTTGAATTTTGATAATACTTCGATGTTGTCCCTACTAGAATAGCCCCCAACACTTGGAGGATTGTGAATGGAGTTCATAGGATAAACAAACGTAGGGTTTTGCAGTTGATATTATGTTAAAATTAGGTCATTGTTGAAGAGAGTACCTACTACTTGAAGACTAGGCAAGCCAATAGGGATTTAGTAGTAAATATATTAGACTCCAATAAGGATTATTGGAAAAATGGTATTATTGTCAAGAACTGGTAATATGTTCCCCTCCCTACAGGATTGGCTTATAATGATCCCAGATGTCCTCAATCACGACGTGACATAAGTTATAAATCTATTCATTATTTTTTCCTCCGTTGTTATGCATTTATGATATCTGCTGACTAACTTTGTTGTTTCTTTTTTATGCAGAGGAAAGTATAAAAAAGGTATCCTAAGGAAGGGGAAATCAACCTCAACGATCTTAAGATCTTGTGGGGCTTGAACCAAAATATTGGAGAAGAACATTCCAATGCTACTTCACTATTGTTTTAATATATAAGTTCCATCACTTCTTTTGTTGCCCGAACTACACTTGTTTTGCCCCCCATTGGTGTCAACTTTGAGGAGGATCTTGTGCCAACTTCCTTAGTCACTAAGTCTATTAGGGATGAATTTATCCCAGGAGGAACCTGTTCCTCTTTTGAGTCTTTGGACATTTTTTATATTCCTCTTTCTCCTTCTGTAGATATAACTAAAAGGAAGATGCCCAACCTGATAGGTGGTCCACCTATCTCATACCTTCAAGAAAGATGTTGATATTGGTAAGAAGCCAGCTGAAAAGAAATCTCAGGCCAGTGACAAAAGGCCTATTGGTACTAATGAGACTCAGACTATTGAACCTCAATTGAAGAGATTGAGAAAAGGTTTACCTGATCCTTCAAAATAGGTCCAAAAAAATTCAGTCGAGGAGCAAGCTTTAACTGCAAAGAAGACCACAAATTAGTAAGAGTTGGTGAAAAGAATTCAGGCTGACCATGACATTGGATCAACCTCTGTTGCTGTTAACCTTAGGATGGTCAGGGGTTTGATTAGGTATGGAGAATTTCCTAGTGATAGAGTTGCGTCAGAACCCATGTCCAGGTCCAGGCTAACTAAAATAGATTGCCATAACTTGGCACTGCTAAGTTTCTTACTTTTCTAATTTCTCCTCTATGGCGATGAACTTTTTCTGATGTCTGATTTTTTCCCTTCTTGTAGTTCCTGGTTGAATTTAACCAGATGATGGAGAATGACGATAAAGTATGTTCTTCTCTAGGAGAGGTTGAATATGCCTTTAAAGATTTGAAAAAACTCTTTGGCAGCCTTTCGACAAGCATTAGAGATAAAGCAAAAGTTGTGGGAAGGAGAATTAAAAAAGGAAAATGATAGATCCAATGTTGCTGAAGGAAAGATAAAGGCTATCGAGGAGAGAGATGAAGATTCCGAGAAAAAACTAAATGATGCTGAAGGAAGGTCCAAGGCTGTCGAAGATAAACTTTCAGATGCCATAGAGAGGGAACAAGCTGCTAAGGGCAAGGTGAATACTTTGAAGGCCAAAGGTAAATATGCCTTTTATAAAGGATGGGAGAAGGCTGTGAATGCTGCCTTTGCTCAGGTTAAGTATGCTAAGAAATGGTCGTTCAAAGAAGGTTGGACTCAAGCATTGAAGGTGGTCGGCACAGAAGAAAGTTTTGAGTTATTCACAAGGCATGGCCCTGATAGCACTACACCAAAAACAGGAAACTGGCATGGTTTAAAACCATGCCAGACGCAATCTGACACGGTTTAAAATCGTTCCTGATTTCCCAAACTGGCACACTTTTAAATTGTGCCAGTTTTTTATCTGGCTCGCTTTTAGCACGCTTTTAAACAGTGCTAGATGTTAAATCTGGCACGCTTTTGGCACATGTTAAAATCGTGCCAAATTGTCTATTTTCTAGCACGCTTTTGGCATGGTTATAAAGCGTGCCAAATTATTTTATAAGCGTGATCAATTTTATAAATTGTTACGGTTTTGGCACGGTTTTAAACCGTGCCAGATCTTTTAATTAATAAAAAAAATAATAGGAAACAAAATTAGAAAATCTGCAAATTCCAAATCTGGTAAGAAAAATATTTATTATTTGCAAAAGAAAATCAATAAAATTCACAAATTAAGAATATCGCAGGTTGTTGATAAACTAATGTGCATACAAACTTCAAAAAATTATAAGAGTTAATATATCCCAGATAAAAAAAAATTGGGCATAATTTCCTCTATCTTTTGAGCATTCGAAAACCTGCTGATATAAAGTATGCCAATATAAAGTTGCACGACCATAAAAGTCGACAATAAAACTACTATAGTCAGGACAACCATAAAAGTAAGAAATAAAATCACTAAATCTTGCACATCCATAATACAAAAAATAGAATCCTGAATATTAACGACACTAAATAAATAATTCTCATGTTGTAAAGCATTGACTTCTTCGTGTGTTCCAAGTGGATAAAAGATATCGATTGAATGTCATCCTGCAAAAAAAAAATAGGACACAAAAAGATATGATATTAGTAACCAAGTGATTTTAAAAAAATTGTATTTAAGCTGAAAAATTGCATATACGAGTTACAATTATTATTATATTCTCAGACTGAAAGTCTCGTGACTACGTGGTTAGTTCATACGAGTTACATTAGTCTCATACCGTGTGTTAGTACCTCTTATGGGGCCGTTTGGGTGCTGGTTTAGGTTTTCACCCTTTAAGGACTTGTTTTTAAGCCTAATCTAGATATTTTCAAATTATCGTCATATTCTCAATCCGAGAGACCCATTACTACGCGGTTATTTCGAGAAAATTACATTGGTCCCGTGTGAGGTGTTCATGCCTCTTACGGGGCCGTTTGGAGACTAATTTGGGTTTTCACACTTTAACGGCTTGTTTAAGCCTAATGTAGATATTTTCAAATTATCGCCATATTCTCAAATCGGGAGACCCATTACTATGCGATCAGTTCTTACGAGTTACATTGGTCCCGTACGAAGTGTTCATGCCTCTTACAGGGCCGTTTGGGAATTGGTTTGAGTTTTCACTCTTTAACGGCTTGTTTAAGCCTAATGTAGATATTTTAAAATTATCTTCATATTCTCAGACTGGGAGAAAAGTGACTACACGGTCAGTACCTACGAGTTACATTCCCGTGTGAGGTGTTCATGCCTCTTACGGGGCCATTTGGGTTTTGACCATTTAACGGCTTATTTTTAAGTTTAATCTAGATATTTTCAAATTATCATCATATTCTCAAATCGGGAGATCCTTGACTACGCGATTATTTCGTATAAGTTACATTAGTCCCGTGCGAGGTGTTCATGCCTCTTATGGGGCCGTTTGGGGACTGAATTGGATTTTCACCCTTTAACGACTTATTTTTAAGCCTAATCTAGATATTTTCAAATTATTGTCATATTCATAAATCGGTAGACCCGTGACTACGCAATTAGTTCCTACGAGTTACATTGGTCCTGTGCGAGGTGTTAGTGCCTCTTACGGGGTCGTTTGGAGGATGGTTTGGGTTTTCACCCTCTAATGGCATAATTATTTTGATTTAGGACACCATAATATATTAACAATGTTAAAAGCAAGACCGTTTTAACAATAGGGAACTAAAATGTATTTTAAGCATCAAATAAAGAGGAATCTAAAATATATATTGAGCATGAGAGAGCATGAAAACTCAAATAAATATTACCTTTATCATTCGTTGGTGTCATTAATGGGAGGAAGACAGTCATCGTGCCAATACAAAAACATATTGTTACCCACATCTCCCAACGTCTCACAAGATCCTTGCTTTCCAACCCAAACTGGATATTCAGGAACTTTTATGAGGTCGAGTACGATCTTCACTTGTCTCTTTCCTAACTCATGGAAGTGAACTGAAGATACAGCTCCTGGCAGCAATTTCCTACCATAACCGATGACTTGACAAGTGTGAGATAGTATTTTGTATTCCACCATGGAGTTAAAACTTAAAACTTTGGATGAGAGGGGAGTAAAAGGACTGGAAGGAGTTGGAGTGTTTATAGATGGTAATGCATGAGTATTATGTCCAACACATGCGAACTTTCCACTCTCAAAATTCTTTATAAAATCTGAGAGTGTAGACTTCACACCCTCAATTTCTTCTCTGAGGTTATCCACATGATCCTTATAACTTTCGTTGTCCACATTTACCTCTTGAAGCATTTCTCGAGTAAATGAAGATGCCAATACAGCTGCTCTAGAAATCGTGGACCCAACGCAACGAACACGTCCTCGCGTGTCTTTCCCTAATACATCAAAAATTGGCTCAGCATCCAAGGTCTCCTCTTGACCACTCGCTTGGTATACATCTAGAAACATTTTAACCTTATCTTGTACACGAAGAAATTAAAGTTATCATTTGAATTACATATTGGGTAAAAGAAGCAAAAAGGAAAACATTAAAACTAAATTATCGCAAATGCTTTATCACGAGGTGCATAATCTTCGCCTTTTATTTTATGAGCCGAAAACCACAATTCAGCGCGGGTTGTTTCACGCCCATGCTCATCTTTCCAATTCTCTGTAGTTAGGGCATAACCATAACGACCCGTGTTATGAGTAGTCATTTTCGCACAATTTCGTTTTATCTCTTTATTTTTTTTCTCAAATCCTTTTGGCCCCGTACGGCTTCATTGTCACAAAATACCTCCCAATCCTCGGGTTTAACATTTTTAAGAATATTCTCCCTCCACTTTGTAACATCATCATCCTTAAAATTTACCCTTATCTTGGCCTTGAACTTATTCTAAGAGTCGTTAGCTTTTTTCATAAACATGTTTTTTTGATTATCTTTCACATCGGGAAAATCTTTCTACAATATATGAAAGAAACAAAATTTATCATTATGTAATTAAATTTAGTAACTATTACAATTGTAGCAAAAGAGAAAAAATATTATACCTTGAACATTTTCCAAATTTGATTCTTATATTGCACATCTACATGTCTCCATGTTGTATAAGAAACCGGTACATGTGTCCTTGCGAGGTCTCCCCATCTAGTAGAGGGTGTAGCTAAATTATCCCCCACTAGAAGGCCATGCTCGTTAAATTTTAATCTCTTCGTAGAAAGTGCATCACCCATTGTCGAAGAACTCGAAGCAACCTTCGAGCGGGAGTTTGATTTTGGTGTCGCACCACTTGGTGATGAATTTTAAGTATCACCCACCTGAGACATTATTTATCTGACAAGAGATTGTTTGGCACAAAAATAATCAAAATAAATAGAATATTATATCAGCAAAACAAATATTGTACAATTTCTATTTGCAGTCACAAAAGTTGGTAAACATGCTTCTATTAGATTAAGTTAAAAGTCCAATATCGATTGCAAAATTTGTTCGCATTATAGATAGAAACATGCCAAATTAGGCTCTGAAATCGCCACATACCTATTATAGTATCGTTAACTTTTTAATAAGAATACATTACTGTTTTTGAGCAGTTTGAAAGGTTATTTTTGAGCAGTTTTAAGGGTTATTTTGAACATTTTTAAGCGCTATATTTTCATGGTAAACAAGCCTGTTTTGGGGTTGTTCATTTTGAACAAATTCTGGCAAAGTAAAACAGCCCAAATGGTTCACAATTATAATCCTATGTATCTAAAGTAGTTAGTATATTCTAGTTATATTTTATGTAGTAAAATGTTGCACTTAAAATGACTATAAATGTTCAAATTGATGGATTAACGTGACACCAACCATACACCACTGCTACTAATTTCAATTTATAAAACTGGTAGACATTTTGAACAACTATTAAAAATTATGTTAATACGATAAGAACTCATTGCTTATGATTTGTCTCAGTAAATAGAAGAACATTCCTTATGTGTGTACAAATGATTAATCTACCCAGTGGCATCAATGTTAGCTGATTCAAAATCTAACACTACCCCAATTGAGCAAGTTTTTCTCTCAACCTTTAGTGAAGATGGAATTGGTAAATCTAGATACATGAATCAGACCACTAAGGATACATAATGCCCATATAATGGAAATTCACGTATTGTGATTGTTGTGGGTAGAGCACCAAAAAGTGTCGAGAATTTCAAAATGGTACAACAACTTGTAGATAAACTTAGTGCTATTAGTGCCGCTATTGATGCCGAATATGTTCCTAATGATCTCCAGGTTGGCCAAACTGGAAAAATTGTGGCCCTAGATTTGTACATGGATTTTGGTGTTTCGGGAGTTATTCAACACATAGCAGGCATGAAATATTCTAAGGTTATTGTTAGTGTAAACAAAGATGCTGATGAACCTAGTAAAAAAATGATATCAAAGTTCAATAGATTCAATAGATTGACAATAACTAAATACCAAAGTTTAAATAGTAAAAAAGTGATAGCAGGTTCGAATATAAAGCCACAACATTATATGAATTCGGTGTCTAAAAGTTCCAATAACTTATCATTTTCCTCGAGAATGGAGTTGTACATCGTACGATCAATCTCAATCGCATCTATTTCTGTTGGAACAATAGGCCCCCAATTTTAAAATCTTTGGCCCCCAATTTTAAAATCATCTTACTTCACAAAAAGTAATTTCCTTTTATGAGAGTTGCGAAAGTGTAAGATGATTCAAGTGACCACCAAATTTTAATTTCTTCCCAAATTAAAATTAAACCAAGTGAAATTAGATTAAAACACACACACAATTTTGATTTCACTTAAGCACAATTAATTAACCCAAGTCCTAGAAATTTGCCTAAGTCATATTTCTCAATTTTATTCAATTAGGCCAAACCAATTTTATGAAATTAAATTAATGACTTGAATTAACTACACATTACCCAATATTTATTTAACACAAAAATAAATTAAGTAGTGATATAAACAAAATTTTATCTTTTTACCTAAGCATGCGTTCTAGGTGATATAGCAAGATAAAATTAAACAATGAATCACTACGCCGCGATGTACGAGGAAAAACCCACAACGGGAAAAAACCTCGGACGGCCCTAGATTCAAATCCACTAAGTATGATTTTACAAATACAAGACAGTATACTTACAACACTCGACTCGATCCCTCTCAATCCCCGACGCTCCTTCTTGTATACACCTCCGCCTAGCGAATAACCACGGAGCTCCACCGCGGTCTGGAAATCCCCCAATCGGAATTTTTATGGTCACCGCCACTCTAACAAGGAGCCTTTATCCAAGTCGATAAAATAATGCAAACTTCTTCTTCTTTGTGGGATGTAGAAGCAAACCCAAACGATCTCTTCAATGCGGTAGAGATGAACCCGATGCCAAACTCCAAGCAATGTATATATATATATAGAGTAACTTGTATTAAACAAACTTTGGGTGTGAAACAAGTATTTTTCTTGAAAACCAACAACACTTAAACAATGAACTTTTTCTTTTTAAAATTAAGCTCTCAAACTCTCTCTTGGAGATGGAGGATAGTGAAAAAGTTAAGTTAAAAAACTTGGTTCCCGCACTTAGATATTCAGGAAAAGAGTTAGTGGAAAAAGTTAAGGGAATGAGGGGAAAAAACTGCTCAAAACTGCCAATTAACTGTTCCCGCCAAAATTTGTTTGAGCGAGATTTTCGTTTGAACGAGCGTTCTAACGAAGTTCCAGTGTGAACTCGTTAGAAATATCGTTGGAAAACTTGTTCGAACCATCATTCTCGTTCGAACGATATTTTGAACGACATTCCAGTGGCCTTTTGGGGAACTCGTTGGCAAACTCGTTCGAACGACATTGTTGTTCGAACGACAAACTCATTCGAACGAACCTCCAGAAAGTTGAAATATTTATTTTTAGCCCATAAACTTTATATACTTTATTTTAAAGTTTTAATAAACTCTTTCTTAAAATAAATGACAGTTTTAAATAAACTACACCCAATATAAAATGTTCCAAGCTCCTATATATATATTCAAAATGAATTCATACCTTAGGAGTAAACGGAACAATGTTGATGACGTAGAAACGAGGCATTACAAACATGGCATTTGATGAAGCTTTATGAACTTGGCCGCTACATCTTCAACTTTAGTATGTCATAGGCTTGAAGGATGATCAATAACTGTATCCTATGACTCAAACGTTTTTGTCAGGAATTGAGTCAAAACTACAATGGACTCAATTGGAAATTTGTGTCCTTACAAATCTCCCTCTTTGGCTATTCCGGGACAAAAACAAAACAAAAATCCTAAAGTGCCGTCAAGCTCTACTAGACTAACAAAGATGTCCCACCCAAAATAAAAATACAATGCTTGACTCAAACAACCCAAGGATCAATATCTTTGCCCGATGATGAACGTTGCCATTAAGAAGAATTAATGCACACTTAAGCAAACTATCAAATGCATAGGGAATATCAAGAATATTAAAATCATGTAAATTAAATACTTCCCTAAATTAATTCTCCCCTTTATCAACTATGATCAACTTAGAAAGACGTCTCCCCCTAAGATAAATCTCCCCCAAACTAAGATATGATTATAATAGGAATAGATACCATTTCTCCCCTATCATTCTCCCCTTTTTTGTTCAGGAATAGACAAAGGCTAAAGAATTAAAAATTAACTTATCTTCCCCAATTAAAGCATATACACCCTCTAAACTAAGCAAGGGATAAATAGAATGGGATAACAAGCTAAAAACGTGCAATTGTGCATAAAGTGATGAGAACATTAAAGCATATAGGCAACTAAATCATAACTAATTCATACAAATGAATACCAACTATGATGCCAAAACAAATGATACCAAATTGACAAATAAGATTCTAAGCATGTGATATCAAACAAACTACGCAACAAACAAGGTACCAATTAAAAATTGAAGCATAAATGGACAAGCTAAACATGGAAAAGACTTAATCAAAATATCATATATATGTATACACAATAGATACAAGCTAAGAATAAGTACAGACATATAGATATAAACACCAAAATGACACAAAACAAAGATAGGCTTTTCACACTCGTATGACAAAAATGTGTCATATGGAAACGGAAGTGTTGGGGTGTGAACTAATAACAATTAAATTTAGACCCAATCACTTAAAACATGTTCACTGAGTTCTCAATTGATTGCAAACTTCGTCACATTTGAATATAACCTCATGTGACAATATAGATTGAACTCAATTAACAAACATACACAATGCATACAAGCCTAGCATGTTGATGATTCTACGAACCAATAGAGTCATGACATTGAAAACACAACTAGGATAAATGGACATTGTGCAAACCGTTGATATACCATCCAATCTCCCTCAATAAGCATATATTAATTTTGAATGAATATATCAATCAAACTTAGGCCTTGGCAATTATTTTTCTTTTTAATGCCAGAATTCTATTTTTAGGCCTCTGGACCACGTATTAACAAACGGTGGCTTACTGTTCGGAAAGGATAATAAATACTTTTGGAGCCCTTCCCCTTCCCCATGCACATTTATATTTATCATTTTTTTATTTCTCACAAATCTCATGTGCAACGGATTTTGATATGCACTAGTCCTCCTAGGTCACAAATATGTACATGATAAGATTGGTAGGAGAACACCTCACAAATCTCAAATATACATATGAAGTTAAAATTTCTAATAAGCTCGTGCATGTATGAATAGAGGCATATAAAAATAGAATCCATTTAATCAACACAAAATCCAACTACCCCATGTAAGCATGGTAAAGAATATAATAAGAATTGGCAGTATAAACCAAAAGTTCTAGCCACATGGGAGTAAAAAAGATGGGAATCAAACACAAGTATATGCCACATAAAGTGTGTCAAACTAAAATACACACAAAATAAAATCTTTTTGAGTTTTTGAAATTTTTAACCAAAAATAAAAATATATACTCAAAAGACAAACAAAAATCATTTGAATTTTTCATTAAGCTTAAATTACAAAGAGATAAAACCCAAATGATAAACAAAAATATTTTTTTATTTTTCATTTAATGTAAATTAAAATGAAAGAATAAAATACAAAAGATAAACAAGTCATGATTTCTAGCATTAGATATGAAATAAAGTAATGACTAGAAAATGACTAAACATGCATACACCTAGCAATGATATATAATATGAAGCACAAAAGGCTAGAGTATGCAAACAAAACTAACACATTCAACCTTTAAATTTAGCAAGGGAGGTTTCATGTGAAAGCAAATGAGAATCAACAAATCTAATATCTAGCACGTCTAAGAATGATTTCAGAACCCATATCGATGTATATTTAAAATGATGAGATTTGGAAATTAATGAAATGCTAGACATATACTTCCTAGGACTTCTTTTAAGATCAAAACAAAATGACCTAAGGTGACCTTTCCTACCACAAAGAAAGCATGTGAAAATACGAGGAATGATACCTACAGTGTGACCTTTTCTAAAATCCTTGGATAAAGTTGACCCTTTAAAACAAACAATTGTGTAAAGACGTGATGTGTGATAATTGATAAAATTCGTAAGTTTCCAAGAACCCTTATTTAATTAGAGTCTACTTTTAAATCAAATAAATACAGCCCCTAAACATGCATATAAATCTACCACAAAAAATAAAGCATGCAACACAGTAAATATGATGAGACACAGATTTCAGGAAAAAACCCCTTTCGGGTAAAACCTTTATTTCACTATGAATATATAAATCGCAACTTACAATTACATAGAGAAATCTGCAATGGATCAACGCGCATCCAACCAACAAAGACATGTAGTCTTGAACTCAATAAGAGAATACACGCAGCACCCTCCAAGGACTCGCAGCACAAACAACAAAGGAAGAACCGTAACTCTCCTCAATGACACGCAACCATAACACTTTGTAGAGACTCCCTCAGCAATAACACGCAACTCTCGATTGCAAAGATCTCCCCACAAAGGTTGAACAATAGCAAAGCTTGTGTTCTAGGGTTCCAAAAGATTCACTAAAGTAATTGGGATTTTTGTGTGTGAATTAGAAAGATGTTTGGCACATCACAAAATGAAGTCTTGTTGTGTTTGAACTCTTAGAAACTTTTTCTCAAAGACTTGAAAAATACACCACCGAAATAGGAATATATATAGGAAATTTGAGTCGGTGGTAAAAAATCTGACCGATCTGTTCGAGATTATCAAGACCGGATCGGTCCGATTTTGATGCTGGATCGGTCCGGAGCGGATCGATTCATTTTTTAAAATGGCTTTTTTGGTTCGGCTTCGATCCGGGGTTTACTATTTTTCATGCAAAGAGAATCGGTCAGATTTGGATGCGGATTGGTCCGGTGGCAGATCGATTCATTTTTAAATTGACCGAATCGGTTCGGTTTACCAGAAAACAAAATTCTTTTAAAAACCTCATTTTGCTTGAAAAAACTTACTTCTTATTTTTATAAAATCATTTTATAAAAGTTTCCTAATACTAAGTATGAAACTTTAAGGGAATTAAAAACAAAACTTTTCCAAGTTCATTCTCGCAGAGGTTATGATGTTGAAGACGCTTTGATATTCGGATCCTTTGATGTAGATGCGATCTTGAATTTCTTCAATGGTGTAACGGCGTACGACATACATATTGACAATGGACAAAAATGTTCTTACAAATCTCCCCCTATGTCTATGTCGGTACATACGTAAAAATATCCGAATTATCAACTAATGACCTATACAAATCTACCCTCCCATGAACCCTAAAGATGGAAAGATACAAATGTTTAAATCTTCATCGTTTGTTCTTGAATCTTCAACAATCATCAAAGCTCAAAGCTTTTCTCATCAGTGTGTGCAACATATTGATCTTCAATCTTCATACCTACACACATGAGACAAAGAAAATACCACGTGACATATCGAGTTTGAAATGAGATAAACATAGATACCAATTTATGATAACAACATAAGCTAAATCTCAAAAACTCCCCCAAAATTCAAACTCCCCCATATTATGATAATTCTTTCTCCCCCTTTTTATAATGTCCCCAAATAGACAAATGAGAAGAATGAATCAAATAAGCAAAAGCGGGGTGTCATGGTACACAAAACAAGGAATCAAACAATATGGTAAACCTGCATCTTGTAAGGAGATGCAAAACCAATTCACAAACTCTTTTCGATTTTTCATTTTTTCATGCAAAAATAAGATACATTTGAAAAAAATATGCTATAAAAATCACACCATGGATTTAGACTCAAACAACCAAGACATGGGAATGGAATTAATGGGTGTGAACACATTCGATAGGTAAATCAACTCAATCAATCATATGTGCATGATGCATATGTGTACCCCTAACGAATGAGCATCAAAAGTATCCTTAGGTGTAAAAATTTGTTGAATTTAAATGACATCGTCTTATGGAAATCAACAAAATCAAAGTCTAAATGATTTCTACACCAATAACGTCCTAAACTATTTAGCGCTTTTTCAAGATTTTCAAGGACGTGCAAACCCGTTATAAAATCTCCAACCAAACTCCCTCATATATATTTTATTTTTAGAGGTAATCTAAATTCTCAAACTTTGGAGAATTGGTGCAAAAACCTAAATGGCCCCTTTTTGGCATGAATATCTTTTTATTGCCTTTCAATTTTTTTCGGGCTCTTTTAACCTCTTTGGACCCCGGATAATAAAATTCCTCCATTTTTTAGGTCAAATTTAACAGTCGCTTAGTATTCGCAAAGGTAAAAAGAACCTTCGCAGCCCTTCCCCGTTTTAAAACAAAGCACACAAACTCACAAAACGGTTCTTATATGCACAATTTTCTTATCAAAATTTATCGCGCTTGGTTCGTTTTAAGGACAAGATTGAAGTGAAAACACCCAACCAACATGTGATAAGACAAGCACAATAATCAAAAAAATTCGTGCACGTGTGCAATAAAGGAAATCATGAGTCAAACATGTTGGAAGAAACACTTAATTACATTTTAATGACTCCAAACATTATAAAGCACATGGATGAATTGACCTATTGACTCAAAACATTATCAAATAGTCACATGAAAAATGGAATGATGTTGTGACTTGGTCATCCTAAGTGTTCATCCATAAAAGGTGCAAAACAAAGAACAAAAAATTTTTTTTGGATTTTCTCAAAATTTTACAAAATAAATATTTTTTTATTTTTCAAAATTTTTCAAAAAAATTTAAAACATACAAACATGATACATACTAGCAATAGGCAAATAATATCATCATGAAAAATATCCTATGCTAGTAGACAAGTCAGACCTCAATCGTTAGGTGAGGAGGGATTTTCCAAAGGTGGTGACAGCTTATGAAAAACCTCCATCAATTCTTGTGAAGTTTTGACTAAAAACTTAACTTGCTCTCCTAAATGTGCAAACTCTCTCATGTAGTCTTTGGGAGCATGTAAATTATCATGTGTGGGTGCATGTGTGCCAGAAACACGTGTAGAAGTAAAATGTGACACATAAACCAACTTAAAGAAAAATTCCCTAAAGTGCCCTCTCCTCTTGCAATGTGAGCAAACATAAATAGGCCTAGGAACAACTCTCTCAAAATATCTAGGACGCACTCTCCTAATAGGAATGGTACGCCTAGGTGGGTTAGGGTGAGACTCACATGAATCAAACACTAAAGTGGGAACCGACTCGGGTGCTAATTGGGAAGTAGAAGCACCGTCATGACTTATTACTAACTTCTCACCTTTACCCTTATGAACCACCTTTTCAACCTTCTTAGGTGCGTTCACAAAATTGACTTTGACCTCCCTGTCACGTTCAATATTACTCTCGAGTTGGGATACACGTGTCGTCAGACTAGACAACGTGTTGGTCAAATCACAGTTCTTCTTTCTTAAAACCTCCTTCTCTTTCTTCAAACCTAAAACCCGACGACCTAAATCCCTATTATACTTCTTTGTTTTCAAGGTCTTGGTGTATAAATCTCCAAACGCCTTTTGAAGCTCACTTTCATCTCCACTCTCAAACTCACTCTCATCTCCACTAGAAACACTCGAGTCATCACTGGTGCTCTCATGACCTTTATCAATGTGAGACAAAGTGGGTGTGCTCACACGACTCAAAAAAGCTATAAACTTCTCACTACTAGTCTCATTACCCTCACCTTCACTACTATCACTAAGTGTGGAAGGCATGTCTACTTTCTTTCCTTTCTTTCTAAGCCACGTAGGACACTCGAACGACTTATGCCCCTTACCCCCACATTCAAAGCAAGTCACATTCTCAAAATCTTCCTCACACTCCTCATCGGAGTCATTCTCTTTTTCCCTCTCATCGCTTTCTTTGGCCTTTCCTTTCTTTTTATTTTTCTCAAAAAATCTATTTTTGTTGGAAAAATTATTTTTCTTCATGTTGAATTTTTTTTAAAAATTATTTGCAAACAAGGCCATATTATTAAAATCAAAGTCTCCCTCAGAATCGGACTAACAAACTTTTTCATTCTTTTTCTTACAATGAGTCTTTAAAGCAATGCCATTATCCTTAGCCTTAATGGTTTTGGGAAACATGTCAATCTCATAGATTTGAAGATCTCCAACAAGTTCTTCCAACTTAAGGGATTTCAAATTTCCCAAAGAGTTCAAAATAGTGACTTTAGGAATAAAGCGCTTTGGGAGAGATCTCAAAATCTTTTTAACGACAAGCGTATTATCAATCACATCACCCAAATTAAAACATGTGTTAACAATGTCCGACAAACGTGCATAAAAATCATCAAAGCATTCGGGCTCTGACATGGTGATAGTCACAAATTGGGTGGCCAAATTTTGTAATTTTAATTCTTTAACCGCGTTCGTACCCTCATGTGTCAATTTCAAAACATCCCAAGCCTCTTTAGACGTGGTGCACGTCATAATTCGGCGAAACTCATCAGGAGTGACAACTTTAGAAATAGCACTCAGACCACGGGAATTAAAATTGGACAATTTATAATCATCTTCAGTCCATGCTGACACGGGTTTTAGAGAGGTGACGTTATTAACTGTGACCGTGGGAGGAGTCCAACCATTTTCGCAAAGTAACCAAACACGCTCATTAATAGATTTTAAAATCGATTTCATACGAGTTTTCCAGTATAAATAATTAGACCCGTCAAAAATAGGCATCTGATTATATAAGTGCTCCATAGGACAAAATGCGAATTTTCATAAAACTGATTTAAAAAAAAAATCAATATCACATGATTTTGTGAAAAATAGGAATACGCGATAAAGTGGTGTAACGTGATCTGATACCAATTTGTAAAGACGTGACGTGTGATAATTGATTAAATTCGCAAGTTTCCAAGAACCCTTATTTAATTAGAGTTTACTTTTAAATCAAATAAATACAACCCCTAAATATGCATCTAAATCAACCCATAAAAAATAATGCATGCAACACACTTAATATGCTGAGACACAGATTTCAGGAAAAAACCCCTTTCGGGTAAAACCTTTATTTCACTATGAATATATAAATCGCAACTTACAATTACATAGAGAAATATGAAATGGATCAACGCGCAGCCAACCCACAAAGACACGCAGTCTAGAACTCAGTAAGAGAATACACGCAACACCCTCCAAGGACTCGCAACCCAAACAACAAAGGAAGAACCGCAGCTATCCTCAATGACACGCAGCCATAACACTTTGTAGAGACTCCCTCAGTAATAACACACAGCTCTCGGTTGCAAAGATATCCCCACAAAGGTTGAACAATAGCAAAGCTTGTGTTCTAGGATTCCAAAAGATTCACAAAAGTAATTGGGATTTTTGTGTGTGAATTAAAAAGTTGTTTGGCACATCAAAAAATGAAGTCTTGTTGTGTTTGAACTCTTAGAAAAGTTTTCTCAAAGACTTAAAAATACGCCACCGAAATGGGAATATATATAGGAAATTTGAGTCGGTGGTAAAAAATCTCACGGATCTGTTCGAGATTATCAAGACCGGATCGATCTGATTTTGATGCCAGATCGGTCCAGAGCGGATCGGTTCGTTTTTTAAAATGGCTTCTTCGGTTCGGCTTCGATCCGGGGTTTACTATTTTTGGTGCAAAGTGGATCGGTCAGATTGGGATGTGGATCGGTCCGGTGGCGGATCGATTCGTTTTTAAATTAACCGGATCGATTCGGTTTACTAGAATACAAAATTCTTTTAAAAACCTCATTTTGCTTGAAAAAACTTACTTCTTATTTTTATAAAATCATTGTATAAAAGTTTCCCAATACTATGTATGAAACTTTAAGGGACTTAAAAACAAAACTTTACCAAGTTCATTCTCGCAGAGGTTATGATGTTGAAGATGCTTTGATATTCGGATCCGTTGATGTAGATGAGATCTTGAATTTCTTCAACGGTGTAATGGCGTACGACATACATATTGACAATGGACAAAAATATTCTTACAAATGGTTTTAGCTTTGGTAACGGAAGCATTTGAACAAGATGTGCTAGAACCATTATCACAACTACTCGAGTCATGTAATTTTTTTTTCATTTTTATAATTTTGGACTCAAGTAATAAATTAGACTCCTCAATTTTACAGGACTCCTTCTTTAAATTTTAAATTACACCTAGAAGGTTATCACGCTCCCCCTCAATGTGAGAAAACTTGTCCCAAAGAGTCTTTTCTCGACAATCACTCTCTTTCTTGGACTTTTTTAAAATATTAAAATTGTGATTTATGTGCATGAGCTTTTCACAAAAAATATCTTTTTGAGTGATGGAGATTGGTAAAAAATCAACTTTAGTTTTAAAAAAAGAATTTTTATTTTCAAGAAATTTAATTCTTTTTGCAAATCTCAAATTTAATTCTCTTAATTTTTCATTACACTTATTAAGCTCATTAAATTTATCTCGAATAGCAAAACCTTCATTATCATTAGAAATGGACAGATTGTCATTAAGGCGTCCCATCGAGAGATACAAAAAAAATTGAGAGTCAGTAAAAAATTGAACCACCTAAAAATATAAGGAGCACAAAAAGAATAAAAGCCGAAAAACGAATCTTTGACGTGATAAATGAGCGCTCCGGCTCTGATACCCATTGTTAGAACAATAGGTCCCAAATTTTAAAATCTTCGGCCCCTAATTTTAAAATCTTCTTACTTCACAAAAAGAAATTTCCTTTTATGAGAGATGCGGAAGCGTAAGATGGTTCAAGTGAACACCAAATTTTAATTTTTTTCCAAATTAAAATTAAACCAAGTGAAATTAGATTAGAACACACACACAATTTTGATTTCACTTAAACACAATTAATTAACCTAAGTCCTAGAAATTTGCCTAAGTCATATTTCTCAATTTTACTCAATTAGGCCAAACCAATTTTATAAAATTAAATTAATGACTTGAATTAACTACACATTACCCAATATTTATTTAGCACCAAAATAAATTAAGTAGTGATATAAACCAAATTTTATCTTTTTACCTAAGCATGCGTTCTAGGTGATATAGCAAGATAAAATTAAACAATGAATCACTACGCCGCGATGTATGAGAAAAAATTCACAACGGAAAAAAAACTCGGACGACCCTAGCCTCAAATCCACTAAGTATGGTTTTACAAATACAAGACAATAGACTTACAACACTCGACTCGATACCTCTCAAGCCCCGACGCTCCTTCTTGTACACACCTTCGCCTAGCAAATAACCACAGAGCTCTACCGCGGTCTCCGAATTCACCGATCGTACTTTTTATGGTCACCGCCACCCGAACAAGGTGCCTTTCTCCAAGTGGGTAAAACAACGCAAACTTCTTCTTCTTTGTGGGATGTAGAAGAAAACCCAAATGATCTCTTCAATGTGGTAGAGATGAACCCAGTGCTAAACTCCAAGCAATGTATATATAGAGAGAGAGTAACTTGGATTGAACAAACTTTGGGTATGAAACAAGTGTTTACAAGATTTTTCTTGAAAAACAACAACACTTAAACAATGAACTTTTTCTTTTTGAAATTAAGCTCTCAAACTCTCTCTTGGAGATGGAGTATAGTGAAAAAGTTAAGTTAAAAAACTTGTTTCCCACACTTAGATATTCAGGAAAAGAGTTAGTGGAAAAAGTAGTGGGAATGAGGGAAAAACTGCTCAAAACTGCCAATTAACTGTTCCCACCAAAACTCGTTCGAATGAAATTTTCGTTTGAACGAAGTCTTGTTCGAACGAACCTTCTAACGAAGTTCTAGTGTGAACTCGTTATAAATCTCGTTGGAAATCTTGTTCAAATGATCATTCTCGTTCGAACATTATTTCGAACGACATTCCAGTGGCCTTTTGGGGAACTCGTTGGAAAACTCGTTTGAGTGACATTGTTGTTCGAACGATAAATTCGTTTGACTGACAATTCGAACGAACTTCCAGAAAGTTGAAATTTCTATTTTTAGCCCAGAAACATTATATACTTTATTTTAAAGTTTTAATAAAATCTTTCTAAAAATAAACGATAGTTTTAAATAAACTACACCCAATATAAAATGTTCCAAGATCCTATATATATATATATTCAAAATGCATTCATACCTTAGGAGTAAACGGAACATTATTGATGATGTAGAACCGAGGCACTATAAACACGGCATTTGATGAATTTTTATGAACTTGGTCGCTACGTCTTCAACTTTAGTATGTCATAGGCTTGAAGGATGATCAATAACTCTATCCTATGACTTAAACATTTTTGTCCAGAATTGAGCCAAAACTACAAAGGACTCATTTGGAAATTTATGTCCTTATAATTTCTTTTGGTAATCTCTTGAGATAGTGCAAAACGATCGACCACCCCTTGAACTTGGCATCTTTACAATAAAACACTTTAATTTCTTGAGATGTAAGGATGAACGGATCATCGTGTATTGAATTTTTACTCGTGAGCTTACTAAGGTTCACCATCACCAATTTTAAGGTCGAGGAAACTTTGCAAGCATTCTCATCATATACGTCCACCCAATCACAATAAAAGAATGTATGTGTGAACTCAATATAATTCAAGTCGATTATTTGTCTAATAACTCCATAAAAAGTTGCGAGGATCCCATTGTTATTAAATTCCTTCATGGATACACCACTACTATGAAAGATGCAATTCTCTTCATATGTAGAAGTACAAAAGGTACAACCATTGCATTGGAACTTGTCATAGAAAAAGGTTTTGATGGCATTCACCTTTTATTACTACCTTTGATAAGGCATAAATATTGTATATTTATCCCCTTAATTTTGGAACCTTTGTGAACCTGAGCGGGGAAATTGATATGGATTTTACTCGTAATTATGCTACTAACCTTATTTGGCAAGTATTTCGTGTTTTGTGTTTCTCTTATGTGTTTTACAAGTAAATTATGAAAACGATGCGAAAGAGAAATCGAAATAATGAAAGAAAGGCTAGGAAGGCAAGTTCAAGGGCATTTTCGTAATTCTGTAGCCTTATCTCGAAGGTGGAGCCTACTAGAAAGTTAAAGAGTTCAGAACAACGATAACACTGGAAAAGACATCACCCAAATTTATGCTACGTTGAAAGAGTTATGATCCCTTGAACTTGAAGAAAAATCCTAGAAAGAAAAGAAGAAAGATTGAAAATTTTCTAAGTGTTGGAAATGAAGAAAAGAAGAGCCACACCAGCGAATTCACCATAACCATAGAGCGAACCGGTTCAGGGGTGAACCAGTTTGGGGTACCTGCGAACCGGTTCAAGGTGTCTGCTATGCAAAATTCCACTTGAAAGCTGATTAGTCCAAAGAGTCCTATAATGTACAAAATCTTCTAAAACGTATATGTATCATTGTATTGACTTAGAAAACATAGTTTTGAATAGTTTTTTTATAGAGAGACAAGTAGGAGAATACCCTAGGAACATAACTTTGATTTGGTGATTCAAGATTGATTATTTCCGGGTTTGATCTCAAGTTTTAATTCAAGTTTCGTTTTTTCTATTATTGTTTTGCATGTTATTCTTCTTTCACGATTCAGTTCGTTTCTAAGTTCATAATAATTCCTTGCATGTTTTAGTACACTTCCATCATGATTTCTTTCACATGCAACGTAGTTAATTC
Source organism: Sambucus nigra (assembly GCA_949130495.1). Taxonomy (NCBI): domain Eukaryota; kingdom Viridiplantae; phylum Streptophyta; class Magnoliopsida; order Dipsacales; family Adoxaceae; genus Sambucus; species Sambucus nigra. The sequence goes on along the minus strand of OX422215.1, from coordinate 318,870,095 downwards.
ATGCACAATTAGGTTCAACATGTCCGGCTAGATTATTTAGGGTTGGGATGCATGAACTCAACCTGATGTGATAGTTGTATGTGTATAAGATTAATCCTCTAAACTTATGGATTTATTCTGACCATATTGCGTAGCGAACACAACCATTGTAGATCTTTGGATCTCCGTTGCTACAAGGTAATCAAAATGCTTTAGACTGCAAAGCAAGTGTAGCTATTTTGTTACCGCTTTACTCATCCTCTGATTACGTATGGTGCGGGTTTGAACCTCATATACGTAATTCTTGGGATTACTAAAGTCTGGGTCTGATTAATCACTTAAATTTACGATTAGTTTTATACCAACAATACACTAGGGTTGAGGGATTGTATTTTTGGCCTATTTTTCTCATCATATAGTTCAGGGTTTTAGTTCAATCATCATTAGTCTTTTAAGTAATTTAGAGTAATTTCATTCCATTCATTCCTGATTTCATTAATTAATCATTTTCAAAATTGCATCTAGTTGTAGATGTTTCTCCATTCAAATCTTTTTTTCGTTCTTTTTAGAGTCAAAGTTAGGTTAACAGTCTTACCTTTGTCGTCACGTTCACTCGTCCTATTTCCCTGAGGATTCGATACCTAGACTAGCCACTATACCCCGCAAGAGTGTAGTCAAAGTTTAGGTTTTTGTATTGTGGTTGGAAGCCGATAACAACGATTAGCGTATTTACACGGATCCTCGGTTTTTACCTCGATCAAAATGGCGCCGTTTTCGGGGAATTAGGTAGAAGTAGGTTAGATTCCGTTAATTTAAAGCTTAGACAAAAAAAAATATTCAAAAAGCATAAAAAGATTCTTCATCTCTCAAAAGCCTGTGAATGTAAAATCCTGAACTCGCTCTAACTCCAAAAAATACTCCAACCAGCATTCACAAAAACCCGATAGTTGAGTACGATCCTGATAGCCCTCACACTCCAAACGTTCCATAATTCTGGGTTCCACCTCCCACTCCTCAGCACTCAATTGCAAGTAACACTCTAACATCCCTCTTAAGACACACCACAGAGCACGCTCCGAGCATACCAAGTGAGGATATAGAGTCATCAAGTGAGAGAGCCATGTCACAACACGGTAGTGTAGCTGCAGGTGAGGAAGAGGTCCCGTACCGTCCTTTGAGAGAAATCTTATATCCCGAGAGAACAGTCACTCCGGGATGCATTTTACTCCCTTATAATGCAGGACAATTTCACTTTAGGAATGGGATGATTCAAATACATCCCAGCTACCATGGAATGGAATGAGAAAAGCCAGATCTCCACATCCGGTAATTTGAGGAGGCGTGCGAGACCCTCAGTGATCAAACTTGCACAAAAAATGTGATACACCTCAAACTCTGCCCATTCTCGCTAAAGGATAAGTCTAAGACCATGTTATGGTCTTTGCCTCCAAACTCGATTGCATCATGGAACGACTTGCGATCCAAATTCCTTAAGGAATTCTTTCCTCCACATCAAAAGAACTCTATCAAGGCTCAAATTCAAACCTTCCGACAATTAGAAAATGAGTCATTTGATCGATGTTACGAGCATTTTAACGAGTTAATCACTTCATGCCCTCATCATGGATTTGATAAATTACAAATCATTTCATTCCTCCATAATGGGTTGAATATAAATTCCAAATAACTCGTTGAAACCATGTGTGATGGTCCCTTTGTCGACCTAGAAGACAATGATGTTGAGCTTCACCAGAGGTATGTTTCCGAGACTACCTAAGCATGGGATACATCTGACCCTAGTGCTCATAATTAAATGCGACAAGTGACCACCACTCCATCGGCGACCGACCTATTTCACGTAGAAAAGGATACTATGACAGCCAATCGACTCGATTTACTTGATAAAGGAATGCGAGAAGTACTTGAGATATGTGCAAGAGGACTAGCTGGCTCCATCCCAAACCCCATTAAGAAGGTGTGTGCTATTTGTGAGGTGAGCCATTCAACAGAGGAATGCCCGACGATACCCGCCTACAAAGTTATGCTTCACGAGCAAGTGAGTGTTGTAGGAAGATTTAAGGGTAATTTCGGTGCGCCGCACGGGAATTCTTATAACCCTTCATGGAAAAACCACCCTGGTTTTAGCTATGGGCAACAAAATGCTACGATGACTCCTAATTAACATGTTGCCCCTCCCCCACCATCACATTTTCAACAAGCACCTCACATGCAGGGACATGTGTAAGCACCAACAACTCCAGGGCAATATATCACTCCACCGCGGAGAAATCTCGAGGATATTATAAACAGATTCATCACTTTCCAGAATGCAACCACTCCTAGACATGAGCGCATTATCAAGGACATAAATGCAAATATTTCAAAGATGCAATCATCGTTGAGTATACAGGAGAAAGGCAAGCTCCCTGCCCAGGGCCAAAGACCTCTCCAAGGTCAAACTAGTGTTAGCTCCACACCCCATGACCATCCTAGGCAATGTAGCGCAATTTCCACTCTACGTAGTGGGAGAGTAGTTGACTTATCACCTCCCCCACAATATGTACCTAAAAATAAGGAGGTTTCACCCGACACAAAAGAGGCCGAAGATGCCTCTTTAATTGAGAGTGATAAAAAAGATAACACTGACGGACCCAAGGTCATGGTGAAAGCCCCCACCGCTACCCCATACCCTCAACGTTTGGTCCCTCACTCCAAAGACACTTCTCAGGATGATGTTTTGGACGTCCCCAAGAAAGTAAAGATTAATTTACCTTTTCTCGAGACTATACAAAAAATTCCCGCATTCGCTAAGTTAATTAAGGACTTACTCATGGTGAAACGCAAGCTAAAGGTAAATAAGAACGTCTTTTTGGCCCAGAATGTTAGTTCAGTTTTATCGAGTGACCTTCCGTTAAAGTATAAAGATTTGGGTGCACCCACCATCTCGTGCATCATGGAGAAGAACCGAATCGAAAGGGCGCTAATAGATTTAGGGGCGAGTGTTAACATTCTACCCGATTCCATCTATATGAAACAAGATTTGGGAACCCTTAAGCCCATAAATATGACTCTCCAGCTCGTGGATCGTTCTGTGAAGAAGCCTCGGGGAATTATTGAGGATGTGATTGTCCAAATAGACACATTCTACTTCCCGGGGGATTTTGTCATTTGGGACGAGGAGCCCTCCATTTTCCCGAGCAATCATGTTCCCATTATCCTTGGTCACCCATTCTTAGCTACGGCTAATGCAATTAGCATTTGGGAAATGACCCTCGAGACAAATATTTTTAATAATATTAAGAACGAGGGTGACGAAGGAGAGCCGCGAGAGACGGATCATTTAGAGGAAGCACACGAGCATGAGAGGACCCACACGCGAGAGACGATAGGGGAATGCCTTGTTACATCAAGTGAGAGAGACAATTTAGAGGGCATTGGGAGATGTTTGTATGAGTGCTTAGAGAAGAGCGAATGGCGAGACACGATAGATAATTTTCTCCTCGATTGCTACCCACCCACACCACCTAATAATTTTGAGATGGATCGAGGAAGGAAAGATGTGGAAATAAAGAAAGAGAGAGAGCTAGAGTAGTTGAGCCTAGCGCAATTTGAGACAGAATTACGGCAGGTGGATGAGAGCCTTAACGGCGAAGTTCAATCTCTATTGGACTCATGGAGTCATTTAGGAGAGGGCGAGTGGAAAGATAAAATTGATGAGTTTCTTCGCAATGACCATCCACCCATGCAACTTGAGTCCTTGGAGGTAATTGAAGATAAGACTGAAGTCTCATGTGACTTAGAACCGGACCCATGTAGTACGCATCAAGAGGATCCTTTTTCGATTAATCACGATGAGTCTCCCAATCTTTCCTTTATTTATGGGAAAGGGCCCAACTTATTCTGGTTATTGGTGTATGACAGCCAGAGGGGAGAGACTAGGAGAGCAACGGATCCCGTGCAAGGGTTTGGGTGATTTGTGGAGAGAAATGAGAGGTCGTCGCACCCCCAACGCGCATGGGGTGATTTTTGAGTCATGTATGTGTGTCATATAGTGTCTTGGTGCATTTTGATAATTTGCTTGTTTTATTTGTCGCACTTACTCTTTTTATTCTTTAGATTTTAGTCATTTTGATTGAGGACAATGCAAAAGTCTAAGTTAGGGGGGTGATAAGTGTGTCTTTCTAAAACTTCACAAATCTTTAAAATGCCAAAAAAAAAATTAAAAAATTTTGAAAAACCAAAATTATTTTTCTTCAAAATAAATAAAAATTGGAATTTAAATTTTTCAAAAATATAACCTTTACTCTATTTGAACACTCAAATTGTTAAATCTCAATTGCACTAAGCCGAAATTGACCAAAGATGGAAATTGTACCAAAATTGATGACTTAATGAATAGGTGTGGAGATTAACAGAACCCGGTGAGATTTCGAGCCTATCGATATTTATGAGTTTTTAAATCAATCCGAGTTAATGGTTAACTAAAAGTTCGGATTCAACGTTTTAAATAAGTCGTTGATGATATCAATTCTTTGTTTTGATCGGTTATGGGAAATGGAATGTTGTCTCGAAAAGCGCGCTACAAATCTCTAAATTAAATTAATTTCAAGATGCATATGATAAATTAATAAGTAATTCGAACAATGAAGTAGGCCATCGTTTGTTACCCAAAACATTAGCCATAAAAAGATGTGAAAAATTATCCTTTTGATTAACCCAATTGAGCCGAATAAATTTTTTTCTTTTCGTTTGGCAACCCGAAAAAAACCTAAGTAGCCCGAAATTGTGAAAATTGGTAATGTCATCAAATAAAGTCCGAAAAGTGCATAAAAAGGGGCAAGAAAAAAATAGTAGAAAAATTCTCAACAGAAAAAGCAAGTAGAGAAAAATAAGAGAATGGGCAATTGCCCGAAAAAGCACTAAGGGACATCATAAAAAAAAATTCCAATTATGAAGTTCTCAACCATTCCCATGTTATCTAAGATACCTTTAACCTGAAAAGTCCTACCGAGTTCAAATTGCGAAATTGATTACCACATTGACAGCTAAGATACAAAAAGATAATATGAGAGATTAAATGGTGTGAATTGAGGTGATGTTCCCCGTTTTCCAATTACCATAATCCGATGAAGGGATCATTTCTCAAATTGTTACATTACATTTATTCTTATAAATCACGCATACCGAGAGAATAACCACACTTTCGAGTGATTCGTTTGTGAGTGTATCGGTGAGATTTTGAAATCAAAGAAAATTTTCAGAAAGTAACGTAATGATCAATCGGTGGAAATTAGCGGTTCAATTTTTGACTCCGCACACACACACGATAACTTGAGACTCTTTTGAATATGAATTTATGGTGACTATTTTTTGAAAGGTTTAAATTGTACAATTTTTAAGTATTTTGATTTTTCTTTGAGTCAATAATGAATTTTGTGCGTATATTCACTGCAAACCCTCATGAGATAGCACTCGTCCTACTAGGGTAACCTAGGGGTTTAAAGGCTTGTTGCATACGCTAAATAAAATCTCTTGCGCACGAAAAAAGTATTCTATCCCAATAAAGTGTTTAGAAGAGTTGTGACGTTATTATTTTTCTTTTACATTGCTCGAGAGGCGCAAAGTTCTAAGTTAGGGGGTTAAACATCTTGCATCCATAATTTTCTCTTAAGATTCAACGGGACCTCTAACTTTTTATGGGCTCTAATTGTATAATTATTTGACTATTTACGGGACCTTTAACTCTTTACGGGCTCTAATTGTATAATTATTTGACTATCCTTTCACTGAGAGAATGGTACCTAAAATATTCTCTGTTACGTTCTTTTCAAAGTGCATAATGTCTAAATTATGTCGAATATCATGATCCTTCCAGTACTCCAAGTAAAAAAAATGGACCTCCTCGAAAAACCCTCAGTACCTGTGAGATCCTCGTTATTACCTTCACTTGGATGATCATCACTATCTACATTATCTTCCAATACTATTGGATTTTTTTTCTTTCCCCTTCCCCTTCCCCTTCCCCTACCCCTTACCTTTAGCCTTCCCCTTCCCCACTCCCTCTCCCTCTTTTTGGTCACCTTTTCGAGCAATAACATACATAATTTGCTCAACCTCTACACTTGTTAACTTTCTTGGAGCCATAACAGTCTCTATTTTACCATTAAATGTTTGCTTTGATGTTATGTACCTATAAGGATGGTTTTTGGGAAGGAACATGCGAGATCGTTGATAACAACATTTGCGAAGATATTCAGAAGGTGTGTTTGTAGAGCAAACATGACACCTATAATAACCTTTAGTTGAACAACCTGCTAACATCCCATAAGCAGAAAAATCATTAATACCCCACATCAACATGGCTTTTAACTAAAAATGTTCATTTCTATTTTCATCCCATGCCTCCAGTCCAGACCATAAGACCTTAAGCTCATCGACTAAGGGTTAGAGGAAGACATCAATATTACTTGATGGTGAATTTGGCTCGGGAATCAATACAGTCAACATTGAAAACTCACTCTTCATACACATTGATGGGGGAGGGTTGAGAGGCTGAATAATCACTGGCCAACAACTATAGTTGCATCCAAACATGTTATTAGGGTTAAAACCGTTAGTTGCTATTGCAAGTGGAAGAATTTACAGATCCTTGGCAAATTGTCTCCACATAAAGTTTGCATTTACCCACTCTGTTGAATCTCAGGGATGATGCATAAATTCCATACAAGAGCTTGCTCAAGTGTCCCAAGTCATTTTCTCGGCTATCCATTTAATGGTATACAACCGCTTTATCCTTGGGATTAAATGAAAATGTCGCATTACCTTCTTAGGAACCTTACGAAACTTCTTTTAGCCCTTATGATATAAAATTTCCTCCCCATCATCATCTATTAAAGTATACTTGTATCGTAAAGAACCATATTTTATACATTTATTATAGTTTTCATGCTCTTTCCAAAATAACATGCAATTTTTAATGCACACATTATACTTAACATAGTCCATACCAAGATCTCTAATTGTCTTCTTATTTTCTGTATAAATAGTTGTCAAGTTGTTCCCTTCATGGTGTAACTCATTCAACAATCTAAGAATTCCACATGTGGTGCCATCTGACAAATTAAATTGCGTTTTTATATCATTTAACTTCACAGGAGTATACATGTTCGTATGGTGTGATGAACCAGTAGGAGGGTGCAGTAGCTCCATTGTGAGTTGATGTAAACGTTCGTACTTCTTGCCTTTTGCCTGTATGTGTGTGAGAATTATTAGGAACATTAAAAGTTTGGGGCCCTTCATCCCCACCTACATACTTAGGCTCACTAGGACCCACTTCAGTCATGAACATCTCACAAGAATCATTCACAAGGTCATCTAAAGTCGTAATATTAACCACATCAATGTGTTCTCCAACATTAGTTTGAGATGCGGGTTGTGCTGGTCGCTGGACTAGATTAAGAATTGACGTCTCCCCATGAAAATGCCATAAGGTGTAATTTATATCCATACCATAGTCCATCAAATGGAAAAATATTTCATCTAAAGTAACATGTCCTTTACCGTTGCAACAACGCCTATACGGACATGAATGTATATCCCCAGGAATAGTGTTACACACATACTGCAGAAACTCTAATACCCCGTCTCTATACGAATCGGTATCAAAGTTTTTCTCCTTTATCCACTCTTTATTGATCATCGACGACATCCTGATAAACATGTGGATGCATAATGTGTTAATAAGATCTCATCACATAAAATAGCATTTCAAAATTTCAATAAGTGGAACTGTAGAGAGTTACTAAATTACAGAAATCACATAATATATTCTAATTATCCAAATTGTCCCATAAGTATTCTTTAACCCCTAATTTTATAGCTATTGGTGGGCTCTACCTCCAATAGGAGTAATAGTTTCGAGGAACTGTGGATCCTTTCTGCATCTTGACACAGTGAGTAAATCAGAGAAACCTAAAGTAATATAAGGGTGGACTAAGAACAAACATCTAGTCTTACGTTTTAGTTATTAGATAGAAACAAAACCTTCAAACCTTAGGTTTTTACTCTAGAACACATCACGAGCAACAACTCATGTGCTTGGACAAAATAAACCTAAATCTTTTTAAAAACTTCATATTTAAGCCTAAAAATACAACCAAACATTCTACCCTGCTTCTACAAACCCACGCCAATGATAATCAAGCCACATGACCTCATCAAGCAATAATTATTCGACCCAAGAAAATAAAAAACCGAATATGTTCTTTGCCATCCAAATACCATATCTAAAGAAACCCAAAACCCAGAATCGAGATCAATTTTAATGGTTATAATTCAATGATTTATCATTTCATGGTCAAACTATGGTTATGATTTGCATTTATATATTGATTAATTTAAGTTAATGGGAAAGAGTGTATTACCATTATAACACATAATCAACACTAGTAGTGGCAAAATGGGCCACAAAGAACAAAACATTCCGTATTAGTCTAATCATTTAAATATAGGGCCCATTTTTAAAAGATATGAGTAAGATATGGGGCCCATATTTGAAAGTTATGGATTAAATATGAATTCCATATGGATTTCATTTTCAAAAGCTACAAGTCAAATACAAAACCTATTTTTAAAATTTAAGAGTTAACTATGATTTTTACATATATTTAGAATTATAATACTTATTTGGGAGCGAAAAACAGGTTGACCCAGCCAATATTTGGCCCATCCATATTTGGACCAACTCATATTTCTCCCAACACATATTAGGCCCGTCCACATTAGGCCCAACCCATAGTTTTGCCACTACTAATCAGCACCAATTGAAATTAAACTAACATCTAAAATTATGACACGATTGGAAAAAAAAACCACCAATTTTTAGTTCACTGGGGTATTTTAATCCTAATATACCACATCCCAAATGGAAAAAAGAAATATATATTAGTAATACATTTGCATTAGTGGCAAAATAAAAAACATAAAAAACCTAGTTGGAGATTTCTAAACTACTCACTATGAATCCATATAATGAATGATGAATCGATGGGCCAAAATATGAGAAATGACAATAAAGAGTTAAAATAGAAAAGAAATTACAGAAATAAGGGCAAAAACTAACCTGAAAAGTGGTAAGTTTGAAAATCCCTCTTGAACTCACAAAAAATCACAAGGTCTTTTACTGAGTAGCGACGGGAGGCAGCAGCGATGGGAGGTAGTGCCGACGGGAGCAACGCTGATAAGGATTTGTTTTGGAGTTAGGTGATGAGTTAGCGCCGATGGGTAGCTTGGAGAGAGGGAGAGAGTTAGGTTAAAATGATTTGCTCCCTCTTGAAATTTTGGCCCCCGCTTGAAATTTTTGGGTGATATTTTTTTAATGAAACGTACTCATATTTAGCACGTTTTAAAACCGTGCCAAATTATGATAAAACGGTTCCAGATTCTAGCACGGTTTGAAACCGTGCCATAATCTCCTTACCTCAGCATGCCAAATTAGTATTTTTGGCGTAGTGTACTCCTCCTAACTTGGATGAGGAGTCTGGTGATGAGGAGGGATTAGGGGAATCTTCTGTAATGCCTCTTGAGTCTTCAATGGTGCCCAATACCGGTGCCGACCTACCAGTTGCTAGACAAGACCAAGCATGGGCAATGAGAAGGTCTAATTAGTTTACTTTTTTTATTTTTCTTTCTTGATGATGTATCAACTTTTGTACTTGAACTACCGATTAATGAAAGAACAACTTTTTCTCTTCAACTATTGTTCATACCTTGGAATGTTTTTGATTTCTTGTTGAACTGTGTTGTTTATTACTTGTGTTATCCGATCTTCTGATTTTGGATTTGTCACACAAGCCCATATATTTGTGATTTTCCAATTTGATGCTAGGAAGAAATCCATAATTTCTGTTTAATCTGTTACTCGGACGAAGTAGAAACCTTTTAAAAGCTGGTCATATTCCCATATCTGAAAAAAACTTAATTGGGTTGCTCGACCTAGATGTCTCTGACCAAGTCAAGGAGTCGTATATCCATCTTTATTGCTTGTTGGATATGGGTGTTTATAATAATGCTATATATTATGAAATGATTGAGAAACTAAAAGAGGATCACAAACTGTCCCTTTTTTTGCTTCACTCTAATTATGAGGCCAAGTACAAAGTATTGAGTGAAGGCTGGGGTTTTGATAAAAAGTTGAAGGACATTACTTATGCTCTCAACAAGAAGTATCTTTCCTTGATTTTTTTTAGAGAATTCTAGGTCTATTTTTATAATGTTTGAAAAATAGAATAATGCCTTGAGAGATGAACTGGACAGTCTGAAGAGTTGAATTGCAACTAGTCCTAATAAGGGTTCTTCATTTTCAGAGAATGAAAATTCAAGACTATTAGAAGAACTGGAAGACTTGCAGAATTAAAAAAACTAAGCCCGAGCAAACTTCTAGGCAAAGGATAATTATTAAACCAACCATTGAGGAAGAAAGAACTAAGAAAACTATTGCCAACCAAGCTGCCCAATTGAAAGCCAAAAATTCAGCTATTGCAGACCAAGCTACCCAGCTGAAAGACAAAGACTCTGCTATCGCTGAACAATCTTCCCAGCTGAAATCCAAATATAGTGTCCTCAAGAAACTTTAAAATCAGGTGGAGAGGTTAAAATTTCAATTTCACAAACAGCCCAGTGAAGTTTGGATGGAGGGTTATAATGAGGCCTTAGCCCACATTGATGGTCATCTTGCTTATGAAAACAATGACTTGTGGTATTGGAATGACCTAAGTCTCTTGGATTGTGACAAGACTCCACTCAAATTGGACACAAAATGGATTCCTCCCAATGCCATTTATCAATGCCTGATAATTAAATATTTTAAGGATTATGGCCTTCATGATGAGTGTGATATAGTTCGTCCCCCTCATTTGCTTAATATGTCGATCAACAACAATAGGAAGGTGTTAAGGGATTTCAACACAATCAACTCTCCATATACACTTTATGATCCTCCTGTTGGGTTGGACAAGGCACAAGGAGAGTATCCAGCATAATAAATTTATGTTTTTTGTATTTTTCTCACTTAATGCTATTGTAATACATTTTGTTCAATGAAATGAAGACATTTTTATTGAGTTCTTTTTATTCAAACTTATGGTTGTTATTAATCTTTTTTCCGACTAGGTAACTTGTATAATGATTAGTTAATCGGCTTATAAACTATATAACCTCCTTAAATAATTAGTATTTGATTCACGTTTGAATCATGTATGCAACCTTATATTCGACTATTACACTTAGATAAAACTGTAAATAACTTTATCGTACTAAGTTGTAGCATTAGTTATTAGTGGCGACCAAATGTATTAGGAATGTATAATTATTCCAGTATTTTAACATGGTATAGTAAAACTTCTAATTAATAAATTTTAGTGTCTTATTGTTAGTGACTTGCCGAGGACAAATCATATATGAAGTTTAACTTTTCGGAAGTTGGAAAAGTTTGGGAAAGTTTGAATCGCGCTATTTGGCGAAGAACTTTTTGAAAACATTTTTGAACTTGAAAAAGTTTGAACCATGCACTTTTTGAGGAACTTTTTGAAAACATTTCTGAAGTTAGAAAAGTTTGAACTATGCTCTTTTTGGCGAGGAACTTTTTGAAAATTTTTCTGAAGTTAAAAAAGTTTGGAAATTTTGAACCATGCCCTTTTTGGGAAGGAACTTTTTGAATTTTTTTTTGAAGTTGGAAAATTTTGAATTAAAATTTCTTATTAATTCTAGTTATGGTGGTGTGGTGGTTAAGGTGTAACCACCATACTCCAAAAAATAAAACACAAAAAGGATGTATAATGGAGAAAAGCTGAAGTTTCATTAATTTGAATAAGAAATTACATTAAGAATGGAGTTTTCAAACTGTATTACTGATAATAATTGTACAGATGGTCGGTGTTCCAAGGATTCTTTAATTATTCCCCTTCTAGAGTTTCTAAACGATAAGTTCCTGGTCGGATAACCGTTGAGATACCATATGGACCATGCCAATTAGGCTCTAGCTTGTTATTCTTATGTATGACTTTCTTAAATACCAGGTGTCCTTGCTTTAGGTTGGTTAGCTTGACCCTTTGATTATAAAACCTTGAATTCCTTTGTTTATAGGTAGAAATCCAAATAACATCATCTTCTCATACTTCTTCTATCATATCCAGATCCAGTCACCTCATGAGGTCACTTGATCGGGCATAAATATTGTATATTTATCCCCTTAATTTTGGTACCTTTGTGAACCCGAGTGGTGCAATTGATATGAATTTAACTCATAATTATGATACTAACCTTGTTGGAAAGTATTTCTTATTTTGTGTTTCTCTTATGTGTTTTACAGGTAAAGTATGCAAGCGGTGCGAAAGAGAAATCAAAATAATGAAAGAAAGGCTAGGAAGGCAAGTTCAAGGGCATTTGTGTAATTTTGTAGCCTGATCCCGGAGGTGGGGCCAACTGGAAAGTTTAAGAGGTTGGAACAACGATAACAGTGGAAAAAATGGCACCCCAATCCGAGATACGGTGAAGGAGCTATGATCATTTGAAGTTGAGAGAAAATCCATAGAAGAAAGGAAGATAAGCTGGAAAATATTCTAAGTGTTGGAAAGAGGTCCCAAACCAGCGAATTCGCCCAAACCACACTGGGAAACGATTTAGGTGCGAACCGGTTCGGGGTACCTGCGAATCGGTTCGAGGTGTCTGATGCGCAAATTTGCCCATTCATGCTGATTGGTCCAAAGAGTCCTATCATGATACAAGTTCTTCTAAAACGTACATGTATCATTGTATTGACTTAAAAAAAATAGTTTTGAATAGATTTTCTTATATAGGAAGGTAGGAGAGTATCTTAGAACCATAGAAAACAATTATCCATCTTGTAGGTACCTTTATTGTTTGAATTACAAGTTTTTTTAAAATAAAGTTTGTTCCTTTCTTTCTTAATCTTGTAGTTAATTTATATACATGTTTTATTTATTTTCTGGGTTTCCAATTCGTTTATGCATTCTTAGAGATAGTTTTCTTATTGACTAAATTACATGCAATGTAGGATTCATGTTTTTAATTAATGGCACCATATTAGGCTAGATTTATAAGGGCTGGGGTTCATGAACCCAACCCGATGTAGTTTATCCATGTAGAAACTAGGGTTTGAATTAAAATTTGAGTGAATCATGTTGTGTAGTTGTCATAACCATCATAGACCTTTTTACCTCGGTTGACCCTAGCTAATCGTGATGTTTAAGGATTTTATGCGTGTGTAGCTATTGCGATACTTCTTTGATTCATCCTTTGCTTACATACTGTGTGGGCTACGATCCCTCATATATGTAATACTTAGGAGTGTTGAAGACCGTGTCTAAATTCATCCTTTGCTTACATACTGTGCGGGTTACGATCCCTCATATATGTAATACTTAGGAGTATTAAAGACAGAGTTCATTTAATGTTTTAATTCCGAATCTAGTATCCTACGAAGTGAATTACTAGGGTGTGGGGGATTATAACCTGACCTAACTTTCTCATTTAATAGATAAAGTTTACTCAATTGTTTATTAGTTATTCGTTAGAGTAATTGCATTTCATTTATTCATAATCTCATTAATTAATCATTTTCAAAATTTCATCAAGTTGTAGTTGTTTCACAATCCAAATCATCTTTTTATTTCTTTTTAGAGTCAAGTTAGGGTTGACAGTCTTACCTTTATCTTCACGTTCACTCGTCCTAGTTCCCTGAGGATTCGATACCCAGACTAGCCACTATACTCCACAAGAGTGTAGTTAAAGTTTAGGTTTTTGTATTGCGGTTGGAAGCCGATAACAATGACTAGCATATTACACGAATGCTCAGTTCACACCTCGATCATCACTCTTTAGTGAATCAAAATTTAATACCTTGTAAGTTGGCAGACCTATTTTCAATGGTACTATTGCTTTAGTGCCAAAAGCTAGATTGTATGTAGTTTCTCCTGTTACCTTTCTGGGAGTAGTCCTATATGCCTAAAGGACACTGTGGAGCTCATAAATCCAGTTTCTATTAGCCTCATCCAACCTTTTATTTAACCCATCTAGTAAGGTTTTGTTGATGATTTATGTCTGGGGATTGCATTGTGGATGCCCAGGTGCTTAGTGAAGTTTCTTGATGCCTGATCGAATACAATACTCTTCAAATATTGCATTATCAAAATGAGTCCCATGGTCAATAATGAAAGCATAGAGCATGCTATATCTGTAAATAATCTGCTTCCATATGAACAAGAACACACTCTGATAAGGCATATCAATTAGGGGTTCAACCTCCACCCATTTGGTGAAGTGATCAATAGCTACAACCATGTAGTTGAATCTTACTTTGGTGGTTGACAATGGTCCAACCAAGTCAATTCCCCATATAGCGAAAGGCCATGGAGAAGTGATGGGTGTTAGGATTTCTCTTGGTCTTCTGTGAATGGCAGCGTACTTCTGGAATTTATCACATTTTTAGTGAAACTAACACAATATGCTTTCATTTTAGGCATGTAGTAAGCTTGCATTGATATCTGTTGTCTTAGAGACATCCCAGTTGTGTGTGCTCCACATGAGCCTTCATGTACTTATTTTATCAAGGCATTCACTTTATTGAGAAGAATACAACGAAGTAGGGAAATAGTGTATCCTCGCCTGTATAGGACACTTTTTTCTAGCATATAACTGGCTATTTTGTATCTCTTCTTCCTGGATTCCTTCTGGCCGGATGGACATGTTCCTCTTTTGATGTATTCTGTAATTAGGTCCATCCATGAACGAATTAACTCCACAAGTATGACACTAGTTTCCATCCCATTAATGCCTCTATGGGAAAGAATCTCCATTGGGATTGTTCATCTGAGTTCTGTTGGAGTTGCTGAAGCAAGCCGAGCAAGAGCATCTACTCGGGCATTCTCAACTCTGGGAATCCTCATTATTTTGACTGAAGTGACCAGAGAAATAACTTCTATTGTTTTGTTGTGATATCTTATCATGGTTTCTCCTTTAAAACCATAAATTTGTTGCCTTTAATTAATAATTAGTTGAGAATCACTATATACTAATACTTGGTTGGCGTCGAGTGATGAAGCCAATTCCAGTCTTGTGATCAGTGCTATATATTCGACCTCATTGTTGAAAGTCTTAACTTGAAATCTCAGAGCATATTCCACATCCAAATTATCCTAAGTGTTGATGATGAGGCTTGATCCACTTCTAGTAGCACATGAGGACCTATTGATAAATAACTGCCAAGTTAGAATGTCATTAGAGAACTATTATTCTAATATTAATCCATGCATGAGCATCTTCTAGATTTGTTGTAATTTTTCTTGAGAAACCAATGACTCGAGTTGATCGGCCACAATATCTATTTTCTTTTGAGATAAACTCTCTTTCGTAGAAGTCTGCTCGGCTGAAAACATGGATTACGTTGTTCCTCTGCATATGTGAATTCAACAATAAAGCCTTCCACTGCTCGATTTTTTATCGCAACTCTAGGTTTGTAAAACATTTCATACTCTCCAAGTTCCACTGCCCAAGACATTAACCTTCCAGACTTTTCTGGTTTGGGCAACGCTTGTCGTAGAGGCAAATCTCTGTAGACAATAATGGTATGGGCTTGGGAGTATTGCCTCACCCTCCTAGATGCTTTCATAAGAGCTAAGGCTAACCTATCCAAGCGTGGATATCTAATTTTATCTCCTAAAAATTCCTTGCTAGTATAATATATTCGGCTTTGAACTCCGTTATCAAGTCGGATCAAATCCAAACTAATAGCCTTCTCTGAAACAGCCAAATATAAATATAGTTTTTCTCCCAGAATTGGTCGGGAAATAAGTGGGGGAGAGTCTAAGTACTTATTCAATTCTATGAAGGCCTTATCATATTTGTCATTCCACTCAAATGTCTTTTAAAGCACCTTGAATAATTAGAGACATTTATCAGATGCTCGAGAGACAAAATGGTTCAACGTATCTACTCTTCTTATTAAATTTTGAACTACTTTCTTGTTAGTCGGGGACTGCATTTCAAGCATATCCTTAATCTTATCAGGGTTTGCTTATATTCCCCTTTGATTGATAATGTACCCTAGGAACATACCTTCCTGTACTCCGAAGACGAATTTGGTTAGGTTGAGAATCATCTGGTGCTTTTTCCATTCATCAAAGGTTTGAGCTAAGTTCGCAATATGGTCGGTAGAATGTTTTCTCTTGGTGAGCATGTTATCTACATAGACCTCCATATTTTTTCCTATATGATCTTCAGAAACGTTATTTACTTCAACCCTAAGGGCATGACATTGTAACAGTAAATTCCTTGACTGGTAATGAAGGAAGTGTTTTCGGTATCTTCACGCTTCATCTTAATCTGATTATAACCAGAATAAGCGTCCATAAAGCTGAGTAGTTCATGAACAACTGTAGCATTGACCAATTAATCAATAATTAAAGGAAAATTATCTTTTGGACATGACTTATTGAGATTTATAAAATGTACACACATATGCCACTTATCATTTTTCTTCTTGACCATCACCACATTCGCCAACCAACTGGGTACATGACATCTTCAATGAACTTTGCTCGCTGTAATTTCTTCACTTCCTCCTGGATTTCTTTATTTTTCTCGAAACTAAAGACCCTTAATCTTTATTTGATTGGCTTGGAGCTCGGATAAACACTAAGCTCATGGATCCAAAAAAAAAAAATCCTGGCATATCTTCATGGATCCAAATGAAAAAAAAATCCTTTCTCTAAGAAACATAATTAATTCCTGTTTGAGAGAAGGAGATAACTTGGAGCCGATCTAGGTAGTTCTTTTTGGATTCTTGTCTTCCAACACAATAACTTTTGTCGCTTCCATAACTTTCCCCTTTACAAGTTGTTCTTCTTCCTGAGGATATAGAGTGTCGATGTGAAAAGTAGTTGTGTTCTTCAGTTGCATATCTTGCTAGTCGACCGATTTATAATAACATTCCCTAGCATCCTTCTGACTACCATTTACTATACTTATTTCATAATTCATTAGATATTTCATGCATTGGTGTACTGTGGATGGCACAACCTCCAACTTCTTAATTTCCACTCTTTCCTAGTTGATATTTTAAGCTGATGGGATATTTTTATCTAACACAAAGAAGTGAATTATTTCTCTCTTGCTCACCGACCAGGTGCCGAACAATACTTCCAACTTGATGTTTTCTAATGGGTATATATTCTCTCCTACAAATCCAATGAGAGGACTATGGTACAATTCTAACTTGCTGATCTTCTTTCCTAGGCCGTCGAAACAGTTATATAATATTACATCAGCTGAGCTCCCATTATCAACAAGGATCCTTGCAACTCTTCCATGATGAACTTTGCATGTGATAACTAACGAATCATCATGCGGGTAAAGAACCCCACTCAGATCATTCTTAGAGAATCTTATCACTAGCCTATCTCTGGTAACTTTCCTTATCCGACTATCATTGAATTCATCCATATTAATCTGTATGATAGTTAGTCAAGCTTTAAATTCATTCAAATAATCTTTCCAATCTTCTATAGCATCTCCTCCTCTAGCATTACCTCATGCAATAAAATGGCATCCAGAGGATATCATGCCGACTTTTACCTCTGGCTTATCAGGCTTATTCGGTAAGTCGTAATCTTCTTCAAAATCATTATTTCATGCTCTCTTGTTGTCATCCCTTGCTTAGGTTAGAGATTCAGACCTATTTTGATCATTTCGGTTGCCATTTTGATAAACAAACTCGATCAACTTTCCCCGTCGAAAAATATTTCCAATCTTATATTTTAGCGCAATGCAGCTATTGGTGTTTTCCCCGTAATCCTTGCAAAAGTCATAATACTTGGACTTGTCCCTCTAGTTGGGGGAGTTTTCAACTTTCCAGTCCATTTCAAGTCTTTGTTTCCTTTTATCTCTGCCAGGATATGGTGAACACCCTTGTTAAACGGGGTATATTCATTATATTTCTTGATCTGATCGAGCTTATTATCTTTTTTATCCTTCTTGAAGGAGCTAGAATGGCTTTCATGACCTTGGTCTCAGAAGCTTCCTTGGCTGCCATAGCTTCCTCGGCATTCATTATTTTTCCAACTTTAGCCATTATTTGTGTCATAGTTTTGGGTGGATTCTTTTCTAAAGAATAGTAATGATCTTTAGCGAGAAACACACTCATAAGTGATGTAATGGTTATTTTCTCCTCGTAGTCTTCCGCCTCTAGTTTTCATTGTAAAATCAAGTAATATATTCTCTAGTGATTTCTCATAACTTTTGTCTCACGGTGAAGAGATGAGTGACACTCTTGATCAGATTATCCCTAAAGAAAAAGTTATATATGAACAATTCAGCTAACTGGTGAAAACTAAAGATTTGACCTCTTGGGAGATTATTATACCAAATCTGGGTTAGTCCTGTAATGGAACTAGAGAAAGATCTACATCTTATCTCACTGGGCACTGAGTTTATGTCAGCAATTGCTCTATATGCAAGACTAGATCAATTTTTCCATCATACTTGGGAGTAACCATTGGTGGCTTGAACTTGCAGGGTGTAGGGTATTCCATAATTTCCTGTATGAAAGGTGATCCTTTGATGAAACTCCTTTGCAATGGATTCTTTATATTAGCCATTTCACCTAAATGATCTTCCAATCTTTTCATGCATCCCTTTCAGGAATTTTCTTCTGGCTTAGACTTGACCGAGGTAGATTTAGCAGCCTTATTGTGCATGTGTGTTGGACTCTCCACTTAAGAGGTATGCTCGACACGCATAGAGCCCCTTATATTGTACTTAGATCTTATGGAACCTTCTCGATATTCATGACGATGATCCTGCTCCCTATGATGTCCTCGGGTTACTCGGGGTCCTGGCTGATCAAAAGTAGATGGCCTACTTAGCCTCTCTAAAACACTTGGTCTTTTTTTGGAAAAAGATCCACCATTATAGTAATCCGTTAACTGAAATGAAGAAGTTTCTCCAGGACTATAGGACTTATCGTTAGAAGAACATGAATGATAACTTCTTTCATGTATAACTAGTGGTGGTGGTGGTGGCATATCCCTTCTAGAATTGGAGGATTTAGTCTGCATGGTGCGAGCTAATTTCTTAACAAACCCCCACATGACTTCTTGACCTTTGGCAGGGTTGAGAAGAATTCCTTGTAAGATTGCCACACTAGGGGGAGCAGATGGAATTATGTTTTTGCTCTCAGTTTGAGTGCTATTTTTAGGATCATTCATTTCTTTAAATATATAGAAATAAAACAAATGGTAGAGAAAGATGATGGAAAAACGTTTTACACAAACGATGCCAGTTTGTTGATGCCTAAAAATTGACTGATTCCAAATTTATTCTCACAGATAAAAATAAGAGAAGTAACTCAAACCACACACAAGAGACAACGTTTTTATAGTGGTTCAGCTGTAAAATAGTATATGTCCACTGTCTTTTTATTCAATAGGGTTTACAATAGCTCAGTATGGTGTGCATATGAGTTATTCGAGTTGTCCCTTAAGCTAAGGGAGCAGTTTATATTTATAGAGGTGCAAAATTCAAAAGATAAAGCGCCTTTATATTACTAGGCATTTACATCTGTGTACAATAAGTAAAACTCTTGGAATTCAGTGTTGGTTGGCATCCCATCCGAGTAGGCTATTGGTATTCCTATTGGCTAGCCTTTTGGAGTTGAACGGCATTCCAGTCGACTAAGTGTCTCTGAAGCCGATCAAGTAGGCTTGTTGGCTATGTTGGAGGATATGTGTATATTCATCATTGGTCCATATGGGATTATAATTTTTACATACAACAACAACTATATATTTAATTATAAGAAAACGTTAACTAATCTGAAGCACTAAATATATGAGGGTGTCAATCCGCACAATAATTAGTCAACAAATTAATTAAAGTGAATGGTAAAATTATTAACTCGTATATCACATCCTCAAACACTCTGGTTGCCTACGATAAACTGAGTTAAGAGAAATACAATATTAATTTCAATAAAAATATCAAACTCTAGTAATGAAACATACAATTATGTCAAATTTATATTTACCCTCAAAAACCCTAGGTTGGTTTCATGTTTCCCAACACTCTATGAATGTAGCCGGATATATTTGTATTAACTATGTAATAATCCATTAACAAACATGTAAACATAATGAAACAATGACAAAAGTGTTGAAATTTAAGGTTACCAAGGTTGAAGAACATGAACATGCAAGAAGAAACCAAAGCTTGAAGAAAAATCGAAAAAGCTATTGAATTGAAGGTGCAAAACATGTAAATTATTCTCCTAGATGTTCCTCATTGATTAGTAGTTTCACAATGAATTAAAACTATGTTAAAAGAACCGTAATGACTAAATATATAGGTTACTAGTCGTTTAGACGAGTCCCTAAACTCAAAAACTCTTTTGGCTAAAAGATAAATCCAAACTAAAAATCTCGCTTTAGGATTAGTCACGGTTATGGATCGTGACAATATTTGTCACGGTTCTAGTCCATTACTAATATCAAACCAGAACCCATTTTCCCTAGGACCTGAACCGGTTCGGTCCTAAGCTCTGCCCCAGTGTAGTCTTGTGTGCTCGAAGTTCTCTTAGTTGCACTTCTGCCCCTAGACTTTTATCCCAACTTCAAATGCGCATAACTTCTTCATCGTAGCTCGAATATAGGTGCTATTTTTTCTAGTATTCTCTTTACTCCAAAATATTTATCTTTTCAGTTGGATCCTTCTCCATGTTCCGACTGAAAAATTATGAAAATTCCATTCACTTCCCTTTCTTTTGGTTCTTTAACTGTTTAATTGTTTCTCTTCCATCCACTTGGATTAATTACCTTTAAAATAATAGAAAAATGCATAAAACACGAAATACTCTCCAAAAAAGGTTAGTAGAACAAATGTGAGATAAATCTGGTCTAAACACACTGTACATGGCCTAAAAATATTGAAATTAAGGGGATAAATATGAAATATTTATGCCTAATCAATGGTGTGGACTTGTTCACATCAACTTTAATCCCCTTTTGTTGTACTAAATACCCCATGAAATTCCCTATGGGAACTCCAAGCCAACATTTTAAAGGATTCATTTTAAGCTGATAAAGTCTTATTCTTTCTAAGAACATTTGTTATTGTGTTATGTGATCAGCTGTTGTTTTTTATTTGATGATTATATCATTAATATAACACTCCAAAAGGATGTCAACCATGTCATGGAAAATGGTATCCACTCCCCTTTGATAATTATCCCCTACATTCATTAATCTGAATGGCATTTTACTCCATTTGAAAGTCCCCAAATTGTCATAGCACTAAAAGCATTCTTATGCACATCTTCTTTAGCTATGCATATTTGGTTGTAACCTGAATGACCATTCATCATAGACATGATAGCATAACCATCAGATCTATTAACCAATAGGTTGACCACTCACATTTGATATTCATCCTTTGGAGTGGTAGCTTTCAAGTGTTTGAAGTTAATCCACACTCTTAGTTTGCCATTTTTCTTAATAATTAGCACTATGTTAGATATCCATTCAATATACCAGGCGAGTCTAATGAATCCAGCCTTCAACGGCCTTTCAATTTATTATTTTATTTTTCTTGTAATTTCTAGAGTCATTTGTTATGGTAGTTTTTTAATAGGCTTGTGTACTTATTTGATTGGCAGTTTATGCTCCCCTAATCTCCTGTCTCAATCAGGAAACTCATCATATTCCCAAGAAAAATAGTACTTGTACTGATGTAAAAGTCTCATAACCAATTGCTTGTCCTCTTTGCTAAGGTTTGCACTGATGTATTTTACCTTCCTATTTTTCTCGATTCCTAAGTTCACTTCTAAAAAAGGATCCAGTTGGTTTACCATCATTTTTTCATATTCTATTGGTTAATTTGCTAAATCACCAACATCCTGAGGTGTTTCATCCTCTCTATTTTCTTTGAACACATAATCGACCCAATTTATAGTCCTTTCTTCACTGATTTTGGTATTCTGGCCTCACTTTCTAAATTTGTACAACACAATGGCCAAATATTCATTGGCCTTTTTAAGATCAATAGGTGTGTTATCCATTAATCAATTATTTTATTTGTTTCAGCTGGTCCCATTACACCAGAAGCTAATTCTTCCTTAATTTGAGACTTCTCCTTCTGATGCCTCTAGTATTAGTGCGTCGACCTTCACCGGTCTCATGTTTTCTTTGTAAATCTCAACCTCAACTCAGTTCGAGCTAGTGTGGAAAGTCAAGGGATCTTCTTCCACCTCCCTCATATTCCCATCCTCCTTCGTTAATAGCAGTTTATGATTCAAGGAAGAAGGTATACATTTGTTAGAATGAATCAAATCTCTACCAAGTAAAGAATAGAAACGTGTTTTACCTTCAATGATAAAGAACGGATTTTTAGACTTTTTTGTGCTTAATTAAATATCTTCTGGTAGTACACTTTTGGTGAACTTTTTATCTCCAACAAAACAGAAAATTATAATTTAAGTGTGGAAAAATTTAGCATTTTGTTTATTTATCCTAGAAAGCATAGAGTATGGCATTGTGTTAACAACATAGCCATTATCTACTAATATTTTATTGATTATTACTTGTAAGAACAATTTTTCTAATATTGTTCATAGCATAGCGTCAGGCTAGTTTGGCATATCTCGTTACAAATTGTCACGAAAATGAGAAGACGAACCGAACTTAAGCATCTCTAAATTGGAAGACGTCCTGGCATCCTGAATGGTATAAAACGATTTAGAGTTTGAATTAATTCATAGAATTATATTTGTGATGTTTATTTTTTTATCAAAAATACGAACAAAACTTTTACTTAGAAAAAATATTTTTTTGAAAGACCTGTAGGCGGAGTTTATTTTTTGACGTTTGCATCGTTCAAACGACATGTGTCTGAAGCTCAAATGACATAGGCATCTTGTTCGAAAAAGATGGATATATCGTTCGAACGACAGTACATCTCGCTCGAACGATCCGTCGCCTTAAGGTTGATATAAATACATGTTTCATGAACCATTTAGTTTAAGACTTTTGTAAATAAGGTTTCTACATAACAATAACAAAAGTTCTTCAAGGTTTGTGTGTCAAAACACTGTTTTAATTCAAAAAAGGCATCCTTGAATATTATTCTTGTGAATTAGTTTAGAACCTAGAAAGTTTTGTATCTATTTGCATACACCTTGTGGAGATTCACTCCATGGCTAACTAGTGATACCTGTGGGGATTCATGGCTGATAAAGGCTAAGGTTGGGATGACGATTGCATGTCAATTGGGAGTACTTGTGGGTGTTCCTGGATGAAGACAAAACTGCATGTACTTTTGGGTTTGCTGCGGTTAATCCATTTCAGATTTCATTATGTACATTTTAAGTTGTGATCTACTGTTCATAGTGAAATAAAGGTTTTACCCAAAAGGGCTTTTTTCCTGAAACTTGGCCTTGTCATATTTTCATGTTTGATTTATCTGGTTTATTACATAGTTGCATGTTTAGGATAAGTAAGATAAAATCTGTTTAAAAGTTGCTTCCACATAATTTAAATTCGTGTTGCAATATTTTTTATGAAATCACCTTTTGCAGGTGTACTCGTATTCTCATTACTCCAACCATCCAAGCATTTCTAAACAAAGTTTAACGTGATTGGTTATGTCCTTAGTAGTATCTTCTAACTATATATTAAAGCTAAAGCAGAAACAAATAAGCCAAAGTTGTCTACCTCTGATTTAGTGTTTTCATCCAACTTCATTTTTGGCACTTCTTGTTCCTCTTCACTTTTGAACCTCTTTTGGAGGATCATAGCCATGTTAATTTTCACCTTTTGTGGATCTAAATTAGATGAATTTTTATTGAGCATTACCTTGATAAGCTCCTATTTCATCCATTACCATCATTTCTTCCTTTTCCTCTTGATTAAAGGAACTATCTTCAGATGTGTTATTTCCATCCACACTCATATCTTTCTCTAATTCTTTAATTTTCTCTACAAGCATGTCTGATGTATATTGGCTTCCTTATTAATTTCTATGGAATATTGGGTTTGGCTTCGAATACAAAGACACAATTACCTCTGATCCACTTAGATGTATATTGGCTTCCTTATTAATTTCTATGGAATATATGTCTCTTTTTTCTTTGATTTTGGTGGCTTCACTAGATTCCACATCACTGGAGCTACCTTCTAGGGCTTCATAAATTTTTTTTATAATGTTTTTCGAACTAAGGGTTCACAAAACTATGGACTCAGTTCTAATAATTTCAGTAGCATCTATCACTAAGTTTGGGTCCTTATAATATATTTTGAAAGAAGAAGTGTTTCTCTCATGTTCTTCCTCTAAAAAAGCCTCTTATCTACACACTTTGGTTGTCAATTCCATCATATCTTAAAGTTTAGTAGCATGGAATTTCTATCAAAGACTAAGTGCTAGACCATTTTGGGATAACTTAACAAACTCCGACTCAGGAAACATTATATTGCATTTGTTCCTAGCCCTTTTAAACTTGTTTACGAAATTGGCTACTTTTTTAATCTGGATTTTAGATTAGTCTAGCCAAGTCAACTATGGATAGTTTTGGTTTAGTTTGAAATAATTATGCATGAAACATATCTTGCATATATTTCCAAGTTTTAACAGTGTTAGATGGCAAGCTTATGAACTATAATAAGGATGCATAAATGAGGGAACTAGAGAAAAAACATAGTTTGAGGTATTCATCAGTTCTTGCATCATCACACTCACTAATAAACCTTGTTATGTGTTCCACCTTGGAGTGACTCCCATTTCTTGAGAAAATATAAAATGTTGGTAACTTAAAGTCCTTTTGAAGTTCAATCATATCTACCCATTTAGGGTATGGCTTCCTATAAACTGGAGTTTGCACCCCCTGAGACATTGGTCCACTGATCTTATATATGAGATACATAATTTTATTTCTCCCAACTCCCCCAAGCAATTGCCTAGTTGGTGGGGTAATTATTTGGCCTATCATGGGTGTTTATTTCACCAATGGAGGTGGGATCCGTGGAGGAACAATTTTTTATGTTTGGAAAGTTATTGGTTGGGATGTCTGGGGAACATGGTTATCTTCCCTTTGGAGGGAATCATTACCAAATCTCTTGTTGTTTCACAACTCCCTGGTTCATATATTAACATAGTATTATTGATTACCCCATCGTTCGAATTCCATAAAAGACCTAAATTGGTTTTCTTATAGCATAGCCTAGTGATACCTACTTCTGGGACATGCATTCTTCCTATTAGGTTATTATAACCCATTTATTGGTAAGTGTTAAATGTTCCTAAATCTTATGGTGGGTTTTTCACACATAAACCATTAGTGTTGGTGTAGTTTCTCATCCATAGGTTTATTCTAAAATTTGTTCTCCAGTGTTAGGTCTATAATACACTGGGTGAAAAAGATTGGGTCGATGGTCATATTTACACCAGTTTGTGGTTCATATCTTTGAACGTTGGATACTACAATAGTAAGATGAGATAACCTAATACTTACTGTGGCCATCCTCAGATGCGGGCCCAAAAGGAATTATGAGGAGGGAAAATCCCCTCTCACCGCTTGCTCTGCATTTGCACGGATTACAAAGGACAAGAAGTAGCCATCGTCAAGAGTGTGTGAAAGTGTAAAGATTGGATTTTCCATCCTATTTTAATCGAAATAGTTAAAAGAGGGAGCCTTTCCCAAAGTGACAACATAAAAGACTACTGATGTATACGAAAGCAAATAGATCACGGGTTCGAGGACGAAGTTATGAAATGTTAAGGTGTTAAGAACCCATTCCTCCCTTTCAGTCTCTCACGGCTATAAAATTCTCCATCTCCTAAAAGGTGTAGTCATATGTATAATGTGTATGGGATATATCTGTGTGTGTGTGTGTGTCTGTGAATGCGGACAATATGTGAGGAGTGAAATCTTCATGTCCGCATCATGGAAAAGATGTGAATGAATCATTCTAAGGAGTAAAACTGAAAGAAAAAATATATAGATAGCGAACTGTAAGCGATGAATTGGATCGTGACCCACTATGAAAGAATGAATACGCATGTCAATGGGACCTCTAAAAGTGTATAACTGAATAAAAGGGGTTAAACTATTTACGATGCACCGGATCGTAACTCACTATGAGAAAGTGAATACATATGTCAACGGGACTCCTAAAAAGTAAGAAAATAAGTATATACATACATATACATATACACAAACACACACACACTCTATGAGCAATGCGTCGTATCGTAACTCACTATAAGAAAGTGAATATGCATGTTAATAGGATTGCCAAAAGGTGAAAAAATAAGTGATAATAGATAAACTAATATTTAAATAGAATACTAGTAAAAACAAAGTGAAAGAAATGAAATGAGAGAAAAGAGAACTCGAATCCTAAGATAATCTCGAGACTCTTACATGGCCAAAACTGACACCAAAGTCCATGTAGTTTGAACGAAGAATAAAGTGGGGTCTAAACCATAAATTCGAAACTATCTTTTCGGTTTATGAAAAAGTGTGCACAAGAGGTGAAAAGTGGAAGAAACTCTAATTTGGGGTTTATGAATTAAACCCTCTTTTGGATTTATAAGTTTATGAAAACAAGTTTGAGAATATATAAATAATAAAAAGGGTGATTAGTGGTGAGAAAATAAGAATTAACTATAAAATGTTCTAAAGGTATTGAAATATGTGGAAAAACACTAAACTGACAAAGTAGGATGAACAGGATTTAAACCTTCTAAGTGATTTGAATTTTGATTTTTGGCAGTTGGGTAATCTAATTTTTAGATGGCGGTGGAGTGGTGGTGAGTGGTGGCAAGTGATGAGGTGAGAGAGTGATGTAAGTGAATGTAATAGGATATTTTGGGGAGTGATGTAATAGGTTTGCCGCTTGAATTATGAGGTTAAAGGTCCTGAATGGTGAGGTCGGGGTTTCCTTACATAGGGAATCCTATAAGGTAGGAATGATAAGGATTCCCCTGAGGGTGCCTATTGGCATAGACCTTGGCCTACCTATCGGTAGGCCTTCCAGATTTGGAGATCAAGTAAAGTATTTCATACCTGTAGCCAAAGGAAGAAAGTGTGCCTATAGGCAGTCTCAAAATAGATTTTTGAAAAAATGGTCATAAAATTCAAATCGTAAGTTCATTTTAAGCATGGTTAGGACCGTTGGAAAGAGTATTAAGAGATCTATGAAGGTGTGTTGATATAGTCTAGAGACTGAGAGTTGAAAAAATTCAAACAAAGATAAAAAAAAGCATCCGATGATCTTCTCATAGGGTTTTTAGGTAAAATGGTTGCTAAATGCGAATCACGGGTCCGATTTGTGCATGGTTAGGATTGTTAGAAAGAGGATTATGAGATCTATGGAAGTGAATTAATATAATCTCAAGTCCGAGAGTTGACTAAAGTCAATCATAGCTCAAGGAGCATCCAGTGACCTTCGTTTGGAGTTTAAAGGAGGATCAAGGATCTGAGGCTTGAAGGGACTTTGTTTAGGGGTATATGGAGGGTATTAGAATGGCGTGTCTATAGATAGCCTTAGAGGAAGCGCTTAGGATAAGAAAATTTCATTAAAAAATAGATACCCTAATGAAGATTGTAAGTGTCGAGTTCCTATATGTGGGAAGTCATATGGGGATAAGGCAGATCATGTTGGGGGTAACAGTTCGATTCTTAGGACCTAAGGGCGTATGCAATTGATTCAGGTGGTCATGCCCAATTCTGTGAGCCAAAGTCAATTCTCAGGACCTAAAAATGTAATCAAATAATTCAAGGGGTAAGGTCGATTATGAGATCTAAGGTCAATTCTGAGGACGTAAAGAGTGTAGGCGACCAATTCAATGGTCGAGGACAGTTCTGAGGGTTGAGGTCAATTATAAGGACCTAAAGAGTGTATACGACCCATTTAGGGCATCATGGTCAATTTTAAGTTCCAAGGTTGATTCTAAGGACCTAAAGAGTGTATGCGATCAATTCAGGGGATCATAACCGATTCTGAGGGTCAAAATCAATTCTAAGGACCTAAGGAGTATGTACAATTAATTCAGGTGGTTGAGGCCAGTTATAAGGTCCTAGTTTGATTTTAGGACTTGAAAAGTGTACGTAACTAATTCAAGAGATTGCGGTTGAGTTTGATGGCTAAAGTCGAGGACCTAAAGAATGTGTACACCAATTCAAAGAATCGCGACCTAATTCGGAGGGCCAAGGTCAATTATGAGTACCTATGGAGTGTGTTCAATTGATTTAGGGTGTGAGGCCAGTTTTGAAGGCCAAGGAGTGAAAAAGTAAATTATGAGGACCTAAAAAGTAAGAAGGTTAATTATGTGGACCTAAAAAGTAAGAAGATTAATTATGTGGACCTAAAAATTAAGAAGGTTAATTATGTGGACCTAAAGAGTGAGAATATTGATTATGAGGACCTAAAGAGTGAGAAGGTCAATTATACAAACCTAAAGAGTGAGAATGTCAATTATGCGGACCTAAAGAGTGAAAAGGTCAATTATGCAGACCTCGAGGGTGAAAAGTTCGATTACGTGGACCTAAAGAGTGAATATTTCAATACTATTGACCTAATAAGTTTCAACGATCAATTTAGGAATTCATCCTAGTTCTTAGGGCAGAGGTTAATTCTGAGGACCTAAAGAGTGGAAAGGTCAATTCTGCAGGCCTGTGGTGAAAAAGTCTATTATGAGGACCTAAAGGGTGTAGTAATTTTGGGAGGGATAAGCAATAATGTGAGAAATTTGTTGGAAAGTTTTGGGGCTTTCTAAGAGTCTTTTATAATTTTTAATGATTATTAAATACTTGCATATTTTTTTATTTTTAATAATTTTTATTTAAAATTGTTCAATTTTTTAAAATTTTGAAGTTTTCTAATTTTTGGAATATTTTGTGATTTTTCTAGAGATTTTCTCAAGATTTTTGCAATTTTTTTAGAAATATTTGGAAATTTTTGATGTATTTTTAAATGCATATATAAATTTTAGGATCAGATGATTTTTCTTTAAAAAAAATGTGATTTTAATGAAATTTGGGATTTTATCATTTTTTTTGAAACTTTAAGGATTTTTTCTGTGCATTTTTAACAATTTTTTAGAATTTATTTTGGAAGTTTTTGCAACAAAATTTGAGGGGTGTGCCGATAGGCACAGGCTGACAGGTGTCAATTGACATGGCACAAAAAATCAGGGGGTTTCGTGGGTTTCGGAGGGTCACTGTAGACTGACACACCATGGGGGTGTCAGCCGACATAGCGCCTATCCATTTATAAAAAGGAGGTTAGGGCAACCCTTTTTTCTCACACCAAACAAATTATATGTCTATCTATCTCTCTATTAAATTCTCTTGAGTGTTTTTTGAGCTTTCTTGAAGAAAATAGTCAACATCATGAACGTCGATGGTTGGGCAAACATCGTGTGGGCCCGCCTTATAGTAATGCCCACGGGAGTAGATAATGCGTATCATAATGCCAATGTTGTGGATGATGAACGAATCTTATTTGAGGAGACTAAGCTCCATCGTTCTGCTCAGGTGAAAATCCCTGAGGGCTACGTGAGTATTTTTTTTGAATTTTTATTTCATTTTTAGCTTTGGATTAACTTTCGATAATTTATTTTGTGGAACTTATGTTATTCATTTGAATTTTGCAGAAGGACGTCTCTTTGTCTAACATTCATTCCCATGATACAACGTGGGTGAAGGCGGTATGGGACAATATTCCCAAGTAGGTGTGGATTATGGTGGATATGATCGGGTTCGCTACCTGGGGAGGGCTTTGGACAAAGCAACACGGTCGATTGCAATAATGTGCACTCTCGGAGAGCGTTAGTGGGATATCACCCACACATTCCATTTAGGTGTGGGTGAGATGACGATCACGCCGATAGGCGTGCATCAGATTTTGGGATTATCCTGTGAGGGGGAGAAAATCGTGGTGGACTGATCCCTTCGCCTAATTAAGGAAGTGATCTAGGAGGCGTTGGGACCCATTAGATGAGTGGGTTCTTAAGAGTCAGTGAAGCTGTCCTCGTTGAAGAACATCTTGATGAGGAGGGAGATCGATCTGAAGGATGGTTAACAACTGCGACAAGTAGTCCAAATGTTCATTCTACTCCTGCTGGGGGGTATTCTGGTGGCAAAATCTGTGGTTTATACTTGTCTGTTTGTTATCTCTGGGTCGGAAAATATGATTGGGGGAGCCTAACGTTGTCCTCTCTATAGTTCTCTTTAAACATTTTCATCTATTGTTACTGGTCGACCCTCATCAGGGCCATGTACCTTCTGGAGGTAGTTTTATTATCACGCTTTTTATTATTGCTCTTCTTTTTTATTTTTTAATATGTGTATTCTTTTTGGAGATTTTTATTGAGGTATTTTTTTCCTCTCTTAGGTGTGGTTCTACGAGGTGATTGGGCACAACACGGCATTGATGCCTTTATTGGAGAGTGAGGTCGATTCGTGGCCTAGGATGATGTAGTAGAGGAAGGACAACATGATAGTGAACAAACATATGGACCTTACAGATGTGAGAGTGGTGTTGAACTCTCTAATGAGTGCCCAGGTAAACTTTTATTTTAGATTATGTTCCTTTTATGATTTTTTTATCTTTGTTTTTTATTATTCATTAATGATTAACTTTATTTGGACATGTGTCATTCTACCCTTGGTATCTGTTCTCAGGAGAGATGTGGGTCAGGGGCATACATGCCCAGTCACGGTGATTACTAATGCATGAGTTCGGGTACAACTGGTACCTGGTCAAGAGGGTGGTACGGTAGGTGATACAAAGTGAGATTGTAGTTCCCCAAACTATCCCTCCATTTCATATGTGGAGATGGGGGAACATGTCGAAGGGTGAGTTGGTGGCAGTGATGGAGCTGGAGCATTATTATATCCATACTAACACGGTGGTGACCTAAGATTACCTGGACTTTGTGACCTATTGGTTGATGTCGATGTCGATGTCTATGTCGATCTTCGACATGGATGGTGTGCCTCTTCCGTTGACAAAGGCGAGTGGTGGTAGCAGCGCGCCTGGTTCTTCTAATCAGGCTTCTACAATCCAACATTATCTAATTCCTTCATACTACATTCATCTTGGAGTGGGCCATTCCTTTAGGGTGTTTCTTCATCCTCGGGCGACGATAGACAATTTTCCTCCTTTCCCATAGGCAGACATTTAGTTGGAGTTATGATTTCTGTCATTTTCCTTTGTGTTCAAATTTTTGATTTCTGACTTTAGTCTGCTATTAACTTGATTTATCTACATGATTTTTTTCATTTTGTAAATTTTAGTGTGTCGACATCCTGACTGCATGATGTTCGAGATTGAACATTTTCGAGTATGTGCGAATGAAAGCTCTGCCTTTTGTTTCCCCTTCAGCGAATTTTGACTATCATTCTCCTGGTTCAAGCTATGGTAGTGGAGGGTCCGTTTCCCGCCTTTACAGGAACCACCATAGGAGGGAGTAATAGGCTAGTGTTTTTAGAATGTTTGCGATGTGTCCCAAAAATTTTGTTCTTTTTTGGCCTTTCTTTTCTATTTTCTTAAGCCTGAAAAGGGGGGAAAAGCAAGTATATATATATATAATGATGCATTTTCCATTTTTAATTATCTTAAATTAATGACTTGTTCTACATGTACTTTCATTTTCCACTGAGGGTTTTCTGTGAAAGAGAGGTAAGGAAAAATATTTAGAAAAATATAAATATATTTTTTTTGAATTATTAAGTATGGAAATACTCGCAGAATTATTTTGTAAAAGGTCGATTTTGAGAGGGGATTATTTAAAAATTGAGAAAAACAAAAGAAACAAGGGGAATCTTTCCAAATAAGGGGGTGTCGATAACCATACCCCCTGGCATGCCTAGCGTCACACCAGATAGTTTCATTTGCTTTTCAGTCTTTCTTGCACTCTTGGTACTTGGGCTCCTTCATTGCAACTGTTAGTTCATCAATTTCGGCATTTTGTTTAGGAATTCAAGTACAAAAAGGGACTTGGGGTGAGGGTTTATATCACTCCATAACTCTTTCTCTTCTTTATGTAGAGTTCAAATTGTCTTTAAATGGTTATTCCCATGACAAAGATGTTTGTTGCCTACCTCGAAGGTCTAGAAGCTATGTGCTTGTACAGTTTTAATTATGAGACTATCAACTTGCACCCTACACTTTATGACGTAATTGATGTGAATAAATAAATGTTTCTCTAATGCGTGTGATTATGACACAAGTTTAAGTCGATCGCTCAAGTTATAATTCGGTAAACTGGGTGTCGAACTCAGGGACTAGGACGAATGCTCATGATGACGATGATTATTTGTGAGATGATTATTTATGAGACTTTCCTATCAACTAATGCAGATTAATTAAACTAGTGAATTAAGTACGCATGCAAGAATAACTAAGTGATTTTAAATCAATGTGAGAAAATGGAGTTGGAGTATGTAAGAGGATACTTTAGATTAGATAGAGGCGTAACCCCTTTTGAGTACAGTAATGGCAAGTTAACTGAGAACACTCTTGATATATTACAAGACACGCGATCACAACCCAGTGAAGATAAACTCAGTTTGAACTCACAAATATCTTATGTATAACTCAGAAGATAATAATGAACTCAAAAGTAACTCATTTAGACGGAGAGAGAGGTAAGAACCCTAGATACACCTTGGAAAGAAGCAAAACATACCCACCCTTAAAGATCTCTAGTCAGATATTAAAAGCTTCGTAATAAATGACAATGGTGGGTGAGTAAGAGCTCTAGTTTTGTAATAACTTCTTTCTCTCTCTAGCCAATAATCTCTAGAAAAGAACCCCTCTCTCAGAAGTGGTTGAGGCCAATGAATAACCCCCGTACCACTCCGGAGATGCCCCAATCCTTTACAATTGTGAAAGACACCCCTCATACTTTATGTTACAAACATTAAATGCCTGATGGACTAGTCATTTCCACATCATAAACATTAAATGATAAGACATGCCTTTTGCCTAACCAGTGTGCGTCAGGGGACTGTCATCACAGAGGTGGCTCACCAACTGTTTGACATCCCCAAAAAATACGGTAGTTTACTCAAGTACAGATTTGACATTACTTAGCTGGCTAGTGATATCACTTAAAGTAGATGTGACACAAAGTAGAGGGATGTTTGGTTTACAACTTAACGTACGATGGAACTCAAGGCTGCTCCGCCCAAGGTTCCATGAACAAAGGTCCTTCGATGTTTTACAAGGTGTATTTAAGATGGTTAGTACAAGCCCTAACCCTGCTTCACCTCTCAATCCTCCAAAACGAGTCCCTCTGAAGTTCCCATAGCGAGGTCATTCGATAGAGCATGAAAGATCTCCCAGGCCTGGTCTCTCGGGAGTACCATTTGACCTCACACTAAATGACATTATAATCATTACAATTCATAGTCAATATAAACAAATGATACAACAAGACTAAGTAAGACAACAAAGCTAAAGGGTGAGATCTCTCGACCAGTTTCTTCGCTGGAGGATCTCCCTGAGCTTCCATGCTGAGCTGCCTCTCTTGAGCTACCATACTGAGATGCATCATTGCCTTAATCCTTTAATATGTTGTATTTGCTAGGGGGATTATCTTTAATCTCGAGATTATCTTCAAGCCCCCTACATTTACCCCTTCGTACAGAAATTTGTTATGGAAACAAGAAATGTCTGCACGAAAATTTCTCAATCCAATGAATCTTCTATTTAAGAAAAAATTCTGGCATTTTTATCTTCGTTACAACTTCTGCTGTTATCACTTCCAGGAAAAAGTAAAATTCTCCCCTATGTACCTGAACCAAAGCGCTGCGACCTGTCGGTGATTAGCGAAGCGACATCACAACTTTTTCCTATCGTTGAGCTTCAACCGTTTTGTCTCTATTTCCTTAGATATTGGAATTTTCCCAAAATGCCTGAGGAACCTGTCAACTATCCATTGTGACTCTTGGGAAGTGAAGTTCTCCCCTATCTGTGCTATTTCGTGCCATTCATGTAGCATAGCTGTAAGTAGTTGGTATTTGCATTAGGACTGCCCCTAGTGGTATGCAATGTCCTTCCTAGGCATTCCTAGCATTTAAACTTGTGGAATTCTCCTCAAAGTAACTGTTGAACTATAAAATTATCCCCGATGTACCTAATTCATAGTTAAACTCCATTTGGACTTGTGACGAGGGGACATCGTAGCTTTTTAAACTGTGGCAACATCTAGTGCCAAACTCAAACTTGTTCTGGAAGAAAAAACCTTTATATTCCCCATGCATCACTTCATTAGTGACGTGGTTCCATATTTTCAACTGTCAGAACACTTCCCGAAGTGCCATGTGTTCACTTGAAATGATTACCTACGACTTTGCACGTGCGATGGTGGGAAACTCAAAAAGGGAAGTAAAGGATTTCAAACGTCTATTATTCAAAACACTTAGCCATTTTTCCTTTACTTTGTCTTCGTCTTCTTCTTCTTCAACTCCCAGAGCACTTAGAGAGATAAAAAAAAACTTAAACCTCCATTGTTATCGAGGTTTTCGCTGGTTTCTTTTCTCTCATCGTGTTTTTCACCGCCACCTATGGCCATAATCCTCCATTTTTGTCCATATATCTTCTCTGTTTAAGCTTTTTCCTTTCATCACCACCTGGCATGGCTTCTTCAAATGTTCCCAAGGCTCCCACCACCAGTGCTCAGCCAACCTCCATCGCCTTCCCATCTGATACTTCTGCCACTGGGGGTGCTACCTCTTTGGATGTTGCTCCCCGAGAGCAACTAAGTTTTTACCGCCGGTCTCCCATCTTTGGAAAAGGCGATGACTTATCAAGATTATGCAAGACTTGTACTTTTAGAGCCAAATATTATTCTTTAATTCTTGGTGATGAGGACGAAGATTCATCTGAATGGGGATTCCTCCTCCATAGGGAACTTTACATTTTTGTCTCGAGCGAGGTGACTTCCCTTGGTCCCATATTGATTTCGAGGGGCCAGGAGATTCCCCCATTAATTTTTCTTCTCGGAATGCGCACATGCAGAGCTCCCACTTCGTGACTCTCATTAAGGTCGGGTTGCATCGGGCTAAATGGTTTGACGAGTTCACTTTATCGAAGAATAATTACGCCCTCTCATTTATGGTTTCTCGCTAGAACATTACGACCCACACTTTCATAGCTGCGGGGGCGAGTTTACCGTTACGCTAAAAGATGTTTGTGAACTTTTAGGTCTTGAGCCCACAGGCGATGTGTCTTACTTCGATGAATCACTAGATGTCGAAGAGGCGGCTGGTCGTTCGGAATTAGATCGTATATGTCGAAGGTGCATAGGTACTTCTAACAAAGCCACTTTCACTCCCCTCATTAACTATTTCTTCCAAGGTCCTTCTAAGGGTGGTTCTTCTGAAGGTGTCCCAGGCCAAGGTACATCGCTGGAATTGCCAACTTATATTCTTATAATTATTTCTCATTCATTTTGCCTGGGAAACCAAATGATCATCCTTAGAGGGACCTTATTAACCTATCGATCCGTTTGGCTCGTGGTGTCAGGCTTCCTCTAGCGGCAATGGCCTTAAGGTCCCTCTACACTTAGCTAGACAGGACCCACTTGGACATGGAATTATCCCTTAGCCATTATAACTTAGCTAATTTTTCCAATGCCATAATATTGACAAGCTTCCTCTACGTTCTCTTCCCTGCAATAGTAGCCAAAATTAACTGTCCTCCTTCTGGAGAAATTGTCCTTCCCCCTCGCTCATATGTTTTCCATAAGAAACAGATTCACAAAGAGTTAATTGACATCATTGACCAACCTGGTTGTTTTATGATGAGGCCTTACAGTGAGGAAGTCTTCCTCCATACTAGGGGTTTTTTCAATTATGAAGAAAGGGTGGTCCAACCAACTACAGTGGACCTCATCATTGAAAACCCTTCGCTTGCTGTGGTCCCTCTGTTCTCACCGGGGTACCTGCCTTCTTACACCTAGTAGGGGTACACCTATGAGCATTACAATCCCAATATAAGAAGCCAATAATTCAATTTTGATCAAGGGGATCATCGCCCAATTTGTTAGCTATCCCATCCCAAAGTCTCATTTAGTGAGGCATGCTCCTTCTTTATATCTATTGCTTCTTGAGGGGTTAGTTCTATGCTGTCTGAGTGAGTCACCATTCCAAGTAATACAAGGCAAGGGGATGTGACCCCCTTATTTTCAACGAAGTATTGGACGAAATAGCTGGCCCAATTTTTTGAATTCATCCAGGGGTCTCCCGTGTATCCCCCAATTCTTTCGTTTTCTGAGCTGGAGATGGTGCTAAAGGGTAATTCCGTTCTTGGGGTTGAGTTTCCTCTAAGCCAAAATCCCAAAGAGACTCCCTCTAATATTCCTCCTTATTTCTTGATGATCCCCGTTGCCACTCCCAAACCCAAGAAATCCCCAGAAACCAAGCAACTTTCCCCCTCTGAAGGTGTTTCTGGTGAGGGTTCCCCCACTGGTGCAGCTTTTGGCGAAGGAGCTTCTAAGTCTTCATCCAAAAGGTAAAGGGTTTATAAGAGTGGAACTTCTACTAAGGATAAGTCCCAGTCCTCCTCTCAAGTTCCTTTCGAAGCCTTTCCAATCGCCTCTGTTCCTCCTTCAATGTCTACCGAGGCGAGTGAGGAGTTAAGAAAGAAGATTCAAGCTGAGGTGAGTCGAATAAATTTCGAGTTTCAACGACACACTCCCACCGTTCCTCTTGGTGTTTCCTTCCCTACCATATTAGAATATCCATCTGAAGGGGGTTCAAAGTGAAGAAAGAGCTCAAGGGTTCCTCTAAGTCTTGGTGCTCCCGGTGAAAGAAAAAATAACCTGGGTACTAAGTCCCATCAGAAATGAGCTCTTAATGTACATACCACCCCCACTCCTTCTTCTGTTGAAGGTATAGTGTTGGATGATAGTCCTGATGTTGAGCACCATCCCACCAAGAGGTATTCACCAACTGCCGCCCCTCCTTCCTCGCCAATGATGATATCGTCCAACTCTCCCCCTGGATCAAAGGTATGTATGCGTTTATTATTTTTTCATACTTACTCAGTTTTCTATTAGAAACTGTATTTGTCTAACTCTTAGCAACTTTAGTGTATAAGGTTGAAGAAGAAAGTCCCAGCCCTCCTGTGAGTCCTTTCATGGGAGGGAACTTCGGGAGTGGCTCTATCGATGCAACTCCCCCCGTTATCCCATGACCAGGCTCACTTATTCCCGTGGTTTGGTCTCCCGTTGTACAGTGGAGGCTTCCACACATATTATTGCCCATGTTGACTCTATGGAAGTTTCCTCTCATTCAAAGGGATCTCCCCTAGTTTCTTCTGAGTCATCCCCTCAGCTAGAGGTTCCTCTAGACATCATTCAAAATTTTCAAAGTTCTCCCGAGGTAACAAGTTCGAAACACTTTTAGATCCTTCTTTTCTATCCTTCTCACTTTGCTGAATCTTCT
This sequence comes from Sambucus nigra, assembly GCA_949130495.1. Lineage (NCBI taxonomy): Eukaryota > Viridiplantae > Streptophyta > Magnoliopsida > Dipsacales > Adoxaceae > Sambucus > Sambucus nigra. The sequence continues at coordinate 318,832,597 of OX422215.1, read as the reverse complement.
AAATATTTTGGTGTATTTCAGGTTGAAGCTTCATCGTTACTATCTTTTGCGCTGGATGATTTCCTTCTTCATCCTCCACTATTAAGGCCCATCGTTGCATTGTCCCTTTTTGCGCATATCGCTGAGGTAAGTTAAATTTACAGCATGCCCTTACTTTCCATGTTGTTGTTTATGCCTAACACTTAGATTTATATCTGTAGTTTTCTCCAGGTTTGATCCCACCATTATCCTTTGCGACTCCACCCATTTCTAAGTCTTCCTTTGGCTCATCTACTCGCCCTGGTCCTTCTTATGTCCCTACAAGGGTTGATGTATCTGTGGAAGATCGAACGGATCCTTCGAGCTCTCCCCTAACTTTGACCCTAATTCGTTTTGTTGACTTAGGATCTTCATCAAGTGTTGAGGTCCACCTGGCTGAGGTTCGTCTAGCTGAGGGTTTTGCGGAGGCTCCTGAGGAGATGAAGTTGCTTACCACGGTGCCCGCCATTACATCTTCTTTCATATCTCCCATTCTTGCTCCAGTAGTTGCTGAGGTATTTCGCCATTTTCTCTTTGTGTCTTGGTGTTTTTCATTTATCTTGACAATGTGAAATCTCTTTGTTTAGAGGAATCTGATTTTCAAAATGCTCAAACTCCATTAGTAACGGGGACTTAACAATAAAAACCACTCGTTAAGAGTTTTTTGTGAAGCTCCACCAGTAACGGTGACTTAACAATGAAAACCACTTGTGAAGATTTTTCGTCAAACCCCACCAGTAACGGTGACTTAACAATGAAAACGACTTGTTTAAGATTTTTCTTCAAATTCCACCAATAACGGTGACTTAACAATGAAAACCACTTTATTAAGATTTTTCTTTCATCGAACTAATTATTTCCCTTATTTGCCCTCAAGTTGCTAGGGATACCCTTCGCGTTGAAGAGAAATCTCGACCAGCTCCTTTGCTTGTCTCCTCAACTCATTTAGAACCTATTTCATCTAAGGAGTCGAGTCATAACGACCAAGGTTCCATGATGGGTGCTCCTGATGATAGCGAATCCGGCTGTGAGCTTCATTTGCCTGCACTGGCTCCTCACGAGTTTTGCCTTATGGTTCTTCGCCACTCGCCTCAAATACATGCCTACCATCGTTTGGTGATTGAACAAGTTTCTACTCACCATTTTGACACTTTTACTGTTGACTGCCTTCATTCAAACATTTCAGTGATGAGCCATAGGCTTTAGGACATGACAACCGTTATTGCTGAGCATGTCAATACCCCCACTGCAAATGTCACTAGGCCCCTCCTTAATCAATTCTTGGGCTATTTGAAAGAGTTTGGCAGAGATGGCTTCCAATTGAACTAGATGATCGAACACTTGAAAACTTTGAAGAGTCAATAGTTGGAAATTCAGAGGGAGCTATTACAGAAACACTTGGAAACTCAACGGATTGAAGAGGCAAGACTGGCTGAGTTATTGCCTCTACTAGAAGCTATAAATAGAGAGGTGGAGGATATCGAAAAAGCTCTTCATGTGGCAAAGTTGAAATGAGAGAAACTGCTTATCGAGCATGATCAAGTTCAAACGAGGCTGGAGGGTTCTATCAGCACCTAACAGGTGTGCTTGGTAGATTCTTTGGGCTTGCCTGGGGACTTTTTCTCTGCCCCGGACTTATGGTTACTCCTAGGCCAATGACCCCCCTAACACTTGTAAAAAAATTATTATTTTTTCATATAGTTCTTGTGTAGTAATTCCCAATTTTGTAATACACTTCCCAGTTTATGAATGAAAGAGAAGTTTATCTTGTTTCCTTTTTACCTCCGTGTTATAACTACTTGCAAAACTAAAGTTTTATAGTTTTTTTACCACACTCTAGTTGCAACAAACAACATAACTTCAAAAACGTCTTATATATTCATGAAAACTAGATACATCATCTTTCTAAGGTTACTGGCTTATGCATGATAGACCTTCAGCCATTTGTTATTAATCTTGAATGGTTTGTCTTCTTCCATCTTTGAAATTAAAAAGTAACCTGAATCATGAGCCTCCTTCACAATGAAAGGTCCCTCCCAATTAGCTACAAACTTAGGAAGAGAAATCCCTCTGATATGATTCACTGTTGCTTTTAGAATGAGGTATCCTTCAACAAACTTCCTTGCTCTCACCAAGTTATCATATGACCTTGAGAGCTGTCTCGTGTACATTGGAAGCGTTGCATTGAATTGTCTTTATGTTCATCCATCGCCTCTAACTGTACGTGTATACTCTGAGGGAGCATGCTATTTTACAGGGCAAAATAAGCGGAAGGAACTTCCAACTCTACTGGTAGGATTGCTTCGGCTCCGAGCACGAGGGAAAATGGCGTGTATCATGTGGATTTTCTCTTGGTCATTCGGTAGTCCCACAGCACTGTTGGGATCTTATCATACCACAATCCTGGGAATTCTTCCACCATTTTGGCCAAAATATTAACTAAGGTCTTATTAGTCGCTTTAGCTTGCTCGTTTCCCTTAGGATATGCCACTATTGAAGAAGTATGATGGACGATGGAGTATTTATCGGTGAGCATCGCTACCTCTTTGTTGATGAAGGGGGTCCCATTATCGGAGAGGAAGACTTTCGGGATTCCGAAATGACAAATCACATATTCTCTGATATAGTTAGCCACCACACCTGCCATTGCTCTTCTGAGAGGTATCGCTTCGGCCCATTTTGTAAAACACTTTGTTACTACCAATATTCAGATCTTTCCTCTTGATGAAGGGTGTATCGCTCCTACCAGATCAAACGACCAAGTGTGGAATGGATAAGGAGTGTCCAAAGAATGTAGATCCATCGAAGGATCATGGATCATATTCCCATAAAGCTGGCACGCCTTGCACTTTCGCACAAACTCAGTAGAGTCCTTTTCCATAGTTGGCCAATAATCCCACAAGGTTATTAGTTGATAATATAGCTTTGACCTTCGATGTTATCTTGATCGTGAGCTTGTTTTAACACTTCAGTTGCCTCTTCTTTCATGATGCATCTCAATGGCTTGTTGAAGTATCCCCTCCGATAGAGCTATTAATTTTGGATATAGAACCATGGGGCCCTACGTTTGAGTCCCATCACATCTATTTTCTCTATAGGAATAACTTAGCCTTTAATAAAGTCAATGTAAGGCTGTCTTTAGTCTGTTTGAGTCTCAACAAAATGACATTTGGCTGCTTGAAAGAAGAGTTGACACTTATCACACCTCCGTTGTAACTCAACTGCGTCTTGTTTCATCATTGGCCAAAAGTATCCTTACCTTTGGATTCTCCTATACAAAGGGATCAATATTGTTTTGTAGTGGCTCTTGTGCATCTTCTTCAGTCTTTCCTCTGCCTCTTTTGGGCCAACACACCTTGATAACTGCCCTCGTGCCTTCCTAAAGTATAATTGTCCATGATTGACGAAGTACTGTGCTGGCTCTCTCAATTACATCTTGCCTTCCCCAGACTCTAACTATTTTTTTATCTCTCCTCTCTAATCTAAATCTCCCTCCATAGGTAGAATTGAGTGTATCACCAATGGGGCTGTTCTTCATTGAATAACGATAGTAGTTGTATCGGTATTCATAATAAGCTTCTGTGAAATGGTGGCATAGGCGTTAGTATATTGGTTCATAATTCTAGGATATCTTTTTATCATTGCCTGATGGAACTGGTTAAATAGTCGTTGGATGATCATTCTGTAGGGCGCTATACTGAGGTGCTTGAACTACCAAATTTGAATCACCTTTGATACATAGTGAACGGATGCCCCTTCGAAGGGCCTCTAGTAACCCAAGTACCAACGCCTCATACTCTTCTTCATTATTGGAGCAAGGAAAATCTAATTTATAGGAAAGGAAAAATTCTTCCTTTCCTTTAGAGAAAATAATCCCTGCCCCTCCTTTCTTTTCTACCGAAGAACCATCAAATTTCATCCTCCATTCTTCAAGGTCAGCCTCCATAAAATTTACCTGCAAGTCATCCCCTGGGATGTTCTCTCTAGGGGGTTCAAAGACTCCACATGGGAAGATTGCCAACAAATCTGCATACACCTGGATTTTTATTGCGCGAGGAACCACGCACTTTAAGTCATATTCGGAGAGGATGAGGAACCACCTAGGTACTCTTCCCATCAAGATATTTCTTGCCAATAAAAACTTAATTGGATCACATCTTGTCACAATGTGAATTGTGAAAGATATCGTATAATGCCCAAGTTTTTGTGCTAAGAATACTAAGGATAAATAGTGCCTTTCTAAATTACTTTACCTTGCCTCTAGTCCATGTATGATTCTTATCAAGTAGTAGACTGGACTTTGTTTCCCATCTACCTCATGTGCCAAGAGTGCTCCGATGGACCTGGTGGTAGACATAAGGTTGAGTTGTAATGGTTTTCTAAGCTTTGGAGGGATCATTATCTGTGGAGAACTCATCAGCTTCTTCAACCTGTTCAAATATTCCTGATGTGCTTCCTCCCACTTTAACTTACTTCCCTTTCACAGTAGCTCCATTAACGGATGAGTTATCCTAGTTAGTCCCAGCATAAATCTCCTGAGGTAGAAGACTTTACCAAGGAAACTTTTAATCTCTTTCGTCATTTTTAGACACAACATTTACAAGATATCTCGCTCCTTGTCCTGGTCCATCTATACTCCCTGTCGATCCAACACAAACCCTAGGAACTTTCCACTTGTGACCCCGAAGGCACACTTATTGGGTTCATCTTCATCTTGTATATTCTATAGCGAGCGAACACCCTCCTTAGGTCATCTAGATGGGACTCTTCCTTCTTCGATTTGATGACGAAATCGTCCACGTAGAACTCTAGGAATTTGTGAAAGAAATCATGAAAAATGGCTATCATCGTCCTTTGATATATTGCCCCGACATTCTTTTATCCTAATGGAATCACCTTGTATATGAAGTTGCCCAATGGGGTTTTGAATGGCATTTTCTATGCGTTAGTCCGATCCATCTTGATCTGGTTATACCCCATATACTTATCCATAAAACTGTACATTTCATGACCAGCCATTACATCAATGAGGCTATCGATGGAGGGTAGAGGGAACTCATCTTTCGAGCAAGCTCTATTCAGATCCCTGAAGTCTACACAGATCCTTATTTCATTTTTATCCTTCTTTCCTAGTGGAACATTGATTGAAAGCTATACTGGGTGTTGGATCAGCTCAATAAACCCTGCTGCCAGTAATCGTTGGACCTCCTCTTTGATCTTTAGATCCAGATCTAGCTTATATGTTCATGTTTCTTCCTTCACCAGCATGGATGAAGGCAGAATGTTCAGCTTGTGGCAACTAACCTCTTCGTCCAATCCCTCCATCTCTGTGTATTTCCAGGCAAAGATATCCCTGAATTCTCGAATCACCTCAATCAAGGCTTCTCTTTTCACTGCGCTCGGATCCTTCAAAATGAAGATGTATCTTGCAACTTCCCCATCTTTGGCCAGGTTCAACTACTCCAACTCTTGCACCTGGGTTTTTGGGTGATCTATCATATAGTCTGGTTCTTCGGCTACGTCCTCTACAAACTCTTGTATATTTAAGTTATTGATAACCATGCACTGTCCTTATTGATCTAACAAGAAACACTCATATATCGGGCCAAACTCTAAATTAGCTTCTTTGGTTGCCTGCTCACACCTTTATAAAAGGTATATCACTCTTCCATCGTCAGTAATCTTTTTCTTGCACTGTCTGCTGATCGTTATAACTACCTTTTTTTTCCTTTCTCTTAAAGCATCAACTAAACTATTCCTTGAAAATCTGCTCAACACACTCTGTCGTTGGGTCTCGTGATCTATCTTATCCATAATAGGTCTCATCATGTCTCTAAGTTGCTTCGATATATGTTGCTTCTTGGGATTAGCTAAGTGAGCTTATTCCGTTACTACCTTTCTATTTGTTCCTTTATTGCTTTGGCTATTCACTGGCCCCATCCTTTCCCTAATAGAGGGAACACTTGCTCCTTCCATCCTTCTTTTCAGTACCCTCCAACTCTGTGTAAAAGGCTGCATCTATCAAATGAGCTTCTTCAGTGGAAAAAGGCTTTTCATGCCCCGTATGACGATCTCAGTCCCTTTAATGTTTGCCTTTGCGCATTGATGATACCTCGAAGGGACTAGACCCTGGTTGTGCATCCACACTCTCCATATCAATAGGTGGTAGGAAGTGGTACTTTCAATCACATGGAACTGGATGTGTGAGGTAAGGTTTCCCATTACGATCCCCATATTCACATACCCTATGGATTTGTATGATTGATTATCGTAACGAGAAATCATCAAGGGAATTGGTATTAGCCTTTCTTCTGGAATTTTGTCTATCCAGAAGGAACTAATAGGCATGATGTTTATCGATGCACCTTCGTCCATTAGTTCCCTCGTAAAGCTTACCCCATTGATACTCTCCATTACGTACAGGGGCCTGTTATATGGGAATCTCACGTCCTTGTCAGTATCACTAAATGTTACTTAGAATAAGAACTTTCTCACCAGTCTGGCCATGGGCCCCTTCCATATTAATGAGGGTACTACGTTCTTCTTTGCGATATCTAAAATTTCCTGTGTTATCTCCAAATGGCTCTCCTTCGGTAACCCTACTTGGTCATAGAACCAGGAGAACTTGGGCGACCATGAAACAACCTGGTATTCTAAGCTTGGGCCCACCTCCTCCCCTTCTAGGTTGTATAACTCCTCCGCATCCCTTGCACTTGCCTCATCGTAGTCTATAACCACATTCGCCATGCCCACTGTGCAATCTTCTAAGGCATTTGCAAAGTCCTCCCGTTGGAACTCAAGTTCTCTCATTTCTCGTTCTGCCTCCTCACCATAGGCAATCACTAGGTTCGCCCCGTACGATGGTAGGGGTTAACGTTCATGTTGTTTTTTGAGGTATTTGCAAATTCGTTGTATTCATATGCTTGCTAATAATCTTTCTTAACGTGAAACAAGTCTCTGTTGGATAACCCACCTTTCGATGGATTTGACAACATTTAGGATCCTCTATCATTGCCACATTTGTCTCCACGGCGGGGATGCCCTTAGGTTCATACACCGTTCCTCCTTGAACCATGGTATTTTAATAGCTAACGACCTCTTCAACTGTGCAAGGTAGTGGTGGTGTATCTTCTCTATCTCTCCCAAACTTTCTCTTGTTATCCTTCTTCGACTATTTGCCTCCTTCACCTCAATCGATGTATCCCACCCGTGGGGGCTGGCCGCGTGCTGTAATGGGTAGCCCCGACTGTTTGAATACCAGGGGTACCATTGGTACCACAATAGGCTTTGGCCAATCCACCAATGATGTATTTCTTATTGCTTTTAAAAAATGCTGCCAAAGTCCCTTCACAAGTTTCATTAATCAGGTGACAGATATATTCTGGGAGTAAACCCTCATCACAGAGTTGTAACAGTTTGGACTCTTTAGCTTCTTCCCTCACGTCGAGAGACCTCTCCATAAATATTTTAACATAATCCACCATATCTTCTCCCGGCCGTTGCTTCTCCCTACCCAACTGCATTAATGTAAACTCAATATCTGCTATAAAGAACTTCTGGACAAGTAAAATATGCATCTCTTACCATGTTGAAACACTCTTTGACACTAAGTGAGAGTACCATGTATAAGCTTTATCGATTAATGATTTTGATAACTCCCCCAACCCTAGTTTCTTGTTGTTGCAGTGAGCTCCTAGATGTTCGATAAAATGTTTGATGTGCTTTTTTGGGTTTCCCCTTTTTCTAGTGTATTTCTCAAAGATGGGAGGGATGTAGTCCTTCGGTTAAGGCTCACCATTGTATTCTTGGGGATAAGGATTGCAAAAATCAACATACACTGAAGATACGTCACTAGTCGACTGCGAGGAAGTTGTTATCATCTTCAACATCTATTTTTGCATTTCTTTCCTTGCCTCTTTTAACACAGATGTCGGTGTCTTCTCAACCGTGGAAGGAGTGTCCAGAGGGACTACTAATAGGACGCTGAGTGCGCTTGGAGTAGCCACTACAGGATGAATGTCCGTCACGCCCGTTATGCCCATCGTTGAGGTAGGATTGGGTGTTATGCCTATGGGTCCAGTCCCCGTGGGAACATTCGGAGTAGGGTTCATCGAAGCTACTGGGACCACTCCAGGTGTCCCAAAAGAACTGGGATTCATTCCCCCTCCTAGAACCTTGGCAGCCCCAGGTGTCTGTAAAAACTCAAAAAACTTACCCCTTATAAGGGTCATTTACGTTGGTCCTAGGTCAACACTAGTAGAGGCTTAGGTGACCCTTGGGACTCCAGTCATTGTTGGATCTTGGGAACCTCTACTTGAGGAGGAGCCCCACTTCTGGTAGCTTCCAGCTCTCTTGTCGCTTATTCCTCATTGCGTTGGATATCATCAAAGTTGAGTCTATGATTAAAGTTATCCTGCGCCATACTCTTTCGCTTGAAGAATACCTCCCCAGCATAGTCGCCAAATGTAAGAGGGTACTTTAGATTAGATGGAGGCGTAACCCCTTTTGAGTACAGTAATGACAAGTTAATCGAGAACACTCCTAATTAATTACAAGATACACGATCATAACCCAATGAAGATAAACTTAGTTTGAACTCACAAATCTCTCGTGTATAACTCAGAAGATAATAATGAACTCAGAAGTAACTCATTTAGAGGGAGAGAGAGGTAAGCACCCTAGATACACCTTGGCAGGCAGTAAAACACACTAACCCTCAAAGATCTCTTGTTAGATATTAAAATATTCGTAATAAATGACAATGGTGGGTGACTAAGAGCTCTAGTTTTGCAATAACTTCTTTATCTCTCTAGCCAATAATCTCTAGAAAATAACCCCTCTCTCATAAGTAATTTAGGCCAATAAATAGCCCCCATACCACTCCCGAGATGCCTCAGTCCTTTAAAATTGTGAAAGACATCCCTCACACTTTATGTTATAAACATTAAATGTCTGATGGACTAGTCAGTTCCACATCATAAATATTAAATATCGAGACATGCCTTTTGCTTAACCACTGTGCGTCAGGGGGCTGTCATCATAGAGGTGGCTCACTAATTGTCTGACAGCCCCAAAAACTATGGTGGTTTACTCAAGTGAAGATTTGACATTGCTTAGCTGTCTAGTGACATCATTTAAAGTAGATGTGATAATAAGTAGAGGTCTGTTTGGTTCACAACTCAATGCACGATGGAACTCAAGGTTGCTCCGCCCAAGGTTCCACGATCAAAGGTCCTTCGGTGTTTTACCAGGTGTATCTAAGATGTTCAGGACAAGCCCCGATGTTGCCTCAGTTCTCAATCCTCCAAAATGATTCCCTCTGAAGTTCCCACGGCGAGGTCATTCGATAGAGCATGAAAGCTCTCTGAGGCCCTGCCAGGCCTGGTCTCTCGTGAGGACCATTTGACCTCACACTAAATGACATTATAATCATTACAGTTCATAGTCAATATAAATAAAAGATATAAAAAGACTAAGTAAGACAAAAAAGCTAAAGGATTATCTTTCATGTCCATTTTCTTTACTGGAAGATCTCCCCGGGCTTCCACGCTAAGCTGCCTCTCTTGAGCTGCCACGCTAAGCTGCCTCATTTGAGCTTCATCGCTGCCTTAATCCCTTGAGTCTGTTGTATTAGTTGGGGGGATTATCTCTAATCTCGAGATTATCTTCAATCCCCCTACAGAGTACACTCCCCTAAACCGTCGGTGATTACTTAGAACATAAAACCTTCACAAACCTAATTCGTTATTCAAATAAACATCAAATACTTTCTAAGCATTTGACATATGCGAATTTTAATCCTCATAATATCAAAACAAAAATTATATTTAACTGGAATGATAAATTATTGAAACTCATCATGTATCCATAAACATTTCGGGTACCTAGGGAAAATGGAATTAAAAGAACTACAATATTTATTTCGATAAGAAATCAAGCCATTGAATTGTTAATTAAATTTTATTCGCTTTTAAATCCATTTGTAACACCTAGGTTGGGATTATGTACCGCACCCCTCTAATATCTTAGACGAATGGGGTGATGCGAGAAATAAATGAAATTCTAATGTTGCATGTAGTCAAAATCGTGATGAAATTATATCTAAACATGTATGAAGTTCTTAAAATCCCAGAAAATAAATAAAACATCCAAAGAGGACGAGGATTCAGGAATAAAGTAAAGAAGACAAATTCTTGCTATTAAGTCTTGTAAAGCAATCGACAAATGTGCAATCTTATTTCAGGAATTAAAAGCTATGGTTCTTGCCTCGATTTCTCCCTAATGGCCGGGTAAAAACTCATAAAAACTATCTCTAATATCAAACTAAAATTTCCTATGGTCATTTTTTCAAGAGTCCCACTTTCATACAACTCTAAAATGAAATCATAATAAAGGAAAAATGTGTGTGTTAGGTACTCCGAACAGATTTGGATGGTCAAGTGAACCGATTCGCATTCAAACCGGTTTGGGGTGCCGTTTGGTTCAACTTCCAACCTTAGATTGATTTTCTCTTCTTTTTCTGGATTTTGTTATCAACTTCGAATTCTTATAACTTCTCCTCCGTAGCTCGGATTAAGGCTTCGTTTCTTCCAATGTTCTTATGATTTCATACTCTTCAACTTTCTAGTGGCTCCGCCGCCTAAATATGGATGAAAAATTAAAAAAAATCCCTTCAACTCTCCTTCCCTTGGTTTCTTTTACTGTTTAGATTTCTCTCCTGCACTAACTTGCATGAAATACCTGTAAAACACAAGAGAGATACACAAAACACTAAATACTCACCAAAGAGAGTTAGGAGCATAAATACGAGATAAATCTAGTCTATTTACAATGCATGTGATCTAAAATAATCAGAATTAAGGGGATAAATAGGAAATATTTACGCCTTTTCAAATCCCCATAACTTAGAGCGTTGTGCATATCGAGAAATGCAAAAGAATCGTAGTGTGAGTTAAAGAAATTTGCAAAAAATTTACTGGGATAGAATACTTTATTCGTAGGCAAGCGATTGCATTAAGCGTATGCAACAAGCTGTTACACCCCTAGTTTACCCTAGTAGGGAAAGTGATGCCTCGTGAGGATTTGCGGTGAATTTATCCACAAAATTTATTTTTTGACTGAAAGAAAAATAAAAAAACTTAAAAATTGTGCAATCTCATAAAATAGTCAGCGCAAATTTATATTCAATAGTCTTAATTTGTAGTGTGTGTGTGTGTGCGCATGAAGTCAAAAATTAAACCGCTAGCGTCCATCGATTGATCATTACGTTACTTTTCGAAAATTCGTTTTGATTCAATTCTCACGTGATGTTCTCATAAACGAAACTTTCAAAATGTGGCTATTTTCTCACGATGTACGTGATTTATAAGATTAAATATAATGAAACACAAATTCACGCACACAACTTTGAAAGACTGAATTTTTATAGTGAATATCTCATCATAGGAATACGACCATTGGAAAACGAGAAACAACATCCTTTAGTTTGCTCCAATTAATCTCTCTTATTATCTTTTCGTGTCTTAGGCTCTCCACGCGATAACTAATGTCATTATTTGGACTCAGTTAGGAATTCCTCGGGTTGTAAGGTGTATTGGATAATATGGGATTGGTTAGGAAGTTTGGAATTGAAAAATTTAGCTTCGATGTCCGTTGACACGTTTCCGAGCATTTGCTCAATTTTTTTCATAATTTTCTCCCTTTTTAAAATATTTTTGTTAAGCCTTTTTCTTTTTCTTGCCCCTTTTTATTTCACCATTTGGACTTACTTGATGAACTTCTATTTTCATAGCTCCTGGGTAAATGGGTTTTTTGGGTTATTAAACGAAATTGAAAAATTTTATTAGGCCCAAAATGTCTAACGGAAGGATAATTTTTCATTACTTTTTATGGATAATATTTTTGGGTAATAAACGATGGTCTATCCTCATTTATCCGAATTACTAATTACATTACCATATGCAATTTGAGATTATTTTTAATTTAGAGATATTTTTAGCACGTTTTCAAGACGACATCTCACACTTTTCCCGTAACCGATCAAAACAAAAATTTAGAGATCTCAACGACTTATATAAATGCCGAATCGAACGTTGAGTTAACCATTAACTCACATTGATTTAATTTCTCACAAAAATAAAGGGCTCGAAATATCACTGGCTTAATTAATCTCCACACTTATTCGTTAAGTCGTCAATTTTCGTTCAATTTCCATTTTTGATCAATTTTGGCTTTGTGCATTTGATTTTTACAATTTGACACTTCAAACACTTTTTTAGTGATATTTTTAAAAAATGTAAATCCCAATTTTATTTATTTTGAATAAAAATATTTTTGGCTTTTTCAATTTTTTTTTTGGAAATTTTTGAATTTTTCTAATTTTTTTGAACTTTTTGACATTTTTCAATCTTTTTTTGGACATTTTAAAAATTTGTGAAGTTTTTCTGAAAGACGCACTTGTCACACCTCCCCTTAACTTAGACTTTTGCATTGCCCTTAATCAAAAGGACTAAAATCTAAATAAGAAAAAATAATAAGTACGTCAACTAAAAATAATCAAATATTTAAACTGCAACGTTTCCATTAAAGCCACCACATAAGTACATAAGTAAAGGGTAGAGTTTCTTAGCAAAATAAGCAATTTGAATCATGTAAGAACTAAACAAAAAATGATCATCAAAAATATCAAACAAAGGGAGAGCTACTGTGGCAGCAGATGGGAGGCGTGGGGTGCGCTAGTGACACACCCCAACCAGTTACTTATAATTATGTTTGAAAGTCCAAGTGAGTCAAACCATAATTGCCTTAAACGAACCATAAGAACAAGTTACCTTTTTCAGTTATCAACATGTATCCATAAAACTAAGCAATTTTCACAATTTTAAAGTAGTTATGCTTATACGAACTTACTTAAAGGAAAAGTAAGCTTAAAATACCCCATTTACATTTGACGAAAATCATCGTTTTATGCATCTCTTCCTAACCCCACCCAACATCCTAGATTTGGTAGTGACATCACGTTACCTGAAAAACATAAACATCTAAAACTGTGAGCAAAATAGCTCAGTAAATGCATCACTATTACACTATTGCATAAAATTAAATGCAATAAATCATATACGTGTGATAATATATAAACTTACTACACTATTGCATAAAATTAAATGCAAAAAATCATATCCGTCATATTGAATGACCAACCTTTCCGAATCATGATTCACATATCCTGTCCGCAATAGATAATTCTCCCTCATTCTTGGTCGAGGAGTAACCCCTTGTGTATAATAAACAAATCATCCCCATTACGGTTCGAGGAGTAAACTCCAATTTCAGTAATTTGAAAGGAAAATTTTCATATTCATAATATTCTGATCATATAACCATGTATAAATACATCTTACCAGTGAGTAATATTCTGATCATACCCATAACCATGTATAATTACATCTTACCAGTGAGTAATGTTCTGATCATATCCATAACCATGTATAATTACATATTTCCAGTGAGTAATATTCTGATCATATCCATAACCATATATAATTACATGTTACCAGTGAGTAATATTTTGATCATATCTCTAACGATGTATAAATACATCTTACCAGTGAGTAATATTCTGATCATATCTATAACCATATATAATTACATCTTAGCAGTGAGTACACTCACCTTGGCCACTTAGTATATTTTTCCCTTCCTCTTGTCTAGCGCTTGTTCAACCGATGGTTCCTCCTTTCCTTAGGGACTTTTCTACGGATTTTTTTCCAAATTTTCTACTCACTTTCTTCTTTCCAAACATCTCGATTGTCTCTCCTCGTGCTCCAACTCTCTCTTGGATCAATTTGCTGAAATAGGAGGTTATTTCAAGGGTTTAAAGTCAGCCAAAACAGCATCCCCTTCCAACCAAGAAAATCGTAGCACGTGGTGTACTAATAAGACAAAATACCACTTAACGAATGGACATATTTACCCTTACTTTGTAATTTCAGCATAACTACTTTCTCTTACCTCTGTTTTACACACCGTTTATTGTGTTATAAACTTAACTCATATATCTACAACTATCTAGTTTTCACCTTAAGTTAATTGTTATATTATAGGGGTCAAAACTAGTCTCCAGCATGAACATTCCTACTGGAAACTTCAAAATTTTATGTTTGTAACTAATTCGATACTTTATAAGTTATCAAGGTAGGATTAGACTAAACATAATAACTTAATATTATATATACTAAGAATACATTATCCATATCGCATAAGGTAAGCATGATTTAAACATGATTTATCATAATTATTTCCGGATTGTCACAACTTTCCCCCTATAAAATTTTATCCCTGAAATTTAGTGTGAATGTCACTTACCAAACAATTGGGGATACTATTTCCTCATGTTGTCTTCCCTTTACCAAGTTTCTTCTTTAATTTCATAGATCCTCTATAACACTTTAACTACAGGACTAAATTTATTCCTTGAAACTTGCTCCTTATGATCAAGAATTTCCACCATTTCTTCGATGTAGGACAAATCTTCTTTCATAACATCTTCATTTTGTTTATCACTTATACGTAAGGATAATCATCTAAATATTTCTTATGAATAAAAACCAATTCCGAACTCATATATTACTTCATACCTTTATATACGTATGTGGAACATTCACACATAATAGATTATCAGTTGTCTCATCATATATTCACATTGATTAAACATTGTTTCTCCCTATATTCCAATTGTCTATCCTTATCATTGTGTAATATTTCAAATCAGAATTATTCTATTACAAGACTAGCTTCTTATACTTCATCTCTCCATCTTCTATTCAATACCAAATACATGTGTTTGACTTTAACTAATATCCACATCATCTCTTAAGTTTAAGAGTATGTTAAATATCATTCTTACATTCCTTAATCTAGGTATAGCCTCACTAATTTTCATATATCAAAACTGAACAATCATTCACTAAATGTTTATTCCTAACCAAGATTTCATATTCACTTTCATGTATATTGTACAGTCATGCACTATGAACTCAATATAACATCTCACCATATTTCTTTTTCAGTATCATTTTATTGTTCTTTATCTAAACGTACAATAGCCTTAACAAGTCATTTATCTAACACGATAACTCTACAATCATAATCTTACCCCAATCCTTATTAACATGATAGTCTTATGCAACATCATTAATACACTCATCTTACCCATTTAATACATGGATGTTAAACGTAATATCACCACTTAAAACCTTATCCATACTTACCAACCCCATAATACTTCTCTACATTACCAACCTTAGTACCAACCCCAAATAGCCTTTATAAGTACCTCAATGTATCACATTATGTTATCTAACATAGCACATTATCCTTACAAATACTTCTTAGTGACTCATTATAATTCAACCATATTCATTATATGACATACCTTTTGTGATAATACATACGTACAATGATGAACACAACTAAATATCCACCCAAAACAGTTGTTAATATTCCAACTCAATTAGCACCTTTTCCATACTCATACACAACACATACTCTTAAAAGGAATCCTGTGAGATAAGTGTGTCACAAGCCCTATGAACACCAGTAGGAGCAGTGAGATAAGTATGAGGCCACGGCCTCTTTGTTCCAAGGCAGAGGCTTGTAAATAGTCGATGTCACGGCGGGGAGGACCGTAGTGGTTATATCAATAAGCCCCCAGGACGTAGTGACAATGGGCGGTGATTTGGTGTTGCAAATTAATTCCATGGCAACCACGGTATGCTATAATTTATGCAGTCATCTCGCAAGGCGAAGTTTCATCTTCACATGCCCTATCATATAAATGGATTTAGCCGTGGACTTCATTACGTTTCCCAAACCTTTAGAGGAAATCAAAACTAGAATTCTGTTAGTTTGCTTTTTTGAGTTTCCTGGAAATTTCTAGTGGTGATCTAAGGGGGCGTTAAGGTGGAGCAAGGCGGGTTTAACCTTTGAGCTGTCACTTTTCATCGATTTCCAGATAACCCTCTAATCTTTGTCTCCTATATTCTTCATTTCTGAATCAATCACTTTGTTTCATGCTTGTAACTCAGAATCTTGATTTATATATAGACAATTTCTCCAAACCTTCCAATATCCAAACTAAGAATTCGGTATCTTTCGATTAGTATAAAAATCTTTCCCCATATTAGTTGTAGGATAATCCTTGTTTGATTCTCATGCTTCTTCCTCAATTTGTGTCTGTTTTTGTTACCTTAATCATATTTGTAAGAGTAATTAGCTGACTGAATAAATTGAACACCTTTATATAGAATTCTTGCCCCAATCAATGTGTGATGTGGTTTCTTTTAGAAATTAGGGGATAAATTTCAAGGCAATTAGATTAACCATGTAGGCTTTGGCTGATAGAATAGGATTTGGGAATTTTTTTGTGTTCTCTGAGTTCAGTAACTGTTTTGCCCCTATTTTAAAACTAATTTTTGGCGAAGAATTATCAAGAACATTTTCTTGGTGTTCTTCTCCAAAACCCTGGTATTCTGGGTTTTCGATCTTTAGGAGTCTATAATATGATCGTCACCTTAGTTAGGTCAGAATTGACCTCGGTCCTCGGTCGTCACCTCTCATAGATTAGAATTAACCTCGGTCTTGGATCGTCACCTCGGTCATCACCTCTCTTAAGTCAGAGTTGACCTCGGTCTTGGATCGTCACCACAAGCCCACAGAATTGGCTTCGACCCGCAGAATTGGTCATCTCCACTTAAGCCTGCAGAATTGGCTTCGACTCGCAGAATTGGTCATCCCACCTTAAGCTCGCATAATTGGCTTCGACCTGCAAAATTAGTCATGTTAACTTAAGCCCGCAAAATTGGCTTCGACCCGCAGAATTGGCCATCTCACCTAAAGCCCGCAGAATTGGCTTTGACCCGCAGAATTGGTCATCTCACCTTAAGCTCGCAGAATTTGCTTTGACCCGCAGAATTGTTCATCTCCACTTAAGCCCGTAGAATTGGCTTCGACCCGCAGAATTGGTCATCTCACCTAAAGCCCGCAGAATTGGTCATCTCACCTTAAGGCCACAGAATTGGCTTCGACCCGCAGAATTGATTATGTCCACTTAAGCCCGCGGAATTGGTCATCTCACCTTAATCCCACAGAATTGGCTTCGACCGCAGAATTGGTCATCTCACCTTAAGCCCGCGGAATTGGTCATCTTTACACAAGCCTGCAGAATTGGCTTCGACCAGCAGAATTGTTCATCTCCACTTAAGCCTATAGAATTGGCTTCGACCCGCAGAATTAGTCATCTCCACTTAAGCCTATAGAATTGGCTTCGACCCGCAGAATTAGTCATCTCAACTTAATCCCGCAGAATGGGCTTCGACCCGGAGAATTGGTCATCTCAACTTAAGCCCGCAGAATTGGGTTCGACCCGCAGAATCGGTCATCACAACCTAAGCCCTCAGAATTGGCTTTGACCCATAGAATTGGTCACCCCCATCATTGCTTTGGTCATCACTTCCTTTAAGACCATCCCCAGCATGTTCCTTAAGCCTGCAGAATTTGCTTCGGCCCACAGAATCGGTCATCGTCATCCTTAGGTCCTCAGAATCGACCTCGACCCTCTGGTCATCCAATTTCAAAGGCATCATGTGGTGTCTATTCGACGGCTATCGTTTGCTCCCAACTCACCCGTCGAGTGGCTCTGTAGACACCCCATTCTATTACCCCCTAAACTTCTCCTAAGGTCCTTAGCACCTCCCTTCATCATTACAAACCCAAGTCATACCCCGGGTACTGACCTAGAGGTCATCGGACACTCCCAGGCTCCGTCTGATCAAAAATTCAATATCTTAATCTCAACCAAGACTGAATGAATCTTTGAAGGGCACTGAATCCCCTTTCTAATGGTCCATCCCGTGCGCGATTCTGACTTACCATATGGACGAACGACCCATTTTCCCTCGAAACCCGATCACGAGGCCACCGGGCACTCCCGGGCTCCATTTGACAAAGTCAACTCTTCAGCTCGACCGAGAATAAATGAATCTTCAATGAGAACTGAAACCCATTTCCAACGGGTCGCCCCGTGCGCGATTCTGAGTTACGGTATGGAAGAATGATCCATTTTACTCCGAGAGGTCATCGAATGCTTCCAAGGCCCGATTGAACAAAATCAACTCCCCAAAATGGGTAAAACTATTTAGAATGTCTAAGTACATATCCTAACGTTTCCAACTATTCGCCCCATGTGCGATTCTGACTTATCATGCGGACGAACGATCCATTTGCGTTCGAAGTTTCCTCGTCCAAAGAACCGATGAGCGCTTTAGAGCCACATTTGACCCAAAGTCAACTCCCAAACCCGGGAGAGGTCCATGGACTTTCAAAGGTCTCTTAATTACCTTTCCAACGATTTGCGCTCTACGATTAATTTTTTGAAGGAGCCTAAAAGAGACTGCGAAATGGCAAGTCTAAGACCCTGCCTATCGGTAGTGTGCCTAAACGCACCTGTCGATTGGCAGGACCAGGGCTATACTGATCCGAAATGCCCTAGGCCTATAAAAGGGAGGGCTTGACCTCATTGCAAAGGGAGCCCAGATCTGAAAGACATCACTCTCACCGAATCTAGAAAACCTCTCTCGAAGTCAACGTGATTTCCACATCCAAATCCCTTTCCAACCTTCACTTTTCATCATCCTTTTCATCAAACTTGGTCAATTAACTACCCTTAATCATCATCCAAGTGCAAGGGTTGCTCTCCAACATTCAAGATCAAGCTCAAGATCTTCAAGAAGTTCCAATTTTCTCCATTATCTCCTTAAATTCTCATAAAATCGTATTAATTTATTTTATTACTTAGCACTTTTATTCTCTCATCTCACATATCCTAATATACTTTTTATTTAGTATTATCGCACATCTCTTATTTTCATATAAAAAAAACTCAAAAAAGAAAAGAAAAAAAGGGTTTGCTCATAAATTCCAAACGGGAATTCTCACACTTTTCTTACACTTTTCTCATAACTAAAACACTTTTTTTACACACACACATAAGAGAATCCCCGGTTGGATTTATGGGATAAACCCCACCTCTCATTTTGCATGCAAACTATGTGTATTTTGATGCCTCTATAGGCTACATAGGCGTCTCGGGGTAAAACTCGAGACTCGAGTCCTATTCTTACTTTTTTCTCTCATTTTCTATCTTCTCTAAACTCAATTCTCTTAAATTTTATATATTTACATATACATATATTTGTTCTTAGTGGTGTATTATTTCACATGCGTTATCATTCCCATATAATGATCGACGCTAGGATAATCGCATAAATTCTATTTTCTAATATTAATTTTTAGGAACATTCCTATGGATGACTGGTTTTATCTCTTCCATGATACAAGTCAATGATTCCTATCTCATCTACATATACACATGCACACATATCACGGGGAAATAAAGGAAAATATCAACAACCCATGAGAGACCGTAAGGGCATAATGGGTGCCTAACACCTTCCCATTTCGTAACTTAGCCTCCGGACCCCTTTTGAATCATTTTGGTTTCGTATGTATCAGTATGTATTTGGATGTTGTCCTTCGGGATGGTACCCTTTTCTTTTGTCTGTTTTGAGTAAAATAGATTGGCGACTCTATCTCTCTACATTTTTCACCTCATTCACCGATGCCGGTTGAAGCGCTCCTGAGAGGGACGCGCGAGGCCTAGAGGGATCCTCTCCCGCCGCGCCGTGAGGGGGTCTATCAAGGGATGGCCACAGTACTTATGGGGTGGTATGGTAACTCACCCTCACCTGTACCAAAACTACCTTGATCCGACATCCCACTCACACTAATCGTATCACTTCTCTCTCTGGATTCTCTAGACGTGTGGCTCGTGATGGACTTAGGTGGTGTAGGAGGTGGAACCCAAAACTGTGGACCGCGTGGAGTGTGTGGGCTATCAGAATTGTACTCTACTATAGTTTTTTTTTTTAATTATGGTAGGGGTAGACCGAGGATTTGGTTTAGGATTTTGCATGTAAGGATTTTAGAGATTCTAGTTTTTGAATTTTTTTACATATAATTTTTTTTCTGAATTAAATTTTTTGGATTTTTCTTAATGTTTTTTAGATTTTTAGGAATTAGTGTCAAATTTTAGATTAATTCGACCTAAACTAAATGTCTACCTACTCCTAGGCAACGGTGCCAAAAAAATTAATATGACTCAGAATGTGTCGCTAATGCGTGTGAATTACGACTTAAGTATAAGCCAATCGCGTAAGTAATAATTCGAGCAAGTTAGGTATCGAACACAGGGAATAAGAGGTAGAACGTGACGACGAATAGGAATGACAAATAATCTTACATTTGACTCAGAGAAAGAAAATAAAAGATGATTATTTTTGGGACTCTCCTATCAACTAATGAAAATTTATTAAGATTGTAAACTAACTAAGCATGCAAAACTAAAGAAAATGGATTGTAAATTGTATGAGAAAGATAGGATTGAGATACACTCTTCCTCCCCTTGGTATATTCACTAGATATAAACATATCAATAATTAATTGAAAATAAACCTTCAATTCCTTTCAAGAATTATATATAGGGGAATTAACCCACATGATACATGATCAAGATTAAAATCTAAGTACATAATAGTTTATTAATATGTGCATCGCATTCTTAAACACCCCGGTTACCTAGGGCAAAGGGAGTTAAAAATCCTACGACGGTTATACTATTAAAATATTACGTTTCCAATTATTTATTTACTTCGAGATTACATTTTATATCCATGTGAAACACCTCGGGCTGGGTCCATGTATCCCGACGCTAAAAGAACTTAGCCGGAAGTGGTGATGTGGGTAATAAATGAAATTCTAATGTTGCATGGAATCATATTCATGATGAAAGTATAACTAAACATCCAAGAAGTTCTTAGAAAAATAGAAAATATATAGAACATGTAAGGAATATTAGAATTCAATAACAAGAAATAGATAGCAAACTTTATTTATGATATCTTGAAATTCAACCCACAAAACTATAAACTTGATGATGATTTTAGTTCATAGGGTTCTTACCTCCTTACTTGATCGAAAACGAAGGTCAAACTTCTTTCCCTAAAGCTAAGAATAAGGAAAGAATAATAATTCACGTTTTTTACAAGTGTTTAAACCAAACCAAACTCTAATTTAAAAATCAGAATAAAGGATAATTTTCTTGAATAGGCAATCCGAACTACTTCGATGTAGGGGAGAACTGGTTTGCCTTGCAAATCGAATCTAGATCTCCCAAATCGGTTCACAAGCTGGGAAATTTATAGTATTGCCCCAGGATTCTTCTCAACTTCAAATTCTTCTCAACTTCAATCGTGCATAACTCTTCAACTGTAACTCGTAATTAGACGTCGCTTCTTCCAGTATTCTTGAAATTTCATACTATTTAACTTTTCTTTAAGATCTATTTCCGGGTTTGGGATGCAAAATTATATTTCTGCCCTTGGACTTTCTTTTTTTCTTTTCTTTCTTTACTTTAATTTCTCTCCCGCATTCACTTGTACGAAACACCTACAAAATACATGAGAAATACACAAAATAAGATGTCCTTGCCAAATAGGGTCAGTAGAATGAATATGAGGTAAATCCATCCTAATTAGACCACAATGGATAACAAAAGTAGGTAAATGATGGGTATAAATATGAAATATTTACCCCTAATTATAGGGTATTTCAGGTTTGACGAGCAGAACTGCTTCCATGCCGTAAACTAAAGAATAAAGGGGTATTCCTAGTGGGAAATATGATGGATGTGTGGCATCCCAAGAGGGAGTAATGGTTCCAATCGGCCCAATCTCTATAACTTTCGATCATCTTGTTGATTAAGGCTTTTGTTAGCATCTTTAATAGCCCCGTTGTTTTGTGGTCGATAAGGAGAAGACTTATTTCCTTAAATTCCATACTCTTCAACCACTTCTGTGACTTTTACTTCGAAATGGAGTTCATTATTTGATACCAGCTCATTATGGAGCCCGTAGCGATAAATGGTACTCTTCTTGATGAATTTGGATACTTTTTTTGCAATTAATACCTCATATGATTCTGCTTCAACCCACTTGGTGAAATAATCAATGGCGACAAGAACGAATTCATACCCATTGGATGCTTTTGGAGTGACTTTGCCAATAATGTCGATACCCCAAGTTAAGAAGGGCTAAGGAGAGATCTTGTTGTACAACTCCCAGGGAGGTAAGTGCTAGAGAATGTAGAATTGTTGGCATTTAAGACATATTCTGACATAGGCAACGCAGTCTTGGACCATAGTAGTCAAATAGTATCCTTGTCAAATAATATTCTTATCAATCAAATAACCATTCATGTGAGGCCCACATTCCCCACTGTGAATTTTCTTTATTAATTCTTCAATATCAGTCTTTGATATGAATTTTAAATGGGTTCCATAAAAATTTCTTTTAAATAGCACCTTATCACTGATAAGATACTGATCAATAAGTTTACGAAGGGTCATGTGATCGTTCTTGTCATCCCCTTAAGGATATTGACCATGCTTGAGGAGACGACAAATGCCATAATACCAAAACGCAACTTTACCTAGATCTTATTCCGTAATGAGCTTGATATGGTGGCAGTGAGTCGGCATAGACTCTTTCAGAACTTGTAAGGGGACTATTATTATTCCCTTAGGCTTGTCAACCACAAAGGCCAAAGTTTCCAATGCATAGACAAAACTATTTCTTGAGCGGGAGAGGTAATAGAATGTGATATCTTTGAAGTGGGAGGACTACTCTTCAAGGTGGGCCTAAAAAGGGAGGAGTCTCTCGTCCTTGACTTTCCATTTTTAGAGGACTTGTCCTATGATCAGGATAGAATATCCATAACCATCAAGGTATCTGATTCCTTTCTCGAGAGAAAACTTGAGGCATATGATGCATGCTCATATTCTATCATGTTATTCGTGCAAGAGAAGTTTGGTTTGATGGAGATGGTAGTGTGATAGTCATTAAGCACGATCAGGAATATCACAATGCCATATACCTTCTTGTTGGGAGCTTCGTCAAACAACATTTTCCATCTAAGATATTCCTAGGAAGTACAAAGAATATCCTCATCCAAGAATTTGGAAATCCATACACTAGTTTCTCCCATGTGATGGTCGATTAGGTTATCAGAGATGGTTCTTCCATCGATGGCTTTTTATGTGACATAGGTGATATCGAACTTGCCTAGAGATAGTATCTAATGGTCCATGAGTATTGACAAGGTAGGTTTTTATAGTACTTACTTCATGGAATCCATCCAAGACACTAACTTTATGGGGAACGCAAGCATGTAATGTCAAAGTTTATGAGTGATCTAAATAAGAGAGATACATGCCTTCTACAATGTTGTATATTTTACCTCATATCCTATCAGTTATCGACTGATGTAGTAGATTTCTCTTTATTGGTGTGATTCTTTGATGTATTGGGATAGCATAGCTCCATCCTCAATGTCTATGATAGTTAGGTATAAAATGTGGGATAGACCAAATTGTTATGGCATGAGCATCGGTGGTTGGGTGAGGTTTTATTTGATTTTGTCAAATGATTCTTAACATATCTCATTATAGACATTGGTTGAATCCTTTAGGAGGATCTTGAAGATGGGATAGTAAATGGAAGTGAGCTAATTAATGAACCTGTCAATATATTATAGCTTTCCCAAGAAAATGCAAACTTCTTTATCAATCAAGGTGGTGACATTTTAATAATTTCCTTGAGTTTGTCAAGGTCTTCTTCGATCGTTCTTTCACTCATAATAAAGACAAGGAGTTTACCCTTTATGACAATAAAATGCACTCATGTGGGTTTAGACGCATTTGGTATTTCTATAACCCCTTAAAAAAATTTCCTCAAGCCAGGGATGTGGCCTTCGTGAGTCTTGGATTTGATGATAATATCGTCAATATAAATCTTGACCTCTTTATGGATAAGATCATGCAGGATGTTAGTGGATTCTCTTTGATATGTAGTCCTAATTTTTTTTAGATCGAATCGCATGATAGTATAGCATAAAGTACCACATGGGTTGGTGAAAGCAGTCTTCTCTTAGTGGTCAGGATGCATCTTGATCTGGTTATACCCGTGAATCTATCGATAGATGATTTAAGGGTGTGATTGGAAGTATTATCGATGATCATGTTGATTTTGGGCAAAAGGTCATCATCTTTGGGAGAAGAATTGTTCAGACCCTGATAGTCGATGCACATGCAGACTACCCCTCCTAATTTTAGCTTATGAACAATGTTGTCAAGCCAAGTTAGGTATTTTACTATAGGGATTAAACATACGTTCAATTGCTTTACCACTTCATCTTTCACTTTGAGGGACCATTCGGTTCAGAGCTTTATTAGATTCTACTTCACAAGTTTTCATTTAGGATAAGTCGGGATCTCATATTATACGATCTCTAGGTCGATGCCAAGCATATCATTGTAAGACTATGTTAAGACATGTACAAACTCTTTTAAAAGCTCTTCGAATTATGACTGTTCATATTCGTCAAGGGTCGACCCTATCCTTATCTCGCGTAGAGTGTTACTAAAGCCTTGATTAATAACAACTATCTCATTATCATTAGTTTGAATATAGTTATGTTACTTGATTTTTTCCTTATTGAGATCGGTTAAGAATTGTTCATTTATTAGATAAACTTCATCAATTATCTGAATAGAATAAATTCAATTAATATAAAGCACAACAAGATATTCAAAATCTTCAATTATTCTATTAACAATATTTTTAGGAAATACAACACGGAGTTCCTCATCAAATGAGGCCTCTTTTACACTTGCCTAGGGAATAGAAGAGGTGGAAACATATTCATTCTCTATAGGATAAACAACAAGGTTTTGAGTTGACAGAGTTGGGTTGGCTGGGACAGTCCACCAATTGAGGAGAGGCTTATCAACAGGAGTTATCTTCAAGGAAAAGTTGGGCGACTCAAACACGGCGTGGATTATATAAAGGTCCAGTCGCAACTCAGCAAGACTAATTGATTCATCATTGTCAGTTCTTTTCCTTCTTTCTATGTCAAAGGATCTGAAGTCAGTAGACTTTATGGTTAAAGGTTTCAGCTCATACTTTGGGCCTTTAGCCCAAGTAAACATGGCTTTAAAGAATATTTCAAATCTTGGCTTCAGTTTATTTGTCTGAATCATCTAAAGGATCATAATCATCTCCTTATCGCATTTTGATAATGTTTTTGTTCCAAGAGAAATAAAAACATTCCACAACTTTAATTTCTTCGTCATACAAATTTTCCAATGCGATAGAGAAGTGTTTGGAGTAAGGGACCAGATTTCCCTTAAGCTTAAGTGTTATGAGTAGCTCAGGTTCTTCACATATTTTTTTCTTCTTGATGCAATCTCCTGTTAAAATATGAACAATCTCATCCAAGCTAAATTCCTCTTGTTATACAAACCAATAATTGCACTGAGGGGCCAATTTTTAGGCTTCCATATATGTGTCACTGATTTCTTCACAGTCCTTTCCTTTGAGGGTCATTTCATATCCCAAAACTTCTGAGTTGTTCTAGGATGGCTGACAGCTCCATACTTCATGTTTATGAACAGGTTTCAACGATAATGCAAGCCATTATAACAAGAGAGAAATCCAAATCAGGAGTATTCTTAGGATATAGTAGGAAGGATGGGCAAACTTTGAGAGAAATAAACGATTTAGATGAGATATTGGACAGGGTTGATTTAATTATAGGCTTAATTCTGATAGAGGGATCAAAATTGGGATCTTCATTAGCAAGGATAACATTTGCACCTGCCTTGTTCATGGGTAAAGGGTTTTGAGTAGTATTTGGTTTAGGGTTTGTAGGGGGTGAGATGATGCCTTTGTCAATGAGTCTTTAGACAACATTGCTTAGATAGTGGCACTAATTTATAGTATACCTGAAAGTCATAAAGTTCATCATGTTTAAACTATTTTGGGAGAGGGTTAAGAAGTGGGTGCGGGTCGAAAGTCTTAATAAGATTAAAGGTTAAAAGGGCTTGGTAAACTTAGGACATAGGGGTTTAGAGTACAATATACTCATTTCGAGTTATATCATGATGGGCATCTGGGGACCATGAGATTAAAGGATGAGAGGAAATGTTTTTTATGGCTAAAACGATAGGCTTCTCATACTTTCATGGAGTAGACTGCCCAATGGGCGTTTTTTACTCAGAATTGGCTTTATGACTATTGTCATTTTCGTCAATCTTAACCCCATACTCCCAGAGGGCTCCGAAATAGGGGTAATATTGGCTATCCATGGAAATTCGGATTTATGGTAAAAAATTGATCTTCTCTTAACGGGTAGTTGGTCATGTTGTAGCTTTTTCTTTCCACTTGGTGATGAAACTATTGATAGATCCCCTGGGGTTTTGTTTGAGCAATTTAAGATCTCAGCGAGTCACCTTAATTCTTCGTTATATTTATATTGGTCCATGAACTCCCTTGCGACATCTTCCAAGTTACAAATTAAGGATTATTTGAGTGACAGAAACCCGCAAAGGGCACTTTCTTTAAGTGTTTGTTGAAACATCTGAACCATTATCTCCTTCATGGCCCCAATAAGGCTCATGGACAGATAGTAGATACGCAGATGCATAATGGGAGGTCTTATTCCCCCGAACTTTTTAATTCCAAACATTTTAAACTTCCCATGCATCTTGGCCTTTGGTTAGAGGGCTTGTGGGTGTAATGCACGTAGTTCCCTGAGATATTTACCTGGTCAAATTTCTTAGAGAGAAGTTTGAGATCTGCCTTCAGTCGATTCATTTTTTCTTCTTTAGGCTCAGTCGAAGAATGCATCAGCAAGTTAGCTCCATGTTGAGCAAGATTTAGCACTAGTAGATGTGTAGGAGGGGGGACATTGACGGGCAAAACATATAAAGGATGAAGAGCTTGACGATACTCTTCCAGAGCCCATATCGGTTCAAGCTTTTGCAATACCACAACATAGGGAGAAGAAACATCGGGATCTAGTATCCCAGGGCTCTCACCCTTGTTTTTCTGTTATCTCGTGTACATCTACTTGTAGGCTGTTAATTTTTGCAGTGATCTAAGCGAGTACTACCATTAAATCGGGTTGAGCATTAGAATTCTGATTATGGATTTCCATGAGGAATCTTTGGTTGGACCATTCGGTTTCTTCAGAAGTAGTTGATGATGGTGTAGAGCTCCTAGGTTGTTTGATGGATAATCTGAGACAATACAGAGCCAGGCTAAGGAGTGTGGTTACGCCTTGTAGTCAAATTATAAAATTACTGGAAGTGCATGGGCTATTATAATATAGCAACTTTAAGTACGGGTCGATCTCATGAAGATTTGGTCAATTCATATAAATTATTGATTGTCCAGCTAGAAATATTGGTGCAGAGATATAATTAAGATCTAAATTAAACTAAACACGAATGAATAGTGCAACCATGAAGTATGCAATCAGGTATGGGAGAAAACTAAGACGTTTGGTCTGTTTATCACTTTTAATTAACACCACACATTAATTTATTTCCACATTCTCAAATTCATAACTCAAAATGCACTGCCTCTCGCCGTGTATATTCCAAAAATATAATAATAAATGGTCATGACATATTTTAATGTATCTAGTTTTAGACACCTTAAATCCGTATTTCCTTAAAATTATCAATTTTAAGTTTTAAAATTGTATTGAAGCATGGGATATCAAAAAATTTATTGTAAGTATAACCCATAAAAAATCACACACTTAAATTCTTAAAAATGAATTATCAAACAATTTTAAAGGTTTGAAATGCACTCTCGTATTGTTTTAACTGAATATCGATTTTTTATTTAAGTTAAAACATATCAGGAATTATAACGAAATTAAACTAAACACGCATTATTAATTAATCATGACAAACTTCACTTAGTCCAGTAATAAAATTATGCTAGCATCATAATTAAAATACAAATATTGCAAGATGAAATTATAATTATCATTAATAAAATTGACTTACAAAAATTCGAATGCAAAACTTGAGTGCCAATACTTAAAGTTCCTCCCAAACTTGCACACAAATTGTCTCATAATCACTCAAAAATAAAACACAAGGTATAATATTTTTTTTCCTCCAAGAAATCTAACTCTCTACAGTTTTCTCCCTTTAAAATTCAATTGGAAATTATGTCTGTCACACACCCTCAACCCCTATTAAAAAGGTGTATTCTACTCCGTTTAAATATGACTCCCTCTTAATAATAACACTCTAAAATATTCTCTTGACAAACATCCACTCAATTTTTCCTCCTGTTTTTCTGCACAGTGTCTCCCTTTTTATCTTCATGTTTTTTGCCTCTTTGTCGAGTGTGTATAAAGAAAGAAGGAGGGGGACAAAATGTGTAACGAACCTGGCCCAAAATTAATAGGGGGCGAGTGTCTTAACATTCCACAAAGGCGTTCGATATTCTAGATTTAAAAATATTTCTTAAAATTAATGCAACGGAAATACACTCAGATGGCCATGAATCGTAAACTACTGAAAATGAAGGAATTACGTCACCATAGCTTTTTAAAAGGAAACTTTATATAAGTAACAACGAGTTTACAACTTAAGATAAAATGTAAAACCGATTACATATTCTATCTAATAAACCAAACATTTTACATAAAGTAACAAAAGGAGCTCTAAAAGCCAAATCTTCAACATAGTCCTTTTACGTTCCATCCGTGAGCCTAGTTATTTCCTGAAAAATTATTACAACGTCACCTAAAAGCCGAATGAGATTTAATCTCCAGACGTTCCAAGTTTTTCATAAAATAAATACCTATTCAAGCAAGAACAGAAGATATAGATATATATATAGATAAGAATTTGCAGTAATATATTTATATATGAATGACAGTATGTAGAAATGAATAGCTCGGAATATAACGGATGCTATAATTCAAAAGAAATATCTTTTTCTTTCAATTATATCATTTTAATGTCCAAGTACACTCTAATACTGTATTATTAATCGAACTTGTTTGTCACAACGCCTTATTTAGGGCACACCAGCGATAACCCAGCTGGGAAGGTGAGTCAGTAAAAGAGGTCCCTTAGGCCGAATTTTATTTCCAATATTCAATATGATATGCCCATATATATCCTCGGCCATGCCGAGGGAGCCCTCCAACAAGACGAGTTCAAGATTGCCCCACCATCCGACTCCAAACGACCCCTCAGGGGGCCGACCCTTCATCAGGCTCCAGACGACCCCTCATCATGCCCAGACGACCCTTCAAGGGGCCGACCCTCCATCAAGTCCAAACGACCCTCCAGGGGGCCGACCCTCCATCGGGCCCAGACGACCCTCCGAGGGTACGACAGTAAGAGGCCTAAATTGGGCCAGACTCGCTGTCAGAGGGAACTTTGCCCTCGGCCTCATACCATAGTCCGAGGGTGACATCATCACAGCGCGTGGTTTGGGAGACGCTTGGAACAGTGCACGTGAGGCTCACATGGCACGTGGAAGACCGTTATAACAATATCACCCCCTCACGTGAGGGAATATTATGTCATCATTATTCACAAGTGGCATCTACAGGTGTCAACAGGGGATTGGCTAGATCATCATTCACATGCACCGTGCATACTTGGGGGGTACACTACACACCCCAAGACCTATATATACTTGTCACCTACAACCCTATAGGGGATGATCGATCGATAATTGTAACCCTAGCAAAAACTCTGCTGATACACACAGTAGAGAGAGAAAGTGAGCAAAGTGCATTGTATCCAAGGCCATTAGTGCCCATACTTAGTGGATCACACACTCACAGTGGATGTAGGCCAAATTGGCTGAACCACTATACATCATTGTCTTGTTCCTCTTATACTCATCTCCTTCTACACACTTACACACATACATCTCTATGGCTACCATGGTTACTGCTGTTTGAGCTCATCATCACTTATCTGGTGGTGCTCAGTTTGGCACCGTCTGTGGGGACGAGAAGACATCTCTTCCTTTGTACAGCTTGACCTCACTGGGCACTCTGGTGGTGAACCAGTTCTCCCCCTGAGAGGAGATGTTTCACCATTGAAAGAGACCCACTAAGGTTTTCAAGCTCACCAGTCTTTTTTTCCAAGTTCAGTTGTTCACAGCTCAAACACATGGCACCGGAGATGCTACCACCACCGCTCCCTCCACCGGATAGTGGAGTAGGACCCAGCTCCAGTCAGCCGCCACCTCAATCTGAGATGGCTGATGTGGCGGCAACCTTGAAGTCTCTGGCAGCAAGCCAGTGGATCATGCAGGAGAAGTTCACAGCTCTGAGCCAGAACATACTAAGACCACCAGGGGTCTCACCTGAGATGATTACTCCAGCAGTAGCTCCAGGATAGCATGAGGCCAGGGGACCACCCCAGGCACCACGCAAAGACCTGCCACCCCCTCAGTGGCGTAGGGATGTTGCTGACCCCCAGCGTCTATGCCTGGGGAGGCAAGGAAACCCTTTCCCTAAAGACAGGTATGATGATCTGGAGGAGGAGTATGCCCCCATAGAATACTGGGAGCCGTATGAGGTCTCCAACAATACTTTACGACCCCTCCAGGAGAGTAGAGGGAAGTGTGGAAGGAAAAACCTTGACGATCGCCCGAGAGGCTCAGCTTTCGATCGCCTGAGTAGGGGGTCGATCTTTGAGAGGCTGGGCCCAGTAAATGACCTGCGGGAAAAATTGTCCAGGTCAAGGAGTGCCACGAGGTCCATAAGGGAGACAGCAAATGATCGACCCCACGGGGGCTGGCCCCTAGGACGGGATGACGGCCAGGGGGAAGTAAACAACCAACACAGGTCGGTCGCGGAAAGACCCTCCGTCCATCTCAAAGAGGCGGCAGGGGATAACATCGGCCAGGCCGATCCTATGAGGCCCTGGAATGACTTGATCCAGCGATTGGAGGATAAGATTGACGATATACTGAAAAGCCGAGACCATCTTCAGAGGGGATACACCATAGGCTCACCCTTCGTGGCGAAGATAGTCAACTTCCCTACGCCATCAAAGTTCAAGCCACCTGTGGTCACCCCAAGATATGGCGGGAGCACCAACCCTATCCACCATGTTGAGATGTATCAGTCAGTAGTAGACATATACTCTATCTCCGATGAGATGAGGTGTCGTGCCTTCTCTGGTACCCTAACTAGGGCTGCACATGTCTGATACACGTCTCTCCCGAAAAACTCCATTGAAAACTTTAAGAAGTTTGCAGACCGGTTCATCCACAACTTTTGCTTCAGGATGAGGCCACAGAAGATGACCACCCACCTGCTCTATGTTAAGCATAGGAAGAATTAGAGTCTAAGAGACTACATAGCCAGATTCAATAAAGAGAAGTTGGAAGTGGAAGACTATGAGTAGAGCATAGCTATGACAGCCCTGATTGGAGGACTCCAAAAGGGGAAAATGTTATGGAAGATTGCTGAAGACCCTCCGAGGATGATGGATGAATTGCTAACAACAGCAGGAAAGGTAATGAACGCCGAAGAGGCGATGGCCGCAAAATACGAGGACGAAAAAGGAGACGCTAGCAGGGGTAAATACTCTAAGAAGAACAAAGAGGGGAAGAAGATGTCTACGGATGACAAGTTCGCTGGTTACACCCCACTAACGGTCAGCTGTGAACATATTCTCAATGAGATAAAGAGTGATCGATCCTTGAAGTGGCCTGAGAAGTTGAGGGCAACCCCCAACAAGAGGAACAAGAACATGTGCTGCAAATTTCACCAAGACCACGGCCACATAATAGAAAAATGCTTTGCTCTGAAAGATGAGATTGAGAAGATGCTGAAAGAAGGGAAGCTCAAAAAGTACATCGACAGAGGTGCCTTTAAGAGGGGCCGAGGGGACGACCCCAGAAAAAGCGAGGTGATGCATGTAAAGAAGGTCCTCAAAAAAGAGGGGACGACCCTTCTGATGATGAGGACGACCCTGACCTCCCACTGAGAGACGACCAGGGCCCTATCAAGAGGCTTAATATGATCTTGCTCGGAGTGGGAATGATCTCCGGGGGTCTAGCAGGAGGAGGGTCAGAGGTCGCTGACAGAAAGGCCCATGTGGCTGAGGCCAAGGCAGTGACGAAGACGGTACACTCAACCTCTCTGGAGGCGAAGTTCGAAAAGAGGAAGAAGGTCGACATGGACACTCTGATAGTGGGATTCTCAATAATGGACTTCAAAGGCCTCTTAGCCCCAAATGATGACCCTCTCGTCATTACTACCAGGGTGCACGGGTGCGAGGTGCCGAGGATCCTAGTACATGGGGGCTCATCTGCAGACGTGATGTTTTGGACATGATTCAAAGCTTTAGGTCTCAGCCGTGCTAGACTCATCCCATACCATCACCCATTGATTGGTTTCAGTGGAGAAAAGGTTCATCCCCTCGGAGTGTATGAGGCTGATGTCAGGATGGGGGACGAGTGGCTGAGATGGATTACAAAGAAGGTCAGCTTCTTTGTGATGGATGAACATATCTTTTCAGTTTACAATATTATATTGGGGAGGGTAGCCCTCAAGGGGTTCGAAGTTGTGCCATCTACGGTCCATCAGATGGTTAAATTTCCAACCCCTTACGGGGTGGGGGAAGTTCAGGGAGACCAGACGACAGCACGAGAATATTACAATAACTCCGCTGAAGAAAGATAGGCACACAAGAAGGCTACAACCACTTACAATATTGATACCCTAGACCCCAGGGATGAGATGAAGTTAAAGAAAGGAGAGGCTATAGAAGAGGTAGAATCCATCATCCTCAATGAGGATGACCCAAAAAAAACCGTCCAAGTCGGCAAGTCTATAAAGCCAAATATCAAGGAAGACCTCATTAAACTGTTGAAGAGAAGACAGAGCGTCTTTGCATGGAGTCACACAGATATGCCGGGGATCGACCCCGAAGTTATGAACCACAAGATCAACGTGGTAGAGGGTGCAAAGCCAGTTAAGTAGAAGAGGAGAATTTATTCTCGAGAAAAGTATGAGTTCATTAGGGATGAGGTCAAGAAGCTGGAAGATGCTGAGTTTATCAGAGAGGTCATCTACCCTGAATGGCTATCCAACGCTGTCGTTGTCCCAAAAACCAACGGAAAGTGGAGGATGTGTGTAGACTTCACAGACCTCAACAAGCATTGTCCCAAAGACAGCTTACCTCTCCCCCGCATTGATCAGATGGTAGATGCTACCGCAGGCCACGAGCTCATGAGCTTCATGGATGCCTATTCAGGGTACAACCAGATCTTCATGAACCCTGAAGACTCGGAGAAGACAGCTTTCATTACAGACAAGGGGACATACTGTTATAGGGTCATGCCCTTTGGCCTAAATAATGTAGGGGAAACGTATCAGCACCTCGTAAATAAAATGTTCAAAGACCAAATTGGAAAGTCTATGGAGGTCTATGTAGATGACATGCTGACTAAGAGCCTGAAGGCAGAGGATCATGTGGCCGACATGGAGAGGACCTTTAATACTATGGACAAATACCAGATGAAGCTCAACCCGGCCAAGTGTGTCTTCGGGGTCGGAGCAGGGAAGTTCTTGGGGTTCATTGTCAACCAAAGAGGCATCGAGGCCAATCCTGAAAAGATAAAAGCCCTTGTAGAGATGAAGACCCCCAATTCCATTAAAGACGTTCAGAGACTTACAGAGAGAGTTACTTCCTTGAACAGGTTCGTGTCTAGGGCCACAGACAGGTGTCTACCATTCTTCAAAATTCTCAGAAAAGCCTTCGAATGGAGTGAAGAGTGTGATGAGGATTTCAAGGAGTTAAAATCATACCTGGGGTCTCCCTTGCTGTTATCACGGCCCGTGCAGGGTGAACAACTTTATATGTACCTCGCCGTCTCAGAGTCATCCATCAGTGCAGCCATTGTGAGAGATGAATATGGAGAACAAAAGCCTGTGTATTTTAATAGAAAGGCACTCCAGGGGCAGAGCAAAGATATCCAAGGATGGAGAAGTTGGCCTATGCCTTGATCCATGCATCGAGAAAGATGAAGCCATACTTTCAATCCCATACGATGGTCATCCTCACTAACTCTCCTCTTAGGCAGGTCTCGCACAAGCTCGAAAAATCAGGGAGGCTAATGGCCTGGGCTATAGAGCTGGGGAGTTTGACATTGTGTACCAACCTAGGACGGCCATTAAGGGACAAGCATTGGCAGATTTTATGGATGAGTTTACTTGGGAAGATGATGGAGACGAGGATGAAAGCCACGGGAAGACAGATACCCAGCAAGGTAGGCTCATCGACACACCTGCAGATAAGGCTGACACGAGCACCGCTGGAAGGAAAGTGGCCAAAAATAAAGAGGGAATATATCTCTTTAGAGAAAGATCTCTCACCGAGGGAAGTTTCTCAAAAGAGCATACCGTTTGGAGTCTCTTCGTCGACGGGTCCTCTTGCGAAAGCGGGAGTGGAGCTGGATTAATAGAATCAGCACCCGATGGCACAGACATTGAGTACCCCCTGAGGTTTAACTTTAAGGCCTCCAACAACAAATTCGAATATGAGGCCTTAATAGCGGGCCTCTCCTTGGCCAAATCTCTTAGTGTTAGCCAGATTTTGGTTCATAGTGATTCGAGGCTAGTAGTGAATCAGATACTAGGAGCCTATGAGGCCAAGGACGAGAGGATGGCTAAGTACCTTGAGAAGGTGTGGTCATTACTGAAGAGCTTCAAATAAGTAAGATTAAAGAGGATACCTAGGCTCAATAATGGTCGAGCTGATGCCCTTGCTAGGTTGGCCTCGGCGACCAGGACAGACATCTGGAGGACGGTCCCAGTGGAAATTTTGCTTCGACCAACTATTGAAGATGCTGAGGGAACACTTAGCAATTGCCTGAATGTTTCTCAGGAAGCTTCATGGATGGACCCTCTGATCAGATACATTAAAGAGGGAGAGATGCCAAAAGCAAGGCAAGAAGGGAAGAAGCTGAGATACGGGGCTACAAAATTCACTGTCATCGGAGACACCTTGTATAAAAAGGGGTTTTTGCTCCCCTTACTTAGGTGTGTGCACCCCTCTGAAGTCCCTTCCATTTTGCAAGATGTTCACGAAGGATCATGTTCAAGCCACATTGGGGGTAGATCCTTAGCAAAGAGGGTGATCACCCAAGGGTACTGGTGGCCGACCTTGGGGAAAGATGCCGCGGCATATGTGAAAAAGTGTGACAAATGCCAAAGATTTGCCACCATCCCTCACCAACCCCATCAGCCTCTTACCTCTATTACATCCCCATGGTCGTTTTCAGTGTGGGGGATCGACTTAGTAGGACCCTTGCCAAGGGCAGTCAATAACTATCGGTTCCTCATCGTAGGGATTGACTACTCCTCAAAATGGGTGGAGGCCGAACCGATGGTCACGATTACAGAGCAGAAGACCTTCCAGTTCATATGGAGAAACATTATATGCAGATATGGTCTCCCAAACACCCTCATCTCGGATAACGGGACTCAATTCAAGAATACATCTCTACAGAAGTACTGTGAAAGGGTAAGTATCAAACAATTCTTCTCTACACCAGGCCGAAGTCAGGCCAATGGGCAAACGGAAGTTACAAACAGGACGATCCTTGACGGGATCAAGAAGAGACTTGAAGAGGCAAAAGGAAGATGGGTTGAGGAGTTATATGTTGTACTGTAGGCTTACAGGACGACGGCAAAGACCTCCACCGGAGAGCCCCCATTCATGCTAGCTTATGGCTCAGAGGCCGTCATCCCCACTGAGATTGGGTTTCCTACTCATAGGGTCCAAATGTATGACCCCCAGAGAAATATGGAAGAGAGGAGGCTAAACTTAGACTTGATTGAGGAAAGGAGGGAACACGCCGAGATAAGGCAAGCCGCCTACCAGCAGAGGACTGCAAGGTTTTACAATCAGAGGGTGAAACAGAGACTAATTGCAGTGGGGGACTTGGTCCTCAAAAAGACTTGGCAGAAGCCCAACAAGCTCCATCCTAATTGGCACGGCCCGTATAGGGTCATCGACGAAGTTGTCCCAGGGACCTATAGACTAGAAAACCTAGAAGGGGAGCCCTTTTCCAACCCCTGGAATGCAGATCATTTGAAAAAATACTATCAATAGTGTTGTAATGTCCCGATGGACCATAATTGTAATGGGTGTTGCTCCAGTAGTATACTTCGGAAAATTAATGAGAAAAATCAGTGTTTTCTCTCATCCTATGTTTGTCAGCTCTAATACGAATGGGATCATATTTGGAGAATGACCCTCGGCTATAATGAGGGTCAATGGCGGGGACGACCCCACCATTGCCTTCAAGAAAGACGAGGGACGAATTTATTAAAAACCATTAATTTGGTGAAGACCACCCTCGGCTATAATGAGGGTCAATGGAGGGGACGACCCCACCTTTGTCCTCAAGAAAGACGAGGGAGGACATGATTAAAACCATTAATTTGGTAATTATTACCCTCGGCTATAATGAGGGTCAATTGTGGGGACGACCCCACCATTGTCCTCAAGAAAGACGAGGGAATACTTTAAAACCACTAAATTGGTAATTATAACCCTCGGCCTATAATGAGGGTCAATGGAGGGGACGACCCCACCATTGTCGTAGAGAAGGACGAGGGAAGACTATATTAAAAACCATTAATTTTGTGAAGACCACCCTCGGCTATAATGAGGATCAATGGAGGGGACGACCCCACCTTTGTCCTCAAGAAAGACGAGGAAGGACATGATTAAAACCATTAAATTGGTAATTATAACCCTCGGCTATAATGAGGGTCAATGGAGGGGACGACCCCACCATTGTCCTAGAGAAGGACGAGGGAAGACAATATTAAAAACCATTAATTTGGTGAAGACCACCCTCGGCTATAATGAGGGTCAATGGAGGGGACGACCCCACCTTTGTCCTCAAGAAAGACGAGGGAAGACATGATTAAAATCATTAATTTGGTAATTATTACCCTCGGTTATAATGAGGGTCAATGGTGGGGACGAACCCACCATTGTCCTCAAGAAAGACGAGGGAATACCATGATTAAAACCATTAATTCGATAATTATTACCCTCGGCTATAATGAGGGTCAATGGTGGGGACGACCCCACCATTGTCCACAAGAAAGACGAGGGAATACTCTGGTTAAAATTATTAATTTGGTTACTATTACCCTCGTCTATAATGAGGGTCAATGGTGGGGACGACCCCACCACTTTCCTCAAGAAAGATGAGGGAACACTTGGCTAAAACCATTGATTTGGTTATTACAACCCTCGGCTATAATGAGGGTCAATGGTGGGGACGACCCCACTATTGTCCTCAAGAAAGACGAGGGAAGACTTGTTTAAAAACCATTAATTTGGTATTGATAACCCTCGGCCTATAATGAGGGTCAATGGAGGGGACGACCGCTCCATTATCCTCAAGAAAGACGAGGGAAGACTTTAAAACCATTAAATTGGTAATTATAACCCTCGGCCTATAATGAGGGTCAATGGAGGGGACGACCCCACCATTATCCTCAAGAAAGACGAGGGAAGACTTTAAAACCATTAAATTGGTAATTGTAACCCTCGGCTATAATGAGGGTCAATGGAGGGGACGACCCCACCATTGTCCTAGAGAAGGACGAGGGAAGACAATATTAAAAACCATTAATTTGGTGAAGACCACCCTCGGCTATAATGAGGGTCAATGGAGGGGACGACCCCACCTTTGTCCTCAAGAAAGACGAGGGAAGACATGATTAAAATCATTAATTCGGTAATTATTACCCTCGGCTATAATGAGGGTCAATGGTGGGGACGAACCCACCATTGTCCTCAAGAAAGACGAGGGAATACCATGATTAAAACCATTAATTCGATAATTATTACCCTCGGCTATAATGAGGGTCAATGGTGGGGACGACCCCACCATTGTCCACAAGAAAGACGAGGGAATACTCTGGTTAAAATTATTAATTTGGTTACTATTACCCTCGTCTATAATGAGGGTCAATGGTGGGGACGACCCCACCACTTTCCTCAAGAAAGATGAGGGAACACTTGGCTAAAACCATTGATTTGGTTATTACAACCCTCGGCTATAATGAGGGTCAATGGTGGGGACGACCCCACTATTGTCCTCAAGAAAGACGAGGGAAGACTTGTTTAAAAACCATTAATTTGGTATTGATAACCCTCGGCCTATAATGAGGGTCAATGGAGGGGACGACCGCTCCATTATCCTCAAG
Organism: Sambucus nigra; assembly: GCA_949130495.1. Classification (NCBI taxonomy): domain Eukaryota; kingdom Viridiplantae; phylum Streptophyta; class Magnoliopsida; order Dipsacales; family Adoxaceae; genus Sambucus; species Sambucus nigra. The sequence goes on along the minus strand of OX422215.1, from coordinate 318,794,323 downwards.
AAAGACGAGGGAAGACTTTAAAACCATTAAATTGGTAATTATAACCCTCGGCCTATAATGAGGGTCAATGGAGGGGACGACCCCACCATTATCCTCAAGAAAGACGAGGGAAGACTTTAAAACCATTAAATTGGTAATTGTAACCCTCGGCCTATAATAAGGGTCAATGGAGGGGATGACCCCACCATTGCCCTCAAGAAAGATGAGGGATGGGTTAGTGATATTGTTAAAAACATCATAATGAAGGTCATACGAGAGACAGATACAGAAGAAAGAGAGGCATTATATTACATTACAAAATGAAGATGTTCGTCTGATAAAAGAGTACAAAAATATTAATCACACGAAGAGGGTATGGGCTACAGACAGCCACCCTATTGAGCAATGTCAGAGGTCAAGGCCTCAACATCTATTGGAGATTCTTCTATAACCATGACAGGCCGAGCCTCAGACGTGCATGTGCCTTCTGCATGCTGAGATTCCACTTGGTCCAGGGCTTCAGCAATAAGTGGATCGTCCAGTTGAACTACCTCAAGCGAGGGGCGGACGGACGATACTGCGTCAGCAAACTTAAGGACGATCCACCGACAGGCCGTCCTAATCCCCCTCTCTAAGTACTTAAGATCGAAGCCTTGGAACTCTTCTGAGAGTTTATAGGCCTCCATAGCATCGGCCTCTACCTTCTTCACTGCCTCAGATAGCTCAGTCTTGTGCTGAGCCCCCATGTCGATTAAGGCCTCGTCCCTCTCCTTTATAAGAAAGTCCTTGGCCGCCATGTCTGCATCATACTGCGTCGTCAGCTCGTCCAGAACCCTTTCATGTTCAATTCTATCACTCTCTAGCTCAGCCCTTACAGTCTCCAGCTCCGTCTGCAAATTGGCCTCGTGCAGGATGGCTCTCTCTCCTTCATGGAATTTCTCCTGATTCTCCGCCATCCACTTGGTGGCCGAGGTAAAGGCACATACAGACTGCACAGAAATAATAAACAGATGTCAAGAGGCCGAGAAAATAGTTAGTGAAAGAATGTAACTAAGGGAATAAAGGGAGAACAAATACCTGAGCTAGGGCGTGCAGACTATAGTCATACACTTTTGCTGGAGGCATATTTGACAGAAATTCATAATCAGCAGCCGAGGTGGCAGAAAACATGGACGCCTTGGCTGACCTCAGGTTCACGATAAGGGAAGATGGCTCAGCCTTCAGAAGCACCAAGTTCTGGGACCAGAAGGCCCCCATGCTAGAAGAGGAGCCAGTCCCCTCAGACGACTCTACCCTCGCCCTCCCCCTTGAATCCGGCCGAGGGCCAACAGGAGCTTCAGGCTCTTTCCTTTTATGACTGTCAGCAGTCGGCTCAACAAGCATCGGCCCCACGGCCCTCTTCTTCCTTGGAGCTTGATGAGGCTCCTTGCCTTTCTTGCCTAGACCTGATAGCAAACTGGGAGTAGTCATTTCCCAAAGTTGATCTGATATACCAGAGGGACGACCTAAAAGGAGGACGACACATCAGAAAAATGCAGAGGCAATGAGGAAACACTTGAAAAAAGTATAGAATGGGCAAAAAATAATGTAACTCACATAGCTCTGTCAGGGGGCCGACCCTCAGACCATCTTCCTTGAGGAACTTGGGGGTCATCAGATCTTTGAACTTTGAAATTTCAACCCCTCTCCCTCGTCATCTCAGATATTCAACTATGTCTTTCTCTTCCAGACTAAGTCCGGGGTCTGACCTGGCCTTCATTTAAGGGTTAGACCATCTTCTAGGGACCCTCGGACCATCGACTACAAGTTGTGCCTCGGCGGAGAATTCCCACTCTCTAGAGACAAAGAAGAATCTCTTTTTCCAATCGTGGTTAGAGGTTTGTGCCACGTGGAGAAGTTTTTTTTCAGACCTCCTCGCCCCCCGGTGATAGTACCCAGGCTGTTTAGACGAGGAGGTGATATTGTAACAGGTCAAAAATACGTCGGCCGAGGGCTCATCAGTGAAAGCATTCTTCCACAGGGAGATGTAACCAAGGATCGTCTTCCAGGAGTTGGGAGGAAGCTGAGAGGGGGCAACACCGAGGGCTGACAAGATATCTATGACAGCAGGATGCATAGGTAATCTAACACCAACCTTGAACATTTGTTCGTATACTGCAACCTCTCCCTCTTCACCCTCGAAGACCCTCTCAGACTCAGAGGGAACCCTCATAGTTATATTGGGGGACACTCCATAGGCATACCTCCACAGCAAGAGGTCATGATCCCTGACTGAGGAGATATAGGACGAGGCATGGGAGGTGTCAACTGGGTCGACATCTGAGTCCTCACCCTCATCCTCAGTCCCCTCTCCCTCGACCTCATCACCTGTCAGAGACCTCTGGGGAAAAGCCATCTGGAAGGCATGTGGGGATAGAGTAGTCACAGGGATGGCCTCGGAAGCAACCACCCTTTTGAACTGTTGGCATGGGCTTAGGTCAGATGCTTCTCCTCTCCCAGAAGGTCCAGTGCCAATTGGCGACGATGCTCTGTCATCCATCTCTCCTGATTAACTCTCGGCTGGACGACAGGACGACCCACAAGACTCAAATGGCTCAAATGGCTTTATTGTGGCAAGAGGAATGGGAAAAATGGGTCGTACCCAATTAGGGTCGTCCCCTCATCTCCTCTCCTCCTCTTCCTCTACCCGTCTCATCTCAATAAATAACTTCTCTCTCAGGGAAGGTAATTCCTCAGCTAAGCTATAAAGCCTCCTAAACATTAAGGGGGGGACCCTACACTTGGAAAAATTTGGGTAACCTAACTACAAACAAATCTCATAATTGACTAGGGTGGATTTTTCGATCAAAACCAAGGAATTGAAGGGTTTTCTATCAAGAACAATTCAAGAACAGCTTGCTAGAGGTCACACCGGAGAAGCTATGGAATAGCCTAAGAAGAATCTAACCCTATGAGCTTAAAACAGGAAAACAAACAGAAATGAAGATAAGTAAGGCACTAGGGTCGAGGTGTTACCTGAGGAGAAATGGCAAAGCTGCCAAGCTTGAAGGTTCAAAACTGCAGAAATGGCAAGAAGGCTGGAAGCTAGAGAGAGAGAGTTCAGGCGCGAAGAAGAAGAAGAAGAAAGAGAAACTTCAAAAATTATTTAAATACCTTGCCAATGAGTGGCCCCACTAATCAATGCAGAGTACAGCCCATGAGGAGGGCATCATTAGGGAACAAATCCCCAAGCAGTGTTCAGTCACCATGCCTTAGAAATTAAAACGACAATGAGTACCTGCCTAGGTGTCATATCAGCTTAACAGGTGTCACTCACCTAACTAATCATACACCTATCTTAATTATAACACTATCCCTCAGCCACCTCAACAACATCAATGGCTAAAGGCTGGGGGTGATTGATATGCCCATATATATCCTCGGCCAGGCCAAGGGCGCCCTCCAACAAGACGAGTCCAAGATTGTCCCACCATCCGACTCCATCCGACCCCTCAGGGGGCCGACCCTTCATCAGGCTCCAGACGACCCCTCAGGGGTCCGACCCTTCATCAGGCTCCAGATGACCCCTCATCAGGCCCAGATGACCTTCCAAGGGGCTGACCCTCCATCAGGTCCAGACGACCCTCCAGGGGGCCGACCCCTCATCAGGCCCAGACGACCCTCCAGGGGGTCGACCCTCCATCGGGCCCAGACGACCCTCCAGGTGGCCAACCCATCATCAGGTCCAGAAGACCCTCCGAGGGTACGACAGTATGAGGCCTAAATTGGGCCAGACTCGCTGCCAGAGGGAACTTTGCCCTCGGCCTCATATCATAGGTCGAGGGTGACATCATCAAAGCGCGTGGTTTGGGAGACGCGTGGAACAGTGCGCGTGAGGCTCACATGGCACGTGGAAGACCGTTATAACAATATCACCCCCTCACGTGAGGGAATATTATGTCATCATTATTCACAAGTGGCATCTACAGGTGTCAACAGGGGATTGGCTAGATCATCATTCACATGCACCATGCATACTTGGGGGGTACACTACACACCCCAAGACCTATATATACTTGTCACCTACAACCGTACAGGGGGATGATCGATCGATAATTGTAACCCTAGCAAAAACTCTGCTGATACACACAGTAGAGAGAGAAAGTGAGCTTATGTGCATTGTATCCAAGGCCATTAGTGCCCATACTTAGTGGATCCCACACTCATAGGGGATGTAGGCCAAATTGGCTGAACCACTATACATCATTGTCTTGTTCCTCTTATACTCATCTCCTTCTACACACTTACACACATACATCTCTATGGTTGCCATGGTTACTACTGTTTGAGCTTATCATCACTTATCTGGTGGTGCTAGATTTCTGCATCATCACAATATAATCTCATTTCCAATACTCGTTTTAATCAGTATGTCTATATGGGCAAATATAAACATATAACATTGAATCAGTCATCGTTATCAGATGAATTTAGAGGATAAAATAAGTTCACAAAATATATTTAATTTGCATAATATCATTAATTGAAATGCACAAGGAATGTCAAAGTACTCACCTAAAATAGAAGATCGAAGCTACCGATATTAAGTCTCGGATCACTTCGTTAAGATGAAACTTCTTCTTAAACTTATAGAACTCCTTAAGATATCTTTCTTTCTTACTATAATTATCGAGGAAATGGTATGAGTTTAAATGATCCTAAAGGTCGTATTTATAGTTTTCCTAAGATCTCATGGTGTTAGCACGTGTCTAGTTAACCAAGCCTTTACAACGGCGAGTCAGCGTTGAGGTGTCGCATAACGGAGTTATCTTGCAGTCGTATTTTACCTAATTGCGACACGTGTAAGCACGAGGTGTCAATTAAGGGTATAAGGGTCATTTTACACATGAAGGGCATTTTTGTAATTTCACACTATATATTTTCAATATTTCTTAGAGGTCCCTATAAATATTTTATTTATAAAAATTTCCTTTTTATTTTTCAATTTGGTCCCTAAAATTTTCTTAATTAGAACCAAGTCCCTAAAATTTCATAAATTTATATTTTCTACCCCAAAACTTATTACTTAGTTTAGGATGTGCCATAAAACTTCAATTTGACCCATTTTACAGTTGATTATTCAAATTTAAAGACTTTGTCATATTAAGAGCCTACAATATCACATTTGTATTAATACAAAATTTATTATATAATAAGTGAGACGAAATTGTAAAAACAAACTATATATGAACATATAAAAGTGGGGCCATTATATCCTACCATCCTGATAAAAAGTTTGGCCCCCAAACTTAACTTACATTCATTTCCAAATAGGTATGGATATCACTCCTTTATTTCATCTTCCCGCTCCCATGTTGCTTCTTCAATGGAATGATTACTCCATAATACATTGACTAGTGGAATAACCTTGGTTCGTAATATTTGATGTTTATGGTAAAAAATTTCTACTGGATGCTTGATGTAGGTCAGATCTTATCTAACTTGAAGAGATTCATGACTTAATATATGTGATGGATCTGGGACATAGTTCTTCATCATTGACATGTGCAACACATTATGCACACTAGAGAGTTCAGGGGGGAAGTCCATTCTATACGCAACATGTCTTATCCTTTCAAGGATTTCAAAAGGTCCTATGTATCATGGACTCAACTTCCCTCTCTTACCAAATCGTACTACTCCCTTTGATGGTGATACTCGCAAGAACATATAACATCCTCTTTGGAATTCCAACTGTCGGTGGAGATTGTTGACATAACTCTTTAACTGTTTTAAGCTATTCGAAGTCGATCTTGTATCAATTTCACTTTCTCTGTTGTGATCTAGATCAATTATGGTCCCAATAATTTTCTTTCTCCAACTTCTACTCAACATGCAGGGGAACGACACCTTCTACCATAGAGTGCCTCATACGAAGACATTTGAATACTTTCTTGATAACTATTATTATATAAAAATTCCACTAACAGTAAATGATCATCCCAATCCCCCTTCAGATCAAGTACACATGCCCTAAGTATATCCTCTAAGGTTTGAATGATTCTCGTAGATTGCCCATCTATTTGAGGATGAAAAGCAATGCTGAAATTCAATTGTGTTCCCATCGCTGCTTGTAGGCTTTTCCAAAAGTGTGACACGAATCTAGGGTCACAGTTAGAAAAAATTGAAATTAGGTTTCTATGAAGCCTAATAATTTCCCGTACATATAACTTAGCAAATTTTTTTAAGGAATGGGTAATCTTAATGGCAAGAAAATGAGAAGATTTAGTTAACTTATCAATAATCACCCAAATATAATCATTACCATTTGAACTCCTTGGTAAACCTGTCACAAAATCTATAGTAACATGTTCCCATTTCCACTTAGGTATAGGTAGGGGTTGTAGTAATCCTGATGGTTTCTGATGTTCAACTTTACATGTTGACAAACCAAGCACTGGGATACAAATTCTCCTATCTCCCTCTTCATGTTATTCCACCAAAACACTTCTCAAAGATCCCTATACATATTTATAGATCCGGGATGGAATATGAATCTCGAGTAATGACTTTCCTCTAAAAATTTCCTCTTTAATTGGGCATCACATGGCACACACAATCTATTTACAAACCTCAATATATCATCTCGCAAATTCAATCCTCTTCCCTTCAATAACTTCTTCTTTAATCTTCTTCAGTCGTGGGTCATTTACTTGTGCAATTTTGATCATTTCCATCAACATGGGTCGTACTTGTAAGTTTGTGATTATTCATCTTTTACTATAAATACGTACATCTATTTCCATACTTCTCAAATCCATTAACAAAGGTTCCTGATTTGTAATGAGATATGCTAAATTTATTGTCGACTTCCTACTTAAAGCGTCAGCTACTATATTAGTTTTACCTGAGTGATAATGAATATTTAAATCATAATCCTTCATTAATTCTAGCCACCTCCTTTGTCTCATATTCAATTCTTTTTAGGAAAAGATATATTTCAAACTCTTATGATCGTTATAAATCTCACAAGTCTCACCATATAAATACTGTCTCCAAATCTTAAGGGAAAAAATTATAGCAGTTAATTCTAGATCATGGGTTGGATAATTCTGCTCATGGACTTTTAATTGTCTTGAGGCATAAGCTACAACTTTTCCATTTTGTATTAGAACACATCCCAAATTATTTTTAGAAGCATCACTATAAATCACAAATCCCCCTGTCCCGGAAGAAATAGTCAAAATTGAGGCAGTTACTAATCGATTCTTAAATTCTTGAAAACTATTCTCAACTTCCTCAGACCATTTATATATCACCTTCTTTTGGGTTAACCTAGATAGAGGTTTGGCAATACTAGAAAATCCGTCAACAAATCTTCGATAATAACCTGCTAATCCAAGAAAACTACGAATCTCCGTCACATTAGTTGGTTTAGGCCAATATAGTATAACATTGATCTTTTGAGGGTCAACCGATACTCCCTCCTCGAAAATGACATGTCCTAAAAAAGAGACGCTAGGCAACCAAAACTCGCATTTCTTTAATTTTGCATATAATTTCTCCCTCCTAAGGATTTGTAACACTGACTCTAAATGATTTTCATGTTCTTCAATACTTTTAGAATAAATAAGGATTTCATCAATGAAAAAAATCACCCAATGAATCAAATATTTCCTAAACACTCTATTCATCATATCCATAAAGGCAGTTGGTGCATTAGTTAGTCCAAATAGCATCATAACAAATTCATAGTGACCATATCTAGTATGAAAAGTTGATTTCGAAATATTATCTTCCTTAATATTCAATTGGTGATAGCCTGATCTAAGGTTAATCTTAGAAAATTCTTGTGCACCTTTCAGTTGGTCAAACAAATCATCTATATGTCGTAGTGGGTATTTATTCTTAATGGTCACCTTATTTAGTTCACGATAATCTATACATAACCTCATCGTCCCATACTTATTTTTAACAAATAACACTGGAGCACCCCAAGGGGATACACTTGGTCTAATAAAACCCTTGTCTAACAGATCTTGTAATTAAGCTTTTAATTCCTTGAATTCTAAAGGTGCCATATGAAAAGGCGGTTTCGAGATTGGTATTGTTCCAGGAATAAGATCAATCGTAAACTCAATTTCTCTACTAGGAGGAAGACTGGGTAAGTCATCTGGAAAAACATCTAAAAAATGTTTAGCGATAGGAATATATTCTAAACTAGGCTCTTTTATTTATAAATCAATAACGCTTGCAAGGAATCCTTGACATCCCTTCTTAAGAACACTACAAGCTTGCATTGTAAAGACAATACGAATGGGAGATAGGATGACAGTTCCTTCAAAGCTGTATTCTGGTTGGTTAGGAATTTGGAAATTAACTCTCTTCATAAAATAATATACCTTAGCATGATACGATGCTAACCAATCCATCCTCAAAATAACTTAAAGATCTCTTATGTCTAAAACTATCAAATCGGTAAAAAATTTATGACTGCTGACATTTATAGGGAAAGACTTATATACTAATGTTCCCGTTAATAACTTACCCGAAGGAGTAGAAATGTGTATGCTATGATTCAAGGGTTCGGGAATATCAAGAAAGAAATTAACAAAATGTACAGACACAAATGAATGGGTAGTTTCAGGATCTATTAAAACTTGAAAAGGTTGGGCACATATAGAAAGTGTACCTGACACTACTGCGTTACAAGGTTGGGTATCAGAAAGTGCAAAAACTCTACCCTATCTTCCTTGGTCCTTCTTTTCTCTTAAATTCTATATCAGAAACCTTGTTGGGGTTGGGCAGTCTTTTATCTGTTGTCCTTTTTGTCCACATCTAAAAAAAGCTCCTGAATCCCTGTAACAAGGTCGCCCTCCATGCATCTTTCCACATCGCTGACATATCTTGTTATTATACTACTTGATATCACTAGCTCCCCCAACATTGGGTGTACTCCTAAAATTATTTCTACTATTTGGGTTCTTCCTTATTTGTTCCCCAAACTTCCTTTTGCTATCTCTAATTCGATTGTACTCCTCTCTATCCCTTTTGGTTATCGTAGCCCTAACCACAACGTCACTATATGATGTCAACTTTAGGATGGAAATTCAACTACGAATACTCAACCTTAACCTATGTTCAAACTTTTTGGCTTTTAAAACATCGGTTACCACAACATAAGGTGAAAAATGAGATAACTCAGTAAACTTTGCCTCGTACTAACTAACTGTCATATTCCCTTGCACCAGACTCATGAACTCAGCTGCCATTTCATCATTCACTGTTTCAGGGAAATATTTCTCATAAAAGATCACTAAAAAGTCATTCCAAACTATGTAAGTAATCATTTTCTCGTGTATTCTCTTAGTCATTCTCCACCAATGCTCGGCTTCACCTTCTAACATAAACGTTGCAAATGAAACCCTTTGTTCATCGGTACACCTTAGAACATTGAGTATCTTTTCCATTTTCATCACCCAACTTTCTACTTCAGTGGGGTTAGGAGTACCTTTAAAAGATGGTGGATTCAACTTCTTGAATTGTTCAATAAAACAGCTGCTTAGCTCAAGATTCCTTGGTTCTCCATTATTCACTTGATGCTCCATAATCCTTCCTAGACTTTCAATTGACACCTTCCAGTCCTTCTATACTTGAACCACTAGTTCCCACGGTTGATCTCATCTTGGTCATTTTCTATAATCATGGTCAAACGTAAGATGTGTTATACTATCACAAGATTGCAAATTAGAAAAATAATTATATATACACAGTTATATAAGATGTAAAACATATGGAGGGTTATCACATAAGTCGAATATTTAATCCTATATCGTATGCATGAAAACTTAAAATCTATAACGTTTGAAGCTTATGTTCAGTACTATACGAGTTCATAACATATTCTATTATACCACCTCAGTCACGACCATGACCCAAATTACTAGGGGGCGAGTGTCTTGACATGCCACCAAGGCGTTCAATATTCTAGATTGAAAAATCTTTACATTCAGATGGTCATGCATCCTAAACTACTGAAAATGAAGGAATTACATCATCAGATCTTTTTGAAAGGAAACTTTATATAAGTAACAACGAGTTTACAACTTAAGACAAAATGTAAAGCCGATTACATATTCTATCTAATAAACCAAAATTTTACATTAAGTAACAAAATGAGATCTTAAAACCAAATCTTCAAATACTCCTTTTACATTCCATCCGTGAGCCTAGTTATTTCTTGAAAAATTATTACAACGTCACCTAAAAGCCGAATGAGATTTAATCTCCAGACATTCCAAAGTTTTTCATAAAATAAATACCTATTCAATCAAGAACAAAAGATATATATATATATATATATATATATAGGAATTTGCAGTAATATATTTATATGTGAATGACAGTATGTAGAAATAAATAGCTTAGAACAGAATGGATGCGACAATTCAAAGGAAATATCTTTTTCTTTCAATCATATCATTTTAATGGCCAAGTACACTCTAATATCGTATTCTTCTATCGTATTATTCCCCAATAGTTGAGGGTCAATCGAACTTGTTCGTCACAATGCCTTATATAGGGCACACCAGCGATAACCCAGCTGGGAAGCTCAGTCAGTAAAAGAGGTTCCTTAGGCCGAATCTTATTTCCAATATTCAATATAATCTCATTATCATACTCGTTTTAATCAGTATGTCTATATGGATAAATATAAACATATCACAATGAATCAGTCATCGGTATCAGATGAATTTTGAGGATTAAAGAAGTTCACAAAATATATATAATTTGCATAATATCATATAATTCAAATGCACAAGGAATGTCAGAGTACTCACCTAAAATAGAAGATCAAAGTTACCGATATTAAGTCTTGGATCACTTCATTAAGATGAAACTTCTTCTTAACCTCCTTCTTAAAATATTACTCTTTATTACTACAATTATCGAGAAAATGGTACGAGTTTAAATGATCCTAAAGGCCGTATTTATAGTTTTCCAAAGATTTCACGGTGTTGACACGTGTCTATCGGACCAAGCCTTTACAGCGGCGAGTTAACATTGAGGTGTCGCATAACGGAGGTGTCTTGCAATCGTATTTTATCGAATTACGACACGTGTTTTTACTTTAGCTATATCGACGACACGTGTAAGCATGAGGTGTCAATTAAGGGTATAGGGGTCATTTTACACATGAAGGGCATTTTGATAATTTCACACTATATATTTTCAATATTTTTTAGAGGCCCCTATAAATATTTTATTTACAAAAAGGTCCTTATTATTTTTTATTTTGGTCCCTAAAACTTTCTTAATTAAAACCAAGTCCCTAAAGTTTCTTAAATTTATATTTTCTACCCCAAAACTTATCACTTAGTTTAGGATGTGCCTTAAAACTTCAAATTTAAAAAATGGGCTTTGTCATGTTAAGACCCTAGAATATCACATTTATTATAATACAACATTTATTAGATAACAAGTGAGACGAAATTGTAAAACAAACTATATATGAACATATAAAAGTGGAGTATTTACAAAATGGGTTTGTGTGGTGTGTGGAGTATGTGAGGTTAGTTTGGTGGGATAATGTAGGTGGGCTTTGTTTGGTAAGGAAGGGGTGTGTCTGGGGTTCTATACATATATCTACACATAGTTATATATAGTTGTAGTTGTAGTTATAGTTATAGTTATAGTTATAGTTATAGTTATAGTTATAGTTATAGTTATAGTTATAGTTATAGTTATAGTTATAGTTATAGTTATAGTTATAGTTATAGTTATAGTTATAGTTATAGTTATAGTTATATATACATACATATATATATACTTATATACACATGCACACTAATATATAGTTATATACACAACACGCACACACACACATATATATACTTACACCTATATATATACACACTATTAAGCACGCATGATGCGACATTAAAAAGTATCTCTAGTGAGTGCATATATCGACTCAAGTGTAAGTCGTTCGCTCAAGTACAAATCAGGTAAATCAAGTGTCGAACTCAGGGACTAAGACAGAGAATCGTGATGACGAATAGGAAAGATAGTTAACCCTACGAATGAATCAAAAAGGAAGGAAAAGATGATATTTTATGACTTTATCTATCAACTACTGCAATTTTAATTAAACTAGTAACTAACTACTCATGCAAAAAGAACTAAATTGAACTTTAACTATATGAGAGAAAATGGAGTTAGGGTACACTCCCCCGAACCGTTAGTGTTCACATAGAACATAAAAGCTTCAAAAAGATAATTCTTCATTCAAAGAGACATAAAATACTCTCTAAGCATTCGACATATGAGGACAAAATGCCGCACAATATCAAATCAAAAATTGTATTTGACGAGGATGAGAAGTTATCAAAATGCCAATTAAACCCTTAAACATTCCGGTTACCTAGGGCAAACGGAATTAAAAGGCCTACAATATTTATCTTGATAAGGTTCAAACCTTTGAATGAGGGATTACTTTTTATTCACTTTGAAATCCATATATTTAACCTACGTTGGTTTCATGTACTCCAACCCGCTAAAAACTTAGCCGGACATGGTGTAAATATGGCTAAACATGAAATCTACGTTGCATGAAATCATTCTTACGCTAAAACTGTGATCAAACATGTAAAATAAACTTATAACTAAGAAATAAATGATTCATAAACCAAAAAAGATGAGAGAAATTGAAAGCAATAAAGGAACTATACTTGTATTGAAGAAAAAACCTTGAATTCTCTGGCAAAATATGAATAAATGTTGAAGAATATTGATCCTAGGGTTCTTGCCTTCAAGATCCTCTCCAAATTAGGTTAAAGCAAAGTTAGATATGAAAAAACTGATGCGTGTGAAACCAATAGATCGGAGGTCCGGGGGCTAAGTTACGAAATGGGAAGGTGTTAGGCACCCATTCCGCCCTTCCGGACTCTCATGGGAAAATGTTTATATTTTCCTTTTTATCCCCGTGAAGTGTATGCATGTGTTTATATAATGGAGATTGGAATCGTTCAACCCATACCATGGAAAAGATAGGGTGAAGTCATCCATAGGAATATTTCCAAAATAATAATAAATGTTGAAGATAGAATATGTGTGTCCATCGCAATATTGATCGTTATTGGAAAACGATAATATGTGTGATGTGATACGCGAACAAATATGTTATATATATGTATGATGATAATGAGTAATTCTGAGTACTATGAAAAAATAAGAGAAATTGGAAAATTAAAAAATTGGACTCAAGTCTCGGATGTTAACCCGAGATGCCTACGTATCCTATAAAGGCATCAAAGTCCACTTAGTTCGATTGTAGAATAAGGGTGGGGTTTATCCCATAGATTCGAACGGAATTTTATTAGGTGTTTGAATGTTGAAAATGTGTTTCTAGTTTTGGAGAAAGTGTGGTGGATAATTCCGTTCGGAATTTACGGCTGTAACCCTCTTTTATTTATTTTTGAGTTTTTTTATGAAAAATAAAGTGTGTGTGATATACTAATAAAAGTGTAGATGTTAATATGTATGAACTAGAATGAAACTAGATTATGAGTCTAAGGTAACTTAAATAAAACAAGAAATTAAAAGAGAGGGAGAAAGAATTGGACATTTCTTGGAGCTTGAACTTGGATCTTGAATGAACTCCTTTGAATGTTGATGAGAGAGAAGGATATTTGCCAAATTGGGTGTGAAAAAGATGGGGATTTAGGCTTGAATGAGATTTCTCATATGGGACTTCCCTGACTTCGAGAGAATGTTGTTGAGATCACTGATGCTGATGATTTTTTTTTGCTCTCCCTAGCAATGAGGTCATGTCCCTTATTTATAGGGTCAGGGGGTGCCGATCGGCGTACCCTAGGGGGTGCCGATCAGCAAGTCACCCTTGACATTGTGCCGATAGGTAGGGTTCAGGACTTGCCAATTGGCAGTCTCGTGCGAACTTTTCTAGAAAAATGACTATAGAGTACGAACCATTGATCTGAATTACGCATGGGGCATACCGTTAGAAAGGTATTTCAGAGGCCTACGAGATTCTTTGGGACCTCTCCCGGGTCCGAGAGTTAACTTTAGGTCAAATGTGGCTTGAAAGTGCATGTCAGTCCTTTAGACGAGAGATCATCAGACGCAAACGGATCGCTCATATGCATGGTAAGTCAGAATCGCACTCCAAAGAGTTTCGCTTGGTTTGGTAAGTTGGCCGTGGTCAACCGGGTCTCGAAAGCGCCCAGTGACCTCTCGAAGTAAAATGGATCGTTCGTCCGTACCATAGGCCAGAATCGCGCACGAAGTGGATCGTTAGAAAGGGTAATGAGTGCCCTTTGGAGATTCATTCACTCTCGTTTGAGCTGAAGAGTTGACTTTGGTTAAACAGTGTTCGGGAGTGCCCAATGGCCTCCAGATCAATTTTTGGGGGAAAACTGATCGTTCTTCCAAACGTTTATGCTGTTTTGTGCACGGGGTGGATCGTTGGAAAGGAGTTTTAGTTCCCTTAGAAGATTCAAAGAGATTTCGTTCTGAGAAAGGGTTGATCGTGGTCAAATGGGGTTCAGGAGCGCCTAATGGCCTCAAGATTGGTACTCGGAGTGCAACCTAGGTTTGTGGTAGAAGGGGGAGTGCTAGGGGTCTAAGGAGAGACTTAGAGGGTCCTAGAATATGGTGTTTACACCTGCTCTTAGTCTTATCTATTCAATGGAATGAAGTATCATATATATATACTAGCGTATGCCCGTGCCTGAAGGCACGATGAAATTTTCTAAAGTACGTAATCGCGAAACAACGATAATTTTTCAAAGTACATAATAGCGAAATGCAAAAATTTTGAAGTGTAATTTTAAAACAATGGGCCATAATATCATTTATTTATAGGACTATTCACCATGATTAACAAACAACAAATAGTCCAATGACATTCAAATAGTCTAAATTCATCAAATAAATTCACATATAATACGAAATATACAATATTCATCCATCGAATTCACATTGTGTCTCAAAAAAACCAAGTGTCAAATTTTTAAAAAAATTGGACATAATCTTCTTTGTTTATGGAACTATTCACCCTGTTAACAAATAAAAAATAGTCCAACATCCAAATTGTCTAAATTCATCAAACAAATTCACATATAAAATGAAACATACAATATTCATCAATCAAATTCACTATGTCTGAAAAAAACAAAGTGTCAATTTAAAAAAAAATGGGCATAGTCTCCTTTGTTTATTGGACTATCCACCCTATTTAAGGGGTAACAACAAATCCAACAAATTAAAAAAAAATCCAAAATTTGAAGATGGGAGCTAGAACAGGGAAAGGAGAATATGTGAGACTTCCTCAAAATGTCTGTGCCATGGTGCTTCTGGATTAGGTGCCAAAACTGCTGTATTCCCATCCTTCTTCCCATCTCTAGCCATGATCACTCTCTCCATCTCGATTTTCTGTACGATTTGACAAACAATAAACATAATTAATTATTTTCTCGAAGAAAGATACAGTCACATAAGTAAATATACAATCACATCCAAATTGTCTAAATTCAAGATTGATTCAACCGGATCCAATTGGATTACATCTTTTATAAAACAAAATGCAGTTTCGAGTTTGATCCCATCATATTTGGTCTAAAAATAAAACAAATAACAATATTAGGAAAAAGGAAATATTTGAATAATTACATATGTATGCGAGTGCATATATGCAGTGTGTGTGCATGTTTGTGTGTGCATGTGAGTGGGGAAGGGGGGACGGGATGGGCAGGGGGCGCGTGTGTGCATGTGTGTGTGTGTGTGTGTGTGTGTTTGTGAGTGTGTGTATGTGTGTTTGTGTGTGTGTGTGAGCGTGTGTGAGTGGGGAAGGGGGGAGGGGACGGGGCATGTATGCATATGTGTAGTGCATATATTCGTATGCATATATGTAGTGAGAGTGTGAGCGTGTGTGCGTGCGTGTGTGAGTGGGAAAGGGGGAGGGGATGGGCAGGGGGCGCGTGTGTGCGTGTTTGTGTGTGCGTGAGTGAGTGGGGAAGGGGGGAGGGGACGGTAAGGTGGAGCATGTGTGAGTGTGTGTGCGTACGTGCGCATGTGTGTGTTAGTGGGGAAGGGGGAGGGGACGGGGACGGGGACGGGGCAGGGGGCGCAAGTGTGCGTGTGTGCATGTTTATGTGTGTGTTTGTGTCCGCATGTGTGCGTGTGAGTGGGGAAGGGGGGAGGGGATGGGGCAGGTCTGCATATATGCATATGCATATATGTAGTGCGAGTGTGCACGTGTGTTTGTGTGCATATGCATACCTATAAAATCAAACTAAAAATTATCTTATTTGCAAAATAGAGAAAATTAGAATAAAGATGGAACATTTGAGAGTGTACCTACACACAAACAAAAAAAAAGAAGGAAAAAGGAGACGATGTTAGTACCTAAGAAACCAAAATAAACACAAACCCATATCAAACCCCCACAATTCAATTAAAAATTGTTCAACCCCTTTTGAACCAAACAAAACTCTAAAAAATGCAAATTTTAACCGAACCAAATTTCATCCTTGAACCAAATGTTAACCAAAACTGCAAAAAAATGCAATTCGAAACAGTGTGTGTGTGTGTGTGTGTGCGCGCGCACGCGTGTGTGACTGTGTGCGTGTGTGACTGCGTGTGTGTGTGCGTGTGTATGTGTGAGTGGGGAAGGGGAAGGGGGAGGGGGGCTTTTGCACATACTCATACGCATATATATGCAGTATATGCATATATATGCACTTATCCAAACACTTACAATGCAACTAAAAATGTTAAAAATTCAACTCTGGGCAGTCAGCAACTGTAAGCCATAAAGGAAAACTTCCTCTAAGAACTTTCTTCGTCAAATCACCCTATGAAAAAATAAATGAACTTTCAATAAAATTAGAATTTATGGATGAATAGGTATCGAATCCAATTTTGAATGCAATCAATAGATGGTCCATCAACACAACTGACTGCATAATGAAGTTGAAGTTGAAACCTAAAATAATGCTCTAAAATTGTTGAAGTTGAAACCAATATGATATGGACAAATGAAAATGATCAAAAATAAAGCAAAGTGCTCTTTGTTTTGGTTACCTCTACTGCATCAAACAAAGTATGCCATATCAGGTTACCCCTGTTGCATTTTGTAGTGCAATCCCCTTTTTCTTCAACAGAGTGCGCTCTGTTTTGGTCCTATCCGCTCGCAAGTGAATAATAATTGCTCCATCACCATCTCATTTTGGTTGCGCATCATGATAGTAATGGATTGAATTTATTTTTAAATTCAAACTTCTCAAAGTGAACATTTGAGAATAGAAAAACCAGCAAGCTTAATACCTATTCATTTTCTTGGTCTCTCTCGCATTCTTTCTCTCCTCAGCGTCATCAATCCTTCGTTTCTCTGCTAATAGCCTACCCTTAACTTTCTCTATGTGGCCATCAGTTTTCACCATTTCAGCGTAATAATCAGAAGGCCTCAAAAAGGGAAGCCCCGTTGACTGAAATTTGATGAAGGCCTGCCTTGTACCATCCAATGCTTGCGAATACAACGCAAGTTCACCTCAATAATTTCTATTTGACATATGGAATCATAAACTTTAAAACTCTTATGTAGTAGCATATTCAAAATTTGTCTAGATCAGAGACAACTATCAAAAATTTAAAATCGGTAACACTATCAGACCTGCTCGATCCAGAAAAAAAAAAAGATAAAAGATGTCCAAATTAAAATAAGTAACATAATCATAACACTATCAGCTTCTCCTTTCAATCTAGATGGTAATATAAATTGATTCTTCTAACTTGAGCTGAGATAAGGAGAGGAGAAACATAATAAAGTCTGCATTTTGTATCCCAAAGTTACTCGATCTTATTTCTTTTACCTGATAATGGCCTTATAATCATATAATATATGAGCAAGAACCTTACCATAAGTAAGAGTGTGGTTGTGAAACCAACGGATCTCATAAACTTCTCTAAACTCACCCCTTAAAAAGTAAACATACCATAACAATTACTTAACATGTATAGCCACTTGAAAAGGTGATTGTGTGAAGAACACCAAAAATAGAACAAATACTACATGTTAGGTAAAAGGTACATGATAGCCGGTTTATGCACTTTGACTAAAAGGTGTAGGATAACAACAGCCTTCTAATTATAAAACAAATGGACTTCTGCCTAATTGGACTATAATTATAACTACATGTTAGGTAAGTAAACCATTAGTATTTGGAAGATCAAGTGATGTCTTAAATCAGATGATGTGATACACTGTAATTTAGCTATTTATACAGTTTTGAGTAGATAAAGAATAGTGTTGAAGTTTATCACACCTTTCATTTCCATAACTTAAAACTCAGTTAATTACTTGATGAGAGTTCAGGGAAAACAAAATCTACGAACCTGAAATTACCTGATGCCTCACTCCTCTTGAACTCACCTATTTCATCTGGTGTGAGTGTGAGTGGTTATGACCACTCTTCTCGAATGGCAGCTTCAATGGCTTAAGAGCGACTCAAATGGATCGGCTTCCACTTGTCCTCGTAGTATGCTCCTTCTATAGATTCAAAAAATTAAGAATCAAACTATATATTGAAAGATCACACTAAACATGAAGAATCATGACCTCATCAAACTCACAGATAATGAAGATGACTCAAATAATGCAAGTGACATATGTATTGAGCACAACATAATATAATTCAGCTCAAAATCAACTAAGCACATTCTATCCACTATATCCACATGTGCTCTATGTCTTATGAGAAGTAAAGCCACCTCTTTATTGTGGCAGACTACTGTAATCATAAGAGGAGTTTATACTCCTTTATCAACATCATCAACCTATGCTCGTTCCTCAATTAAGAGTTCGCACATTTGTTGAGTTCCCTATGCTTGTTGTACGAAGCAATGGAGTCAACCTTGCTAGCATCATAATAAAGAGAAATTCGATCACCGCTAATTTTCAAATTAACCTCAGCTCCTCTACTCGCTAAATGCAGTGGGACTCAGACCCTCCTCATTGCCACTATTAGGATAAGCTCTTGTCATTTCACACAAATGTTTCCCTGTAAAAATATGGACACCATTTGAATTTGACCCTACAATAATCAAACAAAATTAAAAGTTTTAAAAAACAACAACTCTAGCAATACAAAACTTATTGTTAGAAGTGGAAAAACAATATTACAAAACCATTACATGTAAAAAGAAATAACAACTATTAAGAAGATCCAAGCTCGATAATCATAATAAGTAATAACAAAAATAATTAGGTCAGTCTTATACTGAAGAGTTCCTTTAACAATAATCAAAAAATTATCGGGTCAGCCTTATACAAAGCTTCATGTATTCTATTTAGTCTTACATTTCGGGAGCCAAGTAATATCAAATATATTATACTGAAATGCACTCAAAATGCAACAATCATATTAGTAATTTGACTATTGGAGGGTAAACTCGTACTGTCAAACTGGCAGACATTAAAAATCACAAATTAGTACGCCGGATATCTTAAACCCGAAAGACAAAATGTAAACTCTAAATTAGTACCTGAACAACATATTCAAAGCCTCTGTAACATAGGTAATCTACTGCTATTGCATTTATATGGACAACATAAGCACTATATCTTTGTCCTTGAATGAAAGCTTTGTAATCTACTGCTATTGATGTATACAAAGCCTCTGTAACATAGGCAACACAAATCATAGATCTTTGTGATTGAAACAATCAAAGTTTGAGATGGAGATCAAATATCTGTGTAACAAATCATATATCTGTGTAACAAATCAAAGAAAGTAAAATTTTCTAAGATACCAAAGAATCTACAACCGAAGTACCATCAGGTCTAAATTTTTTGAAATACCAAAAATTTATGTTTACAAACGAATGAGGATAATCATATTTATTATTGAGAAATATCAGTGTGAAAACCAATCAGTTTGCAAAATCATGGGGGAAAATGCAAACATAGAATGAGCCTAAGATCGACATATAAAGTTGCAAGTGTCTGGAAAAAATGTACAATAGTTTCCTATTCGGATGGGAAGTCAACCTTCGGGATGTGAACTTTCATCTTCATTATGGTACTACAACACTCCACGATAATCTGCTCATCCTATCATAATCTGAAAATATAGTTGATGGTATTAAAAGGCATTCATCGAACTTTAAAGTGCTAATCCAAAATAATTCTTCCAAATAGCCATATACCCATACTTACACTATTGCACATACATATTGAGAAAAGAAAAAATAGTTATAAAGATCGATTAATAAATTCATAGCTATAAATCAGAATGTTGGCATTGAACACAATCCACACAATCCACACAAAGATAATAATCCCCACAACTACCAAGCAAAAGCAGTATTCGGGATACACCAATGCCTATATCTGGTACACTGCATTATGGAAGTTTCAACATTATTGCACCTACAATTTAACGACTAATATTAACTATAAACAAATGCTAATGCCTACAATACTTTAAGTGCTAATAACCATACTTGGAACGCTACCTATGTCATTCTAAACGCAATTGTTAATGCAGAATCCACAATATGCACTTGATCAATAATGTTTGTTTACCAATATAGATGGAAGTAATACTATATTACGACCCTTTTTGCAAAGTGCAACACTAACCTATCTAAATAAGATTGGCATAAAAAGGATTATAATATAGATAATTGGCTTATATGTGATTTTTATAAGAACAAATATTAATTCCAACATAATATATGGAATAGGTAACTATTCCAACATAATAGACAAACAAAATGGAACCCAAAGCCCTAAATTTTGACGAATTTCGACTTTGGCAGAATTGATATTCTAAGATGATATCGGGCATCGTAAAGGACAATCAAATACTATTTGCTTATTTGATATTCAAAGATGATGTCGGAAATAAGAATTTTTAATTGATTAGACCTCAAATGAGGCTTGAACATAAGTGTACCTGAAATCGGATCGATCACCATGAAGTAGCACAGCAGTTACTCTAATGAAGACATCCCTATGCAGGGCCATAATACCCAATTCACACTTCACATCATAACATAAACCTGTGAATAGATTATTCCACTGGTATTGATCAATAACGGGTCCACCATCAACATATTCCCCCTTCGCACTCTCACCTGTCTAGAATACACTGCCTCAAAATTAAGATCATCCTCCGCCTATTAGGGATAATTACAACACTCGCCGAGAGGTCCTAGGGGTTATTTTCCCTACCCTCATAACAGGGCGCTGTGGAGTGGAAATTATGTAGAAGACGAAAAAGCAAAGATGTATGTAAAAAATGCAAGGCAAGAACATACCATTGATATCACTGAGGTCATGGTCTCCGCGGACATTTTCCAACCAAAATTTCATGTTAAATTCAAGCAAAAAATAGCCTGCCTTAAATTTCAAGATGAACAAAAAAAAGAATATCATTTTAATAGGATCAAATAAAAGAATGATGGTAGCATAATATAACACTACCTTAAATTTCTATCGTTCTAACATAATGTCTTACATCCAGCACACTAACATAATGTTTCATCCAGTACACTAACATGATGGAAAACTAACATAATTGATTCAAACTAACATAATGCAAGTATAAGCGTGTACATATACAAAAATAATCATTGGATAGAATCAATATTGTAATCACTTCATCATCATCTCTACATGAAATCCAATGGTCATGCAACATGGAACAACAAAGAACACTAAATCATTGGGGTAGTTTCAGTAAAATCGAGAGTGCATGACAATTGATCACTTTAGTTTCTGTTATAACTTGTCAAGGAATTGGGGTAGTTTCAGTAAAATAAAAACAATTTATAATCACTCATTGTCAATATACACAAAAACATCAATTCTTTCTTGCCAAAAAATGACTTGTGGCTTTGTCGGTAGCCAATTACTTTTATTCCCAAATCCAAAAACAAAGTATTTCTTAAAAGGGACCAATACATTAATTACCAACCTGCAAAAAGTCAAATGCATTAATTA
Organism: Sambucus nigra; assembly: GCA_949130495.1. Taxonomy (NCBI): domain Eukaryota; kingdom Viridiplantae; phylum Streptophyta; class Magnoliopsida; order Dipsacales; family Adoxaceae; genus Sambucus; species Sambucus nigra. The sequence goes on along the minus strand of OX422215.1, from coordinate 318,772,338 downwards.
CCACCAAACTGTAGGTAGAATCAGAACCGATAAAAGAGATGTTAAAAATAACATTAAAATGGGACCCAAATAGTAAGAAAATCAAGTTTCAAAAACCTATAAAAAAGGCTTACTACGTTTTTCACATTTGACTTCTAAGAAATGATGATGTTCTTAAGAACATTTTGGAGCATTTAAAGCGGAACAATTTCAATCTTTGTGCGGTGTACTTTCTTGATTATCAGTTTATAACTGATGTGACCAAGTTTATAATTGGTTGTATAGCTTCACTCTATGCAATGGTACAACTTGAACTCACTCACATTAACATCCTCTCCAAAATGGACCTTGCCACAAACAGAAATAGACATTGAAGATTACTTTACCTTGAACATTACTTGCAGAGTTGAATCGATGCATGGCTCTTCAATTTGAAAAGCTTAATAGATCTTCGATCGAATTGGTGAATCTGTATAGTATGGTCAGCTTCAATATGTTTCATCACAAAATAATAACTACAATATGTCATGTCACAAAGAAAAGAGAATGCAATATGTAGCATTTCAACAAATGTCTCAAAATTCACTCTAGAATTATTTTAAACAATTGGCATGCAGTAAATCAAAATACTCAGCCTAATATTGAAAGACCGAGTGCATTTAAATTCTGAAGCAATTCAAAATTAGTATCACCATACATGACTAAGGAAAGTTCGACAGCATGATAATCCATTTAGAGAAGAAAATTAAATAACAAAATTAAAGGAATCCAAAAATAGGCATATCTTCAAACACTTACAATGCAACTGAGATTGAGAATCGTCTTGCCCCTAAAGTTATTACCGAAGGGTCGGTTAGCAGTGCCAATATGAACGTGAGAAGCAATGTTAGCACCCTCTCCACGTTTGCAGCTTCAGCACCGGGTCCCTTTCTTCAGCATCGTTCCTAACTACAGGGGCGGGGCATAATAAATGTGTTAAATATGTAAAATATAAAATTGTAAGAAAAAAAATATTAATTCATTTCATTGAAAACAAATCCCTTAGATTTACAGTATTATACTAATTATATATACCGGAAAATTACAATTTTCACAATCTGATCAAACATTTTCACACATGTCCATACACAATCTGATCAAGCATTGTGTGGATAAAATACTTGGGAATGGGAGAATTGAAATGGGGTATTTGTTTGTCACCTGAATTTAGATTCAATCTTGTTTCCATCATCGTTGTTTTGAAATTAATGCAACAGGATCACACCATAGTCATATCAACAAATATCTCAATACACAATACACATTTTCAAGGAAAACATAGTCCCTAATAGCACACAAAAACTGTTAAAAAGTAGAAAATTTACTGTCTAAAACCAGTACCCACGGCTTTTTTTATTATCCTACAACGACCACTTGAAACTTACCAAGTTTTGATATTATTATGAGTTAGATTGTGAGAATATGAGGGTGTATGCCTATTGCTGAATGACATGAACTGAATCAAATTAATAAAAATGAAAACTTTCTCATCATTCACTATCCTACTTAATAGCTTGTAAGTTCAAGTTCGAAAGATACATACAATACCCTACCACTTCACTCCTCTACAATCTACCTCATTCGTTCCTTTGCAGCCAAATGAGTCGGCTTGAATCTCAAAGACTTGATGTATTTTTCGTATGTGTTGAGGAATGTATGAGGACCCATCATGATATAAATGTTTACCATTAAAAAATATTGAACACTAAACACAAAACGTAAAAATCAGCACTAATGACATAATTTACAAATAATACTTAATTATTTTCCCTTGCACTGTAATGAATAAAAAGGAATGAAAATACATATTCAAAATAACACACCAGCAATATATTAAAGTTATATCCATGATACTCGCTAATACATGTGAAAACTCATTAATGAATTAAAACTAAAAATATTGAAAAAATTACCTAGCAGTTTTAAGTTATATCCATGTGGAGAAAAGTATAAACATCTTGCACTTCGGGAACCATGAATAATACCCACTAATGCCTGATACCTGTATATGAAAAACAAACCCTTAAATCATTAAAAAACCCTAAATTACAACACCCTTAATCCATTACAAAACCCTAAATTACAAAAAGAAAAATCTTAAAATGACAAACACGAACCCTTAAAATCGTAAATCTAAAATCGATTAAACCTAAAATCGAAACCGTATAAACCTAAAATCGAAACTATTCAAAGCTTACTTAAGAGAAGAGGCAAGGAAAGAGGTGCGGTGCCGCGAGGAGAGAGATGTGGCTGTTGGGCTGAAGCAGGGGAAGTAGATTTTGTGTGGGTGTAGATGCGGGAATGGGAGAAATTGATAGAATGAGGGAGAGAGGTTGTGCTTGTGAAATGAGGGTCGGGGAGAGAGAGTGGGGGATTTGGTAATTGGTATTTGGTAGCAAGGTTAATTTCCAATTTTATCCATCTATTTGAATTTTGGGTAAAAGGAGGAAAGGAAATGAAGGGTAAAAAAGAGGGGGAACTCAAATATGTAAAGGGCAAAAATGGTAAAAGGGATATTTTAATCTCAACCATTGGATCGTTACCTTGTTGGCTTCGATCTGAACCGTGAAGTGTCTCCCAAACTTATAAATAGTAAAAACACCATTGTAACTTATTATATATATATATATATATATATATATATAGTTTGTCTCCATTTTGTGTGACCCTGAACCCCTTTTCCTCTTTTTAGACGCTTTTGCTGGTAAACCATTATCACTCATGTAATGGAGGACAAAACTACCAAGCGTGGTATAAAGTTGTCTCAAAATATGGACAAAAGTATTATTCTATAAATTCTGCCGGCATGGGATCATGTGTAAAAGAAATTTTCCTTTATGTCAAATAATGCTTTATACACTAACTTATTTTTACAGCTCATGAGCATTTTTAATCGTGCAAGCTTGTGGTTTCTCACAACATGCTCCCTTAGGTGAGATGCTCCTCGGCATTCTTTATCGTATGGATTTATTTTGGTCTCTCTATTCTCGGAAGCAGCTTCCTCGAGAACCATGAGCTTGAGATTCTTCAGTTCTGCCTTGAGCTTCTTTGATTATGCCAGACTTGATCTTTCAAGTGTTCTGATCAGCCTCTACCATGTAACATCAAAATAACTCATGAATTCTTAAAGTAACTTATCTTTAGGTAAAGGATTTTTACAACTAAGCCTATCCTATATTTGCCCGTTGTAGAGAAAGTTATTGTGTATACAAGAAGTTTTTGTATGAAACACCTTATTTTTTTATGTGTAAGTTTCTCTGATGGATCCTAGATAGTAGGGATGTTTGTTCGATGAATCTAAAACCAAAGAACCTTCAGCTAAAGGAACTCAAATCGAAAAACCTTATTTTTAAATATGCCTATTTTTGTCCACTTGTACTTCACACGTGCAAAACTGATCATTGGTTCTGACATCGTCGTCACTTATTTCCACATGTAGTCATAACATGATCTGTGAGACATCAGTTTGTGCAACCATTATTTTGCTCCCAAATTCAAATGGTCATATATTTTAATGAATCATCAAAAGCTTTTAAATGGATAGACATTTAGAAACTCTTTAAAATCTTTTCTCTTTCCTCTTTTCAAAATCTCTAAACACTTTACCACCATTAACACTCTCAAACCTTCTTTTTTGCAATAAAAACATCATTTGTTCTTCACTCTTTGGTGATCGTAATCTGTTTTGACCCATTTTTCTAACATTTTCACAACCTTTCTTTTGTTTATACTCTTTTCTTCACAATAATGGCATCATCAAGCAAGGCTATAGAGGTTTTCGACGAGAGTTCAGATGTTACTGCATCATCTGAGAAATTAAAGAGGTAGGTTATATTCAATCGACATAGTCGTGCTCCAATATTTGGAGAGGGAGATAAATTTTAGAATAAGTAGGGCCTTTTTTGTGAATTTGAAAGCATCAGATGATTCTTTGCTTGTGGCAGATGAACCAAAGCGTCGGTCTCAAGGAGGTAATCTACCCCCTTATGGCATTTTGTGATCTAGATTGGATAGAGGAGATTTTCCTTATTTTAATATTAATTTTGGGGTGCCGGGTGGTTCACCTAAAGTCTTTGCTTCTTGGACAACTTACGTCTATAATAAATATGAAGATTACCTTCTTAAAGGTAGCCTCTCAAATGTTTCCTATTGGTTTGAGATTTTACCCTTTTAAAAATTAACTCTGCACTCCACTTGTTAATTTTTCGATGGAATTATTTGTCTTACACATTCGTGGCAGTTGGGGGTAAGTCCATAGTCACATTGGAGGATGTGTGTGAACTGATGGGGATAGAGCCCTGCTATGCCCTTCCATATAACGATCAGCCTCTAGATAATGAGAAAGTTAAGCTCGGACGGATCTTGACAAACTTTGTCATGAGTGCATAGGTGATTCCTCATAAGTAAGTTTTACTCAGTTAATCTAGTATTTTTATACGGTTTCACTGAAGTTAGCTAAAGAGAAGAATGAAAAAGGAATAATACTCGATGTAATGTTTGGGTCGGGAAAGATCACCCTTTTGAGCTAGTTCCCTATCTTTTATGCCTGCTCTCTCATTTCTTCCTTTTTGGAAAACCCAATGACCAACCATGCAGAAATTTGATAAATTTTGCAGTTAAATTGTCTCGTGGAGTCAGCAATATTTTTAATTGTTATAATGTTGGGCTCCTTATATACTTATTAGACAAATCCCACTTTTACATGAATCATTCTGTTGGAAGATATAATATTTCTAACTTCAACAAGATAATTCTTCTGAAGGGTTTCCTTTACAGTAGGTTTCCCAAGATTTCTCTAGTGGAACTACTAATCAGTAATTTCCCAATCAGATGCCCATAATTATTTCATTGGAATCACAACAGAGTAAAAAGCATTGTCTTCCTTTGAATAATGTTCACAATGCTTTCATGGATAGACCTTACATCGAGGAAACTTACGCCAAGACATGGTCATTCTTTAAGGATGAAGCTTACACGATCCATTCAATCAACTTTGAAGCATCTGTAAGTGATGATCCGTCATTGGTTATGGTTCTTTTGTTAGACCCGGATGTCTCCATTCATTGAGTAGGAGATAAAGTGAAGCTTACAACCACCACTATTATGCTAGGCAATTTGATTTTGACCAAGGTGTTCCCCTTTCAATTTATCGAAATAGCAGAATTGATGGTTCTTTCTCCCCTTTCAATTTATCGAAATAGCAGAATTGATGGTTCTTTCTCTACTTCTTACCTTGACTTCACTGGTGAAATGTAGCTTCTCTGTTCATAGAGTTTAATGGTAAGATGGTCATTCCTTCGTTATAAAGGCAAGGTAATATTTCAATGAGTTGGCTTTGCCCTTTTTGGGCACTCCATCTCAGGCAATTTTATGCTTTTGTAAGAACTAAGCCAATTTATCCCATTGTGGAATGTTTTGGGCTAATGATCTTAGTCTTAAAAATAAATCTATTGTTGCTTTGGAGTTAACTGAGCACCACCAACCTTGAGTTACCTGATGAGTTTTCTATTTTTTCCCCAGTCAGTGAGATTGTTAAAGGGGAAACAACGGCAAGAAAACCAAAAAAGGAGGCAAAGGTGAAAAAAGAAAATCTCAATTGGATGAAAGTCCCTCGAAATAAAAAGCTCCTAAAAAATCCAAAGAAACTCATGGTTCCTCTGAGGTGGTTATCATACCCTTAGATTCTGTTTCCCCCAAACCAGATCTTGTCGAAAAGGTGCATTTAATGGTAATTGATATTCTATTTAGAATGAATTCTATTCATGTTAGTGTAGATGATGCTTTAGTTGGTTTGAAAAGATGTCAGTTTAGATGATGCTTTAGCTGGTTTGGAAAGATGTCACCCTGATGATGATTTCACTTTTTCTTAGGTTCATACAAAATAAGTTGTCCTAAAGCTCCAACAGAGTAAGGTCCTCAAACTGATGTTCCCACTTAACGAAAGAAATATTTTAGGAAGAAATTAAGCCAGACACGTGTGATAATAACTCCAACTCCTTCTTCCTAAGATTTCTCTCAGCACCCTTTAATTGATACACCAAATGATGATGTGGAAGTTGTTTCCATGCATGATTTCTTTCCTGAGTAATATTTAACCACACAATCGGTAAGACTTCTAACTGTTGGACTTATTTTTTTAAAACAATAAGTATTTTTCATAAAATTTTCATGGTTCTTCTTTTTTAGGATGCTCCTTCATCTTCAAAGATCTGTAATACCCCGTATTTTTGTGATATTTATTTATGGGATTAATTGAATTAAATGTGTATTAATTGGGAATTAATCCGGATAAAAAATACTAGCGAGATGCGAGTTGGTATTTGATTTTAATGAGTATATATGGCTATATATGAATGTTGAATTATTAAATTTATCGTGAGATTGATATATGGAAATTTGGGAAATTTTGTTGAGACGCGTGTGACAGTCGCGTAAGGAATATTATTATTTAATTAAAAATTGAATTTTATTTCTATTAATCGTATGGTCATTTTGAGTGCGCCAACGCGTCCAGAAGGGTCGAAATAGTCAGAAAACACTAGCCAGGGGTTTAGTTTGGGTCCCGGGGCATGTTTAGGCCATACCGGCAACGTATAAGGGTAGTTTGGTAATTTTGAATTTTTGGGAATTAAAACCAACGAAAATTAGGAATTAAATCTGATTTGGTAATTACCCACTAAACCCACTAACTTCACCTTATGACCTTATGGGCTACGGGGGTTAATAGAATTAGTTCCAAGAGTTTCTAAGGTAAACCCTAGCCACCATTGTCACCTTGGAGAAGAAGAGCTTGTAGAGAAAGGAGAATTCTGCAGAGAGAGAGAGAGAGAAACTCATCAATTCGTCATCAAATTCAGAGATACACATAAGGCAAGTGGTTTAATTTCATTTATTACAAAGACTGTTTCTTCCATGCGTAGAAAATTGACAAAATTTGTATTGTTCTTGGGAGTTGATAAAAACCCATTAATTGGAATTAGAACTTTATATTTTGATGAAAGGATTGCATGTAAAATTGTGTTAGGAGGATTATTCTAATGGAAATACACCTTGTTCATAACAAAAAATAGATTTAATTATGCCCATTGGTGACTTTAAAATTTTAGGGTTCATGTTCATATGATTTGGGGACAAATGAAGGGATTTGATGATTCAATGATGTTTAGGAAGAATTGGCCTTATATAATTGTTTAATTATGACCTATGATTGTTTGGTATGGATTAGAAATCTTAAAATAATGTTGGGAAGAATTGTATATGAGATTAGAGATGAAGAAAGTTGGAAAAACGAGAAAAGGAAGTTCTGGGCTCCAAACTGGCCTCTCGTTAGAAGACCTACCCAGGTCGTTCGAACGAGCTCGTTCGAACGAGCTTCTAACGAGTTGACAGTTTGCATTCTAATGAGAGTGATGTTCGTTCGATGACTTTCGTTCGAACGAGACCTCGTTAGATACCCAGTTCGTTCGAACGAACTCTCGTTCGAACAGCCTCGTTCGAACGAGACTTCTAACGAGCTGACAGTTTAGGCTTTTTGGCCTGTTTTGGTTTCGCGTGTCCCGTAACCTTATTTAATTGTAGAGATACCATTCCCTTGATGATAAATTGGTATAGTTGAGATATTTGGGATATAATGAGGAGTAAAACATAGAAGGGTGACTTGAACCAATAGAAATTATGGATTAAGACGTGAGTGTCTATTATGACGTGAGGACAATTGACGACTTAAATAATTATATTAACCGGGAATATGTAATTGTGTGACATTATAAGTCGGTACGAGAATGAGAAGTGTACCACAAATAAATTATGGTGATTACTAAGATGTGTGCATACTTAGTATATGTATGTGATTTTATGTGTATGACATACCTACCATACTTGCTATCACGGGAAGTTTACATTCGCTTAGGGCCCTCTAATCCTTGTGTTGTCCGGATTTAGATTGGTACCTCGAGGACATAGGTCAGAGAAGGACTTATTGGGATGTTAATAAGTCTGATGATCGTGGGAGCGTAGGTATGTGCGTGACCCATGTGATGTGACTGTGTTCGCCTCCATTGTTTGTGATTTGCTATTATCTGAGAACGATTCCTGAGAGATTCGGAATGCGTGATCCTTATGTACGTGATGTACCGGGATGGATAGCAGAGTATGTGTGCACCGCAGCTTAGTCTTGGGTGCTTGTATTGTATATTTATGACGTGAATTATATACACTTAATTAATGAGAACTTTCATGTGGTTTTGTGGGTATATATATATGGAAACGCTTTGAGAAACTATAAAGGGATAACCTGTAATGAATTGTATTACTAATAATTGAGAACCTGAGTTAAGTAAGGCCCTCTATTTAGTTGATAAGGTTGGAACGTATATTGGGAATCGAGTAGTAAGGGGTAGAACTTATTACGGTTTGGGTAGATTTATATGTTACTTAGATGGGTACAGTACGTTAGGAGTGCACAAATTAGTCGAGAGGTGAGTATTCCATGTGAGTGCACGTCCTAACATGTATTTTGCATTCATTATTTTAATGTCATTAAAGCACTTGCTATTTTTAAATACTCTCCACTTTGGCTCTGACCCGTTTGCTTTCAAATCTACTTTTTTGTAAAAATCATTTTAGGTGCCCAGCCACAAGGACACCATGCATAAGATTTTCATTCAGGTGACGAGCTGTAGCTGTTTGTGGAAGTTACAGGACCTTGCTAGTAGACGCTTCTTTCATCTTGACTCCATATTCAGGATTCATCAGTTGTAGGGCATGTTGCTCATTTCTAGTAGAAACATTTCTTATTTTAGATTTTTTGAAATTTGGCATGTAATTAATTCAAGTTACATTGTTTTACTTAGTTCAGTTGTGGGATTGTTGTGAGGAGTTTTCCTTCGGACTTATTATTACTATTGTTGGTTAGTCTATTGTTTCGTTATGGTGAATGTTGTTATTCTATCATTATTCTTTTTATTGCTTGTTAATCAGAGTTAACTTAAAATTTGGCAACTCTCTTTTTAAATACTAGGTGCTTAGTAATCATTAAAATGTTTTCGACAGTGATGCTATTAACTGGACCAACTTGGCATTTTGTATTAATTTAATAAAGGAGTAGCTACCCGGTATTTAATTAGTCGGGGTGTCACAGGTGGTATCAGAGCATCATATTCTAGTGGCCTTTAGGATCTGTACGACTTATTATGTTTCCGCTGAGCTTTCTTTGATGTAGAGCCCTATATTTTAGGACTGTTGTATTCTTTTGTATATGCTACGTTCTTCAGCTATTTCAAGTTTATAACTGCGAACTTATAAACTTTATTCTTATTTCATATGCCTCCACGACGTGCACAGCGGGTTCCCAGGGATGCTACGCCAGAACCACAGCCCGTACCAGTTCAGGGCACGATGAATGCCGCCGAGGTTGCAGCCATAGTGGCCCATGCAGTAAATGCCGCACTAGCCGTAGTTCAGCAGGCACCACCTCAGGCGCCAGTAGACGCGCCAGTTTAGGCACATGCATTCCCGTCTTCTTGGGAACGTGTACGTGATGCTTTTCAAAAAGCACACCCACCGGAGTTCGCAGGTAGCTCCGATGTTGTAGTTTCGAGTCAGTGGAGGAAGGACATTCAGCGGCACCTGAGGATGTATGAGTGCACCGATGTCCAGAAGCAGATACTAGCTACCTTTAAGCTAGTGGGGTCTACACTGCAGTGGTGGGAGTCTATTACCACCGTGGAGGAGAGAGATACTCTCACTATCCAGGAGTTTTGGGTGCGGTTTGACCGCAAGTACTTTTTATCAGCCGTTCACACGGAAATGAGAAGGAAGTTGATGAATCTCAGGCAGGAAGGTAAGACTGTGGCCGAGTATGAGGCCGAATTCATAAATCTGTTGAATATTGTTCCGGATGAGATACCGACGGAAGAGAAGAAGATACAGAAATTTACAAAAGGGTTGACTTGGAGGATCCTTCAGCATTTGTTGGGGAATCTATCATTGGCCACTTACTCTGATGTGGTTAACATTGCACTGTTACACTGCCAGGATCATCGCTTTCACATGGCTGAGGGCAAGAGATCGGGAGAGTCCAGCCATCAGGGCAGGACTGGAGGACACGGTGCTAGTGGGGCACAATCTGTTCAGGGGCAGAGATAGGGTGACCAGGGTTCCCAGCAGGGGGATCATAAGAGGTTCAGATCGGGAAATTTCAGGCACGGATAAGGAGGATTTCGGCAGGGCCATCAGGGTCCTAACGGCCATCAGAACCAGCAGGGTCAGAATGGCCAACAACAGTTTCAGCAGGGCCAGCAGGGCCAGGGGAGGAACGGTAACGGCCACCAGGGCCGGAGGCAGCAGGGACAGAGAGGGGGGAACTTCCCGGGGAAGTGTTACGTTTGTGGCAAGACTGGCCATAAACGCCAGGACTGTCCTGATAGGGGCAGGGCCCCACAACAGCAGCAGGGTGCTCGACAGGAGCCGCAGAGACCCGTGTTTCCCGCCGCCCTCCCGGAGCCACCACAGATGGCAGCATTGCCACCCATTCCAACTGTCCCAGTTCAGCAGGGGCAGCTGCAATATGGGAGAGTATACCAGCTTCAGCAGGCAGCAGCTCCACAGGCACCACCCGCTATTGAGGGTATGTTTCCTATCCATGGCACTATGGGTCGGGTTTTGTTTGATACGGGGGAAACGCATTGTTTTATAGCTACACATTTTGCGAAAGCCTTAGGGTTGTTAGCCACAGCAGAGAGCACAGTGACGTGTGTAGACTCACCATTGGGGAGTTGGTCACTTATTTTCTTTATATGCCGGGGAGTGGGGGTAGAGGTTGGTAGTTTGGTATTACCTGCGGACATGTTGGTATTAGATATGCATGAGAACGATGTGATTATCGGTATGGATTGGCTCGCAGCTTATAGAGCCATGATTGATTGCTTCAGTGGGAGCATTGTTTTTTCCATTCTGGGGAAAGAGATGTTTGTAGTGGCGATGCCTCGCCCATAGGGAGGCTCGACCGCTCATTTGTATTACATAGAGGAGGATACCTCTGAGGAGGTTGTGATTCCTTTAAATTCGATCCCAGTTGTCAGGGAGTATTCAGATGTGTTTCTGGAGATACCAGGCCTACCCCCCAGTCGAGAGATAGACTTTGTCATAGACTTATTACCAGATACGAGACCTATAGCACGCGCACCGTACCGTATGGCTCCGACAGAGATGCGAGAGCTACGGGATCAGATTGAGCAGTTGTTGGGTCAGGGGTTTATATGGAGGAGTACTTCGTCGTGGGGTGCCCCTGTGTTGTTCGTAAAGGAGAAGGATGGATCGTTGAGGTTGTGTGTGGATTACCGAGAGTTGAATAAGGTCACGATACGGAATAAGTATCCGTTGCCCCGAATCGATGACTTATTCGACAAGTTGAGAGGAGCTTATTTCTTCTCAAAGATTGATTTGCGATCTAGTTACCATCAGTTGCGTATCAGGGAAGAGGATGTCTCGAAGACTGCGTTCTTAACGAGATATGGTTCTTACGAGTTTCGGGTTATGCCTTTTGGCTTGACCAATGCTCCAGCAGTGTTTATGGACTTGATGAATAGGGTGTTCAAAGAGTTCCTTGATCAGTTCGTCATTGTCTTCATTGATGATATTTTGGTTTACTCCCAGACAGAGGAGGAGCACGCCGAGCGTTTGAGGCAGGTTTTGCAGACGCTACGTCAGAACGAGCTGTATGCAAAATATGAGAAGTGCGGGTTTTGGCTGAAGGAGGTTCAGTTTTTGGGTCACATTATTTCCGACAGGGGGATATCTATTGATCCGGGGAAGGTATCCGCGGTGAGGGAGTGGGGGCAGCCCACGACACCGACTGATATCCGTAGTTTCTTGGGCCTAGCAGGATACTACAGGAGGTTCATTCAAGGATTTTCGAAGATAGCAGGTCCTTTGACACATCTGACTCGTAAGGGTGTGCCATTCATCTGGAGTGATGCCTGTCAGTTGGGATTTGATGAGTTGAAGGATAAGTTGACCTCAGCACCTGTGTTAGCATTGCCGAGACCGGGAGTTGAGTATCTAGTCTACACCGATGCGTCCTTGCAAGGACTTGGAGGTGTATTGCAGCAGGAGAGTCAGGCCATAGCTTATGCTTCCCGTAAGCTGAAGCCTCATGAGAAGAATTGCCCCACTCATGACTTGGAGTTGGCGGCAGTTGTATTTGCCCTTCGGATTTGGAGACATTACCTTTTGGGGGAGAAGTTTCGATTGTTCACGGACCACAAGTCCCTACAGTACCTATTCACGCAGAAAGAGTTGAATATGCGGCAACGGAGGTGGCTTGAGTTCGTGAAGGATTATCAGTTCGATATCCAATACCACTCGGGGAAGGCTAACGTGGTAGCATACGCATTGAGCCGTAGGCCAGTAGATGAGGTGGCAGGGGTGTGGAAGGCCAAGTGGAAGGAGTTGGGACACCAGGATGCAGTGGCCCGATCGTTCATATCTATGATGACCGTTACACCACAGATTGTCACGAAGGTGGTAAAGGCACAGGCAAATGACTCGTTCTGTCAGGAACAGATAGTTCGATTACTGGCAGAGGGAGCCGAGTCCTATACCGTTGGTTCAGACGGGGGATTACGCTTCAATGGGAGATTAGTAGTTCCGGAAGGGGAGGAATTGCGGCAAGAGGTGATGGCAGAGTCGCATGGCTCACGGTTCGCGGTACATCCCTGTGGGGACAAAATATACCGAGACATGAGACGACAGTATTGGTGGAGCGGGATGAAGAGAGATATTGTCGTGTTTGTTTCTAAATGCGCCACTTGTCAGCTAGTAAAAGTGGATCATCAGAGACCGGCAGGACTTCTATAGCCATTGGAGGTCCCGATGTGGATGTGGGAGAGCATATCCATGGATTTTATCACGGGGTTGCCTACGTCTCAGAGAGGTCACGATTCCATTTGGGTAATTGTGGACAGGTTGACCAAAGTCGCTCATTTTCTACCCGTAAGGACAGACTACACTACGGGACAGTATGCCCAGCTCTTTATTACAGAGATAGTGAGACTTCACGGTGTGCCCCTAAATATAGTGTCTGACAGAGACAAGATATTTGTTTCACGATTTTGGAAGAGTTTTCAGGAGGCCATGGGCACGGAATTGCGGTTGAGTACGGCGTATCACACGCAGACCGATGGGCAAACCGAGCGTACAAACCAGATGTTGGAGGACATGCTACGTATGTGCATCATTAATTTCGGGGGTGGATGGGAGAAGTATCTTCCACTGGTGGAGTTTGCTTACAACAACTCCTACCAGTTCACCATTGGCATGGCTCCATTTGAGGCATTGTACGGTAGACCTTGTCGTTCCCCAGCATGTCGGTTGGAGGTGGGAGACAACAAACTACTTGGGTCGGAAGTGATTCAGGATACTTCGGCAAGGATAGAATTGATTCGGAGTCGCATTCGGGTAGCTCAGGATCGGCAGAAGAGCTATGCTGATGCGAAGAGGTTCTTCAGAGAGTTCCAAGTGGGGGACCAGGTTTTGCTCAGAGTATCTCCTATGAAGGGGATTATGCATTTCGGGAATAAAGGGAAGTTAGCACCGATATATGTGGGACCATTTCCTATTATTGAGCGGATTGGACCGGTTGCGTATAGGCTTGGATTATCGGAGCATTTGCATCGGATTCACGACGTGTTTCATATTTCCTCGCTAAGAAAATATCTTAGAGACGATTTGGCTCATTCTCACATCGCTTTGGAGGACATCGATCTCCAGCCTGATAGCTCCTACGAGGAGGGGTCGATTGCTATTTTGGACCGAAGTGAGCGGAAACTGAGGTCAAAGATAGTCCCGTTAGTGCGTGTTTAGTGGCGACATCATAATGTCGAAGAGTCCACATGGTAGCGCAAGGATGATATACGCGAACGTTATCCAGAGTTGTTCTTACCAGGTACTTTCTAGTTCCGAATTTCGGGATGAAATTCTGTTATTAGGGGGGAAGTGTGTAATACCCCGTATTTTTGTGATATTTATTTATGGGATTAATTGAATTAAATGTGTATTAATTGGGAATTAATCCGGATAAAAAATACTAGCGAGATGCGAGTTGGTATTTGATTTTAATGAGTATATATGGCTATATATGAACGTTGAATTATTAAATTTGTCGTGAGATTGATATACGACAATTTGGGAAATTTTGTTGAGACGCGTGTGACAGTCGCGTCAGGAATATTATTATTTAATTCAAAAGTGAATTTTATTTCTATTAACCGTATGGTCGTTTTGAGTGCGCCAACGCATCCAAAAGGGTCGAAATAGTCCGAAAATACTAGTCGGGGGTTTAGTTTGGGTCCCGGGGCATTTTTAGGCCATATCGGCAACGTATAAGGGTAGTTTGGTAATTTTGAATTTTGGGGAATTAAAACCAACGAAAATTAGGAATTAAATCTGATTTGGTAATTACCCACTAAACCCACTAACTTCACCTTATGACCTTATGGGCTACGGGGGTTATTAGAATTAGTTCCAAGAGTTCCTAAGGCAAACCCTAGCCACCATTGTCACCTTGGAGAAGAAGAGCTTGTAGAGAGAGGAGAATTCTGCAGAGAGAGAGAGAGAAACTCATCAATTCGTCATCAAATTCAGAGATACACATAAGGCAAGTGGTTTAATTTCGTTTATTACAAAGAATGTTTCTTCCATGCGTAGGAAATTGATAAAATTTGTATTGTTCTTGGGAGTTGATAAAAACCCATTAATTGGAATTAGAACTTTATATTTTGATGAAAGGATTGCATGTAAAATTGTGTTAGGAGGATTATTCTAATGGAAATACACCTTGTTCATAACAAAAAACGGATTTAATTATGCCCATTGGTGACTTTAAAATTTTAGGGTTCATGTTCATATGATTTGGGGACAAATGAAGGGATTTGATGATTTAATGATGTTTAGGAAGAATTGGCCCTATATAATTGTTTAATTATGACCTATGATTGTTTGGTCTGGATTAGAAACCTTAAAATAATGTTGGGAAGAATTGTATATGAGATTAGAGATGAAGAAAGTTGGAAAAACGAGAAAAGGAAGTTCTGGGCTCGAAACTGGCCTCTCGTTAGAAGACCTACCCAGGTCGTTCGAACGAGCTTCTAACGAGTTGACAGTTTGCATTCTAACGAGAGTGATGTTCGTTCGATGCCTTTCGTTCGAACGAGACCTCGTTAGATACCCAGTTCGTTCGAACGAACTCTCGTTCGAACAGCCTCGTTCGAACGAGACTTCTAACGAGCTGACAGTTTAGGCTTTTTGGCCAGTTTTGGTTTCGCGTGTCCCGTAACCTTGTTTAATTGTAGAGATACTATTCCCTTGATGATAAATTGGTATAGTTGAGATATTTGGGATATAATGAGGAGTAAAACATAGAAGGGTGACTTGAACCAATGGAAATTATGGATTAAGACGTGAGTGTCAATTACAACGTGAGGATAATTGACGGCTTAAATAATTATATTAACCGGGAATATGTAATTGTGTGACATTATAAGTCGGTACGAGAATGAGAAGTGTACCACAAATAAATTATGGTGATTACTAAGATGTGTGCATACTTAGTATATGTATGTGATTTTATGTGTATGACATACCTACCATACTTGCTATCACGGGAGGTTTACGTTCGCTTAGGGCCCTCTAATCCTTGTGTTGCTCGGAATTAGATTGGTACCTCGAGGACATAGGTCAGAGAAGGACTTATTGGGATGTTAATAAGTCTGCTGATCGTGGGAGCGTAGGTATGTGCGTGACCCATGTGATGTGACTGTGTTCGCCTTCATTGTTTGTGATTTGCTATTATCTGAGAACGATTCTTGAGAGATTCGGAATGCGTGATCCTTATGTACGTGATGTACCGGGATGGATAGCAGAGTATGTGTGCACCGCAGCTTAGTCTTGGGTGCTTGTATTGTATATTTATGACGTGAATAATATACACTTAATTAATGAGAACTTTCATGTGGTTTTGTGGGTATATATATATGGAAACGCTTTGAGAAACTATAAAGGGATAACCTGTAATGAATTGTATTACTAATAATTGAGAACCTGAGTTAAGTAAGGCCCTCTATTTAGTTGATAATGTTGGAACGTATATTGGGAATCGAGTAGTAAGGGGTAGAACTTATTACGGTATGGGTAGATTTATATGTTACTTAGATGGGTACAGTACATTAGGAGTGCACAAATTAGTCGAGAGGTGAGTATTCCATGTGAGTGCACGTCCTAACATGTATTTTGCATTCATTGTCTTAATGTCATTAAAGCACTTGCTATTTTTAAATACTCTCCACTTTCGGGCTCTGACCCGTTTGCTTTCAAATCTACTTTTTTGTAAAAATCATTTTAGGTGCCCAGCCACAAGGACACCATGCATAGGATTTTCATTCAGGTGACGAGCTGTAGCTATTTGTGGAAGTTAAGGACCTTGCTAGTAGACGCTTCTTTCATCTTGACTCCATATTCAGGATTCATCAGTTGTAGGGCATGTTGCCCATTTCTAGTAGAAACATTTCTTATTTCAGATTTTTAGAAATTTGGCATGTAATTAATTCAGGTTACATTGTTTTACTTAGTTCAGTTGTGGGATTGTTGTGAGGAGTTTTCCTCCGGACTTATTATTACTGTTGTTGGTTGGTCTATTGTTTCGTTATGGTGAATGTTGTTATATTATCATTATTCTTTTTATTGCTTGTTAATCAGAGTTAACTTAAAATTTTGCAACTCACTTTTTAAATACTAGGTGGTTAGTAATCATTAAAATGTTTTCGACAGTGATGTTATTAACTGGACCAACTTGGCATTTTGTATTAATTTAATAAAGGAGTAGCTACCCGGTATTTAATTAGTCGGGGTGTCACAAGATCATTGTAGATATTAATGATAGCCCGCTGTCCCAAGAAAGATTAAGTTAATTCATCAAAGATACTTTTGTTTCACCTTCTCCAATGCCCCATTATCTAATGATTGGGATTACATACTCTGGGAGGTCTCCTTTTGAGCGTGTTGCTACTGTAGCTCAAATGCCTTTCACCAAAGAGACAATGGTAAATAACTTTTGAGTTTTCCATTACTTCAACTCCTTTAAGTACGATGGAGTTGCCTTTGGTCATGGTCCCTCCAACTAGTTCAGTTGAGTTAGGTTTGGAAAAGATCTGTATTGTTGTTGTTATTACACGATCTAACTATGTTGCATTACCAATATTTAGCTCAATGTTGTAAATATGGGTGAGTGTGGTAGCCATAGTTGTGATTCCTCTGGATAAGCTTACTCTTATTCGTGAGACCATTGTTGATGTAATTGTCCTTTTAGAACAAAATGTTATTATATGCATGTTTTTAAACAAAGCTTTTATGAGCTCCTTCGGTTTTTAGTGTTTCAACTTTTATGAGATCCTTCAGCTTGTGGTGTTTCAGCCTGCCACCAACCAGATCCCTCAGTTGAGGTTGATTGTTAATGTTGATGCTTGTAAGAAAACAATCCTCATTTTTTTAAGCTTTTTAATGCTTTGATGATGTTTCTATTAATTGTTTGATTTGCTTCAAATTTAATTTGCTGTCAATGTAGATACCTACTGGAAATTGTTTGATTTGCTTCAAATTTTTTATTTAGGCTCTTTAGATATGTGTATTTTTTAATGTTTACTTGTTTTTACTTTTTATTTCTGAATGATTAAATGTATATATTTACAAATGTTTAATTGCAAGTGTCTCTTCATAATTTAAATGTTTAAGTTTTTTTTAATATATGAAGAGACAAATTTATTTATATTTAAATTAATTTAAACTTAAATTTATAAATTGGAAAAATATTTAGGTTAAAGTAAAATACTAAGATTAATGTAGAATATTTATTTTAAAGGTTCATTTTAGTGTTGTTTATAAAAAAATGAAAATTACTAAAAGAAATCGTCTCGGGGGTCACTCGAAAATTTGGCTCCCCCTGACCAAAAATCGTGGATCCACCATTGTGATAGTACATGTATAATACATTGAGTACAATAATGTAAAGTACACTATGTATACTAGGACATTTCATTGTGTTAATATTATAAGGACATCACCCACCCATTTCAAAACACTTGGTGATTAACCCATTGAATGACCCAACTCTAAGCATTTTTAACGTTGTTTTTACTTTTGTAGTACATTTACATGATTTTTTTGGTAAATTTTTAGGGTAGTTCTAGAAACCATCTTATACAAATGATAACACCACTAGAAATTTACTCCCCCGATGCTAAGAAATTCCAATTACATCAGTTTCTAGTTGACATAATTACAAAATGGATTTTGATGTAATAAGAAATAACATGAGCCAAAAGGTATTTTAACCCATAGCATTCAGAATTTCAAATTGCATCATTATCTTATTGGAATCGAAAAGAGAACATTACCATTTCGAGGTATTCATGTTGTTGGCCAATAATAAGGCCCGAGAAAGAAGAATTGAACTAAGGGCCCGTTTGATACAAAAGTGAGAAAATGGAGTGCATGGCAAATTTTTCCATAATAAAATTTGCCATGGCAAAATTTGTGAAGGCAAATCCTATAATTTTGCCATATAAGGTTATTTGATAGGATTAATTTACTAGGTGGCAAAAGTGGGTTGTTTGATAGCATTAATGGAAAATAAAAACAAAAAACAGTTTAGAACAAACAAACAGTTTATGAATAAAAAACAGTTTATGAATAAAAAATAGTGTTTAATAAAATAAAAAGCTTTAACTAAAAAACAGTTTTAACGGAAAAAACATTTATTTAGAAAATCAGTTTTTAACGAAAAAAAACACTTTGAAAAAAAAACAGTTTAGAACGATTTTTTTTAGAGAAAAACAGTTGTAACAAAAAAACATTTTTTAACCAAAAAAACAGTTTCAATGAAAAAAACACTTTTTAACAAAATAAAAATGGTTTTAACAAACAAACAAACAGTTTAGAAAAACAATTTTAACAAAATAAAAATATTTTAAACTGAAAAACAGTTTTTAACAACAACAAAAAACAATTTTTATGGAAGAAATGTTTTTTTCAAAAAAAAGTTTTTAATAAAAAAAATAGTTTTTTTAATATTTTTAAAAAGGATAGCAGATTTGTGGAGAAATTTTGCTTTTCTATATAAGTAAGCAAATTTTGCCAACAAAAGTGGAAAAATGATGGCAAATTTGTATGTGAACATGAGCATCCATGAAATTTTTTCCATGGCAAATAATGATCATCAAACACACAAAATAGTGGGCAAATTTGTGATTTGTCACATTTGCCATGGCAAATGTGGCCTATCAAATGGACCTTAAGACTATCAGTAACCAAAAAAGACTTTAAGACACGTCAAGAATACTAGCTTCGCGCACACACACACCTCCCCCAAAAAAGAGAAAATATCACTGTGATATAACAAATTCAAGCCCATATTTATCGTAAAGAAATACAGAGAATCTCACACATAAATTTTGATTCTTTCAGCTGAAAACCATATGTATCAAATCAACGACCCAGATTAAGTGATCTGAGCTTGGCGAAGCTCCTCGATGCCATGGGCAAAGTGGCAGTGGTCACCATATGGACAGACCCCTGTCGCATCCCATTTGTTGCACAGCTCAGTCTTGTAGCGTGGGTGGTGATGAAAACGGCGAAGCTCCTCGATGCCATGGGCAAACTGGCACTGGTCATCCTTTGGGCAGACCCCTGTCGCATCTCATTTGTTGCACAACTCAGTCTTGTAGCGTGGGTGGGGAAGAACATGCCGAAGCTCCTCGATGCCATGAGCAAAGTGGCAGTGGTCACCATATGGGCAGGCTCTTGTCGGCTGCCATTTGTTGCACAGCTCGGTCTTGAACACCTTTTTCTACAACATCCATATAACTTGTCATACCACCGGTTAAACATCATTTATATGAATTATCCAGTCCAATTCCTTTTTTAATTACTCATCTGGTAAAAAAAACAAAACTCAACAAACAATCCCATTTTTCAAGCATATGAGTTTTCAAGTAAAATGAAAAAAAACTCTTTTTCCAAAGTAAAATGGGTGGAAAACAATTTTTCTTGTTAATAATCATTTTATAATGTAGAATTTATTAAAAGAATTTTAATGAGTGTTAATTGAGTATATTAATAGTAATTTCAAAATATATATATATATATATATATATATATATATATATATATATATATGTATATATATATATATATATATATATATATATGGCGTGAAATGTCTTTATTTTTTATAAAACTATTTTATTTAATGGTTAAATAAAAAACTATTTATAAAACGATTTTTTTAATAAAAAAAATAGATAACAATTTTTTTTAAACAATTGAAATGATTTTTGAAAATATTTATGAAAATAATTTTTTTTGATAAATAAAAGTATTAAAAACCCGCTAAGGGAGCGGAATCCGTATACAAGGAGTATATAAATATGTCCATTAGTAATTCCATTACAAAATTTTTTTTACCAAATGCAAATACGATTTTACAAAATACAAACAAGATTTCACAACATGATTTTACTTCGATCGTGTTTGTGCTTGGTAAAAAAAATCGTGTAATGGAATTACTTATGGGTATGTTTGTATCCTCCTTGTATATGGGTTCCGCTTCCTTAGCGGCTTTTTAATGCTTTTATTTATCCAAAAAAATTATTTTCATAAATACTTTAAAAAAGCATTTCAATTGTTTAAAAAAAATTGTGATCTGTTTTTTTATCAAAAAAATTGTTTTATAAATAGTTTTTTATTTAACTAGTAAATAAAATAGTTTTATATAAAATAAATGCATTTCACGCCATATATATATATATACTAGCGGATGCCTGTGCCGAGGGCACGACGATAAATTTGCCCCCGTGATAAAAAAAATTAAAGAAAAAATAAAAATATAAAAAAATTAAAAAATATAAAAAAAATTAAAAATATAAATAATATAAATTAAATTATTTAAAATTATTTCCCTTTTTAAAAATAATTATTTCCCTTTTAAAAAAATAAAAACAAAACCCTTTATATTAAAAAAAATACTTTAATATGACATTTCATGTATGGGCATGAAAGGGAGAAAATATCATGCATGAAATGTCATACATAAAAGTGAAAATATTTTGACAAAAACCATGCTCCTTTATTATATATATATATATATATATATATATATATATATATATATATATATATATATATATATATATATATATTGAATTACTGTTAATATACTCAATTAACACTCATTAAAATTCTTTTAATAAATTCTACATGATAAAATGATTTTCAACAAGAAAAAAATATTTTTACGAGATGTTATGAAATTTAATTTTTTACCTAACACAAATACGACTCAAATACAAGCGACACGACAAAATGCAATATCTTATTTTTATAATCAAATCCGTACACGATCCAATTAAAATGTGACACGACACATCACGATACGTAATCTTTTTTTTAAAAAGACACGATCTAAATAAAAGCGACACGATACAACCCGGCACAAAATTTTATTTTTTAACTAACACGACATAAAATCTGATTTTATTTTATTTAACTAACACGATCTAATTAAAAAGTAACACGATACGAATGAAATAAAAAAATTTAAACCAGTGTTGAAATAAAACCTTGTGAAGTTTTGCGTGCTAGGTCATGTCGTGTTACTTTTTTTTTACGTCGTGTTTATGTTATGTAAAAAAATGAGTTTTCCTATCGTGTCGTGTCACTTTTATTTGGGACGTGTTCGTGTTAGGTAAAAATGAAATTTCATGTCGTGTCGTGTTACGTTTTAATTAGATCGTGTTAGTTAAAAAAAATAAAAGAAGATTTATATCGTGTTGTGTTACTTTTGGAATGTATTTGTAAAAATAAAAAGAAAATTGTGTCGGGACGTATCGGGTCGTTTTTATTTGGCCGTGTATTGTTAAATAAAAACAAATAAGATTGGACCCTTGTTTTTTTTTCCTAAATAGGGAAGTGTTTAAAAAAATAACATAAAACACACGTGAAAGAAGGTTTGTTATTGCAAAGATATTTATGTCATTTTATCATGAATTGAGGTGCTACAAGAATTTGATGAAGCGGTAACAGCGGCACCCATGAACAATAAAAAGGAAAAATGATGCTGAAAATTTTGTTACTTCAATAGTTTCTTGAAATAAACGCTTGCATGGCAACCAAAATAATATTCTAAACTAAAAAATTACATCATACATGATATAATATGAAGTAATTCTTCACAATTCATTAGCAAATGGGGTGTACGTGCCATCGGGATCTTTGTATGTTTCCAAAGTATAAACACAAGAAAAAAATGGTAGATTTTAGTATGTTACCGTTTGAGTGATGTTTTCGATCCGGTTGGAGAAACGTACCCGATTTTCATTACGGGGATCCATTTGAACCGGATTACTCTCCGTCACAATATGCATACGGTGAAAACTATCAATAACAGAAGACCACGTATACTCTGGCGGGGCTACTAGAATGTTCCTTTGACAGAGAGTCTCGGTTTGTAGGAGATGAGACAAACGCCAGTTGGAGCTCTCTGGTTGATCAAGAAAAGGGTTTCTCATATACCCATTACCCATTCTCATATATGTCTGCATATTTGTCCACAAATAACACAAATGTCATTTTATAGTGAGAGAGTGAATAGCACGAAAGGTGTAAGGTACAAGGTGACGACTTCACATTTAAGATATATTAATTAACGACTGTCAAATTTCACTTCTTTGAGTTGCCCTCAACTGATTGGAATTCTTACCTAATTTCATGAGGGCACGTTGGTCATTGTATATTTGCATTTCTTTTGTATACTCTAAAATACTATACAAAAAGTTAAGGCGTCTCTTTGTTTAGCCTATCCACGTGGACATCATCCTATTATTAAACCCATCTTCACACCTAGCCGTTCGTCTAGCAAAAAATGCCTCTCCATTTTTCATCAATAACTCCATCTCTTCACTTGCCCACGATAAACAAAAAATGCCTCTCCATTTTTCATCCATCTCTTCACTTGCTCACAATAAATGTGAAATTAAAGACAAGCTCCTCACTGTGATTACAAGCCTTTAAAATCAAATGCACCTTCTTTCTTTATCATCTATTCCGCTCTCTGCCACGCGACCCAGAATCGATCGAAAATGAAAGTTATCACCAAAACCTCTCGCGGCGAGGCTACCACCTACACTCGCCTCCCTTTCCTAAACACAACCGACTTCAAAATCTCTGACTTAACACTCACCCAAAGAATCCCATCCCCAAACATCAAAATCGATACTATATGTGATGATGATGATGATGATAAATTAGGATTTGATTTCGGCAAATTCTAATTATTTGAAGTAAACTCCGACAATGAAAGCACTTATCCGACAGTGACGAGGTTAATTTCAGGTGATTCCGGCATCATAGTATTTTTTTTGAACGGTGGTTGGGTTTTGGTCTTTGTGGTTCTCTGTTTTGACGATGGAATTTGAGAGAGGTTTGGATGGTTTTGCCCTAAAAATGGTACTCTTTATCTGCTCTCTCTCTCTCTGTCTGTTTTGAGGTTTTTGATATTGGTGATTTTCAGACTTTGATTAATATTAGGGTTCGATTTCAGGTTTGTTTTAAATTACGATTTTGATTTCAGAGTTGAAGTCTGGATTTGTGTTTTGAACGTGTTTGTTTCATTTGGTATTTTTTTGTACAATTTTTTCTGCATATAAAAACATTAAGAAAATCATAGTTACTTCTTGATTGGGTTTTTGTAAGAGATTTAAGAGCACATCTCACACTTTTGGAGCAATGAAAATTCTTTAGGATTGTTGTTGAATATTTTCTCTTTGTAGAAACCGTTTATGTTGACTCCTTATTTTAACTGTGTTTCTTTAATACTACTAAATTTGTATGGATTTTAGTATTATTGATGTTGGGTTGATATTGTTCAACTTCAAGATACTTTATGAGGAAGCTTTGTTCTTTTTTCAGATTCTTGCAAAGGTAAATCTATTTGATATTCTTTAAATTAGCTAATAAATTTATGCCAATACTTTTGTAAAAATGTCACTGATTAATGAAGTTACCCGTTATTTTTTTCATTATACTTTTATCTTTTGTGGTGATAGAAATTAAAAATCCCTTCTTTTTGGCTCAGTGATTTTTTTTAATTGTTTTAGGAGGCTCTTGATGTGAATATGGTTAACATTGCATTTTTGTGTGTTGGAACATCAAATAGATTTGAAATGAATCGTTATCATTTGACATTTATGAATCATAATATATTGATTTTTACTAATGTTTGAAGTTGGTCTACATGGCCCAATGAAAGTGCGAAATTTATAAATTGTAATATATGGATTTTTACTAATGTTTGAAGAGGGTCTAGATGAATGGAAGTGCAAAACGTTCCCATGGACATTGTTTAAATGTTTGTGGATATTGACTGCAAGATTATTTTTTAAATTCTACGAGTGTTTTGATATAATTTAGTTTGTAGTTTATTTATGATTTTGTTTTGTACCTAATTTATGTTTAGATTTGCCTAAATTTTTATTGGTCAATTCTCATATTGATTGGACATTTTATTTATAAAAGTTCCTTAATAATTGAAACTTTAGAAATTTTTGGTATATGAAATTAAATATTTTTTCAAAAGTTGACAACATTGTAATCAACATTGTAACATGCAAGAATATCAAAGACAAAAAGTAAACACTTAAGGTGTTAATCGACTATCAAAATCTCCTAACCGGCGCATCGCGCGGGTTTACACCTAGTTTTTATATAGTTATATAGATTAGAGTTATAAATGCCATTAATGATACTCAAATTGTAATGCATTGGTTTTAAAAAACTTGTACCATAAAATCCTTTCATTTTTCAAGTGTAGACCTTCAACTCTCTTATAACTCTAATACGATATTAACTTTACAAAATATAGAACGTTTAAAAAAAAACTATTCGGTTACCAGGTGACTATTACTATTCGGTTATCAGGTGACACACACACACACACACACACACACACACACACATATATATATATATATATATATATATATATATATATATATATATATATATAAAATATGTAGCCATCTCCCACTAACTCGAAAAAGCTGATTGTTTTTTTCTCCTCCTCCATCAATATCTGCCTTGCGGGTTCTTTTCATCAAGCAGACGGTGAATGATGTTGACATGGAAGCGGCAGAGCGGGAGTACAAATCTGAAGAAGGGAAAGAGAGGGCTAGAGCTTGACAGAGGCAATTTGAGACGTGCGGTGTAATTGGTGGACCTGATAAGGGTGGTTGGCCATCTAAAACACTGGATGGTAGTGAGAGAAGAGTTTCCCATATGTCAAGTTTAGTATAATAGGAATTCACTACAAGATAAAAGTAACAAAGTGACTCCATTGGGAAGATAATTTTGACTACAAGGTAAAACTATAATTATCTTCCAAAACAAAGAGTTGTAGTTTCATATGTTTTTTTTTTAACTTTTGACTCTGTTGGGAAGATAATTTTGAGGATCGAAGTGTTTTCCTGTTCAAAAACAAATAACGCACTTGCAACGAATGGAAGTTAAGAGAGTGTTCTACATTGCTAATGTTATGATTCTGCCTAAAGATTTTTGCATAGGTCCTCATCATTGTAATACCTAACAGTGAAGAACAGTCATAAATCCATGAGGTGATATCTCTTATAGGTTTCACCATGCACTCATGGATCCCAAATTAGCCAAACATGCAGTTACTAAAACCAAATCCCATAATTTTTTATCCCACATATACCCACATGCTCCAATAGGTCATTCACATGGGTATCGTGTTGACTACTGTAGAGGAGATGGTGGGTAAGTCAGTGTGGGCAATGGGCTGTTCATTTTCTCTAAGTGAGATTATCATGAAAACCGATAAAAAAACATTAAAAATATTTAAATTTCATTTTATTAATACAGTAAAATACTATAAATTGTTAATATTTTTTAGATGATTTTTATAGTGAGACTATAATTTTTTTTCTATAAAAACATTTAATTAACAATATTCGTAACATACATTTTCTCTCACAAAGAGTTAAGACTCCCTCTATGTTAAGGCCTCCACGTGGCAAGTCCTAAATATTTTCTCTCACGCCTCTTTTTCGTAATATGAGAGCATCTAACTTTCATTTCTCAAACTATTAAACCCAAACGTCCCGAACCCTTCGTCTCTCTGTTTGTTTACTTTCTAAACCTGACCCTTTATATCCGCACATCCGTATGGTTCATGCACTACAAGAGAGGATTCGAGCCTGATAAACCTACCTACCACTTCTCTCTCTCTCTATGCGGCCTCTGCTGCTTCTACTCCTGGCTCACACCCCTCTTCTCCACGAGTCTCACTCGCTTGCCACGACTCCTACCTCTTCTCAACGAGTCTCACTCGCATTTTGAGGGATTTGATTTCACACATGAATCTTGAAGTTGGGGTTTCAAAAAGGTTTCATTTCACTCGCATTTGGGTGCATTCTTCGTGAGTTCTTGGTGAGTTTGATAGATATGAAAGGTTTTTATGTTCATTTTATCTAGAAAGAACACATCTGAAAAGGTTTTTGTTTGATTTCATTGTTTTTATGTGTTTAAATCATTTTTCGATTGTAGCTAATTTCATTTCTTTTAGTGCAGCAAAGGCAAGACCCCCGGAGAGACATAGTAAGCCCAATAATTTGACATAGTTGTTGTCGGGTTTTTTGGTTGGAGAATGGTGTGTTATTATTCTTTATTCTTATTGAGTCTTTATTTGATTCTATCTTTTCTCAATATATTTGTGTTTTTATTCCCCCCCCCCCCCCCAAGATATTGCTAGATGCGGAATCAACTCTGAACAATGAACTTGAAGAGCTCATATTTTTATTTGTCACAAAGTATTGATGCAAATCTCTTGCTCGCGCACTGGGTCGCGACGTTAGGGTTTGTTAACGTCTAAATCAATATCTTTAAATTTTGTATTGTGTATCCGTTTAAGTTGGGTTAGCCTTATTTACCATCTTTTCTGCGTTTCATATTGTGTAAACATTAAGATATTTTGATTGAATCCACATTTTGAAGAGGAAAGTGATGTCTGATTTATTTTCATTTTTTGTTTTCCATCTTCATTTTTTGTTTTTTATTGATCCGAAAAGTCTGTTTTAATTGTATTTGAATGTGTATTACAATATTGTCAGTGGTTGTGAATGTAAAACCAAGTAAATAGGGATATTTTCTTTGTGTGTGGTGTTGAAAATGTCAAATTGTTGGTTTAATTAGGCCTTAGTTTTTCTCTCACAAATGGGTAGATATGCTCGGATCATCCCGCGTATACATTCTAAACTTAGTTTATTATGGGTGATTTAGGCACTTGACTGAATTTGTTGTCGAGAAGAGGCCCAAATACCTTTTTGCATGGTTGATGTGCATTGCAGTAGTCATGTGGCATTTTTTACTCGATTTGTTAGGTTGATTTGTAGATCTGGTTTCATACTAGGTTTTTGTAATCTTAGTATTATAGGCCATATATTCATTTTTACAGGGTGTTTTCACTTTTTTTTACAGGTATAGTAACGGATGAGAAAGTTGGAGTACCATGTTTATATAAATCTACAAGTATGAGGTTTTAATGTTTTCTTTTTATTTAGTGTTAAAATTTTGTGACATTGATTTCTAGAAATGTTCTCCTTAATAATTAAGTGCCTTTAAATATTTTTCATTTCATGTGTATTCATTTTCCTATTATTTATCCTAAATGGAATTTATATATATTTTTTAAATTTTATCCTTTTGTAATGGTTTGGAATGTTTGTAATTGAATATAGGTTTTGTATAACGCATTCTGTCTAAAAATAGGTTTGATTTACTTCACCTATTGTTTTCATACTTTTTTTCCATTCAATACTCAATCAAGTTCATTTGAGATTGCTTATGAACATCAGGTACCTACCTATAAAACTAAGATTTTGACAACTCTTCTTATATATAATGTGTATATATGTTTATACTTACATAAAATGTTGTGTTTCATATACTGTTCGAATATATAAAGGCTCTGTATGTTTTATATAGTTTGTATTTGTCATGAATAAATCTGCTCATAAGGCTTTGTGATGTGCTAATTGATTCGGGAATATATTTCTTCAATTATGTAAACATTAATGTATAAAGTTCATATTATATATTTGGTTTGATAATAAATATGTAATATTTTAATAATACAGGAATCGATAAATCGTATTTGGTTTGATATATAGATGTATTGATAATTTTGTTCACAAATATCAAAACACTTTCTCCCCAATATTCTACAGGGCGGTGGCAAATCAAAGGTCACCCGAATTTTCTTCAAGTCTCTCTCTTCTCCAACCTTTCCCATTCCCTCTTTTTATTTACACGGGATAAATCCCCTTTCAATAGAACCCAACCCCATCCCCTCTCAAGTCTCTCTGATCTTCTCATTGTTTAGCAATACCTTAAGCAGTCTTGCTGAGGTTTCTTCACAGTGATGACATCTGAGAAGTTCCAAAAGTGCCTCAATGGCACCACTTTCGGCCATCGCTACGACAGTTGTAGCGTCGCCACTTTCTAACATTAAGAGAGAGTTTAATGCACCAACTACCGTGCCTTCTGAGCCTAAACGAAGCAACCTTACCAAAACGGCCACAGGTACTTCCAAATAGAACTCGAAAAATAAATTGCAGAATACTTGATAGTGCTCGAAACTAAATTTTAATTCTAATTATGGGATGAAAACCCTTTTGTTTGTTTGTACACCCCTTTACTAATTTTCCAACTTCTACTTTGATTTCATTTTTCAATCCATGGGCCATTTTATGATTTTAATAGGTTAGAATTGGGGCATAGCAGATGGAAATGCATAGAAACGGCTGGAAGGCATAACCGATTCTTAATTTGATATAGATGCAACTTCATAAATTCTCATTAATATTCTTTTATATTTTTTCCTTGTATGTGTGTCGTTTCATTTAATTGATTGAGTTGTTCAACACTTCTATTTGCATTTTAGTCCTATTCTCTCTTGGTCTGAGTAGCTAATGTCTAATAATTGTTTCAATACAAGGTTTCATTTTTATAGACAATGAAGAGGACAATGCCGTTTGATGAGGAGGCTAAGGGCCTGTTTGGTTCTCTATTCAGAAAATTCGATTTAAACACTGTTTTTAAATACAGTTTTAAAATTCAGTTTTTTGTGTTTATAATTATTGGTGTGCGTTTGGTAAAGTTGTTTTTAAATACAGTTTTTTGAAAATTTGACAAAATCGACAAATATGTATATTTATATCATACATATGCGTGTGTGTGTGTGTGTACATATAAACATACATAAAACTTTCATACATACATGATACATGAATGTATACATACATACATACATACATACATACATCATAAATTATATACATGTACATTTAATAACATGTATTTTTAGGTATATTTAATGAGGTGTGTTGTGGAGTTTATATATATATATATATATATATATATATATATATATATATATATATATATATATATAACTTTCATACATACATGATACATGAATGTATACATATACATACATACATACCTCATAAATTATATACATGTACATTTAATATCATGTATTTTTAGGTATATTTAATGAGGTATGTTAGGGAGTTTAACTCTCTCTCTCTCTCTCTCTCTCTCTCTATATATATATATATATATATATATATATATATATATATATATATTTATAATGATGTCGCATATATAATTCACTATAAAATTATATACATACATGAATTGATAATATTTTTTAATACATATGTACTATATGTATATTTTATGTTATTCCATACATTAATAATATATGTATAAAACTATATATAAGTATCATATATCTATTGATAATATTATTTAACTTTATATTATTTCATACGTAATTTTG
Source organism: Sambucus nigra (assembly GCA_949130495.1). Classification (NCBI taxonomy): domain Eukaryota; kingdom Viridiplantae; phylum Streptophyta; class Magnoliopsida; order Dipsacales; family Adoxaceae; genus Sambucus; species Sambucus nigra. The sequence goes on along the minus strand of OX422215.1, from coordinate 318,742,352 downwards.
TGTATATGTACATATATATTTTTTATTTATAAGAATTACACACATTAATGTATTATGTATGTATATTATATATTAAGGTATAATTGCTTTAAAATATTAAGAATGAATAATTCTGGGTTGAAAATTAAAAAAAACAGATGTTATAAAACACCCAAAATCTGTTTTCTGAAAAACTTGATTATAACACAGGAATATTATAATTCTGTGTTTAAAAACAGGTTGCCAAACGAAGATTTTTATCAGAATTGTATTTAAACACAGAAAACAGAATTATAGTTGCAAACCAAACAGGCCCTAATATATCATTACATGACTCTACATCTGAAGCATATAATGAAGTTTCGATTAGCATGCAGTTTTAAAGAGGACATTTTGTACTATGTATCTAAGCAATTCTGCTTCTAATTGTGGGTTGAATTACTGTATGAAAATTCAATTTTTAAGATGACAATTACCATAATGAATAAAAAAATTGAATTGAAGAATTTATCATTCAAACCATCATGCCTTGGGAAATTAGCTGATAACCATACAATACTGATTGGTTACCATTTTCAGCTGTGACTTTTTAATCAACTTGAATTTCTCTGCAGACATTATGGAAGATGGACAAATATAAGAGATGGCCACTTATTTCCCAAGTTCAAACAATCAAAGAGATGGAGCACCAGTGCTCTGGTTCGGTACATGGTTGAACTTGTTGAGAAGAGGGATGCACAGTCACAGTCAGTCAAGCAGAAGAAATCTTTGAGGTGATAAATGCTTCTTTTGGGGTTATAACACACGGAAGCGCAATGTTGTCAACTCTGTTACAACCTCATTTGCAGCAAGTTGGACAGAAGATACAACATTTTAATTCTGTGGGGTAAGTACATTCATCATAATTGTGACCCGCATTTAGGGTGTTTGGGAACCTCAATTTCATATATTGGAATTAGAATGTTTTATGTACAATATATAAATAATTATGTTGGGCTGAAAAGAGGACTTTTTAAGAAAAAACTAGCTTTAATATTTTGAATGCTCACGACCAAAATTTAATTAATTATCACGAGATTTGATACATTATTTTTAGAAACCCTACTCTTAGTTGGAGATGTTCCAAAAAGAAAAAGTGACATTCAATTTGAGACCGAGATAGCGACACTAATAAAGAGCATTTATTTAGCTGGATCAAGTCCTTTCAGAGAAGGATAAGATCTACTATAGGAAGAAAGAAATATTAGACTATGGGAAATATACATAGTAATAAAATACTATTACTAATAATAATGATCATAATTTGTCAGACCCTATTGTGGATTCATTTCATGCTTTTATTATTCATAATACAGGGAAAGTAGGATGTCAATGAGAAGAAAGGACTACTGATATCTTGGTGGAAGGAACATGTTCTTCTCACCTAAGATGTGAATTAGCTTTTCAGATATGATTCTGATCCTCCATAAAGTTGTGATTATTTTTCTTTTCTCTTCCCCCCCACTATTTTTCTATTAAATATCCTGTAATTTTTACTCTATGTATGAGATGTACATTTGTCTTCAACCAGCTAAAGAATTGGGGAGAAAGCTGTATTAAACACATTCCTCGAATGAAGTATGAGCTGAACATTTTACCATTTTTAATAGCAGTGACGTTAAATGGGCCACATCCAAACAAAATTAGTATGTGTTGTGGTTTTCTTCATATTTTATTGTGGAAAAACATTGTAATTTACTATTTTAGAACAATGGTATCAGATGTGCCAACAGATAAACAGAAATTGTAAACTACAACCCTTTCTCTCCTAATCAATCATATCTGTTATGGGGCGATTATTTCCTTGAGGCGTGGTTTATGTTGTGGTGCCGAGCGCAACAGTAGTATGACTTGGGCAACAAAATTGTTCTGTAGTCTTCCCATGGCACTCCTATTTTTCCTTACCCAACTGGCAGATGGACATATACTTTGTCCGCCCATTTGTCAATATGTCATTTCGCATAATGTCATAATGGATGGAGGCGATATTTTCTTTGGATGTGGAGCATGGAAAACACATGGGTCACATATTAATATATTTTTATTTGTAAATCGAGATACAAATTATGTGTAGGTGTATGGCACTTGAGTACTCCTTTATGAGGGTGATCCAGTAGTATAACTAAAGACCTATATATATATATATATATATATATTAGTTATTTCGAATGAATGAATGACAAATGCTTTACAAGTGTAGTATTTGCTACTTCATGAGTGTTGATGTTGCATCAAGAGCCATAATGTATATTTAGATTTACAAAAAAAGTATATTAGTGAAAAGCTATCATGAAATAAAAAGAATAAATTAGATCATATTATGCAGCAGATATCTATTCATAATGTAGATAATTTTGGTTTAATTATAAAAGTAACGAGTGCACTAGAAATCGTAAACTTATTGCACTTTAAGTTCTCATTTCTCGGCATTACTCTATACAACTTTAAGGCATCATATCGAACAATTTCCTCTCTCCTTCAAGTTGTCCCACTTTTGCATACCCAGCGCGGGTTTAAAACTAGTACTAGTATAAAATGCTTTACAAGCATTCAAGGTTCCTAATCAACTAGACTATCCACGTCAGATTGGATATTTGACCTCCTATCCACGTCATATGTCCACTTTTTCAATGTCAGGGTACAGATTCCAAAACCCCTTCAGATCAAACGTTTCGACCCATCAACTTCAACCGTATATTCTTCTTCATGTCCAATAGACCTTTAGCTTCAAAAATAACTCCGTAAACCTCCTGAGCTGTGATTTAAGATATTTTATTTGTGTATCCAAGTTTGAAAATAATGATGAATGTTGATAGAGAAGGAGTTGACAAATCTGAGAAAAAACAGGACTTGAGGAGAAGTTAGTGTTTATGTGTTGGTGGTTGTGGATTTGCCATGGCCATGTCAGGTGCTTTCTTTAACATTTTCTTTATTTACGTTTTGAGATTTGGTTTCTTCATTTTCAAAGATTTTACCATAATCGACTAGTTTTAATTTTGGTTTGGATTTGGTTTAAAATCCACTGGGGTTTGTTTGAAATCCTTTTTGAGGTTGGATTGAATCTACAGTTTTTTCTATTTGATTTTGGGGTTGGATTTGGTGATTGGATTGAATCATGAGATAGGGGTTTATGGCCGAAGGTTTTGATTTTAGAAAGGAGGTTTAGTTGGAGGTGACATTGAAAATTGCAAAAAGGTGGCAATTGTGGTACCGTCTGTTGATGCAAGGGTAGCCATTTTTCTCTGGCATGTTGGTTACTTATGAAGAATAAAAGAGGTAAACAGAGTATTTTTTTTTCATATACCATTGAATAGTAATACTAACTTTCTATGTACATCACAAAAATGCCCTTTTTTAAATGAACTAAATTAAATTATAAACAACAATTAAGAACTACTTTTGTTCAAATTGCATCAACACTCCCAAAACCATAGGATTCTTTCCTAATAACATTTTTCCAAGTGTTCTAGAGGTGTTAGATAAGGTGATCCTCTGTGTCCCCCATTTCTGCATTGTTGAGGATGCTCTCAGTAGATATTTCGATCTCAAGATTGGTCAAGGACTTAATAAACCTATCTCTTCTCCGAGAGATTGTCAAGCACCTACTAATTTATTTTATGCAAATGCTATTACGAATTTTCTGTAAAGGCACTACATCCTCTTTGACTAAGTCTTACAGATGTAGCTAAATCTAATATGCAAGACTAGAAAGGAAAAATTATTTATATGGTTGGATAATTTGAGCTAGTTAAATCTGTCATCATTCTAATTGTGCTGTATAGTTTTATGTCTTCTAAATGACCTATGGTCTTATTGAAAAAACAATAAATGCGGATGAGAAACTTCATTTGGTTTCGCTCAATTCATAAAGCTAAATCAGTTATAGTTTCATGGATGTATGTGTGCCTTAATAAATGTATAGGAGGATTGGGTGTTTGTGATGCATGCATTCTCAATCGTGATGCTTTGATTAAGTAGACCTGGACCTTTTTGTTAATATAACTCATTGTGCTGCGATATCATAAGCTAAATTCAATTTTTCCTTGTAGTTATCATCTGTTGAGTCGATTTGGCATGGGTTTAAGGAGGTTTATAGTAATATAAATTTCAATGACAGATGGATAGTTAGAGATGATAATTCAATTATGGTCTTTCATGCTAATATGATGGGACCTTCAATTGTGGATATTCTCGGATGTGTTCCTTATGATCAAAACTTGCACTATATGAAAGTCAATGATCTTATAGTGGCTGATTAATGCGTGGTTCCTCAACATATTTCTTTTGCAATGCTGAGTCATATTATAATCCCGATAGCACCTCCATTTAATTATTTACCCTCTGTATTTATTTATATCCCTCCCACATTTATTGGTCGATTGATTTCTCCATAGATCTAAATCGTCTCAAATCCCTTGAATTTTCAAAAAATGTATTTCTCTCTCATATATGTAAATAAAAAGTATCCATGTTGTTGACTTTAATTCATTGTTATTTGCAATCATCTTCGATTTACTATTATAAACCATCGTTCCTCAGATCCAAATAACGATGATAACTGCTTCGTCAATCCCCCACCAGAAATTGATTATGACGACATTTGATGTAGGAAACTTGCTTCCTTAGCTTTCGAAATATGGAAAATCAATGCCCCATTATATCTTTGCATTAAAACAGAATGTATCTAGACTAAAACATATCTGAATAATGTACCGGGATGGATCGGGAACTCCCGATGGTTGGTTTGATCTCCCAAGTAGCGAACTCATTAATGGATACGTACTCAAGAGTTCATGAGGTCAAAGCCCATGTAGTTCTTAGTGGTGGAAGGGTACAAAATTTTATGCCAAAGGGAAATAGAATTGTAACTCTCTGATTGAGTGCTTAGGGAATAGGGGTGTAATACTTGGGGTATTTTATGTATGGAAAAGTTAGTTTATTTTAAAGGTTGGAGAAGAGATGCACAGAACCTGGTCTATGTTTTATGTCAGGGACGACTTGATTGTACATATACCTCTGGAGCAGTTTAAAATTAAAAACATGGTTATTATTTTTTGATTAACAAAATATAATATTCATCGTAAATCGATTTGTACCATGATGTACATGTGTCTCCGTCTTCCCAGCTAATGAACTTAAGACCTTATGTAAAATGATATACTTGGAATTTATAAAAATGACAAGCGAGGAACTGAGAATAAGCATAAATTTGAGTTGAGAAGTGGGACATGTATATCAGTTACCCATCAAATAACATAAACCATAGTTTTTTTTTGCATTTAAGTGATGTTTGTTTTGAATATTATTGGAGAAGGGAGATTTTAGCTAAAATAGTTAGCACGTTGGTTTTGGAGTGAAAATGGGGCATGTGTTAGTGTGTCAAGTGTATCCATTTCTGATTTGACCAGGGTAGTTCATGATAATAACTTGAGCAGTGAAATTACCTTGGTCAGGTCATCTTTGGAATTAGACGCTACGTAACCACCCTTGACATCCTTAACAACAACGTTCTTCACATTGAACCCCACATTGTCACCACGAAGAGCCTCATGGTGCATATCAACAGATTTGACTTTAGTGGTGAGCCCAGTAAGGCCAAAGGTTACAAGCATATCAGGCTTAATGGTGCCCCATCTAAACACATCCCATTGGGACAATTCCATGCCTCCTTCACGATTTCATCCTACCTTGCTTTTAAAATACTTGGGGGTGGTGGCATCCATCTACAAGAATAGAAGATAATATAAAACACCAATCAAAAACCATAAGTAATAAAAGAGCGAGTCTGGGCATATCAAAACTCAAGGCAATTTATGTTTTTTCATAAAAATATGTAAATAAATAAGATGGCATCTTATTACAATGCACGAGATGGTCACGAAAGATTGAAATAGTCATCCATAGTCAAGAAGATATATCAGCAAATATACCCTTATAATAATAATGATAATAATAATAATAATAATAATAATAATAATAATAATAATAATAATAATAATAATAATAATAGTTAAATGTTGAGTTTAGAAAAAAAATTCTAAAGATTCCTCTCCCATGAAGTTAACGCACCATAAAATAACTAATAACATCTAGGGGATACCAACAAACAAGAGAGATTAAATTTTTATACTCAAAATCGCATGTCTCTACAATCGATAAGACAAATAAGGTTTCTCACAAAAAAGGACAAAATATTTGGTGCAAAAATAGGATACTAACTTATTCTCTATCATGCAGCATAAGAAACCCTTCAAAGGGAAAACATAATGAAATGGGGAAGGGAGAGATGACCTTAATGCAGCAACAAATCATCCGCTTGACACCAAGTATGACGACAATGAAGGCATGCTCAACACCCCAAATATTCAATATATATTCTCTAGGAGCATCGCATTTGATTTCGTTGTAAAGGAGATGATAATGGGCCCGTGTGCATCGATAAATATTAATCAACACAAAAAATGGCCAAAGTGCCAAATTTAAAATGACATGACATTTTCAATGGAAATGTGTACCACATATTCATGATTGGTTGCAAGACATTAATTATGTTTGATCTTTAACCTATTATAATTTTTCTCCCTGTTTAAATTAAATGTTCCGGACATAACTTGCATTTGATATCTAGACCCAATATCCAACGTTCTCGTTGTGTTATGCTCAATGATTCTTCTCTGTTTATCAATTATGGAAGCATACTCTTTCTCGATAAAATTCTGTAATGAGCTAGAGTTGTTCTATAAGAGTCACATTTTAGCAGGGCAAATAATTCCAGCTCTTAGGTGACTGTTTCCCCACCACTCAGTGATACGAGGCTCGATTAGGGTAACATTTATCACACATATACCATCTGAATTAACATAAATTATTTGATGTATAAAATTATCTCATCCCACCTCACCATCCTGCACAAAATGGGGCCAGAGTGTATACAGTTTATGTTGAATATCATATGGTAATCAATCTAATTAAGCATGGTGAGTCGTATCCTATTTGGATTAAGCGTCATACTGGGATGTTAGAATATTAAGCTTTCGCTTGCTGGACTACGATTGTTGCTAAAACAAGATAGATGAAGGGGGATCAGGCCTGCCAAACTGTTGGCTTTGATCAAATTTTATGATGTTAGTCCCTAGCTAACCATAATGATAAGACTTTTGTTTTTCTTTATTCTTCTGGCGTTAAGTAAATTTTATGAAGGATGTTTTTATCTGTACCAAAATAAGTGTTGAATCAAAATTATTCTGATTAAGTTAAATAGTGTTATATATTTGTACATATAGGTTGATTAAGTTAAATAGTGTTCTATTTCTAACTAAGTTCAATAGTCTTCTATTTCTAACTAAGTTCAATAGTGCACTATATTCTGATTAAGTTAATTAGTGTGCGCTGTTAAGTGTGTTGTGATGATGGACATTGATCACAAGACTCTAATTTTGAAATAGGGAAAATAATTACTTATACAGAACCTTCTTTAGAACTATGTTCAAGGACATTGCCCAGAGGAAGAACCGACGCTAATGTTACTTCAAATTCTTACAAAGGCTCTCCAAGTGGGAATCTGGTTGCTAAAACTGGGACATATACAGATTTTCCATTCTTCTCTCTAATCACCTTAGTAGCTGCTAAGGACAATTTATCTTTTAACAACAAACAAGGTGAATGTGGTTTTGGTTATGTTTATAAGGTAATATCCTCAAATACGATATGCATGATTACTTTCAAGATGTGTTTATTTTCATACAGGAGAGCCTGACTGTAAATATATATTGACTATATATATATATATATATATATATATATATATATATATAAGTTTTGAATTGACGATCAATAAGTGTACGCTAATGTGTTATTTCAGGGTGAGCTACGTAACGGGCAAGAAATAACTTCAATAAATTATTAACAAATTCGGGCTAAGGGATAGGCGAGTTCAAGAATGAAGTTACACTAATAGAAAAACTCCAAGACAAGAATCTTGTGAGGCTTTCGGGAAATTGCATTCACCAACACGAGAAAATGTTAATCTATGAATACATGCTAAATAAAGGCTTGGACTCTTTCATCTTTGGTATACCCTCATTCTTCGACTTCCAATGAATATATTTATATTAGATATACATACATAATTTGAAATTTGAAATTTAAAATTTGAAATCTTAGTCTAGATAAATATTGATGTAAGCGTGGCATATTCCTCCCACGTATACCCACAGATTCACTTCCAAATGGTATACCCATAGGTCCAACTCCAAGTGGTATACTCGCCGAGTCGGAGTAATTTGACAGCAAAACCAGATAAGAGTTCGATAGCAACTGGAGCGTACATTTAACATGTGTAGATGTAGATGTAGATGTCCGCTGGTGTCAATCGATGGTTTTATTTCCGGGTATGGTATATATGGGCAGCGTTGGGAATTATTTCTGGGTGTAAAATTTTAAATGGGTAGCATCCATCTTCTTGAGTTGAATTAGTTCTTAGTGTAGACTTTTAAGCAAATAAGTTGTATATTCTCTTTTAGTCTTTTAAACAGAAAAGACTTATAACTTATCTCTTTTACTCTTTTAAAGATATATCATTGACTGATGACACCAAGATCATCACGAGATATTAAAATTGCTCGGTTCTAGATTGATCCCTCATGCATCTGTCGGGTACTTTAGAAAACCAATTTGGATTCGCTTGTAGCATTTTATGACACTTGTATTTTTTTTTTCAAAGGTATTTATAAACTTTACATTAATTTTTTCTGGCATTTGTAAAATATTAACTCCTTTTGGCTTTCCATTTTTATTTTTAACTAGTTCAAATTTTCTCAAATACTTAATTTTTTTTATTTTCCGAGTTTAATATTAATTCTCCATCCTCAGTTCAAAGTCTAATTTTTTCTTCTTTTCCAGGTAAAATACTGTGCTTTGTGGACTTTACATCGCAGATGTGGTAGGATTTGCAATACTTGATGTCGTCTTCCAACAAAAACTCACTCGGACCCTTTGAAGAAATTGTTGATCACAAATTTAGTGTTCATTAAACTAGATGTTCATTTTTTTTTCCAAATGTATAATTGTGATTGTACTATTTTTGTTGGATTATTTTTTTACAGGGTGGATATTCTGATAAACAGAGGAAACTCTGCCCATTTTTTTAAAAAATATTTGCACTTTTGTGTCATAAACATAATTTTTGTATTATAGTGACGTTTCATAATGGTATAATTGTGATCATTATAATGTTTATTCGAGTTCCAGGCAGATTTTTTGTATTGTTGTTGACTTTTTTTAACAAGGTTGATAGTGCTATATATATTGGTAACTCTTACCAAATTTAATAAATTGTTCAAATTTTTGTTGTAATAAAACTCAACTTAAATTATTTACACATTTCTATAGTCTTTTAATACGCATCCTTCCACTGACGTCGAAATCTAACATTTCCTGAAAGGGAAGCGTGCGTCAAAGTATTTTTGCTTTATTATACATTAAAATTCTCTTCACCTTTAGAATACACTATTATCATATTTTTTTAACTTACTCTTTTCATTCATTGTAGGAACATTGATGAAAGGAAAAAAAAGAATGTTGTAGATTCAATTTTAGGAGTTCCATCTTCATCAACATATTACACCTTGTTCTACTACATTTAATTTCTACTTTATTGTCTACCTCTATGTAAAACATTGATAATGTTTGTCAATATTTGTACATTCGGTTTAACTATCACTACTACTCTACATTTTGATTCTATTGCACTTTTTTTAATTCTATTTTAAATTTTCCACTTGCATTCGTTCATCGTGCATTAAATTACGCATAAACCGCGCATTGTGCAGGTTTCCACCTAGTACTAACCTAAAATGACATACAAACTGAAAATGGGAATTAATAATCCTGAGCTTAGGTTCATCCACGTGGCTCTCTCCGTGAATATACTAACATATAGAAAAATGTTGCTTTATTGCCATCCTTTAGGCTTCCCAATGGGATCAACCAAAAGCCTTTCTTCCTCTCACAAATAACCGTCAAATTAATTTCCCTCTACCAACCTGTTAACCTTTCATCTCCTTAATCTATGTTCTTATACTTCCTCTTCTCAGTAATTATTTCGTCTATATATATATGCTGCACCAAGAATACAAAACACAATAATATACGAGTCAAGTAATGATAAAGTGGGTAATTACTCTATATGTTTACCTCCGGTGAGGAATTTTTTTCTTTGTTTGTTTTATTTTTTGAACCTTCATCTGTGTTGTTTGTCTCAACTTCTGAGATTGATTTGATTTATTATGAGTCCAACTGTGATTAATTTTCAAACCCATTTTGGGTTACCCAGTTCAACACCTTTTATACTCCGGCAACTCATCGTACTTCACTAATCTCTTATGTTTCCTCTTAGATTTCATCTCCATTGTTGAATGGGTCTGGTGCTTTGTTTTCTTTTCACCTCACCACTACATCATCACAAACTATGCAGGAAATATGACTTTATTGCTAAAATTTCTAGCTTGGGGAGAGGTGGGTCCGTGATGATTTTTTTAGATTTTGAAAAAATTTCTAGAAAAAAATAATTATTTTGAGATTGATTCTTTAAATGTGTCAGCTGAAAATTTATATAAGTAACTTGGAGATTGGTTTTGGATGTGGGGCTCCATGATATTTTTCAGATTTTGGATACTTATTCTAAAGTTTTTAATCATTTATAGAAAGGATAATACTTGGGAGACTCTTGATTGGGACTTAAAATTGGGATTCGTTCTTACATGACGAGTTATCATTGGTGATCCCTTATGAACGTGGGTCCGCGCCAGTGGCAGTAACCAATCATGACATGTCATGTCAGCGAATTTCAAACCCAGGTGCCTGGGATGACCATTACCTTGAATTGGTGTGTGTGAATGTTTATTAATGTGGTGTTTGGGACATATTTTCATTTCTGTTAGTGCTTGGGTAGGGATAAAATTGTATGAGGTGTTTGGGCAAGCATTTAAATGATTTTTGGTATTTGGGCATATTTTGATTTATGATGGTGTTTGGACTGAATTCATCGTGAATTGGTGTTTGTGTTGATTCACATATGTATTTGTTGATTGTTGAATTTGAATTTTGTTGTTAGAACAAAAATATGGGTAGCCTTAAAAAGCAATGGAGATGGCCTTAGTCACCAGAAATGATGAGTCACTTGCAATTATGTCCATCGCCTATGCCTTTTTTTTTTTTTTTTTTTTGTTTTGGGTAACATCTTTTGTAAACTTAAATTAGAGAGATTTGGCAATCAAATGAAATTAATTTCGTGACAAACTATAGGCTCTCATAAGGGAGCATAAAATAAGAGCATTTTATAGGATTTAAAAAATATTTTTTTTTTTTGTTCAAAACATTTCGGGTACCCCTTAAAAAAATTCATCCAAAAACGATTTATTTTGGTATTTTAAAAAAATGAGTGAATATTTTTTAGTTAATTTTTTATGTGATATTTAAACAATTTAAGGGACCCATCTAAGAAAAATCAGCTGAAAATTATTATTTTTACTATTTTAAAGTAAATTGGTCAAAAATATAAATTGTCACAGTTAAGATTTACACATTTCGCCTTCTCATTCGAGATATATTTCGGGTAGTCGGTACTTCTCTACACCACCAGCAAGACAAACTCAGTTGGGATAAAAATAATAAGTAAGGTAAGACAATTATTTTGGATGTGGTATTATATGATTTCTTCATTCTATAGCAAGTCCATGTGTGATTATTGAGAACTTGAATCACTATTACCTAATATTATCATCATATCCCATTGTCATTGTCTGTCCACATATCCAATTGTTACTGTTTGTCCACAAACTATTGATGACATGTTTCACCCAAGTATAAACTATGCTTTAAAAGTGTAAATATTTTCTTCCTAACTATTATGGTTTCTGATTATGTCATGTTGAATTTAATTCAAATTCATTTCACTATGAAGATTTATATTACATAATTGTGCAATTTCAATCACATTTGCTATCATTACATATCATCATATAAACCAGAAAATGATTAATCTGCGCATCGCGGGGGTTTACACCTAGTACTTTTAAAAATAGGAAATTTGTAAATAACTCTCTTCATTTTTTATTTATTTACATGAAGAGCATGTGAAAATCTTTTTCGTATTTTTAATTAACAATAAGTCCATCTTCTATGTAGTTACACTTTATATGAGTACTGTAAATTGTAATTTCCTATACGTTATGATATTCAATGGACACAATTTATAGAAAAATAACGATTGTAAAAAAGAATGATGTCTCACACAAAACACAAAGCGTGCGTGATTCGATAATTTACCTACGTCCACAGGGGTTATAATTTTCTCGCTATTAATTAAGAACTCAGGTTGATAGAATTGTAGTACTACTAGACGTTGCAATAATGCACGTCCCGTTCTCATGGGGTCAATTTATATTTATAAGGCAGCTTAGGAGATTCCTAAGCCCTGTTAACCACTATTACTAAGAGTTCGGACTTATCATTTGATCATGGTCAGTTGTTACAAGAGATAAAGTTTAAATAGTTCTTCTTTTATCGAAAGACTTTATTAGTCACGGGCGTATGCGATCGAGCACATGATAATGAAATAATTGACCCCACAATTGCCCCCAGAGTCTAGGGGCTCATTGGGGTCGTTGGGTCGTCGGCTGCAAATGTTAAATGTATGACGAGGCTAAAATTGAGCGATCGTGTTGTCATCACTTTTCCACCGCAATACCAAAAACCTAAACTTTAATTACACTTGTTTTATAAGTATAGCAACGAGTTTGGGCATCGAATCCACATAGAGTGTTTGTTAGACTTTAACTGATTTATTACTTCTTGAATAAAAGTAAAAAAGATTATGTTTTCACTAAATTAAACAATAAGAATGGAAACTATATATTAAGAGTTATATCTCTCACCACGGGCTAATTAGCATAAATGGTTACATGGTAAGAAATTTTTTATCAAGATTGAATGTGATTTGGACAATTAATAAAATCGAGAGTTGTTACCCTTTAAATTCTCATAAAAGTATACTTTTCTTTTCGCGTCAATAAATACTCCCGAGATTATACACATAAGGTCGCAAACATGGCGCATAAATGATATACTCCATCAAGTTTTCCGGATGCAAAATCAAGAACAATATAACCCATCAAAACTTAGCTAAACCATCATACAATAACAAAGCTACTAAATAATCCATGACGAGTTCAATAACCTCAAATTATTTTAAATTAGCTATAAAACATAACTAAAGGCATGGTATGAAAGAAAACAATAAAGAAAGCAATAAAACTAGTTAATAAAGCTTGAAAATTAAGTTATGAAAGTTTAAATAAATAAGGAAGATGGTTAATAATAACTTACAATCAAACTTTAGGAGAGAGAAATGAGAAAAGCTCTCAATATTACACTAATCTAACCCAAAACAAGAAACAAAAAAATAGATAATTGTAAGAACAATTATCTATATAGTGAAATAAATGTTTTACCCGAAAGGGTTTTTTCTTAAAACTTGGCGTTGTCGTATTTGTGTGGTTTGATTTATTTATTTTATCACCATAAATGCATGGGTAAGATAAAAAGATAAAATAAATTTAAAATTTGCTTTCGCATCTAGTATTGGGATTGCAATTTTTGTTTGAAACCAGCCTGCGATTATTTCGCCTTCTCAATAATGAAAAAATAAACTCCACTTACTATTTATAGTAAGTGGATTAAACAAAGAAAAGAAAAGAAAAATGAACAATATCTCAAAATATGATGGGATCGATCGATCGCCAAAAGGATTGATTGATCAATGAAGCTAAAACTGCCATACTGGCTTTCAATCCTTCACAAAATCAAGAGGATCAATCGATTGCTGGTTCTGAAATCAGTACACTGTTATCAATTTTTTGCATACGATTATCGATTCGTGGTTAGACTTATAGGGGTCGATCGATCGATATCTATTTTTTGGGCACTTTCTCTTTTTTTCAAAGACTAAGGGACTTTAGGAAAATGGTTATAACTCGATCATATGACAATGAAATGACATGTTGCCTGAGGCCACGCAAACTAAGTCAATGAACTACTCTTCCATGGAATTCCTCCAACCGCAACACAAAGTTTGAAATTATAAAATTTCCCCTGAAGTTGTATCATGTGATGAAACTTTCTCGAAACACAACGAATTGCTCTTAAAATTATCATTCAATTTTTAGGGAATCGATTGGCCTTGTCAAACTAGTTTTTCTCAAAATTCTTCACATCTTTCGCTTGTTTTTGAAACTTAAGAAATTTTCTAAATTTCTTAGCAAACATGGTCATCATCGGAATTGATGTCTGGCTCATCGTTCGAAATAAGTGTTTAATCCTATTCTGATTTCAAAGCAATGCCCTTGTCCATATTCTTTGCTTTGAAAGAAAGCATGTTAACCTCATAAGTTTTAAGATCGCCTACAAGATCCTTAAATTTTGTAGAGGTCAAAGTATCTAAGGAATTCAAAACCATCTTTTTTGAATTAAATATTTCAAGAAAGGACCATAAGGTGTTCTTGATTACTCGATTTTTGATAATTCTCTCTCCCAAGTCAAAAGACGAGTTCATAATATCGGACAATCTTACATGGAATTCATCGAACGTTTCACTATCCTTCATCTTAATGGTTTCAAACTGAGTGGTGAGGTTTTGGAGTTTGGAAGCCTTAACAACACTAGTTCTTCAATGGTTGAGTTGGAGTATGTCCCAAGCCTCTTTAGACTTTTCACATGTCATAATACGGTAGACCTCCTCCGGTGTGACCAACCAAAACAGATCATTTAAACCTCAAGAATTATAATTTTCCAACCTATGCTCTTCCTCACTCCATGATTCTACGGGTTTTAATAAAATTAATTCTCCATCTTTGGTGGTTGGTGGATTCCACCCTTTTAACTAATGCTAACTAAACTCACTCATCTATCGCCTAAAGTGTTGATTTCATATGCATTTTTTAGTATGCGTGATTAGACCCATCAAACATCGATCCACTAGAAACTAAATGACCCTCTGAATAAAAACCACCAAAATTCATGCCGCAATATGTATCTAAACACGATAACTTAGTGTTCTAGCTATGATACCAATTTGAAAATGCTAGGCAGGTAGGTCCGAAGGTATGAGGTCACAACAACAAAGTCAAATTTTAATTTTTCCAAATTAATTATAAAATTTTAAACATATTATATCTAAATAAAACTTACACCAGTTTTAAACCGGATTGTTATAATAAATCAATTTACCAAATTTTATCTTCTTAACCTTAAACATACATCTAGGTCATATCAGAAAAAATAAATTAACCAATCATACAACATGCCGATGTATGAATAAAGCCCACAATTGAAAAAATCTCGGATGGTCCAGTCACATAAATCACCATGACAAGGTTTTACAAAAGACAGACAGGTGACTGACTCAATGATTTGATTCCCTCATAAGCCTTGACACATCTTCAGTCTTTAACCTATCCTATACAGTGCAATGTAGGAGTCCACCTATGTAAGATGCCATAATGTGTGAGCCCACACATGCCTCGGTATCCACCGAACAAGCTCAATAACCATTTATGAATTTGAAATACGGATGCACCGTTCTTCACCGCAATACCACACCACGGAGTCCACCGTCTATAAATAGAAAACCAAGCATGGAGTCCACCTCATGAAATGAAACTCTACCAAGATGATGAGAGAACTAAAATATGGTGACCCTGATGCCTGATGCGCTTTAAATTGAAAACACATTTTTAAGGCGAAATAATTTTTGAGAAAAAATGTTCGAATGATAACTAAGGTTCGTTCGAAAGAAAACCTTATTTCGTTCAAACAAACTTCACACTCGTTCGAACGAACCAGTGATCTCGTTCAAACATACTTCGAACGACTTGACCTCTGTCAAAGAGAGATACCCCATTAGATGTCCACTGGAAGTTCGTTATAACAATCTTAACATCTCGTTCGAATGAATGCTTAATCTCATCTGAATAAGCAAAATACAAAAAATATTTTTTCTTCAAAAAACATTTTAAAATATCTCCAAATATATTTGTAAAAAATAAATCACCCAAAATTAAATTTCCAAGGATGAAAATCATATGCATTCATACCTGAGGGATCCTCGAAAACATGAAGATAAATGTGGCACAAAACACAACACTATGTGTAATATCTTAAGCTTTTTCGCTACTTCTTCAACAAACACGTTATAGGCTTGTAAGGTCAGCAACTCAAAGCCTAACCTATGACTCAAATGTTTTGTTTCAAATTAAGCCAATGCAAATAAATTGACTCAATTAAAAAAAATCCTTATAATAACTGATGGGTAGACGTGGTGATTTATTCTTTAACTGTCATGAGGTCTTAGGTTTGAGAAGACCTAAAATTATACCTATTACGCACGAGAGATGCTCGAAGGTAATATGAGTAGGCCTTCATTATGTGTGGGCGCGAGAGATGATCATATATTTGTGCAAGCTTGATGTTGTTCCTATGTATGGACGTTAGACATGAGTAGAGTCTTTTCCTGTAATATGTAATTATTGTACCGATTTATGCGTTGTACTAGTGATGTATGTGACTTATTATAGGGATGCCGACCTGCATACTTATGTTTCAGACTTGTGTATTACATATTCTAGAGAGGTTTATATTGCATTAATGCCCTGAGATAATCAAATGTGTATAGACTTGAGATATTATTGCTATATTGGTTATTTGGTGAGATGAACCATAGATTTGAGACTACATCACAACTTATGTTTTCAAATGAAAGTGATAAACCTAAAGATGAGAAACTAATGATTAAATAACGAAGAGGTAAATCTTTAATCACATGGGTGACATATGGGTTTCGAATTTAGAACCGCATGATATTTTATGTTATTGGGTTAGGTAACTAATAACTTGAAATATGTTTACCGATCCCATGTGATAGGAATAAGTCAAGGATGATGATGATGATGTTAAAACACAAGAGGAAGATGTGTATTTATGATGTGGACAAGATTCAATTATAGTCATACTCTAGATAAGCTTGTTGTTTAAGTTTTCCTTTTAAAATTATTTTTACATGTCCCTATTGCAGTAGTTCTTGTAGATGTGGGATCATTGGTGGATCATCTCTAGCGAAGTCCCATATCTTACTCCCAAGATTATAGGAGTAGAGAAATTATAACTCATCATTTTATTGTACTGCTTTATTTTCGATTTTTTTGTATATGTCTATTTGCATTCAGAGGTGATATATGTTATTTGGTTAGTGATTGGTATCAGAGTTGGTTTTGGATTCAGTCAATATTACATTGTATTTATTATTTTTGATTCCTATTTATTTCTTATGCTAAGAATGTTACTAAAAGTTTTGTTCCCCATGATTATTATGGAAGACCAGATCAATTTATTTATGGAATTCTTGAGGTATCACATTTGATATCAGAGCATTCCATGTTCTAGTTTCCTAGGGATATTAAGTGCACCGGTCTCTTTTTCATGTTGCGCTCTTTGGATACTTTAGAGCTTTATTATTTAGGGTTTGTATTCCCTATAACGATGACCGTTTAGGGGGTTTTGCACCATTCTTTCCCGATGAATGACTCGGATAGACCAAGTATATTGGGAGGGTTCCTTGTTTGTATTTCTCTTATGATACGTCCCATGTATGAGGTCGACTTTGATTAAGAGTCAAGGGTTTTTGGATGCAAGACTTTTATCAAGTGCTTGGCATATTGTCAGAGGGGAAATGTTTTCACTCACCATCCATAACGACATTAAAAGTAAGTTTTTGGAGAATTGTCTGTGCAACCATGTGGTGGTCAGTATGAGGAAGCATTTAACTATCTTTGGCTTTATACATTGGGAGAGATTGATATAAAGGTGAAGGAGGATGTTTGCGTTATTAGCTAGTACAATAAAGACTTTTTGAGTTGGAAGAAACCTTACGTGAGGGGTTTGACAGGTGTTATTGGGTAACCCATTGTTCACCACTTTCGCTTGGGTGGTTGAAGTTACCTTTCTACATTAGTGGGAGAATTTTAACCATTATGCGAATAGAATCCTTAAGATTTGGAAGAATGAAGCAAAAAAGAACCAATAAATAGAGACGGTGTGGTGTGGACCCGAGTAAGGTGACCTCACCAATTTATGAACCACATAGTGGGAGATAACCCCAAGGAGTTTCCAAGGGTTGACGATATGATTTGTTCGTCCAATTGGCAAGGGAAATTCTGGCTAGTAGAGCCATGACCTACGAGAACAGAGTAAATGAGGCAAATTTTGAAATATACAACCAATGACAAAAGGTCACGATGGTCACCAGTGGGGATTCCATTTTGATAGTTCATTTAAAGGAAGGTGTTAGGCTTATGGAACATGAGGCCACCTAGTTATTAGATGCCTTAGTGGCAACCAACTTTTTGGGGTACCTCTAGGGAATGGTTATGGGAACGTAAATGGCTCGCGCATATGAGTCTGGATTTTACATCGAGGATTTTTCATTCTTTATTAGTAATATTTTTACTATGATTATGAGATATATGGATTCCTTCTGATATGTATGTATTGGTGGTTACCTCCAGTTGGGAGGGTGATACTTTACGCTGTTATTTTAAAGACGTGGAAATTTGTTTGTTCGGCTCGAGTTCAACAACCTTGTTGATTTTTTATGAGATATCACCATATAATAATTTATCTTGTGTGTATATTTATATTTTACTCTTATATCGACTACCGGGAGTAAGCTTTGGTCCAGGATTACTTTGGGTGGTTATGCTTAGGCTTGGAAGAAAGGGCTAGCACGCCTTTATAGGTATGGATGTGAGTAAATTATGGGAGATTACGATCACGTGCATGTGTCATCGATAATCTGACATTCTTCTAATTTTACTTAGATAAGTATTGTATTATTACCTACGTAAGAGATTTATTTTTACTTAGAAATGGCATAAGCAGAAAGTCCGTTGCGAGGGCATTTCATGGGATTGACTTCGTCACTTATAGTAGACATGTCATGGGAGTATACACCATAATTTTTGCATTGCTTAAGCATTAGAGGACGACATTACTTTGAGGAAGTTACAGAATATAGATGGTTCACTAAACGGAGGTTTAACCTCCCAAGGGAAGGTTAGGGTCAATATATGAGATGAATATTAGATGTTATGTATCAATGACTGGTTGGACTAGTCGAGGAAAGTGTCCTCTTGTGACAATTGAAATGTGGTGAGTTATCATTTGTGGTGCAATCATGTGGAGCATATCTTGTAGACAACTCCGTAGCGCAATATAACACAGGTGTGCCATTAGTGGGTTTTTTATCGCACGAAGGGTAGTTTGCTGTGAATTGCGACGATACCTCGTTAAAGAGGGAATTATGTACTAAGTGTGTTCACTACACCCACATTTATTATTAAGGGTGGTTTATGCCCTAACGTTGAAATTTACCAAGATTAAGTATGTATATAGTATTGGGAATAAGTCCTTTCTCCAATTAAGAACATGAGAGGGTTGCATTTTCGGGGAAAGTTTTTCCGAGGGGGTCCCCAAACTAAAGAGGTGGTTTTGATCAAGGTGCATGTTTGGAAATAATTTTCAAAAACTGTGGAATTCATAATTCCAATAGGGATTAGACAACCCAATGTGAAGTTCCTCTAAAAGGCATAGATATAGTGAGGTCAATGTCGTTTGAACTCACCTAATCATTGTTAGTGCTTAGGATGTTTTCAGGTTTAGCATGAAGAGAATTTTTGAGAGACCGGTTATTGTTCAACAACTAGACTATATGGTTTCGATTATTACCAGACATGAGTCTTGACTAAAAAGTCCTAGGTATGTATTTAGTCATAGAAGATAGATTCAGTTATAGCAGTGGCAAGACTCCATTTCTACTAGGAATATAATAAATTTGAATTTCGAGGATGAAATTCCTTGTTTAAAAGGGGAGGCATGTAATATACCAAATTCTTATGGATATTATTTAATTATTTAAATTGTGGGAATTAATTATATGTGCCTCTTGTGACTAGAGTTTTCAACATTTATACTATTATGTGTTATTTAATTGGATCAGAATTGAGACTAAAGGCACAGTGATTTATTAATTTATGTTCGGACTCGTATCGGGAAATTATTAAATAACTGAGTTGTTATTTATTTTGGATATAATTGGTAATTGGCGTTTGGGACTCCTAAAATGTTTGTTTATAGTTTAAAATGATTTTTAAAGCCCTTTTGGGTTAGTATACAACTTGGGATTGGTTTTAAGTCATTTAGAGTTATTTTTGGACTATGTTATTGAGGTTAAAGGGTTGAAAGAGGTTATTATGGATATCATTTTATCACAAACACAATCGGGAAGCACTAGAGGGGCTAGAGAGAGAAAGCACCAAACGGAAAGGAAGGTTTGGGAGAATTACAGATTAATTTCTCAATCAAAACATAAGGCAAGTTCTATATATCATATGATTATTATTGCATACGTGTTAGATTATATATGTTTCATTGGATTCTAAACCATAAACATGTCTTAAATCTGATTTGTAAAATTTCATTGATTAACTTTATAATTAACCAAATCATGTCAGTAATTAGGTCAAATCCTCTTTGAGTTCGATTGATTTCCTCATGTATATGACTTGAAATTATTAGAAGATGATCTGAACATATTTTTTTATTATAAATTAGCTAAAAACCCTTTGTTTATTTTAATCAATCCAGGGAAATTCTAAGAATTGGATAAAACTAGGGTTCTTATCTTTTGAATTTGGTTTTGTTTAATCTTAGGACAGATTTGGGATTTGATGATGGAATTAGGTTATAATAATTGTTCTGATGTGTTTTTATCAATTGAATGTTGATTGGGTGCTTGGATGATTATTTTGGGTTCTTTAATAGAGGCGTGGGAGAGAAAATTGGGGTTGAAGATGAAGAAACCAATAAGGAAAAAATTGGGATATCACTGTGCTGATCGATCAATCGGTGGTAACAAGTATAGCCTAGGTGTGGGCTTTTGTGATATGGTTGGAATTTGGGGTTTTAGGCCTAGGGATATGGTTTGTTAGCCGATAGATTTTATGTACTCATGGAATATAAATATATATATTCTTATGATTTGCATCATTGAAAATCGATTTTAGGATATTTGAATATTTAGTAAAATCATTTGATTTAAATGGTCTAAATGGAGGATTTGACATTTGAGGATAAGACTGAGTGTAGAATGGGTTTGTTAATTAAGAATTTGTAAGTTATAGGATTGGGATTATTGGTCGGGATTATTATAGTCATCGTGATTTACTTATAGACCATTTGTCCTTTGAATAAGACTCAAAGTTTAGTTAAAAACCCTTAGGGAAGAGTAGTTATTATAGTCGATAGATTTATGTGTATTAGGTGTGAATTTATACCTAGACGCGATGCCTTGGGATATCTAAACTTGGGTTAATTAAGGTGAATATTGTAGATGTCAGTATTTTGGATATAGGGTAGGGTGAGACCACCTAGAACTCGGTACCCAAGACATAGGGTTAATATATTATGAGAAGATTGTAAGGTTATACATGTGATATACCTTTTTATGATAGCGATGCTAATGTGACCCGATAGAGTTAGGGTTGGTGTGTGTATGTGCTTTATGTTACCTCGTCAATGAGGGTTATATATGTTTATGCTTTAACCCTATTAGTAAGGGTTATGGTTACGTGTGGGTTTTATATTCAATGCATGCCATGGGAAAGTGCTCGTGGCGTATCGTACTAGGAGGGATTTCATAATGGGGTACGTGTAGCGCGGATCGCGCTGGTACCCCAGTGAGTAGACATGCTTGTAATACCCCGCACTTTTATGGGAAATTAAATTCAATAATTAAGTGTAATTTGGTAATTTAAGAGTTATCGTGAATAGTAAAATTTTGAGGTTTACAATGATTAGATGATTTTCGATGAGTGTTATATTTACTTTTGGGATTAAGTAAATAAGTCGGAGTATTTTAATTATATGTCGCAGTTGGGTAAAGCGACAAAGGATAATATTTTAACGGGAATACCGCATTAAGTTGTGTGGGTTAAATTAGTGAGTTGCTGTCAAGTGCCTCAGATGGAGATTATAATTGCGCAGTGAGTCTCAGAATGGCCGAGATAGTCAGAATTGAGTATTCGGGTGTCATAATTGAGTTTCGAGAATTTTCGGATTAATAGGGACTCACAATTGAGTAAACGAGTCATTTTTGGGTTTAATAGGGATAAACCCTTATTTCTCCCAATATAAGGCACGGGAGAGTGGGTGAAGGAAAGAAAAGAGATAAAAGAAGAAGAGAAGAAAGGAAGAGGAAAAAAGAGGAGAGGAAAAGGATTTTCGGGCCAAACTCCGCGGGATTCGACTCGGGGTCGTCGGATTTCATCCTCCAAGCAAGTGTTTACTTGATTTATTTAATTTTGAGCATGGATATCATATCATAGTTGGTAAAAACAAACCCTAAAATTTTTGGGTTGGGTTTTCGTGGATTAAAAGCATTTTTCGAAAGTTTAACAGGTAAACCCCAAAAATTATGAAATTGGAGAAACTTAGAAATTAATCGAATTTAATTGTTGATTTTTGGATTTAGTATGTTTAGAACCTATTTCCTCTGTGTATATTTCGTTGGGTGTAGTTATAAGTTGGTGGAAGAAGGAGTAAAAATGGTTGGAGGTTTGTTAATGGACGAAACAGTCTCGGAGAAGACGATGAAGAATCATTGCCGAATCGATTCGGCCTAGATGCGAATCGATTCGGCTCTTGATCAAAAATAAAATTTGTAGATATTTTCGATACGGTCGCATGGGCACTGACCGCGTATTTTTCTGATTTTTTTGGATTTATAACGATTTTTCTACGGAAGGCTCTCCGAGATCAAAATCGTTAGTTAGAAATCAAACCTGATATTGAAAGAATTAAGGCTAGAATTGTTTGGAGATAAATATTAAGGGTTCCTAAATATAGAGTGGGGACCTCTAGATTATTATTTGAGTGAAATGTGGACCTTGGGTTTGAGGAAAAATGGAATCCACAACCTATTTAAATTAAGGGTGTTTGGTGACGAATATTTCTTGGGATAAATTCAGTGGGCATTTAGGCTTATATAATTACGTGCATAGAAAACTTAATTATATTGATTGTAGTTTACATATAGTATCGATAACGTTATGTAGTATATGTTTATGTGTTTTTCTGTGATAGCGGGGATTTATTTTCTTTCATTCGCTAAGAAGAGTGGGTGTTAGTATTTTGAGTTTATATATCAGATTGGTATTACTCATTTTGTGTGTGTTATACGAGTATGGTGTTATTTTGAGTAGAATGTGATATTCTTTGTTCGGAGCGATAGTAGGCTAATGATGGCAAGACTATCGTGTCCGTGGTTCCAGGGTGGATTGGGTTGTTGTTGCGATATCTCACCTGGATACAGGCTGAGTTCGCCTTTATTATATGTATAGATGAAACTTCGGTGAGCAGATGTTTCTTTATCATGATTCGAGTGTGTGGTGGCCTTATAGGTGTGATTTAAGGTATGCAGAGTTAATTGTTGAGCAGTGAGTTTAAGCTCATTATTGATTGCTCAAGGACTGAGTGTTAGTGAAAACGCTTGGTGGTATGGCTCCTGGGAAAATATGGGAGTTCAGACCACATTTTGTTGAAAGAGGGGATTATCTCGGTTGCATATTTGAAGTTAACGGACCTCCACGACTTATAAAGTTAAGTAGTAGTGTATTGGAGGGGTTCCTTATTTGGATTTCTCTTTACGAGATGCTCCACGCATGAACCTTAACGACGTCGGGAGTGGAAAGATGTTTTAGGATGCAAGAATGTTGGTTTTGTCGATAAATCTTATAGTGTGGGGGAAACATTATAGACTATGAGTCGTATGATGATTGTATGCTTATGGAAATATTGTGCTATGGAGAAGCACTAAAATGGTTCTCTCACCGCAAGTAAGTGGGCGAGGCTGAAGTTAGAGAAATTGATTTGAGGATTATAGCCAGGCCTTAATGAAAAGACCAATTTTGGAAGAAGTATATTTTGGGTATGATGTTCGTAATGCTTTTGCAGAGAGTGGGCGCCTCGATTAGTTAGACTTTCTTGTTCGCTTAGGTGGAAAGATACAATAGTAGAAATACGTTAATAGGCTAGTGAGGTAAGATTTAGGACGTCCTGCTATTGTGCCTTAGGTCGTTATATCTCGGTGACTGACGACGCGAGGGAGTAGTGTAACGGAAGGGTTCCTTATTTGGATTTCGCTCTCCGAGACGTCCCACGCATGAAACCGAGCAAATGTCAGGAGTTGAGAAAGGTCTTGGGTACCAGGGGCACAATTTAGGATAGTACTATTTCTCATAGTTAGGAACGCTTCGATCTTAGAATTATTGGGCAGTGAAGCCAGTGGAGTTAGTGGCACCAATATAGAAATATTGGTTTGTTAACCTTGAGAAGAATGGGATGTTGCGGGTTGGGAAGACCCATGTATGAGTATTACGCCGAGGAAATAAGGCCTATTGTTTAGAGAGTGTGTACGTGTCAGACGTTGGCGATGGTTGTGCGGAGAGGCACGGGTTAAAAAAGGTGTATGGGCACCTTAGTAAGTTTGTTTTATATACCGCCTGAGATAGAAGGGACGTAGTATATAGAGTTGAAGATTATGCCAAGATGGTAGTATAGTATAGTATAAACCTTGTTAGAGGTGAGTGCTGATGAGTATACGGTTAAGAGATATTGGGTAGTACCATTCCATTTTGAGGCATTAGGATGTGGATGGATTCACGATTCGAGGTTAGTGTTGGTAGTATTGGTTATATCTGAATTTCGAGGACGAAATTCCGTTGTAAGGGGGGGAGTATGTAATATCCCGCACTTTTATAGGAAATTAAATCTAAAAATTAAGTGTAATTTGGGAATTTAAGAGTTATCGTGAATAGTACATTTTTGAGGTTTTCAAGGATTAGATGATTTTCGATGAGTGTTATATTTACTTTTGGGATTAAGTAAATAAGTCGTAGTATTTTAATTATATGTCGCAGCTGGGTAAAGAGATAGAGGATAATATTTTAATGGGAATACCGCATTAAGTTGTGTGGGTTAAATTAGTGAGTTGTGGTCAAGTGCCTCAGATGGAGATTCTGATTGCGCGGTGAGTCTCGGAATGGCCGAGATAGTTAGAATTGAGTATCCGGGTGTCGTAATTGAGTTTCGGGATTTTTAGGATTAATAGAGACTCGCTATTGAGTAAACGAGTCATTTTTGGGTTTAATAGGGATAAACCCTTATTTCTCCCAATATAAGGCACGGGAGAGTGGGAGAAGGAAAGAAAAGAGAGAAAAGAAGAAGAGAAGAAAGGAAGAGGAAAAAAGAGGAGGGGAAAAGGATTTCCGTGCCAAACTCCGCGGGATTCGACTCGGGGTCGTCGGATTTCATCCTCCAGGCAAGTGTTTACTTTATTTATTTAATTTTGAGCATGAATCTCATATAATAGTTGGTAATAACAAACCCTAAAGGTTTTGGGTTGGGTTTTCGTGGATTAAACGGGTTTTTCGGAAGTTTAACAGGTAAACCTCGAAAATTATGAAATTGGAGAAACTTAGAAATTAATCGAATTTAATTATTGATTTTTCGATTTAGGATGTTTAGAACCTATTTACTTTGTGTATATTTCGTTGGGTGTAGTTAGATGTTGGTGGAAGAAGGAGTAAAAATGGTTGGAGGTTTGTTAATGGCCGAAATAGTCTCGGAGAAGACGATGAACAGTAACCAACGTCATCGACGAATCGATTCGGCTCTTGATCATAAAATGAAATTTATAGATATTTTCGATATGGTCGGGTTGGGGCTGACCGAGTATTTTTTTGATTTTTTTTTGGATTTATAATGATTTTTCTACGAAAGGCTGTCCAAGATCGAAATCGTTAGTTAGAAATCAAACCTGATATTGAGAGAATTAAGGCTAGAATTATTTGGAGATAAATATTAGGGGTTCCTAAATATAGAGTGGGGACCTCTAGATTATTATTTGAGTGAAATGTAGACCTTGGTTTTGTGGAAAAATGGAATCCACGACCTTTTTAAATTAAGAGTGTTTGGTGACGAATATTTCTTGGGATAAATTCAGTGGGCATTTAGGCTTATATAATTATGTGAGTAGAAAACTTAATTGTATGGATTGTAGTTGAGTATATCATGTGAGAGTATTAGGATGAATTTGGAAAAATGCGTATCTACTTAGTGTGAATTGGTATAGTTGGAGAAATTATATAAATCCTTAAGTGTGAATAAGGTACAAGTTATTTATCAAGTGAGGGAATACTTTTGAGTTTAGTATCGTGAGTGTGCGAATACTCGAATATTATTAATTATGAGAATCTTTGGGATTATTAGTCATCGCTATGTGTGATTGGAAATTATGGCCATTGATATTTATTTGAGGAACAATGTGGAATATATATATACTATGTGATGAAAGTATATATATTATATGATACGGATATGTATATATATATCTATGTGTGGATGGTATATATATATATATGTGAAGCATACCCCCTCTAATGCTATTATGGAAAGTTGCGCGATGTGGGTGAGGCCCCTGGCTTGAGGAGCAGGGTGCGTATAGTCCCCAGGTCATCGCGTCCATTGTTATATTGTGTGATTTTTATTAGGGATGAGACGTGGTGGGTATATTTCATCTCACTTTCGGGGAGAAACTATGACCGCTTCCCAAACGTTGTGATTTGGTTTTGACCACGAAGTAGGTGACATTTAGTCCTATCGGTGGTCCCCAGGATGGTATGTGAGTGATGCTCTGGAAGATGATAGCATTGAGAGACCGCATCCTCGAGTTATAGCTCATTGGGATGGTTATTGTACTTGTGTGTATAGCATATTGCTTGTGTATGAGAATAAGATATCATATCTCTATGAGAGTAAAGAGATAAATTGAATATGAAATGAAAAAGGATTAATTCTCATTCTGGGAGATTGTATCCGGACTTAAAATGTGAAATGTATATAATAGTGAGTATGAAAAATAAAGATGAGTATGTTATGTAGATTTATTTATACGAGTATATATATAAGTTGATTACGGAGGGTCTGATGGATCACGACGATCGACCTTGCCAAGTAGTAGTGTATCGAGGGGTTCCTTGTTTGGATTTCACTTTACCAGACACCCCACGCATGAACATGGCTCAGTGTCGAGACTGGGGAGAAGTTTAACCCTTAGTGCTCCTGTTTTGAGTTTTCATTATACGAGTATATATATATATATATATATATGTGTGCGTGTGTGTTTGTGTGTGTGTGTCGTGTACTGGGGGTCTAATGGATCTCGATCATCGACCTTGCCAAGTAGTAGTGTATCGGGGGGTTCCTTATTTGGATTTCTCTTTGCGAGACACCGCACGCACGAACATGGCATAGCGTTGAGACTAGGGAGAAGTTGAGACCTTAGAACTTGGTTGGCTTAGGATTTTTAGAGTTTGGGGTGACGGATTAGTCAGGCAGCGTAGCTTGACTAGGGTGTTTAGAGGGACACGCTAGGTGTCTACTATAAGAAGAGATGTAAGGGGTATCTCATGGGAGTGCGATACCAATTTAAATATGAGATAAAACATATTTTTAATAATAAAGCATTTATGCACTTGCTAAATATTTTCACAACTTGGGATCTGACCCGTTTCTATATTTTCCCTCTCTTACTATATATTATATATATATAGGTGTCCAGACACAAGGATGCCTGGGTGATGATCTTTTTGAGTCAGACGTCTGCTGCAGTAGCTGTGGATGCGTGCAGGTTTATTTTTAGACGCTTATATTCTTGTGATCTAGATAGGAAGCATTGTAGTAATTTTTGGGATGAAAGCCCAACTGCATTTATTTATTCTTTCACCGCCTTTTAGTGCGGCATTCGATTTGGTTGTATCATATTTGAACCGAGTGTTCGGTTATTTTATCTATTTCCAGTATTATTTATTTAAACTGTGTGGATGTTTTAATTGTATAGTTCGTTTAAAAAGATTAGTTAAAAAACATTTGACTCCAGCCTAATAGGTTATTAGTAATTAAATTGGTTTTCGACAGTGATGCTAAGAATGATCCATATACGATTCCGGTTTTAATTTGGTACAGGAGTGATCGCCCGATATTTTATTAGGCGGGGTGTCACAGATGGTATCAGAGCATCAGGTTCTAGTGTCCTTACGAATCTGTTAGGACGTACTACGCTTTCAGCATTGCTCTCGATTTGTTATAGAGCCTTATGATAGAGATTGTTGATTCCTCTTGTGATATTTTGTTCTCCTTCCGTATTGTTAGATTATAGTAATCTTTTGCGCATTTGAAGTTTATGTGCTGATCGAGGAAGGGTGACCATGGAAGGCCGTGTTGAGGGGAGCAGGAGGCGGGGCTTAGCTGGAGCAGTGAGTGGAAGTCAGAGACTAGGACCGTAGTGGAGGTCATTCTCCTTGTGGTATTTACTAAGAGTTGTTGCGACGACTACTAAAGAATAGTAGTTACGAGTACCCCAGTACCACTATTGTAGAGATTGGTACTAAAGTTGAATTATCTGGTGAAGCTAAAGGTTCGAAAGGGGTATTTGGTAAGGACCATATTGGAAGTAAATTCATGCGAAGGTAGTGTATCATTACTCAGTGGAAGTTGAAGGCTCAGAAGTTTTGACTTAAAGAAGGGTATGGAAATACCTAGATGTGAAAATTGAGGAAAATTTTTCACTCGTAGGAGCAGTATGGAAATGGTGGGAATGGTGATAACCATATTCGGGGGAGCAGGATGTTTTTCCCCTAAAGGGATCTTACGGATAGTTTTAACCGTGAGGCCCCATGATTTCGTAAGAATGAGAAGAATGCAATTTTAAATTATTCACATAAGGATCGGTCAGAGGCCGATAGTGAATAAAGATAGTTATGAATAAGTGAACATTGTACTGAGTCAAGGTAGGTACAATGATGAGAGAGCCCTTCCGAGGAATGATAGGTCACTAGAAAAGTGTTGCGAACACTTATGGAGAATGTATGTGTTCGAGGACCCCATTGGTGGGCATCAACCCGGGGAATTCATTGAAACATGGCTGTTGAGGCCGGTGGTGGAGTTTCCTTTTCATGAAGAAGTTAAGGGGAACTAGTAAAGTGATTGTCAGGATCGCGGCTATGGAGTCCAAGATACTGATAACCTTAAAAGGGTCAGGGTGACCCGAGATGGGGAATGTTGTAATGTGGAGTGTAGAACCGTACGGTTAGTTATTGTCCATGGTAGTTAAAGGGGAAAGAGTAAGGTGTCCATAAGGGACATTGATTAAAGTAATTTTTGGTTCAGTTAGGGCAAGTGTACAAAATCCGAGAACCTTTTTAAGTAGCTAGGGAGATAGGCGAAGTTGTTATTATGAGCTTCACCTCAATTGAAGGAGGTTTGTTCTATGTGACGAGATTGAGTCACAGTGTTTTATTAGCCCTAGATTCTTGTGTGATACGAGTTTACATATAGTATCGATAACGTTATGTAGTATGTGTTTATGTGTTTTTCTGCTATAGTGGGAATTTATTTTCTTTCATTCGCTGAGAAGAGCGGGTGTTAGTATTTTGAGTTTATATATCAGATTGGTATTACTCATTTTGTGTGTGTTATACGAGTATGGTGTTATTTTGAGTAGAATATGATATTCGTTGTTCGGAGCGATAATAGGCTAATGATGGCAAGACTATCGTGTCCGCGGTTCCAGGGTGGAACGGATTGCTGTTGCGATGTCTCACCTGGATACAGGCTGAGTTCGCCTTTATTACATATATAGATGAAACTTCGGTGCACAGATGTTTCTTTATCATGATTCAAGTGTGTGGCGACCTTATAGGTGTGATTTAAGGTATGCAAGGTTAATTGTTGAGCAGTGAGTTTAAGCTCATTATTGATTGCGCAAGGACTGAGTGTTGCATATTTGAAGTTAAAGGACCTCCACGACCGACAAAGTTAAGTAGTAGTATATTGGAGGGGTTCCTTGTTTGGATTTTGCTTTGTGAGACACTCCACGCATGAACCTTAACGACGTCGGGAGTGGAGAGATGTTTTAGGATGCAAGAATGTTGGTTTTGTCGATAAGTCTTATAGTGTGGAGGAAACATTATAGACTATGAGCCGTATGATGGTGGTATGCTTATGGAAATATTGTGCTATGGAGAAGCACTAAAATGGTTCTCTCACCGCAAGTAAGTGGGTGAGGCAGAAGTTAGAGAAATTGATTTGAGGCTTATAGCTAGGCCTTAATGAAAAGGCCAATTTTGGAAGAAGTATATTTTGGGTATGATGTTCGTAATTATTTTGCCGAGAGTGGGCGCCTCGATTAGTTAGACTTTCATGTTCGCCTAGGTGGAAGGATAGAATAGTAGGAATGCGTAATAGGCTAGTGAGGTAAGATTTAGGATGTCCCGCTATTGTGCCTTAGGCCATTATATATCGATGACCGACGACGCGAGGGAGTAGTGTAACAGGAGGGTTCCTTGTTTGGATTTTTCTCTACGAGTCGTCCCACGTATGAAACGGAGCAAATGTCAGGAGTTGAGAAAGGTCTTGGGTACCATGGACACAATTTAGGATAGTACTATTTCTCATAGTTAGGAACGCTTCGATCTTATAATTATTGGGCAGTGAAGCCAGTGGAGTTAGTGGCGCCGATTTAGAAATATTGGTTTGTTAACCTTGAGAAGAATGGGATGTTGCGGGTTAGGAAGACCAATGTATGAGTATTATGCCGAGGAAATAAGGCCTATTGTTTAGAGAGTGTGTACGTGTCAGACGTTGGTGATGGTTGTGCGGAGAGGCATGGGTTAAAAAAGGTGTATGGTCACCTTAGTAAGTTGGTTTTATATACCTCCTAAGATAGAAGGGATGTAGTATATAGAGTTGAAGATTATGCCGATAAGGTAGTGTAGTATAGTATAAAACTTGTTAGAGGTCAGTGCCGATGAGTATATTTTTAAGGGATACTGGGTAGTGCCATTCCACTTTGAGGCATTAGGATGTGCAGGGATTCACGATCCTATGATAGTGTTGGTAGTATTGGTTATATCGGAATTTCGAGGATGAAATTCCGTGTAAGGGGGGGAGTATGTAATACCCCGCACTTTTATGGGAAATTAAATTCAATAATTAAGTGTAATTTGGGAATTTAAGAGTTATCGTGAATAGTAAATTTTTGAGGTTCTCAAGGATTAGATGATTTTCGATGAGTGTTATATTTACTTTTGGGATTAAGTAAATAAGTCGGAGTATTTTAATTATATGTCGCAGCTGGGTAAAACGACAGAGGATAATATTTTAACGGGAATACCGCATTAAGTTATGTGGGTTAAATTAGTGAGTTGCGTTCATGTGCCTCAGATGATGATTCTAATTGTGCGGTGAGTCTTGGAATGACCGAGATAGTCAGAATTGAGTATCCGGGTGCCGTAATTGAGTTTCGAGAATTTATGGATTAATTGGGACTCGCAATTGAGTAAACGAGTCATTTTTGGGTTTAATAGGAATAAACCCTTATTTCTCCCAATATAAGGCACGAGAGAGTGGGAGAAGGACATAAAATAGAGAAAAGAAGAAGAGAAGAAAGGAAGAGGCGGAAAGAGGAGAGGAAAAGGATTTCCGGGCCAAACTCCGCGGGATTCGACTCGGGGTCGTCGAATTTAATTCTCCAGGCAAGTGTTTACTTGCTTTATTTAATTTTTAGCACGAATCTCATATCATAGTTGGTAATAACAAACCTGAACGGTTTTGTGTTGGGTTTTCATTCATTAAACGGGTTTTTCGTAAGTTTAACAAGTTAACCCCGAAAATTATGAAATTGGAGAAACTTAGAAATTAATCGAATTTAATTGTTTATTTTTGAATTTATGGTGTTTAGAGCCGATTTAATTTGTGTGTATTTCATTGGGTGTAGTTAGATGTTGGTGGAAGAAGGAGTAAA
The DNA here is from genome assembly GCA_949130495.1 of Sambucus nigra. Classification (NCBI taxonomy): domain Eukaryota; kingdom Viridiplantae; phylum Streptophyta; class Magnoliopsida; order Dipsacales; family Adoxaceae; genus Sambucus; species Sambucus nigra. Next base: position 318,710,305 of record OX422215.1, on the reverse strand, counting down.
AATGGTTGGAGGTTTGTTAATGGCCGAAACAGTCTCGGAGAAGACGATTTACAGTAACCAGTGTCATTGCCGAATCGATTAGGCCTAGATGCGAATCGATTCGGCTCTTGATCATAAAATGAATTTTGTAGATATTTTCGATATGGTCGCGTTGGGGCCAACCGTGTATTTTTCTGATTTTTTTTGGATTTATAATGATTTTTCTACAGAAGGTTGTCCTAGATCGAAATCATTATTTAAAAATCAAACCTGATATTGAAAGAATTAAGGCTAGAATTGTTTGGAGATAAATATTAGAGGTTCTAAATATTGAGTGGGGACCTCTAGATTATTATTTGAGTGAAATGTAGACCTTGGTTTTGTGGAAAAATCGAATCCACGACCTATTTAAATTATGGGTGTTTGGTGACGAATATTTCTTGGGATAAATTTAGTGGGCATTTAGGCTTATATAATTATGCGCGTAGAAAACTTAATTATATCGATTGTAGTTGAGTATATCCTGTGAGAGTATTAGGATGAATTTGGGAAAATGCATATCTACTAAGTGTGAATTGGTATAGTTGGAGAAATTATATAAATCCTTAAGTGTGAATAAGGTACAGGTTATTTATCATGTGAGAGAATACTTTTGAGTTTAGTATCGTGAGTGTGCGAATACTCGAATATTATTAATTATGAGAATCTTTGGGATTATTGGTCATCGCTATGTGTGATTGGCAATTATGGCCATTTATATTTGTTTGAGGAACAATGTTGAATATATATATACTATGTGGTGAAAGTATATATATTATATGATAGGGATATGTATATATATCTATGTGTGGAAGGTATATATAGATGTGAAGCATACCCCCTCTAATGCTATCATGGAAAGTTGTGCAATGTAGGTGAGGCCCCTGGCTTGAGGAGCAGGGTGCGTATAGTCCCCAGGTCATAGCGTCCATTGTTATATTGTGTGATTTTTATTAGGGGTGAGACATGGTGGGTATGTTTCATCTCACTTTCGGGGAGAAACTTTGACCGCTTCCCAGACGTTGTGATTTGGTTTTGACCACTAAGTAGGTGACATTTAGTCCTACCGGTGGTCCCCAGGATGGTATGTGAGTGATGCCCTGGAAGATGATAGCATTGAGAGATTTCATCCTCGAGTTATAGCTCGTTGGGATGGTTATTGTACTTGTGTGTATAGTACATTGCTTGTGTATGAGAACAAGATATCATATCTCTATGAGACTAAAGATATAAATTGAATATGAAATAAAAAAGGATCAATCCTCATTCCGGGAGATTGTATCCGGACTTAAAATGTGAAATTTATATAAAAGTGAGTATGAATATTAAAGATGAGTATGTTATGTAGATTTATTTATACGACTATATATATAAGTTGAGCACCGAGGGTCTGATGGATCTCGACGATCGACCTTGCCAAGTAGTAGTGTATTGGGGGGGTTCCTTGTTTGAATTTTGCTTTGCGAGACACCGCACGCACGAACTGTGCTCAGTGTCGAGACTGGGGAGAAGTTTAACCCTTAGTGCTCTTGTTTTGAGTTTTCATTGTACGAGTATATATATATATATATATATATATATATATATATATATATATGTGTGTGTGTGTGTGTGTGTGTGTGTTGTGTACTGGCGGTCTAATGGATCTCAACGATCGACCTTGCCAATTAGTAGTGTATCAGGGGGGTTCCTTATTTGGATTTCCCTTTACGAGACACCCCACGCATGGACATGGCATATCGTTGAGACTAGGGAGAAGTTGAGACCTTAGTACTTTGTTGGCTCATGATTCTAGAGTTTGGGGGTGACGGATTAGTTAGGCAGCGTAGCTTGACTAGGATGTTTAAAGGGATGTGCTAGGTGTGCACTATTAGAAGAGAGGTAAGGGGTATCTCATGGGAGTGCGATACCAATTTAAATATGAGATAAAACATATTTTTAATAATAAATCATTTATGCACTTGCTAAATATTTTCACAACTCGGGCTCTGACCCGTTTCTATATTTTCCCTCTCTTGCTGTATATTATATATATATATAGGTGTCCAGACATAGGGACGCCTGGATGATGATCCTTTCGAGTCAGACGTCTGTCGCAGCAGCTGTGGCTACGTGCAGGTTTATTTTTAGATGCTTCTATTCTTATGATCTAGATAGGAAGCATTGTAGTAATTTTTGGGCCGAAAGCCCCCTTGGTACAGCAGTGGAACCTCAAGCTTCTTCTGGTAATGCACAATTTCAAGCTTCAAGGGATGTGGTTCCTCTTCCTTCTGTTAATGACGTAATTCTTTATAAACGTCTTTATGAATTAGCTCAATTATTGCTAAGGTTTATCTCTAAATTTACACTTTGTATGTCAACTTAGTAACTCACTACTAAGGTATATTTCAAAATAATATACAGTTTGTAAGTCAACTTAGTAGCTTACTGCTAAGGTTTTTCTTAAAATTTACACTTTGTAAGTCAACTTAGTAGCTTACTACTAAGATTTTTCTCAAAATTTACACTTTTTAAGGTAACTTAATAGCTTATTATAAAGGTTTCTCAAAAATAATTTACACTTTGTAAGCCAAGTTAGTAGCTTGCTAATAAGGTTTTACTCCAAATTTACACTTTGTAAGTCAACTTAGTATCTTATTACTAAGGTTTCTCTCAAAATTTAAACTTTTTAAGTCAACTTAGTAGCTTACTACTAAGGTTTCTCTAAAATGATTAACACTTTGTATGTCAACTTAGCAGTTTACTACTAAGGTTTTCCTTAAAATTTAGATACACTTCTTGGTGACTCGGTACCAATTGTGTTAAGGTTTTATCTAACCCTTATGTTTCAACTCTCCGTGCAGCTTGTTGTAGAAAGTAACCCTATCGAGAAACCTCCTATCATTATGCCTTATGTTGAGGTGGATAAAGCTTCTCCAGCTTATTCTTACTCGTCCTTTCTTGATGACCAAGGTTTTATGGCCAATGTGTAGACTGGGGAGAATGAATCTGATTTTCAGCCTCCTTTGCCAACTGTGTCACCAGCCCAGTACTATCGGCAAGTTATTGAGAAAAACACTATCATTCAATGATCATTTTACTATGTGATTGATCAACTTCTAAATTGTCACCCTAAGACTTTCGCTACTGACTAGGTAAGACCTCACAACTTAGTACTGGCCTATCATCTTCAAAGGACTACCACTGTTATAGTTGATATTGAGAATATTTGACATCTTCCTTAGATAGATCTGTGCTAAATCACTTCATAGGAAACCTCAAAGCTTTGGGAAAAGATGAATATGATTTTTTTGGCCGATTAATAAGTTAAGGGATCTGAAAGATCCTTAGCTAGAAGCATGTTGTTCTATCTATCTCAAAGTTATGAAGGATCTACAGATCAAAGAAGGTAAACTAAGAGAACTCATACCTCGGCTAGAGAGGTCTGATTAAAGGGTAGCTACATCATAGGAGGTTTTTACTCATGACAAAAGAGAGCGTGAAATTGTGTTTAAATGAAAGACAGAGATTGAAGTGTATTTTTCTACAATGTCTAAGCATCAATGGAAGGTTTCTCAAGATAAAGCTATCAAGGTTGGGGAGGTTTTCTTTATTGATTCCAACTTAGGATTTTTATTATAATAAATTCATTTACATTGTATCTTTAAGAAATAGTCCCATTTTTTAATTATAATTATCCCAAATTAGAATACAAGGAAAGTATGTGTTCTTCAATCTCATGTGTACACTTCATTCCTTACTTCAACACTTAGTTCACATTTATTACAAAATGATGTGCTTCTTCACATTTCTTCAAGTATTAGGTTATAATGAAAATCACAATTTTTTTTCTCAAACATGATAAATTTTCAACCACTTGTTGTTAACTTTGAAAGTCTTATAAGCTTCAATTTTTAAAATCAGATAATAACCTGAGTTATATGCTTCTCTAGAAACATATGGTCCTTCCTAATTTACTATAAATTTTGGTAAGGGAAGTCCTCTTATATGATTAATAAAAGACTTTAACACCAAATTGCCTTCCACAAACTTCCTTGGTCTCACAAGGTTCTCATAAGCTTTGGAGAGCTTCTACATGTAAACTTAAAATTGCTTCCTCTCATTGCCTCTATGTTCATCTAGTGCCTCCAGTTGAACATCCTACTTTAAAGGAGTATGTTGCTTCATAAGGCGTATTTGGCATATGGCAATTTTAATGCCACTGGAAGGATTGCTTTAGCTCCATAAACTAAGAAGGAAGGTATGTAACATGTTGGCTTCCTCTTGGTTGTTTGATATTCCCAAAGGACGATAAGTAGCTTATTATCCCATGCCTCGAGAAAACCTTCCATCATTTTGTCTAAAATATTGACCAAAGTTTTGGTTATAGATTATGCTTGACCATTGCCTTTGCGATAAGCCACTGTTGGAGTGTGGTGAATAATTGAATATTTTTTAGTCAACATTGTCACTTATTTATTAATAAATGGAGTTCTATTTTCTGAAATAATGACATTAGGAATTCCAAAACGACAAATGATATATTCTCTAATGAAGTGTGTCACCACTCCTATTTTTACCCTCTTCAAATGTACTGCTTCTGTCCACTTTGTAAAGCACTCGATTCCCAAGAGAATCCATATTTTGCCCTTAGATCAAGGTTTAATTATCCCCACAAGGTCAAACTCCCACGTATAGAAAGGATAAGGCATTGCTAATGAGTGCAAATTGATCGATGGAGCATGGATTAGACTATTATGTGGTTAGCAAGCATTGGACTTTCGAATAAACTCACCTAAATCCTTATCCATTGTTGGCCAATAATAGCACAGTGTCATAATTTGATCATATAATTTGGCTCCTCCAATGTGAGGTGGATCATGACCTTATTTGAGAATCTCTTATTCTTTTTCTACGGTGATGCATCGTAAAGGCATGTTGAAATATCCTCGCCGATAGAGTTTCTCTCTAGTAAGTAGAGCCCTGGGTTTTTTCTTCTAAGTGTCATGGAATATGCTTTCTCTACTGGAACAACTCCATCTTTGATAAACTCAATATAAGTCTACCTCCTGTCCATTTGATCTTCTAAAAAAATTCACTCAACTAGTTAAAAAAAGATTTGACATTTAGCACAATCCCGTTGCTCTGCTGTTGCATCTTTATTCGTCGTAGGCCAAAAATACCCCTCCCTTTATATTGTTCTATAGAGAGAAATATCAATGGTCTCACAAGATTTTTCATGAGTTTTCTTTAACAATCGTTGAGCTTCTTCGGTGCTAAGGAATCGGGCCAACCAAGCTTCATGATTTGTATAATATAAGCTTCCTTAAAGAAGGAATAATTGTGCTAGTTTCGTGAGATTAATTGCATCACCTCTTATTTCCAACTATTTCCTTATTTCTCCTCTCCAATCTGAGGCATCATCTATGAGAAAGAGATGGAGCACAGAAGATGGAATAATCCTGTGATGGATCACCGTAGTTGCTGACTCACCTTGCATAACTATCTTTTGTGAAATTGTGGCATAGGCATCAACATGTCTATTTATTATACTTGGGTTTCTCTCTACTTTGACTTTATAAAACTGACCGATTAACCTTTGTACGATTGTTCAATAAGGAACTAGGCTTAGGTGCTTCAATTCATATTCACCATAGGATCTCCTTTGATGTAAAGTGGATGAATGCCTCTTAAAAGGGCCTAAAAAAACCCTATAATCAAAGCTTCATACTCTTCTTCATCATTTGCACAAAGCAAATCTAACTTAAAGCACAAATAGTTCTACTCATTTCCTCTATATAGAATTACTCCATCTCATCCTTTGTCTTTAACCGATGAATCATCAAACTCTATGGACCATTCCTCTAGGTCTACTATAAAAATTTTAGCTTGTAAATTATCACCAGGTATATCTTTATGATTTGATTCAAACAAACCTGAAGGAAAGATAGCCAATAAATCTGCAAAGGCTCGACTTTTAATTGCATGAGGAACTTCACACTTCAAATTATATTCTGAAAGAATAAGAAAACACCTTGTTATTCTCCCAACCAAGATAGTTCGCACAACAAAGAACTTGATTTAACCACATCTTGTCTCTATGTTGATAGTGAAAGATAACATATAATGCCTAATATTTTGAGCCACAAAGACTAAGGCTAAAAAATGTCTCTCCATGCTTGTATATATTGCCTCAGGGTCATGGATAATCCTACTCAAGTAGTAGATGGGTCTATTTTGTTCATAAACATCCTATGCTAATAAATCACTAATGGAACTTGTAGTGGAGGTTAGATAAAGCAGCAAAGGTGCTCCTGATTTAGGTGAAATCATCGTTTGAGGAAAGGTGAGCAATCTCTTAAGCTTGTTAAAAGAATCCCAGTATAGTTCCTCCAATTTCAACTTCGTGGTCTTTCATAACAGTTCCAACAACGAGTGGGTTATTTTCGATAAACTTAGAACAAATATTCTCAAGTAGGAAATCTTTCCTAGGAAAATCTTCAGCTCTTTCTATGTCCTTAAAAAATTTATGTCAAGAATGTCTTTTTGTTTTCTTTGGTCCATATATACTTGTTACTGATCAACCACAGAACCCAAGAATTTTCCACTAGTTACACTAAAAGCAAGTGTTCATCTTTAGCTAGTACTTTTTCCATCTGTTCAAAACTCTTCTGAAGTTATCTAGATGATAATCCTCCTTCTTTAATTTGATGACTAATTCGTTCATATAAAATTCCATAATGTCATGAAAATGGTCATGAAAAATATCCATCATTATCCTCTCGTAAGTCGCCCCTACATTTTTCAGACCAAAAGGTATTACATTATACATACAATTACCTAAAGGAGTTTTGAAAGTTGTCTTTTCTTAATCATTTGGGTCCATCTTGATCTTGTTATAACCCACATTGCCATCCATAAGTTATACATCTCATGACGAGCCGTTGAGCCAATCAAACGTTCAATTAAAGGTTGAGGGAACTCATCTTTAGGGCAAGCTCTATTAAGATATTTAAAGTACACAAATGCGGATTTGTGATTTATCTTTCTTCCCCGCTGGATAATGCTGCAAAGTGAAATTGTATGTTGAATTATCTTAATAAATCTAGCTACTAATAACCGTTCCACCTCAACTTTGATTTTGAGGTCTTGCTCCAGCTTGTACATTCTAGTTAACTGCTTGATCGGTATTATTAAGGGTAGGACATTTAACTTGTGGCAACTCACCTCTTGATCTAACTGATAATATGCAAATGTTGCATATTTCATCTCTCGATCCTACGCATTCTAGCCCCCTCGGGTGCCTTAATCTCTATATTTAAGCCTGTTAACCAGATAACTTTGGATTATATTGTTAACATTCTATATGAGGTATAATTGGGATTTTGTACTTATTTAGGAACTAAGAATGTAGTTCGGACGCATTCTGCTCAAGTTCCGTACGCAATCGCACGTTCAAGGAAAATTTGATCAATTCATAATTTGGGCACCTGTCCCAACATCTAAACGGAAGTTGTATCCCTCCTCGCAAGCTTCGCGTGGCCGTAAACGGTGCGCGATTTCGAGTCCTAATAAATAAGTTACGGCGATTTTAGAGGATGAGAAAACTAACCAAAATAGGAGGAAGATTATGTAGCCCTGCTTGATTGATCGATCGATCACATTTTGGCCATCATAGGGAGACAGTGGGCTTGATTTTTCAACATCGATCGATCGATCCCCTATTTTTTTAAGATATTTTACTTTTCTTTTCTTTCTTCTTTTCTTTTATCCCAACTTACTATATAAGGGATTTTTGTTGTAATATCAGAGATATTTAGTTTTTGGAAGACATTTTAGGTTAGGGTTTGGTTTTTAGATCTCATCTTCTTCTCTTCTTGGGGTGACATCCATTTGGTTTTGTAAGATTGAATTATTCATTATCACCTGCTTTAATATAGTTTTAATCTTTATTTTCCTCGCTTTGTAAATTAGTTTCATGCTTTGTTAATAGGTTTCTTGCTTTATTTCTTGTTTCCTAGTTTAATTAGTTGTAATTTAGTTTAATCATATTGTGCCCTTAGATAAATAGGGTCGGGATTTCGTTCCGCCATTAACGGGCCCTGAGCTCCAAAAATTAGGTTTTGTGAAGAATTGCGCTTAATTGAACCCGTGTGTATTAAAGTCGGATTATTACACGTTTAACTTTCTCTGGCATGCATCGTTAGTGTTTTTAGCGATAATCCGAGTTTAATCCGCGTGCGACCAATTTTCAATTAAATGTTTATTCATGCAACTTTGGCTTAAATTCCTCATTGCACGAAGTTTATGATTAATTGATAATGCTCGATTAAATTTCTCTCGAGCTGGAATTCTGATTAATAAGTGTTTCGATCCGTATGGTTGAATGTTATCCCGATCCTCACTTTACTTTTGTGTAGACTTAACTTATTCTTTTCTTTTATTTACAACCAACCATCACCTTTTTTACTTTTATTCCTGAATTAATAAACCTATTACAAGATATACTAACACTCCTTGTGGATTCGATACCCGACTTACCGCTATACTTGTATCGCAAGTGTAGTCGTAACTTAGGTTTGTTTGTATTATCGCGGTGAAACAAAAACAACGATTGTGTCCTTACACGAACACACCTTTCACGCGTGATCAAAATGGCACCGTTGTCGGGGACTGTTTTGTCATAGATTGTAATTGTCTTATTAGTTAGTAGTATTCTTTCTTTTGTATTTGTATTCTTTATTTTAACTTTTTTTGCAGGACTTCTACATTTGAGCACCTAGAAACGATTGAATTTTCCCGTCGCACATTGCTTTGTGGAATTTGCCCTCTTGAGCTTTATTTTAGGGTAAGCATGTCTTATTCTAATTTTTCTGGTAATCCTAATTATTATTCTCAAAATTTCGATACACCTATGACTTTTGGTCAATACTTACAAGCCCAAAAAATTGCAACATCTAAAATGACATTGGGTGAGTATTACCAAAGTCAATGTTTGGATTACATCAATTTCGGAAATGATCATCTATATTTTGGGTTGCAAGATCCTTATTATAAGAATTTTGAAATAAATTGTAATCATTTTCAAAATTCTTATGTTAATGATTTTGAGAGTAGTCCCGAGAACAATTTCCAAACTTCTCAATTCCAAGAATCCGTCCTCGCCCTATGACTTTCGGTGAGGGATTGCGCATGCTTGAAAATGAGAGGATTGGAAACTGTTATCGGGAAGAAAATCGTTGTTGGGAACACGAGTTGGATTTACTATTTGAATCCGACGATGACTTTTCTTCTGAGGATTCCGAAGTCGAGGATTGTTTGAACCAAATGAGGACTTTGTGCCTACTTTGGAACAAATCATTCTTGACTTGACCCATGGTATAGTGGAGAATGAAAACGAGGATGAAAGGGGCATAGTATCCATTTGCAATGAACTCGTTTCTTCTTTGATTCTCAAAGAAGAAAGTTTCATTGTAAACGATCCTATTTCCTCCGAAATTCAACTTTCAAGAGATGATAACTCATCGCTTGAGATTGAATTTATTTCATCCCCGTCTTTATTCTATATTGTTATACCAATTTTAGTACCCGATGAATCGGTTCAAAACTTTTTAGTTCCAAACCTTTTCACCGACGAGGAGTACTCGCTCGAGTCGCCTTCTATGACAGCATCTTTGCCCTCATGTACGCCGCCTCCCATTCCAATTTTAATATACTTGGGAGATGATTCAATTTCTCTTGTATACACGAGAGTTTTGTGAGTTTAATTTGAGTTTGTCTTCATTGGGTTTGTGTTTTTGTCTCCTATCATTAATCCAAATCTTTGGCTAATTATCTTACCATTACCATACTCAAATAGGGGTTATGCCTCCATCCTATCTAAACTACCCTCTTACATTTGGTGGCTCTGCTGGGGAGGCATTCTTCTAAGTAAGGAGTATGGCGCAAGATAATGCTACTCGAAGGCTCAATTTTGATGACATCCAACATAATGAAGAACAGGCTATGAGAGAACTAGAGGCCCTAAGAGATGGGGCTCCACGAGTAGAGGTACCTCCGGTTCCGACGACATCAGGCGTTCCGGGGGTAACACAAGATTCCACGAGTGCGGGGTTGGGACCCACTCAGGTCGCGCTCCTCATGAGCAAGTTTTATGAGTTTTTGCAAACTCCAGTAGCTTCAACTATGCTGGGAGGATTGGAGGCTAATGCCTTCGTAATGCCAGGGATAGCTCCAACGGCCCCACCAGGTGCGGGTGTAACGGGAACAATCCCAGTGATCATAACCTCTGTTATGAATCCAGGATGGGGAACATCAGGAATATTTGACGGACCCAACTGTGGCGCCTGCTCCAGCTGTGACGGGCACTCAGCCTGTGATTCCGTTGGTGGTTGCCCCAGTGGCATCGCCCATGGAGGAAATGAGAAAGGAGATACAAAAGGAGATGCTGAAGTTCATGTAGGCTTCCTCGTAATCTGCTGGCGAGGAAGCTTCGATTTTTGATGACTTTCGAACACCGTATCCCCAGGAATACAACGACGAGCCCTATCCGAAGGACTATATTCCTCTTATTTTTGAAAAATACACAGGAAAAGGTGGGAACCCGAAGGAGCATATTAAGCGCTTTATTTAACATTTGGGGACGCATTGTAATAATAAAAGGCTTAGGTTGATAGTGTTTTCTAAATCCTTGACCGATAAAGCATATACTTGGTATTCCCATTTGGCTCCTAACAGTGTTTCTACATGGGAAAAGATGCACATGTTGTTTGTCCAGAAGTTCTTTCTGGCAGAAAATGAGTTTACTTTGACCCAACTGGGTAGGGAGAAGCAACGACCTGGGGAAGAAGTGGTGGCCTATGTTCGAAGATTCAGAGAAATATCCCTCAATGTGAGGGAGGAGGCCAAAGAATCCAAGTTATTGCAGATATGCGCTGAAGGGATGCTTCCTAAGTACATCTTCCACCTTATTAATGAGACGCGCGAGGGGACTTTTGCGGCGTTCTTAAAAGTAGTGAGAAATATCTCTTTGGTGGTGCAACCCAATCCGGTGGTGGTGCCCATGATGTTTAGGCAGCCGATGCAACCCGCGAGGGGGATTTCTTAGCCCCCATGGGTAGGGTACACCGAAGGGGGAGATAGGGGTAAAGTACTGAAGAAGGACAATAAGAGGAAGTTCGGAAGAGACATGGAAGACCCACCACCATTGCCTTGTACAGTGGAAGAAGCTGACAGTTGTTACAATGTGATGGTCCGAGGGGGAATGGTCTATGAGATAAAGGACGTTCCCGCTGGGGAGCCCGATACGACAACGAAGGCAGATCCAAAATATTGACAGGTTCATCGGAGGATCCAGCATCCAATCGAGAGCTGCTTTACACTGAGAAAAATCATCGACAAGTACGTGAAGGCAGGGACATTGCAAATCCCTTCACAAAACATCAACAACAACCCCTTGCCAGCACATGGGGACAATCTCATGGTGGCCTATGATGAAGAGGCGAAAAGAGAGGAAAGAGAAGGGTATAAAATAGATTTGGGGACCTGTACTAAGGGAATGACTAACGTAGTTTTGGCCTACGATGAAGAAAGAACCAAGGACGTGGAAGACGTGTACAACATTGAAGGTGAGGAAGCGGATTCGGGCCTAGAGTACTGTGCAGTCGCAAAATCCCCAAAGTTCAACTGGTTCTTGGAACAGGTAGGGATACCAAAGGAGAGCAGGTTAGAAATAACTCAGGCGATACTAGATATTTCAAGGAAAGACGCGGTCCCTTCTCTGAAATGGAAGGGACCCATGGCCAGGTTGGTGAGGAGGTTTCTGTTATAAGTGACTTTCAGCGATGCCGATAAGGCTGTGAGATTCCCTCACAATAGGCCATTATATGTGACTGTCAGCGTTAACGGAGTTAGTTTTGCGAGGAATCTTATGGATAGGGGAGCTTCCATCAATATTATGACAATTAACTCCTTTTATGCAGCCAATATTCCAGAAGAAAGGTTGGTCCCCATGCCTTTGGTAATTTCGGGGTATGATAACAAATCTTCCAAATCCATTGGATATGTTAATGTTGGGATTGTGACGGGAAACTTGAGTTACCATATAAAATTCCACGTAATAGAGAGTACAACTTCCTATCATCTTCTAATAGGAAGGGTATGGATGCACAACCAAGGGTTAGTTCCTTCTACGTACCACCAATGCGCTAAGGTAAATATTAAGGGGACAGAAGTGACCATTAGGGCAACGAAAGGGCCCTTCGCTATCGAGGAAGCCCACTTGGTGGACGCGGCATTTTATACGGAGTTGGAAGAAGATGTCTGAGTCCTAATGAGAAGAATGGAGGGAGAATGGGTTCCCTCGATCAGAGAAAGGATGGGGCCCTTGAACAAGCAGAGTAAAGAGGTTGTAAGTAGCGTAAGAGCAATGACCGTAGAAGCTTATCAGGTGGTCCCTCGGCCCCAAAACATATCGAAGCAGCTCAGAGACAGGATGAGGCCCAGAGTGGATCCGATGGAGTATGAGGCCCAACGACAAAGCGTGTTGAGCCGATTCTCAGGGAAAATATTGGATAAGGCTTCTAGACAGAAGAAGAGGAAGGCAGTCACCACCACTGGCAGATAATGCAAGAAGGTCAATATCGAGGAAGGAAAGGTGGTGTATCGATTATAACTGTGTGAGAGGGCGGCCGAGGAAGCAGATGAGGAGGTTGACCCGGTATATGAATACTTTCTCGTGGATCAACGGGGACAATGTATGGTGATAGACAACTCTAGCATACAGGAATTTATGGAGGAAGTCGACGAGGAACCAAATTACATGGCGGATCGACCGAAGTCGTAGGTGCAAGAGCTAGAGCAGTTGAACCTGGTAAAAGAAGGGGAGACCCAATGCCTCTCTTCATCTCGAAGGATCTCAATAAAAATAAACGAGGGGCCCTGGTGGAGTTGATTTAGGAGTTTGTAGATGTCTTCGCGTGGAATTACATAGAGATGGAAGGGCTAGATGAGTAAGTGAGCTACCACAAGTTGAATATGATACCTTCATCCATTCTAGTAAAATAAGAAACGAGAACGTACAAGCCTGAGCTGAATTTGAAGATTAAGGAAGAAGTTCAATGCTTACTAACATCAGGGTTTATCAAGCTGATACAACACCCGATCTGGCTGTCCAGTATTATCCCAGTAGGGAAGAAAGACAAAAACTAAAGAAGGATCTGCGTGGACTTTAGATATTTAAATAGAGCTTGCCCCAAAGATGAGTTCCCTCTACCCTCCATTGATAGCTTGATAGATGCAATGGCGGGTTATGAGATGTATAGCTTCATGGATGGGTATGTGGGGTACAACCAGATCAAGATGGACCCCTCGAATGCAGAAAAGACAACATTCAGAACCCCGTTGGGTAACTTCATGTATAGGGTGATGCCGTTTTGACTCAAGAATGCTGGGGCGACTTACCAGAGAACAATGATGGCCATTTTCCATGACTTCTTTCACAAGTTTGTGGAATTCTATGTGGATGATTCGGTCATCAAGTCGAGGAAGGAGGAGTCCCATCTAAGTGATTTGAGGAAGGTGTTTTCCTGTTGTAGTAAGTTTAAATTAAAGATGAATCCACTTAAGTGCATTTTTGGGGTGATAAGTAGGAAATTCCTAGGCTTTGTAGTTGATCGACAAGGGGTGCAGATGGACCAGGATAAACAGTGGGCGATCTTGGAAATGCCATGTCCAAGAACGACGAAAGAGCTGAAGAGTTTCCTCGGTAAAGTCTCCTACCTTAGGAGATTTGTGCCTAGATTAGTCGAAATAACACATCCATTGATGCAGCTGTTGCGAAAGAACATGAAGTTCAGGTGGGAGGGGGTTCACCAGGAGTCTCTTGATGGACTGAAGAAGCTGCTTGTTTCACCACAGACTATGGTTCCCCAAGGGCAGGAATACCACTGCAGTTGTACCTCACATCCACCATGAGGTCCGTGGGAGATTTTCTGGCACAAGAGATTGACGAGCAAGAACGACCAGTATACAACCTCAGCAGGATCGTCCATGGGATAGAAGTCAGATATAGTAGTTTGGAAAAGCATTGTTTAGCCTTAGTATTTGTAGCGCAAAAACTTAGACATTATATGTTGTCATTTACAATTCATATTGTAACTAGATATGATCCTATTAAGTATTTTCTTACAAGAACTATATTGAGTAACAGGGTAGCTAGATGGTTTCTTATCCTTTCCAAATATGACTTAAAGTGCGTGGTTCCTTACGCAATTGAAAGCCAGGCGTACGCTGATCTGTTGGTTATTTTCCCTTCAGGAACGTTTGAGCCACCCAAAGAAAGCATTCCAGGAGATGACTTGCAGGCGAATCACCTAGATGAAACGGATGAGGAATGGACAATGCAGTTTGATGGGTCATCAACAGAAAAGAAAGGAGGAGCAGGGGTTATTCTTTTGAAAGGAATGGAGGAGATTTGCCTTTCTTACAAGTTAGATTTCCCTTGGTCTAACAACGAGGCAGAATATGAAGCATTGGTGTTGGGATTGCTAGAGGCTCTTCAAAGAGGAATTTGTTCACTCTGCATCAAAGGGGATTCTAACTTGGTGGTTCAGCAAGTGAATGGAGAGTACGCATTAAAACATATGATCCTGGCACCGTATAAAATAATTATCCTGAGACTCCATTGCCAGTTCCGTCGGACCAAGATCAAGAGGCAGCCCAGAACGATGAACTGCCACCCAGACGCCTATGCCACCATTGACCAGAAAATGGTCATGAGGAGTGATACAACTACCATCGTGATCCAACGAAGAACAGTACCTTCGATGGTACAGTCAATTCTACCGATGGCGGAGAACACAGATCGAAGGGGAAAGATTAGGAAGCAACTGGAGTCTACTGAAGGAATGATGGGGCTCAAAGAGTTGTCCTAGTACTTTACCAACCAGGGAAACCTTTACTTCAAGAATGCAGGGGGGTGGCTGTCAAGGTGCATCGACCCAGAAGAAGCAGAGTAGAGATTGAAGAAAACGCACAAAGAACACTATGAAATGACTGAGATCCCCCTTTATAGAAGAATTCAAAGGGAGGGATATTTCTATCCTAGTATGAAATAGGATGCAGCCGAGTTACAATGGAAGTGTGAAAAATGCCAATTATTCTTTGAGGCAGTTGAATGTCATTTCGTGGAGGCTCAGGCTAACTGGAGACAACCCTATATTGACTTCATTAAAGATGGAGTTGTCCCAATGGAGAAAATTAACGTGATGGGGCTCCGACGAAGAGCCTCGAGATTTTACGTTCAGGAGGGGCAGCTTTATCAAAGGGGATACTTCAACAGGACATTGCGTTGCATCACGAAGGAAGAAGTGGCCGAGGTTCTCAAACAGGCGCACGATCCAGCTCATATAGGAGGGGCCAAGTTGTATGACCAGTTGATGACTTTAGGGTACTATTGGCCAATGATGGAGAAAGATTCTGCTGAGTTCGTTCGAAGGTGCAAGGCTTGCCAGCTTCATGGAAATATGATGTATGCCCCGTCAGTGGACTTACACTCCCTAGCAATGCCTTACCCTTTTCACACTTAGGCATTCGACCTGGTAGGGGAAATACACCCTTCTTCGAGAGGGAAGATATGGATCGTAGTAGCAATGAAGTGTTTCAAGAAATGGGACGAGGCGATACCACTGAGAAAGGCAACAGTAGGAGTAGTGAGCAACTTCATCATAGAATTCATCATTTGCCATTTTGGGATCCCAAAGGTTATCCTTTCAGATAATGGAACCGCTTTCGTCAATTCAGAAGTAACGATGCTCACAGACAAATAATCCATTGTCCATCACACTTCGACGATGGCATACCCAAAGGGGAACCGCCCAGCCGAAGTGACTAATAAGACTTTGGTCAATATCTTGCTAAAATAATGGAGGGTTTCCTAGGATCGTGGGATGATAAGATACCAACCATTTTATGGGCCTATCGGATGACTAAGAGGAAGCCTACAGGGTATACGTCGTTCTCTCGTATTTATGGGGCTGAGGCAATTCTCCCTGTAGAGTTAGAAGTTCCCTCGGCTCGATATGCTTTGCGAAGCAGCATGCTCCCTCATAATAGACACGTGCATTTGAAAGCGTTGGATGAACACAGGGATAATGCGATGAAACACTTTTAAATGTATATGAAGTATCTCTCCAGGGAATATGATAACTTAGTGAGGTAAAGGAAGTTTGTGGAGGGAGATCTTGTATTGAAGGCATCAGTTAAACATATTAGGGGGGGGCTTCCTCTACCTAAGTTTGCATCTAATTGGGAGGGACCTTTCATCGTAAAGGAGGCTCATGACTCAGGTTATTTCTTAATTTCAAAAATGGAAGAAGATAAACCATTGAAGATTAACAATAAGTGGTTGAAGGTTTATCATGTGTAGGCAGTTATGTTTGACCACTGATGTATTTGGTTGTTGTTATGAATACACAAGTACTTTCTTATGATGAGTATGCAAGTTCTTTCCATTATAATTCAAGTAGAGATGAAAGAATTATAGAACTTCACACTTCACAATCCATGCAATAAGTTGTAACACAAAGGAATGGCATAAGATAATAAATATCCTTTTCATTCATAAACTCTAGGGGCATTATAAAATTGGGAGCTATCGCCCAAGAATTACATGAGAAGAAGAAAAAAAATACATATACAAAGACTTATTGACCCAGGAGGAACCACAAATCTGGGGAGGAGAAAAAATCTGCAGGAAGGCCCGAAGACTCTTCAAAGAAATATCGTTGGGCATTAATGGAAACTTCCAACCTAGTCTGTGCTTATGTACATTCAATAAGAAGTTTTTCTCTTTTTAGCTTTGCCAAACGCAGAGCTTCTTCAAGGTCCTCCACCTCCTTGTCAATGGCTCCGAGGAGAGGTGCTATCTCTGCCAACCTAGCTTACTCGGCCCGTTGATCCTCTTGATGTTTTTGTAAGAGCTCCCTCTGGCTGTCCAATCGATGGCTCTTCAAAGTCTTCAAATGCACGATAAGCCAGTCAAAATGGAACTCGTCACGACCCAATTCCCTCGGATAACCCAGGAATTGGTTGAGGAGGGGTCTGGTAACATTTGCAGTTGGAGTATTGGCGATTTTAACAATGACAGTGGCCATGCCTTGGAGCCTGTAGCTCATAACTGAGATGTTCGAATATAGGCAGTCCACCGTGAAAGTTTCAGGATGATAGCTCACAAGTTTCTTGATTGCCAAACGGTGGTTGGTAGGTATTTGGGGAGAACGTTGGAGTACATCCAGACAGAAGGCATGAGGACCAAGTCGGGCAGAGGAAGCTCGCATCCAGATTCGCTCTCCGTAACAACACCTGTCGTGGAACCTTGATTATTTTGGCTAGTCTCTTCGGAAGCAACATGTTCACGATGGGGTGAGGCAATAGGCGAAGGAACTGGTGGAGAATCCTCCCGAGCAACCTGAAAAATAGTTAGAGGAAACAAGGAGTTTATGAAAAAAAAAATTAACAAGTGTTTAAGTTTTTAAGTCATCGTTATAGGTGGAGTTTATGAAAAAACCTTAACAAGTGTTTTCGTTATTAAGTCACCATTATAGGTGGAGTTTATGAAAAAATCGTAACAAGTGTTTTCGCTGTTAAGTCACTGTTATAGGTGGAGTTTATGAAAAATCTTAACAAGTGTTTTCGTTGTTAAGTCACCGTTATAGGTGGAGTTTATGAAAAAACCTTAACAAGTGTTTTCCTTGTTAAGTCACCATTATAGGTGGAGTTTATGAAAAAATCTTAACAAGTGTTTTTGCTGTTAAGTTACCGTTATAGGTGGAGTTTATGAAAAATCTTAACAAGTGTTTTCGTTGTTAAGTCACCGTTATAGGTGAAGTTTATGAAAAACCTTAACAAGTGTTTTCATTGTTAAGTCACCAATATAGGTGGAATTTATGGGAAAATCTTAACAAGTGTTTTCCTTATTAAGTCACCGATATAGGTGGAGTTTATGGAAAAATCTTAACAAGTGTTTTTGTTGTTAAGTCACCGTTATAGGTGGGGTTTATGAAAAAAAATCTTAACAAGTATTTTCGTCGTTAAGTTACCATTATAGGTGGAGTTTGTGAAAATATTAACAAGTGTTTTCATTGATTAAGTCACCTACATAGGTGGAGTTTGAGAAACGGATAAATGCAGAGGGATTAGCAAAGTACCTCGACAGCAGTAGGAGAGAGATTGGGAGTCACCACATGGGCAATAATAGTAGAAGCCGTGGGAGGCGTGCTCGTTACCTCAGCAGCTTCAACGGGGCCCCCATCTACAGAAGCCTCAACGATAGGCACACTCCCCTCACCAACATAGGGTACTAAGGCTAACCTGGGGGCATCATCGAAAGAAGATGTTGAACCTTCAAGATATGCCCCAACGAGAGCAGTATCACCAACCTGGGCCTAGGAGGGGAAGAGGCCACTCAAGGCAAAGGGTGGAAAGAGACTTGGAGAAAGTTGAAAATGAAAAGCTAAGTGTTAGACAAAAGAAGTAAACACAAAAGAATAGGGGGCAAAAATCCACCTAACTTACCAACGTTATGGCGCCAAAAAGAGGAACTGCAGCAAGGGGTCTTGACAAGGCAGGAGGGAAGAGAATGTTATCTATCAGTGATGCCACTTCCACCTAAAATAGCCCAACATGTTAGAATTGATAAACAAAGCAATGGGTTAAATAAAATATGTGAGACTTGGCAAGAAATTTACTTCAGAAACGTTGTCCTCAATCACAACGAGGGGCAGAGGTACCTCTTGCTCGGTGGGTAATTCGGAGGCTGGAGTAGTTGCCTCGGGTTGGTCAGACATCTCAGCAGCCCTCGTGGCAGCATCTCTAAATCGGTGCGAGAACGAACATCGAGAATAGGCGAGACTTATCAAGGGGGAATGGGGAAGAGTAGTGTCTGCTGGAGAAACACCGCAATGCCACCCCGCGAAGCGTCTTACAGGAGGACTGGGGGGACTAGGCCCTTCTTCTTCAACTCCCTGCACCAAAACATTTCCTTAGTAAGAAATGAGCAGTTCCAACACACATTAAGAGGAGGGGAATGAGAAATAAATAATGCACACATACCTCAGATCCAGAGGGAGAACTGGAGCGTATAACCACTAGTGAAGGTGGCGAGGAGGCAGCAACTGAAGGAGTTAGGGAAGAAGGCTTCTCTTGTGTCTGTTTCTTCTGAGATTTGGTACCGAGTGCCTTCTTCCTGGAGCTCGTTTCACCACCAGTTCCAGATACCCTCGTCCTTCTTCTCCTTTTTGCTGTTGGCTCCATGGGATCAACCAAGATTATGGGGAATGTACCCGGAGGAGGAACGGCGAGAGCGCGCCGTCGAAACTCAGCATGTATTTTGTCGACTTCAGCCTGCACCTGGCTCCTGAGCTCTTCAGCCATCTCTGGAGATATGGGAGGGGGCACGGAGGAAATTGGGAATGCCTCCAAAGGAGTTTGCATTTTGTAATACCCCATATTTTTATGGCTTTTAATTATGAGGTTAATGAAATGGAATTATTATTTTTTTATTTGTGGGATTTATTAAATTAATTTGGGATAATTAATGGGAAAATTAATTCAGATTTAAATGCTAGCAAGACAAGAGTTAGTATTTGTTTATTAATATGTTGTTGAATATGTAATCATTGAATTTATTAAAAATGTCGTGAGTTGAAAATACGGCAGCTTCGGTAATTTAGTTGGGACGCGCGTGTCAGTCGTGTCAGGACCCAATTTAATGGATTTAAAAGTATTTTATTTTTATGTCATCCGTATGAGCTTTTTGAGTGCGCCAACATGTCCGAAAGGTTCGAGATAGTCAGGAAACACTAGCAGGGGGTTTAGTTTGGGTCCCGGGGCACTTTTAGGCCTAACCGGCAACCCGGAAGGGTATTTTGGTAATTTTAAAAATTAGGGAATTAAGACCCACGAATTTTAGAGTTCATTTATATATTATTAGAAAAACCATTAGGGCCATTATCAGCCAAAAATAAGAGAGTGGGCTACGTGAGTTAGAGGGAAGTTGCCAAAGGGTTTCCAAACCAAAACCACCACCCACCACCACCATTTTTCGTCGGAATTTTGGCCGGAGAAAGGAGGAGGACCAGCCCTAAACATAATCAACGAATCAGAAGCAACGTTTTTCAGGCAAGTGATTTATCTTGCAAAGATTCAAATCATATAGTTTACATGTTTTTATAGATTTGAAGATTTATCATGAAAAATGAAAATTGAATGGATTTGAAAGGTTTAAAATCATAATCTGGATAGGACTTGCATGTAGTATTGTTAGAAATGATAACAACCATGAATTTATGATTTAGGGGTAGAGAATTATGAAATCTGATTGAATTATGTGATGTTCTTGAAGAAATAGGAAAACTAGGTTTTTATATAAAAATTGAATATTTTGATTTAAGTAATTGATGTTATAGGTTGATTTGATGAATCTAAAACGTGGGGAATGATGTAAACATGTTAGTAGGTTGATTAGTATATTTAGTTTTGAGTTTTGGATGTTAGAATGATATTTTAAGGTGTAAATAAAATGGAGAAACTGTAACTGTTAAGAATTTCTGGGCTGATACCTGCTTGGTCGATCGATCGATCGACTAGAGAATGTCGATCAATCGAGCCATCGATCGATCGACCCCTTTCCTTCGATCGATCGATCCCTTCTTAGTTTTGACAAGTTTTTCTCTTTAAGGTTTAATTATTATTCCAAAGCCGATGTTGGTTATTAGGGAGATTAATATGATATTGTGGGACTTAACTAAAGTCAGCAGGGCCTTAGTTATTATCGGGAATGTTGTAACTTATGGGATTGATTGATATTACTTATGAGGGTCTACCGAGTGAGGTAAGATTAGAAAACATTCGAATTGGAACTATATCGAGAATTGAGGATGATGTAAGGTTAAGGGCAGGAATGGAGTGACTTTAAGTGCTGAGATAACATTTGAAATTAATAAGAAATCTAGTAACCTCTTGAGATAGGTTTAAGTACTCAAATTGATACGACGAGAGAGTTATCTACCGGAATATATATTATGTGTAACGTTTCGGGGTAAACTTGCTACGTATGAGATTAACTAGATGAAATGTGTGAACATCTATATTGATATATGATTATTTAGGTGTGTGAATACCTACTATTTGGATTTCTTATGTGTATGACATACCTACCATACTTGCTATCAAGGGAGGTTAGTTTTATTTTGGAAAAGGACCCTCTTATCATTGTGTGCCTTCAGGGGGATTTAGACTGGTACCTTAAGTACATAGGGCTGTGAATGACTTATTTGTGAGTTGATAAGTCAGCTGACTATGGGAGCGTAGGTATGTGCGTGACCCATGGGTATTGAACTATGTTCGCCTCCAATATGTGTGATTTGTATTTAGATGGTTCCTGAGAGATTCAAAACACGTGATCCTTATGTATGTGATGTACATGGATTTGATAGCAGAGTAAGCGTGCACCGCAGCTTCGCCTAGGGGTGCCATATATGTATTTATGTATTGAAAGTGATATACTTATGTACTTTTGACTAGTTCATTGTTGCTTAGTTGATGTGAATAACTAAGATATTTGAATGGGTTAAGAATGAGAATTTAATTAACACTTGAGATAAGTAATTTAATGAATGTGAACATGGGTTATAAATATGGATTATTTGGGGGAATACGAAGGCATGAGTGGTACAAACTAGTTAGATAGTGGCATAACTAGGATGGGTTAGACATACGTTAGGCGTGCACAATAGCTGAGAGGTAAGAAACTCATGTGAGAGTACGCAACTAACGTGTTTATAATATGTTTTATTTAATTGTAATTTAAACACTTGCTAAACTTTTAAATTGTTTTCACATCGGGCTCTAACCCGTTTTCCTGCAATTCTATTTTTGTTTTGTAAAAACATTTTAGGTGCCCAGCCACAGGGATGCCAAGCATATGAGTTCCATCATGATGACGTGTTGTAGCTGCTGTGGAAGTTACAAGATCTTAGTAGTAGATGCTCTCATTTTATCCATTGATTCCTTCATAGTCATTTGTATCAGTTAGGGCATGTCGCACATTCTTATTTAGAGGTTGTAGTTGCAAACTTTCATTATTTCAGTTTTGGTTTATTTATACAGACTCTTGTATTGGGACATTAATTACTTTGGCATTTTATTATTGGAGTGTCTACTCCAGACTTATTTGATTTCATCTCGTTGAGCGTTTATATGAGATTGTTTATGCGATTGATGGTTTATAAATAAATTCTTGTTTATTTGTTGACTTAATTAATAAAATTTGACATCTCTCTTTTTAAATATTAGGTGGCTAGTAATTAATTAAATGTTTTTCGACAGTGATGTTAAGACTGAACCAACTTGATATTCTGTTTTAATTTAATAAAGGAGTAGCTACCCGGTATTTAATTAGACGGGGTGTTACACATTTGAACTTGGGACTTAGATTTCTTGGACCTGGCCTTCTTGGCCTTCTTAGGAGGCTGATGAGAAGGTCCCTCTTCCATGGAAGCTTCGGCTGAAGGGGCAGTTTGTTTGGGGGTTGCAGCGGCCTTGGACTTCGGGATGGCAGTGGGAATAATTGGGCAATGAGGGGGTAATTCTTGGGGAGGTTCTTTTAGGGTTGTACTCAAGGTAAAATCAACCCCAAGTACGGAGTTCCCCTTAAGACTCAGCTCAGAAGAAGAGAAGGAAAGGACTAGGGGATATTAAGGGAGGACCGAATGAACTCGCAAATCATTTCCAACTGCTCCAAATGGAACTTAGTGGCAAAGGAAGTGGATACGCCCCATTCCTAGCGGCACTAGAAAGGGTGACACAACCATCGATGGTGGATGTCACACCAAGCACCACGGCTACAGTATAGAAGGTGTAGGTTTCAGTGAAGGTGGCCTTTGAATGGTTGTCCTGGAACATAGGTCGAGGGACCCCCTGATCGAACCCGAACTGCCTGCTGCACCTATCAGGGTTGTAAGGCTCTGAGGTGTATCCCCATTCAATGTAGGAGGGGAGAAATGCCGGGGTGAAAAGAAGCACTACGGCTTGCGAGGGATCTTTTACAATTGGATTGAACCTGACCGTTGTGGCTACAGAAGGAAAGAAGTCCCAACTATGGGCAAAAGTAGACTCACTATATGGCCTCATCACAAAGGAGTCTAATGATTAAAAACCTCCATTATTTCCTTTCGACTTTGCTTTTTATGAAAACATATGAGGCATGGGGGCTTGATACCTTGGTTCACAGGCAGAGAAACGGACTTGGCAGTAATATCAGGAAAGTGGGTGTAGAGGAAGCCCATCAAAAGGATGGTGTATGCAAAATTCTCCAAGTTGTAATGACCCAGTGATCGTGCCATATCGACGTGTGTTCGATCCAACCAGGTGTAGAAGGACCCCCGGGGTAATGGCGTCCAGGGGAAGGTTCAACCCCCTGGCCAAACGAATGGAAATGTTTATTAGGTTCCTCCTGGGCTTATCGTTGGGTTTCCCAGTAAGAAAAAAGCGTGAAAGAAGTACAAGTATATAGGCTGGTAGTTCCAGGGAGGTACCTCTACCGCGGACCATTACATCGCTGACATCTTTCGGCATCGGGGCTTTGAAAACGTAGTTGATAAGGGGAGCAAATGTGGCTTTGTTTGAGGAACCCGTGCAAATGAGGCAGATTCGATCCAGCTCAACTCGATCAGCAGCCTCTTTGGCATCCAGAGGCTCGTCGTGGTAGGTGAACTCACCCATGGGCTCAAACCCAAGGAGTTCACAGACATCCTCTAGTGTAACAGTAAACTCCCCCACATAGCGAAGAAGGTATGGGTTGTGATGTTCCATCGGGAGACTAGAACTTGGAGTGCCACATTGTGCTTTGAGAGGGTGAACTCACCAAACTAGTAGGCACGATGCGGCCCAACCTTCGCAAGAGCAGCAGCGTGGGAGCTCTGCATATGTGTGTGCCAGGTAGTAAAATGGACTAGTGACCCCCCAGGTGCTTCGAAGTAAATCTGAGAATAAGGGAAGTCGCCACGGTCCAGACAAAAATGCAGAGTCCCCTCGGGTGGAAGATAGCCCCACTTTGATGAATCCATCTCCTCATCACCCAATAATAAGGGGTCGAACTTGGACGAGAAGTGGCAGGTCTTGCATGCCTCAAAAAACTTATCATCTTCTTCAAAGATGGGCGCCCGATGGTAGAAGCGTAGTTGCTCTTGACGAGCAGCATCCAGGGCAGCGCCACTAAGGGTGGTGGCAATGCCAGCAGCGGTAGAGGGGGAACCTGGCTGAGTGGTGGCAATAACCTTGGAAGTTCTTGAAGAAGCCATGAGACAGTGGTGATGAATGATACAGCTGGGCAAGAAGGGTTAAGAACAAGAGTGGAGGAGAACAACCGCAGGTGGTGGTGCAAAAGATGAAAGGAGGAGGAGACTGAGTAAAGAACGGGGCAACAATGGAGTTCGCACAGAGTTCGCACAAAATTTCTCTCTCTAAAGAAAGCGGGGAGCTTGAAGAAGATGAAGAAATAGAAGGGTTTTGAAATAAAAGAGACGTTTGAAGGGTTTGTAAATCTGACTTTTGAGTTTCCCACCATCGCACGTATAAGGGCCGCCTATAATCATTTCAAATGAACACGTGGCACATTGGTAAGGGTCTCGAAAGTTGAAAATACAGTGCCACATCACTAATGAGGTGACGCTTGGGGAAAAGAAGGGGGTTACCTTCTCCAGCAAGTTTGAGTTTTGGCGCCAGAATTTTTGTCAGACATATCCGATGACTCCCAACGAAGGTAGTCCCCCAACGATTCAAAAAACTACGATGTCCCCTCCCCACAAGTCCAAACGCTGTATAATTTATGACTCAGTTACATCGAGGAGAATTTCTGCTTTTTCAAACATAGCGAAGAATTACAAGGGAGAATTTCACTTACCAGGAGTCCAAATGGGTATTTGAGAAGGTTAGTAGGCCTTTCGGGAGAATTTTAAATAATAAAGCTAGAACGGTTGAGGCTCAGCATCAGAGAAAAGTGGCGATGTCCCTTAGGCCAAGCACCAATGAGTGATGGCTCTTCTGCTCAGGTACATTGGGGAGAATTTTACTTTTTTCAGGAAATTATAAAGCTACGGTTCTAACGAGGGAAGGAAGGCCAGAATTTTTTTTTCACGTAGAGAAGGTTCATCGAATTGAGAAGTTTCGTGCAGACATTTCTTGTTCCAACAAATCTCTCCACGAATGGAAAAATGTAGAGGGGGCTTGAAGGTAATCCAGAGATTAGAGATAATTCCCTAATTGGCAATAGTGTTTGAGATTAAGCAACCGACGCAGCTCAAGCGTGGCAACTCAGCAAGACAGCTTAGCGTGGCAACTCATACTTTAGCTTGTTGTATTAGTCATATTATATTTCTGTTTATGTTGAGTATAATCTATAATGATTGAAATGATGTAACGAGAATAATAACAAGTTTTAGTGTGAGGTCAAACGGTACTCGCGAGAGACCAGGCTTGGCAGGGCCTAGGAGAGCTTTCATGCTCTATCGAATGACCTCGTCGGGGTAACTTTAGAGGGACTTGGTTTGGAGGATTGAGAAGTGAGGAACCATTGGGGGCTTGTCCTGACCATCTTAGATACACATGGTAAAAACACCGAAGGACCCTGACCGTGGAACCTCGGGCGGAGCAGCTTGGAGTTCCATCGGGCATTGACTTGTGAACCTAACAACCCTCTACTTAATGTCACATCTACTGTACGTGATGTCACTAGCCAGCTAAATAATGTCAGACCCACATTTGAGTAAACCACCGTGGTATTTGGGGATGTCAGGCAGTTGGTGAGCCACCTCTGCGATAACAGCCCCCTGACACACTGTGATTAGGCAAAAGGCATGTCTTGGCATTTAATGTTTATGACGTGGAGACAACTAGTGCATCAGGCATTTAATGTTATGACATAAAGTATGAGGGATTTATTTCATAGTCTTTAATGAGTTGCCTCAGGGATGGTGTGGGGGGATATTTAAGGACCCCAACCACCTCTGAGGATAGGATGATCTTTTGAGAGGTTAAGAAGTTATTACTAGAGGGAATACACATCAGAGAGAGTTATTACAAACCAGAGGGTTTACTCACTCACTATTGTTATTTATTACGAAGCTTTTAATACTTGACAGAGATTCTTGAGGGTATTTGGTGTGTTTCTACCTGCCCACCAAGGTGTATCTAGGGTGCTTACTTCTCTCTCCCTCTAGCCAAATCACTTCAAAGTTCACTATTATCTCCTAAGTTATACATGAGAGTTTTGTGAGTTTAAACTGAGTTTATCTTCATTGGGTTTGTGTTTGTGTGTCCTATCATTAATCCAAAGCTTTGGACAATTAGCTTACTGTGGCCATCCCCGATCCTCGCCGCGGGTGGGAGTGTGAAGGAGGATCCTCAGGTCCCGCACGTCCCTCTCAGGAGCGCTTCGGCCGGCGTCGCTTGAGATGAGGTGTAAAAATGTAGAGAGATTTAGAGTCGCTAGTCTATTTTACTCAAAATAGACAAAAGAAAAAGGGGAAGCCATCCCGAAGGACGGCATCCAAAGACATACTGGTGCATACGAAACCAAAAATTATTCGAGAAGGGTTCGGAGGCTAAGTTACGAAATGGGAAGGTGTTAGGCACCCATTCCGTCCTTTCGGTCTCTCATGGATGTTTGCTATTTTCACTTTTTATTTTCCCCGTGATATGTGTGCATGTGTATATATATAATGGAGATAGGAATCCTCAACTTGTATCATGGGAGAGATAAAGCGAGTCATCCGTAGGAAGGTATAAAAATAATATTAGAAAATAAGATTTATGCGATTACTCTTACGTTGATCGTTATAATGGAACGATAACAAATATGGAGTAATACGTCACTAAGAACAAGTATATAGAATATGAGAAAATTGGATTTAGAGAAGATAGAAAATGGGGGAGAAAGTGAGAATAGGACTCGAGTCTCGGGTTTTACCCCGAGACGCCTACGTAGTTTATAAAGGCATCAAAGTCCACGTAGTTCGCATACAAAACGAGGGGTGGAGTTTATCCCATAAATCCAAATGGGGGATCTCTTATTTGTGTGTGTGTGTGTGTGTAGAAAAAGTGTTTTAGTTGTGAGAAAAGTATGAGAATCCCTATTTGGAATTTATGAGCAAACCCTTTTTTTTCTTATTTTTTGGGTTTTATTTATATGAAAATAAGAGATGTGCAATAATACTAAATAAAAAGTATATTAGGATGTGTGAGATGAGATAATAAAAGTGCTAAATAATAAAACAAGTTATTGCGAATTTAAGAGAATTTGAAGAGAAAATTGAGAAAGTTGGACCTTCTTGAAGATATTGAGCTTGATCTTGAATGTTGGAGAGCAGCCCTTGCACTTGGATGATGATGGAGAGTGGCTAATTCACCAAGTTGGATGAAAAGGATGATGAAAAGTGAAAGTTATAAAGGGATTTGGATGTTAAAATCGCGTTGTCTTCGAGAGAGGTTTTTGGGATTCGCTGAAAGCGATTTTTATCAGATCTGGGCCCCCTTTGCAAATGAGGTGAAGGCCTCCTTTTATAGGCCCAGGTCACTGTCGATCGTCATAGACCTATTCCTTCCTATCGGCACCTGCCGATATGCAGGGTCTGGAACCTGCCATTTTGCAGTGTGTTTCAGGCCTTTTCGGAAAATTGGCTGCCGAGGGCAAATCGTTGGTCAGAATCATGCACGGGGTGGACCGTTGGAAAGTTTATTCAAAGACCTTTGAAAATCCTTTGGACCGCTCCCGAGTTAGGGAGTTAACTTTGGGTGATATATGGCTCGAAAGCGTTTGTTGGTCCATTGGACGGGAAATCGTTCGGACGCAAACGAATCGTTCGTCTGCATGGTAAGTCCAAATCGTGCATGGGGTGGACTGTTGGAAAGGTTAGGAGATGTAATTTGACATTCCAAAAAGTTTGACCCGGTTTGGGGAGTTGACTTTGGTCAACCGGGCCCTGGAAGCATTCGGTGACCTCTTAGAGTCAAACGGATTGTTCGTCTTCATGGTAAGTCGGAATCGTGCATGGGATGGACCGTTGGAAAGGGATTTCATTGCCCTTCGAAGATTCATTCAGTCTCGATTGAGCTGAAGAGTTGACTTAGGTCAAATAGAGCTCGGGAGTGCTCGGTGGCCTCTCGATCAAGTTTCGGACGCAAACGGATCGTTCATCTGCATGGTAAGTCAGGATAGCGCATGGGATGGACTGTTGGAAAGGGATTTCAGTGCCCTTCTAAGATTCATTCAGCCTTGGTCGAGCTGAAGAGTTTGACTTTTTGGTCAAATGGAGCCTGGGAGTGCCCGATGGCTTCTAGGTCAGTACTCGGGGTATGACCTGGGTTTATAGTGATGAAGGGAGGTACTAGGGACCTAAGGAGAGTTAGGGGGTAACAGAATGGGGTGTCTACACTTACCATGACCATACTCAAATAGGGGTTACGCCTCCATCCTATCTAAACTACCCTCTTACAGGTATAATCATTCCTATTTACTTGTTTATTTGTAGATTTTGGTTGAATTATGTCAGTATTTCACTTTTTTATCCATGTTTGAATGTGTGTTGGTTTTGTCCCTATTTTTGTTGTTCCAACTTATTTTTCTTGCTGAGTATTGCTATATATCCATTCATGAACACATATTTGTTGTTGCATTGTTGTCGTGTTCATGAATGGGGCTACATTGTTGGTTCAAACGGTATTTTTCACCCTTGCCGCACATTTCGCATGCCAAGTGTTCGCTAAAATTCCCCAACCATTTTTTCAATCCATTTTGGGTGCACACTTGGGTGATTCTCACTCGTTGTCGTATGTCGAAATTTTTTATCGCAATGTTGATTTTTTTTGCTCGATTTTGCGCACGTGCACCCACCATTTCAACTCGTATACTAACTAACCATTAATTGTGCTTATAATTTTTTTGTATTGCTTAATTATTATTTTGTAGGTTGAAATGGCAAGTCTCAAGAAATAGAAGTTCACTAGGTGCATGCCCAACCGAGGCTTCAATGGTTTCCGTTGTGAGCAAGAACGGGATTGGTTTCAGGCCTACTTTCATACTTCAGAGAGGCCGTTGGGCTATCATTATACCTGGAAACTTGAAGATGTACCACAGGAGGCGCGTGTTATGTTGCACCGACAGGGATGGAAGCCCCTTCTCGCTACTAATGGGCGCGTCAATGAACAGCTCGTCAGAATGTTTTATGAGACATTAGTAGAGGTGAAAGGGCAGGGGCCTATTACTTACGAGGCCATGGTCCATGGGGTGAGGATTCCTCTTCGCCGTTCAGACTTGGAGACCTTTATGGGTGTGCTAGACCCCATGGATCCTGTCAGTTTCTTGGATGGGGATCTCTTTGGGCATGCGACGTTGGTTGAGGCCCTTGCGCCGGGCGAAGTATGGAAAAAGGGTTCTTTCCATTCGGCCGCAATGGAAAACTTGCCAAGACTACTCCACTACATCAACGTCCACTCTTTCATGGTGACGAGCAACCGATCTGAGGTGCGTCGCAAGCATGCAACATTCATATACACTATGCTTAATAATTTGGGCGATATCAGCTTGCCCAAAATCTTTTTGGAGACGATGCTCGCGACATCTAAGGAGATTTCCTAGAGATATTCCCTTCCTTTTCCTACCCTCATCCCGAGGATCTACACTTCACACGGTTGCCCAGAATACATTGATGATCACAAGGCTGAACCACTAAGGCTTCTCATAAAAGACAACATCTCGAAGATGTTGACTCACGCATGGGGGAACCGGGGAGCAAAAGGAAGAGGGCAGAGGTGGATGACATGGCAGAGGAGGAGGCTGAGATCAGAGGCATGGAGCAGGGCGAGGGTTCACACGTGCCACATACAGATTTTAATGCCCACTTTGAGGTGTATCAGGCAGTGCAGGACCAGCGCTGGGAGGAGACCCAGCTTAGGTGGACTACATGGGAGTCACACCTAGATCACCGGCAGGTAGAGATGAGGCAATAGTAGGCCGATCTGCGGAAGGATCGAGATGAGCGCCAATAAAATAGAGCCGAGCTGAGGCAGGCGAGAGCGCATCAGCAGCGAGAGTTCCGTACAATGCAGACGATGATACGAGACATTTATTTGCAGCGGAATGATTCGGACACGACGCTACCTCCTCATTTTTAGGATACCTTTTATCTTAGTGGTTATGGCCACTAGGCTACTACCGTTATTGGGTCATTTTTACCTTTTTGGGTCGGATATTATGTTGTACTTTTTCTTTTATTTGTATTTCTTTCTTTTTAATAGTTGTAATGTATTAAGTTGTTTTGTATCGAACTTATGAAATGAGAAATGAGAATGTAGTTTGAGGTTGTTTATTGGATTTTGATGTGTCTGACCTTCCATTTTATAAAATCAAAATGTTCACCATCAATTTATTTAGTATTTGCACTTCATCCCCTCTATATTGTCGTGACTTGTGACATGAATTCTTTTAACTTAATACATCAGTACATATTCTTCCTATGCTTTGTACTAACTTGTTTTCCAGATTCATTTGGACTTGTACTTATGGAGATCGCTCCAAATTTGGGTAATATCATTATTTTCCTATCTTTGTGTTGTGTTCTTTAATGGACGCATTGGGTAAAATGCAACATTTAAGTTAGGGGGTGTGGGATATTCTATCCATTTCATTGCTTAGTCCTTGAATTTGACTACAATTTAGTTACAAAGCATGTTTTTGTTAAAAATTTGAAAATTTTCAAAAATATTTTCTATCTTTTTTCTCCTTTGTTGGGCATTTTTCCCTTGTTTTCGATGATAAACTTTAATAATTACCCGATCCATTTGACAATTTAATGATGCATGTTCTCTATTTTAGATGTTATTAGACTTTAGTCCTCAAATCATTAATATTATGAATAACTTCATGAATTAAACTTTATCCCATTAGCACATGCGTTTTTCTTGTTATATTGATTTGGTTTAAGATTTTTATAACTTGGTAATCTTTTGTTGCATTGTATATACTTACACTGAGTGAGATTAGAGACTTATCTTCATTTGTGAGTGTATACACTATTCTTTTCTCTTTGAAAATGTTACAATCATTGGTAATCTCTCTATTCTTTCATTTGATCATTCATTAATTGAGTTCATATATGAAATGTATTACTTGATCATGATTTTCATATATTGTTTTGACTCGAAAATTGCGTAAACTTGATGAAATGATCATAGTCCATCTTTGTATATCACCCATATAACCTTGACCTCACCTTTTATATGTTCCATAGTCAACCTACTTGAGCCTAAATACTAACCTTTCGTTTCATTACCCAAAATCCCATAACTAACTCTAAATTGGAGTTATATACCATACATATTACCTTACATACCCTTATTTGGATTGTTACTTAGGATTGGATGATATTGTTGGGTATTGTGGTTGCCATTTGAGCATGAAAAGAGTAAGAAAAGAATGGTGAAAAAAAGAGAAGAAAAAGAGAAAGTTGAAAACAAAAGAAAAAGTGAGAAAAATAAGGAAAGAAAAAGAAAGAGAAATTTGTATATATTATTTATAGTGATTCAATAATCCTTGTTACTCTCTCGATTGTTATATCTAATGCTCGTTTGGAAATCACTTGTCCAATTTTGAAATTGCCCACTTTTTCCCATTATCCCGAGTTTCATCCCCAAACACTTTGAATCCGTATATACATCCCTTTTATTTCATACCCTAGCATAGCCTACATTACAACCCTATTAAAGTCCTATGTGATCTTAAGTAGATGTAATTCAAAAGTTTAAATAGTTTTGATAATCTATGAAAATGCATTTTGCCTCTTTTATATGTGAGGTGTCTTTCACTGAGATTACAGTTTTTATTTTCTATATAGCGTTCTTCTTTTGAGAAATGTGTGCGGCCTAGTTTCCCTTTACATTTACTCCTTATGCCCGCATGTCCCTTGTGTTACCTCACTGATTCAAGTGTATTCATTTGCTGAGTATAATGCCCGTGAGGTTTGACTTTTATGCATGCTTTGATATTTACTATCCGATTTATTTAAGTTTTTGCCAAATTATTTTTTGCATGTGCTCACTCCCCTCCCACATTTTAAAGTTTCAATTCATTTAGGTGCATTCGATAATGTTAATAACTACAGACTTTTCACGTGAATTCATTTTCTATGTTAATAACACATTGAAATCTTGTTTGAATTATTGAGTTTGTCGCACACTTGATTGGGCATATTTTGAGGAAACTGTATGATGTTTGTGGGTTTCATCCCTGAAAACCCTCACGAGACGACACTTGTCCACTAGGGTAACCTAGGAGTTTACGGCTTATTGCATATGCTAAATGCAAACGAATCGCCCACGAAAGTGGCCTTATGCTTTTATATCATATTTTTGTACTTATCCTACTTTTTATCTGGTTGTAGTTCTTGTTGCATCCTGTTTCATTAATAGGCACTAGCAATGTGTCAGTTAGGGGGTGTGATAATACGCAAATATTACGTATTTTATCTCTCGAACCTACGCATTCTATCCCCCTCGGTGCCTTAATCTCTATATTTAAGCCCATTAACCATACAACCTCAGTTTATATTGTTAACATGCTATATGAGGTATAATTAGGCTTTTGTAGGTATTTGGATACTAAAAATGGAGTTCGGACGCATTCCCCTCAAGTTTCGTACGCAATCGCACGTTCAGGGAAATTTGGTCAATTCACATTTTAGGCACCTGGCTCAACATCTCACAATATTTGTATCCCTCCTCGCAAGCTTCGTGTGACCGCAAACGGTGCGCGATTCCGAGTCCTAACGAAGAAGTTATGGCGATTTTAGCAGATGAGAAAACCAACCAAAATAGGAGGAAGATTATGCAGCCCTGCTTGATCGATTGATCGATCAAAAGGATCGATCAATCGATGCTTCAGATTTTGGCCATCGTGGGTAGACAGTGGTCTTGATTTTTCACCATCGATCGATCGATCCCCTATTTTTTTGAGATATTTTCCTTTTCTTTTCTTTCATCTTTTCTTTTATCCCAACTTACTATATAAGGGATTTTTGTTGTAATATCAGAGATACTTTGTTTTTAGAAGACATTTTAGGTTAGGGTTTGGTTTTGAGAGCTCATCTTGTTCTCTTCTTGGGGTGACATCCATTTGGTTTTTTAAGATTGAATTATTCATTATCATCTCCTTTAATATAGTTTTGTTCCTTATTTTCCTTACTTTGTAAATTAGTTTCATGCTTTGTTAATTAGCTTACTTTCTTTATTTCTTGATTTTCTAGTTTAATGAGTTGTAATTTAGTTTAATCATGTTGTTCCCTTAGATAAATAGGGTCGGGATTTCGTTTCGCCATTAAGAGGCCCCGAGCTCCGAAAATTAGGTTTTGTGCAGAATTGTGTTTAATTGAACCCGTGCGTATTAAAGTCGGAGGATTATGCGTTTAACTTTCTCTGTCATGCATCGTTAGTGTTTATAGCTATAATCTGAGTTTAATCCGCGTGCGACCAATTTTTGATTAAATGTTTATTCACGCGACTTTGGCTTAAATTCCTTATTGCGCGAAGTTTATGATTGATTGATAATGCTCGATTAAATTGCTCTCGAGCCGAAATTCTGATTAATAAGTGTTTCAATCCATATGGTTGGATGATATCCCGATCCTCGCTTTATTTTTATGTAGACTTAACTTATTCTTTTCTTTTATTTACAACCAACCATCACCTTTTTCACTTTTATCCCTGAATTAATAAAACAATTACGAGATATACTAACCCTCGCTGTGGATTCGATACCCGACTTACCGCTATACTTGTATCACAAGTGTAGTCATAACTTAGGTTTGTTTGTATTATCGAGATGAAAAAGAAAACAACGATTGTGTCCTTACACAAATATACCTTTCACACGTGATCACTAACCCGGGCATCTCAGTGTACTTCCATGCAAAGACGTCTTTGAATTCTCGAATGAGCTTGATCAACTCCAGCTCTTTCTCATCTTCCAGGTCTTTTGAAATGAAGAATGACCTTGGTTAATTTCCATCCTCAGTTAAATCCACCTTTTACAGTTGTTGAACTTAAGGTTTTGGATAATCTTGAATGCATTCAAGCTCATCTTCAACCTCATCTACGTACTCTTGAAGATTTGAATTATCAATGACAAGACATTATACTTGATTATCAATCAAAAAATGTTCATATCTCGGGCCATCTTCTTCAGGGTCTTCAGCTACCCGCTCACATCTTTAAAGTCGATATATCACCCTTCCATCATTGAGCACCATCTTGTTGCATTGTCGCACAAGAGTTGATGGTGCTTTCCTTTTATTATGATTCCCCACCTACTTTATCATTGGTTTGTTATCTCTTCTCAATGCACTCTGTCGTTTCACCTCTTGCTTAATCAGATTTATCCCCTACTTCATTTTATTTCTATATTGGGAAATAGAGTGAAATTTAAGAATAAACTATTTTATTGGTTTAACTTTGAAAGCTTCTTTGAACTCTTAGCTTTGATCCCTCATGGGTACTAACCTATCTTTGATAGACGTCACTCATACCCCTTCGATATACCAACCTATCTTTGATAGAAAGACCTCCATCTAACAAAAATCTAGAAAAGGTTGTTCTATTTATGCTTGATGTCACGTACAAAGGTTTATTATAGGGGAACCTTATTGATCTATCTACATTTGAAAAAGTGATCTTAGACATAAATTTTCTTATCAACCTGGACATGGGTTCCTTCCACCTTAATGATCTAACAACATTGTTCTTGGCGATGTCCAAAATAGCCAGAGTAATTTGCAACCTGCTCTCCGGTGGCATCCCAGCCTTATCGAAAAACCATAAAAATTTTGGCAATTTCAACACAGCTTGATACTCCAGGATTGTATCTAGCTCATATTACTCTGCCAGACAAGCTTGTTCACTATCTCTACCACTTGGTTCATCGTAGGCAAGAACCACATTATCCATTCCTTCCAAACATCTATCATGAATATTTGGAAAACCCTCATCCTCTTCCATTTGACCTTATGCTTCCTCATCATATCCAATAAATATATGTGCCCCATGGGCTAGTAATGGATTGTTATTAACATTGCGTTAAGGGATTTGTAGAGTCCCCACCAACAAGTGTTTGTTGCTGGTCTTCCTCAGGGTAAAATATGAAATCGTGGGATGACCAATGGGCCAGTGGATCTGATAATATTTTGGATTAACTTGAACATCTGCCCACGAAGAAAAAGGAGGAGAGTTTTGGGGGATAAGAACTAAACCATTACCTAACACAATTTTGTAATAATTCATTTCCTCTTAAATGTTACAAGGCAATGGAAGTGGATCCTCATGATCAAACTTCCTCTTATTATTATTATTCTCATTTCTACCTGCTTTTCCACTTCCATCGATGTAGTTGACTCATGGAACTGAGTTGCTTTAGATTCCTGGCCGACTAGTTTCTTCCATACTATAGTAGTCATGACAGGAGAGGTCGAATGATCAATGCAATATTTGGGGCTGCTCTCATGAAGGTTATGAATGTTACTTTCTAGTCTCATTCATCAAGTGACAAACGAATTATGGTAGCAAATCTTCTGCACAAAGTTTAAGGAGATTCCCCTCTATTATAGCTTCTCGTACATCTAGAGATATTTCTCTAAATCCCTTGATCTAAGCCATCAAATCCTCACATGGCCTTTGGTTTTTTCAAGAAAGATGGGATAGAGTAAACTCATTGTCTACCAAGTATTATTTCTGGAGAAATTGCACATCCATATCCTCCCATATAGCCACACTCCTTAGGACCAAGTGAGAATACCATGTGTAAGCTCTATCAGTGAGGGGTTTTGAAAACTCCCTTAAACACAAATTTTTATTATTGCAATGAGCACCTAGATGCTCCACAAATCTCTTCCATTGTTCCTTCGGGTTCCTCCTTTCCCATTAAATTTTTTAAAGATTGGAGGAATATACCCCTCAGGATAAGGTTTGTCGTTTTACTCATCTGTATAAAGAGTACAAAAATCATCATAAATAGATGTTTCCTCATTAAATGTTTATGAGGATGATGTCAGCATCTTCAACATCTCCCTCTTGACCTCTTCAATAGTTAAAGAATGTGGGATAGTTGCTTTCACCGTTTTGGCCTGTGGTGGAGTGACAATAGGCAAAAAAGTAATGATGACTGTAGCTTCAACAGTTGGCATTTTAGTAGGAGCAAGATTGACCATAACGAGAATAGATAGACTGGGAGGTAAAATGAGAATTCTCGTTAAAAGAGCGATCGATTGAGTCATTGGTGTAACGAAGGAATTAGGATCCATCATGGAACCAAGCATCGTCATTACTTATTGGCTTTGAAGGAACTCTATAAACTTGACCATGATATTGGTCATTTTATTGGGATCCAAAATATAGCTTGTGGGAGCTTGTCCCCCAAACGATAGTCCTCGTGGCATCAGTTACATGAGGAAGCTCAGTAGCAGATGTAACAATAGCCTGATCTTCCTTGTGTTGAGCATCATCAAATGCCAGTGTAAGTTTTGTATTTTTATTCACCATTTCTTAATTAATACATCCCCAATGGAGTCACCAAATGTAAGAGAGCACTTCTCTTTGGGTAATGAGAGGAAGAAATAATTTATCTTGTCACATGGGTGTTTGTAGTAAAACTGAGGCATAACCCTTATTAATAATAATGTGAAAATTATACTT
Source organism: Sambucus nigra (assembly GCA_949130495.1). Classification (NCBI taxonomy): domain Eukaryota; kingdom Viridiplantae; phylum Streptophyta; class Magnoliopsida; order Dipsacales; family Adoxaceae; genus Sambucus; species Sambucus nigra. Next base: position 318,673,519 of record OX422215.1, on the reverse strand, counting down.
TGCAAGAGTGAAGATAAACAAGCTTAATAATGAGGAAAAATATTCTTAGTAGAGGAAATCAAATGTAAGTAACACAATAAATAACGTGGTTCACCCAACTTGGGCTACGTCCGTAGGGTTATAGTTTTATTTCACTTAGAATGAAAATCAATGTTTACAAATGCCCACTCTCAATAAAAAATTCACCTCTCTAAGGGTTTATAGTGTTTAAAAACTCTCTTAGAATCTCTTCAAGTCTATTGAAGTCTATTATAAAATCTCTCTTCTCTCTGTGTATGCTCTCTGTTTGAGTATTGTTATCTATTTTGCATGTTATCAGTCACCTCTCTTCAATGGAATGAAGTAGCATATATATAGCCTGTCTCCATTTCATGGGACCTTGAATCCCTTTTCCTCTTTTTGGACGCTTTTGATAGTAAACCACCATCAGCTGTGTAATGGGGGACAAAGCAACTAAGCGTGGTATAAAGTTATCTCAAAACATGGACAAAAGTATTATTTTAATAATACGTGTTTGTTGAATTGCCCAATACATTATATAAATTATGCCCACATGGTATCATGTGTAAAAGGAATATTCCTTTATATCAGATACTGCTTCTCGTGTCAGCATCTTTTTACATCTCAGGACCATTTTTTATCGTGCAAGCTTGTGGTTGCTCACAAAATGCTCCCTCGAGTGAGTTGTTCCCCAACATGATTTATTGTGTGGAATTAATTCGGTCTTTGTATTCTTTAGAGAAATTTCCTCAGTAACCTTCAGTTTGAGCTTCTTCGGTTCTTCCTTGAGCTTCTTTGATTCTTCCTAACTTGATCTTTCAAGTGTTCTTATCAACCTCGTACATGTAGCATCAAACTAAATCCTTATTTTTCCTTCTTAAAATAACGTATCTCTTAGTATGATAGTTTTACAAATAATCCTATTATATGCACTCCACTCAGGTTTCGACAATTGATACAAGGATACGTGTCCAGTGTCTCAAAAATGTGACCCCAAAATGCGTCCCTATATATATATATATATATATATATATATTAGAGAGGCTCTTGTCCACACTAAGTTTGCACATCATTTTTTTTAAATGGTAAAAAAAATATTTTTGAGGTGATTTTTTTGTGTGATATTTAAACATTTCAAGGGACTCATATAAAAAATTTCAAATCAAAAAACTTTTTTTGCTATTTTTAAAAAATTGGTCAAACTTTCGTTGTTTTTAAGCACTTTAAAAGTTGTAAAAGTTTAATCGATTTTTGAAAATAGTAAAAAAAGTTTTTTTGAGCTGATTTTTTTTATATGGGCCCGCTGAAATGTTTAAATATCACATAAAAATATCAATTCTAAAATATTTTTTTTAATATTTTAAAAAAATTGGTATATATATATTCTTTATGAGTTCATATTCTTACATGCTTGTGTTTTGTCCGATATAAACATTCGCTCCTCTATAACGACTTGTGATTCGACAAACACACCTACTATATTTTGAATAATTATTTTTAGGAACACTCCTAAGGATGAATTCACTCCGTCCTTTTCCATTGCGTGAGTTGAATGATTCCATTCTTCACTAATATTATGCACATGAGCACACATTTCACGGAGTCTAACAGGAGAAGATTAACACATGCCCATCAGAGACTGAAAGGGTGGGATGGGTGCCTAACACCTTCCTATTCCGTAACTTAGTCCCAGAACATTTGAATTACTTGGTTTCGCAAGCATCAGTATTATCCTTCATGTCGTTCTATCGAGACGACAACCTTTCTTTTGCCCGTTTTGTGAAAAATAGGTTGGTGACTCTATCTCTACAAATTATCCCCAATATTGACGACGATCGAGTTCCCAGAGAAAGGGAGCAAACCCCGCTCGCGTGCCAGAGTGAAATATAAAGGTGAGGCCTCGGGATGTCTACAGGGAGTGCCTTAGGAGTCTCGGTTCTTGGGCACTGCTTTACACAAACCCTGAGAGGTGGGAGGTCCTTAACATCATTTTAGTATGGTGAGACCCTTAAACATCATTTAAGTATGGAGAAATTGTAAAACATCATTTAAATATAGTGAATAATTAAATCTCTCTCCCGGTGGTATGAGGGTGCCTTAGGAGTATCCGCTCCTAGACAACACTCTACATAAACCATGAGAGGTGGAAGGCCCTTAACATCATTTTAATATGGTTAGTCCCCTAAAAATCATTCAAGTATGGCTAAATTGTTAAACATCATTTAAGTATGGTGCATAATTAAATCTCTCTCTCGACGGTATGAGTGTCCCTTAGAAGTCTTGACATCTAGGCACCACTCTATATAAACCTTGAGAGGTTAGAAGTCATTAACATCATTTTAGTATGATGAGACCCTTAAACCTCATTTAAATATGGTGAAATTTCTAAACATCATTTAATTATGGTGCATAATTAAATCTCTCTCTCACCGGTATGAAAGTTCCTTTGAGTCTCGACTCCAAGGCACCACTTTACATAAATTGAGAGGTGGGAGGTCCTTAATATTATTTTATTATGGTGAGACCCTTAAACCTCATTTAAATATGGTGAATAATTAAACCTCTTTCTTGGCGGTATGAGAGTGATTTAGGAGTCTCGGCTCCATAGCACCACTCTATATGAACCCCGAGAGGTGGTAAACCCTTAACATTATTTTACCATGGTGAAATTCCCTAACATATGTTATAAAAGAGACACGTACTTTATGAATGGTTTATGGTGAATGCATTATTTTTACATTCATTCAACGTAAATAGCATTATGAAAAGCAATGGGTAGATACAACACAGAGTTTCACAAAAATTTCAAAATTTCGTTAATGTTAAAGAACTACAAGAACTACTAAACACGGTGTTCAAAAAGTAGACAGTTGTAAAAATTGGGCTTTCAAAGACTATAAACGGTAGCCCAAAATAGAAATTTAAGCATCGTCCATAAGAGCTTTAGTGATAGTCGGCTCAATTGGGTTCTCATCGGGGTTAGTAGTTGTCCCTTCTTAGTTGTCTCCCAACTCGATCTCATCCTGATCATCATTCATTATAGTTTCAGACTCATCCATTGCAGGCTCAGCAGCATCAACCTCATCCTGAACCTTTTGAAGAGTGGTAACGCTCGCAGGGTCGATGAATATGAAAGAGGAGATGATTTCAGCTAAAAAAGGGCCATTGGCAACAAGGTCGCCACATTAGTTGGCAACTTGCTTACACACGATCTTGGCCCCCTTTTTTATGCACTTGATGGAATAGAAAAAAAACTCTACTAACTCTTTGAAGTCAGCCATAGCTTTCTTGGCAGCCATCCGGATCCTTTCATCCTCGTCTTAACTCTATTTCTTGAGATAATCCTTAAGAGCCTTAACCTTCACCTTATATTCCTGCTTTAGGTTGGTCAAGATCTCCTTGTGATGGTCCCGTATTCCCTAGACCTTAGAGTCATAATTTTTTTTTTCGATCTTTCAGCTTTCGCCTTAGCTCCCCATCGCCCACTTTTACCTTGGCCTCAGACTCCACCACCCATTGCTAGATGTTCTGAAGGGCGATGACAGACTACAAAAACACAGAAGAAAAGAGTTATTAATAGACGATATAACACTTCAAAATTTTGAAAAAGATAAAATTATGCAGTTGATATTTACCCCCGTCATCCTATGAAGAGCTAAGTGTCTTGAGAATTAAATTAATGGTTGTCACATTCAGGGACAACTGATGTTATAACCTTACGAGCTTTCAGTTGATTCCTAAAAAGAAAGTCAGCACTTACACCTAACTGGGACATACATGCTACCGCAAAAGTGTCACCCCTGATGGGAAGAAGGGGATCAACGGACTGTCTAGATAGACCCTCCTTCCTTTTTTTTATTGTAAAGGAAGAGGAATAGCGGCCTGACTAATTACCTTCTATCTTTTCTTGGACCCCTCAATAAAAGACGGGCCTCCGATAGTAGATTTATATTGAGTCTGAGTCGGTAGAGGGGACTTCTTTTAAAGATGGTCAAGCAGGTTAGTAGACACTGGTGCTGTCAATTACTAACTTCCGTTAGACACACCGACAGTTTCATCTGTAAAAAAATCAAAGATAGATAAGTATCGGCATATTATGAGTCAGAATAATTTAAGGATGACAATACTGTTATGAAAAGGTATAGATTTATGAAGTGATTCCAGTGGGTCCACCCCGAAGCCAAAATATTACAGGAGTTCAGGAATTATCAAGTCTTCAAAGATGATGAGACCATCCCCTCTGAGTTTGTCAATGGACTCTTTATATGAGGGTCTACTTTAGCTGAGACCAAGATACAGTCCCATTTATGAGGCACTCTAACCTCAACGGCATAAGATAACTCCCCTTTACCAAACTCCCAATCCCAAGAAATGAAGAAATAATGGGATTTCTAATTATGCTTGGAAGTTTGGTTAATGGGAAGAAACTTTATATCAGGGCAATGAGCCACAAAATGGTAGTAGAAATGATTGACTTTCATAGTGATCGACATATAACAAGACCCAAAGACATCAATCGAGAGATCTACATCGTGAGAAACTCTTCAAAGATGAGCCGTCGCAAAATCCTCTAGGAATATTGTGTTAGTTTGGCGGGAGCAATGTCAATAAAGGAAAGGATAACCCTAATGGATGGGTGAAAAGGCAGGTAGAAGTTGACCTTAAACATTTTCTCGTAGAAGGCTACTTGTCCCTCGTTTCTGAGGTCAAATTCATGCTCGTATTTAGTATGAAGTCTCATATTGATGGAGGACTTAATCTTATAGGTGTGCCTCCAGACCACCAGATCAGTGTCACGAACGTCACTGGGGACGGCTGAGGCTACACTTGTGTCCAAAGTGTAAGGATCCTCCTCTTTATCTTTACTGATATGGGCCTTGAAACGAGGATCATGTTACCTGAACTCGAACGGGGTTATCGTCGATACAACTATGGACATAGAAAGAGGTGGGGGCATATTATAAATAACCTCAACATCAGACTCATCATCTGAGATATCATAGATTTAGTGCTCAGGGTCCCCTGGTTGGTGAGAGGAAGTATTGGAACGACCCCGATTATTTGACTCGGCTATCTCGCCTTCACCAGAATGGTTTATTAGGACCCTCATTGCCACCTCAAAGGAGTCAGCCCCATTATCCATCCGGTCATCATGAAGACCTAGATTCTCAGAAAGGGATATAGCCCTTAGAAGATGAGGCAAGCATAGTGTCATTACTAATAGAGATGAAAACAACACTAATTGTGGTCTCGACCTGAGTAAGGTAGGTCAGGAGTAGGATGGGTTTTTCTACAGGTAATGGAGTGGGGGTCAGTGGAATATGATGCCTATGCTGACATGACTCGACCTAGGCGCTCCTAATCTCTCGTCTTATGCGCTCATGAAAATGGGGAAACTTTCACCTAGCTCGCAGCCTATAGTATATGAGCAAATGTAAAGAAAACTTAATGGGGCAACTATTGAAGATCAAACTGGGCAAATGAAAGGTTTTTTTAATGATAATTTTTAGGAAAACTAAGAACAACTCTAGTCAACTCTCACGGGAAAAGCATAAGAAAGCAAGAACTATAAACCTAAGATGGTAGAAACCTACCCAAAATAGTCTAAGCCCATGATCCTAATCTCCTATCCCCACTGAACTACCACCAAGTGGGTATAAAACACCACAATTCCAAGTCGGAGTTAATAGGAAGGTCGTCAAAAAATGTAAAAACAATAAAATCATTAATTAAACTAGGAGAAATGAAGAATAACTATAAAGTGGGTACCTAAAAGCAAGAAAGGCGGAAAAAAAGACACTGGAAATAGGAAGGCAAGTTCACTGAAGAAAGAGAGTTTAGAGAGAGAAAGAATTTTTGTGCTTTTGAAATGGTTTTGACATATATGAAGAAATATATAATAATGGGGGTGGTTTTACCACCTAAAGCATGTGAGCATTTCCCAATAAGTTCATCATTAGGGCAAAGGTGTTACTGATCAAGTCATTCAGTGAATGGAAGGTGTCTTACTTCTCAAGTGATAAGTGACACCTTTGCCAAAGTACAACACAACCATTATGTCCCTACTAACCATGTGATAACCTCAGATACGGGCTAAGAAACATAGGGATAGGACGAGATGAGTTTGCAGAAGTATTTAAACCTCAGTCTACCACTGGCATTGAAGACTAAGGTCTAAAGGGTGATTGATATGCATAAGTCTGGTCTTATCTCAATAGTACCCACCATGGAAGAGTCTCCCTATGTAAATTCCTTTAGAGTCATCACCTTCTATAAGCTCTCACCTACAGTCTCATCTTAGATGGTCTCAGCCTCAGAGACCAATCTTGACAGCTGGTTAGGGTAGTTATCTCATCTAATGATAAACAGTCTTGACCATTGATAGTGTCGTCCTCAGAGAGTACTAGGAGGCCGATCTAGCAACTCCATCTGTATCAGTCTAAGGCAGTCTCATCTCAGCTTAGCCATTGAAGGATGAAGCTCCAACACTCTCAGCTAAATGAGACACTATAGATCAAACATATCGTGCGTGCATGGAGATCATAACAGGGGTATTATTGACATATCCAATTAAAATTATTAAGGAGGATCAACCAACACGTGGGGAGAATATTCTCCATCATAACCTCTACACCCTTATCTACGGGTGTGATAAGCTAGTTAGCTCATCTCATATTCGTGCATGGTGTGCATGCTTGGGGGGTGACACTGCGCACCCCCATGCCTATAAAAGACACCTTGTGTCTTCTTCTTCAAGTACTAAAAACTAAAAACTTTATTGTTACTCGGTGCATTTGTAGAGAGAGAAAGAATCTTGTATACATCATTCATGGCATTTTACCCTTCTTTATAGTGAAATCACTCCTAAACTTTGCATAATTGATGTAGGTTAAGGCCAAACCACTTATATATTTGTGTTCAATATTTTCTCTCATCGTTTTGGTTGTTTCTATATTTGTTATTACCTTCACCATTGTTGAACAAGCTCCAAAATAGGTTGGACCTTAAAGGATGATTTCCAGCATCATCAGACCTATTAAATCAATGCCCCAACAATAAAAAAAACTCAATATTCAGAATGGGATTTAAGGGCATTATGTTCCTATGTGTGATATTTCTTAATCTCAGACATCGATCACAACTCATAGTGTAGTCATTCGAGTCGCAAAAAATATTATGCTTTGTAGCAGTTTTTTTGGCACTAAAATGACCTCTACAGGCTTGGTCATGGAAGAAAAATATTATGCTTTGAATCTCGTGATCGGGGGTGCATTTTCAAATGATTTGATCAGGATAATACTTGAAGATGGTATGGGTCATCCCAAAATAATTAAATGGCTTCCTTTAAAAATTTGGAACGATCTTTTTTGGGCAGATGCAAAGTCATCTCACCCATTATAAGATAATTCACAATATTGTCAAACCACGAAATATGGGAGACAAGTAATAATTTTTCATTGGGGAAAGACTCATTAAGTGGAAACATGTTATCGGATGTTTTAACGAGTAACCTACACAAGTGATCCGCCATTACATTCTCACATCCTTTCTTATCTCGAATTTTAAGGACAAACTTTTACACTAATTGGATTCAACTAATGAGTCGGGCCTTAGCATCTTTCCTAGATAAAGGGAATCGTAGGGATGAGTGATTAGTGAAAATGATAATTTTAGATCCTATCAAGTAAGACCTAAATTCCTCTCGCGTAAAGACAAAAGCGAGGAACTCTTTTTTGATCGTGTAACATTTCAATTGGGCATCATTAAGTGTTCTACTGGCATAGTATATAACTTGAGGAAGTTTCTCATCATGCTCTCCAAGAACTGCAACCATGGAATAGTCGAAAGCATCACACATGATCTCAAAGGGATGACTCTAGTTCGGAGGTCACATAATGGGTCCAGAGGTTAATTCCTTCTTCAGCCTTTCAAAGACTTAAAAGCAATCATAAGTGAAATAAAAGGGCGTGTCCTTAGTAAGAATATTTCACAAAGGTTAAGAGATTTTGCTAAAATCCTTAATAAATCTTTGGTAGAAACTAGTGTGCCCTAATAATGATCGAACTTCACAAACGATTTTTGGTGGTGGGATATTAGTAATGAGATCAATTTTAGATTTATCAACCTTGATATCATTTTCATAAATGATGTGACCTAGCATTATGCCTAGTTTGACCATGAAATGACACTTTTTCAATTTAAGCATTAGGTTTTTCTCCTTACAGCTCTTCAGAATAAGGGTGAGTTGCTTAATGCACTTATAAAAACTAGACCCAAAAACTAAAAAAATCATCCATAAAGACTTCAAAAATACATTTTTCCATATTCGAAAAGACACTCACCATGCGTAGCTGGAAGGTAGTGGGTGCATTGCATAACTCCAATGGTATGCGTCAATAAGAAAAAGTACCAAATGGATAAGTGAACGTGGTTTTATCTTGATCCTTATGAGTAATGGGAATTTGATTATAGACGGAATAACCATAAAAAAAACTAGCGAAAGGGATGAACGATTAATCTCTCAAGCATTTGATCTATGAAAGGAAGAGGAAAGTGATCCTTACTTGTGATGGCATTCAACTTCTTGTAATCAATACACACACGCCAAACGATTTGAAGCCTAGTGGGTACTAACTCATCTTTATCATTTTTCACCACCGTAACATTGGATTTCATTAGAATAACTTGAATGGGGCTGACCCATTAGCTATTAAAGATTGGGTAGATAGTATCCGGATCCAACAATTTGATCACCTTGACTCGAAAGACCTATTTTATATTGGAAATAAGTTTACAATGTGCTTTACGGGAATTTTTAGCATTATCTTCAAAGTGTATCCTATGCATGCACACCAACAGAGTTATTGCCTTAATGTAGGCTATGGTCCATCTAATGGATTCTTTATGTTCCTTGAGAACACGCAATAATCTACCTCCACGTTCTTTATCCAAGTCAAACACGATGATAACAAATAAGGTTTCAGAAGGCCCTAAGACCCTATATTCGATCGTTTCATGCAGTGGCTTCAATTCAAGTTGTGGACCTTTCTCAATTGAGGGCGGGATAGGTGATGTGGAGAGAGTGTCTCAGTCTTAGATTTCTAATCTCCTACTTCCATGATTGGGGCAGAGTCGAGGAGGGCATTGACTTCTTCAATCGAGTTTTCGACATCAAAGTCGGACCCAAAAAAAGGAAGATATGCCACTAAAGGGTCGTCATTATAAGGTTACTCGAAAATCCCTTGGACAATACTATAAATCATGTTGACGTCCAAGAGTTCATTATTATCGGGTGGTTATTTGGCCAAACTAAACATATTGAGGTTCATAATTATGTTCCCAATGTATAGGTTCAATTGGACACTACGAAACCTTATTACAGCATTGGACATGGTTGATGATGATATAAACAACACCAACAGATCAAGGTGTTGTTGAGCTCAAAGTAATAAAACAATGGAAGCAAGTAAGAAATATAGATATAGAATGAGCTGAGGAGAAGAGGAGAAACACGCAAATATAAGGGATTCATCCTATCTAGGCCTACGTCCACTGTGCAGGTGAGTGATCTTCACTATAAAATAAAGGGCTCTAATGGCCTTGTGATACAATACACTCACTTTCTCTCTCTACTGTGTTGTTTAACAAAGATTTTGCTAGGGTTTACTGTAAGCGATCTTTCTATAAGGAAGGGAAAGACAAGTATATATAGTGCTTGGGGGGTCTAGTGTACCCCCCCCCCCCCCCCCCAAGCATGCAATGAGCATGTGTCTGATGATCTAGCCAATCTCATGTGGACACCTGGATGTGCCACATGTAGTTAATGATGACCAAATATTCCCTCACGTGAGGGAATGATTTAGCCATAACGATTTTGTCCACGTGTTCCAAGTTTTCCTTGTACTAGCATATGCTCGGACCAGTGACATCATCAACTGGAACCTCGACCTATCTGGAGACGAGGTTGATGATTTTGATAGATGCATTGATCCTCCAACCATAAGTATAACCTCGACCGAATTAACTAATCGAGGTTAGGTAACTAGGCCTAACTATGGTGTCGGTTGAAGTAGAGTATGAGAGTGGTCATAGTAGAGACCATAAGGTTATTATTGACCTCAGATGCTGACCAGCCGAGGATGATCCATATCGAGTTGACTTTCCAAAGGATGACCTTCTTGCTGACTGATGTGACCCTCCTAGGGACACGATCATGAAATAGGATGACATTATTGCTCAGAGTATGAGGGTACACTTTAGTCATATCAATCACCCCTAGACCTTAGCCTTCTGTGTGAATAAATGGTTGAAGGGTATATATGCTCGGCTGCTTGGGTGGATGTTTCTACATATTGGGATATGGGAGTAGCCATTGGGACACATGTCACACTTAGAACTGGTTTGCATTTGTCCCAAGGCAATGAGTGATGTGACAGAGACTTTTAGGGTTTCGAGGGGAAATGATGAGAGCAAAGACCAAGGCTCCTCATCATTACAATGGTATTTATACCATTTTCTCTTTCCTTTCCCTTTTCTTCATCCCTTTGGTTTCCTACTGTTGTTTTCTCTGCCAAGACTCAAATCCTCCATAGCCAATCTTCTAGTTCACCTACAAACCCAAGTTCTCTCGCCTTACTTTTTCTTCTTCCAATGTTTGTTTTCACTCACGTATTGCAATCTACCCTTGATCTCCCATTATTGGTATGTAGCTTCTTTGTTTAGTTTTTTTTGGCGGGTTTCCTTTTTATGCTGAACATTTTTACCACTGTTTAGTGGATTTAAGGTTAGGTGAGTGATTGTCAAGTGGCCCTCAGGCCATATTTGGTTGTTTCGAGAGTGGTTTAAGCCTCAGTTTCCAATTTTTGGGTTTTTCGGTGACCCTCCGGTCATCATCTCCAGTGGGCTTCTTCTTCAAAGTTCTTGGTATTCTTGATAGAAAACCCTTTAAATTCCAAGCTTTGATCTTTTTTCTTAGGTATTAGAAGTTTTTTACATGTTTGTCTTGTTGGGTTTTCATTAGAAGTGTAGTGTCGTCTCTCGAATGCTACGACCTTTGTACAAGCTTGCAGAAGAGTTTCCAACTCTGCGAGAGAAGTGTTTCGAAAAAATTAGACAGGTAGAGTTAGTTCAAGCCGTGGCTCGTGAGGCCGAGGCTTTTCCCCTTTGACTAATATTTCCTCCACCTCTAGCCATCATATACCCTAAGGCTACCAAGGCCTCTGACCCTATATCGGAGTCACTTTCTTCAGAACCCATGTCTACATCTGAAGCTGTTGAGAGTGTAGACTCTTTCCAAGAGGCTATGGATTATTTCCCTAAATAAAATGGAGTTTCTGAAGATGAAATGGTTTCAAACCGTGCCTCGTCTTACAAAGATGTTGGGCCTTCACACAGATCTCCCTCTATAGAAATTTTAGAGCCTAACGTCGTTGATAATATGCAAATATTGCGTATTTCATCCCTTGAACCAACGCATTTTAGCCCCCTCGGGTATCTTATTCCCTATGTTTATGCTCGTTAACAGGACAACCTAGGATTTCTATGTTAACATGTTTTGCAGGGGTTAATTGAGCTTTTATAGGTATTTGGATCCTAAGTGGGAAGTTCAGACGCATTTCGCTTGATTTTTGTACACGATCTCATGTTCAAGGGCATTTTAGTCTTTTCGCAGCTTGGGCACCTAGCCCAACATCTTCACGGAAGTTGTAGCGCTCCTCGTAAGCTTCTCTTGGCCGCAAACAGTGCGCAATTATGATTCAGAACGAAGAAGTTACGGTGATTTTAGCGAAGGAGAAAACCAAACATGCCAAAATAGGGGGAATGGAGAAGCAGCCCTGATCAATCGATCGATCCTTCAGAATTTGTCCATCATGGGGAGACAGTGGGCTGATATTTTTGCCATCGATCGATCGATCAAAGGGATTGATTGATCGATCCCCTGTTTCCAGCTGATATTTTGGCTTTTCTTTTCTTGTCTCTTTTCTCTTCTATTTCATTTTCCACTTACTATATAAGGGATTTTGTTGTAAATATCAGATATTAAGAGATAGAATTAGTTTTAGAAGATACAATAGGTTAGGGTTTGGGTTTTTGAAGAGTTCTTCTTCATTTCTTCTTGGATTGATACCCTTTTGGGTTTGTAAGTTGACTATTCATTCACCCTCTCCATTAATTTAGTGTGTATTTCATTAATTCTTGCTTTGTAGTTAATTTACATGCTTTCATAATTAGGTTTACATGATTTCTTTCCTTGCTTTCTAGTGTAACTTTTTCTCGTTTACTTACCGCTTTCTTTACCACGTTTTTAATATGCTTTCTAGCTAATTTAGTCTAGGTTGTGTTTGAATTGAACTTACTCAGGTTGACGCGTTTCTTTGCTTTGGTGATGGTGTTTACGGGTCTATTTCGGGTGCGTTGTCCTAGTTATTGCGCCAAGGGGATTTGACGGGGCATATCATGTATGTCCCGTTCTTACGACCTTGCGTGCGTAATTTCTGGGGTATTTGTTGACGCCAAAATCATATTAGGCTTTTATGCGGATTTGGGGGCGTGACAACCCTTGGTTTAATTAACTATCAAAACGAGATGCATTTGTAATAACTCGTCAACCCATGTGACCATTTTGTACTAATTAACCGAGTGAGGGATATTCGACGCAACCTATAGTTTTACGCGCTTTATTAGTCTAGTTTCATTTTTCTTTGCCTAGAATAATCATTTCCCTTTTATGCATATTTTTCCTTTTTGTGTCTAATAATCTTTTACACTTTTATTGAGAATTATTAAATCCTATAAATTCAAGCAACTCGTCTCTGTGGATTTTTGATACCCGACTTACCGATGTGCTTGCCTCGTAAGTGTAGTTTTAATTTAAGTTTGTTTGTATTATCGCGGTGAAAAGAAAACAATGACTGTGTCCCCACGTGAACACACCTTTCACGCGCTTATCAAAATGGCGTCATTGTCGGGGATGAGTTTGTTTTAGACTTTATTTGATTTAGTATTTCATAGTATTTTCTTTCTATTTGTATTATTTGCTAACCTTTTTGCAGGACTTCCACATTTGAGCACTTAGAAACACTTGAATTTTTCCCGCGCACACCTACTTTGTGGAATTCGCCACTTCGAGCCATTTTTGGGGTAAGCATGTCTTATTCCAATTCTTTCGATAATCATTATGATAATTCTCAAAATTCTCGCAAACCTTTGACTTTTAGTCAGTACTTAGAATCCCAAAAAATTGCAACATCTAAAATGACTTTGGGCGAGTATTACAAAAGTTAAGCTTTGGAGTGCGTGTATTTTGATGATGATGATAATGATTTTGGGCCTTTACCTCCTTATAATAGGAATTTTGAAATGAATTGCCATAGTTTTCAAAATTCCTATAATAATGAGTTTTTGTTTAAGTCCGATGGTAATTTTCAAAGTTCCCATTTTCAAGGATCCGACCTATGACTTTCGGTGAGGGCTTGCATATGCTTGAAAATGAGAAACTTGAAATTCGTTATCGGGAAGAAAATCGTCTGTGGGAACATGAATTGGATTTATTATTTTAATCCGACGATGATTTTGCTTCCGAGACTTTTGAAGCCAAGGAATGTTTTAAACCTAATGAGGACTTTGCACCTACTTTGGAATAAACCATTCTTGACTTTTCCCATTGCGTAATAGATATTTAAAGTGAGGATGAAAATGTCGTAATATCTATTTGCAATGAAATAATTTCTTCTTTGGCCCCCAAAGAAGAACATTTCATTGAAAATGATATTATTTCCTTTGAAACTCAATCTTCATGCGATGATGATTCATCTCATGAGTTTGAATTTCTTTCCTCCCCATTTTCATTCTCTGTTCTCACACCGTCACAAGTACCCAATGATTCGGTTTCAAACTTTAATGTTTTACACCTTTTCGCCAATGAGGAGTACTTGCTCGAGTCGTCTTCCATGATCGCATCTTTGCCTTCGTGTGCACCACCTCACATTCCAATTTCAAAATCCTTAGGAGGAAATTCAGCTTTTCTCGGTCCCCACATGTTTTTGTCACCCGTTCAATCCAAATCCGCCGTCGTCCCTCCAAAAATTTTAATTGACGATGGTTCATTTCTTCCGCCTTACACATGACTTTCGTTGTTCAAACGGAATTCATATTTTTCGGAAGGCATGCTTGAGAGTGAGGGTACACCCGTTATCCTCCAAAGTCAAATCGTTTTCACAGCGGACCCTCAGTTATTTAGACTTCTAGTGTACAGTTAGTGTGAAGCCTAAATAGTAGGTTGTATATAGTTAGCTTTTTATTCTTTTTATTTATTTTTTCTTTCCTTTTTAATTTAGTCTCTTGTAATTAGTTAACTTTTTGTTATTCATTTTTGCTATGCTCGGTACGAACTTGTATTGTAAATTCTTTGGACTTGTTCTTATGGGGATCGCTCCAATTTTGGATAATATCGCTCTTTTCCTCTCTTTGACTTGGTTCTTAATTCACATTGAGGACAGTGTCAGGTTTTAAGTTAGGGGGTGTGGGATATTCTATCCATTTCTTTATTTAGTCCATGTTTTTTCTCACATGTTATCTACTTAGTATGCTTTTCTTAGAAAAATTAAAAATTTCAAAAAGATTTTCTTTCTTTTTTCTCCTTTATTGGGCAATTTGCCTTTGTTTCCGATGATAAATTTCAATAGTTGCCCGATCCAATAGACAACCCAATGATGCATGTTCTCAATTTTAGAAGTTATTAGACTTTAGTCTCGCTCATTGATATTGTGAATAACTTCATGAATTAAACTTTAATCCCATGAGAACTTGCACTTTTATCGTTATATTGATTTGGTTTAACATTTTTATAACTCGGTAATCTTTTGTTGCATTGTATATACTTACACCGAGGAAGCTTTGTACCTTTCGTCGTTTGTGAGTGTATACACTTTTCTTTCCTCTTTGAAAATGTTGAATTCGTTGGTAATCTAACTATTATTTCATTTGATCGTTCATTAATTGAGTTCATACTTGAAATGTGTTACTTGATCATGATTTTCATATATTTTTTTACTCGAGAATTGCGTAAACTTTTGAAATTATCATAGGCCTTCTTTGTGATGTCACCCATATTAGCCTTGACCTCACCTTAAAAGTTTACCCTAGTCAATCCCTTTGAGCGTAAATATCAACCTTTCGTTTCATAACCCAAATCCCATAACCAACTCTGAATTGGAGTTTTAGCCCATACATACACCTTCCATACCTTTGTTTGGAATGTTACTTTGGATTGAATGATGTTGTTGTGATGTCGGTTGCAATTTAGGCATATGAGAGTTATAAAAGTAAAGAAAAGAAAGTAGTGAAAAAGAAAAGAAAAAGAGAAAGCGAAAAGCAAAAAGCAAAAAGCAAAAGAAAACATGAGAAAAAGAAGAAAAGAAAGAGAAAGAGAAAGTTGTATATGGTGTATAGTATTCAATAAGCTTTGATTACTCTCCCCGATGATATATCTAATGCCTTTTTGGAACTTTTTTTTCAATTTTGATATTGCCCGCATTTTCCCATTATCCCGAGTTTTCATTCTGAACACTTTGAATCCGTACATACATATCCTTCATTTCGTACCCTAGCCAAACCTACATTACAACCCTATTCAAGTCCTATATGATCTTAAGTAGATGTAATGCAAAGGTTTAAATAGTTTTGATAATCTGTGAAAATGCATTTTGCCTCCTTTAGTGAGCGGTATCTTTCATTGAGATTACAGTTTTTCATTTTATATATAGTGTTCTTCATTTGTGACATGTGTGCGGCCTAGTTTTCATTTACATTTACTCTTTATGCCCACATGTTTCGTGTGTTACCTCCCAGTTTCAAGTGAAATCATTTGATGAGTGTAATGCCCGTGAGGATTGAATATATGCTTACGTTAACGCTTATCCGATTTATTTAAATTTTTGACAAATCACACTTTGCATGTGCTCGCTCCCCTCCCACATTTTAAGGTTTCAATTCTATGAGGTGCATTCTATAATGTTAATGATTTGGGCTTTTATTTGAATTCGTTCAATGTGCTTATAATGCGTATGAAATCTTTTTCGCCATTGTTGGGCTTGTCGCATGTTGGTTTGGGATTATTTTGAGGAAACCATGTGATGTTTGTGGGTATCATCCCTGAAAACCCTCACGAGACGACACTCGTCCACTAGGGTAACCTAGGGGTTTAACGGCTTATTGCATACGCTAAATGCAATCGAATCGCCCGCGAAAGTGTCCTTTTGCTTTTATACCATACTTTGTACTTTCTCCTGCTTTTGGTTTGCTTGTAGTTCTTGTTGCAGCCTATTTCATTTCTAGGGACTAGCAATGTGTAAGTTAGGGGTGTGATAATACACAAATATTGTGTATTTCATCCCTCGAACCGACGCATTTTATCCCCCTCGGGTATCTTATTCCCTATATTTATGCTCGTTAACCAGACAACCTTGGATTTCTACGTTAACATGTTTTACAGGGGTTAATTGAGCTTGTATAGGTATTTGGGTGCTAAGTGTGAAGTTCGGATGCATTCCGCTGGATTTCCGTACGGGATCGCACGTTCAAGAGCATTTTATTCTTTTCATAGCGTGGGCACCTGGCCTAACATCTTCATGGAAGTTGTATCCCTCCTCGTAAGCTTCGCGTGGCCATGAACGGTGCGCAATTCCGATTCAGAACAAAGAAGTTACGGAGATTTTAGTGGACGAGAAAACCAAACATGCCAAAACAGGGGGAATGGATAAGTAGCCATGCTTGATCGATCAATCAATCAAAAGGATCGATCGATCGATCCTTAAGAATTTGGCCATCGTGGGAAGACAATGGGCTGATATTTTTGCCATCGATCGATCGATCAAAGGGATCGATCGATCGATCCCCTGTTTCCAGCTGATATTTTGTCTTTTCTTTTCTTACTTTCATTGGGTTTGTAAGTTGACTGTTCATTCACCCTCTCCATTAATTTAGTGTGTATTTCATTAATTATTGCTTTGTAGTTAATTTACATGCTTTCATAATTAGGTTTACATGCTCTCTTTCCTTGCTTTCTAGTGTAACTTTATTGTGTTTATTTTCCGTTTTCTTTACTGCATTTTTAATATGCTTTCTAGCTAATTTAGTCTAGGTTGTGTTTGAATGGAACTCACTCAAGTTGACGCGTTGCTTTGTTTTTGTGATGGTGTTTACGGGTCTATTTCGGGTGCGTTGTCCTAGTTATTACGCCTAGGGGATTTGACGGGGCATATCATATATGTCCGTGATTACGACCTTGCGTGCGTAATTTCTGGGGTATTTGTTGACACCAAAATCGTATTAGGCGTTTATGCAGATTTGGGGGCGTGACAACCCTTGGTTTAATTAACTGTCGAAACGAGATGCATTTGTAATAACTCATCGACCCATGTGACCATTTTATACTAATTAACCCGGGTGAGGGATATTCGACGCAACCTATAGATTTACGCGCTTTGTTAGTCTAGTTTCATTTTCCCTTGCCTAGAATAATCATTTCCCTTTTATGCATCTTTTTTCTTTTTGTGTCTAATCATCTTTTACACTTTTATTAAGAAGTATTGAATCCTATAAATTCTAGCAACCCGTCTCTGTGGATTTTTTATTCTTGACTTACCGTTGTGCTTGCCTCGCAAGTGTAGTTGTAATTTAGGTTTGTTTGTATTATCGCGGTGAAACGAAAACGATGGATGTGTCCCTACACGAACACACCTTTCACGCGCTAATCAGTCGCCTTTCCTCCTCCTATTGATGTCATTCCTTTATCAGCTACCACTGGCACTGAGTTTGCAGAGAGGTTTCCCAGTGGTGTCCCCACTGATGCCCAGGCTATGGTTGCTAAGGATGATGATGATGATGATGATGAAGAGAGTGAAATCGACACCTCTGTAGCTGCTGGGTACGAGAGCTCTGTCACCGAGTATGACCTTCTGGTCTTCAGACACCTGTATTCTATTGATTCCTCAATCACCCTGACAAACCTCTGAAGGATGAGAGGGACTTTGATGGTCAATAGGGTGAAATCTGCGTCTATGAGCAGATGTTTAAATTAGGTTTTTGCCTACCAATTCACCCAACTATCCGAACCATTATTTCCTATATAAACCTTTCCCCTTCCTAGTTGTCCCCTAATGCATGGAGGGTCATGGTTAGGGCTATCGTCCTTTGGAAGGCTGTTCACCATACCGACCTTCCAGTTAAGGTTTTTATCAGATGTTATACTCCCTCATCTACCAAGAATCTTCCAGGCTACTACCACTTTGTAGCCAAAAAATCTGAGAAGAAGGAGCTCCTAGTTACCTAAACTTACAACCATAATTGGAAACCTTGGTATTTCTTCGTGTCGGGAGCCTGGGAGTTCGTCCCAAATGAGGCTGGTGGAACGTCTGATCCACGAACCTCTCTAAGATGGAGTAAAGTCTCTCTTTCAACAAAATATGCCCCCTGGTTTAAGCTAGGATAATTATAATGATGTTAATGACCTTCGCAACTAAGGCGAGAAGGTTCGTCTCGTCAAATATGAACATCTGATGACCCCCTACTACCTTTCTTAGACAAGTTTGGGAGGTGGTCCTCTGGAAGAGCTTCGTAAGTTTCAATAATTTGTTATAAGTTATGTCTCGTATATTTTATCTACCTGATTTTCTAACTCCGAGACTTCTTTTCATGCAGAGCGACCAGAAAGTATCTCTGACAACTTCTGGGAAATGTTTTCCCCAACCTTTAAAAAATCATTGAGAGACGAGGTAGAAAGAATGCACCTCCCCTAGCTCAAGTAAAAAAGAATGTCGGCACTTCAAAGGCCGATGCTGTCAAGAAAAAAAAGGATCCTGCTGATCCTACTCATACCAGACCAAATAAAGTTTTGGCTACCGACCGAGCCATCCTAATTTCCACTGACGACTCTTTGGTTGCTCGTTTGTCGCAGCTTAAGATAGGTGACAGCGTGATCGTCCATAGCATTCAAGCTGCTAATACTATCAGCACCATTATGACCAAGGAAGACAAGCATTTTCTCTAGGCCTTGGACGTCCCTTTGTTGGTCGAGTTTTCCCTTCACAGGGCAGTTCAGGTACTAAAATTTTTCTTCCAAGTGTTTTCTCTGCTTTTTAAATTCATCATTATTCATATGTCTAATATTTATCTACAGGGAGTGGCGTCTCTTCACTGCCTAGCTGACTAGACCTGAAAAAGGTTTCCCCTGATCCAAAAAGGCAGGGATGTTGAGAAAATAGAGGTCGATATCAAGGTTGAGTTGGAGAAGGTTAAAGTATATCTGAAGGAGTGACATAACCTATCACTCAGCTGAAGGATGAGCACAATAAGGCTCTGAAGGCAAAAGATTAGTGTCTTCAAACAAAGGTTGAAGCTACTGTCAAGGCTGCACTGGTCGATGCTTTAGAAAATATCATTGATGACTATAAAGTCTCTTATGAATTTATTGGCTTTAGGGTTGACTACCTGGAAAGAGGTATCGGGGAAGCTGGATAATGGGCTGCTATTAAGAACGGGGAATCTGAGAGTTTAACCATTGAGGATTTTATTGATCTCGACTTTGCAGACCCTCGTCTTGCCAGGCTCTGAAAGAAGTGGAAAAGGATGATGCTGCCCCCGAAAAAACATGTCCCCTGGATATCACTGAAATTAAAGATATTGCTCGTTATGAGGATGAGGTTGATATCACCAACACTAGTCTCGATAACACAATTCCTCTTGCTGATGGGACAGCTCCAACTGAGGGACATACTCAACCCTAAGGGCATCTTCTGCTTATTGTTTATTTTTATGAAGCTGGGTGTAATTTCTTCTCTTTATGAACTGTGGTTATAAATTTTTTGGCTCTTTTGGATACTTTGTAACCTTGTCATCATTTCCAAATGAAATTCCACCATCCATTTCTTCTATTGCTTATCATGATGTTATGTTTCTCTATAACTTATGATGTTCCACTTGTTCACCATAAAAATAGAAACATAATAACCATAAGCAGACAACGACAGAAACAACCCATATTAATGACATCACCATTAAGGTCTAATGCAACCAAATAAATGGTGTTTAGCCTCATAACTCACGAAATTAATGATGTTAAGGGTCTGAGGTCACCAAACTGATGATGTTTGTCCTC
The DNA here is from genome assembly GCA_949130495.1 of Sambucus nigra. NCBI lineage: Eukaryota > Viridiplantae > Streptophyta > Magnoliopsida > Dipsacales > Adoxaceae > Sambucus > Sambucus nigra. The sequence continues at coordinate 318,653,364 of OX422215.1, read as the reverse complement.
GTAATTCACCAAATTAACGATGTTTAGGGTCGGAGGTCACCAAATTAATGATGTTTATCCTCATTAATCACCAAATTAATGATGTTTAGGGTATGAGGTTACCAAATTAATGATGTTTATCCTCATTATTCACCAAATTAATGATGTTTAGGATTTTAGGCCACCAAATTAATGATGTTAAGGGTCTAAGGTCACCAAATTAATGATGTTTATCCTCATTATTCACCAAATTAATGATGTTTAGGGTCTGAGGTCACCAAATTAATGATGTTTATCCTCATTATTCACCAAATTAATGATGTTAAGGGTCTGAGGTCACCAAATTAATGATGTTTATCCTCATTATTCACCAAATTAATGGTTTTAAGATACATACACTAGTAGAAAGATGTTAATAGAACATTGATCTTTCTCATTGATATTTACTTCTCCATAATTTGATACATGAATTATAGGAAAGCAAGACAACTGCAACATCATAAGTAATACTTCTTCAAATGGTCGGCATTCCAAGGGTTTGAGAAGGGTTATCCTTCTAAATTTTCTAGCCTGTAGGTACCTGGGACGACTTCATCAGTAACTCTATAGGGGCCATGACAATTTGGGTGGAGCTTGTTGGGATTTTTACATGTCTTTTTTAGGACTAGGTCTCCCATAACTATCGGCCTTTCTTTCACCCTTTGATTATAAAATCTAGCAGCTCTTTACTGGTAGGCTTCTTGCCTCACCTCAGTATCTTATTTTCTCTCCTCAATTAGATCAAGATCCAGTCTTATTTCTATCACATTTCTTTGAAGGTCATACATCTGAATTTTATGAGTAAGAATCCCAATCTCGGTAGGAACGACAACCTTTAAACCATAGGCCAACATGAATGGGGTTTCCATTGTAGGAGTTTTTATTATCGTATTGTACGCCCATAGCACAGCATACACCTCTTCAATCCATCTTCCATTTGCCTACTCTAGCTTGTTTTTAATCCCATCAAGGATCATCCGATTTGTCACCTCGGTTTTTCCATTTGCTTGGGGTCGGTCATGGGTGGAGAATAATTGTTTGATCCCAACTCTTTCACAATATTTCTCCATAGATACTTTCTTAAACTGAGTCCCATTGTCTGATATTAAGGTATTTGGGAGACTATACCTGCAGATGATGTTTTTCCATATTAACTGGAAGGTCTTCTGCTCTGTAATAGTGATTATCGGTTCGGCCTCTACCCACTTTGAAAAGTAATCTATCGCCATAATCAAGTACCGATAGTTATTCACTGCTCTAGGCAAGGGTCTTACCAGATCAATTCCCCAAACTGCAAATGGACAGGGAGATGTAATAGAGGTCAGAGGTTTATAAGGTTGGTGGGGGATGGTATCAAACCTTTGACATTTGTCACATTTCTTCACATATGATGTTGCATCTTTGGACAGGGTCGACCACCAGTACCCCTGAGTTATGATCCTTTTGTCCAATGACCTTACTCCAATATGACTAGAGCAGGAACCCTCGTGCACGTCTTGAAGAATATATTGCACCTCAGATGGATTGACATATCTGAGCAATGGGAGTAAAAAACCCTTTTTATACAGAATGTCCCCAATGACAGAGAACTTGGCAGCTCTGTATCTCAACTTCCTTTTCTCAGCTTTTGATGGAGGTAGCTCCCCCTCTTTGATGTATCTAAACAGAGGATTCATCCATGAAGCTCATCTATTCAGATTCATATAAGATCTAGCTGAACTATCATAATCTTCAATGGTCAGTCGAAGTAGTATCTCAACTGGGACTATTCGTCTAATGTCAATTCTTGTATCTGAGGCTAACCTCACAAGTGCATTGGCTCGACCATTGTCCAGCCGAGGTATCCTCTTCAGCTTCAGTTCTTTCAAATTTTTAACATTGGCCTTACTCTCTATAGATATTTAGCCATTCTCTCGTCATTGGCTTCATATGCCCCCAAGATTTGATTCACAACCAATCTAGAATCACTATGGACTAGGAGATGGCCAACACTAAGAGCTCAGGCCAAGAAGAGACCTGCTACCAAGGATTCATATTCAGACTCATTATTGGAAGACTTGAAGTTAAATCTCAGAGCATACTCGATGTTTGTGTCGTCTGGTGCTAATACTATCAATCTGGCACAACTTCCATTTTCGTAGGAGGACCCATCAATGAAGAGGCTCCATATAGTGCTGTCCTCTGAGAAGTTTGCCTCTGTCAGGGATCCTTGTTTGAAGAGATATCTTCCCTCTTCATTCTCATTTGCTTTTTCTGTAACTGTGCTTGTCTCAGCCTCGTCTGTGGTAGGGTCGACACTTCTTCTAGGATGACTGTCTACAATCTTAAATTTGTCATTTTTAACCTCGGCCTCATTCTAAGTGAACTCAGTCACAAAGTCTGCCAATATCTAGCCTTTGATTTCCACCCTCGGTTGGTTGACAATATCAAACTCTTCTAGCTCAATTGCCCAAGCCATTAGTCTCCCTGATTTCCCAGGTTTGTGGATGACCTATCTGAGCGGTGATTCATTGACGACGACCATGGAGTTTTCTTGGAAGTATGGTTTCATATTTTTAGAAGCATGAATCAAAGCATAAGCCAACTTGTCCATCCTAGGATACCTATGTTCAGACCCTTGGAGCATTTTTCTGTTGAAATATACTAGCTTCTATACCCTATTCTCTTCCCTCACAATAGCAGCGCTAATGGCTGACTTCGATACGACTAAGTACACATACAACTTTTATCCTTGGACTGGACGAGATAAGAGTAAGGGAGAGCTGAGGTAGGACTTAAGATCTTTAAAAGATTTATCACATTCCTCATTCCATTCAAAAGCTTTCCTGAGGACTTTAAAAAATTTAAGACACTTATATGTGGCCCTAGAGACAAACCTGTTAAGGGAAACCACTCGTCCAGTAAGTCTCTAAACCTCTTTGATAGTCTTGGGTGTCTTTATTTCCATCAAGGCCTTTATCTTCTCTGGATTCGCCTCTATCCCCCTTTAGTTGACAATGAAGCCCAAATACTTTTCAACTCTGACACCAAATACGCCCTTAGTCGGATCGCGTTTCATCATGTCCTCATCCATGGTATCAAAGGTTTTTTCAAGGTCGGCCACATGAGTGTGAGCCTTCAGACTTTTAGTCAACATATTGTCCTCATAAACCACCATAGACTTTCCAATTTGATCCTCAAACATCTTATTTACCAGACATTGATATATAGGCCCGACATTCTTCAGATCGAAAGGTATCACTTTGTAGAAATACGTACCCTTGTTTGTGATGAAAGCTATTTTCTCTTAATCAGCTGGGTCCATAAAGATTTAGTTGTATCCAGAATATGCATCCATAAAGCTCATCATCTCTTGACCTGCTGTGGCATCCACCATCTGATCAATACGAGGAAGAGGAAAGCTATCTTTGGGGTAAGACTTGTTCAAATCGGTAAAGCCCACGCACATCCTCCACATCCAATGGGCTTTTGGCACTATAACGGCATTGGACATCCATTCTGGGTAGATAACTTCTCTAATGGACTCGGCTTCTTCAAGCTTCTTAACATCGTCTCTGATAACATCATACTTTTCATGAGAGTAGATCCTTCTCCTCTGCTTAATTAGCTGGGCATCTTTCATTACATTAAGCTTGTGACACATGATCTTATGGTCAATACATGGCATGTATGCATGACTCCAGGCGAAGATGCCATGTCTTCTCTTCGAAAACTTGATTAGCTCGTCTTTGATCTCAAGCTTTAGGGATTTGTCGACTTGGATGGTTTTTTCTGGCTCATCCTCATTGAGGATGATGGACTCTACCTCTCCCTTTTTTAGCTTTGTCTCGCCTCTTGGATCAAGAGTGTCAATGTTGTAAGTAATGGTAGCTTTTTTGAATGCTTCCTCAGCAGAGTTAGAGTAGCATTCTTGTGCCGGAGTTTGGTCACCCTGAACTTCCCCTACTTCGTAAGGAGTCGAGAATTTTATCATCTGGTGGAACGTTGAAGGCACAGCCTCGAACTCTTTAAGGGCTACTCATCCATGTATGAGTTTGTAGGCTGAGAAAATGTTCTCATCCATAACAAAAAAGTTAATTTTTCTAGTGAGTCATTTTTTCCACTCGTCCCAGATTCTTATATCCATCTCATACATCCCCAAGGGGTGAACTTTCTCTCTGTTGAAGACTATTAGAGGATGGTGGTAGGGGACGAGCCTTGCTCGGCTAAGTCCCAAGTCCTTGAAACAAGGCCAGAACCTAACATCTATCGAGCTTCTCCCATCAACTAAGATCCTCGGTAACTCATATCCATCCACCTTGGTTGTAATGACAACAGGGTCATCATGTGGACCTAGGATACCCTTAAAATCTAGTCTTGAGAAGACGACTATCAGTGTGTCCATGTCCACCTTATTCATTTTCACAAATTTCACTTCAATTAAAGTCGAGTGCACAAACTCGGCCTTTGTAATTGCCTTTGCCTCTGCCACAAGATCTTTTATGTCGTCTACCTCAGAGCCTCCTCCTGCTAGTACCCCACAGATCATACCAACACCAAAAGAGATCATGTTTAACCTCTTTACTGGGACATTATCGTCCTTTGGTGGGAGGTCAGGGTCATCATCATCATCATCGTCTGAGGTCTCATCACACCTGGCAAGGGCATCCTCTCAGCACTTGTCATTCCTTCTCTTCCTAGGGTCGGCTCGGCGACCCCGTGAAGCACCTTTATGTACATACTTCCTTAATTTTTCTACCTTCGGCATTTTCTTAATCTCGTCTTTTAATGCGAAGAATTTGTCAGTCAGATGGTCGTGGTCTTGATGGAATTCACACCATAAATTTTTGTTCCTCTTGTGAGGAGGAGCCGTTAGCTTTTCTGACCTCCTTAAAGACCGATCGCTCTTTATCTCATTGAGGATGTGCTCAGTGCTTACAGTCAATGGAGTGTATTTTGCAGACTTATCGTCTGCCGACCTTTTCTTCCCATCTTTGTTCTTTTTTTGAAACTTTCTTCCACTGTTGTTTCCTTTCTCATCCTCATATTAAATAGCCATTGCATCCTCAGCATTCATGACCTTCCCAGCAAGCTTCCATAATTGCTTTCCCTTTTGGAGACCTCCGATTAGGGTTGTTATGGCTATGCTTTCTTCATAGTCTTCCACTTCCAACTTCTCCTTGTTGAACCTTGCGATGCAGTCTCTTAGACTCTCATTTTTCCCTTACTTGACATAAAGCAGACGGGTCATCTTTTTCTGTGGTCTTACCCCAAAGTAAAAGTTATGGATGAATCGCTCGGCCAACTATTTAAAATTACCAATGGAATTCTTTGGTAGAGAAGTGAACCATACATGAGCAGCCTCGGTTAAGGTGCTTGAGAAAGCTCGGTACCTCATATCATCAGAGATGGAGTAGATATTTGCTACTGACTGGTATATTTTAATGTGATGGACAGGGTCGGTGCTTCCATCGTACTTGGGAGACACTACAGGAGGCTTGAATTTAGTCGGGGTTGGAAAGTTGACGATCTTTGCCATGAAGGGTGAACCCTCTGAGTACCCCCTATGTAAAGGGTCTCGAATTTTTAGGATATCCCCAATATTATCTTCAAGCCTTTGAATTGATTCATTCCATGGCTTAGCGATGTTGGTTCTGAGGTTGTCCCCTTCCACCTCCAAGCTGTAGCACGATGTCGACTGTTGACCTCCCCTTGGTCTCCGTCTCGGCCATGATGGGTTGACAATCTCCTATTTCTCTTCTGGAGCCATCAATACTTCTTGACCTTGATAACCTGTCCCTCGAGTCATTAACTGGGTCGAGCCTTTCAAAGGCCAACCCTCTGCTCAATTGATCAAATGCTGAGCCTCTTGGACGAACATCAGAATCTCGTCTCTTGCACTGACCTCGGCTCTGGTGAATAGGTCGTATAGTATTATTGGAAATCTCATATGGCTCCCAACATTCTACTGGAGCATCATTGGCCTCCACATCGTCATCTTGGTCCTTAGGGCAAGGGTGTCCTTGCCTCCCCAGGAGTAAGCGCCTAGGGTCAGCAACGTCCCTCCGCCGCTAGAGCGGAGGCAGATCTTTGCGTGGTGCCTGGGGTGGTCCCCTGGACTCCTAGTGTTGTTCTTGTGCAGCTACCGGAGTGATCATCTTCAGTGAGATTCCTGGTGGCCTTCTCATCACATTTTGGTTGCATTGGGAAAATTTCTCCAGCATAATTTGTTGACTAGCTACCAAGGACTTCAAGGTTGCAGGCACCATATCCATTTTCAACTATGGTGGTGCGTGGCTAGAACTTGGCCCTCCACCACCAACTGGTGGAGGCGTTGGTGGTAACTCTAGTGCCATATATTTGAGATGTGATTAAGATACTGGTGATCTTGAAAACCTTAATGGATCTCTTTCAATGGTGAAATAACTCCACACAAGTGGGGAGGATTGGTTCACTACCAGAGTCTCCTATGAGGCCAAGCTTCAATAAGGAAGAGATATAGCTTCTCGTTCACACAGACGGTGCCAAACTGATGATGCTATGAACAACACTAATAGATCAAGGTGTTGTTGAGCCCAAACTAATAAAAAAATCGCAATAAATAAGCAATATAGATATAGAATAAGGTAAGGATAAGAGGAGAAACACATCAATATAAATGGTTCAACCTATCTAGGCCTATGTCCACTGTGCAGGTGATTGATCTTCACAATAAAATAAGGGCTCTAATGGCCTTGTGATACAATACACTCACTTTCTCTCTCTACTGTGTAGTTTAACAAAGCTTTCGCTAAGGTTTACATTAAGCGATCCTTCTATAAGGAAGGGGAAGACAAGTATATATAGTGCTTGGGGGTGTAGTGTACCCCCCAAAGCATGCAAAGAGCATGTGTGTGGTGATCTAGCCAATCTCATGTGGACACTTAGTTGTGCCACATGTAGATAATGATGAACAAATATTCCCTCACGTGAGGGAATGATTTATCCATAACGATTTTGTCCATGTGTTCCAAGTCTTCCTTGTACTTGCATATGCTCGGACATGTGACATCATCAACTGGAACCTCGACCTATCGGGAAACGAGGTTGATGATTCCGATAGATACATTGATCCTCCAACCATAAGTATAACCTCGACTGAATTAACTAGCTGAGGTTAGGTAAATAGGCTTAACTGTGGTGTCGGCTGAAGCAGAGTATGAGAGTGGTCATAGTTGAGCCGATAAGGCTGTTGCTAACCTCGACTGCTGACCAGCCGAGGATGATCCATGTCGATCCAACCTTCCAAAGGACAACCTTCTTGCTAGCTGATGTGACCCTCCTAGGGACTCGGTCATGAAATATTATGACGTTATTACTCAGAGTACGAGGGTACACTTTGGTCATATCAGTGGTGAGGAAGGGATGAGACAAAATAACCAAAATTTATGCAATATGATTATGCATGTGTTGGTTATCTAAAACCATAAATTAATGGGAAAGAAAAAGTCGCCTACTTTAGTTAAGACTTACTCAATGACACCTATCGGTATTTTAATAGAATGGTTGGCTAAGTATAGGGTGATCTTAGTCGGCCTCAACTATCCCACACCTAGTTTCTCGTACGATGTACAAAAGAAGGTTCATGTTAGCTCCTAAATCTAAAGAGGCTTTCTCAATGATGTGCTCCCCTATCTTGATAGATATTTTCAGAGTTTGGGAATCTTTATACTTGGCAGGAGTTCTATAGGAAATGATCCAGCCTTCTTGCTCGGTGAGGAAAGATTTCTTGGGCTCATTGGTGTTTCTCTTGAAAGTAAAAAATTTCTTTAAAAATTTGGCATAGGATGGGACTTGTTGTATAGCATCAAGCAATGTGATATTTATTTGTACTTTCTTTAATGCTTTCAACATCTTATCAACTTGAGCCTTCTTCTTTTGTGCCATCAAACGTTAAGCAAATAAAGCTTTTAGGACACGGTCTCTACGATTTCTCAAAAGAATGGGTTGGGAAGGAAGTGGGATCCATGGGTGGATTTCCCTTCTCCATAGATTTCTTATATTCACTCTCAGTGGGTGGTGAGACGTTATTCTTAAATTCCTTATCCGGCCTATGTATGATGATGGATTTTGCATGATCTTTGGGGTGTGACGTGCTCGTGTTTTCCTGAACAACATATTGACCCTTAGGCATGTTACCTTTTGGATTGGGATTGGGTAGACTCAGGAATGTTCCCTTGTTTCTCTCACTCAACTCATTGGCTAGTTGGGTCAATTGAACCTAGAGTTTGGAAATCGATTGAGCATTAGCATATAGGATTTTTTGGGTGGATTGGAGGACATTTTAGATGGTTTGATGGAATTGAAGGGTACTTTGGGAAATCATGTTCACCGTATCCTCTAAAAATTGGATTTTGAGGGACGAAGGATACGACAGTGTGGTGGCATTATTTTGGAAACTCAGGGGTGCGTTACCTAAATATCGACCTCCACTTACATTGTATTTCCCTTTAGACCACGAAACTTTAGGGTGATCTCTCCATACTGGATTATACGCATTGGAATATGGGTTGTACTTTAGCCTTTTTTGGAAGAGGGCGTTTGCTTGCTTGGTGAGTGCTTTATGGGCTGAAAGGGTGGGGAAATCTATAACTAAATAGTTAAACTATCACAAAGCAAACATATATGTGAACGTACATGTTGTACAGCCATAGGTATAGCTCTATTACCCTCTTTGCTCATCTTTAAAGATCCTAAATGCCAGGCTAATATGTCCACTTTGGCATTTAAACCAAAACTTTGCTCAACTTAATGATTTATTCTCTCGTAGAATATGGCGGGCCTAGATTCCCAATGGGGTGCCCATCATTGGGACTTTTTCACTATGAATTTTAAGAATGTACACACGTCGGCCTCACTTTTATCGGTAAAATCACCATTACTCATTGACTCAAGCATCGACCAAGTAGTAAAATTAAATCCCTAATACAAAATTTGGACTTGATGCCCTAATTCAATCCTATGTTGAGGACATTGCAGTAGCAAGTTCTTAAATTTTTACAAATACATTCATAAAGTTTCTCGCTCTTTTTGGCTAAATATTTTGATGGTGTGACGTATTGTTGTTGTCTTTTGGTAAGAGACAAACTTTTGCAAAAATTCTATGCTCGATTGATTTTACGTAGTGATGGAATTCGATACAAGAGAGAGTATCCAACTTTTGGCTTTATCTTTCAAATAAAATGGGAACAATTTTAGTTTAAGAATATTGTCGGTGAGTTGTTGTAATTTAATCATTCCACAAAATTCTTTAAATTTGCACACGTGAATGTAGGGGTCCTTGTAAGGAAAAATTTCCGATAGACTCAATTTGTATTTATTTTGGCTTATTACATATTTGGACAAAACCTTTGAGTCATGGTTTAGAAATTGAGTATGTTGACCTTTCAAGCCTATGAGGTGTTTAATTTTAGACATAGATCTGAAGTTTCAGAGACTATATCATCATTTCTTATTTAGTTCCACATTTCATCTTCAACATCCGAGGAATCTCGAAAAGATATGGATGCATTTTAGTGTTAGTCTTTGATATCATTGGGTATTTCTTTTATATGTTTGAGGCTATTTTTCATAAAGGATTTTTTAGAAGATTCTTTTTTATTTATACCAAAGTTGTTTGAACAAATTATAGTCTTCATTTGCACGAGATTGGTTTTTCGTTCAAACGAACATCAAATAAGATTTCCCTGTTAGCAGAATAAATACCGTTTGAAGCTCGTTAGAAGTTGGTTCAAATGAGACAAGTTGTTCATTCGACCGAGTTTGGTTTTGGTCTAAACGAGATATGTTATTTTGTTCGAACGAGCTCCTGTGTTTTGTTCGAATGAGATTCCGTCGCCTCAAAAATCGTGTTTTCTATAAATAGGTGTGCCATGATCATTTTAAGTTGAGAATTTTGGCAAAAATAACTTTCTAATCTTATTGCAAAAGCCTCCAAAACCTAGTTTCATCCAAACTCTTTGAGATACAAGTTTCAATATTTATGTTCTTTGAGACCTCATTCGATATCAAGGTTTTACTCATCATCATCCTTGTTGAGTAGATTTCACACGGTGGATTCTATGTATGTTGTTTACACACGGTGGACTCTATGTTTGTGGTGTTGCAATGAAGAATCGACGTGTCTGTGTTCCATATTTGTAGATGGTTACCGAGCCTTGTCGGTGAACACCGAGTCATGTTTGGACTCACGCATTATGGTAGTTAGGTGGGGGGACTCTTCTTGTCTATGTGGAGGAGAGGCTGAAGATTGAATGTGTATCAAGGCTTGCGAGGGCATCGAGTCATTGTGTAAGTCAATCTGTCGACTTTCGTAAAACTTCATCATAGTGAATTTTTGTGGTTGGGTCCTCCGAGGATTTTCCCATTGTGGGTTTTTCTCGTACATCGGCGTGTTGTTTGATTGATCTTATTTTATCTACTATCACCTAGATGCATGCTTTAGGATAAAGATAAAATTGGTTAATCTATTTTATCACAAAAATTGTTTAAAATTGGTGCAAAGTGTAATTTGTAATTATCATATTTAAGTTTAATATTTAATTTTAAAAAATTAAAAATTGGCTTTTGGTATGACCACTCCTTATTATATCTGTTTTTCAAATTGGTATCAGAGGCATAAAACTAAGTTATTGTGTTAGATCCGTGTTTAGGCATGAGTTTAGACGTTTTTATTCGGAGGGTGAATCATTTTCTAGACCACTTTTGTTTGATGGGTCTAACTGTGCATACTAGAAAGCGTGTATAAAATAAGTATTTAAGTCTATAGATGAGCGGGTATAGAAGTGGTTATTAAGGGCTGGTCCCCACCCACAACCTTAGCTGGTGTTTATAGGATTCCTAAGCTCATAGAATCGTGGAGTGGGAAGAGCATAGGTTATAAAATTACAATTTGCGAGGTTTAAATTCTCTATTTTGTGTTGTTACACCAAAGGAGTTTCGTCGTATTAGGACATGTGAAATATCTAAAGAGGCTTGGGACATACTCCAACTCACCCATGAAGGTACTATTATTGTTAAGACATCCAAACTCCAAAACCTCACCACTCATTTTGAAAATATTAGGATGGGGGAGAGTAAATCATTTGATGATTTCTACTCTACATTGTCTGATATTGTGAACTCGTTGTTTCACTTGGGAGATAGAATACATGATACCCATGTAGTTAATAAAATATTAAGGTCCTTGCGTGAAAGATTTAATTCAAAAGTGATAATTTTGAATTCATTGGGTACTTTGGACTCTACGAAACTCAAAGAGCTTGTATGTGATCTTCAAACTTATAAGCTCGATATATTTTCCTCCAAAAATATAAATAAAGATAAGGGCATTGATCGAAAAGGAATAAAGGAGAAAACACGTGTTTCGAATGATGAGTTTGACATCGATTTTGATGATATTACCATGTTTATGAAGAAGTTTAGAAAATTTTGCAAGTTTGAAAAACAATCGAAAGATGTAAAGAAGTTTGATAAAAATAAGTATAATAAGGTCGATCAATTCTCTAAAAATATAATGATAATTTTAAGAGGGATGAGTCGGATAGATGTTTTGGGTGCGAGGATTATTGTTATAGGGCAGTTGAGTGTCTGACTAAATAATGAAGGAGAGCAAGAAATTGAAGGTGCACAATTTAACCCTTAGAGGTAGTGATCCATAAGAGAAACTTTATTCCCCTATTGACAGCAAATACACCGCGCTCATGGTTAGTAATGAGAGCCTTAATGAGAATCTTTCGATGAATATAATTCTGAGCATGACTCCCAAGTGATTGATGGTGGGGAGAGTGTAAAAGAAGAGGAGGAAGAGAATGAATTCCAAGTTTCCTTCTGTGAGTTGCATGTGGATACGATGAAATTGAAAAATGCTAACTTGAAGTTAAAAGATAGGTTAAAAGAACGTGCCTTAGGTAGAGATGAAAATGTATTGATGGAGGACTTTAGGGAACGTGAGAAGGATCTTAGGGAAAAGCTCATATTTATTGAGGGGGAGAGAGATAGCCATCAAGGATTAATAGAGATTTTGAATAAGGATTACCTAATTTTTAACGAGCCTCGTTGTTTGCTCGAGTTAAAGGATAGATTAACAGACTCGAGTAATGTCAAATTTCATTTTGAATTTAGGTGAAAAAATTAGATAATATATTAGGCACCGTTCGAATCAAAGATGACACGAGAGGGATTAGCTTAGATATTCCAAATGCTTCCGCTACTAAAGTCCAGACCATAATTTTGAGAGAGTCAATCGCTGGCAGGAAGGTTAGAAAATGTCAACCCTTAGGTAACACCCCTCGCCATGTCTACAGATGTGCATATTGTCGTACGAAAGGTCACCTTAGGAATTTTTTCTATGATTTTAGAAACAGTCCTAAAAAGTCTAAGTCTAGAGTCACCAAGGTTCTTAAAACCCTAGAGCGTCACATCTCACCTATGTGGGTTAGGAAATCAGATTTAAAGTCTTTACATATTTGACTTGTTGATTCTTAAATACTTGCACATGATACTTTGCATGTTATATTTAATGGTTGATTGTGTTCGCATGTTTACATACACTAGTTTTTGTACTCCATATTGTATGTGTTTGCTAATAGCATGCGATTTGAGTCTTTTGTCTTTTGATATTTCTCTTATTGGGTCTTATTGATAAAATACAAAAAGATTTGGTTTGTTTTTTGAGTTGTTTGTGATAAATTAGTATCATTTTAAAAAATGTTTAAAAACTCAAAAATATTTTTGATTTATGTGTAGTTTAATTTTACACATTATATATGGCATATTGATGTATTTGAATCCACTTCATTCCATGCTTTAATGTGGCTAGGACATTTGCTTATGATTTTAAATGCTTAGATTGTTATTAATCATGATTGCATGGAGTTGTTTGACTTTGATTTGCTTCATGGATTCACTTTGTATATTCCTCCACACACACATGCACGTTCTCTTTTAAACTTTAACTTGGCATGTTGTATTTGAGCTAAGTGAGATGTTCTCCCATCAATCTTGTCATCTTCATATCTTTTGACTATGGTGGATTTTGTTCATGTAAGAACCGTTTCCCATAAGTACGTTGTTATTTATTGTATATATGAGGGTGCACAGTGAAAGGTCTATGAAAAGAGAAAATTTCATTTACAGGAACGCCACCATCAGCAATGGCCTAAAAAAATGAGCAGCAAAAAGAAAATATTAAGGACCAACATGTTTGTTTGTTTGATTTAAAAAAATGGTATCTTCAAAAAGTTGAGTGAAAAAATAAATAATATTTGTTTAGCTTTGGAGGGTGATATAATTAAAGATCAACGAGTTTTCATAATGAATCCTAGTTATGCTTAACATGTCATGATGCTATTAATTTATAGAATAATCAAAATTCTAGTCTTGTGTGCATTGTGCTTGTTTATTCTCTGAGTTCACTTTATCTGTCACTTGAGGCTAAATCATAGTTCGATAAAGTTTTGCAGTAAAAATAACTCCTTGGACATTTTTGAGTGATTGGGTCATAATTCTATTTGCTTCTAGTTCATGCCCCTTCATTTCATCCCATATGTTTAGACACATCGATACTATGCTGGTATGTAAAGCTCATGTGTTTTGTGTCATGTTGTGATATTTATACCTATATATATGTGTATGTGTGTTATTGGTATATTTTACATATTTATATATATAATATCATTTATTTTGAGTCTTTGTGTTTGCATTTAATCCATGTTTTCCATTTTCCACATCTTTCAATCAAATTGGCACATTGGTATCTCGTGTTGCTTGTTTAGATTGATATCTCATGATTCATTGTGTATTCAAGTTGATAACATTTATTGCATCAATATTGGTATTGATTGATCATTGTTTGGATTGTTTATGCTTGTGTTGACATGTTGTGTTTGTTACACTTTACACCATTGCATAATATCATTCTTTCTTTCGTAGTTTTTATTAGTATCATATTTTCTATGGGGAAAAATGGTTTATTCTACATTTTTGCTTTGTCTATTCCTGAACAAAAAGGGGGAGAAATGGTATCTTTCACTTCAACTTTAGGAGGAGATATTTATCCTAGGGGGATACGTCTTACCTAGGTGGGAATCGTTAGATATAGGGGGAGTTTATTAATATACGGATTTATATTATTTATATATTATCTTAGCATTTGAAGGTGTGTTTAAGTGCCTAGGTTTGTAAAACGTGACAAGGTCAGGCTGCTTCACGGATTGCTGAGATGAGGAGAGACCTGGAGACTCTTATCCGGGAGCGCGACACTTCTTGAATCTCTTCTTGTATGGATGGCTTATAGATGCTTGTAGGACTCCTTGTTTTAGCCTTGATTGTCGGGCTTGTAGATAGCAGAGTCATCACGGCGAGGGAAATCCTTATTTCAGGATCGTATCAGAGAGCTCGAAACCCAGTGTCAGTCAAGTTTGTACTTTTTTCCTTTTGGGATTGAGCCTTTTAGATGATCTTGATGGTCCATAGGTTTTTATTGTGTGTTTTGCCCCGGAGTAGACAAACGGGAGAGATTTGTAAGGACAATTTTTTGATAGAGTAGTTTGTATGTATTTTGGCTTATTTCGCGTTTGGACAAAGCCCTTTATCTATAGGTTAGGACTTGAGTATATTGACCTTTCACGACTATGGAATGTTTGATTGAAGATGTGGAGATGAAGTTTCAGAGACTACAGCATCATGTCATGTTTAGTTCCACATTTTGTCTACAACATCTGAGGAATCTTAAAAAGGTATGAATGCATTTTAGTTTGATTCCAAGATATCATTGGATGTTTGTTTTATAGGTTTGAGGATATTATTTATAAAATATCTTTTAGAATAAAAAAAATTATTTTTGAACAAAGTAGTTCGAAAACTTTATATTATTCGTTCGAATGAGATTGGTTGTTTGTTTAAATGAACATCGAATGAGATTTCTCCGTTAGCAAAATAAATATAATTTGAAGCTCGTTAGAAGTTGGTTTAAACGAGATGAATTGTTTGTTCGAATGAGTTTGGTTTTGGTTCAAACGAGATATAATGTCTCAATCGAATAAACTTTGTTTTCATTTGAACGAGATTTTTCCACCTCAAAAATCGTGTTCTCTACCAATAGGCTTACTAGGAACTTTTTCAAGTTGAGAATTTTGGCAAAAATCACTAATTAGAATCCAAAAGCCTCCCAACTCTAGTTTCACCCAAACTGTTTGAGATCCAAGTTTCAATCTTTATATGCTTTGAGATCTCATTTGACTCAAGGTTTTACTCATCATCATCCTTGTTGAGTACATTTCATATGGTGGATTTCGTGTTTGTCATTTACATACAATAGACTCCGTGTTTGTAGTGTTATGGTAAAGAAGCTGTGCATTCGTATTTATATTCGTAGATGGTTGTTGAGCGTTATCGGTGGACATCAAGGCATATGCGAACTCATACATTGTGAAAGTTACATGAGTGGACTCCTGCGTGTCACTGTTGATGAGAGGTTGAAGACCTAAGATGCATCAAGGCTTACAAGGGCATCAAGTCATTTTGTAAATCATCTGTCGACTTTTATAAAACTTCATCATAATGTGGTTGGGCCGTTCAAGATTTTTCCATTTGGGGTTTTCCTCATACATCACCATGTTGTGTAATTGATCTTATTTTATTTTATATCACCTAGATGCATACTTTAGGATAAGATATAATTAGTTAATCTGTTTTAACACAATAATCGCCTAAAATTGGTGTAAAGTGTAATTTGGATTCATTCTGTTTAATTTTAATATTTAATTTCAAAAAAATTAAAAATTAACTTTTGTTTTGACCAATACCTATTAGCTTGCTTTTCAGTCCTCTTTTTTCTACCCCGAAAGACAGGTAAAATTTAATTGTTCCTGACTTGAATTCAAAGTTGATCACGTTATATGGGGGAAGACGTATGCACGGGATTTAACTCAACCTTTTGGGATAAGGGTAATCCTTAAGGGAACGTGGTACTAAATCATCTCCCATCTCAGTAAATATCAAAATTCTACCAACAAAAGTACCCAGAGTGCTAGACTCCACACTAAAGGGACAAACGGTAGGATCTCAAAACCAACTCCGCATACATTATGCTCACTCGAATTTCTTCTTTTTCTACCTTTTTAATTTTTTTTTCTAATGAAAGTAAAAGAAAATACTTTTACTCAAAACTACATAATTCCTAAACTAACACAAAGCATTTTGAAGTATGTAATTTTGATGACGATGCGAGAAATCATATTTAGATCATTCCTAACCATCATATCAAGTGTAAAAGCATAAAATAAGCAAGTAAGAGAAATACAACGCAAGATATATAGTGGTTTGGCTATAAAATGAGCACGCATCCACTTTTGTGCCTTACTCTCATTATGCATAATCATTAGTACAAGATTGAGTTGCCATTAAAGGCGTACAAGAGAGAGAAGGAGAGAATATATGAGAAATATAATGTCGTGAAGGCCGGGATGCATCCTGTAGAACAAGTCTGTGGAGGGTTGCGGACTTGTGTATCCCTTGAGGCCTGAGAGTTTGTAGAGAGAGGGTGTGTAGAAATTTGGGCAGGGCTTCGCTACCCAAAATTATCCCCTTAACTGTGGGGTGACTACTTCTATTTATAGAGGTAGAAAGGTTATGTCACGTGCACGGAGCACGTGACAAGTGGATAAGTTGTACGATTAAGGAATCCTTATAGAAGTAGGATAGCTGGTAAGTACATGCCGACATGGCTAAATCTGAGACAGAGTTTACACTGCTGAAGGGGTAGGCGATCATGGCATGTTAAGAGTTAGGTTATAGCCCTTTATTGTCTAAGTACTTGTTGTGACATGTTTGTGTCCCAAGCAGCAGTTATAAGGTTAGTAGAGAGGGGGTCATGGACTGTCTAATCCCTAAGAAGTGACTATAATTAAGGTTAGCAGGGATAGGGAAGCGACCTATCTAAGTCCCAGGCAGCGATAATATACCCAAGCCTTCTGCGGCCAAGGTACCAGTATTGGGCATATCAATAAGCCCCCAAGCCTCAGTGCCAAGAGGTTGTGGTTTGGTATTGCGAATGCATTTTATGCCCATTAACGTGGTTTCATTGTTTGTGGTCTCAGTAGTTCATGTTTACTTGGGAAATGGAAGGGTACCGCGACCAATGATTTGTGATGCTTCACCTTCTCATGCCCTCTTATATAAATGGAGGAATGTCGTGGCCTCATTACCTTACTAACACTGTTGAGAGAAAATTAAGAGGCGACTTCCATCCATTTCATTTTCCAGTTTTTGATGGAGGTTTACGGTAGTTTCATGGTGTTTCAAGGCGGCTTCTCTTCCTTTCAACCACTTTTCTCGGATTCGAAATAAGATTTTCTTCCTCTTCTTCCTTAATTCAAGTTTTTCTCCATATAATTTCTATAGTAAATTCAAAACTTTATGTCATTTATGTATTGAATTCATACTTGAACATTTTAATCCCATATGTAAATTTGTTTAGAAACTCTTCACTTGAACTGTTTGCATTTCATGCTTCGATTTTTTTGTCTTGGTTGGAATTTCATTTTTTTGTAAAAATTTAATAAAATTGGTAATTTATGGGTTTTCTTGGGTTCAATTGATGAAATTGAATTTTTCTAAAATTAGGAATGTCATGGGTTCAATTGATGTGTTTGGCACATATTTTTAGGTTAGGGATGATAGGATTTGGCACATGGGGAGTTTCCTAGGTTGAATCTTTGCCTAGCCCCCAATTTGGATTTAATTTTTGGCGAAGAATACCAAGAATATACCCTGGTCGCGACCGAGTAGTGGTTCTGCACTAACTTGCAGCGGCCTCCTTTTCATCCTTTCTTGTCTAAATTCTCCCTAGTTGTAGCCTCTTAGTTGGTTTAAACTGACTGACTTCAGTCTTTCTTTTAACTATTCCTGGATTAATATGCCCTTTGGTTGCAGCCTATTAGGATCTTTAGGTTAGATGGTTGCAGCCTCTGGCTTGAACTTGATGCTTTTTCTTTCCCTTTATTCAAATTCTTCTTTACTCTCGTGGCAGTGGCTTATTTTTCTTCTAAATTCCTTATTATTCATCTACCTATAATGTCGAGGCCTTGACAATGGCATTCTGATCATAATGGTTGTAATGTCTTATTGCATAGCCCTTTTGCTTTTACAGGTCCCTTGTCACGGCCTTATGCATTGGAACACTTGGGAGTACTTAGAGGATTTTTGTAAGAGACACTTTGGTGTTCCTCCTCCAGCAGGGCTTCACATAAAACCTTTAAGAACCAGTGGGCCTTGTAGACTTAAGGACTACCCAAACTGTGTGAAGATTGATTCTCATTCTGTGAATTCTTCCAATTATAGGGATCCCAGGGAGACTGTGAATGATATGGAGGGTGATAATCACTCCAACAACCATCCTCATGCTGAAGTGAATGATGCGGCAGAGACCAACGTGTTAGCAGTAGCTGCGGAGGCTAGAAATAACGAAGCTAGCACATTTGGCCGCGGAAAGAGATTGAAAAAGATCATGCGGAACTTTACCATCCTTACATCATGAATGGGGAATGGTTGATTGCCTTATATGTGGCTTTTAAGTTCCCCGAAGGAATAATCTTCACACTACCCTCTGTGGAGAAGAGGTCATGCTCCGGGATCCCTAATAATAGGGTCTACTTCCACCTTCAAGCCTTTCTCTTGGGGTTGCGATTTCTAGTCCCAGTTCCAATTAGAAAATTTCTAAGTGTCATGAATTTGGCTCCAATCCAACTAGATCCAAATAGTTAGAGGGCAATTCTTGTTGCCTTGTTCATCTGGAAAAAGCACTTCAAGAAAGATATTACGGTCACGGAGTTCTTTGGATTCTACAGTCCTGAAGAGAAATCCGTAAATAACCTACAGTATTACTACTTTAGTCTGAAGCATGGTGATAGGTATCTGCAGAGAGGAAAGCCTTCCAGTATCAAAAACTGGAAGGGTAAATTCTTTTTCATTTACGGGGAGAACGGTAGATCCACCCAGAAGTAAATGAATTAGAAACTGAGTTCAGGGTGCCGTGGAAGTAGGGTCGCCCACCCAAAGAGAGTATAACCTCTCCCACATATTTACTGTTTTCCTTATCTACTTTATTTACTGTAGCTTTTCTTTTTGTGATAATTGTCGCAGCCTTTACTAACCCCTTGAAAAGTTTTTACAGGCCCAAAACTTTCTAGTAGGTAGAGGAAGAGGATTAAATCTGCAGTCTTTTTATACAACGAGAAGGAACCTTTCCTCGCATGTTTACTTTGTGGAAGTTATTTAAAATAAGATACTTCCCATCCCACAAAGCACCCATGATAATAGAGAAATGTAACTTCCTTTTCTTCTGAATACTGCTGTGGAGGGTGACTATCATAAACTCACATTTCTTTTCTCAGGTGGTACCGCATAAGAGATTGATAGAGAGATCCTCATTGATCAACTTAATGAGATAGATGAGAATGTTAAATGCCTCAACCAGTCCCCAAAAAATAAGGGGAGGAAGAGGGCACCCAAAGAGACTGCCCATGTAACTGAGAAAGAAACTGCCCTAATAAAGAAGAAGCCAAATGTTGTTGAGGGTGTCGCGGACCCACCCCCAAGTTACTTTGGACCCCTAAATTGATTATGACATTGGGGCACAGCTGGACATATCGGGACTAATTTCCTATTCTGGTGTATATTTCCACGGGGGTTCCTGCTCCATCCGCATTTCTAATACTAGGTCCCCTCCGTGGACCGTAGAGATTGTTAACACCAATCTGCCAACTCCCCAAAGTATGACAGATAAAGTAGTAGAAGAAAATTTTCTACCCAAATTGAGGCAACCTGACCCCAAATATCCTTGGGACACAATATTTACATCCATCCCGAGATTGAGGCGGGTTGTGAAGACATCTGATATTAACCATCTGGTGGATGAGGAAGTGGAGGACCTCAAAGAATACACTCTGCACAGCTTGTTGAGGATAATAACTTCTAACACTTTTCTTTCTGCAGTCATTTTTGCATCCTTTGATACTAACTACTCCTTTCCAGGTTGTGGAGTCTTCTATGTCCTAGAGGTCAAATTTGAGAAATTATAGACTCAGTATAATGCCGCAGAGTCCAGACATCAAACCCAACTGGAGAGTGTCAAGTCTGCCTCCTTTGAGGCTAATAAAAAGTCTTCAGTTGAGTCCCTTCAAACATACAAGATGGGTGCATATGCCAAGGTTGATGAAGCAGTCAAGGCCAAAAATAAAGCATAACAAAATTTTATCCAAGTCACGGAGTCATTAAAAGTCATTGAGGCTAAAGTTGTGGAGGCTGTAAGGCAGGCTGTGAACATGCAAGTGAAGCTTATTACTACAGAGGCAAGTAACCAACAACGTTTAACAAGCATTGCCTTAGCGTTGAAGAAAAAGGATGAGGATCATGTCGCAACTTTAAAGAAGGTTACTAAAGATTTTGTGGCCTCGTTCAAGACCTTCAGAGATTTCTACCTTGTTAACAACAAGGCTTACCTCTGCGGCTTCCAAGAGATGAGGCTCAGGGTCGTGAAAAACTTTCCAGAATTCAAAGATAAAATATTCGCTGGAAATCTCAGTGACCTTGAGAATCTAGAGTGTGTAGCCGAGATGAAGGTTACAAAAGAGTTGTCTAAGAAATGGCTTGAGTAGGTCATAGCTGATGAGGAGGACGAGGAGACAAAAATCGCAGCCGATGTTGCTGACGATGTTGAAGATGAGGACGGGACTTCTTAACTGCACTTTCAATCTTGTACTTGTATTTGCCTTCTACTTGCACAGTCTTGAACAACTTAGCATTTTTTATTTTGATCTCTTCCTTTTAATTTTTGTAAAGCTTCATAGGCCCTCCAAAACTTTAAATATTGTAGTATTTTTTGGAATTATTTATTTCCACGAACATATATCGAATGTTGTGCCATGCTTTTTCTTCCTTACAATAATTTTAATGATTTATATATGAATGCCTATGTTTCTTCATCTTTTGTAGTCTTGAACAGGTTGTGGCCTTTTATTGTTTAACTTGAATGCATGAGCACAATAGATTTAGGCGCAGGTTGTAACTCTTCATAAATGAATGCCATGTCCACTTAGGATAGGCTGTGGCAATGTAGACTTAGGAGAGAAATTGGTTACGGATCAATGGTCACGTCCATACGTTAAAGATATTTCAACTCTTCTGCCTTCATTCTGTAGATGCATGCCGCAATAGTTATGAAGACCGTTTAGTATCAAATTACTCGTCAACGGAGTTCATAATTAGGTTTGGCACTTGTATAATTCTTAATTCAGTGATGTCGGATTGTCATGGTCCTTTAGGAACCGCTTTCCTTACCTTGGACAGTAGTTTCCTTGGCCCACCTTCCATGTCTGACTGCAGTTTCTTTCATAAAGTTGGATCTTTTCTTATTTTGGGGTACTTTTAAGCCTCCCCAGACTAATTTCGTTATCAAGCCACCCACTACTATATATGGGTATTTTCAAGGTCCCTAGATTGGGTTCATTATCAAGCCACCCAAGGCTATATATGGGTAATTTTAAGCCTCTCTAGACTGGGTTCATTATCAAGCCAACCACGATTATATATAGGTATTATTAAGCCTCCTCAAGATAGGTTCATTTTCAAGCCACCCACGACTAATAATGAGTATTAGGATACCTTAAGGCTAAAAAAGAAGCATCCTGTGTCTTTCAAAGCTAAGAATAGGTATTATGAACCCCCAAGGCTAATAGAAGTATCTCGTATCTTCGAAAGCAAAGACTGGGTATTATGATCCCCCGAGGCTAACAAAAGCATCATGTATCTTCGAATGCCTTTATGATGCGAGGGATGTTAAATGCCATTTAAGGTTGTCACCCGTTTCTCTTCTATAGATTCCTTCTCCCCCTATGTTATAATCTTCGGGATAATTGGGTGTTAGGTTTTCTGTGAACTTGGTAAGATAAGATACTTTTGAAAGGTTTTAGATGTGTAAACGAAGAACTCAAATGCTATAAAAATCATTCTCTCTCTCTCTCTCACACACACACACACAGACATACATACATACATACATACATACATACATACATATATATATATATATATATATATATATGATTTGTTAAAGAAATACAAGACATATATAAAGATAGACTTGGAGTTTTAATTGCTTTAGAAATAGAAACAAAAATATTCTAAGGCAAAGTTAGGCATGCGGTTGTCTCAATTAAGGGTTGTATCCCCTAGGAACTGCCGAAGCAATACCAGCCTAATAAGCCTTTCAATATCATTCTTCAAAGAAAAGATGTTTTTGGTGGTGTGGCCATGGTCTTAGTGAAATTCACACCAATTGGCCCGATTTCTCTTCTGTGATGGGGACTTGATCTTCTCTGGCCACCTGAGCAGTTTATCCTCTTTGATGCTCTCAAGGATGTCCTCAAGATTGGAAATCAGAGGTGTGAAGTCTTTGTAGGATTTCTCTATTTCTGGCTCTTCCTATTTTTTTCTTCAAGGACTTGGATGCGGCTTGTTTTCAGTGGTCGTGGCCTTTTGCAGAGAGGTAAAGGTTGTGGACTCTAGCATCATAACTATATACCCCATGAGGTTGATCTGGCCTTAGAGTGAGGCTTGGTTGTCAAATGGTTGATTAGGCTGAACAATTAAGCCACATCTTCATTTTGCTGAGGACCTGATCCAGAGCTTCCTTTCATGGCTTCTGTTGTGTTAGTCTTTAGAAATATACTTTAAGATAAACTAAACAACGGTGATAAGACCAAGGTACGTAGAGAAAATGAAAGTAAACATGGGGATACAGCCTCTTAAAAATTGGTTGTAACCCTCAAAGTAAGGAGGGGCAGTTGTGCCTTTTAAAGGTCGAATAGAATGAGGTCGTGGCCTAAAGAGCGGATGATACTGCTATTGTGGCCTCCACAAAGAATTATCCACCAGAGTGCAATCCGAGCACGCGCACGTTTCATTGGATGGGACAACTTGTCAGGATTGTTTCTCCGAGTGGTAAAATAAAAAGTTAGTAAGAACCGTACTTTTTCCATTAAATCATTGATATTTCAAATAATCGACCAGCCTTTTACCACGTAACTCCTCTTACAAACCATAAGTCTCGTGTTGGAAGTTTGTACAGCATTTCCTGGTATTAGTGGTCATGAATTTCAACGTTTGAAAATAATTGTATGCCAAAAAGCACAAAATCGGCTAAACTGTTGCATAAGGGATGCGGCCAATAGGCAATTAACCTAACATACCGCATTTAGCAAGAGGCAGTGAAAGCAAATATCTAGAACTGGACAAAAAAATTTGGTTTCACTCATAAAACCTTAACCAGCAAGGTTCTCTATGGGCTACACAAGGACATGAAAAGTCCTAATGGGCAATAGCACATATTTGGTAGCAAAAATCCAGTATGAGGAATAAATGGAAATAAATAAATAAGAGTGCCTCCCTAGTTACCCGCCTTTAAGAGGCCATGGACTTTTGGGTTTTTCAACACGAACTAGATTGGGCATCATCATCGGGGTAAGAAAAGTAGATCTAAAGGCCATACACAAAGACCTAGAAAATAAATTTATAAATAAGGATCCCATTAAGGGAGTTTATATGTAAAATATGGGTCTAAAAACCAAGATCTCACCCATGGGATAATGATCTGGATCTCCCCGTGAATGAAATAAGTATTAGGAGCCCAATTTGAGAGGAAACTATATTAAATACCTCGTTTTCCACAGACAGCACCAAAATGATGATGTGAGAAATCATATCTAGATCATTCCCAACCATCATATCAAGTGTGAAAACATAAAATAGGCAAGTAAGAGAAGTAGCACGCAAGATATAGAGTGGTTAGGCTACAAAATGAGCCTATGTCCACTTTTGTGCCTTACTTATAGTATGCATAATCATTAGTGCATAATTGAGTTTCCATTAGAGGAGTACGAGAGAGAGAATGAGATAATACATGATAAATGTAATGTTGTGCAGCCCGGGATGCGGCCCGTAAAATAAGTCTATGGAGGGTCACAGACTTGTGTAGTCTAGGAGGCCTGGGAGTTTCTAGAGAAAGGATTGTAGAGATTTGGGCAGGGCTTCGGTGTCCAAAATCGTCCTTTCAACTGTGGGGTGACTACTTCTATTTATAGAGGTAAAAAGGTGATGTCACGTGCACAGAGCACGTGACAAGTGGATAAGTTGTATGATTAAGGAATCCGTCTAGAAGTAGCATAACTGGTAAGTACATGCTGATGTGGCTAGGTTTGTGGCAAAGTATGCACTGCTGAAAGGGTAGGTGGTTATGGCATGTTAAGGGTAATGTTGTGGTACATTATTGTCCGGGTACTTGTCGCTATTTTTCCGTGTCCCGGGCAGTGGTTATAAGGTTAGTAGAGAGGGGCTCGCGACTTGTTTAAGCCCCAAGTAGCGGTTATAAGTAAGGTTAGCAGGGATGGGGTCACGGCTTGTCTAAGCCCTAGGCAACGGCTATATACCTAAGCATTATGTAGCCAAGGTACCAATATAGTGCATATCAACATTAGGTGGTTAGAGTTTCAATTTTAAAATCTATCCCAAGATTAACTGATGATAATGGGGGTCTCGAATTTAATCTCCCTAATTAGACAACTCATACTCTTTGACAATGGAGAATTTAAAAGACGGCTAACTATGATTATCGCCTCAAATCCCAATTTTACCTCCTGGTAGGTGGTCGGTATAACAACTCATTAAAAATCACCAATCCTAGATAAGATAAAACGAAACCGATTTGACAAGTCCGTGTCGGAGTAGCTTTTAATTATAGCCGAGTTGAAAAAAAAATTACGAGTTATGTGATACCCGAGGGCCATTATCTAATAAATTTTAAATTAAAAATGACAGCTCGAGTTGTGCAAATGCTCCGGTAGTTTAGTGATTTTTGGTCCAAGGAAGGGTGATGAAATCCTCAACTTATCTTGCAACTGAGTTTTTGCCCGTAAGTCAAATTATACAACGTGCTAATTTAAAATGCGAAATTAAAAGTTATGTAAGGAGCACACAAAAACATACCTGTGATGTGGACTTTTTAACGCCACTTGTTTATGTCGGGCGAAAGTTTAAGTTAACATACATTTAGAAGAAACGTAGCCTACATTTCAGTCGCCCTCAAGAGTTCCTTGTACTCGTGGCAAAATTTCACAAGTGTCTTGAATGTTCGCACACCGTTGTTGGCTTGTGTGAGATTTTTCTTCACTTTCCGCTTATTTTTCTTTTTTTTGTAGTTTTTTCAATGCGCTACTGAAAATTAAAAAAAAAAACTACACCAAGCGTAAACTGTGATACAAAAAAAATAAAAAATAAATCGACTCAAGCACTAGTTGTGTATTTAATACTAAAACTATGAAAACAAACAAAGCACCCTATTTTTTTTAATATTCTAGATATAAAAAAATAATATGGGATAAAATATATAGATAGATAGATAGATATTTCATTTTTGATTATTTTTAAGTCCTAATTATAACAACTATGAAATCTGGGAATTTCAAAACAAATATTTATTATTTTTGGATTTTTCAAATTTTTAGGTATTTTTTATTTTTTATAAGAAAACTAGTGACAAACTAATATTTACTAACAAAAGACTCAAATTTTATTTTTTTACTAACTAGAAATAAAAATCAGATTATGAAAATATTAGCTATTGGAAAAAAATATTTTATTTTTAAAATTACTTGATTTTTATGGGTTTTTTAAACTAGTCTGAAAGTCAATAACTTTAAATCGACACAAATCCCTGACAACGGCGCTAAAACTTGTTGTCAAATTATAAATTACCACAAGTACATAGGCTATTATAATATAGCGAGTGTAAGTATGGGTCGATCCCATAAAGATTTGGTCAATTTATATAAATTTTCGATTGTCCAACTAGACAATATTACTGTAAAAATATGATTAAGATCTAAATTAAATTAAACACAATTGAATAACATAACCACAAAATATTCAATTAAGTATGAGAGAAAACTAGGATGTTAGATCATTTTATCACTTTTAATTAACATCACACATTAATTTAATTTCGTATTCCCGAATTTATAACTCAAAATACACCGACTCGCGCGTACATTCTGAAAAATATAATAATAAATGTTCATGAAATATTTTAAAGTCTCAAAATTTAGATGCCTTAAATCTGTATTTTTTTTAAATTAATAAATTTAAGATTTAATACTATATTTAATTATGGGATAACAAACAATTTAATGTAAGTATAACCCATTAAAAATCACACACTTGAATTCTTAAAATATATTTTATCAAACAATTTTGAAGGTTTAAAACACTCGAGTGTCGTTTTAAGTGAATACCAAATTTTTATTTCAGTCAAAACATGTCAAACATTATAACAAAATTAAACTAAACACGTAATGTTAATTAATCGTGATAAACTTCACTAGTCCTAGTAATAATACTACGCTAGCATCACAATTAAAACATAATTATTGCAAGATGAAATAATAATTCTCATTAATAAAATCAACTTACAAAAATTTGAGTCCAAAATTTGAGTGCTGATATACAAAGTTCATCCCAAACTTGCACATAAATTGTCTCACAAACACTCAAAAATAAAACTCAAGGTATAATATTTTTGTTACTCTTAAAAATTTAACACTCTAAAATTTTCTCCCTATAAAATTAAGTGTGAAGTTGTCTGTCATGCACCCTTCCCCCTGTTAAAAAGGTTTATCCTCATCCTTTTAAAGAAAACTCCCTCACAATAATAACACTCTAAATATTATATTGACAAACATCCACCTCATTTTCTCCCCATTAAAATGGTTTATTCTCCTCTTTTTAGGGTGTTTATCTCCTTGTTTTCTGCCTCTTTGTCAAGTGTGTATACAGAGCGAAGGTGGGGGACAAAATGGGTTTGTGTGGTGTGTGGGGTATGTGAGGTTAGTTTGGTAGGAGAATGCTTGTGGGTTTTGTTTGGTAAGGAAGGTGCATGTGTGTAGTTATATACATATATCTACTCATACAGTTATATACATACATATACACATGCAAAAACTAATATCTTATATACACATGCACATATATAGTTATATACAAACACACACGGTATATTTACATATACACACACACTATATATTTATATGTACTATTAAATAAACACACATACACTTGTATATATACTATATACGCACACAGTTGTATATGTGCGTATATATATATATATATATATATATATATATATATATATATATGTGTGTGTGTGTGTGTGTGTGTGTGTGTGTGTGTGTGTGTGTGTGTAGGGTAGTATTAGGGAGACACAATTTAGGGACACAGAGCATGTGTCGTCGAGTCATTGGTAAACACCCTTAAGTGGTACACACTTCATTTAAGTGTCCACAATTGATACAATGATACGTGTCTCGTGTCTTCAAAATGTAACCCCAAAATGTGTCTCTCTATCATTAACCATGTGTGAGTGTGAGTGTGTGTGTGTGTGTAACACATACACAAAAAGGATATGGGAGAGGGAAATTGATTCGGTAATGGTTTAGGAAGGTCTTTATGGGGAACTCGCTTCTTAGGTCACATGAAATTTTACTTTTATGTATTTGACTACATTTTTGTCGTAACTGTCTTGAATCAAACATTTTGAAACCCCAACTACGGATTGATCTACAAGATAAAAAAAATTGCATAAATAGGACCAATATAAACAAGAAAGAATAATTAAAATGAGATTATTTATTTAGGGTATAATTATACATGCCGTGGTTGCTAAAATTGCATTATTAACACAAATTGTTTCAATTTTGCATTTTTCTTTCAAATAATAAAAAAGCGTCCCTAAAAGCTCTTTATATATGATGTAATGTGATTAAAAAGTCCTAGATTTGGGTATAAATTATACAAAATATTTCACTCACCACACCTCCTAGGTAAATAATTTTTTTTATAATTTTTTAAAAATTAATATTTTTGGTATTTTTGAAAAAAAAGAAGAAAAGGGGAAAAAAAACTTAGTGTAGTTATTAGGTTTTACTTGTACTATGTTTCTCCTAGGGTTCAAATGAAAAGCCGAACAAGACCCGAGTCTGAGAACTGATAGGGTACGTGATACATGACACAGTTTGACTTTTTTCAAACTCACAGATGGAGGCCTATTTTAAAAACGAACGAAATAGTGAAAAATTTGGGCGGTATGCTGACCGAAAATTTTGGCAGAGTTTCACGTTGGAATCGAAAATCTAGGTACAAATGTCCTAAGGCATACACCTATATGAGGTTTTTGTATGGGGGGTTAGTGTAAGGGTTTTCTCCTTTGGCATGACTTACACTATATACCCCTTGCCTATTAGAGCAATCATTCATCATTACGTGAGGAAAATTCATTTGATATTCCCGAATATACATGAATTGCCTCAAGATATACCTCATGGTGATGGTATGTGTGAGATGTAATTTGATATACTTGATGTTCGTGAATGAGTTCTTGCTATATACCTCCCATAATGAATTCGATCAAGTGGATCGATGCAGGGGAACCATTAGATATATGTCGAAGTTACTTGGCCAATGGAAGGTGCGACCCATAACAAAGTGACTCCCCATGACATGACAAATATAGGATTAATATGTGGTGCTCAAGTGATGTAGTGTGAAAAATGCATGAGCCTTAATTGGAATCTTTATGCAAAGTATTATGTATACTGAGAGGGATGTCTGTGAAAAGGTGGACAAGTAAAACATGGTAACTATGCACAAGTGAAATTCGAGCCAGAGATATATACAAGTGAATGGAGCATGAATATATAAAAGTGTCATGAGGCGTGTATTAGAATATGGTATATACATGTCATGAGAAGATGAGCACGTCGTATATAACATGGGAACATGAGAGTAAAAAGAAGAATATACGAGTGGAACATATATACACATGTAGGAAAATAGAGAGAAGGTGAAAAGGAAAAACAAAGCCCGTGTAAATAGATTATAGTCCTCTAAAATCTATATCCCCAGTGAAGTCGCCACTGTGGTGTAGACACCACATTCTAAGACCCCCTAAGTCTCCCCTGAGGTCCCTAGCACCTCCCCATCTAACTGCAAACCCTAGGTCGCACTTCGAGTACCAATCTAGAGGCCATTGGGCATGCCCGGGCCTCGTTTGACTCCAGTTAACTCTATCGTCAAAGTGAAAGATCTTTGAATAATTTAAGGGCTCTGAATACCTTTTCCAACGGTACTCCTCATGCACGAATCGGTATAATGGTTCGAACGAACAGACCACTTTACTCTCGAAAATCGATTTGGAGGCCATAGGCACTCCCAAGGCCCGATTTGACCCTAATTAACTTCACTATTAGAGAAAAAGATCTTTGAATCTATGAAGGTAACTGAAACCACTTTCCAATGGTGTACCCCATGCACAAAACAACATAACCGTTCATACAAACGATCATTTTTCTCCCGAAAATTGATCTGGAGGCTAACGGGCACTCTCGGTCTCCGTATGACCAAAGTCAACTCTTTAGTTCGAATAGTACTGAATGAATATTCCTAGGGAACTGAATACCCTTTCTAACGGTCCACCCCGCTCATGATTCTGACCTACAGTACGGATGAACGATCCGTTTTACTCTGAGAGGTTCTCGGGCGCTTCCGAGCCCCGATTGACCAAGGTCAACCTTCTGAATCGAGCGAAACTCTTTATAATGTCGAAGTACATCTCCTAAAATTTCCAACAGTCTACCTCGTACACGATTCTGACTTACCATGTCGATGAACGATCCATTTTCGTCCGATGATCTCCCGTCCAAAATATAGACATGCGCTTCCGAGCCCCATTTGACCCAAAGTCAACTCCCAAACCCAAGACAGGTCCAAGGACTCTTGAAGGTCTCTGAAATAAATTTCTAACGGTATGCCCCATGTGCAATTTGGATCAACGGTTTATGTTCTACGACCATTTTTCCAGATAAATCTGCACAGGACTACCAATTGGCAGGTCCAGATCCCTGCCTATCGGCACAGTGTCTGAGGGAACATTCTAATAGGCACCCCCTGGGGTAGGCCTATAGGCACTCCCTAACCCTATAAATAGGGGCCATGACCTCATTCCCAAGAGGACAACAGATCCATCCGTATGAGTGATATCAGCAACATTCCCTCGAAATCAGCAAAGTCCCTCATGTGAAGTTCCATCCAAGCTTACATTCCTAGGTTTTTCATACCCAATTTGGCAAAAATCCTTCTCTATAATCAACATTAATCAACACTCAAGGGAGTTCATCCAAGATCAAAGATCAAGCTTCAAATAAGGTCCAATTCCCTCCCTCTCTCTTTAAATTCCTTATTTTTGCATAATACACATTTGATTCATAATCTAGTTCTTACTTTTGTTCATACACATTAATATATACACTTTTAATTAATATATTGAACATATTTTATTCTCTACAAAAATCCCAAAAAGCAAATAAAAGAGGGTTATACCCGTAGATTCCGAATGAAATTATCTATCACAATTTTTCTAAAACCTAAAAAACACATTTTCTTCACTTACACATATAATAAAATTCTGTTCGGATTTATGGGATAAACCCCACACCTATGCTACATTCAAACTACGTGGACTTTGATGCCTTTATAGGCTACGTAGGCATCTCGGATTAAAATTCTAGACTCGAGTCCAATTTTCCAATTTTCTCAATTTCCCAAATTCCCTAATTTTCTAAAAACCTCCCATTTTCATATATATATATATATATATATATATATATATATATATATATATATATATATATATATGTGAGTGTGTGTGTGTGTGTGTGATGAAACACAAGCAAGCATCAAGCTTGCGTTTCATCCAACACATATTATTATTTTCTAATAACGATCAATATCGTGATGAACGCACAAAATATACTTTCTACATATGTTAGTTTTGGAACATTCCTATGGATGACCTCACTCTACGTTTTCCATGGTATGAGTTGAATGATTCCAATCTCCATTATATAAATACGCACACACACTTCACGGGGATATATAGGAAAATAGTAACATTAGACCATGAGAGACCGAAAGGGCGAGATGGGTGCCTAGCACCTTCCCATTCCGTAACTTAGCCCCTGAACCTTTGAACGATTGGTTTCGTATGCATCAGTTTGTCCTTGATGCCGCTCTCTCGAAGTGGAAACGTAATCGTTTGCCTGTTTTGTGCAAAATAGGTTGGCGACTCCATCTCTTCACACTACACCAAAAATAGGAATCTGACACGGTTTAAAATTATGCCAGATCAAATCTAGCAAGGTTTTGAACTGTGCCAGAATCAGGTGTTCCAAAATGGCCAGTTTTTTCTGGCACGGCTCAAAAGTGTGCCAGATTTTATCAAACAGGAACACTTTTGGCACACTTTTAAATCGTGCCAGAATTTGATATTTCTGGCACACTTTTGGCACAGTTTTGAACTGTGCCAAATTGAGCACATTTTGATAAACTTTTGGCACACTTCAAAACCATGCCAAAATTTGATACACTTTTGGCACGGTTTTGAATTGTGCTAAATTTTTGGATAAAAGAAAGAAATTATTTGAAAATAAGAAAATTCAGAAATTGCAAATCTCGAAAGTTATTTGTAGACACCTCATTATGTTACCTCCTAACTCTCCTTAGGTCCCTAGTACCTCCACTCATCACCGAAAAACAGGTCATGTCCCGAGCACTGACCTGGAAGCCATCGGGCACCCCCCGGCTCAATTTGACCAAAAATCAAACTCTTCGTCTCGACTGAGACTCAATGAATCTTCAAAGGGTACTGAATACCCTTTCCAACGGTCCGTCCCGTTCGCAATTCCGACTTACCATGCGAACGAACGATCCATTTGCATTCGAAACCCCAACCTAGAAGCCACCGGGTGCTCCCGGGCTCTGTTGACCTAAGTCAACCCTTCAGCACGACCGAGGCTGAATGAATCTTCGAAGGGAACTAAATAACCTTTTCAACGATCCCTACTGTGCACAATTTTGACTTTCCATGCGGACGGACGATCCGTCTGACTCCGAGAGGTCACCGAATGATTCTTGGGCCCGGTTGACCAAAGTCAACTTCCTGAATCGGGCCAAATCTTTGGAATGTCTAAGTACATCTCCTAACCTTTCTAACGGTCCACCCCGTGCGCGATTCGGACTTACTATGCGGACGAACGATCCATTTGCGTTCGAATAATTCCCCGTCCAACGGACCGATAAATGCTTCCGACCACATTTGACCCAAAGTAAACTCCTGAACTAGGGAGAAATCTAAGGACTTTTGAAGGTCTTTGAAATACCTTTCCAACGGTATGCCCCGTGCACGATTCTGACCAACGGTTTGCCCTCGGCGGCCAATTTTCTGAAAAAGCCTGAGGCGCACTGCCAAATGGCAGGTCCCAGACCCTGCCTATCGGCACCTGCCAATAGGTAGTTCCATGGAAATGTCGATCGATAGACCCCTGGGCCTATAAAAGGAGGCATTGTCCTCATTTGCAAGTGGAGCTCAGATGAGAAGCAAATTACTCTCAGCAAACCCCCAGAAACCTCTCTCGAAGGCAGCGTGATTTCAACTTCCAAATCCCTTTTTCACTTCCACTTTTCATCATCCCTTTCATCAAACTTGATGAATTAACCACTCCCCATCATCATCCAAATGCAAGGGCTACTTTTTAACATTCAAGATCAAGCTCAAGGTCTCCAAGAAGGTCCAACTTTCTCAAACTCTCTCCTAAATTCTCTTAAATTTGCAATAACTTGTTTTCTTACTTAGCACTTTTATTATCTCATCTCACACACCATAAATACACTTTTTATATAGTATTATTGCACATATCCTATTTTCATATAAATAAAAACCCAAAGAACAAGAAAAAGAGGGTTTGCTCATAAATTCCAAGTAGGGATTCTCACACTTTTTCCACACTTTTCTCACAACTAAAACACTTTTTATACACACACACACACACACTCTTACAAATAAGAGATTTCTCCATTTGGATTTATGGGTTAAACCCCACCCCTCACTTCACATGCGAACTACATGGACTTTGATGCCTTTATAGGCTACGTAGGCATCTCGGGGTAAAGCCCGAGACTCGAGTCCTTTTTTTCACCTTTTCTCTTATTTTCTATCTTCTCTTTATCTCATTTTCCATTATATTCTATATACTTGTTCTTAGTAACGTATTATTCCATATGCGTTATCGCTCCCTTATAACGATCGACGTAGGGGTAATCACATAAATCTTATTTTCTACACTAATCTCACATTCCTACGGATGACTCTCTTTGTCTTTTTCATGATACAAGTCGAGGATTCCTACCTCCATTCTATATGTACACATGCACACATATCACGGGGGGAAATATAAAAGAAAATAGCAAATATTCATGAGAGACCGAAGGGGCGTAATGGGTGCCTAACACCTTTTCATTTCATAACTAAGCCTCCAAACCCTTCTCGAATCATTTTGGTTTCGCACGCACTAGTATGTCTTTGGATGCCATCCTTCGGGGTGGCTTCCCCTTTTTCTTTTGTCTGTTTTGAGTAAAATAGACTGGCGACTCTAAATCTCTCTACATTTTCACACCTCACAAATCGACGCCGGCCGAAGCGCTCTCCCGAGAGGGGACGCGCGGGACCCGAAGGATCCTTTCTCCCTCCGCGACAGGGATCGGGGATTCTTATCATAAGATACTAAATTTTACATGAATATCCCCATGTTGCACGCATCACCCATCCATACTTGGTGTACCTTTTGGGGTACTTGTACTTGGCTCCCTGTTTTTGGCATAATCAAGAAAGGCATTCTTATCATAAGATACTAATAAGAGAATCATGCATCATTCACACGATATCACCAAAGGGCATTGCTATTAACCAAATTTTACCCAGTAACTGGAGGGTCACTTCGTGATGAGCGTTGGTCCGGCAGGTCGCAGTTAGCCTAAGCGATATGACTCTTACTTCCATTGGCCAAGTACCTTCGACGTATATTGAATGGTTCCCCCGCATCGTATCGCTTGACCGAAGTCATGACGGGAGGTATATCGCAGGATATTCGTTCACGTATGCCGAGTATATCGAATTCGCTCTCACACGTACCGTCCCCACGAGGTATATGGTGAGGAAATTCACGTACACTCAGGTATATCAAATGGCTTGTCCACACGTACCGATTACCCGCAAGAGTAAGACATATATCGTGGAAGTCACGCCAAACGGGGGGAACCCATGCCGATTCACCCAACCAACTGCATACCCGCATATAGGTGTCAAAGCTAGGACACGCACTTTAGATTTCCGGTTTCAACCCGAAACTCTGTCGAAATTCTGGGTCAGCCTGCCGCCTAATTTTTGTGCATTTTTTAAAACGGGACCTTGTCCGCGAGCCTGGTTACAAGTCCAAACGTAGCTTTTCATATATTAAGACCCCCATTTTTCCAGGTTCGGGTCCCGTCCGGCATTGCATTTAGGAGAATTAAATACAAGTGAGAACATAATAATCATAATAATCATGCTGAGTTTCGTCTCCAAAAACATTTCTCCCTTCTTTATCAAAAATCCAAAAACATTTATTCCTTCTTTATTAAAAAATCCAAAAACATTTCTCCCTTTTTATCAAAAATCCAAAAATAGCTTCTTCCCTTTTTTCTCCAAAAATAAATCCCAGCCTACGCCTTCTCAGGTCAATCGTACGCCCTTGGCCTGGCTTCTTATTGGCTTCGGTCTTCAGTCAAATCACCTCGGAGTTTCATCCGCTCCTCTACTGCTTCTTCCGAGTCCGGAATCCATCCATCTTCCATGGAGAATACGGATCAAGCATCGATCATACAACCAGATTTGCCGACAGTCCTAGCTCAGCTTAGGGCCAAGATTGACAACCTCCAAGCTGAGGTTCGAGAAATGCAATGAAACCAAGTCCCTATTCCTCAAGAGACCGAGGCCCTGTTCCCTCGTGCTATGGGTCCACCCGAGCCCATCTGGGTCCCAGAGGAATATCAACACGCTTTACGTGCCCCTTCGTCTAATGGGCCGTCGCCTGCCCAGCTTCCAATGCCAAACATTGCCCAGCCTGTGGCCAACCTGCCTATAGTCGCTGATCCAAAGGAGGAGGAGTTGAATAAAGTCAAAGAAGATCCTAAGATGATCACTAAAAAGTTCGACCAAGTTCGTATCTCTGGGAATTACATGGACTACACCCATATGTCTCCTTATCCTAAAGCAAGGTTACCCGAGAAGTTCAAGATGCCAAATATCGAGAAGTTCGGGGGGAGCGATCCCCCAATTGTTCATCTTCGTAGTTATCATCGTTCCATGACTCTACTAGGGGCTTCTGAAGAAGTAATGGCCCAATTTTTCCAGCAAACTTTGAAGGACAGCGCCCTCCGATGGTTTTTATCTCTTGAGGAATCCAGAATTCGTAGCTGTGAGGATGTAGCTCGAGAATTCATGTCGCAGTACAAATACAACGAAGAGCTCGAGGTCACCCACCGTGATTTAGAGCTGCTCAAACAAAACTTCGGAGAATCCGTAAGTAACTTTATAGCCCGATGGAGGGAAAAAGCAACTACCATGACCAATCGGCCATCTGAAGAAGAACAAGTCAATATAGTGAAGAAGAATTTCTTGCCCCATGTCTGAACAACCATGGGAGGACAGTACTACTCCCACTTTCGAGCTCTCAGAGAAGTAGGAGTAGAAATCGAGGAAAGTCTTGGCAAAATAGAAGTTGAACCGAAGAAGGTGTCCGCACAGTTCACCCCTAGAAAGTATGACAAGCTTCCCAATGCTACAGTCTCAACCATCAACAACATCTCTCAACCAACCACATCCTGGGCACCAGAAAGTCGCCCTGCCCCCATCCGAAGGGAATAAACTGAGCTCCATGCTCCCCTCTCCAAAGTTTACCAAACCTTGTTAAGCTGAAACCTTATAAAACCCTTGGATCCCCGTCCATTACCCAATCCACTTCCCAGAAATTTCAAGATCGATGCTCATTGCGCCTTTCACCAAACAGCTGGCCATACCACCGACCAGTGCTTCTACCTTCGAAACATAATCCAAGATCTCATTGACCGGGGTACCATCGCCCCACCAGCCAATCCTAAACCAAACACTACTCATATCCCACTCCCAAATCACACCAATGCCATCTTCTTGGAAGAAAACCCAAATTTCGATCCGTCAACCCAAATCACATCCTTATACCCTCCTAAACCTCTTCAACTTTGCCCATATTTCCTCCTACACCCTACTAACCCCGCTGATCAGGCACTGTCACTCCTTACCAGAGCGTGCATCACTGTCCGGACCTGTTCTAAAAGTGGAAATATGGAATTGTCAGAGGTATTGAATCAACTCCTAGAGTTCGGGATGAAATTGCCCTCATAGATGATTATCGATTGCTAGAGGTTCAGCGCGTTGTTTTTGGAAGCACGAAAATGGGCCCGAGAATCAGATAGGTGGGTGGTACCAACCGACGAAGTCAGCTTAGATGATGTTATCCAGGTCATGGCAAAAGCATTCAGGCAAACCAACAACATTTGTAGTATCACCGAGTTACTCGACACTTTGAAGCTACAAGGGCGCTTGATCCCTTCACCCTTACACATCCCCACAGAATGGGAAGACCTATATGAGGAAGCCGTTGAAGTTGTGGAATTCATTGATTTCATGAGGGAAAATAGAATTGTTACCACCGAATGGGGGGAAGAATTCGAAGATTCAAATGAAGAACAAGCTTTAAGAGGAACTGGCCCAGTAGCTGACATATGTGGGATGATATCATTTGAAGAACTCCTCGGAGAAATAGATAGGATGGCAGAAAAACCTGAGATTGAAGAGGAAACTGGATTTAAGTTTTTCTCTTCTTCAGTAAATCACATGACCAGATCTAGGAGACATTACCAAATTCCAAACTCACTACCGGCAAATGATAAGGGGAAGCGCATTGAAGACCTTCCTATGCCAGAAATGACCCTCGAGGAGAGCAAAATCCTCGATCAAATGAAGAAAATTCAAGCTAACATCACTCTATGGGGGCTTTTCATGTCTTCCCAGCAGCACAGAAATGCTTTAATCAAGTTACTCACAGGACCCATAGTTCCTCCTTCTACCACACTAGAAGAAGCGGTAAATATGGTCGGATCCTTGACCTCCACCCGAATGCTGTCCTTTTCTGAAGAAGAAATCCCCAGAATTGGGTCAAATCACAATCATGCACTCAATATCTCCGTCGAAGTTATGGGAAAGGTTGTATCGCTTTCTCTCGTTGATAACGGATCCGCTTTGAATGTCTGCCCACTGAGAACCTTCAAATGTCTAGGCCTGAAAGAAAGCAACCGAGCTCCAACCTCCGCTTTCGTGCGTGCCTACGATAATACCCGTCGTGAAGTGATGGGATCCATAAAACTTTTAATAGGGGATGGTCCTATAAACCCTGTCGTCGAATTCTATGTCATCGATATACCGACCTGTTTTAACCTGTTGCTCGGATGACACTGGCTCCACAGTATAAAGGGTGTCTTTTCCTCATTCCATCAGAAATTGAAGTTCTTCGCCGATGGGCGAGTCATCACCATCTTGGGTGATGACGTTAACGCTGAGGGTGCAGGCACCAACAGTCCAATTCTTGAGATACAGCATGGGTCAAATGATATGCTCCTATCAGGATTCCGAGTCGAGCCATCCCTACTCCCGGTAGGGGACGGTTTCAAAGAAAGGGTTTGTCTAGAATATGACCCTCATGTCAATGTCAATGTGATTCAGATGTTCAGAAACATACATTACATGCCCGGACTGGGGCTAGGACAAAGGCAGCAGGGGATACTTGAGCCCATCGAACTGAAGAAAGCTTTCCCTCCTTGCGGATTGGGGTATCAACCATCAGAACAAGAGCTCAGAATGATCCACCAGACTCGATCAAAAAGAGGGTTAGAATGCGTTCGAACTATCTCAGGAGATTTCTTAAATGGACGATTCATTAAAGAAGGCAAGGATTTCCCCTTTTGCGGCTTTCCAGAACCATGGTACGACCACACAGACAAGAAGATGAAGCCTGGAATGGAGATCTTTTTCCAAGATAGCTACCCATGGGCCGAGAGTTTCACACACCGCATACAACTGCTCATTAAAGATACCGAAGAAACTGAGTAAAGTGACTTCGAAGATTCCTTCAACCTGCAAACACTAGCGTTGGCACTCTGCATGGTTCATTCAGACACTACATCATCGGACCCCTCTCATCTGATCAAAGCTGCTGACACACCTCTCCTCAACTGGCATGTTGCGCCAGTTCTACCTCTCAAAATCTCCCCTAACCCCAATATTTACCCTATTTCTTCTACTGTTGTTCACCCTTACTCAAATGTAATCGAGACCTCTTTTGATGAGGTTCTCAATGATGTTTTTCCTATCAATGAAATAAATGAAGATTTTGAGTATCTTGTTGTGCCTTACATTAATTGTTTAAATTCCAATCAAGCTTTTGATGATGATGATGATTTTGCAAATGAACAATTCTTAACTGATTTAAATAAGGTTAATAACAAACAACATAACCGCGTTCAAGTTAATGAAGAAGAGACTGTTGTTATTAATCTCGGTTTTAGTAGCCAACTGCGCAAGATTAGGATAGGGGCCACCCTTGACGATCATGAGCGCGCACAACTCGAAGAATTGCTAAAGGAGTTCGTGGATGTCTTCGCATGGTCCTACGATGACATGCCCGATATTGATCCCGAAATAGCTCAGCATGAGATCCCCACTCTCCCAGATTCCAAGCCAGTTAAATAAAAATTAAGAAAGCTCCGCACCGAATGGTCGCTTAAGGTCAAAGAAGAGGTGATCAAACAGTTGAATGTGGGTTTCATTCGAGTAATCGAATATCCCACGTGGCTAGCCAACATTGTACCTGTACTAAAATCAGGAGGAAAGGTTCGAATGTGTGTGGATTATCGAGATTTAAACAAAGCCTCTTTGAAGGATAATTATCCGCTACCCAACATCGACATGATCGTGGATAACACAGCCAGTCATGCTCTCAAGTCATTCATCGACGGGTTTGCCGGATACAACCAAATCAAGATGCATCCCGACCACCAAGAGAAAACCGCATTCATCACCCCATGGGGAACCTTTTGCTACACGGTTATGCCATTCGGTCTCAAGAACGCTGGGGCTACCTACCAAAGGGCCGCCACAACCATCCTGCACGATTTGATTCATAAAGAGGTCTAGGTTTACATGGATGATATGATTATCAAGTCCAAAACTAGAGAAGGTTATGCTCCTGCTCTCTGAAAGTTTTTTGAACGACTGCGATAATATCAGATGAGACTCAATCCACATAAATGCGTCTTCGGCATTACAAGGGAAAACTCTTAGGATTCATGGTCAGTGAGAAGGGGATAGAAGCAGATCCCGCCAAGCTGAAGGCCATACTTGAGATGCCACCACCCCAAATAGAGAAAGAAGTCCGAGGTTTTCTTGGGAAATTATAATATATCAGCCGGTTCATCAGCCATCTAACCTCCATCTGTGAACCAATCTTCAAGCTCCTCCAAAGGGATTCAACCAAGGTTTGGAACGAGGCCTGCCAAGAAGCTTTTGATTGAATAAAAAAATATCTGACCCAACCTCTAGTTCTCATGCCACCACAGCCTTGTCTCCCTTTGCTCTTATACCTAACCATAACCGACATTGCAGCTGGGGCTTTGCTATCCCAATACCTTGAAGACTCCAGCAAAGAAAGAGCCATCTATTATTCCAGTCGCAAATTGGTCGGGTACGAGTTCAGCTACACTGCTTTGGAAAAAGCATGTGCCGCGCTTGTCTGGGTCACCCAAAAGTTGTGACACTACATGCTCGCCTTCCCCATTAAACTTGTATCCCGAATGGATCCCATCAAATACCTTCTCAAAAAACTCGCCTTATCCAGTCGAATGGCCCGATGGTTGATGCTCCTAACCGAGTTCGATATCGTTTACGTCACACAAAAAGTCGTTAAAGGAAGAGCCATCTCTGACTACCTCGTTGACTACCCTGTAGAAGAAACAGATGTCTGGATCTCCGAATTCCCAGATGAAAATATCCTCTACACCACTCAAGACTACCTCCGATGGAAAATGTTCTTCGATGGCACTGCCAATAAAAAAGGATATGGCATTGGGATACTTCTGGTCGCCCCAGATGACTCCCACACTCCTATCGCCATTAAATTGGATTTCCCTTGCACCAACAACATGACAGAATACGAGGCATGCACAGTGGGCCTCAAGGTCGCTCTCAAGAAAGGTATTCAATACCTTGATGTATATGGGGATTCTTCCCTCATCATCGGTCAAGTGCTCAGAAAGTGGAAGGTCAAGGATGAAAATCTCCAACCCTTTCATGCCCAATTAGAAGAGTTAGCCTCCTAATTCTGAGATATCACCTTCCATTACCTACCCCGAGCAAAGAATAACCTAGCCAATGCTCTCGCTACTTTGGCTTCCATGGTCGACATGCCCAAGGGAATAACAATGACCCCCTTCCTAGTTCAAAAATAAGATAAACCAACCCATTGCTACCACATTGATCTTGTCACCTCAGAAGATCCTGAGCTAGTCAATTACTGGTACTATGATATTTGGTGCCTCCTCCGGTATGGTAGGTATCCCGAGGGTTCCAACAAGAACGACCGAACTACCCTCCGAAGGCTGGCCGCTCAGTACATCATCTGTCATAAAGCACTACTCAAGAGGAATTTGGATGGAACTCATTTGCACTGTATCGCAGGGGCTGACATTGAAAAGATAATACAGAAAATCCACAGCGGGGAATGCGGGCCCCACATGAACGATCACATGCTTTCCAAGAAGATCATCCGACAGGGCTACTACTGGACCACCATGGCCCAAGATTGCACCGCCTATGTTCAGAGATGCCCTAAATGCTAACAGTTCTCCAATCTCCAACATCTACCTCCACGGGAATTATACAACATGACTTCTCCCTAGCCGTTCTCCACCTGGGGTATCGACATCATAGGGAAGGTTACACCAAAGGCGTCAAATGGGAATGAGTTCATCCTGGTTGCCATCGATTACTTCACCAAATGGGTCGAAGCTGAGTCATACGCAATATTAAATGCCAAGAAGGTGGCCAAATTCATCAAGAAAAATATCATCTGCTGATATGGAGTCCCGCACGATCTAATGTCAGATAACGGTTTGCACTTTGAGGCAGAAGTCACAGAAGTTGTCAACGAGTATGGGATTCAGAGACACAAATCTTCTCCCTACCGACCTCAGACCAATGGTGCAGTTGAAGCCGCCAACAAAAACCTCAAAACCATCATCAGCAAGATGACCAAAAGTTGTAGGGATTGGGTCGACCGGATCCCGTACGCCCTCTGGGGAAATCGAACCTCAATCTGAACCTCTACTGGGGCTACCCCCTACTCTTTGGTCTACGGAATGGAAGCATTCCTACCTGTGGAACTAGAAATACCCTCGCTACGTGTCATGCTCGAAGGCAAGGTTAGTGAAGCAGACTGGTACCAAAGCCGTCTTGATGAGCTAGCCCTCCTAGATGAAAGAAGATTAAAAGCTCTTTATCACATACAGGGACACCATCGCCGAATAGCGCGATCATTCAAAAAGAAAGTCAAGGACCGCGGTGTCCGGGAGGGGGATTTATCCCTCAAAGAGATAATCGAACCCATCTGGGACCCCAGAGGAAAGTTCAAGCCCAATTGGAGCGGCCCTTACATTGTGAAGAAGATCTTGTTTGGCGGTGTCGCCATGCTCATTGACTTGGATGGGGAAGAGATGGCTCGTCGAGTCAATCTGGACCATCTCAAGAAATTCTACCCCTAGTCCAAAATCTCGGCGCGCTACGACTCTTCTCATCCCCCTTCTATTTTAAAAAAAAAATCTCCATTTCCCTCTACCCAGAACTACGTGGGTCTGATCCTCTACAAAAAACTATTTTAAAACTTTTCAAAAAAAACCCAGAGGTACGTAGGCAGCTCATACATCCCACATGAGCACGGCCCCTTCTTTTTCACAAAAATATATTCTTTTCTTATCTCCGAGAACGACAGTTCATTGTAAAAATCTACTTGAACAAAAGGATAATGTATGCCTTAGAAATTGGTATAGATAATTCAAAATACAAAATTTATCGAAAGGCACAGCTGGATGATCAGAAACTTGTTTATTTCATTAATAAGAAACTACAGTACAGATTACATAAGAAAAAGGAACGAATAACTCCTTTCCCCATACTAACATAAAAACCGGATAAAATCCCCCACATCTGTTACATAAATAAACTCCCCAGGAGTCCTACCCACAGCTACCCGAAGAGCCTGCACCCTCATCATCTACATCCTGAGGACCTCAAGTTTCTCCTGCCTGAATGGAGTGCCTTAAACACTCCATGGACCGATGAGCCTTAACCATCTTCGAAAAGACCACAACACCACCTTCCATGGAGTCAGA
This sequence comes from Sambucus nigra, assembly GCA_949130495.1. Taxonomy (NCBI): domain Eukaryota; kingdom Viridiplantae; phylum Streptophyta; class Magnoliopsida; order Dipsacales; family Adoxaceae; genus Sambucus; species Sambucus nigra. The sequence continues at coordinate 318,610,812 of OX422215.1, read as the reverse complement.
TAAAATAAACCACCTTTGACCAGTCACTACTGCCAACATCTTGCTGACTACTTTCCTCCACAACCACCTCATATAATCTTTGGGGACATGCCAAACCTTCCCGACAGACTGAGAGGGATGGGTCGACGGACGCCAATTTTCCCACAGAGATCCAAGCAACAGACAAATCTTCTCTCGGAAAGAAATTTGAGGTCCGAGGGGGCACGACATGCGCCCAGCCAAATTGGCGCAAAAAACGCCAAGAGAAATAAAAAGAGGTATGTCCGAGACCAACCAGCCACACATATGAATACTCTCCTAGCTCCAGAACAGGCTGCAACTCTCCCCACCAAGGCACTGACCAATACAGCCCACGAGCCCTATGCTCCACAAGCCAATTCTCCCAATTCTCAACATGCAGGACAACACGAATGAAGTAGCGCGAAAAGAAGTTGGGTACAGCCGACAAAGGATATTCTGGAGGGGTCGACAAGCAAAATCTTTCAGACAACCACATGATCAGCATCACAGGGCTACCCCTCAAAAAGTCAGAACGACCTTCTCTCCAGGCATCCAATCCATTCAGAGTCTCCACAAATATCACCGCTGCAGGATTGCGACGGTATGACATCCATGAGGTAATGGCTGCAAGTTGTGGGTCCACTCGCACCTCCCCAGTCATCAACAGCATTTTTAAAACCAGGCCCAGAACAATGGCTCCATCATAGCCAACATCACCTACTTCCCGCGAATGCACGGACTGCAACACCGCCTAGAGGGAGATCATTCCTCCAGCAACTAATGACCTAGCCGCCGAAGGTGAGATATGAAGAAGCCTGGCCAACCAATCCCTAGGGGAGAGGGAAAATTCAGGTAAAGCCGCGGCAACATTGGGATTCACACCTAGTATGGCAGAAAATTCCTCGTAGGTAGGACAAACTTCTTCCAACCCAAAGAGGAATACATGGTCTTCGGGGTACCAAAATTGTACGGCCGCCATCAGCATATTCCACTCAAAATGTCGATTACGCCACAAGGAGACTCGACGCATGTTGAAAGCAACATTATAAGAGCACATAGCTTCCAAGGCTTCGAGGTAGTTGACAAACTCGGTGTTACCAGGGAGAGCCATCTTGTAGGGCAAAGAAATAGTGGGAAGGTAGATAAGGATGCAAAGGTGTGATGAAAATACTCCACCCCTCCCCCTTTTTATACTTGAGAACTGTCACAAAAAACATAATCCTTGTAGAAATCAGAAGGAATACTACCCCGCAAGGTACAAAAGGCTGAAGAGGGTACCAATCAAAGCTTTCAATTGATAAGACTGGACTGAACTGCCGATAGGTAGGCCATGGTGCTTGCCGATCGGCAACCCCCCATTTTTGGAAATTTCCTCATTTCCTTTTTTTGTCAAATCAGAAAACTCCATAAAAATAAATTGATATTCTCAAAAGAATTTCAAGAATCCTGTTTTCTCCTTATGGGATTCCCCATTTTAAATAAAACAGCTTTACTTTGAAAAATTCCAAAAATACTCCTGTTTTACAGTCTCAGTAGCAAATTAAAAAGCGCATGTGCATGCATTCATTCATCATTAAAATAAAAGATAGTCAAAAAATTACATTGCATTGCATATATTTGTTTTCTGTGTTACATCATCTTGCAGGAAATAGAAAGAAAAAGCCAAAAAATAACGGGACTCAGCCCGAACCCACACTATATCTCTCCCGCTCTCTCTCTCTCTCTCTCAAGATCTTCCACCCTTGCGACGCGTTCTATTTCCCCTACGGCGAGACGACGCGCCCCTACTACCCAAGCCAGAGTCTTCCCCGGATGAGGCTGACGGCACCAGGCAAGAAGTAACAGGGACAGCATCCCGAATGTGGGCAGTCGCCGATGATATCCAGTCTCTGATGTCCCTGAGCCAAGTGGTCGACACCCGAATTTGATGCAAGGAAAAGGCAGAATAAGTATCAAGCAAAAGAAATCAAAAAAGAGGAAAAGGACCGAAAGGTTTACCGTAGGACGAAGGACCTCCTCTATCAAGCCCAGCTCCTCCGGATCCATTGCAAGAGGACGGTGCAGCATCGACACTATCCCTCCATCAGCCCGCCGGATGTTGTACGAAGGAGTGTGCAGCCGAATAAAAGGGACCTTCGAGGTCGCCGCCGCCGCAGGTGCCGACGGACCACCACCACTGTGGGAAGACCCCACCGCCCGACTCGAACCAGCAGGAGGGAAAGGCAAAGCATCATGTATGCTGGGCGCCATCAACCAGCTCATCACAAAGTCCATATAATCATACGACGCGGTCGTATCAGTATACAACGCATAGGACTCGTCGATCATCACCGCGATCCTCTCATCCTCCAACAACTGTCGTTCCCGCCTCATAGACGTAGGAGGCTGCGCGGGAGGCACCACCACCTCCTCCTCAGCAATCTGACGAATCACCCTCTCCCCGAGGTACCAGGAATGGCCGAGCTCATGCGCCAACAAATGCCTCATCAGCGTGTTCACCCCAGTCATCCCTATATCCTGAATGGCTGTCCCCCATGGATAAAAGGTCACCTGGAAATCCTCAAGCAGGCATGAGTCAATACAAGATCATAAGGTGCAAAAACCAAGACTGAAATGGAAAAAGTCTTACTCGACCACTGGTCAGGTCATTTAAGACCTGACGTACCGCCTCCAGGGAAAGAGATCCCTTCGACTGCCGATTGGCCTTACGCCATCGATACAGTCGGCAGAAGTCCCCAACGGAACCCTAAAAATCCAAGAGAATGACCTCTCGAGCAATGCGCCCGGAGCACCTAATCACGTCCTCAGCAGATTTTATAAAAATCCTCCCCAGCCATCGGCTATCCTGTGCAATACAATATCACATGGTATTTTTCCCAATAGAAATTAGAAGAATCACTCGCCCCAGGCGATCTCTCCCAAAGGACAATCAAAATTTTCCCCAGCTCATTAATCGTTCCCCAGCGGAACCTCAAATCCAATTCTTACTCCCAGTGGAACTCTTTTCTTTTCCCAAGGAAATACAATCACTCTTGGGTCAGAATTTACCCCGGTCTTGGATCGTCACCTGAGTTAGGTCAGAATTGACCTCGGTCCTCGATCGTCACCACTCTTGGGTCAGAATTGACCCCGGTCTTGGATCGTCACCTAAATTAGGTCAGAATTGACCCCGGTCCTCATTCGTCACCACTCTTGGGTCAGAATTGACCCCGGTCTTAGATTATCACCTAAGTTCGGTCAAAATTGACCTCGGTCCTCGGTCGTCACCACTCTTGGGTCAAAATTGACCCCGATCTTGGATCGTCACCTGAATTAGGTCAGAATTGACCTCGGTCCTCGGCCGTCACCACTCTTGGGTCAGAATTGACCCTGGTCTTGGATCGTCACCTGAGTTAGGTCAGAATTGACCTTGGTCCTTGGTCGTCACCACTCTTGGGTTAGAATTGATCCCAGTCTTGGATCGTCACCTGAGTTAGGTCAGAATTGACCTCGGTCCTCGGTCATCACCACTCTTGGTTCAGAATTGACCCCAGTCTTGGATCGTCACCTAAGTTAGGTCAGAATTGACCTCGGTTCTCGGTCATCATCACTTTTGGGTCAGAATTGACCCCGGTCTTGGATCGTCACCTGAGTTAGGTCAGAATTGACCTCGGTCCTCGGTCGTCACCACTCTTGGGTTAGAATTGACCTTGGTCTTGGATCGTCACCTGAGTTAGGTCAGAATTGACCTCGGTCCTCAGTCGTCACCACTTTTGGGTCAGAATTAACCCCAGTCTTGGATCGTCACCTGAATTAGGTCAGAATTGACCTCGGTCCTCGGTCATCACCACTGTTGGGTCAGAATTGACCCCGATCTTGGATCGTCACCTAAATTAGGTCAGAATTGACCTCGGTCCTCGGTCGTCACCACTCTTGGGTCAAAATTGACCCGGGTCTTGGATCGTCACCTGAGTTAGGTCAGAATTGACCTTGGTCCTCGGTCGTCACCACTCTTGGGTCAGAATTGACCCTGGTCTTGGATCGTCACCTGAGTTAGGTCAGAATTGACCTCGGTCCTTGGTCATTACCACTCTTGGGTCAGAATTGACCCCAGTCTTGGATCGTCACCTAAGTTAGGTCAGAATTGACCTCGATCCTCGGTCGTCACCACTTTTGGGTCAGAATTGACCCTGGTCTTGGATCGTCACCTGAGTTAGGTCAGAATTGACCTTGGTCCTCGGTCGTCACCACTCTTGGGTCAGAATTGACCCCGGTCTTGGATCGTCACCTAAGTTAGGTCAGAATTGACCTTGGTCCTCGGTTGTCACCACTCTTGGGTCAGAATTGACCCCGGTCTTGGATCGTCACCTAAGTTAGGTCAGAATTGACATCGGTCCTCGGTCCTCACCACTCTTGGGTCAGAATTGACCCCGATCTTGGATCGTCACCTGAGTTAGGTCAGAATTGGCCTCAATCCTCGGTCGTCACCATTCTTAGATCCTAAGAATCGACCTCAACCCTCTGATTTGGTCATCCCCAGCACGCTCCTTAGGTCCTCAGAATCGACCTCGACCCTCTGATTTGGTCATCCCCAGCACGCTCCTTCGGTCCTCAGAATCGACCTCGACCCTGTGAATCGATCGTCACTATTCTTAGGTCCTCAGAATCAACATCGACCCTCTAATTTGGTCGTCCCCAACACGCTCCTTAGGTCCTCAGAATCGACCTCGACCCTCTGAATCGGTCGTCACCATTCTTAGGTCCTCAGAATCGATCTCGACCCTCTGATTTGGTCAGCCCCAGCACACTCCTTAGGTCCTCATAATCGACCTCGACCCTCTGAATCGGTCGTCACCATTCTTAGGTCCTCAGAATCGACCTTGACCCTCTGATTTGGTCATCCCCAGCACGCTCCTTAGGTCCTCAAAATTGACCTCGACCCTCTGAATCGGTCATCCTCGCTTCCTTAGGTCCTCAGAATCGACCTCGACCCTCTGAATCAGTCATCCTCGCTTCCTTAGGTCCTCATAATTAGCCTCAATCCTCTAAATCGATCATACTCTCTCAGAAGAATCATGCGGTGTCTAATCGACGGCTATCATTTGTTCCAAACTTACCCGTCGAGGGGCTCTGTAGACACCTCATTCTGTTACCCCCTAACTCTCCTTAGGTCCCTAGTACCTCCACTCATCACCGCAAACGCAGGTCATGTCCTGAGCACTGACCTGGAAGCCATCGGGCACCCCCCGGCTTAATTTGACCAAAAATCAAACTCTTCGTCTCGATTGAGACTCAATGAATCTTCGAAGGGCACTGAATACCCTTTCCAATGGTCCATCTCGTGCGCAATTCCGACTTACCATGCGGACGAACGATCCGTTTGCGTCCGAAATCCCAACCTAGAGGCCACCGGGCGCTCCCGGGCTCTGTTGACCTAAGTCAACCCTTCAGCTCGATCGAGGCTGAATGAATCTTCGAAGGGAACTGAATATCCTTTTCAACGGTCCATCCCGTGCACAATTCTGACTTTTCATGCGGACGGATGATCCATTTGACTCCGAGAGGTCACCGAATGCTTCTCGGGCCCGGTTGACCAAAGTCAATGTGGGTACCCAAAATTAAGACCATGGGCCTGGACGAGTAGCCCAATTCCGGTGGCCCAAAGTCTAGGTCCCCCACCTCTTATTCTGAATGGTCTCTTCCCACGTTCCCATTAAGGGAGGTTATAGGGAGAGATGGAAGACGTGGGGGAATCCATCACCCCCACTTACCTAAATGTACATGTATATATATAAAACCCTAGGTCCGGGGCAAAAGGACAAGTTGTATTCTCTGTAACCACTCTCCGGAGTATATAAAAATAATACCGACTTCACCACCGTGGACGTAGGCACATCTTTGCTGAACCACGCACATCCTTTGTTGTGTGATTGTCATTTTACATTCCTTGTTCTTATTTGGTGCTTGCCTTTCTCTTATTCATTTGTGTTGCACAATAATTGTCCCCACAATTGGCGTCGTCTATGGGAACGTTTATCTTCCCTGAGAAAAGCCCACACCAAAAGAGGAATTTAAAATGTCCGGTCACAGCAGCAATGCCCCCCAGGCAGGGGATATTCAAGAACCACCTGCTCCTCGCAGGATTAGGTCTAAAGTTCGACGTTCAAATCAGAGGGCTCACTTGGAAAAGCCAGCCTTAGAAGAAAGCCAAGGACCAGCGAGGTCCGCACAGATATCCAGATTGATTGATGCATACGAGGTAAGGCTCCACGAGCAGAGGGAGTCTTCTCGCAGGTACGAAGCTGAGAATGTTCGCCTGAAAAGAAGACTGGAGAGGGAGCTTCGTCTTGATAACAGAAGACATCCATATCTCACTCCTAGCCCTCACGCGAGCAAGTCTCGCAGCCGAGGAAGGAGCCCTAGGCGGGGATCTCAAAAGGTCGAAGTAGGCGAATCAGACGACGACCTCCGCTAGAAGAAGCGAAGAGCTCACCATTACCAGAGCCCTACTCGCAGTGACGAGAACATACAAAATCTGGTCTGTAGGGAGATAGACCAACATCCTGCCCACCACGACACCAGATTGACCCGAGAACTCGCTAGGCGAGCTCTCAAAACCCAGATGAAATCACCTTTCATGAGGGAAATTGAGGAAGAAGAAGCCCCTAAGAAATTTGCCATTCCAAGATTTAAGATTTATAATGGTAAGACTGATCCCATTGATCACGTCAGGCAATACCGGCAGGCCATGACCCTCTGGAACCACCGGGACGCGTTAATGTGCAAAATTTTTCCTTCGAATCTGCATGACGTAGTGCAAAAGTGGTTTGAAAGGCTCCCCCACCGGTCAATCAGGAGTTTTAAATCCTTGGCCGAACTTTTTACGGCCCGATTCATTACCAGTATCCCCCATCCCAAAAGGATGGATGCTTTACTGACAATGAATAAAATGCCTCAAGAGACCCTCTGAGACTATGCAAAGAGGTACTGGGAGTTATTCAATGAGATCGAGGATTGGGCAGAGGAAGTAGCAGTGGCCTCTTTCAAAATTGAACTCCCTAGTTCTTCCCTTATATACCAATCCCTGACGAAGAAGGAGGCTATGACTATTGATGACCTAATGGCTCGCATCGAGATGTACGCTAAAGTAGAAGATGTCACCCTCCTTAGTTCAGGAGAAAACGATCGAGCTAAACTCACTACCATGGGAAGTGACAAAGCTGAGAACCAGAAGAAAGGAGGAAAGAACGGGGGCAAAATGGCTCCAAGAACGGAGGAAATAATGATGCGTCGAAAGCATTTCAGGCGGTCAACACCATCTTCAAAGAACCAATTTACAAAATTCAGGCGAAGATAAAAGATGAGCCATTCATCAAGTGGCCCAGGAAGATGGGAGGAGATCCCTCGAAGAGGAATAATGCGCTAAGATGCGCTTTTCCCAAAAAAGGAGGACATAAGACTGAGCACTACAAAGCTCTTAAGTCTCACCTCGAGTAACTAGCCCAGTCTGGACATTTGAACGAGTTTGTGGAGAAAAGGGCAGAGAAAGTGGCTGCCAATAGAGAAGCGAGGCCTGACAACGTGCTCGAAGATGACGCTGGACATGAGTTCGCGGTAATTCACGGGGCATATGATGCCAAGCAGATACAGGGAAATTCAGCTCAAATGGAGATGAAGAAACTTACAGTTGTAATGCAGGCTTTTTAGATCGACCCAGCAAAATCACAGATAGGAAAGCGCCGACGAGCAGATGACGTCAACTATAACAAGCACATTGTTTTCACAAATGAATATCTGGTGGGAGTAAGGACCCCGCATCACGATGCTCTGATCATTACCCTCGGATAGCTAACTTTGACGTCGACAAGTTGCTCGTCGACCAAGGGAGCTCGTCCGAAGTAATGTATCTTGACCTATTCAGAAAATTGAAGTTAAGCGTCGCCGACCTAAAGGAGGCTACTGTACCTTTAGTTAGCTTCGCTGGAAAAATAATTATGCCTTTGGGAAAGATCGTACTACCGGTGCGGGCTGGAAACGTCTCCAAGATGATCGAGTTTTTGGTAGTTGACATCGAATCGCCATACCAGGCCATCCTCGGCAAGGGATGTCTCCATGCGATGAAGGCAGTCTCCTCGATCTACCATCAGAATCTCAAATATGTAACCGAGCGAGGAGTAATGGAGATCCACGGTGATTAGGCAATGGAGAGAAGGTGCTTCATAGCAGCCATCCGACCAAAGCCAGAGAAGAGGGCCGAGCAGCCCAGCGAGAAGGTTGAAGAAGGTCTGACACCTTCTAAATAGCAATTAAAGTATGGAAGACCTGGAGTAGAGGAGACCAGGCTCCTCCCCTCTGAACGGGTCATTGAAGACCTGGTAGAAGTTACGGTCGGAGAAGGCGACAGTAATAGAGTCTTCTTGATTGGAGCATCTCTCACTGACCAAGAACAGAAGGAATTGACAACCTTGCTGAGGCGCAACGTAGATGTTTTCGCATAGGAACCATACGAGCTGCCTGGAATCGATCCTAGTATGGTCTGTCATCAGCTGCATGTCGACCCCACCTTCAAGCCAATCAAGCAGAAGGCACGGAGAACTGTACCCGAGAAGGCTAAAGTGGTTGAAAAAGAAGTGGAAAAACTGCTGGATGCAGGATCCATACGGGAGGTACAATTCCCCAAGTGGTTATCCAACCCAGTAGTAGTTCCTAAGAGCAATGGGAAGTGGAAAGTTTGCATCGACTTCACTGACCTCAACAAAGCATGCCCTAAAGATAGTTTCCCCCTCCTAAAATAGACCAACTAGTAGATGCCACCGTAGCTCACGAGCGAATGAGTTTCCTGGACGCATACTCAGGGTATCACCAGATCCCCTTATATGCCCCAGACTAGGATAAAACGGCGTTCATCATGACAGTTGGGTTATTCTGCTACAAGCTCATGCCCTTCGGGCTCAAGAATGCAGGGGTAACCTATCAGCGGATGGTTACCAAAATGTTCAAGGGTCAGATGGGAGACACCATGGAGGTCTACATCGATGACATGCTCATTAAAAGTAAGAAGAAGGAAAATCACCTCTCCGGCCTGTCAAACACCTTCGAAATCCTCAGGAAATACCGAATGAAACTTAACGCAAGAAAGTGTTCCTTCGGTGTCCAGTCAGGAAAATTTCTTGGGTACTTGGTCAATAAGAGAGGCATAGAGGCTAACCCGGACCAGATCGATGCAATCAACAGGGTGAAACCCCCTCGCATAATCCGGGACGTACAGAAGCTCACTCGTATGCTCGCTGCCCTAAATTTCTTAATCTCTAAATCCTCCGAGAAGTGCCAACCTTTTTTCCAGCTTCTAAAGGGAAGCAAAATGATAGAATGGAGCCCAGATTGCTCGCAAGCATTGGTCGAACTCAAGTCTTACTTAAGATCTCCACAACTGCTCATCATACCACAGCTAACAGACTCTTTGTACATGTACCTCTCAGTTTCCAACCACACTATCAGCTCTGTGTTAATATGCGAAGTTACAAGAATCCAGCACCCCGTTTATTACGCAAGCAAGACCTTACTGGACGCCGAGCAAAAGTACCTACCATTGGAGAAGCTCGCCTTTGCACTAGTAGTAGCCTCGAGGAAGCTGAAGCATTATTTCGAAGCTCACACTATCATCGTCATTACATCACATCCCCTTAAGGCAATCCTAAGGAAAGCGGATTTGTCGGGCAGATTGTCTAAGTGGTCAGTCGAGCTCGATCGACTTGACATCCAATTTCAACTAAGGACAGCTATCAATGGTCAAATCCTTGCTAATTTCATAGCCGAATTCACGGGCGGAGAACCCTCCAACCAGCCTCAACCAGCAAGGCAAAAGTAAAAACAAGCCACAGAGGAAACCTGGAAATTGTTTGTTGATGGAGCCTCCAACTCAAAGGGGGCAGGGGTAGGCATTGTCCTCATTACTCCAGAAAATACAATCCTTGAACAAGGAATTAGGCTTGGATTTGCAGCCTCCAACAATGAAGCGGAGTACGAAGCCTTAATAGCCGGCCTCCAAAAGGCGTACACTTTGGGAGCAAAACATTTACAGGTGTTCGGTGATTCCCAACTAGTTTCCAATCAGATAAGTGGAGATTACAATGCAAAAGATGAAATGATGGAAGCTTACCTGGCCTTAGTGAGAAAACTAATGTCGAGCTTTGAAGAGATCAACGTCCAGCAGTTTCCCAGAGGGCAAAACAGTATGCTGACGCCCTGGCAGCCCTGAGTTCGGCAGTTGACTCCGACCTAAAAAGAACCATCCCCATCAATTTCCTCACTCGTCCGAGCATTAATCGCAACAGCAATCCACCAAACATGGAACAGGTACTCTAGGTGGGATCAGCCCCCAGCTGGATGGACCCCTTAAGGGACTATTTAAAGGATGGCACACTCCCGGATGACAAGAATACTGCCCACCAGATAAGAGTCAAAGTAGCTCTCTTTCACTTATCCCCAGAAGGCAACTTGTATAAGAAATCCTTCTCTGGTCCCTACCTCCAATGCGTTCACCCAAGAGATGTCGAGCAAGTGCTATACGAGCTTCATGAAGGAGTCTGTGGGAGCCACATCAGGGGAAGGTCTCTAGCCTTTCGATCAATGAAGAAAGGCTATTGGTGGCCATATATGCAAAGGGACTCTGCGGTGTATGTCTGTAAATGCCTGTTCGATGGATTGAAGAAGTGGTTGGAGCGAGCCAATGGCGCATGGGTAAATGAACTACCCCATATCCTATGGGCATACCGAACCACTCCTCGGTGAGCAACAGGAGAAACCCCATTTTCGCTGACATATGGCATGGAAGCAGTCATCCCCCTAGAAGCAGGTTTGCCAATAATGAGATCCAACCTTGTCGACCAGGGCCATAATGATGCAGCATTGCTCGCTGAGCTCGACCTAGCCGACGAGTGCCGGGAGCTAGCCCTAGTGAAACTAGCGAGCTATTAGCAACAGCTCGCGAGGCATTACAACAAGAGGGTTAACTCGAGGACAATCCGGGTTGGAGAATACGTTATAAGGAAAGTCCTGGGCAGCGCAGCAAAACCATCAGATGGAAAGCTAGGCCCAAACTGGGAAGGACCCTTTAAGATAACCAGAGACGATCTGTAGGGCGCCTATCACTTGGAAACGATGGAAAGAAGGGAAATACCACGAGCATGGAACGCAGCCAATCTCAAGAGATTCTATTTTTATATTTTTCTTTTATTCTTTTATTATGAGACTAGAATATCATTTCCCTTATCATTAATGAAAGTTTTTTAATTGGTGACATTATGATAAGTAACAGCCGCATTTATTGCACACCTTTTCCAAATGACAGGCACATTGATCACTACACTATAGCAGGGGAATATCCCTCCTCAGGTCATCATTATGAAACACGGAGGACCTCTTAGCATTGCCCTTGGCAATATATGAAGACCTACAGGGGATCCTTAGGCAATATGACCAAATTTTATTCTGGTCATCAAACCTTCTTTGGTTGAATAAAATCCTGATCGGATAAAGCATCCAACACCAGGTGTGTCCTCGCCAATTGCCCCACTTAGGCCTAAAGGAGTGTGACGATATAACCTAAAAGGTAAAGCGGTGCACAATGGAATCTCGGTATTATACTGGACTGGGAGGACACTCGCATCACAACACAAACTTAGAAGATCATAAAGCGGAAAGAATATGAAGAGTATGGTGGACTTGTTTAGTTCGTAAAATTGCCCAAAATATAAACTTTTCATTAATTTATCATATTTACAGCAATGGTGATACATGTTTAGTCGGCGAGCTCGCCCAAAGCATTTACATTACCAAAAATACAAAAAACAACTGGTAAAATCTCAATGAGGGTGAGGCCTCTGAGCGAGATAATCAGCCACTCGAGCTCTTCGTCCGTCATTAGGAGAAGGAGCTAACTCTTCCTCAACCTCATTCGCATCCGACTCCAGTAATTATCGAGGGATGGCATCGATGGGGATCCATCGATCATCCCTCCTGAAGGGGTTAGGCATCAGGATAGAGGGAGAAATCTCATGGCGATACCAAAGCATAGAGTTCCTTGGGACTTGCATCTCCTTCAAAGCACTCAGTCATCCCCTGATGAAGGAAAGCTCTTCGAACTCTATCAACCTTGTTGGAGCATCTGACCAGCCCTGGTCATAGCCATCAGACCACACTTGTCGAGGACCTTTTTTGAACAAGTGCCGCAACCGAGTGACATCCTTCTGAAGCCCAGCAGCGATCACATATGCTCGACGGATGTCGCCACGAAGCTCATCCATCTCCCTCTCGCGAAGCTCTTCCATTTCCCTATCTCGACTCCTGGTGCTCCTGCCAGCTCGTGCCGATGAAGAACCCCGCAGCACAGGAGGAATATCACTCCGACCAGCTCTGGCTCGCAATGACGAGGAACCCTGTAATACTGTTGGAGCAGTGCTCGGTGCATTATCCTTAAGTCGTGAGACCTCTCTCCTCATAACCTCATTCTCTTGCTGAAGCATCTCGCCAACCTGGTTGCTCTCAATGCATTCACTTCTCCTTGCACTGAAGCACCAACCTCTTCCATCTCCTAGAGCTTGGCCACAAGCTCTGATTGCTCCTTATACTTCTGATTCCTAGACCTAAGGGATTTACAAAGCTTAATGAAGGCCTGGCGAACCTCAAGACTGGCATTAGGACCCAGGGTCCTGCCCAGTTGAGAAGTAGCAGGAATGTAATCATCCACATCAATTAACTACAAGAAATTGAGAGACGAGGAAAAGAAAGAAACAAATCAGTGCACTTATAAATAGAAGCCTTTTTCATTAATGAAGATTGAGATTACATCGAGCAGTAAAAAGAAAGTTCACAGACAGAAAAAACCAAAAATATAAAACAATCCTAGCAGGTAACTAGTTAGCAACCTCAGGTTGCCCAGAGGTCGATGGACCTTTCCCTTTGTCGGCATCAGCAGGAACACCGCCCTCGGCAGGAGTAATCTCTATCGCCACAACAATGGAAGCATCAGCAGGAGTCATCTGGGGGACAGGGTCAGCACCTTCAACAACTGGGGTAAGGACTTCATCCACGGTTGGTTTCGAACTCGGGTCATGCTCGTCAAACAGGGGAGAATCGATGTCGATGCCAGCAGCCAAAAGGGCCTTATTCTAGACCTTCTTGAAGTTCAGACGACTAATATAGCCTATCTAAACTTCAGCGTCCTCGTACACTGCAACCCAATAGAATTGTATGAGTCCTTCTTGGCAGTGACAGCCTCAGACTTCTTCTTCTTCAGCTCTTCAAATAGCACCCTGTTGTCCTCAATAATCGCTAGTTTGCTCGAGCAAACCAGGTCGTAAGCCTGTCGCAGCTCTTTCAAATCCTTAGCTACCACGTCCTTCTCCTTATTGGAAGTAGCAAGAGCCAGGTCGGATGAAATCTGAGCAGCATCAACGGCTTTAAAGCTAGCCTCGATCTCTTTACCCTTCAGCTTTCGGGCAGCGTTTTCCTTCTCCAGCTCGTTGTTTTTCTTCACCAGCTCATCACGTGAACGATACAGCACGACGAAGTCAGTGACAAACTACAGAAAGAAGAAGATGTTAAAAGAGGGAAATGATGAAATTCATAAAAACATGGGAGAGAAGGGAAAAATCTTACCAATGCTAGCCTTTGACTATCCTGAAGGGCCAATTGCTCGGACCCTACCGCCCTTTGGCGATCAGCTGGGAGGAAAGCTCTCTCCAGCAGAGCGGGGGCCAACTAAGGGGAGATTACAACAGAAGCCCCCTCGGGCAGCGCGAACACCGGGACTAAGGCATGCCCGGCCTTCGTCCTCGCTTCTGCCCTCCTCTTATCCTCCTCTCTCTCATTCTCTTTCTTTTTCCTCTCCTCTACCCTCCTCTTCTCCTCCATCTTCTTCTTTTATTCTTCCTTTTTTCTCTCCCTCTCCCTTACCTACTCCTCTTCCTTCCTCTTTCTCTCCTGCTCCTGAACAGAGGACCCGGAACCAGTAGCCACAGCCCCAGAGTTAGATTTTTGCTTCTTTGACCTCTTTGCAAGGAGCATGTGGTCCTCATTATCATCATCCCGGATTAAATTCTTCCTTGGAGGAGCCATTTCCTCACTCGAACTGCTAGATGTGCTCGATGACTCTCGAGCTTCAGAGACCTCCCCACGATCAGAGGAGCTGCTACTATCATAGCTACCTCCACCCAAATTACTTACTGCTCCTGCGAGGTCACTTTCAGAGCTACTCTCCTCCTCATTCAACTGAATAAGATCTACAACAGTCTCTTCGGGAAAATTAAACTCTGGAATACTGTCCACGGGCCTTGCTATGAAGCTGGAGCCAATATTCTTGTACTCGAGAAGAAAAGCAGCAGACCTGGGATGCTCTCCGTCACCCAAAGGCTCCCTAATATTCCAAGCTTTAATCAATTCCGAGAGACGAACCTCGTTGAGAGCAGGCTCCAAGTTCTTTGACCTCAATGTGGAAAAAAAAGCAAAGAAGAGTTAGAAAGACCACAAATCAACAAAAGTCGAAACAACAGTGCAATGTCTAACTATGTATTCTTCCCCATAAAAGGGAACAGAGAACCTCTCAGACCTCAACCCTTCAAATTGGGGAGAAAACTGCCAATTTCTAACAAGGAAACCTTCTTTCCAGTAGTCCTTATGGGAATCAGGTAGATTTACTACCAATACCCTGTCAGGGCTCCTAGCTTTGAGGTAGAGGACACCAGAGCTAGTTCGAGAAAAGGAGTAGAAAAAACAGACCTCGGCGAGCCCTAACCTGGTACCATACAACTGATTTATCCTATGTACGCCATTAACTATTTTCCACACATTGGGCGAGCATTGTGCAGGAATAATATTAAAATAGCCAAAGAAATACAAAAATAAGTCATTGGGAGGAAAAGTGAGTCCCCCATGGGAAAGCAACAAGACGTGGATCCAGTGAGCATCATCTATATCTCTAACGTTTCTAGGAGGGGAGGCACAACACTCAATATCTACCCACTCAGGGATGTTGTAAAACTTCCTAAACTCAGAGACCGACCTATTCCCAATCTTCGCCATTGGAAAACCCTAGAAAATTACAAACTCAAAGAGAAAGTACAGAGAAAAGGTACAGGAAACTTACAAGATAGAAGATCGACTCGAACGATGAAGAAGCACAGGCCCAAACGACAAGGAAGCAACGAGAATGGAGATTGAGAGAAGAAGGTACGAAGTGCTAGAACTCACAGAAAATGGAAAAGTGCTGGAAAGATTGAAGAGACTGTAGAAAAGTAACTATCCCAAGAAACCTTCAAATTTTGCTAATCATAGTGCACAAGGTACGAAGCGAGTGCCGCCAAAATCAACTTCACAGCTTTTGAAGAATTGCAAAAGAGCCATTATGGCTAATCATTTAAATTTATTGAGCCCATAAACATGGCCCAACAAACTTAGGGGCGATTGTGGGTACCCAAAATTAAGACCATGGGCCTGGACGAGTAGCCCAATTCTGGTGGCCCAAAGTCCAGGTCCACCACCTTTTATTCTGAATATGATCCGGTCTCTTCCCACGTTCCCATTAAGGGAGGTTATAGGGAGAGATGGAAGACGTGGGGGAATCCATCACCCCCACTTACCTAAATGTACATGTATATATATAAAACCCTAGGTCCGGGGCAAAGGGACAAGTTGTATTCTCTGTAACCACTCTCTGGAGTATATAGAAATAATACCGACTGCACCACCGTGGACGTAGGCACATCTTTGCTGAACCACGTTCATCCTTTGTTGTGTGATTGTCATTTTACATTCCTTGTTCTTATTTGGTGCTTGCCTTTCTCTTATTCATTTGTGTTTCATAATAATTGTCACCACAGTCAACTTCCCAAATCGGTACAAACACTTTGGAATGTCGAAGTACATCTCCTAATCTTTCTAACGGTCTGCCCCATGCGCGATTCGGACTTACTATGCGGACGAACGATCCATTTGCGTCTGAACAATTCCCCGTCCAACGGACTGATAAATTCTTCCGAGCCAAATTTGACCCAAAGTCATCTCCTGGACTCGGGAGCAGTCCAAAGTACTTTCGAAGGTCTCTGAAATACCTTTCCAACGGTATGCCCCGTGCGTGATTCTGACCAACGGTTTGCCCTCGGCGGCCAATTTTCTAAAAAAGCCTGAGGCGCACTCCCAAATGGCAGGTCCCAGACCCTGCCTATCGGCACCTGCCGATAGGTAGTGACATGCCAATGCCAATCGGAAGACCCCTGGGCCTATAAAAGGAGTCATTGGCCTCATTTGCAAGGGGAGCTCAGATGAGAAGCAAATTACTCTCAGCAAACCCCCAGAAACCTCTCTCGAAGGCAGCGTGATTTCAACTTCCAAATCCCTTTTTCACTTCCACTTTTCATCATCCCTTTCATCAAACTTAATGAATTAACCACTCCCCATCATCATCCAAGTGCAAGGGCTGCTTTTCAACATTCAAGATTAAATTCAAGGTCTCCAAGAAGGTCCAACTTTCTCAAACTCTCTCCTAAATTCTCTTAAATTTGCAATAACTTGTTTTCTTACTTAGCACTTTTATTATCTCATCTCACACACCATAAATACACTTTTTATCTAGTAATATTGCACATCTCCTATTTTCATATAAATAAAAACCCAAAAAATAAGAAAAAGAGGGTTTGCTCATAAATTCCAAGTAGGGATTCTCACACTTTTTCCACATTTTTCTCACAACTAAAACACTTTTTCCTACACACACACACACTCTTACAAATAAGAGATTTCTCCATTTGGATTTATGGGTTAAACCCCACCCCTCACTTTACATGCGAACTACGTGGACTTTGATGCCTTTATAGGCTACGTAGGCGTCTCGAGGTAAAACCCGAGACTCGAGTCCTTTTTTTTCACTTTTTCTCTTATTTTATATCTTCTCTTTATCTCATTTTCCATTATATTCTATATACTTGTTCTTAGTAACGTATTATTCCATATGCGTTATCGGTCCGTTATAATGATCGACGTAGGGGTAATCATGTAAATCTTATTTTCTACACTAATCTCACATTCCTACGGATGACTCGCTTTGTCTTTTCCATGATACAAGTCGAGGATTCCTACCTCCATTCTATATATACACATGCACACTTATCACGGGGGGAAACATAAAGGAAAATAGCAAATATTCATGAGAGACTGAAAGGGAGGAATGGGTGCCTAACACCTTCCCATTTCGTAACTAAACCTCCGAACCCTTCTTGAATCACTTTGGTTTCGCACGCACCAGTATGTCTTTGGATGCCATCCTTCGGTGTGGCTTCCCCTTTTTCTTTTGTCTATTTTGAGTAAAATAGACTGGCGACTCTAAATCTTTCTACATTTTCACACCTCACAAATCGACGCTGGCCGAAGAGTTCTCCCGAGAGGGGACGCGCGGGACCCGAAGGATCCTTTCTCCCTCCGCGGCGGGGATCAGGGATGGCCACATTATTGATAAACTAATGTGCATACAAACTTCAAAATATTACAAATAATAATAGTTCACATACCAAAAAAATTGGGCAGAGTTTCCTCTATTTTTTGGACATTCTAAAAAATCTTAATATAATACCCGCGTAATGTAAAGCCGCACCACCATAAAATATAACAACAAAATTATAAAAGTCGGCACGGCCATAAAAGCTAACAATAAAACTACAAAAGTTCGCAGGGACATAACACAAAAAAATATAATCCTGAATATTAACGACATTAAGTAAATAATCCTCTTGTTGTAGACCATTAACTTCATGTGTTCCACATGGATAAAAGCTAATGGAAAAACGTTATCCTGCAAAAAAATAAGATACAAAAGGAGATGATGTTAGTAACCGAGAAATTTAAAAAAAAATCTTATTCAAGCTGAAAATTTGCATATACGAATTAAAATTATTATTGTATTCACAAATCGTTATTGTTGTGACTATGTGGTCAGCTCCTACGAGTTACATTAGTCCCATGCCAGGTGTTAGTGCTTCTTGCTGGGCCGTTTAGCGAATAATTTATGTTTTCACCCTCAAACGGCATGTCTTTAAACATAATCTAGATATTTTCAAATTATTATCATATTCTCAAATCGGGAGACATGTGACTACACGATTAGTTCCTACAAGTTATATTGGTAATTTGCAAGGTGTCCGTGCCTCTTACGTGGCCATTTGGGAGCTGGTTTTCACCCTCAGACTACATGTTTTTAAGACTAATCTAGATATATTCATATTATCCTCAAATTATCAAATCGGGAGAACCGTGACTATGCGGTCAGTTCCTACAAGTTACATTGGTCCCGTGCGAGGTGTTCATGCCTCTAACGGGGCTGTTTGGAGGCTGGTTTAGGTTTTTACCCTTTAACGAGTTATTTTTAAGCCTAATCTAGATATTTTAATATTATCATTATATTCTCAAATCGGGAGAGCCGTTACTACGCAATCAGTTCCTACAAGTTACATTGGTCCCGTGCGAGGTGTTCGTACCTCTTACGGGGATATTTGGGGATTGGTTTAGGTTTTCACCCTTTAACGGTTTGTTTTTAACTCTAAGTGTTGATTTTTGCAAATTATCATCATATTCTCAAATTGGGAATCCCGTGATTATGCGATCAGTTCCTACAAGTCACATTGGTCCCGTGCGAGGTGTCCATGCCTCTTACAGGGACGTTTGGGGGCTGGTTTAGGATTTCACCCTTTGATGGCTTGTTTTTAAGTCTAAGTGTTGATTTTTGCAAACTATCATCATATTCTCAAATTGAGAGTCCCATGAATACACAGTTAGTTCCTACAAGTTACATTGGTCCCGAACGAGGTGTCCGTGCCTCTTACGAGGACATTTGGGGTTGGGATTAGGTTTTCACCCTTTAATGGCTTGTTTTTAAGCCTAATCTAGATATTTTCAAATTATCGCCATATTCTCAAATCGATAGAACCGTGACTATGCAATCAGTTCCGACAAGTTACAGTAGTCCCGTGCGAGGTGTCCATGCCTCTTATGGGGATGTTTGGGAGCTGGTTTAGGTTTCACCCTTTAACGGCTTGTTTTTATGTCTAATTTTTGGTTTTTGTAAATTATCGTCGTATTCTCAAATCGGGAGACACATTACTTCGTGGTTAGTTCCTACAAGTTACATTGGTCCCGTGCGAGGTGTTTGTGCCTCTTATGGGGACGTTTGGCGGTTGGTTTAGGATTTTACCCTTTAACGGCTTGTTTTTAAGTCTAAGTGTTGATTTTTGTGAATTATCGTCATATTCTCAAATCGGGAGTCCGATGACTACGTGGTCAGTTCCTACAAGTTACGTTGGTCCCGTGCAAGGTGTTTATGCCTCTGACGGAGACATTTGGGGGCTGGTTTAGGTTTTCACCATTTAACGGCTTATTTTTAAGCCTAATCTAGATATTTTCAAATTATCACCATATTCTCAAACCGAGAGAACCGCAACTAGGCGATCAGTTCTGACAAGTTACATTGGTCCCATGCGAGGTGTTCGTGCCTCTTACGGGGAGGTTTGGGAGCTGGTTTAGGTTTTCACCCATTAACGGCTTATTTTTATATCTAAGTGTTGATTTTTTCAAATTATCATTATATTCTCAAATCGGGAGTCCCATGACTACGCGGTCAGTTTCTACAAGTTCCATTGGTCCCGTTCGAGGTGTTCGTGCCTCTTACGGGGACATATGGGGGCTGGTTTAGGTTTTCACCATTTAACGACTTATTTTTAAGCCTAATCTATATATTTTCAAATTATCACCATATTCTCAAATCGAGAGAGCCGTGACTAGGCGATCAGTTTCGACAAGTTACATTGGTCCCGTGCGACGTGTCTGTGCCTCTTACGGGGACGTTTGGGGGCTGGTTTAGGTTTTCACCCTTTAATGGCTTGTTTTAAAGTCTAAGTGTTGAGTTTTGTAAATTATCATCATATTCTCAAATCGGGAGTCCCACGACTACGCGGTCAATTTTGACAAGTTACATTGGTCTTGTTCGAGGTGTCCGTGCCTCTTACGGGGACATTTGGGGGCTGATTTAGGTTTTCACCCTTTAATGGCTTGTTTTTAAGCCTAATCTAGATATTTTCAAATTATCGCCATATTCTCAAATCGAGAGAACCGCGACTAGGCGGATAGTTTCAACAAGTTACATTGGTCTTGTACGAGGTGTCCGTGCCTCTTACGGGGACATTTGGGGGTTAGTTTAGGTTTTCACCCTTTAACGGCTTATTTTTAACTCTAAGTGTTGATTTTTACAAATTATCGTCATATTCTAAAATCGAGAGACCCATGACTGTGCGATCAGTTCCTACAAGTTACATTTGTCCCGTGCGAGGTGCTCGTGCCTCTTACAAGGACGTTTGGGGGCTGGTTTAGGATTTCACCCTTTAATGACTTGTTTTTAAGTCAAGTGTTGACTTTTGCAAATTATCGTCTTATTCTCAAATCAGGAGTCCCGTGACTATGCGGTCAGTTCCTACAAGTTATATTGGTCCCGTGTGAGGTGTCCGTGCCTCTTACATGGATGTTTAGGGGCTGGGTTAGTATTTCACCCTTTAACGGCTTCTTTTTAAGTCTAAGTGTTGGTTTTTGCAAATTACCATCATATTCTCAAATCGGGAGTCCCCTGACTACGCGATCAGTTCCTACAAGTTACAGTGTCCCGTGCGAGGTGATCGTGCCTCTAATGTGGCCGTTTGGGGGCTGGTTTAGGTTTTCACCATTTAATTGCTTATTTTTAAGCCTAATCTAGATATTTTCAAATTATCATTATATTCTCAAACTGAGAGAATCGAGACTATGCAATCAGTTCCTATAAGTTGCATTGGTCATGTACAAGGTGTTTGTGCCTCTTACGAGGCCATTTGGGAGTTGGTTTAGGTTTTCACCATTTAAACGCTTATTTTTAAGCCTATTCTAGATATTTTGAAATTATCGCCATATTCTCAAACTAGGAGGCCCGTGACTACGCGGTCAGTTCCTACAAGTTACATTTGTCCCGTGGAAGGTGTTCGTGCGTCTTATAGGGATGTTTGCGGGTTGGTTTAGGTTTTCACCCTTTAACGGCTTGTTTTTAAGTCTAAATGTTGATTTTTGTAAATTATCACCATATTCTCAAATCGGGAGACCCGCGACTACGCGATCAGTTCCTATAAGTTATATTGGTCCCGTGCAAGGCTTTCGTGCCTCTTACGAGGACATTTGGGGGATGGTTTAGGTTTTCACCCTTTAATGACTTTTTTTAAGTCTTTAAGTGTTGATTTTTGTAAATTATCATCATATTCTCAAACTAGGAGACTTGTGACTACGCGGTCAGTTCCTACAAGTTACATTGATCCCGTGCGAGGTGTTCGTTCCTCTCACGGGGACATTTGGGGGCTGGTATAGGTTTTCACCCTTTGACGGCTTGTTTTTAAGTCTACATGTTGATTTTTGCAAATTATCATCATATTTTGAAATCGGGAGTCCCGTGACTACGTGGTCAGTTCCTACAAGTTACATTGGTCCTGTGCGAGGTGTTCCTGCCTCTTACGGGGACGTTTGGGGGCTGGTTTAGGATTTCACCCTTTAACGGCTTGTTTTTAAGTCTAAGTGTTGATTTTCACAAATTATCATCATATTCTCAAATCGAGAGTCCCATGACTGCGTGATCAGTTCCTACAAGTTACATTGGTCCCATACGAGGTGTCCGTACCTCTTACGGGGACATTTAGGGGCTGGTTTAGGTTTTCACCCTTTAACGACTTGTTTTTAAGCCTAATCTAGATATTTTCAAATTATCGTCATATTCTCAAACCGAGATAATCACGAATACGCGGTCAGTTTCGATAAGTTACATTGGTCTCGTGCGAGGTCTCCGTGCCTCTTACAGGGACGTTTGGGGGCTGGTTTAGGTTTTCACCCTTTAACGGCATGTTTTTAAGTCTAAGTGTTGATTTTTACAAATTATCATCATATTGTAAAATCGGGAGACACATGACTATGCGGTCACTAACTACAAGTTACATTGGTCCCGTGCGAGGTGTCTGTGCCACGTACAGGGACGTTTTGGGGGCTGGTTTAGGATTTCACCCTTTAACGGCCTGTTTTTAAGTCTAAGTGTTGATTTTTGCAAATTATCATCATATTCTCAAATCGGGAGTCCCATGACTATGCGGTCAATTCCTACAAGTTACCTTGGTATCGTGCGAGGTGTCCGTGCCTCTTACGTGGACATTTGGGGGCTGGTTTAGGTTTTCACCCTTTAACGGCTTGTTTTTAAGCCTAATCTAGATTTTTTCAAATTATAGCCATATTCTCAAATCGAGAGAACCACGACTAGGCGGTCAGTTCCAACAAGTTACATTGGTCCCTTGCGAGGAGTCAGTGCCTCTTACAGGGACATTTGGGGGCTGGTTTAGGTTTTCACCCTTTAACGGCTTGTTTTTAAGTCTAAATGTTGATTTTTGCAAATTATCATCATATTCTCAAAACGGGAGACCCATGACTACGCGATCAGTTCCTACAAGTTACATTGGTCCAGTCCAAGGTGTTCGAGCCTCTTATTGGGACGTTTGGGGGCTGGTTTAGGATTTCACCCTTTAACGGCTTATTTTTAAGTTTAAGTGTTGATTTTATCAAATTATCGTCATATTCTCAAATCGGGAGTCCCATGACTACGCGGTCAGTTCCTACAAGTTACATTGGTCTCGTGCGAGGTGTTCGTGCCTCTAACGGGGTCGTTAGGGAGTTGGTTTAGGTTTTCACCATTTAACAGCTTAGTTTTAAGCCTAATCTAGATAGTTTCAAATTATCATTATATTCTCAAATCGAGAGAATTGAGACTACCTAATCAGTTCCTATAAGTTACATTGGTCCTGTGCAAGGTGTTTGTGCCTCTTACGGGGCCGTTTGGGAGTTAGTTTAGGTTTTCACCATTTAAAGGCTTATTTTTAAGCCTATTCTAGATTTTTTAAATTATCGTCATATTCTCAAACTGGGAGGCCCATGAGTATGCGATCAGTTCCTACATGTTACATTGGTCCCATGCGAGGTGTTCGTGCCTCTTACGGGGACGTTTGGGGGTTGGTTTAGGTTTTCACCCTTTAATGGCTTATTTTTAAGTCTAAGTGTTGATTTTTGCAAATTATCACCATATTCTCAAATCGGGAGACCCGCGACTACGCGGTCAGTTCCTATAAGTTACATCGGTCCCGTGCAAGGTGTTCGTGCCTCTTACGGGGATGTTTGAGGACTGGTTTAGGTTTTCACCCTTTACCAACTTGTTTTTAAGTCTTTAAGTGTTGATTTTTCCAAATTATCGTCATATTCTCAAACCGGGAGACCCGTGACTACGCAGTTAGTTCCTACAAGTTACATTGGTCCCGTGCGAGGTGTTCGTATTTCTTACGGGGACATTTGGGGGATGGTTTAGGTTTTCACCCTTTAACGGCTTGTTTTTTAAGTCTACGTATTGATTTTTGCAAATTATTATCATATTCTGAAATCGAGAGTTCCGTGACTACGTGGTCAGTTCCTACAAGTTACATTACTCCCGTGCGAGGTGTTCGTACCTCTTACGAGATGTTTGGGGGATGGTGACGCGACTAAGAATGTGTATCAGAAGTGCGTACTCTCTAGGCTCATGTGCAAGCCTGTCGCTCAAGTAATAATCCGATAAGTCAAGTATCGATCCTCAGGGAAATAGGACAACAGAGTTGTGAAGACTTTGGACAGACGAAGGAAACCTAACTTTGACTCTAAGGAAAAGGGAAAGATGATTTGAATGGTGAAGTAACTACAACTACATGCAATTTTGAAAATGATTAATTAATGAACTAAAGTAGGAATGGAATGCAACTCCTCTAAATTATCCAAAATACTGATGATGATTGAACTAAAACTTGAACTATATGATGAGGAAAACAGGGCGGGAATACAATCCCTCAACCCTAGAGTATTGATGGTATAAAACTAATCGTAAATTTAAGTGATTAATTAGACCCAACTTTAGTACTCCTAAGCATTACATATATGAGGTTCAAGCCCGCACCATACATAATCTGAGGACGAGTAAATCGATATTGTGTTAGTTACGCTCGAATTGCATTCTAAAGCATCCCAGTTACCCTAAAGCAAATGAGATCCAAAGATCTACAATTTTCGCGTTTCTACGCAATACAGTCGTAATAAATCATTAAATTTAGAGGATTAACTTTATACACATGAAACTACCAAATCAGGTTGAGGTCATGCATCTCGACCTTAAAAATCTAGTCGGACATATGAAAACTTGAAGACAACACGTTTGGAATGAAAGAAAACATTTTTCTACTGAATGAAGATGAAAAAAATGAAGGTGTTACTAGAAAAGTAATTATTGCAGTAAAACAATAATTAGAATGGTATTACTTTAATTGCAAACTGAAAGCAACTAGGGTTTATTGTTCTTCTTCTCTAAAATTAATTACAAAGCTTCCCTAACGAATCAGAAGCCTCCTTATATGTTGGGAGGAGTTTACAATTTATACTCTACGAATTATAAAAGTTTGAACCAAGTAGGATTCTAATTTCTACAAATGGATAAGTTTGGATAATCAAAAACAGAACCGATCCTGTGAAGGGGTTCGGTTCGGTTCTGTCTTTGATAGCCTTTATAGAGAATTCTTCGAGCACCGGATAGGTTCTTTATTTCCTCCCTTCGGTTCGATTTTGTCTTGACATTCTTTACAGGAAGTTTTCCAGGTGTAGGATCGGTTACTTATTTCTTTCCTTCGGTTCGGTTCTGTCTTGACATTCTTTACAGGAAGTTTCTCAGGATGGAATCGGTTCTTTTTCTTTCCACTTAGGTTATGTTCCATCCTGTCAGCTTTTGCAGAAACCTTTCCTTCTTGTACTTCTTTGAAGCTTTTGGCACGGAACTCGGATTAAAATACTGAGCACCTGCGAAATAGATGAAGAACACATGAAACTCGGCGTACTCATTAGAAACTTGTCAATAGCAATGATATGATATAAATCCACATGAATTACACTTTGCGGAGTGATAAAAGCCTCTAAATTAAGGGGATAAATGGGAAGAATTTATGCCTAATCAAACCCCCCTAACTTAGAACTTTGATCATCCCGATCAATGTAAAAGAATCAAAACATGGTCTAACTCGAAAACGGGATAGAATACCTCTTTCGCGGGCGAGCGATTTCATTTAGCGTATGAAACAAGCCTTTAAACCCCTAGGTTACCCTAGTAGGATGAGTTGTTGCTCGTGAGGGTTTGCAGTGAATATACCCACAAAATTCTACTCAAAATATGCAAAAATTGTATAATTCAAACTTTTCCAGAAAATAGTCATCATCAATTCATGTTCAAGAGTCTCACATCATAGTGCGCGTATGTGAAACCAAAAATCTAACCGCGAATTTCCATCGATTGACCATTACGTTACTTATCCAAAAAATTGTTTTGATTTCAAAATCTCACGGAATGCTCTCACAAACGAATCACTCAGAATGTGGCTATTATCTCAGTATGCGCGATTTATAAGATTAAATGTATTGGAACCAAGTTCACGCATACAAGTAGAAAGACATAAATTTTATGGTAACCGGATCTCATCATTGGATTATGAATATAAGAAAACGGGAATATTGCCTCTAATTAGCATTATTGATCTCTTTTATTTTCTTTTTGTTTATTTGCTCTCCACGCGATAACCAATTTCGCATAAAGGACTCGGTTAGGACTTTTTCGATTTAAAGGTGTATTGGGTAAAATGAGAGTGGTACGGAAAAATCACACACTTTAATTATGGGATATCAAACAATTTAATGTAAGTATAACCCATTAAAAATCACACACTTGAATTCTTAAAATATAAATTATCAAACAATTTTGAAGGTTTAAAACACTCTCGTGTGGTTTTAAGTGAATAAGAAATTTTATTTCAGTCAAAACATGTCAAACATTATAACAAAAATTAAACTAAACACGTAATGTTAATTAATCGTGATAAACTTCACTAGTCCTAGTAATAATACTACGCTAGCATCACAATTAAAACATAAATATTGCAAGATGAAATAATAATTCTCATTAATAAAATCAACTTACAAAAATTTGAGTCCAAAATTTGAGTGCTGATATACAAAGTTCATCCCAAACTTGCACATAAATTGTCTCACAAACACTCAAAAATAAAACTCAAAGTATAATATTTTTGGTACTCTTAAAAATTTAATACTCTAAAACTTTCTCCCTATAAAATTAAGTGTGAAGTTTTGTCTGTCATGCACCCTTCCCCTTGTTAAAAAGGTTTATCCTCCTCCTTTTAAAGAAAACTCCCTCGCAATACTAACACTCTAAATATTATATTGACAAACATCCACCTCATTTTCTCCCCATTAAAATGGTTTATTCTCCTCCTTTTAGGGTGTTTATCTCCATGTTTGCTACCTCTTTGTCGAGTGTGTATACAGAGAGAAGGTGGGGGACAAAATGGGTTTGTGTGGTGTGTGGGGTATGTGAGTCTAGTTTGGTAGGAGAATGCTTGTGGGTTTTGTTTGGTAAGGAAGGTGCGTGTGTGTAGTTATATACATATATCTACTCATACAGTTATATACAAACATACACAGACATATATGTATATATACACATGCAAAAACTAATATCTTATATACACATGCACATATATAGTTATATACAAACACACACGGTATATTTACATATATAAACACACTATATATTTATATATACTATTAAATAAACACATATACACTTGTATATATACTATACACGCACACAGTTGTATACATATATATACACACATGTAGCATGTGCATATATATATATATATATATATATATATGGGGGGTCGTATTAGGGAGACACGATTTAGGGACACAGAGCACGTGTCGTCGAGTCATTGGTAAACACCCTTAAGTGGTACACACTTCATTTAAGTCTCCACAATTGATACAATGATACGTGTCTCGTGTCTTCAAAATGTAACCCAAAAATGTGTCTCTCTATCATTAACCATGTGTGTGTGTGTGTGTGTGTGTGTGTGTGTGTGTGTAACACATACACAAAAAGGATATGTGAGAGGGAAATTGATTGGGTAATGGTTTAGGAAGGGCTTTATTAGGAACTCGCTTCTCAGGTCACATGAAATTTTACTTTTATTTATTTGACTACATTTTTGTCGTAACTGCCTTGAATCAAACATTTTGAAACCTCAACTGGTGATTGATCTACAAGATAAAAAAAAATTGCATAAATAGGACCAATATTAACAAGAAAGAATAATTAAAATGTGATTATTTATTTAGGGCATAATTACACATGCCGTGGTTGCTAAAATTGCATTATTAACACAAATTATTTTAATTTTGCATTTTTCTTTTAAATAATAAAAAAGCGTCCCTAAAAGCTCTTTATATATGATGTAATGTGATTAAAAAGGCCTAGATTTGGGTATAAATTATACAAAATATTTCACTCACCTCACCTCCTAGGTAAATAATTTTTTTTTATAATTTTTTAAAAATTAATATTTTTGGTATTTTTGAAAAAAAAGAAGAAAAGGGGAAAAAAACTTAGTGTAGTTATTAGGTTTTACTTGTACTATGTTTCGCCTAGGGTTCAAATGAAAAGCCGAACAGGACCCGAGTCTGAGAACTGATAGGGTACGTGATACATGACACAGTTTGACTTTTTTTCATACTCACAGATGGAGGCCTATTTTAAAAACGAACGAAATAGTGAAAAACTTGGGCGGTAGGCTGACCGAAAATTTTGGCAGAGTTTCACGTTGGAATCGAAAATCTAGGTATAAATGTCCTAAGGCATACGCCTATATGAGGTTTTTGTATGGGGGGTTAGTGTAAGGGTTCCCTCCTTTGGCATGACTTACACTATATACCCCTTGCCTATAAGGACAATCATTCATCATTACGTGAGGAAAATCCATTTGATATTCCCGAATATACATGAATTGCCTCAAGATATACCTCATGGTGATGGTATGTGTGAGATGGAATTTGATATACTTGATGTTCGTGAATGAGTTCTTGCTATATACCTCCCATAATGAATTCGATCAAGTGGATCGATGCAGGGGAATCATTAGATATATGTCGAAGTTACTTGGCCAATGGAATGTGCGACCCATAACAAAGTGACTCCCCATGACATGACAAATATAGGATTAATATGTGGTGCTCAAGTGATGTAGTGTGAAAAATGCATGAGCCTTAATTGGAATCTTTATGCAAAGTTTTATGTATACTGAGAGGGATGTCTGTGAAAAGGTGGACAAGTAAAACATGGTAACTATGCACAAGTGAAAGTCGAGCGAGATATATATACAAGTGAATGGAGCATGAATATATACAAGTGTCATGAGGAGTGTATTAGAAGATGGTATATACATGTCATGAGAAGATGAGCACGTCGTATATAACATGGGAACATGAGAGTAAAAAGAAGAATATACGAGTGGAACATATATACACATGTAGGAAAATAGAGAGAAGGTGAAAAGGAAAAACAAAGCCCGTGTAAATAGATTATAGTCCTCTAAAATATATATCCCGAGTGAAGTCGCCACTGTGGTGTAGACACCATATTCTAAGACCCCCTAAGTCTCCCCTTAGGTCCCTAGCACCTCCCCATCTAACTGCAAACCCTAGGTCGCACTCCGAGTACCAATCTAGACGCCATCAGGCACCACCGGGCCTCGTTTGACTCCAGTTAACTCTATCGTCAAAGTGAAAGATCTTTGAATAATTTAAGGGCTCTGAATACCTTTTCCAACGGTACACCTCATGCATGAATCGGTATAATGGTTCGAACGAACAGACCACTTTACTCTCGAAAATCGATTCGGAGGCCACAGGCACTCCCAAGGCCCGATTTGACCCTAATTAACTTCACCGTTAGAGAAAAAGATCTTTGAATCTATGAAGGGAACTGAAACCACTTTCCAATGGTGTACCCCATGCACGAAACAGCATAACCGTTCACACGAACGATCTGTTTTTCCCCCAAAAATTGATCT
Source organism: Sambucus nigra (assembly GCA_949130495.1). Lineage (NCBI taxonomy): Eukaryota > Viridiplantae > Streptophyta > Magnoliopsida > Dipsacales > Adoxaceae > Sambucus > Sambucus nigra. The sequence goes on along the minus strand of OX422215.1, from coordinate 318,581,764 downwards.
GGAGGTCAACGGGCACACCCGGGCTACATATGACTAAAGTCAACTATTTAGTTCGAACGATACTGAATGAATATTCCTAGGGAACTGAATACACTTTCTAACAGTCCACCCCGCTTGTGATTCTGACCTACGGTATGGATGAACGATCTATTTCACTCTGAGAGGTTCTCGGGAGCTTTCAAGCCCCGATTGACCAAGGTCAACCTTATGAATCGAGCGAAACTCTTTATAATGTCAAAGTACATCTCCTAAAATTTCCAATGGTCTACCCCGTGCACGATTCCGACTTACCATGCGGACGAACGATTCGTTTTTGTCAGACGATCTCCCGTCCAAAAGATAGACATTCTCTTTCGAGCCCCATTTGACCCAAAGTCAACTCCCAAACCCAGGAGAGGTTCAAGGACTCTTGAAGGTCGCTAAAATAAGTTTCTAACAGTATGCCCCACGTGCAATTTGGATCAACGGTTTTTGTTCTACGACCATTTTTCTAGGAAAATCTGCACAGGACTACCAATTGGCACGTCCAGATCCCTGCCTATCGGCACAGTGTATGGGGGCACATTCTAATAGGCACCACCTGGGGTAGGCCTATAGGCACCCCCTAACCCTATAAATAGGGGTCATGACCTCATTCCGAAGAGGACAACAGATCCATCCGTATGAGTGATATCAGCAACATTCCCTCGAAATCAGCAAAGTCCCTCATGTGAAGTTCCATCCAAGCTTAACACTCCCAGGTTTTTCATACCCAATTTGGAAAATATCCTTCTCTATAATCAACATTAATCAACACTCAAGGGAGTTGATCCAAGATCAAAGATCAAGCTTCAAATAAGGTCCAATTCCTTCCCTCTCTCTTTAAATTCCTTATTTTTGCATAATACACATTAGATTCATAATCTAGTTCTTACTTTTGTTCATACACATTAATATATACACTTTTATTAGTATATTGAACATACTTTATTTTCTACAAAAATCCCAAAAAGTAAATAAAATAGGGTTACACCCGTAGATTCCGAACGAAATTATCCATCACACTTTTTCTAAAACCTAAAAAACACATTTTCTACACGTACACATATAATAAAATTTCGTTCGAATTTATGGGATAAACCCCACACCTATGCTACATTCGAACTACGTGGACTTTGATGTCTTTATAGGCTACGCAGGGGTCTCGAATTAAAATTCGAGGCTCGGGTCCAATTTTCCAATTTTCTCAATTTCCCAAATTCCCTAATTTTTTAAAAACCTCCCATTTTAATATATATATGTGTGTGTGTGTGTGTGTGTGTGTGTGTGTGCAGTGGATGAAATTCAAGCAAGCAGCAAGCTTGCATTTCATCCATCACATATTATCAAATTTTAATAACGATCAATATCGTGATGAACGCACAAATTATACTTTCTACATATGTTATTTTTGGAACATTCCTATGGATGACCTCACTTTAAGTTGTCCATAGTATGAGTTGAATGATTCCAATATCCATTATATAAACACGGACACACACTTCACGGGGATATATAGGAAAATAGTAACATTAGACCACGAGAGACCGAAAGGGCGGGATGGGTGCCTAGCACCTTTCCATTCCGTAACTTAGCCCCTGAACCTTCGAACGATTGGTTTCGTATGCATCAGTTTGTCCTTGATGTCGCTCTCTCGAAGTGGAAACATAATCTTTTTCCTATTTTGTGCAAAATAGGTTGGCGACTCCATCTCTTCACACTACACCAAAAACAGGAATCTGACACGGTTTAAAATTTTGCCAGATCAAATCTAGCACGGTTTTGAACTGTGCCAGAATCAGGTATTCCAAAATGGCCAGTTTTTTCTGGCACGGCTCAAAAGTGTGTTGGATTTGATCAAACAGGAACACTTTTGGCACACTTTTAAACCGTGCCAGAATTTGATATTTCTGGCACACTTTTGGCACAGTTTTGAAATGTGCCAGATTGAGCACATTTTGAAAAACTTTTGGCACAGTTCAAAACCGTGCCAAAATTTGATGCACTTTTGGCACGGTTTTGAATTGTGCCAAATTTTTGGATAAAAGAAAAAAAAATTATTTGAAAATAAGAAAATTCAGAAGTTGCAAATCTCGAAAGTGGTTGATAAACTAATGTGCATACAAACTTCAAAATATTACAAATAATAATAGTTCACATACCAAAAAAATTGGGCAGAGTTTCCTCTATTTTTTGGACATTCTAAAACCTGTTAATATAATACCCGCGTAATGTAAATCCCACACAGCCATAAAATATAACAACAAAATTACAAAAGTCCGCACGGCCATAAAAACTAACAATAAAACTACAAAAGTTCGCCGGGACATAACACCAAAAAATATAATCCTGAATATTAACGACATTAAGTAAATAATCCTCTTGTTGTAGACCATTGACTTCATGTGTTCCACATGGATAAAAGCTAATGGAAAAATGTTATCCTGCAAAAAAATAAGATACAAAAGGAGATGATGTTAGTAACCGAGAAATTTAAAAAAAAAATCTTATTCATGCTGAAAATTTGCATATACAAATTAAAATTATTATTGTATTCACAAATCGTTATTGTTGTGACTACGTGGTCAGCTCCTACGAGTTACATTAGTCCCATGCCAGCTGTTAGTGCTTCTTACTGGGCCGTTTAGCGAATAATTTAAGTTTTCACCCTCAAACGGCATGTTTTTAAAACTAATCTAGATATTTTCAAATTATCGTCATATTCTCAAACCGGAAGACATGTGACTACACGATCAGTTCCTACAAGTTATATTGGAAATTTACAAGGTGTCCATGCCTCTTATGGGTCCATTTGGGAGCTGGTTTGGGTTTTCACCCTCAGACTACATGTTTTTAAGACTAATCTAGATATATTCATATTATCCTCAAATTATCAAATCGGGAGAACCGTGACTATGCGGTCAGTTCCTACAAGTTACATTGGTCCCGTGCGAGGTGTTCATGCCTCTAACGGGGCTGTTTGGAGGCTGGTTTAGGTTTTCACCCTTTAACGAGTTATTTTTAAGCCTAATCTAGATATTTTAATATTATCATTATATTCTCAAATCGGGAGACCCGTTACTACGCAATCAGTTCCTACAAGTTACATTGGTCCCGTGCGAGGTGTCCGTACCTCTTACGGGGATGTTTGGGGGTTGGTTTAGGTTTTCACCCTTTAACGGGTTGTTTTTAACTCTAAGTGCAGATTTTTTGCAAATTATTTCCATATTCTCAAATCGGGAATCCCGTGACTACACTACACTAAAAATAGGAAACTGGCACGGTTTAAAACAGTGTCAGACGCAATCTGGCACGGTTCAAAACCGTGCCAGATTTTCTGGCGCGGTTTAAAATCGTGCCAGATTTCCAAAACTGGCACGCTTTTGGCACGCTTTTAAACTGTGCCAGTTTTATAATGTGGCACGCTTTTAAACCGTGCTAGATGTTAAAACTGGCACGCTTTTGGCACAAGCCGAAACCGTGCCAAATTGTCTATTTTCTGGCACGCTTTTGGCACGGTTATAAAGCGTGTCAGATTGTTTTATAAGCGTTCTCATTTTTATGCATTGGCACAATTTTGGCACGGTTTAAAACCATGCCAGATGTTTTGGTTGATTAAAAAAAATAATAACAGGAAACAAATCTGGAAAATCTGCAAATTCCAAATCCGATAGGAAAAATATTTATTATTTGCAAAAAAAAATCAAGAAAATTCACAAATTATGAATATCGCAGGATGTTGATAAACTAATGTGCATACAAACTTCAAAAAATTACAAGAGTTAATACCAATATGAAGCCACACATGACCATAAAAGTCGACAATAACTTCAAAAAATTACAAGAGTTAATAGTTCCCATATCAAAAAAAAACAATTGGACAGAGTTTCCTCTATTTTTTGAGCAATCCAAAACCTGCTAACATAAAATCTGCACATATAAAGCCCGCACGGCCATAAAAGTCAACAATAAAACGACGACAGCCAGAACAGACATAAAAATAAACCATAAAACTACTGAAGACTGCTCAGCCACAACACAAAAAATAGAATCCTGAATATTAACGACACCAAATAAACAATCCCCCTGTTGTAAAGCATTAACTTCTTCGTGCGTTCCAAGTGGATAAAAGCTAGTCATCGAATGTCATCCTACAAAAAAAATAAGACACAAAAAAGATACAATATTAGTAACCAAGTCATTTTTAAAAAAATCGTATTCAAGCAGAAAAATTGCATATACGACTACGCGATTAGTTCGTACAAGTTACATTGGTCCCGTGCGAGGTGTTCGTGCCTCTTACGGAACCATTTGGGAGCTGGTTTGGGTTTTCACCCTCAAACGGCCTGTTTTTAAGTGTTATTTTTGCAAATTATCATCATATTCTCAAACCGGGAGATTCGTGACTATGCGGTCCATTCTTACAAGCTACATTAGTCCCGTGCGAGGTGTTCGTGCCCCTTACGGGTCCGTTTGGGGGTTGGTTTAGGTTTTCACCCTTTATCATCATAATTTCAAATCAGGAGATTCGGGACTACACGATCAGTTCCTACAAGTTACATCGGTCCTGTGCGAGGTGTTCGCGCCTCATACGGGGTAGTTTGGGGGTTGGTTTGGGTTTTCACCCTTTAACAACTTGTTTTCAAGTTAAAGTGTGATTTTTGCAAATTATCATCACACTCTCAAATTGAGAGACCCGAAACTATGCGGTCAGTTCCTACAAGTTACATCGGTCCCGTGCGAGGTGTTCGTGCCTCCTACAGGGTCGTTTGGGGGCTGGTTTGGGTTTTCACCCTTTAACGGCTTATTTTCAAGTCAAATTGTGATTTTTGCAAATTATCATCACACTCTCAAATCGGGAGACCCGGAACTATGCGGTCAGTTCCTACAAGTTACGTTGGTCCCGTGCGAGGTGTTCGTGCCTCCTACGGGATCGTCTGGGAACTGGTTTGGGTTTTCACCCTTTAACGGCTTATTTTCAAGTCAAAGTGCGATTTTTGCAAATTATCGTCATACTCTCAAATCGGGAAACCCGGGACTACGCGGTCAGTTCCTACAAGTTATATTGGTCCCGTGCGAGGTGTTCGTGCCTCCTACGGGTCCGTTTGGGGGCTGGTTTGGGTTTTCACCCTTTAACGGCCTGTTTTGAAGTCTAAGTGTTGATTTTTGCAAATTATCGTCATACTCTCAAACCGGGCGACCCGGGACTACGCAGTCAGTTCCTACAAGTTACATTGGTCCCGTGCGAGGTGTTTGTATCTCCTACAGGGTCGTTTGGGGGTTGGTTTGGGTTTTCACCCTTTAACGGCTTGTTTTTTAAGTCAAAGTGTGATTTTTTAAAATTATCGGCATACTCTCAAACCGGGAGACCCGGGACTACGCGGTCAGTTCCTATAAAAAACATTGGTCCCGCTTGAGGTGTTCGTGCCTCCTACTGGGTCGTTTGGGGGCTGGTTTGGATTTTCACAATTTAACGTCCTGTTTTGAAGTCAAAGTGTTATTTTTACAAATTATCGTAACACTCTCAAACCGGTAGACCCGGGACTATGCGGTCAGTTCCTAAGAGTTACATTGGTCCCGTACGAGGTGTTTGTGCCTCCTACGGGGGGTTAGTTTGAGTTTTCACCCTTTAACGGCCTGTTTTCACGTAAGTGTTTATTTTTACAAATTATCGACATACTCTCAAACCGGGAGACCCGGGACTACGTGGTCAAATCCTACAAGTTACATCGGTCCCGTTCGGGGTGTTCATGCCTCCTACGGGGACGTTTGGGGGTTGGTTTGGGTTTGCACCCTTTAACGACTTATTTTCAAGTCAAAGTGTGAATTTTGCAAATTATCATCATACTCTCAAACCGAGAGACCCGGGACTCCGCGGTCAGTTCCTACAAGCTACATTGGTCCCGTGCGAGGTGTTCGTGCCTCCTACGGGTCCGTTTGGGGTCTAGTTTGGGTTTTCACCCTTTAACGGCCTGTTTTCAAGTCTAAGTGTTGATTTTTTCAAATTATCGTCATACTCTCAAACCGGGAGACCCGGGACTATGCGGTCAGTTTCTACATTTTACATTGGTCCCGTGCGAGGTGTTTGTGCCTACTACGGGGTTGTTTGGATCCTGGTTTGGGTTTTCACCCTTTAACGGCCTGTTTTCAACTCTAAGAGTTGTTTTTGCAAATTATCGCCATACTCTCAAACCGGGAGACCCGAGACCACGCGGTCAGTTCTTACAAGTTACATTGGTGCCGTGCGAGGTATTCGTGCCTCCTACGTGGTCGTTTGGGGGCTGGTTTTGATTTTCACCCTTTAACGGCCTGTTTTCAAGTCTAAGAGTTATTTTCGAAAATTATAGTCATACTCTCAAACCGGGAGACCCGGGACTACGCGGCAAGTTCCTACAAGCTACATTGGTCCCGTGCGAGGTGTTCGTGCCTCCTACGGGTCCATTTGGGGGCTGGTTTGGGTTTTCACCCTTTAACGGCCTTTTTTCAAGTCTAAGTGTTGATTTTTTTAAATTATCATCATACTCTCAAACCGGGAGACCCGGGACTACGCGGTCAGTTTTTACAAGTTACATTAGTCGCATGCGAGGTATTCGTGCCTCCTACGGGGTCGTTTGGGGGCTGGTTTGGGTTTTCACCCTTTAACGGCCTGTTTTCAAGTCTAAGAGTTATTTTTGTAAGTTATCGTCATACTCTCAAATCGGGAGACTCGGGACTACGCAATTTATTCCTACAAGCTACATTGGTCCCTTGCGAGGTGTTCGTGCCTCTTACGGGTCCGTTTGGGGGTTGGTTTAGGTTTTCACCCTTTAACGGCTTGTTTTTAGGTCTAAGTGCTGATTTTTGCAAATTATCATCATACGCTCGAATCGGGAGACCCGGGACTACGCGGTCGGTTCCTATAAGTTACAAATGTCCCGTTTGAGGTGTTCGTGCCTCCTACGGGTTCGTTAGGGGGTTGGTTTGGGTTTTCACCCTTTAACGGCCTATTTTTAAGTCTAAGTGTTATTTTTGCAAATTATTGTCATACTCTCAAACCGGGAGACCTGGGACTACGCGATCAGTTTCTACATGTTACATTGGTCCCGTGCGAGGTGTTCGTGCCTCCTACAAGGTCGTTTGGGGCTGGTTTTAGTTTTCACCCTTTAATGGATTATTTTAAAGTAAGTGTTAATTTTTGCAAATTATCGTCATACTCTCAAACCAGGCGACTCGGGACTACGCGGTCGGTTCCTACAAGCTACATTGGTCCCGTGCGAGGTGTTCGAGCCTCCTTTGCGTCCGTTTGTGGGGTGGTTTGGGTTTTCACCCTTTAACGGCCTGTTTTGAAGTCAAAGTGTATTTTTGCAAATTATCGTCATACGCTCAAACCGGGAGACCCGGGACTACGAGGTCAGTTCCTACTAGTTACATTGGTCCCGTGCGAGGTGTCCGTGCCTCCTACGGGGTCGTTTGGGGGCTGGTTTGGGTTTTCATCCTTTAACGGCTTATTTTTAAGTCAAAGTGTGATTTTTTAACATTATCATCATACTCTCAAACTGGGAGACCCAGGACTTCGCAGTCAGTTCCTACAAGTTACATTGGTCCCGTGCGAGGTGTTTGTGCCTCCTACGGGGTCGTTTGGGGGTTGGTTTGAGTTTTTACCCTTTAACGGCTTGTTTTCAAGTAAGTGTTGATTTTTACAAATTACCTTCATACTCTCAAACTGGGAAACCCGGGACAACGTGGTCAGTTCCTACAAGTTACATCGGTCTCGTTCGAGGTGTTCGTGCCTCCTACGGGGTCGTTAGGGGGCTGGTTTGGGTTTTCACCCTTTAACGGCATATTTTCAAGTAAAAGTGTGATTTTTGCAAATTATCATCATCCTCTCAAATTGGGAGACTTCAGACTACGCGATCAGTTCCTACAAGCTACTCTGCTCCCGTGCGAGGTGTTCGTTCCTCCTACGGGTCTATTTGGGGGCTGGTTAGGGTTTTCACCCTTTAACTGCCTGTTTTCAAGTCTAAGTGTTGATTTTTTTTAAATTATTGTGATACTCTCAAATCGGGAGACTCGAAACTATGCGGTCAGTTACCACAAGTTACATTGGTCCTGTGCGAGGTATTCGTGCGTCCTATGGGGTTGTTTGGGGGCTGGTTTGGGTTTTCACCCTTTAACGGCCTGTCTTCAAGTCTAAGAGTTATTTTTGCAAATTATCGTCATATTCTCAAACTGGGAGACCCGGGACTACGCGGTCAGTTCCTACATGCTACATTGGTCCCGTTCGAGGTGTTAGTGGCTCTTACGGATCCGTTTGGGGGTTTGTTTTAGCTTTCACCCTTTAATGGCTTATTTTTAAGTCTAAGTGTTAATTTTTGCAAATTATCGTCATACTCTCAAATCGAGAGACCCGAAACTAAGCGGTCAGTTCTTACAAGTTATATTGGTCCCGTTCGAGGTGTTCGTGCCTCCTACGGGGTCATTTGGGAGCTGGTTTGGGTTTTCACCCTTTAACGGCCTGTTTTGAAGTCTAAGTGTTATTTTTGCAAATTATCGTCATACTCTCAAACTGGGAAACCTGGAACTACGCGATCAGTTCCTACAAGTTACATTGGTCCCGTGCGAGGTGTTCATGCCTCCTACGGGGTCGTTTGGGAGTTGGTTTGAGTTTTCACCCTTTAACGGCTTGTTTTCAAGTAAGTGATGATTTTTGCAAATTATCATCATACTCTCAAATCGGGAGACCCGGGACTACGCGGTCAGTTCCTACAAGTTACATAGGTCCCGTTCGAGGTGTTCGTGCCTCCTACGGGGTCGTTTGGGTGTTGGTTTGGGTTTTGACCCTTTAAGGGCTTGTTTTCAAGTCGAAGTGTGATTTTTGAAAATTATCATCATACTCTCAAACCGAGAGACCCGGGACTACGCGTTCAGTTCTTACAAGCTATATTAGTCCCGTGCGAGGTGTTCGTGCCTCTTACGGGTCCGTTTGGGGGCTAGTTTAGGTTTTCACCCTTCAACGACTTATTTTTAAGTTTAAGTGTTGATTTTTGCAAATTATAGTCATACTCTCAAACCGGGAGACTCGGGACTACGCGATCGGTTCCTAAAAGCTACATTGGTCCCGTGCGAGGTGTTCGTGCCTCATACGGGTCCGTTTGGGGGCTAGTTTGGGTTTTCATCCTTTAACGGCCTGTTTTGAAGTCCAAGTGTTAATTTTTTCAAATTATCGTCATACTCTCAAACCGGGAGACCCGGGACTACGTTGTCGGTTCCTAAAAGCTACATTGGTCCCGTGCGAGGTGTTCGTGCCTCCTACGGGTCCATTTGGGGGCTAGTTTGGGCTTTCACCCTTTAACGGCCTGTTTTGAAGTCTAGGTGTTGATTTTTGCAAATTATCGTCATACTCTCAAACCGGGCGACCCGGGACTACGCGGTCAGTTCCTACAATTTACATTGGTCCCGTGTGAGGTGTTCGTGCCTCCTAGGGGTCGTTTGGAGTCTGGTTTGGGTTTTCACCCTTTAACGGCCTGTTTTCAAGTCTAAGAGTTATTTTTGCAAATTATCATCGTACTCTCAAACTGGGAGACCCGAGACTACGCAGTCAGTTCCTACAAGTTATATTGTGCGAGGTTTTTGTGCCTCCTACGGGGTCGTTTCGGGGCTCGTTTGGGGGCCTGTTTTTAAGTCTAAGTGTTGATTTTTTCAAATTATAGTCATACTCTCAAACCGGGAGACCCGGGACTATGCGGTCGGTTCCTAAAAGCTATATTGGTCCCGCGTGAGGTGTTCGTGCTTCCTACGAGTCCGTTTGGGGGTAGTTTGGGTATTCACCCTTTAACGGCCTGTTTTGAAGTCTAAGTGTTCATTTTTGCAAATTATCTTCATACTCTCAAACCGGGAGACCCGGGACTACGCGGTCAGTTCCTACATGTTACATTGGTCCCGCGCGAGATGTTTGTGCCTCCTACGGGGTCGTTTGGGGGCTGGTTTGGGTTTTCACCCTTTAACGGTCTGTTTTGAAGTCAAAGTGTGAATTTTGCAAATTATCATCACACACTCAAACCGGAGACCCGGGACTACGCGGTCAGTTCCTACCCGTTACATTGGTCCCGTGTGAGGTGTTGGTGCCTCCTACGGGGTCGTTTGGGGGCTGGTTTGGGTTTTCACCCTTTAACGGCTTGTTTTCAAGTCAAAGTATGATTTTTGCAAATTATCGTCATACTCTTAAACTGGGAGACCCGAGACTACGCAATCAGTTCCTACAAGTTACATTGGTCCCGTGCGAGGTGTTCGTGCCTCCTACGAGGTCGTTTAGGGGTTGGTTTGGGTTTTCACCCTTTAATGGCCTGTTTTTAAGTCTAAGTGTTATTTTTGCAAATTATCGTCATACTCTCAAACCGGCAGACCCGAGACTACGCGATCAATTCCTACAAGTTACATTGGTCCCGTGCGAGGTGTTTGTGCCTCCTACGGGGTTGTTTGGAGGTTGGTTTGAGTGTTCAACCTTTAACGGCTTATTTTCAAGTAAGTGTTGATTTGCAAATTATCGTCATACTCTCAAACTGGGAGATCCGGGACTATGCGGTCAGTTCCAACAGGCTACATTGGTCCCGTGCGAGGTGTTCGTGCCTCTTACAGGCCCGTTTGGGGGCTGGTTTAGGTTTTCACCCTTTAACGGCTTGTTTTTAAGTCTAAGTGTTGATTTTTGCAAATTATCGTCATACTCTCAAATCGGGAGACCCGAGACTACGCGGTCAGTTCCTACAAGTTACATTAGTCCCGTTCGAGATGTTCGTGCCTCTTACGGGGTCGTTTAGGGGCTGGTTCGGGTTTTCACCCTTTAACGGCCTGTTTTGAAGTCTAAGTGTTATTTTTGCAAATTATCATCATACTCTCAAATCGGTAGACCCGGGACTACGCGGTCAGTTCCTACAAGTTACATTGGTCCGGTGCGAGGTGTTCATGCCTCCTACGGGGTCGTTTGGGGGCTGGTTTCGGTTTTAACCCTTTAACGGCTTGTTTTTAAGTGAGTGTTAATTTTTACAAATTATCATCATAATCTCAAACCTGGAGACCCGGGACTATGCGATCAGTTCCTACAAGTTACATCGGTCCCGTTCGAGGTGTTCGTGCCTCCTACGGGGTCGTTTGGGGGCTGGTTTGGGTTTTCACCCTTTAACGGCTTGTTTTCAAGTCAAGGTATGATTTTTGTAAATTATCATCATACTCTCAAACCAGGAGACCCGGGACTACGCGGTCAGTTCCAACAAGCTACATTGGTCCCGTACAAGGTGTTCGTGCCTCTTACGGGTCCGTTTGGGGGATGGTTTAGGTTTTCACCCTTTAATGGCTAGTTTTTAAGTCTAAGTGTTGATTTTTGCAAATTATCGTCATACTCTCAAACCGGGAGACCCGGGACTACGCGGTCAGTTCCTACATGTTACATTGGTCCCGTGCGAGATGTTTGTGCCTCCTACGGGGTCGTTTGGGGGCTGGTTTGGGTTTTCACCCTTTAACGGTCTGTTTTTAAGTCTAAGAGTTATTTTTGCAAATTATCGTCATACTCACAAATCAGGAGACCCAAAACTACACGGTCTGTTCCTACAATTTACATTGGTCCCGTGCGAGGTGTTCGTGCCTCCTATGGGGTCGTTTGGAGTCTGGTTTGGGTTTTCACCCTTTAATGGCCTGTTTTCAAGTCTATGAGTTATTTTTGCAAATTATCGTCATACTCTCAAACTGGAAGACCCGAGACTACGCGATCAGTTCCTACAAGTTATATTGGTTCCGTGCGAGGTTTTCGTGCCTCCTACGGGGTCGTTTGGGGGCTGGTTTGGGTTTTCACCCTTTAACGGCCTGTTTTCAAGTCTAAGAGTTATTTTTGCAAATTATCATCATACTCTCAAACTGGGAGACCCGGGACAACGCGGTCAGTTCCTACAAGCTACATTGGTCCCGTGCGAGGTGTTTGTGCCTCCTACGGGGTCGTTTGGAGGTTGGTTTGGGCTTTCACCCTTTAACGGTCTGTTTTCAAGTCGAAGTGTGATTTTTACAAATTATCGTCATACTCTCAAACATGGAGAACCGGGACTACGCAGCCAGTTCCTACAAGTTACATTGGTCCCGTGCATGGTGCTCGTGCCTCCTACGGGGTCGTTTGGGGCTGGTTTGGGTTTTCACCCTTTAACGGCCTGTTTTAAAGTCTAAGTGTTATTTTTGCAAATTATCGTAACACTCTCAAATCGGTAGACCCGGGACTGCACTGTCAGTTCCTACAAGTTACATTGGTCCCGTTCGAGGTGTTTGTGCCTCCTACGGGGGGCTGGTTTGTGTTTTCACCCTTTAACGGCTTGTTTTCAAGTAAGTGTTTACTTTTGCAAATTATCGTCATACTCTCAAACCGGGAGACCCGGGACTACGTGGTCAGTTCCTACAAGTTACATTGGTCCCGTTCGAGGTGTCGTGCCTCCTACGGGGATGTTTGTGGGGTGGTTTGGGTTTTCACCCTTTAACGGCTTATTTTCAAGTCAAAGTGTGATTTTTGCAAATTATCATCATACACTCAAACTGGAAGACCCGGGACTACGTGGTCATTTCCTACAATCTACATTGTCCCGTGCGAGGTGTTCGTGCCTCCTACGGGTCTGTTTGGGGGCTGGTTTGGGTTTTCACCCTTTAACGGCCTATTTTCAAGTCTAAGTGTTAATTTTTTTAAATTATCATCATACTCTCAAACCGGGAGACCCGGGACTACGCTGTCAGTTCCTACATGCTACATTGGTCCCGTGCGAGGTGTTCGTGGCTCTTACGGGTCCGTTTGGGGGTTGGTTTTGGTTTTCACCCTTTAACGGCTTGTTTTTAAGTCTAAGTGTTGATTTTTGCAAATTATCGTCATACTCTCAAATCGGGAGACCCGGGACTAAGCGGTGAGTTCCTACAAGTTACATTGGTCCCGTTTGAGGTGTTCGTGCCTCCTACGGGGTCATTTGAGGGTTGGTTTGGGTTTTCACCCTTTAACGGCCTGTTTTGAAGTCTAAGTGTTATTTTTGCAAATTATCATCATACTCTCAAACTAGGAGACCCGGAACTACACGATCAGTTCCTACAAGTTACATTGGTCCCGTGCGAGGTGTTCATACCTCCTACGGCGTCATTTGAGGGTTAGTTTGCGTTTTCACCCTTTAACGGCTTGTTTTCAAGTAAGTGATGATTTTTTCAAATTATCATCATACTCTCAAATCGGGAGACCCGGGACTACGCGATCAGTTCCTACAAGTTACATAAGTCCCGTTCCAGGTGTTCGTGCCTCCTACGGGGTCGTTTGGGGGCTGGTTTGGGTTTTCACCCTTTAAGGGCTTGTTTTCAAGTCAAAGTGTGATTTTTGAAAATTATCATCATACTCTCAAACCGAGAGACCCGGGACTACGCGATCAGTTCTTACAAGCTACATTGGTCCCGTGAGAGGTGTTCGTGCCTCTTACGGGTTCGTTTGGGGGCTAGTTTAGGTTTTCACCCTTTAACGGCTTATTTTTAAGTCTTAAGTGTTGATTTTTGCAAATTATAGTCATACTCTCAAACCGGGAGACCCGGGACTAAGTGGTCGGTTCCTAAAATCTACATTGGTCCCGTGCGAGGTGTTCGTGCCTCCTACGGGTCCGTTTGGGGGCTAGTTTGGGTTTTCACCCTTTAACGGCCTGTTTTGAAGTATAAGTGTTGATTTTTGCAAATTATTGTCATACACTCAAACCGGGAGACTCGGGACTACGCGGTCGGTTCCCAAACGCTACATTGGTCCCGTGCGAGGTGTTCATGCCTCCTACGGGTCCATTTGGGGGCTAGTTTGGGTTTTCACCCTTTAACGGCCTGTTTTGAAGTCTAATTGTTGATTTTTGCAAATTATAGTCATACTCTCAAACCGGGCGACCCGGGACTACGCGGTCAGTTCCTACATGTTACATTGGTCCCGTGCGAGGTGTTTGTGCCTCCTCCGGGGTCGTTTGGGGGCTGGTTTGGGTTTTGACCCTTTAACGGATTGTTTTCAAGTAAGTGTTGATTTTTGCAAATTATCATCATACTCTCAAACCAAGAGACCCGGGACTACACGGTCAGTTCCAATAAGCTACATTGGTCTCGTGCGAGGTGTTCGTGTCTCCTACGGGTCCGTTTGGGGGCTCGTTTGGGGGCCTATTTTTAAATCTAAGTGTTGATTTTTGCAAATTTTAGTCATACTCTCAAATCGGGAGACTCGGGACTACGTGATCGGTTCCTGAAAGCTACATTGGTCCCGTGTGAGGTGTTCGTGCCTCCAACGGGTCCGTTTGGCGGCTAGTTTGGGTTTTCACCCTTTAACGGCCTGTTTTGAAGTCTAAGTGTTGATTTTTCTAAATTATCATCATACTCTCAAACCGGGTGACCCGGGACTATGCGGTCAGTTCCTACATGTTACATTGGTCCCGTGTGAGGTGTTTGTGCCTCCTACGGGGTCGTTTGGGGGTTGGTTTGGGTTTTCACCCTTTAACAGATTATTTTCAAGTCAAAGTATGATTTTTTAAACTTATCATCATACTCTCAAACCAGGAGACCCAGGACTACGCAGTCAGTTATTACAAGTTATATTGGTCCCGTATGAGGTGCTCGTGCCTCCTACGGGGTCGTTTGGGGGCTGGTTTGGGTTTTCACCCTCTAACGGCCTGTTTTTAAGTCTAAGTGTTATTTTTGCAAATTATAGTAACACTCTCAAACCGGTAGACCAGGGACTACGCTGTCAGTTCCTACAAGTTACATTGGTCCCGGGCGAGGTGTTTGTGCCTCCTACGGGGGGCTGGTTTAAGTTTTCACCCATTAACGGCTTGTTTTCAAGTAAGTGTTTACTTTTACAAATTATTGTCATATTCTCAAACCGGGAGACCCGGGACTACGTGGTCAGTTCCTACAAGTTACATCGGTTCCGGTCGAGGTGTTCGTGCCTCCTACGGGGACGTTTGTGGGGTGGTTTGGGTTTTCACCCTTTAACGGCTTATTTTCAAGTCAAAGTGTGATTTTTTCAAATTATCGTCGTACTCTCAAACTGGGAGACCCGGGACTACGCGGTCAGTTCCTACAAGCTAAATTGTCCCGTGCGAGGTGTTCGTGCCTCCTACGGGCCTGTTTGGGGGTTGGTTTGGGTTTTCACCCTTTAACGGCTTGTTTTCAAGTCTAAGTGTTGATTTTTTTCAAATTATCGTCATACTCTCAAACCGGGAGACCCGGGACTACGCTGTCAGTTCCTACATGCTACATTGGTCCCGTGCGAGGTGTTTGTGCCTTCTACGGGGTCGTTTGGGGGTTGGTTTGGGTTTTCACCCTTTAACGGATTATTTTCAAGTCAAAGTACGATTTTTTAAACTTATCATCATACTCTTAAACCGGGAGATCCGGGACTACACAGTCAGTTCCTACAAGTTATATTGGTCCCGTGCGAGCTGCTCGTGCCTCCTACGGGGTCGTCTGGGGGCTAGTTTGGGTTTTCACCCTTTAACGGCCTGTTTTGAAGTCTAAGTGTTATTTTTGCAAATTATCGTAACACCCTCAAATCGGTAGACCCGGGACTACGCTGTCAGTTCCTACAAGTTACATTGGTCCCGGGCGAGGTGTTTGTGCCTCCTACGGGGGGCTGGTTTAAGTTTTCACCCATTAACGGCTTATTTTCAAGTAAGTGTTAACTTTTACAAATTATCATCATACTCTCAAATCGGGAGACCCGGGACTACGTGGTCAGTTCTTACAAGTTACATCGGTCCCGGTCGAGGTGTTCGTGCCTCCTACGGGGACGTTTGTGGGGTGGTTTGGGTTTTCACCCTTTAACGGCTTATTTTCAAGTCAAAGTGTGATTTTGGCAAATTATCATCATACTCTCAAACTGGGAGACCCGGGACTACGCAGTCACTTCATACAAGCTACATTGTCCCGTGCGAGGTGTTCGTGCCTCCTACGGGTCTGTTTGGAGGCTAGTTTGGGTTTTCACCCTTTAACGGCCTGTTTTCAAGTCTAAGTGTTGATTTTTTTTTAAATTAACTTCATACTCTCAAACCGGGAGACCCCGGACTACGCTGTCAGTTCCTGTATGCTACATTGGTCCCGTGCGAGGTGTTCGTGGCTCTTACGGGTCCGTTTGGGGGTTGGTTTTGGTTTTCACCCTTTAACGGCTTGTTTTTAAGTCTAAGTGTTGATTTTTGCAAATTATTGTCATACTCTCAAATCGGGAGACCCGGGACTAAGCGGTCAGTTCCTACAACTTACATTGGTCCCGTTCGAGGTGTTCGTGCCTCCTACGGGGTCATTTGGGGGTTGGTTTGGGTTTTCACCCTTTAACGACCTGTTTTGAAGTCTAAGTGTTATTTTTGCAAATTATTATCATACTCTCAAACTGGGAGACCCGGAACTACGCGATCAGATCCTACAAGTTACATTGGTCCCGTGCGAGGTGTTCATGCCTCCTACAGGGTCGTTTGGGGTTGGTTTGAGTTTTCACCCTTTAATGGCTTGTTTTCAAGTAAGTGTTAATTTTTGCAAATTATCATCATACTCTCAAATCGGGAGACCCGGGACTATGCGGTCAGTTCCTAAAAGTTACATCGGTCCCGTGCGAGTTGTTCGTGCCTCCTACGGGGTCGTTTGGGGGCTGGTTTGGGTTTTCACCCTTTAAGGGCTTGTTTTCAAGTCAAAGTGTGATTTTTGAAAATTAGCATCATACTCTCAAACCGAGAGACCCGAGACTACGCGGTCAGTTCTTACAAGCTACATTGGTCCCGTGCGAGGTGTTCGTGCCTCTTACGGCTCTGTTTGGGGGCTAGTTTAGGTTTTCACCCTTTAACGGCTTGTTTTTAAGTCTTAAGTGTTGATTTTTGCAAATTATAGTCATACTCTCAAACCGGGAGATCCAGGATTACGCGGTCGGTTCCTAAAAGCTACATTGGTCCCGTACGAGGTGTTCGTGCCTCCTACGGGTCCGTTTGGGGGCTAGTTCGGGTTTTCACCCTTTACGGCCTGTTTTGAAGTCTAAGTGTTGATTTTGCAAATTATCGTCATACTCTCAAACCGGGAGACCCGGGACTACGCGGTCGGTTGCTAAAAGCTACATTGGTCCCGTGCGAGGTGTTCGTGCCTCCTACGGGTCCATTTGGGGTCTAGTTTGGGTTTTCACCCTTTAACGGCCTGTTTTGAAGTCTAAGTGTTGACTTTTGCAAATTATCGTCATACTCTCAAACCGGGCGACCCGAAACTACGCGGTCAGTTCCTACATGTTACATTGGTCTCGTGCGCGGTGTTTGTGCCTCCTACGAGGTCGTTTGGGGGCTGGTTTGGGTTTTCATCCTTTAACGGATTATTTTCAAGTAAGTGCTGATTTTTAAAAATTATCATCATACTCTCAAACCGAGAGACCCGGGACTATGCGGTCAGTTCCAACAAGCTACATTGGTCCCGTGCGAGCTGTTCGTGCCTCCTACGGGTCCATTTGGGGGCTCGTTTGGGGGCCTGTTTTTTAATCTAAGTGTTGATTTTTTCAAATTATAGTCATACTCTCAAACCGGGAGACCTGGGACTACGCGGTCGGTACCTAAAAGCTACATTGGTCCCGTGCGAGGTGTTCGTGCCTCCTACGGGTCCGTTTGGGGGTTAGTTTTGGTTTTCACAATTTAACGGCCTGTTTTGAAGTCTAAGTGTTGATTTTTACAAATTATCATCATACTCTCAAACCGGGCGACCCGGGACTACGCGGTCAGTTCCTACATGTTACATTAGTCCCATGCGAGGTGTTTGTGCCTCCTACGGGGTCGTTTGGGGGCTGGTTTGGGTTTTCACCCTTTAACGAATTATTTTCTAGTCAAAGTATTATTTTTTAAAATTATCATCATACTCTCAAACCGGGAGACCCGGGACTACGCAGTCAGTTCCAACAAGTTACATTGGTCCCGTTCGAGGTGTTCGTGCCTCCTACGGGGTCGTTTGGGGGCTGGTTTGGGTTTTCACCCTTTAACGGCCTGTTTTGAAGTCAAAGTGTGATTTTTGCAAATTATCATCATACGCTCAAATCGGAGACTCGGGACTACGCGGTTAGTTCCTACCAGTTACATTGGTCCCGTGCGAGGTGTTCGTGCCTCCTACGGGGTCGTTTGGGGGCTGGTTTGGGTTTTCACACTTTAACGGCTTGTTTTCAAGTCAAAGTATGATTTTTGCAAATTATCAACATACTCTCAAACTGGGAGACTCGGGACTACGCGGTCAGTTCCTACAAGTTACATTGGTCCCGTGCGAAGTGTTCGTGCCTCTTACGGGGTCGTTTGGGGGCTGGTTTGGGTTTTCACCCTTTAACGGCTTGATTTCAAGTCAAAGTGTGATTTTTGTAAATTATCATAATACTCTCAAATCAGGAGACCCGGGACTACACGATCAGTTCCAACAAGCGACATTGGTCCCGTGCGAGGTGTTCGTGCCTCTTACGGGTCTGTTTGGGGGTTGGTTTAGGTTTTGACCCTTTAACGGCTTATTTTTAAGTCTAAGTGTTGATTTTTGCAAATTATCATCATACTCTAAAATTTGGAGACCCTGGACTATGCGGTCAGTTCCTACTAGTTAGATTGGTCTCGTGCGAGGTGTTCGTGCCTCTTACGGGGTCGTTAGGGGCTGGTTTGGGTTTTCACCCTTTAACGGCATGTATTCAAGTGTAAGAGTTATTTTTGCAAATTATCGTCATACTCACAAATCAGGAGACCCGAAACTTCGCGGTCAGTTCCTACAATTTACATTGGTCCCGTGCGAGGTGTTCGTGCCTCCTACGGGGTCGTTTGGAGTCTGGTTTGGGTTTTCACCCTTTAATGGCCTGCTTTCAAGTCTAAGAGTTATTTTTGAAAATTATCATCATACTCTCAAATTGGCAGACCCGAGACTACGCGGCCAGTTTCTACAAGTTACATTGGTCCCGTGCGAGGTTTTCGTGCCTCCTACGGGGTCGTTTGGGGGTTGGTTTGGGTTTTCACCCTTTAACGGCCTGTTTTTGAGTCTAAGAGTTATTTTTTAAAATTATCATCATACTCTCAAACTGGAAGACCCGAGACTACGCGGTCAGTTCCTACAAGCTACATTGGTCCCGTGCGAGGTGTTTGTGCCTTCTACGGGGTCGTTTGGTGGTTGGTTTGGGTTTTCACCCTTTAACAACCTGTTTTCAAGTCAAAGTGTGATTTTTATAAATTATCGTCATACTCTAAAATCGGAAGACCCGGGACTACGCAGTCAGTTCCTACAAGTTACACTGGTCCCGTGCGAGGTGCTCGTGCCTCCTACGGGGTCGTTTGGGGGTTGGTTTGGGTTTTCATCCTTTAACGGCCTGTTTTGAAGTCTAAGTGTTATTTTTGCAAATTATCGTAACACTCTCAAACCGGTAGACCCGGGACTACGCTGTCAGTTCTTTCAAGTTACATTGTTCCCGTGCGAGGTGTTTGTGCCTCCTACGGGGGGTGGTTTGAGTTTTCACCCTTTAACGGTTTGTTTTCAAGTAAGTGTTTATTTTTACAAATTATCGTCATACTCTCAAACCGGAAGACCCGGGACTACGTGGTCAGTTCCTACAAGTTACATCGGTCCCGTTCGAGGTGTTTGTGCCTCCTACGGGGACGTTTGTGGGGTGGTTTGGGTTTTCATCCTTTAACGGCTTATTTTCAAGTTAAAGTGTGATGTTTGCAAATTATCATCATACTCTCAAACTGGGAGACCTGGGACTACGCGATCAGTTCCTACAAGCTACATTGTCCCGTGCGAGGTGTTCGTGCCTCCTACGGGTTTGTTTGGGGGCTGGTTTGGGTTTTCACCCTTTAACGGTCTATTTTCAAGTCTAAGTGTTGATTTTTTCAAATTATCGTCATATTCTCAAACCGGGAGACCCAGTACTACGCGGTCAGTTCCTACATTTTACATTGGTCCCGTGCGAGGTGTTCGTGCCTCCTACGGGGTCGTTTGGAGTCTGGTTTGGGTTTTCACCCTTTAACGACCTGTTTTCAAGTCTAAGAGTTATTTTTACAAGTTATCGTCATACTCTTAAACCGAGAGACCCGGGACAACGCGATCAGTTCCTAAAAGCTACGTTGGACCCGTGCGAGGTGTTCGTGCCTCTTACGGGTCCGTTTGGGGGCTGGTTTAGGTTTTCACACTTTAACGGCTTATTTTTAAGTGTAAGTGTTGATTTTTGCAAATTATCATCATACTCTCAAATCGCGAGACCCGGGACTACGCGGTCAGTTCCTACAAGTTACATTGGTCCCGTTCGAGGTGTTCATGCCTCCTACGGGGTCGTTTGGGGGTTGGTTTGGGTTTTCACCCTTTAACGGCCTGTTTTGAAGTCTAAGTGTTATTATTTAAAATTATCATCATACTCTCAAACCGGGAGACCTGGGACTACGCAGTCAGTTTCAACAGTTACATTGGTCTCGTGCGAGGTATTCAAGCCTCCTACGGTGTCGTTTGGGTGATAGTTTGGGTTTTCACCCTTTAACGGCCTCTTCTCAAGTCTAAGAGTTATTTTTGCAAGTTATCGTCATACTTTTAAACCAGGAGACCCGGGACTATGCGATCAGTTCCTACAAGCTACGTTGGTCCAGTGCGAGGTGTTCGTGCCTCTTACGGGTCCGTTTGGGGGCTGGTTTAGGTTCTCACCCTTTAACGGGTTATTTTTAAGTCTAAGAGTTATTTTTTGCAAATTATCATCATACTCTTAAATCGAGAGACCCGGGACTATGCGATCAGTTCCTACAAGTTACATAGGTCCCGTTCGAGGTGTTCGTGCCTCCTACGGGGTCGTTTGGAGTCTGGTTTGGGTTTTCACCTTTAACGGTTTGTTTTGAAGTCGAAGTGTGATTTTTGTAAATTATCATCATACTCTCAAACCGGGAGACTCGGGACTACGCGATCAGTTCCTACAAGCTACATTGGTCCCGTGCGTGGTGTTTGTGCCTCCTACGGGTCCGTTTGGGGGCTGGTTTGGGTTTTCACCCTTTAACGGCCTATTTTTAAGTCTAAATGTTGATTTTTTCAAATTATCATCATACTCTCAAATCGGGAGACCCGGGACTACGCGGTCAGTTCCTACAAGTTACATTGGTCCCGTGCGAGGTATTCGTGCCTCCTACGGGGTCGTTTGGGGGATAGTTTGGGTTTTCACCCTTTAAAGGCCTCTTTTCAAGTCTAAGAGTTATTTTTTCAAGTTATCGTCATACTCTTAAATCGGGAGACCCGGGACTACGCGATCAGTTCCTACAAGCTACGTTGGTCCCGTGCGAGGTGTTCGTGCCTCTTGCGAGTCCGTTTGGGGGTTGGTTTAGGTTTTCACCCATTAACGGCTTATTTTTAAGTCTAAGTGTTGATTTTTGAAAATTATCATCATACTCTAAAATCGAGAGACCTGGGACTACACGATCAGATCCTACAAGTTACATTGGTCCCGTTCGAGGTGTTCGTGCCTCCTACGGGGTCGTTTGGGGGTTGGTTTGGGTTTTCACCCTTTAACGCCCTGTTTTGTAGTCTAAGTGTTATTTTTGTAAATTATCATCATACTCGCAAACCGGGAGACCTGGGACTACGCGGGCAGTTTCTACATGTTACATTGGTCCCGTGAGAGGTGTTCGTGCCTCCTACGGGGTCGTTTGGGTGTTGGTTTTAGTTTTCACCCTTTAACGGCTTGTTTTCAAGTAAGTGTTAATTTTTGCAAATAATCGTCAAACTCTCAAACCGGGAGACTAGGGACTACACGGTCGGTTCCTACAAGCTACATTTGTCCCGTGCGAGGTGTTCGAACCTCCTACGTGTCCGTTTGTGGGGTGGTTTGGGTTTTCACCCTTTAACGGCCTGTTTTGAAGTCTAAGTGTTAATTTTTGCAAATTATCGTCATACTCTCAAACCGGGCAACCCGGGACTACGCAGTCAGTTCTTACAAGTTACATTGGTCCCATGCGAGGTGTTTGTGCCTCCTACGGGGTCGTTTGGGGGCTGGTTTGAGTTTTCACCCTTTAACGGTCTGTTTTGAAGTCTAAGTGTTATTTTTTCAAATTATCGTCATACTCTCAAACCGGGAATCCCGGGACAATGCGATCTGTTACTACAAGTTACATTGGCCCCGTGCGAGCTGTTCGTGCCTCTTACAGGGTCGTTTGCGGGCTGGTTTGGGTTTTCACCCTTTAATGGCCTGTTTTAACGTATAAGTATATTTTTTACAAATTATTGTCGTACTTTCAAACCCTGAGACCCAGGACTACGCAGTCATTTCGTACAAGTTACATTGGTCCCATGCGAGGTGTTTGTGTCTCCTACGCAGTCGTTTGGGGGTTGGTTTGGGTTTTCACCCTTTAACGGCTTATTTTTAAGTCAAAGTGTAAGTTTTTAAAATTATCGTCATACTCTCAAACCGAAAGACCCGGGACTACGCGGTCAGTTCCTACAAGTTACATTGGTCCCGTTCGAGGTGTTCGTGCCTCCTCCGGGGTCATTTGGGGGCTGGTTATTTTCCCCCTTTAATGGCCTGTTTTGTAATTTAAGTGTTATTTTTTCAGATTATCGTCATACTCTCAAACTGGGAGACCCGAGACTTCGGGGTCAGCTCCTACAAGTTACATTGGTCCCGTGCGAGGTGTTTGTGCCTCCTACGGGGTTGTTTGGGGGGTGGTTTGAGTTTTTACCCTTTAACGACTTATTTTCAAGTAAATGTTGATTTTTACAAATTACAGTCATACTCTCAAACCGGGAGACCCGGGACTACGCGGTCAGTTCCTACAAGTTACATCGGTCTCGTTCGAGGTGTTCGTGCCTCCTACGGGGTCTTTTGGGGGCTGTTTTGGGTTTTCACCCTTTAAGGGCATATTTTCAAGTCAAAGTGTGATTTTTGCAAATTATCATCATACTCTCAAACCGGGAGACTCGACACTACACGGTCACTTCCTACAAGCTACACTGGTCCCGTGCGACGTGTTTGTGCCTCCTATGGGTCTGTTTGGGGGCTGGTTAGGGTTTTCACCCTTTAACGGCCTGTTTTCAAGTCTAAGTGTTGAGTTTTTCAAATTATCTTCATACTCTCAAACCGGAAGACCCGGGACTATGTGGTCAGTTACTACAAGTTACATTGGTCCCGTGCGAGGTATTCGTGCCTCCTACGTGGTCGGTTGGGGGCTGGTTTGGGTTTTCATCCTTTAACGGCCTGTTTTCGAGTCTAAGAGTTATTTTTGCAAATTATCACCATACTTTCAAACCGGGAAACTCGAGACTATGCGGTCAGTTCCTACAAGCTGCATAGGTCCCGTGCGACGTGGTCGTGCCTCTTACGGGTCCGTTTGGGGCTTGTTTTAGGTTTTCACCCTTTAACGGCTTATTTTTAAGTCTAAGTGTTCATTTTTGCAAATTATCATTATACTGTCAAATCGGGAGACCCGGTACTACGCGATCATTTCCTACAAGTTACATTGATCCCATTTGAGGTGTTCGTGCCTCCTACGGGGTCGTTTGGGGGATGGTTTGGGCTTTCACACTTTAACGACCTGTTTTGAAGTCTAAGTGTGATTTTTGCAAATTATCGTCATACTCTCAAACTCAGAGACCCGGGACTACGCGATCAGTTCCTACAAGTTGCATTGGTCCCGTGCAAGGTGTTCATGCCTCCTACGGGGTCGTTTGGGGACTGGTTAGAGTTTTCACACTTTAACTGCTTGTTTTCAAGTTAGTGATGATTGTTGCAAATTATCATCATACTCTCAAACCAAGAGACCCGGGACTATGCGGTCAGTTCCTACAAGTTACATAGGTCCCGTTCGAGGTGTTCGTGCCTCCTACGGGGTCGTTTGGGGGTTGGTTTGGGTTTTCACCCTTTAACGACTTGTTTTAAGTCAAAGTGTGATTTTTGCAAATTATCATCATACTCTCAAACCGAGAGACCCGGGACTACGCGGTCAGTTCCTACAAGCTACATTGGTCCCATGCGAGGTGTTCGTGCCTCTTACGGGTCCGTTTGGGGGCTGGTTTTGGTTTTCACCCTTTAACGGCTTATTTTTAAGTCTAAGTGTTGGTTTTTTCAAATTATAGTCATACTCTCAAACCGGGTGACCCGAGACTACGCGGTCGGTTCGTACAAGCTACATTGGTCCCGTGCGAGGTGTTCGTGCCTCCTACGGGTCCGTTTGGGGGCTGGTTTGGGTTTTCAACCTTTAACGGCCTATTTTGAAGTCTAAGTGTTGATTTTTGCAAATTATTGTCATACTCTCAAATCGGGCGACCCGGGACTACGCGGTCAGTTCTTACATGTTATATTGGTCACGTGCGAGGTCTTTGTGCCTCCTAGGGCTCGTTTGGGGGTTAGTTTGGGTTTTCACCCTTTAACGGATTGTTTTCAAGTCAAAGTGTGATTTTTTAAAATTATCATCATACTCTGAAACCGGGAGACCCGGGACTGCGCGATCAGTTCCTACAAGTTACATTGGTCCCGTTCGAGGTGTTCATGCCTCCTACGGGGTCGTTTGGGGGCTGGTTTGGGTTTTCACCCTTTAACGACCTGTTTTGAAGTCAAAGTGTGATTTTTGCAAATTATCGTCATACGCTCAAACCGAGAGACTCGGGACTACACGGTCAGTTCCTACCAGTTACATTGGCCCCGTACGAGGTGTTCGTGCCTCCTACGGGGTCGTTTGGGGGCTAGTTTGGGTTTTCAGCCTTTAACGGCTTGTTTTCAAGTCAAAGTATAATTTTTGCAAATCATCGTCATACTCTCAAACCGGGAGACCCGAGACTACGCGGTCAGTTCCTACAAGTTACATTAGTCCCGTTCGAGGTGTTCGTGCCTCCTACGGGGTCGTTTAGGGGCTGGTTTGGGTTTTCACCCTTTAACGGCCTGTTTTTTAAGTCTAAGTGTTATTTTTTCAAATTATCGTCATACTCTCAAACCAGGAGACCCGGGACTACGCGGTCAGTTCCTACAAGTTACATTGGTCCCGTGCGAGGTGTACGTGCCTCCTACGGGGTCGTTTGGCGGTTGGTTTGAGTTTTCACCATTTAACGGCTTGTTTTCAAGTAAGTGTTGATTTTTGCAAATTATTATCATGCTCTCAAACTGGGGGACCCGGGACTACGCGGTCAGTTCCAACAAGCAACATTGGGCCCGTGCGAGGTGTTCGTGCCTCTTACGAGTCCGTTTGGGGGTTGGTTTAGGTTTTCACCCTTTAACTGCTTGTTTTTAAGTCTAAGTGTTGACTTTTGCAAATTATTGTCATACTCTCAAATCGGGGGACCCGGGACTACGCGATCAGTTCCTACAAGTTACATTAGTCCCGTTCGAGGAGTTCGTGCCTCCTACGGGGTCGTTTGGGACTGGTTTGGGTTTCACCCTTTAACGGCCTGTTTTGAAGTTTATGTGTTATTTTTGCCAATTATCGTCATACTCTCAAACCGGGAGACCCGGGACTACGCGGTCAATTCCTACAAGTTACATTGGCCCCGTGTTAGGTGTTCGTGCCTCCTACGGGGTCGTTTGGCGGTTGGTTTGAGTTTTCACCCTTTAACGGCTTATTTTCAAGTAAGTGTTGATTTTTGCAAATTATCACCATACTCTCAAACTGGGGGACCCGGGACTATGCGGTCAGTTCCAATAAGCTACATTGGTCCCGTGCGAGGTGTTTGTCCCTCTTACGAGTCCGTTTGGGGGCTGGTTTAGGTTTTCACCCTTTAACGGCTTGTTTTTAAGTCTAAGTGTTGACTTTTGCAAATTATCGTTATACTCTCAAATCGGGGGACCCGGGACTACGCGATCGATTCCTATAAGTTACATTAGTCCCGTTCGAGGAGTTCGTGCCTCCTACGGGGTCGTTTGGCGGCTGGTTTGGGTTTCACCCTTTAACGGCCTGTTTTGAAGTTTAAGTGTTATTTTTGCAAATTATCGTCATACTCTCAAACCGGGAGACCCGGGACTATGCGGTCAGCTCCTACATGTTACATTGGCCCCGTGCGAGGTGTTCGTGCCTCCTACGGGGTCGTTTGGGGGTTGGTTTCGATTTCTCCCATTAACGGCTTGTTTTCAAGTAAGTGTTGATATTTGCAAATTATCGTCATACTCTCAAACCGGGAGACCCGGGACTACGCGGTCAGTTCCTACAAATTACATCGGTCCCGTTCGAGGTGTTCGTGCCTCCTACGGGGTCATTTGGGGGATGGTTTGCGTTTTTACCCTTTAAGGGCTTGTTTTCAAGTCAAAGTGTGATTTTGGTAAATTATCATCATACTCTCAAACCAGGAGACCCGGAACTACGCGGTCAGTTTCTACAAGCTACATTGGTCCCGTGCGAGGTGTTCGTGCCTCTTACGGGTCCGTTTGGGGGATAGTTTAGGTTTTCACCCTTTAACGGCTTGTTTTTAAGTCTAAGTGTTGATTTTTGCAATTTATCATCATTATCTCTAATTAGGAGACCCGGGACTATGCGGTCAGTTCCTACAAGTTACATTGGTCCCGTGCGAGGTGTTCGTGCCTCTTACGGGGTCGTTTGGGGGCTGGTTTGGGTTTTCACCCTTTAACGGCCTGTATTCAAGTCTAAGTGTGATTGTTGCAAATTATCATCATACACTCAAATCAGGAGACCCGAGACAACGCGGTCAGTTCCTACAATTTACATTGGTCCCGTGCGAGGTGTTTGTGCCTCCTACGGGGTCGTTTGGAGTCTGGTTTGGGTTTTCACCCTTTAACGGCCTATTTTCAAGTCTAAGAGTTATTTTTACAAATTATCGTCATACTCTAAAACCGAGAGACCCGAGACTACGCGGTCAGTTCCTACAAGTTACATTGGTCTCGTGTAAGGTGTTCGTGCCTCCTACGGGGTCGTTTGGGGCTGGTTTGGGTTTTCACCCTTTAACGGCATGTTTTCAAGTATAAGTGTGATTTTTGCAAATTATCGTCATACTCTCAAACCGGGAGACGCGGGACTACGCAATAAGTTCCTACAAGTTACATTGGTCCCGTGCGAGGTGTTCGTGCCTCCTACGGGGTCGTTTGGGGGCTGGTTTGGGTTTTCACCCTTTAACGGCTTATTTTTAAGTCAAAGTTTGATTTTTGCAAATTATCATCATACTCTCAAACCGAGAGACCCGGGACTACGCAGTCAGTTCCTACAAGTTACATTGGTCCCGTGCGAGGTGTTCGTGCCTCTTACGGGTCCGTTTGGGGGCTGGTTTAGGTTTTCACCCTTTAACGGCTTGTTTTCAAGTAAGTGTTGATTTTTGCAAATTATCATCATACTCTCAAATCGGGAGACCCGGGACTACGCGGTCGGTAGCTACAAGTTACATTGGTCCCGTGCCAGGTGTTCGTGCCTTCTATGGGGTCGTTTGGGGGCTGGTTTGGTTTTCACCCTTTAACGACCTGTTTTCAAGTCTAAGAGTTATTTTTGCAAATTATCTGCATACCTCCAAACCGGGAGACCCGGGACTACGCGTTCAGTTCTTAGAAGTTACATTAGTCATGTGCGAGGTGTTCGTGCCTCCTACGGGGTCGTTTGGGGGCAATTTTGAGTTTTCACCCTTTAACGGCCTGTTTTCAAGTCAAAGTGTAATTTTTGCAAATTATGGTCATACTCTCAAACTGGGAGACCTCGGACTACGCTGTGAGTTCCTACAAGCTACATTGGTCCTGTGCGAGGTGTTCGTGCCTCTTACGGGTTCGTTTGGGGGTTGGTTTAGGTTTTCACCCTTTAACTGCTTGTTTTTAAGTCTAAGTGTTGATTTTTTCAAATTATCATCATACTCTCAAACAGGGTGACCCGGGACTACGCGGTCAGTTCCTATAAGTTACATTGGCCCCGTGGGAGGTGTTCGTGCCTCCTACGGGGTCGTTTGGGGGCAGTTTTGGGTTTTCACCCTTTAACGGCCTATTTTCAAGTCTAAAGTTGATTTTTGTAAATTATCGTCATACTCTCAAATTGGGAGACCTTGGACTACGCGGTCAGTTCCTACAAGTTACATTGGTCCCGTGGGAGGTGTTCGTGCCTCCTACGGGGTCATTTGGAGGTTGGTTTGGGTTTTCACCCTTTAACGGCCTGTTTTCAAGTCAAACTGTGATTTTTACAAATTATCGTCATACTCTCAAACCGGAAGACTCGGGACTACGCAATCAGTTCCTACAAGTTACATTGGTCCTGTGCGAGGTGCTCGTGCCTCCTACGGGGCCGTTTGGGGGCTGGTTTGGGTTTTCACCCTTTAACGGCCTGTTTTCAAGTCTAAGAGTTTTTTTTCAAATTATCATCATACTCTCAAATCGGGAGACCCGGAACTACGCGGTCAGTTCCTACAAGTTACATTGGCCCCGTGCGAGGTGTTCGTGCCTCCTACGGGGTGGTTTGGGTGTTGGTTTGGGTTTTCACCCTTTAACGGCCTGTTTTCACGTATAAGTGTAATTTTTGCAAATTATCTACGCGGTCAGTTCGTACAAGTTACATTGGTCCCGTGCGAGGTTTCCGTGCCTCCTATGGGATCGTTTGGGGGTTGGTTTGGGTTTTCACCCTTTGTAGGCTTATTTTTAAGTCCAAGTGTTATTTTTGAAAGTTATCGTCATACTCTCAAATCGGGAGACCCGGGACTACGCGGTCAGTTCCTACAAGTTACATTGGTCCCGTGCGAGGTGTTCGTGCCTCCTACGGGGTCGTCTGGGGCTAGTTTGGGTTTTCACCCACGGTTTGTTTTCAAGTCAAAGTATGACTTTTGCTAATTATCATCATACTCTCAAACCGGGAGACCCGGGACTACGCGGTCAGTTCCTACAAGTTACATTGGTCCCGTGCGAGGTGTTCGTGCCTCCTACAGGGTCGTTTAGGGGTTGCTTTGGGTTTTCACCCTTTAACGACCTGTTTTTAAGTCTAAGTGTTATTTTTGCAAATTATCGTCTTACTCTCAAACTGAGAGACCCGAACTACGCGGTCAGTTCCTACAAGTTACATTGATCTCGTACGAGGTGTTCGTGCCTCTTACGGGACCGTTTGAGGGCTGGTTCGGGTTTTCACCCTTTAACGGCTGGTTTTTAAGTCTAAGTGTTAATTTTTACAATTTATCATCGTATTCTCAAACCTGGAGACCCGTGACTACGCGGTCAATTCGTATAAGTTACATTTGTCCCGTGCGAGGTGTTTGTGCCTCTTACGGGTCCGTTTGGGGCTGTATTAGGTTTTCACCCTTTAACGGCCTGTTTTTAAGCTTAAGTGTTGATTTTTTCGAATTATAGTCATATTCTCAAATAGGGAGACCCGGGACTATGCGGTGAGTTCGTACAAGTTACATTGGTGCCGTGCGAGGTGTTCGTGCCTCTTACGGGGTCGTTTGGGGGCTTGTTTTGATTTTCATCACCTATAGCAGTCCAATAGCTAAACACCTCATGACCACATGAGTAAAAAACTCATGTCCATAATAAGCTATACTTCTATGTCAATATGGACTCACTGCGAGGGGTCATTAATTGTTTGTACTAAATCTCAATAGTGTAAGGCATAATTACTATCAAGAGGCATAATTTTGAAAAACTAACACATGTTACTCAAACTCCATTCATTAGAACTCCTATTATTGGAAGAGGTCTGATGATGTGGGAATGTTTACACAACTAAAGTTTTTTGTTTTGTGACTTCAAGTAATAAGTAAATATTCTTATAGAGTTTCTCATAGTTGAGCCAATTACGTCTTGATTAATAGCATAAGATCACGTAACTTTAATTTTACTTCCATAACAGAACTTCAAATATGAAAACACCTAATTTAAAAAAAAAAGTGTTAAACCCCATAACCATATATACACTAAAGGACACGCATATATAAAGTACTGCACATATATAAAACTATATATCTTATTAGAAGTAAAATATAATACTAGAGTTTTACCTGTCCAGTAGCGGGTTAATGGGATTCTGCATGTGAAAGTTACATTACTTGTAATTCCTTGGCCTTGGCCTTGCTCTGAAGCTACTTTTACATATAAGCCGCTAACATCCTGACCTACAATACGTTAATGTGATCAAAATTAACCAGAGAATAAACTAGAAAGAAGTCAAGTCCAAAGGGTATGAACAATAACCTTACCTTTGTATCCATGCTAACTAAATCCTTAGCACAAGTGAACAGTCCAAATGGATGCTAACTACATCATTATATATAATTCAATTACAGAAATTTATTTAATGGTTTCTTACTGGACAATAAAAAGAAAAAAATAAAGAATGGAAAAAATAAAGAAAAATTCCATATAGTGAATACTTACTTACAGTTATTGATATGCCCCCAAGCCCCGGTGATTGCTCACAACAACATTCCGACCACGTTTTGCAACAAAGTTTGGCATTATTTCATCAACCAAACATAGAGCTAATAAATTTAAAGTGTATAATTACATGTATATACATACATGTGTAAATATACACATTCATACCAATCAAAAGCTGATCTTTAGTGCACTTCTTCCCTTCCACCTTCAAGTACACACACTATGTGCACTCACACATATATACATAAACAATCAATTCATTGATGAGACACTAAGGTGTTAAAATGATAATATACAAACATATATATACACACACACACACACACATACGTGTTTTGGCAATTAATTCTAATTCTAATTCTAATTCTAAATTTCTCTATAGACCTTTATTTCTCATTTTTTCCTCCTAAATTTTTAGTGAAATAATCCCATTTTTATTTCATTTCCACCCTTCCACCTCCAAATCTACACACAGAGACAATCAACTCATCAACGAGACACAAGGCTGTAAAAAGGAAAATATACAACTATACGAACACACACACACTGCGTGTGACAATTATTTTTAAATCTGGATTTCTCTATAAGCCTTAATATTTTGATTTTTCCTCAAGCTTCAATGAAATCGGTACCCGAAATTGTAATTGATATATATATATATATATATCAATTACAATTTCGGGTACCGATTTCATTGAAGCTTGAGGAAAAATCAAAATATTAAGGCTTATAGAGAAATCCAGATTTAAAAATAATTGTCACACGCAGTGTGTGTGTGTTCGTAGGTACCCGAAATTGGTACCCCTAAATCGCACCCCTAACCCGAAATCGTTACCCCTAAATCCCACCCCTAAATCGCAATTGATATATATACATACATACATACATACATACATACATACATATATATATATATATATATATATATAGAGAGAGAGAGAGAGAGAGAGAGAGAGAGAGAGAGAGAGAGAGAGAGAGAGAGATGTAATACCTTACGGTGATGAGGCCGGTAGCATGGGAGCAGTAGCAGCGACGCGGAGCAAAAATGATGAAGAGAAGCGATGAGGAGGAGAAACGATGAGGAAGCTGGGAGGGAGAGAGAGAGAGGATTGTAATGTCTTGAAAATTTGGTCCCCCGCTCCAAATTTTGGGGGTTATTTTTTTAACCAAGCGTACCCATATTTAGCACAGTTAAAAACCGTGCCAAATTTTGGCACTATTTCAAATCGTGCCAGATTATGATAAAACCGTGCCAGAATCTAGCACGGTTTTAAACAGTGCCAGAATATCCTTACCTAAGCGTGCCAGATTGGCATTTTTGGTGTAGTGCTATGCGGTCAGTTCCTACAAGTCACATTGGTCCCGTGCGAGGTATCCATGCCTCTTACGGGGACGTTTGGGGGCTGGTTTAAGATTTCACCCTTTAACGGCTTGTTTTTAAGTCTAAGTGTTGATTTTTGTAAGCTATCATCATATTCTCAAATCGGGAGACCCATGACTACACAATTAGTTCCTACAAGTTACACTAGTCCCGAGCGAGGTGTCCATGCCTCTTACGAGGACATTTGGGGCCTGGCTTAGGTTTTCACCCTTTAACGGCTTGTTTTTAGGCCTAATAAAGATATTTTCAAATTATCATCATATTCTCAAACCGAGAGAACCACGACTATGCGATCAGTTCCGACAAGTTATAGTAGTCCCGTGCGAGGTGTTTGTACCTCTTAAGGGTACGTTTGGGGGCTGGTTTAGGTTTCACCCTTTAACGGCTTATTTTTAAGAAGTGTCAATTTTTGCAAATTATCGTCATATTCTCAAACCGGGAGACACATGACTTCGCGGTCTGTTCCTACAAGTTACATTGGTCCCGTCTGAGGTGTCCGTGCCTCTTACGAGGACGTTTGGGGGCTGGTTTAGGATTTCACCCTTTAACGACTTGTTTTTAAGTCTAAGTGCTGATTTTTGCAAATTATCATCATATTCTCAAATCGGGAGTCCCATGACTACGCAGTCAGTTCCTACAAGTTACATTGGTCCCGTGCGAGGTGTCTGTGCCTCTAACGGGGACATTTGGGGGCTGGTTTAGGTTTTCACCATTTAATGGCTTATTTTTAAGCCTAATCTAGATATTTTCAAATTATCACCATATTCTCAAACCGAGAGAATCGCGACTAGGAAGTCAGTTCCGACAAGTTACATTGGTCCCCTGTGAGGTGTCCGTGCCTCTTACGGGGACGTTTGGGGGCTAGTTTAGGTGTTCACCCATTAACGACTTGTTTTTAAGTCTAAGTGTTGATTTTTGCAAATTATCATCATATTCTCAAATCGAGAGTACCATGACTACGCGATCAGTTTCTACAAGTTACAGTGGTCCCGTTCGAGGTGTCCGTGCCTCTTACGGGGACATTTGGGGGCTGGTTTAGGTTTTCACCGTTGAACGGATCATTTTTAAGACTAATGTAGATATTTTCAAATTATCACCATATTCTCAAACTGAGAGAATCGTGACTAGGCGGTCAGTTCCGACAAGTTACATTAGTCCCGTGAGCGGTGTTCATGCCTCTTACAGGGACGTTTGGGGGCTGGTTTAGGTTTTCACCCTTTAACGTCTTATTTTTAAGTTTAAGTGTTGATTTTTGCAAATTATCGCCATATTCTAAAATCGGGAATCCCATGACTACGCGGTCAGTTTCAACAAGTTACATTGGTCCCGTTCGAGGTGTTCGTGCCTTTTACGGGGACATTTGGGATCTAGTTTAAGTTTTCACCCTTTAACGACTTGTTTTTAAAGTGTTGATTTTTGAAAATTATCATCATATTCTCAAATTGAGAGACCCATGACTGCGCAATCATATCCTACAAGTTACATTTATCCCGTGCAAGGTGTTTATGCCTCTTACGAGGACGTTTGGGGGCTGGTTTAGGATTTCACCCTTTAACAGCTTGTTTTTAAGTCAAGTGTTGATTTTTGCAAATTATCATCATATTCTCAAATCGGAAGTCCCGCGACTATGCGGTTAGTTCCTACAAGTTATATTAGTCCCGTGCGAGGTGTCCGTGCCTTTTACGGGGATGTTTGGGGGCTAGTTTTGGATTTCACCCTTTAACGGCTTCTTTTTAAGTCTAAGTGTTAATTTTTTCAAATTACCGTCATGTTCTCAAATCGGGAGTCCCCTGACTACGCGGTTAGTTCCTACAAGTTACATTGGTCCCGTGCGAGGTGTTCGTGCCTCTAACGGGGCCGTTTGGGGGCTGGTTTTGGTTTTCACCATTTAAGTGCTTGTTTTTAAGCCTAATCTAGATATTTTCAAATTATCATTATATTCTCAAACCGAGAGAATCAAGACTACGCAATCAGTTCCTATAAGTTACATTGGTCCTGTGCAAGGTGTTCGTGCCTCTTACGGGGCCATTTGGGTGTTGGTTTAGGTTTTCACCATTTAAAGGCTTATTTTAAGCCTATTCTAGATATTTTCAAATTATCGTCATATTCTCAAACTGGGAGGCCCATGACTATGCGGTCAGTTCTTACAAGTTACATTTGTCCCGTGGGAGGTGTTCGTCCCTCTTACAGGGACGTTTGGGGGTTGGTTTCGGTTTTCACCCTTTAACGGCTTGTTCTTAAGTCTAAATATTGATTTTTGCAAATTATCGCCATATTCTCAAATCAGGAGACCCGCGACTACGCGGTCAGTTCCTACAAGTTAGATTGGTCCCGTGCAAGGCGTTTGTTCCTCTTGCGAGGATGTTTGGGGGCTGGTTTAGGTTTTCCCCCTTTAACGACTTGTTTTTAAGTCATTAAGAGTTGATTTTTGTAAATTATCATCATATTCTAAAACTGGGAGACCTGTGACTACGCGGTCAGTTCCTACAAGTTACATTGGTCCCGTGCGAGGTGTTCGTACCTCTTATGGGTACATTTGGGGGCTGGTATAGGTTTTCACCCTTTACCGGTTTATTTTTAAGTCTACGTGTTGATTTTTGCAAATTATCGTCATATTCTAAAATCGGGAGTCCCGTGACTACGTGGTCAGTTCCTACAATTTACATTGGTCCCATGCGAGGTGTTCGTGCCTCTTACGGGGACGTTTGGGGGCTGGTTTAGGATTTTACCCTTTAACGGCTTGTTTTTAAATCTAAGTGTTGAATTTTGCAAATTATCATCATATTCTCAAATCGGCAGTCCCATGACAGCGCGATCAGTTCCTATAAGTTACATTGGTCCCGTACGAGGTGTCCGTGCCTCTTACAGGGATATTAGGGGGTTGTTTTAAGTTTTCACCCTTTAACGGCTTATTTTTAAGTCTAATCTAGATATGTTCAAATTATCGCTTTATTCTCAAGTCGAGAGAACCGTGAATACGCGGCCAGTTTCCATAAGTTACATTGGTCCCGTGAGAGGTCTCTGTGCCTCTTACAGGGAAGTTTAGGGGCTGGTTTAGGTTTTCACCCTTTAATGGCTTGGTTTTAAGTTTAAGTGTTGATTTTCGCAAATTATCATTATATTCTCAAATCGGGGGACCCATGACTACGCGATCAGTTCCTACAAGTTACATTGGTCCCGTCAAAGGTGTTCGTGCCTCTTACGGGGACATTTGGGGGCTGGTTTAGGTTTTCACCCTTTAACGGCTTATTTTTAAGCCTAATCTAGATATTTTCAAATTATAGCCATATTCTCAAATCAAGAGAACCGCGGCTAGGCGGTCAGTTTCGACAAGTTACATTGGTCCCGTGCGAGGTCTCCGTGCCTCTTACAGGGACGTTTGGGGGCTCGTTTAGGTTTTCACCCTTTAATGGCTTGTTTTTAAGTCCAAGTGTTATTTTTTTCAAATTACTTTCATATTGTCAAATCGGGAGACACATGACTATGCGATCAATTCCTACAAGTTACATTGGTCCCGTGTGAGGTATCCGTGCCTCTTACGGGGATGTTCAGGGGCTGGTTTAGGATTTCACCTTTTAATGGCTTATTTTTAAGTCTAAGTGTTGATTTTTGCAAATTATCATCATATTCTCAAATCGGGAGTCCCATGACTACGGGGTCACTTCCTACAAGTTACCTTGGTCCCGTGCGAGGTGTTCGTGCCTCTTACGTGGACATTTGGGGGCTGGTTTAGGTTTTCACCCTTTAATGGCTTGTTTTTAAGCCAAATCTGGATATTTTCAAATTATAGCCATATCCTCAAATCGAGAGAACCGTGACTAGGCGGTCAGTTCCAACAAGTTACATTGGTCCCTTGCGAGGTGCTCGTGCCTCTTACAGGGACGTTTGGGGGCTGGTTTAGGTTTTCACCCTTTAACGGCTTGTTTTTAAGTCTAAGTATTGATTTTTGCAAATTATCATCATATTCTCAAATCGAGAGACCCGTGACTACGTGATTAGTTCCTAGAAGTTACATTGGTCCCGTCAAAGGTGTTCGTGCCTCTTATGGGGACGTTTGGGGGTTGGTTTAGGATTTCACCCTTTAACGGCTTGTTTTTCACTCAAGTGTTGATTTTTTCAAATTATCATCATATTCTCAAATCGGGAGTCCCGTTTATACGCGGTCAGTTCCTATAAGTTACATTGGTCCCGTGTGAGGTGTCCGTGCCTCTTACGGGATTGTTTGGGGGCTTGTTTAGGATTTCACCCTTTAACGCCTTGTGTTTAAGTATAAGTGTTGATTTTTGCTAATTATCATCATATTCTCAAATCGGGAGCCTCAAGACTACGCGGTCAGTTCCTACAAGTTACATTGGTCTCGTGCGAGGTGTTCATGCCTTTAACGGGGTCGTTTGGGGACTGGTTTAGGTTTTCACCATTTAACGGCTTATTTTTAAGCCTAATCTAGATAGTTTCAAATTATCATTATATTCTCAAATTGAGAGAATTAAGAGTACGCAATCAGTTCCTACAAGTTACATTGGTCCTGTGCAAGGTGTTTGTGCATCTTAAGGGATCATTTGCGAGTTGGTTTAGGTTTTCACCATTTAAAGGCTTATTTTTAAGCCTATTCTAGATATTATCAAATTATCGTCATATTCTCTGACTAGGAGGCCCGTGAGTACGCGATCAGTTCCTACAAGTTACATTGGTCCCGTGCGAGGTGTTCGTGCCTCTTACGGGGACGCTTGGGGGTTGGTCTAGGTTTTCACCCTTTAATGGCTTATTTTTAAGTCCAAGTGTTGATTTTTGCAAATTATCACCATATTCTTAAATCGGGAGACCCGTGATTACGCGGTCAGTACCTACAAGCTACATCGGTCCCGTGTAAGGTGTTCGTGCCTCTTACGGGGATGTTTGGGGGTTGGTTTAGGTTTTCACCCTTTAACGACTTGTTTTTAAGTCTTTAAGTGTTGATTGTTCCAAATTATCATCATATTCTCAAACCGGGAGACCCGTGACTACGCAGTCAGTTCCTACAAGTTACATTGGTCCCGTGCGTGGTGTTCGTACCTTTTACGGGGACATTTGGGGGTTAGTTTAGGTTTTCACCCTTTAACGGCTTGTTTTTAAGTCTACGTGTTAATTTTTGCAAATTATCATCATATTCTGAAATCGGGAGTCCCGTGACTACGTGGTCAGTTCCTACAAGTTACATTGCTCCCATGCGAGGTGTCCGTGCCTCTTACGGGGATGTTTAGGGGCTGGTGACGCGACTAAGATTGTGTCTCAGAATTGCGTACTCTCTAGGCTCAAGTGCAAACCTGTCTCTCAAGTAATAATTCGATAAGTCGGGTATCGATCCTCAGGGAAATAGGACAACAGAGTTATGACGACATTGGACAGGCGAAGGAAACCTAACTTTGACTCTAAGGAAAAGGGAAAGATGATTTGAATGGTGAAGTAACTACAACTAAATGCAATTTTGACAATGATTAATTAATGAACTAAAGTAGTAATGGAATGTAACTGCTCTAAATTATCCAAAATACTGATGATGATTGAACTAAAACTTGAACTATATGATGAGGAAAACAGGGCGGGAATACAATCCCTCAACCCTAGAGTATTGATGGTATAAAACTAATCGTAAATTTAAGTGATTAATTAGACCCAACTTTAGTACTCCCAAGCATTACATATATGAGGTTCAAGCCCGCACCATACATAATCAGAGGACGGGTAAATCGGTATTGCTTTAGTTACGCTCGAATTGCATTCTGAAGCATCCCAGTTAGCCTAAAGCAAACGAGATCCAAAGATCTACAATTTTCGTGTTTCTACGTAATACGATCGTAATAAATCATTAAATTTAGAGGATTAACTTTATACACATGCAACTACCACATCAGGTTGAGTTCATGCATTCCGACCTTAAAAATCTAGCTGAACATATAAAAACTTGAAGACAACACGTTTGGAATGAAAGAAAATGTTTTTCCTACTGAATAAAGATGAAAAGAAATGAAGGTGTTATTAGAAAATTAATTATTGCAGTAAAATAAGAATTAGAATGGTATTACTTGAATTGCAAACTGAAAGCAACTAGGGTTTATTGTTCTTCTTCTCTAAAATTGATTACAAAGCTTCCCTAACGAACCAGAAGCCTCCTTATATATTGGGATGAGTTTAGAATTTATACTCTAGGAAATATAAAAGTTTGAACCAATTAGTATTCTAAATTTTACAAATGAATAAGTTCGGATAATTGAAAACAGAACCGATCCTGTTAAGGGGTTCGGTTCGATTCGGTTCTGTCTTTGACAGCCTTTACAGAGAATTCTTCGAGCACCGGATTGGTTCTTTATTTACTCCCTTCAGTTTTGTTTTGTCTTGACATTCTTTAT
The DNA here is from genome assembly GCA_949130495.1 of Sambucus nigra. NCBI lineage: Eukaryota > Viridiplantae > Streptophyta > Magnoliopsida > Dipsacales > Adoxaceae > Sambucus > Sambucus nigra. The sequence continues at coordinate 318,543,714 of OX422215.1, read as the reverse complement.
AGGAAGTTTTCCAGGCGTAGGATCGGTTCGTTATTTCCTTCCTTCGGTTCGGTTCTGTCTTGACATTCTTTACAGGAACTTCCTCAGGATGGAATCGATTCTTTTTCTTTCCACCTAGGTTCGGTTCCATCCTGTTAGCTTTTGCAGAAACCTTTCCTTCTTGTACTTTTTTGAAGCTTTTGACACGGAACTCGGATTAAAACAATGAACACCTGTGAAATAGATGAAGAACACACGAAACTCGGCGTACTCATTAGAAACTTGTCAATAGTAATGATATGATATAAATCCACTTGAATTACACTTTGCGGAGCGATAAAAGCCTCTAAATTAAGGGCATAAATGGGAAGAATTTATTCCTAATCAAACCCCCCAAACTTAGAACTTTGGTCGTCCCGATCAATGTAAAAGAATCAAAACATGGTCTAACTCGAAAATGGGATAGAATAGCTCTTTCGTGGGCTAGCGATTGCATTTATCGTATGCAACAAGCCTTTAAACCCCTTAAGTTACCCTAGTAGGATGAGTTATGTCTCATGAGGGTTTGCAGTGAATATACCCACAAAATTCGACTCAAAGAAAACTCAAAATATGCAAAAATTGTATAATTCAAACTTTTCTAGAAAATAGTCATCATCAATTCATGTTCAAGAGTCTCAAATCATAGTGCGCGTGTGTGAAACCAAAAATCTAACCGCGAGTTTCCACCGATTGACCATTACGTTACTTATCCGAAAATTCATTTTGATTTCAAAATCTCACGGAATGCTCTCACAAATGAATCACTCAGAATGTGGCTATTCTCTCAGGAGATCCGTGATTATGCAGTCAGTTCCAACAAGTTACATTGGTCCTGTGCGAGGTGTTCGTGCCTCTTACGGGGACATTTGAGGGATCGTTTAAGTTTTCACTTTTTAACGGCTTGTTTTTAAGTCTAAGTGTTGATTTTTGCAAATTATCTTCATATTCTCAAATCGGGAGTCCCGTGACTACATGGTCAGTTCCTACAAGTTACATTGGTCCTGTGAGAGGTGTTCGTGCCTTTTACGTGGCCGTTTGGGGGCTGGTTTAGGTTTTCACCATTTAATGGCTTATTTTTAGGGCTAATGTATATATTTTCAAATTATTGTCATATTCTCAAATCGAGAGAACTGATACTATGCGATCAGTTCCTACAAGTTACATTGGTCCCGTGCAAGATGCTTGTTCCTCTTACGGGGCCGTTTCGGGGCTGGTTTAGGTTTTCACCCTTTAACGGCTTATTTTTAAGCCTAATCTAGATATTTTCAAATTATCCTCATATTCTAAAACCGGGAGATCCGTGACTATGCGGTCAGTCCTTACAAGCTATGGTCTCGTGTGAGGTGTTTGTGCCTCTTTCGGGTCCGTTTGGGACTTGGTTTGGGTTTTCACCCTTTAACGACTTATTTCTAAGCCTAATCTAAATATTTTTAAATTATCATCATATTCTCAAATCGGGAGACCAGTGACTATGCGGGCAGTTACTACAAGTTACATTGGTCCCGTATGAGGTGTTTGTGCCTCTTACGGGAACGTTTGGGGGCTGGTTTAGGTTTTCACCCTTTAATGGCTTATTTTTAAGTCTAAGTGTTGATTTTTGCAAATTATAGTCATATTCTCAAATCGGGAGCCCCGTGACTATGTGATCAGTTCCTACAAGTTACATGGGTCCCATGTAAGTTGTTCGTGCCTCTTACGATGACGTTTGGGGGCTGGTTTAGGTTTTCACCCTTTAACGGGTTATTTCAAGGCCTAATCTAGATATTTTCAAATTATCATCATATTCTCAAACCGGGAGACCCGTGACTACGCAGTCAGTTCCTACAAGTTACATTAGTCCCCTGCGAGGTGTTCGTGCCTCTTACGGGGCCGTTTGGGGGTTGGTTTAGGTTTTCACCCTTTAACGGCTTATTTTTAAGCCTAATCTAGATATTTTCAAATTATCATCATATTCACAAACCGAGAGACCCACGACTACCCGATCAGTTCGAACAAGTTACATTGTTCCCGTACGAGGTGTTCGTGCCTCTTATGTGGTCGTTTGGAGGCTGGTTTTGGTTTTCACCCTTTAACTGGTTGTTTTTAAGCCTAATCTAGATATTTTCATATTACCGTCATATTGTTAAACCAGGAGACCCGTGATGATGCGGCCAGATCCTACGAGTTGCGTTGGTCCCGTGCGAGGTGTTCGTGGCTCTTACGGGGACGTTTGGGGGCTGGTTTAGGATTTCACCCTTTAACGGTTTATATTTATGTCTAGGTGTTGATTTTTACAAATTATCGTCATATTTTCAAATCGGGAGTCCCGGGACTACGCGATCAGTTCCTACAAGTTACATTGGTCCCGTGAGAGGTGTTCGTGCCTCTTACGGTGATATTTAGGGGTTGGTTTAGGTTTTCACCTTTTAACGGCTTGTTATTAAGCCTAATCTAGATATTTTCAAATTATCGTCATATTCTTAAACCGGGATACCCGTGACTACGCGGTCGGTTCCTATAAGTTACATTTGTCCCGTGTGAGGTGTTCATGCCTCTTACGGGTCTGTTTGGGAGCTAGTTTGGGTTTTCACCCTTTAACAGGCTGATTTAGGTTTTCACCCTCAAACGGTATGTTCTTAAGAATAGTCTATAATTTCTTCTTCCCAAAGAACCCTTCATTGGACATAATCAGTACGGGCATAAACCGTGACTAGGTGGTGAGTTCCTACGTGTTACATTGATCCCGTACGAGGTGTTCGTGCCTCTTTGGGGTTGTTTGGAGGTTGTGTTGGGTTTTCATCCTCTAACGGTATGTTTTTAATCGATTTAGAACGTTTATTGATTGTAGAAAATTTTGACATAGTTTCATTTGTTTATTCGTTAAATCTAACATTTTTTAACATTTAAAATGAACTCAACAGCAGTAGCAAATTCCAAAACCAAACCACCAGCAAATCCCTTCCACCAATTTAACCAAATAAGCTCATAAAGTAAGCCATTTTACATTTGGCTACTTGTTACCTCTATTTTAGGCCATTTTTTTATTTAATGCTGCAACATTTAAAGAGAATTTGAGACTTTGAGACTAACCAGTTTTCGTTTGTATTTTGATAGTCACCCGATGAACTCTTGGCGCCATAACTTCTCGAAAGTATCCCATTTGGTCCAACAATGTCTGTAAATTTTGAAATCTTCTATTCTGAGCGGCATTTAGTTGTTCATTAGACGATATCTTATCTTTCAAGTTTCTCAGCTCTTCATTATGAGACCGAGATTGTGCTATGACTGTTGAAGTGTAAGAAGACTTATATTAATATGTTTGTCTTATAAAATACAAAAAGGATAAAAGGGGGAAGAACTGAAACATACATGCGTATCCTTGCACTTATCATTTATCAAATCATCCTTTATTTTACTCCAATACGATGTCTTGAATAATTCCACGATGCTAGGTTTCACGTCAGTTACATGCTCCTGAATTCAAAATCAATGCATGAAAGAATAAAACCATACTAGTTGATGATGCGGGTGAAACATGTCTAGTATGCACAATGTCAAGAATATTATTGTGACACATAAATTGAAATCAAATTTAATAAGGGTAAAATTAATTTGTACCTTTCCTTCTTGAACTGAACCTTTCACCTTTTTTTGCATAGGGTATGTCATTCAGGTTTGTGTTATTTTTTTCCTACCATTTCACCTTTAAACCTTTTTTTTGTACCATTTAAATAACGCCCAAATCTCTTGAAAATTTAAAAACTGTGTTGTGCAATCCCCAAACATAATAACATCGATATCAATCACATTAAAAGTTAAACGTAAGCTACCTGAAAAACAATTTTAATGATTTAGGCACCAAGTTAATTTTAGTATTGTACCCCATTTTAAATCTAAAAATATGTAACTACTCCAAAGCTTCATTTTTCTTACACCAATTGCCCAAATCAACTAAAACAACCTCTCGAGTATAAAAATGAAATATATACGTGCAGAGAGAAGTGGGGCGACAAAACTCTATTATTACCCGCCTATGTATTATGGTTGCTAATAAAACCTAAAAATAAAAGGAGTTGTCCACCCAAATATTACACATTCAACTATTGTACCAATAACTCGTTAAATTTAAGAGTCGTTCAAAATTGAGTATGGAGTCTAATCACCAAACTCCTAAAATACCTATAACCTTGTTGTAAATTCAAAAGTGGCCATAAAATCTAAGCATAATAAAACTAATTTTGGAAACCCTAATTTAAATTTTAAAACAAAAATCCCAAGTATGACCTACGATATAACAATCTGTGGGTACCTCGATTTGTCACTTGGGCCCAGACGAGAAGCCCAATTAAATGCAGCCCAGAGTCCAAAGGCCCCGCACCTCAACAAAATTAGTTTTGACCCAGTCAGCACCTAAAATCTCTCTTCAGAGATATCCTAGGGATTGTGGGCTAATGTTGGGGAGTCCCACTCCTCCACTCTCTGAAATAACATGTATATAATAAACCCTCCACCCGGGGCAAAGGGAATGCATTATTATTCCTATAAAACACTCCCCGGAGTAAAGAGAAATAATATTGAGAGCACCACCGTGGACGTAGGCATTCTTGCTGAACCATGTAAATTTTGTGTTGTGTGATTGTCATTCCTTACGTTCTTTATTTGTTCTGGTAATTGACTTTTCTTGTTATTTTGTGCTAAACTACCACATTTGGTGCCGTCTGTGGGAAACGTTTGTCTTCCTTTAAGAAAGCCCTCACCAACAAAGAATTTGGAATGTCTGGTCACAATAGAAATGCCCCTCAAGTGGGGGATATCCAAGAGCAGCCTGCCCCTCATAGGATCAGATCTGAAGCTCGGCGTTAAGATCATAGGTCTCGCCCAGAATGGCAAGCCTCAAAAGATAGTTAAGGACCATCTAGGTCCATGAAGATCTCCAGGTTGATCGATGCTTATGAGTCCAGGCTCCAAGAGCAAGGGGAGGTCACTCGCAAGCAAGAAGATAAGAATGCTCACCTCAAAAGGAGATTGGAAAGGATGGAGAAAGAACTCCATCTTACCACCAGGCAACGTCAATATCGCACTCCTAGCCCTCAGGAGAGCAAGTCTCACAGTCGAGGAAGGTGCCCTAGGCGTGGATCTCAGAGATTCGAGGAACACATGTCGAATGATGACTTACTCGAACAACAGCAACTTGCTCGTTGTTACAGGAGTCCAGCTTGAGGAAACGATGATATACGAAATCTGGTCTGGAGGTAAATGGACCAGCACCCAGCACATCGGGGTGCCAGATCGATCAGAGAGCTATCCAGGTGAGCTCTCAAGACCAAGATGAAATCCCATTTCTCAAGGGAGATAGAGGAATAAGAAGCCCCTAAGAAGTTTGCAATTCCTAGATTCAAGATCTACGATGAAAAGACTGACCCTATCGATCATGTTAGGCAGTACAGGCAGGCCACAACTCTCTAGAACCACGGGGACACACTAATGTGCCGGATATTTCCTTCGAGCTTGCACGATGTGGCCCAGAATCGGTTTGAGAGACTCCCTCACATGTCCATCAGGAGCTTCGAATCCCTGGCAAAGCTCTTCACAGCTCACTTCATCACGAGCAGCTCCCATCCAAAGAGAATGGATGCCTAGTTGACAATAAAGAAAATGCCTCAAGAAAGCCTCAGGGACTATGCGAAAAGATATTGGGAACTGTTCAACAAGGTCGAGGAATGCTCCGAGCAGGTTGTCGCGGCATCCTTAAAATCGGTCTACCTAGCTCCTGCCTCTTGTACCAATCCCTCACTAAGATGGAGGCCACAACCATTGACGATCTAATGGCTTATATCAAAAAGTACACCAAAGTCGAGGATATGACCCGCCTAAGTGCAGGGGAAAATAGTCATGCCAAGTTCGTCGGCAAGAGTGGCGATAAAGTTGAGAACCAGAAGAAAGAAAGTAAGAATGGGGGCAAAGGTGGTTCCAAGAACGGGAACAAAAGCGATGCCTCGAAAGCATTTCAGGCAGTGAAAACTTTCTTTAAAGAACCAATCTACAAGATCCTAGGAAAAATCAAGGACGAACCATTCATCAAATGGCCCAGAAAGATGGGAGGAGATCCCTCAAAGAGAAACAACGCGTTGATGTGCGCTTTTCATAAGGAATGAGGGAACAAAACTAAGCACTGCAAAGCTCTTAAGTCTCACCTTGAAGAGTTGGCCCAGAATGGGCACCTGAACGAGTTTGTGGAGAAGAAGGCAGAGAAGGTTGCTGCCAATGAAGACACAAGGCCCAACAACATGCTCGAGGAGGATGTTTGCCATGAGTTCACACCGATTCATGGGGCATCGAATCTGAAGCAGATTCAGGAAATTCAGCCCGGATGGAAGTGAAAAATCTTACGACAGTAATGTAAGCTTTTCAAATCGATCCAGTAAAAACATAGGCAGGAAAGCGTCGGTGAGAAGATGACGTCGACTACAGCAAACACATCATGTTCATGGATGAAGACTTAGTAGGAGTGAGAACCCTACATCATGACGCCTTGATCATTACACTCAGGATAGCAAACTATGATGTCGACAAGTTGTTCATCGACCTGGGAAGCTCATCCGAAGTAATGTATCTCAACCTATTCAGGAAATTGAAGTTAAGCATCGCCGACTTGAAGGAAGGCATTGTCCCTCTAGTTGGCTTCGCTGGAAAAGTGACTATCCCTTTGGGAAAGATCGTACTGCCAGTGAGGGAAGGAAGTGTCTCCAAGATGATCGAGTTTCTGGTAGTCGACATTTACTCACCCTACCAGGCTATCCTCGGCAGAGGGTGGCTACATGCGATGAAGGTCGTTCCCTCGACCTACCATCAGAAACTCAAGTACGTGACTGAGCGAGGAGTAATGAAGATCCATAGATATCAAGTGATGTCAAAAAGGTGCTTTATAAGAGCCATCCGCCCAAAACCAGAGAAGAAGGTCGAGAAGTCCAAAGAGAAGGTTGAGGAACAAGAAGGTTTGATACCTTCAAAATAGCAGCAAAATTATGGAAGACCCCGAAGTGGAGGAGACCAGGCTCCTCCCCTTTGAGCAGGTCATTGAAAACCTGGAAAAGGTTATAGCCGATGGCAGCGAAGAAGACAGGATGTTCCTGATTAGAGCCTCTCTCACAGATCAAGAGAAGAAGGAATTGACGGTACTCTTGAGGAACAATCTGGATGTTTTTGCGTGGGAACCTTACGAGCTTCCTGGAATTGAACCTAGTGTGGTTTGTCATCGGTTGCATGTTGACCCGACTTTTAGGTCTATCACGCAGAAGTCACGACGAACTGCACCCGAGAAGGCCAAGGCTGTAGAGAAAGAAGTGGAGAAGCTGCTGGATGTAGGATCCATACGAGAAGTTCAATTACCTAAATGGCTGTCCAACCCAGTAGTGGTTACAAAGAGCAATGGGAAATGGAGAGTTTGTATTAACTTCACTGACCTTAACAGGGCGTGCCCTAAGGACAGTTTCCCTCTCCCAAAGATCGACCAGTTGGTGGATCCCACAGCAGCTCATGAAAGAATGAGTTTCCTGGATGCATACTCGGGGTACCACCAGATTCCTCTGTATATATTAGACCAAGACAAGACACCGTTCATCACCATCGTCGGATTATAGTATTACAAAGTTATGCCCTTTGGTCTCAAAAATGCAGGAGCAACCTACCAGCGGCTGGTCACCAAGATGTTTAAAGACCAAATAGGAGATACCATAGAAGTCTACATTGACGATATACTAGTCAAGAGTAGGCAGAAAGAAGACCACCTCTCGGACCTATCAAGGACCTTCGAAATCCTTAAGAAATATCGAATGAAGTTCAACGCGAGCAAGTGTTCCTTCGGTGTCCAGTCAGTAAAATTTCTCGGGTACTTGGTTAGCGAGAGAGGCATTGAAGCAACCCAGACCAGATTGATGCAATCAATAAGGTGCAACCTCCCCGCAGGATAAGAGACGTACAGAAGCTCACAGGCATGCTCGTCGCCTTGAATAGGTTCATCTCGAAGTCATCCAAAAATTGCCAGTCGTTCTTCCAGCTATTGAAGAAAAGCAAAATAGTGGACTCGTAATACCTCAAGATAATGATTCCTTATACCTATACCTTGCAGTTTCCAGTCATGTTGTCAGCTCTGCACTAGTATATGAAAGAACGGGAATCCAACACCCAGTCTACTATGCGAGCAAGACCCTCTTGGACGCCAAGCAATAATACCTACCACTGGAAAAGATCGCATTTGCACTAGTGGTAGCCTCGAGGAAATTGAAGCACTACTTTTAAGCTCACTTTATCATCGTCCTTACATCACACCCCCTTAAAGTAGTCCTGCAGAAAGAGGATCTATCCGGCAGACTATCAAAGTGGTCGGTCGAGCTCGGGCGATTTGACATCCAGTTTCAACCAAGGAATGCAATCAAGGGGTAGGTCCTCGCCGACTTCATCGCGTAATTTACAGGATATGATCCTTGCAACCAACTTCAATCCGTGGGTCAAAGGGAAGATCACTCGGCACAAGGTGTTTGGCAACTGTTTGTTGATGGAGCCTCCAACTCCAAGGGGGCGGGAGTGGGCATTATGCTCGTTAACCCAGAAGCTATAATCCTAGAGCAAGGAATCGGGCTTGGATTTGAAGCCTCCAATAATGAAGCAGAATATGAAGCATTAATAGTAGGCCTGCAGAAGGCACATGCATTGGGGGCAAAGCATCTCCAGGTGTTAGATGACTCACAAGTGGTCTCCAATCAGATAAGCGGAGACTTCAACGTAAGGTATGAGATAATGGAAGCCTACCTCGCCTTAGGAAAGAAACTAATTTCTAACTTCGAGCAAGTCGGTGTCCAGCAGTTTCCCAGAGGACAAAACAGTCATACTGACGCTCTAGCGGCCTTGAGCTCAGCAATCAACTCTGACTCAAAGAGAATAATTCCTATCGACTTCCTCATCCGACCGAGCATCAACCAGAGCGACGAGCTACCAGACATGGGTCGTGTTCTCCAGATTGAACCAGCACCCAGTTGGATGGACCCCCTGGGGGACTATTTAAAAGATGGTGCCCTACCAGACGATAAGAAGGCTGCTCATTAGATAAGAGTCAAAGCTACTTTCTTTCACTTATCTCCTGAGGGCAAGATGTATAAAAGATCTTTCACCGGCCCTTACCTCCAACGTGTTCACCCGAAGGACGTTGAATAAGTTCTGCACGAGATTCATGAAGGAATCTGTGGGAGACACATTGGGGATAGATCGCTAGCTTTCCGTGCAATGAAGGAAGGCTACTGGTGGCCATACATGCAGAAAGATTCTGGGGTATATGCTCGCAGGTGAGAGAAATGTCAACTACATGCTCCTATGGTTCACCAACCTTCCAGTGACCTAAAATAACTTACTAGCCCCTGGCCTTTCGCCCAATGGGGAATGGACAGCGTGGGCCCTCTTCCTACCGCTGCCGGTAATCGCAAGTATCTGTTGGTCCCGATAGACTACTTCACCAAATTGATTGAGGCGGAGCCACTGGAAATAATCGAAGACGCAGATATGATGAGATTCATATGGAAGAACATAATTACTCGCTTTGGGATCCCAGGACCATCATCACTGACAACGAAACGCAGTTCGAGAGTGGCCTCTTTGAGAGTTTCTGCAGCGACCACAGGATCGAGCACCATTTCAGCTCGACCCTCGGAGCAATGGACAAGCTGAAGCTTCCAACAAAATAATGATTAATGGACTGAAGAAGCGATTAGAGCAAGCCAAAGGGGCATGGGTGAACGAGCTGCCGCATATTCTATGGGCTTATCGCACTACCCCATGGTGAGCAACTGGGGAAACACCATTCGCACTAACATATGGTATGGAGGTAATCATTCCCTTGGAAGCTATCCTCCCCACCATGAGGTCCACCCTGGTCGACCAAGGCCAGAACGATGCAGCATTACTCGCTGAACTTGACCTGGATGAGGAACGAAGAGAACTAGCTCTAGTGAAACTAGCAGGCTATCAGCAACAGCTAACAAAGTACTATAACAAAAAAGTCAATCCAAGAACATTCCAGATTGGGGACTATGTCCTAAGGAAAGTTCATGGCAGTGCAGTAATGCCATCAGATGGCAAACTAGGTCCAAACTGGGAGGGACCATTCAAGATGACAAGAGACAACCTGCATGGAGCCAATCACTTAGAAACGCTGGATGGCAAGGATCTTGGAATGAAGCCAACCTAAAGAAATCAAGGTGTTACCTTTCCAAGAGATATTCGTCCTATTTGACATATGAAATCAAGGTGTTACCCTCCTTAGGTTTTCGTTATAAAATATGAAAAACCTCCCAGTATTTCCCCTGGAAATATCTGAAGACCTACAGGGGACCCTTAGGCAGCTCGGCCAACTCGGGTTGATCGCTAAACAAGGTTTGGCTCAAAAACATGCTCGGATAGAACATCCAGCGCTAGGTGTGTCCTCTTCAATGCTACACTTAGGCCTAAGGGGGTGTGATGACACAACTTAAAAGGTAAAGTGAGGCAGAATGGTTTCTTATAAGCATACTGGACTGGGAGGACATTCACTCGATAAAATGACTCTAGTCATCTAAGAAGAACCCAAGATAGCTAAAAATCAATGAAATAGAAAATATAATGCACATGTTTAGTCGGCGAATCGCCCAAAACATATATATTTTATTACTTCATTACATTTACAAAGAGCTACATTGAATCAAATAAATCCTAATGAGGATTAGGCCTCTGAGCAAGATAATCAGCTACTTACGCACTTCGACTGCCATCCGGGTGAGGAGATAATTCTTCCTTGGCTTCATTTGCATATAGCTCCAGTAGCTACCTGGGGATAGCATCTATAAGGACCCACTGGTCGTCCCTCCTGAATGGGTTGGGCAACAGAGTCGAAGGGGAGATCTCATGACGATACCAGAGTACTGAGTTCCTGGGGATCTTCAACTCCCTAAGAGCATTCAACCATCCCCTTATAAAGGATAGCTCTTCGACCTCTTCCAACCTCGTCAGAGCATCTGTCCAACCCTGATCATAACCATCAGCCCACACTCACCGAGGTCCTTTCTTGAACAGATACCTCAGCAGCGTAACATCTCTTTGGAGCCTAGAAGCTATCACATATGCTCAGTGAACGTCTCCTCGAATCTCGTTAATCTCCCTAATTGAAACATGGGCATCTGCACTAGCTCTCCATCCATACGATGAAGAGAAACCACGTAGAACCTGAGGAGCAACGCTAGGCGCATTCTCTCGAAGTCGCGAGACTTCTCACCTTAGAGCTTCGTTCTCTTGCTAAATCATCTCTCCAAATTGATTAAACTCTAAGGCATCCAGGAGCCTTGCCTTCAGAGCATCCACCTCTTCTTATACAGAAGCACATATTTCCTCCATCTCTTGGAGCCTGTCCTTCAGCTTGGCAACGAGCTCTAACTGGTCCTTATAATCCTTATTCCTTGAACGAAGGGATTTACAAATCTTCACGAAATCCCTGTGAACTTGATTACTTGCATCAAGATAAGGAATCTTTCCCAGTTGAGAAGTAGCAGGTATATACTCATCAACATCAATCAGCTACAAGCCATACAAGCATTAAAGAGCAAAGAAATCACTATGCAAAAAGGAAAAAGATTTCATTTCATTAAAGAAAAGGTTCTAAGTACATCAGTGAAAGAAAGAAAAGAACAACAAAAGCAAAACAATACAAGAAGTTCTCTAGGATAAGCTAGCTGGCAACCTCTGTCTACTCTGAGGTCGTTGGTTGCTTCCCCTTGTCTGCAGAAGCCCTAGGCTCACCTCCATCAGATGGAGCAGTTGCCATTCCCTGGTTGAGGGACACTTCGACAGAGGTAGTCTGGGCAACTGGAATACCTACACTGACAGCAGGAGCAGGTGCCTCATCCACAATAGGCTTGGGGCCAAGATCGTGCTCGTCAAAAAGTGGGGAGTCGATATCCACCTCGGCATCCAGGAGAGCCTTGTTCCAACCCTTATTGAAGTTCATACGGCTGATATATCTAATCTAAACATCAGTATCCTCATACTTCGTGGTCCATTCGGCATTGTACGAGCTTTCCTTAAGGGTGGCAACCTCGGATTCCACCTTCTTCACCTTTTCCACGAGCACCATGTTCTCTTCCACAACGGCCAACTTGCTCGAGCAAACCAAGTCATAAGACTGCCTCAACTCCTCGAGCTCCTTGGTCATCACCTCCTTTGCTCGATTGGCCCCAATAAGGGCAAGATCGAAAGACTTTTGGGCGGCATCAACAGCCTTCAAGTTGGCCTCTAGCTCGGCATTCTTCCTCGCCAGCTCATCGCCTCTGCGGTAGAGGACGAAAAAATCGGTCACAAACTGCAAAGAAGATAAATGTTAGTAAAAGAAGTATTGAACAGAGTATTGCGAAAGTAGGGAAGAAAAAGTAGACTTGCCAAGGCTAGCCTCTGACTCGCCTTCAGAACTAAATAGTCAATCCCCATCGCCTTCTGACGATCAGTCTGTAAAATTTCTCTTTCGAGCAGTGCAGGAGCCAGATAAGGAGACAGGGCAACAGAAGCCCCCTTTGGTAATGCAGATACTGGCACAATAGCTTACCCCGCCTTTGTCCTTACCTCCTCTCTCCTCTTTTCCTCTTCCCTCTCTTTTCTTTCCTTCTCATCTCTCTTTATCTCCTCCACCTTCTTCTTCTTCTCTTTATTCTTTCTCTCCCTCTCTCTCAACAGAACCTCCTCTCTCTTCTTATTCTCCTGCTCATAAGCAGCAGACTGAGAACCAATGGAAGCATCCCCACTACAAGACTTCTGCTTCTTCGACCGGCGAGCTAGAAGCACATCATCATCATCTCAGATCAGATTCTTCCTGGGAGGAGCCATGTCTTCCTCGCTAGAACTACTCAATTCACTCAAAGACTCTTGAGCCTATGAAACCTCTTTCGAGCTGGAAGATTCTTCACCACCAGAGCTCTCCTCACTGGAATTACCTTCAGCACCACCCCTGTTAGCACACTCGCTCTCCTTACCAGAGCTGCTTTCTTCCTTGTCCAATTAGATGGGATCGGCGCTAACCTCTTCGGTGATGTCTAGCTTAGGAATGCTATCCACAGGTTGCACAATAAAACTGGACCCAACATTCTTTTATTCCAGAAGGAACACCGCTGATCGAGGGTGTTCACCATCAGCCAAGAGCTCCCTGATTTTCCAGGCTTTGACCAACTCTGCAGCTCAGATCTCACTGAGAGCAGGCTCCGAGTTCTTTGTCTTCGCTGAAAATAAAGAGAGGAAAATATAAGAAAAAGCACACAAAACAGAGGATCAACGAGCAGAAAAGGACTAAGCCCACCTATGTACTCCTCCCCATAAAAGGGAATCACAAATCTCCCAGACCTCGACCCCTCAGTGTGGGGAGGGAACTGCTAATTTCTAGAAATAAAACCCTCTTGCCAGTAGTCCTTGTGGGAATCAGGTAGATTTATTATCAATACCCTATCAGGACTCCTGGCCTTGAGATAAAGAAGACCAGATTTTGTTCGCGAAAAATAATTGTAGAAGCAGATTTCAGTAAGCCCTAAGTTGGTGCCATAGAGCTAATTTATTCTATGCACACCATTGACGATTTTCCAGACATTGGGCGAGCACTGTGCAGGAACTATATTGAAGTAACCAAAAAAGTGCAAAAACAAATTATTTGGTGGGAAAGTAAGACCCCCCTGGGACAACAAGAGAACATGGATCAAGTGACCATCCTTAACTTCTCTGACATTACAAGGGATAAGGGCACACTCAATGTCCACCCAGTTTGGAATATTATAGTATTTCCTAAATTCAGCTATCGACCTATTGCCAACTTTAGCCATCGAAAAAAAAAACCCTAGCAGTGGATATGAAGAAATTCCAACAGAAAATAGAAAAAGAAGAAGTAAGAAGAACTGAGAATAAAAAGAGCTGCAGTGAAAGCTTGGAAATGGAAGACGAGACCTGAGAATAAAAAGAGCTGCAGTGAAAGCTTCAAGAGATAGAGAGAATGTGAAGAGATATGAAAGTGATGATTCGAGAAATGACCTCTCTAAAAGGATTTAAACCTTTCTAATCATGGTGCACCAGAAACGAGGCAATCTGCCACCTAAGTCAGTTCGAGAAGGGCGCTTCAGTTCAAAAGTATGGCACGAATCACATAAATGCCATTAATACTAATCATTTAAAATTATTTAGCCCAAATTGTGACCCAAAAATTTTAGGGGCAATTGTGGGTACCTAGATTTATCACTTGGGCCCAGACGAGAAGCCCAATCAAATGCGGCCCAGAGTCCAAAGGCCCCGCGCCTCAACCAAATTAGTTTTGACCCAGTCAGCACCTAAAATCTCTCTTCAGAGATATCCTAGGGATTATGGGCTAACGTGGGGGAGTCCCACTCCTCCACGCTCTGAAATAACATGTATATAACAAACCCTCTGCCCGGGGCAAAGGGTATGCATTATTATTCCTGTAAAACACTCCCCGGAGTAAAGAGAAATAATATTGAGAGCACCACCGTGGACGTAGGCATTCTTGCTTAACCACGTAAATTTTGTGTTGTGTGATTATCATTCCTTACGTTCTTTATTTGTTCTGGTGATTGCCTTTTCTTGTTATTTTGTGCTGAACTTAATTGTCACAACACAATATAATTCTAAACAATATATGAGAACAAAGAGTTCATAACAGTTTGAGCATCATAGCAGAGGAAACCTTTTCAACGTAAGAAATAGCATATTGTTGCAATATGCAATACACAACCAAATAATCATCAATCATGCCATTCCCTTCAAAACCACAATAAACCTGAAAAACCTACAATCAAGCCAAACAAACAAAACCACAAGGAGAACAAACACCTGACAAAAAACTGGTCATGAGCAATAATTTCGAGGACGAAAAACTGGTCATGAACAAACAAAATTAGGTTGGATCTGAAGAAAAAATAAAAATTACAGATCATGTGTGTTGACGGACGGGAGCAACTTACCGTAGCAGAGAAGAGCGGTGTCTGGAGGCTTATCGGACGGAGCGGCTGGATGCCACAGTAGAGAGAGTGTGATATTGGAGCCGATAAGCGGGTGAGGGGAGGGAGAGAGACGGGGAGCGGGAGATTGAAAGATGAGAGAGGAAAGAGAAGAGGGAAAGTAAATATAATGATTTTCTAGGGTCTTTTATATTTTAATCAAGTGTACTCAATTTTGGCACACTTTAAAATAGTGCAAAATTTTGGCACTATTTTAAAGTGTGCCAGATTGTCATTAAACCGTGCCAGAATTTTAACATCAGGGTGTGCCAAAATTGTTGTTTTTGGTGTAGTGTCACATTTACCCCCGCACCGACGACGGCTGAAGCAACCTTCTCAAGAGGGGTGCGAGACCGCGGTAGATCCTTACCAAGGGTATGTATCTCTCCCCCCCCCCCCCCGGCGCCGCCCAGGATGGCCACAGTAGCAACTCCGCTGAGGACTATTTTTTAAGAGGGCTAGACTCTATTTGCATGGGTGTTTTACTTTCTTGTATATTACCCTATTTTTCATGTTCCCCTTAGTATTACATGTACGTATGTGCCTCATGCTTATGCCACTAATCACACACTCACTTGTAGAAATTTTCCATGTACACTTCAGACTACGTGCACCTAGGATCACGTATATCCACATGTTGCACACACCAAGTAGAAATCCATGCTTAGGAGTCACTAACACACACCTCCACTTGTATATATCCATGCTCACTTTCACTCATCATAAACTTTTTATTCCTGCTCCGTTGTTTATACTTGTACCTTATTCTCGACTGGGCATGATCAATAAAAATACTCTCTCCATAAGATACAAATCAAAGAATCGTGCATGATACACACAACATCACCAAAAAGCATTGCTATTGACCAAATTTTTTCCCGTAACTGGAGAGTCACTTCGTGATGGGAACTAGTCTGACAGGTCGCAATTAGCCTTCCATTGGCCAAGTACGTTCCCTCGCATCGTACCGTTTAACCGAAGTCATGACAGGAGGTATATCGCCGGGAACTCATTCACGTATGTCGAGTATATCGAATTTTCTCTCACACATATCGTCCCCAGGAGGTATATAGTGAGGAAATTCACATACACTCAGGTATATCAAATGGCTTGTCCACATGTACCGATTTCCCTCAAAAGCAATACGTATATTATGGAAGTCACGCCAGAGGGGGGAACACCTTCCAATTAACCCAACAAACTGCATACCCGCATATAGGTGTCAAGCCTAGGACACACATATTAAATTATCGGTTTCGACCTTAAACTCTGCAGAAATTCCAGGTTGACTTGTCGCCCAAATTTTTCACGCAACTTTTAAAATGGGTCCCTGTCCGTGAGCCTGGTAACAAGTCCAACCCTAGTTTTTACATATGTTTCAAACCCAATCTTTCTAGGCTCGGGTCCCGTCCGGTATTTCTTTTTTTCATCTAGGCAAACTTAATACAAGTGAGAACCTAATAAACATAATAATCATGCTGAGACCCGTCTCTCATCTTTTTCTCTCTCTTTTCCAAAAGTGTCCAAAAACTTTTTTTCCCTCTTTTATCAAAAATCCCAAAAAAAAAAACTTTTCGTCCAAAAAAAAAATTTATTCTCATGTTTTCTAACAATGTCAAAAAAACATTTTTCTCATTTTCTAAAAATAATAAATCTCCCTTCTTTTCTTTTTTGAGAATAAATCCCAAATTTTCTCCTTATTGGGTCAATCACATACCCTTGGCCTGGCTCCTTATTGGGCTCAGTCTTCAGTCGAACCTCCTCGAAGTTCTGTCAGTCCCCTTGCTTCTTCTGAGTCTGAGATTCACCCGCCTTCCATGGAGAACACGAATCAAATGTCGAATGTATAGTCGGATTTGTTAACAGTTTTAGCTCAGCTCACTGCCAAAATTGACAACCTTCAAATCGAGGTTCATTAGATGAAAAGAAATCGGGTCCCTATCCCCGAAGAGCCCGAGGTCCTTTTTCCCTGCGCTATTCGTCCCCCTTCACTCGAGCCTATTTGGGTTCCCAAGGAATACCAGCATGCTCCGCGTGCTCCTCCTGCTAATGGGCCACCTCCAGCCCATCTGCCTATGCCAGACCTTGTTCTACCAAGGGCTAACTTACCCGTGACTGTTGACCCCAAAGAGGAAGAATTGAACAAGGTCAAGGAAGACCTCAAGATGTTGACCAAGAAGTTCGATCAAGTCAGACTCTTTAGAAACTACATGGACTACACCCACATGTCTCCTTATCATAAAGCCAACTTATCGAAAATATTCAAGATTCTCAATATCGAGAAGTTCGGAGGTAGTGGACCCTCGATCGTTCATCTTCATAGCTATCACCGAGACATGACTCTCCTAAGGGCTTCTAAAGAAATAATGGATCAAATGTTCCAATAGAGTTTGAAAGATAGCGCTCTGCGTTGGTTCTTATCCCTTGAGGAATCCAGAATCTGTAATTGGGAAGATGTTGCCCGCGAGTTCATGTCACAGTACAAGTACAACGAAGAGCTAGAAGTTACCCGTCGTGACTTAGAGATACGTAAGCAGAACCCTGGGGAATCAGTCAGAAAATTTATAGTAAGGGGAGAGAAAGCAGCTACCATGACCAATCGACCTTCCGAAGAAGAACAGGTCAGTATCGTAAAGAAGAACTTCCTACCCTATATCCGAGCAACAACGGGAGGATAGTATTACCCTCACTTCCGAGCCCTCCGAGAAGCAGGAGTGGAGATCGAAGATAATCTTGCCAAGATAGAAGTTGAACCAAGAAAAACCTTTGTACAGTTTGCTCCTAAAAAGTTTGAAAAACTTGGTAGTACCACGATTTCTACCATTAACAACATCTCTCAGCCTACCGCTTCATAGGCACCAGAAAGTCACCCAAACTCGGTCCAAAAGGAATGCATAGAGCTTCACGCTCCTCTCTCCAAAGTCTATAAGGCCCTCTTGAGCCAAAATTTAATCAAACCATTGGACCCCCATCCATTACCAAACCCACTTCCGAAAAACTTCAAACCTGATGCCCATTATAACTTTCTCCAAATTGTTGTCCATACCACCGACCAGTGTCTCCATCTTCGAAATGTAATATAAGGCCTAACTGACCGAGGTATCATCGTCCCACCAACTAATCCCAAACCAAACAATACCCATAATCTACTCCTGAATCATGAAAATGCCATCTTCCTAGAAAAAGACTCAAAATTTGAACCATCTACACGAATCATGCCGAGTGAATCACCAGTCAAACCCATATACTCTCCTAAACCACTCTAAACATGCCCATATTTCCTCTTACACCCTACCAGATTTGCCGATCAAACCTTATACCACCTCACCAGAGCATGCATCGATGTCCACACCCGTTCTGGAGGTAAAAATATGGAATTGTCAGAAGTGTTGAACCAACTCTTGGAGTTTGGGCTGAAATTTCCCTCCTAAATGGTCATCGACTGTCAGAGATTCAGTGGGTTGTTCTTAGAAGCTAGAAAATGGGCTTGAGAGTCAGACAATTGAGTGGTGAGAATCGACGAAGTCAGTGTAGATGACATGGTCCAGGTCATGACAGATTTGTTTCGACAGACTGGTGATATTTATAGTATAACCGAGCTACTCGATGCTTTAAAATTATAAGGGCGCCTGGTCCTTTCAGTTCTGCATTTCCCTGCCGAATAGGAGGAATTATACAAAGAGGTCGTGGAAGTTGTGGAGTGCACTGACTTTGCATGGAAAGACCATATCATTGCCACAGGATGGGGGGACGATTTCGAAGATTCAGATGAAGGGAAAGATTCAGAAGAGACTAGTTTGATAGCCAACATATGCAGGATGATATCATTTGAGGAGCTTCTAGGAGAAATCAACAAGGTGGCTGAATAACTCGATATATATAAATAAATAGGATTTATGTTTTTCCCTCCATCTGTGAACCACATGACTAGGTCAGGAAGACACTACCAAATCCCAAATCTACAACCGTCAATGAGCGACAAAGGAAAGAGTGTCGAGAATCTCCCTGTGCCAAAAATGACGCTCAAAGAAAGTAAGGTCCTTGATCAATTACAGAAAACCCAAGCTAACATCAGTTATGGGGCCATTTTATGTCTTCCCAACTGCACCAAAATGCCCTAATCAGGCTACTCACATGACCCACAGTTCACCCCTCAACAACGCCAAAAGAAATGTTGAACCTAGTTGGATCCTTGACATCTACTCAAATTCTTTCATTTTTCGAAGAAGAAATCCCCAAGACTGGTCCCAACCACAATCATGTCCTCAATATCTCTATTGAAGTCATGGGAAAAATTGTCCCCCTCTCTCTCATCGACAATTAATCATCTCTGAATGTTTACCCATTAATAACCCTCAGTTTTCTGGTATTGAAAGTGAGCGACCTAGCTCCAACCTCTCCTATCGTACGTGCGTACGATAACACCCGCCGAGAAGTAATAGGATCTATCAAGCTTGGAATAGGGTTGTCCCTATAAATCATGTTGTTGAATTCCAAGTCATCGACATCCCAACCTATTTTAATATGTTGCACAGACGGTCGTGGCTCCATAGCATCAAAGGGGTGTCCTCTTCCCTTTATTAGAAATTAAAGTTCTTTACCAACGGATAAGTTACTACTATCTTGGGAGACAGTGATAACACCAAGAATTCCAGCACCAGTAATCCAGTTCTTAAAATACAACACGGGGTGAATGATATGCTTCTATCAGGATTCCAAGTTAAACCACTCCTACTCCCAGCAGGGGATGACTTCAAAGACAGAGTTTGTCCAGAATATGACCCTCATCGAAATGCCAATGTAATCCAAATGTTCAAGAACATGCACTTCATGCCCAGACTGGGGCTAGAGTGAATAAAGCAAGGGATAATTGAACCTATTATATTGAAGGAGGCCTTTCATCCTTGTGGCTTGCGCTATCAACCGTCAAAAGAAAAACTCAAATTGGTATGTCACCCTCGACTGAAGAGGAGGTTAAAATGCACCCGAACTATCCCGGGAGATTCCCTAAATGGAAGATTCATCAGAGAACGTAAAGATTTCCCCTTCTGTGGCTTCTCTGAACCTTGGTATAACCATGTAGACAAAAGCATGAAACCAGGAATGGAGATCTTCTTTCAAGACATCTACCCATGGGCCGAGAGTTTCCAGCACCGTGTACAACCACTCACTAAAGAGACCGCAGCTGATACTGGGGATTCTGAGGGCAGTGACTTCGAGGACTCTTATAATTTACAAACACTAAGGCTAACACTCTGCATGATACACTCAGGGGCTACATCGTCTAATCCATCCTGCCTCATCAAAGATGTTGATGCACCTCTTCTCAACTGGCATGCTACACCTGTGCCACCTGCTAATGTTCAACCTAACCCCGATGTTTATCCCCTTTTCTCCACTTACTCTGGTGTAATCGAAACCTCCTTTGATGAGGTTCTCAATGTTATTTTTCCTATCAATGAAATAAACTAAGATTTTGAGTATCTTGTTGTGCCTTATATTAATTATCTTGATTCTAGTCAAACTATTGATGATGATGATGATTTTGCAAATGAACATTTCTTAACTGATCTAAATAAGGTTAATAACAAACAACATAACCGCGTTCAAGTTAATAAAGATGAAACTGTTGTTATTAATCTCGGTTTTAGTAGCCAAATGCGCAAGATTAGGATAGGGAACACTCTTAATGAGAATGAGAATGCATAACTCGAAGAACTACTAAAGGAATTCGTGGATGTATTCGCATGGTCCTATAATGATATGTCTGGAATTGACCCTGAGATAGCACAACATGAGATTCTAACTCTTCCAGACTGTAAAACTGGTCAAATAGAAAATGCGAAAGCTCCGCACCGAATGGTCACTCAAGGTTAAAGCAGAATTAGTCAAGCAACTAAACGTGGGTTTCATTCGTGAATTGAATATCCCACATGGATAGACAATATCGTACCCGTGCTGAAATCAAAAGGGAAGGTTGGCATGTATGTCGACTATCGAGACTTGAATAAGGCCTCTCCAAAGGATAATTACCCAACATCGATATGATTGTGGACAATACGGCCAGTCACACTCTCAAGTCATCCATTGGTGGGTTTGTCGGATATAATCAAATCAAGATGCACCCAGACTACCAAGAGAAAACCACATTCATCACACCTTGGGGAACCTTTGGTTACACTATCATGCCATTTGGTCTAAAAAAATGCAGGGGCTACCTACCAAAGGGCTGCCACAACCATTGTGAATGATCTGATACACAAGGAAGTCGAGGTCTACGTATACGATGTGATTATCAAGTCAAGACTAGGGAGGGCCATGTTCCCGCTCTTTGAAAGTTCTTCAAATGACTGTAATAATACCAGATGCGGCTCAGCCCATAAAAATGTGACTTCGGCATTACTAAAGGAAAACTTTGGAGATTCATGGTTAGTGAGAAAGGGATAGAAGCAGATCCTGCCAATCTAAAATCCATACTTGAGATGCCACCACCTCGAACGAAGAAGGAAGTCCGAGGATTCCTTGGGAAATTACAGTACATCAGTCGGTTCATTAACCAATTGACTTCCATCTGTGAACCCATATTCAAACTCCTCCAAAAGGATTCAACCAAAGTCTGGAACAAAGCTTGCCAAGAAACCTTCAACCGAATCAAGCAATACCTAACCCAGCCTTCAGTGCTCATGTCGTCGCAACTTGATCTTCCCTTACTCCTATACCTAATCGTAACCGATACTACCATTGGGGTTTTTCTATCCCAATACCTTGAAGAAACCTATAAAGAGAGAGCCATCTACTATGCCAATCGAAAGTTTGTCGGTTACGAAGTTAACTACACCGCCTTGGAAAAGCATGTGTCGCTCTTGTATAGGTTACCCAAAAGTTACAGCACTATATGCTCGCATTTCCCATCAAGGTTGTATCCCGAATGGATCCCATCAAGTACTTGCTCAAGGAACCTTCCATATCCAGACGAATGGTTCATTGGTTGATGCTCCTAGTTGAATTCGATATTACCTATGTCACAAAGAAGGTCATGAAAGGAAGAGCCATCTCTAACTACCTTATTGTCTACCCTATAGATAAGGTCGATGTCTAGATCTATGAGTTCCCTGATGAGAATATCCTTTGTACCTCCCAAGAAGACCTTTGATGGTAAATGTTCTTTGATGGCACTGCTAACAAAAAAGGTATGTCATTGGGATCCTCCTAATTTCCCCTGATGACTCTCCCACTCCCATTGCCATCAAGTTGGACTTTCCTTACACCAAAAACATGACTGAATACGAGGCATGCACGGTAGGCCTCAAACTTACCCTCAAGAAAGGAATTTGATGCCTCGATGTCTACAGGGATTTAACCCTCATCATCGGTTAAGTACTTAGAAAATGAAAAGTCAAAGACGAGAAATTTTTACCCTTCCATGCCCACCTAGAAGAGCTAGCTTCCTAATTTTAATAAATCACCTTCCACTACCTGCCCCGAGTAAAGAATAACCTAGCCGATGCCCTTGCTACTTTAGCCTCTAAGATTGACATGCCCGAAGGAATAACCATGGTCACTTTCCTTGTCCAAAAATAAGAAAACCAACCCAGTGCTACCATATTTAGCTTGGCATAGAGGAAGATACCGAGATAGTTGGTTGTTGGTACTATAATATTTGGTGCCTCCTCAAAAATGGTAGGTATCCCCCAAGGATCTGACAAGAAAGATTGAGAAATTCTTCGTAGACTGGTTGCCCAGTATATTATTTGTGATAAAGAACTATTTAAGAGAAACTTGGATTTAACCCATTTGCATAGCATCGTAGGGGCTGACATTGAAGAAATGATGCAGAAAATCCATAGTGGGGAATGCAGACCTCGCATGAATGGCGGGCCATACGCTCGCCAAGAAGATCATCTAACAGGGTTACTACTGAACTACTATGGTTCAAGATTGCATAACATACGTTCGAAGATGCCTCAAACGCCAACAGTTTTCCAACCTACAACACGTACACCCATGGGAATTGTACAACATGACTTCTCCCTGACCGTTCTCCATATGGGGCATTGACATCATAGGGAAAGTTACAACGAAAGCATCCAACAGGCATGAGTTCATCCTAGTCATCATTGACTACTTAACCAAATGGGTCGAAGCCGAGTCATACGCAGTTCTGAATGCCAAGAACGTGGCCAAGTTCATCAGAAAAAACATCATCTATCGATATGGGGTCCCACACGAACTGGTATCAGACAACGGGTTACACTTTGAGATAAAAGTTACATAAGTGGTCGACGAGTATGGAATTCAAAGACACAAATCTTCTCCATACCGACCTCAGACCAATGGAGCAGTCGAAGCAACCAATAAGAACCTCAAAGCCATTATTAGCAAGATGACCGAGAGTTATCGAGATTGGGCCACCAGTATCCCTTATGCCCTCTGGGGCTACCGCACTTCAATTCGAACCTCTAATCGGGTTACCCCTTACTCTCTAGTCTATGGCATGGAAGCAGCCCTACCTGTGGAGATAGAAATCCCTTCGCTGCACATCATGCTAGAAAAAAAAGAGCGAGGAAGACTGGCACCAAAGCCATCTTGACGAGCTATCTCTCTTGGACGAAAGAAGGCTGAAAGCTCTATATCACATACAAGTGTACCATCACCGCATAGCGCTATCATTTAATAAAAGAGTCAAGGACCGCGATGTTCGAGAAGGGGACTTATCCCTCAAAGAAATAGTAGAGACCATCTGGGACCCTAGAGGGAAATTCAAGCCCAATTGGAGCGGACCATACATCGAGAAGAAGATCCTGTTAGATGGCTCCGCTGTGCTCACCGACCTGGATGGAGAAAAAATGGCACGTCCAGTCAAACTGGACCGTCTCAAGAAATTCTACCCCTAGTCCGAAATCTTGACGCGCTACGACTCTTCTCATCTCCCTTTTATTCTTAAAAAAATGGAAGAGAAGAAAACCTCTTCATTTCCCCCTAATCAGAACTACGTTGGGTATGATCCTTTAAAAACCTTTTTTCTTTCAAAAAAAATGAATTTCAAAAAAATTCAAAACCCTCAAAGGTACGTAGGCATCCGCCTTACATGAGCACGGCCCCCTTCTTTTTCACAAAATGATATTCTTTTCTTATCCCCGAGAACGACGGTATATTTTAACATATACATGAACAAAAGGATTATGTATGCCTTAGCGATTGGTATAGGTAATTAGAAATGCAAAACTCATCAATAGGCATGGCTAGATAATCAAAAACTTATTTATTTCATTATCTAAAATTTTAGCATGATTACATCAGCATAGGGAGTCAAACGACTTCCCTTGTCATCCTACTCCTATTTTCCTAAATAAACAGATAAAAACAAGCCCCACTACTCCTAAAATAACCCTCGAATTATTCCCACATAATGACCACAAACAGAACCAAACACTATACAAAAAAATTCACAAAATCCTACTTGCAGATGCTAGAGGAAGCAGCCCCATCATCACCCATATCTTGGGGTCCCAAAACCTCCCCTACCTGAGTGGAGTATCACAGATGCTCCATAGAGAGATAAGATTGGACTAGGTTAGGGAAAACCATAACACCTACCTCCATGGTGTCAGATATAGCAAACCACATTTACCCAGTATCCGTAGCCAGCATCTTGGCCACTACCTTCTTCCACAACCACTTTATGTAGTCCCCAGAGATGCACCAGACTCTACCCATAGATTGGGAAGGACGAATCGATGGACGAAGATTCTCCCACAGATAACCAAATCGTATGCGCATACACTCTGTTAGGTCCTTCACATGAAAGAAGTTTAGTGCTCACGGTGGCACAATTTGTTCCTAACCAAATTAGCACAACAGCCGCCAGGGAAACTATAAAGAGGTCTGCTTGAGGCCAACTAATCGGACATATTAGTTGTCCCCGAGTTCCAGAATGGGTATCAGCTCCCCCCACCAAGGCACTGACTAGCTTAAGCCTCGAGCCTCGTTCTCTACAAACCATTTCCCCAACTCTCAATGTCCAGGCCTACGCTAATAAAATAGCATGAGAAGAAGTTTGGCATCGTCGGTAAAGAATACTCAGGTGGGAGCGCCATACGAAACCTCTCTTATAGAAACATGAATAACATCATAGGTATACCCCTTAGAAAGTCGAAACGACCATCCCACCAGGCATCCAAACCATTCAAAGCCTCTGCCAGTATCATCGTCGCAGGATTGCGATGGTACGATATCCAAGAAACAATAGCTTCAAGTTGGGGGTCCACCAGTACTTCCCCAGTTACCAACAGTAGTTTTGAAACCAGGCCCAGAATAATGACCCCAGCATAGTCGGCATTACCCACACTCTGTAAATGCATAGACCGCAGTACCGTCAGAAGATAAATCATCCCTCTTGTGACTAACGGTCTGGCCGTCGATGGTGAAATATGGAGAAACCCAGCCAATTACTCCCTAGGAGAATGGGAAAACTCAGGAAAAGCTGTAGTAACACTGGGATTTATCCCCAGCATGGCAGAAAACACATCGTAGGTAGGACAAATTTCATCTAACCCGAAGCGAAAGGCATGGTCCATGGGGTACCAAAATTCCACGACTGCCATCAGCATGTTCCACTCAATGGTTCGATTGTGCCACAAAGAGACTCGCCACTTGTGGAAGGCGCCATAATCAACATTGTAAAAACACATTGCTTCCAAGGCTTTGAGGTAGTTGGCGAACTCAATGATACCATGGAGATCCATCTTGTAAAACAAGAAGATAATGAACAAATAATAATGTAAAGAAGAAAGGAAATGAAAGTGTGGGGAGAAAAGCCCCATTCACACCCCTATTTGTACTTGAAAACTCTCAAGAAAAGATAAGAAATCCCGCAGAAATCGGAGTAAAACTTGCCTCACCAAGTACCAAGCAATTGAAGAAGGTGCAATCAAAGCCTTGGGTTGATTGGACGGGACTGATTTGCCAATAGGCAGGACAAGGGTCATACCGATCGGTAACCCCCTATTTTTGGGAAATCCCCTTTTTCCCTTTTTTGACAAAATCAAAGAAACCAATAAAATATTTTTTATCCTAAGGAAGTCCCGAATTTCCTCTTGCTTTTACTTATCCCAGTTTAAAATAAAATCCTTCTCAATTTTGAAATTATTTTTACAGTATCAGCAGCAAAGTAAAAAGAGCATATGCATTAATCACTGAAATAGAAATTAATAAAAACTTCATCTTTATTTGCATATATTTTTTCTGTATTACATTGATATCTTGCAGGAAATATAGAAAAAATAACGGGAGTCAGCCCGAACCCAATTTTATTTCTCTCTCTTCACCTACAAACTCCCCTCTCTCCTCTTTTTCTCTCTTCTCTCTCTCTCTAAGAGCCTTTTGTGACACCCTGCCTAATTAAATACCGGGCGATCACTCCTTTATTAAATTAAATCAAGGTGAACAGTTTGGTTCATTCTTAGCATCACTGTCGTAAAAAGAAACTTTCCAATTAAACACCCTAAATAATTAAGCTAAGTGTCAAAACCAATTTTTTTACATTAACTTCCAAATTTTATTTAAAGAAAAGATTTATTTAAATTATTAACAAAGCTCAGTGAATAAGATTCACACCACAATAAACTGGAACGAAAGAATCCAATATATAAAACATTCATCAACGAATGTCAACATGCGAGAAAATAAAGTAATACATCCGTCCTGAACAAAATCCCATAATAACGAACTAGGAAATAACTGAAATAACAATGTCCCAACATAAAGAAATAATGGAAAGGGCTACACATGCCCATCTGAATGAAAATGCTAGGAGTGGATCTGAATGAACGAAGTCGTCTAATCAAAAGACCTGCAGCTCCCACCTAAGCTGCAGCGCGTTCCTTCCCAAAAGATCCTAAGCAAGACGCCCCTGTGGCTGGGCACCTGAAATACATACATATATATATATACAAGGGGGAGAGGGAGAGATAAAACGGGTCAGAGCCCGAAAGTGTGTATGATTTAAAATTAGTTTAGCAAGTACTTAAATTGATACATGCCAATGCAATAACATATTAGTTCGACACTCTCTTGAGAAATTCTCACCTCTCTTCTAGTGTGCACGCCTATCGTACTAACCTTCCCCAAATGGTTTAACTTAACATATTATCATACTAACCTTCCCAATAATTTAGTTTATCTTAACTTACTCATAAGTTTTAAAAACCGAACAATGTCAACGTGTGAAAAGGGTACTTTCAAAGTGTAGCACAACTCTCGTTTTAGCTTCATTAATTTATAAAGTTTCCCAGTGTCATATTATACTCTCATAAAACAAGTATTTCCAATCTGATTCATCAAACATGACTTACTTACCAAATCACAGTAGGAAGTTCCAAGTTTCAGAATTTCATATATATTAAATACTCGTGTAATATATATATTCTAATGGCACCCCACATAAAAATTATGGTGCGGGAATACTCTGCTATCCAATCCCCGTATCAATCGTACTAAGGGAAATACAAGTTAGGAATCACTCTCGAACTGTATCAATACAAACACAAACAATATTGAGGCGAAGTATAGTTTCCAAGTCCAAGAGGTCAGCACATACCCTCGCGTCTCTTAGGACCGTGACTACCGATTCGATAGCCTGTACCTAGGATTCCTATCTTCTAGGGTACGAATCAATATCCCCCGTAAGGCAACACAGGATAAGACCGTCCCAGCGCGATAACCTCAGGGATCGCAAGTAGCGCGGGTACGTTTTCACATGTATATAATATGCACACACAATCATATAAATATACTACTTTCATCATATTAATATAGGTCACTCTAGTTACCCATAATTACAACATTTATCCTTAATTTTACATTATTAGTATTACGCATAAGGTTTCGTCTCTAACCTTAACTCGAAGGGTTTTCTCACTAGTTATGGAACACTCATGGGTTCTATCCATCCAAGTAACAAATTCAGTAGGTAGACATCTATTCACTATCGTAGGTATTCGTCGTAATCCCTCACTTGAAATACGTAGTTCGTCATTCCTTAATTAATTATCCCTAAAACACAATAATCATTTCATAATAAAGTTCTCAACACTTAATCATATGTCCTACTGGTCTCTCCTATATCCCAAAACATTTTATTTAATATGCCCAAGGATTATTCCACGATAAATTAATTCAACTAATTAAACATGGGGAAATAAGAGGCTGCCAGGAAGGGTCGATCGATCGACGGCTGGGGCTCGATCGATCGAACCTTCGATCGATCGACGCTCTAGGGTCGATCGATCGATCAAGCAGGTCTGCGAAAATTCTGCAGAATTGCAGTTGCGGGTTTCACCAAAATTCTTCATTCAAATTCATATTTTCCAACCCTAATCGTCCCAAAACTTATACCACAAACATAATAACATATTACCAGATGTTTCTAACGTTAAGCATGCGTATAGCCATCATTAAACATGATTAAACAACCTAAAATCTCATCTAATCATCAAGAACCCTAAGTTTTCTTAACTTCTATTCTAATCAGTTTTTCTCCAGAATTTCCTTCTACATAATCATCAAAATTCGTGGGTTAATCATCTACATTATATAAGACTTCCAGAATATGGTTTTAATCTTTTCTACATGCAAATTCCTATCAACAAGTGGGGTTTTCTTCCATAGATTATACTCCTAATCATTCCTAACTAATATTTATATTGCACCGACAAAAATACGCAAGTTAAACACTTGTCTGGGATTTCAGAGGTCTGGTTTCCTGCTGGTATTGGTGTGGTTGCGTTCTCCTCCTCGCGATCTACGCGTTGGTGGTGACGGCGGTGCAAACGGTGGTGTTTTGGCCTTGAATCTCCTTGAAAGGTCTCTCCTCTCTTCTCTAATGGCCGTTCTAGGATTTTGTAGGTTCTAACCCTAAAAGGCTAACTTAACCAGCTGATAAAGGCTGCTAAAATTCGTGGGTTTACTTACCCTATTTTGTAAAATGACCAAAATGCCCTCCCGGGTCACTAATTAGGCCTAAAAACACCCCGAGACTCAAACTAAACCCCCGGGTACACTTTTCTGACTATCTCGACCCTTCCGAACGCGTTGGCGCACTCAAAACGACCATACGAACAACTTATAAAATATTCACTTTTATATATTAATAATTAATCCCGACGCGACACGGGCGCGTCCCGACTAAAATTCCCAAAACTGCCATTTCATTCACTCGTGACATTTACTATAATCAATATCATATATTACTATGCTCATAAGTAATATTCAACAATTTCATATAATTACTAACTCACGTCACGTCAATAATTATAACATAATTAATTTCCGGATTTTTATTAAATAATACACTCTCATTAAATTTAATAAATCCCCCAAATTAATATAGCATAAAAATACGGGGTATTACATACTTCCCCCCTAATAACGGAATTTCGTCCCGAAATTTGGAGAATAAGGCATACCTGATAAGAACAAATCTGGATATCTCTCGCGTATATCTGCCTCGCGCTCCCAAGTGGATTCCTCCACATTATGATATTCCCACTGGACCCCCACAAGTGGAACTATCTTCGACCTCAATCTCCTCTCACTATAGTCTAGGATAGCCACCGTCTCTCCTCGTAAGAACTATCAGGCTGTAAATCGATCTCATCTATCGCGATGTGAGTATGGGCCATATCATCTCGAAGGTATCATCTCAACGACGAGATGTGAAATACATCGTGAATGCGATGTAAATGTTCTGGCAGTCCCAATCTGTATGCAACTGGCCCGATCCTCTCAATGATAGGGAATGGTCCCACGTACCTCGGAGCCAACTTTTTCTTCTTCCCGAACCTCATCACTCCTTTCATAGGAGACACGTGCAGTAACACTTGGTCTCCCACGTTAAACTCCCTGAAGAACCGTTTCGCATCGGCGTAGCTCTTCTGTCTGTCTTGGGCTACTCGAATGCGACTCCTGATCATCTCAATCCTCGCAGAGGTCTCCTGAATTACCTCTGGTCCTAACAACTTGTTATCCCCCACTTCAAGCCAACAAGTTGGGGAACGACAAGGCCTGCCATACAAAGCCTCAAATGGAGCCATGCCAATCGTGAACTGATAGGAGTTATTATAAGCAAACTCGACCAGTGGAAGATGTGGCTCCCAACCTCCTCCAAAATCAAGAACACACATGCGTAGCATATCCTCTAACATCTGATTAGTACGCTCTGTTTGTCCATCTGTCTGTGGGTGATAAGCTGAACTCAACCTCAACTCAGTACCCATAGCCTCCTGAAAGCTTTCCCAAAAACGCGACACGAAAATCTTGTCTCTATCGGACACAATATTTAGGGGCACCCCGTGTAATCTGACAATCTCAGCGATGAACAACTGATCATACTGACCCGCGGTATAGTCTGTACGCACCGGCAGAAAATGAGCCACCTTGGTCAAACGGTCTACAATCACCCAAATTGAATCGTGGCCCCTCTGTGATGTAGGCAACCCTGTAATGAAGTCCATGGAAATGCTCTCCCACTTCCACGCGGGTACTTCCAATGGCTGAAGCAATCCTGATGGTTTCTGGTGGTCTACCTTAACCAGCTGACAGGTAGAACACTTGGACACAAACTCGGCAATGCCCTTCTTCATCCCACTCCACCAGTATTGTCGCCTCATATCCTGGTACATCTTATCGCCTCCCGGATGTACTGCAAATCGGGACCCATGAGAATGAGTCATTACTTCATGACGTAACTCTGCCCCTTCTGGAACCACCAATCTCCCATTAAACCGCAAACCTCCATCAGAACTAACAGAATAGGACTCAGCACCCTCGGCTAGGAGTCGCGCAATCTGCCCCTGGCAAAACGGGTCTGTGGTCTGTGTATGTATCACCCTCGTAACAATATCGGGTGTGACAGACATAATGGATATGAAAGAACGGGCTACTGCGTCCTGGTGACCCAACTCCTTCCACTTAGGTCTCCAAACGTTCGCAACATCCTCTACCGGTCTACGGCTCAACGCATCAGCAACTACATTGGCTTTCCCTGGATGATACTGTATATCGAACTGATAGTCTTTCACAAACTCTAACCACCTGCGCTGACACATATTCAGCTCTCGCTGAGTGAACAGGTACTGCAGTGATTTATGGTCTGTGAACAAACGAAATTTCTCTCCCAATAGATAGTGTCTCCATATCCGCAATGCAAATACGACCGCCGCTAACTCCAGGTCGTGGGTGGGGTAATTCTTCTCAGGTGGCTTAAGCTTGCGGGAAGCAAAAGCTATAGCCTTCTCCTCCTGCTGGAGTACTCCTCCAAGTCCCCGTAAAGACGCATCGGTGTAAACCAGGTACTCCACACCCGATTTCGGTAAAGCAAGGACTGGTGCTGAAGTAAGCTTGTCCTTCAGCTCGTCGAAAGCTAATTGGCAAGCATCATCCCAAACATACGGTACCCCTTTTTGCGAGTCAGATTCGTCAATGGACCCGCTATCTTGGAGAATCCCCGAATGAATCTCCTGTAGTATCCGGCTAACCCCAAGAAACTACGCACCTCTTTCGGTGTCGTGGGTTGTCCCCACTCCCTTACCGCTGACACTTACTCGGGTCAACTGCCATCCCCTGCTCAAAAACAACATGGCCCAAGAACTGTACTTCTCGCAACCAAAATCCACACTTCTCGTACTTAGCATACAACTGATGCTCTCGTAAAGTCTAAAGAACCTGCCTCAAGTGCTCAGTATGCTCCTCCTCGGAATGGGAATATATCAAGATGTCATCTATGAAAACAATGACAAACTGATCCAAGAACTCTCTGAATACTCGGTTCATTAAGTCCATGAACACGACTGGAGCATTAGTGAGGCCGAATGGCATTACTCTGAACTCGTAAGGCCCATATCTCGTCAAGAAAGCAGTCTTCGAAACATCCTGCTCCCTAATACGTAGCTGATGGTACCCCGACCTCAGATCTATCTTCGAAAAGAAGGTTGCTCCCCTCAGTTGTTGGAACATATCATCGATTCGAGGCAACGGGTACTTATTCCGTATCGTGACCTTGTTCAACTCCCGGTAGTCCACACACAATCTCAGTGAACCATCTCTCTTCTTCACAAACAAAACTGGAGCGCCCCAAGGTGAGGTACTCCTGCGAATGAAGCCCTGACCTAACAGCTGCTCTATCTGATCTCGTAGCTCTCGCATCTCTGCTAGAGCCATACGGTACGGTGCGCGTGCTATAGGTCTCGTATCTGGTAATAGGTCTATAACAAAGTCTATCTCTCGAATGGGGGGTAGGCCTGGTATCTCCTGAAACACGTCGGAATACTCCCTAACAACTGGGATCGAATCCAAAGGAATCACAACCTCCTTAGAGGTATCCTCCTTAGAGGTATCCTCCTCTATGTAATACAAATGAGTGGTCGAGCCTCCCTCTGGGCGAGGCATCGCCACTACAAACATCTCTTGCCCCGAAATGGCAAAAATAATGCTCCCACCGAAGCAATCAATCATGGCTCTATAAACTGCGAGCCAATCCATACCAATAATAACATCGTGCTCATGCATGTCTAAAACTAACATGTACGCAGGTAATACCAGACTACCGATCTCTATCCCCACTCCCCGGCATGTAAAGAAAATAAGTGACCCACTCCCCAATGGTGAGTCTACACACGTCACTGTGCTCTCAGCTGTGACTAATAACCCTAAGGTATTCGCAAAATGAGTAGCTATAAAGTAGTACATTGCCTCAATATCAAACAAAACTCGATCCATAGTTTCATGTATAGAAAACATACCCTCAATCGCGGGTGGTGCCTGTGGAGCTACTGCCTGGTGGATGTTATGGACACGTCCGTATTGTAACTATTTCTGCTGAACTGAGGCTGTTAGAAAGGGTGGTGGAGCTGGCTTCTGAGGTTCATTACTAGCACCTTCCGGCCGTGGGGCCCTATCCTTCTCTGAGCAATCCTGACGTCTATGGCCATGTCTGCCACATTGGAAGCACCTCCCTCGAAACTGCTTCACTTCACTACATTGTTGACTAGTCTCGCTTTTTCCCTGATCTCGCTGACCTTGATGGAAAATTTGCGGAAGAACTATGTCAAGGTGAGGACAATCCCTCCACTTGTGACCCGACTGTATACATTTATAGCAGAGTCCTGAAAGTTCTCCCTGGTTGGGTTGAAGTTCCTTCCCAGACTGATCCGAACAAGTTCGACGTTCATGACCATCCATACCACATTTGAAACACCTCTTCATGGCTTCACCTTGCCCCCGATTTTGTTGACCCTGACGCTTTCGGGTTTCCTTACACAATTTGTTACCTTTGTGGTTTTCACGTTCTTGAAGGGGTTGTGGTTGTGATCTTTGCATCTTTACGCACTTGTTATTCCCAGTCATGACAGACTGACTATACTCTCTAGATCTTTTGTCCCTCAAAATCTGTGTGCTGCGTTCTTGATACTGTAAGACTGCAGTGGTAACTGCCTGTGCCACAATACCAGCAAACTCGACGGTTGATACGCTCTCTGGAGATATCTGAGGTGTAAGTCGATTTTGCTCGTTGACTCCCTGAACGGCATTAGCTAGTTCTTCTCGACGATCCATCTGAAAATTTAAGTAAATTTGGATGAGTTCATCATTCAAATAAACAAATCGTAGAAGCACGAATTCCAAAAGTATAGAGGTGAACACAACATTCCTAGTATTAGGGCTCTATATCAAAAATGTTAAGCTGAAAGCGAAATAAGCCGTACAGATCCTAAGGACACTAGAACCTGATGCTCTGATACCACCTGTGACACCCTGCCAAATTAAATACCGGGCGATCACTCCTTTTTTAAATTAAATCAAGGTGAACAGTTTGGTTCATTCTTAGCATCACTGTCGTAAAAAGAAACTTTCCAATTAAACACCCTAAATAATTAAGCTAAGTGTCAAAACCAATTTTTTTACATTAACTTCCAAATTTTATTTAAAGAAAAGATTTATTTAAATTATTAACAAAGCTCAGTGAATAAGATTCACACCACAATAAACTGGAACGAAAGAATCCAATATATAAAACATTCATCAACGAATGTCAACATGCGAGAAAATAAAGTAATACATCCGTCCTGAAAAAAATCCCATAATAACGAACTAGGAAATAACTGAAATAACAATGTCCCAACATAAAGAAATAATGGAAAGGGCTACACATGCCCATCTGAATGAAAATGCTAGGAGTGGATCTGAATGAACGAAGTCGTCTAATCAAAAGACCTGCAGCTCCCACCTAAGCTGCAGCGCGTTCCTTCCCAAAAGATCCTAAGCAAGACGCCCCTGTGGCTGGGCACCTGAAATACATACATATATATATATACAAGGGGGAGAGGGAGAGATAAAACGGGTCAGAGCCCGAAAGTGTGTATGATTTAAAATTAGTTTAGCAAGTACTTAAATTGATACATGCCAATGCAATAACATATTAGTTCGACACTCTCTTGAGAAATTCTCACCTCTCTTCTAGTGTGCACGCCTATCGTACTAACCTTCCCCAAATGGTTTAACTTAACATATTATCATACTAACCTTCCCAATAATTTAGTTTATCTTAACTTACTCATAAGTTTTAAAAACCGAACAATGTCAACGTGTGAAAAGGGTACTTTCAAAGTGTAGCACAACTCTCGTTTTAGCTTCATTAATTTATAAAGTTTCCCAGTGTCATATTATACTCTCATAAAACAAGTATTTCCAATCTGATTCATCAAACATGACTTACTTACCAAATCACAGTAGGAAGTTCCAAGTTTCAGAATTTCATATATATTAAATACTCGTGTAATATATATATTCTAATGGCACCCCACATAAAAATTATGGTGCGGGAATACTCTGCTATCCAATCCCCGTATCAATCGTACTAAGGGAAATACAAGTTAGGAATCACTCTCGAACTGTATCAATACAAACACAAACAATATTGAGGCGAAGTATAGTTTCCAAGTCCAAGAGGTCAGCACATACCCTCGCGTCTCTTAGGACCGTGACTACCGATTCGATAGCCTGTACCTAGGATTCCTATCTTCTAGGGTACGAATCAATATCCCCCGTAAGGCAACACAGGATAAGACCGTCCCAGCGCGATAACCTCAGGGATCGCAAGTAGCGCGGGTACGTTTTCACATGTATATAATATGCACACACAATCATATAAATATACTACTTTCATCATATTAATATAGGTCACTCTAGTTACCCATAATTACAACATTTATCCTTAATTTTACATTATTAGTATTACGCATAAGGTTTCGTCTCTAACCTTAACTCGAAGGGTTTTCTCACTAGTTATGGAACACTCATGGGTTCTATCCATCCAAGTAACAAATTCAGTAGGTAGACATCTATTCACTATCGTAGGTATTCGTCGTAATCCCTCACTTGAAATACGTAGTTCGTCATTCCTTAATTAATTATCCCTAAAACACAATAATCATTTCATAATAAAGTTCTCAACACTTAATCATATGTCCTACTGGTCTCTCCTATATCCCAAAACATTTTATTTAATATGCCCAAGGATTATTCCACGATAAATTAATTCAACTAATTAAACATGGGGAAATAAGAGGCTGCCAGGAAGGGTCGATCGATCGACGGCTGGGGCTCGATCGATCGAACCTTCGATCGATCGACGCTCTAGGGTCGATCGATCGATCAAGCAGGTCTGCGAAAATTCTGCAGAATTGCAGTTGCGGGTTTCACCAAAATTCTTCATTCAAATTCATATTTTCCAACCCTAATCGTCCCAAAACTTATACCACAAACATAATAACATATTACCAGATGTTTCTAACATTAAGCATGCGTATAGCCATCATTAAACATGATTAAACAACCTAAAATCTCATCTAATCATCAAGAACCCTAAGTTTTCTTAACTTCTATTCTAATCAGTTTTTCTCCAGAATTTCCTTCTACATAATCATCAAAATTTGTGGGTTAATCATCTACATTATATAAGACTTCCAGAATATGGTTTTAATCTTTTCTACATGCAAATTCCTATCAACAAGTGGGGTTTTCTTCCATAGATTATACTCCTAATCATTCCTAACTAATATTTATATTGCACCGACAAAAATACGCAAGTTAAACACTTGTCTGGGATTTCAGAGGTCTGGTTTCCTGCTGGTATTGGTGTGGTTGCGTTCTCCTCCTCGCGATCTACGCGTTGGTGGTGACGGCGGTGCAAACGGTGGTGTTTTGGCCTTGAATCTCCTTGAAAGGTCTCTCCTCTCTTCTCTAATGGCCGTTCTAGGATTTTGTAGGTTCTAACCCTAAAAGGCTAACTTAACCAGCTGATAAAGGCTGCTAAAATTCGTGGGTTTACTTACCCTATTTTGTAAAATGACCAAAATGCCCTCCCGGGTCACTAATTAGGCCTAAAAACACTCCGAGACTCAAACTAAACCCACGGGTACACTGTTCTGACTATCTCGACCCTTCCGGATGCGTTGGTGCACTCAAAACGACCATACGAACAACTTATAAAATATTCACTTTTATATATTAATAATTAATCCCGACGCGACACGGGCGCGTCCCGACTAAAATTCCCAAAACTGTCATTTCATTCACTCGTGACATTTACTATAATCAATATCATATATTACTATGCTCATAAGTAATATTCAACAATTTCATATAATTACTAACTCACGTCACGTCAATAATTATAACATAATTAATTTCCGGATTTTTATTAAATAATACACTCTCATTAAATTTAATAAATCCCCCAAATTAATATAGCATAAAAATACGGGGTATTACACCTTTGTCCCTACGTCACACCCTCTTCCCCTACGGTGAGACGATGTGCCACCACTTCCAGAAGTCGACCCTTTCCCGGACGAGGCAGATAGCACCAAGTAAAAAGGGACCAGAACCACCTCACGAATATGGGCAGTCGCAGAAGATATCCAATCCCTAAGATCCCTAAACCAAGTGGTGGAGACCCGGATATGGTGCAAAAGAAAATAGAAAAGACCAAATCAGTCAAGTCTAAAAGGAAAAGAAAGGAATCAGGGAATCAAAAGAAAAAAAGGGAAAAAGTGTACCTCAGGTCAAAGGACCTCCTCTGTCACACCCAACTCCTTCGAGTCCATCGCATTGGGATGATGATATAAACGCACCGACCCCCCATCAGCTCATCGGATGCTGTAATCAGAAAAAAATAGTCGTACAAAGGGAGCCTACGAAGTCGTCGTTGCACCGCCTGCACTGTAGGAGATCCCCGCCTACCGACTCGAACCCGCATGAGGAAGAGGCATCACATCGTATATAACTAGCTCGATACAAAATCCATATAGTCATATATCACAGTCGTGTCGGTATACAGCGAGTACGGCTCTCCCATCATCGTCGCCACCCAGGCATCCTCTGATATCTCCCGCACTTGCCTCATGAACATAGGGGGATTCATCGACGGCATCGAAACCTCATCCTCCACGATCTATTGGACTTCCCTCTCCCCGAGGTACTAAAAGTATCCAAACTCATACGTCAACAGACGCCGCATCTGCGCATGTCCCCCAATCACCCTAGTGTGCTGAATCGCCGTCCCCCAAGGACAAAAGGTCAGTGCAAATCCCCAAAAAGAGCAAAAGATCAATATCAATAAAAAATAATCAAAGGAAAGGACAGTCCCAAAATAAAAGAGGGCTTACCCGCTCGCCCATCAGGCCATTCAAGACCTGAGGCACCGCCTCCAAAGAGAGAGACTTCTTCGATTGTCGATTGGACCTCCGCTACCGGTACGTCCGACAGATGTCCCCACTAGAGTCATCCTTCAAAGATATCAACTATGTGTTTAACCCAATCACCTCATAAAACCGCGTCTGCAAAGGGAAAAGGCCAGCATTTAAGAAATTAAGAAAAATCGCATGAAGAAAAATGCGAATGTATAAAAGGAAAATGCAAAAGATAAAGAATACCTCCAGAAGATACGTGGCTCCAGTAAAAGACCACCGGCAGCACCGACTGAATGCATCAAGAGAATAATAAAGGGTCTCCAAAGTCAGGCTCCCCAATCATAAAGGCGGATGTCCGAGAACACCCTCAAAAATGGCAAACACCATAAGTGCACGACGTCTCCACTCGTTGCCATAAAAAACCTCCCAATACAAGCAGAATGAACAAGTGAGCCATCTGACGCACCTGATGCCCGTTGCTCTCATCGATCCTCCTCCTCAATAACAGCTCCCTTAACAGAGACAAACGAAGAGAGTCCCCACAAACCACCCTCTCCACATCGCCTAAGACGGTCGTCACCGCCTCCGGTGTCACCCTCAACGTCTTGCCCACCTCAATCTGAGCACCATCACAATCCATCCCCAGCAGCTGCTGCACATCAATGGGATTCACCGTCATCTCCCCAAAGCCAAAGTGGAAGGTGTGGGTAGTGTCCCACCACCTCTACCCTAGAGCACATAGAACATCTGTAGAACGAGGTATCTCATCCAGAGAAGATGACAATCTCCCAAAGCCGGATGATGACACCATCCAGCGTACCACAGATGGAAAGTGCTCCCAAACATCCTTAATCCCCGTCGTCCCTTGGGCACGTATAGTCGACATGGAGACGTCATACGGTCGAAGAAATAAAAAAAATCATTGTTAAATTCAAGAAATAAAGCAACCTCGTCAAGAAAAAAGGAAAAGAATACTAAAGGTCATTCAATATTTACATAGCCTTCAGGGTTCACTACCCTAGAAGAATGATGAAGTGAGGGCCCACATAGATGGATCTGATCATCCACCATCTTCTCAAATAAGTCGAATGAGTTCTCATTGCCCAGTGCAATTGGGCACCCTAGCCCTCCACTCCAACCCTGCCCAATCGTCAGCATTAAGCCATGCCATGTGAGTAGCGCTGCATGAAATCTCGACCATCTCTTAACTTTGGAACTTCAAAACGATTTGTATAGGGTAATTGCAGAAGAAGGCAAGTTGAAAAACTATGAAAAATGAGGAGAACCCGCCCCTTTTATAAGAGGCGGGCATGCCGATCGGCATCTCCCTGCCACCACCGAACGGCACTGTCCCTCTACTTGCTCGAGGCACCCCAAAAGACCGTGCCACTTCCGTTTGTCACCCCTCCATCTATGCCGGTCAGCACACCCTTTAAAATTTCATACAAAAAGTCCAAAAAAATACCTGAAAATCCTGAAAAATTCCTAAAATCACCAGATTAATTTGGGAACCTTTTCAATAAGAAAAAACTTTTTTTTACATCCCCAGTGGAGTTTCAGAATACAATTCTCCCCTACAATGCCTCCAGAGGATGCTCTAAAATTCCAAAAATTCCCCAGCTCAAAATCCTTGGATCACTCCCTCTTCCCTAGCAGAACTTAAAATCAAATGCTTCCCCACATCCTCAAATAAAGATTACACATCCCCAGTGAAGTCCCCAAACTTCCCAAAGGAAATGTAAGCCCGCAAAATTGTCTTTGACCTGTAGAATTGGTCACCTCTATCTTAAGCCATTAGAACTGGTCACCCCAAATAAGCCCTCAGAATTGGCTTCAACCCGCAGAATTGGTCACTTATACTTAACCCCGCAAAATTGGTCACCCCTATCTTAAGCTCGCAGAATTGGCTTCGACTGCAGAATTGGTCACCTCTATCTTAAGCCCTCATAATTGTCTTTGACCCGTAAAATTGGTCATCTCTACTTAAGCCCGCAGAATTGACTTCGACCCTCAGAATTGGTCTCTTCTACTTAATCCCGCAGAATTGGCTTTGACCCTTAGAATTGATCACCCCTAAATAAGCGCTCAGAATCGGCTTTAATTAACCTGCAGAATTGGTCACACTAAATAAGCCCTCGGAATTGGCTTCGATCTGCAGAATTGGTCGCTTATACTTAAGCCTGTAGAATTATCTTTGACCCGCAGAATTGGTCACCCCAAATAAGCCCTTAGAATTGGATTCGACCCTCAGAATTGGTCCCTTCTACTTAAGCTCGCAAAATTGGCTTCGACCCGCAGAATTGGTCACCCCTAAATAAGCCCTAGGAATTGGCTTCGACCCTCAAAATTGGTCGCTTTTACTTAAGCCCGCAGAATTGGATTTGTTCCACAGAATTGGTCACCCCAAATAAGCCCTCAGAGTTGACTGCGACCCGCAGAATTGGTCGCTTATACTTAAGCCCGCAGAATTGGATTTGACCCACATAAGTGGTCACATCTATCTTAAGCCTGCAGAATTGGCTTTGACCCACAGAATTGGTCACCCCAAATAAGCCCTCAAAATTGACTTTGACCCTCAGAATTGGTCGCTTCTACTTAAGCCCGCAGAATTGGCTTTGAACCGCATAATTGGTCACCTCTATCAGAAGCCCTCAGAATTGGCTTCAACACATAGAATTGGTCGCTATAATTTAGGTCCTTAGAATCGGTCACCCCCAACATCACTATTAGGTCCTCAGCATCGACCTCGACCTTCTGAATCGGTCATCCTCATCCCTTAGTGATATACCAAATACAACCTCGGCCAGGACGAGGGTAACCTCATTTAGGATGAGGGATTAACTATATTTCTACCCCCATGGGATCATACTGAAGATAGGGGGTCATCCAAGTCGACCCCATCATTGGCAACACAGTTCAGACGACCGACCCCACTATTGACAAGTTTAATATCCCGAATCATCCCAAGCCCGTGGGGATAGAAGCCTCGGCTTAAGGGATATTCGGATGACCAAGAGATTGGCCAACCCTATGGGGGCCAACAGTATGAAGATCCTACATCCAGCAGTCCAGACACCTAATAGGTCAGCATCAATCTCAGCCTCGGCCTGTCACCATAAGGCGAGGGCAACACCATCATGGCGGGTGATTTGAGAGATGTGTGGGATGATGCGCGTGGAACTCATGTAGCACGTGGACTAAACTGTTATAACAAGATCATTCCCTCATGTGAGGGAATATTATGTCATTATTACCTATAAGTGGCCCAGCCAGGTGTCAACAGGGGGTTGGTTAGATCATTATTCACATGCTCATTGCATGCTTGGGGGGTACACTACACCCCCCAAGCCCTATATATACTTGTCATCTACAACCTTGTAAAAGGATCTATAATTGTATCCCTAGCTCAAACATTATTTGTACATGAAGTAGAGAGAGAAAGCTTATGTGCATTAAATCCATGGCCATTAGTGCCCATACTTAGTGGATCACACACTCACAGTGGACGTAGGCTTGATTGGCTGAACCACTGTACATCATTGTCTTCATCCCTCTTATACTCACCTCCTTCTATACATGTTTGTGCATATATAACTCCATTATTGCCATTGTTATTTCTGTTTTAGCTCTATCATCTCTTTATCAAGTGATGTTGTTCCCCGCATCATCAGTTCGGCACCGTCTGTGGGAACGAGAAGCTATCTCTTCCTTTATACAACTTGACCTCACCAAAAACTCTGGTGATGAACTAGTTCTCCCCCTTCGTGTGGAGATGTTTCACCATTGAAAGAGATCCATTAAGGTTCTCAGGCTCATTAGTCTTTTTATCATTCAGCTCTTCACAGTTCAAACATATGGCACCGGAGTTACCACCTCCTCCTCCACCAGCTAGTGGAGTAGAACCTAGTTCCATCCATGTCCCACCCCAGTCTGAGATGGCTGAGGTGGTTAATGCCTTCAAGTCTTTAAAAGCAAGCCAGCAGGTTATGCGAGAGCAATTTGCAGCTCTTAGCCAAAACATACTGAGACCACCCGGAGTCTCACTAGAGATAATTACTCCGGCGGCTACACCAGGACAACATGAGGCTAGGGGACCACTCTAAGCACCACGCAAAGACCTGCCACCTCCACAACGGTGAAGGGATGTTGCTGACCCCCGGCATCTATGCCTGGGAGGTAAGGAAACCCTTGCCCGAAGGATGGATATGATGACACGGGAGTGTAAGAGGCTCCCATAGAGTGTTGGGAGCCATACGAGGTCTCCAACAATATTGTACGACCCATCCAGGGGGCTAAGGAAGGTGCATAAGACAAAATCCTGATGATCACCCGAGAGGCTCAGTTTTTGGCCATTTGAGCAGAGGGTCAGCCTTTGAGAGGTTGGGCCCAGCCAATAACCTGAGGGAAAGATTGTCCAAATCGAGAAGTTTCGCACGGTCCAGAAGAGATGTAGAAGATGTCTAACCCCATGAGGGTTGACCCCCCCATGGACGAGATGACGGTCAGGGAGAAGTAAATAGCCGGCAAAGGTCGGCTGCAGCAGAGCCCTCAGTTCACCCCAGAAAAGTGGCCAAGGATAACATCAACCAGGCCGACCTTGTGAGGCCGTGGAATGACTCAATTCAGAGGCTAGAGGATAAAATTGGTGATATCCTAAAAAGTCGACATCCTCTTCAAAGAGGATATTCCATAAGCCCACCCTTTGTGGCAAATATAGTCAACTTCCCAACGCCATCCAAGTTTAAGCCACCTGTGGTCACCCCAAGGTAAGACGTGAGTACCAACTCGGTCCATCATACTGAGATGTACTAATAAGCGATAGACATATACTCTATCTCAGATGAGATGAGGTGTTGTACTTTTTCCAGCACTTTGACCGGGGCTGCACATGTCTAGTATACCTCTCTTCCGAAGAAGCTAGCAGACCGGTTCATCCATAACTTTTGCTTTGGAGTGAGGCCACAGAATAAGACCACCCACCTTCTCTATGTTAAGCAGGGGAAGAACGAGAGCCTCAGAGACTACATAGCCAGGTTTAATAAAGAAAAGTTAGAGGTCGAAGACTACGAAGAAAATATAGCCATGACAGCCCTCATTGGAGGACTCCAAAAGGGTAATATATTATGGAAGCTTGTTGAATACCCCCCGAGGTCAATAGCTGAGCTGATAGCAACAGCGGGGAAGCTGATGAATGCCGAAGAGGTAACGGCCGCCAATTAGAAAGATAAAAAAGGAGG
This sequence comes from Sambucus nigra, assembly GCA_949130495.1. Classification (NCBI taxonomy): domain Eukaryota; kingdom Viridiplantae; phylum Streptophyta; class Magnoliopsida; order Dipsacales; family Adoxaceae; genus Sambucus; species Sambucus nigra. The sequence goes on along the minus strand of OX422215.1, from coordinate 318,500,673 downwards.
CTCTAGTGGAGGTAAATACCAGAAAAAGAACAAGGAGGGGAAGAAAATAATAGCGGATGATAAGTTTGCGGATTACACCCCTCTGACGGTCAGCTGCGAACACATTCTGAATGAGATAAAGAGCGACCGATCCTTAAAATCGCATGAGAAGTTGAGAGCACCACCCCACAAGAGGAACAAAAATCTGTGGTGTGAATTCCACCAAGACCATGGTCACTTGATCGATAGGTGTTTTGCTCTGAAAGATGAAATTGAAAAAATGTTGAAAGAAGGGAAGTTAAGAAAGTATGTGGATAAGGGTGCCTTCAAGAAAGGCCGAGGGGTCTACCCTAGGAAGAATAGAAGCGATACATGCAGAGAAGATCCTCCCAACAGAAGAGATAACCCTTCAGAGCATGATAATGATCCTGAACTTCCATCGAGAGAGGGCCATGGCCCTGTGAAAAGGCTTAATATGATTGCGTTCGGTGTTGGAATGATATTCGAGGGCCTAGCGGGAGGAGGATCAGAAGTCGCCGACAGGATAGCCCATGTAGCTGAGGCTAAGGAAGTGACGAAAGTTGTGCACTCAACCTCTATCGAAGACAAGCCAGAAAAGAGGAAGAAGGTTGATATGGTTACTCTGATAGTGGGTTTCTCAAGGATGGACTTTAAGGGACTCTTAGCCCCACATGATGACCCTCTCGTCATCACCACAAGGGTGCACAAATGTGAGGTGCCAAGGATCTTGGTAGATGGGGGCAGTTCTGTAGATGTAATGTTTTGGCCATTTTTTAAAGCCTTGGGACTCAGCTATGCTAGGCTCGTCCCATACCATCATCCCTTGATTGGTTTCAGTGGGGAAAAGGTTCATCCCTTGGGAGTGTATGAGGCTGATGTAAGAATGCGGGATGAGTGTCCAAGATGGCTTACTAGAAAGGTCAACTTTTTCGTAATGGATGAAAATGTCTTCTTAGCCTACAATATTATACTGGGACGGGTAGCCCTTAAGGAATTTGAGGTCGTGCCTTCCACGATTCACCAGATGATAAAATTCTCGACCACTTATGGGGTAAGGGAAGTTTAGGGTGACTAGACGACGGCATGAGAATGCTACTTCAACTCAGTCGAGGAAAGAGAGGCGCATAAGAAAGCAACCACTACTTACAATATTGATACCTTTGACCCCAGGGATGAGACTAAGTTAAAGAAAGGAGAAGCCGCGAAAGAGGTAGAATCCATCATCCTCAATGGGGATGAACCAGAAAAAACCGTCCAAGTAGGCAAGGCCCTAAAGCCAGATATAAAAGAAGAGCTCATCAAACTGTTGAGGAGAAGACAGAACATCTTTGCATGGAGTCATGCAGAGATGTCGGGAATTGACCTTATAATCATGTGTCACAATCTCAATGTGGTAAAGGACGCCAAGCTAATAAAGCAGAAGAGGAGAATTTATTCTCAAGAGAAATATGAGGTCATAAGGGATGAGGTCAAGAAGCTAGAAGAGGATGAATTTATCAAGGAAGTCATCTATCTCGAATGGCTGTCCAATGTGGTTATAGTCCCTAAAGCAAATGGGAAATAGAGAATGTGTGTAGACTTCACTGACCTCAACAAATACTACCCCAAAGACAGTTTCCCTCTTCCTCACATTGATCAGATGGTGGACGCTACTGCAGGCCATGAGCTAATGAACTTTATGGATGCATATTCGGGCTATAGCCAGATCTTTATGAACCTGAGGACTAAAAAAAAGAGCTTTCATTACTGACAAAGGGACTTACGGTTATAGGGTCATGCCCTTTGGTCTGAAAAATGTAGGTGCAACCTATCAGCGCCTCATGAATAAAATATTCGAGGACCAAATCGGGAAGTCTATGGAGGTCTATGTAGATGACATATTGACCAAGATCTTGAAGGCCAAGGGTCTTGTGTCCGACCTTAAGAGGACCTTTGACACGATGGATAAGTACCGGATGAAACTCAACCCAGCCAAGTGTGTTTTTGGGGTCAGAGTAGGAAAGTTCTTAGGGTTCATCATTAATCAAAGGGGTATCGAGGACAATACTGAGAAGATAAAATCTCTACTAGAAATAAAGACCCCCAAGCCCATTAAAGACATTTAGAGGCTCACAGGACGAGTGGGTGCTTTGAATAGGTTCGTATCCAGAGCCACAGACAAGTGTCTACCATTTTTCAAAGTTCTCAGAAAGGTTTTTGAATGGAACGAAGAGTGTGACAACATTTTCAAAGAGCTAAAGTACTACCTAGGGTCCCCTTTACTGTTATCGCATCCAGCGCAAGGTGAAAGGTTGTACGCGTACCTAGCCGTCTCAAAGTCAGACATCAGCGCTGCTATTGTGAGAGAAGAAGATGGAGTGAAGAAGTCGGTGTATTTCAATAGTAAAGCACTCTAAGGGGAAGAACAAAGGTACCCTAGGATGGAGAAGTTAGCCTATGCTTTGATTCACGCCTCAAGGAAGATGAAGCCATACTTCCAGTCCTATACAATGGTCATCCTCATTAATTCCCCTCTTAGGCAGGTCATACACAAGCCAGAGAAGTCGGGGAGGCTAATGAACTGGGATATAGAGCTGGGAGAGTTTGATATTGTTTCTAAACTTAGGATGTCCATCAAGGGGCAAGCATTAGCAGATTTTATGGTTGAGTTTACTTGGTATGAGGCTGAGGCTGAAAACGAGAACCTCGAGAAGACAGAATTATTGACCCATCCACAGATAAGGCTGAGACAAGCTCCACCACAGAAAAAGTTGTTGAGAACGAAGAGGGAAGATACCTCTTTAGAAAGGATCCCTCTCTGAGGGAAATTTCACATAGGAATAGCTGTGTGGAATCTCTTTGTTGATGGGTCCTCCTGTGAGAGCGAAAGTGGAGTTGGATTGATAGTATCAGCACCCGACGACACGGACATCGAATATGCCCTAAGGTTCAACTTCAAAGCCTCCAATAATGAGTCAGAATATGAGGCCCTGATAGCAGACCTCTCCTTATCTAGGTCTCTTAGTGTTGGCCAGATCGCGGTCCATAGTGATTCAAGGTTTGTAGTGAATCAGATACTAGGAGCATACGAGGCTAAGGATGAGAGAATGGCCAAATATCTTGAGAGAGAAAAGTCATTATTGAAAGGATTCAAAGAAGTAAAGTTGAAGAGGATACCTCGGCTGGATAATGGTTAAGCCGATGCACTTGCTAGACTAGCCTCAGCGACTAGGATAGATATAAGGAAGACAGTGCAAGTAGAAATTATGCTTCATCCAATGATTGAAGATGCAGATGCAACACTTAGCTCATGACTAAATATAAACAGGGAAGCTTCATGGGTGGACCCTCTAGTTAGATACATTAAAGAGGGGGAGATTCCAGAATCAAAACTAGAAAGCAAGAAGTTGAGGTACAGAGCTGTGAAATTCACTGTCATCGGGGACATCTTGTACAAAAATGGGTTCTTGCTCCCTTTGCTCAGGTATGTCCACCCATCGGAGGTTCCATATATCTTGCAAGATGTGCACGAGGGATCTTGTTCAAGCCACATCGGGGGTAGGTCGTTATCTAAGAGGATAGTTACCCAGGGATACTGGTGGTCGACCTTGGCGAAGGCTGCTACAACATATGTGAAGAAGTGTGATAAATGTCAAAGGTTCACCACCATCCATCACCAGCCCCATCAACCTCTTACCTTCATTACATCCCCATGGACATTTACAGTATGGGGAATTGATTTGGTAGGACCCTTGACTAGAGCTGTCAATAACTATTGATACTTGATCATAGCAATCAATTATTTTTCAAAATGGGTAGAGACGGAGCCAATGATCACGATCACCGATCAGAAGACCTTACAATTCATCTGGAAGAATATCATATGCGGGTATGGTCTCCCCAACACCCTCATCTATGGTAATGGGACTCGATTCAAGAATGTTTCCCTGGAGAAATACTGCGAAAGAGTTGGGATCAAATAGTTCTTCTCTACCCCAGGCCGAGACCTCAGGCTAATGGGAAAATTGAGGTTACCAATCGAATAATCCTGGATGGGATCAAGAAAAAACTCAAAGAGGAAAAAGGAATATGGTTTAAGGAGGTATATGTTATGCTGTGGGCCTACAGGACGACAGTAAAAACTCCTACCGGGGAAACCCCTTTCATGTTGGCATATGGCTCAAAAGTTGTCATCCCTACTAAAATTGGGCTCCCCACTCACAGAATTTAAATGTATGACCCTCAGAGAAATACGGAAGAAAGGAGACTTGATCTTGACTTGATTGAGGAAAGAAGAGAAGATGCTGAGATAAGAGAAGCAGCCTACCAGCAGAGGACTGCCAGGTTTTACAACCAAATGGTAAAGCAAAGGTCGATCATTGTGGGAGACCTGGTCCTAAAAAAGACTTGACAAAATCCTAACAAGTTTCACCCAAATTTGCATGGCCCATACAAGGTCGTCGATGAAGTTTTCCCAGGAACCTATAGGCTTGAAAACCTTGAGGGGGAACCCTTTTCAAACCCCTGGAACGCAGATCATCTGAAGAAATATTTCCAATAATGTTGTATTTGATGTCCTACTTGTTCACAATTGTAATAAGTGTGTTGTTTCATAGAACACTTGGAATGTTACTAAAAATATTTTACTGGCCCTCATCCTGTGTTTGTCAATTTAGGTGCCTATCGGGGTAATTCATGCTAAGGTACAAAACATCATTCGTGGTGAAGTAGGATTAAATTCTCTTCGGTGATACGACAGCATGGATTGGGATAACCTCATTCATATACTATCAATAACATCGATGGGTATTTATTTATGAAAATGCCATTTATTTTGTGGATAACCACCCTCGGCTATGATGAGGGTGAATGGTAGGGAAGACCCTCCATTCTCTCTCAAGAAAGATGAGGGAGGACTTGATAATTGAAAACATTATTAATTTGGTGGATATCCACCCTCGGCTATGATGAGGAAAAATGATAGGGACGACCCTCCATTCACTCTCAAGAAAGACGAAGGAGGACTTGATAATTGAAAACATCATTAATTTGGTGGATATCCACCCTCGACTATGATGAGGACGAATGGTAGGGACGACCCTCCATTCACTCTCAAGAAATATGAGGGAGGACTTGATAATTGAAAACATCATTAATTTGGTGGATATCCACCCTCAACTATGATGAGGACGAATGCTAGGGACGACCCTCCATTCACTCTCAAGAAAGACGATGAAGGACTTGATAATTGAAAACTTCATTAATTTGGTGGATATCCACCCTCGGCTATGATGATGACGAATGGTAGGGATGACCCTCCATTCACTCTCAAGAAAGACGAGGGTGGACTTTATAAGTGAAAACATCATTAATTTGGTGAATATCCACCCTCAGCTATGATAAGGACGAATGGTAGGGACGACCCTCCATTAACTCTCAAGAAAGACGAGGGAGGACTTGATATTTGAAAACATCATTACTTTGGTGGATATCCACCCTCGGCTATGATGAGGACGAATGGTAGGGACGACCCTCCATTCACTCTCAAGAAATATGAGGGAGGACTTGATAATTGAAAACATCATTAATTTGGTGGATATCCACCCTTGGCTATGATGAGGACGAATGGTAGGGACGATCCTCCATTCACTCTCAAGAAAGACGAGGGAGGACTTGATAATTGAAAATATCATTAATTTGGTGTATATCCACCCTTGGCTATGATGAGGAAGAATGGTAGGGACGACCCTCCATTCACTCTCAAGAAAGACGAGGGAGGACTTGATAATTGAAAACACCATTAACTTGGTGGATAACCACCCTCGGTTATGATGAGGGTGAATGGTAGGGACAACCCTCCATTAACTCTCATCATAGACGAGGGAAGACTTGGAGGATGGTTAGCACATTATAAAAAGAGAAAAATAGAGAACCAAATGAAAGGGAAGGGAACTTTTATTAAAAACACTAAGAGTTATAATACAGAATGTTTAAAAGATGGAAAAAAATAAAGTTACATCAGAGGGTATAGGTCACAGACAACCACCCTAAAGAGTTATCTCAAAAGGTAAGATAGGATCAGCAACATTGGCCTAGGGTCGATCCTCAGACGTCCTGGTCCCCTCAACAGTCGTCTGAGACTCCACGTGGGCTAGATCCTCAGCCACAAAAGGGTCTTCTAAGTCTGCAGCTTCCAAAGATGGGCGAATGGCCAAGACTACGTCTGAAAACTGCAAGACGACCCATCGATAAGCTGTCTTGATCCCTCTCTCTAGATACTCAAGGTTAAAACCTTGTAATTCATCAGAAAGCTTATAGGCTTCCACAGCATCGGCTCCATCCCTACGAATAGCTGCCTCAAGGTCTTAATTGAATTATGTTGCTTGATTAGTCAGAGCCTCGTCCTTGGCCTTAAGAAGATTGTCTTTCTACGTCAGCTGCTTAGCGTGCTCCTTTCCAAGCTCCTCGAGAACTCTAGAATGGTCAGCCCTCACACCCTCCAACTCCTTCTTGAGACTCTTTATCTCTGCCTTCAAGCTAGCCTCGCTCTTAACAGCCCTCTCAGCCTCCTAGATCTTTGGGTAATTCTTAGCCATCCACTTCATGGATAACGTAAAGGCGCAGACAGACTGAAACAATGAGGGCAAAGTTAGATGAGGTAACAGTTGATATTTCTTGAATTATAAACAAAGATATGTGATAAAAGTACCTAGGCCAGACAGCGTAGACTTTGGGCGGGGGCATATTCACCAAAACGTTATAATCGAATGAAGACGGGGCAGAGAACATGTACGCCTTAGCAGCCTTTCTATGGGCAATCATTAAGGTGGGGTCAACCTTTAGCACGGTCAGGTTGGCCAACCATAAAGCATCTAGAGAGGAGAAAGAACTCGTCCCTTCGGCGCGCGTATTTACGGCATAAACCCTCATCCTCATGGTTTCATCGCGCCAACCCTCAGCAGGAGCGTCTCTCTCTTTCCTCTTCCGTGAGTCCACATGGGTCGGCCCCACAATTATCAGCCCCACGTAGGTTGTTTTCTTCTGTTGGTGTTGAGGATGTTTTCCTTTCTTCTTAAGACCAGCCAGCAAACTTGGAGCCGACATTTCTCAAAGTGTGTCAGATATGCCAGGAGGACGCCCTACAAAGGTAAGACGACATGTCAGACACAAGTAATAATTATGAGGGAACACTTAGAAGAAATTGAAATAAAAAGCAACTCACATAATTCTGTCAAAGGGCTGACCCTTAGACCAGCTTCTTTGAGGAGATGAGGGGTCATTAAATCTTTAAATTTGGGAATCGCACCCTCCTTCCCTTGCTCCCTCAGATAGTCGTCTATGGCCCTTTCATCTAAGCTAAGTCCAGGGTCCGACCTTGCTTTCATAGAGGGGTTAGACCATGCTCTAAGGAACCTCAGGCTGTCTTTAGGGGGATCAACCCTGGCGGGGAAATCCCAATCCCCAGAAACAAAGAAGAACCTTTTCTTCCAGTCGTGGTTGGAAGTTTGAGCAATATGAAAAAGTTTCTTGTCTGGTCTCTTAGCCCTCGGATGGAAGTACCCAGGTTACTTGGACATGGAAGTTATGTTGTAACAATCCAGGAACAGATTAGACAATGGCTCGTCAGTAAATTTGTTCTTCCAGAGGGAGATGTAGCCGAGGATGATCCTCCAGGAGTTAGAAGGAAGTTGGGAAGGAGTAACCCCAAAAGCAGAGAGTATGTCAACTATAGCAGGATGAAGAGGGAACTTGATGCCGACACTAAACATTTGCTCGTACATAGCGACTTCTCCCTCTCTCCCCTGGAAGACCTTCTCATCTTCATCTAGGATCCTCATAGTTATATTGGGCTTTACACCAAACTAATGTCTCTAAAATAAGAGATCACGATCCTTGACAGATGAGACATAGATCGAGGCTATTGAAGTGTCGACATCTTCCTCAGCATTTGAACTTTTATTTTTGTCCTCGTCCCCACTACCCTCGTCCTCACTTACCTCATCCCCAGCTTCGTCGGCCTCTTTGTTATCAAAGTGTGGGGGGCCACCTGGAAAAGTGGCTTGGAATTAAAGTGGGGACATGGCAGTAACAGGGACAGCTTCAGGGTTAACTGTTCCCTTGTCTCATTCACGGGGGTTAAGGCTTGAAGGGTCATCTCTCCCAGAGGTCCCAGCACCAAAAGAAGATAACGCTCTGGCTCGTCTGTCCATGGATTCTTCTTGACTCTGACTCTCAGATGGACGATAGGACGACCCAAAGGGATCAGAGGGTGATGGTAAAATTGTAGTTAACGGTATTGGGAAAATGGGTCGTACCCAGACAGGGTCGGCCCAACGTCTAGACTCGTTCTCTTATTTTATTCTCCTAATATCTATGAAGCACCTCCCTCTCTCAAGGTTGGAAACTCCTCGGTTAAATCATAAAGCCTTTGGAGCATTAAGGGGAAGACCCTACACTTAAAATATTTTTTGCCAAATAACCTTCAAACAAAGGAAATAATTGACCAGGTTGACTTTAAGATCGACGTAAAGAAATGAAAGTCTTTAGGTATGAACGGCCAAGAAAAGAGCAAGCGAAATTCACTGAAGAATAAGATCGGAGGGTCATCGAAAAACCTAAAAAAGCTAAAGATTAATGTTGAACCACCATAAAACAGTGGGGGGGAACCCAGGAAGGCCTGTCAGTCAATTCCTAGACCTACAACCACCAATGAATGGTACCCTAAGTGATCAAAAACCCATCGGAAAAATGAAGAAAAATAGCTATGGACGAAATCACATAAAACTCAGTACAAAAGAGAAGGAAAATGGAAAGAACGGCGAAGAGATTACCTGGAAAAGAAGACCAAAAGTGGGAGAAACTGGAGGAAATTTGAATCTCTCATGAAAATGAAACTATGGAGGTTAACTGTTAAGGCTAGAGAGAGAGAGCGTGTAAAGAAGAAAGCAGAAGAAAGAGGAATAATCGTTTGAAAAAGGTTTAAATACTTTGCCCTTAATGGGCCCAATAACCAAAGCGGTGCACAGCCCATGAGGAGAATCATCATTAGGGAACAAATTCCCAAGTGTGATATGCAATCGTCATTTTTGAGGAACACAAAATGATGATTGACACCTGACAAATGTCACACATCAACCTGACCACTCATCAACTCGACGTCCAAAGATAATATTACCCCTCAGCCATTTCAATAGCACCGATGGCTAAGGGATATGGGGTGATTGATATACCAAAATACACCCTCGTCCAGGCTGAGGGTAACCTCATCTAGGACGAGGGATCAACTCTATATATACCCCCAGGGGATCATACTGAAGATAGGGGATTAGCCAAGCCGACCCCATCATTGGCAACACAGTTCAGATGACGAGACGACCCTATGGAGGCTAACCCCACTATTGACAAGTCTGATGACCCAAATCATCCCAAGTAACTAGTCGACCCTATGGGGGATGACAGTACGAAGATCCTATATCCAGCAGTCCGAACACCTAATAGGTCAGCATCAATCTCAGCCTCGGCATGTCACCATAAGCCAAGGGCAACACCATCATGGCGCGTGATTTAGGAGACACGTGGGACGATACGCATAGGACTCATGTAGCATGTGGACTAAACCATTATAATAAGATTATTCCCTCACGTGAGGGAATATTATGTCATCATTACCTACAAGTGACCCAGCCAGGTGTCAACAGGGGGTTGGTTAGATCATCATTCACGTGCTCATTGCATGCTTGGGGGTACACTACACCCCCAAGACCTATATATACTTGTCATCTACAACCTTGTAAAAGGATCGATAATTGTAACCCTAGATCAAACACTATTTATACACACAGTAGAGAGACAAAGATTATGTGCATTGTATCCAAGGCCATTAGGGCCCATACTTAGTGGATCACACACTCACAGTGGACGTAGGCCTGATTGGTTGAACCACTATACATCATTGTCTTCATCCCTCTTATACTCTACTCCTTCTATACATGTTTGTGCATATATAACTCCATTATTTCCATTGTTATTGTTGTTTGAGCTCTATCATCACTTTATCTAGTGGTGATGTTCCCAGCATCATCACTTAGGTCCACAGAACTGACCTCTATCATGCGGTGTCTATTTGATGGCTATCACTTGTTCTAAGCTCACCCGTCAATGGTTTCTGTAGACACCACATTCTAGTACCCCCTAAGTCTCACCTTAGGTCCCTATCACCTCCCCATCTCATTAAAAACCCTAGGTCGCACTTCGAGTACCAATCTAAAGGCCAACGGGCAAGCCCGAGCCCCATTTGACTCCGGTCAACTCTATCTTCAGAGCAAAAGATCTTTGAATCTTTGAAGGTCTTTGAATACCCTTTCCAATGGTCTATCTTGTGCATGAATCGGTAAAACAGTTCGGACGAACGGACCATTTTACTATCGAAAATCAATTCGGAGGCCACCGGGCACTCTCGATCCCAGATTTGACCCCAATCAACTTCACCGTTAGAAAAAAAATCTCTTTAAATCTTATAAGGTCGCTGAAACCCCTTCCTAACAATCCACCCGGTGCACAAAATAGCATAATTGTTCGGACGAACGATTAGTTTTCTCCTAAAAATTGATCCGGAGGCCACTAGGCACTCCCGTGCTTCGTATGACCAAAGTCAACTCCTTAAATCTAATGATACAGAATGAATCTATAAAGGTCACTAAATACCCTTTCTAACGGTCGTCCCTGTGCGCGATTCTAACCTACAGTACGGACGAATGATCTGTTTTACTTCGAGAGGTCCCCGGGCGCTTTCGAGCCCTGGTTGACCAAGGTCAACCTTCCAAACTGAGCGAAACTCTTTGGAATATCAAAGTACATCTTATAAACTTTCCAACGATCCACCCCGTACGCGATTCCTACTTACCATGTGGACGAACGATTTGTTTTCGTCCGACGATCTCCTGTCCAAAAGACTAACATGTGCTTTCGAGCCACATTTAACCAAAAGTCATCTCCTCGACTCGAGAGCGGTCTAAAGTACTCTACGAGGTCTCTAAAATACCTTTCTAACGGTATGACACGTGCACTATTCAGATCAACGGTTTGTGTTCTACGATCATTTTTCTAAAAAAATCCGCACAAGACTACTAATTGGCAGGTCCGGATCCCTGACTATCGGCATAGTGTCTGGGGGCACATGCCAATAATCCCCCTTTGGGGTAGGCCGATCGTCACCCCCTGACCCTATAAATAGGGCCCATGACCTCATTCCTAAGAGGACAACAGATCCATCAGCATCAGTGATCTCAGCAACATTCCCTCGAAATCAGCAAAGTCCCTCATGTGAAGTTCCATCCAAGCTTACATTCCCATCCTTTTCATACCCAATTTGGCAAGCATCCTTCACTCTCATCAACATTCATCAACACTCAAGGGATTTCATCCAAGATCAAAGATCAAGATTCAAAGAAGGTCCAATTCCTTCCCTCTCTCTTTAAATTCCTTGCTTTTTCATAATACACATTAGAATCATAATCTAGTTCTTACTTTAGTTCATACACATTTATATCTATAATTTTTATTAGTATATTGTGCATACTTTATTTTCTACAAAAATCCCAAAAAAAAAAATAAAAGAGGGTTACACCCGTAGATTTCGAACGAAATTATCCATCACACTTTTTCTAAAACCTAAAAAACACATTTTCTACACATACACATATAATAAAATTCCGTTCGGATCTATGGGATAAACCCTACCCCTATGCTACATTCGAACTGCGTGGACTTTGATGCCTTTATAGGCTACGTAGGCGTCTCGGATTAAAATTCGAGACTCGAGTCCAATTTTCTCAATTTCTCAAATTCCCTAATTTTCTATAAACCTCCCATTTTCATATATATATATATATATATATATATCATGCTTGCTTGCGTTTCATCGAACATATATTATCGTTTCCTAATAACGATCAATATCTTGACGAACGCACAATTATACTTCTACATATGTTATTTTGGGAATATTCCTATGGATTACCTCACTCTACCTTATCCATGGTATGAGTTGTATGATTCCAATATCCATTATATAAGCACGTACACATACTTCATAGGGATATGTAGGAAAATAATAACACTAGCCCATGAGAAATCGAAAGGGAGGGATGGGTGCCTAACACCTTTTCATTCCATAACTTAGCCCCCGAACCTTCGAACTATTGGTTTAGTATGCATCATTTTGTCCTTGATTCCACTCTCTCAAAGTGGCAACATGTTCTTTTGCCTATTTTGTGAAAAATAGGCTGGCGACTTCATCTCTTCACATTTACCCCCCACACCGATGACGGTCGGAGAAACCTTCCCAAGAGGGGTGCGAGACCGCGGCGCAGCCTTCCTGAGGGGATGTATCTCTCCCTCCCCCGGCGCCGCCTGGGATGACCATACGTGGCTATCTTGAGATGTGGGCCCCAGAGGAATTGTGAGGAAGGAAATTCTCCTCCCGTCACTCACATGAAGTTTTCGTGGGCTGCAAAGGACATGAAGCAGCCGACGTCAAGAGGTGAGAAAGTGTAGATATTGGAGTCAACACTTTTCACTTTCTCTTTCTTTCCCTAGTAATTTATCCTTAAGAGGAGACTTATGAATCATATGGAATATATTCCTCAGTAATAAGTGTTCCCTAATTTGACCTTGAATTCACCATAATGGGACTGATGTGACAGTGTATCTACATGGCTCGACAAGTTGTCATTACCTATATTCATGAGAGAATAGGGGAGATATGATTTTATGAAGAACAAAATGAATTGGGTGCTAAATTCTAGATGAGAGCAAAGACATTAGCGTTACTAGTAAGAATCTCATACCCTCCTTATAAATGGGAGGTATTATATATACAAAAGAGTCCTAGTTAATTTAGAAACTTGTAAGTAGTTATCATATCCATATTTTTTTGGTCATATGCCAAATGATCCTTATCCTTTTAAGTCATTGAGTTCTTCCCAGCTTGACTTCTTCATTTAAGGATTATCCCTAAATATTTGATAATTATGTATGATGTAAGAGCAAGATTTTATCATTGCTCGTAGCTTAAGATTTTTTAGAGCTTTGGTGTATTGCTTTACAAACCGGCATCTAAAAATGAACTCTACATTTTCATTATCTTCAAGTTCATTCGAAAATACGTTGATGACCGAGCACCATTTCTGGATTCATCACCGACATTTTATGGAGGCATAAAACTTGGGCTTTTCATGTCTTAATATAAATTGTATTCTGGGATGTTTGATTTTAAAAATCGAGGCTTTTTATAAAAAGAATTTAAAAAGGGAAATAGGTTTTTTAAGTCTCGTCCAAACGAGATTGAACCTCAGTCGAACAAAATATGTGGCCTCATTTGAACTATCTTCAAATGACCTTCAAATGAGGCATCCCCATCTTGACAGCGTTTTGTCATTCAAAGATCGTGAGAAGACTGATCGAACTAGAAAAGGGTTTTGTTACAACGAGATAAGATGTAGCTCGAACAAAAGTATCATTTATGTTCGAACGAATTCCTAATTTCGTTCGAATGACCTCATCGCCTAAAAATTCATGCCTTGCTATAAAAATCTATTTCATTCAGAATTTTTCAAGGTTTTTAGCTAAAACGACTTTCCAATACCGGTTCCAAAAGTGTTCATACTTTGTTTTTCAAAACAAGATTTTGTTTTCCAAATCATAAATCCCTATATATGACTTTTGAGTTTATGAAATCTTAGTTTCCATACACCTTACATAAACCCTTATAGAGTCCATCTCTACTGGTGACTTTTGGAACCAAAGTTTTACTGCCAAAGAAGAAGAAGATTGATCGGTGGATATCGAGGGAAGATCACTTCATGTGGACGACACAGGAATGGTCCGTTCGCTTACTACTCACTATAGCATGTCATTTGTGCTTCAAGTTATATTAGATGGATATCAATGGTGCCTTCCTATACACCATTCTACAGGGGAAGTTTATATGAAACAACCAAAGGGGATTGACGACCTAAAACACTCGGGACACGTCTTTTATCATAAGAAGGCCCTGTATGATTTGAAGCTAGCACCTCGTTCTTGGTATAAGAGGCTCACTTCCTATTTCTAAGCTCGTGGATTCAAGAGAGTGGGAGTGGATAAGTCGTTGTTTGTGAGGAGAGGGAATGATGCTATTTTGGTTGCCCAAGTTTGTGCGGATGACATAATATTTAGATCCATGTGCTCTTTCTAGGATCACACTTTTAAGAAGGAGATGAATAATGAGTTCGAGATGAGCATGGTTGGTGAGCTTACGCTCTTCCTAGATTTCCAGGTTCGTCAGTTAGAGAATGAGATATTCATATATCAATTCGGATATGCTAGGGACCTAGTGAAGAAGTTTAGTTTAGACTCCGCTAAGCACTCATGCACCCCTATGAGTACATCAACTAAGCTTAGTAAAAGACACTTTAGGCAAGTATGTAGAGAAAACCCTTTATAGGAGTATGATAGGTAGTCTTCTCTACTTAATCACTACTCATCTTGACATTGCCTTTAGCGTTGGAGTCTATGCGCGATACTAAGTGTCCCTGAAAGAGTCACACTTGATTGAACTTAAATGTATTATCAAATACATGAGGGACACTCTATCCTATGGTATTTAGTTTTACTTTAATACCGATGACCATTCGTCTGCCTATTCGGATGTCGATTGGGCTGGGGATGAGGTTGGTTGTAGGAACACCTCGGGTGGGTGTTTTTACTTTGGGAGTACTCTTGTCTCGTGGTTGAGCACGAAGTAAAACTCCATATCTTTGTCCACATTGGTGGTTTAGTATATTGTTGTCAGGAGTTGTTACACGCAACTCTTATGGATGAAGCAAATGTTGGAAGACTATGGGATTTCACAAGGCGGTATGACTATTTCTTATTATAATATGAGTGGGATCCATATATCCCGTAATTCGATACAACATTCTAGCACAAAGAACATTAGGATACATGAGAATTTTATTCATGATCTCGTTGAGGAGAAGGTTTTGTCCTTGAGCTTTGTGGACATCGAATGCCAATTAGCCAATTTTTTTTACGAAACCTTTAGATTCACTTAGATTTGAGGATCTTAGGAAGTCTTTGGGTATTTACTCCGTTGATTGAGTTCGGGTACTTTATCTACTGTATGATGTTTATCATGGTCAAATCTCATATTTTTATTGCAATATTGTATCATTATTGCATTGATATGTTTTCTTTTTGATATATTTTGAAAATTTCCAAAAAGAGTTTTATTTTTATGATTTTTTTTTTTTTTTTGAAAAATCAAAAAGATTTTCAATTTTTAAGAAAAAGTTCGAAAAAGTGAAAAATATTTTATTTTGAGGAATTTTTTGAAAAAAAAAATAAAAAGAATTTTGTATTTTCGATTTTCGATTTTTCACCATATATGGATGAACATTTAAGATATTTATATCACCCTTACATTCCCTCCATTCACGTGACTTTTTCATATTGCTTTGAGACATAACTTTGCTTCGTTAGTATGCTTAATAATGTGTGGATAACATTTCTTTGATCATTGATGATTACTTTCTAAGTGTTAGACTATTTGTCACCTTTATTACACATATGCACAGACTTTTTTAACATAGTACTTACGTGTCATGTGTTGAATACGATGTTCTCATCTCAGTTCTACTTAACAATGAACTAAATGTAAAAAGAGATAAGTTGTGCATGTAAAAATTATTTCCCGAATTTCTTCTCCTGAAAAATATTGTGATATGTTAAGCAATGGCAAGGGGCTACGAAAGAGCAAAACTATCTTTGCGTTAAAAGCTGCCATTTACAAAAGGAGCTTAAAAAGATTAACGGCAAACAAAAATAGAAGTGCCAATGTCATTTACTTTATATTCATTGATGCTTAGCTACATATGACCATTATGATTTCTTCAAAAAAATTTGAGAGTGAATTCTTATATATGAGAGATTTTGAAGAAGTTGAAAAGTAGAAAATCAATGGGTTTGCCCAATAAACTTTCTTGAAAAATCTTAAATAGTTTGGCGTTATTATTTTGAGAATAATTAAAATTCATAGCATATTGCATAAGTCGAGTAAATTTCAAATAATTTCAATATTTTTACACCTAAGGTAGAAATTGAGTTCTTTCGTTAGAAGTGTCTCATGACTTCATGCAACTATGTTATAGATGTTTTTGTTGATTTATCTCTAGAAAATGTTAACATAATATCATTCCATTTTCACGATTCGGATATTTTAGTGTTATTTCATGGTGACTATGTGCTTTTTGTACGTATATGTGCTTTTTATACTTTATACTTGAAAATTTGAAAAACTTCAAAAATAGTAAATGAAGATCATTATGCTTATTAATATAATCATTGCATGTGCATTATTGATTATCATTGTGAAGATATATTTGTTTCTTCATGTGATGCTTAGTCTTTATGATTACATTCTACTCCTTTGTCTATTACGGATAAACATGGGGAGAACAAACTGAGGGGGAGTTTTAATTTTATTTAAAACTCATACGCATCACTATATTTCTTTATTTTATGTGTATAGGTCTCTTCCGCTTTGATGATGATTTCATGGAATACACAAGATGAAGTCAAAGTTGTCGAAGGGGAGAATAAGTTTCAATTGAAAACAAAGTTTGATATGTCGTCCTATTTGGGGGTTTGGGAGGACATTAAGATTCATTTTCTTAGAGGGTTTTATTATAATTTAGTTTTCGATTTTGTTTTGTACCGGAATAGCCAACGGGGGATATTTATAAGAGAAAGAACTTATAATTGCTCACACCTTAAGATTTTTGAGAGTTTTGGAGTATCCCGTTAAAAATCGGCATCGCTAAATGAACTTTATATTTGCATTATCTCCAAGTTCATTTGAAGATATGTTGGTGACCGAGCACCGTTTCTAGATTCATCACTGACATTTTATGGAGATATAAAACTTATGATTTTAATATCTTAATGTAAATTATACTATTGGATGTTTGATTTTAAAATCGAGGCTTTTATAAAAGGCTTTTAAAGAAGGAAAATCGGTTTTTTAGTCTCGTCCAAAAGAGATTGAACCTCTTTCGAATGAGATATGTGGCCTCGTTTGAACCAACTTCAAACGAGACATCCATGTCTTGACAGATATTTATCGTTCGAAGCTCGTGAGAAGACTGTTTGAACAGGAAAAGGGTTGAATTATAACTAGAAAAGATGTAGTTCGAACGAACGTATTATTTTCGTTCGAACGACCCTGACACCTTAAAATTCGTGTTTTTACTATAAAAAACTATTTTGTTCAAAATTTCTCAAGACTTTTGGCGAAAACGATTTTCCAATACCTGTTCCAATAGTGTTTATACTTTGTTTTTCAAAACAATTATTTTTTTTCCAAATCATACATCCTTCTATATGATTTGTGAGTTTATGAAAGTCTAGTTTCCATATACCTTGTATAAAGCCTTATATAATCCATCTCTATCGCTGACTTGTGGAATCGAGGTTCTACTGCTAAAGAAAAAGAAGGTTGATCAGTGGATACCGAGGGAAGACCGCTTCTTGTGGACGACACTATACTAGGCATTATTCTATTGAATGTTTGAAGACTCTACGCATTATACTTAGTTGTGCTAAGTAGTCTGTAAGTCGTTTGTGTCTGTCAAATTCTTTACAGTGCTGAATAAAAGGTTTTGCCCAAAAGGGATTTTTTCCTACTTCTTCGCGTACTTGCTTGTTTGGTTTTGACGTATTTAAATTTGGACCACATCTTTGCATGCACAATAAATTAATTCTAAGATAAAGTTTTGTAAAATTGAATTTGTATGTGGTTGGCCTAATATACGAATAAATCCATGAAATCCTATATTATCGTATGAATCATCCCTGACTTGCTCCAGATCGATCCACTACTAATGAAACGCTCATTCCCGACGAACATAAGAGAGATAAAAGTGGAATCAACGCCACAAGTCACACTCTTATAAGTTAACTAATTAATATTTTTCATTTTACCTTAGATTTAAGTTGGGTCAGACTCCCCTTTCCATAATCAACATAGGTTTGTTGTTCCCCAACGATATGGCCAAGCAGGCCATTTCAATGGTTGACACAGGCCTAGATCACAATACAATGGGACGCAATGATGGATGATCGACGACATATAATCCCTTGGACCTAATGTTTTGTGTATAATCATGTTCCTACCCTTAATCCATCATTGCAAATAAATCACATAGATTAGGGCGATGCATATCCATATGAAGATAAATGCGAGTTTGTCTCCTCATTTTAGCTATGTTTCACTTAGGGGTTTTTTGAAACCCTTATTCTTCTTTTCTTTATATTTGCATCTTGAGGTCTCTCTCTCTCTCTCTCTCTCATCTTTATATTTTCCATTTTTCTTTTAGTTCAAACTTCCTTTTTCTTAAATCCATAATTTATCTCTAAAAATGGTTTGCAAATTTGAAGTCTTTGCCATTAATGACTTTAAAGACTTCATGACAAGTACCAAGTCCCTTTTTTGGCTAAAATAACAATCCCTAATGCCATATATGGATATCTTAGATTCCCTTACTGGTGGGATGGGGTGTTTACTTCCATAAGATTTAGAATGGTGCCTCTTCTCATAGTCACGGTAAGTACTTCACGTTAACTGCTTGGAGGTCCATTTTTCTCTCGTCTCTCAACTACGAGTATTGATCATTTGAGGGGTAGGAGTATAGATGACCTCATGGTACTCACGCTTCTCCCTTTCTATATCACATTTAATTTTATTCAAACAACATTGGAGACAACTGTTATCTTCATCTTAACAAAAAATATAATACTCCTTAAATTTGGATAATTATTTATTATGAAATATTTGAATTTCATACATGATATATGGCCACATTATATTTGATTAAGATAAATATTAAATTGAATACTTATTTATATTAAATTAAGAGAAAAACCCTAGTATATCCCTACAAACCTCCATAACTAAACTTACTTAAGGAATGGTCTAAGGGTAATCCAATAGTGGATTAAAAAGGATATTAGATACGTAAAATAAGCGAATATTCACATTTCAAATTTGAGAAATTTGATTGCATATTTAGAGGCAAGTGAATGACAGTCTTTTCCTTCGATGAGTGATTGTTAATAATACCTCAATATAAATATAATTAAGTTGTTTGTGTTTTAAATCAAGTCATGATTATGAAAATTCATGCTTAATTATAAGAATGAGTTTAATTTGTGATAATTTGGATTTTCATTTGGAGAACTCATGATAATTGGGAGTTTTAAATGGATTAGATATAAATTTGGAAACTTTTGAATAAAAAGATCCTTATGTTTGCTGAATAAGGTTAGTCTTGGCATTCTGTACCTAAGCATGACACTCATCGCGAAAGAACCTTTTACTTTTATCGATCAAAGCAACGAGGATAAGGAAGCCATTAGTGAGGCACAGTCCAGGGCCAACAGATTGGCCCTTATGTTAATGCGAATGCACATTTATGTTAACATCAAAGCCTAATTACTTGAAACAACTAAAGCTAAATAATATATAAACAATATAAAACAACGTTTTCATACTACCGATAAGTACTTAGTTAGGAAATTGATAGCTAACCTCACAACGATGCAGTTCGATGGTACTCGAACTATAAATGAACACATAATTGAAATAACCAATTTAGCTGCTAAATTAAAGAGTTAAGGCATAACGAGGGACGACTAATTTCTTGTCCAATTTGTCCTACACTCTCCACCTCTTGAATATGGACCCTTTCATGTTCATTAAAACACTATAAATGATAAGTGGGAAGTAAATGAACTGCAAGGTATATTGTGTAATACCCCATAACTTTAAGAGCATATTTATGAATATTCTATAAGATTTTAGTCGGGATATTTTATTTTAAATGAAAATATTTTTTTATATTACATTTTAAAAACAATTTATTTTGTTTTGAAATCGAATCAAATATTTAAATTTAAATTTAAATGGCTTTTTGACATTTTGTGATGAGTTAAATGTGTGAAGTAGGCAATTTTAAATTAAAGGGTAATGTAGTAATATGAATTAGCTTAGGATCCAAGATAGGGTTTGGGAGAGGGGCTATATAAGGAATATTATGGGTGATTATAAGGAAAGAAAGATGAAAACGAAAGGCCAAAAACGAATTCCAAAGAGGCAAAAATGATAGAAATAAAAAGAGTCGTTTTGGAGTATTTTAGATCTTCTTTTCGAGTGCATTCAAATGAGATTTGAGAAAAACCCAAAACATATACCTGAACTAATTTTTCGTGTAGAATACATATCTAAAGTCGTAATGGTGATTAAGATAATTCTTAGATCTGATTTTTCTGAGTTTTCAAAACAGTCCTAGAATGGTGGATTTTGACTCGCTTGAGGTAGTTTCGTTCTCTCGTGGTTAATTTAGTGTGCTACACTTATTCAATCTTGATTTTATATTTACATACATGCTATGTGTTCCATTTATATGTATTATATGCTCGTATATTATATTCGTTCTTGCACCCATTTTATATGTGTTACTTTCATGTCGTGTAGTTTGGGGTAACTTGTTGGGTTATAGAAATTGGGTATAAAATATATACACTTGATTTATAGGAATTGAATTCGAAATTTATTTTAATTGGGATAATGATATTATGATAATTATTATTAGAGAAATAAAAGGCATTCCTTAGCCAAACCACCCACTAGACGGGATGTTCTGTCAACTATAAATTTGTTTATCATTCAAAGACTAGACCATGGACCCCGGTTGGCGAGTAGGTCAAAAATTTATGGTGGTGATGCCACGTTATGATGAGTCTTGTTCCCAAGTTATGTTATTTATTTTGGGGGGTCATTGGATTGTTTTGAGGATAATTAACAGGATAGTGGACGGTAGTCCATACCATACTATGGAAAATGCGGCGGGAATTTTGATATGGGACATTGAGTTGTATCGTGCCGCAGTGAGATCATAGGTGATGATTATAATATTGGAATTTTATTTTGAGTGTGCATATTATATACACTCTTCAATATGATGCACACACACACGAGTATGTGTAGTTACCCTTGGAGTATTTATACGAGCTACTGATTTTCTCGCTCATCCCCCCACAGCTTTTTTGTATTTCAGGTTGATGCGAGATAATATTTATGGTATCGTTGGGATTGGAACCGTCACTAGAGGCTCTGGATATTTATTTTCAAAATTTATTTGTATCATTTTGTTTATTATAAATTGTTTTGTAAAAGGACATTTGAGATTTATTAAAATTGAGAAATTTTATTCAGTCGATTTATTATTTATGCTTTCGAAAATTTATTCTCATTCTAAATGGTATTGTTTTATGTATAAAAAAATTTCTAATTTATCAATCTTTTTCAGTAGAACCTCTCAGGGTGTTACAAAGTGTCATCAGGGCATAGGTTATTCGTATTCTCGGGCTTGGGGTTATTGGTTCGTTATGTTTTCCGTTGAGAGAGATTTTATTTATGTTCAAACTTATTTGGGTGATGTTGAACTTTCAATTTGAATTTAAGGTAAGAAATTTTTGGGTGAATTTAGAGAGCAAAATTCCTTTTGTAGGGGGGAAGAATGTAATACCCCGTAATTTTGAGAGCATATTTATGAATATTCTATAAGATTTTAATCGGGATATTTTATTTTAAATGAAAATATTTTTTTATATTACATTTAAAAACAATTTATTTTGGTTTGAAATCAAATCAAATATTTAAATTCAAATTTAAATGGCTTTTGGACATTTTGTGATGAGTTAAATATAAAGTAGGCAATTTTATTTTAAAGGGCAATATAGTAATATGCATTAGCTTAGACTCCAAGATAGGGTTTGAGAGAGGGGATATATAAGGAATATTATGGGGGATTATAAGGAAAGAAAGATGAAAAATAAAGGTCAAAAACGAATTCCAAAGAGGCAAAAACGAGAGGAATATAAAAAGTCACTTTGAATTATTTTAGATCTTCTTTTTGAGTGCATTCAAATGAGATTTGAGAAAAACCCAAAATACATACCTCACCTAATTTTCCAGGTAGAATCCAAATCTGAAGTCGAATTGGTAATTTGGATAAAGCTTGGATCTGATTTTTCTGAGTTTTCAAAAATAGACCTAGAATGGTGGATTTTGACTCGCTTGAGGTAGTTTCGTTCTCCTGTGGTTAATTTAGTGTACTACATTTATTCAATCTTGATTGTATATTTATATCCATGTTATGTGTTTCATTTATATGTATTATATGCTTGTATATTATATTCGTTCTTGCACCCATTTTGTATGTATTATTTTCATGCGGTGTAGTTTGGGGTAACGAAACTGGTTGATGTTACGAGCATGTTGGGTTATAGAAATTGGGTAGAAAATATATACACTTGATTTATGGGAATTGAATCTGAAATTTATTTTAATTGGGAGAATTATATTATGATAATTATTATTGGAGAATGCATAGGAATTTCTTAGCCAAACCACCCGCTGGACGGGGTGTTCTGTTGACTACAATTTTGTTTATTATTCAAAGACCATACCAGGGACCCCAGTTGGTGAGTATGCCAAAATTATATGGTGGTGATGCCCAGATTTTATGGCGGTGATGGCATGTTATGATGAGTCTTGTGCCCAAGTTATGTTATTTATTTTTGGTGGCCATTGGATTGTTCAGAGGATAATTAACAGGATAGTGGACGGCAGCCCATACTGTATTGTGGGAAATGCGGTGGGAATTTTGATATGGGACATTGAGTTGTGTCGTGTCGCGGTGAGATCATAGGTGATGATTATATTATTGAGATTTTAATTTGTGTATTTTTATTGTATACACTCTTAAATATGATGCACGCACACACGAGTGTGTGTAGTTACACTTGGAGCATTTATACGAGCTACTGAGTTTCCCGTTCATCCCCCCACAACTTTTTGTATTTGAGGTTGATGCGAGATGATATTTATGGTATCTTTTGGATTGGGATTGTCACCAGAGGCTCTGGATATTAGGCTAAAGAGAGAAAAAAATTCAAATAATTGTTATTTTCTATTAAAGAAAAAGAATTTGAGGGAACAATTAATTAAAGATTTGGGAGACGAAATTATGCTTCAATCAAGTTCAAATCAATGGATAAATGTATATTTTCTTGTTCCATTATAGTTTAGTTATAATTTGTGAATGCCTGAAGATTAACATCATATTACTAAGAACAAATCACGTGTTTTAATAATTTACTTTAGTCTTAAGTATGGTTTTACAAAAGTTTCAAAGTGCCCATTTCGTAAGTACTCATGAAATTTGGCACAAATTGAAGTCCAATTGGAGAATATATGAAAATATAATTACAAAAAAACTGATTTTTATGAAGAAAAAAAAAATTGTTCTCCGAATGCCACGAAATCAGATATGCATGTTCCATTAAAATAAAGAAGAGTCCTTGATATGGGAAAAACGTGCATCTCATCCCCATCTGAAATCAAGAGAGGTGGAGTGATTACTTCTAATACAACTATTTGGGTAACTATAAAAGACTTATTGACCAATTAAAAAGAGACACGCTTCAACTCAATTTGTACCACTCTGCCATTATAAATTGAAGGCTAGACAGAAGGTTTGAAGTACAATTTCGGGGAGCAATTTTTAGCATAGAATTTATGTTGGCATATAATAGAGTGTTTGTGAGATATTACTTTGTGCGACTATGTAGAGACATCTTGTTCGTTATTGTAATACCATTTTGAACCAAGATCTCGTAACTTGATTATTATAATTATAATTTTATCTTCATCTTGAAATATTTTGTTATTCATTATGCTAGATTAAATTTAATTGCTAGGATTAGGAACGTTTGCAATGCTTAGTTAGTATTTAATGTTAAATCAAATTGAGTATCTGCGAAAATTATTTTAACAATTTTAAATATTCGTTATTCACAAAAAGTATCACGAGAGTGATATTTTATCCTTCTAAATCAAAAGATATTCAATTCTACGATTTCATGTGTGTTTAATTTTGATAGATTATGCTTACGTTTAATCATTTGATAGTTCATGCTTAGTTTACGCCTTAAAATGCGTAGAATTATTAATTTTCAAAGGAATAGGGATTTTAGCTTTATGAATAAGATAAAAAGTGATTTAAAATTGAACTTTATTGATTAATCTTCCGAAATTTATGCATAGATATCCGATGAATTTCGAGTTACAAATATTGGGAATCGAAATTTATACTGACATTATAGCTAATTAAAATTAGTCAATGACTCCGAAATCCTAGTAATTCTATCTCATCCTCATCTGCATATTTTTCTTCATTACTTGTGTTAGTTGCTAAAAAAATTTCATCGTAATCATGTAAAAAAAATTAAAGGTGTCGAGTTAATAAAATCTACTTTTTTTAAAATTGATCATTTCCTCGTGAGATCGACTCGTACTTACACGATATTTTATTAATAGTCCGTGCGATATTTATTAAATTCACAACAAGAGAGAGAGAGAGAGAGAGAGAGAGAGAGAGAGAGAGAGAGAGAGAGAGAGATGTTATAAGGTTGTTATTGTCGGTGGTGATGGAAGGATGATGATTAAAGTGGCGGTGTTGATGGTACGTGTTGGAGTTAGATGTGTTGAAAAAACTAATTGTGTATTATGTGAGGTTAGAAGAAAACTTTTAATTTTTTAGTGAGTTTGAATATTATTTCCGTTCATTTTAAAAATAATATGATTACTTTTGGGTGTCTTAAATTAATTTGGGAGTTTTTCATTTTATTCCTTCATCAACATTTTTTTGGCTCTACTCCACTCATTTATTTTTAGGGCGCTAAGGTCCCTCACCCCTTAATTTATACCTTATAACACAAATTTAACACGTATATATTACAAAAAAAAAATATGTGTATATTATAAAATTACAAATACAAATTACACTTTAAAAAAATAAAAAAAAACTCATGTATAAGATACAAATTTTATTATACATATTACTCAAAATCGGGTATACATTTAAGGAAGAAGGAACTTAGTGCCCAAAAAATATGATAAAAAAATGGATAAAAAATACGAAACTTTTGAGTTATGCTCAAAAAACTAATTAATTTGGGAATTTGCTTCATTTAAGAGATACATAATAAGGGCAATTAATGTTTACTTGATAGGAACTAACTCCATTTTGCAGTTACTTAAAGTTTATTTTCAAAAACAAAATGATAGGGTTATCGAAATTTTTTACCCATTTTATACCCAATATGTTTTTAAGGATGTTATACTCTGATATGGGTCTCGTTAGAATACAAACTCTTACGGTCCATTTGGGAGAAACGTGTGAATTTAGTTGGAATGGCAAAATTTTCCAAGGTAAATTTTGGCAAGGCAAATTTTGGCCTAGAAAATATAATTTTATGTTGTTTGATTGGCTATTTTTTCATGAAGGCAAATCAGATATTAGCCTTCTTTTTGTACTTTATAAACACACTTTGCCTACTGGAATACAATTATTTTCCTACTTATGTTGTTTGATAGCTAACATTTGGGTTGGTAAATGAAAACTTGGCATGTTATATTTCACTTATTTTGTAGTTTTTTTAATTAATAATGACTGATTTGTCTAGTTAATACCATTAACTATTTTATTTTACAATCGTGGATATTAAAAAACGTAGACAGAAACTCCATAATACCATTAATACCATTTTTTATTAATAATAATTGAAAACCACATTGAAAACATTACGCATCATAACATAACGCACTTCAATACCCCTTCGTGATTCAAAACGTGGCAGAAACATAAAAAAACATACAAAAGTTGCATAATTTTATCGTCTAGATTTCCCAGGCAACCACGGAACACAACATAAGGCATTCTCATCCCCTATCAACATGGTTGGTAGATGATGTAATAAATCCATGTCCTAATCAGCCCCTTTGTAATCTGATAGGTCCGAATCTGATGCATACATTGGATCGCCAAGTTCAGAATTTATCAAATATATAGCATGCCACCGCTCTAACCTTTTCTCCATCTGTGCAATTTCGTATTCCAATAAAAGTATACGTTTTTTATTATTTTTTTGTATCTTTGCAATATCTTGTCGATTTTGCTTGTGGCATGGGTAAACAATGCCAATGACACTAGCACTCCAAATCGTAACATCTATCTAATAACCTAGGCCATTTCAAATGATCATCCCATGGAATATTTTCTTTTGTCGGCATTAACCATTTCATCACATGATTAACATCACCTAAACAATGTAGTGTGCATATAGGGATGTTTTCCTTTTCTCTCCAAACCAACTACCTCCATGGGTATCTTAGTAGATTCCTGGGTTTGTCAACACTAATTCAACACTACTGCGCATTACCTCAACATGATCAACACCAAATGATGTTGATACTTTAGACTTACATTTTATCGTCGCGACCTGTTGCATCCTGCTTGCCCTACTTGTTAAAGGGTAATCATATCGTAATACTCTTTTAGGCTATGACCAGTTATAATACGTAAGTTTTTGCCTGGATAGAGTTTTCCTGGGAACATGGGTTAAGGAGGGTGAATCTTCGTCAGGCATGTAGACATGCTTACGCATTGTGAAGTTTATGTTATAAGGATATATAACTAGTGTTGTGGTATATATGTATGACAAAATGCACTCAGTTACTGATGCACTAATAACTAATAAGGAGACAATATATTTACAGGGCAAAAAATTGAGGAATACCCAAATGTTTAAAAATATTATCGGACAGTGTGACATCAAATACCAACTACTTTTCTGGCTGTAAAATAATGACTAACAAAGACTGTAATGCCCCGACCTGAATTTATGGGTTACCCGTGAGTTAACCCGGTCCTAATCGAGTCGTAAGGTATGAAGTGCAATGAAACAGACGAAATAATGTTGCTAATCCAGTTTCATTTTAATTAACGTTTCACTTGTTTTTTTATATGGATACCAATTTCAAGATAAACTACGAGGGGGACCCATGGGGATCACCCCGACGTCCAAGTAAACAGAGCTACTAACGTAAGAAAATGAAGTACACTTACTTGTATAACACCCTCAGAATACGAACCCGCACCCAAACTACCGTAACAAAGCGAGGGTGTGAGTCTAGGCCCAGTGGAAATACATAAAGCAGTATAGAAACGGATGGCAGAAAGGAATACTCACACGCTACAATCACATGTATGCGAAAATATATATATATACACCCCTTTGAAAATACATATCCAATGCATTAATCATTTCACTTTCGAAACTTTACTTATCTAAATTAATTTACCTTACTCTTGTAAATGCTTTCTTTATTCAAACTTAGCATTTCATACTTTATTTGAGACATCTGTTTCAACACTAAAAGCCACTACACTTGATTTCTCATAACCCATTCCTTTACCGGAATCACCCCTTTTATATTCATTTGAATATATTAGTATTTTCATTGAAAAGTACCATTTTAACACACGCACACATCGTGTTAGAAAATACTTATCATTTGAAAACCTTTTTGTTTCATGATTATGCAAATTATGGGTTTAACAGCTTAGGTTACTTAACAACCCATTTGTCCACTTTACTTTACCCCTTCCATCTCAACTTATGGACATTAATGGACTTACATATTTACTTGTGCATTTCACTTTTACCGTAACTTTTACTTCATTCATTCAAGTTAGTTTGTATTAACACACTTTACCACACAACCCATTTCTTGACATGTTCCTTATTTCTTTTATCTTTTCTCTGAATTTTTCAATTAACCGCATACTTACACGGGCTCCACGCTAACGGCTATGCGCTCCATATGATCTAGCCAGTGATTTAGGGCTTTTCACCCAACGGATTTGGGCCCTTATTTCTTAGTCAGGGTTGCATCTGATTCCTTGTTAATGTGTTTAATATTTTATACATGTCCACATTATTCCACTTTAATGTCTACCCGATTGTAGCAAAATTCGGACTTAACCGTCCGTATTTCCATTAACACTTGGGAAATTATTTCTTTTCCTCTTTAAGTCCCTTATCCACACACACACGTGATTTACACTAAATTCATTCACGCTTTAGGAGTTAATTTATTTTCACACACATTAGTGTAAGGACATGCTTTAACATTTTTATTCCATAAAAATGTTCCACTTTAAGTAAATTATCAATTTACCATTTATTTGCCAAACTTGCAATTTAATTCTTTAACAAGTGTATATTTCTCAAAATGGTTATTAAGCTTCCAATTTAACATTTTAAACACTTTAACCATTTTAACACTTGTTTAATATCACACTTTTGCCCAACTTTCACACTTGTTACTTTAACACTTGAATTAACACCCTTTACATTTTAAGCTCCCAAATTTCTGTTTTTGTAGGAAACTTAAAATATTTATTTCATAAATATTTTGATAACTTTAATATCATTCCACATTTTTACTTCATAAAAATGTTTGTTATTTCCTTTTACTAAAATTACAGACAAATAATATTTTCATACATTTTATTTCCATAAAATATTTATCATTTCTTTTTCACTAGAAATATGCCAAAAATGGCATTTCTTACTTTTTTATTCCATAAAATGCCACTTTCAATTTTATTAGAAAAATATAAAAATGTCCATTCTCGAATTTTTTAGAAAATATACACAACAATATATTTTCCAACATTTTTATTACCATAAAAATGTTCATTTTCAGTTCTATTAAAAAATATACATAACAATATATTTTCCTACATTTTTATTGCCATAAAAATGTCCATTTTCAGATTTATTAGAAAATATACACAACAATCTATTTTCCTAGATTTTTATCACCATAAAAATGTTCACTTATCAGTCTACTAGAGAGATCATCATTTATCTTAATATAACCCTACTCTTAACATTTAATCATAACAAGACTACAAATATATACACCAAATGGAGTCTTTAAATATAAGAGTAGAATATCCCACCTCAATGAAGTCCAAATCAGTGGAAGGCATGGAAGAATCAATGAAGATGACAACCCCCCACCTCCTAAGATGACCTTAAGAGGGGTTATCTAGCTCCACCAGATTTGACTCCAAGAAAGCCTCATTGAACCCTCTACCAACCCTCCAATGATATCTCATATTCTTTCAAGAAAGACCCCTTTAGATACTCTTCCCTAAACACCCATCAAGAACATAACCCTCGATATTTCTCCCAGATTACCTAGGGCTTCAATGCTTGAAGCTCAATTGGAATACCTTTAGATATTGTGATTATAGGTGTTAGTAGCGGTGGGTTGTGCGTCAAAGGTCTAGAGCATAAGGGTTTCTTCCCCATGAGAACCCAAAACTTTGAGAGAAAACAAAGGGTTTAAATTTGATAAAATGAAGTGTGTCCCCCACACACGGTTCTCCATCTTCTCTTATAGCTCGAACAAGGACATTTTCTCCTAAATAAGAAAACCTCATCTTCAAAATCCTTCCCATTTCAGGTAAGAGTCATCCCCAGTTCGATAGCACACATATTTAGTGGTTGGGATTGTTGACAGCGTATGAGACAGAAGCGTGTATGTGTTAGTTGATTTTGAAGCTCACGTTTCACTCTCACAAATTTCAAACTAATCATCCCCTTTGTCACACAATATAACCCACGAAGTAGGTACCACAGTTCTTAGTTCAAATTATCTCTGAGAATTTAGGTCCATGAGCTGACGTGGAATGAATTGGGCGATCGGAGGCTTGACAGCACACTGGGTGCCTCAAGTTCTATCGTTGTCATTCGAATGACGTAACTCATCGCGCGAACGATATAACTGCTCTATTGAACGATCGTGTGTGTCATTTGAGCGACACCATAGATAGCAGTTGACTTCTCCCTTTTATAATTCACCCCCTTTTCATTAATTCCTTCAATATACATTCCCTTTCTACAGCCCAGACGGAAGCAACTTAAATGAGAAATTAGGGCTTAGACTTTAATCGTCTTAATTTGTTTTCGCACTGTCCCGGTGATTTACAACTTTAATAAAAGTGTATATGTGTGTGTGTGTGTGTGTGTGTGTATATATTATTTATTCAATAGCTAATAATTCTATACCCATGCAGTAATACACTAATTCTCTTTATTTAATTCAACTATAATTCTCCCTCCTCACATATAATCCATATATATGATTTAATTAATTTACTGGGGAGGGATATTACAAAGACAGTGTATGGTCAAATCGTATATGATTTTTTGAGAAAAATAATGATCGACAAAGACATGGCTAAGACAGTGTGTGGCAAAGACAGAGTATGGTCAAATCCCATCATGACATATTTAAAAATATAGACGAAAATGACATAATACCATTAATACCATAATTACCTTTACGACTACATAATAATACGTAAAGTGCTAGACCAATACAGTTACGTCCAAAATACATAATGAGGTAATTATCAAAAAGGCCACCACCTACAAAAAAAGATGTTTACACAACATTAGATCTTATAGTAACTATCGCAAATTTTTACGCAAAACATTATTGTTGATACCAAAAATTATCCATCTACGTGAACCATTCGGATACTGACACGTGTTGTACAGTGGAAGATTAATCCTAGTTAGTAAGGATGCAATGTCGACCTAATTAGGGCTGCCGACCAACACCAGGAAGACAGACCAACACAAGGAAGACTGGCCAACGATGACAGGAAAACACCAACAGTTGTATACATAAATGATTGTACAGATATAAATGTTTATGATATAAGGACATTCCATCCTTTGATATTCCAGCACTTATACACCCCCTGGGGCTATAACTACATTGTAAACCCTACAGCCAAGGGACACAAAAAGATAGGCAACACAATAGTGGACGTAGGCTCTTCCCTTAAGCCGAACCACTCTAAAAATCTCTTGTCTCTTTTACTTATATTTATCTATGATCAATTAATTAGCCTAGTCTATTTTTTTGCATCAACAGATTGGTGTCTTCTGTGAGAAATATATTTCTAATCGATCTTGTGTCCATCCCGGGAGGCGCAGCATTCATTTTGGGGGAAGGAGGAGGATCCCTCGAGGAAGAAATGTGTCGCGGTCCGCACCCTTCTCTCGTAAAGGTGCTTCGGTCATCGTCGGTGTGGGGTGAATGTAAAGCGATGGATTCGCTAGACTATTTTGCTCAAAATAGGCAAAAAGAATATGTTGCCACTTCAAGAGAGCAGCATCAAGGACAAGCTAATGCATACAAAACTAATAGATCTAAGGTCCGGGGATTAAGTTACAGAATGGGAAGGTGTTAGGCACCCATCCCTCCCTTTTGGTCTTTCATTGGCAGATGTTAATATTTTCCTTTATCCCCGTGAAGTGTGTGTATGTGTTTATATAATGGAGATTGGAATCATTCAACCCATACCATAGAAAAGATAAGGTGAGGTCATCCACAGGAATATCCCCAAGATAATGATCGTGATATTGATCATTATTGGGAAACGATAATATGTGTGGGATGAAACACGAAAAAGCATACTATATATATGTGTGTATATGTATGTATGTATAAAAATAAGGGATTTCGAGAAATTTGGAAAATAACATAAATTAGAAAACTGGAAAATGGGACTCGAGTCTCGAATTTTAATCTGAGATGCCTACGTAGCCTATAAAGGCATCAAAGTCCACGTAGTTCGAATGTAGACCAGGGGTGGAGTTTATCCCATTGATTCGAACGGACTTTTATTAGGTGTGTACGTGTAGAAAATGTGTTTTTGGTTTTGGAAAAAGTGTGGTGGATAATTTCGTTCTGAATTTACGGGTGTAACCCTCTTATATTTGTTTTTGGTTTTTTTTTTATAGAAAATAAAGTATGTACAATATACTAATAAAATCATAGGTGTTAATATGTATGAACTAAAGTGAAATTAGATTATGAATCTAATGTAACTTATGAAAAAAGAAGAAATTAAAAGAGAGGGAGAAGGAATTAGTCCTTCCTTGGAGCTTGAGCTTTGATCTTGGACGAACTCCCTTGAATGATGATTGATGTTGATGAGAGAGAAGGATATTTGCCAAATTGGGTGTGAAAATAATGGGTATTTAAGCTTGAATGGAACTTTTCATATGAAATTTCGCTGACTTCGAGAGAATGTTGTTGAGATCACTAATGCTGGTGGGTTTTCTGTCTCTTGGAGAATGAGGTCATGGCCCTTATTTATGGGGAAAAGGGTGGGTTCTGATCATCCTACCCAAGGGGGTGCCAATCAGTAGGTCACCCTCGACACTATGCCGATAGGCAGGGTTCAGGACCTGCCAATTGGCAGTCTCGTACTGTGCAAGGGGCATACCGTTAGAAAGGTATTTCAGAGGCCTTTGAGAGTCCTGTGGACCGCCCTCAGGTTCGGGAGTTGAATTTGGTTCAAATGTGGCTCGGAAGAACACGTTGATCTTTTGAACGGGAGATTGCCAGAGGCAAACGGATCGTTCATTCATATGGTAAGTCAGAATCACGAATGGGGCAGACCGTTGGAAATGTTAGGATATGTACTTCGATATTCCAAAGAGTTTTGGTGGGTTTGGAATTTTGACCTTGGTCAATCGGGGCTCGTAAGGGCCCGGTGACATCTCGGAGTAAAACGAATTATCCATTCGTACCGTAGGTCAGAATCACGCACGTGGCGGATCGTTAGAAAGTGTATTCAGTGCCCTTTAGAGATTCATTCAATCTTATTCGAGCTAAAGAGTTGACTTTGGTCAAACGGAGTCCGAGAGTGCCTGGTGGTCTCCGGATCGATTTTCAAGGGAAAACTAATCGTTTATTTGAATAGTTATGTTGTTTTTCACATGATGCAGACCGTTGGAAAGGGGTTTTAGTTCCCTTTAAATATTCAAAGAGCTTTTGCTCTGACGGTGGAATTGATTAGGGTCAACTTGGGGCTCGGGGCGCATGATGGCCTCTGAATCAGTTTTTAGTAGTGAAATTGTTTGTTTGTCTGAACCGCTATGCTGATTCACGCATGGGGTGGACCGTTGGAAAGAGCATTTGGAGCCCTTCAAAGATTCAAAATGCTTTTGCTCTGACTGTTGAGTTGACCATAGTCAAATGGGGCCTGAGGGCACCCGATGGCCTCTAGATCGGTACTCGGAGTGCGACCTAGATTTGTGATAGAAAGGGGAAGTGTTATGGATCTAAGGAGAGACTTAGGGGGTCCTAAAATGTGGTGTCTATAGATCCCCTCGATGGTTGAGCTTGGAACAAGTGATTGCCATCGAATAGACACCACATAATGGAGGGAGGTCAGTTATGTGGACCTAAGGGATGTGGATGACCGATTTAGAGGATTGAGGTCAATTCTGACCTAAAAGAGGTAACAATCGAGGACCAAGGTCAATTCTGACCTAATTGAGGTGATAATGCAAGATCAAGGTCAATTCTGACCTAAGAAAGGTGATGATCGAGGTCAATTCTGACCTAACTAAGATGACGATCTAGGATCGAGGTCAATTTTGACCTAAAAGAGGTGACGACCGAGGACCAAGGTCAATTTTGACCTAATTGAGGTGACGATCCAAGATTACGATCAATTCTTAACTAGAAGAGGTGACAATCAAGGATCGAGGTCAATTCTGACCTAATTGAGGTGACGATCTAATATCGAGGTCAATTCTAACCTAAGAGAGGTGACAATTGAGGACTGAGGTCAATTCTGACCTAACTGAGGTGACGATCCAAGCTCAAGGTCAATTCTAACCTAAGAGGGGTGACGACTAAGGATAAAGGTCAATTCTGACCTAACTGAGGTGACGATCCAAAACTAAGGTCAATTCTAACCTAAAAGAGGTGACGACCGAGGACCGAGGTCAATTTTGACCTAATTGAGGTGAAGGTCTAAGACTGAGGTTAATTATATCCTAAAAGAGGTGCCGATCGAGGATCGAGGTCAATTCTGACCTGACTGAGGTAACGATCCAAGATCGAGGTCAATTTTGACCTATGAGAGGTGATAACCGAGGACCAAAATCAATTCTGACCTAATTGAGGTGACGATCGAGGATCGAGATCAATTCTGACCTAAAAGAGGTGATGATCGAGGACTGAGGTTAATTCTGACCTATTTGAGGTGACGATCCAAGATCGAGGTCAATTTTGACCTAAGAGAGGTGACGACCGAGGACTAAGGTCAATTCTAACCTAATTGAGGTGACGATCCAAGATCGAGGTCAATTCTGACCAAAGAGAGGTGACGACCGAGGACTGAGGTTAATTCTGACCTAACTGAGGTGACGATCCAAGAGCGAGGGCAATTCTGACCTAAAATAGGTGACGATCGAGGACCAAGGTCAAATCTGACCTAACTGAGGTGACGATCCAAGACTGAGGTCAATTCTGACCTAAAAGAGGTGACGACCGAGAACCGAGGTCAATTCTTACCCAATTGAGGTGACGATCCAAGATCGAGGTTAATTTTAACCTAGAAGAGGTGACGGCCAAGGACCGAAGTCAATTCTAACCTAACTGAGGTGATGATCCAAGACCGAGGTCAATTCTGACCTAACAGAGGTGTACTTCTTCTTCGAGAAATTTGGGGACTCCACTGGGGATGAGGATTGGATTTTAGGTTCCGCCGGGGAATAGTGAATGATCTGAGGATTTGTAGCTGGGGGAAAATTTTGAGTGTCATTTGGAGACGTTTTTGGGGAGGAGGATTCTCTGGAATTCCGCTGGGGGTGTAAAAAAATGTTATCCTTGGTGAACAAGGTGCCATAATGGATTTCGCAATTTTAGGAATTTTTCAAGAATTATTCGGGATTTTTTGGTATTTTTTTAACTTTTTGTACAAAATTTTGGAGGGCGTGCCGACTGGCATAGATGGAGGTGTACCAATTGGCAATTGCACAGACTTTTGGGGTACCTCGAGCAGGTGAAAGGATCAGTGTCAATCGGTGGGTGGTCCGGTAAATTCTTCTTTCCTTGAGACTATTTTTCCATGATAATCTTTTTCAAATGTTGATCCTTTTGTTCTTGCTGGGGATTTGCAGGTGACCTTCTATCCATGGGGGATGGCCATCCAGTACACGGGGGTGACTAGGGGGAATGCGCGTTGCGACAATTGACGGTGTGCAAGTTTGGGTACATCTGGTACCTAGGAGAGAGGGTTATGGGGCAGATAAGGTTACATCCAATTTTGGTTCTTTCCTTTCGGATTTTTTTTTAAGATTCATTGTTGACTGTGGGAGCTTAGCATTTACATGCTTGATGTAGCGGCCTTGCACCTGAAAAGAGACTCAAAAATGCAAAGGGATATGCACATTTTATTTTATTATCTTAATTTAGTGGCTTACTCTACATGCACTTTAGTTTGCTGCTGAGTTTTTATTTTGAGAAAGAGTAGAAAGAGTGTGTTTTTTGGAAATTTTTGA
Source organism: Sambucus nigra (assembly GCA_949130495.1). Taxonomy (NCBI): domain Eukaryota; kingdom Viridiplantae; phylum Streptophyta; class Magnoliopsida; order Dipsacales; family Adoxaceae; genus Sambucus; species Sambucus nigra. Next base: position 318,465,294 of record OX422215.1, on the reverse strand, counting down.
ATATGTTTGAGTAAAAAATGGCCTCGATGGCTAGGTTAAAAAAGAACTTCCTTTTTGAGAAAAAGTAGGAAAAAATAATTTTTTAAAACTTTTGAGTGAAGGAAGGCCTTGGTGGCTCCATCATTGGCTACGGGAGGAATGATTTCCCTTCCGACAGTACTGTGGTCTGTGCATTCGCAGATTGTGGGTGATGTTGGATATACTAGGGCCGTTATCCTTGTCATTGTTTCAAAAGTTATATTGGTGACTAGTGAGACGCTAGTGGACCCCCAACTGGCGGCTATCATTTCCTGGATGTCGTACCGTCGCAATCCTGCGGTGGTGATATTGGTGAAGACCCTGAATGTCCTGGACGCCTGGCTGGAGGGTTGTTCTGACTTTCTGAGGGGTAGCTTTGTAATGTTGTTTATGTGGCTATCAGAGAGGTTTCGTATGGTGGTCCCGCCTGGGTATACTTTGTCGGTGGTTCTAAACTTCTTCTCGTGCTATTTCTTTAGCGTAGGCCTGGATATTGAGAGTTGGGGGAACTGGTTTGTAGAGCACGGGGCTTGAGGATTATGCTGGTCTGTGCCTTGGTGGGGGGGAGAGTTGCTGCCCATTTTGGAGCTTGAAGAGTACCAGTACGTCAGACTGGTAGGCATTAGGGAGACCTCTTTCTACTTTCCCTGGCGGTTGCTACGCCAATATAATTGGGAGCAAATTGTGCCACTGCAGACACCAAACTTTTTTCCTGTGGAGGACCTGACATTGCCTATGCGCATGCGGCTTAGTTCTCTGTGGGAGAATCATCATCCGTCGACCCGTCCTTCTCAGTCTATTGGGTGAGTCTGGCACGTCTCGGGGGACTACATAAAGTGGTTATGGAAGAAGGTGGTGGCCAGGATGCTGGCTGTGGAGACTGGTCAAAGCTGGTTTGCCACATCTGACACTATGGAGGGAGGCGTTGTGGTATACCCCAAGCTAGCACGAGGTTCTCTCTCTATTGAGCGTCTGTGATACTCCATTCAGGCAGGGGAGGTTTGGGGAGCCCAGGACGCAGGTGATGATGGTGTTGGTTCCTCTGACAACTGCGGGTAGGGCTTTGGGAAGCTTTTTGTAATGGGTGTGGTTTTGTGCTTTTGTGGGAATAATTGGAGGGAGATTTTCGGAAGTAGTGGGGCTTATTATTATCTGGGTTTTTTAGTAGGTGTAGTGTTGGCCTGGGAATTCGTTTGACTCTTTATGACGATGTAATCGTGCGAAAATCTCAGACAATGAAATAAATAAGTTTTTGATCATCTAGTTGTGCCTCTTGATGACTTTTTGCATTTTGAATTATCCATACCAATCGCTAAGGCGTACATAATCCTTTTGTTCATGTATATGTTAAAATGAACTGTCGTTCTTGGGGATAAGAAAAGAATGGCATTTTGTGAAAAAGAAAGGGGTCGCCCTCATGTGAAGCGAATGAGTTGCCAATGTACCTATGAGGGTTTTGAAAAAATTTAAAATTCATTTTTGGAAATGTTTTTAGAGGATCAGGCCCACATAGCTCTTGGTAGATGGAAAGAAGATATATTATTTATTTATTTAGAATAGAAGGGAGATGAGAAGAGTTGTAGCGCGTCGAGAATTTGGACTAGGGGTAGAATTTCTTAAGACGGACCAGGTTGACTGGATGCGCCATTTATTCTCCATCGAGGTCGGTGAGCACAGCGGTGCCGTCCAACAGGATCTTCTTCACAATGTAGGGGCCGCTCTAATTAGTCTTGAATTTCCCTCTGGGGTCCCTGATGGGATCTACCATTTCTTTGAGGGTTAAGTACCCTTCTCAAATACCGCGGTCCTTGACTCTCTTATTAAAGGATCGCACTATATGGCGATGGTACCCTTGTATGTGATATAGATCTTTTAATCTCGCCTCGTCCAAGAGGGACAGCTCATCAAGCATGATGCATAGCGAGGGTATTTCCATCTCCACGGGTAAGACTGCTTCTATGTCGTAGACTAGAGAGTAAGGGCTAGCCCCAGTAGAGGTTCGAACTAAAGTGCAGTAGCCCCAGAGGTCGTAAGGGATCATGTCGGCCCAACCACGACAACTCTCGATCATCTAGCTGATGATAGCTTTGAGATTCCTATTGGCTGCTTCTATCGCCCCGTTGGTTTGATGTTGGTATGGATAGGATTTGTGTCATTGAATCCCATACTCGTCGACCACTTCTATAACCCCGCTTCGAAATGTAACCCATTATCTGATACCAGCTCGTGTGGGACCCCATATCGGAAGATGATGTCCTTTTTGATGAATTTGGCCACCTTTTTGGCATTCAAAACTACGTATGACTCGGCTTCGACCCATTTGGTGAAGTACTCAATAGCGACTAGGATGAACTTATGCCCATTAGATGACTTCGGTGTAACTTTCCCTATGATGTTGATGCCCCATGTGGAAAATGGTAAGGGATAAGTCATGTTATACAATTCTCGCGGAGGCAGATGTTGTAGGTTGAGGAACTGTTTGCATTTGAGACATTTTCGAACGTAGGCTGTGCAGTCCTGAACTATGGTGGTTCAGTAGTATCCCTGTCGAATGATCTTTTTGGCGAGCATATGGCCGTTCATGTGGGGTTCGCATTCCCTAAGTGTATTTTCTGCATCATTTCTTCAATATCAGCCCCTGCGATGCAGTGTAAATAGGTTCCATCGAAGTTTCTCTTAAACAGTGCTTTATCACAGACAATGTACTGAGCGGGCAATCTGCAGAGAGTTGCTCAGCCTTTCTTGTCAGATCCTTAGGGATACCTATCGTGTTTGAGGAGGCGCCAAATATCATAGTATCAACAGTCAACTATTTCGGGTTCTTCCTCCGTGCTGAGCTTGATGTCGTAGCAGTGGGTTGGTTTGTCTTATTTCTAGACAAGGAAGGGGGCCATGGTTATTCCTTCGGGCGTGTCAATTATGGAAGCTAAGGTGGCAAGGGCGTTAGCCGGGTTGTTTTTTGCTTAGGACACGTAGTGGAAGGTGATTTCTTAGAATTGGGAGTCCAGTTCTTCAAGGTGGGCATGGAAGGGTAAGAGTTTTTTATCCTTGACTTTCCATTTCCTGAGTACTTGATCGATGATGAGGGTTAAATCCTCATAGACATCGAGGTATCGGATTCCTTTCTCAAGGGAAACTTTGAGGCCTACCGTCCATGCCTCATATTCAATCATGTTGTTAGTGCAAGGGAAATCTAATTTGATGGCAATGGGAATATGGGACTCATCAGGGGCAATTAGGAGGATTCTAATGCCATATCCTTTTTTAATGGTAGTGCCGTCAAAGAACATTTGCCATTAAAGAACTTATTGGGAGGCGCAAAGGATATTTTCATCTGGGAATTCAAAAATTCAAACATCGGCTTCTTCCATCGAGTAATCAGCAAGGTAGTGTGACACCCCGACTAATTAAATACCGGGTAGCTACTCCTTTATTAAATCAATACAAAATGCCAAGTTGGTTCAGTTGATAGCATCACTGTCGAAAACATTTTAGTAATTACTAACCACCTAGTATTTAAAAAGTAAGTTGCCAAATTTTAAGTTAAGTTTGGTTAACATGCAAAAAGAATAATGGAAGAGTCAACATAATCCATTCACCATAATGAAGTAATAAACTAACCAACAAATAAAATATAAGAGTCCGGAGGAAAACTCCTCACCACAATCCCACAAATGAAATAATAACACAAGTCTGAATCCTGAATTAATTACATGCCCGAAGTCTGAATAGCTGAAATAAATGGAATGTCTCTAAAAGAAATGGGCGACATGCCCTACAACTGATAAATCTGAATATAGAGTCAATGTAGATGAAGCGTCTACAAGCAAAGTCCTGTAACTTCCACAAACAGCTACAGCTCGTCACCTAAATGAGAATCCTAAGCATGGTGTCCTTGTGGCTGGGCACCTAAAATGGTTTTTACAAAAATAGATTTGAAAGCAAATGGGTCAGAGCCCGAAAGTGGAAATCATTTTGAAAACAGCAAGTGTTTTAATAACATTAAAACATTAAATGCAAAGTACATGTTAGGATGTGCACTCACATGAAATTCTAACCTCTCGACTACATGTGCACTCCTAACGTATCGTACCCATTCTAACTGACATGCATATCTAACCAAACCGAAATAAGTTCTACCCCTTACTACTCGATTTCCATATTACATTCTAGCGTTATCAAATAAATAGAGGGCTTTACTTAAACTCAGATTCTCAATTAGTAATACGATTCACTATCAAGTAACCCGTTATGTTTTCTCAAAACAATACCATAATTATATTCACGATATTAACATGAAAGTTCCCATTAATTAAGAGTATATATTCACGTCATAAATATACAATACAAGCACCCCGAGACTAAGCTGTGGTGCACCCATACTCTGCTATCCATCCCGGTACATCACGTACATAAGGATTACAAATTCCGAATCTCTCAGGAATTGATATAATAAACACCACACACAAAAATGGAGGCGAACATAGTTCAACATATCCATGGTCACGTACATATGTACGCTCCATAGTCAGCTATCTTAATAACTCACAATTAAGTCATTCTCTTGAACTATGTCCTCTAGGTACCACTCTAAATCCGGGCACACAAGGAGTAGATGGCCCTAAGCGAACGTAAACCTCCCGTGATAGCAAGTATGGTAGGTATGTCATACACATAAAATCAATACATATACTAAGTATTCACGCATCTTAGTAATCATCATAATATATTGGTGGTACACTTCTAAATCTCGTACCGACATATAATGCTACACAATATATATGTTCCCGGTTAATATAATAAATTAGGCCGTCAATAGTTCTCGCATCGTAATAGACACTCACGTCCCACTTCCTATTTTCCCTTAGGTTCAAACTACACTACTAGGTTTGACTCCTCATTATATCCCAAACATCCCAAATATCACAATTAATCATCAAGGGGAGGTTATCGCTATATATAAACAAGGTTACGGGACACTCGGGATCAAAACAGGCTAAAAAGCCTAAACTGTCAACTCGTTCGAAGTCTCGTTCGAACGAGGATGTTCGAACGAGAATTCGTTCGAACGAACTGGCCTATCTAACGAGGTCTCGTTCGAACGAAGTTATCGAACGAACTTCACCCTCGTTAGAAGTCAATGGTCAACTCGTTAGAAGCTCGTTCGAACGAGTTCGTTTGAACGACCTGGGCAGGTCTTCTAACGAGCGACCAGATTCGAGCCCAGATTTCTTATTTTCGTTTTTCCCATCCCTCTACACCTCAAATCTCATCCAAACATTACTCCAATGATTTTTTAAGGTTCCTAATCATCCCTAAACATCCTTAGATCACATATTAACATGTTTGGGGTGTTAATTCATCCTAACATCATTCAAATATCAAATCTCTACATATTTTTCCCCAATTTCAAACACATGAACCCTAGAATTTATAAATCATCTAGAAGTCTAATTAAATCCGTTTTTGGTTTCATACTAAATGTAATATCATCAGAATAATCATCAAATACAAATCTACACGCAATTTCCTCATCAAGAATGTAATTTCTATTTCCAATTTAATGGGTTTTTCATTAACTCCCAAGAACAAATCAGATTTTTATCAATTCCTACACATGGAAGAAACATTCTCTATAAAAACGAAATTAAATCACTTGCCTTAATGGTAACTCTGGATTTGATGACGGATTTGAAGAATGGTTCTCTCTCCTCTGCAGATTTCTCCTCTCCCCTCTCTCTACAAGCTTTCTTCTCCAAAGTTAATGGTGGCTAGGGTTTGTGCTTTAGGAACTCTTTGGAACAACTTTCAATAACCTCCGTAGCCTATTTGGGTATTAGTGGGCTTAGTGGGTTAATGTCAAATCAGATATTAATTCCCAATTTTCGTAGGTTTTAATTCCCAAAAATCCAAAATTACCAAACTACCCCTATACGTTGTCGGTATGGCCAAAAATGCCCCGGGACCCAAACCAAACCCCCGGCTAGTGTTTTCTGACTATTTCGACCCTTCCGGACGCGTTGGGGCACTCAAAACGACCATACGGATAATAGGAATAAAATTCACATTTTAATTATCATAATTATATACCATGACGCGACTGTCACACGCGTCTCAACAAAATTTCCAAATTGCCGTATTTCAATCTCACGATAAATTTCATAATTCAAAATTCATATATAATCATATATGCACATATAATCAAATATCAACTCGCATCTCGCTAGTATTTTAACCCGGATTAATTTCTAATTAATACGCATTTAATTTAATTAATCCCATAAAATAAATATCCCAAAAATACGGGGTATTACATACTCCCCCCCTAATAATTGAATTTCGTCCCGAAATTCGGAACTAGAAATTACCTGGTAAGAACAACTCTATATAACGTTCGCGCATCTCACCCTCGCGCTCCCATGTGGACTCCTCGACATTATGATGTCGCCACTGAACACGCACTAACGGAACTATCTTTGACCGCAGTTTCCGCTCACTTCGATCCAAAATAACAATCGGCCCCTCCTCGTAGGAGCTATCAGGTTGGAGATCGATGTCCTCCAAAGCAATATGAGAATGAGCTAAATTGTCTCTAAGATATTTCCTTAGCGAGGAAATATGAAATACATCGTGAATTCGATGCAAATGCTCCGGTAATCCAAGCCTATATGCAACCGGTCCAATCCGCTCAATAATAGGAAATGGTCCCACATATCTCGGTGCCAACTTCCCTTTCTTCCCGAAACGCATAATCCCCTTAATAGGATATACTCTAAGCAAAACTTGGTCCCCCACTTGGAACTCCCTGAAGAACCTCTTCGCATCAGCATAGCTCTTCTGCCGATCCTGAGCTACCCGAATGCGACTCCGAATCAATTATATCCTTGCCGAAGTATCCTGAATCACTTCCGGCCCTAATAGTTTGTTGTCCCCCACCTCCAACCAACATGCTGGGGAACGACAAGGTCTACCGTACAACGCCTCAAATGGAGCCATGCCAATGGTGAACTGGTAGGAGTTGTTGTAAGAAAACTCTACCAGTGGAAGATACTGCTCCCATCCACCCCCAAAATCAATAATACTCATACGTAGCATGTCCTCCAATATTTGGTTTGTACGCTCTGTTTGCCCATCGGTCTGCGGGTGATACGCCGTACTCAACCGCAATTCCGTGCCCATGGCCTCCTGAAAACTCTCCCAAAACCGTGAAACAAATATCTTGTCTCGGTCAGACACGATATTTAGGGGCACGCCGTGAAGTCTCACTATCTCTGAAATAAAGAGCTGGGCATACTGTCCCGCAGTGTAGTCTGTCCTTATGGGTAAAAAATGAGCAACTTTGGTCAACCGGTCCACAATTACCCATATGGAGTCGTGACCTCTCTGAGACGTAGGCAACCCCGTGATAAAGTCCATGGATATGCTCTCCCACATCCACATCGGGACCTCCAATGGCTGTAGCAGTCCTGCCGATCTCTGATGATCCACTTTTACTAGCTGACAAGTGGCGCATTTAGAGACAAACTCGGTAATATCTCTCTTCATCCCGCTCCACCAATACTGTCGTCTCATGTCTTGGTACATTTTGTCCCCACCGGGATGTACCGCGAACCGTGAGCCGTGTGACTCTGCCATTACCTCGTGCCGCAATTCCTCCCCTTCCGGAACTACCAATCTTCCATTGAAGCGTAATCCCCCATCTGAGCTAACGGTATAGGACTCGGCTCCCTCTGCTAATAATTGAACTATCTACCCCTGACAGAACGAGTCATTTGTCTGTGCCCTTACTACCTTCGTGACAATCTGAGGTATAACGGTCATCACAGACATGAACGATCGGGCCACTGCATCCTGGTGTCCCAATTCCTTCCACTTGGCCTTCCACACCTCTGCCACTTCATCTGCTGGCCTACGGCTCAATGCGTCTGCTACCACGTTAGCCTTTCCCGGGTGATACTGGATATCGAACTGATAGTCCTTCACAAACTCAAGCCACCTTCGCTGTCGCATATTCAACTCTTTCTACGTGAATAGGTACTGTAGGGACTTGTGGTCTGTGAACAATCGAAACTTTTCCCCCAAAAGGTAATGTCTCCAAATACGAAGGTCGAAAACAACTGCCGCCAACTCCAAGTCATGAGTGGGGTAGTTCTTCTCGTGAGGCTTTAGCTTACGGGATGCATAAGCAATGGCCTGACTCTCCTGCTGTAATACACCTCCAAGTCCTTGCAAGGACGCATCGGTGTAAACTAAGTACTCAACTCCCGGTCTCGGCAATGCTAACACAGGTGCTGAGGTCAACTTATCCTTCAATTCATCGAATGCCAACTGACAAGCATCACTCCAGATGAATGGCACACCCTTACGAGTCAGATGTGTCAAAGGACCTGCTATCTTCGAGAATCCCCGAATGAACCTCCTGTAGTATCCTGCTAGGCCCAAGAAACTACGAATCTTCGTCGGTGTTATGGGCTATCCCCACTCCCTCACCGCGGATACCTTCCCCGGATCAACAGATATTCCCCGGTCGGAAATAATATGTCCCAAAAACTGGACCTCCTTCAGCCAAAACCCGCACTTCTCATACTTTGCATACAATTCGTTCTGACGTAGTGTCTGCAAAACTTGCCTCAAATGCTCGGCGTGATCCTCCTCTGTCTGGGAGTAAACCAGAATATCATCGATGAAGACAATGACAAACTGATCTAGGAAATCCCTGAACACTCTATTCATCAAGTCCATAAACACTGCTGGAGCGTTGGTCAAACCAAAAGGCATAACCCGAAACTCGTAAGAACCATACCTCGACAAGAACGCAGTCTTTGAGACATCCTCCTCCCTGATACGCAACTGATGGTATCCCGATCTCAAATCAATCTTCAAGAAAAAAGAAGCTCCTCTCAACTGGTCGAATAAGTCATCGATTCGAGGCAACGGATACTTATTCCGTATCGTGACCTTATTCAACTCTCAGTAGTCCACACATAATCTCAGTGAACCATCTCTCTTCTTCACGAACAACACAGGGGCACCCCACGGTGAAGTACTCCTCCGTATAAACCCCTGACCCAACAACTGCTCAATCTGATCCCGCAACTCCCTCATCTCAGCTGGAGCCATACGGTACGGTGCGCGTGCTATAGGTCTCGTACCTGGTAATAAGTCTATAACAAAGTCTATCTCTCGACTGGGGGGTAGGCCTGGTATCTCCTGAAACACATCAGAATACTCCCTGACAACTGGGATCGAATCTAAAGGAATCACAACCTCCTTAGAGGTGTCCTCCTCTAGGTAATACAAATGAGCGGTCGAGCCTCCCTCTGGGCGAGGCATCGCCACTACAAACATCTCTTACCCTGGAATGGAAAAAACAATGCTCCCACCGAAGCAATCAATCATGGCTCTATAATCAGCGAGCCAATCCATACCGATAATCACATCGTGAACATGCATATCTAATACCAACATATCTGCAGGTAATACCAGACTACCAATCTCTACCCCCACTCCCCGACATATAAAGAAAATAAGTGACCCACTCCCCAATGGTGAGTCTACACACGTCACTGTGCTCTCTGCCATAGCTAACAACCCTAAGGCTTTCGCAAAATGTGTAGCTATAAAGCAATGTGTTGCCCCCGTATCAAACAAAACCCGACCCATAGTACTATGGATAGGAAACATACCCTCAATAGCGGGTGGTGCCTGCGGAGCTGCTGCCTGGTGGAAGTTATAGACACGTCCATACTGTAACTGTCCCTGCTGCACAGGAACTGCTGGAATGGCTGGAAGAGCTGGCACCTGGGCTGGAGCTGGGAGGGCTGGTGGAAAAAGTGGCCTCTGTGGCTCATGTCGAGCACCCTGCTGCTGCTGTGAGAACCTGCCCCTATCAGGACAGTCCTGGCGTTTATGGCCAGTCTTGCCACAAACGAAGCACTTCCCCGTGAAGTTTCCCCCTCTCTGACCCTGCTGCCCCCGGCCCTGGTGGTCGTTACCGTTCCTCCACTGGCCCTGCTGAAACTGCTGTTGACCATTCTGACCCTACTGGTTCTGATGGCCGTTAGGACCCTGATGGCCCTGCCGGAAACCTCCCTGTTCGTGCCTAAAATTTCCTGACCTGAACCTCTTGTGATTCCCCTGCTGGGTACCCTGATCACCCTGCCTCTGCCCCTGAACAGATTGTGCCCCACTGGCACCATTTCCTCCAGTCCTGCCCTGATAGCTAGACTCTCCCGATCGTTTGCCCTCAGCCATGTGAAAGCGGTGATCCTGGCAATGGAGCAATGCATCGTTAACCACATCAGAATAAGTGGCTAACGAGAGGTTCCCTAACAAGTGCTGGCGAATCCTCCATGTCAACCCATCAGTAAATTTCTGTATCTTCTTCTCCTCTGTCGGTATCTCATCCGGAACAATGTTCAGAAGATCAGTAAATTCGGCCTCATACTCGGCCACAGTCTTACCCTCCTGCTTGAGTCTCATCAACTTCCCCCTCATCTCCGTGTGAACAGCTGACGGAAAGTACTTGCGGTCGAACCGCACCCAAAACTCCTGGATAGTAAGAGTATCTCTCTCCTCCACGGTGGTAATAGACTCCCACCACTGCAGTGCAGACCCCACTAGCTTAAAGGTAGCTAGTATCTGCTTCTGGACATCGGTGCACTCATACATCCTCAAGTGCCGTTGAATGTCCTTCCTCCACTGACTCGAAACTACCACATCGGAGCTACCTGCGAACTCCGGAGGGTGTGCTTTCTGAAAAGCATCACGTACACGTTCCCAAGCAGACGGGAATGCATGATCCTGAACTGGCGCGGCTATCGGCGCCTGAGGTGGTGCCTGCTGAACTACTGCTAGTGCGGCATTTACCGCCTGAGCCACAATGGCTGCAACCTCGGCGGCATTCATCGAGCCCTGAACTGGTGCGGGCTGTGGTTCTGGCGTTGCATCCCTGGGAACCCTTCGTGCACGTCGTGGAGGTATCTGAAATAAGAATGAAGTTTATAAGTTCGCAGTTATAAACTTAAAATAGCTGAAGAACGTAGAATATACAAAAGAATACAACAGTCCTAAAGTATAGGGTTCTACATCAAAGAAAGCTCGGCGGAAAACATAATAAGCCGTACAGATCCTAAAGGACACTAGAACCTGATGCTCTGATACCACCTGTGACACCCCGACTAATTAAATACCGGGTAGCTACTCCTTTATTAAATCAATACAAAATGCCAAGTTGGTTCAGTTGATAGCATCACTGTCGAAAACATTTTAGTAATTACTAACCACCAAGTATTTATAAAGTAAGTTGCCAAATTTTAAGTTAAGTTTGGTTAACATGCAAAAAGAATAGTGGAAGAGTCAACATAATCCATTCACCATAATGAAGTAATAAACTAACCAACAAATAAAATATAAGAGTCCGGAGGAAAACTCCTCACCACAATCCCACAAATGAAATAATAACACAAGTCTGAATCCTGAATTAATTACATGCCCGAAGTCTAAATAACTGAAATAAATGGAATGTCTCTACAAGAAATGGGCGACATGCCCTACAACTGATAAATCTGAATATAGAGTCAATGTAGATGAAGCGTCTACAAGCAAAGTCCTGTAACTTCCACAAACAGCTACAGCTCGTCACCTGAATGAGAATCCTAAGCATGGTGTCCTTGTGGCTGGGCACCTAAAATGGTTTTTACAAAAATAGATTTGAAAGCAAATGGGTCAGAGCCCGAAAGTGGAAATCATTTTGAAAACAGCAAGTGTTTTAATAACATTAAAACATTAAATGCAAAGTACATGTTAGGACGTGCACTCACATGAAATTCTCACCTCTCGACTACATGTGCACTCCTAACGTATCGTACCCATTCTAACTGACATGCATATCTAACCAAACCGAAATAAGTTCTACCCCTTACTACTCGATTTCCATATTACATTCTAGCGTTATCAAATAAATAGAGGGCTTTACTTAAACTCAGATTCTCAATTAGTAATACGATTCACTATCAAGTAACCCGTTACGTTTTCTCAAAACAATACCATAATTATATTCACAATATTAACATGAAAGTTCCCATTAATTAAGAGTATATATTCACGTCATAAATATACAATACAAGCACCCTGAGACTAAGCTGTGGTGCACCCATACTCTGCTATCCATCCCGGTACATCACGTACATAAGGATTACAAATTCCGAATCTCTCAGGAATTGATATAATAAACACCACACACAAAAATGGAGGCGAACATAGTTCAACATATCCATGGTCACGTACATACCTACGCTCTATAGTCAGCTATCTTAATAACTCACAATTAAGTCATTCTCTTGAACTATGTCCTCTAGGTACCACTCTAAATCCGGGCACACAAGGAGTAGATGGCCCTGAGCGAACGTAAACCTCCCGTGATAGCAAGTATGGTAGGTATGTCATACACATAAAATCAATACATATACTAAGTATTCACGCATCTTAGTAATCATCATAATATATTGGTGGTACACTTCTAAATATCATACCGACATATAATGCTACACAATATATATGTTCCCGGTTAATATAATAAATTAGACCGTCAATAGTTCTCGCATCGTAATAGACACTCACGTCCCACTTCCTATTTTCCCTTAGGTTCAAACTACACTACTAGGTTTGACTCCTCATTATATCCCAAACATCCCAAATATCACAATTAATCATCAAGGGGAGGTTATCTCTATATATAAACAAGGTTACGGGACACTCGGGATCAAAACAGGCTAAAAAGCCTAAACTGTCAACTCGTTCGAAGTCTCGTTCGAACGAGGCTGTTCGAACGAGAATTCGTTCGAACGAACTGGCCTATCTAACGAGGTCTCGTTCGAACGAAGTTATCGAACGAACTTCACCCTCGTTATAAGTCAATGGTCAACTCGTTAGAAGCTCGTTCGAACGAGTTCGTTCGAACGACCTGGGCAGGTCTTCTAACGAGCGACCAGATTCGAGCCCAGATTTCTTATTTTCGTTTTTCCCATCTCTCTACACCTCAAATCTCATCCAAACATTACTCCAATGATTATTTAAGGTTCCTAATCGTCCCTAAACATCCGTAGGTCACATATTAACATGTTTGGGGTGTTAATTCATCCTAGCATCATTCAAATATCAAATCTCTACATATTTTTCCCCAATTTCAAACACATGAACCCTAGAATTTATAAATCATCTAGAAGTCTAATTAAATCCATTTTTGGTTTCATACTAAGTGTAATATCATCAGAATAATCATCAAATACAAATCTACACGCAATTTCCTCATCAAGAATGTAATTTCTATTTCCAATTTAATGGGTTTTTCATTAACTCCCAAGAACAAATCATATTTTTATCAATTCCTACACATGGAAGAAACATTCTCTATAAAAACGAAATTAAATCACTTGCCTTAATGGTAACTCTGGATTTGATGACGAATTTGAAGAATGGTTCTCTCTCCTCTGCAGATTTCTCCTCTCCTCTCTCTCTACAAGCTTTCTTCTCCAAAGTTAATGGTGGCTAGGGTTTGTGCTTTAGGAACTCTTTGGAACAACTTTCAATAACCTCCGTAGCCTATTTGGGTATTAGTGGGCTTAGTGGGTTAATGCCAAATCAGATATTAATTCCCAATTTTCGTAGGTTTTAATTCCCAAAAATCCAAAATTACCAAACTACCCCTATACGTTGCCGGTATGGCCAAAAATGCCCTGGGACCCAAACCAAACCCCCGGCTAGTGTTTTCTGACTATTTCGACCCTTCCGAACGCGTTGGCGCACTCAAAACGACCATATGGATAATAGAAATAAAATTCACTTTTTAATTATCATAATTATATACCATGACGCGACTGTCACACGCGTCTCAACAAAATTTCCAAATTGCCGTATTTCAATCTCATGACAAATTTCATAATTCAAAATTCATATATAATCATATATGCACATATAATCAAATATCAACTCGCATCTCGCTAGTATTTTAACCCGGATTAATTTCTAATTAATACGCATTTAATTTAATTAATCCCATAAAATAAATATCCCAAAAATACGGGGTATTACAGGTAGTTAGAGATGGCTCTTCCTTTCATGGCTTTCTGTATGGCATAGGTGATATCAAACTCGGTTAGAAGCATCAACCAATAGGCCATTCGACTGGATAGGGCAGGCTTCTCGAGTAGGTACTTGATGGGATCTATTCGGGATACGAGTCTGATGAGGAAGGCGAGCGTGTAGTGCTATAACTTTTGGGTCTCCCAGACAAGAACAACACATGCTTTTTCCAATGCAGTGTAGTTAACTTCGTAACCGGTCAATTTTTTGCTGGCATAGTAGATGGATTTCTCTTTATGGGTTTCTTTAAGTTATTCGGCCAGCAAAAGTATCGATCACGGTTAGGTATAGGAGTAAGGGAAGACCAAGCTGTGGTGGCATGAGCACCGGAGGTCGGGTTAGGTATTGCTTAATTCGGTCGAAAGCTTCTTAACAAACTTCGTTCCAGACTTTGGTTGAATCCTTTCGGAGGATTTTGAAAATGGGTTCACAGATGGAAGTCAATTGGATGATGAATCGATTGATGTACTATAATTTCCCAAGGAATCCTCGAATTTATTTCTCCATTCGGGGAGGTGGCATCTCAAGTATGGTTTTCAGCTCCCTTTTTCATTGACCATGAATCCCAAGAGTTTTCCTTTAGTAATGTTGAAGATACATTTATGTGGGTTAAGCCGCATTTAGTACTGTCGCAGTTGTTCAAAGAATTTTTGAAGAGTGGGAACATAACCTTCTCTAGTCTTGGATTGATAATCATGTCATCTACATAGACCTTGACTTCCTTGTGTATCAAATCATGCAAAATGGTTATGGCAGCCCTTTGGTAGGAAGCCCCTGCATTTTTAGACTAAATAACATAACAGTGCGGCAAAAGGTTCCCCACGGGGTGATGAATGAGGATTTCTCTTAATGATCAGGGTGCATCTTGATTTAGTTATATTAGGTAAACCCATCGATGAATAACTTGAGAGAATGACTGGTTGCGTTGTCCACAATCATATCGATGTTGGGTAGTAAGCAGTCATCCTACAGAGAGACCTTGTTCATGTCTCAGTAGTCAACACACATGCGAACCTTTCCTTTTGATTTCGTTATGGGTACAATATTGGCTAGCTATGTAGGATATTCGATCACACGAATGAAGCCCACATTTAGTTGCTTGACTACATCTTCTTTTACTTTGAGTGACCATTCGGTGCTGGGCTTTCACAGAATCTGTTTGATTAGTTTACATTTCGAGAGAGTTAGAATCTCATGATGTGCTATCTCAGGGTCAATGCCGGGCATATCATCATAGGACCATGCGAAGACATCAATGAATTCCTTTAGTAGTTCTTCGAGTTACGTGCGCTCGTGCTCATCAAGGGTAGCCCATATCCTAATCTCGCGCATTTGGCTACTAGAACCGAGATTAATAATAATAGTTGCATCTTCATTAACTTGAATCCGATTATATTTTTTGTTATTAACCTTATTTAGATCAGTTAAGAATTATTCATTTGCAAAGTCATCATCATCAAGAGTTTGATTAGAATCAAGGCAATTAATGTAAGGCACAGCAAGATACTCAAAATCTTCGTTTATTTCATTGATAGGAAAAATAGCATTAAGAACCTTTTCGTAGGAGCTCTAAATTACATCAAAGTGAGAGGAAACAACTAAAGGGGAAAGGGGGTAAACATTAGGTTTAGGTTGAACATTAGCAGGTGGCACAGATGAAGCATGTCAGTTAAAAATAGGTGCATCAGCATCTTTTATGAGGTAGGATGGATCGGATGTTGTAGTCCCTGAGTGTATCATGCAGAGTGCTAGCCCCAGTATCTGTAAGTTGAAAGAGTCCTCAAAGTCGCTGTCCTTAGAATCCCTGATATCAGCTATGGTATCCTCAATGAGTGGTTATACACAATGTTGGGAACTTTCGGCCCATGGGTAGCTATCTTGAAAAAGGATCTCCATTCCTGGTTTTATCTTCTTGTCTACAGGGTCACACCAAGGTTCAGGGAAGCTACAAAAGGGGAAATCTTCACCCTCTCTAATGAATCTTTCGTTTAGGGAATCTTCTAAGATAGTTCTGGCGCATTATAACTTCCTCTTTAGTCGAGGCTGACGGATCAATCTGAGTTCTTCTTCTGAAGCCACAGGGAGGAAAATCCTCCTTCAATATAATAGGTTCAGTTATCCCTTGTTGTCTTGCCCTAGACCTAGTCCGGACATGAAGTGAATATTCTTGAACATTTGGATTACATTGACATTTCTATGAAGATCATATTCTAGACGAACCCTGTCTTTGAAGTCGTCTCCTACTGGGAGTAGGAGTGGTTCGACATGGAAGCCTGATAACAGCATATCGTTCACACCATGTTGTATCTCGAGTACCAGATTACTAATGCTTGCATTCTTGGGGTTGTCACTGTCTCCCAAGATGATGATAACTTGTCCATTGGCAAAGAACTTCAATTTCTGATGAAGGGAAAAGACACCCCTTTGATACTGTGGAGCCATGAACGTCTAAGTAGCAAATTGAAATAGGCTGAGATGTCGATGCTTGGAATTCAACAAAAGGATTTATAGGGATAGCCCCTATTACAAGCTTGATATATCCCATTACTTATCGGTTGGTGTTATCATAGGCACATACGACATCAGAGGTTGGAGCAAGGCGCTCATTTTTAATCCCAAATAGTTTAGGGTTCTTAACGGGCAAATATTCAGAGCTGATCTATTATCGGCGAGTGAGAGGGGGATAGTTTTCCCGATAACTTCAACAGATATATTAAGAGCATGACTGTGGTTGGGACTAGTCTTAGGGATTTCCTTTTCAGAAAAGGAGAGCATTCGAGTACAGGCTAAGGATCCAACTAGGTTCACTACTTCTTCTGATGTGGTTGAGGGAGGAACTATGGGTCCTGGGAGTAGCTTGATTAGGGCATTTCAGTGTAGTTAGGAAGACATAAAAATTCCCCGTAGAGTGATGTTAGCTTGGGTTTTCTTCAGTTGATCAAGGACATTACTTTCTTCAAGAGTCATTTCTGTCATAGGGAGATTCTCAACACCTTTCCCTTTATCGCCTACTGATGGTAGTAAGTTTGGGTTCTGATAATGTCTCCCTGACCTGGTCATGTGGTTCACGGAAGAGGGGAAAGATAGAAACCCTTTTTTTTCATCGATATCGGGATGCTCAACTTCCTAGTTGATCTCTCCTCGCAGCTCTTCAAATGATATCATTCCACATAGATTGTCTATCACACTATTCTTTCCTGAATTTGGCTCTTCATATGACTCTTCAAAATCATCCCCCCATTCGGTGGCAACGATATTATCTTTCAATGCAAAGTCAATACACTCTATAACTTCTATGGCCTCTTCGTATAATTCTTCCCATTCGGTAGGGAAATGCAGGACTGAAGGGACCAGGTGCCCTTATAATTTCAAAGCGTCGAGCAGCTATCACCAGTCTATCGAAACAAATCCACTATAATCTGGACAGGGTCATCTAAACTGACTTTGTCGACCAGCACTTCCCAGTTGTCTGACTCTCGGGCCCATTTTCGAGCTTCTAAGAACATCCCATCGAATCTCTGACAATCGACGGTCATCTGGGAGGGCAATTTCAACCCGAACTCTAGGATTCGGTTCAGCACTTTTGATAATTCCATATCTTTACCTCCAAAATGGGTACGGACAGCGAAGCATGCTCTGGTGAGGAGTGATAAGGCTTGGTCGTCAAGACTGGTAGGGTGTAAGAGGAAATGTGGGCATATTTGGAGAGATTTATGAGAGTATACTGTAATACCCCGTATTTCTGCATAGATAGGAAAATACATTTTATTTAAATTACATGAGTAGAGTAATTTAAAGTGATGTAATAATAATAATGATTATTAAGTGATTAATTAATCATTATGGCTATTAGACATAAATTGAAAGTTAGACTGATTAATATGATGATTAAAAATTTACTAAATGTGAATAGTAAATATTGAATGTTGATATGTACGGCCTAGCGATTTATATGGGCGTACCTGAGTTTATCTCGAACGAGTGTCGCGCGAAGACAAAATTGAAGGTGAGATGAAAACATATTTTACGAGACTCAAAAGATAATTTAGAATCCACAGATGATTCCAAAAGGTTCGAATTAGTCAAAATAGTGTACCCGGGGTACTAGTTGAGTGATGGGTCATTTTTGGGCTAAACCGGGACCATACAAGGGCATTTCGGTCTCTTTACATTTAAGGATGAGTAGACCTACGAATTTTGGAACCCTAAGTTAGATTATAAGAGTTGGAGTCTAGGGTTAGAGAGGAGGGAAATACACCATAGCCATTAGAGAGAAGAGAGAAACAATTTCCTAAGGCAAAAGAAGGAAGTAGGAAGAATTCAAAGGAGATTTCACTACCAACTTATTGGGAAGAAGGATTGAATGATAAGAATCATCAATCATCAACAACAACCACGAAATCAGACTCTACAAAACATAAGGCAAGTGGTTATTTGCAAAATAAAATGAGTTACAATACCCATATATAAGTTGTAGGAAGAACATGATTTTTATGATATTTTTGGGAGCCAACACTTGAATATGATCCATGATTAATAGGGATTTCATGTAAAACATTTTTTATCTCCAAATAATCTGATATCATAGAAGACTTGATGGTTAAATCGAACTAAAAAATTGGACTTATGATGAAAAGATAGAAAGAATGTATTTTTAGGGTTCTTGAATAATAAGAAGATTTTTAGTTAATCTGGACGAAATTTGCAATGATTTTGTAGTTTTAGATCGTTAGTAATCATCCCAGAATATGTAGGAATGATTAGAAATTGTTAGTTGCAAGTGTAGTGAATTATCATGGGAGATGGATAAACAAAAATGGTGTAACCCTCATGAAGAAGACGATATGGGTCTGTCACTGCTCGATCGATCGATCGACCCTTGAATGTCGATCGATGACCATATCCCATCGATCGATCGACCCTAGCTATACTTTAGAGAATTTTATGGAAAAATTTCTTTTCAATTACCGTCACTTAATTGGAACCTTAGTGATGACATTTTACCTATGAAGGGACTTAATAGATACCAGTTGGTGTACCGTGAGATTTCTTCATAACTGATTGAGTGTGAAATTTGGAGAAATGGACCGACGGGAAGGTAACCGATTGAGTCATGTGTCGGGAATATGAGAATTTAGTTACGAAAAAGAGTGAGAGTAAATTACGAAAAAATACTAGTAGGTTAGAGATAGCTTAAGCACTGAATCAAGGGAGGGGTAACTAGGACCCTTAGAGTTGCGTGAATACTTGAATAAACGCGATAGTGAAATAAATCGTAAATTAATGAGTACGGTGAATATAAGTAAAATATGTTACGTACGGGCGTGATTTGATAGGTCGGGTGTGTACATACTAAATTATATGAATTTTTGGGTTAAGAGAATTATACCTAAATTAATTATGTTAGGGTCGATGAGATATTCCGAACTAACATAAAGTTACTATATGTTTGGGGTCGATGTAAAATGTCGAACCAAACCTTAAAACTGGTGTCGCGATGAAAGAGTCCCGATCCAGAATATGTGTAAATATATATATATATAGTTGGGGTCGATGGATAATTCCGAACCAACTCTCACTTGGGGTCGATGAATCATTCCGAACCATGAGTCCTTTATGTGTGTCAAAAGGATATGTTAGTGATAACTAATATTTAATACATGTTGCGTGATAAAATGTATTCCATATGTACAATCTACCGACTTAGGATAGTAGATAATGAGATGGATTGAAAATATCTTGGTAATAATTAAGTAGCGTGATGTAATTATTATAAGAATAAGGATAACAAGAAGTAACTAAGTTATCTACGTTTATAGCATATGAAATATGGATTATTAAAATACTGCGAGTATGTTATGGGGACCTAGCGAGGGGGTACATGCAGTGGGGTATTCTGATCTAGTTAACTGGGGTAGTATAACTAGGTGAATTAAGTACCCTCGTTAGACATGCACTATAGAAGAGAGGTGAGGAAGCTCAAAGGAGTGTGCGAAATCTTAATATGTGTAATCAATAACTCAATTGTGAAAACTGCTTGCAAAATATTTTTAAATGTTTTTTAGTACTAACTCTTGCTATGTAAAAAATTTTAAAAACCTTTTAGGTGCCCAGCCACAGGGACACCCAGCATGATTTCATTCCAGAGATTTGGGAGTTGCAGCATGTGTGGATGTTGCAGGGATTGTTTAGACGTTTTCTCTTTTTCAGTTCTAGTGCAGGATCTCAGTTTTAGTACTCTCAGTGGGGACGTGTTGTCCAATCTTTACTTTTATAGTTATTCTGATTTTGGATTTTAAGTTGGTTTTCTTGGCCGTGGTTTTCGGCAAGACTTTATCTGTATTCAGTTATTTATGCGAATTATTTTAGTATTGCTGGAATTGTATCGTTTCGTATGGATTGTTTATTCTGCTTAAGGAAGTTAAAATTTGGCACTAGTTTAATTTCACTTAGGTGGTTAGTAATTTAAAAAGTTTTCGACAGTGATGCTAAGAATGAACCATTTAAGAAACCTGTTTAAATTAAATTAAGGCTTGATCACCCAAGGTTTAATTAGGCGGGGTGTTACAGATGGTATCAGAGTATCAGGTTCTAGTATCCATAGGATCTGTATGGCTTACTGTGTTTCAGCGTAACGTTTGGTTGTATTAGAGCCCTACTATTAGGACTGTTGATTCACTATCCGCTTTTGGGTTATCGTACATCTGCTCTTAAAATTTTGTATAAACTGTGTACCTATATAATTTGATCTTTGTGGAGGCAATTATTATGCAACACAAATAAATATGAAAGAGGTGACAACCAAGAAAAAACAAATAAAAGGCCAATCACACAACAACGGGAGTACGTGGTTCAGCAAAGAAGTGCCTACGTCCACGGTGGTTCAGTCAGTGTTATTTCTCTATATTCTGAAAAGTAAGTACAGAGAATACAACTCCTTTTTTTGCCCCGGATTTGGGTTTAATTTATACATGTATGTGTTGGAGTAGTGGGGGTGATAGGTTCCTCTTTATTAGCCATCTCCCTTTCATGGGATCGTGTTCCCCCACAACTTCTCTTCATGGCATCGTGGAGTAAATGGATGAGTACCAGAGGTAATGGGCCTGGGTTTTGGGCCGCTGAGGAGGGGCTACTCGTCCAGGCCTTATGGTGATAGAATCGGGGTACCCACAATTGCCCCTAAATTTGTTGGGCCGTTCTTATGGGTCCGATGAATTTAAATGATCAGCAATGATGGTTGATTTCTTTGAAAACTGTGAGGTTGCTTTGGCGGCACCCGCTTCGCTATCCGTGCGTTATGATTAGTTTTGAAGGCTTGTTGGAATAAGACACATTTTCTCTTCGTCGTTCCAGCTTTTCCAGCAATCTTCCATCTTCTGAGAACTCTTGAGTTTTGTATCTTCTGTTTTCGGTCTCCACTCTCGTCGCTTCTTCGCCTTTTGATCTGATCTTCTGTCCTGTAAGTCTTTCGTGCCCTTTTTCTTGAGTTTATAGTTTTTCTTGTATTTTTCCAATGGCGAAGATTGGAGATAGGTCGGTAACTGAGTTTAGAAAATTCTACGGTATTCCTGAGTGGGTAGAGATTGAGTGTTGTGCCTCGCCGCCTAGGAACGTTAGGGACATAGAGGATGCACATTGGATTCACGTCCTGTTGCTCTCCCAGGGGGGTCTTACCTTTCCCCCTAATGGTTTGTTCCTGCACTTTTTTAGTTATTTTGGTATTGTGCCTGCACAATGTTCGCCCAATGTATGGAAAATAGTGAACGGTGTGCACAGGATAAATCAACTGTACGGCACAAGGTTAGGGCTTGTCGAGGTCTGCTTTTGTTATTCTTCTCGTACGAGTTCAGGTGTTCTGTACCTTAAGGCTAGGAGCCCTGATAGGGTGTTGGTAGTAAATTTACCTGATTCCCATAAGGACTACTGGCAAGAAGGGTTTCTCGTTAGGAACTGGCAATACTCCCCTCAATTTGAAGGGTCGAGGTCTGAGAGGTTCACTATTCCCTTTTATGGGGAAGAATATATAGGTAGATGTTGTATTATTGTTTCAACCTTTGCGGACTTTGTGATTTCTCTAACTTCTCCTTACTTTCTTTTTTTCCAGCGAAGATAAAGAACTTGGAGTCAGCTCTCAGCGAGGTTCGTATCTCGGAACTGGTGAAAGCTTGGAACATCAGGGAACCTTTGGGTGACGGCGAGCATCCTAGGTCTGCTGCTTTTCTGCTTGAATACAAGAACACAGGCTCCAGCTTCATAGCCCGACCTGTGGAAAGTGTTCCGGACTTTGAATCTTCCGAAGAGATTTCAGCTGAGCCCATCCAATTGGACGAGGAGGAGAGCAGCTCGGAGAGCGAGCCTGCAGGTGTTGTGAGTAACTTGGGTGGAGGCAGTGCTGATAGTAGCAGTTCATCGAGTACTACCAGCAGTCCAGGTGAAGAAATGCCTCCCAGGAAGAATCTAATCCGGGATGATGATGATGATGATGATGTGCTTCTTGCACAGAGGTCCAAAAAATCAAAGACTGTCTCCGGGGCCATAGCTACTGGTTCTCGGCCTCCCTTTCAAGAGCAAGAGAAGAAGAAGAGGGAGGAGGAGCAGGCGAGGGAGAGGGAGAAGAAAAAGGAGGAGGAGAGGAAGAAGGTGGAAGAGAGAAAGAGGAGGGAGAAAGAGAAGGAGGAGGAGAGGAGGAAGATGGAACTGAGGACCAAGACTGGTCAAGCCTTGGTCCCAGTATCTGCTTTGCCTGAGGGGGCTTCGGTGGCCACCTCTCCTCAACTCGCCCCTGCGCTGCTTGAGAGGGCAGTCCTCCCTGCAGATCGCGAGAGGGCGTCAGGGTCTGATCAACTGGCCTTGCAAGCTAGCCAGAGGCTTGCCTTGGTAAGGTTTCTTTTCTACTTCCCAACTTCTTCTAATCTGTTTTGATGGTTTCTTCTTTCTGATCTTTCCCTTGTTTTCTGCAGTTTGTGACTGACTTCGCTGTGCTCTATCGCTCTCGCGACGAGCTATTGAGAAGGAACAACGAGCTGGAGCAGCAGAATTCTACTCTGGTGGCCAGGGGTTCTCAGCTGGAGGCCGATCTGAAGGCTGCTGATGCGGCTCGAGCTTCTTCTGCCTTGGCCCTTGCTAATTCTGCTCGCGAGAGAGATAATGCTGTCAGGGAGCTCGACGAGCTGAGGAAGTCATATGAACAGGTCTGCTCTAGCAAGCTGGACCTTGTGGAGAAGAACAGGGTTCTTGTCGAGCAGCTGGAAGCGGAGAAAGCCCAGGCAGCCACTGTTAAAGAAGATTCATACAATTCTGGCTGGGCTGCTGCGTATGAAGACGCCGAGGTTCAGATAGGCTATATCAGCCGTCTGAACTTCAAGAAGGGGTGGAACAAGGCCCTTGTGGCTGCTGGGGTGGATGTTGCGTCCCCGCTTTTTGACGAACATGATCCAGAGCCCAAGTCAGTTGTGGATGAGGAGCCAGCCCCAACTGCTGAAGGGGTCAATCCCGCTTCTCAGGCGACTCTTGCTGATGCTTCCGTGGTCGAGGGGGCAGTGCACACCTCTGTAGAGGGTGACGCCCCTGCTGATGCTGAAAAGGACAAGGGTCCGTCCACCGAGGTTGCTAAGTGATAGGGTTTCTTTGTAATTTTTTCCTTTTTTATTCTGATGTAACCTCGCTCATTATCAATAAAAAGGCTTCATTTTTGTTTATGCTGATTTCTTTTTGTTCTCTTCCTTTCTTTTTTACTTGTAGTTGGTTGATGCTAATGAATATATCCCTGCCACTTCACATCTGGGTAGGACTCTCGGTCTAAATGCGAGTCCTGCTGTTCGCCAGGCCTTCGCTAGACTCTGCCGGTTTGCTAAGTTAAGTAACAAAAAATACAAGGATCAGTCTGAGCTGGTGGCCAAATTGAAGGACAGGCTCCAGGAAATGGAAGAGATCGGAGCTTCAGTGCAAGAAGAAGTTAGCGAGCTGAGAGCCAAGTTACTGGAGGCCACCGAGATCAATCAAGTCGTGGAGTTTCTTCAGCGGGAGAATGACGACCTGAGGCGGGAGGTCTCGAGGCTTAAGGAGCATTCGCCGAGCACCGCTCCGGCAGTCCTACAGGGTTCTTCCTCGTCGCGAGCTGCTCGACCTCCCCTCCCGCGTGCTGGTAGGAGTACACGGGGTAGGAGTAGGGAAGTTGAGGAGCAGCGTGAGAGGGAAATAGAGGAGCTGCGCGGTGATGTCCGGCGAGCTTACGTAACTGCTGCTGGGCTCCAGAGGGACGTCACCCGACTGTGGCATCTATTCAAGAAGGGCCCTCGCCAAGTGTGGACTGATGGCTATGATCAGGGCTGGTTCGATGCTCCCACGAGATTATCAGAGTTCGAGGAGCTTTCCTTCATCAGGGGGTGGTTGAGTGCTCTTAGAGAGCTGCAGGTCCCAAGGAATTCGATATTGTGGTATCGGCATGAGATGTCTCCGTCTACTCTGATGCCCAATCCATTCAGGCGAGATGACCGATGGATTCCTATCGATGTTATTCCTCGGCGGCTACTGGAGTTGGACACAAATGAGGTTGTTGAGGAACTCGATCCTGCCCCTGATGACGGGAGGAGAGCTAAGGTTGCTGACTACCTTGCTCGGAGGCTTCCCCCTTCTTGATAGTTTGTTTTTTAATAATTGTAAATGCTTTGGGTGAACCTTTGCCGACTAAACATGTACTATTATTGTTTGTAAATATAAAAGATTAATGGAAAGTTTGAGTTTTGGGCTATTTTGCCGACTAAACGTGTTTATCCAATCTCTGTTATATTTTTGCAGCTTCACAATCTTTATCTTGTCATGTGAGTGTCCGCCCAGTCCAGTATTAAGAATACCATTGTGCTCTCTCTTTACCTTTTAGGTCGTGTCGTCACACTCCCTTAGGTCTAAGAGGGGCAATTGGCGAGGACACACCTGTTTTTGGATGTCTTCATCCAGTTAGGATTTTGTTTAACCAAAATAGGTTTGATGCCTAAGAATATTCTGTAGGGCTTCATATATTGCCATGGGCAATGCTAAGAGGTCTGTCGTGCTTCGTGACGATGACCTGAGGAGGGGTGTTCCCCTGCTATGTCAATTATGATACCTGTGATTTGAAAAGGATGTGCAATAAGATATAATTGTTACTTTTTTAGAGAGTAATTAACTGAGAGATTCTTATTGGTGAATAGAGAAATAAACTGTCTTTCCCCAAAATGAGTACAATAAAAGATCTAGCAATAGAACTCCTAAAAGTAGAATTTCTTGAGATTAGTTGCGTTCCATGCTCGTGGTATCTCTCTGCCCTCCATCGTTTTCAAATGATAGGCACCTTGGAGATCGTCTCTAATTATCTCATAAGGTCCTTCCCAGTTTGGGCCCAGTTTACCATCTGATGGCTTCACTGTGTTGCCCAGGACCTTTCTTAGGACATAGTCTCCAACTTCGAACTTCCTCGGATTGACCTTTTTGCTGTAGTGCTTCGCGAGCTGTTGCTGATAACTCGCTAGTTTTACTAGGGCAAGTTCCCTGCGCTCGTCGGCCAAGTCGAGTTCAGCGAGCAAAGCCTGATCATTCTGATTTTGCTCGACAAGGTCGGATCTCATTATAGGCAATCCTGCTTCTAATGGGATGACCGCTTCCATACCATATGCTAGTGATAATGGCGTCTGACCTGTGGCTCGTCTGGGAGTCGTTCTGTATGCCCATAGGACATGTGGTAGCTCGGTAGTCCACGTGCCTTTTGCTCGTTCTAACCGCTTTCTTAATCCAGCGATCACTATTTTGTTGGAAGCCTCAGCTTGTCCGTTGCTCTGAGGATAAGCTACCGAGCTGAAGTGGTGCCTGATCCCGTGTTGGTCTCAGAAGTCCTGAAAGGGGCCACTCTCGAACTGTGTTCCATTGTCAGTGATGATGGTTCTGGGGATCCCGAATCGAGTGATTATATTTCTCCATATGAACTTCATCATGTCAGCATCTCGGATGTTCGCCAGTGGTTCTGCCTCGATCCAATTGGTAAAGTAATCAGTTGCGACCAACAGGTATTTGCGATTGCCGGCAGCGGTGGGAAGTGGTCCCACGATGTCCATTCCCCACTGGGCGAAAGGCCAGGGGCTGGTCAGGGATTTCAATTCGCTGGCAGGCTGGTGGACCATGGGGGCGTGAAGCTGGCATTTTAGGCATTTGCGGACATAAACTGCGGAGTCTCTTTGCATATATGGCCACCAGTAACCTTCCTTTATTGCTCGGAAGGCTAGAGACCTTCCTCCGACGTGACTTCCGCAGGTTCCTTCGTGGAGCTCGTGAAGCACTGTCTTGACATCGCCTGGGTGGACGCACCTAAGGTAGGGGCCGGAGAAAGATCTTTTATACAAGTAGCCTCCCGTGGATAAGTGAAAGCGAGCATCTTTGATTCTTATCTGGTGGGCAGTCCTCTTATCCTCTGGGAGCGTTCCGTTTTTCAAATAGTCTCTCAAGGGATCCATCCAACTAGGGGCCGGTTCCAATTGGAGTATTTGTTTCGCTTTTGTCAGCTCGCAGTTGGGGTGAATGCTCGGGCAGCTAAGGAAATCGATGGGGATTATCCTTTTAAGGCTGGAATCAACTGCCGAGCTTAGGGCTGCCAAGGCGTCAGCGTGGCTGTTCTGCCCCCTGGGAAACTGTTGGATGTTGATTTCTTCAAAGTTCGTCATCAAGTTTCTTACCAAGGAGAGGTAGGCTGCCATCCTCTCATCCTTCGCGTTGTAATCTCCACTTATCTGATTGGAAACTAGTTGCGAGTCTTCGAATACCTGTAAATGCTTTGCTCCTAGAGTTTGCGCCCTTTGGAGACCTGCAATTAAGGCTTCGTATTCTGCTTCGTTGTTGGAGGCTGCAAATCCCAGCCTGATTCCTTGCTCGAGGACTGCATTTTCTGGAGTGATGAGAACAATTCCTACTCCTGCCCCCTTTGAGTTGGAGGCTCCATCAACGAATAGCTTCCAGCTTCCCCCTGTAGCCTGGCTGTTTTGTTCTGTTGGCTTAGGCTGGTCGAGAGGTTCTTCGCCCTTGAATTCAGCTATGAATTCAGCGAGGATTTGACCCTTGATAGCTGTCCTTGGTTGAAATTGGATGTCAAACCGGCCGAGCTCGACTGACCACTTAGACAGTCTGCCTGACAAATCCGCCTTCCTTATGACAGCTTTGAGTGGGTGTGATGTAAGGACGATGATCGTGTGAGCTTCGAAGTAATGCTTTAGTTTCCTCGAGGACATTACTAGGGCGAATGCGAGCTTTTCCAATGGCAGGTATCGCTGCTCGGCCTCTAGTAAGGTTTTTCTCGCGTAATAGACTGGATGTTGGATCCCTGTGACTTCACACATTAGCGCTGAGCTGATAGTATGGCTGGATACAGAGAGGTAGAGGTACAAAGGGTCCATTTGCTGTGGCATGACGAGCAGTGGTGGGGAGCTTAGGTAGGATTTGAGCTCGCCTAATGCTTGCGAGCAATCTGGGGTCCATTCTATCGTTTTGCTGCCTTTTAAGAGTTGGAAGAAGGGCTTGCATCTCTCGGAGGATTTAGAAATGAAATGATTTAGAGCAGCGAGCATTCCAGTGAGCTTCTGTACATCGCGGATTGTGCGAGGAGGTTGCACCCGTTTAATTGCCTCAATCTGGTCCGGATTTGCCTCTATGCCACGCTTGCTGACCAAATACCCAAGGAACTTTCCTGACTGGACACCGAAGGAACACTTGCTCGCGTTGAGTTTCATTCGGTATTTCCTGAGGATTTCGAAGGTACTTGCCAGGTCAGAAAGGTGGTTTCCTTTCTCCTTGCTTTTGACGAGCATGTCGTCGATGTAGACCTCCATCGTGTTTCCCATCTGTTTTTTGAACATTTTAGTAACCAGCCGCTGATAAGTTGCCCCTGCATTTTTTAGCCCAAAAGGCATGACCTTGTAACAGTATAAACCAACCGTCGTGATAAACGCCGTTTTATCCTGATCTGGGGCATATAAGGGAATCTGGTGATAGCCTGAGTATGCGTCCAGGAAACTCATTCGCTCGTGAGCTGCAGTGGCGTCTACTAGTTGGTCTATTTTTGGAAGAGGGAAGCTATCCTTGGGGCAGGCTTTGTTGAGGTCAGTGAAGTCTATGCAAACTCTCCACTTACCGTTGCTTTTTGGAACTACCACTGGGTTGGATAACCATTTGGGGAACTGCACTTCCCGTATGGATCCTACATCCAGCAGTTTTTCGACCTCCTGTTCTATTGCTTTGGCTTTCTCGGGAGCAGTTCGTCGTGCCTTCTGTGCTATCAGCTTGAATGTGGGATTGACGTGCAACCAATGGCAGACCATATTGGGATCGATTCCTGGCAGCTCGTAGGGTTCCCAAGCGAAAACATCTATGTTGCTTCTGAGTAAGGTTAACAAATCCTTTTGCTCTTCGTTAGTGAGTGAGGTCCCGATCAGGAAGACTCTGCTGTTGTCGCCTTCCCTAGCAATTACTTCTACCAGGTCTTCTACAACCCGTTCGGAGGGGAGGAGCATGGTCTCTTCCACTCCGGGCCTTCCATATTTTAATTGCTATTTGGAAGGGATTGCACCTTCCTCCACTTTCTTGCTGGTTCGAACGTCTTTTTTCTCTGGCTTTGGTCGGATGGCCGCTATGAAGCACTTTCTCGCCATCGCCTGGTCGCCATGTATCTCCATCACTCCCCGCTCGGTGATATATTTGAGTTTCTGGTGGTAGGTCGAGGAGACTTCCTTCATTGCATGAAGCCATCCCCTTTCGAGGATGGCTTGATACGGTGAATCGATGTCGACCACCAAGAATTCGATCATTTTCGAAACACTCCCAGCGAGCACTGGTAGTACTATCTTGCCCAAAGGCATGGTCATTTTTCCAGCGAAGCCGACTAGAGGGACAGTGGTTCCCTTCAGGTCGGCGATGTCCAACTTCAATTTTCTGAACAGGTCGATGTACATTACTTCGGATGAGCTTCCTTGATCGACGAGCAGCCTGTCGATATCAAAGTTGGCTATCCTAAGTGTAATGACTAAGGCATCGTGATGTGGGGTCCTCACTCCCACAAGATCTTCATCCGTGAAGACAATATGCTTGTTGTAGTTGATGTCCTCTGCTCGGTGGCATTTTCCTGCCTGTGATTTCACTGGATCAATTTGAAAAGCTTGCATTACTGCTGTCAGCTTCTTTACCTCCATCTGAGCTGAGTTGCCCTGGATTTGCTTAACATCGGATACTCCATGGATTACTGCGAATTCGTGTCCGGTGTCGTCTTCTAATACGTTGTCGGGTTTTGCCTCCTTGTGGACAGTCACTCTCTCTACCTTCCTTTCCACAAAGTCATTCAAATGTCCGGATTGGGCCAACTCCTCGAGGTGGGACTTAAGAGCCTTGCAGTGCTCGGTCTTATGTCCTCCCTCTTTGTGGAAGGTGCATCTCAGCGCATTGTTTCTTTTCGATGGGTCTCCTCCCATTTTTCGGGGCCATTTGATGAACGGCTCATCCTTGATCTTAGCGAGAATTTTGTAAATTGGTTCTTTGAAGACGGTGTTGACTGCCTGGAACGACTTTACAACGTCAGGGCTCCCTCCGTTCTTGGGGCCATTCTTTCTCCCATTCTTTCCTCCTTTTTTCTAGTTATCAGCTTTCTCACTTCCCTTCGTGGCGAGCTTGGCTCGATCGTTTTCACCTACGTTAAGGCGGGTGACATCTTCCACCTTTGCGTATTTCTCAATCCGGGCCATCAGGTCATCAATGGTGGTTGCTTCCTTCTTTGTCAAGGACTGGTAGAGGAGGGAAGAGCTAGGTAGCCCAATTTTGAATGAAGCCACTGCCACCTCTTCTGCGCAGTCTTCGAATTCGTTGAATAACTCCCAGTACCTTTTCGCGTAGTCTCGAAGTGTCTCCTGAGGAGTTTTCTTCATCGTCAATAGAGCATCCATCCTTTTAGGATGGGAGATGCTGGTGATGAACCTGGCCGTAAAGAGTTCGGCCAGGGATTTGAAATTTCTGATGGATCGGTGAGGGAGTTTCTCGAACCATTTCTGGGCCACGTCATGAAGGCTTGAGGGGAAAATACGGCACATCAACGCATCTCGGTGATTCCAGAGGGTCATAGCCTGCCGGTACTGCCTGACATGATCAATGGGATCAGTCTTCCCGTCATAAATCTTGAACCTTGGAATAGCAAACTTTTTGGGAGCTTCTTCTTCTTCAATTTCCCTTGTGAAGGGCGATTTCATCTGGGTCTTGAGGGCTCTCCTGGCGAGTTCTCTGGTTGACCTGGTGCCGCGGTGAGCTGGATGTTGGTCCATTTCTCTGCGGACTAGGTTCCGTATGTTGTCGTCGCTGCGAGCAGGGCTCTAATAGCGGCGAGCTTTTCTTAGTTGCTCACGGAGGTCGTCGTCTGAGTCGCCACCTTCGAACCCTTGATGTTTCCGCCTAGGGCTCCTTCCTCGGCTGCGAGATTTGCTCGCCTGAGGGCTAGGAGTGCGATAGGGGCGTCTCCTGGTATCAGGACGTAGTTCTTTTTCCAGTTTTTCCAGTCTTCTTTTCAGGCGAGCATTCTCAGCCTCATACCTGCGAGAAGACTCCCTCTGCTCGTGGAGCCTTGCTTCGTATGCATCGATCAATCTGGATATCTGAGTGGACCTCGCTGGTCCTTGACTTTCTTCTGAGGCTGGCCTTTCTAAGCGAGCACCTTGATCGGAACGTCGAACTTCAGACCTAATCCTGCGAGGAGCGGGTGGCTCCTGAATGTCTCCTGCTTGAGGAGCGTTGCTGCTGTGACCAGACATCTTAGATTTTTTTCTCGGTGTGGGCTCTTCTCAAGGAAAGATAAACGGTTCCCACAGACGGCGCCAATTGTGGAGGCAATTATTATGCAACACAAATAAATATGAAAGAGGTGACAACCAAGAAAAAACAAATAAAAGGCCAATCACACAACAACGGGAGTACGTGGTTCAGCAAATAAGTGCCTACGTCCACGGTGGTTCAGTCAGTGTTATTTCTCTATATTCTGAAAAGTAAGTACAGAGAATACAACTCCTTTTTTTGCCCTGAACTTGGGGTTTAATTTATACATGTATGTGTTGGAGTAGTGGGGGTGATAGGTTCCTCTTTATTAGCCATCTCCCTTTCATGGGATCGTGTTCCCCCACAACTTCTCTTCATGGCATCGTGGAGTAAATGGATGAGTACCAGAGGTAATGGTCCTGGGTTTTGGGCCACTGAGGAGGGGCTACTCGTCCAGGCCTTATGGTGATAGAATCGGGGTACCCACAATCTTATTTCAGATGCCACCGAGGAGGCAGCGAGCGGAGAGGGCTGAAGCCAGAGATGTGGTGAGGGAGGCTCATCAGGAGCCACAGGTGCCGCTGCCACCACCCCCACCCGAGTTAATTTCCATTACTCAGGTGGCAGTGATAGTGGCTCAGGCAGTCGAGACAGCGATGAGGGCCATGGCAGCCTACTTTCCTCATCCCCAAGTACCACCTCCCGTAGCACCGGTAGTTCAGGCCCCAGCAGGGCCATTTACTTGGCAGCGAGTCAGAGAGACATTTCAGAAAGGGCATCCACCCGAGTTCCAGGGTAGTACCGATGTAGTGGAGGCGTGCAACTGGAAGAAAAATATCCAGCGCCACTTGCGCATGCTAGAGTGCACGGAGGTACAGAAACAAATTCTAGCCACTTTTCGTCTCTCGGGAGCGGCCTTACAGTGGTGGGAGTCAGTTACCACCACCGAGGAAAGGGACACAATGGCAATTTCTGAGTTTGGGGTGCGGTTTGACCCCAAGTATTTTCCTCCAGCACTAGAGTCAGAGATGAGGAAGAAATTCACCAAGGTGGTTCAGGGTGACCGCTCAGTTGCTGATTATGAGGAGGAGTTTACCCGCTTGGCTAACTTTGTGCCAAATGAGGTGAGCGATGAGGAGCGGAAGAAGTTAAAATTTATGGATGGCTTGACCAGGAGAATAAGACAGCATTTGATCGGCAATCCGGCGTTGGTAACTTACACAGATGTCGTCAATGCCGCTCTACTACACTGTCAGGATCACCGCTTTCATGCGTAGGGAAACAAGATAGGTGAGCCTAGCCAACCGAGCAAAGTGGATGGAAGTAGTGGCAGCAGCACACCACAGCAGCAAACAGTGGGCCAGCTAGGGCAGGATTCCCGACAGTGGAACTCAGCCAAGAAGTTTAACCATGGGAGGCATCACTTTGACAGACAGGGCCAGCAGGGTCCCCAGCAGCCAGTTCCTCAGGGCCGACAAGGCAAAGGGAACCAAGGTGGAGGACAGCAAGGCCAAGGTCGACAGGGCCAACGTCAGGGGCAACAGGGCCAAGGTCAGAGGCAGTTTCAGGGTCAGTGTTTCACTTGTGGCCAGCAGGGTCACAAGAGTAGAAACTGTCCACAGCAAGACAGGGCACAACAACAGGGTGCCCAACAGGGGCAACAGGCTCCGTTAGCCCCAGCAGCAGCACAGGCCCCGCAGCCAGGCCAGATGCACTACGGTCGTATGTTCAACGTCCGTGACATTCCATTTCAGCCAGCACCTCCAACACCGACGGCAGTCGCGGGTATGTTTCCTAGTAATGGACTTGAGGGTAGTATTTTGTTTGATACGGGGGTGACGCATTCGTTTATTTCCACTAGATTTGCACGAGAAGCCGGCCTCTTAGTGACAGCTGAAACTCATCTTATGTGCGTGGAGTCACCGATGGGTAGTGGGTCCCTTATACATTCGATTTGTAAGGGTGTGGACATTATGGTCGGGATATTGAGTCTAGCGACGGACCTCCTAGTGATAGATATGGAGGGTTATGACGTCATCCTAGGCATGGATTGGTTGGCGTGTTATAGGGCAATAGTAGATTGCTACGAGAGGACTATCGTGTTTTCCATCCCGGGACAGGAGATGTTCCTTGTGGTGATGCCTCTCCCCGAGGGAGGATCGCGCACTCATTTATATTATATTGAGGAGGAGACCTCACATTGGGTTGTCGTTTCTCTGGACTCAATCCCAGTTGTGAGGGATTTCGAGGATGTCTTTCGGGAGATACCAGGGTTACCACCCAGCAGGGAGATAGAGTTTGTTATTGACCTAGTGCCGGGGACGAGACCGATTGCCAGAGCACCATATCGTATGGCTCCTTCACAGATGCGAGTTCTGAGAGAATAGATTCAGCAGCTCTTAGGACAGGGTTTCATTCGACGGATTGCATCGCCATTGGGTGCGCCGGTGTTATTTGTAAAGAAAAGGGATGGTTCACTTCGTCTGTGTGTAGATTACAGGGAGCTGAACAAAGTGACAATACGTAATAAGTATCCATTACCAAGGATTGACGACTTGTTTGATCAGTTGAAAGGGGATGCGTACTTCTCAAAGATCAATTTGAGTTCGGGTTACCACCAATTGCGCATTCGTGAAGAGGATGTACCTAAGACCACTATCCTGTCACGGTACGGGTCATACGAGTTCAGGGTAATGCCGTTTGAGCTCACTAATGCGCCTGCAGTATTCATGGATCTCATGAACAGGATATTAAGTGAATTTTTGGACCAGTTTGTGATTATATTCATAGACGACATTCTAATCTACTCTCGCACGGAAGAGGAACACACCGAACATTTACGAATGGTTCTACAGACATTACGGGACCATCAGCTGTACGCCAAATTTGAGAAGTGTGGATTTTGACTTCGGGAGGTTCAGTTCCTAGGCCACATTGTATCCGACAGAGGCATTATTATTGACCCGAGTAAGGTATCGGCAGTGAAGGAGTGGAGACAGCCCACGACACCAACCAAAATTCACAGCTTCTTGGGGTTGGCCGGTTATTATCGTCACTTTATCAAGGGGTTCTCAAAAATTTTTGGTCCTTTGACAAACCTGACTCGGAAGGGAGTGCCCTTCGTATGGAGTGACTGTTGTCAGTTAGCGTTTGATGAGCTAAAGGACAAGTTGACATCAGCACCCGTTCTTGCCTTGCCTAGGACCGGAATGGAGTACCGAGTCTATACTGACGCATCCTTACAAGGGCTTGGGGGTGTATTATAGCAGGAAGAGAAAGCTATAGCTTATGCTTCCCTAAATCTTAAGACACATGAAAAGAATTACCCCACCCATGACCTCGAGTTGGCAGCGGTCGTTTTTGCATTGAGGATATGGAGACACTATCTTCTGGGTGAGCAATTCACTCTATTCACGGATCATAAGTCACTTCAGTATCTCTTCACACAGAAGGATCTAAACATGAGGCAAAGGAGGTGGCTTGAATTCGTGAAGGACTACCATTTTGATATACAATATCATCCTGGTAAGGCTAACATGGTGGCGAATGCGTTAAGTAGAAGGCCTACCAGAGAGCTAGCAGAAATTTGGAAGGCGAAGTCGAGTGAACTTCAACACGAGGATGAGATAGCTAGAGCATACATAGCAGTTTTAGCTATCACTCCCGAGAGTGTTATGCGGGTAGTGAGAGCACAGGACGAGGATCCGTTTTGTCAGGACAAAGTACGATAGTTACTGGCCGAGGGGGCGGAGTCCTATTCTATCAGCTCAGAGGGCGGACTATGGTTTAATGGTAGACTGAGAGTACCCGAGGAGGATTATTTGAGGCATGCCGTAATGACGGAGTCGCATGGGTCAAAGTTTTCAATACATCCAGGTGGGGACAAAATGTACCAGGACATGCGACGAATATATTGGTGGTCAGGTATGAAACGAGACATTTCAGAGTTTGTCTCAAGGTGTGTTACATGTCAGCTTGTAAAAGTTGACCATCAGAGACCTTCGGGGATGCTACAACCACTGGAGATTCCCGTGTGGAAGTAGGAGAGTATCTCGATGGTTTTATTACTGGGTTACCAACGTCGCAGAAGGGTCACGATTCCATATGGGTGATAGCGGATCAACTGACTAAGGTAGCTCATTCCTTGCCGATTCGTACGGACTATGATACGATACGGTATGCGCAGCTACTCATTTTAGAGATCGTTAATCTACACGGAGTTCCTATTAATATTGTGTCTAACAGAGAAAAAATATTTGTGTCATATTTCTGGCAGAGTTTTCAGGAGGCCATGGGCACCGACTTGCGATTGAGTACGGCGTATCACCCGCAGACAGACAATCAGACTGAAAGGGTAAACCAGATGTTAGAAGATATGTTGAGGATGTGCGTCCTAGATTTTGGGGGAGGATGGGAGAAATACCTTCCTTTGGTAGAATTTTCATATAACAACTCTTACCAAATCACTATCGGTATGGCCCCATTCGAGGCACTTTATGGGAGGCCTTGTCGTTCGCCCGCCTGTTGGTTAGAGGTGGGGGATAACAAGCTATTGGGACCAAAGATGATACAGGAGACTTCTTCCAAAATAGAGTTGATTTGAGGATGTATTCGAATAGCTTAGGATAGGCAAAAGAGTTATGCTGACGTCATTAGGAGACACGTGGAACTAGATGTGGGCGACTAGGTGTTAATTCGGGTATCTCCTATGAAGGGGATTATGAGGTTCGGCAAGAAGGAGAAGTTAGCACCGAGATATATGGGATCGTTTCCTATCATTGAGAGGTTGGGACCGGTAGCTTACAGATTGGGACTCCCCGAGCATCTTCAGCTAATACACGATGTATTCCACGCGGTATCGCTGAAGAAATACAAGAGGAGTAAGAGAGCCTTATGGCACATTCCACTGGAGGAGATCGACTTGCAGCCAGATGTCTCGTATGAGGAAAGACCTGTGGCTATTCTGGATTATAGTGAGCGCAAACTACGATCCAAGGTGGTACCCTTAGCGCGAGTATAGTGGGGACATCACAATATGGATGAGTTTACTTGGGAGCGGGAGGAGGATAAGCCAGAACAGTATCCAGAATTATTCGCCGCATGTATTTTCTAAATTTCGAGGACGAAATTTCTTTGTAAGGGGGGAAGTATGTAATACCTCGTATTTCTGCATAGTTAGGAATATACATTTTATTTAAATTACGTGAGTAGAGTAATTTAATGTGATGTAATAATAATAATGATTATTACGTGATTAATTAATCATTATGGCTATTAGACATAAATTGAAAGTTAGACTGATTAATATGACGATTAAAAATTTACTAAATGTGAATAGTAAATATTGAAGGTTGATATGTATGGCCTAGCGATTTATATGGGCGTACCTGAATTTATCTCGACCGAGTGTCGCGCGTAGACAAAATTGAAGGTGAGATGAAAAACATTTTTTAAGAGACTCAAAAGATAATTTAGAGTCCACAGATGATTCCGAAAGGGTCGAATTAATTAAAATAGTGTACCCGGGGGTACTAGTTGAGTGCCGGGTCATTTTTGGGCTAAACCGAGACCATACAAGGGCATTTCGGTCTCTTTACATTTAAGGGTGAGGAGACCTACGAATTTTGGAACCCTAAGTCAGATTATAAGAGTTTTAGAGAGGAGGGAAATACACCATAGCCATTAGAGAGAAGAGAGAAACAATTTCCTAAGGAAAAAGAAGGAAGTAGGGAGAATTCAAAGGAGATTTCACTACCAACTTGTTGGGAAGAAGGATTGAAGGACAAGAATCATCAATCATCAACAACAACCACGAAATCAGACTCGACAAAACATAAGGCAAGTGGTTATTTGCAAAATAAATTGATTTATAATACCCATATATAAGTTGTAGGAAGAACATGATTTTTATGATATTTTTGGGAGCCAACACTTAAATATGATCCATGATTGATAGGGATTTCATGTAGAACATTTTTTATCTCCAAATAATCTGATATCATAGAAGACTTGATGATTAAATCGAACTAAAAATCTGGACTTATGATGAAAAGATGGAAAGAATGTATTTTTAGGGTTTTTGAATAATAAGAAGATTTTTAGTTAATCTGGACAAAATTTGCAATGATTTTGTTGTTTTAGATTGTTAGTAATCATCCCAGAATATGTAGGAATGATTAGAAATTGTTAGTTGCAAGTATGGTGAATTATCATGGGAGATGGATAAACAAAAATAGTGTAACCCGCATGAAGAAGACGATCTGGGTCTGTCACTGCTCGATCGATCGATCGACCCTTGAATGTCGATCGATCGAGCAGTCGATCGATCGACCATATCCCATCGATCGATCGACCCTGGCTATACTTTAGAGAATTTTATGGATAAATTTCTTTTCAATTACCGTCACTTAATGGGAACCTTAGTGATGACATTTTACCTATTAAGGGACTTAATAGATACCAGTTGGTGTACCGTGGGATTTCTTCATAAGTGATTGAGTGTGAAATTTGGAGAAATGGACCGACGGGAAGGTAACCGATTGAGTAGGGTGTCGGGAATGTGAGAATTTAGTTACAAAAAAGAGTGAGAGTAAATTCCAGAAAAATACCAGTAGGTTAGAGATAGCTTAACCACTGAATTAAAGGAGGGGTAACTAGGACCCTTAGAGTTGCGTGAATACTCGAATAAATGCGATAGTGAAATAAATCGTAAATTAATGAGTACGGTGAATAAAAGTAAAATATATTACGTACGGGCATGATTTGATAGGTCGGGTGTGAACCTACTAAATTATATGAATTTTTGAGTTAAGAGAATTATACCTAATTTAATTATGTTAGGGTCGATGAGATATTCCGAACTAACATAAAGTTACTATATGTTTGGGGTCGATGTAAAATGTCGAACCAAACCTTGAAACTGGTGTCGCGATGAAAGAGCCCTGATCCAGCATATGTGTAAATATATATATATATATATATATGTATATATATATATATATATATATATATATATATAAATAGTTGGGGTCGATGGATCATTCAGAACCAACTCTCACTTAGGGTCGATGAATCATTCCGAACCAAGAGTCCTTTAAGTGTGTCAAAAGGATATGTTAGTGATAACTAATATTTAATACATGTTGCGTGATAAAATGTATTCCATATGTATAATCTACTGACTTAGGATAGTAAATAATGAGATGGATTGAAAATATCTTAGTAATAATTAAGTAGCGTGATGTAATTATTATAAAAGGATAACAAGAAGTAAGTAAGTTATCTACGTTTATAGCATATGAAATATGGATCATTAAAATACTGCGAGTATGTTATGGGGACTTAGCGAGCGGGTACATGCAGTGGGTTATTCTGATCTAGTTAACTGGGGTAGTATAACTAGGTGAATTAAGTACCCTCGTTAGACATGCACTATAGAACAGAGGTGAGGAAGCTCAAAGGAGTGTGCGAAATCTTAATATGTGTAATCAATAACTCAATTGTGATATCTGCTTGCAAAATATTTTTAAATGTTTTTTAGTACTAACTCTTGCTATGTAAACATTTTTAAAAAAACCTTTTAGGTGCCCAGCCACAGGGACACCCAACATGATTTCATTACAGGGATTTGGGAGCTGCAGCACGTGTGGATGTTGCAGTTATTGTTTAGACGTTTTCTCTTTTTCAGTTCTAGTGCATGATCTCAGTTTTAGTACTCTCAGTGGGGACGTGTTGTCCAATCTTTACTTTTACAGTTATTCTGATTTTAGATTTTGAGTTGGTTTTCTTGGTTGTGGTTTTCGGCAAGACTTTATCTGTATTCAGTTATTTATGCGAATTGTTTTAGTATTGCTGGAATTGTATCGTTTCGTATGGATTGTTTATTCTGCTTAAGGAAAATAAAATTTGGCACTAGCTTAATTTCACTTAGGTGGTTAGTAACTTAAAAAGTTTTCAGCAGTGATGCTAAGAATGAACCATCTAGGAAACCTGTTTAAATTAAATTAAGGCTTGATCACCCAAGGTTTAATTAGGCGGGGTGTCACATATATGTGTATGACTGGTGATTTACTTGACATGATTTGGGTAGATGGGTCGAGTTCTGAGTTTTCTTCTAGGAAGATGGCATTTGCATGATTCGGGAGTGAATTATGGGTAATGTGATACGTCACGAATATTGCATATTTGCACCATTTATCTTTGTGCATTTTGGCACTTATATGCTCTTAATTCCTATATTTATGCTCGTTAACTAGAAAACCTTGGTTTTGGACATATATATGTTTTGCAGGGGTTAATTGTGCTTGTGTAGGTATTAGAACGCTAAAAGTGAGGATCGGTTGCATTTCGGAGAAGTTCCGTCATTGGACGCTACTTCAAGGGTGTTTTAGTCAATTTATACATCATCTCCGGGTCATGGAATTTCCACCTGCGCAATTCTTTGAGTTAGCATCACATGGTCGCAAGCGGTGTGTCATTTCGAGTTCGGATGAAGAAGATATGGCCATTTTCGTTATGAAGATTTCCTCTCATGTGATGACCAAAGGGAACCAGAAAACAGAGTACCAATGGACCGCGCCCAGGGTTCCGGTCGACCGCATATTGGGATTTTGCCTTGCAAGGGAGCCAGCGGGCATCAACTTAAAGGACCGGCCGACCGGCCCCCTGGCCGCAGTCGATCGGTAGCAGCAGATATTTGACAACTTGTTCCTTTTCTTTTCTTTTTCCTTTTCTTATCTATTTTTGTTTCCAACTTACGATATAAGAGAACCTTTGTTCTCTTTTACAAATATCTTACCCTTTACATTAGGTTTAGGTTTTGTTAGGAAATTTGGCCCTTCTCCATTTTCCTTTGGGATTTCCACATTTTTATGTATGTAAGTTTACTTTTCTTCGTCTCTTTCATTAATTTAATACTTTCTTTACTTGCTTCCTTTCATTTCCATGCCTAGTTAATATTCATTTCTTGTTATTTATTGCTTTGTTAATTAGGTTTACTTTCTTGCTTTTAATTCGTGTCATTTACCATGCTTTCTAGCTAGTTTAGTCTAGGTTGTATTGGATTGAACTTACCTAGGGGTTGACGGGTTGCTTTGCTTTGGTGATGGAGTTTTACGGGTCTATTTCGAGTGGGTTTTCCTAGTTATTATGCCTAAGATATTTAACGGGGTATATCATGTATGCTCCGTATTTACGACCTTGCGTGCGTAATTTCCGGGGTATTTGTTGACGTCGAAATCTTATCAGACTTTTATGCGAATTAAGTGGTGTGACAACTCTTGATTTAATTAACTGACGAAATGAGACGCAGTCTTAATAACTCAGGAACCCATGTAACCATTTTATACTAATTAACTCTAGGTGAGGGATAACCGACGTAACCTATAATTTTATTCTCTTTGTTAATTTAGTTTAATTTACACTCGCCTAGTTTAATCTTTTTCTTTTTTTATCTTTTCTCTTTTGTTAATAGTTATATTTTACACTTTTGTTTTAGAAGTATTAAAACGATTAAATTCTAGCATCTTGTCTTTGTGGATTCGATACCCGGGCTGGTCGCTATACTCCCTTAAAAGAATGTAGTCATAGTTTTGGTTTTGTATAGAGTTGGTGAGCCGAAAGTAACATACGACCGGCGTCGGTGACGTGACACCGCGGTAAAACCCTATCTATCAAATGACGTCGTTGCCTGGGACTTGTTTGATTTAGAACTTATTTGATTTAGTATTTCTTAGTATTTTTTTGTATTTGTATTTTGCCTAACATTTTCGTAGGACTTCTACATTTGAGCGCCAAGAACCACTTGAATTTTTCGCGCGCGCATCCCTTTGTAGATTTCGCAACTTCGAGCCATCTTTGGGGTAAGCATGTCTTATTCTAATCCTTTCGGTAATCATTATGATAATTCTCAAAATCCCATAAACCTATGACTTTTGGTCAATACTCACAGTCCCAAAAAATTGATAATTCAAAAATGACTTTAGGCGAGTATTACAAAAGTCA
Source organism: Sambucus nigra (assembly GCA_949130495.1). NCBI lineage: Eukaryota > Viridiplantae > Streptophyta > Magnoliopsida > Dipsacales > Adoxaceae > Sambucus > Sambucus nigra. Next base: position 318,424,329 of record OX422215.1, on the reverse strand, counting down.
AGCTTTGGAGTGCGTGTATTTTTAGGAGGATGATAACGATTTCGGGCCTCTAATTCCTTATAATAGGAATTTTGAAATAAATATCAATAGTTTTCAAAATTCTTATAATAATGAGTTTGAGTATAGTTCCGATAATAGATTTCAAACTTCTCATTTCCAAGAATCCTCATCCGACCTATGACTTTTGGTGAGGGTTTTCTCTTGCTTGAGAATGAGAGGTATGAAGACCGTTATCGGGAAGAAAATCATTTGTGGGAACATGAATTGGATTTATTATTTAAATCCGACAACGATTTTTCTTCTGAAACTTTTAAAGTCGAGGAATGTTTTGAACCAAATGAGGATTTTTTTCCTACTTTAGAACAAACCATTCTGGACTTGTCCCATGGTTTAATAGATAATGAAAGTGAGGATGAAATGGATGTAGTATCCATTTGCAATGAAATGATTTCGTCTTTGGATCCCAAAGAAGAAAATTTCATTGAAAATGATCCTATCTCCTTCGAAATTCCAACTTCGAGCGATGATAACTCATCTCTTGAGTTTGAATTTCTTTCCTCCCCCTTTTCATTCTCCATTATCACACAGTCACAAGTACCCGATGAATCGGTGTTGAACTTTAAAACGTTCAACCCTTTTACCGACGAGGAGTACTTGCTCGAGTTGCTTTCCATGAAGGCATCTTTGCCTCCTTGTGCTTCGCCCCCTCCCATTCCAATTTCAAAATACTTGGGAGATCATTCAATTTTTCTTGGCCCCCATGTGTATTTATCACCCGTATTATCCAAATCCGCCATCCTCCCTCCAAAAATTTTAATTGGGGATGGTTTATTTCTTTCACCTTACACATGCCTTCCTTTGTTCAAATGGGATTCTTATTTTTCGGGAGGCAAGCTTTCAAGCGAGGGTACACCGGTTATCCTCCAAAGTCAAATCATGTTTTGGGTGGATCCTCAAGAATTTTAACTTCTAGTGTATAGTTAATTAGAAGTTAAAATTATAGGTTGTAAATAGTTAGTTGTTATTTTCTTTATTTTTCTTCTTTTTTTTACTTATAGTCTAGTGTAATTAGTTAAAAAAAAATCTTTTTGTTATGCTTTGGTGCTAACATGTTTTGAATAATCGTTGGACTCGTACTTTCACGAGATCGCTCATTTTTGGGTAATATCGCTATTTTCCTCTCTTTAACTTGGTTCTTAATTAACATTGAGGACAATGTCAGGTTTTAAGTTAGGGGGTGGTATATTCTATCCATTTATTTGCAGTTCCTTCGATTTGATTATACGTTATTTCCAAGCATGCTTTTCTTGTAAAAAATTAAAATTTTCAAAAAGATTTTCTTTCTTTTTTCTCCCTATTTTGGACATTTTGCCTTTGTTTTCGATGATAAATTTTAATAATTGCCCGATCCAATGGACAACTCAATGATGCATGTTCTCGATTTTAGAAGTTTTTAGACTTTAGTCCTCAATTATTGATATTATGAATAACTTCATGAATTAAACTTTAATCCCATGATCACATGCGCTTTTCTTGTTCTATTGATTTGGTTTAAGATTTTTATAACTCGGTAATCTTTTGTTGCATTCTATATACTTACACCGAGTGAGCCTTGGACTTTTCTTCGTTTGTGAGTGTTTATACACTATTCTTTCCTCTTTGAAAACGTTGAATTCGTTGGTAATCTCATTATTCTTTCATTTGATCGTTCATTAATTGAGTTCATATATGAAATGCATTACTTGAGCATGATTTTCATATATTGTTTTGACTCGAGAATTACGTAAACTTTAGGAAATGATCATAGTCCATCTTTGTCATATAACCCATATTGATCTTGACCTCACCTTAAATGTTTTCCCTCGTTAACCCCTTTGAGCCTAAATATAGCCCTCTGTTTAATAGCCCAAAATCTCATTACCAACTCCACATTGGAGTTATATACCATACGTATTACCTTTTGTACCTTTGTTTGGAATGATACTTGGGATTGAATGATGTTATGTGGTTGTAATTTAGGCATGCGAGAGTGTGAAAAGTAAAGAAAATAAATAGTACTGAAAAAGAAAAGAAAAAGCAAAAAATAAAAGAAAACAAAAGAAAAAAATGAGAAAAAGAAAATTGTATATAGTGTTCAATGCCTTTTATGGATTGTATATTCCAATTTTTTATATTTCCCACATTCTTGCCATTATTTTAAGTTTTCATTCCTAAAACTTTGAATCCTTCCATACATATCCTTCGTTTCGTATCCTAGCCTAGCCTAGCCTAGCCTTACAACCCTATACAAGTCCTATGTGATCTTAGGGTGAATTTAATTTAAAAGTTAAAATTGTTTTGATAATCTGTGAAAATACATTTCGCCTCCTTTAATGAGCGGTATCTTTCATTGGCATTACATATTTTTATTTCCTATATAGCGTTCTTCCTAGTTTTCATTTTCATTAACTCTTTATGCCCACATGTTTCGTGTATTACCTCTAAGTGATTTCATTTGATGAGTGTTATGCCCATGAGGATTGAATATATGCTTGCTTTAATTTTTATCCGATTTATATAAGTTATTGCCAAATCATACTTTGCATGTGCTCGCCCCCTCCCACATTTTAAGGTTTCAATTCAACGAAGTTCATTCTATAATGTTAACAATATGGGCTATTGTGTGAATTAGTTCACTTTGCTCATAATGTGTATGAAATATTTTGCATTTTTGTTGAGTTTGTCGCATGTTGGGTTGGGCATACTTTGAGGAAACCATATGATGTTTGTGGGTTTCATCCCTGAAAACCCTCACGAGACGACACTCATCCACTAGGGTAACCTAGGGGTTTAACGGCTTATTGAATATGCTAAATGCAATCGTGTTCCCTACGAAAGTGGCATTTATATTTCGATGCAAATATACATTTTTGTATCGCCTTCTGTGGACTATTTTTGTTTGTTTCATCACTAGAAACTAGTAATGTCTTAGTTAGAGGGTGTGATATGTCACGAATATTGCATATTTGTGCCCTTTCTTTTTGTTCATTCTAGCACTTTTACATTCTTAATTACTATATTTATGCTCGTTAACCAGACAATCTCGTTTTTGGACATATATATGTTTTGCAGGGGTTAATTGTGCTTTTGTAGGTATTGAAATGCTAAAAGTGAGGATCGGTTGCATTTCGGAGAAGTTCCGTCACCGGATGCGACTTCAAGGGCATTTTAGTCAATTCACACTTCATCTCTGACTCATGGAATTTCCACAGATGCGTAGTTCATTGAGTTAGCATCACGTGGCCGCAAGTGGCGCGTCGTTTTGAGTTCAGATTAAGAATATATGGCCATTTCCGTTATGAAGCTTTCCTCCCATGTGAAGAACAAAGGGCACCAGAAAATAGAGTATCGGTCGACCGCGTCCAGGGGGCGGTCTACCGCGTATTGGGATTTTGCCTTATGAGGGAACTAGTGGGCATCAACTTAAGGGACCGGTCAATCGGCCCCCTGGCCGCGATCGACCGGTTGCAACAGATATGTGGCAACTTGTTCCTTTTCATTTATTTTTCCTTGTCTTTTCTATTTTTGTTTCCAACTTGCTATATAAGAGAACCTTTGTTCTCTTTTGTAAATATCTTACATTTTACATTAGGTTTAGGGTTTTTTAGGATATTTGTCCCTTCTCCATTTTCCTTTGGGATTTTCACATTTTTATATATGTAAGTATATTTTTCTTTATCTCTTTCATTTGTTTAATGCTTTCTTTACTTGCTTCGTTTCATTTCCATGCCTAGTTAAAATTCATTTCTCGTTATTTATTGCTTTGTTAATTAGGTTTACTTTTTTGCTATTAATTCATGTCATTTACCATGCTTTCTAGTTAATTTAGTCTAGGTTGTGTTGAATTGAACTCACCTATGGGTTGACGGGTTGCTTTGCTTTGGTGATGGAGTTTTACGGGTCTATTTCGAGTGGGTTGTCCTAGTTATTATGACTACGGGATTTAACGGGGTATATCATGTATGCTCCGTATTTACGACCTTGCGTACAAAATTTTTGTGGTATTTGTTGATGCCAAAATCTTATTAGACTTTTATGCGAATTTAGGGGTGTGACAACTCTTGATTTAATTAACTGTCGAAACGAAACGCAGTCTTAATAACTCATGAACCCATGTAACCATTTTATACTAATTAACTCTATGTGAGGGATATTCGACGCAACCTATAGTTTTTATTCTCTTTGTTAATTTAGTTTAATTTACACTTTCATAGTTTAATCTTTTCCTTTTGTTATATTTTCCCCTTTGTTAATAATTATCTTTTACACTTTTATTTTAGAAGTATTAAACCAATTAAATTCTAGCATCTCATATTTGTGGATTCGATACCCGGACTGGTTGTTATACTCCCTCAAAAGAGTGTAGTCATAGTTTAGGTTTTTCTATAGAGTTGATGAGCCGAACATAACATACGACCGGCGTCGGTGATGCGACACCATAGTAAAACCCTATCTATCATAGTGTTTGGTTTAGGATTGGATGGTGGGGCGATGATACCCCGGTCAATCAGGCTTTAGATTGTGTTTCGAAGATGGAAACATTGGTCTGTGGTATGGCCAACAGTTTGGTGAAAGTCACAATGGGCATCAGGTTTGAAGTTTTTCGAAAGTAGATTTGGTAACGGACAAGGGTCCAAGGGTTTTATCAGGTTTCGGTTCAAGAGATCTTGGTAGAATTTGGAGGGAGGATCATGAAGCTCAGTATATTCCTTTTGGATTGGGTTTGGGCGACTTTTTGGTGCCCATGAAGCGACAGGCTGAGAGATGTTGTTGATAGTAGAAATCGTTGTACTAGCAGGTTTTTCAAACTTTCTAGGAGTAAACTGTCCAAAGATTTTCTTCAGCTCAACTTCTATCTTGGCAAGACCTTCTTCGATTTCTACTCCTACTTCTTAGAGGGCTCGAAAGTGAGGGTAGTACTTTCCTCCCATTTTTGCTAGGACATGGGGTAGGAAGTTCTTCTTCACAGTGCTGACTTGTTCTTCTTCGGAAGGCCGATTGGTCATGGTAGCTGCTTTTTTCCTCCATCTTGCTATGAAGTTGCTGACTGATTCCCCGGGATTCTATTTAAGTAGCTCTAAATTATGGTAGGTAACCTATAGCTCCTCGTTGTACTTGTACTATGACATGAACTCATGGGCACCGTCTTCCCAACTGTGGATTCTGGCTTCTTCAAGGAATAGGAACTAACAGAGGGAGCTATCCTTCAAAGTCTGCTAGAACATCTGAGCCATTATTTCTTCGAAAGCCCCTAGGAGGGTTATGGCTCGGTGATAGCTACGTAGATGAATGATCGGCGGTCCACTGCCTCCAAACTTATTGATATTGGGCATCTTGAATTTTTCTGGTAGCCTGGCTTTAGGATAGGGAGACATGTGGGTGTAGTCCATGTAGATCCCACAGATTATAACCTGGTCAAATTTCTTGGTCAACATGTTAAGGTCTTCCTTAATCTTGTTCAGTTCATCCTCTTTCGGATCAATAGTTATTGGTAAATTAGCCCTAGTCTGAGCAAGGTTTGGCATAGGAAGTTAGCTGGTGGAGGCCCATTAGCAGGAGGAGCATGATGGTATTCTTCAGGAACCTAGATAGCCTCATGTGCAGGCGAACCCATAGCGGGAGGGAAAATGACCTCAGGATCTTCGGGGACAGGGACCCGGTTTCTTTGCATCTCATGAACCTCGATTTGAAGGTGGTCAATTTAGGCAGTGAGCTCAGCCAGAATAGTCGACAAATCCAATTGTACATTCGGCACTTAATTCATGTTCTCCATAAAAGGCGGGTGAGTCTCGAACTCGAAGGAAGTAAGGGGACTGAGAGAACTTCGGGGCGGTTCGACTGAAGACCGAAGCCAATAGGGAGCCAGGCCAAGGGTATGTGATCGACCTGAGAATGAGAAAAATTAGAATTTATTTTCGAAAAAGAAAAAGGGGAACTTGTTATTTTTAGAAAAGGAGAAAAATATTTTTGACTTTTTTTGGAGAAGATGAAGATGAAAATGTTCTCTTTTTTTGTTTTGAGGGAAAAGGAGGAAAAATATTTTTGGTATTTTGATAAAAGAGGGAGAAATGTTTTGGAAACTTTTTGGAAAAAGAGAGAGGAAAAGACTAGAGACGGGTCTCAGCATGATTATTATGTTTATTAGGTTCTCACTTGTATTAAGTTTGCCTAAATGCAAAATGAAATGCCTAATGGAACACGAGCCTGGAAAAATTGGGTTTGCAACATATGTAAAGCTATGGTTGGACTTGTAACCAGGATCACGGGCAGGGTCCTGTTTTAAAAATTGTGCGAAAATTGGGGCGACAGGCTGACCTGGAATTTCGGCAGAGTTTCGGGTCGAAACCGACAATCTAACATATGTATCCTAGGCTTGACACCTATATGCGAGTATATAGTTGGCTGGGTGAATTGGAATGGGTTCCCCCCTTTGGAATAACTTCCACGATATACGTCTTGCTTTTGAGGGCAATTGGTACGTGTGGACAAGTCATTTGATATACCTGAGTGTACGTGAATTGCCTCACTATATACCTCATGGTAACGGTACGTATGAGAGAGAATTTGATATACTCGACATACGTGAATGATTTCCTAGCGATATACCTCCCGTCATGACTTCGGTCAAGCGGTACGATACGAGGGAACCGTTCGATAAATGTCGAAGGTACTTGGCCAATGGAAGGTGAGAGTCATATCGCTTAGTCTAACTACGACGTGAAGGACCAGCGCCTATCACGAAGTGACTCTCCAGTTACGGGAAAAAATTTGGTCAGTAGCAATTCTCTTTGGTGATGTCATGTAAGTCATGCTTGATTCTTTTATTAGTATCTTATGGAGAGAGTATCTTTTTCATGATCATGCGAAACAAGTATCAAGGTACAGTACCAATGGTAAAGCCATACCAAGCATGGGTAAATGATTAGTGAGTGGTGTGTAATTATCTACAAGTGAGTGTGTGATAAGTGAGCATGGATATATACAAGTGGAGGTTTGTGTTGGTGAAACCTAAGCATTGATTTCTAAGTGATGTGTGCAACATGTGGATATAAGTGATCCTAGGTGCACGTGGTGTGAAGTGTACATGGAGAGTCTTATACAAGTGTGTGAATAGTATCATAAGCATGAGGTACACATGAATAATAAAGGGTAACATGCAAATAGGGGGGATGTACAAGAAAATAAAACTCCCATGTAAACAGAGTCTATCCCTCTTAAAAATAGTCCCCAGCGGAGTCGCCATTGTGGCCATCCCAGACGGCGCGGCGTTCGTTCCGGGGGGAAGGAGGAGGATCCTTAAAGGAAGAACTGCATTATGGTCTCGCACCCTTCTCTTCGAAAAGGGGCTTCGGTCGTCGCCGGTGTGGGGTGAATGTAAAGAGATAGAGTCGCCAGCTTATTTTGCTCAAAACAGGCAAAATAATATGTTGCCACTTCAAGAGAGTGGCATCAAGGACAAACTGATGCATACGAAACCAATAGGACGAAGGTTCGGGGACTAAGTTACGGAATGGGAAGGTGTTAGGCACCCATCCCTCCCTTTCGGTCTCTCATGGGTAAATTCTAATATTTTCATTTATCCCCGTAAAGTGTGTGTATGTGTTTATATAATGGAGATTGGAATCGTTCGACCCATACCATGGAAAAGATAGGGTGAGGTCATCCACAGGAACATTCCCAAGATAATAATAAATGTAGAAGATATAATATGAGCGTTCATCGCGATATTGATCGTTATTGAGAAACGATAATATGTGTGGGATAAAATGCGAACAAGCATATTATATGTATATGTATAAAAATGAGGGATTTCGAGAAATTTGGAAAATAAAAGAAATTGGAAAATGGGACTCGAGTCTCGAATTTCAATCCAAGACACCTGCGTAGCCTATAAAGGCATAAAAATCCACGTAGTTCGAATGTAGAATAGGGGTGGGGGTTATCCCATAGATACGAACGGAATTTTATTAGGTGTGTACGTGTAGAAAATGTGTTTTTGATTTTGGAAAAAGTGTGGTGGATAATTCCGTTCGGAATTTATGGGTGTAACCCTCTTTTATTTGTTTTTGGGTTTTTTTATAGAAAATAAAGTATTTACAATATACTAATAAAAGCGTAGATGTTAATATGTATGAACTAAAGTGAAACTAGATTATGAATCTAATGTAAATTATGAAAAAACAAGAAATTAAAAGAGATGGAGAAGGAATTGGACCTTCCTTGGAGCTTGAGCTTGGATCTTGGATGAACTCCCTTGAATGTTGATGGATGTCGATGAGAGATAAGGATATTTGCCAAATTGGGTGTGAAAAGGATGGGTATTTAGGCTTGAATGGAACTTCTCATATGGAACTTCGCTGACTTCGAGAGAATGTTGTTGAGATCACTGATGTTGATGGGTTTCTGTATCTTGGGGAATGGTCATGGCCCTTATTTATAGGGAAAAAGGTGGGTGTCGATCAGCCCACCCTAGGGTGTACCAATCGGCAGGTCACCCTTGACACTGTGCCGATAGGCAGGTTCAGCACCTGCCAATTGGCAGTCCTGTACGGACATTTCGAAAAAAATGATCGTAGCGCATAAATTGTTGATCCGAATCGCACATGGGGCATACCGTTAGAAAGGTATTTCGTAGGCCTTAGAGAGTCCTTTGGACTGCTCCCGAGTCCAATAGTTGACTTTAGGTCAAATGTGGCTCGAAAGCGCACGTTGGTCTTTTGGACGGGAGATTGTTGGACGTAAACGGATCGTTCGTCCGTATGGTACGTCGAAATCGTGCACAGGGTGGACCGTTGGAAAGGTTAGGAGATGTACTTCTAATTTCAAAGAGTTTTGCTTGGTTCGAAAATTTGACATTGGTCAACCGGGACCTGAAAGCGCCCAGTGATATCTCAGAGTAAAATGAATTATTCGTCCATACCGCAGGTCAGAATTGTGAAAGGGGCGGATCGTTAGAAAGGGTTGTAAGGACATATTTTTATAAATGTCTGTCACAATTAAGTATGTCGTATACCATTACATCCGTCGAAGAAGTTCAAGAGCAATCTACATCAAGACGGATCCGAATATATCAAGGTTCTTCATCAAAAAGCCTCCGCAAAGTTTACATTGGTAAGGTTATGTTTTAAATACCTCAACTTTGCACTTAGAGCTTTGGGATTTTTTTCAAAATATTTTCTAAGTGTTGGAGCGGACTTTTTTCGTCAAAATTTGAGAATGAGTAATTTTTCTAAGTCCTGTAGCGTTCCTCGATTTTGATGCCCAAGTCGTTCAAACGACACGTTTCCTTCATTCGAGCGAGATCCAATTTTCGTGCAAACTACCGAGAAGACGCATTTTTCTATAAATACTCATTAAATGGTTTCGTTTTCATTAAGAAGTCCCAGCGTTTTGAAAGACAGAAAACTACGAATCTGCATAATTCTTTTGACTTCTTCTTTTAGGGTTTAATCCCTTTTTGTTTTCAATTCACAAAAATCCCATATGCTTTGGTGAATTGTTTTGGTGTTCAAGAACACACTTTGATTTTGTTCATTCTTTGTGGGGATAACTCTACAACCGAAGCGCTGCGTACTATTGTGGAGGGAGTCCTTGTGAAGACTTAAGACTGCGTGTCTGGACTGCGTGTCCTTGTGATATAGCTGCGTGTGAACTACTGCTGATTTCTAGCCGTTACTTTGGAGGTTTGACGAAGGCACCGTGCGTTACTCTTGTGGGCGAAAGCAAGATGGTATGTAAGTCAATGGTCTTGTAAACTTGTCAGAGTTATAGAAATAAAAGGTTTTACCCTTCGGGGATTTTTTTTGAAATTTGAGTCGCATACTTTATTTATTTATGGTTTGACACACGCACACACGTAGTTGCATGTTTAGGGGATGAATTAATTTGGTTTAAAAATGGACTCTAATTAAATACGTGTGCCAAATTAGAAATTTGCGAATTTAATCAATTACCACACCATCACGTTTTACAAATTTGTATCAGAGCGGGTTACGCTAATTTATCGCGTGATCCTAATTTTTTAAGGATTTATTTTTTTGATACAATTTGACTTCTCACGTCGTCAAATTGGTATCAGAACCGATTGCGCTAATTTATCGCGTATTCCTATTTTCTGCAAAATCGTGTGATATTGATTTTTTTTTAAATCATTTTTATGAAAAATCGCAATTTTTTCGAATGAGGACTTATGTAATCGGATGCCCCCCTTTGATGACACGAGTCAGAGTTTTGATAATATAAATCATTTGAATTTGACGTTTTCTAAAAGAATTGATTTTTTGGAAAAAGAAAATTCTTGTTTTAAATCCGCAATGGATCTTTTGCAAACGGTTCAAAATCAAAGAGATTTTTATCGTGAGAAACTTGTTTCTTTGGACCGAGACTTTAACGATTTAAAATTGTCCAAGAAGGAGAGTGACGATAGAATCCTATTTTTAGAAAAAGAATTAGAGGACTTTAAAAATTCTAGTGGTTGTGTTTGTACCAAAGAGGACAAAAATATTTTTGTCATAAGTTTGTGGCTAGTGAAGAGACTCTTAGGGAAATGTTTGCTTTAATTGAGGGGGAGAGAGATACCTTTTTAAAAATTGTTGAAAATTCGAAAAAGAAATCCCTGTATTTGGAAGAGTCTAATTTGTTGCTTGAATCAAATATTTTGAAATTCAAAAATTATTCAAACGATTCAAGTAGGTTTGATAGTGATGGTAATGGCTCATCTTATTCTCATGCTTCTAGTACTAAAGCCAAAACCATTATTTGTTTTAGGGGTCAATTAATCCCAAGGACGTTAGAAAAGATCACACTTTAGGTAACATTCCTCTTCACATTGTGGTAGGAAAGGTCACCTTAGGAGATTTTGTTTTGATCTTGGAAGAAGTCCTAGGAAGTCGAAGTCTAGTATTTTGTTGGTTCCCAAAACTCCCACGCGTCATGCCACATCCGTTTGGGTTAGGAAATCTCTTTTGGATACGCTAGATTTTAAACTTATTGATTCTCACATGCTTGCACATGATTCTTATCTTGCCATATCATACGTTTTACAAGGGTATTCAGTGCCCTTCGTAGATTGATCCAGTCTCGTTCGAGCTAAAGAGTTTACTTTGTTCAAACGGAGTCCGGGAGCCCCCGGTGGCCTCTAGATCGATTTTCGGGGGAAAATTGATTGTTCGTCCAAACAATTACGTTGTTTCACGCACGGGTCAGGCCGTTGGAAAGGGGTTCAATGCCCTTTGAAGATTCAAAGAGCTTTTGCTCTGACGATGGAGTTGGTTGGGGTCAACTCGGGGACCGGGGGCGCCCGATGGCCTCTGAATCAGTTTTTGATAGTGAAATGGTTCATTCGTCCAAACTGTTATGTCGTTTTATGCACAGGGCGGACCATTCGAAAGGGTATTCAGAGCCCTCCAAAGATTCAAAAAGCGTTTGCTCTGATTGTAGAGTTGACTGGAGTCAAATGGGTCCTCGGGGAACCCGATGGCCTCTAAATCGGTACTTGGAGTGCGACCTAGGTTTGCGGTGGAAAGGGGACGTGATGGGGGTCTAAGGAGAGACTTAGGGGGTCCTAGAATATGGTGTCTACAGATATCACTCAATCAAACATCTAAATGGTTGATATTCCTGAATATCAGGCAACTTGCAGAAACTCTTCAAGCCGGGGCACCTGCTCTATCCGCTCAAGGAAATATGCCAGACCCCCACCAAGAAGTGGTCAGCGTAGCCACTCGATGACGACAAGAGATGTCTCCTACCATCCAAGGTCAAATTTATTACTCAGGACATCGGAATCTTTCCCCACGCAATCTTATTCTCCAAAGAGGCCAAGTGCCTTAGAGAAATTAAGTCTCAATTCTCCCTTCGATCGTTTGGGACCCAGGGTGAATAGAAATATTCAATGTCAGGTAACACCCGATGACTATCTGATCAAAAGGAAAGCACAGCTCAATCTAGATCAAATGCTCGATGAACTGCTACTCGGACCGAGCAACGTATTCAGGAAGAAAGCTCAGCAACTAACAAAGTTACAATGCAAAAATCCGGTGCTACCAATGATGCATAGAAAGGATACATACAGAGATTGAAAGATAGATTAGAAGAAATGGTGAAGACGAGAAGCCCACTACAAAGAAGTTTTATAAAAATGTCTCCGTTTGTGAAAGCAATTATGGATTCCCTACTCCAGCAAAGCTCAAGGCTCCAGTAATAACACCTAAATATGATGGAAAAACTGATCCAGTTCTCCACATAGAAAAATATCAGGCAGCTACTGATATTTATGCCATTCCCGATGAAATAAGGTGTAGAGCATTTTCTGGAACCATTACTGGAGCTGCCCAAATTTGGTACAATGGTCTTCCTTGGGGATAAATTTCTAGCTTCAACCAAATGGAAGAGTTATTCATTAATAACTTTTGCTTTAGAGCAAAGGCTGTGAAAAGGGTGGCACACTTACTTAGTGTGAGACAAAAGGAAGGAGATAGCACCAGCGATTACATTACTCATTTTAATAACGAGAAACTAGAAGTTATAGATTATGAGTAGAAGACTGCAATAACCGCCCTCGTGAGTGGATTGTTCCCCGAAAAACTGTATTACACTCTTGCCAAAGACCCTCCGAAGACAATGGCAGAATTAATGGCTAAAGCAGCAAAGATCATGAATGTCGAGGAAGCAATGGCAGCCAACCATAGCTCGGGCACAAAAGTTAATGGCAAAAATGATAAGAAAGATCATAAAGACCCCAAAGAACACAGGGAATCAAAATAAAAAGGAGTTTTGGAGCGATACAAGAAGTACAATGACTATACTCCGTTAACCATGGGAATTCACCATGTTTTGGAAGAATCACGCATAATAAAGATGTGCGTTATCCTGATAAGTTGAGAAGTTCCCCAACCAAGAGAGATGTGAATTCCACAGGGATCACGATCACACGACGGAACGTTGCATAGCTCTTCAAAATGAGATTGAAACTTTCATTCGATGAGGAAAGCTAAATCAGTATGTTGATCGATAAAATAACGAGGGAATTCAGCGAAGATCAAACTTTCCTTGCAATCCCAGAGAGGAGATGAAAAGAACTCACGAAGATGACCATGATGATGATCTCTATCTCCCTAAAAAAATCGACAATCGGAACGTGAGGTATTCTGTATCAATTTTGGTTATTTTGATTGCCAAATGATTACAGGTGGAGATGCAGGAGAAGGAGATCATACATCAGAGTGAAAAGCTTACCTCAATGAGGCACAAGCTTGATCATACATACAGAGGATCAACCTTGCTGAGGAAGATCGACCAAGGAAGATTAATAAATACAAACTAGTAATTGGTTTCTCTAAAAATGAACTTTCAGGAGTACAGTATCCTCATGATGGCCCATTAATAACTAAAGTCAGAAAGGAAGAAATCATTATCTCTAGCGGATATCATATTCTATCCTTGTTTCAGTAAATTGGATTTTAAACTCAGTCAGTTAGAGCCCTATCATCGACCACTAATAGGCTTTGCAGGTGAGAAAGTCTTTATTTTGGGAACCATTAAGCTGGAGGTAATGATAGGCACCTGGCCAGCTAGCCGAACAGAGAATATCCATTTTTTTTGTAATGGATAAAAACGTCCATTTATCTTATAATATAATCATGGGAAGAGTAGGGCAAAATAAGTTCGAGGCAGTACCATCCACTGTTAAACAGTGTTTAAAATTCCCTACTAACTTTGGTGTGGGAATTATGAAAGGTGATTAGAAAGTAGCTTAGGAGTGTTACTACTCTTCTGCCGAGCAAGAATACTTGGAAGAAATAAAGAAGAAAACCACTACTTACCAAGTGGATACCTCTGAACCAGACGAAGAATCTGAGGTTGAAACCTTAGACCCAAGGGAGGAAGTAGAGCTGGTAAAGGGACAGATTGTGGAAGCAACTAAAGCATTGAGTTAGACGATAAAAAATCGGAGCGCATCACTCAAATAGGGACAACACTCGATCCTATTCTTAAATAGGAACTAGTAAGCTTCCTTAGATAGAGAAAGCATGTGTTTGCTTGGAGTCATGAAGATATTCCTGGGATAGATCCCAATTTCCTTTGCTATGAGCTCAACGTAAACAAAGAAGTTAAACCAGTAAAGCAAAGATGAAGGGTGTTCAGCCCTGAGAAAAACCAAGCCATATAGAAAGAAGTCAAAAAGCTTTAAAAGGCATCTTTTATTAATGAAGTGAAATATTCAGACTGGTTGGCTAATGTAGTTATGGTCAAAAAGAAAAATAATAAGTGGAGAATGTGTGTAGATTTAACAGATTTAAATAAAGCATGCCCAAATGATCACTTTCCTTTGCCTTGAATAGATCAGCTTGTGGATGCAATGTTAGGACCTGAGTTACTCAGTTTTATGGATGTTATTCTGGTTACAACCGGATAAAAATGAAGCCTGAAGACAGAGAAAACACTTTTTTCATCGCTCCCCGGGGAACATACTGTTGTAATGTTATGGCTTTTGGTTTGAAAAATGTAGGTGCTACGTATCAAAGGCTGGTTAATAAGGTGTTCGAGGATCAAATAGGCAAAAATATGGAAGTTTAAGTGGATGATATGATTATAAAAATCAAAAAGGCATCCGATCACATTACTGACCTCGGACAAATTTTTTATCAACTTGAGAAACACCAGATGAGGCTGAATCCGACCAAGTGCATTTTTAGAGTGCAAGAATGAATGTTCCTCGGGTACATAGTAAATCAAAGGGAAATTGAATCAAATCCAGATAAGATCAAGGTGTTAATTAAAACGCAATCCCCAACTTGCAAAAAGGACGTGCAAAGACTGACTGGACGAGTAGCAATATTAAACAGATTTGTGTCCCAAGCTACAAATAGGTGCCTGCCGTTCTTCAAGGTGAGAAAGTGAAAAAGCTTTTATGGAACTAAAAAAGTATTTGGGGTTACCTCTATTACTCTCCCGACCAATCACAGGTGAAAATTTTTACCTGTAATTGACTATTTCTGAATCGATCGTAAGTTCTGCATTGATCCGAGAAGAGAATGAAGTTTAAAAACCCGTCTATTACACCAGCAAGGCTTTTCGAGGAGCAGAAATCGGGTACCCTCGTTTGGAGAAATTATCGTTATCACTAATTGAAGCATCTAGATGTATGAAACCTTATTTCCAAGCCCATAGAATCGTAGTTTACACTGATATGCCTCTAAGGCAAGCTTTGCATAAATTGGAGAAATATAATAGATTAATGTATTAGGCTATGGAATTGGGGGAGTATAATATTATATATGAACCAAGATCTTCTTTAAAAAGCCAAGCAGTGGAAGATTTCATAGCGTAGTTCACTTACTCTGAGGTCCCCGGGCAATAAAGTGAATAGGCAGAACAAGAATCAGGAGGAAGTGATGTTAACAAGAAAGCTCCCGAAGAACCTTCTTCAAAAGAAGCAGTTACCGACCTACCAGATTCCTCTTCTTGAACATAGGAGATAACCAGGAAGTATGAAGAAGCAAGGGGAAAAATATTCCACTATGGGAGTTTAAAAGGATATGACTAGGAAGTATGAAGAAACAAGGGGAAAATATTCCACTATAAGAGTTTAATAGACCAAGCGTTTGACAACAATGTACCAATATGGATCTTATATGTTGATGGATTATCTTGTGCAACTGGCAACGGAGCAGGTATAATACTTAATAATCCTGACGGTATTGATATTGAGTATGCCCTACATTTTCAATTCCAGTCTTCAAACAATAAAGCAGAGTACGAAGCCCGTATTGTGGACCTAAGTTTAGCCCAATTATTGAGTGTCGAGCAAGTTGGGGCACATAGTAACTCTCAGCTGGTGGTAAACCAAATACTATGTTTATATGGGGCTAAAGGAGAATTAACAACCAGGTATTTATCCAAGGCAGTGGAAGTCATTGCAAAATTACCAGCTGTTTAGATCAACAGAATCCCAAGGTTGGAAAATGCCCGAGCTGATGCCCTTATTTGGCTAGTCTCAACTACTAGAATTGAACTCCGACGAACTATCCCCACTAAGACTTTGGCCAATAGGAGCATAAATGAATATTAGATGATTAATTTTATTGCCATATATATGGGGCCATCATGGAAGTACTCCATCAGAGCATACATTGAAGAAGGAACTCTACCAACATATTGGTGGAAGCAAAGAAGTTGAAGTACAAAGCAGCTCGCTATGTATTAGATAAAGGTGTTTTGTACATGAGAAGACTAACAGTTATTTTGCAATGCTGTGTGCATCCATTAAAGGTCCAAGATCTAATTTAGGAGGTGCATGAAGGATCATGTGAAGCTCACATAGCAGGGAGAACACTTCTGCAGAGAATCAGTACATAAGGGTATTACTGGCCAATAATGCGAGCAGACTGTGCAACTTTTGCCAAGAAGTGTGATAAATGTCAAAGATTCTCCACCATTCGAAAACTTCACAGACTTCTCTCACTCTAATCACTTCACCATGGTCATTTGCCATGTGGGGTATAGACTTGGTCGGACAACTGTAGACCACCGGAGAAAAATTTAAATACTTGGTTGTTGCCGTGGATTATTTTATAAAATGGGTTGAGGCAAAGCCCTTAATAGACATGCTTTATGAAAAGGTCTATAAGTTTATATGGAAAAGCATCATATGTAGGTATGGGTTACCCTATGAATTCATTATCGACCATGGAACACGGTTTGACAATGATGAATTCGCAACTTACTGTTCTCATACCAATATTCAAAAATTGCATTCGGCTCCAGGACTTCCTCAGAGTAATGGACAAAATGAAGTTAAGAACAGAACTTTGCTTAATGGGTTAAAAAAAGGCTTGATAATGCCAAGGAAAATTGGATAAATGAGCTACATTCTGTCTTGTGGGCATACCGAACAACACCGAGAACAATAACTGCAGAATCCCCATATATGTTAGCATTTGGGACTGAAGTTGTCATTCCTGCCGAGCTAGGCTTACCATCCCATAGAGTTTTAAATTTTAACTCTCCTGTAAGTGACCTAACGATAAGGTTAGATCTAGATATACTGGAAGAAGTAAGAGAAGATGTTACCCTGAGAAATACAGCCTACCAACAGAGAACAACCCCTTTCTACAATAAAAGAATGAAACCTACCAACTTGAAGAAAGGAGATTATGTACTGAAGAAATGTAGCCTACCAACAGAGAATAACCCGATTTAGAGTTACACCAAATGGATGTGAAAATAACTTTTCTAAATAGGAGTTTAAAACAAGAAGTCTACATGGAACAACCAAAAGGCTTCATAAAAGAAGGAAAGAAAAACATGGTCTATTTGTTAAAGAAAGAAATATATGGACTTAAAAAATTTGTGATACCCCGCCTATTTAATATAATGGGGCCAGCCCTATACTAAAATGAAACAGGAATCTCAAGTGTATCATTCTCAGCATCAACGGTCGAATATAAATATAACCAGTAACCACCCTATATATAATAAACAAGTGCCCAAACATATTTCTTTTTTTATTAAGTGTAATGACAATAAAAACATTCACAGATTATTGAGCATGAACATAATATATAACTAAGAAACATGAGCATGTACATACATTCCTTAGTTGTACAAAATAATATTCCCGAATAAGCTGTCGGGTAACAGACCATACAATATCAAGAGACAAAAATATAAGGGATATACATATCTACAACCGTTGGGTATACACACCCTATTTACAACTTTATATTCTTAACTAGATTACAAAAAGAGATGCGTTTAACAAAATTCTGCAACAATTCGCACATGTTACAACTCCAAAAGCCCTGGAACGGATAGCTATCATTGGCTCCCTTGCAGTGGAACACGTATAATATATCACAATATATTGTAAGAGAAAAGATATAAACGGGTCAGAGCCCGGGGGTTTGAAAATAGATATAGCAAGTGAATTAAAGTGCATAATAATTATAAATGCACAATTTCATAATTGCAGTGGAGCCGCACTCTCTTAAGACCCAACCTCACCTCTCAGTTATAGCGTGCACCTAAACGTATGCATTAAATCTTAATTATACTACCCAACGCAGCTAAGGAGAACACACCCTCAAACCTACGTATTTACCCAAGTCACATTTATAGCTTACCCATAACATATTCATTACGAGGCCAATCCTAGTGATTAAAAACCAATACATTTCTTAGGAACTTTCTCTAGTTATAAGCATAAGGCATAACACAATATTTTTAAGGCTCGTATATTAATGCTCGCACTATTATTAAACATGAATTATAATTCTCTAACAAGTATACCTATATAACACACATAATGTAAGTATGTTAACCATCACTTGGAGCTTTAACTCAAAGAATGAAATCTCTACACTGATATCATCTTCCAGGGAATTACTCACATATCATCCTGGGTTACCAGTGGTCGAACTATCACACCGACTTCGTAGAAAAACACAATTCACAAACACAAGGGAAGCAGCTATAGTTCCTCACTTAAAGGTTAGATGAATCATACCTAAGACGTCTTACCTTTGAAAAGTCATACACGGTAAATTACGGGACACTATGACCTAGGGACTATACGCTCCCTGCTCCTCAAGACAGGGGCCTCACCCAACGCGCAACTTCCCATGATAGCACTAGAGTGGTATGCACTACACAATATATATATATATATATATATATATATATATATATATATATATATATTATACACATAAGATGTATATACACATTATATATACAAACCATCTCATAATCGAATGTATATATCAATAATCCCGGCTAAATGAATATAACCCATCCATAATACTACCCAATCCACCCACAAGAATCATTCCCAATACATTTTATGATTTAATCACTCACTCGATCATTTATTATCCATTACACGTAAGACACAACTAGTTACCAATTCAACACTTCGCATGACACACGACCTCTCTCTACTAGCCCGTATCCATCCTTAGAAGAATTCCAAACATTAGGAGAATTTATGAAAGAAATAGGCATAATAAACTGATTCGTCACTTTTATTGTATTTTATTCCCCGTTAATTTGTACATTCTAGCATTCCCGTGCATGTATTTCCCGGTTCTTATACTCATTTATTGACTAACCCCTAAATTCATCATATATACTTTGTCTGTGTCTTTATTGAGCTTTTATAGGTCTCGGGAATGCATTTTGGGAAGTTTGGTTTTGATCCGGAAAGTTCTGTTGACACTTGCACAGTCGGGGGCATTTTAGTAATTTCAGCACTCGGGCTTTGTTCCCGATTTCTTCACGGAAGTTGTAGACCTTCTTCTCCTCTTCGCGTGGCCTCCGACGGTGCGTGAATCCGATCTCGAACGCAAAAGTTATGGAAGTTTCGGTGAAGCATGGAACAATTAATGCCTATATAGGCAACTCTTCTTTTTGCAGAAGGCCCGAATCGATTCGCCATTACCACCGAATCGATTCGGTCACTTGCAGGGGCTTTTCTCTACACTTCCGAATCGATTCGGATTCACCACCGAATCGATTCGGCCCTGCATTTTCAGCTTTCTCCTTATTACTAGTTTGCCATTTTGGTGGATTTTTGGGGATTTATCCCTTGTTTTTCCTCTTTTGGTGGAGAGATTACTTTGGTTGGATATTTAGTAAGATAGAAAAACACTCTCTTCTCTCTCCTAGGTCAAGCTCATTTATGGCTTTCACCAACTTGTAAGGCTTTGATTGCTTGTTGAATAGTTGTGATTAATGCAAGATAAGTTCAATTACTCCATCTCTTCTTGTTCCACTAGCTTTAAATTGCATTGAATTCCATCCTTTGTATTGATTTGAGTTTTAACTAGATAACTAATTCAAGTATGTTGTTAACTAGCATGTGTAGTTTAGTTTTAATTATGAGTAGCTAGACTTGTGATTGGGGATCAATATCCCACCTTGGATGCTTGAACTTAATATCTAGGGTTTGGTTTTTAATTGTTCTAATGGAACTTCATGTGTTGGTTTTGGAGTATCATAGTTTCTTAACTTCCCTTGTCATGCAAGGGCTAGTGTTTGAAGCTTTACTACAAACTCAACCCATCTAGAAATAATTAATTAAACCCTAATCCTCCATTGTTGAGTTCATTCTCTACATGGTTGATGTTCGGACTTAATTAGTTATGCTCGATTAGAATTAATTTAATCAAGCCCTATAATCCCCTTCCTTGTGAATCCGAGGTGGGAGAATGATCCTCAATCCCCTTAATTTCTTGAACTCAAGCTTACCTTAGTTCTTTTCATCAGTTCCGTAATTAGTTGTTAATCATTTGTTCATTAATAGCATGTTAGTTTAGAGGTTACATCTCAATCACCTTTCCAAATCACAAATCATCTTTTACACTTTAACATTTTGTGACGTTTAGAGAATCTCGTTGCCCCAATTTAGTTCTCTTAGGAGCGTTCAATCCCTGTGGATCACGATTCTGTACTTACCGGATTCTACTTGCTGCGATTAGATTTGCACTTGAATCACAAGCCATATTTTGGGCGCACCATAAACTCCAAACTATACCTTTATATTCATCTTGATGTATCCCCATCACATCATACCATAGACCCCCATTTTTCTCACAAATGTGTTTATAGTAACACCTTAGAGGGTCCCTCAAACTCTAAACCCAAAAAAGAAAGGAGTAAAACAAGATTTAAAAATTTGCAGTGATCGGACCGAACCGAGGGTCCCAAAAACGAACCGGTCCAGTTCGTCAAAAATGACAGAAAACTTTTCATGACTGGACCGAACCGATGACCTTTAAAAACAAATCGGTCCGCTGCTAAAACGAACTGATCCAGCCTGTTCGGATTTTGTTCCTACTAGATTTTCAACATCTCAAACAAAACCCTTTTCTACCAAATTTTAACGTCATAGATCATCCAAATATTAACTCAATCATTTTTACACCTTCAAACCCATATACACACATCAAATACTAGACTTCAACACAAATTCTAGGGTTTATCATATATACCCAACATTACCAAAAAATTTCCACAAATTATGAAATAAATTGAACACATATTTAGCAAGTTAAATCACTTGCCTCAAAGATGTAGAGTCTGATTCTTCCTCAAAGTTACGGATTTGCTCAGGATTTCCAAAGCTCCACGGTTTTCTCTTCTCTTTCTCTTCTTCCTTACGTTTTTCTCTCAAATGGATTTTTTCTTAAAATGAGATTAATTAACTTTCTCTTAAGACTAATAACCCAAATTACAATTAATCCCAACTTTAAATGATAATACACAAATAAAATGACTCGTATACCCTAGTTCGAGTCAAACTAGCCAAAAAGATCTCGCAACCCAAATAAAATCCCCAGACAGTCATTTTGACTTTCTCGGCCCATCCCGGACCAACCGTACACTCCAAATTGTCATCCGGGACTCCGAATATAAAAATCATCTCCCAACCTCATATAACTCACTCAAGAATGCATCGGTTGAGAAATAACTAATTCCCACCGCTAATACACACATATGACGCAATAGCAATTTATATGATTTTAATTATTTTATCACACTAGTAATTTTATAGATCCAATAAATATTAACTCTTTTATCCAAATTAATATTTATGTTAAATTCTCGTTTTAAAATTCTCAATTAGATTAAATCACTCACACACAGGTAATTTAATATATAAAAAAATATACACGAAAATAAGGGGTATTACACAATCTTCTCGACAATGGTACCTAAAGTTTCACGATACCATTACGTCCTTTGGGTTTAAGGAAGACATCGTTGATTGGTGTATATATCTGAAGATCAGTGGAAGTATTTTTATATTTTTACTGCTATATATTGACGTCTTTAATATAACTTGAAGTGATCTTGGTTTACTATAGGAAACAAAGGATTGTCTTTCAAAAAACTTTCAAATAAAATACATGGGTAAGGCATCCTTCGTGATCGGGATCGAGATATTTCGGAATAAATAATGTGGATTATTGGGATTGTCTCGAAAAAATTACATTAATAAAGTCTTAGAAAGATTTAGCATGCAAAATTATTATCCCATTAATGTTCCAATTCAGAAAAGGGATCAATTAACCTCAATTCAATGTCCACAAAAATAATTGGAACGAGAAGACATGAAAGGTGTGCCTTGTGCTTCATTTATAGGGAGTTTGATGTGTACACAAGATCGAATTTTAGTTTATCCGTTGGGATAGTAATCCAGGTGATTATTATTGGAAAGCTGCAAAGAAAGTGTTAAGGTACTTTCAAGGGACTAAGGAGTATATATTCACTTTTAGAAAGATCGATCACCTTCAGGTGGTTGAGTATTCAGACTCAGATTTTAGAGGATCTCTTGACAGCAAAATGAGCACTTTAGGTTATGTTTTACTTCTACCAGGGGGAGTCGTCTCATAAAAAAATGCTAAGCATAGTGTTATTTCTTCAACCACTATGGAGTTCGAGTTCGTATCTTGCTTTGAAGTTAAATATTATAGATTATGGCTGTAAAATTTCATTTCAGGACTTAGAGTTATGGGTTCCATATCTAAGCCATTGAAAATTTATTGTGATAATGTCTCAACAGCCTTCTTTTAAAAAATAATAGGTATACTAAAGCAAATAAGCATACCAAAATGAAGTATATATTTATCGAATAAGAAGTTCATAAACTACGAATATCAATAGAAAACATTAGTACGACAATTAATATAGACCCACAAACTTGATTAGGAATGTTAGTTACATGATTAAGTATAAGTTATGATTGATCAGTTTGTCTATGGGTATTAAACATCTTAAGTATCACGTTTAGATGACGATTACTCACGTGATATATATGTTGTTTGCATTAGATTCTAATTGAGCTTATGATGGATGATAACATGTTTAGACATATGATTAGTTATGTGGTTACATGCATCATAAAATATGTTTTAATGCATCATTATTTCTATAAAAATAAACTAGGGAGTGGGTGAGAAATTCGGCATGTTTGGTCGCCAAATGTGAAAGTTTAGGGATTTTCGGTACATTGGTACACTCTTCTTCGAGCCCAAATTAGGAATATTAGCTTTATGATTTTTGGAAAACATAAAATATGAATGTTTTATATATAAGTTATCTATGCATGGATGCAAAGGGCGAGTAAATTGAGGTCCGTAATAGTGAGTTATGATAATTTTACAAAGGCAGGACAAATCTGTCATTAATAGAATTGTTCCATTGGACCTTTTGTCCAACCAATCACACACAACCACCTAAAAAGGGTCGCATAGCCTCATGAACACGTTATTATAGTTATATATTAGACCTTTATCATATTTTTTAGTTCATATTATAATCTTAGGAAGAAATATGCCTATGGAGAGAGAAAAAGAAAGTTAAGGAACAAATTGCTTTGGAAAATTACTATAAATCAAGGAGTACCTATAAGGTAATTACCTCTTTGTTAAAGTTGATCATATGAATGAGTTTTACACTTTGTATATTTTTATGTCTGATTTTGATAAAGATTTGAATGATATCCATATTGCCTTATTGTATTAAAATGAGGATGGCTTAAGAACATAAATAAGAACTTGTGCTAGGATAGTAAATGTTAACATTAAAGTCCTAGATTTGAATCACCTTCTTGTGAAGCTTCTTAATTTATGAAATTCATGTGTATGATGTGTTTATATGTTAACACATGTTTAGTATATGTTTCCATGAACAAATGTCCAAGATAGAAAATATGGAGACTTAATTATATTATGTTATGTTCTAAAGTTCTACTTTGGACCTAGTTGTGTTAAAAGTCTCATAACTCATTGATTACTTACGATAGTCAAGTGAATCCGGTTGGAGATGTTAGATGACACATATGAGTATAACATACTCGAATATGAGCAAAAAAATACCTTTTGATTTGGCTTAGGGCTTATTTTCAAGGTGATGGTTGTAAGTCAGTACATAGTTGCCATTTGCGATCCGCATGGATATGCCCTGAGTTTGATAAAGCTTTTGGCGTAGAAATTGAACTTTGAAAATTATAAAAGTTTAATTTTGTATACTCAATATGCGTATTGAACTTGGGTAGAAGATCATTGAAAGTTATGATGCATACAAGTTATGAAGATTCCTGAAAGTTGACCGAACGATAGAGGAGCCTATAGGGAAGATTTGCTATCTAGTAAAGAAATGGGAATATTTTGCCCTAGGGAACTTGAAAAGATTGAAGACATAATATGTTAAGATTAGAATTACGAAGAATGAATTAAATTATATTTGGTTTGTGATTTGGATATGTTAAATGTCTTAATATGAAATTAGATGGAACTTCATTTATGATAAATCATTTGAATGGAATTATATCCTCGTTATGAATTGAGTTACATTTAAATTTTTTCTTTGGATTACTGATATTATTATGATGATACTGATATTTTAAGAATGATATGAAGGGGGAACAACCGATTGAACAAGTGTCAGACAAAGGCAAGGAAAAAACCATTAAGTGGCCATGGTTAGTGTACTCGTTGGTAAGGTGTATTTATATACTGTTATAGATATGATCAGAATGTTATGAAAATGAAATTGTTCATTTTGGATTACCGAAAGAGGATATTACTCCCCGACAAAGAATGATGAAGAAAAATTGTCTATAAATACAAGGGGTTACTCCTCGACCAGGAATGGGAGAGAATTGTCTATTGCAGATAGGATATGTGAATCATGATTCGAAAAGTTAGGCCATTCATTATGAATGGTCCGGATAAGTTTATACATTATTATATCAATATGAATAATTGCAATTAATTTTTTGCAATAGTGTAATAGTGATGCATTCACTGAGCTATTTTGCCCATGGTTCCTATGTTTATATTTTTCAGGTATCATGATATCACTCCCAAATCTAGGAAGTTGGTGGGGTTTGCAAGGGATGCATAAAACCATGATTTTGGTCAAATGTAAATGTGGTAAATATAAACGTACTTATCCTTTTAATAAGTTTGAATAAGCATAATTACTTTAAAATTGTGAACAGTCTTATGGAATCATATTGATGACTCAAAAAGGATACTCGTGTTTATGGTTTAGTTAAGGCAATTATGATTTGACTTACGTTGACTTTCAAACTTAATTATAAGTAACTGGGTTGTGTTATGTCAGTTAAGTAGATCCTTTTACGAAAGGACTATCTCCGAAGATATTTATGAAACATACTGAAGGAATGGGTCTTGAGTAGTTTAGTTAGGGATTAGTATTTGCTTAGTTATTTGACACTCCTTAATTTTATATCAATAAAATGTTTTTGAATTCTACATTTATATCTTTATTTTGTATATGAATGTGAAATTATTGTGACATAAATAATACTTTTATAAAGACATTATGTGACCATAATGACAACCCGCATTATATACCTAATTGAATATGATATTCGTGGCATAGTACATGGAACGAACCACATTCTTGAATTAGTGTGAAACCGCCATGACTCATATTAGTGGATTATTTAATTCAGATGGATAATTATTAATGACTATTCTAAAGATTATTGGGCATATTATATTCTTTAATTCAAATCATAAAGTGAAATTATTATTATGACCAAGTGGAAGATTGTTAGATTTATTTAATTAAGTAATTAATTTTAGAATTAAAGCAAATTCATAATTGATTTTTTAATTAAATGTAAGTGTCTTACTTAATATGATCCAAATAACTAGTTTGATTTGATTAGGATTCCTTGAATAAGTCATTAGTATTTTCAAGATAATAATGGAGGATCAGTTTCCTGATTAAAGTCTAACTATGATGGATGGTCGTTAAAGTACAACTAGAAATTTTGGGTCCACTATCACCCTATATATAGTATATTATATTCCATCAATAATCTACATAAGAACACACAATATATTAGGCTTGAGAGAGACAAAATTATAAAATTTCAAATAATTGTTATTTTTTGTTAAAGAAAAATATTTTGAGGGAACAATTAATTAAAGATTTGGGAGACGAAATTATGCTTCAATCAAGTTCAAATCAATGGATAAATGTATATGTTCTTGTTCCATTATAGTTTAGGTATAATCTGCTAATGCATGAAGATTAAGATCATATTACTAAGAACAAATCATGTGTTTTAATAATTTACATTATTCTTAAGTATGGTTTTACAAAAGTTTCAAAGTGCCCATTTCGTAAGTACTCGTGACATTTGGCGCAAATTAAAGTCCAATTGGAGAATATATGAAAATATAATTACTGAAAATTGATTTTTTATGAAAAAAATTTGTTCTCCGAATGCCACGAAATCAGATATGCATGTTCCATTCAAATAAAGAAGAGTCCTTGATATGGGAAAAATGTGTATCTCATCCCCATCTGAAATTAAGAGAGGTGGAGTAATTGCTTCTAAGACAACTATTTGGGTAACTACAAAAGACTTGTTGGCCAATTAAAGAGAGACACACTTCAACTAAATTTTCACCACTCCGCTATTATAAATTGAAGGCTAGACAAAAGGTTAGAAGTAAAATTTCGGGGAGAAATTTTTAGCATAGAATTTATGTTGACATACAATAGGAGTGTTTGTGAGATATTACTGTGTGCGACTATGTAGAGAGATCTTGTTCGTTATTGTAATACCATTTTAAACCAAGATCTTGTAACTTGATTATTATAATGATAATTTTATCTTCATCTTGAAATATTTTGTTATTCATTATGCTAGGTTAAATTTAAGTGGTAGGATTAGGAACGTTTGTAATGCTTAGTTAGCATTTAATGTTACATCAAATTGAGTACCTGCGAAAATTATTTTAACAATTTTAAATATTCGTTATTCACATAAAGTATCACAAGAATGATATTTTATCCTTCTAAATCAAACGATATTCAATTCTACGATTTCATGTATGTTTAATTTTGATAGATTATGCTTACGTTCAGTCATTTGATAGTCCATGCTTAGTTTACGTCTTAAAATGCGTAGAATTGATAATTTTCAAAGGAATAGTGATTTTAGCTTTATGAATAAGATAAAAAGTTATTTGAAATTGAAATTTATTGATATCTTTTCTGAAATTTATGCATAAAGATCCGGTGAATTTTGAGTTACAAAAATTGGGAATCGAAATTTTTATTGACATTTTTGCTAATTAAAATTAGTAAATGACTCCGAAGTTTTAGTAATTCAATCTCCTCCTCGTCTTCATAATTTTCTTTATTACTGGTGTTAGTTGCTAAAATTGTTTCATCTTAGTCGTGATAAAAAAAATTAAAGGTGTAAAGTTAAAAAAATCTACTTTTTTTTAAATTGATCATTTCCTCGTGAGATCGACTCGTACTTACACGCTATTTTATTAATAGCTCGTAAACTTGCAATATTTATTAAATTCACAACAATAGAGAAAGAGGGGGAGAGAGAGAGAGAGATGTTATAAGGTTGTTGTTGTCGGTGGTGGTGTAAGGATTATGATTAAAGTGGCGGTGTTGATGGCACGGGTTGGAGTTAGATGTGTTGAAAAAACTAATTGTGTATTATGTGAGGATAGAAGTAAACTTTTAAATTTTTTTGTGAATTTGAATCTTATTTTCATTCATTTTAAAAATAATATGATTACTTTTAGGTGTCTTAAATTAATTTGGGAGTTTTTCATTTTAATCCTTCATCAATATTTTTTTGGGCTCTACTCCACTTACATATTTTTAGGGCGCTAAGGTCCCTCACCCCTTAATTTATACCTTATAAAACAAATTTAATACGTATATATTACAAAAAAAAAAGTGTGTATATTAAAAAATTCCACATACAAATTACACTTTAAAAAATAAAAGAATACATGTATAACATACAAAAATTATTATACACATTACACAAAATCGGGTATACATTTAAGGAAGAGGGAACTTAGTGCCCAAAAAATATGATAAAAAACTAGACAAAAAAAATACGAAACTTTTGAGTTATGCTAAAAAAAACTAATTAATTTTGGGATTTGCTTCATTTAACAAATAAATAAAAGGTCAATTAATGTTCACTTGATAGGAACTAACTCCATTTTGCAGTTACCTAGAGTTGATTTTAGAAAAGAAAATGATAGGGTTATCGATTTTTTTTACCCATTTTATACCCAATATGTTTTTAAGGATATTATACTCTGCTATGGGTCTCGTCAGAATACAAACTCCTAGGGTCCATTTGGTTGAAAAGTGTGAATTTAGTTGGAATGGCAAAAATTTTCAAGGTAAATTTTGGCAAGGCAAATTTTGGCCTGGAAAATATAATTTTATGCTGTTTACTTGGCTATTTTTGTATGAAGGCAAATCTGATATTTGTCTTCTTTTTGTACTTTATAGACACATTTTGCCTACTGGAATACAATTATTCTCCTACTTATGTTGTTTGATAGCTAAAATTTGGGTTGATAAATGAAAACTTTGCCATGATATATTTGACTTATTTTATTATTTTTTTATATTAATAATGACTGATTTGTCTAGTTAATACCATTAACTATTTTATTTTACAATCATGGATATTAAAAAACATAGACGAAAATACCATAATACCATTAATACCATTTTTTTATTAATAATAATTGAAAACCACTTTGAAAATAATTCATATCACAACATAATGCATTCCAATCCCCCCTCGTGATTCAAAACGTGGTTGGAAACATAAAAAACTTACAGAAGTTGCACAATTTTATCGTCTAGGTTTTCTAGGCAACCACGGAACACAACATAAGGCCTTCTCATCCCTCATTAACATGGTTGGTAGATGATGTAATGAATCCATGTCCGAATCGGCCCCTTTGTAATCCGATAAGTTCGAATCCGATGCATACATTAGATCGTTAAGTTCAGTATTTATCAAATATTTAGCATGCCACCGCTCTAACCTTTTTTCATATGTGCAATTTCGCATTTCAATAAACGTATACATTTTTCATTATCTTTATTTGTATATTTGCAATATCCTGCCGATTTTTCTCGTGGCATGGGTAAACAATGCCAATGACACTAATACTCCAAATCGCAACGTCTATCAAATAACCTAGACCATTTCAAATGATCATCCCATGGAATATTTCCTTTTGTCGGCATTAACTATTTCAACACATGATTAACATCGCCTAAAGAATGTAATGTGCATATAGGGATGTTTTCAAAAACCCTTTTCTCGCCAAACCAACTACCTCCATGGGGATCTTGGTAGATCCCCGGGTTAGTAAACACTGGTTCAACATTACCACCCGTTGCCTCAATATGTTCAATACCAAATGATGGTAGTTCTTTAGAATTACATTTTATCTTCGCGGCCTGTTGCATCCTACTTGGCCCCCTTGTTAAAAGGGAATCATATCGCAATACGCTTTTAGGCGGTGACCAGTTATAATACGTAAGTTTTTGCCCGGACAAAGTTTTCCTGGGAACATGGGTTAAGAAGGGGGAACCTTCATCAGGCATGTAGGCATGGTTATGCATCATGAATTTTATGTTATGTGGAAGAATAACTAGTGTTGTGGTTAGGGTTGTAAACGGATATTCGAAAATCCGCATCCGTTCGATATCCGAATCCGAATTTATGGATATTTATCCGAAAAAATGGAAACGGATACGAATATGGATACTCTATAAAAATATTCGAGAAAACGGATATGGATATGGATAGTACTAGTATCCGACACGGATAATCCGTATCCAATGCGGAGTATCCATTTTAACGGATATTCGTTTTACCGGATATCCGTATCCGTCAAACATATGTTTAAAATATTACTAATAATATTAGTATTGGTATTACTAATAAAATAATATTAAAAAAAACATAATCGTTTATGTAAGGACAAAAATTTCCAATTGAGTCCATGTATTGTTTTGACTTAATTCCGTGAACAAAACTGTATTTGTAATATGTCATAGGGAGAATTTTATTTTGTCACGATCCCACTTGGTCTATGACGTATTGAAGAAATTGAAGACGTTGCGGCAAAGCTTCAAAGAAATAATCATGTCGATGTTTATTTGGTGCAAGTTTACTCGTCTTCAAAGTTAATTTCATTCTGAGATCACTCAGGTATGAATGCGTATAATAAATTTTGCTCGACATTATTTTATAAAAGAAAAGGACGTAATTTTTATATAGAAATATGATTTTAAATGTTTTAAAAGTATTTTTATGGTTTAAACTTCGTTTTATGATGATAAGCTCGAAATAGAGTTTGACTAATTTGAATCTCTTTGTTAAGAGACGTTTTTATCTGAAAGTCAAAGAAAGTCAAACTTTCGCAATGTCACTCGAACGACATTGGATCTCGTTCGAACGAGATACAATGTCGCGCGAATGACATGCTTAAGTCGTTCGAACGACATGTTTTTCGAAGCGGCGTTTAAATCCTATTTAAACAGTGTTTGCATCATAATTTCGTCAGTGTGCATTTTGGAAAACAGTTTTACAAACCAGAACCTTGTTTGCACATGTTTTCTAAGGTTTAAAAGTCTTAAACACATCCTTAGAGTTTGCAAAGATCCGAGTTATCATTCTTATATGTTCAAGTGATCTTGCGGCACCAAAGTTGTTTGTTCTACACATTGAACACAAAGGGTTTTGCGGTGAAGAAGCGACAGACATCGTGTTCGACATCGTAGACGTATTAAAGCCATATCGGTGGACACCGAGACATACGTGGACGCGTGTGTTGTGGACAGAGATCGTGGAAAATGAAATTTCTGCGTGGGCACTATTGAAGAACGGTTGAATATCAGAAGGAGTGTCAAAACCTGTGGGGATCGAGTCTTAGTGTAAGGCTAATCTGTCTTTGTAAAACCATTATTCATAGTGATTGTCTGGCTTGGGCCGTCCGAGGTTGTTTTCCCGTTTTGGGTTTTTTCCTCGTACATCCTGCGTTGTGAGTATTCCTTACATTGCTTTACTTAATTTAATCTCTAGATGCATGTTTAGGATTAATCAAGATAAATTTGGTTTAAAGTAAGAATTGGGTTTTCACAACTTGGTTTGATGCATAATTAAAAGTTGGATCTTTTTCGAAGAAAAATTGATCTGGTTGAAAACACAAATATCGGGCCACTCACAATCACTCCTTATATTGGTATCAGAGCTAGAAAACATTTTTATTTGTTTTGTGATCCCGTGTGTTTTCAAAGATGAATTCTGGATATAATGAATTTTCTCGAACCCCTGTTTTTTATGGCACTAATTACACTTATTGGAAGATGAGAATGAGATGTGCTTTAAAATCTATTGATGAGCGTGTTTGGCTTGCAGTTGAGAAAGGTTGGACACCCCCTGTCACGATTGTAGGTGAGGTCACTAGTTTAAAGCCTGTTGAGTCTTGGACCAAAACTGAACAAAGACTTGCACAATATAATTCTAAAGGTCTGCACATTATTTCTTCACATGTCACACAGGAAGAATATAATAAATTATGACTTGTGAAACATCAAAAGAGGCTATGGATATTTTTGCACTCACTCACGAGGGCACTACCACGGTTAGGGCGTCAAAACTTCAAAATTTCACTACACAGTTTGAGACCATTAGGATGTTAGAGAGTGAGACCTTTGATGAGTTTTATGCTAGGTTGTCTAATATTGTCAACTCATCATTTAACCTAAGTGAGAAAATTCCCGACAACCGTGTCATTAAGAAAATCCTTAGGTCGTTGCCTAGTAGGTTTGATGCGAAAGTGACCATTTTAAACTCCTTGAGAAGGTTAGAGTCAACGAAACTAGAAGAGATTGTAGGTGACTTACAAACCTATGAAATCGACATGATTACCTCCAAGAAAGTGCCTAAGAAAGAAAAGGGTATTGCTTTGAAAACCCGGAAGGAGGAAATTAAAGTTTCGGATTTCGATTCCGATTCCGATTCCGATTTTGAGGATGTTGCTTTATTGGCAAAGAAATTTAAAAAATTTAATAAGTTTCAAAAGCAATCGAAAGATGCCAAGAAATTTGAAAAATTCAAGAACAACAAAGTAGATCCCACCTCTAAGGATAAGTTTGAGAAGCCTAAGAGAGATGAGTCGGATAAGTGTTTTGGGTGTGAGGGGTACGGTCACAAGGTTAAGGAGTGTCCCACTAGAATTAAGAAAGAGGGCAAGCAATCCATTGTCTATAGTGCCACCTTAAGTAATAGTGAACCGGAAGAGGGAGAGAGTTCCCCCATTGAGCGTAACTTTGTTGCATTTATGGCATATCATGTGAGCGACGACGAAAATACTCATGTGAATGACACTTCTGAGGAGGTTTTGAGTGTATCCCATGTTAGTGAGGGTGAAGAGAGTGACGAGGAGGAGATTGATGTGAAAGAATTACAAAATGCGTTTAATGAGTTGTATGCCGAAACGGTGAAGGTGAAAAAGGCTAACTCAAAATTGCAATTTAAGTTGAATGAGCGTGCCCTAGAAAATAATGATAGTTTGATTGAGGATCTTAGGGCACGAGAGAAGAGGTTTAGGGAGAAACTAGAGTTTTTGGAGAAAGACAAAGATAATCTTCGTGGTTTGATAGAGTCCTTGAAAAAGGAGATTTTAGAGTTTGAGGAGACTAGGCGTTTACTCGAGTCTAGGATTCTTGAGTTGGAGGAAAGGTTGAAAGACTCGTCTAGAGTCAAGTTTGATTTAGAGGCTAGGTCGGAGAAGTTAGATAAGATCCTAGGCACCGTCCAAATTAAGGGAGATAGGGTAGATATAGGTTTTGGTGAGAGATTTGTTCCCATTCCCCCCGCACGTGTGAGAAACACTAGGATGGTAAGAAAAGGTCCACATAAAGGTAATCATTCCCACCACCGCTATACTTGCTCGTTTTGTGGTAGGAAAGGTCACCTTAGGCGTTATTGTTACGACCTCAGACAAGCTCCTAGGAAGTTTAGGAATAAAGTTGCCCCGGTTCCCAAAACCCCCATGCGTCGTTTTACACCTACTTGGGTTAGGAAATCGAATTTAGTATCTTTAGGAATTAAACTTCATGATTCTCGTTTGGGTGCACTTGATTCTTCCCATGCTAAATCTAAAGGATGATAGTGTTGCCATGTTTGTCATATGCTAGTTTGCTTCATGATATATTCATTGCTAGTATTATGACATATGTATTATTTTGTATTATAGTTTTTATTTGTTTGAGTCTTATTTGAAAAATACAAAAAGATTTTGTTTTTGAGAAAACTTTTGAAAATTCAAAAAGATTTTGCTTTTCTTTGAGTCAAAATATGTTTGAAAAGCCAAAAAGATTTTCGGTTTTTATTTTTGAGTTTACATGTTGATGTGGCATATTGGTGTGCTTGGACCCCCCCCCCCTCGTTTCATTATCCATGTGGCTAGGACATTTGGTCATTATTATCGATGCTTAGAATGATCTTAACCATTGTTTATATGGGGTTGTTTCGAAGTTGATATGCATCTTGATTCGACTTTGTATATATGCCAATATCGCACACATACACGATTTTATATGGATGTTTGACTTCTCTTGCATATTTGAATTTGGTGAGGCGTTCTTATCTCAATCTTGTCATCTATACGTAAGTAAACTTAAGGAGAAGTGTGCATGTAATAACCGTTTACCGTGAGGATTTGAATTGAAAAAATGATGAGTGATTCACGGGAAAGGGCTGCGAGAGTTCAAATTTAACTCGTCGTGAAAGCCACCGTTTAAAAAGAGCCCATAAAGAAAAAGCAAGATGCTAAGAAAAGGGCTAATAAGATTTTCTCTAAGTTGATAATGCTAGTAACCTCAAAATAACTTGAAAAAGTATGTTTATATGAGGGTGTTTGGTTGGAGAAAATTTAAACGGGTTTGCACATCTAATCCTAATGTTGAAACATTGCAATTTGACGTTATTGTTTGTAGAATCGTCAAAATTCTGGATTTATGTGCATGTAGTATGTTTAGTTCATTAAGCTCACACTTTTATTGTCATATGGCTATGATAAAGTTTGATGATTTATCGCTATCAATTAGAGCTTCTTGATCGTTTCGATGTGTTGGAATTGTGACTCATTTGTTGTAGTTTCACGCCCATTCATTCCTTGTCCATGTTTGAGCACATCGGTACTATGTTTGCATGTAACTTGCATTTTAAGTTTTTATGAGTTTTTGGGTTTTGTGTTAAATTCTTACTGCTTTAGCACTGTTTTGCATCTGTCAGGCCCTTCCTGGAATTTTTTTGTGGAAATTTTTTCACTGAGCAATACTTTATAATATTTCTGGGAAGCTGGGAAATTTTAACAGGTCGCGCGAAGTCGTTCTAACGACATCTCATCTCGCGCGAACGACTTTTGTACTTCGTTCGAGCGACCTCGTCATCTCGTTTGAGCGAAGTCCCTAGCTCGCTCGAACGACAGGGAGAAAAATGTCATCTGATTGGTTTGCAGTCCGCTAGTTTAATTTGATATATTTTTGGTACTGCAGGAAGCATTTTTTGGATTAATCGGTTTATATGCAGGTTCTTTTATGTTCCAAATTGGTTTTTGCATATGAGTTCGTTTATCACACTTGATTTGATTGTTATATTCTTTGTGTGATTCCTTGGTTTACTAGCTACTGATTAGTCATTTTTTTTATATTTTTTAGTTGGTTGATTCATGTTTATCTAGCGGTTTTCATTTTTCCAAATTGGTATCAACTTGATTCTATTTGGTATCATATTCTCATGCTAGATATTTCATATTGGTTTATCTTTTCACTGGATTGTCTATTCGAGACAAAAAGGGGGAGAGATGTATGTGATGTAGGGGGAGATTTGTTGAGCGCTTATATTTGTTTCAAATTGGTATCAAATAATTGCTCACATGTTTCAAATGATATGTTCTTATTGACTATATAAATGGTTTCATTTGTTCCTCCATACTTCACTTGGTATTTGTTTGTCTGTTTCATGTGTGTAGGTATGCATCAGCTATTCGAGATTTCAAGTCTACATCACATTCAGACAGTTCATGCTTGCCGGTGCTACATATATTAGTCCGTGTCCTGTATTTTTGATTTTGGGCTTATGGGATGAGATTTAGGTGTCATATGGCTTGACGGCCCGGTTAGGCATTTCACTGGTTTAGTTTTGTCCCAGAATAGTCAAAGGGGGAGATTTGTAAGGACATAAATTTTCAATTGAGTCCATGTATTATTTTGACTTAATTCCGTGAACAAAACTGTGTTTGTAATATGTCATAGGGAGAATTTTATTTTGTCACGATCCCACTTGGTCTATGACGTATTGAAGAAATTGAAGACGTTGCGGCAAAGCTTTAAAGAAATAATCATGCCGATGTTTATTTGGTGCAAGTTTACTCGTCTTCAAAGTTAATTTCATTCCGAGATCACTCAGGTATGAATGCGTATAATTAATGGTGCTCGGAATTATTTTATAAAAGATAAGGATGTAATTTTTATATAGAAAAATGATTTTAAATGTTTTAAAAGTATTTTTATGGTTTAAACTTCATTTTGTGATGATAAGCTCGAAATAGAGTTTGACTAATTTGAATCTCTTTGTTAAGAGGCGTTTTTATTCGAAAGTCAAAGAAAGTCAAACTTTCGCAATGTCGCTCGAACGACATTGGATCTCGTTCGAACGAGATACAATGTCGCGCGAACGACATGCTTAAGTCGTTCGAACGACACATTTTTTGAGGCGGCATTTAAATCCTATTTAAACAGTATTTGCATCATAATTTCGTCAGTGTGCTTTCTGGAAAACAGTTTTACAAATCAGAACCTTGTTTGCACATGTTTTCTAAGGTTTAAAAGTCTTAAACACATCCTTAGAGTTTGCAAAGATCCGAGTTATCATTCTTATATGTTCAAGTGATCTTGCGGCACCAACGTTGTTTGTTCTACACATTGAACACAAAGGGTTTTGCGGTGAAGAAGCGACGGACATCGTGTTCGACATCGTAGACGTATCAAAGCCATATCGATGGACACCGAGACATACGTGGACGCGTGTGTTGTGGACATAGATCGTGCAAAACAGAATTTCTATGTGGGCACTATTGAAGAACGGTTGAAGATCAGAAGGAGCGTCAAGACCCGTGGGGATCGAGTCTTAGTGTAAGGCTAATCTGTCTTTGTAAAACCATTATTCATAGTGATTGTTTGGCTTGGGCCGTCCGAGGTTGTTTTCGCGTTTTGGGTTTTTTCCTCGTACATCCTGCGTTGTGAGTATTCCTTACTTTACTTTACTTGCTTTAATCTCTAGATGCATGTTTAGTATTAATCAAGATAAAATTGGTTTAAAGTAAGAATTGGGTTTTCACAACTTGGTTTGGTGCATAATTAAAAGTTGGATCTTTTTCGAAGAAAAATTGGTTTGGTTGAAAACACACATATCGGGCCACTCACAATCACTCCTCGGTTTATTCCCTAAAACAAAACAAACACATACACCACTCAAAATTAAAACACCCTAAAGGTATTGTTTTATTGTGTATATTAAAAAATGCCATGTATTATTATTTATTGGGTATATTATCATAGAGTTACACTAAAGTTACAATACACCCTATCACACACAACATACACCCACAAAAGAACATATACTCCACTCAAAATTATAAAAAAAAAAAACTAATTTCATTTCATTTTTCTTTCGTACAAAACAAGAGAAAAGAAACCCTCGTCTCACTCCACAAAAAACCCTCATTTCATCACCTCCCCCTCCGCCGCATCAGCCCACCACTGCTCAATTTCTAGGTTTAGAGTTATGTTAACTGTCGTTCCATACACTTACAATTAGGTTTATAAATCTTAATCCCCTTTTTAGGCTTATGGGCCAAGCCAAAATGACTCAAACATTCCCGTGTGGACCCGGTTATGCCTAAAAATGCCTCGAGACCCGATTACTACCCCCGGATACTCTTTATCGACTATCTCGACCCTTTCGGAAATAACCATGCACTCAGAATTGTCATCCGAAATACTTTATAACAAACTCTAATTTTCGACCTAAAAGATGCTACACAACAATAATCCAAATAATTAAATCTAAATTCGCCAGATTTAAATAGTTCCTCCAATTCAAATAAACTCTCCAAATTATAAATTTAAATAAGTTTTATTTCTTCCAAAAATAATTAAATTCTAAGTCCTCAGAATTACGGGAAGTTACATATTATGTATAAAATAAAAATGTATACTTATTAAAATAAAAATATCAGTATATTTTGAAGACTTAAAGATCCATAAGATTATCATTCTCAATAAATTTGATTAATGTAAAAGGTGCATATTTATATTTATTGTTATAAAATGCTACTGTAATTTTTTTGGATGGCTTTAAGGTTACATAGTTGTAAAGTATGGATGGATTTAAGTCATATTATCATTATGGAATGCTACTATTATTATGGAAGCCATAATTTTTTATGTTAGGAGGTAGTAATTTTGTTATATATTTATTTGGATTGAATTGAATTTCATTGGATTGGATATTTTAATAGTTATTTTTTGCGATGGCTAAACAATGTAAATGGATACGGATATTATCCAAATCCGAGGTATCCGAGCGGATACGGATATGGATAGTTGTTTTAACTATCCGGGCGGATACGGATAGTGCATCCAAATAGCGGATACGGATATGGAAAACATGGTATCCGATCCGTATCCGTCCGTTTACCACCCCTAGTTGTGGTAGATATGTATGACAAAATGAACTCAGTTACTAATGCTCAAATAACTAATAAGGAGACGATATATTTATAGGGCAAAAAATTGAGGAATACCCAAATGTTTAAAAATATTATCGGACAGTGTGACATCAAATACCAACTACTTTTCTGGCTGTAAAGTAATGACTAACAAAGACTGTAATGCCCCGACCCGGATTTATGGGTTACCCGTGAGTCAACCCGTTCCTAATCGAGTCGTTAGGTGTAAAGTCCAATGAAACAACCTAAATAATGTTGCTAATCCAGTTTTATTTTAATTAACGTTTTACTTGTTTATCATACGATACCAATTTCAAGATGAACTACGTGTGGGACCCACGGGGAGAACCCCGACGTTCAAGTAAACAGAGCTACTAAAGTAAGAAAATAAAGTACACTTACCTGTATAGCGCCCTCAAAATACGAAACCGCACCCAACCTGTCGTAACAAAGCGAGGGTGTGAGCCTATGCCCAGCGAGAATATATAAAGAAGTATAGAAACGGACTGCAGAAAGGAATACTCACACGCTACAATCTCATGTATGCGAAAATATATATGTATCTACATATATATATATATATATATATATAACTTTGAAAATACATATTCAATGCATTAATCATTTTACTTTCAAAATCTTACTTGTCTAGATTAATTTACCTTAATCTTGTAAATGCTTTCTTTTTTCAAACTTAGCATTCATACTTAATTTGAGACATCTATTTCAAAACATAAAGCCATTACACTTAATTTCTCATAACACATTCCTTTACCGGAATCACCCCTTTTATATTCATTTGAATATACTAGTATTTTCATTGAAAAATACCTTTTCAACACACGCACACACCGTGTTAGAAAATACTTACTTATCATTTAAAAACCTTTTGTTTCATGATTATGCAAATTATGTGCTTAGCAGCTTAGGTTACTTAACGACCCATTTGTCCACTTTACTTTACCCATTTCATCTCAACTTATGGACATTAACGGAATTACACATTTACTTGTCCATTTCACTTTTACCGTAACTTTTATGGCATTCATTCAAGTTAGGTTGTATTAACACACTTTACCACACAACCTATTTCTTGACATGTTCCTTATTTCTTTTATCTTTTCTCATAATCTTTCAATTAACCACATACTTACACGGGCTCCACACCGACGGCTATGCGCGCCATATGCTTTGGCCAGTGATTTAGGATTTTTCACCCAAGGGCTCCGGGCCCTTCTTTCTTAGTCCCGATTGCATCCGAGTCCTTGTTGATGTGTTTAATATTTTACACATGTCCATATTATTCCACTTTAACTTTTACCCGATCGAAGTCAAAACCCGGACTTAACCGTCCATTTTTCCATTAACACTTGGAAAATTATTTATTTTCCTCTTTAAGTCCCTTATCCACACACACGTGAATTATACTAAATTCATTTTCACGCACATTAGTGTAAGGAGGTGCTTTAAAATTTTTATTCCATAAAAATATTCCACTTTAAGTAAATTATCAATTTACCCTTTATTTGCCAAACTTGCAATTTAATCCTTTAACAAGTGTATATTTCTCAAAATGGTTATTAAATTTCCAACTTAACATTTTAAACACTTTAACCATTTTCACACTTGTTTAATATCACACTTTTGCCCAACTTTCACACTTGTTACTTTAACACTTAAATTAACACCCTTTACATTTCAAGCTCCCAAATTTTCGTTTTTGCATGAAACTTAAAATATTTATTTCATAAATATTTTGACAACTTAAACATCCTTCCACATTTTTACTTCATAAAAATGTCCATTATTTCCTTTTACTAAAATTGCACACAAATAATATTTTCATACATTTTATTTCCATAAAATGTTTATTATTTATTTTGCAATAGAAATACGCCAAAAATGACATTTCTTACATTTTTATTCCATAAAATGCCCACTTTCAATTTTACTAGAAAAATATACACAACAATATTTTCCTACATTTTTATAACCATAAAAATGTCCATTATCAAATTTATTAGAAAATATACACAACAATATATCTTTCTACATTTTTATTACCATATAAATATCCATTTACAGATTTATTAAAAAATATACATAACAATATATTTTCCTATATTTTTATCACCATAAAAATGTCCATTTCAGATTTATTAGAAAGTATACACAACAATATATTTTCCTGCATCTTTATCACCATAAAAATGTTCACTTGTCAGTTTACTAGAGATATCATCATTTATCTTAATATAACCCTACTCTTAACATTTAATCATAACAGTACTACAAATATATACACTAAATGGAGTCATTAAATGTAAGAGTAAAATATCCCATCTTAATGAAGTCCAAATCAGTGGAAGGCGTGGAAGAATCAATGAAGATAACTACCCCACCTCCTAAGGTGGCCTTAAGAGGGGTTGTCTAGATATACCAAATTTGACTCCAAGAAAGCCTCATTGAACCCTATACATACCCTCCAATAATATCTCACATTGTTTTAAGAAAGTGCCCTTCAGATACTCTTCCCCAAACACCCATCAAGAACATCACCCTCGACATTTCTCCCAGGCTGCCTAGGGCTTCTATGCTTGAAGTACAGTTGGAATACCTTCAAATATTATGATTATAGTGGTTAGCAACTGTGGGTTGAGCATCAAAGGTCTGTAACATAAGGGTTTCTTCCCCATGAGAACCCAAAACTTTGAGAGAAAACAAAGGGTTTAAATCTGATAAAATGAAGTGTGTCCCCCCCACACGGTTCTCCATCTTCTCTTATAGATCGAACATGGAGATTTTCTCCTAAATAAGAAAACCTCATCTTCAAAATCCTCCCATATTAGGTAAGAGTCGTCCCCAGGTCGATAGCACACATATTTAGTGGTTGGGATTATTGACAGCATATGAAACAGAAGCGTGTCTGTGATGGTTGATTTTGAAGCACACATTTCCCTCTCATTGATTTCAAACTAATCATCCCCTTGGTCACATAATATAACCCACGAAGTAGGGACCACAGTTCTTAGTTCAAATTATCTCTGTAAAGTCAGGCCCATGAGCTGACGTGGAATAAATTGGGCGATCGAAGGCTTGACACCACACTGGGTGTCTCAGGTTCTATCGGCGTCATTCAAACAACATAACTCGTCGCTCGAACGATATAACTCCTCTCTTGAATGATACTGTGTGTCATTTGAGCGACAGTAGAGATAGCAGTTGACTTATACCTTTTACAATTAGTCCCCTTTTCATTAATTCCTTCAACGTACAATCCCTTTCTACAATCCGGACGGAAGCAACTTAAATGAGAAATTGGGGCTTAGACTTTAATCCTCTTTCTTTGTTTTCGCATTGTCCCAGTGATTTATAACTTAAATAAAAGCGTATATATATATATATATATATATATATTATTCAATAGCCAATAATTCTATAACCCATGCAATAATCCACTAATTATCTTTATTTAATTCAACTATAATTCTCCCTCCTCACATATAATCCATATATATGATTTAATTAATTTACTGGGTGGGATATTACAAAGACTGTGTATGGTCAAATCGTATATGATTTTTTGAGAAAAATAATGACTGACAAAAACATGGCTAAGACAGTGTGTGGTCAGATCCCATCATGACATATTTAAAAATATAGACGAAAATACCATAATACCATTAATACCATAATTACCATTACGACTACATAATAATACGTAATGTGCTAGCCCATTACGGTTACATCCAAAATACATAATGAGGTAATTATAAAAAAGGCCACCACCTACAAAAAGGATATTTACACAACATTAGATCTGATAGTAACTATCTGTAATTTTTACGCAAAACATTATATTAGTTATCAACGGAATTGATCAAGGGAGATTACAGAGCTTGTTGTAAGCCCATGTATATGAGAAGGTAATGTTAGAAAAACCCATGAAGACTCGGCCTAGTCCATTGCCGGCCTCAAACAACGACATCATGCGCATGATATTCTCATCGTCCATACCCATACCTACTATCCTTTCAAGAATACCCTATTAGTTCATGTGAGCCTGAGAGTTCACGGCAATCTGAAGCTCCATTGCGATGGAAATTTGCTTCGACGATTCAGCAATGACAGTGAGTGCTTAGGCACATTCTTCCTGAGGGTTTACACGACGACGTTGAGACTTTGTTTTAGGTGCCTAACCCTTACGCTTCATAGTGTTCCCAACTGATGTTTGGGTGTCGGTACCTTGCCCAGCTGTCATTTGTACTCCGATTTCCTGCCCAGGTGTTGTTTAAGCATTTCAAAATGAAGTATATATCTATCAAATAAAAATTTCATAAACAACGAGTGTCAATAGAAAACATTAGTATGGCTATTAATGTAAGGCCCTAAAATATGATTTGGAATATTAGTTACATGATTAAGTATATGTTAGGATTGATTAGTTTGGTTATAGGCATTAAACATTTTAAGTATCACGTTTAGAGGATGTATACTCGCGTGATATATATATTGTTTGCATTAGATTCTAATTAAGCTTATGATCGGTGATAACATGTTTAGACATATGATTAGTTATGTGGTTAAATGCATCATAAAATATATTTTTAATGCATCATTATGTTTATAAAAATAAACTAGGGTGTTGGTATGAAATTAGGGATGTTTGGCCGCCAAATATGAAAGTGATGCGATTTACGGTACATTGTTACTCTCTTGTTCAAGCCCAAATTAGCCGTATTAGCTTTATGATATTTGGAAAATATTAAAGTTGTATATATATAAGTTATCTACGCGTGGACGTAAAGAGCGAGTAACTTGAGGTCCGGAATAGTGAGTTATGGTAATTTTACAAAGGCAAGACAAATCTGTTATTAATGGAATTATTTTATTAGACCTTGTGTCCAACCAATCACACACAACCACCTTAAAATGGTCACGTGGTCTCATGAACTCGTTTTTATGGTTATATAGCATACCTTTATCATCTTTTTCAGTTCATATTATAATCTTAGGAAGAAATATGCCTATGGAGAGAGAAAAAGGAAGTTAAGGAAAAAATTGCTTAGAAAAATTACTATAAATC
The DNA here is from genome assembly GCA_949130495.1 of Sambucus nigra. NCBI lineage: Eukaryota > Viridiplantae > Streptophyta > Magnoliopsida > Dipsacales > Adoxaceae > Sambucus > Sambucus nigra. The sequence continues at coordinate 318,381,558 of OX422215.1, read as the reverse complement.
AAGGAGTACTTACAAGGTAATTACCTCTTTGTTAAAGTTGATCATATGAATTAGTTTTACACTTTGTATGTTTTTGTTTCTGATTTTGATAAATATTTGAATGATACCATATTGCCTTATTGTATTAAAATGAGGATGGCTTAAAAACATAAATAATAACTTGTGCTAGGATAGTAAATGTTAACATTAAAGTCCAAGATTTGAATAACCTTCTTGTGAAGCTTTTTAATTTATGAAATTCTTGTGTATGATGTGTGTTTATGTTAAAACATGTTTAGTATATGTTTTCATGAACTAATATGCAAGATATATAGTGTGGAGACTTAATTGTATTATGTTATGTTCAAAAGTTTTACTTTAGACCTAGTTGTGTTAAAAGTGTCATAACTCATTGAGTACTTACGAAAATTAAGTGACTCTAGTGGAAGATGTTAGATGACACATATGAGTATAGCATACTCTAATATGAGCATAAAATACCTTTTGGTTTGTATTGGGGTTTGTTTTCAAGGTGATGGTTGTAAGTCGGTACATAGTTGTCATTTGTATAATCCGCTTGGATATGCCACGAGTTTGATAAATCATTTGACGTAGCAAATGAACTTTTAAAATTATAAAACTTTAATTTTATATTAATTAATATATATATTGAAATTGGGTGAAAGATCATAGAAAGTTATGATGCATAAAAATTATGAAAATTCTTGTAAGTTGACTGGATGATAGAGGAGCATATACGGCAGATTTTCTATCTAGTAAAGAAATGCGCATATTTTTCTCTAGGTAACTTGAAAATATGTGTCGTCTTTTGAATTGGAGACCTAATATGTTAAGGATGGAATTACCAAGAATGAATTAAAGTATGTTTGGGTTATGATTTGGATATGTTAAATATCTTAACATGAAATTATATGGGACTTCATTTATAATAAATGATTTGAATGGGATTATATCCTCGTTATGAATTGAGTTAAGTATAAGTTATTATTTGGATTGCTTTTATTATTATGACGATACTAATATTGTAATAATGATAGGAAAGATGAACAGCAGATTGAACACGTGCCCGACAAATGTAAGAAAAAAATCCATTAAGTGGCCAAGGTTAATGTACTCACTGGTAAGGTGTATGTGTATATTGTTATAGATATGAGCAGAAGGTTATGAATATGAAATTATTCAGTTAGGTTTACCAAAAAGGGAGTGTAATATCCCGTAATTTTATGGCCTTTAATTATGAGATTAATTAAATGAAATTACTTTTAAATTGCTTTTAATTATGGGATTTATTAAATTAATTTGGGATAATTAATTGAAAAATTAATCCGGATTTAAATGCTAGCGAGACGAGAGTTAGTATTTGATAATGTTGTTGAATATTACTAAGTGATTATAGTAATATGTGATTATTGAATTTATTAAAATTGTCGTGAGTTGAAAATACGACAGTTTTGGTAATTAAGTTGGGACGCGCGTGTCAGTCGTATCAGGACCCAATTTAATGGATTTAAAAGTATTTTATTTTTATGTCATCCGTATAAGCATTTTGAGTGCGCCAACATGTCCGGAAGGTTCGAGATAGTCAGAAAACACTAGCCGGGGGTTTAGTTTGGGTCCCGAGATATTTTTAGGTATAATCGGCAACCCGAGAGGGTATTTTAGTCATTCCTATTTTTAGGTGAATAGTGACCCACGAATTTTAGACAGTTAATATCAGTCAACACTTGAATCCCTTAGGGTTCCTCAACCAAAAATCATAAACGGACATTAGAGTGGAAGAGAAGAAAATTTCTAATGGAGAACCACCACTTAGAGACTTTTGCACCACCGTCACCACCACCGGATAGATCGAAAAGCAAGGATCATCTCCATACTGTCTACTTAATTGGATCAGAATCTTTATTGTCGGGCAAGTGATTTAACTTGAAATAATTTAGCTCAATATCATCCATGTTAGGTTAGAATTGGAGAATAACCTTGATTAATGATAATCGAATGGATTTGAAGAATTGAAATTATAATTTGGGTAGGTCTTGCATGTAATTTAACGTTGGAGATAATAGCAGCCCCGAAATTATGATTTATGGGTAGAGAACAATAAATTTATAATGAATTATATAGTGTTCTTGAGGAAAATTGGAGAAATAGAATTTTTATGAAAATTGGGTTTTTTAATCCAAGAAACTTATGATCCATAAGGATTTAATGATTCTAATACGTTAGAGATGATGTTTATATGTTAATAGGGTGATTAGTGAACTTTCTTGGGAGTTTGGGACGTTGTAATGAAGAATTAAAGGTGTAAAAATGATGAACCCCGTAACTGTTTAAGAGAAATCTGGGCGGATACCTGCTTGGTCGATCGTTCGACGATCGATCGATCGACCCCTTTTCTTCGATCGATCGACCCCTCCTGATTTTTGGCAATTATTTTCCCTTAAAGCATAATATAAATACCATGGCCGATGATGATTCTTAGTATGTTTAAATTGATATTGTGGGACTTAATTAAGGTCAGTAGGGTCTTAGTTGATGCCGGAAAAATGGGTTTACCTTATGGAATTGAATACCATTGCTTACGAGGGTCTACCGAGTGAGGTACGATTAGAAATCGTTCGAATTGAAACTATAATGGGAATTAATGATGATGTAAGGATAATAATAGTAACGGAGGGACTTTAAGTTACTGAGATAACATTAGAAACTAATAGGAGACCTATTCACCTTTTAAGATAGGTTTAAGTACTCAAATTGATACACGAGAGAGTTATCAAGTTACATGTATATTTCGTATGATGTTCGGGATAAACTTACTACGTACGAGACTAAATAGATAGAATGTGTATATCTATATTGAAATATGATTTCTTAGCTTGTGTGAATGCCTAGTGAATGGATTTCTTATGTGTATGACATACCTACCATACTTGCTATCACGGGAGGTTAGTTTTTTTTGGAAAAGGACCCTCTTATCCTTATATGCCTTCGGGGGGATTTAGACTGGTACCTTAAGGACATAGGATTGTGAATGACTTATTTATGAGTTGATAAGTCAGCTGACCACGGGAGCGTAGGTATGTGCGTGACACATGGGTATGTGAACTATGTTCGCCTCCGATATGTGTGATTTGTATTCTAACGGTTCCTGAGTGATTCGAAACACGTGATCCTTACGTACATGATGTACATGGATTTGATAGCAGAGTATGCGTGTACTGCAGCTTAGCCTAGGGGTGCCTTATATGTATATATATATACTGAGAGTGATTTATATATGTACTTGTGACTGGTTCACTGCTGCTTAATAGATGTGAATAACTAAGATATTGTAATGGACTAAGAATGTGAGAAAATAATTAATACTTGAGATAAGTAATATAATGAATGCGAATATGGGTTATGAATATAACTTACCTGGATATTAAGAGTATACATCCTATGATAGAATGTGAAAGAGCAAGTGGTATACACTAGTTATTTAACGACATAACTAGGATGGGTTAAGGGCATACGTTAGGCGTGCACATTAGTTGAGAGGTAAGAAACTCATGTGAGAGTACGCAACTAACGTGTTTATAATATGTGTTGTTTAATTGTAATTTAAACACTTACTAAACTTTTAAACTGTTTTCACCTCGGACTCTGAGCCGTTTTCCTCCGAATCTATTTTGTTTTGTAAAAACATTTTAGGTGCCCAGCCACAGGGACGCCAAGCATAGGAGTTCTATTCTGATGACGTGTTGTAGCTGCTGTGGAAGCTACAGGATCTTGATATTAGACGCCTTCATATTTATCATTGATTCCTTTCGAGTCATTTATATCAGTTAGGGCATGTCGCCCATTCTTATTTAGAGGTTGTAGTTGCAGACTTTTATTATTTCGGTTATTGGTTTATTTATTCAGACTCTTGTATTAGGACTTTATTTACTCTGGAATTTTTATTATTGGAGTGTTTACTCTAGACTCGGTTGATTTCATTTCGTTAGTTATTCATATGAGATTGTTTATGCGATTGATGGGTAATGATTTAATTCTTGGTAATTTGTTAACTTATTTTATAAAAATTGGCATCTCTCTTTTTAAATATTAGGTGGCTAGAAATAAATTATATGTTTTCGACAGTGATGCTACAACTGAACCAACTTGATATTCTGTATTAATTTCATAAAGAAGTAGCTACCCGGTATTTAATTAGTCGGGGTCTTACAGGTGGTATCAGAGCATCAGGTTCTAGTGTCCTTTAGGATCTGTGCGACTTATTATGCTTCCAGCGTAGCTTTCTTTGATATAGAGCCCTATGTTTAGGATTGTTGATTTCTTTGGTGAGGTTTCCTTCTCCTGCTATAATATATATGATAGTGAATCTTATCATTCATGTGTGTTCATGTGTCGAACAATGCAGTATGTCTTGCGAGTTGGGCGGACAGCAGGAGGCAAAACTCAGTTGAGGTTATAAAGTATATTCGAGAATGATGACCGTAATTGAGGTCACCCCTATTATGGCACGGAAGGCCAGGACGGTAAAAGACGGTTAAGGCACAACATATGACTTCCAGATAAGTTCCTTCATCATATGTTCCTTCATCAGATGTTCCGGATAAGATGCGAACGTTGTTCTGAACTCACAAGACGGTCGGGCAGAGGTTACTTTGTGAAAAGAAATTTAATTAATTAGCAAACCTACACCGGACGAAGTAGGTACAATGGAGAAGAGCACATTGAAGGGGAAAAATTAACTTACAAGAAGAATTGTTTGTACTTATGGGGAATTCTGCTTGGACGGTCAATGCAGTTGGTAACAATGTCGCGTTTCGTTAATATGGAGGTAAACTCTTCCTTGTATGGGGAGCTATAAGAATCAAAAAATTTAAATAGAGTAAGACTGGGGGAAACGGTGTTGGTGAAGCACCACAAGGGGGAGACCCATCGAGGGACCCGTTAAAATGATTCGGATAGCTGAATTGTTACTGAGTGATGGTGATTTTAGTAAGAGATGTGGAAACTAGTAGCGTGTTCCTTAGGGCCATCAAAGCTAAGGGAACAATGGAGGTAGTCATCAACATCGAGACTACCAACGTCCGAGAGAAGGACCACCTTAACATGGTCAGTGTGACTGGAGATAAGTGGAGTATGTGTAGAGGTATTTTGTGGGGAGTAAAACCCGTGCGTTAAAGTTTTCTGAAGCAGGTAGAGGAATAAGGGTATGGTTCCTGGCAAGGGCAAGAGTTATTGAAATTTTCGGTTTGGTACAAATATGTATGTTAAGTCCAGGAACCATTTGAACAGTCAGGATGATTGGCAAGATAGAAGTATGAGTTACATCCTCGAATGATGATGCGTGTTGTATGTGTCAGGATCGAGTTACTACATTTATATTATTGCTATATTTGCATGAGAGATGAGTTTAGTGAGTATCTCGGTAATGTTACTATTTATGTGAATATTTTCCCTGGTATAGTGGGATTACCTTCAGTGTTATCCTCGGAGGATGAATGGGCGTATTGATAGTGATATATACTTTATTGTGATTACTTGTTTTAGTTCTGTGTTATACGAGTATGATGTTATCGTAATTATGGTTTTATAATATGCTTAAACCAATAGTGTGCGAATATTGTAAGTTTATCGGGGTTACTACCTTGGTGTAGAATGTTTTGTTCTGTCAAGGCCCCATCTGCGAGATGGCCGGACTCGCGTTTATATATTTGTATATAGGTATATATATTATTGAGACTTCAAAAAGTATAATGGTCTCGGATATTTGTTCTCGGTATGTGTAGGGACTTTATTGATATGATTCGGAGTGTATTTGGTTTACTGTTCAGCAAAAAAAAAATTAACTGGTTATTATAATTAACGCTCAAGATGTGGTAATAAGAAGAGTGCATTGTTATAACACCCTTTAGAGACGTGGAAGTTAATACTAATAGTTGTAAGACCGGGGACAGGATTTTGAGAACCCCGATTATATTTGCATGATGTTTAAGGAAGGTGACTTCCATCAATGTTAAGAGACAGTGTCTTTCGAAAGAAGTTCCTTATTTAAGTGAAATTGTGAGAAGAGATGTAACTTTGTTGTCAAGAGACAGGAATAAGGGTACATGTTATGGACTGAGGGCCTAACGGATTTCGATGACCAACAATGCTAGGAAGTAGTGTATCGGGAGGGTTCCTTGTTTGGATTTCACTTTGCGAGACATCCCACGCATGAAACTTAGCATAAGGTTGGTAGTAAGGAGATGTTTGGCCATTCGTCCATGATTCGGGTACCTCAATCGTTATGGAAGTATGTAGTTATAACTGGAAGTTTAAAAGGGTAAATTACGATATAAGGCCAGTAGAGCCAGTTGCTAGTGAGGAAATACTGATAATTTTGTTTTATTTTTGGCGGGTGAAGGATGAAATGATGTTTAGGAGGATTTAAATTTCAAATTCAGGGGTGATTGAGAACGCCCAAGTGGTATAGCCACGTTGCAAATGCAGGGACAATAAAGAGTTTAGAGTACTTATGAAGTGTATTTGATGTTTAAACCCATTTGCACGTTGTATAGGGTGTATGGACACCTTGGTTTGCTGGTGTCAGAATCGTCGAAAGAAGAGACAGAGATGGGTGAAAATTTATGCTTGCAAGACTGATATTATAGAATAGTAGTGATAGAATGGATTAAGCGTCGTGAGAAGGACGATAATCTATAGATTCATGTGCAATCAGAGTAGCACGTCCAAAATTAGTTGAAAGGCAGTGGGAAGCCATTTAAAAAGGGAGTGTCTCTTGAGAAGGCAAATAGTTAACTATTATAAACAATTTGGAACAGAGTTCCACCCAATCAAATGTTAAGGGTGGCTTACGCGTAAATAGAGTGAGGATGTCAACAAGGTATAAAGAGTCCAGATGTGCACAATGTGGTGAATAGTGTATGGGTCGAAATATTTGGCATACGCCGAAGGAAGAAGATGGTTATTAAGTACCACTTAATGGGAGGAGTTATAAGTGGAAGTCGGTGTTGAGCGAGACATAATTAGTAGTCCCCACGAGCACCACTTATAGATAGAAATCGGTTGGAGTATGGGTATCAACTAGGAACTTGGTGTCGAGCCAACGATTCCAGTAGAGGAAGAGTCAAGATGGTAAATTTCTCTGATGGGTTGCAATCATAAAGATGAGTAACGAGTTCCTTTGAATGTGTGTAACGGATTGTCAAGAAGGAAATATATTGTTATATTCGTGGGTGATTTACACTATTAGATAATGACTGCGCCGGTATAAGGTCCTACACAGTATTAATCCGAACGAGGATGAAATACTCGAAACGCACCTTCGATATGGGGTATAAGGAAGTAGTGGGAATACTCTTTTTTTAGAAAGTTGTATCACATATAGCACGAAGAATAGGTGCAAGGTGATTGACGAATGGTGGAACCGTATGAAAGTAATTTTGGATTCATGGCGATCATTTCATTTTCAAAACGGGTATAGCTAGTAAGTGAGGTATATTGTGGTAATGGGGAGAAGATATGGCCTAATGGTACAGTTGTGTGAAAGCACCCGTATCTATTTATAGTGGACAAGGTGCTTACTGAGGTTTGGTGTGGATAAACCCGATCATTCTTTCTCTGTATGTTTAGAGGTGAGCGGATTTTCAGATTTTTGGGTCAGTCAGAAGTTGGAGTCTGATGACTATAATGGGTTAACCACCAACCGTCTGAAGTGGCTTTCCCTTGTGTAAAAGTCACAATGCTGGGAATAGAGATTCAAAGAACGGACAAGAGTAGTCTGATGTTTTATGGTTGCTCCCAGGAGGGGAGTTTTGTGTTTAAATAAATGAGGGAGTTGATACGAAGTGAGGTGCGAACTCATAATAATATTAAGATAATATGACCAATGATGTGTAAGCTATTCTTATTCGAATTTTGTTTAGTAAGAGAACAACGTGGGGTGGAATTATTGAGGTGTAACCCTATAAATGATAAAGTGTCAAGATTGTTCAATGAGTTTGTTGTGAAGTGAGGACTGTAGTGATTGAGTCTTTCTTTGTATTTTGTTTTGAGTACTGGCGGATACCTGATTTTTCCAGGTATGTCAATTTTTCCGAATTTGGGGACGAAATTCCGTTATTAGGGGGAAGTATGTAATACCCCGTAATTTTATGGCTTTTAACTATGAGATTAATTAAATGAAATTGCTTTTAAATTGCTTTTAATTATGGGATTTATTAAATTAATTTGGGATAATTAATTGGAAAATTAATATTGATTTAAATGCTGGCGAGATGAGAGTTAGTATTTGATTATTATAATGTTGTTGAATATTACTGAGTGATTATGGTAATATGTGATTATTGAATTTATTAAAATTATCGTGAGTTGAAAATACGGCAGTTTCGATAATTAAGTTGGGACGCGCGTGTCAGTCATGTCAGGACCCAATTTAATGGATTTAAAAGTATTTTATTTTTATGTCATCCGTATAAGCATTTTGAGTGTGCCAACGTGTCCGGATGATTCGAGATAATCAGAAAACACTAGTCGGGGGTTTAGTTTGGGTCCCGGGATATTTTAAGCATAACCGGCAACCCGGAAGGGTATTTTAGTCATTCCTATTTTTGGGTGAATAACCCACGAATTTTAGACACTTAATATCAGCCAACGCTTGAGTCCCTTAGGGTTCCTCAACCAAAAATCATAAATGGCCATTAGAGTGGAAGAGAAGGAAATTTCCAATGGAGAACCACCACTTAGAGACTTTTGCAACCGTCACCACCACCGGATAGATCGAAAAGCAAGGATCATCCCCATACCATCTACTTCATTGGATCAGAATCTTTATTGCAAGGCAAGTGATTTAACTTGCAATAATTTAGCTCATATATCATCCTTTTAATAGGTTAGAATTGGAGAATAACCTTGATTAATGATAATCGAATGGATTTGAAGAATTGAAATTATAATTTGGGTAGGTCTTGCATGTAGTTTAACGTTGGAGATAATAGCAGCCACGAAATTATGATTTATGGGTAGAGAACAATAAATTTGTAATGAATTATATAGTGTTCTTGAGGAAAATAGGAGAAATAGGGTTTTTATAAAAACTGGGTGTTTTAATCCAAAAAACTTATGATCCATAAGGATTTAATGATTATAATATGTTACAGCTGATGTTGATATGTTAATAGGATGATTGCGAACTTTCTTGGGAGTTTGGGACGTTGTAATGAAGAATTAGAGGTGTAAAAAGGATGAACCCCGTAACTGTTTAAGAGAAATCTGGGATGATACCTGCTTAGTCAATCGATCGACGATCAATCGATCGACCCCTTTTCTTCGATCGAACCCCTCCTGATTTTTGGCAATTGTTTTCCCTTAAAGATTAATATAAATCCCATGGCCGATGATGATTCTTAGGATGATTAAATTGATATTGTTGGACTTAATTAAGGTCATTAGGGTTTTAGTTGATGCCGGGAAAATGGGTTTACCTTATGGAATTGAATACCATTGCTTACGAGGGTCTACAGAGTGAGGTACGATTAGAAATCATTCGAATTGAAACTATAATGGGAATTAATGATGATGTAAGGATAAGAACAGTAACGGAGGGACTTTAAGTTACTGAGATAACATTAGAAACTAATAGAAGACCGAGTAACCTTTTGAGATAGGTTTAAGAACTAAAATTGATACACGAGAGAGTTATCAAGTTACATGTATATTTCGTATGATGTTAGGGATAAACTTGCTACGTACGAGACTAAATAGATAGAATGTGTATATCTATATTGAAATATGATTTCTTAGCTTGTGTGAATCCCTAGTAAATGGGTTTCTTATGTGTATGACATACCTACCATACTTGCTATCACGGGAGGTTAGTTTTTTTTTTGAAAAGGACCCTCTTATCCTTGTGTACCTTCGAGAGGATTTAGACTGGTATCTTAAGGACATAGGACTGTGAATGACTTATTTGTGAGTTGATAAGTCAGATGACCACGGGAGCGTAGGTATGTGCGTGACCCATGGGTATGTGAACTATGTTCGCCTCCGATATGTGTGATTTGTATTCTAACGGTTCCTGAGTGATTCAGAACACGTGATCCTTACGTACGTGATGTACATAGTAGTATAGTATGCGTGCACCGCAGCTTAGCCTAGGGGTGCCTTATATGTATATATATACTGAGAGTGATTTATATATGTACTTGTGTCTGGTTCACTGCTGCTTGTAGATGTGATAACTAAGATATTATAATGGACTAAGAATGTGAGAAAATAATTAATACTTGAGATAAGTAATATAATGAATGCGAATATTAAGATTATGAATGTAACTTATCTGGATATTAAGAGTAGACATCCTATGGTAGAATACGAAAGAGGAAGTGGTATAGACTAGTTATTTAGCGACATAACAAGGATGGGTTAAGGGCATACTTTAGGCGAGCACATTAGTTGAGAGGTAAGAAACTCATGTGAGAGTACGCAACTAACGTGTTTATAATCTTTGTTGTTTAATTATAATTTAAACACTTGTTAAACTTTTAAACTGTTTTCACCTCGGGCTCTGACCTGTTTTCCTCCAAATCTATTTTTGTTTTGTAAAAACATTATAGGTGCCCAGCCATAGGGATGCCATGCATAGCAGTTCCATTCTGATGACCTGCTGTAGCTGTCGTGGAAGCTACAGGTGCTTAGTATTAGACGCCTTCATATTTATCCTTGGTTCCTTTCGAGTCGTTTGTATCAGTTAAGGCATGTCGTCCATTCTTATTTAGAGGTTGTAGCTGCAGACTTTCCTTATTTCGGTTATTGGTTTATTTATTCAGATTCTTGTATTGGGACTTTATTTACTCTGGCATTTTTATTATTGGAGTGTTTATTCCAGACTTAGTTGATTTCATTTCGTTAGTTATCCGTATGAGATTGTTTATGCGATTGATGGGTAATGATTTAATTCTTGATTATTTGTTAACTTATTTAATAAAAATTGGCATCTCTCTTTTTAAATATTAGGTGGCTAGAAATAAATTATATGTTTTCGATAGTGATGCTACAACTGAACCAACTTGATATTCTATATTAATTTCATAAAGGAGTAGCTACCCGGTATTTAATTAGTCGGGGTGTTACAGGGAGGTTACTCCCCGACACGGAATGGGGGAGAATTGTCTATTAAAGACAAGGGGACTCCTCGACCAGGAATGGTGGAGAATTGTCCATTGTAGATAGGATATGTGAATCATGATTCGAAAAGTTGGGTCATTCATTATGAATAGGACGGATAAGTCTATACATTATTTTATGGATATAATTTATTGCAATTAATTTTATGCAATAGTGTAGTGGTGAAGCATTCACTGAGTTATTTTGCCCATGATTCCTATGTTTATGTTTTTCAGGTATCATGACATCACTGCCAAATCTAGGAGGTCGGATGGGGTTAGCAAGGGATGTATAAAACCATGATTTTGTTCAAATGTAAATGTGGTAAATATAAGCCTACTTATCCTTTAAAAGTTTTGAATAAGGATGATTACTTTAAAATTGTGAAAAGTTTTTAGTTTTATAGATTCATGTTGATGACTCAAAAAGGATACTCGTGTTTATGGTTTGACTCACTTTGACTTTTAAACTTAATTATAAGTAGTTGGGTTGGGGTGTGTGCCTTTGGTACCAGAGCATAGGTTTTTGCGGTTCTGGAGTTAGAAGCGCCTAGATTTGGCAGTGGCATAGAAATTGTTTTAAGTCATAAGTATTCGATTTTAAGGGATACAAATAAGTATGTTGTATTCTTGAGACATGGACAAGAAGGGTTTGTTATTAAGTTTTAAATTGGCCTTATTGACTAACATCTGTCAGCTATATATATGTATTGTTGTACGGGATATGTAGTGTAAGGATCTTGCAGAAAAGGAAATAAGATATTGAAGTTTATTCTGGGATGAGAGCGAATACAGTTATTTCAATATGAATCATTGTAACACCCCGTAATTTTGAGTATTTAATATTTAATTATTTTGGGAGTTATAAAAATATTTAAATTGGAGAAACTTAAATTTATGATTTGGAGAACTTATTTGAGTAAGAAGAATTAATTATTTTGGCGACTTTTAAGTTTAATTGTTCGAATTAAAAATGTGTCGCATTTTGAGGTCGAAATTTGGAAATGTCAAAAAAGTATTTCAGATGACAATTCTAAGTGTGCGGTTGAGTCCGGATGGGTCGAGATAGTCAGAAAAGAGTACCCGATGGTAGCAATTGAGTGTCGGGGCATTTTTGGGTTAAACCGGGCCCATACGAGGGCATTCTGGCCTTTTTACATTTTAGGGTGAGGATACCCACGAATTTTAGAACTCTAAGTCAGATTATAAGAGTTGGAGGCTAGGGTTAGGTAGAATAAAAATACACCATACCCAGTAGAGAGAAGAGAGAAACAATTCCAAGGCAAAAAGGAAGAAGTGGGAAGGATTCAAAGGAGACTTTCACCACAAACTCATTGGGAAGAAAGATTGAAGGAGAAAGATCGTCAATCACCAACCCCAATCACGAAATCAGACCTACTGGATATAAGGCAAGTGTTTATTGCAAATCAAATTCAAGTTATAATACCCATGTGTAGGGAGTTTTAAGAATTGGTTGATTCTATTGAAAAACCTTGAATTAAATGTTTGAATCGATTACATGTTTGGGTAAGATTGCACGTAGAATGAATCCCTAAGTAAAGATAAAATGAAATTTGAATATATTTTATGATTAACATGGAATCTTTATGATTTCTTGGATGAAGAACATGAATCTTGAATGACTTAGGATTTAATTGACGAACACAAGATGTCAATCTGCCAGAATTTTTAACACAACTTTAAATGTACGCTATTTGAGTTTTACTTCGAATTAGAGTGTTAACCATACATTCCTGGAAAGATATTTCTCTTAGCTATCCAATGAACTTGGAATCAGGTCAATCGGAGTTCTGTAGAGGGAGTAATCAACATTTTACTACAGGGTGTTTGATCTGTCAATATAGTAATCTGCCAAAATTTTAACGTGATTTTAAACGTGTGCTATTTGAATTTTACTTCTAATTAGAGTGTTAATCATATATGTATGGAAAGGTATTTTTCTTATCTTTCCAATGAACTTGGAATCAGGTCAATCGGAGTTCTGTAGAGGGAGAAATCAAAATTTTACTAGAGGGTGTTTAATCTGCCAGAAAATTTGAGATTTTTCTTTTTAAGCCTCAAATGTTTAAAATTTTATAGGGGAAGTGTTTGGGACCTTGATGAAATATATTGATGGAATAATGATATGGAATTAGGTCTATGATTGAGTGTTGGACTTTAATTTTGTGAGAGAGTTAAAGTGGAGATTCATAGGCTTGATTGTGACGTACTCTAATTCGAGATGATAAGAATATAATTATGGAAAAGCGTGAGCGAGCTTAAATTCGTTAGGTCAGTGGATTAACAAGGGTAACTACTGAATTGATATAACAAGGGGTAACTAGGACCCTTAGAGTTGTGTGAATACTCGAATTAATACGAAACTAAAAAAATCGTAAAGCAAACAAGTACGGTGAATATTAGAGAGAAATATATTACGTACAAGTATGAATAATTGGTTTGTGTGAATACCTACTATTTTATAGGATTACTTGGGTTGTGAATGCCTATTGTGTGTTTCCTTGTGATAGGATTAGTAAGTTCGATGAGACATTCTGAACCATGTTCGAGGAGACATTCCGAATATTACTCGAGGAGAGATTCCGAGCAAGGTTCGAGGAGACATTCCGAATCATTTGTCCTTAATGTGTGAAATAGGACCGATAATAGGATATGTTGTACTGGGTATAGGTGTGTGTGAAAGATATACCGTCTAAATAATCTACTTATGCGTGATAGTAGAAAGATTAGGTGGGGTATACCTAAGCATTATTTTCAATATATACTCAGGCGTGATAGTAGTGAAAACTATTAGTGCATAACTAAAATTGTATAAACTACATATGGGCAAGAGTGGCTGGAATATAAGTGGACAGCTATAATATATATATAAAATCTACTTGAGTGTAATTAGTAGAAAAGGTAGGTAGTATGTACCTAAGATTTGATTAAGTATGAGAACTTAATTTTAAAGTATTGATACTAAGGTAAGAGTAATGATAATTACTAGACGTTCGGGCACGTACTGTTTGGGCGGTATGGGAAAGTTAAAGTGAAACTTAACTAATGACTTAATGTAAATTAAGGGTAGCATGTAGCGTACTGTATGGGCGGTACTGATGAGTTAGATTGTCTGAGGTATGTAGATGTTGGATACCTAGTTAAGATGGGTAGCGAGACTAGGTAGGAACGTTAGATGCGCACGATAGACGAGAGATGAGGAAACTCAAGAGAGTGTGCGTGAGCTTAGCATGTGTAATCAATAACTGATATTTATTGCGATAAATTACTTGCTAAATATTTTCAAAAAGTTTTGTGTACTAACACTTGCTATACAATATTTTTAAAACCTTTTAGGTGTCCAGCCACAGGGACGCCAAGCGTGACTTCATTCCAGGGATTTCGGAGCTACAACATAGGTGGGTGTTGCAGGGCATTGACTAGGCGCTTCCTTTACCTTTTCTGGATCTAGTGTAGGATCCCAGTTTTTAGCACTCTCATTTTGGGACATGTTGTCCACTCGTTACATTTGCAGTTATTCTATTGTGTTAGATTTTGAGTTGGTTTTATTTCAGTCGTAATTTCGGTAAGACTTTATTTTATTCAGTTATTTATGATGGTTGGTTTTAGTACTGCTTAATTTATATTGTTCCGCTTGAGTTGTCTGTTTAATAAAGATAAAATTTGGCACTAGCTTAATTTCACTTAGGTGGTTAGTAATAAAAAAGGTTTTCGACAATGATGCTAAGAATGAACCATTTAAGAAACCTATTTTATTTTAAATTAAATTAAGGCTTGATCACCCAAGGTTTAATTAGGCGGGGTGTCACAATCATTGCATTGTTTTATATGTGATATGGACAAACATGTCATTGAAGAAAAATTTTAGATACAAAATGTGGTATGAAAAATTGTGAAGTATTTGAAGTGATCTCTTCATATACCAGTATATGTGGACTTGAGACGCGTTACTTATGAAGCCATAGATGGGTGCACGCCTCATCTGTACGGGAGAGTGATGTACGGGAACCCATATTCCATTAAAGGATAAGAAATGAGGATAATTGCTATTACATGATTATGATGAGACTTAAATTGTTAGAGTGTGAATAAAATGAATATTCACATAATAAAGGTGAAGTGAGAAGATTAATAGTTGTATATGTTTAAATTTAATATGTGAAATGGTCTGAAATTTAATTACTAGTCAATATATCACAATTGATCCGAATATGGGTTTATATTGAATTATGATAAGTAGAAGAAAATAGTAATGAGAGTTGAGATGTACGTCTTTAATAGTATGAGTACATGTAGTGGATATTATTCTTGTGATGTTTTGAAATTATTTGAACAGTAAAGTTGAAACTAGGTGTTAAAGTATTGGAAGTTTAGAAATATTGAGGAATCCTTTTAAGAGTATGTGTTATGTATGAGTATGGGAAAGATGCTAATCGGATTTCAATATCAACAACTTGTTTAGGTGGATATTGAGTTGTATTTGTCATTGTATGTATGTGTTATCCCTAAGGGTATGTCATATAATAAATACGGTTGACATTATAATGAGTCACCAAGAACTATGTATAAGGATAATGTGTTATGTGAGATAACATAATATGATAGATTAAGGTACTTATACAGGTTATTTAAAAGAAACATGACATATAATAATTAGAGAAGTATTATGGGGTTGGTAAGTATGTTTAAGCACTACACCAAATCTGCCGGATTGTCACGGTCATTGACCATTACAAGTCCAACTTGTCGTGGTCATGAACTTGTCACGGTCAATGACCGTGACAATCTTAGCCATGGCAAATAATCGTGACAAACCCGTGGCATTTTAAAAGAAGTTGTCACGGTCATTTATCGTGACAAGTCTACCACAACTAATCACCTATTAAAGGTAAGAAGCATATATTCATGGATTAGTATAAACAAAATTTAGATTTATAGTATGTTTCATTTAATTATGTCTTATTTATATTCGATTTTTAAATTCGGCATTCAAGACTGCTAATGGGTGAGTGGTCCTATCCCATTCAAGACCGCATATTTATGTAATATACTTAACAGCTCATGCACATTGTTACGATTTGAGAAAAATTCGGCAGCATATCCCTGTAGTTCTCCAAGTACACGACATAGATTGGCAAGTGTGAGTGTTATTTCAATTGATCAATTGAAATAACAGTCACACTTGTCAATCTAGTATGTACTCGGAGAACATTAGGATACGACTTCAAAACTTCCTCAAAAAGTAACTACTTTAAGCCACTAAGAATATTATTATACAGAAATTATGCAGTCCCAAACTATCCAAACAGGATAATTCGAGAGATCTCATTACAGGGGTAATGACTCTCGAACGGGTCTAAGGGCTATTGAATGTATACGCATAAGAACTAGAAGGCTAGTATCTATACACACTATATGTAATTTCAAGTATATTTCATTTAATTATCATAAAAAATATATATTGTTCGTGATACAAAGTAATTTTAAAAAAAAGTTAAAAAATCCCACCCCCATATGGACAATAATTCAGTGGTCATGCAACTTCTAAATTTAACCAATCGAACATCGATCCACTATAATCCAACCGCAATAGCAACAACAAATGTGTATCCCGTACTCCTTCTAATTCATCTACTCAATTAATTATTTTCATCAATTAAACTAACAATTAAAGTATACAATTATTAATTTACTAATTTACAATGAGGGGCAATCCTACTTGCATATGAAATGGGCACTAATTATTAATTTACTAAAAAAATTAACAACCAATCAATATTTAATCAATCAATTCTTTTACAAGGGGCACTATTTGCATATGAGGGGCAATATCTAATAAACCAAAAAAAATTAATTAAAAAAAATTAACAAGCGCCACCCCCGCCCCATTTCCCCTGCCCCCCACCACATACACACACATACACACACACATAGCCCCCCCCCCCCCCACATATACACACACACGCACATACACACACACATATACACACACACATATATATATATATTTATACACACACACACACACACATATACACCCCCTCCCCCCCCCCCACACACCCGCATATATACACCACGCACGCACACACATACATATATACACACACGCACATATACACACACATATACACAAATGGAAGAGAAATAGAGAGAGAAAATGTACCAAAATCGTAGAGAGAGAGTGCAGTCGCTTAGAGAGAGAGAGAAATGGAGGGAATATAAATCAGTGGGAAAAAAGAAAAGGGAAGGGTTTACTGACAAAATTGTCACGGTCATTGATCGTGACAAGTTTATAAGATTTGTCACGACCATTGACCGTGATAAGTCTGTGACAACTGTACTTGTCATGGCCTTGTAACGGTCAATGACCGTGACAAATCTTTATCACGGCCTTATCACGATCATTGACCGTGATAAAAAACGCGTGTTTTTTTTATCACGGCCAATGACCATGACAAGGCTGGTCGGTTGAAGGGTGTCAATTTGACCATTTTGGTGTAGTGAAGGTTCTAATTGGTTATGTTACGTTTAACATCAAAGTTACCAAATTGGTAAAGTGAGTGTATTAGTGATGTTGCATAATACTATCATGTATTCTTTACCAGATAATGCACAAGAGATGTTTGGAAATATTTTAAAGACATATATACATATTATACGGTGTTACTTTAAGAATAATGTTGATGAATGTGAAAAAAAAACTGATAGTGTCACTAAGGATTAGGGTAAGATTATGATTGTAAAGTTATTGTGTTGGGTGGATGACTTGTTAAGGTCATTGTATGTTTAGTTAAATAATATTAACCAATGCTGAAAAAGGAATATAGTGAGAAGTTATATTGAGTTCATAATGTAGGACTACACAATATATATGAAAATGAATATGGAATCTTGGTTAAAAATAGACATTTGTTGAATAATTATTCATTAGAGATATATGAAAAGTAGCGAGGCTATATTTAGATTAAGGATTGTAAGAACGATATTTAACAAACTCTTAAACTTCAGAGATAATGTGGGTAGTAGTTAAAGTCAAAAATATGTATTTAGTATTGAATGGAAGATAAAGAGATGAAATATAAGAATCCATCCTTGTAATATAATATTTATGACTTGAAATATTACATGATGATAAGGACAGACAATAAGAATGAAGGGAGAAACGTAAAGAATGATACCAGGTTTATTAAAAATGTTCACTCATTGTGAATATAAGATGATACAATCGATAATCTATTACGTGTGAATGTTCGATATATGTAGATAAAGGTATGAAGTAATATATGAGTTGGGAATTGGTTTTCATTGATAAGAAATCATTAGATGATTATCCTTACGAATAATTAATAAAGAAACTGAAGATATTATGAAAGAGGATTTTTCGTACATCGAGGAATCGGTGGAAATTATTGATCATAAGGAGAAAGTATTAAGAAATAAAGTTATTTTCGTAGTTAAAGTGTTATTGAGGAGCTATTAAAATTAAAGAAGCAACTTGTAAAGGGAAGATAGCATGTGGAAACAGTTTCCCCAATTGTTTGGTAAGTGACATTCATGTTAAATTTTGGGGATGAATTTTTTTAAGAGGGATATAATTGTAAGGCCCTAAAACATGATTATGAATGCTAGTTATATGATTAAGTATAAGTTATGATTGATAAGTTTGGTTATGGGTATTAAACATTTTAAGTATCACGTTTTGAGGATGAATACTCACGTGATATATATATTGTTTGCATTAGATTCTAACTGAGCTTATGATCGGTGATAATATGTTTAGACATATGATTAGTCATGTGGTTAAATGCATCATAAAATATGTTTTAATTAATCATTATTTTTATAAAAATAAACTAGGGTGTTGGTGCAAAATTGGGGATGTTTGGTCGCCAAATGTGAAAGTTTTTGGATTTTCGGTACATTGTTACTGTCTTATTCGAGGCCAAATTAGGAATATTGCTTTATGATTTTGGGAAAAATATAATATATAAGTTGGAGATATATAAGTTATCCACGCATGGATGCGAAGGGCGAGTAAATCGAGGTCCATAATAGTGAGTTATGATAATTTTACAAATGCGGGATAAATCTGTCATTAATGAAATTTTTCGATTGGACCTTTTGTCTAACCAATCACTTGAAATTAGATGGGACTTCAATTATCATAAATCATTTGAATGGGATTATATCCTCGTTATGAATTGAATTAGGTTTAAGTTATTCTTTGGATTATTGATATTCTTATGATGATACTAATATTGTCAGAATGATATGAAGGAGGAACAACCGATTGAGCAAGTGCCAGACAAAGGCAGGGAAAAACCCATTAAGTGGCCAAGGTTAGTGTACTGACTAGTAAGGCATATTTGTATCCTGTTATAGATATGATCAGAATCTTATAAATATGAAATTGTTCATTTCGGTTTATCGAAATGGGAGGTAACTTCCCGACACAGAGTGGGGGAGAATTGTCTACTAAAGATAAGGGATTACTCCTCAACCAGGAATGGGGGAGAATTATCAATTTCAGATAGGATATGTGAATCTTGATTCAAAAAGTTGGGTAATTTATTATGAATATGTCGGATAAGTTTATACATTATTATTTGGATATGATTTATTGCATTTAATTTTTTGCAATAATGTAGTAGTGATGCATTCACTGAGCTATTTTGCTCACGGTTCCTATGTTTATATTTTCAGGTATCGTGATATCACTGCCAAATCTAGGAGGTCGGGTGGGGTTTGCAAGGGATGCATAAAACCATGATTTTAATCAAATGTAAATATGGTAAATATAAGTGTAATTATCCTTTAAATAAGTTTGAATAAACATAATTACTTTAAAAATGTGAAAAGTTTTTAGTTTAATGAATTCATGTTAATGACTTAAAAAGGATACTCATGTTTATGGTTTGGTTAAGACAATTATGGTTTGACTCACTTTGACTTTCAAACTTAATTATAAGTAAATGGGTTGGGTGTATCAGTCAACAGAGCAGATCATTTTACGAAAGGACTATCTCTAAAGATATTTATGAAACATACTGAAGGGATGGGTCTTGAGCAGTTTAGTTAGGGATTACTTTGCTTAGTTATTTGACACTCCATATTTTATATCAATAAAATATTTTTGAATTCTACATTTATATCTGTATTTTGTATATGCATGTGAAATAATTGTGACATAAATAATATTTTTATAACGACACTATGTGACCATAATGACAACCCGCATTATATACCTAATTGAATATGATATTGGTGGCGTAGTACATGGAACGAACCGCATTCTTGAATTAGTGTGAAACCGCAATGACTCATATTAGTGGGGTATTTAATTAAGGTGGATAATTACTAATGACTATTCTAAAGATTATTAGGCATCTTATATTCTTTAATTCAAATCATAAAGTGAAATTATTATTTGGACCAAGTGGAAGATTGTTAGAATTATTTAATTAAATAATTAATTTTGGAATTAAAGTGAATTCATAATTGATTAATTAATTAAATGTAAGTGTCTTACTTAATGTGATCCAAATAAGTAGTTTGATTTGATTAGGATTCCTTGAATAAGTCATTAGTATTTTCAAGATAATAATGGAGGATTATTTTCGTGATTAAAGTCTAACTATAATGGATGGTAGTTATAGTATAACTAGGAATTTTGGGTCCTCTATCACCCTATATATAGTAGATTATATTCCATCAATAATATACATAAGAATACACAATATATTAGGCTAGAGAGAGAAAAAAATGCAAAATTTCAAATTATTGTTATTTTTTGTTAAAGAAAAAGAATTTGATGGAACAATTAATTAAAGATTTGGGAGACGAAATTATGCTTCAATAAAGTTTAAATCAGTGGATAAATGTATATGTTCTTGTTCCATTATAGTTTTGGTATAATATGTGAATGCATGAAGATTAAGATAATATTACTAAGAACAAATCATGTGTTTTAATAATTTACATTATTCTTAAGTAAGGTTTTACAAAAGTTTCAAAGTTCCCATTTTGTAAGTACTCATGAAATTTGGCAAAAATTGAAGTCCAATTGGAGAATACATGAAAAAATAATTACAAAAAATTAATTTTTATGAAAACTCTTTGTTCTTCGAATGCCACGAAATCAGATATGCATGTTTCATTAAAATAAAGAAGAGTCCTTGATATGGGGAAAACGTGTATCTCATCCCCATCCGAAATCAAGAGAGGTGGAGTGATTGCTTATGAGACAACTATTTGGGAAACTACAAAAGACTTATTGGACAATTAAAGAGAGACACACTACAACTTAATTTCTACCACTCCGCCATTATAAAATAAAGGCTAGGCAAAAGGATTTAAGTACAATTTCGGGGAGAAATTTTTAGCATATAATTTATGTCGACATATAATGCGAGTGTTTGTGTAATATTACTGTGTGCGACATTGTAGAAATATCTTGTTCGTTATTGTAATACCATTTTGAACCAAGATCTTGTAACCTGATTATTTCAATGATAATTTTATCTTCATATTGAAATATTTTGTTATTCATTATGCTAGATTAAATTTAATTGCTAGGATTAGGAATGTTTGCAATGCTTAGTTAGTATTTAATGTTAAATCAAATTGAGTATTTGGGAAAAATATTTTAACAATTTTAAATATTCGTTATTGACATAAAGTATCACGAGAGTCATATTTTATCCTTCTAAATCAAACGATATTCAATTCTACGATTTCATGTATGTTTAATCTTACTAGATTATGCTTCCGTTCAATCATTTGATAGTACGTGCTTAATTTACGTCTTAAAATGCGTAGAATTGATCATTTTCAAAGGAATATGGATTTTAGCTTTATGAATAAGATAAAAAGTTATTTAAAATTGAACTTTATTGATTTATCTTCCGAAATTTATGCATAGAGATCCGGTGAATTTCTAGTTACAAATATTGGGAATCAAAATTTATATTGACATTATAGCTAATTAAATATATATATATATATATATATATAAAGAGAGAGAGAGAGAGAGGGGGGGGGGGGGGGAGAGAGAGAGAGAGAGAGAGAGAGAGAGAGAGATGTTATAAGGTTGTTATTGTCGGTGGTGGTGGAAGGATGATGATTAAAGTGGCGATCTTGATGGTACGGGTTGGAGTTAGATATGTTAAAAAAACTAATTGTGTATTATGCGAGGTTAGAAGTAAACTTTTTAATTTTTTGGTGAGTTTGAATCTTATTTCCGTTCATTTTAAAAATAATATGATTACTTTTGGGTGTCCTAAATTAGTTTGGGAGTTTTTCATTTTATTCCTTCATCAATATTTTTTTTGGCTCTACTCCACTTATATATTTTCAAGGCACTAAGGTCCCTCACCCCTTAATTTAAACCTTATAACACAAATTTAACACGTATATATTACAAAAAAAAATGCGTGTATATTATAAAATTCCACGTACAAATTACACTTTTAAAAAAAATAAAAAATGCATGTATAACATACAAAATTTATTATACACATTACTCAAAAGCAGGTATACATTTAAGGAAGAGGGAACTTAGTGCCCAAAAAATATGATAAAAAAATAGATAAAAATAATACGAAAGTTTTGAATTGTGCTAAAATAACTAACTAATTTTGGGATTTGCTCCATTTAAAAGATACATAAAAGGGAAAGTAATGTTTACTTGATAGGAACTAACTCCATTTTGCATTTACTTAGAGTTGATTTTCGAAAAGAAAATGATAGGGTTATCGAATTTTTTTACCCTTTTTATACTCAATATGTTTTTAAGGATATTATACTCTGATATGGGTCCTGTCAGAATACAAACTCTTAGGGTCCATTTGGTAAAGTAATGACCAACAAAGACAGTGTATGGTCAACTCGTATTTGATTTTTTGAGAAAAATAATGACCGACAAATACATGGCTAAGACAATGTGTGGTCAGATCCCACTATGACATATTTATAAATATAGACGGAAATGCCATAATACCATTAATACCATAATTACCATTACGACTATATAATATGTGATAACCCGCGATCCGAGATAAGGGGTGGCCAGCCTGATACTCAAATGTAACGGGAATCATGGATGTATATCATTCTCAGCATCACAACAATAAACTGAGTATACGGGAAAACCACCCAATAAATCAGAAAACGGGTTGCCAAAAAGTTTAGAATTTAGTTTAGTTTTAAAACTAGTTAAGAAAATTAAATTAAACAACCCAATCTGACAAGCAAGTGGAATTTCCAAAAGTGTATATATAATACATCTAAAACGAATATACAAGGAAATGACCGAATACGCTGTCGGCCCATAGTTACATATAACGCATTACAACAGTTTAATATCTTATGTAATACATTCATTAATCAAATACAAAAGTTTGGGCCACACGCCCGAGTAAACACCCGAACATATCTAGAACACAAAAAATGAAAGCGTCTAATACAACATCCTGTAATATCCGTAAAATCTTACAGCGCGTCAAAAGTACTGGAATGGGAATAATCACAACGGGCGCCCTTGCGGCGGAGCACCTGAGCGGATACAATAACATACACAACATAGAAAAATTAATGGGCCAGGTCCCGGTTTTATATGATCACCAGAAGAATAAAAAGCATGATAGGAATGAACAGTTATGCATGGATGATAAGGATGAAAATCTAGCATGTTATCTAGCATATTAAACTTACATTACAATTTAAGATATTGTAACTAATTATGAAATGTAAATCATTTACACAAGAGAATTACATGTAAACATCTTTAATTGAAAACCTTTTCTCATTAATCATAGTACCATTTCCTCCTTCCATTCCTTAACAGGAATACAATCTTTCATTCGGTTTAATCAAGAAGATATAATTTCACTTCATTAATTAAAACTTCCATCATTAATCATCATTTCCATTTTATCTTTCCATTCCTTAACATGAATACAATTTCTACCAGGTGCTCTTTATGGCACATATCTCAATCACATGCTCTTTGTGACACGTATCCATGCTCTTTGTGGCATTGTTTTATGCTCTTTATGGCATTAATATCCATCAAGTCCCACTTGATGCAGAAAAGTTATATTCTCATACATATAACGATTCTAAGACCGCCCCTCCGAGTTTCCCCACTGGGCGCGCCCCTAAATAACTATCATCTTCCAGGGCCTATCATATAAGACAACTTGGGCTCATAACGCAACGTCGTGAAGCGACCATATGCCATATGCCTGCGGGATAGTCAAGACCACACCCGGAATCTCCTACCCATCGCAGAAAAATACATATATATAACATCGCTCATATGGCCTAGGACTATATCCACCCTGCATTCATTAGTCAGGGGGCATCACCTCACGCGCGAACTTCCCTTATGATAGTATTTAGAGATGTGTGTATAAGTAAATTAACATTTACTATTTTAAATATCATTTTCATTTTCTATTTTCATTACCAAATTTCCATTTCCATTATCCATGTGTTTGGTTCATTTTATTCGAACCTATCCTCATTGAAGAGTATCATTAATGTTCCTCAAATTACAAGTCCCGATTTGGTCTCCAAATTATCACAACAATTCTACAAGTCCCAAAGTTTATATAACTCCAATAAGCCCCCTAAAGTCTCCAAATAATGGGCTTAAACTCCCAAACTCCTAAAGGTTTAATAAGAGAAGTAATGCCTTAACATTAATTTAAACATCCCCGGAATAAACCCCCAGATGAACCCATTCTAATCTAGGGTGGCGACCAAACTCAACTAAAACTATAGGACTATAAGTTTACTTCATTCAAGAAGGATCCTAGGTCCTAAGCCTAAAGAAAAAGGTTAAAAATTAAATAAGAAAAATAACTCAAAACTGTAGGAACCGAATCGATTCACCCTGGGGAATAGATTCGCTCTGAAAGCGAATCGGTTCGGAGGACAAACCCAACTTTCTGCAAATGCCGAATCGATTCGGCCTTAACCCGAATTGATTCGGGTACACAGACCTGGAAAACTGCTTCTATGCGAATCGATTCGCCCCAGGGCCGAATCGATTCGCCCCTGCGAAAATGCCAAGTTTGGCTATGGAGTCTTGAACTCCAAATTTTTCTCAAACCCAAAACCAACCAAACCAAGATCATAAATTCCAACCCATACATCATAAATATATCTATCTACCATCAATAACAACATTTATCATCCAAATCAACTTCTAAGAGTTATAATACCCATAAATCTAACAAAACCCTAAAATGACAAACCATAACAATTCATAACTATCAATACTAATTATTCTCCTTAAATCACATAGTAGCAAGTAGATAACTTGCCTTGATCTTGCAAATTCAGATTTGATTTGGTGGAGGCAACAATCCAAGCTTGAATCTCCAATTCTCTCTTCCTCTCCCTATCTCTCTCTTTCTCCAAAGCTCTCCTCTTCTCTCTTTATCTTTAGGTTAACAATTGTTTCTTAAAGGAATAGTAAGTCTTAGCAAGACTAAATCGGGCCTTAAGTCTAAAATGCCCAACTTAAATGATCAATACACGATAAAATGACTCTCAACTACACATTTAAGCTATAACCAGTCAAAAGTGCCCGAAATACCAAAATGCAATATGACACTTATTTTGACTGTCTCGCACCTATCGGGACTAACTACACCTCCAAATTATCATTTGGAAATTTTATAACTTATTTTAACTTCCGATTTCATATTAAACCAAAATGTCATTTTAAACCTTATGACACAATAAATCACATCATGGATATTTTTACCCACTCACTAGGTAATCATAAAACATTTTAGTAAATATTAACCTTTCTTCATTAAATTAATTCTTACTCCACATTCCATCATTTTATATATAATTACTACACATAGTAAATAAATATAAAATAGGCTCTCAAAAGTGAGGGTTGTTACATAATAATACGTAATGTGCTAGCCCATTACGGTTACATCCAAAATATGTAATAAGGTAATCAACAAAAAGGCCACCACCTACAAAAAGGATGTTTACACGACATTAGATCCGATAGTAACTATCCGCATTTTTTATGCAAAATATTGTATTAGTTATCAACTCAATTTGTCAAAGGAGATTACGGAGCTTGTTGTAAGCCCATGTATGTGAAAAGGTAAAGTCAGAGAAACCCATGAAGACTCGGCTTAGTCCATTATCGGCCTCAAACTACGACATCATGCGTATGATATTCTCATCGTTCACACCCATACATACGAGCCTTTCAATAATACCCTACCAGTTCAAGTGAGCTTGAGAGTCTATAACAACCTGAAGCTCCATTGCGGTGATAATTTGCTTCGACGATTCAATAATAACAGTGAGTGCTTGGGCACATTCTTCCTGAGGGTTTGCACGATGACGCCGATACTTTATTTTAGGTGCCTGACCCTTACCCTTCATGGCGTTCCCAACTAATGTTTGGGTATCAATCTCTTGCCTAGCCTTCGTTTGCATTTTGATCTCCTACATATGCATTGTTTGAGTCTCGGTGTCCACGTACGGTTCATCATTTACCTCCACTTCTAGTTCTACTTCTTTTGTCACTGTAAAAGAAAATGATTATTAATAGAAGAACGATAAAAGAACAACCTAACTAGAAGCACTATACATAGTAATGTAAAATTTTGTGTACCATTCATGGGTGAGAACTGATTTGCGCTCAAGATAGCATTATCACCCATAGTAGTATCATTGCCAAAGATTATTTGGAGCTCGTCATAGTACATATATTTATTTCCTTTCATCCTCCCATCGTCTGGTTTAACCTACATTAACCATATTTGAGAAGTAAATTTTTTATATATGGGAAGTAAATTTAAGGAGTAAATTTCACGAAAAAGTGTCATACTCACCGCAATGTAGTCATCCCATACACTTGCATCTACCGTTATGCCACCGCTATTTGTGTCGTAACTGAAATCACTTACATGTAACAACTCATGAAATTCAACGTAATCCCTTTTTTAATGTTTTCAACTTGGATCTGACATTCATTTTCGCCACGCGAATATGACATTCGTTTTCAACAGATTTATTACAACTTTAATTTGTGCGGCAGTGAATCCAGTGTCAACCCTCTGATGCCCCCTATGCACCTGGGTACAAAGAGAATAGATTAGGAAACCATCCATTAGCTCACTCCATCGCAGATGAGATATCTTTTGATTTCCTTCGAGTTGATAAGATCGCACATCTACTCGCTCCACATTGGTCCTATTTTTGGTGGGTGGAATGGAGCGTAATTTCGATTCTGCATGTCTGTTCAACTTAATTAAATAGATTAAATTCAAGACATAACTAATTAATATGCATCATCGCAGTACCAAATCATTAACAATGGTATAATACATTCAGCTAATCAGTATAACTAATTCAGTATAATTAAAATTATAGCAGTATAACCAATTCACAAATAAGTACCATTACCAGTTCCTAACCAATTCAGTTCAAAATTGTTAACTAATTCAGTATAATTAAAGTTCATAACCAATTTCAGCAGCAACAATTATTGGTAGTAGCAACAACAATTATAGCAACAACAATTATAATTAAAGCATAAAAATATATCATTTATAGCCAACAATCAGGACATAAAGATATAATATCCTAGCAATAACATCAATTATATCTAGCAGCAACAAAAATATAATTGGTATTGCTATAAAATTACATAATCTAATGGTAGCAACGGCAATAATTATATCATTGCTACTGCAATTATAGCTAGGAGCAACAATTATATCATTGGTAGCAACAACAACATATAAATATATCATTTAAAGCATATAAATATATCATTTATTATATTATTTACAGCTAGCAACAATAATTATAGGTACCACATACAGTTCTATAACATTGGTACTGCTATAGAATTACATAATCCAAAGACATCCAGAATCATTATGACATAAACATATAATATCCGAATTCAATTCATACAATATTCTTGAAAATCACACACCATTACATTACATAATCCAAGGACATAAACATATAATACCCGAGATGATTCAACACCATTACATTACAATAAAAGTAATGAAAATATTAGAAGCAACGAGTAGCAACATAGTTAGAACTTGAAGTTTCTTCACAGTCACTAAGGTACACAGAACGTCATGTTGATGGCCACTATGGGGTTCTTGTACAAGAAGTGACGATTGACTAGATATGCTCGATGCAGGTTATTCACTATGCGGATGAAAGGTTGCGCAGTTCATATCCACGCCTTAAATGGAAGGATTTGTCCATCCCAAACATTTGTGACATTAGGGACAAGTGTAATACAATCGACCCTGGTTGTAATTTTTGTCAGTCAATGTAAACTTCACTTTAGATATAACACCACGGAAGCATTTCTTTATTTCGTATCGTAGTAGGAGAAGTTGCATATTTAAAAAATCAACCTAACTAAAATTTAAAAACATATAAATTATCATAAGAAGAATATTTTTATTACTCAGTCATCGTAGTATAAAGTATCAGAGTATTTCGCATCGTATCCTGCCCACATCAAATTAGCCATTACATTTCTTTTCTCAGTCCATGCACTTTCAGTTGTGAACGTTATATGCTCGTTAATTGGTATTTACGGCACATTTAGGGGAGGAGGAGTAATGTCATCATCATCACTTTCCTCGTCCCCTATGCATTCATCCTCGACAATTCTCAAGGAGGAGTAATCTTTTTTTTATAACCTCATTGACCTCTCCACTACATTTCGAAGAGATGGATGCCTAAAATTAAATAACTCCTTACTATTCTCGGGTTGTTGTCCATCAACGTCCCTACGATGATAACGAGTTTTTTTATACGGGGAGAGAAAGCCAGGTGCCAACGGGAAACTAACATATGTGAGATAGTATTTACCTATGCATAATTTAAATAAAAGTGTTACTATACCTATTAATATATTTACTAAAAAACTCAATGAAAGTTACTCATGTTTCAACATACCCAATGGAACAATCAACTTATGACCTTGCTATTGTATCGCACTCTGAAGTAAGCGCCCATCACGCGCTGATCCCTCCCAACCAGCGAGGACATAGGAAATCGCATATCAAATGTGCACCTGACCAAAAGATTTTGAGAAATTGCCCCTTTCCTATTGCGATACCTTGCTTGGTCAATAGTAGGAACCAAAGCAGATATGTGCGTACCATCAATTGCACCTGCGACATCCTAAACCGGTTGAAATGAATTTAGTAAGGGGAAAGTCATTGCTAAATAAATAAAATTAATTAATGAAACTATCTTAACCTTAAAGTAATGATACCATGGTAGGTCCTTGTCGTTGACGTAAGGGAAATTTATAGGGGTGGCATTAGTAACGAGATCATTGAACAAATCAAGACATGCTCGTAAAACTCTATGGAAGTAGTAAAAATTGGTTTGATGAAATTTAAAGAAAGTCAACAGCTCGAAAACATATCACTCGTCATGTCCCACGGTGTTAAGGAACATGGCAACTTGTTCCTCAACCTTAACTGATCGATTGTCACTTAGCCCATATGTGCGTAGCCTATTACAATGTCTTTTAAAAGAGCTTATGTTCATCCGATGTTGTGAGTGGCATAACGATCATTCATTTTAAATACACGATATAATGTTGTTTTGCGATCAGCATCCTAGTTTCTATGTGGAGCCCTATGAAGGAGATGGTCGCGACTTATCATATATTGGAAAATTGCAATTGCTCGCATCATTAGGGTCCAGAACAACCCTCATTGTTATCGCAACCACTTTGAGACAATGCTCCGCATTGAGTTATTAAAATCCTATATCAACCAAAATTAAATAAAGCTTTATGCCCATTTTTGTTAACAACGTCTGCTTTTTCACCAAAACTAATTCTTTGATAATAAAACTTCATAAAATCCAACATCATGCGAACATGGTATCATCTATTCAATAATCATATGCATCATTAAAAAAAAACATATATAAGGAAAGTAATATACCTAATGAGAAGCTTTTTGAAGATTTTGTTTCTGAACAAACCTGTTATTTGCAGAAGAACTTTACGAAATTAAATTATAATCATATTAACCACCACAACAAGAATAAGTAGTGCAATTTTTATAACTTTGGTTTCTTAATCAACACAACTATTTTGGATCATCTAAAGTATGCAGGGCAAACTGAAAAAATATGAGAAAATAGAAAAATGTATTGAACAAGAAGAAAATGAAAAAAAAAATGGAATCACCTATTTTGGATCATCCAAATATACAGGGCAAAACGAAAAAGATTGAAAAAAATAGAAAAAAGTATTGAACAAGATGAATAAAAATGATAATATAAATGAAATATAAAGGATCTTAATGCGAATATACAGGGGATAAGAAAAAAAATGAAAAAAGGTGCATTTGCTAATATCTCCCACGCATTGATCTTGAAGAAAAATAAGAAAAACAATCGGGTCATAAATGGAACAAAATATAATTAATAAGAAAAAATGGGTGCTTCCGCTAATATCTCTCACGTACTGAAAAAAATAAAAAAAAATAAAAAAATCGGGTCATAAATGGAACAAAATATAATTAATAAGAAAAAAATGGGTGCATCTGCTAATTTCTCCCATATACTGATCTTAAAGAAAAAAAGAAAAAAATCGAGTCAAGAATTGGAATAGAATTTACACTGGTTGGAGAAAGAAGAAGAAAAAAGAACACAAAAAAGAATACATATCATATCTCCCACATAATGTACTCAAACATACAGAAAAAAGAAAAAAAAAACAGAACATATGCACCCAGTCCATGAATGATGAAAAAAAATAGAACACAAAATGAAAATAAAAGGAAGAAGAACATACCGGGGTTTCGAATTACAGAAGCTGATGACATGTGTTTTTTCTTTAATTTAATGTTGCCTTGGTTTGGTCGAAGAAGAGTTGCTCCTGCTAGGGGTGTGCAAAAAAACCGACCGAACCGAAAACCGAAACGAACCGGCCCGAACCGAACCGAAACCGACGTTTTTTTTTAGCCCGGTTCGGTTTGCGGTTTAAGGATTTAAAAAACCGACAATATCGGTTCGGTTGTCGGTTTAGACAAAGAAAAAACCGATTCGAACCGAACCGAACCGACATCAATATTATATATTAAAAAACCCTTAAATATCTTTTATTTTTATATCCAAACACCATTAACCAACCTCCAAAACCGAAAATCGACCTACAAAAAACCGACCAAAAATGAAAATCGGTTAAAACCGAACTAAAACCGAACCGAAATCGATGTGAACCGAAACCGGCGGTTTTTTTCATCGTCGGTTCGGTTTCGGTCTGATTTTTTCCAAAACCGAACCGATCGGTTCGGTCTGAATTGCGGTCCAAAACCGAACCGAACCGACCCGTGCACACCCCTAGCTCCTGCAACTCTTCCATCACTTCCATCAAGTCTGTCTCGATAAAATCAATTAGCTGATTTTGAATTACTTGTCATTCATTTCTTTAGGGATGGGGGAGGGGAGGATTTAAAGAAACCATTTTCTAATATTTCAACAAAATAAGGTCACGTGACCCCAAAATTTGAATTCAATTTCTACTCAAATTAAGACTATCAAACGTTACAAAAAATGAAATAAATGAAATTGAGAGTGGAATTTGACGTTTGCAAAGGTAAATGAATAATGATATGAGTACAAAAATCTTCCCCAAAATCTCCTCCAAATCTGATGTGGATTCCATTTATTCTCTCACCTGCCTATTAAGTATTGTCTTATATTATGGGGTCCCGCCAGAGCACCATATTAATTATTTTTTGGAAAATTTTTGGGAGTAAATACTCTATCAAATGGACCAGCAAAGCATATCGACTATCAAATGGGTAAAACATTTTTGTAAATATAGCAGTAGCATAACTCTTTTCGAAATGGGTCCATTTTTAAGCGCACCGGTTAACTAGTTCTGCTTCACTCCATAGCTCAAATTTTCATCTTCAAGACTTCAACTTAACCTTCGGGGGCTGGTGATACATGGTAAGCTACTAATCTCTCTGTGTGTGTGTGTGTGTGTGTGTGTATATATATATATATATATATGTGTGTGTGTGTGTGTGTGTGTGTTTGCACATATAAGTATATAAATTGTTCATAATCCAACATTAGCTTATGGTTTCTAGATATGCAGAAATGGCTTTAATCTCATGTTTCTCATATCACACGTAAATTCAACAAAGCCCTTAAATTTTTTTCTCCAAGCCTGCTTCATTTTTTCATGCTTTTCTATTCATACCCATACGAGATTAATTTATTACTATACACGTGTATATTATAATTACCCTAGTATTACTGGCTTCAATATACTCTATGAAACATGTTTAAAACTTGCAAAAAGTCTTGTTTTTGTTTTTAGGGTCTGTTTGGTTTGGGGTGAAATACTTTTAGCCGCGGTGAGAAGTACAGTGGTGAAATATTTTTTTACATATTTAAAATTAAATTTTTGTTGGGTTGACATTGTGAATAAGTGCACACTCTATAATTATGGAACATTAAACAAGAATAGATAAGAAAATTTAACTCTAAATAGATGAAAACGTATTTCACCATATTACTTTTCACTGAGTTAAAACATATTTTACCCCGAACCAAACGAACCCTCAGCATTACCCTTTTTCTAAAAACAGTATTGGTATGTAAAACAAGGTGAAATTTCAAAGTTATCCACCTGACATTAGTTGCATTCCTTGAGGTTAAAATGTCATTGTGGGCGCCAAAAACATCCCACTTGATTTAATGTGACGTGTATTTATAATCGTTAGGAGGATAAATTTGGAGAGTAAAGGTGTTCTTCCCATGTTGACTTTTAAGCAGGGTCGGTATATTTTTTGTTATGATTAATGACACTTTTTTTTACAAGGCGATCAATATTTTTGATTTTTTTGGGAGGTGTACTGGAATGAAGATCAATTTGGCTAATAGTGTAGTGGTAGGTATTTATATGGATAAGGAAAAATTGGTTAGGATAGCATCCGTGTGAGGGTGTGGGGCTGTGGGGTGGCCTAAGTAGGGATGCCATCGTGGGGGAATGCAATAGAATTGTGGAATTTAGGGGTGGGAAATAAAAAAGAATAAAGGTCTTGGGTATAAGAAATTTGCAAAAAGTGTGGAGGTTTATTTTGGAAGAAGACTATGTGGTACATTAATTTGGTCGTTGCTTCTTTGGCCTCTTTGGATTTATGTGTTACAAGAATTTGGAATATAAAGGATCTTAATGCGAGAGAGTTTGAAGAGTTCATAGTCTCACACCCTAGGGTGGTAGACGCTCATCGTTTTTGCCCTTTTTTTTTTTCTTTTTTGGGTGAGGGACAAGAGGATTTTGCTAGCGGATTCGTCTGATATTTATACAGTTCTCTTGCTGATCATTCCTTTAATTCCCCTCCCCTCCCTTCTTTGAGACCTACAAGGTGATGTTGAGTGTGGGTATAGTTCAAAAGATTCAAGTGCATGCATGGTTGATTGGGCACAAGAGTGTCTTGCTTGTCCCTTCTTGGCGTGCTTGACATGTCCTATGCAAAGCGTACTTCTACATAAGCCTATCTTTGCTTTCTATTCACCCAACTTTTAATAAACCCACACCATCGTGTTGTTACTCTTTTTATTCACCCCATGAGTGGGGTTTATATAAAATTATAGTTTTTACACTATTTTTTCTGCTTGAATTTCAAAAACTTCTGAGCAAACAGGGTAAGAAGATGATGAGGGCTTGGGAGGTAGTGATGGAAGGTAAAAAAATTAAATGGAATGGGTAATGGGCTGTTATTTGCTGAAGACAGAACATGGTTGGAACTTGGATCAGTAATGGGATTGTCATGTACACATTTCTAATCTGTTAGGGTTTTGATTGGTTAGGGTTGAAAGTGCTCTTTATATAAGGATGGTTGGTTATTGTAAGAAATATTTTGAGACTTATTGTTTGTGGCTCAAACCTTATTTCTTTCTGTTTTATATTTTATGGATATAGGCATACTACAAGGGAGGGTATCAATGCTTTGCCGTATGTAAATTTCCGGAGAGATTACAGTATCGGTCCTCGTTAATAGTTATGGAATTCAACCAGAAATGTATGTTGTTGTAATAAGGCATAATGCAATTGATTGATTTGTAAAAGTAACCTTCCACACTTTTCTTCTTTACAGATTCCCACCCATGGTGTCCTTGTGCACCCATCATTCCTGTTTCGGTGCTTTTTGATTGTTGGAATTAATTGATCATTTTATTTGCAATTTAAATATAAGGTGGGTTGGTTTAATTAGAATATCATGGTCATTTTACATTCTTGTAATTACAAACTGTAAAAATTCTAAATAGGGTGTATAGAAAGAAACCGCGGGTTGAAACTTGAAACAAAATTACCTTTTGCAAAAGGGGGGCGAAAAATGCAGGTAATAGGTTTGTGGGTTCCCCCTATACATGGAGTTTGAGGAACACTCTATTTGGGAAGTTTGGCGTGGTGGTGGGTGATTGGTCTTGAAGTAATGTGATCGTTGTGTATTTAATTGCTTTTGAGAACAAGAAGAAAGCTAGAATTCTATGGAGGCAGGCATTGCTTTCCATGGCGTGGAGGTGTGGGTGGAAAGAAATGGAAGAATTTTGTGAATATAGAAAAGAGTTGGGGTTTATTGTATTGGATAGGATCAAACTCAAACCATCCTTTTATGCATTCACATCTAAGGCCTTCAAAGATCATTTAAATCTTATCTATCTTCTCCAATTGGGTGGTGATGTAAGAAGGGAAATTACTACAATCAAAGATGCAAATTCTCAATGGCTTTGTTGTTCCAAGATCATTAATTTTCTTAAACCTTTAGTTATGTTTACTTTTATATTTAGAGCTTGTAAATGATGATGAGATGGTGCTTTACAGGTAATTATATGCAATGAACCTGTAGCACATGGCTATGGCAGTCTCAGTTGTGCAATCATGCAG
Organism: Sambucus nigra; assembly: GCA_949130495.1. Lineage (NCBI taxonomy): Eukaryota > Viridiplantae > Streptophyta > Magnoliopsida > Dipsacales > Adoxaceae > Sambucus > Sambucus nigra. The sequence goes on along the minus strand of OX422215.1, from coordinate 318,346,419 downwards.
CATGGTATCTGCTGACCTTTTAGTCATTTTGGTTTATTTCAATAATGCTTGGTGTTTTCCTTGTCCAACAATTTGTACAAACATTTTATCGGAAACGGCAGACATCTAGGAAAATTGGAAAAGCCACTAAATTGGTGAAATTTCTAGAACAATAAAAACATGTTTAAACAGAAAAGATCTTCAAAACATGAAATAATTGTCACTAAAGCTAAATAAGTATCACTAGCTTTTTTTGTCGGTGTGGGATTTGCTATAAATAGTGTTCCTCCATTACCCACCCCCGCACCCTCCCACCCCTTGCCGTTACCGCTAAAAAAAATAGCTGATGATGAATCTTTTAATTATTAGGTAGTTTCTAGTGCCAAATGAGTGCCATATGCATAGATCACATAAGGGACTTCCTCTAATCTACACAGTATGGTTTGGGTTCCTTTTCGTTCTTCATTACTATGATGTTTGTTTAATTAGCTTTTTTTGATTGCTCCCTTTTAGTTAATTGCTTGTTTATTAAAAATAAACGAATTTCAGACCTTGTTAATATCCCATGCTCATGGCAACATTTCCATTTGATTGTACTAAAGTTAACTCTAAACCATATAATTCATCAATTCATATACACCCTGAAACCCATCTACTTTTCATGACCAAGTGTAGGATAGGGTAAATCCATTAGATCGAATACCGATCCGCAGGACAACAGGTGCATCGACCCATATAATCAATAACCCTAATGTGAGTGCAATAAATCACAATGAAGTATCTCTAGAAAGCAAGAATGACATAATACAAATAATTGCTCACAACACAAGAATTTACGTGGTTCGGCAACGACCTACGTCTACAGATAGGGTTCTCAGTTCTTATTAGTTTCTCAGAAGGTTCGAAATTACATCCCCCTTTACCCCGGGGTGAGGATTGTATTTATAACAATGAAAAGTAGTTGAGTTGTATAAGGAACTCTCGTAGCTCTTTATTGGCTTGTGTGGTGATTCTTGTTTATCTCGTTCGAGAATGTAGGTAATCGATTAAGCATGCGAATATCCATGTGATAAGTATTTGTATTTATCCATGTGATAAGCATTTGTATTTATCCACGTGACGCCAAACTTGACTGGGACAGCGTGTTGGGCCTGCTCGGGTCGCCAGAAATTTGGTCTTTAGGGTTTGGGCCCCACAATTGCCCTTAAAATTCTTTTGCCAAAATTGGGCCAAAGAATTTTATATCCTTTGTAGGCCCAAATGCTGAACCAAATAGTCTTGAGATTTCCTGGTAGGACACGCTTGTGATTAACCAAAACCGACAAGGGTACGCTGGTCATTGTTGAAATTTTGAACCGCCAAAAACCATTCTTGAGCTTTGATCCATATAATTGCCTGCACACAGTTCGAACGTCATTCATCTCTAAACTCTGTACCCATTGTTTTGCTTCTCACTTCTGCTAAAAAAGGCCTCCGAAATTCTTGCTTTCATTTGCTTGCTCTGTAAGTTCTTTAGCTTCCTCTTGTGTTTCTTGTTTTTCAATCTTCATAGCTCTCTTCTGTTGTATATTTTTGTTATTCCTCCATCTTTGTTAAAAATGGTGCACGTTCTTCATAAAAAAACATATATGACTTTAGGGAGACATACCTCTATTCCCTCCCGGGTAACTATTAATTGTGATCCTTTACCCAGAACTCCTATATTGGTTGATGGGGATCACTGGATCCACACACTTGCTGCGGTTCACGTGGGTTAACATTCCCCCTAAATCAGCTTTTCTTAGAGTTCAGTGAGTACTTTGAGGTAGTTCCTGCTCAATGTGTCCCGAATACCTGACGTATTGTTAATGGGGTGTATAGGATCAACGAATTATATGGGATCCATCTGGGGATCCCTGAAATCGAATACTGCTACTCCGGGTTTCACACCACTGATGGTGTTCAATACCTGAAGGCAAGGAAGGCCTACAGGGTTCTTGTGGTGAACCATTCTGATTTCAAGAAGGGATACTGGGATCTGGGGTTTATCGCTCGTAATTGGCAACACCCTCCTCTTCTCGAGGGCGAACAATACATTGGGTTCCTATGCCCAGCTTGGGGGAGTGATATAGGTAGACACTTATTTCTTATATGCATTTTTGTGAGTTTTATTTCTGAATTGCATTGACTAATGAACTTTCTTTTCTTTGTTTGAACAAATCGATTAAAGAAGAAGGAGTCCACCCTTGCACACATCAATAGAGATGAGCTATTGAAAGTCTGGAAGTTAAGGGAGCTCCTAGCCGGTGGTGACTATCCTCGCTCGACCTCCTTCCTTCTCGAGTACAAAAAATCTACTAGCAGTTTTACTGCTCGTCCAGTAGATAACATCTCCGACCTCTTTTTTCCAGATGAGTGTAACAACCCGCCCTTTTGGAGACGATTAAATTTCATAATTAATTATAAATTGGAATTTGGGGAATTTCCCTAAATAGTAATTTTTGGGATTTTCGAGGATTTAATGATTTTCGATGGGTGTTGTAAGTATTTTTGGGATTAAATAGGTCGAAGTATTTAATTATATGTTGCCGTGGAGTAAAGCGACAAAAGAGGTAAGATTTTTAATTGGAAAACCCGCATTTATTTATTTTGGGTTGGAATAGTGATTTGCGGTCAAGTACCTCAGATGGAAATTTCGACTGCGCCGTGAGTCTCGAAATGTCCGAGATAGTCGGAAAAGAGTGTCCGATTGTCGAAATTGAGTTCCGGGTAATTTTAGAGTTAAAACGGGCTCGTAATTGAGTAAACGAGTCGTTTTTGGGTATTTAGGGGGTTAGACCCTTTTCTCCGTATAAAAGGAGGGAGAGAGGGAGAAAAGAGAAGAGAAAAGAGAAAGAAGAGAGGGAAGAGAGAGAGGAGGAAGAAAAGAGGAGAAAAGGGGGGGTTCCGGCCAAACTCCGCGGGATTCGGCTCGAGGACGTCGGATTTTATCCACGAGGCAAGTGTTTACTTGCTTTATTTCCTTTTTGCATAAATATCTCATACCGTAGTTTGGTATAAACAAACCCTAAAGATTTTGGGTTGGGTTTTCGTGGATAAAATGGGTTTTCGGGAGATAAAACGAATACCCCCTAAATTTTTTTAATTGGAGATACCTAGAAATTTATTTGAAATTAATTGGTGGTGTTGGGTTCTAGGATGTTTAGAACCCTTAATATACGTGTACTTGTAGTTGGTTGAAGTTGTAGGACGTTGTGTGAGGCGACAAAAGCTTGGGAGAAGCTTTAATGGCCGAAATCGTCTCGGATTTTGGCCAGGAAGAGAACTGATTTAGCTCTCGGCCAAAACACGAAAATTGTAGATCTTTTCGATACGGTCGCGTGGGCGCCGATCGCGTATTTTTCTGATTTTTCTACGATTTGATATGATTTTTACAAGATGGCAGTTCCGGGTTGAAATTACCAACTCGGAAACCAAATCGGAAATTGGAAAAATAAAGGCTAGAATAAATCGTGTAGATGTTCGGGATAATTTTCAGTGTAGTTTAGAAACCCCGTTAATGAATTTTGGTTGTTGGATAAAGGAATTGAGGAATTTTGGTTTGGGAGACCTAGTGTGACCGGTCGACCGCGCCCCTAAGGCCGGTCGACCGCGTCAAGGAAAAATGGCCTACTGCTTTGTTTCGTAGGCTTATTTGCAACCCGCGGTCGACCGGGGGTCCAGGACCGGTCGACCGGTACTCTGTTTTCCGCCCAAGATTTTGGAGATTGTTATTACTTCTCCTTTTTGAGTTTAAAGCGGGCTTTCTAAATTTGAGTATTAAAGAGGATTATGATCTAAAGAGATAACATAATTATGTTGATTATGGATGAGTGAATCCGACGAGATTATTAGGATGAATTGGAGAATTACTTATTTAGTAAATGCAAATTGGTATATTTGGAGATATCCACTAAATCCTTAGATGGGATTAAGGTATTTATTATTTATTAAAGTAAGAAAATACTTTGGGTTTAGTATCATGCGTATATGAAAGCATGATTATGATTCTTTGAGAGAATCTTTGGGATTATTAGTCATCGCTAGATGTGTTTGGCAATTATGGCCACTTATATATGATTCTAAGAGGAATATATGGTATATGTATATACTATGTGATTAAAGTATGTATACGATTATGATGTAAATGACTTTTGAAAATATATATATGACTATTTTCAAAATGGAAAGACAAATGATTTTCATAAATGATAATTTATGGTTACACACCTCCCTAAATCGCTATCATAAGGGAAGTTGCGTGCGTTTGGTGATGCCTCCTGGCTAATGAATGCAAGGTGGATATAGACCTATAGGCCATATGAGCGATTATTGTTTACTGAGCTGGTTAGGAGATTCTGGGTGTGGTCTTGACTTTCCCGCAGGCATATGGCCGCTTCCCGACGTTGGTAGGTTCCCAGGTTGTCTTGTTTGATAGGCCCTGGAAGATGATAGCCATTTAGGGGCGCGTCCAGTGGGGAAACCCGGAGTGGCGGTCTTAGATATGTTAAAGCAATTCATGATAACGGATTGGCTTTAATTACATTTCCTGGATATGAGAAGGGAAATGGGGTTAATGATTCGGCTTCGATAACACTTCCCGGATAGAAGCAGGGATGTGGAAGCATATGATGGTAAAAGCATTTTTATGATAATAAAAATGGCTTTTAATTTCATTTCCTGGATATGAGAAGGGAAATGGGTTGTTTTAAAAAGGAAAAGCATTTTTATGTTAATAAAACTGGCTTTTTAAAAGTATATGATATGTTAAAGCAATTCATGCTAATGAATTGGCTTTTAAATACATTTCCTGGATATGAGAAGGGAAATGGAAAGTTTTGAGATAAAATGATAAGTATTTGGTAAATACTTTGTATAGAATACACCTCAGTCCGGGAGATAGATCCGGATGTGTATTGTAAAGATGGAAATGAAGTAATTCTCATTCCGGGAGATAGATCTGGATGTATATTGAAATATGAATATATATATATATATGGATAAATTGGGTGCCGAGGGTCTAATGGATCCCGATGATCGACCTTGCCGTGTAGTAGTGTATCGGGGGGGTTCTTTGTTTGGATTTCGCTTTGCGAGACACCCCACGCACGAACATGGCATAGCGTTGAGACTGGGGAGAAGTTTAGCCCTTAGTACTTGGACTATCTAGGGTTGATAGTGGTTGGGAGATAGACTAGTTTAGCAGGGTAGCTTGACTAGAAGGTTCTAGATAGATGCGCTAGGTGTGCACTATTAGAAGAGAGGTGTGGGGTATCTCATGGGAGAGCGATACCAATTTAAATATGAGATAAAACATATTTTTAAAATAAAGCATTTATGCACTTGCAAAATATTTTCAAACTCGGGCTCTGACATGTTTATTTACTTTTCCTCTCTTGCTATATATTATATATATATATAGGTGTCCAGACACAGGGACGCCTGGATGGCACTTCCTTCGAGTCAGACGTTAGCTGCAGCAGCTGTGGATGCGTGCAGGTTTTTGGTAGCCGTTTCCATTCTTGTACTCTAGATAGGAGGTACTGTATAAATGTTCGGGCCAATGGTCCAATTGCATTTATTTATTCTTTTAGCACAACATTCGATATGGTTGTATATTTTGACCGAGTGTTCGGTTATTTTATTTTCATTTAATTCAGTTTCATTTACGCAAAACCGTGTGAATGTTTTAATTTTATTCGTTTAAAAAGAGTAGTTAAGTAAAATTTTGACACCGACCTAATAGGTTATTAGTAATTAAATGGACTTTCGACAGTGATGCTAAGAATGATCCATATGAGACTCCTGTCATAATTTGATATAGGAGTGATCGCCCGGTATTTTATTAGGCGGGGTGTCACACTGAGTAAGCTTCGGTCTCCTCTTCTTTTGAATCCTTTGACGTTGGATTTTTCTTTGCTGACGAAGAGGACTCAATGGCCCCCAGGAAAAGGATTATGCTGATTTAGGACGACGACGTTGAAGATGGTCCCTCTTCTCCCAAGACCAAGTCCTTGAAGAGGACTGAATAAGAAGGCCCCAAGGCCGTTGACTCGGACTTGGACGGCCCGGAGAAGAACAGGAAAGACAAGGCCCCCATGGCCCTCAACCCTCTAAAAAGGGTGATCTTCCTCCACATGTGAGGTCTTCACAGGTGATGTCTGTGGCCAGGAATCCTTCCCTGGCCCATGGTCTTCTAAGTGGAGCTATGTTCACGGCCGATCGGGAGCAGGTCAAGCGGCTCACCTACGAGCAACTAACATCCCATGCATCCCCAATCACTGTCACTGGTAAGCCAAGAACTCTTTCCTTAATGTTATCATTTTTGTCTTGCTTTGAGATGGATGTCACTAACGTTTTCCTTGTTCATTTATTTGCAGTATGTGGCAAATGTTGTTCAAATTTTGGATGGTCGCCTGGATCAGTCCGAAGTTAATGATGAGCTCAGTGAACCTCTTTAGAAATTATAGGAGACCTTGGCCAATGCCCAGAATGCCTATGAGGAAGAGAAGAAGTCCATTAGTGACGCCATGGGCGCACGGAAGATCGAAAATGACCGTCTGAAGGTTGAAAATGATTAACTGAAGGCTGAGCAAGCTCGGTTAATAAAGGAAGCTGATGGCTTTCCCTCGGCCAAAGAGGCGAGCTACGAGAAAGGCTATGCTGAAGCCTTCGAGGACTCCAAGCGCTAGTTGGTGTACATCCGGAAATCATGTTTAAAAAAAAGGTTGGGATGCAGTTTTGGTGAGGACAAATGTCCCAGTGGAATCCGAACTCTTTGGCGAGCACAAACCAGGCTCTCCACCAAAAATTGAGGAGGAAGCTACCACCAGTGCCCTAGCCGACCAAAGTGGGGATGTGGTGTCTAACCCCAAAAGATGAGGAGCAGGTGAGGAACAAGAGTACTTAGTATAGGACTGTTTTTTTTGTACCTTTTTCCCTCTTTCCGTTTGTAAGGGCTTTGCCAATTCTGAAATTATTAATGAAAAAAGCTTACCCTTTGTTCATTGCCATGTTATCCAAATATTTTGCTGAATGTTCATCTCTGTTTGTGTTTACTCTTTGCAGTCTGTTGCCGAGGACATTCCTTCCTTTGCTGGCAGCTTGGATGTCCTTCTTTGGTCGGGACGCTAGTGCTCAGGCTCGTCGAGCATTTTTATTTGTCCGTAAGGCTCTCAAAAAGATGTCTGATGCCTATAAGAACCAGCCATCCTTGGTGGCCGAGCTGAAGGACGATGTAAAAGAGTTAGGGGATGTGGGCTCCCTGATGCAAGATGAAGTAAATAACCTGAAGGCTCAGCTTGCTGGGGCAAAAGACATAGGGGATGTTAGTGCACTCCTTCAGTCTGAGAATGATGAGCTCAAGAAGAAGCTTGCTGATGCCGAGGAGAGCAACCGAAGAGCTCATGTTATGGTCATGGGATTTAGTCGCGACGTGACCAAGCTTCGCCACTTGTTCAGGAGGGGTCTTTGAGCGGCGTGGTTGACAGGTTATGATGAAGGTAGACTGGAGGAGGCCAAGAGTGTGGCCTATAAACATGGTTGGCTGAATGCCTTGGGGATTTTAAAAGTTCCCAAGGATTCTTAACTTTGGTACTGTACCAAGTTGACTATCCGACGTACAAGCATCCTCCTTTTGACAGTGAAGAGAAGTGGGTCTCTCTGAACGCGGTTTCTCTTCAGCTCGTCAAGAGCTATGTGGACTCCCATGATAGTGATGACGAGTTCCGACCATACCCAAATGATAGCCGAAGAAGAGAGATCACTGAATTCCTTGCCCGCTGACCATAGCCTTCTCATTCTTTTTTTTTTAACTTAACTGTAATTTGATATTTTTGTAACTTGTAACCGTATGTTGCAGTCAAGTTTATTTAATACCAACTGGGAAGTGTAAAAAATTTATGGATACCTTAAAATGGAGAAAAATCAACATAGCATGCCTATAAGAAACTAAATGGAAGGGTGAAAAGGCTAGAGACAGGAGAAGGTTGTAAATTATTTTACTGGGGAGCAGTGGCGGATCCAGGATTTTAGTCCAACCGGGGCCAAATCGGTTGAAAATTACATATGCGAAAGTTTCGAGTGTTGTCGGGGGTTCGGGGGCGGGAGCCCCCGAGGCGATTTTTTTGGGGGTTATTTCTAATTTTAAACAAATTATAGTTTTACAATGCCCAAACAATTACTCTTAATCATTATTAACAATTTGAGACCACACAAACATACATACAAATTACACAAATTTGAGACTACATATTTAAAAATTTCTCCATATGCGGAATTACACAAATTTCTATATACACGAGACAAATTTCATATAAAATTTCTATATACACAAATTTCTGAGATATAAAAAACCAAATAAAAAAACCACAAATTTCTATATACGGGTTTTCATTGTGGGGTATGTGTCGTGGGAGGGAGGCGGGACTTATCATAAGAAGGAAATAGGTTGCTTTTATAAAAAAAAAAAATTTTTTTTTTTTTTTTTTTAGTTACCCAACCGGGGCGATGGCCCCTCTTGGGCCAAAGCTTTATCCGCCCCTGCTGGGGAGGGATATATAATCGTAGAAATGTAATGGGTATTGTTGTTGATCATTATATGAAAGATAAAGTCATGGATGTTAAAAGATGGGGAGATAGATTAATGAGTATTAAGATCGTCTTAGATAAAATAATATTGAATATTATAAGTGCTTACGCGCCCCAAGGAACGTTAGATGAAAATGTAAAGAAATCATTTTGGGAATTATTGGATGAAGTATTATAACAAATTCCTACGCATGAAAACATATTTTTAGGAGGTGACTTGAATGGATATGTAGGAGTAGAACGGGATGGTTATCAAAGAATACACGGAGGTTGCGGTTTTGGTAAGAGGAATGAAGGAGGGGAAACTATTTTAGAATTTGCCAAGGCATGTGATTAAGCATTAACTTACACATTTTTCAAAAAAAGGGACGAATATTTAATAACATTTAAAATCGGAGAGAATAAAACTCAAATAGACTATTGCTTATTTAGGAGAAGAGACTTGTACACATGCAAAGATTGTAAAGTTATATCAGGTGAAAGCTTAACAAATCAACATCATCTATTAGTAATAGATTTAGCAATTAAAGGATTTAAGTACCGCAAAGAGAAAATAGGTTATCAAAATATAAAATGGAAGGATTTAAAAGGATGCAAAGAGATTGAATTTAGGCAGAAGTTCCTGTTAAACATGAAGTGGAACTGGGACGACAATGTTAACGACATTTGGTCAAGAACAAAGGATGATATCGAGAAAATAGGTAAGCAAGTTTTAGGTGAGACTAAAGGAAAAAGATTCATTAAAAAAGAGACTTGATGGTGGAATGAGGAAGTGCAAAAGATATTACAAAAGAAACAAGTAAGTTTTAAAGAGTGGCAAAAAAGAGTAAAAATCAAGAAGATTTAGAAAAGTATAAGAAGTTAAAAAGTGAAGTGAAAAATATTATTAGGAATGCGCAACAAGACGCATTAGATAATCTTTATAATAAATTAGGTACCAAGGAAGGTGAAAAGGAAATATATAAATTGGCAAAACATAGAGATAAATTGATAAGGGATATGGGTCCAGATAAGTGTATTAAAGACATAAATCAAAATATATTAATTAATGGTACAGAAATTCTAGATAGATGGGAAAAGTATTTTCAAGGATTATTAAATGAAGAGACGTAGATATATTAATAAGAAAAATAGGAAAGAATAAAGCGGTTGGTCCGGATAAAATACCAATAGAGGTGTGGAGAACCGTTGAAAGTCTAGGGGTAATAAAATGGTTAACAGGTTTATTTAATAAAATTTTAAGAGAAGGAAACATGCCAGATGAGTGAAGGAAAAACACTATTATACCTTTGTATAAAAATAAATGGGATATACAAAACTGCGATAATTATAGAGGAATCAAACTGATGAATCTCACTATGAAATTATGGGAAAAGGTTATAGAACAAAGATTAAGAAACGAGTCAATTATTTCAGACAATCAATTTGGATTTATGCCGGGGCGATCCACCACGAAAGCTATTTACTTATTAAGACAGTTAATGGAGAAATGTAGAAGTAAGAATAAAAATTTATATATGGTCTTTATAGACTTAGAAAAGGCTTATGATAGAGTATTTAGGGACATAATTTGGTGGGCTTTAAGGAGGAAAAGAATCCCCATGAGTTGTATTAAAGTTATTGAATATATGTATGATAACACAAAGACTAGAATAAGAACTACGTGTGGAGAAAGTGATGACTTTACGATTAAAGTAGGTCTACATCAAGGATCGGCCTTAAGTCCTTACTTATTTGCCATAGTTCTGGATGAGATCACTAAGGACATACAAGAAGATGTTCCATGGTGTTTGTTGTTTGCGGATGATATAGTTTTAGTAGACACTTCAAATGAGTGTTTAACGATGAGAGTAGATACTTGGAGAAAAAAGCCTTAGTCTTAAGGGACTAAAAATTAGTAGAAATAAAACGTAATTTATGGAATGTAAATCTAATAATGAGGCGTCGGATAACATAATGCTAAAGATTGAAGAATAAGTGATAAACAAAACTAATAAATTTTGTTATTTAGGTTCAGTGTCACAAAGTAATGGGGATATTGATGAGGATGTTACGAGTGGAATATCAACTGGTTGGATAAAATGGAGACAAGCAAGTGAGGTGTTATGCGATAAGATGATAAGTAATAAATTAAAAGGAAAATTTTATAGAACAGTTGTTAGGCCAACGACCCTATATGGAGCAGAGTTTTGGGCGTTAAAAGAAAAAACATGAAAAAAGTCTCCATGTTAGTGAGATGAGGATGCTCTGATGGATGATATGAATTACTAGAAATGACAAAATTAAAAACCAGTACGTGAGAGAAAAGTTAGGAGTAGCTCCCATTAGCGATAAATTAAGAGAAAGTAGACTTAGGGGGTACGGACATGTGTTGTGTAGACCAGTAGATGCACCTATAACAAGAGGAAGATTATTAGAAATAGAGGGTAAAAGAGAAAGGGTCTGCCTTAAGCTATCGTGGAAGGAAATTAGAATGGAAAAGGAAAATCAATGTGGCCGACCCCATATGATGGGATTAAGGCAAGGATGATGATGATGATGATGATTACACATTTTTCTATTCCTCTATGCCGAGTATGTGTTATATTGTCTTATCTTGCCTTTTAGGTTGTGTCGTCACACTACCTTAGGGTTGGAACAGACTAGTGCCTATGGATTCCCCATAGGGCTTTTGATTCCCTAAGCAATTCATGAGGTTTTTTGTGTGTTTAATGACAAAGACCTGAAGACCTTAGGTTTAATTATAATTAACAAATTTGTTAGTGTAAGGTAATTCTCATCAACATTTGACCATTAATGCAAAATGTGAGACTGTCACTTTGGAACAATGCAAAGTAATTAAAAAGCTAAGTCATTGATTGAATAACCAAAAGCTAAGTAATTGATCAAATAACTTGGATCTTTATTAATGACTTTAAATCAAACTGCGAGCGTCATAAGTCTTGAAATGAAAATTTGCAAAAACTAAACATGCTGAAAATAAAACTAAAAATAAAATTTCTTGAGGTTAGCCGCATTTCAGGATCTGGGTATCTCTCTATCCTCCATTTCTTCCAAGTGATAGGCTCCTTGCAGATCATCTCTGATTACTTTGAATGGTCCTTCCTAGTTGAGTCCTAACTTGTCGTTTGAGGGTCTTTTGGCTCTTTTAAGGACTGTTATGAGGACATAATCCTTGACCTGGAATTTCCTCGGATTGATTGCTTTGTTGTACTGTTTTGCCAACTGTTGCTAGTAGGAGGCCAACTCGATCATGGCCTGTTCCCTCCATTCTTCTGCTAAGTCAAGTTCAGCGCTAATGACCTCGTTGTTCGGTCCTTGTTCGACAATGTTTGTCCTCATGGTTGTTAGACCAACTTCTAGTAGATACACAACTTCCATTCCATAAGTTAAAGCGAAGGGCGTTTCCCGAGTAGGTCTCCTCGGCGTAGTACGATACACCCAGAAAACATGAGGGAGCTCGTCAACCTAAGCACCTTTTGTTCTTTCCAGCCTCTTTTTCAAGCCGTCGAGTGTCGTTTTGTTGGAGGCCTTTGCTTGGCCATTACTTTGCGGGTAGGCCACATAACTGAAATGGTGTTTGATTCCATGGGCATCACAGAAATCTTAGAAAGGTCCACTTTCAAATTATGTGCCATCATCCGTTATGATTGTCCTGGGTACCTCAAAGCGAGTTATGATATTCCTCCAGATGAACCCGATCATATCAGCATCTCTGATGTTTGTCAGTGGTTAAGCCTCAATCCATTTTGTGAAGTAATCCGTGCCGACCAACAAGTACTTGTGATTTCTTGGTGCAGCTGGGAGTGGCCCTACAATGTCCAACCCCTATTGCGCAAACGGCTATGGATTGATTAGGGACTTCAGATCGCTGACCGGTTGGTGAAGCATTGGGGAGAACTTTTGACACTTTTCACACTTTCGAGCATAAGTGCTTGCGTATTTCTATATATATAGCCACCAGTAGCCTTCTTTGATTGCTCGGAAGGTCAAAATTCTTCCTCCTACGTGGCTCCCACAAATCCCATCATGTAGCTCATAGAGAACTTGGTCGACGTCTTTTGGATGCACGCATTGGAGGTAGGGGCCTGTGAAGGATCTTTTATAGAGTTTTTCCCAGGTCCAAGGTAAAGACGATCAGCTTTTACCCGATTTGATGAGCTTGCTTTTTGTGGGCCGGTAGCGTATCATTCTGTAGATAAGCGATGATCGGGTCCATCCGGCTTGGACCTTTTTCAATTGAGAGAACATGCTTGGAGGTCACCACTTTCATAATGCTAGATTTGGCGAGGAACTCCACTTCAATCGTTCTCCTAATATCGGAATCCAAGGCTGCTAAAGCATCTACATGACTCTTGTGCCCTCGAAGAAACTGTTAAATGTGGACTTACTTTAACTTTACATTTGCTCGCGAATTATCTTTAGGTATGTTGCCATTCTTTCATCCTTAGCGTTGATGTCTCCACTGACTTGGTTGGATACCAGCATTGAATCGCAATACACTTCAAGGTGGTTTGCCCCCAGCAAGTGAGCATTACGCAGTTTAGTTATAAGTGCTTCGTACTTGACTTCATTGTTGGAGGCTTCAAAGCCCAACCTGATTCCTTGCTCTATCATGGCATTTTCTGGCGTTACAATAACAATTTCTTCCTTTGCTCCTTTAGAATTAGAGGCACCATCCACGTACAATATCCACTTCTTGGTGATGTGAATCGTGGGCATTTTTGTTTTCTACTATTTTTTTTATTTTCTTTTATTTTCGTTATGTCGTATTTTCTTGTTGCTGTATTATTTAGAGGTGGAAGTAGTAAAGGCTCTTAGGGGTATACTTATAATTAGATCTTTTGCTTAGAGCCTAAGCTACCTTCCCCCTATAAATACTCTTATTGTAGCCTCATTTGGGGCGTTCTACTTATTTGAGAATTTATGAAAGATAGCTGAGATGAGAGATATCTTTATCTTATTTCCCAGTTGAAGTTATTTACGTTAGTTGGTATCAGAGATGGTTATGCCATTCGGGTTGTCAAATGCTCCCAGTTCCTTCATGCGATTTATGAATCAGGTGCTCAAACTAGTCATAGGTAAATTTATTATTGTTTATTTCGACAATATTTTTGTATAGTCTTAACGAGGCGAATCATATGGGACACTTGGATGTTTTGCTGATTTTGCATGCCCATAAACTTGAAAAAGTGCAGCTTTATGACTAGCCAATTGTTTTTTTGGGCTTTATTGTGGGGTCGGATGGCATTCGAATTGACAAAGAAAAGGTGCAAGCCATAAGAGATTGGCCCACGCCTAAGACAGTGACTGATGTACGAAGTTTTCATATACTTGTAGCGTTCTATTGAAGGTTTATCCTAAATTTCAGCACCATAGCTGCACCGGTGACTTTCTCTATGAAGAAGAGACAATTCTAGTGGGGAGCGGAGCAGGAGACTAGTTTTGCGTTACTGAAGGAAAAACTTTGTTTAGCACCGGTATTGATCTTATCAAACTTTGATAAACTATTTGAGGTTGAATGTGATGCCTATGTTATTGGGATTAGGGCTATTCCGTCTCAAGAAGAAAGGCCAATAAAGTATTTCAGTGAGAAGATGAACGAGGCGAGGAAGCAATAAACCACTTATAAGATGGGATTCTTTGTTTTTTTTCGTGTGTTACGACATTGGGAACATTATCTTATCCAATGCGAGTTTGTACTCTACAGTGATCATTAGGCCTTGAAGTTTGTGAATAGTCAGAAAACTAAGAACATGATACATGTTCGTTGGATTATTTTCCAGCAAAAGTTCACTTTTTCTCAGCGACACAATTCAGGGTAGATGAACAAGGCGGCTAATGCCCTAAGCAGGAGAGCATCTTTACTTACTATTCTTAGTGCCGAGGTCGTGAGATTTGATTTCTTAAAGGAGTAGCATGTGGACGATGAAGACTTCCAAGACATTTGGGAGAAGTTTCGGTTGAAGCTGGATACCAGAGATTTTCACGCCCACGACGGTTTCCTTTTCTGGGCTAACCGTTCGTGCATTTCGAGGACATCCCTTCAAGAAAGATCATCAGAGAGCTGCATAGTGGAGGATTGGGAGGTCACCTAAGTAAGGAGAAGACCATTACCTTGGTAGAAGAACATTATTTCTGGCTACAGTTGAAGTGAGACATGGGGAGATACGTGATGAAATGTCTCATACTGCGAAAGGACAGGTACAAAATAGAGAATTTTATACGCCACTGTCGGTGCCAGATCATATTTGGGAGGATATATCCATGGACTTTGTGTTGGGATTGCTACGAACCCAAAGCAGGATGGATTCTGTATTTGTGGTGGTTGATAGGTTTTCAAAAATGGCACACTTCATTCCCTGTAAGAAGACCGACGACGCTTCTAATATTGCCAATATATTCATTAGGGAGATAGTTCGTTTGCATGGGGTGCCCAAATCCATTGTATCCGACCGTGACGTGAAATTCCTTAGTCAATTCTGGAAGATTTTGTGGGGGAAGCTTGATAGTACTTTGGAGTATAGCAACATAGCACACCCCATACCGACGACCAAACAAAAGTCACGAATTGTACTTTGGGTAACTTGATTCGTTGCACATGTGGAGATATACCCAAACAATGGGATGCAGTTCTTCCTCATATGGTGTTCGCATACAATAGCATGATGATCGACTGACAAAACTCCTTTTGAGATATCATGTACAGTAAACCCCCACGACATGCTCTGGATCTGGTTCCATTACCAAGGTTGCTAGGATTTAGCATTGCAGCAAGGATCAAAGTTTTGAGGTTAGAGATTTAGTCATGGCTTATTTGCGCAGAAATAGATTTCCAGTAGGTACTTATGGTAAACGAAAGAGCAAGAAGTATGGGTCATTTCGTATGTCGAGGAAGATTAACGACAACACATATGTGGTGGAACTATTAGATGATATGAATATTTCATCCACCTTCGATGTTACTGAACTATTTGAGTATCATCCTCCAGACGAGCCGTTTTACCCTAACTCAAGGACGAGTTTTGTCCAAGTAAAGGGGACTGATGTGGAACAACAATACCACTGTTTATATGAGAAGTGACCGAAGGTATTGTTCATAAATGAATAATAATTGTCTGTCTTGGATTCTGCCTTGGATTGAATAACCATTAGGGGTGGCAATTCGTGTATTTGGGTTGTGTTTTGGCCTAGCACGACAAGAAAATACTAAACACGAACACGACACGACACGACTTCGTATTTTTTAGGGTGCCACGAACACAACCTGCATAAAACACGACACGACATGCTTAACACGAAATATAAATTTTAATCCAATTTAACACGAGGAACACGATTGTCAAGAGAAATAAATTCTGAGAATAAAATTAAACAAATAATTATCCACAAATAAATTCTGAGAATAAAAGAATTATGCAACCGGAGCTTTTAATTTCTTTTCATAACAAATAATTATCCACAACAATCATATACATGTAATTCCCCTAAGCAAAAGGGTTTAATTAACTTCTGGGAAAAAAAAAGAAATAGAAGCCTTTTTTTTTTCAACCGGAGCTTTTTTTCATATACAACCGGAACTTTTTTTCTTCTTTCAATCGGGGACTTTTTTCTTTCAACCGAAACCTTTTTTCTTTCAACCGGAGCCTTTTTTTCTTTCAACTGGAGACTTTTTCTTTTAATTCGAGCCGTTAAGCATATCGGAGATCTTCGTTAAACTGAATGGAGTATTCCTTTCTTCTTCAATCGATGCCTTTTTTCCATGGTGGAGATGGTGGAAGGGAGCAGACATGGAGATAAAGATGATGGAAGGGAGATGTAGATGGAGATAATGGAAGAAGATGGAGCTGTAAGGTAGAAAAAGACGGAGAAGAAATGAGGGTATCATCTTTGAGAGAACGGTTGGAGAAAGAAATGAAATGAGGGAAATAAGTTATGGGTTTTCTCGCTTTCAATTGCGATAGTTGCTTTAGATAGTGACATGTGGCATAAAATGAACGATTTTGATATAAGGGTAAGTGGAGTTGGTTGTTTCAAATGGTTATATTTCGTGGCAATTTGGGTCGTGTCATCAATGGAGTCAATTTTGTGTCAACTGGGTCGTGTTTTAGGGTCAATTTCTCTAGTGGGTTAAGTGTGTGTTATTTTAATGTTTCGTTTCCTTTTCTACTTGCCTATATGTAGGCAAGAGATCTAAGCTTGTAATCACATCATTCTTATTATCAATATAATTTGGAGTTTATTCACTCTCTTGAGGCCTTGTGAGGCTTCTGCCTTGTGGATTCAAGGGTTTAGGGTTTGATCCTTTTATTTCTTCACTTTTCGCTATGTCAGAATATAACTAAACATGGGGCACAATAATAATAATAATGCCATCTTCCTCCCATATTTTAGTTGTTTTTGGGGCTTTTTTGACTTAACCCCCAATTTTTATTATTATATTCGACTTAACTTCTCAAAATAATGAACGTAAATAGGGGGATAAGTCAAATTATTTATTTGACTTTCCCCTTTGTTTATAATGTAAAATTAGACTTGACCACCTTTATTTGGGGGTAAGTTAAAGAGATTAGCAAACTGAGGGTTAAGTCAAATAGCATATTTAAAAGTGGAGGTTAAGTAAAAAAGACCTTTGTTTTTAAGTTATCCAAACCCAAACAACCTAAATAAACATGTGGTTTTAATCCCACTCCCGAGCCTGTGTTACATAATTATATCTTTTCTGGAGTGTTAGTTACTTAAATTGTTCCAAAAGCTAGAATCACAGCTATACGTCTCTAGTATAATCACAAAGTATAATGAAGGGAATCACATAAACCAATAACCAAGTGAGTATGCCCCACTGACATCCAAAACATATGGGCTATGCTCAAGTCCCAAAATAAAAGTACGAAGGCGTATCCTTTATGACTTCGGGAATCACTTGTGACACTAGTAGGTATAGCTATAGGACGTCCCAACCCTGTAGCCTCAAAGCAACATCGAAGAAAAATCACTACACCATCACACCAAATGTACGACCCCATACCCAAGGCTATACGAGAGGATCTTGTCCCATTGTCCCAACTCGATGGACGGGTACCTCAGCATGTAGGATCGGGGTAAGGACCTAAGTAAAGCCCACCTCAATCACCAGGGCACCAAGCGTGATTACTCACACACACACACACACACACACTCGATATGATTGCACATAAGTCAAACAAAACAACAATCAATTATACACTTGGGATTACCAAAGTAATCTCATAAATCATCGGTTACTATACATGATAAGTGATAACAGTTTATTTAAGTTTAAATCCGAACACCTAGGTTCCTACTCAAAGGATTATAAACACTAACCTACTGGTTATAAGTGTTTTCCAATTAACTAAACAATCATCAAACTAAACTAACATCGAAAACCCAAGCCAAACCCCAAATCTTACTGTGCGTAGCCCCTGGGACTGGATCGATCCGGACCTAGGTCGGATCGATCCGACGCGTCCAGTACGGTGTCCCTTCTTCCTCAAATAAACTTTGACGGCCATAACCTGTTTCAACTCAAACCTAAAGCCTTTAAAACATGAGATCAACCCATCTCCTTCTAATCTAACCCAAGTCATCCTAACATATATTGATAAGCTTTAGATGATTTAAAACACGTTTAAAGGTCTAATTACTGATTTTAAGAAATTAGCCCTAAATTCAAGATCTACACAAGATTTATCAAATTAACCTACGAATTCAATCCGATAATCAATGTAAGTTGAGGGCTATTACAGAATATACCTATTAAGATTCATATATAATGTTTTTAGGTTCAAATTACATGAATTCGTGGTTCAATTTGATGATTCGACAACAAAAGTACATCAGTTCTTCAATGTATAAACTAAGGTTTAAATATGTGATTATTGTAATTACGAAATTATGTTAAATAATAATTACAAATCAGATTACATAAGTTTAATTATCATATTTCAATATACTACCATTATTCCAACACAAACTAATTACATTCTTAATCAAAATAGATTTTCCTTGGATTGATTGTTAGAATTAAATCCCCCAATCCCCAATTCTTCAATCCTAGGTGCTCCTTCTTTCCCCTTAGCTGTCGGGGTTCTTCTCCAATTGTGTTATGTGTTTTAGGTTTAATTAATTAGGTTATATTAAACACTAAATCAGAAATTAGGCTTGGGCTCTGAAATGGCCTTAACCCATCAAGCTCAAAATAAGCTCTAAATGCCCTAAAACTTGGCTAAACTTGTATAATAACCCAATGAATGAATATTCAACTATTTTTAATTTAACACGGACTTTCTAAACGTCTCGAGAACCAAACCCAAATAAGAACATATTTTATAAATTAATTATCTCATTATATTAATATATTAGTTGACACGCGTTGATTAAGTTAAATCTTAATTATGAATTAGTTAAGTGTGACTCTGTATTATAAGAACCTACTGAGGGAATAATCCAAACAAGGAAACTCTCGACACCTGATCCGTGAGCGTTCCATAGCCGCCCATAATACTAAGTCAGTTAAAATATTCAATGAGTGAATTAAAGCGTGTTCAATAATTTCTAGAGGATGTGTATTCACGCAATACATAAAAGAATCATGAAACATGAAATATATATATATATATATATATATATATATATATATAGATATATATATATAGAGAGAGAGAGAGAGAGAGAGAGGAAGGCTCACCTACATCGTGCACTATAC
This sequence comes from Sambucus nigra, assembly GCA_949130495.1. Taxonomy (NCBI): domain Eukaryota; kingdom Viridiplantae; phylum Streptophyta; class Magnoliopsida; order Dipsacales; family Adoxaceae; genus Sambucus; species Sambucus nigra. The sequence goes on along the minus strand of OX422215.1, from coordinate 318,327,107 downwards.
ATCACACCGTACATCACACCTAATTCTAGGCCCTAGAAAACTTACTTTTCAAATTTTATATTTTTCCCTTGAAATTAACCTTCCAATCAACCCATATGCAAAAAATTAGGTCAAAATACATTTTGTAGCTATTTTTAAAAAATCCACAATATTTCAAGGAAAAAATATAAAATTTGAAAAAAAAAGTTTTTTAGGGCCTATAATTAAGTGTGATGCATGGATGATGTATAGAGCATGATGTGGCACGGCGATAAATTGATTCCCGTGATATTTTTGACACGGCGATAAAAAATTTCCTTTGCCGCCAATATTATAAGTATAAATACTTCTGGTAATTCCATAGTAACATGCGACATGTTTACAATTTTAATACAGTGCATTCGTGTGTTAGATTTGCAGTTAGTATTTTTTTATTATAACATTCAAACTTTACCGAACCAAATTTTATGAACTTTATTGAAGTTGTGAGTTGCCCTTTACCATGTCTCTCTTTCTCGAGCCGCGTAACAACTATGAAAATATGAATAAACAGATTGACTATCATATGCCCTCGTGCATGTAACTCTTATTCTTAAAACAATCCAATGCCTTCGACAATTATACGTCAGACTTCTTGTAATTTCCCTTTTGGTCTCTTACACGCGTATGTACTATATATACCACATATATATTTGTTTATAACTATCAACATAATTTTTTTATAAATATAATTTGTATTGTGATCCTTGGACCATGTTCACACATTTATAGATATATCTTTTTAAAGGACAGTTGTCCCTTCATCTATCACAATAAAACAACTAAAATTCTTATTATCTACCGTAGTAAAGCCTCATTGGGCCATCCATATTAAAAATCTTTTACAATATTGTACGTCTTTTAAATAAAAGTTTATATATTTTTTTAAATGACAAATTTGTTTTAAAAAGGGGGTTTTAGATTTTAAAAACTATCTTATGAAATAAAAATTGTACATTATTTTATTTAGTTATTTTTCTTCAACTATAGAGTTTTAAACTATTTTAGTAATTTATTAATTTTTTTAATGGCACGGTAAAAATATTTTAGTAATTTGTTATTCCTCAAAATATTTGGACTTGTGTTAGCGTTGTAAGAGAGTATTTTAAGTAGATCAAAATTTTGTGATTATTATAAATGCAAAGGGGGTACAAAAATTATGTCAGGTCTGTTTTTAATACAACTAACGCCAACTTTTTATAAAATAAATAAAGAACCAATTTTTTTATTCACGTCCATTTTAATTAAAAAAATCAATGTAAATACCCAATATGTATTACGCCCAACACAACCATACTCGCACCCAATTAAAAATTAATATAAATGCAACCATCCACACAACCAATATATATGAGGAGGCGTTCCTAATATGAACACATTATTAGGTTAACATAAAAACTACATCTGAATACATTTATTGTATAAAACTTTTTTACTGTACATGTCAAATCGAAATTATACATTGTACACTTTTAAACCCATACACAATCTCACCAGTAATCTAATAGATTTGGTCAAAAAATGTCGTGCTAAAATAATTAGTACCTGTTAAAGATTACCATGATTTGAAAAGGTTAAGTGCTAGCTATTAGAGTTATGTACTACCTGCCACCTTCGAAACTTTAAACAAAGCAAGGCTCAAGGGTACGGGTGTGTAAAACTCTCAGCAAGAGTGAATATACGGGTGTTCAAGGAAATGGAATTAAAAAAATTTAAGAAAAAACTCTCAAAACGAAAATTTAAAAATAATTATCATCAGGATTAAGTTATAAAAAAATGGACAATAAATTTCTGCAAATCAAACCAGAACCATTTCACATTTTGAATCTGCCGCAGATCATTGTTTTCAATATTATTTTTTCTGCGCTTTTATAAGCCCCAATCTCAATTAAATTGGGAGACAAAATAAGAAACTGAAAAAAAGGTATCCACCACCATGTTCAGTACATCCAAAATAATCCATTCAAAAGTAATAAAAAAATGACACACATGAAGCATTAATGAAAACACAACTTATCACAATTTTTTTACCTTTAAACCAAGAAAAAAAACTCAGATCCCTACAACTCATGCTCCAAACCCAGAAAAAAAATGCTTAAATTTCCATTTTTATGCAAAAAAAATCAGAAACATATGAAATTAAACAGATAACTTACCCAAAACTAAATCAAACCAAATGTTTTTGTGCGTCAACACCAACATAGGATTCTCTCATCTGTGTTGCTTTCTGCTGGGTTTAGTCATCACAATAGAGGATAGGGAGAATCATCTCTCATCTGGTTTTCTTCAACACAACATGTGATTGAGAATCAAACCCAAAACTAAATCAATCCACGCCAGAGAAGAATACAACTATGAAAAGGGAGTAATATTAGAACAATCACACAGAGACATCCTCCCATAGATATAGCCTTCGGAACAGATATAGCCAATCTTTTAGTTATCAAAACCGGTAAGCAACGGAAATAAACAAATGGAAAAAACAAAAAATACTTCAGAATGAGAGAGAGAATAAATTATTACCCCTGCAAATTCGATGAAGGGGGAAGAGATAAGGTAATAGTGGAGAGGGCCGTATACCGAAAATCCAAGATCTGAAAATCCAAAGCCCCAAAAATTAAAGATCTGAAAACAAAAATTCATGTACATAAGATATCTTAAAAAGCCCTAAAAATTCAAGATCTGAAAACGAAGGAAATAGAGAGAGTGAGAGAAACTAAAAAACCCCAAAACTTCCGTGATTTTGCTGCGCCAATTTGTGAAGAACGTTTGAGCAAAAAACAAAAAACAATCAATTAAACAGACAATTAAACAGACAATGGATGTTACCATTTGAAAATTAAAGCCAAGACGAATATCAAAACTTGCTTCCAATTAAAATCCATTTCCTGATGGTGGTTCCAGATCTGTTATCCATGGCAGCTTATGAAGAGGAAAAAAAAGAGAATCAAAAGAAAAAAATGTACATCCAGATCTGGTGATGAAAAGTCCATGGTGGCGACGATGATTTCCTGATAGTCGTTCAAGATTTGTTATCCATGGCAGCTCGAAGTAAGAACGAAGGTCGAATTCGGTTGGGTCTTTGGGTTGAAAACGAAAGATACGTGAGATGAGGAAGGGAAATGAGAGAGAGAGAGAGAGAGAGAGAGAGAGAGATGGGATTTTTTGGATTTGATTAAGAATTGTGATGATGGGTAGAGGTTGTGAAATGGTTTAAAAGTACTTGATGGACAGTATTACATCGTGTCCCAACTTCATCTCGAGCCTTGTGTTGATTCTCGGGAAAAGACCAAAAGCTGTATAGATAAATATCAACACCACCAGTTGCGATCAAAGAGGGTTGAATCGTTTACCTTAAGGCAGTGGGCCCATGAGTGTGTAAGAGATTGAGAGAGTGTTATTGTGGGTATGGGTGTGAGGCTCGAGGGAGTGGTTCAGAATGTGACGGGTTGGACGCTGGAGGTAGTACAATACTCATAATAAATCGAGAGAGGGTTATTATGTTATACACCTCACCGTAGTGACTCCTCACATTTAATCTCAGCGGTGAGTTAGCTTTGACAAACATAAAATATAAACCCCAAAGATTTCATCCCAGCCATCAGTTGGCATAGACAAAAAAAGCCCTCCTCCTTTATTATATAGATATACTAAATGACATATCCCATCTTATAAGGAAATATCTAATTAACAAGAAAATTATAATTAATTAAACAATTAAATAAATGCAGGAAATACAGGGCATTACACAATCGAAAACACATTATTGTCTGGGTAGTCACGAGGCTTACCTTGGAGCATAAACCGAGACAAAAAAGACGTCAAAAAAGCGGCCAGATGAGCATAATACTCACGATTAACCCCGTCGGCATAAACCTCACGAGGCTTAGTATTTAGAGCCCTTAACCCTTTTTTCCCGATCCTTGAAACAATACATCTGCCACTTTCCATACATTGCCTTCGAACTACGAGACGAACCTTGCTGTAAAAACTTCTTATACTATGAGCACTTGGTATACCAAGCATGGAGGGTCGCCATTATGTTTTTCTCCTCATGAGAAACACTTGTAGAAAAAGCGTACTCCCCAAGGGAATCCAAGCCGAACAACTCATATATGTCCTCCAAGGTAATTGTAAACTCCCCCCCAGCCACAAACAAAAGTATGTTTGCCAACTGACCATCGAGAAATCAACGTATACAAGGGATCCTTCTTTTGGTGCAATTTGAACTCACGAAAATCATCAACCGCCCGATCGAGACAAACCTTACGGAGAAGCCGTCGATACTCAGACTTGGACATAATGTTCTTAACCCACAAGCCCCAGTCATTAGAGTTCTCACTTGCCGAAGCAAACTCAATTAGAGACCATCGAAAATCACCCCCATCAATTCGAAGCCTCATAACGCTGTCTGGAAGGCACTAGGCAGGCCTCTCAAAAGAACTTATTAGTGGAAAGAAACAATGGGGAGAAGTACAAACACGACTGGACCAGTGGGAGATGCAAGCTTCAAATACTTGTGGAAATTATCCTCATCCACAAAGAAGGGGGCATACCGATAAAAGTCACCGGTGTTAGAACCCCTAGATTCCTCATCATCCTCACTACCACTAAATGTTGCCTTTTCACTTACACGACGGGAAACCTTACCAGTAGACGAAACGACTTTTGAAGTTTTATCCGCCATTAGAGAAACGAAGAAAGAATAAAACAAATCAAGACAAGTGGCAGAAAACGACTATTTGAACTGGAAGAACCAACAAAGGGAAGACACAAAGAAGGTCACAAATTTCTTTTGTAAAGAGAGAAAATCAACAAGAAGTTCTAAAAAATCCCAAAATTACGAATTATATACTGCAGTGGAGACATAGATAAGAAGAAAGGGTAATCATGAAAATTATACAGCGAAACCAAACGGCCAACAGTGAGGTGGCATGAAAATGACGCCATTTCGAAACACCAATCTGCAAACTCTATGTGGCAAAAAAGAAAACGCCTAAACCGTAGGCATGTTGTAAGATGACAACACCATTTAATGCATGTGACATGAAGTGTCACATTTGGTAAAAGAGAAAATCTCTTGTAATGATGATTTCGAACACGCGTAGTCACTTCCGGGTACCACAAGAAGGAGCAATTGTAGGATAGGGTAAATCCATTAGATCAAATACCGACCCACAAGTGCATCGACCCACATAATCAAGAACCCTAACTTCACCGATCCACACTAATACAAGCAAACTCAGCGAATGGGCCTCATGTACGTCTCTCTCTCTCTCTCTCTCTCCGGTACACATCGAGTCTCCAAACACCAAAGGGCTTGAGTTAAGTAGAACTCAAGGGACCAAGGGCTTGTCGATGTTATACCTTTTTAGTAATCTCAAGGGTACGTGGTTTGGAGGAAAGAGAAGAAGGGATCGTTGTATTCCCGTCAACCAATCACTATTTCACAAGATATAAGGCACAATCAAATCTTATAGAAACACCTTTACTGATACGCCCATCACGAACACACCATCTATGTACCTTAGCGAATGTACTGATATACCCTCCTCAAAATCATCATTACTCCCTTAAATGCTACATACAACCTGCAACCCACCCTGCCACCTTTTTGGTCACATTGTCCCACACGCCATCTCTTTTTTCAATACTTATCTGATAGTTTTTCACCTCCCGTTTAATGCATTGACTTGCATTAAATTCTTGGTACTGTTCACCCTTTTCTGTCACCAAGATTAACGACCAAGATCAAAGCTCTACCACCTTCAACCTCATTTATTAGGGATCGAAGATACTTTTCAGAAAACTAGCCATATTTCTTTGACCTACCACTCAGCTATCCTATACTCAATAGAAAAATCATCCCAGATTGTGTTTATTCTGCTTGTTAGGACATATATCTCATAAAAGAAGTGCCTGTGCTCTCGCCCTCCATTACACATCTACTCTCGGATCCTTTACAACATTTCGACATTCCGGCATACGTTCTTCAAGACGGGTTACATTTCGTCTCTTGAGGAGTAAATTTTCTAACCCTACGTAATAAAGACCACCTTCACACACCAAGTTGTCAATAATTATATGGGCTGTTTTGACTTGACCCCCACTTTCATAAACTTTTTGACATAACCCCCAAATTTGTAACAGCTTCCTAACTCTGTTAAGATTTAATGACATAACCCCCAGTAATCTTTTAAGACAAAAATACCCTAAATTTAAAACTCAAACACCTATTACCAAACACACTCCTTCCCCAACTAAAAATACACTAATTTCAAAAACCCTAATCTAACTTCTAAACTTTAAAACAAATTCACTGACGATTTTAAATCGGAAGCTCCAGAAGTTGTAGTGATGTTTTGAGAATCGGTGTTGGAATTACTTGAGGCGGAGTTCCTCGGCCTATTGGATATAAGATTCGGCAATAGAGATTCAAAATTGAGGACGAGATTCGCTTACCTAATTGATGGCCGAAGCATGGGATCCGGATGTGCACACCAAAACGCCACAATCATCAAATGTTCCATTTCTTCTTCACTAAAATCTGCAGGAAGTTTTGGATCAGATCCTTCAAGAAGTATTTCCACTCCACAAAGCTCCCAAACCCAGTCCACCATACTTGCCTAAACTTGTGGGACCAACTCGATAGGTTTTCTTCCACAAGCTATTTCTAAAGCAACCACCACGAAGCTGAACACATTTGATTCCTTGCTAGCCTTGCCCGTGTTCATATGTTCAGGAGCAATGTATGTCCCAGCCACTATCACCAAGTTTGGCATTAAAATTCGAATCCGACATAACGTTGCTTGATTTAATATCCCTATAAAATTTGTATCTTTTCAGTTAAAATTGCCGGTGAAATTGTTTTTCAGTTTAGAAGTTAGATTAGGGTTTTTGAAATTAGGGTTTGTTAGTTGGGGAAGGAGTGTGTTTGGTAATAGGTGTTTGAGTTATTAAATTTATGGTATTTTTGTCTTAAAAGGTTACTGGGCATTATGTCTAATTTTGAATTAATAAAATCTTAATGGAGTTAAACTGCTGTTACAAAGTTGGGGGTTATGTCAAAGAGATTATGAAAGTGGGGGTTAAGTCAAATATTGCATTATAAAGTGGGGGTAAAGTCAGAATATCCCTAATTATATCTAAACTTCATATCCTCATGGTCTTACGCTTTCTGAATTCTTATTGAAATCCTTAGGCAAAATCAGTTTTTGACTTGAGATTGTCTTAAGTATTTGGTGATGCTAGTGTGCAACTGTTGGTTTGAAAATAATTGTATTGGCTTTTTGTTTATATATTGTTATAAGATGCAAAACATTATAGGGTTATTTGGCTTTTGGTCCGCAAAAGTTATGGCCCCCAATTTAGACGGATTTGACTAATTTTGAACATTAATTTTGTGCCAAGTTTCCAAAATACCATAAAACTTTAAGAATACTACCTATTTCTCATTTTCTCTCTCTCTTTACCTCTTTCTCGCTATTTTCTCCCACTGTCTAATATGACTCTCCTCTCTTTACACACACTCCCAAACCCCCACCACCTCCACTCCATCGACAACTGGCCTCGTCTTCCACTCCCCCAAACCTCCAATCCCACATGTAGCCCCCCCCCCCCACACACACACACAAAAAAAAAAAATCCCCTTCTTTGTCATCCCCATCGCTTCGTTTTCTGGAAGCCAAATTAATTCTTGTTGTTTCTCTCTAAACCCAAACTTCATTTGACTACATTCCCTTGCTCTCACAGGATACACCAAACACCCCTATGAATAATATCGGCTCTTACCCTCCCAACCAGTTGATCATATACATCATAGGTCCTCATACGCCAAAACGCATCCCATACTGTAGGCTCACGCACACCAACACTATACACATAAATAAACACAACCTAAAGCATGCCTAAAACAATGCATATATAAAACATAGGATCACATACGCCCAACATTACATATCACAAAACATGGGACCATCAAAAAAAATTCTATATAGGCTCCCCATATAGAATATTGGAGCACCTGCACCTCAGACTCCCCACATACACATTATGCACATATTATACATCATAGTAGCCAACTAGCTCAACACACCACAAGCTCCACAAATACAAATGATGCTTACATAATCTCGTTATAGTACCCAACCAAAATTGGAGACTCACATGTACAAATGACGTTGATATAATACCTTCACATTAGAGAGTTAACAATCCTGGGGCCCCGCGGCGCACAAATAGTTATATCATCACATACATATAGTCCTATCATGCAAGTACATGTAATCACCACTTCCCAATCACAAGTCTTACCTAGGGAACTCTATTAAATCCGCAAGGGTTTAAACTTGTACCCCTAACTTCCCAGTCTATTTCGCTATAGCTAGTTCAAAATCTCACGACTATCCCCGCTCATGATAGCACCATCATACCAACATCCCACCACTATGACTTAAATCATAAACGTTAATCCTATGCGTAAGGAACCCCATCACTTATCAAGCATACTTGCATAGACTACGCTTACCAAACCTAATCTACTAAAACTGGGCTACAATAAGCAAAGCAAGCTTTTCCCCATCACTTGTTAGTGGTTGCGCCTCGCTGCAAGTAGGGAATGAATGAAATGAGGGGAGATCTTCTTTCCTCCTATTACCACGAACTTCGTTACCACTAGTGGCTAAGAACCATTTCACCATCTCACCCAAAAACCACTCCGAGCCTAAAGAGAAGTCAGTCTACAAGACTCTGGCAGAGCCTCTAGGTCACCCCCACCATTCCTCAACATTTCCAACATTACATATCTCAACGCAAAATTACATTTATAGCACTTTGTTCTATCTCAATTTGATGGGAATGAGAGTTTATTTTAGTATTTTCTTGCTTTTCTTGTAATTTTCCTTTATTTTAGAGCTTTATTAGTTTCCAAATATGTTTGGGACTAATATGTCATTTTTAGATATTAGTTGCCTTCTGTAGTCTTTTTGGGTAATAGCTTATTTAGCATGCTAATCTCTCCTATAAATAGGCCCCTTGACCCTCATTTGTACTTAACTTTTAATATGAAGAATAGAGAATAGAGAGAGAAAGAAACCCATTTCATTTCTTTAGTTGTTGTTGTTGTGTAGTATAGATGTTGTGTAGATAACTTCTTTTACGCTTCTGCACCCAAATTCACTTCAAATTGGTATCAGAGTTGCGTTTGTTCTTTGCGCGAGGATGATTATCAAATACAATTCAGATTTAGGTTGGGACCATTCCGATTTCATTCTACGTACAACAAGTTCCACCATCGAAACCCTAACGACCCATTACCAAAACCCTTCTCCCAATTACAACCAAGAAAACCCACCACCAAAGAAACTGCACCTCCACCACCACCAGCTGATCGGAACCAAAAAAAAAAACCTGCGCCACCACCCCCACCCAATTCAACCGGAGAACCCCTTCCAACCCTCGCCCTGACCCGAGAACCCCTTCCGACCCTCGCCCTGACCCAAAACCTACCCTACCCTACTTCAATCTTGCCGAAACCCACCGAAAACCTAACCCCACCAGTTGATTACTCCTTACGACGTCAAACAACCCAGAATCAAGGCCAAACGAACCAACCCTCATGTTACCTAACCGTAAACCCACCCGAAGAAGGAATCGAAGCATTGGAGGCTTCTGCCGAGGTTTCCGACCCAAGAAAATGTACCAATCCCCATCTGATTGCTTCAGAACACCCTCAAGATTCAATCAACCCCTGACGTTATTATGTCCGCTCAAAGACCCAAGCGGGTCTGCCCCAATATGGTTCCATTCCAACTGTGACCCAAGTTGAAAATTCCAAACCAGAAATATGAACCAAGAATTACTCAAACCCAAACCCTAACCAAATTTTCCCACCACCTGGACCTCTTCAACACATTAATCCCCAACCAATTTCTAAAAATTACAATTCAGCCCTTGCATTTTCCAATAATTACAAATCTGCTCCAAATCTATCAAGGGCCTACGATTTAATCCCTCCCTCACCCAACGAATACCTTTCTTACAAATTCTAGTGGGATGGTACCCAATACGGCCTCGATATGAATGCATGTGACGATTTTGACACGGTTAGTTGTCCCATCATCAAGGAACTCCAAAGTCTTCAAGCTTCTTGGGCCGAGACGGATTCATACCTCTCTCAAAAGATTCACACATTGGCATATCGTGCTTTATTCTATCGGAGAGTATGAGATGTACCATAAACACCTACATAGATGTCGAGCCGAGTATTATGAGATGGAGATGGCACGTGAACAATGGATACGTGCACGAGCGAGGAATTTGGTCCCATATTTGGAGTGCTTGTCCACCGGCGTACCTCCTCCTACATCCGATGCCATTCCCGCGCACACCGATGATACTATCTCTTCGGATATGCCTCACGAGGATGTCCCCGAGGTTGTTGAGACCCGACTATGCTTGATAGTGACTCCGTGTTCCTTCCTTGTGATTTTTTTTCCCATATTAAAGGAGGATGGTTGGATCACTCATACTCGATATAGGGATTTGGAGGTATTTGAGATTATAGACTTCATTCCTATCTTTGGGGTAGAAGATGATGGGTATTTTTTATGAGATTTTTTAGATTTTTGTTGAAGACGGTTGGGAGACTTGCACTCATTATCACGAGGAAGAAATATTTGATTTGGTGGAATTTTTTTCCCATTTTTGGTCACGATGATGAGTTTTGTGATGATGGTTCGGTGGTTATTTCCTTTGAAGAGTATATGTTGCGTGGGGTGATCATGATTGATGTGGGATTTGTGGATCCTTTTTGGGTTCCTTATGAGGAGTGCTCCACGACCCTTTTACATGATCTGATGCTACGGAGGCTCATCACGGGCAATTCGGATGAAATTTGGCATTAATGGCCCTCTCCGCGTCGATCTTGTGTTTGCTCTTTCGTTGGACAGATTAGAGGCCGACTTCCTATTCGTCGGCCGTGGCATAAATTTGTGGTTTCTCTTCAAGGCTATTTGAGAGTCGTTATGCGGGACGCTTCAAAGGACGACTTCCTTTTCAAGTAAGGGAGCCTGCAGATAATGCCCTCACCCGCGCTTTTGTCGCTTGGGATGAGCTCCCTCAAGTAAGGGAGAATGATGAGAATGAGAGTTTATTTTAGTATTTTCTTGTTTTTATTGTAATTTTCCTTTATTTTAGAGCTTTATTAGTTTCCAAGTATGTTTGGGACTAATATGCCATTTTTAGATATTAGTTGCCTTCTTTAATCTTTTTGGGTAATAGCTTTTGTTTAGCAAGCTAATCTCTCTTATAAATAGTCCCCTTGACCCTAATTTGTACTTAAATTTTAATATGGAGAATAGAGAATAGAGAGAGAAAGAAACCCATTTAATTTCTTTAGTTGTTGTTGTTGTCGTTGTGTAGTATAGATGTTGTGTAGCTAATTGTTGTGTAGATAACTTCTTTTATGCTTCCGCACCCAAATTCACATCACAATTATTAACAATCAAATCCGTTTGGTTCTCACGTGTGCACAAAGGTAAAATTCTATACATTATATTTATAAATTTCTAGGCTTACACTTATAAATCCATTTGAAAAATATAGGGATTCTCACCCAAAATCATGTGTAAAAACTATGGGTTTACATTCAAAATTCATATACAAAACTAGGGTTTGCACTCAAAAATCCATATTAGAAGAATCTTTTATAATTTAGCAATTATGAAATTCCAAGATCTTCTCTAAATAATGACTTAGGAGTTAATCCACCATAAATCTCAAGAACAGTCGAGATTCACAATTTTTATGTTCCCAATTAATTCCCCAAGCCTATGGTTTTTAGTTATGCCATAGTCTCAAATTCTCATAAGTTTCCCCCTTCAAAGTTATTAACATAACCATATGTAAACTCTAACGATTTAGACATTTATCATATTTAAATCTAAAGTAACCCTAATTATCATTAGGTTTCGGCTACATTTACAATCACTACACTAAAGGGAAACAGTAGAAGAATCACTTGCCTTCAGAGGAATCACCTAAATCTGATCTTAAATCCTTGATCTTCTTCCTCTTCTTGATCAAAGTCTCTCCTTGAATTGCTTCCAAGAAAACCCCAAAGTTCCAAGAAGTGTGAGAGGTTCTTGGGAAGAGACTTTAGATTCTTGGGGTGTTTAGTTGACAAAATGATGATGAAATCCGTTAGAAATATGTTTTGAACTGATGATCTCATCAAAAACCTCACAAACAACCCATACGGTGGCATTTGTCTAACTACGGCTCTTTGCGCGGACCATAGTCTGATCTATCAGCCCTTCTTGCCCATCTATCAGTTAGCAATCTATTCCCGGCCTAGTGGCGACCATGCTCTGGTGCTCTTGTTCTCTCACTGAATGCCCCCGCACCACACCACTTTGGAACCCCTAACCTCACCCCCAAGGGATCCCCTTCTCAACAGTGCACACCGAGGGTTCAGCCGCTAATCCAACTTAGTTTCCCACTTCTGGTAAAACACTCTCTCTCGTCTACCAGTCAAAAACTCAACTCAAAATTCTGAATTATTTAAATATACCTCAGAAAATGGAAATACATTGTATTACAAGTGTGAGCTACCTTTTAGTTGGTTTGGTCGGAAAGAGTTAACAGAATTTTTGATTAAAATATGAAGGATAAATAGTTTGTTTGGAAGAAAATTAATTTTTTAGCTTCTTTATGTGCTGCTTCGTATAAGCATTTCCAGAATCTCTCACTTTCCTGTATTCTTTTGGGTTGGAGGAAGGTTGTTCACCTATTAGGTGAAGGTTGTATCGTCTTGTAGTTCCTTTTTTTCTGTTCTTTTTCTGTACTTGGTATTATATATACATGTTAGTATATTCAAGTTGCTGTTAGTATTTATGTGTATACACATCAATCTATGCTCAATTTGGGACTAGGAACATGCGCCTTCCTTTTGCGGGTGTCAGGAAATACAAATCAAGTTAACCACTTATTGGACATATTTATGACAATTTACCTATACTTTCATTGCTCTTCAATGAGAATTGTTAAGATACCTCTTTGAAATTTCTACGGAAACTGTCAAAATTTATCATGAGCTTGACAAGGGCCAACTGAACGATATTTTTTTCCCAAGTGTTTCAGTGAGAAATGCTTGAGAAGTGCGATAATTTTTGAGGCTGAGAGAGGATATAGGAATGCATTGGGTAGAAAAATGAGGTATTTTCTGATAAATTGGTAAATGATGTATTTTTCATTAAGTTTTTTCTGATAAGTAGCAGAGTGATAACATTGGTATTATGTGGAATTCTTTTGATTCTTGCAGGTTTAATAATTTCCTCCTCAATAAGGTTTCAAAATTATGCTCTCGATCAAAACACAAGTTTGCTGAAAAGTTATTGGAGGAGGTAGATAGATATGACAGGGTAAGCATCTCGGACCGGTCAAAGCTGCTTAACAAGGTGAGTTAATATTGTTTATCATCATTTATGGGATATATATATATATGCATGTATGTTGGTCCCATCGCAGTTTACTTTGCATGTATTTTTATCAAGAGGAGGGCCTTTTTGTTTTAGTTATTTTTACATAGTTTCTCCATTACAGTTTGGATTAGGAAGACCAAAGAACCATCTTTGAGACTTTTCCTCATTCTGCGTGATCAACATTGTTGAAGGTGGTATACAAGCTGTCATATAATTTCACTCGAGAGTAGTTTTGATGCGGGGGTCACTAACAAGATGAATGTAAAAAGTGGATTTGTATATTGATTGTGCTTTGGAGTTTATGGAGTTATGGTTATTAGTTAGATTGACTTTTATGTGATGTAATTATAGGACTTGCATTTAGTAGTTTTCTTTAGCTAGTGGAGTTAGTGTAGTTATTTTGGTATATTTAGCTGTTCTACTCCCTGAAGATTTTGTTTTCTAATTAGCCTAAATGCTGTAATGTAATCGCCTGAAGTTGTATAGATCTATCATCTGAGGGCATTGCCTCGAAATGGCAATTTAACTCTATATGCCAACTCCCTGCCATTAAGGGACAGGACGGGTAACACTCGAGTGGGTAAGGTGATGAGTGGGAGGAAAAGACAAACCCTAATCATGTTTGGGAGGCGGATGAGACTAAGGAGAATGCTCCCTGCGCGCCCTGCTACTTACAGGATTACTCCTGGTACAACAACCATTAGCAGAGACTCGAGGTAAAAATGCACCTATGCTACTACCCTAATCTACTTTTCTAATTTAACTTCAGACTAAATCTAATTAGGTGAAGTGTTAATATGGGAATTAAATGTAAGGCATGCATGTGAAGGCAAAAAAACATTTCATGTTTGACGGAGGTTACAATGTGGAGAGATTGTTGCTTGATTTTCGTACGTCGCTAATGTGATAGCATTCTGTTGTGCAAAGAATAGAGATACCACCATGTCTTTATAAGGTGCCATTGAAAAGATACCTCGTTTCTGTAATTAAATTTAAGGATAAGAGAATCTCCCATATGAGGTTAAAAGTTTAGGGCTGGATACTTTAAAATTATACAATCTGATCCTGTAGACGCAGTGTGTGTTTGGGGGAATAAATATTGGGTATGGCTAATCGTATAACTTGTTTACGTCTGGATTAAAAGAAAAAACCAGACGTAAAATATGTTTACGTCCAACAATTGCTTAAAAAGAAGAAATTACACAAACCACTAGATGTATAACACAAGTTCTTATGTAAGCGAAGGGGGTTGGGGGTTGATTATCAGAAAATGGAGATTCTAAATTTTACTCCTTTGGCCAGCATCACCCCTGAATATTCCAATGACCAAGTAGTGTTGATAAAGATGGACTGTTATTGATCCAATTGTTTTTGGATGGAAAATCGTACTCGAACTGCAAATGATTTGGGAGAGGATGAGGAGAAGTGGAATTGAAGAAATTAGCTTGCTCCAACTATGAGAGAGTTAGAAGTAACTGAATGGTACACAATAATGAAATAGTCCTCGGGTTACTGGTTGGGATTCTAATGAAGCTAGATTCCCCCTTACGATGACCAGAGATTTTGGATCCAAAAGTAAGATGCGAGACTTCAACGAGTTTATTAGATTGAATAAGATCATATACATTCCTCTGCTGGGAGGAAAATGCAAGTGGTCCAGAAATAGTGATATATACTCTTGCTCGAACTGCAAATGACTTGGGAGAGGATGAGGAGAAGTGGAATTGAAGAAATTAGTTTGCTCCAACTATGAGAGAGTTAGAAATGACGCAGAGAAGGAGGTGAGGGAGGGGGTGGAGTTTGCATAATTTTATTATCAATGGATATGAAGGTGATATACTGGAATGTTAAGGGATGCAATAGATCCGCGAAGAGAACTATGATAGATGACATTGGAGGTGGTAGATGTTTTGGTTGGGAAGACTTGGACGCTTTAGGTGCTTTGTGGTGGTGGGGTATTCTTATCACTTGGGATAGACGACAATTTAGTAGATGGTACTCGTGGGTCTTTTCAGGGGTGTATGGTTTGTGTTTAGTCTCGAATAGAAGATCTTTTTGGGAGGAACTGAACGGGGTTACACAATAGTGAATTAGTCCTTGGGTTACTGGTTGGGATTCTAATGAAGTTAGATTCCCCCTTGAGAGAACCAGAGATTCTGGATCCAAAAGTAAGACTGGAGACGTCAACGAGTTTATTAGATTGAATAAGATCATATACATTCCTCTGCTGGGAGGAAGATGTAAGTGGTCCAGAAATAGTGATATATACTCTTGCTCGAGATTAGATAGAAATATGACTTTGACAGATTGGGAGGAGAAGTTTCATAATACGACTCAGGGATGCCTCCATAGGGCTGTCTCAGACCATGTTCCCCTTCTTTTAGATAGTGGAGGTATTTGGAGTGGTAAGAGGCAAGATCCCTATAAGAAATCCGCTTCAGGTTAGCTAAGAAACACCATTTTTTGAAAGATGATTGTAAAAGTTGGCATAAAGAGACTATTTGAAGGTTAAATATTTTTGGTTGGCTAGAGCAAGCGGGAAAATAAGTTGTCTTGATAGGTAAGAAAGTGATCAAGGTAGAATCTCGAGAGAGATAAAGGCGGATGAAGAGATTTCTGATTTTGTAGATGAAGTTAGGTAGAGACAAATCATTTTTTTTTTTTTTTTCCCCATATAATGGCCAGGAATATTCTGATGAGGGTGAGGTTGGTGATGGCATGTTAACTTCTATAATAATATGTTTTCAGAAAACAAAAGACGGATTCCTACTCTAGAGGGATGGAAATTGACATAATTGAGCAATCGGAATCAAAGTGTCCAGAAAAGTCTTTTGGTGACGAGGAAGTGGAGTTGGTCTTAATAGACATAAATGGAGACAAAGCTCCTGGTTTGGATGGTTACTGTGTTTTTTTATAACTCTTCGGGATTTCCCCAAACAAAACGCCTTGAACCCGCTTGACACCATTTTCAATATTGCGAGTTAATATTTTGGATAGAGAAAGTTGACATTGTCCCACAAATTCATGAAGTGGGAGGCAATCCATCACAGAGATACAATTTGCAAAAGGGCAATAGGCCTCGGGAAGAAGTCAACACAATGGAGAAATCATCAAAGTAACTGCAAAGTCATCAGGTGTTCGTGAGCAAGGGGTAAAAACAAAAAATCAAAAAAGGCAGGGAATGGAAAATGCAATATTGTTGTTGGCAAGTAGGAAGCAATGTAAGAACTATATAATGCATATACTCAAAGTCAAACAAATTGAGATTGAAGATAACGTGTCAAGTTGAATTATGGGGATTGGAAAAATTAGTGTTAGGATATAATTTTTCAAATCAAGAAAATAATTTTGGGAATCCTGAATTAGGGTTGAATGTTGGTGATGTGTAGTGGGGAGTGGAAGCTATTTAATCTATACTACAAAACAACATTGATAAAAGGCATTTTCCCCATTTCTCTCTTTAATTCTCATTCATCTAAAAAGTGATAGTAGTGATTACTATGGGTGGCCAAGGGCCTTATTTATATGCCAAGTTATCTTTCTAGCTAAGCTAATCCCAAAAGTTGAATGACTAAAGACGACACCCCAGAATATTCTAGGGATTTATCCTAGAATATTCTAGGGATTATTACCCTTCACTTATTAATTCAACTAAAAGAGAGAAAATGACCAAATAAAACATAAAAATAAAAAAGTAAAAATACAATTAAGTCCCCGGGTAAACATCATTCTTCCCCGCTTGATAAAGCTTCTCCCGAGCGTAGGAGGATTGCATCAATAGGGCAAAAAATCAATAAGCGGACTCCTCCACTTGAAAGGCAAGCCGTACTCGGAAACTAATTAGTGTATCCGCTAGCAGAAAAAAATGGGGAGTGGAAATAAAGCCTACCACGATCGATGAGTAAGAACACAACCCCGAACCTTGCCGTAGTGGAAATCAATACACGGATGCCTCCGAGAGGGCCAACGATACCTAATGATGGCTGAGGCATGCATTACAAATAACTTCAACTCCGAAAGGCGAAGTTACTTGGTGTAACGGAACTCATATGCATCCCAAATCGGATCAACATATCCCCAATCAATCACATCAATCCGCAACAAGTCGAATTCAGAATAACTACCCGATAAAACAATCTTGGCCCCATCATAATTGTTCCCAAAAGTGGGACGATATCTTCGAAATAATTTGGCTCCACCTCCTAGTAGTGAGTGTGAGTCACCCAACTGATCTTAGTAAAAATATTGAAGAAATCCTTGAAAAAGAACCCAACCTCTTCTTTCCCAAAGATGGGAAAGAAGTCTCCAAACCTGAAAACCTCCAAATCTCTAAAGCATGCAAGTAACCATACAATTATTGACAAAGATGTCAAAGAAACACCCAGTATAATACTCGAGGTGGACACCCAGGTCCAAAAGCTCTGCTAAAACGTCATTCAGAGCCACAAAAGTGTGGGGAGATAATCGTCAGGGAACACATAATTTGGCTAACCGAAAGCCACACAGTTGGACACAATATTGGCGGATACACGGAGCTCCCTCGACCTTTTCGTGTTCCACCTTCAATTCTATGAGAAGCCGAATGCATTCAATTTAGACCTGGGAATGGGTCATTTTGAGTCGTGTTCGTGTTAGTTTTTATCACGTTCAGGTATGAATAAATGACTTTTTTACTATGTGGGAAAATCATATTTAAACCCGACTTGTTACATTAACGTGTAGTGTTCACTGGTTATAACCCATTAAAATTTAGAATAATATTAAATCGTATATGGGTTGCCACGTTAGCCCAATATTAATCCCAATTAAAATCATTAATTTGTCAACATTACTAAAACTCTTATTTGAGAAAATTTACTATGATTATATTAACATTAAGCCACATGAACTCTTTAGAGAGCCCTATGGTATTTCTTATTTACTTAAAATTGATGAATATTAATGGGGTTTAATGAGTGAAGGGTGTCAACACCAAACCCCACCCGTTAATTATCGTGTTTTATCGGGTTGATATTGGTATGACCCAAAACTATTAAGGGTCCGCCCATTAACTAATAACTTCATGTCGGTTTGTGGTGTGTCTCATTTTGCCAGGTCCTATTAGTGTTAGGAGTGATTATAAAGACATTTATTTAGTTAAATAATAACATGTCATTAGCTTATTTTAGTGCGAATTTGAATGTGAGAATGCTTTATATTTATCGTTAAATATGTTATTATGCCAATTAATTGAATTCACTAGGAATTTCGGTGAACAGTGGTGGGTGAGTAATGTTCGGCTTGCGCTCAGAATATTAAAATTATGTTTCCAGTATAATTGAACCGTTCACAGCCTAGATAAGTATTGACATCCTAGCAGTATAGTTGTGTGCACAATCTTAGTAGTTGGTCTTAACTACGAGAACTTGTCCGATGGTTCAGGAACTTGTTCGTGAGTTCAAAGAAGATTGTACTGGTATACCATATACATATTGAATATGATCAAAGTTGAAATTAAAGTATGTATACTAATAGTTATTGATTTTCACAGTTTCACATGTTTGTAAAGGGCACATAAGTTCTTAATTCCCTAAAATATTGAATTATAAAATGTTCATGTAAGTATTGCTTTGATTTGCTGATGGGTGCAATTCAATTTATTGGATCAATAAACCTTGGAAGTTGGGTAACTAATTATAAGGACATTCTCACATTGTCAGTATCATATTCCGAAGGAATCTATGTTCAAGATTATTTAGTCTCGAATTGTAATTGCCCTATGAGGAACTTATACGTGTTGATTATACAAGTAAACCTGATTAGTGGATTATTTAATAGTCCGGTATAGTATCAAATAAGTTAAATTTGTTAATCAAGGACTTAGATGTTAGTGAAATTAAATTGTCAGTAATTAAATTTCATTGAGCTTCATTGAGCGAGTATTTGTAACTCATAGCAAAAATTCATATCAAGTGCTAAGTTAATTTTACAGATATGGACTCAAAATTAATATAAAATGATTTTTGAGATAATTAATTTGGAGTGTAATTACAATTATTTAGTGGAGTTAATGCAATTAATGGAATATTGGAAATTTGATTATAAGGATTAATTAGGAATTTCTTATTTCTGCCGCAAGCCATTATAATAACTTACCACATGTCCCTAATAATCTTTAATTACGAACACGCACCTCCTCACTTAACCCTAGGGTTTTCCTTCCCTATATATAGAGAAGAAAGGAACCTAAAGCCACATACTTCATCACTCCCTCACATAGAGAGAGAGAGAAATCAGCTAGGGTAGAGAGAGAGACAGAGAGGGCTGCTAGGAGAGGAGGAGAGAGAGAAACCAAGACTCAAGTTTTCTTCAACTCTCAAGGTGTGCCATCACCTGGATTATATACCGGCAGTGATTAGGTGATTAAAGCATAAAAAAATCTTAATCAATCTTTGATTTTAGTTACTTCAAAGGTATAATCATCTCTCCGGGCACAACATTTGAATCTTAGTCCCTCGCTGATTTGTTCCCTTTTTTATATTTCGCTATGTATCGTTTTTGTAACCAAGAGTCACCCCCCGCTCCCCCGGTTATAACTTTTTCTATTTAAATAATATATCTCGTTCGCCGTTTCCAATCAAAAAGTTTGTTCTATCAATATTGCAGTTCAGTGTCTGGCAGAACTCGAGATCTATGATGGGTGAATGGAAATTGATAAAATATATCCATATGGAATAGCAACAAATCTAAAATTTGCAACATAAAACTTGAATGACTTGCTGCTTCAGCATACTTCAATTATACTTTGATTTATGTTTGATATGATTATTTCTGATTTGATTTTCATTATTCTTTGTAGTTTGTGGTGCTCATACGAGATATCTGATACATTTTACTTCGGTTGTAAGATGTTTAGTCCGTATCTCTGAACAATTTTTTTTCTTTTCCAAGAGAACTTATTATTGTTTCATTCTGACTTGCTACAGGTGTCGGTCTTGATGGGCTATGATGGTTTACACGATTTGTTTGAGAATGAAAGAGCTCGAAAGGAATCTGGCATTAATCTGAAAGATGCAATGGATGATTTTGACGTCTCCTTGGCATGTAAACAATTTCCTTCCATTATTTTGGGTTGTTCTGCACCGGTGGAATTGTTTAAGGGGCCCACCAGTTGCCTCGAGAAGAGTGACCTATGTGAGAGTGACACATGGCATTCTGTAGCCAGTCTTGAAAATGTGAAATCTTCCATATTAAAAGCTGAAAGCTCTTACAATTTGAGTATACTTGTTGACTCTTCAACTTCGGACACCGAAGTGAAGCCTGAACTTGTTAGTTTACATGAAACATGGCCTTCTCAAGTTACAAATGAGCAAGATGGGGAATCTTCCTCATTAGGAGAAGATATCTCTTACACTTCTCATTTATCTGCTGACCCCATGAATTTGGAGACAGAAGGGCAGTTAGATCTAATAGTTGATGTAGAGGAGAATTTCAAAAGGGCTGGCCTTGAAACCCAACAAAGTCCTGCATCATATGAGTTGGTTCTCGACAAATCTATCAGTAATGCACCTGGATTAACTAAGAGGCAGTGCAATCAGCTGGAAAACAGTGGTTTTCACACGGTGGGATCTTTAGAGATTATTCGAAAAATATATTTTTTTTCCGTTGTTTTTGTACAATTTAATGAAGTTTTTTTTGCTTAACATGTAGTTGCGAAAATTGCTGCACCATTTCCCTCGGACCTATGCTGATCTACGTAATGCACAGATCGATATAGCTGATGGGCAGTACTTTATTTTTGTCGGGAAAATCTTATCTTCCAGGTTAATGAGATTTTTGACCTGACAATATCTTTGACTGGAATTCTGCATGTTGAGTGGGACTATTTCTATGGTTGAATCTCAAAATATTTCTGGCAGTTATAGGTGAAGTCTTCGTGTATAGAATACAAACTTTTAGCATTGCTTTTGATTTATAGGTGAAGTGTTCCACAAGGCAAGAGGCGTGCGGCCTTCTAGTGCCTAGGTGGCCAAGGGGAATGCTTAAATGGTTAATATTTTGATTTTTATATATGATACTACAAAATATCAACCACCAGAATACACTCGGCCATTCACCAAAAGTCTATGTAGCTAGATCAATATATCATTGACAATACATACACCAAAAAATAGCCATACACACACACACACACACACACACACACACACACACACATACATATATGTTGGGGCCTAGGCAAGACGGTAAAACACAGAATACTGCATGATAGTGAATCTAGATTCTGGAACTTTCACATTCATAGAAACCTTAGTGATAGAGAATGTGGGAAGGGTGGCTTTAATCACTATTCTCAGAACTTTATTTATTATTCATTGATATCTTGGGATATCCAGGGTACATTTAGACATTCCGATCTGCACACACCAGGACACACGATTTGAGGTGCCCCAAGAGGATTCAAACGGTTTGACCTCCAGGTCCCATTGCCCTAGGCTACCCTATTTGGGTGAAATATTCTAAATTTATATCAGTTCTCCTCTTCTTTTGATAGTAAGCCTAGGTCCTTGGATTCCTCAAGTCTTTTTTATTTATTTTTGGTCGAAAACAAAAAAAAATCGTTGATTAAAGTGTACAAGTTGTTCACCTACAACAAAGTAGCTCAATACAAACCTGAGATATAAAAACTGCACACTAAAACCCAAAAAATACAATCATGCCAACTAAGTGAGAAACAATCAAAAGGAAGCCGTCCACATAACGAGGACCCAAAAGTCCATATAGAAGCGGCAAATTTTATCATCTTCAAGAGAGCGCCCTTCTCCATCTTTTTGCCTTAAATAATCCTTACATTCCAAATTAGCCAAAAAGAAGGCATAACTATGCACCTTCATAAATGGCGCTACATTTTCCGGTTACCATGGACCGCCCTAGCCATTATAGGACCAATTCTCTAGCATACCTTGGAAATGCTCCCGCCATCCTAAATTTTTTCAAACCTTTTCACCAAATAAAAGAGGTGACTTTACAATGGAGCAACACATGACCAAGATATTCATTAAAGTTGTAACAAAACATGCACCGATAAGGGAGAAGGTCCAATTTGGTCTTGCCATTGAATCATTGCATTAGTGTTTCTATACTTGTAAATCTTGTTTAGCTGATATTATTGGATCTCCAATGTTCTTCATTTCCCTCGTCTCATTATATCTCAAAGGCGAAAATTCCTCTCCAAGTCAACGTTTTTGCTTGGTCTTTTGCTTTTACCGGTTAAACACTAATGGTGTTTTGTAGGTGCTACTAAGACCTTATATCCCCAAACTTTCTTCACTTTGAGTAGGAAGTCAAAACCCGTCTCATGCTTCCTTGTTTCCAATCTATCTGGTGGCTTGGTGGCTTTGAATTGTTTTATTTGGCATGTTTGAGGTGAACTGTGGTTTTTGTACTTGTTAGAAAAGAAATTGTAGGTTTTGTAGAGGGAAAGATGGGGAGGCAGGATTGTTTTCAGTTATATGTGGTATTTGGGCAAAGATGAATTTTAGGATTTTTCACTACCGATACCTTCCTTTGATATTATAAGAGGGATAGAATAGTGATTTTGGCATCTTTATAGACCTCTTTTATGGGGTGTCTTTCAGAAATATTTACTTCTCTTAGAGGGTTTTGAAAGCGATTCTATTTCGGTGATATTGTTTTACCTTTAGTTCTATAGGACATCGTGTCCTCTCAATTTTGTACTTTCCTTACGCTTCCCTGGCAAAAAAATAAAAAGATATTACCCTACAACATAGCAGAATGGTTTAACAAGATTCATGTATCATACCTTAAGTAGTTAGGGTAAGACTTAGTAGGTGCTTTACCTTCCTATGGATCTTGCATCATATGAATTCTTCATAAAAGTTTTAAGTATTATATAATAATATACTTTTTTCTGAGCAGAGGCAAACAAAATTTTTCGTGATATTAAACAAAAAGATTCATACGGACTCAAAAATGGAAACTCTTCAAAAATCAGTGACAAAGAAGTCCATGAAGTTGCTGTCAATTTGATAATCTCCTAATTACTTTCTTTCGCGATTTTCTTATCTTTGAAAATTCTTGTGTTGCTTTCAATCCATAGCAGCCAAAAAGTCTCTATGATGATGCATCTCCAAACATGTCACCTCCTCTTAATATTCTGTGAATAACCAATTTCACTAGAAAAAGATCCTTAGCTTTGTTTTGCAACACCCCCGCAATTCTGAATTCTCTTAAGATTTATTCCAAATGAATGAAGCTAAGACGTAATGGATTAACATGAGATTCAGTTCCTCATAGGAAACGGTACGGGAGTCTACAATTTGACCTTCTTTTTTGCATCAATGGCTTAAATGATATGTATTTGCATATGGGCATGGAATTCATACCATAGATGTATTTTGTGAGCATTGATGCACTTCATTGCTTAACAATGACATGTGTACCTCATAGTGATAAACTATAATGCATTGCATAATATCAATGACATGTGTACCTCATAAGAGAATGACATGCGCACTTCATTGCCTAACAATGACATGTGTACCTTATAAGATCCTTTGTAGTTAGTTAACATATTTTTTTTGGGTATAATAAAACATGATTTTAAAATTCAGGGGAATCAAGGTTAGCCTTTCTTTGTCATTTCTCGAGGTCGTCGTGGGTTGTGAGGTTGCATGTAGTGATTCAACTTCCAAAGATATGGCAGATGAGAAGAGAAAAATATATCTACATTTGAAGAAATTTTTCGGTGGTACTCGTTTCACATCTCAACCTTTTCTCAGAAGTCTTCAGGAGAAGCACAAAGAGGGAGATATTGTATGTGTTAGTGGTAAGGTGAGTTTGCGGATTTTTTTAAAGCTGCATTCTTAGCTATTTAATGTGGTTCCAGTGCATAATTTGCCTTTGTATGTTCTTATTATCGGACTGATGTCTTAGCAATGGTGATAATGTCATGGCTGAGTTTCAAATGTGCAAAGTTGATTCTATCTGTGAAAATTAAGAGCCTTACTTCTTTTATGTTATTATTGTAATTTTTCTTCTTCCCGTTTTTTATTTGGATTTCCCACCCCAAAAGTTTTGCTGGTTTGGACATTGGCTCAATGTCCAAACCAACAAAACTTTTGCTGCCAAATTTTGAAAAACTCTTCTTTTAAGTAGGCAAACGTAAATCCACTTCAGGTGCCATGTAAAGGCGTACTGTCCATGTACGCTCAAGTATACAAACAAACAGTCAATTGACAATCTAGACCTAAATATATATGGTCCCCATGATAACCACCGAACTATCTACAGCAGATGGTCATGATTCCATAATCCATAACAAGAAACGATAAAGCATCATACTTTAAATCTCCTAAACTAATAGAACATTATCTTACCTAAGAACATCTACATATATCTTGTTTCACATCTTTATAATTGCCATGTACTATGTTGAACCAAATTGTCATGTACTTTTCCTTCCCCCCTCCAAAAAATAAAAAAGAATTTATATACCTGACTACAAGTACAAGAGACCGCTTTAAGGGAACACCTAACTTCTACTCTGAACTTTATAGGTTTCGTGTTCATAATGATTTGGACAATGGTTTTAGACTATTAGCTAGCTAATGCGACCCTCGTTTAATCTAGTTTATGATAGACTGTAGAGAGGATAGGACAATCAAGATGAGACTATAGAAAAATAGTTATAAACTCTTTGCTTCCTCTCCCTCTCCCTCAATATCCACCACTTTTATGAATTATGTATATTTTTAAGGAGCTGATCTTTATTGGACGTATGCGTCCTACACCAAATATGTCACAAACAGTAATAGATACATTCTGCCGTTTAATTGATTTGTCATTAATCTAGTAAATAAATTTAATTTGGTTCACTTTATCGGTAATTTATGATGATTTGCTGTCACAATCTTGGATGTACTATAACCTTTTGCAGTATACTATAAATGCACTGGGGAGCTAGCCCTAGTTATAAGCTCTCTCCCTCCCTCTCTCTCACACACCAACACACACACACACATCTCAACATGTTATCAACACATTTAGCTTGGAAATCTAAAAGCAAATAATTATTAATTGTTTGTAAAATATGAATGTTCACTAATCATCTCAAGTTGCTTCTTATTGATGCAAGACACATTTCCTTGCTACCATCGATGAACTCTTCTTCACCAGTGGTCATGATAAGTATTGCCACTCCATTGAGATCCAAAGACTTTGAAGGTGTCACGGTCAGAATCTTAATGGAATTGACAAATCATTGCAGGATTCTTGTCATCGTTTGACACTACGCAGTAATAGGCTTTTTAATACCATTCTCCTCAACGACCTTTTGTCGTTCGACACTTCTTCGCCAGTGGTTATGATAGCTATTGCCACTCCATTGAGGTCGAATGACTTTGAGTTCGTCACGGTCAGGATCTTCATGTGATTGACAGATAATTGCAGGCTTCTTGTCATCGTTCAACACTATGTAGTAATAGGCCTTTTGTTGCCATTCTCCTCAACTACCTTTGTCGATTTCCATTACAGTGCCGTTGCTGTGTTCCAATTACAATTCCTTCCTTGAAGTTAGAGATCGTAGGTTTGATATAAAAGAAGCTTTTGGATTTAATGATCCAGACCTACCTAGTCTGACCTAAATTTAGATTTGATCTAAATTTAGTTCCAATTCATCCCCCAATCCAGATTCACTTGATAAGCCCATGTCAGATTCAGAGCATATTCACACATCCAACTTTTTTTAATCCTTTATTCTTCACTTAATGAGAATATTATGTCTTCAAATGCCATAGAAAAGAACCTCATCAGGATTTGATCAAGGTTCCGAAACCATTTAATGCCGCAAAAGGTGCTGAAATGCTAAAGAACATCCAAAAAGCTCAATAGGCTGAAATAGAAAATTTGCGGCTAAATATATTTTTTCTGAAGCCATGTAAGTTTGTGTTCTAGATTTTTGCATGCATCTATATAAGGATTTCAACCTTGGCTCTCATACAGTACACTTAGATTCTCTAAGAAGCCGGCACAATAAATATTTTAAAGTATCTCAATATCTAGTCAAAAGTTCACCAAGACTTGTTGAATATGTTAAAAACTCCACAGTATGACACAAATGACTGAACATGAACCTTTGCAAAAGCTATAAGTTGCCCTTAAAAGTTTCAAGATACCCATACAGCTCATATAATTTCAGCGATATTTACTTGTTTACTACACACTTGTGTCCAATTTGCAAACCCTTGCTAAGTTGATTGGGGCATTTGTCTTCCTGTAGTTTTACTTTTAGTAAGCTCACACCACTTGGCGGGTGGAGTACAAGTATTTAGTAAAATTAGTAAAATTCAATATCTCCCATTACCCCTCCCCTCCCCTCCCCCCCCCCCCCCCCCCACACACACACACACACACACAAAAAAAAAAAAAAAAAAAAAAAAAATTATATAAATAAATATCCAGCAATCCCTAAAAGATGCAAATTCAACTGGAATGCAGCTAGTCTCTTCAGTATTGACTTAGAATTGATCCATTTTAACGTGATAGTGATAAAGTTGGGTTGCATCTTTATTTGTTGATTAAAAGGATTTATGTCCTCTCATGTTGTTTTCCTCATTTTAATGATGATCTTCTCTTATCCTATAAAAACACAATCGAGTTGCATAAGATGTTCTCTTCCTTCTAGGACTCTACCCTATCATTACAATTGGCCCAACATAAATGTTTCTCATTTGTGCATTAACCACCCTCAACTTCGTTATGGCTCAAGTTCCCTTTGACTTATCGGTTATGTATTTTTATATGATAAACTCATGGCTAGAACTCAACCCCAAAAGCTTGCTGATGGGGTGATGCTAGTAAGATGGTTGGGTGCCATATTATTCCGAGCAGACTTGCTCAAGGCTATATATCAAATATGGCGGGCTAAGGCTTAAGTTCTATAAGTTCACGATTGCAAATGTAAAATTAGGATTTAAGGGTACATTCATGATTAACATGAATATTCCTTGGCCTATGGAAATCAAAGATAATTCAAGGGTCTTGGGGCTATCTGCGTCATTTCTAGTGTCACATTTAATTTTTTATTTATTCTAGAATCTATGCAAATCATCATAGTTGGACTATCGGTTGTAAGCTCTCTTGATATAAGCCCTACTAGAAGTGGGTACGAAACAGAATGAGGGAAGATTGGCAGTTAGAGCTCCTAACGATAAATGCCAAAATTTTATGGTCTGTTCTGTCAAATTCAAAATTTGCAAACATTAATGCAACACCCCGTCTAATTAAATACCGAGTGATCAATCCTTTATTAAATTAAAAACTGAATATCCAGTTGGTTCATTTTTAGCATCATTGTCGAAAACTTTTTAATATTTAACTAACCACCTAGTATTAAAAAAAAATTGATGCCAAATTTTATCCATCATTAAACATAACAAAATGCGGAATAAAAATAAACTTAAATCATACACAGTCATTGGGTCTAAAACAATACTGAATAAATAAATGACTTGCCGAATAAGCCATCGGCTAAAATCCCAAAATAATAATCCAACAAATGAATACATAATCCAAATGCCGAGTCTAAAAGTAGGTGGCCAACACGTCCTAAATGAAACTGCAACTGAGATAAGATTCCTAATCTAGGAATAAAGAAATGATGCATCTAGCTTATATCCTATAACCATCCACACATGTTACAGCTGCGTAACTCTGGAACAGATAAGTCAAGTTTGGCATCCCTGTGGCTGGACACCTGAAAAAGTTTTTAAGAATAGACAAATATTTTGCAAACGGGTCAGAGCTTGATTTATAAAAATGTTTAGCAAGCATTTTATTGCAATAAATGAAATGCATAGTATATAATGTTCATAATTGATTTTACGGTTGCACTCTTTTGAAGACAATCTCACCTCTCTTTCTATAGTGCACACCTACCGCATTCATGTATTCTGTCTAGTTATTACTCCATTAAACTAGTCCATAACAGCTGTCTAACTAGCCCGCTAATTATCTGTGACAACCCTGCTTTTTATATCCAATTCGATTAGCTACGCCCAATTAAATTAAAGTGGAGCGTCAATATGTTGGCATTAGAAACATAATTTAAATAAATGCAGTAAAGTAAAGATGTACACTCTCATACGTGTAACCAAATCACATCATAACAACTATAACAAGTGAAACCAACTCATAACTATTAACTGCAATAATCCATCAGTAATCTCAAACTGAAAATATAAAATGCCAATACATGCGGCCCAACACAAAACGGGAAAGAGTAATACAACAATTCTCTCAAATCCCAAGTATAAATAAAGTGAAATTAATCTCTGATACCACCCTCAAGAAAAGGGAAACAAACGATATAAATTAAAATAGAATAACTCCACGGGTACAGGAATCCAAAGATTGATATGATCTCATCAAGCTCCATAGTCTATTGTCCATCGGGACGAGGACCTGTCATATATTATATACATAGGAGAGGAGCAAGAAGCAAGACAGACGAGCATCAAAGCAAGAAAACAAGCTATAAGATTATAAGATGTACTTATAATGAAAGCACACTAGTCATTACTCGTCTCCAGTAATTAAGTTATTCAATTACCCAACCAATGCTCCTATGTCGTGACTACCCAACCCAAACTCGAGTAACGTGTAGTCTCATATCGTATCATGATTAATCATTATTAATCGCATTTCAGTATTTAATGTATCGAAATATTTCCTTCAAGTATAATATCAAATGCATCGATTCGGGATATTACTTTAAGACACAAGCATAATATCTCACACAACAAGTCATATCGGGTCACTATCGTTACCCGGGGGAACAAGTCGTAACACTAGGCCTACACACGAATATTCCCCAATATTACGTGGCAAGGGCAATCATACTAAGTCCTAAATGACATGGCGTTTCAAGGTCTTTCTATCCGACCCGCATTACAACCATGTGTCCGGTTTCGGTGGTTTATCTCCGACACGGCACTCGAGCGGAACCTAACCGGATCAATCATAAAAAAAATCGCATTCAACATGTGCCTACGTCGACCGGAGGACTAGTCTAGTGTATACTCGACAATATACATGTAAAACAATTTCACGCTTATGTATATATACAATCGTGTCAAGTCTCTTGAGTTATACAATAGTCATTATTTACAATATAACATAATTTACATCATTAATTTACTAATTCAACATCAAATCATTTCAAGGTTATATATCCCTAATAACCATAAGTATGTGATCAAGTTAGGATATTAGGCACAACACTACAATTATCTTACTAACAACATGAAAAACATTATCACTTTTATTTCAACAACATGCTGCCCAGAATTTAAAATGCAGATTCGAGGCTCTTACGATCCGTTTTTGGAAAAACTTAAAACTACGAAGTTGTTCGGAACGTGATTTTCTACAAGGACACGCGAGCACGCTACCATAGCCAGCTTAAAACAGACACGAAACTAATATATAATATTCGCCCCTGTTTTCGACAACTTTCTGCCAAGAATTTTAAAACGCCGATTTGAGGCTTTTCCGATCCGTTTTTGGGAAAACTTAAAACTACAAAGTTGTTCGGAACGTGATTTTCTACAAGGACACGCGAGCATGCTACCGTAGCCTGCTTAAAACAGACCCGAAATTAACATATACAGTTCGGACCTGTTCACGATAACTTTCTGCGCAGAATTTTAAAACGTATATTCGAGGATTTTCTGATCCGTTTTTGAAAAAAACTTAAAACTACAAAGTTGTCCAGAATATGATTTTCTACTGGGCAACGCGGACGAAACATACATTTTCGGAACTAAAACAACTCAAAATAGTTTTTAATATGACGATTTACTCAATTTCATAGATTTCTCAAATTCGAGAGTTTGTTCAACAATTCAATCCCTATAATGATGTTATTGCATTTGAATCTACATGGAGGATGATCCTAATATATTGCATATCATTTTTAACATCAATTTCATATTAATTTAGGGATCCAAATACATGTTCATGTGAAATTTCATTATAGATACATATTATACACATATAGGTTATTAACTTGCCTTGGATTGTATGGAGAAGTTGAATCCTCTTGAAATCCTCTTAGCTTTCTTCTCTTCTTACTCTTTCTCTCTCTACCAAACCCTAGCCCCCATTTGTGAAATGATAAAATGAAGACTTCTTCTCTTCTTTTCTATTTATACCTAGGGTTAGTTTATTTACAAAAATGCCATTTCCCCCAAATTTAACCCTCTCGATCCTTTTATGCATTAATTCGCTTCTAATATTTAAGTCGCACATTCGTATCTCAATGAATTCATTTTAACTTTTCATTTCCAAACATTTCGAATATATATGCTGACATAGTTTTATTTCCAAACATTTGGAATATATATACTGACATAGTTTTTTTTTTCTTTTCAAATTCAATTCAATAAAAAATGCGGGGTATTACCTTATCCCATCGTCAGTTAAATGTACTCTTATGATTAGTATAACATATGTACTTCTCATGTTTATGAATATACTAAATATCACTTTGATACTATCAATAGAAAGTCATCACTTCCCGCCTAATAATTTATTGTGCCCACCTGTATATCCCATACTATACGATACTACATATTTCTAATTCTTTAGATTCATTAAGGGTTACTAGTAATTGATTATGTTCTGATACACTTTGAGTAATTTAGATATCACTATCTATCTTATCTACTAATACACTCATAGTAGAATCAATCACACGTGTATATATATATATATATATATATATATATATATATATATATATATATATATATCACACTTATCATATATACGTATATAGTGCTATCAAGTCCTGGTACATCACGTACTAAATAAGGACATCGGTTCGGATATCACCCTCGAACCATAAATCAAATCACACATATTGGAGGCGAACATAGTTCTAATCCTTTGGGATACGCTCATACCTGACGCACCCAAATGACCGGTCACACCCTTATTCACACAAGTGTTGCTCAGTCCCTAAGTCCCTAAGTTCTATGTTCTGAGGTACAAGTCAATATCCCTCCAATGGGCTCATTAGGATAAGACTGTCCACGACGTGAAACCTCCGTGATAGCAAGTAGCCTAGGTATGATTACACATAATACATTCATCGATAGGTATTCACACCATGCATGTATATATAATTCACACAGTTATATATATGCCAAGTATTTACGAGTCCGTTCGTAATTTTTAGGTTCCATATTAAATAGCTACATATCGCCATTTATTATTTATGATAGGATTATGCATTCTCGTGGATATATATAAAATTTACACATTCGTGGATATATCCCACGTATCAATAAGTCCGTTCGTATTACATACGACCCAATACCAAAATAGCTACACCCTGCTATTTATATTAACTATAGGATTATACATCTCGTCTCCTATATACTCGAATAGTTTCCTATTAGTCTCACATGGCCCCTACAAATTGATCTTTCAATTTTGGGAACGTTTCGACACTCATTACATCTTCAAGGGTAATTTAGACCTCACTTTTTAAGTCTAAATAATTTAATTTCCATAGTAGTGTACTACGTTAAACCAGCTACGCGTGGCCGCACACGACACGTCAATCCTAGTCCGTATGAAAAAGTTATACCCAATTGAAGTTTCCCCAAAAGAATGAATAATAACTAAATAAATAATAAATAAAAAAATAAAACTTCATTTCCCCTTATGCTGCCCGCACGCCCAGCTCACCAAGGACCTCGGTCGACCGGTCCTGCCAGAATGGCCCAAGTCCTGATCGTCCTCTTCCCCTTCCTTTCTACCCTTTTCTTTATATCCTCCATTGATTCTTCCTAACTTCTTCCCATTTGACTTCCCAAGATATTAACTCCCTCCCTGACCTCATAGATTCCATGATATCATTTCCACATATTTAATTTGCACATTAAATTAATTACAACCTTTAACCCATTTCCTTAACAAACCATTTATTTCACCATTAATAACTTTCTTTCTCATCTTCAAACCTTTAAACCTAGAAACTTACAATTCTTTAATATGAAATTTTCCCAAGGATCATCTAAGCATATGGGTCATCTTCAAACTCTAGAAAAACCCAGAATTTAACAAAACCTCTAACATGGTATATTCTCAAGCTTTCTTCATTTACATGGGTTTAAAAATTCGTTTGTATCTAACATGTAATTAACGACATTTACCTTCCAAATCTTATTATCATCAGATTTATTACCGCAAATTTAAAAATCAACACTAATTTTATTTTATTTTATTTATTTATTTATTTTTTTGCAAGAAAATACTTGCCTTGGTGGATTAAATCCGACGATCTCTTGCCGAGCATTTGCACGGAATGATCTATCTCTCCCTTTTGCCTTTTTCTTCTTTGTCCTTTATCCCCTCTCAAACTTTTGTGTCTAGGGATAAGTAATGGCTGCCTAACACTCTTAAACCTAGATTACAAATGGCTAATCCCGTTTTTAAGCTCATGGGCCAAATTAAAAAGGCTAAAATACTCCCGTATAGGCTCAGTTATGTCTAAAAAGGCTCCGGGACTCAAATACTACCCGGGTACACTATTTTGACTATTTCGACCACTCCAGACTCAACCGTACACTCAAAATTGCCATCCGAATTACTTTATAACATTATTCAATTTTCAACTTCAAAATGCGACACACAAATAATCCGAATAATTAAATCTCAATTCGCCAAATTAAATAAATACTCCAAGTTACATAATTCTGCTATAGCATTGGTTCTGTTGTGAAATTGATACAAAAAACGTATGCTGGTGTATAGAGAGTGGGGACAGATACAGGCTGATAGAATAGTTTTCCTACAATTGTAAATGAATACTTCTATATTATCATATTATTTGATATTCATGTCCTAAATTCTGTACCGTGTATATACAGTAATGCTCCTGTGCTGACAGCGTGCATTGAACAGTCAGGAGAGTGTGCTTTTAGTGGTTGGAAATATGGTCCCTATGTTAGGTCCTTTTAAGAGAATTATTTATACATAAAAATTAAAATCTGGATGATATTTCATGTAAAGCTTCTTCCTAAATGTCACATTTGATCTAGGTGAGGGTTATGCATAAAAAAGATCACTATGAAATGAGGGAGTATAATCTGGACATGATTCAGGATGAGCATGATTCAACTGTGTGCGCAAAGGGGAGGCCATATCCAATATATCCTTCAAAAGGAGGTCTCAATCCAAACATTCTTAGGGACATCATTTCAAGGTTTGTGTCTCTATCCTCTATTATATTGTGAAATAATATCAGAGTATATTGGGATCTGCTAGTTTGTAACCTACATATTTTTCATTAATGTAAGAATCTATTTATTAGTAGAGAATGGAGCTGGCCCTTCAACTATTTCTTTCCATCTGCTGCTCCTGTTAAATTATTTTTTTGTTTGGTGCGTGTAAGTTGCTTGTGATTCAGTTATCTTGGACATTTTCCTCATGTAACGTTGGTATCTTTTTTTCTTTCTTTGGAACTAAAATTTCATTTATAGCGAAACAGAGATTACAGAGAGAGGGGGCAAGATGTCTCCTAGGGCCTATATAGAAAACCCTTGAAAGCTACACATGGATCTCCACTTAATTAATGCCACAACCCATTTCGAAAAAACAAATTAAAAGGAAGATTTACAAAGTTTTTGGACGAATGGGCCCATGAGGTGGCCGTAAATTTCAAACTCTACCAAACCTCCTTTGTCTCCCTTATCCTATTTTCAAAGATTCTTGCACTTGTTTCATTCCAAACTATCCAAAAGAGGGCCATTACAATAAATCTCCACAAACACCTTTTAATCTTGTGGCCTTGATTCACCATCTCCAAAACAAACATGTCTTTCTCTGTTCTAGGAAGCCTCCCCTCGATACCAAACTAAGACAATCTTGTACCAAAAGGAACCTTTTGAAAGACAATTGATTAAGGAGATGAAACACACCCATTTGGTGAAAGGCATCAATGAGGGCCTCTTTTGCATCTTTATAAGTATCGACTCTTCCATGAGCAACTTTCCATGAGAAAACACGCACTTTAAGGAAAGATCGGCTGTCCATATAAATTTGAATGCTGCAAAAGTATTCAAAGAAGGATAATTTTTAAATATAAGTTGGATTTACAAGAAAATTCACCCCTCCCGTCTTCCACCTCCTAGAATCCCTAAGGCCTTGGGATAAAGACACACCCTCTAACCTAATAAGGATGAGAACATATTGTTCAGTTTCCTCCTCCTTAAAATTTCTCCGAAAGTTAAGATTCTAAGAAATTGAACGGTTAGCCAAGGAAAAGGGCTGAAATTTTTCGATTGTGGTTCAAGAATATGCTATAAATATCCTTTACTTTTTATTATAAATGTTATACTTATTGGATGGGATCTAAGGACGAGTTCTGTTTATTGAAAGTGCATATGCCTTTGTGTCCTAGGAATTTGTGTTCTAAAATATCAGTGATGTCATAGGTATAATTGTAGATGAGATACTGTTCTCTAAGATGACTTGATATAGTTGATCATTTGTGCAGGTTATCTTGTTAATGATCACTGATCCTATTTTAGATGTCAAGAAAATATTGGGGACCCTTGATGTCACCTATATATAGATATCTCTCTCTCTCTCTCTATATATATCTATATAATCTATATATATAGATATTTTTTTTGACCTGTATTCAGTATTACAAAAGAGTAAGTACATCCGTTGGCTGCGAGTATGCAATTTAGAAGTTAGATGGCGACCCTGCCCTCAGTTGTATTCTTAAAGTTTTAATTCCTTTAAACTAAGGATAGATGGCGCCCTCATATAAAATAGTATCTGAACTTTTATCACTTCAGTTATTCTTGATACAAGTGTTCATATTGACATTTACGATATTTACATATGAAACTTTTAGTATCAAGCATATATCACTCCATATGTATTAAATGTTGTCATACATATTCACTGCACACATCACATATCATGTCATGCCAAACATGGGTACTTTGCACAATTAAAAGTTTTGAAGGGGCATAATGTCACGATCAACACTCTTGTTTGATGTAATTGACGACTTTAGTTTTCACGACACATTATGCATTTTTGCTTAGTTTTCCTTTAATGGTAACATTTTTATTTCGTGTCTATTTTAGGTAATTACCTATGTTAGTTAGTATGTTAGGTTGAGAGTAGTCTCCCCTTGGAATATTCTTACAGTGGCCTCTTTGGCCTTTTTATCTTATTAGGTTAATCTATAACAACCTAGCAATAAGGCCATTGGTCACTTTACGTTTGAGAATGAATGAATGAGAGATACCTCATTTTCTGAAATTATGTTATTGGCGTGAGTATTTTTATTTGCGCTTGCATCAAATTTGCATTAGAGCGACATTTTCTTCTGATGTAGTCGCTGAAATTGTTGTTCGGTTACAAAGTTGTTGTAGAGTCATGGGTAAGGCTTGGGGAACCAGCAGACCACTCCTCGAACGCCAGAAACTACAAGGGTACGTAAACCTGACCTCTTGAGGCCTCTATCCGCTGCCTCCGCTAAGACACCATCGTCGCGAACATCAGACTAACGTCGCTGACAAGTCACGAACCTTACTGCGGCTTCAGTCCTACTTGCTGAAGCCCTAGCAGCCTCTTATGGCATGGAATTGGGGATATTGTGTTTGACAAGAAATGAGGTAATCTCTGCCCTAATTTTTGAAAGTATTTCCAACGCACTATTCTGTCCATCCCCTTAATTATTATGCTTCTACAAACACTGTCCAAAATTTTAAAACCTAACCGCATTCTGAAATCCCGCCCCACCCCCTTGTGCTTTCAAAATCACACCCACCCACGACGCTCTACTTTGAAAAATTATTTAAACCTCTTATATTTCCAAAATTACGTTTCAACCCCCTCCTTTTGAAATTCACGAATCCGACCCTCCCTCAACTCTAGCTTCTTGGGCCCTTCTGTTTGCCTATTATATATCTAAGTTGGAAGCATATTACCAACAAACCCTGGAGGATATACAAATGAGATGGTATAATGAGGCTATATGGGTGGATCTCGATCAATTGCTACGAGGAGTGTTGTCTGAGGGTGATTGTGTACGTGATCTGAAAAGTGAAAACTGAGTATGAAGAGGTCGAGTGTGAGTGAAAGATGGAGTTGTCCGAGCTCCATTCATCCGCCGATGACGTTTCTTGCGGTTTGGCAGTGGGTGAGCCATTCCTAGAACCCCATTATGTGCTGTTGATTTTGATGAACATCTTCCTTGTTTTCCTACTACTCTGCTCGTCAAATTTACTGAGGATTGTTGAGGACGACCTTGAGTACTCTAATGAGCATCTCTTTGATATCTTCGTCGAGGATGGTTCAGTCGACCAAGTTTCGAGATGTTGATGCCTTTGCTATCGAAGTCTTCGGTAAAGAAGGGGTTGAGTGCTGTAACGACGACTTCTTCGATATTTTGTTGAGGATGGTTTGGGTGGCTCACACTTAATTTTGAGAGGCGAAGAGAACTTTTTCCCACTCTTTCGAATTGAAGATATTTTGCTGAAATTGTTGCTTATATCGTTTTTCCTGATATTCATACGTTCCTCAGGTGGGTGGTGTGATTGATTTAGGGTATGTAGAGTAGACCCGATTCGGAATGCTTTCGAATGACTTAATATTTCAGCTTTTGGTGCTGAAGAGTTGATTCTCCATGTCCTGGTTTATATATGGCATAAGTAGGCATGATCGCTCTTTTAGTGGAAAGTTCCGGGAATGAGTTCGGGGTCCTTCGACCATAGCTTGGATATTTGACGGTTTATTCTCATTTGTGTAATACCCCGAAATTTGGAGAATTTAATTAATCAGTAATAACTTAAGTAAATTAAATAGGAGCATCAAAATTTTTATGGGACATTTTTTTAAGAATTAAGTTCATGTGATGAATTAATAAAAAAAAAATTATTAAATTAAATTATGATTTTTGATTCTTATTATTTGGTTCAATTACCTCATAGATGCGAAGTGGAAATTGTAAGGAAAATTTCAATTATTAATAGATTCTAATGAATAAATAAAATTAGTTTAATGAATTGGGTATTGATTTGAATTAATGGATATTTTCATTTGTATTAATGAGATGAGTGGGCCGGATGAATTTTCTACTTGATAAAAAGGTAAGGGTCAACAAGCTTAGAGGTAAGGTTTCCTTTTTTATACCTCACTTTCCTTTATTTGCGGCGCATCTTCCACTTGATATTTACACCGTCTCGGCTATGGGCTTCATAGGGAATCAAGGAAAAGGAGTTGTGTATTATGTCAGCATGTTATGGTTTCAAATCTCAGAAGGCTTATTACATTTCTAAGTCTCGGCCTGGTTATTTTAGTTATTAGTTAGATGGAAGAAAATCATTTTTGGCGGTCAACTATTACGGCAGTGGTCTCCTGCGTGTGGACAAGAGCTTAAGGTAGCTCTGAGTTCTTGTAGGAAGGGTTGGTCAGCTTTGATAACTGAGAATTGAAGTTGGTGGGTT
Source organism: Sambucus nigra (assembly GCA_949130495.1). Classification (NCBI taxonomy): domain Eukaryota; kingdom Viridiplantae; phylum Streptophyta; class Magnoliopsida; order Dipsacales; family Adoxaceae; genus Sambucus; species Sambucus nigra. The sequence goes on along the minus strand of OX422215.1, from coordinate 318,289,066 downwards.
TTAATTGGGATGTGAGCTATAAGCCTTGGTTTACTCATATTTTTTTGGCGGTTGATAAAAGTGTTGGCAGGGTCATGGCAACACAAGAATCATTGAAGGCACATAAATCATTTAAGTCCCTCTAGCAGACCTTGGGTTTTGGGAAGGAGAAACCTCTCTGTTGCAAACTTCGGCTCCCCCTTTCTTTTTCTTTTCTTTTTTTTTTGTTTGTTACCTTCCTTTATTGCTTATCATTGGCAATAAAGGAAACATAACCCACTGTTTGCTAGAAACCACCCCACCAATTTATTTCGGTCCTTACCTTAAGCTTTACCCAGTTTTCAAACTTAGCCCCAAATAATTTGGTGATTTAAATGAAAGGATTACATATTTGTTTAAAAAGGGCCCAAGGGAATATGCTTATTTTTTTAAGTATTATTTTTCAATCGGCATTCAAGTGGTTCTTCGCCTACACGACAAACTAGCTTTTGGGGGCGCACTTTCGAGACAAGTATCTTTCTACTCCTCTCCTTGTATGTGTGTATTTGCTAAATTCACCTAAACTAAATTTTAATGTTAAATTTATTAGTGACCCGTAGAAAAGTGTACAGTTCTAATTTATGTTAAATTAGGTGAATTTAAATAGTTTTATATGCTTAAAAATTCATGTCAAGTCTATTAGTTTGCGAAAACTAATTATTGACCCCAATGCATGAAAATGATAATTTTATATTTTGATCCCGTTTGTAGAAATCGATAATCTGAGATACGAGAATAGACGGTGCCAAATTAATTTAGAATTAAAATATTCTGAAAGTTCAATTGCTCAGTAGGGTTGTACCTTACGCTTTAAGAGTAGTACGGTTGTTATGTATGTTCCAAATCGATGAGATTTGTTACAAGACTCTTATTCATGTTATAATAACTAATATGGAAATATTGTAAATGGCTTGGGACAATTGATACGCATTAATGAACCCCTTACGATGTAACATAACCACGTTAAATAATTACGTGTTTTTTTTATCTAAGAACTCAATATGAACCCATGTTTGAAACCATGCTATTGTTGATGTGCGTTTTGTCATGTAGACGTTAGAAGGAGTACGGGAAATTATTGTGATTGGTTTGGTTGATGAATAGTAGTGTGGATTAATTCGAAGATTTCACACGTAGACGTTTAAATTTTTGCGTTACTTTCGCATAATAAACCTTAAATAATTTGTCTTAGCAACTACTCAATCTAAACGCAAGTGTATCGGGAGGGTTCCTTGTTTGGCTTTCACTTTCGTGAGACGTCTCACGCACGGAGTTTAGAGACGGGTTGTTGTGACGGCTTAAATCATTAATACAATTATAAACTTTCAACTTTACGCTTTGCGTTACGAAGAATCACTTGCATGATGTTTGTCCCTTTAGATCTTTATAAAGTCTTTTAAGATACAGATAATGAATCCTAAATAGTACATCCGCGGGGTAACTGGGTAATTGAGGTTTGAGTAGTTTTCTTTGAGTGAAAAATTACGCGTTACAATGCCAATATTAATTGAACTTGCAAGATGGAAATGAATGTGTGGGTAACGTGGAGGGACACCCCGATATTGTGATATGTAAATTCCTGGCCATGCGAATACCAGGTGGCGTTTCCGGCCATGTGAATACCAGATGGTGTTTCCGGACGTGAAATGTGATTATTTAAATTCGGCGTACCGCATATTTACGAGATGGCCGAGAGGAAGGGGCGCGTGTCGGTTACGTGTGAATTAATTAATAAGCATAATTGATTAATGAAAGTGATTGAGATTAATACATGTGATTACTTAAACTTGGCGTACCGCATGTATTTGAGATGGCCGAGAGGAAGGGGCGTATGTCGGTTATGTGTTAATGAATTATTGAGCATGTCCGTTACTTATTGACGAGTTAATGAGAATGATTAATTAATGGGATGAAATGAAATAATTCTAATATATTGTGAGACTACGGATATGGTTATTGGGTATTATGAGTTATATTTGAGGATCTTCTCATCGTTTCCAAATTATTGTCTATTGTTTCATTTGATCTCTTCATGCAGTGAAATATATTATTTTGTTTTTATTATTCCGTATGATTTTATATTTAGACTTAATCAACCTAAGTGTTAAATTACACGGGGTATTACAATCTGCCTACTAGACAGTATGCCGAAAGCTTTTGAGGACGACTTCCTTCGTAGTGGGGGAGTGCGACGATGTTTGTGCGGCTATGGATGATCTCCTCACTCGCCTCGATGCTCGTGTCAAGCTTTTCCAAGTGAGATAGTGAAGAATACAATAGGGCCTCAGTATTGATTTGTATTTTTTTTAGTTGTAACAATTATATTTTTGTGTTTATATTATGTTATTTCCCTATTTTCAGTTAGCATCTTAGGTAGAGGGTCTCGGGTTCGAGACATGGGAGTAGCCTCTCCATATATGGGGGTAAGGCCAACTGACATCCGCCTCTCCCAGACCCTGCAGTTAAGCGGGAGCCTTGTGCACTGGGTACGACCTATTTTTATATTAGGTAGAGGGTAGTATTCCTTTAGAGTATTCTTACAATGACCTTTTTGCCTGTTTAGGGTTATCTTGTCTAGAAAGATAACTTAGCCTATAGTTAAGGCATTTGATCAACCATTGTAAGCACTTTACTATTGAGAATGAATGAATGAGAGTTATTTTATAAATGATGATGTTGTCGTGAGTATTTTCCGCTGCGCTTACACAAGAACAACTCAATGGTGGAGTGCCTACTACGAACACATCGGATAGATTGACATGTGTACCTAGACATGGTGTCTGTTGGGGCACAGTGGGATGGGAGCGCAGTGTGTATAGTATACACGTAGTGTAGGGCTGCCAGTAATGGACAACCTACGCTACACATGTACGACATGCCTTGGACACTTGTCTGACACGCCACGTGGGGTGTCGGACATATTCTGTATTTAAAAAAAACCGACACGCGGGGGACATAGCGGAGCTAAAAAAAGGAAACAAATTCAAATAATGGGTTCAAATTTAGGAAATAATTTTTTTTTCATAGTTTACGAAAGTATGTCGTCACTATCTCTCAAATCCTAGGGTTTCAACATAAGAACAAATTTATTATTAGTTTGAAGAGATATAATAAACTTCTTAGACATAATTTATTTTTTGTTGGAATAAATTTATTTTCTTATTTTCAACTCCTGTTATTATTATTGTTTTCAAGGAATTCTCTTAAATGTTTAAAATCGATTTAAGACTCTTATGATTTGTATGTTTATATGAAACATATGATCATGTTAGTTAAGAACTTTAGATAATTTCATTCGACTAATAACTTTTTTTGTTTAAAGTGCAAAATATATGAAATTATATATATATATATATATATATATATATATATATATATATATATATATATATATATATATATATATGACGTCACGTGGTTTAACCGAAGATATTGCACTAGACATAATGGAATGGAAAAATAGGACTTGCACTGGACATAATGGAAAAATAGGATTCATGTAGCCGACCCCAAATAATTGGGAAAAGGCTTTGTTGAGTTGAGTTGAGTATATATATATATATATATATATATATATATATATATATATATATATATATATATATATTTTTTTTTTTCAAAATTTCATTGGTTGCTGTGTCTAAGCTGTGTCGTGTCCTATTTTTTTTAGAATTGCTGTGTCGGCGTATCCGTGTAATGTCCGACACGACGCGCGTGTCCATGCTTCATAGAATACGCATAACAATGGGATGTGCGGGTTATCTGTAATCCCTTAGAAAATTTATCTATAATGGGTTCATGTTTTTTTGAAGTTTGTATCATTTGAGATGGGAGTAATATGTGTGTCGGAGATTCCTCTTTAAATTTTGGTTTTCTCATTTTTACAGGGTGTACTTGAATCAAATATGGTTATTGGTTCTTTGCCTTGCTTAGTCTCTTCAAATATTGCTTATTGGGATCCCTCCTTTAGAAATAGTTTGAATGATTGTTGATTTTTCGGAATGCAATTCTTTGATGGTAAGAATGAGAGGGCATGTTAATTCTCTGGTTCGAAAGATAGGAGAGGTCGGTCCTTGGAAGGTGGGGGATTTTTATGTAACTCTTCCGTTGTAGCTTTATTCGTCTACATGATCTCATTTTGCAGCATTGATTTGGACAGCAGGAATTTAAATAGTGCTGGTTTGTACATGGTTGCGGCACATGGCAGGGTTACTACTTGTAATTTGTTAATAAAAAAGGCCAAGAAAGTGCCTTTCCTACAGCGGTGAAATTCAGACGAATTTTTTGATTATTTACCTGCCATTGTTCTATGGCATCCTTCTTTTAGGGTGAGCTGTTCATTGGGTTGAAAGCACTTTGTGCTTTTAAATAAAAGTCAAAAGTTTGAAGCTTATGATGCTAGTGAAAGTGGGAAAAAGTCAAAGGCTCTTGGACTGTGGAGATGTATAGGTTTTGCAATTTGTTGGGTGATATGGAGTGAAAGGAATGGTGGAAGTTTTAAAGGTAAAGCTGAAGAAGAATAATGGCATTTGGTTCTGCTTGGAGTTTGAATGTTTTTGGGATGATGTAATTTTTTTCATTTGTTTCTATTTTTATCTGCCCTTCTCTTCTCTTCAGTGGCTTAAACTACTAAATAAATTGGGAAGATTTAGCTAATGATGCAATCCCAACTTCGATTCCAATTCATTTGTCTTGCGGTCATGAATTGGAAAATCTTAATTTCCATGAAGTTCAATGCCATATCGCTGAAATAGCGGACAGCCATTAATCAATCCAAGAACCACTTTTTATTGAAGAACTTCCAGCTTTGAGTTGTTAAATAAAGAGAAATCCCCAAAGCAGCATCATCTAGAGAGGAATCAAGACGTAATTAATAAAAAACATGTTGGCATGTATATTTTCATCATTTTCCCCCCTTTTTCATCCTTTTTCCCCCTGAGAGGCTCAATGTTGGCATGTATATGTTGTGATTTTTGCCCCATGTCCATCCCAATGCAAAATCACTGGTCAGGCACTTAATACTTCCTCTTTTGGGGTAAAAGGGGATTGGTTATCTATATTATTGCTTCTTGAATTATCTAATAGATGTTTTGTATTATTTTTTTCTTATTTTTTTCTTCTTATTAGGTTGTTGGTAACTTTTCAGATTGTTCAAGTGATTTTATTTTGTCTTTCAGAACTCTACAGGCCCTGCCTGCCAATATCGATCCTATTCCCAAGGAAATTACTGAGGAGTTCGGACTTATTCACCTTCACGAAGTATGTAGCCAAGCTTTCTTAGGCTTTTACTTACGTTATTTTTCTTTGTATGTTTATACTCTGAAGAGTATGATAAAAAAGTTAAGGTATCTTTTATTTGCAACAGCTTGGGATTCCTCTGGGCAAACTAAAGAAATGGAACATACATTTGCTAATTCCATTTTGTGATAATCAAACAGATCTGATATCCTTTTGGACAAATATAACGAATTATTGCAAAGATTCTATGTATCCCTACTTCCCAGACCCTGCAATGGCGGTAGTCTTTTGCACTGGGTTTACCCTATTTTTCCTGCCTCTCGAGATTGTCATATTAACTATTTCATAATATAACAAAAGTCATGTCTTCGAAAGCTAAAAGGCTATAACTTTTTAGACCACAATTGCGATTATATGTAAACGGCTTAATGTAGAGATACTACAAGTTAGCTGTTGTTTGTTCTGCCCAGTAGTGATATTGAAAAATATTACATGCAACCCACGGGGACCCACTTCCTTCCGTGGTTAAAGATATGTTCAAGATGGTTTGATAATGTGTTTTGATGATTTTTATTGATTTAATTAATTCAGTAAATGGGTCTTCGCATTTCAAAAGTATTTAATTATGTAAGTCCTATGTGAAAATCTTTAATCATACAAGTCCTTTTAATGCAAACTCAGCACTAAATAGGACCAAAACCCCCCTTTAGGAGGGAAATGTTCCAGATCTGGAAGGTATTTTCTTTTCGAGTCTTTTTGACAAAACTCCATGAGATCATATGATATTTGACTTAACCCCATTCTTTTAAAAACAGTTGGTCATAACACCAATTTTATGTAAATAGGCGTCGATTTGCATGAAAAAATTGTCGACTTCCATACAATAAATGTCGTTTTGCATGAAATAAGTGTCGATTTGCATGAAATAGGTGTCAATTTGCATGGAATTGGTATTGATTTCCATGAAATTAGTGTCGGTTTGCATGAAATTGGTGTTATGTCTAATTACATTCAAAATTTGGGTCAAGTCAAATATCATATTATCAAGCTGGGGTTTTATCAAAAAGACCGTTCTTTTTCCCCCCTTCAAAACTTTAAAAATCTTCAACTTCCGTTTACAAATCTGACCTTTTTAAATTGGTAGTTTTGGAACCTACTTATCGAGCCTTATCAAAGAATATCCATATTCGATATACGCAAATACAGAATTGACACGTTAAATTCAGTTTTTGGTGAAAAGAGTAAATATCTGTTATTTTTGTTGTTGTATTAGTAGAAGTATTACGAGCATAATTAAAATTTACTTACTTTTTCAACATAGTACAAGTTTACTCAATTACGTAGTCACTCCAATATCAGCACCAGCATAAATAATCTCTGTTGTCATATCCATATTATATACCGTAAATATATATTCACTAAAAAACTAAGAAAGTAAATATTTACTCACAGTAAATAAGGACGGATTGCAACTGGTTGCCATTGACCCATGTCTGCACCAGAGCAGTTCGTCAAGCCCCGCCTGTGAGTCGCTTTTACCGCCAGAAACAGCCCAGTCTCTTTGTTACGTAGATCGACTACTTGTGTCAATAGGCATGCGAGCAAGAATGAAGAGGGTTATAAATCTTTTTGTGGCACGGGTTTCTGATTTTTATTCCTCTTTTTTTTTGGGCTGAGCTTTTAATAGAGGACGTATGGTGAACAAATTGGTCCGTGAAGAGAGTTTTTCTAATTTATTTAATATTAATGCTTTATTAATTGTAGAAGAAAGAATATCCAATGTGATTTTCCTAAAATTAGTTTTGGCATAGTCTAGTACTTTTAACTACGAGGGTAGCTTGGGCACCAAGTCCACTGGGGGTCCTATGTGATGTAACCATTTTATCACACTTGTCCTCATTTTATTAGTAGTATTAGTATAGTAGAATGTAAAAGGTCTCAATGAGGGATGCTACACATGGGTGACTTCATCTCCTTCTACATGTAAATGTAACCATTACCCTTCTAGTCTAATCAATCTATACATCCGTGAGAATTTGTGCTTGAGCTGTATTTTTTTCGGTCAATGACACTCGTGTCACGTCACTCAGAGCGAGGTTCGCTCCATCATTGTGTGTGTGAACCTCAAAAGTCGTCACATCCCTCGATGGCCCCAAGAAAAGGATTTCAGCCCGGCCTAGAGAAATGCAATACCCACCTAGAGGATTCTCTGTAAACCTTAATTAGCAAAGTTGTTGCCCTTTTTACCACCTTGCTACCTCCCTCAGTACCCAACTTGAAGAGGGTAACAACCTGGTGGCTTTGAGACAGCCCCAGGTGCACGAGGGAACCGCTGACACTTGCGATGGCTTGATGGGTGGTGTTGCCGCTTACACATGTGATGAACCCTTAGGGTCACTATGTAGTTAGCTAGGGAGCAGGGCCATTGTTAGCCACCATTGGGCCGTCGAATGTTTTGACCACGCACTAGCCACACCACCTATCACCGGCACTCGATTCGCTGCAACAAGTCAGAATATCGTCTATTATTCTATTTGACCATAGTCCATAAGAAAAAAGTGGCTACTGCCATTAATTCCCGATAACCCAACACAAGGGTCCGCCACCCTGCAAAAATTTCCCTCCACATCAGGACTACCTTCTTCCCAATTCAAAACCTCTAGATGTGGTACTAGTTATTGGTTTCCCCCCATCAAGTTGCCACGAGTTTCTTATGATTCCCGATTAACAGTTTCAGTCAGTACTGATCCATCATTACTGGTCCACCGCGATGATGGCTGTCGCCTCCGTGATTGGATTACTCCGCCACCGAAATCACCGGTTTTCGTTGGTTATTTAGAGGGCATAAATACGAGTACGAACCATCGGAGGGCCTAAAACTTGAAGGTAAACCAATCTACGAACCCTACTCTCGTCGTCAGTTAATTTAAGATGATTTGTTGTCATTGGAAAGCTCCCACCCCTATTACCCAGTTTGTGACAATGGAACAACAAACGTGTTTTATTTGTTGCCAAAAGGAGCCCCACCTCGGCCTTTAGCCCCACCAGAGGACCCCCAACAAACTTCCCTTCATTCGAGGCAACTGTGTCCCCTTGTTCTCATTGATTTATTATTTGGTTGAGGATGAGGATGATGTGGGACTATCCCCAATGAGCCCCACCTCGGCCTTTAGCCCCACCAGAGGACCCCTAACAAACTTCCCTTCATTCGAGGCAACTGTGTCCTCTTGTTCTCATTGATTTATTATTTGGTTGAGGATGATGATGATGTGGGTCACTAGGACCACTCGAGCCGAGTTCTTCGGCTTTTAGAAAAGTTTTTGCATGGGGATGTCCAGGTTGACGTCTTTGATGGCCACCTCGATGTGGACGCATATGTGGATTGGTTGGACACTATTGAAAAGGTGTTGGAATATAAAGATTTTTTTTTTCAATAAATGATTGCACGACAAAAGTTTTCAATCCTGTCCATTGCCCTAATACAACAATGGTGTCTGGTCATATAAGAGAAACACGGGCATCAAGTGTGTAAGGATTGTGGCCACCAAACTCCAATGGTTGGCCAAAGTATAGTGGAACGATCTTGTGCAATCCCGAGAACAACAAGGCCTTCGACCCATCCGAGTGTGGCTCTTATGAGAGACCACCTTTGTGCAACTTTTCTTCCCTCCATTTATGGGTGCAACCTCTTTGCGCGCGTTCAAGGAACATCTCAGTCTTCCACGGAGGAGCAGTTCCAGCTTCTATCACCTCAAGCTGCATTATGGGAGACGAAAGAGCAACGCATTGGTTTCTACATACATGGCCTTCAACAGCGTGTTCGGTAAGGGTTGAGTTTATGCAAGCTCCCCACCCTCTAGAGGGCGGTCGTGTATGCCATTCGAGTTGGGGACTATCATGCTTGCAAATTTTTGCATCGGTAACCTCACCGTTTCATCCCGCTGCCTTGACTACGGGTGCCCCACAAGCCAACCAAACCATTCAAGTTCTATGAGTGCCGAGGTTTTGGGGACAAGGCCTCAGATTGCCCGAAGAGGAAGAAGAAGCCCATCTTGCTAGCAACGGAGGACTATGAGAATGGAGAAGTAACTGACCCATTTGAGATACGCGAGACTTTACTCACTTGTGCCTGCTCTAAGTTTGTGGGCAACCTCTCTTATAGGGTAGGGGGAGTGTGATGTAAAATAATATGGGAGGGTAGTTTGTACTTTTTTCGTTTCGTCACGCATGTCCTAATTTGAGAAGCTAGGTGTTATTAGTAGTATAATAGAATCTCTAAGTTGTCAATAGTGATATCATGAGTGATGCCACACATGGGTGGCATCCCTCTTTACCTCACCAATGTTAGCACCTTCTAAAATTTGGTAGCACATCTAGGGATATGCTACCCTTTCCCCCTTTGAGGTTAATCAATCAATGCATCTGTGAAAGTTTGTGCTTGAGGTGTTATTTCTTTATGCTGCCATTGACGCGTGTCACGTCAATAAATATGATGTATTCTCCTCTTTTGTACTCAATTGTGATGTGGTGAATGAGATAGAATATTGAGACCTGAATTCTTTTCTTGCATAATATATTAATATTCGTGTACGTTTCCATTCGTTTGCATTGTATAGATGTGATAATGATATTTCTTCCTCCCCTGGATTTCTATTCGATGATAAAATGGGCGGATTGGGGGGAATAAGAGGTTGGCCAACTCAATGTTTGAAATTGCGTTTGAGGCTATAGCCTCAAGGAGAGGCTACCCATTGTCAAGGCAAGGCTATAGCTTCAGAGGGTAATAGCCTCAAATTGATATAGCGGTAGCTTCAAGGCGAAGCGCATTGAGGCCATTCGAGGTGTAAGCCTCAAATATATGTTGCAACCCTAATTTTTTTTGTGTTAAAATACCAACTTATGTGGGTTTTTAAAACCCTCTGTCATGTAAACTTTGTGGAGCTTATTTCCTTTGATTTTATTAAGCATCACTCCAATTTGTTCACTGAAGCGTTGAACAAGCCTTCGATTTATTTACACATTGACCTTTATCTACTACCTTATAATGTAATATCTATATTGAGTATAATATATATATATATATATATATATATATATATAGAGAGAGAGAGAGAGAGAGAGAGAGAGAGAGAGAGAGAGAGCAAGGCTCCTATACATCATGTTTCCTACATTACCTATACATCACACCTAGTGCTAGGCCTAACTTTTTTTTTTTCAATTTTTTATTTGTTTTACCCACGGAGTTAACTTTCCAATCAACACATGTTCAAAAATCTAGGTCAAAATACAATTTCTAGCTAGTTTTAAAAAATCCAACAAAAAACTGCTGAAAATACCATATTTATAAGGGTCTGCGCCAACAAAATTTTGTGATTTTTTTAAAAATAGCTAGAAAATGTATTTTGACCTAATTTTTTGAACACGTGTTGATTGAAAGGTTAATTTCAATAGAAAAATAATTTTTTTGAAAAAAAGGTTTCGTAGGGTCTATAACTAGGTGTGATGTAGGAGAGCCTTCCCCTCTCTCTCTCTCTCTCTATATATATATATATATATATATATATATATGTGTGTGTGTGTGTGTGTGTGTGCGTGCATGTTCATGTGATTAGTTAAGCTATGTAATGTGTATATATAAACCAATGAAGAAGTTTATGTTGGTTGTATTGATGGTGGAGGAAATACTTTCTTTTATTATGACTTATGATGATACGTTGTTAGTTTTATTATGATTTGAGATGAAGATGAACTATTTATATCTTGTTTCACATTTATTGTGTATTTTTTATAATGGTTGTGATGATAGTTTGTTTTGGATGGTCTTATTATTATATATTTTTTTAAATTTTAATATTTTTATTTCTCAAAACAAGGCTATAGCCTCGTTCCGCCTCAAGGCTATAGCCTCGCCTTGTATGGGGAAAACGCAGTGTTCTAAAAGGCGCGCATAGGCGGTGCCTATGCGTGATGCTTTTTAGAAACGCAACGCATAAGGGGTATGCGTGGGAAAAGGCGTGGTCATCGCTTTTTTAAGGCGGCCAACGAGGGTGATGCGTGCATAGGCGTGCAATGCGCGCATAAGGCGCGCTTTTTTTTCAAAATTTTTATATTGCTAAAATCATTTTTTCTTATGTTTGAGTTAAAATGACGTCGTTTTGGGTAAAAAGTATACAAAAGTTTTATTTATTTGTTTATTTTTTATCTAATATACTAATCTAACCCTAACATAACAAACTAAACCCCTCAAAGAGAAGCCCGATCAGACAAAACGAAAGAAAAAGAAAAGAACCCTAACTTCAAGGTATGTTTTGTTTTATTCATAATTTTGTAGGAATAAAATTTCAAATTTCAAGGTATGTATTATTTTATTCAAAATTTTGATTGCATGTTTATGATTATGTTTTTTTTATGTAAGTTGTGCTTATATTTATGCTTTTATTATTTTAAAAACCTAAGTATAATTAAAAAATATTAAAAAAAAGGCAAAACGCCTTTTCACGCATAGGCCTCGCCTAGGCGCGCCTAAGCTCCTAATGCTTGATGTTTGGCCTCCACGCATCGGTCACGCATCGCGCCTTTTAGAACCTTGGGAAAACGCCTTGAGGCCGCTTTTATCTTTTACGAACATTGGGCTCCCGCTTAACTGCAGGTCTGGGAGAGGCGGATGTCGGCTGGCCTTAACCCCATATATGGAGAGGCTGCTCCCATGTCTCGAACCCCAGAGCAACCGTAGCTTGAGCAAGGGCACTTGCCATCTGGATTGTAATATAGTAATAAAAGTTCATATATCTAGGTTTGATATATATATAACTTGTGTTTCGTACATGGGCTCATTGGTGCAGGCAAATTGTGTGCACAGGTGGACCATTTGTTGACTATATAGGCACATAAGCTGAGAAAATGCTTTCCAATATTTTTTTCCCTGTTACTTCTGTTTTTTTTTTTATTATTGGCATATGCATCGGACCATCTTTAGGAAAATTGAATGAGGTTACATGCCCGTCCATCTTTAGGCATATGTGTCAGACCCTTTTCCATGAATGTCCATGTGTACAAAGGGTCGCTCCGGCCTCCTCGTGCCACAAATCATAGCAACCAGTAGTGCCAACGCTGCTTCCTTGCCCCTAAGCCATCGAAATAAGCAATATTATGGTCGACTCACACCTCACTCGTCATAAATCTCATTCTTGCTGAGTCCGGCAATCGAAGTTGCCCTTCACTCTCCTGTCGATTAGCTCAAAGTTCGTCGTCGCGGCTGACATGAGACGATGAATCCAAAAGTTTCCGTTATGGAAAAATTGACGTCCTTGAGGATCTCGACAGAACTGTTTGTAGTAGTGGAAAGGGTTTGGGTAAAAGGCCCTTTGGAGCCATGGTGGTGTTTGATAGACAACACGTCTTTAGACCTCCCCAACTTAGTTGACTGTTTGGTGAGCACATTTGTGTGTGTGGCGGTGGGGGTGAGGTGTTGTTTGGTTGTGGAATTGAAAGAAAGGGTTCCATATGATTAATTTCTGGTTCAATACCTTCTTGGACTCAGGTGACTGTTTTGTAGGTGATTAAGCTGGCTGGCTTGAGCACATTGCAATATGGTGCTGCTGGATTTCTAGGGATTGAAAATTTTTGGGCACTCCCAAAATTTTAATTGACTGCTTCACTAATTTTTGAAGCATGGGGAATTCTTAAAAATCATTTGGGGTCCAAAAATATTCACATTCTTTGTTCTATTGGCACGTGCTAATCCAAGATTTCCCTGAAGCTCGTGGGCGAGATTTGTCCAACCCGAGGAGAATGATATATATGCAAGAGGATTGGCATGTATAACTAGTCCAAATAGAGAGTTCACTTTAATTTGTAATTGCCAATTTATTATAATGCTTCAAAGATTAGTAGAATAAGGTAATATTGATTTAATTTTTGGAATGATGTACACGGTTATGCAAGGGTTTACATCATTATTCTTTTGGATAATACATGTAGATATGGCTTATCTATTTATTTATAATATTATTGCTTCCAGTTGTATATTTTTTGGTGGGGGAGGTAAGTGTTTTTGTTAACTATGCAGGCATATCTTGGGATTCACCAACCAAAAGACTTAAATGAGGCTGATTTAGCTCGCAAAAGGCTTATATTTGACGAGTTTCTTTATCTTCAGGTAATTACAGCTTTTCAATTGATGTTGCCATGTTCGTGCCTTGCTGCTAACTCTGTGCAGATAATATTCGAATTATTTTTTTGTGAACATCATTATCGTCGATCCTCAGCCCACTTGTATGTGGTTGATACCGAAGTTCTTGCTCTGCTTTAATCAACTATTCAATATATTTTTGTGCATCACTCTCATCTTTACTATTCTTAGTAAAAGATTATGTGTACCCCTTGTTTGTATTTATATTTTGGTTTCTCATGCACGCACTTTGTTTCATTTCATTGCAGCAGTAGTTGTTTCCTTGTTCTTATTATCTTGTTGACGTAATTGCTTTTATGCCTATCAAATTGTAGATAAACTGGGTGGATTTATTTGAGCAAATATCCATCTATGCTTGATTTCCGCACGCTCGAATAACTTTATTTTTATCAGGAATAAAGATTGGCTTTAAATTGATTTTATGGGTTCTCTCTTCAGCGTTAATTTCACTGGTCAAATAGGCACATGGTGTCATATCAAGGTGATGTAACCACACGTCTAATGGAAACTCTAAAGGCACCACACCAATTTAGAGAGAGAAATATAACTAAGCTTTTACTCAAAAGTTCGATCCCCAAATGAAGAAAAAGAGGGGTCTATTATAGGATAGGGAGGTGAGCACTAAAGTAACAACTAACCAATGTGGAACTTATGCCCATCTATACAATAAGCCTAAACTCAAGTGTTCACCTAAAGCCCATCCTCTAAATAGACCAATACAATATGAAATGAAATAAAATAAAATGCAACATAAGAAAATATGATTAATTAATATATGGAGCCAAAAATAAAGAGGATATGACCAAAATACCCCTCGAATCACATCACTTTCCCTTTCTCAGAAAAGAGTTCGTCCTCGAACTCAAAGGGGAATGGCGTCTTCGTCGCCGGTCAAGATAGTGATCAATGCGTGCATGGTGTCAACATAATCATCCGGAAGATAATCGGGCACCTGAGTCATCGCCATCAGGGCACGGCGGCGCGGAGTAGGATAGGCAGAAGCTCGATGACCAACAACACCACAACTGAAGCATTTGAAGGTTGGAGCGGGGTTTAGAAGTGGTGTGGTAGCGATAGAAAGAGGCAGCTACCGCGGCCCCTGCTTCTTCAGGTGGAACTCCAGGTTGAGGAGTTACTCGGAATGTTGCCAAGATGTCAGTATCTTTGGTTTCATAGTCAGGAGTATAATAAGTCAATTTGTAATCTTTAACACCAGTTTTGAATCGCCGGAGCAGAAGCTGGAGCTAATGGAGGAGCTGGGATGGTGGTCACTGGAGGTGATGGGACCCGGGAGGAGGCACAGGCTGCGACTGCTATATGACGTGCCTTGAGCTTGGTGGCTTACTCCACCGCCTTAGCGAAGGTGGGTATGCCACGCAAGGCCAAGTCTCTCTGTATATAGGCCGGTGATGTATCGGTTGATTCACTGCTCCTCATACTCGTTAAGCCGGGCTCGAATACATAGTAATTGAAAGCGCTCCGTATAATCAACCACTGTGGTGTCCTGACACAAAGTTTAAACTCTAACCAGAGGTTCCGCACATATGTAGCTGGAAGAAAGGCGGCAACCAATAGATCCTTCAATTCTGCCCAAGTTTGAATAAGTGGGAGACCCTCAATCACCCGTCTTAGCTCTAGATCATGTCACCAAATAGTGGCATATCCATGAAACTTCGTCGCGGCTAATAGAACACACTTGCGTCCGGTAACGTGTTTGTAATTAAACACGCGCTCCATCGAGGCAAGCCAATCAACAACTGCATCCGGCTGCTGTCGGTCGTCAAACATGGGTACATCGACCCAAATGTCCCCATGCAAACTCCGAGAGAGGCGCTGAAGAGCTAAAGCCAACGGGTCACCCCCTGGTGGGGCGGGAATCACGACGTCATCACCTATGAGGAGTTCCTCAAAACCAACAAACGGAGACTGCATTGTGATTTGAGGTGGAAGTACTGGCCTGAACATGAGGTAGGGGAGGCGGTGGTGGATCTGCAAGTGGAGGTAGGAGAATTACTGGGTGGGGGAGAGGATGGTCATGGCCAAAATGGGGACAAGCTCCGAGTAAATGCCCCTGCTCATGGCAATAAAAGCATTGACGTGCATCCAGAGGGGTTGGGGGTGGGGGAATAATATCCGGTGGTGGAGGAGGCAAGTTGGGGGGTGAAATTCAATCACGAATCTGGGGGTGGAGTCGTGTGGGGTGGGGGAAAAAGAACTTGACACCTCACTCGTGTTGATGTGAGATGGAATGGGTGGGGGTGGTATAGGGGGAGTGTGGGTGGTGTAATATGGGTGAACAAAGATGGGAGCAAGGGTAGATGATACAACGGGGGTGGGGTGGAGGGTGGTGGATGCATAGGGGATATGAAAGGACCATGAGTAGGATGTATGGGGTGAGGGATAGGCATGGGGGGTCGTAGTGATAGGGGTGGGGTTTAAATGGGTGGGTGGTTTTTTTTTTAGGGATAGTGTATGGGAGGCGGAGGGGTGAGGGTAATATATGGAGGGGAGTGGATGAGTGAACAGGTGTTTGGAAGAATAATAGGGGTGGGGGGACTGAAATTGTGGTGGTGGTGGGTGAGAAATGGGTGGGGGAGGGAGGAGGGAGGGGTGGGTAGGTGAGAAAGTGGTGGTACCCTAGAATTAGGTGGGTGGGATAATTTAGGAGTTATTTGGGTTAAGAAAGTGGAAAAAAGAGGGGTTTGGGAGGCTTGAGCGGCCAACCCACCCCGGTTGGCCGGAGTTCCGGTGGTCCGGTGATCGGAGTTGGCCAAATGAGATGAAAATAAAGGGGTTGGGGTCGCCCGGGGTTGGGGAATATGGATCCGAAGTCGGATCGTTGATTGGACCACCGGAAGGGGGTGGAGGAAGGGCGTCAACTTTGGCGGAGCCGAGGAAAAAGGAGCGGTAAAGGCTGTTTTAGGGGGATTTTGGGAGAGGTTCTTTAGGAGAAGTTGTAGATCAGGTTGAGGTGAGGGTGTCGGAGAAATTTGGGGAGATTTGAAGGAGTTTGAAAATTTTCTGGCAACTGGAGAAGTGACTGCGGCAGGGGCGACAAGGGGCTGGTGGCAACAGGAGGGTGGTGTAAGGTTGGTGGTGAAATATTAGTGGGTGGGTGGGTAGTTAGGGCGGTGGTGTAGTGAGTGGTGGAGTTGGGGTTAGGGTTTAGGTGGGGAAAAATTGAAGATGGGTCTTGGGGGTGTTTGGGTATGGGGTTAGGGTAGAGTTAGGGTTTCGAAAAAGAGATGACATGTGTTGGGTGAGGGTGGCCATGTGTTGCCCCATGAGGGAGGCCATTTCTTCTCTCATTTGTTCTTGCATTTGGATAAATATCTCATAAAGTGTTCCCTTTTTGGGAGCCGTTAAAATGTGAAAAGCGATGTAAATGAAAAAAAATAATCGTGGTGACACCTCACACACAATGGGGGAGCGACACCTCGCTCTGATACCAATTGACATAACCACACGTCTAATGGCAACTCTAAAGGGATCACATCAATTTAGAGAGAGAAATATAACTAAGCTTTTACTCGAAAGTTCGATCTCCAAATGAGGAAAGAGAGGGATCTATTTATAGGATTGGGAGGTGAGCACTAAAGGAGCAATTAATCAATGTGGGACTTATGCCCATCTGTACAATAAGTCTAAACTCAAGTGTTCACCTAAAGCCCATTCTCTACATAGACCAATATAATATGAAATGAAATAAAATAAAATGCAACATAAGATGAAAATATGATTAACTAATATATTGAGCCAAAAATAAAAGAGGATATGATCAAAATACCCCTCGGATCACATCACAAGGTGCATAGGATTTGATTTCATTATTTACTTGTAGTAGAGATATGTTAATGTGATAAGAAACATTTCCATTAAAATATGAGTTTAAAGACAGATACGAAACTTCCATTAAAATATGTTTATGTCAATTTCACTTTAGCAGATAAGCTTTGTTGTGAGCATCAAGTCGAAATTCTTCCTCCAACAGTAGGCTTAGATGTTGAGTCGCAAGATTTCTATGATGGTTTTGATGCAAGACTTCAAGTTTCTTGTGACGAAGACTTGGATTCTTCCTTTGATGGTGACTACTCTTAGGAGGAAGAAACTGTTGTGGATACGGAAGAATGCTTGGAATATGTTCGTTGTCTGTTTGATGGTATGGTGGAGGTTTCTCAAGGAGTTATAGAACAAGGGTCGCCAATAGGGCTGCTTAAACCTGAAATTGAGTCAGAGGCGTTTCCTTTATATTTACTATCGACGTAAACATTTTGCTGGGGTAATTTTTTTTTTTTTTGGAGGGGGGGTGGGGGCGAAGTGGTGTGTTCTTTCTTCATTCACATACATGATAGGGAAAGGATTTCTTCATTTATATTGAGATAGTATATTAATCCTTCCCACCCTTGTGCTAGTCTTTCATTTCCTATGGTTGCTTTCTCAAGTCTTCCCATTGAGTATAGACAACCGGGGTCTGACGGGGCTCCCCTTGTTAACAAATTGGTTGTTCCTCCCAAGAGCATGCATGATCATAAAGAGTTCCAAATCGCGGAACTTCAAAATGATTCAGATTACAAAGTGAGCCTCCCCAACCTTAACATGAGCGTGATAAATTTTCAAAATGAGTCAACACTATATACAAATGAAGGCGTCGAAGATCCTAATATTTTTGCAATACTTGATGAGTTGCTTGGTAAAATGAATATGAAATTTGTTCCCATCAAGAATAATAGAAAAGGGAGTAATTCTAATAAATTAAAATCAAGAAAAAAAGGTGTGATTGTGAGAGAACAAAAAACTTGAATTTTGGAATAAATTGAAATGGAGTAGGAAAAATATTGCAACATAACGGGGTGAATTTGATGTCTTAATGAAGATTGTTAGTTGGAACACGAGGCCGGTGGGGGGGGGGGGGGGGGGGGCGGGGGATGGTTGGAAAGTAAATAGAAAAAAAGACTCCCCGAAGGTGCTCTAAATAAAGAAAGACCAAATATCGTTGTTTTGCAGGAAACCAAAAAAGAACACGCCGATAGGAAACTGATGTGCAACATTGAGGGGTATACATTTAGAGATTGCTTTTCTTTACCATCCGTTGGTAGATTTGGGGGTATTTTGATTACGTGGGACGTTAAAGTGATCACAACTGAGTCATTGGTGGGTGAATTCTCTGCTCCATTTTGTTTTAGACCGATGTCTGGGGATATTTGGTGGTTCACTGGGGTGTATGAACAAAGCAAGTATTGGCAATATTACTACATTCATCTCTCAAAATTGGAATGGAGTAAGAATGACAAGAAGCATGAAATTTTTTGATAGATTCATTAGGGATGTGGGTCTTAGAGACATTCTTCTAAGTAATCCACAGTCCACGTGATCTAGGATAGGCTAGAGTTTGTCTTGTTCCAGGATTGATAGGTTTCTTCTCTTTATTAGGTGGGAGGGGATGTTTATAAGAGTGAGATAGGAGGTCTTGGTCAGATTAGTTTATGATTATTGGAGGGTGGTGAAAAGGGGGGAGTGATTAGTGAGATTGTCCCTCGAGGATCGAGACGTAACCTGTCTAGGAGTGATCTTGACCAGAGGGGAGAGGGGAGGTGGATGATAAACAACAAAATGATGATGAGATAACAATAATACAATAAGAAATAGTAGTAAATGACAATAATGGGAGGATTTTGAGGAGATCTTAGCTGTTCATCTTCATTTGGGAGTGGAAGTCAACTAGTATGTATGATGAGTGATGTTCATTAAATGGGGGTGATAAGTTTTTTAGGTGGACAATCTGTTAAAGTTGGTTGATAAATTGGATTTGTCTGTTGATCTGGTCTGCTGTTAGGTTTATTTGGGGAAAGTTACAGTATGTCTGGGTTCCAATGTATTGTTGTTTTGTCTGAAATGAAAAGTTGTGGTTTATGTTGTTATCGAGGTTGATGGTGCCATTTTTGCTCTCTTTTATTACGATGGTTGACATGTAGGAGTCTAACAACCTTACTCTTTAGCCTCCAAACGAGTAACCTTGAGGATCCCAAACATATGTGCATATGGTCATCGATTGCCACTATCGATTCTCGTGAGTTCTACCCAACCCCGGTCTTATTTTGGGATTCAATTGTCATACAAAGTAAAAGAGAGTAACATACCTTGGTATTGATGTTCGTCTTGCATTTGTCCTTCCATTGTGAGCGAGTCTTGGACCTTTTTTGGGTCTTCAAGTTGTTATCAATTGTGGTGGTTTTTCTCCATCAATTTGTTCTCTCTTTTATCGATCGTGAGTGTGTGGTAATCGACGGTGATGGAACTGGTGTGTGGTTTTAGCGTAGGTCGATTGAGATTATATTATAGTTGATTGTTATTATCGATTCCTGATTGTAATTCTAAATATCCTACCCTTAAAATAATCGTTCTCCTCTCGTCTTAGACACCAATCATTTCAAGTGGGGGACAAGATCCTCGCGGTTTGAAAACATGTGATTGCAACACAAGCTCCTTGCGACTGTCTGGGGTGTGAGGTAGGGGAGTTGCCATTTACGTATCTTGGGATGCCACTTGGAGCGGCTCACAAAGCAACGTCAGTTTGGGCTCCTGTTATCGAATGGGTGGAGAGGAGGTTGGCGGGATGGAAAGGGGCCTATTTATCGAAAGGGGAATGTCTTAATTTGATTAAGAGTACCTTTTCTAGTTTGCCTACCTATCTCCTATCCATTCTTCCCTTTCGGATTTTCTTTGGGGAGGGAGTGAGGAGGTTTTTAAGTATAGTTTGGTGCGTTGGGATGAAGTATATGTATACCGTTGTCAGTTGGGGGTGCGGGTGTCAAAGACTTGACATGTTTTAATAAGGCATTGTTGGGTAAATGGTCGTAGAGATACGCAATGGGTGAGGAGAGACTATGGAAGAAGGTGGTGAGATTGAGGTGTGGAGAGGAGGATTTCAGTTGGGCTGTTATGCAAAGCGTGTTGCCGTTTCGTGTGGGATTATGGAAACATGTTGGGGGTGGTTGGGGTAAATTCAGTCAAGTGGTCCAATTCCAACTGTGAAATGGCTCGAGGGTGAGGTTCTGGAAGGATAAATGGAAGGGGGAGGATTCTTTGATGAGTCGATTTCCGAGGTTGTTCGGTGTCGCAGTGGATGGTGAGGCTACTTATGTGGGTTGGGAGGGTGGTAAAAGAGTGGGCACCAGCGTTTTGGAGATCTTTCCATGATTGGCAAGTGGAAGAAGTGATGGAGTTTTTGCAATCTCTTGAGGAGGTGGTGTTTCCAAAAGGGGGTGTAGATAGATTGTGGTGGATGGGTGAGGGGAAGGGATAATTTTTGGTGAGGTCTTATTATCGTATCCTTAAAGGGGTTGTGCGGGCCAATTGCCTTGGAGGGCAGTGTGGCTACTAGAGCCCCTCCAAGGGTTGTTTTCTTTGTGTGGACATCAGCAAGAGCGGCAATCCTTACGATTGACAATTTGATTCGGAGGAGGTACTTAGTGAATTGGTGCTGCTTGTTCAAAGGGGATAGGGAGACAGTGGAACACCTTATGATTCATTGCTCTTGGGTCAAATTTCATATGTTGACTTTGTTATTTTTTTTCTCTGAGGAGAGTTACCCACATTCTGATAACCAAAGAAATTGATGTCTTGGAGTATAATGGGGACATTAAAGAGGATTTGAGGAGGGAATTTTTTTTTTCGAGAAATAAGTTTGAAGAGTTTGTTTTAAAAGAAGAAATATCATGGAATCAAAATGTAAGGGTGAAGGGTTTGAGGGAGTGGGTTAATAATTCCTAACTCTTTTAATGAATTGTAAGTGCAATAGACAATAAACTCATGTTAAAGTTAGAGGTTGATGGGAAAATACTTTTGGATAAAGAACATGAGATTGATGAGAAAGTAATCAAATTTTTAGAAAAATTATACACTAAGGATGAGAATGTTGGGTTTGGAGTGAAGGGGCTTGATTGGAATGCGATTGGAGGTGGTAAAACTGCATGATTGGAAAGACAATATGAATGAGGTTAGGAAAGCTTTGTTTGAGTGTGAGGGAAAGCACCGGGTCCGGATGGATTGTCAATGGCGTTACTTCAAAAGAGTGTTGGGATTGTTCAAAGGAGGATGTTATGAAAGTCTGTAAGAATTTATTCCAAAATGGTGTGGTGAATGCGCGGACTAATGCTGCTTTTATTTGATTAATTCCGAAAAAGTTTGTTCTTCGCTTGTGGGATTTAGGACCAATTACTCTTGTCACTTTCTTATGTAAGTTGTTGGCAAAAGTTTTCCTTGAGGTTGAGGATGTGTTGGAAGACACCATCGATGTGTCACAAGGATCGTTTGTTGCGGGTAGTCAAATATTGGGTTTAGTCTTAGTTGCTATAAAGATTTTGGAAGAATATAAATTTTCTAGCAAAGAAGGTGTTGCCTTCAAGTCTTATTTTGAGAAGACATATTGTCATTTCGATTGGGATTTTCTAGACTATGCCTTAGAAAATTAAGGGTTTGGAAGTAGATGGACGTCATGGATTGCAGGATATTTGAACTTGACGAATTTTTTAGTCACGGTGAATGGGAGGCCTAGGGGTAAGGTCTTCGCTAGTTGAAGATTGAGGCAAGGGGACCCCTTCCTTTCTTATTCATTCTAGTAGAGGATGTTTTGAGTTCTACAATGAGAAAAACTTGTGGTAATCACTTGGTGGATGATTTTCTTATTGAGGGCGAGGGAGCGTGTGTCTCGCATTTACAATTTGTGGATGGCGATAATTTTTTGTTACGAGGGAGGAAGGGAAATTTAAAAAATTGTTGGGACATTTTTGGGAAATTTTAGGATTAAGAGTGAATATGGCAAAAAGCGTGATAGTTGGGATTAATGTGAAGATAGTGTGTGAGGCCGGTTGCCAAATTAGTTCATGGCCTTCAGAGTATATGGGTTTGCCTTTGGGTGGCAACCAAAGAAGCTTACCTTTTTGAGATCCGGTATTTGAAAGGATGTCCAAAAGGATAGAGGGGCAGGGGATATGATGTATTTTCTAAAAAGAAGGTAGACTTTAATTCAAGTGGTATGAAGTGGCTTATCAATCTATTTTTTTCTCTCTTTAAATTATAGTAAAACTTGCTAAAAAATTGAAAAATTAACGAGGGAGTTTCTTTGGGAAGGTTACGGGGAGGAAAAGAAAGATCAATTGGTTAACTAGAAGCTTGTGTGTAATCCAGAAGAAATTTATCACTTGTCGACAAATGGTTGTGGAGATTCCCTTTGGAATAAGAATCTGCTCGGGGCTCCATGATTCGGAGCAAATATGGGACTCATGCTAACGGTTGTGAGTCCAAAGTTGCCAATGCCCTTCGAAGTTTCTTTCTCCTTGACTTGTTTCTTTGAAAAACTTAATAGCATGTTGGGGTTGGTGGTAAAGTTCATTTTTGGGAAGATTGTTGGCTTGGGGAGAGCAAAATGGCTTCTCTTACGTCTAAACTATATCACTTGTCTTCCTATCCTCATACTTTTATTTACAATCACACATCTTGGTCTTCCCCTCTTGATAACTCAAGTGAATTCCATTTTAGAATAAGCCTTAATAATCGTGAAATTGAGGTATTCATATCTCTCCTTGGCTTGATTGAGGGTGTCCCTTCAGTTAAGAACGGGGTCGACAAAAGAGTATGGGTTTACAACTCTTGCGACGGGGGGGCTTTTCTTTTATATCTTATTCAAATCTCTTATCAATTACCTTTCTTCCCCTCACTTTCAGCCCTACAAAATGATATGGAAAATTGGAATTCCTCCAAAAGTTTAAATCTTTGGATGGTGAGCGGCCCTTGATAAAGTGAACACCTGTGACATGATCCAATGGAAGAATCCTAAATCCTTACTTTCCTCTTCATGGTTTATTTTATGCAAAAAAGGATGATGAAAATATTAATCATCTCTTGTTGCATTGTGTGTTTTCGAGATTCAGGTGGTACAAAACTTTTATTGAATTTGGACATTTAAGGGGATTTCCTAATGCTTGACATGAATTCGTTACCGTTGATTGGTTAACCTTAGGTTCGGGGGAGAAAAGTATGAGCTTATGGAGATGCATCATCATGATCCTGGTATGGTCTATTTGGCTGGAACGAAACACTACTATTTTTGAAAACAAGGAGACGGATAAGGAAGAGGTATGGGAAAAGTCAAGATTTTAGCGGCTTTATGGGCTTCTTCTTTGGAGACTTTTAAACATCTTAATATAAGTTTCATTTTGAATCATTGGAGGGATATTATCTTCGACTAAAAGAAGATTTGTTTTTTCTCAACTCCAAATGGTTGTAAGACTTCTGTTTCATGTCTAGTTATTTGGTTATTTATTTTATCCCCCTTTCTTTCTGTTGTTCAGTGGACTGCTGGTCCATCCCCATGTTGTACTCATCTCTTTTTCCAATTATATATATATACGGTCAGGCTCCTATGCGGATTAGCTACCTTCCAAAAAGTTGTGGTACCACTTTGCCTTTTATGGACCACCTTCCATTTCTAAGGTTTCTTGGAATATAAATTTCTACCCCAATAATTTCTAGAGTCTATTTAAGCTTATTTTAAAATCTAATCAATGTGGAAGCCTAACTGTAAAAGGTTCAGGGCTACTTCTTAAGATTTCTCCGTAACTATCGTACTGTATTTCAAAATAGTGAGGATTATCTATCCAAATATTTTCCTCAGGGTGTCTAGAAATTTCAAGAGATTTTGAAGGAAAATAATCTAATCTTAAACACCTTATGTGGTATTGAGGTTTTATTCGTCTAGTTTCTTTATATATTTGATTAACAATATGAATTATATCGTTTTCTATAAATTCGTCTCACTCACTCTCACAGTAGGATGACAAAAATCTTCGATAAGTTCTTGAAGCACCTGTCTATATGTATTTAAGAATATGACGAAAATTTAATTAAAACAGTTCTTGTTTCAGCTAACCTTTTGCGTCTAATATATTTTAATACGTTTATAACATCTCTAAGTATTCTAGTATATTCTTGATATTATTCTGTCTTGAAAGTTCTTCTGCGAAATCTTCAGTTTTGAAGTCTTGTTTAAAGAGATCACGGATCTCTGTTCTAATTATTTCTATTCTAAGTACTTCACATATTAACCACTCAATAATCAGGTCTATGTATTTGTAAGTACCTCCTGCGTATATTAAAGCAGTTTCTATATGTAATCTTTCTTGGCGGTCTGAGAGAGTCCACTCGTGGATTTCTCTTATTGAGTCTATATTTGTTTGATTAACAAACGCTAAAAAGTCTGTAGTTATGCGAAGGCTCGTGCAAGTGTTTTTGAAATTTAACAATAATTTTTGAAATAGCTAGGGGTTTTGTTCGAGGTTATACCTTCCTTCTGGTCTATAATTCCTTTATCTTCTTCCCTTTTTCTCTTTAGTTTGTTACTATTCTTCTCCGACCTGTACCTCCTGCAACTCTCTTTTTATGTGTCGCACCTCAATCCTTTGTCGGAGTTAAACCCATTTCCTCCTGCCTGTACGCCACCACGCTTAATGCCCACCCGACTAACGGCTCACGGTAAATCGGCACCAGACGACGGTTCAACAGTATAACACCTACGTGCTACACCAGAGGTTCCACACAATAGTCCTCTATGAACAGAATGCTGGAGATGTTTGGAGAATAATAATGTAAAAAAAGAGATTTCTGGAAAAGAACATACTTTTATTGCATAACACAAGTACATATAACTCTCCCCTCTCCCCTAGCTGTGAGTGGTTTACTCACTAATTTGCACACTAATTTATACAAATTACTCTCTTACTACCTCTCTCTTTTTTTCTCTCTTCCTTTCACCACATTAAGACTCCCTCTTTTATAGCTTAAGGGATATTACAACTGGCAACCGGCTGTGGAAAACAAAACCGATGAAAGAAAAAAAATATTAATGTCTATAATGATTTGCTTTACATAAAGCAAAATTGTCGTCTTTCAATAATTTCTTCTAGTGGCCCATTGAGGTTAGGGCTATTCCCAAAAAGCAAACCTGTCGTCTTGTGATAATTTGGACGAATCTTCTGCTTTTCAAAAAGTGATCTAATAATTTCGAGTCACGGGTTCTCCATCTTTAATAATTCTTCGGATAGAGAGGGGCCCTTCTCTGTACCGTCTGTGTCTTCCTTTGTCTGTTTTGGATGTTTTGGATGGAGCATTATTGTTACTGTAGTATTAATCAATAAGACCCACCACCCTAGCTGGCAGAGCTACCTCCACCACTTCTTTAGATTCTCTTCTAAGCCTACTATTGAATGGCTCATTAGCTTGAATGATTAAGTCTACATTATGGTATACAATATACCATCTTTCTTGCCAGTTAAAAGTTCCCTAATCTCAATTGTTTCCATGGCTTGGGCAATCTGAAATTTGGACTTGTTTACAGATAATTCTTGGTATCGTCTTCGAAAGAATCTCAAAGTCTTCAGAGGATGAAAATCTAATGAGTCTAAATCCTTCAACCCTTTTCTCCCTACAAGAATTTGGAGGAATCTGATAAATTCTAGCAAATAAGGGAAAAAATTCTTCTATCTTCTTGGCATACTCGTGGACAGTTTTTCAAAGAGTAATGCGTCTTCTACGGTCTATATTTCACGTAAACTACACGTCAATCACTAAAAAGAAATACCAAACCTTAATTTTAGAGAGAGAATCAAAAGTTGTCTTATATTCCAAGAATGACAAAAGTCAGTACATATGAGATTACATGGGGTATTTATATGGGAAGGGTTACTTGCTAATCAAGTAATTAGCTAAAATGACTAAAATGACCAACTAAAAATAAAAGAATGCCTAATTAGTCCCAAACATGCTTGGAGACCAATTAAAGCCTAAAAAAAAAGAAAACTAATACAAAATATTACAAAATGACAATTAAACCCTAAAATGACCCATTTTCATCTTTCTCCCCGTCTTCAAAAGAGTTCGTCCTCGAACTTGAAATGTAAATGGTCAGTGTGGTGAGGCATCCTTCCAAGAATTCTTCAATTTGATGTGGGAGACGCCCACGTACGTGACTTGCGTACCGACTTTCAAGAAACCCAAAAATTTAGGCAAGAATTGCAAGGGTTTAGGCTTTCTTGATGTAGGGTTTGGTTTCATGGGTATTTGGATAGGGCATCGGGGTTTGTGGTAAGAAATTTGAGGGAGGCTAGGGTTTGAATTAGGATTGTAATTAGAAATTAGGGTTTCTTGGGTCGGAGGGTTTAGTTGGAGAATAAGGGCCGTCGAGGTCGTTGGTAGAGGCAAGAGGTCCGGCCGGCAGTCGCAAGGGCTGTTCGACCCTGTTTTGAGCAGCAGTGGCACTAGTGTTTCCCCCGGTGGATTCACGTCCGACCAGGGTTAGATTGACCTCGAGGGCCTTCATAGTGGCGGGATGTTGAATTTTGGAGGAGAGGAGTTGGAAAAGGGTTTCAAATTTTTGGTTGAGGTCTTGGAAAACTAGGGCTTGCTTTTCAATCATGTTCCTCAATTCTTGAATCTCGTCATTATTTTGTTTGGATTTCTTAGGAGCCATTACGAGTAGTATACGATTTTGAATACCAACGCACCAATACACCACTTGGGGAACAACACCTCGCTCTGATACCAATTTGACGTAAACTACACGTCAATGGCTAAAAAGAAATACCAAACCCTAATTTTAGAGAGAGAATCAAAACTTGTCTTATATTTCAAGAATGGCAAAAGTCAGTACATATGAAATTACATGAGGTATTTATATGGGAAGGATTACTTGCTAATCAAGTAATTAGCTAAAATGACTAAAAAGTCCCAAACATGCTTGGAGACCAATTAAAGGCTAAAAAAAATAAAAGAACTAAAATAAAAGAAAGGTTAATACAAAATATTAAAAATTGACAATTAAACCCTAATATGGCCCATTTCCATCAATATGAATGAGTCCAATGAACCAATAGTCTGCAAGAGTTATATGTGCCATTTCTGTTTCTCCAAAAAGATAAATTTTTGGAACTTATTTGAAGAAGCCACTAATTATTAAGGCATCTCCATTAATCTCAGATAATAACATATTGAAATGCTCAATAATGCTATCATCCTCTTTCGGACAGTCTTCTGAAATTGGTAGATTATTATTACCAAATGGTATAATAATCTTAGTCTTAAAAGTCTTTTGTTGATAATAGAAATTATCAACAGGTCAAGCTTTGGAGGTTTCTCCAAGAGTCTGAGCATATGTCTGAGTCTGAAGTTTAGGAATAACAGTACCACTGAGTTAGGTAACTGTAAGTCTTTGGGTTCTCATGAATCTAGCAGCAACCACTACATTCTGCTTGAATTTTACCCATAGCTTATTCTTCACATTCCACTATATGTCATCTATAAGAGTATTTTCATCGTCTGAAAATTCTCGTCTATATTTTATGAAGTCTGGATATCTTCGATCTGATTTATATTGGGTAAAATACATTTTTTCAATAAGTCTATTTTGGGCAACAATTTCATTTCTTGATTTTCCAGGAGGAACAAGAATATCATCGAAGTTTTCTAGAATCGGTCTTTCTTGATTGTCTTGGATGAGTCTGAGTTTGTTTTTGCATTTTACCCCCTTTTGGTTTTACGCGTCTAAGATAGTCTGCAATGTCTTTGTTTAGTCTAGAGTAACTCATGGTGTCTAAATCTTCTATTTGCATTATAGAATAAGAGATAATATTAGTATTAGCAAACATGGGTTCTCTAGATATGATGTCTGGAATGGTATTTTTACGTCCCTTAATATGTATAACAGAGAAGTCATATCCATTAAGCAATTGCTGCCATCTAATTAGTCCATTAGTTCTTGATTTTGATAAGTCATAAGTCTCTGAATTTTACTGCATAAGATGAATCAATATAAACAGTAAAATGCTTGGGTCTAAGAAAAAGCATATATTTTTCTATAGTCCTTACTATGGCTAAAACTTCTTTTTCGTGGGCACTATATCTTATTTCTGGATCAGTAAAAGTTCCAGAACTATATCTACAAAGTTTTCTCTTTTTAGTATGATGATCAATAACAAAGTATACTGCTCGCCATTGTTTATCAGAGGCATCCGTTTCTACTATAAACTGGTTTTTAGCATTAGGCAGTTCAAGTAAAAGAATATTCTTGACTGCTTCTTTGATCTGTCTTATAATTTCAAAATCATCTTTAGTTCATTTAACAAGATTAGTCTTATCTATTTCTTTTAATTTGGATGTTAAGCTTTGTCTTTTTGAAGCAAGGTTCTTAATAAAGTCTGCAGCACAATTAAGCAATCGTAAAAATGATTATAATTGTTTTCTATGTCTAAGTTGGTCTGGGAATTCAAGAATCTTCTTGGTTATGTGTTTTGCTAAGGATAATTTTCCTTTATTAATATGCATTCTCACAAAGTCTATTTCTGTCTCGAATAATTGCATTTTCTTATCTGAAATAATAATTCCATATTTATCTAATTTTAAGATGATCTATTTACAGTGGTCTACATGCTCTACTTCAGTCTTGCTAGCTACAAGAATATCTTCTATGTAAACAAGACAAAATTCTGAATAAGGTCTAAAAATATTATCCATTCTTCTTTGAAATACTTGAGGGGCATTCAAGTATCCAAATGGCACTATTAACCATTCATATTTTCCTTGAGGCACACTAAAGGCCGTCCAAGTTATATACTGTCTGGGTGCATCTTAATTTGCCAGAAGTCTGACTTGCAATCAAGCTTACTGAATATAATTTTGTTTTCAATTAGATTGATTAAATTATTCTTGTCTGGTATCTTATAAGAATCGAAATCACAATTCTTATTAAGGTGTCTATAATCTATGATCATACTTCTTTTTCCTCTCTTTCGCTCAGACTCATTTTGAATGTAAAAGGCAAGGCTATTATGTCTACTTTTGCTTTCTGTAACAATGCCTAGCTTAAGCATTTCATCTATGTCTTTTTTAAATTCTTCTCTATCTTCTTGTGAATATCATTTCTTTTAATTTCCACCATTAATAGTGGCATTTGGGTTAATAGGAATAATTTCACAATAACTTTGGTCTTTGTCCCACTTAGCAATGAGATTTTCTCCTAAAGTAGGCTCTGCTAATTGCCTAATCTTTTCTTTTTTCTGCTTCTATATCCATTTTCTTTTGTTTGGATATATCTTGGATCTTTAATAAGGCTTGTTGGGCTTGATCTAAAATTTCTTGTTTTATAAGCGCAATTTGCTTACAACATTTGGTCTGGACACTTACATTCTTTTTGTAAGGGTTTAGGTATTTCTTGAGCTTCTTGTTGGTTTGTAGGTCTAGGTCCACCATGCTCAGCTAAAGAATTCTAATGGGTTATAGGTCTATAATTGGGTTGACATGCATAAGGTCAAAAGCAGTCTTGTGATCAATTAGAGGGGCTATAATATTTAATTCCTCTTTATCACTAAGTAATATCTTATCGTTATACTGAGTATAAGGATGGCATTTACTAATAAGATCTTGTCCTAAAATAATATTTCCTGTGAAACTAGGATGGGGATCCATAATCTAATACTGGTGATTTCCAGTTTTGTTAGCCTGATTTTCTAATTTGAAGAAAATAGGAATAGTCTGAAAGTATAAAGTGAATGGTTCTCCATTAGCTACCTTGCGATGGATCTCTTGCTAGAGTCTTGAAAATATTTTTCAGGGAAAACATTTGCCTTACAAATACTCTGAGAGCATCCTGTATCTATAAAAGCTGAAAGTCTGTTAGGATAATCTTTGTGTTGTATAAATAATTCTACAAAACAAGCATTCGGTTTAGTAGAAATTCCTAAATTGTTCTTTTTTTGAATAGATATTCCTTTACGAGGCTTATCTATGAAATCTAGCGGTGTTAAGTCTTTTGTACTACTTTATGAGTATTTGTCTTCTTGATCATAGGAAATTCCCTTTCCTTTTAAGTCTTCATTTTCTTGTAATCTTTTGGCTATATTTTTATCAATGTCTTGATAATATAATTTAATATCGTGGTCTATTTGAGCATTATACTGAGTATTATAGATTGCTCTTAATCTAGTTCTCCAACATCCTCCATGGTAGTGTAGTTGGCAAATAACACAAACCATAAATAGTTCTGTTTGTATAGTCTCAAAACATTTTACACAATTAAAGTCTTTCTTGCGACATTTCATTTCGAATGTGCAATAATGTTCTTCATCGTAGTAACATCTTGGAATATATGTTAGTAACTCAGGATTACTAACTGTTCATCTTTTCTTTAAAAAGGGGCTTAACATGCATTTATACCATGCGTCTTCAGAATCTATATAATCATCTTCTCAATCAATTTGCATCATATATAAGTCTAGAGTATCTTGGGGGAATCTTTATACTCATCAGTATCACTGCTATAGTCTTCTGGATCACTATCTGTATGTACTATAGACACTGGCATTGCCATCATTTTCTCTGTCTGATATTTCTATAGCATATAGTATATTTAATTCTTCTTGATCTGCAAAGTCTAATATTGTATTAATAATCTTAATACTTTCTTTATCTTTCTTGTTAGGGCAATCTTTAGCGAAGTGTCACCACAAGTCCAACATTCTTTGGTAGCAGTCTTAGATTCAACTACTTCTTTTTCTTTTCTATAATTAGGAACTTTCTTATGTTTATTGGTATTCTTTTTAAAATATCATCTTTGGTTAAATCTATTTTTCTTAGCTCTAAAATTCCTTTCTCTAAAGGTAGTAGATGGTCTGAATTTATATTTCTTTGGAAAACCTAAAGGCCTAGTCCTTTGTTTCCAATCTGGTTTATTCTTTTTGAATTTCCTTTCTTTAAATTCATTACCACATCCTCATTGGATTGGAGCAATGTCTCTTTCATCTTTATTTGGAGGAATTTTTTGGAAAGTTTCTTCAGGTTAACTTTCCTTAAGTTATATCTCGTCTATTGGATATAATACAGTCTTTGACAAAATTAATTCTTTCTCCAAGGGAATAACTCCGGCAAATCTTGGCCAATTCCTGTATTTTTTAATTAGGATTTGCCCAATAGCTGATATTTTTCTAAAATATTCATCTGTTACGATCTCACCAAATTCTTTAATTTGGTAATATAACTGTTCGTAATTATTGCCATATTCATTGATCTTATCTAATTTGCAAATACTAAAAAGAGCTAGTTTAGTTTTTGCTAAGTCTTGTTCATTAATTTGAGCTAGATGTTCAGCTCTAATGAATTCTATTGTAAATAATTGAATATATTCTTAAATTGATCTTTCATCATGATGCTGTCTCATTTTCTCAACTTTAGTTATGAATTTTGCATTTGTAGCTTGTCTAAGGTTGTCTAAATAATTCTTAGCAATTCTTCTAATGGATTGCTCAACATATTGTTTACATGAACTCGCATCCCATTGTTCATTAGATGCAAAACACATATTCATTTGATTACGCCATTCATTTAAGGCTTTCTTTCTATCTTGAACATTATCTAAATTAAGGTATATCCCAACTGGATTTATGGTTTGACTTGCCATGGTCTTAATATGAGTAAAACTCTTGTCACTAGTTGAAAAATCTTTTATATAATCAGGTTTGGTCTTTACCAAAGTATTTGAATAAATAGGAATATTTATTCCTATTGGTTTACTAAAGAGTTTAGGAGCATCGTTCAGCCTACTACCGGTTCCAATTTCCTACTTAGCAGGATCCTGTGTAGTTGACATTAATCTTTCTTCTCCTTCTTATATTAATCTAAGGTTTCTAAGAAGTTCTTTTGTATTCTTAGATTCTTCTATTTTTAATATACGATTTTGTGATATCATATTAAATCTATCTTTGTCTTCGAATCTAACAGAATGACTTCTATTAAGATGTTCTTTAAATGTCTTCATGCCCAATTCTGAGGGTTCTCATGTCCAAAGTTCTGGATTCTAGCTCTCTCTAACTAAATCTTTTTGTTCAAATGATTTCTAGGTCTAATTGCTGGAGCTTGTTTTAATAAGCTAGAGCTAGCTTTACTACTACATTCTCCTTTTGAGGGATTACCCATATTTCTAAATCTAATTTCTTCAGTATGGAGACTTTTGATAATTGCCTTAGGAGGACCAAACTGGATGGTAACATTTCCAGTGACATTGTCTTGATTAATAAACAAGGGTTTATTTTGTATAGTCTCAGTTTCATGGAATTCTGGCAATTGCTAAAAAGTTTGGCTTTTTTTTCTCATAGATACAGTATTCCTAATACTTGTAAGTATGATTGTAGTCTGAATTATTGGTTCTAGCCAATAGTTCTTTATTAAGTCCACCACTAGGAATTCCCGATTGCATTCCTTCATAAGGGAATTGGGAGAATTTCACATAGCTTTGGAATTCTATATTGATATTAGCATCTGGGATAATATAATCTTCATAGCCACTAGCATATAGGATTAACTTAAAATGTTTGGTTGTGTCTACGATTACTGTAAATGCTGGAATGACATTAAAGTATCTACTATTATCTGACATTTCTAATTGGGCTATCCCAATAAATTTTTCTCAAAATCTTTCCATCTTTTATCTATTAAACAACATAATATGTTGATATTATTTTGAGGTTTATGTAATCCTTGGATTCTTGCTTGAAAGAGTCCAAAGGTTGGGAACTGGAATTTTATATCAGTTTCTCTTAATTTTATATCAGTTTCTCTTGATCAACCATTCTGAGTTAAAAACTTGAAGCTCGATATAGGACTTGTCTATCATATGATTTTTACAATGATAAGTCATGTTATAATTATGAGTCTTGGGAGTGCTTCCTTCTTTAACGAAGTTTATGTATCTAACTGCTGGAAGTTGTCCATTATGTATGGAATCTTCTACAATTTTCCAGTCAACTTCACCCCATTCTTTCCATTGAAGAGGGTTGGTGAAATTTATATCTTTCCACCATGTTCTAACATTGGAGGATGAGTTTCTAAGTCTTTGAATCTTAAAATTATTATGTCCGATATTTGGGATAGGGCTAGCTATCTTACTAGTCTTATCTAATCCATCATTTATGATTCTTCTAGTTATGGTCTTTCTTTCCTTCTAAATTTACAGGTGATTACTTGTTTTTGTTCAAGTCTTTTTTCAATTCTTTCTAAATAGTCTGAATAATCCTTTTGTCCTTTTATCTGACTAAGGATTTCTTCTTTAAAGAGCTTATTTTCTCTTCTAACATTTTCATCAATTTCTTCATTATGCTTAGCAAGATATTTAGCAACTTTTGTAATATAGTCTTTTACTTCATCATTTTTTTCTTGTTTTTGCATTGATTCTTGCATTGTTCTTGCTTCTATAAATTCTATAGATTTTTCTATTTTATCTAAACGTGTTAGAATAAATGGGGTGTCTAATTCTGCTTGGGAAGGCTTATCATATATAAACTTAATTCCCTTCATAATTTCTTCATATTTTTCTTCTGCATGAGCTATATTAAGTCTAAGTTCATTAACAATATTATCCATTCTGGATAGGTTATGGCTTTCCATATTGTTAAGATAATTGGCTAAATTTTGTTGAAATTTTACAAAGTCTGTATAAAAGGTGGTTAAACCTTCTGTCTTAGCTTTAAAATCTAATTGTAAGTCTTTAACAAAGCATCTATTATAGTATTGTGTGGTTGCTATAGATGTTGAGATTAAATTTAATCTCTCAAGTATAAGTCTTGATGCCTTAGCAGCATTAGCAATTTCATTTTCATTTATCTGGTGGTAAAATCTTTCATCACTTATCTTTTCTAGAATTCTTGGGTAAAAATCTGTTAGGGTCTGAATGGAGAGGTTTTAGGTACCTCATTCCGATCAGATTTAACTATTTCCATTAGGAAGATAATTGTATAATCTTGAAATAAGTTTGGCTTGTTCTTTGATGAGTTTGACTAGCTCACTTTCTTAATTTCTTGTCAGAATTTTAAGTTCTGATATTTCCTTGTTAAGGACTTCTTTGTGATTAGTCTTAGTATTTATATCTTGTAATACTTGTACAAGGTCTATGGGGATTTGGCTGTCTATTTCATGTATTTCTTTTGAAATATTTTTGATCTCTATTTCTAGAGATTTGAAGTCTGTGGATAATTGTCTTAAAATAAGGAGGATACACTTATTTTGGTCTAATATGCTATTAATAGCACTAGCAGTAACTTGTCTGCGTGTTTGGCTGGGATGTGTTCGATGTGTGAACAATCGTCTATGTGAGAGGTTAAGCAATCTTCTGGGTCTAAGTCAGTTATGGGGATAGGTTGGTAGTCTGGATGGGTTCCAAAAATATCTTTGTAAATGCGTTGGATAAATTCGAAGGGAATTAAAGTCTTTTACTAATATTGGTCTGAAAGGAGCGTCTGGGCGCTGATACCAGATTTAGGATTGGGTCGGAATTCGGTCGGGTTTCTCTTTCTACAGCCAGGGTTCTGCTTTTCTTCTTTATCTTTTTAGGGTCTAAAATATAAATCTATTATTATTATAGTCTTGAAAAGGATTTTATTATAAGACGAGGGGACCACTAATAGAAAATAACAAATTTAACTTTGGAACCATGTTGGGAAAAAGACATTCCGCACCGTGTGCGCACGGATCCGTCCGCACCTGAGACTAATACTATATATGTATATAAATAATTGGGAAAATAGATGAGGTGATGAGAAGTTAACGGACATGGCCGTATGAGGTGGTGAGAACTGTAATTTGTTTTTTTAATCACAATTCCCAGAAGTTAACGGACATGGCGTATGAGGTGATGAGATGATCTTGAGAGGGAAAATTGAAGTGCAAGAGTTAACGATAGATTTCAACCATCCATGGTGTTTTGCATAAGTTATTTATAACAACCCCCCTTTCATATCATTAGTATTATTATTTTATTGTAACGTGACAATTGTAACTCATTGAATCATAGTAATCAATAGCACCCTGATATGTAAACAAGCGCACAGTAAGGATTAGGGGATTAGGTGTACGAATATGTAATGATGTATGTGTACATTCCGCCGACATAATTAGGATGATTACCACTGTTCTAAAAAACCCGCCTAGGCTCCGCCTAGGCTTGAGGCTTGGGAGAAACGCCCCGCCTTAAGCTTTTTACGCCTTATTCTTGGTAAAACCCTTAAGGCGCACTTTTTCCTAAAAACAACAATGCTTTAGTAAAACGATATCGCCTTTTAAAGAAGTTTTTTACAAACCGGACCATTATCTCATCCAAAAATAATCAAATAGTATTTTAATTTGCATATATTCAGGCATATTTTTATGATATGTACAATTTTAGTATTTTAATAGCCTTGTTATGGTTAAAAAATATTAAAATATATTAAGAAGGCCTAAACTCCTTTTCACGCCTAAGGCCCGTTTAGGCTTCTAAGGCTTAAGGCTTGGCCTCCACCCTTCGATCACGCCCCGCGTTTTTTAGAACCTTGATGATTACTGATGTGCACGGATGGTGGGCCTCTCCCCGCCCCCTCCTGGGGCTGGCGTAAATATCAAGGGGTGGAAGGGGAGGTGGGGTGGGGAGATTTTGTTTCAATAGTATTATAATTAGTTTTGGATTTTAGGAAATATTTTGGGTAACAGAATATAATATCTTTTCTATTTCCTTTCATATCTTTTAATTATGTGTCTTATCACCACCGTGTAAGGTCCATAAATACATATATAAAGGCCTCGCTTCCATTTTGTAATTAACTACCAATTTTTATTGTTTTTAATATTATGCCAAAATTCAAGAAATGTTGGTCATGTCTGAAATAAGAATTTTATATTTATATAATGCTTACATTTGATATGAAACTTTTTTGGAGGTGTCCATGTGATGTGCTTTGTGATATGTAGCGACACATAGCGTGTGGTTGTGCTCCCGGGAGAAGACTGTCTTTTATTTTGTATTTTAGCTTTGGGTAATATTGTCAATTCTTTTTATTTTTAGTATTTAATTGGTCTCCAAGCATATTTGGGGCTAATTAGTCATTTTTAGTTATTAGTTGTCCTTTTAATCTTTTGGGTCATTACTTGGTTACCAAGTAATTTTTCTCCTACGGTTCGTACGAGTTACATTGGTCCCGTGCGAGGTGCTTGTGCCTCTTACGGGACCGGTTTGCTGCTGTTTACTTTTTCACCCTTTGATGGCATGTTTTTAAGCCTAAGTCTATCCGTCTACAAATTCTCCTCGTATACTCAAACCGAGAATCCCGTGACTACGCGTTTAGTTCGTACAAGTTACATTGGCCCCATGCGAGGTGCTCGTGCCTCTTACGGGACCGTTTTGTGGTTGTTTTACATTTTCACCATTAGACGACTTGTTTTTGTGCCTAAGTCTAACTATTTGCAAATTCTCGTTGTATTCTCGCTGTTAACATAATTAAAGACCAGGCCCTTGGCGTTCATTTGTAATTACACTTGAATATTGGGAAAGAGAATATATAGAGAGAAAGAAACCCATTTCCTTAGTTTAGTTTTATTTGTTGTGTTAGTGTTGTGTAGTTGTAATAATGACGCTTCCGCATTCATAGATTCATATCAAATTGGTATCAGAGCTGCGTTTGTTCTTGGTGTTCATCGTAGAGCGTGAAGTGGGTATCGAGTTATGGTTCTAACTCGTCCACCCTTCAATCGTTAGATTGATAACTGTCCAATAGGAATCGGGTGGATGGAAACCCTAGATTCCATCACCACTAATTGGGGGGCTACCAACCTTTTTAGCCTCCACCTTCCACCCTCCATCACCACCTTCCTCCACCGCCCATCTCTTGCCGTTACACAACCGCCACTTCTCCAAAATGCAGCACCATCTTCTATCTCACCCCTAAATGAAACCCTAGCCCTAACCACAAATCCACCCCTTTTGCCTACCTTTCTGCCTTAATCACCTTTTCTAGACCCCATGACCCTCGGCCAGAAAACCCCAACTACTGCCCCCTCTCCGCTGCCATCGAAAAATTTCAACCTCTTCCGATCAACCTCAAAATTTACCAACAGATTTGCCTTAGGCCAATCTATTAATGTCTCCAAAGGAGCGACGCAAAAAATACCGAAAAAGGGTTAAAAATGCTGACGACGACCCGCCTCCGACGAAGTTGTCGCCCAGTTTTTGTCACCCTTATGTTTTTTTGTCATTTATCCCCCGAATCAATCATCCCCACACTTGGGCGAGTATACCCCCGCCCATATGCCACATCCGGTGGCCAGGCGATCCTCTGCCTGGCCGGATACTGCCCCAACCCGTTTTACGCCTTTTTTTCCCATCCTTTTACCCCTGAAATATTCCCTCATCACCCTTCCCCCTTCCCCCTTTCACCCCACCCCACCCCAAATCCTAGTTCCCCTTCCCCTTTTTCTTAGACCTAATCTGCCCCCACCCCCTTTTTAGCCTATTTTCATCCTTTTCCCGCTCATCTATGCCCAACCACAATCAAACTCGATCAAAGACGGACCTCCCTACTTTGACGCGATCTCCTACCCCATATTTAACCTCAAATCCGGTTAAAATTAGTCTAATGGCCCATTTTTGACACAACTCAAGACTTACATGAAAAATGCGTCTCACTTTGAATCCATTTCCGATTATTTGCCATTTTTGGGGCCGACTTTCCGTAACGTCGCCGCCTTCAGTCCGCTTGTTTTGCCATTGTATTCGCAAAGGTGAGGTCGCCGGAGTTTTTGTCCGGTCAGATTCAAGGGTCCACCAAGCCAAGTTGCAACCATGTGCTCGTAATGTAGAGAAGGCGGATATGGTCGTCAGTTTTTGGTTGCTCGAATTTCTTAGGGAACATTGTCGGGATTTTGGTACATTAGACCCATTATTGATGAGGTTCATACGTATGAGACTAATTAAAGTATGGGTAGCCCCTTTTGGTTGATTTTGATTGGGGCCTGAAATTTTTGAGGATTATATCATGTGCAATTGATGAGTCACCCTACACACTCGAGGACGAGCTTTTCGAAGACAAGAAGATGATGTGTTTTGTGATACGTAACGACATGAAGCGCGTGGTTGTGCTCCTAGGAGAAGATTATATTTTATTTTGTATTTTAGTTTAGGGTAATGTTGTCTTTAATTGGTCTCAAAGCATGTTTGGGGCTAATTAGTCATTTTTAGTTCTTAGTTATCCGTGTTAGTCTTATGGGTCATTATTTGGTTACAAAGTAATTTTTCTTCTATAAGTAGGCCCTTGGCGTTCATTTGTAATTACACTTAAGTATTGAGAAAGAGAATATAGAGAGATAAAAGAAATCCATTTCCTTAGTTTAGTTTTATTTGTTGTTGTTGGTGTTGTGTAGTTAATAGTTGTTGTGTAGTTGTAATAATAACGCTTCCGCATTCATAGATTCACATCACCATGGTTCATAGCCATCCTTTGTTATATATAAACACTGATTAGATCGATTTTCTCTTCTTGGCAGTTGGGACGCTTGTATCAGATGCTTGAAGGACTTGGTACACAAGTAGAAAAAGATGGATTGCTGGATAAGTACAGGAAGCCTGAATTAAATGCATCATTAGCTGAGGAATGGTGCGGTTTGGCCAGGAATTTTTTAAAGGCGCTTCCATATTCCCTCACTTCTAGTCAGCTAAGTGCTGTTTCAGAAATTATTTGGGATCTGAAACGACAAGTTCCCATGAATAGACTTTTGCAGGTCTTGGATTTTCCTGGACACTCTTCTTTAACTTGTTGAATTTCTTACTGATTGAATATTGTTTCTTCTCACATCAAATTCTAATTTAAGACAAATGACCTATTTTATGATGTCACGGGCACAGGGAAGATGCTTCCACTACTTTATTAGATTAGAATTCTAAGTTAAAGCTCTACCCATTTCCAGTTCTTATCTTTTGTTTTATTTGTCATTTTTTTCTTGGAAAATCCTTATCTTGGTGATTTACTTGTCCAATACTATGCTTGGTATATTAGGATTCCTTCTTAGGTTTCACCCATTATGTGGTTGGCTTCACAGGGTAACTCTCTCTCTCTCTCTCTCTCTCTCTCGCTCGCGCGCGCGCGCACACACACACACACACACAGGAACAATAAGAAAAGCATAGACAGAGTTACATCGAAAACACTCCCAAGCCTTTATTTTTCACTCACAAATACAAAAGTGAAAATTTACCCAAGGCTCATGACCACTTATATACTGTACAACAGTTACACACTCTTAACTCCTAGGACATGTGGTCTACCGAATACCTCCCTATATACAAATAACTCTTTTGCTACCCGCTAAGTCTTTCTTTCACGTTTTTCAAACACTGGATTCCATTATGGATGATGAATATCAATTTATTAATAACTCATGACCATTTGTTGTCCTTACTCCAATCTCACATCCCACCTTGCCAAATTTTCCAACCACATGTCCTCCAAGTTAATCCCCAATACTGGCACTTTAGCTATATGAATTTTCATTCCAAACACATAAATGATGAAAAAAATGATATCATCCGCGAAATTGAAGATGTGATGTGCAAACAGAGCCTTAAGCCATTTTGTTCACATGGCTATATTCTTTTAGATTCCTGCCTCACATTCTAGTTGATATCAGTCTTCACTTGATCTTGTATAAGGTGTCAAAGCCTGTCAAGTTACAGTTCCTGTATTAGCATTGTATGACACATGATTCTGATATTTGATATTCAGTAAATTTCGTTACTTGGGCCATGGAACTTAAGTGTTTCTGTAATGAACAATGCTTATTTGCTTATGCTACGGAATTGACTTTTCTAGTTCATTCTTCTCAGGGTGATGTTGGATGTGGGAAAACTGTGGTTGCTTTCTTGGCATGTATGGAGGTTATAGGCTTAGGTTATCAGGTTGGTTAACCGAAAACTTTTGTTCTTTATATTGTACAATAGTTTTTTCCATAGATAATTAGGACTTCAGCATGGGTGCATTTTTTTGTTTCATAAATGGTCTTGTAATATTTGAAGGGTAAAGTGCAAAGCTGACCCTGAAGTTAGGGATCAATTTCATCAATGTAAACCTTCGTGTTTCATTATTTGTTTTTCATTTAACTTAATTAAAATCGATGACTGGAAACTGAGGTGGTTCCTCGTTTATAATAGTTCGTTTGCATTTGAAACCTGAAGTTTGAT
The DNA here is from genome assembly GCA_949130495.1 of Sambucus nigra. Taxonomy (NCBI): domain Eukaryota; kingdom Viridiplantae; phylum Streptophyta; class Magnoliopsida; order Dipsacales; family Adoxaceae; genus Sambucus; species Sambucus nigra. The sequence continues at coordinate 318,248,546 of OX422215.1, read as the reverse complement.
TTGTTTTACATTTCAAACCCTAAAGTTTACCCAATATCCTGCTTTTCGTATATGAATTGAAATGGTGTTAAAACAATGGTTTAGATTCCAACTCTAAAGACAATTTAAAGTTGCATTTTTAACAATTGGAAGATGAAGGGGGGCATTATAACGGACCCTAACTTCAGCGTCTATTTTGCAATTATCACATGTTTGACATTTAGTAACTCATTCAAATCTTCATCCATACTAGATTTTGTACAAAATACATTTTCATTATTACTTTATTTTATATGTAGGCAGCTTTCATGGTTCCGACTGAGTTGCTTGCCATCCAGCATTATGAGCACCTTCTCAATTTGCTCGAGAATTTGGAGGATGTGAATTGCAAACCTTCTGTTGCTTTGCTAACAGGCTCAACCCCTTCGAAACAGTCCCGGCTAATTCGTGAGGCATGTGCTATATTATGCAGCCCTTTTGCGAATATCATCACACACTCATTTATATAGATAAGCTCTTGTGAGGTTCCTTAAATGAGGACATTAAATACGGACCAATTTTTCAAATAGTAAAAAGAATTATTTTGGCCTGATTTTTATTACAAGGTATCTATAGAATGTTAAGATACCCTGTAAAAAAATCTACCTAAATTATTTTTTTTATATTATTTTATTTATCTATTTTCGGCTTATTTTTTTATAAGGTTAAATACTTTGTAAAAAAAGATAGCCCAAAATTGATTTTTTAGTATTTAAAAAAAATTGTTCTGCATTTAAGGTCCTCATTTAAAGACTTCACAGGAGCCTGACTCTCTCTCTATATATTTGAAAGATTCTAACTTGTCTTTGATTGACAGGGTCTCCAAAGTGGAGACACCTCATTAGTCATTGGGACCCACAGTTTAATAGCTGAAAAAGTGGAATTCTCAGCTCTCCGAATTGCTGTGGTAGATGAGCAGCATCGCTTTGGTGTGATCCAGAGAGGACGGTTCAACAGCAAGGTGGCTTTTGCTTTTATCTCTGATGAAATTGTAATCAATGTTTACAAATACATGGTGAACGCAGGCATAATGACAAGATATGAATGCTTAATAATTTCTAGTTATGGGCTACTTCCCTTCCTTGTTCAGTCACAAAACAAATAGAAGAATGTCAGATTCAAAGGTTGTGGAGATATTAAAAGAGAATATTCTAGAAATTTTGCTACACAAGAATTACACTAACAGTGAAAAACGAAGTACAATTTCATCCTCTGCAGTGAAACTTCATAATACGCCAGAGACAATAGTGGTAATCTAGAATTATCAACGAACATTGACTGTGAACATCAGTAGTATATGAACCCCTGCATTTTAGGGTTTTTATAGGAAGGAGATGCCAGTTTTTCTGGGCTGTGAATTTGATGATCTTTGAGGATAAGGAGAGCTATCTTATATAGGGCTGACAATAAGCCAAAGTAAGGCCAGGTGTCACCACCATGTAGGAATCAGGATGGACATGTTGCCTACTCCTGTAGTATTGTGACTGCAGCTTACTGGCACGTGAGACATTGCAGCCGACAGTGGATACAAGTAGTGCAGACACTACTAAAATTCTTTCTAAAATAGTTGTACTTTGTACTGGCATATTAAGAAAGGATGATAAAATAAGGACTTATAAGTTAGGATTTGTATTCTGGGCAGTTGGGAGTTGTGGTGGTTCTCTCTCAATCTTAAAGTGGCTGGGTGACTTTACGGATAAACAAATTTACTGATACAGCCTTCAAGACAAACATTCTCGAAGAACCGCATCAGGCTTTTGGGTTAAACTCCGGAATCCTGGTGGGTCCTGTTGTCCCAGTTATGTAGTGGTGCGTGAGGTTGAGAGACGTATCTGAGACTCCATGCTTGCAAATCCTAACAGTCCATTTTCTGTCATCTATACACATATCCCAAATCAAACACAGTTCTAACATCCCTTGGTTAAAACAACCAATGCGTGTGTGTGCAAGTAACCCAAGTCAAACTCATCCGTTGGCTGGGGGGAGGCTATCCCCACCACTAATAGGAGTGTAGGACTTCTCCTCTCACCCCATCTGCTGCATAAATGTGCTGTGAATGTTTTTCTTTCAACAAACCGCTTTCACATCGCCTTTAAAGTCTGTTTTAAACGATACAACCCTTCACTTTCCTCTCCTCTCCCTTCACTAGGAACATACAACATCTCGTGTCACTCTCAAGACTTTATCCGTTTTCAGCGACCTGCAACCCTTTAATTGTTAAGTAGATATCTAATTCCTTCTTAAATTTTGGGTATATGCACACTACCCAAAATGCATTTCACCCAATCGAACATTTTTGATAGTTACCGTCTCCACTCCCTCCTCAACAACACATTTATCCTCATTAGGAAAAGTCGAGGAACCTTTCCCCTTTTCTTAAAACGTGTCGAAATATCTGTCTTGAACCAAACATGATTTGAAGATCCCTAATTTATTACCCATTCGTCTTGATGTTGGCAACTCTTCACACGACCCGTTAACATGACTCGAACACGACACGAGAAAAATCTTTACTGGTTTAATTTTTTTTATCAGGATAATATTATCAACTAGGCCAATATTATTAATGAGCTGAGACCCTACAGACACTTAAAAATAGTGACCTGAATATACATGACCCGAACTCGTCCATTAACCGTCATTGAGCTCACGAATCCGATGGGACATGACCCGTTGCCTGGTCTAAGATATACTTCCATTAAAAATTGTAAGAATGTTCTAAAAATAAATTATCCGCATATTTTACCATTGTATTAATCGGAGCCAACTCCATCCTTCTTTCAAGCATAATCAGGATTTATGTGGCTGCACTACTTGCATTTATAACATTGCCGGACTTCTCCACTATCTAGGCTTGCTACCACTAAATCCCCGTTGGTATCACTTCTCCAATTCTGACCATAAGCATGCACATTTGAGTTCAAACTCTCCTCATCCAAAGATTTCTTCGTCCCTGGACAATAATCTCGACTCCACCTTATTCATCTATATTCATTTTTTCCATACAAGATTGAGATGACTATGTTGTCGTAAGAATCCGGAAGGTTTGAATCAACAAGTCCCGTCTTCTTCCTCTATTCTCACATCAGCCTTTGCGTTGATTTACAATCCTATGAAATAATTCATTTGCTTTATGAAGTTTCCACCTTTTTCCATCATCAAATGGTATAGATCACGCTTGAGCTTGAGCTTGTTGTGGGACACAAATGCAAAGATCAAAAGCCAAAACAGGGCAAGGAACCAGGCGACTGGTCGATTGCCACCAGTCAATTGGTGGAAGCTTTAACCCAAATCTTCACTGGACAAACTTATCGATCCTGCTGGCAATTTCCAACTAGACTTTTTGCAATATTGTAGCACGAAGTGGAACTATAAGGATGAAATGAAAAGCGTTTCAACTTAAAGCATATTACAAATTGCCCCTCCTCATAATACAAATAAGGACTCTTAATACATTGATATTTTGGCATATATAGTAACTGAATCTTTAGAGTTGGATGAGGTGTTCCTGACCTCAAATGTGGAGCCCACCAATTCTTGTTATCCATGGATTTATGCCGTAATAAGGTCTTACATTTTGTTTGAATGAATTGCATGTGTGTCCAGGAGAATTAGTCGAGGCGTCTAAGAGGTCTGGATACTCCCTTTAACAGTGGAGGAAAAACGAAAATATAATTTTCATCAAAAGTTTGATATTTATCTGTGGTTGCTTAATCAAGGTTTATCTATTCTCTTAGATATTGCTCAATATAGATAACAATTATAAAATTTTGGTGTATTTTCTGAAAATTTAAGAATGTTGAACACAAGTGATTGTAAATCAAAGTAGAATATTTTCTTTACATGCATTTTCTATGTTATATGTTAATTGAAGCTCCCAAACCTTGCAGCTATATTATAACTCAGTAAGTTCCAAACTGGCGGCAACAACTTCTGATGGTTCCTCGAAAGGGGATGTGCATATGGCTCCTCATGTTCTTGCCATGTCAGCCACTCCTATCCCAAGGACTCTTGCTCTGGCCTTGTATGGGGACATGTCTTTAACACAAGTATGTAAAGCCTATTATCTCATTTATTACCATCTGAAAGGGGACTCGTTGCTTATTGACATCTTTTGTTTCGTAAACAAATAGATAACCGAGTTACCTCCAGGAAGAATACCTGTTGAAACATACACCATTGAAGGAAATGACATTGGTTTTAAGAAGGTCTACGAGGTGAGTATGTTCTTTTTTCTAAGAAGCATGGTAAGTTGACATTAGCTTTCTGAGACAAAAAAGGGAACTCTAGTATAAATGTAAGAATTTGTTATTTGGAACACAATATAGAAAATATGCAATTTTCATCTCATAAACTGTTTTAGGATACAAGTCAGATAGAAAGGTGGATACCACATATTGTATTAAACTTAAGAGGTGTAAAACAGATGGATATGGGGCTGATATCATACTATCCATTATCTGAATCTGGTTAGAAACATACTATCCTATCCGAATCCTTATCCGTACTGCTGGTGCACTTATTTTCATTGTTTGTTTCCGTTTCTTACTTCATAAGATATTCTGTAATTTGTTATAACATAAGTATTTTCACAAACGACAATCGATCATAGGTTTTTACTATCCCAACCTCAATTAAATTTGAGTCTGTAGTGTCCCGTAACATTTATGTCAGTATAGATCATGCATTCTTAGGAGTTTTACTATGGTTATTTTGTTGTTGATATGATTGGATAGAAATGACACAAGTCTTCAAGGAAGTGGGTGGGAAAAGAGATGGTTTGGGAAGGATTAATGTTTCGTTTTTTCTTAAGTATGTTCTCATCACTCACGATTCTCTTGATTTTCTTGTAAATGTTTTTAGTAAATTGGTTGAATTACACTTGCACAAAACTTTTCAAGAATCATGTCGATTATAATATATTTAAGCTTTATCATGGAAATTGTAATTAATTTTACGTTCGTATCTTATTAGTGCAAATTATATTTAATATAACAGATGATGCTGGAAGAATTAGAATCTGGAGGAAAAGTATATCTCGTGTATCCAGTCATTCAGCAATCTGAGCAACTGCCTCAGCTTCGTGCTGCCTCAGCCGAATTAGAAACTATATCCAACAAGTTTGGAGGTTACAATTGTGGGTTGTTACATGGAAAAATGAAGGGTGATGAGAAAGACGAAGCATTGAGACGGTTTAGATCTGGAGAAACACGCATACTTCTTTCCACTCAAGTTATTGAGATTGGTGTTGATGTTCCCGATGCATCTATGATGGTTGTAATGAATGCTGAGAGATTTGGTATAGCTCAATTACATCAACTTAGAGGGAGAGTTGGGCGTGGAGTTAGGAAGTCAAAATGTATATTATTAGCATCTGCAGCCGCTGGACTAAGTCGGTTAAAGGTGCTGGAGACATCATCAGATGGTTTTCACCTAGCAAACACGGACCTTCTTCTACGTGGGCCTGGTGATCTGCTGGGTAAGAAACAGTCGGGACACCTTCCTGAGTTTCCTATTGCCAGACTAGAGATAGATGGAAATATTCTACAAGAAGCACATATGGCTGCCCTGGTAAATATTATTTCTTTATCTTATCTCTGATAATATTATTTATGAAATCTATCCCTTCCTTATGTTTGCTCGTATCCTACAAGAAACACGTTATTGCGTGGATAACCTTCAAGCACAATATGTTAAGACATAAATGCATTTATACATATAAAGACAGATACGTATATACTTTCTCTAATGTCAAAACCGTTGTGCATAATTATCTTGCATCATTGACTGCATAAATATCCATTAATATATGATACTTATCAGAGCCGTAGTTGTAATGGATATGTTGAGCGCCGAGTAGAAAATACAAAATCTTAATTAGCTTGATGAACAGATTTTTTTTGTATTGGCTCTGTTTGTGATTCAGCAAAGGTACAAAATTTTTTGTTATATAGGAATAGACTGAGGTTTCAAGGATTCTTCAGAAATTGTTGGTAGTTATAAATTCACCACTAGAATTGAAGATACTGCTAATGAAAATTTCTGATGGAGACAAAATGATATTTCTAATGGTAATCATGCCTATGTTCGGCCAGCTAGAACATGCTTCTGGTTCATTTGCTAATGGTAAGTATGAAATGACAAATACGCCTACGATGGCTAATAGAATTCTGTTGGGTTTTTGATACCCAAAATCGCTGATAGCTTATATGTTGTGTCCTTTTAAAAATTGGGTTTGACAATTAGGTAATAGCATTTTAGGAAAGCTACGAAAGGACTTAAAACGCTAGTAGCAGATGGATCTTGAAAGAGAGGAAATGTCAAAGGACTAAAGGAACCTTTCAAGAGAAGGTATTACAAAGAGGACTTCTCTTAGTTCTCTTGGGTGTCATTCCAATATCTTATAATTTGTGTTTGGCTTGACTTGCTTTCTTTACCAGTGCTGAGCTGTACTCCTTTTTTGAGTTGTACTGCTTTACGTGAGCTGGTTTTGCCTGGCTTATCTTGATCGGACCAATGAGAACCTTCCTCAAAGATTAAAATTGGTATCCATACTATAATCGTAGGTGAATAAAATCTTCCATTTTGGTTTGATGTGATGTCGTGCAAGCAACATTGCGTTACTCATTAGCAATCTAGGTAGTTAATTTGTATAATTACAAATATCTAGAATAGTCTTAACATAAAGAAAAGTAATAAATTGCAATCATCCTAAATTTGATATGTACAAATAACTCCAAATAAGCTAAATTTCAAAAATCAGTTCTAAAATAACCATAAAATGGTGTCAAATAAGCTGTATGTTATATCAAAACAGTACTAAAGTTTGCAACAAAAATACTAAGGGAGTGTAAAGAACAAATATACTAACAACTGGAGATGTGTATATGACAGGTTAGATAAACTCGCTACAAATACGCAAAACGCAGTGTTGAACAAATCTAATTAGGATGTGGAAGAAACTTACTTCAAATTTGAGAGGAAATTGGGCAATACCAAAACCCTAGCAATCACGGTAAAAGAAACCCCAATTGTGACTGAAACTCAAGTGAAAAATGGAAACCTAAGTCCAAAACTAAAATTTGAGCAGTGGTATCTATTATCAACAGCTTAGCAGCTCTTGTTGAAAGTTGATGGTGAAAAGTTGAGGATTGAGAATTAAGAGGGTTGGGATACATTTGGGCAGGTGAAGGATGAGAGTTCAGGGGGTAAATGCCGAGTCGATTGATATAGACACATGATAGTTCGTCTCCTATTTATCTCATATCTACTATGGGCTTGTTATGTTCCTCATCCATGGAAAACTGGTATTAGTAAATGAATTGTGCCGGTCAGATTGCAATCTAAATGTTAGAACAAAGGTTGTCAAAATTTGTATCGGAGCCATATTTTTTTTGTCAAAACTTGTGTATCGTATTGTAACATACACTTTGATTTTCAATAATTATATAGATAATTTTAGGGTCATTTACTGTCTAGGGTACATTTGTTTACAATATTTTGTGCTTGGGGTACGCTAGTTTCCATTATTGTTGGATGGGTGTTATTTTAACGTTGGGCTTAACTTCCGTCATCCAGCTCACAATATACAGTCAATTACCAATATTACCCTTGTTTATAATGACGCGTACCCTTTTGTATATATAAATGTTTTTTATTTAAATAAAATTGTTTTTCAATTGTATATATATTACTATTACAATATATATATATATATTGTATGGTTTAAATATTTAGAAAAAAAAAGTTAAAAAAGTTGTTGAAAAATGTTAAACCGTTTTTTTTTTATATTAAAAACAGTTAAAATATAAAAAAATATTAAACAATTACAATATAACTGTTTAAAAATATTAAACAAGAGTAAAATATTTCCACCAAATAAAAAAAAGAAACTGATTTTCAGCATAAAAATTATTTGCACCAAATAAAAATTGTTCTCCAACCAATATTTTATATATATATATTAAACAATTATAATATAACTGATTTTCAGAAAATAAAACGTTTTCCACCCAAAAAAATATATTTTCAATTGAAATATATATTTCCAGGAAAAAAAATATGAAAATATAATTGATTTCAGTTTAAAATGTTTTTCACTTGATAAAAATAAAACTGTTTTCATTTAAAAAATATATTTCCCAATTTTTTTTTTCCAGCCTACGAAATGATTTAAAAGAAAAAAAAAACTTGGGCCATCCAAACCTCCAACCATCAAACCCAAACTCCAAATCGAATTAAAATAATTAAGAAAACAGTAAATTTTTTTTATTCAAAACAGTTAAAAATATACAATTAAAAAAAAAACAGTTAAAAAAGTTGTTAAAAAATGTTAAACAGATAAAATATTTCCACCAAATAAAAAAAAAGAAATTGATTTTCAGTATAAAAAATTATTGCCACCCAAAAAAATGATTTTCATAACACAAAAATAAATAAATTCCAGCATAAAAATAAAAAATAAAACTGCTTTTAGTTAAAAAAATATTTCCAGGAAAAAAAACATTTTCCACCAAAAAACGGCTAAAAAGTAAAAAATAAAAACGATTTCAGTTAAAAAATTATATATATTTCCAGGAAAAAAAACATTTCGACCAATTAAAATGATTTTCAACACAAAAATTGTTTTCCTTTAAAAAAATGATTTCCATTACAAAATCAATAATTTTCATCAAAAAAAAATATGAAAATAAAACTGATTTCAGTTTAAAAATTTATTTTCAGAAAAAAAAAAACGTTTTCCACCAAAAAAAATGATTTTCAATAAAAGAAAAAAAAATCCACCCAAAAAAGTACAAAATAAAACTGATTTCATAAATCTAAAGTCAAAAAAAAAAAAAAAAACGTGAGGAGATCGGGAGGAGTTTAAATCTCATAAAACTTACCACTGTGAGGAGGGTGAGGGGTGGAGTGATTGGGAGGAGATCGGGAGCAAATCAGGAGGAGATCTCATAAAACTCCACTAGATCCACGTCTTTTTCTCACTGTGAGGGGATCGGGAGAGAGGAGGAGGGTGAGGGGAGGAAGGAGAGGGCAGAGTGAGGGGAGGAGGCTGAGGGGAGGGGTTGTGGAGGAGCGGGGCGGCCATGGCCATGGCTGCCATTAGAGGAGGAGAGAGTGAAAGAGGTGAGAACAATTTTTGGGGTTTGAAAATGTTATTGTCTTGTAAGTTGCAAGAGTAGGGGTATTTTTGGAAGTTGATAATAGGAGGTGAGAGTAGTTAAACGGCGTTGACAACAACCATTAAAATAACACCCGTCCAACAATAATAAAAAGTAGCGTACCCCAAGCACCAAATATTGTAAATAAATGTACCCCAAATAATAAATGACCCATGATTTTATATACATTAATATATGGCTGTGTGGTGGCTAAAAATAATATAAAAGAAAAATTAACACAAATTATATGCAATCATTAGTATTAAATAATGTCTAAAGCATCTACCGATCCAAAGTATAACCAAATGTTCATGATATCATATTTCATAAAATAATTCCTGGCATTCTATATTAACATTAAAAAAGGAGTAAAAACGCATTAGTTGAAATATAATAATATGCTTAGTATATTGTTACTAATATATGCACATCGACTATATATTATAATACACACAGTGTTTTAATAATATATACAAGAATCATAGCCAATAAGACCAAATATACTTATTATATACTAATATTATAATAAAATAGTGACTTTGCACAAGACACTAAGCCACAAGTATATAATACTCCCTCTGTCCCAGATTAAGAGTCCACTATACTATTTTGAGTTGTCACAAAATAATAGTCCACTTTTCCTTTTTGGACATAATCAACGAACCAAAATCTGCGATTGTGAGCAAGTGTTGATCTTGACCCTTGATTGAGTGTATCCTTAATCTATGAAAAAAATGAACAGGGACTATAAATTTGGGACAGAGGGAGTATAAATTTGTTGGGAATAAGAAATAGAGGAAACAGAGATAGTAAAAGATGGATAAATGAAGAAAATAGTAAATGAAAAAATAGAGGTTGCGATCGAGGGAAAATTTTCCCTCATCTGAATAGAATTTTTTTTTTGAGGAAACCATTTGGTCTTCAACTTAAATTTCCCTCAATAGTGCTCTTTTGAAATATCTATCCTTTAATTTTTATGATAGTATGCTTTTGCATAGATATTCATTTTGCTATTCTTGTATGTGCACATAAATAAGTATTTTACCACATGGAGTTTTAACCACACAAAGGGCAGCACTTCCCATTGCACTCTCCTCATTTTTCCAATAATCCTTATAAGCAATGATTCTTATGTGCAAAATTTCAAAATATAACAATAAAAAATACGTTACCCGATTGGGTGCAAAACAAATGCAATGTGCAACTTTCGGATGAAAATTGAGGATGCACACTAGTTCATACCCTCACAGCTGCCAATATGCAGAAAAACAAGATAGATGTTGGGCATACTGAAACCAATAAGCTACAAATCAAACTGCTAAACAAGCACAAGAGGTGATTGACAGTCCAATCACCTAAGCTAATACTTCAAAAGCCAACTAATCTAGCATTAATGAATCAGGGAGGTCTCAATACGTACATCTCGTTCGAACAAAATACCTACTCTCGTTCAAACCACTTCTAACGACTTATCTAATGAGAAAACAAAATGGGCCAAAAGTCGCCAAAATTGAGCGTTGATCGAGTGTATCCTTAATCCATACGAAATAAATACATGGACTCTTAATTTGGTACAAAGGGAGTATCTAATATTAAATAATTTAATAAATTCTAATCCAATCTAGGTACTAAATATTCAAATAGATTTTCATTTTGTTCATTGAGAACTATTCGAAAAATAACTCTATCTGTGAGTCTGGAAGCAAGTTTAACCGTGTCTTGCATTACGCATCATATTTTTTTTTTCCAGTCTTCAATCCTATCCGACATTTCACTTGAAATACCTAGGTGGAACATAATACAAGTGAACACCTTAGCAGAACATAAAAAAAAATACAAGTTAATAAACAATATATTTCAAATATAACAGATGAAGAGAAAAACATTAGCAGAACCAAAAAAAAAAAAAAGCAGAAACATCATCCCTCTCTAACATAATAAGAAAAACAAAAACATAAATAGAATAAAAAAACCTATAACAGAATAAGAAAAAGAAACATAAGCAAAAACATCATGAAGTAGAATAAGAAAAAATTATAAGCAGTAACATCATGAGCTAGAATCAATACTATATCAATTTGATTTGAGGGGGAGGGGAGGTTGTTTTGTTTGTTTAAAGGCTTTTGACAAGAAAAAAAAGACTTCAACTTAAAAAGGGCGCACCTTTTCACGCCTTATTACGCCTTTTCACGTCTTGTGGGCCATTGATCGCACCTTACACGCACGTTGACCACGCCTTTTGCCATGCTTATTCCTTATGCAGGGCGTTTCTAAAAAGCCTCATGCCATGGCGCCGCCTAGGCGCCCTTTTAGAACACTGACTTTACGCCCATATATCCACATAATAGATACACACATCGAAAGAAATATACATATAAATATCTATACCATAAGCTCGCATCTTGACATATTCATCAGTAGGTGCTCATACCCATTATTAGCATCAGGATGTGTATGTTACCGGCCTATAATATTTAGGCAGTTAAAAAATGGATGATATGGAAATGGTTATATTTCATATTCTTCTCCCATTGTTCGTTGGTTGATATTGAATACTAATAATTGTTGGCATGTTAGTAAATGAAGTGGGATATTCAATAACACATGAGAAACATACACTCAAGCTCCTTTTTGAGGTATATGCCTCAAGATGGGCATCCCTTCAAACATTTTATCCTTTTAAGGCCCCCTTAAATGGGTATCTGAATGTATTGGCTGTGATCCTCCAGCTCCATCCTCCTCAGAACTCTCACTTGATCTTGAACTAGAAACAAAAACTTCTTGATGGGCTATTGTCTGAAGGGCATCGTCCTTTGCTTGGTGACTAAAATTTCTTTTCTTTCGACCTTCACGAAGATTTCCGGCTTCAAAACTAGGAACGCCTCGGTTCAAACGGCGCATCAATCCGATATTAAATGAAGAAGTTATGAGGAGTCAAAGCTGGGGACAAAGATAAAAACTGTAGTCAAACAAAGCAAAAAAGCCAACGCAACAGTCGAACCATAGAATCAACTTTGTATGATTACATTGTTAAAAGAAAATACAATTTCTTACCCGAAGTATGAAGATTAATGCAATTGTAGTGTATCATCAATATTCATTTCACCAACTAACATCAGAAAGCTGGAATAACATAAACCTGAGATTTGAAGAGAGAAGGTCATCTGGTTCGTAATTAGAAACCCTAGCAAAGCTGTTATGGTTTGTAAGTTCTTCCCCTGTTTTTTTTGAAACCCTCGTAACTTGCTCAATGAAATTCCAAAACCCTTTTACGAACTCCCAACCCTCTGTTTCTTCTATTCCTGTTTTTATATATATATATATATATATATATATATATATATTTTTTTTTTTTCTGTTAAAAAAAAAAAGCAAAAGTAGCGTCGTTTAGCTGAAAATCAAGACGAAGTATGCATAGGCAATACGATACAAATCGTCTGATACGTATGTATAGAGCGATACATACAAAACGATACATCCATACAATACGTATCTTGCATTGGCCGATATCGACAACATTGTTAGAACTTGTTTAGACTTGTGTTGATCCTTTCAAGATTTCTTTTTCATTGCTCACTGATGTACAAACCTCGTGAAACACTTATGTTGAGCAGTTATTTTGACTTCATTCTTGTGATTTAAATTTTGGTTTTATATTGCTGAAGCGGGATTTGGCTAGACAAGCAGGCTTAGCAACACAGTAAGATCGCAAAGAGGGTTACTATAGATCCAAGGCTGGCCTCGATTCAGAGTATTTGGTAGGGGTTTGAAAGATCCCTGCCGAGCCCGAGTAGTAGACTGCTCAAGCTCAGCTTAAATAGTTTAACGAGCTCTAAACAATGCTTGAGGTTGACTCGTTTTCCTCATGGGAAAATCTTACAAAGGTTTCTAATCAAGACGATAATGAATGAGCTCAACCAGTTTGTTTTCTTTACACGCAGTATGATTATTGGTTAAATGATTGGAATACGAGTCAAGCTTGCTCTACAATGGAAGAATTAGAAATTATAATTCAAGAATTAGAACTTAAAGAATTAAAACTTAGAGAAAAGATAGAGATAGAATCAGAAATAGAGAGAAACAGAGTTCAAGAGAGAATAAAATTTCATTAATTTCTGGAGTACTTACAATTGAACCCATCAGCTTGTATTATATACATCTGTAACTAATTTCTAACAACTTGTAACAACCCGCCCTTTTTGGAGACGATTAAATTCCATAATTAATTATAAATTGGAATTTGGGAAATTTCCCTAAATAGTAATTTTGGGATTTTCGAGGATTAAATGATTTTCGAAGGATGTTGTGATTATTTTTGGGACTATATAGGTCGAAATATTTTAATTATATGTCGCCGTTGAGTAAAGCGACAAGAGGTAAGATTTTTAATTGGAAAACCCGCATTTATTTATTTTGGGTTGGAATAGTGATTTGCGGTCAAGCACCTCGGATGGAAATTTCTACTGCGCCATGATTCTCGGAATGGCCGAGATAGTCGGAAAAGAGTGTCCGATTGTCGAAATTGAGTTTCGGGTAATTTTAGAGGTAAAAGTAACTCGTAATTGGGTAAACGAGTCGTTTTTGGGTTTTAAGGGGTATAGCCCTTTTCTTCTTATTTAAAGAGGGAGAAAGGGAAAGAAAATAAGAAAGAGAGAAAGAGGAGAGAAAAGAGAGAGAAGAGAGAGAGGAGGAAGAAAAAGAGGAGAGAAATGGAGATCTCGGGACAAACTTCGCCGGATTCGACTCGAGGTCGTCGGATTTTATCCACGAGGCAAGTGTTTATTTGCTTTATTTCAATTTTTGCATAAATATATCATACCGTAGTTTGGTATAATTAAACCCTAAAGATTTTGGGTTGGGTATTCGTGGATAAAACGGGTTTTCGGGAGTTAAAATGAAATTGGATAATTGGAGAAACTTAGGTTTTAACCTAAATTATTGGGTGATTTCGGGTTCTAGGATGTTTAGAACCCGTATTATATGTGTATTTGTAGTTGGTTGAGGTTGTAGGACGTTGGGTGAGGCGACAAAAGCTTGGGAGAAGCTTTAATGGCCGAAATCGTCTCGGAGAAGATGATGAATAGTAAACCTGTGGCTTGTGGGTCCATTTCGGCCAGGAATAGAACTGATCTAGCTCTCGGCCAGAACACAAAGTTGTAGATCTTTTCGATACGGTCGCGTGGGCGCCGACCGCGTATTTTTCTGATTTTTCTACGATTTGATATGATTTTTACAAGATGGCAGTTCCGGGTTGAAATTACCAACTCGGAAATCAAATCAGAAATTGAAAAAATAACGGCTAGAATTAATCGTGTAGATGTTTGCGATTATTTTTGGTGTAGTTTAGAAACCCCGATAATGAAATTGGGTTGTTGGATGGAGGATTTGAGGAAATTAGTGTTGAGGACCTGGTGTGAGCGGTCGACCGCGCCCCTATGCCCGGTCGACCGCGTCAAGGAAATAGGGACTATTGCTTTGTTTCGTAGGCTTATTTGCAACCCGCGGTCGACCGGGGGTCCAGGACCGGTCGACCGGTACCCTGTTTTCAGCCCAAGATTTTGGAGATTGTTATTACTTCTCCTCTTTGAGTTTAAAGCGGGCTTTCTAAATTTGAGTATTAAAGAGGATTATGATCTAAAGAGATAACATAATCATATTGATCTTGGTCGGGTGAATCCTATGAGTGGATTAGAATAAATTTGAGGAGTATAGTTATATATTCGCTAAATGAGAAATGGTATGATTGGAGATATCCAAATGAATCTGTAGATGGGATTTTGGTATATATTACTTGTTAAAGTAAGAAAATACTTTGGGTTTAGTATCATGCATATATGAATGCATGATTATGATTCTTTGAGAGAATCTTTGGGATTTTTGGTCATCGATAGATGGTTTGGCAATTATGGCCATTCTTATATATTCAGGGAGGAATATATGGTATATGTATATACTATGTGATTAAAGTGTATATATATAATTTGAGATAAAGGATTTTGAAAATAAAATATGAATATTTTCAAAATGGGAAAAAAAAGGTAAATGATTTTCATAATTAATAAAAATTATGGTTACACACCTCCCTAAATCGCTATTATAAGGGAAGTTGTGTGCGTTATAGTGATGCCGCCTGGCTAATGAATGCAGGGTGGCTATAGTCCTATAGGCCATATGGGCAATTATTTGTACTGCGCTGGTTAGGTGATTCTGGGTGTGGTCATGACTATCCCGCAGGCATATGGCCGCTTCCCGACGTTGGTAGGTTCCAGGTTGTCTTGTATAGATAGGCCCTGGAAGATGATAGCCATTTAGGGGTGCGTCTAGTGGGGAAACTCGGAGGGGCGGTCTTAGTTTTATTAAAGCAATTTATGATAATAAATTGGCTTTAATTTACATTTCCTGAGTATAAAAAGGGAAATGGGATAAAGGTTTGGCTTCGGTAACACTCCCGGATGGAATAAGGGATGTGGAAGCATGTGATTGATCAAAGCATTTTTATGATAATGAAAATGGCTTTTAAAACATTTCCTGAGTGTAAAAAGGGAAATGAGATGATATAAAACGGAAAAATATTTTTATGATAATAAAACTGGCTTTTAAAAAGTATATGATTGGTTAAAGCAATTCATGATAATGAATTGGCTTTTATATTTACATTTCCTGAGTATAAAAAGGGGAATGGGAAGTTTTGAGAAAATGAAAAGTATTGATAAATACTTGATATATGAATTCTCAGTCCGGGAGATAGATCCGGATGTTTATGGTAAAATGAATATATATGGATGAATCGAGTACCGAGGGCCTAATGGATCCCGACGATCGACCTTGCCGCGTAGTAGTGTATCGGGGGGTTCCTTGTTTGGATTTCGCTTTGCGAGACACCCCATGCACGAACATGGCATAGCGTTGAGACTGGGGTGAAGTTTAGCCCTTAGTACATTGCTTGGACTATCTAGGGTTGATAGTGGGTTGGGTGATAGACTAGTTTAGCAGGGTAGCTTGACTAGGATGTTTAGAGGGATGCGTTAGGAGTGCACTGTTAGTGGAGAAGTGAGGGGTATCTCATGGGAGTGCGATACCAAACTTAAATATGAGATAAAACCTTTTTCTAAAAATAAGGCATTTATGCACTTGCTAAATATTTTCAAAACTCGGGGTCTGACCCGTTTATCTACTTTTCCTCTCTTGCTATATATATATGTATATATTATATAGGTGTCCAGACACAGGGACGCCTGGATGACATTTTTTTCGAGTCAGACGTCAGCTGCAACCATGGTTCAAAGTCTCGGTATCAGTCCCGGTATCGGACACCCGATTTTCAACTCGGTCGCGGTATCGGTCGCGGTATCGGGCGATACGCAAAGATACGCTATTTAGAGAGCGCAAAAAATTCCGGAAAAAATATAGAAAATTTTAAAAAAATAAGATTAACAATGTGGATCAATGAGATACATTCAAACCCATCATTCAATATGCATTGCATTGTAGAATTGGTTATACTGAAGCGCAGCAGAGTTGTCAGATTCAATATTGCATAGTAAACCAATAATAATATTGAAAAACAAAAATATACATTTTGTTTTAACAACAATGTATATTTTTTTACATTTTTACAAAAACGTACAAAAGAACATTGTTACAAAAATGTAGATTTTTTAACAACAATGTACATTTTTTTACATTTTTACAAGAACGTACAAAAGAACATTTTTTACAAAAATTTTCAAAAATGTACATTTTTACAAAAACGTACAAAAGGACATTTTTACAAAAATGTACATTTTTTTTAACAAAAAATATATATTTTTTTACAAATATTTACACTTTTTTTACAAATATGTACAAATATATATTTTTTTACAAATATGTACATTTTTTTTTAACAAAAATGTACATTTTTTTACATTTTTACAAAATACGTACAAAATAATATTTGTACAGAAATGTACATTTTTTACAAACATAAATGTACATTATATATTTTTTGTAAAAGATTTGAATATTTTTTGTAAAAAAATAACATTTCTTTGAAAAATGAGTTTTAGTAGTCATTTTTTTTATAAAAAGAGTACTACTTTTTAAAAGATTTATATATTTTTTTAAGTAGAGTCATTTAAAAAAAAAAGAGTTTTATGTTTTAAAAAATTAATGTTAATACTTTTGAAAAAGTACCATTCTGTAAATGTTACAATATATTTTCAACAACGAAGAAATATGGTAAAAGATAAAAGTTCTATCAAAAAATAAAACAAAATATGACAATATCGTTTGAATCGGTTGTCTCGGTCGATATCGCGGCGAGGCGTCTCGGAATCGGTTGTCTCCGGCGATATCGCGGCTGTCTCGGCCGATTCAGTTTTTTTTTTAAACGTCTCTCGGTATCGAATCGGTGCCCTCCGATTCCGAGTTGACTCGGCCGATACTTTGAACCATGGCTGCAGCAGCTGTGGATGCGTGCAGGACTTTCAGTAGACGCTTCTATCCTTGTAATCTAGATAGGAGGTACTGTATAAACACTCGGGCCAAAGGCCCAATTGCATTTATTTATTCGTTTAGTACAACATTCGATATGGTTGTATATTTTGACCGAGTGTTCGGTTATCTTATTTCATTTCAGTTTCATTTCCGCAAAACTGTGTGGATGTGTTTATTTACAGTGGTTAAAAAGAGTAGTAAAGTTAAAATTTTGACACCGGCCTAATAGGTTATTAGTAATTAAATGGATTTTTCGACAGTGATGCTAAGAATGATCCATATGAGACTCCTGTTATAATTTGATATAGGAGTGATCGCCCGGTATTTTATTAGGCGGGGTGTCACACAACTACCACCTGACTAACTTCTAATCAACTACTAACTGACATGACTAACCAAGTAACCAACTAACCGACTAACAACTTGCTTCAACAATATGTAACGAACTCATAAGTCTAACTCTAACCAACTGTAACATACTAACTAACCTATATGCTTCTCTTGACCATCTTGACCTTTCCTTTCCCTTAAAAACTCCTTTTCCTAAAGGATTAGGGTTTGAACATGAAAATATGGGTTTCTCCTGGATCAAATACAAAAAGCAGAAGTTTGACTTTTTTGCCCCACGGAAGCAATCATCAAACATAAGAACCATGTTTTTCCAAAGTTGGGTTTGGAGTCCAAACCTGCATTTGGAGAAGATACTCTTGAATTGTTATAGAACACTTCAATACTGCGATACCCCAATGAACCTTGACAATTTGATAACACATTATATATTGTGGCTTATTCCTTACTAAGACCTTTGAAACCTTGTGATTATTGAGCTCAAAGAACGCAAACTCTTAGTGTCAACTCAACACCATCCACAATGCTTGCCTTTGCTTCACACAATTCTTTGTTGCATCTTTAATTTCCCATTGTTCCTACTTGAATTCCAACACATTTTCTTCCGAATTACTCATTGGGGTCTCGTTTTTCCAAATCACTACGATTTCGGGGTAATACTATTATAGATCGTAACAAGGTTCTAAAAAACGTGGGGCGTGATCGAGGCGTGGAGGTCAAGCCTTAAGCCTTAGAAGCCTAGGCGGGTTTAAGCGTAAAAACGCGTGAAAAGGCGTTTAGGCCTTCTTAATATATTTTAATATTTTTACACCATAACAAGGCTATTAAAATACTAAAATTGTACATATCATAAAAATATGTCTAAATATATGAAAATTAAAATACTATTTGATTATTTTGGATGAGATAATGGTTCGGTTAGTTAAAAAATTCTTTAAAAGGCGATATCGTTTCACTAAAACATTGTTGTTTTTAGAAAAAAGTGCGCCTTAAGGGTTTTACTAAGCATAAGGCGTGAAAAACTTAAGGTGAGGCGTTTCTCCCAAGCCTTAAGCCTAGGCGTGCCTAGGCGGAGCCTAGGCGGGTTTTTTAGAACAGTGGATCGTAACCTTGTGATCTTTTGGCCAGAAATTCTTCTTGCAATTGGGCGAGTTTGACAGCATCACTTAGGTTTTTTGGAGCACATAATTGAACAAATCTCTTCACCTCTTCATTTATCCCCTTCATTAATTGATCCATCGTAACTTTGGTTTCATTCTCCCAAATGACTATAATTTCGGGGCAATGTAATTGTATATTGTACCCGTGATCTTTTAGCTAAAAATTCTTCTTGCAATTGAGCTAGCTTTATAGCATCTTTTATGTTTGCTGGAGCACATAATTGAACAAAAATTTCCACCTCTTCACGGAGCCCGTTTATGATTTGACCCATCATAACCTCTTCAAATTCCATTACTGTTTTTTCTAGAGACCCTAATCTTTAATCAGCCTGTGAATGTGACTCCATTTGTTGGGTTTGATAACCAACTATGGTGGCAAAAAAGAAATACACAAAAATGAGAGGAAGGAAGAATTTGTCAAATTCTTGTACTCAAGAACTATAATTACACCAAATGATATGCTGAATTAAAATGAAATAGCATTAAAGAAGGAACAAGAATAGAACAAAGATGAGGAAGGAAGAATTACAGAAGAGAAAAGAGATTGAGAGAGGGAAGGATGAGAGAAATATAAGAGAAAAAAAATCATGGGTTTGTTGGTGTCGGGAAGGATGCTCTGATACCAATTTTCAATTCTCAATTCTCTCATTCTTCATCTTAGTATGTTTCTTTTTCATCACACCAACTTTTGAAAAATTGTCTGAGAGTCTGTCTTAAGTTCCCAAGTTCCCAGAGCCTCTTTCCTGCTCCATAATTCATTCTTCCTACACAAAATTCACCCATATACAAGATGAAGAAACTCGAGCACAAGCCAATGAAAATAGGATTGCTGAATTGGGTTGGAGGCAAGATTTGCTAGAAGGAAACGGGATACATGGTCAAGACACTTTGGAAACGTTGATGAATAATATCAACAATCAGTTTCAGCGATTGAAGGGCAAGAAAAGGGGTAATAACCTAGGTGGTGGAATTCTTGGATCTCCCCCAAATCATGGGGTTGATCCTCCTGAGAATGGAAGAATAGTTCCAAACTTGGGAATCAATGGTTACAAAGTGCTTGCGATTGAATGCCCACGTTTTAATGGGGATGATCCCAGATCTTGGATTACTTTGTTGCAAAAAATTTTCCTCTATATTCCCATTCCGGAAGAACAAAAAGTGTTGTTTGTGTCCTTGCACCGTGAAGTAAAAGCACTGTGATGGTTCCAAAACGAATGTACAAACGCAAGAATTTTAACATGGGAACAATTCACAAGCAGGTTGTGTGCACGATTTTCTAAAGATGAATATCAAGATGTTGCTGATAGGGCTGTAAACGGATATTTGAAAATCCGCATCCGTCCGATATCCGAATCCGAATTTGCGAATATTTATCCGAAAATATGGAAACGGATACGAATATTGATACTCTTTAAAAATATCCGAGAAAACGGATACGAATACGGATAGTACTAGTATCCGACACGGATAAACCGTATCTGATGCGGAGTATCCATTTTATCGGATATCCGTTTTACCAGATATCCGTATCCGTCAAACATATGTTTAAAATGTTACTAATAATATTATTATTAGTATTACTAATAAAAGAGTATTAAAACAATTCTTAATCGTTTATTCCCAAAACAAAATAAACACATACTCCACTCAAAACAAAAACACCCTAAAGTTATTGTTTTATTGGGTATATTATAAAATGTCATGTATTATTATTTAATTGGGTATATTATCATGGAGTTACACTAAAGTTACAATACACCTTATCACACACAACATACACCGACTAGAGAACATATACTCCACTAAAAAAAAAAACGAACTTCGTTTCATTTCTCCTTCGTACAAAATAAGAGAAAAGAAACTCTCATGTGGTTGTTCGTTAGTTTCCTTAATTATAAATAAATGTAAGAGAGAAACAAAAAGAATGTAAGAGAGAAACATAAAAGTAAAGAAATGATTTTGATTGTAATGAGAACTGAAGGTAACAACATGTATATTATATACAAAACAAAAATGTATACTTATTAAAATAAAAATATCAGTATGTTTTGAAGACAAAAGGTCCATGAGGTTATCAATCTCAATAAATTTGATTAATCTAAAAGGTGCATATTTATTTCTACTGATGCGACTGTTATTTTTTTTTTGGATGGCTTTAAGCTTATATGGTTGTAAAGTATGAATGACTTTAAGCCATATTATCATTATGGAATGATACTATTATTATGGAATCCATAGTTGTTGATGTTAGGAGGCAGTAATTTTGGTACATATTTATTTGGATTGGATATTTTAATTTTTATTTTTTGCGATGGCTAAATAATGTAAACGGATACGGATATTATCCGAATCCGAGGTATCCGATCGGATACGGATATTATCCGAATCCGAGGTATCCGATCGGATACGGATATGGATAGTTGTTTTAACTATCCGGGCGGATACGGATACGGATAGTACATTCAGATAGCGGATACGGATATGAAAAACATATTATCCGATCCGTATCCGTAGCAGTGGAATACCAAGAGAAATTTGAGGAGATGAAACCTCTTATGATAGAACATAATGCCACTCTATCAGAGGCATATTTTATATTAAATTTCATTAGTGGCCTGAAGAAAGATTTCAGAGAATTGATGCAAGCATTTATGCTCTCAACCTTACACCTTGCCATCTTGTTAGCCAGACTTCAAGAATGTGTTATAGCCAGAAAACATCAACCCAAAAATACCTCCAACATCATTGCAAACCCTTCTTACCTAGACAAGAATACTTCACAAATTGCTAATTCTTCTTCATTTCAACCCCGCTCTAGATCCCTCCACCAATTTACTGACAAAACTTGCACCAAGAATAATTCACCAAATCATTACCCAAACCCTAGACCACAATTGGCCCCGCCACCAATCCAGAAAATCACAGCTGTTGAAATGCAAAATAGGAGAGAGAAGGGTTTGTCTTAATGCTGTGATGAGCCTTATTGATATAGCCATAAGTGCAAGAAAATGAGTATTCACATGTTGATAGGTGAAAATGAGGAAGAGATTCTTCAAGGCAAAGGGGAAGAAGGCCACTATATAGATGAGCTAAGATTCACAGATTCCCAACAAGAAAATATAGAGATATCCCTACATGCAATGTCTGGTTCTATTGCTCCTAGAACATTAATCATTAAAGGGATGGTTAAGAAGCAACCTATTACTATATTGGTGGATACTGGAAGTTCCCATAATTTCATAAATACTATGACAGCTAAGAGAATTGGTTGTGAGGAGATGGTAGGCTCAACCATGATAGCGACAGTAGCTGATGGTAGCAAAATCTGTAATTCATTATGCCCCAGGTTGAAATGGACCATGCAAGGCTTAGAATTTGATGCTGAATTAGATTGTTGACACCGTGAGGCTGTGATATGGTTTTGGGTGTGCAATGGCTAAGTGAAGTCAGGCCTCTTTGGCTAGACCTTAAGAACTTAAGCCTCAAGTTCAACTACCAAGGAAGGGAGGCACAACTGCAAGGGACTTGAGGAAGAACTCTAGTCCATTTGATCAGTGGAAAAGCAATGGAGAGGCTCTACAAGAAGAGCAAATATGGGATCATAGGTCAACTGAGTAGTATTGCAGAACAGAGAAGCAACAAGTCACCACTCCACATAACCTACTTCCTATTTTAGATGAATTTAAAGAAGTTTTCAATGAACCAAAAGGGTTGCCACCACAAAGAGCACATGATCATCATATTCCCCTTAAAAGAGGGCAGCGAACCCGTGAGTTTGAGGCCGTACATGTACCCTCATATACAGAAAGCAGCAGAAATAGAAAAGGTAGTGGATGAACTTCTGAAATCAGGAGTAATTAGGGCATCTTGCAGTCCGTTTGCATCCCCTGTAGTGTTAGTGAAGAAGAAAGATAATTCATGGAGAATGTGGGTGGATTATAGGGGCATCAACAATATCTAACAAACTCACAAGACTAACTCTAACCAACTGTAACATACTAACTAACTAACCTATATGCTTCTCTTGACCATCCTGACAGCTGCAGTTTTTTTGGGTGGGGGGAGAGGGAATATCAAACCCTCAACCTCTACATGAGGGTGAAAGCTCTGATCACTAGGCTAGCCCTAATGGTTATGCAGGTCAAGCTCAGTAAGTTAACGAGCTTGAGAAGCTTGGTTCGTTTTACAGCCTTTAACTTGTTGTGGTTGGGTTGTCCCATAATTTTCTTCCACACAAGATTCATTGGGATTCCCATACATGCCATACTGTCAAACTGACTAGATAATAATGAACTGACTGTGATGAATTTAGTTTGATCTCAGAAAGTATGATATTTGAATTAAAGGTCCAAATATTTGGATCTATTTTTCAGAATTGTTTAGCTGCACATTTGCGGATTAGTGAAATCCAGTACTCTATTAATTTTGTTTTCTTGTTGATAGAATACCACGACGGCTGTCAACAGTTTGGGTTTAGTGTGAATATGGTTAATCCGAGTCGAATCAGCAATATCAATATTTGAATATTATGGATCTTAAATAAATTCATTCAAATTCGATGCAAATTTATCCGATTTCAAACAAAATCTAAAAAATTGCACCATCTAGATGTATTTTAATTGTAAATTAATTTGAAATAAGGTGAGCTATAGTAAATAAAGTTATAAATAATATTTGCAATTAAATTAGAGTCTTAATCGAATTGAATCAACCTATAACCAAATATTCAATCATAATTGGATTTTATAATTAGATTTCGAGCTCACCTCAAATTCTTAATTGGCTTAATAATTAAATATTAGTATGACTATCCGAGTTAGTAATTAATATGTATATACTATTCAACTCGCATTAGTTTAAAACTGTATCAAGCAATTATAATGTATATCCATCATATTAAATTGGTTCATCCTAGGTTTTGTGACTGGCTTTGATATTCATGCATACAAAACGGCATTGGTTTTATTGTTAAGATTTCGGCCATTTTTTTCTCCATCCCTTAGAAGGTCTAGAAACTTTGTTGATTTATTGAGCCAAGTATCAAATAATCTGCGTTCTTCTTTTTTTTTCTTCCCTGAAATTTGCTGCTGGTTTAAGCTTATGGTCTATTTTACAACGTGAATATTTGATGGTATAATTCATCTTAATAATATATGTTTCTTTTATGTTGTATGTTCAGAAAATTTTAGGTATGTCTCATGATTTGGAGAAATTCCCAGATCTTAAAGCTGAGCTTAGCATGCGACAGCCACTCTGTCTTCTAGGTGATTAAGATATGGCCAAACCTTTAATTGACCAGGAACATCGAGCCTCAAAGATCTTAATGACGGCATTACTTGCCTTTGTTGTAAATACATTTCAAAATGTTTTATATGTAATGAGCAACTTTGTTGCTTCTATGTGACAGATGCAGATGAAACCAAATCTGTTGTATCTATTATGTGAAATATGAACAACTTTGCAATTCACAATCTACTCTAATTTGGATTATTCCAAGCTTTGTTAACAGTATTTATGTATAATTGCAAATTGTTACTTAAGGGGAACTTAATTTGTCATGATTATAATGCTGTAATTATCATGACTATAGTGTTACAATGATTTACCATTTAAATTTCATATGATTAAAGTAGAGAAGAAGAAAGATAGAAGATATGTATTCTATTGCTAAATATTCCTCACATTATGATTATTAATTTTGCATTAATAATTTGGTACTGCTACGAAAGTGAATGATTCAAGTCACTTGTATAGTGGAGTGTGTATGTCTTAGAACTAGAAACGGCGTGAAGTTTGACATATAAGTAATTTTTCCGAACTGGTCATTACATGTTTTAAGCAAGTTGTAACTACATTCTATATTTACTATTTGTTTGTACATGTGGTAAATATTTACTATTTGTTATGCAAGAGTAAAATCTATTGGAACAAAAAATTTCTAATGGGACTAATCGGAATAGAAAAAATTAATAATTACTATATTTTTTAATCTTTTGATATTTTCGTATCAGGTTGCTTATACTGTCCCCCCACCCACTTTGATCGCATTTTCACATCACCACCTGTAGTTTAATTTTCTAGACTTGATCTCAACTTTAAAATACACGTCAGTTTACCTCCAAACCTTTATGTTGTTAATTTTAAATGCGAAGCTCATCATGAACTTTGCCATGAGGATATTTTTCAAATCCATTACTAATGTAGTATTTTGTTAAATATGTATGCTGACACTATTCCCCACCACACTTCTTTCTCTTGTTTCTCTTTCCCTCCATTCCTCTTCCCCGTCCCTCTCTCTCTCTCTCTCTCTCTATCACGACATAAGTGGAAGACCACGAGGGAAGATTAACTATTCGAATGCTAGTGGCGTAGAGGATTCACGGGTTGGTGGTAGTAATAAACAACGCCAACCCATTTTTGTATGGGAGGTTGGAGGTAATACATCCTATGCTCTTCTAGTTCATTTCTCTTATCATATGTTTGTACTTTAGAGAGCGAGAGAGGGGCACGAAGCGTAGGCCATGGCCAATACACTACCTCTCCTACTCTTCTCTTCAACAATGACTCTATATACATAAATGAACAGAGATGTAACAAGTTTGAAAAGGAAAAACATATAGCAGATGAATCAAGTTTGAACACTAATGAAAATTTTTGGGGTTTAGTGTTTCCTGGTTGTTCTCCAATTTTCAGATTATTGAAATCGTTTCGTGTATAAGTTTTTTTTTTTAATTTCTTTTTCTTGATGTTGAAATTATTTAAAATTGGTTTGAGGTTGAAAATTTATGAATTTCTTTTATTGGGGAAGGAAAGAAATCAAAAGATTTTACATTTTTTTTTGAAAATCCCATATTTTTGAAATGTTTCTACGGTAATTGTAGATTTGTTTTTAAAAAAATTTCTCTCCACTTTCCAGATTGCCTATATGTTTTTTTTGGCAAAAATCTATAATTTCTATAGGTTTAGAAAATTTTCCTATAATTTTAGATTATCAATTTTTTTAAAGCTATTTTTTTGTTTTTAAAAAATATTTTTCCTATAATTTTCAAATATTCTAAATGTTCTTTTGTAATTTGTAGATTTTCTAAATGTTTTTTTGGGTAAAAATTTCCATTCTTTTAAAAATATTTTTCTATAATTTTTAGATTTTCATAAATCTTTTTATACACTTTCCATATTTTCTTGGAAATTTCAATTTTGTAAATTTTTTTCTTGAAATTTCAATTTTGTAAATTTTTTTCTTGAAATTTCTAATTTTTTCTTTGTAATTTCAATTTCTTGCAATTTTATTATTTTTTAAATCACTTATCCTCTAGTTTTCTAAGTTTCTAAATGTTTTTCTTCTATTTATAGGGCTATAATTATTTTTAAGTAATTTCAAGGTACTATGTATAACTTTTTTGTAATTTTCACATTTCTCAACTTTTAAATTTTTTAATAATGTCTTTGGTAATTTAAATATTATAAATTGCCTCCTTATATATGATTGAGTAAAATTATCTGCATGTGCATTCACATGACAAATTTTTCGTCGAACAATTTAACACTGTTAGGGTTTGGGGTTGATGCGCTGAAATCTGTTAAGACTTCAACCTCACTAAATATGCCTCCTTAATGTTGAAGGAGGTGTTCTTTATTATGATTTAAATGGACACAAGCATATATGATGGGCTAGTTTCTCTACTGAAGTATCTACATCTACTTTTAAGGTATTTTTCTACAGTATATTCAATATGAGAAAGAATGATACAAGTGCAACTAGCCTTAGGCTTAAGGTGGTTCGAAAGAGTTTAAGATCTTTATGATGAGTAGAGTGCTCTTAGGAAGCAACTGGTTGTTTTTTCTAAGTACTCCTTGCTCATTTAGGACTCATGAGACTGAAAATAAAGCTAAACCACCTAAGTGTGGTGTTTAGAACATAATATCAGAGTTGTAAGTGGCCCAAAACTTCTTAGCAAACGAAAAATATTATTTTTAGTGTTTTCCCTGATGAATATTGTCTTGAATTTGATGGTTGTAACCTTCCCCGTGTGTCCTTTATATAGCCAACATCTGTGAGCAACTGGGAAGTGACCTTCGAGGCATGGACGACCATGGCTTAACATCATTGTTATAGTTGAAGGGCAGAGTGTTGATGGAGTGCCTTAGGTTAGTGGTGATAGTGGTTGGGAGCATTAAATGCTATTTAATTCTCTTAGACAAGTTGCTTATTGTTACTGTGGGTTGGTAAAATAGTGCTCGCACTTTTTACTAGTCTGGAGACCTTTACCTGGTCGTTTGTGAGCATTACTAAGTTTCATGTTATATGAGTGAGCTATCAAGGTGAATTGACTTTATATAAATGGTTTCAACCCTTGTTGTACTCGCCTGAGATCTTGTAAACTAATACTATAGGTTTGTTATTGAGGGCTGGAGTTTGATGAAGGTACCCTTTGCTTGAACGTTCCTTTAGGCGAGTTCTTGAGAATTTTGCTTAAGTCTTGGGATCTGTCCTTCGGTTGGAGTCATCGATTGTAAGGCCGAGGTATTCCCCCTCATATTTAAATTTCGTCCCAAGCCTTGATACCTCTTTACAAACTCTGTATTTGATGCTTATACTTGTTACCATCAGTATCCCCATATTGTTTCTTTCAGGTTGTGGAAGGAGAAATAGCCTGTACATATTTAGGAAGGAGATTTTTTATACCTTTAGGCCTCTCGTAAGCTAAGGATGAGAGCCTTAGAATTCTTTTGAAATATGGTGCTTAGGGGTGATTAATCCCTAAACTTTTATGGAATTAAGGTTCGGGTCTTAAGAATTCCTATTTTTTATTAAAAATTTTAGGGTCTTTATTTTCTATTTTTTAAAAATATCATGTGAGCTAAGGGCGAGAGCCTCATAAATTTCTAACATATTTTGTTTAGCCAGAGACCTCATATCTATTTCGAGATAAGGGTGATGACCTCATAACATTGAAGAATGTCTAGTTTAAGGGATCAGAGACATTAGGACTTGTTTCAATCTAGGCTGAAGACCTCATAACAAGAATATTTAGGTTAAGGTGACCTCAAGACCTATCTCGAGCAAGGATGAAGACGTCACAACTCTAAATGTTTTTAGATTAAAGGCCCAGAGACCTCAAAACCTTAGAGTCAAGGCTCGTATCCTTTAAAAATATTGCAAGTGAAAGGTCCAGACACCTTAGAACCTCAGAGTCAAGGATCAGATTAAAAGAATTTGAACTCAACGAGGTAGATAAAATACATATTTTTCATTCAGACAATAAGGTTACTCATTAATAATATTTTTTATATTGCTCAATGTTCCATGGGTGAGGGAGTTCTTTCCCTTCTTAATCTTTAAGATAATAACACCGCGAACTAGATATCGCCGTAACAATGTATGATCCCTCTCATTTGGCCCCTATTTTTCCTGCGCTTGGGTCCCTTGTAGCCAAGGTGACTTCTATGAGAAGCAAATCTCGAACTTGGAATTCTTTGTGGTTCAGTGTAACACCCCACATTTTTAGAGATAATTAAATTTCATAAAAGGGTGTAATTTGGAAATTTGAGGAATTTCTCTGAATAATAAGTTTTGGAATTTATGAGGATTAGATGATTTCGTAGGTGTGTTTCATTTACTTTTGGGATTAAGTAAATAAGTAGGACTATTTTAATTACATGTCACAACTGGATAAAGCGACAAATGATATTATTTTATTTGGAAAACCCGTATCGAGACGCGTTGGGTTTAATAAGTGAACTTGTAGTTAAGCGACTCAGATAGAGATTTCGAGTGCGCAGTTGGTTTCGAAATGGCCGAGATAGTTATAATAGAGTATCCGGGGGTATTGTTTAGGTTCCGAGAATTTTTGGGCTAATAAGGACTCGCAATTGAGTAAACGAGTCATTTTTGGGTTTAAAGGGATAAACCCTTATTTCTCCCTATATAAGTCACGGGAGAGGGAAAGAAAGAAAGGAAAAAGAGAGAAAAGAAAGAGGAGAGGAAAGGCAGAGAGAAAAGAGGAAGAAAAGGGAGATTCTGACCAAACTCCGCGGGATTCGACTCGAGGTCGTCGAATTTCATCCACGAGGCAAGTGTTTACTTGCTTTATTTCCTTTTGAGCATAAATCTCATATTATAATTTGGTAATAAAAAATTAGATGATTTTGGGGTTGGGTTTTCGTGAATCAAAACGGGTTTTCGAAAGTTAAACGAGTAAATCCCGAATAATAACCAATTTGAGAAACCTAGGATTTAATTAAAATTCATTGTTGGTTATGGGTTCTAGGATGTTTAGAACCCTTTTCATTTGGGTATATGTAGTTGATTGAGGTTGGAGGACATTAGGTGAGGAGATAAAAGCTTGGGAGAAGCTTTAATGGCCGAAACAACCTTTCGGAGAAGACGCTGTCCGGAGCGATCGATCGATCGATCCTTCAGGATTTTTGGCAATTTTGCCTAGGGTTAATTATATGGAATAAATTCCAATTTTAATTGATTCTAGTTTATTTAATTAAAGAAATGAAGATTCATTGAGGGAATTAATATCTAGCCATTTAAGGAAATTTATAGGGGCTAGGAGGGTGCTAAGATGTGTGGCACTAAAGGTACAATTTCGAGGAAAATATTTTGATTGAGGAATTAAATGTTTAGGGCTCCTAAAGTAGAGTGGGGACCTCTAAATAAATTTCGGAACGGTATGTAAACTTTAGGTTCATGGAAAATGGGATCCATGACTTATTTAATCGAGGGTGTTTAAGATGAGTAACACTGAAAGGAATATTTCGGTGGGCGATTATATATAGATAATTGTGCACATAGATAATGTAAGTATATGCCGACTATATTGAGTAAATCCTATGAGGCGACTATGATGGAATTTGGGTTAAATGCTAAAGATAAGTTGAGGGTATTCTTATATAAGGGTTATGAATTGGGATATTTGGAGAGTATATAAATCCCTAACAGCGATCAAGGTGTGAGGTGTTTTTATGTAAGGGAATACTTAAATATCATTTCCAGATTGGCAATTATAGCCATGTATACAGTTGAGAAGTGATAAATGTATATTTATATACGATGTGAATATAGTATATATTATATGATACGAATACATATATATCTCTGTGTGCTTGGTATATGTGTATTTAGAGGCTGACTCCACGGGCTTTCCTTTGGCATAGGGTTGGAACAACCAGATATATATTTTCTCTAGTACGATCCAGGGAGGTTGCGCAATGTGGGTGAATCCCCTGGCTTGAGGAGCAGGGTGAGTATATCCCCAGGTCATCTCGTCCCGCGTTTGAGTACGATGTGTGTACTCCACTCACAGGGAGAAAATGAACGCCTCCACCGTTGTGTATTGATTTACCATGGCCATGAGAGAGTCTGGCTTGGTACCGTGGTATAGTGAGTAAACCCAGATTTTGGATGGGCACTCTGAGACCGCATACTCGAGTTATAGCTCGGTGGGATGGTTATTATACTTATGTTTGTGATAGGTATAATCATATACTAGTTGTATATAGTATATTGTTTGTATATAAAAATGAGACATCAGATAGTAAACTTATGTATATAAAGTGAAAGGCCTAATAAGGTGTATTTTTCCCTTTCCGGTAGACTTATATCCGAATTTATATGAATATGAATCAGAAGTTCTAGTAATAACTATATGTATATGTATATATGAGTTTTATATATGCATCAGGTGCTGAGGGCCCAATGAGCTCGACGATCAATATTTCCAGGTAGTAGTGTATCGGGGGGGTTCCTTGTTTGGATTTCGCTTCGTGAGACACTCCACGTACGAACATAGAGCAGTGTTGGGAATGAGGAGAAGTTTAGCCCTTAGTACTCGGGTTTACTAGGATTTTTAGAGATTGGGTGCAATGGATTAGTTAGGCAGGGTTGCTTAACTAGGTTGTTTGTTAGGTATGCACGATTAGAAGAGGAGTGAGGGGTATCTCATGGGAGTGCGATACCAAATTTAAATATGAGGTAAAACATATTTTTAAAAATCTAGTATTTATGCACTCGCAAAATATTTTCACTACTCGGGCTTTGACCAGTTTATCTACTTTTCCCCTCTTTTGTTTATATATATATATATATATATATATATATATATATATATATATATATGTATATGTCTTTAGGTGTCCAGACACAGGGACGCCTGGATGACGATTCCTTCGAGTCAGACA
Organism: Sambucus nigra; assembly: GCA_949130495.1. NCBI lineage: Eukaryota > Viridiplantae > Streptophyta > Magnoliopsida > Dipsacales > Adoxaceae > Sambucus > Sambucus nigra. The sequence goes on along the minus strand of OX422215.1, from coordinate 318,217,192 downwards.
TTTACTGCAGCAGCTGTGGATGTATGCAGGTTTCTTGTAGACGCTTCCATCCTTGAGATCTAGATAAGAGGTACTATAGAAACATTGGGGCTGATAGCCCAATTGTATTTATTTATTCTTTTACCGCCTTTTTGTGCAACCTTGGATTTGATTGTATTATATTAAACCGAGTGTTCGATTATTTTTATTTCTTTTCAGTTTCATTCATATAAACTGTGTGAATGTTTTAATTGATTTATTTTTTTAAAAGATTAGTTAAATAAAATTTTGATGCTAGCCTAATAGGTTATTAGTAATTAATTTGGTTTTCGACAGTGATGCTAGGAATGAACCATATGTGACTCCTGCTTTAATTTAGTACAGGAGTGATCGCCCGGTATTTTATTAGGCAGGGTGTTTCTTGTTGAAGTATTGGGCCATTTTTTTCTTTTAAGCTTCCACCCTTTTGAGGGCGACCACTCTTTTCTCTTTAAGTTCATATAAGGTGAGTCTAAGGCCCTTCTCATTTGCAGTGGTTTCAAATTGTGCTTATTTGGGTGGGGACCTCGATGTCTATTGGGATTATCGCCTCTGTATCGTAGGTTAAAGAGAAAGGTGTCTATCTTGTGGGACCTTTGACTGTGGTCCTGTATGCCCATAAGATATTCGGTGGTTTGTCTGCCTGTAGTCCTTTGGACTTTTCTAGCTTCTTCTTTAAGTTTGCAAAGATAGTTATATCAGTGACTTCAACTTGACCATTTTCGTAAGAGCGCTCGAGTTAATGGTGGTTATGATGCCATAACTTGAGCAAAACTTGTAAAAAGATGGATTCTCAAACTGGTTTCCATTATTTGAGATAATGGTTTAGGTAGACTAAAGCGACACATGACCTTCTAGATAAATCTTATCATTTTTATTTATATAATTATGGTAAGTGGTTCTACTCTGCCCATTTTGTGATGTAACCTATGACCATTATGCAAAAGTTGTTTTGGCCTTTGCTAGGAGGTAGGGGTCCTACTAAGTTCGCCATTCATTGTGAAAAGGTCCATGGACTTAGAACTAGGACCATCACCTCAACGGGCTGCTTTGGGACATTGGCAAACCTTTAACATTTATCACATCTGTGCACTGGAGATTTATCCTCCTTTTTTAAGGTGGGCAAAAAGTAGCCTTGCCTCAAGACTTTGTGGGCTAGAGTCATAGAACTAGTGTGGTCACTAATGACTTCTTCACGGACATCTCTTAGAATGTACTCTACTTCCTAATGTCCTAAACATCTTTGGAGAGAATGGATAAAGCCATATTTGTCCATTACCTCAGCAGATTTAGGTAGTACTGTGATATAAACTAATTAAAATAACACCTAAATCTTAGAATGTACTCCTTGATCTAGGTAGTACTGTGATATTAGAGACTCCAGCTCTCTAAACTGAAGTTTGTCCTTAGGTAGTAGACCATTGATGGGGTATCCCCTCATTAGTGTGGTCCTGAGATGTCTTCGGCATACATTGAATCACATTGGAGTCTTTCACTACTTCACTGGTCCAAGATGATGATTAAAATGTTATATTAAACCTCATTTGAGGACTCCACCCTCGCCAGATGGTCAACTTTTGAGTTCTCTCCATGAGGACTCATTAACGAAGAATTTAAGGATATTGAGGACGATCCCCCTAACAAGTTCGAGGTAGATAGCCATGTGGTCCTCTTTGTCTTCATAGAGCTTAGTGATTTGGTTGACTACGAACTAGGAGTCCCTGATTGACACCACCTGCTATGCATTTAAGTGTATATCCAAGCTTAAACTTGCTACCATTGCCTCATACTCTATCTCATTGTTATAAGTTGAAATTAAAACGTAAAGAGAGTGAAACTGTGCCTTCCTCCAGTGTTAGGATATGGATCCCTACCCACTTCCTGGGATATTTAAGGATCCTTCTATATGTAAGAACCATTCTAGGATGGTTGACCAACTCAATTGAAAGAGAGTGCGTGGTGGGCATAAAATTCATTGATTGAATTTCTTGCTTATTTTACTGGGTGATAATAAATTTCATAGGTCTAGGGCTTGGTAAAGAGGAACCTTGGGCTCCTGAATGACCTCAACAGATTTAGGTGATGTGTGAGACCCATCCTTTTTTCTTATAAGTTTTTAAGATTAGTAATGAAGTCGACTAGGACTTACGCTTTAATTGACTGTGTGGATTGATATTGGACATTGAAATTCCCTAGGTCTACTTACCATTTTACAACCCTACATAAGGTATCTAGTTTATGCAAAGTTTGTTTGAGGGGCTAATATGTCATCGTGTTGATATCATGGGATTGGAAATATGACCTCATCGGGAAGATATGATTAGGCAAAAATCCAACTTATCTATCTTAGGTATCGACTCACAGCTCCTTAAAATTCTCTGTTAACGTAATATACATGGTATTGAACGAGAAATTCTTCTTGAATGAGATTAGATATTACAATAGTTGTTGAGAATGCAAGGGAGGTATATCTTTTCACATATGATGGTTATTGAGAGAGGTGAAGGTTTGATAGGGTATCTCTTTAGATTATGAAGGCCTCTTTGACCTCAACCATCCGCCAAAATGTATTTTTCAAGTTTTTGAACTAGGGTAAGCACTTATTCATGGGTATGGACAAAAATCAATCTAGAGTTATTCTCCTTCCCACTAGGCATTGGAATTCTTTCACTATCCTCAAGGAATGCACCTCTATTTTAGCTTTAATTTTCTTCGGATTGAGTTCCATACCCCTTTTGGTCATCTTGAATCCCAATAATTTGCCTATTAAGACTCCGAAGGCACATTTCTTTGAACTAAGGCTCATTTTGTTCTTCCCGAGGATAACAACAGTCTCCTTGAGGTGTTTGATATAATATCTTATTCCCAGTCTTTTGACGAGCATGTCATTAACATAATCTTCAGTGGTTTCTCTAATATGATCTTTGAAAATTATGTTCACAACCCTCTAATAGGTGTCTCCAATGCTTTTATGTTTGAAGGGCATCACTTTACAGTAGTAATTACCTTTATCAATGATGAAAGGGGTATTCTTCTCGTTTTGAGGTGTTATTTTAATTAGTTTATAACTAGAATAAGCATCCATAAAGGACATGAAACCATTACCTGTAGTGGTGTCCAACTAAGTTGTTGGTCTTGGGCAGTATAATAGTCTTTAGGGAAGGATTTGTAAAAGTCGGTGACATCTACACACATCCTCTATTTTTGTTGGGATATAGAATGAGAACGACATTGGATAACTATTCTAGGTTCTGTACCTTTTTGATGAATATGGATTCTGGAATCTTATGCACCTCATCTGATGCAACTTAATTTCTCTCAGGAGTTAAAAATCTCTTATTCTATTTCACTAGATTGTATTTAAGGTCCACACTGAGGGTATTCTCATCATCTATGAATGTAACCAAGCAAATATTTCTTTTCTTTCTTTCAAAAAAATGGGTTAGCATCTCCCTTACCGGGGAGCTGAGGTTTGCTTTGATTTAAATTGTCTTTTATGGGTTTGATCCGTCAATGCATAAGTTAATGAGTTCTTCAATGAGATTTCCTATTAACTATTTTTCCTTATCTCTAGGATCGAGAGTGTATACATCCTATTAGCCTAGGCTTGGTTCTACGTGGGGCTGTAATTCATTGATATATGATATTGATAACTCTATTGAGGTAGAAAACACACTTAGGGAAATCTTGACAGATTTATTCACAGGTCCTAAGATGTTAGTCGCTCATTCTGAAGTGTGTATACTAGTTTTTGAGATTCTCTCTATTATTCCTTACATCTCTCCCACTCTGGGATGATAAAGCGCATCAATATTCTTCTAGTCGATACCATTGCGTATAACTTGTTGAGACATATCCTTCCCAATATGACATTGTATGCAGAGGGGAGTTCTACCAGGAGGAATTGATTGTAGACCATGGTGGAGCAATTTTACCCTCTTTTGTGAGTGGTAACATAATATAACTGACAATATAAGTTCTTTCTTTGTTAAATTCTACTGACAAGGTTACAATTGGGATGACGTATTTCATTGTTAGGCCCATTGCAAAGTATAAATCCATGAAGATGATGTTGTTAAATTCTCGTGTAAATATGGATCATTTGCATCCTTGTGTTTTTGATGACCTTTGTGAGGTCAATTTTGATTAGGCATAAATTCTTTCGAATTTATCCCCTTAATTTAGCAGCTTTTAGCACCTCAAATAATGTAATTCATATTTGTTCATCTAATTTATATGATAATGACAATTCCCACATAGTTCCTCGAGTTTTGTGTATTTTTCATGCCTTTATAGGTATTTAATGCACGTGAAGAGAAGAAGAATCCAAAGCCGAGAAATCAACAAAGAAAGGAAAGTCCAAAGGGAAAAATAGTCATTTCACATCTGGAGTTCGGATGAGGGACAAACATGAAAATAAAGATCTCGCGTCTACCAGTGCGTAGGAAGAAACAACATCCCAAACCGAGCCCTGGATCAGAAGTTACGGAGATTCAAAGATGAGAGAAAATCAAAAGAAAAGAAGAAAAAAAGAAATTCTAATTTGGACCGGACTGGTCAAGACAAGCAGCGAATCGGTCCAGAAGAAAGCAAGTCTCTGAATGAATTTCACCATCGAACTGGATCGGCCATAGACAAATATGAACCGATTCGAAAAAAATAAGGTTCTTGAGTAGAATTTTTTACCGGATCGATCTGGATACAACTGACATCGGACCGATCAGTTGCCTTTAAAGTTCTAAATAAAAATGAGGGTCGGACCGATCCGTTTATGGAAGAAAATAAACTGGTCCGATGTTTTGAAGATCCCTGCACAAAATTGACCATTGGACCGAACCGAAGAAGTGTCACCGGACCGGACCGGACTGGTTGAGATTTTCTAAGATTTTCGATTATCATTTAGAGTTTTACATGGATCAAACTCTTGTAGATTTCAAAGTGTATTTATCTTAGATTATTTTCAGACTTTAGGAGGTTTGAATTTCATTAGTTTGTAGAGGGTTCTTGTTGAGACGAAGTTTTCAAGTTTTGCAATTAATTCAAGATTCAAAGTTTATTTCCATATTTCTTCATTACAAGTAACATTTAATTCTTGTTTTCAACTTCTTTAGTAGTTAGTTAGATTAATTCATGGTTCTTAGTCTTCAATTCTTAATTCAAAAATTTCCTTCTTAAATTTTCCAAACTAGTCAAGAATTCCTTTATTATAAACATTGTGTCTTTGTTTAATTTTAATCATGGCTGGCTAAGTTTTTAAGGGTTGGGGTGCATGAACCCAACCTGATGTAATTTACCCATGTAGAAAATAGGGTTTGAATTGAATTTTAAGTGAATCGTGTTGTGTAGTATGCACAACCATTGTAGATCTTTTAACCTCGTTTGCCCTAGGTAACCGGGGTTTTTAAGGATGCAATGCGCGTGTAGCTATTCATCATCGGTTTGTTGTTACCTTTGATTATGTATGGTGTGGACTCGTATCCTCATATATGTAATGCTTAGGATTAATAAAGTCCGAGTTCAATTATATTTCTAATTCAAAATCTATCATTCTATATGGTAAATATACTAGGGTTTGGGGGATTGTAACCTGACCTATCTTTCCTATTCATAATTCATTCATTCAATTTATTTCTTTGCACGTACTTTAGTTTGTAGTTAATTTGCATTTTGTTGGAACGCGAGGCCCCCAATTTTAAAATTCTTATACTTTAAAATCAATTTCCTTGTTAGATGCGGAAGCGTGTGATGATGGTTCAATTAAAATAAATAAATAAATTTTAATTTCTTTCCAAATTAAAATTAAACAAAGTGAAATTAAATTAAATTAACACACACACACAGTTTGAATTTCACTTAAACCAAATTAATTAACCCAAGTCCTAGGAGTTTGCCTAAGTCATATTTTCAATATTACTCAATTAGGCCAAACCAATTTTATCAAATTAAATTAACGACTTGAATTAATTACACATTACCCAATATTATTTAGCACCAAATTAAATTAAGTAGTGATTAAACCAAATTTTATCTTTTTACCTAAGCATGCGTTCTAGGTGATATAGCAAGATAAAATAAATAATAAATCACTACGCCGCGATGTACGAGGAAAAACCAACAACGGAAAAAAAACCTTGGATGACCCTAGCCTCAAATCCACTAAGTATGGTTTTACAAATACAAGACAGTAAGATTTACAACACTTGACTCGATCCCTCTCAAGCCCCGACGCTTCTTCTTGTATACACCTCCACCTAGCGAATAACCACGGAGCTTCACCGCGGTCTCAGAATCCACCGATCGAATTTTATATGGTCACCGCCACCCGAACAAGGAGCCTTTCTCCAAGTGGTAAATTAACGCAAACTTCTTCGTCTTTGTGGGATGTAGAAGCAAACCCAAACGAACTCTTCAAATGGTAGAGTAATACCCGGTGCCAAACACTCCAAGAAATGAAATATGTATATGGAACTTGGATAAACAAACTATGGGTGTAAAACAAGTGTTTAAAACATTTTTCTTGAAAAATAGATACTCATAAACATGAACTTTTTCTTGGAAGATTGAACTCTCAAAATCTCTCTTAGAGATGGAATAGTATGAAAAAGTTAAGTTAAAAGACTTGGTTCCCGCACTTACATATTCAGGTAAAAATTTAGTGGGAAAATAAGTGGAAAGTGGAAAAAAACTGCTCCAAACTGCCAATTAACTGTTTCCGCCAAAACTCGTTCGAACGAAATTTTTCGTTTGAATGAAGTCTCGTTTGAACGAGCCTTCTAACGAAGTTCCAGTGTGAACTCGTTAGAAATCTCGTTGGAACAAAACTTCGAATGACATTTCAGTGGCCTTTGTGGGAACTCGTTGGCAAACTCGTTCGAACAACGTTATTGTTCGAACGAACTTCCAGAAAGTCTGAAATTCAAATTTTTTCCCTAAAATCTTTCTGAAAATAAATAACAGTTTAAACTAAAAAGTTCACCTAATAAACATGTTCGAAGCTCCTATATATATATATATTAAAATTCATTCATACCTTAGGAGCAATGGAACCATATTGATGCGTAAAAACGAGGCACATCCAACTCAGCATTTTGATGAAGCTTTAAACTTGGCCGCTACGTCTTCAACTTTAATATGTCGTAGGCTTGAAGGATGGTCAATAACTCTATCCTATGACACAAACATTTTTGTTCGAAAATGAGCCAAAACTACAAAGGACCTAATTATAAATTTGTGTCCTTACAAATCTCCCCCTGTGGCTATTCCGGCGCAAAAACTAAACAAAAATCCTAAAGGGCTGTCAAGCTTTACTAGACTAATAAAAAGTCCCACCCAAAATAAAAATACAATGCTTGACTCAAACAATCCAAGGATTAATATCTTTGCCAAAGATGAAAGTTGCCATATATAGAAGAATTCCTGCACACTTAAGCATACAGATTAAACGCATAGGGAATATCAAAATATTAAATGAAATTAAATAATTACTCCCCCTAAATTAATTCTCCCCTTTATCAAACATCATCAACCTAAGAAGATAGCGCTCTCCCCCTAAGTAAAATCTCTCAAACTAAGATACGATGATAATAGGATTAGATACCATTTCTCCCCCTATCATTCTCACCTTTTTTGTTCAGGAATAGACAAAGGCTAAAGAATCAAAACATAACTTATTAAAGCATATACACCCTCTAAACTAAATAAGGGATAAATAGTATGGGATAACAAGCTAAACATGCAATTGTGCATAAAGTGATGAGAACATTAAAGCACTTGGGCAACAAAATCATAACTAATCCATGCAAATAATAACGAAAACTAACTAAGATGCAAGAAAATGATACCAATATGATACATAACTATTAAGCATGTGATATCAACAAAGAATGCAACAAGATAGATGCCAATTATGAATTAAAATATAGATGGACTAGAAAGCAAGGCAAAGACAAAAAAAAATCATATATATACATAATCTAGATATACCAAGGATGCACATGCACATATATATAGATATAAACACACAAATGGCACAAAAAAAGATAAGCTTTTCACACTCGTATAGAAAAAATGTGTCATATGGAAACGACAGTGTTGGAGTGTGAACTAGTAACGATTAAATTTAGACCCAATCACTTAAAACATGTTCACGGAGTTCTCAATTGATTACAAACTTCATCACATTTGAATATAACCTCATGTGATAATATAGATTTAAATCAATGAACAAACATACACAATGCATACAAGCCTAGCATGTTGATGATTTTACAAACCAATAGAGTCATGACATTGAAAGCGCAACTAGGATAAACGGACATTGTGCAAACCGTTGATATACCATCCAATCTCCCTCAATAAGCATATATTATTTTTGAATGAATATATCAATCAAACATAGGCCTTGGCAAATATTTTATTTTTAATGCCATAATTTATTTTTAGGCCTTTGAACCACGTATTTCTTTTAGGTACGAACAAACGGTGGCTTACTATTCGCAAAGGATAATAAATCCTTTCGGAGCCCTTTCCCGTGCACATTTATATTTATCATTTTTTATTTTTTACACAAATCTCACGTGCAACGGATTTTGACATGCACTAGTCCTCCTAGGTCACAAATATGTAGATGACAAGATTGGTAGGAGAACACCTCACAAGGCTCAAATATAACATATGAAGTTAAAATTTCAAATGAGATCGTGCATGTGTGAAAAGAGGCATATAAAAATAGAATCCATTTAATCAATACAAAATCCAACTACTCCATATAAGCATGGTAAAGAGCATAATAAGGATTGACAATCTAAACCAAAAGTTTTAGCCACATGAGAGCATAAAAAAGGGATTTTAACACAAGTGTATGCCACATAAAGTGTGTCAAGCTAAAATACACACACAAAAAAATCTTTTTGAGTTTTTGAAATTTTTAACCAAAAAAAATATATATATACTCAAAAGACAAACAAAAATCATTTGTATTTTTCATTAAGCCTAAATTACTAAAAGATGAAACACAAATGATAAACAAAAATATTTTTGTATTTTTTCATTTAATGCAAACTAAAATGAAAGAAATAGAAAACAAAAGATAAACAAAAATCATTATTCTAGCATGTGATTACGCATGTAGCATAGACTAGAAAATGACTAAACATACATACACCTAGCAATGATATAAAATATGAAGCACAAAAAGCTAGATTATGCAAAGAAAACTAACACATTCAACCTTTAGATTTAGCAAGTGAGGAATCATGTGATAGTAAATGAGAATAAAAAATCCTATCTTGTAAAGCTACCAAGTCGGATCTCCTAACCCAAACTAATGATGAATGACAATCTCGGGGTGTAGGGATCTTGGCTAACTTGGTTGCCTTACATTGGGAATTTCTAGGACCTCTCTTAAGATCAAAACAAAATTTCCTAAGATGACCTTTTCGGCCATAATGTGCACAAGTAAAAAAATGTCGAAGGTTGGTACCTAAGGATTGATCATTAAAGGTTTTCCTAGATGATTCTCCTAAAATATGGGTTTTGGCTTTACGAGTTAATTCATTACAAGTATCGAAGCCTAAACTACAAGTGTCATTTTTAATTTGGACCGTTCCTAATATTTTATCTAATTTTTCCGAACGACACTCCAAATCAAATTTGACTTTACTAGAGTCTTTTAATTTATTTTCTAATTCTAGGATGTTAGACTCTAATAAAATATTTCTCTCTTCAAACTCGAGAAGCTTCTTTTTCAAGGATTCCTTTAAACCTCTAAGGCTATCTCTCTCGCCTTCTATATATTCAAGTTTCTCTCGAAGTGTCCTCTCACGTGTCCTAAGGTCTTCTACCAACATACTATCATCAACGACCTTGACACGCTCTCTTAAACTTGCTTCTAACTTCAAATTAGATCTTTTTAATTTAATAGATTCTTTGTAAAGTTCTTGAAAAGCATTTTGAAGTTCACTCACATTAACCTCTTCTTCATTTTCACTGTCTCTTTCTTCATCACTCTCACTACCATAAAAAATAAGGGAATCATAAACTATGACCTTGGAAGTGTCATGTGTTAAAGTTTCATCAATAGACGAGTTCTCACTATCACTCACATGACTAGCCATAAATGCCACAAAGTTGGGCTTAGTGGGTGAATTGGGTCCCTCTTCATTATCACTATCACTAAGGGTTGCATTAAAAGAAATTGGTTATTACCATATCTCCTTAGTTTAGTGGGGCACTCAAAAGCCCTATGGCCATACCCTTCATAACCAAAACACTTTTCGGACTCGTCCCTATTTACATTTTCATTAGAAGTTTTAGGGATCTTCTCGGCTTTGTCATGCTTGGATTTTTCAAATTTCTTAAAATCATTTTTAAAGTTATCTTCGTTAAATTTAAGAAATTTTCAAAACTTCCTAGCAAACATAGCCATATTTTCCGAGTCACTATCACTTTCACTCTCTACTACTTATTTTTCCTCCTTTTGGGCTTTCAAAGCAACGCCCTTATTTATTTTCTTTTTAGTTTTAGAGGGAAACATGTCTAGTTCATAGGTTTGTAAATCACCTACGAGCTCTTCTAATTTCGTAGAGGCTAAAGTGGGTAAATAATTTAAAATGGTCACTTTTGGAATAAATCTATCGGGTAGGGACCTTAAAATTTTCTTTACAATACAGTTATCGGGTATTTTCTCTCCTAAGTTAAAAGATGAATTAACAATATCGGAAAGTCTAGCATAAAATTCATCAAAAGTTCTTTTTCGTTCATTTTGATGGTTTCAAATTGAGGGGTGAGGTTTTGGAGTTTCGACGCTTTAACGACACTTGTACCTTCATGAGTGAGTTGTAAAATATCCCACGTTTCTTTAGCGGTCTCACACGTCATAATGCATCAGAATTCATCCGGTGTGACACCGCTAAACAAGGCATTTAAACCTCGGGAATTAAAATTTGAAAGTTTAAACTCATTCTCACTCCATCTATCGGCCGGTTTGGGAACACGTTCATTATCTACTAAATGAGTTTGTGGAGACCACCCGTTCGTCGATAGATTTAAGTGCCGATTTCATTTGCGCTTTCCAATACGCGTAATTAGAACCATCGAAAATAGGAAATTTTGAGAATGGGGAAAATTCCATTTTAGCCAAAAAAATTTAAAGGATCTTTAACGAAATAATTTATCGTTTTGGCTCTGATACCACTTGTTGGAGCGCGAGGCCCCCAATTTTAAAATTCTTGTACTTTAAAATCAATTTCCTTGTTAGATGCGGAAGCGTGTGATGATGGTTCAATTAAAATAAATAAATTAATTTTAATTTCTTTTCAAATTAAAATTAAACAAAGTGAAATTAAATTAAATTAAATTAACACACACACACAATTTGAATTTCACTTAAACCAAATTAATTAACCAAAGTCCTAGGAGTTTGCCTAAGTCATATTTTCAATATTACTCAATTAGGCCAAACCAATTTTATCAAATTAAATGAACGACTTGAATTAATTACACATTACCCAATATTATTTAGCACCAAATTAAATTAAGTAGTGATTAAAACAAATTTTATCTTTTTACCTAAGCATGCATTCTAGGTGATATACCAAGATAAAATAAACAATAAATCACTACGCCGATGTATGAGGAAAAACCCACAATGGGAAAAAATCCGGACGACCCTAGCCTCAAATCCACTAAGTATGGTTTTACAAATACAAGACAGTAAGATTTACAACACTCGACTCGATCCCTCTCAAGCCCCGACGCTTCTTCTTGTATACACCTCCGCCTAGCGAATAACCACGGAGATCCACCGCGGTCTCAGAATCCACCGATTGAACTTTATATGGTCACCGCCACCCGAACAAGGAGCCTTTCTCCAAGTGGGTAAGTCAACGTAGACTTCTTCTTCTTTGTGGGATGTAGAAGCAAACCCAAACGAACTCTTCAAACGGTAGAGTAATACCCGGTGCCAAACACTCCAAGCAATGAAATATATATATGGAACTTGGATAAACAAACTATGGGTGTAAAACAAGTGTTTAAAACATTAAATAAATACTCATAAACATGAACTTTTTCTTGGAAGATTGAACTCTCAAACTCTCTCTTAGAGATGGAATAGTATGAAAAAGTTAAGTTAAAAAACTTGGTTCCCGCACTTACATATTCAGGTAAAAAGTTAGTGGGAAAATAAGTGGGAAAGTGGGAAAAAACTGCTCAAAATTGCTAATTAACCGTTCCCGCCAAAACTCGTTCGAACAAGATTTTCATTTGAACGAAGTCTCGTTCGAACAAGCCTTCTAACGAAGTTCCAGTGTGAACTCATTAGAAATCTCGTTGGAAATCTTGTTGGAACATCATTTTTCGTTCGAACGAAACTTCGAAGGACATTCCAGTGGCCTTTGTGGGAACTCGTTGGCAAACTCGTTCGAACGACATTATTGTTCGAACGAAAAACTCTTTCGAACGAACTTCTAGAAAGTCTGAAATTCGAATTTTTGCCCTAAAATCTTTCTAAAAATAAATAACAGTTTAAACTAAAAAGTTCACCCAATAAACATGTTCCAAGCTCCTATATATATATTAAAATGCATTCATACCTTAGGAGCAGTGGAACCATGTTGATGACGTAGAAACGAGGCACATTCAACTCGGCCTTTTGACGAAGCTTTAAACTTGGCCGCTACGTCTTCAACTTTAATATGTCATAGGCTTGAAGGATGGTCAATTATTCTATCCTATGACACAAACATTTTTGTCCGGAAATGAGACAAAACTACAAAGGACTCAATTGGAAATTTGTGTCCTTACACATTTACTTACAGTTAATAGCTCTTACATTCTCCCTAATCACCTTTTTTATTTCTTTTTGAGAGTCAATTTTTGGGTTAGTCACCTATTCCGCGTCGTTACGATTCATCGTCCTAGTTCCCTATGGAGACGATCCCTACTTACTGGGATTATTACTAGCGCGACAGGCTTGCACTTGAGCCTATATCAGCATGCACTCTAGATACACATTTGTGGTCGCATCAAGTTTTTGACACTGTTGCCGGGGAAATAGATAGACTTTAGGTTAGTTGATTGAAACCTAAATTTGATTCCAAAAAAAATAAAATAAAATAAAAAGTAAAAAAAAAAATCCAAAAAGAAATCATCTCTCAAAAGCCCTTTCATACAAAATCAAGAACAAACTCCTCAGAATACTCCAATAAGGATTCACGAAAATCCCATCGTCGAGTATAATTTTGAAATCCCCCATACCCCCTGCGTTTCACAATTCTGGGCTCCACCTCCTACCCCTCCAAACTCCATCACCAGTCACACGTCTAGAACACTAAGTGAGGATTTTGAGTCCATTGGAGAGAGAGCCTTGTCAAATATCGCTAGTTTCGGTACGAGTGAAGGAAACCTACCGTATCGTCCCATGAAGGAACTCCTATTCCCTGAGCGAACTATCACCCCTAGTTGCATTTTACTCTCGTATAATATTGGTCAGTTCCACTTCCATAATGGGATGACACAAATTCTTCCAACTTTTCACGGCATGGATTCGGAGAAACCATATGTCCATATCCGAGAGTTCAATGAGGTGTGCGAAAACTTTAGTGATCAAGCTTGCACGCAAGATGTTGTTCGCCTAAAGATTTTTCTTTTTTCCTTTAAGGATAAGGCTAAGACCTGGCTTTGGTCTTTACCCCCTAACTCGATCATTTCATGGAAGGATATGCAATCCAAATTTCTTTCAAAGTTCTTTCCACCACATAAAACCAAATCTATCAAGGCTCAAATTCAAGCCTTTCTAATGATCCATTTGACAAGTGTTGGGAACGATTCCAAGAGTTGGTTAACACTTTCCCCATAATGGATTTGAGAAACATCACCTTATCTCTTTCTTCCATCACGAGCTTACAATAGCGTCTAAATAAAATTTTCAAATAATGTGTGAAAGACCATTTTGGGAATTCTCAAGTGACGCTGAGGCTCATCTTAAGTATGTCGCCGAGACTACCCAATCATGGTACACTTTCGATCCTAATGCCTAAAACCGACCTCGACAAGTGCCCAATACTCCTGTTCCATCCGGTCTATACCAATTGAATCAAGATACCTGGGTAGACCGTTGACTTGATCAATTTGAGAAAAGCATGAGAGACTCACTCGAGGTACGATTGAAAGAAGATACCCATGGTGTGAAAGAAAAGATGTGTGCTATTTGTGAGGCAAGTTATTCAACTAAGGCATGTCCGACGATACCCGCCTACAAAGCCATGCATACCGAGTAAGTGGAAGTAATAGGAGGGTTTAAGGGGAATTTTAACGCACCTCACGGGAATGCATACAACCCTTCATGGAGGAACTATCCTGGTTTCAACTATGGGCAACAACACGTTGCATTGAATCCTACTTCACATGTTGTCCTACCTCCACTCCCTTCTCAATTTCAGCAAGCACCACCGATGCAGCCCCACTTGCAAGCACCACCTATAGGACCATATATTAGACCACTGCGGAGGTCTCTTGAGGATAATTTAAATAAGTTTATCCAGTCTCAAAATGCAACCAATGCCAAATACGATCGTAAGTTCATTGAAATACAGACAAGCATATCTTGGTGGCAATCCTTGTTAAATGTCCAAGAGAAGGGAAATTTTTTGGCTCAAGGGCAAAGACCTCCTCAAGTTCAAGCTAATGTTAGCTCTACATCTTCCGATCAACAAGAGTAATGCCAAGCTATCACCACTTTATGTAGTTGTAGGGTCGTTGATTTATCACCTCCCTCACACGAGAAACCAAAAGACAAGGAGGTTTTGTCCGGCACGAAAGAGGCCAAAGATACTCCCTTGAAGGAGAGTGACAAGGAAGACATTAACGAGCCCGAAGTTGTTGTGAAACCTCCCTCCTCTACTCTGTTACCTCAACGGTTGTCCCCACCTCAAAAGGGAGCCTCCCTTGCAGATGTTCTAGATGTTCTTAAGCAAGCGAAGCTGAATTTTCCATTCCTTGATGCTATCCAGTAAATTCCTGCCAATTCCAAGGTCATTAAATATCTTTTAACTGTGAAAATATGACTAAAAGTAAAGAAGAATGTCTTCCTAGCACAGAATGTGAGCTTCATTCTACTTAATGACCTTCCACCCAAGTTTAAAGATCCGGGTGCACCCACGATCTCATGTGTTATTGGAGAATGTCAAATTGAGAGAGCCTTATTGGACTTAGGTGCTAGTGTTAATATACTTCCCTACTCTATTTATAGGCAACTTGAGTTGGGTGACCTTATGCCCACATGAATCACTCTCCAATTAGCAGATCATATAGTGAAGGTGCCTCGAGGGATTGTTGAGGACGTGATAGTCCAAGTGGACACTTTCTTCTTCGCGATAGACTTTGTCATTTGGGACACGAAGCCCTCCATCCATTATAGCAACCATGTTCCCATCATTTTAGGTAGCCCATTATTAGCTACCGTTAATGCCTTAATCAATACACTAAATGGGAAAATGCAACTCACATTTGGGAATATGACCCTCGATACAAACATCTTCAATGTTGCTAACCAAATGGGTGATGAAGATGAAATCCATACGGTCGACCTCATAGAGGAGGTAGTTGAAGAGCACATCGAGAGAGCCATGGATGGGGATGCGTTAGAAGCATGCCTAATGAGAGGTGAGGAAAATGAGATCCCATACATCGAGTGTGAATAAGAGATCGAGGAGCTGAAAGACATATTAGATGAAGGAGCGTCGTTAGAGGAGTTGAGAGATGTCCATTGGGTCTCTAAATTCGAGGAATTACCCCCGAGGGAGTCATGCTTGATTCCCTCCGAAGATAAATTTCCTACCCTCGAGTTGAAAAAACTACCCTCAAATGTGAAATATGCTTTTCTAGGAGAGGATGAGACATTTTCTGTTGTTGTCTCCTCTAGACTTGATAAAGAGAAAGAGGGTAAGTTATTGGAAATTTTGAGGAAGCACAAAGGTGATTTTGGTTGGTCAATAGAGGATTTGAAGGGTATAATTCCCCTAATTCGTACCCATAAAATCCACCTCGAGGATGACTTAAAACTATCAAGGGAAATGCAAAGGCGATTAAACCCAACAATGAGAGAAGTCATTAGAGAGGAAGTCCTAAAGCTATTAGATGTCGGGATTATCTACCCTATCTCGGATAGCAAATGGGTGATCCAAATTCAAGTCGTCCCGAAGAAGTCGGGAATGACAGTGATAAAAAATGCTAAGGGTGAATTAATTCCTCAATGCACCACCACCGAGTGGCGTGTTTCCATTAATTAACGAAAACTCAATGCCGGGATGAGAAAATATCAGTTCCCCTTTCCCTTCATCGACCAAATGCTTGAACGCATAGCTAGCCATCCATATTATTGTTTTCTTTATGGTTATTCCAGTTATAACAAAATTGAGGTAGACATACTTGATCAAGAGAAGTCGACTTTTACATATCCATTTGGTAGGTTTGCCTACAAACATATGCCTTTTGGGTTGTGTAATGCGCCCGCGGCATTTCAAAGGTGCATGTTAAGTCTCTTTAGAGACATGGTAGAAAGAGGACTTGAGGTTTTCATGGGCAATTTCAGCATTTTTGTCCCCTCCTTTGACCAATGTTTAATGAATCTTGAAAAAGTTTTATCCCGATGTGTGGAGAAGAACTTAGTCCTCAATTGGGAAAAATGACACTTCATGGTTACTGAGGGCATAGTTCTAGGCCACATAGTTTCATCTAAGGGAATAGAAGTTGACTGAACTAAAATAGATATCATAGCCGAGATTCCCCCGCCCAAATCACTAAAGGACGTGCACTCCTTCTTGGGCCATGCAGGCTTTTATAGACAGTTTATCAAGGATTTTAGCGCCATCACTAGGCCCTTGAGTAACCTCCTTATGAAGGATTCCCCCTTTGAGTGGAATGACGCATGCCAAGAAGCTTTTTATAAACTAAAAAGGATGCTGATTTTCTCTCCCATCATGCAAGCTTCGGATTGGTCTCTTCCATTCGAGCTTATGTGTGATGCTAGTGATTATGCGATTGGGGCTATTTTGGGGCAAAGAAAAGACAAGAAAGCTCATGTCATATATTACACTAGCCAGACATTAACCGGGACACAACTTAACTACTCCACCACGGAGAAAGAGTTGCTAGCGGTTGTTTTTGCTTTGGACAAATTCCTCTCATATCTTGTTGGGCCGCCCATCACTTGTTTTATCGACCACGCGACCCTGAAATATCTCCTTACTAAGAAGGATGCTAAGTCGCACCTCATAAGGTTGATCCTACTCCTATAAGAGTTCGATCTCTCTATAAAAGATAATAAAGGGGTAGAAACTGTCATTGCCGACCATTTGTCATGGCTCTCGTTCGACGTGCCTAGTGATTCGATACCCATAGACGAGTATTTTTTGGATGAGCAGCTTTTCACCACTTCTTCCTTACCTTGATTTGTGAACATCATGAACTATCTTATCTTGGGATCCGTTCCTCTCGGATGGACACCGCAAGAGAAGAAGAAATTCATCACTTGGTCCTGCATGTTCTTCTATGACGACCCATTCCTATTTAAATATTACGCTGACTAACTCATCCGAAGATGTGTATCGGATGAGGAAATTCAAGATGTGATCCGATTTTGTCATAAGAAAGCTTGTGGAGGACACTTCTCCAAGAATAATACGACAACTAAAATTCTACAAAGCGGCCTCTATCAGCCCACAATATTCCAGGATGTGAACGCCCCTTGAAAATCTCGCGATAGATGCCAAAGGATGGGCACTATTACTCGTCGAGACATGATGATTCTAACCCCTATACTCATCATTGAATTATTTGATTAGGGTATTGACTTTATGGGACCTTTCCTTTCATCCTTCGGCTTCTTATACATCCTCATCACGATAGATTACATCTCCAAATGGCTGGAGGCAATAGCTACCCGCACGAATGACAATAAGGTGGTGATTAAGTTCCTACAGGAACACATACTTTCTCGTTTTGGTGCTCCGAAGGTGATTATAAGTGATAACGGCACACGCTTTTACAATAAGCCATTTGAAAAGTTAATGAGGAAGTATGGGGTCGTCCACAAGGTTGGAACGAATTATCACCCTCAAACAAGTGGGCAAGCCGAACTAGCAAATCATGAGATAAAAAACATCCTTGAGAAGACCTTAGATCCTACTTAAAAATATTTGTTGCTTTGATTAAACGATGCGCTATGGGCTTACCGTATCGCCTACAAGAACCCCATTGGGATGTCCCCGTTTTGTTTTATTTATGGCAAGCCTTGCCATCTCCCCATGGAGCTAGAGCACAAAGAGTATTGGGCCATCAAGAGGTTGAATTACAATCTTGATAAAGTTAGCGAAACTCGCAAGCTTCAGTTAAACGAGTTTGAATAATTACGCAATGATGCGTATGAGAATGCTGAAATTTCTAAGGAATAGATGAAACTCGCACATGATAAGCTAATCCGACGAAAAGAGTTCCACCCAGGACAAAAAGTGCTTCTCTACAGCTCTCGACTGCACTTGTTTCCCGATGAATTGCGTTCAAAGTGGACGGGCCAATTTGTTGTTCGAGAAGTGTTCCCTCATGGTGCTGTGGATTTAGAAGATTCGAAAGGGGGAAATACTTTCAAAGTGAATGGACAATGCCTAAAAACATACTACGAGGAGTGCATCGAAGACACCATTGGATTGTTAGACCCCATCTATGGGGATTAATTAAGCAGTACGAGAAGGTCGTTGCACCCCCGACGCGTATAGGGTGATTCTTGTGTTTATAAGATGTGCGTAGGTTAGGTTAGTAGAGTTCGTAGGTATATGTCACATAGGATAGGTGGAGAGAATACACGTTGAAAGTGAGCCTAGGGTTTCAGAGTGAGTGATTGAGCGGCGGTAGGTTGATTGTGTGTAGGCATAGTGGTAAGAGCTCCCAGAGATTGAGAGAGATGAGTTATTCCAGCCATTGGGGATTCTGCTAAAATTTGGAAATCGAACCGGTCAGCCCCTGGGAACCGGACCAGTTCATTTTTGGGAATAATCAAAATAAAAAGGGACCGGACCGGTCCGATCCTGGGCACTCGGATTGGTCCGCCCTCTGGTTTTCTTCGGCCATTACCAAGTGAAACCCCCTCCCCCAATCCATTTTCTTCCCTCCCAATACGTTTTCCCTCCACCATTTCCCTACCAAATTCACCCCTACTTCCCTCCAACACTCTTTCCTCCCAAACCAACCCTTCCCTCCACTATACTCACCTATAAATACACCTTCAACCCTCATCCTTTCCACCACCACTACTCCTTACTCTCATATTCCCTCTCTCTCAAATTTCTAGCATCCAACCTCTGTTGCTAAACATGGCCAACCAAGCCCGCCCTCAAAAGTACAACTCCATCGCGTTCATCGACGGTAACCATGACTACCGCTCCGATCAAGAATAACGGTGGTGTGAATGATTTTTTGTCCAAACTCAAAAACTGCAATTAGAGCGTCAAATGCGCTGGAATGAGATACCAAATTTCGTCACCAGCCTTTTCCTTCCCCGGGGTTGGTGTCGTTACCTTAACGAGCCCCATAATGCAGTTTGCGCAGTCGAAGTGCGAGCCTTCTACGACACGCTTGTCCGTACTGGTGATTTTATTTATGAGGAACGAGTGGACAGACAATGAATCCCTTTCTCCCTTGAGATTCTTACCCATAAATTAGGCAAAATGGATGTCCCGAACCCAATCGAGTTCACGTACCCCAACGCCCTCGCCCCCGTCGACAAAGCTATTAGCATTTCCCGTATAGCACCCAACGAAGTTTGAGCTATCGAAACATTTTTGGTAGGGCGCATGAGCGACAAGGCGCGTATCACATTTCAAATCGTGTGTGCCAATATCCTCCAAACATCGAATGACTTCTCCATGTGACCTCGAGAAAAACCCTCTTCTATCATATCTTTGATCCCAACACCATGATCAACCTGGCCCATACTATTTACAAGGATATATTTTTTGCAACCTTGGACAAAAAAGGTGCTAACCCTCTCGAGTATGCTTGGCTCATAACGTTTATTCTCTCCGAAATACTCATTATTCCTCCCCAAGGGTCACTTTGCCTTCCCAATACTCTTAGGTAAGGCACTCGTAACAAGAGTGAGAACCAACGGGAGATTATTCATTCCCGTAAACGAAGGTGGCGAAGGATGATAATAATGATACGGAGTCAAAAGAGTCGGAGTATAATGAGTCTGAGGAGGAAGCCACTGGAGGTTGAGTATGGATGAGGTCTACGAGAAGGAGTATAAGGAGGAGGATGATTTTGATTTTGAGCCCCCGAGAGCCAATTTTGATATGAGGATCACAGCGTTGGAAGCTCGATTCGACGGGTTTATCAATCAATACAACGCTCACCGGGAAGAGGACCGACGCGCATATCGGTGGGATACGAGCATGCTCCACCGCCTCCAAGCTGAAATGTATCGGATGATCATGGGTGTTCCTCCCCCATCCTATTTCAACGACCCGTACGATCCAAATTCTCTCTAAACTTCAAAACCTCCCCCTCAGTAGTTGTTTTGTCTAGGATACTCATGTACTATTTCACATTTTCTTATTTCCACAACTTTGTATGCTTTTTGTATATCTAATGGAAATTAGATTGCCTATCATGTGTGTTTTATTCTTGTTTTTGTATATTGCATTTTGTACTTTGTTCCATTTTTGTTGTTTCTCTCCTTAATTTCGATTTTAGTCCCTTTTGCATTGGGACTATGCAAAAATCTAAGTTGGGTGGGTGGGGGTGGGGGTGGGGTGGGGGGGGGGGGGTGGGTGGGGGGGTACGCATGCGCTTTCACATTTCACAAAGTTCAAAATGCCCAAAATTTTCAAAAATCCAAAAATATTTTTCTTCAAAATAAATAAAAATTGGAATTTAAAATTTTCAAAAATTTCACCAAAATACTGTTTAAAGTCTCAAATTTGTAAATTTCAAATTACAAAAAGTCAAAATTGACCAAAGATGGAAATTGAGCAAAAATTATCGACTTAATGAATAAGTGTGTAGATTAATCAAACCCGATGAGATTTTGAACCTTTCGCATTTTCTAAGAATTTTAATCAATCCGAGTTAATGAGTAACTCAAAGTTCAATTCATCGCTAAAATGAGTCGTTGATGATCTCTAATTTTTTTGTTTTGATTGGTTAGGGAATAGTGTGTGATGTTGCCTCAAAAAGCACGCTAAAATATCTCTAAATGAAATTAATATCGAGACGCATATGGTAATATGATTAGTACTTCGGATAAATGAAGTAAGGCCATTGCTTGTTTACCCAAAAAGATTAGCCATAAAATTAGTGAAAAACTACCCTTTTGCTAGCCAAGTTGAACCAAATAAAATTTATGCTTTCATTTGGTAACTCGAAAAACCCATATGGCCCGAAATTGGGAAAATTGAAAAATCCCGCGATTAAGTCTAAATGTTACGATAAAAAAGGGGAAAGAAAAATAAAGTAATGCTCCACAAAAATAGCAAGAAAAGAAAAATGCGAAAATAGAAAAAGAAGAGAAAAATGAGCAAAAACCCTGAAAAAAATCACTAATGGACACCATAGAAGATTTTCCAATTCCGAAGTTTCCCAGATTACCTAATACACCATATGACCCAAGAAAAGTCCTAACTGAGTCTGGATTGCGAAATTGATTATCGTGTGGAGAGCTAAAATACGAAAATATAATAAGATATTAACTGGTGTGTATAACAGGCGATGTTACCTCTTTCCTAATGACCGTAATCTGATGAAGAAATCTTTTCACCGCAAAAATTTTCGTCTTTCAATTTTGTGTGCGTGAATTCGTGTTCCAATACAATTACTCCTTATATCATGCACACCGAGCGAAATAGTCACATTCTGAGTGATTCGTTTGCGAGAGTATCCCATGAGCACTTGAATCAAAATGAATTTTTGGAAAAGTAATGTAATGATCAATCGGTGGAAATATGAGTTAAATTTCTGGCTTCACACACACATGGGGCAAATTGAGAATTATGAATATAAATCTATGGTGATTATTTTCTGAAAAGTTTAAATTGTACAATTTTCAGGTATTTTGAATTTTTTTGAGTCAGTCGAATTTTGTGGGTATATTCACTGCAAACCCTCACGAGACACAACTCGTCCTACTAGGGTGACATAGGGGTTTAAAGGCTTGTTGCATACGCTAAATACAATCGCTTTCCCACGAAAGTGGTATTCTATCTTAATAATATGAATTTCAAGAGTTGAGCCTTGGTGAAGTTCTTTTATATTGGTCTGGACGCGCAAAGTTCTAAGTTAGGGGGGTTTGATTAGGCATAAATTCTTCCAAATTTTTCCCCTTAATTTAGTATCTTTGAGCACCCGGAATAATGTAATTCATATTGATTTATCTCATTTATATGCTACTGACAATTCCCACATAATGCCTCAAGTTTTGTGTATTTTCATGATTTTTACAGGTATTTAATGCACTTGAAAAGAAGAGGAATCCAAAGGCGAGAAATCAACAAAGGAAGGAAAGTCAAAGGGAAAAATAGTCATTTCACATCTGGAGTTCGGACGAGGGACCAACATGAAAAATAAAGACCTCACGTCTACCAGCGCGTAAGAAGAAACAACATCCCAAATCGAGCCCTGGATCAGAAGTTACGGAGATTCAAAGATGAAAGAAAATTAAAAGAACAGAAGAAAAAAAGAAATTCAAATCCGGACCAGACTAGTCAAGACAAGCGACGAACTGGTCCGAAAGAAATCAAGTCTTTGAATAAATTTCACCATCTTACCGAATCGACCATAGACAAAAATGAACCGATCCAGAAATAATAAGGATCCCGAGTAAAATTTGTTACCGGATCGATCCAGATACAAATGAAACCAGACCGATCTCTTTATGGAATAAAATGAACCGGTTCGATGTTTTGAAAATCCCTGCACAAAATTGACTATCGGACCGAACCAAAGAAGTGTCACCGGACCAGACCGGTTCCCAGATTTCGATTTATCATTTAGAGTTTTACATGGCTCAAACTCTTGTAAATTTCAAAGTTTATTTATCTTATCTTATTGTTAGACTTTAATAGGTTCGAATTTCATTAGTTTTTAGAGGGCTCTTGTAGAAACGAACCCTAGTTTTCAAGTTTTGTAATTAATTCAGGATTCAAAGTTTATTTCCAGATTTATTAATTGCAAGTAAAATTTAATTCTTGTTTTTAATTTCTTTAGTAGTTAGTTAAATTAATTCGTGGCTCTTAGTCTTCAATTTTTAATTCAAAAATTTTCTTCTCAAATTTTCCAAACTATTCATGAATTCCTGCATTATAGATATTGTGTATTTGTTTAATTTAATCACGTATGGCTAAGTTTTTAAGGGTTAGGGTGCATGAACCCAACCCGATGTAATTTAACCATGTAGAAAATAGTGTTTGAATTGAATTTTAAGTAAATCGTGTTGTGTAGTACACACAACCATTGTAGATCTTTGAACCTCGTTTGCCCTACGTAACCGGGGTGTTTAAGGATGCAATGCGCATGTAGTTTTTCAGCATCGCTTTGTTGTTACCTTTGATTATGTATCATGCGGACTCATATCCTCATATATGTAATTCTTATGATTAATAAAGTCCGGGTTCAATTAAATTTCTAATTCAATATCTATCATTCTATTCGGTAAATATACTAGGGTTTGGAGGATTGTAACCTGACCTATCTTTCCTTATTTATAATTCATTCATTCAATTTATTTCTTTACACTTAGTTTAGTTGGTAGTTAATTTGCATTCACTTATAGTTAATAGCTCTTCCATTCTTCTTAATCACAGTTTCTATTTCTTTTCGAGAGTCAATTTTTGGGTTAGCCACCTATTCCGCATCGTTATGATTCATCGTCCTAGTTCCTCGTAGAGACGATCCCTACTTATTGGGTTTATTACTAATGCGATAGTCATGCACTTGAGCCTATATTAACACGCACTCTAGATATAGATTTGTGGTCGTGTCAAATTTTCTGAGAAAGGTTATAGTGGATACCTTTATTCTCGTATAGGGGTAGATTGACTTAATGTACTGTCCTTAGATGAGGTCCTTCCTTAAACAAAAAGAAGTGTGTCCTCTTGAAAATCTACTTGAGATGGTGTGGACATCAATTATAATTAGTTTTTCAGTTCTTTTACCTTTATCTATGATGTCTCATTTTTTGAAGACAAATTTCTTAACGTTACTGTTGATGTAAAAAATTAGATCACTCTAATAATTCAATCAAAAGATTTTAAAGTGGTTCAGCCTTATAAGAATGGCCTACGTCCACTGTTGTTTTATTGCTGGGTGTTGAGAATTCTCTATTACAAGAAATTCCGTTATGGATCCCAAAGTTTGGATTCAGGATTCCCCCCATTTTTCAATGAGGATTGTATAATGTATTTATAGCCATGAGGCTGTAATGTGAAAGGGTAATACATTTAATGATATACATATGAAAGGGTAATACATTTAATGCCCTGTTTGCATGTGCGTCTGAATGATAATCATTTAATGAACCAGTTGAACTGTTGGTTATCCAGCTATTAATGCTTTGTTTGAGATGCAGCTCGGACCGCCTGAGCTTCTCGGTGCTAATGAGTTCCTCGGAGAGGTCCTGTTCCTCGGAGCATAAGAGTTCCTCGGAGAGTATGATCATCTCGGAAGTGCTTGTTATTGCCATGTGGATAGCCACATGTCTTCATATGGTTGGTCCAAGTCAGCAGATTAAATTTGGTATCAACAGAAGCCCCCAATGTTTCATAGTTCGAAATTTGAGGAATATGGAACATTCTTTCTCAGAATATGGTAGCTTTAAATAGTTCTTCCTGATTTTTAGGATCATCTCCCTTGTATTTATTTCTCCGTCCCAATTCGTAGAATCATGCTTTTTTGGACTTTTTTGCTCGCTTCGGTTCCCGCGTCACTTTTCGCCTTTTTAGCCACTGTTGTTTGCTTTGATTCCAGCGTCAATATTTAATGCTTTTTAGCCGCCGGTAACGTAATCATCTTTTTTGTAATCATTATTTCGCCAGTTCCCAAGGCAAGGTATTTAAACTTCACAGAGACTCCCATCGTCTTCTATCTTTTCAAATTTTCATCTTCGAGTTTTTCATTATCTTCTACTCTCTTGTGCGTTCATCTCTTCCATCGTTCATTGTCAACAGCTTCAGTCTTTTTTCTGTAAGATCCTCTTTCTTCTTCTTCATTTCTTTTAATTCATCATCATGGTTTACCCAGTTGAGTCTCTTGATAAATTTCGATCTGATTTTTCCATTCCCTCTTGGGTTGTCTTGGAAGAGCTTTCTGAGCCTTCTAATTATTTCAATTTGGCTGAGGGACATTGGTTCCCCAGTCTCTTTTTTGCTGAATGTGGATTTTCTTTTCCACCCAATTCCTTGTGTCTGGAATTCTGTCAGTATTTCGATGTTGTTCCTGCACGAATAGCCCCCAACACCTGGAGAATAGTTAATGGGGTGTATAAATTAAATCAAGTGCATGGAACTCGTATAGGGATTCCAAAAATCATGTACTGCTATAGATGGGCAGTTAATGATAATATTTATTATTTAAAAACTAGGTTTATAAATAGAGCCTTAGTAGTCAATCTCCCTGATGCCAATAGGGATTATTTTGAACATGGGGTTGTCGTAAAAAATTGGCAACACCCTCCATTAACTGGAGATGAAGTTTACCAGGGTCCCAGATGCCCTCCTTATGGCAATGGGATAGGTTATTTTTGTTTTATTTCATTTATCTTGAAATCATGTTCGCTTTGTGTTTGATAAAATGTGTTACTGATACCAATGTCTGTTTATTTGCAGTTGATAGCAAGAGAAAGTGCCCAAAAGAAACAGATGTTAATCTAAGGCATTTGGGACTTATCTGGGGTCTACATCAAAGGGTTACTGACGAGCACATTCGATTAACCTCCTATCTTCTCTAAAATAAGAGCTATACAACTTCTTTCACTGCTCGTCCAGTGATCAGTGAATCAGAGCCAGTACCACCCTCTGCATATTCTTCGCCAGAATCTCACGTTCCGTTGAGCGAAAGGATGAAGAAGAGAAGGACTCCTGATCTGTTTGAGAAAACTGCCTTCGGCTCTGGGGAGGTAAAAAGGATTAAGATTGATGTCCCAAAGGAGGGGACAAAGAAGACTGGTGCAGATCCTCCAGCTGCTCCTGCTAAAGTCTCCAAGAAGGTTGCTGATAAGCCCGCAGTGGCTCCGAGTAGCTCTGCTGCTCCTGGAAAGGTGATTGTGATATCACCGACCAAGGATTCTTCCTTGGTTGTACCTATTCCCCCGAGGAGGCTGAAGAAGAGCTCCTCGGTCACTTTGGCTGACACCACCATTTAGCACCCTGCTGCTGGGACTAGGGTTCCCACATCTTTTCCCCCGAGCTCTGACATGAGCTCGGTAAAGTCCTTGACCATTCCCGAGGTGCAAGGTAATGAAGATAACCTTACTCGGGATATGGTTACTTCTTTGGCTGCCCATCATCTTGCTTCAGTAAGTACCTTTACATTGAACTTTTCATATTTTCCTTTGTTATTTCTCATTTTTGTTTCTGACTTTGCTTTCTCTTTCTGTTTACAGTTGACGAGCTGCCTCAACATAATCCTTAAGAAGGATGAAGCAATCAAAGCTTCTTGCTCCTCGTCCAGTGTGGAGGGAGCTCTGGAAGAAGCTACCAAGTCCTTGGAGGAATCTTGCCAGAGGTACGATACTGATAAAGCAGTCTGGGAGAAGAAACTTGCTTCCTCCGAGCAGGAGAAAACTCGGGTTGCTGAGGACTCCAGGGATTTGGAGAGGAAAGTGAATGCCTTGGAGAAGGCTAATAAAGAGATCGATGTGAAGCTCAAGACTGCTGGGGAATTTGAAAATAAACTCAAGGCTGCTGAGGAGAGGTTGGTCCAACTCCAGGAAATAACTCGGCAGAAGGAGGAAGCTGAACAAAAACTAAAGGCTGCTGATGTTTTGCTGTCCGAGAAGCTTGCCTTGGAGAAGGCCAAAAGGAAGGCTGTAGTGAAGAAGTCCTTCAGCTATGTCTGGGAAAAAGGTTGGGATAAGGGATGTGCTGCCATGGTCTCTTAAGTGGATTATGGCAGTGTAAAGTATTTCAGGGACGGATGGGTTGCTGCCCTTCAGGAATTGAAGGTTGACGAGTCATCCGAGCTCTTCCAGAGACACATCCCTGGTCCCCCTCCCACTCCAGAAGAATTAGAAGAGGACGAAGCTACCTCTGAGGAGTCTTCAATGGTAGTGGGAGAACATGCCCTAACCAGTCAGCATGCTGTCGAGCAAGGAGTTTCTTCTTCCGAGCAACAGCTGGTGCTCTCCGAACAAGTCACAGTTCCCTCCGAGCAACCTGCCTCCTCTTCCCAACCTCCCGAGAAGGATTTGGGAGATAAGGAAAAGGTGTAGTGTTGTTCGGATTTCTCTTTCTATTTTTCTTTTTTTGTTTGTCCAATATAACTCAAAACTTGTAACTTCAAATTTCATGATCTAATAAAACATGAGTTTTCTTCCATACAGTTGTCTCTTTTCTATTTGTATTCTGTCTTGATCTTCTTTTTGATGATTATTTTTTCTTTCTCTGCTAGTTTCTGGCCAGGATGGACCTGCTATCTACCCATGACACGAAGTTGCTGCAATAATGCAATGAGTACTTTAAGGCTGGTCATACAGACTTGAGTGCTGCACAAGTTGCTGACATCCTTGGTCATGATGCTTCAGAACAAGCAGTCGAAGCTTATCAGTACCTGAAGTGCTTACTTGACCGAGCTGTGTCCAATAATGTGGCTTACTATGAAATGATCGAGGATCTTCAATGTACCCTAGAAGACCTTCAGAATTAGTACAAGGAATAAACTGTCCTGTTGCATGAGGGGTATGAGAAGAGGTATCAGCAGCTTTCTGTCGAGAAGGGCTACGAGAAGCTCATCGCTGGGTATGATGTTAGGGAGAGAACCCTAAAGGGTGAAGTTGAAGCATGTAGACAGATTGCCGAGCTGTTGGAGTGAGAGAATAACAATTTACAGAAAGAGCTAGCACAGTTGAAGTCTGTAGCCTCTTCTTCAACAGCTATAATCCCAGTGACTGACGAGGGATTTTCATTTTTAGAGGTTGAGAATGCCAAATTGAGGCAAGAGTTGGACGCCATGAAAAGGTCAGGCCCTTCCACATCTCCTCGGGGACGAGGAAGAGCAGCTCGGGTTCTTGTGGAGGAACAGAGGACAGCATCTGCCTTAGAGAACCAAGCCTTCCAATTAATGTCTAAGAACCAAGATTTGTCTGACATGTCAAAGAAAATTAGAGACCTGGAAAAACAACTCTCTGCAAAGAAATCAGTGTTGGAGACTAATGAGCTTTTTGTCAATAATCTCCATGAGAAGCTTGAAAGGCTAACATATCAATTCCATAAATAGCCCAGGGAGTTCTGGATGGCTGGATACAACGAAGCAATATTCCATTTGGATGATCGTATCCAGAATGCCAATAATGAGGGCTACAAACAAGGCTGGCTGAATGCCTTAGGGGTGCTGAAGCTCGAACAAGGACACTATCTGTGGGACTATTATGATCCCGAGTTGCTCGACTTGCCTGTGCCACCATACAATCTGGACCTGGAATGGATCCCAGCTCGTGCCATTCCTCGGAGCTTAATTGTGAAATACCTCGGTGACTATAATTTACATTCTCAATTTGAGGTATCTCGTCCCGAGCATCTTCTAGATCGACCTTCTGTGATGAACGTCAGGATGCTGAAGGATTTGAACTTAATCAATTCTCCTCAGTCTTTAAATGATCCGCCTGCTGGCGAGGAACCTGTATCGAAAGCTGAGGGGAAAAGACCAATAGAATATGAGTTTTTAATGTAACAGTTAGTATACATATCAATGTAACTTTCCCTTTATCATCAATGTAATTTATTTTGAATTTAATGAAAAACTTTCATTTCTGTTTGCAAATCTTAATTGCTATTGTCTTGTAAACACTTTACATTTATGCATATCTGTTAAAAAGATAATAATATTGTGTTGTTCATCGACCAACTTAATAATAAAAAGTTACAAGTATCAGTAATGTTGCTCGATAATTCAATAATCAAGTAATGAATATAACTATGTTTAGAAATTTTCCAACCAACCAAGGTTATTAAATTATGCTCGTCGACCAATTATAGTTAGTGAGAGTTGATCCCCGACTAACCATACTTGGTAAATTTTTATCTTTTTCATAAAATGTGTCCAACTAACCAAAGTCGATAAATTCTCCTCATCGACCAACTACAGTTAGTGGGTTTTTATCCCCGACCAACCATATTTGGTACAATTTGGAATATTTTCTCCTCGTCGACCAACTATGTTGGTACAGTTTGGAATATTTCGTTTCCTAGCCAAACAGGTTGGCATTTTTAGGAATATTTCTCCTCGTCGACCAACTATGTTGGTACAGTTTGGAATATTTTCTCCTCCTCGACCAACTATGTTGGTACAGTTTGGAATATTTCATTTCCTAGCCAAACAGGTTGGCATTTTTAGGAAAATTTCTCCTCGTCGACCAACTAAGTTGGTACAGTTTGGAATTTTTTCTCCTCGTCGACCAACTAAGTTGGTACAGTTTGGAATATTTCGTATATTTTGTTGAGTAGTCTGCCGAGCTTTGCTTGCCGAGTAGTGCATAGCACTAGTATTCCCCGAAAATTTTTCAATAAACAGAGAGACTTGCAGAATATTTTCATTTTATTCATACTGATGGAAACTGTGTTACATATACATCACTGATAATACTTGCGCAGGTGCTCTGCATTCCATGCATTCTTAAACTCCTCGCCTTCTAGAGTTTCTATTCTGTAAGTTCCTGGTCGAACAACTTCTGTAACTCGGTATGGTCTGTGCCAGTTTGCCTCCAGTTTGTTATGCTTTTGAATTACTTTCTTCAGCACATAGTCTCCTTCTTTCAAGTCTCACTTCTTCACCCTCTTGTTGTAGAATAAAGCTGTTCGCTGCTGGTAAGCAGCATTTCTAATGGCTGCTTCTTTTCTAACTTCCTCGAGCATGTTTAAATCCAATCTTACCATTAAGTCGCTGACAGGGGAATTGAAATTCAGTACCCTGTGTGTTGGGAGGCCCAACTCGGCAGGTATGACAGCTTCACTTCCGAACGCCAGCATGTATGGTGATTCTCCAGTTGCTACTCGGGGAGTAGTTCGGTAATCCCAAAGTACTGATTGTAGCTCGTTGATCCAGTTTGCTTTCGTATCATCCAATCTTTTTTTCAAACCGTTCAGCAGCGTTTTGTTTGTCACTTTAGTTTGTCCATTGCTTTGAGGATGGCCTGATGCTGAATGAACCTTCAAAATGTTTGATTGATGACAATAGGCAGCGAACTCCTCGTTATCAAATTGTGTTCCATGGTCTGTGATGAAAGCATGAGGAAGACCATATCGACAAATGATGTTCTTCCAAACAAATTGGTACACCTTCTCGTAGGTCATATCAATGATTGGCTCAGCTTCTACCCACTTAGTAAAATAATCTACTGCGATGACGAGGTACTTGAACCTTCCTCGGGTCGTTGGCAGTGGTCCAACCAAATCAATTCCCCACATAGCAAATGGCCAAGGGGAAGTTATGGGTGTCAACAATGCTTGTGGAGTTCTTCGGATGGAGGAAAAGCGTTGGCACTTGTCACATTTCTTGGCATAGGCTATACAATCTGCCCTCATCGTCGGCCAGTAGTATCCCTGCATCATCACCCTTTGTAAAAGTGTCCGACCTGCTACATGTGCTCCACAAGACCCTTCATGGATCTCTTCAATCAAATCTTTCACCTCGGTGGGGGTGTACACATCTTTGCAAACCTTCCATAATTCCTCGTCTATATAAAACACCATTAGTTAGTACATATCGAGCAGCTTTAAACTTTAATTTCTTGGATGCAAACTTGTCGGTTGGAAACTCTCCTTCCTCGATATATACCCTGATGGGATCCATCCAAGATGGTCCTAAATCAAGGGTGATAAAATTCATCCTCATATTTTCATCTATACTCCGACCAGCTAACACTTCAATTGGGATTGTTCGTCGTAGCTCGGTACAAGTAGCTGCTGCTAGTCGAGCTAGGGCATCTGCTCTCGCATTCTCCATTCTTGGTATTCTAACCAGCTGAATAGCAGTAAATTCTGATAACAGTTCCTTTGCCTTTGCATGATATCTGATCATTAATTCTTCTCTTACTGCATATACTCCCATCATTTGGTTTACAATCAATTGAGAGTCACTGAAGATCACAATCTGCCGTGCCTCCATAATTTTTGCCAAATTAATCCCTGCAATCATGGCCTCATATTCAGCCTCATTGTTGGAAGCTTTGAATTGGAAATGCAAAGCGTATTCCATGTCGACCTCGTCTGGAGTGCTTAGAACTATTCCCGCGCCACATCCTGCAGTGCAAGATGAGCCATCTACATATAGCCTCCATATAGGTAACTCGTCTTCAAATTTTTGATCAGTCAAAGTTCCTCGGTGAAATATTTGCTGCTTCCTTTCATCCTCCCCAGATTTTTCTCACTCCTAATCGATCATCTTTTCATACCCTTTTACCAACCGAGGTTGGTCTGAGCTCGAATTTAATGATCCTGTAACATCCACTTTCCCTCTTACCAATCGGAGTTGGTCTGATCTAGTGTCTGTCGATCCTGTAACATCCACAAGTTGATCAGCGAGCAACTCTTGTTCCTCGTCCGGAGTCCTCCCAACTATCTTTGCATCACATCTTATAACATCCACACGTCCTTTTACCAATCGGAATTGGTCTGTGCTTGTGTTTGTTGATCCTGTAACATCCACAGGTTGATCAGCGAGCAACTTTTGCTCCTCGGGGGTATCAGGATAGGTGAACTCTGCTATGAAATCTGCTACAGCCTGACCTTTTAGTGATGATCTGGGTTCATAAATTATATCATATTCTTCGAGCTCTATTGCCCAGTACATCAATCTCCCCGATTTCTCTGGCTTATGAAGGGCTTGTCTCAATGGCACATCGGTGTATACTACTATAGTGTGAGCCTGGAAGTATGGCCTCATTCTCCTACTCGCCTCAATCAGCGCTAGTGCCAATTTCTACATCCTTGGATATCTGATCTCTGCTCCTCGGAAGGCCTTACTTGTATAGCAAATTGGCTTTTGTACTCCATTCTCCATTCTGATCAACACCGAGCTAATTGCATTCTCGGATACTGCAAGGTATAAGTACAATTTTTCTCCCATCACTGGCCTGGACAAAAATGGAGGTGCTCCCAAGTATTTCTTTAAGTCTTGAAAAGCCTTCTCGCATTCATCATTCCACTCAAAAGTCTTTCTGAGTGTCTTGAAGAATGGGAGACATCTATCAGTTGCTCGTGACAAAAATCTGTTGAGTGCCGCTACTCGTCCTGTGAGACTCTGTACTTCCTTCTTCGTTGTTGGAGATCGCAGCCCTAATAGAGCTTTGTTCTTTTCAGGATTTGCTTCAATGCCTCGCTGATTGACAATGTACCCGAGAAACATGCCTTCTCGTACTCCAAAGACGCACTTCGTCGAGTTCAGCTTCATTTGATATTTATCTAGTTGATCAAAAGTTTGACTTAAGTCAACTAGATGATTTGTAGCTTTCTTGCTTTTTGTCAGCATGTCGTCAACATAGACTTCCATATTTCCACTGATTTGTTCAGCAAAGACCTTGTTCATCAGCCTCTGATATGTCGTACCTGCATTTTTTAAACCAAAAGGCATAACATTATAACAATAAGTTCCCCGAGGGGTAATGAAAGAAGTACTCTCCTTGTCTTTGGGTTTCATTTTGATCTGATTATAACCAGAATAAGCATCCATGAAGCTCAGCAACTCGTGTCCCGAGGTAGCATCCACCAGTTGATCAATTCGGGGCAATGGAAAATGATCTTTTGGGCATGCTTTGTTGAGGTCGTTGAAGTCTACACACATCCTCCACTTGTTGTTTTTCTTCTTTACCATCACCACACTGGCTAACCAATCTGGATATTTAACATCTTCAATGAAATGAGCTTTCTGGAGTTTCTCGACTTCCTCCTGTATAGCTTGATTCTTCTCGGGACTGAATGCTCTTCTTCTCTGCTTTACAGGCTTGATCTCCTTATTCACATTAAGCTCGTGACATAAGAAGTTTGGGTCAATCCCAGGCATATCTTCATGACTCCAGGCAAAAGTTTGTCTTCTGCTTCTAAGGAAAGTTATCAATTCCTGTTTTAGTGAGGCTTCTAATGATGATCCTATTTGAGTAGTTCGTTTAGGGTGTTCGTCGTCCAGAATGATATTTTCAGTAGCTTACACCACTTGACCCTTCACGAGTTGTGACTCATCCCGAGGGTCCAAGGTTTCAATTTCTGCACCTTCATCCACTTGATAAGTAGTTGTCTTTTTCTTTGATTCTTCCAATTCATCTTGTTCGGCGGATGAATAATAGCACTCCCGAGCTACTTTTTGATCACCTTTCACAACTCCTACTCCAAAGTTTGTTGAAAATTTTAGGCACTGATGCACTGTAGATGGTACAGCCTCGAACTTCTTTAATCCTACTCTTCACATGATGATATTATACGATGATTGGATATTCTTATCCATCACGAAGAAACGTATTCTTTCTGTTCGACAAGCAGGCCAAGTACCAATGAATATATCCAACTTGATCGTCCCAAGTGGAAATACTTTCTCGCCAGAAAAACCGATGAGAGGTCTGTGGTAAGGATCCAGTTGAGATAGCTTTAAATTTAAACTATCGAAACACGAGTAGAACATGATGTCTGCCGAGCTACCGTTATCGACCAGTACTCTTGAAATCATTACCTCCTTCATTCTCATTTTGATCACTAGTGGGTCGTCATGAGGATATAAGACTCCTGCAAGATCATTCTTCGAAAACCCAATGACCAATTTTTCTTTATTCACCTTTCTCGGGCGATCTTCCTCAGCTAAATTTATTCGCTGAATGTACGAGCAAGCTTGAGCCTCTCCGAGGTAAGCTTTTCTTTCTGCAGTAAGGTCTCCTCCTCCTGCATCTCCTCCTGTAATGACATTACAATCAAATAACCCAAAGCGTATTGAAAATACCTCTCGTTCTGGCTGCCTTGGTTTCTTGGGAAGATCGGGGTCATCATCTGGATCATCTTCATGGTTTCTCTTCTTTTTCTCCTCTACTCGACGAGGAGATCTAGACCTTTCTCTAGTTCGGTCGTTGTTTTTTCTTTTGCCTCCCCGATCAACGTACTTTGCTAGCTTTCCTCGTTGGATGAGTGTTTCAATCTCGTTCTGAAGAGCTATGCAATTTTTGGTCATATGGCCATGATCCTTATGGAACTCGCAATATTTCTCCCTATTCCTCGTGTCAGGGTCTGACTTCATTTTCTTTGGCCAGTTTAACTCCTCGTTGTTCTTAATTTCTTCCAGGACGTGGTTGATATTTGCCTTCAAAGGCGTGTAATTATCAAATTTCTTCAAGACCTCCCATGACGACCTACTTTTGGAATGCTTATCACCACCATTGTTCTTATGCTCTTTCTTCTTAGCTTTATCACCTTCCATCTTGGTTTCTTTGGCGTCCATATTCTTCTTTGCAGACATAGCCTCCTCGGCATTCATAATCTTGGACGCTTTTCCCATCAGGTCCGACATGGTTCGAGGTGGATCTTTGGCCAAAGTGTATTACTACTTGTTTGGCAGCAGTCCACTCATCAAAGCAGTAATTGCTGTCTTCTCCTCGTAATCAATGACCTCGAGCTTCTCGTTATTAAAACG
Organism: Sambucus nigra; assembly: GCA_949130495.1. Classification (NCBI taxonomy): domain Eukaryota; kingdom Viridiplantae; phylum Streptophyta; class Magnoliopsida; order Dipsacales; family Adoxaceae; genus Sambucus; species Sambucus nigra. The sequence continues at coordinate 318,182,308 of OX422215.1, read as the reverse complement.
AGTTATATAGTCTCCAATACTCTCACCAGCTTTTTGTCTAACACTTAACAAATGTGCTACTCGTTTAACTGGATTTGCTCCGAAGTAGATATTCCCAATGAATAACTCGGCCAGTTGAAGAAAAGTTGAAATCTTACCCCGAGGAAGATTATTATACCATATCTGAGCAGATCCGGTAAGAGTTCTCGAGAATGCCCTGCATCTCATCTCGTCTGGGACAGCATAGATGTCGGCAGCAGCTTGATATTGTTCTATATGAAGGACGGGGTCAGTCTTCCCATCATACTTGGGAGTCACAACATGTGATTTGAACTTCGATGGTGTTGGGAAATCAACAATGTCCTGGACAAAAGGTGTTCCCCGAACAAAGGTTCGTTGTAGAGGGTTCTTAGCCTTAGCCACTTCCCCTAATCTATCCTCCAGCCTTTGAATAGATCCTTTCCATGCATAATTCCCTTCCTCGGGCCTATTGGTTCGAGCAACTGATCGCATTGAAGTGGCTTCCTGGGATTTATCTTGACGAGCAGCTGATCGGTCAGCGGATCCATCTTGACGAGCAACTGTTCGCGACTGGGAAGATCCTTCCCTTAAATCTGATGGTCGTCAAAAGCTCCTCGACACTGCATTAAGAGGATTTTTGTTCCTCCTAGGGCCTAATCGATCGAAATGAGAGGCCCTACTTAATCTTTCCAATGCACTGGCCCTTTCTGGGGAGAGGGTGACATGTTGTTCAGTATCTGTGGCTCGCACTGACGAAGTTCATCCAGGTTGATAAGAAAAATCTTTGGATTCCTCATTGCGATATGAATTAGTACGCCTAGTACGCATAGAAGGCGCATGGATATTTCTTTGAATGCTTCGTGATCCAAAACGGGCTGGCGCACCGCCATGGAGGGTTTGGATGAGTTGTCGCATCATTTCTTGCATGACGGTCTGGCCCTGAGCCAGATTCGCCATCATTCCAGTCAGATCTGGAATAATTGGTGGAGCAGATGGATTTGGAGGGGTTCCAGTGTTTCGATTACTGGATTCGGGTATATCAGCCATTGGTATTGGATTGTTATTGGTGAGAAAACGATTTTATCAGTCATTTCCCACAGACGGCGCCAATCTGTTGATGTAAAAAATTAGATCACTCTAATAATTCAATCACAGATAAATAAATGAGACAAAAGATTTTAAAGTGGTTCAGCCTTATAAGAATGGCCTACGTCCACTGTTGTTTTATTGCTGAGTGTTGAGAATTCTCTATTACAAGAAATTCCGTTCTGGATCCCAAAGTTTGGATTCAGGATTCCCCCCTTTTTTCAATGAGGATTGTACAATGTATTTATAGCCATGAGGCTGTAATGTGAAAGGGTAATACATTTAATGATATACATATGAAAGGGTAATACATTTAATGCCCTCTTTGCGTGTGCGTCTGAATGATAAGCATTTAATGAACCAGTTGAACTGTTGGTTATCCAGCTATTAATGCTTTGTTCGAGATGCATCTCGGACCGCCTGAGCTTCTCGGTGCTAATGAGTTCCTCAGAGAGGTCCTGTTCCTCGGAGCGTAAGAGTTCCTCGGAGAGGTCCTGTTCCTCGGAGCATAAGAGTTCCTCGGAGCGTATGATCATCTCGGAAGTGCTTGTTGTTGCCATGTGGATAGCCACATGTCTTCATATGGTTGGTCCAAGTCAGCAGATTAAATTTGGTATCAACAGTTACCCTTATTAATGACACCTGATATGGTCTTTTTAAGACGGTAGTAGTCAAAATTGTTGTGATTGTTGAATTACAATACATTGATTTGTCATTCCTATCGTCAGGGGTTTTATTGGCCCGTTGGCAGCAAGTTTTGTGATTCAATGGATGAGAAGGCTTATCATGGGGTGTGTATGAGAGGAGTTAAGTGATTGAACTCTAAGGATCCTATACTTATTCCTTTCTTTGCCTTGGATCCCATATTTGCTAAGGTTATCCCATGTCGAGAAAATCCATCTCTCCTTTTATCTTATTGAGGGTGAGGTAGATGGGGAGGTTAGATACCCTTGCTAAAATGACATCCATAAGATTTATGTATTTATGATATCTTTTTAGCATCTCGGTAATGACAGGTGGCGGTCTCTTTCTAAAAAACCGTACCTAGGCTTCAGAGGTGAGCCCTAAAATAAAATCATCTACACTTTTGGCGTCCTTTAAGTTGTTTGCATGCAATGCTGTGAGTTTGAACATTTTTTTCATACTCTCTTAGGTTTTTATCATATTTTATCCAGAGGTTAAGGAGGTAGGTGGATGGTTTGCGCATCATCTGAGTTCCAATGAAGTGACCCATAAAGGATATATCTAGCTTCATGAAGCTTTTTATGGATCTAGGCTTGAGTTTGGTAAATTAATGACTGACTGTTGCCATCAGAGTGGTTGGGAATGCCTTTCATAATACCTCATCTAAAGTGTATTATAGTAGCTTGAGTTCCCTATATGTTTCTAGGTGATCTATGGGGTATTTAGTCCCATAAAAGGCTTTATGGTGTCATCTTCCACTGAAGAGGAAGGTCATATTGATGTACTTAGTTGGAGAAAGGAGAAGAGTTCTCTTAACTTGAACTTTATAGTGTTGGAAATTTATATGCTTGATATTTGTTGAGGAAGTTACCTAATCGGATTGGCCTTATTTTGATCTCATCATCCCATGGCTTGATAATGATTCTTCCAAAATATAAAGTTTTTCCTTTATTGGGATATAAGTCAAATGTTTTTTAGGAAGTGAGTAGACCCCTAGTTCCTTGTGGAATTAGTTTTACTATCTTCATCAACTTAAAGATTTTGGATTTGTTTTTCTCCATTAGTATATTAAAATACTGGAGTAATTGGTGTAGGGAGACCAGTGCCAGTGCAAGAGGAGGGATTCTTGCCCCTACGAGAATTAACTTCTCTTAAAGCTCTTTCTCACGAGCTTCATTATTTTCATGCTGCTGGCTAGCCTAATATGGTGGAATTGATGAATGATATTCCTTCAAGGAAATGACTTTAGAAAACTTATCATTCCCATAGATAGCTCCCAACTAATGGTGCTGAAATCGGTTAAGACCTTAGCCTCACCAAATATTCCACCTTAGAGTTAGATGAGGTGTATTTAAATTTGAAATAAATGGACACATGAATATATAGTGGTTATACTGTTAGGACAAATTTCCCATAGAGTCAATTTTTGAAGAGTGTGCGACCCGATATGTGTGTGTTTCAAACAAAACCATTTTTTCTCCAAAAAATTAATCCAACTTTTAATTATGCCCCAAACCAAGTTGTGAAAAATCCAATTCTTACTTTAAACCAATTTTATCTTGATTAATCCTAAACACGCATCTAGTGATTAAAGCGAGTAAAATAAAGTAAAGAATACTCACAACGCCGGATGTACGGGGAAAAACCCCAAAACGGGAAAACAACCTCGGACGACCCAAGCCAGACAATCACTATGAATATGGTTTTACAAAGACAAACAAAGTCTCACTCAATGACTCGATCCCCATGGGGCTTGACGCTCTTCTGATCTTCAACCACTCCTCTCACAGTGCCCACACAGAAAGTCCTTCTTCCACGATACTTGTCCACAACACACGCGTCCACGTATGTTTCGGTGTCCACCGAATGGCTTTGATTCGTCTACGATGTCGAACAAGAAGTCCTTCTCTTTTCTTCACTGCAAAACCCTTTGTGTTCAATGATAAAATAAACAACTTTGGTGCAGCAAGATCATGTAAACATATAAGAATGATATCTCGGATCTTTGCAAACTCTAAGGATGTGTTTAAGACTTTTAAACCTTAGAAAACATGTGCAAATAAGGTTCTGGTTCGTAAAACTATTTTCCAGAATGCACACCTACGAAACTCTGATGCAAACACTGTTTAAATAATAATTTAGCGCCGCCTCAAAAAATATGTCATTCGAACGACTTAAGGATCTCGTTTGAGCGACATAGGTATCTCTTTCGCGCAAGATCTAATGTCGTTCGAGCGAGAAGTTTGACTTTTTGACTTTTCAATTAAAACGTTTCTTTAAAGAGACACAGTAAAGTCAAACTCCTTTTTTGAGCTTATCAGAATTAAAACGTAGTGTAAACCTTTAAAACACTTTCAAAAACATTTTAAAATATTTTTCTTTATAAAATTACATCCTTACCTTTTATATAAACAATTTCGAGCACCATTAATTATACGTATTCATACCTGAGTGATCTCGGAATGAAATTAACTTTGAAGACGAGTAAACTTGCAACAATTAAACATTGGCATGATAAATTCTTTAAAGCTTTGCCGCAACGTCTTCAATTTTCTTCAATACATCATAGACCAAGTGGGATCGTGACAAACTAAAAATCTCCCTATGACATGTTACAAACAAGTTTTGTTCACGAAATTAAGTCAAAACAATACTGGGACTCAATTGGAAATTTATGTCGTTACAATTTTATGTATTCCGTGTTTAGAAAAAAATATTTGAGTCATAGGTTAGGACATGAGTGTGTTGATCTTTCAAGCCTATAACAAGTTTATTTTAAGACGTAGCGACGAAGTTTCAGAGATTGCATCCATTTTGCCGTGTTTCATGCCACATTTCATCTTCATATTTCGAGGATCTCTTAAGTATGGATGTGTATATATTTTTATCATTAGAACATAATACTGAGTGTTAGTTTTTATAAAATATTTGAGGGCTATTTTCAAAGAAAAATATTTGTATTTTTAAGTCATTCGAATTATTTTATAGTCTTCATTTGAACGAGATTGCGAATTTCGTTAAAAAAAACTTTAAAGAACATCGAACGAAATTTCTCTATTAGTAGAACAAATGTCATTTGAACTCGTTAGATGCTGGTTAGAATGAGACGAGTTGTTCATTCGAATGAGTTTGGTTTTGGTTCGAACAAGTTATACAGTTTCATTCGAATGAATTCCTATTTTCGTTTGAACGAGTTGCCTAAAAAATATGCCGCATTGAAAAATTTGTTTTTTGTATAAAGGGGTTTTGGCATTAGTTTTTAGATAGACTTTTGGCAACAATTGCTTTCCTCTAAATATCCAAAAGCTCCCAAACCCTAGTTTCACACCAACTCTTTAAGATAAATTTTTTAATCTATATATGCTTTAAGATATCGTTTGGAATCAAGGTTTTACTCATCATTATCTTTCTTGAGTATGTTTTATATGATGTGTTCCATGTTTACTGTTTACACACAGTGGACTCCGTGTTTATGGTATTGCAGTGAAGAAGCAGTGTGTTTTTATTCTAGATCCATGGATGGTATATGAGCCTTAGTGATTGACAACGAGGCGTGTGTGGACTCAAACGTTATGGCAGTTGCGCGGGTGGGTTACTGTGTGCCATTATGCGGAGGTTGAGGAACGAAGAGAAACAAGGCTTACGAGGGCATCGAGTCTCTGCTGTAAGTGTACTGTCATTTGCCTGTAATTTTATACATAGTGAATTTGCATGACCGGGCCTTTTGAGGTTTTTCTTATTGTGGGTTTTCCTCATACATCGGTGTATTATGTGGATCGATCTATTTTATTCGGCTATAACTTAGATGCATGCTTTAGGAAAAAGATAAAATAGGTTAATTCGATTTAATAAAGCATTCGTTTAAAATTAGTGCAAAGTATAATTTATGATAATTTTGTTTAAGTTTAATATTTAATTTGAAACAAAAAATTAAAAATTGAATTTTATTTAGACCACTTCTTATACCGTCATATCTTCAAGTTGGTATCAGAGCGGGAACACTAAGTTTTTATGTTAGATCCATATTTAGTCATGAATTTTAGTGATTTTTAATCGGAGGGTTAATAGTTTTCTAGACCACCTTTGTTTGATGGGTCTAATTATACATACTAAAAATCGTATGTGAAATTAGCACTTAAGCCATTAGATGAACGGGTATGGCAAGTAGTAGTTAAAGGATTAGTCCCCATACACAACCTTAGCTAGTGATTATAGGATTCCTAAACCCGTAGAATCATGGAGAGATTAAGAACATAGGTTTGTAAATTACAATTCGCGAGGTTTAAATTCTCTATTTTGTGCGGTCACACCGAAGGAGTTCCGTCATATTATGACATATGAAATGTCTAAATAGGCTTGGGAAATACTCCAACTCACCCACGGAGGTACTAGTGCTATTAAAGCTTCAAACTCCAAAACCTCATCACTCAGTTTTAACCATTAGTATGGTGGAGAGTGAATCCTTTGACGAGTTCTACACTAGATTAGTTGATATTGTAAACTCTCCGTTTAACTTAGAAAAGAGAATATCTGAAACTCATGTAGTCAAGAAAATATTAAGATCCTTACTCGAAAGATTTAATTTAAAAATGACAGTTTTGAATTTATTCGATGCTTTAGATTCTACAAGACTCGAAGAGCTTGTGGGTGATGTTTAAACCTATGAGCTTGACATGTTTTCCTCCAAAAAAGACAGAGAAAGACAAGGGCATTCTTTGAAATCCCTAAAGGAGAAAACATGAGTTTCAGATGATGACACTGACATGATTCCGACGACATGAACATGTTTGCAAAGAAGTTTAGAAAATTTTCAAGTTTGAAAAAGAATCAAAAGATGTAAATAAGTTTGACAAAAATAAGTATAACAACGCCGATCAATTCCTTAAAATATGTAATGAAAATTTTAAGAGGGGTGAGCCATATAGATGCTTTGGGTGTGAATGTCCCACAAAGATAAGGAATAAGGGAAAGAAATCGATTTCATACAATGCCACCCTTAATGATAGTGAACCAAAAAAGGAACCCGATTCCCCCATTGAGCGCAACTACACCACAATCACGGATAGTCATGCAAACCTCAACGAAAAGTCTTTTAATGAATATAATTCTGTGCGTGACACTTTCGAGGAAATTTTGTTTGAATCCTAAGAGAGAGACAATGGATATAGTGGAGATGAATGAGAAGATGAAAAAGAGGAACATGAGAGTGAACTCCAAATTGCCTTCCATGAGTTGTATGCGAAAATGATGAAATTAAAAAAAGCAAACTTGAAGTTGGAAGATAGGTTAAAATAATATGCCATAGGTAATTATATGAGCTCTTTAATTGAGGATCTTAAGGCATGTGAGAAGACTCTTATGGAGAAGCTTGCATTTATTGAGGGGGAGCGTGATAGCCTTCGGGATTAAGGGAGATTTTGATGAAGGATTCCCTAATTTTTTACGAGTCTTGTTGTTCACTTAAGTATAGGATTGCAGAGTTAGAAGAGAGATTGAGAGAATCGAGTAATGTCATATTTGATTTGGAATCTAGGTCGAAAAAGTTGAATAAGATGTTAGGGACCTTTCGAATCAAAGATGATACGTGTGGGCTTGGCTTTTATATTACAAATTCTTTCGCTACTAAAGACAAAACTATAATTTTGTGAGACTCAACCGTTGGTGGGAACATTAGAAAAGGTCAATTCCTTGGGTAATATTCATCGTGTATACACGTTTACACGTTGCAATAGGACAGGTAAACTTAGGTGTTTTTTCTTTGATCTTAGAAATGATCCTAGAAAGTCTAAGTCTAGGGTCACCGAGGTTCCCAAAATCCTAGAGTGTCACGTCACACCTATGTTCCCCACATCTTAGACTTATTGATTCTCTAATGCTTGCACATGATACTTCTCATGCTAAATATAATGGTTGATTGTGTTCGCATGTTTACATACATTATCTTTTGTAATTCATGTTATATGTGTTTTCTAGTTCTATATAATTTGAGTCTTTAGTATTTTAATTTTTCTTTTACTTGTTTTTTTGGAAAAAATATAAAAAGATTTTGTATATCTTTTGAGTTATTTTTGTTAAATTGTTATCATTTTAAAAAATGTTTAAAAAATCAAAAAGATTTTTGGTTTATGTGTAGTTTAGTTTTACACATTTTGTATGGTATATTGGTGTATTTGAATCCACTTCATTCCATGCTTCCATGTGGCTAGGACATTTGATTATGATTTTCAATGTTTATATTGTTCTTAATAATGCTTGCATAAAGCTGTTCGATTCACTTTGCATATGCCTCCACACACATGCACGAGATGTTTTGAATTTTAACTTCACATGTTATCTTTGAGCTAATCGAGATGCTCTCCCATCAATCTTGTCATCTAGATATCTTTTGACTATAGGATATTTGTGCATGTAACATCATTGCTCGTGAGTATATTGATTCTTATGGAATATATGAGGGTGCAAGGGAAAGGGAAATTAAAAGAGGAAATTTCCCTTGGGGAAAATCCACCGCTAACAAGAGAGTCTAAAATAAAAAATGAGAAGCAAAAAGAAAATATTAAAGGCCAACATGTGTGTTTGTTTTATTTTCAAAAAATAGTATCTTTAAAATTTGAGTGAAAAATATATGTAATATTTGTTTAGATTTTTAGGGTATTATAATTGAAGATCAATGGGTTTTCACAATGAATTCTATTGATGCTTAACATGTCATGACGTTATTGATTTATACCATCATCAAAATTTTAGGCTTGCGTGCATTGTGATGGTTTATTCTTTGAGTTCACTTTATCTGTCACTTGAGGCTAAATCTTAATTTGATAAAGTTTTATGGTCAAATAAAATTCCTTGAAATATTTTGGGTGACTGCTTTATAATTAATTTGTTGATACTTCACGCCCCTTCACTCCATTCCACATGTTTAGACACATCGATGCTATACTAGTGTGTAAAGCTTATGAGTTTTGTGTCATGTTGTGGTCGTTTATACTTATATATATGTACCTGTATGTCATTGGTATATTTTGCATATTTATATATAAGGTATCCTTTGTCTTGAGTCGTTGTGTTTGCATTTAATCCATATCTTCCATATTCTCTATTTTTGAATCAAATTGGCATGCTATATGATCATATTTGTATCTTTTTTTTTTGTTTACATTGGTATCTCACGCTTCATTGTGTATTCACGTTGGTTTTATTTATTGCATCAATATTGGTATTGATTGATTATTGTTTTGATTATTTGTGCTTGTGATGCCTTGTTGTGTTTGTTGGACTTTACACCATTACATCATATTATTCTTTCTTCCTTAATTTCAATTGGTATTATATGTTCTCACTTTTTAGAGGAGATATGTTTTATTGGGGATAAATGATTTATTATGTATTCGTTCTTTGTTTATTCCTGAACAAAAAAGGGGAAAATGGTATCTTTCACTCTAGTTTTAAAATTTATTTTTCTTAGGGAAGACGTCTTACCTAGGAGGGAATCATTAGACAACGTAGGATTTTTATTCTTTATGCATATTTTATATGTTGTTATATTCTCTTTTCATTTAAAGGTGTGTTTAAGTGTGAAAGTTTGCAACATGTGGAAAAGTTTACAATCGAGCAAATCTACTCGGAGTATGAGTCTGTCAATTCTATACCTTTTCCTTTTGAGGGTGGGGTTTGAGTCTTTTAGATATTCTTGACAATCCATAGTTTTTTTATTTTATATTTTGTTCCGGAATAGACAAAGGGAGAGATTTATAAGGACAAATCTTTGAGCAATTTGTATGAATTTTGGCTTATTTCGTGTTTGAAAAAAAATCTTTGAGTCATATGATAGGACTTGAGCGTGTTGACCTTTTAGGCCCATGATGTGTTTCTTTAAAGACATAGCAGTGAAGTTTCATAGATTGAATTCATCATTCCATGTTTGGCGCCACATTTTGTCTTTACGTTTGGAGAATCTCTTAAGTATGAATATTTTTATATTTTGATCGTTAAACTTAATATTGTATGTTAGTTTTTATAAATTGATTGAAGGATGTTTTTAAAAGATGTTCGAAGAAAAAATATTTTTGTTTTTATGTCGTTCGGATGACTTTATAGTCTTCATTCGAATGAGATTGTGATGTTCATTCAAATGAACTTCAAATCAACATCAGACCAGATTACAAGATTTCTCTGCTAGCAAAACACATGTCGTTCGTAGCTCATTAATTTTGGTTTGAACAAGATGAGCTATTCGTTCTAACGAGTTTGGTTTGGGTTCGAACGAGTTATATAGTTTTGTTTAAACGAACTCTTATTTCTGTTTGAACGAGTTTCCTTGAAAAATGCATTGCCTCGATAAATGTATTTTCTATATAAAGTTGTTCTGGCATCACTTTTTAGAAAGACTTTTTGCAAAAATTATTTTCCTATACATATCCAAAAGCTCCTAAACTCTAGTTTCACCCAAACTCTTTGAGATCCATGTTTCAAATTAAATATGCTTTGAGATCTCGTTTGGTATCAATCTTTTACTCATGATCATCTTTGTTGAGTACATTTCATACGGTGGATTATGTGTTTGCTGTTTACAAATGATGGACTCCGTGTTTGTGGTGTTATGGTGAAGAAGCATTACGTTCGTGTTCCAGATCCGTAGATGGTTGCCGAGACTTATCGGTGGCCACCTAGGCGTGTGTGGAGTCACACATTATGGAAGTTACACGTGTGTACTCTTACGTTCCACTGTGCGAATGTTGAGGAACAAAGAGCATCAAGGCTTGCGATGGCATCGAGTCTATTTTATAAATCTACTGTCATGTCCTTGTAATTCCATACATAGTGAATTGGCATGGCTGGGCCATCCGAGGTTTTTCTCGTTGTGAGTTTTTCTCATGCATCAACATGTTGTGTGGATTGATCTATTTTATCCTACTATCACCTAGACGTATGATTTAGGATAAGGATAAAATTGGTTAATCTGATTTAAACATTCATTTAAAATTGACGAAAAGTGTAATTTTATTTAAGTTTAATATTTAATTTGAAAAAATATATTAAAAAATAAATTAAAAAATGACTTTAGTTTAAACCAATTCATTAGCCCCCCCTCTTCATCAATAACTATGCTAAGGTATCTAAGCCCACTTTGAGGTGTTTCTCTCTAGTATATTCACTATATAGGTGCAACCATCTTTAGACGTTACCTAAGTTATTTCAAAATATACGAGGTTCTTGTGATGAGCAAAGTTCCCTTAGGAAAAAAATGATTGGCTTCTCTAAGTAATTCTTACTCACTTAGGACTGCAAATAATTCTATAATACTTAAGAGTGGTTCTAGAACATAATAGACGAGCTGGCAATGGTCCAAACTTTTTAGAAATACTAAATGTTGTTATTAGTGTTTTCTCTATTGAATATTGTCTCGAATTAGATACTTGTAATCTCCCCTAACTGTCGTTTATACAGAAAATTGCTGTGATAAGTTGGGAAGTGTTTTTCGAAGCATGGACAACCACAAACGAGATGTGACACTACAATAAAAGGGTGGAGTGTTGGTGGGGAGAGTTTTAGGGTAGTGGAGATGATGATTGGGATCATTAAATTCATCTCATGCACTAGGACATGCTGCTTATTATGAGTGGCAGCTGGTGGAATACTTATTATACTTTCCACCAACCTGTCACATTGGTCTAGAGACCTTTGTTTGATCATTTATGAGAATTAAATAGCCTAAGGTTACCGTGGTGAGCTACAGAGTTTACTAAAGTGATCTATTAAGGGTGAATCTACTTCATATCAAATGGGTTTAGGTCCCTGTTATGGTCAGAGAGGGCGACTGAGATTGATTGTACCTTGCTTGATATTTGTTGTGCCTTTGAAATCACTACCTTGAGATGGAAATACTTTATACTAGCCTTATAACTTGTTGACAGTCCTTTTCCTTCATAAACACATATCGTGGGGACCATAAGGGTCCCGGCTTAATTGGTATGGGCCTTTTATTGAGGGTTGGAGTCAGCTAATGTATTCCATTGCTTGAATGTTCCCTTAGGTGAGTTCTTGAGACATTTTGGCTTATGTATTGGGGTCTGGACTTCAGGCGGGGTTACCGATTGCAAGGATGACATCTTTTCCTTCTTATTTAGATCTTAACCAAAGGTTCATGACTTATGTACAAGGTGTTGACAAATTTTAATAATAATGCAGAAAATATGAACAGATGATTGAATTTGAGGCGTAGTAAACTACTGTCCTTAAGGTGTTATTTGCCCCCACTCATACATAGTTTGCTAATGGTCCTAGGCAAATTACCTCCAAGATACAATAAATCCATGGGTTTATTCAAGTAGCAAACTTGAAGAATACCCCAGAACACTCTATGAAATTGGCAAGAAGAAAATTAGAGAAAGAGAATTTTTCGAAATTTATTATGATAGGATTTTACCTTCTATATATAGCCTCTTGTGGTGTCTGTTCATGAACAGACACCACATCCAAAGGTCATTTAATCACGGCCCTTGGATATATAACAATATTTTGAACATTCCAGATTTGAACTAAAAAGGTGCGACTGTATGGATTAACACTTAATGAAGTGGCGCCAAAATCCGACGGTTCAGATCCACTCGCGCCATAATTATGTGTCATTTATCATGGATTTAATCCAGACTGTTTGATCTTTTGACGTTGTCAGAAATCAAAGGCTCCTACTGCTCCTTGCGACGATACGTATGTGCGAAGTGCAAAGTGCGCCTCTAAATCACCCAAAGCGCCCTAAACGCCCAATCACACTTTCGCACGCGCGCGCTTGTGCAGATGGTGCAAAGCACCATCCTTGGACCTAAGGTGTACACTAGTAGCATACAATTCAATGCACACAAGTAATCTCTTATGACACAAGAGCATTTATTAACCCACTAAATTTTTCACACTTTTCCAATGTGGGACTTTGGTTTTCCCACTTCCCTTTGTCTTTTCTTATTCCAACTAATTAATGGTTTTAACCTTTCATTTTCTCTAACCATTAATACCCATTAATATTAAAGTCATCCAACAATCCCCCACTAGATTTTAATATTAATGTAATTTCTTCTTGTGATATGCTCATGCATACAAGGAGGTATATTTCGATTTAAACCTTCTGTTAGTGAATATATATCAAAGTTCTAATAAGACAATGGTGTGCTATGCATTAAACCTTGTCTTATTATTTAGAACTGGATATATATCACACATGAGATATCCTAATCTCTACGAGATGTTCAATATGTTTTTTTAGCACTATTATGTCCATGTGCACTATCTTGGCTTCATGAATATTTACAAGAATAAACCCAAAATCTTGCTAGAAGCGGCACCACTTCCTATATTCATACAGGTGAAGTTCTCTTGCATGTCCTTGCTACTTTAGAGTGCGAACTTCATTAAGAGTTAAACTCATCCTCTCGACGTAGCAATATGCACTGAACATCCTAGAAGGGACATGAAATTGAATAAATTTCAGTGCAAAACTAATCACTTATTAGTAACTTGTTATTACCCATTAAACTTTGGAATAGTGGTAATGCTATTACAAAGTTGGGTTACCATTACCAGTGATTATTGAAAAAAATGGTCTTAGTCCCATTCCACTAGATGTGTCCTTTACCAAATCTCTAGACAGTCCTTTGGTAAGAGGGTCAGCTAGATTCTTATTTCTTCGAACATATATAATATTAATAACTCCATAAGTTATTAATTGTTTGACATATTCATGTCTTAAACTTATGTGTCTAGATTTTCCATTATATACTTTGTTATACGCTCTAGACAATGTAGCTTCACTATCACAATATAAAGAAAGAGATGTCATTGGTTTTGTCCATAACTTTATGTCCAATAATAAATTTCTTAGCCACTCTGCTTCTTTTTCGGGTGCTGCCAGTGCTATGAACTCAGATTCCATTGTTGAATGTGTAATGCAAGTTTGTTTCTTGGATGCCCAAGATACCACCCCAATCGCCAAGGTGAATATACATCCAGATGTGGATTTATTATCACTTGCACTAGTTATCCAACTAGCATCAGAGTACCCTTCAAGAACCGCTGGAAAGTCATAATAAAATAGACCTAATTCTTTGGTCTTCTTGAGGTAACAAAAAATACTCCCAATTTCTTTCCAATGATCCACACTTGGATTATTAGTGTATCTTGACATTTTACCTACTGCAAATGCAATATCTGGCCTTGTACAACGTATCTCATACATTAAACTTCCAATTGCACTAGCATATTCAAGTTGTGCAACTGCTCTGCCAAAATTTTCTAATAATTTTATACTAGAATCATATGGGGTATTTGCTTCTTTTATTTTCAAGTGATTAAATTTGTGAATAACTCTATCAATGTAATGAGATTGACATAATGCATAACCCCCACTATGTTTCTTAACTTTAATACCTAAGATGGTATCCACTTCATTACGATCTTTCATCTTAAATTGTGAACTAAGATACTTCTTAGTTTCATATACACCTCTCATGTTTGTACCAAAAATTAATAACTCATCAACATATAGACAAATAATTACACCATAGTCATTGGTGAATTTAGAATAAATGCACTTATCAGCGTTGTTATGTCTGAAACCATCAGAAAGAATGATTGTATCAAACTTTTCATGCCACTGCTTTGGTGCTTGTTTCAACCCATAAAGTGACTTAATTAATTTACAAACTTTATGTTCATTTTCGGGCAAAACAAACCCTTCGGTTTATTTCATATATACCTCTTCATCTAGGTCACCATTCAAAAATGCTGTTTTAACATCCATTTGATGCACAAACAGATTATAAATAGATGCAATTGCCATTAAAACACGTATGGATGTAATTCTAGCAACAGGTGCATAAGTATCGAAATAGTCAATCCCTTTTCTTTGTTTAAAACCTTTTGCTATCAATCTAGCCTTAAAGGTTTGAATAGAACCATCGGTATTGTATTTTCTTCTAAATACCCATTTACTACTAATAGGTTGTGATCCTTATGGCAAGTCCACTAAAACCCATGTCTGATTTGATAGAATTGAATCCATCTCATCATTAATAGCTTCTTTCCAAAAAGAAGCATCTCTTGAAGTCATTGCTTCGTTAAAGGTTTTAGGATCTTCTTCTACGTTAAGTAAAATAGGCATTTTATTAAGAATATTATCTCTATCTCCTTCAACCAAAAAGGCTAAGGCTTGAGATGAAATAAAATCAGGGCCAAAAGATTTTTCTTTTCTAGCACGCTGACTTCTTCTAGGTTCTATTTCTATTTCGGGTTCATTCCTTTTATTATTAATTGATGGTCTAGGAATCAACCTAGTGGATGTATCATGATTGACATCTAATTCGACACATGAATCTTTATAAAATTTATTTTCAATAAATTCAACATCCCTTGATTCAATTACAACATTAGAATTTAAGTCCAACAACCTACATGCCTTAGAATTTCCCGTGTATCCTATGAAAACACTTTTAATTCCTCTTGCACCCAACTTTGAACTTTTTCGGGTCATGAATTCTATAGAAAGCCAAACAACCCCAGACCCTTAGGTAGTCCAGATTTGGTTTTCGATTCTTCCATACCTCGTATGGAGAAACATGTGTTTTCATTGATGGAATTCTGTTGTGTAAATGACAAGCGGTGAGTAAAGCTTCTCCCCACAAATTGTTTGGTAAGTTTGAATTAATCAACATAGAATTGATCATATTAGTAAGAGTCCTATTCTTTCCTTCAGCCAAACCATTTTGTTGGGGAGTATAAGGGGAAGTTCTTTGATGTATTATTCCATGTTCTTCACAAAATGAGTCAAATTCATTTGGAAAATACTCCCCCCTATCACTACGAAGAATTTTAATTTTCTTTTCCTTTTGATTTTCAACTTCTGCTTTAAAACGTTTAAACATTGAAAAAGCTTCATCCTTATGTCTTATCAAATATACATATGTGAATTTTGAACAATCATCAATGAATGTAATAAAGTATCTTTTTCCGCCTCTAGTTAAAATACCATTATATTCACATATATCAGAATGAACTAATTTTAATAATTCAGCACTTCGTTCGACTTTAGGAAAAGGTCTTTTTGTTAATTTTGCTTGAATACAGATTTCACATTTTTCATGAGAAGTACTATCACAAGTTATTAATTTATGTTTAGACATGTATTTCAATGATCTAAAATTTAAATGCGCTAATCTAGCATGCCAAACATTAAAAGACTCAACAATATAAGCAAAATTATTCATATTATTAATAAAAATACCGAGTTTGAACATTCCATCACAATCATACCCTTTCCCAACAAATGCCCCATTCTTAGACAGAATTAACTTATCAGACTTAAAGACGGCTTTAATGCCGCTTTTACAAATCAAACTTGCAGACAGTAGATTTTTTTGAATTTCTGGTACATGCAGAACATTTGTCAACGTCAACTTCTTTCCAGATGTAAATTGTAGTTCAACGTTTCCTTTTCCCAGAACTTTGGCAGAATTATGATTCCCCATTAGAACCTCTTGACCGTCCTCTGCTTTTTCATATGCGGAGTACAATGATTCATCATTGCAGACATGTATGGTAGCCCCAGAATCGAGCAACTAGTCAGAAGACTTCGTTATTGCCGCCATGTTTAGTTCGGTAATCATACTAATTTGCATGTACGATACCATTGCTACAAGATCCTCGATCTTATTTTCCACCATATTTTCATTGTTTGTATTATTGGATTCAGTAGCATCTATCTTTTGTTTCTTGTTTCTGCAATCACGGGCATAGTGGCCATTTTTGCCACAATTGAAACAAGCCCCATTAGACTATTTCTTATTGGAATTATTTTTCTTGAACTTGTTACCATTAGGTTTGAAGTTCTTATGATATTTCTTTCCTTCAACAAAGTTAACTTTGGTGGAATTATGAGAAACATTTGTTTGATCACAAGATCTGGTTTCTTCTTCAATTCTTAAATGTTTCTGTAATTCCTCCAAACTTATATCGTCTTTCCTATGTAGGAGTTTCTTACGACAATCATTCCAACTTGGTGGTAATTTTGTAATAATTGCACCAACTTGAAACGATTCAGAAATTTCCACCTTTAATTCACGAAGCTTTGTGACAAGGATTTACAACTCATCTACTTGCTTTAAAACAGTTTGGTTATCACTTATTTTGAATTCGAAATATTTCAGAATTAAGAATTTATCCGTACCTTCTTTCTCTGTTTTGTATTTATATTTAAGAGCATTCCAGATTTCCCGTGGAGACTGCATAGAGTTGTAAAGATCATATAATCGATCAGACAGTATATTCAGAATATGCCCACGACACACCAATTCATCTTCTTCACGTTTCTTTCGTTGTTCTTTGACAGTTTCATTATCATCTTCTTTTGGTTCCGAAATTGCTTCCAGTTTAGGATCCAGAACGTATGCAATTTTCAAAATGGTGAGAAGGAAGAATAATTTTCCTTTCCAGCGAGTGAAATTTGTTCCATCAAAGCGATCCAAATGCATATTTGGATTCAAAAACATATTCATATTCTTTTCTGCCTCCATAAATAACACCTTAAGATTGGTGATGAATTTTAATAATAATGCAGAAAATATGAACAGATGATTGGATTTGAGGCGTAATAAACTACTGTCCTTAAGGTGTTATTTGCCCCCACTCGTACAGAGTTTGCTAACGGGTCTAAGAAAATTACCTCTAAGATACAACAAATCCACGGGTTTATTCAAGTAGCAAACTTGAAGAATACCCCAGAACACTCTATGAAATTGGCAAGAAGAAAATTAGAGAAAGAGAATTTTTTGAAATTTATTATGATAGGATTTTACCTTCTATATATAGCCTCTTGTGGTGTCTGTTCATGAACAAACACCACATCCAAATGTCATTTAATCACGGCCCTTGGATATATAACTATATTTTGAACGTTCCACATTTGAACTAAAAAGGTGCGACTGTACGGATTAACACTTAACGAAGTGGCACCAAAATCCGACGGTTCAGATCCACTCACGCCATAATTATGTGTCATTTATCATGGATTTAATCTGGACCGTTTGATCTTTTGACATTGTCAAAAATCAAAGGCTCCTACTGCTCCTCGCGACGATGCGAAGTGCAAAGTGCGCCTCTAAAGCGTCCAAATGCACTTTCGCACGCGCGTGCGCGTGTGCGTGTGCGGATGGTGCAAAGCACCATCCTTGGACCTAAGGTGTACACTAGTAGCATACACTTCAATGCACACAAGTAATCTCTTATGACACAAGAGAATTTATTAACCCACTAACTTTTTCACACTTTTCCAATGTGGGACTTTGGTTTTCCCACTTCCCTTTGTCTTTTCTTATTCCAACTAATTAATGGTTTTAACCTTTCATTTTCTCTAACCATTAATACCCATTAATATTAAAATCATCCAGCACAAGGTTTGTAGTCAAGGATCATACTTGGTATCAATAGGAGTAATTTTTACTATTTTAATAAGTTGAATGAGTTCAGACCTGAAAATTCAAGTTTAGTTGGTGATGTGAAAATATGGTCAAATTTGGAAAGGTGAAAGTGTAATTAACCCTTTTATATTTTTACGATTCGTTTAAAGGAAACCCAAAGAGATCTTCCAAACCCCACAACAACTTTAAGTCATTTTTATCAATGACATCCAAAAGTGAATACGAATTTTTTAAAATATTAAAAATTATAGCAAAACCACACTAATTTATCTAAATTTTACTTTAACCCTAAAAATTTAATTAAAACTCTATTTTACACCCATAACATGTTCAACCCTAATCCGAACTCCACCACCGCCACCATTCATTTCCACCATCACCACCGATTTCGATGATCTCCACTCACTACAATCACCACCAGGTCTCTCTCGAAACCATTATTAAAATCTCCATATATCAGTCAGAAATACAAATCACAACCCAACCATTTAAAAATTAAACTACCACCAACTATATAAAACCACTACAAAAATTGATTAAACCACAAAACCCACATCAAGCCATATATACATGTATCCGTGTTTATACGAATGTATATAAACAAATATAGTTATATTGGCTCATATACACATGACAAATACACATATCTGAGTATATGTGAACAACATGGAGGATAGAGAACAGAGGATGGAGAGAGAGTTGATAGAGCGAGAGAGAGACAAAGAGAGGAAAATCTTACATTAGCAATGGGAGGTAGTGGGGGTAGGTAGTGGTGCCGTATAGTTAAGGGTTGGTTGAGAGAAAAATAAGGTTAGAGAGAGAAGAGGTGGGAAAAATGAAATAAAATGAAAATTAGGGGTGTAAATACCCTTTGACGAGGGGTGCTTATTTAGTGGTGTTTAGTAGATCTTAGTACTTATGAGGTGTTGGGGATAATGTGATGTTTCAGAGAGTTTTTCGGGTGACTTTAACATCAATTTTTTTTGAGTTTTTGTGTATTAATTCTATCTAAAAGACATTTCATCGTATAAATCATATTTACTGGTCAAACCTTAAACAAGTACTATCAATACAATCAATACAATAAAAAAACACATGACTAAAATACCTTTATAATTTTAAAAACAATCGAATAATAAAATAACTACCAAAATTTATTGCCACCATCATAACCTATCACCAACTCCATAACCACAACAAATAATTATCGCCAACACCACCATTGCAATATCACCACCTCAACTACACTGCTAGCACCACCTCAATTGTGTTGGAGAATTTTTAAAATAAGTGAGGAAGAGCTTTGGGAGTAAAAGTTTAAAAGCTTGTCCCACATTGGAAGTTTGTGGAGAAAAGTGGGAAGCTAACCCAATATAAAAGGGAGAGTGTCCCACATTGGAAAATGAGTAAAGCTAAGTGATACCTACTAAGCTATAAAAGGAGTGGGCAACCTTTGAGTCCCACATTGGAAAAATATTAAGAAAGTGTGCACTTAATAAGTAGAAATGAAAGATGAAGAGTTACTTCATCTAGAATTTAAGAGGCTATTCAAGAGACCTCTAATGCGGTGCGAAGCACCGTACACGCACGCGCGTGCGCGTGTGGGGCAGTGGGTTGTAGAGGCGCTAGTGGCGCACTTTGCATTTCGCATGCCGCACGTCCGCAGTGGTAGCGGGTTACCGGGATTCGTCCGGGTCAGATCGCAGTAGCTCGAGCACGGTCACTTTTTGGTAGGTCCGTGTAAAACCATTTCGGTATTACTGTACCTGTTCGGAAATGGTTTAAGACTGTTGGTAATTAACAGTCATACCATTTCGAAATTGAGTAAAGACTATTAAAACTTAACAGTCATGACCCCTTAAATGCAGCCTTTCATTTCTTATAAATAAAGGCATCCTATTTCGAAATTGCACATAATAAATATTACCCAGTTCCGAAATTTTCAACCCTTGCTGTTACTCTCTTACAATTTTCAGGAGATATAAATTATCTTATTCTGTTTTGTGCACATAAACAGAATAAGAACTGATTGACTGTTCTTCGCTGCTGCATCTAAAGGCTGTCTTCAAATATACAAGTTGCAGGCAGTGCAAGTTGCTTCATTGTATCTTGAGTACGGATTTACGAATTCCCGCTTGTATACCGAAGTTATTCATGTGGGGGCAAATACTGTATTTAGGAAAGTGACATCACGCCTGAAGTTTTCTAGTATGTACTTAGAAGTTACATTATTGTATTGAAGTTGACATTACTGTGATATATAAAGAGTTCCATTTCTATATTTGCTTTCATATTATCCAACAATTGACACTACCACCATTATCATAATGACCACAACCGTTGCGCCACCGCACACAACCACTGCCATAGTCAACACCACAATTAATATTTACTAAGAAGAATAAAAAGAAGAAGAAAAAGATCAGTAAAACTTAAAGTTAATATTAAATGTGAATGTAACAATAAGAAAAAAGATGAAGTTAAATAAAACTAAAAGTTAATATTTACACTTGCAACAATCCTTTTAAGAAGAAGAAGAAAGAAAATAACAAGAGTGTAAATGTTTACTAAAGTAAGAAAAAACTAACTTAGATTCAATATTTATTACATGTGTTAATCTTTAATATGACGAGAAAAAATTACTTGCATATTTTCTTTGAGTGTAAATATTTACCATCATAAAAATATCTCTTGCAACGAACCTGTTAATCTTCTCATTCATCTCATTGTTCTCATTTTATCCATGTTCATATTGTTAGTAAATATATACCTACAATGTAAATTTCAATTTATGAGAGTGGTGTAAATTTTTACACTAAGTAAATATTTACTTAGAGTGCATTAAACTGTCAAAATCAACACATCACATCATCTCTCTAAAAAAAAGAAAAGAATACACATATACACACTCACACACACACACACACACACACACACACACACACACACATAAACATATAATTACACACATATCTACCACATAGTCTCACACATATATGCCCCCACCCAGATATAAACACTTAAACATGCAGAAACACACACACACACACACACACACATATATATATATATATATATATATATATATATATATATATATATATATATATATATATATATATATATATATATATATACACATACACACAAATACACACACACACACATACATACACACATATACATAAAGACACTCGCATATATATACAGTACTGCTCTTGTTCGGACCAATCCGTATTTTAGGAGTGCGGACCAGACATGTGTCACCTGGCGATGAACCCAGAAGAGAAGAGAGAGAGAGAGTGTACCTATAATTTAGTTGATAATTTCTAGGTAGTGACACATGTCCGGTACGCACTCTTAAAATGTGGCCTGATCTGCACAAGAGTAGTACTGCATAAAGGGCACATTTTGAGAGAGAGAGAGAGAGAGAGAGAGATGAATTAAGAGAGACAAATTGACGGAGAGGGATAAATGTAACACCCCGCCTGGGGAGAGCGAACGGAGCGCTAATGCGATAAAATAAATCCAAATCCACAAGTGACAAGGTATAGAGCACCTAAGTCCCACAACAACAAAAGAGAAACTACAAATCTCAATCTCTTCAAATTAAATACCAAATCTCTCGAATAAATACAACATCTAACTCGAAAATAAAATACAAATCTCCAAAGCTCTATACATCAAAATAATACAAATCTTTCCCAAACAATCCTCGCTAAAATCATTCTCCATAGCGCCCCAAAATCCGCGCTAACCTGCCACTAAAAGAAAATATGGGGAAATACACAATACGACAAGAAAGATGCTCAACAAATATATATTAGCGATGAATAAAACGTAACAGCACGAGTACGAATATTCAAATCAAAATGCAAATCTCAAAGCATTTATCAATATAATTTCTCAACAACACTTTAACTGGATCACCAGGCCTCACCACATCCGTATATGCTTTATCAAGCCATAGCCCGGGAAACAGGAATTTTGGCGGGTGCCCAACATCCATGCCATATTAAAATATCATGACAATGTGCTCAACAACAATATAATGATACCACATGAATCAAAATAATTTCAACAATTATTTTCTAGATTTCAATGAATTTAACAATTCAATTATGAGTTTAATTAATAAGAAATCAAAGAGAATGACACTCGCGAGATTTAAGGAGCATATTGTGTAAAACCCCATACCTCAAACCATGATGAGAAACCACTGATCACATCCTCAAGATCAACACAAAAGATTTACAAAAGCTCCTCCAAGAACCTCCTCAAACATAGCCCCAAGAACAACTCTAATCTAAGGTTGGAACTCACAAATCTCAAGGGCCAATGTGTATATAACAAGAAGAGGAATATAAAATATATTTGCAGCCCAAATTTGTGCCAAAAGTATGTTAAAACGGTTGCCCACGACTTCCTTTTATAATGCAAAGAAATGAAGAGTTGGAAGCCAAAAGACTCCTTTAAATAAGGCAAATAAATGAAGAGTTGAAAGTCAAAAAAACTCTTGAAAAACTTAATGTTCGCCGACTTAGAATTCCAAGAGTTAAAAAAATTTAAAAATAATTTTAAAATTCGTTTTAACTCCGTTTTCGAAACCGTTTGAAATTCTCGTCTTTAAAAATAATAACCAACATATTTGAGCAATAAAAATAATTTTATCAAAAACTTTATTTTCCTCCATTTTCCAGAAATGAATTAAAATAGCCCAAAATTACGCGGGTTTATACAATAAAGGGCACACTGAGATATAAAGAAGGATGATAATGGTGGTACTCAGTGGTATTGAAATTGAAGATTGATATGAGAGGTATGGGGATATTATGATTACGAATGGACACTTATTTTATGTAAATATTTTTTAGAAAGGAAGTAATAAAGTAATAATAAAAATCAATAAAACTTAATTATAGGTTGACCCAATAAATATTAATAATATTACATGAACCAATTTTTTTAATGATGTTATTCTTAAAGTAGTTAATGGTTCATCAACTTAAATGGATTTAAATGCGTTAACAAATTGGAGCATTAAATTTGGTATTCAGGAAGATGACTATTAGTTTTGGATAGAAACTAAAAAATGTGGCAAACTCGATGCGTGTGAAATATTAAGAGGAATTTTGTTTTGCAATATATTCTAAAAAAAGAACTGATTAGTGAAAAATTTGGAATTTAAACACTTAGTTTACAAATGCACCAATAAAGGGTTGTTATAATCAAAATAACTTTATTTTATTTCCTCTAACGATATATGAAAATGCTAAGTATTTAGTAATTATATTTATTAGTGAGTGGAAAAAGTTTCATATACATAATTTTGGGTCTATTTGACTTCAATACCTCGATAATTGATCCATTTAGGCGATAATATCTATTATTAACTTAGTTTGGGATGGATATATTTTATGTTAAGGGTCCATGACAACTAAAAATATAATTAAAAAATAGAAAAATATAATATTAAATGAAAATAAATTAAAAAATAAATTACAGAATAACAGAGTGAAAAAATTATCTCCACATACACACCTAATCCCCTAAATCCACCTTGTCGCTATTGCCGCCACCGCACCCCTATCCCAATCACCTCTCTCTCTCTCTCTCTCTCTCTCTCTATATATATATATATATATATATATATATATATATATATATATATATATATATAGGGAGAGGATCATAAGTGGACCTAAAAAGTGGACTTTTTAATAGACCTTAACAAAAAACATTTAACAACCCATTAATTTTAATTCATTTGTTATAATTGATCCGCGCCAGCGGCAACGGACACGTGTGTGACACGAGACCTCCTTACCCCCCCACCATGGCAGACCACTAGTTAAAAAAAAATTGGCGCTGGCGCGGACCAATTATAACAAAGGAATTAAAATTAATGGGTTGTTAAGTGTTTTTTGTTAAGGTCCATTAAAAAGTCCGTTTTTTAGGTCCACTTGTGATCCTCTCCCAATATATATATATATATATATATATATATATATATATATATATATATATATATATATATATATATATATATACACACACACACACACACATACACACACACACAAAATGGAAGTATGAGAATGGGTTTAATTGGTTAGATTTCATCTCTTTGATTTAATGGCTTATCTTTAGATATGTTTTTTTATGGTGGTGGTGGTGAAGAGTTAGGTGGAGGTGATGTGTGGTGGGTGAGTGGTGTTTGGGGGATGGAGGGGGGAGGATGACTTCTAAATGCAATATAATTTAGCTAAAAAGTATTAAAACCAAAGTAAACTAGTAAAAGATACTAATGTCAAAATGGTTATATCACGGAGGTATTTATAGATATATTGGAGACATTTATGCTTTTCTTGAGACAAAAACATGTATACTATATGATTACAGTTATGATTTAACATCAAATACAATATGTATGTAAAGGATATTGGATCAAATTTAGAGCATTGGGTATATGGCTCTTGGTAAAAATAATATTTTATAGAATTAGGGGCAAATAAGAAAAAAATATTTTATAGAAAAGTGGAAAATTTGAAAGAAAAATGCTCTCCAATTTTCCACAATGGGTGTGGGAACCCTGAGAGGCACAACATTTCAACTGTCGCACCAAATAGACCCCTTGATATTTGAAATATTACACAATATCTCCCCCAATTTTGTCGATAAAAAGTAATTCCACACATGAATTAAATTAACACCAAGTAATCTACTAATCCTAACTCTAAATAAATTTGAGTTTAATCCGAGAAATTATGTGAATTTCTCATATTAGAACGTTTAATAATTGATGTATCATCTTATTTTAAACACCAAAATATTATGACATAAAAAATTGGCATTTTTTGAAAAAAAAAATAAACATAAATATTTTTTTGGAAAATAAAAAATCACATCATTCACTAAGGCCCTGTTTGGTTGTCCCAAAATTGTAAATAGACCCATTTAAAAATTGGCTCATTTACAAATGGACCCATTTTGTATGTTTGGTTTTATTAATGAAAGAATTCAAAAATAGGCCCATTTTAACTCCTTTGTAAAATTACAAATATGTTCATTTCACCAAAAACATGAAATGGTGTCATTTCAAATGGGATCGTTTTAGCAGGGCAGGTCATCTACGATCATTCTCCTCATTTTAGCACGGTAAGTTTTCTCTCTCTTCTTCGTATCTCTTCGCATCTTTTCTACGCTTTCAAATGAAATTGTTTTTTCGATTCTTAGAAATTGATTGTTAATCTGATTCACAATCAGATGTTACTAGAATTCAATCTTAATAGATGCGATCTAATTAACAATCAACGTCTAACAATCAAATTTCATCTGATTACAATCAAATCTGATTATAAAATTGTATATGCCCTAAAGTTGAACTAAAAATCTGATCAAATCTGATTACAATCAAATTTGATGGGATTAACAATCAAATTTCATTTGATTTCAACAATAGATGTTACTAGAAATCTTATTACAATCGAATTTCATCCTATTACAAGCGAACATTAGGGTTTTTTTATGTCTAAAGTTTATAAAATTGTATATGCCCTAGATTTTAGTTTTTTTATGTCTATTGTTGTTCAAATGAATCAAGTTTGATTTATTTTGTTTTGTTTGTATTGATAAATTTGCAGAGAACACTATTGGGGTTTTAACAATTGTCTACTGTTCAGAAATTTATGAGGTAAAATTCTCTAATGTTTGATTGTAGTTATTTTTAATGTATGCTTTGTTCATGCTTTAATTAGTAGTTATATGTGATCATCTAATTGAATTTAGAATTCTTTCTTTCACATGTATATGATTTATCTTAGAGAGTATATGAAATGAAAATCTCCTTTTTTTACGCAACACATTAATGCTAAACTTAATTTTTGCATTTGATTCAAAGGTAAATGGCAAATTCACAAGATATGACCGAAAATAGAATGAAGGCAAAGTGGGTGCCATCATGTGATGCTTTCTTAGTTGAACTGTTTATTGAACATCATAATGGAGGAAACAATCAAAGTGGTTTTAAAACCGAGGTGTTTCGAAGTATGGCGCAAGAAGTTAATAAGAAATTCAATTTAAATTTGGATGTAGATCAAATAAAAAATCAATATAGTGTTCTGAAAAAAGATTTTGGCATTGTCAAGAAGTTACGGAATCAATCTGGACTTGGTTGGGATGATGATCAAAAAATAGTTGTGGCGGATGACAGAGTTTGGGATGACTATCTTGTGGTAGGTATAAGTATTTGGGTTAGTAATTACTATATATAAAAGGGAAATAATGCTTAAACTTTTAAATGTAGGTCTATAACGATGCGAGAGCTTTTCGAAGAAAAGGGTTCCCATTATATGATCGATTATCAAATATATTTGAAGGTAATTCATTTTACATATGATTAATGAATTTTTAATTTAGTTATATACTTTTACTTGTAAAAATATATATTTATAAAATCTAGTAAAATATTTTGACTATAGGTCAACGAGCTATCGGGAAGTATCAAGTTTCAAGTGTTCAAGTTGTATCCGAAGAGGGAAATGATAATTTGAATGCTACCCAAGTTTCAAAGTCAACTAGCACAGTAAGAAAAGAAATTAATACATTTCATGAGGAGTCCGATTCGAGTTCAGATTCGATCTTCTTATTTCATGATGGGAAATCCAAAAAACCTAAATTTGATGGTCGAACGAGTTCACGTCCGAAGAAAAAATACGCCTCAAGACAGGAGATAGGATAGCAAATGCTTTCTCTGAGATGGCTGCTGCTTCTAAGATTAGAGAATTTCAAAAAGTTGAAGAAAATGGGCTTGGTTTGTACCAAAAATGCATCGAGGATTTGCAAAAAATGGAAGAGTTGGATGAGTCAGAGATACTTAAGTCTCTAAGTGCTCTTCGGGATGAAAAAAATGCTATTGCATTCATGACACTTACGGGTCCTTTGCGTTTGGACTTTTTGAAGTCGTTGTGGTAGTTTAGGATATTTGAAGTCGATGTTATCTTTTTTACTAGAAATCCCACAAAATAGTGTTTCAGTTGGATGTGGACAGGACACACATAATAGATTGCTTTCTTTTACATGAAGTGTTGTTTTAAACACTCTTCTTTAGTTCTTGATTCTGCATAATGTACATGTTTTGAACACTTTGTTTTGAACAATCTTAGTGGTTTTCATGATTGAACATGTTTAATTGGTTTTCATGATTAAACTGCAACATACTTTACTGATGCAGCATACTTTAGACTTTCTGTGTACTTGATTGTCATTTACTAATGTCATTTATAACTTGCCCTCTCTTTGAGTGTCAGGTTATAAATGACATTCTAGCACACTTTCTTTGAGTTGGATGTTAAAGTATATATGTATAGCACTGCTATACATGTATGTCCATTATGGACAGTCCATATATTATATTGTGAGAGAGGTTGGCCTTGAAAAACTCTATGTTACAAATAGAGTTTCTCTGAGTATCAAGTCCATATATTATATGTAGCAGCACTGCTATAGAAGACTTCATATATATAAACTGTGGTATAAAAATCATATATGAATTTAAATAACTTGAGGTGGGTGGAGTGGCCAGGTGCAGAAGCAAAACTGTGGATTAAGTGGCCTGCTAGCCTCCAAATCCATTGCTATATGTTAAAGTATATGATATCCAAATCACTTCATACAAAAAAAATGTGTGTTCAGCTGTACTCTGCAGTTATCTCTACTTGTATTTTTTTAATTATAACATCTAAGGCCTACAAAGAAAATTTACAAAGAACATCTATCAAGAAAAAGAGATTTGGTTTATGCTGCACATTGAATATTTTTTGGACAAAATTATCAAAAGCTTTTGTATGTTTGTCTGAACTATTTGTTTTGTCAATTCGAACTTTGGTCTCTTTAATTCAAATACTATGGAAGTCAGTATTTGTTCTTAGTCAAATGGTATTGTTTTACCATTTTTTACTGTACTTACTAAATTATTAAATTATTTAAAATTTATAAAAATGAAACACTTTCCTAGAAGGTATTTGTAATTTGAATTAAGTACTTTTTTGTTAGTCCTTAGTTATTACTTAGTGTTAAATAAAAATGGTTCATAAGGCATCTAATGAGTAAACACTGGTTAGGTAAAATTGGCAGTATATTACTGCCATCCTAACGTTGCCATCCTAAGCATATAGCTGCCATCAAATACACTATTTTTAATGGACATATATGTATAAAAGTGCTAATGTTACTTTGAGTTAATTTTATTCTATCAAAGGTAGAATGTAATACCCCGTACTTTTGGCTATATTTATTTTTGGGATTAATTAATTAAATGCGTATTAATTGATAATTAATCCGGGTTATAAATACTAATGAGATGCGAGTTGGTATTTGATTATGTGCATATATGATTATATATGTATTTGGTATTATGAAATTTGTCGTGAGATTTATATACGGCATTTTAGAAATTTTGTTGAGACGCGTGGGACCGCCGCGTCACGGTGTAATATTTTGATAATAAAAGTAAATTTAAAATCTATAATCCGTATAGTCGTTTTGAGTGCGCCAACGCGTCCGGAAGGGTCGAGATAGTCAGAAAACACTAGCCGGGGGTATAGTTTGGGTCCCGGGGTATTTTTAGGCCATACCGGCAACTTAAAGGGTATTTTGGTAATTTTACATTTTGAGGAATTAAAAGTGACGAAAATTAGAGATGTAAATCTGATGTGGATTAGACCCATTAAGCCCATTAACCAACCCATATTAACCTAGAAAGCTACGTAGGTTATCATTTAGGTTTTCTAAGTTCCCAAATCAAAACCCTAGCCACCTTAAGCCACCATTGGAGAAGGAGCTTGGAGAAGGAGAGAAAGAGAGAAAATTCTGCAGAGATTCTTCACCAAATCAACACCAAATCCGGAAACAAACAAGGCAAGTGGTTTAATTATGTTTAACTTCAGTAAATGTTCTTTCCATGTTAGAAAATTGAAGATTTATTATTGTTATTGGAAGATGAATGAAAACCCATGATTAATTGGATTTAGGTTCTGAAGATTGAGGATAAATTGCATGTAGAATAGTTTGGAGACGATTAATATGATGTTAATACATGATTGGGTGAAAGAAAAACGAATTAAATTCTGGGATTTGATGATGATATGTAGTTAGGGTTCATGTTCTTGAGATATTTGGAAAAAGTGTAGAAAGTTGTAAATTTAATTGTTGTTAGGATGGATTGATCCCTTAAAAACATGTTAGGATGTGACTATATATGTTTAGTATTGATTATAGACCCTAAAACGTTGTTGGGACGAACTTTGGAAGAGATTAGAAATGATAAAAATGGTGAAAAATGAATTGGGGAAAAATCTGGGCCGAAACTGGTCAGTCGTTAGAAGCAGACCCCAGGTCGTTCGAACGAACTCGTTCGAACGAGCTTCTAACGAGTTGACCAGTCGTTACTAACGAGTAGGGATTTCGTTCGATATCTCGTTCGAACGAGATATCGTTAGAAGGAACAGTTCGTTCGAACGAACTGGGATCTCGTTCGAACAGCCTCGTTCGAACGAGACTTCTAACGACCTGACAGTCCAAACTCGTTCGAACAGTCTCGTTCGAACGAGACTTCTAACGAGCTGGCAGTTTGGGCCATTTTGGACTGTTTTGATTTTTGGAGTTCCGTAAACTCATTCGGGGTTATAGATATCATTCCGTATATGTAGTAATGATAGAATTGGGACATTTGGGTATTTATGAGGAGGAATTTACATACGAGAGTTGTATTACATGGACGGTTTGGGTTGAGACGTGAGTGCCTACTACGACGTGAGAAACTATGGTGCGTATGAATATAAACCGGAATAGTATAAATTGTGATAATTATAAGTTAGTATGAGAATATGTACTACGATTAAAATACGGTATTACTAAGACGTGTGTTTACTTAGTATTGGTATATGATTGTGTGTATGACATACCTACCATACTTGCTATCACGGGAGGTTGCGTTCGCTTAGGACCCTCTAATCCTTGTGTGCCTACGGGGGGGATATAGACTGGTACCTCGATGAACATAGGTCATAGAAAGACTTATTGGGATATTAATAAGTCCGCTGACCGTGGGAGCGTAGGTATGTGCGTGACCCACGTGATGGTGACTGTGTTCGCCTCCACTATTTGTGATTTGTGTTATCTGAACTATTCCTGAGAGATTCGGAATATGTGATCCTTATGTACGTGATGTACCGGGATGGATAGCAGAGTATGTGTGCACCGCAGCTTAGTTCTCGGGGTGCTTGTATTGTATATTTAAGATGGGAATAATATACACTTAATTAATAAGAATATTCATGCTAGTGTTGTATAAATAATTACGGTATTGTTTCGAGAAACATAATGAGTTAGCTGATAGAGAAATATTTTGCATATTGAGCATCTGAGTTTACGTTAAACCCTATTTAATTACGAGCGTTATAATGTTATTAGAACCGAGTAATGTGGGTAGGACCTATTACAGTCTAGCTAGTTATGATGTCACTTAGCTAGTGGTTTATATCATTGTAGATGGGTACTTACGTTAGGAGTGCATAGTTAGACGAGAGATGAGAATATCATGTGAGTGTACGTCCTAACATGTACTTTGCATTTAATGTTTTAAATGTTTTTAAAGCACTTGCAGGTTTTTAAAATATAACTCCACATTCGGGCTCTGACCCGTTTGCTTTTCAAATCTTTTTCTTGTAAAACCATTTTAGGTGCCCAGCCACAAGGACACCAAGCATAGGATGTTCATTCAGGTGACGAGCTGTAGCTGTTTGTGGAAGCTACAGGGACTTTGCTTATAGACGCTTCCATCTTTTGGATTCCAGAGTCACTATCTATCAGTTGTAGGGCATGTTGCCCATTTCTATTTAGAGACATCTTTTACATTTCAGTTTCAGACTTTAGCATGTATTATTTCAGTTTCGGTTATTTATTTCAGTATGGGATTGTAGTGAGGAGTTTTCCTCCAGACTTTATTTACTCTATTGTGATGGTTATTCGTTTTACTCCAGTATGGTGAATGGTGTTATTTATTTCTTCTTTACACTTGTTGCATGTTAATCAGACTTAAATTAAAATTTGGCACTACTTTTTGAATACTAGGTGGTTAGTAATCATTAAAACGTTTTCGACAGTGATGCTATTAACTTGACAAACTTGGCATTTTGAATTAATTTAATAAAGGAGTAGCTACCCGGTATTTAATTAGTCGGGGGGTCACAGGTGGTATCAGAGCATCAGGTTCTAGTGTCCTTTAGGATCTGTATGGCTATTATGTTTCCGCTACGTTTCTTTGATATAGAGCCCTATATTTTAGGACTGTTGTACTCTTTTTGTGTATGCTACGTTCTTCAGCTATATTAAGTTTATAACCATGAACTTATAAACTTCATTCTTATTTCAGATGCCTCCACGACGTGCACGACGAGTTCCCAGGAATGCAACGCCCGAACCCCAGCCCGCTCCAGTTCAGGGCATGATGAACGCCGCTGAGGTTGCAGCTATAGTAGCTCAAGCGGTAAATGCCTCGATTGCCGTTATTCAGCAGGCACCACCACAGGCGCCGGTTGCCGCGCCAGTACAGGTTAATGCATTCCCGTCTGCTTGGGAGCGTGTACGTGACGCTTTTCAGAAAGCGCATCCGCCAGAGTTTGCAGGAAGCTCAGATGTGGTAGTCTCGAGCCAATGGAGGAAGGACATACAGAGACATTTGAGGATGCATGAGTGCACTGATGTTCAGAAACAGGTGCTAGCTACTTTCAAGCTAGTGGGATCTGCACTACAGTGGTGGGAGTCTATTACCACCGCAGAGGAGAGGGATACTCTCACGATTCAGGAATTCTGGGTGCGGTTTGACCGCAAGTACTTTCCGTCGACTGTTCACACGGAAATGAGGAGGAAGCTAATGAGTCTGAAGAAGGAAGGCAAGACAGTGGCTGAGTATGAGGCCGAGTTCACTAATCTGTTGAACATCGTTCCAGACGAGATACCAACAGAGAAGAAGAAAATTGAGAAGTTCACCGACGGGTTGAATTGGAGGATCCGTCAACATCTGCTAGGGAACCTATCGTTGGCCACGTATGCTGATGTGGTTAACGCTGCATTATTACACTGCCAGGACCACCGTTTTCATATGGCCGAGGGCAAGCGGTCGGGGGAGTCTAGCCATCAGGGCAGGACTGGAGGACATGGTGCCAGCGGGGCACAATCTGGTCAGGGGCAGAGACAGAATGAGCAGGGCTCCCAGCAGGGGGATAATAAGAGGTTCCGGTCAGGGAACTACAGGCAGGGAGAAGGAGGTTTCCGTCAGGGCCATCAGGGTCCAAACGGCCATCAGGGCCAACAGGGACAGAATGGGCAGCAGTTTCACCAGGGCCAGCAGGGCCAAGGGAGGAATGGTAACGGCCACCAGGGCCGGGGACAGCAGGGGCAGAGGGGAGGGAACTTCCCAGGGAAGTGTTTCATTTGTGGCAAGACTGGCCATAAGTGACAGGATTGTCCTGATAGGGGCAGGGCCCCACAGCAGCAGCAGCAGGGTGCTCGCCAGGAGCCATAGAGGCCTATGTTTCCTGCCGCTCTTCCCGCACCGCCACAGATGGCAGCATTGCCACCCATTCCAGCAGTCCCAGCTCAGCAGGGGCAGCTACAGTATGGACGTGTCTACAACGTCCACCAGGCTGCAGTTCCACAAGCACCGCCCGCGATTGAGGCTACGTTTCCTATCCATGGCACTATGGGTCGGGTGTTATTTGATACGGGTGCTACACATTGTTTTATAGCTACTCACTTCGCGAAAGCTTTAGGATTGTTAGCTACGGCAGAGAGCACAGTGACGTGTGTCGACTCACCATTGGGGAGTGGGTCACTTATTTTCTTTATATGTCGGGGAGTGGGAGTAGAGGTTGGTGGTTTGGTATTGCCTGCAGACATGTTAGTGTTAGACATGCATGTTCACGATGTGATCATCGGTATGGATTGGCTCGTAGCATATAGGGCCATGATTGATTGCTTCAGCGGGAGCATTGTTTTTGCCATTCCGGGGCAAGAGATGTTTGTAGTGGCGATGCCTCGCCCAGAGGGAGGATCGACCGCTCATCTGTATTACATAGAGGAGGATACCTCTAAGGAGGTTGTTATTCCTTTAGATTCGATCCCGGTTGTCAGGGAGTATTCGGATGTGTTTCAGGAGATACCAGGCTTACCACCCAGTCGAGAGATAGACTTCGTTATAGATTTGCTACCGGGTACGAGACCTATAGCACGCGCACCGTACCGTATGACTCCAGCTGAGATGCGAGAGCTACGGGATCAGATAGAGCAGCTGTTAGGGCAGGGCTTTATTCGCAGGAGTACCTCACCTTGGGGCGCTCCGGTTTTGTTTGTGAAGAAGAGGGACGGTTCACTGAGATTGTGTGTGGACTACCAAGAATTGAATAAGGTCACGATACGGAATAAGTATCCGTTGCCTCGAACCGATGACTTATTCGACCAGTTGAGAGGAGCTTCTTTCTTCTCGAAGATTGACTTGAGATCGGGATACCATCAGTTGCGTATCAGGGAGGAGGATGTCTCGAAGACTGCGTTCTTATCGAGATATGGTTCTTACGAGTTTCGGGTTATGCCTTTCGGCTTGACCAACGCTCCAGCAGTGTTTATGGACTTGATGAACAGAGTGTTCAGGGATTTCCTAGATCAGTTTGTCATTGTCTTCATTGATGACATTCTGGTTTACTCTCAGACAGAGGAGGAGCACGCCGAGCATTTGAGGCAGGTTTTGCAGACGCTTCGTCAGAACGAGTTGTATGCAAAATATGAGAAGTGCGGGTTTTGGTTGAAGGAAGTCCAGTTCTTGGGTCACATTATTTCTGACCAAGGGATATCTGTTGATCCGGGGAAGGTATTAGCGGTGAGGGAGTGGGGACAGCCCACGACACCAACGGAGATTCGTAGTTTCTTGGGTTTAGCAGGATACTACAGGAGGTTTATTCGGGGTTTCTCGGAGATAGCAGGTCCTTTGACACATCTTACTCGTAAGGGTGTGCCATACATCTGGAGTGATGCCTGTTAGTTGGCATTCGATGAATTGAAGGACAAATTGACCTCAGCACCTGTGTTAGCATTACCGAGATCGGGAGTTGAGTATTTGGTTTACACCGATGCGTCTTTGCAAGGACTGGGAGGTGTATTGCAGCAGGAGAGACAGGCCATAGATTATGCTTCCCGTAAGCTTAAGCCTCATGAGAATAATTACCCTACGCATGATTTGGAGTTGGCAGCAGTGGTATTTGCCCTACGGATTTGGAGGCACTATCTTTTGGGGGAGATATTCCAACTGTTCATGGACCACAAGTCCCTATAGTACCTGTTCACGCAGAAAGAGTTGAATATGCGGCAACGTAGGTGGCTTGAGTTTGTGAAAGACTACCAGTTCGACATCCAGTACCACCCGGGTAAGGCTAACGTGGTAGCAGACGCGTTGAGCCGTAGGCCAGCAGATGAGGTGGCAGAGGTGTGGAAAGCAAAGTGGAAGGAATTGGGGCACCAGGATGCAGTGGCCCGATCTTTCATGTATGTGATGACCGTTACACCGCAGATTGTCACGAAGGTAGTACGGGCACAGGCTAATGACTCGTTCTGTCAGGAGCAGATAGTTCGGTTACTAGCAGAGGGAGCCGAATCCTATACCGTTAGCTCAGACGGGGGATTACGCTTCAATGGGAGATTAGTGGTTCCAGAAGGAGAGGAATTGCGACACGAGGTGATGGCAGAGTCGCACGGCTCACGGTTCGCGGTATATCCTGGAGGGGATAAAATGTACCAAGACATGAGATGACAGTATTGGTGGAGCGGTATGAAGAGAGATATCGCTGAGTTTGTCTCGAAATGCGCCACTTGTCAGCTTGTAAAAGTGGATCATCAGAGACCAGCAGGATTGTTACAGCCGTTGGAGGTCCCGGTGTGGATATGGGAGAGCATATCCATGGACTTTATTACGGGGTTGCCTACGTCGCAGAGGGGTTATGACTCCGTTTGGGTAATTGTGGACAGGTTGTCCAAGGTCGCTCACTTCTTACCCGTAAGGACTGACTACACTACGGGACAGTATGCCCAGCTCTTCATTTAAGAGATTGTGAGACTTCAAGGTGTGCCCCTAAATATCGTGTCTGACAGAGACAAGATATTTGTTTCGAGGTTTTGGGAGAGTTTCCAGGAGGCAATGGGCACGGAATTGCGGTTGAGTACGGCTTATCATCCGCAGACCGATGGGCAGACAGAGCGCACCAATCAGATGTTGGAGGACATGCTACGCATGTTCATTATTGACTTCAGGGGTGGATGGGAGCAGTACCTTCCACTGGTGGAGTTTGCTTACAACAACTCCTATCAGTTCACGATCGGCATGGCTCCGTTTGAGGCGTTGTACGGTAGGCCTTGTCGTTCCCCAGCATGTTGGTTAGAGGTGGGGGATAACAAACTGCTTGGACCGGAAGTGATTCAGGGTACTTCGGCAAGGATTGAGTTGATTCGGAGTCGCATTCGAGTAGCTCAAGACAGGCAGAAGAGTTATGCTGACGCGAAAAGATTTTTCAGGGAGTTCCAAGTGGGGGACCAGGTTTTGCTCAGGGTATCTCCGATGAAGGGGATTATACGTTTCGGGAAGAAGGGGAAGTTGGCACCGAGGTATGTGGGGCCGTTTCCTATTATCGAGCGGATCGGACCGGTTGCGTATAGACTTGGACTACCGGAGCACTTGCATCGGATTCACGACGTGTTCCATATTTCCTCACTGAGGAAATACCTTAGAGATAATTTGGCTCATTCTCACATTGCTGTGGAGGACATCGATCTCCAGCCGGATAGCTCTTACGAGGAGGGGCCGATTGCTATTTTGGACCGAAGCGAGAGGAAACTGCGGTCAAAGATAGTCCCGTTAGTGCGTGTTCAGTGGCGACATCACAATGTCGAGGAGTCCACATGGGAGCGCGAGGAGGAGATGCGCGAGCGTTATCCAGAGCTATTTTTAGCAGGTACTTTCTAGTTTCGAATTTCGGGACGAAATTCAGTTATTAGGGGGGAAGTATGTAATACCCCGTACTTTTGGCTATATTTATTTTTGGGATTAATTAATTAAATGCGTATTAATTGATAATTAATCCGGGTTATAAATACTAATGAGATGCGAGTTGGTATTTGATTATGTGCATATATGATTATATATGTATTTGGTATTATGAAATTTGTCGTGAGATTTATATACGGCATTTTAGAAATTTTGTTGAGACGCGTGGGACCGCCGCGTCACGGTGTAATATTTTGATAATAAAAGTGAATTTAAAATCTATAATCCGTATAGTCATTTTGAGTGCGCCAACGCGTCCGAAAGGGTCGAGATAGTCAGAAAACACTAGCCGGGGGTATAGTTTGGGTCCCGGGGTATTTTTAGCCCATACCGACAACTTAAAGGGTATTTTGGTAATTTTACATTTTGAGGAATTAAAAGTGACGAAAATTAGAGATGTAAATCTGATGAGGATTAGACCCATTAAGCCCATTAACCAACCCATATTAACCTAGAAAGCTACGTAGGTTATCATTTAGGTTTTCTAAGTTCCCAAATCAAAACCCTAGCCACCTTAAGCCACCATTGGAGAAGGAGCTTGGAGAAGGAGAGAAAGAGAGAAAATTCTGCAGAGATTCTTCACCAAATCAACACCAAATCCGAAAACAAACAAGGCAAGTGGTTTAATTATGTTTAACTTCAGTAAATGTTCTTTCCATGTTAGAAAATTGAAGATTTATTATTGTTATTGGAAGATGAATGAAAACCCATGATTAATTGGATTTAGGTTCTGAAGATTGAGGATAAATTGCATGTAGAATAGTTTGGAGACGATTAATATGATGTTAATACATGATTGGGTGAAAGAAAAACGAATTAAATTCTGGGATTTGATGATGATATGTAGTTAGGGTTCATGTTCTTGAGATATTTGGAAAAAGTGTAGAAAGTTGTAAATTTAATTGTTGTTAGGATGGATTGATCCCTTAAAAACATGTTAGGATGTGACTATATATGTTTAGTATTGATTATAGACCCTAAAACGTTGTTGGGACGAACTTTGGAAGAGATTAGAAATGATAAAAATGGTGAAAAATGAATTGGGGAAAAATCTGGGCCGAAACTGGTCAGTCGTTAGAAGCAGACCCCAGGTCGTTCGAACGAACTCGTTCGAACGAGCTTCTAACGAGTTGACCAGTCGTTACTAACGAGTAGGGATTTCGTTCGATATCTCGTTCGAACGAGATATCGTTAGAAGGAACAGTTCGTTCGAACAGCCTCGTTCGAACGAGACTTCTAACGACCTGACAGTCCAAACTCGTTCGAACAGTCTCGTTCGAACGAGACTTCTAACGAGCTGGCAGTTTGGGCCATTTTGGACTGTTTTGATTTTTGGAGTTCCGTAAACTCATTCGGGGTTATAGATATCATTCCGTATATGTAGTAATGATAGAATTGGGACATTTGGGTATTTATGAGGAGGAATTTACATACGAGAGTTGTATTACATGGACGGTTTGGGTTGAGACGTGAGTGCCTACTACGACGTGAGAAACTATGGTGCGTATGAATATAAATCGGAATAGTATAAATTGTGATAATTATAAGTTAGTATGAGAATATGTACTACGATTAAAATACGGTATTACTAAGACGTGTGTTTACTTAGTATTGGTATATGATTGTGTGTATGACATACCTACCATACTTGCTATCACGGGAGGTTGCGTTCGCTTAGGACCCTCTAATCCTTGTGTGCCTACAGGGGGGATATAGACTGGTACCTCGATGAACATAGGTCATAGAAAGACTTATTGGGATATTAATAAGTCCGCTGACCGTGGGAGCGTAGGTATGTGCGTGACCCACGTGATGGTGACTGTGTTCGCCTCCACTATTTGTGATTTGTGTTATCTGAACTATTCCTGAGAGATTCGGAATATGTGATCCTTATGTACGTGATGTACCGGGATGGATAGCAGAGTATGTGTGCACCGCAGCTTAGTTCTCGGGGTGCTTGTATTGTATATTTAAGATGGGAATAATATACACTTAATTAATAAGAATATTCATGCTAGTGTTGTATAAATAATTACGGTATTGTTTCGAGGAACATAATGAGTTAGCTGATAGAGAAATATTTTGCATATTGAGCATCTGAGTTTACGTTAAACCCTATTTAATTACGAGCGTTATAATGTTATTAGAACCGAGTAATGTGGGTAGGACCTATTACAGTCTAGCTAGTTATGATGTCACTTAGCTAGTGGTTTATATCATTGTAGATGGGTACTTACGTTAGGAGTGCACAGTTAGACGAGAGGTGAGAATATCATGTGAGTGTACGTCCTAACATGTACTTTGCATTTAATGTTTTAAATGTTTTTAAAGCACTTGCAGGTTTTTAAAATATAACTCCACATTCGGGCTCTGACCCGTTTGCTTTTCAAATCTTTTTCTTGTAAAACCATTTTAGGTGCCCAGCCACAAGGACACCAAGCATAGGATGTTCATTTAGGTGACGAGCTGTAGCTGTTTGTGGAAGCTACAGGGACTTTGCTTATAGACGCTTCCATCTTTTGGATTCCAGAGTCACTATCTATCAGTTGTAGGGCATGTTGCCCATTTCTATTTAGAGACATCTTTTACATTTCAGTTTCAGACTTTAGCATGTATTATTTCAGTTTCGGTTATTTATTTCAGTATGGGATTGTAGTGAGGAGTTTTCCTCCAGACTTTATTTACTCTATTGTGATGGTTATTCGTTTTACTCCAGTATGGTGAATGGTGTTATTTATTTCTTCTTTACACTTGTTGCATGTTAATCAGTCTTAAATTAAAATTTGGCACTTCTTTTTGAATACTAGGTGGTTAGTAATCATTAAAACGTTTTCGACAGTGATGCTATTAACTGGACCAACTTGGCATTTTGAATTAATTTAATAAAGGAGTAGCTACCCGGTATTTAATTAGTCGGGGTGTCACATAGAATTTGATGAAGAGTATCAAGAAATGGATGACATGGCCGCTGCAATTGTTGCCCTTTATTACATGAGTAGAATTCGGAAAAAACATGTCGTAACTCCGCTCTTAGTGGTGCAGCATATGTTGATGAAATACTTAAGGGAAATAAAACGCGTTGTCGTGAGGTTTGTCGAATGGATTTGCCCATTTTTCAAAAGCTTTGTCATATTGTGAGAGAGTAAGGTATTTTGAATGACACGTCACGTGTTAACATAGAAGAACAATTGGCTATGTTTCTTTTCACCGTTGGTCATAGTGCTGGGAATTGACTAGTTCAAGAACGTTTTCAACATTCAGGTGAAACCGTGAGTAGTTATTTTCATAAGGTATTACATGCCCTCACCCAACTCTTAATTGATTTCATCCAAGGTCCTTCAAACAACACACCAATGGAGATTTTAATCGATCCTAGATTTTATCCATATTTTAAGGTACTTCAATTTTAAATTCATGACTTTGTTTATATGTCTTAAAATTCAAACTTTATTGACTTGAATGTATTTTTCAAAGGACTGTATTGGAGCGATTAATGGGACGCACGTCTCTGTTATTGTTGGGGCGGATGAACAAGCTTCATTTCGGGACCGGTGGGGAAACGTATCCCAGAGTGTTATGGCAACATGTTCTTTTGATTTGAGATTTACTCATGTTTTATCAGGCTAGGAGGGATCTGCAGCAGATGGTCATGTTTTTCTTGCGGCACAAGAAAAAGATTTCATTTTTCCTGAAGGTATTATTCCTTTTATTGCACATCTTTTGATTACTTTACGCACTATTCGATGTTACTTTCTCATATGTTTTATTTATGTTAACAGGTAAATTTTAACTCGTGGATGCCGGTTACACAAATTTGCCAAATTTTATTGCACCATATAGAGGTGCTAGATATCATCTAAAAGAATACGATTCTGGACTTCGGGCACCAAAAAATGCAAAGGAGTTGTTCAACCATCGACATTAGTCTTTACGAAATGCAATTGAGAGAATGTTTGGGGTTCTTAAGCAACGATTTCCTATTTTAAGAATGACACATTCATATCCATTTACTTATCAAGCCAAAATAATAGTAGCATTGTGTGTTTTGCATAATCACATACGCATCGAATGTGGAGGTGAAGATTGGGTTTATGAGGAGTATGATCATTTTATTAACGATATGGGCATTGAGGAACAATCCGAGAATCTTTCACGAAGACTGATGCAAAGAAACAATTCCACGAGTGGACAACTTCGAGAAGGCAAAGTATTGCTAGACAAAATAGCGATGGATATGTGGCGTGATCATCTCAACGAATTAAGGAGGAGGGGACGTGTTGTGTGATATGTCTATGTTGCATTAGTTGTGACAGATATCAGTGACTGTATTTCATTGTTATTTTATGGATTGTATGATATTTTAGATGAACTTCTAGTCATATGATTTTTTTCATTACTCGACGACTATATTTCATTGTTATTTTGTGTATTATATGAAATTTTGGATAAACTTCTAGTCATATGATTTATGTCATTTCAATAATTTTTGCAATTTAAAAAAAAACTATTTCATTTTTCAGTTATTTTGCAATTTTTGAAAAATTTGCAAATTCAATAGGTTTAATAATTTGTGCAACCAAACACCTTGAAATTGGTCAATTTGTAATTATTGTATTTCAATTTTTATTTACCAAACAACACTTGAATTGGATTTAAACTCATTTCAAATCAACTCATTTACAATTCTCCTATTCACAATGAACCAATTTGCATAGTCAAACAATTTGCGCAACCAAACAGGGCCTAAGGAAATAAACAATTTGTTATCGCTTTTGTCTCGCGTGATGGACTAAAACCTTTTCTTGCTACTTCTTCGGGCTCCAATTTATAGTAGTTGTTAACTTCTTCTTCTTCTTCTTCTTCTTCTTCTTCTTCTTCTTCTTCTTCTTCTTCTTCTTCTTCTTCTTCTTCTTCTTCTTCTTCTTCTTCTTCTTCTTCTTCTTCTTTCCATCACCTATTTATTTGGAACAATTTTTAAATTCGCCTCCAGTATCGAATGCTTAATTTGAACCTCTGTGGAAGGAGATTTATTAAGGGAGTATGCGCATGTTCTTAAGTTCTCCATAAAGTCCAGAAAACTAAAGGTGCAGGAACTAATCTCTTCAATTCTCATATTTTTATGACATATTTGATAATAGGCAACTCAACCTAAGATTTGGTAAGTGTGGAGAGGGTGTCATCACCCAATGACACTCTAGATATAAAAGGCACATACCATCCTCGATGTGTACATATGATAGACTGGGATCGAAGTATGTGCTTACATTCCCCCCCGATGCTGATGTAATCCTAGCCTTTGCGTTCATCTTACACGATTTTTGGAGATCATAATTAAATTTTGAAGTTACCTTTAAATCATTGAAGAACTTTATGGTCTTGAGTGATTAGCTACCAAAATTCCCTCGATTGGGTCAGATTTTTGTGGTGATTAATAGTCGATTTCAGATTTGATAGTGTCAAGAAGTTATTACCACCAATGACCATACTTCTGTAAAAGCACTGTTATTAGCCATTTATTCAAAAGAATCATCTGCACATTATATGACATGTGAGATGAAGCATGTCAGGTTGGGTGACTACTATTAAATCCCCATTTGACTCTCCCAATAATGACATGAAACTTGCTCACCCTGCTAATAGTGTGGAACCGCATTGTGAGAAACCTATAATTTATCATTCACATTAGATCTTGATGTTAAATTTGTGTGTAAATCAAGGTTCTAAAAAACGCGGGGCGTGACCGAGGCGTGGAGGCCAAGCCTTAAGCCTTAGAAGCCTAGGCGGGCCTTGGCGTAAAAAGGCGTGAAAAGGCGTTTAAGCATTTTTTAATATATTTTAATATTTTTTGACTATGACAAGGCTATTTAAAATATTAAATTGGTACATACGTTAAAACATGTCTAAATATTTGTAAATTAAAATACTATTTTTTGAAAAGAAAATAAAAAAACAAAAAAATTGTGTCTTTTCACGCTTTACTTCTAAAAAACTCGCGTTTTTTCACGCCTTATACCCCAAAAACGCTCGTTTTTTCACGCCTTGCCCCAAAAAACGTTGACCATCGTTGACCACGCCTTGATCCACGCCTAGGGACAAAACTTGGCGTATCTAAAAAGCCTCGCGCCTAGGCGCGTTTTTTAGAACACTGGTGTAAATATATAGAGGTAATTCTTGGATTATTTTATGTCAAAATATTTTATTTGTCACATTAAATCATATCCTTGAGAGTCCTATCTAGATAATTTATTTCCTTAAAGGCCTCCATTCATATTCGGGCTGGTTTGAATTGGACATCTTCATCATATTTAGAGTATTCTAATGGAATTTTAGATCTTTTTA
Source organism: Sambucus nigra (assembly GCA_949130495.1). Classification (NCBI taxonomy): domain Eukaryota; kingdom Viridiplantae; phylum Streptophyta; class Magnoliopsida; order Dipsacales; family Adoxaceae; genus Sambucus; species Sambucus nigra. Next base: position 318,139,588 of record OX422215.1, on the reverse strand, counting down.
GGATGCAGTTTTATGACACCCCGCTTAAAATAATAATGGGTGGCCATCCCTATATACATTTAACCAGGAATCTCAGATGGATCATTCTCAGCATCTACTGACGATACTAAAATAAATATGGCTAACTACCCAAAACTATAAAAAATGGATGCCAAAATTTTGAAACATACATTAAACATCCAGCCAATAACAAAACGACTATAACATGAATAAAAAGTACACATGCATCAAGATAAAAGAACATTATTAAATAATGCACCATAAGTACATACAAGAAAGTATACCCGAATATGCTGTCGGGTCACAGATAATACAACAACCAAAGGGAAGAAATATAAAGTGCTATAATTAACTCTTGGGTATAAACCCGATATAAAAAATGAATCCTATCTAGATTTACAAAGAAGTAGGAAACAACTACAATACAAATTCCGTAACAGTCTGCATCTTCTACGGCTCCCAAGACACTGGATAGAAAAGCATCATCGGTATCCTTGCGGTGGAACAGCTGTTGGACACAATATGTATATGTATAGCAAGAGGGGAAAAATAAACGGGTTAGAGCTCGAGGTGTAAAAATGTTTATAAAAAGTGTATAATAGTGCATAATAATTATAAATGCAAAATTCCATAGATGCAGTGGAGTCGCACTCCCTTGGAACCCCCCAAACTCACCCCTCAACTAAAGCGCGCACCTAGTTGTATCCCTGAACCTTAATTATGCTACCCCATACATTTAAGGAACAATCTACCTAATTGTGCGCATGGCCTAGACCAGCATCACCCACCATCCTAACATAGCCTAAAATCCTATTCATCCTAATTACATATAAATATATATACCTTACTAGGCTTCATCGGTTCTAATTATTAACTTAATCCAGTTATTAGTCTTAGCACGTCACACATCATCCTTAGGTTTCATATAAAGAATTTTCTCTAAACAACATACATCCGAGTACTAAGGACAAAACTTCTCTCCACTCCCAACATTGCACTACGTTTCGTACTGGGGCATCTCGCAAAGCGAAATCCAAACAAGGAACCCCCCGATACACTACTCCTTGACAATGTCGATTGTTGAGATCCATTGTGCCCTCAACCCATAACCTATAACTCCAACTACTTACTAAGGGCAACTATCTCCAAGTATATAAGTAAGATAACACCTAGAATCCCTAGGGTATATATAATCGTATCATAGTTATATACACACGATCTTTAAACCCTAACAAGCATGTACATCTAATACATAAAATACACATATTAAAAAAATTCTCATAACACATTCTCCCTTAAAGCAAATATATATCATTACCCTAGTTACATAATACAATTATACAATCATACAATACTATAACCATATACACATACCACACAAGATGTGCACAATGAATCACTCATACCAATATACGATTATAGGATACAAATCTATTTCACGATGCTATCATCTTCCAGGAAGTACTCTCTTTATCCCGGTTTACCATCCACCGGACTATTATCACGCGCCATGGTAATAAAAACAAAACACATCATATGTGAAGCGGTCATAGTTCCTAACCGGAAGTGAGAAAAAATCATACCCAAGACTTCTCACCCCAAAATGAAATCACACAATAAATAGAAACGATTATGACCTGGGGACTATATGCACCCTGCTCCTCAAGCCAGGGGCCTCACCCACATCGCGTAACCTCCCATGATAGCATGTGCTGGGTATGACCATACAATAAATATATATATATCATTCACAACATATAGACATACATACGATCACATTATATATACAAACCATCACATACGGTATAAACATGCACGCCATAACTCTCTCTCTCTATATACACATCTACTATCTCCAATCCGTATGCATAAAGGTAATGAATTCGGGTATGTAGATAATTCTCATTATACTAACTAACTCCGTAACGCATGCCTACCATTTTTATTTCCTTATACAATCCCTCACTTACAACTCACCCATCCATCATACTTATTCTGTGAATAATCTCCCAAAATATCCAACATTAAAGGTACTATCTAAAAATTTAACACATATATCAATCATAATACAAATACCATCAATATCCGGATGCATACCAGTATCCCTTAATCATTCCGGCTATAATACCTAATAGTCGGTAATAGACGAGCCTCATTCCAATTCATTTTATTTTACCATAATACCACGGAACGTCTGTTATTAATTGCACATAAATGTATAATAACTATTTTGGCTATGAGTACACACATAACTATTCTAGTAGGTGCTATACTAAAACATATATCGTGATCCCACTCGACTTCGAAAGAACACAGGTAAAAGGGGATTATATCTACAACTTATAATTATTTCATAATAGCCCACCCCCATTTCATTAATATATTCCGACTATCTTTCAGTCCCACCATTGTTTCCTTACTAAATGAGGTATCGTATCCTCATAATTCATTTCTAAAATAGGTTCGAATTCCACCTAGTCATCCTAAAGCACCAATCTCATGATATTATAACGTAACCCTCTATAATACATCCACTAAGAAGGTCACTAAGTTTTAAACCCAAAAGAAAAGGGGTAAAAGAAAATCCCATTCTTTATCTAGAAATAGAGGACTGGTCGACCGGCCCCTGACTCCCGGTTGACCGCGGTTCTAAAATTTGCCTTTCAACGAAAGCAGTAGGCTCTTCCTTTGAGGCGCGGTCGACCGCCCCCTGACCGCGGTCGACCGATGATACCAGATATTCGGCCGTTTCCCTTTTTGGACGAACCCTAACTCTCCAAATACCCAAATTTATCCACTTCCAACCATTAACCTTCCACCCAATTAAGTTTCCAATATCAAAACTCATATAAAATCAACCCCAGTCATTATACAACCTCCAATCCATTTACAAACATCAAATTATAAGATTTAACCTACAAAATTTAGGTTTTGATATATATACCCAAAATCCAAATTTCTATCCACATTTTATGAAGTCAAATACACATATGAATTATTTAGCAAGATTAAACACTTGCGTCGAAATTGTAGAGGTTGAATCGTCATCGAGATCGCGTATTGGACGGAAATCTCCAAGTTTCTCCTCTCTCTTCTTTCTTCTTCTTTTCTTCTTCTTCTCTCTCTCTCTCTCTCTCTCTATCTCTCTCTCACACACACACACACACACACACACACACACACACACAAGTGAGATTGGCTTATTCCGTAAGCCTCTCAAGCCTTTAAATTATAAATCCCAATCTTAAATGACAATACATACTTTAAATGACTCATTTACCCCAATTCGAGTCAAACTAACTTAAAATATTCCGGAACCGAAATAAAATCCAGTGACAGTTATTTTGACTGTCTCGACCCATCCGAAATCAACCACACACTCAGAATTGTCATCCGAAATACTTTATAACATCCTCAAATTTAGACCTCAATTGCCAAATTTTAAAATTCTCCAATTTAAATAAATTTTATTTCTCCTAAAAATATTAATTCTCGATCCAAAAATCACGGGGTATTACAAGTATATGACCTTTAAATACCTTAGTATTCCCTAATTTCCCCCTCATTTTATGCAATTGTTTTTATCCTCAAAATGTCATGTTTTTTCAAACATATGAAAAATGAGCCTTTCGAAATCATTCACCTTGAATTTTTTGTCGAAAATAAGTTTTGGTAATCTTTGGTATACTAAGCATATAAATAGAGGTAAAATGTCACCATGAGTACGATGGTGTGCGCATGGAAATATTTTATCGCTTGTATAAATCACTAGTTTTGGCCGAAGGTAAAATTTGTATTTTTAAGATCATTTTAAAGAGCATTTGTATGGTTATGAATCAGAACCGTGTGAAATATTTATTGGGAGTAACCCACCTTTCAATTAAAATTCCTATTTTACTTTGCATAAAATTTCATACTTGGGAGCTTCTCTTCTCCGGTCATAAGCCCTCTATGAGATTTTATTTTTCCTCATTTGAATTGAAATATTTTATGAGAGAGTTTGAAGTGATTTCATCAAATCAACTTAGAAAACCTTATTACCATCATTTTAAATTTAAGATATTCAATTGAGCGGTCAATAAGTTTGATGATATGTTTAATATGTAAGGATTGAATGTGTTCAAGCTAATTGGAGAGAATTCTCCTCTCTCTACGAAGGAGCTTTAGTTGAGAGCTGTTAGATGGGGTGGATTAAAGAGTTTAATTCATAGTGAGAGCTTTTAAGAAAATTTAATGTATTTTTGTATTTAATTTTGTGTAACATCTTCATTTTTCTAGTTGATTAGTTCTAGCATCTATGGGTTTTCACCATAGGTTGGGGTTTTCGTCGTATATCTTGGTGTTGTGATATCAATTTAAAATTTATTATTTTCACAAATCGAAACCTCTTATAATTTTAGACCTACAATTTTAATAGGTTTCTAGATGTTCATATCCTAATTAATTGTAATTAAATTGAACTAATATGGCTTGATATCACTTGATTTTAAATCGACTTGAAATTTGGTCTAATTGGATCTCAATGTAAAAGTTTTATATTGTTCCATAGAAATTTAATGCAAATGCATTTGGATTTGAATTTTATTAGTAGCATGACACCTTTTTAAAACTAAAATATTATTTCATCGCCTAAAAGATAAGTGTTTAGTAATTTTCCTAAATAAGTGTGAGTTCGAATTTCATTGTGCTAATGGATCATCATTATTGAAATTTATTTATAGATATTTTTTATATCATAAATTTGATTTAAACTCATTTATTTATGTTTTGTAAGTTTGAACAAGTTGTTAAAAGTTGTTGGGACATATTGAATTTTAACTAAACCGAGCTTAACAAGCAAACTTTTAATTAACCTTTATGTTTGCGTATGTCTTATTCATCCCATCTAGGACATTAACACCCAATTTTATGATTTTTCAATTGGTATCAAAGCATGGTTTCTGTTCTGGGGCTTAACATCCCGATTAGGCCTTGTGTGTTATTTTGCAGGTTTGTGCCTTATCGTTGTTTTGCTTGTGATAGTTTCGCTTTTGTGTCTATTTGATAATTGTTTTAGGGGATCCATGGACCCTAATACGTGTGATTATATTTTGAGTGGATTTTTTTTTACAGATTTCCTAATACTTCCCATAGTATGCCTTTTTTAATGGATGACAAGTAAGAATATTTTAATTTTAAAATTATTGAGAATTTCAGTTTTTCTTTCCAAGAGAAATTAATTATGCTCTAATTTAATTATCATATTTATAAGGGACTAAGTGGTGATGAAAATGATAATTTTAGAGTAATAAATATCACAAACTCGTGATAAATTTTCTTAAATATCAAAAGATAAATTCTAAGTTATTTACTGAACTCATGTTGTTTTGAAAATAAAAGGATATAATAAAAATTGAACTCGATTAAATAAGGAAAATTAATTTTCCAATGGAAAACTTATGTGAAAAAGTCAAGATACATTATAACAAGAAATGTGGACTTTTGAATTGGACTTTTGTTTGAAGAAAGATATGAATACTTTGAAAGAGGAAAATGAATCTTTGAAAATTAGAAAATTTCAAAGTGACAGTGATTTTTAAAATTCAAGTTGGTTGACAAAGAGGAAACATGATTTATTTTTTGAACTTGAAAATGTGAGCAAGAAATTTCAAATATGTAGTGTGTCCAAATGGAACTATGAAAACAAAATTATTTTTACTTAAAGATAATTTTTCCCTGTTAAAAAAATTATAATTGATCTTCAAGAACGTTTAAAGAAACTCAATAAAATTCTTTTGAAAGTGGCTCAAGTTAAAAGTGACAAGTGTGGTTTAGACTTTGATAAATTTGGAACTTTATCTTCTAAATCCAACACAACTTTTGTGCAAGGTTTTTAAACACGAAACAACGAAAATGGTTAAAGACTCTTTAAATGTGTATACAAAAAATCATGATTTGAGGAAAAATGTGTTTTGGCCTCAAGTGTTTAGAACAATAATTAGAATGATCAAAATATTTTCAAGGGTCATTATTTTGGAAAATGTTAGAATTTTTTTAAAAGATCTTCCAAACTTTATAAATTAAATATTGTCATAAAATTATCATTGTAAGTTTCTTAATAACCAATAAAAATCAATAATTGTTCCTAAAAGTCATTTTTCGATATGTGCGCAGTAATTGTCATAGAATTAGTCACATTAAAATTTTTGTTTCATGCTTAGGTATTCTCAATTTGGTTCATTTTTACATGACTATGATTACTTTAGTCCTTTAAAACATGATTTGGAAGTGCTCGTGACCACAATCAATGAGTTGACTAGGGATTTTGATAAGGATATTTATAGGGAAAATTCTTTTGAAAGAGATACGGATTCAACGACATGTAAATGGTCTTGGGAGAAATATGCCTTATGTTCCACCTCAAAAGCATGGAAATGGATATTTTGTGAGGAATGTGGACTTTGTGATAAGATAATGTTTTTAAAAAGGAGTCAAAGTGAACTTTAAGCCTCATGTTGTTTGAGGGGTTCACACTAAAACTAACCAATCCATTTCAAGGGATGCTTAGAAAAATAAAGGTTTTTTAAGTAATGGTAAAAGTGTTATATATTTATAGACAGTCTTTATCTATTGTTCCTCTAACTCTCATTGATACCAGATAAGTTCCTCCCCCAACTTGACTTGGGAGGTGTGTGTTATAACTTCGAGTTTTTGTCTCATATTTTATATCTTGTCCTAAGTAATATTTTGGGGAGTAGTTGCGGTTTCTTAGGAGTTGTTTGATATACTGTTGTGTTTTTATCTCTCAAGAGTAGTTAATTCTTATGTTTTTATATTGTTCCATGCTTTTTTGTATAAGTTTCTATCTCTCTCATATCTAAGTGTGACCTTCACCAAAATGTACAAGTTTGGAAATGGTCCCCAAACATAATTGGTGAAGGTCCCCAAACATAGCTAAAAATTAAATCTAGTACATTTTGAGTACAAGTTTGAGTGGGATTTAATGGGAGTCGATGATGGAGTGGAAAACCGAGCGTCCGTGTAATACGCTAGTCGTTGTTATCGGCTTCCAACCTCAATACAAAAAAAACCTAAACTTTTAACTACACTTTTATGGAGTATAGTAGTAAGTCTGGGTATCGAATCCACAGGGAATGTTTTATAGAATTTAATTGATTTATTACTTATAAAATAAAAATGAAAAAGATGATGATTGGGAAAATTTCTATTAAAAAATTACTTAAGAAAAACAAACTGAAAAGTGCAAAAGAAATTAGATCTGACAAATGGGAGAAAATAGGGTAGGGTACAATCCCTCAATCCTTAACAAATTACCCTTTAGAATACTAGAATTATAAATCAAAATTCTTGATTAAATCCAGTCCTTATCATCACTAAGCATTACATATATGAGGGTCAAGCCCGCATCATATGAAATCAAAGATCAATATAAAGCGATGAACGACAAATTATACATACAAAACATTCTTAAACATCCCAAGTACCTAGGGCAAGAGAGATTAAAAGATATGACAATGCATATATGATTTTCATTCACGATTCAACCAATATTTTCATTTATTTTCTAATTTTCCATACAAATAATTTGTATTAGGATTGAGTTCATGTACCCCAACCCTTGGGAATTTAGCTAAACATGATTTGATTAAAGAACAAATTCATACACAAAATTATGGATCTACAAAACATGGTAAATAATTTGCAAGTAATAAAATAAGAGAATGGAAAGAGTTTACTTGAATTCAGCAACAAGGAATTGAGATTCAGAATACAAACTAGGGTTCATACAACTCTTGAAGGAATAGAAAATTTGCTCTCAAAATCTAACCCTAAAATTCAATCTAGCACTTCTAACCTACTCCTAACCTAGCCTCTCTCTAGCAACTCTCCTTCAAATGATGTAGGTCATGGGCTTTTATAGCACAAAATCTCGAAATTGACAACCAATAGTGCTTGTGGAACAAGTTTTCCAAGAGTTGCACTGCATTAAATGCATAATTAATGACAGAAATCAGCACATCCAGACTCTTCATTATCCCGCAACTTCAAAACATCGTAACTTCTTCACCGTAGCTCGGATTGAGGTGCCGTTTTTTCCAGTATTCTTGTAATTTAGAGCTCTTCAACTTTCTAGTTGGCCCCACCTTCGGACTAAGGCTGAAAAATTACGAAAATGCCCTTCAACCCTCCATTTCTTGGTTTCTTTCATTGTTTTGAGTTCTCCTTCGCACTAACTTGCGTGAAATACCTGTAAAACACATGAGAAATACACAAAACACAAAATACTTGCCAAAATGGGTTAGTAGCATAAATAAGAGACAAATCCAAGATATTTACACTACACGGGATCATAAAAATACTGAAATTAAGGGGATAAATGTGAAGAATATGTGCCTAAACACACCCCCTAACTTAGAACTTTGCGCGTCCCGAGCAATGTAAATGAATCCTAACCAAAATTCTACTCTTGAAAATTCCTTTATTAAAATAAAATTCCACTTTCGCAGGCACGCGATTGCATTTAGCGTATGCAACAAGCCTTTAAACCTCTAGGTTACCCTAGTAGGACGAGTTTTGTCTCGTGAGGGTTTGCAGTGAATTTACCCACAAAATTCTTTATTGACTCAAATAAAAATCAAAATACTTAAAAATTGTACAATTTAAACTTTTCGAAAAAATAATCACCATCAACTCATATTCAACTGTCACAAACCATAGTGTGTGTGTGCGAAGCCAAAAATTAAACCTCAAATTTCCACCGATTGAGCATTACGTTACTTTCCGAAAATTCGTTTTGATTCAAATTCTTACGGATGCACTCACAAACGAATCACTCAGATTGTGGCTATTTTCTCTCGGTATGCATGATATAAAGAGTAAATATAATGGACACAAATTCATGCATACAAAATTGAAAAGAAGGAAATTTATGGTGAAAAGATCTCATCATCAGAGTACAGTTATTAGGAAATGGGAACATCACCTCTAATTCACACCATTTAATCTCTCATATTATCTTTTCATGTCTTAGCTCTCCACGCAGTAATTAATTTCGCCATTCGGACTCAGTTAGGACTTTTTGGGTTAAAAAGTGTAAAGGGTAAAAATGGGAATGGGTGGAATGTTCGGAACTGGAAAATGTCCTTATGACGTCCATTAGTGCTTTTTCGGGCATTTGCTCAATTTCTCTTTCTTTTTTTTTTATTTCTATTTTCTTTTTTTCTTTTTTTTTTTTTTGAGCATTTTTTTTTCTGTTTTTCTCTTGCCCCTTTTTATGCACACTTTGGACTTACTTGATGAATTTTCTCTATTTTCCCAATTCCGGGCTATTTGGATTTTTCGGGTTATCAAACGAAAGGAAAATATTTTATTAGGCTCAAAGTGGGTTGCAAAGGGACAATTTTTCACAACTTTTTATGGCTAATATTTTTGGGTAACAAACGAGGGCCTACTTCATTGTCCGAATTGCTAATCACATTACTATATGCATCTCGAGATTAATTAAGTTTAGAGATATATTTAGCACGAATTTCGAGATAATATTTCACACATTTCCCATAACCGATCAAAACAAAGGATTGAGATCATCAACGAATTATTAAAACACTGAAAAGAACTTTGAGTTTACCATAAACTCGGATTGATTTAAAAACTCATAAAAAATTGAAAGGCTCGAAATCTCACCGGGTTGGACTAATCTCCACACTTATTCGTAAAGTCGTCAATTTTCTTTCAATTTCCATCTTCGGTCAATTTTGGCTTAGTGCATTATGAATTTTACAATTTGAGACTTTAAATAGAATAAAGGTGATATTTTTGAAAATTTAAATTCCAATTTTTATTTATTTTGAAAAAATATTTTTGGTTTTTTTCAAAATTTTTCAATTTTTTTTTCTTTTTCTAAAAAAAAAACATACTTGGAAAGAACATGTGATCGAATCAATGAAACAATAAATGGGAAGAATATCCCACACCCCCTAACTTAAATGTTGCATTGTCCTCAATGCGAATCAAGAACACAACATAAAGAGAGGAAAAGAAAGATATTACCCAAATGGAGCGATCCTCGATGAGTACGAGTCCATTGAATCTACAAAACACGTTAGAACCAAGCGTAGCAAAAAATAATAACAAAAACTTTAACTATCAAAACTAGACTATAATAAAAAAGAAAAAAACTAATTATTTACAACCTACAATTTGAACGGCTAATAAATCATACACTAGAAGTCGAAAAATTTGAGGGTCCACCCAAAATACAATTTGACTTTGAGGGATTAATGGTGTACCCTCACTAGAGTGCATGCCTCCCGAAAAATAAGAATTCCGTTTGAAAAACGGAAGGCATGTGTGAGATGGAGAAAATGAACCATCACCAATTAAAAAATTTAAAGGGATGATGGGGGGTTTGGGTGGTAGGTGGGACAAGTACAATTGAGATCCAAGAAAAATATAATCACCTCCCAAAGATTTTTCAAGTAGTATGGGGAGAGGGGCACACACAAAGGAACATTCCATATTAGAAAACAATTCTAGCAAAGTGTCTTTGTCGGTAAAAGGTGTAAACGTTTCAGAATTTTCAACCGACTCATAGGAATCTAGCGGTACTTCTAATGGTTCAATAACCGTGAACGAAAATGGTGATGAAATAAACTCAATCTCAAGTGATGCATCATCACTTGGAGATTGAATTTCAAGGGAGCAAGACTCACTTTCAATGAGATGTTCTTCAAAAATTTGAGGTGACACACAAGTCTCAACCTCCTATTTGTTTTCCAAAATAGAACGCACATCATCGCAAAGTGTGACCATTTCCTTCACAAGACCATAATCGATATTCTTTGTGCTTTGGGTGGAAAGAAAATCCAGTACTCTTTTGGTTAGAAAAAGCGTGTATTCTTCCAAAGTAGGATCCCTTGGCTCTAGAACCTCGGATTCCTCTTTTGGTTGAAAACCTTTTATAGTTTCACAAATATTGGAGAAAAAATCTTCATTGGATTCCCCAAAATGATATTTTTTTCGATATTCGTTTTCAAGCTTTTCATACGCAAGATTTAGAAAGGCCTCACCCATGGCACAGATTCTTGAGAATATTTAATATAAATTTCTCTCCTATATTCATTTGCAAGACTTTCACACTCCAGAGTTAGAACGGCCTCACCAACGGTAATAGGTCGAGCCGCGGAGTCTTGAGAATAAAAAGTTTGAAAACGATTACCATATGAACCATTATAATTACCGAACTCACCATGAAAAGACATGTTTACCGAATAGTATGTAAATGGAAATTCGAGTACAGAGGTGTGCAGTTGAGGATTCTACGTTTCTTGGCGCTCAATTGTGCAAGGCTACAAAAAAGGTAAAAAAATCCAAAGAAAAAAAAATCTTTCGAAATAGTAAATCAATTATAATCTATAACAAAACATTCCCCGGCAACGGCGCCATTTTGATGGAGTGGAAAACCGAGCGTCCGTGTAATACGCTAGTCGTTGTTATCGGCTTCCAACCTCAATACAAAAAAAACCTAAACTTTTAACTACACTTTTATGGAGTATAGTAGTAAGTCTGGGTATCGAATCCACAGGGAATGTTTTATAGAATTTAATTGATTTATTACTTATAAAATAAAAATGAAAAAGATGATGATTGGGAAAATTTCTATTAAAAAATTACTTAAGAAAAACAAACTGAAAAGTGCAAAAGAAATTAGATCTGACAAATGGGAGAAAATAGGGTAGGGTACAATCCCTCAATCCTTAACAAATTACCCTTTAGAATACTAGAATTATAAATCAAAATTCTTGATTAAATCCAGTCCTTATCATCACTAAGCATTACATATATGAGGGTCAAGCCCGCATCATATGAAATCAAATATCAATATAAAGCGATGAACGACAAATTATACATACAAAACATTCTTAAACATCCCAAGTACCTAGGGCAAGAGAGATTAAAAGATATGACAATGCATATATGATTTTCATTCACGATTCAACCAATATTTTCATTTATTTTCTAATTTTCCATACAAATAATTTGTATTAGGATTGAGTTCATGTACCCCAACCCTTGGGAATTTAGCTAAACATGATTTGATTAAAGAACAAATTCATACACAAAATTATGGATCTACAAAACATGGTAAATAATTTGCAAGTAATAAAATAAGAGAATGGAAAGAGTTTACTTGAATTCAGCAACAAGGAATTGAGATTCAGAATACAAACTAGGGTTCATACAACTCTTGAAGGAATAGAAAATTTGCTCTCAAAATCTAACCCTAAAATTCAATCTAGCACTTCTAACCTACTCCTAACATAGCCTCTCTCTAGCAACTCTCCTTCAAATGATGTAGGTCATGGGCTTTTATAGCACAAAATCTCGAAATTGACAACCAATAGTGCTTGTGGAACAAGTTTTCCAAGAGTTGCACTGCATTAAATGCATAATTAATGACAGAAATCAGCACATCCAGACTCTTCATTATCCCGCAACTTCAAAACATCGTAACTTCTTCACCGTAGCTCGGATTGAGGTGCCGTTTTTTCCAGTATTCTTGTAATTTAGAGCTATTCAACTTTCTAGTTGGCTCCACCTTCGGACTAAGGCTGAAAAATTACGAAAATGCCCTTCAACCCTCCATTTATTGGTTTCTTTCATTGTATTGAGTTTTCCTTCGCACTAACTTGCGTGAAATACCTGTAAAACACATGAGAAATACACAAAACACAAAATACTTGCCAAAATGGGTTAGTAGCATAAATAAGAGACAAATCCAAGATATTTACACTACACGGGATCATAAAAATACTGAAATTAAGGGGATAAATGTGAAGAATATGTGCCTAAACAGTCGAGATGACTTTCCCATCGGACACGTATTAAAAAATAAATTAGAAATAGATGAGCTGCATGGCAATTTATTTGAGCGAATTATTTAACTGAGAGTGCGTTGATGTGGATGTCCGAGGCGACGATGCTATCCGTTGGAATAAGTTTTGGTGGTAAATGAACTGAAGGAGAATTCGATGAAGAACGTTATGCTGGAGAGAACGAATAGAGTCCATCTTTACTCATGCCAGAATGAAGTGTGAGATGCGTTGTTCGATCATTAACACAAAAATGAGTTGGGTGAAATTCAAAATAAACATTATTGTCTTGAGTAAATTTTTGTACAAAATGTAAAGATTTGGAAATTGAAAGAACATGTAAAATATTAGAAAGAATAAAAGAAGCACGGGGAGTGTGTAATGTAGAGGAACCCTTATGAGAGATATCTGAATTTGATCGTTGTCATGATATGTGTCAGAATATCTGAGATTTGTAATATCTGGAGTCACATGGCGAGTCGCGCCTGTGTGGGGAAACCATTGGTGATGTTCAGTTAATGAAGGGGTGGATAGTAGTGGTGGTAACTGGTTGTAGGTGGTGAAATGAGCTGTTGGTGATTGAGTTGGTGGAGTGTATAGTTGGGAACATGTGGTTGTGATGTGAGTTGGTATGTAACAAAGTTAGCATTTGGCAGGAGATCGGTGATGATAATCATGGAAGACAGTAGGGGAGTAATGGCCATGGCATCCACCGTGACTGCCACGATGATTGCATGCACCACCACGATAGTTGCGACTGCCACCATGAGATGTTTTGTTGAAGGACTGACCATCACCACGATAAGAGTAATGAGCAGTATGTGTGGGGAAATTTGTGTCAGTAGATTGAGAGGTGGTGATGGAGAGTTTTGAAAAGTATTCTTTATGAAAAAATTCATGGCTAAAAAGGAGTCCATGAAGTTCATTATAGGTAACAAATTTGGGACGAGCGGAGAGTATAGTTACGAAGTCTTTAAATTCAGGCCAAAGTCCTAGAAACACAAAGATATTAAAGTCAGCAACATTAAGTGCTCGCCCAACAGCTGCTAATTTATCTGCATATTATTTTGCTCGAGTGAGATAAATGGAAACAGGTTCATATTTTTGGTCAAGGTCATGGAGGGGATTGTGAATTCTGAGTATCCTGGTGTTTGATGGAGATAACAAGTCTTATCGAAGAGCACCCTATAAATCTTTTGACGTGTGACAACCAATGGCTAAATGCATGACTTCAGGGCTTAGTGAAGATATTAGTGTGCTCATGAGCAATTGGTTTTAATCGATCCATTATTGATAGTTACAATTTTCTTGCAGTTCAGTTGTTCATGCAATAGTTCTTTTTGATGAGGGACACGGGTAAGTACCGTCGACATATTTCATAAGTCTCTATCCCTAAATAAGGCATCATTTGAGTTTTCCAGTGGAGATAATTTTCATTGTTGAGCTTGATGGAAATTATATGCTGAGAGTTTTTAGAGTGTTAACATGTGTATGGAGAGAATTTTGTGATGTATTGAGATTGGAGGTGGCTGAAGAATTTGCCATTGACTCTGATACCATAATAATTCACACATATTAAATTTGAATAAAGTAGCAGGTAATGGAAAGGATAGTTAAGAAAGAAGTTTGGTATTATTGATCCCATATGTTATTATTTACATGGAGCTCCTTATATATACACGTTCAGTGGCATTTGAGTTTGAATAGGTACGTCCTACTTTGGTTGAGATAGTTATTCACAGTGGCATTTGGGTTTGAATAAGTCTGTCCTACTTTGGTGGAGATAGTTACATGCGTGAGGTATTATAATGGACCAAGTCATATGTACATGTGCTATTATTCTATTCGATATCATGCGTGAAGGGCATCATGTGTCACTGTTCATCATAAATAAGAATATGACACGTATGTGATACATGTGCCACATGTTTCTCACTATACAGAAAAAAAATTGAACGCACATACGTGTTGTGTCCTTATTTGTTCTAAGTACAGGAACATGGCTCCCTCAACAGATCATAATATTTCTCTAGTTTATGGGTTTGATTAATATACTATGTGAATTTATGATATAGTATCCGATCTTATTTTATTGAGTTATAATTGTTTCTAAGTCCAAATTGTTGATTTAATATTTTTTTTTAAAAGTAACACTAAAATTTTTTGGCTTGGGGAACCCCCGAAGATGGTTGATAATTTATACATAGCGATGCCTCATCCCAAATTTTTCCTGGCTCCACCACTGGTTGCGTTGTTTGTTTTACTTCTTCATGGTTATCCTATTCTTAGTGATTCTCTATCAGTCTCCCGTGTGTGTCCTCTTATGAATTTATATGGTGCTTTGGATGAAAGTTTTTCTTTATATAGTTGTACATATGATCCTTAGGATTATAGACTCTCATCTATCATGTTAGTTATTCTATCTATTTCATATTAGTGGTCTCTTCCTATTGAGTTAGATTACTAGTTTAATATTGAGTTTAGATCTTGTATCTTATTTGGTAATAATTTTATTGAGTAATTGGTCTTTTTATGTCTAGTTTTCTATTGTTATACCTTTACTCAATTGCGTTTTTCTAGTTTGGTCGTACGTTTTACCTCTAATTGTAGGTCATCCCATTCTTGACTTATTCTTCCAAGGGTAGACACTTTGTGGAGTTGATAGGACACGAGTCTACTTTTTATCAACTACCGTATTTATGTTCTTTTTATGCCCTTAGTAGTTCAATTTTGAGATGATTGCATTCATTTCACATCTTTATCCTCTTCTAGGCCTTCCTTGACTATTTTCTAGTATATAAAAATGTCTTTAATCACAAAAAATCCCACAAGTATAATTAGTAAGATAATTTATCTAGTACTATCCAACACCTACTAATGCTTCCGAATGGGCACATACTTTGTTATCCTTTTTGTTGGTTTATAAATTTTGACATCTTGGATTTGCACACACATGAACTTTTTATACTTGGTGCTTTGAATAAATTACAAAAAATCTTTTTATAAATGAGTAAATTTTTTAAACATTAGGTCTTTACAGTTAAAATCTTGCGTAGGTTTAAATTTAGCCTATTTTGCCCAAGCATGCGTATAGTGAAAAGTTCCAACCATGCGCATGATTTTAAGTGACACGTGCATGTGGACACATGTTTTAATTAGGTTCAATGAGAAATGAACCACATGAATGGAAGGATACTATCACCGTGCATGTGACCTTTAGAATATTTGGTCGACTTGTGTGTACTCGACTTTGTTAGGTTTTTATTCTTAAAATTCGTAAAGACATTTTATTTTGATTAATAAAGTATTTTATTATTTATTTTTAAATGATAATGAATTTTGTGAGAATTCTTTATTTTTATGTTTTAAATATATTATTTTCATATGTATGACGATTTTGAGTTGTGTTTGGCTTGATCACAGGAAATCAAAATTTTATTCTGCTACTATTGAATGGTTCATAACCTAGATAGGGAGTTGACATCCTATTTGAATTGTTGCACAACAATCCTAATAGTTTATCTCAAACTACGAGAACCTGTATGATGGTTGGAGAAATTTTATGTTAGTTCAAAAGAGGATTGTGATCGGTATATTTATGAATGTATTAAATAGGACCACCAATGAGATTTAAGTCTAAAGGCTATCTTGATTAGACTTAGATAATCTCACTCCATCTATAAAGGGTGCATAGATTCTTAATCCTGATTTCTATCGTCTAAAATTAGTATATGAATTTATAAGTCTTAGTTGATAAATACATATGATGAACAATAATAATTAAAGATATTAATGGTTTATATTTAAGAGAGATATGAGAGACAGATGAAGAAACATGTAAATAACATGGTTTATCCCAATGCGGTGCCTATAACCACAGGTGTTATGCGAGTATATGTTATTTAGTTGGATAAGAGTCATCGAATAATCGGATACAAGCTCACAAGAATTTCCCTTATATATCTCTATAGAGGTGTTAAACCTATAAATCTTTTATGTCCCCTTAGGCAGGATTGTGTGCTATTTACATTAGAGAGAGTAAGGAATAGGTGGAGTGCCTTTATAAGTGAGGCTGTTACACCTTTTTACATTCCAAGAGATGGATAATGATGATTCAGTTACGCTCAGCTGGAGGAATTAACCACGTTTGTATAACTGGAGCTATACATATTCCTCCATATAACCCTCACATGTTTTGGTGACTTTAAATAATAACATCAATTTGTTGTGATTCGATACTTAGTCGACCAGGAGTGACACTGAGTTGACTAAAGAGATGATCACTAGCTACCTAAAGATCACTAACTAGCTTTATTCCTTACCTAAAGATCACTAGCCTTTTGATATAGTAAATGGGGCCTGTGATCTTTGTGCCCTGCCCGAAGATCACTAGTTACCTTCTATATTTATCGTTGAGTTTGGGATCACTTTTCCCCAACCATTTATTTCTAAAAATTTTCCAATATTTTAACGTGGTCCTTGTCAAGGTTGCCCCAAATAGTAGGGAATCTTTAGTGAGGTCAACTGCATATACGGACTACATGGGACCCATATTGTAATTATGGAGTTGAAGTACTTCTACCACTAGATTAATACTATGAAAATATTTATTACATGAAAAAAAATGCTCAAATAGGGCCTTAATTATGAATCTACCTGATTTCAATAAGGATTATTGGGATCAAAGTCTAATTGTGAAGAATCGTCAGTTTGCCCCTCTTCACGAGGGTATACCATATGATGGGCCCAGATGCCCTTAGGAAGGCTAGAGAATATGATATGATACACACTCAGGAAGGACCATATGCCCTAAGGGTACAATAAAATATTACTGTTACTAATTTTGTATTCGCATTTTTTATTTTGCAGCGAAGAGTAAGAAGAAAATCTCTTGTGACATTGAAATCATTTTGCTGAATTGGAAACTATGTGGTCAATCCAACAAAGGCTTGGTACATAGGACTATCCTAAATCAGTTTCTTTTTTGCTAGGATATAAGAGTACTAAACCTCCTTTGTACCCAGACCTACTAAGGAGATACCATTTGCATACCTTCCCCTAGACGACCCGACAACTTCCACCTTTAAATCTGGTTCCAAACCCTCTTATAGGGCATGGGATAATTTTTTATAGAAATCACCTCTTCATCCTTTGAGCCTTTGGACATTGCATTGATCCTGACCAATATTCCTTCGGGAGAGATGATGAAGCGAAAGATCCCATATTTAATCACTACCCACACGGATGCAAGATTGCCTCCTCCTACTCATTCAATGAGCAAGAGATCTGATGCTTGAGTTTTTTAGCGACCTCCCAATTTTTGATACCTCTCCTGGGGACTATGAACCCCTTCCAAGAAGATAAGGAAGGATCCCCTCCCCAAACGAAGATCGTGGGGAGGAAAACTGTTGAAAAAGGAAGGGTACTACTTAAGTTGTAGCTTCCCGCCCTAGCCTTACTCGCGACTTGATCAATGATGGGGTCCTTCTTGGCGATCAAGAGACTGCATTTCTATCCCTCACACTAGGTTACTGAAGAGAGACAATCGCGATTTGACCCTTGTAAGTTGATTGTTTATTATTCAATCTTTATATTTATTCCTTTATTTTTCTAATGTCTCATTCTGACCATTTATTTGTAGTCCCAGTAGACTATGACCAACTTTTGGTGAGGAACGATAAGATGAAATATTCATCCTCAGATGCTGTGGTCATCTTTAATGAGCTGCTAAAGTCTTTGGAGGCTGATCGTCAAGATAATGAGGCCCAAATAAAGGATAAAGAGAAGTTGGAGAAGAGGTCCCATGACCTGGAGGGGGAGAAGGTATTGGCGGATAAGGTTATTGCTCCTTAAAAGTCAAGGAAGGAAGATGAAGATGCGGGGGTTGCATTTAAGCAAGCAAAAATTAGGGCCGAACAATATTTGGTCTCTTTTGCCAAGGCCAAGGAAGAGGCTTTTACTAAGGGCTGGGACAAGGCCTTTGCTAATGCTTCTATGAATATTTAGAGATAGTTGGGATGCAACTCTTATTAAGGTTGGCACTACCAAGGAGTTCGATATCTTCTAATTACACCTTCGTAGTAATGCTCCCCAGGTTAATGAAGAAAGTGACGATGATGAAGACGAACCTGTTGCTACTGCTGACAAGGAGTAAGTGGTGGTCGTTAAGCAGGGTGAAGGTCATCCTGCCACTGAAAAAGAGAAAGTGGGGTAACAAATCCCTGTAGTTAAGATAGGAATGTTTAGTTTTATTTTGTTTATTTTTGATACCATATCTATGTATGGGGTTCACCATGATGTAACTCCTTTTTAAAATGAAATGAAAATTCTATTCCATATATGTTGATCTAGTTTAGTGATTAATTCCAACCATATTCTTTGTAGTTTAATGCTAGACTAGCCTCTTTGGTCCATATCTAGAGCGACTTTCAGGAAAGACTTAGCTGTTGTTCAATGCTGGTCATATTAATATTGGCATAGACGAGTTTACAGAGATACTTGGACATGATGCATCTTCTCTGGCCAAATAATCATACTTAAATATGCATTGTCTTTTTCATCAGGCGGTTGCAGATAACACTACCTACCATGACAAATTTTTGCAATAAAAAAGCCATAAGGAATTAATGTCAACTTTTCAAGCTAATCGTAAGAAGATGTTGGATGACCTACAAAAGAGTAGTGGTTTTGATGAGAAGCTGCTTTCTTTGGCATTAACTTATTCTAAGAAAGAGTTCCTTCTCACTGTTGAACTGACTAGTGATAAAGAAGTCGCTAAAGAAGTCACTCTTGATAGGAAAATAATGCTTTACAAGTTAAGCTCAAAGGTCTTAATAAGTCCCGACCTACTGACCAGAATGAGGGTGCCTCGTTTTAGAATAAGATAATGCTCACTTAAGGAAGGATCTAGAGGAACAGGAGTGATCCGCCGAAGAAAATCCTCCTCCTTCTCAATTTTTAAAAGAAAAGGAAGGTTCAGATAAAATCGATAAGACGAAAGAGATCTTAGTGAATGGAAAGAAAAAACAAAGGATGAATTCCACTTTATAGAGACATGATATAATAATATTCAAGTTTCTAAAGTTTCTTATCTGGAGACATTTTACAAATAATTTCTCATGCATTTATTAATGTTGCACTTTTTTCTTAGTAGGAATGAGTTATGATAGAATACATATTTTTTTATCTTGAATAAATGGGCGGAATAACTATCCTAATGCCAAAAATATTCATGATGTTCAATACCTTTTCGATGCATAAATAAAGTAAAACTCCAACCTTCTAATCAATAGAGAATATTTTTGTAGTAATAAGAGGAAGAGAGGACTAAGAAGACTATGCTTGTCCACTATCAAGAGGTTGAGTGAGAAGGTATATTACCTTACATATAAATTTCATAAACAACCTCATACTGTTAATATAAATGGGTATGATGAGGCCCTTATATACATGGAGGTGCAACTTGACCATGCGGGGAAGGATGGTTATAATCAGGGTTGGCTCAACGCACTTGCTGTAGAGAAGGTTCTGAAGGAGGACGAGCTATGGTATTGGCATGATCAAGGTCCTTTAGAACACCTAGATCGTTCTTTTAAGATTAATGTTTCTTGGATCTTTATGGATTCTATCCAAGTGACCGTGACGAAAAATACCATTGTTATTAAGGCCTTGATGGGGACGAAGATCTACACCAACCTTTGCATTTAGTGGACAAGGTCAGTTTTGGCATCCAATCGAGGATCAGATATTTGAGGATGATCATCAACCCACAAGTATTATATATTCCTTTGACTGGTTAGAGAGATTGCAATGCAAGAAAACCCACCCTCACAAATGACTTTGTTATGATTTGTTTTTTAATCTCCTTGCAATGACGTTTTCACAAAATCATAATGGAAATTTATATTCATACTTTTCTTCATTTTATTTGTTTTTATTTTTATTTTTCATAAATGGATGTAACCAGATGCCTGATAATGATTATAACCTTATGGACATTAAGCAATGTCATCTTGATGAGTGTCATGTAATAAAAATGGGTCTACTAGTATTTTAGTCTTATGATCATGTGGTCAGCTATTTCCTGAATGAGCTTCCTTACTAGTTACCAATGTTGCACGAACCTGGGTTGTCCAGTCTTGTGTTATACTAATACATATTACAGATCATATGAATGGATCACATCGTCTTAACCAAGTGTTAGCGTCTGTTACCTGAGACGACCAAATGTGTTAGGATCTATCCTTGCATTTATCCAACTATGGTCAGCTCTTGTCATTTATATGGTGCAACTGATTTCTTGAAATTCAGTAAACTTCTTATTCTTGGTCTGCCTTGGGGAAAGATCATAAATTAACTGAAGTTTCTTTTTCGTGACCTCACGGGGTCATATATGAAGTAAGTTTATTTTTTTAGTCGTGTGTGTGTGGTATGTGTGGTTGAGATGTATTCAACTTGGCTTTTGGCAAGGTTTTTAGCATATCCCCCTATACCAGCGAAAAACATGACCAAAAAAACAAATGACAAAAACATTCATTAACAAATTTTATTTATCACTTGAAGTGGGTTATAAGAAATGAAAAGACTTTGAACGAAAATATATTAAATGTTATTATTAATCTTATTTTCTGAGGTGCTCGATATTCTAAGGATTCTTGAACTACTCTCCTTATAGTGTTTCAATTCTATAAGTTCCTATTCATACATGGCAAGTTATTATGTATGGACCATTCCAGTTAGGCTCCAACTTATTACCTTTTTGAATGTCCTTTTTTTAGCACGCAGTCTCCCTCCTTAAGATTCCTCGATTTTAATCTTTTGTTTTAAAATCAAGAAGTTCACTGCTAATACATCACTACTCAAAGTGTTTCATGTTCTCTGACTTCCATCACCATGTCTAGATCTAGTTTTCTCTTTAGGTCGATCCTTTGGGAGTCAAAATTAAGTACACGATGACTTGGCAGACTAGTTTTTTCTAGGACCAATACTTCTATTTTGAAGGCTAACATATAAGGGGTCTCGCCTGTTGCTATTCTAGGCATCGTTCTATATTCCCAAAAGATACTTTGGAGATCATTGATCCAGTTTTCGTTGTCATCATCTAGTCTCTTCTTCATTTCTTTGAGTAGGTATTTGTTTGTTACTTTTTTCTCATTACATTATGGATGACCAGGTGCATAATGCATCTTTTGGATTTAGATCATATGCAATAATCTACGAACTCCTGATTGTTAAATTATGTGCTAAGATCGGTGATAAAGGCATATTGCATTATTTAATCGAGTAGGTATTTGTTCGTTACTTTTGTTTCCCCGTTACATTGCAGATGATTAGGTGCATAATTCAGCTTTTATATTTTAGATCATATGCAATAATCTTTTAACTCTTGATTGTTAAATTGGGTTATATGATCGGTGACGAAGGCATATTGCATCCCATAATGTAAAATAATATTAATAAAGATAAAATGGAAAACTTTCTCGTACAACATGTCCACCAGGTGTTTAAAATCCACTCATTTGGTGAAGTAGTCCACTACTAAGACTAAGTACTTAAACCTGCCTCCAATCTTAGGAAAAGGTCTGACCATATCTATTCACCACATTGTAAACGGCTAGGGGATGTGATCGTCCTAATATAAGGACTCAAATTTTCATGAATGGTGGAATATTTCTAGAACTTAACACAACTTTTCACATAGTCCATACAGTCTGCCTTTATGGCGGGCTAGTAGTAGCCCTGTGTGGATACTCCCTTTAATAATGGTTTGCCTACTGAATGTGCTCTGTAGGAGTTTTCATGCACTTCTTTTATCTAGTTATTTACGTTGTTAAGGTGAACACACCTAAGCAATGGTATGATGAAACCTATTTGGTATATAATTCTCAGTTCTAGGACATTCCTCTCTGCCTTATACTAGATCCTTCTTAGTTCTTAAGGGTCCCTTGGTATTGTGCCATGATCTAAGTATGTTCGTATTATATCCATCAAGTACGATACCAAATCTACCTTTATAAGCCTAGTGTTTTCTTCATTGGTGCTATTATATATGAGGAATTTAACTAGCACTATTCTTTATAGCTTCGTCCTTGTCGTCGATGTTGCCCGATCAAGTGCATCTTCTCGACCATTCTCCACCCTTACGATTATCATTGTCCAAGCAATTGGTAATTTTTCTTATAAACTCTTGGTTTTTCCTAGGTATCTTGCCATGGACTCGTCCATTTATTTTTATACTCCCCAAAACTGATTAACTATCAACCGAGAATCATTGTGTGTCTGTGTTTGCTTGGTGCCAAGGGATGATGCCTAAACAAAACCCTCTATAAGTGCTTCGTACTCCGCTTCATTGTCTGAGACTTCAAATTGGAATGTAAGAGAATATTCCACATCAATGTTATCCAGAGTTATGATTATTAATCCTTCTCCACTGCCAGTGGTGAAGGATGATCCATCAATAAACATCTGCTAGATAGGTGTCTCCTTTATAAAATTCCTGTCAGCTATTAAACCATGTTTGAATAGATTTTTCATTTGATTTAAATTGTGATCAATGTCATCTTACTAGGACGATGACTTTAGTACAATAGTATTCTGATCAGTTAGTTTAATGGCAGGGCTATCTTCCATAGGAGTCTTCTCATTTAGTTTAACTAGTGAGCTCTTTTTCAAAGAATTCTTCTCGGTCTTCTTTTGGAATGGGATCTCTTTTGCAGAAGTATGCTTTACCACTTTTGTTACTAAGCTTTCTTTCGTAGAAGTCTGCTTAGCTGGTTTTTCTTCTTAAGTGAAATCAGTGATAAAATCTTCTAGAACTTGGCCCTTGATGGTCATATTAGGTTCACACTAAATGTCATACTCTCCTAGTTCTATGACCCAATCCATCAGTCTTGTCAATTTTTAATCTTATGAACAACTTGGCATATAGGTAGTTTTGTATAAACAACGATAATATGAGCCTGAAAGTATGAATTCATCCTCTGAGAAGCTTTAATTAGGGCCAGAGCTTATTTTTCCAGCCTTGGATATTGGTTCTCTGCTTCTCATTATGCTTTGATGGTATAGTAGATTGGTTTTTATACATAATTTTTATTATCATATTAATGCCGAGATGACGGCTAAGTTAGATATGATCAAGTATAGGTAAAGTTTCTCCCCTATGGCAGGTTTTCAAAGCATGGGTGGAGATCCCATATACTTTTTCAACTATAAGAACGTGGACTCAGATTCATCATTCCATTCAAATATCCTTTGTAATACTTTAAAAAGGGTAGGAACATATCGGTAGTTCACGAAACAAATCAGTTTAATGCAGTCGCATGCCGTATTAACCTTTATAATTCATTTTTGTTTGTCGAAGACCGAATGTTGATTAATGCTTGATTTTTATCTAGGTTGGCCTCAATTCATCTATGATTGACTATGAAGCCCAAGAACACCCCTTCCCGTACTCCAAAGATACATTTTATTGGGTTGAGATTCATTTTGTGTTTTTTAACTAGTTGAACGTCTGCCACAAATCTTTGATATGGTCAATGGCTATTTTTCTCTTATTGAGCATGTCCTTGATGATACGAGAAATCTTCCACTTGTCATTCTCGTACCAACAAGTCGAGTAAGGAACGAAAACAAAACAAGTAAAGAAAGTAAGGAGATATGAACATAAGATATAGAGTGGTTCAGCCTCAAAAATGGGCCTACATCCATTGTGTTACTTCATTCTCATTATATGCATTGTATTTTACAATATAATCGTGCCTAAAGAGGCGTACAAGTATGGTAATGAAGGAGAATACATGATAGTATTGAGGATTTCGGGGTCCCAAAGAGATGACCTCAAAGCTGTAGGTTGAAGTTGTGTAAAGAGAATCTGTGTTGTAGAATTTGCCCCAGGTTTGTGGAATCCCTCCCCCTACTTTTATTTCGAGGTGTGGTCCTCAATTTGTAGGAGATATGCTCACGTGCTTTGAGCCCGTGATGTACATAAAGTCTGGAGTTGTTGTGATGGAGAGGGATGCGGCTTGTAAGGCAAGAAACGTGAGTGCTGCGCCCTATCAAATGCTAGAGCCAATAGGTGCCGCCCCCTGTACTGGGTAGTGCCGCAGCATAATCTTGATGGTGAGGGGTATGTGCCGCGCCCTATATTTGGTAAGGCCACACCCCGTGTTGAGTAGGGACACACCCTATGCTAAGAAGGGCCTCGGCATGTAAGCATGTGCAGTGCAGAGTACCATTCGCGGCAGGGTGCTATATTTGTACTATCAATAAGCCCCCAAGTCATAATACCAAGAGACTACGATTGGGGATGCGGCTTAGTTCAGTCTTCTTAGGTGCTACGGTACTTCCAAGGCGACGATTCATATTTCGTGCTCTCTTATATAAATTGTTCAGGCCGTGAACTTCATTACATTTTCCAAATTTTTGAGAGCATATCGAAAGTTGAACTCTTCACGTTTGTCCTCTTGCTTTTTTTGGTATCCTTCCAAGGCTGAGTGTGGTGGTTCCAAGGTGGTTTAAGGCTGATCATCGCCATCTTCTTCATTTCCAGGTGATTTTTCAACCAACATCCTTTTTAATAGCTTTAGTAGTTCATCATTCTTCTTTACTAGTTGAACACATGAATTTCTGCATCACTTGATAGGAATCTAGGGTTTTATTTGGATAATCTTCTAATTTCCAAGAATTGAACACGTAGGCATGATAAATAGTTGTAGTAATTATTGGCACATTTCTCTTTGAATCAATCTTCGTATGCTGAACTGAACCCCTGATCTTTGAATGCTTGGATAACATGGCACGTATCTGTGTTGAATCCCATGAAATCACATAACATTTCTTGATGTTCTTGAATAAACTCTTCATATTCTGGGTCTTCAATCTTTAGTAATCTAGGTACAAAATTGTTTGAGTGAATGGTCTCGACATGATAAAGTACCCATTTAGTAATCTAGGGCTGCCCTTAATCTTTCATATATTCCCTGATTTGATCCCTAGCTGTGGCTTGTGGTGAGCGATGACTGTGGCTCCTAAGGTTCTTAGATTCAGACTTTGTGTCTCTTTAGCCCATAGTTGTCGTTGAGTGAGTAGCCGCGGCACTATAAAACCAATCCAATCAATGTGCTGCGGCGATGCTTATCTTTTAAGGCTCAAACCCCACACTTGCCCACTTGGCCGTAATATTTCCAGTTCATCTTGATATTCCATTGAACCTGCCCTGACCTCTAAGAGGACTTTATACCATACTGGCTGCGGCACCTAACTACGGCTTGTGCTTTTCAGGTACTACTGCAGCCATATGAGCTTTAACCCAAACGAGTTTTGAGAGGCTTTTGGGCAAAGCATTTTGGACCCTGTCCTCTTGAACTCCCTTCCGTGCCTCCTCTGAAATCAATAGGGCCTTACCAACTGAAGAATTACCCCAATTGTGTAGTATTAGACTTAAAATCCTTGAACTCTGCTTCTAGGAAGGGTTCTGAGACCACTCAGATGGAAGAGGAAGCCAACTCTAGTAATTGACCAATGGATGTTGAAGATGATGTCGTGGCAAGGGGTGCTGCTGATGTTACGGACGAACCAGCTGTTCCATCTAGGTGGGATGAGAGACCCCTAGCTACGCTTGATATCCGCAACATCATGACCCAAGACTGGGTTGACCAGGTAGCTGAGGCCTTCGAGTTTCCAAAAAACTTAATGTGCTCAGCACCTGTCGTGAACCAAAGACCGTGCACGGAACTTGCTGACGATGGGGTATATTTTCCACTTCATGCCTTTGTTTATGGTTTGTATCTACCAGTTACTATTCCCATTAGACGAATCTTTCAAACCATGAAACTATCACAAATCCAGTTAGATCCCAACGGTTGGAGGGCCATCCTTGCCTCGGTCGTGCTTTGGGAGAATCAATTCAAGAAAGACATTACTCCCGCGGAGTTTTTTCACTTCTACCGATCGAAGGAAAACTCCGTGAAGTTCACTGGGTACTACTACTTCTCCCTCCGCGGTAAGGATGAGACCCTTTACTCTGGGAGGCCGACCAGTGTAAAGAACTGGAAGGGTAAATATTTCTACATATTCGGAGAAGGATGGGAGATACACCCTCAAGAGAACGAGAGGGAGAAGGCATTTCGAATGCCATGACAATGGAGTTGTCCCTCCAAACTAGGTAATTAGATTATAGCCACATCCATTCTTTATAATTACACAATCTTTGTACTAACCCTTAAAATGTTTTCTGTAGTTCTCGACAATTTGCAATTGATCAAGCGACAAGAGAAGAGAGTTGCTGAGGCTGCGGCTGTTCCTACCGAGCATAAAAAAATTAGCACACTTGTTACTTTGGCCTCTGTATTTGAAGAAGGCTACTTCCCAAATAAATCTATAGCCAAAGATATGGCCGCGGAAGGTAATAATACAATCAACATTCTTACTCCGCGGCATCTTATATTTAAAACTTCAAATATTTACTGTTGTTTTTCCTCTTTGAGGTGAGGAGGTTGACAGGGAACTCTTGGCTGACCAACTGGCATAGATAGATGGGGATGCAGTTGTCCTCAATAATGCTGCAAGGCACAGAAAAAGAAAGAGGCACAGGAACAAGGCTCCAGCCGCGGTCCCTTCCGACGATCAAAATCCTCCTGCTGCGACCTGTTAAATGTCAGATGCGGGAGGTCTGATGTCAATGTCAGATGTCCCTATGTATTCAGCTTCTTTATCATCGCCACCTGTTAAAGCGGTTAATGAAAACTTGGCACCTCCTCAGTGTCGCGCCGGAGCTGGTCCTGGTGGTCGACTGTGGCCACAGTTAAGATAGCCTAACCCTGAGTCCTCATGGGACACTACCGCGAAGGATGAAGAGGTCCCTTAATGCCGCGGATCTTTACAGGTTGGTGGATGAAGATCATGATGATATGGAGGATTGTGGTCTCCATAGCCATTTCAGGGTAAGTGCTAGTATTTTCTCAGTTTTAATTTTACCTTTCATACCTTGAACCTAACATTTTCATTTCAGACTGCGAACGTTATGGTAGCCCAAAAAAGGAAGTATGGGGCCCTTTATAAACTTAAGGAGGCTGTGAAGAGGGTACACGCCGCTGATTTGGAGGCTACACGAACTTTCTCTTTTGAAGCTAGGAAGCAGTCTGCTGTCGTGGCTTTTAAGGCAACCTAAATGAACTTGGAAGATGCAAATAAGGAAAAAGAGGAAGCGGAGGAAAACTTTAAGCAGGCCATAGAATCCATCAAAGTCTCCCAGTCTCAGACCGCGAAAGCCTCACAAGTCGCAGAGACTTTTAGTAACAAGCTCAGACTTCTTCAAAAGAAGTATAAGGAGCTAGAGATCAAGACTTCCCAAGATGTCGTAGCCCATGCCGCGACAATTAATTAAATATAAGGGGACCATGATGAAGACCTTCAACTTTCCATTGACAGTATTGTGGAGTCATTCAAGGGCTCTAGAAACTTTTATCTCATTAATAATAGGGCCTACCTCTGCGGCTACCAAGAACTTAGGCAATGGGTCATAAAAAACTTTCCCGAATCTAAGGAGACCATTCTTTCTTGGGGACTTGGTGATGCTGATCATCAAATATGCATAACTGAGCTTAAGGTCGTGGCTGAAGTGAAAGCCAGGTTGAGGGCAGAGGCAGAGGTAGCAGCTGAGGATGAAGAAACTTAGACCATCGTGGATGGTGATGAAGGAGATGAGCATGATGATGTAGCTTCCTAAACTTGTGTTAAATTTTGAACTGATCATTAATACAGGGCTGCGTCCCTCCTGTTATTTTAACTCCTTGTAGTAACTGCGGCCTCTTTGTCTGTACGCTAACATTAATCAAAGTTGCGACCACTTTTTTTGGATTATTTTCCCTTCATTTTCTAGCAGCTTCTTGTTTTTGTACTTGGTTTGCTTTAATTTTTGAATGAATGCTCTCTTGACCTTTCTATTTCAATTCCATTATTTTTGCACATAGTAGGTTTGAACATGGCCGCAGCACCTTCGTGTGTTTGAAATGTATAAAGACCGTTTGAAAAAATTCTCTTTAACCAACATACGAGTCATAAGCTGTGACTGTAATGTGAATGACCTTTGTAAACGGGCCACGACCCTTTTTACTTTTCCCTGCACTAATGACTGGAAGGGCTGCCCCTTGAACACCGCGGCAGTTTGATAATTCTGCCTTTCACGTCTTCTGAATGAATTTACTTAATGTCTACAACCATATTAACAGGGTTGTTTCCTTAAATATTTTAATTCCCTCTATTGTAGCTTCAATTGGATCTAAATCCAAGTCATTACCACATCAACTTAGGCGCTTTAATGGCTCTAGTTGTATTGACAAAACTACTTCACTCTTCTAGCTCTTCCATCTGAACACGGGCCTTTGTAGATATACGGTATACTTTCAAGCCTCCCCAGGTTGGGGTATGTTATTAAGCCACCCACAGCTTACATACAGGATACTTTCAAGCCTCCTCAGGCTGGGTTATGTTATTAAGCTACCCACATCTTACATACATGATACTTTCAAGCCTTCCCAAGCTAGGTTATGTTATTAAGCCACCCACATCCAACATACAGGTTACTTTCACACCTCCCCAGGCTGGTTTATGTTATTAAGCCACCCACAGCTAACATACACAATACTTTCAAGCCTCCCCAAGCTGGGTTATGTTATTAAGTCACCCACAACCAACATACAGGATACTTTCAAGCCTCCCCATGCTTAATGACACATCCCGAAAGCTAAGAATGGGCATCGGAAACTCTTGCAGCTAACGACGCATCTCAAAAGATAAGAATGGGCATTGGAAGCCCTTGCAGCTAATGACGCATCCCGAAAGCTAAGAACGGGCATTGTAGGCCCTTATGAGTGATGTTGCAGTCCAATTTGGATAACTACTTTTAGTATTTGCTTTTTTAATTTTTTAATTATCATCTGGTTTTGGACAATCAGGCATCTTATCGGGCATTTATTGGACCATTTAGATATTATCATTCCTAATATAATCTTCTCATGGATCGAGATATGCATATATGTCTGTTTAAGACAAAATGGTCATTTGTAAGATATCATTTCATGGAAATGAGAATCAAAACATGATACTATAAGAGTGAACTTGATTTCATATATTTATACCTATATATTCATGACTTTGTGGTGACAATACAAAGTTTAATTAGATATAGCATAGGAAGAGTTCACTGTAAAGTAGAGACAGATGGAATATAAGACATAAGCATGAAAAATGGGCATACGGTCTATGAGACTAGACTTCATCCCCTAAACATCTTTGAGGAACATACGCAGCATCCCTTGCCCAATCAGCCTTTCAATTTCATCCTTCAGAGCATAGCATTGCTCAGTGTCATGGCCATGGTCCTGATGTAATCTGCACCAAGTAGCTTTGTTCCTCTTGTGGGGTGGAGCTCTCAGCTTTTCTGGCCACCTCAACAACTTGTCTTATTTGATGAACTCAAAGATCTCTTCAATCGGGAATGCCAACGGAGTGTAGGCCTAAGATTTCTTCTCTGCCTTCTCCATTATCCTTTTTAGGACCCTGATCGTGGCCTTGCGTTCTGAGGCCAGTGCTTTTAGCTCGTGTACCTCCTCGGGTGGAACTTCTAGAGCTGCGGCAGCACCAATTCTGGGTGCCGCGCCCACATTGGGTGAGGCCGCGGCCTCTAGCATTAGGAACCTCTGAGTCAAATAGTTGGCCTGGGTTTGGAGTGAGGCATGACTGTCATAGAGGTGGTTAAGGTGATTTTACAGCTGCATAATCTCATCTTTGACTTCTATGCACTGGCTGGATTCTCCCTCCATTTCTGATTTATTTAGTTTTTACAGAGTATATATAATCTGAGACAAAACTAACAGAAGTGAGTAATCTCAAGAATATTGGAGTAACCAAGTAGGAAATGGGGATGCAGCATTTGCGTTGCTACATGGTATTGCTGTTGAGGCAGCGACCAGTATGGCACATAGGTGCACTGCCGTGGCCTTTATTTGATATTCACCAAGGTTGAGATGGAGACCACCTGAGTCCGTTCCTTGATGTTTTGAGGCTTCTGTAATACAACTACCCCAGTAGAGGCTGCAGCATGTAAGGTAGTTGAACTACCACGCCGCATCCCTACCTAGGCAGTGAAGGGACAATCCCAAAATTGAAACCCAGAAACTGAGTTTTTCTCCCGAAACTCGTGGAGAGCATACCTACTAGGGTCTGTCCATGAGTGAATAACCTCTCGGTGCACAAAATGACATAATTCCAATGATAAATCCTAGATCATGGGCAAAGAATAACAAAAAGAGAGTAAACATAACTCTTCCCTAACCACCCACCTTTACGGGGATAAAGCCCATCAAGCTTTCCAGCTTTATCTAGGTGGGTCGATATCACAGGGTATGTAAAATTGATATGAGGTCATAAAATGGAGACTCGAGAGAAGATCTGAAGGTACAAAATACCCATTTAAGGGTGTAAATGTAAAACTGAGTTCAATAACCAAAATTTACTCATGGGATGATGATCTAGAGGATCCCCATGAATAGAATAAGGTGTTTAAGAACTCGAAACATAGAGAAACAAGATTGAAATATCTCAATTCCCACAGACGGCGCCAGATAGATGATACGAGAAATTGTCCACTTGTCATTCTCGTACTAGCAAGTCGAGTAAAGAATGGAAATAAAACAAGTAAAGCAAGTAAGGAGATATGAACACAAGATATAGAGTGGTTCAACCTCTAAAATGGGCCTACATCGACTGTGTTGCTCCGTTCTCATTATATACGTTGTATTCTACAATATAATCGTGCCTAAAGAGGCGTACAAGTATGATAATAAAGGAGAATACATGATAGTATTGAGGATTCTGGGGTCCCAGAGAGATTGCCTCCAAGATGTAGGTTGAAGTTGTGTAGAGATAATCTGTGTTGTAAAATTTGCCCCTGGTTTGTGGAATCCCTCCCCCTCCTTTTATTTCAAGGTGTGGTCCTCAATTTATAGGAGATATTGTCACATGCTTTGAGAACGTGGCGTACATAAAGTCTGGAGTTATTGTAATGGAGAGGGATGCAGCCTGTAAGGCAAGCAACGTGAGTGCTGTGCCCTATCAAAGGCTTGAGCTAATAGGTGCCGCCCCTGTACTGGGTAGTGTCACAGTGTAATCTTGATGGCGAGTGGTATGTACTGCGCACTGTATTTGGTAGGGCCACACCCCTGTTGAGTAGGGCCGTACATGTAAGCATGTGTAGTGCAAAGTACCATCCGCGGTAGGGTGATATATTTGTACTATCACTCATCAACATGCACCTCAATGTTTCTGCATACCTATTATTTAATTACTTTCTTTACTAGCTTGTGATACATCGCTCCAACATTTTTGAGTCCAAAGGGCATAACACTGTTGTAGTAGGTACATTGGCTTGTGATAAACAAAGAATATTCTCATGTTCTGGTTTCATCTTGATATGATTGTAAATCGAGTAAACATCTATAAAATTGAACAACTCATGTCCTAAAGTAGTTTCGACCAACTAATCAATCCTGTGCAAAGGATTGTGTTTCTTTGGGCATGATTTGTTCAGGTTGGTGAAGTTAACACACACACCACTTATTATTCTTCTTATTGACCATCACCACGTCAGAGAGCCATTCTGGGTAGTTAACATATTTTATAAAGTTTTCTTTTTTTAACTTCTCTATCTCTTCTTTCACGACCATGTTCTTCTCGTGGCTAAAGAAAAGTTATTTCGACTTGATCAGATTACCATTCGTGACTATGCTTAGCTTATGATAGATGGATTGTGGGTCAATCCCCAACATGTTCTCATGACTCCAAGAAAATAATCTTCTTTGTTGCCTAAGAAAGTCAACCAAATCTTTCTTAAGGGTATGAACCTATAATGAGCCGATCTGACCATCTTTTCAAGTTATTATCATCTAAGATAATTAATTCTATATCTTCTACGAACTTCCCTTAAATTAGCTTCTCCTCGTCCCGGGGATCCAACATTTTAATTTGGTAGGTTGTGGTTATTTTCTACTGTTCCTCCTAGATGATTGAGGTATAATAACACTCCTTTGCTTCCGCTTGAATTCTTTTCACCCCATCTACCCCATAATGAGTGGGTAACTTCATGAACTGGTGTAAAGTGGAGAGAATTACTTCAAATTTCTTCAGCCCTACCCTACCAAATATAAGGTTGTAAGTTGAGTGGACGTTCTTATCTATGATAAAAAAATGGGTGTTGTCTATTTTATAGGTGGTCCATGTGCCGATCATGAGTTCTATCTCAATCGTAGCCAAATGATATACCTTTTCTCCTAAGAAAATTATAAGCGGTCAGTGATAGGCTTCAAGTGTGATGTACCGCAATCTCATCCTTTTGAAGCAGTTGTAGAATAAGACAATAAGAAAACTACCATTGTCGACCAGAATCCTTACCACCTTAATTTTATGTACTATCATAATGATGACTAATGGATCATCATGTGGATATAACATGATGGACATGTCATCTTTGGAGAAGATGACGACAAAGCGATTCAAGATTGTTGTCCTTCAATCTCAGAATTTTGAAGCAGTTATAGAATAAGACATCAACAGAACTACCATTATCGACTAAAATCCTTACCACCTTACTTTCATGTACCATTAGATGAGTAGTTGATCGTTGTGTGGATTTAACATGCTGAACAAGTCATTTTTGGGGAAGCCTACCACAAGGTGATCTTTACTTACCTTCCTAGAATGGAAATCCATAATGCTCGTTAGGTTGATATGTCTAATATGAGCACAGTCCCTTGCCTCATTAAGATGTGATTCCATTTTTACGAGTTTGTCTTTATCTCCATTGACTCCTGCAATAAAGTTACATCTAAAAGAGATTATTTTAACCTCTATGCAAAGGCTCCTTGGGTCTCTTGGGTAATTCTGGGTAATCCCCGAAATCAACATCTCTACTTTTTTTCTTCTTGTTAGGTTTTTTGCATGGAGATTCTAACTGTCTCTTGAGCTTCTACTTGTCCCTTTGATCGGTTCAAACACCTTTTTCCACATATTTTAACAATTTCCACCTCCTAATTATATTTTCTTTCGCGTTCTTTAGGTATAAGAAATTATTGATGTTAAATCCGTGATCTCTATGGAACTCATAGTATTTTCTCATGCCTCTTCTATTTTGGGGGATTTCTGTTTATCAGGCCACTTTAGGTCTTTGCTTCCATAATTTCCTCAACAATATTATGGACACCAGTGGTCAGAGGAGTATAGTCATCGTACCTCTTTACCTTATTAGGATTTTTATCTTTCTGATCTTTCTTTTTTGAGCCTTTTCTTGTGTTAGCTTTAAAGCTACTAACCTCTTTAGCAGCCATAGACTCTTTGACATTCATAATCTTCCCGACCTTAGATAACAACTAAGTATTCATCCTAGGTGGCTCCTTATCCATCCCAATACAGATTCCCTAGAAGTATACCATTCATTGGGTTCTAATGGATGTCTTCTCATCATAATCAATAACATCTAGGTTCTTACTGTTAAAACGAGTGATGAAATCCCTAGTTGTCTCATCGTCCTTCCTCTATAAATTCAATAAATGGGTCACTCTATTAATGGGATTTGTACCAAAGCAAAAGTTACGGATGAAGACATTGACGAATTATTTTAATTTTAAAAATCTATCCTCAAGTTAGGCTATTATACCAATTTTGTGTAGATGCTGCGATTATACTGGAGAATGCCCGACAACTCATTTAATTCAGAATGGAACAAATATCGATAACATCCTGTTACCATTCTACGTACAACATTGGGTTGGTCTTACCATCATAGTTCAAGGTCACCACGAACGATTTAAACATTGTGGGTGTGGGATACCCACATCTGACAGGGTGAATGGGGGAACCTTTCACAAAACTCTTTGTAAAGGATCCTTTGATTTAGAAATTTCCCTGAGACGATCCTTCAGGCGCTGAATTGACCACTTCCAAAGCTGGTCGTCCTGCTCGACCATGATTGCAATGGATTTGCCTAACCATCTACCACTTTCTATCGATCTCTCTTTCCTAAAAGTCTGTTCAACGCATGTTGTCCCACTTGTGATAGCCCTAGATCTGCTGAACACTCTATCCCCTAGCGACGAATCTTTTTGATTTTTCTCCATGCTTTCTAGATTTGGTGGGATATCTATGATATTATCTCCTTATTGCTCATGGGCTTAAATATTTAAATGCAGAACCTCTTCTCAACCTTTCCAATACACTAAGCCTATCTTTGGAGAAGGTTTATTCATCATCAAGACTGGTTATTTTGAGAAGCGAGGTAACTCCTGGATGGTATGACCTGTAATTTTAGGATCCACAATACATGGACCTACTACCTTCTTCTTGTGAGCCCATACTAAGCTTTGTTGGGTTCTTTAATGCCCAGGTACGATATGTATATCGTCCTCTGTGGTAGGGAGCTGAAAGTAGTATTTCCACCCTTCTTCCTAGATATTTATCTACTAGGTTAATAAATTTTCTTCCTAGTCTATCTTTTCCATCCTGGAGTGTCTACGTCAAATTCTTAACACTTTCTTGCATTACTTCTTGGTCTCTGGCCAAGCTCATTAGAATTCCTTGTATGTACCCCATTCCAACGGGGGTTGAAGGTGGAATTATTTTATTTGCATGAATGTTTTTTATATTTTCTCACATCTTTAAATATTTATAAAAAAGAGTATGTAAATAGACATAGATCAAGGATTTTGGGATTGGAATTGGTGGGAAACAACAAATGTTTTATCAAAATTTCCATAACGGAGCCAATAGGTTATTGTCTAAAATTGGTATATGGATTTATGAGTCTTAGGTGATAAATACCAACAATGAACAGTAATAATTATAGATATTAATGGTATAGATTTAAAGAATGAATGAGAGACATAGAAAGAAATAAGGAATTAACATGGTTTAGCCTAATACGGTGCCTACATACATAAGTGTTATGTGAGTATATGTGATTCGGTTAGACAAAAGTGGTCGAACAAGTGAATATAACCTCAGAAGAATTTACCTTATATCTCTATGTAGAGGTGTTGAATGTATTAGTCTCTTATGTCCCCTCTGGTGGGATTGTTTGCTATTTATAGTAAAGAGAGAGATAGAGAGATAGAAAGAGAGTAGGGGAATAAATGGAGTTCCTTTATAAGTTAGGGAGTTACACCTTTCAACATTTCAAGAGATAGCTAATGAGGATTCAGTTACATTTATCTCGAGAGATTAATCCACATTTGCATAATGGGAGTTGTACATATTCCTTCATGTGACCCTTACTTGCTTCGGTGACATTAAAAAATTATATCAATTTGTTGTGGTCGGATACTCAATCGAATAGGAGTAACACTAAGTCAACCAAAAAGATGATGAGCATACCACATTCAGTGAGTAAGCTGAGCACCTTCCAATGATAGGTAACATAATACTGTTAATCCATGTCATATTCCATATTTATGGTGTATCACTAATAACTGTGAGGATTAGAATAATTATATAATGTAAGAGAATTATTTTATAATTTTTCATAGCTTAGAATATTATATAGTTTTGGTGTATCCTACTCCTGTAATACCTTGCCCTAATATTTCATTTAAAATTTTGTATGAATTGTAATAAAGTAAGGTCTGATGAGAATCTTGGGAACTGTGGGTTAAAAATTGAATAAAATAAAAAAATAGAAAGAGGGGTGGTTCAAATGACATATCGGTGTCGTTAGAAGCGAGTCCAATTATCATGAGAAGGTCGCGCGAAACAGGTCTTCAAACGAGATCAGAATGAATTAAAGTCCCAGGTCGCGGGAAGCCAACCATAAAACGAGGTGGATATGTTGCTCGAACAAGGTTGTGTTGTAGTTCGAATGATGTGCCTCAAACATATTCAGATAAGTTTACGCTCGTGCGCTGTCACGATTTTAGTCATTGGATTGTTGAGCTCTCAAGCTCTGGTGAGCCCATATTGTCAAAAACGAGAATTTAAGGTTTTGGGGTGTTTTATAAGGGTTTGTTTGGCTCATTTGGGGCATTTTGAAGAGAGAAGAAGATGGAAGAGGGAGATAGAAGGTGGAGAAGTCTTCCACCATTATTGGCTTTTCTCCACCATCCCACAACCATAAACCACCATAAACACCACATTCTTAGTCTATTCCACCATATTCAAACTAATAACACCCATTTCCACCATTGTTGAAGTGGAGCTACGAATTTTGCAGAAGTGTTGGGAGATTTTTGAAGTTTGAAGATATTTTGGTTTGGGATCTTGAATGGAGAATTTTGGAGGATGCATTTGGTGACCCCTTAAGTCCACCTTTGGAGGTGGGGGTTAATCCTCATGACCAACCTTCTTACGACCATTTGGAGCTTTTAGAGGTGGAAAAATCTATCCTTAATGTTTAAGACTCTATTTGCATTATTTGTAGTTAGATT
This sequence comes from Sambucus nigra, assembly GCA_949130495.1. Classification (NCBI taxonomy): domain Eukaryota; kingdom Viridiplantae; phylum Streptophyta; class Magnoliopsida; order Dipsacales; family Adoxaceae; genus Sambucus; species Sambucus nigra. Next base: position 318,102,252 of record OX422215.1, on the reverse strand, counting down.
ACACGAGTGTGGTGCATTTGATTAAATGATCAAAATCACGTGTAAAAAAAATAAATATTTTTATGGAATAAAAATGTTGGTAAAATGTTATTTATTTTGAAATAAAGAATGAATAAATATTTCAAAGTCTTGAAATATAAAAAGTTAGTATTTTATGAGAATGGTGTATTTTTTAGAAAGATTGATGTTAAACATTTTATGAAATATAATGTTTGAAAATATGGATGTATTTTGCTAAAACATTGGTGAAATAATGTTTTAAAGTTTCTAGCAAAAATGAAGATTTTATGAAAAATGCACACTTTTTTTGAGTTTGAAGAGATTAAATGTCTTTTTTGCCTTCAAAGTATGTTTTTGCAAGTATGATGAAATCTAAAAGGAAATGTATGTTTAACCCATTAATAGGACTTTAGAATTCAAAATCCACCTTCTCATGTATATAAACTTGTGTTATTTTGGCAATAAGTGTATAAACAGGTTTAAAGACGATTTTGTTGGATTTAAATATGAAATAAGAAAAAGTAAAATTCTTGTCTTCTAGGTATGTGAAAATGGGAATAAAGGTGTGGTGAACATAAAGATGTAAGACTACATATATTGATAAAAAGAAAATGGTAATTTCTTGTAAAAGTAGTCTTTAAGAGTAATTAGATTTCTTGAATAAAGAAAGTAAATAAATGTCTAATTTGAAAAAAATGGTTATCAATGGTGTTGAATAAGTGGTAATGGTTAAACATTGGAAAGTTGTAGTGCGTAACTTAACAATGTTGTAAAAGATTAACACTTAAGAAATTGGAAAGGAAATAATGATATAAGGATGTTTCCAAATAAGAAGAGTATTACTGCAAGGTTAAAAGAGTGTTAAGGTGTTAAAAACACTTAAAAGTTAGTATGGGTAACTTAATAGTGTTTGGGAAAATTAACACTTGCGGAAATGGAGTAAAAGATGAGTTTGGAAATAAATGGGTAAAATGGTAATTTTGCTTAAAGTGGAATATTTTTATGAAATAAAAATTTTGGAAAAAGTTGGAATACAAATTGGTCCTAAATAAATATGATTTTTGGAATAAAATCATGGTTAAAGTGTAAAGGACATGAAATGATAATTTCAAAGTGTAACACAAGTTGGGGTGATACCCCGAGTTTTGGCTTCGGCTGGGTAAAAGGAAAGGTGGAATTATGTGGACATCTGTAAAATGTTAAAACACATATAAAGGAACTTGGATAACACCCGTATAATTAATCAGGGCCAAGAGCCCTGGGGTAAAAGAGCCAAAAGAACTGGCCAGTGCGCATAGTCGTTAGTGTGGAGCCCGTTGAAGTATGCGGTTATTGGAAGATTTCAAGAAAAGATAAAGGAATAAGGAACATGTCAAGAAATGGGCTGCGTGGTGAAATGTGTTAATACAACCTAACTTGAATGAATTAATAAATGTTCCAGTTAAGGTTAAAATGGACGAGTACATGTGGAGTTGACTCATGTCCATAAGGTAAAGAAAGGTAAAGTAAGTGGGTAAATGGGTTGTTAAGCAACCTAAGTGGTTCAACCCATAATTGACACAATAATGTGTTGTAAAAGGTTTTCAAAGACTAAATAAGTATTTTCTAACATGGTGAATGCGTGTGTTGAAAGTGTGATTTTCAATGAAAATACTATTATGGGTTGGGTAAAATGGAAAAAGGTAATTTCGGTAAAGAAATGGTTTTCGGCTAATTCAAGTGGAGTTATTTTTCAAATATTTAATCGTGTGTGTTAAATAAAGTGATGGATGTCAAAATGAGAAAAATGAAGTCTTTTACAAGATTAAGGTGAATTAATCTGGATAATAAGGTTTTTGGAAGTAAACTGTTTCATGTATAAAGTATATGTATACATGTGTTAATATATGTATACGAGGTAGTTGTATGTGCACGTAGGTATAACAGTTTATAGTCTTTTTTCTATCGTTCGATTCTATACTACATTTGTATATTTCCCACTGAGCATTTGACTCATTCCCTCATTTTATTACAATAGGTTGAGTACGGTTTCATATTTTGAGAGCATTATACAAGTAAGTACTTCCTTTTATATTACGTTAGTAGCTCTGTATACTTGGACTTTGGGCTGCTTCCCATGGGTCCCTCATGTAGTTTAATTTGAAATTGGAATCGTATGCTAAACAAGTGAAATGTCAATTAAAATAAAACTGTACTAGAAACATTATATAGGTTATGTCATTTCACTTCACACCTAATGCTCGGTTCAGATCAGGTTGACTACGGGTAACTCATAAATTCGAGCTGGGGTGTTACAAATTGTATAAGAGCTCTAGGTTCAATATTCCTTTCGGGAGTGATGTGGTGAGGTCGGTATTGGATCTTTCGACGTCGGTGTTGGTTTGGGACGGTCGTCCTAGTTTGTTAAGGGTTTAGTTTGTTTTCTCGATGGTAGAGTCAAAGAGGTTAGCACGATAAGTAATCTAGTGCCAAGTGGTATGCGATCAAGTTGGTAGGTATTAATCGCTTTCGCACTTTTGATTATAATTGTTAGTAATTTACGAGTTTCCATAAAAACCAATAGTGGTGATACCGTATTTTTTAGTGTGAGGTGATTATGTTCCAATCCTTGATGGAGTGGAGCCTCCTGAGATGTTAATAGAGTGAGATGACGCCCATTGGGCAAGTGGCACAAGTTGCGTGATGGAGGTTGAGGGTTGGGGTTACGTGACTAAGCACTGATGATTGGTGATAAAAAAAGTATATAGACCTTAGGTGCGGTGCTTGCAGGTAGTTAAATCCGGTAATGTAATTAGGCAAATTCAATTTTTGGGGAGATACCGCAATTGATTGTAGTCTGGTGAATATATGAAGTTCTGTAGGGAAATAGTGGAAACATCGTGATACTTTGCGTGAGATGTATTGTGTGGTAACTTTGATGATTAGAGTATCCTTGGTAGTGGTAACAATGAGTAGTGTTCATTGCGATCTATCTATAAAGGTTGTTTATTTGATATATGGAGGTTAGATGACTGAGTGGCATCCATAAGTATTGATTTTATGATAAGATTGTATTGGGACCCTGGGTTGAGGACTTAGGCTTAGTGTATCTTGATTATAATGTGGTATTGAGGAATAGGATCCCATGTTGTCCTTGGGGTGTAGGCCTTGGTATTTATAGGCAATACCCGACATCCCGTATCCTATAAGGATTTATATAGTCACGTTGGATTTCAGATTAGCACATGATATGATGTTTACATAGTAATGAAATTTAATTGTCATGGATGATCATTCATTGATGATTTGGTGAGGAAAACCTTAAGGTTGATAGGTTGCAGGCAACGTCCTATGCCCTACCAAAATCCGTAGTATCATTGGTTGTGTTTTTTACGTGGCCTATGATCACAATCGTTCAGATGAAAGATAATATTAGTATTCAAGTGTAAAGACTCATTTTATCCCCCTAAGTGATGGCTAGGTGCGAGGAAATCTTAATGTGAGTGTGGTTTAAAGATATTTTGGAATGCCCATAGGACTTGTTTTGTGATGCCTTGAGGAGTTTGATGGGTAATGTGAACTATAGGTAGAAGCTCTTAGACTAGTATCATTGCGATCACTTTGTAATCACGATGTGGGTATTGAAATGTTTGTAGAGTGCACGTATAATGCTAAAGGTATGGATGATGAAATCTTATCGAGTCTTGAGGACAGTTACATAAAATGTGTTTAGTGTCCTTAGGAGACCAGTAGTTCAGTATGAAGGATCATTAGTAGCCTAGTAATGATCGTGTTGAGGGTTAGGTGATGATCTCGAGTTGCTGGTCGTATAGTGTCTGTGTCGGGTGCGGCTTACCAAATCGGCACAAATGGGTAGTGTGATCCCTAAGGTAGAGTGATAACTTGTGTTGTTATAGGAGTGATGCTTAGATGTCATGGAATGACTAGTATTGGTGTTATGATACTTGGTTTCAGGATGTACTAGGAAATATATTCAAGAGTTAGGGTGATGACACCATGTGGATATTAAGAGATGGAAATCGAGGTGGGGTAACATCGAAACATGATTATAATGCAGCACGTGTCGACGGTATATGCTAGGTTAGACTTAGCATTGTAAGGACTCGTTCTCGGCATGTATTACCAATTCGATATGGATTAAAAGATGTATCCCTATGTGAAAGTTACTATCCTTAGAATGACAATAGTGGCAGGTGTGGTCGCCACGTAAATTTTGTGTGGGAAGAGAAATAAAGTAAGTTTGTTGGAAATCTCGTGTGGTCAAAGGACACAGTAAGGTGAATGCCTCACTTAAACTAAGTAATGCCCATAGGAGTTTGGGATTTCGATCACGATGTCATATGGCAAACAATAACCTAGGTATAGTAGGTTGGTGACGCCATCACCAGTAAATAGACAAGGTCAATGTAGATAAGGGTGTGAGGCATCCGCAAATAAAAATGGTTTATGTACGCCAAGAATGTGAAAGGTCGAGCCTTGCTCCCAAGGAGGGAAGTCGGGTATTGACTTCCTAGAGGACTATCGATTCGTATATTGTTGTTGTGTTACAATAATAAATGGTTATGATTAGATTCGTCACGATTAGTGACCCAAGCCAGGGTATGTGGCTAGGATTGGTTCTCGATGAGAACTTTGGGAATGAGAGACATGACTTTGAGCATATGGCGCAGGTTCTCTTTCATCAATCATAGTTAGATGCTTGTGGGAGAAATTTCTCGGGACGATTGCTTGTTCCTTTTGACTTTTGTGTGTCCCTTTCAGTTTTGGTAGTCAGGAATTGGCATTCTCACATATATGGTGACTCAGATTGGTTCCATGTCATTATACAACGTGATTGGTCTTTTTAGAGTGTAGTGGGATGGGTATGGTCGATGCGACTTAGTAATTGGGTGCTCCACATATAAGATATTCTTGATACTGAATAAAGTTCTATGTACGGGTGGTTGCTCTTTCGACCGCACGATTTTCTCCTAATATTGATATTTCTTAGGATTAGTGGCCTTTCGACTAGCTGGCACGACAGTGAGTGGCTCTGGTTGCAAAGAGGGGGATGATGACTTAAGGATATGGTATAGTGCTAGAAATCGAGGAGAACTTAGCATACGGTGATGCTTTGCCATGATGAGTGGATTAGATCAAGACTCTAGAGGGTGCCCAAAAGTGGTGCCTAGAGTAGTGCTAAGGTCATCAAAGTGATGTAGGAAAAGGTTTAAGATGAACACACGGTGATGACTTGATGAGAATATTACTCCTTAGAGTAATAGAATAACTTAGTATGATTATTGGCAAGATCATGAGAGTTGTGTAGTTAGTTTAGCCTGAAACTCATAGGACATAGGATGTACAGTCCTATAATAGAATTGATTTTGATAATGAATAGGATGATTGTTTGTATGACAGTTCACATTGGGTGAGCATCGATCGCTAGAGAGGATTTTCCTGTGGAGGTTACGGTATGCCTTGGGTGCTAGCATAGGTAGTACTAAAAATGATTTGGACATGATCATAAAGTGAGTGAAGACTCGGAGTCGATTATGTAACATCATGGTTAGCGAGATGGTGAGCGTTGAGCATGTTGTATGTTGAGTATTTGGTGTCAAACCATGTATGGAGCCACATTGGGTGATCTTAGTATTGAGGAATTTGATGATTTTTCTTGAAGGATTTCTACGACCTTGAATAGAGGTTTGTGAACCCCATAAGATAAAGGATTAATGAATCGAGAATTTCAGAACCAAATTCCCCAAAGAGTGAAGTTTATGATACCCTTCCCTAGTATTTCATTTAAAAGTTTGTATAAATTATAATGGAGTAAGGTCTGATGAGAGTTATTAGGAATTATGGGTCAAAAATTGAAGAAAATAAAAGAATAGAAAGAGGGGTCGGTCTAATGACATAGGGGTATCATTAGAATAGAGATCCATTATTTGAGCAAAGGTTGTGTGAAAAAGGTATTCAAATGAGATCACACTACATTACAGTTCCAAGTCGTACGAAGCCAATAATCAAACGAGGTGGAGATGTCACTCGAACGAGGATGTGATGTCGTTCGAATGACGTGCCTAAAAATGTTTAAATCAGTCTGCCCTTGTGCGTTGTTACGATTTTGGCCATTGGATCATTGAGCTGTCAAGCTCTGGTGAGCCCAAATTGGACAAAACGGGAATTTAAGATTTTGGGGTGTTTTATAAGGGTTTGTTTGGTTCGTTTGGGGCATTTTGAAGAGAGAAGAATACATAAGAAGGATAGAGAAGGTGGAGAAGTATTCCACCATTGTAGGCTTTTCTTCACCATCCCACCACCATAAAACACCACATTCTTAATGTATTCCACCATATTCAAGCTTACAACACCCATTTTCACCATTGTTGAAGTGGTGATATGAATTTTGGAGAAGTGTTGGGGGATTTTTGGAGAAGATGATGGAAGCTTTCACAGAGTTTGAAGAGATTTTGATTTGGGAACTTGAATAAAACATTTTGGAGGATGCATTTGGTAACCCCTTGAGGCCACCTTTGGAGGTGGGAGTTGCTCCTCCTACACCAACCTTCTTGCCACCATTTGGAGATTTTAGAGGTGGAAAAATCTATCTTTAATGTTTAAGACTCTATTTGCATTATTTATAGTCTTGACGTTAGATTACATGAGTAAGGTTCATTTGATTAAATGATGAAAATCACGTGTAGAAAATAATAAACATTTTTATGGAATAAAAATATTTTTAAAATGTTATTTTGTTGGAAATAAATAATTAATAAATATTTCTAAGTCTTGAAATATAAAAAGTCGGTATTTTATGAGAATGGTGTATTTTCAAGAAAGATTGATGTTAAACATTTTATAGAATAAAATGTTTGAAAATAAGGATTTATTTTGCTAAAACATTGGTGAAATAATGTTTTAAAGTTTCTTGCAAAAATGAATATTTTATGAAAAATAGACATTTGTTGAGTTTGAAGTGATTAATGTCTTTTATGCCTTGAAAGTATGCTTTTGCAAGTATGATGAATTTCTAAAAGGAAATGTATGTTTAACCCATTAATAGGATTTTAGAATTTAAAATCCATCTTCTCATGCATAAATACTTGTAGTATTTTGACAATAAGTGTATAAACAAGTTTAAAAAGAGATTTTGTTGGGTTTAAACAAGAAATAAGAAAAATTAAAAATTCTATGTGAAAATGGGATTAAAGGTGTGATGGACATAAAGTTGGAAGACTACATGTATTCATAAAATGGAAATGGTATTTTCTTATAAAATTAGTCTTTAAGTGTAATTAGATTTCTTGAATAAAGAAAGTAAAGAAATATCTAGTTTGGAAGAAATGGTTGTCAAGGTGTTGAATAAGTGTTGATGGTTAAAAATTGGAAAGTTGGAGCGTATAACTTAATAATGTTGTAAAAGATTAACACTTATGAAATTGGAAAGGAAATAAAGATACAAGGATGTTTTCAGTTAATAAGATTATTACTCCAAGGTTAAAAGGGTGTTAAGATGTTAAAAATACTTAAGAAGTTAGTATGGGTAACTTAATTGTGTTTGGGAAAATTAACACTTATGGAAAAGGAGTAAAAGATGAGTTTGGAAACAAATGGGTAAAATGGTAATTTTACTTAAAGTGAAATATTTTTATGAAATAAAAATGTTGAAAAAAGGTGTTACACACATTGGTCCTAAATTAATATAATTTTTGCAAGAAAATCAAGTTTAAAGTGTAAAGGACATAAAATGATAATTTCAAAGTGTAACACAAGTTGGTGTGGAACCCCGGGTTTTGGCTTCGACCGGGTAAAAGAAAAGGTGGAATTATGTGGACATTTGTAAAATATTAAAAAATATGTAAAAGAACTCGAATGACACCGGGATAATTAAGGAGGGCCCAGAGACCTTGGGTGAAAGACCAACAACAACTGGCCAGAGCATATGGTGTGCATAGTCGATGGTGTGGAACTTATTGAAGTATGCGATTATTAGAAGATTCCGAGAAAGATAAAGGAAAGGAACACGTCAAGAGATGGGTTGGGTGCTGAAACGTGTTAATACAACCTAACTTGAATGAATTAATAAATATTTTGGTAAAGGTTAAAATGGATAAGTCCATGTGAATTTGATTAATGTCCATAAGGTAAGGAAAGGTAAAGTAAGTGGGTAAATTGATTGTTAAGCAACCTAAAGAGTTCAACCCTTAATTTACACAAAAGTGTATTGTAAAAGGTTTTCAAACACTAAATAACACTACACCAAAACTGGTCTAATGGTCACGGATTTTATCTCTAACCTAAAGGGTAGGTCGCGGATTTGGTCTATAACCAAATCGGGCGTGACCATTTCCAGTGGTCACGGCCCAAATCCCTGACCCAAAGACTGGTCACGGATCTCACATAGTCATAGATGTGGTCACGACCCATAGCCCTGACCTTAATTGTATGCGTGGTCCCGGACCAAATCCATGACCACCTCACGAATAAAGAACATGTGGTCACGGTGTAAGTCCATGAACAGTTCACTATGCGATCCATATTTGTCACGGCTCAAGTCCGTGACTAATATTAATGTGCTTATGACATTGTCACGGCCCATAATCGTGACTATGCATTAAATATTGTCACGGCCAAGGTCCGTGACTACACTTTCTGTGCATAAGTCATTGTCACGGCTTTAGACCGTGACCAGTTTTAATAATAATAAAAAAAATCCTCGAATCGGGGGGCTAATTGGTCAGTTGCTACAAGTGCTCCTTGGGTGACCTCGAGGAGGTCCTATGCTCTCAAATCAGGGGTCCTGTGCTCTCAAATCGAGGGACCGGTGTAGGCATTTTGAAATATGGGTCATGCTCTCAAATAGGGGGTCCCGTGGCCATGAAGTCGGCTCGTTCGGGCTACATCGGTCCCGTGCGAGGTATTGGCGCCGCTCACGGGGCCATTTCGGGGGTGCTAAGGGGTTTCGCCCCCTGACGACACCTTTTTAAGCCGAAGTGTGGGCAGTCTGAAATATGGGGCGTGATCTCAAATTGGGGCCCCGTAGCCACGTAATCGACTCATCTGGGCTACATCGGTACCATGCAAAGTGTTGGCACCATTCACGGGGTCGTTTGGGAGGCACAAAGGGGTTTCGCCCCCCGACGGCACCTTTTCAATCCTAAGTGTGGAAATTCTAAAATATGGGCCATGCTCTTAAACCGGGGGTCCCTTGGCCACGTGGTCGGCTCGTGCGGGATACGTCGGTCCCGTGTGAGGTGTTGGTGATGTTCATGGTGCCGTTTGGGGGGAGCTAAGGGGTTTCGCCCCCCAATGGCACCTTTTCAAGCCTAAGTATGGGCATTCTGAAATATGGTTCATGATCTCAAACTGGGGGTCCCGTGGCCACGCGGTCAGCTCATACGGGCTATACTAGTCCCGTACGACGTACTAGTACCGCTCATGGGGCCGTTTGGGGGTCCCTAAGGGGTTTTGCCCCCGAAGACACCTTTTCAAGCCTAAATGTGGGAATTCTAAAATAGGGGTCGTGCTCTCAAATCGGGGGTCCCATGGCTATGCGATCGGCTCGTGCGGGCTATGTCAGTCCTGTGCGAGGTGTTGGTGCCGCTCACGGGGCCATTTGGGGGGCGCTAAAGGGTTTCACCCTCGACAGCACCTTTTTAAGCCTAAGTGTGGGAATTCTGAAATATGGTCCGTGCTCACAAATCGGGGGTCCCATGACCACGCGGTCGATTTGTGCGGGCTACGTCGATCCCGTGCGAGGTGTTAGCGTCGCTCACTGGGCCGTTTGGGAGGCGCTAAGGGGTTTCGCCTCCGATGGAACATTTTCAAGCCTAAGTGTGGGCATTCTGAAATATGGGTCGTGCTCTAAAACCGGGGGTCCCGTGGCCACGCGATCGGCTAGTGTAGGTTACATCGATCCCGTGCGAGGTGTTAGCACTACTCACGGGGCCATTTGGGGGGAGCTAAGGGGTTTATCCCTACACGAATTTACTCGTGGGAGACTACGTGGCTTCGCTGGTCCAAAGACAGTCCAAAAAAAACTCCAAATATCGTTCAGATCACAGTTCTAGTGTTCCCGTGCCATGACTATTCAGATTTTCTTACCAAACATGCCTTTTGATGGCAAAAACCAAAAGCACCTCGCAAATGGCCCCGTGAGAGGTGTAAACAACTCTTACGGGATCAATTTAACTCGTAAGAACTGACTGCGTGGTCACGGGACCCCTGGTTCCAGATTAATGATGATAATTTGAGAAAATCAATATTTTATGCTTAAAAACGTTCCGTTAGAGGGCGAAACCTCTTAGCGCCTCCCAAGCAGCCCCTTTAGGGGAACGATCATCGTGAACGGGACTAATATAACTCGCAGGAACCGATCGCGTGGTCACGGGAACCACGATTTAAGATATGATGATAATTTGAGAAAATCCACACTTAGGCTTCAAAGCGCACCGTTAGAGGGGAAACCCCTTAACGACCACCCTACAATCCCTAAAGAAGTTTGAACACCTCGTATGGGACCAACGTAACTCGTAAGAACTGACCGCGTGGTCAAGGGACCACCGATTTCAGAATATGATGATAGTTTGAAAATATCTACAATTAAGTTTAAAAACATGCCGTTAGAGGGCGAAAACCCAAAGCATTATCCCCTAATCCTTCTAACCTACTATCCAACAACAAGCCAATAACCAATAATTATCCAACAGCTAAACCAAACAAAACCAATAATTATCCCATACATCTAAATATTCAAATTAGCATAACATATTATCGAAAGTTAACTTACATAAATCATATTAAACATTCCCGAAACTAACTGAACATTCATACATCAAAGTAAAGCGTTAATACAATGTCAATATCAAAATAGGATACAAATTGACAAGGTTAACATAATATTTTGATACTCAATCTTCCTCTAAATCAACTAAAAGATTATTCAAATTAGGAAAAAAAAGAGATGATTGGAACTCTTTTGGAGCCTTCAATGCATCCACTTTAGGAGTCATACCCTTTGGTGGATGCACAACAATAGACCAATTGCCATCGTTTATACACCTGGATTAGAATACCTTCTTTACGTTCTGAAAGGCATAAATAAAAGGCTCGTTGACTATGCGATCTTTACTCTTCTGGTTTGATAAATCTACCATAATAAGTTTAGAGTCAGGATCAACTTTGCAAGCATTCGTAGTATGCTCCACCTTTACCCAATCACAATAGAATACGATTTCTGTGAAATCTAAGTAATCAAGTTTTAGGATTTGTTGGACTATCCCATAATAGGTTAGCACCGTATTCTTTGGATTTTTATCACTTCTGCTAGCGATACAGGTGGTGAAGGCATAAATTGATATTCCACTATTTTTCGTCAAAAGTTTTTTCTCATATGAATATGAAATAAAATCAAAACCGTTGGTGCGGAATTTCTTAAACTCTTTTGCACAAAAATTAGGGCCTTTTTTTAGGCGTACAAGCTTGGAAGAGACATCACCTCTTTTTAGAAGCTGCATTTATTAATGAATTTGTATTAAGGCATGTTTTTATCACACACGAATAAATAACCGCACACATAAGATGCGAAGTTTACCTCTTTTGATACCCATGCCCTAAATCAGTTGTCGTGCAATTCTCCTTTGATTTTGAGCAATTTCATTCTCGTACTTCCTACGGGTAAATTGTAGAGTTTAGATCGTAAAATATAAAATACATATAATTAAAAAAGAAGAATTCAATAGATACTGACTCTCTCCATTCTTCGACTTCATCTTGCGATTCGAAGACATAACGAGTTGCTAGCTCGTATTATATATTTGTGAGTTTCACCTATTTAGGGTTCCCAAATGGTACTTTGTCCACAAACTCGTCAGGTTCCTCGATCACTCCTCCTCTATGAGGATTGGACCTCCTCACCTATTGTTCTGGCATATATTTCCTAGCGTATAACGATGATTCCATAGTTACATATTCTTCAGCAATTGACCCTCCAATATACCGTGTATTCTTTATGTAATATTTGAAAGTTTTTATCAAGCGCTCAAAAGGATACATCCAACAATATCTAACGGGATCATATAATAAAGCTTCATCGCATAAATGCACAAGCAAGTGGATGTTGATATCGAAGAACGACGTCAGAAAATATTTCTCTAATACATAAACTGCCTCGGCTAAAGTTGATTGTTCATCTCTAATGTGCCTTCTATTTACCACATTTACACAAACTAGGGTAAAACACAAATTGATTTGCAAAATTGCCCGACGGAGATCTTTGTGTTCAGAGAAGCAATGCCGAAATAATAGAGGGATTAATTGGATGATTACATGAGAGTCATGAGACTTGCATTATTTTAAGTCATTTTCTTGGTAGTTAACGACCCTACATAAATTACCAGAATAACCAATTGGAGTCTTCAAGTTGAACAAGAGGATCTTCTTCTCACGAGTAGTCAAAGTGAAAGCAGCCGGAGGGGTAGAAATTCTTCCTGTTGTAGGATCATTTTTTAACTAGAGTTTCTTCTTTAGCTTCATATCCTGTAGATATTGATGGGCCCGCTCGCCATCTTTGGAACGAGATCCACCCATACATGTTCCTATCAGATGTTCTGCAACATTCTTCTCTGTGTGCATCACATCAATTACATGCCTTACACGATGATCTTTCCAATACAGAAAATAAAAAATATTCATCATCTGGACCATGGTTTTGATTTAGTAGGGTTGTTAGGATCTCCCTTTGCTTTGTGCTTCAGGTTTACAAACTTGGGGTATTTGCCTACGTACCTATTCCCCACAGTCACAACCGCCGCCTTCTCCTCAATCTGCTGACCAAAAAGCCGAGCAGGTTGCATCCGATGCTTGTGACCCATAGGATAAAAGTTAGACTTCTCATTCCGAAAAGGGTGACTGGTCGGCAGAAATCTACGATGACCCTTGTAACTCATCTTACTACTATGTTATAGGAAAATGGCTTCAATTTCCTCCCTATATATGGGACATCCATAATAACCATGAACATTACAATTGGACAAGGTACCATAAGCAGGAAGGTCATGGATCACCCACATCACCATTTCTTTAAGTTTGAACTCTTCACCCTTATGAGATTCGAATGCCATCACGCCTTTATCCCACAACTCTTTAAGCTCTTTAATTGACGGGGATAAGAATATATCAATATCATCACCCTGAGCCTTCGGCCCGAGTATCAATAAAGATAATAATGTGAACTCCTTTCTCATGCACAATATCAGAGGGAGACTTAAAGGTGCCATTAGAACTGGCCAATAACTTTGACTAGTACTTGTAATACCCCGTACTTTTATTGATATTTATTTATGGGATTAATTGAATTAAATGGGAATTAATTGAGAATTAATCCGGATAAAATACTAACGAGATGTGAGTTGGTATTTGATTATAATATGTATATATGGAAATATATGAATATTGAAAATATTGAATTTGTCGTGAGATATAAATACGGCAATTTGGGAAATTTTATTGAGACGCGTGTGACAGTCGCGTCAGGAATGTAATTATTTAAATTAAAAAGTGAATTTTATTTTTATCAACCATATGATCATTTTGAGTGCGCCAACGCGTCTGGAAGGGTCGAAATAGTCAGAAAACACTAGCCGGGGGTTCAGTTTGGGTCCCGGGGCATTTTAGGCCATACCGACAACCCAAAAGGGTAGTTTGGTAATTTCGGAATTTCGGGAATTAAAACCCACGAAAATTAGAGGTAAAAATATGATTTAGTCTTTACCCACTAAACCCACTAACAACACTAAATGACTTAGTGGGCTACCGGAGTTATTTAAAAAAGTTCTAAGAGTTTCCTAAGGCAACCTCTAAACCACCATTGTCATCTTGGAGAAAAACTAGTAGAGAGAGAGAGAGGAAGGAGAATTCTGCAGAGAAAGAGGGAGAGAGAGACCAACCTTCATCAATTCGACATCAAATTCAGAGAAAGATCAGAGGCAAGTGGTTTAATTATGTTATTTACAACGAATGTTTCTTCCATGTTTAGACATTTATGAAAATTTCATTGTTTTGGGAGATTGATAAAAACCCATTGAATTGGAATTAGAAATTCATATTTTGATAAGGAGATTGCATGTAGAATCATGTTTGGGAAATTATTCTGATAGAAATACATCTTTTATATCACAAAAACGGATTTGATTATGCCTATTGATGACTTTATATTTTCTAGGGTTCATGTCCATGAGATTTGGGGAATATTGGGAGATTTGTTAGTTGGGTGTTGTTTAAGATGAATTGACCCTATAAATATGTTAAAATACGACCTAAGTATGTTTAGGAATGATTAGAAACCTTAAACTGTTGTTGGAATGATGTTTAGATGAGATTGGAATAGAAGAGAATTGGGAAAAACGTAATAGGAAATTTCTGGGCTCGAACTGTCACCTCGTTAGAAGACCTGCCCAGGTCGTTCGAACGAGCTCATTCGAACGAGCTTCTAACGAGTTTACAATTTGCCTTCTAACGAGTGGGATGTTCATTCGATGCCTTTCGTTCGAACGAGATCTCGTTAGATGCCCACTTCGTTCGAACGAACTCTCGTTCGAACGACCTCGTTCGAACGAGACTTCTAACGAGTCGACAGTTTGGCCTGGTTTGATTTCTAGTGTCCCGTAACCTTGGTTAATGGTAGAGATAACCTTACCTTGATGACTAATTGATATAGTTGGGATATTCGGGATATATTGGGGAGTAAAATATAGAAGAATGATTTGAACCAAATGGTAATTATGGGTATGGACGCGTATAACTAATTACGACGTGAGGATAATGGACGATGTGTATATATATAAAACGGGGACACGTGTATTGGTATAAGAATGAGAAGTATACCACTAATAAATTATGGAATTTACTAAGATGTGTGCATGCTTAGTATGTGTATATAATTTTATGTGCATGACATACCTACCATACTTGCTATCACGGGAGGTTTACGTTCGCTTAGGGCCATCTAATCCTTGTGTGCCCGGATTTAGATTGGTACCTTAAGAACATAATGCTAGAATGACTTATTTGTGAGTTAATAAGTCAGCTGACTATGGAGCGTAAGTATGTACGTGACCCATGGATATGTTGAATTATGTTCGCCTCTATTTTTGTGTGTTATGCTTATTCTAACAATTCCTGAGAGATTCAGAATTTGTAATCCTTATGTACATGATGTACCGGGATGGATAGCAGAGTATGTGTGCACCGCAGCTTAGCCTCAGGGTGCTTGTATTGTATATTTATGATGTGAATAATATACGGTTAAATGAAAAGGAATTGTTATGTTTAATTACGAGAATAATTTATAGTAACTCCTTGAGAAGTTAAAAAGGGATAACATGCCGTGAATTATAATATTAACAATTGAGAATCCGAGTTTAATTAAAGCTATCTGTTTAAGTGATAATATTGGGAATTCATATTGTGAATCGAGTGGAAAGGTTAGAACTTATGTCGGTTTAGTTAGATATGAGAATCACTTGAATGGGTACGGTACGTTAGGAGTGCACAATTAGTCGAGAGGTGAGTATTTCATGTGAGAGCACGTCCTAACATGTACTTTGCATTCATTGTTTTAATGTTATTAAAACACTTGCTATTTTTAAAATACTCTCCACTTTCGGGCTCTGACCCGTTTGCTTTCAAATCTATTTTTTTGTAAAAACCTGTTTAGGTGCCCAGCCGCAAGGACACCATGCATAGGATTTCCATTCAGGTGACGAGCTGTAGCTGTCGTGGAAGTTACAGGGCCTTGCTAGTAGACGCTTCTTTTGTATTGACTCTATTCCGTTTTCATCATTTGTAGGGTTGTCGCCCATTTCTATTAGAGACATTATATATTTCAGTTATTCAGACTTTGGTTTGTAATTAATTTAGTATTAAGACTTGTTTTTATTATTTCAGTTGTGGTATTGTTGTGAGGAGTATTTCCTCCAGACTTATTATTATTTGTTGGTTATTCTATTGCTTCGTTATGGTGAATGGTTATGTTATCTTTTCATAATTCGTTTATTGCATGTTAATCAGATTTAATTTAAAATTTGACAACTTACTTTTTAAATACTAGGTGGTTAGTAATCATTAAATGTTTTTCGACAGTGATGCTATTAACTGAACCAACTTGGAATTTTGAATTAATTTTAATAAAGGAGTAGCTACCCGGTATTTAATTAGTCGGGGTGTCACAGTACTTAAATTAGTGAAAGGGTTAAACCCATCAGTTGAGATTGCAAGACGAACATTGTGTAGTTCTTTTGCAAATTCATGGTGTCGTACATTTGAAAGTTTCCAGACGAGTGAATCAATCGGATGACGCATCATATTCCCACCCACCTTACATCGAGCGTGCCATGTCATGGCCTCCGCTATCCACGGTACACTAAAAAATTCTTTTAACCGTGGCCCAAGTGCAAAATACTTCAAAACCTTTTGTGGGACTTGTGAGCTCTTTTGATATTTTGCAGGTTTGTCATTTACTTTCTCACAAATGACATATCTAGGCTCACCGCATACTGGACATTCGTCCTTATCTCTGTGTTCGTTGCGATACAATATGCAATCGTACTTGCATTCATGAATAAATTTGTATTTCAATCCCAAACCCTTCAAGCTCTTCTTCATGGTAGGGTAATTGTCTAGTAACTTGTTCTCTTTTGGGAGAATTTCTTTAACCCACTTAAGAATTCTGGTTACGATGTTTCCAGATAAGGAAAATTTACTCTTCAAGTTATGAAAACCAATCATTGCATATAATAATAAATGATCTTCATTGCAATCTTTATTCAATGGTCTAGCCGCATTGGCTTTCAACTTATATATTCTCAGTCATCTGGTAGTTCAGTATCAAATTGTTCATTATGCTCATTATCTGTCTCCATAGGTTAGTGGTTTCGGCCATGGTGGACTCCGTAAGCATCGTCAATTATGTCGGTCAATGGATGATGTGTTGACGAATCATTTACCACTTCCACTCGTTGGTACTCTGTTATGTGGTCGGTCACCGATAATTCTTCGGGAACATAATGTACTTGTTTTTCACCATGGTATGTCCACTTGTTATAATCTTGGCAAATTCCCCACATTATTAAATGTAACTCAACATCTTCTTAAGATTTATATTTTCCGTTCGTACAATGGGTGCACGGACACTGAATCTTCTCACTTTTAAGGTTCTTAAAAGCGTATCTAATAAATTCTTGAACGTCTTTAACATAACTATTAGCTATTTGGTCAGTCCCCCCCATACACTATTTGTATTATGGAAAATCCATTTAATAATATTCAAATTGCAGTCTTGTGTTAACATGATAAAATAAATATCATGTTGGATAGTAAAGCACTAATATAATATCAAAGAAAAGCACTAATATAGTAAACAACGCACTAATCAATCAAACTATGTAATAACTTAAATACAAGAACACACCAATCAAAAATACTACAAAACCACTTAAACTCAAATTAAATAAATTTGTCTACTGATATTATTACAACATAAGAAAATTGTTACTACATCTTCATCAGGCAATAAACTAGCCAAGTGGTAACAGAGTCTACATAACTTTTCAAAAAATTCCCTTCTCCACTATTGATGTGTGCTGGAACAGTTTCACAACCCTCATATACTGTATCAACCACGATCTAACACTCACCTTCTTGTAAAGGTCGATTATGTACTAAAGTTCCTACGACAGTGGACATGAGCGTGCAGATCCCAATGACAAATTTACCGCTCAGGTCTTGTGTATAGTATTTCTCACCATAGTCACTGTGGGTTGTTGATGATGATCCAAGACCTGTGCCATGCTGAGGTGATGAGAAACGGAATGTTGAATGAGGAATCGGAATGTGTGGGGGGAATGGAGAACGAGGATTTTTTTTAGGAATTCCTGGCATTTGTGGAGGAAACCTGGATGCATAGGGGGCTGCAGGGGAATATGCCCAGTTAAAAGGGACATAATTTGTGCAAGTTTATCATTCACACCTCCCAATTCATTTTGAAGCCCCATTATATCCCCTTCAGTCCTAAATTGATGATCATCGCTAGACGCGAAACGCTTATTAACAGAAGAAAGCTCGTCCACGAGAGGTGCGGCGTGTTTGAATCTTGTTTTTGACATATACGATCCCAAACCTCTCGTCCTCCCTATGTGGTGCTTCCCAAAGGTTTATGCGATGGCATTATTGTCAATATACTCGATTGGGCTTGAATCTGACTGACTACTGATAGACTATTGATTCTAGAGTCTTGGCGAAGTGAGGACGGAATTTATTATCTTTGTCTCGTCTATCATGCACGTACAAGTTGGTCCTATTTAGTGTCTTTCCTTTATCTGGGCTATAATTCGTAATGGTCGTCCACTCGTTCTTCAAATCTTCATAAGATTTCAAGCCAAGCTAATGGACATCAATTTTTTTGGCCATATTCTGCTTATTTTTCTCCCTTTGCAACATTTTGGAGGTCTTAGGCTCATTTTCCAGAAAATAATTCCATTGAGAGTTTGGCATCTCAACGGTCGAAGGGACTTTGTCTTTGAGTGCCAAAAAGTCGGAGCTTGATGCTCCCTTAGGGAAATGCTTCTGCCTCAGTTTTCTCCGATATGTTCGGAATTGTTTAGAAACCAGAGAAAGCACATTATTTTTTGAGTTAGAGGAAAATGAAAACCATTTGCTGAATTGCTCGTAGATGTCATCTTTAATAGCTTTATCTACGAGGTTCCAATTATCAGCTCCTCCCACTCCCACATTAATTTTTTTCAATGACAAACACTAGGCTTTAAACTGTTGAATGTGATTCTTATCCCTTGTGGGGTTATTTCCCAAAAGAGAGAACCCAATGGGCTTCTTCTCAACTGACCCAGCAGTTTCAGGAGCATTGGGTGTGTCTGTTGGATTAGTGGGAGGAGTACCTTGCCAACTACAACTCGGAGTAGGGGAGTGATCAGTTTGTGGAGAAGGAGTCCCATGAATAGTTAGTGGAGTTGAGTATTGCTCACCAATTGGTGATGAAAATTCTCCTTGTGGTTATTGTTGGTTGGGGCGTTGGTTTCATTATTGCCCGACATTATCTACAAAAACAATAAAATTTAAAAGTGTATCTATAATATTAGATGCATAATTTCAAAGTTCAATATGAAAATATAAATAACAAAATAATTTTTTTGACCGTATATTCTAATCTACCTGTTCATGGTAAGACTTTAACAAAAGTTCAATGTGTCTGCTCTCCATCCATTCTGGATTTGTGTTTAAAAACCTATGAATTTTTGCACGTGTCCAATTAGGAGGAAGCGTATCTATAATGGATGCATAGATGTCAGTGACATGAACTCGAAATCTCATCCTCTTTAGCCTATTGGCAAGATCGAGTTTGACGTGCATATGTTGTGAGACATCACAGTCTTCGTCAATGCTCTTTGTACGTAATTCTATCCATAATGGGTGAATTTTTTTCCAGCATTCTCTAATAGGGTAAGCAAGGTCAGTGCTCTATCGGGATTATGTACGCGATATATATATTGTACATCTTCATCCCAACATTGTGCCAGGGAAAACAGAATATGATCGAACAAATAGTCTTGCTGGAAATGAACTCCATGGTTTACAAGGTAGTTAAATTGTTTGATCTTCCTATTCGCATACCAATAAATCGAAGTACCCACTTTATGAGGATCATTAATGAAAGAGGTACGAGTGCGGACCAATTGTCACATTTCATACTCTTGTTGCCATCGATTATCACCGTGACTCATTTTTCCTGAGAATAATGAATGAGGGCGTGAATATGATTCCTATAAATAATGGCTCTAATGAATCATTAACTAGTTATTGTGTACGAGGGTGTGGATATGATTCCTATAAATAATGGCTCTAATGAATAATCAACCGTTAATTTATTATGTTTTGAATACCTACTTTTGTCATTTAACCCAACATTCCCTAAAATTGACCCTTATGTTTGGTATTTTTTTAATGGTCCGGTATTTTTTTAATGGATAGGTATTTTTTTATATTTCAACACCAAACTTAAACCAACAATATCCATAGAATTAAAATTTTTCCTAGTTTGAAAATTAAACCAACAATATCCATTAAATTAAAATTTGCCCTAGTTTGAAACTTAAACCAACATTAATCATATATATGTATTTTTTTTAGAATACATGCACAATACACAATGATAATTTATACACACCTACGTACACAATACACACACGTATACACACACACAGAAATACACACACACACACACAATGAAATAAATAACAAGGGTTTGGAAATACACACACGCAATGAAATAATTAATAAGGGTATGAGATTATATACACACATATACACACCCCCACACCCACACACATACACACACACACACATATATACACACATGTGAGGATACACAAAAATACACATATACACACATAAATACACACAAAAATAACAATTAAAAAACTAGGGTTTCGATTACCTTTAGAGGTTGTAAATGAAATCACCGAAGAGAGAGGGAGGCAAAATTGTTTTCGAGGGAAATGAAAACCCTGTTATGGGTTTTTTAAGTACAAAGACCATGTTCACGGCTTAGGGTCGTGACCCCATGACGTGATACCTTTATTTTTAACACGTCAGCATGGAAAAAAGTCCATGGTCATGGTCAAAATCCGTGACTCAATCCTTATAATGGTCACGGTCCTAAGCTGTGACTATAGTGGTGTGTATTTGGGCCCCCTGGTCAAGGTCATAAGCCATGACCCCATCCATTACCACACTTGGAAAGAACCTTGGTGCCGTAATGGTCACGATTGGGTCAGGGTTATGAGCCATGACCCATGAGACACACGATTAAAATCCCTGACCACCTACAAATTGATCCATGACCACACTCGGTCTTGGACTTGGTCACGCTCATTTGCATGTAGTCACGGCTCTTGGTCGTGACCATCTGGTCACGGTTCTTATCCGTGACCCCATTTCCATGACCATTTCCTATTTTTGGTGTAGTGTAAGTATTTTCTAACATGGTGAATGCGTGTGTTAAAAGGGTGATTTTTAATGAAAATACTAGTGTGGGTCGGTTAAAATGAAAAAGGGTAATTTCGATAAAGAAATGGTTTTAGGCTAATTGAAGTGGAGTTATTTTCCAAATATTTAACCGTGTATGTTAAATAAAAGGATGAATGTCAAAATGAGAAAACAAAAGTCTTTTACAAGATTAAGGTGAATTAATCTGGATAATAAGGTTTTTGGAAGTAAATTGTTTCATGCATAAAGTATATGTATACGTATGTTTATATATGTACACAAGGTAGTTGTATGCACACGTAGGTATAATGAATTATAGTCTTCTTTCTGTCGTGTGATTCTATACTGCATTTATATATTTCCCACTAAGAATTTGACTCACTCCCTCGTCTTTTTACTGCAGGTTGGGTGTGGTTTCATATTTTGAGAGAATTATACATGTAAGTACTTCCTTTTATATTACGTTAGTAGCTGTGTATGCTTGGACTTCAAGGTGCCCCGGTGGGTCCCTTACATAGTTTAATTTGAAATTCGAATCGCATGATAAATAAGTGAAACGTTAATTAAAATAAAACTGGACTAGAAACATTATGTAGGTTATGTCATTGCACATCACACCTAATGCTCGGTTCAGACCTAGTTAACTACGGGCAACCCATAAATTTGAGCTGCGGCGTTATGGCTACAAACTGGCATCTCAAACCGAACACTATATCTCCAAGTTTATTCGAAGACATGTTAGTGATTGATCTCCATTTTCTGGATCCGTTACCGACACTTTATGATGGTACAAAACTTGTGGTTTTCATGGATTAATATAAATTATATTCTAGGATGTTTATATTTTAAAACCGAGGATTTTAAATAATAGAATTTTAAAAATATTTTTTTCAAAGTCTCATTAAAATGAGATTGGATCTCATTCAAATGAGATTGTATTCTCATTTGAACCAGCTACAAACGAACTTAAAATGACAGTTCCCTATCTTAATAGAACAATATCGTTAGAAGCTCATTAGAAGGATGTTCGAACGAATAATAGGGTTTGGTTAGAACGAGACTAGATGTCGTTGGAAAGAAAGTACTATTTTCATTTGAACGAGGCTTAATTTCATTCGAACGACCTCACCGCCTTAAAATTCATGGTTTTGTTATAAAAACCTATTTTTTCAGAATTTGTCAAGAACATTTGCAGAAATGATTTTCCAATACCTGTTACAAAATTTCTCATTTTTGGTTTATCAAAACCACTTTTTGTTTAACGAATCGTATATCCCCATATGTTATTTGTGAGATTTATGAAACCCTAGTTTCTATACACTTTGAATAAACCCTAGTAGAGTTAATCTCTATGATTGACTTGTGGAATTAAATTTCTACTACCGAAGAAGAGGAAGGTTGATCGGTGGATACTCAGGGAAGGTCACTTCCTGTAGACGGCGCTAGACTTGGCTATGTTATGTTGAAAAAAATTAAAGACTCTTTGCATTATACTTAGCCATTTTAAGTAGTCTGTAAGTCGACTGTGTCTGTCAATTACTCTATAGTACTAAATAAATATTTTTCCCTTTTTAGGGATTTTTCCTTACTTCTTTGCATGGGTGATTTGATTGTGTGTTTGATTAGAATTGAAGTTGTACTTTATCACCACATGAATACTTAATTGTTAATCAAGATATACATTGATTAAAATTGGAATTTGACTGTGAGGAACCTAATATACGGATTGTCCATAAGAACCCATTTTTACAAATTGGTATGAGAGAAGGTTACATACATAATGTTTTTTTGTGATCATTAAAATTTGGGTTTAGATGGATAATTTGTATAAGAGGGTGCCTAGTTTTGATGGTTAAAATTATGCATACTAGAAAGCATGTATGAGGTCTGTGCTAAAATCCATTGATGAACATGTATGTATTGTCTATGAAAGAGGGTGGAAATCACCCACTGTGAATAATGGCGATGTCATAAGTCTTGTCAATACCTCAATACCTGGACAAATGATGACTTTAATTGGAGTAACTTTTACTCACCCGACTTAAGTGCCATTTCTGGACCCGTCATCCTTAATGAGTTCCTCCTCCTCATGATATGAACCACGTCTAAGGAAGTGTGGGATATCCTCCAACTCACTCATGAGGGTATCATTATTATGAAAGCTTCTAAGCTTCAGAACCTCACCACCCAATTTGAGACCATCACCATGAATGATTATGATACTTTCAACGAGTTTTATGCACGTTTGTCGAACATAGTAAATTCTAGTTTTAATTTAGGTGAGAAAATTCCTGAGATGAGATTTGTTAAAATTATTTTGAGATCCTTGCCAACCCGTTTTATCCCTAAATTCACTCTCCTGAATTCTCTGGGAAGATTAGATACTCTTAGGCAGAAGAACTTCTAGGAGACCTTCAAACTTATGATGTTGATGTGTTTCCCACAATTGTTAAGAAAAAGTAAATAGGTATAACTTTGAAAGCTCAGTCTAAAAAGAAGAAAAAAGTTTATGATTTTGAGTTTGAATTTGATATTGAGTTGGAGGATTTAGCCTTTTTTGCAAAAAAATTCAAAACGTTCCTCAAATTTAATAAAGAAAATTCTTATAAAGAAAAGATTTTTGAGAAAAGTAAAAATGGGAATGAGGGCATAGGATTAGGTGAGATTTCATGAGTGCAAGGTTAAGAGTCACACAGCCCATGAGTATGCCACTATACTAAAGAAATAGGGAAAGAAAGTTGCACATAAGGCCAATCTTAGTGATAGTGGCGTCGATTTAATGGATTCCCGGGATGAATCGCCACATGATAAAAACTTTTGTGGATTCATGGAAAATATGTTAGCACTTGTAGTTTTTCCAATGCCGAGGAGGACATTTTTAAATGTGAGAGCCTGGGCAATTGTTCGATCCATTCTGGAGAAAGTGAGAGTGAAGAAGAGAATTTGAGTGAAGGAGAAGGTGGACTCCAAAAAGATTTTATCGATCTTTACATAGAGATTTCAAAAAAGAAAAAGCTTAATAATTATTGCTCTCTTAGGGTGTTTGACTTATAGAAGGATGTTAAAGTTTTGAGATAGTTTGAGGCATTAGTGAGTCAACTCGTGATGATGAAAGTTTCTTTGTGTGAAAAGTTGATTGTTATCGGTAGGGAGAAGACCAATTTAATACACACCATGGATAGTCTTACAAGAGATCTTCAAGCGTTATTAGAGACTCGTGAGAAACTTAAAGCCCGTATATCCAAACTTGAGATTGATCTCGAATGTGCCCAGGAAGTCAAGGTCACTTTAGAGGACATATATAAAAAGGTTGGAAAGATGCTCCTCGATCCTGCATTAGGTAACATTGAGAGGGAATAAATAGGTTATGATGGTACATCCACTTCCAAAGCTGCACCCAAGACAATTCCCGAGTGTGGCCATCTCAATTGAGATCGCATGTCGGGGTGAGGATTCGAAAGGTCATGCGCCTTTTTTTACTTAAGAACGCTCTGGCCGTCGTTGGTGTGGGGTTAATGTAAAAATATGGAGTCACCAGCCTATTTTGCACAAAACAGGCAAAAGACCATGTTGTCTCCTCGAGAGAGCGGCATCGAAGACAAACTGATGCATACGAAACCAATAGTTCGAAGGTTGGGGGCAAATTTACAGAATGGGAAGGTGTTAGGCATCCATACCGCCCTTTTGGTCTCTCACGAGCTTGTGTTGTTGTTTTCCTTTACTTCTCCATGAAGTGTGTGTGCGTGTATATATGATGGAGATCGAAATCGTTCGACCCTTACAATGGGAAGGACAGAGTGAATCCATCCAAAGGAATGTTCCCAAAATAATATAGATAGAAAATATGATTTATGCATTTATCGCGATATTGATCCTTATTATGAAACGATAATATGTATTGGATGCAATGCTAACAGACATAATATGTATATTAATACCAGAATATGATAAATATGAAAATGACAAAAATTGGAAAATTTGGACTCGAGTCTCGGGTTTTTAATCCAAGACGAATATATAGCCTATAAAGGCATCAAAGTCCACGTAGTTCGGACGCGACATAGGGATGGAGTTTATCCCATAGATCCTAATGGGATTTTATTATGTGTGTGTAGAGAAATATGTTTTAGTTTTGAAGAAGTGTGATGGATAATTCCCTTCAAAAATTATGGGTGTAACCCTTTTTTTTATAGAAAATAAAGTATGTGCAATATACTAATAAAAATGAAGATATTAATGTGTATGAACTAAAGTAATAATTAGACTATGAGTCTAATGAAATTTATGCAAAACAAAGAATTTAAAGAGAAAGGGAAGGAATTGGACCTTCTTTGAAGCATGATATTTGATCTTGCATGAGATCCCTTGAATGTGGGATGAGAGAGAATGATATTTTTGCTAAATTGGGTATGAAAAGGATGGGAATGAGAGTTTGAATGGAACTTCACATGGAGGAACTTCGCTGATTTTGAGAGAATGTTGTTGAGATCACTGATGATGGTGGATCTCTTCTCTTTTTTCCCTTGGTAGTGAGGTCATTCCCTCCTTTTATAGGGTAAGGTATTTTATCGGCACTACCTTAGTCCTGCCTATCGGCAGGTGACCCTAAACACACTACCGATAGGCAGGGAGCTGGATCTTTCAATTGACAGTTGTGTGCAGATTTTTCTGAAAAAATAGTCGTAGAATGTAATTTGTTGATTCGAATCGCACATGGGGCATACAATTAGAAAGGTACTTTAGAGACTTTCAAGAGTATTTTGGATCTATCTCAGGTTCAGGAGTTGAGTTTGGATCAAATGTGGCTCAAAAACACACGTCAGTCCTTTGGTAGGGAGGTCGCCAAATCGAAATGGATCGTTCGTTTGCATGGCAAGTTAGAATCGCACACGGGGTGGATCGGTTGAAAGGGATAGGAGATGTGTTTCGACATTCCAAAGAGTTTTGCTAGGTTTAGAAAGTTGACCTTGGTCAATCGGGACCCGAAAGCACTCGGTGACTTCTCGAGATAAAAAGGATCATTCATCCGCATCGTAAATCAAAATTTCACATGGGACTGACCTTTAGAAAGGGTATTCAGTGCCCTTCGGAGATTCATTCAGTCTTGTTCGAGCTAAAGAGTTGACTTTGGTCAAACCAAGCCCGCAAGCGCCCGATGGCCTATAGATTAATTTTTGGGGGAAAACTAATCGTTTGTCTGAACGGTTATGCTATTTCTCACATGGATTAGACCATTAAAAAGGGGTTTTAGTTCCCTTAGAAAGATTCAAATATCTTTTGCTCTGATAAGGAAGTTTTTTGAGGTCAAGTCAGTGCCCGGGAGTGCCCAGTGGTCTTTATATCAGTACTCATAGTGCGACCTAGGGTTTATAGTGAAATGGGGCAGTGCAAGGGATCTATAGAGAGACTTAGAGGGGCCTAGAATGTGGTTTCTTTAGATCCCCTCGACGGGTGAGCTTGGAACAAGTGAAAGCCATCCAATAGACACCACATGATGTTTTTGGAAATAGGTCGATTCTGCAGACCTAAGGGATGAGGATGATCGGTTTAGAGGGTCGAGGTCAATTCTGAGGACCTAAAAGGAAAGTTGGGGATGTCCAATTCTGAGGACCTAAAGGGGGTGTCAATTGAGGTCAAAGGTAGGGAGTGACCGATTATGTGGGTCGAGGTCAATTCTGAGGACCTATGCCATAGTGGCCAATTATGCGAGTCAAAACCAATTTTGAGGGCTTAAGTTAGAGATGACCGATTTTGAGGGTTGAAACCAATTCTGCGAGCTTAAGTAGAAGTGACCAATTTTGCGGGTCAAAGCCAATTCCGAGGGCTTAAGTAGAAGCGACCAATTCCGAGGGTTTAAGTTAGGGGTGACCAATTCTACGGGTCGAAGCCAATTTTGTAGGCTTTAGATATGGGTGACCAATTCTGCGGGCTTAAGATAAAAGAAACCAATTATGAGGTTTGAAGACAATTTTGAGGGCTTAAGTATAAGCGACCAATTATGAGGGTCAAAGAAAATTTTGAGGGCTTAAGTAGAAGTGGCCAATTATGCGGGTCAAAGCCAATTCTGTGGGCTTACGTAAAAGCGACAAATTCTGCGGGCTGAAGTCAATTCTGAGGGCTTAAGTAGAAGCAACCAATTCTGTGGGTCAAAGCCAATTCTACAAGCTTAAGTAGAAGTGATCAATTCTATGGTTCAAAGCTAATTCCGTGGGCTTAAAATAGGGGTGACCAATTCTGTGGGTAAAAGCCAATTATGCGGGCTTAAGTAGAAGCAACCAATTCTGCGGGTCAAAGCCAGCTCTGAGGAGTTAAGATTTCTTGGGGAAATTTGGAGACTCCACTAGGGATATGTCTCCTATAGTTCTGCTGGGGATTTTGGGGTCATATGATTTTAGGTTCCACTGAGGAAGAGGGAATGATTTGAGGATTGTATTTTTTCTTAGTTGGGGAATTTCTTGGTTTTTGTGGTGTCCTTTGGGAACGTTTCTAGGGAGATATGAAATTGATTTTGAGAATTCCACTGGGGATATAAGAGCTCTTCCATGGAAATGAGTGTGGTAAAAATGTTTTTTTCTAGTGAAAAAGGTTATAAAATCCATTTGGTAATTTGGGAATTTTTTGGGGATTTTTGAGATTTTCTGGCATTTTCTAGGAATTTTTGTATGAAATTTTAAAGAGGGTGCCGAACGACATGGATGGGAAGGTGAAAAATGTAGTGTCAAGGTATTTTGGGGTACCTCAATCAGGTGAAGGGACATTGCCGATTGGTGGGTGGCAGGGAGATGACGTTCGGCATGCCCCTTGGCCTCTTATAAAAAGGGGGTGGGTTCTCCTCATTTTCCACAACTTTCTCACTTGCCTTCTTCTGTAATTACCTTATGAAAATTGTTCTAATGTTCCAAAGTTAAAAGATGACTGAGTTCTCAAGTAGTGCAACACACATGGCATGGCTCGATGCTAACGATTGGGCAGGTTTGGAATGGAGGGATAGGACGCCCCTTGATTTGTGCAGCAAAAACTCTGTTGACTCATTCGAGCTAGTGGCAAATGATCGGACTCTCTTATGTGATCCTTCAGGTCATCGCTCTTGTAGGGTGGTGAACCCTGGTGGTTATGTAAGTATGGATGACCGTTAGTATTCTCTTCTTTTTTCTTGGCGATATTTCCGCATTTCTTAAATTTTGACAAGGTTTTTTGCCTTTTATTTTTGATAGTCTGATGTTTCTATGTCTACTATGCATGCTCGAGGGATGACGGGGATTAAGGATGTTTGGGAGAACCTTCCGTCAATGGTTCATTGGATGGTGTCATCAGCCAGTTTTGGGAGATTGGCGTCTGCTTTGGATGAGACGCTTTATTCTATGGTTGTTCTCTGTGCAATGGGGGAGAGGTGGTGGGACACCACCCACACCTTTCATTTTGTCTTTGGGGAGATGACGGTGACTCCATAAATGTGCAGCGGCTACTGGATCTGGATTGTGAGGGGGTGCACATTGAGATGGATAGGACTCTAAAGGTGATGCCTGAGGCGGTGATAGTGGCATTGGGTGATGTGGAGAGGGTGGTCTCTGGGACTCTCTTCATTTTCTCTTTTAAGGGATTTATTTCTAAGGAGTAGGATTGACTAGAGTGACAGGCGGAAGGTGCGAAAGATGTCCCATTCTTGTATTCTACTGGTGTTGGGGGGTTTCTTGGTGGCAACAAGTGGCGACATCATCCATTACTGGTATTTGCCATTCTTAAGGGTGTTTTCGAGTATCCATCTTTATGACTGTGGGAGCCTGACCTGGCAACCGTTTATTATTATCTTAATGCGTTTAGCCGGTGCTGCCGATAATCTTTTACTAAGGCCACGTATTTTCTTAAGGTATTCTTTATTTTTTGCATTTTCTTTTATGCATTCACATTTTTCCTTCATGCGTTTTATTCTTGATTTCTCAATTTTTGGCCTTTGCCCTTTGCAGATGTGGTTCTATGAGGTGATTGGGTTTAACATCCAATTTATGGCTCTGTAGGACGAGTCTATTGGGGATTTCTGCCAGATGTACCGGTGGTGAAAGTCAAATCGGTAGTCGAAGAAGTACCTTTCTATGTAGGTGGTGCATAAGGTCTTCAATGGCCTGACGAGTGAGCTGGTAAGTCTTTCTTTTTTTCTTTTGAGATTGTCATTCCTTTGATGGTCTTTTTTTCCACATTTCACTTTTGGAAGACAAGTTGTTGGTCACTAGAGGAATGATTTCTCTTCCTGCGGTGCTGTGGTCTGTACATATGCAGGATGTTGATGATGATGGCTATGCTGGAGCTTTCATTCTGGGCCTGGTTTTAAAACTATTGTTGGTGATTGGGGAAGTACTAGTGGACCCCCGACTTATAGCTATTATTTTCTGGATGTCTACCATCGCAATCCTACGGCAGTGATACTGGAGGAGATTTTGAATGGTGTGGATGTTTGCGAGAAGATCATTCCGACTTTCTCAGGGGTAGACCTATAATGCTATTTATTTTGCTATCAAAGAGATTTCGCATGGAGGTCCCACCTAAGTATCCTTTGCTGGTGGTGCCAAAATATTTTCACATTATTTCATCAATGTAGGCCTGGTCATTGAGAGCTGGGAAAACTGGTTCGTGGAGCCCGGGTCTCGAGGCTTGCATTGGTCAGTGCCTTGGTGGGGGGTGCTGTTGCCCATTCTGAAACTCGAAGAATACCAGTATGTTCGGTTGGTAGGCCTCCAGCAGACCTCTTTCTACTTTTTTTGGCAGCTTCTGTGCCAATTTGGTTGGGAATAAATTATGCCACCACGGACACTGCACTTGTTTCCTATGGAGGATCTGACAAAGCGTATGCGCATGCAACTCGTCTCTTTATGGGAGAATCATTAACCATCGACCCGTCCATCCTAGTATATTGGAAGATTATGGCATATCTCAGGGGACTACATGAAGTGGATGTGGAGAAAGGTAGTTTCCAAGATACTGGTTGTGGAGACTGGGCAAAGGTGGTTCTCTATATCTAACACCATGGAGGGAGGTGTTGTGGTTTTCTCCAAGCTAGTCTGGGCTAATCGTTCTATGGAGCTTCTACGGCACTCTATTCAGGCAGGGGAAGTTTGGGGACCCCAGGATGCCGATGATGATGAGGTTGGTTCTTTCGGCACCTGTGGGTAGGATGTGTGCAGCTTTTGTAATGGGTGTGATTATGTGTTTGGGAATAATTTGTGGGTTATTTAAGATGTAGTGGGACTTGCTTTTATTTGGTTTTAGGAAGGTAGGGGTAGGCTGATAAGGGGATTCGTTTGACTCCCTTTACTGATGTAATCATACCAAAATTTTGAATAATGAAATAAATGAGTTTTTGATCATCTAGTTGTGCCTCTTGATGAGTTTTACATTTGAATTATCTATACCAATCGCTAAGGCATACATAATCCTTTTGTTCATGTATACGTTAAAATGAGCTGTCAGTCATGGGGATAAGAAGAGAATATAATTTTGAAAAAATAAGGGAATCGTGCTCATGTAAAGGGTATGACTGCCTACGTACCTCTGGGGTTTTTAAAAATTTTCTGAAATTCATTTTTGAAAGCAAATGAATTTTTAGAGGATTAGGCCCCACGTAGTTTTGGGTAAAGGGAAATGCAATTTTTTTAGAATAGAAGGGAGATGAAAAGAATAGTAGCGTGCCGAGATTTTGGACTAGGCGTATAATTTCTTGAGACGGTTTAGGTTAAGTGGACGGGCCATTTCTTCTCCATCAAGATCGGTGAGCATAGGCGCGCCTCCTTATAAGATCTTATTCACAATGTAGGGGCCGCTCCAATTGGGCTTGAATTTCCCCTTGGGATCGCAGATGGGCTCTATAATCTCTTTGAGGTCTAAGTTCCCTTCTTAGACACTGCATTCCTTGACTCTCTTATTGAATGATTTCACTATACGACAATGATACCTTTGTATGTGATATTGAGCTTTCAACCTCTTTTTGTCCAAGAGTGACAACTCGTCGAGATGGCTTTGATGCCAATATTCCTTGCTGACCTTCCTTTCAAGAGTGATGTGAAGCAAAGGGATTTATAGCTCTACGGGTAGGACTGTTTCCATGCCGTAGACTAGAGAGTAAGGGGTAGCCCCAATAGAGGTTCAAAGTGAAGTGCGGTAGGGATCCGGTCATCCCAATATAAATAACTCTTGGTCATCTTGTTGATGCTGGCTTTGAGGTTTTTATTATCTTCTTCAACTGCTCCATTGGTTTGAGGTTGGTAAGGAGAAGATTTTAATATCTGACTCCCATACTCATCGACCAACTCTGTAACTTCTGCCTCGAAGTGTAACTCGTTCTCTGATACAAGATCGTGCGGGACCCCATATCGACAAATGATATTTTTTAGAAGAACTTGGCCACCTTCTTGCTATTCATCACTGCATATGACTAAGCTTCAACCCATTTAATGAAGTAGTCAATGGCAACCATGATGAATTCATGTCTGTTGGATGCTTTGGGTGTAACCTTCCCTATGATGTCAATTACCCATGTGGAGAATGGTAAGGGAGAAGTCATGTTATATAATTTCCGTGGAGGCATGTGTTGTAGGTTAGAAAACTGCTGGCATTTAAGGCATCTTCAAATGTAGACTATTCAATCCTGAACCATGGTAGTAACCCTATCAGATGATCTTCTTAGTGAGCATATGGTCATTCATGTGGGGTCCGTATTCCCCACTACGGATTTTCTGCATTATTTCTCCAATGTCAGCCCATGCGATGCAATGAAAATGGATTTCATCGAAGTTTCTCTTAAATAGTGCTTTATCGAAGATAATGTACTAGGCAACCAGTCTATGGAGGGTTGTTTTGTCTTTCTTGTCATAACCTTGGGGATACTTATGATGCTTGAGGAGGCACCAAATATCATACTACCAGTAGTTGGCTATCTTGGGGTCTTCTTCTGTGCTAAGCTCAATGTGGTAGCAGTGGGTTAGTTTATCTTACTTTTGGACAAGGAAAGGGGCCATGGTTATTCCTTCGGGCATGTCAATCATAGAGGCTTAGGTGGCAAGGGCATCGACTATGTTGTTCTTTGCCTGGGGCACGTAGTGGAAGGTGATTTCTTGGAATTAGGAAGCTAGATCTCCTAAGTGGGAATGGAAGGGTAAAAGTTTCTTGTCATTGACTTTCCATTTTCTGAGTACTTGATCGATGATGAAGGCTGAATCCCTAAAGACATCAAGGTATCGAATTCCTTTCCTAAGGGCAACTTTGAGGCCTACCGTGCACTCCTCATATTCAATCATGTTATTGGTGAGTGTGAGAATCATCAGGGGTAATTAGGAGTATCCCAATGCCATACCCTTTCTTTTTGGCAGCACCGTCAAAGAACATTTACCATCGAATATCTTCTTGGGATGTATAGAGTATATTCCCATCTGGGAATTCAAAAATCCAGACATCGACTTCTTCCATAAGGTAGTCCGTAAGGTAATCAGAGATGGATCTTCCTTTCATGGATTTTTGTGTGACATATACAATATCAAACTTGGCTAAAAGCATCAACCAACGGGCCATTCGACTGTACAGGGCGGGCTTCTTGAGTAGATGCTTAATGGGATCCATCCAGGATACTAGTTTGATGGGAAAGGCGAGCATGTAGTGGCGTATCTTTTGGGTGACCCAGATAAGGGCGACACATGCTTTATCCAGAGCTATGTAGTTAACTTCATACCCGACCAACTTGCGAATGGCATAGTATATGGCTCTCTCTTTGCAGGTTTCTTCAAGGTACTGGGAAAGCAAAGCCCCAACTGCAATATCTGTCACGGTTAGGTATAGGAGTAAGTGAAGACCAGGTTGCAGAGGCATGAGTATCGGAAGTAGGGTTAGGTATTGCTTTATTCGGTCAAAGGCTTCTTGGAAAGCTTAGTTCCAAACCTTGGTCGAATCCTTTCAGAGGAGTTTGAAGATGGGCTCATAGATATAAGTCAACTGGCTGATGAACCGATTGATACACTGTAATTTCCCAAGGAATCCTTGGGTCTCCTTCTCCATCCATGGTGGTGGCATATCGAGTATGGCTTTCAGCTTAGCAGGATTTTCTTTTATCCCTTTCTCACTAACCATGAATCCCAAGAGTTTTCCTATGGTAACGCCAAAGACACATTTGTGTGGGTTAAGTCACATCTGATATTGTCGCAGTCATTCGAAGAACTTTCGAAGAGCGAAAATGTTACTTTCCCTAGTTTTAGAATTAATAATCATATCATCCATATAGACCTCGACTTCCTTGTGTATTGGATCGTGCAAGATGGTTGTGGAAGCTCTTTGGTAGGCAGCCCCTGTGTTTTTGAGACCAAGGGGTGATAAATGCAGTTTTATCTTGATGATCTGGGTGCATCTCGATCTGATTATATCTAAAAAACCATCAACGAATGACTTGAGAGTGTGACGGGCCGTGTCATCCATAATCATGTCGATATTAGGTAGCGGGTAATCATCTTTTAGAGAGGCCATGTTCAAGTCTCGGTAGTCGACGAACATGCGAACCTTCCCTCCTGATTTTAGCACGGGTACGATATTAGCTATCCATATGGGATATTCGATCACACGAATGAAACCCACGTTTAACTTTTTGACCACTTCTTTTTTAACTTGGAGCGACCATTTGGTGCGGAGTTTTCGCAGTTTCTGTTTGATTAGTTTGCATTTTAGGAGAGTGGGAGTCTTACGCTGAGCTATATCAGGGTCTATGACGAGCATGTCATCATAAGACCATGCGAAGACATCCATAAATTCCTTTAGTAATTCGTCGAGTTGCACGCGTTCATGCTCATTAAGGGTAGCCCCTATCCTATTATCGCGCAGTTGGCTGCTAGAACTCAAATTAATAATAATACTTTCATCTTAATTAACTTGAACAAGATTGTGTTATTTATTACTAAACTTCTTTAGATTAGTTAAGAATTGTTCATTTGCAAAATCATCATCATCAAGAGTTTTATTAGAATCAAGACAATTAATGTAAGGCAAAACAAGATACTCAAAAGCTTCATTTATTTCATTGATAGGAAAAACAACATTGAGAACCTCATCAAAGGAGACATCTGAGTAGGCACATCAAGATACTCAAAATCTTCGTTTATTTAATTTCAATTACATCAGAGTAGGAAGAAATAACTAAAGAATAAGAAAGGGGATACACATCAGGGTTAAGTTGAATATCAGCAGGTGACACATGTGCAGCATGCCAGTTGAGGAGTGGTGCATCAACATCGTTGATCAGGTGGGATGGATCCGATTATGTAGCCCCTGAGTGGATTATAAGAATGTTATCCCCAGTGTCTGCAAATTGAATGAATCCTCATAGTCACTTTCCTCGAATTCTCCGGTATCAATTATGGTTTTCTCTATGAGCAGTGGCACTTGATGCTGGGAACCCTGGACCCATGAGTAGTTGTCTTGGAGAAAGATTTCCATTCCAGGTTTCACCTTTTTGTCTCCATGATCATACCATGGTTCCGAAAATCGACTAAAGGAGAAATATTCACCCTCTCTGATGAATCTTCCGTTCAAGGAATCTCTCAAAATAGTCTTGGCACTTGTTAACCTTCTCTTTAGTCGAGGCTGATGGATCATTATGAGTTCTTCTATCGATGGCTGGTAGCCCAAGCCACAGGGAGGAAAATCCTTCTTCAACATAATGGGTTCAAGTATCCCTTGTTGTCTTTATCCCAGCTCTAGTCCAAGCTTGAAGTGAATATTCTTGAACATTTGGATTACATTGACGTTGCCATGAGGGTTATATTCTAGATAAACCCTATTTTTGAAATTGTCCCGTGCTAAGAGTAGAAGTGGTTCAACTCAGAAACCTAACAGAATCATATCATTTGTCCAGTGTTGTATCTCTAGTACTGGATTGCTGGTGCTTGCATTCTTGACATTATCATCGTCGCCCAAGATGGTGATGACCTTCTTATTGTCGAAGAACTTCAGTTTCTGATGAAGGTAAGAAGACACCCCCTTGATGCTATGGAGCCATGGTAGTTTGAGAAGTAGATTAAAATAGGCTGGGATATCGATGACATGGAATTCAATAATCAAATTAATAGGGCCATCCCCTAGTACAAGATTCATGGATCCCATCATTTCTTGGCTGGTATTATCATACGCCCGTACTGCAGAAGATGTTGGAGCAAGGTCGCTTACCTTTAGTCCCAAGAAATTGAGGGTTCTTAACGGTAAGACATTAATAATTGATTCATTACCAATAAAAGAGAGTGGGACAGCCTTTCCCATGACTTCAACAGAGATGTTGATAGTATAATTGTGGTTTGGACCAATCGTGGGGATTTCTTATTTAGAGAAAGATAGAATTCTTGTAGAGGTTAGGGATCTGACCAGATTCACTGCTTCTCCTGGAGGGGTAGAAGGAGGAAGCATAGGTCCTATGAGTAGCTTGATCAAGGCATTTTGGTGCAGCTGGGAAGGCATAAAAAGTCCCCACAGAGTGATGTTGGCTTGGGTTTTCTTCGATTGATCGAGGATCTTGGTTTCTTCGAGGGTCATGTCTAGCATAAGAAAATTCTTAACACCCTTGCCTTTGTCGTTTGTTGATGGATGTAGACTTGGGGTTTAGTAGTGCCTCCCTGACCTGGCCATGTGGTTCACAAAAGAGGAAAAAAAACCCTGTTTCCTCATAGATCTTGGGTTATTCAACCACCTTATTAATCTCTCCTAGTAGTTCCTCAAATGATATCATCCCACATATACTGACTATCGAACTAGCCTTTTTTGGACCCTGTTCTGAATCATCCATCCAGTAGCAATGACATTATCTTTCCATGAAAATTAAATACATTCCACAACTTTAATGGACTCTTCATATAAGTCCTCCCATTCTTCGGGGAGGTGTAAAAGCTAAGGGACAGAATAAATCCACCATGATCTGGACCATATCATCTAAACTGACTTTATCGGTCAGTACCACCCAATTATTTGACTCTCGGGACCATTTTCGATCTTTTAAGAACAACATACCGAATCTCTGACAGTCAATGATCATATAAGAGGGAAATTTAATCCCAAACTCTAGGAGTTGGTTCAACACTTCTGATAATTCCATATCTTTACCTCTATAATGGGTGCGAATATTGATGCATGTTGTGGTAAGGAGTGATATAGCATGATCGGAGAAGCTGGTAGGGTATAGGAGAAAGTATGGTCATGTTTGGAGAGGTTTAAGAGAGTATATGGGTATGATTGGTGATTTTCTTAGTATGATCTGGGTAGATGGATCGAATTCTGGGTTTTCTTCTAGGAAGATGACATTTGTACGATTCAGGAGGGGATTGTGGGTAATGTTTAGTTTAGGATTGCCTAGTGGGGCGATGAAACCCTAGGTAATAAGGCCTTGGATCACATTTCGAAAGTGGAAACACTAGTTGGTGGTATGATAAAAAATTTAGTGAAAGCCACAATAGGCATCTGATTTGAAATTTTTGGGAAGTGGGTTTGGAAATGGATGAGGGTCTAATGTTATAAAGGGGGCTTGAAGGTAATCCTGAGATTAGGGATAATTGCCTTATTTACAATAGTATATGGGGTTAAGGCAGCATGGCAACTCTGCAAGGTAGCTTAAGTGTGGCAACTCAGTGTGGCATCTCAATGAGGCAGCTTAGCGCGACAACTCATATTTTAGCTTGTTGTGTTACTTAGACATATTATATCTTTTGTTTGTACTTACTATGAGCTATAACGATTGTAATGATGTAACAAGAATAATGATTATGTGTGAGGTTGAACGGTACTCGCGAGAGAACAGGCTTGACAGGGCCTGGGATAACTTTCATTCTCTATCGAATGACCTCGCCATGGGAACTTTGGAGGGACCTGGTTTGGAGGATTGAAAAGTCAGGCCCCGTTGGGGCTTGTCCTGACCATCTTAAATACACCTGGTAAAACACCGAAGGACCCTGATTGTGGAACCTCGGGCAGAGAAGCTTGGATATCAATCGGGCATTGCATTGTGAACCAAATAACCCTCTACTTAATGTCACATCTACTTTAGGTGATGTCATTAGCCAGCTAAATAATGTCAGACATGCACTTCAGTAAACCACCATGGTATTTGGGGCTGTTAGACAGTTGGTGAGCCACCTCTATGACAATAGCCCCCTGACACGTAGTGGTTAGGCAAAAGACATGTCATTGCATTTAATTTTTATGACGTGGAGACATCTAGTGCATCAGGTATTTAATGTTTGTGACATAAAGTATGAGGGATGTCTTTCAAAAGCATTAATGGCGGAGTTGCCTCGGTGATGGTGTGGGAGGCTATTTAAGGACCCCAACCACCTCTGAGGAGAGGATGATCTTTTGAGAGTTCAGAAGTTATTACTAGAGATAATATACATCAGAGAGAGTTATTACAAACTAGAGAGTTTACTCACCCACCATTGTCATTTATTACGAAGATTTTAATACTTGACAGAGATTCTTGAGGGTGGCTGGTGTGTTTGGCTGCCTACCGAGGTGTATCTAGGATGCTTACTTATCTCTCCCTCTAACCATATTACTTCTAAGTTCATTACTACCTTCTGAGTTATACACGGGAGATTTTTGAGTTCAAATTGAGTCTATCTTCATTGAGTCAAGTTTGCATGTCTTGTGGTTAATCAATAGTGTTGCTATTTAACTTATCATTAATGTACTCAAAAAGGGGTTACTCCTCCATCTTATCTAAACTAAGATCTTACAAATGGTTTAATAAGGTTTTCGAGCATGAAGCTCGATGTATTCCTTTCGGACTGAGTTACGGTGGATTTCTAGTGCCCATGAAGTGGAAGGCTGAGAGATGTTATTGATGGTTAAAACTGCGGTATAGACTGGTTTTTCAAACTTTCTGGGAGCGAATTGTCTAGATACTTTCTTTGGTTCAACTTTAGTCTTGGCAAGGCCTTTTTAACCTCCAATCCTGCTTCTCGAAGGGCTAAAAAATGAGGGTAGTACTGTCCTCCCATTGTTTCTTAGACATGGGGTAATAATTGATTTTCATAATGCTGACTTGCTCCTCTTCGGAAGGTCGATTAGTCATGGTGGATACTTTCTCTCTCCACCTTGCTATGAAGTTCCCGATCGACTCCCCAGGATTCTTCTTGAGCAACTTTAAATCATGATGGGTAACGTCTAACTCTTCATTATTCTTGTAGTATGACATGAATTCACGTGCAACATCTTCCTAACTGTAGATTCTACACTCCTCGAGAGATAAGAACCAACGGAGAACGCTATCCTTCAAGGTCTGTTGGAATATTTGGGACATTATTTTCTCAGAGGCCCCTAGGAGATTCATGGCTAGGTGATAGCTACAGAGATGAACGATCGGGGGGTCCGTTACCCTCGAATTTCTCGATGTTGGTTATCTTGAACTTTTTTGGTAACCTTGATTTAGGATAGGAAGAGATGTGGGTGTAGTCCGTGTAGTTTCTAGAGAGTTTGACTTGGTCAAATTTCTTGGTCAAGATCTTGAGGTCTTCCTTGAACTTGTTCAAATCTTCCTCCTTTGGATCAATGGTCATGGGTAAGTTAGCCCTTGGCTGGGCAAGATTCGACATAGGAAGTTGGGCTGGTAGTGGCCCATTAACAGGAGGAACACATGGAGCGTGGTGATATTTATCGAGAACCAAATAGTCTCCGGTGCAGGCGAACCCATAGCATGAGGGAAGAGGACCTTGGGCTCTTCGAGAATATGAGTCGGATTTTGTTGCATCTCATGAACCTTGTTTTGAGGGTTGTCAATATTGGCGG
Organism: Sambucus nigra; assembly: GCA_949130495.1. NCBI lineage: Eukaryota > Viridiplantae > Streptophyta > Magnoliopsida > Dipsacales > Adoxaceae > Sambucus > Sambucus nigra. Next base: position 318,063,423 of record OX422215.1, on the reverse strand, counting down.
TAAGTTGAGCTAGGATCGTCATCAAATACGGCTCACATCCGGTACTTGGTCTGTGTATTCTCCATGGAAAGCGGATGAATTCTGGACTCGAGGGAAGTGAGGGGACTGACAGAGCTTCGGGGCGGTTCAACTGAAGACCAAAGCTAATATAGAGCCAGACCAAGGGTATGCGATCGACCTGAGAAGGAGAATAATTGGTATTTATTTTTGGAAAAGTGGAAAGAACGAAAAATGTTTTTGACATTTTTGGAAAAGATGAGGACAAAATGTTTTTTTGGGTAAAAAGGAGGAAAATATTTTTTGTATAAGGAAGGAAAAATATTTTTGGTATTTTTTATAAAAGAGAAAAAATGTTTTTGGACATTTTTTAGAAAAAAAGTGGAAAAAAAATAAGACACGGGTCTCAGCATGATTATTTATTAGGTTCTCACTTATTAGGTTTACCTAAATGCAAAAAGAAATACCGGGCGGGACTCGAGCCTAGAAAAATTGGGTTTGACAAATATGTAAAAACTATGGTTGAACTTGTTACTAGGCTCATGGGCAGGGTTCTGTTTTAAAAATTGCACGAAAATTTTGGGTGGCATGGAGACCAGGCATTTTGGCAGAGTTTCAGGTTGAAAAAGGAAAATTAAATATGAGTGCCCTAGGTTTGACACCTATATGCATTTATCCAGTTGTTGGGTTAATTGGAAGGTGTTTCCTCCTTTGGCATGACTTTCACGATATACGTCTTGCTTTTGACGGCAATTGGTATGCGTGGACAAGCCATTTGATATACCTAAGTGTATATAAATTTCCTCACTATATACCTCATGGGGACAATACGTGTGAGAACGATTTCGATATACTCTACGTACGTGAACGATTTCCCTATGATATTCCTCCTGTCATGACTTCGGTCAAGCGATACGATGTGGGGGGAACCGTTTGATATACGTTGAAGGTACTTGACCAAGGGAAGGTGAGAGTCATATCATTAAGGCTAACTGCGCCCTGCCGGACTAGTGCCCATCACGAAGTGACCCCCCAATTATGGGAACAAATTTGGACAATAGCAATGCTCTTTGGTGATGTAGTGTGCAATATGAATGATTCTTGATTAATATCTTATGGAGAGAGTATCTTTATTTATGAGCATCACGCCAAGCAGGGGATAATGTACAGGTATATAAATAAATCTGTACTAGGCATGGATTATGTGAGAGTGAGTGATGTCTAATTATCTACAAGTGAGTGTGGTAGTGAATCTAAGTTTGGATCAACTACAAGTGGTGTGTGATAAGTGTGAGTGAGCATGGATATACATAAGTGTGATATGTGGAGGTGTGTGTTAGTGACACCTAAGCATGGATTTTCTAAGGGGTGTGTGCAACATGGGGATGTAAATGATCCTAGGTGCACGTGGTGTGAAGTGCACATGGAGAATTTCTACGAGTGTGTGAGTGAGTAGTGATACAAGCATGGGGTATATATGTGGGAGAAGTTCTAGAGGAGAGAAAAGGGTACTTACAAGTAGGTCCATATGCACATAAGAAAAAAATACACCCATGCAAACAGAGTCTAGCCCTCTTATGAAAAAGTCCCCAGTAGAGTCACCACTGTGTCTACCCGATCGAGATTGCGCACCGGGGTGGAGATTCAAAATGTCTCGCACCCCCTTTTTTACTTAGGAATGCTTCGGCCATTGTCGGTGCGGGGTTAATGTAAAGAGATGGAGTCGCCAACCTATTTTGCACAAAACAAGCAAAAGAACATGTTGCCGCCTCAAGAGAGTGGCATCGAAGACAAACTGATGCACACAAAACCAATAATTCGAAGGTTCGGGGTTTAAGTTACGGAATGGGAAGGTGTTAGGCACCCATCCTTCCCTTTCGATCTCTCATGGGCTTGTGTTGTTGTTTTCGTTTATTTTTCCGTGAAGTGTGTGTGCGTGTATATATGATGGAGATCAGAATCGTTAAACCCTTACCATGGGAAAGATAGAGTGAAGTTCTCCATAGGAATGTTCCCAAAATAATATATATATATATATATATATATATATATATATATATATATATATATATATATATATATATATATATATATATATATATGATTTATGTGTTTATCGCGATATTTATAATTACTATGAAACAATAATATGTATTGGATGAAACGCTAATAGACATAATATGTATATTAATGCCAAAATATGATAAATATGAAAATGCGGAAATTTGAAAAATTTGGACTTGAGCCTCGAATTTTTAATTCAAGATGCCTACTTAGCCTATAAAGGCATCAAAGTCCACGTAGTTCGGATGCGGCATGGGGGTGAGGTTTATACCATAGATCCGAATGGGATTTTATTATGTGTGTGTGTAGAAAAATATGTTTTAGTTTTGAAAAAATGTGATGGATAATCCCGTTCGGAATTTTTGGGTGTAACCCTCTTTTTTTTATATAGAAAATAAAGTATGTGCAATATACTAATAAAAATATAGATAGAACTAGACTATGAATCTATTGAAATTTATGCAAAACAAAGAATTTAAAGAGGAAGGGAGGAATCGGACCTTATTTAAAGCTTGATCTTTGATCTTCGATTAGCTCCCTTGAATGTGGGATGATAGAGAATGAGATTTTTGCTAAATTGGGTGTGAAAAGGATGGGAATGAAAGCTTGCATAGAACTTCACATGGAGGAACTTTGCTGATTTCGAGAGAATGTTGCTGAGATCACTGATGCTAATGGATCTCACCTCTTAGCTCCCTTGGTAGTAAGGTCATTACCTCCTTTTATAGGGTTGGGGGTTGCCGATTGACATTGCCTAGTCCTTACTATCGACAGGTCATTATAGACACACTGCCAATAGGTAGGGAACTAGACTTGCCAATTGGTAGTCTCGTGCAGATATTCCTCAAAAAATAGTCATAGAACGTGAGCCATTTATCCTAATTATGCACGGGGCATACCATTAGAAAGGTACTTTAGATACCTTAAAGATTCTTTCGGACCTCTCCCGGGTTCGGGGGTTGATTTTGGGTCCAATGTGGCTCGAAAGCACACATCGGTCCTTTGGACAGGAGATTGTCGGAAAGAAACAGATCGTTCGTCTTCATGGTAAGTCAGAATCGCACACGGGGTGAACCATTGGAAAGGTTAGGAGATGTATTTCGACATTCCAAAGAGTTTCCTCTTTTTGGAAAGTTGACCTTGGTTAACTGGTGCCCGAAGGAGCCCAGTGACATCTCGAGATAAAACAGATCGTTTGTCTGAACTGTAAGTCATAATCGCACACAAGGTGGACCTTTTGAAAGGGTATATAGTCCCCTTCGGAGATTCATTTAGTCTCATTCTAGATAAAGAGTTGAATTTGGTCAAACAGAGCCCAGAACGCCCAGTGGCCTCCGAATAAATTTTTGAGGGAAAACTAACCGTTCGTCTAAACGGTTATACCATTTCACGCACGAGGCAGTCTGTTGGAAAGGGTTTTGAGCGTCCTTCAAAGATTCAAAGATATTTCACTCCAAAAATGAAGTTGCTTGGGGTCAAGTCGGGGTTCGGGAGCTCCCGATGGCCTTTAGATCGGTACTCGGAGAACGACCTATGGTTTGTAGTGAAATGGGAAAGTGCTAGGGACCTAAGGAGAGACTTAGGGAGGCCTAGAATGTGGTGTCTACACCGAGTTTATAATGGATCATTTCAGCCCTCATCCATACCCACAAGGTGACCTAACTTACCAAGGAGATCTCATCATAGACATTTTAAGCAAGGTGGTCCCAAGCCTGTTAATGTTTGTTTCCATTTCAAATGAAGATGCCACCTTAGCGAATTCTATTTTAAGATAGGGAGAGTTTCTCACATGCGTCTTCCCCGATATGCTCCCACACGAGTTTCTACACATGTTCCCTCATAGACTCCTGCACCTGTTGCTCCACATACTCCCGCACTGAGAGTGCGCCAACAATCAATGTCAAACTTATTTGATTAAATTCCAATTTTAGTCCCAATAAGCCTTAACTCTTGAAAACACATGTGATTGAATAAAGAAATAATCTAAGCATGCAAGACAATCATGATTGAGGAAAAATCCCCCATAGGGGAAAAACCATATTATTTTCACTATAATTTGTAAAGAACGGTTTACACAGATTACAATGAAAATACAAGTAGTGACATACGAAATACCCTCAGGTGTCGGTTTCGATGTCGTCAGTAAGAGTTCCCGTAAGAACTCCAGAAGGTCAGCAATGGAAAATCTTCGTCTTCTCCACAAGTGTACTCCAGATGAGTAAGTATAATATTCCTTGGGGTTTAGAGGATTCACATAAATAATTGGGAAATATTTGTGCATCAAAAAGGCATTGAAACCTTAAAATATGAAGTCTGGAAATAGGGCCCATTTTGCAGAAACAGAGATATGCAGACTTGGAAAAACGTGTAGCACGAACACTGTTTAAATAAGAAGTTAAGGTGGTGCATCGTTCGAACGAAACACGGTGTCGTTCGAGCGAGATGGCATCTCATTCGAACGAGATACGATGTCGTTCAAACGACATCAGTGATGTGTCACAGAAAAACTCCTTAAAAATATTTTGTGTGATTATCATCTCCCAAACTTTGAAAAATTATTCCCAACTATTTATGAAAATAATTTAAACACTCCAATTAAATTATTATTTTTTTACCATAAGTACGTGGAGTAGTGGGCACTGTTGAAGAGTATGTTGCTTGACACATGATGCACGTACGAAGATGATGGATGCATGAATTAGGATCAAGGCCGTCGAGGATGATCCTTGAGACGTACCGAATGTAGCGATATCATACATACTTAATTATGATTTAGGATACTTGGAAAATTTCTAGATTCTACACCGGACATTTATAAACCATGTCCTTACAAATACCCCCTATGTCTATACCGGTACATACATAAAAATATCCTAATTATGATACCAAAAATAAACGAACCAACATACAATCTAATATCCCCATTAAACCCGAAAACTGGAAATACTAAATGTGTGTCTTCACAAATTCGATCATCTTCAAATCTTCAAAATTTCTATGTCATCATCAAGGTGTGAATAAAATGATTCTCCATTTTAATACCTACACACATGAGACAAGAAACAAATACCCGTGACGCGTAACAGTTTTAAATATAATGATGAGGAGAAACAAATATCAATTATGAGCAAGCAAATCATTATATAAACAAACAAGCAATTATCCCCCATAATTCGTTCTCCCCCTTTTTATGATGTCCTCAAATAGACAGATATGAAGAACACACACATGGAAATAAACTTTCTCTTTTTGAATTTTCAAAATTTTTTAAAGCAAATAAAAATACACCATGAAAGAATGCCAAAACAACCAAGTCCATGATAGCAGAAATGAAGGGATGTGAGAAAATTTAACAGGAAAATCAATACATACAACCATAACATATGTGCATGATGAATATTGGATATTTCTAACGAATAAACTCAACATCTTCCTTTGGTGTAAAATTTATGGAATTAAAAGAAATTGACTCAAGCAAATCAGCAAATCAAAGCTCAAAGTGATTTCCACACCAATAATAACCAAAATGATTTCATATTTTTTCAAGACTTTTTAAGGACGTGCAAAGTCGTTTTAAATCTCCAACCAAACTCCCTCAGATATATTTCTTTTCGAGGTGATCTAAATTCTCAAACATAGGAGAATTGGTGAATAAAACTAATGGCTCATAATTGGTATATTTTACTTTTTATTTCCATGCAATTTTTCGGGCTCTTTTAAACCTCTTTGGACCCCGGATAATTAAAATTCCTCAATTTTTTAGGTCCAATTTAAATGGCGGCTTAATCTCAAAGGATAAATGTGTACCTTTTATAGCCTTTCACTGTTTATAAAAATCATAGAAACTCACGGCAAATGGTTTAAAACATGCACACCTTTTATTTATCTTTTTTTTATCTCATTTGATTCGTTGTATAGACAAAATTGAGATGGAAACACTTAAGCCAATATGTGATAGACAAGTACAATACTCAAATAATACCGTGCATGTGTGCAACAAAGGAGATAATGAGCCAAACATATAGAAAATATCACGAATTACATCTCAAAGACTCCAATCAATGTAAAGCACATGGTTGAAATGATGTACCATCTCAAATCACTATCAAACAATCACGTGAAATATGGAATGAAGTTGTGAATATGGTTATCTTAAATGTTGTAAACAAAATGCAAAACTATTTTTGTGGTTTTCATTTTTTTTTCATCAAAATAAAATCTTTTTGCCTTTTTCTAATATAAAAACAATAATAAAAATAATAAATATACAAAAGATACAATCTAGAGATAGGAATCAAATGATATGATCAAAGAAAAAATGTATCCTACTCTAGACCTGGTGACCACCCCTCCGTCAACTGTGAAAATTCCTAAAGACTTCCTAAGACTCTCGAATCTAAGGGAATCTAAAGGCTTTGTGAAGATATCGGCTAACTGGAGGTCGATAGATACAAAACTCAAGGATATGTCATTTTCCTCTACAATCTTATGGATAAAGTGTTCGGGTATCCTAATGTGTTTTGTGCGCGAATGCTGGATTGGATTATGAGATATATGTATCACGCTCATGTTAGCATTGGAAATAGTCATGGTGTCCTGTGATATCCCATAATCCTCCAACGTTTTCTTTATCCACAAACGTTGCGTGCAACAACACCCGACGTCTATGTACTCAGCCTCTGCAGTGGACAAAGAGATGGAGTTTTTCTTCTTGCTCAACCAAGAGACAAGAACATAACCAAATAAGAAGCACCCAACTGAAGTGCTCCTATATCCATCTGCATCCCCAATCCAATCGGCATTCGAATAGGCGGAAAAAAAGTCACTAGTATCAAAGGAATACCAAATCCAAGTGAGAGAGTCACACTCACATATTTGATAATACGTTTAAGAGAGAGTAAGTCTGACTCTTTTGGAGACACCTGATATCACGCACAGACTCCAACACTAAAGGCTATGTCAGGAAGACTGGCTGTCAAGTAGAGAAGACTACCTATCATACTCCGATACAAGGTTTTCTCTACAGCCTTTCCTAAAGTGTCCTTGCTAAGCGTAGTTGAGGTACTCATCGGTGTGCGTGCGAGCTCAGTGAAGTCTAGACCAAATTTCTTCACAAGGTCTCTAACATACTTGGATTGGGAGATGGACATCCCATCCTCTAGCTAGCGAACCTGGAGACCAAGGAAGAAGGTAAGATCACCAACCATACTCATCTCAAACTCACTCTTCATCTCCTCCTCAAAGTGCTAAGCATACTGGGAGCACTTGGATCCAAAGACTATATCATCCACATAGACCTGGGGAACCAAAATAGCATCATCATCTCTCCTGACTAACAACGTCATATCAACTCCCCCTCTCTAGAAGTCACGGGCTAAGAGATAAGAAGTAAGCCTTTCGTACCAAGAAAGGAAGTTCTTGCTTCAAACCATACAAGGATTTTCTCAAATAGTAGACGTGATCAGGGGGATTAGGGTCTTCAAACCCTTTTGGATATTCCACGTAAACTTCCTCCTGTAGAATTCCATTCTAAAGGAACTCTTTACATCCATATGATATAACTTGAAGTGCAGATTACATGCGATGGTGAGTAGTAAATGGATGGAAACAAACCTCACAACAGGAGCGAATGTCTCGTCAAAGTCTACACCCTCAATCTGTGTGTAGCCTTGGGCGACCAGCCTAGCCTTATTTCGAACAATGGTACCAGTCTCATCCACTTTATTCTTTAATATACACTTGGTACCAATCACATTTGTGTCCCAGACATCATTCTTTCTAAATTGAAGAAACTCATCCTGTATAGCACATATCCAATGTTCATCTTTGAGTTCTTCCTTATAGTTCTTGGTCTCGACTTTGGACGTGTAGCAGACATGGCTAACAACGTTCTCTAGTTGAGCACGAGTATACTAGAAGGACATGACTCTTGAGAACCCAACCAGGAGTGTCCCCTAAGTAAGGAATGGGAAGCATAACGGGATCATCAGTAAGGGCATCACCCTCACCTAAAAGGTTAGAATCAATAAACGCTGGTGGTTTGTCATCTTGCATAGTGACATTTATTGACTCCGTAACCTTAAGAGCTATTCAGGTTATACACCCGATAAGCTCTACTAGACAATGAATAACCTAAAAATATCCCCTCGTTGCTCTGGGAGTCAAAATTTCATAATTGCTCTCTATCCCGTAGGATGTAACATTTTCTCCCAAAGATACAGAAATATGAAAGGTTGGGCTTTTTCCCAATCCACAATTCATAGGGCATCGTAAGAGTGTGTGAACAAATATATACCCTATTCACCGTATGGCATGTTATAGACATCACCTTTGCCCAAAATCTTCTTGCAACATTATGGCCCAAATGCATAGATCTAGCCATCTCTTGAATTATCCAATTCTTCCTCTCAACAATCCCATTTTGCCGAGGAGTCCTAACGACAGAAAATTTATGTTTGAGTCAGAGGCTATCACAGAAAAGATATACTTTTGCTTCTTTAAACTCAGTGTCGTTGTCACTACGTATTCTGTTGATAGTGACACTGTATTGATTTTGCAAGGCACGACACTTGGTCGTAAGAAAGTCCACAACATCGGATTTGTCTCACAGAAAACCTAGAATAGAGTAGCATGAGAAATCATCTGCCATTGCGAGAATGTACCTCTTACAACCTAAACTCTCTGTACGAGTAGGACCCATAAGATCCATATGTATCAACTCAAGGATGCGAGAGGTGGTAATGGAATTCAACTTCCGATGAGGGCTACGAATTTCCTTTCCCAACTGACAGGGTCCACAAGATGCAGAAGTTGGCTTTCCAAGTGATTGTAAGCCACGTACTATGTCTTTTTTGGCTAACTTTTCCAAATCTCAAAAGTTCACATGACCTAGGCATTGGTGCCACAGATCCACAGAAGTGATTATGGTACTGTTGCAGACAAATAAGTACTCAGGCATGATCCCATAACAGTTGTGTTTAGTCCTCATCCCATGCAATAAAACTTTTATATTTTGATTATAGACGTGGCATTTATTCCAGTCAAACTTTACTACAAGGTAACAATCGCACAACTGGCTAATGCTGAGTAAATTTTCTTTAAATCCTTTGACGTACAACACATTCTCTATCTTAGGAAATCTTGGTAATTCGACTATACCTCATCCCACTTTGCTAGACTTTCTCCCGTCTTCAAAAGTGACTTTACCTTCCTTATGATCCTTGAGGGAGGTAAACAAGGAGACGTCACCAGTCATGTGCCTGGAGCACCCATTATCGAAGTACCACTGTAGGGAGTTATGTGCTTTAAGAGTAACATGAGCAACAAGGACTTTTACGTTGTGTTTAGGCACCCAAGTAGTGGTAACCTTATGCTTTCCCTTGTCATCGTTGACTCTAGTTGAGATTTTAGAAGTGTCCACTAACGGTATAAAAATTCGTTTGAACTCTTCCACTATACTCTGAGATGTGGTGACTAGAAACTCAACTCTCTCTCTCTAAGACTCTCAAAATCAGTAGTGGTATGTAGTGGAGCAAAAGTATATCGTGTCTGACCCAAACTATAGCAAAACTCATGAAGGTTAACCTTTCTTTTTTGTAGTAAGTACAGAAATATTTAGACTTAGGCCACCTTCGATTTTCTTTTCTTGGCCGAACTCTCTTCTGGTGTCTAGCTGGGTGGCCATACGGATTTGTAATAAACTTAGGAACCGATTCTAATGTCGTATGGGACATGGAAGTTCCATCAAAACCTATTCCTGGCCTCTCACCTAAATCTAGAGTAGGGGCGAGGAGCATCTTTCCCATCTTACTAGATCGGTCCTCAATTCTTATCTTGACTTCCTGGGCTCTCTCAAGGTCTTGAGTGAGTTGGGCTACAAGGGCTTCCAGTTTATTTCGAGTGTCCAAGGAGGAATGGATCTCACTCGTCAGATCAACCACTTACTTAGTCAAGTCCCCTTTTTCTTTCATAAACACACTTTCTCTCTATCAAAAAAATTTCTCTTTATTAACACATGCGTTCTCTCTCTCTCTCTCAACGCAGTGGATATGGAGGTCTCTCTCTTTCTCACCTCTCCTAATTCCTTCTATAGAGCTGCAATCCTAAGAGCTAATGCTTTTTGGTTTTGAAAGTATCAGCATATAAATCAGCGTACGCGCGTCAGAGATCACTCTCTTTCACTTGCATCTTCCTCCCCCTCACTCGCACTGCTATTACTATCGAGGTGTCCTTGTAAGCTTGCATCCTCATCGGCGTGAGGAGCACTGTTAGTACTCACATGACTAGCCATGAATGCAGTGAAGTTAAATTCATGCGATGACTCATCTCCAGAGTCCACCGAATCGACCTCGATATCGTCACTAAGGGTAGTGTTTAACGTAGATTTGGATTGTTCTTGATGTTTCAACCTAGTTACACACTCAAATCCCCAATGACCTCTACCTCCGCACTCAAAACATCTCTCACTATCTTTCTTAGAGTTGTCCTTTTTATCTTTCTCAAATTTCTTTTCAGATTTATTTTTCTCAAAATTCGTTTTATCTTTAAAATTTCCATTTTTCTTTAATTTGAGAAATTTCTTGAAATTTTTAGCAAAAAGGACCAAATTATCTAAGTCAAAATCAGAATCAGAATCAGACATATCTTCCTCTCTTTTGTTAGATGGCTCATCTCTCTTTGACCCCTCACCCTTTCTGGCTTGGGCTTTAAGAGCTACCCCTTTATCTTTTGATTTTATCGTGTTAGGGAACATGTCAATTTCATAGGTCTGTAGGTCTCCAACTAACTCCTCTAATTTTAGCGTATTCAAGTTACCTATTGAATTTAACACAGTGACTTTGGGGATAAATCTCTTAGGCAGTGATCTCAAAATTTTCTTAACTACCCTAGCATCTGGAATGTGGTCTCTTAAATTAAAACAAGTGTTCAAGATATCAGATAATTGTGCATAAAATTCATCGAAACACTCATTTTCATACATGGAGAAAGTTTCAAACTGAGTAGTTAAGTTTTGCAATTTACATTCTTTTACTGCATTTGTGCCTTCATGGGTAAGTTGCAGAATATCCCATGCTTCTTTAGATGTTGTACACATCATGATGCGTCGAAAATCATCAGGCGCGACGGCTCCAGAAATGTCACTAAGCCCATGTGAGTTAAATTTGCTCCATTTAAATTCATTTTCAGTCCATGCCGTCACATATTTTAAAGTAGTTATGTTTTCTACAGTGATAGTGGGAGGCATCCACCCTCTTTCACACATAACCCAAGCACGTTCATCAATAGCCTTTGGATGAGATTTCATGCGATCTTTCCAATAGGCATAATTTGACCTGTAAAAAGTTGGAACTTTATTATATGAGTTATCCATTGAAATTGTGTATTTTCAAAAAATCAATTTTCAGAACAAAATCGATAGCAAGAAAAAAATTGCGCAAACATTACACTGTAAGTTTGTGTAAATGGCTCTGATACCAATTTAAGAGTGCGCCATCAATCAATGTCAAACTTATTTAATTAAATTCCAATTTTAGTCCCAACAACCCTTAACTCTTGCAAACACACGTGATTGAATAAAGAATAATCTAAGCATGCAAGACAATCACGATTGAGGAAAAATCCCCCATAGGGGTTAAACCATCTTATTTTCACTATAATTTTGTAAAGAACGGTTTACAATGAAAATACAAGTAGTGACATACAGAATGCCCTCAGGCATCGAATTTGAAGTCTTCGGTACTCCAGATGAGTAGTATAATCTTCCTTGGGGTTTTGAGGATTCACATAAAGAATTGGGAAATATTTGTGAATCAAAAAGGCTTTGAAACCTTAAAATATGAAGTTTGGAAACAAGGTCTGTTTTTCATAAACGGAGATATGTAGACTTGAAAAAATGTGTAGCACGAACACTGTTTAAATAGGAAGTTAAGGCGGTGCGTCGTTCGAACGAAACACAGTGTCGTTTCAGCGAGATGGAATCTCGTTCGAACGAGATACAATGTCGTTCGAATGACATCAGTGGCGTGTCACTGAAAAACTCCTTAAAAAGATTTTGCGTGATTATCATCTCCCAGACTTCGAAAAATTATTCCCAACTATTTATGAAAATAATTTAAACACTCCAATTAAACTGTTTTTTACCATAAGTACCTGGAGTAGTGGGAACTGTTGAAGAGTACGTTGATTGACACGTGATGCACGTACGAAGATGATGGATGCATGAATTAGGATCAAGGCCGTCGAGGATGATCATTGAGACGTGCCGAATGTAGCGGTATCAGATATACTTAATTGTGATCTAGGATACTTGGACAATTCCTAGATTCTACCCCGGATATTTATAAATCATGTCCTTACACGCACATAGTCATAGAGATTTTGAGTGTTGTTTAGAGCAAGTAGAGTATATAGTCAAGACTTCACAATGTTTTATGGAGGAATTTCATAGGATCTCTTGTCTTTTAGAGAACTCCTCTGGGCCTAATGACAGAGGTCTAGAATTTTTTCTTGGATTCTGTGTTTATTGTAATCATATCTTATATCCCTATTGCTATTTTGTATTATCATTGTATGGATTCATTTTTCATTTTGATATATTTTAAAAATTTCCAAAAAGAGTTTTGTTTTTCTGGAAATTTTTTGAAAATTTACAAAAAGATTTATGGTTTCTAAGAAAAGGTTGAAAGTGTGAAAAATATTTTATTTTGATAAATATTTTTGAAAAAGAAAAAATGAGTTTTGTATTTTCATTTATCACTGTGTATGGATTAATATTTAAGATATTCGGATCACCCCTACATTCCATTCATTCACGCGGCTTTTTCATAATGCTTTGAGACATGAATTTGTTTCAATAGTGTGTGAATATCATTACGTTGATTATTGAAGACTACTTTCCACATGTTGGAGTCGTTGTCACTTTTATAGCACACATGCATGCACTTTATGAACATTGTACTTACTTATCATGTGTCGAATACGCTATTCTTATCCCAATATATAAAATAGCGAACCAATGTAAAAAGAGATATGTTCTGCATCAAAGAACCATTCTTTGGATTTTTTTCCCAATAAATAAAGTTATAAGTTAAGCAATGGAAAGGGTTTATAAAAAATCAAAATATTCTTTGCATTAAATTCCACCATTTGCATAAAAGAGCCTACAAAGATTAACGAAATACAAAAACTAAAGTGCTAAGGCCATTTAGCTAAAATTCATTGATGCTTAACTACACTTGAGCATTGTTTTCTTCAAATTATTTGCTAGTGAATTCTTATATATGTGAGATTTTAAGGGAGTTATAAAGTAGAAAATCAATGGGTTTGTACAAAGGGAAGATCAATGGGTTGCACAACAGACTTTCTTGAAAAAATAAATCAGTTTGGCATTAATGGTGTGAGAGTCGTTAAAATTCATGGCATATTGTATAAGTCAAGACAATTTCATTTGAGTTCACAATTTTACACTTAAGGCATACTTTGAGTTCTTTCTTTAGAATTGTCTTATGACTTCATGCACCTATGTTATGAAAGTTTATGTTGATTTGCCTATGAAAAATGTTCACATAATTTCATTTCATTTTCACATTTAGAACATTTTAGTGTTATTCCATGGTGTGTTGTATTTGTACATTTTATACTTTATACTTGAATTTTTTTTAAAATACCTTGTGGAGAAAATATGGCCTTTGACATTATCATTACATAAGCGTTCTTGATTATCTTTGTGATGATATCTTGCTTCTTAACGTGATGCTTATTATTCATGGCTAGTTTCTACTCCTTTGACTATTAAAGGCAAAAAGGGGGAGAAAAATATGAGGGGGGGTTTATTTTTTTACTTAAAACTTGTATGCATCACGATATTTCTTTGTTTCATATGTGTAGGTTATTCTACTTCGATGATGATTTCATGGACTACAAAAGATGAAACAGTTGAACATCGGGAGAACAAGTTTCAGTTGAAGATAAATTTTCATATGTCGTTACATTTTTGGATTTGGAAGGAATTAGATTCATTGTCTTAGAGGGGTTTATCTTAATTTTTTTTGTTCCAGATTAGCCAAAGGGGGAGATTTGTAAGAGCAAGATTTTATAAGTGCTCACAACTTAGACTATTTTCTAGTTTTTTCATATCTCATTACAAATTGGCATTCATTCGAAGACACATTACTGACCGAGCACTGTTTTATGGATCCCTCACTAAAACTTTTTGGAGTTATAAAACTTTTGGTTTTCATGGATTAATACAAATCATATTCTCGTGTGTTTATATTTAAAAATTGAGGCTTTTAAATTAAAGGATTTTAAAAATATTTTTATAAGTCTCGTTCAAACAATATTGGATCTTATTCTAACGATATTGTGTTCTCATTTGAACCAACTTCAAACGAACTTTAAACGACATTTCCCTGTCTTGACATAACATTGTCGTTAGAAACTCATTAGAAGGTTGTTCGAATAAAAATAGGGTTTTGTTATAAAGAGACTAGATGTCATTCAAATGAAAGTACTATTTTCATTTGAACGAGGTTCAAACGACATCATCGCCTCAAAAATTTTGATATTTTTATAAAAACCTATTTTGCTCAGAATTTCTCAAGAACTTTAGCACAAACGATTTTCCAATACTTGTTATAAAGTTCTCTTTTTTGGTTGATCAAAGCAATTTTTTGTTTTACAATTCATATATTCCTATATGTGATTTGTGAGATTTATGAAGCTCTAGTTTCTATACAAGTTGAATAAACCCTAGCAGAGTTCATCTCTACGACTGACTTGTGGAGCTAAGGTTCACTGATCAACGGATACTGAGGGGAGATCGCTTTCTATGGACGACGCTGGATTGGTTCATATTCTATAAAAGAAATTGAAGACTCTGCATGTTATACTTTCATTCTAAGTAGTCTGTAAGTCGATTATGTTTATCAATTACTCTATAGTGCTGAATAAATATTTTTCCCTTTTAAGGGATTTTCCTTTACTTTTTTACATTACATGATTAGATTGTGTCTTTGATTGTGTGAAGAACCTAATATACGGACTATCCATAATAATTCCTTTCACATATGATTTCTGATTTGATTGATATGGGTGTGATTCGATCTTAGATTGAATCGAATGATCCATAATTTATGGTGGTGGTTATCTGAGTAAGTTTGAGATCATAATTCATAGGAAGCCACGTCCTGGAATACCATGGATTTTGATACCCCTTGATATACTTATAATATTTGTTTCCACCATTTAAACCGAATCAGTGGATTATTTCATTATCTGATAGAGTAGAAAAAATAATTTAAGTCTGAGAATCATGGAATTGATTAGATGTTGGTTAAAGTAAATTAGTAGAATATTAATTTGACATCACAGATTCTTAAGGGATCATGACCACCTAAACCAATCCATCACATTACAAATTATTTTAATTTAATCAATCTATAGTAAGGGAGAAAAAAAGAGATTAAATAAGAAAAGTTAATAGATAATCATATTTGATATATTTACAATGGATAAACTATGCCCAGATTGAATTTTTAGAGCTAATATGCACCAAAGTTTAATTGAATAAATATTAATGACAATTTAAAATTGCGAATACATAAACCACCTTCATATTTTGAAACACTTATTTGGTCCCAAGAAATACATTGTCTTTTATTCTCACCATCCATGTGACACCTCATGAATTTCATAGTTAGGGTGATCAGTCCTAAATACCCAATATACGAGAGTTAAACAATTAATAACATTATAATCATGTAGAATAACATAAGCGTGCGACAAAATATGGATAAACTCAAACCATAGGAATGTGATAGTAAATAAAATCTGAATATCCACTAGTATAAAATATGATACAACTTAATAAATTACTTATACAACTCAAATATCACTATAACTCCCCTTAATACAAGTTATCAACTTGATAAAAATGCATATCACTCTACTAATATACAATTGGACTAAAATAACAATATGCTACATATTTCCTCAGCCACGATCCTTGCTAAGGTCTTAACCATGTTAAGGCATAATTTGGTCCCCGCAATAGGTTCCAAATATGTTAAAAGATATTTAAACCCCATCTACAAAATCTTCTACTTAACCCAACAATAATAAAAATAAATCATATTAAAAAAGGAGATATTCAAGATGCATACATGTAAGTCTGCAAATTCATAAAAAAAACTTGTATATAATATCAAAAAATTCCCAAATATAAGGACTAGTATAGTCCCAAGATAGAAAGTCTCATTTCCATAAGCAAGACCATATAAGGGTGCCCACTATATGAACTAACCTTATAGACTCCCACTCTTGAACTACTAAGCCTACCAAAGTCCCTCTCCTAATTACTAATTAACAAATTCTGATCCAATAATCTCTTAGAAACTCACTCAAACTAAATACCCTTAAAGTTCATCTTATACTTAATCAACACATCACCACGCCATCTACCAACTTCCATTAAGAACTAGACTTTTTGCATGTTATGTGTAAAAAATAAGGAACCCCGCTGATAAACCTTTGTCTAACCGTACTTCACCCCAAATACAATCGTACAACCACATTAACCTAATATACTACCTTACTCATAATAATTCATTACAACAGAATTAATATTATTTACCACCATATTACCTAGAGAATCTAACTCAATATCTTATAACCCTAGATATGTACCCATTGTCCCCAAAAGTACAAAGTACCAAAAATAATTATCCATAGGGTCTATTAATACCCAAACGTGATTGATGATGTGGAATTAGCACCACCAGATAAGGTGTTTTCAAGCCCAATCTAAGAACAACAATGGAAGTATAGTTATGTAAAAGGTAAGAGAATGAGATGAGGAGAAGAGGAGAGAGCACCAAGATATAAGTGGTTCAGCCTAAATTAGCCTACGTCCACTGTGTGTGTGTGTGTGTGAATAACCTCACTACAACAAGGAACTAACGACCATGGATACAATCTCTCAAGCTTTCTCTCTCTACTGTGTATCTAGACAGAGTTTCAGCTAGGGTTGAATATCTGAGATCCTTTTGCAAGGTAGGGGATGACCCTATATATAGTACCTAGGGGGTGTAATGTACCCCCATGCATGTAATATGCACATGTGTGTTAGCCTCACCAATATGGGGAAGCCACCTGTCACTGTCACATGTAAGGAATGATGATGAAATATTCTCCCCACGTGTGGAGAATAATCTTGTTACAACTGATTTGTGCCCATGTGTCCTTATCCAAATGTCAACACCATATTGGTGCATGACCTCGGCCTGGGAGAGGTCGAGCTATAAAGGCTTGATATTCGTTCAATCCGAGATGTGCCATAGGGAGTCTCGGCCTGGTCTCAGTCGAGACATTGTGCTGGGGTCGGCCCCAGCCGAGGTTGGACTGATTCCATGTTAAAGATTACCAAGGCTTCTTGTCACCTCGGCCTACACTCGGTCGAGGTTGCCATACCCAGGTATATGAGAATGCTGTTGATGCCTGTGATGCGCGTAATGTCCATTGGAAATGTAGGTGATAGTGTCAGCCTGGGCTGACCTTACTAAGGCCGAGGGCTGATATCGTGGGCCCATGCTTATCCAGGGTCGGTCAATATCTCGGCCATCACCTCGGCCGAGGTTGGTGTCTCTAGGCCGAGGTCACACTTGGGGAGTATCAATCACCCCCCCAGCCCCTAGTCCCATATGAGGGAAGGTGACTAGGGGATTAATACGCATCTGAGGCCTGTCTTCTTATGAACCAGTACTTGCTTGACACTTGTCCAATGTTGGAGCATGCTCACTTGGTAGGCGTGCACTGTCAGCTGCCCTTTGGGGCTCCCAAGGCAATGATGGGCCTTGGGAAATGCGCCCATGTATTTAAGGGTTTCAAAACCCTTTTCCCTCCTTCTTCTTCACTTCTTCTCTCCTGTGCACGATTTGTTCTTGACATTTCTCTCTCTAAAGCTTCTCTAATCAACGCTCTACTGTCGAGGCCTTTGTTGGTTTTTTCATGAGCTTTCTTCATTTTCCTCCATTGTTTCATTTCCAGGTATTTTCTCCCTTCCATTTCCTTTGTTTTTAGCTTTTGGTTTGCACTTTTCGGCGAGCTTCATCTTTTTTCGGCGATCTCCATAGTTTCAGGATAACATTATTCGCCTTAAACTTTTAAGTTTGATCTTTAGATTTCTTTAGTTTACAAGTCAATCATGTTTGTAGTTTTAGGAGTTATTCCGAAGTTTAGGGTCGTCCTCTGATGCTCAGACCTTTATACCAGCTTCTTGAGGATTTCCCCTCTCTTAGAGAGAAGACCCTAGAAAAGATTAGGCAAATGGAAAGGGACTAAGAAAAGGCTCGTAGGTTGCAAGAATTTCCCATTAGACCTATCTTTCCCCCACCTCTCAAGGTGGTATATCCTGATCCCCCTGAGTTCTTCTATCAGACAGAGGTCCCTGCCGACCCCATACCGACGTCTGAGTCTGAGTCCTCCACCTCAGACCCTATGTCTGTGGACTCATTTCAGGAAGCCATGGATTTCACACCTCGGCCTGGTCAGGCCCCTGATCAGGCCGAGGTCTCCAGCCGAGCTTCATCTCATTTTGTCTCAAGCACCTCAGCCTCTTCTTCAGAGGTTGAAATTGTTGAGCCGAGTGTGGCTGTGCCACCCATTCTTAACGCCATCCCCCTGTCGGCCGTCACAGGGGCAGAGTTTGCTCAGGGATTCACTAGTAACCCATCTACATCTGTTCCGACCGACGTTGAGCTTGATGATGATGAAGATGCTAAAAGCGATGTCAACATCTCTGAGGTGGCCGAGTTTAAGAGCACGGTAACTGAGGTGGATCTTCTCTGCTTCAGATATTCGTACTCCATTGGTCCTTCCATAAAATTAAGGAGACCTCTGAGGGAAGAGAGGGCCTATCATGGCCGGGATGGAGAAATCTGCCTGTACGAGTAAATGTTTAAGTTAGGGTTTCGCCTACCCATTCATCCTGTCATAAAATCCATACTCTCCTATATCAATTTGGCTCCCTCGCAGCTGTCCCCCAACGCCTGGAGAGTTATCATAGGGGCCATTATCTTATGGAGGGCAGTCCACCACTCTGACCTCCCAGTTCAGGTCTTCATTGGTTGTTATGTCCCAACCTCGGCCAAAAATCATCCGAGCTACTATCATTTTGTGGCTCAGAGGCCTGAGAAGAAAATGCTCCAGGTGACTCAGACCTCAAACCATAATTGGAAGCCCCGCTATTTTTTCGCCTCTGGACCATGGGAATTTGGCCCATGCGTTCCTTCTTTCACACTTGAGACGAGGATACCCCTCAAATGGGGTAAGGTCACCATGTCTCCCAGGGCCGACCCTGGTCTAAGTCTTCAGAATATCCAGAAGGCGAAATACCTGCAAGACCAAGGGGTACATGGTCTTTTTGTTAAGTTAGAACATTTACTGACCCCCCATTATCTCTCGGGGACGGGCCTAGGTGGAAGTCCCCTTGTTGACTTTGGTAAGGATTTTTCTTTTATGTTTAACCTCTGAAATCATTCATATCTGATCTCTAACCCATATCTTTTAACTTTTGCAGAGCAACCACAAGGCATTTCAGACGAACTGTGGGAGATGGCTGCACCGAGCTTAGCGAGACTTGCCAAAAAATCCAGTCTGAACGCTCCTCCCCCAGCTCCCTCTACATCAAAATCTCAGGCCTCAAAGAAAAGGGCCCCAGAAGCCCATGCATCTGAGGATCAGAGGATGACCTTGAGACAGATGAAGGCCTCTGATGCTGCAATTCTAATCTCCTCGGCCGATGCCCTTTCGGCCCGCCTGGACCAGCTGAAGTTATCTGATAGCATTATGGGCCATAATGTTCAGGCCCTTGACGCCATCAGCTCTGTAATGACCGAGGATGACAAGCGCTTTTTCAGGTCTCTGGATACACAATTACTGGTTGAGTTCGGCCTTCATAGAGCCGTTCAGGTACGTCTTGATCTCTCGTCAAAATTTTATAAGTGCAACATCTGTCTTTTCTCCAGCTTAACCTTTTCCTTAAATGTGCAGGGAGTGGCTTCTATGCACCACCAATCGAACTAGACTCTGAGGAAATTTCCCCTCATCCAGAAGGGGCAAGAGGCCGAGAAGGTTCAGAGCGCCCTAAATGCTGAGGTCGATCGTCTGAAATCAGAGCTGCAGAACTCTGAAAGTAAGGTTAAGGGGTTGGAGAAAGACATTTCTCTGCTCGTCAAAGATCATGCCAAAGCCCTGAAGGCTAAAGATGATGTTCTGCAGCAGAAGGTCAGCTCGGTTGTTAAGGCTGCCCTTGAAGATGCCTCGGCCCAAATAATTTCCAACTATAAAGCCTCGGACGAGTTCATGGGTTTTGGTTTTGAATATCTCGAAAGAGGTATCAAGGCTACAACTAAATGGGATGAAGTCCGGGAGAAGGAGGTCGATAATTTAAAGTCCTCTAACTTTGTAGGTCTCGGCTTTGCTGACCCCCAGTTTGCACAGGCTCTTCAAGAGGTGGAGGAAGAGGCTGCTGCTCCTGCTGAGACTGCAACTCTGGGAGGGATCGAGGTCGGAGGGGCAGACCATACTGATGACGTGGCCGAGGTGACTAATACTGATCAAGCCAACCCGGCTGAGACTGTTAATGATCCCCCCCCCCCCCCCAAACCTTTAGGATTTGTAACTTGTAACTTGTAACACCTTTTGTAATTGCTGAATATTTGTTATTTCTTCATATATCAACCTCTGAGGAGGGCTGTCTTCACTTAATTTTGCTGAATGTCATGTGATCTCTTATATTATTTTGTTGCGATATCTTGTTTATACTCGATCAATAATCCTGACCTCAAACCTTTTCACCACTGAATTGCTATTAGGGTCTGAGGTCATCACCTAAGATGTTATCCTCATAATTAATCTCACCAAATTAATGATGTTAAGGGTCTGAGGTCATCTACTAAGGTGTCTGAGCTCAGCCTTCGTCACCACCGAGTGATGTTATGAAGGTCTGAGGTCATCACCTAAGATGTTATCCTCATAATTAATCTCACCAAGTTAATGATGTTAAGGGTCTGAGGTCATCCAACTAAGGTGTCTGAGCTCAGACTTCGTCACCACCGAGTGATGTTATGAAGGTCTGAGGTCATCTAACTAAGGTATCTGAGCTCAGACCTCGTCACCACCGAGTGATGTTATGAAGGTCTGAGGTCATCACCTAAGATGTTATCCTCATAATTAATCTCACCAAATTAATGATGTTAAGGGTCTGAGGTCATCTACTAAGGTGTCTGAGCTCAGACCTCGTCACCATCGAGTGATGTTATGAAGGTCTGAGGTCATCACCTAAGATGTTATCCTTATAATTAATCTCACCAAATTAATGATGTTATGAAGGTCTGAGGTCATCTAACTAAGGTGTCTGAGCTCAGACCTCATCACCACCGAGTGATGTTATGAAGGTATGAGGTCATCACCTAAGATGTTATCCTCATAATTAATCTCACCAAATTAATGATGTTAAGGGTTTGAGGTCATCTACTAAGGTATCTGAGCTCAGACCTCGTCACCACCGAGTGATGTTATGAAGGTCTGAGGTCATCACCTAAGATGTTATCCTCATAATTAATCTCACCAAATTAATGATGTTAAGGGTTTGTGGTCATCTAACTAAGGTGTTTGAGCTCAGACCTCGTCACCACCGAGTGATGTTAAGAAGGTCTGAGGTCATCACCTAAGATGTTATCCTCATAATTAATCTCACCAAATTAATGATGTTAAGGGTCTGAGGTCATCTAACTAAGGTGTCTGAGCTCAGACCTCGTCACCACCGAGTGATGTTATGAAGGTCTGAGGTCATCACCTAAGATGTTATCCTCATAATTAATCTCACCAAATTAATGATGTTAAGGGTCTGAGGTCATCTAACTAAGGTGTCTGAGCTCAGACCTCGTCACCACCGAGTGATGTTATGAAGGTCTAAGGTCATCACCTAATATGTTATCCTCATAATTAATCTCACCAAATTAATGATGTTAAGGGTCTGAGGCCATCTAACTAAGGTGTCTGAGCTCAGACCTCGTCACCACCGACTGATGTTATGAAGGTCTGAGGTCATCACCTAATATGTTATCCTCATAATTTCTGATGTAAAATGGAATAAGAGTTGCCATAGGAACTGATCTTTTTATTAATAACCTCTTCTCAATAAGATGGTACATTTATATAAAATTCTACGCAACATCATATGTAATATCTCTTTAGGTGATCAACATTCCATGGGTTAGTGAAAGGTTCTCCTTCTAGGTTTTCTAGCCTGTAAGTGCCAGGCACAACCTCTTCTGTTACTTTGTAGGGGCTATGTTAGTTTGGGTGTAGCTTATTTGCCTTTTGTAGGGTCTTCTTTAGCACTAGCTCTCCCACTGCAATGGGTCTTGACTTCACCCTTTAGTTGTAGAATTTCGCTGCCCGCTGCTGGTAGGCTTCTTTTTTGACCTCTGCATCTTCTCTTCTTTCTTCGATGAGATCCAGGTCTAGCCTCCTCTCTTACCCATTGCTGTCTGGGTCGTAGGCTTGAATCCGATGAGTCCGATGAGTTAGTAGTCCTACTTCCGTGGGTATGACGGCCTCTGAGCCATGGGCCAGCATGAATGGGGTTTCTCCTGTTGGTGTCCTTGCCGTGGTTCTGTAGGCCTATAACACAGCGTAGACCTCTTCTGTCCATTTACCCTTCGCATCTTCAAACCTCTTCTTGATTCCGTCCAAGATGGTTCTGTTTGTGACCTCGGTCTGGCCATTTGCCTGAGGTTGACCAGGAGATGTGAAGAACTGTTTAATCCCCACTCTTAAGCAATACTTTTTTAAGGAGGAGTTCTTGAACTGGGTCCCATTATCCGAGATGAGAGTGTTTGGGAGTCCATATCTGCATATAATGTTCCTCCAAATGAACTGGAAGGTCTTCTGCTCTGTAATTGTTATCATCGGTTCTGCCTCCACCCACTTTGAAAAGTAGTCAATGGAAACTATCAAGAATCTATAGTTGTTGACAGCTCTTGGCAAAGGTCCTACCAAGTCAATTTCCCATACCGCAAATGGCCATGGAGAAGAGATTGACGTCATAGGCTGATGGGGTTGATGAGGGATAGTGGCGAACCTTTGACATTTGTCGCACCTCTTCACATAGTCTGCAGCGTCCTTAGATAAGGTAGGCCACCAGTATCCCTGAGTGATGATCCTCTTGGCTAAGGGCCTCCCCCCTATGTGGCTAGAGAAAGAACCCTCATGAACCACTTGTATGACCCGGGGTACTTCCATGGGATGCACACATCTGAGGAGAGGCAATAGAAACCCCTTTTTGTATAAGAAATCTCCTATCATTGAGAACTTGGCAACCCTGTATCTCAATTTTCTCCTTTCTAGCTTGGACTCAGGCAGCTCTCCCTCTCTTAGGTATCTGACGAGCGGGTCGATCCATGAGTATCCTAGGTTCACATTGTGACAAGGGCTACATACCTCGTCCTCCTCGATGGTTGCCTTTCCTAAGACCTCGATTGGAATGGTCCTTTCCATATCTATCTTCATTACTGAGGCCAGCCTTGCCAATGCATCAGCGTGATTGTTGCTCAGTCGAGGCACTCTATTCAGTTTTGCTTCTTCAAAATATTCTAACAACCTTCTTACCTTCTTTAAGTACTTGGACATCCTTTCGTCTTTGGCCTCGTATATCCCCAATACTTGATTGACAACCAACCTTGAGTCACTATGGAGTAGGAGTCGCTTTACTCGAAGAGTTGTTGCCAATAAGTGACCTGCTATCATGGCCTCATACTCGGACTCGTTGTTTGAGGCCTGGAAGTTGAATCTCAAGGCGTATTCAATGTTAGCGCCATCTGGAGCCGAGAGTATTAGTCCCACCCCGCTTCCACTGTCACAGGAAGAGCCATCAATGAAGAGGCTCCAGACGTCTGTATCTGATGAGAATACCCCTTCTCTCATAACCCCCTTCTTGAAGAGGTATCGATCCTCTTCGTTCTCTTCTATTCTGCTCCGGGTTTTGTCTGAGATGACCTCTTCCCGATCTCAAAAGATGTTTGGTGCCGTCTCTTACGAATCTCAGAAGACACTACGATTCGTCTCTTCGCCATCATCTAATCCTTTCTCTGTCTCGGCCTCTTCCAAACTTCTACCGTCCTCTTCCCAGGTGAATTCTGCGACAAAGTCTGCGAGGGCCTGCCCCTTGATGCCTGTCCTTGGCTGGTAGGTAAGATCATATTCTCCTAGTTCGATGGCCCAGGTCATCAATCTTCCAGACTTCTCAGGTTTGTGCAGAACCTGCCTTAGTGGGGAGTCAGTGAGGACTACCATGGAGTGAGCTTGGAAGTAAGGCTTCATTTTCCTTGAGGCATGTATTAGGGCATAAGCCAACTTCTCCATTCGGGGATAATTTTCTTTAGACCCTTGAAGGTCCTTACTGTTGAAGTACACAGGCCTCTGGACCCCATCCTCTTCCCGTATGATGGCCGCGCTGATGGCTGATTCAAAGACTGCCAGATACACAAATAACCTTTCCCCCGTGATGGGCCGAGACATCAACAAGGGAGACCCTAAGTAGGACTTGAGTTGGTTGAAGGCTTTTTCATACTCTTCGTCTTATTGGAAGGCCTTTCTTATAACTTTAAAGAATGGAAGACACTTGTCCGTTGCCCTAGAAACAAACCTGTTAAGGGCAGCCACTCTTCCCGTGAGTCTCTGGACATCCTTGATACTCCTTGGAGTCTTCATGTCGAGTAATGCCTTGATTTTCTCAGGGTTCACTTCAATCCCCCTCTGATTAATGATGAATCCCAGGAACTTCCCAGCTCCTACTCCGAAGACACACTTTGCTGGGTTGAGTTTCATTCTGTACGAGTCCATGACATCGAAGGTCTTCTCAAGGTCCGCTACGTGAGTACATGCTTTCAAGCTCTTCGTTAGCATATCGTCTACATATACCTACATGGTCTTACCTATTTGCTCTTCTAACATCTTATTGACAAGACGTTGATACGTTGCCCCCGCATTTTTTAGACCGAAGGGAATCACCTTGTAGCAGTACGTCCCTTTGTCAGTAATGAAGGCTGTCTTCTCAGAGTCTTTAGCATCCATGAAGATTTGGTTATAGCCTGAATAAGCGTCCATGAAGCTCATGAGCTCATGCCCTGCCGTTGCGTCCACCATCTGGTCTATCCTAGGTAAGGGATAGCTGTCTTTCGGGCAAGATCTGTTTAGGTCAGTGAAATCTACACACATTCGCCACTTCCCATTGGCCTTAGGCACGATGACTGCATTTGAGAGCCACTCCGGATAGGTAACCTCTCTTATGAACTCGACCTCTTCCAAATTTTTTAGCTCTTCCCGGATGACGTCGTACTTCTCCCTAGAGTAGACTCTTCGTCTCTCCTTGATTGGCTTGGCATCTCTGTCCACGTTGAGCTTGTGGCTCATAACCTCAGGGTCGATGCCAGGCATGTCCTCGTGACTCCATACGAAGACACTCTGTCTCCTCCTGAGGAAGTGTATCATCTCTTCTTTGATTCCTGGCTCTAGGGCCTTACCAACCTGGACGATTTTTCCGGCTCGTCCTCATTGAGGACGATGGATTCTACCTCTTCCGTGGCCTCACCCTTCTTCAATTTTGTTTCGTCTCTTGGGTCAAGAGTGTCAATGCTGTAAGTGGTGGTTGCTCTCTTATGGGCTTCTCTCTCTTCGGCCGAGTTGAAGTAACACTCTTGCGCCGTGGTCTGGTCCCCTTGCACTTCCCCTACTCCATAAGGAGTCGGGAATTTTAGCATCTGATGGACCGTCGACGGCACAACTTCAAACTCTTTAAGGGACACCCTTCCTATGATGAGGTTGTAGGCCGAGAAGATGTTTTCATCCATAACGAAAAAGTTTATCTTTTTGGTCAGCCTCCTAGGCCACTCATCCCCCATCCATACATCCATCTCATACATGCCCAATGGGTGGACCTTTTCGCCACTGAAGCCTATCAATGGGTGATAATAAGGCACCAGCCTTGCCCTGCTAAGACCCAGGCTCTTGAAGCAAGGCCAGAACATCACGTCTGCCGAGCTTCCCTCGTCTATGAGGATCCTCCGTACCTCACACCCATGCACCCTTGTTGTTATGACCAAAGGGTCATCATGGGGGGCTAAGATACCCTTAAAGTCAAGTCTGGAGAACCCCACTACAAGGGTGTCCATGTCTGCCTTCTTCCTCTTCTGCATTGTATCAGAAGATGTTAGATTCACAACTTCGAGCTTGGCCAATGACCTGGCCTCTGCTACATGAGCCTTCCTGTCGGCTACCTCAGAGCCACCTCTTGCAAATCCCCCACATATGGTGTTAACACCAAAGGAGATCATACCTACCCTCTTCACCGGGGTGTTTTCATCCTTTGGCGGAAGGTCCGGTTCGTCTTCATCACCTCCTTCTGAATCATCGTCCCTTCTGGCCGGGACATTGCCACGGTATCTGTTATTTCTTCTTTTCTTAGGGTCATCTCTTCCACCCTTTGGAACCTTACCATCCACATACTTCCTCAGCTTTCCAGATTTCAGCATCTTCTCAATCTCATCCTTTAAAGCGAAGCATCTATCTGTGACATGGCCATGATCCTGATGGAACTCGCACCATAGGTTTTTGTTCCTCTTATGTGGCGGGGCCTTCAGTTTCTCTGGCCACCTCAGAGTTCGGTCAGCCTGAATCTCATTGAGGATGTGCTCACAGCTCACAGTCAGAGGAGTGTAATGAGCGAACTTGTCATCTCCTGACCTCTTCTTCCCCTCTTTCTTACCTTGGGACTTTCCCGTGCCACCGCGGTTCTCCTCTTCACACTTGGCGGCCATTGCCTCTTCCGCATTCATCACTTTCCCTGCGGTTTCCAGCAGCTCCGCCATAGATCTAGGGGGGTCTTCCTCCAGTTTCCATAATAGTTTCCCCTTCTAGAGGCCTCCTATAAGGGCGGTCATGGCTATGCTCTCTTCATAATCTTCCACCTACAATTTCTCTTTGTTGAATCTTGCTATGCAGTCTCTTAGGCTCTCACCCTTGGCCTGTTTGACATACAACAGGTGGGTAGTCTTCTTTTGAGGTCTTACCCCAAAGCAGAAATTGTGGATGAACTGCTCAGCCAAGCCTTTGAAGTTTTCAATTGAGTTCTTCGGAAGGGAGGTGAACCAACTGTGCGATGCCCCTGTCAAGGTCCCTGAGAAGGCCCTACACTTCATCTCATCGGGTATCGAGTAAATGTCTGCTGCCGAATGGTACATATCGATATGGTGTATAGGGTTAGTGCTGCCATTATACTTGGGAGTCACTGTAGGAGGCTTGAACTTGGCTGGGGTTGGGAACCCCACTATCCTAGCCACAAATGGGGAGCCCTCTGAGTAACCCCTTTGTAATGGGTCCCTGCTTTTAATGAGATCTCCTATCTTCTCCTCAAGGAATTGGATAGAATCATTCCAGGGTCTTCTGTCATCAACTTGGCCTAGGTTATCCCCTACCACCTCCCTGCGATGGACAGAGGGTTCCCCAACCGCGACACGTTGGATGTTGACCTCTTCCTATTCCTTGCCTCTTCTTTCATAGGGTCGGCCTTGGTCTGGACGACCCTGCCTATTCCCTCTCTAAGAGCCTGCTGCGCTCCTTGACCTCGACAACCTCTGTCTTAGGTCATTCACCGGGCCCAGTCTCTCGAAGGCTGACCCTCTGCTCAACCTATCAAAGGCCGACCCTCTTTGTTAGGCCTCTTCACCTCTTCGGCCGACACATCCTTAACTCTGCCTAAGAGGTCGTATAGTGTTATTTGACACCTCATACAGCTCCCAGCAGTCTTCTGGGGCTTCTTCAGCTTCTAGGTCATCATACATGTCCTCTGGGCATGGGTTTCCCTGCCTCCCCAGGCGCAAGCGCCTAGGGTCAGCAACGTCCCTTCTCCACTGGGGTGCAGGCTGGTCCTTCATTGGCGCCTGGGGTGGTCCCCTGGCATCAGGATGAGGCTGAACTACCGCCGGAGTGATCATGTCCGGTGAGACTCCAGGTGGCCTCATCATACTTTGACTGAGCTGAGCAAATTTCTCCTTCACGGCTTATTGTGTTGCAGGTAAAGATTTTAAGGCCTCTGCTACCTCCGCCATTTCTGACTGGGGTGGTGCCTGACTGGAGCTAGGCCCTCCACCCCCGGTCGGCGGAAGAGGCGGTGGTAAGTCTGGTGCCATATGTTAACACTATAGAGCTTGAGTAGCAAATGAGCTTAGCACCTCACAAGACCTCTTTCAATGGTGAGACAGCTCCACGCTAGGGGGAGGCCTGGTTCACCACCAGAGTCTCCGGTGAGGTTAAGCAGAAAAAGAGGAAGAGATAGTTTCTCGTTCCCACAAACGGCGCCAAAATGATGATGCTGGAATTAGCATCACCAGATAAGGTGTTTTCAAGCCCAATCTAAGAACAACAATGGCAGTATAGTTATGTAAAAGGTAAGAGAATGAGATGAGGATAAGAGGAGAGAGCACCAAGATATAAGTGGTTCAGCCTAAATTGGCCTACGTCCACTGTGTGTGTGTGTGAATAACCTCACTGCAACAAGGCATAACGGCCATGGATACAATCTCTCAAGCTTTCTCTCTCTACTGTGTATCTAGACAGAGTTTCAGCTAGGGTTGAATATCTGGGATCCTTTTGCAAGGTAGGGGATGACCCCTATATATAGTACCTAGGGGGTGTAATGTACCCCCATGCATGTAATATGCACATGTGTGTTAGCCTCACCAATAGGGGGAAGCCACCTGTCACTGTCACATGTAAGGAATGATGATGAAATATTCTCCCCACGTGTGGAGAATAATCTTGTTACAACTGATTTGTGCCCATGTGTCCTTATCCAAATGTCAACAGATGCTCGGCCGCCATATTGGTGCATGACCTCGGCCTGGGAGAGACCGAGCTGTAAAGGCTTGATATTCGTTCAATCCGAGATGTGCCATAGGGAGTCTCGGCCTGGTCTCAGCCGAGACATTATGCTGGGGTCGGCCCCAGCTGAGGTTGGACTGATTCCATGTTGAAGATTACCAAGGCTTCTTATCACCTCGGCCTACACTCGGCCGAGGTTTCCATACCCAGGTATATGAGAATGTTGTTGATGCATGTGATGCGCGTAGTGTCCATTGGAAATGTAGGTGATAGTGTCGGCCTAGGCTGACCTTACTAAGGCCGATGGATGATATCATGGGCCCATGCTTATCCAGGGTCGGTCAATATCTCGGCCATCACCTCGGCTGAGGTTGGTGTCTCTAGGCCGAGGTCACACTTGGGGCGTATCAGTGATACCTCAAACCATGGATATATCTAATCCAAGAATGCCAGAACAACACATACCATTATCTATTAGGGCATATATATTCCCATGACTTATTGTCAACTGAGTTCCCTAACACTTCATCAATCCAAATGGGGCATCCACGCTTCCCATCAACATGGTCCATTTTTTATGAATCCAAAATAATAATATAATTATCCAAAACCAAAACTATCACAAACTAATCCATCCATATGGTAAATCCACTAGCTAATCATATAACTTAGCCCTCCACCTAATCTCATACCTTAAAATAAGTCTAACATTAACTACCCATCTGTTATATCTCTTTCCTTACTAGACCCTTCCTCTTACATTCCCCATATAATGTCTGTATTTTATTATTAAGTTACATAACTAAAGGATATAATGACATATATGTTAATCCCAACTACATAACCATCAAAAGTAAATGTATCCATATAATATTTTCATACAATATCCATATAGGTACTCTTAACCCATCATATAGAACATAGGTGTGACACCCTATAACATTTAGTAATAGTTTAATGAAATCTAAAATAAATAATACCGACATCAAATTAATTAAGTACCATTATAAGTATGACAAGCAATAAAATGCATAAAGTAAATAATTAAACATAATAAAGTGGAAGTCCAATCACATCCAATACTAATACCGACAGTAATAAAGTCTGACACACGAAAGTAATACTATCTCATCATAATCTCAACAACTGGAAGTAAAACTACTATATAGATTTGACTTGAATGAATGTAAAGAGTGATAAAGAGTGGACACGTAGTATGTAATACCACGAGGAATCATACTAGGAATGTTTTCACATATGTCACACTAATCAAATATAAGCCCATTTCTAGGAATTACAAAGCACCATTACTAAATTATGGTAGAGGAAAGTTAACCTAATGTACAATTTTTACATGATAATCAATCATTTCAACAATATCCAACCGAAAAAAAACTAGGTTCACAAAACAAACCTGAAAAGCCCCCACCTATGCAATATTCCATACCCCAATCAATTTGGTTATGGACCAAAGCAATTTGACCTTCAAACCAAATCGATTATCCCCGCCTACGAATTGATTCATCCCTGGTGTTACTCAAAACCTCCAACAACAAAAATAGAAACCAAACCAAAACCCAACTAAAAGTCTCTAAAGCAATAGTTTCCCATCTTGAACAACAATAAGTTTTACAACATAAATATAACTCTATATCTTAATATTTTAACCCCAAATAACAAGACTTAGATAATTAATTTCATATTTTAAATCAAGAACCCTAGGTTTATGAAATTTTCCATCAAAACTGAATTTCATATCAATTTGTGAAATTAATAATTGGCTTTTTTATAAATTTGATTATCAAACATGGTTCTAACAATAGTGATTCAAGTTGAACTCCAAATCACGAGGATTTTTACTCTAGTCAGATTATATGCTTATCATGGTTATTAAATTTAAATTACTTATTTAAGTTAGTTATGAATTAAACAATTAATAAATTAACTAGTTAGATTTAGATTTCAGAAAATAGAAATATAATAATAGAAATATAGTTATAATAGAACTCCTAGCAAACTTACCTCAATCCAAAAGTAGGTGAATTCAATCCAAAGTATTTAAATTCCCCCTTCCTCTTGGTGTTGCTTCTCTGTAACCTTAAGAAGCCTCTCCTTTTGTAAAGTGTGAATCAAGGTAACGCTAATGACTCTCTAAAACCCTTAATCCATGAAAGTAGGCTTAGTCCGTACACATGCCTCGTCTAAATGAGCCCAAAAACATCTTCAACATGCTTAAAGTACTTCCTAAGTACTATACTAACCCAATAAGCCTAAAACCCACAATTTTAGACTAAATAGAGACATTATACGCATCCCAAAATCACCCCTAAAATGACATGAAATCTGTTACTAATCTAACTTGGTAATTTTAGTAATTTAACCTATTAGAGTCCAAAAGTCAAATATTTAATTATTTATTAATTTAGTGACACACAGAATTATAGGAAACTACTTCATGGTCGGTGGAATATGATATCAAGGGGATAATCGAAAAAAGGAAACTCTCGATACCAAATCCTTGCCCATTCTATACTCGTCCATAATACACAGTCACGTTAAAAATATTCAATTAGTATTTTACTGTGTATTAAGTCCAATTTGAAATAAATTTATATAACATGTATAAACATTTAAAATACCTATAATTATTTAAATGGTGATATCATGTGTCACTTAGAAGGGTAAGATAATTTCAGAATTAATTTAATGCATATTCCCCCCCCCCCCCCCCCCCCAAAAAAAAAAAAAGGAATTTCGTCCTCTAAATTTGAAATTTATTATTGACTAGAATAATTTTGGATATCTCTCCCTTATGTCACCCTCTCTCTCATGTAGACATGACCTTATTGTGGTTCCCCCACTGGACTCTAACTAATAGAATGACCTTCGATTGCCGAGTCTTCTCTCTCTGGTCAAGAATACATTATGACTTCTCCACGTAATTGGATTTTGGCTATATCTCAATACCATCGAGGTCAATGTGCTGGTAGGCTTCCCCGTCCCTTAGAAATTTCCTCAACATGAACATGTGGAAGACATTGTGTACTCGCTGAATATGATCGGATAAGGTCAAATGAAAATCCACCGGGTCCACCCTATCTAGTAGCGTAAAGGGACCTATATATAAGGGATCCAACTTCCCCTTTGATCTAAATATGACGACTCCCTTTACTGGGGAGACCTTTAATAACACGTGATATCCAAATTAAAACTCTAGTTTATGCTTCCTCTTATTGTTGTAACTCTTTTGTACCTCATACGTTGTCTTTATCCATGTCAAACTCTCAGAGATGTCCTGAATGATGTCCGACCAAAACATCCCATATTCCTCCCTCAAAATAATATATAGGAGAATAAAAAAATAATGCATACAATGATTAATAAGGTTAGATTGACTATTGTTGTATGCAAACTCCTTGAGTGGCAAGTGCGTGTCCCATATTCCTTTGAGATATAACACGCCCGCCCGAAGCATGTTTTCTAAAATCTGGTTTACCTCCTCAGTCTGACTATCTAACATCGGGTCCTAAAAACCTTTCCATAAATGGTAATTGAATGTACTATACATGTCGTACATGATATCCCGTGTTACCTTGTGAAGTCATGCTACCTCTGCTACAAATAATTTAGCGTACTGTCTTGTGGTGTCATATGTTTGGACTGGAAGCAAATAGGCCACCTTTGTTATTTTTATTGACAATGACCCATATGGAATCATGTGCCATTTTATATCTAGGTAACACACCATAAAATCCATAGAGATGCTCTCCCACTTTCGTTGAGGAATCTTCAATGGGTGCAACTCCCTGTCGGTCTCTGGTGCTCCACTTCTATTATCTGGTAGGTGGCACACCTAGAAACAAATTCAACCATATTTCTATTAATCCATGAATACCAATATTATCTATGCATTAAATGGTACATTTTATTACATCCTTGATGCACCTTATACCGTGGACCGTGTGTTTTGGCCAAAACTAGTCTCTTCAATTCAAGACCCTTGGGCACAACCAATCATTCCTGAAATCTCAATTCGTTGTCTAAACTGATCGAGAAGAAACGGACCCCTCTAGATAAAATATATTGTACCTTTTCCTGACATAAGGAGTCTAAAGCATGTTCTTGTATCACTTGTGTCACCATGGCCAATATAATGGTCACAATTCCCAAAAAGGCATCTGATAAATCCATATCATGTGTGGCATACTGTACTACCCAAATATTTGGTAAATCCTATTTATACTCCGTCTATCATGCTGATAACATAATAGTCTATCTCCAACTTAATGCATCCTTTTACACATTCACCTTCCCGAAATGGCACTAAATCAAAAAGTAGGAATCCTTTATGAACTATAACCATGTCCACTGTCTCATCCTCAACTCTCTCTACATGAACAAGAACCAAAGACTCTTGTGATTGGAAAACAGTGTGAAAATATCACCCAACAAATAGTGTCTCTAGGTACCAAAAGCAAAATTACTATCTTTAACTCTAACTTGTGAGTCGGTAGTTTCCCTCATGCAACTTAATATTACGAGAATCATAACTATGGGTTTCTTCTCCAGCATTAAAACTCATCCCAAAACATAAAACGATGAATCAGTATAAACCATGTACTCGATTCTTCCATGCGGTAAAACAAGAATTGGTGAGGTGGTAAGCTTCTTTTTGAGCTCCTCAAATGTTCGCTGACAGTCCTTACTCCATACAAATGTTACCCCTTTCGGTTGAGGTTTGTTATTATCCTAGAAATGTTTGAGAACTATATAATGGACCTTCTAAAGTACCCTGACATACTCAAGGGAATACTAACTTTAGTAGGCATCGTGGTTTATCCCCATTCCATAGAAGAGAATACCTTTCTTGGATCCACTGAAATTCCAGTCTCAGATACAATGAGCCCCAAAACTGCCCCTCGCGAAGCTAAAGCCTGCACTTAGAAAATTTAGCCTACAACTTGTTCTCTCCAGTGTCTACAAAACCATACTCAAATGATGAGAATGATCCTCCTATGAATGTGAATATATTAGGATATCGATATTGAATACAAAAATAAACTAGTCGAAGTATGGACAAAACAATCGATTCATTAGGTCAATGAAAATTGTAGGTGCATTGGTCAGCCCAAATGGCATGACCCATAACTCATACGATTCATAGTTCATAAAAAAATAAATCTTTGATATATCCTCCACTCGAATCCATAACTGTTGATACCCAGATCATAATTCAATCTTGAAAAAGAATGATATGCCTATCAACTGATCGAACAGGTCATCGATATTCGGTAACATATATGTGTTCCGTATTGTGTCCTTGTTCAACTTGATATAATCCACACAATGTAAGATCAGACCATCCTTCTTCTTTACAAATAGGATATGATCTCCCCATGGAGATGTGCTCCTTTTTATGAACCCCTGACTCAATATCTGCTGATTCTGCTCTCGTAACTCCAACATCTCTAATGGATCCGTACAGTACGGTACCCTCACTATAGGCCTGGTGCCCGAAACCAAGTCAATATAAAAAGCTATATCCATCATAAGCGGTAACCCTTGAACCTCATAAAAAATTTCCACTGCACCAAAATTTAATATTTGTTACTTTAATACTAGCTGACATTGTCACAGTAAAAAACTATGACAACAAAACACGCGTTTGTTGTCATGGTCATTGATCGTGACAACAACTTATCACCATCATGTCACGATCAATTATTGTGATAACTTGTTAATTTGTCACGGTCCTACCATGGACTTTGACCGTGATAACTT
Source organism: Sambucus nigra (assembly GCA_949130495.1). Classification (NCBI taxonomy): domain Eukaryota; kingdom Viridiplantae; phylum Streptophyta; class Magnoliopsida; order Dipsacales; family Adoxaceae; genus Sambucus; species Sambucus nigra. The sequence continues at coordinate 318,028,641 of OX422215.1, read as the reverse complement.
ATAAGTTATCACGGTCAAAGTCCGTGATAAGTTTTTTTAATTATAAACAGTTGCAGTTCCCCCTCATTTCTATTTACCCTACACAACTCTCTCTATCTCTCTCTCTCTCCCTCACTCTCTCTTTCTCTCTTCATTCTGGTACATCTCTCTTTCTCTCTCCTTCACACCATATAAACATACACACACAAAATCACACACCATGCCACAAACACACCATGCTACACGTACACATACACCCACCTTAGAATGAAAACCCTAAAATGATTTCAAATGAAAACCCTAATTAATTTTAAATTAATTTGAAAACCCTAAAAAAATTCTCCAATGAAATTAATTTGAAACCTTAAATATAATTTGAAAAACACACACACACACATAAACACATGCACTCATTTAATTTTGTAATTTATTGTTCAAATTTATTATTTATTTGTTGTGCAATTTAAAAATGATGTCACGTTATTATTTATTGTTCTCATATGAAAATGATGTCACCTTATTGCGCTAAGATGTTTCTTATTTATTGAATATTTTGCATTATTGGGATTCTAAAATTGTTGTTGATTGGTGAATTTGAACATTGATATGGCCATTGAGTTGGTTGGTACTAGGCATTTCTAATATTTTGCATTATCATTTGAATTGTTGTTTGGTATTCTTGAATTGTTGTTGACTGGTGTATATGAAAATTTAGATGGCCATTGAGCTGGTTGGCCCTAGGCATTTCTAACATTTAGGGATGTGATTCTACTGAATATAAATAAGACATAAATGAAGCATACAATAAATTTTAAAAGCTCATTGTTAAAAAATTAGTAATGTGAAATGAAACATAACTATGTATAAATCATCATTATAAACATTACCACCGAATAAATGAAACATACTTAGCATGGTAATTTATAACCACTTTAAATTACATATAGTGTGCATAGATACTAGCCTTCAGTTATTATGCATACGCATTCAATAGCTATTAGACCTGTTCGAGAGTCATTATCCCTGTAATGAGATCTCTCGAATTGTCCCGTTTAAACTTGTTACTTTGGGGGGAAGTTCTGTTGCCGTCTCTTAATGTTCTTTGGTACACACTAGATGTTACGGTGTTAAGTTTTACTTCAATTGATAAATTGAAATAACACTTACACTGGCGAATCTATGTTGTGTACTTGGAGAACTATGGGGATATGCTGTAGAATTTTACTCAAATTGGAGCAATGTGGATGAGCTTCTAAGTATATTATAAAACATGTGATCTAGAAATGGGATATGACCACTCACCCTTTAGAGGATATAGGGGGAATAGGATTCATATTATTTTTATAATATAACACCAAAAGATGAAATACCAATCTTGTAGTAAATCTTTTTTTGGAAACTGAATTTTCACACTTTTATTTATACTAATCCATGAATATACGCTTCTTACACATAATTGGTGATTGTTTGTAGTACCTGTGATAAGATATCCTCTATACAAAGAGTGGGTGGATGAGACAAATAGAATAGGGGAGTGTTACACATAAGTGCTAATGAACTTGTGAGATACGCAAAGAGATGTTGTAATGATGAAAAGTTCTCGTGTTCGTGTGCTAAGTGTAGAAATGGTAAGATGTTTGAGTGGAAAACAGTTGACCTACATTTGTTAAGATGGGGTATGCAAGATAGTTATCGATTTTTGATTTTTCATGGGGAATCTAATGTTCCTTTTATCCCCGAGCAACCTTCACAATAATATTCAATAAGTAGGATAGATGTACAAAGTAAGGAGTACAATGTAGATCATAATATGCTAGAGGATTTAGTTGATGACGCATATGGAGTTCATGAAGTGGAAGAAATTAAAGTCACTAACAATGTACAAGGCACATGTGCTCATAAAGATATCGAGATAAACCTTGACGATGACTACCAAAGTTTAAAATTTAAGGCGACCCCACCGTTGTACTCTGACTGTTACAAAGATAAAATAACTTTACATGCCATGGTTGGTTTACATAGTTTAAAGACCAAATATGGTTTGTTTGGTAATAGCATGAATTGAATTTTGAATTAGGTGAAGGGTTTTTACCCAAGCAGAATACGCTTCCAAATAGCTATCCTACTATGAAGAATAGTTTGTAAGGTTTGGGAATAAAGTATAAATCAAATCATGCTTATGTGTATGACTTCATAATATACTAAAAGGAGTATGAAAATTTAGATTGGTGTACATTATGTGATGAACTAGATATGTGCAATCTACTGGAAAGGAAGGAACAAGCTCGAAAGTTCCTAAAAAATGTTGAAATATTTTCCTGTTTGATCTAAATTGAAGTAGTTTTCCACAGTACCATGGATAGCGGAGGCAATGACTTGGCATGCTAAGGCATAATTAGGGGATAACCTCATGCATCATCCTATCGATTCTACAACTTGAAAGAGGATGCATTATGAGTGTCCCAATTTTGCTAGAGAACAATGTAACATTAGTTTGACAATATTAAAAAATGGTTTTAATCCATTTTGAAACTTAAGAAACAATCAGAGTGTATGGCGAGTAATCCTAGAACCACTCAACCTCCCTCCTTTACAGTGTATGAGACCTGAATTTTTTATGTTGTCTTTATTGATACATGGGCCAAAGGAACCAAGTGAGGACATCAATGTTTACTTGTCTCCTTTGGTAGAATAATTAAATGAGTTATGGTAAGAGGGTGTGCAAGCATTTGACCCTTTTAAAATAGAAGATTTTACACTTAAAGCAATGCTGATGTGGGCGATTCATGATTTTTTAACTTATGCGACATTATCCAGTTGAGTAGTACATGGTTATTTAGGGTGCCTTATTTATTGAGAGGAGTGTGAATCTCTGCGTCTCATCACTAGCGGCAAAAATAAATACCATTACCATAAGAGATTTTACCACCCGCTCATAGTTTCAAATTTGAGAAAGGTTCCATTTTTTTATCGGGCGGGGTTGAGTATAGGCTACCTTCAAGAAAAATTTCAGCTTTAGAAATTGAAAGTAAATATTCTAATTGTGGACCTAATATGCCAGGTAAGAATCCAAAATTTAAGAATGGCAAGCATAAGAAGACTCCAACTGGGAATGAAATTGAGACAAGAAAGGTATGGTCTAGGAGGTCAATTTAGTTGACTTTCCTTATTTGGAGAATAACCCGGTGCACCATTTATTGGATGTGATGCATGCGGAGAAGAACATCACTGAATATATTATAGGTACATGCCTTGGGGGAGTTATTCAAAGACTTGACAAAATGCACTTGAAACTTAAGCCACAACTATGGTTTAAAGAAGATTGTAGGGGAAGGACAATAATTCCCCTGGTGCATTTACTTTGACGAGTGAGGAAAAGAAGGTGCTTTTAGACACAATATATCATTTGAAGGTTCCATCTAATTTTTTATCCAACTTACAAAGGATTCTGAATTATGCTACCCATGATTTACATAATTATAAGTCTCACAATTGGTATGTGATCATGAAATTGGTTCCTTTGTTGTTTAAGCATTCTTTCTCCAAGCACAAGGATGTATGGATGGCCATTATTAAAATTATCAACTACATCACATTTTTATATGAGAAGGTATTCAATCAAGATCACGTAGTGGCCGTAAAAGTAGCGATAATCAAAGAGATTTGTGTGTTTGAGAAGTACTTTCCCATATTATTTTTGACATAAGTCTTGACTCGTTGGCACACCTATGTGACAAGGTACTTATTTACGGCCCAATTAGATATCAGTGTATGTATCCATTCTAAAGATTGATGAAAGTTTTCAAAGATTATGTTAAGAATACACGATACATTGAAGGCTCAATTATATGTCTGAGTTGGTGAAACAAGTGTATTACTCAGATTATATCAACAATGAGCCGTGGTCAATCGTCCTACATGCCCCAAAGCGTCTAACCAGTAGTGTGGATGACTTGGTTGCTCCTACCAAATATCAATCCATTTTTTATGATAACCCGAATTTGAAGTAATTTTTAGATTTGTGATAAGTATTCCAATTATTTGATAAAATTTTAGATTTGTAATAAGTATTTCAATTATTTGTAATAACCAGTAGCTTGTATTCGTTTAGTGCTTTATTATTATCGGACGATAGTTTAACGATTTTAATTCATTTGGACTTGATCAATTTCTATGGATTTCAATCAAAAGTAGTTTTTTTAGTTAGTGAATATGTTAATTTGGATTTTAATCAATTTAAGCATTAATTCAAATTTCGTGATATGACCTGAATTTGAAACAATATTTAGATTTGTAATAACTATTCCAATTATTTGTATTCTTATAATGTCGAGAACTTGTATTCTTCTAGTCCTTTGTTATTATCGAATGACAGTTTAATATTTTTATTCATTTGGATTTGATCATTTCCTCATATATATGTTTGTACTAATAACAATAATTTTTGTAGGATATGTCTTCATCAGGGCGATAGGACAGAGGTGAGGAAGGGTCGTCTACCATTAGGCCCCCCAAATGAGTTAAATTGGGGTTCCTCTTCAAGAACAAGACGACTTTACAGGCTAGGGATCTAGAGTTGCTCAAGACGGTCGTCAGCCCAGGGTACACGTATTGGAGGAAGGTTCCCGTCGAGCTCAATATGGTCATCTGGGAGGTACTACTAGTAGTTACTCACTTTATTTTTATTTAATATTTATATTTATAGTTTATAATATAAATACAACTAATACTCACTTTCTTTTTGTTTTGTATATGTTTGTCAGGAACAATTCGGCATGTCCCCACATGTCTGCGACACCATGTTCTAATAATTGAGCGATCAATACAAAATGTGGAAGAAAGACATGCGGGCACGATACTTTGTCCAGGACTGGGAGTCCATATTGAGGCTTAGGGACACAGTACCGTCGAAGGAGCCAATCTCATTGGCAATCTGGAAACATTTTGTGGATAGTGAGATCTCGAATTGGCACTTGTCCTCTCATCAATCGGGGAGGGAAAACAAGGCCAAAAAGGTCGAATTTCACTACTCTAGGTGTACTTCTTACGCTGAGGTGGAACACAAGATGGTAAGTTTTTAATTTTCTTTCATTTTAGTTTCATGTTATTCTAATTTAGCATTACTTACTAATTTTGCGTTATTTTATTTTAGGAGATAAGGCGTGGACCTGGGCTAGGCCACATAGGCTCTATGCCTATGTGGCAATTTGGATGAAGAAGGGAAAGGATATGGAGGTCTCCCCGAGCCTGGCAGCCATAATTGTAAGTTTTAAAATATCTTATAATTGTTTACTTTTTTTAATTAAGTTATAACTTAACTAATCGTGTACTTTTTTATCGTTTCAGGCAAAGGTTAAGGAAGTTCACAACTCCCAGTCTAATGCCGACAAGGTATCTTTGGCTCCGGATGTAATGAGATAAGTGCTCGAGGCGGATCATAAGTGGTAGACAAGGGTGTGACCTCTCGGGTGGGGAAGTCAAGGCTTACCGTAATTAAGACGAGCAACATAGGGCTCCCTTGTAAGGTGGACACCCATGGTGATAAGTTAGAAAGGTTGGAGGAAACGATCCAAAATATGTTAGAGTACATGAAGCATCAATTGGGATCCAACTCATGCAAGGGCAAGGGTGAAGCAGTAGACGAGGATGCCATTACTCCACCTCTCTCACCCTCACCGTTGATATTCATCCCCTCACAGATGCCCACCTACTCATCACCTGGATATGATCCTTTCACCATCTTTACCCCCCTTAAATGGCCTATGTCAATAATTGGTTAGCCGAGTGTGTATAAAATAGACACACAGGGTGGCAAGCCCATAGCTAAGGGGTTGAGGGACCCGGATGCACAGACGGGTAGTTTGGTTCATGGACGTGTGTTATAACCAATTGAGGCAAGGGTTTGAATCACGCATATTATGCTCGAAAAAGAGAATGAACCATTTTGGTTGGACAAACAATGCGGAGTTCGACAAATTAAGGGTTGTCTCAATTCATATGGAGTGTGGCCTACATTCCTCTTTAGACTTGTTGAAAACTCAAGCCCGCGAAAATTATTTGTATAAAATTCATTTGTATTTGTTGGTTTGTTATCAATATTGAATGTTGGATATTTTTTATTATTATTGTTTGATAATATGATTGAATTAATGTGTATGGATTTAGTTTTTATTAATTGATGAATGTTGCTTGAGATATATACTATTTCACCAAGTTAAAATATGCTGTAATAGATTAAAATATACTGCTGAACAGTGTTAGTGGCCATACTGCCCAACAGTATTTTTTTAATTCTCTCTAGAATTGTCACAGACTTTGATCGTGATAGCTCAATGACAAAGACAAAATTCTCACGGACTTTTTACAATCAAAGTTCATGACAATTTTTCCGTTGTCACAGACTTGTCATGGTCAAAGTCTATGACTACTACAAATCTTGTCACAAACTTTGACTGTGATAAGTCCGTGATAAAAAAAGTTGTCACCCGAAAACTTGTCACAATTTTGTACCATGACAAGTCTGCCCTGCTAAAGTTTTTAACCATGACAAGTTGCTAATTTTGGTGTAGTGGTCAGAAAACTTTTGAATGATCGAAATAAAATGTAATAATATAATGACCCCGCTGGATGTACTCGCCCCAATATAATATAAATGTGTTCTAGCATTTCCCTCAAGCCTAGGCATAACAATAAGGAGCTTCTGTTGCTGGGGAGTAAAAAATGAGATAGCCTTTCCATTGTAGTCAATCTGAGCATGATACATCGATAAAAAATCCATGCCCAATATGAAATCATATGTAGACATATTCAATAACAAGTCAATTGAAAAACACAATCGGTCGATCTCGACTACCACGGCTTTACATACCTGACATAAGGTATCACCCTAACCTATTAAAGTGTCCACAGATAAATAAAGCTCGATGATAACATCTATGTATCTCATAATCATACTAAATGCACTACTACTAAAGACCGATATATTTAAGTAAGACTTATGCGCTTGAGCTATAAACATACATGTAACCATCCACTGATGGTACTCCAAATGACTCGCTATTACTAAGGTATCTAATAACTAAGTTTCCTCACTCTCCACAACTACCACAGTTCCATCTAAAGAACTATAGAAATAGTAGCCCTACCAGTGACCCTACCGACCTAGTCTTTATTATTGATATTGCTAGAACTTGTCTCATCCCTGTTCTTATTAGTTGTGACCCTATTACTCATAACTTCCTTGCCTCCACTGTCCACATCAACTCCGATTACCTATTTTTGAAAAACTCTCGGGGTTTACAGCCCTTGTGTGATTCCTTCGATCAGTTAGGTCCTCCCCCAACTTGGGTAACACCAAAATATGTCTAATCTTTCGGCCCAATCTGGCCCCATCATACAATATTCTGGTATACCTATCCTCTATGTAGTTTTGATGGTCTTGTTTATACAGGAAGGTAACGTCCACTACCTAAGCGCAAATGGTGAAGAACAAGTTACCTAATAACACATAACAAGCTCTTTGGGAAAGGTTTTTGACAACGTAAAAGTCTTTTCATGCTGTAATTGTTAAAACTAATATCATTGTTCTCTTCCTTATCATTCTATCTTGGTGCAAAATGATAATGATAGTATAACTGTTCCTCATACTAAATATCACTCGGTTGCGAAGATGATGTCTTTAAAAACTTACTTCTAATGTCGTAACAGATGGTGAGTGAAAGCATTTACCCTCAAACCATATGCTAATCACTTGCTAAGGTCTTACGACAAAAAATCTCTAACTATTGATCGAATTCGATCTCATGTGTAGGATCTATCGTGAAGAAAATCCAAATAAGGAATCCTCTTGATACACTTCGTTCTATTTGAGTCGTTCGTTTGAAAAAGTGGCATGAAACCCCTTAAGAAGTCTTCATTATAGAGAAAACAAGTCCTAATAGGTAAAGCTTTAAAGTAGTCAAATAATGCAATGCGAAAGGCGATGAACACACTCAAGACCCTAAGACACTAGAACCTGGAATGCTTTGATACCAACTATAACACCCGTAACATTTAATAATAGGTTGATCAAATATAAAATAAATAATACCAGAATCAAATCAATTAAGTACCATTATAAGCATGACCAACAATAAAATGCATAAGGTAAATAGATGAACATAAGAAAGTCAAATACTATTCATATATGATACCAGTACGGACAATAATGAAGTCAGACACATGAAAGTAAAATTATCTCCTCATAATACCAAAAAGTGGAAGTAAAACTACTACATAAATCTGACTCGATTGAGTAAAGAGTGATAAAAATTTGGCAGATATTTCTGACATCTACATCCTAAATAGGTAACAAAAAATGAATATAAAAATCGAGAGATTAAGGATGAGTTCGTAATAGTGGCCTAGGTCCTGAAAAGTAAAGACAACCCAAATGTTAAGAACAGGTTTATGTCGAATAAGATTATAACCGAATTTAGGATAGAATATAACTAAACATATTCCTCTTGTATTTTAGTTTTTATTAATTTTACCCCAAACCAAACAAGCGTAAATATCACATGATTATACACCCAAGCCCAAGTGAACCCATTATTAATTATTTTTCATCTTGATTGAATATAACTAATAGATTTATCATATTACTACACTATATACCTTAATTGTAAATCTAGATAAGTAAAGAGAGTCACAAAGTCTACTATTCATATAATTACGATCCCCACCACATACTTAAATAAATGGGCTTCACTCAAGCCCGCACATAACAAAGGACTATCCTACTACCTTTGAGGATTCACCTTGCCTACGAATCGATTTTCCCCATGGTGCTTCTCCAAAACCTCCAACAACAACAATGGACGCCAAACCAAAACCCAAGTCATCACCCTCTAAAGCTACTAATTTCCCTTCTCCAAAAAATACAAGTGGTATAAAATCAATATAAATATATATCTAAATCTTTTAATCCAAAATAACAAGATTTAGATGATTTATTCCAGATTTTTAAACAAGAACCCTAGGTTTATGAATTTTTCCATCAAACCTCAATTTCATATCAATTTATGAAATTAACAAGAGGTTTTCTATAAATTCGATTATCTAAAATGTTAATTCAATTTAAACTCCAAATAATGAATATTTCTAGTCTAATCAGATTATATGATTAACATTGTTATTAAATTTATATTACTAAAATTATTAATTATGAATTTAACAATTACCAAAATAAGATTATAACTAGTTAGATTTAGAATTCAATGAACAGAAATATAATAACACGACAATTATAATAAAATTCTTTGCAAACTTGTCTTAATCCAAAAGTAAGTGAATTCAATCTAGAGTCTCCCAATTCCTCCATTTCTCCTGGTTTTCTTTCTCTCTCACCTTAAAGAGCCTCTACAATTGTAAAGTATTGATTAAGGTAACCTTCATGACTATCTAAAGCCCTCAATCTTATTCCATACATGGTCCTCATCTAAATGAGCCCAAAACATCTCCAGGAGGCCTAAAATACTACCAAAGTCCTATTCTAATCCAATAGGACTGCAACCCATAATTTCAGACTAAAACAAACAGTATACGCATCGGAAAACCATCCCGAAACATGCCATGAAATCAGTTACTAATCTAACACGGTAATTTTAATAATTTAACCTATTAGAATCCAAAAGTCAAATATTTAATTATTTATTAATTTAGTGCTATAAAACATTACAGGAATTAACTTCATGATTGGTGGACTTCGATATCGAGGGGATAATCCAAACAAGGAAACCCACAATGCCAGATCTTTGACCATTCCATAGTTGTCGATAATGCATGTCTACGTCAAAATATTTAATTAGTGTTTTACCGCGTATAAAGTTTGATTTGGAATAAAATTTATATAAAATATATACATATTTAAAACACCTATATATATTTAAATAGTGATGTCACATGTCACTTAGGTAGATATGATAATTTTACAATTAATTTAATTCATAAAAATATGGGGCATTACAATTGGGAATCTTGACAACCCACATATAAAACATAAGGCATCCCCATAGCCCACACATAAACATAGGGTATCTCCACAACCCACACCTATAATATCTCATGAAGGTGTACCCCTTACTATGTTAATTATTACTAACTAAGGGATGTCCCAACTCCTAAAGTACAAAATAAACAACAATTGTAAATCACAATGACATCATACCAAGTGAGTAATAATATACCAAAATCTATGTGAAAGGATCTACCCTTTACTGTTACTCACAAGAAATGACAACCTTAAGTGAAGGATCAAGATGGTAGACTCCTTCACAATTGGCTTCATTAGAGTGGGGGTTTTAACCGTAACCCCATTTATAATGCATATGTACCTAACTGGAATCATCACCCCAAGGGTTTAAACTGCAACCCAAGTGTATGCAACCCATCACATCCCAAACTAATAGATTCAACATGAGTCTACATGTACAACCATGGTATGTTCATAAACATAAGAGAATACAAGTATATAGACATAATGTACATGACATAGGCTATCTAATCAACTACACCCAACCTACACATCAATTTTACAGTACACTGAATACCACAAATGGTCAAGATTATAAATTGTGACCAAGCACCCAAATCATAATTTTGGTGCAGGATAAAATTAAGGGTGACCCTTTGATGGGTCACAGTATAAAACCATGCCCATAATACATGGCCATGGTATCTTTCGTAACCCTAATACTAGGGGATTGATCACAATTGTGAACTGTGACTAGGAACATTTGGTCACAATTTAAAATCATGACCCAAACTATGAGTGTATTTTCATGGTTACGATCTATAATCGTGATCACTATATTTATCAACCTACGTTGAACTTTAGTTAGTCTAAATCATGAACTATGACATCATATTTTTACCACATTTCCTATGGTCATGGTTTCAAACCATGACCACCTTTTAACCCATTAAATTGTTATCACATACAAGATCACAGTTTTGGATAGTGACCAATATTGAATTTATTTTAAAAAATAATTTTTATTTGTTTGCTTCCAAGAAAATTCATGTATATATTTTAAAACCGGTATACAATTCCATTATATAAATAATTAATACATCAATCAAAATGCAAAAATATTCCATCAAATTAATTACACTAATCTAGCAAAATAAGTATTAAAATCTTCAATGTATTCCTTCCCCCAAGCATATGAAAAATGTTCAAAATATTCCTTCTCAAACTAGACCCACGGATATTTCGAAATGTTCCAAATGGTAATAAATGACTTGAATCCTAAAATGACTCCGGAATTCCTACCTAGCCAAAAAAAGGCAAAGTCCACATATTTGTATGAAATGCCTCGACCCGGATTTATGGGTTCCCCGTGAGTCAACGCGGTCCGGTCCCGAGCATTAGCTGTGAAGTGCAATGGAACAACCTACATAATGTTGCTAGTCTAGTTTTATTTTAGTTAACATTTCACTTGTTTAGCATACGAATCCAATTTCAAGATAAGCTATGTGTGGGACCCATGGGAGCACCCTGAAGTCTAAGTAAATAGATCTACTAACATAGAAGTAAATAAAGTACTTACCCGTATAACGCCCTAAAAAACAAACCCATACCCAACCTACCATAACAAAGTGAGGGTGTGAGCCTATACCTAGTGGGAATTTACAAATCACTATAGAAATGAAGGGCATAAAGGAAACTTACACGCTACAAACACATGCATGCCAAAATATATATGTATCTACACATATATGTATCTTTGAAAAATACATATTCCAGTGCATTAACCATTTTACTTATGAAAACCTTACTTATCCAGATTAATTTATCTTAATCTTGTAAAGACTTTCTTTATTCATACTTAGCATTTCTTCACTTTATTAAACAAACCCGGTTCAACACTTGAAACCACTACACTTGATTTATCCAAACCCATTCTTTTAATCGAATCACCCCTTTCAATTCATTTAACTATACTTTAGTGTTTTTATTGAAAAGAACCATTTCAATGCTCGTATTCATTGTGTTAGAAAATACTTATTTTTCATTAGAAAACCTTGTCAATACATACTTGTGCAAATTATGGGTTTAAAAACTTGGTTGCTTAATCACCCATTTACCCACTTACCATATCTTATGGGCATAATAGATTTTTGCATTTACTTGTCCATCTCACTTTTACCGGAACATTTATTACATTAATTAAAGTTAGGTTGTATTTACACATTTTACCACACAACCCATTTCTTGACATGTTCCAAAATTTCCTTTACCTTTTTCTCGGAATCTTCCCATACCACATAATTTCACGGGCTCCACACCGCCGGCTATGCTTACCATATGCTCTGGCCAATGATTTAGGGCTCTTCACCCAAGGGCTCCGAGCCCTTCTTGCTTTATCCCGATGTCATCCGAGTTCCTTTTATATTTTTTAACATTTTACAAATGTTCACATTATTCTACTTTCCTTTTTACCCCGGCTGAAGCCAAAATCCGAGACTTATCTCCCCAACTTGTGTTACACTTTGAAAATTTACCACTTCACGTCCTTTACACATTAACCTTGATTTTTTATTCCATAAAAATCATATTCGTTTATGACCACTTTGTTTAACACCCTTTCGAACATTTTTATTTCATTAAAATGTTCCACTTTAAGTAAAATTACCAATTTATCCATTTGTTTCTAAAATCACATTTTAGTCAATTTCTCGAGTGTTAAGCTCACCAAAAACACTATGAAGTTATTCACACCAACTTTTTAGTGTCTTAACACTTTTACACCTTTTTACACTTGGAGTAACATCTTTCTTATTTGGAAATACTTTTACACCTTTAATCCCTTTTTAATTCCATAAGTCTTAATATTTCACAACATTACTAAGCTACACTCACCAACCATACCATGTTTACCCATTAACACTTAATGGATACTTTTAATCAATATTTTCCAAACACACACATTTCTTTACTTCTTCATTCAATATATAAATTCACACTTAAGACTACTTTTATAAGAAAATTACCATTTCTTTTTATTTAATATGTAGTCTTTTAACCTCATTCTCATCATATCTTTTAGTCCCAATTACACAGACTTTGAAGAAAAAAATTGCAACTTTTACTATTTCTTGTTTAAACCCAACAAAACCTTCTCTAAACTTGTTTATCCATTTAATGTCAAGATACTACAAGTTTATATGCATGAGAACATGGAATTTAACCCAAAGTTCTACCACATGGTTTGAATATATTTTTCATCATAGGAAACCATTATGCTTGCAAAAATATATTTTTAAGGGACAAAAGACATTTTTATTTCATAAATCTCGACAAATATCTATTTTTCAAAACATCAACGTTTTTGCAAGAAACATTAATTCACCAATGTGTATCAAAATATGATATTATCTTCAAAATATGACCAATTTGAGAATGCGTGATATCGATTACTTTTGGGATGTTTGGTGTGAATCAAACACATAAAAAGCCCTAAAAGTGAAGACGAAATGATCTGCAGAATTACAGTTTTTTTGTATCAAAAGTCTTAATGAAAAAGGTCTCCACAACAGGTGTTTATAGCTGAACAAAAACATTGATGCAACGAATGCCATTATAACGACATCTCTAAGTCGTTCAAACAACATTGAATGTCGTTAGAAGAAACTTCGAGCGACATAAAAAATGACCTTAAAAAAACTAAAATAGTATTTGGTCGCTTGAAGAAAATAAGTAACGAATCTTCTTGCGACCCTTTAGATGACATGTGGTCGTTTGAACTACATTGCCTTGTCGTTTGAACGACAGGAGCAAGAAAATTTTATTTTAAAAATCTCACCTACAGGTCTTGAGAAATAAATTTTAACTTAGAAAAAATGCCTTAGTTTGTTAAAAACAGTTTCGAAAGATATCCCAATATAAATGTAAACCATATATGAAAATTAAACACATTCTATGTGAAATTTTACCTCATGTCGCGCATATGTTGAATATGCTTAAAATTTGGATCCTTCGTCTTGAACAAATGAATGTGAACTTCTTCGACGGTTGTAGCGGTATACGACATATCCTATGTAAACTACGGACAATGGAAATTATGTTCTTACAAATCTCCCCCTATGTCTATGCTGATACAAATTAAAAACATCCGAATTATCAAAACAAAAAATCCTATACAAATCTAATACCCCCCCTCCCATGCAACCCCAAAGCCGAAAAAGATACTAAAAATGCAAGTCTTCAAATTATTTGAAAATCTTCAACTTTCAATCTCTTCGCTTTCCTTGCATTTCTTTTGTGTGCTTTCCAAATAATCATCAAAGTCCTACACGTAATAAACAAAAGAAATACCTTCATGACGTATCGAGTTTGAAATGAGATAAACATAAATCAAATATCAAATCAATCTCAAATCTCCCCCATAACTGAAAATCTCAGTCCCCTATAATTCATAATTAGTTCTCCCCCTTTTTATTTATCGAAAATAGACAAGAAAAAGAATAAAGCAAAAACATATGGAGTGTCAGGACAGGCAAAGCAAAGATATAACACTTACGCTCATGCAAGGATAAACTCAAAAGTATCTCACTATATATTTTTGATTTTTCAAAATTTTTCAAGAAAAGAAAATTTACAAAAACAACACACACCATAAATTTACACTAAGATAACCAAATCGTGAATACGAAATGAATGGGTGTGAACAAATTTGATAGGAAGATCAATACAATCAAACATAACATATGTGCACGATGAATATGGATACTCTTAATGAATGATCTCAAAATCATCCTTAGGTGTCAAAATTTTAATTTTATATGACATCGACTCAATCTAATTGACACATCAGAGTCAAATATGAATTCTACACCAATAACGTCTAAAACTATGTAATGCTTTTTCAAGACATTATCAGGATGTGCGAACCCGTTGTTTTATTTCCAACAAAACACCCTCATAAATAATAAATCTTTTATTTTATTTTATTGAGGTGATCTAAATCCTAATGGCCCCTTTTTGGCATATTTATCTTTTTATCGCCTTAATTTTTTTCTCGAGCTCTTTTCAAACGGTGAATTTCACGACTTGATTATTATTCACTCGCAGCCCTTTCTCATGTTCACTCGTCATTTTTTTTTCAAATTTTAAACAAATCCGCATGGGCAACGGTTCTTACATGCACTACTTTCATTGTCAAGTTTTATCGCATATGATTCATTTTAAGATATGATTGACATGAAAACATTTTGACCAATATGTGATAGATAAGCACAATAATAAAATAAATTCGTGCACGTGTGCAATAAAAGAAATCATGAGTCAAACATGTAGGAAGATACAATTAATCAAATCTCAATGATTCTAAGCATTGTAAAGCACAAAATGAAATGATGATACATCTCAAATCACTAACAAATAGTCACGTGGATATGGAATGAATTTGTGACTGGCTCATCCTAAATGTCCAATCTTAAACGGTGTGAAACATGCATAACTTTCATTAAAGTCCTACAGATAATAAACATAACAAATACCTTCGCGATGTATCGAGTTTGAAATGAGATAAACATAAATCAAATATCAAATCAATCTCAAATATCCACCATAATTCAAAATCTCACTCCCCCATAATTATTATTTCGTTCTCTCCCTTTTTATTTGTCCAAAATAGACAAGGAAAAGAATAAACCAAAAAAATATGGAGTGTCACGACGAGCAAAGCAAAGATATAACACTTATGCTCATGCAAGAATAAACTCAAAAGGGTCTCACAATCTATTTTGGATTTTTCAAAAATTTTCAAGGAAAGAGAATTTACAAAAACAACACACAACATAAATTTATACTAAGATAACCAAATCGTGGATACAGAATGAATAGGTATGAATAAATTAGATAGGAAGATCAATGCAATCAAGCATGACATTTTTGCACGATGAATATGGATACTCCTGATGGATGATCTCAAAATCGTCCTTAGGTGTCAAAATTTTGATTGTATATGACATTGACTCAATCTAATCGGCACATCAAAGTCAAATATGATTTCTACACTAATAACGTCTAAAACTATGTAATGCTTTTTCAAGACTTTGTCGGAATGTGGAAACCCGTTGTTTTATTTTCAAACAAACCCCCTCATAAATAATAAATCTTTTATTTTTTATTGAGGTGATCTAAATCCTAATGGCTCCTTTTTGGCATATTTATCTTTTTATTGCCTTAATTTTTTCTCAGGATCTTTTCAAACGGTGGATTTCACCACTTGATTATTATTCACTCGCTGCCCTTTCCCGTGTTCAATCATCATTTTTACAAATTTTAAACAAATCCTCACGAGCAACGGTTCTTACATGCACTACTTTCATTGTCAAGTTTTTTTGTATATGGTTCATTTTAAGAAAGGATTGAGATGAATTTTTTTTGACCAATATGTGATAGACAAGCACAATAATCAAATAAATCCATGTGCATGTGCAATAAAGAAAATCATGTGTCAAAGATGTAGGAAGAAACAACTAATCACATCTCAATGACTCCAAACATTGTGAAAAACAAAATGAAATGATGATGCGCCACCAATCACTATCAAATAGTCACATGGATATGGAATGAATTTGTGACTTGGTCATGCTAAATGTGCATTCATAAACGGTGTAAAACAAAATACAAAAATCATTTTCTTTTTCCAAAAAATTTATCAAAATAATATCGTTTTGCCTTTTTCAGTTTTTCTCAAAAAACAAAAAATCTTTTTGTATTTTTCCAATATTTTTCAAAAACAAAAAATTGTTTTGGTTTTGCCAAAAATATATCAAAAATAAAAAATACACAGGTGGTACACACTAGAAATAGGCATAAAATATCATCATGGAAATCATCCTATGCTAGCAAATAAGTCTAAACCTCAACTGTTAGGTGCGGAGGAGTTTTCCAAAGGGGGTGACATCCTAGGAAAAACATCCATCAAATCATGTGATGTTTTGACTAAAAACTTAACCTTCTCTCAAATATGTGCAAACTCTCTCATATAATGTGAATGATCAAGTGGAACATCATCTGTGTGTGTGTGTGGGGGGGGGGGGGGGGGGGGGGGGGATCACGCGACCCACTACGCAACTTAAAACAAAATTTCCTAAGGTGTCCTCTCTTTTTATAATGTGCGAAAACATACACGGGCCTAGGAACACCTCTCTCAAAATGTCTGGGACGCATTTTCCTATCGAGTAACAGACGCCAAGGGATATATCAGAGACTCGGGAACTAGCTCGAGTGCAACATGAGAAGTAGACGCACCATCATAACCTATTCCTAATCTTTCAATATTACCCAAAGAGGGACTGGGGAGCATCTTACCAACATTATTAGATGTGTCCTCTATAGTGACCTTTACCTCTAAGGCTCATTCAAGATCTATCTCTAGTTGTAACACATAGGCTTCAAGTTGACTCTTTTCCTGACCTATGATGATCAACTTCTCACTTAAAGAAACCTTCACCTTCTTGAGTTGACTCACTGACACCTCAAATCACCTCAAAACTTCTATCTCTCTCTTCAAATATTACACCTTAAGACCTAACTCCTTATTCAACTTCTTTGCCTTTAAGGTCTTGGTGTATAAATATCTAAATGATTTTTGGAGGTCATTTTAACCCACACTTGCGAACTCACCATCACTCTCATACTCACTCTCATACTCAACTCATCATAGGGGCTATCACATACACAAGTATCCTCATCGCCGTGGGACAAACTAGGTGTTCTCATGAGACTTTCCATAAAGGCGACACGCATACCATGTGATGACTCGTCCCCTTAATAATTCACATCTTCGTCACTATCGCTAAGAGTGGCTGGCATGGAAATTTTCTTGCCCTTTCTCTTTAGCGTAGTGGTACATTTGAACACTTTGGGCCCCTTCCCCTCACACTCAAAGCATATCGCTTCTTCCTCTCTCTCTTTCTCACCTCACTCATTGGCCGCTTCTTTCTTTTTACTTTTCTCAAAAAACTTTTTATTGGAAGAATTTTTGATTGAAAATTTTAGATACTTCTTAAATTTTTTAGCAAACATGGACACATTATCAATCGTAAACTCTCCCTCAGACTCAAAATCACAAACTCTTTCTTTCTTCTTTTTCTCTTTCTTCCTAGACACTTCCTAACTCTTTCTAGATTGCACCTTAAGTGCAATTCCTATATCCTTAGGCTTAATAGTTTTGGGAAACATGTCAATCTCATAAGTTTGATTGTCTCTTATGAGTTCTTCTAACTTTAGTGTATCTAATATACCTAAAGAATTTAAAACAGTGACCGTAGGAATAAAACGGGATGGGAGTGACCTCAAGATCTTTATAACAACCCTCGTCTCGTCAAATTTCTCAGCCAAATCAAAACTCATGTTGACTATGTTCGAAAAACTAGAACAAAACTCGCCAAAACACTAAGACTCAGATATCGTGATTGTCTCAAATTGGGTGGTCAAATTTGGTAACATAGACGCCTTAACTGCTTTGTACCCTCATGTGTCGATTGGAGGATATCATATGCCTCTTTAGGCGTGGTGCGTGTCATAATATGATGGAACTCATCAGGGGTGATGTCTCCAGAAATTGCACTCTAGCCATGGGAATTAAAATTACTCCATTTAAAATCATCCTCAGTCCAGTTAGACACATGTTTGTGATTAGTGACATTATTAACGGTTACGGTGGGAGGAGTCCACCCTCTTTCACACATAATCCAGACACATTCATCAGTATCCTTTAAACTAGATTTCATGTGGGCTTTCCAATAGGCATAATTTGTGCCATCAATGATGGGCAGCTGATTATATAAATTTTCCATTGGAAAAATTACAAAATTATTCAAAATCAGATTTTTCAAAAAAATTGATATCACAAAAAAAATTGTAGAAAAAGGATTACTTAGTAATTAGAGTAAACGAATCTGATACCAATTTGACATCGTGAGAAGTCAATAGGTACCAGGAAAAAAATTTGAAGAAAATCTAGATCACTCGATAACTTGGAGCAAATTGTCTGATACCAATTTGAGAATGAATGATATCGATTACTTTTGGGATTAGCAAATTTCCAATTTAAAACATGTTTAATTAGAGTCAGTCTTAGATCCAAATTTTATTAATCCGTAAGAATGCATCCATGTGATTAAACCATTCAAATCAAACACAAATTGTCGGTCAAACAAATTTTAGGAAAAAAACCCTTTCGGGTAAAGCCTTTTATTTAAATAAATGTTTGCAAATCGCAATTTACAATACACTTACAGAAATATGTAATGAATCTTTCGTACAAAACTCATATAGGCCTCAACCTAGAATCAACAATGGACTCCCGCAAGAACCGACAATAAACACAACTCTCCTCAGCAAGTAACACCTTCGAGTCTCCCCAACTTAACGCATCGGCAAGAAACTCTTTCAAGAGATACCAAAATAGCAGTAGAGATGGCACTCCACAAGATTAAACTTCAATAGAAGTGATTTGGGTTCCACAAATGATTCACTAAAGAATTGGGATGTTTTGGTGTGAATGAAACACATAAAAGCCCTAAAAGTGAAAATTTTAAGTTCGACGCAATTTCATTTTTCGTATATCAATAGTCTTAATGAAAAAGGTCTCTTCAACACGTATTTATAGCTAAAAAAATTTGAGGCGGCGAAGGTCATTCGAACGACATCTCTAAGTCGTTCGAACGACATTGAATGTCGTTATAAAAAACTTCGAGCAATATAAAAAATGACTCTAGAAAAACTAAAACATTACGTGGTCGTTTGAAGCAAACAGTAACGACCCTTATCGCGACCCTTTAGACGATATGTGATGTTGTTAGAAGAAATCATTTGAATCACAGGATTGAAAAAAATTTATTTTAAAAAGCTCACCTGCAGGCCTTGAGAAATAAATTTTTACTTAGAAAGTATGCCTCAGTTTTCTAAAAACAGTTTCAAAAAATATCCCAATATAAATGTAAACCATTTACGAAACTTAAACACATTCTATGTGAAATTGTACCTCATGTCGCATATATATTGAAGATGCTTGAAATTAGAATTTATCGTCTTGAACAAATGAACATGAACTTCTTCGATGGTTGTAGCGGTATATGATATATTCTATGTAAACTAAGAATAATGGAAATTATGTCCTTACAAATAAAACCTTCTCTAAACTTGTTTATACATTAAATATTGAGATACCACAAGTTTATATGCATGAGAAGATGGAATTTAACCCAAAATTATACTCAGGGTTTAAACATATTTTTCATCATGGGAAAACATTATACTTGCAAAAATATATTTTTAAGGTACCAAAGACATTTCTATTTCTTCAATCCCAACAAATGTCTGTGTTTCATACAATCATCATTTCTGCAACAAACATTAATTCACCATTGTTTATCAAAATATGCCATTATCTTCAAACATTTTATTTCATAAAATGTTTTCATCATTACTCCTAAAAAATACACCAGTTTCATAAAACATCAACCTTTGCTATTTCAAAACCTTGAAATATTTATTTCATCTTTATTTTCAACAAAACAAAATTTTCCCAATATTTTTATTTCATAAAAATGTTAATTATCTTCTACCCAACAAATATACTACTTAACTAAATACACCCTAATCAAATAGTCTAACTACAAGACTATAGTGAAAAAATAACAATTTTTCACTAAGAGTAAG
Organism: Sambucus nigra; assembly: GCA_949130495.1. NCBI lineage: Eukaryota > Viridiplantae > Streptophyta > Magnoliopsida > Dipsacales > Adoxaceae > Sambucus > Sambucus nigra. The sequence continues at coordinate 318,007,940 of OX422215.1, read as the reverse complement.
GTCTACCCACCTTAATTTCTTCAGTGGTTGTGTTGGTGTAGGAGGAGCAACCCCCACCTCCAAATGCGACCTCAAGGGGTTACCAAATGCTTCCTCCTAAACTCCAAAGCAAGACGCACTTCAACTCCATTAATACCCACCTTCTTCTTCTTCTTCAAAATATTCCCCAAATATTCCTCCAAAATTCATAGCCATTCTTTATAAATGTTGGAAAAGGGTATATTTTGTCTAAATGTGGTGAAATACATCGTCAAAGTGATCATTTTTGGGTGGTCTATGGTGGAGGAGTGGTGGTTTACTGGTGGGTGATGGTGAAAGACCACCCACCTCTCTCATTATCTCTTGCTATCTCTCTCCATCTTCCATTTTTTCCCAACAATAATAAACCCAAATTCACCCAAACAATACCTTATAAGACTACGCTTAAGCCCAAAACCCCCTTTTACCCCTGCTGGACAGATCGAAGCTCGACAGCACACATATCTAACGTTCCAAAATGTGAGAGAACATAAGGGCACTGAGATTAAACATCCTGTCTTACATCGTTCAAACGACTTCCATATGTAGTTCGAATGACTTCTCAAATGTCGTTCCTTACCTAGTTCGCGCGACCTGCTACTGTAAACCAGTAGCACATCGTTAGAAGCATGTATCTCATGACCTATATATCGTTACTAATGACATCCTATTGTTGTTGAAACGACTTCTCAATGTCATTTGAACGACCCTGCTTCATTATTTTTTCCTTTTCTCCAATTCTTACCCACAATTCTTCCTTAATTATAATTTAATTAATTTATTGGGGCGGGATATTACATTGTAAGATGAACAAGGTTAGGGTCTAATCCATGATTCGAATCTAGGGTATCTCTTTTGATTTATGAAAATATATATGAAATGTGTTGAAAGTATAGAAAATTGTGAAAACACTCTCAGTTGGGAATTGTGGTGTAAGCCCCCTTTTTTGAGTTTTTGATATAATAAAATCGATGGGAATATATATAGAAAATGTTGGATTAGTGATATAATTATTATAAATAAGATATAAATGGAATAAGTACACTAAAATATGCAAAATGACATTTATGGGACTAGTAAAACATAAAAGATATTACAATGCATCTCTAGTTTTTTCTGAGTATCCTTGAATAGTTTCTTGGAGGTGTAATAGTTCAATGCATCTGGGTTCCTAGATTTATAACATAATTATGACATAATCTTGTCAGGCTTAAAATACCAGATGACTTAGATCGGTTAGACCCCCAAGAAACTATTCAAGGGTAATCACACAAAACAATGTTACAAATATTTCATGTAAATAACTACCAAACCCGAATCGTTATCTTAAGAATGGAATTAACTCGCAATTTGACTTCGGGACACCTATATAGCCAAATGAACTGGAATAAAAGTCCATACAATTGTATCATGACACAATATTAGAATGTTAATGTCATATTGATAATTTGATTAATGTGCTCAATGATCCAAATAATGAAGCGAAAATCTTGTTAGCATTAACAAAGTGTTGTTTTAAGGGGATTACCTTGTTAGGGCATCGAGACTGGTTCTGATTAACGTTGTTTGGAACCAATAAGTTCAAAATAAGGATAATATTCGATCTTTTAGGCTTGTCCAAATTATATCTTTACACAAACTTATTTTTCCCAGTGATTAATAACATTTGTTTCACCCGACAAGTTCCATAAATTGGGAATGTGATTGTTTTGTTGTGAATATTGGTATTGATAAAGTCTAGTCACAAATCTAATTTTAGTGTTGTGTGAGTACACTTGAACACTTTCATCCAAGTCTAACCAGTCAAACTCACCAGGTTCTCCCTTGTTTTGATAAGAATACTATGACATAACCTTATCACTACTTGAAACACTTGATGAGTTCGATTGGTTATATTTTAAAGAAAAAGTTAAAGGGTACGCATAAAAAACTAAAATTAAATTTGTGAGTAGGCTTGATCAATAACAATATTTTGAACAAAACAATCGTATTCTCAATTTGTGGAACCGTTTGGTGAAATGTAAGTTATTTTCTAGGAAAATAGACTTGGCCAAATGAAGGTTGTGCATAGTTATAATTTCACAATCCTATAAATCTGACTAATAGACTACATTTCAATTGATGGGTTCCATACAACGTTGATTAAAACCACTCTGGAAGAACCAACAATTGCAATCCGACCTGGACAACACTATGTCGATCTTATCAAGATATTGTTTTCACTTTTTTAATCAGTGAACACATTACTCACATTACTAGTCGGACATTAACTTATAAACTTGTTTCGTCTTAACATTTTATCACGTTTTTTAATTTTCTCATGTTGTTCAACTCATAAAAAAGTTGTTCTAATCAGTCGATCCATACACACATACACAAATGTTTATTATATGAATCCATAGGTTAGTGGTGTTGATGGTTGTGAATTCGTAAGAAACATTAAATAGGTCGGTCAAAGGAAGATGTGTTAACGAATCATTCACAACTTTCACCCGGTCGGGTGCATTATTCTTTTGGAACATATGGTACACTCTTTTCTCCACATAATCTCCATATCTTATTGTCTTGCGACATACCCCACCTTAGCATATATAATTCAACGTCTTCCGAAGAATTAAATTTGATATAACAGGTTCACGAATGTGGGATCTTGTCACTATTAATATTTCTATTAATGCATTTAACAAATTCATTAACAAACTTTACATGATTATTAGAAAATCTATTACTCTCTCCCATCCAGTCTTTTTATTATGGAAAAACCATTAAAGAACATAAAATAAATTTATTCAACTTAAGCATGTAATCAATATGAAATAAAACCAAACAAGTTAAGATGTTATTAAGCCCTGAAAAATTAAAAAAAAAATTAAGATGTCATCATATGTCCCATGATATAAAAATAATCACAAACTTGTCCCAAAATGAAACATTGTCCAACGCCTAATGTTCACCAAAAAATAAACTGGTCAGGCAATATATACATTTTCTATGCTTCTAATATATCCCCCTCATCATCATCATCAATATGAACAAGCCCCTCTTCATAACAGAGGTATATAGTATCAATGAATATCTTAGCCTCATCTATATAGAAAAAGTGACCATGCACAACATAGAATCGATTGTGCACTTGCCAATGAACCTGTTGTTAGTTTAGACCCTTAAATAATACTCCTTTCCATAATCACCATACATGGATGATGATGATACTAGGAAAGAGGTTACAACAGGTACTGAGTGGGGAATGTTAGAGGAGGCCTTAATAAACCTTGAGGCATAAGACAGTGGAAACCCTGATCATATACATAAGTTTGGTCTCGTCCCAAGGACCCACCATTACAGAGTCTTCCTTCGGACATGCCTTAAAAAAAAGTCAGCATCTTCCATAAGTCCCCACCTAAAGTCTTATCTCAAATGGTCTCGGCCTCAGAGACCCCTCCAAATGACCAGTCAGGGTAGTTACCTAGTAAATGACAACCAATCTCGATCATTGTCAGTGTCATCCTCAAATAGTACCAGAAGTCCAACTAATTATCACCATCTGTATTAGTTTAATACAGTTAACTGGTCTTGTCATGGCTTAACTGGAGTGGAATAAAGATTAAGCAGACTTAGCTAGCCGAGGCCCTTTACCTCAGATATCTCGTGAATGCATGGAAACCATGACAATGGTATTAATGACTTATCCAACTAAAACCTTTATGTAAGATAAACTAGCATTTGGGGAGAATATTATACATCATGACTTCTACACCTTTCTTGAGAGGTGTCGCACACTCATTGGTCCATCTCTCATTCATACATGGAGTGCATGCATGAGAGGTAACATCCTGCACCCCCGACCTATAAAAGGAACCTCGTGTCTCCTCCTCAGCGATTAAGATTGATAAACCCGACTGTTATTTTGTGCATTTATAGAGAGATAATCGTGTATACTCTATTCATGTAAATTTTCCCATCTTTAGGTGGAATCACTCCCATACTTCGCATAGTACACGTAGTTTAAGGCCAACCCACTTAAATACTTACGCTTATCAATTTTCTCATTTTGGTAACGTCGGGGCTCAGGTCTCTTATGTATTGTCAACAGAAAATACAAATGCAGCTATTGGCTTTCATCCAAGATATTATGAGTAGGATCCCCGAGGATGCCACCATTATTCTCATTACTCCTGCCATGCGAGAGGCCGGGTATTTAATAGCTGGGGGTTCACCTCAAGATGGCAAAGAATTCCAGTACCATCTTAGTCGCAGAGAGATTGCCAACCCATGATGTCTCCACCACAATACATGAGTTCAAGAGTATTTAGGGGACTTATCATATGAAGATGAGAACATTTGGGAGACGTATGAGACTTTGGACACCTCCTACTCTTACTGCAACTTATCAAGGGAGGAGTGTTCAACACACCCCTCAAAGTTTCTAGAAATGTTCTATGTTACAGTCTAAGAAAGCTATTAGACCAAGAAGCAATGGCAACCGAGACGATATTCCCTATGGAATTAGTGGTATACGAGCCACAGTTCATCCCAACAATGATCAAATGAGACGAGAACAAGAAAGAAGGGAATATAGGGACTTTAATAGTGGACAGAGACATTCAGGCAGGGGGTCGGCTGTAAAAATCGCTGCTGAAGTGGAAGGAGAAAGTGAAAACAATTTAAGAGGAAAAACCTCATAATAGATGAATTTAAATATTAAAGGATAAGATCATTTATCTCATTAAAATATGAGATCCCAGCCATAGGGGATACATGGAGGGATCTCTTTTTTTGCCAATAATAATAATGTGGCAGAAAGAAAGAGTCCGTGTAGATACACTAATCATTTTTATTGACTCCTGACTGCAATGCAAAAAACCTAAACTTTAACTACACTCTTGTGGAGTATAGTAGCTAGTCCGGGTATCGAAAATTCACAGGGATTGTTTGATAGACTTTAATTGATTTATTACTTCTCAAATAAAAATGTAAAATATGATGATGGTCGAAACGGGGAAAAATAGAAAAAGTTAACTACACTAATTAAAACTAAAAAAGATTAATAAAAGGAGATTAAGATCACATCCCCTCCATGGTCTAAACAACGTGTATTAAGGATTTTGGATTAAAAACATTTTATCGAGCATATTCAATTAATTATAATCATCAAACTTGAAGAAAATTAATTCAACAATGAAATATTAAACTTTTAATCGAAAATTGTCACAAATAGATTAATTTGGGAATATCACTATAAACACTACCATTGCATGACAAATGAAGTTAAACACCTAACATTACAATATTAATACACAAGGTTTCAATTAAACGCATTTTAAACCGAAACCTACATTTCAAATCTCAATACTCATTAATGGTGGATATATGACCCTAACCCTTAAACTAGCTACTACACATAATTAGAAAATTAAATAAAACTAATTAAAGAATGGAAACAAGAATTAAACTAACAATAACTAATTAAGTAAGCATTAAATCAAGAGAACAAAACATAAACAAGGAATAAAAATTTAATTAAATGAAATAGATGAATGAATAGTACCTACATACACAAAATGGAACCAAAAGAAGGAGAAGGCGTGAAGAGCTCCCAAGCCCAAAAACTTTCTAAACTACCCAAAAACGAATCTCCTTTACAAATAGGAACAAAAACCATTTAAAACAAAGCCCTAGGGGCAAACTTGTGAATAAAAAACAAAAATTGAAGTCCCGAATCGATTCTGATAAGGAGCCAAATCGATTCGATAATAGGGACAATTTTTTTCTGATCCAAACCGAATCGATTCCCCAAAATGGGTGAATTGATTTGCCCCTGACAGTTTGCACTCTTCATCCCAGATCATCATACGAAAAATGCAATAACTTCTACATTACAAATCAAAATTAGGCACTATCGGAGTCCACATGAAGCTAAATCGGAGGGCGACAATTCCAAGAAGACATTGGTCTTAAAACTCATTTGATGAAATTATAAGAATTCCCTTGAATGTTCCCTTGATGACAAAACTTTCCTGAATTGCGACCAAACTTCAAGCTAAGCACTTTAATTCCTACAAACGCTCAATTATACCTTGCAAAGCATATAAACATACATTAAAGAGGTTTTCTAGTTAATGAGCATAAATATGGGAGCTAAAGAACCTGAGGGGGATAAAATGCATAAATATAGAGGGTAGATAAATGTAATATTCGATACGAATCACACTCCCTAACTTACATATTCCTAGTCCCTTGCAATTAAATCTAAAGAAACAAGAATACAAGTTGACCACAATAGATGAGATATATGCAAAGGAGATAAATGCCACTTTCTCGGGCGAACGATTGCATTTAGCATATGCAATAAGTCATTAAACCCCTAGGTTACCCTAGTGGACGAGTATTGTCTCGTGAGGGTTTTCAAGGATGAAACCCGCAAACATCAAAGTTTTCTCAAAATACACCCAATAAATAAAAAGACATGCTCAAAAATAACAAAAAGGATTTCAACATGTTATTATCAAAGTGAATGAATTCGCACAAAAATTCATAGTTATTAACATTATAAAATGAACTTCATCGAATCAAAACCTTAAGCGTGGGAGGATAAACGAGCACATGCAAAGTATGATTTGAAAAAAAAATTATAAACTATATAATCATTAAAGCATGCATATATAAATCCTCACTAGATATTACACTCAACAAATGAAATATCTAAGAATGGGAGGTAATACATGAGACATGCGAAATTAAAGAGTAATTGTAAATGGAAACCAGGCTACGCACATGTCACTAATGAAGAATGTTATATATAAAATAAAGACTTTGGAAAATTAATGAAAAAATATCATCATTAAATGAGGTGAAATGCATTTTCATAAATTATCATAATTACTATTACTTTTGAATCAAATTCACCCTAGGATCACATAGGACTTTTATAGCGTTGTACTGTAGTCTCGGGGTTGAGGTTATGAAAGAAGGGGATATGTACGGATTCAAAGGTGTTTGGGGATGAAACACTCAGGATAATGGAAAATTGTGGACAATTTCAAAATTAGAATAAGATTTCCATAACAAGCATTGAATATAACATTGGAGAAAGTGAACAAAGCGTATTTAACACTATGTGTATAAATGAAATACATTCTATTTCTTTTCTTTTATTCTTTTTCTCTTCTTTTTCTTTTGTTTTTATTTTATTTTATTTTCTTTCTTTTTCTTTTGTTTTTAACTTCACTTTTTTCTTCATGTTTTCACTCTAACATGCTTAATTGCAACCACATAACAATAACGTCCTTCAATATCAAGTATCATTCCAAACAAAGGTATGGGAGGTAAGATGCATAGTGTATATCTCCAATTTGGAGTTGGTTATAGGAATTTGGGTTATGAAATGAAAGGCTATATTAAGGATGAAAGGGGTTGATGAGGGGAAACATATAAGGTGAGGTCAAGGTCAATAGGGTCATTTAACAAAGATGGACTATGATTCATTCCTAAAGTTTACATAATTCATGAGTCAAAACAACTTTTAAAATCATGCTTAAGTAAATTATTTCATATGAACTCAATTAATGAATGATCAATAATAGAATAATGAGATTACCGATAAATTTAATGCTTTAAATGAGGAAAGAGTAATGTATAAACACTCTAAAATGAAAAAGAAGCCTAAAGATCACTTGATGTAAGTATATAAAATGCAACAAAAGATTATCGAGTTATAAACGCCATAAACCAAATCATTAAAAGAAGAAAAACACATGTGCTCGTGGGTCTAAAGTTTAATTTATGAAGTTATTTATAAAATCAATGATTTGAGGACTAAAGTCTAATAACTTCTAAAATCGAGAACAAGAGCCATTGCATTTTCTATTGGATCGGGCATTTATTAAACTCTATCACCGAAAACAAAGGCAAAATGCCCAATACCGGAGAAAAAACAAAGAAAATATTTTTAAAATTTTTCAAAATTTCAACAAAAGCATGCTTGAAACAAACATGTTATCAAATCAATGAAATTTAAAAAATGGGAAGAATAACCCACACACCCTAACTTAAATATTGCATTGTCCTCAATAAGAATCAAGAACACAACATAAAGAGAGGAAAAGAATGATATTACCCAAAAAGGAGCGATCATCCCCGATAAGTACAAGTCCATTGAATATAGAAAATATGTTAGAACCAAGCATAACAAAAAAGAATAATAAAACCTATAACTAATTACACTAGACTATAAGTAAAAAGAAAAATAAAACTAACTATTTACAATCTACTATTTGAACTTCTAATTAAGTATACACTAGAAGTTGAAATTTTTGAGGGTCTACCCAAAACACAATTTGACTTTGAGGGATTAATAACGTACCCTCATTTTCATGCATGCCTCCCGAAAAATAAGGATTCCATTTTAACAACAGAAATCTTGTGTAAGTCGTAAGAAATGAACCACCACCAATTAAAAATTTTAGGTGGATGATGGGGGATTTGGATGCAAGGCGGAAAAGACCAAATTAATCTCAAGAAATTGAAGTCACTTCCCCAAAATTTTTCAATTCGAATGGGAGTTAGGGAAAGTATAAGTGAATACCCCTTGAGATGAAGCATCTCAAAGTAATATTCCCATTCAATAATCGGGTGAACGTGATCAAGACTTTCATCTGAGTCTTACGATAGTTGCAATGGTTTGATAATTATAAAAATGAAATGAAATGAAGGTTAAAATTCAAAAGCGCTTAGATCACTCTTAATGATTTCATCTTCAAAAGTGGGTGGAGGTGAAAAGAAAGTTTCAACCTCAACCGAGCTTTTGGAAGAAGAAGTCATTTCATTGAGTTGCACATTATTTTTATTTTTCCAAGATTTATAAATCTTGAGTTCATCGTTCGGTTCCTTATTCCCACTTTACAAAGTTTTCCAATCACTTTTTTGAATTCTTTCACTTTCAAGAATTTTCATGGAATCACCCATCATCATATGTGGTGGAGAATTTTTTTTCACACTAAATTCTTTCATTTTCACAAATTTGAAGCATTCACGCATAGTCTTGGGAGTGTAACTTTGAAAAGTGTTATCTTAAATAATACCACTATCTAAGGAGTTATAATGAGTCATTTCAAAGTGGGCAATTCAAAAACGAGACAAGCACCAAATTGTGACACCCCACCTAATTAAATATCAGGTGATCAGTCCTTTATTAAATTATAACCAAGGTGAACGGTTGGTTCATTCTTAGCATCACTGTCGCAAACTAACTTTCCACATTAAACACTCTAAATAATTAAGCTAAGTGTCAAAACCATTTAAAACATTATTTCCATATTTAACTTAAGCCCAATAATAAAAACCTTTCATAATTCATAGTTTAAGAGTCACACAACAACTAGACTGGAAAAGATCATCCAAGAAATTTAAGCATTCAAATAACAAATTCCAACTTTAAAACTTCAAAGGAAAAACATCCTGACAGTACCAAATCCCAAAGTAAAAATACTAAAAGTAAATGAATCACAATCTCTGAGAAAACCAACTGAATAAGGAAAAAGGACGACACATACCCAACTGGATAAAACAGAACTAGGAGTGGAATCAATAATGAGGTCGTCTAAGAAAAAGCCCTGCAACTCCCACCTAAGCTGCAGCACGTTCCTCCCAAATAATCCTAAGCATGACGCCCATGTGGCTGGGCACCTGTAATATATACATATATATATATATATATATATATATATATATATACAATAAAGAAGAGATAACAAGAAACGGGTCAGAACCCAATTGTAAAACAGTTTAAAAATTCAGTTTAGCAAGTATTTAAAATGTTTATTGGCTAATGCAAAAATCATATCAGTATGCGGCACTCTCTTGAGATATTTCTCACCTCTCTTATAATGTTCACACCTATCGCACTATTAATCCCCACAAGTTTAGCTTACCTTAAATTTCTCATAAGGTTTCATGCCGACAATTAATGGGGCTAAGATAATTAATTTCTAAAAGAAAAGTTTTCACATAATTCTCATTTTATTATAAAGTCTTTCAGTATTGTCTCAAACTTTTCAAACACTTATAAATTCGGAATATTTATTCCTTACTCAACTACTTTTAATCACAGTAGAAGGTTTCCCAATTTCAAATATATATATATATATATAGAGAGAGAGTATCGGCACCCCACATAAATTTATGGTGCTGGCATACTCTACTATCTAGTCCCCGTATCACTCGTACTAAGGGAAATACTAGTTCGGCATCACTCTCGAACTGTATTAACACAAAACACATACAAATTGAGGGGAAGCATAGTTCCAAGTCACTAAGAGGTCAGCACATACCCTCATGTCTCTTAGGACCGTTCGACTATCGATCAGATAGCATGTACCAAGGGTTCCTATGTTCTAGGGTACAAGTCAATATCCACCATAAAGGTCCCATCGAGATAAGACTGTCTCGACAAGGTAATATCAGTGATAGCAAGTAGCGCGGGCATGCTTTTCACACGTATATAATAAATGCACAAACACAGTCATATATAATTATATACTACCATTCCCATTTCTAAATTAGGTACACCCACGACCCATACTTATGATATTTATTCTTAGTACAAATTACTAGATTATCCCGTATAACGGCTCGTCTCTTTTATTCTTATTTATGGGAATATTCCAAACTTACTTCGTATCACTCATAGTATCCTATCTCCCTAAGTGTAATTTCAGTAAGTACTCTTTTATTTTACGACGTAACTTCATTACGAGTCTCACTCCTTTAGACACTCGTTTCCATTATTCGTTAAGTGTAATTCGCTCCCCGTTAATCCTAATTTCGTCGTACATTAAATGCTCCATTTTTATAAAGTCCTACTGGTCCTATTTATGTCGCAAAATGTTCTAACAATAATGCCCAAAGATTAATACTCGTTTAAATCGAAATAACTATTTAAAAGTGAATTATGAGTTTTCCAGGAGGGGTCGATCGATCGAAGGAAGTTGGTCGATCGATCGATCATTCGATCGATCGATGCTCTTTGGTCAATCGATCGATCAAGCAGTTATGGCGAAACTGCAGAAATACCAGTTATGGAAATCCTATTCCAAACTCATCTAAATCATTATATTTGTTTCACAAACTCCCAACAAATGATACTACAAGTGTTATATACCCAAATAATTCATATTCTACGTAAGACATGTGGGTTTTCATCAAGTATAGCAAATTAAAAGGGGCAAAATCTATATAAATCTGAAGAACCCTAATATTTTCTTTAACTTAGTTCTTCCCATTATTTTTTCCAGATTTTCTACTCCTAACTCAATGCAAATTCATGGTTCAACCTCTACATATGAAATAGATTTCCAGAATACGATTTTTACCCTTATCACATGTAAATTCTAGTCTCCAATATGATTTTCTTTCACGAAAACTAGTTCTAATCCACCCTAGGCTAATATAATTGAAGCATCAACTAAAATAAAGCAAGATAGATACTTGCCTGGAATTCTTTGTTTCAAATTTTTGGAATAAATTGGGTGGTTGTGATCCTCGTCGCGCGATCTACAATTTGGCGGTGACGGCGGTGCAAACGGTGGAGTTCTTGACCTAGAACTCCTTGGAAAGATTCTCATCTTCTTCTCTGATGGTCGTCCTTAGTCTTTGGTTATCCTCAACCTATAAGACAATCCCTAACATCTGATAAAGCCTTAGAATATTCATGGGTTTCCATGCCCAAAAATACAAAATGTCTAAAACGCCCTCCCAGGATGCCAGTTAGGCCTAAAAACCCCTCAAGACCCAAACTAAACCCCCGGGTACATTATTTTGACTATCTCAACCCTTTCGGACACATTGACGCACTCAAAATGACCATATGGGTGACTTATAATTTATTCACCTTTAACAGTCATAATTTAGTCTTGACACGACACAGGCGCGTCTCGATTTAAATTTCCATAATTGTCATTTTATTCACTCATGACAATTTTTATAAAATAAATCTTATATATTACTTTACTCATTTAGTAATATTCAACAATTTCCAATAATTACTAACTCTCGTCATGCTAGTAAATAGTAAACAATTTTTCAAATTAATATTAAATTAATTTATCTCAATTAAATTTAATACATCCCTAAATTTAAAAGCCACAAAAATACGAGATATTACATAATTCTCCCCTAATAATGGAATTTCGTCCCGAAATTCGGGAAATAAGGCCTGCCTAGTAAAACAAATCTGGATACCTTATCAGTTCGCAAACTATCTACATAGTAAGGCGTTCAATTACTATAGCCCCCGCCTCTCAGCATGCTTGTTTAACATTCTCATTAAAGACACTTCACATTGTGCTACAATCCGACATCTTTCACATAGTACATGCCTATATATTATTAATTCCCATTATTTCAATATCATTAGGAGGCCGCACCTCACTACATGACAACTAATCGAATTTCTAAATACAAAACTCCCATTTTTAGAGAAACCATACGAACATCTGACCACTCTTGTTCGCCTAAAACAGTGGTGGAATCCTACCATAGTTCATCCGACTCTAACTCAACCAATCCAAAATTCTGATTATTCGCCCATCTCTTAACATTCAGAGTGAGAAAGTTAAGGTTTTTCCCACATACAAACCTCAAGAAGCATCATGTTCACAACAAACAGGTAAACGTGCTCCCCCGGAACCCTGCCATTAGGTAATTTCATCCCCCAATTACCGTACTTTACTCCACTTGCTAGTTATAACCGTTGCGGAAGTGAAACGATCATGATTAATCCAAAATTACATTCACGCGGCTCCACTAATCGTTAATCACCATGCGCCTATTCCCCGGCTATGGGTGACACATCCTGCTCAAAACAAAACATTACTCCCGCTGCTTCCTGAAATCCCATATTGAAGATGGGATTCAAAAATCTCATCCCAATTCAAAATAATTCCGTGTAGGACCACGTACCGGCGCGATCCTTCCTTGCAAAGGAAGACTGAGGAACACTAGTTAATATTATATGTCACCCCAAAGGAATATCAATCACTTCCTTCTTGGGCGACTTGTTCCAGTTGTTCGGATGAACCCTTGATTTTGCCTTGAGGATGGCAACCCATCCAGGAAACTTTACCGACTTTACCGGCCCTTCCATTACAGGAATTTTCGATAGCCCCACAATTTCTCTGGTTGATCCTCTTATTCCAACTGACCTCTATCTATGAGTGGTTCATGCAGAGACTCCTCACTATGTCCCGCTAAACATCAAATTTTACTTGAAATGTCTCACATTAAGTGACACTTAATACTCCCCTTCTTTCCTTGGTGTATTACCGAAAGTTCTGACCCTTGTACTTTTCTCCACAATGTGCACTTCTGGACTTTTAATACTATACTAACATCATCACTCTTTGTATGCATAAGTCGTTCTCACATTCGACTAATTATAACTCCACTCCGAGCGTCCTCCATAATAATTAAATTCTACCCTTCTCAAGGAATACTCCTTTCAAATGGCATCCCACAGTCTTCCAACCAAATTCGGGTGTGCTACTCTAATCGCACACGTATGTATGGATTATCGTCCCTCATGTGATGCTTAATCCACTCTACCACTTCCACCTCGTTATTCCAGTCCCACAAACATATATCCCACACATCCATTCCAACGTCCCTTCAACTCGGACAATTCTAACATCATCTAACTAGGATTCCCACCTTTTGTAACACCCCGACTGCCCGGGGAGAGCGAGCAGAACACTATTCATCGATAAAATTAATCAAATCGCCAATGCAACAAGGTATAGAGTATCTAAATCCCACAATAACAAAAGAGAAACTACAAATCTCCAATCTCTTCAGATGAGTACAATAATTCTTTTGAATAAGTACAATAACTAAAATAAATCACTAATGCTCTATACATCAAAATAAATACAAGTCTTCTTTCTTGTATTAAAATTTTCTCCAGATAATCCACACTAAAAATCATCCCAACTCTTTATTTTCCCTTGTGTTCCGAATGCGGTTATAACACTTGGGTACTCTCAATCACCTTAGAAATCGAAATTTAAAATTCTCCTTATAATCGTTCCACTCCTGAACTCATGGTGATAAAACTTTTAATGCTTCCTTACCACACAACCGACTCCACTGGCCTTAAATCATAATTCAACTTCCTACTTGCCGATATAATTACCTGCTCCTATTACGACTGAGGTATCAAAATCATGGACTAATGACCGAACATCTCCCTATTTCTAACCTTACGCTAAGTTTCATGCGTGGGATGTCTCGCAAAGCGAAATTCAAACAAGGAACCCCCTACTACCTAGCATTGTCAGTTATTAAAATTCGTTAGTCCCTCTATCCATAGCATGTACCCCTTTATTCCGTCTCTTGACAGAGAAGTTACATCTCTTCTCGTAATTATACATAACAATGAACATTTTTCCAATTGTACAATCATTCAAAATTTGTGGTAATCTCATTCCATAAACCTTGAATACATACACTCGGGGTTCTCAAAATCATGTCCCCAAATATATGTGCCCAACTCTTAACCCTCACATCTCTAAAGGATAGATATATCAATGATCTCTTCCTATCACCAAGTCTTGAGCACTAAACATCATAATGAGTTAAATCTTTTCGCTCAATAGTAAACCTAATACATACTGAATCATAACAGTAAAGTCCTTACACGTATCGAGATCGAATATCTCGAGCCCAATATTCCCTCCGAAGTCTCTAAAATATATAATATAAGTGTGAGTCCGACCTTCTCGCAGGTGAGGCCTCGCCAGAACAAAACATGTTGCACTAATGCAACCATTTCGATAGCCTTGCAATAACTGCCTACTATCATACTAACCATCACTATAAAGTTGTAACCAAGACAATATCATACTCGTATATCACATCACTGAGACGAGTAATCTCAATAAAGTATATAATACTATTAATATACCCATTCATCCTCCACGGATAGCACTGAGGATAATCCCGCTACACTAGGAAAAATATTCGCATAATAATAATGTTTATAGTTATACACATTAAACTCATCTCACATGCTAATCTAGAAATGAACAAAGAAGTAGTGACTTGCTCGGGTTACATAAAACAGGCCTCATCCGTCGAGGATAAAACTCATACTTCTACCTTGCCAATCGTATTGACTCAACAGATGGTCTCCGGACGTGACACACCTATCTAAACCAAAACAAAACTACTTTAATCGTTGTCCCTCACTAGACACCATACTCTTGTCCCCTATACTCACTTCAAGAAAAATATTTTAGCACGTGTGATTTCACCCTCCACAAAATACCTCGATACTTAATCCACTTATCACCTGTCATACTAACCATATTAGAATTTTCCTTCTCTCTAACTTTGGTAGACTCGATTTCTGATGGCTACCCCTTTCATTCCCTTAGCCTTGTTGGCCTTTAAGAACATGTTACTGACTACAATAGTCCTCACTGAATCTACCCTCGCTTGGTAAGAACTCAGCTATCCGAATCATTCATCTTCCCACACAAAGAAGCATTATCATCTCCATTTACAAAGTACAACATTACCAACCTGTTAATCGACCATCCAGCAGAATTCCCTTTTTAAGTGTTATTAATTTTTATCGCGAGTCGATATCCCACTTGGAGTTCTCTCCTCTATTTGTATCTACATCCTCCTATACAAGATTCGCTAATGGTTCCAATTCATATTCAAAAATGGACCTGTGTCAGGTTCTCCTGTAATGAGTTCAGGACAACGTTCACATCTTATTCTGAGCATCTGATAAAGGAACATGCAGTCAAACTGTACCTAAGATTATCCTATAGGCATAGCATTCCACTTCTAAAAGTAGTGGCTGACTCCCACCATGGCAACTTTGTTCTTACAAGAAGAAAAATTCTCTCCAAATTTCCACTTTCAGTTAACGACACTCCATCCTATGTCTAAACCTTCAAATACTTTACCTCCTCTGGCCAATACACACGATTTTCGCATTTCTAAAATTCCCACTGACATCTCTCTTTAATGTTTCGTCTAACTTTTTCCCAGTTATACCACGTTTGGTGAGTTTACTCTTATACCTCACTATAACAACACATGGAAATCATAGGCTGCGCCCTAGCCGTCTTTAAAGTTCTATCTTCTCGTGCCAAAATAGGGGTGACCTTAACCATGGTCACCCTCTTCGAATATACTTTACAACCTCAACTAAGCCATGTCTCTTGATGTCCGTTTAACGGCCCTCGTCAGACATACTTCATTGCTCGGCATACGCACACATACGAACGCAATTAGAATTCACTAATATACATACGTTATAGCACGAGAACGGAATCTCACCATGGAAATCAACAATCCTAAACTTAGGGTCCTATATCAAACAAAGCAACGCTGGAAGCATAATAAGATGCACAGATCCAAAAGGACACTAGAACCTGATGTTCTGATACCACCTGTGACACCCCACCTAATTAAATACCTGGTGATCAGTACTTTATTAAATTATAACCAAGGTAGCGGTTGGTTCATTCTTAGCATCACTGTCGCAAAATAACTTTCCACATTAAACACCCTAAATAATTAAGCTAAGTCTCAAAACCATTTAAAACATTATTTCCATATTTAATTTAAGTCCAATAATAAAAACCTTTCATAATTCATAGTTTAAGAGTCACACAACAACTAGACTGGAAAAGATCATCCAAGAAATTTAAGCATTCAAATAACAAATTCCAACTTTAAAACTTCAAAGGAAAAACATCCTGACAGTAACAAATCCCAAAGTAAAAATACTAAAAGTAAATGAATCACAATCTCTAAGAAAACAAACTGAATAAGGAAAAAGGACGACACATGCCCAACTGGATAAAATAGAACTAGGAGTGGGATCAATAATGAGGTCGTCTAAGAAAAAGGCCGGCAACTCCCACCTAAGCTGCAACACGTTCCTCCCAAAGAATCCTAAGCATATCACCCCTGTGGCTGGGCACCATATTATATATATATATATATATATATATATATATATATATATATATATATATATATACAATAAAGAAGAGATAACAGGAAACGGGTCAGAGCCCAATTGTAAAACAGTTTAAAAATTCTGTTTAGCAAGTATTTAAAATGTCTATCGGCTAATGCAGCAATCATATTAGTATGCGACACTCTCTTGAGATATTTCTCACCTCTCTTCTAATGTTCACACCTACACTATTAATCCCCACAAGTTTAGCTTACCTTAAATTTCTCATAAGGTTTCATGCCGACAATTAATGGAGCTAAGATAATTAATTTCTGAAAGAAAAGTTTTCACATAATTCTCATTTTATTATAAAGTCTTTCAGTATTGTCTCAAACTTTTCAAACACTTATAAATTCGGAATATTTATTCCTTACTCAACTACTTTTAATCACAATAGAAGGTTTCCCAATTTCAATTCTGTATATATATATATATATATATATACTATCGGCACCCCACATAAATTTATGGTGCTGGCATACTCTACTATCAAGTCCCTGTATCACTCGTACTAAGGGAAATACTAGTTCGGAATCACTCTCGAACCGTATTAACACAAAACACATACAAATTGAGGCGAAGCATAGTTCTAAGTCACTAAGAGGTTAGCACATACCCTCATGTCTCTTAGGAACGTCCGACTGTACCAAGGATTCCTATGTTCTAGGGTACAAGTAAATATCCCCCATAAAGGTCCCATCGAGATAAGACTGTCCCGGCGTGGTAACCTCAGTGATAGCAAGTAGCGCGGGCGTGATTTTCACACGTATATAATAGATGCACAAACACAGTCATATATAATTATATACTACCATTACCATTTCTAAATTAGGTACACCCACGACCCATACTTATGATATTTATTCTTAGTACAAATTACTAGATTATCCCGTATAACGGCTCGTCTCTTTTATTCTTATTTATGGGAATATTCCAAACTTACTTCGTATCACTCATAGTATCCTATCTCCCTAAGTGTAATTTCAGTAGGTACTCTTTTATTTTACGACGTAACTTCATTACGAGTCTCACTCCTTTAGACACTCGTTTCCATTATTCGTTAAGTGTAATTCGCTCCCCGTTAATCATAATTTCGTCGTACATTAAATGCTCCATTTTTATAAAGTCCTACTGGTCCTATTTATGTCGCAAAATGTTCTAACAATAATGCCCAAAGATTACTACTCGTTTAAATCGAAATAACTATTTAAAAGTAAATTATGAGTTTTCCAGGAGGGGTTGATCGATCGAAGGAAGTTGGTCGATCGATCGATCATTCGATCGATCGATGCTCTTTGGTGAATCGATCGATCAAGCAGTTATGGCGAAACTGCAGAAATACCAGTTACGGAAATCCTATTCCAAACTCATCTAAATCATCGTATTTGTTTCACAAACTCCCAACAAATGATACTACAAGTGTTATATACCCAAATAATTCATATTCTACGTAAGACATGTGGGTTTTCATCAAGTATAGCGAATTAAAAGGGGAAAAATCTATATAAATCTCAAGAACCCTAATATTTTCTTTAACTTAGTTCTTCCCATTATTTTTTCCAGATTTTCTACTCCTAACTCAATGCAAATTCGTGGTTCAACCTCTACATATGAAATAGATTTCGAGAATACGATTTTTACCCTTATCACATGTAAATTCTAGTCTCCAATATGATTTTCTTTCACGAAAACTAGTTCTAATCCACCCTAGGCTAATATAATTGAAGCATCAACTAAAATAAAGAAAGATAGATACTTTCCTGGAATTCTTTGTTTCAGATTTGTGGAATAAATTGGGTGGTTGTGATCATCGTCGTGCGATCTACAATTTGGCGGTGACTGCGGTGCAAACGGTGGAGTTATTGGCCTAGAACTCCTTGGAAAGCTTCTCATCTTCCTCTCCAATGGCCATCCATGGTTTTTGGTTATCCTCACCCTAGAAGACAATCCCTCACATCTGATAAAGCTTTAGAAAATTCGTGGGTTTCCATGCCCCAAAATACAAAATGTCTAAAACGCCCTCCCGGGATGCTAATTAGGTCTAAAAATGCCCAGAGACCCAAACTAATCCCCCGGGTATTTTATTTTGACTATCTCGACCCTTCCGGACACATTGACGCACTCATAATGACCATACGGGTGACTTATAATTTATTCACTTTTAATAGTCATAATTTAGTCCTGACACGACACAAGCGCGTCCCGACTTAAATTTCCATAATTGTCATTTTATTCACTCGTGATAATTTTTATAAAATAAATCTTACATATTACTTTACTGATTTAGTAATATTCGAAAATTTCCAATAATTACTAACTCTCGTCACGCTAGTAAATAGTAAACAATTTTTTGAATTAATATTAAATTAATTTATCTCAATTAAATTTAATACATCCCTAAATTTAAAAGCCAAAAAAATACGGGGTATTACACAAAATTTCAAATTTCTCAAAACAATTTAGTACAACTAAAAAAAAGAATGTTAAAACAAAGAATACAAATACAAAGGAAAAAAATACTGCGAAATATTAAATCAATTACAATCTATAACAAAACATTTCCTGGAAACGGCACCATTTTTTATGAAGCAAAAATCGAGTGTCCATGTAGATACGCTAATCATTGTTATTGACTTCCGACCGCAATGCAAAAAAACTAAAATTTAACCACATTCTTGTGGAGTATAGCGGCTAGTTCGAGTATAAAAAATCAACAAGGAATGTTTGATAGACTTTAATTGATTTATTACTTCTCAAATAAAAATGTGAAAGATGATGTTGGTTGAAAAGGGAAAAAAGGGAAAAGTTAACTACACTAAATGAAACTGAACAATGATTAACAAAACGAGATTAAAATCACAACCGCGCCATGGGCTAAACAATACGTATTAATGATTTTGGATCGAAAGCATTTAACCTAGCATATTCAATTAATTATAAACATCAAACATGAAGAAAATTAATTCAACAATGAAAGATTAAACTTTCAATCGAAAATGGTCACAAATGAATTAATTTGAAAAATCGCTATAAACACTACCGTTACATGACAAAGGAATTTAAATGCTTAATATTCCAACATTAATACACGAGGTTTTAATTAAACTTATTTCTAACCGAACCCTAGATTTCAAAGCTCAACACCCATTAATGGCAAAAATATGATCCCAACCCTTAAACTAGCTACTACAAATGATTAGAACAATAAGTAAAACTAATTAAAGAATGGAAGCAAGAATTAAAATAACAATAACTAATTAACAAGCAAGAAATCAAGAGAACGAAACATAAATAAGGAAATACAATTTTAATTAAGTGAAAGAGATGAATGAATAGTATCTACATACATAAAATGGAACCAAAAGAGGGAGAAGGGAAGAAGGTATCCCAAGCCCCCAAACTCTCTAAACTACGCAATAATGAATCTTCTTTACTAATGGGAACAAAAACCTATTTAAACAAAGACCTGGGGGAAAACTTGTGTATAAAAAACCTAAATCTGAAGGCCTAATTTGATTCTACTAAGGAGCCGAATCGATTTGGCTATAGAAAAAAAATCATTTATGGTCCAAACTGAATTATTTACCCAAAATGGGTGAATTGATTTGCCCACAATCAGTTATTGGACCTCCCCATTCTTCGGTAGTCAACACTCCAGGTTCAGATTTCAATAATTTGTATTCTGGAATTAATATTGAACACCCAGCAAAGATAATTTCTTATAATTTCGCATAGATCAATCATTTGGAAGAATTTCTCTGGATATTGATATCATAACACATGAACGCCAATACCATTTCTCTACTCACTAGAAACCTAAAAATTATGGTCATCTTACTTTTAATCCTTCTCTCTTGTCTTGTTTCAGACCAGACTCAATCTCTCAGATCTTGACGTCCGATGAGTTTTTATATTCATATCTTTAATGTATATATTTATTATTTTGTATTTAGTTTTTTTTAACTTAAAGCTCTTGTTGGTTGGATCATATATGCTTTCATGTTTCATTTTTTCAGTTTGACCTATATTTTTTATTGATTATTTGTGAATAATCACTATTGTGACTTCATCTATTGTTTAGATATTTAGATCTTGAGTGTTAACTACCCGTGCTAACATTTTGTGTCTATAAATTTTTGTTGGGTTTATACATATGTTATGATACATATGGTTTTGATTTATTCTCAGTGCTGGGTAGTTTTTTCTCTTTAAGATCTATGTTTGGTATTGCTTTGCTCCTGTTTGGCCCTAGTTTTCCTCAGTAATGGTTAATCTTTTTATATTTGTTTTGGTACTACTAAGAACATGTTTGGTGTGATTATTCTTATACAAGTGTTGGTTGGTTGTATTTTCTGTAGATCTCTTTTTGGTAATTAACTTTTGTGTTAACTAAGATTGTTGTATTACTGAAAATGTACTATGTTTTAAGAAAACCTTGTTAATTTTTTTGAAAATATTTTAGGATTTCTTTTTAATAGTAGTGAAACCATTTTTTTTCAAAAATAATATTATTTTTTTCCTTAAACATTTTTTTTAAATCTGACCCGCTGAATTGATTTACAGACATGTGTGTTCGTTTTAACAAGGAAAACAATTTGTTCCTTATACCCAATTTCACCTGTTTGTATTGGGTGTTTACTGTCTATTTTTTATGAACTTGACTTATATTTTAAAACCAATCGATATGCCTAATGAGTTTTATTGGTATATTCTTTTTAGATCTGTTATTTAATCATGTTGTTTGAACATATCTATTTTCTTCTTTTTGTTGTTGATTAAACTAGATATGTCATATTTTTTACATACATTCTTGCTGAGTTGTTTTTGTTGGTGAGATCCATTTCTTTATCATCGTTTCACCCTTATCTACATGCCGATTAGTTTTTTAGCTAATGTTTTTAGTAACAAATTCATCACAATAGCTCAACCTATCTCTTTTGCTCTTGCTTTAGTTATTAGCACATTTGTTTTGTAAATTTATTTATAAGAGTATTTAATTAATTAATTTACTAATCTTTTTAGCTCTACCATTGCCGGTGCCCAAGTTCGGATGCAAAATGAGGTGGGTTAGTGTTAAGTTGACATCCGACTATAAAATTTAGATTTGGTACGTGGAACTAAGGAATACTAATTGGCAAGTGTAAAGAACTTATGTACACCTTAAAATGGAAAAAAAAGTCAACATAGCATGCCTATAAGAAACTAAATGGAAGGATGAAAAGGCAAGAGAGATAAGAGAAGGTTATAAGTTATTTTACTCGGAAGGGATAAATAATCGTAAAAATGGGGTGGGTATTGTTATTGATTACTATATGAAAGATGAAGTCGTGGATGTTAAATGATGGGGAGATAAATTAATGAGTATTAAGATCGTCTTAGATAAAATAATATTGAACATTATAAGTGCTTATGCACCCCAAGGAACTTTAGTTGAAGATGTAAATCATTTTGGGAATTATTGGATGAAGTAATACAATAAATTCCTACGCATGAAAACATATTTTTAGGAGGTGAGTTGAATGGACACGTATGAGTAGAACGGGATGGTTATCTAAGGATACACGAAGGTTCTGATCTTGATAAGAGAAATGAAGGAGGAAAAACTATCTTAGAATTTGTCAAGGCATACGATCTAGCATTAAAAAAACATTTTTTTGGAAATGTAAGGACATAAATTTCCAATTGAGTCCTTGTATTGTTTTGGCTTAATTCCGTGAACAAAACTGTGTTTGTAATATGTCATAGGGAAGTTTTATTTTGTCACGATCCCACTTTGTCTATGACGTATTGAAGAAATTGCGGTAAAGCTTCAAAGAATTAATCATACCGAAGTTTAATTGGTGCAAGTTTATTCGTCTTCAAGTTAATTGCATTCTGAGATCACATAGGTATGAATCATATTGTTAATGAGATTCATAATTATTTTTATAAAAGATAAAGATGTAATTTTATAAGAAAAAAATATTTTAAAATGTTTTAAAGGTGTTTTAAATGTTTTACACTACGTTTTATTCTGATAATCTCGAAATAGATTTTGACTTAATTGGATATCTTTTGAAAAAACGTTTTAAATAAAAAGTCAAACTGACACGCACGTCGTTCAAATGACATTTCTGCTCGTTCGAGCGAGAGAGCCATGTCGCGCGAACAACTACTCAATCTCGTTCGAGTGACACATTTTTCGAGGCGCCGACTTAAAATCCTATTTAAAAGCATGGTTTCATTAGAATTAACATGTAGTGCAATCTGGAAAATAGTTTTCAATCCAATACGAGTTTTGCACATGTTTTTCTAAGGTTTCAAAGCATAAACACATCCTTAGAGTTTGCAAAGATCTGAGTTATCATTACTATATGTTTATGTGATCTTACTGCACCAATAAGGCTTGCTCTATACTTGAACATCTGGGTTTTACGGTGAAGAAAAGAGAAGGACTTCTTGTTCGACATTGTAGACGTATCAAAGCCATTCGGTGGACACCGAGACATACGTGGACGCGTGTGTTGTGGACAGGTATCGTGGAAGAAGGAATTTTGGCATGGGCACTGTGGGAGAAGTGCTTGAAGATCGGAAGAGCGTCAAGACCCATGGGGATCAATTCGTTGAGTGAGACTTTTATTTGTTCGTTGTAATTCCACATTCATAGTGATTGTCTGGCTTGGGCCGTTCGAGGTTTTTTTCCCGTCTTGGGATTTTCCTCGTACATCCAGCATTGTGAGTATTCCTTACTTTACTTTACTTGATTTAATCACTAGATACATGTTTAGGATTAATCAAGATAAAATTGGTTTAAAGTAAAAATTGTTTTTCACAACTTGGTTTGGTGCTAATTAAAAGTTGGATAATTTTTGGTGAAAATTGGTTTGATTTGAAACACACTCATGTAGGACCACTCCTTTAAATTGTTATAAGAGCTAGAAAACATAATTTGTTTGTTTTGTGAGCCCGTGTGTTTTCAAAGATGAATTTTGGAAATAAATAACTTTTTTTAACTCCTATTTTTTATGGCACTAATTACACCTATTGAGATGAGAATGAAAAGTGCATTAACATCTATTGATGAGCGTGTGTGGCTAGCAGTTGAAAAAGGTTGGACACCCCCTGTCACCATTTTAGGTGAGGTCACTAATTTAAAGCCTGTCGAGTCATGGACCGACACTGAACATAGACTTTCATAATATAATTCTAAGGGTTTGCACGTTATTTCTTCACATGTCACACCGGAAGAATATAATAGAATTATGACTTTTGAAACATCAAAAAAGACTTGGGATATTTTGGCACTCACTCACGAGGGCACTAGCACGGTTAGGGTGTCTAAACTTCAAAATCTTACTACACAGTTTGAGGCCATTAAGATGTTAGAGAGTGAGACTTTTGATGAGTTTTATGCTAGGTTGTCCAATATTGTCAACTCATCATTTAACCTAGGTGAGAAAATTCCTAACAATCATGTCATTAAAAAAATTCTTAGGTCGTTGCCAAGTAGGTTTGAGTGACTATTTCAAACTCCTTGGGTAAGTTAGAGTCGATGAAACTAGAAGAGATTGTAGGTGACTTACAAACCTATGAAATCGACATGATTACCTCCGAGCAAGTTCCTAAGAAAGAAAAGGGTATTGCTTTGAAAACCCGAAAGGAGAAAATTAAAGTTTTGGATTCCGATTTCGATTTCGATTTTGAGGATGTTGCTTTGTTGGAAAAGAAATTTAAATAATTTATTAAATTTCAAAAGCAATCGAAAGATGCCAAGAAGTTTGAAAAATTCAAGAACAACAAAATTTATCCCACCTCTAAGGATAAGTTTCAGAAGCCTAAGAGAGATGAGTCGGATAAGTGTTTTGGGTGTGAGGGGTACGGTCACAAAGTTAAGGAGTGTACCACTAGACTTAAGAATGAGGGAAAGCAACCCATTATATATAGTTCCACCTTAAGTGATAGTGATCCAAAAGAGGTAGAGAGTTCCCCCATTGAGCGTAACTTTGTTGCCTTTATGGAATGTCATGTGAGCGACGAGGATTCTAATGTATATGACACTTCCGAGGAGATTTTGAGTAAATCTCATGTTAGTGAGGGTGTAGAGAGTGACGAATAGGAGGTAGATGTGAAAGAATTGCAAGTTGCATTTAATGAGTTATATGCCGAGACGGTTAAGGTGAAAAAGGAAAAATGCAAAATTACAAGATAAGTTGAATGAGCGTGCCATAGAAAATAATGATGCATTGATAGAGGATCTTAGGGAACGAGATAAGAAGTTTAGGGAGAAACTAGAGTTTGTGGAGAAAGAGAGAGATAATCTCCGTGGTTTGATGGAGTCTTTAAAAAAGGAAATTGTAGAGTTTGAGGAGTCTAAGAGTTTGCTCGAGTGTAGGATTCATGAGTTGGAGGAGAGATTGAGAGACTCGTCTAGAGTTAAGTTTGATTTGGAGGCTAGGTTGAATAAGTTAGATAAGATCTTAGGCACCATACAAATTAAGGGAGATAGGGGTGGTATAGGTTTTGGTGAGAGAGTTGTTCCCATTCCCCCCACACGTGTGAGAAACACTAGGAAGGTTAGAAAAGGTCCACATATAGGTAATCATTCCCACCATCGCTACACTTGCACGTTTTATGGTAGGAAAGGTCACCTTAGGCATTATTATTACGTCCTTAGACAAGATCTTAGGAAGTTTAGGAATAAATTTGCCTCGGTTCCCAAAACCCCCATGCGTCGTTTTACACCTACTTGGGTTAGGAAATCGGATTTAGTGGCTTTAGGAATAAAACTTCATGATTCTCGTTTGGGTGCACTTGATTCTTCCCATGCTAAATCTAAAGGATGATAGTGTTGCCTTGTTTGTCATATGCTAGTTCTCTTCATGATATATTCATTGCTAGTATAATGACTTGTGTATCGTTTTGTATTATAGTTTTTCATTTGTTTGCGTTATATTGAAAAAATACAAAAATATTTTGTTTTTGAGAAAACTTTTGAAAAACCAAAAAGATTTTTCTTTTATTTGAGTCAAAATATGTTTGAAAAGCCAAAAAGATTTTCGGTTTTTGTTTTTGAGTTTACACGTTTGATGTGGCATATTGGTGTGCTTGGACCCCCCCCCCCCATCATTTCATTATCCATGTGGCTAGGACATTTGGTCATTATTATTGATGCTTAGAATGATCTTAACCATTGTTTATATGGGGTTATTTCGAAGTTGATATTCATTTTGATTTGACTTTGTATATATGCTAACAATGCACGCATGCACGAGTTTATATGGATGTTTGAATTCTCTTGCATATTTGAATTTTGTGAGGCATTCTTATCTCAATCTTGTCATCTATGCTTAAGTAGACTTAAGAAGAAGTGTGAATGTAAGAATCGTTTACCATGAGGATTTGAATTGGTACATAATTGAAAAAAAATGATGAGTGATTCACGGGAAAGGTCTGCGAGAGTTCAAAATTAACTCTTCATGAAAGCCACCGTTTAAAAGAGCCCAAAAGAAAAGGTAATATGCTAAGAAAAAGGGCCAATACGATTTTCTCTAAGTTGAGAATTCTAGAAACCTCAAAAGAACATGAAAAAGTATGTTTATGAGGGAGTTTGGTTAAAGAAAATTTAAACAGGTGTGCACAACTAATCCTAATGTTGAAACATTGAAATTTGACGCTACTGTTTGTAGAATCGTCAGAAATTTGGATTTGTGTGCATGTAGTATGTTTAGTTCATTAAGCTCACATTTTAATTGTAATATGGCTATGATAAAGTTTGATGATTTATCGCTATCAATTAAAGCTTCTTGATCGTTTTGATGTGTTGGAATTGTGACTCATTTGTTGTAGTTTCATGCCCATACATTCCATGTCCATGTTTTAGCACATCGGTACTATGTTTGCATGTAACTCGCTTTCTTAGTATTTTATGCATTTCTATGTTTTCAGTAAAAAGCATACTATTTTAGCACTATATTGCTACTGTCAATCCCTTCTAGTGTGCTTTTTCTGGAAATTTTTTCATTGGGCAAAAATATATGATATTTCTAGGAATCTGGGAAAGTTTGGCCTGTCGCGAGAAGTCGTTCAAATGACATCTCCATGTCACGACAAGACTCATTTGAGAAACTTCCTCATCCCGTTTGAGAGACATCCCTGACTCGTTCGAACGACAGTCTGGGATTTTTTTCTTCCTTTTGGTTTGTAGTCCACTGGTTTATTTTGTGATATTTTTTTTGGTACTACTAACTGATTTATATGCAAGTTTTACTGTCTCATATTGGAATTTTTCATATGATTCCGTTTATCACACCTGATTGGATTACTATATTCTTTGTGTGATGCTTTGGTTTACTAGCTCCAGATTTGTCATCTATTGATCATATTTAGCTGGTTGTTTCAAGATTATCTAGCGATTTTTAATTGGTATATTCTCATGCTAGATACTTGGTTGATTCGTTTATCTTTTCACCAAAAGGGGGGGGGGGGGGGGGTGAGATGTATGTGATGTAGGGGGAGATTTGAGATTTTTTGAGCATGTTTTTTATTACACATTTTACAAGATGTATGTGATGTAGGGGGAGATTTGAGATTTGTTGAGCATGTTTTTTATTACATATTTTACAAATTGGTATCATTTTGTTGCTCAATTGTTTAACAAATGATTTTTCAGAGTTTATTCATATTGATATCTATTGTAAAATTGGTATCATTTGGATATATATATTGGTTTCATTTGTTCCTCCATACTTCACTGGGTATTTTTTTGTCTGTTTCATGTGAGTAGGTCTGCTTCATAGATTCGAGATTTCAACTCTACATCATATTCAGACAGTTTATGCTTGCCGGTGCTACATATACTAGTCTGTGTCCTGTATTTTTTGACTTTGGGTTTACGGGATGGGATTTAGGTGTCATAAGGATTGACGACCCGGCTTAGGCATTTCACTGGTTTGGTTTTGTCCCGGAATAGTTAAAGGGGGAGATTTGTAAGGACATAAATTTCCAATTGAGTCCCTGTATTGTTTTGACTTAATTTCATGAACAAATCTGTGTTTGTAATATGTCATAGGGAGATTTTATTTTTTCACGATCCCACTTGGTCTATGACGTATTGAAGAAATTGAAGACATTTGGACAGAGCTTCAAAGAATTAATCGTGCCGACGTTTAATTGGTGCAAGTTTATTCGTCTTCAAGTTAATTGCATTACGAGATCGCACAGGTATGAATGCATATTGTTAATGAGATTCGAAATTGTTTTTATTAAAGATAAGGATGTAATTTTATAGAAAAAATATTTTAAAATGTTTTAAAAGTGTTTTAAATGTTTTACACTACGTTTTATTCTGATAAGCTCGAAATAGATTTTGACTTAATTGGATCTCTTTTGAAGAAACGTTTTAAAGAAAAAGTCAAACTGACACGTGCGTCGTTCAAACGACATCTCTACTCGTTCGAGCGAGATATCCATGTCGTGCGAACGACTGGTCAATGTCATTCGAGCGACACATTTTTCGAGGCGCTGACTTAAAATCCTACTTAAATCATGGTTTCGTCAGAATTAACATGTAGTGAAATCTGCAAAACATTTTTCAATCCAGTACGAGTTTTACACACGTTTTTCTAAGGTTTGAAAGCATAAACACATCCTTGGAGTTTGAACAGATCCGAGTTATCATCACTATATGTTTATGTGATCTTGCACCAATAAGGTTTGTTCTATACTTGAACATCTGGGTTTTGCGGTGAAGAAAAGAGAAGTACTTCTTGTTCAACATTCTTGACGTATCAAAGACATTCGGTGGACACCGAGACAGACATAAACGCGTGTGTTGTGGATATGTATCGTGGAAGAAGGACTTTCTGCGTGGGCACTGTAAGAGGAGTGGTTGAAGATCAGAAGAGCGTCAAGACTCGTGGGGATCGAGTCGTTGAGTGAGTCTTTTGTTTGTTCGTTGTAATTCCACATTCATAGTGATTGTCTGACTTGGGCCGTTCAAGGTTTTTTTCCCATCTTGGGTTTTTCCTCGTACATCCAGCGTTGTGAGTATTCTTTACTTTACTTTACTTGCTTTAATCACTAGATGAATGTTTAGGATTCATCAAGATAAAATTGGTTTAAAGTAAAAATTGGTTTTTCACAACTTGGTTTGGTGTTAATTAAAAGTTGGATAATTTTTGGTAAAAATTGGTTTGATTTGAAACACACTCGTGTAGGATCACTCTTTCAGAAAAAAAGGAAGAACATTAAATAACATTAAAAGTGGAAAGGATAAAGCTCAAATAGACTATTTCTTATTTAGAAGAAGAGACTTGTATACATGCAAAGACTGTAAAGTTATACTAGGTAAAATATTATCAAATCAATATCGCCTATTAGTAATAGATTTAGCATTTAGAGGACTTAAGTACGAAAAAGAGAAAATAGGTTATCAAAATATAAAATGGAAGGATTTAAAAGGATGCAAAGATATAGAATTTAGGCAGAAGTTCCTATTTAACATGAAGTGGAATTGAGATGACAATGTTAACAACATTTGGTCAAGAACAAAGAATGATATCGAGAAAATTAGTAACCAAATTTTAAGAGAGAATAAAGGTACAAGATCCATAAAAAAGAGACTTGGTGGTGGAATGATAAAGTGAAAAGGATAATACAAAAGAAATGAGTAAGTTTTAAAGAGTGGCAAAAGTGTATAAATTAAGAAGATTTATAAAAGTATAAGAAGTAAAAAAGTGAAGTAAAAAATATTATTAGAAATGCACAACAAAACACACTAGATAATCTTTATATTAAATTAGGTACCAAGGAAGGTGAAAAGAATATATATAAATTGACAAATAATAGAGATAGACTGATAAGGGATATGGGTCCAGTTAAGTGTATTAAAGACATAATTCAAAATATATTAATTACTGGTAAATAAATTCGAAATAGATGGGAAAAGTATTTTCATGGATTATCGAATGAATAATATCCACAAAAATATGTCGAGAACATTGAATTGAATATATGAATTATATGTCCGATTATTGAAAAGTAAGTAGATATATTAATAAGAAAAATGGAAATGAATAAAGTGGTTGGCTCGAATAAAATACCCATAGAGGTATGGAGGACCCTTGGAAGTATAGGGATACAATGGTTAACATGTTTATTTAATAAAAATTTAAGAGAAGGAAACATTTCAGATGAGTGGAGGAAAAGCACCATAATACCAATGTATAAAAATAAAGGGGATATACAAAACTGCGGAAATTATTAATGAATCAAACTGATGAATCACACTATGAAATTATGGGAAAAGGTTATAGAACAAAGATTAAGAAATGAGTCAACTATTCGAACAATCAATTTGGATTTATGCCAAGATGATCCACCATGGATGCTATTTACTTATTAAGAGAGTTAATGGAGAAATGTAGAAGTAAGAATAAAAATTTATAGACTTAGAAAAGGCTTATGATAGAGTACCTAGGGATATAATTTGGTGGGCTTTAAGGAGGAAAATAATCCTTATGAATTATATTAAAGTTATTGAAGATATGTATGATAACATAAAGACTAGAGTAAGAACTATGTGTGGAAAAATTAATAACTTTTAGATTAAAGAAAAAACATGAACAAAGTATCCATTTTAGTGAGATGAGGATGCTCTGATGGATGATAGGAATTACTATAAAGGAAAAAATTAAAAACAAGTATGTGAGAGAAAAATGAGGAGCAGATCCCATTAGCGATAAATTAAGAGAAATTAGACTTAGGTGGCATGGACATGTGGTGTAGACCAGTAGATGCACATATAATAAGAGGAAGATTATTAGAAATAGAAGATAAAAGAGAAAGGATCCGCCCTATGCTATGGTTGGAGGAAATTATTAGGAGAAATATTAAGGAAATAAACTTGAATGATAATATTGCATGTAATATATCAGAATGGAAAAGGAGAATCCATGTGGACGACCCCATATGATGGGATTAAGGCAAGGATGACAATGATAATCACTTATCCAACCCCCGACAAGTTCAAACCTCCAACCGTGATGCTGAGGTATGATGGGAGTACTAATCCCATCCATCACATAGAAATGTATCAGTCGGATGCTGACATTTATTCCGCCCCAGACGAGTGAGTCTCTAAGAAATTATATATCTCGATTTAATAAGGAAAAGTTGAAGGTCGAGGATTATGAAGAGATAATTGCGATGACAACTCATATAAGTGGACTTTAGATAAGGAAAACTCTATTGGAATCTCTAAAAGTATCCTACAAAGTCCATGACAGAACTCATGGACAAGGCTAGAAGGAACATGAATGCGGAGGAGGCCATGGCGGCCAAGAGAGGAGACCAAAATGAGGTCAGTAACAAGTTTGGACAAAGACAAGATAAAGAAAAAAGGGAAGAAAAGGTTTAATGATGATAAGATTTCTAAGTAAACTCCTCTAAAAGTTAGTCCTGATATGATTCTGAACAATATAAAGAATGACAAAAATCTTAAGGGGCTAGAGAAGTTGAGATCTCCCCTCACAGGAGGGACAAGAGAAAATGGTTTGAGTTCTATCAAGATCATGAGCACATAACAAACCAATGCTTCACTCTAAAAGACGATATTGAAAAGCTACTGAAACAGGGGAAGCTATGGAAATATATCAATAAGATAGGAGGTCGTGACAAGAGAAGAAATAGATAGTCTTCACCAAAGGACACCAGACCCAAAAATAAGGAGGTGGAAGTAAACAAAAAGGACCTAAAATCAGATGATTATGATAAAGACATCCCAGACCTTCCTACCAAGCTTCCTACAATTAAAGGTAATATTAAAATGATTTTTTTATTTGAAAATTATATATGGAGGAATGGCAGGTGAGGGGACTGATTCAGCCAATATAAAGGCTCATGTGATTGAGGCAAAGGTAGGGCTTAAGAGAGTTGAAGTTAATTTGGCTGAAGTCAAGAGTAAACCAAACAAACTGAAGAAAGTCAATATGTATAGTACCATAATAGGCTTCTCAAGACAGGACTTCAATGGAATTTTATCCCCATAAGATGATACCCTCGTCATTTGTACATGAGTACATGGATATAATGTGTCTCATATTTTGGTGGATGGGGAAATATCAAACGACTCATGTTCTGGGATTATGTCAAAGGGATAAAATTAAGCAAGGAGAGATTTGTCCCCTATCACCACACATTTATTGGATTCAGAGGAGAGAAAATCCACCCGTCGGGAGTTTTTGAGATGGATATATGCATGGGAGCTTGATCAAGATGCTTAACCTAGAAGATCAACTTCTTTATTATGGATGAAAATGTCTTCCTAGCCTATAACATAATCATGGGGGGGGGGGGGGGGGGGGGGAGGTAACACTCAAGGAGTCTTAATATGTGCCTTACACTATACACCAAATGATGAAATTACTTACTCCTTATATAGTAGGGGAACTGAATGATGATCAAGTGAAGCACACAAGTGTTATTTGACCTCGACAGAGGAAAGGTAAGCCCACAAGAGAAAGATGAGCTCATACAATATTAACACTATTGACCTAAGAGGTGGGAATAAACTCAAAAAGGGAGAGCCTGTGTAATATGTAGAATCCATCGTCCTCAATGAGGACGAACAAAAAAAAGCTGTCCAAATAGGCTCATCCCTCAAACCATAAATAAATAAAGAGTTAATTGAGTTGCTAAGAACAAGGCAAAGTTTGTTGTCATGGAGACATAATGATATGGCGAGGATTGACCCCAAGGTTATTTATAATTGACTTAATATATATGAGGCAATGAAACCAGTAAAATAATGAAGATGAACCTTTTCTAGAGATAGATATGAAGTTATACAAGATGAGGTGAGAAGGCTGCAGACCGAAGACTTCATTAGTGAAGTGCAGCCTAGAGTGGTTATCCAATATCGTCACAATGCTTAAGCAGAATGGAAAAATGTGTGTGAAGACATCACTAACCTTAACAAATTTTTCCATATGGATAACTTTTCTTTGCTAAGAATCGAGAAAATGGTGAATGCCACAACCTTCCATGAGCTCATGAGTTTCATAGAGGCTTACTCTGGGTACGATCATATTTCCATTAAGGGAGGGGATGCTGATAAAACTTCCTTCATCATAAATAAAGGAACATACTTCTAAAAAGTTATCCCATTAAGCTTAAAAATACAGGGGCTACCTACGAGAGGTTAGTAAAAAAAATGTTCAAGGATCAGATTAGTAAGACGATGGAGGTCTTTGTGAACGATATGCTCATAAAGAGTTTAAAGGCTGAGAGTTACGTGGCCGACTTGAAAAGAGTGTTTGACACAATGGATCAATATAAAACGAAATTGAATCCAACAGAGTGTATATTTGATGTTTGAACTGGAAAGTGCTTAAGGTTCATCGTCAATCAGAGGTCCATTGAAGTGAATCCTTATAATATAAAGGCATTGATTAACATAAAGAAGCCAAAGATGATCAAAGATATTAAGAGATTAATGGTCCAAGTTGCCGTGTTGAATAGATTTGTGCCTAGAGAAGCAGACAAGTGTTTGTTAATTTTTTTAAGATTAGTGTTTATTTGGGATGGGGAGTGTGAAAAGGCATTTCAAAAGTTGAAGGCCTATCTGGGCTCACCCATGCTCCTCTCTTAGATGATCCAAGGATAAAAGTATACTTATACTGGTTGTCTTGAAGTCAACCATCAGAGCAACCATTATTTGAGATGACATTAGAGTCCTAAAACCTATTGCTTCAATATCAAGGTGCTCCAAGGAGTAGATTTGATGTATTCAAAGATGGAAAATCTGGTATATGCTTTGATCCATGCCTCTAGGAAAATTAAGCCCTACTTCTAAGCTCATACAATGGTAGTGCTCATCGATATTACCGTCTAATAAGTTGTTCATAAACCTGAGAAATTGGGTACGCTAATAGCTTGGTCGATTGAGCTAGATGAGTTTGATATCATCGGTTAGCTAAGATGTGTGATTAAAGGGAAGACATTGGCAAATTTTGTGGTTGAGTTTACACGAGAATCCATGGAAAACATAAACAGGTGAATATTAGCTGAAATTATGGAGGTATTAAAAAAAAGGCTATTACAAGTGAGGAATATCATCCCCACACCATAGATGACAAGTTGAAAAGAGAGTTGTTATTGAAAATGGTGCCTTGGCCTAAGGTCCCTTTACACCGAGATCGCTAATATGGAGTTTTTTTTATTGATGATTCATCCTATAAAAATGACAATGTTGATGGATTGATATTATCATCACTAGATGGTACCAATATTAAATACGCTCTGCGGTTCATCTTTGAAGAATCAAATAACGAGTTAGAGTATGAAGCCCAAATGGTAGGAGTCTCACTTGCAAAAGAATTGAATGTTGTCCAAATAGTTGCCCTTAGTGATTCATAGTTGGTTGTTTACCAAATTTTAATGATTTATAAATCGAAGGAGGGGAAAATGGCTAAGTACTTAGATAAAGTCAAGAAGATACTGAAAACTTTCTAGAGATCAAGATCAAACTACAAGAAAAATATCAATTTATGGAAATTTTATTAGTGGATATTCCTTTATTACCACTAAAACGTATATTTTGTGGAAAAAATTATGTTTTCCACTAAAAGATAATGTATTATTGGCAACAAATTAAAATCACCACTAATTTTTTCACTAAATGTATAGCTAGGAAAATTAGACATTTATCGGGAACAGAAATTTCTAATTAGTTACAAACTTAAAATATTTTCCACTAATGTAGGCTCATTATTACCAAATATATTAGTTATCCACAAAAAAACATCTAAGATATACAAAATTTACCCTCAAAATTAATATCTACTAAACAGAAAAACATTTTAGGAGGATTACCCCCAAAATACTTTCAAAACGAGGAGTTATCAACCTCTCCCATTCATTCCCCAAATCCTCTTCATCTTTCTATCCATTCCCTAAATCCATAAAGAGGATTAACCGATTATCATAACCTTTCTTATAAAATCCGGACATATCATATTTTTGTATGTATATACATTTTGTATGTATATTTGTATATACATACAAATATATTTCTTATGGGAAATTCACCGATTCGGATAGGTGCGGTCCTCTAATTTCTCTCATTTACGATTCACCAATTCAATGTTTTGATTGATTTAATGTTCAAGATATTTATATATTGATTAACTTTTCTATTTCACTAGTTATATTATTGATTTGGATATTCGATTGAGTTTGCAATCACAGGTCTAAAAGGATTTGGGTTTCTGATTTTTGTTTCGATTTTCCTTTTAGTTCCAGATCTGATTTAGTGTAGATATAATTAGTTCGTTTGTATTTAATCTTGATTTTAGATTTTAATTTGAGATTTTATATACTTCACGCATTCGATTTTGTTTTAAGATCATTTTATTTCATTTAGGTTTATTGGTGTCAAATTTCAATTTGGGAGATCAATAAGGGTGTTTTTTGTACTTCATTTTGTTTTCATTACTGGGTTTGATTTTTTCTTCTATTTAGAATTTTAGGTATCTTTTTATGGTGTTAGTGTTGGAGGTTAGTCATATATGGTGGAAATAATTGATTATGGAGAAATTAATGTTAGGAGGTGAAATTAGGAAGTGGTGGTAGTGTAAGTGTGATGGTACGGAGTGGTATTATCATGTGGTAGAAAAATTTAGATATTGATTCAATATTTCAATCGATTCAGGCAAGTTATTTTTTATTTTTTTTAAACATACAAATACCCTCCCCTATATTATAAAACTCCAATATGAAGTGAGAACTATACACAAAGTCATCTCGCTTGTTGTATCCGTGGGGCTGGTCTATGCAATGGAGAGGAATCTACTGTAATGGTTGGGGGATTATTTTTTGAAGATATTTAATTGATAAAATCGAGAAAAAAATGTGACCTAATTGCTATTATTAATTTATTAAATGTTATATTCAAAAGAAGTCTAGCACAAAGTAGGGCGGATTTAAATAAAGTGTTCTCCCTCACATCACTTCATACAAAGCACACATGAACCCAGGTGATTATTCAGTACCTTGTTTGATTGTTCTTAGAATTCTAGAAGGCATAAATCCAACTCTGATTTGAAGGACAAGGGTACAAATCTGGCTTTGATTTGCATACTTGACTGCTTTAAAGGACAAGTGTAGAAATCTAGTAAGTTTTTTATGTTTTATTATAGCCATTAACTTTGGAACATGGAACAACTTGAAAGACAAGCAGTTTTATATAATCACATAAATTAACTTAAAAAGCCACAAATAGTTTATGGTCAATGAATAGGACTAATACTTTTATATAATCACATAAATTAACTTAGAAAGCCATGAGTCAATCATGTGCCGGTAACTTAATGCTTTGACGACTAGAAGATGTAAAAATGATATTAAATATGATATATGTATAATGAATAGAGTTGTTCATATCTGTTTCATCCATACTTGTGTTAAGAACTCAATAAATTATAGGTGTATTACTTATCATAAGTGGCAAGTGACATCTCGATCGTAATATAGCTAGGATGAGATGAGATAGAAAAAGTTTTTAAACTCCAACCTGCTGCTCACATTGAAACTAAGGTCTAGGGATGATTGATAAACATATGTTTGGTATCATACTAAGGACCGACCATGTAAGAGTCTTCCTTAGAACATTACTTCAAATAGATTCATCATCTTCCAAAAGACCTCACCTATAGTCTCATCTCAAATGGTCTCAAACATTATCAGTGTAGGTCTCAGACAATACTAGAAGGCCGACTCAATAGCACCATGCGAATTAGTTTAATACAGGTAACTGCTCTCATCTCGGCTTAACTAAAGTTGATTAAAACTCCATCAGACTCAGCTAAATTAGACCTTCTACCTCATACATCTCGTTCATGCATGGAAATCATGACAAGGGTATAATTGACGTATCCAACTAAACCCATTATGGAAGATCAACCAACACGTGGGGAGAATATTCTTCATCATGACTTCTACACCCTTCTCTATAGGTTTTACACTTCCATTGTTCCATTTATCATTCACACATGGAGTACATGCTTAGGGATGACTGAGCACCCCTAGACCTATAAAAGGTACTTGTATCTTCTTCCTCAATGATCAATATTCATAAACCCTACTTTTTTCTGTGAATTTTTAAAAAGAGAGAGAAGCTTGTATACTTCATCCATGGAAATTTTCCCATAGTTATAGTGGAATCACTCTCTTACTTTGCACAGTGGATGTAGGATAAGATGGAAGCACTTACATACACGTGTTTATCTATTTTCTCTCATGCCTTCTATCACTCTACTTCAGTTTATTATTTATGTTATAACCCTTATTTTTGAGAAATTGTTTTTATATAAATTTTCCATGTGAGGTAATGATATAAAACAATGGAAGTTGGAGTAAATATTATTTTTAGTGATTTAAAAGATAATATTTACTAAATTTTGCATATTTACGGTTAAGAGAATGTAAATAGCATCATGTTATGTTTTATTTCACCGTTGTGCTTTAAGCGATAGTTATGGTTTAAAGTGATGTTGGATCATAAAATGATTTATGTTATTCCGAATGCAAATTTAGAGGGCGCAGTTAGTCCTGAAATGATCAAGATAGTCAAAATAAGTACCAAGTTATATTTTTGGGTTCCGGGCAGTTTTGACCGGTTATGACTTAATTATGTAGTTACGATTCATTTTAATGGTGTAGTATTATTTAAAGATCAAATTTAGTGTTAAATCAATATTTAAGTCTTCCAAACCCTTTTTTCCTTAATTATATATTCCCAAACCTAGAGAGGAAGAGAGAGAAAGAGAATTTGGGGGAAAAGAAGAGAAAAAGGGAAAAAAAGTGAAGAAATTGAGCTTGATCTTGTATCTACCGGAAGACAATCCGAGATTTCATCTTTAAGCAAGTTTCTAACTTGTTAGTATATGATTTAATGTGGATAAATTGTTGTGATAGTTGTGTGTTTGGAGGAATTGAACAAATAGTAGGTTTTGATGAATTTAAAAGTTTAACCCTTATGTTTTGTTGTTTGTATGAATTAAGTTGGATATATTGGTTTATTGATGTGTAGAAATGTTGGGGTTATTTTGTTGGTTGATGAGAATGAAGGAAGTGGAAGAATGTGGAGTTAGGGTTTTGGATTTGTTATTTTAGAAGAAGGTATAGCCGTGGGTCTGGTGAGCGCAGTCGACCTCGGTCCAGGTCCCGGTCAACCGGGCCTAAAGGGAAAAGCACACTACTTTTCTCGATAGGTATATTTTTAAGGCGCGGTCGACTGCGGTCCATTGAGCGGTCGTTCGGGCTTTTAGAATTGAGCTCACTGCATTTCTTAGTAGATAAAACCTCTTAGGGGCGGTCGACCGGAGGTCAGGGGTCGGTTGATCGGTCCCCTGTTTTTCACCCAAAATCTGTAGTTTTCTCTAGCTCCTTTCTCTTATGGTAGGGACTTAGGAACCTTCTTGAATGAAGTAAAACTATATTATTAAAGTCTAGTATTATGGTAATTATAAACCTAAGCTATAAATGAGAGTTGGGGCATAGACCGAGAAATAATTTAGTTAGTTGTTAGAGGAAGGTAAGGGTTCTTTTTATATATTGAGTTAGTCTAGGTCTGGGGGGGAAATAGAGTGTTAAAATTGTGGACTTCTAGAATTGGGTTGAAGTAATATCATACTTATGGGCTCATAGGTTTGTCGTTAAGTTTTTTGGAGAGTAAAAGAGATATTTATTAAACGTGTGGTTTATGAATTATGTTATGAAACGCTTATGTCTCCGGACAAAATGAAATGTACCTTATATATTGGCATATTTTGTGAATGATGAATTGCATATACATAACTCTCTAAATTCTATCATAAGGGAAGTTACTCCATTGATGTGAAGTCCCATGGATAGTGAATGCAGGGTGAATATAGTCCTTCCACCATAGGACCGGTTGTTATATATTGTGTTGTTATTTTTCGAAGTGAGGTAATTCCTGGTATGGATATGAATCACTGTCGAAGGTGTATGCCCACTTCCCAACATCACGGGGTTTAGGATGCCCAAGTTGTCTTGGTGATAGGCCCTGGAAGTTGATAGCTATTTTGGGATGCATCCAGTGGGGTGACTCCTGAAAGGATGGTCTTAGAATCGTTATATGTTGTGATTATAAAAATTCTTATGAAAGTTGTATTTTTTAAATGGTGAAGCATTTTATGAAATAAGGTTGTTTTGGGAATAAGTTTCCTAATGAGGATTAGACTTGTAAAATCATAATGAGCAAAACTGAAATGAAATCTTATTAAGTGAAATTGAGTTATACTTCATGCATAAATGAATATTCATCATTGTCATTGATATTGCGCTAGGTTGTGCATTTAGATTGAGAGGTGAGGATTATTACTATTATTGTTAATTGTGGAGATCGTGATAAGATTATTCATGATGATTTGATATTCCTAACTGTCATGCATTTTATTCACATGGTGATCATATCAAAGCGGGCTCTGATCCATTTATATTTCTTATTTTTGCATGAATTCTCTTTACGCTCAGGTTCTCTGCCGCAAGGACGCCCGTAATGACTCTCCCATCCTGGCGTCATGGAGCTCTAACATTTTGCGAATGTTATAGGATATTTGTTATAGACGCCTCTATCTCTTCTACTCTAGCTATGATCAGTTTACACATTCGGGCGGGTTATCCATGTTTTGTACATGCTTAATATATTGTGATATTAAATTTTAATACTCGGTGTAACCTACTTGTATTGGTCTGTTAACCGACACCCTATTCGGTTATTATATGGGAATGAATATAATTATTACTTGTATTTTATCCACCATCTCTATAAATTGGTTTTTCTAAAGGATTTTCTTTAAACTTAAATTATTTGGCATCCATTTTCTAAAATAATTGGTAGTTATCTCGTATATTTATCTTAACGACGGTGATGCTAAGAATGGACCATCTATAATTCCTGTATTTATTGGAGTATTGGTATGGCCAGCTCTTATTTTAATAAGCGGGGTTGTGTCACAATTTCCTCCATTGTTGAGCAAGTGTAAAAATAGGTTGAAACCAAACGTATGATTTCCACCATCATTACCCAAGACTCAAATGGAGATCTGCCATGTTATTGACTAAGATATTGGCATTGTCCCTTAATCTTAGTCTTCAGTTGTCCCAAGGTATTGGTAATATTTCTCATGTTTTTCTTGATACTTGGCACATCCTCTTTCATATTGGCTTCTTCTTTCGAGTAGCTCAAGATACGACTCCTTATCAAACAGAGCTTGTCCAATCCAAGTGTGGTCTGTTGTTATTTGGTCTTTTGCATCTTCGAGACCATAAATCTTATCTTCCCCTTTTTAGAATTCCCAAGTACCTCAGTTAGGGTATCCGAGTCAATAACAAAGGGGTTGGACTCCACTCGTTATGCCTTATATCATGTTTTATATTATAATATTATATTTCAGACTATAATTTTATCTTTTTATCCCGTTAAGCATACAAGTAAAAATTGACAAGATTACCATTTTCTCTTATTCCGAAATTCCCTTAGTCCTTTTCACTTATTCCTCGTTCAAATCATCACATGATTT
The DNA here is from genome assembly GCA_949130495.1 of Sambucus nigra. Classification (NCBI taxonomy): domain Eukaryota; kingdom Viridiplantae; phylum Streptophyta; class Magnoliopsida; order Dipsacales; family Adoxaceae; genus Sambucus; species Sambucus nigra. The sequence goes on along the minus strand of OX422215.1, from coordinate 317,967,305 downwards.
GGACCCAAGTCTATGAACATAAACTTTTTTTCCCTGTTGAGTCTAATTCTCTCCCTTTGTGTAAGTTTTTCCTTCCTAGCTTCTTTCTCTAATAAGTCGTTCCATAGGTGGATAAGAATTTTAACATACCCAAATGTCCAAACTTGATGTCCCCTTTGGTAAGTGAACCTTCTCAAGGTTCTTCCAATAGATTTTTAACTGTTCATCTGCTTTTGAAAGAACAATTACCTTCCAATCAGGTGGAATGTAGAATTTCTACAAAGTTAATCCCACACGTCATCCTTTATGGCAAAATCATCGTTCATCCAATTGTATGCACCCCTCACACCCATGGTCATCTTTCCAAGAGACAAAAAGTGGTCTTTAAATATAATATCCATGTCACTTCTATTACCGGTAGGATTTTTTGTCAATGGAGAAACCAATGTGCTTCTTGCCTTTTGCATAGGAGTCCTCCGTAACAGGAGTTGGAAAATTAGATTAATAAGGGTTTGTGGAGTCTGATGACTCGGAGACGATGAAGATGGAGTGACAGGATAAACATGTGGAGGAGTAGAGTATTGCGAACCCGTAGGTGTCGAGAATTTAACTGGTGGATTAGGAGAGGCTTGTGATGGAGTAAGAGTTTTTTTATTTGGTTGATGATCCTGTTCGTCATTTCCTACAAATAAATAAATAAAAAATTTAGAGAAGAATATATGAAATTAATTTTTAACAATATATATACACATATATGTATATATCTTCATAACAACTTTTAAAATGATCAATGTATTTCTTTTACATCCACTTGGTATTCTTTTTTGAAATTTGTGAAAAGTTGCACGAGACCAACTGGGCGGAAGCGTATCAATGATTGCCATACAAATTTTTGTGACACGAACTCAAAATTCATTCTTCTTCAATTTTTTTGCAAGATCACATTTATTGTTTATATGTTATGATAAGTCATAATATATGTGAATGCTCTGTTTAAGAAATTATATCCATAATGGATAAACTTTTTTTTACTTTTCTAATAGTGACACTATCGTTAGTGCATGGTCGAGGTTATGAATTCAAACAAGATAATTTATTTCCTCATCTCAACATATGGAAAGGAAAATAAGATGCGATCGAAAAAGTATGATTGCAAACGATCCTCTCCACAACATATAATGTAATAAAATTGTTCAATTTTCCTGGTGAATAGGAGTTCCTTCTATATGGCATGCACTACTATAAGATGTTTTAATGAAGTCTAATTGTAACATCTTGGTCATTCTTTGAAAGTAATTATTTTCTTGACTTATTTTTCCTAAGAGAATATCTAAAAGGAGGCTCTAAATATGATCAGTAACGTGAATAAGAAGACGCAAAATGTATAAAATATTTTTTCATGTGAGACAACATATAATTACTACTATTAAAGGATATAATTAACAATAAATTAATATAAGTTCGTTAACTAATTACTATTTTCCAATTCATCAATCAAATGCAACAAGTCCAATTTTAGTTCGTTTTAAACAAATCAATCCTAAATTTACTGTGTGTCCACTAATGTGCAAGCACTCTCATCCATTTGTGTTCAACCAAGCAACAACAACTTAAGGAAGGGATATACGCACTAATATTCATCTTTTTAACATCAACATCAACTAATTATTGTTTTTTAACTGATCAGTTAAACACAACAAATCAAATTTAGTTCATTTAAAAAAAATCAATCCTAAAACTATAATGTGTCCACCAATGTGCAAGCCATTACACCCATTTGTGTTCACCCAAACAACTATCACTTAAGAGGTGAACATAGCAACAATATTTAACTAACAAGATATATACACTAATATTCATCCGCATAATATCAACATCAATAAATTATTACTTTCCAATTAATCAATCATACACAACAAGGTTTATTTTTTTTCATTTCAAATAAATTAATTCTAGAATTACTATGTGTCCCCTAATGTGCAAGATCTTCCACATATTTGTGTTTATATAAATAACAACGACTTATAGAAGGGTTGAACATGGTCACACCAGTCAACCAATAAGTTACAACAATATATAAGACTATGTACATAAGAGAAAAGATAAGTGGAATTATTTAAATAAAGAAAGCAACTAAAATCAGTTGATTTTCATTCATTATTCTCCAATACATTCACACAAGGAACGAGAAGAAAACATGTTAACATATTATTCAATCTAAATTTGAACATATTAGTCAATCACATAATGTAAAATTATGTCTTAGTAATATTTTTCAATTTACAAATTAACGACCAATCCATACATAAATCATAATTCCACCCATCCATATTCAACCCAATTACTAATTATTTCATCAAGTGTAGGAGTTCCTAACTTGTTTATCCCTAATTAGGATTCGATTTACATTACTAATAAACAACTAATTTATTTATCTTATCTATTAGCCTAATGGGATAATCAAGGTATTCACCTAATGGAATAATTAAGATTTTCGAGAAAACAAATTAAAAAACTTGCACATGATAACAAATATGGATTAAAATCCCAATTTATTTTAATATAATAATTACTTTTAAAGAAAGAACTAACTAAATTTTATGAATGCTAAAAGAATTATGTCGTATGGACTGAAGTTTAAGTGAAGAATGTGCACACAATACTATATTTTATTTTTTGCGAAGAAAAAATGTGACTGTAATGACGAATGTTCTTCCACAATAATAATTGAACTCTCAATTCTACCTCCAGTATTAGAAAAATGAATTGGACTCAATATTTGTTAATGATATCTATGTCTGTCTTTGAGTTTTCGAGTTTTGTGTGTTTAGGGTTTTCATGATTTCCACATTTAAAAAGTGCTTTCCACAATTAAATGTTTAGTTTGCTTATAGGAATGGATATTAATTTCGAAACAAATATGTTGAGATAAGCATAATATATACAAAATGGGTGGCAATTTTACAAGTCTGGTCACTTTGAATTAAATATTTATATAGCTAATGAGTTATTCACAAATTTGGTCCACTTTTGTACTTTTTGCTAAGTCTTATATTTAATTCTAAATCCTTTTAGTGATGCCCTACTCTCGTGATCACTAGGCCTATAACATTCCCTTTATTTATTACAGAAATGGATAGCCTCTTGTATTATACTAAGTGCTAATATCTTAAAAATGAATTAAACTAAATGAGAATTAGAGAGTTTCTCTAATATTAAATGTTGTTGTTTAGTTTACTCAAGTCTCTTACGCGCATTGCATTAAATAATAACAGTCAGACGTTCTCTCTTTGTATGCATCGCATTCACATTCCATTCCAAAATCCCTCTGTAGGATTACTAAAATGACTTGGTCCTTCTCATTTTTTCTTATTCCTACTAATATTTCACACAATATTACCTTCATGGCAAATTCAGCACTCTCCCATTCAATTTTCCACACCTATGTTTATGTTTCTGCTTAGTCGCCCTTTCTTTATTTATATTTTTTATGTTATTCAGTTGAATTTTATTGAGAATTTGTAAACCCTTTTTTTAATCATATTTCATATATTAGATTGATTACAATTTATCTTTTCCTTCCACGAAATATTTCATGGATATTCGTATATGTGAAAGTCATTTGTTTCACTCATATCTCAACTTGGTGTTTTATAGTCAGTTGAGTGAACTAGAATTACAGCCCAAAAATACATTTTCCTATAATTTATTTGTATTTCCAACCTTACTTGGCCACTGAATAACCATAGCAGTTATTCAAACGCTCATGTGATTTAAGTAGAATCCTTAAGATCTCTTAGCTTTTTTACCCCACCCACCCCCAAACGACCCTGTAAGAGGCACAAACACTTTGTACGCGACCAATATAACTCGGGGAAACTGACTGCGTACTCATGGGACTCCTAATTTAACAATATGACTATAATTTGTAAATAGTTAGACTTAGGGTTAAAAATATGCCGTTATAGGGAGAAAACATAAAATTACCACAAAACGGTCCCATAAGAGGCACAAACAACTCGCACATGATCAATGTAACTCATAGGAACTCACCACGTACTCACGGTAATCCCAGTTTGGGAATATGACTATAATTTTTAAGTAGTTAAACTTAGGTTTAAAAACGTGTCGTCTTAAGGTAAAAATATAAAACAACCACAAAAAGACCAATGTAACTCGTAAGAACTAATCATGTAGTCACGACACTCTCGATTTGAGATTATGATGAAAATTAAAATAGCTATACTTAAGCTTAAAAACATGTCGTCAAGGGGTGAAAATATAAAACAACCATAAAACGATCGTGTAAGAGGCAGGAACACTCGTACGGGACCAATGTAACTAGTACAAACTGACGACGAAATTTGCAAATAATTATACTTAAGCTTACAAACATACCGTTAAAGGATGAATATGTAAAACAACCACAAAACGGTACCATAAGAGGCATAAACACCTCTCACGAGACTAATGTAAATCCTACGAATTGATCATGTAGTCACGGGACTCCCGGTCTAAAAGTCTGATAAAAATGTGCAAAGCATTATACTTAGGATTAAAAACCTACCACCAAGGGGTGAAGACGTAAAATAACTACAAAATGGTCTTGTAAAAGGCATGCGCACTTCGAACGGGACCAATGTAACTCGTGGGAACTGATTGCATAGTCACAGGACTCCCAGTTTGAGAATACGATAAAAATTTGCAAACAGTTAGACTTAGGCTAAAAAACATTTCATCAAAGGGTGAAAAAATAAAAGAGCCATAACACAGTCTCGTAAGAGGTAGGGACATAATTCACGGGACAATATAACTTGTAGTAACTGATCGTGCATTCATGGGACTCTCGATTTGAGAATACAATAAGAATAATCAATCAGTTAGACATAGGCTTAAAAACATGACTTCAGGGGGTGAAAACGTAAAACTGCCACAAAATGGTCTCGTAGGAGACACGAACGCCTCCCATGGCACCAATGCAACTAGTAGGAATTTACCGCATAGTCACGGGATTCTCGATCTGATAATACAACAATTTTTTTAAATAGTAGGCTTAGGCTAAAAAAACATGCCATCAAGGGCAAAAAATGTAAAACGTGTAAAAAAGGGTCTCGTGAGTGGCACGATCACCTCGCACGGGACCAATGTAACTCATAGGAACTTACTGTGTAGTGACAAGACTCCCAAATTGAAAATAGGATGAAAATGTGAAAACAGTTAGACTTTGGCTTAAAACATGCCATCAAAGGGTGAAAACATAAACAACCACAAAACGATCTCATAAGGGGCATGCACACCTTGTATGGTACCAATGTAATGTAACAACCCGCCTAATTAAATATTGGGTGATCAGTCCTTCATCTAATTAAATAAGAATATCCAGTTGGTTCATTTTTAGCATCACTATCGAAAACAATTTCTTATTCAATCACCTAATAGTTAATTAAGCTAAGTGTCAAAAACTTTTTCCATTTTTAATTTAATTAAAACCATTCCATGACACGGAATAATAATATGCAACAATTCATCACAACAAAATTAACTACAACAAGAATAAATGTGACTGGAATAACTCTCCAGTTAAATTATAACATGAACACTAAATAAAACTGATATCCACAATGCTTATATAAATAATTGCAACCTCTAGAATCCTAGGCGACATGCCCTAAATGAAGTCGATGCTACAAATGAGTGAATCAAAACAAAGAAATCATCTAAACAAAATCCGCATCTCTGTTAATAGTTATAATCCATCGAAAAATCCATAATCTATGCTGGGCATCCCTGCTGCTAGATACCTGATGTACAAGATATAGTTGAGAAGAGAATATGCAAGAAAACGGGTCAGAGCCCGATTGTAAAAGATTTTAAAAATATCAAGTGATTAGCAATTACAATTAATCAATTATTATGTACATGCTAGTTTCTCGGGCTCTCTCTTGATAATTCTCACCTCTCATCTAGAGTTAACACCTATCGTATCTCAGTAACTTCCTAGTTAAGGTTCCCTCCTAACTAGTTCCCACAACATAATTCTGATCCATATCATAACCCCGTATGTCCCATACCATACGTAATATAATTATTTATATTCATTTCTCTTTAATATGAACTAGTCTTGTTACAACCTTGGAATCAAGTGTTCACTTAATTAAATTCATATTTCATTATTTACTTCAATCTACAACATTACACAGCAGATTAAATCACAGTTTATATTTTTAATCCACAATTTCACACAAAAGATTACATCACTATATCTACAATGTCAAACAATAGATTACATCATAGTTTATATATATAATATCACACTAATTATATATATACTAATACGCCATCTCCCCAGTCACAGCTGCGGTGCACGCATACCCTGTTATCATGTCCTGATACATAATGTCTTTGTATAGAGGACTATTGATTCGGCATCTCTCGTGAATCATATAACATACACAAACATATTGAAGGCAAGCTTATTCCCAGCTAAATGGGTCACGCACATACATACGCTCCCATTCAACCGTCGAAACTATCATATACACCGATATCACGTGTCCAAGGTCCTATGCTGAGGGTACGAATCTAAAACTCCTCCCAATTGGGCGCACAAGGATAAGACCATCCACAATGCGAAACCTCCACCCCGATAGCAAGCAGCGTAGGTATGTCATACATACAAATAATAATATAGGTATTCATCACACCTATATAAATATAACATCAATAAGGTTCTCACACAACCATATGATAACAATAGGTATTCATCTCACTTATATATATAATAACAATAGGTATTTATCTCACTTATATATATTCATATTTATACGCACAACCCATATAATAATACCCATACATAGTATAATTATATCTCGAATATCCTATGTATTTGTCGATTATGACTTTAATCCTAAATATTTTATTTCCGAGATTTTCTCATCACTTTAAGGATATCATTTATCCTCAAATAGATTCAGTAGGTAAACATCACTTCCTACAAATCCATGTCATCAGGACTTTCGAATATCTACGAATTAAATTCACTTTAATTAGGGTTATTCTTCGATAATTCATATTCCCATTATAATCATTTATTCCATCTTCTAGGATTAGTTCCATATACCTTAGGTTGTCCCGGTATTTAAATGATCACCTTATTACTGGTGCTAACCTTAAATCATCAAGTATACGATTTAAAATCAAAATCTTATATTTCTCTATAGCAATTCATTCAATTAACATATGTAAATCTCCCCATTTAAATCCCATATTAATATTACATTTCTGGGTCTTATATATAACCTACTGCTCTTCCCTATGTCCCATTAGGTTGAAATAATCATCACAAAAGATTCCTAAAAATCTTGGGATTAGATCAAGATTTAAAAAGAAACAACTTCATCTTATCTGGGTGTGACACCCCACCTAATCAAATACCGGGCAATCACTCCTTTATTAAATTAAATCAAGGTGAACAGTTGGTTCATTCTCGGCATCACTGTCGATAAAAATAAATTTTCCAATTTAACACCCTAAATAATTAAGCTAAGTGTCAAAACCATTTTCATACATATCTTTCCAAATTTTATTTAAAGAAAAATCATTCATTTTATTAACAACATTCAATAAGTAAGAATCACACCACATTAAATTCTGCAACATAATCCAATTAGTTCAATACATTCGTAAATCGAATGTCAACATACGAAATCTAAAGTCACACATCCGAACTGAATAAATCCCATAGTAACAATACTAGAAATAACTGAAATACAAATGTCCAATAACAACGGAATAATGGAAAGAGCTACACATGCCCAACTAAATGAAAGTACTAAGAGTGGATCCGAATGCATGAAGTCGTCTAATCAAGAGGCCTGCAACTCCCACCTAAGCTGCAGTGCGTTCCTTCCAAGGGATCCTAAGCAAGACGCCCCTGTGGCTGGGCACCTGTAATACATACATATATATACAAGAGAGAGAGAGAGAAAAAAGAAACGGGTCAGAGCCCGATAATGTGTTTGATTTAAAATACATTTAGCAAGTATTTAAATTGATACAGGCCAATGCAACAACATATTAGTGCGACACTCTCTTGAGAAATTCTCAGCTCTCTTCTAATGTGCACACCTATCGCACTAACCCTCCCCACGGTTTGTCTTATCATTTATCGCACTAATCTTCCCAATGATTTAACTTATCTTAGATTACTCGTAAGATTCAAAATTCCACGAATCAATTATTTGAAAAGAATATTTCAATTAGTAACCAAAGTTCTCATTTTGACTTTATTAATCAATAAAGTTTTCCAGTGGCATATTTTACTTTCTCAAAACAAGTATTTATAATTGAGTCATCAACCATGTCCTACATATCACATCACAGTAGGCAGTTCCAGATTTCAAAATTTCATATATATATTAACTACTCATAAAATATATATATCATAACAGCACCCCAAATAAAACTATGGTGCGGGCATACTCTACTATCCAATCCCCATATCACTCGTACTAAGGGAATACAGATTCGGAATCACTCTCGAACTGTATTAACACATACTCAAACAATATTGAGACAAAGTATAGGTTCCAAGTCTCGTAGGACCGTCTGAACTATCACTGCGATAGCCTGTACCAAGGATACCTATACACACAAACAACATGAGGCGAAGCATAGATTCCAAGTCTCTAAGAGGAAAGCACATACCCGCATCTCTTAGGACCGTCTGAACTATCATTCCGATAGCCTGTACCAAGGATATCTATCTTCTAGGGTACAAGTCAATATCCCCCATAAAGGTCCCATCGAGATAAGACTGTCCTAGCGCGGAAACCTCAGGGATAGCAAGTAGCGTGGGCATGATTTCCACACATAGATAGTATATGCATACACAATCATATAACTATACTAATATTACCATACCAATAATGGGTAACTTCTCAATTCCCATAATTACGTCCTTCGTATTTATTTTACATTATATAGTTATCACGTAACCATTCACATTTTACTTTATTTTGAGGAACTTTTCCACTTGCTACATAACGCTCATGGATTCTATCCTCCCAATTATAAAATTTAGTTGGTATACACATTTGTCCCAAAGTAACCCTCTTACATGTCTCTCTTTTTAAATCATAAATTCACCGACCCTTATGTAATTATCCCAAAGTACAATCTCTGCCCGACATCAAGGGTCCCAAAATTTATTCACATATCCTACTGGTCTTCCCTATCTCCCAAAACATTATATTAAGGATACCCAAGAATTATCTCACAATAATTTGAATTTAACTCATTTAAAAGGGAAATAGGAGTCTGCCAGGAGGGGTCCATCGATCGAGGTTTGGGGCTCGATCGATCGAACCTTCAATCGATCGAAGCTCTGGGCTCGATCGATCGATCAAGCAGGTCTGCGAAATCTGCAGAATTGCAGTTACGGGTTTCATCTCCAAACTTACACCAAATCCATATTTTCTAATCCCAATCGTCCCAGAATTGATACTACTAACCTTATATCATCATATCAGGTATTTTCAACGTAAAACATATCAATTTACATCATTAAACATGGATTAATCAAGCCATAATTCATTTAAAAACTCAAGAACCCTAAAAATCTCTAACTCATGATTCAAATCTATTTTATCCCAGAATTTCTTTCTTGTTTACACCAATATTTTGTGGGTTATCTTTCTACATCACAAGAGACTTCCAGAATAAGGTTTAGGTATTTACTACATGCAAATTCCTATCAAAATTTGGGTTTTCTTCCGTATATATCATCCCTAATCATTCCTAAACTAATATGGAAATTGCACCAACGAAAATAGAAAGATAAACACTTGCCTGGGATTTTTGACGTTCTGATTTGCAGATGTTTTTGGTGTGGTTGCGTAGCCCGTTGCGCGATCTACGTGTTGGTGGTGGTTGCGGTGCCAACGGATGACTTTTGGGGCCTTGGATTTGCCTTGGAAGCTTTCTTCTTCCCTCTCCTATGGCCGTCACTTGTGTTTGAGTTTTCTAACCCTAGCTGACAAACCTAAATGGCTGATATAGGTTTCTGATTTTCGTGGGTTTAATTACCCATAAATGTGAAATGTCCAAAATGCCCTCCCGGGGTACTAATTAGGCCTAATAACGCCCCGAGACCCAAACTAAACCCCCAGGTACACTTTTCTGACTATCTCGACCCTTCTGGACGCGTTGGCGTACTCAAAATGACCATACAGGAAACTTATAAAATATTCATTTTTTTATTTATCAAAATTTAGTCCCGACGCGACACGAGCACGTCCCGACTTAAATTTCCGAAATTGTCATTTAACTCACTCATGACATTCAATATAACCAATATAATATATTACTTTGCTCATTAGTAATATTCAACAAATTTCCCATAATTACTAACTCTCGTCACGTTAATAATTATAACATAATTAATTTCCGAATTTTTATTAAATAATTCACTCACATTAAATTTAATAAATCCCCAAATTAATATAGCATAAAAGTACGGGGTATTACACTGGGGAGGTCGATCGATTGATGGTCCTGGGTCGATCGATCGATCACCCAGATATAATCCCAGATCTACATTGTTTTTCCTACAGATTTCATACTTTTTAATCATCAAAACCTTTATCAAATATTCCCTAACTCCACAATATTCATTCGAAAAATAGGCATATAAATCATTTAGCTCATAAAACAGCAAGAGATCAGATATAGTACTATCTTGACTGTTGACAGTTGTTACTGATATGAGTAATGTTAAAACTGTTATAAGGTAGTCCCGGGGGCTGGGGTTTTACAAATCAAGACTGGGGCTTCGTTTAGCCGCCTATGTAGTAGAAAACTCTGAGTTCGACGTTGAATAGCCATAGTGAGTTCATCACCAGTGGCATAAGTAGAGGAGGCATATGCGGTGGGGAACTGCTAGATAAAGAAAAAATGACTTTATTGGAAAAAAATCCAAGCCTTACGGGAGCCGCTTCCCGGTGATATATACAGTTAGATCGATCCCACATTCGCAAGTGGAAGGACTTGGCTTTAGATATACCAAGATATATAAATGATTCCTAATAATGAAACCACCTAAACCCATCAAGAAGGTTGGATTTCTAACATACTATTTTCAGAAAACTCATATTTGTATAATTATCCATGAACATCATATAAACTCCAATTTTTCTTCACCAAATAATTCCCAATTTAATCTCAAGAAATCCAGATCATGTGCCATTATATAGGGATAAGTTCTAATGTAACCAAAATCATTTAAACATCCTTAACAGGAATCAATTTACTCAAATTCTATTTTATTCTCAAGAACTCTAATTTTTTACTTTATCATCAATAAGTGTGTAAATTCGAGATTTCTTCACCAGATAATATAAAATTCATGGATTTTATTCTATAATAAATAGAGATCACTCCTAGATAATATCCATTTCAAACATCCATTTAAAAATTATAACAAATTTATCTTTGTTCATGCAACTTTTCAGAATTTTCCTAACTATCCTAACATGGACAATATAAAAGCTAGGATTGCAATAATTAATCACTTTCCTTTAGATTGTAGGTCTGATCCGTTGAGGATGATACTCTACTGGTGTTCCTATCTTTTTCCAGCCAACTTCAAAAAGTGGTCGTCGTGTGGCTTTTGGTGGTGCAAGGTGGTTGTCCTTTGGTTTCCTAGAAAAGTCTCTTCTTCACTCACAATGACTCTTCCTTTTCTGCCAGAGAAACTCCTCACTCTCTTTCAATTTATTTTTCTCTAAGTTTGTAGAACGAATTAATAATCTAAACCCTTTAGACTTCTAAATAATCTCCCAAATCAGTGCATACTATTCACCTCCCTTGTAAAATGACCGAAATACCCTTCCGGGGTGACTCTTCGGTTCCAAAGTGCCCCGAGACCCAAATCAAACACCCAAGTAGATTTTTTCGACTATTTGAACCCTTTCGGACAATTTGGAACCATTAAAACGGCCGTTTAAATGACCTAAAAATAGTTCACCTTTATTTCATTAAATTATAATCCCGACACGACTCAAATGCACGTCCCGATTTAATTTCCATAATTATCATACACCTAATTCACGATAATTTTATAAAGTCATAATTAATTGTAAAATCATAATAATATATATTACTTTAATCACTAAGTAATATTCAACATAAATCACATATTACTTTATTCTCATGCAATATTTAAATCCGAATAAAATTCCAATTATATCACAATTAATTCTAATTAATCCATTTTAAAAGTCAATAAAAGTACGAGGTATTACATACTTCCCCCCTTACAACGTAATTTCTTCCCGAAATTCGAAAAACAAAAGTATAGCAGGCAAGAACAATTCTGGATAAGTATTTCGTATCACATTCTTGCGCTCCCAAGTAGACTACTTTGTACCGCCCATACAGTACGCTATCGAGTACCCCCAATAATGAACACCTCATTTATGATCAATTTAACCCCAGGTTACCCTGTCACGTAGTTTCTTGTGCAAGCCTTACAGTTTAAGTTTCGCTACTTATACTTTATTCTAGATATCCACTATCTAACCTTCTACTATATCCACTTAAATAGATTAACCGTTCTTTAGATAAATACCATCTCGTCTTGTGATTATCATACACAAGTAGGTTAATTGTACAGTATATATTTTACACACAATATATACTATAAGTTTCAAATCATCTCTACTATTCGCAATAGTTCTTGGTTCCTCACTTTTATCCCACCAGTAGGAGAAACAATAAGACTTATCGTACCATACTTCAACTGGCACCATGCCCAACATTAAACTCATAAGAGTTATAGTAAACCAACTTCACTAGTGGAACGTACGTCTCTCATCCTCCCTTAATATTCAAGGGTAGAAGCATAATTTATCTTCCAACATCAGATTTGTCCACTTAGTCTGCCCATTATTATACGGATGATAGATTCATACCTAATCACAACTCGATACCCATGCCTCGTAAAAATTCTTTTAAAATCGGGAGGCACTTCCTTGTCCTAATTGGACAAAATATTAAACGGTACCCTATGTAACCTCATTATCTTGGTTATATTAAGATCAAAGCATATTATCTCGTAGTATGATCAACCCTAGATGGTATAATGTGATCTACTTCAGTCAACTAATCCACTATCACCCATATAGTATCGTAACCAACTTCGCGATAAAATCCTTACGAATACTCTCCTAATACTACTTATAAATCCCTAATAGTTAGAGAAACCTCTGCTGGTTTCAAATGGTCCACCCTAATTCCAACAGACAGGTGGCCCTCTACAAGAGAAATCTTGCCAAACATCTCTTCATTTAAATCATATTACCATAGTCATTTATAGCCTGATACATCTTTTATTCTACCGGCAATATCTCTAATCGTCATAAATTACCATGCATTCAAGTCCATATACCTAAACCTCTATATTTATTTCCCTTATCCCATATCTCCAAAATGGGGAACAATATCAGATTTAATTACCTAGGGCACCCATACACCCTATATTTCTCGCATTGTTGAACAAATAACATATACTCTTCTTAAATCAACTTTCGCTCACTTGGCATACTGATATGATAGGGGTGTACTCAATCACCCCACTATCCATAACTTAATCACTCCACCAGTGGCATCATCGTTTTATTCATAATGTTACTAGGATTAAGCGAATCTTAAGTCATAATAAATAATTATCAACTCTAAATTTATGTTTGTATATTTAAAATGACCATGGTACGAACTTATGTACTATCGACCAAACTTCTCTCCTACTCCCGATGTTCGCTAATTTCATGTGTGGGATGTCTCGCAAAGCAAAATCCAAACAAGGACCCCCCCCCCGATACACTACTACTTAACATAGTCGGTCGTCGAGATCCGCAATGGCCCTCAGTCCATAATTTCTGTATGTCAACATAAAATTATACTGGTCCATGCTTATATATCCCATAAAATATGTTGCTCTCACTATCCCAAATTCTCGACGCTATATATAATGAGCTATTTCTCCTTGTTGGGCAAAAATATAATTTATCCCGAGTCACAAAATAAATTTCTACTCAAACATATAACTAGACAGCATTTTCACTAAGGTCTATGATATCATGAAATATAGGCCCAACCCTATTTCAGTTGGCGTCGCACAAAATTAATTTTACTCTCCCCGAAGTATCCATCACGATAGTCTTATCACTCAATCTACTATCATTAAAACATTTGGTACTTTATCACTACATATTACCATAACGAGTTCTATTATGCTAACTCAAAGCAATATAAAATTATAATAACAAAATATACTCTTAGGACCCACCCGGTTCACCCACGGGCGACACCAAAAATCCCGCTATCAACAAGAAATACTTTTGTAACCAAACTCTTAAAATTATCGTTTCCACTAACCTCGACTCACACGCGAATTTGGGGGTTTCAATTTATATATGACTGTTGTGACACACCATGTCACTAGAATTAATCCTTTATTCACAAGGATGAAATACAATTTCATCAATCTCTCCTGATCACGTAGGGTCCTTACATGCATTTCTCATAGTAAAAAAAACTCACGATCACTTGAACCCGTTATACATCTAGGATTTCATCCTATAATTGTACCCACCTGTTGTGGACAAATTATTCACTCATGTGGTTTACACACCCATTATTGAAACGTTGGCCTAGAATATCTAGGCCTCAATTATGGTCTTATCGACCTCCCTTTTTCTTCTTGGACCCCGCCAACCATGAAATACGGTATGCTACAATTACCAAGGACTCCACTGGTCCTATTTAAACCTACCACTCTTGGGTCATAAATTTCCTGGGCATAATTCTCTTGATCCAATTACTCCCCTAGAAGTCTGACTCCTCCAGTTGTTATGCTTAATTGGTGTGGTTTACTATTCCCAAAATTTATCGATCTCACTACTCAATGTGGACACATTTAACACTTAATAGTCTCTGTCTCTATACATAGGGTCATTTCCCTTACTATTTCCTCGTTACTGGCCATTTGAACGTCCTTCTCTTGGACCTATCAATTTTAAATCCCAATTGCTATTCCCATTACTCTTTTGGCTCTACAAGTCCTATGGGATACATTGTCGACTACACTAATCTTAGTTGATTTCATCGCCACTAAGTAAGGGTTTAATCGTGTCACTTTAAATGGGTCCCCTACTAGGTACACCTTCTGGTGATGTTTCATTAATAATATTGAATTCAATATTTCCCTTCAGCTAGCTTTCCTAACCTTTCTATCTGCCCTTCATTTGGAAGCATCATGAAATTTCTTGGTGACGTTAATCCTAGTCGTCTTGGTCAGATTTCCACTCACACTAGAGTATTTCACTCACGATTCCATTCACAAAATGAAATCTACTTATGTTCTATGTAACCCATTCTTCCTAGGTCAAGGAGTTCGTTAAACAAGTTACTTCTATCTTTCTTGCCCATAAGAGATAAGTTTCGAAATTCCTTTCATATCCTGATTAAGACATCAAATGAATGATTCCACGATCGAACCATACCTAAAATTCTTATTCCATCTTCACACATGTTTTTATATGTCATGTCTAACTCTTATCACTTAAGTTTTATCTTCCTAGAAAAAATTTAGTAGAAAATTTTCAAATCTTGGGTGTTACTACACTTCACCCTTCACAATTATCTTTGAATTTCTTCCTTCACAAGAGTCCTTCTAACTCCCTCACCTTTAACATACAATGTTGGGTAACTTAAGAGCGGCACAGCTATTAACTATGATGGTTTTTATCTCCAACACCATTTTCTAAAGTACTTTATATCTTTTGTTGAGTCCTCCTCCTGCTATCCTTCTAACGGCTCTTGCTAGTCGTCCCAATGTGTTTAGCGTACAATGCCTGACCAAAATCGTATAAGCATTACATCTCACATACTTCATGGCAGGAGAACGTAAGTCAAAATATGCAGAAGAATTGAACATCCTAATAATAGGGCCCTACATCAAAGAACACTATGCTCAAACGTAGTAAGCCCCACAGATCCTAAAGACAATAGAACCTGATGCTCTGATACCACCTGTAACAACCTGCCTAATTTAATATCGGGTCATCAATCCTTCATTTAATTAAATCAGAATATCCAATTGGTTCATTCTTAGCATCACTGTCGAAAACAATTTCTTATTTAATCACCTAATAGTTAATTAAGCTAAGTGTTAAAAACTTTTTCCATTTTTAATTTAATTAAAACCATTCCATGACATGGACTAATAATATGCAACAA
Organism: Sambucus nigra; assembly: GCA_949130495.1. Taxonomy (NCBI): domain Eukaryota; kingdom Viridiplantae; phylum Streptophyta; class Magnoliopsida; order Dipsacales; family Adoxaceae; genus Sambucus; species Sambucus nigra. Next base: position 317,951,027 of record OX422215.1, on the reverse strand, counting down.
CACATCACAACTAAATTAACTACAATACGAATAAATGTTACTAGAATAACTCTCCAGTTAAATTATAACATTTACACTATGTTGGGCATCCCTGCTGCTGGATACCAGATGTACAAGATATAGTAGAGAAGTGAATATGAAAGAAAACGGGTCAGAGCCCAATTGTAAAAGATTTTAAAAATAGAAAGTGCTTAACAGTTATAACTAATCATTTATATGTACATGTTAGTTTCTCGGGCTCTCTCTTGAGAATTCTCACATCTCATCTAGAGTGCACACCTATCGTATCTCAGTAACTTCCTACTTAAAGTTCCCTTCTAACTAGTTCCCACAACATACTTTTGACCCATATCATAACCCCGTATGTCCCATACCATACATAATATAATTATTCATATTCACTTCTCTTTAATAAGAACTAGTCTTGTTACAAACTTTAAATTAAGTTTTCACTTACTTAATTAAATTCAGATTTCATTATTTACTTCAATCTACAACATTACACAGTAGATTAAATCACAGTTTATATTTTTAATCTACAATTTCACACAGAAGATTACATCTCTATATCTACAATGTCACAAAGGATATTACATCACAATTTATATTTATGATATCACACAAATTATATATATACTAATACGGCACCTCCCCAGTCACAGTTACGGTGCATGCATACTCTGCTATCATGTCCTGATACATAATGTCACTGTATAGAGGACTATTGATTCGGCGTCTCTCATGAATCATATAACATACACAAACATATTAAAGGCGAGCATACTCCCCAACCAAATGGGTCACGCACATACCTATGCTCCCATTCAATCGTCAAAACTATCATATACAACGATAGCACGTGTCTAAGGTCCTATGCTCAGGGTACGAACATAAAATCCCTCTCAATTGGGCGCCCAAGGATAAGACCGTACACAACGCGAAACTTCCACCCCAATAGCAAACAATGTAGGTATGTCATACATAAAAATAATAATATAGGTATCCATCACACCTATATAAATATAACATCAATAAGGTATTCACACAACCACATGATAATAATATATATTCATATCACTTATATATATATAATAACAATAGGTATTTATATCACTTACATATATTCATAGGCATACGCACAACCCATATAATAATTCCCATACGTAGTATAATTATATCCCGAATATCCTATGTATTTGTCGATTATTTTCTAGATTTTCTCATCACTTTAAGCATATTATTTATCCTAAAGTAAATTGAGTTGGTAAACATCACTTCATACTAATCCATGTCATCATGACTTTTGAATCTCTACAAATTAAATTCACTTTAATTAGGGTTATCCTTCGATAATTCATATTCCCATTATAATCCTTTATTCCATCTTCTAGGATTAGTTCCATATACCTAAGGTTGTCCCAGTATTTAAATGATCGCCTTATTACTGGTCCTAACCTCAAATCATCAACTATACGATTTAAAACCCAAATCTTAAATTTATCTACCGCAATTCATTCGATTAACATACGTAAATCTCCCCATTTAAATCCCATATTAATAATACATTTCTAGGTCTTATATATAACCTACTGATCTTCCCTAAGTCCCATTAGATTCAAATAATCATCACAAAAGATTCCTAAAAATCATGGAATTAATCAAGAATTAAAAAGAAACAACTTCATCTTTTCTGGGGAGGTCGATCGATCGATGGTCCTGGGTCGATCGATCGATCACCCATATATCAACCCAAATTCTGCATTGGTTTTCCTACGGGTTTCATACTTTTTAATCATCAAAACGTTTATCAAATAATTTCAAACTCCCCAATATTCATTCCATATGATATACCAACATATATAAATGATTTCTAATAATTAAACCACCTAAAATCATCAAGAAGGTTGGATTTAAAACATACTATTTCCAGAAAATTCATATTTGTATAATTATCCATGAACATTATATAAACTCAAATTTTTCTTCACCAAATGATCCCCAATTTAAGCTCATGAAATCCGAATCATGTGCCATTATATATGGACAAGTTCTAACGTAACCAATATCATTTAAAAATCATTAACATGAATCAATTTACTCAAATTTTATATTATTCTCAAGAACTCTAATTTTTTACTTTATCATCAATAAGAGTGTAAATCCCAGATTTATTCACAAGATAATATAAAATTCATGGAGTTTATTCTATAATAAAAAGAGATCACTCCTAGATAATATCCATTTCAAACATCCATTTAAAAATTATCACAAATTTATCTTTGTTCATGCAACTTTTCAGAATTTTCCTAACTATCCTAATATGGACAATATAAAAGATATGATTGCAATAATTAATCACTTGTCCTTAGATTGTAGGAATGATCCGTTGGGGATGATACTCTACTGGTGGTCCTCTATTTTTTCGACCAACTTCCGGCAATGGTGGTGGTGGCTCTTGGTGGTGCAAGGTGGTTGTCCTTTGGTTTACTAGAAAAGTCTCTTCTTCTCCCACAATAACTCTTCTTTTTCCCTAGAGAAACTCCTCACTCTCTCACAATTTCTTTTTCTCTAAGTTTATAGAATGAATCAATAATCTAAACCCTTTAGACTTATAAATAATATCCCAAATTCGGGCATACTATTACCTCCCTTGTAAAATGGTCGAAATACCGCTCTAGGGTGACTTTTCGGTTCCAAAGTGCCTCGAGACCCAAATCAAACACCCAAGTAGACTTTTTCGACTATTTGAACTCTTCCAGACACTTTGGCACTATCAAAGTGACCATTTGGATAACCTAAAAATAATTCACTTTTATTTCATTAAATTATAATCCCGACATGACTCAAATGCGCGTCCCGACTTAATTTCTATATTTGTCGTACACCTAATTCACGATAATTTTATAAAGTCATAATCAATTGTAAAATCATAATCATATATATTACTTTAATCATTAAGTAATATTCAACATAAATCACATATTACTTTATTCTCGAGTAATATTTAAATTCGGATAAAATTCCAATTATATCACAATTAATTATAATTAATCAATTTTAAAAGTTATTAAAAATAGGGGGTATTACATGTAACTTGTAGGAATTGGCTGCATAGTCAAGGGACTCACAGTTTGAGAATACAATTCAAATTTACAAACAATTAAGACTTGGTCTTAAAAACATGTTGTCATAGTGTGAAAATGTAAAACAACCAAAAAATGGTCTGGTAAGAGGCACGAACACCTCGCACGGGACCAAGATAACTCGTAGGAACTGACTACATAATCACAGGATAACTCATTTGAGAACACGATAAAAATATGCAAACACCTAGACTTAGTCTAAAAAACACGATGTCAAGGGGTAAAATTGTAAAACAACTAGAAAACGGTCTCATAAGTGGCACGAACACCTCGCACGGGACCAATATAACTCGTAGGAACTAATTGCGTAGTCATGGGACTCCCAGTTTGAGAATACAATGAAAAATTACAAATATTTAGACTTAGGCAGAAAAACATGCCGTCAAGGGGAGAAACATAAAACAACTACAAAAAGGTTCGTAAAAGGCACAAATGCCTCGTAGGTGACCCACATAACTCGTAGGAACTGGCTTCATAGTAATGAAACTCTCGATTTGAGAATACGATAAAAATATGCAGTCATTTAGACTTAGGCTTATAAACATGCTGTCAAGGGGTGAAAACATCGAACAACCATAAAATGATCATGTAAGAGATACGAACACCTCACATGGGACCAATGTAACTCGTAGGAACTGAACAGATAGTCACCGAACTTCGGGGTTTGATAATATGAACAAAATTTGTAACTAGTAGAGTTAGGCTGAAAAATAAGCTCTAAAGGGCTAAAAATGTAAAATAGCCACAGTCCCGTATATGGCGCAAGCACCTTTCACGAGACTAATATAACTCATAGGAAGTGACCGCATAATGTGGGGACATATGGTTTGAGAATAAGATGAAAATGTGTAAATAGTTAAGCTTTGGCTAAAATCATACCGTCAAAGGGTGAAAAAGTAAATAGCCAAAACGAGTCTCATTAGGCACGAATAGATTGCACGGGACCAATGTAACTTGTAGGAATCAATCGCATAGTCATGGGACTCCCGATTTCATAATATGATGAAAATTTACAAGTAATTAGACTTGGGCTTAAAAACATGATGTCAAAGGGTGAAAATGTAAAGTAGCCCGGAAACGGTCTCATAAGAGGCATGAACACCTAACATGGGACCAATATAACTCGTAGGAATTGAATACATAGTCGCGGGACTCCTGGTTTTAGAATATGACAAAAATGTGCAAATAGTTAGACGTAGGCTTAAAAACTTGTTGATTAGGGGCAAAAATGTAAAATTGCAAGACAATAATCTCGTAAGAGGCACAAACACCTTGCACGAGACCATTAAATCTCGTAGGAACAGATCGCGTTATCACGGGACTCCCAATTTGAGAATGAAATAAATATTTGCAAACAGTGAGACTTGGGTAGAAAAACATGTCGTCAAGGGGTGAAAAGATAAAACATTTATAAAACAATCCCATAATAGGCACGAACACCTTGCACATTACAAACGTAACTTGTAAGAACTGACCGCATAGTCAAGGGACTCTCGATTTAAGAATATGATGAAAATTTTCAAACAGTTAGACTTAAGCTGAAAAATATGTCGTTTAAGGGTGAAAACATAAAATAACCATAAAACGATCTCGTAAGAGGCACGAACACCTTGCATGGGACCAATGTAACTTATAGAAACTGATTGCATAGTCAGGGGACACTCAATTTGATAATACTATAAAAAATTGCAAGCAATTAGACTTAGGCTTAAAAACCTATCGTCAAATGGCGAAAATGTAAAACAGCTAGAAAAATGTCCAGTGAGAGGTACGGACACCATGCAAGAGACAAATATAACTCATAGGAACTAAATGCATAATCATGTGACTCCTAATTTGAAAATATGATGAAGATTTTCAAACAGTTAGGCTTAGGCTTAAAAACATGACATCAAAAGGTGAAAATGTAAAACAACCACAAAACGATCCCGTAAGAGGCCCTCACACCTCACACTGGACCATTATAACTCATAGGAACTGACTACATAGTCACAAAACTCTCAATTTGAGAATATGATAAAAATTTGCAAACAGTTAGACTTAGGCTTAAAATATGTTATGAAAGGGTGAAAATGTATAACATTTACTAAACGGTTCCATGATAGGCACGAACACCTCGTACGGACCAATGTAACTCGTAGGAATTGACTGCGTAGCCACGGGACTCTTGGTTTGAGAATACGATGATAATTTGCAGACAATTAGACTTAGGCTTAAAAAAATACCGTCAAATGGTGAAAATATACAACATTCATAAAATGGTCCCGTAAGAAGAACACATACCTCTTGTGGGACCAATGTAACTTGGAAAAACAAATCATGTAGTCATGGGTCTCCCGATTTGAGAATATGATGAAAATTTACAAATAGTCAGACTTAGGCTTAAACATGATGTGAAAGGATGAAAATGTAAAATAGTTATAAAACTATAACCTAAGTGACACAAACACCTCACACGGAACCAATGTAACTTGTAGGAGCTGACATCATAGTCCTAAAAATCCCGTTGTGAGAATATGATAAAATGTGCAATCAGTCAGACTCAGGCTTAAGAACATATCATCAAGGCGTGAAAACATAAAACTGTGACGCCTCGATTCGGATATAAGGGTTAATAAAGGGTCAACCCGATCCGATTTGTATGTTAATTGTGAAGTGCAGTGAAACAGACTAAATAATGTTTCTAATCTAGTTTTATCATTATTTAATGTTACTCTTGTTATCATGAGATTTCCATTTTATCAACTACATGATAGGACCCAGGGGAAGTGCCCCCAAGGCCAAGTAATCGGAGATACTAATTGTAAAAGCAAGTAATTACTTACCTGTATAGCGCTCTCAAAGTACAAAACATCATGCAACATGTCGTAACAAAAGGAGGGATGTGAGAAGAATGCTCATTGAGATTATATACAAATGCACTATAGAAACGACCGGTAGAAAAGAATACTCACACGCTACACTACATGCATGTGAAAATACATATATATCTACATATATACTATTGGAAAATACATGTCCCAATGTATTAAACCGTTTTACTTTGAACACGTTATTTGATGCCTTTTATCCTCTTCGTCTTTACAAAACAATCATTTTGTATTTTAAGCTTAGAACTAGCATATTTTCTGTTAACTCACCCATTTAAATAATTTACAATTGTTGGAAAAACCCTTTCATCCCTTTTCAAATGTTTACTACTCAACGTTATTAACTCACGCCGAATTATTAATCATTACTTAAGACTTTATTTCAAAGCACGCACACACCGTGTTTAGAAAAATACTCATCTTCCTTTAAAGCTTCATATAACACATGCATGTGTTCATTACATTTCACATCTCATTAAGTAGCTTAACATCATTAAGTCACCTTATTTAACCATCCCATGTTACCACATGAATATTAAATATGTATTCCCTTATTCGTACATTAATAAATCAATGAATTAATACCATTCATTTATGCCTCTTTCATGAATATTCAATTCATTACTTAGAATTACCTTTACAGATTCCGCCAACACACACACTCATCACAACACATGCACACCCACGGTTTCACGGAATTTCACCATCTGACACTGAGAGCCAAGTAAACTGCAGTTGGTTTTGGGGTCTTTCACCATTAAGGGCAGCATAGACCTACTTAATTATTTAACCCGACATCATCGAATATCATTATCTTGCCAACGTGTTCAATATTTTCATAATGTTTACAATAATTGCCCTTTTTTCGAGCCGAAGCCAAAGTCTTGGACTTAACCGTCTATTTTCCCATTATACTTGGAAAATTATTACTTTCTCTTTAAGTCCTTCATTCACACACATATAGATTTTATACCAAAGATCATCCACATTTTAGGACTTAATTCAATTTCACCCATACTAGTATAAAAACATTCATTAACATTTTTATTCCATAAAAATGTGTCACTTTAGGTAGATTACCAATTTACCCTTTGTTTACCAAAACTTGCAGTTTAATTCCTTAATAGGTGCCATTTCTAAAAAAATAATCATTAAGTTTCCAGCTTAACATTTTAACGCTTTAGCCATTTTAACACTTGTTTAATATCACGCTTTTGCCTAGCTTTTATACTTGTCAATTCAACAATTTTATTACATGAAATATCATCCTTTACACTAGACTAAAACTTTTCATTTGTCATACTTTATGTTTAAAGTCAATAAGACCTCTTCTAAACTCGCTCACATATTTATTCACAAAATACTACGAGTGTACATGCATAGAAAATGTACTATAAATGCTAAAATCCTATCAAATGGATTAAACGTGTATTTCCTTCTAGAATTTTATACTATTCACAACAAATATGCTTTTCAAGTAAGTAAGACATTCCTAACTTCCTTAAAATCGAAAATGATCATTTATTCATAAAGTACTCCATTTACAAACAAACTTAGAAATATTTATTTCATAAATATTTGATAACATTAATCATTTTCACATTTTTATTTCATAAAAATGTCCATTGTTTCCCTTTACTTGAAATGCCCAAAATATAATTTCTCTACATTTTAACTAGGAATATCATTTTTCACATTTTTAATTCCACAAAAATATTCATCATATCTTTTTACTAGGAATATACACAAATAATAATTTCTTACATTTTTATCTCATAAAAATGTCCATTATTCATTTTTTACTAGAAATACACCAAATGACACTTTCTAACACTACTTCATAAAAATGTCCATGAATAGTATTTTGAATTTTTTAACACTTTAAAATCTCATTTAAACCTTCTTTTAAATGCCCATCTATCTTCAAAACATCAAGTGTTTACTTAATAAACCCAATAACATATTATAGTCATCTTTTTATACACTTTTATGCCCAAATGGTGGAAAATAGTAATATGAATTTTGCCTAGTTCAAAACCCACTTTAAAAAATACTTCTTAGAACCCATTTACATATGAAATTATGGAAATCCACTAATTTATCCCATGAATGCAAGCTATTCATAATTACTACATATATTCAACTTAACATATGTAAATAACTAGCTGAAAATATACTCATCAATGAACCTAAATCAAGGTCAGTGAATCCCACCTCAAAGACTCCAAAACGGTGGTGTTGGTGTAGGAGGAGCAAACCCCACCTCCAAAGGTATCCTCAAGGGGTTACCAAATTATTCCTCCTAAGATCCAAAGCAAGACCCACTTCAAGTCCATTAAAATCAACTTCATCTCCTCCAAGAAAACCCCCAAATATAAATCCAAAATTCGTAGCTCTTCCTTATCAATGATGGAAATGTGTGTACAAGGCTTATATATGGTGGAACACTAGTAAAATATAGTGGCATTAGGGGGTAGAATGGTGGTGTAGGGTGGTTTGTGGCGGTTGAATGGTTGGAGAGATCTCAAGGCTAGAGAGAGAGGGGGGGAATCTAATCTATAATTCCCAAATGGACTAACATATACTTATATACCCCTTAAAACCCTAAGGGGTTAAATTCCCCAAATACCACCCACAAAATGTGGATTTGGATCACTTTCTCTCTCGCCTGCCTCTTTTTTTAACTTTTAACTTGAGATTCACATTCCTTGCATTTTTTGTCTAAAAAATCATATTTACAATTGTCATTTAGCCTCTCGGATTGTCCTATGCAAGGTGCGCAAGAATCGGGACCTCCGTGCAAAATAAATTTTTTTTCGATTTTTCTTCATATGGTAATATTCCTTATATTTTTATGAGTCTAAATATATGGTTGGAATATTTTGTTTACTTACCAATTGTCATAAACAATTCGTGCAAAACTAGACATTTGCAATATTGTGCACCGTCAAACAGTTAGTACCCAGGCTCGCGTCGCGCTCGTTGCTTGTCCAAATCGCTAGAAACTTAACTGAAGTACTTAAAGTAATTTTATAAATCAAAATAATACTCGTGTGAACCATGCAACGTAAGGCTTTATCATTTAATACATATTGCGATACTTTATTTTTCGTACCATTTAATCCATATTGCGATAATTCATGCGACACAAGAATCGTGAGATTTTTCTCGTTTAAAACATTTACGTAATACGCCACCTTACGTATTACTTGACATGTTATACTTGGATTATTTATTCCTCAAATTTTTCTTTGGACAAAACACTTCTAATAACATTAAATACCTCTTTTTCTAGGGCAGGGTATTACAAATATAGTTAGAAAATGGTCCCGTGAGAGACACAACACCGAGCATGGGACCAAAGGAACTGCCCTCATAGTCACGGGACTCCCAATTTGAGAATAAGACAAAAGTTTGCAAACAGTTTGACTTATGCTTAAAAACATTTCGTCAAAAGGTGAAAATGTAGAACATCTACAAAATGGTCCCGTAAGAGGACCAGAAACCTCGCACTGATTTAACTCATAGGAACTAATTTTTAGTCACGGGACTCTCGATTCGATAATAACATGAAAATTTGCAAACAGTTAGACTTAGGAATAAAAACACGTCGTTAAGGGGTTAAAATGTAAAGTAGCCACAAAATGGACCCGTAAGAGGCACTAACACCTTGCAGGGCCCCAATATAATCGTAGTCACTGATTGCATAGTCTCGAAACTCCCGATTTTAGAATAGGATGAAAATGTGAAAATAGTTAAACTTAGTCTTAAAAACATGTTATCAAATGGTGAAAATATGTAACATCCACAAAATGATCCTGTAAGAGGCACGAATACCTCACACGGGACTAATGTAACTCGTAGGAACTGATCGCGCAGTCACTGGACTCCCGATTTTAGAATATGACAAAAATTTACAAACATTTAGAAAGAGGCTTAAAAATATGCCATCAAAGGGTGAAAACATAAAACAGCCATAAAATGGTCCCGTAAAAGGCTCGAACACCTCGCATCGAACGAATGTAACTTGTAGGAATAAAGCATCTAGTCACAAGATTCTCAGTTTGAAAATATGATCAAAATTTATAAATTGTTAAACTTAGGCTTAAAAACGTGTCGTCAAAGGGTGAAAATATATAATAACCATTAAATGGACCCGTAATAGTCACAAACAGCTCGTACAGGGCTAATGTAAATACTAAGAACTGACCGCTTTATCATGGGACTCCCAGTTTAAGAATACGATGAAAATTTACAAATAGTTAGACTTAGACTTAAAAGAATGTTGTCAAGGGGTGAAAACGTAAAACAGTCACAAAACGGTCCTATAAGAGGCACAAACTCCTTGCACAAGACCAATGTAACTCACAGTAATTGACCGTGAATATGATAAAAATGTGCAAACAGTTATACATAGGTTTAAAAATATGCCATCAAATGGTGAAAAGGTAAAACAATCACAAAATGGTACCTTAAAAGGCATGAACACCTCGTACGGGATGGATGTAACTCGTTGGAACGGATCGCATAATGACGTGACTCATGATTTGAGAATACGACAAAAATTTTGCAAACAATTAGACTTAGGCTTAAAAACATACCGTCAAATGGTGAAAATATAAAATAACCACAAAACAGTTCTGTAAGAGGCACGGACATCTCACACTGGGTTAATGTAACCCATAGGAACTAACCATATAGTCACAGGACTCATGATTTGAGAATACGATGAAAATGTGCATACAATTAGACTTAGGCTTAAAAACATGTCGTCATGGGGTAAAAATAAAAAAAAACACAAAATTGTCCCGTAATAGGTATAAACACCTCGCATGGAATCAATGTAACTCGTACCAACTGACTGCATAGTCATTAAACTTCCAGTTTGAGAATATGATGAAACTCTGCATATAGTTGGGCGTAGGCTTATAAACATGCCTTCGAGAGGTAAAAATGTAAAACAATAACAAAATGGTCTTGTAAGAGGCATGAACACCCTGCAGACGACCAATGTAACTCGTTTGAACTGATCGCATGGTCACGGGACCTGTTTGCAAATAATTACACTTAGGCTTATTTGAATACTGATATCTTCTCTATTTTATGTCTTATATTTTTTGTAATACAACATTTCAGCATTAGATTTTATCCACGTGGAACAGATGGACAAATCGATGGTTTAAGCTAGGTAGATTATTTATTTATTATTGTTGTTGACATTTGAGATTGTTATTTTTAATTTTTTATGGCCCTGTGGACTTTTGTGTTTATTACAGTTGGTTTTAATGTATTAACAAAGGACACTTAGCCAATTTTTTTTATAAATTTTAAAGAGTTTTTGATACAATTAACCAATATATTTGGATATTTTATATTATTATTAGCTTATTGTGATAAATAATTATTTATTGATTGTAGGTTGTGTACAAGTAGTTGAAAAGACACGTTTTTTAGCATATCTACTATATGTGACATTAAGATAATTTTTTTTAGCATAGCGACTATATTTATCATCTTAATTTAGGGATTATATTTCTTTTGACAATTTCATTTCTTATTAATTAGTATGATTATGCAATCATTTAAATATTTATACTAGGATGCGATAATTGTTCGTACTTATTGATTTGAAGATTTATATTGGGTTGTCGGATGTAGTTTAATGGAAGAATTTGTTATTGGATACAAATTTCAATGAATGCAGTTGATTTATTGCGTTTGTAGTTGGATGATTTGGCTTATAATACAAATTAGACGACATTTATTATTGCAGCATAAAGTATATAATAATATATTTTTTTATGATTTTTTTATCAATTGGGACGGTTATAAACCGTCCTCATTAGGGTTACCAGAATCTGAGTAGCATTAGGGACGGATAAATCATCCTTCTTCTTTGCATGGGAGAGGGAATGTTACTGTGGGAATACCTTTTGGTATTGAAAAATTCATCCCTAATGCCAAACATAAAGCAGCCATGATTTAACATTTAGTACGGTAAAATCCGTTCTTAAAATATTTGCGATGCCTAGTACAAGGGACAAATTTTTCCCGTTGCAAAATCCGTCCCAAATACTCTTTTGGGATGGATTTTTTGCTTTTAGAGATAAATTTTTACCATCCCCAATACCCATTTTTCTTATAGAGTAAATTGGCAATTTGGAACCCTTGGAGAAGTCCTATAGTAACTTCTAAAGTTCCCTCAGATTACTCACAAAAGATGCAAGGATCCCAGACTCTCTTGTCAACAACCCAAGAAGTCTCATAGATTGTAATAACTTTTTCATGGTCCAATAAACAATATAACACCCTTTAATAGTCGATGTGGGATCCTCCGAACCACTTGGCATATTTGTCTTACTTTTTTACACTCCTCCCTTTAATTCGTTTGGGTGTCTGAGGTCACTCAAGATCTATATACCCATTAGTTTGGAGCCATTTATGGGGACGACAAGTTCCATCTGTTTCATAAACCGACCTTGATCTTTTTAAGATGCTGACTATTATAGTTTAAAATTGGTTTATGGGGTTTATGTCTTAGCTGTGGGATTTCCAATAATAAACAATAACAAATAGAATGATTATTCAATAAAAATGATAAATTGAGAGAGAGTATAGGGTGAGATAATAATAGCAAAGGCGTAAATTTATGTGGTTCGACCAATGACTTGCCTACATACACATGCAGTGATGGTATTTTTATTAATGTATGACAATTGTCAAAAAAGGGGTGAGTACATCTTTTGATTTTCTCATTCTCTCTAGGGTTAACACGTAGTATTTAGTGAGATAATTCTTTGTCCCTTATCCCATGGGATTCAGTTCTACTTATAGTTAGTAATCAAAGAATATTAAGGGATAAGTGGGGTGCCTTTATAGGTTATGCAGTTACACTTTTTACACTTAGTGGGATGGGTAAGGATGAGTTTGTTACACTACAATAGGAGTAGGATAGTGTATAAGAACCACACGTGTTCAAATAGGATAAATATGAGCAATGATCTCCCATCACGTGTGTAAGATGGCGTAAGTGTGGTATTGACTTAGTCAACTAACACCAAAAGAACGATGGGGAGAAAATTAATGGAACGAAAGGGCCGAGAACATATATATACCTAAGCCATTCACATATTTATCTGGATAAGTAGAACAAAATGATGAGGATGACCTCTTATTTAACTTTATAGAGATGTCGTGGCACCCTCTGAGAGGTCCACATGGTTCTCTACATTTATGATATAACAAAAGCCCACCAAGACTTCATGCATGATTAGAATTTACAATAACTTCTCTGGATTGATGTCATTCCAGAGTGGTTGCTAGATATAATGAATGGGTAGAACTAGATCTGATTGTCCCCTTTTATCCTCGGTCCATACCGAGCAATTTCACTTTATCACTTTTTTGAGTGAAGATAACACATGTAAGTTGGTTGGAGATGATCTCTCAGTAATGATTACACATGCACGAGTGGGTATAACAAATCTACTCCATCGGTTGGCTTTTAATATGTGATGTCTTTAGTGACAAGTGAACTTTTACTGCCAGCCCAGAGTATTTAAAGGGTTAGAATCTCCATTATTTAAACACCATCAATGTTTTAAATTTCTTGAGAATCATAATAATAAGATAAAGAACGACATTTTTGCATCTCCATCATCTGAGGTCTATTACCTCTCTAGTCTCTTGCTTTCCTAGTGAAGTTCTTCATTTCCTGCTTTTTAACTTATTTTCCTAGTTAGAAGGTACGTGCCAACTTAACCTCTAAAACTTATAGGGTTTTCATCCTCCTAATTAAGTCATTTTGTACTTAATATTTGCTAAATCTATTGTTGGTTTTAGGTTGCTTGATATTTGGCTGGGAGATTAGACCTTTAGATGACCATTGAGTTTATAGTCTTAGGAATACACTATTTTTAAGGTATCTTTTAGCTCATATAGATTTTTTCCCATCCATTTAACCCCTAAATCATGTTTGATCTGCCAAAAGACTTTCATATAAACCTGATGAGCTATTCTCCTCACGTCCAACATTTGTTTGAAATTTTAGCCGAATTGGAGCCTACGTACCCTAATATCACTGCTAAGAGGTTTACACAATCCCTGCAAGTTGTCCGTATGTAGGATGAACCAGGACACCCAAAATATACCCCTAAGTCGGCATCCTCTAGTGGTTCAGACCCACTACTAGAGGAATCTCCATCTATTTCCTGCGATTTTGATGATCTAGGAGTGGGTAGTTTATTTCCACAAAAACCAAGCTTTGGGGATTTAGAAGATAGAGAATCCATGTTAAAAATAAATTTGGTTTCCTCTTTTGAGTAGGTTAAATCAGATAGGGCTGACAATATCAAACCTGACATTGTAGGTCTAATTCCCTATGTTTTCCCTATGGACAAGTGATTAGACGTAAATTCTTCACATTTATCCCCTTAATTTCGGTATTTTTATGATCCCGTGCGATGTAAATAGCTTGGATTTATCTCATATTTATGATACTATACCTTTTTGGAAATTATTTCGTATTTTGTGTATCTCTTATGTGTTTTACAGGTATTTCATGCAAGAAAGATGGAAAAGAGAACTCAAAATAGTGAAAGAAACCAAGAATCGGGGAGTTGAAGGGCATTTTTATAATTTTTTAGACTTAGTCCTGAGGTGAGGCCAATTGGAAAGTTGAAGATCTTTCAATTACAAGATAATTGAAAAAAATGGCACCTCAATCCGAGCTACGGTGAAGAAGTTATGCCCATTTGAAGTTGAGAAGAAATCCAAGAAAAAAGCTGTCAGACCCAAACCGAACCGAAGCTGAGGAAAAAGAACCGGTCTGCCAATTTGTCATGCACCAGATCCGTTACAAATTAGTCACGCTCCAGATCTGTTACAAAATTAGTCACGCTTTCTAAGTGTGACAAATTGGCATATACGGGATTTTTATTTTGTGCTTATCTTTTAGCCAAAAGAGTTTTATGTTTTAGGGACTCTTCTAAACGACCTCTAGCCTATATATTTAGTCATTATGACTCTTTATTTATTAAGATTTCATTGATGTAAAAGCTCCATAACAAGTAGGAACATCTAGGAGAAGGATTTACATATTTTGCACCATTAATTCAAGAGATTTTCCAGTTTTTCTTCAATCTTTGATTTATTCTTGCGTGTTCTTGTTCTTCAATCTTGATAACTTTTATTTTCAGCACTTTTATTATTATTTCACCATGTTAGGCTAGGTTTTTAAAGGTTGGGATGCATGAACTCAACCTGATGTGGTAGTTGCATGTGTATAAAATTAATCCTCTAAATTTAATGGTTTATTACGGTCGTATTGCGTAGAAACGCGACAATTGTAGATCTTGGGATCTCGTTTGCTTCAGGGTAACCGGGATGCTTCAGAACGCAATTCGAGTGTCACTATCGCAATACCGATTTACTCGTCCTCTGATTAAGTATAGTGCGGTCTTGAACTTCATATACGTAATGCTTGGGAGTACTAAATTACGGGTCTAATTAATCACTTAAATTTACGATTAGTTTCATACCATCAATACACTAGGGTTGGGGGATTGTGTCCCTACCTTAATTTTCCAATTAGTTTTAGTTAACTTCTTTATTTTCCCCTTTATCCTTTCTCACCCAATCATCATCTTTTACACTTTATTTTTTTTGAAGTAATAAATCAATTAAAATCTATAAAACATTCTCTGTGGATTCGATACCCAGACTCGCCACTATACTCCGCAAGAGTGTAGTTAAAGTTTAGGTTTTCGTATTGCGGTTGGAAGCCGATAATAACGATTAGCGTATTTACACGGACGCTTGGTTTCCAACACGATCAAAATGGCACCGGTGCCGGGGAGTGTTTTGTTATAGATTATAATTGATTTACTATTTCATAAGATATATTTTTTTTATTTTAACCTGTTTGCAGGGTTGCACTATTGAGCGCCAAGAAACGTTGAATCCTCAAATGCACACCTCCTTATGTGGATTGTCCATTTACAAACTATTCGGTAATCATGTCTTTTCATAGTGAGTTCGGTAATTATAATGGTTTATATGGGAATAGTTCTCAAACTTTTTATCTTCGAGAATCCGTGCCTCGAGCTATTACCATTGGTCAGGGCCTTCGAATTATTGAGAATGAAAGGCTTGAGAATATATATCGGGAAGAAAATCATTTTCGAGCTTTTTATTTTCAAAAACCTCGGCCTCGACCTATTACCATTGGTGAGGCCTATCTATGTATTGAGTATGAAGGGCTTAAAAATAAATATCGGGAAAAAATCATTTTGGGGAGCAAGATTTAGAGGCATTATTCGAATCCAATGATGACTTTTCTCCCGAGGTTATAGAGCCAAGGAATCCTACTCGGGAAGAATGAATGTTTTTTTAATCAAACAAATACTCAATTTTCTTTCCACCCAAAGCACGATGAATATCGATATTGGTTTTATTAAGGAAATTCTCGCACTTTGCGATGAGATTCGTTATGATTGGAAAAACAAAGAGGAGGTTGAGACTTGTGTGCCACCTCAAATTTTTGAAGAACATCTCATTGAAAGTGAGTCTTTTCCCCTTAAAATTCAATCTCCAAGTGATGATGAATCACTTGAGATTGAGTTTATCTCATTACCATTCCCGTTCACCGTTATTGAACCATTAGAAGTACCGCTAGATTCCTATGAGTCGGTTGAAAATTCTGAAACGTTTACACCTTTTACCGACAAAGACACTTTGCTAGAATTGTTTTCTAATATGTACTCTTCCATTTTGTGTGACCCTCTCCCCATACTACTTGAAAAAAAATTGGGAGGTGATTATATTTTTCTTGGATCTCAATTGTACTTGTCCCACCTAGCACCCAAACCCCCCATCATCCCGTTAAAATTTTTAATTGGTGATGGTTCATTTTTTTCCATCTCACACATGCCTTCTGTTGTTCAAACGGAATCCTTATTTTTTGGGAGACATGCATCCCAGTGAGGGTACACCATTAATCCCTCAAAGTCATATTGTATTTTGGGTGGACCCTCAAATTTTTCGACTTCTAGTGTATAACTTATTAGAATTTGAAAATCGTAGGTTGTACAATAGTTAGCTTATTTTTTTTTAGTTTAGAGTTTTTGTTATTCTTTTTGCTATGCTCGGTTCTAACATGTTTTGTAGATTCAATGGACTCGTACTTTTCCGGGATCGCTCCATTTTGGGTAATATCTTTTTTTTCTCTCTTTATATTGTGTTCTTGATTCGCATTGAGGACAATGCAATATTTAAGTTAGGGGGTGTGGGATATTCTTCCCGTTTACTGTTTAGATTCATTGATTCGATCACATGTTGTTTCCAAGAGTGTTTTTTTTAGAAAATAAAAAAAAATTGAAAAATTTGGAAAAAAGCCAAAAATATTTTTCTTCAAAATAAATAAAGATTGGAATTTAAAAGCTTCAAAAATGTCACAAATATTTTGTCTCAAGTTGTAAAAATCAAATGCACAAAGCCGAAATTGACCAAAGATGGAAATTGTACGAAAATTGACGACTTAACGAATAAGTGTGGAGATTAATAAAACCGGTGAGATTTCGAGCCTATCGATCTTTTTGAGTTTTTAAATCAATCCGAGTTAATGGTTAACTCATAGTTCTAATTCAGCATTTTACAAAAGTCGTTGATGATCTCTATTTTATTATTTTGATCGGTTATGGAAAAGGGAATGTTGTCTCGAAACGCGCACTACAAATCTCTAAATTAAATTAATCTCGAGACGCATATGGTAAAGTAATAAGTAATTCGGACAATAAAGTAGGCCATCATTTGTTACCCAAAAATATTGGTCAGAAAAAATTATGAAAAATCATCCATTTTGTAACCCAATTGAGCCGAATAATTTATCCTTTTCGTTTGGTAACCCAAAAAACCCAAATAGCCCGGAATTGTGAAAAATGGAAAAAGTCAGAATTTAAGTCCGAAAAGTGCAACAAAAAGGGGCATGAAAAAAATAGAAGAATGCTCAACAAAAAATAGCTAGAAAAGAAAAGTGTGAAAAAGATAGAAAAAAATTAGAAAAAGAAGAGAAAATGAGTAATAGCCCGAAAAAGCACTGACGGACATCATAAGAAAATTTTCCAATTCCGAAGTTCCCAACCTTTCCCATATTATACAATACACCTTTAACCCGAAAAGTCCTCACCGAGTCCAAATTGCGAAATTGGTTACCGCGTGGAGAGCTAAGGCACAAAATATAATATAAGAGATTAAATGTGTGAAAAAGAGGCGATGTTCCTATTTCCCGATGACCGTATTCTGATGATGAGATCTAGTCACCATATATTTTCGTCTTTCAATTTGTGTGCGTGAGTTTGCGTCCATTATATTTACTCTTTATATCACGCACACCAAGAGAATAGACACATTCCGAGAGATTCGTTTGAGAGAGCATCCCGTGAGCATTTGAATTAAAATGAATTTTTGGAAAGTAACGTAATGATCAATCGGTGGAAGTTGGCAGTTCGATTTTCGGCTTAGCACACACACACACAGTATGACTTTAGACTTGTAAATATGACTTTAAGGTGACTGTTTTTGGGGAGTTTAAATTTTACAATTTCTAAGTATTTTGATATTTCTTTGAGTCAATAACAAATTTTGTGGGTATATTCACTACAAACCCTCACGAGACACCACTCGTCCTACTAGGGTAACCTAGGGGTTTAAAGGCTTCTTGCATACGCTAAATGCAATCGCTTGCCCGCGAAAGAGGTATTCTATCCCAATAAAAGTTTTTGAAGGGTCTTTAACTCATGCTCTTATTCTTTTACATTGCTCGGGATGCGCAAAGTAAGTTAGGGGGTTTGATTAGGCGTAAATTATTCACATTTATCCCCTTAATTTCGGTATTTTTATGATCCCATGCGATGTAAATATCTTGGATTTGTCTCATATTTATGTTACTAGCCCTTTTTGAAAATTATTTCGTATTTTGTGTATCTCTTATGTGTTTTACGGGTATTTCATGGAAGAAACATGGAAACGAGAACTCAAAATAGTGAAAGAAACCAAGAATCGGGGAGTTGAAGGGCATTTTCATAATTTTTTAGCCTTAGTTAGGAAGTGGGACCAACTAGAAAGTTTAATATCTTTCAATTACAAGAACATTGGAAAAAACGGCACCTCAATCCGAGCTACGGTGAAGAAGTTATGCCCATTTGAAGTTGAGAAGAAATCCAAGAAAAAATTTGTCAGACCCAAACCGAACCGAAGCTGAGGAAAAAGAACCGCTTCACCCATTTGTCACGCACCAGATCCATTAAAAAATTAGTCACGCTTTCTAAGTGTGACAAATTGACAGATACAAGATTTTTATTTTGTGCTTATCTTTTAGCCAAAAGAGTTTTATGCTTTGGGGACTCTTCTAAACGACCTCTAGCCTATATATTTAGTCATTAGGACTCTTTTTTATTAAGATTTCATTGATGTAAAAGCTCCACAACAAGTAGGAACATTTAGGAGAAGGATTTACATATTTTGCACCATTAATTCAAGAGCTTTTCCAGTTTTTCTTCAATCTATAATTTATTCTTGCATGTTCTTGTTCTTCAATATTGGTAACTTTTATTTTCAGCACTTTTATTATTATTTCACCATGTTAGGCTAGGTTTTTAAAGGTTGGGATGCATGAACTCAACCTGATGTGGTAGTTGCATGTGTATAAATTAATCCTCTAAATTTAATGGTTTATTACGATCGTATTGCGTAGAAACGCAACAATTGTAGATCTTTGGATCTCGTTTGCTTCAGGGTAACTGGGATGCTTCAGAATGCAATTCGAGTGTCACTATCTCAATACCGATTTACTCGTCCTTTGATTAAGTATGGTGCGGGCTTAAACCTCATATACGTAATGCTTGGGAGTACTAAATTATGGGTCTAATTAATCACTTAAATTTACGATTAGTTTTATACCATGAATACACTAGGGTTGGGGGATTGTGTCCCTACCTTAATTTTCCAATTAGTTTTAGTTAACTTATTTATTTTTCCCTTTATCCTTTCTCACCCAATCATCATCTTTTACACTTTATTTTTTTTGAAGTAATAAATCAATTAAAATATATCAAACATTCCCTGTGGATTCGATACCCAGACTCGCCGCTATACTCCGCAAGGGTGTAGTTAAAGTTTAGGTTTTTGTATTGCGGTTGGAAGACGATAACAATGATTAGCGTATTTACACGGACGCTTGGTTTCCAACACGATAAATAAGCCTGTTAATGAAGGGACTAAAGGAGAAGATGTTGATTCAGCAAACTCTTCGAAATCCTATGACCCCTCCACTAATAATGCTAGGTGGTACACTAGTGATATCTTTGAGGATGAACTTGATCACCTTAGGAAAAAATATAGCATAACCATTAGTATGAAAACCAGGCTTCCCACTAGTGAGGAGAGGATGTATGACAATTCCAATGCAAATTAGATATGTATTCCCCTTTTGTCCCTTCAAGTTGGACTTCGGCTACCCCTGCATCCAATTATTAGGTCCAACCTTAGTGGGTATGGTGTAACATTGACTGAGCTTCCCCCTAATGACTATGGGATTATTTTTGTCGGTATAATGTTTTGGAAGACTTAAACTGAGTTGGATTTCAATGGAGACATCGTTAGGTATGCTCACGACCTAAAAGATAAAGATAAAGCGATCGAATATTACTATTTTTCTCTTAGGAAGTCCAATTTAAGGATGATCATGGTCATTCAAACCAGTAATCACAGTTAAAAGGCCCAATATATGTTCGCCAAGGGTGAATGAGAATTAACGGGACATGAAAAAGATAAATCATGTAGGGTTCCCCACGAGTGGAACGGGTCGAATATAATAGGTCAATTTTTATACTCGTGCATACCTTATTCTATATTTAATTGTTATAATTTTATATTCTATCTTAATTTATTTTAGTGAAGAGGGCCCCATGGCTTCCTACTGTTGTCAAGCACCTGGTTGAAGCTTATTGTGTGAAGAAAACCCCTAAGTTTGAAGACTTATTCTCTATTGAAATTTTATTACTATTAGATACCATTAGCTTCCAGGGGTATTCACTTAGTTGAGGTAGCTATCCTATTGGAGGAAGGGGTGCTTTTTGAAACGAATCTTGGGACAAAGGGTAGTTTAGAGGTTGAAGTTGGTACAAGTAGCGATGCCTTATTTTTTGGTGTATACTTATCCTCTTCTCCTTGGATTGCTAATTTATTTTCTCTTCCATCTCTCTCTCTCTCTCTCTCTCTCTCTCTCTCTCTCTCTCTCTATATATATATATATATATATATATATATATATATATATATATATATATATCGTGCTCCCTTAAAACCACCCTCAGAATGAACACTTGGGATGGCTCATGGGACTATTGATTGTAATGCTATGGAAATAGCTCGCTAGAATAAGATAAATGCTGAGAAGAAGAAGGTAAGGGTTGAGAAGAAAAAGGGGAAGGCTGAAGAGGTGAAGAGATATGTTGAGCAAACTTATAGAAAGAAGTTTGTGAAGATTTTCGTTGCCTTGGCCAAGTCTAAGAGAAAGGCCCTTATGTACCCTAGTGCACCTTCTGTGTGGGACAAGTGACCCTTGAGCCCCTTTCCAGTTACAGTGCTCCTAAAGTTCCATGAATAACTAAGTCTAGGGCTCTATGTCAGCTAGTATGAGGCTAGGGAATTTCCCCTCGATATCATGAGTTCGAAGAGTTCAAATTTGATCATGCGCACATAATTTCGCATGAGGAGTTAAGAGCCAATCCTGATTCCATGTTTCTTCATGCCAATAATGCAATCGAACTGTTGGAGTATCAAGACCATACAGAGATTTTTAATTCTTGAGGTGGTATGATCCAATTTTTTTATTGAGGTTAATTTATCACAGGTTATCTGTGGTAAGTTTCAATATAATTTCTCTCTATTTTTATGTTTTGTTCATTTAGTCATTGACTTATCTTCTTTTACTGGTAGATTGTTACATCATCCACTAACTTGAGGGAAAAATCTATCACTAATATATATACTTATGAAGATTTACTCGAGGAGCATTAGAAGTTAAAAGGTGACTTGTATAAATCTATGAATGACCTTAAAAAGGTTGGCGACGAGATCCAAGAGAGGGATGCTCAATTAATAGCCAAGATTTTTCTCTTAGTATGTTCGGGGAAGAGAAGATCAAGTTAAAGGACAAAACATCTACTGATAATGCCAAGCTAAGCATTTTGAAAGAAGCATTGAAAAAGTCCACAAATGAAATAACTGCCTCCAACCTGTAATTAGAGATAACTACTTATATGAACACAAAGCTAACCCAAGCACTCAAAAAAGCTAAGGAGGCTCTATCTGTTGCTGAGGAGGTAGGCATAGGAAATCACAAATCATCAGAAAATTATAATATTGATTGTGTATGCTTTTTTATGGATGCGTATGAGGAGTTTAAGAAGAGGTTGATGACCCATTACCAATATATTTCAGAAGTCGTGAATAGATGGCAAGGGGACGACAATCAAGTCACTACACTTCATGTCGAGTAGATGATGGTGATAAATAAACCTACTACTGAAGATGTTGTAACTGCCTCTCCGCATGGCATGCCTTAATTGAATCCTCCTGTGGGTGGTAATTATCCTAGTGTTGATTCAGCTGCTCTAGGTGTGGTCGTCGATAAGAATACATCTATAGCATAAGCCTTTTATGAATATTTTCATTTGATCAGTTGTTTTGTCTTTTTGAACAGATTTAATGGAAATATCAATTTCTTACTTTTTTTTATTTCCTAATGACCTTATTGTTGATACCAAATTTAGTCTGCTGACGTGGCTCAATTGGGTGAAGACACGTGGTAATATACATTATAACGACAAACACTTACAAACAACACCTTGACTCCGAGGAACCATACTGCAATGAGGAACTCTGCTTCCCCGATCAACTCAGACGCTCCGACCTACAAGAACTCTCCGAGGAACTTTTGAGTACAGGGGAACTTTTGAGTACCGAGGAACTTAGGCGGTTCGAGCATCTTAGGCGGTCCGAGATGCACCTCGAACAAAGCATTAATAGCAGGATAACCAACAGTTTGACTGCGATTTAAATGCTTATTATCATACAGATGTATACGCTTAAGGGGCATTGAATGTATTACCCTTTCACATTATAGCCTTAGGGCTATAAATACATTGTATTATCCTCATTGTTAGGGGACCCAAATTTCTTAAGAAAACTTATAATCGAGGATTCCCAAATAGTCAGCAATAACAGAAACAGTGGACGTAGGCCATTCTTATAAGGCTGAACCACTTTAAAAGTTCTTTGTCTCATTTTATTTATCTGTGATTAAATAATTAGATATAGTCTAATTTTTTACATCAACAGATTGGCGCCGTCTGTGGGAAGTGACTGGTAATATCGTTTTTCATCAAAAACAATTCACCACAAATGGCTGATATTCTAGAACCCAGCAATCGAAACGTTGAAAGCCCTCCAAATCCATCTGCTCCGCCCAATATTCAAGATCTGGCTGGAATAATGACAAATCTAGCCCAGGACCAGACAGTCATGTAAGAAACTATGCGACAACTCATACAAACCCTCCATGGCGGTGCACCAACCCATTCAGGACCGCAAAGTATTCAAATAAATACCCATTTATCTTCTTCGCATACTAGGCGTGCCAATTCATACCGTACTAAGGAGTCTGAAGATTTTTCTTATCAACCTGGATGAACTTCGTCGGTACGAGCCACAGATACTGAACAACGTATCACTCTCTCTCTAGAAAGGACTAGTGCAGTAGAAAGATAAGGCAGAGTATCTCCTTTTGATCGATTAGGTCCTAGGAGGAGCAAAAGTCCACCTAGAGCCGCATCGAGGAGTTTTCAACGACCATCAGACTTAAGGGAAGGATCTACCCAGTTGCGACCAGCTTCTCGTCAAGATAGATCCCAGGAAGCCACATCAACGCGATCAGTTGCTCGAACCAACAGGCTCGAGGAAGGAAACGATGCGTGGAAAGGCTCTATTCAGAGGCTGGAGGATAGATTACGGGAAATGGCTAAGGCCAAGAACCCTCTACAATGAACTTTTGTTCAAGGAACACCTTTTGTCCAGGCCATTGTAGATTTTCCAACACCATCAAAGTTCAAAGCACCTGTTGTAACCCCCAAATATGATGGAAAGACCGACCATGTCCTCCATATAGAACAATACCAAGCTACAGCCGACATCTATGCTGTTCCAGATGAGATGAGATGCAGAGCATTCTCGGTAACTCTTACCGGATCTTCTCAAATATGGTATAATAATCTTCCTCGGGGTAAGATCTCAACTTTTTTTCAACTGGCCGAGTTATTCATTTGGAATTTCTGTTTTGGGGCAAAGCCAATTAAACGAGTAGCGCATTTGTTAAGTGTTAGACAAAAAGCTGGTGAAAGTACCAGAGATTATATAACTCATTTTAATAATGATAAACTCGAAGTCATTGATTATGAGGAAAAGACAGCGATTACCGCCTTGATGAGTGGACTACTGCCAAACAAGTTGTACTACACTTTGGCCAAAGATCCACCTAGAACCATGTCAGATCTGATGGGAAAAGTGGCCAAGATTATGAATGCTGAGGAGGCTATGGCTGCGAAGAAGAATATGGATGCCAAAGAAACCAATGTGGAAGGTGATAAAGCTAAGAAGAAAGAGCATAAGAACAATGGTAGTGACAAACACTCAAAACCAAGGTCGTCATGGGAAGTAATAAAGAAATTTGATAATTATACTCCTTTGAAGAAAGACATCAACTATGTTCTAGAAGAAATCAAGAACAACGAGGAATTAAACTGGACAGAGAAAATGAAGGCATACCCTGACAGGAGAAATAAGGCAAAATATTGCGAGTTTCACAAAGATCATGGCCATATGACCAAAAATTGCATAGCTCTTCAGAGTGAGATTGAAACACTCATCAAACGAGAAAAATTGGCAAAGTATGTTGATCGGAGGAATGAAAGAAGAAACAACGACCGAACAAGAGAGAGGTCTAGATCTCCTCGTCGAGCAGAGGAGAACAAGAAAAGAGACCATGAAGTTGATCCAGAAGACGACCCCGAACTTCCTAAGAGACCAAGGCAGCGAGAACGTGAGGTATTTTCAATACGCTTTGGGTCCTTTGACTGTAATGTTATTACAGGTGGAGATGCAGGAGGAGGAGACCTTATTGCAGAGAGAAAAGCTTACCTCTGTGAGGCTCAAGCTTGCTCATACATTCAACGAATAAATCTAGCTGAGGAGGATCGCCCGAGAAAGGTAAACAAAGAGAAATTGGTCATTGGTTTCTCAAAGAACGACCTCGCAGGTGTTCTATATCCTCATGATGACCCATTGGTGATCAAAATGAGGATGAAGGAAGTGATGATTTCAAGAGTACTGGTAGATAATGGTAGCTCGGCAGACATCATGTTCTACTCGTGATTCGACAATTTAAATCTAAGACTATCTCAACTGGAGCCTTATCACAGACCCCTCCTGGGTTTTTCTGGTGAGAAAGTTTTTCCACTTGGGACGATCAAGTTGGATATATTCATTGGTACATGGCCTGCTTGTCGAACAGAAAGAATACGCTTCTTCGTGATGGATAAGAACGTTCAATCAGCATACAATATCATCATGGGAAGAGTAGGGTTGAAGAAATTCGAGGTTTTACCATTTACGGTACATCAATGCCTGAAATTTCCAACAAATTTTGGAGTAGGAGTTGTGAAAGGTGATCAGAAAGTAGCTCGGGAATGCTATTATTCATCCGCCGAGCAAGAGGAACTGGAGGAATCAAGGAAAAAGACTACTACCTATCAAGTAGATGAAGGTGCAGAAATCGAAACATTGGATCGTAGAGATGAGTCGCAACTCGTGAAGGGTCAAGTGGTGGAAGCTACTGAAAACATCATTCTGGACGATGAGCACCCTAAACGAACTACTCAAGTAGGTTCATCATTGGAAGCTTCACTAAAACAGGAATTGATAACTTTTTTAAGAAGCAGAAAGTAAACTTTTGCGTGGAGTCATGAGGATATGCCCGGGATAGACCCAAATTTCTTATGTCACGAGCTCAATATGAATAAGGAGATCAAGCCTGTGAAGTAGAGAAGAAGATTATTCAGTCCCGAGAAGAATCAAGCTATACAGGAGGAAGTCGAGAAGCTCCAGAAAGCTTTCTTTATTGAAGATGTTAAATATCCAGACTGGATAACAAATATGGTGATGGTGAAAAAGAAGAACAACAAATGGAGGATGTGTGTAGACTTCACCGACCTCAACAAAGCATGCCCAAAGGATCACTTTTCGCTGCCCCGAATTGATCAACTAGTGGATGCTACCTCAGGACACGAGTTGCTGAGCTTCATGGATGTTTATTCTGGTTACAATCAGATTAAAATGAAACCTGAAGACAGGGAGAGTACTTCTTTCATTACCCCTAGGGGAACTTATTGTTATAATGTTATGCCTTTTGGTTTGAAAAATGCAGGTGCAACATATCAGCGGCTGATGAACAAAGTGTTTGCAGAACAAATCAGTTGCAATATGGAAGTCTATATTGACGATATGCTGACAAAAAGCAAGAAAGTTGCTCATCATCTAGTTGACTTAGGCCAGACCTTTGATCAACTAGATAAATATCAAATGAAGCTGAACCCAACGAAGTGCATTTTTGGAGTACGAGAATGCACGTTTCTCGGGTACATTGTCAATCAGCGAGGCATTGAAGCTAACCCTGAAAAGATCAAAGCTCTATTAGGGCTGTGATCCCCAACGACGAAGAAAGAAGTGTAAAGTCTTATAGGACGAGTAGCAGCACTCAACAGATTTGTATCGCGAGCAACTGATCGATGTCTCCCATTCTTCAAAACACTCCGAAAGACTTTTGAGTGGAATGATGAATGTGAGAAGGCTTTCCAAGACTTGAAGAAATATTTTGGGAGCACCTCCACTGTTATCTAGGCCAGTGATGGGAGAAAAATTATACTTGTATCTGGCAGTGTTCGAGAATGAAGTTAGTTCGGCATTGATAAGAATGGAGAATGGAGTACAAAAACCAATATACTACACAAGTAAGGCCTTCTGAGCAGCAGAGATCAGATATCCAAGGCTGGAAAAATTGGCACTAGCCTTGATCGAGGCAAGTAGAAGAATGAAGTCATACTTCCAGGCTCATACTATAGTAGTATATAATGATATGCCATTGAGGCAACCCCTTCATAAACCAGAAAAATCAGGAAGATTGATGTGCTGGGCAATAGAACTTGGTGAATATGATATAGTTTATGAACCCAGATCATTGCTAAAAGGGCAAAAGGTAGCAGATTTTATAGCAAAGTTCACCTATCCTGATACCTCCGAGGAGCAAAAGTTGTTCACCGATCAACTAGTAGATGTTACAGAATCATCAAATTCGAGCCCAAACCAGCTTAGGTTGGTAAAAGGGCAAGAAAAGATGATCGGCGAACAACAAGAAATATCAGGAGATGGTGAAAGGAAGCAACAAATTATCCACCGAGGAACTCTGTCAGATCAGCAATTTGAAGACGAGTTGCCTATATGGAGTTTGTATATGGATGGTTCATCCTGCACTACAAGATGTGGCGCAGGGATAGTTTTGAACAGTCCGAATGAGGTCGACATAGAATACGCCCTATGTTTCCAATTCAAAGCTTCGAATAATGAGGCTGAATATGAAGCCATGATTGCAAGTCTTAGTTTGGCAAAAACCATGGGGGCAGAACAAGTTATTATTTTCAGTGACTCACAATTGGTCATAAATCAAATGATGGGAGTATATGCAGCCAAAGGAGAATTAATGATCAGATACCATGCAAAGGTGAAGGAATTGGTGTCGAAATTTGCTGCTATTCAACTGGTCAGAATACCAAGAATGGAGAATGCAAGAGAAGACGCCTTAGCTCGATTACCATCAGCTACTCGTATCGAGCTACGAAGAACAATCCCAATTGAAGTTTTAGCTAATCGGAGTATAGATGAAGATCTGACGATAAACTTTAATACCCTCGATTTAGGGTCATCATGGATGGATCCCATCAGGGCATATATTGAGAAAGGGGAATTACCAACTGACAAACTTGCAACCAAGAAACTGAAGTTTAAGGTTGCTCGTTATGTACTTCTTAATGGTATTCTATACAGACGAGGAATTATAGCAGGTTTACAAAGATGTGTGCATCTAACCGAGGTGAAAGATTTGATTGAAGTGGTCTATGAAGTGTCCTGTGGAGCCCATGTAGCAGGCCGAACACTTTTGCCAAGAATGATGACTCAAGGATACTATTGGCCGATGATGAGGGCTGATTGCATAGCCTATGCTAAGAAATGTGACAAGTGTCAGCGCTTCTCCTCCATCCAAAGAACTCCCCAAGCATTATTGACACCCATTACTTCCCCTTGGCCATTTTCCATATGGGGAATAAATTTGGTTGGGCCACTGCCAACGACCAGGGGAAGATTTAAGTATCTCATGGTCATTGTGGATTATTTTACTAAATGGGTTGAGGCTGAGCCTCTCATTGATATGACGCACGATAAGGTGTACTAATTTATTTGGAAGAACATCATTTGTCGATATGTTCTTCCTCATGCCTTCATCACAGACCATGGAACACAATTTGATAACGAGGAGTTCGCTACCTATTGTCATCAGTCAAATATCTTGAAGATCCACTCGGCACCAGGCCATCCTCAAAGCAATGGAAAAACTGAAGTTACAAACAGAACGCTGCTGAATGGTTTGAAAAAAAGACTGAATGACCCGAAAGCAAACTGGATCAACGAGCTATAATCAGTGTTTTGGGCTTATCGAACTACTCCCCGAGCAGCAACAGGGGACTCTCCATATATGCTGGCATTTGGAAGTGAAGCTGTTATACCCGCCGAATTGTGTCTCCCAACACACAGAATACTGAATTTCAATTCCCCTGCCAGCGATTTAATGAGAAGGTTAGACTTGGACATGCTCGAGGAGGTTAGGGAACAAGCAGCCATTAGAAATGCTGCTTACCACCAACGAACAGCTTTGTTCTACAGCAAGAGAGTGAAGAAGTGCGACTTGAAAGAAAGAGACTATGTGCTAACGAAGGTGATTCAAAAGCACAACAAACTGGCATGGACCCTACCGAGTTAAGGAAGTTGTTCGACCAGGGACATACAAAATAGAAACATTAGAGGGGGAGGAGTTTAAGAATGCATGGAACACAGAACACCTGCGCAAATATTATCAGTAATGTAAACTCTCATGTAATGCAGTTTCATCAGTATGAATAAAGTGACAATGTTCTGCCCAGTTCTTTCCTTTTATTGGAAATTTTTCGCGGAATACTAGTGCTACACACTACTCAGCAAAACTCGAACTACTCAAATCTATTCTCGAAAATGCCAACTAAGGTTGGTCGGGAAGTAAATCTATTCCTAAAAATGCCAACTTGGTT
Organism: Sambucus nigra; assembly: GCA_949130495.1. Classification (NCBI taxonomy): domain Eukaryota; kingdom Viridiplantae; phylum Streptophyta; class Magnoliopsida; order Dipsacales; family Adoxaceae; genus Sambucus; species Sambucus nigra. The sequence continues at coordinate 317,921,507 of OX422215.1, read as the reverse complement.
GGTTAGGAAGTAAATCTATTCCTGAAAATGCCAACTAAGGTTGGTCGGGAAGTAAATCAATTCCTAAAAATGCCAACTTGTTTGGTTAGGAAGTAAATCTATTCCCGAAAATGCCAACTTAGGTTGGTCGGGAAGTAAATCTATTCCTAAAAATGCCAACTTGGTTGGTTTGGAAGTAAATCTATTCTCGAAAACGCCAACTAAGGTTGGTCGGGAAGTAAATTTATTCCTAAAAATGCCAACTTGGTTGGTTAGGAAGTAAATCTATTCCTAAAAATGCCAACTAAGGTTGGTTAAGAAGAAAAACTATTCCAAAAAGTGCCAAAGATTGGTCGGTAAGAAAAACCCACTAACTGTAGTTGGTCGAGAAGAACAATTTACCGACCTAGGTTGGTCAGAAAAATTTTATGAGTACGAGAAAGTAATCGAGCAAAATTTTTGATACTCGTGAATTTTTAAATTACTACCAAGTTGGTCGAGAAACAAAGTATCATCAATTTTGGTTAGTCATCAAATGATTACCACAAATTCAAGATAGTCGACAATAAGTTTTAACAAACTCCAGTTGATCGACAAAGAACACAATGTTGTTATATTTTTAACAGATATACATGCATAGATGTAAAGTGTTTTATAATTACAAGACAATGGCAGTCAAGATTTGTAAATAAAATTATTTCATTAAATGTAGAACAAAATACATCAAGAATGAAATACACATTTATTACATTAAGATTCCTATTCTATTCGTTTCCTTCCCTCTGCTTTTGAAACAGGTTCCTCGCCAGCAGGTGGATCATTTAAAGCATGAGGGGAATTTATGAAGTTAAGATCTTTAAGCATCCTGATATTCATCACAAATGGTCGATCTAGTAGGTGCTCGGGATGAGATATCTCAACATTGGAATGGAGATTATAATCGCTAAGGTATTTGGAAATCAGACACCGAGGGATAGCCCGAGCAGGGATCCAACTCATATCAAGTTTGAATGGTGGCATTGGTAGGTCGAGCAACCCAGGATTATGGTAATCCCACAGGTAATGACCCTGTTTCAGTTGCAGCTCACCTAAGGCATTCAGCCATCCCTATTTGTAACCTTCATTATTTGCATTTTGGATACGATCATCCAAATAGTAGAGAGCCTCGTTGTAGCCAGCCATCCAGAATTCTCTGGGCTGCTTGTGGAATTGATATGTCAATCTTTCCAACTGCTCGTGGAGATTTTTTATAAAGAGTTCTTTAATTTCCAAGACAGATTTCTTCGCAGAAAGCTGCTCATCCAGACCCCTGATCTTCTTAGACATCTCAACCAATGCCTGGTTCTTTACCATCAGTTGGAAGGCCTGGTTCTCTAGAGCAGATTGAGTCCTCTATTCCTCGACAGGAATCCGAGCAGCTCTTGCTCATCCTCGAGTAGATGTAGAAGGGCCAGACCTCTTCAAGGTTTCTAACACATACCTCAGGTTGGCGTTTTTGACCTCCAAGAAAGAGAATCCCTCGTCGGTCACTGGGATCAAAGCATTTGAGGTGGAAGCTGCAGACTTCAACTGAGACACCTCTCTTTGCAGGTTATTATTTTTTTACTCTAATAACTCAGCTATCTGTCTGTGCTCTTCGACCTCAGCCTTCAAAGTTGTCTTCCGCATGTCATAAGCAGCAAACCGTTTATCGTATCCCTTATCGGCAGAGATTTGCTGATACTTCTTCTCGTACCCCTCGTGCAAAAGGGCAGTGGATTCCTTATACTGTTTCTGAAGTTCTTCAAGAGTGCCTTGGAGATCCTCAATCATATCATAGTATGCTATGTTGTTAGCCACTGCACGATCGAGTAGGCACTTCAAATATTGATAGGCTTCAATTGCTTGCTCTGAAGCACCTTGACCGAGGATGTCAGTGATTTGAGTTGCACTCATGTCTGTATGATCGGCTTTAAAATATTCATTGCATTGCCTTAACATCTTTGTATCATGAGCAAAAAATAATTCCATCCTGGCCAGAAACTAGTAAAGGAAGAAAAAGCAATAATCAATAAGAGTACAAATAGAGCATGAAGAAGACAATCAACAGTATGCATAAGCAAAAGTTCAAATTTTATTACATCATAAAGTTCAGAGTTACATGTTCAGAAGTTACATTTGATAAAGAAAAATAAAATAGAGATAAATCCGAACAACTCTACACATTTTCCTTGTCTCCCAAAACTTTCTCGGGAGGCTGGGACGAGGAGGTAGGTTGCTCAGACGGAACTGAGGGTTGATCGGGAAGTGCTAGAGGTTGCTCGGATGAAGTAACGGATAGATGAAGTTCCTCGCCAGTGGGCTGGATAGTTGGGGGATGAGAAGTTTGATCTCCCATCACCATGGAAGATTCCTCAGAGGAAGCTCCGTCCTCTTCTTCTTCTTCAGGATTTGGAGGGGGGACAGGGATGTGTCGCTGAAATAGTTCAGAATTCTCATAAACTTTCATCTCTTGCAGAGAAGCGACCCATCCATCTCTAAAGTATTTGAGGCTGCCATATTCCACTTGCGACATCATGGCAGCTAAACCTTTATTCCACCCTTTATCCCAGCCAGCGCTGAACGATTTTTTGACAGCCAATTTCCTTTTTGAATTCTCCAAGGAAAGCTTCTCGGAAAGAAGATTATCAGCAGCATTCAGTTTATTCTCAACTTCCTCCTTCTGACGATTTACTTCCCTAAGTTGACCCAACTCCTCCTCAACAGCCTTGAGGTTATTTTCAAGCTCCCCGGCATTTTTGAGCTTCCCTTCGATCTCTTTATTCTTCTTCTCCAAATCATTCATTTTTTTCTCCAACCCCTTGGAGACCTCAATAACCTGAGCCTTCTCCTGCTCAGTCGAAGTAAGATTTTTCTCCCAAATTGCCTTATCATCATCATATTTTTGACGATAATCTTTCAGAGACTGTGCCAGGCCTACTAAAGCTTCCTCTACACCAGACGAGGAGCTTGAAGCTTTAATAGCTTCATCTTTCTTCAAAATTGTATTAAAACAGCTCACCAACTGTGAAAAGAAAACGAAAGCAAGTCAGTGCATAGATACAAAAAGGAAATAATGAAAATTTAAGACTATAGGACTTACAGAAGAAATGTGACGAGCTGCCAATGTGGTAACCGTGTCCCGATAAAGGTTTTCTTTAATACCTTGGATCTCGAGAATGATCCAAGTCTTCACCGAGTTCATAGCAGAACTCGGGGGAATAAAAGTGGGAGCACCACTAGTCGGGGGCTGAGAGATGGATTCAGCCAAATTGATAGAGGAGCTTTTCTTCAGCCTCCTCAGAGGAGCATCAACTTTCTCGACTAACGATGTAGTCTTAGTCGGAGAAATGACAATCACCTCGCTTGGATCAGCAGCCTTGCTCGGGGCCACTAGGGGCTTCTCAGCAACCTTCACAGGAGCAGCCAAAGAAGGTGCATCAATTTTCTTTATCCCCTCTCCTGGGACATCAAGTGTACTATTCTTTGCCTCTCCAGCACCAGAGGCAGATTTCTCAAAAAGGGTAGGAGGTCTTCTTTTCTTCATCCTTTCACTCAAAGGAATATGGGACTTAGGTGAAGAAATTGTAGAGGCTGGTATTGGTTCTGCATCGCTTATCACCGGACGAGCAGTAAAAGAGGAGGTGTAACTCTTGTACTGTAGCAAATTTGAAGCTGGCCTAATGTGCTCGTCGACAACAGTTTGATGCAAACTCCAGATAAGTTTTAAATGCCTTATATTAACGTCTCCCTCTTTTGGAGATTTTCTTTTGCTGTCAACTGCAAATAAATCAAAATTAAAATATCAGTGGCACATTTTATCAAACACAAAGGAAGCATAATTTTGAAAATAAAATAAAAACAACCTATCCCAATGCCATAGGGAGGACATCTGGGACCCTGGTAAACATCATCTCCAGTTAATGGAGGGTGTTGCCAATTTTTCATAACAACCCCGTGCTCAAAGTAGACCCTATTGGCATCTGGGAGATTAACCACTAAAGCTCTATTTAAAAACCTAGTTTTTAAATAAAAAGTATTATCGCCCACAATCCATCTATAATAAAACATGATTTCAGGAATTCCTATACGATTTCCATGAATTTGATTTAATCTATAAACACCGTTAACTATTCTCTACGTATGGGGAGCTATTCTTGAAGGAACTACGTCAAAGTATTGATAGAATTCTAGACATAGAGGGTTTGGTGGAAAAGAAAAGCCACACTCGGCAACAAAGAGACTGGGGAACCAATGCCCCTCAGCCAAACGAAAATAGTCTGAAGGCTCAGAAAGCTCTTCCAAAATAACCCATGAGGGAATAGAGAAATCAGAGCGAAACTTATCAATCGATTCTACAGGATAAACCATGATGAAAGAAGGAAATCAAAGAGAAAGAAGAAAATCTTACAGGAAAGGGATGAGTCTGTTCACAACAAATGATGAAAGAGATGAACGCACAGGAGAGAGAGACGATGGAAAACTCAAAGGGATAAATTTGAAAAAGTAGAAGACGATGGAATTTTCTGCAAGGTTTAAATACTTTGCCTTGGGAAAGGGTAAAAGTAATGATTACAAAAAGAGACGGTTACGTTACCGGCTGCTAAAAAGACAAAAAGAGCGCGGGAATCGAAGCGGTTAGAAAAATTCAAAAAAGATCGATTCTACGAACTTGGAAGGAGAAATAAATACAAAAGAAAATACTCCTAAATTTCAGGATGACCATTTAAAACCGCCATATTTCGAGAAAGAATGTTCCACACTCCTCAAATTTCGAACTATGAAACATTGGGGGCTTCTGTTGATACCAAATTTAGTATGCTGACATGGCTTAATTGGGTGAAGACACGTGGCAATCTACGTGGCAACGACGAACACTTACGAACAACACCTTGACTCCGAGGAACCATACTACAATGAGGAACTCTGCTTCCCCGATCAACTCAGACGCTCTGACCTACAAGAACTCTCCGAGGAACTTTTGAGTACCGAGGAACTTCGGCGGTCCGAGCTGCACCTCGAACAAAGCATTAATAGCAGGATAACCAACTGTTTGACTGCGCATTAAATGCTTATTATCATACAGATGTATACGCTTAAGGGGCATTGAATGTATTGCCCTTTCACATTACGACCTTAGGGCTATAAATACATTGTATTATCCTCATTGTTAGGGGACCAGAATTTCTTGAGAAAACTTGTAATCGAGGATTCCCAAACAGTCAGCAATAACAGAAACGGTGGACGTAGGCCATTCTTATAAGGCTAAACCACTTTAAAAGTTCTTTATCTCATTTTATTTATCTGTGAATAAATAATTACATATAATCTAATTTTTTACATCAACACTTATGATAATGGCATAGTGTATTCTAATCAACCTCATATAAGTGATCCTTGTCGATACATTATTTATAGATTCATTTAACTTATTGCTTTGGTTGATTGGAATATCTCACAAATTATGTTTTGTCCCTTTGATTGTATGGCCAGTTTTAGCCGATCTGATCTGCCTTGTTAGTAATCTATTTGTGGACGAACCTGAGTTGCACTAACCTAAGTTCTACTAGTATTTTATCCAACTTACTAATCTTATGGATAAAGATAAGTGTCGATCCTCATTACCTTGGTCGACCAAAGTTTATGGGGAATTATCCATATGTTGGATTATGGCCGGATCTTTATCGTCCAGAAATTATGGAATCACTTTACTTTCCCAGGAATGCTTCTTATTCGTGACATATCATAAGACGAGATCGTACATGAAGCCCAACTTCTTATTCTTGACTTGTTTGTTCAATGAAGTCATACATGAAGTTTTATTGTGTTAATTACTCTTGTTCGCAAGATTTCTTGTGACGAGATTGTACATGAAGTTTTATTTGTGATGCATAATGATGTGATATGTACATATCCCAGGCCCGTAAAATAATGTGATATGTATATATCCCATGTCATGATGGAAGAATAAAAAATTCTATTCATAGTAATCGAGAAATACATACTGCAAGAAAATTTTCTACATTACATTGCGAATAATACTTTCTCAAGTGTTCTACATTCCATGGATTCTCGAACTGGTCACCTTCAAAGGTCTCAATTCAATAGGTTCATGTCCTAATAACGCTAGAAATTCGATAAGGTAGATGCCAATTGGGTTCCAGTTTATTCCCTTTCTTGATAACCAATTTTAGTACATAGTCGCCCTCCTTTAGAGTGCTTGGCTTCACTTTTCGATTGTAGAATCGAATTTTCCTTTGTTGGTTTGTAGCTACCCTTAATACGACATTTTCTCTTACTTCTTTTATAATATTAAGATCCAGTCTCCTCATTAGATCAATTCGTAGCAAGTTGAAATTAAGGACTTGATGGCTAGGAAGATCGATTTCAGTTGGAACTATTTCTCCTATACCAAAGGCTATTATATAGGGAGTTTTTCCTTTGGTAATCCTGTGAGTGGTCCTATAAGGCCATATGATCCTCTATAACTCATTGATCCAATTCCCATTTATGTTATCTAATCCATTCTTTATTCCATCCATCAGGGTTTTATTAGTGATATATGTTTGTCCATTGCACTAGGGATGGCCTGGGGTAGAATGATACTTCTGTATATTATAGCGGATATAGTAGTATTCAAACACATGGTTGTCAAACTGAATATCATGGTCTATAATGAAAGCATAGGGTATATCGTAATGGAAGATATTATTATTATTTCATATGAACTGAAAGATTCTATATTAAGGCATTTTCACGAAGGTTTTAGCCTCACCCCACTTGGTGAAGTAATCTACTGCGACCATCAAATATTTAGTACTCAAGAGAGGAATGCTAAAAGTTTCATGGGTACCTTGGATGTGATACAAGGAAAAAAAGGATAAAAGCCTATACTTTTTTCATGGGGGAACAGTAACATGTTGTGCCTTAATTTTGTATAGGAAAGAAGAGGCAAAGTCGAAATCCCCTAGGCTTTGTCATATGGTTTTAGGTCATGCCAGGGTGAAGGTTATGGCAATATTTTGTAAGCAAGGGTTGCTAAAGGGTGAGAAGAGTTACAATTTGGGATTTTATGACCATTGCGTGTTTCGAAAGCAAACATGGGTAAAGTTTGGCACGATAATAATTGCATAGAAGTCATACTCGATTATATTCACAAGGATATTCTAGGGTCACTAGAAAACACCATCTTTAGGGGTAGTCACTACTTTGTTCGTTAATTCATGAATATACCATGAAACACAAGAAGGGGGTCTTTAGGGTATTTCTCAAATAGTACAAGATGGTGTAGAATCAAACCAATAAGAAAATCAAGATGTTGAGGTCTAATAATAGTGGGGAGTATTGATATAATACTTAATTGAAATATTATGAGGATGAAGGTATTGTTAGAAAGTTTTGTCCAAAAATGCCATAACAAAATGGAGTAGCGAGAGGATGAAGCAAACTTTACTTGAAAAGGTAAGGTGTATGTTTCCCAATGTGGGCTTCCGAAATATTTTAAATCGGGGATTTACCATATGTTTGCTTCATTGTCAACCACTTTACACCTACTAAAATTGACTATAACACTCCTATAAAAGCTTGGTCGGGTTCAGATTCTATTCGTGAGATTGTGCATGTTTTTGGGTGCTTGCCTTAATTTCAAGTTAACGAGAGAAAAATTGATTCGAGATGTCGAGATAAAATTTCATGGGTTCCAATGTTCATTACAAGGCACTATTGGTAGCCAAGAGTTATTACAAAGGGAGGGATTCGATTACAATGAATTATTCTCTCTATTGGTAATACTCACTTCCATTCGGGTGATATGATGGAACATTTGGAATTATAGGTTGAAAAACTTGACATCAAAATGACATTCTTTCATAGGGATCTATATGAGGATATTTTTATGTCTCAACTGGAGGACCGGAGGGATTTAAAGTTGTTGGTAAGAAAGATCATGTATGAAAATTATGTAAGTTTTTGTATGGGTTAAATCAATCACCTCGACAGTGGTACAAACAATTTTACACATTTATAGCGGGCCAGAAATTCACACGAAGTAATTTTGATCATTGTGTATATTTTAAGGAGCTAAATAAAGATACTTCCACATTTATACTCTTATATGTTGTTGACATGCTTGTTGCATATTCGAGCATGGTGGGAATTAACAAGATTAAGGCTCAATTGATACAAATATTTGAGATGAAAGATTTCAGTAAAGCCAAGAAGATTATTGGTATGGAGATTAGTAGAGAGGAAAAAGGTAAGACTTACACAAAGGAAATACCTTATGAAGGTTATGGAAGAGTTAAAAATTGAAGATGCAAAGTCTATGAATATTCCCTTGGATGCACATTTTAAACTCTCGACTACCATGGCTTCGAGCACCGAGGATGAGGTGGAGTATATGGTTAAAGTACCATATGCGAGTGTAGTGGGTATCTTAATGTATTCCATGGTTTGTATTCGACCAAATATATCTCAAGAGGTGAGCGTCGTGAGTAGGTATATGGAAAATTTAGATGAATATCATTGGAACATAGTGTAGTGGACTTTACGATATTTATGGGAATCACTAGATGTGGAACTTCTATACTAACGGGTGAAGGAGTCACATATTTGTGGATATATAGATTCGAACTATACAGGTGATTTGGACAAGTGTCAGTTGATTATGGAGTATGTTTTTACATTAGTTATTTTTTCGATGAGCTGGAGGTCCATGTTGCATGCCACATTTGCATTTTCTCTTACGAAGGTAGAGTATGTGGTGACAACGAAAGTTATGAAGGAGGCCCTATGGATTTAAGGTCTTAATGGTGATTTGGGAATTACACAAAATTATGTGGAAGTGCATTGTGATAGCCAAAATACTATTAACATGGCCAAGAACCAAGTTGATCATTAGAGCACCAATCATATCAATTTTCAATTTCATTTCATACGGTAGATTATCAATGGAAGTGTTATTATTTTGAGGAAAATTGGCAGCAAAGGTAATTCGATCGATATGCTGACGAAGGTGGTACCTAATCGGTATTAAAATCATGACTGACCTCAGACCTCATAGGTGCTCCCCTCAGGACCTCAGACAAGTTAAGGGGGAGAGTATCAAAGTGTAAGATGGGTATGTAAAGTGATCCAGACCATAGCCATGGATCCTATGCCCAAAGTTAAAGTCGTCATATAATTTATTAGATCATAAAGTTTTTATTACAATCTAGGATACCTCGCAGGATTTTCCTAAGAGAGTTTGTTGTCTTTGCGACCTTTTTCACTAATATGACAGAATGCAGGAAGTAAGTGATGGAATTATCTAAGGGTTCTCAAGTGCAAATTTAGGTTTCAATAAAGAGTACAATAAGTAAGAAAACTAGAACTGATCCAAGCTATGGTAATAGGATTACAATAATGTACTAGAAGTATTTTTAACAATGAGGAAACACTTGTATAAGCCAAAAATCTTTGTTCAATTGATGTATGCTCATTTTAACAAGTCTCTAACTATTCTCTAACTCCCATTATATAAGCATTCTTTAGGATAGAGAATGAGTAGATTGTTAAAACATGGTTATGGTGTATTTGAGGTCTGATGTGGTCAACTAGGGGTGGACTGTGGGTTAATGATTTTGAAGAGGGTGTAAGGTAGTTATTAGGTGCATTTAATATGGATGAGAGTCATCACTGTAAGTGGATCTGAGTGATGGCTGTAAGTGGATCTATGCTTTGCTTTCCACCTACCCACCAAACGAGTTTAAAGAGCCCAACCAGACGTCTAGAAGGTTTGGAACCATAAATGGTTTTCCATAGAGTAGTTAGGAGGTAGTTTGTGAGGATGTCCCTCTGGGATGAAGGTTAGATATCCTATAGAAATCTTTTCTCTTCAAATTGAGGTTTGCTTTATATGTTAGATATGGGGAGATGATGATGCTGAGGTTTTTGATTTTGGTTATAGAGATATATTAGAATGACTGAGAAATTTAGGATATTTAGGGGGTAATTGAGGCCTGTGGTACTTTTATGGTCCTTTCTTATAGGTAATAAAAGTCTTGGGGACTTAGCAGTGTTCTAGAAGAGGTCAGAGGATGACCTAAGGACCTCATTTCTTTCATGAGGGAAGTTAGGTGGTCTAAGAAATCTTGAAATACCGTGGGTCAGTTAGGGTATCAGCAGCATCCCCTTATTTTTCTTTGCAATGATTGCAAGGGGTAACACTTATCTATTACGCAAGGTGGAGGAACATAACTAACTGCCCAGATCTCATCATAATTATATTGCATTAGGAAGGATATTTTATTGATTGTGCATGTGGATGAGAGTACGGATAAGATGTGCCTTAGGGGATGAAATGATTGAAATGACATGCCTTGGGGGATATAAAGGAGACCCTTGTGCTAGTAGAATTTATTCATCATTCCTTCCAGCCATCTCTTTCTCTAAAAGCTTTTTGAGTAAAAAATTATCTTCTCTCCTTTCTAAAGAAAAAATGTGTATTGAAAACATTTTTCCCTATATAATATTTATCCCCACTCCAACTATCATTGTTGGTCCTCGCGTCTCTCTCCCTTTTAATGCGAAACATGATATTGGGTATATAAGGCTAGATTTTCTCTACCTTTGTTGGTGTTGAGGATATTAAAGGCTATTAGGATAGTCCATTTTTTAGCTGGTGGCTAACACCTAGTGATCTTTGATGGACACAGTCTTGGACTTTAAAGAGTCAAGTAGGAGTAAGCATGATGTCACTCTAGCACAATTCTTTAATCTCTGCAGAATCTAGGAGAAAATTGTGACAAAAGGAAAAAGGGATGAAGTACTTACCCCCTAAGTAAGCAGTAGTCATTGTAAAAGACAAGCATAGTATCCCCAAGAACTGGAAGGAGAGATTCGCCTTCCTTGGGGAGTTTGGGACACCTGATTCGTGTCGAATATTTCATATTTTTGCCCTTTATCTTTATGCATTCTAGCACTTTTACGGTCCTAAATGCCTATATTTCTACTCATTAACTATAAAACCTTGGATTTGGATATATACATGCTTTATAGGGGTTAATTGTGATTTTGTAGGTATTAGAACGCTAAAAGTGAGGATCTGTTGCATTTCGGAGAAGTTTCATCATCGAAAGCTACTTTTAGGGCATTTTAGTGAATTCACATTTCATCTCTGGATCATGTTAATTTCACAGATGCGTAGTTCGTCGAGTTAGCATCGCATGGCCACAAACGACGCGTCGTTTGGAGTTCGGACGAGGAAGATATGGCCATTTCCGTTTGCAACCTTTTCCCCTCTTCATGGACCAAAGAATTGCAGAAAATAGAGTCCCGGTCGTCCGCGGTTGAAGGCCCGATCGATCGCGGTTTGAGGTTTTTCCATGGAAAGGAAACAGTGGACTTTTAATTTAAGGCGCGATCGACCGGCCCCCTGGCCGCGGTCGACCGCGGTCACCGGATATTTGTTGCTTATCTTCTTTTCTTTTCTTTTTCCTTTTCATTTCTATTTTTATTCCAACTTACTATATAAACCAATTTTGGTTTTCTATTTTGATATACTTAGTATTAGAAGATAGTTTAGGTTAGGGTTTGGAGGTGGAGAGACCATTCTTCTTCCTCTCTTGGTTTGACACCCATTTGGGTTTGTAAGTGTGCACTATTCATATTCCCTACCAATTAATATAGTTAGTATTTCCTTAATTCTTGTTTTGTAGTTAACTTACTTGCTTTATAATTATTTTACTTGCTTTATTCACATGCTTTCATTACTTTCTTTCTAGTGTTGATTTATCACATTTATTTACCGCTTTCATTTACCGCATTTTTAATACGCTTTCTAGCTAAGTTAGTCTAGATTGTGTCGGATTGAACTCACTTTGGATTGACATGTTGCTTTACTTTGGTGATGGAGTTTTGACGGTTCTATTTTGAGTGCGTTGTCCTAGTTGTTACGCCTAGGATATTTGACGAGGCATATCATGTATAATCCGTGCTTACGACCTTACATGCGTAATTTTTGGGGTAGTTGTTGACGCCAAAATCATATTAGGCTTTTATACGAATTTAGGGGTGTGACAACCCTTGATTTAATTAACTGTCGAAATGATACTCATTCATAATAACTCATCGACCCATGTAACCATTTTATACTAATTAACTCGGGTGAGGGATATTCGACGCAACCTATAGTTTTTACCTCTTCTATTAGTCTAGTTTAAATACACGCCTAGATTAATCTTTCCCTTTTTTGCATCTTTTCCTTTTTGTTGTAATTATCTTATTCACTTTTATTTCTGAAGTACTAAACAAAATTAAATTCTAGCAACTTGTCTCTGTTGATTTTCGATACCCAACTTACCGCTACACTTGTATCGCAATTGCAGTCGTAATTTAGGTTTTCGTATTGAGGTGGTGAACAGAAAACAACGACCGGCGCTTGACGCGCGCCACTTTTCACCCTCGATCGCACTGCTTTTCACCCTCGATCAACACCTCGGACCTTGTGGATCCAATAAGTTTCCCTACCATCTGATGCTCCCCACTGGTCATGGGTGAATTAATATTTAATTTTTATTTCATGTTCAAGATTGTTAACTAACTTCAAAATTGAGCCTTAGTGACTTTTCTTCTTTTTATACTGCTTGTTGAGCCTTCCTAGGAGGAGGATAGGATAGTTGAGGCCAAAAAGTTAGCCTCCACCCCTTTTGAGGTGTTCGTCACTCCAAGGCATCTTTTCAAGAGTGGGATGAGGCTTGATACCAAACTTGTTATGTCAGGAGGTTCTCCTAAGGGCTCTAAGATCATGGTCGAGGTGTTGCTAGGGGATGATCCCTTTGATTTGGTTTCTAGGGAGAGGAAAACTACATCCAAGGTCTATTCTAAAGTCCCCCAAGCCTCTATAATTGAGGATGACCAACCTAGGGGTAATTATGAGGTTTCTCCAAGATTGAAGAAACCCTCTCCATAGTTGGAGGTGCAATCCTGATAATCTTCAACTCTTTCCCCCAATAAGTAACTTTCCCTTACTCCTTTTCTATTATTACACTCCTTTATGGTTCTTGATAACTAATTTTAATCTTACTGTCAATCCTGGTTGGCCAGGTTATTCGTCAAGCAAGCTCATGGAGAGCCTTTGGTTAATACAAGAAAATGTCTAAGATAAAAGAGTGCCTAAAGATTAATATGGTAGTGGACATTCCAGTTCATGTCATCAAATTAGTGGAGAAGGATGAGCTGAATCCTGGCTCTAGTGAAGAACCAGGACTGGGATCTGTTGCTAAAATGTAAACCTCATTGCAAGCATATTTAGGGACAAGTGGAACCTTTAGGGAAACCAATGGTATTAAAGGCCTCAGAAATGGGGGAAGGAGGACTTTATGCAATGTCAAACACGAGAGTTCTTATCTCCTGGACCATCTCCTATCCTTGAGGTGGGGTTATTGGTTTGAAATTGGACTTGGTGACTTTTCGTAAAAGATGTTTGATTCCATGTCTAGTTTGAGTTTCACACCCTTGGTTTTCAGGCCTAGTCTTAAATGTGTTTTTATGTGATAAGGGGTTTGGTTGGTTTGTTCAGAGTCACCAGTTTGTTTTATACCAAAAACAAACAAAGGATTCGGGTAGCCTTTTTGGGCTAATACTAAGGCATATTTTAAGTCTGCGGTTAATGCATAAATTTTTGTTGAGTGTGTTTGGTAACCGGGTTATGAGTGGGGGAGGTATTCAACACCCCGCTTGTTTTGTATGATTCCTTAATTATTTTTTTATTATTCCTCTTTGCATTAATTGATTACTTTTTAGTTATTTTATTAATTGTTTACAGATATTAGGTTAGAAATCTCTTAAACGTAGATGGGTGCTTAAGGAGGAAAATGATTCCAGTAAGAGGTGTAGGAATGTCACTCCAACCAGTAGAGGTACACAAGGGTGATTATATATAACTCCACCCTTATATAAGGGTGTTCATTAGTATGTATTTAAGTGCATGATAGAGGTTGGACTTAAAACAATTTGATATATCCTTCAAGGTTTGAGGATACATACAAAGGTGAGAGATGGGTGCATTTAAGTTATAATTAGTGTGTATGTGTTTGCAAGTTTGTATGAGTTGGAGCATTTATATATGTATATTTAGGGGATATTGCCTTGAGATAGTTTGATATCTCATTTTAATTACTTAGGTTTACTAGATAAAATTCGAAGGATGTGTGCATCTTGGTGGAGACTATATATCAAGACATATATTATCTAGCCTCGAGCTCACGAGAAAGATTCAGTATTGTGCCTACGTACCTAAGAGGAATTGGGATCAAAGCCTATGTATATCGCTCATGTACTTAATGGGTATACATTTAAGTGATTGAATATATTATTCCTCCTTGAGATAGTTTAATATCTCATTTAAGTTATGTATATGTAAGGTATTTGAGTTAAGATATGGGTGCATCTTGGTAGAGACAACATATCAAGAGACATATTTTCTAGGATCGAGCTCAAAATAAGTATTCGGTATTGCACCTATGTACTTCTGTGACCACAAGATCAAAGCCAAAGTAGTTCAGTTGATCACTATCTTAAATGTATTGTCTGTGCAAGTGTAGGACTTGGCTTTGGAGGGGAAGGGCTGGTGTAGGGAATATCAGGATGCGAATGAACCGTATGATGCCTGATATTGGCAAATAACCTTATAATATCCAGGTGATAACTAATCGAGAGGTATTATCATTAAGACTAGTTTAAAGGTCTATGAATGGAAGGGTTGGGTTCTAAGCGAAGATGGTGTATTAAGGATGTAATGTGATACTATTGAGTAGAAGAACATGACACTACATCTTGATATTGGGGTCGACTTGGAGAATTCGGGGAGAAGGACTTGGAATGGAAGCATCCCTATGTGACACCCCGACTAATAAAATACCGGGTAGCTACTCCTTTATTAAATTAATTCAAAATGCCAAGTTGGTTCAGTTAATAGCATCACTGTCGAAAACATTTTAATAATTACTAACCACCTAGTATTTAAAAAGTAAGTGCCAAATTTTAAGTTAAGTCTGATTAACATGCAATAAACGAATAATGGAAGAACAACATAATCCATTCAGCATAACGAAGTAATGAAGTAACCAACAATTAATAATAATAAGTCCGGAGGAAAAACTCCTCACAACAGTCCCACAACTAAAATTATATGAAAAATCTGAATCCTGAATAATTACATGCCAAAAGTCTTAATACTGAGATAAATGAAATGTCTCTAAAAGAAATGGGCGACATGCCCTACAACTGATAACTGATAAATATCGAGTCAAGATAGATGAAGCGTCTACAAGCAAAGTCCTGTAACTTCCACAAACAGCTACAGCTCGTCACCTGAATGAGAATCCTAAGCATGGTGTCCTTGTGGCTGCGCACCTAAAATGGTTTTTACAAAAATAGATTTGAAAGCAAATGGGTCAGAGCCCGAAAGTGGAAATCATTTTGAAAACAGCAAGTGTTTTAATAAGATTAAAACATTAAATGCAAAATACATGTTAGGACGTGCACTCACATGAACTTCTCACCTCTCGACTACATGTGCACTCCTAACGTACCGTACCCATCTAAATAACATACATATCTAACCAAACCGTAATAAGTTCTACCCCTTACTACTCGATTCCCATATTACATTCTAGCGTTATCAAATAAATAGAGGGCTTTAATTAAACTCAGATTCTCAATTAGTAATACCATGCACTATCGATTAACCCGTTATGTTTTCTCAAAACATTACCATAATTATATGCACAATATCAACATGAAAGTTCCCATTAATTAAGTGTATATTATTCACATCATAAATATACAATACAAGAACCCCGAGACTAAGCTGCGGTGCACACATACTCTGCTATCTATCCCGGTACATCACGTACATAAGGATCACGTATTCCGAATCTCTCAGGAATCGTTCTCAGATAACAACATCACAAATAATGGAGGCGAACACAGTCACATCACATGGGTCACGCACATACCTGCGCTCCCACAATCAATAGACTTATTAACATCCCAATAAGTCCTTCTCTGACCTATGTTCATCGAGGTAACCAGTCTAAATCCGGGCAACACAAGGATTAGAGGGCCTTAAGCGAACGCAAACCTCCCGCGATAGCAAGTATGGTAGGTATGTCATACATATAAAATCAATACATATACTAAGTATTCACACATCTTAGTAGTCACCATAATATATTGGTGGTACACTTCTCATTCTCGTATCGACATATAATAGATCACAATTTATATGTTCCCGGTTAATATAATAAATTAGACCGTCAATAGTTCTCACATCGTAATAGACACTCACGTCCCACTTCATATTTTCCCTTAGGTTCAAATTACACTACTAGGTTTGACTCCTCATTATATCCCAAACATCCCAAATATCACCATTAATCATTAAAGGAAGGTTATCTCTATGTATACACAAGGTTACGGGACACTCGGGATCAAAATAGGCTAAAAAGCCTAAACTGTCAACTCGTTCGAAGTCTCGTTCGAACGACGCTATTCGAACGAGAGTTCGTTCGAACGAACTGGGCTATCTAATGAGGTCTCGTTCGAACGAGATTATCGAACGAACTTCACCCTCGTTAGAAGTCAAAGGTCAACTCGTTAGAAGCTCGTTCGAACGACCTGGGCAAGTCTTCTAACGAGTGGCCAGTTTCGAGCCCAGAAATCCTTATTTCGTTTTTCCCAATCTTCTTCACTCCTAATCCCACATAAAAATTGACCCAACATCATTTTAAGGTTCATAATTCATACTAAACACTCATAGGTCATAATCAAACGTTTATATAGGGCTAACTCATCTTAAACATCATCAAATCTTCAAATCTCTTCATTTATCCCCAAATTATATGAACATGAACCCTAACATTTATAAATCATCATTGAACCTACTAAAATCCGTTTTTGTTTCATCCAAAATATTATTAACATCAGAATAATCGCCTACATATAATTCTACATGCAATTCCTCATTAATATGTAAGATTCTATTTCCAATTTAATGGGTTTTTCATTAACTCCCAAGAACAATTAGATTTTTATCAATTCCTACACATGGAAGAAGCATTCTCTGAAATTAATTGGAATTAAACCACTTGCCTTATTGGAATCTCTGATTTGATGATGAATTTGATGGATGGTTCTCTCTCTCCCTGCAGAATCCTTCTATCTCTCCCTCTACAAGCTTTTCTTCTCCAAAGTCAATGGTGGCTAGGGTTTGTGCTTTAGGAACTCTTTGGAACCAATTTCTATAACCTCCGTAGTCTATTTGGTTATTAGTGGGATTAGTGGGTTGTTTCCAAATCAGATATTAATTCCCAATTTTCGTAGGTTTTAATTCCCAAAAATCCAAAATTACCAAACTACCCTTATACGTTGTCGGTATGCCTAAAAATGCCCCGGGACCCAAACCAAACCCCCGGCTAGTGTTTTCTGACTATTTTGACCCTTCCGGACGCGTTGGCGCACTCAAAACGACCATACAATTTATAGAAATAAAATTCACTTTTTAATTATCATAATTATATACCATGACGCGACTGTCACACGCGTCTCAACAAAATTTCCAAATTGCCGTCTTTCAATCTCACGACAAATTTCATAATTCAAAATTCATATATAATCATATATGCACATATAATCAAATACCAACTCGCGTCTCGTTAGTATTTTAATCCGGATTAATTTCTAATTAATACGCATTTAATTTAATTAATCCCATAAAATAAATATCACAAAAATACGGGGTATTACATACTTCCCCCCTAATAACTGAATTTCGTCCCGAAATTCGGGACTAGAAAGTACCTGGTAAGAACAACTCTGGATAACGTTCGCGCATCTCATCCTCGCGCTCCAATGTGGACTCCTCGACATTATGATGTCTCCACTGAATACGCACTAACGGAACTATCTTTGACCGCAGTTTCCGCTCACTTCAGTCCAAAATAGCAATCGGCCCCTCGTCGTAGGAGCTATCAGGTTGGAGATCGATGTCCTCCAAAGAAATATGAGAATGAGCCAAATTGTCTCTAAGATATTTCCTTAGAGAGGAAATATGAAACACATCGTGAATCCGATGTAAATGTTCCGGTAATCCAAGCCTATACGCAACCGGTCCAATCCGCTCAATAATAGGAAATGGTCCCACAAATCTCGGTGCCAATTCCCTTTCTTCCCGAAACGCATAATCCCCTTCATCGGAGATACTCTGAGCAAAACCTGGTCCCCCACTTTGAACTCCATGAAGAATCTCTTCGCATCAGCATAGCTCTTCTGCCGATCTTGAGCTACCTGAATGCGACTCCGAATCAATTCTATCCTTGCCGAAGTATCCTGAATCACTTCCGGCCCAAGTAGTTTGTTGCCCCCCACCTCCAACCAACATGCTGGGCAACGACAAGGTCTACCATACAACGCCTCAAATGGAGCCATGCCAATAGTGAACTGGTAGGAGTTGTTGTAAGCAAACTCCACTAGTGGAAGATACTGCTCCCATCCACCCCCAAAATCAATGATACTCATACGTAGCATGTCCTATAACATCTGATTTGTATGCTCAGTTTGTCCATCGGTCTGCGGGTGATACGTCGTACTCAACCGCAATTCAGTGCCCATGGCCTTCTGAAAACTCTCCCAAAACCGTGAAACAAATATCTTGTCTCAATCATACACGATATTTAGGGGCACGCCGTGAAGTCTCACTATCTCTGAAATAAAGAGCTGGGCATACTGTCCCGCAGTTTAGTCTGTCCTTACGGGTAGAAAATGAGCAACTTTAGTCAACCTGTCCACAATTACCCAAATGGAGTCGTGACCTCTCAGTGACGTAGGATACCCCATGATAAAGTCCATGGAGATGCTCTCCCACATCCACATCGGGACCTCCAATGGCTGTAGGAGTACTGCCGGTCTCTGATGATCCACTTTTACTAGCTGACAAGTGGCGCATTTAGAAACAAACTCGGCAATATCTCTCTTCATCCCGCTCCACTAATACTGTCGTCTCATGTCTTGGTACATTTTGTCCCCACTGGGATGTACCGTGAATCGTGAGCCGTGCGACTCTGCCATCACCTCGTGCCGCAATTCCCCCCCTTCCGGAACTACCAATCTTCCATTGAAGCATAATCCCCCGTCTGAGCTAACGGTATAGGACTCGGCTCCCTCTGCTAATAATCGAACTATCTGCCCCTGACAGAACGAGTCATTTGTCTATGCCCTTACTACCTTCGTGACAATCTGAGGTGTAATGGTCATCACAGACATGAACGATCGGGCCACTGCATCCTGGTGTCTCAATTCCTTTCACTTGGCCTTCCATACCTCTGCCACTTCATCTACTGGCCTACGGCTCAACGTGTCTGCTACCACGTTAGCCTTCCCCGGGTGATACTGGATATCAAACTGGTAGTCCTTCACAAACTCAAGCCACCTTCACTGCCGCATATTCAACTCCTTCTGCGTGAATAGGTACTGTAAGGACTTGTGGTCCGTGAACAATCAAAACTTCTCCCCCAACAGGTAATGTCTCCATATCCGAAGGGCAAATACAACTGCCGCCAACTCCAAGTCATGAGTGGGGTAATTCTTCTCGTGAGGCTTTAGCTTACGGGAAGCATAAGCTATGGCCTGACTCTCCTGCTGTAATACACCTCCTAGTCCTTGCAAGGACGCATCGGTGTAGACTAAATACTCAACTCCCGGTATCGACAATGCTAACACAGGTGCTGAGGTCAACTTATCCTTCAACTCATCTAATGCTAACTGACAGGCATCACTCCAGATGAATGGCACACCCTTACGAGTCAGATGTGTCAAAGGACCTGCTATCTTCGAAAATCCCCGAATGAACCTCCTGTAGTATCCTGCTAGACCCAAGAAACTACGGATCTCCGTTGGTGTCGTGGGCTGTCCCCACTCCCTCACCGCGGATACCTTCCTCGGATCAACAGATATTCCCCGGTCGGAAATAATGTGTCCCAAAAACTGGACCTCCTTCAGCCAAAACCCGCACTTCTCATACTTTGCATACAGCTCATTTTGACATAGCGTCTGCAAAACTTGCCTCAAATGCTCAGCGTGCTCCTCCTCTGTCTGGGAGTAAACCAGAATATCATCAATGAAGACAATGACAAACTGATCCAGGAAATCCCTGAACACTCTATTCATCAAGTCCATAAACACGGCTGAAGCATTGGTCAAACCAAAAGGCATAACCCGAAACTCGTAAGAACCATATCTCGATAAGAACGCAGTCTTCGAGACGTCCTCCTCACGGATACGCAACTGATGGTATCCCGATCTCAAATCAATCTTTCAGAAGAAGGAAGCTCCTCTCAACTGGTCGAATAAGTCATCGATTCGAGGCAACGGATACTTATTCCGTATCGTGACCTTATTCAACTCTCGGTAGTCCACACACAATCTCAGTGAACCATCTCTCTTCTTCACGAACAACACAGGGGCACCCCACGGTGAAGTACTCCTCTGAATAAACCCCTGACCCAACAACTGCTTAATCTGATCCCGTAACTCCCTCATCTCAGCTGGAGCCATACGGTACGGTGCGCGTGCTATAGGTCTCGTATCTGGCAATAAGTCTATAACAAAGTCTATCTCTCGACTGGGGGGTAGGCCTGGTATCTCCTGAAACACATCGGAATACTCCCTGACAACTGGGATCGAATCTAAAGGAATCACAACCTCCTTAGAGGTATCCTCCTCTAGGTAATATAAATGAGCGATCGAGCCTCCCTCTGCGCGAGGCATCGCCACTACAAACATCTCTTGCCCCGGAATGGCAAAAACAATGCTCCCACCGAAGCAATCAATCACGGCTCTATAATCTGCGAGTCAATCCATACCGATAATCACATCGTGAACATGCATATCTAATACCAACATATCTACAGGTAATACCAGACTACCAATCTCTACCCCCACTCCCCGGCATATAAAGAAAATAAGTGACCCACTCCCCAATGGTGAGTCTACACACGTCACTGTGCTCTCTGCCGTAGCTAACAACCCTAAGGCTTTCGTAAAATGTGTAGCTATAAAATAATGCGTTGCCCCCGTATCAAACAAAACCCGACCCATAGTACCATGGATAGGAAACATGCCCTCAATCGCGGGTGGTGCCTGCGGAGCTGCTTCCTGGTGGACGTTATAGACACGTCCATACTGTAACTGTCCCTGTTGCACAGGAACTGCTGGAATGGCTGGAAGAGCTGGCACCTGGGCTGGAGCTGGAAGGGCTGGTGGAAAAAGTGGCCTCTGTGGCTCATGTCGAGCACCCTGCTGCTGTTGCGGGGCCCTACCCCTATCAGGACAGTCCTGGCGTTTATGACCAGTCTTGCCACAAACAAAACACTTCCCCGAGAAGTTCCCCCCTCTCTGTCCCTGCTGTCCCCGGCCCTGGTGGCCGTTACCGTTCCTCCACTGGCCCTGCTGGCCCTGCTGATACTGATGCTGACCATTCTGACCCTACTGGTTCTGATGGTCGTTCGGACCCTGATGGCCCTGCCGGAAACCTCCCTGTGCGTGCCTGAAATTTCCTGACCTGAACCTCTTGTGATCCCCCTGCTGGGAAACCTGATCACCCTGTCTCTGCCCCTGAACAGAATGTGCCCCACTGGCACCATTTCCCCCAGTCCTGCCCTGATGGTTGGACTCTCCTAACCTCTTGCCTTCAGTCATGTGAAAGCGATGATCCTGGCAATGGAGCAATGCAACGTTAACCACATATGAATAAGTGGCTAACGAGAGGTTCCCTAACAAGTGCTGACGAATCCTACATGTCAACCCGTCCGTAAATTTCTGTATCTTCTTCTCCTCAGTCGGTATCTCATCTGAAACAATGTTCAGAAGATCAGTAAATTCGGCCTCATACTCGGCCACAGTCTTACCCTCCTGCTTGAGGCTCATCAACTTCCTCCTCATCTCCGTGTGAACAGCTGACGGAAAGTACTTGCGGTCGAACCGCACCCAAAACTCCTGGATAGTAAGAGTATCTCTCTCCTCCACGGTGGTAATAGACTCCCACCACTGTAGTGCAGACCCTACTAGCTTAAAGGTAGCTAGTATCTGCTTCTGAACATCTGTGCACTCATACATCCTCAAGTGTTGCTGGATGTCCTTCCTCCACTGACTCGAAACTACCACATCGGAGCTACCTGCGAACTCCGAAGGGTGTGCTTTCTGAAAAGCATCACGTACACATTTCCAAGCAGACGGGAATGCATGAGCCTGAACTGGCGCGGCTATCGGCGCCTGAGGTGGTGCCTGCTGAACTACTTCTAGTGCGGCATTTACCGCCTGGGCCACAATGGCTGCAACCTCGGCGGCATTCATCGTGCCCTGAACTGGTACGGGCTACGGTTCTGGCGTTACATCCCTGGGAACCCGTTGTGCACGTCATGGAGGCATCTGAAATAAGAATGAAGTTTATAAGTTCGCAGTTATAAACTTAAAATAGCTGAAGAACGTAGCATATACAAAAGAATACAACAGTCCTAAGATATAGGGCTCTACATCAAAGAAAGCTCAGCGGAAAACTTAATAAGCCGTACAGATCCTAAAGGACACTAGAACCTAATGCTTTGATACCACCTGTGACACCCCGACTAATTAATTACCGGGTAGCTACTCCTCTATTAAATTAATTCAAAATGCCAAGTTGGTTCAGTTAATAGCATCACTGTCGAAAACATTTTAATAATTACTAACCACCTAGTATTTAAAAAGTAAGTGCCAAATTTTAAGTTAAGTCTGATTAACATGCAATAAACGAATAATGGAAGAACAACATAATCCATTCACCATAACGAAGTAATGAAGTAACCAACAATTAATAATAATAAGTCCGGAGGAAAAACTCCTCACAACAGTCCCACAACTAAAAATATATGACAAATCTGAATCCTGAATAATTACATGCCAAAAGTCTTAATATTGAGATAAATGAAATGTCTCTAAAAGAAATGGGCGACATGCCCTACAACTGATAACTGATAAATATCGAGTCAAGATAGATGAAGCGTCTACAAGCAAAGTCCTGTAACTTCCACAAACAGCTACAGCTCGTCACCTGAATGAGAATCCTAAGCATGGTGTCCTTGTGGCTGCGCACCTAAAATGGTTTTTATAAAAATAGATTTGAAAGCAAATGGGTCAGAGCCCGAAAGTGGAAATCATTTTGAAAAAAGCAAGTGTTTTAATAACATTAAAACATTAAATACAAAATACATGTTAGGACGTGCACTCACATGAACTTATCACCTCTCGACTACATGTGCACTCCTAACGTACCGTACCCATCTAAATAACATACATATCTAACCAAACCGTAATAAGTTCTACCCCTTACTACTCGATTCCCATATTACATTCTAGCGTTATCAAATAAATAGAGGGCTTTACTTAAACTCAGATTCTCAATTAGTAATACCACGCACTATCGATTACCCGTTATCTTTTCTCAAAACATTACCATAATTATATGCACAATATCAACATGAAAGTTCCCATTAATTAAATGTATATTATTCACATCATAAATATACAATACAAGCACCCCGAGACTAAGCTGCGGTGCACACATACTCTGCTATCCATCCCGGTACATCACGTACATAAGGATCACGTATTCCGAATCTCTCAGGAATCGTTCTCAGATAACAACATCACAAATAATGGAGGCGAACACAGTCACATCACATGGGTCACGCACATACTTGCGCTCCCACGATCAGCAGACTTATTAACATCCCAATAAGTCCTTCTCTGACATATGTTCATCGAGGTAACCAGTCTAAATCCGGGCAACACAAAGATTAGAGGGCCCTAAGCGAACGCAAACCTCCCGTGATAGCAAGTATGGTAGGTATGTCATACACATAAAATCAATACATATACTAAGTATTCACACATCTTAGTAGTCACCATAATATATTGGTGGTACACTTCTCATTCTCGTACCGACATATAATACTACACAATTTATATGTTCCCGGTTAATATAATAAATTAGACCGTCAATAGTTCTCACTTCGTAATAGACACTCACGTACCACTTCATATTTTCCCTTAGGTTCAAACTACACTACTAGGTTTGACTCCTCATTATATCCCAAATATCACCATTAATCATTAAGGGAAGGTTATCTCTATGTATACACAAGGTTACGGGACACTCGGGATCAAAACAGGATAAAAAGCCTAAACTGTCAACTCGTTCGAACGAACTGGGCTATCTAACGAGGTCTCGTTCGAACGAGATTATCGAACGAACTTCACCCTCGTTAGAAGTCAAAGGTCAACTCGTTAGAAGCTCGTTCGAACGAGCTCGTTCGAACGACCTGGGCAGGTCTTCTAACGAGTGGCCAGTTTCGAGCCCAGAAATCCTTATTTCGTTTTTCCCAATCTTCTTCACTCCTAATCCCACATAAAAATTGACCCAACATCATTTTAAGGTTCATAATTCGTACTAAACACTCATAAGTCATAATCAAACGTTTATATAGGGCTAACTCATCTTAAACATCATCAAATCTTCAAATCTCTTCATTTATCCCCAAATTATATGAACATGAACCCTAACATTTATAAATCATCATTGAACCTACTAAAATCCGTTTTTGTTTCATCCAAAATATTATTAACATCAGAATAATCGCCTACATATAATTCTACATGCAATTCCTCATTAATATGTAAGATTCTATTTCCAATTTAATGGGCTTTTCATTAACTCCCAAGAATAATTAGATTTTTATCAATTCCTACACATGGAAGAAGCATTCTCTGAAATTAATTGGAATTAAACCACTTGCCTTATTGGAATCTATGATTTGATGACGAATTTGATGGATGGTTCTCTCTCTCCCTGCAGAATCCTTCTATCTCTCCCTCTACAAGCTTTTCTTCTCCAAAGTCAATGGTGGCTAGGGTTTGTGCTTTAGGAACTCTTTGGAACCAATTTCTATAACCTCCGAAGTCTATTTGGTTATTAGTGGGCTTAGTGGGTTGTTGCCAAATCAGATATTAATTCCCAATTTTCGTAGGTTTTAATTCCCAAAAATCCAAAATTACCAAACTACCCTTATACGTTGCCGGTATGGCCTTATAATGCCCCGGGACCCAAACCAAACCCCTGGCTAGTGTTTTCTGACTATTTCGACCCTTCTGGACGCGTTTGCGCACTCAAAATGACCATACGGTTTATAGAAATAAAATTTACTTTTTAATTATCATAATTATATACCATGATGCGACTGTCACACGCGTCTCAACAAAATTTCCAAATTGTCGTATTTCAATCTCACGACAAATTTCATAATTCAAAATTCATATATAATCATATATGCACATATAATCAAATACCAACTCGCATCTCGTTAGTATTTTAATCCGTATTAATTTCTAATTAATACGCATTTAATTTAATTAATCCCATAAAATAAATATCACAAAAATACGGGGTATTACACCCTAATAGATAATACATTATGAGGCATATTACATGTCTTGGGCTTCATGAATTTTTCTCGATATTACGCCTACATAGTTATAATAATGGGGTTATAGAATATATAGGTATGTTAAAATTATATGTAATGAGTGGTTTATATTAGGTTTGGAGGCATACCTAAGAAATAATACGTCGAGAGACGTATTATAAGGCTTGGACTTCACGAGTTTAGTTTGGTATAGCGCCTGTGTACCCGAGGATACTGATATCAAAACCAATGTATTGCCAACAAGAAGGGAATATTTATATGTGTATGCAATGGTATACCAGCTATACAATATATTACATTATGATATTTATAGAACCTAGTCCTGAATATAACATTTCGGTTGTGTTGGATTGATATATTTATATGTTAAAATAATGTCTAATTAGAGGTTGACATTTGATGAGTATTTAGATATGAAATCACATATTCAGGTGACTTCTTAGGGACGTGATTTATTTGTTTGAAAAAACGGCGGTATTAGTCGAATTTTAGACTCGATGCAAAGTTTTGGACTGATTCGACTCACGGACACTTTCCTTAGAATGGTTTTAAAGAGTTTGTCATGTTTTGTAATGGTATTTATGGAATTCGATTAGCATTTTTTTAACATATGAGAATGTCATGTAAATTAATAAAGGTGCTAGATTAGAAAACAAGAATTTGAAATATAAATGTTGTAAGTTCCATACCCGGACCCTAAAAGGGGGATCGGGTTAAAAGATGTAAATAGATATACACAATTTATTTCTCTCTCTCTCTCTCTCTCTCTCTCTCTCTCTCTATATATATATATATATATATATATATATATATATATATATATATATATATATATATATATATATACACACATGGGAGGTATTGCCCCAAAATTTAGGCAAATATTCTTTATACTCATGAAAATAGCTGACTTTTTTGTTTGGGGAGTGTCCCCTTTTCTAGTGATTTTCAATAGGACAAGCTTCTTCCACAAATGTTGAATTTCTTTGATTTGCTACAGAGGTTTGGCTCTATTTGGGACTCAAAAGAGACTTCGCAAAAGTAAAAGATTTTCTTCTGAGTGGATGAAATATGAGCTTCCTTGAGACTTTTAGAATGAGATTAAGCATCTTGAACTCTCGGAGAAGAAGAAAGTACGGGATCTTAGTGATTTTTCAAGTGCTCTAGATGATTTTCCAAGTGTTTAAAATGAGAGTTGGGGCCTCCATTTGTAGAAAATTGGGAGGATCCTTCTATCGTTCGATTGAAGGATAAGGGCCATAGATTTGGATGGGATGCCACGTGTATGATGGAGAAAATATTCAACAAGATTTTTTAATCATCACCCAGGGAGGGAGATTGTAGATAGGTAGAAGGAATCAAATGGAATTTGTCCAAATGGTTAAAGGATTTGGCCTTTGTTCGTATTTCATCGCATTGTTGTATTATTTTTTGTAACTTTTGACTCGTAACTCTGATTGATGAATGATTTTCACTATTGGAAAGACAATTCAAACATCTATCTGTTTATGGTTCCTAAATTAACCAATAATGAAATTTGTTAGGTAAAAAATACGCTTAAAGTGGTGGGTAGTGTTAATTTGTTTATTCCAAGGGCTATAGGGTTTGGATGGAAGCTTCGATTGGTGCATCTCATTCATTGTAAGGATATTTTAAATATATACAACTTTTGGGTTTACCAATTTCTCAAATTATGAATTTTGGTAGGTCCAAAATGTCCATAAATTGATATTTCATTTAAATCAGCTCAATCAGAACTACCCTTGACTTTGACATTTGAAGTGAGGCCCGAACGGGTGAAAGGAGTTTTTGATAAATGGTGTTTTGATACATAGGGTAAGTTGTAACGTTGCTTATGTCCATCTGGGCCAAGCTTCACATAATTTCAGGATATCCCATATGATTATGAGAGGTTTAGGGTTTTTCTATGAATGAAGTTATCATTTTTAGGCAATCATTCGTGACTTTATGAAGTTAGTGGTTTTGAAAAATGATGTACTATTAAGGATTTGGGATAAATAGAGGTGTCTAAGAGGTGGTCAACTAAAAGTGTGCCTGTGGACACTCTTCGTCGAAATTGACTGTCTGATTAATCCTTAATTGTGTGAGCGATTAGGTTATTCATCAAAGAGGATGAATTTATGATCGAGACCCAAAAAGTCTATATTGATGTCGCATGTGGAGCTATGGTAAGAGAGAACCTAAAGGTGTGGTGCAATACCAATGGGTTCTTGACATTGTGTTAGGGCTAGGAAAATATTTTTATGATTACTGCACGACTGATTAACCTTCTTGGTCAGCAGGGACCAAATAAATGTTGTTTAATTGTGATATTATGGTAATTAAAAGAACGAGAGGGAGAAAGCTACTGGGGTTTCGAGATAACTTATGACTCGTTATCCTTCTTGGTTAGCAGGAATCAAAAGTAAGGAGATTAAGTTTGAATGTATGGCGATTTAACACATCAAGAGGGAGAAATCTTTGGTGGGGTGCAGAGTATCTTGATCTTTGACTTTTGTTTAAGAAAATATTAAAAATAATCCCATCCATTCTGTATTAGGTCAATAGGGAGACTTAGATTATTTTGGACTGTAAGGATCCCTCTTTAAGGTCACGAGGGGACCGAGCGATTTCAAAGTACAAGGATTCCTATTTAAGGTTGCATAGGGTACCGAATTCGTTTATAGCATATGGATACCTATTTTAGGTCTCATTGCGGAACAAATTGGTTTGGAGCATAAGGATCCTTTTATAGATCACTTAGGGAACCAAGTTGCTTGAAGTCCAAGTATTCCTATTTTAGGTTTCATAGGGGATCGAGTTGTTTGAAGTGCGAGGCTTTCTATTATAGGTCGAGTAAGGGGACGAGTTATTTCAAGTGTTAGAATTCCTATAATAGGTCGCATAGGGGATCAAATTGGTTTTAACATAGGCTCCCTATTTTAGGTTGCGTCGGCGACCGAGTTGTTTGAAGAGCAAGGCTTTGTATTTAAGGTTGCACAGAGGAGCGAGTTGTTTGAAGTTTGGGGATTCCTAACTTCGATTGTGTAGGGGACTGAGTTGTTTGAAGTGTGGGGATTCTTTTTTTAGGCCGTGTAGGGGACTGAGCTCATTTTTAGATAGCAGTTACAATGTTACTCTTATTTATACAGTAAATAATGCCAAATTTGCATTTGAATAAAGTGTGACTATGATCTTTATATATATATATATATATATATATATATATATATATATATGTGTGTGTGTGTGTGTGTGTGTGTGTGTGTGTGTGTGTGTGTGTGTATGTGTGTGTGTGTGTGTGTGTGTGTGTGTGTGTGTATGTGTGTATGTGTGTGTGTGTGTGTGTGTGTGTGTGTGTGTGTGTGGAAACAAAAGTACCTTGTATTTTTGAGACATTTCTTTAGAAATGACTTTTAACTGCTTGATGGTGAGACATTTGTCTGTGATCACATCGAAGTGTGAGGGAATATAGATCCTCTTTCTTTTCTTTCGAACTAACAGGAGTGTATCTTGGTAATGATAGTGTTGTCCTGTATCCCTGATAGGGTGCCATTTTTGTAGGGACCTAGGTGAGTCTGCATGTAGATGATCTTTATCCTTGTTTGGTATTTATTTTTCTAGGGAGAAATGTATAGGGTTAGCGTGTTTTTCCCTTTTTGTCTTCTCTTTTGTTTTTTGTACTATTAGAATTTGTGTATATATAAATAATGATGACCCTGCAGAGTCATTAAAATTCTTTAGGACACTGTTTGATAACTTGACATTTAATTTATATTTACTTCTCCATTCCTTTGGGAGTGAGGTCACAATGGTCGTATATACGGTCGTCACGTAACATGTGTTTTTTTTGTATTTATTTAGACCGAGCCTAAAGTGATATATTGGGTTGCTTACATATCTCCGATTAAAAGGTAAGAGTGTGCCCCCGTAATTTTGAACATTTGAAATAATAATATCGGAGAGAATTAATTCTACATAGTTCTATCTAAAAACGAATAAAAGGTTGGGGACTTAAAGCATTTTAACTGACTATAAGCGAAAGTTTGGTGGCTTAAGTGGGCTTTTTGATCTAGGGATGAGAATATGTATGGTCTTTCATAGTATTCCATTCCCTGACGATCGATTGTTCTCTCCTTTTCCTTTTCATCTTATGCATGTTTAAGCAAAGAATTTCTTCAACCGATCAAGACTAAAACGTTAGGAAAATGTGAAACCATCGAGATTAGTTGAGCTAGCCTCCTCGCTAGAGTTTATTTTGGTGACTATATAGGGTCCTCCCCAATTAGGTGAGAATTTACTTCCGAGAATCCATATAGGTTTGAGATTCTCTTTCATTACTAGGTCAGCCTCTTGGATGTTTATCTTCTTGACTTTTTTATTGAATTCCTAGGAGATACACTATTGTTAGCCCTGGTTCTGGTAAGTTTATTTTAGCCTCCTCTCATCTTCATCATAGCTAGCTTAGACCCAATTGATTTCAACTAATTGGCTTTCAAGCATGACCCATAGTGATGGTAACTCAAGTTCCATGGGTAGGGATGCCTCCCTGCCATAAAATATTGATTAAGGGGTGGTACCGATAGAGTTTTTCCTTGTAGTATGATAAACCTAGAGGGGGTGTGGGAATTTTTTGGACCAATCATTATAGGTCTCGATTATCTTTCTAATGATGTTTTTATTTTTTGTTAGAAACCTCAACTGCTCTTTTAGATTGGGCTCTATAGGGGGTGACTTATGCCTAGTGATCTCGTACTCATATAATAGGGTCGAGACCTACTTTTCTCAAGTGAGATCCATTTTCTAACACTAATTCGCAAGGTACGCCGAAGCAGTAAATGATATTTTCTCATATGAATGTGGCCACTTTCTTAGGATTTAGAACTACATAGGATTCTGCCTTGATCCATTTAGTGAAGTAGTTGATAGCGACTAGGAAAACTCATTCCCTATGAAGGCCTTGGTATTTACCTTCCTTATGATGTTAGACTAGGGTATCTTAGTTCAATATATCTCTCTAGGAGGTCGATGTTGTTAGGGACATGTAACTGATATTTGAGGCACCTCTTGATGTACTTCATGCATTTCTTTTGTATGGTGGTCCAGTAGTATGACTTCTAGAGTACTTTTCTGGTGAAGGTATGTTAACTCCTATGTTCCCACATTCGCCGCTATTGATTTTGTCCATATTTTTTAGGGTTCCATCCCCTATAACACATTATAAGTCTATATTGCCAAATCCTCTTTTGTAGAGTTAGCTGCCATAAATGATGAATTAATATGAAAATTTTCGTAGGGTAGGTCGATAATTGGAGGAGGCATATGATGGTTATTGATTTTTATTGACCATGTTTTAGATATATTAGTATTAGATTGTGGATCCCATAGTTGTCTCATTGGTGTCCTTGACCTTGAAGAAGTATGACTGGTTTTTTCGACTGGTTATAGTGAAAGTGACTTTTGTAGTGCTCTCTGGCATGTCGATCATGTAGGCCAGAGTGACAAGTGCGTCTGCGAAGTTTTTTATCTCTCGATTCCATTAGCCTAGTATTTGACAAATAACTATGATGGAATCTCCATAAGCTCTCAGTCAGTGATCTATATTCCCAAGGCAATTTTGAGGCATGTGAGGCAAGCCTTGCACTCAACCATGTTATCGATGCACTCGTATGTGATCTTAATGGAAAAGGTTAGTATTCGTGAGTTATGGGATATGAGGAGCATATTGATGCCAAATTCTCTTTTATTAGAGGCTCCATTGAAGTAGATTTCCAAAGTTTCTTATATCATTTAGGGCGAAGAGATTCTCATAAGGGGTTTTATCTTCCTAATCTGACAAGGGATGTCTTGTTAGGAGGTTAGAGATGGCTCACCATTTAGTGGCTTTCTGCATGACATATATGATTTTGAATTCAAATAGGATTAGAATCCTCTTAGTTATCCAGCTAGGGAGAGTAGGTTTCTCAAAGAGGTATTTTAGGGGATCCATCCTGGAGATGAGTCATATGGTAAAGTACATCATGTAGTATCGTAGTTAATCAGTGATTCATATGAAGGATACACATGCCTTTTCCAAGGCCGTGAATTTGAGATTATAAGAGACTGGAGTTTTATCGACATAATAGATGACATATTTGTTTTGAGAGCTCTCTATGTATTGGGTCAATGTGTCTCTAATAGCCGTGTCGGTTATGGTCATGTAAAGAAGGAGTGGTTGCCTTTGATAAGGAGGAACCAAGACCGGTGGATGAGTGAGGCACTCTTATTTTTTCTCGAATGCATCTTGGAATTGAGAGTTCCATTGTTTCGATTAGTCCTTACTGATTATTTGAAAAATTAGGTCATAAATGATGGTGAGATGGTTGATGAATTGGCTTCTGAACTGTACTTAGCCCACGAACCCTCTGAATTCTTTTCCTATTTTAGGCAATGGCTTTTCCCATATGGCGTTAACTATGGTAGGGTTTACTTGGATTATGTTTTTACTGATGATGAAGACAAGTACCTTCCCTTTAGTTACTCCAAAGATACACTTTTATGGATTTAGCATAATTTTGAATATGCGTAACCATTGGAAAAAATTTCAAAGTTACGAGATGTGTCCTTCTCTATATCTAGATTTGGGAATCATGTCATCTACTTAGACTTCCATTTCCTTATGTATAAGGTCACGTAGGATGGCTATGGCCCCTGTCTGATAAGTTGTACCATCATTTTTTTACCTCAGAGGGAATGACCAAATAATAATATATCCCCCAAGGGGTAATGAACCCAATTTTTTCTTGATGGTCAGGGTGCATTTTGATCTGGTTATAACTTAGGAATCCATCAACTAATTACTTGGGTTCGTTAATAGTTATGCTGTTTACGAATAAGTTAATTTTTGGAAGGATAAACAATATTTAGGTCAGGCCCAATTGAGATGCCTGTAGTCTATGCACATTCAAACTTTGATGTTAATTTTGGGCACCGATACGATGCTGGTTAGCCACATAGGATGCTCAATCACTCGAATGAATCTGACACTGATCTACTTTTCTACTTCTTTCTTTACCTTTACGGACCATTCGGGTATTAGTTTACATATAATTTTTTTATGGGTTTTTCATTAGGGAGATTATATATCTTATGCATGATAATATATGGGTCGATTTCGGTGATATTGGTGTAGGACTAGGAGAAATTATCCACAAAACTGGTAAGGAGGTTCGTGAGTTCTTTTTGTTCATTCAAATCTACGAAAGACCCTATTTGAAACTGATTGGGGTTTTAAGAGTGCCCAAGTTTATTGCATCATCCTTATTGAAATACATATGCATGTTTTTACTTTGGTTGAGTTTTTGTAAGCCTTTTATGTATTTTATGTCGGTAGATTTATCATTTTTAGAGGTGACTTATAATCCATTGTTGGACTCATAATCATCACTTGTAACACTCATAGGCAAATACTAAAAGTCAATATTTATTATACCATAAAGGGGAGGGAGAAAAACATTGATAATAGTAGAGGGGATAGGAGAATGTTTAGCTAATGGGATATACTCAAGGGACCCTCGTCTGATGGGTGATGGGATGAATTTGGTAGAGGTTTAATTATTTAACAAATGCAGTTCATGTAATGTTAGCGATGAAGGGACTAGTAACTATAAAGGTGGCTCTGGATCAACCCTTAAGTGTTTTGTAACCTCAGTATGAACCGTGAGCTGGGGTATGCAGTGTTTCTTGAGCACATATTTCTTTCCATTGTGGGTGGCCTTTAGGAGTCTAGTAAGATCTTTGATAGGGTTTTTGAAAGGGCTTACCATAAAGAAGGTTTTCAACAAGAGATGTTAACTCTCCTCATTCCACTCATAATCCAATCAGCATTTACTGGTCATATCTTGAGGCTCGATCAAATGCGGTGTTTCAAGTGAGAGGGTTATGGAGTCCGAGCACTGCACCAATTCTGTCGAATTATCACGGTGATTGACCGTGACAAGTCCAACTTGTCAAGGATGATGATCAACCATCACTCCATTCTAGTGCATCTAAGGTGGCCAATGTAATGTACCAACTGTGGAAGAATTCAATGGGATTTAGGTCGGTGGTTCCTAATATGGCTACCAAAGTAGTATCAACAGGAAATAGCCCAAGTAAACCCCGTTCGGAATCTGGATGGGCGGCTTTCTTATCTGTTGTGGTAACCCATTGTACATTATGTTCACCCTAGTGGACGGTGTGGGCTTTCCTGCAATCTATGAATAATCCTTCCTAGTTGAGAATTTCCATTCTTGGCTATAGGTAACTCTTAGTTTCACCCTACCCGACTCGGGGAGTCCGTTATGGGGGGGAGTCTTTTTTCACACCTCATATTTTTGGGAAAATTTTAAATTACACGTGTGCTCGATAATTAATTAATTTGCGAAACAGAGTGAACTGAATAAATGTTAAATAACGAATATTGGATTAAAATTTATGTGTTATTATATTTACTTGTGTGATAAGTAAATGAAAACATGTTAATATTCATCATGTCGTAAGCCAGAAAAATAGCGGGTTTGATGGTATCTCATGTGGGATGCGTGTGTGGAGTCATGTTGGGAATGAGATGGGAAGTATGATGGGCATCATGGATGGTGATTTTGAGTGCATTGATGATCCGAAATGGGTAGAGATAGTCAGAATTATGTACCCGGGGTTATAATTAGGTTTCAGGAACTTTTTAGAGTAAATAGGACATGTATAGGGGCATTCGAGTCATTTTTTATTTAACCCTAAACATAATTTTGTGATTTGTGATATAATTAGGGAAGGTGGATGGAGTGTGCATCCATTATTACATTTCAAAAGACCTAGAATTGAGAGAGAGGAGAAAATAGAAGAGAGAACAAAAGAGAAAGTGAAAAGCAGCACCTGAGAAGAAAATTATGGCAATTCTGGGCCTTGAATCATTATGTGAAGAGGATTGAAAGTGGGAAAAATAAGATTCTCTATGATTAAAGGCAAGTGTTTAACTTTCTTTGATATTTTATGTTGTGCTTATAATTCATATTAGAGCTGGTGTAAAAATATGGATTTGGGGGGTGGGATTCACATGTAAAACTAGATTTTTGGATTTAAATTATTGCGTAGCAAATTAAAAATAAATTCATGTTAAATCTGGTAGGATCTAAATTATAAAGATGCGATCTATAAGGAAAAGTACGTGAATTAATGAAATCTTGATTAAAGATTATGGAACTGATTGATTTTTGAATAAATAGGTTGAATACCATGATTTGAATTGCCATCGAATGAATTCGAATGTTAAAAATGAGTTGGATCATGTTTAAAATTGATAGATGTAGTAAGCTAGGGTTTGATTGGTAAAAGATATTGATTTGTTTATTGGGGAGATGATGAAAGTCGTTTCAACTAATCAGGCCACTGCCTAGAATCAAATCGATTCGTCCTTCCACAGGAAAATCGGTTTGGGTTAGGAATATGAGTCAATTCAAACCTGCTGTGAAGTATACTTTGTTTGGGTTATTCCATTGACCGTTTGGGTTTAATTTAATTTAGGGAGTTCGTAATGTGACTTCCAACTTCTGAAAAAATGTGGGAAATATTATATTTACCTTGGGTTAGCCAGGAAACAAATACGAGTATATTTGTACAGGTGTTTTAGAGTGAATAACACTCAGATTATTATTATTAATGAAATCGATTTGGGATTTCGACTAGAATTGGGATACGATCTTGAGTAGAATAGCTTAGTTCCCAGAATAATAACGATAATTTTGAATTAATTATAAGTAAGTGACTACTTATGTATTCGGGAGTCAATATTAGATTCGAAAATTATGAGCTAGTTCTATGAGGGATATATGCACGTTTAGCGAGTAATATATATATATATATATATATATATATATATATATATATATATATATATATATATAAATATATATATGTGTGTGTGTGTGTGTGTGTGTGTGTGTGTGTGTGTGTGTGTGTGTGTGTGTGTGTATGTGTGTGTGTGTGTGATTAATATATGTTGAAACATACCTACTCTATGGATAATATCATTAGAGGTTATGCATAGTGGGCGGTCCACCCTGATGTTGACCAGTAGTTGTTGGATAGGTTCCCCAAGTCATAGGTATGTCTCATGACCAATGTTTGTGAGTTTAGAGTCCAGTGAGGAAGTGTGGTATGGTTATGACCCACGGATGTAAGACTATGTCCGCCTTCATTTATGTGTTTACATCTTGGGTCTGGTGGAGAGATTCCACTCTGTTACCCCAAGAGTGGTACGTGATGTACCTAAATCCCAAATGCATTATAGAGAATGCATCCGCGAGGTTAAGCTCTTGGGATTTATATACATATATAGTGAGTGATATATATGTATTTGTACGAGATGTGATATGTGTATGTGTATATATGCGTGTTAAATACATACGAATGAATTAAAGAAATGTGCGAGCGGTAAATTATATGCATCTGGGAGGATAAGTCGAAGTTGTTATGTTTATATATATAAAAGTGATATGTGTGTATGTGTGAAGTAAATGCATGTGTGAACATTGAAATTATAACTAGTGTAAATTTATGTGAAATGGTTAACGAAAAGATTATAATTAAGAATTATAATGATATAGCTCAGGTGATAGCTAAATAAGAAATGAAGCAATGTAAGAATACGTGTAGCACGGTTGGGCTAGAAGATTAGTGTGTGGAACTAGTTAAATGGTGGTACTAGTTAATGTGGTGTCGCACTCGCATTTTATATTTATTATTGTATTGAACACTTGAAAAATAGTTTCAAATGGTTTTTGGGCTCTCACCCGTATCAAAATATTTTAAAAAACCTTTAGGTTCTTAGCCACGGGGACGTTAAACTTAGGTATCTTTTTGGTCAGACGATGTTGCAGTAGCTGTGGATGCTTGCAGGTATTGATTAGATGCTTCTATCCTTGTGATCGAGATAGGATGTTTCTTCAGATTTTATTTCAAGCATGTCGCCAAGTTAGAAAGTATAGTATTATTAAGACTGTATTCTTTTCAGTTTCAGTTGGACTTTTGTATTGGATAATTACCAACAGTAATCGGATAACTTATTTATTTCACCTTGTTCCGTATTCATTTTATTTTGTGATGAATGTGTATACTAATTAGATGGAATGGGTGGTTCCATTGATTAACGGTTTTTAAAGAAAGTTAAGTGGTTAAAGAGTTTTAAAATTTTGACACCAAGCCTAATAGGTTATTAGTAATTAAATATATTTTCAATAGTGATGCTAAGAATGAACCAAATAAGATTCCTGTTTTATTTTAGTAGAGGATTGATCACTAATTATTTGAATGAGCGGGGTGTGACAGATGGTATCAGAGCATCAGGTTCTAGTGTCCTTACGTACTGTGCGGGCTTACTACATTTTAAGCGTTGCTTTATCTTTGATGTAGTGCCCTATGCTTAGGACTGTTGATTCATATTGCGCTTTTACATTTATCTTCTACTGTGTATAACTGAATAGAATCTTATACAAGCTCGATTTTTTTCAGATGCCGAATAGGAGAGGATGACCAGATAGGTCCGCAAGAAGGTCCACAAAAGGATATGTTCGACTAGATTCGTAGACTATTCAGGGAATGGTGAGCACAGTAAAGGTGATCACTATTATTGCTCAGGCAGTTAATGCCGCGATGACCGCCATGGAGTATTAATTTCCCCATGCACCACCACAACAGCTAGTGGCACCGATTGAGGCTCACCCAAGGCAGTCAGTATGGGAAACAGTCAGAGGGGCCCTTTAGAAGCGATATCCATTGGAATTTTAGGGATATGAAAATGTTGTAGTAGATAGCCGATGGAAGAAGGATATCCATGGGTATTTATGTATGGTAGTGTGTAGTGACACACAGAAACAAATATTGATGACTTTTTGGCTCGTAGGAGCGATGTTGTAGTCGTGGGAGTTAGTAACCACATATGAGGAGGGAGACACCTTGACTATCAGGGAATTTTATGTGCAGTTTGATTGTAAGTTCTTTCCATCTGTTGTTCAAACAAAGATGCGAATTAAGTTTTTAGACTAACCATGGAAGGGCCGGATAGTTGACGATTATGAGGAAGAATTCATTCATTTAGTGAACTTCATACCCCACGAGGTGGATATGTAGGAGAAAAGGGTCCTTAAGTTTGTTAATAGATTCACATGGAGGATTCACGAATATTTATTGGAAATTTGACATTAATGACTTATGTTGGTGTAGTTAATGCGTCACATTTACACTGTCAAGATCATCGCTCCCATTTGAAAGGAGCCAAGAGATTCGGAGAGTCTAGCCTTCAAGGAAAGACTAGAAATAACAATGCCAGTGGGTCACCAAAGAGGGATACCTAGTAGGGGGTCCGCCTAAGAGATTTAAATTAGGGGGATTCCGACCGGGTGCCAGTGGATTCAGGTAGGGCCATCAGGGTCAGCAATATGTTCCATAGGGTTAACGAAGATAAGGTAAAAATAGGGGTGGCCATCAGGGCCGAGGTCACCAAGGCCCGACAGCAGGGCAACTCGGATATGCCAGTGGGGCAAGAGATATGGGGAGTTCTCGATCATGTATTTATATGTGGAGAGCAGGGCCACATTCATCGAGCTTGTCAACAATGAGCAAAGGGACAGCAGCAGGGTGACCATCAGGGTAAATAATTGAAATACGCTTTAAATAAGTTTTTATGTGAGTATTACGTCCAGGAATCGATTGAATTGCCAGTGCCTTTGGCAATTAAAGGTTTAATTTTATCCATGGGCAAATGAGGTAAGTTTTGTGTGACACGGTTGCGTCATTGTATTTTATTAGCACTAGATTCCTGCATGAGATGGGTTTAGTGGATGTATTATTAGCATTACGATTATGTGTATATATTTACCGTTGGCTAGCGGGGCTCTCTTTGATCCCATTTGCAAGGGGAGTAGGTGTGGACAGTAGGAGGATATATTTATATGGATCTAATCATTTTTTAGAGTAATGATAGTCGAGTATGATATTATCTTAGGTATGGACTGGTTAGCGATGATTTGAGCGATGGCGGATTGTCTCAGTAAGACCATCGTGCACACTGTTCCAGGGCCGTATGTGCTATTTTTGCGATGTCTCATTCTAAAAAAGGGTCAGGCCGGCATTTATATTGTATTATAAAGGAGACTTCAAGGAACATAATTGTCTCGTTGTATTCAATCCATGTGCATAGGGACTTTACTGATGTGATTTAGGGAATATTAAGGTTACTACCGAGCTGAGAGATTGAGCTCATTATTGCTTCGGCATTGGGGACTTTGTGATTGTGCGAGCGTCGTAGTGTATGACTCCGTTAAATATATGGGATTTTAGGATTAGAGTTATACATCTGGGGTAGGATTTTAAGTGTCCCGATTCTGTGCTTTGGGGCTACGGATCTCGATAATTGACAATGCTAGGTAGTAGTGTATCCGGGGGGTCCTTGTTTTGATTTTTCTTGCGAGACGTCCCACGTATAAACCCTAGTGAGTGTCAAGAGTAGGGAAATGTGTTGGGTACTAGGGCATGGGTTTAGTACTTTAGTTATTACAAATGTATGTAGAAAAACTTTAAGTTGAGAGCTACTATTACGATATATGGCTAGTGGAGCCAAGTAGTGCTGTGTAGAAAGCACTGAGAACGTTAGCACCACTAGTTGATAGGTGGGTAATATAGAGGATAATTAACTCGTGTGTTGTCGGGTGATCAAGTATACCCTTATTGTATGGACATGTCAAGCATACAAGGCCGAGTTTGATATAAGTGTGTTACAACTATTATAATCATGCAAAATTTCACAGGTTATAAGGTGTATATGCACCTTAGTTAGTTTGATTTTCAGTATCGTCCGAGATAAGAGGATGTGGAAATAAATGTGGTGAGTTGTATGCCTTTAGAGAAGTTAGAAACAAAGTTGGAATAGCAAGATGGACTGACCTACATTAGAGGAAGAAGATCATTCAGATATATACAGCAAGGAGAACTACCACATCCGAGATGGACTGAAAATTATGAAGACGTATGCACGGTATCACTCTTGTCGAGGGTGGATCCAACAATTGTGGAGAATAGAGCGGAGTCGTACTCAGTCTAGTTCTAAAGGTGGCTTGCGTATAAATTGGTGTAACACTCCGTATATTTAGGAATACTTAAATTACACGTGTCGCGGTAATTTAATTAACTTGTAAAAATAAAGTGAATTTAATTACATATTAATTAACGAGAAATGGATTAATATTTATGTGTTATTATATTTACATATGTGATAATTCAATGAACTTGAATTATTTTGTATTACGTCATAAGTGAGTAAAATTGACGAGTTGATACTATCTTATTCGGGACGCGCATGTGGGTCATGTTAGGAATAAGATGGTAAATTGATATTGTTTGACTCGAATGATGATTTCGAGTGCACGATTGATCTGAAATAGGTCAAAATAGTCATAATTAAGTACCCAAGGGTAGTGCAAGACTCATATAGTAGCATTTTAGTCATTTTATATGAATGTTTAGGCAAATTCAGGATTAAACTTATATAATGAAGGGATAGGGTAATTTGGTTAGTCATTTTACCATACCAAAGGCTTTCGTTGTGTTATGTCAAAGGTTAGAGAAAAATTGAAGACAAAAGAGAAGAAAATTCAAGAGTCCGTGAAGGAAACTCAAAGGGTACTCAAGAAAGGCTAGGAATTGTGAAGAACTTGAATATTTCTGGGCTTAAAATAATCATCAAAGGAGGTTATTCAATCAAATTCAGACTCTACACGTTTTTTAAGGCAAGTAATTATCTGCCTAATTAATTATGTGTAGTAATCAATTCATTTCATGACAGAGGAAGGATTTCTGGGTGGGATTCATAGACAATTTGGTTTTGGGGGAAATGATTTCGTAATAAAATGGTGTGAATTATTATATTAAAATCTAAAAATTTGAATCCCGTGTAGATAGATGAAATATTGATTTAGTAGATTAAGAAAATTATGAATTTTTGCAATATTGGGAGAAATTTATATTATTTGAAAATTAGGAATAAATCTCATGTAGAAATCATGTGTAGATGAAATCTATGTTAAAATGAATGTGTTTCATATTTAGGATTCATGAGAATTGTTATTCAATGGTAAAAATATGATTTGAGATTGATTATTTTGGGTTAACTTTGAAGAAAATCGAAATGGGAAGAACCGAGGTTATTTGCAGGGGCAAACTGGTTTGCCTTCAAGTCGAACGGGTCAGTGTACTTGTTACAGCCAAGTTGGGTTAATTGATATAATTTGGTTGTGATCAGGTTTTGGGTTAAATAATAATGTTCGGGAATAGTTTAGGATTTTTGAAAAAAGAGTTAATGTTGATAAAAATGCCTTAGGATAATCGGGATACATCCAGGGTGATATTAGAGTATTTTGAGGTGAATGATGCTCGAGGAATTAAATAATTAATTGTGGAGAAAATTTGATAGAAAAGAGATACGGTCTGGTTGGGATTTAATACGTGTCCAGAATATTATTTTAAATGATAAATTGATTAAATAAGTGAATATTTAATAATTTAGAGTCAGGTTTAAACCCTGGTTTTTCGGGCTACTGCTAGGAGAGATAGGCACAGTTAGCCGAATTCATTATAAATGTATACGTGTATAGAAGCAACGTATAAGTGTCATTATATATGTGTGATTGATACAATTGTATGAACACACCACTTTAGTGATATCATCGGAGGTTGCACAATGTGGGTGATCTTCCCTGGATAAAAATAGTAGGCTAAGTATTGATCCCAAGTCATAGTGCCATGCATGCCCTTGTGAGCTTAGAGTCATAGTGAAGTTATTTTGGTATAGTTATGACTCACTGTCTCAGGACGATAATTGCCTCCAACCGTTTACGATTTGGTAGGTTCGGTGTGAGAGTACGACCCAGTAGCCCAGGCTGATATTTGTATGCACTAATGTGTGATAACATTGTAGAGACCCGCACCCCGCAAGTTAATACTCTGAGAGATGGGGGTTATACGCTACATATGTGTGCTTGTTGTGTTATAGAAAATCAGTATATATATGTGTAGATAAATATGTACGAACTTAAAACATTAATTGTGGATAATGATATAATAATTAATGGAAGTTATTGAAAATTGATTAATAGATTATAATTGAGAATTATAATTATTATACAGTTGTGGAAATAAATTTTATAGAATACGCGTGACACTGGGTAGCATATGGAGTTAAGCGTATATTGAGACTAGTTAATCTAGGTAGTATAACTAAGGATTTATATGCATATGTTAGGTACACAATATAATTGAGGGGTGAGGATTATCTCATGTAGGTGCGACACCAATTTAAATATGGAAGAATGTATTCATAATTATTATGCATTTTAATTATATACAAAATATTTTCAAAGATTTGGGGCTCTGATGTCACACCCCGCTAAATTCTTGCGTCGGCCGCCACCAAAACTAAGCCGTGTGCGAGTAAATTAAATATCATCCTTAGCATGTGACAAATATGAGACATAAAAATTTTAATCCACAATATAAATTATTTTAATCAAACCCAAATATGAATGACATCCAACTGATAAAAACACCAATGTGAGATCAAAATCCATCACATGTGATCTCCGAATATCTCAATAATTAAATAAATAAATCCAACTGAAATCTTAAAACAACTATGGAATCGAAAGGCCCAATAACCTCAAAAGTAGTCTCATAATTAATACGACGTAATGGAAAGAGAAATCTAACTATTAAAGCAATAAAATTAATCCAGTTGCACCTCCAAAATATCTCCAATGAATCATATACAACAACTCCCAAATAAATACTGAAAAAGATTAGTCAACGCATGTGTCAGAGCCAAAGCCCTGAGCATGAAAACCGGTTACTCTTCTCAATTAGGGTCCCTGAACCCAGACAATATTGCTATATATATCAACCATAACAATAGAATCTTTTAATTACGAGATTATTAATCGCCATGTAACACCCCGCCTAATTAAATACCGGGTGGCCAGTCCCATACCAAATTAAAACAAAATATATAGTTGGCTCATTCTTAACATCACCGTCGAAAACATTTACAAATCACCCAATACCCAATTAAGCTGGTGTTAAAAACTTTCCAAATTTTAATTTCAACAAAATTCATTTATAGTTTACGAATAACACTACACATATTATTCTACAAAACTAATAGCCGAAAAGATAACACAAAAGAATCTAAATGTAACTGGAATAAACATTCCCAAATAATTTCTCAATACAGTACCCAACAATAATAAATGTATTAAAATGACACGAATACAAGAATATCTTGACTCAGATAGAAAAGAGATAACTGAATTCCTTTGGGCGACATGCCCTAAATAAAAGAATACTGTTAATCAAATGAAGGTAGGCGTCTAAGCAATACTCCATAGCTCCATATCTCGTCATAATCCTCTAAGGTTGGCGTCCCTGCTAATGGACACCTGATATAGAAGGTACAATAGAAAAGAGAATATGTAAGGAAACGGGTCAGAGCCCGATGTGAAAATAATTTTGAAAATAGCAAGTATTTAACAAGTGCAATAAAGCATTTATTATCTACATGTTAGTATCCAGACTCTCACTTGACATTCTCACCTCTCATCTAGAGTGCACGCTTAACGTTTCCTATTAACCTCCTAGTTAATGGCTCCTCCTAACTAGTTTCCATAATATGATTCTATCCCATATCATAACCCCGTATGTCCCATACCATACGTAGTATAATCCTTCATATACGTTTCTTATTAATATGAATTAATCTTTTAGAACAAATATTCATTAACTTAATTCAATTATTTTTCTCTATTCCCCGTTATCTACAATTATCACACAGTAGATTGATCTACCCACTCATTATATACATACATTTAACTCATTATATATATATATATATATATATATATATATATATATATAATACAGCACCCCGAGACACAGTTGCGGTGCATGCATTCCTCTGCTATCACGTCCCAGTATCGCTGGTCGCCGAATAGGGGAATAAAGGTTCGGTAAGGATTCCTCGAACCACAAATATCAACACAAAAATTGGAGGTGAACATAGTTCTCGTACCCACGGTTCACGCACATACCTATATTACCATAGTCAGCGGACTTATCAACTCCCTGATAAGTCTTTCATAGACCTACGTTCTCGAGCGACAAATAAAAAATCCCATGGATTCATCAGGATATGACTGCCCTCACATGCAAACCTCCCATTGATAGCAAGTAAGCTAGGTATGTCATACATATAAATTATCAATCGATCAAATAGGAATTATCATCTACCAATAGATATAATATCAACAAGGTAATCACACTACCCTAAGATAATTCCCATACGTAGCATTGTATCTCTTAAATCCTACGTATTAAAATATTATGACTTTAGTTTTTTAATTTAATTATTCCAGAGTCTCACTCATTACTCAAGGTTTAAATAGGTTTTTACTCAATATATTTATTCAGTAAGAAATCACTAATATCCTACTGGTCCATACCATCTTATCTCCCGAATTACTGCGACTTTAACTCTCCTTTAATTAGGGTTATAACAGATTGTTTCTAATCTCTTATAAACACATCTTCTATCACCTAACATTAAACCCTCTTGTAAACCTAAGGATGCCCAGGTGATTTATTAAATTTCCCTTACTAGACCTATCCTTAATCCTCATGCATACAAATTAGAATCCAACACATGAATCTAGCAACCGAAATTTCTTTAAATTTAATTATCATAATTCTAATCAATTAAATCCCAATCACATTAATTCGGTTCTTATCCAGGGCTTACTGATCTTTCCTAAGTCCCATTATATCCAATTAATAATCATCAAAGATTTAAAAAAAATTTGGGATAACAACAAGAATTAAAAAGAAACAACATCATCATTTCTAGGGAGGTCGGTCGATCGATCGCCCAAATATTAGCCCAGATTCTGCAATTCTTATACTACGGGTTTCATATCTTTTGATCATTCAAACCTCCATATTAACAACCCAGATTCCTTATAATCCTTACTACATGATATAGCAACATAT
This sequence comes from Sambucus nigra, assembly GCA_949130495.1. Lineage (NCBI taxonomy): Eukaryota > Viridiplantae > Streptophyta > Magnoliopsida > Dipsacales > Adoxaceae > Sambucus > Sambucus nigra. The sequence continues at coordinate 317,876,853 of OX422215.1, read as the reverse complement.
ATAAATGATTTCTAATGCCCTAAACATCCTAGAATCATCAAGAGTTTGAATTAAAATCATATATTCATCCTATTTTTCTAGAAAATTATCTACATGATATCTTCAAGAACAAACCAATGATTCTCAGAATTTCTTTAACAAAGTGATGATTATTTCATGGATTACTATCTACCTACAACATGAGTTTCATCCCTATATATTTCCATTTTCCAGAAATCAATTAACAACTCTATCTTTATCTTCCAAACATGTAAAATCTCATTTTTGTAATAATTATCCAAACATGGACATTATACAAACTAGATTGCAATTATCAAATAACTTGCCTCTAATAAAGGTCTGATCCTTTGGGGTTGTATAACACAGATGGTTCTCCCCTTCTCCGGTCAACTTCCGGTGGTGGTTGGTGGTGGTGACCTTGGCCCTTGGTTGTCCTCCTTTCCAAGAAATCTTCTCTTCTCCCAAGCACCCTTTCACTCTCTCTAAAAAGATGACCTCTCAATTTTTTGTAGAAGAGATGAATGAACCTACGTACAACTAGTCTCCAAATATTTATAATAAGACAAAATCCGAAATCACTATTCATCCCCCCTATAAAAATGACCAAAATGCCCTTTTTGGTTGTCTTTTCATTTCCAAATGACCCGAGACCCAAAACCAACATCCAAATAGACTTTTCTGACTATTTCAACCCTTCCGGATGTAACAACACACTCGAAACGACTATAAGGTTGATGTAAGAATCAGTTTCTTATTTAATTTAACAAATTTGTCCCGACACATCCCATACCGCGTCCGACTAAAAATTTAGATTACTGAATTAATAACTCACAACAATATCAATAACATCACATTCATTTTAATATCCAAAAATTTGGATTTAAACCTAATAAATACATTTATAATAAAATCCAATTAATTCATTAATTTAAAATATAACAAATTTAAAAGTCATTAAAATTACGGGGTATTACACACCATAAATAGATTACTAACTATACAAGTCACACCAATATTATTTTAATTAACCCACCTTCCCGATAATGTTAAATTTAATTAATTTAACTGTGAAGAAAATTTACTAAAACACACGTCCCCTTGTCAAGTCCGCCGTCTGATCCATTTTTATCCTTCGATCCTCGTGATATGATAAGGTTCCACACACACACACACACACACACACATCCCCTTGTCAAGTCTGCCATCTAATCCGTTTTTATGCTGCGATCCTCGCGATATGACAAGGTTCCACACACGACATGACATAAATCATCCTCTGACCCATTTAAACTGTCGGCCCTGGACACATTATGTCGCCAATAAATTATAATATCTGATTTAGTCCTGCGATAATAATTTCCAAAATTTCTTATACTCATTAAATCAAATATATTTCCCCCACCCTTAACAGCGATGTGAAAATCCTCAAAATACCCCTTAGTCCCAACTAAGGGTTCCCAAAACACAAATTCGTCCTATCCTAAGAAAAGGATGATTATAAAAATTTCACTCAACCTAGATGTCAGTCCTAGACTATCACAACAATAGTATAATATAGAAAATCTCCCCTCACCCGAAATTATATCACCCGCATAGACTCACACTAACAAGTCCCATACCTAATTAGCATAAATCGCAACTAAGGCCCACTTACTAGTCCCATACCTAACAAGTTAACTATAACAAGGGGTGAAAACTAATTACCTACAATACCCAACATTCCCGAGATATTCTAATATTTCCATAAAGTGGCACAATTAACAATTTATAACAACAATCGCAACAACACAAAATTCCCAATTAAATAATTTTAATATAAGTGGTGGAAATCAAGGACACATAAATATTGTGATTTTCAAAATAATAGCTACATGCAAGTCCTATCATAGTTATTATTTTCCAACACAAGTAATTATTTTAATCTAGGGTTCTCACATGAAATATCAAAATTTGCTTTTTATGGGCTCCTCCACATGCACTGCCCATAATATAACCGACTGCGCCAATATAACCCGAAGAACAACAAGGTTATACGTATTAAGTAACATTAATATTTCATGCAAAACAGTCCCGAAATTTATCTCTTTAATAATTAAATTCATAACTTATTTTAGAAAACATGAGTTTAATGGAGGTTACAATAAAGACACATAACACTAATGGAAAAGAAGCCTGTGATTAGTATTAGATATATGAGTTCCTCTCGAAAAATGGATAAAAAATCCTTCTTGAACCAACTTGGGACAGATTAGTCTTGACCTTCCAAACTGAGATTGAAAAGTAATTTTAATGGTGGCTAGGATTTTGAGGTAGAAAATGATGAAAAATAGAGAGTCTTCTGCTCTTAGGGTTTTCACAAATGAGTGTTTTAAAATCTGGCCCTGTCACTATAATTATATAAAGGTGAAAGAGTTTTAATATAACTCAAATTCGTCCAAAATAGACCTGCTGCACACGAAATCTATTCGATCGATCGCCCAGTTATTTTGGCAGTTCGGCTTAAAAATATTTATAAGGGATAAACTTTAAACATCAATTAAAATTTCGTTTTAACTCCGATTTCAATTTCTCTTGAAGTTTTATTCTTCTAAAATCATAACCAACATATTTAACCAATAAAAATTATAAGTTTCAAAAATTTATTTTTCCCGAATTTTTCAATTAATTAATTAAATAACTTATAAAACACGGAGTGTTACATACTTTCCCACTAGCAAAGATTTTCGTCCTCGAAATTTGACAAAGCATACACATCAACGCGTAAATCTCGCAAAAAAAGTAAGTCTCACATATGCTTACCCCGTAGAATACCATAATTGGGGCCCATACACCCAATTCTACGCGCACCTACCCCACGAGCAACAAAATAATATATATTTCCTATATACATACGCATAACTGTTAAAATAACGGCGTACCACACACTCTCACAAATTTCCACTCGATCCTATATCCAAAAGTCATCAAAATGATAACATCCTCAAATTAAATCTCAACAACAAAAATCGATACATACAATACCTAACATCTGCACTAAAATCTCTAAAATAATTATCGTCTCCAAAATAGATTATAAGGATCCTCACATTAAGCTTACTAATTCTAAACTCAATGCCTACGACGTCCTTAGTACAAAGCTTCACATCTCCAAGAAACACATCTAACACGTATGCTAGACCCTCTACCTTAAGAAGTACGAATCAAAAAAGAGAATCAAATATCGGCAACGCGGAAGCTAAATGAAATCATAAGCGACAAGACCTAAGACCATGCTCTGATACCATTTGTCACACCCCGCTAAATTCTGGCATCGGCCACCACCAAAACTAAGCCGGGTGAGAGTAAATTAAATATCATCCTTAGCATGTGACATATATGAGACATAAAAATTTTAATCCACAAGATAAATTATCTTAATCAAACCCAAATATGAATGACATCCAACTGATAAAAACACCAAAGTGTGATCAAAATCCATCACATGTGATATCCGAATATCTCAATAATTAAATAAATAAATCCAACTAAAATCTTAAAACAACTTTGGAACTGAAAGGCCTAATAACCTCAAAAGTAGTCTCATAATTAATACGACGGAATGGAAAGAGAAATCTAACTACTAAAGCAATAAAATTAATCCAGTTGCACCTCCAATAGATCTCCAATAAATCCTATGAAGCAACTCCCAAATAAATCCTAAAAAAGATTTGTCAATGCATGTGTCAGAGACAAAGCAACGAGCATGAAAACCAGTTATTCTTCTCAATTAGGGTCCCTGAACCCAGACAATAGTGCTAAATATATCGACCATAACAATAGAATATTTTAATTACGAGATTATTAATCGCCATAAATAGATTACTAACTACCCGCAAAGTTTCTATACAAGCCACACCAATATTATTTTAATTAACCCACCTTCCCGATAATGTTAAAGTTAATTAATTTAACCGTTAAGAAAATTTACCAAAACATACGTCCCCTTGTCAAGTCCGCCATCTGATCCGTTTTTATCCTGCGATCCTCTTGATATGACAAGGTTCCACAGATATACACACATACACATCCCCTTGTCATGCCCGTCGTCTGATTCGTTTTTATCCTGCGATCCTCGCGATATGGCAAGGTTCCAAACACGACACGACATAAATTGTTCTCTGACCCTTTTAAACTGTCGTCCCTAGACACATTATGTCCCCGATAAATTTTATTTTCCAACACACGTAATTATTTTAATCTAGGGTTCTCACATAAAATATCAAAATTTACTTTCTCAGGGCTCCTCTACATGCACATGCCCATAATGCAACCGACTACGCAAATACAACCCGAAGAACAACAAGGTTATATGTATTAAGTAACATTAATATTTCATGCAAAAGAGTCCCAAAATTTGTTTATTTAATAATTAAATTCATAACTTATTTTAGAAAATATGAGTTTAATAGAGGTTACAATCAAGACACATAACACTAAATGAAAAGAATAAGATAAATATGCTTGTGATTAGTTAGACAAAAATCTGATTAGATATATGGGTTCCTCTCGAAAAATGGATAAAAAACCCTTCTTGAACCAACTTGGCACATATTAGTCTTGGCCTTCCAAACTGAGCTTGAAAAGTAATTTTAATGGTGGCTAGGGTTTTGTGGTAGAAGATGATGAAAAATAGAGAGTCTTCTTCTCTTTGGGTTTTCACAAATGAGTGTTTTAAAACCTAGTCCCATCACTATAATTATATAAAGGTGAAAGAGTTTTAATATAACTCAAATTCGTCCAAAACAAACATGTTGCGCATGAAATCTGCTGGGGTTAATCGATCGACCCCTGGCGTCGATCGATCGATCGCCCAGTTACTTTTGCAGTTCGGCTTAAAAATATTTATAAGGGATAAACTTTAAACATCAATTAAAAATTCTTTTTAACTCCGATTTCAATTCCTCTTGAAGTTTTATTCTTCTAAAATCATAACCAACATATTTAACCAATAAAAATCATAAAATTTGAAAATTTATTTTTCCCAAATTTTCCAATTAATTAATTAAATATCTAATAAAAACATGGGGTGTTACATCTAACCTGTGTCAAAATATTTTCAAAAACTTTTAGGTGTCCAATCACAGGTACACCAAGCATGATCATCATTTTCAGGTCATCGAAGATGCAGCAGTTGTGGGGCATTGCAGGGATTGTTTAGTCATTTTATATCTTTAAGATTCTACGCAGGATTTAGTTAGTTATTATCCGAGCATGTTGCCTAATGTAAGTTTTTATTTCAGTTTTATTTGATTCGGTTGTATTGGTTTATTGTATTGAATTGTAAACTGATGGTTTATTTTTATTATATTCTAGTATTCAAATTTGATTATGTGATTGTGTCTTTAATTATTTATCTGACATAGTTGATGGTGAATGATTTTATTTATGTTAATTTAATTAAAGTTTAAAATTTACACATGACTTGATTAAATACTAGATAGTTAGTAATAATTTGGATTTTTGACAGTGATGCTAAGAATGAAGCATTTGAGATTCCTATTTTATTTTGGTAGAGGGCTGACCACCTATTACATTTATAAGACGGTGTCATAATAGGATGTTAATTTTACCAGGCAAGAAGGACCTGGAAGTGTGCAGTTATGGAACAGAAGTATGGGTAGTGATTTTTTACATACCCCAATAAGGGAAGAAAGATTTACCATGTAACGTGGTATACAAAACATGTGGGTCGGTGTGGAATAAGACATAACAAAGTTTAACTCCAGGGGCACCACTCGTTAGATGGAAAAAGGATTGGTCCGAGGTGATCAACTAGAGTTTTTATATTATTGGTGATTCCAGTGATGGAATGGATGGGTAGACAAATGCAGTTCATTGTTAAGTTACCAACAACACAAGAAGGTCAAAATTTCCTTAGGGTTTTTAGGATCGGTTGACCAAAATGGAGAAATTATTTTTGATTTAGGTGAGTTACACATTCGAGTAGTCTGCCCAACATTTTATTGAAGGGGATAGACCAGCATGAGGTGCCACATAACATTTTTATGGATCAACATGCGATTATTGGGATCCACCTCTGATAGGGATTATCAAGAGGCAATGAGGACGGAGTTGCATTTGAACCAGGATTATCTCTCATACACCGCTAGGTAGATGGGAATTATGACTAAGATGTTAAAGGATATATGATGGATGCGTATTCTAGATTTTTGGGTAATTGCGAGGATTACTGACCATTAGTAGAGCTATGTTTAGTAACTCGTACCAGTTTATTATTGGCATGGTGCCTTTTGAGGCTTTCTACCTGGAGATCTTGTCGTCCTCCCTCTGGTTGGTTAGAAGTACATGGATATCAAGCTTCTCGGACCGGATGTGATTCAGGGTCCGTCGATAAGGATTTAGTTAATCAAGAGTTATTTTTATGTAGTTTAGCGGCGTTGTAGGAGTTACGTCACCAAGAATCGAAGGTTTTGAAAGTTGACGTGAGTGGTTAGGTGATATTGCCTGCGTATTCCATTAAGGGAGTTATCTGGATTGAAAAATAAGGAGGTTAGCGCTTAGATATTTGGGTCCTTTCCTCAGTATTGAGATGATAGATCCAGTGATGTATAGGCTCGCCTTACTGGAACATTTATAGCGGGTTCATAACATGTTTTGGGTGTATTCATCAATGAAAGACCTTAGTAATTACGTATTCTTGTAATGCCCCAACCCGAATTTATGAGTTACCCATGAGTCAACTCGATCTAACCCGAGCGTCAGGTGTGAAGTTCTATGAAACAACCTAAATAATGTTGCTAATCAAGTTTTATTTTAATTTACATTTCACTTATTATCATATGATTCCAATTTTGAGATGAACTATGTGAGGGACCCATGGGGAGCACCCCGAACTCAGAGTAAACAGAGCTACTAACATAAAATGTAAATAAATATACTTACCTATAAAATGCCCTCAAATTACAGAACCCCTCCCAACCTGTCAGAACAAAGTAGGGATGTGAGCCTATGCCCAGTGGTATTTATACGAACAATATAGAACAAACGACAGAAAGGAGTACTCATACGCTACAACAACATGCATGCAGAAATATGTATATATCTACATATGTATACCTTTCGAAAATACACATGCCAATACGTTAACCGTTTTACTTTTGAAGAATCTTACTTATCCAGATTAATTTACCTTAATCTAGTAAAGACTTCCTTTATTCATACTTAGCATTTTTACCTTTTTTAGCACACCCGATTCAACACTTGAAACCATTACACTTTATTTGATTCAAACCCATTCCTTTACCGAAATTTAACCCTTTTACTCATTTGAACGTACTTCAGTATTTTCATTGAAAATTACCATTTCAACACACACATTAGTTGTGTTAAAAAATTATTATTTACTTTTCAAAAATCCTTTTTACAAAACATTCTTGTGTTAAATATGGGTCTAACCATTTCGGTTTCTTAACCACCCATTTATCCACTTCTTTTAACCCTTTTTCATTCCTTTATAGATATTAATAAATTTACGCATTTACTTGTCAATTTCACCTTTACCAGAACATTTATTACATTCATTCTAGTTAGGTTATTTTAACACATTTACCACACAACCCATTTCTTGATATGTTCCATATTTCCTTTATCTTTTCTCGGAATCTACTAATATCGCATACTTACGCAGACTCCACACCGACGGGTATGTGCACTCTATATGCTTTGGCTAGTGGTTTAGGACTTTTCACCCAAGGGCTCCGGACCCTTCTTGCTTTATCCCCGTGTCATCCGAGTAAATTTAATGTGTTTTAATATTTTACAAATGTTCAAATTATTTTTCTTCAGTTTTACTCGGCCGAAGCCAAAACTCGGGACTTTACTGCCCCAATTTGTCTTACACTTGAAAATTTACCATTTTGTGTCCTTTACAATTTAACCTTGATTTTTACTCCAAAAATAATATTCATTTAAGACCATTTTGTGTAACACCCTTTCCAACATTTTTATTTCATTAAAATATTCCACTTTAAGTAAAATTACTATTTTACCCATTTATTTCCAAATCGCACTTTTACTCCATTTCCACAAGTGTTATTCTCACCAAAACACTATTAAGTTACTTACACCAATTCTTAAGTGTTTTAACCCTTTAACATTGTTTTACACTTAGAGTAATATTTTACTTGATTAGAAACACCTTTTATACCCTTGCTTCCTTTTAATTCTGTAAGTGTTAATATTTCACAATATTAGTAAGTTACACTTACTAACCACACCATGTTTACCCATTAACACTTAGTTAATACTTTTTATCAAGACTTCCAAGTACACGGTTCTTTACGTCTTAATTCAATAAATACATTCACACTTAAGACTACTTTTACAAGAAAATTTCCATTTCTTTTATTTAACATGTAATCCTTTAACTTCATACACGTTATGTCTTTTATCCCCAATTACACATACTTTGAAGACTAAAATTACAACTTCTATTATTTCTTGTTTAAACCCAACAAATCTTCCTTAAACTTGTTTATACAATCTATATCAAAACACTACAAGTTTATGTGCATGAAAAGATGGATTTTAAACCCCAAATCCTACTACATGGTTAAAGATATTTTTCATCAAATATTTTCCAAATAAATATTTATTTCTAAACATTTTATTCCATAAAAAGTTTAACACCAATATTTCTATAAATGCCCATTTTCACAAAATACATCATCTTTAAATATTCTAAAACCTTGAAATATTTACTTTTTCTTTGTTTTCAACAAAATCACATTACTTGCTAGCATTTTATTCCACAATATGTTTTTCATCAAAACTATTAGAAAATACACCATTTTCACAAAACATCAACTTTCATCATTTCAAAACCTTGAAATAATTGTCCATTCCCAATTTTTAACAAAAAAATATTTTTCCAATATTTTTATTCCATAAAAATATTTATTATTATTTTTACTAGAAAACCCATCACAAACATCCTATTCTTAATATTTCAATAATAAAGACTAAAAACACAAATCTAAAGTCTTAATGTAAGAGTAGAGTTTCACCAACGTCTAAGGTCTCCAATAGTGGCAAGAGTGTTGGTGTACGAGGAGCAACCCCCACCTCCAAAGGTGGCCTCAAAGGGGTTGCCAAAAGCTCCTCTAACAGTCTCCATTTGAATTCCAAAAAAGACCAACTTCATCTTCTTTAAGAAAAGATCCATCTCCATCTCCACCCCCTCCCCCAACAATACTTCCCAAAATTCGTAGCTCTTGTTCAACCATGGTGGAAATGGGTCTTTGGGGGTCTAATACACCATGGTAGTGGTGGAAAGTTAAGGGCCCGTTTAGTTGTGAGAAATAGTTTTCTATTTTCATTTTCCATATTTTTTGTTATAATTTGGCAAAGTATGCCCTCAAAATGGGGATAAGAATGAAAATTCGTGGAAAGTTATTTTCTAACTTAAGCTAATCGGGAAATCATAATATACATGTTTTCTAGAAGTGTGTAAGTTGAAAAACCGTTTTCCACTCATCCTTCCCATATTAATGGCACATTATTAAAGATATAGAGCAAAAAGTGGCAGTGGAAAATGAAAAATAGTTTTCCACAACTAAACGACCCCTAAGATTTGGTGGTTGAAGGGGCGGGTAGTGGTCCCACTTCTTCCATTTCTCTCTCACTCTTCTTCTTCTTCTTCTTCTTCTTCTTCTTCTTCTTCTTCTTCTTCTTCTCCCAACAAATTAACACAAATAACCCCAAAAACCTTAATAAACACCCCTTAATAACCGAATACCCATTTTTTGCTTCCTGGAATAATTTGGGCTCGACAATACATAAAATCGATGCTCCAAAATGAGACAACCCACAATGGCAATAAAATCTAAAAAATCGATTGGCGTCGCTCAAACGACAAGCCTATGTCGCTCAAACGACATCTCCTATCTCTTGATCATTTGCATCATGCGACCTTCGAACGATATGCTACTGTAAGTCTGTAGCATTTTCCTAGAAGCTTTGCAGCTCGTTCCTTTTTTATTTTTCCAACTTTTCACCTCAAATTTCTCCATATTTATACTTAAACCCTCATCAGTTATTATGAAAATACAATTTAATTAATTTATTGGGGCAGGGTATTGCAATTCTATCAGCATGAAATGGTTTGAAGAAACTTGTCGCTAGTTTTGGGTCGTAGTGAGTAGGCCTTCAATAAAGATAGTATTGTCAGGGTATATAGTCGTGAGTTTTTTAGAGAACGTGAGGATTTCGTTTGGGATAAGCATGCAGAGCTCTTAGTACCAAGTATATCCAAATTTGGTGGATAAAATTCCTTTGTACGGGGGAATTATGTTACATCTCGTAATTTTGGGAAAATTTTAAATTACACGTGTGCTCGTAATTCAATTAATTTGAGAAACATTAGAGAATTTTGGATTAATATTTATGTTTTATTATATTTTATTGTGTGATAAGTAAATGAAAACGTGTTATTTTTCATCATGTCGTAAGTGAGTAAAATCGATGGGTTTGATAGTATCTTATCTGGGACACACGTGTGGGGTCGTTTCAGTAATGAGATGGGAAATGTATGTTTTGTGACTCAGAGGGTGATTTTGAGTGTACCGATGATCTAGAATGTGTCTAGATAGTCAAAACTAGGAACCCGGGGTTATAATCGGGTTACGAGACTTTTTAGAGTAAATAGGACCCGTATATGAGCATTTGAGTCATTTTGCATTTAACCCTAAACATAATTTCGGAATTTGTGATATAATTAGAGAGGGTGGATGGAGTTGGAAGCCATTCCACCATTATAAAAGACCTGGAATTTAGAGAGAGGAGAAAATAGAAGGGATAACCTAAGAGAAAGTGAAGAAGAACACTCGAGAAGAGAATTTGGGAAATTTCGGGCCTTGAATCATTACGCGAAGAGTATTGAAAGAGAGAAAATCAAATTCTCTATGATTAAAGGAAAGTGTTTAACTTGATTTCATATTTTATGTTATGTTTATAATTCATATTAGATTTGGTGTAAAAATATGGAATTTTGTGTGGGATTCACATGTAAATTGGGATTTAAGGATTGAAATCATTGTGTTGAAATTTGAATATAATACCATGTTAATTCTGGTAGGATTTATATCATAAAGATGTGATTGTTAAGGACAAGAATGTGAATTAATGAAATCTTAATTAAAGATTAAGGAAGTGATTGATTCTTGAACAAATAGGTTGAATCCCATGATTTGAATTGCAATCAAATGAATTCGGATGTTAAAAATGAGTTGGATCATGTTTAGAATCGATAGAAAATAGTAATCTTTTGTTGGATTAGAGAAAGATATCAATTCGTCTAGCGGGGGTATGTTGAGTCGGTCTGAACTAATTCGTTCACTTCCTAGAATCGAATTTATTTACACGTGAGGTCCGAATCGATTCGACAGGAGTATCGGTTCGGGACAGAAAGTCGAATCGATTCAAACATTTTGTTGGGTATAATTTGGTCTTTTGGGTTTTTTTGTGAACTGTCTAGGGTTTGGATTAATTTAGGAAGTTCGTAATGTGACTTGGGATTTCTGGAAAAATGTGAGAAATATTATATTTACCTTGGGTTAGTCAAAAATAAAATTCGGATATATTTGTACTAGTGTTATAGAGTGAATAACATTCGGGTTATTGTTAATGAATCATTTTTGGATTTCAAATCGAATCGGGATACGAACTGGAGTGTAATAGGTTAGTGCCCAGAATAATAATGACAAATGTGAATTAATTATAAGTAAGTGACTAGTTGTGTCTTCGGGAGTCGTGATTAGACTCGAGAATTATGGGAAAATGGTACAAGGGATATATGCATGTTTGGTCGGTCATATATATATACGGGTAGAGAGATTATATATATATATATATATATATATATGTGTGTGTGTGTGTGTGTGTGTGTGTGTGTGTGTGTGTGATTGATATATGTGAAACATACCTAGTCTATAGATCATATCGTTGGAGGTTGTGCGTAGTCGGCAGACCACCCTGGTATATATATATATATATATATATGTGTGTGTGTGTGTGTGTGTGTGTGTGTGTGTGTGTGTGTGTGATTGATATATGTGAAACATACCTAGTCTATAGATCATATCGTTGGAGGTTGTGCGTAGTCGGCAGACCACCCTGGCGTCGATCAACAGGTGTTGAATCAGTTCTCTAGGTCATAGGTGTTTCGCATGACCATTGTATGTGAGTTTAGAGTCAAGTGGGATAATGTGTTATAGTTATGACCTACGGATGTAATACTATGACTGCCTCCAATTATGTGTTTACGATTTGGGTTCGGTGGTGATATTCCAACACATTGGAGTGGTATGTGATGTACCTAGAGCCTGATAACATGCTAGAGAATGAATCCGTGAGGTTAAGCTCTGGGGATGGGGTTATACATATATAGTGAGTGTTATATATGCATATGTAGGAGATATGATATGTGTATGCATATATATGCGTGTTAAATATATATAGATGAATTAAAAAAATGTGCGAACAGTAAATTATATCCATCCGGAGGACAGATCGGAGATTCTATGTTTATATACTTATATAAAGTGAAATATGTACATGTGCGAAGTAAATAAATGTGTGAATATTGGAATTATAACTAGTGCAAGGTTATTTGTAGCGGTTCACAAAAAGATTATAATTGAGAATTATAATGATATAGCTTATGTGATAGCTAAATGAAAAATGAAGCAAAGGAATAATACGTGTAGCACAATTGGGCTAGAATATTAGTGTTTGTAATTAAGTTAAGTACTGGTACTTTTTAGGCAGTGTAGCGTAATTAGGGTGTTTAGAATACATGCATTAGGTGTTCACTATAGATGAGGGGCGAGGATTATATTATGGGAGTGTGACACCAGTTTAAATATGAACGATTACACTGGATATTTATTATTGTATCTTAAAGAATTGCAAAATATTTTCAAATGGTGTTTGGGTTCTTACCCGTATCAAAATATTTTCAAACCTTTTAGGTGCTCAGTCATAAGGATGCCAGGCTTAGCTATCTTTCCAGTCAGATGTGCAACAACTTTCGATGCCTATAGGGATTGATTAGACGCTTGTATCCTTGTGCTCTAAATAACATGTTTCACTAGGTTTTATTTTGGGCATGTTGCCAAGTTAGACAATATTATATTATTCAGACTTTATACTTTTCAGTTTCAGTTGGACTTTTGTATTGGATAATTATCGAGAGTTATTGATTAACTTATTTTTTTAATCTCTTTCAATATTAATTTTATTTTGTGGTGAGTATGTATACTAGTTAGATGGAATGGATGGTTGTATAGATTGGAAGTTATATTAAATCAAGATAGTTGTTAAAAAGATTTTCATATTTTGACACCAGGCCTAATAGGTTATTAGAAATTTTCTAAAAGGCGCGCCTAAGTGTTTAAGGCTTGGGAGAAATGTCCCGCCTTAAGCCTTTTGCATCTTTTATGCCTTATTATTGGTAAAAGCCTTAAGGCACACTTGTTTTTTAAAATAAAAATGCTTTAGTGAAACGATACCGCCTTTTAAAGATTTTTTACAAAACCGACCAATATCTCTTCCAGAACAATCAAATAGTATTTTAATTTGCATATATTCAAACATATTTTTAAGGTATGTACAATATTAGTATTTTTTATAGCCTTGTTATGGTTAAAAATATTAAAATAGGCCTAAACACCTTTTCACGCCTTTTTACGTCTAATGTTCGCCTAGGCTTCTAAGGCTTAAGGCTTGGCCTCCACGCCTCGGTCACGCCCCACATTTTTTAGAACCCTAGTTATTAGTAAGTAAATTTATTTTTGACAATGATGCTAAGAATGAAACATATGAGATTCCTTTTTTGTTTTCATAGAGCACGAATCAGCCATTATTAGAATATGCAGTGTGTCACATCTTCTCCCTAGAGATATAATGGATATTATAACCTTTTATGTAGGTTATTTGAGGCATTTGGTTATGGCTTTAATCGTAGGTGTAGCCAAGTCCGACTTTTACGTTGAGCTCTGCAGCGGTGATAGCTTCGAGGGTTCCATGGTTATTTATTTTGAGATTAAACCCGAGCATGTATGCCATCTTTTGGATGATACATGTGGCTACATTGTGAATTATTGACTCCTCTTCTCTCATGCATGCGAGTTGTATGGCTCATAATTTGTTGAGAAAAATATCATGGATGTCTTGATGGGTGTATAGAAATAGGGTAGTTTTAGTATTGGCCACCGTGGACCAATCATCATCTCTCTGAATCGTGATGACCTCGGTATAAAATGGAAACCTAACTTTAATGTGGAGTGATGAGGGTAATTCCCCCATGGGATGTATCTCAACTCTTTCGAGTACGAGGTTAAAGATTATCATGGCATCGAGTACTTGAAACTTGACATCACACTTAATAGGCCATATTATGAAAGTAAGGATGATGCCGCTAAAACCTCTCAATGTGTGTTGTCATAGGCCCTGTTGGCCGTGAAAGACGGTGTGAATTATGAGGAGGTATATTCTAGACCAGTAGTAGTGCGGAGGGTGCATATATTGATGGTGGATTAGTTGTTTACTTGTTCTAAGGATAATGTTTGTCCGTGGGTCTCAGTAGTAATGTTTAATGGAAATCAGTGATTGTGGCCTTACATGAGAACCCCTTCATCTGAGAAGATGATTTGCTATTGCCAGGTGATGGAACCGATGGTGACTGACATTTCTGTCGGAGTGAGATCCATACGTATAGAAGCCCGAGATAGTAAGTGAATGAGAGAATCCCTTTGCTCCTAGGAGGTGGATAAAAATTCCCAGATAGTGATGTTTGTTGATGTTCATCAACATTGTATCTAGATTTTATTATTTCCTCGATAATGGGGTATAGGGTTTGTTGTGTGTGTGTGTAGGGGGGACATCCCTATTTATCAACAAGCTTTAGTAAAGTGGAGAGTGGACCTGAACTGGTGAGAAAATAGACCTTTTTTCCAAAGTGAGCAGAGGTTTTTTCTGAGTTTCTTGTTCATATCATTTTAAGTAGAACATAAGTTGGATTTGGAACCATCACTTCGATCTAATCCAATATGGGTGTCTATTTCTGGATCATGGGATATCCTTCCATGGTTACTTAGGGTACCGAAAAATAGGACTATCTACCCAACGTACAACTATATTTGGTGGGGATTTTTACCTCCATGGACAGGATTTGGTTTGTTTTCTGATCTGTTGCCTTTGGCGGGGGGGTCTATAGACTTCGATGTTCGTAATCTAATGCCATTTATTATTATTCCTCATCATTTGGGGAGTATCTGAGACAAATTATTGGTGCTCTCTATAGGAGGATGGGGGATTTATCTCCCTTAGATCTTTTTCCTTCACGGTGATGCAGAATATGTATTCGTATTAGTATTGATATTATGCATATTCTAGATCACAAGGATAGATTTAATAGACAAACCTAATAAGGGTCATTGCAAATATAGCATACTGTAATTTTCTAAATTTCCCCTGATAATTGTAATGGGGAGTAGCATGGTCGAGTTCCATTTCAGTTATATATGAGTAACTCTGAGAGAGGGTCCTTATGTTAGAGGATGACCTCAACACGTTATCTCATCTTTTAGTTTAATAATATCAGTTATATTAGAGGCGTCTAAGTATGCATTCTTGTAACTGCATCCTGTGTCAGTTTAATGGTGGGAATAAAGGGATGTCCCTAAGTACGAGTCATAGGTCAAGTGGGAGGCGAGAAGATCCAATCCACTATTGGGATCTATGGATTCTTCCTTGGGTAGATATATTTTAGTAGGGTTATTCTCTACTATCATGGATATACACATGGTATCATGTAATACCAGGAGTAAGTCATCCCATCTAGTAGCTCAGATTCTTTAAAAAATATTGATAGTAGGATGATGTATTTGCCCTTTACTGTTAAAGAACTGAAGAGGTGGCCCTCTGTATGAGATGTTGGGTTATATTTTATTTGTAGAGTGACCATGTTTCTTCATGCGATAGATCAAGTGTTCATGATGTTACAGCTGATCAAGGTCTTCTATAGTGTCTTTATATCAAGTCCTAAATTTATAGTCTCGAATATTAGGGGCTTTGAAGGATGTGGGGCCTTGTTCATGTAACCCAATGATTTTTTTTAGAGTAGTCCCATTGTATCATCATTTACCAAGCCTGGGGGTTAATGGCGAATACTTCTCTGAACCCGAGAATGTGTTCCCTTCGGTGATGAGGAGATTGTAAAAGAAATCAATAACCCTATGTTCATGTATGTTAATAGAGTACACGTGGTTGGGACAAGATGCTTGGGATCTAGGAGTATGTGTCGGTTGATAAAAAGTAGTGTTCATTACAATTGGAGAGAGTATGGATCTCGAGCTTATTAGCCATGAAGGGTCAATATCACTCCTGGTATTTGTTCGCATCGTATGGATGGTAACAAGTGGAAGAGTTAGCGTTTCATCTCCTGAGCGGTCTGCCTGGGTGGTCATTGCTCACTGCTCGACGCATCTAGTGGAAAAGATTACTTAGATGACCATGACCCTTCAGTTCTCATGGAGGAGGTTCCACCTTTCCCTCTAAAGGTTCATGTGTGGGGTGTATATCATGTGTCTAGGGTTATCTTTTCATTTGACCTCCCAAAGGGCATCCCTTTATGCAATGTGGACCCTTATTCTTTCTTCTTCCTCATATAATGATTAGTGAGAGGCCTTGAATTCCAGGTGATTTGATCCCGTACCCTGAACTATCGATCTCTTTCACTAATGTTTATTTTGGGCTAGGATATCGTAGTGGCCAAAAAATGAATCCGGCTATTTGGTGACAGGATGATGTGGCGCTTTTGACATTTATCAGAGAGTTAATTGAGAAAATGTTTACATTAGTGGGTGGGTGGATATCGGAGTTGGCTTTTAAATCTGAGGGGGTAAATAACTGTTCTTCTGAGGTAGATTCCTCTCATCTGGTGGAATGAATAGGTACTACAAAGGTGATATTATCTGTTTCTTATAAAGCTTTGTCATACATTTCTTCCCATTCGATCGAGTCATTGTCCACTACTAAAAAGGGGTAATGATTTTTTTTATTTTTAAGATAATATGAAATTGGTGACTAGTAGGAGATCCAAGATGCATAGGTTGTTTTGTAGGAAGTTTATGGCCATGATGAAGAAGGTCATATGGTTAATGGTGGGCTTTGTCTTGGTGATGATTTTATGATGAGGGATAGTGTGCATGGAGAGGTAGCTGCTTACTTTTAGGAGCGTTCTATCATCCTCGGTATATGATGAACATGTACTGTCATGGTGGATGGGTCTATGTTTGGAATAATATCATTTAGTGTAATACCCCATATTTTTATGGCTTTTAAAATTGGGGATTTATTAAATTTAATTGAGATATTAATTTAATATAAATCCCGAATTTTATTTTAAATATTTACCAACGTGACGTGAGTTAGTAATTATTGGGAATTTGTTGAATATTACTAGATGAGTAAAGTAATATATAAGATTTATTTAATTAAAATTGTCACGAGTGAATAAAATGGCAATTATGAAAATATAAGTCGGGACGCGCGTGTGTGGTGTCAGGACTAAATTATTATTATAAAAGTGAATATATTATAAGTCACCCGTATGGTCTTTTTGAGTGCGCTAAAGTGTCCGGAAGGGTCGAGATAGTCAGAAAGGTGTACCCGGGGGTTTAGTTTGGGTCTCGGGGCATTTTTAGGGCTAATTGATATCCCAGGAGGGTATTATAGACATTTTATATTTTTGGGTAATTAAACCCAAGAATTTTCGTAATTTGTATTAGCCATTTGGAGTTGCCTCTTAGGGTTAACAAACACAAAACTTAAGCCCATCCATTAGAGAAGAAGGTGAAGAGATTAGAGAAGAAGGTGCAGAGTTTCCAAGCAAACCAAGGCCTAGAACTCACCCGATTGCACCGCCACCAAAACATAGATCGCATGACGAGGAACACAACCATATATTTTTCATCAACAAATTAGATCCTTGAATCCCAGGAAAGTATCTATCTTTCTGATTTCTAGTTGGTATTCCTTCCATGTTAGTCTTGGAATGAAAATCATATGTTTTAATTGAAGAATTATTTATTTTGGAAGAGAATGTATATGAGTTGTAGGGAGAATCCATATACTCTGAAATCGTGATCATATGTAGAGGATAACCCACGAATTTATTATGATAGTTGGGAAGAAAATATGGATTAAAATATAGGTTTATGATTATTCATGCCAAATTTGGTTTTATAAATAAATCTAAGATTAAACCCCTTTTTGATTGATTCGTTGAGAATTTATTGATGTTGTTACGTTAGAACTTCTTTATATATATTGCTTATACCTTTGGATAAATTTGATGGCAGTTTCGGATGAAATTATAGAGGTTT
This sequence comes from Sambucus nigra, assembly GCA_949130495.1. Taxonomy (NCBI): domain Eukaryota; kingdom Viridiplantae; phylum Streptophyta; class Magnoliopsida; order Dipsacales; family Adoxaceae; genus Sambucus; species Sambucus nigra. The sequence continues at coordinate 317,858,407 of OX422215.1, read as the reverse complement.
GTAGGGGTTATAATGATTGAACCCGTATGTTGAAATTTGCAGAAAAATGTGTAAGAACTGCTTGATCGATCGATCGACCAAGAGCATTGATCGATCGATCCCTCCTGGAAAAGTGCATATTTTTCTCCCTTTTGTTTAATCCGATTAAGATACATAGGAACCCTTGATTATTATTTATGAAGTATAATGGGTTATGAAGATGACCAATAGGGTCTAAGTATACTCCGTTGAGTGAAATTTATATGAGATGAAATTGTGGGTTAACGGGGAGTTATTCATACATTGGAAATTGTGCGTACGTTTACTAAAAGATTGAGACTCGTGAAAGATTTAGACTAGAAGGTAAATGAGGGTATACCTACTGAAATTTATACTTAGTGAGAGTACTTTGAGAGATGAGAATTAAGTATGAAGTAAATTTAAATGAGAATAAAAGAGACGAATTTGTTATGCGAGATAATTGAGTAAAATATGTGTTAAAAAGGATGATACTAATTATGGATCGTGGGTGAACCTAATTTGGAAGATGTGAATATTTATATATATGACTGTGTGATTGTGCATATATTATGCATCTGTGTAAAAATCATCCCCGAGTTACTTGCTATCTCGGAGGTTTCCGCGTCGGGACTGTCTTATCTCGATTAGACCTTTATGGGGGATATTGAATCGTACCCTAGAAGATAGTATTATAGATACAGGCTATTTGAAAATGATACTCAGATGTTCTAAGAGACGTGATGGTATGTGCTGACCTCTTAGGATTAGGAACTATGCTTCGCCTCCATTTGTATGTGTATTGTGTTAATACAGTTCGACAGTGATTCCGAACTAGTATTTCCTTTAGTATAAGTGAAACGGGGACTTGATAGCAGAGTATGCCTGCACTATAGATTTATGTGGGGTGACGATATATATATATATATATATATATGCTTATATATGGAAACTTTATACTGTGTGTATAAGTAGTTAAGTAATGGATAAATTCATCAGCTTTATAACAAGTGTTCGTGAATTTTGTAACGGTAACTAAATGGTTCTAAGTAACGTAAGAATATGGAAGAGATTGATTTTCTAAAACTAATAATTATGGCCTTAGTACCTCTCAGGATAGAACTTTATGGGAGCATAAGTTAGATATACTTATGTGATTAGTAGTACGGTAGGCTTGCACACTAGATGAGAGGTGAGAATTCTCAAGAGAGTGTCGCTCACTAACTTGGTGGTTATATTAGCCAGTAAGCATTTTAAATACTTGTTAAACTATTTTTAAAACTATTTTACACTCGGGCTCTGACCCATTTTCTGTCATTTTTCTCTCTCTTATATATGTATGTATGTATTACAGGTGCCCAGCCACAGGGGCGTCATGCATAGACTCACTGGATTTGACGTGCTGCAGCTTATGTGGGAGTTGCAGGCCTTTGATTTAGACGACCTCATCATTTACTTAGTTCCTATTTTAGTTCGTTATAGTAAGGGTACGTGTCGCCCTATTTCCTATTCCGTTTGAATTTTTTAGAGATTTATGTACATTTATATTTCCAGTATTCCGTACTCTTTGGGAGTTAACTCTTGTTAGAATGATTTCAGTTATAGTTCTTAAACTTGGTTTGGTTTATCTAGATTGTTTAATTTTTGTGTGTTAATTTCCATCTTTAGTATGTATGTGATTATTTAACCGTTGAGTATTAAAAAGGTTTTCATATTGGCATTTAAAGAAAGTAAAATAAGTCTTTAAATTTTTTGACACTTAGCTTAATTATTTAGGGAGTTTAAATTGGAAATAATTGTTTTGCGACAGTGATGCTGAGAATGAACCAACCGTTCACCTTGTTTTTTAATTTAATAAAGGACTGATCACCCAGTATTTAATTAGACGGGGTCTTACAGGTGATATCAGAGTATCAGGTTCTAGTGTCCTTAGGATCTGTGCGGCTTATTATGCTTCCAGCGTAACTTTCTTTGATATAGAGCCATATGTTTAGAATTGTTGATTTCTTTGGTGAGATTTCGTTCTCCTGCTATCACCAATATATTAGTGAATCTTATTTACGTTTGGGCATGTACGAACAATGAAGTATGGAAGATGAGGGTCGTTGGGTGAGTAACGAGAGGCAGGGCTTAGTGAGGTCGTGAAGTATGTTCGAGGATGATGACCATAGTCGAGGTCACTCCTATTATGTCACGAGAGGCCAGAACTATGAAGACATCTAGGACATAGACTACGATTTACAAGTGTTGTGGTTGTTGGAATTTGAAGGTCCCCGGATTTTTAAAAAAAAACTTCTTTGCAATTAAAATCAAACTTGTAATTTCCTTTTAAAAATATGCGGAAGCGTAAACGTTGAATGATGTTATGGTTCAACTCAAATACTAAAATTCCAATTTTAACATAAACAAAAATAAAGTGAGAATTAACTTCAACAAACTAAGTAATTAATTTACACTTTAAACGATTAAGTCCAATTAAATCCAAGTCCTAGAATTTGCCTAAATTATGATTGTTCATATTTCCAAGTTAGGCCAAACCAAATTAATGCAAGTGACTTGAATTACACAATTTTACCCAATATTAAATTAAAGTCCAATTTTAATATAGTGTGATAATTAAACCGAATTTTATCTTGAATTAAACCTAAAGCATGGATTCTAAATTATTGTGCAAGATAAAATAAACAATATCACACTACGCCGCGATGTACGAGAAAAAACCCAAGACGGGAAAAAATCTCGGACGGCCCTAGCCACAAGTCCACTAGATATGGAATTACAATTACAAGACAAAAGACTTACATCCTCGACTCGAACCCTCTCAAGCCTTGTTGCTCCTTCTTGTAGAAACCTCTTCCTAGCGGACAACCACGGAGCTCCACCGCGATCTCGAAATCCACCGATAGGACTTTGTATAGTCACCGTCACCCAAACTTGGAGCCTTTCTCCAAGTGAGTAATACCGCAACAAACTTCTTCTTCTTTGTGATGGGATGTAGAAGGAAACCCGAAACGTCTCTTTTTCAATTCGATAGAGAAAACCGGTGCCAAAACTCCAAGTAAAGATATGTATATAGAACTTGGATAAACAACTATTGGGTGTAAACACTAGAGTGTGTAGGATTTTTCATTAAAGAATAACACTCAAAATTTGATCTTTTTCCTTAAACAAATTTTCTCTCAAAACACTCTCTAGGAGTTTGTATGGTATGAAAAAGATACTTTGGAAAAAGTCATTCCCGCGCATTATTAAGTCTGAAAAAGTTGGTTAAAAACCAAGTGGGGAAAGTGGGTAAAAACTGCCAAAAACTGCTCAAAACTGTTCCCGCCTGGCATCTCGTTCGAACGAACTTCACTCTCGTTCGAATGAGACTTCTAACGAGCGACCAGTCTGGGCTCGTTAGAATCTCGTTAGATACCTCGTTAGAATGAACAAACTCGTTCGAACGACATATCGAACGACTGACCAGTTTAGGTTCGTTGGCAAACTCGTTCGAACGAAACCTCGTTAGAACGAAAAAACTCGTTCGAACGACATATCGAACGACTGACCAGATTAGGTTCGTTGGCAGTCTCGTTCGAATGAAACCTCGTTAGAACTAAAAACTCGTTCGAACGATATTTCGAACGACTTCCAAAATTTTTTCTAAAATTCTATTTTGGCCCAGAAACTTTATATACGTTAAATTAAAGTTCCAATTAAATTATTCTGAAAGTAAAACACGGTTTTTATTAAACCTAACACCCAAATAAATTTTGTTCCAACTCCTATATAGATATAATTACATTCATACCTTGGGAGCATGGAACCTTAGTTGATGACGTAGAAACGAGGCACGCAAACCGCCATTTTGATGAAGCTTTAAATTCTTTGCCGCTACGTCTTCAACACATACTTCATAGGCTTGAGAGTATTACAATAAAACACTAACCTATGAAATAATGTTTTTGTCCGGAATTGAGCCAACACAATACATGGACTCAATTGGAAATTTGTGTCCTTGCAAATCTCCCCCTTTGGCTATTCCGGGACAAAAACCAAAACAAAAATCCTAAAGGGTCGTCAAGCTCACTAGACTCAAAACATAACCCGCCCAAACTTGACTCAACCCAAGGATTAAAATCTTTACCTTTTAAAGAAGCCGCTTTAGTAGAATACCTGCACACTTAAGCAAACTCATCAAATGCATAGGGAATATCACAATACTAGATGCAATTAAATAATTACTCCCCCTAAAATAATTCTCCTATCAAGCACATGACCTACTTAGAAAGACGTCTCCCCCTAAGATAAATCACCCCCAAACGAAGATACGATAATAATAGGATTAGATACCATTTCTCCCCCTATCATCATTCTCCCCCTTTTTTGTTCAGGAATAGGCAAAGGATAAAGAACTAATAAACAGCATGTTGAAGCTTAAAGTGATAAGACATGAAAGCATATGGGCAATAAAAGCAAGGCAAAGACAAACAAATATCATATATATATACATTAGAAATATACCAATAGAGTACTTGCATATATATAGATATAAATACACATATAACACAAAATACAATAAGTTTGCACACTCGTATGGCAAAAATGTGTCATATGGAAACGGAAGTGTAGGGGTGTGAACTAGCAACAATTAAATTTAGACCCAAACACTTAATAAACATTCACGGAGTTCTCATTTGATTGCAAACTTTATCACATTTAAATATAACCTCATGTGACAATATAAAGATTGAACTCAATGAACAAACATACACAATGCATACAAGCCTAGCATGATGATGATTCTACAAACCAAATAGAGTCATGACATTGAAGACAACTAGGATAAATGGACATTGTGCAAACCGTTGATATACCATCCAATTCTTCCTCAATAAGCATATATATTCGTTTGCTTTTGAATGAATATATCAAACAAACATAGGCCATGGCAATTGATTTCTTTTTAATGCCAAATATTCTGTTTTTAGGCCTTTGGATCACGTATTTCTTTTAGATCCAATAAACGGTGGCTTACTATCGCAAAGGATCACTTAGTCCTTTCGGATCCCTTCCCCGTGCATATTTATTTATCATGTTTTCATTTTCACACAAATCTCACATGCAACGGATTTTGACATGCACTAGTCCTCCTAGGTCATAGATATGTAGATGACTAGATTGGTAGGAGAACACCTCAAAAAGCTCAAATATAACATGTGACATTAAGATTTCAAAAGAGCTCGTGCATGTGTGAAAAGAGGCATATAAAAATAGAATCCATTTAAACAACACAAAATCCAACTACTCCATATAAAGCATGGTAAAGAACATTTTAAGGATTGAAAATCTAAACCAAAAGTTCTATCCACGTGGGAGCGTAAAAGATGGGATTCAAACACAAGTATATGCCACATAAAGTGTGTCAAACAAAAATACACACAAAATAAAATCTTTTTGAGTTTTTAACATTTTTATCCAAAAAATTAAATATATATACTCAAAAGGATAAAGAAAAATCATTTGAACCTTTCATTAAGCTTAAATTAACAAGAGATAAAATTCAAATGATAAAGCAAAAATCTTTTTGTATTTTTCATTTAAAGCAAACAATATGAAAGAAATATAATACAAAAGATAAACAACAATCATAATTTCTAGCATGGGATATGAACTAAGGCAATGACTAGAAAATGACTAAAAACAAGCATACATTTAGCATGTGAATATAACATAAAGTACAAAAGCTAAAGTATGAAAACACTAACACATTCATCCTTTAGATTGAGCAGGGGAGGAAGCATGTGAAAGTAAATGAGAATCAACAACCCTATTTTGTGAGGCAACCAAGTCGGATTTCCTAACCCAAATTAATGAGGAATGACTATCTTGGGGTGTAGGAACGTTAACTATCGTGGTTACTTTACTATGGGGTTTTCTAGGAATTCGTTTAAGATCTAAACAAAATTTCCTAAGATGACCTTGTCGACCACAATGTGTACAAGTGAGAACATGTCGAAAAGATTTACTTAAGGAGTGATCTTTAAAAGTATTCCTAGTTGATTCTCCTAAAACATTGGTTTGGGCATTATGAGTAAATTCATTACAAGGATTGAAGCCTAAACCACAAGTGTCATTTTTAATTTGGACCGTTCCTAACATTTTATCTAGTTTTTCTGAACGACATTCCAAATCAAATTTGACATTACTAGAATTTTTTAATTTATTTTCCAATTCTGCAATGTTAGATTCTAGTAAAACATTTCGCTCTTCAAAATCAAGAAGCTCCTTTTTCAAGGATTCCATTAAACCCCTAAGGCTATCTCTTTCGCCTTCTACATAATCAAGCTTCTCTTGAAGAGTCCTCACATGTGTCCTAAGGTCTTCTATTAAAACATTTTCATCAATGACCTTGACACTTTCTTTTAAACTAGCTTCTAACTTCAAATTAGCTCTTTTCAATTTAATAGATTCTTTATAAAGTTCTTGAAAAGCATTTTGAAGTTCACTCACATTAACCTCTTCTTCATTTTCAATCTCACTTTCTTCTTCACTCTTACTATCATCAAAAATAAGAGAATCATGTACAATGGCCTTAGAAGTGTCATATTTTACCGTTTCATCAATCGATGAGTTGTCACAATCACTCACATGACTAGCCATAAAAGCCACAAAATTTTTCTTAGCGGGGGAATCTGGCTTTTCTTCCTTATCACTATCACTAAGGGTTGCATTATATGAAATGGGTCGCTTACCATCTTTCCTTAGTTTAGTGGGGCACTCATAAGCCCTATGGCCATAACCTTCACAACCAAAACACTTATCAGACTCATCCCTATCTAAATTGTCATTGCTAGGTTTAGGGATCTTCTCGGCTTTAGAAATCTTCTCGCTTTTATCATGTTTAGAAGTATCAAATTTCTTAAAATCATTTTTAAATTTATCTTTGTTAAATTTAAGAAATTTTCTAAATTTACGAGCAAACAAAGCCATATCTTCCGAGTCACTATCACTATCGCTCTCTACTACTTGTTTGACCTCTTTTCGGGCTTTTAAAGCAACACCCTTTTCAATTTTCTTTTCAGTTTTAGAGGGAAACATATCTAGTTCATAGGTTTGTAAATCAACTACAAGCTCTTCTAATTTCGTAGAGGCTAAAGTGGGTAAAGAATTTAAAACGGTCACTTTAGGAATAAATCTATCGGGTAGGGACCTTAAAATTTTCTTTACAACACGGTCGTCAGGTATTTTCTCTCCCAAGTTAAAAGATGAATTAACAATATCAGAAAGTCTAGCATAAAATTTATCAAAAGTTTCTTTTTCATCCATTTTGATAGTTTCAAATTGAGTGGTGAGGTTTTGGAGTTTTGAAGCTTTAACGACACTAGTTCCTTCATGAGTTAATTGTAAAATATCCCAAGCTTCTTTAGCGGTTTCACACGTCATAATAAGTCGGAATTCATCCGGTGGGGACAGCGCTAAATAAGGCATTTAAACCTCGGGAATTAAAGTTAGCAAGTTTAAACTCATTTTCAGTCCATCTATCGGCGGGTTTGATAACTCGTTCATTTTCAACTAAGTAAGTTGGTGGGGAGTACCCGGTAACAACAGACATCCAAACTCTCTCGTCGATAGATTTTAGTGCCGATCTCATTCGCGCTTTCCAATACGCGTAGTTTGAACCATCGAAAATAGGAAATTTTGAAAATGGGGAAAAATCCATTTTAGCCAAAAAAATTAAAAGATCTTAACGAAATAATTTATCATTTTTGGCTCTGATACCACTTGTTGGAATTTGAGGGTCCCCGGATTTTTAAAAAAAAACTTCTTTGCAATTAAAATCAAACTTGTAATTTCCCTTTAAAAATATGCGGAAGCGTAAACGTTGAATGATGTGATGGTTCAACTCAAATACTAAAATTCCAATTTTAACATAAACAAAAATAAAGTGAGAATTAACTTCAACAAACTAAGTAATTAATTTACACTTTAAACGATTAAGTCCAATTAAATCCAAGTCCTAGAATTTGCCTAAATTATGATTGTTCATATTTCCAAGTTAGGCCAAACCAAATTAATGCAAGTGACTTGAATTACACAATTTTACCCAATATTAAATTAAAGTCCAATTTTAATATAGTGTGATAATTAAATTGAATTTTATCTTGAATTAAACCTAAAGCATGGATTCCGAATTATTGTGCAAGATAAAATAAACAATATCACACTACACCGCGATGTACGAGGAAAAACCCAAGACGGGAAAAAACCTCGGACGGCCCTAGCCACAAGTCCACTAGATATGGAATTACAATTACAAGACAAAAGACTTACATCCTCGACTCGAAACCTCTCAAGCCTTGTTGCTCCTTCTTGTAGAAACCTCTTCCTAGCGGACAACCACGGAGCTCCACCGCGATCTCGGAATCCACCGATAGGACTTTGTATGGTCACCGTCACCCAAGCTTGGAGCCTTTCTCCAAGTGAGTAATACCGCAACAAACTTCTTCTTCTTTGTGATGGGATGTAGAAGGAAACCCGAAACGTCTCTTTTTCAATTCGGTAGAGAAAACCGGTGCCAAAACTCCAAGTAAAGATATGTATATAGAACTTGGATAAACAACTATTGGGTGTAAACACTAGAGTGTGTAGGATTTTTCATTAAAGAATAACACTCAAAATTTGATCTTTTTCCTTAAACAAATTTTCTCTCAAAACACTCTCTAGGTGTTTGTATGGTATGAAAAAGATACTTTGGAAAAAGTCATTCCTGCACATTATTAAGTCTGAAAAAGTTGGTTAAAAACCAAGTGGGGAAAGTGGGTAAAAACTGCCAAAAACTGCTCAAAACTGTTCCCACCTGGCATCTCGTTCGAACGAACTTAACTCTCGTTCGAACGAGACTTCTAACGAGCGACCAGTCTGGGCTCGTTAGAATCTCGTTAGATACCTCGTTAGAACGAACAAACTCGTTCGAACGACATATCGAACGACTGACCAGTTTAGGTTCGTTGGCAAACTCGTTCGAACGAAACCTCGTTAGAATGAAAAAACTCGTTCGAACGACATATCGAACGACTGACCAGATTACGTTCGTTGGCAGTCTCGTTCGAACGAAACCTCATTAGAACGAAAAACTCGTTCGAACGAGATTTCGAACGACTTCCAGAAATTTTTCTAAAATTCTATTTTGGCCCAGAAACTTTATATACGTTAAATTAAAGTTCCAATTAAATTATTCTGAAAGTAAAACATGGTTTTTATTAAACCTAACACCCAAATAAATTTTGTTCCAAGCTCCTATATAGATATAATTACATTCATACCTTGGGAGCATGGAACCTTAGTTGATGACGTAGAAACAAGGCACGCAAACCGGCATTTTGATGAAGCTTTAACTTCTTTGCCGCTACGTCTTCAACACATACTTCATAGGCTTGAGAGTATTACAATAAAACACTAACCTATGAAATAATGTTTTTGTCCGGAATTGAGCCAACACAATACATGGACTCAATTGGAAATTTGTGTCCTTACAGTGGTAGTCAAAAGTGATGTCAAAATTAGACTCACCCAATGTAGTACGCTTGGGAGAAGGTCAAATGGAAAATTAAGGAGAGTTAGCAGCAGAAATTCTAGAAATGTGGGAATTGTGTGTGTTACCCAATGAAGGTAATATATTCAAAGACTTCGGCATATGGTGGAGTGTGGTTAACTGGAAGTGAAAAATTTGGGGTAAAATTTTTCTTGGCTCGTCGGAGCAAAGTTATAATAGTGGGAGTCAACCACCACATTTAATAGTGAAATATTGCGTAAATTGAAGGACCTTAACTACCGTTTAACTGCACGCTCCTTCATCAGTTGTTTAGAATAAATGTGAATGTTGTCTGAACCAATCACGAAAGGGCCGGAAAGGGGTCCATTTGTAGATGAATTTAAACTTTTAGAAACTCTTGTATCAGCGGAGGTGTATACCAACGGTAGAGAAGATTTCAAGTGGGAGATCAACTCGTGGGGAAAGTTGACAACACTTAAAGATATTTCTATTGGAAAGTCTATCCATATGGGGACAATGTCATGTATTGTCCGTAGATGTGTTAACGCTCGTAAGAAATTGAAGGAATTAGTTGGAGAATGAGACTAGATAAAACGCAGTTAGCAACGCGCTGCAAGGGGGAGACCCATCAGGGGGCTCATTTAAATGATTCAAATAGCTAAATTCTTACTAAGAGATGGTGAATTTTGTAAGGGTTATTAAAGCCAGTAGCACGTTCTTTAGGGACAATAAAGCTAAGGGAATGATGGGGGTAGCCATCAGGATCGAGACTATTTAAGTCCGAGAGAAGGACAACCCTAATTGGGTCAGTATGACAGGAGATAGGTGGGTTATGTGTTGAGGTATTTTGTGAAGATTAAAACTACACGAGTTAACATTTTCCGAAGCGAGAAAAAGGACAAGGGTATGGTGCTTGCAAGGGAAATGGTTAATGTAATTTTCAATTTGGTTCAGACAGACGTGTTATATCCGGAAGACCATTATATAGCCAAGGCGATTGGAAAAGTAGAAGTAAGAGTTCTATCCTCGGAAGATGAGGTGTGTTTTGTGTAATGTGAGCGAGTCACTACATTTTTGTTTATTACTAGATTCGCATGTGAGAAGGATTTCGTGTGTATATCTATAGCGTTATCATTATGTGTATGTTTTCCCTGGTATAGTGGTATTGTCTTTAGTGTTCTCCACGGTGGACAAATGGGTGCACTGTTAGTGATTTATATACTTTATTGAGATTTCTCATTTAGTTATGTGATATACGAGTATGATATTATACTAATTATGGTTAAAATAATAGTGGGCAGTGATTGCAAGGCTATTGGGGTTGCTGCCTTAGTGCAGTATGTTTTGTTCTGACAAAACCTCCCTTGCGAGAGGGTCGGGATCGCCCTGATATTTTATGTTATAGAAACTTCGAAGCATATAGTGGTACAAAAATGTTTAATCCCAGGGTGTTTAGGGACTTTGTTATTATGATTATGTATGTATTGGGTTTACCGTTGGGCGGAAATATTTCATTCATATTATATGTAACGCTCAAGACTTAGTGTTAAAAAGAGCGCATTGTTATACTTACCCTTTGAGAATGTGAAAGTTAAGACTTATATTCATATGTTTGGGAATGGGATTTTGAGAGTCCCGATTGTATGGTTACAAGGTTTATGGAAGGTGATTACCACCAACACTGAACTATAGCGCAATTAGTGAAAAGTTCCTTGTTTCAATAAAATTTGCGGGAGGAGAGGTAGATTTTCTGTTAAGAGACGGAATAGAAGAGTATAGGTTATGGACGGAGGACCTAATGGATTTCGATAACCGATTATGCTAGGTAGTAGTGTATCGGGGGGTTCCTTGTTTGGATTTCTCTTTACGAGACATCCCACGCATGAAACTTAGTGTAAGGTTGGAAATATAGAGATGTTTGGTCATTAGTCCATGAGTCTAGTACCTCTTTTGTCATAGGAGCCGATAATATTAATCGTAAGTTAAAGTTAAGTGACGATTTAAAGCCAGTGGAGCCAGTTGTGTGGTAAGAAAACATTGGAAGTTTTGTTTTAGCACCCAATCGAAAGGGTGGAAAGATGATAAGGAGGTTTGGGAGTACCATAGTGGTGTATCACAAGGTAAACAAAGAATTGGGTGTTACGTATGAAGCGTAGGTTATGCTTGCACCACTATACACAGTTTATAGGGTGTGTGGGCATCCTAGTTAGTTGTTGCTTGAACCGTTCGAGTTGAAGAGATATGGGAATAGATGCATGGAGTGTATATTTGTGAGAACGACATAACGAAGTGTACCTGGTAGAGTGGATTAAGCGTGGTACGAAGGACGATAATCCATATATACATGTACGATCAGAGTAGCAAACACGAATTTAGTTGGAAGACTACAGGAAGCCATTTAGGGGTATTCCTTGAGAAGGATAAAATTTAACTATTATGGAAAACACTCTGAGTGGAGTTTTATCTTGTCAAGTTTGTAAAGTGATGTGCGCGTAGGTTGAATGTTGATGTTAGTAAAGTATAAAGGTTCAGCAGTGCACATTGTGGAAAAGGGTGCACGGGTCGGAAGTTTCGGTATACACTAAGTAGACAAGGGGAGTGTTAAGTGTCACTTTATGTGAGTCATTACAAGTCGAATTTTCTATTGGGTAGGACATAACGATTAGTCTCCATGGGCACCACTCATAGATAGAAATCGGTTGGAATGAGAGGATCAACAAGAGAATTTCGTAGCAAACCTACGATTCCAAAAATAGAAGAGAACAATTGTGTGAAATTTCTTGGATGGGGTGCTTACTTCAAGTTAAGGTCATGAGTTCCTTAGAATGTGTGGAACAAGTTGACCTAAAATAAAGTGATTATCATTCTTTTGGGTGGTATACACAATTAGACAGTGTGCCCCAACCTTTCTTTGAAAATAAGAATCTTGTCGGTAAGAGGTTATTCCTAGTATTATTCTGAACTAAAATGGGATCATTGACCCCCCCCCCCCCATTCAAACCAGGATCTCAGAAAGCAGTGGGGATAACATTACGTTTTGAGTAGGTTGTATTACCCTTAGCCGGGGAGTGTCGTTAGTAAGGTGTGACTCTTTAACTATTATTATGGAAAGTGATAAATAAGCTTATTGTGCGGCGGGGAGGACTATAGGAATTCGCCTAACCCGAAAGTCCGTTTTGAGTATTGATAAAGTATCCAAATCTATTTTTACCAGGCATACCTTATTTTCCAAATTTTGGGACAAAATTCCGTTATTAGGGGGAAAGTATGTAATTCCCCGTATCTTTATGGCTTTTAAAATTATTGATTTATTAAATTTAATTGAGATATACATTCAATATTAATTCAGAATTTTATTTTAAATATTTACCAACGTGACATGAGTTAGTAATTATTGGGAATTTTTTGAATATTACTAGATGAGTAAAATAATATATAAGATTGATTTCATTAAAATTGTCACGAGTGAATAAAATGGCAATTATGGAAATTTAAGTCGGGACGAGTCTGTGTCGTGTCAAGACTAAATTATTATTATAAAAGGGAATATATTATAAGTCTCTCGTATCATCATTTTGAGTGTGCCAAAGTGTTCGAAAGGGTCGAGATAGTCAGAAAAGTGTACCCAAGAGTTTAGTTTGGGTCTCGGGGCGTTTTTAGGCCTAATTGATATCCCATGAGGGTATTATTGACATTTGGTATTTTTGGGTAATTAAACCCACGAATTTTCCTATTATATATTAGCCATTTGGATTTTTCTCTTAGGGTTAACAAACACAAAACCTAATTCTAATCATTAGAGAAGAAGGTGAAGAGATTAGAGAAAAAGGTGAAGAGTTTTCAAGAAATCCAAGGCCTAGAATTTACCCGATCGCACCGCCACTAAAACGTAGATCGCACTACGAGGAACACAACCATGTATTTTTCATCAACAAATCAGATCCTTGAATCCCAGGTAAGTATTTATCTTGCTGACTTCTAGTTGGTAATCCTTCCATGTTAGTCTAGGAATGAAAATCATATGTTTTATTTGAAGAATTATATGTTTGGGAAGAGAATTTATATGAGTTGTAAGTAGAATCCATATAGTCTGAAATCATGACCATATGTTGAGGATTACCCACGAATTTATTATGATATTTAGGAAGAAAATCTGGATTAAAATAGAGGGTTGTGATTATTCGTGCAAAATTTGGTTTTATAAATAAATCTGAGATTAAACCCATTTTTGATTGATTCGTTGAGGATTTATTGATGTTGTTATGTTAGAACTTGTTTATATATAGTGCTTATACCTTTGGATAACTTTGATGGGAGTTTGGAATGAAATTATAGAGGTTTGGAGGGGTTAGAATGATTGAACCCGTAGGTTTGAATTTGCTGAAAATGGGCAAGAATTCCTTTATGGATCGTTCGACCAAGAGCATCAATGGATCAACCCCATTCCTCGATCGATTGATCCCTCCTGGAAAAGTGCATATTTTTCTCCTTTTGTTTAATCCGGTTAAGAAAGGTAGGAACCCTTGATTATTATTTATGGAGTATAATGGGTTATGAAGATGACCAATAGGGTCTAAGTAAACTCCGTTGAGTGAAATTTATATGAGATGAAATTGTGGGTTAACGGGGAGTTATTCATACATTGGAAATTGTGTGTACATTTACTAAAAGATTGAGACTCGTGAAAGATTTAGACTAGAAGGTAAGTGAGGGTATACCTACTGAAATTTATACTTAGTAAGATAATACTTAGAGAGATGGGAAGAAAGTATGAAGTAAACTATAAATGAGAATAAAAGAGACAAATCTGTTATGCGAGATAATTGAGTAAAATATGTGTTAAGAACAGATGATAGTAATTATGGGTCGTGGGTGAACCTAATTTGAAAAATGTGAATATTTATATATATGACTGTGTGATTGTGCATATATTATGTATCTGTTTAAAAATCATACCCGAGTACTTGCTATCATGAAGATTTCCGCATCGGGACGGTCTTATCTCGATTGGATCATTATGAGGGATATTAACTCGTACCCTAGAAGATAGTATTCCAGATATAGGCTATCTGAAAAATGACAGTCAGATGTTCTAAAATACGTGAGGGTATGTACTGACCTCTTAGAATTCAGAACTATGCTTCGCCTCCATTTGTAGTGTATTGCGTTAATACAGTTCGAGAGTGATTCCAAACTAGTATTTCCCTTAGTCTAAGTGAAACAGGGACTTAATAGCAGAGTATGCTAGCACCACAGATTTATGTGGGGTGCCGATAATATATATATTATATATAAGTGATTGATATATATATATATATATATGAAAACTTTATACTGGGTGTATAAGTAGTTAAGTAATGAATAAATGCTTCATCTTTATAACAAGTGTTCGTTAATTTTGTAACGGTAACTAAATGGTTCTAATTAACGTAAGAATATGGAAGAGAATGATTTTCTAAAACTAAATATTATGGCCTTATTACTTCTTGGGATATAACTTTATTGGAGGATAAGTTAGATAGACTTATGTGATCAGTAGTATAGTATGCATGCACACTAGATGAAAGGTTAGAATTCTCAAGACAGTGTCGCGCACTAACATGGTGGTTATATTAGCTAATAAGAATTTTAAATACATACTAAACTATTTTTAAAACTGTTTTACACTCGGGCTCTGACCCATTTTCTGTCATTTTTCTCGATCTTGTATATGTATGTATGTATTACAGGTGCCCATCCACAGGGGCATCATGCATAGGTTCCCGGAATTTGACATGATGCAGCTTATGTGGGAGATGTAGGGCTTTTATTTAGATGACCTCATCATTGACTCAGTTCCTATTTTAGTTCTTTATAGTGAGGGCACGTGTCGCCCTATTTCCTATTCCGTTTGGATTTTTTCAGAGATTAATGTACATTTATATTTCCAGTATTCAGTATTTTTCGGGAGTTAACTCTGGTCAGAATGATTTCAGTTATAGTTCTTAAACTTGGTTTGGTTTACCTATATGGTTTAATTTTTGTGTGTTAATTGCCATCTTTAGTATGTATGTGATTATTTAACCGTTGAGTATTAAAAAGGTTTTCATATTGGTATTTAAAGAAAGTAAAATAAGACTTTAAATTTTTTGACACTTAGCTTAATTATTTAGGGTGTTTAAATTGGAAATAATTGTTTTGCGACGGTGATGCAGAGAATGAACCAACCATTCACCTTGATTTTTAATTTAATAAAGGACTGATCACCCGATATTTAATTAGGCGGGGTGTTACAGTTAGTAATGGGGTTGGGGTGATATGGTGGAGAATTGATGGTGATTTTTGGTTTTGGTGGGATAAGGCTCCTGATATCGATGAGGTCTTGGATGGAAAACCTTAAGTCCCAAAAATTATTGGTAATGTGGTTGGGTTCCTGGTGGAACTCGTAATATGCATCGGCTCTCCAATTATTATCGGTGAGAGTAGCGGTGGTATAAGGTTGAGAGGTCTCAGGCGACCATCCATTTTCAGGGAGGCATATCCCTAGATGTGCGGAGATTGTAGTTTAGTGAACTATCTCGGTGCGGTCCTAAACTCATTGTAAGGAGGAAAAGCTTGGTAAAATATGGAAGAGGATACTTGTTGGAAAGGTGCATCAACGGCTACCATTGCTTAGGAAATATTAGGGGTGTAACACCCGCCCCACGACTTTGATCGTACTCGAGAATTCGGTGACTTTGTATAAACCAATTGGACTTTGGATCTGGTGTGATGAATTGTGAGTCGTTATTGGTAATATACTAACCTTGGTGAATTTAATTGTAAGAAGAATGGGAATAAAGTCAATTTGGTAAAATTGGTTGGGTCATTCGAGCGACACTCGAAGTGATTGTGTCAGTCGAACGAGATTCAAATCTCATTCGAATGGGTTTTCTAGAAACATTCTAACGATAAATGTTTGCCTACGAAAAATCAACTATGTTTGAAGTTCGTTCGAACGAGATGGTTATCTCATTCGAATGAAAGGCAGATTGGTTCAAACGAATTGTGATTCTCGTTCAAATGATATCATTTCTCATTCAAGCAAGGTATTCAAAAATCGATTTTTGAAGTTTGAAAAATGCCGTCAAAATTTGGAACATTGGATAGAGACACGTATCATGTTCTCAACATAGTAAATCAAATTGTGAATAGGTTTTGGCGGCATTTTAGGTATTTTTCCGAAAATTATTTTGGGGTATTTGAAGAAGGTTGGGGCCATTTGGGGCTCATTATATCAAAATTTTGCCTCTCTCAAGCTTTGAGAGCTTCCCCACCACCCACCACCACCTACCACTCTAGCACCACCATTCTAGACCCTTAAACCACCATATTTAGCTCATTTTTCTTCCACATCTTGGACTATAATACTAGCTTGTACCATTTATCAAAAAGATGGAGATTTTTAAAGTTATTGTTGGTGGTTTAGAAGAAAAAGAAGAAGAGGTAAAATTAATGGAGTTTGAGGGGGGTTTTATTGGATCTTTTATGAAGACAAGCTTAGTGGAACTAGGAAAACTCCTTAAGGCCACCTTAGGAGGTGGAAGGTTGCCATCTTTTTCAACATTCAGCCTACTATTTTTGGAGCTTCTTTGAAGTGGGGAAACTCTAATATTACCTTAATACTCGATTTTTTCATAGTATTGGTCTTGTAGTTATATTTGTAAGAGTAGGATGCACATATAGTTTAAGGAGGGTATTTCATATGGTTTGTATCAATGGATTTAAAAAGGGGTTTCAAGAGTATTGAGAAAATACTATATTTCAAGAAAACTTGGTGTTAAGCATTTTATGGAATAAAATGTTTTGAACATAATGTTTATCTAGTAAAAAGATACTTTGTGGACATATGTTTTAAAGTTTTCTTGTAAAATTTGGGATTTTCACAAAAATAGACATTTTCTCAAGTTTAAAGAGACAAAAAGTGTCTTTTATCTTGAAAAGCGTGTTTATGAAAATACTATGAAATTTCTAGAATAAACCTTGTGTTAGACCCTTCTAATAGGATTTTTTGACTTAAAATTCGTCTTCTCACGCATATAAACTTATAGTATTTTGATGATGAATATATAAACAAGTTTAATGGAGGTTTTATTGGGTTTAAACCTGAAATAAATAAAATAAAATTTGCTGCCTTTAAATTATGTTAGAGGGTATAAAAAATATGATAAATGGGTATTTAAAGACTATACGTGATAATAAAGGAAAATGGTGTTTTTCTTGTACAATAGTCTTCAAAATGTTCAATGATCTTTTAGAGAAAGAAAGTAATGAAATAAAGAGATTTCTAACTTGAGAATTATGTTACTCCAAAGTGTTAAAATAAGTGTTAATGAGTTAAAAACATTTGAGAAGTGAATGTTTAAAACTTAATATTATTTTAGAAAAATAACACTTGTGAAAATGGAGAAAAATGCAAGTTTATAAATAAATAGATAAAATGGTAATTTTACATAAAGGGGAATATTTTTATGAAAACAAATGTTGGAAGTGGTGTTACACAACTTGTCCTAAATGAAAGTGATTTTGGAATAAAATCAATGCAACTGTGTAAAGGACAAGAAATGATGATTTTAAAGTGTAACACGAGGTGAGGTGAAACCTCGAATTCCGCCTTCAGCCTAATGTGGATATTTAAAAAATGTTAAAACAAATTAAATGGACTCCAATGACCCTGGGAATAATTACGATGGGCCCTGAGCCATGTGGTGAAACACCAAAAATCATTGTCCATAGAATATGGTAGCATAGCCAGCAGTGTGGAGCCTGTTAAAGTTTGTGAATATATGGAGGATTTCGAGAAAAAGAAAACGAAAAGTGGAACATGTTAAGAAATGGGTTGTGTGATGAATATAAGAAAAGTTAACCTAACTTTAATGAAATTAATAGTTGTTCTGATTAAAGAAAATCATCAACAAGTAACGTAAGAAGAATTGACTAATGTCCATGAAGTAAAGGGGATTGTAAAGGGAAGTGATCAAATAGGTAATTAAGCAACCTAAAGATTTTTAACCTGTAATTTTTCATGAAAGGTCTTCAAAGAAGAATAAGTTTTTTTTAACACGATGATTGCATGTGTTGAAAGATGATTTTCAAGGAAAATACTAATGTGAATCGGGTATGAGTAAAAGGGTAAATTTCGTTGAGATAAATGCTTTTTCTTAAACAAAGGGTTCTTATTTGAAGTATCTAACCCGGTGTGTTAAATTAAGAAATAAATGTAAAGTCAAGTAAAATGAATTTACTTTATAAGATTAAGGTGAATTAATAGGAGCTAGTAATATTTTTAGAATAAAAATGGTTTCATACATAAATTATATATACGTATGTGTATATATCTAAGGTAGTTGCATATGCACGTAGATAGAAGGTGCGAGAATCTCATTTTTTCCGTTCGATTCTAAATTGAATTATTGTATTTTCCCACTGGCCATTCGATGCTTTCCCTTGTCTTTTTTATGGTAGATTAGGTGCAGTTTCGTATTTTGAGAACGTTGTACAGGTAAGTATCCTTTTTATTTAGTAGATCTGTATTCTTGGATTTCGGGGACGCTTCCCACTGGTCCTTCACGTATTTTTATTTAAATTGGATGCATTCTAAACAAATGAAATGTCAATTAAATAAGACTGGACTTGTAACATTCTATAGGTTATTTCATTGCACCTAATGCTTGGGTACAACTGGGTTGACCACGGGTAAGCCATAAATTCGGATCGGGGCATTACAAATGGTATCAGAGATTTAGGTACAAGGTTCCTTTCAAAAGTGATGAGGTGAGGTCGGTAATGGATCTTTTGAGATCGGTTTTGTTTTGGTTCGGTCACGCTAGATTGGTGATGATCTCAGCTCGTGTTTTCATTAGTGGAGTCAAGGAGATTAGCACGACAGGTAATTCATTACCAAGTGTCGTGTCACCAAGTTAGTTGTCATTAATCGATTCCACGCTTTTAATTTGTACATGTTAATGGTTTCCAAGTGTCTGTGTGAGATAATAGTGGCGACACCGCGGTTTTAGTGTGAGGTACTTGTGTGTCAACCATGGATGATGTGAGAGATCCATTAAGATGTTAATAGTGCTAAATGATGTCCACTGAGTTAGAGACATGAATCTTGCATAGTCAACCATGGAGACTACATGAATAGAGTGCCATGAGAAAGTGGTGTTGATTTGTGATAACAATGCATTAAGTTCCTTGGTTAGGTACTTTCAGATAGTTAATAATGATGACATGATTCGGCAGGCTAGACCCCTGGGGTGGTATCAAGTCGTAAGAATTTTAATTCAGTGAGCTTATAGAACCATGTCAATTATTACTTAAGGAGGTATACTCGGCCTGAGTCGATAGGATACTATAGTTTTATGTCAGTGTCTTGGTAATTTTCGATTGAAGATTGTACCTCGCAAGCTATGATGAGAGTTACTGGAAATATATGGTGAGTATATTACGTGTGTAACAATGATGGTTAAAGTGACGTGGGAGGAACCCTAGGTAGACTTCCATGTCAGGGCTTAAAATATATATATGATGCAGTTTGGATGAATATGATCCCTAATGACGTCGATGATGTAGACTTAGAGTCTAATAGGTTGTATACGACGTGTATCCTACAAGATTCTTTAGTAGTGTCATTCCATGTTCTGATGAATGAGTTGTAGGTTAGAACTGCATCGGTGTTTTGAATAAAAAGGGAAATAATATTATCTATCTAAATATCATAGCCCATTTAGCGGCCTAAGTAATGGTCGGATGCAAGTTGGTTTCGATGTGAGTATGATTTAGGGAAGTCACCTTATTGCGATGCCTTGAGGAATTTTAAAGGTTAAAGTATGCTATGTGTAGAGGCGTGTATACTAGTGTCTTTACGAGTGCTTGATGGTCATAATGTGGATGTTGAGAATATTATGGAGTGTACCTATGGTAAAAGAGTCACAAGTGATGAGATCTTGTCGGATTTTAATGACTTTTGTGTGGGGTATGCTTGGCATCCTTAAAGAACGAATCAAATTTGGTATCATGCAGTATTAGCATTGAAATGATAGCAATGTTGAGAGTCATATGATGATCTCCGGTATTTGCCAAAGTTTAAAGGAGTCAAATAGTGTACATAACGTGTACTATCAATTGAATTGGCTCAAATGGATGATGTAACCTTCTAAAAAATTAGAAGCTCGTGTTAATATTGGGTGTGATGTTCAGGTGTCATGGGTTAGCTAATGTCGCTAGTGTGATAATTGATTACAAGTAATACTAGGAAATGCATTCGGGACTTAGATTGATGATGTCATGTTGGAGACATTAAAATGGCACCCTAAGAGGGATATAGAAACATGATTAGAATACCAGCATGCATCGACAACATGATTTAGAATAGCCTTACCAAAGAAGGGACTAGTTCTTGGCACGTCTTGCAAAATCGGTAAGGGTTAGAAGATATATACCGGTATGGTACTTACTACCCTAAGAATGCTAACGACGACTGATGTGTTCGTCACGTAAATTTTGTTTAAGTAGAACCTGGATATAGGCACAATGATGATCTTGTGTAGTTAGGATTATAATAGGGCGTATTTTTTTCTTAATTTGGAATTGTCTAAATAGACGTTTGGGATACTATTATGGTATAATGATGTTGATAATTACCTAGGTGTGTTAAGTTGGTTGCGATGTCCCGATGACTAGAATTGTGGAAAAGGTCCACATTGATAGAGACGTTGGGCATTTGACTATCGGAGTGGTTCAGGTATGTCAAGGATCTAAAGAGGAAGCCTTATCCCTAAGGAGGGCAATCCAATGTTTCTTTCCAAAGGAAAATAGGTTGGTATGTTCTTTTCATCTTTTAGGGATAGATGGTTCTTGATCCGATGCATTACGGTTGGTGACTCGAGCTAAGGTGTGTGGCTAGGTCAGTACCCAGTGAGAATGTCTGGGAGGAGTCATGGACTTCAAAGCAAGTGGAGTGGGTTCTCTTTTTATAGACCATACTCCATTGCGTGAGGATAGGTTTTCTCAAAAAGGTCTGATTATTATTTATGATTCTTGTGTGTCCCTTTTGTTTTCGATAATCTAGGATTATGTTCCCATAATTGTGGTAGCCCAAATTTGTACCATGCTAAGGTACGATGTGGTTTGGCCCCGTATAGTGCGGTTGGACCTAGCATGGTCAATGCAACTTAGTAACTAGGTGCGCCATTGTCTAAGATATCCTTGTTATTGCACGATTCTCTGCGCACAGGTGGCTAAGCTTTCGTCCGCATGGTTTGCTCGTATTGTTTGCTTTCCATAGGATTAGCGACCTTGTGAATTGGTCGGTATGGCAGCTAGTGGCTCTGGTTGTAAAGAGCAGGGTTATGATTTTAGGATATCATAAAGTATTATAACTCAAGGAATCATGGCACGAAGTGTTGTTTGCCATAGTAAGTGGAATTATATAAAATCAAGGCGAGTGATCCCAAGTAGTACGCCTGGAGTGACCCCACATTCATGGAAGGGTCATATAGGAAGGTATTGGTTGGACGTATGGTTTGGAACTTAGTGGCATGTCACCCCTCCCAAGATGAGGGACTTACTATATGAGATTAGGATCAAGTTTAAGTGAATTTGTGTGGTAAAAAAGACCTGAGAAATCGAGGTGTCACATATTTATGATAATGGATAGGGAATTAATTATATGTCATTTTCTCTTGGGTGAGCATCAATCATTAAAGAATCTTTCCACGTAGAGTGAAAATATACATTTGGTGTTAGCAAAGTAGTCCTAGGATTTGATTGATCATGATTATTGAGCAAGTGGAGACTCGAGGACGGTTATGTGATTTTGATGGCTAGCCTGACATTGAGCGTTAGAGCACATTACCTGTCAAAGCTCAGTACAGACAACTCATTAGAGACAGCCCCTTAAGAGGAATATAGGATAACATCTTAGCAATTGCGGATACCGATGATGAAACCTCAGAGGATTTATATGACTTGAAATAAGAGTTCGCAAACCCCAATAATATGAGGAATTGGTGAATCATTAATTTTGAGGATGAAATTTTCTAAGGAGGGAAGAATGTAATACCCACCCTACGACTTTGACCGTAGCCGATAGATTGAGTGACTTTGTATAAAAAAAAAAGGGCTTTGGAGCTGGTGTGATGAATTGTGGGT
Source organism: Sambucus nigra (assembly GCA_949130495.1). NCBI lineage: Eukaryota > Viridiplantae > Streptophyta > Magnoliopsida > Dipsacales > Adoxaceae > Sambucus > Sambucus nigra. The sequence goes on along the minus strand of OX422215.1, from coordinate 317,835,702 downwards.
CGAGATTGGGTAATATGGTGACCTTGGTGCATTTAAATTGGAAGAAAATGTGATTAAAGTCAATTTTAGAAAATTAATTGGGTCATTCGAACGACACTCGAAGTCATTCGAACGAGATTAAAATCTCGTCTTGCTGGAGAAGTACATAATCAAGCACCTTATACTCTTGAGTCACTTGAGTCTACATTGTATAAGTGCTCATCTAGTTTGGAAATAGTGACAAAATTGAGTTCATTCCCTAGATTCTAAAACGCCTCAGACTCTACTCTTAATTCCTCTTGATTGATTGTTTAAAGGTATAGTCTCAATCACCCACACACACATTAGGATTCCATTCATATCATATATATTTCATAAAATGATTATGTGAGAGTTGTGTGTGTTTAAACCCATTTAAAATTGGTTTTAATAATTTTTGGGAATTTTTTAGAATTTTTAAATGATTTTTTAGAAATTAAAATGTGGATTAAAAAAATTTTGGGGTTATTTTGTAATTATTGTTTTTATGCTTTCATCCCTAAAAGTTGGTTTGGGTAGGATCCGAAAGAGCTTGAGACTTCGGGGGAGCTGTGTAATTATTTTTTAGACGCGGGAGTGAGAGCCAATCTTGTCCCTACACCTGTCAACCTGATATCGGTTTGATTTGTGTTTGTTGGTAGACTCAATTGCTTAGTTACATCTCAAAACTTGGATTATTTTTATCAACGCTCTGCATGCGTCCAATCCCAATCTCTATGAACCTCTCTAAACCAATCAGAAAGCGTTTAACTCACCGCCTCTTCTAAACCGTTGGATGGAAGTCAACAGGCCAAGACTAAATCTCATCCATTAGATTCACCTCATCCATCTTGATCCTTCCTAGCCTACTATATAAGGAGTCTTCCCCTCAGCCTTTTGAAGACTTTTGGCATTTCGTCTAAAGAGAGAAAAAGAGAGAGAAGAGAGAGAAAGAAACTCATTGATATGTATTTGAGAATATATATCAATCCCTAAACTCATTATTCTTTTAATCGTCCTAACCCTCTTTCAAACCCTAAACTCAGTATTTTTCAAAGTCAGTTTAAATCAAAACAAAACCCGAGTGTTTGAGAGTTGTTTTTGAGTTGGTTTGAAAGGCAGTTCGTGGTTTATCCTCTTGAGTTTGAGATCTTATATCCAACTTAAGCATTTTCAGTTAGATATGTATTTGTTTTTTATAGAAATCAAAGATCTGGTCATTTTAGGTTATATTACACTTAAATCTGCATATTTAGTTTCTCATGTTGAGAAATCACTTTTTTTATTATTTTATTAAATGTTTTTCACAACTCTAAAATCAATAAAATTATTTTTTGTTTCTAGTTCTTTTGAAACAAGACTTCTGACCTAGTTGGAATTGCAATTGGTGGTTTCCAATTTCAAAATCATTTTCAAAACCCTCTGAAATTAGATATGACCATGGCAGTCTTACGAGCAAGGTAACCTTGGATTTCGGGATTAATTAAAAGGTCAAACAAAGTTCCTTTGTTTCCTAAGAAGAGAGAAACTGAAAATCACAACATATAGATCTGATCTGTAATTTGATAGGACTATTTGTATAAAATAGGTGTGTTTGTGCATGCATGCTTTAGAGCACCATCACAAACACTTGACACACTACAACACAAAAGTGTTGGTTATAAGATCTTGAATCTTCAAGAGTCGACGTAAAGACTGGAACAAAGTGGAGAAGTTAGCCAACTAGGAAAGCCACATCAACATCAGAACTGCAGAGAAGTTAGAATTAAACCAATGGGTACATTTCTAAACTTGTATAGGTCTGATTTGTGTGCATGTGCGTTAAATAGTTTGTAACTTGTATATTTTATTTTAGTGGATTTTTGGTTTCTGACTTAGAAGTCACCGTGGATGTTTCCTCAGTTGGGTGAGGTTTTACCACGTTAAAAATTGGCCTGTCCTTAATCTTTCTGCATCTCCTCATCTCATTCTTGTTGGTGTGCTGATTTAAAATGATTGGTTTTATTTTTCAAAACAAGTTAACGAATCTTGAACAGATCTCGTGCATGTTTTATGAAACACATCTTTTGATTAACCTTTTTATTTAAAGAAAAGAGTTTCTTGAAAAAATAGTTCGGAGTTATTTCTATAGTTTAATTCTGTATTAATCAACATTAGTAACAGTTTTCAATTGGTATCAGAGTTTTGGAAATTTCTTTTTAAAAGATCTTGTGTTTCTGAAATTTTTTTCTTAAAATGAAACTATGGACGAGAAAAATGAAAGATTTGGTAACTTGACCAGACCTCCTCTCTTTGATGGAAACCACTTTGCTTACTGGAAAGTAAGGATGGTTGCTTTCATACAAGGAACCTTGGGAGATGATGTCTGGGATATTATTGAAAATGGATATACTTACCCTACAAAACAGCCACTAAAGGAAGTAATGGGAGGATTAAGAAAGTGTTAATTGAATTCACTCAAGAAGAGAAGCAAGTTTCTCGAAACAATAACAATGGAAAGAATCCCATTTTTATGTCTATAAATGAACATGAGTTCAAACGGATCTCATCTTGTGCCACTTCTAAGGAAGCTTGGGATACACTGATTACTGCACATGAAGGTGACACTAGAGTTAAGGTTGCTAAAACAGAGATGCTTGTCTAGCAGTATAACTCTTTAATTATGTCAGACTCTGAATCATTTGATGATTTTTACATGAAATTGACTGACATTGTGACCAAATTGCATGCTAATGGGATAATCTATGACAGACATGAAATTGTCTCTAAAATTCTAAGATCATTACCACCGAAATTTGATAATAAAAGATATGTTATTGAGGAAATGAGTGACCAAAATCTCACTACTGAATTACTCAATAGTAAACTGAGAACTGTGGAAATGGAATTAGAATTTAAGAAACAATTGGCCCAATCCCATAGGAAACAAACTAGTTCCAATTTGAGTTTTTCTTTTAAGTTGATGAAACCTGAGCTTTCTATTCCCAATAATGACTCTAATGAGGAATGTGATATAGATATTTTGGACAATACAATTGCCTTGATGTCAAAGAAGTTTAAGAAAATTGTCAAATTTAGAAATAAAATGGCAAATAGACATGGCAAGCCAAATTATCCAACTCAGTATAACCACACACCTCATGATAAAGGTCAAGACAAACATCACAAGGACATTCATACGAGACCTAACAAAGACTTAAAAAACATTAAATGTTTTAGATGTGGTAAATTTGGTCATATAGCACAAGATTGTAGAGTTAAACTGAACACGACCAATAAACATACTAGGGCTAACATCTGCAAGACATGGGATGATTCAAGTCATTCTGAAAATGAGGAATCCGAGTCATCTGATATTTTTTATCCTTGAATGTCTTTCTTTGCTAAGATAATCTATAATGATGATGTGACTGTGCTTATGTATGAAAATGATGATAATAGCTCTACTTCTGTTGTTATGAATAATGATGCTACTGGTTTAGATGCTTTAATTTCTGAGAACAATGCTAGTTCTACTATGGGGTATGTGAGTCAAAGGAAAAGCTATAATGACGATGTCAATGTGTGTGTGAGTTCTAGAAATGAATCCTTAGGTGTCGCTTCACACACTACACTTAATGATTCGGACACTGACGACCTCCCTGATATTCACACACGTTATGCGAAAACTCTCAAGAAAAGCTCTAGACTAGAGAAGACTGTGAAAGACCTCACTAAGAAACTAGAAGACCTGAGTTAAATGGTTAAACTTAATGTTGAAGAGTATACTACCCAATGTCTAACTCATGAGAATGAAGTAAAAAAAATTTGATCAAAAATTGAAAGATTTGATTGAAACAAATGAAACTCTGGAGAAAAAATATAAAGGGACATTATCAGAATTGGAACAATCTAAAGAAAAGATAGCAACTGTTTTCAAAAAATTTGCAAAGTTTGAAAATAATTCCAACTGTTTTGATGGTTTTGTTGTTGATTCAAAAACCAATTCTGATTATCGAACTGCAATAGGGTTTTGCCCTAATTTAAAGACACAAACTAAAAACTTTGAATCAATCAAGTTTGTGTCAGGAGGCAAAAGACCTATAGAAACTTGTCCAGATTTTCATTCCCTAAAAGATGAGTTTGATGAAAAACAACAAAAGTTTGATATTGGGGAATCAAGTTACTCTAAGTGTGATAGTCAACCTAAGGCTAAATACATATGCCCTCCAATTAGAAAGAGTGTTTCTTCGTTCCAAACCGTACTCCCTAGGAATAAGGCTCAATATCAAAATTCCATGAAACCTATGTTTAGAGACTTTCCTAAGGAGATACACTCTTCAAGCAATCTATATTGCTCATACTGTGACAGATACGGTCATTCTTTTGAAGGTTGCTATTCTAGACATTTAGTAAAACCTGTCTGTAATAACCCTCTATACCAGAACTTTAATTACACTAGGATAAGCCGTAACAATTATGTCATGCCTAGACAACCAGATAAAAACTCTAACTATAGAAAGAGAAAGACCAAACCTAAAAGAACATTTCCAAGAAGAACAACCAGGCACTTTTCTTAATAAAATGCTCATATTTTCCATAAAATACAAACTCATGCGCAAAATATTTTTCAACAAAAATCCAATGCTCTCAAATTTTATCAAATGAGAGAAAATTTGCGCAAAACAAAAACAAGAGCTGTTTGGGTTAGAAAAGATGAGCTATTGCCCCTGATGAAGTGTAACATTTTGATTACTTCTTTAAAAGCTGAACACACTCCTTGTAGTTGGTATTTAGACTATGGGTGTTCAAAGCATATGACTGGTGATGATACAAAACTTTTGAACAAAACCGTCTTTGCTGGAGAAAATTTTATTTTTGGTGATAGTGTATCAACTCAAATCATTGGTAAAGGAACCCTCCAAGAAGAAGGATTGCCTTTGCTTGAAAATGTTCTTCTAGTAAAAGGTCTTAAGGCTAATCTACTTAGTATATCGCAATTTTATGACTCAAATCATATTGTCACCTTTTCAAAGAATGATTGCAAAATTTTAAATAAAAAAGGTGAGTGGATTCTTACAGGACTTAGGACTCCTGACAATTGTTATACTGTCCAGGCTAGTACTGAGGTCTGTAACATTGACAAAATGAATGACAATGAAATATGGCATAAAAGGATGGGTCACATAAATTACGATAACCTTAGTAGATTGTCTTCACAATAAGTAGTAAGAGGAATTCCTAAAATCAAACCTATCTCTAATATTGTCTGTGGTTCCTGTCAGGAAGGAAAAATTATTAAGGCACCTCATAAGAAAGTTAAAGATATCCTTACCTCTAAACACTTGGAGCTCATACATATGGACTTAATGGGTCCTTCTCGAACTGTTAGTCACTGTGGACACAGTTACATTCTAGTTATGGTTGATGACTTCACCAGATTTACTTGGGTGGCCTTCTTAAAACAAAAGTCTGATACATTCTAAACTTTTTTGAAAATTCTTCTTCAGATTAAAAATGAGAAGGACACTCAAGTAAACAGAATTCGTAGTGATATCGGTGGAGAATTCATAGATATTGGTATTATAGAGTATTGTGACTATAATGGTTACAAACATGAGTTTAGTGATCCTAAGACTCCTCGACAAAATGGAATTGCCGAGAGAAAGAATCGTAGTCTTCAAGAGATGGCACATGTTATGATTCATGCCAAGTGCTTGCCAAAGTATTTTTGGGTAGAATCTATTCATACTTCTTGTCACATTATTTATAGGGTCTATCTTAGGAAGAATTCTAAACAAACTACTTACGAACTCTGGTATGGGAAAAAGCCCAATCTTAAATAATTTACAACCTTTGGTAGTACATGTTATGTCTGCAAAGACAGAGAACACTTATCCAAATTTGAGACTCGTGGAGATAAAGCTATCTTTCTAGGATATTTACCTGACAGTAGAGCGTACCATGTCTATAATCTTCACACAAAAACCTTAATGGAATCCATAAACGTTATTGTAAGTGACACTACTGTTGAAAGTAAGACTGGAGAACCAAATATTATGGAAGAGTCTAAAAATGTTTTAGAAAATGAATTTCCAGAAATAGATGATTCTTTACCAATTGAGACATCTGAAGTACCTAACTGGGTTTCTAAAGATCATCTCATAGATAACGTTGTTGGTAACCCTAGTGATCCTGTACGTACAAGATCTCAGCTAAGAAACTATGCTCATTATGAATGTTTTTTTCCCTTATGGAACCAAAGAATGTAAATGAGGCATTGAATGATCCTTATTGGATTTCTGCCATGCAGGAAGAACTTCTTGAATTTGTTATTCATGATATCTGGTATCTTGTACCTAGGCCTGATCACAAAAAGGTTATTGGCACACGCTGGATATTTAAAAATAAATCTGATGAAAGTTGGATAATCATTAGAAACAAAGTCAGATTCGTTGCTCAAGGATACTCCGAAATTGAAGGAATAGATTTTAACGAGACTTTTTTCCCTGTTACTCACTTAGAATATGTTCGTCTTCTTTTTGCAATAGCTTGTCATTTGTATTTTACGCTTTATCAAATGGATGTCAAATCTGCCATCCTTAATGGAATATTGAATGAAGAGACATATGTTTAACAACCCAAAGCCGACCCTCAATATCCCAATCATGTTTATCGTCTTAAAAAGGCGTTGTATGGTCTAAAACAAGCTCCTAGAGCCTGGTATGAGCATCTTTCCAACTTCCTCGTAAACAAAGGTTTTAAGAGAGGTGGAAATGATCAAACCCTTTTTGTCAAACATCTTGGCAAAGATATCGTTATAGCTCAAGTCTATGTCGACGATATCATTTTTGGATCAACATACCCCTCATAAGTTAAATCCTTTTTTGAAATTACGCATACAGAATTTCAAATGTCTCTTATGGGGGAGTTATAATTTTTCCTGGGTCTTCAAGTCAAACAGAATTCAGAAGGTTTATTTGTTTCGCAATCCAAATATGCTTTAGAGATTGTTAAAAAAATCGTCCTTGAAAGTAAAAAAGATGCTAAAACTCCCATGAGTACTACGGTCAAATTATCTAAGGATGAGAGTGGTAAATCCATAGATTCAAATCTATATCGTAGTATGATAGGAACCTTGCTATACCTTACTACCTCGCATCCTGATATTATGTACGCGGTTTGCGTGGGCGTCTGTTATCAAAATAATCCTAAAGCGAGCCATTTAGTTTGTGTTAAAAGAATCATAAAATACATAAAAGGAACTTTGAATTTAGGACTTTGGTACACCAGTGATACTCTTAATACTATAATAGGTTACGCTGATGCCGATTGGGAAGGGTGTACTGATGATAGTAGGAGCACATCAGGAGAGTGTTACTATATCGGTAATAATTTGGTAGGATGGAGTAGTAAGAAACAAAACTGCACTTCTCTATCAACAACTGAATCTGAATACATAGCCGCTGGAAGTTGTTGTGCTCAATTACATTGGCTTGAGAAAATGCTAAGTGATTATGGTATTCAAGAAGATCAATTACATCTCTATTGTGATAATCAAAGCGCGATCAATATCTCTAAAAAACCTGTTCAACACTCGCGAACAAAACATATAAAAATTAGACATCATTTTATACGCGAATTAGTTGATACAAAGGAATTAGAAATCAATTATCTTCCTACTGATTTGTAACTCGCATATATGTTTACCAAACCTTTGGATTACAATAGATTTCTTGCTTTGCGTAAATCGATAGGAATGGTTTGTGCTGAATAAACTCCTATGACTTATGTAATATTCCCTTTGTCCATTTGAGACAAAATGGGGGAGAAATTTGAGTCTTATGAGTTCATTGTTTTGTACATATTTCTAATAATCTTGATATTAGTATTATTTGCAGGATTCTGTACAATTGTATTCAACAGATGTTATTAGGGTATTGGTTTGTAATTAGTTGAGTTATGTAATTTTTTGTTTCTAGGAAATGGGTATATAGAAATTTTGTATAGGAATATATTTTTTCCTTATTTTTTGTTGCCCTACGAGTCCAAGATGACTCAAAGGAGATTTTGTCTCATATTTCCAAAGGGGGAGATTGAAGCACCTTATACTCTAGACTCTACTCTTTATTGAGTCCATTCCCTAGATTCCAAAAAGCCTCAGACTCTACTCTTTATTCCTCTTGATTGATTGTTTAAAGGTATATTCTCAATCACCCACACATACATTAGGATTGCATTCATATCATATATATTGCATAAAATGATTGTGTGAGAGTTGTGTGTGTTTAATCCCATTTAAAATTGGTTTTAATAATTTTTGGGAATTTTTAAGAATTTTTAAATGATTTTTTAGAAATTAAAAATGTGGATTATAAAGCTTTTGGGGTTATTTTGTAATTACTGTTTTTATGCTTTCATCCCTGAGAGTTGGTTTGGGTAGGATCTGAAAGCGCTTGAGACTTCGGGGGAGTTGTCTAATTATTTATTAGATTCGTGTGTGAGAGCCAATCTTGTCCCTACACCTGTCAACTTGATATCAGTTCGATTTGTGTTTGTTAGTAGACTCGGTTTCTTAGTTACATCTCATCCCTTGGATTATTTTTATCAACACTCTGCATGCGTCCAATCCCAATCTCTGTGAACCTCTCTAAACCAGTCAGAAAGCGTTTAACTCACCGCCTCTTCTAAACCGTTGGATGGAAGTCAACAGGCCAAGACTAAATCTCAGCCCTTAGATTCACCTCATCCTTCTCGATCCTTCCTTGCCTACTATATAAGGAGTCTTACCCTCAACCCTTAGAAGACTTTTGGCATTTCGTTTAAAGAGAGAAAAATAGAGAGAATAGAGAGAAACCAGAGATAAAGAAACCCTAAATCATCCTAACCCTATTTCAAATCCTAAACTCATTTTTTTTCAAAGTCAGTTTAAATCAAAACGAAACCTGAGTGTTTGAGAGTTGTTTTTGAGTTGTTTAAAAGGCACTTCGTGGTTTATCCTCTTGAGTTTAAGATCTTGTGTCCAACTAAAACATTCCGGTTAGATATGTATTTCTTTTTTATAGAAATTATAGATGTGGTCATTTTATGTTATATTACACTTAGATCTGCATATTTAGTTTCTCATGTTGAGAAATCACTTTGTTGATTATTTTATTAAATGTTTTCCACAACTCTATAATCAACAAAATTATTTTCTGTTTCTAGTTCTTTTGAAACAAGACTTCTGACCTAGTTAGAATTGCAATTGGTGGTTTCCAAGTTCAAAATCATTTTCAACACCCTCTAAAATTAGATATGACCATGGCAGTCTTACGAGCAAGGTAACCTTGGATTCCGGGATTAATTAAAAGTTCAAACAAAGTTCTTTTGCTTCCTAGGAAGAGAGAAACTGTAAATCATAGCATATAGATCTGATCTGTAATTTGATAGGACTATTTGTATAAAATAAGTGTGTGTGTGTGTGTGTGTGTGTGTGTGTGTGTGTGTGTGTGTGAATGTGTTAAAGCACCATCACAAACAAACACTTGACATACTAAAACACAGAAGTGTTGGTTATAAGATCTTGAATCTTCAAGAGTCGACGTAAAGACTGGAACAAAGTGGAGAAGTTAGCAAACTGGGAAAGCCACATCAACATCAGAACTGCAGAGAAGTTAGAATCAAACCAGTGGGTACCTTTTGAAAATTTCCCGAGGGAAGGATGAGAGAAACATTTCTTGAGATGCGCCCATGAAACAATCTCCATACGCACAGATAAACATACTCTGATTTCATGCAAGTTTTTCTAATAACATATATCTAATCAAATCAAGAAAAACTTTATTATCTAACTAATCAGATTTTAATACATGCGGAAATTGAAATCAATTAAATCTGATTTAATTAAAAGTCAAATTAATAACAATCTAATTTATTACGTTACAATCCAATATATCAAATATGAAGAATTATTCCAATTCAAGTAATTAAATCATGTAACAATTTTAATTCTAAATCATATAAAGAATAATATGAGGATAAGAAGATTAACAAGAATGATTTTTTTAACGTGGTAAAAACACAAAATATGGAAAACATCCACGACTCCCTCTACGGAGTAAACCAAAAATTCCACTAAAAATAATTATCGATTACAAGCTATATAACAAACTAAACACACAAACAGACCTATACAAGTTTAGGAATGTACCCACTGGTATCCTTATAACTTCTCTACAGTTCTGATTGTTGTAGTTGTTCTCTCAACTTCGTAACTCCGTTCTTCTTGTTTAGCGAATTCCATCTCAGTCAAAAACTGATCTCTCAACAACATACTAGTTGTGCAAAATGTGTAAGTAAATATGTTCTAAATGCAAACCATGCAAGAACTTAATTCAAATCTCAAGCATATAAGTTTTCTTCAAAAACTTAACAAAAGTACATTTGTAATCAAGCAAATAAGTTTTCTATAAAAACTTAAGAAAAATTCATTTTCAATTAAGACCAATTAAGTTTTCTACAAAAACTTACAAAATAAATTTTCAATCAAAAATCTTATAAACATTCTTTATAAGAAACACATATAACACTTATTATGAACACAAAACAAGATTATTCAATCATTTAAGAAATATGTGTTCTCAATCTCTCAAAAATTTAACATTCAATTTTATAAGGAAAGTGTTTTTCAAATTATTTCACAAATATGAGAAAACAGATCTTTAAAAAGATTTTCAATAAACACATAAGATCCGGAGAAATTATGATTGAAACATCATATAGCATCTAACACAAAATCAGAATATTTAGATCATAAAAATATTCAATAAAATTCGGATCTAAAAATCTAAGGAATTCTAGTTTTTGTAAAGAATTATTTCAGCATGAAAGCACTTAAATTCTATCTACAATAACACAATATTTCAATCTCTAAAGTTATGAGATGATGTGCAAGATCATTGAGAATCCAAAATAAAAACAGAATAAAGATGAAGTAGAATGAACACAATGTGTGTAAAATAATACTTTCTTCACTCTTAGATCTCTCTAATTCTCTATATTTTTCTCTCTAAAAATATTAAACCCTCTTGTGTTTCTCACTCTATAAAATATGACTGGATAGCTAACTCAAATAAAATCTCAAAAGATGTTTATATAGGTGAGAAAATAATATTCTAGAAACTTTAAAATCAAGGGTTCATATTAAAAGATATTAATCAAAGGTTGTGATTATATCGAGCTAAAACTAATTAACAAATTAACAAACCAAATCTGTTATAAAAACAACTCAAGAACCTAAAACCATTAAAGATGTAAACAATAGTGGTAAGTGGTTTAGGTAACAAGCTCTCCAACGGATATAATAATGACAGATGGCATATGCTCCAAACACTCAATCTAAGCCAATGAGATCTAAAGAATAACTAGCGGTTAAAAGATATAACCGAAAAGGATACAACTGGATTCATCTCAAAGAGCCAATGGTGAAATCCCTATAGACTAACGATTACAAGAAATGATAATGATCCTAACAGCTAACTGCTTAGGCATCCATCTATTCGGATAGCCAATAAGGAAATTTTGGTTTATAAAATCTATAAACCTATGTGGACAGTTAAAGCTCTAATAACTTGTAACTGATAAAATCCAACAGCAGGTGACAGCTCACTAATCCGAAGTTAAAGTGGTTCTATCCTAAACCCATACACTAAATTAATAGTGAAATCACTTAAACAGATATGGTGATCCATGAGGTCAAATCGGCAAGGTATAAGAACTAGCAGGTACTATTCGTAAAAGACAAGGTTTAAAAAATAAACCTAAAGCTAATAATCTATTCTGACGCAATTAGGGAATTGTCAAATCTCGGTTTATAAACCACAGGGTCAAATCGGTACAGCTTAAACCAAAGACTAAAAGATAGACATGAGTATTAACAGGTATAAGCCAAAAGTTAATAAGGTAAGTCTCCTAATAAAGTTAATACCCAATAGGTATTATAGCAACCTAAAGCTGTTACTCTGAACAAAAGGATGAAATAGTATTCTTAAATCCATACACCTATACTCTCGGTTTGGTACTACAATAGGTAGCAGGTACATAAATTATGAACACACATCTACCTAAAACGAGGTACTATTCCTACGGTTTTAAAAACAACTATCATAAGTGACGAAGCTCCTAAGGTTTTAAAAAAAAAACATAGGCAATTCCTATATCTGATGTGCTATTAGGTCAACTCGCTAAAATCTACTAGTCCTAAGATAATAGGACGAAAATGCTACAGAACTCATTAAATGAGTATGGCCGAAAGTTGGTAAGGCTCCTCAAGGTTGGCAAAGGAAGAAAACAGTGTAGAAGCTTATCTAGGCTTAAAATGACAAGAGGTCTGACACTTAACTATACAAACCTATAAATAAGGTCAAGTCTAAGACATCTCCAAAAAAGAAGGTTTCGGCCAAAGAAGGTATAAGAGTACTAATATAAAAACTAAGAACCACACATCTGTTAACATGCACATATGTTAAAAAAAAATGTTTAACTTGTAATTCTGAATTTCGAAAAAGATATTTTTCAAAATGAAAAATTATTTTTATTAACAAATTCCGAAAATGATTTTAAAACTAAGATATTTATTTTAGATCAAAATTACACCAGTTTTACTTAAAAATTATTTTCAAAAAAATAATATAATTTCTTTTTAGAAAAAATGTTTAAGCTCACAATTAATTAGTCACACAATTAAAATCATAGATCAAGAAATATGCATGTGTACCTAATGTGTCAAGTGAAAATGTGCAATACACGTGAATACCTTTACTCGAATATGTCGTTGAGTAGAGTCGAGGCCTGTTGAGTCATCGAGTTACGTCACAAGATGTACCAAGGAGAAGGCTCGAACCAAAAATATGTTTTGACACAATATCCAAATTAGTTGAAACGCCTAAATAATATAGACTCAAGTAAGTCAAAGATTTAGGGTGTTTCACATTTTTAAACTTATATAGGTCTTATTTGTGTGTATGTGTGTTAAATAGTTTATAACTTGTATATTTTGTTTTAGTGGATTTTTGTTTATGACTTAGAAGTCACTGTGGATGTTTCCTCAGTTGGGTGAGGTTTTACCATGTTAAAAATTGGCATGTACTTAATCTTTCTACATCTCATCATCTCATTCTTGCTGGTGTGCTGAATTAAAATGATTGGTTTCGTTTTTCAAAACAATTTAACTAATCGTCAACAGATCTCGTGCATGTTTTATTAAACACATCCTGTGATTAACCTTTTTTATTTAAAGAAAAGAGTTTCTTCAAAAAATAGTTCGGAGTTACTTCTATAGTTTAATTTTGTATTAAACGGCATTAGTAACAGTTTTTCACATAAAGAGACATATTATTGAGGGTTGAGATCATGAGAAAGACTTGATATAGATCCTACGTACCCAAGAGGACTTGGGATAAAAGCTTACGTAGTTTGGTCGCATACTTGATGGGTATGTGTTTGAGCGATTGAGTATACTATTCCTCCTTGAGATACTTTGATATCTCATTTTAATTATGTTAATGTAAAATATTAGAGTTACAAGATGGTGCGTCTCGATGAAGATAACATATCAGGCTATATATTATCGAGGTTTGAGCTCACGATAGGAACTCGGTATTACACCCATGTACTTGTGTGGCCACCAGATCAAAGTCTACGTAGTTTGGTTTGTTCACATGCTCCAACATTATATTTGAGAAATAGTAGGACTTGGCTTGGGAGGGTGAGGTCTGGTGTATGGAATATCAAGATAGGATTGAACATTAAGATGCCTGATATTGACCCATAACCTTATAATATCTAGGTGATTACTAGTCGGAAGTTATTGTCCTCCAGACTAGTTTGAAGGTTTACGATAGGGAGTAGTTAGGCTAAGAAGTAGGAAGGGTATATTAAGGAAGTAATGTGCTACTACTGATATGTAGAACACAAAGTTACGTCTTTATATTGGGGTAGACCAGTAGAAGTCGGGGTGATGGAGTGGGGATGGATGCATCCTTAATAGATAATACGTCATGAGACGTATTATAAGGCTTGGGCTTTAAGAGTTTTGCTCGGTATAGCTCCGAATTACCCAAGCTGATTTGGGATAAAATCTAACATAGTTTTAATAATGGGATTCGATAATATATAGGGGTGTTTGAATTATATATAGAGAGGGGTTTGTATTAGGGATGAAGGAATCTCTAAGAAATAGTACACCGAGAGACGTATTATGAGGCTTAGTCTTCACGAGTTTAGTTTGGTATAGCGCTACCCAAGGACACTTGGGATCAATGTTAACGTAGTTCTAAAAAATGGGACATATTTTCAGGTATCGACAATGGAATACTTGATATGTAATATTTAATATCATCATATTTATGTATCTTAGTCCTAAATATAACATTTAGGTTATGTTGGATTGGTATATTTATATCTTGAAATAATGTCTAATTAGGGGTTGAGGTTTGACAAGTATTTGGATGTAAAGGCAAATATTTTGTTGATGTCTCACGGATAGACTTTATGCATTTGGAGAAGTGGTGAGAGTAGTTGGATTTTAAATTTTGTCTCAATGAAAATTTTCTAACTGACTTGGATCACGGACATTTTCCTCAGAGGTGCTGGATTAGAAACGAGGGTTTTGAAATATACACACTGTATATTGCATACCCAAAACCCTAAACGAGGGATAGGTTAAATGATGTAAACATATATGTACAATTTATTACAATATATATACAACTGTTATTGTCCTAAACTTTAGGAAGATCTTCTTTACCCTTATGAAAAAAGATGAACTTTTTTTCGTTGAGGTAGTGTCCCTTTTTTCTTGTGTTTTTAAGTCAGACAGATCTTCATCTGTAAGTGTTGACTTTCATGAACTTTTTGCAGAGGTTTAACTCTATTTGGGACTCAAAAGTGACTTTACAAAAGTACGAGATTTCCTTTAGAGGGGAAAGAAACTTTTATAAAGTAGGAGATTTCTTGGGACTTTTAGAATAATCTCGAGTATCTTGGATTCTTGAGGGATAAAAAAGTTAGAAAACGAATTGTTGTCGACGTTTTGGGCTCTCGAGGATTTTCGGGGTGCTCTCGATGATTTTACATGTGCTTTTATCATTTGAAAGACGGATGAGGGATATATATTTGGATGGGGTGCTATGTGTATCACACAGAAAGTATTCAACGAGATTTTTTAATCATCACCTGGGGAGGGGTATTGTCGATCGGTAGAAAGACTCAAAGGGCCTTTAGCCGAACAACTAAAGGATTTGGCCTCTGTTCGCGTTCCATTATAATTTTATATTATTTTATAACAATTGATTCATAAATTCGATTGAATCGTGGTTTTCATTATTGGGAGGATAGTTCTAAACTCTAGGTGTTTTCGGTTCCCAAATTACCCAATCATGAAACTTGTTAGGTTAAAAATACCCTTAAATGGGTCGGTGATGTGAATTTATTTAGTCCAGGGACTCTAGGGTTTTTATGAAATCTTCAACTGGTGCATGGACTTTTCTGTTGGGAAAATATTTGAAATGTCTAAAACTTTTATGTTTACCACTTTCTCAATTTATGAAGTTTGGTAGGTCCAAAATTTCCATAAAGTGATATTTAGTGTAAATCGGCTCAATCGAAACAACACTTGTCTTCGACCTTTTTAGTGAGGCAAAAATGGTTGAAAGGTTGTTTGATAAAATTTATTTGAATACATAACGTACTTTGTAAAATTGCTCACGTCCATGCTAGGGAAGGCTTCACATATTTGCGGGAGTGCCCCTATGATCATGAGAAGTTTAGGTTTCTCCTATCACTGAAGTTGTTTTTTTTTTGGAAATCGCCCATGAATTTGAGAAGTTATTTGTTAATGAAAAAGATTAACCATTAAGGATTTGGGAAGAATAACCCACACCTTGATTCCAAATTTGGACGTACACAAAAAGATCTTTGTGATTCTTTTTCAAATGAGCAAAAGGTAATGGTGTCCCCCAAAAGGAACGAGGCCTGATAGGTTCCACCAAGGCCTCTGGTTGACCTAGGAGGTCGACCTCTATAGAGAAAAAAGACCCCCAAAACTCTAGAGTGTTTGTATACTCAAGACCTTATTTTTCCAAGTGTAATAACACATATGGCTCGGCTATAGAGGCATTACATTCAATGTCTATGACCAACTTCTCCAATATGGTGGCCATGCCGAGGGGTCGGGGGAGCTCAGCCAATGATCAAGAACTAATTCACCTCCTGGTCAAGGTACCTTTACATTATTTCCTTTTGTAGGATCAAAACTTGATATATGCCCTTATGGATGATGCCACCGAGGGTCATAGAGGGTGGAACAAGTCTTTAGAGTTGGATGATAAATGGGACCTTACCCTGTTAGAGATGAACCAAATAATCAATACTCAGCGAATGGAGATGTACTCTTTAGACTAGGAGAAAGTTGGCGTGAGGTCACATGTCATTACACTGGAGCAGGACCGACTTATCAATGAGAGGATCCTTAAGGATAGTGATTATCTTCTTTATGTTATCTATGATTCCTCAGCTAAGGTTTAGTTATCCCATGTTTTGTCTTAGATCGAGCATAAAGCGGTGGTGGAGGCACATTAGGTAATACTCGCAAGCTTCAAACGTCCCAATACAATCTTCTTGAGGCTGATAAGGACATAGAGCTTCTAGCGCATCAAGTTTTAGAATATAATTCCATGAAGGACATGATAATGTCCAAGGGCCAAGAGTTTCATAAGGAGTACTCCTAACTTTTGGTAAGCACACTAAGCTCTATGGGAGGATCCATGCCATTGTGAAGATTAACCTCAATGCCTACCTTGAGTCTGAGGTTTATAAAAAAATTCTTTTCCATAAGTATAGCTCAGGGTTTAAGGCTTACAATGCAAAGTTTCAAGATCTTGTTCATAATGTGGATGTCTATGGACTATTTGCTAAATCCCCCCCCCCCCCCAATATTGTGATGAGAGATCCTATAATGATAGTATTAGCGAGTGTGATGATGCCAAGGACTCTGATCCTACTTTTAACGAAGAAGAATAGGTTCATAAAGAAGTCCCCACTCCTCAACTTGAGTCAAGACCTTTATTGAAAGTAAGTGAATCCCCTGTGAAGGAAAATTCTGTCCAGCCGTGAGATTTTTGATGTAACACCTTAATTTCCCTTCATCATAAATGACAATGGCTTTGTTTTGAAACTCTTGACATCTGTACTAATTTGTTACTTCTTTGTTGATTTTTATTTGGTTTATCTGGTATAAGGTCTGCCAAGTAGGTAGGATTCCCCTTTAGCTCCCAAGATTTCTTGGTAAAGAAAAATAACTTGGGCAACAAATTTATTGAAGTATACCTGAGGGTCGTTAGACCTCTGCCATATAATTGCGCAACTTCTAAAGTCTATATTGCAGCTCTTAAAGGGGTCAAAAGACCTTAGAACCATAAAAATCTTTTAAACTTTTACTTTTTATGATTGGAAACCACAAATGTTTTGTCATAAACACTTATCCCCCTATATTTTTTTAGAGTGAAAGTCAAAAAGTAAATTCGTTATATCTCCTAAGATCTTAGATTCATAACTCAACTTGAAAGTTAAAGCTTATAAATGTTAAAATTGTTCCATAAAGAGTCATAAGACCTCTGAAACATGTTTCTTAAGGTTAAAAGCCTTAGATTAAAAATGAAGATCTGCTAAGGGCCATAAGGCCATAGAACTTAATTTTTACAACATGAAGTCTCTTAATAAGTCCTGAAACCTTTGGAATTATGACTTTTTACATCTAAAGTCCCACAATGGGCCATAAGGCAACTGAGCTTAGAAAGTTTTGAATTGGAAGTCCTATAAAGGGTCCTAAGACCTTCGAACTTAGAATTTTTTAAATATAAAGTCCCACAAAGGTACTAAGACCTCTAGACTTTGTCCTACTAGGATGGAAGCCTTATGCCCCAAGTATGAGGTTTCTAAGATCTCTGAACCTTTTTTTACAAGGTTAGATCCTTGAACCTTCATAAAATTTAGAAATTGGAATAATTTTTTTTCATTTTAACACTTACCCTGTCACACCCCCAAAATACAAATCTTGAAAGTGAAAGTTTTCCCCAAACCTCAGAGTTTTTAGTCGTTGTTTCTAAAAGAGATGATCACTAAGTTAAAAAAATGGGGTTTGAAAAAAAGAAGGTTTGTTAGGTTTTTTTAAAATTTTTATAAAACATTTTTTGATGAGAAGAATGTCTACTAAGTTCACTATTATGGGTCCTTGGACCTTAGTCAAGTTATGTGGAATCAAGGTTGAAAGACTTGGTAATTCCTTTAGTCTTTTTTCGATCTTTGTACATTTAAATTTTAATTCGAGCTAAGCATAAATGCCTTACAACTCTTGTTAGGTGGTTTACGATCTTAGGACATTGGGAGCTAAGGACATAAGCCTTGTAACTCAATGAGTCATTGGTCTGAGGTATCGTGGGCCTCAGTGACATGTTTACAGTCAAGGATTAAAGCCTTGTAACTCCTATTGAACATTGTATTGAGACATAATAGATATCAAAATGGGTTATTTTTATTTCACTTTGGTAGTCCAGTACATCATTGATAATATTTCTTGAGATGCTTTATATTCCAAAGGTGTGCAATTTCCTACCATCCATGTTTTTGAGATAATAACACCCTGACCTTGCTACTCTGAATACCATGTAAGGGTCTTACCACTTGGGGCCTAGCTCCACTTAGTTTGTATTTTTTTTTAAGGGTGGTCTCTCTTATAACCTTGTCCCCTACCTTGAATTATCTGTGGAGGAACTTTTTATAGAAGTAGAAAGTTGTCCTATCCTTGTAAGAATACATTATGATGATGACAACTTCTATTATTTGTTCCAATTCATATATGGACCTCCTGAGACCTTCATTGCTAGTCCTTGGTTAAAACTGTTCCACCATCAGTGTTAGTATCTTAACCTCTGATAAGATCACCACCTTAGTGCCAAGGGTTTGGTACAATGGAGTTTCCCCCGACCTCGAATTGTAGTTTTGTAGACCCATAAAATGCTTTGTTATTCTTTGTCCCATAGACCTTTGGCCTTTTCTAACTTTTTCTTCAAGTTGTGGAAGATGATTCTTTCGGACACTTCGACCTAGACATTGATTTTAGGGTGGAATATAGAGGAGTAGTGGTTTCTTATACCGTAGTTTGAGCATAATTCTCTAAAGGCAGGGTTCTCAAACAGTTTCCTGTTGTTAAAAATGATATCTCTAGGAAAATCAAACCTACAAATGACATTTTTCTAGGTATAATTAGTGGTATTTTTCTACGTGATGGTGGACAAGGCCTCGATATGAACCCACTTGGTGAAGTAATCAATTGCTACAATGCAAAACATATTTTGGAATTTGCTGAGGGAAAGGACCCTACTAATTCCAGTCCCCATTGAGCAAAGGACCATTAAATTAACATTGGGGTCATCTTCTTTGCTAGTTGTTTTTAATAAAGGTGAACCTCTGACACTTATCATAATTTTGAAATAGGTCTTTAGCATCCTTCCCCAAGGTAGTCCAGAAGTACCCTTACCTCAAGACTTCATAGACTAAGGTTTTAGGGCCTGTGTGAGCACCATAAACACCTTCAAGGACATCTTTGAGGATTTAGTCGAATCCTAGTGGATTGAGAAATTACTGAGGTGATGATTAGTACCCATTTTATAATAATAACCCATTCTCCATGTAGTACCATGAAGCCAAAGACTTTAGTCATCTGGCCTAAAGCTTATCTAGGGGTAGGACTTCGACCCCAAGATATGATTTTTTTAGAGTGGTCGAATTTAAGATTTAATCGACATGTGAGGTATTGATTTGGAAGCTGGGTGATGCTTTCCTAGTCCAAGGTAACTATCAAGACCTATAAATCCACTTCCTCTCAAAAGGACACACTTTTAAGGTGGCCGACCTTAGTGTTATCTCCTCGGGGAGCCCTACGAATGCCAAAATTGGGGATTGTTTGCAAAAGGTACTTTATAATGGCCAAGTAACCAGCCATCATGTTTACTTAGGCTCAGAGACCTTAATAACTTTATTGACAACCTACTATTAGTCATTGATGGCTTCTACTTGTTATGCTTTTAAATGGATAGCCAGGACTAATCCTGCCACAAAAGCTTCATAATCTACCTTATTTTTTAGAGGTTTTGAAGTGAAAATTGAGAGTGAGAGAGATTGTACCACCTTCTAGAGTTACCATGTGAAGTCTAAATCCGTTTCCTTATCTACTGGAATATACATCCATGTGTAAGACCAATGCTTGGTATTTGGGGTATATCTCCTAGAACAATGATTTTTTGGGTTCCTTGGGCATCGGTGCTACTGTCTTAGGACTTTTGGCCTCTCCCTATAACTCCTATAGGTTACCAAACTCATAATAAAGTTAATTAACTTCTAAAAATTAATATCACTATATGGTTACAACTCTACAAACACTTGACAAACCATCTTAAGGTATCAAACTTGTGGAAGATTTGTCAGAGGGGTTAATCGGTCATAACCAAAATGGCATGAGACTCAAACTATGGTCTTATATGTCTGGTTAAAGTAATGAGTGAGATTTTACATCCTTGGGTCCTTTCTTTTAGCCCTTTATAGAGCTCGACTAAGATAATATATTGGGTATTAGATCCTGAATTTCTCTCACATCAAAGCTAATTTGATAGTGGTTTTAGAAGTAACAAGGTACAAGGGTAGATTTACCTTTATTATGGTTTCAGACAACATAGGTGGGGACCTGAGGTTGTTCTTGATTATATAAAATGCTTTTTAGGCCTCAAGAGTCCATTGGAAGGCCTTCTTCAAAACCTTGAATAAGGGTAAACACTTTTTATAGCATTGGAGATGAATTGGTTGAGCGTAATAACTCTCCCATTAAAGTGCTGGACTTATTTGATTGTCCTTGGGGACTTCATATCTATCAGAGATTGAATATTTGTTGGATTAGTCTCTATGCCTCATCAAGTGACCGTAAAACCATGAAATTTCCTCCATCAACCCGAAAAGAACATTTCTTTGGCTTAAGGCTCATCTGATTCCTTCTAAGGGTGGATAAGGTCTCCTCGGGGTTCTGCATATGATTATGAGCTTCTAGGATTTTAACCATTATGTCATTAATATAGACCTCCATAGAATTCATAATGATGTTTTTGAAAATGGAGTTTACCACCCTCTGGTAACTTAGACCTTCATTTTTTGGTCCAAAAGGCATAAGTTTATGATGATAGGTACCTTTTTCCATAATTAATGAGTTTTGTTCTTTATTAGTAAGGACACACATGATCTGGTTATAGCCAAAATAGGCATCCATGAATAGGAGGAGCTCATGACCCACTATTGAGTTCATCAAAGTATCTATTCGAGGCAAAGGGTAACAATCCATGGGGCATGCCTTGTTGGGGTAAGTGAAATCAACACACATTCTCCACTTCTTATTGTCTTTTGGAAAAAGGACTATGTTGGAGAGCCATTATGGGTACTTCACCTCTCTGAAGATGTTGGCTGCCAAGATCTTGTCAACCTCCTCAGCCATAACATCATTCCTCTCTGGACTAAAGAACCTTTTCTTCTATCAGATATGCCTATGTTTTGGGCCCATGGTGAGGTAGTGGATCACGACCTCGAGTTCTACTCTGATCATGCCTGAGTGGCTCCAAGTGAATAAATGTTTGTTTCCTTTAAAGAACTGGGTTTAATACTCTTTGAGGAGGATATCAGTCAAGCCCCGATATGCACGTCCTTGGTAGGATCCTTATCAGCAAGACAAACAGTGATCAGGGCCTCTATTGATTCATCTATTTACACTTTTTATACTCATCTCATGTATCTAAGCTATTTACATTCATTATCTTTATATCGAGGATCGTTATAGGGAGCACACACATTGATGGTAGAGGAGGCAAGAGCCATTATAGGGTTCCAAGGCACCTTTGCGAACATTCTACTACATCTGATAGGCTCTAGAAAGTCTCAAGCAACCTGTTCCTCTTTTTTATGGAAATGTTTTAACATACCCTGGGCTTATTTTGGTCCCTATTTACATCTCTCACACCCATAGGGGTTGGGAAACTCATTACTAACCTCCGTGTAAATACGACAATATCTAAATCATTGAGCGACGGTCTTCCTAAGATCATATTATAAGCTGAGTGGAGGTCCATTACTGAAAACTTATTCTAGATGATTAAGTAAAAGTATTTTGATATAATTGTGAGAATGAGAGAGACATAACCTAGGGAATATATATTTTCCCCCTTTAAATCCAATCAACAGAGTGGTGAATGGTTACATGTTCTTTGTATTGAGGCCCATGGCCTTGAAACAATCTAAGAAAAATATGTTCGCCGAGTTCAAGTTGTTAATAAATACCCTCTTCATGTTGACATTTCCCATAATCATCGTGATAACAAATGGGTCGTTATGGATAGGAGGATCCTTCTGAGCTCCGTTTATAGAAAAATAATAACTGGAACCCCTTTTGGGACTTAATTTTGATAGAAAGCACTGTTGGCCTGCACCCCATCGTGTTGGATGATTATGAAATGGGATTTCCTTATTGTGAAAGAAAATCCATCACTGATAAATCCCCCAGAATGGTATCCACATCAATTATAGGGATATCATCCTTGTAATTATTGTTTTTGCGCTTACCTTTACCTACATATTTGGCCATAAAATCCTTGCGGTAACCCTTCTTGATCACCCCATCAATGGCTTCTTTAAGTCTAAAGAAATTTCTTGTGTCATTGTCGTGGTCTCTCTGTTACATGCAATACTTGGTTTTGTTCCTCTTATCCTCCATGGCCGTGATGAACTTTGGTAGAGGTATGAGGTCCTGAGCTTCTCTTATTGCCAAGACCCCTTCTATAGTGGTTGTGAGTGGATTGAAGTATTTGGCTTCTCGAGGACCATTATTTTTACTTCCATTTTTCTTCTTCTTAGGCGTACTTACCTCAGTAGATTCCCCAAGGTGGGAGAATATGTCATTTATCTTTCCTTACTAAGGGGTGGCTATGGTACGCCTTACTGAGATTGCATACTCATCGATTATATACTTTTGAGCTCTCTCGAGTATATCAGTTATGATTTTGGAGATTTTTTACTAAACGATCTTGACAAATATTCTGAGGTGAGGCCATACATTAAAGGCTCTACACAAATGGTGTTTTTCCGATCATCAACATGGAAAACCTCTTAGTTGAGACTCTTGGTATACTCTTTGAAGGGCTCACTAGTCTTTTTTCTGAAATGGAGGAGAGAGGTAATAGGCTTCCTTATCTTTAGATCACTTATGAAATGGATGATAAAATATTTTCCAAACTCAGTGAATCTCCCAATACTTCATAGCTTGATTTTGGAAAACCAATCTAGCCATTCCCCTCAGAGTAGGGTGAAAGGCTCTATATAAGACCTCGTCTAGAGTTTCTTAGAGGAGCATGAGTGATTTATCCATCTCTAGATGGTTTATAGGGTTTTAGATCCAACAAATATTTAAATATAAGGCATATTCCACTTTGGGTGATGATCATAATATAGAAACTCATTGGAAAAAGGAGATAACATCTTCTTACGATCATACTCAATGGCGTTAGGAGTTTTTATCTTATATTGGTTGAGTAAATTCAATAATCGATCTCGAATATTCTTGATCTCTTTATATCAAGGCCTAACCACCCTGGAACCATCTTAGTATTGATGTACGAGGAGTGAAAACCAATCTTTGATAGGAATGCGGGTCATTGATCTCTTATTGTACTTCAACAAAATCATCCCTACCTATCCGATAAAATGTAAAAGGTGTAACTTCCTTATCTATAAAGAAACTCTACCTATTCCTACTAACTATAAGTAGCACTGAATCTTATGGGATAGAGGATTTAGATTTATCTCACTAACAACTATATGCAAACCCCATAGAAAAAGAGAAAACCAAAACTTTTTCACCCCTTTGTTGGCAATGGCCATACATTAATAAATACACCATCATTGCACCAGTGGATGTAGGGACTTCATTGGTCGAACCACGTAAATATTTATCTTCTCCATTATTCTCTCACCCTATTCTCTCTTAATTCAGAATTCTTATAGCATAATCATTCTATTTGTTATTCTTTATTGCTAGAAATCCCACAGCTAAGACATAAAACCCATAGACCAATTTTAGACAATAATATATTGGTGTCATTTTTGTGAAATCGACAAGCCATTGTTATTTCCTACCTATTCCTAAATCCTCTCTCCTTTTCTCCATAAACTTGAAAATTATGGGAATGGAGGTCAATCCAAAAAGTTATCATACAACAAAGCACACCCACCTTCCACTCACATGGTAATGGGTGACATACAAGGGATTCTGATGAGCCTAGCAAAGGGCCAGGAGACTATGCAAGAGAGCATCAAGAAACTGAAACAAACACTTTAAGATGGATAAAATATATCCACAATATGTCCTTCTGCTCGAGAGGGTTAGGAAATTTTATAAAGTTGAGGTGAAATGACACACTTTGAACCTTATAGAGACAAAATGCATGTTTACAGAATGCAGGACCTCAAAATCCCCAGGATATTGAACTTAGAGTCACGTGACAACAAAATAAAATCTTAGAATTGTTATCTCTTGGAGATCGATCATACTTCCCTGGTACCACTTCTTCTCTCAGATCAACCGGGTACGATGATGAGAAATCCTTCTTCGAAGAAAGACAATGCATTGGAAAGGTTGAGTAGAGGATCAACTTTTGATCGGTTAGGCCCATAAAAACACGAGGCTAACAAATAGTTAGTCCCAAAAAGCATTATAACCCCCCAAATAATCTACCCGGTTGATTACCAAAGGAGAACAATGTTCTTGGGACGATTAGATTTTCTCAGGAAGATACCTCGTCTAAAAGACGAGGGCTAATCAGCACCATAAAAGCCAAGATGAAAGACCAACCCTAGAAAGGGTCCATCCATCCATCCATTAGAGGATCGACTGGGAGAAATGGTCAAATCTAAGAATCCTCTTTAAAAGGACTTTATGAAGGGATCTACATTCGTCCCCTCCAATGTAGGTTCTTTGTCGCCCTCTAAATTCAAGCCTCTAGTTATTATGACCTCGTATGAAGGAAATACAGATCTCATACTGGACGTAGAGCCATATGAAGTTTCTCATGATATTTGTTCAATCCCAGATGAAATGTGATTTTAATTATTTTTTAGTACAATCATCGGATTGACACAAATCTGGTACAACATTCTGTCGTGTGGTAATATCTCCAACTTTAAATAAATGGATAACCTCTTCATCAACAATTTATACTTCGAAGCCAAGACAGGAAAGAGAGTGGCTTATTTTCTCAACGTTCACTAAAAAGAAGATGAGTCCACATGTGAATTCATTAATCATTTCAACAATAAAGAGTTAGAGATAATGGACTACAATGAGCAAACTTCCATAACTACACTGATGAGAGAGTTGCAACTACGAAAATTATTTTGGGCACTGGAAAAAGGGCCACCATGAACCATGACAGAACTCTTAGACAAAGTGAGAAAAATCATGAACATCGATGAGACTATAGCCACCAAGGAATCTAATCACTCAAAGGCCACTAATAATAAAAGCAGCGAAAAGAAAGACCACAAGGATAAGAAAGGTGAGAAGCCGAAATAGTATTAAGAGTATACTACCTTAACGGTTGGCATCATCCACATCCTTGAGGAGAATAGAGGAAACAAAGACCTAACATGGTCTGGAAAACTCAAGGAACCTACCAACCATCGTGATAAGAGAAAATACTACGAGTTTCATAAGGACCACGACCACAACACAAATACTTGCATTTCTCACAAGAATGAAATTAAGAGTTTAATCAGATGAGTTAATATATCCAGGTACATAAATAAGGATGGTTGGGAAGATTTAGAAGAGTGTAGGGGCAGAAGACGATCAAAATCCCCTTGCCAAAAGAAAAATGAGAAGAAAAGGGGACGAGAAGAAGACTCAGATGAAGACCCGAATTTTCCAAAAAAGCCAAAGGAACCAATCCATGAGGTCAAGATGATCTCCTTCAAATGTCATTTAATCATTAGTGGAGATGTTGAAGAAGGGGATGAGTTGGCAGAAAGAAAGGCCTACTGAATGAAAGAAAGTCTTGTGCTCATATCAGGTAGATCAACCTAATGGGCAATGTAGATAAACTAAGATCGTCTTACTATTGGGTTTTCCACATAATATTTATCCAGTTTTTTATACCTTAATGATGACCCTCTAACCATCAACATGGTGGTCTATTAAAGCAAGGTGGCCAGGATCCTCGTTGATAATTTCAGCCTAGCAAACGTTATGTTATATAATTACTTCAAAAGGCTGAGACTTCATGATGGCAAACTAACACCATACCATCATCCTTTGATCAGGTTTTCGGGTGAGAAGGTGTACCCATTAGGAATAGTCAAGCTAGAGGTCATAGTAGTAACGTGGCTGATATGTCAAATAGAAAATGCACGGGTTATCATCCTAGACAAATACGTTCTTTCAGCATATAGCATCCTTATGTGTAAAGTTGGATTAAAGAAATTAAAATTCGTACCTCTAACAGTTCATCAGAGCTTGAAGTTTCCAACCCACTACGGAGTAGGTATGGTCAGGGGGAGCAGGTAGAGGCTAGATAATGCTACTATACTTCATCCAAATAAGAGGAACAAAAGAAGATAACTAAAACTTAAGAAATTAAAATAATAAATCTATGGGACAAGCAGAACTTGATCAAGGAACAAGTAATCGAATAGATCGAACTTGCTGCACTAGATTAGGATCACACAGACAAGACTGATTAGATCTTCTTGCCCCTAGAGCTTGAACTAAAGAAAGACTTGGTCAACTTCCTTAGATAGAGAAAGAACGTGTTTTCCTGTTGTCATGGAGACATGTTTGGGATCAACCCTGATTTCATATGTCATGAACTGAGCATAATAAAATATGTTAAACTAATCAAACAGAAATGGTGAATTTTTTATGTTGAAAAGAATATAGCAGTTGAAAAAGAAATTTAGAATATATAGAAGGTTAATTTCGTAGAGGATGTCAAAATTCCTGAGTGGCTCTTCAATATGTTGATGATACGTAATAAGAACAACAAATAGAGGATATGTGTGGTCTTCACAGACTTGAATAAATATTGAACCAAAGATGATTAGAAACTGCCCAGGATCAACCAGCTGGTTGATACCACTTTGGATCACTAGCTGCTCAGTTTCATCAATGACTATTCTTTGTACAATAAAATTGAAATGAAGCTAGAAGACTAAGAGAAAATGTTCATTATTATCGGTAGAGGCACTTATTACTATAATGTCATACCCTTAGATCTCAAAAATGTCTGGCCCACTGAAGAGATTATGGTGAATAAGGTGTTTGATTATCAGGTTGGAAAGAACATGAAGGTATGTGTCGATGATTTTATCACTAATAGCTAAAGGGTGATCGATCACCGAATGACTTACAGTAGACCTTCGATGAGTTGGAAAAGTATTAGATGAATCTTAATCCAACTAAGTGAGTGTTCATGGTAAAATAATGAATATTCTTAGGCTTCATCATCAACTAAAGAGGAATCAAGGCCAATCCCAAGAATATTCAGGCATTGATCAACATAAAGTTCTCAACAACTAAGAAGGAGGTGCAAAGACCGACATGATGCATTACTCCACTTGACAATTTCGTCTCTAGAGCTATTGATAAATCTTTCCATTCCTTAAAGTATTGAGAAAAACTTTTGAATGGAATGACAAGTGTGAAACTGCATTCTTAGAATTAAAGAAATATTTCAAGTCGGCACATCTCATATCAAGACCAATCTTTGGGGAGAAGTGGAGCAAGCCTTATCATGACACCACCACACGAGATAGACATTGGATACGTACTCAAATTTTAATTTGAAGTCTCCAATAACGAAGATCAATACGAGGCACTCATAGCGGGTTTTATATTGGTCTCATCATTGGGTCCTGATCAGGTTTTAGCGCACACTGACTCCAAGTTGGTAATCAACCATTCGGGGTGTATCAGGCCATAAAGGAATCCATGGTCAAGTACATGACCAAAAAAAAATGGTGGATGATAAAGCTTCCAGGGGTTAAGATGCTAAGAATCTCCATAATAGATAGCGCACGAGCATAGACAAGGATTCATCCAACATCAAGGAAATAAACCTCGACTCATCATGGATGGACCCAATACAACTTACATTGAAACTGGTGTTGTACAGTTTGACCCAAAAGAATTAAGGAAGCTCTGATATAAAGAAACTAGCTATGAGTTGGTAGGAGGAATCTTATACAAACGAGGATATATCATCTCATTGCTACGATACATTTAGCCAACCGAAGTGAGTAACTTAATCAAAGAAGTGCATGAAGGATATTGGGGAGTATATGCCGCAAGAGTCGCCAGCCTGGGTTATTATTGGGCAACCATGAAGGAAGACTGTGCAAATTACGCTTAAAAATGTGATAAATTCCAGAAGTACGCCAAGATCCATCACACCTCAAAAGCCTCTCTCACGCCAATCACATCCCTTGGCCTTTTTTAATATGGGGAATATATCTAGTCATGCCACTACCGAAAAAGAGGGGAAGGTACAATCGTACACCCGTTGGAATCTAAAGCACGAAAATAAATAAAATTCTTCTTCGACCCTGGAACATACCGACCATTGGTGAGAATCCTAATCATTATATCATCCATCATCAACCTATTTGTGACAATACCCTTCCACTGAAAAACATGGATATTATCCAAAGACTTTACCTTCAACAACCTACTTAAAAGTATGTAAAAAATCTCCACCGGGAACATGTGATAGAATTTTGACTCAAGAATCCACTTATTTGAAGATATTTTCCGTGAAAAAACTATCAACATACTCCCAAATCCATCTTCCTCTGAAAGTGATAGAAATAAATGACTTTGCCACCCATTTATTATCATATCTTTCCTTTAGCTTAGGGAAATCCTTCTTGAAATTACCCTTATTTTTGCACTTGTAACACATGACACTTTCCATACCCTTAGTCCTAGACTTGGACATTGAGCTTCCTATTTCACCTTACCTTGTCTTCCTGATCCTACCACGTGGAACCAATGCATCATACTAAGAATCACTCTTCTCATTTTTTTTGTTTCTCACTCCCTAAAAATTCTTAGGAGACATCATTATACTTCACTTCCTCCTTTCCATATAGTAATTTCGTGCTCAAATTCTCATATAAATCTAGAAATGAATTTAAAAGTAACAAAAATTTATCGTTATCATCAATATCAATATCGGAGCTTAATAAATCGAAGAGAATTTTATTAAACTCATCAAGATGTTTGGACATTGACATACCATCAACATAATCAAATCAGAGCAATTTTTTCTTGAGATAAAAGGTGATGCTCGATACTCTTTGTCATATATTTATCTTCTAACCTATTTTATATCGACTCCC
This sequence comes from Sambucus nigra, assembly GCA_949130495.1. Taxonomy (NCBI): domain Eukaryota; kingdom Viridiplantae; phylum Streptophyta; class Magnoliopsida; order Dipsacales; family Adoxaceae; genus Sambucus; species Sambucus nigra. The sequence continues at coordinate 317,806,209 of OX422215.1, read as the reverse complement.
CTAATTATTCCTTCATGACATAGTATACCACATTTTGTGCGAGATTTAGCCAAATAGTGCTACACGCTTGTAAGTCATACTCTCTCTATCACTCCTCCTACCTATCCTCGGGTATAGCCAAAATGCCTCTCAATCCCTTATGAAAATCTTATTGGATTAACACATCTCTCATTTGACATTTCCACATGCCAAATTAATTAATTTACCATCAAACTTCTCCAAATCAAACTTCACTAATGACACCTCTACAGCCTTAGATGAAGGCATTCTTTGATATCCATAATGAGTATTCAACCGAAACAATCGGGACAGGACCAAAATCTCACTTAGGAATTTTATCGAACATCTTGGATTTACACAGAGCAAAGACCCTATAAGTAAAAGGTTTGATACCAATTTATTTTGCATACGCTAATTTGATAGATTGATTCTTGCATGCCCAAGATCCAAGATAAAGAACAACCCAAGAGATAACTAGATAATACAATCTAAATGAAAATTAGTGAGAAAGTAAGGAAAAACACACAAAGAATCACAAGATAAGATGTACATAATTCACCAATATGCTTATGCCCACAAAGGATGGCTTCCTTTATCTTATTCAATCAACAAGGGTTACAACTCTCTGAAGCTCATAAATTTTGTAAATGTGTATACAAAAGTAAAGATAAATTAATGCAATTAATGGATACTCTAAAACTTAGTGTTAAAATCCTCAAAACATTATATTTATATGTGGAATACATCTGAGGAAAAACACTCAAAATACCCCTAAATCATGAAAGCATTTTCGTAAATTGGTTTGCTTCACTGTAGCGATATCGGTTGCTATAATGAACCTCTTTCATTGGTCATCCCCTCTCAAAATGATCCACTCTAGAAAACTTTGGCAGAATCCATGTCCAATGAATCTCTCCATTCGCTTCAGTGAAGAATTCCTTCGTTATAGCAAACTTGTTGCCCATTGGGATTCTGAGTCAATTTCCATAAGTGCAACATTCTTGAACGTATAAATTTGTAAGTCGAGCTTTACTTGATCCATGTAAGTATACTATCAATCATATCTCCATTTTACATATGGGAGAAATCACACCTATCTTCAAGAAGTCATTACGGGCTTTTAAAACTATTGTACACAAAATTATGTTTTATATGAATTAATATAATTATAATTAAATTAATTTAATAGTTGTTCACTATATATTCAATACACATCGCTATTTAACATACATATCCCCAATTTCCTTAATTGCTAGATTTAAATGTTTTATTGCATGTCCACAATATGTTTTTCAAGCTTATGAGATGAATACTTATCGTTGTCTTAATTTTTCTAACCTAACCATGTCCATTAACAATTCTATAATAAAATCCACAAGGGTTGTTTATGGTTCCATATCCAATGTTTATTATTATTAGGATTATAGTTTATTCCTCTAACGCTTCGTTTGTTGCCTTGAGTAAAAGACTGAATTATTTCAGCATAATATTATAAATAATTACACATTTTTATGTGACACCCCGCCTATTTTAATCCTGGGGGATTAGTCCATTATTAAATTAAACCAGAATCATTAATGGTTTCATTCTTAGCATCACTGTCGAAAATATTTTTTTTACTAATCACCTATGTCAAAATAAGTTGATGTCAACTTCATATTTTATTATTGACACACGCAACAATAATTTAAATGAATTAATCCATTACCACATGAATATAGTCTAAACAATAACATGACACATATGAATAATTAAATAAATAAGACCACATAAACCATCGGTTCTATAAGCATAAAATCCAACCACAATCTGAAATAAGTAAAAAAAATCTTAAATACAGTCTGCTGCATAACTGAAATAAATAAAGAGTCTGAAGGAAACACGCCCAGATGAACTGATAATAAAATCTCCTATCTAGAGAGAACAAGCTGAAGCGTCTAAGAAATATCTTATGAGCCTCCACAATGCTGCAGCAACGTGTCACAAGATAGGATTTCTAAGTTGGGCGTCCCTGTGGCTAGACACCTAAAATGTATTGAAAATATTTTGACACGGGTTAAAGCCCATATAAAACATTTTGAAAATATTTAGCAAGTATTTAAATTACATTTTAAATTAGTTTTTTATTACACGTGTATTATTCACGTACACTCACTTGAGATTCTTACATTTCAACTAATGTGCACGCCTAACATATTCTACCTAACTAGTATCCCGTGCCCAACTAGCTAAGGTATCTGACTACTCTAGATAAGTCTAATTCTCACGTATATCCCCATACTATATGGTACTACAGTTCTAATAATAAACTATTTATTCTTATTTTATTATTGAGCGACTTATTTAAATTTCACCATTTAATTTCCTTTTTAGATATTCATCATCTATCAATTATACTATTTCACATAAGTAGATATATTACATAGGTATAAATACTCATCACATATACAATATATACACACATATAGCATCCCCGGAATGGTCTCTTGTGATGCTGGCATACTCTAATATCAAGTCCTTGTACCTCTCGTACTCAATAAAGGACTACTAGTTCGTCATGTTTCCTCGAAACCAAAATAAATCAACATCATAGTGGAGGCGCACATGGTTCTAAGACTTTGGGATACGGACATACTTAACGTACCCAAATGACCTGCCAATCCTACTAATACACGACACATAGTGGACCGCCCCAAGTTCCATGCTCTGGGGCACTAATCCAAACCTCACTGGAATTGTCAAGGTGGGATCGCCCTTTGTGCGTAAACTTCATGATAGCAGGTAGCGTATGTATGTTCACACGCATAATCAAATCATATCTATAGGTATTCACACTACCTATTTATATATTACTTAGTAGGTATACCCACAACCTAGTTTCATCAAATTGTATATAGTATATATATCACTCGCATATTTAATGTACCATAATTTTCAATTAAAATTCCATTTCACATAATTTCAATTATCTATCACTACTCTAAGGGTCCTATTTACCCCTTACTTAATATCACTAGTTTAAAATATGAACTGGCGGCCACGTGTTCACAACTAAAAGATTTATCTCCAAGACCTAAAACCTATGGTCGTTCAAACGACACACCAATCTCCTTCGAATAATTTACACCTTCTTGAGGTTTAAATCCTTTTAAAATAACCTCTTAGTTCATCATCCTCACAATCAATCAATCGAGACAACCTCCAACATAACTACCAACAAAAAATAATGTTTCTTAAAAATTTTCGCACGAATCTGCCTAGATTTTTAAAATGCAGTTTTGAGGCATTTCGAAGACATTTTGGGAGAAAACTTATCAGTGAATAAAATGCATAAAACAGGGTTTTCTATGAGGCATCGCTGACGGAATAGCCATTTTCGGAACCAAAACATCACAAAACAGTTTTTAAGATGACGGTTTAAGTTTTAAATAATTCCGAATTTACCCAATTTCATAGACTTCTCAAATTTAACAAGTTGTTCTATAATTCAATACCTAGAATGATGTTATTGCATTTGTATCTATATGGACGTCTTGTGATCTAAATCTCATAACTTCTTATTTCGTTTTGTTTATACAAGTGGATTCATTTTACATGCAATCATATTCCCAATTATGAGGTATATTCATCAAATCACAAAATATCATCAATTTTACTAAATTCAAAGGCCCTACTCTACATGGGTATTATAACTCATAAAAATTTGCAAGATAAATACTTGCCTTATATTGGAGTGGTCTGATTTTGATCCTCTTTGATGAAGCTTCTCTTCAAATCCTTTCTCCAAGAATGGCTGTGATGCTAAATTGAGCTTGAATTCTCCAAAACTCTTGCTTGAGATCTAAGAAAACTCTTACTCTCCTCTCTACTTACCTCCACTTGATTTCTAATCTCTTATCCATAGCCTTACATCACCACAACTATATATAATACTTAAAATCTCGAAATGCCCTTAACCCTAAGTTATAAAATGACTAAAATGACCTCTCGAGTTGTCAATTATGTCTAAAACTGTTTTGGGACCCAAACTACACACTCGAGTATACTATTTTAACTGTTTTGACCCTTCTAAACTCAATCATAATCTCAAAATCGTCCTTTGAGTTACTCATAATTTATTTTCGATCTCTACCATATTTAGTTCGCTCACCACATCCGGTTGAGATATCATATTGTCATTTCATTGTCATTCATTGTGACATAAATTTTATAATTACTATTCACTTAGTAATTTTATTCAATAATCATTCATCATTTCTCTCGAATTAATAATTTAGTCAACCCATCATATTTCTATTAAATTACGTTATACGTGTAATTTAAATTTTAACCAAATCAATTCATTTTTAATTCTTTAAAAATATGGGTTGTTACATACTTTCCCCCTTATAAGGAAATTTTGTCCTCAAAATTTGGACATACCTATGGTAAATAAGTATAACTACTTCTCACGCATGTCATCCTCTTGCTCCTAAGTCAACTCCTCTACATGATGGTGCCCCTACTGAACTCTAACCAAGGGTACCACCTTTGATCGTAGTTTACGCTCACTAGATTAAGTATCGCCATTGGTATCCCCTGTCGATCTCCTCTAGTGGAACACGTCGTGAATCTGCTAAAGATGATTTGGTAATCCCAATCTATAAGCCGTTGGTCCCACTCTCTTAATGATCGAAAAAGTTACCATATATCTCGGTGCCATTTCCCTTTCTTGTCAAATCCCATCACTCCTTTCATAGGAGACACTCGCACCAATACCTGGACGTTAACCTCAAGTTCAATATGTCTCCTGTTTGCATCTGCGTAACTCTTCTACCTATCTTGATCTATCCGGATGCGTCTTCGAATCAACTCAATCTAGGAAATGGTGTCCTAACTCATCTCTTGCCCCAATAATGAATTGTCTCTTACCCCTAACCAACAAGTAGGAATACGATGAGGACGAACGTATGGTGCCTCGAATGGTGTCATGCCGATAGTAAATTGGTAGGAGTTATTATATTCAAACTCTACCAAATGAAGATACTACTCCCATGTGCGCCTGAAATCAAGTATACACATACGCAGCATATCTTCAAGCATCTGATTAACTCTCTAAGTCTGCCCATTTGTCTGTGGATGATACGTTGTACTCAATCATAAATTTGTCCCCATTGCCTCCTGAAAACTCTGCCAAAAATGGGACACAAAGATCTTATCCCTATCGAAAACAATATTAAGCGGGACCCCATGTAACCGTACTATCTCAGCAATAAATAACTGTGCATACGGCTTTGTCTCAAAATAAATACGAAATGGAAGAAAATGAGCCACCTTGGTCAACTGATCCACTATCATCTATATAGAATCGTGACCACGCTGTGATAACGACAACTCAGTGATAAAATCCATGAAGATACTCTTCCCATTTCCACATGGTAATCTCTAATGGATGCAACATCCCTATTCGTCTCTGGTGGTCTACTTTCACTAGCTGGCAGGTAGCACACTTCGAGACAAACTCTGATATGTCTTTCAAATATAAACCGCATATACTCAAAACACAATACCATACATAATATATGCAAAATATATCAAATAAAATCCAGCACAAGTATATAGGTATAAATAACCACAAAACAGGACATAAAACACATTAGTATCATATTGATGTGTCCAAATATGTGTGATGGAATGAATGGGCGTGAACTAGATAGAAATGATTTATAACCCAAACACTAAAATATGTTCAAGAAGTTCTAATTGATTAGAAAATTTTATCAAACTAAGCTTTTAGCCCCAAGTGGAAAATAAAGTTGAACTTAATGAAAAAAATAACGATAATGAACACAAGTCTAAAATATTGATGATTCTACAAATCAATAGCGTCATGAAAAAATAAGCATAACTAGGTATCATTGTACAAACCCGCTAATCTTCAACTAAACTCCCTTAAAAGATAAACATAATTATATTTTATGTTCTTTTCAATTCCTTTGAAGTGATTTCTTTTGCAAGATCAAACAAACTAAAGTACTTTGGACCCTTTTGGCATATATTTCTCCTTTATTGCCTATTTTTTTCTCAGGCTCTTTTCAAACGGTAGTTTTCATGACGAGACTTCTTGTCTTTCGTAGCCCTTTCCTGTGTACACTCATATTTTTCAATAATAAACAAAATCTCATGGGAAACGGTTCTTACATTCACAAATCCTCCATAGTCACATAAACATGTAGATGACAAAATTAATGGGAGAACATCTCACCAAGCTCAAGTACACATAGTGAAATAAAAACCCAATAAGCTCTTGCATGTGTGTGCGAAGGCATATACAAAGTCGAAGTCGTAAATCAAATCAAGTTCGAAACAACTTCATAAATATGGTTAAGAACAATCTAAGTATCTAAAACAAAAATCAAATATCTTAGCCACATGGAAATTGGGAAGTGAATTATATTCAAACATACTAATATGACACACCAAATATGTAAAACAAAAATACACAAAAATCATAAATCTTTTTATATTTTTCAAAAATTCTATCAAAATAAAATATTTTTTGTATTTTTAAATATGACTCAATAAAAGAAAAATATAATACAAAAGATACAAATATCATAATACTAGCAAACATATATCATGAAGCACAACTAGAGTATGACAAACAAACCATGCAATCAATCAACGATATGAAATAGCGTGTGACGAGTCATGTGCAAGCATGTGAGAATCAACCAATCTGTCATTTAGTGTCTCCAAAACCGATTTCCTAACCCAAAAAGGTGTATACCTAACTCGAGGGGTTATGGGAACCGATGGGACACTACACTTAAACTTCCTAGGACCTCTTCTAAGATTATAATACAAACGCCTAAGGTGACCTTTCCTACCATAATGTGAACATGTGTAAACGGGAGGAATGTTACCTATGGGTAGACCTTTTCTAATGTCCTTGGTTTTGGTTGACCCTCTAAAACAAACAACGGTCTTGGCTTTGGCGACGAAAGTATAATAATAATGTAAGCCAGTACCAGCACTACTTGAGTCTTTTAGATTATCTTTTAACTTCAAAATTTTAGACTCAAGCAAAAAAATTATACTCCTAAAGCTTTAGGGACTCCTTTTTTTAAATTTTAAATTACCCCTAGAAGGTTATCTCGCTCCCCCTCAATGTAAGCAAACTTATTCCTAAGACTCTTTCCACATGCCTCAAAATCAATAAACAAAACACTAACTGTAATACCCCGTATTTTTATGCTATATTTAATTTGGGGATTTATTAATTTTAATGTAATGGGTTATTTAATAAAAATCCGGAAATTAATTATGTTATAATTATTAACGTGACGAGAGTTAGTAATTATGAGAAACTTGTTGAATATTACTAATGAGCATAGTAATATATTATATTGGTTATATTGAATGTCATAAGTGAATTAAATGACTATTTCGAAAATTTAAGTAAGGACGTGCCCGTGTCACGTCGGGACTTATTTTGTTAAATAAAAAGCGAATATTTTATAAGTTATCCGTATGGTCGTTTTGAGTGCGCCAACACGTCCAGAAGGGTCGAGATAGTCAGAAAAGTATACCCGGGGGGGTTAGTTTGGGCCTCGGGGCGTTTTTAGGCCTAATTAGTGACCCGGGAGGGCATTTTGGTCTTTTTCCAAAATAGGGTAATTAAACCCACGAATTTTAGCAGCCATTATCAGCTGGTTAGGTTAGCCATTTAGGGTTAGAACATACAGAACCCTAGGACGGCCATTGGAGAAGAGAGGAGAGACCTTTCTAGGAGATTCAAGGCCAAAACAACTCCGTTTGCACCGCCGTCACCACCAACGCGTAGATCACGAGGAGGAGAACGCAACCACGCCATAATCAACAGGAAATCAGCCTTCTGAAAATCCCAGGCAAGTGTTTAACTTGCGTATTTCGTTAGTGCAATGTTCATATTAGTTTAGGATTAATTAGGAATGTAATCCATGTAAGAAAACCCCAAATTTTGATAGGAAATTGCATGTAGAGAAGATTAAAAACTTATGCTGGAAACTTTTGATGATATAGATGTATTACCCACGAATTTGTGATGTATATTAGGAAGAAATTCTGGAGAAAAACTGAATTGAATCATAGTTATGAAAACTTTAGGGTTCTTGATGTTTAGATGAGATTTTGGGTTGTTTAACCATGATTAATGATGTATACACGCATGCTGAACGTTAAAAACATCTGGAATTATGTTAGTATGTTAGTAGTATACTTTTTGGGTCGATTAGTGTTGGAAAATATGAATATTGATGAAGAATTTTGATGAATCCCGTAACTGCAATTCTGCAAAATTTTTGCCCAGACCTGCTTGATCGATCGATCGAGCCTAGAGCATCGATCGATCGAAGGTTTGATCGATCGAGCCCCAAGCTTCGATCGATCGACCCCTCCTGGCAGACTCCTATTTCCCTTGTTTAATTAGTTAACTTAAGTTTATCGTGAAATAATCTTGGTCATCTTAAACAAAATGATTTGGGAGACATTGAGGACCAGTAGGGTATATGAATAAATGTTAGAACCTTTAGTCTTCAACGAGAATGGTATTTATGGGATATTTACTTTAGGTTGGTAGATTTATGAATTTAAAGGGTGAGGTGCGTAAGAGAGTTACATTGGAATCAAATGAAGTCACTTGCTGAATTTCAGATTTGTGAGGATATAATCCATGAGTGTTAGGTAATAAGTGAGAAAACCCTTCGAGTTAAGGTTAGGAATGAAACCTTATGCGTAATTCTTTAAATGTGAAATTAATAATAAACGGTATAATTACGAGTGATGAGAAGAACCTATATTAATATGATAAAGTGGTATATTTATATGATTGTGTGTACATATATTATATACATGTGAAAAACATACCGCGCTACTTGCTATCCTTGAGGTTACCGCGCTGGGACAGTCTTATCTCGATGGGACCTTTATGGGGGATATTGAATTGTACCCTAGAAGATAGATATCCTTGGTACAGGCTATCGAATCGATAGTTCAGACGGTCCTAAGAGACGAGAGTATGTGCCATCCTCTTAGAGACTTGGAATCTATGCTTCGCCTCGATATTGTTTGTGTATGTGTTAATACAATTCGAGAGTGATTCCGAATTTGTATTCCCCTTGATTTGAGTGGTATGGGGTTTGGATAGTGGAAGTATGCACGCACCATAGTTTATTTCGGGGTGCTGTTATATATATATTATACGAGTAGTTAATATATATATATATATGAGATTATGATATTTGAAACTATCTACTGAAATTTGATAAGTAGAACATAGTTGTTGACTCATATTATTAAATACTTGTTTTGAAAAAAGTATAATATGTCACGGTAAAACTTTATGGATTTTATAAAGTTAAAATGGAGGACTTTGATTACTGTTTGGAACATTCTTTTAAAAATGAAATCGTGAATTGTAAATCTTGCGGGTAATCTAAGTTAAGTTAAATCTTTTAGAAAGTCAAGTGCGATACCTGATAAAATGAACCGTTGGGAAGGTTAGTGCGATAGGTGTGCACATTAGAAGAGAGGTGAGTATTTTTCTCAAGAGAGGGACGTACTAATATGTTGTTGCATTGGCCTATATCAATTTAAATACTTGCTAAATGTATTTTAAATCAAACACACTTTCGGGCTCTGACCCGTTTCTTTCTCTCTCTCTCTCTCTTGTATATATATATGTATATTTTCAGGTGCCCAGCCACAGGGGCGTCTTGCTTAGGATCCCTTGAGAAGAACGAGCTGCAGCTTAGGTGGGAGTTGCAGGTCACTTGAGTAGACGGCTTCTGTTATTGACTCCACTCCTATTACTCTCATTTATTGGGCACGTGTCGCCCCTTTTCATCATTTCATTTGTTGATGGGATTTTTATATTTCAGTTATTTCCAGTATTGTTCTATGGGATTTTTACAGGATGGATTTGTGGTTTTAGTTCCTATTGTTGACAATCGATTGATGAATGGTTTATGTTATTTAGTTTATTGTGGTGTGATTTCTTAATTGTAGAAATGTCATTTTAATTAAATAAATCTTTTTCGTTAATTAAAATTTGGAAAGTTTGTATGAAAATGTTTTTGACACTTAGCTTAATTATTTAGGGTGTTAAATTGGAAAATCTATTTTTATCGACAGTGATGCTGAGAATGAACCAACTGTTTACCTTATTTTAATTTAATAAAGGAGTGATAGCCCGGTATTTAATTAGGCGGGGTGTCACAGGTGGTATCAGAGCATCAGGTTCTAGTGTCCTTTAGGATCTGTGCGGCTTTTTATGCTTTCAGCGCTGCTTTTCTTTGATATAGAGCCCTAATGCTAGGAATGTTGTGTTTATCTCTATACGTTGGAAATTCGTACTTCTGCAATATGTTTATTTGAATGATGAACTCATCCAAATTTACTTAAATTTTCAGATGGATCGTCAAGAAGAACTGGCTAAGACGGTTAAGGGAGTCAACGAGCAAGATCGACTCACACCTCAAGTGTCCCCAAAGAGAATATCAACTGCCGAGTTAGCAGGTATCGTGGCCCAAGCAGTTACCACTGCAGTCCTACAATACCAAGAACGCAGCCTACGACTTATAGGGGCAAAAGACCTAGGGAGGTTAACCATATGCATGTGACTAACATTGAAAGTTGTGCGAAGGCACCAAATATACGACAACGAAACAATCAAGGTCGAGTCAGTTCCAGAAGTCACGGGATTTATGTACAAGGGCAAGAGTGTCAGGGCCAACGAAGTAAGGTTCAGAATGAAATCACCAAGAGGTGTTTCGGTTGTGGAATGGACGATCACAAACGTAAATCTTGTCTGAATCAGAATGGGGATAAACTACAATCTGACCAGCCGAAAATTTCAAAACTCTGTTATAAATGTGTACAACCGGGTCATAAGTGGATGGATTGCCCTCGCCCTGACATAGTTTTTCCGCAGATTTCCCCTCAAGGCCAGCAAGACGAGGGAAAAAGCGAGACTAGTCAATACCTCAATAAAGGGAACCAGTTTAGGGGGAGGTGCTTCCAGTGTGGCAGGAGTGGCCATAGGCGACAGGATTTCCCAGAGAAGAATAGGACCCCACGACAGGAATGTGCTAGCAATAAACCCCAGAAGCCAGCTCCACCACACTTTTCAACAGCCTCAGTTCAGCAGAGAAAGCTACAGGGCGGACGTGTCTATAACTTTCCGCAGGTAGCAGCTCCGCAGGCACCACCCGCAATTGAGGGTATGTTTTCTATCTATTTTACTAAGAGTCGAGTTTTATTTGTTACTGGGGCAACGCGCTATTTTATAGCTACGCATTTTGCGAAGTCCTTAGGGTTGTTGGCCACAGCAAAGAGCACCATGACGTGTGTCGACTCACCACTGGGGAGTGGGTCACTTATATTCTTTATATGCTGGGGAGTAGGGGTAGAGATTGGTAGCTTGGTATTACCTGCAGACATGCTAGTCTTAGACATGCACGAGCATGATGTAATTATTGGTATGGATTGGCTCGCATCTTATAGAGCCATGATTGATTGCTTCGGTGGGAGCATTGTTTTTACCATTCCGGGGCAAGAGATGTTTGTAGTGGCGATGCCTCGCCCAGAGGGAGGTTCGACCGCTCATTTATATTACATTGAGGAGGATACCTCTAAGGAGGTTGTGATTCCTTTGGATTCGATCCCAGTTGTTAGGGAGTATTCCGATGTGTTTCAGGAGATACCAGGCCTACCGCCCAGTCATGAGATAGACTTTGTTATAGATTTACTGCCAGATACGAGACCTATAGCACGCGCACCGCACCGTATGGCTCCGGCAGAGATGCGAGAGCTACGAGATCAGATAGAGCAGCTATTAGGTCAGGGCTTCATTCGTAGGAGTACCTCACCTTGGGGCGCTCCAGTCTTATTTGTAAAGAAAAGGGATGGTTCACTGAGATTGTGTGTGGACTACCGGGAGTTGAACAAGGTCACGATACGAAACAAGTATTCGTTGCCTCGAATCGATGATCTATTCGACCAGTTGAGGGGAGCAACTTTCTTTTCGAAGATAGATCTTAGGTCGGGGTACCATCAATTACGTATTAGAGAGCAGGATGTTTCAAAGAGTGCTTTCTTGTCGAGATATGGGTCCTATGAGTTCAGGGTGATGCCGTTCCGACTCACAAATGCCCCAGCCATTTTCATGGACTTGATGAACCGAGTATTCAGAGAGTTCTTGGATCAGTTCGTCATCGTCTTCATAGATGATATCTTGATATATTCACACTCCGAGGAGGAGCATGCCGAACACTTGAGGCAGGTTCTTCAGACTCTACGAGAGCATCAGTTGTATGCTAAGTATGAGAAGTGTGGATTCTGGCTGCGAGAAGTACAGTTCTTGGGCCATGTCATTACTGAACAGGGGATTGTAGTTGATCCGAGCAAAGTGTCAGCGGTGAGGGAGTGGGGACAGCCCACGACACCGACAGAAGTGCGTAGTTTCTTGGGATTAGCCGGATACTACAGGAGATTCATTCGGGGATTCTCCAAAATAGCGGCTCCATTGACGAATCTGACTCACAAAGGGGTACCATATGTTTGGGATGACGCTTATCAGCTGGCTTTCGACGAGCTGAAAGACAAGCTTACTTCAGCACCAGTCCTTGCCTTACCGAGATCGGGTGTGGAATACCTGGTTTATACCGATGCGTCCTTACGGGGACTTGGGGGAGTACTTCAGCAGGAAGAGAAGGCTATAGCTTTTGCTTCCCCCAAGCTTAAGCCACATGAGAAGAATTACCCCACCCATGACCTGGAGTTAGCATCGGTCGTCTTTGCATTGAGAATTTGGAGACACTATTTATTAGGTGAGAAATTCCGTTTGTTCACAGACCATAAGTCACTGCAGAACCTATTCACTCAGCGAGAGCTGAATATGCGCCAGCGCAGATGGCTAGAGTTTGTGAAGGACTACCAGCTCGATATACAGTATCATCCGGGAAAGGCCAACGTAGTTGCTGATGCGTTGAGCCGTAGACCGATAGACGATGTAGCAGACATCTGGAAAGCCAAGTGGAAGGAGTTGGGTCACCAGGACGCAGTATCACGTTCTTTCATATCCGTGATGACAGTCACACCCGAGATTGTTACGAGGGTGATACAGGCACAGACCACAGACCCGTTTTGTCAGGAGCAGATTGTACGACTTCTAGCCAAGGGTGCTGAGTCATATTCTATTAGTTTTGATGGAGGGTTGCGGTTTAAAGGGAGATTAGTGGTTCCAGAAGGAGCGGAGCTACGTCATGAAGTGATGACTCATTCTCATGGGTCCCGATTTGCAGTACATCCGGGAGGCTATAAGATGTACCAGGACATGGGACGACGGTACTGGTGGAGTGGGATGAAGAAGGACATCGCTGAGTTTGTGTCCAAGTGTTCTACTTGCCATCTGGTGAAGGTGGACCACCAGAAACCGTCAGGATTACTTCAGCCGTTGGAGATACCGCGTGGAAGTGGGAAAGTATTTCCATAGATTTCATTACAGGGTTGCCTACATCACAGCGGGGCCACGATTCTATCTGGGTGATTGTAGACCGTTTGACCAAGGTGGCTCATTTTCTGCCAGTGAGGACGGATTATACCACGGGTCAGTATGCCCAGTTGTTCATCGCTGAGATTGTCAGATTACATGGGGTGCCCCTGAATATTTTGTCAGATAGAGATAAGATTTTTGTGTCACGCTTCTGGGAAAGCTTTCAGGAGGCTATGGGTACAGAGTTGAGACTGAGTTCAGCTTACCACCCACAGACAGATGGGCAGACAGAGCGTACTAATCAGATGTTGGAAGATATGTTACACATGTGTGTTCTCGATTTCGGAGGAGGTTGGGAGCCACACCTCCCACTGGTAGACTTTGCTTATAATAACTCCTATCAGTTTACGATTGGCATGGATCCATTTGAGGCTTTGTATGGCAGGCCTTGTCGTTCTCCAACTTGTTGGCTCGAGGTGGGGGACAACAAGTTGCTAGGACCAGAAGTAATTCAGGAGACCTCCGCGAGGATTGAGATAATCAGGAGTCGTATTCGGGTAGCCCAAGACAGGCAGAAGAGCTACACCGATGCGAAACGGTTCTTCCGGGAGTTTAATGTGGGAGATCAAGTGTTGTTGCGTGTATCTCCTATGAAGGGAGTGATGAGGTTCGGGAAGAAGGGGAAGTTGGCTCCGAGATACGTAGGACCATTTCCCATCATCGAGAGGATTGGGCCGATAGCATACAGGTTGGGATTGCCTAAACATTTACATCGCATCCACGATGTATTTCACATCTCGTCGTTGAGACGATATCTTCGGGATGATATGGCCCATACTCACATTGCGATAGATGAGATTGACTTACAGTCTGATAGCTCTTACGAAGCGAGACCAGTGGCTATTCTAGACTATAGTGAGAGGAGATTGAGGTCGAAAATAGTTCCACTTGTGCGAGTCCAGTGGGAGCATCATAATGTGGAGGAATCCACTTGGGAGCGTGAGGCAGATATGCGCGAGAGATATCCAGAGTTGTTTTTACCAGGTATGCCTTATTTTCTGAATTTCGGGACAAAATTCCATTATTAGGGGGGAAGTGTGTAATACCCCGTATTTTTATGCTATATTTAATTTGGGGATTTATTAATTTTAATGTAATGGGTTATTTAATAAAAATCCGGAAATTAATTATGTTATAATTATTAACGTGACGAGAGTTAGTAATTATGAGAAACTTGTTGAATATTACTAATGAGCATAGTAATATATTATATTGGTTATATTGAATGTCATAAGCGAATTAAATGACTATTTCGAAAATTTAAGTAAGGACGTGCCCGTGTCACGTCGGGACTTATTTTGTTAAATAAAAAGCGAATATTTTATAAGTTGTCCGTATGGTCGTTTTGAGTGCGCCAACGCGTCCGGAAGGGTCGAGATAGTCAGAAAAGTATACCCGGGGGGGTTAGTTTGGGCCTCGGGGCATTTTTAGGCCTAATTAGTGAACCGGGAGGGCATTTTGGTCTTTTTCCAAAATAGGGTAATTAAACCCACGAATTTTAGCAGCCTTTATTAGCTGGTTAGGTTAGCCATTTAGGGTTAGAACATACAGAACCCTAGGACGGCCATTGGAGAAGAGAGGAGAGACCTTTCTAGGAGATTCAAGGCCAAAACACCTCTGTTTGCACCGCCGTCACCACCAACGCGTAGATCACGAGGAGGAGAACGCAACCACACCATAATCAACAAAAAATCAGACTTCTGAAAATCCCAGGCAAGTGTTTAACTTGCGTATTTCGTTAGTGCAATGTTCATATTAGTTTAGGATTAATTAGGAATGTAATCCATGTAAGAAAACCCCAAATTTTGATAGGAAATTGCATGTAGAGAAGATTAAAACCTTATGCTGGAAACTTTTGATGATATAGATGTATTACCCACGAATTTGTGATGTATATTAGGAAGAAATTCTGGAGAAAAACTGAATTGAATCATAGTTATGAAAACTTTAGGGTTCTTGATGTTTAGATGAGATTTTGGGTTGTTTAACCATGATTAATGATGTATACACGCATGCTGAACGTTAAAAACATCTGGAATTATGTTAGTATGTTAGTAGTAGACTTTTTGGGTCGATTAGTGTTGGAAAATATGAATATTGATGAAGAATTTTGATGAATCCCGTAACTGCAATTCTGCAGAATTTTTGCCCAGACCTGCTTGATCGATCGATCGAGCCTAGAGCATCGATCGATCGAAGGTTCGATCGATCGAGCCCCAAGCTTCGATCGATCGACCCCTCCTGGCAGACTCCTATTTCCCTTGTTTAATTAGTTAACTTAAGTTTATCGTGAAATAATCTTGGGCATCTTAAACAAAATGATTTGGGAGACATTGAGGACCAGTAGGGTATATGAATAAATGTTAGAACCTTTAGTCTTCAACGAGAATGGTATTTATGGGATATTTACTTTAGGTTGGTAGATTTATGAATTTAAAGGGTGAGGTGCGTAAGAGAGTTACGTTGGAATCAAATGAAGTCACTTGCTGAATTTCAGATTTGTGAGGATATAATCCATGAGTGTTAGGTAATAAGTGAGAAAACCCTTCGAGTTAAGGTTAGGAATGAAACCTTATGCGTAATTCTTTAAATGTGAAATTAAGAATAAACGGTATAATTACGGGTGATGAGAAGAACCTATATTAATATGATAAAGTGGTATATTTATATGATTGTGTGTACATATATTATATACATGTGAAAAACATACCGCGCTACTTGCTATCCTTGATGTTACCGCGCTGGGACAGTCTTATCTCGATGGGACCTTTATGGGAGATATTGACTTGTACCCTAGAAGATAGATATCCTTGGTACAGGCTATCGAATCGATAGTTCAGACGGTCCTAAGAGACGCGAGTATGTGCCATCCTCTTAGAGACTTGGAATCTATGCTTCGCCTCGATATTGTTTGTGTATGCGTTAATACAATTCGAGAGTGATTCCGAATTTGTATTCCCCTTGATTTGAGTGGTATGGGGTTTGGATAGTGGAAGTATGCACGCACCATAGTTTATTTCGGGGTGCTGTTATATATATATTATACGAGTAGTTAATATATATATATATATATATATGAGATTATGATATTTGAAACTGTCTACTGAAATTTGATAAGTAGAACATAGTTGTTGACTCATATTATTAAATACTTGTTTTGAAAAAAGTATAATATGTAACGGTAAAACTTTATGGATTTTATAAAGTTAAAATGGAGGACTTTGATTACTGTTTGGAACATTCTTTTAAAAATGAAATCGTGAATTGTAAATCTTGCGGGTAATCTAAGTTAAGTTAAATCTTTTAGAAAGTCAAGTGCGATACCTGATAAAACGAACCGTTGGGAAGGTTAGTGCGATAGGTGTGCACATTAGAAGAGAGGTGAGTATTTTTCTCAAGAGAGGGACGTACTAATATGTTGTTACATTGGCCTGTATCAATTTAAATACTTGCTAAATGTATTTTAAATCAAACACACTTTCGGGCTCTGACCCGTTTCTTTTTCTCTCTCTCTCTCTCTTGTATATATATATGTATATTTTCAGGTGCCCAGCCACAGGGGCGTCTTGCTTAGGATCCCTTGAGAAGAACGAGCTGCAGCTTAGGTGGGAGTTGCAGGTCACTTGAGTAGACGGCTTCTGTTATTGACTCCACTCCTATTACTCTCATTTATCGGGCACGTGTCGCCCCTTTTCATCATTTCATTTGTTGATGGGATTTTTATATTTCAGTTATTTCCAGTATTGTTCTATGGGATTTTTACAGGATGGATTTGTGGTTTTAGTTCCTATTGTTGACATTCGATTGATGAATGGTTTATGTTATTTAGTTTATTGTGGTGTGATTTCTTAATTGTAGAAATGTTATTTTAATTAAATAAATCTTTTCGTTAATTAAAATTTGGAAAGTTTGTATGAAAATGTTTTTGACACTTAGCTTAATTATTTAGGGTGTTAAATTGGAAAATCTATTTTTATCGACAGTGATGCTGAGAATGAACCAACTCTTTACCTTGTTTTAATTTAATAAAGGAGTGATCGCCCGGTATTTAATTAGGCGGGGTGTCACACTAACCTCATCGGCACAAAAACAAACCCTAGAATTTTTAAAGACCTCTAACTCTTTATCCAAAACAAGGACTCTAATATCACTCTCTTTTGTGGTTATTTCTAAATCTATAAAGTCATGGTTCAAGGAAACAAACTTCTCACGAAAGAATTCTTTTAGATTTTGAACCGTTTGCAAATGTTCCATAACGGATTTAAAACGATTATTTCCTTTTTCAAGAATTTAATTCTTTCTGCAAACTTCAAATTCAAAAGATTTAATTTTTCAGAACGGTGAAGAATCTTATTAAACACATCTCGATTAACAACGTCATGACTATGGGAATCCATAGAGACAAAAACCAAAACAATAGAGAAAGATACACAACCACCCAAAAATTACTAAACAGGAACTACACTATAACTTGGTGCAACACACTCTGATACCAATTTAAGGATGCTAGGATGGTTCGAATAAACACATGTCTAATTAATTTTAATTCTTCTAATTTTAAAGATTGAATTTTGAAACCAAATTCTCCCAATTAATTTTAGAACCAATTAAATCGTTCTTGTGTAAATCGATTTACAAAAATTTAATCTTTTATCCTAAACATACATCTAGGTGATCGAATATAAAATAAACAAATCAAACCAAAAGACGTCGATGTACGAGAAAACCACTCAGGGAAAAAACCTTGGATGTCCCAACCAGACAATCACTATGATAGGTTTTACAAAGTATAGACAATAGACTTACACAACAACTCGATCCCCCACAAGCCTTGACACTAATCTATCTTCAACCACTCCTCCACAGTGCAATGTAGGAGTCCATCCACATAAGTGTCCACAACACACGAGTCCACGCGTGCCTTGGTATCCATCGATGCAGCTCGGCAACCGTCTACGATTCAGAACACGTAATTCACCATTTTTTCACGACAATCAGCACGTACGGAGTCTAATGATGGAAGAAATAAACTAGGTGTCCAAACAAGATCTCAAAGTATATGATTTATGGATCTTGGATTTTGTAAACAAAAAAGGTGAAACTTTGGAGTTGGAACTTTTGAAAATAGGCCTGCTTTTCGTTTTCGTCAAAAGTCCTTCGTCTCATAGAAAACTGAGTCTAAAAATCCTTTTATAGAAATTCAAGGTGAACATCTATTATTGTGTAGTTTTGAATCTATCCACGTATTTTTAAATACATCCGCTAAAAAAGAATTAATAAGTTAATTAAAAAAATAGGGTGTTCACAAAGTGAACATCTATTATTACATATCTCATTTTAATCGATTAAATCAAGAGGCTTTAACTAATGAATCCCTTGAATTCAAGCGACAAACTTATTGGTATCTTAAATCCATAAATTTTTTAATTAATTAACTATAAGTCCAAACGATACAGCTACATTTATAAATGTAGAGATAATTAAAATTATTAATGCAAATACACTACTGTGTTCATCATTATAACTTACTGTGTTCATCATTATAACTTTATCTACATTAATAAATGTAATTGTATTTTTATTAATAAGTTTCATCGTATCTATATTCATCAGTATAATTGTATGTACATTAATAACTATAACATATATGAATTTAATTAAAAGTCAAAAAAATATATGTACTTAACATTTATTGCGATAAATTTTTTAAAAAAATCACAACGTTTTCGTTAAGAGCATCCACAATGGTGATGCTAAAAGTCAAGAGAAATAGTTAGTTTACAAAATTTTAGGTCTACAATGGCGGGTTGAAGGGAACAAAATTTGTAGAGAAATTTATAGTGATTCTCCAAAGTTGCAGAACGTCTGCAAAATTTGTAAGGGATCTTAAGAGTTTAGTCCTATTTTTTAAGATTTATTTGTATCTACTCCCATGCCTTTATTTTGTTTAGTTGTTGGTCATATTGTAATCAATATGGGACAAGTGAAAAATGGGCAATTTTAGAGTAGCTATGGATAGTTTTGAATGGTTATGAGACTTAATATAATTTTAAAAACACATGATATGGGATCCTAAAAAATCTTAGGAGATGGGACTAAAACAAAATAAAAACTAAATTTGTAAATGCTTCCTACGAATTTTATTTATTCGTAGGAATTTTTACTAATTTCATTTGGACGTATTAATTGCTACGAACAAATGAATTCCGTATCAAATATAAATAATTATTTTTTATTATATATTTGAATTCTTACGAACTATATTTATTTGGGGGCATATATTAAATAGTCTCTTAAACTTCTTTTAATACATGTATAGTCCAAGTATTTTTATTTTGTACCAAAAAGTCCTTCACCATGCCAAAAAGACTTTACCATGCCGCTGGCGCGGACCTTTAAAGATAAGAGAATAATAAATTTTTTGGTACAAAATAAAAAACTTGAACTAAATGTGTATTAAAAAATATTTAATAAACTTTTTTTGTATTCAATCCATTTATTTATAATAATTTTTACAAACAAATATTCTTCATAAAAAATATTATTTTTATTCTAGAGTTCGTTATAAATATGATTACAAATTCTCCTATTCTCGCCATTGTCGAAGATAGCAAAACCAACTTTTAGTTCAACAAGCGTACTTAATGCTTGATGGGATGAAGTTAAAAAGTGGTGTGCATGAATCCAATATTAGTGATTATAATTCTGGTTGTCATAAGTAGAAATTAGAAAACGTTAGGCCCACATGTTATCCACTAAGACTACAAAGCACGTTTTGTGATGGACGTGGAATGCCATTGAGGAAGGACAAGCAAGCAAGTGGGTCGGGTTGTCTCCTATCTAATCATCAAATGGGGACCCACATGCCTCATGTTCGCAACCTAATCATCAAGGTTGACCCCCTCTATCTCAATTTGGAGACTCCCTCCTGTTTCTTGTCCACCTTTACATATAGACCGATAATCAGCTGTCGGCCGTGTGTGCGTGGGCGTCGGTGTCTGTGAGCGTTTCATTATAATGGAGTCCAAATTTGGGCAAAAAAAAAGAAAATGGAGTCCAAATATAATATTTAAGTCAAAGATGCGTATTATTAAAATGCATCTCGTGCATTATATTATTCTTGTTTTTATAATTCCAAACACTGCGTACTGAGCAATTGGAAAAATGCAATGAGAATTAACATGAAACTGTCACGAACCATTAATGTGTATATATATATATATATTGAAAAAATATTTATATATTATATATTAATGTGTATATATATAATATATATATTGAAAAAAAATATTTATTTTTTGTTTAATTTATTTAGTTGAAATATTTATTTATTCAATATTCTCTTATTTTTGAAAGTTTGCGTCAGCGGCACCTAATTTCACTCTTACTCACTTCAAATCGGAGTTCCGGTGGATCCAAACCCCATTTATCCAATATTGTCTTATTTTTAAAGATCCGCGACAACGGCACCTATGTCACCCCAACTCACACCAAATCAGAGCTCTGATTAAGGGCGTTGGAGCTCTGACAATTGGGGTGGGTAGTAATGGGGATTGACTGCCGCTAGCACGGACTTTTAGAAATAAGAGAATATCGAAAAAAAGTGGTTTGTATCCACCGGAGCTCTCGTATGAGGTGAGTAGGAGTGGCATGGAGAGCCGCTGGAGCGGACCTTCAAAAATAAGATAATATTGAATAAATAAGTGTTTGAACGACTAAATGAGTTAAATTAGAAATATGTCTTTTTTACAATATATATATATATATATATTGACCAACACAATAAATTTTACTGTCTTTATAATATCAACACAATAAATATTACTGTTTCTGAAAACGACACAGATATAAAATTATTTTAACACAGTAAATGTTATTATTTGTGAAAATGTCACAGATATAAGAATATTTCATTTTCTGGAGCATATAGTAAAGTTTACTGTGTTCACAAGAAAATGTGACATTTCCACAAGAATTTGGAAAAATGTCACAGATATAAAACTATTTCATTTTTTTATTTGTGGTGGGTAGCGCTCGCATGCGTTGCCGCTAGCGCGGACCTATGAAAATAAAAGAATATTGAATAAATGGGGTTTGAATCCACCGGATCTCCTATTTGGGATGAGTAAGGGTGGAATTGGGTGCCACTCGCACGAACCTTTAAAAATAAGAGAATATTGATAAATGGATGTTTGAGCGACTAAATGGGTTAAACTAAAACATAAAGTGTTTGGGTTTCCATGCTATAAGAGAATTGGTTTTGCATGCAAAATCTTATTTATGATGTCTTTTCATTTGTCAAAAATAAAACATGAAGATATTACTTAAACATTCTTTAAAAAAGATAAGTGCTTGCTTAAAAATGCAATCTCTTTATTTGATTGTGTATACTAATATGCTAGAATATTATATATTTTGTATACTTCATTAAACACTTTAAAAACAAAAAATCTATTTCAAATATTGACGGGTGCAAAAAGTTTGTAACGTTTGTTTTAATGGTTTTTTTTGTCTAAAAGCAACCCATAAACATGACTTAGGTTTAATGATTTAATTTTAGTTAATTACATTTATTTTCCAAAAAATATGAAGAAATCTCTATACTATGCATGAAAATTTAATTTATTTATACGAGTTTGAATATAATCTATGAATTTGTGGTTATTTTTATCTATTGAATGTTTATCTATATTTTTCAAAATATTTTCTTCACAAAATATTTAAATATCAATTTTGGCTTCAAAGATAGTACCAAAATGAATTTCAACCGTCAAAGTGTAATGTAACAACCCCTCTACTTTATTGACCGTTATCGAGAGTAGGAAATCATATTTTTTAAATATTCCTCAGTGTAAGTTGGCATGACAATTGATAACTAGTGTTTTTGCAAGTGTGTTGAATGTAATACCCCGTAGTTTTATTGATTTTATTTAAAGGATTAATTGAATAAAATGAGAATTAATTGGGAATTAATTCGGGTATAAATACTAGCGAGATGTGAGCTGGAATTTGATTATGATGTTAAAATTGAAAATTTCATGAGTATTGAAAATGTTAAAATTGTCACGAGGCAGAAATACGACAATTTGGAAATTTAGTGGGGACGCGCGTGTCAATCGCGTCAGGAATGAAATTATTTGAATTAAAAAAGTGAATTATATTTTTATCAACCGAATGGTCATTTTGACTGCGCCAACATGTCCGGAAGGGTCGAAATAGTCAGAAAATACTAGCCGGGGGTTTAGTTTGGGTCCCGGGGCATTTTTAGGCCATACCGACAACCCAAAAGGGTAGTTTAGTAATTTTAAAAATATGGGAATTAAAACCCACGAATTTTAGAGGTTAATTTTATATTAGTAATGAACCCACTAAGTCCATTATTCAGCATTTATCAAGTAGTGGACTACGGGAGTTATAGGGAGAGTCCTAAGAGGTTCCAAAAGAAATCCTAGCCACCATCACCATCACCATCTTTGGGAGAAATCTGTAGAGAGAAAGAGGAGAATCAACCTTCATCCTTCAACATCAAATCAGAACATCTAAGGCAAGTGGTTTAATTACATGAATTCAAGTGAATGTTTCCTCCATGCTTAGAATTGAATATATGTCTTATATTGAAAGTTTGATGAAAACCCATGAAATTGGAGATAGAAGTTGAAATCTTATATGAGAATCGCATCTAGAATAGTTATGGACGAATTTCATATCCAAAATATATCTATTGATGATTTAAAAAAAATGGATTTATAAGAAATAGTTATAGACACTAAATTCTGTGTTCATATTTATAGGGTTTGGGACAAGATTTGGGAATTATGATGATTACATGTTGATTTAGGAGGTATTGTCCCCATATATATGTTAAAAAGTGACCTAGGAGGACTTAGTATAGTTCAAACACATTAAAACTTAGTTTGGATGATCATAGGATGGATTTAAAGAAGAGGAGAATGAAGAAAAAACGAATTTGGAGATTTCTGGGCACAGTCTGCCATCTTGTTAGAAGACCTGCCAGGTCGTTCCAACGACCTCGTTCGAATGAGTTTCTAACGAGATGACAGTATCCCTTCTAACGATTTGGTAGTCCGTTCGAAGCCTTTCGTTCGAACGACACTCGTTCGAACGACCTCGATCGAACGAGACTTCTAACGAGTTGACAGAATGACCTTTTAGGCCTGATTTTATTTCAAATGTCCCGTAGACTTAATTAACGAAGAATTAACCTTCCCTTATTGACTAGTGGGTATAATTGTGAGAATTGGGGTACGTTGAGGAGTAGAACTTAAAACCTTATAGTAAATCGGATGACAATTATGGATTTGGAAACGAGTACCTAATTACGACATGAGAAGAGTTGACAACTCTAATGCATTTAAAACGGGAACTTATAAACGTATAACAGTAAATGATGGGATAAGAACGAGAAGTATACCTCTATTAATATACTGAAATATCTAAGAAGTGTGAATGCTTAGTATATGTGGTTATCTGTGTATAACATACCTACCATGCTTGCTATCACGGGAGGTCGACGTTCGATTCAGGGCCATCTAATATTTGTGTGCCTACGGGGGGGATTTAGATTGGTACCTCAAGGACATAGGTCAGAGAAGGACTTATTGAGAAGTTAATAAGTCTGCTGATCATGGGAGCGTAGGTATGTGCGTGACCCATGTGATGTGAACTATATTCGCCTCCATTATATGTGTTTGTACTTATCAAAACGGTTCCTGAGAGATTCGAAACACGTGATCCTTATGTACGTGATGTACCGGGATTGGATAGCAGAGTATGTGCGCATCGCAGCTTAGTCTAGGAGTGGCAGTATTGTATAATTCTGAGAAGACTGATGCAATGAAATATTGATGCAAACTGTCTATGTAAGTGCAAGTGTGAATTAATGTGACATCCCGTAGAATTAAAAATGGGAAAACGCTTAGAAATTGTTATGATTAATTCCGAGAATTGAATGAAAGTAAAACTCCCAGTTCATATAAAGGCGTCGGGAATTAAACCATGATTAGTTTAGTAAATACCAAATATTGAAGCGGACTAGTTTGATAGTAAAATAACTAGATTTGGTTACAGATACGTTAGGAGTGCACAGATAGTCGAGAGGTGAGTATTTCATGTGAGAGCGTGTCCTAACATGTATTTTGCATTCATTGTTTAATGTCGTTAAAACACTTGCTATATTTTAAACTATTTTCACACTCGGGCTCTGACCCGTTTGCTTCCAAATATATTTTCTTATAAAAACCTTTTAGGTGCCCAGCCACAAGGACACCAAGCATAGAAGTTACAGGACCTTTACAGTAGACGCATCCACTTTCGATCTTGACTCTATGTTATTAGATTTTTCTCATCTGTTGGGCATGTCACCCCATTTCTTTTAGACACTTTATTTATCCAGTCATACTAGATTTTGGGTTGTAATTAATTTAGTGATGCAGACTTAGTATTGGTTTATTCCTGTATTTGGATTATTGTGAGGAGTATTCCTCCAGACTCATTACTATTTTATGGTTATTCTATTGTCATTATGTTGTGATGGTTATGTTAGCAGTTCATAATCTTCTTATTACATGTTAATCAGATTTAATTAAAATTGACAACTCACTTTTTAAATATTAGGTGTCTAGTAATTGTTAAAACCTTTTTCGACAGTGATGCTATGAACTAAACCAACTTGGCATTTTGTATTAATTTAATAAAGGAGTAGCTACCCGGTATTTAATTAGTCGAGGTGTCACAGGTGGTATCAGAGCATCAGGTTCTAGTGTCCTTAGGATCTGTACGTCTTATTATGTTTCCACTGAGCTTTCTTTGATGTAGAGCCCTATATTTTAGGACTGTTGTATTCTTTTATGTACGTTTCGCTCTTCAGCTATTTTGAGATAATAACTGCGAACTTATAAGACTTTATTCTCATTTCAGATGCCTCCACGATGTGCACAGTGAGTTCCTAGGGATGCTCAGCCTGAGCCACAGCCTGCACCAGTTCAGGGCACCATGAATGCCGTAGAGATTGCTGCTATAGTAGCCCAAACGGTAAATGCCTCCCTCGCAGTTGTACAGCAGGCACCGGTAGCCACGCCGGTTCAGGCTCATGCATTCTCGTCTGCTTGGGAACGCGTTCGTGATGCTTTTCAAAAAGCACACCCTCCGGAGTTCGCATGTAGCTCCAACGTTATTGTGTCCAGTCAGTGGAGGAAGGACATTCAAAGGCACTTAAGGATGTACGAGTGCACGGATGTTCAGAAGCAGATACTGGCTACTTTTAAGCTAGTAGGATCAGCGTTGCAGTGGTGGGAGTCCATTACCACCCCGGAGGAGAGAGATGCCCTTTCCATACAGGAGTTCTGGGTGCGATTCGACCGTAAATATTTTCCATCAGCTGTTCACACTGAAATGAGGAAGAAGTTAATGAACCTCAAGCAGGAGGGGAAGACCGTGGCCGAGTATGAGGCCGAATTCACTAATCTCTTGAACATTGTTCCCGATGAGATTCTGACCGAGGAGAAGAAGATTCAGAAGTTCATGGACGGATTGACTTGGAGGATCCGACAGCACTTGTTGGGAAATCTTTCGTTGGCCACTTACTCTGATGTGGTTAATGCAGCACTGCTTCACTGCCAGGATCACCACTTTCACATGTCTGAGAGTAAGAGATCAGGAGAGTCCATCCATCAGGGCAGGACCGGGGGAAATGGTGCCAGCGGGGCACAATCTGCTCAGGGTCAGCACAGGCAGGGTGATCAGGGCTCCCAATAGGGGGATCCTAAGAGATTCAGATCTGGGGGTTTCAGGAATGGTCAGGGAGGTTTCAGACATGGCCATCAGGGTCAGAACGGCCATTAAGGTCAGTAGGGCCAGATTGGTCAGCAACAGCAGTTTTAGCAGGGCCAGCATGGTCAAGGTAGGAATGGTAACGGCCATCAGGGCCGAGGGCAGCAGGGACAGCGAGGGGGAAACTTCCCGAAGAAGTGTTTCGTTTGTGGAAAGATTGGTCACAAATGCCAGGATTGTCCTGATAGGGGCAGGGCCCCACATCAGCAGCAACAGGGTGCTCGACACGAGCCACAGAGGCCTATGTTTCCCGCCGCCCTCCTAGCACCACCACAGATGGCAGCATTACCACCCATCCTAGCGGTCCCAGTCCAGCAGGGACAGCCTCAGTATGGGAGAGTGTATCAGCTCCAGCATGCCGCAGTCCCATAGGATCCAATTGCTATCGAGGGTATGTTCTCTATTCAGGGGACTGTGGGGCGTATTTTATTTGATACGGGGGCCACACATTATTTCATTGCCATGAGATTTTCACGCACTTTGGGATTGTTAGACACTGCAGAGAGCACGATTACTTATGTAGATTCACCATTGAGTAGGGGTTTGTGATTTCCCTTATCTGTAGAGGTGTGGGTATAGAGATCGGGAGATTTACTTTACCTGCTGATATGTTAGTATTAGAGATGAATGAGTACGATGCGATTGTTGGTATGGATTGGCTATTTGCGTACCGAGCCATGATTGATTATTTCAGTAGGAGTATCATTTTTGCCATCCCCGGGCAGGAGATGTTTTTAGTGGTGATGCCTCGCCCTGAGGGAGGATCGTCCACTCATTTGTACTGTATAGAGGAGGAGACCTCTAAGGAAGTGGTGATACCACTTGATTCGATTCCAGTCGTTAGAGAGTTTGCTGATGTATTCCAGGATATACCTGGATTACCTCCTAGTAGAGAGATAGATTTTGTTATTGATTTGACGTCGGGCACTCGTCCCATTGCCCGCGCACCGTACCGTATGGCTCCAGCGGAGATGAGAGAGTTAAGGGATCAGATAGAGCAGTTATTGGGTCAGGGGTTTATCCGGAGGAGTACTTCACCGTGGGGTGCCTCTGTGTTGTTCGTAAAGAAGAGGGATGGATCGTTGAGATTGTGTGTAGATCACCGAGAGTTAAATAAGGTCACGATACGGAATAAGTATCCGTTGCCCCGAATCGATGACTTATTCGACCAGCTGAGAGGAGCTTCCTTCTTATCAAAGATTGACTTGTGATCGGGATACCATCAGTTGCGTATCAGGGAACAGGACGTCTCGAAGACTGCTTTCTTGACGAGATATGGTTCCTATGAGTTTCAAGTTATGCCTTTTGGCTTGACCAACACTCCAGTCGTGTTTATGGACTTAATGAATAGGGTGTTCAGAGAGTTCCTAAACCAATTCGTCATCGTCTTTATTGATGACATTCTGGTTTACTCCCAGACAGAAGAGGAGCACGCCGAGCATTTGAGACAGGTTTTGCAGACACTACGTCAGAACGAGCTTTATGCAAAGTATGAAAAATGTGGATTTTGGCTGAAGGAGGTTCAGTTTATGGAGCATATCATTTCAGACCGAGGGATATCTGTTGATCCGGGGAAGGTATCCGCGGTGAGGGAGTGGGGACAGCCCATGACACCGACTGAGATCCGTAGTTTCTTGGGCTTAGCAGGATACTACAGGAGGTTTATTCAGGGTTTCTCAAAGATAGGGGGTCCTTTGACACATCTGACTCGCAAAGGTGTGCCTTTCATCTGGAGCGATGTCTGTCAGTTGGCATTCGATGAGTTGAAGGACAAGTTGACCTCAGCGCCCGTGTTAGCATTACCCAGACCGGGAGTTGAGTATTTAGTTTACACTAATGCGTCCTTACAAGGACATGGAGGTGTGCTGCAATAGGAAAGTCAGGCCATAGATTATGCTTCCCGTAAGCTTAAGTCTCACGAGAGGAATTACCCCACCCACGACTTGGAGTTAGCGACAGTTGTATTCGCTCTTCGGATTTGGAGGCACTATCTCCTGAGGGGAGAAATTTCGGTTATTCACAGATCACAAGTCCCTATAATACCTCTTCACGCAGAAGGAGCTGAATATGCGTCAACGTCGGTGGCTTGAGTTTGTGAAGGATTATCAGTTCGATATCCAGTATCACCCAGGGAAGGCTATCGTGGTAGATGACGCGTTTAGCCATAGGCCAGTAGATGAGGTGGCCGAGGTGTGGAAATCTAAGTGGAAGGAGTTAGGACACCAGGATGCAGTGGCCCGATCATTCATATCTGTGATGACTATTACACCTCAGATTGTTACGAGAGTGGTAAAGGCCCAGGAAAATGACTCGTTCTGTCAGGAGCAGATAGTTCAATTACTAGCAGAGGGAGCCGAGTCCTATACCGTTAGCTCAGACGGGGGATTACGCTTCAATGGGAGACTGGTCATTCTGGAAGGGGAAGACTTGTGATACGAGGTAATGGCAGAGTCGCACGACTCACGGTACACCCTGGTGGGGATAAAATGTACCAAGACATGAGACGACAGTACTGGTGGAGCGGGATGAAGAGAGATATTTCGATGTTTGTTTCTAAATGTGCCACTTATCAGCTAGTAAAGGTGGACCATCAGAAACCGGCAGGACTTCTACAACCGTTAGAGGTTCCGATGTGGATATGGAGAGCATATCCATGGATTTTATCACGAGGTTACCTACGTCACAGAGGGGTCACGACTCCATATGGGTAATTGTGGACCGGTTGACCAAAGTTGCTCATTTTCTACCCGTAAGGACAGATTACACTACGGGACAGTATGCCCAGATTTTCATCGCAGAGATAGTGAGACTTCACGGGGTGCCTCTAAATATCGTGTCTGACCGAGACAAGATATTTGTTTCACGATTCTGGGAGAGTTTCCAGGAGGCCATAGGTACGGAGTTGCGATTGAGTACGGCTTATCACCCGCAGACTGATGGGCAAACAGAGCGGACAAATCAGATGTTGGAGGACATGTTGCGTATGTGCATCTTAGACTTTGGAGGTGATTGGGAGAAGTACCTTCCACTGATGGAGTTTGCCTATAATAAATCCTACCAATTCACCATTGACATGGCTCCATTTGAGGCGTTGTATGGTAGACCTTGTCATTCCCCAGCATGTTGGTTAGAGGTGGGGGATAACAAACTCCTTGGACCGAAAGTGATTCAGGATACTTCGGCAAGGATAAAGATGATACGGAGTCATATTCGGGTAGCTCAGGACCGATAGAAGAGCTATGCTGATGCCAAGACGTTCTTCAGAGAATTCAAGGTGGGGGACCAGGTGTTACTCAGAGTATCTCCGATGAAGGGGATCATGCATTTTGGGAAGAGGCGAAAACTGGCACCAAGATACGTGGGGCCATTTCCTATCATCGAGAGGA
This sequence comes from Sambucus nigra, assembly GCA_949130495.1. Classification (NCBI taxonomy): domain Eukaryota; kingdom Viridiplantae; phylum Streptophyta; class Magnoliopsida; order Dipsacales; family Adoxaceae; genus Sambucus; species Sambucus nigra. The sequence goes on along the minus strand of OX422215.1, from coordinate 317,776,401 downwards.
TTGGGCCAGTCGCATACAGACTTGGGTTATCGGAGCACTTACATAGGATCCATGATGTGTTCCATATTTTCTCGCTAAGGAAATATCTTAGGGATGATTTGGCCCATACTCACATTGCTTTGGAGGACATTGATCTTCAGCCCGATAGTTCCTACGAGGAGGGGCCGATTGCTATTTTGGACCGAAGCGAGCGGAAACTGAGTTCGAAGATAGTACCGTTAGTACGTGTTCAGTGGCGGCATCATAATGCTGAGGAGTCCACATGGGATCGCGAGGATCAGATGCGCGAGCGTTATCCGAAGCTATTTTTACCAGGTATTCTTTAGTTCCGAATTTCAGGACGAAATTCTGTTATTAGGGGGGGAGTATGTAATACCCCATAATTTTATTGATTTTATTTAAGGGATTAATTGAATTAAATGAGAATTAATTGGAAATTAATCCGGGTATAAATACTAGTGAGATGTGAGTTGGTATTTGATCATGATGTTAAAATTGAAAATTTCATGAGTATTGAAAATGTTAAAATTATCGCGAAGCAGAAATACGACAATTTGGAAATTTAGTGGGAAGCGCGTGTCAGTCGCGTCAGGAATGAAATTATTTGAATTAAAAAAGTGAATTATATTTTTATCAACCGAATGGTCATTTTGAGTGTGCCAACATGTCCGGAAGGGTCGAAATAGTCAGAAAATACTAGCCGGGGGTTTAGTTTGGGTCCCGGTGCATTTTTAGGCCATACCGGCAACCCAAAAGGGTAGTTTAGTAATTTTAAAAATATGGGAATTAAAACCCACGAATTTTAGAGGTTAATTTTATATTAGTAATGAACCCACTAAGTCCATTATTCAGCATTTATCAAGTAGTGGACTACGGGAGTTATAGGGAGAGTCCTAAGAGGTTCCAAAAGAAACCATAGCCACCATCACCATCTTTGGGAGAAATCTGTAGAGAGAAAGAGGAGAATCAACCTTCATCCTTCAACATCAAATCAGAACATATAAGGCAAGTGGTTTAATTACATGAATTCAAGTGAATGTTTCCTTCATGCTTAGAATTGAATATATGTCTTATATTGAAAATTTGATGAAAACCCATGAAATTGGAGATAGAAGTTGAAATCTTATATGAGAATCGCATATAGAATAATTATGGACGAATTTCATATCCAAAATATATCTATTGATGATTTAAAAAAAATGAATTTATAAGAAGTAGTTGTAGACACTAAATTATGTGTTCATATTTATAGGGTTTAGGACAAGATTTGGGAATTATGATGATTACATGTTGATTTATGAGGTATTGTCCCTATATATATGTTAAAAAGTGACCTAGGAGGACTTAGTGTAGTTTAAACACATTAAAACTTAGTTTGGATGATCATATGATGGATTTAGAGTAGAGGAGAATAAAGAAAAACGAATTTGGAGATTTCTGGGCGCAGTCTGCCATCTCGTTAGAAGACCTGCCCAGGTCGTTCGAACGACCTTGTTCGAACGAGTTTCTAACAAGATGACAATATCCCTTCTAACGAGTTGGTAGTTCGTTCGAAACCTTTTGTTCGAACGACACTCGTTCGAACGAGACTTCTAATGAGTTTACAGAATGGCCTTTTAGGCCTGATTTTATTTCAAATGTCCCATAGACTTAATTAACGAAGAATTAACCTTCCCTTATTGACTAGTGGGTATAATTGTGAGAATTGGGATACGTTGAGGAGTAAAACTTAGAACCTTATAGTAAATCGGATGACAATTATGGATTTGGAAACGAGTACCTAATTACGATGTGAGAAGATTTAACAACTCTAATGCATTTAAAACGGGAACTTATAAACGTATAACAGTAAATGATGGGATAAGAACGAGAAGTATACCTCTATTAATATACTGAAATATTTAAGAAGTGTGAATGCTTAGTATATGTGGTTATCAGTGTATAACATACCTACCATGCTTGCTATCACGGGAGGTCGACGTTCGATTCAGGGCCATCTAATCTTTGTGTGCCTACGGGGGGGATTTAGATTGGTACCTCGAGGACATAGGTCAGAGAAGGACTTATTGAGAAGTTAATAAGTCTTCTGATCATGGGAGCGTAGGTATGTGCGTGACCCATGTGATGTGAATTATGTTCGCCTCCACTATGTGTGTTTGTACTTGTCAAAACGGTTCCTGGAGATTCGGAACACGTGATCCTTATGTACGTGATGTACCGGGATTGGATAGCAAAGTATGTGCGCACTGCAGCTTAGTCTAGGGGTGCCAGTATTGTATAATTCTGAGAAGACTGATGCAATGAAATATTGATGCGAACTGTCTATGTAAGTGAAAGTGTGAATTAATGTTACATCCTGTAGAATTAAAAATGGGAAAATGCTTAGAAATTGTTATGATTAATTCCGAGAATTAAATGAAAGTAAAACTCCCAGTTCATATAAAGGCGTCGGGAATTAAACCATGATTAGTTTAGTAAATACCAATTATTGAAGCGGACTAGTTTGATAGTAAAATAACTAGATTTGGTTACGGATACGCTAGTAGTGCACAGATAGTCGAGAGGTGAGTATTTCATGTGAGAGCGCGTCCTAACATGTATTTTGCATTCATTGTTTAATGTTGTTAAAACACTTGCTATATTTTAAACTATTTTCACACTCGGGCTCTGACCCGTTTGCTTCCAAATATATTTTCTTGTAAAAACCTTTTAGGTGCCCAGCCACAAGGACACCAAGCATAGGAGTTCCATTCAGGTGACGTATTGTAGCTGTTGTGGAAGTTACAGGACCTTGACAGTAGACACCTCCACTTTCGATCTTGACTCTATGTTATCAGATTTTTCTCATCTATTTGGGCATGTCGCCCCATTTCTTTTAGACACTTTATTTATCCAGTCATACCAGATTTTTGGTTGTAATTAATTTAGTGATGCAGACTTAGTATTGGTTTATTCCTGTATTTGGATTGTTGTGAGGAGTATTCCTCCAGACTCATTACTATTTTATGGTTATTCTATTGTCATTATGTTGTGGTGGTTATGTTAGCAGTTCATAATCTTCTTATTGCATGTTAATCAGATTTAATTAAAATTGACAACTCACTTTTTAAATATTAGCTGGCTAGTAATTGTTAAAACGATTTTCGACAGTGATGCTATGAACTGAACCAACTTGGAATTTTGTTTTAATTTAATAAAGGAGTAGCTAACCGGTATTTAATTAGTCGGGGTGTCACTTTGAATTCATACAATAAATACTATTTGAAGGTGAACACGATATGAATGACATAATTAATAGTTGTTGTATCTATTTAAAGGTGAACACGACACGAATGATATAATTAATAGTTCTTAGATTCATTACAATATGATAATAAACAAAACGTGAGTAAATTCATGAATTACATTACACAATATGAGTCATAGTTTTGAAATGTACATGAGACGGCATGACCGTGTCAAAAATTTGACACGGCATGCCATATTAGATTTTCTGTCATGCAGTCATGTCTAAAGTTGCAACCCATGGATTCAAGTAAGTGCGTATAATTTTTATGGTTTAAATGGTGTGTCATGTTTGATGAATATTTTTTTATTTGAGACTGTAATGACAACATATTTGGTTGAACTTAATCTACTCATGATTTAATAAGTTCATAGTTAATAAACTTCAATATGAGAAGTCATTACCTTCTCTAGGATCCACGCAACTATTTGATTATGTTCTTGGAATAGTATATTGATACCTAGAGATATTTTTAGATTTGACGTCTTAACATGAGTTAGTGACTCACGTGATGGAAAAAAATAAAAGGTTAAAGATAAACCAATAAGAAATAACTTTATTAATACGTCACACGCATAATTCCTCATAGATTTAATTCCTTTCTTATTGAGATGTTTCATTTTCTACATGAGTCATTCAGAAATGCAGTCTCCATGATCGTAAGCATGACATTTTAGGCAATTACAAATAGACGTTAAAAGAAGCTCTGCAAGCAACCCGCACATTGTGTGGGGCTAAACTCTAGTTATAGTATATAATTAAAATTGACAGCGAAATCGAGTGTTACCATTTGTTGTATCCACAGGACGATACGTGTACACTTCATAAATGTTTTAATCATTATACTTCGTCTCAGAATTTGAAGAGGCCTATTTATTGGACTTCATCACTCTTTATCTCACTGACTTTTGAATTACCCAGAATTTGAAGAGACCCTATTTATTTGACTACATGACTCTTTATCTCATTGCCTTTGGATTACCTTAACTACCCCTGTATCTTCCACAAACCATAATTAAATTAATATTTTTGACTTTTTATCTTTCACAAATGCGAAACCCATTAGTGTTTCATCCCCAAATGAGGCTGTTTATATGATATTTGATAGGGTTTGTTCATATATCATTTTTATTCATTGATGATCAATTTTTATAGATCTGTTGTGATGGGGTTCGACCTGAGGTACTATGGTTTCCTCTGATTTATATTTTATTCGATTTTAAATTTACAAAATTTGATTTTCAGTTGTGAGTGATGGAATTGAAGAATTAATTGATTGTTTGATTTTGGTTTAGGAACTTCATTAATCCTTTTTTATTTAGTTTAAAAAATTAATGTAATCATATTAGTTGTATATTAAAATAACTACTCACATTTGCATTATAGGCTTTTACATATCGAAGACTTGAGGTCTGGATTTTAATGAATGCAGCACGTGGGATAGATTTTAGTGATTATAGATGCAAATACAATGGAAATTGATAAGAGCTATTGTAGGTGGGTAAAGTGTTTTTCTTTTTCCCTTATTAAGTTGACTTTAGTTAATATCCTTTAATTTGTTAGGTAATATATGAACTTTCCTTTATTTAGAATGATGATAATTTTTTTTACTCTCTCTCTCTCTCTCTCTCTGTATATATATATATATATAATACGATAGTATCAAAGGAGTTAATGATCCTTTAATACTTAATATCTTTCTCTCTCTTATCTTGAACATTCTATTTTTTAAAAATCAAGGGAATTATGTTGTTTATGTCTACTTGCACTTCAAACAGGCTTGAAAGGAAGCTAAAAGGAATACAATTGAATTCATGTATTACTCTTAAATTGTTATCCTACTGAAAAAAGCATAGATATACACACTAATGTTTTCTAGAAAGAACATAGTAATAGGTTTAATACTTTTAATTTTATGCGAAAACTTTTTTTTGGCTTATTATTCTATGAGTTATTGATATTGGCCTATTTTTGATATTTTGTTTACGGGTACACTTTTTTTCAGTGATTTGTATAAGATTGATGGATCCATTCAGGTGATAACTTTTTTTTGAAAAATTACTTCCACACTTTGATTTTTGAAATTTAAGAACACTTTTTATGTTTTATATTTTTAATCTAATAATTTTATTCGTAATCCTCTCACGTATTGCGTGGGTTGCATGCTAGTTGGGTATATATTTGTGTCTTTAGCCCATAAAAATAAATAAACAATTTTGACATGGGTATTTCTAAGGGCATCACAAAAATTGCTTTAAAATACCACAACTCGTTTTTTACTCCAACGTACCACTTAATTTTAATAATTACTTCCAAATATCACAAAAGGGCTACCACATATTTAAAGTGTTAAAATTCATTTACACAATTTCCCTCCATCTCTCTACACATTCAAACATTCAAACCTTTCATCTTCAAGTAAAGATTAAGCTAATCAGGTTGGTACGTTGAACAAAATAACCTTTCATATTCAAATGAACTAAATGAGTAACCTTTTAATTATATATATATATATATATATATATATATATATATATATATATATATATATATATATATATATATATATATATATATATATATATTGTGACTGTTTACGATTTTTATTTACCACCAAAATTCAAGGTTACAAACGAACCAACGAAAGCTTCCAAATAATGTTATTGAACTATTCGATCATCCATCTCCACAAAAGTTTTGACCTATATGAATTCAATACCTTGATTATTGAAATCAAAACTCATGGTTTCATTGAATTTTGTTTGAACTGTTTGAACAAAAGCTTCCAAACGTGCTGTGCGATTTTTTTTTTTTTGCAATCAAAATGAACCCCAACCTGTTTAGTTTTCTTAAGTGTCAAACTAGGGTTTCAATCGGTATAAATAACACGAAATAATTTCATTGATTAGTCAAGTTTATAACGAATCAATGCAATAATAACTAGGGTTTCATTCGTCATGTTTACCTCGAATCAATGCAATCAGAACTATGCTTGTGACAAATCCTAACGTTGCGAATATAGCGAATGAACTATCATATGTCGGCATATTTATACCAAATCCTCACTACACATTCTCTACGTTTATGTCGAATGCACATTGAAACCCTAATGTTTTATGTGTTAAGAACTCACTGTTATGACTTATGTTTAGATTTCAATTTGTTAATTACTCCCCCCATGTTTAGGTTTCAATGTGCATCTAGTGTTTACCTTTAAATGTGTGATCCATATAGTTTCCCTCGATACCTTATGACATGTTATTAGTGTTTAAGTTTCAATGATTGAGTTTTGTTATTAAAATAAATACACGATTAGGCTTGCTTTTATGTAAGTGGAATCATCTTATGACTTATGTTTACGACAATATATGACTTATGACTTCACAATGTTTATGACTTATGTTTACAATAATGCATGACTTATGTATACCAAAATACATGGCTTATGTTTACAACAATACATCTTATGTTTATGAATTATGTTTAATACAATACGTTAGTTATATTTATGACTTATGTTTACAACAATACATGACTTATGTTTATAAATTCTATGTAAAATGCTATATTTCCCTGTACTCATCAGTGTGCTAATTATTTTAATGCAGGTCTACCATGGATTACCTACTATCCTACTCTCACAAGAACTGAAAGCCATTGTATACCTCAAAGAAAATCATCGAGCAGAGATCCATTCTCTGTCTACTGCGACTACTACTCCCTTAGAGGGTGCTATCCCGGATGTGACGGAGGTGGATGCCCCAGTGGTGGAGATGCCTGAGGAGGTTGCGGTCATGATAAGGAGGTTGAGGTTGAGGAGGATGAGGATGAGATTGAGGAGGAGGATAACGTTGAGGTTGAGGAGGAGGAGGAGGAGGAGGAGGAGGAGGAGGAGAAGGAGGAGGTTGAGGATGAGGGACATGATGAGGCTGAGGAGGGTCATGAGGCAGCGGAGGGTGATATCGAGAAGGAGGATGTTTCTCCATCTGAGGGGAGTGCATTACCCCCAAAAACCTGATACCCCATTTAGCATTTTACACAAGACCGCGGAAATGTACAATAAGAAGAAAAAGCGGCCTGAAGAAAGCACCTCTACCCCCGCTTACGGGGGACCTGACGATCTCTGCCTATTAAAACATTTCAAGCATCATGTGGCATACGATATTTGGATCGGTTAAGTGGTAATTATATTTCCCTATAAAGTTAAATCATTAATATTTTATATAATTCATTACTTTGATAAATCTTGATAAATATTTTTCTTGTATTATAGGAGGAGCGGGTGCCTTTAGTGAGCATCAATCAGTGGACGGAGATTAACGAGTGGGAATTCAATGATCTTTCTCCCAATTGTACAAAAGAGGGTCCAAAGGGCTAAGTTGGGCGGGCTTATAGCATTTAGCCACCGTTATATAGATTACGCCCTTGTATCTGCGTTTGTCGAGAGGTGGCATCCGGAGACCAACATATTCCATATGCCATTCGGGGAGATGACAATCATCTTCGACGATGTAAGTACAATCTTTGGTGTTCCTCTAGTTAGATTACCTTTATATAACCCGTAACATGTACACTACACCAAATATACCGAATTGTCACGGTCATTGACCGTGATAAGTCCAACTTATCAAGGTCAATGGCCATGACAATTCTGGGGGTGATAACTTTTGTTGTCACGAACTTGTCACAGTCATTGATCGTGACAAGTTCATTAAACTTGTCACGATCATGTCATGGTCTTTGACCTTGACAAGTTTTGTCACGGTTAATAACCGTGACAAACCCCTGGCAATGTTTAAAAAATTATCACAATCAATGACCGTGACACGTCCATAAAAACTTTCCTTTGTCACGGACTTTTCATGGTCAATGACCGTGATAATTATGGGCAAAATTGAAAAAAAATTTGCTGGGCAGTATGGACACTGCCACTGCCCAACAATAAATTTGTACCTGTTATAGTAACGTTGTACCTGTTCAAACATCATATATCCAAATAAAATATAGATAATGCAAATATACATTCAAAACAATATGCATCACGATATGATCCAAATATAATTGAAATATAACAACTTAAAATAATTCAATTCAAATAATGTCACTACATGTCTGGGGTAGGTCTGAGGAGGTGAATAGGCCACACGATATACGAATTAATACACCCAGCAATGTGCATCGTGCCGCATTGTTCACGCAACCACAATGGAGAGTTCTCCTTCTCGGGTATCACATGCATGACGAGCACCTTGGCCTCGATGTCTTGAAGCAAATGTCCATGAACTGGCATACCCTGGACGGTATTCGGGTCCCTAACCCCCGCATTAAAAATGGATTGATAAAGTACAAATTGGAATATTTATTACAAATTGAAAAATTATTTCAAATTTGGGTTATGATAAAAAATGGATTGATATTCGGTAGGAGTAGCCAAGTCATCCACACTACAGTAATAACCCGTCCTTTTTGGGGATAATTAAATTCCATAATTGGGTATAAATTGGAAATTTGGAGAATTTCCCGAAATAGTAATTTTTGAAATTTTTAAGGATTAGATGATTGTCGATGGGTGATATATTTACTTTTGGGATTAAGTGAATATGTTGGAGTATTTTCATCATATGTCACCGTTGAGTAAAGTGACAAAAGGTAAGATTTTAATTAGGAAATCCGCATTGAAATGTATTGGGTTAAAGTAGGGGGTTGCGGTCAAGTACCTCGGATGGAAATTCCAACTGTGCTGTGAGTCTCGAAATGGCCGAGATAGTAAAAAAAGAGTGTCCGATGGTCGAAATTGAGTTTCAAGAAATTTTAGAGTTAAAAGGGCTCGTAATTGAGTAAACGAGTCATTTTTGGGTTTTAAGGGGTATAAACCATTTTCTCCCTATATAAGGAGGGAGAGAGGGAGAAAAGAGAAAGAAAAGAGAGAAGAGAGAAAGGAAGGAAGAAAAAGGAGAGAAAAGGGAGATTCCAGGCCAAACTCCGCCGGACTCGACTCAGGATCGTCGGATTTTATCTACAAGGCAAGTTTTTACTTGCTTTATCTACTTTTGAGCATAAATCTCATATCTTAGTTTGGTAATAACAAACCCTAAAGATTTTGGGTTGGGTTTTCGTGGATAAAACGGGTTTTTGAGAGTTAAAACGAATAAACCCCAATAATTTTCCAATTCGAGAAACTTAGGATTTAATCGAAATTAGTTGTTGGTTTCGGATTCTAGGATTTTTAGAACCCTTGTTATATGTGTAGATGTTGTTGGTTGAGGTTGTAGGATGTTGGGAGCGGAAACAAAAGCTTGGGAGAAGCTTTAATGGCCGACACAGCTTCTCGGAGAAGAAGCTGCCCGCCGTGATCGATCGATCGAGGGTAGAGGATCGATCGATCGAACCATCGATCGATAGTAGGCCATGGGTCGATCGATCGACCCTTCAGGAAGCTTGAAAAATTTTCCTAGGATGAATTGGATGGGATGAATTCCAATTCAAATTGATTCGAGGTTATTTGTGTGAGGAAATAAGAAACCTTTTAGGAGTAAATAGTCCTCTAATTGAGGGATTTAAGGGGGCTAAGTGAGGGTTTTATGTGTGTAATCCTAAAATTATATTTTTGAGGGAAATAAAGTAATTTGAGGGATTTGAGGTTTAGGGTTCCTAAAATAGAGTAGGGGCCTCTAGATTATCATTTGGATATGATGTAGTCCTTGGGTTCATGGAAAAGAAATCCACAACTTATTTAATTTAAGGGTGTTCGGGGAGGAACATCAATTGGGATAGTTTTAGTGGCTATTGTGGCCTATATGATTATACATGCGGGATAGCATAATTATGTTGATGATGGTTGAGGGAATCCTATGAGATTACTAGGATGAATTGGAGATATCCACTAAATCCTTAAAAGGGAATAAGGTATTTATTATTTATCAAGTGAGAGAATACTTTTGGTATAGTATCATGAGTATGTGAATGTATGAATATGATTCCTTGAGAGAATCTTTGGGATTATTGGTCATCGCTAGATGTGATTGGCAATTATGGCCATATATATATATATTCGAGGAGGAATATATAGTATATATACACTATGTGATTAAAGTATATATATGATATGATATAAATACATATGTATCTATATGTGATGGTATATGTGTGTTTAGAGGCTGGTTTCCACGGGCTTCTCCTTTGAGTATAGCGTTGGAACAACCATATTATATATATGCTCTAGTGCGATCCATGGAGGTTGCGCGATGTGGGTGAATCCCCCGGCTCGAGGAGCAGGGTGAGTATAGTCCTCAGGTCATTATCGTCCCGCGATCGAGTTCGATTTATGTGATTTCCACTTGTAGGGGGAACATGACCGCCTCCACCGTTGTGTATATGTTTACCATGACCATTGAGTAAAGTCTGGCTTGGTACCGTGGTATAATGAGTAAACCCAAATTTTTTGATCAGCACTATGAGACCGCATCCTCGAGTTATAGCTCATTGGGATGGTTATTATGCTTGTGTGTATGGTATATTACTTGTGCATAAGAACAATGTAATATATATATCTCTATGAGAGTAAAGAGATTCTCAATCCGGGAGATAGATCTAGATGTGTATTATAAAGAATATCCTCAGTCCGAGAGATAGATCCTAATGTGTATAAAGTAAACCTCAATCCGGGAGATAGATCCGGATGTATATTGTAAGATGTATATTAGAGTAAGTATGTTATGTATATCATTATATATTATGTATATACGTTGTGTACTGAGGGTCTAATGGATCTCGACGATCGACCTTGCCGCGTAGTAGTGTATAGGGGGTTCCTTATTTGGATTTCGCTCTGCGAGACACCCCACGCACGAACATGGTACAGTGTTAAGATTGGGGAGAAGTTTAGCCCTTAGTACTTGGAATAACTAGGGTTGTTAGAAGATGGGTTACGGACTAGTTAGGCAGGGTAGCTTGACTAGGGTATTTTGTTAGGATGCGCTAGGGGTGCACTATTAGAAGAGAGGTGAGGGGTATCTCATGGGAGTGCGAAACCAAATTTAAATATGAGATAAGACCTATTTTATTTAAAATAAAGCATTTATGCACTTGCAAAATATTTTCAAAACTTGGGCTCTGACCCGTTTATCTACTTTTCCCTATCTTTCTATATATATATATATATATATATATATATATATATATATATATATATATATATATATATATATATATATATATATATATATATATATATACACACACTTCCTTCGAGTCAGACGTCTGCTGCAGCAGCTGTGGATGCATGCAGGTTCTTGATAGATGTCTCTATTCTTGTACTCTAGATTGGAGGTACTGTATAAATATTCGGTCCAATGGCCCAATTGCATTTATTTATTCTTTTATCGCCTTTTAGTGCATCATTCGATATGGTTGTATTATATTTGAACCGAGTGTTCGGTTATCTTATTTCATTTCAGTTTCATATATATATAATGTGTGCATGTTTTAAGTGGGTAGTTGTTGAAAAATATTAGTTAAGTAAAATTTTGACGCCAGCCTAATAGGTTATTAGTAATTAAATTTATTTTCGACAGTGATGCTAAGAATGATTCATATGCGAATCCTGTTTTAATTTGATATAGGAGTGATCGCCCGATATTTTATTAGGAGGGTTGTCACAGATGGTATCAGAGCATCAGGTTCTAGTGTCCTTAGGAGTCTGTGCGGACGTACTACGCTTTCAGCGTTGCTCTTGATTGTTATAGATCCTTAGGATTAGTATTGTTGATTTCTCTTGTGATATTTCGTTCTCCTGCCATAGTATAAGATTATGTAAATCTTTTCCGCGCTCGTTCGAGATTCATTTGCAGGGATTGGATGGAAGCAGGAGGTGGGGCTTAACTGGAGTAGCTGGTAGAAGTTGGGGACGAGGACCTTAGTAGAGGTCACTTCCTTTGTAGTGTTTGCTAAGAATTGTGGCAATGACTACTCAAGAATAGTAGTTATGAGTGCCGCAATACCGTCGTAGTAGAGAGTGGTACTAAAGTTGAATTTCCCAGTGAAGTAAAGGGTTTGAAAGGGATCTTATGGATAGTTTTAACCGTGAGTCCCCATGATTCAGCATGAATTAGAAGAATGCAGTTTCTGAATTATTCACATAACGATCGGCCAGAGGCCGATAGTGAATAAAACGTAATATGGAGAAGTTAACCTTGTACCGAGATGAAGTTGGTACAATGAATAATGAGTCCTTTCTAGGAATGATAGGCTCACTAGAGAAGTGTTGCTAAACCTTATGGAGAATATGTATGTGTGAGGACCCCATTGGTGGACATCCACCCGGGGAATTCAGTTAAATAGGGTTGAAGCTTGTAGTGGAGTTTCCTTTTAACGAAGAACTTAAGAGGACTAGTAAGATGATTGTAAGGAGCAAGGCTATAGAGTTAGATGATACTGATAAATTTATCATGGTTAGGAAGGTCAGTGATGAAAATAGTTATATGGAGTGTGGAGCCACATGGGTAGTCCTTTCTTGGTAGGAGTAAAGGACAAGATTAGGGTGCCTAGATGGGGCATAGAGTTAAGAAAATTTTGGTTCAGTTTGGACAAGTATACCAGGTCCGAGAACCAATTGGAATAGATAAAGGCGAAGTTTTTGTTATGAGTTTCACCTTAGAAGGAAGAGGTATAATTGGCGTGACTAGATAAAGTTGCAGTGTTCGTTAGTCCCAAACTCGTGTGTGTAATTTGAGTTTTGTGGCGGTCTCGATAACATTATGTAATGTAGGCCTATGTGTTTTCCGCGGTAGCGGAGTTTTATTTTCCTTCATTCGCTATAAAGGCGGTGTTGATATTTTAAATATATATATATATATATATATATATATATATATATATATATATATATATATATATATATATATATATATATATATATATATATATATATGGCTTGTGATACTCGTTTTATATGTGTTATATGATATGGTACTATTGTGATTACAATATGATATTCGTTGTTCGGAGCGATAGCAGGCTAATGATGGCAAGACTATCGTGTCCGCAGTTCCAGGGTGGAACGGGTTGTTGTTGCGATATCTCACTTGGATACATGTTGAGTTCGCCTTTATTATGTGCATAGATGGAACTTCGATGAGCAGAGGTTTCATTATCGTGATTTGCGTATGTGGCGACTTTATAGATGTGATTTGAGGTGTGTTGGGTTAATTGTTGAGCTGTGAGTTTAAGCTCATTATTGATTGCGCAAGGATTGAGTGGGGCACGAGCACTTAGTAGTATGGCTCATGAATAGAGAGGGGAGTTCAGACCACATTTGGTTGAAAGAGGGGATAGGATTATCCCGGTCGCATATTCGAAGATAACGGACCTCCACGATCGACAAAGTTAAGTAATAATGTGTTGGAGGGGTTCCTTGTTTGGATTTCGCTTTGCGAGACGCTCCATACATGAACCTTAACGACGTCGGGAGTGGAGAGATGTTATATTATGCAAGGATGTGGGTTTTGTGGATAACTCATATAGTGTGAATGAAACACTATAAACTATGAGACATGTGATGATGGTATGCTTATGGAAATATTGTGCTATGGAAAAGCACTAAAGTGGTCCTCTCACCACAAGTGGGTGGGTGAAGTAGGACTTAGATAAATTGACTTGAGGGTTATAGCCAGGCCTTAATGAAGAGGAAAATTTTGAGGAAGTATATTTTGGGTATGATAATCGTAACGCTTTTGCAGAGAGCGGATAACTCGATTAGTTAGATTTCCATTTCGTTTAGGTGGAAGGATAGAATAGTAGAAATGCATTCGTAGGTTAGCGAGGTAGGATTTAGGACGTCCCGCTGGTGTGCCTTAGGTCGCTATATCTCGATGACCGACAACGCGAGGGAGTAGTGTAACGGGAGGGTTCCTTGTCTGGATTTCGCTTTGTGAGACTTCCCACGCATGAAACCAAGCAAATGTCGAAAGTTGAGAGAGGCCTTGGGCACTAGGGATATACTTAGGATTATACTCGATTCGCGTAGGTGGGCAAACGCATAGCCCATAGCATTATTAGGATGTAAGTTCAATAGAGTTAGTGGCGCCGATGTAAGGACATAGTTCTAAGTTAACCACAAGAAGATTGGTTGGTTAATCTTGAGAAGAATGGGATTTCACGGGTTGGGAGGACCCATGTGTGAGTATTACACTAATGAAAGGAGACCCTTATTTAGAGAGAGTGTTACGTGTCGAACGTTCACAATGGATGTGCAGATGTGCACGGGTTAAAAAGGTGTGTGGGCACCTTAGTAAGTTGGTTTTATATACTGCCCGAAATAGAAAAGGCTTAGTGTATAAAATTGAAGTTTATGCCGGGAGGCAGTCACAAATGGATTTGGAGTGTGTTGGATGAAATATCGTGAGAGGTACGCGGTATTTCAATTGTATAAGGGGCAATAAGAGGTAATGTGCCCAAGATAAGCAACGAGACTATTGGAAGTAGTCAAATCTTAGTAGAGTCTCCTTTTTAAAGGAAATCAGTTGTCCTGTTGTGGACGAGCGGACGCTTGTTAGTAAGAGTAGTAGCTTTGCGAGATGTAGAGCGGTAGTTATAGACTCGTTTCTCTTATTGGCAGCAAGAAAAGCCATCGGAGTAACGCGTCGTTGTTGTGCGTTAATGGGTAGGAATTTAGATGATCTTGTGGTGAATCTAGTACATTTGAGTACACCTTGAGGTGGGTGGAATATGGTAAGGGACCATCGTGTTAGCACCTTTTTGATTTTGGGAGTACTAAGACGTAGTGGAATTTTTGATCGTAGGTTGGTGGTGTAGGTTATATCCGAATTTCGAGGATGAAATTCCATTGTAAGGGGGGAAGTATGTAACAACCCGTCCTTCTTGGGGATAATTAAATTCCATAATTGGGTATAAATTGGAAATTTGGAGAATTTCCCGGAATAGTAATTTTTGGAATTTTTAAGGATTAGATGATTGTCGATGGGTGATATATTTACTTTTGGGATTAAGTGAATATGTTGGAGTATTTTTATCATATGTCGTCGTTGAGTAAAGCAACAAAAGGTAAGATTTTAATTCAGAAAACCGCATTGAAATGTATTGGGTTAAAATAGGGGGTTGCGGTCAAGTACCTCGGATGGAAATTTTGACTGCGCCGTGAGTCTCGAAATGGACGAGATAGTAAAAAAAGAGTGTCCGATGGTCGAAATTGAGTTTTGGGAAATTTTAGAGTTAAAAGGGCTCGTAATTGAGTAAACGAGTCATTTTTGGGTTTTAAGGGGTATAAACCCTTTTCTCCCTATATAAGGAGGGAGAGAGGGAGAAAAGAGAAAGAAAAGAGAGAAGAGAGAGAGGAAGGAAGAAAAAGGAGAGAAAAGGGAGATTTCGAGCAAAACTCCGCCGGACTCGACTCGGGATCGTCGAATTTTATCCACGAGGCAAGTGTTTACTTGCTTTAATTACTTTTGAGCATAAATCTCATATCGTAGTTTAGTAATAACAAACCTTAAAGATTTTGGGCTGGGTTTTCGTGGATAAAACGGGTTTTCGGGACTTAAAACGAATAAACCCCAATAATTTTCCAATTCGAGAAACTTAGGATTTAATCAAAATTAGTTGTTGGTTTCGGGTTCTAGGATGTTTAGAACCCTTGTTATATGTGTAGATGTTGTTGGTTGAGGTTGTAGGATGTTGGGAGCAGAGACATAAGCTTGGGAGAAGCTTTAATGGCCGAAACAGCTTCTCGAAGAAGAAGCTGTCTGTCGTGATCGATCGATCGAGGGTAGAGGATCGATCGATCGAACCATCGATCGATCGAAGGCCATGGGTTGAGCGATCGACCCTTCAGGAAGCTTGACAAATTTTCCTAGGATGAATTGGATGGTATGAATTCCAATTCAAATTAATTCTAGGTTATTTATGTGAGGAAATAAGAAACCTTTTAGGAGTAAATAGTCCTCCAATTGAGGGATTTATGGGGTCTAAGTGAGGGTTTTAAGTGTGTAACCCTAAAATTATATTTTTGAGGGAAATAGAGTAATTTGAGGGATTTCAGGTTAAGGGTTCCTAAAATAGAGTAGGGGCCTCTAGATTATCATTTGGATATGATGTAGTCCTTGGGTTCATGGAAAAGAAATCCACAACCTATTTAATTTTAGGGTATTCGGGGACGAACATCAATTGGGATAGTTTTAGTGGCTATTATGGCCTATATGATTATACATGCGGGATAGGATAATTATGTTGATGATGGTTGAGGGAATCCTATGAGATTATTAGGATGAATTGGAGATATCCACTAAATCCGTAGATGGGAATAAGGTATTTATTATTTATCAAGTGAGGGAATACTTTCGGTATAGTATCATGAGTATGTGAATGTATGAATATGATTCCTTGAGAGATTCTTTGGGATTATTGGTCATCGCTAGATGTGATTGGAAATTATGACCATATATATATATTCGAGGAGGAATATATAGTATATATATACTATGTGATTAAAGTATATATATGATATGATATGATATGATATGATATGATATAAATACATATGTATCTATATGTGATAGTATATGTGTGTTTAGAGGCTGGTTTCCACGGGCTTCCCCTTTGAGTATAGGGTTGGAATAGCCAGATTATATGTATGCTTTAGTGCGATCCAGGGAGGTTGTGCAATGTGGGTGAATCTCCTGGCTCGAGGAGCAGGGTGAGTATAGTCCCCAGGTCATTATCGTCCCGCGTTTGAGTGCGATTTATGTGATTTCCACTTGCAGGGGGAACATGACCGCCTCCGTCGTTGTGTATATGTTTACCATGACCATTGTGTAAGTCTAGCTTGGTATCATGCTATAGTGAGTAAACCCGAATTTTTGGATCGGCACTATGAGATCGCATCCTCGAGTTATAGCTCGTTGGGATGGCTATTATGCTTGTGTGTATGATATATTACTTGTACATGAGAACAATGTAATATATATATGTCTATGAGAGTAAAGAGATTCTCAGTCCGGGAGATAGATCCTGATGTATATTATAAAGAATATCCTCAGTCCGGGAGATAGATCCGGATGTGTATAAAGTAAACCTCAGTCCGGGAGATAGATCCGGATGTATATTGTAAGATGTATATTAGAGTAAGTATGTTATGTATATCATTATATAGTATGTATATACGTTGTGTACTGAGAGTCTAATGGATCTCGACGATCGACCTTGCCGCGTAGTAGTGTATAGGGGGTTCCTTGTTTGGATTTCGCTCTGCGAGACACCCCACGCACGAACATGGCACAGTGTTAAGACTGGGGAGAAGTTTAGCCCTTAGTACTTGGAATAACGGTTGTTAGAAGATGGGTGACAGACTAGTTAGGCAGGGTAGCTTGACTAGGGTATTTTGTTAGGATGCGCTAGGTGTGCACTATTAGAAGAGAGGTGAGGGGTATATCATGGGAGTGCGATACCAAATTTAAATATGAGATAAAACCTATTTTCTTTAAAATAAAGCATTTATGCACTTGCAAAATATTTTCAAAACTCGGGCTCTGACCCGTTTATCTACTTTTCCCTCTCTGTCTGTCTATCTATCTCTCTCTCTCTCTGTGTCTCTCTCTGTCTCTCTCTCTCTCTCTCTCTCTCTCTCTCTCTATATATATATATATATATATATATATAGGATCCCACTATTCTCACTCCTTAATAAGGTTTTCCCACTCCACTTTTGTATTAAAAGACCCTAATACCCTCAAAGCTCATTATTTCTTTTTCATTGATCCAAAACTCACTTGTAAAAATTAAAAATTATTTTTATTATATAAAAAAACTGTTTATTAACAAAAACTGTTTTTAAAACATAAAAAATGTTTTAACTTTTTATAACTACTTAAAAAAAAACATTTCAACTGTTTTTAAAATAAATAAATTTGACGACAGTTTTTAAAAACTGTTTATAAAAATTTGCCTTTTATATATAAAAAAACTATACATTTTATAGAAAAAAATTAACATTGTTTTCTATAAATATAAATAGTTGTTTCTAAAAACAGTTTTTTGTTTAAAAATCAACATTGTTAATTTTATATTTATAGAAAGCAGTTTTTTCAAAAAAAATTATTACTGTTTTCTATAAATATAAATAAAACACTAGAAAATATTTAAAACAGTTTTTTTACAAAATAGTTGTTTCTAAAAACAGTTTTTTGTATAAAAGTTAATTTTATATTTATAGAAAACAGTTTTTCTTCTCTTTTTTTTTTATTTATAGAAAACAGAAAGCAATGTTAAGTTTTTTTAATAAAACAGTTTTAAATCAAATCTACAGTTTTTTTTTAAAGTTTAAATAAAATCTACAGATTTTTTGAATAAAATCTGCAGATTTTTTATAAAACAGTTTTAAATAAAATCTACATTTAAACTATTATTTTTAAAAAAACTTAGTAGTTGTTGTTTTCAAAAACTAATAAATTTTCAATATAATATAAAAACTGTTCTTTACAAAAAATAAACATTGTTAACTTTTTAAAATTTATCTTTTTTTTAATAAAAAAATTGTAGGTTTTATTTAAAATTGTTTCATAAAAAAACTGTAGATTCTTTTTAATTGTAGGTTTTCTATAAATATAAAGTTAAAAAGTTTAGTTTTTGCCGAGAACAAATTTTATATTATATTGAACATTGTAGTTTTTAAAAACAACAACTACAAAGTTTTTTTTAATAGTTGAAATGTAGATTTTATTTAAAAACTGTAGGTTTTATTTAAAAAATCTATAGATTTTATTATAAATTTCTTTATAAAAAGTCTGTAGATTTTATTTAAAAAATCTGGAGATTTTATTTTAAAAAATCTTTAGATTTTGTTTAACCTTTTTATAAAAAACTGTAGATTTTATTTAAAACTGTTTTATTATAAAAATTAACAATGTTTTCTATAAATATAAATAAAACACAAGAAAAACTGTTTTCTATAAATATAAAATTAACAATGCCTACTTTTATACAAAAAATGTTTTTAGAAACAAC
The DNA here is from genome assembly GCA_949130495.1 of Sambucus nigra. Classification (NCBI taxonomy): domain Eukaryota; kingdom Viridiplantae; phylum Streptophyta; class Magnoliopsida; order Dipsacales; family Adoxaceae; genus Sambucus; species Sambucus nigra. The sequence continues at coordinate 317,757,104 of OX422215.1, read as the reverse complement.
TATTTTGTAAAAAAAAACTGTTTTAAGTATTTTCTGGTGTTTTATTTATATTTATAGAAAATAGTGTTAATTTTTTTTATAAAATAGCTTTAAATAAAATGTATAGTTTTTTTTTATAATAGTCAAATTTTTATAAACAATTTTAAAAACTGCAGTCAAATTTATTTATTTTAAAAACAGTTGAATGTTTTTTTTTAAATAGTTATAAAAACTTAAAACATTTTTTTATTTTTGAAAAACAGTTTTTGTTGATAAACAGTTTTTTTATATAATAAAAATAATTTTCTATTTTTGTAAGTGAGTTTTGGATGAATGAAAAAGAGATAGTGAGCTTTGAGGGTATTAGGGTCTTTTAATATAAAAGTGGAGTGGGGGAAACTTATTAAAGAGTGCAAATGGTGGTATACTATATATATATATATATATATAGTTGTCCAGACACACGGACGCCTGGATGACCCTTCCTTCGAGTCAGACGTCTGCTGCAGCAGCTGTGGATGCATGCAGGTTCTTGATAAACGTCTCTATTCTTGTACTTTAGATAGGAGGTAATGTATAAATATTCGGGCCAATGGCCCAATTGCATTTATTTATTCTTTTACCGCCTTTTAGTGCGGCATTCGATATGGTTGTATCATATTTGAACCGAGTGTTCGGTTATCTTATTTCATTTCAGTTTCATATGTATAAACTGTGTGCATGTTTTAAGCGGGTAGTTGTTTAAAAAGATTAGTTAAGTAAAATTTTGACTCCAGCCTAACAGGTTATTAGTAATTAAATTGATTTTTGATAGTGATGCTAAGAATGATCCATATGCGACTCCTGTTTTAATTTGATATAGGAGTGATCGCCCGGTATTTTATTAGGCGGGTTGTCACAACTACTATTTAGACGCTTTGGTGCATATAGGACAGTTGACCACGGCTCATTGTTGATATACTCCGAGTAAAACACTTTGTTAACCTTTTGAAATGCATAAGCAAACGGCTCATCGCTCACGTGGTCGTTGCTCTTCAACTTGGACAAGTCAACCATTATCAAACTGGTGCCAGGATCAACTTTACAAGCATTTTCATCCTCAATTGTTACCCAATCACAGTAAAATACAACCTCTTTGAAGCTTATATAATCCAATTAAAATATATTTCGAATTACACCATAGTAAGTCATTTCAGCTTCAACGAGGTTTTTATTTTTTGCGCTCGCTCGAAAGAAAGTAAGAGCTTGTATGAAATGCCCGAGTTCTGTACATTTGTACTTTCCTCGTACACTTTTGCATCGAATACATAACCATTCAATCGATATTTTTTGTACTCTTGTACCATGAACAAGGGTCTAGTGGCTAGATGAGCAAGCCTTGATGTCGCATCACCCGTCTTTAAAAGCTGAGAATATAGATAAATTAATTAGATTAGTTATGAAGTTTGAGTGTAATTTAACATGATATAATGACCATTTTCATTATAATTACCTCTTGTGACAACCACAACCTAAATTCGTTGTCTGATTGTACCATTGTTTTTCGTCTTTTGTTGTTCTCATAGGCTTCATATTTTCTGTATATTACAAAATTAATCATGTATAAAATAATTAAAATATTCTAAAATAATGTAAAACTTAAAATAATTTAAACTTACTTTTTCCATTCTTCGACAACTTCATGTGTGTTAAATAGATAACGAGCTACTTGTTCATGTTGCAAACTAGTTAATTTCACTCGTTTTTCCATCACATGACCAATATCATCGACGAACTCATTAGTGTCATCAACGATGGTTGAGTCAGGCATATATTCCCGAGTATAGATTGATGACTCCACGGTGATGTATTCCTCTACAATTGATCCTGCAATATATCGCGTATTCTTGACGTAATCTTTAAAAACTTTCATTGTCCTTCCCCTAATATCTTCTTTCAATCATAGTTGTAGCTTAATTTTCAACGATTTAAGGTCTTTTCGTGCATTTTATCCATCCTTCAAATGACTCCCCCCAAAGCAAGTGCCCACAATATGTTCAGTGAGGTTCTTCTCTGCATGCATGACATCCAATACATGGCGCACTGGGTTACTCTTTCAATAAGGAAAATCATATAAAATTGACTTCCTAGACCATGCCTTTCTTGTCTCAGTTTCATTCCCAGTTGGGGTCTTCTTATGCTTGACATTCTTAAATTTGGGATTTTTACCTGGCATATTAGGGCCACATTCAGAAGATTTACTTTTAATTTTTGAACCTAAAAGTTGTCTCAATGGTAGCCTATGTTCAATCCCGCCCGATAAAAAATTGGAACCTTTCTCAAATCTGAAACTATGAGCCGGGGGTAAAAACCTCCTATGGCAATGGTATACATTTTCGAGATAGTGGATAGACGAAGAGATTCAGTCTCCTCTCCATAAATAGGAGTGTTATTTCAATTGATCAATTGAAATAACAGTCACACTTGTCAATCTATTTGTACCCAGAGAACATTAGGATACGACTGCAGAACTTCCTCAAAAAGTAACAACTTTAAGCCCCCAAGAATATTATTATACAGAAATTATGCAGTCCCAAACTGTCCAAACGGGACAATTCGAGAGATCTCATTACAGGGGTAATGACTCTCGAATGGGTCTAAGGACTATTGAATGCGTTCACTTAAGAACTAGAAATCTAGTATTTATGCGCACTATATGTAATTTCAAGTATGTTTCATTTAATTATCATACTATATATATATTGTTCGTGATACAAAGTAATTTTAAAAAAAAGTTGAAAAATCCCACCCCCATATGAACAGTAATCCAGTGGTCATGCCACTTTTAAAAATAACCAATCGAACATCGATCCACTACAATCCAACCGCAATGGCAACAACAAATGTGTATCCCGTACTCCTTCTAATTCATCTACTCAATTAATTATTTCATCAATTAAACTAATAATTATTAATTTACTAATTTACAATGAAGGGAAATCCTACTTGCATATGAAAGGGGCACTAATTATTAATTTACTAAAAAAGTTAACAACCAATCAATATTTAGTCAATCAATTCTTTTACAAGGGATAATACAATATGAGGGGCAATATCTAATAAACCAATAAAAATTTAATTAAAAAAACTACACACATGCACATACACACACACACACACACCCCTGCCCCGCACTGCCCTGCCCCCTCCCCCGCCTGCCCCCCACTGCCCTGCCCCCCATTGCCCACCACACATGCACACACACATACATTGTTCGTGATACAAAGTAATTTTAAAAAAAAATGTTAAAAAATCCCACTCCCATAATAATCCAGTGGTCATGCCACTTTTAAAATTAACTAACCGAATATCGATCCACTATAATCCAACCGTAATGGCAACAACAAATGTGTATTCCGTACTCCTTCTAATTCATCTACTCAATTAATTCTTTTCATCAATGAAACTAACAATTAAAGTATACAATTATTAATTTACTAATTTACAATGAGGGGCAATACTACTTGCATATGAAAGGGGCACTAATTATTGATTTACTAAAAAAATTAACAACCAATCAATATTTAATCAATCAATTCTTTTACAAGGGGCACCACAATATGAGGGGCAATATCTAATAAACCAATAAAAATTTAATTAAAAAAAATACACACACGCACATATACACACACAACCCCCCACCCCCTGCCCCCTCCCCACATTGCCACTCCCACCACACATGCACACACACACGCATACACATACACACACACACACACACACACACACACACACACACACACACACACACACACACATATATATATATATATATATATATATATAGAGAGAGAGAGAGAGAGAGAGAGACACACACACACACACACACAGTGCCCCTACCCCCTGCCCCCCCCAACACGCATATATACACTACACACACACACGTATATACATACACACATATATACACATATACGTAAATGGAAGAGAAATAGAGAGAGAAAACATGCCAAATTCGTAGAGAGAGATTGTGCAATCGCTTATAAAGAGAAAGAGAAATGGAGGGAATAGAAATCGGTGGGAAAAAAGAAGAAGGAAGGTTTTTTTACTGACAGAATTGTCACGGACATGTCACAGTCATTGACCATGACAACATTATAGGATTGTCACGGTCAATGACCGTGATAAGTCTTTATCGCGATCTTGTCACGGTCATTGAACGTGATAAAAAACGCGTATTTTTTTGTCACGGTCAATGAAAATGACAATGCTGGCCGGTTGAAGGGTGTCAATTTGACCATTTTGGTGTAGTGGTAGTTGAGGAGGAAGGTGAGGATGTAGTGGCCCCGTCGGTTGTGGACATTGTAGTGGAGATGTTGGGAGTGAGTAAGGATGTTGCCCTGGAAGAATGTGGCGAACATGTTGCCGTCCAATTGAACTGGCTCATTACGAATTTCAAGGAACAGGCAAAGAACACCAATGCCTCCAGTGCAGTCAAAGACTATTGCACCTACTATACATTATTGGGTGCACAATTTTCCCCGATAAGTTAAAGAATAAGATTTTCGTGCTCTACTTTCATGTTCTTAAAGACGTGAAGAAGGTGGGGAAACGGGGAATGGGTATCTTGGCACATGTGTATCGGCAGATGGGCCATGCCTCTCACTCGGGTGTGAGGAAAATTAGTGGCTGCCTCTCTCTTATACAATTAACTAATAATCTAAATTAATTATGTATGGTTATATATGTTTATCAATTTCCCCCTCTCTTTTAATAAATTCATAATATATGTGTTTTGCAGTCATGGATCTATGCACAATTCATAGGGTTGGCGGATGCATCAATATGGAGTTCAATGAAACTATGCCAGGGATTGCACGTTGGTCCTAGCTGTGGCAATTAGGGTCGGGCAGCCGTTTATCATTGAGGAGGAGATAGCAAAAAAAATCAATTCCAAGGTCAAAAGAAAAGAGAAAGTAGCTGAGGGGTTCCAAAGAAGTAAAAGAAAAATATAGTAGTTTTAATTTAATGTTTTTAAGTTGTAGTTGAGGGGTCGTAAATGGATGGATGTAGTTTTGAACTTGGTTTGAATGTAATACTTGGTTTGAACTTGTTTTGATTATTATTTTGAATGTAATACTTGGAAATGATTATTGGTTTGAATATTGGTTTCAATATGAATATGAATATAAATTTAAGTTTGAAAGTATATATAGGAGTTGGTATATATTGTGTTATATTTGCAGTCATGAATATTTGTGTTGAATAAAGCTTGGTTTCAAATGGATATTTATATTGGAAGCATATATATTTGTTGTTATATATTGTGTTGAAAGTATATATAGGAGTTGGTATATATTGTGTCGTAACAACAAAGGCTTGGCTTCATTCAATATGAATATAGCGAATTAGTGCATTTGTCTCGGTATATTCATAGCGAGTTGAATTGGTTCGGAGTAAATTTGTTGGGTGAAGTGAAGATGAGAAATGGAGAGTTTGGAGTGCATTAAAAAGAGAGAGAACGGGAGAGTTTGGAGTGTGGAGGTATTTTGTGTTGTAATTGGGTTAAAAATATTAATATAGGTTGGTGGCCCTTAGCAAAAAATCCTTTTTTTTTAACTTGTGGTATTTTGAAGCAAAAAGTGTGGTACCCTTAGAAACACTCTTTCACATAATCCCAATAAAATTCCAATATTTCTTGAACCGAATCATTGACAAGTGTACATGAGACCTCGAGCTCCACTTTATAGTTAATTACACTTGAACTGTAAAACCATTTTCAAGAACACCATAATATTAATCATTGATACATTAATGATTAAATTTTCGCATACAATTGTTCTTAATAAAAGGATCTTGGATCTTCATGATAATAACATATAATCAATTATAAAGAACATAAAATGATATTAAAATCACATACCTCCATCATATCACAACTAGAATTTACTCTCCTTGAGAATTTAGATTTCTCTACCTTTCCTTTATGTTGTCTTTTTGAGTGCCTAAATGATGAAAATCGGTCACTTATTTATAGGCAGGGATAAGACCTAAATCTCCAACAATCACTTAATATCAACCGTCCATCAAGGTAGATGCCCAAGAGTTCTTTTGACTCTTGGTATTTGGAGTATCCTTTCATTAATCAATGTGACTCTTAGTATTAATATAATTATGGAGCACATAATGGAGAATTATTTAAAATAATTCTAACAGTCTCCCACTTGATCCATAATTATCATAAACTGCGCAATAACCTTTCAGTCATCCTTCAATGGTTTGTCATAAACACCTTAATCAAACAACTCATTAATGTCAGTCATGGAACTCACATACTAATTCAAGAGCATGATCGCTTCCATGTAGCATAATATTAACAACTCATCCAATAAGGTTTATAAATAGGGTTATTCAATAATGATCCAATAATGTCTTTGTGTATGATATCATATGGTAGTGTCAAAATAAGCACTAAAAAATTCACCACATCAAGATTCTATCGACTTTACTTAAGACTCGTATCTTAAGCATGCTTTATTAATGTCTTTCATGATAGCCTAATCATGTGGATTTTCCATGTTAACGCTTGTACAAATGTGTTAAATGACACTTATTTCAGAATTTCTTCTTTAAAGGTATTTACATTCAATGTTCTTAGTTACTCACATAATACCCAATGTATCTTAATAAACAATATTGCAACGAAGGTATTATTCACCCGCCAGATCTATTTAAACAATATTGTTTGTGTGGGTGTTCCTTGCCCCAGATCTGTTTGTGGGTGTATGTGTGTGAGAGAGAGAGAGAGGATGAAGAAGGGGGTTTGTGTGAGAGACGAATCGTGTGTGTAAGAGTTTAGATTAAAAAAAAAGAAAGTATAATGACCAAGTTATCCTCAATAAAAATCCACTTGAGACACATGTGATTATTCTCCCGCCAAAAACTAACGCCCGTCACTTTTTTGTGCAACTTGTATTGGCAGTGAAAGTATGGGGTGATATTTGAAAAAAAATGAAAGAATCGGGGGTGAAGTGTTAGTAGGGGTATAGTTCAGGGGGCGCAAGCCTAATTAACCTTCAACTTTATAATGTTGTCTTTGAATTTGAACATTGTACTTATGTTTATACTTACTTTAATAAGATGTGTAATTAATTATTAAATTTATTGACAAATATTAAGAGTAAATATTATTAATGACATATATCTTAAGTATAACAATAAATACATTCGGTCGAAATTTATATGTAGTGAATTTGAGATTAATGAACAAATGAATGGGATAGTTATGCACAAATTGACTTAAATGCCAAGTTATTCAGAGGGTTATTTGGTTAACTGGATTTCTACAAAATCATTTTTGTAAATGTTTTTAAATGAAAAATTCACTTACCAAAAACATTGTTATGACAATCGTTAGAAGTGAAATGAAATTTGAGTAGTTCCATAGATAGTTAATTCATTATAAGCACATAATTGGATACGTATTCAACACAATTATTGTAAGCAAAGACTTGAATAATTTCATCGGTAGGGACTTGAGATTTCGGTGAGAAAGAATTTCTAATGTGTAGTATGGTAATTATAGGATTTTCTTTTCAGTTTTCCTACACTTTCTTCCATCTAAACATATGAAACCAATAACATTTTTTTGACTGTAATTCACTACATATTTTTTGGATACTAAGATTCCTCTTTCCATGGTATACATCTTATTTTATTAGGGTACAAACAAACCAGACAAGATAACGTTACGATAATTCATATATACAATATAGAATTTCACATATAAATTATGAAAAAAATATATATATAAATTACTAATGATGTTGAAATCTAGAACCACCAGATAAGTGATGATGAGCTCAAACAGCAGTAACCATGGCAGCCATAGAGATGTATTTGTGTAAGTGTGTAGAAGGAGATGAGTATAAGAGGAACAAGACAATGATGTATAGTGGTTCAGCCAATTTGGCCTACATCCACTGTGAGTGTATGATCCACTAAGTATGGGCACTAATGGCCTTGGATACAATGCACATAAGCTCACTTTCTCTCTCTACTGTATGTATCAGCAGAGTTTTTGCTAGGGTTACAATTATCGATTTGTAGGTGACAAGTATATATAGGTCTTGGGGTGTGTAGTGTACCCCCCAAGTATGCATGGTGCATGTGAATGATGATCTAGCCAATCCCTTTTGACACCTGTAGATGCCACATGTGAATAATGATGACATAATATTCCCTCATGTGAGGGGGTGATATTGTTATAACGGTCTTCCACGTGCCATGTGAGCCTCACGCGCACTGTTCCACGCGTCTCCCAAACCACGCGCTGTGATGATGTCACCCTCGACCTATGATATGAGGCCGAGGGCAAAGTTCCCTCTAACAGCGAGTCTGGCCCAATTTAGGCCTCGTACTGTCGTACCCTCGGAGGGTCGTCTGGGCCTGATGAGGGGTCGGCTCCCTGGAGGGTCGTCTGGGCCCTATGTAGGGTCGGACCCCTGGAGGGTCGTTTGGACCTGATGGAGGGTCGCCCTCTTGGAGGGTCGTCTGGAGCCTGATGAAGGGTCGGCCCCTGAGGGGTCGTATGGAGCCTGATGAAGGGTCGGCTCCCTGAGGGGTCGTCTAGAGCCTGATGAAGGGTCGGCCCCCTGAGGGGTTGTCTAGAGTCGGATGGTGGGACAATCTTGGACTTGTCTTGTTGGAGGGCGCCCTCGGCCTGGCCGAGGATATATATGGGCATATCAATCACCCCCCAGCCCTTAGCCATTGATGTTATTGAGGTGGCTGAGGGATAGTGTTGTAATTAAGATAGGTGTATGATCAGTTAGATGAGTTACACCTGTTAAGATGATATAACACCTAGGAAGGTACTCATTGTCGTTTCAGTTTCCAAGGCGTGGCGGCTGCACAATTTGCTTGGGGCTTTATGCCCTAATGATGCCTTCCTCGTGGGCTGTGGTCAGCATTGGTTAGTGGTTCCACTCATTGGCAAGGTATTTAAATAATTTTTTAAAGATTCTCTTTCTTCTTCTTCTTCACGCCTGAACTCTCTCTCTCTATCTTCCAGCCTTCTTGCCATTTCTGCAGTTTCGAACCTTTAAGCTTGGCAGCTTCGCCATTTCTCCTCAGGTAACACCTCGACCCTAGTGCCTTACTTATCTTCATTTCTGTTTGTTTTCCTATTTTAAGCTCATAGGGTTAGATTCTTCTTAGGCTGTTCCATAGCTTTTTCGGTGTGACCTCTAACAAGCTGTTCTTGAATTGTTCTTGATAGAAAATCCTTCAATTCATTGGTTTTGATCGAAAAGTCCACCCTGGTCAATTGTGAGATTTGTTTGTAGTTAGATTACCCAAATTTTTCCAAGTGTAGGGTCCCCCCTTAATGCTTAGGAGGCTTTACAGCTTAGCTGAGGAATTCCCTTCCCTGAGAGAGAAGTTATTTTTTTAGATCAGACGGGTAAAGGAAGAGGAGGATAGGAGACGAGGGGCCGACACTAATTGGGCATGACCCATTTTTCCCATTCCTCTTGCCACAATAAAGCCATTTGAGCCATATGAGTTTTGTGGGTCGTCCTGTCGTCTAGCCAAGAGTTATTCAGGAGAGATGGATGACAGAGCATCGTTGCCAATTGGTGCAGGATCTTCTGGGAGAGGAGAAGCGTCTGACCTAAGCCCAGGCCGACAGGCCGAAAGGGTGGTTGCTTCCGAGGCCATCCCTGTGACTACTCTATCCCCACATGCCTTCCAGATGGCTTTTCCCCAGAGGTCTCTGACAGGTGATAAGGCCGAGGGAGCGGGGATTGAGGACGAGGATGAGGACTCAGATGTCGACCCAGTTGACACCTCCCATGCCTCGTCCTATATCTCCTCAGTCGGGGATCGTGACCTCTTGCTGTGGATGCATGCCTATGGAGTGTCCCCCAATATAACTATGAGGGTTCCCTTTGAGTCTGAGAGGGTCTTCGAGGGTGAAGAGGGAGAGGTTGTAGTATACGAACAGATGTTTAAGGTTGGTGTTAGATTCCCTCTGCATCCTGCTGTCGTAGATATCTTGTTAGCCCTCGGTGTTGCCCCCTCTCAGCTTCCTCCAAACTCCTGGAGGATGATCCTTGGCTACATCTCCCTGTGGAAGAATTCTTTCACTGATGATCCCTCGGCCGATGTATTTTTGGCCTGTTATAATATCACCTCCTCGTCCAAACAGCCTGGGTACTATCACCTGGGGGCGAGGAGGTCTGACAAAAAACTTCTCCACGTGGCACAAACCTCTAACCATGATTGGAAGAAGAGATTCTTCTTTGTCTCTGGAGAGTGGGAATTCTCCGCCGAGGCCCAACCTGTAGCTGATGGTCCGAGGGTCCCCAGAAGATGGTCTAACCCTTCAATGAAGGCCAGGTCAGACCCCGGACTTAGTCTGGAAGAGAAAGACATAGTTGAATATCTGAGAGGATGAGGGAGAGGGGGTGGAATTGCAAAGTTCGAAGATCTGATGACCCCCAAGTTCCTCAAGGAAGGTGGTCTGAGGGTCGGCCCCCTGACAGAGCTATGTGAGTTACATTATTTTTTCCCATTCTTTACTTTTTTCAAGTGTTTCCTCTTTGCCTCTGCATTTTTCTGACGTGACGTCCTCCTTTCAGGTCATCCCTCTGGTATATCAGATCAACTTTGGGAAATGACTGCTCCCAGTTTGCTATCAGGTCTAGGCAAGAAAGGCAAGGAGCCTCAGCAATCTCCGAGGAAGATGAGGGCCGTGGGGCCGACGCTTGTTGAGCCGACTGCTGGCAGTCATAAAAGGAAAGAGCCTGAAGCTCCTGCTGACCCTCGGTCGGATTCAAGGACAAGGGTGAGGGTAGAGTCGTCTGAGGGGACTAGCTCCTCTTCCAGCATAGGGGCCTTTTGGTACCAGAACTTGGCGCTTCTGAAGGCCGAGCCATCTTCCCTTATCACGAACCTGAGGGCAGCCAAGGCGTCTATGTTTTCTGCCCCCTCGGCTGCTGATTATGAATTTCTGTCAAAGATGCCTCCAGCAAAAACGTATGACTATGGTCTGCACGCCATAGCTCAGGTATTTGTTCTTACTTCATTCCCTTGTATTCTTACACAAACTATTTTCTCGGCCTCTTGACATCTGTTTATTATTTCTGTGCAGTCTGTATGTGCCTTTACCTCGGCCACCAAGTGGATGGCGAAGAATCAGGAGAAATTCCATAAAGCAGAGAGATCCATTCAGCACGAGGCCGATTTGCAGACGGAGCTGGAGACTGTAAGGGCTGAGCTAGAGAGTGCCAGAATTGAACATGTAAGGGTTCTGGTCGAGCTGACGAGGCAGCATGATGCAGACATGGCGGCCAAGGACTTGATTATAAAGGAGAGGGACGAGGCCTTGACTAACATGGGGGCTCAGCACAAGACTGAGCTATCTGAGGCAGTGAGGAAGGCAGAGGCCGATGCTGTGGAGGCCTACAAACTCTCAGACGAGTTCCAAGGCTTCGGTCTTGAGTACTTAGAGAGGGGGATTAGGACGGCCTGTCGGTGGGTCGTCCTTAAGTTTGCTGACGCAGTATCCTCCGTCCGCCCCTCTCTTAAGGCAGTTCAACTAGACGATCCACTTATTACTGAAGCCCTAGCCCAAGTGGAATCTCAGCATGCAGAAGGCACAGGCACGTCTAAGGCTCGGCCTGTCATGGTTATAGAAGAATCTCCAATAGATGTTGAGGCCTTTCCCTCTGACATTGCTCAATAGGGTGGCTGTCTGTAGCCCATACCCTCTTCGTGTGATTAATATTTTTGTACTCTTTTATCAGACGAACATCTTCATTTTGTAATGTAATATAATGCCTCTTTCTTCTGTATCTGTCTCTCGTATGACCTTCATTATGATGTTTTTAACAATATCACTAACCCCTCCCTCGTCTTTCTTGAAGGCAATGGTGGGGTCATCCCCTCCATTGACCCTCATTATAAGCCGAGGGTTACAATTACCAATTTAATAGTTTTAAAGTCTTCCCTCGTCTTTCTTGAGGATAATGGTGGGGTCGTCCCCTCCATTGACCCTCACTATAGGCCGAGGGTTATAATTACCAATTTAATGGTTTTAAAGTCTTCCCTCATCTTTCTTGAGGATAATGGTGAGGTCGTCCCCTCCATTGACCCTCACTATAGGCCGAGGGTTATAATTACCAATTTAATGGTTTTAAAGTCTTCCCTCATCTTTCTTGAGGATAATGGTGGGGTCATCCCCACCATTGACCCTCATTATAGCCGAGGGTTATCAATACCAAATTAATGGTTCTTAAACAAGTCTTCCCTCGTCTTTCTTGAGGACAATGGTGGGGTCGTCCCCACCATTGACCCTCATTATAGCCGAGGGTTGTAATAACTAAATCAATGGTTTTAGCCAAGTGTTCCCTCGTCTTTGTTGAGGACAGTGGTGGGGTCGTCCCCACCATTGACCCTCATTATAGCCGAGGGTAATAATAACCAAATTAATAATTTTAACCAGAGTATTCTCTCGTCTTTCTTGAGGACAATGGTGGGGTCGTCCCCACCATTGACCCTCATTATAGCCGAGAGTAATAATTACCAAATTAATGGCTTTAATCATGTCCTTCCTCATCTTTCTTAAGGACAAAGGTGGGGTCGTCCCCTCCAATGACCCTCATTATAGCCGAGGGTGGTCTTCACCAAATTAATGGTTTTTAATAAAATCTTCCCTCGTCCTTCTTGAGGACAAAGGTGGGGTCGTCCCCTCCATTGACCCTCATTATAGGCCGAGGGTTATAATTACTAATTTAATGGTTTTAAAGTCTTCCCTCGTCTTTCTTGAGGATAATGGTGGGGTCGTCCCCACCATTGACCCTCATTATAGCTGAGGGTTCCAATTACCAAATTAATGGTTTTTAACAAAGTCGTCCCTCGTCTTTCTTGAAGGCAATGGTGGGGTCGTCCCCACCATTGACCCTCATTATAGCCGAGGGTTGTAATAACCAAATCAATGGTTTTAGCCAAGTGTTCCCTCTTCTTTCTTGAGGACAGTGGTGGGGTCGTCCCCACCATTGACCCTCATTATTGTCGAGGGTAATAATAACCAAATTAAAAATTTTAACCAGAGTATTCCCTCGTCTTTCTTGAGGACAATGGCGGGGTCGTCCCCACCATTGACCCTCATTATAGCCGAGGGTAATAATTACCAAATTAATGGTTTTAATCATGTCTTTCCTCGTCTTTCTTGAGGACAAAGGTTGGGTCGTCCCCTCCATTGACCCTCAATATAGCCGAGGGTGGTCTTCACCAAATTAATGATTTTTAATAAAGTCTTCCCTCGTCCTTCTTGAGGACAAAGGTGGGGTCGTCCCCTCCATTGACCCTCATTATAGGCCGATGGTTATAATTACCAATTTAATGATTTTAAAGTCTTCCCTCGTCTTTCTTGAGGATAATGGTGGGGTCGTTTCCACCATTGACCCTCATTATAGCTGAGGGTTCCAATTACCAAATTAATGGTTTTTAACAAAGTCGTCCCTCGTCTTTCTTGAAGGCAATGGTGGGGTCGTCCCCACCATTGACCCTCATTATAGCCGAGGGTCATTCGCCAAAGATGATCCCATTCGTATTAGAGCTGACAAGCACAGGATGAGAGGAAACACTTATTTTTCTCATTAATTTTCCGAAGTATACTACTGGAGCAACACCCATTACAATTATGGTCCATCGGCACATTACAAAACTACTGATAGTATTTTTTCAAATGATCTGCATTCCAGGGGTTGGAAAAGGGCTCCCCTTCTAGGTTTTCTAGTCTATAGGTCCCTGGGACAACTTCGTCGATGACCCTATACGGGTCGTGCCAATTAGGATGGAGCTTATTGGGCTTCTGCCAAGTCTTTTTGAGGACCAATTCTCCCACTGCAATTGGTCTCTGTCTCACCCTCTAATTGTAAAACCTTGCAGTCCTCTGCTGGTAGACGGCTTGCCTTATCTCGGCGTTTTCCATCCTTTCCTCAATTAGATCCAAGTCTAGCCTCCTCTCTTCCATATTTCTCTGGGGGTTATACATTTGGACCCTATGAGTAGGAAACCCAATCTCAGTGGGGATGACGGCCTCTGAGCCATAAGCTAGCATGAATGGGGTCTCGCCGGTGGAGGTCTTTGTCGTCGTCCTGTAAGCCCACAGTACAACATATAACTTCTCAACCCATCTTTCTTTTGCCTCTTCAAGTCTCTTCTTGATACCGTCAAGGATCGTCCTGTTTGTAACTTTCGTTTGCCCATTGTCCTGAGGTTGGCCTGGGGTAGAGAAGAATTGTTTGATACTCACCCTTTCACAGTACTTTTGTAGAGATGTATTCTTGAATTGAGTCCCGTTATCCGAGATGAGGGAGTTTGGGAGACCATATCTGCATATAATGTTTCTCCATATGAACTGGAAGGTCTTCTGCTCTGTAATCATGACCATCAGTTCGGCCTCCACCCATTTTGAGAAGTAGTCAATCGCTACGATGAGGAACCGATAGTTATTGACTGCCCTTGGCAAGGGTCCTACTAAGTCGATCCCCCACACTGCAAACGGCCATGGGGATATAATAGAGGTAAGAGGCTGATGGGGTTGGTGAGGGATGGTGGAAAATCTTTGGCATTTGTCACACTTTTTCACATATGCCGCGGCATCTTGCCCCAAGGTCGGCCACCAGTACCCTTGGGTGCTCACCCACTTTGCTAAGGATCTGCCCCCAATGTGGCTTGAACATGATCCTTCGTGCACATCTTGCAAAATGGAAGGGACTTTAGAGGGGTGCACACACCTAAGTAAGGGGAGAAAAAACCCCTTTTTGTACAAGGTGTCTCCGATGACAGTGAATTTTGTAGCCCTATATCTCAGCTTCTTACCTTCTTGCCTTGCTTATGGCATCTCTCCCTCTTTAATGTATCTGATCAGAGGGTCCATCCATGAAGATTCCTGAGAAGCATTCAGGCAATTGCCAAGTCTTCCCTCAGCATCTTCAATAGTTGGTCGAAGTAAAGTTTCCACTGGAACCGTCCTCCTGATGTCTGTCCTGGTCACCGAGGCCAACCTAGCAAGGGCGTCAGCTCGACCATTATCGAGCCTAGGTATCCTCTTTAATCTTACTTCTCTGAAGCTCTTTAGTAATGACCGCACCTTCTCAAGGTACCTAGCCATCCTCTCGTCCTTGGCCTCGTAGGCTCCTAGTATCTGATTCACTACTAGCCTCGAATCACTATGAACCAAAATCTGGCCGATACTAAGAGATTTGGCCAAGGAGAGGCCCGCTATCAAGGCCTCATATTCGGCCTCATTGTTGGAGGCCTTAAAGTTGAACCTCAGGGCGTACTCAATGTCTGTTCCGTCGGGTGCTGATACTATTAACCCAGCCCCACTCCCGCTTTCGCAAGAGGACCCGTCGACGAAGAGACTCCAGACGGTATGCTCTTATGAGAAACTTCCCTCGGTGAGGGATCCCTCTCTAAAGAGGTATCTTACCTCTTCATTTTTGGCCACTTTCCTTCCAGCGGTGCTTGTCTCAGCCTTATCTGTAGGTGTGTCGGTGAGTCTACCTTGCTGGGTATCTGTCTTCCCGTAGCTCTCATCCTTGGCTTTATCATCTTCCTAAGTAAACTCGGCCACAAAATTTGCCAATGCTTGCCCCTTAATGGCCGTCCTAGGCTGGTACACAATGTCAAACTCCCCTAGCTCTATAGCCCAGGCCATTAGCCTCTCTGATTTTTCAGGCTTGTGCAAGACCTGCCTAAGAGGAGAGTCAGTGAGGATGACCATCGTATGGGACTGGAAGTATGGCTTCATCTTTCTCGATGCATGGATCAAGGCATAGGCCAACTTCTTGATCCTTGGATATCTTTGCTCTTCCCCCTAGAGTGCCTTGCTGTTAAAATACACAGGCTTCTGTACTCCATCTTCATCTCTCACAATGGCTGCACTGATGGCTGACTCTGAGACGACGAGGTACACATAAAGTCGTTCACCCTGCACGGGCCGTGATAACAGCAAGGGAGACCCCATGTATGATTTTAACTCCTTGAAAGCCTCATCACACTCTTCACTCCATTCGAAGGCTTTTCTGAGAATTTTGAAAAATGGTAGACACCTGTCTGTGGCCCTAGACACGAACCTGTTCAAGGAAGCAACTCTCCCTGTAAGTCTCTGAACGTCTTTAATGGACTTGGGGGTCTTCATCTCTACAAGGGCTTTTATCTTTTCAGGATTGGCCTCGATGCCTCTTTGGTTGACAATGAACCCCAAGAACTTCCCTGCTCTGACCCCGAAGACACACTTGGCCGGGTTGAGCTTCATCTGGTATTTGTCCATCATATTAAAGGTCCTCTCCAGGTCTGCCACATGATCCTCTGCCTTCAAACTATTAGTCAGCATGTCATCTACATAGACCTCAATAGACTTCCCAATTTGGTCCTCGAACATTTTATTTATGAGGCGCTGATACGTTGCCCCCGCATTTTTTAGGCCAAAGGGCATGACCCTATAACAGTATGTCCCCTTGTTGGTAATGAAAGCTGTCTTCTCCGATTCTTCAGGGTTCATGAAGATCTGGTTGTACCCTGAATAGGCATCCATTAAGCTCATGAGCTCATGGCCTGTGATAGCATCTACCATCTGATCCATGCGGGGGAGAGGGAAGCTGTCTTTGGGACAATGCTTGTTGAGGTCTGTGAAGTCTACACACATTCTCCACTTTTTGTTGGCTTTTGGGACAATGACAGCGTTGGATAGCCATTCAGGGTAGATGACCTCTTTGATAAACTCAGCATCTTCCAGCTTCTTGACCTCATCCCTAATGACCTCATACTTTTCTCGAGAATAAATTCTCCTCTTCTGCTTAATTGTCTTTGCACCCCCTACCACATTGAGCTTGTGGCTCATAATTTCGGGGCCGATCCCCGGCATATCTGTGTGACTCCATGCAAAGACGCTCTGTCTTCTCTTCAATAGTTTAATGAGGTCTTCCTTGATATTTGGCTTCAAAGACTTGCCGACTTGGACGGTTTTTTCCAGGTCATCCTCATTGAGGATGATGGATTCTACCTCTTCCGCGACCTCTCCTTTATTTAACTTCATCTCATCCTTGGGGTCTAGGGTATCAATATTGTAAGTGGTTGTAGCCTTCTTTTGTGCCTCTCTTTCTTCAACGGAGTTGTAGTAACTTTCTCGCGCTGTCGTTTGGTCTCCCTGAACTTCCCCCACCCCGTAAGGGGTTAGAAATTTAACCATCTGATGGACTGTAGACGGCACAGCTTCGAACCCCTTGAGGGCTACCCGCCCCAATATAATATTGTAGGCCAAAAAGATATGTTCATCCATTACAAAGAAACTGACCTTCTTTGTAAGCCATCTCGTCCACTCGTCCCCCATCCTGACATCAGCCTCATACACTCCGAAGGGATGAACCTTTTCTCCACTAAACCCAATCAATGGGTGATGGTATGGGACGAGTCTAGCACGGCTGAGACCTAAAGCTTTGAATCATGACCAAAACATCACGTCTGCAGATGAGCCCCCATCTACTAGGATCCTCGGCACCTCGCACCCGTGCACCCTGGTAGTGATGACGAGAGGGTCATCATATGGGGCTAAGAGGCCTTTGAAGTCCATTCTTGAGAATCCCACTACCAGGGTGTCCATGTCGACCTTCTTCTTTTTTTCTGACTTCGCCTCCAGAGAGGTTGAGTGTACCGTCTTCGTCATTGCCTTGGCCTCAGCCACATGGCCTTCCTGTCAGCGACCTCTGACCCTCCTCCTGCTAGACCCCCGGAGATCGTTCCCACTCCGAGCGAGATTATATTAAGACTCTTGACAAGGCCTTGGTCGTCTCTCGGTGGGAGGTGAGGGTCGTCCTCATCATCATAACGGTCGTCCCCTATTTTTTGAGGACCTTCTCTACATGCATCACCTCGCTTTTTTCTGGGGTCGTCCCCTCGGCCCCTCTTGAAGGCACCTTTGTTGACGTACTTTCTGAGCTTCCCTTCTTTCAGCATCTTCTCAATCTCATCTTTCAGAGCAAAGCATTTATCTGTTATGTGGCCGTGGTCTTGGTGAAATTCGTACCACAGGTTCTTGTTCCTCTTATTGGGGGCTGCCCTCAACTTCTCAGGCCACTTCAGGGATCGGTCACTCTTTATCTCATTGAGAATATGTTCACAGCTGACCGTTAGTGGGGTGTAACTAGCGTACTTGTCATCCGTAGACCTCTTCTTCCCCTCTTTTTTCTTCTTAGAGTATTTACCCCACTAGCGCCTCCTTTTTTGTCCTCGTATTTTGCAGCCATCGCCTCTTCGGCATTCATTACCCATCCTTCTGTTGACAGCAATTCAGCCATCGTCCTCGGAGGGTCTTCAGTAAGCTTCCATAACAGCTTCCCCTTTTGGAGTCCTCCAATCAGGGCTGTCATGGCTATGCTCTCCTCATAGACTCTCATTCTTCCCATGCTTAACATAGACCAGGTGGGTGGTCTTCTTCTGTGGCCTCATCCCGAAGCAAAAGTTGTGGATGAACCGGTCTTCCAACTGCTTAAATTTTTCAATGGAGTTTTTTGGGAGAGACGTGTACCAGACATGTGTAGCCCCAGTCAGGGTACCAGAGAAGGCACGACACCTCATCTCATCTGAGATACTGTATATGTCTGCTGCTGACTGATACATCTCAACATGGTGGACAGGGTTGGTGCTCCCTTCATATCTTGGGGTGACCACAGGTGGCTTGAACTTTGATGGCGTAGGGAAGTTGACTATCTTCTCCACAAAGGGTGAGCCTATGGTGTATCCCCTTTGAAGAGGGTCTCGGCCTTTCAGTATATCACCAATCTTATCCTCCAATCGCTGGATCGAGTCATTCCAGGGCCTCGTAGGGTCGACCTGGCCGATGTTATCCCCTGCCGCTACTTTTAGATGGACGGAGGGTCCTGCCGCGGCTGGCCTGTGTCGGCTGTTTACTTCCCCCTGGCAGTCGTCCCGTCCTAGGGGCCGGCCCCCGTGGGGTCAGTCATCTGCTGCCTCCCTTCTGGACCTCGCGGCACTCCTTGACCTGGACAATTTTTCTTGCAGGTCATTTATTGGGCCCAACCACTCAAAGGCCGACCCCCTACTCAGGCGATCGAAAGCAGAGCCTCTTGGGCGATCGTCAGGGTTTTGCCTTCCACACTTCCCTCTGCTCTCCTGGAGAGGTCGTACAGTATTGTTGGAGACCTCATACGGTTCTCAGCATTCAATGGGGGCCTCCTCCCCCTCCAGATCATCATACCTGTCTTCAGGGCAAGGGTTTCCTTGCCTCCCCAGGCGTAGACGCCGGGGGTCAGCAACATCCCTACGCCGCTGAGGGGGTGGCAGGTCTTTGCGTGGTGCCTGGGGTGGTCCTCTGGCCTCATGCTGTCCTGGAGCTGCTGCCAGAGTAATCATCTCAGGTGAGACCCCTGGTGGTCTTAGTATGTTATGGCTTAGAGCTGTGAACTGCTCCTGCATGATCCGCTGGCTCGCTGCCAGAGACTTCAAGGTTGCCGTCACATCAGCCATCTCAAATTAAGGTGGCGACAGAATGGAGCTAGGTCCCACTCCACTATCCGGTGGAGGGAGTGGTGGTGGTGGCATCTCTGGTGCCATGTGTTTGAGCTGTGAACAGCTGATCTTGTAAAAAAAGACTGGTGAGCTTAAAAACCTTAGTGGGTCTCTTTCAATGGTGAAACATCTCCTCTCAGGGGGAGAACTGGTTCACCACCAGAGTGCCTAGTGAGGTCAAGCTGTACAAAGGAAGATATGTCTTCTCGTTCCCACAGACCGCGCCAAACTGATGATGCTGAAATCTAGCACCACCAGATAAGTGATGATGAGCTCAAACAGCAGTAACCATGGCAGCCATAGAGATGTATGTGTGTAAGTGTGTAAAAGGAGATGAGTATAAGAGGAACAAGACAATGATGTATAGTGGTTCAACCAATTTGGCCTACATCCACTGTGAGTGTGTGATCCACTAAGTATGGGCACTAATGGCCTTGGATACAATGCACATAAGCTCACTTTCTCTCTCTACTGTGTGTATCAGCAGAGTTTTTGCTAGGGTTACAATTATCTATCGATTCTCCCCCTTTGTAGGGTTGTAGGTGACAAGTATATATAGGTCTTGGGGTGTGTAGTGTACCCCCCAAGTATGCATGGTGCATATGAATGATGATCTAGCCAATCCCCTGTTGACACCTGTAGATGCCACTTGTGAATAATGATGACATAATATTCCCTCACGTGAGGGAGTGATATTGTTATAACGGTCTTCCATGTGCCATGTGAGCCTCGCGCGCACTGTTCCACGCGTCTCCCAAACTACGCGCTGTGATGATGTCACCCTCGGCCTATGATATAAGGCCGAGGGAAAAGTTCCCTCTGACAGCGAGTCTGGCCTAATTTAGGCCTCGTACTGTCGTACCCTCGGAGGGTCGTCTGGGCCTGATGAGGGGTCGGCCCCCTGGAGGGTCGTCTGGGCCCGATGGAGGGTCGGACCCCTGGAGGGTCGTCTGGACCTGATGGAGGGCCGGCCCCTTGGAGGGTCGTCTAGGCCTGATGAGGGGTCGGCTCCCTGAGGGGTCGTCTGGAGCCTGATGAAGGGTCGGCCCCCTGAGGGATAAACTATACACAGTGACATTATTAAAATGAATTACAAAAAATTTATGTACATTACTAATAAAATGAGTGCTAGATTTCAGCATCATCAATTACAAAAATTTTATGTATATTACTAATAAAATGAGGGATAAACTATACACAGTGACATTATTAAAATGAATTTTTCATTGTCCTTTCTTTTATGAAATATAAATTTAATTAGAAGAGTGTAACCCCAAAAATACAACAAAGCCCAAAAGGCTGGCTATCATTACAAAACCAACTAACAATAAAAGGGCTTTTCTACAGCGACTCAAAATTGGGATTCAAATTTGGGACTCGCTGACATAGCTTGTCGTGATTCGTTAGTGCCGTTGGCGCAGACCCACGTTCATAAGGAAATCAATCAATAATGGCATGTCATGTCAGCAAGAGTTCCAATTTTGAGTCTCAATCAAGAGTCAACCCATCACTTTCTACAACAAAACGGCACTACGGCCGAAACCACCACCACCAACCTCGCTAAAACCCAGACTAATCAAAAAACTCCCAATAAATTATTAACAAGGGAGTAAATAAAAAAATATTGTATTAATTAAATGTGGTTGTTAATGTTAGTGCTGGCTTATTAAGTGAAACCTGATCACATGGGTAGATCACGATCCTTGAATAATGTTACCAAAGTGACAGATTTCTTTTTGCGTGTGCGGAAGTGACAGATTTCAAATAGTGGAGAATAATGGTTGAATGTGCAATGTGCTAACAATGTGTTTGATGCCTTCTCAAATAGGGGAGAGAGAATACTTGATAATTTTTACTTTCGGTAGTCAATCTTCCATTCATTCTCATTAAAATTTTAGCGTTCACAACTCGCCCCTCTTGCAAGTTCTGTTGACTAGCTGAAGATGTTGGGAAAAACCCAATTGAAAGGGTTCTGTTTTATTTGTGCCAACCTTGTCAATTGGGTTAACTTTACTTTGACTACACAAACCATCTGATGGTCGAGATATGAAAATTTAATACATGAATTTGAAACCAAAGAAACATTATTTTTTAGGAAGATTCTTACCAAAGTTTTGGCTGCTTGCACAAGAGTTCAACTTCTTTTTTTATATTTTGTAACCCCCCCCTCAAAAAAAAATAAATATAAATAATAAAATAAATAAATCAAAATTGATATTATATATTAACTTCATTAGCAATACATCATTGTTCTTAACAAACTGATATTCTCAACCATAGTGCCCTAATGCGAGTGCGGGAGCGAATGCGGGTGCGGGTGCGAATGCGCAAATGCGTCGATTTTCGAATGGCTGGGGTTTGAGAGCGTCACCAATGCGTCTATATATATATATATATATATATATATATATATATATAATAAAGTAGCATGATTTTTGAAAATTTTGGCCAAAATATCTTCACTTTGGCATGCATGACATTTTCTCTTTCATGCCCATACATGAATGTCATGCTAAAAGTTATTTTTTTTCTTTTTCCTTTTTTTTGTGTTATATATACCATTATATACTATTATACTATTATAAATACATGTATTTTTTTAAATACGTGTAAATTTATTTTTTTTTATTAAATATTTTTTTCCAATTTTATTTTTTTTAATTTATATTTTTAATTTTTTTTAATTCATATTTTTAATTTATTTGCATGACATTTTTCTCTTTCATGCCCATACATGAATGTCATGCTAAAAGTTATTTTTTTTCTTTTTCCTTTTTTTTGTGTTATATATACCATTATATACTATTATACTATTATAAATACATGTATTTTTTTAAATACGTGTAAATTTAATTTTTTTTATTAAATATTTTTTTTCCAATTTTAATTTTTTTAATTTACATTTTTAATTTTTTTTAATTTATATTTTTTCTTTAATTTTATTTTTTCTTTAATTTTATTTTTTTATTTATATTTATATTTTATTTTTCTTTAATTTTATTTTTTTTATTTATATTTTTTATTTATATTTTTTATTTTTTCTTTATTTTTTCTTTAATTTTTCTTTAATTTTTATTTTTATTTTTATTTTTCTTTAATTTTTATTTTTTTATTACGGGGGCAAATTTATCACCGTGCCCTCGGCACGGACATTCACTAGTATATATATATGGGACAATGGTGTTATGAATAGTAACTCATGCATGGTATTTTATGTGTTGCATGCTTGCACGCATACATATGCATGCATACATACATACATTATTATTTTTATTAAAATATTTTTTAAAAAAAATATATATTTTATATATTTTTAAAAATATATATTTTTTATTTTTTTTTTATTTTTTGTTTTAAGTTTTTTAAAAGTTTTTTTTTAAAAGGCGGGTTATTATGGATTGAGTTTTATCACGGGGGCAACTTTATTGCCGTGCCCTTGGGCAAGGGCATCCGCTAGTGTGTGTGTGTATATATATATATATATATATATATATATATTCAAATTTGTATAAAGTATAAAAAAATGGGATACTATTGGATTTTTTAAGGGTATAGGGCAAAAGAAAAAATTATGGCCATAAGCCCATTATGGACAAAAGCTGTCTAATGATATACGAAGCTTTTATTCCCCTAAAATACAAGCTACCAAGCTAAAAAGCTAAAAAACTATTGTTGAATGTTATGAAGTCTCACATCGGTTCTAAGAAAAAAATCAAAGTTGCTTTGCTCTATCAAAGGGTATGAATCTCCAATAAGGCTGTAAGCCAAACACCCTTTTTAGGTTATTTGGCCCCACAGCACAGTTAAAGTTTTAATGTGCTTTTTAGACTTTGTGTGGTCAAAATGCGAATTTGACTATTTGAGTTCGCGAATTTGACTATTGTAATTCGCGAATTTACTCAAAACTTGCAGAGGATTGATAAATCCACGATTTCGATGCGGGTTCGTCAACTTAGGTTGGCGAATTACGGTACTAAGTTCCTAACTTGCTTAAACATCATTACACAAAACATTTAAGAACAAAAGGAGGGGCAATTACAACCAAACACCCTTTTTAGGTTATTTGGCCCCACAACACAGTTAAAGTTTTAACGTGCTTTTTAGACTTTGTGTGGTCAAAATGCGAATTTGACTATTTGAGTTCGCGGATTTGACTATTGTAATTCGCGAATTTACTCAAAACTTGCAGAGGATTGATAAATCCACGATTTCGATGCGGGTTCGTCAACCTAGGTTGGCGAATTATGGCACTAAGTTCCTAACTTGCTTAAACATCATTACACAAATCATTTAAGAACTAAAGGAGGGGAAATTACATGAGTATGGTTCATAAAAACATTATGAGTTGCAAATTTGACCATACCACACCAAAAGTCCAATATTATCTCAATTTTTCGTAGAGACTTTGTCACTGCCCTAGAGTGTGACCAAAATCTCATGAATTCTGTCACGATGACAAGCTCCTGACAAAGCTTGTCACGGTCAATGACAATGACAAGGACAAGGGAGTGACACGTGAAATCTATCACGGTTAAGGATCATGATATGTTCGTGGCAACACTGAATACAAATATAATCTCTCTTTTCCCTCTTCTTTGTGTGCAACCCGACTTCTAACCTCTTCCTAGGACAAAAATGTAACAACCCGAGGTCTTGGAGACGAGGATTTATATATTTTGGGAGAAATAAATAATATTTTATTGGAGAATAATTAAATTTGGCACTTGAGGCCAAAACTTGGAGTCGTTAGAAAGTGTATCGAATGGCGATTCTGAGGGAGTAGTTGTGTCCGGAAGGGTCGAGAAAGTCAAAATGACTGTACTTGGGGTCTATTTAGGTTCCGAAATAATTTAAGTCAGTTTGACTCGAATTAAAGTCACCGAGTCATTTAAAGTGTGTATTATCATTTAAAGATGTGTATCTTGGGATTTAGGGCTTATTAAGCCTACGGGACATTATTTCTCCAAAGGGAGAAAGAGAAATAGAAAGAAAGAAAGAGAGAAGAATAGAAAGAAGGAGAAAAAGAGAGAGAAAGAGGATTTTCCAGCATCCACGCGATTTCAAGGCGGATTCAGACCATACGAACCCGAGGTAAGTGATTAAACTTGCTAAATAATTGTTGTGTACCATTTATTGCATGATTTGTGGATTAAATCTTTAGGTTTTAGGTTTAGTTTATCAAAACCTAACTTTTGGGTATAATCTTAGATTTAATATATAGATCTTTGATTTGAGGATAGAAATTAGTTTATATGTATTATAGGATGAATATTGATGATATATATGTGATTGGGTTGAAGAGAAATGAAGAGAAAATGATTAAAACAAATTTTGGAATTTTGGCTTACTTAAAAAGTAGCCATTTTTTAGAGTTCTGAAGGGCCGAATCTATTCGGCCTCCTATCGAATCGATTCGGAAATATGCAGGTGTCCATGTCTGAGTGACCAAATCGATTCGGACTCTAGCCGAATCGATTCGGCCTGAGACAGAGTCCCAGGTCTGATGACCCAAATCGATTCGCCTTCCTGGCTGAATCGATTCGCTTGGCCGAATCGATTCGAAAACAGGGCTTTTGGGGGAATGTTTTTCTAGGGAGAATTTCATTCCAATTTGTTCGAGGTTATCGATTGGGAACCTCTATAGGAGATATTTGGGGTATGTTTTGGAGACGTTTTGTGAGTTTCCCTGATAGGAAATCTTTGGAGTCATATTGACTAAATTTGAGGAATATCGATTAGATATTATGGTATTTTCTAAGTGGGGAAGCCCACCTTGATTGGAGACTCTATTGGGAGATAATTATAAATTATTATAGAAGAATGATAATAAGTTTAGTGATATTGGATTTTAGAATCCAATCCCAAATGAGATAACTTTAAAAGGTTCATAAAATGAACTGAACCCTATTATGGAAGGAGAATTACAAATGCTACTTGATGTGCATACGGATATAGAAATATCCTTATTGATGTTTGATTAGAGAGATTTCTCACATAATGAGAATTGCTAATTCAAGAGCATTAGGATAAAAGAATATCTTTAACATGAATTGAATGGAGAAACAATTCATTATTAGAAGCGACATGTGAGCTTTAAGCGAGAAATAGTATAATGTATACTAAGTGGGGATAATGTGTGAGGATTGACGATTAGTGTATCAAAAGAGAGTGATATACTAAATAATGATATTAATTCAACTATGCCTAAGTGCGTAATATTGAAAATGTAAATGATGTGGCAGGTATACCTTATATGACGATATATCTTTATATGTTGTGATGATGTATGTATACCTTATATGATGGTATATATATATATATAGTGAAGCATACCCCCTCCTTGCTATCATTGGGAAGTTGCGTGCGTTGAGGGTGAGCATCTGGGCTCAAAGAGCAGGATGTGGATATTCCCCAGGTCATAGTCGTCCATTGTGATTATTATGCGATATATATATGCATTCTTTTGGGGGTGAGAAGTCGGGGGTATGTGACGTTCTCACTCGCCGGTTAGGAGATATGACCGCTTCCCGAGACGTTGTGTGCGTGAGTTGATCACGAGGTGGGTGTCGTTGAACCCCACCAGGTGGCCCCAGTTTGCTACGTGTATGGGCTGCTGGAAGATGATAGCATGTGAGCCTGCGTCCTCGAGTTATAGTTCGGTTGGATGGTTATTATTTATTGTGCTTGTACTTGGGTGTCGAGGGAATAATGGACCTCAACAACTAACATTGCCAGGATTAGTGTATCGGCGGGGGGGGGGGGGGGGGGGGGGGGGAGGGGGAGGGTTCCTTGTTGGGATTTCGCCTCGGCGAGACGTCCCACGCACGAACCGCAGTGTAATGTTGGAAATTGGGGAGAAGTTAGTCCTTAATGCTCATATTTATATACATATATCACCTATCCCGACAATCGACAGTGCCAGGAGTAGTGTAACGGGGGGGTTCCTTGTTTGGATTTCGCTTCGGCGAGACGTCCCACGCATGAAACGCCGTGTATTGTTGAGAATTGGGAACACTAATTAATTAAAATGGAGTAATAATAATTTGGGTTACATGCATCATGCATTGAGGGCATAATCAATCTCGAGGATCAATACTGTCAGGAGTAGTGTAACGGGGGGGGGGGGGGGGGGGTTCCTTGTTTGGATTTCGCCTCGGCGAGACGTCCCACGCACGAAACGCAATGCCGTATTGAGAATCGGGAGAAGTTTTGTCCTTAGCTCTTGATGCTAATAACTCATATAATTAACTATATATATGTTTATATGCCAAATGAGGGCATAACTAGAATATATGAAATTCTAGTAAGAGAATGTTGATGTATTGTGATGATGTTGTTATGAAGATGGTTATGCAACTTTATATGTTCAATAAATGAACAAATACAAAGAGAACTATGACACTTAAAAATAAAGTAATGTTGTAAATGGAATTTAGATAAGTGTAGATTGCGAGATAAGTCAGATGATCTTAATCGAATATTTATTTTGGGATCTAGTTAGATTTATTTGCCTAATTAGATTTGGGCAGTTATTGGGAGACCACATGCATACGTTTAGTCGCGCGCTCTAGTTGAGAGGTGAGTTGGATTTTAAAGAAGAGTTCGATTCCACCTTAATCATGTAATAATGCATTTATAATTATTATGCATTTTAATGCACTTGTTATAAAATGTTTTCAACTCGGGCTCTGACCCATTTATATTTTCTCCCTCCATATATATATTGTATTACTTTAGGTGTTCCTCCGCAAGGACGCCTTTGATGTTCATCCATTCAGTGTATTCGTGGAGCTGTGGCAGTAGCGGACTGTTGCGGCACTTTGTTTTAGTCGATTCCTATATATTATATATCTATATTAGGATTCAGTTTGTATATTGAGTTTAGACTCAAGGGTTGTAGAATATCCCTTTTTCATTTCTCTTTCGGATTATTTGTATTGTCTTTAACTTGATAGCTTATTCTGGTATTTCATTGTAGAGATTTTGTTGTACATTGTATTGTATCCTTTTATATTATTGGAGTTTGCTCTTATCACTCATCGTAGTTAGATGTGTATCGCTGGGTATGTTTGCATTATTGGTTTTGTTGTTGTTGTTAAATAAAAAGTTTTAAATTTTTGACAATCCACTTTTAATGATTTCGAGTAGTTAGCCTTACATTATTTTAGTATTGTCAGTTGATGTTGAGACTGTGCCATCTGAGATACCTGATTTAACGTAGTATAGGGCTGGCCACTCGTTATTATTTTGAGCGGGTTGTCACAAAAAAATCATCATATTCTCTCTCTCACAGAGAGAGAGTCAGACTCTTCAACATACCTCATTAAACATACCTATGAACATACCTATTTTTTTAAAATAGTAAAAAAATTAATTTTGACTTGATTTTTTCATATGGGTTCATGATATTTCAATGTGCCTCTGTAAAAATATTCAGCTCAAAATAATATTTTTTGTTATTTTTAAAAAATAGGTAAAAAATCTGACAGTTATATAGGGTAAAACTTGTCAGTTTTTTTTTACCTATTTTTGAAAAATAGTAATAAAATATTATTTTCACTTGATTTTTTTTACAGGGGCACATTGAAATATTATAAACCCATATAAAAAATATCATCTCAAAATTATTTTTTTTACTATTTTAAAAAATGGGTATGTTGCTAGGAGGTATGTTGGAGAACCTGACTGTATATATATATATATATATATATATATATATATATATATATATATATGCCCCCTCTTGTAAGGACTCCTTATGGTGCAGACCCCGGTACATACCATTTTTTTAAAATAGTAAAAAAATGATTTTTTTTATGAAGCTTCATGGATATGATCTCCACGATGAGAATATCCTCTCCAAATTTTTTTTATCAAATAATTCAATAAAAAAAACTATTGAGATGAGGTGATATGTAAAAAAAATGGTATAAATATGCATTTTCGACCGTTGAAATATTGGCGATCATCTCACCCACTTTTAAATTGAATTTTTTTATGAAACTTCATGGATATGATCTCAACAGTGAGAAGATCATATCCATGAAGTTTCATCAAAAAATTCAATCAATAAAGTAGCTGGCGCCGACCCAGCATTTTTACGGTTGAAAATGAG
Source organism: Sambucus nigra (assembly GCA_949130495.1). Lineage (NCBI taxonomy): Eukaryota > Viridiplantae > Streptophyta > Magnoliopsida > Dipsacales > Adoxaceae > Sambucus > Sambucus nigra. The sequence continues at coordinate 317,728,429 of OX422215.1, read as the reverse complement.
TATTTATACCATTTTTTACATATCACCTCATCTCAGCGTTTTTTTATTGAATTTTTTGAAGAAAGAAATTGGAGATGATCTTCTAACTGTGGACATCATATCCATGGAGTTTTATAAACAAAATTATTTTTTTACTATTTTAAAAAAATGGTATGTACCGGGGTTTGTACCATAAGGAGTTCTTACAAGAAACTTTTTGTCTCTCTCTCTCTCTCTCTCTCTCTCTCTATATATATATATATATATATATATATATATATATATATATATATATATATATATATATATATATAACTTGTGCATTTTGTTTTAAAATGTGAAGGATTTTGGGTGAAAATGGCAAAGAACACAATTAACACTTTTGGATATTTTTACCGTTCTTCAAATCATCTTAGGTTTTGATAGTTTGATTTGAATATGTTTTAAAGTATAATTAAAATAAATTTCATATATATGCGGCTTACAATTTCAACATTATAGTGTCATGGGCCTCATAAAACACTTTTTTTTTAAAGGAATTAACCTCTTTATTGTTAACCCGTACTTGTTATTGGGATGTTGTGGGGTGGTTGTTATGTTGTTGTTGAATTGTTATTAATTAGGTTGTTAGTTAAGTTGTTGTTGATTCGCACTTGTTGGGTTGCGATTGTATATAATTTAACTAATGATTTAATTACCCCATTTGTTTACACATGATAGGTAATGATTCCTACATGCTATGATGAGGTATCCTTTATACAAATAGTAGATGGGTAAAATAAATAGACTTATAGATGTTTACCGTAGCGGTGCTAACGAGTTTGTAAAATTCGCGAAACGGTGTCTAAATAGTGAAGATTTCACCTGTCCTTGTACATATTATTGAAGTGGAAAACTTTTTGAGTGAAAAATAGTTGAATTACATTTTTTTAAATGGGGTGTGAAATTATCGAGAATGGGCTTTTCACGGGGAAATCCATTTTTCATTTGTCCCTAAATGATCGTCATGTAGGATATCGGTGGAATTATAGGAGGATACCATATAGCACAATATTTTGGATAATCTAATAGACGTTCTTATGGAGTTCATGTGTTGAAAAACAATGAGGATTCTTATATTCCTTGTGATATGGAATACAATGAATCTTGTGGTGGAGGTTCTAATACTTATGACAGTGTTGGGATAAAACTTAATAATGACTCTTTTAGTTTGACAGTCAAATTGACCCAACCAATGTACTCTAACTGCGACAAAAAATAATATAATTTTTAATGCCATGTCAGGTTTCCATACTTTTAAAAGCCCTTTTCATTTGTTTTGGAAATAACATGACTGGAATTTTAAAGTGGGTGAAGGATTTCTTCCCCAAACAAAACACGCTACCAAATAACTATCTGAGTATGAAGAACATTTTGAAAGGTTTGGGGATGAAATATAAATCAATTCATGCATGAGATTATGATATCATAGTATAATGGAAGGAGTACGTAAATTATTATCATTGACCAGCATGGGGGGATCTATATATATGCCAGAGCATTGTTCGAATGATAAGAGGGGCGCACATTCAAAAGTGCCTAAAAAGTATTGAAATATTTTCCCGTTGGTCCCAGGTTGAAGAGATTTTTCATAGTACCATGGATATAAGAGGCAATGATTTAACACACTAGATCAAAAGTAGGAGATAATATCACGCGTCATCCTATTGAGTCAACTATTTGGAAAAGCATAAATTTTAGTCATCAAAATTTTGCTAATGAACAACGTAATATTCATTTGGCAATATCAATAGATGAGATCAATCCATTCGATAATCTAAGCATCAATCAAAGAATATGGTTGGTGATCTTAGTGCCTCTAAATCTCACTCCTTCATTGTGCATGAGACTATAACTTTAGATGTTATCTTTATTGATATCTGGGCCAAAGGAACCATGTTATGACATTGAATTCTACTTGGCACCATTGGTAGAAGAATTAATTGACTTATGAGTAATGGGCGTGAAATCATTTGGTTCCAAAAAATAGGAAGATTTCATGTTGAAAGCTATATTGATCTAGGTAATCCATGATTTCCCAGCTTATGGGACTTTATTAGGATGTAATGTTCCCGGTTAATTTTACTGTCCTATATGTGATGAACAAACGAATATCAATAACTTAAGGACAATAATAAGATTATTTACCATTCCTATAGGATATTTTTTCCAACCAATCAGAGGTTTAGATTTGATAAAATTGCTAACTTTGTATCGAGTTCAGTTGAACATAGGTTACCTCCGAGAAAGCTTTTAGGTTCAGAATTTGAAAGGAGGGCTTCCAAATATGAAGCTACTATGCCGAGGAAAATTTATAAATTTAATAATGTTAATAATAAAAAGACCCATGCTAATAATTAAGCAGAGAAAGGGAGGGAATGATCTCGGAGGTCAATATTATTTGACTTACTGTACTGGAAGGGTAACCACATGCATCATATATTATATATCATGCATGAAGAGAAGAACATCATCTAACATCTTGTGAGCACATACTTAAGTCAAATTCGTTGGAAGGATGGAGAAAAGGAACGACACAATTATAAACTGTTGAAAATTGGGCTACAATTAAGATTTAAAAATATAGTAGTGGGAGGAATATAATACCCCCTAGGGAATATAATTTGATAAGCGAAGAAAGAAATCTTCATTTAGACACACTGCATAATTTGAAAGTTCCCTTTTAATTTTTTTTATCAAATTTGTATAAGATTGTGAGCTATGCCATACATGATTTATAAACGTGTAAGTATCAAGATTGGCGTGTAATCATGCAATTTGTCCATTTGTTATTTAAGCATTGTTTCTCTAAGCTGAAGGATTTGCGAATGGACATTATGCATATTAGCCTTTTCTTAACACTATTGTGTGCAAAAGTAGTCAACAAAAAGCACATCGTGGTTATAAAATCAACTCTGGATGAAGCAACTTGTGTTTATAGAAGTAATTCCCCCAACATTATTTGACATTAGTATTCACTTGTTTGTGCATAAAAGTGATGAACAGATTCTTTATGGCATTGTAAGATGTCGATTGATGTACCCATTTGAAAGGTATATGCAATGAATCTAGAGTCTTGAAAGTTCACGACCTTTTATGGAGAGTCAACCTTGGATTTATGGACATAGAGAGATTAAGTAAGACCATGGCCACGAACTTGATTGATGGATGTGAAAGTTGTTTGAAAGCCACGACCTTGGGCAATAGGCTGTGTAGCTTACCTCAGGGGCTTATAGAGATCCAACATTTGGGTAATGTGGTTTCACAACTAGTTCATTTCATTACCATCAAGTTTTGAAGGTCCTAGAAGTCTTTTAGAGGTATATTTTCGGAAAAGAGAGAACATAGTGTAAATAATAGGTTCCCTAACATTTCCTATAAATAGCAAGCCTTAACACACTTCCCAAAGATATTAGAAACCCTAATTTCCACTTAAGGGAGAGAAAGTGAGATTTTAAGAAGAGGATGAATTATTATCGAAGAAGAGGTCGATGACATTTATTATTCACCAGTGAGGAAGAGGTGGTGGAAAGGCGGTAGAGTGCTACTGTTCATCGGACCAAGTATTTAAGATAATAGGCCTGTCCTCAACCTCTCCTTTCTTTTTAAAACTCTAGTTTCTATGAATTTCATTCAATGAGATGAGCCATTGTCTTATATTTTGAGTATTCTAGGTTTAATACTGCTCATTGATTTATGGGTTTAGAGTCCATGGTCGTTCACTATTCATCGAGATTTAAAAGTATTCTGGGCTTGTAGACCATGAATTTTTACTATTCACTTTGAATCCTTACTTTAAAGGTTTTCTTTTAGGGTTCTTATTTAGAGATTACAGGCTTGCGCAAAAGAGACTTTGAGGATATTCTTATTGATCTTATGAGATTTTTATTAGGGTTTCACCTTTAATCCTTAAGGATTTGAGTTATAAGATATTTAGGGTTTAAAACCATTATTTTATTAAAATATCCTTACTGATCGGGAGTTCTTAACTCCTTCTTTGATGACCGTGGAATTTAAAAAGTATTATGTTACGTCTATTAGTTATTTGAGATGGGATTCCATATGGAGGACACGATACGATTTGAACAACTAAGGCATCATTGTCCGAAAAAGGCCTCCTACTTAGTGTTTGAGGCCCAAATGGTTAACCTTAAGGAGATTGATCCTAACTATGTATCTTGCACCTTGGCAGAGCTCAACCAAGGTTATGGAGTTAAAAATAAACCACAGATCGTTCATCCTGGAGTTAGGCATGAGAGGAGGCCGTAGCCTATGGCATGACTGGGTCAAAAGGCACCTGGAATAAGGTTGAGAAGATTGAAAAGTCCAAGGACATATATACAGGCTGCAGGCTGTAAGGAAAACTAATGGAGATTGAACCTTGGGGTAAGCCAAGGTGAACCAAGAGAAATTAAGCCTTGGGGGAAGCCGAAGAGTGGTGAAATAAGGGAGATTGAGTCTTAAGTCATCAAGGTAATTTGATGGTTTGGGAAATAATATGATCTCCATCCTATTTACTTTTATTGCATACTTCTTCTTATTTGAACTATTTAGCATAGCCTTATTAGTGTATATATATATATATATTATTTCTTGAAATACTAACATTGACAGGTGGGCTAAGAACTTTTGATTCAATCCTTCTTAGGCTATTTGAGTTCCTCCCTTAGATATTCCTTATTTCCTCGAGATGAGTAGTTGTGGAGAGTTTAGAAGCCACAGAGGTCATTAGAGGTTAAGGAGGATTTATTGAATAAGGGTGTTCTGGGGAAATGTTAAATTAAAGCATGTTAAATTTTATATATTTCACTCTTAGTTGTATTTATTTAGTCTTATAATTTTATGCAAAGGATGTATGAGAGAGAATGTTTTTAAGGATTATATTAAAGAATTCTATGATTATTAATGGTTTTAGTATTTATTAAATTTATGTTATGCACTATTAAACTATGATTATTAGATAATCTGCCAACTCCTAAAAGTAAGTTTGCCCAAGATAATTTTTAAAATTTATCCATATGAGAAAAGGTGATATAACCAATCGTCCTAATAAGGGAAGGCCACGAGTGTTGCAATTGGTATCAGATCATTTGACCTTGGAGGCTTTAGGAGTGTCAGAGAAATACTATCTAGATAAACCTATTTAAAAACCTAGAATTAGGATACTAGACTTACATGTGTGTGATACTTGTCAGGAAGATATAACAAGGGGTAACGACAGAAGAGGTATAGGTATCGCAGACAATAACAAAGTGACCGTGGAGCCATCCATCCTCAAAAGTAATGCGCAGGTGCTCGAGGTGGTAGTTAGGTTCGCGAAAGCCTTAGCTAGGGCTATGGCCTCAAGAAATTGAAGAAAGGCCTTTGGGCTGAACCATTGAGCAATTTAAGAAATTGGGACCAGAGAACTTTAAGGGAGAGCCTAGACCTTTGAAGGCCTATGCCTGGGTAAGGAAGATCGAGAAGATATTTAAAGTCCTAGGCTTGGCGAACGAGTGAAAGGTGTCCTTTGCCTTATTTATGCTTGAGGCCGAGGTAGATCATTAGTGCGAGATGATCAAGAAAACTCATCTTAAATGGAATGCTGTAGTTATTTATTGGGCCAAATTTATGGAGCTCTTACTTGAAAAGTATTTCATATCGCGTCCAAGGAGAAGATGGAAGTATAATTTCTATAGTGAACTCAGGGATCAATGTCTGTGGTCGAGTATGAAGCTAAGTTCATGGAGTTATCGCACTATTCCCCTTCCAATGTGGATATCGAGAATAATAAAGCCAAGAAGTTTGAAAGGGGCTTGAAGCGTGGACTCCACAGCAGGGTAGTTGCCTTGAGGCTGCGGACCTTCGTAGAGCTAGTTAATGTGGCTCAGATCATGGTGATAATGATAAGGCCTCACTCCTTGAATCCTCCATTAGTGATTAATACCCCAGTAGGAGGTTTATCAGAGGCCACAACCATATTTAGGGGTTGTGTCGTGGAGATAAGAGAACAATGCTTTGATGCTAAGTTGATTCCCTTAGAAATGTAAAATTTGATGCGATCTTAGGCACAGATTGGTTGGCCACCCATTTGGCGAAGATAAACTGTGATAATAAATACATTATCCTTTGGAAACTTGGTGAGGCCAAGGTGAGTTTTAGGGGAACTAAACTTAGTAGGTATACCTATTGATATCAGCCTTAAGAGGGGTGGGTTTCATGGATATCTAAGCTACGTGATGGATTTTAAAAAGAGCTTGACCGTTTTAGCAGATGTTTCTGTGGCTGGGGAGTTTAGTGATTTTTTCTCAGAAGAATTTCAAGTATTTCCCCTGAACAGAGAGATTGAGTTTACCATTGACCTTATACTTGAGGCCACACCCATTTTAAAGGTCCCATATAAAATGATCCCCATAGAATTGAAGAAAAATTAAAGGATTTTTTGCGTAGTGGATTTATGAGTCAAGCCACTTCCGTTTGGGTTACCCTGATGCTTTTTGTAAAGAAGAAGGACAGATTTATGAGAATATGCATAGATTAAAAATAATTGAATAACGTAACTGTGAAGAATAAGTATCAGTTGCCTAGGATTGACTATCTTTTTTACCAATTAAAGGATGCTAGACATTTATCTAAGATTGATTTGAGGTCGGGATATCACCAACTTATGATAAAGGATGAGAACATTCAAAAAACAACCTTTAGAGCTAGGTATTGTCATTATGAGTTTGGGGTGGTGCCTTTTGGATGAACTAATGCTTTGATTAATTTTATGGATTTGACGAATAGATTATTTAGGCCATTCCTAGATAAGTTTGTGATAGTGTTCATTGTTAACATACTAATTTATTCAAAGTTATCGGAGGAGCATAAGGAACTCCTATGCAGAATATTCGAGGTGTTGAGGAAATATAGGCTATATGATAAATTTTCTAAGTGTGAATTATGTCTTGAGGATATTTTCTTCATCGGCTATATAGTGAACAAGGATGGGTTGGTCGTGGACCCAAGAAAGGTTGGGTCCAAAGTTGATTATGAGGGACAACTACTACGACAGAGGTGAGAAGTTTCCTCAACCTAGTAAGCTATTATCAAAGGTTTTTGGAGGGATTTTCCCAAATTTCCCTACGCTTAACCCAAGTAACACACAAGGACACATAATTTATTTGGTTAGCAAAGTGTGAAGAGGGTTTCTAAAAGTTGAAGTAAAATTAGTGGCTGCACCCATTTTAACCTTGTTTAAGGAAGGAGGAGGTTATGTGATTTATAATGATGCTTCAGGTGGTGGCCTTAGTTATCTATTAATGCATAATGGTAAGGTTATTGCCTATAAATATTGACATTTGAGGCCACATGAAAATAATTACCCCATTAATGACCTTGAGTCAGATGTAGTGGCATTTTCCTTGAAAATTTAGAGACATTACTTGTATGATGAAACTTGTGAGATATTCATGGACCATAAGATACTAAGTTATATTTTCACCCAAAGATATTTTAATATGAGGAAACAAATATGGTTATAATTGATCAAGGATTATGATTGTTCAATTAAATAACACCCGGGGAATGCCAATGTAGTGGCAGATGCCTTAAGTAGATAGGTTCCTTTAATTCTATGAGGATCACTAATCAAGAACGCATCCTAGGAAATTTGGAGACTGTGGTAATTGATTCCATAAGACACAAAGGTCACGAACACTTAAGCACCGTGGACCCTGATCTTCTTAAGATCCACATACAAGTGGAATAAGGAAAGTGGCCAGCCGTCTGATTACATGGCCATGAAATATTCCAATTTGGGGAAAGGATATGTATTCCATGAGATGATGTGATTAACGCCGAGGTGTTGAAAGAAGTCCATTCCTCACCCTTTTAAATTCACCCCGAAATCACCAAAATGTATCAAGACTTAAAAGAATTTTTTGAGTGGACCAACATGAAGAGAAATACTGTAGATTGTTTCCAAATGTTTAATATGTCTATAAGTTAAGGTTGAACATCGAAGACCAGTTGGGATAATTCAACCCTTGCCTATCCCAAAATGTAAGTGGGAAAATATATCTATAGACTTTATTATTCGATTGCCGAGGACACGGAGAGGGATGGATTTCATTTGGGCTATTATGGATAAATTAACTAAGACTGCACACTTTTTGTCCATCAAGACCATGGACAATGTTGATCAAGTGGACAAACTATTTATCAAGGAGATTTTATGGCTCTAGAGAGTTCCTATCATAATAGTGTTTGATCGCGACCCTAGATTCACCTTGGGGTTTTGGAAAATTTTCCAAAAAGCAATGGGGTCACGGTTAAACTTCAGCACGGTCTTCCATCGACAAATGGACGAGAAGACCTAGAGGATGAATCAGAACCTAGAGGATACACTAAGTCCTTGTGTTTTAGATTTTTGTGAAAGTTGGGAAGACCACATACCATTAATGTAGTTTGTGTACAATAATAACTATCGGGAAAATATCAAGATGGATCCTTATGCTACCTTATATGGGATAAGATGTCGCAACCCATAATTTTAGGATGGAGTGAAAGAAAAGAAACTATTGGAAACTGAGCTAATAGAGTCGATTATAGCCAAAGTAGAGTTGATGCAATAATGGTTATGGAGTGCTCAAAATTGATACAAATCTGGTCTGATAAGAAAAGAAGAGATATGGACATAGAGACCGAGGACCATGCATTCCTTAAGGTTTCCACTTGTAAGGGAATTATGAGGTTTTAGAAGAAAGAGAAATTAAGTCAGTGGTATGTTAGACCATTTGATGTACTTAAGAGAATTGGGAAGTCTTACTATAGACTCGCCTTACCCTCAAACTTTTCCCATGTACATAATGTTTTTCACATCCAAATGTTGTGAAATTATATGAGAGACTATGGCCATGTTTTCAACCATGAACCAATTGAGATCTGCGAAGATTTGAGTTGTGATGAGGCACTGATGGAAATTTTAGATTGAAAAGAAAGCGACCGAGGACAAAGAAAATTTCTCTAGTCAAAGTGGTTTGGATACATTAGGCTGTGGAAGAAGCCACTTGGGAGTTGGAATCAGTCATCAGAGAAAAGTACCCACACTTATTATAGGGTGTGGATTGAATTATTAATTTATTTACTTTGATTAAATTATGAAGATGTAATTTCCTAAGTTGGGAAGATTGTAATGACCTTATATATTTGGAAGGCCCCAACCTTATATAGAGCCTCGACTAGGGATTTATGGACTCAGAGATATTGAATACAACCACATCTATGACCTTGATTGATGGCCATAAAAGTTATTTAAAGTCCATGGCCTTGGGCGATAATCCACAGAGCTTTACATTAGGGGCTTGTGAGGACCTTTCGCAAGGGTGATGGGGTGGCATGATTAGGTCATTTCTTGTAAACCAAGTTTTGAAGGTTCTAGAAGCCTTTTAGAGGGATATTTTTGGAAAAGTGAGGACATAATTGTAAACCCCAGGTTCCTTAACCTTTTCAATAAGTAAAAACCCTTGCTATTCTTCCCAAAGTTGTTAGATAACCTTATTCCCACTTTAGAGAGAGAAAGTGAGATTTTGAGAAGAGGGTGGAGTGGTATCAGAGAAAAGGATGAGGATATTAATTGTTCACCAGGGACGAAGAGGTGGTGTAAAGGCGATGGACTTCTACTATTAATTAGACCAAGTCCTTTAGGTAAGGGATATGTCGTCAACCTTTTCTTGAATGTTAAAATCCTAGTTTCTATGAATGTCATTGAATGAGATGAGCCCTTGTGTCATATTTTGAGTTTTTTGGATTTAGGCCATGGAGTTTTTATATTCATTAATTTTTAGGTTTGGAGGCCATGGACGTTTCTTATTCATCGAGGTTTAGAAGTTTTTGGGGCTTGTAGACCATGAATTTCTACAATTCAATTTGAATCCTTATTTTAGAGGTTTTCTCTTAGTGTTATTATTGGGATATTATGGGTTTGATGGAAAGATAACTTAAAGATGGTCGTATTGATCTTATGGCATTTCGGTTAGCGTTTCACCTTTAATCCTTGAGGATTCGAGTTATTAGATATTTAGCATTTAAAACCATTATTTTACTAAAATAACCTTATTGATCAGGAGTTAATAACTCCTTATTTGAGGACTGCGGACTTTCAATAATATTATATTGCTCTTAGTAGTTGTTTGAAATGAGATTTGATGTGGAGGCCACATCACGATTTGGACAGGCGGTCCCAACATCATTATTTAATGAAGACCCCCTGCTTAGAGCTTGAGGTGAAAACGGTTAGCCCTCTGTAGATTGAGCTTAGATTAACTATGGGGCTCGCACCTTAACATAACCCGACCAAGGTTGCGGAGTTAACAGTAGACCAAGAACCGCTTATTATGAAATTGGGCAGGAGAGGAGGCCGCAACCTGTGGCATAATTGGGTCAAAGACATCGGGAATAAGACCGCAAAATTGATAAATCCAAGGCCATATATACAGGTCGTGGACTATATGGCGAACCAAGGGAGATTTATCCTTGTTAGTGAATCTATTTACTCTTATTGCATACTTCCTCTTATTGGCACTATTTAGCATAACCATGTCAGTATATCTATTGCCTCTACAAATATTAACATTGAAAGGTGGGCTTTAGAATTTTTATTTAACCCTTACTTGGCTATTTAAGCTCATCTTTTCCATAATCCTTATTTCCTCATGATGAGTGGCCATAGAGAGTTTAGAAGTCGCGAAGGTCATTAGAGGTCGTGGATGATTTATTGGATTAGAGAGTTTTAAGAAAATATTAAATTAATTCAAGTTAAACTTTAATTAGTTGTATGTATTTAGTTTTATAATGTTATGCAAAGGATGTATAGGAGATATGGTTTTTAAGGATGGTATTAGAGACTTATATGATTATCAATTAGTTTAGTATTTATTAAATAACCTCTTTATGTTATGCAATATCAAATTGTCATGATTGAATAATCTTCCAACTCCGATGATGAAGCCGATGCCTCTTAAAGGTCACGACAAAGTAAGTTCGACCTAAGACTAAAGTTTTAAAATTTATCCATGTGAGAAAAAAAATGATATAGCCCCTCAGCCTTGTAGGTCAAGACCGCAAGCATTACATTGTACGTCCTAGTAAAAATTGATGAAAGTTTAATTTAATTAATTACTTTAATGCATGAGTTGATGAGCTTTAATAACTTTAATATATAGGTTGATGAATGTTTTCAAAGTGTGTGCTAAAAATACAAGGTACATTGAAGGATCTATCATAGAGGAAAACATTACTGTAAAGACCTCCATCTTTTCTAGGGTCCAACCCTAGCACTGGAAGATCTAAGTCAAATAGCAAACAAATTATAGATGATGGAGATGAATTATCCAATGAAAGGAATTGAGTCATAGGTAAAGGAGTTAAATCTAGAAGTTTACAATATAAGCGAGTGGATCATTATATGTTTGAAAACCATGAAAATGTCGACGAATGGAGAGAATAAGTTTGTATTATAATTTTACTTTGTGTTGTATCTAATATACTTGATCACGTCACATGAGGCTAAACTAACTTATAAAAATAACCCTTGCAATCATGTGACTCACAGGGTTAGAATTGGCTCAGAAATTCAAAAATCTATGGCTTAATCTTGAAAACAGGGCGTTAGGATATGAAAACATAATTTAACAAAAAAATTAGAAAAAAGAGGCACGATCACGTCACACGAGATTAAACTAACTTGTAAAAAACTCGTGAAGTTGTGTGACTCACGGGGTAAAAATTGGGTCAAAAATTTAAAAATCTAAGTCTTAATATTGAAAATAAAGCTTTAGGGGTTAAAAGTAATTTAATAACAAAACTACCCCAAACGAGGTATATTCATGTCACACAAGACTAAACTTACTTGAAGAAACAACCCTTGCAACCATGTGATTCACGAGGTGAGAATTGTTATATTATTTCCCAATCTTAAATCGTACATATGATATGTGCTATATTATTTTCATGTTATGCAAAGAAAGTAAGAAATATGTTGTGTTATTTAAATTCTTATATTGTGAATGAGGATTTGAATTAGACTTACATTATATATTATATGCTCATAAATCATATTTTTTTTATAGAATGTTTCTCGTCCAAATACAGGTGAACATCGTACTCCATGTCAAAGTGGGGGGGGGGGGGGGGGGGGGGAGGGGATGGTTATTTAAAAAAAATCGTTGTTTATAGCGCCATCGATTACGTTGTTAAGAATACGATGGAATTTATGATTAGGTCACCGAACCTAATGAGAGTCATAATTGGATTGTGGTATTGTAACTGGAGGAACGTGCCTCAAGACCTAAGATGGCCATTAAGGGGGATCTAGAGGTATTAAAATCTTGATATTTATAGTAAACGATCGACCTTCATTTCATATTTTATAATATATTTGTTGAATGTTAATTCACTAACTTTGTTATTATATGTTTGTTGGACAGAAACAATTCGACGTCCCCCTCGAAGAACGGAATAATATCTTGGCCATTATCCGAGAAAAATGGAAAATGTGGAAAAAAGTCAGGGAAAAAAGTGGGCAAGGCCTAATCATGTGAAGAAAGTGGGGGTGCACTACTCCAATCAGTATAAAAAATCTCTACTGGATATGATATATTAGGGACTATAGGTCACAATCGTCACAAAAGTTAATTATTTGGGACGACAATAATACCCATCTTATATATCTATGTATAAGGGACGACTAGGGTCATCTGTCTCAAATCATACCTAAAAGGGTGTTATATAGGATGTTTTATTAGATTTTCCTAAAAATTTGGTCCCTTAAACCATTATGGGATGGTTTTGTTTTTCATTTATTGTAAATTCCCTCCCATTACTAAATCTCATTTCCCTCTTAGTTTCACGAAACCCCATTCGTCTCCTTCCCCAAATCATATCTCCACCTCAAACCTAAAAACCTCTCATTTACCCCTCATTTCACAACCCATTTTCTCTCTCTTTTCCTCTATCCATAAACATCTCAACGGTTGTGGTGGTTCTTTCTCTAGGCTTTTTGATGATTAATTGATGTCGTAATCTCTCTTGTCTGGTTGTAAGATCTCTCTCCCTCTTTCGTTATCTCCCTCTCTCTCCAGCTCAAATTACTCTCATATCTATTGACGACCTCTCCTATTGTTCAAATTTTTGGTTTCACTTTTGTTTGTTTGGTTGAAATTTTGTACTTAATTCCTGGATTTTGGATTTATGATAGTTTTATGGTAAATACTATGTTACTTTTCTTATTATGTCTCCATTTATGGAATTTTATGCATACGGGTTTGGTGTGTTTAGTTACAAATATGAAAATAAAGAACTCAACTATTGGTCCTTTCAGAAGTACTTTGGAACTTGCTCGTAATATATAAATGTACGTTTTGGTGTATTCAGTGTAATGGTTACATTCATAATTAATTTATAGAGTTTTGGTGTTTCTTATAATTTGTTCTTCTTAGAATGTATAGGGTAGCCCAGTGATGCTGTTCATGTGGTTGTCTAAAAGATTCCGCTTGGCGACTCCTCCAGAATATCCTTTGTCGGCCATACCCAACTTCTTTTTTCGCTACTTCATCAGTGTTGGCCTATATGTTGAGAACTGGGAGAATTGGTTTATGGAGCACGGGGCTCGTGGGCTGTATTAGTCCGTGCCTTGGTGGGGACAGTTGCAGCCTGTTCTGGAGCTAGGAGAGTATTCATATGTGCGGCTGGTTGATCTCAGCTATACCTCTTTTTATTTCCCTTGGCATCTTCTGCGCTAATTTGGTTGGGCGCAGGTCGTGCCCCCTCGGACCTCAAATTTCTTTCCAGTAGAGGATTTGACTGAGCGTCTGCGTCTGTTACTTTGATCTCTGTGGGAAAATCGGCGTCCGTCGACCCGTCCCTCTCAGTCTGTCGGGAAGGTTTGGCATGTCTCCAAAGATTATATGAAGTGGTTATGGAGGAAAGTAGTCAGCAAGATGTTGGCAGTAGAGACTGGTCAAAGGTGGTTTATTTTATCTGACTCTATGGAATGGGGTGTTGTGGTCTTTTCGAATATGGTTAAGTCTCATCGATCCATGGAATGTTTGCGACACTTTATTCAGGCAGGGGGTCCTCAGGATGTAGATGATGAGGGTGAAAGCTCTTCTGGTAGGGGAGTTTATTTGTGTAATAGACGTGGGGGATTTTATCTGGCTTTTTATGGTAATAGGGGAAGGGAGTTATCTTCTCCTTTTTCTTGTCTAATCCGTACTGTAATTTCTTATTAATGAAATAAACAAGCTTCTGATCATCCAGCTGGGCCTTTCGATGAATTTTGTATTTTGAATTATCTATACCGATCGCTAAGGCATACATAATCCTTTTGTTCAAGTAGATGTTTAGAATGAACTGTCGTTCTCGGTGATAAGAAAAGAATATATTTTTGTGAAAAAGAATGGCCCGCGCTCACGTGAGATGTATGAGCTTCCTACGTACCTCCGGGTTTTTGAAAAATTTTAAAATAGTTTTTTGTAGAGGATCAGGCCCACGTAGTTCTGGGTAGAGGGAAATGAAGAGTTTTTTTTTTTAGAATAGAAGGGGGATGAGAAGAGTCATAGCGCGTCGAGATTTCAGACTAGGGGTAGAATTTCTTGAGACGGTCCAGATTGACTGGATGAGCCATCTCTTCCCCATCCAGGTCAGTGAGCATGGCGGCATCGCCAGACAAGATTTTCTTCATAATGTAAGGGCCGCTCCATTTGGGCTTGAATTTTCCTCTGGGGTCCCAGATGGGTTCTATTATCTCCTTGAGGGCTAAATCCCCCTCCCGGACACCGCGATCTTTGACTCTCTTGTTGAATGATCGCGCTATTCGGCGATGGTACCCTTGTATGTGGTATAAAGCCTTCAATCTCCTTTCGTCCAGGAGTGTCAGCTGGTCAAGACGGCTTTGGCGCCAGTCTTCTTCACTAACCTTGCCTTCGAGCATGAAGCGTAGAGAGGGTATTTCCAGCTCCACAAGTAGGACTGCTTCCATACCGTAGACCAGAGAGTAAGGGGTAGCCCCAGTAGAAGTTCGGATTGAGGTTCGATAGCCCCAGAGGGTGTACGAGATCTGGTCGGCCCAATCCCTACAACTTTCGGTCATCTTACTGATGATGGATTTGAGGTTTTTGTTGGCGGCCTCAAATGCACCATTGGTTTGAGGTCGTTAGGGAGAAGATTTGTGTCTCTGAATCCCATACTCGTTGACTACTTCTGTGACTTCTGCCTCGAAGTGCAAAACGTTATCTGACACTAGCTCATGCGGGACTCCATATCGACAGATGATATTTTTCTTGATGAATTTGGCCACCTTCTTGGCATTCAATACTGCATATGATTCAGCTTTGACCCATTTGGTGAAGTAATCGATGGCAACCAGGATGAACTCATGTCCGTTTGAAGATTTTGGTGTAACCTTCCCTATGATGTCGATACCCCAGGTGGAGAATGGCCATGGAGAGGTCATGATGTATAATTCTCGCGGAGGCAAGTGTTGAAGATTGGAGAACTGTTGGCCTTTAAGGCATCTCCGAACATAGGCGGTACAATCCTAGGCCATGGTGGTCCAGTAGTAGCCTTGTCGGATGATCTTTTTGGCGAGCATGTGACCATTCATGTGGATCCTACATTCCCCGCTGTGGATTTTCTGCATTATCTTTTCAATGTCAGCCCCTGCGATACAGTGAAAATGAGTTCCATCAAAATTCCTCTTGAGTAGTGCTTTAGGACAGATGATGTACTGGGCGGCCAGCCTTCGGAGGGTAGCTCAGTCGTTCTTGTTGGAACCCTCGGGATACCTACCATACCTGAGGAGGCACCAAATATCATAGTACCAGTAGTTGACTAGCTCAGGATCTTCTGTGGTGACGAGCTCAATGTGGTAGCAGTGGGTTGGTTTATCTTGCTTTTGAACTAGGATGGGGGTCATTGTTATTCCCTCAGGCATGTCGACCATAGAGGCCAAGGTAGCGAGAGCATCGGCTATGTTATTCTTTGATCGGGGTAGGTAATGGAAGGTGATATCTTGGAATTGGGAGGCTAACTCTTCTAATTGGGCGTGAAAGGGTTGGAGCTTTTCATCCTTGACTTTCCACTTTCTGAGCACTTGACCGATGATGAGGGAAGAATCCCCATATATGTCAAGTTATTGAATACCTTTCTTGAGAGCGAACTTGAGGCCAACCGTGCATGCCTCGTATTTCGTTATGTTATTGGTGCATGGGAAATCCAATTTGATGGCGATGGGATTATAGGAGTCATCTGGGGTAACCAAGAGTATCCCAATGCCATATCCCTTTTTATTGGCAGCACCGTTAAAGAACATTTGCCATCGGAGGTTGTCTTGGGTAGTGCAAAGAATATTCTCATCTGGGAATTCAGATATCTAGACATTAGCTTCTTCTATGGGGTAATCCGCGAGGTTGTCAGAAATGGCTCTTCCTTTAACGGCCTTTTGTGTGACATACACGATATCGAACTCGATTAGGAGCATCAACCATCGGGCCATTCGGCTGGATAAGGCGGGTTTCTCAAGCAGGTATTTGATGGGATCCATTCAGGATACGAGTTTGATGGGGAAGGCGAGCATGTAGTGTCACAACTTTTGGGTGACCCAGACAAGTGCGACACATGATTTTTCTAAAGCAGTGTAGTTGACCTCGTATACGACCAATTTGCGACTGGCATATTAGATGGCTCTTTCTTTGCAGAAGTCTTCAAGGTATTGGGTTAGCAAAGCTCTGGCTGCAGTGTCGATTATGGTTAGGTATAGGAGCAAAGGGAGACCAGGCTATGGTGGCATGAGAACTGGAGGTTGGGTCAGATATTGTTTGATTCGGTCAAAAGCTTCTTAGCAGGCCTCATTCCAAACCTTTGTTGAATCCTTTCGGAGGAGCTTAAAGATTGGTTCACAGATGGAGGTTAGCTGGCTAATGAAACGGATGATATATTGTAATTTCCCAAGGAAACCTCGGACTTCCTTCTCTGTTCGGGGAGGTGGCATCTCAAGTATCGCCTTTAGCTTGGCGGGATCTGCTTCTATCCCCTTCTCACTGACCATAAATCCTAAGAGTTTTCCCTTTGTAACGCCAAAGACGCATTTCTGTGGATTGAGACTCATCGGATACTGCCGCAGTCGTTCGAAGAACTTTAGGAGAGCGGGAGCATGACCTTCTCTAGTTTTGGACTTAATAATCATATCATCCACATAAACCTCGACCTCCTTGTGGATCAGATCGTGCAGGATGGTTGTGGCAGCCCTTTGGTAGGTAGCCCCAGCATTCTTGAGACCAAATGGCATAACGGTGTAGCAAAAAGTTCCCCATGGGGTGATGAATACGGTTTTTTATTGGTGGTCGGGGTGCATCTTGATTTGGTTGTATCCGGCAAAACCGTCAATGAACGGCTTGAGAGCATGACCGGCGGTGTTGTCCACGATCATGTCGATATTGGGTAGCGGATAATCATCCTTCGGAGAGGCTTTGTTTAAATCTCGGTAATCCACACACATTCGAACCTTTCCTCCTAATTTAGGCACAGGTATTATGTTGGCTAGCCATATGGGATATTCGATCACTCGAATGAAGCCTATGTTTAACTGTTTGACCATCTCTTCCTTGACCTTGAGCGGCCATTCAGTGCGGAGCTTTCTCAACTTTTGTTTAACTGGCTTGTAATCTGGGAGAGTGGGGATATCATGCTGAGCTATTTCAGGACCAATACTGGGCATATCATCGTAGGACCATGTGAAGACATCCACAAACTCCTTTAGAAATTCTTCAAGTTGTGCGCGCTCATGCTCGTCAAGGGTAGCCCCTATCCTAATCTCGTGCAGTTGGCTACTAGAACCGAGATTAATAACAACAATCTCAACTTGATCGCGGTTATGTTGCTTGTTTTTAACCTTATTTAGATCAGTTAAGAATTGTTCATTTGCAAAATCATCATCATCAATAGATTGATTAGAATCTAAACAATTAATGTAAGTCACGGCAAGATACTCAAAATCTTCATTTATTTCATTGATAGGAAAAACAACATTGAGAACCTCATCAAAAGAGGTCTCGATTACATTTAAGCAAGGATAGACAATAGTTAAAGAAATAGGGTAAACATTGGGGTTAGGGGAGATTTCAAGAGGTAGAACTGGCTCAACATGCCAGTTGAGGAGAGGTGTATCAGCAACTTTAATCAGACGGGATGGGTCCATTAATGTAGTGCCTGAATGAACCATGCAGAGTGCCAGCCCTAGTGTCTGCAAGTTGCAGGAATCTTTGGGATCACTTTCCTCAGTCTCTTCGGTATCTTTGATGAGCGATTGTACGCGATGTGGGGAATTTTCGGCCCATGGGTATCTATCTTGGAAAAAGATCTCCATTCCAGGCTTCATCTTCTTGTCTGTGTGGTCGTACCATGGTTCTGGAAAACTGCAAAAGGGGAAATCCTCGCCTTCTTTAATGAATCATCCATTTAAGGAATTTCCTGAGATGGTTCAGACGTAGTCTAACCCTCTTTTAGATCGAGTCTAGCGGATCATTCTAAGCTCTTTTTCTGATGGTTGATACCCCAAGCCGTAAGGAGGGAAATCTTTCTTCAGTTCGATGGGCTCAAGTATCCCTTACTGCCTTCGCCCTACCCCCAGTTCGGGCATGAAGTGCATGTTTCTGAACATCTGAATCACATTGACATTTCCATGAGAGTCATATTTTGGACAAACTCTTTCTTTGCAACCATCCCCTGCCAGGAGTAGGGATGGCTCGACTCGGAATCCTGACAGGAGCATATCATTTGACCCATGCTGTATCTCAAGAATTGGACTGTTGGTGCTTGCACCCTCGACATTGTCATCGTCACCCAAAATGGTGATGACTCGCCCATCGGCGAAGAACTTTAATTTCAGATGGAATGAGGAAGAGACACCCTTTATACCATAGATCCAGGGTCATCTGAGCAACAGGTTGAAACAGGTCGGGATATCAATGACTTGGAATTCGACAATAGGGTTTATAAGTCCAACCCCTATTGCAAGTTTTATGGATCCCATCACCTCACGACGGGTGTTATCGTAGGCACGCACAGCGATGGAGGTTGGAGCGATGTCTCTTTCTTTCAGACCTAAACATTTGAAGGTTCTCAATGGGCAAACATTCAAGGCGGATCCGTTATCGACAAGAGAGAGCGGCACAACCTTCCCCATAACTTCGACGGAGATGTTGAGTGCATGATTGTGATTCGGCCCAATTTTAGGGATTTCTTCTTCAGAAAATGATAGCATTCAGGTAGAGGTCAGGGATCCGACTAGATTTCCCGCCTCCTCTGGTGTGGTAGAGGGAGGAACTATAGGTCCAGTGAGTAATTTGATTAAAGAATTTCTGTGTAGCTGGGAAGACATGAAAAGCCCCCATAGAGTGATGTTAGCTTGATTTTTCTTTAGTTGATAAAGGATCTTACTCTCCTCAATGGTCATCTATGGCATAGGAAGGTTTTCAGCGCCCTTCCCCTTGTCATTTTCTAGTAGTGATCTAGTCATGTGATTTATCGAAGAAGAGAAAAACATGAATCCAATTTCTTCATCGATCTTAGGCTGCTCTGCCACCCTATTTATTTCTCCGAGGAGTTCTTCAAATGAGATCATCCCACATATGTCAACTACTGGGCCAACTCTTCCTAAAGCTTGTTCTTCGCTCGAATCTTTGAATCCTTCCCCCCATCTGGTGGCAACAATTTTGTCTTTACCTATAAATTCGATGCATTCCACAACTTCAACGGCTTCTTCATACAAGTTCTCCCATTCTGTGGGGATATGTGTGACTGAAGGGACCAAGCACCCTTGTAGCTTCAAAGTGTCAAGTAACCCGGTGATACTGCAAATGCTGTTGATTTGCCTGAATCATTCTGCCATAGTCTAGACAACATCATCTAAACTGACTTCGTCGGTTGGTACCACCCACTTGTCTGAATCTTGGGCCCATTTTCGTGCCTTTAAGAATAGTGTGCTGAATTTTTGGCAATCGATGACCACCTGTGAGGGAAATTTCAGCCCGAACTCTAGGAGTTGATTTAACACCTCTAACAATTCCATACCTCCATTTTTAGAATGGGTACGGACAGTGATGCATGCTCTGATAAGGAGTGACAGTGCCTGATCAGCGAGGCTAGTAGGTTGTAGGAGGAAATATGGGTAAATTTGAAGAGGTTTAGGAGGGTATAGGGGTGCGATTTGAGTTGAGGGATCGAAATCTGGGTTTTCTTCTAAGAAGATGGCATTGGTGTGATTTGGGAGGGGGTTATGGGTAGTGTTTGGCTTAGGATTGGCTGCTAGGGCGATGGTACCCCGGTCAATGAGATCTTGGATTACGTTTCGAAGGTGAAAGCATTGGTCAGTGGTATGGCCAGCAGTTTGGTGGAAGGCGCAATGAGCATCGATCTTGAAGTTTCTTGGGAGTGGATTTGGCAATGGCCGTGGATCCAAGGGTTTGATGAGGTTTCGACTTAACAGGGCTTGGTAAACTTTGGAGAGAGGAGCATGAAGCTCAGTGTATTCCCTTCGGACGGGAGCAGGGCAACTTTCTGGTGCCCATGATGTGGTTGGTTGAGCGATGTTGTTGATGGTTGAGACTGCAACACTGACATGCTTGTTATATTTTCTTGGGGTGAGCTGTCCGGACACCTTCGGTTCTACTTCTGTTTTGGCAAGACCTTCCTCAATTTCTACTCATGCCTCTCTGAAAGCTCGAAAGTGGGGGTAGTATTGTCCTCCCATGGTTGCTCGGACATGGGGCAAGAAATTCTTCTTTACTATGTTGACTTGTTCCTCCTCAGATGGCCGATTGGTCATGGTAGCTGCTTTTTCCCTCCATCGGGCTATGAAGTTACTGACTGATTCTCCAGAGTTTTGTTTGAGCAGCTCTAAATCATGGTGGGTGACCTCAAGCTCTTTATTGTATTTGTACTGCGACATAAATTCTTGGGCTACATCCTCCCGGCTACGGATTCTGGACTCTTCGAGAGATAAAAACCATCGGAGAGCGCTATCCTTCAAAGTTTGTTGAAATAGTTTGGCCATTACTTCTTCAGAAGCCCCTAAGAGAGTCATGGAACGGTGATAACTGCAAAGATGGACAATCGGGGGTCCACTCCCTCCAATTTATCGATGTTTGGCATCTTAAACTTCTCGGGTAATCTCACTTTAGGATAAGGAGACATATGGGTGTAGTCCATGTAATTCCCAGAGATTCGGGTTTGGTTAAACTTCTTGGTGAGCATCTTGAGATCCTCTTTGACTTTATTCAACTTCTCCTCCTTTGGATCAGCGACCACAAGCATGTTAGCCACAGGCTGGGCAATGTTTGGCATCGAAAGCTGGGCAGGCGGCGGCCCATTGGCAGGAGGGTCACGTGGAGCGTGCTGATATTCTTCCGGGACACAGATAGGCTCGGGTGGACCCATAGAACGAGGGAAAAGGCCTCGATCTCTTGAGGAATAGGAACTTGGTTTCGTTGTATTTCTCGGACCTCAGCTTGAAGGTTGTCAATCTTGGCCACGAGCTGAGCTAGGACTGTCGGCAGATCCAGTTGTATGACTGGTGCTTGATCTGCATTCTCCATGGAAGATGGATGGATTCCGAACTCAAAAGAAGTAGTAGAGGAGCGGATGAAACTCCGTGGTGATTTGACTGAAGACCGAAGCCAATAGGGAGCCAGGCCAAGGGCTTGCAATCGTCCTGAGAAGGCGTAGGATAAGATTTATTTTTAAGAAATAGGGAAGAAACTATTTTTGGATTTTTTGATAAAGAAGGGAGAAATGTTTTTGGATTTTTTTTAAGTAGGGAGAAATGTTTTTGGAGACAGAACTTAGCATGATTATTATGATTATTATGTTCTCACTTGTATTTAATTCTCCTAAATGCAATGCCGGACGGGACCTGAGCCTGGAAAAGTGGGGTTTTTAATATATGCAAAGCTACGGTTTGGACATGTAACCAGGCTTACGGACAGGGTCCCGCTTTAAAAAAATGCGCTAAAATTGGGCGGCAGGCCAACCCGGAATTTCGGCAGAGTTTCGGGTTGAAACCGACAATCTAAAGTGCGTGTCCTAGGTTTGACACCTATATGCGGGTATGCAGTTGGTTGGGTGAATCGGCATGGGTTCCCCCCTTTGGCGTGACTTCCACGATATACGTCTTACTCTTGCGGGTAATCGGTACGTGTGGACAAGTCATTTGATATACCTGAGTGTACGTGAATTGCCTCACCATATACCTCGTGGGGACGATATGTGTGAGAGCGAATTCGATATACTCGACGTACGTGAACAAATTCCCTATTATATACCTCCCGTCATGACTTCAGTCAAGCGGTATGATGCGGGGGAACCGTTCAATATACGTCGAAGGTAGTAGGCCAATGGAAGGTGAGAGTCATATCGCTTAGGCTAACTGCGACCTGCCGGACCAGCGCCCATCACGAAGTGACCTTCCAGTTACTGGGCAAAATTTGGTCAATAGCAATGCTCTTTGGTGATATCGTGTGAATCATGCATGATTCTCTTATTAGTATCTTATGATGAGAATGCCTTTCTTGATTATGCCAAACAGGGAGCAAAGTACGAGTAACCAAAAGGTACACCAAGTATGGATGAGTGATGCGTGCAACATGGGGATATACATGTGATCCTAGGTGCATGTGGTGTGAGGTGTACATGGAGACTTTTCTACAAGTGTGCGAATAGAAGCATAAGCATGGGGTACATATGAGAAAGGGGAACATGCAGGTATGGGGAGAAACATAAGAAAATATAGCATTCATGTAAATAGAGTCAAGCCCTCAAAATATATTAATCCCCAGCAGAGTCGCCACTGTGGTCATCCCCGATCCCCGCCACGGAGGAGAAGGATCCTTCGGGTCCCGCACATCCCTCTTGGGAGAGCGCTTCGACCGGCGTCGATTTGTGAGGTGCAAAAAATGTAGAGAGATTTAGAGTCGCCAGTCTATTTTACTCAAAACAGACAAAAGAAAAAGGGGAAGCCACCCCGAAGGATGGCATCCAAAGACATACTGGTGCGTGCGAAACCAAAATGATTCGAGAAGGGTTCGGAGGCTTAGTTACGAAATGGGAAGGTGTTAGCCACCCATTCCGCCCTTTCGATCTCTCATGAATATTTTATATTTTCCTTTTGTTTCCCCCCGTGATATGTGTGCATGTGTATATATAGAATGGAGGTAGGAATCCTCAACTTGTATCATGAAAAAGATAAAGCGAGTCATCCGTAGGAAGATATAAAAGTAATATTAGAAAAATAAGATTTACGCGATTACCCCTACGTTGACCGTTATAATGGAACGATAACGCATATGGAGCAATACGTTATTAAGGGCAAGTATATAGAATATAAGAAAAATGGATTTAGAGAAGATAGAAAATGAGAGAAAAAAAGAGAAAAAGGACTCGAGTCCCGGGTTTTACCCCAAGATGCCTACGTAGCCTATAAAGGCATCAAAGTCCACGTAGTTCGCATACAAAATGAGGGGTGGGGTTTATCCCATAAATCCAAATTGGGAATCTCTTATTTGTGAGTGTGTGTGTGTAGAAAAAGGGTTTTAGATTGTGAGAAAAGTGTGGAAAAAGTGTGAGAATCCCTACTTGGAATTTATGAGCAAACCCTTTTTTTCTTGTTTTTTGGGTTTTATTTATATGAAAATAGGAGATGTGCAATAATAATAGATAAAAAAGTATATTAGGATGTGTGAAATGAGATAATAAAAGTGCTAAATAAGAATACAAGTTATTGAGAATTTAAGAGAATTTTAGAGAGAGTAGAGAAAGTTGGACCTTCTTGAAGATCTTGAGCTTGATCTTGAACGTTGGAGAGCAATCCTTGCAGTTGGATGATGATGGAGAGTGGATAATTCACCAAGTTTGATGAAAAGGATGATGAAAAGTGGAAGTAAAAAGGGGATTTGGATGTTGAAATCACGCTGCCTTCGAGAGAGGATTCTGGGATTCGTTCAGAGAAATTTTTATCATATTTGGGCTCCCATTGTAAATGAGGTGAAGGCCTCCTTTTATAGGCTCAGGTCAGTGCCGATCGGCATAGACCCCTTCCTGCCTATCGGCAGGCAGGTGCCGATAGGCAGGGTCTGAACCTGCCAATTGGCAGTGCGCTTCACGGTTTTTTGGAAAATCGGCCGCCGAGGGTAAACCGTTGGTCAGAATCGCACATGGGGCATACCGTTGGAAAGGTAATTCAGAGATCTTCGAAAGTACTTTGGATCGCTCCCGACTTCAGGAGTTGACTTTGGGTCAAATATGGCTCGAAAGCATTTGTCGGTCCATTGGACGGGGAATCGCTCGGACGCAAATGGATCGTTCGTCCGTATGGTAAGTCTAAATTGCACACGGGGCAGACTGTTGGAAAGGTTAGGAGATGTACTTCAACATTCCAAAGAGTTCGACCCGGTTTGGAGAGTTGACTTTGGTCAACCGGGCCCGGGAAGTGCTCGGTGGCCACCCGGAGTCAAACGGATCGTTCGTCCGCATGGAAAGTCAGAATCGCGCACGAGACAGACCGTTGGAAAGGGTATTTAGTTCCCTTTGAAGATTCATTTAACCTTGGTCGAGCTAAAGAGTTTACTTAGGTCAAATAGGGCCAGGGGGTGTCCGTGGCCTCTAGGTCAGGTTTTGGACGCAAATGGATCGTTCGTCAGTATGGTAAGTCGGAATCACACACGGGGCAGACCGTTGGAATGGGTATTCAGTACCCTTTGAAGATTCGTTGAGTCTCGGTCGAGACGAAGAGTTTGAATTTTGGGTCAAACTGAGCCGGGGAGTGCCCTATGGCCTTCAGGTCAGTACTCGGGACATGACCTGGGTTTACAGTGATGAAAGGGGGTACTAGGGACCTAAGGAGAGTTAGGGGGTAATAGAATGGGGTGTCTACACTAGATAACACTCTCAAGTAAATTATCTCCACGTTATAATGAAAAAATCCTCACAACCACCACCGAGGATGTCGGTCATTAATGGACAAACCACATAAATATTTTACTCTTTCCAATTACTTTAATATTTCTATCATTATTGTGGGGCATTCTACTTTATTCCCCTACATTCATATGTGCAAGTTCAGTCTTCGTATGTGCAAGTTCCTTACCATTTCCATCCTTATCACACTATCCCCATGATTTTAGTGATGAGATAATCATCCATATGTATGTGAGGATAGAAATTCAGAATTAAGAGTTTGTATAAAAGAGTGATTAATATTCATACCACAATAATCTAAAACTAAGAGCTTTCATAAAGTGAAAATAAACCATCAAAAATTCAACATTGGCTAATAGCAAATCCAAATACCAATAAAAAACTCCACATATATGTGTGTTGGGTTTAATTCATTATGATGTTTAGATGTTATCTCATTTGGAAATAATTTCATTTTTGTCCCACGTATCGGGACATGAGATTACCATATTAGTTCAACACATTAAGCTGATGGACCACATCTTTTATCATAAAAGGTAAATAACTAATTTTGTTGATTTTTATTTTCTTTCAAAATATTCATGGATTTTAATTTCACTGGAAATATTAAAGAAATTGATGATAAAAGTGAGGGATATATTAGTACTTTGATTTGACATGCATGTGAATTTACTAAAGATACAACTATAGGATAATTATCCAACCATATCAGAACAGTTGACACGTGTCCAACAAACTTGATAAGTGATTAAAACTCAATGATAAGGATAGGTCGATCAGCGAAAATATCGGGTTCGTATTCACTCAATCAAATCTTTATGTTCTATATTAATGTAATGCACACAAGTGGACCAAGGAGAATGTAATATTTATTTTCAAACATAAAATAAATAAAAAGGAAAGCAACACCCCGTGGATATAGACACATTGTTGACTACATAAATATTGTGTCACTGTGTGATTGATTTTTATTTTTGCTTAGATTATTTGTTTGAATCTATAATTATGGGATTTTACAACCTAGACAATTGGTGTCTTCTGTGGTAATCGATTTCTTTTTCTCACTAAAAAACCAATGAGAAGTTATGTCTCACTCACACATCCCATGATATTCTTCGAGCGATGACCATTAGAATGACCAAAATAAACCTCCAGGACCTAGAATAGTCTGAGGTCCACCCTAATAGGTGTCGTAACACTCTTAGCTCAGGTTACTTTCGCCATGAGGAATAGAATGTGGAGATTAATGAACATCCATGATCCAGCTAGAATTAACCACTTGTGGATGCCTACGAATGGTGACTTCATCAACATTACGATGCCACGCACCCCCAATAGGAGGAGAATGCATGTTTGAAATATCGGCTGAAAATAATTGAGAAAGATCTACATAAGGACAAGCATAAACGACATGGCCAAACACATATCCCTCAAGAGAGAAAAATTCACAGCCGAGGAAGGTTCTCATGACATGATAAGGATTACTCCATGCATATGAGCCCTTCAGAAAAGAAGAACCAGGAAGGAGGTCACCGCAAGAAAGATCTTCACAAATTCATTCGATGAGAGATGGATGAGCACCTAGATTTAAAATATGTAATGGGAATTGTCCAATAGGTCCCTTATCATCCATATGAAGTCTCTTTCCTGAAGATCGATATAGCAACCAAAACCTCCTAAGAAGTTCACCACCCCTAAATTTAAAATATATGATAGGAAAATGGGCCCCATCGATCATGATTACCATTATCGAAAAGTTATGACTCCCTGGAGCAACAATAAAGGCCTAATGTGCCATATATTCCCTTATAGTTTTGGGGATATCACATAAAAGTTGTTTAAGAATTGATATGACCAAGTATGACCTCATGTCAGGATGAGGCCCCAATCTTCAGCAGAAAAGCTTCAACAAGGAGCTCACAGGTCGTTCCCAAGACTCATCCAGAACTAGGGTCAGCCTTGTACACATAACCTCAGCCATCAATAGGCCGAGACCCCAGGGAAGCATTTCAGTTAGAGGGACGTCTGTCATCCTCTATCCAGCCGACATCAGGGAATTGCCTGCCTAGTTCGCCTTAGCCTGAGCTCCTGAGTCGAGACCACACTTTCCATCTCCTAACATTTAGTCAAACACTGCATCATCAACCTCATACTCGGCTATATCAAAACCTCTTCAAACGACACCAGACCATACGAGAAGTAGAAGGTTCTAAGGTTGTGTGTACCATGTGAGCCCTTCTGTTATAACCTGATTATTCCCTCACATGGGGGGATATTGCATCATCTTCAGTTACATGTGATGTGGATAGTTGTCATCAGCTTAGTGGATGTCTTCATCAGCACACGCCTAATGTATGCTTAAAGGGTGAATTAAACCCCTTAGGCACTATATATACTTGTCTTCTATCTCTTGTAAAGGGGAAAAAAATAGTAACCCTATTGAAACTCTGTTAAATTCACTACAAGAGAGAGATAACTTGAGTGTTTGTATACCCAGGCAATTAGGGCCTTATTTTAGTGGACTACACACACTGCACAGTGGATGTAGGCCATAATTTAGATGAACCACTTAATTCTGGTGCTCAATCCCTCTTTGCCTCATCTTATTCTTTCTCTTACTATTATATTGCATGTTTGCTGCCATTATACTACCTATTTGAGATCATTTTTATTATGACCTTGTGGTGACCTTATGGTACCATTTTCGGTATCATCAGTCTGGCGTTGTCTATGGGAATGAGAATTATCATCTCTTCCCTAATCTAGATTATACTCATAGGATCTCTGGTGGTGAACCAGTCCTCCCCTCTACTGGAGTTGTTTCACCATTGAAAGAGATCTTGTTGAAATCCTAAGCTTTTACTCTCCAGTTTATAGCTCATCCATCGGGTGTGAAACATGGAATCAGAATTTCTACCACCAGCTGATCGTCCTGGCTCCCATCACACACCTCCTCAGTCAGAGATAGTGGAGGTGGCAGTGGCATTGAAGTCATTGGTGGCCAGTCAATAGGCAATATAGGAGACATTGGCCGCCTTCAGCCAAAATGTATTTGTGAGACCCACGGGGATAACTCCAGATATGATTACTTCGATAACCCAAGAGCAGCATCCAGTCGCCAATGGACCACCCCAGGCGCCACGTAAGGAGTTACATCTTATTTATTGGTGGAGGGACATTACTGACCCTGGGCGTTTACGCCTAGGGAAGCAAGGCCAAGCCTACCTAGAGGACCGGTATGATGACTATGGGGCCGAAGATGCTCAGGCTGAATGCTAGGATCCATATAAAGTATCAAGAAACACTATACACCCTATCCAAGCTAGTTGAGGACACTGTAGGAGTCCTTTTCATGATGATCAACAAAAGGTATCAACTTTTAACCGATTGAGTAGAGGGTCAACCTTTGAAAGGCTCGACCAAGTGGGGGATCTTAGAGATCGATTGTCTAGGTCAAGGAGAATTGTCAGCTCTAGAAGAAAAGGAGCAATGTGTCGACCCAATGCATCCGAGAAGAGGGGTTGGGAGAAGTGAACATCTGATACAGGTCTGTGGCAAGAGAACCCTTGGTTTGATCGACTGAGGTGGCAGAAGATAATATCGACCAGGCCGATGTTATAGCAGCGACCGAGAGACCCTAGAATGACTCAATTCAAAGGTTGGAAGACAAGATTGGGGACATCTTCAAATACAAAGATCCCTTACAAAGGGGCTATTTAGAAGGCTCTCCCTTCGTGGCTAGGATTGTCAAATTTCCAACCCTGTCCAAGTTCAAGCCACCAATGATCACTCCCAAGTATGATGAAAGAACTAATCTGGTTCACCACATTGAGATATACCAGTCAGTTGTAGACATCTACTCAATCTCAGATGAGATGAGGTGTCGTGCCTTTTCAAGCACTTTGACTGAAGTAGCTCATGTATGCTTCACTTCACCCCCAAAGAGTTCAATTGAGAACTTTAAGCAACTCGCAAAAATATTTATACATAACTTATGATTCAGGGTAAGACCCCAAAAAAGACTACTCACATGTTGTATGTTAAACAGGAAAAGAATGAGAGTATCAGGGGGTACATAGCAAGATTCAACAAAGAAAAGTTAGAAGTTGAGGATTATGAAGAATGTATTACAATGACAGCACTAATGGGAGGTCTATAGAAAGGGATATTTCTCTGGAAGCTTGCTGAGGACGCACCGAAGTCTATGGCCAAGCTATTGTCAATGGTCAGCAAGGTCATGAAAGCTGAGGAAGATATGGCAGCGAAGTATAAGGATGAAAAGGGGACGAACGGTGTGGGCAAGTTGAAAAATAAGAGTAAAGATGGAAAGTAGAGATCAATAGATGGTAAGTTTATCAACAAAACTCCCCTCACGATCAGCTATGAGGACATCTTGAATGAGATCAAGAATGATTGGTCCCTGAGGTGACCCAAATAGCTAAAATCTCCCCCTTACAAGAGGAGCAAAAACCTTTGGCGTGAATTTCACCAGGACCACGGGCACCTGACTAACAAGTATTTCTCTCTGAAGGACGAGATTGAGAGGATGCTCAAGGCTAAGAAGTTAAGAAAATATGTAATCAGTGGTAGTCCAAGGGGAGGCCGAGACGACCTGAGAAAATAAGAGCTGATAAGTGCAAAGAGGATTCTCCTAGGAAAAAGGATGATGCCTTATACGACGATGATGGGGATCACCCAGACCTCCCACCGAAGGATGATGGTCCTAAAGGTCAGCTTCATATGATCTCGTTTGATGTAAAGATAATCTGTGGAGATCTCACTGGGGGGCTCATAGGTGGTCGATAGGAAGGTACATATTGCAGAGGTCAAAGCTCTTCCCAAAGTTGAAGTGGTTAATTCGGTTGCTATAAGCGCTAAGTCAGAGAAAAGGAAGATGGTGGATGTAGATACTTTGATTGTGTATTTTTTAAGACTTGACTTCAAAGGCATCCTAGCTCCCTAAGATGACCCTCTGGTGATTACAAATAGAGTTATTGGGTATGACATTCCAAGAATACTGGTCGACGGAGAAAGTTTGGACGATGTTATGTTCTGGCCATGCCTCAAAGTCCTAGAACTCGGCGAGAAGAGGCTCGTGCCTTATCATCACCCTTGATTGGATTCAGTTATGAGAAATTCCATCCATTGGGAATATACGAGATGGACGTCAGGATGGGAGATGTTTGGCCGAAGAGGCTCACAAAGAAGTTAAATTTCTTTTTAATGGATGGAAGTGTATACTCGGCTTATAATATTATCATGGAAAGAGTGGCCCTTAAAGAGTTTGAGGTCATTCCCTCTATTGTACACCAAATAATGAAATTACTGACTCCTTATGGGGTAGGGGAAGTCCAAGGTGATCAAGTGTTGGAACATTAATGTTACTTCAACTCAGGTGAGGAGAGGGAATCTCACAAGAAAGCCACTACAATGTAAAACATTGATACATTGCCCCCCATGGAAGAGATGAAATTAAAGAAAGGGGAAGCCACGGAAGAGGTAGAATCCATCATCCTCAATGAGGAAGAGCTAAAAAAACCATCCAAGTTGGCAAAGTCCTAAAGAAAGAGGTCAAGGAAGAGCTGATTAAACTGTTAAGGAAGTGACGGAACATCTTTGCTTGGAGCCACGAAAATATGTCGGCATTTACCCAAAAGTTATCTATCATAAGATCACTGTGGCTGAAGATGCAAGGTCGACCTGATGGAGAAGAAGAGTTTACTCGTAAGAGAAATATGATGTCATTAGAGAAGAGGTGAAAAGGTTAGAGAAGGCATACTTCATCAGATAGGTCATCTACGTAGAGTGGTTGGCCAATGTTGTCCTCATTCCCAAAGACAAATGACAAGTAGAGGATGTGTGTTGACTTCACAGATCTAAATAAAGCATGCCTAAAAGATAGTTCTCATTGTCGAGGATTGATCAAATGGTAGACACTACAGCCGGCCATGAATTAATGAGCATCATGGATGCCTACTTAGGCTACAACCAGATATTCATGGACCCGATCGATAAAGAGAAGACAACTTTTATAACCGATAAGGGAACCTACTACTACAAGATTATACCCTTTGGGTTGAAGAATTTTGGGGCAATGTATCATAGGCTAATCAACAAAATGTTTGAGTACCAGATCGGGAAGACAATGGAAGTGTAGGTCGATGACATGTTGACGAAGAGCCTCAAGGCCGACACACATGTGGATTTTACTTTCACACACTTTTGACACAATGGAAAAGTAAAAAATGAAACTCAACCCCACCAAATGTGTTTTTGGTATAGGAGCAGGCAAGTTTTGGGATTCATTGTGAATCAGAGGGGAATTAAAGCCAACCCCAAAAGATTAAGTCCTTGTTGGAGATGAAGACTCAATCGATGATAAAGGATGTGTAGAGATTAACTAGAAGAGTGGCAGCATTAAACAAGTTTGTGTCTAGAGCCACTGATAAATTCCTTCCTTTATTTAAAGTATTGAGAAAATCTTTTGAATGGAACGATGAGTGTGATATAGCCTTTAAAGATTTGGAGTCCTATATCGACTCTCCGCTCTTATTATCCAGGCCAGTCCAAATTGAGAAACTATTTCTTTATCTAGCAGTATTAGAATAAGCCGTTAGTATCGGAATTGTAAGAGAAGAGGATGGAGTTCAAAAATTAGTGTATTCTAACAGTAAGACACTCCAAGGGACTAAGTAGAGGTACCCCAAAATGGAGAAGTTGGCCTGTGGACTGATCCATGCCTCAAGGAAGACGAAGCCCTATTTCCAGGCACATACCATGGTGGTCCTCACGGACTCACCCCTCAGGTAGGTCATTTATAAGACTGAGAAATCAAGAAGAGTAAGGGGAAAGCCTAACTGACTTTGTGGTCGAGTTCACGTGGGATGAGGCCGACATTGAAGATGTTGATGTTATAGCTTGTAAGCAAGAAAGAAGAGTATGTCCTCTCTCTACCCAAGCCAAGATGAGTTCTGCAGGAAACAAAGTGTCTGGGAATGAGGAGGAAAGTTACCTTTTTAAGAATAGATCCCTGGAAGAGGGTAGTTTTTCACCAAATGGGACTGTGTTGAGCCTCTTCGTTGATGGGTCTTTATATGAGAATGGAAGTGGGGCGGGATTGATAGTTTCGGACCCACATGGGACCGATATCGAGTACGCATTGAGATTTAACTTCAAAGCTACCAATAATAAATCTGAGTATAAGGCTCTCCTAGTCAGTCTCTCCCTTTCCCAGGCACTGAATGCTGGCCAACTCCTTGTTCATAGTGATTCCAGGTTAGTTGTCAATGAAATCTTAAGGGCATATGAGGATAAAGATGATAGAGTGGCAAGGTACCCGGGAAAGGTTAAGACATCATTGAATCATTTTATCGAAGTAAAATTAAAGAGGATACCACGGTTGGACAATGGCCGAGCCGATGCTCTGACAAGGTTAGGCTCAGCCAACAGAACTGAAATAAGAAGAATAGTCCCGATAGATATTATCCATCGATCAATGATCGAAGGAGAAAAGAATACCGTGGAACCTTATTTCAATATGAGTATGGGAGATGGGGAGATTCCTGAGTCCAAAGCCAAGAAAAAGAAATTAAGGTATAAAGTTGCTAAGTTCTCCTTCATAGGAAACATCTTATATAATAAAGGGTTCCTGTTTCCTCTCCTCAGATGTGTCCATCCATCCGAGGTAGAGTATATTTTAAAGGATGTGCATGAAGTTTACTATTCCATCCACATTGGAGGATGAAAATTGCCTAAGAGGATCATTACACAGGGTTATTGGTGGTTGACGCTGGCCAAATATACAACTTCATACGTCAAGAAATGCGACAAGTGCCAGAGGTTTGCCACCATACCTCATCAACCTCATTATCCCCTTACTTACATTACATCTCTTTATCCTTTTACGGTTTGGGGGATCGACCTGGTTGGACCATTACCAAGAGCTGTAAATAACTATCGTTACTTGATCGTGGCAATCGATTAGTTTTCAAAGTGGGTAGAGGTCAAGCTGATGATTACAATTATAGAAAAGAAAGATGTATCTGGAAAAATATCATTTGTAGGTACCGCCTACCCAATACTCTGATTTCTACTAATAGAACACTATTCAAGAATGTCTCCCCCGAGAAATATTGTGAGCAAATCGACATCAAGCAGTTCTTCTCTGCTCCTGGCCGACCTCGAGCTAATGGGTAGACAAAAGTAACGAACATGACGATCCTTGATGGAATCAATAAGATATTAGAAGAAGACAAAGGTAGGTGGGTTGAAAAAGTATATGTTTTCCTCTAGGATTACAAGACAACGGAGAGGACTCCTACCGGGGAAACTCCATTTATGTTAGCTTATGGTTCAGAGGCGGTAGTGACAATAGAGATAGGTCTCCCTACCCAAAGGGTTCAGACATATGACCCAAAAGAAATCATTACTTAATGAAGACTTGATTTGGACCTAGTAAAAGGAAGGAGAGAAGGTGTTGAGGTTAGGCGAGCTAACTACCAGCTCAGGACAGTGATGTTCTATAATAAGAGAGAAAAGGCACACCCACTGAAGGTAAGAGACCTGGTGTTGAAGAAGACATATCAGAATCCTAACAAGCTTCATCCAAATTGGCTTGTCCCATACAAAGTGATTGAATAGGTTGTACCAGGGACGTATCGATTGGAAAATCTGGAAGGAGAGCCATTCTCCAACCCATGCAACTACGACCACCTCAAAAAGTATTATAAGTAAGATTTAAATTTTGCTCATTTCTTTTCCTTCGATCGAAGTACATTTATATGAGGTCCAGATAATGAATGAAATTTGAAAGAAATTCAATAGAAATCTTAAGCGTTCTCTTATACTTTGTATATTTGTTTGAATATTTGATTGTTGCTTGTATCAACTCATCTTAAGCTATAAAACATCATTCGTGGTGAAATAGCCTTAAGTTACCCTCGGTGATACGACAACCCAAATGGAATTAACCTCATTTATGGACTGACAATATCATTGATGGGGATTCATTTATTAAAAATCATTAACTTGGTGGTTATAATCTCTCGGTTGAGATGACACTCTCCACACACTCTCAAAACGATGAGAGGGGACTTGAGATTAAAAACCATAATTTGGTGGATACTAATTCAAAAATCACTTAGTTGTGGTTCATTTATTAAAATCATTAACTTGGTGGTTATACTCTCTCGGCCGAGATGGCAGTGCATGGACGAGATGACACTCTCCATACACTCTCAAAAAGACGAGAGGGGACTTGTGATTAAACGCCATAATTTGGTGGATCTAAATTAAAAAATCACCTAGTTGTGGTTGATTTATTAAACATCATTAACTTGGTGGTTATACTCTCTTGACCGAGACGACAGTACATGGACGAGATGACACTTTCCATACACTCTCAAAACAATGAGAGGGGACTTGTGATTGAACACCATAATTTGGTGGATCCAAATTAAAAAATCACTTAGTTGTGGTTCATTTATTAAACATCATTAACTTGGTGTTTACACTCTCTCGGTCGAGACGACAGTGCATGAACGAGATGACACTCTCCATACATCCTCAAAATGATGAGAGGGGACTTGTGATTAAACACCATAATTTGGTGTATCCAAATTAAAAAATCACTTAGTTGTGGTTCATTTATTAAACATCATTAACTTGGTGGTTATACTCTCTCGGTTGAGACGACAGTGCATGGACAAGATAACACTTTCCATACACTCTCGAAGTGATAAGAAGGGACTTGTGATTAAACACCATAATTTGGAGGATTCAAATTGTAATTCATATTCCTTAGACATCATTAAGTTGGTGAAAGTAGAGGCAAGACTTGTGTCAATTTAAATAATGCTACTAATGATCTAATGAAAAGATAAGAGAAAGCAAAGACAATACATGAATTATTCGTTCACCAAAAATCGAAGATTACAGAAGAACAAGGCCATGAAAGGCCGATTGTCATTACAAGAGAACAAAAATCAAAAGATACATAAGACTAAGGCTGGAGAATCATGTCAGCACCAGTCGGGGCTGACTTATCGCAACCTACCTATGTTTCCCCATCAACCCCACCATTTTTGGTCTCTGCCCCATCATCATCAAGGTCGAAGTCGGTCGTGTTCTCGTTGGTCTCCGTTACTTGAAGGGGATTGGTCTCCATAGGGTTGGAAGGGTTCTCAACATTGGCCAAGGGAGTTTGGAGACGTGCATCATTGAAGTCAAGGCCAATGATGTCATCAGGAGATAAACTCCCAACCTCAGCATGTTTAATGGCAGCTCATCGATCGGCTGTCTCGACGCCTCTTTCCAAATACTCAAAGGCATAGTCTCTAAATTCCTTAGAATCCTTGAACTCGGCCACAACTTGTGTTTTATCCTTGTCCAATGTGACCTCAGCAGCAGCATCAATCTCGGTTTGCTTGATATCGGCCAAGGACATCAGAGCTTTGTCTTAATTAATCTTCAGAGTTGAGACTTGGTTTGTGGCCTCTTGTAAGGACGTCTTTGCATTCTTCAACTCATTTCTCAGATTGTTCTCCATAATGACGGCATCCCTCCCTTTTATAATCAAGGGTAGCACCTGTGACACCCCGCCTAATTAAATACCGGGCGATCACTCCTTTATTAAATTAAATCAAGGTAAACAGTTGGTTCATTCTCAGCATCACTGTCGATAAAAATAATTTTTCCAATTTAACACCCTAAATAATTAAGCTAAGTGTCAAAACCATTTTTCATACAAACTTCCAAATTTTAATTAAAGAAAAGATTTATTTATACAAAACACATTTCTACAATATGGAACCACACCACGAAGAACTAAAATAAAACCATACATTCGTCAATCGAATGTCAACATAATAAAACTAAACATCATGAACCATCCTGAATAAATCCCGTAAAACAATACTGGAATAACTGAAATATAAAAAAAATCCCAACAATAAATGAAATGATGAAAAAGGGAGACACGTGCCCAATAAATGAGAGTAATAGGAGTGGAGTCAATAACAGAAGCCGTCTACTCAAGTGACCTGCAACTCCCGCCTAAGCTGCAGCTCGTTCTTCTCAAAGGATCCTAAGCAAGACGCCCCTGTGTCTGGGCACCTGAAAATATACATATATATACACAAGAGAGAGAGAGAGAGAAAAAGAAACGGGTCAGGGCCCGAAAGTGTGTTTGATTTTAAAATACGTTAAGCAAGTATTTAAATTGATACAGGCCAATGCAAATCATATTAGTTCGACACTCTCTTGAGGAATTCTCACCTCTCTTCTAATGTGCACGCCTATCGTACTAACCTTCCCAAAAAATTTTAGTTTATCTTAACTTACTCCTAAGTTTCCAAAACCGAACGATGACAATGTTTTAAAAAGGTTACTTTCAATATGTAGCACTCCTCTCGTTTTAGCTTCATTAAATTATAAGCTTCCCAGTGTTTTCTCATACTTTCACAAAACAAGTATTTAATAATTTGAGTCAACAACCATATTCTACTTATCAAATCACAGTAGGCAGTTTAAAGTTATAACCTCATATATATATTAACTACTCGTATAATATATATATATAACAACACCCCAACTAAACTATGGTGCGGGCATACTCTGCTATCCAATCCCCGTATCGCTCACACAAAGGGAAATACAAGTTCGGAATCACTCTCGAACTGTATTAACATATACAAAACAACGTTGAGGCGAAGCATAGATTCCAAGTCCAAGAGGTCAGTACATACCCACACGTCTCTTAGGACCGTTCGACTATCAATCTGATAGCCCGTACCTAGGATCTCTATCTTCTAGGGTACGAATCAATATCCCCCATAAAGCAACACAGGATAAGATCGTCCCAGCGCGGTAACCTCAGGGATAGCAAGTAGCGCGGGTAAGTTTTTCACATGTATATAATATATGTACACACAATCATATAAATATACCCATTCATCATATTAATATAGGTTCCTCCCGTTACCCATAGTCACAACATTTTATCTTTAACTTCCCATTATTATGATTACGTCTAAGGTTTCGTCTCTAATCCTTAATTCGAAGAGTTTTCTCACTCATTACCTAATACTCATGGTTTATATCCTCACAAATCTGAAATTCAGTAAGGGACTTTATTTGATTCCAACGTAACTCTCTTACGTACCTCACCCTTAAGTTATAAATCTATCAAGCTAAAGTAAATATCCCATAATTAACATACTTGTTGAAGATTAAAGGTCCTAACATTTATCCATATACCCTACTGGTCCTCAATATCTCCCAAATCCTTTTTATTTAGAATGCCCAAAGGTTATTTCACGATGAATTAATTTAATTAATTAAACAAGAGAAAAAGGAGTCTACCAGGAGGGGTCGATCGATCGAGGTCTGGGGCTCGATCGATCGAACCTTCGATCGATCGAAGCTCTAGGCTCGATCGATCGATCAAGCAGGTCTGCGAAATCCTACAGAAGTGCAGTTACGGGTTTTACCAAAATTTTTCACCCAAATCATTATTTTCCAACACTAATCGTCCCAAAACTCCTACTACAAACATAATAACATATTTCCAGATGTTTTTAACATTAAGCATGCGTGTATACCTCATTAAACATGGTTAAACAACCTAAAATCTCATCTAATAATCAAGAACCCTAAAGTTTTCTTAACTTTTGTTCTAATCAGTTTTCTCCAGAATTTCCTTCTAACATAACATCACAAATTCGTGGGTTAATCATCTATTTCACATATTATTTCCAGAATATGGTTATAACGATTTCTACATGCAAATCCCTATAAAAAATTGGGGTTTTCTTCAATTGATTATACACCTAATCATTCCTACACTAATATGATTATTGCACCAACGAAAATATGCAAGTTAAACACTTGCCTGGGATTTCAGAGGTTTGCTTTCCTGCTGATATTGGTGTGGTTGCGTTCTCCTCCTCGCGATCTACGCGTTGGTGGTGACGGCGGTGAAATCGGTGGTGTTTTGGGCCTTGAATCACCTTGAGAGCTCTCTCCTCTCTTCTCCAATGGCCGTTCTAGGGTTCTGAATGTTCTAACCCTAAAAGGCTGACTTAAATGGCTGCTAAGGATCGCTGAAATTCGTGGGTTTAATTACCCTATTTTGTAAAATGACCAAAATGCCCTCCCGGGTCACTAATTAAGCCTAAAAACATCCCGAGACCCAAACTAAACCCCCGGGTACACTTTTCTAACTATCTCGACCTTTTCGGACGCGTTGGCGCACTCAAAATGACCATATGGACAACTTATAAAATATTCATTTTTTAATTAACATAATTAGTCCCGACATGGTACGGGCACGTCCCGACCTAAATTTCCGAAATAGTCATTTAATTCACTTATGACATTCAATATAACCAATATAATATATTACTATGCTCATTAGTAATATTCAACAAGTTTCCCATAATTACTAACTCTAGTCACGTTAATAATTATAACATAATTAATTTTTGGATTTTTATTAAATAAATCATCACATTAAATTTAATAAATCCCCAAATTAAATATAGCATAAAAATACGGGGTATTACATACTTCCCCCGCTAATAACGGAATTTCGTCCCGAAATTCGGAAAATAAGGCATACCTGGTAAAAACAACTCTGGATATCTCTCGCGCATATCTGCCTCACGCTCCCAAGTGGATTCCTCCACATTATGATGCTCCCACTGGACTCGTACAAGTGGAACTGCTTTCGACCTCAATCTCCTCTCACTATAGTCTAGAATAGCCACTGGTCTCTCCTCGTAAGAGCTATCAGACTGTAAGTCTATCTCGTCTATCGTAATGTGAGTATGGGCCATATCATCCTGAAGATATCGTCTCAACGACGAGATGTGGAATACATCGTGGATGCGATGTAAATGTTCTGGCAATCCCAACCTGTATGCTACTGGCCCAATTCTCTCGATGATGGGAAATGGTCCAACGTACCTCGCAGCCAACTTCCCCTTCTTCCCGAACCTCATCACTCCTTTCATAGGAGATACACGCAACAACACTTGATCTCCCACATTAAACTCCCGGAAGAACCGTTTCGCATCGGCGTAGCTCTTCTGCCTATCTTGGGCTACCCGAATACGACTCCTGATTATCTCAATCCTCGCGGAGGTCTCCTGAATCACTTCTGGCCCTAATAACTTGTTGTCCCCCACCTCGAGCCAACAAGTTGGAGAACGACAAGGCCTGCCGTACAAAGCCTCAAATGGAGCCATGCCAATCGTAAACTGATAGGAGTTATTATAAGCAAACTCTACCAGTGGAAGGTGTGGTTCCCAACCCCCTTCGAAATTGAGAACACACATGCGTAGCATATCTTCTAACATCTGATTAGTACGCTCTGTCTGTCCATCTGTCTGTGGGTGGTAGGCTGAACTCAGTCTCAACTCTGTACCCATAGCCTCCTGAAAGCTTTCCCAGAAACGTGACACAAAAATCTTGTCTCTATCTGACACAATATTCAGGGGCACCCCGTGTAATCTGACAATCTCAGCGATGAACAACTGGGCATACTGACCCGTGGTATAATCTGTCCTCACTGGCAGAAAATGAGCCACCTTGGTCAAACGGTCTACAATCACCCAGATAGAATCGTGGCCCCGCTGTGATGTAGGCAACCCGGTAATGAAATCCATGGAAATACTTTCCCACTTCCACGCGGGTATTTCCAACGGCTGAAGTAATCCCGACGGTTTCTGATGGTCCACCTTCACCAGCTGGCAAGTAGAACACTTGGACACAAATTCAGCGATGTCCCTCTTCATCCCACTCCACCAGTACTGTCGTCTCATGTCCTGGTACATCTTATCGCCTCCCGGATGTACTGCAAATCGGGACCCATGAGAATGAGTCATCACTTCATGACGTAGATCCGCTCCTTCTGGGACCACTAATCTCCCATTAAACCGCAACCCTCCATCCGAACTAACAGAATAGGACTCATCACCCTCGGCTAGAAGTCGTACAATCTGCTCCTGACAAAACGGGTCTGTGGTCTGTGCCTGTATCATCCTTGTAACAATCTCGGGTGTGACTGACATGACGGATATGAACGAATGGGCTACTGCGTCTTGGTGACCCAACTCCTTCCACTTTGCTTTCCAAACGTCGGCTACATCGTCTACCGGTCTACGGCTCAACGCATCAGCAACTACGTTGGCCTTCCCCGGATGGTACTGTATGTCGAACTGGTAATCTTTCACAAACTCTAACCATCTGCGCTGACGCATATTCAGCTCTCGCTGAGTGAACAGGTACTGCAGTGACTTATGGTCTGTGAACAAACGGAATTTCTCGCCCAATAAATAGTGCCTCCAAATTCTCAATGCAAAGACGACCGCAGCTAACTCCAGGTCGTGGGTGGGGTAATTCTTCTCATGCGGCTTAAGCTTGCGGGAAGCAAAAGCTATAGCCTTCTCCTCCTGCTGAAGTACTCCCCCAAGTCCTCGTAAGGATGCATCTGTGTAAACCAGGTACTCTACACCCGTCTTCGGTAAAGCAAGGACTGGTGCCGAAGTAAGCTTGTCTTTTAGCTCATCGAAAGCTAATTGACAAGCATCATCCCAAACATACGGTACCCCTTTGCGAGTCAAATTCGTCAACGGACCCGCTATTTTGGAGAATCCCAGAATGAACCTCCTGTAGTATCCGGCTAACCCCAAGAAACTACGCACTTCCGTCGGTATCGTGGGCTGCCCCCACTCCCTCACCGCTGACACTTTGCTCGGGTCAACTGCTTGCTCAGAAACAACATGGCCCAAGAATTGTACCTCTCGCAACCAGAATCCACACTTTTCGTACTTAGCATACAACTGATGCTCTCGTAGAGTCTGAAGAACCTGCCTCAAGTGTTCGGCATGCTCCTCCTCGGAGTGTGAATATATCAAAATATCATCTATGAAGACGATGACGAACTGATCCAAGAACTCTCTGAATACTCGGTTCATCAAGTCCATGAAAATGGCTGGGGCATTTGTGAGTCCGAACGGCATCACCCTGAACTCATAGGACCCATATCTCGACAAGAAGGCAGTCTTTGAAACATCCTGCTCTCTAATTCGTAACTGATGGTACCCCGACCTCAGATCTATCTTCGAAAAGAAAGTTGCTCCCCTCAACTGGTCGAATAGATCATCGATTCGAGGCAACGGATACTTATTCCGTATCGTGACCTTATTCAACTCCCGGTAGTCCACGCACAATCTCAGTGAACCATCTCTCTTCTTTACAAATAAGACTGGAGCGCCCCAAGGTGAGGTACTCCTACGAATGAAGCCCTGACCTCATAGCTGCTCAATCTGATCTCGTAGCTCTCGCATCTCTGCCGGAGCCATACGGTACGGTGCGCGTGCTATAGGTCTCGTATCCGGCAATGAATCTATAACGAAGTCTATCTCATGACTGGGCGGTAGGCCTGGTATCTCCTGAAACACATCGGAATACTCCCTAACAATTGGGATCGAATCCAAAGGAATCACAACCTCCTTAGAGGTATCCTCCTCAATGTAATATAAATGAGCGGTCGAACCTCCCTCTGGGCGAGGCATCGCCACTATAAACATCTCTTGCCCCGGAATGGCAAAAACAATGCTCCCACCGAAGCAATCAATCATGGCTCTATAAGATGCGAGCCAATCCATACCAATGATCACATCATGTTCGTGCATGTCTAAGACTAGCATGTCTGCAGGCAATACCAAGCTACCAATCTCTACCCCTACTCCCCGGCATATGAAGAATATAAGTGACCCACTCCCCAGTGGTGAGTCGACACACGTCACGGTGCTCTCTGCTGTGGCTAATAACCCTAAGGACTTCGTAAAAAGCGTAGCTATAAAATAATGCGTTGCCCCCATATCAAACAAAACTTTACCCATAGTACCATGGATAGGAAACATACCCTCAATCGCGGGTGGTGCCTGTGGAGCTGCTGCCTGGTGGACATTATAGACACGTCCATACTGCAATTGCCCCTACTACACTGGAGCTACTGGAATGGCTGGTAGGGCTGGCACCTGGGCTGGGGCTGGAAGGACAGGTGGGAAGAGTGGTCTTTGCGGCTCATTACGGGCTCCCTGTTGCTGTGGGGCCCTATCGCCCTCTGGGCAATCCTGACGCTTATGGCCGTGCTTGCCGCACACAAAACACCGGCCTCTGAAATTACCTCCCCTCAGTCCCTGCTGGCCGTTACCTTCACGCCATTGGCCCTGTTGGCCCTGATGTGTACGCTGTTGGCCCTGCTGCTGACCCTGCTGTCGGTGCTGTCCCTGCTGATTAGGCTGGCCCTGCTGGCCCTGCCTATAACCCCCATTTCCCTGCCTGGGATCACCTGAACGAAATCGCTTAGCAGGGTCCCCCTGATGGGAACTCTGCTCGTGCTGACGAGTCTGTCCATGAGTTGGTGCCCCACCGGCACTATTACCCCCGGTCCTGCCCTGCTGGCTGGACTCTCCTGCTCTCTTGATTCCCTGAAGATGGAAGCGGTGATCCTGACAATGTAGTAACGCTGCATTGAGTACATCAGTGAAAGTACTCAGGGATAGATTTCCAATAAGGTGCTGACGGATCCTCCAAGCTAACCCGTCAACGAACAGCAAAATCTTCTTGCCCTCAGTGGGTGCCTCATCCGGCACAATAGTGAGAAGTCTCGTGAACTCCTCCTCATACTCAGCTACAGTAAGGTTCTCCTGCTTCAGATTTAGTAATTTCCGCCTCATCTCAGTCTGCACTGCGGGTGGAAAATACTTGCGGTCAAACCGCTCCCAGAACAACTGAATAGGGATCGTGTCCCTCTCCTCCAAAGTAGTAGTGGACTCCCACCACTGTAATGCGGCTCCCACCAGCTTGAAAGAAGCCAATAACTGCTTTTGTACTTCGGTGCACTCATACATGCGAAGATGCCGCTGGATGTCTTTCTTCCATTGGCTAACCGTGACAATGTCAGAGCTACCGGAGAACTCAGGGGGATGTGCTTTCTGAAAAGCATCCCGAACCCTCTCCCATGCAGATGGAAGCTGTGCTGGTACTGGCGCCACTGCCTGAACCTGGGGTGGAGCCTGTTGAGTCATCTCTATCGCGGCATTCACCGCCTGAGCAACTATGGCGGCTACTTCATTAGCATTCATTGTGCCTGGTGCCGGAGCTGCTGGTTGCTCGGCCTGGGCACGCCTATCTTTCGGAGCACGTCTCGGAGGCATCTGAAATGTGAACAAAATTTATCAGTCTACAGTTATCATCAAATCTCAATTAACTGAAGACTTAAACGTAAAAGCAGGAATACAACAAATCCTAAAAATAGGGCTCTATAGCAAAAACGTTAAGCTGAAAGCGAAATAAGCCGTACAGATCCTATGGACACTAGAACCTGATGCTCTGATACCACCTGTGACACCCCGCCTAATTAAATACCGGGCGATCACTCCTTTATTAAATTAAATCAAGGTAAACAGTTGGTTCATTCTCAGCATCACTGTCGATAAAAATAATTTTTCCAATTTAACACCCTAAATAATTAAGCTAAGTGTCAAAACCATTTTTCATACAAACTTCCAAATTTTAATTAAAGAAAAGATTTATTTATACAAAACACATTTCTACAATATGGAACCACACCACGAAGAACTAAAATAAAACCATACATTCGTCAATCGAATGTCAACATAATAAAACTAAACATCATGAACCATCCTGAATAAATCCCGTAAAACAATACTGGAATAACTGAAATACAAAAAAAATCCCAACAATAAATGAAATGATGAAAAAGGGCGACACGTGCCCAATAAATGAGAGTAATAGGAGTGGAGTCAATAACAGAAGCCGTCTACTCAAGTGACCTGCAACTCCCACCTAATCTGCAGCTCGTTCTTCTCAAAGGATCCTAAGCAAGACGCCCCTGTGGCTGGGCACCTGAAAATATACATATATATACACAAGAGAGAGAGAGAGAGAAAAAGAAACGGGTCAGGGCCCGAAAGTGTGTTTGATTTTAAAATACGTTAAGCAAGTATTTAAATTGATACAGGCCAATGCAAATCATATTAGTTCGACACTCTCTTGAGGAATTCTCACCTCTCTTCTAATGTGCACGCCTATCGTACTAACCTTCCCAAAAAATTTTAGTTTATCTTAACTTACTCCTAAGTTTCCAAAACCGAACGATGACAATGTTTTAAAAAGGTTACTTTCAATATGTAGCACTCCTCTCGTTTTAGCTTCATTAAATTATAAGCTTCCCAGTGTTTTCTCATACTTTCACAAAACAAGTATTTAATAATTTGAGTCAACAACCATATTCTGCTTATCAAATCACAGTAGGCAGTTTAAAGTTATAACCTCATATATATATTAACTACTCGTATAATATATATATATATAACAGCACCCCAACTAAACTATGGTGCGGGCATACTTTGCTATCCAATCCCCGTATCGCTCACACAAAGGGAAATACAAGTTCGGAATCACTCTCGAACTGTATTAACATATACAAAACAACGTTGAGGCGAAGCATAGATTCCAAGTCCAAGAGGTCAGTACATACCCACACGTCTCTTAGGACCGTCCGACTATCAATCTGATAGCCCGTACCTAGGATCTATATCTTCTAGGGTACGAATCAATATTCCCCATAAAGCAACACAGGATAAGATCGTCCCAGCGCGGTAACCTCAGGGATAGCAAGTAGCGCGGGTAAGTTTTTCACATGTATATAATATATGTACACACAATCATATAAATATACGCATTCATCATATTAATATAGGTTCCTCCCGTTACCCATAGTCACAACATTTTATCTTTAACTTCCCATTATTATGATTACATCTAAGGTTTCGTCTCTAATCCTTAATTCGAAGAGTTTTCTCACTCATTACCTAATACTCATGGTTTATATCCTCACAAATCTGAAATTCAGTAAGGGACTTTATTTGATTCCAACGTAA
Organism: Sambucus nigra; assembly: GCA_949130495.1. Lineage (NCBI taxonomy): Eukaryota > Viridiplantae > Streptophyta > Magnoliopsida > Dipsacales > Adoxaceae > Sambucus > Sambucus nigra. The sequence continues at coordinate 317,683,445 of OX422215.1, read as the reverse complement.
CTCTCTTACATAACTCACCCTTAAGTTATAAATCTATCAACCTAAAGTAAATATCCCATAATTACCATACTTGTTGAAGATTAAAGGTCCTAACATTTATGCATATACCCTATTGGTCCTCAATATCTCCCAAATCCTTTTTATTTAGAATGCCCAAAGGTTATTTCACGATGAATTAATTTAACTAATTAAACAAGAGAAAAAGGAGTCTACCAGGAGGGGTCGATCAATCGAGGTCTGGGACTCGATCGATCGAACCTTCGATCGATCGAAGCTCTAGGCTCGATCGATCGATCAAGCAGGTCTGCGAAATCCTACAGAAGTGCAGTTACGGGTTTTACCAAAATTTTTCACCCAAATCATTATTTTCCAACACTAATCGTCCCAAAACTCCTACTACAAACATAATAACATATTTACAGATGTTTTTAACGTTAAGCATGCGTGTATACCTCATTAAACATGGTTAAACAACCTAAAATCTCATCTAATAATCAAGAACCCTAAAGTTTTCTTAACTTTTGTTCTAATCAGTTTTCTCCAGAATTTCCTTCTAACATAACATCACAAATTCGCGGGTTAATCATCTATTTCACATATTATTTCCAGAATATGGTTATAACGATTTCTACATGCAAATCCCTATAAAAAATTGGGGTTTTCTTCAATTGATTATACACCTAATCATTCCTACACTAATATGATTATTGCACCAACGAAAATACGCAAGTTAAACACTTGCCTGGGATTTCAGAGGTTTGCTTTCCTGCTGATATTGGTGTGGTTGCGTTCTCCTCCTCGCGATCTACGCGTTGGTGGTGACAGCGGTGAAATCGGTGGTGTTTTGGGCCTTGAATCACCTCGAGAGCTCTCTCCTCTCTTCTCCAATGGCCGTTCTAGGGTTCTGAATGTTCTAACCCTAAAAGGCTGACTTAAATGGCTGCTAAGGATCGCTGAAATTCGTGGGTTTAATTACCCTATTTTGTAAAATGACCAAAATGCCCTCCCGGGTCACTAATTAAGCCTAAAAACATCCCGAGACCCAAACTAAACCCCCGGGTACACTTTTCTAACTATCTCGACCTTTCCGGACGCGTTGGCGCACTCAAAACGACCATACGGACAACTTATAAAATATTCACTTTTTAATTAACATAATTAGTCCCGACGTGGTACGGGCACGTCCCGACTTAAATTTCCGAAATAGTCATTTAATTCACTTATGACATTCAATATAACCAATATAATATATTACTATGCTCATTAGTAATATTCAACAAATTTCCCATAATTACTAACTCTAGTCACGTTAATAATTATAACATAATTAATTTCCGGATTTTTATTAAATAAATCATCACATTAAATTTAATAAATCCCCAAATTAAATATAGCATAAAAATACGGGGTATTACAGCTTCTTGCTACTCCAATCTCCCATACGATGAAGAGATACTATGTCCTGTAAAATAGTGGGGATACAAGTCAGTACTTGATATAAGAAAGGAAGAGACTACACTTAGAAAGTTTTTGAATTATACCTGAACAACCCTGTGAAGGGAAAATTCAATCAACAGAGAGAGATCCCTTTATTGGAGGAAATGCTTGTCGACCTCAGAGAGAAAAGAGACGATACAATCTATGTCATATCTGCCAAAGACGATGATGCTCTCATCAGTAAATTTCAGCTTTGACTACGAGATCGAAATGGCTTGAGTAGGAAGATTTTACTTTGGTGGATGAGTGGTTGTGGTGTCATCATCTTGGCCTTTTCTTTTCTTACTAGCATCGTCAGGACACCAGCGATAGACTTATTTATTTGAGTAGTAGGGGGGTCAATTCTTTGGCCACGCTTGTTGGCAGGTTTGCTTAAATTAGGGGCCACCATGTTCCAAAGCTCATCTGATACGCCTTTAGGATGACCTGTAAAAGATAAATCTCAGAGATTAATTATCAGCAAATGTGAAGTATGAGATAATAGTTAGCAAGGTTAATTACTTACAAACCTCGATAAGGGGGACAGACCCCAGACCTGTCTGAGGTAAATAGTATGGAGTCATCAGATGTTCAAATTTCACGAAACGACCTTTATCTCCTTGTGTATGAAGATTTTCAACCTTTTAAAAGGCCTCAGGGTTCAACCTCGGATCGACTTTGATCGACGCAAAGACTTTGCCCCACTTTAGAGGGGTCCTAGGTTCAGAGGTCCCATGATCTTGGTTTGGACCGAACTCCTAAGCCCCAGAGATAAAGAATTATTGGGTTTTCCAATTGTGGTTTGAAGTTTGGGTGACCAATAAAATTTTCTTCTCAAACTTCTTGTCTATGAGGTTGTAGTAGCTTGGCTGAGTTTTGGGGGATGATGGTGTGTAATAGGAAAGAAATATGCTAACACTAAGGTCAGTTTGATATAATGTCTTCCAAAGGACAATAGAGACAAGGACAACTCTTCAGACATTCAAAGAAAGATGATAAGCGGAAAGTTTCAAATGATCAGAATGGCTTTAATTATAGGGTGAATGGGCAGGAAAAATTCAAGCTTAAACATCTTCTCGTATATACAAACTTCACCCTCTCATCCAAGAAAGGTTCTCTCTTCATAAATAGGCTTTCTCATAGAAATAGAAGAATCAATGACATATAGATGCCTCTAGATCAAGAGATCAACTTTCGATACAATACTCTCGCGTATTCCTCAGCAAGAGACATATCAACATCACTCTCCTCACTACTACTTTCTATAACCTCAGCCTGAGGATTATTTGGGTCACCACTAGGCAACCTCTATCCAAACTCGACTCCAGTTGCCACAGAGAGAGGAATTGCCACATTAGGTTCAAGATCTGAACAGAGTCAGATTGATTAGACGTCTCAGCTCTTTTGGAGGATGAGGTGCACGAAGAAGCCTCATCCATATCAGACCCTTCAGCTTAGGATGAACCACAGTCCATGGCTTCCTCGTATAAATTGACACTCTTGGTTGGTTGAGAGGTAGACATAGGGTCGTCAGCGAATGGGGAGGACTCAAATATTGGATCGCAAGCTTCAGTAACCTAGGGGTATATGATAGCTAGGGGAGGTGCATAGATTGGATGAATGTAAAATGCCTCAGCCTTACGATTCTCGGCTTTCTCATATTCTATTCTCCTAATTTGTTCAAAGCACTTCTCTCTAAGGCTGGAAAACTCCTAGGTTAAGCTATAAAGTAGTATTAACATCAAAAGATAAGACTCAACTTGGGTGAAATTTGGAAAAAGAACAAACAACTCACAACTTTGACTTAAGTTGACCAAAGATCAAATAGAGTTCAAAACATTTTCAATCAAGAACTCCAAGAACACAGCCTTGAAGCTGGCCGAAGAAGATGAAGGATGGAAAATGCTTGAAAACCTCTCCAACTAGGTAATGGCCACTGTCATCCACCTAAAAACACCCTATAGAAGGTCCAAATGGGTCCAAATGCACTCCAATTCTCGTCGTAAAGCTTAAATTATTTTAGGAAAAGCTACAAATATCTTAGCTCAGAGGTTTTAATGGGAAAGAAATAAGAGAATAAGGTAAGAATGGGTACCTCAAGAAGTTAGCGGCTAGAGGAAGAGAATGAAAGAGGTTGTGTGGTTGTAGAAAATGCACGGGCTAAAGAGAGAAGAATAGGTTGATGTTTGTAAATGTAAGGAGGAGAGATAAATGTTTTGGAGTTTAAATACCTAGGAAATGATTAAACACATTTTCCAAGATATATCATCATTTGAGGTGCAAAGTACAAAACACTCATCGATCAAGTCATACTTGAGATAGACGCTACCCAACTGGAACAATGACATGTTTTACGCTCTTATGCCTAAATTTTTACCCAATTGACACATCAATAATGTCTCATTAGAGGACTAAGCAGACTCGTATCCTCCATTCACCTATTCATATAGGTGACTAAGGGCTAGGGGTAATTGATATGACTAAGTATGACCTCGTATCAGGACTAGGGCTCTAATCTCCAGCATTCAAGCCTCAACAAGGATCTCACAGGTCATTCCCAAGACTTATCCAGAACTAGAGTTAGCCTCGTACTCATAACCTCAGCCATCAATAGGTCGAGACCCTAGGGATGCATTTCAACAACAGGAAAGTCTATCATCCTCTATCCAGCTGACATCAGGAAATGGCATGCCTAGTCCGCCATAGCCTGAGCTCCTCATCCAAGACCACACTTGCCAGTTCCCATCATTAAGTCAAGCACTGCATCAGCGACCTCGTAGTCAGCCCGACCGAGACCTCGGCAAACTATACCATACCATACGAGCAGTAAAAGGGTCCAAGGTGGAGCGTACCTTGCGAGCCATTCTGTTATAACCTAATTATTCCCTCATGTGGGGGGAGATTACATCATCATCACTTACATGTGTTGTGGATAGCTGTCATCAGCTTAGTAGATGTCTTCATCACCACATGCCTACTACATGCTTAAAGGGTGCATTACACCCCTTAGGCACTATATATACTTCTCTTTTACCTCTTGTAAAGGGGACACAAAATAGTAACCCTACAGAAACTATGTCAAATTCATTACAAGAGAGATATAGCTTGAGTGTTTTTATACCCTGGCCATTAGAGCCTTATTTTAGTGTATTACACACACTGCATAGTGGACGTAGGCCAAAATTTGGCTAAACCACATAATTCTGGTGCTCAATACCTCTTTGCCTCATCTTATTCTCTCTCTTATTGTTATACTTATTATTTACTGCCATTATACTACCTGTTTGGGCACATTATCATTGGGACCTGGTGGTACCATTTTCGAAATCATCAAGAAGTTACAACACAGATCGATCACCAGCTTTAAGCATCTCGAGGAGGCTTTCTGTAATATCCCATACTTTTATGGATATTTAAATTACATGAGTGGGTGTAATTTAATAATTTGATAATTTAAAATAATTAAGATGGATAATTATATTTCATGTCACACGTGAATAAAAGTGATAGGTGATGTTATTTTACGAGGAAAAATACGTGTGGAGATGTGTTGGGTTTAGGACATGAATTTTTGTTAAGTCACTCGGATGGGAATTTTGAGTTAGCGATTGGTCCCAAAAGGGACGAGATAGTTAGAATAGAGTACCCGGGGTAGTGTTTGGGTTCCGGGGACTTTTTAGATTAATAGGGACTCACATTGGTGTATACGAGTGTATTTTGGGTTTAATAAGGGATAAACCCTCATTTCTCTCTTATAATCCATGAGAGAAAGAAAGAAAGAGAAAGAAAAGAAAAGAAAGAAATAATAAAGAAGAGAAAGAGGGAAGAAAAGGGAGAAAAGAGAAAAATTTTGGCCAAGCTCCGGCGGATTCCGACACCAGATCGTCAGATTTATCCAACCAAGCAAGTGTTTAACTTGCTTTAATGAGTTAAGTGTGCTTACTTTTCATATTAAGTTGGGGATGAAAAGCTATAAGATTTTGGATTTGGGATTCTTGCACAAAAAGGGGGTTTTGGAAGATGATTTCATAAGGAATTGATGAGATAATAATCCTACATGAAATCTAAGTTAACAATCCATGCTAATGGTATAAAATATGATGAGAAATGGAAGAAATGAAAAACGGTGGGTTTAATAAGAATTAGGGTTTAAATTCTTGAATGAATTGAGGAATCCCATAAATTAAATGGTTGTGTTGGTGGTAGATAAGTGTGTAGATGTTTACATTGATGGGGTTGGGAGATTAGAAACCTTAAATCTTGAATTTGGAGGAGAGTTTGAGTGAATTTTGGGAAAATAGAAATCTGCACAGACCGGACCGATCCATTTTTCTTGGTTATCAGTTCGGTTCGGTGACCAAACCGGTTCATTTTTCTTGGAAACCGGTTCGATACCGTTTTGTCAAAAAATCTGAAAAGTTTTTTGGGATTAAAAGGATTGGAAAAGAATTTCCTTTTTGAAGATAGATGTTAGGGGATCCTAAATAGAGTGCGAGGACCTCTAAAAGAGTAAATACGGGATGTATAAACCTCGGGTTAATGGGAAAGATTTGGGGTTTAAAATTAGGAATGTTTGGGACGAACGATATTCGAGAAATTATTCGACGGGTTCGTACATATATATTTATGCGTATAGAATATATGTCAAATGTATATGAGTAGTATCCTAAGGTGCGAATAGGATGATATAAGAATACTAGTTAGAGTGATAAGCTATTCGGAAATAATGAACGTGAGAATTATATCATAAGTGAGTGAATACTGATGGGATTAAAATAAGTTGTGTTTATACTTATTGATTTATATAAATTGGTATATTTGGATTACAGGCTAATGCGATGATAGATAGGCATAGATAGCCGAATTTGATGTGATATATATACGGGTATAGAGACAGTATATATACGATATGATTATGAATGTATATATGTGTGTGTGAATGATATATTTATATGAAGCATACCCCTATAGTGCTATCATGGGAGGTTGTACGATGTGGATGAATCATCTGGCTTGAGGAGCACGGTGAGTATAGCCCCAAGTCAAAGTCGTCCAATATTGTATAGTGTGATTTTTATCAGGGGTGTGAGGTGGTGGGTATGTTTCGTTCTCATTTCCGGTAAGGAAGTATGACCGCTTCCCATACGTTGTGATATGGGTTTTTTACCAAGTCGGTGTGAGAGTCCGACTGCTGGTACCTAGGATGATAATGTGAGTGATTCTCTATAAGATGATAGCATTCTAGAGACTGCATTCATTGAGTTATAGCTCTGAGGGGTGATTATATTACTTATATAGTGTGTGATATATAAGTATGGATATACTTTATGTGTATAGTATATCATATATATATATATATATATATATATATATATATATATATATATATATATATATGAGATGTCAAAACGTATGTATACATGAACTAAGATAAATAATGTAGTTATATATATGTGGACTAAATCAAGGAAAGAATTGTGAGTTAATTTCTGGTATCCAGGAGTATAAAATCCGAAATATAAATTGTAATATAAGTACATAAAGATGAGTATATTATATACGAAATAATAACCCTAAAATAAGAATGGGGTAATAACTAGTGAAGATTATTTAAAATAAAGGGGAATATGATAAGCGACAGATTATAATCGTATAAGCCTGGGGCGAATGCTGGGAATATTATATACGCGGGACATGAGATAGTGTATGGGGATTTAGGAGCTCGGTGTGGTTCTAGTTAGGCGGGGTAACTAAATTGGGTGATTAAAATACATGCGTTATGTGTGCACTGTTTGATGAGAGGTGAGGGGTATCTCATGTGAGTGCGACATAAGTTTAAATATGGAGAATAACATATTTAAGTACTAAAATAAATTAAGCACTTGCTAATATATTTTCAAAACTCGCGCTCTGACCCGAATCTATTTTTTTTCCTTCCATTTTGACTACTTTTTAGATGTACAGAAACATGGATGCCAAGATGACAATTCCTTCGAGTCGGACGTGCTGCCGCAATTGTGGATGTTGACAGGAAATTATTTTAGACTCTTCTATCCTTGTTATCTAGATCGGAGGTATAACTGTGATATTCGGGCGCATTGCCCAATTGTTGTCTTTTATTTTATTTACGGTTATTTTCTTTTACGCGAATTGGACTTGGTTGTAATATATGTTTATCGAGCGTTATCAATTATTTATTTATTCATTCCATTTATTTTTTATTTTATCGTGTGAATCGTGCATAAGTTTAAAAAGATTAGAAAGTTTAAAATTTGATGCCAGTCCTAATAGGTTATTAGTTATTAAATTAGTTTTCGACAGTGATGCTGAGAATGAAACCATTTGAGATTCTTGTTTAATTTGATATAGGAAAGATCGCCCAGTATTTTATTAGGCGGGGTGGTACATGTGGTATCAGAGCATCGGGTTCTACAGTCCTTAGGAATCTGTGCGGACGTACTATGCTTTTAGTGTTTCCTTCTACTTGATATCGAGCCCTATGTTTAGGATTGTTTATTTCTATGGTGAGATTTTTTTCTTCGCTATAATGTATATATATTACTGAATCTTATATGCGTTCGGGTGTGCTCCGTATGCAGAACAATGAAGGACGACTATTGAGGACAGTTGGGAAAACAGCCGGAGTTGGGGCTCAGTTGGAGTTAAAGAATATTTTGGGGATAATGATCGTAGTCGAGGTCACCCCTAATGTTGCTCGGGAATATGGGGCTGTAAGGACTACTAGGGTGCAGTATATATTTTCAAGTACCGCTATAGTAGATAGCGGTGCCAAACTAGACTCACCCAGTGTGGTTAATAAGGGAAAGAGTAAGAGGGGTCTTTGAAGAGGACCGCCCGTTGTAATTTTAGAAAAGGCGAAGATTGTGTGAGTTGACCATGGACGTAAGATACCCAGCGGCTTGGGCATATAGCAGAATGAAGTATACCCGAAAGTGAAAATTGGGGTAAAAATTTTCTTAGCTCATTGGAGCAGAGTTGTAATGGTGGGAGTATACCACCACATTTAGAAGTGATATATAATGCTAATGGAAGGATCTTAGGTACAGTTTGATCACAAGTTCCTTCATCAGATGTTCAGGAGGAGATGTGAACCTTGTTCTGAATTCATCATGGGATGGCTAGATAGAGGTCCATTTGTAAAAATGAATTTATTTGTATAGAGAATTGTGTATAGGATGAGGTAGGTACAATGGAGATATTAATGCTTCTTGTGAAGGGAGCTAATAGAATAGAAAGATTACTCGAAGAGTAAGACTAGGCGAAACGATGTTAGTGAAGCACCACAAGGGGGAAATCCATAAGGGGTCCCATTTATATGATTCGAATAGACGAATTCTTACCAAGTTGTGGTTAATTCAGCCAGGGTTTTGGTGGCCAACAATGCATTATTTAGGACCAGCAGAATTAAGTGAACAACGAGGGTGGTCATCAGGGTTAAGGCTACCTATATCCGAGAGAAGGACAACCCTAATATGCTCATCGTGGCAGAAGATAAATGGATTATATGGGGTAAGATCACATGCTTTGATTTTTTTTCCCAAAGTGAGTAAAGGGATAAGAGTATGGTGCCTAGTGTGGCAATGAATAAGATAATTTTTGGTTCAGTTCGGACAAGTGTGTCATATCTAAGAACTATTTAAGCAGCCAGGGTGACTGGCAAGATATAAACATGAGTTTTATTCTCAGGTGAATAGGGTATGCTTTCTGTGACATGAGCGATTCACAATATTTTGATTTGCGCTAGATTCGTGTGTGAGACAAGTTTAGTGGCTATATCGATAACATTATTGTATGTATGTATTTCATGTTGTTTAGTGATGTGTTATACGAGTATAATGTTATCCTATATATGATTTATATTGATTTAAACACATTATTAGACCTAGGTCCTGGATCGACATATCTCAATAACTGACAGATGTGCGTAGTAGTGTATCGGGACGGTTCTTTGTTTGGATTTTTCTTTACGAGACCTCCCATGAACGAAAGCCGCAAATTATTGGAGCTAGGAGATGTTAGAACCTCAAACATTATGGATTATTGTTCTTAGGATAATTAAACGGATAAAATTATTGGGATTCGGTATATCCCTGTGATGAGATGAGCATATATTTACGTGTATATACATTATGATAAATTGTGTAGAAAAATTCTGTGTATATGTTGTCTTTTTTTTTACCCCAATGAATAGGGATGTTTACTGATGGTATTTATGGTATGTTGGCTTTTATCGAGAAGAGACACATAACTCGTGATTTATTTGCGCCAAGAAACTAGTCATTGTAAGAGCGCCATGGTATACGTGGTCTTATGTATCGTATAACGGACGAGTATACTATTATGCCAAGAGACGGGAGTTTGAGGGTACGTGCTATGGACTAAGGGCCTAACGGATTTCGATGTTTTGGCAATTCTAGGTCGTAGTGTATCGGGGGGTCCCTTGTTTGGATTTCGCTTTTCAAGACATCCCACGTATGAAACTTAGCTCATCATTCGAAGTGGGGAGATGTTTGGTCTTAAGTCCATGATTTTGATACCTCGGTTATTATAAAAGTATCAAAATATAACTGAGAGTTGAAAGTTATATTACAATATGAGGCCAGTGGAGCCGGTAGGGCCATGAGAGAGCACTGAAATTTTTTCTTCTTTTCACCTCAAGTTGAAGGGTGGAACGATGTTAATGAGAATCAAAATTTTTATATATGGGGTGATTAAGAATACCCAAGTATGATAGCCATGCTGTGAATGTGAGGGAAATAGGATTATGTGTATTACATGTGAAATGCACATGATGTTTACATTATTATGCGCAAATTATAGGGTGTATGGGCGCCCTGGTCAGTTGACTCAAACTGTCCGACATAAGAGGATGTGCGAATGAATGCGACGAATGTATGCCTATGCGACATTTATAATTAACTAGAATGGCATAAGGGATAAAAAGTCAAGTGAGAATGATGATAATCTAAGTATAGGTATGCAATGAGAATTGTCACACCCGAGATGGGTGGAAAGGCTGTGAGAAACCGTTTATAAGGATATCTCTTGAGAAGAGGAAAGTACAACTATTATGGGAAATTGGGGTGGAGTCCCACTCAGTTAAATGTTGAGAGTTACTTGCGCATAAATAGAATGTTGATGACTATAAGGTAAGGGGGCCCAGAAGTGCACATTGTGGCGATAAGTACACGGGTCAGGACTTTTGGTATATCCCAGAAGAATAAGGGGAGTATAAGGTCCCACTTAATGTAAGTCGTTATAAGTAGAACTTGGTGTTAAGTGAGACATAGTGAGACTGTCTTCAGGTGCACCACTTATAGATGGAAATATGTTGGTTTGGTATGGCCAGCCAGAACTTTGGTATCAAGCCGATGACTCTAGTGATGGAATGGGAAGACAGGTTAGTGAAGAAGGATTGCACTAGTGCGACGTGCCTCTCAATATTATTGTGAATCAGGATGAGATCCTTAAACACCACCTCTGATAGGAATTTTGGGAAGCAGTGGGGATAACATTTTGTTTTGGGTAAGTCATGTCATCTATGGTCCAATGAGTAGATGGGAGGTGACTGATGACTAGTAACCTGGTATGACTGTGATTCTGGAGTCGTTGCGGTAAGCTTATTTCCGCAATTGACATAACTTGTAATTGAAGTAAAAATATGGTACGGTAATTGGGAGGGAAATTACCGATTTGTGGAGTTGTGTGTGGTCACTCGTACTTGTTTAATGTGGACAAGGTGCCTATTATGGTTTTGTGCGGGAAAACCTATCCATTCTCCCCCTAGTTGTTTAGAGATGAAGGAATAAATAGACTTTTGGATCGAACGTGATTTAGAGTCCGTAGTTAGGAGGGGAAATAACCATAAACTGTATTGGGATGTCTTTGGATCATCGTAAGACTTACGTCGCCATGAAATGATATTTGAAGGACCGATTGGAGTGGTCCTATGTTCTCATGGTTTCTCTCAGGATAGGAGATTAGTGTATGGATTGGACACAGGAACCTGGTACTTAGGGATGTGCGGCTTTCCAATAATATTAAGGCAATAAAACTAGTGATTTATAAGCTCGTCTTATTTGGATCTCATCGGTAGAAGAACAATGTGTAACACGTCGTTATTATGGTGAAGAGCTTATGACTGTTGGATTATATTGGTACGAACATAATTGAATAAGATTTCTATAAAGCGGGGGTTGTTATGGAAAGGCCTTTATACTATTAGGTCCCACTAGAGGATGCATAGTGGAGTGACTGTACCATTATTGAGGTGTGATTTGATTTTGGGTACTAGAGCAGGTGATGTGGTTGTGATCTAAAGTGTTTTGTATCGGTTTCATTCGAATTTCGAGGACGAAATTCTCTTGTAAGGGTGGGAGAATGTAATACCCCATGCTTTTATGGATATTTAAATTACATGAGTGGGTGTACTTTAATAATTTGATAATTTAAAATAATTAAGATGGACTAATTATATTTTATGTCGGAGGTGAATAAAAGCGACAGGTGATGTTATTTTATACGAAAAACACGTGTGGAGATGTATTGGGTTTAATACGTGAATTTTTGTTAAGTGACTCGAATGGTAATTTCGAGTGCACGGCTGGTCTTGGAAGGGTCGAGATAGTCATAATAGAGTACTCGGGGGGTAGTGTTTGGGTTACGGAGACTTTTTGAATTAGTAGGGACTCATATTGGTGTATACAAGTCAATTTTGGGATTAATAAGAGATAATCCCTCATTTCTCTCTTATAAGCCATGAGAGAATGAAAGAAAGAGAAAGAAAAGAAAGAAAGAATAAATAAGAGAAAGGGGTAAGAAAAGGGGGGAAAGAGAATATTTCAGGCCAAGCTACGACGTATTCCCTCACGAGATCGTCGGATTTATCCAACCAGGCAAGTATTTAAATTTCTTTATTGAGTTAAGTTTTTTTTTCTTTTTTTTGAGGTTCAAGTCTTGGGGGGGGGGGGGGGGGGGGGGAGGGGGAGGTGGAGGGGGGGTGAGACTTGAACCCCTAAACTCTTGCAAAGAAAGGGTTGGTGGTAACCATTGGAGCAAGTGAGTTAAGTGTGTTTACTTTTCATATTATAGTTGGTGATTAAAAACTTTAAGATTTTGGGTTTGGGATTCTTGCACAAAAATGGGTTTTTGGAAGATGATTTCGTAATGAACTGATGACATAAAAACCCTACATGAAATCTAAGTTAAAAATCCATGTTAATGGTATAAAATATGGTGAGAAATGGTAAAAAATGAAAAATGGTGGGTTTAATAAGAATTAGGATCTAAATTCTTGAATAAATTGAGGTGTGGTGCTAGTTAGGCAGGGTACTTAACTATTGTGATTAAAATACATGCGTTAGGTGTGCACTATTTGATGAGAGGTGAGGGGTATCTCATGTGAGTGCGACACCAGTTTAAATATGGAGAATAACATATTTAAGTATTAATGTGAGTGCGACACCAAGTTGCTTCTTTAACTCCATAGCTCATCCACATAACTTTAACTAAGGGAATAACTTTATTTCTCAATACTTGCTCCTTACGATCAATAATTTCCATTGGTTCCTCGATGTACGATAAGTCTTCCTTCAGTTCAATGGGTTGAGTTTTCAACTGATGAGATGGATCCGCCAAATACTTACGAAGCATCGATACGTGAAACACATCATGTAAATGAGACAACTCTGAAGGAAATGCTAATCTATATGCCAGGGCCCCAATTCTTTCCAACACCTCATATGGTCCAATGTATCTTGGACTTAGTTTCCCCTTTTTCCCAAATCTCATAACAACTTTCCATAGTGAAATACGTAGGAATACAAAATCTCCCTTCTGAAATTCCAATGGATGCTTCCTCTTATGTGCATAAAATTTCTGCCTGCTTTGCGCTATCTTTATCCGTTCCCGAATCATTTTGATCTTTTCAGTTGTCATATCTATCAATTCAGGACCCAAAATTTTCCTTTCACCCACTTCATTCCAGCACAAAGGCATTCTACATCTCCTCCCATATAAAGCTTCATAAGGAGCCATACCAATAGTCGACTGATAACTATTATTATATGAAAATTCCATCAATGGCAAAATGATCATCCCAACTACCTTTGAAGTCAAATACACAGGCTCGTAACATGTCTTCTAATATTTGAATCATCCTTTCTGATTGCCCATCAGTTTGTGGATGAAACGCAGTGCTGAACTTCAAACTTGTGCCCATGGCATTCTGGAGACGAGGCCAAAACTTAGAAGTGAACGTTGGATCTCTATCTGATACAATTGACACCGGTGCGCCATGTAAACGGATAATCTCATCAACGTACATACGTGCATACTTGTCAACAGTGTAGGTGGTCTTAACTAGGAGAAAATGAGCTGACTTCGTCAGTCAGTCTACAATCACCCAAATAGAATCATGCCCCTTTGGTGACCGGGGTAATCCTGTAACAAAGTCCATCGTTATATGCTCCCACTTCCATTCCGGAATAGGCAAAGACTGCAATAATCCTGCCGGCTTCTGATGCTCTGCTTTCACTTGCTGGCATACTAAACATTTAGCTACGAACTCTGCAATCTAACGTTTCATATTGTTCCACCAGTAATATTCTTTCAAATCTCTGTACATTTTGCTACCTCCCGGATGCATAGAGTAAATAGAACTATGTGCCTCTTCTAATATATCTTTCTTTAATGGTGGATCATTCGGTACACAAATCCTATTTTTATAACACAACGATTCATCATTTTTAGTCTCAAAGTCACTCTCTCTACCATCCCGAACTTCTTGTTTCTTCTTTTCAAGGAATGGATCACTGATCTACAATTTTCGTATGCGTTCTGCCAATAAAGATCTCACTGTGACATGTGCTAATAATCCTCCACTTTTTGAAAACTTCATTTCAATCCCCATCGATGCCAAGTCAAGAATATTTCCAACACGGGCACACCGTATGCAACGAAGCATCCCTGATGATTTTTTACTCAAAGCATCTGCTACTACATTGGCCTTCCCAGGATGATGATGAATGGTACAGACATAGTCTTTAATCAGCTCTATACAATGCCTCTGTCTCAAATTCAGTTCTTTCTGTGTAAACAAGTATTTCAAACTTTGATGATCCGTAAATATCTCACACGTTTCTCCATACAAGTAATGTCTCCACAACTTTAAAGCAAAAATAATGGCTGCTAGCTCTAGATCGTGTGTAGGGTAGTTTCGTTCATGCGTCTTTAATTGTCTGGAAGCATATGCTATTACCCTCCCATTCTGCATAAGAACACATCCTAAACCCTGAAATGAAGCATCTGTATAGATCACAAAAGACTCATTCCCACATGGAATAGTAAGTATAGGGGCTGAAACCAACCGATTCTTTAATTCTTTAAAACTCCTCTCATATTCTTCATCCCATACAAACTTCACTTCTTTACGAGTCAACTTTGTCAGTGGTAATGCTATTGCTGAAAATCCCTTAATTAATCTGCGATAGTAACCTACCAATCCTAGGAAACTCCTAATTTCTGTCACATTCTTAGGACTCTCCCATTCAACAATTGCTTCCACCTTCTTTGGATCAACATATATCCCATTTCCCGAGACAACGTGCCCTAAAAACACAATTTCATTAAACCAAAACTCGCACTTGCTGAATTTAGCAAACAATTTCTTCTCTCTCAAAATCTGCAATACAAGTCTCAAATGCTTCACATGTTCCTTCATGCTACGCGAGTAAATCAACACATCGTCTATGAATACAATCACAAAGGAATCAATGAAAGGGTGGAATACCCGATTCATCAAATCCATAAAAACTACTAGAGCATTAGTTAATCCAAATGGCATCACCAAAAACTCATAGTGCCCATATCGAGTCCGAAAAGCTGTTTTGGAAATATCGCTATCCTTCACTTTCAGTTGGTGGTAACCCGATCTCAAATCAATATTTGAAAATACTGTGGCCCCCTGTAATTGGTCAAACAAGTCATCAATACGGGGTAAAGGGTACTTATTCCTAATGGTCACCTTATTCAACTGCCGATAATCACTACATAATCGCATTGTCCCATCTTTCTTTTTCACGAATTAAACTGGGGCTCCCCGTGGTCAAACACTAGGCCGAATGAAACCTCTACTTATCAGATCTTGTAATTGCACTTTCAATTCCTTCAACTCTGTTGGTGCCATTCTATAAGGAGCAAGGGAAATCGGACCAGCACCTAGAATTAATTCAATAGAAAACTCTACTTCCCTATCGGGTGGCAATCCTGGCAATTCTTCTGGGAAGACATCAGAAAATTCTCTAACCACTGGTATATCTTCAACTTTAAGTGTTTCCTTACTAACATCAACAACATAAGCTAAATACCCTGTACAAACTTTACTCAATAACTTTATACTCTTAATGGATGAGATAAGACAATTAGGGACAACATTCCTTTCTCCTGTAAACTGAAACTTAGGTTCACCTGGCAGATGAAATGTAACTTCCTTTCGAAAACAATCAATGTAAGCATGATACGATGATAAACAATCCATCCCCAATATAATATAAAAATCTCGAATGGCCAATGATATCAAATCAACATAGAAATCTCGTTCCCCCATTCGTAAGATACAATCTTTATAAACATGCTCAACCAGAATTACACTTTCCATTGGGGTTGAAATATATAAGGCACAATTGAGAAATGAACATGGTCTACCCAAATATGAAACAATATGTAATGCCACAAATGAATGCATAGATCCAGGATCAATGAGTGCATATAAATCTTTGTTTGCAATAGAAAGTTTACCTGTAACCACTTCAGGTGTAGCATGAGCATCTTGTAGCGTCATTGCAAACACTCTTCCTCCTGCCCTCGACCCAGTTGCTTGTTATGTACCTCTCCCCTGGTGGCACTGCCTGGAGAAGATCCTTTATGAGGCCCCACACTACTGACTGAAACTGTTGTTGCCAACATAGGACAATTCTTTCTCAAATGACCCTTCTGGTGGCAGTTAAAACATTCTATATTCAGTAACTTTGGGCAATTTCTCTTTATATGACTTGATGCCCCACAAAAGAAACAAATATTTGGATCTCCTTGCGATGAACCTCTTGAACCTCTTCCACCACTTGCTTCACCCCTTTGAAAACTACTTCCCATGCCTCTACCATGCTGGAATTTCTGCCCTCTAAGTCTCGAATATTCTATATCACCACCCTTTTGATAACTTGGATCAAATCTGCTTCTCTTTACACCTCGTTCTCGATTACCTCTAGCTTCATTCACGTCCCCTTCTACTAACATGGCTTTGTTCACCAAGGCTGAATAATTAACAGTCTCTAAAGCCGACAACCGTGATTTAATGACTAACTCAAGCCCATCAAGAAATCGAATGCACATATCTTCCTCGTTTCATATAAACCTCGAAGCAAGTCGAGATAAAGCTGTAAGTTTAGCTTCGTATTCTCTAACTGTCATACTCCCTTGATTCAACAGAAAATATTCTTTCTCCTTTTGTTTTTGATACATCGGAGGAAAATACTTATCATACAAAGCTTTAACAAAAGCTTCCCATGAGATCACATTCCCACCTCCTGGAGTAATCAACAAATGTTTTGTGGCATCCCACCAGTACTTGGCTTCTCCTTTCGGCATATACGTCGCCAAGGTCACTCGCTGATTTTCAGGCATTCTCATTACCCCAAAAATAAGTTCAATCTCTTTAACACATACTTCTGCCTCTACTGGATCAACTGCTCCTTCAAATAAGGGTGGATTCATTTTAATAAATTTCTCATGTGAAGTACTCCTTTCTTCCCAGTGTACCACCTCCTCAGCCCTGACCAATGCTTGTGCCTCTAATTGCCTGGCTTGTTGTTCTTCCATCTGAGCCATAAATCTAGCTTGCTGCTCTGCCATTAGAGTCATAGCACGTGCCATTTTTTGCATGTCTGTCAATTGTTCTGGTCAGGTTCTATATTTCCATGAACTGGTTGCTCAACCTCTGCCTCTGCTTCCATATTTGAAGCCTCATCTTCTATTTCCACATTCACATTCCCTCCTTCCATTCTTTTATATCTGAAATGGATCAAAGATATAACAACATGCATATATACATATTTTTCCTACCATAATCGTTAGTATCAAACAAAATATACTTTTAACATTCACTGCCAAATCTAGACTCTTCTCACTCCAGAACCTCTAAAACCTAGGCTCTGATACCAAAAGATGACACACCCCAACCCAGTTACTTATAATTAAGTTTGAAAGTCAAAGTGAGTCAAACCATAATTTTATCTAACCAAACCATAATCACGAGTTTTGATTTCAGAGTCATCATTGTAAATCCATATAACTGAAAACCTTTTTACAACATCAGAGTAATCATGTCCATAAAAACTTTCTTGAAGGATAAGTTAACTTAATTACATCATTTACATTTACACAAAATCATAGTTTCTCCCATTCCTGGCTAACCCAACCCGACCTCCTAGATTTGGCAGTGACATCGCATTACCTGAAAAATGTGAACATAGGAACCATGAGCAAAAATAGCCCAGTGAATGCATCACTACTATACTACTGCATAAATTTACATGCAATATATCATGTCCATATAATTATGAATTAACTTATCCGGCTCATTCATAATGAATGACCAACTTTTTCGAATCATGATTCACATATCCTGTCTAAATAGACAATTCTCCCCCATTCCTGGTCGAGGAGTAACCCCTTGTCATTAATAGACAAATCTCCCCCATTCCTGGTCGAGGAGTAACCCCTCATTTCGATAAACCAAAATGAACAATTTCATATTCATTATATTATGATCATATCAATACCACGATACAAATATCTCTTTCCAGTGAGTACACGCACCTTGGTTGACAACTATGTATTCATGTTTTCTTCTGGTGGAGCTGAACTGGGTTGATTAGGCCTTACCTGTCAATCCAACTAAATCAGTACTGAACCTCAATCATAACTATTATCCAAACATAATTATGTAACTTTCCATGACTATACATCAACAATATAATTCCAATTAAGTCACATTCCATAAAACATAGGTAAAGGTAAAACAATCATGTACATGTTGATAAAGTTACGGACATTCAACCGTTGGAAATACCTTATGAGTAATTTATAACCAAAGTCAAGTAAACATGAAATTACACTCCTCAATGTATATACATATGAAACATGTACTCAAAGTACCCTTTGTAAGGACGAAATACAAACATTTATTCAAGGGGTACCCAGTATGGACTGAAATTATTGTCTTACATACTTAACCATCCTATATTCCTAAATTGTACAAATACAGGGGTTCAAACTCATCAATATGAAAATATATATGAATATACTATCCAGTACAAGTGACGGTGTAATTTTCCAAGCTTCCTATGGCAAGTTATGGCCATTTCTTTACAACACAAGAAATCTTCCCTACAAGATCCTCTATTGTTCCTTCAACTTCCAAGAATTTTCATAATTTTTCTCCAAAATAATTTTCCATGATTTTCAACCCATTTTCAGTACACATACTTAATAGTACAGAATTAAAGTTTCATAATTGTTTGACTTCATTTGCTATCTCAAAAGCTTGACTAAACTTAGGGCATACCGAAATGAAGTATAAAAATAGAAATCAAGTACCCACTTGAAATCATCATTACGGACTAACCACAAGGAGATAAATTCTAATTTTCAGATATGATATGAATATATGAGTTTACTTTCATATCCAATTGGAATTTCTCAATTACAGGAAGCACACAAAGAGATATGCAAGTTGAATACAAGGGGTTTCAATACAAGGGGTTTCAAGTACCGTTTGTTATGTTACAACCCTAACTCACATGTCTACAACTCTCTAGTTTTCACCTCAAGTCATTTATAATGTGATAAGGGTCAAAACTAGTCTCTAACAGGGACAATTCTACCGAAAATAACAAAATTTTGTGTTCGTATATAATTCGACCTTTTATGATTTATGAAAGTAGGATTATAATAAACATAATCAATTAACATTAGATATACTAATAACACATTATTCATATCACATAAGATAAGCATGATTTAAATATAATTTATCATAATTATATTCGGGCTGTCACATAAGGATACCCAGGTGTTATATTCAATCACCCCTACTGGTCCTATCTTAAGTCCTCATACATCCCCATTTGGAATTTAACAAATGAATCTAGCAACCGAAATTCCATTCAATATAATTTTCATCATTTTAATCACTCGAATCAAAATCAAATTAATTCAAATCTTACCAAGGGTTTACTGATATTTTCTAGCTCCCATAATATCCAAATAATAATCACCAAAGATCCACAAAAGGTTTGGGATAAGAATCAACATTTAAAAAGAAACAACTTTACATATTATGGGGAGGTCGATCGATCGAAGGCAGGGGTCGATCGATCGATCCCTCAGGTCACAGCCTAGTTTTTCTGCATTTCAGCAACTACGGGTTTCACCATTTTTACTCATTCAAACCTTCATATTAACCTCCAAAATGAGTTATAATTATTACTACATGATATGTCAACATATATGAACGATTTCCAGTACTCTAAACATCTTCGGATCATCAAGGGATTGGATTAAAAATCATGTTTATCTCCTTATTTCCAGAAAATTAACAACATATCATCTTCAAGAACACATCAATGGTTTTCATAATTTCTTCAACAGATTCATGACTATTTCGTGGATTAATATCAACCTAAAACATGAGTTTAATTCCTATATCATTTCAGTTTCCAGAAATCCATTTAATACTCCATTATTTCTTCCAAACATGAATAATCTTCTCTTTTCATACTATTCTAACATGGACAATATACGAGTTTAAATTGCCATCATCAAACACTTGCCTTTACTAAAGGTTTGATCCTTTGGTGTAGTATATCTCAGTTGGTTGTTCCTTCTCCGGTCAAACTCCGGTGGTGGTTGGTGGTGGTGAACCTTGGTTCTTGTTCTTCTCCTTCCCAAGTGGGCTTTTCCCTTCCCAAGCACTCTTACACTCTCTCTAGGAAGATGGCTTCTCTAATTTGTGAAGAGGAGATGAATAACTCCCATACACTTAATCTACCAATACTTATAATAGTACCAAATCCGAAATCACTATTCACCCCCTAGAAAAATGACCAAAATGCCCTTTCGGGTTGTCTATTCATTTCCAAATGACCTGAGACTCAAAATTAACATCCAAATAGACTTTTCTGACTATTTAGAACCTTCCGGACGCAACTACGCAGTCAAAATGACTATAAGGTCTATAGAAAATAAATTTCATTTTTAATTGAATAAACTAGTCCCGACACGTCCCATACCGCGTCGGACTAAAAATATAAATTACCGAATTTATATCATACAGGCATATCAATGACATCGCATTCATATATTACCTAAATATCTTTAAGTAATATTCAGAATCATCCATTTTAATATCCACCGTCCGGATAAAACCCGAATGAATTAATTAATAATAAAATCTAATTAATCCATTAATTTAAAATATAACCCATTTTAAAAGTCATTTAAAATTACGGGGTATTACATACTTCCCCCCTTATAACAGAATTTCGTCCTGAAATTCAGGAATATAAGTCATACCAGTAAGGTCAACTCCGAGTATAAATCTCACATCGCAAGAAATCCAAGATGTACCGCCCATACAGTACATTAACAAAGTCCCTATCGATGTTATACGCCAAGCCTCACCATATAGTTTCAACTGAATCAAATTTAGACTTTACCTAATCTTCCCTATACCGTCCTCGTGACAAACTTTGGGAAAAAAATGATTTTCTCATAGTGAACAATTAAATCCTGAAGTCTCAATTACTTACCTTTTACAATTATGAAAATTACTACCACTCAATCATCCAGGGCGCCCATACACCCTCTCGTACCTCTTTCAATATTAAAAGTTTCGCAAAGGTTATAAACTCGTTTCCCAAAGACCTAACTTATTTCGACTCCCAACGGTTATTAGTTTCATGCGTGGGGTGTCTCGCAAGCGAAATCCAAACAAGGAACCACCCCGATACACTACTTCCTAAAGTAGTCGGTCATCGAAACTCCTAAGGTCCTTAGTCAATAATATAAAAATTTTGTTTATAAAAAAAATCAGGTTTATTGATTTAAACAAAAATTTGGTTTTTCGATTTCAAATAGAGTCTACGCATCTACTCTCTTATAGAAGACAAGATGCAGACATATACTCTCATATACCACAAGTCAATGCACGCCGATAGTCAAATCACACTCGGACATGCTCAAGGTAAGTAATCCCATGATAAAAATCAAACCCACGTGATAACATGTAATATAAAGGTGTCCCACACCCCTTAGTGAGTCTACGTAAATAACAGTGCTATAGGCTAAGTTTAGCAACCCTTTTGCCCACACAACATTTATCGTAACAAAATCTATATACGCTTCATAATCCTTAGATAGAAAACATACCCTCATTCGCGGGTGGTGGTTGTTGATTCACTGCCTGATGGACGTTATATACACGCCCGTATTGACCCTGCTGCGCGGGTGCTGCTGGAATGGGAGGTAGTGCTAGCACCGGAGCTGGAGCTGGAAGAGAAGCTGGTGGAAACACTGGTACCTGTGGCTCCTGTCGAGCATGTTGTTGCTGAGGGAATTTGTCTTTCTCAGGACAATCTTGACGTTTATGGCCATACTTTCCACACACGAAACTTTTTCCCGCAAACTTTCCACCACCTTGCCCCTATTGACCCCGAACCTGCTGGGCATTACCTCCCTTCCCTTGGCCCTAATGAGCCTGTCTCTGGCCCTGATGGCCCTATTGTCCTTGCCCAACACCTCTATCCTCAAATCGAGAATCTCCAGATCGTAAACGCTTAGCATAGTCCCCTATTTGGGAACCCTGCTCACTCTGACGCTGATGACTCTGGCCTGGCTGAGTCCCACTAGAACTGCCCCCAATAGTCTTGCCTTGCAGTCCTGACCCAAACCCCCGCTTGACACCCTGATTATGGAAGTGGTTATCTTGGCAGTGGAGCATTGCAGCATTAAGAACATCTGCATACGTACGTAGTGAAAGATTCCCCAATAAATGTTGGCGAATTTTATAGTTCAACCCATCAGTGAACATTAGGACTCTCCTCTCCTCAGTAGGTACTTCAGCTGGTACCAAATTAGTTAATCTCATACACTCTTCATCATATTCCGCCACAGTTTTCTCTCCCTATTTCAAATCAAGTAGCTTCCGCCTCATCTCTGTCTGGATGGCGGAAGGAAAATACTTCCCATCAAACCGTATCCAAAAGTCTTGGATAGTCAATGTGTCCCTCTCCTCCATAGTGGTCGTAACATCCCACCATTGCAAAGCTGCCCCTACTAGCTTGAATGTGGCTAGTATTTGACCTTGAACCTCAGTGCATTCGATCATTCTCAAGTGCCGTTGGATATCTTTCTTCCATTGGCTAGCAGTCACAACATCTGATCCTCCCTGAAACTCAGGTGGGTGCGCTTTCTGAAAGGCATACCTCGCTCATTCCCATGCAGTAGGAAACACTTTCCCTTGCGCGGGTGGCACAACCGGTACCGGTGCGGCAGCCTGCTGAATAGTAGCTACAGCAGCATTGACTGCCTGAGCGACAATTGCAGCAACTTCGGTTGCAGTCATTGTACCCTGAGCTGGGGCGGGCTGAGGTGCACGTCGAGGAGGAATCTGAAACGAGAGAACACTATCATTATTTGATATCTCAAAATAGCTAAAGATCGTAAGCGTAAATAGAAAAGCAATAATCCTACTCATAGGGCTCTACATCAAAGAACGCTAAGCTGAAGACACAATAAGCCGTACAGATCCCAAAGGACACTAGAACCTGATGCTCTGATACCACCTGTAACACCCCGCCTGATTAAATACCGGGTGACCAGTCCCATACCAAATTAAAACAGAATATACAGTTGGCTCATTCTTAGCATCACTGTCGAAAACATTTACAACTCACCCAATACTCAATTAAGTTGGTGTTAAAAAATTTTTAAATTTCAACAAAAACCATTTTTAGTTTAAGAATAACACTACACATTTTATACTACAACACTGATAACACAATAAATGTCACAAAATAATTTAAATGCAATTGGAATAAACATTCCAAATAATATTAATCCATTACAGTAATCCCATCAATAACAACTGTATTAAAAAGACCCGAATACAATAGTATTTGACCTCGATAGAAAATGATAACTGAAAATCCTTTGGGCGACATGCCCTAACTAAGAATACTGTGAATCAAAAAGATGATAAGCGTCTAAGAAAAACTTCCATAGCTCCATAGCTCGTCACAATCAACTATGGTTGGCGTCCCTGTTGCTGGACACCTAATATAGAGATACAATAGAAGAGAAAATATGCAAGGAAACGGGTCAGAGTCCGAATGTGTAGATTATTTTTAAAACAACAAGTATTTAACAAGTGGAATAAAGCATTTATTATGTACATGTTAGATCCAACTCACACTTCCAATTCTCACCTCTCAACTAGAGTGCACACTTAACGTTTCCTATTAACCTCCTAGTTAATGGTTCCTCTTTTCTAGTCTCCGTATTATAATTCCATTCCCATATCATAATCCCCGTATGTCCCATACCATATGTCACGTTATTATTCATTTACATTTCTTCTTTATATGATTAGTTTCTCATTAACATGAATCATTACTCATTAATATGAATCGTTTCTCATTAACATGAGTCAGGCTTTTCAATTCTATAGGCATAAACATTCAATAACTTAATTCCATTATCTTTCTCTATTCACCGTTATCTACAATTATCACCGTAGATAAATTTAACCACAATATATCCATTCAATCATTTAATCCATTATATATATATTCATATATAATACGACACCCCGAGTCACAGCTGCGGTGCTATGCATTACTCTGCTATCATGTCCCATCATCGCTGGTCGCCGAATAGGGGACTAAAGGTTCGGTAAGATTCCACGAACCACAAACAACAACAAACAAATTGGAGGCGAACATAGTTCTCGTATCCATGGGTCACGCACATACCTAGGCACCCACCGTCAGCGGACTTATCAACTCCCCGATAAGTCTTTCATAGACCTATGTTCTCGAGCGACAAATCAAAGATCCCATGGATTCATCAGGACATGACTGCCCTCACACGCAAACCTCCCACCGATAGCAAGTAAGCTAGGTATGTCATACACATAAATCATCAATCAATCAAATAGGTATTATCATACCTATAATATAATATCAATAAGGTAATTATCACTACCCTAAGATATTTCCCATACGTAGCATTATATCTCTTCTAAATTCCACGTATTAAAACATCATATCTTTACTTCATAATTTAATTATCCTCGCATCCTATAACATCTCTCCACTCCCGACGTCGTTAAGGTTCATGCGCGGAGCGTCTCGCAAAGCGAAATCCAAACAAGGGCCCCTCCAATACACTACTACTTAACTTTGTCGATCGAGGAGGTCCGACAACTTCAACTATGCGATCGGGATAACCTCATACACTCTTTCAACCAAATATGTTCTAAACTCCCATCTCAAAAGATTCAAATAGGATTTCCCTCATCTTATATTCAGTAAAAAGTCACTAATATCGTACTGGTCCATAACATTATTTCTCCCGAACTACTACGAGTTTAGTTCTCCTTTTAATTAAGGTTAAAACTGATAGTTTCAAATCTCTTATAAACCCATATTCTTTCACTTAGGATTAAACCCTCTTGTAAAATTAAGGATAACCAGGTGTTATATTCAATCACCCCTACTGGTTCTATCTTAAATCCTCATACATCCCCATTTGGAATTTAACAAATGAATCTAGCAACCGAAATTCCATTCAATATAATATTCATCATTTAAATCACTCGAATCCAAATCAAATTAATTCAAATCTTATCAAGGGTTTACTGATATTTTCTAGGTCCCATAATATCCAAATAATAATCACCAAATATCCACAAAAGGTTTGGGATAAGAATCAACATTTAAAAAGAAACAACTTTACATATTCTTGGGAGGTCGATCGATCGAAGGCAGGGGTCGATCGATCGATCCCTCAAGTCACAGCCTGGTTTTTCTGCATTTCAGCAACTACGGGTTTCACCATTTTTACTCATTCAAACCTTCATATTAACCTCCAAAATGAGTTATAATTATTACTACATGATATGTCAACATATATGAATGATTTCCAGTACTCTAAACATCTTAGGATCGTCAAGGGATTGGATTAAAAAGCATGTTTATCTCCTTATTTCCAGAAAATTAACAACACATCATCTTCAAGAACACATCAATGGTTTTCATAATTTCTTTAATAGATTCATGACTATTTCGTGGATTAATATCAACTTAAAACATGAGTTTAATTCCTATATCATTTCAGTTTCCAGAAATCCATTTAATACTCCATTATTTCTTCCAAACATGAATAATCTTCTCTTTTCATACTATTCTAACATGGACAATATACGAACTTAAATTGCCATCATCAAACACTTTCCTTTACTGAAGGTCTGATCCTTTGGTGTAGTATATCTCAGTTGGTTATCCCTTCTCCGGTCAAACTCAGGTGGTGGTTGGTGGTAGTGAACCTTGGTTCTTGTTCTTCTCCTTCCCAAGTGGGCTTTTCCCTTCCCAAGCACTCTTACACTCTCTCTAGGAAGATGGCTTCTCTAATTTGTGAAGAGGAGATGAATAACTCCCATACACTTAATCTACTAATACTTATAATAGTACCAAATCCGAAATCACTATTCATCCCCCCTAGAAAAATGACCAAAATGCCCTTTCGGGTTGTCTATTCATTTCCACATGACCCGAGACTCAAAATTAACATCCAAATAGACTTTTCTGACTATTTCGAACCTTTCGGACGCAACTACGCAGTCGAAATGACTATAAGGTCGATTGAAAATAAATTTCCTTTTTAATTGAATAAACTAAGCCCGACAAGTCCCATACCGCATCGGACTAAAAATATAAATTACCGAATTTATATCATACAGCCATATCAATGACATCACATTTATATATTACCTAAATATCTTTAAGTAATATTTAGAATCATCCATTTTAATATCCACCGTCCGGATAAAACCCGAATGAATTAATTAATAATAAAATCTAATTAATCCATTAATTTAAAATATAACCCATTTTAAAAGTCATTTAAAATTACGGGGTATTACAAAATGGGGGTGGACCGTGGGATCTGGTGCGACCGATCGACCGCGATCCAGAGCCTGGTCGATCAGGCCTAAAGAGAAAATCCTACAGCTTCTATCGAAAGGAAAATTTCTCTAGCGCGGTCGACTGTGATTCAAAGGCCGGTCTATCGGGCCTTAAGGGAAGAGCTTACTACTTTTCTTACAAGGCTAAATTCAAGAGCGCGGTCGACCGGGGGTCAGGGGCTGGTCGATCGGTACCCTGTTTTTATGCCCTGAAATTTAGTTCTTCTTACATTCCTTTCTTTTAAGGTTTAAGGGATAGTGACCTTCTTGTATGAAGTAAAATAGAGTATTAGGGTCTGGTATTAGGGGAATCAATAACCTAGGTTAGAAAAGGAGTTTTCGGGCTTATGTTAGGGGTTAATTAATTAATTAATTAATGGAAGTAAGTGTCTTTTTCGTTTAGTAAGATAGTCTTTGACTAGGGGAAAGTAAGGTTATATTGTTTTGGACTTTTAGAGACTAGTATGAGGTAAATAACGATTGGTACCTTGTAGTGTTATCATGAACTCTCGGAGACTTGTATGGGGACAATTAAACGGTGTGGTTTATGTCGTTAAACACATATGGTTTCGGATATAATAAAATGCACATTTTAGATTGCAATATCTTGTGAATTATAACTTGCATATACATACCTCTCTAAATGCTATCATAAGGGAAGTTACGCGAATGAGGTGAAGTCCCCTGGCTAGTGAATGCAGGGTGAATATAGTCCTCGGCCATAGGACCTGTGGTTATATTGTGTTGTTGTTTTATTCAAAGTGAGGTAATTTCATGTATGGTTATGACTCACCATCGAAGGTATATGTCCCCTTCCCCCGCGACGTGATTTAGGGTGCCCAGGTGGTCTTGGTTATAGGCCCTGGAAGATTATAGCTATTTAGGGGCGCATCCAGTGGGATGACTCCCGAAAGGATGGTCTTTGAATCGTTATTTTTTTATTATAACTATTCTCATGAATGTGGAATTTCATAAATGGCCAATGCATTTATAAATCAACTGTATGGAATGAGTTTCCTAATGAGGAATGGACTTGTGAAGTCATATTTTACGAAACTGCAATATAATCATATTAAAATGGAATTTAGTTATTTCTCTTACATTGATGAATAGTTTAACATTATAAATGGTATTGCGCTAGGATGTGTAGTTAGATGAGAGGTGAGGATGATTCTTATTGTGAAGAGCAATTTAAAATTATTTATGATGTTAGCATTCATAACTATCATGCATTTTATTCACACTTATATCATATCAAAT
Organism: Sambucus nigra; assembly: GCA_949130495.1. Taxonomy (NCBI): domain Eukaryota; kingdom Viridiplantae; phylum Streptophyta; class Magnoliopsida; order Dipsacales; family Adoxaceae; genus Sambucus; species Sambucus nigra. The sequence continues at coordinate 317,655,385 of OX422215.1, read as the reverse complement.
CGGGACCTGACCCGTTTATATTTCTCTATTTTGTATACATCCTATTTATGCTCAGGTGCTCCGTCGCAAGGAAGCCCATGTTAATCTCTCCTTCTCAGTGTCAGGGAGCTACAATATTTTTGCGAATGTTTTAGGATTTTTGCAATAGACGCATCCATCTTTTGTATAATCTAGTTATGATCAATTTGTACATTCGAGTGTGTTGCCCAAGTTTTGTATTGACATATATTGTGATATTTAACTGTAATACTTTGTGTAACCTATTTGTATTAGTTTGTTAACCGACGGCTTATTCGGTTATTATTTTGAGGAATGGTTGTTAATCTGTTACATGTCCTTATATGTTTATCCACCTTCTTTTCAAATTGGGTTGTTGAAATGGTTTTTATTAAACTTGAAAATTAATTTGACATCCGTTTTCTAAAATAATTGGTGGTTATCTCTTACTATTATTTTCACTACAGTGATGGTAAAAATAGATCATTTATGATTCCTGTATTTATTGGAGTATCGGGTTGTCCACCTCTTATTTTAATAAGCGGGGTGTTACAATAAGGTATACTAGACGAATGCATAATTGGCCAATAAAGGAAATAGCTTCATCAATATAATGGGACATTGGATATATTACTACTATTTTTATAGGTGAGCTCCTTTCCCCCACAACTTAGTAATGTTTTCATTTAAATAAAATTTATTTCTGATCAAAAAGAAAAAAAATTACCTCCCATCTCGCAAAAAATCCTCGAAGTTCTCAAGAGCTCGTGAAACCTATCTCGATCCAAATCATAGGTACCATTGAAAAAAGATAACTAACTTAGTATAATTATATCAGATTGCAAATAATGAAATGACGATATTGAAGGGCAAAGATAAAAAGTTCCAAATCCCTCCATATCTCTAAAATCAGTATCTTGTGGATTCAAAATAACAGATATGACAAAAATCACATTTCTTACTCAAAGTAATGGGGAAAATACTTATCTTGTTAACTTGGTAGTCCAAATACAATAGTTTTTTTTCCATGTCCCGTGTTATCTTCCTGTAAGAACAAAAATAGAAATTATTAAGAAAGATTATTGATGAATATGGAAGAAAATGAAGGCACAATGAAACTTATAGTTTATAACAGGTCAATCTAGAAATACATAAACAAAAAAATTCATCACTATTTAATGGCTTTGATCTCGGCTATCCAACTAGATGCGTGACCTATCAAATCTGTAAAAGAAAATAAAATATCTCCATTATGACCTCTAAAAATGCCTCCAACATTGAGCATGATGTAACCAATTTAGGGTCTAAACTAGATGGAAATATTAAAATGTTGCTTTTTCTTGTTGATTTTGATCATGAAAACATCATGAAATCTTGAATTAGAAAACACAAGACGGAGAAATAATTTGTTATAAGTAAAAGAAGAGACAGATTGAATTATTTGTTTAATGATTTTATTTACTTTCATCTCTAGACCATCAAAAAGGATTTGACATCTATCTTTACATATTTCCCGTTAAATTACAATAGGGAGGATTTGAAGGAACCTCTTTTGAAACATCCCTTTAGATTTAGAGATCCACCAAGACATAAATATTGCTTTAATGTACTGAAATGGTGGATTTACTTCAGTAATATTAAGAAAAAACTTCCAAATTTCTTGAGAAATTAATCCATCCAGTAGCAAATGGTTCATACTTCATTTGACTTGCAGCATTGACACCTAGAGCCTATTATGACACCAATTCTCTTAATGTTTTAATATGTTGGTATGGCTTCTCTCTGCAACTTCCAAGTAAAGATAGAAAATTTAGAAGGAATAAGTGGAGACCATAACTTTTTCCAACTGATTCTACTAGATGCAGATCTTCAATCACTACACCAAATCTGCCCATTTGTCAAGGTCATTGACCTTGACAAATTCACCTTGACAAATTCAATGACCGTTACATTTCGAGGCGAGACAACTTTTTTTGTCACGGTCGTGTCACGGTCATTGACCTTGACAAAAAACTCGCATTTTGTGTCACGGTCGTGTCAAGGTCAATGACCGTGACACGTTTGTCACGGTTTAGAACCGTGACCCCAATTGTTGCGGTCAATGACCGTGACACGTCCGTGACAACTTTTGTCGCGGACTTGTCACGGTCAATGACCGAGATAATTTTGGGCAGAATTTAAAAAAAATCTGCTGGGCAGTATGGCCACCGCCACTGCCCAGCAGTATATTTGTACCTGTTATAGCAACATTGTACCTGTTCCAAACATCATATATCCAACACAAACTAAAGATAATGCAAATATATATTCATGATGATATAATCCAAATATTCAAAGTAAAAACAATGTACATGACGATATAATCCAAATTTAATTAAAATGGACAAACTTAAAAATAATGTTACTACATGTTTTGGATAAAACTGAGGAGGTGAGTAGGCCACACGACATACGAATTGACGCACCCACTAATATACGTCGTGCCGCATTGTTCGCGCAACCACAATAGGGAGTTCTCCTTCCTGGGTATGACATGCCTGACGAGCACCCTGGACTCCATCTCTTGAAGCACACGTCCATGGACTATTCCACCCTCGACGATATTCGGGTCCCTCAACCCCCGCCCTATCCGCTGGCCATCAAATACGTCCAATATGAACACGCTCGGCCAACCAATTGTCGACAATGGTCTGTTGGAGGGCGTCAAATAGGGAAGTGGATCGTCGAAGTACGAACGTGTCGGTGATGAAGCAGCGAGGTCCACATCCTCGTCATCCTGCGCCTCGTCCTCCCGCACCTCCTCCTCCACTGCCTTCTCCTTCCCTTTCCCTTTACGGTCTCCACCCAACGTACGCTTCATGAATGCGTACATATCTTGGACCGTCGCCTCCAAACGGGACAGCTTCGCGTCGTGTGAATCCACCGTTCGAGCCAACCCGGTGTCGCTCGTCTCCAATCCGATGATCCTCGATTTGTCCACCCGCGAGCTCACTCCCCTTGTCCTCCCTTTGCGATCAGAGCCAAGCACTTGGCTGAGTGCGTCTGTGGACAAAGATGACTTGTCGGCATCAGACTGCGACTCATGCACTTCCTTAAGCTTTGCCTGAAACGACAAAAAGCACATGATTAGTAAAATAAGTAAACTAAAAAATTATAACGTAATTAACAATAATTAAACTGTCGGATTACTTACAATCGTAGCCGCGACGCTCGGGGACACCTCCTTGTCCTTCCCCTTCTTCGTCCGAAGAGCCACATAAGTATCGAGCCTATGTGGCTTACCCCCTGGCCCACTCCCTACCCCCTGAAATAAAATAGAGTAAAGTAAAATTAGTAAAATTAATATCCAAAATTAGTAAAATAGAGTAAAGTAAAATTAGTAAGATAAATTAAATCTTACCTGCATCCTATGCTCCACCTCAGCGTAAGAGGTCCGGTCGGAGTAGTGCACGTCTGTCTTTTTAGCCCGATTTTCCCTCCCCGATTGGCGAGATGCCAATTGTCGATCCTTGATCTCATTGTCAATGAACTTTTGCCATTGTGCCAATGAGATCGGCTCCTTGGGCGGGACGGATCCGCGCCATTGTAAAATGGACTCTCGTGTTTTTCCAAAGTACCGTGACCGCATATTTTTCTTCCACGTCTTGTGTTGCTCCCTCAACTGCTCCAAGACGGAATCACGTAGCTTTGGATCCAAGTTGAATTGTTCCTGTCCAACAAATACAATGTTAGTTGCGAATAAATATAAATATAAATATAAATATAAATTGAAATATTCATATAAATATTACCTGTAGTGCCGCCCAAACAGCTAACTTGAGCTCATACGGAACCTCCTTCCAACTCATAAACCCCGGGCCAATGACCGTCTTTAGCAGCTCGAGGGATCTCGCTAAAAGCTCCGGCTTGTTTTCGACGGTAATCCCAAATTTTCCATATTTGGGGAGCCTAGCGGCGTAGGAGCCCTCGTCGCCTCCGCTACCACCGAACCCAGACGACATCATCATAAACAGCATCATCATCTTCGCCTTAACATCTGAAGGAGACATTGTTGCTGTAAAAAAAATGTTATTAGTACAGATAAAAAAAAATGTTAATAGTACACATTTCGTTTTACCTAATTGAATTAATTGAATTAATAGTACAGATAAAAAAATGTTCCATCTATATTATAACGTATGTGTAAGTTCCGTCAATACCATTTCGTTTCAATTTTGTAATATTATGTTTTTTCCAAATATTTAAAGAGTTATTAAATGGGTGCCCCACCCCCACCCCCACCCACCGCCACACACACGTACACCTATGCACCTACGCACACACACACACACACACACCCCACCCCCACCCCTCCACCACCCCCTCCCCCACCACACACCACCACACACACACACACCCCCCACCCCACCCCACCCCCTACAAGTCTAAGGATGTTCTTGATTAAACATGGGAAATCTCATATCGTTTGCAAAAAGTTCATAGATTCTTAATCCCTAGGGTTATGGATATTAAATTTCTTTCACAATTATTTCTTCGATTGCGATGGGTGAAGTTCAATTATATGTTAGAACAATAGATCCTCGCAAGTTGGTCAATCATTGTGTGAATAGGTATGAGATCATAATTTGGAGGAATTCATGTCCAAGAAATAATTTGGATTGTGATACCCCTTGATAGACTTATATGTTTTGTTTACCCGACCTATGAACTATTTTATAATCCTATAGAATTAAGTTTTAGAATCAAGGAATTGATCAGATATTCATTAAAATCGGTTAGTAGAAAATTTATTTAACCAAGAGGGTATCGAAAATTTATTTAACCAAGAGGGTATTAAATTTGAGTGCAATCATGATTATTTAGTGGAATGAATCGTGATTATAAATGTATAAAAGCATTACATCTCTTGGAATTCCAACCCTTAACCAACGGATCACAACAACAGTGGACGTAGGCTTTCTTACACGTCCGAAGCACTTAAAAAAATCACTTTCTCTTGTATTTACCATTACAATTATATATTTTATCTGTGATTATAAAACTAGATCAAGTCTAGTTTTTTTACATCAATACATATTTAATTGTAAGTTTGTTTAATAAAAGTTATTATTCATTCTTGCATTTTTTTATTTTCTCTTTAATTATATTAGCTTAATTTATTTAGTAGGACCATGTGAAGTTTATTGTTTTTTATTAATATTGTGTGTAGTTTAAATTCGTTTTTATTTTTCAATATTTCCTAAGAGCTTTAGAAATTCGACATTCATTTAAAATGGCATGAGGGTGTTTTAAACCTTCGACTGTGTTTGAAAACTTATTTTTCTTATTTTGAGCGTGAGTACTTTTCGATGGGTTATACTTTTATTGAATTAATTGATAGTCCATACTTAAAGAGTGTACTTTGAAATTTCAAAATGAACTTTCTAAGGTATTAGAAATTTTAGGTGTCTAAATTTAGAGACGTTAAATGTTATTGTGAAATTAATCGTATTATTTTTTGAATTAAACACGAGGGTCATTTTATTTGAGTTATTAAATCAGGAACGACAAATTTAAATTATTGTACACTATTAGTAAAATGTGGATAATGAATCGAACGTCAGTTTTTTACTCGCACACTTGATTATGTCTTTCGTATTTGCACTTTTATTTGTTTTAGCTTAGGAATATTTCATATCTTCTTTAAACTCATTTCGTTTAGTTAGACAATCACAACTATTTTGAATGAAAAATTAATAAATTTTCATGGGTTAGACTCGTATTTACACTCACTATTCTATAATAGTCCGTGGATGTGCAATATTTTATAAATTGACAAACAATAAAAAAAGTGGACTCTACAGTATTTGATTATTGTAAAAAAATTGTTGACACCACCACACACACACACACACACCAAAAGTGGACTCCACCACCCCCTCCCCCACCACACACCACCCCACACACACACACACCCCACCCCACCCCACCCCCTGCCCCCCTCCACCACCCCCTCCCCCACCACACACCACACACCACACACCACACACACACACACACCCCACCCCACCCCACCCCCTGCCCCCCTCCACCACCCCTCCCCCCCTTCCACCACCCCCTCCCCCAAAACACACCACCACACACACACACACACACCTCACCCCACCCCACCCCCTGCCCCCTCCACCACCCGTCCCCCACCACACACCACCACACACACACACACACCCCACCCTACCCCACCCCCTCCCCCCCTCCACCACCCTCTCCCCCAAAACACACCACACACCACACACACACACACACACACACACACACACCGCACCCCACTCCACCCCCTCCCCCACCCTGCCCCACCCCGCCCCACCCCGCCCCATCCCCCATCCCCCACACACGCACACACATACACACATATATATATACACATACACACATAAATATACACACAAATATATATATAAATGGAAGAGAGAGAGAGAGAAATTGGACCTGAAAGTAGAGAGAGAGAGAGAGAGAGCAGCGTCGAGAGAGAGAGAGAGAGAGAGAGAGGGAGGGAACGGTGGGAGGGAAAAAAGAAGGGGGAAAGGGTTTTTGCTGGAAAAGTTGTCACGGTCGTGTCAAGGTCATTGACCGTGACAAGACCGTGCCAATTAAATTTGTCACGGACTTGTCACGGTCATTGACCGTGACAATTAGTTGTCACGGTCGTGTCAAGGTCAATGATCGTGACATAAAATGCGTATTTTTTTGTCACGGTCAATGACCTTGACAAGGCTGACCGGCTGAAAGGTGACAATTTGCCCATTTTGGTGTAGTGAATACAACTAGAAAGCAGATTTTACTAAGATCTGACCATCAGTAAAGGGCTTCATAATAAATTCTTCTTTAAAAATTCAGTATGATTTAAGACATCTTCTTGAATCTTTCTAATCCTTTTTATTTCATGATAACCATTGAAACCTTGTGTGACAACCCGATCTCCGAAATAAAGGGTGGCCAGCCCGATACCTCGTCATAACGGAATCATGAATGGATATCATCCTCAGCATCATAAAAATAATTAGGTATGTAGGCAAGCCACTCCATAAATCAGAAAGCAGGTTGTCAAAATTATGATTTAAAAGAAAGATTTAAGAAATAAAATAAACAACCCAAATCTGACAAAAGTGGAATTTCCATAGAACATAAAGATAGTTAACCAAAACAATATACAGTAAAAGAACCGAATAGTCTGTCGGTCCACAGTTACATCACAGTGTTTCACAATCTAATATATGATACATACTACATCCATTAACAATTACAAATTATGGGCCACTAGCCCGAATGTAAGACCCGATCATAACTAGATTCCAAAAAATGAGGGCGTCTAACAACATCCTGTAATCATCCGCAAGGTCATTAAGCTCGTCAAAATCATAAGAATGGAAATTCATAACGGGCGCCCTTGCGGAGGAGCACCTGAGCGGATACAACAATATGCACAACATAGAAAGATGAACGGGTCAGGGCCCGATTTATATGATTCCCAGAAGAGTAAGAAACATGATAGATATGGACAATGAATCAATAATAATGTGAATTAAAATCTAACAACCTAAACATAAAATGTATTAATGCAATTATATATGTTTCTAACAATTTTAAAATTTGGCAAAAGAAATTAAATAAATTCTCATTTCCTCCCATACCTTATCATTTTCCATTCCTTAGCAGGAATATAATTACCATCACATATCTTATGGCAATTTACATACCTCAAGTCCCACTTGAGTTAGAAAGGTTATATTCATATACATATAACGTTTCTAAGACCGCCCCTCCGAGTTTCCCCATTGGGCGCGCCCCTAAATGACTATCATCTTCTAGGGCCTATCTATACAAGACAACCTGGGCACCTAACGCACGTCGGGAAGTGGCCATATGCTTGCGAGTGAGTCATAACCACACCCGAAATTACCTCACTAGCGCAGAAAAATATACACAAAATCCGCATATGGCCGAGGACTATAGTCAGCCTGCATTCAATAGTCAGGGGACATCACCTCATGCCCGAGCTTCCCTTATGATAGCATTTAGAGAGGTGCGTTTAAGTAATTTAACAATTACCCATTTATCCCATTTTTCAATATCATGAATCTCATGTGTTTCATTTACTTGAAACATTTATCTTTGAATATTTCTTATTCAATTTCATCATATCATTATGTCCCAAAGTATTCTCTAAACCATTTCTCGAATTCTCATAAGACCCAATATTTTATATACCACCAAGGGCTTCTAACATCTCCACATATGGGCTTAGAACTCTAACTTCAACTAATTTCCCAAAAGAGAAGTGATACCTAAGTATCACTTCAAGTGCCCCAGAATTAACCCCAAGTGATCCCACTCAACTATAGGGTAACGACCAAACTCAGCTAGGACTCTAAAATCCTAATTTTACTTCGTACAAGAAGGGTTCTAGGTCATAATCCTAAGAAAGGGGGTAAAATTTAAAAAGAAAAATAATTTAAAAATGGGCTTTCCGAATCGATTCGGACTAGCCGAATCGATTTGGGGTCTCAAAGGCGAATCGATTCGGACCAACCAAATCGATTCGGTCAGGAAAAATGAGATTCTGCATAAGGCCGAATCGATTCGGACGAACCGAACCGATTCGGACAACCCAGGCGTGGAAACTGTCTCCCATCGAATCGATTCGGCCAGGCCGAATCGATTCAGTTCTGTAGAATTTCCAAGTTTAATTTATGGAGTCTTTGACTCCATATCTTTACCCAACTTCAACCCATTCCATTTCCTATCCTTTAATGCTGCCAAATAATCATAAATGCATCATCCAACCAAATTTTACCTCCAAACCATAACAATTTAACTTCCAAAGATCTAAAGCCCATAAATCAAAGAAAACCCTAACTTCCATAAACCATACATATCCATAACTATCAATGCAAATTACTCTACTTAAATCATACACTAGCAAATAGAAAACTTGCCTCAAGGTTGTAACTTCAGATTTGGTGAAGATTGTAGGCAAGATCAACACCCAAGCTTCAATCTCTCCTATTTTTCCCAAGGTTCTTCTTCCTTATTCTTTCTCTAGTCTTAACAAGGTAATTAAAGGAATAGTAACTTAGGTGAATACATAAATCGTGGCTTGCTTAAAATTCCAACTTAAGTGATTAATATGCGGTAAAATAATACGCATCTACTCATATAAACTTCAACTAGTCAAAAGTGCCCAGAAACTCGAAATACAATATGGTACACAATTTGACTATCTCAAACCTCCCGGAACTAATGGCACCCTCCAAATTATCATTTGGAGATTTTAAAATTCAGTTTAGGTTCCGATTCCATTTTAAGCCCAATGTCATTTTAAATTCTTATGACATAATAATAAAACATAACATAGCAAAATTCACCTCCACATACGGTAAATATGCAACATCATAGTAGATATTAACTTATCTTTCTTAAATTAATACCTACTCCACAAATCAACATCTTTATTTAATCACTATAATTAGCAGATTAAATATAAAATAGAATCTCAAAAGCGAGGGTTGTTACATACTTCCCCCCTTATGAGAATTTTGTCCCCAAAATTCAAGCGTACCTCGTATAAAGAGATGCGGATATTTCTCCCGCATGTCATTATCGCACTCCCACGTAGATTCCTTGGCATTATGGTGACTCCATTAAACCCGCACCAAGGGCAATACACGAGATCTCAATCTACGCTCCACATGCTCTAATATTGCAACCGGTTGTTCTTCATATGAAACATCGGGCTGTAAATCAATATCCTCGAAAGGAATGTGCCAAAGCGCACCTTCACACCTCCTATACTTCTTTAGGGAGGAAACATGAAATACATCATGAATTTGTTGCAATGGTTCAGGTAAGGCAAGTTGATATGCCACGGGACCCACCTTTGCAATAACTGGAAAAGGTCCAACAAAGCGCGACGCGAGTTTCCCCTTTTTACCGAAACGCTTTATCCCTTTCATGGGCGACACTCTAACCAAAACTTGGTCCCCATCCTCTAATTCCATGTGTTGACGACCCGCATCGGCATAGCTCTTTTGACGATCTTGGGCTATCCGAATGCGATTCCGAATCAACTCAATCTTCGAGGAAGTATCTTGGATCATTTCAGGCCCAAGAAATTTATTATCACCCAGTTCCAACCAACAAGCGGGTGATCTACATGGCCTTCCATACAAAGCCTCATAAGGTGTCATTCCAATGGTGAATTGGTAAGATTTGTTATAAGCAAACTAAACCAATGGGAGATATTGTTCCCAACCACCTTTGAAGTTAAGCATACACATGCGAAGCATATCCTCCAACATTTGATTTACCCTTTCAATTTGGTCGTCTGTTTGAGGATGGTATGAAGTGCTTAACCTCAATTCGATCCCCATCGCTTCTTGGAAACTCCTCCAAAAGTGGGAAACGAAAATTTTGTCTCTGTCGGAGACTATATTCAAAGGCACCCCATGGAGTCTCACCACCTCCTCGATGAATAAGCGAGCATACCGAGTGGTGTCAAAATCTGTCCGCACAGGTAGGAAGTGTGTCGACTTTATCAATCGGTCGACAATTACCCAAATAGAATCACACCCACTTTGTGATCTCAGCAAGCCCGTGATAAAATCCATCGATATACTTTCCCATTTCCACACTGGGATCTCTAACGGTTGCAACAAACCTGTCGATTTCTGATGATCGATCTTGACCAGTTGACAAGTAGTGCATTGGGACACAAATTCCGAAATATCCCTCTTCATACCCGACCACCAATACTGACAGCGCATATCCTGATACATTTTGTCCCCACTAGGATGAACCGTAAACCTAGACCCATGAGATTCGGCCATCACTACCCGCCTCAAATCTCCTTCTTCTGGAACGACGAGTCTTCCATGGAAGCGTAACCCACCCACGGGACCAATCGAGTAGGACTCTGCTCCCTCGGACAGCAATCGACGAATATGGTCTTGACACTCCTTATCCCTTCCTTGAGCTTCTACCACCCTTGCCAAAATGGTAGGAGTAACAGTCATTACCGACATGAATGCTCTCACCATCGCATCCTCCTGACTGAGTTCCTTCCATTTAGCTTTCCAAACCTCAGTTAATTCTCCATTAGGCTTCCTACTCAAGGCATCCGCTACCACGTTGGCCTTACCCGGATGATAATGAATATCAAATTGATAATCTTTCGCAAACTCTAACCATCGGCGCTGTCTCATATTCAAGTCCTTCTGTGAAAATAAATATTACAGCGATTTGTGGTCCGTGAAAAGACTAAATTTCTCTCCCAAAAGATAATGCCACCATATCTTCAATGCAAAAACAACTGCGGCTAGTTCTAAGTCATGCACCGGATAGTTCCTTTCATGGGGCTTCAACTTACAGGAAGCATAAGCGATAGCCCGTCTCTCTTGCTGAAGGACACCTCCTAATCCTTGAAGAGATGCGTCGGTGAAGACTAAATATTCCAATCCTGGTTTTGGCAATGCAAGGACTGGAGCCGAAGTCAATCTATCTTTAAATTCATCAAATGCATCTTGGCAGACATCATCCCAAATAAAGCTCACCCCTTTCCGGGTCAAGTTTGTCAAAGGGCTAGCAATCTTAGAGAAACCCTTGATGAACCGACGGTAATAACCCTCCAATCCCAGAAAACTACGAACTTCGATAGGTGTCGTGGGTTGACCCCACTCCCTCACCGCAGCTACCTTGCCTGGATCCACTGACACACCCTGGGACGTCACCACATGACCCAAAAACTATACCTCCTGTAACCAAAAGCCACACTTCTCGAACTTGGCATACAGTTGATGGTCCCGTAGTCTCTGTAGGACCAACCTCAAATGCATAGCATGATCAGACTCCGTTCGAGAATAGACTAAAATGTCATTGATGAACACAATAACAAATTGGTCCAAGAAATCCCGAAAGACCCTATTCATGAGATCCATAAATACAGCAGGGGCATTGGTTAGTCCAAAGGGCATAACCAAAAATTCATAGGATCCGTACCTCGTAAGAAAAGCAGTCTTGGATACGTCCTCCTCTCGTATCCTCAATTGATGATACCCCATCCTCAAATCGATTTTATAGAAGTACATCGCTCCTCGAAGTTGATCAAAAAAGTCATCGATACGAGGTAAAGGGTATTTATTCCGGATGGTGACCTTATTCAATTCTCTATAGTCCACACATAACCGGAGAATCATCTCTTTTCTTAACAAACAACACTGGAGCACCCCATGGCGATGTGCTACGCCGTATAAATCCCTGCTCCAATAACTTTTGAATTTGATCTCTTAGCTCCCTCATTTCAATAGGAGCCATTCGGTATGGAGCCCTCGCAATAGGCCTCGTTCCCGGTGCTAAATCAATCACAAATTCAATCTCTCGGCTAGGAGGTAAACCCGGTATCTCTCGAAAAATATCCTCAAAGTCTTTGACAACTGGAATGGAATCCAAGGGAACAACTACATCCCTAGAAGTCTCCTCGGTAATGCAATACAAATAAGTACAAGTACTCCCCTCTAAACGAGGTAAAACTACCAGGAACATTTCTTGTCCCGGCACGACGAAGACTATACTCTTCCCATAGCAATTTACAATAGCATGATATTTCATCAGCCAATCCATACCCAAAATCACGTCATACCCGACCATATCCAGGGCGAGTAAATCGGCCTCAAAACATAAATTACCGAGAGAGATTTCTATATTTTTACAAACAAAGAACATGAGTGAACCGTCACCCATAGAGGACTCCACACTAGTAAAAGTTCTTTCAGGAAATTTAATCAACTGAGTGGTCTGAGCAAAGCTCCTAGAAATAAACGAATGTGTTGCACCGGTATCAAATAAAACACGACCCATATGTTCCTGAATAAGGAACTTACCCTCAATAGCTGGCGGTGCAGGAGGAGCTGGAGGAAGCATAGCATCCTGTATATGGTAGACCCTACCATATTGTAACTGACCCTGTTGTGGAGGAGCAACTGGGTTAGGCACCTGTGGAGGGAATTGAACGTACGACTGCTGTGGAGCTCGAGGAAACTGTCCCCTCAATAAATCCACCAAAACACTGCCTCTTAGACAAGTCCCCCTGTTGGGGATCCTTTTCTTTCTGTTTACTGCCCGAAGGTTGGGACGAGGGAAAGACTCCTCCTCCAATCCCACCACCTCCCGGCCTTCCACCTTGCCCCACTACGGAGGTCTTCTTTCCACTTTGCAAAAAGAGTATATGATCTTGGCAATGTAATAGAGCTGCATTCATCACTTCCCCAAAAGTATGTAAAGCCGGATTACCCAGTAAGTGTTGCCGGATTCTCCAGTTCAACCCTCTCAAAAACTTTGAAACTTTATTTTCTTCGGGAGTCACTTCATCCGGTACGAAGCTTGCTAACCGGGTGAATTCCTCCTCATATTCCGCTACTGACCTCTCCCCTTGTACAAGGTCCTGCAATCTCCTTATCATCTCCCCTTGAATTGCGAGAGGAAAATACTTATGATCAAATAAAACCCAGAATTCAGAGATGGACATGGTATCCCTTTGTTCTGGCGTAGTCACGGACTCCCACCAGTGTAATGCGGCACCAACCAATTTAAAAGTAGAAAGTACTTATTTCCTATCCTCACCACACTCCACCATACATAGATGGCGTTAAATATCCTTCTTCCATTGATTCGCCTTTATAACATCTGAGCTCCCGTCGAATTCCGGGGGCTGACCCTTCAGAAAAGATTCCCTAGCTCTCTCCCAAGGAGAAGGTCCAGTAGGAACTTGGGCATCTGGCGCTCTCTTCTGAGCCTATGGCGCTTGTTGGGCCACTACTTCCATGGCCGCATTAACGGCTTGAGCCACTATATTCGCCACATCCGCGGCATTAAATGTCCCTTGTGGCGGCGGTGGAGGACCAACATCCTCGTCTAATATCCTATTGCATCTCGCCGGGCGACCTCTTTTAGGCGGCATCTGAGATAGAGAAGAATAGAGTTAGAATTTCACTTAAGACAATCTATATTTGCAGAAGGTCATAAGAATAACAACAAGCAGTCCTAATATTAGGCTCTATGTCAAAGAACGCTACGGTAGAATGTGACAAGTCCACAAGCTCCAAAAGACTCTAGAACCTGATGCTCTTATACCATCTGTGACAACCCGCTCTCCGAAATAAGGGGTGGCCAGCCCGATACCTGGTCATAACGGAATCATGAATGGATATCATCCTCAGTATCATAAAAATAATTAGGTATGTAGGCAAGCCACTCCATAAATCAGAAACCAGGTTGTCAAAATTATGATTTAAAAGAAAGATTTAAGAAATAAATTAAACAACCCAAATCTGACAAAAGTGGAATTTCCATAGAACATAAAGATAGTTAACCAAAACAATATACAGTAAAAGAACCGAATAGTCTGTCGGTCCACAGTTACATCACAGTGTTTCATAATCTAATATATGATACATACTACATCCATTAACAATTACAAATTATGGGCCAGTAGCCCGAATGTAAGACCCGATCATAACTAGATTCCAAAAAATGAGGGCGTCTAACAACATCCTGTAATCATCCGCAAGGTCATTAAGCTCGTCAAAATCATAAGAATGGAAATTCATAACGGGCGCCCTTGCGGAGGAGCACCTGAGCGGATACAACAATATGCACAACATAGAAAGATGAACGGGCCGGGGCCCGATTTATATGATTCCCAGAAGAGTAAGAAACATGATAGATATGGACAATGAATCAATAATAATGTGAATGAAAATCTAACAACCTAAACATAAAATGTATTAATGAAATTTATATATGTTTCTAACAATTTTAAAATTTGGCAAAAGAAATTAAATAAATTCTCATTTCTTCCCATACCTTATCATTTTCCATTCCTTAGCAGGAATATAATTACCATCACATATCTTATGGCAATTTACATACCTCAAGTCCCACTTGAGTTAGAAAGGTTATATTCATATACATATAACGTTTCTAAGACCGCCCCTCCGAGTTTCTCCACTGGGCGCGCCCCTAAATGACTATCATCTTCTAGGGCCTATCTATACAAGACAACCTGGGCACCTAACGCACGTCGGGAAGTGGCCATATGCATGCGAGTGAGTCATAACCACACCCGGAATTGCCTCACTAGCGCAGAAAAACATACACAAAATCCGCATATGGCCGAGGACTATAGTCAGCCTGCATTCAATAGTCAGGGGACATCACCTCATGCGCAATATTCCCTTATGATAGCATTTAGAGAGGTGTGTTTAAGTAATTGAACAATTACCCATTTATCCCATTTTTCATTATCATGAATCTCATGTGTTTCATTTACTTGAAACATTTATTTTTGAATATTTCTTATTCAATTTCATCCTATCATTATGTCCCAAAGTATTCTCTAAACCATTTCTCGAATTCTCATAAGACCTAAAATTTTATATACCACCAAGGGCTTCTAACATCTCCACATATGGGCTTAGAACTCTAACTTCAACTAATTTCCCAAAAGAGAAGTGATACCTAAGTATCACTTCAAGTGCCCCAGAATTAACCCCAAGTGATCCCACTCAACTATAGGGTAACGACCAAACTCAGCTAGGACTCTAAAATCCTAATTTTACTTCATACAAGAAGGGTCCTAGGTCATAATCCTAAGAAAGGGGGTAAAATTTAAAAAGAAAAATAATTTAAAAATAGGCTTTCCGAATCGATTCAGACTAGCCGAATTGATTTGAGGTCTCAAAGGCGAATCAATTCGGACCATCCGAATCAATTCGGTCAGGAAAAATGAGATTCTGCATAAGGACGAATCGATTCGGATGAACCGAACCGATTCGGACAACCGAGGCTTGGAAACTGTCTCCCATCAAATCGATTCGGCCAGTCCGAATTGATTCGGTTCTGCAGAATTTCCAAGTTTAATTTAGGGAGTCTTTGACTCCATATCTTTACCCAACTTCAACCCATTCCATTTCCTCTCCTTTAATGCTACCAAATAATCATAAATGCATCATCCAACCAAATTTTACCTCCAAACCATAACAATTTAACTTCCAAAGATCTAAAGCCCATAAATCAAAGAAAACCGTAACTTCCAAAAACCATACATATCCATAACTATCAATGCAAATTACTCTACAAAAATCATACACTAGCAAGTAGAAAACTTGCCTCAAGGTTGTAACTTCAGATTTGGTGAAGATTGTAGGCAAGATCAACACCCAAGCTTCAATCTCTCCTATTTTTACCAAGGTTCTTCTTCCTTATTCTTTCTCTAGGCTTAACAAGGTAATGAAAGGAATAGTAACTTAGGTGAAGACATAAATCGTGGCTTGCTTAAAATTCCAACTTAAGTGATTAATATGCGGTAAAATAATACGCATCTACTCATATAAACTACAACTAGTAAAAAGTGCCCAGAAACTCGAAATACAGTATGGTACACAATTTGACTATCTCAAACCTCCCGGAACTAATCGCACCCTCCAAATTATCATTTGGAGATTTTAAAATTCAATTTAGGTTCCGATTCCATTTTAAGCCCAATGTCATTTTAAATTCTTATGACATAATAATAAAACATAACATAGCAAAATTCACCTCTACATACGGTAAATATTCAACATCATAGTAGATATTAATTTATCTTTCTTAAATTAATACGTACTCCACAAATCAACATCTTTATTTAATCACTATAATTAGCAGATTAAATATAAAATAGAATCTCAAAAGCGAGGGTTGTTACATACTTCCCTCCTTATGAGAATTTTGTCCCCAAAATTCAAGCGTACCTCGTATAAAGAGATGCGGATATTTCTCCCGCATGTCATTCTCGAACTCCCACGTAGATTCCTTGGCATTATGGTGACTCCATTGAACCCGCACCAAGGGCAAGACACGAGATCTCAATCTACGCTCCCCATGCTCTAATATCGCAACCGGTTGTTCTTCATATGAAACATCGGGCTGCAAATCAATATCCTCGAAAGGAATGTGCCAAAGCGCACCTTCACACCTCCTATACTTCTTTAGGGAGGAAACATGAAATACATCATGAATTTGTTGCAATGGTTCTGGTAAGGCAAGTTGATATGCCACGGGACCCACCTTTGCAGTAACTGGAAAAGGTCCAACAAAGCGCGGCGCGAGTTTCCCCTTTTTACCGAAACGCTTTATCCCTTTCATGGGCGACACTCTAACCAAAACTTGGTCCCCAACCTCCAATTCCATGTGTCGACGACCCGCATCGGCATAGCTCCTTTGACGATCTTGGGTTATCCGAATGCGATTCCGAATCAACTCAATCTTCGAGGAAGTATCTTGGATCATTTCAGGCACAAGAAATTTATTATCACCCACTTCCAACCAACAAGCGGGTGATCTACACGGCCTTCCATAAAAAGCCTCATAAGGTGCCATTACAATGGTGAATTGGTAAGAGTTGTTATAAGCAAACTCAACCAATGGGAGATATTGTTCCCAACCACCTTTGAAGTCAAGCATACACATGCGAAGCATATCCTCCAACATTTGATTTACCCTTTCAGTTTGGTCGTCTATTTGAGGATGGTATGAAGTGCTTAACCTCAATTCGGTCCCCATCGCTTCTTGGAAACTCCTCCAAAAGTGGGAAACGAAAATTTTGTCTCTGTCGGAGACTATATTCAAAGGCACCCCATGGAGTCTCACCACCCCCTCGATGAATAAGCGAGCATACCGAGCGGTGTCAAAATCTGTCCGCACAGGTAGGAAGTGTGCCGACTTTGTTAATCGGTCGACAATTACCCAAATAGAATCACACGCGCTTTGTGATCTCGGCAAGCCCGTGATAAAATCCATCGATATACTTTCCCATTTCCACACTGGGATCTCTAACGGTTGCAACAAACCTGTCGGTTTCTGATGATCGGTCTTGATCAGTTGACAAGTAGTGAATTGGGACACAAATTTCAGAATGCGAGGATTGTGGAAATTTCAGAATTCTGATTTGTGGATGATTTTGGTGTGTTTGCATTCCCCGTCGCGCGATCTACGCATTGGTGGTGGTGGCGGTGCAATCAGATGACTTTTTGGCCTTGGATTGCTTGGAAAGCTTTCTCCTTCCCTCTCCTATGGCCATTCTAAAGTTTTGAGTCTGATAACCCTAAAGGACTCTTCCAAATGGATGATATAGCCTAATAATTTTCGTGGGTTTAATTACCCAAAAATGCAAAATGTCCAAAATGCCCTCCCGGGGTGTTAAATAGGCCTAAAAACGCCCCGAGACCCAAACTAAACCCCCGAGTACACTTTTCTGACTATCTCGACTCTTTCGAACACGTTGGCGCATTCAAAACGACCATACGGATAACTTAAAAATATTTCACTTTTATTAATCAACATTTATTCCCGACGCGACACAGGCGCGTCCCGACTTAAATTTCTAAAATTGTCATTCTACACTCGTGAAATTTAATAGAACCAATATTATATATTACTTTGCTCATTAGTAATATTCAACCGATTTTCCATAATTACTAACTCTCATCACGTTAATAATTATAACATAATTAATTTCCGGATTTATATTAAATTAATAACTCACATCAAATTTAATAAATCCCCAAATTAGGAAAGCATAAAAATACGGGGTATTACATTTAGTAGGCATACAAAGGTTATCCCATATGATCCAATATTTCTTCTAAACTCGAATCCCATTAAACCCCCAAAGAAACTGCTGAAAATATTATGAATTATCTTAATGATAGCTTTAGGAGGATTGAATGTAGACAAAGTGTAAATAGGAATGGAGGATAAAACATGCTTTATCAACACCAGTCTGCATGCAGAAGATAAATAATTTGATTTCCAACCCACAAATTTACTCCTTATCTTTTCAATCAAATCATTGTAGAAACAAGACTAATTTCTGCTATTAAATAGAGGACATCCTAAATAGATAATCTGAAGCTTCTTAATCTTCAATCCGAAAAATATTGTTATTACATCAAATTCGAGCTCTTCGGAGTCAATGTTTTACTCCAAAATAGACTGATCTAAATCAAAATGTAAAAAAGATCAGAATTGCAATTTTTATCGGTCAGAGAAAATAAAGAACTATCAGCAAACTCTGAAACACGAAACACGTTTTATGAAAACAACGAAATCAAGAGATTTAAAAATGTATGAAGATCTAAAGAAGGCAAAAAAACTGATCTCACTAGGCAGTAAAATTTCTAGTTTTTTACATTCTCTATTCAATTCAATAAATTCTAAACCGAATAAAAAAGAATAAAGATCAGTGAAGGATTCAATTACTTGTTCAATAATTTCTTCATCTTCGAGATCCTGTTTGAGTAATAAAACTCATTTGAGTGGTAATGACGAACCCTGGTAATGGACGACTTACTATGATTGAAGAAATGGCGAACCCTGGTAGTGGCCGCTGGATTGCCGGACTCCCTATTTTTTACGGTTTTTCCCTATCCCTTTCCACTAGAAATCCTCCACCCTGCAACATTGGGGACTAAAATTAATAGAGAACGAGAGTATATTAGGGAGATACCTTAACATTTACCTAATAGAACTAATAATCGACAAAATAAAAGTTGGCTTGAATTCAAATCGCAACTACCCAATAGAACTAATAATCGAAATTATCATGTGTGTGTCGAGTGTGTGATATATGTATAATGATTGCAGTGGCTTAATCGTAATAATTAACATGCCTAACAACCTTTGGTATATTCATCTATTATGCAACTTATCATGTTGCAGGGGCTAAATATTACATGAGAAACTATATGCACATAGATAAGAGTCCCTTGTCTTCCAACCATAACCTGAGAATACTGTAATACATCGTAATTTTAATGACTTTAAAAAATGGGTTATATTTTAAATAAATGGATTAATTGAATTTTATTATAAATTAATTCATTCAGGTTTTATCCGAATTGTGGATATTAAAATGGATGGTTTCGAATATTACTTAAAGATATTTAGGTAATATATGAATGAGATGCTATTGATATTGCTGTGAGTTGTTAATTCAGTAATTTGAATTTTATATCGGACGCAGTATGGGACGTGTCGGGACTAATTTGTTAAATTAAAAAGGGAGTTTATTTTATATCAACCTTATAGTCATTTCGACCGCGTCGTTGCGTCTGTAAGGGTTGAAATAGTTAGAAAAGTCTACTTGGATATTGGTTTTGAGTCTCGGGTCATTTGGAAATGAAAAGACAACCCAAAAGGGCATTTGGTCATTTTTACAAGGGGATGAATAGTGATTTTGGATTTTGTCTTATTATAAGTATTTGGAGATTAGTTGTACGTGGGTTCATTCATCTCTTCTACACAAACTTGAGAGGTCACCTTGTGAGAGTGAGTGAAAGGTTGCTTGGAGGAAGAGAAGTTTACTTGGAAAGGAGGAGAAATAAAGACCAAAGGTCACCACCACTAACCACCACCGGAAGTGACCAAAAAAATGGGAGAACCACCTGTGATATACAACCCCAAAGGATCAGATCTTCATTAAAGGAAAGGGTTGATAATTGCAATCTAAGTTTGTATATTGTCCATGTTAGGATAGTTATAAAAAGATGAGATTTTTCTTATTTGGAAGATGAAAAGATAGAGTTGTTAATTGATTTCTGGAATCTAAAAATATATAGGAATCAAACTTTTGTTGTAGGTAGATAGTAATCCACGAAATAATCATAAATCTGTTGAAGAAATGCTGAAAATCATTGTTGTGTTCTTGAAGATATCATGAATATAAATCTTGATGATTCTAGGATGTTTAGAGCATTAGAAATCATTCACATATGTTGCTATATAATGTAGTAAGGTTTATAAGGAATTTGGGTAGTTAATATGATAGTTTGAATAATCAAAAGTGATGAAACCCATAGTAGAAGAAATGCAGAAAAACTGGGCTGTTATCTGGGCGATCGATCGATCGACCCCTGCCTTCGATCGATCGACCTCCCCAGAATTTGTGAAGTTATTTCTCTTAATGCTTGTTCTTATCCCAAACTTTTTCTAAATCTTTGGTGATTATTAATTAGATATAATGGGACTTAGGAAGGTTCAGTAAGACCTAGTTAAGAATTAAATTGATTTGATTGGGATTTAATTGATTAGAATTATGATAATTATTGAAATTTCGGTTGCTAGATTCATGTGTTGGATTCTAATTTGAATGCATGAGGATTAAGGATAGGTCCAGTAGGGGAGATTTAATATAGCACCTAGGTAGCCTTAGGGTTACAATTTGAGCATCAAGGACTTAGTTTAAGCTCATTATTGATTACGCAAGGACTGAGTGTAGTACAAGCGCTTAGTGATATGGCTCCTGGATAGAGATGGGAGTTCAGAGCACATTTTGTTGAAAGAGGGGATGAGATTATCCTGATTGTGTATTTGAAGTTGACGGACCTCCACGATCGACAAAGTTAAGTAGTAGTGTATTGGAGGGGTTCCTTGTTTGGATTTTTCTTTGCGAGACGCTCCGCGCATGAACCTTAACGACGTCGGGAGTGGAGAGATGTTATAGGATGGGAGGATGTTGATTTTGCTAATAAGTCATATAGTTTGAATGAAACACTATAGACTACGAGCCATGTGATGATGGTATTCAACCCTAGTTGATAGAAGATGTGTTTATAAGAGGTTAGAAACAATCGGTTATAACCCTAATTAAGGAAGAGTTTAATTCATAGTAATTCGGGAGATAAGATGAGGTGCACCAGTAGGATATTAGTGATTTTCTTGTTGAATAAATATATTGAGGAAAAACCTATTTAAACCTTGGGTAATGAGTGAGACTCTGGGATAACTAATTTAAGAAAGTAAAGTCATAATATTTTAATACGTAGGATTTGAGAGATATGATTCTACGTATGGAAATTACCTTAGGGTAATGTGAGTACCTGGTTGATATTATATTATAGGTATGATAATGCCTATTTGATTGATTAACAAATTATGTGTATAACATACCTAGCTTACTTGCTATCGATGGGGAGGGGGATTTTTGATTTGTCGCTCAAGAACATAGGTCTATGAAAGACTTATCGGGGAGTTGATAAGTCCGCTGTTTATGGGAACGTAGGAATATACGTGGCATGTGGGTATGAGAACTATGTTCACCTCTAATATTTGTGTTGTTGTTTGTGGTTCGAGGAATCCTTACTGAACTTTATGTCCCCTATTCGGCGACCAACGATATTGGTACATGATAGCAGAGTAATGCATTACACCGCAGGTGTGACTCGGGGTGCCTTATTATATATGTATATATATATAATGAATTAAATGTGTGGTTTGATTAATCTACTGTGTGATAATTGTAGATAACAGTGAATTGAGAAAAAGAGAATGGAATTAAGTTAATGAATATTTATTGGAAAAGTTTAATTCATATTAATGGGAAACATATATAAATGATTATGTTACGTATGGTACGGGACATACGGGATTATGATATGGGTGGAACCATATTATGGAAACTAGTGAAGAGGAGCCATTAACTAGGAGGTTAATAGGAAACGTTAAGCGTACACTCTAGATGAGAGGTGAGAATAGCAAGTGAGAGTCAGATACAAAAATGTACATAATAAATGTAAAAGAGTGCGCGTGCGTCTAAATAGAGATATTATTTAAACAAACTTTGTTTTATCAGTTAAGTCCTAAACATGCAGAAATATGTGGTTGAACAAGATGATGAAACATGTAAGAACATTCAAACACTCATATGTGAGGCAAAATCCCCCAAAGGGGCAAAACCATTTATTTTCATTATAATATTATAACATACAATTTCTCGGATTACAATGAAAATATAGTGATACAGAATTACCCGCAGGCGTCGGATCTGTATTCGGCGGCTGGAAGTTTCCCTTTCCCGGAGGGCAGCAATGAAAAAGAAGGATGGTCTTCTCCACAAGGGTTTGGAAAGTTGTGTGAATTGAAACATGAGTCTTGGGACTCAAAAAGATGAAGACTTAGAGTATTTAGGACTCTGATAATCGTCTATGTAAGTCTTGCTAAACAAAACCCCGAAGTTGTTTTATAAAAGAAAACCTGGGCCAAAAATATCTGAACACAATCTGGACGATTTTATCTCAGGCGGATCGGTCCGCTTCTGATCCGGACCGGTCAGAGGTCGGATCGGTTCCTTTTTGAATAGGGATTCCTCGGTTTGGAATCGGTCTGGGGTTTACTAGTTTAAAGCATAAGCAGATCGGTTAGACTTGAGGTGGATCGATCCGTTGGTGGATCGGTTCTTTTTCCAAACTGGGGGATCGAACTGGTGCGGACCGGTCCGCCTGACCAGAAAACTGATTCCTTGAATTATTTGATATTCGGATCCATTGATGACGATGTGATCTTGAATTTCTTCAACGATGTAAAGGCTTATGACATACACATAAATAATGGACAAAATGTCCTTACAAAACCCCCCCTATGTCTATGCCGGTACAAACATAAAAAATATCTGAATTATCAAATATCAAATTGCCTATACAAATCTACCTTCCATGAACCCAAAACTGGAAAGATACAATTGAATAAGTCTTCATCGTTTGGTCTTTAACTCTTTAGGAATCTCAACGCTTTTCTCATCAGGGTGTGCAATTCAGAGATCATCAAAGAAGTACCTACACATATGAGATAAAGCAAATACCAAGTGACGTATCAAGTTTGAAATGAGATAAATAATGATACCAATTTATGATGAAAGCATACTTTATCAAATCTCAACAATTCAGAAATCCCCCATAAAATGATAATTCTTTCTCCTCCTTTTTATGATGTCCCTAAATAGACAAAAGAGAAGAATAAATCAAACAAGAAAAGCCGAGGTGTCACAAGGAATAAACTACTATTTTTGAATTTTTTTTAAACACAATAAATAAAAAATCACACCATGAACGAACACAAAACAACCAAGTCAATGATAGCGTAAATGTAGGCGTGTGATCAAATTCGATAGGAAAATCAATGCATACAAACATGACATGTGTGCACGATGAATATTTGATACTCCTAAAGGATGAACTCAAATGCTTCCTTAGGTGTAAAAAAAATGGTACGATACATTGCCTTAATCAAATCAACAAATCAAAGCTCAAAGTGATTTCCACACCAATAACGTCCAAAATGATTTCATGCTTTTTCAGGACTGTCAAGGAAGTGCAAACCCGTTTAAATTCTCCAACCAAACTCCCTCATATGTATATTTTGAATAGAGGTAATCTAAATTCTCAAACTTTGGAGAATTGATGGTGAAACCTAATGGCCCATATTTGGCATGAATTTCTTTTTATTGCCTTTAAATTTTTCGTGCTCTTTTAACCTCTTTGGATCTCGGATAATAAAATTCCTCAATTTTTAGGTCCTTTTTAATGGTGGCTTTTGCCCAAACAATAGATAATTACCTTTCGCAGCCCTTCCCCGTTCTCAATTAAACACACAGCCTCACCAAAACGGTTTTACATGCATTCCAATCTTGTCAAGTTTTATCGCATATTGTACGTTGTATAGACAGAATTGAGATGGAAACACTTAAGCCAATATGTGATAGACAAGTGCAATAATCAAATAAAATCGTGCATGTGTGCAATAAAGGAGATAGGAGTCAAACATGTAGAAAGATATCACTAATCATATCTCAAAGACTTCGAACAATGTAAAGCACATGAATGAAATGATTTAGTGTCTCAAATCTCTATCAAACAGTCACATGGAAATATGAAGTGAAGTTTGTGACTTCGCTATCTTAAATGCTCATCCATAAAAGGTACAAAGAAAAAAATATTTTTGGATTTTTCAAAAATTTTATTAAAATAAAATCTTTTTGTACTCTTCTAAATTTTTATCTAAAAAAATGTAAAAAGCAAAAAGAAATTAAAAAAAAACAAACTAAAGATACAAGCTAGCAATAGGAATTAGATGATATGAAAATGACAATGCATCCTATGCTAGACACGGTCCAATCCCTCAGTCAACTGTGCAAATCCCAAAGACTTCCTAAGACTCTCAAATCTAAGGGCATCTAAAGGTTTCGTGAAAATATCGGCTAACTGACGGTCGGTGGGAACAAAACTCATGGATACGAATTTCTCTCCAACTAACTGACGTATAAAGTGCTCGCGTATCCTGATGTGCTTTGTGTGCGAATGATGGACGAGATTGTGGGATATGTATATCGCACTCGTGTTATCACAGGAAATGGTCATGGTGTCCTGTGAAATCCAATAATCCTCCAGCATCTGCTTCATCCACAAGATTTGTGTGCAATAACTCCCGACGGTGATGTACTCAGCCTCCGCAGTGGACAAAGAGATGGAGTTTTGCTTCTTTCTCAACCAGGAGACAAGATCAGAACCAAAATAGAAACACCCACCGAAAGTTATCCTACAACCATCTACATCCTCGACCCAATCGACATCCGAATAGGCGGACAAATGGACATTGGTATCAAAGGAATACCAAATACCATATGAGAGAGTCCCACTCACGTATTTGATAATACATTTTAGAGTGAGTAAGTGTGACTCTTTCGGGGATGCCTGATATCGCGCAGAGACTCCAGCACTAAAGGCTATGTCGGTACGACTGGCAGTCAGGTAGAGAAGACTACCTATCATACTCTGATACCAGGTTTGCTCTATGTCCTTGCCTTAAGTGTCCTTACTAAGATTGATAGAAGTACTCATAGGTGTACTAGCATGCTTAGCGGAGTCTAAATGAAATTTCTTCACTAGGTCTCTAGCATACTTTGATTGGGAGATGAACATCCCATCTTCTAGCTGACGAACCAGGAGACCAAGGAAGAAAGTAAGCTCACCTACCATGCTCGTCTCAAACTCACTTTTCATCTCCTCCTCAAAGTGGTGAGCATGCTGGGAGCATGTGGATCCAAAGACTATGTCATCCACATAGACCTGGGCAACCAAAATTGCACCGTCATCTCTCCTGACAAACAATGTAATATCAACTCCCCCTCCCTTGAAGCCACGGGCTAAGAGATAGGAAGTAAGCCTTTCGTACCAAGCACGAGGTGCTTGGTTCAAACCATACAAGGCTTTTCTCAGATAATAGACGTGCTCCGGGTGTTTAGGGTCAATAACCGTCGAAGGATCGTTATCTTGAACGGTGACGTTTATTTACTCCATAACCTTAGATCTCTTCAGGTTAAAAACCCGATACGCTCTACTATTCGACGAATAGCCTAACAATATTCCCTCATCGCTTCGGGAGTAAAACTTTCCTAATTGCTCTCTATCCCGTAGGATGTAGCATTTACTCCCCAAAACACAGAAATATGTATCTTGCCAGTCCACAATTCATAAGGCGTCTTAAGTGTGTGTGGACGCAGGTAAACCTTATTCACTGTGTGTCATGCAGTAGACACTGCCTCAGCCCAAAATCTCCTAGAAACATTACAACCTAGAAGCATAGATCTAGACATTTCCTGGATCTTCATATTCTTTCTCTCAACAATCCCATTTTGCTAACGAGTCTTCATAGTAGAAAACTCATGTTTGATCCCAAGGCTATCACAGTAGAGATCTACTTTTGCTTCCTCAAATTCTGTGTCGTTGTCAATACAAATACTATTAATAGTGACTCCGTATTGATTTTGTAGGACACGGAACTTGGTCGTTAAAAACTCTACGACATCGAATTTCTCCCTTAAAAACCCTATAATAGAATATCTGTAGAAATCGTATACCGTCACGAGGATATACCTCTTACCACCCAAACTCTTAGTACGAGTAGGACCCATAAGATCCATGTGAATCAGATCAAGTACTCGGGAGGTGGTAATGGAATGCAACTTCCTATGAGGGCTCCAAAATTTCTTTCCCAACTGACAGGGTCCACAAACCATGGAAGTTGACTTTCCAAGGGATGGTAAGCCACGTACTAGGTCCTTTTGGCTAAACGAGTCAAATCTCTAACGTTCACGTGACCTAGACGTTGGTGCCACAAATCAATAGGAGTAATCGTGGCGCTATTGCAGACAAGTGAGGAAGTGGGAACAGTCACATAGCAATTATTCTTGGTCCTCACCCCTTGCACTAAAAGTTTATCGGCTTGATTGTAGACATTACACGTGTCCTGGTCAAACTTTACTGCAAAGTCAGTGTCGCACAGTTGGCTAATGCTGAGAAGGTTTGCTTTCAAACCTTTGACGTACAAAACATTATGTAGCTTATGAAATCCAGGTAACTCTACTGTACCTCGTCCTACAATGCTAGACTGGCTCCCATCTCCAAAGGTGAACCTACCTTCATTATAATCCTCAAGGTAGGTAAAAAATGAGGCATCACCTGTCATGTGTCTGGAGCACCCACTATCAAAATACCACTGTGAGGTATTATGAGCTTTGAGAGCGACATGGAAAACAAGGGCTTTCTTATATTTCTTAGGCACCCAAAAAGTGGCAACCTTTTGTTTACCCTTGTTGTTGGTGGTTTAACCGGGATGTGAGAAGCATTTACAGATGGCAAAGACATCCGTCGGAACAATCTCTGTGATGTGGCAGCTAAAAACTCAACACGCTCTCTCAGACTGGCAAACTCATCAGTATGACGTTGTGGAGTAGTAGTATGTTGTGTTCGACCCAAATTATAGCAAAACTCCCTCAGGTGGCCTTTCTTTTGCAATATGTATAAAAGAACAAAGTCTTAGGAGGACTTTAGTTTGATTTTCTTGGTCAAACTCTCTCTCTCTCTCTAAAGGTAGTGCAGGTGGAGGACTCTCTCTCCCTTGATTTTCCTAAATCTTCCTCTAAAGTGGTGATCCTAAGAACTAACGCTTTGTAGTTTTAAAGGACTCAGAATATATCTTGGCGTAGGCGCGTTGAAGATCACTCTCACTCTCACTTGTGTCATCCTTCCCATCACTTACATCGATCTCACTGTCAAGGTGTTCCTGTGATGAAACATCCTCATCGTCGTGAGGAGTACTAGAAGTGCTCACATGACTAGCCATGAATGCGGTGAAATTACCCTCATGCGGTGACTCGTCTCTAGAATCCACTGACTCGACCTCACGGTCGTCACTAAGGGTAGCATTAAGGACAGCTTTGCCCTTTTCTCTATTTAGCCTAGTAGCACACTCAAAAGATCTATGACCCCTACCGTCGCACTCAAAGCATCTCTCACTTTCTTTCTTGGGAGGATCTTTAAAAACTTTTTCATTTTTCTTTTCAAACTTATTTTTCTCATACTTCTTTTTATCTTTAAAATTACCATTTTTCTTGAATTTGAGAATTCTCTTGAAATTTATAGCAAAAAGGGCCAAATCATCTAAGTCAAAATCACACTCAGAATCTGACGTATCTGTCTCTCTTTTTCTAGATGACTCTCCCCTATTTCTTGCCGACCCCTCACTCTTTCTCTCTTGCGCATTAAGTTCAATTCCCTTATCTTTAGCCTTAGTAGTTTTAGCAAACATATCAATTTCATATGTTTGCAAGTCTCCTACAAGTTCCTCCAATTTTAGCGTATTTAAATTATCCATAGAATTTAGCACAATGACTTTAGGGATAAAACACTTAGGAAGGGAACGAAGAATCTTTTTAACAACTCCAGCATTAGGAATATGTTCACCAATATTAAAGCTAGTATTAACAATGTCAGATAGCCTAGCATAAAAATCATCCAAACATTCAGTTTCATGCATGGTGATGGTTTCAAATTGAGTTGTTAAATTTTGCAATTTAAACTCTTTCACAGCATTAGTTCCTTCATGGCTAAGTTGCAAAACATCACATACCTCTTTTGACATGGTGCGCGTCATTATGCGTTTGAACTAATCAGGAGTAACAGACCCAGAAATAGCACTTAGACCCTTAGAATTAAAAGATGACCATTTAAATTCTTCTTCAGTCCAAGAGGTGACAGGTTTTAAATTTGTCACATTTTCAACAGTGACGGATGGAGGTATCCACCCACTTTCAACCAAAATCCAGACATGTTCATCAATGGCTTTTAATGCAGATCTCATGCGGGCTTTCCAAAATGCATAATTTGTCCCGTCAAAAACTGGCATTTTATTATATAATTTCTCCATTATGAACACACTCGTTTTCAAAAACCAATTTTTCAAAAATTGATATCTTAGAAAAATTTTGCTAAAAATTACACGGTAAAGTTGTGTAATTGGCTCTGATACCAATTTAAAAAAGTGCGTGTGCATCCAAATAGAGATATTATTTAAACAAACTTAGTTTTATCAGTTAAGTCCTAAACATGCAGCAATATGTGGTTGAAAAAGATGATGAAACATGCAAGAATATTCAAACACTCATATATGAGGAAAAATCCCCCAAAGGGGCAAAACCATTTATTTTCATTATAATATTGTAACATATAATTTCTCGGATTACAATGAAAATACAGTGACACAGAATTACTCGCATGCGTCGGATCTGTATTCGGTGTATGGAAGTTTCCTTTCCAGGAGGGCAGTAATGAAGAAGAAGGACGATCTTCTGCACAAGGGTATGAATAGACACACGATTGTGTTCTTGGGTTGCAAACAGATTCACAAGGGTTTGGAAAGTTGTGTGAATCGGAACATGAGTCTTGGGACTCAAAAAGATGAAGACTAAGAGTATTAAGGACTCTGAAAATCATCTATGTAAGTCTTGCTAAACAAAACCCCATAGCTGGTTTATAAAAGAAAACCTGGGCCGAAAATATCTGAACACGATCTGCACTATTTTATCTCAGGCGGATCGGTCCGCTTCTGATTCGAACCGGTCTGAGGTCAAATCGATTCATTTTTTAATAGGGATTCTTCGGTTTGCAATCAGTCCGGGGTTTACTGGTTTGAATCATAAGCGAATCGGTCCAGCTTGATGCGGATCGTTCCGTTGGCGGATCGATTCTTTTTCCAAACCGGCGGATCGAACCGGTGCGGACCGGTTCCTTTTTAAAACAGGCGGACCGGTCCGTCTGACCAGAAAACTGATTCCTAGAATTCTTTGATATTCGAATCTGTTGATGACGATGTGATCTTGAATTTCTACAACGATGTAACGACTTATGACATACACATAAATAATCGACAAAATGTCCTTACAAAATTCTTTATTGCACTTGTTAAATACTTGTTGTTTTAAAAATTATTTTCACATCGGGCTTTGACCCATTTCCTTGCACATTCTCTTTTCTTTTGTACCTTCTATATTAGGTGTCCAGCAACAGGGACACAAACCTTAGAGGATTTTGACGAGCTATGGAGCTATGGAATATTTCTTAGACGCCTATCTTCATTTGATTCACAGTATTCTTTTAGTTAAGGCATGTCACCCAAAGGAATTCAGTTATCTCTTTTCTATTTGAGTCAAATACTCTTGTATTCGTATCATTTTAATACATTTAATATTGTTGGGGTTACTGTGTTGGATTATTATTTGGGAATGTTTATTCCAATTGCATTTAAATTCGTTTGTGTTATCTGCTCGGTTATAAGTGTTGTAGAATAATATGTGTTGTGTTATTTGTAAACTAAAATGGATTTTGTTAAATTAAAATTTGGAAAGTTTGTAACACCAGCTTAATTGGGTATTGGGTGAGTTGTAAATATTTTCGTTAGTGATGCTAAAAATGAGCCATCCTTATATTCTGTTTTAATTTGGTATGGGACTGACCACCCGGAATTTAATTAGGCGGGGTGTTACATGTGGTATCAGAGCATTAGGTTCTAGTGTCCTTTAGGGTCTATACGGCTTACTGTGTTTTCGGCTTAACGTTCTTTAATGTAGAGCCCTATGTTTAGGATTGTTGATTCCTTTGGTAAGATTCCATATATATTAGTGAATGTTATTTACGTTCGGACGGGTTAGTACAAGAAGTATGGAAGATGAGGGCCACTGGACGGATAGCGGAGATCGTACTTAGGAGGTTATGAAGTATGTTCGAGGATGATGACCGTAGTCGAGGTCACCCCTATTATGGAAAATTGAGGAGAGTCATCAGTAGAAGTTCTTGAAATGCGGTAATTGTGTGAGTTACCTAACGAAGGTAATATATTCAAAGGCTTGGACATATAGTGAAGTGTGGTTAACTAGAACTGAAAATTTGGGGTAAAAATTTTCTTGACTCATCAGAGCAAAGTTATAATAGTGGGAGTTAACAACCACCGCCCTGGAATGAGGGTATGTTTTCTATCTAAGGAGTTATGAGGTGTATACTGATTCTTGTAACAATTAATATTGTGTGGGCAAAAGGGTTACTAAACTTAGACTATAGCATGGTTATTTACGTAGACTCACCGAGGGGTTGTGGGATACCTATATTTTTCATGTCATCACGTGGGTCTGATTTTTATCACGGAATTACTTACTTTAGGCATGTCCGATCATGATGTGACTATCGACGTGGATTGATTTGTGGTATGTGAGAGCGTAGAGCCAACATCTTGTCTTTAATAAGAGAGTAGATGAGTAGACGTTTATTTGAAATCGATAAAACCTGTAGAGAGGTTATAAACTATTGACTAAGGACCTGAGGAGTTTCGATGATCGACTACTTTAGGTAGTAGTGTATCGGGGGGGTTCCTTGTTTGGATTTCTCTTGCGAGACACCCCACGCATGAAACTAATAACCGTTGGGAATCGAAATAAGTTAGGTCTTTAGGACATGAGTTTATAACCTTTGCGATAAATTAGAGTATTATGCGGGTAATCATATCCATATTATAATGAAAGATATACGATAGGGTGTATGGGCGCCCTGGATGGTTGGATTGTCGTAGTTTTCATAATTGTGAAAAAGTAAGTAGTTGTGACTTCATGATTTAATTATTTAATAAGTGAGGATCATTTTTTTCCCAAACTTTGTCACGAGGATGGTATAGGGAAGATTGCGTACAGTTTAAATGGGATTCAGTTGGAACTATATGGTGAGACTTGGCGTATAACATCAATGGGGATTTTTGATAATGTACTGTATGGGCGGTACGATATAGATTACTTGCGATGTGAGATTTATACTCAGAGTTGACCTTACCAGTATGATTTATCTTTTCGAATTTCGAGACAAAATTCTATTATAAGGGGGGAAGTATGTAATACCCCGTAATTTTAATGACTTTTAAAAATGGGTTATATTTTAAATTAATGGATTAATTGGATTTTATTATAAATTAATTCATTTGGGTTTTATCCGAATTGTGGATATTAAAATGGATGATTCTAAATATTACTTAAATATATTTAGGTAATATATGAATGAGATGCTATTGATATTACTGTGAGTTGTTAATTCAGTAATTTGAATTTTTAGTCGCACGCGATATGGGACATGTCGGGACTAATTTGTTAAATAAAAAAGGGAGTTTATTTTCTATCGAGCTTATAGTCATTTCGATTGCGTCGTTGTGTCCGAAAGGGTTGAAATAGTCAGAAAAGTTTACTTGGATATTGGTTTTGAGTCTCGGGTCATTTGGAAATGAAAAGACAACCCCAAAGGGCATTTTGGTCATTTTTACAAGGGGGATGAATAGTGATTTCGGATTTTGTCTTATTATAAGTATTTGGAGATTAGTTGTACATGGGTTCATTCATCTCTTCTACACAAACTTGAGAGGTCACCTTGTGAGAGAGAGTGAAAGGTTGCTTGGAAGAAGAGAAGTTTACTTGGAAAGGAGGAGAACTAAAGACCAAAGGTCACCAACACCAACCACCACCGGAAGTGGCCGAAAAAAAGGGAGAACCACCTGTGATATACAACCCCAAAGGATTAGATCTTCATTATAGGCAAGTGATTAATAATTGCAATCTAAGTTTGTATATTTTTCATGTTAGGATAGTTATAAAAAGATGAGATTTTTCTTGTTTGGAAGATGAAAAGATAGAGTTGTTAATGGATTTCTGGAATCTGCAAATATATAGGAATCAAACTCATGTTGTAGGTAGATAGTAATCCACGAAATAATCATAAATATATTGAAGAAATATTGAAAATCATTGTTGTGTTCTTAAAGATATCAGGTATATAATTTCCTGGAAAAAGAGGATAAATATATGCTTTTAATTCAAACTCTTGATGATTCTGGGATGTTTAGAGCATTAAAAATCATTCACATATGTTGCTATATCATGTAGTAAGGTTTATAAGAAATTTGGGCAGTTAATATGAAGGTTTGAATGATCAAAAGTGATGGAAACCCGTAGTAGAAGAAATGCAGAAAAAATGGGTTGTTATCTGGGTGATCGATCGATCGACCTCCCCAGAATTTGTGAAGTTATTTATTTTAATGCTTGTTCTTATCCCAAACCTTTTCTAAATCTTTGGTGATTATTAATTGGATATAATGAGACTTAGGAAGGTTCAGTAAGCCCTAGTTAAGAATTGAATTGATTTTATTGGGATTTAATTGATTAGAATTATGATAATTATAGAAATGTGGATTGCTAGATTCATGTGTTGGATTCTAATTTATATGCATGACGATTAAGGATAGTTACAGTAGGGGAGATTTAATATAGCACCTAGGTAACCTTAGGATTACAAATTGAGCATCAAGGACTTAGTTTAAGCTCATTATTGATTGCGCAAGGACTGAGTGTAGTACAAGCGCTTAGTGATATGGCTCCTGGATAGAGATGGGAGTTCAGAGCACATTTGGTTGAAAGAGGGGATGATATTATCCTGATTGTGTATTTGAAGTTGACGGACCTCCACGACCGACAAAGTTAAGTAGTAGTTTATTGGAGGGGTTCCTTATTTGGATTTCGCTTTGTGAGACGCTCCGCGCATGAACCTTAACGACGTCGGGAGTGGAGAGATGTTATAGGATGTGAGGATGTTGATTTTGTTGATAAGTCATATAGTGTGAATGAAACACTATAGACTATGAGCCATGTGATGATGGTATTCAACCCTAGTTGATAGAAGATGTGTTTATAAGAGGTTATAAACAATCGGTTATAACCCTAATTAAGGGAGAGTTTAATTCGTAGTAATTCGGGAGATAAGATGAGGTGGACCTGTAGGATATTAGTGATTTTCTTATTGAATAAATATATTGAGGAAAAACCTATTTAAAACTTGGGTAATGATTGAGACTCTGGGATAACTAATTTAAGAAAGTAAAGTCATAATATTTTAATACGTAGGATTTGAGATATATGATGCTACGTATGGAAATTACTTTAGGGTAATGTGAGTACCTTTTTGATATTTCGAGGAATCCTTACTGAACTTTATGTCCCCTATTGGGCGACCAGCGATATTGGGACGTGATAGAAAAGTAATGCATTGCACCACAACTGTGACTCGGGGTGCCGTATTATATATATATATATATATATAATGAATTAAATGTGTGGTTTGATTAATCTACTATGTGATAATTGTAGATAATGGTGAATTAAGAAAAAGAGAATGGAATTAAGTTAATGAATATTTATTGGAAAAGTTTAATTCAAATTAATGGGAAATGTATATGAATGATTATGTTACGTATGGTATGGGACATATGGGATTATGATATGGGATGGAATCATATTATGGAAACTAGTGAAGAGGAGGCATTACCTATGAGGTTAATAGGAAACGTTAAGCGTGAACTCTAGATGAGAGGTGAGAATAGTCAGTGAGAGTTGGATACTAACATGTACATAATAAATGCTTTATTGCACTTGCTAAATACTTGCTGTTTTAAAACTCGTTTTCACATCGGGCTCTGACCCATTTCCTTACATATTCTCTTTTCTATTGTACCTTCTATATCAGGTGTCCAGCAATAGGGACGCCAACCTTAGAGGATTTTGACGAACTATGGAGATATGGAGTATTGCTTAGACGCCTATCTTCATTTGATTCACAGTATTCTTTTAGCTAGGGCATGTCGCCTAAAGGAATTCAGTTATCTCTTTTCTATCTGAGTCAAATTCTCTTGTATTCGTGTCATTTTAATACATTTAATATTGTTGGGGTTACTGTATTGGATTATTATTTGGGAATGTTTATTCCAATTGCATTTAAATTCTTTTGTGTTATTTGTTCGGTTATCAGTGTTGTAGAATAATATGTGTTGTGTTATTTGTAAACTAAAATGGATTTTGTTGAATTAAAATTTGGAAAGTTTTTAACACCAGCTTAATTGGGTATTGGGTGAGTTGTAAATGTTTTAGTCAGTGATGCTAAGAATGAGCAAACCGTATATTCTGTTTTAATTTGGTATGAGACTGTCCACACGATATTTAATTAGGCGGGGTGTTACAAATACCATTGAACAGTTAACAAGAAGCTTGTCAGAACATCTTCCCCTATATTATTACAGAACAAAAAGTAGCAAACATAAAGAAATTGCAACAAATATGACGTGTACAATCACTACACGACATATAATTTGAGAATTTGGATTCGCGTAGGCCGACCCTTCTTAAACTGGATGATGTTAACCAGCATATCTAATTGGTTGTGTCCTACCTGCTTCCCACGTGTCCAACAATCTATGGCCAAAAAGAAAATCCAGTAAATTTTTTGAAAGAAATTTAACATAGGATATATTAATTGGAGTAAATCTTTTTTACTTACACCTAATGTGTAACAATAAAAATCTGTACAAAAGGCCAACTAACAAAAAAATATCTAACAAAACGTTAGATTCATAAAAAGAGTGAAAACACTTGTACAAAAGCATATCGTTAGTAGATAAGGAAAGACCATATCATTCGAAAGTAATATATATTAAACAATCAATGACACATCATATTTATGGCTACATATCTAGTGGTTGATTAAGAGAAACTCCATATGTAGGGAAACTACCAAGTGTAGTGATTCTCCTTATTACCTGAATTAACTAGGAAAATCTCCTGTAATTGAGCCTCTCAATAATGGGACACCAAACTCTTCACTTAATTAAAAAAATTGGATGATATACATCAGGTTTTCACATAAAACAAATAGTGACAACCTTCTTTGTACCTCATTAGAAATCAACCACATGAACAAAAAAAAAAAAAAAAATTGAATGATTTGTTGAAATTATAATGAGAACCCACTAATGTAATATGATTCAAATAATAGAAAATCATCACGTCATACACATTTGTCCTTTTTATCTTTGCCCTTATCAAACGAAAACTCATGTGGACTCAATAAAAACTCAGCTCCAGCCTCGCCCCATGGGATCTCCTTTGGCCATAATTGCCACCATTAAAGAGGAGTGATATGGAACTACAGTAAGAGGGACAAACTTTAATGAAAACATTCTTATCTGTTCAACAAACTCAAAAGTTGGAGTAGTCTGGGCCAGGCTTTTTCACAAACATGTAGTATGCAAAAGTTTACCTGATGAGTTACCTATATACACAATTCACATATAGAATAAACCTAAAGCAAGGAATATATCAATCTAGTAAACTTTAGAACATGTGGTTGTAACATAGATCTTGAAAAAAAATAGCGATCTTGAAAATAAATAGAGACTGAATTTATTCATCATCTTCTATTGTAATATGGAGCTTTGTTTTTGTACATGAACAAAAAACATAAAAATTACTATGATACATTTGTTTTGGCGAGGATATGAGTTATCTCAGTTTATTTATTCATCATCTTCTATTGAAATATGAAGCTTTGTTTTTCATTCGTTTCTTCAGAAAGAGAGATTACGGTTACATGTTGTTAATCGTCGTTTGTTCAGAAGATGAACTGAATTAAAGAAGAAAGATTAGTTGTTTGAGAGAAGAATAATGGCAGGAGGGGTAAATTCTTCAGAAGTATAAATTCTATGAGGATTTAAAGAAGAAGAATGGCGGGAGGGGTTTTTAGAAGGGAAAAATGGAGGGGAAATGAGTAGGGAAAACGTACACGGGTAACTATTTTTTTTAAAGTGTTAAATAATATATTCACCATTTAACCTTTTTTTATTTGTAAACTCAAATTAGTGACACTTAAACTAAATTAGTAACGGAAAATTATTTTTAGAATAGTAACAGTAAAATAGTGTTAGTGATAAAAAAAATTCTCTCTTAGCAAAAGCTTGTTTTGGTGTAGTGTACATTTAGGGGCTGGTAATGATGATGAAGTGTGGCCATCGAGAAATTGAAGGCAATGTTTTGTGAAGCTTGGGTGATTTTGGTCGTTTTGTGTTTTTGTAATACCCCGTATTTTCATGCTATATTAATTTGGGGATTTATTAAATTTAATGTGAGTTAGTTATTTAATAAAAATCCGGAAATTAATTATGTTATAATTATTAACGTGACGAGAGTTAGTAATTATGGGAAACTTATTGAATATTACTAATGAGCAAAGTAATATATTATATTGGTTATATTGAATGTCATGAGTGAATTAAATGACGATTTCGGAAATTTAAGTCGGAACGTGCTCATGTCACGTCGGGACTAATTTTGTTAAATAAAAAGTAAATATTTTATAAGCTTCCCATATGGTCATTTTGAGTGCGCCAACGCGTCCGGTAGGGTCGAGATAGTCAAAAAAGTGTACCCGGGGGGTTAGTTTGGGTCTCGGGGCGTTTTTAGGCTTAATTGGTACCCCGGGAGGGCAATTTAGTCATTTCACCTTTTTGGGTAATTAAACCCACGAAATTTAGCAACCTATATCAGCCATCTAGGTTAGTCCTTTAGGGTTAGAATATCTAGAAATCAAGTGACGGCAATTGGAGAAGAGAGGAGAGAGCTCCAAGGCAATTCAAGGCCAAAAAGTCACCGGTTTGCACCGCCGCCACCACCACCGCGTAGATCGCGAGACGAGGAATGCATCCATGCCAAAATCAGTCGTGAATCAGAATACCAAAAAAATCCCAGGCAAGTGTTTAACTTGCTATTTTTGTTGGTGCAATCTTCATATTAGTTTATGATTGATTTGTGATGAAAACTATGGAAGTAAACCCAATTTATGATAGGAGAATCCATGTAGTATTGATTTATATGTTGATTCTGGAAACCCTTGTCATGTAGAGGAAATAAACCACGAAATTTTGATGATCTTAAGAAGGAAATTCTGGAGAAAGATTTGTTAGAAAACTGTTTAAGAAAATTTTAGGGTTCTTGATAATTGGATATAATTTTAGGTTGAAAATTCGTGTTTAAATGATGAATATGTACATGCCTTACGTTAGAATCATCTGGTATATTGTTATTGTGTGTATCTCCTATGAAGGGAGTGATGAGGTTCGGGAAGAAGGGGAAGTTGGCTCCGAGGTACGTGGGACCATTTCCCATCATAGAAATAATTGGGCCGGCTGCATACAGGTTGGGATTGCCCGAACATTTACATCGCATCCACGATGTATTTCACATCTCGTCGTTGAGACGATATCTTCGGGATGATATGGACCATACTCACATTGCGATAGATGAGATCTACTTACAGCCTGATAGCTCTTACAAGGAGAGACCGGTGGCTATCCTAGACTATAGTGAGAGGAGATTGAGGTCGAAGATAGTTCCACTTGTGCGGGTCCAGTGGGAGCATCATAATGTGGAGGAATCCACTTGGGAGCGTAAGGCAGATATGCGCGAGAAATATCCAGAGTTGTTTTTACTAGGTATGCCTTATTTTTCGAATTTCGGGATGAAATTCCGTTATTAGGGGGGAAGTATGTAATACCTCGTATTTTCATGCTATATTAATTTGGGGATTTATTAAATTTAATGTGTGTTAGTTATTTAATAAAAATCCGGAAATTAATTATGTTATAATTATTAACGTGACGAGAGTTAGTAATTATGGGAAACTTGTTGAATATTACTAATGAGCAAAGTAATATATTATATTGGTTATATTGAATGTCATGAGTGAATTAAATGACGATTTCGGAAATTTAAGTCGGAACGTGCTCGTGTCACGTCGGGACTAATTTTGTTAAATAAAAAGTAAATATTTTATAAGTTTCCCGTATGGTCGTTTTGAGTTCCCCAACGCGTCCGGTAGGGTCGAGATAGTCAGAAAAGTGTACCCGGGGGTTTAGTTTGGGTCTCGGGGCGTTTTTAGGCCTAATTAGTACCCCGAGAGGGCAATTCAGTCATTTCACCTTTTTGGGTAATTAAACCCACGAAATTTAGCAACCTATATCAGCCATCTAGGTTAGTCCTTTAGGGTTAGAATATCCAGAAATCAAGTGACGGCCATTGGAGAAGAGAGGAGAGAGCTCCAAGGCAATTCAAGGCCAAAAAGTCACCAGTTTGCACCGCCGCCACCACCACCGCGTAGATCGCGAGACGAGGAACGCAGCCATACCAAAATCAGCCGTGAATCATAATACCAAAAAAATCCCAGGCAAGTGTTAACTTGCTATTTTCGTTGGTGCAATCTTCATATTAGTTTAGGATTGATTTGTGATGAAAACTATGGAAGAAAACCCAATTTATGATAGGAGAATCCATGTAGTATTGATTTATATGTTGATTCTGGAAACCCTTGCCATGTAGAGGAAATAAACCACGAAATTTTGATGATCTTAAGAAGGAAATTCTGGAGAAATATTTGTTAGAAAACTGTTTAAGAAAATTTTAGGGTTCTTGATAATTGGATATAATTTTAGGTTGAAAATCCGTGTTTAAATGATGAATATGTACATGCCTTACGTTAGAATCATCTTGTATAGTGTTATAATGTTAGTAGTAGAATTCTGGGACGATTGGAACTTGAAAATATGGATTTGGTGTAATTTTGGTGATGAAACCCGTAACTGCATTCTGCAGAATTTTTCGCAGACCTGCTTGATCGATCGATCGAGCCTAGAGCTTCGATCGATCGAAGGTTCGATCGATCGAGCCCCAAGCTTCGATTGATCGACCCCTCCTGGAAGACTCCTAATTCCCTCTTTAAATGAGTTAAATTCAAATTGTCGTGATATAATTCTTGGGCATTCTTGATAAAATGATTTGGGAGACATTGAGGACCAGTAGGGCATATGAATAAATGTTGGGACCTTTAATCTTCAACGAGAATGGTACTTATGGGACATTTACTTTAAGGTTGGTGAATTTATAAATCTAAAGGGTGAGGTGCGTAAGAGAGTTACGTTGGAACCTAATAAAGACGCTTACTGAATTTCAGATTTGTGAGGATATAGTCCACGAGTGTCAGGTAATGAGTGAGAAAACCCTTCGAGTTAAGGTTAGGAATGAAAATTTATACGTAATTCTATAAATGTGAATTTAAGGATAAATGTTATAATTATGGGTGACGAGAAGAACCTATATTAATATAATAAAGTGGTATATTAATATGATTGTGTGCACATATATTATATACTTGTGAAAATCATGCCCACGCTACTTGTTATCCCTGAGGTTACCGCGATGGGACAAGTCTTATCTCGATGGGACCTTTATGGGGGATATTGACTTGTACCCTAGAAGATAGATATCCTTGGTACAGGCTATCGATGTGATAGTTCAGACGGCCCTAAGAGGCGCAGGTATGTGCCATCCTCTTAGAGACATGGAATCTATGCTTCGCCTCAATATTGTTTGTGTATTTATGTTAATACAATTCGAGAGTGATTATGATTGTATTCCCCTTAATATGAGTGATATGGGGTTCTGGATAGTAGAGTATGCACGCACCATAGTTTTATGAGGGGTGCTGTTATTTTATATATATTATACGAGTAGTTAATATATATATGAGATTATGAAATTTGAAATTGCCTACTGGGATTTGATAAGTAGGACATGGTTGTTGACTCAAATTATAAATACTTGTTTTGAGAAAGTAAAATATATCACTGTAAAACTTTATTGATTTTTATAAAGTTAAAAATAGAGGAATTTTGTTACATATTGGAACATCCTTTTTAAAATGGAATCATTGAATCGAAAATCTTACGAGTAATCTAAGATAAGTTAAATCATTTGGGAAGACTAGTGCGGTATATGATAAGATAAACCGTTGGGAAGGTTAGTGCGATAGGTGTACACATTAGAAGAGAGGTGAGTATTTCTAAAGAGAGTGACGCACTAATATGTTGTTGCATTGGCCAGTATCAATTTAAATACTTGCTAAACGTATTTTAAAATCAAACACACTTTCGGGCTCTGACCCGTTTCTTTTTCTCTCTCTCTCTTGTATATATATGTATATATTTCAGGTGCCCAGCCACAGGGGCGTCTTGCTTAGGATCCCTTGAGAGGAACGTGCTGCAGCTTAGGTGGGAGTTGCAGGTCACTTGCGTAGACGGCTTCCTTTATTGAATCCACTTCTAGCATTTTCATTTATTGGGCATGTGTCGCCCTTTCCATTATTTCATTATTGTTGGGATATTTGTATTTCAGTTAATTCCAGTATTGTTACTATGGGTTTTATTCAGTTTGGATTCGTGACTTTAGTTTTCGTATGTGGACATTCGATTGGCGAATGTATTATATTCATTGAATTTTGTGTTACAGGTTATTGTGATGTGATTCTCAATTGTTGGTATGTTGTTAATAAAATAAATAAATCTTTTTCTTTAAATAAAATTTGGAAAGTTATGTATGAAATGTTTTGACACTTAGCTTAATTATTTAGGGTGTTAAATTGGAAAAAAAAAATTATCGACAGTGATGCTGAGAATGAACCAACTGTTTACCTTGATTTAATTTAATAAATGAGTGATCGCCCTGTATTTAATTAGGCGGGGTGTCACAGTTTTTAGGGGGGTTTTGGAATAATTTTTGTGTGGATTAGTTTAGGGTTATCTTTGTTTAAGAGTGGTTTAGTTAGTGGAAGGGATGGTTGGTTTAACTCCCTTCACTGATACTGCATGTAATAACACTGTATTCCTTAAACAAAAATAAAAATTTATTTTAATCATATTTTGTTGTGCCTCTTGATAAGTTTTGTATTTGAATTATCTATACCAATTGCTAGGGCATACATAATCCTTTTGTTCAGGAAAATGATAAAATGGACCATCGTTCTCGGAGGTTAGAAAAGAACAGTATTTGTGAAAAATAAGGGGACCGTAACCATGTATGGCGTATGGGCTACCTACGTACCTCTAGGGGTTTTTAAAATTTTATTGAGTTTGGTTTTGATAAGAAAAGGTTTTTGAGAGGATTAAGTCCCATGTAGTTCTGGGTAGGGGGAAATGAAGAATTGAATTATATATTTTTTATAATAGAAGGAGGATGAGAAGAGTCATAACAGGCTAAAATTTTGGACTAAGGGTTAAAATTCTTGAGATGGTCTAGGTTGATTGGACGTGCCATTCCTTCTCCAAAGAGGTTTGTGAGCATAGAGTCTCCTCCTAATATAATCTTCTTCACAATTTAAGGCCACTCCAATTTAGTTTGAATTTCCCTTTCGTGGTCCAGACGGGTTCAATGATCTCTATGAGGGTAAGGTCTCTTTCCTGGACACCACAGTCCTTGACTTTTCGGTTGAATGATCGCGTTATCCGGCGATGGTACCCTTTTATATGATATAGAACCTTCAGTCTCTTTTCATCCAAGAGTGATAATTGATCAAAGAGGCTATGATTCCATTCTTCTTCATTAATTTTTCTTTCGAGTAAGACATTGAGGGATGGTGTTTCTAGCTCAACGGGTAGGACTGCTTCCATGCCGTACACTAGAGACTAAAGGGTAGCCCCAGTAGACATTGTGATTGAAATGCAGTAGCCCTAAGGGTAGAAGGGATCCGGTCCGCCCAATCTTTGTAACTCTCAATCATCTTGCAGATTATGGTTTTGAGGCTTTATTAGTAGCTTCGACAACACCATCGATTTAGGTCCAGTCGGGAGGAGATTTGTATCTCTGAATCCCAAACTCGTTGACTAGTTCTGTTACCTCAACTTCAAAATGCAGTTCATTATCTAATACTAACACAAGGGGAACTCCGTATCGGTAGATCAAGAACTACAAAAAAAGTAGTTTTTGAGACGGTGGCTAAACAGTCCCAAAAGATGGTTTATCAGTCTCAATTACTTTTTGGGATGGTATTTGGGACGGCTAGGGGGGGTCTTTTTGATAGGGGTTTATAAATACTTTTTGTGACACCATAGCCATCTCAAAAGAGTTTTTTGAGACGGTAACATATCCGTCTCAAAAGGTCATCATTTTATATGACCCTTTTGAGATGGCAAGAGAACTATCTCATAAGAGTGCTTTTGAGATGGGAATTAATCCGTCTCAAAAAGTTACTATTTTATAAGACTTTTTTGAGACGGCAAGAAAGCCGTCTTTAATATATTTTTAGGACAATTTTAACCATACCAAAAGAGGTGAAGAGATCTTAAAATTTTTGCGCCAATATATTAGAGAGAATAAAATCTATCACTAAACTTTAATATATAATTGAATTATATTTCAGACAATTTATTAATTCATCACCAAATGATCAAAAAATATAAGACATAAGATGATTTTCAGCAAATACAATTAATCATTTTCATTCAATAATAGTTAGAGTTCTTACAAGCATCTCCAAATATCTATCAAAACAAAAATTATAACGCTAAGTTCAAATCTTCGACTTCACAAAAAAAATATATTAAATTCTTATACTCCAAAACACGGAATGCTTTTATCAAAGTAATCCCGCAATCTTAAAGTGTACGACCTCCAAAATCACTGATTAGCATTGCATGTTCTACAGAAGTTTCCACCTGCAATAAAAAAGTGTCATTTACGTCAAAATAAATATCCCACTCCTCAACAATACAAGGTGAAATGAATCAATATAGCACATTCTCATCACAAACAACATAAATTTTAAACTGCGATATCTTTTTAATAAATATATAACTACTATTATTCAAAAAAAAAATCGACAGAGTCTCCTTTGTTTATTCATGAAAACCACAGGTAGACAACCTGTTTTAAACATTCAAATTGATTCTAAGAATATTATACACCAACCAATATCAAATTTTCACCACCACAACAACAAATTCTCAGCACCACCATAGCAAATTTTCACCACCATCATTGAAAATTTAATTTTAAAAGAGATAATTTTCCACCAACTACGACAAACCTACAACAACCAACTACTATTTCAAAAAAAATCGAAAGAGTCTTCTTTGTTTATTCATGAATACCAACATGTTTATAGGTTAAATTCACCCAAAAAACTCAATAATCAATTGCCACAACACAGTAACGTGTAACTTTAAAATGGAGAATTTCCCATTTTAAATAGTATGAGCTACATCAATCTCATAATAAAAAAATGTATTATTACCTAATCAGTACAAGTCGTGGAGATTCTCGAAGCACGGTGTGGGACAATAATTAGAAAAAAAAACTTTTGCATTTCGCTCCTCATCGCAG
This sequence comes from Sambucus nigra, assembly GCA_949130495.1. Classification (NCBI taxonomy): domain Eukaryota; kingdom Viridiplantae; phylum Streptophyta; class Magnoliopsida; order Dipsacales; family Adoxaceae; genus Sambucus; species Sambucus nigra. Next base: position 317,611,095 of record OX422215.1, on the reverse strand, counting down.
TCTGCATCTGTAGTAGAGCTTATTGGTTATTAATTTCTAATTATTCGAGCTCATGTCGATGTCGAGCATCTCGGTCTTCAGTGTCCTGCTGATGTCGAACATCCCACTCATCGGCGCCCTTCAAGCATTACCTATCAAATAAAAATACGTCAAAATTAACGAATATAACTAATTAAACATATAACTTTGACGAACATCGGTAGTTTTAGTTGGTATGCATACCGCTCTATTTCGTTTCAAAGAGATTGTTGACAGATTTATCAAAACAAAAGCAAACTTTATAGTATTTCACAAATTTAGGATTTGCGCCTAGATTTTCATAAATTTAAGGTAATTCTTTCAACTACACATTGTAGAGAATAAGGATAAGGGTAGTTTTAAGTTTTTAAATATAGTTTTTCTTATACAGAATTCAATTCGGTTAAATTTGACTAAAAGTTTTGACAGTCTAAAGCTAAGCTACGAACAAAATTATGGAACACAATGTCTCCAAAATGGGAAGATGATAACAACATTGTATACATACCATTTTCAATTTTGGAATGTCATCTAGATTTGGATATTGATGGCCAAACACACTGAGAAACTCTTGTCTTGCCTTCTCTTGTCAATCTGTACGAATTAAGAGTAGTAAAAGGGTAGTGAATGTGCAAATTTGGAAATGAGAGAGGAGATGGTTGTAATATATGGCAGATGTAATATTTAAAATAAGGTAATTATGAAAAATGTTAAGGTAGGTCCATGATATTTAGCTCATAAGATAGAAGAGACAGATGAAATATATGACGTGTTAACCTTATACTTTAATCATAAGATAGTAACATTTGAAGATGTAATTCAAAATTCATAACTTTAATCACAAATATAATTTATAATGCATTAACCTTATACTTCAAGAATGAAAATATATTCATGAGAATCCACATATCTCAGAAATAATCAATCTTCCTATGCAATGAATTGATTTCTGATCAGACCGACATGACTGAATGACAGTCTTAACAGTATCTACGGGATGCAGATAAATGCTAACAAATATACTAGCAAATGTTCCAGTAAAAGCATAACATGGTTTTTCCTGTGTGGATGAGAAATCTCCACGAATATCATGTTCCTCATTTTTTTTCTTGGCTTTCATGAGCACTTGTGTCTGAATCTAAAACATTGACGAGGCTGCCTGTATGAAGTCTAGAAATTTGTATCCTAGAGGCACTACCATATTTACCTCCATGTCTTAAATACGCTCAAGAAGATAATCCAAGCACAAAGAGGTAATAGATGCACTTGTGTTCATAATAGATTTTGCACTTCGATAAAAAAAATACAATGAAATATAAAAGGGAATGCACTTTTTTAATTATAAAAAAGAAATGAAACGGGAGAACTATGAACAAAAATAGTTCAATTTATATTTATATAAAGACATAAAACTATATACAAAAGAATGTAAATGTCAAAGTTTCACACACATAAACCACTTTAATTCTTAATCTTGCACTTTAACATTAATTTCTTCCAAAAATATAACTTAATATGAGTTAATTACTTAAATAAGACAATACTTAGTACAAAAAATATGATATTGTGGAAGAATTTCGTCTTCATTGTCGAGTCGATGTACACTCCAACTCTATTTAATGGCGTTCCAGAATAGTCATCAGAGTGGATGTTTGTTTGTGACGGTTTCTCAAACCCAGACATGTTCAACCATATGGATATACGGATGCGCCAGTTTCAAAATACTCTAGGAACTGCAATACGACTTTAAAGTTGAAGTCGATGGTTCTTCAAGACTAGATTTGAAAATTGATTGAGCGAGAAAGAGTCATAAACCACATTTAGAATGGACAGAACGTATTAAAACATTTTGCGTAGTAATTTTCATAATATCCATTTGAAAATTTACTAAGTTGTCTTTCATCCTATTTCAGGCCTCAATGTATAATCAAATGATTATGAAAATTATTATTTTTTACTTTACAAGAAAGATCCCATTTCAGCTCGATTATTCAAAGAACTGTCATAATAGCTCATAGAAAAAAGTTCATATCTAAATTCGGAGAGCAAATCTACAATGATTGACTTATCATATGACACTTAAAACAAATTTAACTGTGACATTTGAAGCCTATACATTAGAATGGAACCATAAAGTTGATATTTTTTTAAAGGAAGTGAAATTGGGAGAATTGAAAGCAGAGATGTGCTAATGGCTCAGAAAAAATATGATACATTGATTACAAAACTTTCTTATCTTACCGGAGGGGGGTTATCATGGTAAATATTGTTGAAGACACTATCTTAAGTTTTGAAATGTAACAGGCTTTGAAACAAAAAAGTCCATACGATATGAAAAACACTCTTCTGCACTCTCTGATAATGCATTTTCTGTCATTACAAAACACTCTTCAGTAGCAGTGACATGGGAGCAATGCTGTTGAATTTTTTTTTGCACACGCTTCGCCTATGCCTAACACAGAAACATACAAACAATAGAAATAAAAAATAAGTAAAAACAAAGAAGAAAAGTCCTAAATCGTAAATCTGAAAATACATTTGGATGACATACCCAAGTACTTCCAAACGATATACACGGATCTGCAAAAAAGAACCTCAATTTAAAGAAATAGTAGTGTGGTGCTTTGATAAACTCTCCTTTATCAGCTTTATCATCTTTCTCTAAAATTTCCTTTATCAGCAGCTTCTCCATCTCATCATCATCTTCACCATCATTCTCATTATCATCTTCATTCGTAACAATATGATTTAATGAGGTACGTATGGAATGGTTCCTGCCATTTTGATCAAACGGATGAAAATATTCATCATGGTCCTTTGAATCATCTTCATTCGCGTTGTTTATCTTTGAGAACACGGCATAAGCCTCATTGTACGCATCTAGAGCTTTTCCCGATAAATTAATAACCACGGGCTGGTCTGCAAGGTTTTGATCTTCTTCGACTGAACTTTATTGGATAGAGGAAGCTCCTGAGTTGCTGTTTGAGAACTCTCTCTAATGTTTCGTGCGCTCTAATTCCAGGTACTATAGAAGAGCCTTTATCTGGCTGTTTTGAAATGTTATCTCGAGCTCCATGACACGCTCCACTAGTATGGATTGAAGGAGTTTGTGTAAATGTAAGCTCAGCTCTCTAGGGGAGACTGCATAGTTAGCAGAGTGAGTGATGGAACTGTCGCTGCCGTCTTATAGATCATGAACTAAGTTCTCAGTCTATTTCAACAACTCATTCACTTTATCTACCTCCCGGTTACTTTCCAATAATGAAGATATTATACCAACTTATATCCCAAGGCAAAAAAGAAGTGCTCCATGGGATGATCCATCTTGTAAATTGGAGTGCGTCCCACAGGCCATTTTACTTGAACTGCTCAATCTTCCACCCCTCTCCTTTCCTTTCTTAACTCTCATTTTCCTTCGGATCTCCATAGGCGCAATGTTTGGTAATGGAGGAACTCCAAACATAGTCTTATTCCCCTCAGAGTAGCTTTCCTTCTGCAGCTTATTTTCCACTATTTGGGTATGACCACTAAAAGCATTGACAGTTGATCTACTGATTATTCTGCTCCCATCAATCAAAATTAACGGTCTCATTGTTGGCATAAATGGGGAAGGAATTTTACCAAACATCAACTCATCCATTTCAGCACGTTCCATCTATAATTGAGCCATGAGGCAGTTTTCTAAAGAAGTTACAGGTTTAATCAAATGCTTACTGGTTCCTTTACGTCTAAGAATGCTTCACCATCAACCCCACTTGTAGAAGCTATTTCTATGGTAAAACCATCTTGAGGAACAGTATCACCAATAATAAGAACCCATTAGATTGAAAAAATTCAGTAAAAGCCAACTTGGGAGCATTGTCTGATCAAAATTGCCTATTAGAAGCTTGAAACTGGTTTTATAACATAACAATAAACGTAGTAATAATAGACTACACATAAGATTAATTCTTCATCAAAAAAGTACACATAAACCAAGTACAATTATATACAAGGGTAACAAAATATTTGTTTCCTGTATGAGAAGTAAGATGATTTGTTCCCTAAACATCACAACAAACTAAATCAAGGGGTAACTTTCAAGGATGATTATGAGAAACAAAAGAATATCTTCTTTGTTTAGCTAAAGTACATACAAAATATGGTTCATTTGAAATACCATCAAAAGACAAGTGTAATTGAGTTTTCAAACTCTCCAACCTCTTAAAGGACATATGACTTAAGTCTATTATTTCGCAATTGAAAATAAACACTATTATAAATTGTATATTTTTTTAATCATAGAAATAGTACTTTATAAAACATAAAGAACCTCTATTCATTTATTATTACCAATCATCCTCTTGTTGTTGTGATCCCGAACAAGGCAATAATCCCAAAAGAAACTAATTGTATGTAATGAGTACTTAGCAAGAGCACTGATAGATAGTAGATTAGATTTGAATTAGGGCAGAAAAAACACATCCTTAAGAACCAAATCATCATTCAATTTAATTTTCCAGAAAAAGAACACTTGAATTAAAGCATGATTACCCAAAGTGACAAAAGCATTTTGAATAGGATAATGTGCAGTAAATGAAGTAACATAAGAGAGTATGACTTATTGCACCAGAATCCATAATCTAAAACTCATAAGAAGAAAAAATTGGATTTATAGAAATTGAAAAACATAGACCTGTAGCATAAGGGGTAGATTGATTCTTAGTGTCAAACGAAGCCTTGGCTGAAGTAGTAAAGTGGTTAGTCAACATTGACATAAGCATCTGAGTAACTTGTATTGGGATTCTACTTTATGAAACTATTCTTGGTTAGTTTATTTTCAATGGTTTATTCATGTTCAAACTATTATTCATGTACTTTACTATGAGCAGTAACGCCATCGCGATGCAAAGGATGGCAACCTCACCGAGGGGAATCCCCTGCTATCCTCCATAAACTAAACATATTCCTACTCGTTTAGATTCATCTGTTATCCCTTCCTCCATATTTTGAGCTTTAGCAAGGACTTGTTTCTGTGTTTTTGTAAAATTATCGAATGAAAAAATTCTCGCATATTCTAGCGAGAAAGATTCTTTGGGGTTCCACGAATATGTCGGGAAAGACTTGAGGGCCATGTACTTGGCAAAACTGTTTCGAACGGGAACATCCAGTGGGGTATCCACTTCGTCTAGGAATTCCTCATCTTCAGCATGAGCCTCTTTAATTTTTTGAATCCCGTCCTCTATTTGCTCCTTTGTCATGTCACCTTCCATCATCACCGAATCAACTTCTGTTTCTTCATCTGAATCCTTTAAATTAAGTGAATCTTGGTCACAATCAAGGTCGAATTTTCCATTCCCCTCTTTCCCAGGAAAACTAGTATCTCATTCATCCAGTACCATACCATCGTCTTCGTCTTTATCGTCATCTGAATCATCCACATCTGAATCATCCACAATCCAAGCTACTTAGTATTCAGAAGTACCCTAAGGAAGATCCCTCTTTTCACCTTCTTTTTCCTTGTGGATTTTATCAGCATCACCCATTTCTGCCTCTGTTGGCTATGTTTGTTCTCCTGCAAGAGGATCAGGAATATTTTCAACAAGTAAAGGCTTTGCTTCAAAGGATCAGGGGTTAAAGAACTGATAGCATATACATCATTCTCTTCATTTGAATCCCTTAAGTCCCCTTCTTTTCTCACATTTAAAGGACAATGGTCCTGGAGAAGTTCAATTTTGGACAACTGAAAACCCCCTACACTTGAAGCGTGAAGCAGCTGATTTGGAGAGAGACTGCGAGCATGCAGATACATTGAGGAGGGTATAGTTTTTCGAATTGAATTCATCAGCTATGACATTAACCTTTTGGGCCTTGAGATAAGGCCGTTGATTGCTCTAATGATGAACCGTAAACCTTTGCTCCTCAAAAATCCACATGAGCTTATGCAACTCATCCTTCGTATTCGCAAGATAAAACTAACAATTCTCGAGAAATTTATAAGCAAGGATTGAAGTGCACGTCTTCTTCAAATCAATTTTTTCACGTTAGTAGGTAGATCATGAATGAGAACAAAAGTTCTAAGCATATATAGGTATTGAGAGCCAAATGAATCGATGTAATAATCAGAACATGTCTTCTTCACATAAAGAGTTTTCCGATGCAACAAAAGTAATCAAATCGGCAACCTTGGCCATTTCCATACATGCTAGAAAGTCACCATGAGGTGCTCTTTGCTTCAAAAAAGCGACCAAGGTTGCTGCTACGATGTTCGCAACTATGTTTTCTGCTTACTGAATTTTATAAGGTGTTGTGATATGCTTTGTCGTGCAATAGTAGTTCAGATATGACTGCTTTTATTGTCTGATCTCTTTACTTCGAAAATGTGTCTCTCTTTCATCAACTAAACCAGACACTTGGCTTCTCAAAATATGAAATATTTTTTTATTATGAACCTTCACCACTAACTTTTGAAGCTATTACGCGTCTATTAAGTTAGCATATTCATGTTCTTGAAGATCCCCTGCAGTGCACAAATGCAGAACAATTTTATCCAAAAGTTAAATCTTTGACACTTCCATTGGCATAACATTTGTGCTCATTTGTGTAGTGGCATGACGGGCAAAGCTACTGGTAGCATCTTCTTTTGTCACTGATCAACGACTATTTTGGGTGGAAAGCTGAGTAAATGTTTGCTGAATTTGTGTAACAACCCTCGATTTTTGGAGACTGAGAAATTAAATTTTGGAAAAATAAAATTTAATTAAATTGGAGAATTTCAAAATTTGGGAACTTAGGCCCAAAAATAGAAAATATTTCAAAGTATTCCGAATGATATTTTTTAGGGTACCAACGATCTCGGGAGGGTCGAGATAGTCAAAATGACTGTCATTGGGTCTTATTTCGGCTCCGGAATGTTTTTAAGTTATTTTGGCTCGAATTGGAGTAAACGAGTCATTTAAAGTGTGTATTAACTTTTAAAACTGGGATTTTGTTTTAAAGGTTTATGAGGCTTACGGATTAAGCCATTTCTCATTTGAGAGAAAGAGAGAAAAAGCCCTAGAGAGAAGAAGAAAGGAAAGAAGAAGAGAAGAAGAGAGAGAGGAAGAAAGCTTGGGGTTTTCCGACCCAACCGCGTCATCGAGGACGATCCAACCTCTACAAATCTGAGGCAAGTGTTTAATCTTGCTAAATAGCTATTTGTGTATTTCATTTCATAAATTGTGGGGTAAAGAAATGGATTTTTGGGTATAAATACCAAAACCTAGATTTTTGGGTTTAAATCTTGAAATCAATGTTTAAATATGGATTTAATGGAATAGAAATGGTTGGGATCAACTTTAGGTTGATTTATTGGCTTAAAATCATGTTGTGATAAAAATTTGGGGATTGGAATGAGAATTTTAGGGTTTAAATTCGTGGGGCTTGCTGAAATGGAAAATCGGCCAGCATAACTGGTATGGCCGATCGACCGCGGTCTGGGGACCGGTCGACCGCGCCTTAAGGGAAAAGCCTACTGCATTTCTTCGTAGGCAAAATTTGGACCCGCGGTCGACCGGGGGTATGGGACCGGTCGACCGGTCCCCTGTTTTTAGCCCAAAACTTGGATTTCTTCTTCCCCTTTTCTTTTGGAGTTTATTCTTAGGGGCTTCCTTTATGGGCGGTTTTATGGGTTTCCTAAGATGACTTCTAGCCCTTTTTGGTTGGGTTTATTGATTTGGGGTTCTCTCTTATAAAGTAAGAGATATCTTTTGGTGACTTATAGGGGGTCTCTCACTTAGTATTTTATAGTGGTAACTTCTTGGAATCATTGGATAAGAAATATCCATGTATGTGGTGAAATTTCTAGGCCGACATTTATGTCAAATCCTTATAAGGATAGGATATTGTTAAGCTACGGATTGGGGCCATTTGGAAGAGAGTGGTCGCATACTCTTTAAAGAGTGAGGGGTCTTATATCCTTAGAAAAGTTTAGTCTAAGGGCAATTGATAGCTCAATAGGAGTGAGGGTTCGTGATTTCGACTCGAGCCATAGGTGACATTGAGAACGCTTTGGGATCGTACTTTCGACTAGAATAAGCGGTAGAATAAATTCTAGTTAGGTAAGTTTTCACGTAATTATGGGGAGATGGCCATTGAGATTCCAATACTTGAAATGAGGTTGGAATAAATTAAATTTTTAGACTATTAAGTCATGTGTGTGCCTATGGTTAAATAGTACTAAAGGTAATTATGTACTTTGGTTATGGATGAAATGTGTAGTGATGGATTCCTACACAAACTTTTGGGTGATAACCCTAATGTTGAATATATATGTATAGATATATACATATGGTTTCGGGAGACTATTCATCACAGGAAAAATGATTGAATATGTTTCAAGTGAGGGATTGTATTCACATATCGAGGTACATTTAATGGAAATTGTGGTGACGGCTTGTATATTGAGGATTATGTATACTTATAGACGGGTTTATATATCTTATACATATGAACGAGAATTAGTTTGTATATATATTGATATAGTGATGTGTGAATATATGTGCATATATCTATGTATGAAATGAATATATGGATATATTTATGTTGTGGACATACGGGGTATGGATATTTAAACCGTATATGATGGTTTACTATATTGGATCATATGATGGGATCATATGGATGTATGTATATTGCGTATGTGAGTGATATATATACTTATATAATGGTTTACTATATTGGATCATATGATGGGATCATATGGATGTATGTATATTGCGTATGTGAGCGATATATATACTTATATAATGGTTTATTATATTGGATCATATGATGGGATCATATGGATGTATGTATATTGCGTATATGAGCGATATATATACTTATGTGGTTAGGCATACCCCGCTCATGCTATCATTGGGAAGTTTCCGCGCAGAGGGTGAGCATCCTGGCATATAGAGCAGGGTGTGGATATTCCCCAGGTCATAGTCGTCCCTTGTGTTATTATACGATATAGATATATATTTTTGGGATGAGACGTGGTGGGTATGTTTCGTCTCATTGCCGGTTGGAACTATGACCGCTTCCCGGGACGTCGTGTGTGTGTGTTACCATGAGGTGGGTGTCGTTGATCCCCACCACGTGGTCCCCAGTTGTTACGTGAGCCGGACTCCGGGAAGATGATAGCATTGATGCAGTTTTATCGGTGCTATATATAGCCGGGTATTATATTTGCATGGCCATTGTACATCATATATGGTATGTACACTTGGTCATGGGTATATGGATGATTGGTATATCTATATATATGGTGAGCATAAAATACCTATATATATGTATTTATATATCCTATAGAGGAAAGGATATAGAATTTTGGTAAAGTACATCTTAGATGATTATGGTGTACTAGATTGATGGGGGTTGATGTATCGCATATAAGGAATATTTCGGTTACATCATCCCAAGGATATTATTGGAGAGGTTAGTTGTAGTTATAGTATTATATTGTATATATGGCATTATGGATCTCTAGGATCGACATTGACATGGAGTAGTGTAACGGGGTGGTTCCTTGTTTGGATTTCGCTTTGCGAGACACCCCATGCATGAAACGCAGCGCAGTGTTGAAATTGGAGAAAATTTCTGTCATTTATGGTATGCACGGCATTATGGATCTCTATGATCGACATTGTCAAAGAGTAGTGTAACGGGGCGGTTCCTTGTTTGGATTTCGCTTTGCGAGACTCCCCACGCACGAAATGTAGTACATTGTTGAGAGTAGAGAGAAGTTCTGTCGATATTTATGTGTGGCATGATGGATCTCCAGGATCGACGTTGACATGGAGTAGTGTAACGGGGCGGTTCCTTGTTTGGATTTCGCTTTGCGAGACACCCCACGCACGAAACGCAGAGCAACGTCGAAATTGGAGGGAAGTTGTGTCAATATTGATTTTTCATGCTTATTAAATAGAATTTAAATTCTATGTCTCTATCCAATTGCATATTGGGTAATCTTATTGTAATTGGTTAAAGTATAAACCGGAATCCACTAAGACTAACAAGGCACATATGATTGTAATAAATGCTTAATTGTGTTTCGAGATAGGGGTGGATTCTTGGGGTATGATAGGAGAGTAACTCTCGTGGGTATGGGCTAGGCCTATGATAAGTTAGGTTGTCCTTACATAATGGGGTAATTTAACTAAACTTGAGGACGCGAATAGGTGTGCACCTTTAGATGAGAGGTGAGTTGGGGTTCCACGAGAGTGCGGTCTCACTTTAATTATGAAATAAGTTCACCGATAATTATTTTGCATGGTTAACACACTTGCTAAATATTTTCACATTCGGCTGTCTGACCCGTTTACTTTTCTCTCCTCCTTGTATATATATATTACCACAGGTATCCTACCGCATGGATGCCGTATGACTTTCTATCCAGAGTCTTGGGAGCCGTGACAGGTGCGGACTGTTGCGGGATGTTTCATGTAGTCGCTTCCTACTTCTTTAAAATTCTAGGTAGGATTCATGTTGTATATCGGGTTTGTACCCAAGGGATATTTATATACATGTTTATATTTATTCCATTTCAGTCATTGTATTGGCTGTGACCCGACAGCTTATTCGGGTCTACCTTATGTAGTACATTCGATTGTATTTATTTAGTTCATTTTATTTTTTTTTATTTTTAGCATTTCATTTATCTTAGTTCTTTCATGCATCTTTTTTTTCTTTCGTGGTGGTGTTTTGCATTCTAGTTAATTTTTCATATCCCGCTTATGTGATTTCGGGTAGTTAGTCCTATATTATATAGTACTGACAGTTGATGTTGAGACTGGACCATCTGAAACTCCTGATTTATTATAGTATAGGGCTGGCCACCCGTTATTATTTTAGGCGGGTTGTGACAAATGGTATCGGAGCATCAGGTTCTAGAGTCCTTAGGATCTGTGCGAGTTATGGATTCTTCCGTTAACGTTCTTGACATAAAGCCCTATAAATAGGACTGTTGGGTTCACTGCGTTATTTTCTTCTGTGAAGTATATTCACTTGATTGGCGTTCTGATAACAGTTGCTCTTGTTTCGTTTCAGACGTCGCCTGGATTTTGTCATCTAGGAAAGGATGAGATTAGAAGTACCATACCAATAGTATGTTCTGGGTACGCTTCAATCGGGGATATTTGTTTTTCCCCGGTTTCGGAGGAGTTATTGAGGATATTTCTAGCAATGGTTCGAGGTGATTTATCGGCAGTCAAGTAAGAAAGGAAAATTTACTCGATTGGCTAATCTTGGTCTTATTAAGGAAAGACCGAGGAGAGGCATGTAGTGTAGTCCTTGGGAGGTTTAGATTGAGAATATGTTAACCTTCGTTGGGAAACCCTTGAGTTACGGAAATGTAAGGTATAATACCTTTCTTTAGGTTTAAGTTACGCTTGTGCGAGATTGGGAATGTCGCGTGTGAGGTGTGATGAGTAGCTAACCGCTTTACCGCTAGGGTGTATAAAATTATCCTAGAGGAGGAAGTGAGCAAGTGTGGCCTTTGTATGGCGTCTTTGGAGATGATACACCTTTTCATGACTGAGAGGTTCAGAGTTTGGTAGATTTATGTGGAGCGGATAGTTTAGCTCATTGTTGTGCTAGTTTTGAGAACTAGATATTGGTTAGCCATATTGTATTCATTGAGGCCTTGTGTTTTAAACATAAGGTGATTGTTTGGCGTGTCGAAAGACGCGGGATTGATTTATATAGTATTGTTGCATAGGCCCTCGGGCAATATCTAAAATATGGAAATCTTTCTTTTTATAAAACCTTAACCCTGGTTCAGCTAATCTCAATCCCCGACCTAGCTACACAGTAGTGTATTGGGAGGGTTCCTTGTTTGGATTTCGCTTGCGAGACCTCCCCCGCACGAAGGTGGCTAGTGTCAGGAATTGAGGAGAGTTCTACCATTGGGAAATTTTAAACTTGTATATATTTAGTATGTTGTTATGGATCATATTGCTGAGGGTTATGTTATGATTTGGGGCTAATGGAGCCTGATCATGATTTTACGAGTGGAAACTCGGATACAAGGTGTATGGGCGCCCTGGGTAGTAGTTGCTTTAAATCTATATGGTTCAACATGAGAACCAGGAAGGATCGGTATAGTGATCCTAAGGATTGATGTTAGGACTAGATGATATTGAGGTCCTAGGCATGTCTTAAATTTCGCGGACGAAATTTTTGTAAGGGGGGAAGTGTGTAACAACCCTCGATTTTTGGAGACTGAGAAATTAAATTTTGGAAAAATAAAATTTAATTAAATTGGAGAATTTCAAAATTTGGGAACTTAAGCCCAAAAATAGAAAATATTTCAAAGTATTCCGGATGATATTTTTGAGGGTACCAACGATCCCGGAAGGGTCGAGATAGTCAAAATGACTGTCATTGGGTCTTATTTCGGCCCCGGAATGTTTTTAAGTTATTTTGGCTCGAATTGGAGTAAACGAGTCATTTAAAGTGTGTATTAACTTTTAAAACTGGGATTTTGTTTTAAAGGTTTATGAGGCTTACGGATTAATCCATTTCTCATTTGAGAGAAAGAGAGAAAAATCCCTAGAGAGAAGAAGAAAGGAAAGAAGAAGAGAAGAAGAGAGAGAGGAAGAAAGCTTGGGGTTTTCTGGCCCAATCGCGTCATCGAGGACGATCCAACCTCTACAAATCTGAGGCAAGTGTTTAATCTTGCTAAATAGCTATTTGTGTATTTCATTTCATAATTTGTGGGGTAAAGAAATGAATTTTTGGGTATAAATACCAAAACCTAGATTTTTGGGTTTAAATCTTGAAATCAATGTTTAAATATGGATTTAATGGAATAGAAATGGTTGGGATCAACTTTAGGTTGATTTATTGGATTAAAATCATGTTGTGATAAAAATTTGGGGATTGGAATGAGAATTTTAGGCTTTAAATTCGTGGGGTTTGCTGAAATGGAAAATCGGCCAACTTAACTGGTATGGCCGGTCGACCGCGGTCTGGGGACTTGTCGACCGCGCCTTAAGGGAAAAGCCTACTGCATTTCTTCGTAGGCAAAATTTGGACCCGCGGTCGACCGGGGGTATGGGACCGGTCGACCGGTCCCCTGTTTTTAGCCCAAAACTTGGATTTCTTCTTCCCCTTTTCTTTTGGAGTTTATTCTTAAGGGCTTCCTTTATGGGCGGTTTTATGGGTTTCCTAAGATGACTTCTAGCCCTTTTTGGTTGGGTTTATTGATTTGGGGTTCTCTCTTATAAAGTAAGAGATATCTTTTGGTGACTTATAGGGGGTCTCTCACTTAGTATTTTATAGTGGTAACTTCTTGGAATCATTGGATAAGAAATATCCATGTATGTGGTGAAATTTCTAGGCCGACATTTATGTCAAATCCTTATAAGGATAGGATATTATTAAGCTACGGATTGGGGCCATTTGGATAAGAGTGGTCGCATACTCTTTAAAGAGTGACGGGTCTTATATCCTTAGAAAAGTTTAGTCTAAGGGCAATTGATAGCTCAATAGGAGTGAGGGTTCCTGATTTCGACTCGAGCCATAGGTGACATTGAGAACGCTTTGGGATCGTACTACCGACTAGAATAAGCGGTAGCATAAATTCTAGTTAGGATAGTTTTCACGTAACTATGGGGAGATGGCCATTGAGATTCCAATACTTGAAATGAGGTTGGAATAAATTGAAGTTTTAGACTATTAAGTCATGTGTGTGCCTATGGTTAAATAGTACTAAAGGTAATTATGTACTTTGGTTATGGATGAAATGTGTAGTGATGGATTCCTACACAAACTTTTGGGTGATAACCCTAATGTTGAATATATATGTATAGATATATACATATGGTTTCGGGAGACTATTCATCACAGGAAAAATGATTGAATATGTTTCAAGTGAGGGATTGTATTCACATATCGAGGTACATTTAATGGAAATTGTGGTGACGGCTTGTATATTGAGGATTATGTATACTTATAGACGGGTTTATATATCTTATACATATGAACGAGAATTAGTTTGTATATATATTGATATAGTGATGTGTGAATATATGTGCATATATCTATGTATGAAATGAATATATGGATATATTTATGTTGTGGACATACGGGGTATGGATATTTAAACCGTATATGATGGTTTACTATATTGGATCATATGATGGGATCATATGGATGTATGTATATTGCGTATGTGAGTGATATATATACTTATATAATGGTTTACTATATTGGATCATATGATGGGATCATATGGATGTATGTATATTGCGTATGTGAGCGATATATATACTTATATAATGGTTTATTATATTGGATCATATGATGGGATCATATGGATGTATGTATATTGCGTATATGAGCGATATATATACTTATGTGGTTAGGCATACCCCGCTCATGCTATCATTGGGAAGTTTCCGCGCAGAGGGTGAGCATCCTGGCATATAGAGCAGGGTGTGGATATTCCCCAGGTCATAGTCGTCCCTTGTGTTATTATACGATATAGATATATATTTTTGGGATGAGACGTGGTGGGTATGTTTCGTCTCATTGCCGGTTGGAACTATGACCGCTTCCCGGGACGTCGTGTGTGTGTGTTACCATGAGGTGGGTGTCGTTGATCCCCACCACGTGGTCCCCAGTTGTTACGTGAGCCGGACTCCGGGAAGATGATAGCATTGATGCAGTTTTATCGGTGCTATATATAGCCGGGTATTATATTTGCATGGCCATTGTACATCATATATGGTATGTACACTTGGTCATGGGTATATGGATGATTGGTATATCTATATATATGGTGAGCATAAAATACCTATATATATGTATTTATATATCCTATAGAGGAAAGGATATAGAATTTTGGTAAAGTACATCTTAGATGATTATGGTGTACTAGATTGATGGGGGTTGATGTATCGCATATAAGGAATATTTCGGTTACATCATCCCAAGGATATTATTGGAGAGGTTAGTTGTAGTTATAGTATTATATTGTATATATGGCATTATGGATCTCTAGGATCGACATTGACATGGAGTAGTGTAACGGGGTGGTTCCTTGTTTGGATTTCGCTTTGCGAGACACCCCATGCATGAAACGCAGCGCAGTGTTGAAATTGGAGAAAATTTCTGTCATTTATGGTATGCACGGCATTATGGATCTCTATGATCGACATTGTCAAAGAGTAGTGTAACGGGGCGGTTCCTTGTTTGGATTTCGCTTTGCGAGACTCCCCACGCACGAAATGTAGTACATTGTTGAGAGTAGAGAGAAGTTCTGTCGATATTTATGTGTGGCATGATGGATCTCCAGGATCGACGTTGACATGGAGTAGTGTAACGGGGCGGTTCCTTGTTTGGATTTCGCTTTGCGAGACACCCCACGCACGAAACGCAGAGCAACGTCGAAATTGGAGGGAAGTTGTGTCAATATTGATTTTTCATGCTTATTAAATAGAATTTAAATTCTATGTCTCTATCCAATTGCATATTGGGTAATCTTATTGTAATTGGTTAAAGTATAAACCGGAATCCACTAAGACTAACAAGGCACATATGATTGTAATAAATGCTTAATTGTGTTTCGAGATAGGGGTGGATTCTTGGGGTATGATAGGAGAGTAACTCTCGTGGGTATGGGCTAGGCCTATGATAAGTTAGGTTGTCCTTACATAATGGGGTAATTTAACTAAACTTGAGGACGCGAATAGGTGTGCACCTTTAGATGAGAGGTGAGTTGGGGTTCCACGAGAGTGCGGTCTCACTTTAATTATGAAATAAGTGCACCGATAATTATTTTGCATGGTTAACACACTTGCTAAATATTTTCACATTCGGCTGTCTGACCCGTTTACTTTTCTCTCCTCCTTGTATATATATATTACCACAGGTATCCTACCGCATGGATGCCGTATGACTTTCTATCCAGAGTCTTGGGAGCCGTGACAGGTGCGGACTGTTGCGGGATGTTTCATGTAGTCGCTTCCTACTTCTTTAAAATTCTAGGTAGGATTCATGTTGTATATCGGGTTTGTACCCAAGGGATATTTATATACATGTTTATATTTATTCCATTTCAGTCATTGTATTGGCTGTGACCCGACAGCTTATTCGGGTCTACCTTATGTAGTACATTCGGTTGTATTTATTTAGTTCATTTTATTTTTTTTATTTTTAGCATTTCATTTATCTTAGTTCTTTCATGCATCTTTTTTTTCTTTCGTGGTGGTGTTTTGCATTCTAGTTAATTTTTCATATCCCGCTTATGTGATTTCGGGTAGTTAGTCCTATATTATATAGTACTGACAGTTGATGTTGAGACTGGACCATCTGAAACTCCTGATTTATTATAGTATAGGGCTGGCCACCCGTTATTATTTTAGGCGGGTTGTGACAAATGGTATCGGAGCATCAGGTTCTAGAGTCCTTAGGATCTGTGCGAGTTATGGATTCTTCCGTTAACGTTCTTGACATAAAGCCCTATAAATAGGACTGTTGGGTTCACTGCGTTATTTTCTTCTGTGAAGTATATTCACTTGATTGGCGTTCTGATAACAGTTGCTCTTGTTTCGTTTCAGACGTCGCCTGGATTTTGTCATCTAGGAAAGGATGAGATTAGAAGTACCATACCAATAGTATGTTCTGGGTACGCTTCAATCGGGGATATTTGTTTTTCCCCGGTTTCGGAGGAGTTATTGAGGATATTTCTAGCAATGGTTTGAGGTGATTTATCGGCAGTCAAGTAAGAAAGGAAAATTTACTCGATTGGCTAATCTTGGTCTTATTAAGGAAAGACCGAGGAGAGGCATGTAGTGTAGTCCTTGGGAGGTTTAGATTGAGAATATGTTAACCTTCGTTGGGAAACCCTTGAGTTACGGAAATGTAAGGTATAATACCTTTCTTTAGGTTTAAGTTACGCTTGTGCGAGATTGGGAATGTCGCGTGTGAGGTGTGATGAGTAGCTAACCGCTTTACCGCTAGGGTGTATAAAATTATCCTAGAGGAGGAAGTGAGCAAGTGTGGCCTTTGTATGGCGTCTTTGGAGATGATACACCTTTTCATGACTGAGAGGTTCAGAGTTTGGTAGATTTATGTGGAGCGGATAGTTTAGCTCATTGTTGTGCTAGTTTTGAGAACTAGATATTGGTTAGCCATATTGTATTCATTGAGGCCTTGTGTTTTAAACATAAGGTGATTGTTTGGCGTGTCGAAAGACGCGGGATTGATTTATATAGTATTGTTGCATAGGCCCTCGGGCAATATCTAAAATATGGAAATCTTTCTTTTTATAAAACCTTAACCCTGGTTCAGCTAATCTCAATCCCCGACCTAGCTACACAGTAGTGTATTGGGAGGGTTCCTTGTTTGGATTTCGCTTGCGAGACCTCCCCCGCACGAAGGTGGCTAGTGTCAGGAATTGAGGAGAGTTCTACCATTGGGAAATTTTAAACTTGTATATATTTAGTATGTTGTTATGGATCATATTGCTGAGGGTTATGTTATGATTTGGGGCTAATGGAGCCTGATCATGATTTTACGAGTGGAAACTCGGATACAAGGTGTATGGGCGCCCTGGGTAGTAGTTGCTTTAAATCTATATGGTTCAACATGAGAACCAGGAAGGATCGGTATAGTGATCCTAAGGATTGATGTTAGGACTAGATGATATTGAGGTCCTAGGCATGTCTTAAATTTCGCGGACGAAATTTTTGTAAGGGGGGAAGTGTGTAACAACCCTCGATTTTTGGAGACTGAGAAATTAAATTTTGGAAAAATAAAATTTAATTAAATTGGAGAATTTCAAAATTTGGGAACTTAAGCCCAAAAATAGAAAATATTTCAAAGTATTCCGGATGATATTTTTGAGGGTACCAACGATCCCGGAAGGGTCGAGATAGTCAAAATGACTGTCATTGGGTCTTATTTCGGCCCCGGAATGTTTTTAAGTTATTTTGGCTCGAATTGGAGTAAACGAGTCATTTAAAGTGTGTATTAACTTTTAAAACTGGGATTTTGTTTTAAAGGTTTATGAGGCTTACGGATTAATCCATTTCTCATTTGAGAGAAAGAGAGAAAAATCCCTAGAGAGAAGAAGAAAGGAAAGAAGAAGAGAAGAAGAGAGAGAGGAAGAAAGCTTGGGGTTTTCTGGCCCAATCGCGTCATCGAGGACGATCCAACCTCTACAAATCTGAGGCAAGTGTTTAATCTTGCTAAATAGCTATTTGTGTATTTCATTTCATAATTTGTGGGGTAAAGAAATGAATTTTTGGGTATAAATACCAAAACCTAGATTTTTGGGTTTAAATCTTGAAATCAATGTTTAAATATGGATTTAATGGAATAGAAATGGTTGGGATCAACTTTAGGTTGATTTATTGGATTAAAATCATGTTGTGATAAAAATTTGGGGATTGGAATGAGAATTTTAGGCTTTAAATTCGTGGGGTTTGCTGAAATGGAAAATCGGCCAACTTAACTGGTATGGCCGGTCGACCGCGGTCTGGGGACTTGTCGACCGCGCCTTAAGGGAAAAGCCTACTGCATTTCTTCGTAGGCAAAATTTGGACCCGCGGTCGACCGGGGGTATGGGACCGGTCGACCGGTCCCCTGTTTTTAGCCCAAAACTTGGATTTCTTCTTCCCCTTTTCTTTTGGAGTTTATTCTTAGGGGCTTCCTTTATGGGCGGTTTTATGGGTTTCCTAAGATGACTTCTAGCCCTTTTTGGTTGGGTTTATTGATTTGGGGTTCTCTCTTATAAAGTAAGAGATATCTTTTGGTGACTTATAGGGGGTCTCTCACTTAGTATTTTATAGTGGTAACTTCTTGGAATCATTGGATAAGAAATATCCATGTATGTGGTGAAATTTCTAGGCCGACATTTATGTCAAATCCTTATAAGGATAGGATATTATTAAGCTACGGATTGGGGCCATTTGGATAAGAGTGGTCGCATACTCTTTAAAGAGTGACGGGTCTTATATCCTTAGAAAAGTTTAGTCTAAGGGCAATTGATAGCTCAATAGGAGTGAGGGTTCCTGATTTCGACTCGAGCCATAGGTGACATTGAGAACGCTTTGGGATCGTACTACCGACTAGAATAAGCGGTAGCATAAATTCTAGTTAGGATAGTTTTCACGTAACTATGGGGAGATGGCCATTGAGATTCCAATACTTGAAATGAGGTTGGAATAAATTGAAGTTTTAGACTATTAAGTCATGTGTGTGCCTATGGTTAAATAGTACTAAAGGTAATTATGTACTTTGGTTATGGATGAAATGTGTAGTGATGGATTCCTACACAAACTTTTAGGTGATAACCCTAATGTTGAATATATATGTATAGATATATACATATGGTTTCAGGAGACTATTCATCACAGGAAAAATGATTGAATATGTTTCAAGTGAGGGATTGTATTCACATATCGAGGTACATTTAATGGAAATTGTGGTGACGGCTTGTATATTGAGGATTATGTATACTTATAGCCGGGTTTATATATCTTATACATATGAACGAGAATTAGTTTGTATATATATTGATATAGTGATGTGTTAATATATGTGCATATATCTATGTATGAAAATGAATATATGGATATATTTATGTTGTGGACATACGGGGTATGGATATTTAAACCCTATATGATGGTTTACTATATTGGATCATATGATGGGATCATATGGATGTATGTATATTGCATATGTGAGCGATATATATACTTATATAATGGTTTACTATATTGGATCATATGATGGGATCATATGGATGTATGTATATTGCGTAAGTGAGCGATATATATACTTATATAATGGTTTATTATATTGGATCATATGATGGGATCATATGGATGTATGTATATTGCGTATATGAGCGATATATATACTTATGTGGTTAGGCATACCCCGCTTATGCTATCATTGGGAAGTTTCGGCGCAGAGGGTGAGCATCCTGGCATATAGAGCAGGGTGTGGATATTCCCCAGGTCATAGTAGTCCCTTGTGTTATTATACGATATAGATATATATTTTTGGGATGAGACGTGGTGGGTATGTTTCGTCTCATTGCCGGTTGGAACTATGATCGCTTCCCGGGACGTCGTGTGTGTGTGTTACCACGAGGTGGGTGTCGTTGATCCCCACCAGGTGGTCCCCAGTTGTTACGTGAGCCGGACTCTGGGAAGATGATAGCATTGATGCAGTTTTATCGGAGCTATATATAGCCGGGTATTATATTTGCATGGCCATTGTACATCATATATGGTATGTACACTTGGTCATGGGTATATGGATGATTGGGGTATGTATATATATGGTGAGCATAAAATACCTATATATATGTATTTATATATCCTATAGAGGAAAGGATATAGAATTTTGGTAAAGTACATCTTAGATGATTATGGTGTACTAGATTGATGGGGGTTGATGTATCGCATATAAGGAATATTTCGGTTACATCATCCCAAGGATATTATTGGAGAGGTTAGTTGTAGTTATAGTATTATAATGTATATATGGCATTATGGATCTCTAGGATCGACATTGACATGGAGTAGTGTAACGGGGTGGTTCCTTGTTTGGATTTCTCTTTGCGAGACACCCCATGCATGAAACGCAGCGCAGTGTTGAAATTGGAGAAAAGTTCTGTCAGTTATGGTATGCACGGCATTATGGATCTCTATGATCGACATTGTCAAAGAGTAGTGTAACGGGGCGGTTCCTTGTTTGGATTTCGCTTTGCGAGACTCCCCACGCACAAAATGTAGTACATTGTTGAGAGTAGAGAGAAGTTCTGTCGATATTTATGTGTGGCATGATGGATCTCCAGGATCGACGTTGACATGGAGTAGTGTAACGGGGCGGTTCCTTGTTTGGATTTCGCTTTGCGAGACACCCCACGCACGAAACGCAGAGCAACGTCGAAATTGGAGGGAAGTTGTGTCAATATTGATTTTTCATGCTTATTAAATAGAATTTAAATTCTATGTCTCTATCCAATTGCATATTGGGTAATCTTATTGTAATTGGTTAAAGTATAAACCGGAATCCACTAAGACTAACAAGGCACATATGATTGTAATAAATGCTTAATTGTGTTTCGAGATAGGGGTGGATTCTTGGGGTATGATAGGAGAGTAACTCTCGTGGGTATGGGCTAGGCCTATGATAAGTTAGGTTGTCCTTACTTAATGGGGTAATTTAACTAAACTTGAGGACGCGAATAGGTGTGCACCTTTAGATGAGAGGTGAGTTGGGGTTCCACGAGAGTGCGGTCTCACTTTAATTATGAAATAAGTGCACCGATAATTATTTTGCATGGTTAACACACTTGCTAAATATTTTCACATTCGGCTGTCTGACCCGTTTACTTTTCTCTCCTCCTTGTATATATATATATATATATTACCACAGGTATCCTACCGCATGGATGCCGTATGACTTTCTATCCAGAGTCTTGGGAGCCGTGACAGGTGCGGACTGTTGCGGGATGTTTCATGTAGTCGCTTCCTACTTCTTTAAAATTCTAGGTAGGATTCATGTTGTATATCGGGTTTGTACCCAAGGGATATTTATATACATGTTTATATTTATTCCATTTCAGTCATTGTATTGGCTGTGACCCGACAGCTTATTCGGGTCTACCTTGTGTAGTACATTCGGTTGTATTTATTTAGTTCATTTTATTTTTTTTATTTTTAGCATTTCATTTATCTTAGTTCTTTCATGCATCTTTTTTTTCTTTCGTGGTGGTGTTTTGCATTCTAGTTAATTTTTCATATCCCTCTTATGTGATTTCGGGTAGTTAGTCCTATATTATATAGTACTGACAGTTGATGTTGAGACTGGACCATCTGAAACTCCTGATTTATTATAGTATAGGGCTGGCCACCCGTTATTATTTTAGGCGGGTTGTGACAATTTGGAGGGTAAACATGAGATCAAACATGTGGTCGATTAGGGAGGACACCCCCCCCCCCACCCCGTGCCCCTCAATATTCAACACATCAATCTCTCTAGGACGCATTGGTTCTTTGCTCATATACAAGAATAAAATGTATCCTCTCTTAAAGCTAGGTTCCATGCTTTAAGAAATAATAAAAACAACAGGAGATTCACCCCAAATCTAAAATCTACAACATAAATCAAATGAGTTCCAAACATAACCAAAAAGAATAATAATGCACCCTGCTTGGGACCATTTAACTTATATCTTACCAAAGCTCGGTACAATTTTAAATTATTCATCAGTTGTCCCTCATAACCCAAAGCCTTAGATAGCATACAACTAATAGGGGAGAAGAAATAAACTACAAAAAATAATACAAGAAAGTACTAAATTCACCCTTTTAGTTAAAACTTAAGCAACAGTAAATGCTGAAGACAGCAAATCTGTCTAGGCATTTCAAATTTTATAATTAAAAAAAATAGGCATGCTTAAAATACAACTAAATTTGCAATATCTCAGGGTTCCAATTATTCAATCATATAATTTCTAATGTCTACAGAAGTAAATCCATATGTTTCATTATTTTCAATTAAGTTGATGCTTTTTCGCCATTGATTTTCTATTTTAAGAAATAAAATGTATTCTTAAGTAGATATTATTATAGTACATATTGTAGAAGAGATTGTATTTCGTACTTGAAGAAGTAAAACTTAATAACTATGACAAAAACACTTAAATTTGGCCCATACATATGCCACAAATAGAGTTGTTGCTTAAATATTGTTTTTAACAAGGTACAACTTACAAAATAAGTACTAAGTGTCCTTCAATACATAGTAATCAGTTAGATTAAACTACAGATTCAAAAGTTGAGCTCAATGGTATACAAT
Organism: Sambucus nigra; assembly: GCA_949130495.1. Taxonomy (NCBI): domain Eukaryota; kingdom Viridiplantae; phylum Streptophyta; class Magnoliopsida; order Dipsacales; family Adoxaceae; genus Sambucus; species Sambucus nigra. Next base: position 317,588,250 of record OX422215.1, on the reverse strand, counting down.
TCTTAAACAAATAGTAGTTCCATATTTCAAATATAACATGAATAGAAATGAAAGTTGAACACCACTCAACTTCCTTTAAAAAATAGAAACTCCTCCACTGCCTATATGTAGACATGCACACTAATACAGATAATATGCTTCAAGAAAGTAATCAGTCATTGGTAGTTAATTTCATGTTCCATACAAAGTATCTCTTGGTATAACTAAAATAAAATCAAGATACTACCATATATTATTCGAAGACCTTATGAGTGAAAATTTCAGCAGCGAAAATTTCAATGCACATAACGGGCTTATAATTAAAAGTGACAATTCCAGCATCGACAATTCCAATGCACATAAAAAACCACACGTGACTTTTAGAAGAAGTTGTCCAAGTATATAGAAATCAAGTAAACAAATAACCAACATGTTGATCAAGACAAGATTTCATGGTCAATAACCAAGTACCTTGCATCAATAAAAGTAAAAAACATTAAGCCTTCTATGTTTGACGATTTGTTCCCATGTACTTATATTAGTTCCTTTTTTACTTGTATTAGTTCTTTTTTTTCTCCCCATTTTGTTCTTTCAGATTAAACTAATAGTGTTGATCTAACAATTGAGGTTGTTTTACATGTTTTCCGCTCTTCAACAGTGATGCATGTTTGAATTAATTTGGGTCCATCACATATATCATATAATAAAATCATAATCGAATAGTAAATCAAATTAATGGCATGAAATACTTGCAAAGTACATGAATTAATTAACACAAATAAACATATCAATAATTCTAACTAAATTTCACACAAACAAGTACACAAATATTTTCATAAATTAGTTTTTAAACTATAACACAACAACTAATTAACAATCCGGATTTTCAATTAACTCACCCTCAACCTCGTATCACCACTAATAATCTCAAACATAAATCTTCACTCCCCAACATACCAAATCCTAAAAAAAATAGAAATTGCACCGAAAACGAATTTATATGTAACTCGAGTAATTAAAAAAACACATGATGCCAAGCAATCAAAATTGTAGATCCAACACACACACACTTATACACAGTAGTTTGTGTGTTTGTGTGTATATATATACACACACTAATCAATTATCCAGATCAAGACTTGTTTACAATCGTTGAATTTGATTCATTGATTATGTCAAAAAAAGTGGATTTTTAATTTGGGACATCTTAAAAAGGAATGTAGGATTCTTAATTTTGGAAGTTTATGTAATTTAAAATCCCAAAACATATAAAGTATTATGTTCAAATACTCAACAAATAAATAAATATTCTTCATATGTTCAATCCATATACAATCAATATTTCATGTCATTAATTTCACTGTTGTATACTCAACAAATAAATAAATATTCTACATATGTTCAATCCATATACAATCCATATGAACATTGGGTGCAATCCAAATAAATAAATAAGAATTACTCAACTACACCATCCATATACAATCAAAACAATATTCAAATACTCAACAAATAGGCATAAACAACAACATTTTGTTCAGTAGAATTTAAATTCCTGTTAATTATCTCTCTTAGGACCTATCATATCTTGCATCAAGATTCTTTTAAAAAAATCGATCCAATACATACACACACACACACACACACACACACACACACACACACATATATATATATATATATATATATATATATATATAGAGAGAGAGAGAGAGAGAGAGAGAAATCTCTTGCCCGCAGGTTGACTGGAAATCGATCTAGGGCTAGAGAGATTTAGAGTGGGGAGGAGTGGCTAGAGCTAGGGCGGGGTGAAGGGGAAACCGGGGTGAAGGGTGAAGAGGGATTTAGGCGCACAATTTTTTTTTATAAAATGTTTTTATTTCTAGTGATTAGAAGAAGCAGGAGACTTTAAGTTTGAAGGGGGAACCAAAAATTTTTAGAAACTGTCTCAAAAGGTATTTTTTGAGACGGCTACTAATTTGCAGTCTCTTTAGGTATTATTTTTTGAGACGGGAAATAAAAGGTCTTTTTAGATAGTACTTTTTGAGACGGAAAATAAAAGGGGTCTTAAAAAGAGTAGTTTTTAAGACGGTTAATCCTACCCGTCTCAAAAAGTGAGTTTTAGAGAACCAAATTGTAGCCGTCTCAAAAAGGCTTCGTCTTAAAAAGTACTTTTTTTTGTAGTGAATTTTTTTTATCAACTTGGCCACTTCTTTGGCATTCATCATTGTGTATGACTCGGCTTTGACCCATTTGGTGAAGTAATCAAAGCAACCAGGCTGAATTCTTAACCATTTAAAGCTTTGGGAGTAACCTTCCCTATGATGTAAATAACCCACGTGAAGAAAGTTTAGAGAGAGGTTATGTTATCTAGTTCTCAAGGAGGCAGGTTTTGTAGATTAGCAAACTATTGGGATTTGAGGCATCCTCGGACATAGGTCGTGTAATCTTGAACCATGGGAGTCTAATTGTATCCTTGACGATTGATCTTTTTGGCAAGCAGATGACCGTTCATGTGGGGCCTATATTCCCCACTGTGGATCTTCTGTATCATTTCTTCAATATCATCCCCTGATATACCATGCAAATGGGTTCCATCAAAGTTTCTCTTAAATAATGCATTGTCACAGATGATATACTTGGCAACCAGTTTCAGAAGGGACGCACGATCTTTCTTACTGGCATCTTGAGGATACCTGCCATGTTTGAGGATGCACCAAATGTCACAGTACCATAACCCGGCCATATCAGAATCTTCCACAGGAACGAGTTCAATATGGTAGCAGTGGGTAGGATTACCTTATTTCTAAACTAGGAAAGGGGATATTGTTATTCCTTCAGGCATATCGACCGTGGAGGCCAGGGTAGTAAGGGTGTCAGTTTATTATTATTTATATGAGGCAAGTAGTGGAAGGTGACATCTTTAAACTGGGAGGTTAATTATTCTAGGTGGTAATGGAAGGGTGGGAGCTTTTCATCTTTGACTTTCCATTTTTAGAGCATTTAGTCGATAATACGGGCAGAGTCTTCATAGAAGTTTAGGTTCTAAATTCCTTTATTGAGGGAGATCTTGAGGCCTACATTGCATGACTCATACTCGATCATGTTATTGGTGCGATGGAAGTCCAGTTTAAAAGTAATGAGGGTGTGAGAGTCATTAAGGGTGACTAGGAGTATCCCAATACCGTATCCCTTCTTGTTGGCAGATTAGTCAAAGAACATTTTCCATCTGAGATCGTCTTGAGAGGTGCAGAGAATATCTTCGTTCGGGAGGTAGTAAGAGATGGCTCTCCCTTTCATAACTTTCTACGTGATGTACGTAATATCGAAGTCAGCTAGTAACATCAACCAACGGGCCATTCGACTGGATAAATGGGGCTTTTCCAGTAATTACTTGATGGATACTAATATGATGGGGAACGAAAGTATGTATTGTTGTAACTTCTGTGTGACCCAGACCCGGGCGACACATGCTTTCTCCAAAGCAGTGTAGTTGACTTTGTACCCAACCAATTTTTGACTGGAGTAATAAATGTTTATTTCCTTACTAAATTCTTCAATGTATTGGGATAGGAAAGACCTTGCTGTAGTATCTATTACAGTCAAATACAGGAGGGGGGTGATACCTGCTTGCGAAAGCATAAGAACCGAAGGTCAGGTGATGTATCACTTGTTTCGATCAAAGGTTTCCTTATAGGCTTCATTATAAACATTAAATGAATCCTTCCAAAAAAGTTTGGAAATGTATTCACAAATAGAAGCAAATTGTTGATTAACCGACTGATGTACTTTACTTTACCTAGGAATCCTCGGACTTCCTTCTCCGTCAGTGGTAGTGGCATTTAAAGTATGTCCCTTAGCTTGGCAGGGTCTACTTTGATTTACTTCTCACTGACCATGAATCACAAGATTTTTCCTTTCATGGCGCCAAAAATACATTTTTGTGGGTTGAATCTCATTTGGTATTGTCATAGTTTCTCAAAAAACTTTTGAAGGTCCGAAATATGACCTTCCTAAGTCCAAAACTTTATGATCATATCATCTACATAGAACTCGACATCTTTATAAATAAGGTCATGCAGGATGGTTGTGACAGCCCTTTGGTAGGTAGCCCCGACGTTCTTGAGTCCGAATGGCATGAGAGTATAGCAGAAAGTTCCTCATGGGGTGATGAAAGACGTTTTCTCCCGATGGTCAGGGTGCATCTTGATCTGGTTATATCCGATGAATATATCAAAAAATGACTTGAGAGCGTGATTGGTTGTGTTGTCTATGATTATATCGATGTTGGGCAATGGGTAATCATCTTTTGGGGACGATATTGGTGAGCCATGTAGGATGCTCGACTATGCGAATGAAACCCACGTTCAATTGCTTGACCACTTCCTCTCTGACTTTTAGCGACCATTCAGTGCAGAGCTTCCTTAGCTTATATTTGACTTCCTTGCATTCTTGGAATGTTGGAATCTCATGTTGAGCTATTTTTGGGTTAATGTCGATAATGTCATCACAGGACCATGCAAACATATCCACGAATTCTTTTAGTAGCTCTTCGAATTGCTCACTCTCATGTTTGTTAAGGGTGGACCCTATCATAATCTCACGCGGATGTCTACTAGAACCAAGATTAATTTGAACACAATTATTTTGTTTATTATTTTCCTTGTTAAGATGAGTTAAGAAATGTTCATTTGAAAAATCATCATCATTAAATTTTTTATTAGAATCAAGACAATTAATGTAAAGCATAGTAAGATACTCAAAATCGTCGTTTATTTCATTTTCGGGAAAAATAGCATTGAGAACCTCATCAAAAGAGGTCTCAGTTAATTTCATATCCGAAAAGGGAATAAAAACATCATGTGAAGGGATTTGGATAGGTTAGACAACAACGTTAAGTTGAATCTGAGGAGGTTGGACATGCATGACATTCCAATTGGAGAGAGGCATGCCAACAACTCTGATTTTAGTAGATGGGTCTGACGACACGATATCTAAGCAAATTATGAAGAGACTCGGCCCCATTGTCTGTAGGTTGAATGAGTCCTCAAAATCACTTTCGTTATAATCCTTAATAATAGTTATGGCTTTTTTGGTGAGAGGCTGTACTTCATGTTGGCAGTCTTCGGCCCAAGTGTTATTGTCTTGAAAGAATAATTCTAGCTCCGATTTCATCTTCTTGTTGATATGGTAATACCCTGGTTCGAAGAGACCATAAAGGGGCAGTTTTCACCTTCCTTGATAATCTTTTCATTCAAAGGGTGTCTCGAAACATTCCTTTATTCTCTTAATCTTCTTTTCAATCATGGTCGTCGAAGTGCTTTGAGTTCTTCTAGTAAAGGAACTGTTAATCCAGGTCACATGGGGGAAAGGCCTCCTTCAGGAATATGGAATCAAAGATCCCTTGTAGGCACCTCCCTACTCCCATTCTGGTCAAGAAGATCATGTTCTTAAATATCTGAATCACATTGACACTGCCATGAGGGTTGTGTTCTAGATAGACTCAATCTTCAATTTTTTTTAGTTGGAGGGGGTAGTGGGTCAACTCTGAAGCTAGTGAAAAGCATGCCATTCTTCCCACACTAGATTTTACATACCTGTTTACTAGTGTTGTCATTGTTTGTACTGTCATTATCTCCAAAGATGGTGATGACCTAGCCTTTAGCGAAAAATTTCAGTTTTTAATGAAGAGAAGAAGATACCCCTCGAATGTTATTGATCCATAGAGGAGAAAGGAGTAGATTTAAACATATAGGTATGCCAATGACTTAAAACTCGGTGATAGGATTGATAGGGCCAGACCCTACTATGAGTTTTATGGACCCCATTGCCTCTCAGCGGGTATTATCATAAGCACACACGGCGGCGGAAGTGGGAGTGAGATCACTAACTTTACTTCCCGATAATTAAAGGTTATAATAGGATAAACATCGAGGGTAGATCCTTTATCAACAAGTGAGAGAGGGATTGTCTTTCCCAAGATTTAAACGGGGATATTGAGGGCATAATTGAGTTAAAATCCCATTTACGCTATATCTTCTTCAAAAAAGGAGAGAAATCTGGAAGAGGTCAAGGACCGAACCATATTTACGGCTTCTTCGAGAGTGGTAGAAGGATGAACTATAGGCTTGGTGAGGAGTTTTATCAAAGCATTCCAATGCAGCTGGGAAGACATGAAAATCCCTCATAAAATATTATTGTCTTGGGTTTTCTTGAGCTAGTCAAGGACTTTGCCTTCGTCTATGGTCATTTCTATCATGGGAAGTTCTTCGACAACTCCCTTTCCCTTATCTATCTCGATCACATAAGGAATCGTATCTTTGTAGTTTCACCCTAAACCTGGATATGTGATTTACTAAGCTGGGGAAGAATAAGAAACCCGTGTCTTCATACATTTCTGGTTGAATGGCAACCTTGTTGATTCCCCTCAACAGATTTTTGAAGGATATAATTCCGCACAGACTGACTACTAGACTAGTTTATTCCAAAATGGGTTCGACTTTTGAATTGCAAAATCCATCCCCCAAATAGTGGAGATTATGTCCTCTTTCGAAGAGAAATCATTATATTCAATAACCTCGACAGCTTCGTCATACAGATCTTCCCACTCAATGGTGAAGTGCAGGAGTGAAATGACCAACCATCCCTAAAGCTTCAAAGTGGTGAGTAGCTCATCAATGCTGTAAATTTCATATGTCTATAAAAATTCATCGGCCATTATCTATACCACATCATCAAGACTGACTTATTTAATAGGTACTATGCATTCATCTGACTCCCGAGCCCATTTTTTGACTTCCATGAACAAGCTACTGAATTTGCTACAATCAACAATCATCTTGATGGGAAAATTCATCCCAAACTCCAAGAGTTTGATTAACACAGCTGCTAATTCCCTATCTTTCCCTTTAGATCGGGTACAGACGATAATAATGGACCTTGTAACGAGTGACAAAGATTGATTAGCCAAGATTATAGAGGGTAGCAGAAAATATGGACAAATATTGAGCCATTTAAGTGCGATTATAGGTATGATGGGTTCTTTACTGGGCATAATTTGAGAAGATGGGTCAAATTTTGGGACACTCTCTAGAAAGATAGCATTTTTAAGGGTTGAAAGTGGGTTATGAGAGGTATTGGGTTTAGGATTAGCTGGTGGGGAATTGATACCTCGGTTATTTAGGCCTTGGATCACATTTTGAAGATGGAAACATTAGTTAATAGTATAGGAAGAGAACTGGTGGAAATCACAACGAGCATCGGCTTTGAAATTTTTAGGGCAATTTTGAAATGGATGAGGGTCCAAGGGTTTGATGAGGTTTCGACTTAACAAGGCTTGGTAGACTTTGGACAGGTGAGCAAGGAGCTCAGTGTACTCTTTATTGGTAGGGTTAGGGTGACTTTTCGATGCCTAAAAGGTAGAAGGTTGGTAATTGTTATTGATGGTTGAGACCATATCATTTGTGTGCTTCTCATACTTTCAGGCAGTGAACTATTGAGTCATTTTCTTTGGCTTATGTCTGACTTTGGTAATGCCTTCCTCAATTTTTACATCAGCCTATCGAAGGGCTCGAAAGTGTGGGTAATACTGTCCTCCCATGGATTCTCGGATATGAGGCAAGAAGTTCTTCTTCACAATACTTACTTTTTCCTCATCGAAGGGTCTGTTAGTCATGGTAGTAACTTTCTCTCTCCACTTTCCTATGACTTTGCAAACTGTTTCCCCGTGGTTCTTCTTAATAAGATCTAGATATCTACGAGTTACCTCTAGCTCCTCATTGTAGTTGTACTGAGACATGAATTTCTCAGGCGATATCCTCCCAACTAAGGATCCTGGATTCTTAGAGGGACATAAACCAATAGAGGGATCTTTCTTTCATGGTCTGCTAGAATATTTGATCCATTATCTCTTTGGAGGCACTAAGGAGGGTCATGGATCTATGATAGCTTCGAAGGAGAAAAATTAAGGGTCTGCTTCCCCCGAACTACTCAATGTCTGGCATCTTAACTTTCTCTAGAAGTCTGCCTTTGGGATAGGGAGACATATAGGTGTAGTCCATGTAGTTCCCGGATATCTTGACTTGGTAAAAATTCTTAGACAACAGTTTAAGGTCTTCCTTGACCTTATTTAGTTCCTCCTCATTAGAAACTGTGGGTACTAGTAGGCGAGGCACGCGAAGCATGATGATACTCTTCTAGCACCCAAACAATCCCGAGAGACGGTGGACCCATGGAATGAAGAAATAGAACCCTAGGTTCTTTAAAAATATAGGCCCGGTGACGCTGCATCTCACGGACCTAGATTTGAAGGTTGCAATCTTGGCACTGAGCTGGGCTAAGTCATCCTCAGATCGGTTTATACATTCAGTGGTTTGTTAGTGTTCTCCATAAAGAGTTTGTGAAGGTAAATCCCAAACTTGGATGAGGTAGTAGAAGAACTAGCAGAGTATCGGGATAATTTGATGGAAGACCGAAGCCAATAAGGAGCCATGCCAAAATCGGATATGCGATTAACCTCGGATTGAAGATGGTTCAAATTTACTTTATTTTTAAATAAGGAGGGATTTTTTTTTTGTTATTTTGGAAGGAGGAAGAAAGGTTTTTGAATTTTTGGATTTTCAAAAAAATGAAGGAAAAAGGAGAGGAATCTCAGTATGAATATTATTAATTTTATTATTTTGTTCACACATGTATTAATGTAGAAAAAATGTCAGATAAGACCCAAGACTCATAAAATAAGGTTTGAAAATATGTAAAACACGATTACACTTGTTTCTATGCTCGCGAATGGGGTCAAATTTAAAAAAAATGGTGAAATCGTGCGAATATTCGGGCAGAATACCAACCCAAAATTTCGATAGAGTTTCACATGGTAACCAAAAAACTAAATATAAGTGTCCTTGGTTTGACAATATGAGGTTTATGCAATTTTGGGTTAGTGGAAGGCTCCCCCCTTTGGCATGACTTCCACGACATACCTCTTGCCTATAAGGGCAATCATTTCTCGATACGCGTGGACAAGCCATTTGATATACTCGAGTGTACATGAATTACCTCACTATAGACCTCGTGGGGACAGTAAGTGTGAGAGAAAATTTGATATACTCAATGTACATGAACGAGTTCCCTGCTATATACCTCTCGTCGTAAGTTCGATCAAGCGGTACAATGAGGGGGGAACCGTTAGATATACGTCAAAGGTACGAGGCCAATGGAAGGTGAGAGTTATATCGCTTAGGCTAACTGCGACCCGTAGGACCATCACCCGTCAAAAAATGATGTTGAGTACGGGAAAACATTTTGGTCAATATAGCCATGCTCTAGGTGATGTAGTGTGCAAAAATGCTTGAGTCTTAATGATAGATCGGGTTTTGCCACGACGCGAGAGTCACCTACGCGCCGATCATTTTAGATTCGACTCACCAACTCTATGCAAAAATCTAAGTTACAACTGCACTTGCGATACAAGTATAGCGATAAGTTGGGTATCGAATCCATAGGGAGTGTTCGAAAGATTTTAATTGGATTATTAATTCAAGAATAAAATGTAAAATGGTGATGTGTGAATGTAAATAAAAGAAAAGAGGGAAATTAATTCTAAATAAAAGTAAAGTGAGGATCCATATAACATCCAACCATACGGATTGAAACAACTACTAATCAATATTCCGGCTCGAAAGAAATTTAATCGAGCATTAACAGTTAATTATAAACTTCACACAATAAGGAATTTAAGCCAAAGTTGCGATAAAAAACATTTAACCAAAAATTGGTTACACGCGGATTAAATTCGGATTATCGCTATAAACACTAACGTTGCATGAAAAAGAAAGTTAAACGCATAATAATTCGACTTTAATTCACACGGGTTCAATTAAACGCAATTTTGCACAAAACCTAATTTTCGAAACTCGGGGACCGTTAATGGCGGAACGAAATCTTGACCCTATTTATCTAAGGGCAAATAATGATTAAACTAAATTACAAGTAATTAAACTAGGAAAGCAAGAAATAAAGAAAGTAAACTAATTAAAAAAGCATGGAAATTAATCTACAAAACAAGAATTAAGCAAGAACAATTATATAAATGGAGATGGAAGATGAAAGTTCAACATACACAACCCATATGGTTGTCAACCCAACGAGAAATGAAGACAAGATCTAAAAACCCAAAACCCTAACCTAAAAACTAATTAAAACTGAGTATATTTGATATTACAACAAAATTGGGTTATATAGTAAGTTGGGAGAAAAGAAAAGAAGAAAGAAAAGAAAAGCAAAATATCTGCAGAAAACAGGGGATCGATCGATCGATCCCTTTGGTCGAACGATCGATGATGAAGAAATATCCCACTGTCGATAAGGATGGATCGATAAATCCTTTTGATCGATCGATCGATCAAGCAGGGCAGAATCAAGGCAGCTTACTGCATTCCTTTTCCTACTCTTCTCCCCTCTTTTAGTTTCAATGTCTTTCTCTTCCACCAAAAGTGACGTAACTTCTTCGTTAGGAATCCGAATTGCGCACCGTTCACGACCACGCGAAGCTAGAGAGGAGGGATACAACTTTCGTGAAGATGTTGCGCCAGGCGTCCAAACTGTGAATTGAGCAATTTGCCCTTGAACGTGCGATTGCGTACAAAACTTGAGCGGAATGCGTTCGAACTCCATTCTTAGTACCTAAATACCTACAAAAGCCCAATTATACCTCATATAGCTTTTTAACAATATAAACCGAGGTTGTTTGGTTAACGGGCTTAAATATAGAGATTAAGGCACCCGAGGGGGCTAAAATGCGTAGGTTCGATGGATGAAATACGCAATATTTGCGTATTATCACACTCCCTAACTTACACATTGCTAGTCCCTAGCAATGAAATAGGATGCAACAAGACCAACAAGTAAACCAAAAGCGGGATAAGTACAAAATATGGTATAAACGCATAAGGCCACTTTCGCGGGAGATTCGATTGCATTTAGCGTATGCAATAAGACGTTAAACCCCTAGGTTACCCTAGTTGACGAGTGTCGTCTCGTGAGGGTTTTCAGGGATGACACCCACAAACATCAAACAGTTTCCTCAAAATATGCCCAATCACATGCGAAAAACTCAACAATACGAACAAGATTTTAACATGTTATTAGCATAGCGAACGAATTCATGTGAAAAGTCCGTAGTTATTAACATTATCGAATGCACCTCAATGAATTGAAATTTCAACATGTGGTAGGGGAGTGAGCACATGCAAGATATGATTTGGAAAAAACTTAGATAACTCGGATACTAAATATCAAAGCATGCATATAAGTCAATCCTCATGGGTATTACACTCATCAAATGAATTCACTTGAAACAGGGAGGTAACACATGGGACATGCGGGAATAAAGAGTAAATGTAAATGGAAACTAGGTCGCACACATGTCACAAATTAAGAATGCTATATAGAAAATAAAAACTCTAATCTCAGTGAAAGATACCGCACATTAAAGGAGGCGAAATGCATTTTCATAGATTATCAAAACTATGTAAACCTTTGAATTACGTCTACTTAAGATCACATAGGACTTTATTAGGGTTGTAATGTAGGCTAGGTTAGGGTACGAAGTGAAAAGGATGTATATACGGATTCAAAGTGTTTGGGGATGAAACTCGGGATAATGGGAAAAAGTGGGCAATTTCAAAATTGGACAAATGATTTCCAAACGAGCATTAGATATAACAATCGAGAGAGTAACAAGGATTATTGAAACACTATAGACAATATATACAAATTTCTCTTTCTTTTTTCTTTTATTTTCAACTTTCTTTCTTTTTTTCTCTTTTTCACTACACTTTCTTCTTTTCTCACTCTTTTCATGCTCAAATTTCAACCACAATACAACAATATCATTCAATACCAAGTAAACAATCCAAACAAGGGTATGTAAGGTAATATGTATGGTATAAAACTCCAATTTGGAGTTGGTTATGGGAATTTGGGTAATGAAACGAAAGGCTAGTATATAGGCTCAAGTGGGTTGACTAGGGAAAACATATAAGGGTGAGGTCAAGGCTAATATGGGTGATATAACAAAGAGGGCCTATGATCATTTCACAAAGTTTATGCAATTCTCGAGTCAAAACAATATATGAAAATCATGCTCAAGTAATACATTTCAATAATGAACTCAATTAATGAATGGTCAATGAAAGAATAAAGAGATTACCAACGACTGTAATGTTTTCAAAGAGGAAAGAATAGTGTATACACTCACAAATGAAGATAAGTATCTAATCTCACTCGGTGTAAGTATATACAATGAGACAAAAGATTACCGAGTTATAAAAATCTTAAACCAAATTAATATAACAAGAAATATGCATGTGCTCAAGGGATAAAGTTTAATTCATGAAGTTATTCATAATATTAATGATTTGAGGAGAAAAGTCTAATAACTTCTAAAATAGAGAACATTCATTGTTGAATTGTCTAATGGATCGGGCAATTATTAAAATTTATCATCAAAACAAACCCAAAATGCCCAACAAAGGAGAAAAAAGAAAGAAAATCGTTTTGAAATTTTTGAATTTTCTAAGAAAAGCATACTAAGTAACTAACATGTGAGCAAAACACATGGAAATTACCAATTAATGGATAGAATATCCCACACCCCCTAACATAAAACCTAAAATTGTCCTCAATGTTAATTAAGAACCAAGTTAAGAGAGGAAAAGAGCGATATTACCCAAAATGGAGCGATCTCCGAAAAGTGCGAGTCCGATGAATCTACAAAACAAGTTAGTACCGAGCATAGCAAAAACAAATAACAAAAAGTTAACTAAGTACACTAGACTCAAAAAAGAATAAAAAGCTAACTATATACAACCTACTATTTAGGACTCACACTAACTGTACACTAGAAGTCTAAATATCTGAGGTCCCACCCAAAATAGAATTTGACTTTAGAGGATCAACGGTGGACCCTCTCTTTCATGCATGCCTCCCGGAATATAGGAATTCCGTTCAAATGACGGAAGGCATGTGGGTGGTGGAAAAGGTGAACCATCCCCAATTAAAATTTTGGGAGGGAGGATGGGGGATTCGGATAGGACGAGTGACAAATACATAAGGGGGCCAAAAATAACTGAATTTCCTTCCAAAGATTTAGCAAGCGGAATGGGAGGTGGTGCACATGAGGGCAAAGATGCCTTCATGGAAAGCAAATCGAGCAAGTACTCCTCGTCGGTGAAAGGGTTGAACGTTTTAAAGTTTGGTACCAATTCATCGGGTACTTGAGACGGTGTGATAATGGAGAATGAAAATGGGGAGGAAAGAAATTCCAACTCAATAGAAGAGTTATCATCACTCAAAGTTGGAATTTCAAAGGAGATATGATCATTTTCAATGAAACTTTATTCTTTGGGATCCAAAGAAGAAATCATCTCATTGCAAATAGATACTACATCAATTTCATCCTCTCTTTCATTATCAATTATAAGATGGGCCAAGTGATGAATCATTTGTTCCAAAGTAGGCATAAAATCCTCATTTGGTTCAAAACATTCCTCGACTTCGAAAGTCTCGGAAGAAAAATCATCGTCGGATTCGAATAATAAATCCAAGTCTTTCTCCCAACAACGATGTTCTTCTCGATAACGTTCTTCATACCTCTCGTTCTCAAGCATAAGCAAACCCTCGTCGAAAGTCATAGGCCGAGGTGCGGATGCTTGAAAATGAAGAGTTTGAAAATCAATCGGCAGTAAAGTTAAACTCATTATTATAGGAATTTTGAAAACTATTGCAATTCGTTTCAAGATTCCTATTATAATGAGGAGGAGGCCCAAAATCATTATCATCATCAAAATATACGCACTCCAATGCTTGACTTTTGTAATACAAGCCCAAATCATTTTAGATGTTGCAATTTTTTAGGATTCTAAGTATTGAACAAACGTCATAGGAGTATGGGAATTTTGAGAATTATCATAATGATTACCGAAATGATTGGAATAAGACATGCTTACCCCAACAAAGGCTCAAGACGTCAAATTCCACAAAGCAATGTGCGACGGGAAAATTCAAGCGTTTCTAGGCGCTCAAGTGTAGAAGTCCTGCAAAAAAAGTTAAAAGAAAGAATACAAATACAAAAGAAAGAATACTGCAAACTAATAAGACAATTACAATCTATAATAAATAACACCCGGCAATAGCGCTTTTTGATAAACTGGGTTTTACCGCGACGCGAGAGTCACCTACACGTCGGTCGTTTTATATTCGGCTCACCGACTCTATACAAAGACCTAAGTTACGACTGCACTTGCGATACAAGTATAGCGGTAAGTCATGTATCGAATCCACAAGGAGTGTTCCACATATTTTAATTGGATTATTAATTCAGGAATAAAAATGTAAAATGGTGATGTGTGAAGGTAAATAAAAGAAAAGAGAGAAGTTAAGTCTAAATAAAAGTAAAGCGAGGATCGGGATAACATCCAACAATATGAATCGAAACAACTACTAATCAAGATTCCGTCTCAAACTCAATTTAATCGAGCATTAACAGTTAATCATAAACTTCACACAATAAGGAATCTAAGCTAAAGTCGCGAGAATAAACATTTAACCGAAAATTGGTCACACGCAGATTAAATTCGGATTATCGCTATAAACACTAACATTGCATGACAAAAAAACTTAAATGCATAATAATTAGACTTTAATTCACGCGGGTTCAATTAAACGCAATTTTGCACAAAACCTAATTTTTGAAGCTCGGGGCCCATTAATGGCAGAACGAAATCCCGACACTATTTATCTGAGGGAACATAATGATTAAACTAATTACAAGTAGTTAAACTAGGAAAGCAAGAAATAAAGCAAGTAAACTAATTAACAAAGCATGGAAATTAATCTACAAAGCAAGAATTAAACAAGAACAATTATATAAATGGAGATGGAAGATGAAAGTTCAATATACACAACCCATATGGTTGTCAACCCAAAGAGAAATGAAGCCAAGCTCTCAAAATCCCAAACCCTAACCTAAAAACTAATTAAAACTGAGTATATCTGATATTACAACAAAATTGGGTTATATAGTAAGTTGGGAGAAAAGAAAAGAAAAAAGAAAAGAAAAGCAAAATATCTGTAGAAAACAGGGGATCAATCGATCGACCCCTTTGGTCGATTGATCGATGATGAAGAAATATTCCACTGTCGATAAGGATCGATCGATCAATCCTTTTGATCGATCAATCGATCAAGCAGGGCAGAATGAGGGCAACCTACTGCATTACTTTTCCTTCTCTTCTCCCCTCTTTTGGTTTCAATGTCTTTCTCTTCCTCCAAAAGTGCCGTAACTTATTCGTTAGGAATCTGAATCGTGCACCATTTGCTGCGACGTGAACCTAGTGAGGAGGGATACAACTTTCATAAAGATGTTGGGCCAGGCGCCTAAACTGTGAATTGACCGAATTACCCTTGAACGTGCGCTTGTGTACGGAACTTGAGCGAAATGCATCCGAACTCCATTCTTAGTACCTATATACCTACAAAAGCCCAATTATACCTCATATAGCATGTTAACAATATAAACCGAGCTTATCTGGTTAACGGCCTTAAATATAGAGATTAAGGCACCCTAGGGGGCTAAAATACATAGGTTCGACGGATGAAATATGCAATATTTGCGTATTATCACTTAATGAAGATATTATGGGTAGAGAGTATATTTTTATCATTTTTATTGGCATGATGAGTAAAGGACGCTAATGGGGAGAATATATAACTATTGTGTTAATTAAATCGAGCATGGACACTATATGTAATACTCCGCTCAGTCCGACGAGTGACGTGCCCAGCCGCCGTCGTCAAACTACGTTGGGCGTCACTAAATTAAATATCATTCTTAGCATGTAATGAGACATATCAAATTCACTCAATGAGATAAATAATAAAATTGAACCAACAAATAATAACCATTCACGCGATACTAAAATTTATCACCATGCAATCTCTAAAAAGCCAATCTCCAAATAAATATATCTCAAATGATAACCCAATCGTAAATGACTAAATAAACCGTAAACAACTGTTGAACTTAGTGGCCCACCAAATTCATATTAAAGTCTCATGATAAAAATACGATGGAAATGAAAATAAAATTAACGACTAAGCATCTAAAATGAAATCCAGTTCACCGCCAAAAAAATCTCCAAATAATCATGTGCAGCAACTTCAACGCTAAACCTAAAATGCTAATCAATGCAAAGGGTCAGATCACACTGCATGAATACTAGCTACTCTCCCCAATTAGGTTATGTGAACCCATACAGTAGCATCATACATAATAAATATAACAATAGAATATTTTAAATTAAATGAAATAATTAATCAATGCGAATAAGCGTAAACTGCCACTATCTAACATAAAGCTAAAGCACCCTAAAATGTAAGCCCAAGTATTCCATTAGCATTATTATTCACAGTCTCATTCTCATCATTTCTCATTTTAATTATATAATTAATTTAATTCGTGTGGCACCAATATGGCCATTCGACCCCTTTCGGCCCTACACACACTCTTGGCCCTCTTAAGTTCTACACATCACACCCATTCCCCTCACTATAGTCAGTCAACCCGTATTCTGTCGGTTCTGCCCATACTCGTGAGGTTCCATGCACCACACGTCACTATAGCTCGTCAAATTGTTTAACTATAATCCCCCACATACTCGTGACTTCACACACACACGTGTTGCTATAGCCAGACATCCCATTTAACTGTCAGCCCTGCATATACTCGCGCCGCCAACCCAATTTAATACCTGATTATTATCTTAGGTATTAGTCCTCAATTTCTCAATTTCTCGCTATTTTATTTAATCCCACCCTATTTTAGACCTAAATCTGCACACCTATCCCTTGTCCTATACCCAGAGGTCTCCAAAACACAAACACATCCTATCTCATTATGTAAAATGAATCTCTATCAATAACTTTTTCTAGTCTCACACCTAGGCTATCCAAATCAACAGAACGATACAAAAGTCAACCCCACCCCGAAGTATCCCATTCGTAAAAATCTACACTAACTATTTCCATACCTAGAAAGTGTTAACCGTGACAAAGGCGTACCCACTACTCCTAAAAATTAAGGTGAGAGCATATACCCAAAAATCATGTCATCCCCGCAATGATAATTAAATGTGAAGCGATACGTCGTATAATCCCATTTATCAACAAGTAAACAATTTCACATAATCACAATTAATTCTCAATTTAATTTATTGAATTCATCGTCGCAATTATCACAATAGTATTATTCAACAATTTATGATTTCAACGTCATGCTAATTTAAGGAGCACCCACAATAATTTAATTTTACCATACTTACATAAATTTCATATAATTTCACAAGACCCTATTTAATTAAATAGTCAAACAATGATTTTCTACATGCAAACCGACCCCCACAATACCAAAATCAAATCTCTACCCTAAGAACACAAGGGTCATGAATTTTAATCCAGATTAGGAATTTTAATAAAAAAAAAGTCCCAAATTAGTATTCACTTTCCCTAATTAAGGTTTCTAATTTATTTTAAGAAAAATATATAAATTAATGTTGAGGCGACATCAAAAACACATGATACTAAAGAGAGAGATTAGAGATATTCGTGCCTTCTGAAAATCGTTTAAAAATTCTGATTTGACGGTTTAAATCCTCTCGAAAAGTTAAGAAAGATTAGCTTTTACACAAATAAATTAGCATGACGTTGAAATCATAAATTTTTTAATAATACTATTGTGATAATTGCGACGATGAATTCAATAAATTAAATTGAGAATTAATTGTGATTATATGAAAACCGTTGCTTGTTGATAAATTGGATTATACGACGTGTCGCTTTGATTTTAATTATCATTGTGGGGATGACAAGATTTTTGGGTAGATGCTCTCACCTTAATTTTTAGGAATACTTGCTAGGTATGGGACTAGTGGGTACACCTTTCCATGGTTAACACCTTCTAGGTATGGGATTAGTTAGTACAGATTTCAATGGATGGGATATTCTGGGGTGGGGATGATTTCGTGTCATTACGTTGATTTGGATAGCCTAGGCACGAAATTAGGAGGAGATATTGATAGAGATTCATCTTACATAATAGGATAGGACGTGTTTGTGTTTTGGATATCTATAGGTATGGGATTAGGGGTAGGTGAGCATATTTTTGCTCTAAATTGGGCGGGCTTAAAGAAAATAATGGGAAATTGGGAACTAATACCTAAATTAATAAAAGGGTATTAAAATGGGTTGGCGGTGCGAGTATGTGCAGGGCTGACAGTTAAACGGGCCGACTAGCTATAGCGACGTGGATGTGTGTGGCATCACGAGTATGTGCAGATTGATGGGATATAGTGACGTGTCATGCATAGAACCTCAAGAGTATGTGCAGAACTAACAGAATACGGGTTGACTGGCTATAGTGAGGGGAATGTTTGTGATGTGTAGAACTTAAATGGGCCAAGAGAGTGTGTAGGGACGATAAGGGGTCGACTGGCCATATTGGTGTCACATGAATTAAATTAATTAAAAAATTAAATTGAGTAAGGATGAGAATAATATTGTAAATAATAATGACAATGGAATATTTGGGCTTACACTTTAGGGTGCTTTAGCTCTATGTTAGATAGTGGTAGTTTACGCTTATTCGCATTAATTAATTATTTCATTTAATTTAAAATATTCTCTTATGATATTTATTATGTATGATGCTACTGTCCGGGTTTAGAACCCTAATTGGGGAGAGTATATGGAATTCATGCGGTGGGATCTGAACTATTGCGTTGACTAACATTTCAAGTTTAGCGCTGGAGTAGCTGCACAGGATTATTTGGAGATTTTTTTGGAGGTACAGCTGGACTTCATATTAGGTGTTTAGTCATTAGTTTTATTTTCATTTCCATTGCATTTTTATTATGCGACTTTATTATGGATTTGGTGGGTCACTCGGTTCCACAGTCGTTTAAGATATATTTAGTCATTTACGGTTGGATTATTATTTGGGATTTATTTATTTGGAGATTGGATTTTTGGAGATTAGCATGGTGATGGATTTTATTATCACGTGAATGGATATTATTTATTGGACCAATTTTATTATTTATCATGTGGAATGAACTTTATATGTCTCATATCTATCACATGTTAAGAATGAAATTTATTTTAGTGATGCCCGGTGTAGTTTGATGGCGGCAGGTGTCCACCTCATTTATCGGATTGCACGGTGTGTTAGACTATACTACGTATGGATACATGTGAGTGATTAAGTGTCATGGGAATATATAAAAGTGAGTGTGTGTGAGCCTATACATGGATCAACTACAAGTGATGTGTGATATGTGTAAGTGAGCATATATACAAGTGTGGGAAGTGCGGTTGTGTGCAAGTGAAGCCAAAGCATGGATATTTTAAGTGGTGTGTGAAGTATAAAATGAAGCTAAGTGTAAGTGTGTGAAGTATACGTGGAGAGTATATACAATTGTGTGAGTGGAAAGTGATAGATACATGAGAGAGAGATAAAAAAAAGGTAAATAGATGAGAAAAAGTAGCATACAGGGAGGTGCATATAAACACATGAAGAGAATAATAACACCTATGAAAGAATAGAGTCTAGTCCTCCTAAATTAATCCCTAGCGGAGTCGCCACTGTGGCCATCCCAAGGGTTATTCGATGGTCCTGGGGGTTATCTCCTAAGGTGGATTCTGCCTTCCTTCCCCCTTTTCTCGGTGTGCGTGCAGGATTAGATCCTTTATCGGGGTGCTCGATGGTCGTTGATGTGTGGTGATATGTAGATATAGAGTCGTCAATCTATTTTTCACAAAATAGGAAAAAGAATTGTTGTCGTCTCGAGAGAACAACATCAAGGATAATACTGATGCTTACGAAACTAAGTAGGTGTTAAGCACCCATCCGCCCTTTCAGTCTCTTATGGGAATGTGTTAATCTTCTCCTGTTGAACTTTGTGATGTGTGCGTTTATGTGCGTAATATAAATGGAGGATGGAATCACTCGACTCGCATCATGGATAAAGGCGGAGGGAGGTTATCCTTAGTAGTGTTTCCAAAATAGGAATTAAAAAGATAATGTGAGTGTTTATTGATTCATAAGTCGTTATGGAGGAATGATTGATTATATAGGACAAGACACAATCAAATAATCATATAAAATGTATATAACATGAATATATTATGTGAATAAAATTAACGAATATATGTGGGAGCACTCGAGTCGAGGGGCTTACCCAAGATACCTACATAGCCTAAGGAACATCAAAGTCCACGTAGTTTGAAGACAATACGAGGTGGGGGTTCAACCCATAAATCGAATGGGGACTTTGTTTATATGTGTATATATAGAAAAAAGGTGTTTTAGTGTGAGAAAATGTGATAAGAATTTCCCATTTAGAATTTACAGGTAAACCCTCTTTTTCTTGTGTTTGGGTTTTTCATTAAAATAAAGTATGCGTGAATACTAAGAATAAAAAGTTTGAAATTAAGTAATATGATGTAATTAAGTAAAGTAATAAATTAAAAATGAAATAACTAATGCAAAAATAAGAGAATTCATGGACAAATGAGAAGAATTAGACCCACTTATGAAGACTTGAAGGGGATCTTGAGTATGAAAAGCATGGAAAGAATGTGGGAAATATGCTTTAAAGGGGGGAACAACACTAAATTCAAGAGAATTATCTTTGAATTGATTAAAAGGATGTTCAGGTGCTTTTCAAAGTGAGGTCATGGCTTCTTTTTATAGGTCCAAGGGGGTGCTGATCATAATGGTCTTTGGCCTTCCTGCCGGTATACAACCCCAGACACACTACTGAAAGGTAGGGTATTGAGGTTGCCATTCGAGAGCCTGAGCCAAGTTTTTCAGCAAAAATGAACGTAAAACATGAATCGTAAGTGATATTTACACACAAGGTGGACTTTAATAAAGGGTATTTAGATACCTTTAAGAATTCATTTATCCACTCTCGAGTTCTGGAGGGTACCAAAGTCAAATGGGGCTCGAAAGTATCCGTTGGTCACTAGACAGGAAATTTTTAAAGGAAAAAGGATTGTCCATCTGAACCATAAGGATGATTCGTTCATGGAATGGACCATTGGAATGGGTATTCAGTATCCTTCAATATTTCATTCAACTTCGTTCAGTTTGGAGAGTTGACCTAGGATAAACAGGGCCTAGGAACACTCAGTGACCATTCGGAGTAAAATGGATCAATTTTTCATATCATAAGTTTGATTCATGAACGAGGTGGATCGTTGTAAAGGGTATTTATATCCCTTTTAAGATTCACTCATCTTTGTTCAAGCTGAAGAGCTAACATGAGTCAAACGGATCCCAGGAGCACCCAATGGCATTTTGATCAATTTTTGGGATAAAACTGATTTCTCGTCCGAAATGTAAGGCCAATTCATGCATGAGGTGAGCCATTGGAAAGTATATTTAGAGAACTTTAAAGGTTCATTGAGATTTTTCTCAGGAGGGAAAGTTGATCAGAATCAAACAGGACCTCGGAGCGCCCGGTGGCCTCTAGATTAGTTTTCAATGTAAAACGGGTTGTTTGTATGAACCATAAGGCCAATTAGTGCACGAGGCAGAGCATTGGAAAGGTTATTCATAACCCTTAAAAGATTCATTGATCTTTTGCTCAGGTAAGAAAGTTAACCGGAGTCAAATGGGGCTCGGGAGTGCCCGATGGCCTCTAGATCAGTACTCGGGGTATGTCCTAGGTTTTACGGTGAATGAATGAGTGATAGGGACCTAAGGTGGTTCTTAGGGGGTCCTAGGATAGGGTGTCTATAGGTATGCTAGTAAAAAGGCACATTGCAAAACTAAAAGTGGAGGAACTACCTCCAACTGTTGCCTTAAGATCTGTTTCAAATGATAATGCCCCTTGAGAGTTGAGGAAATCCATTTTAATAAAGGTAGGCCACCATTTGCTTCGTTACCTCAAGTATTCAAGTGTTATAAGATCATTCACTTCTTGTTGGTACTTTCTCTCTAACACTCTTGAATTTTCTGCAATGATTTTCCATTCTCCATACGCATTCCGATTATTTTTCATTTTTCTTCTTTAATGTCTGAGAAAATGGTTAATGCAATAAACGATAGAACTGTAGGACATTTTAGAAAAATTTATTCTATCCTTGATTGGATGAATATCAAATATACTATCATGAACAATGATTGTTAGAATGTCGAGGGTGGTCACTGTACCATTTAAATATATGGGGGTAACTTCCCCCCAAATGAACTATCTCTAGAGTTTTACGAATTCCTTAAAGTTTATCGTGTATAACGTTCCACAAATATGTGGAGGATATTGAACAGGGTGCATATGAACAGTGAGTTATATGGTAATCAAATAGGGATACCGATGATTAGATATTGTTACTCGGGGTAAAATTGAATGACAAAGTCTTTTATTTGAGGGAAGGAACGTAAATGGGGTTTTAGGTGTTAATCGACCTGAATCCAAAAGGGCATATTGTATTCATGAGTTTATTGTTATGGATTGGAAACATCCACTAATTCCTGAGGGCAATGTCCCATATAGGGGGTTTAGGTGCCCTGACAGGGGGTAAAAAATAGGTTTATGCTACTTTCTCTTCTGAATTTTATTGTTGTCGACTAGTCGTTGCATGGGATTGATTCTAATACTTACTAGTTTACTTGTTTTATTATTCTTCATCCAAGAAATGGGACCCCCTTCCCGTAATTTAAACTATGGGGATATTTTTAAGGTTTGGAACCCTTGGAGACCTTGCACCCAAGCAACGAACATCCTAGATTGGCATAATTTTTATTTTAATACAAGAACACCAAGACCATATTTATAGATAATCCCTTCAACTCCATCCATGATATTTCGATTCCTTCAACAATGGGAGGATACTCTACAACATCTACCTTGGATTATTTTGAGCCTGTGGACATGAACATCATTAATGCCGACGTTTCAACTAAAGAGATGCCTCCAAAGATTAAACTTACTTCAATTATTGATGATTATGACCTTCCTCTAGCCCCAACGGCTCAATGGGATAAGATAAAATATATTTGGTTACCCTCATACTTTGTCACTTTATCGAATTTCCCCGATAAGACCTAGGACCAGAAAAAGGCAAGGTCTGGTCCCTCGAATAATATTATTGATATTGTATCCACGATAAGGGTATAAATAACTCTTAAAGGAAATTCGGTCATAATATATGCTAACTTGGATCCACCTTTATTAAGAGGGTTCAATCTAGAGAATGATTGGTATAAGGTTCGAAAGTTAATTTTCAAACTATTGTGTTTTCATTTCGCTCGGGCATTGTCTTGCATATGTTCTAAAACTTTGATCGGTTGATTATACAAAAATATTTGTATAATCCACCAACTTATATTTTCTTCTGTGTAGTTCATGGACAGGAAGGTTAAGAAGGCGAAAGCATTTCACGACATTTATATGGCTTTGAGAAAGTCTAAAGAGGACTTTAACAAGGTCAAGGAAAATTATAATAAGGATAGGTTAACCAACAAAACTAAGATGGCAGGCCTAGAATTTGATGTCGAGTAGCTAAAGAAAGTTATTGTGGAGTCCTATGATCAAGGCTTTGGGGATACATATGAGATGGAAAAGAACATTAGTAAGTTAAGCTATAATAAAGGCTAGGGCTTAACCTTAACAAGGATTAGCATCCCTTTTAAGTCTGATCTATATGACGAACATGACCCTAGCCTACCCCAGAAATAAAAAGTGGTCAGTACCTCGAGCAAGGAAGTTATTGACTAGGAAAAAGATGTAGCTACGAAGGACAAGGTTGTTTCTCATAAGTACAAGGTTGTTGTCAATAAGGAGAAGGTTTAAGGAAAAAGATAACGAAAGTAGTTAGGTTTTAGCTTAGGTTTTTTAATATGCTATGTTTTTTTTTAGTTTTAGGTCATACCCAATACTTTATGTTTTCATTAGAAGAGTTTGAATTCCTTTCCTACTAGAATTGTGTTTTCATGTAAAGTGTTCCTTGTATGTTCCTTAGTAGAAGCACTATTGCTTTCAGAGACTGATGACCTCAACATAATTCCTAGTCAAGATTCTTGTATTCGAGATTGTGATGCATTTGTTTCTATTTTGCAAGATCTACAAAATATGACAAATACATTTGACGACCAACTGAGTTTGGTCACTTATCTGAGGTTCGAGGCTACGAATATCAGTGATATTGCATAATGAAAGTTACTTGCTAAGTGAGAAATTTGATAAGGTAAAGGAGAACTTTAGTGCGATCAAGAAAAGCTTGATCCATAACATAATGAAATTAAAGTATCTCTTTACTAGGGTTTTTCACATAGTCTGGGCTTCTGGGTATGATGAAGGGTGGATAGATGCCCTCTTAAGCTAGATGAGGCTGATTAGGTGGCATTTAAGCATGGTTGGCTGAACTACGTAACTATTATGAAGGTCATCTTGACTTTGTACAGGTACCAATCGAATTTACCTTCTTATAATCACCCTCTATTTGGAAGTGACGAAAGTTAAATTCCTCCCAATGATATTCCCCTTCAATTAGCGAAGAATTACTTGTTAGGGATTGATAGTGACAATGAGTTTGTGACAAATGGATTACTTGTCCGATCACGATAGTGATAATGAGTTTGGTCCTAATCTTGATGATAGACGAAATATTGCATTTTTCGAGATGATAACTCCTTAAAGGTGATTGGTTTGTACAATGAGTTTATATATTCATTTTATAACATAGTCGGTGTAGGACTTTGTAAATGAATGCTCTATGATGTTATCAGTTAATTATGTGTTTTGCATTTTCCCATCATTTTATGTCGATCATATTTTTATTATTTGCCTTACCTGTAAGAAAGTTTCATTACATAGTCTTAGTCCTAGATCGAACTATGGCAAAATTGAACCTGATCGCAGGGCCATCCAGCTATTCAGGATTTTCAGACAACCACATTTGGGACACTCAGTGTATAGGGATTTCCATTAGGTATTTTTCTTGCTTGTTTAATTCATGCTTTCGTTTCTTTTAAGACAAAAATTATAACCATTTATTAAGAGTAATCATGATAATGCATTCAAGCTGGCGACCTGAATTTGGTTGACAATAATAATAATTTATAAATAAAAAGATTTAATTTACCATTTGGAACAGTAATGAAGCTAATTTTATTAAATTAAACTTAAAATGTTTTAGGAAACATAACTTCAGAACTCAATATAAAGCTAGAAATGAAATTTGCGAGAAATAAATTTGCTAAAAATAAAACATCCTAAGATTAGTCGCATTTCGGAACCTAAGGATTCCCCTTCCTCCCATTATTTCCAAATGGTAGGCTCCCCGAATATCGTCTCATATAATCTTGAATGAAGTTTCCCAAGTAGGACCTAATTTGCTGTGTGACGGCTTCCTTATGCTACTGAGGACTTTCGTGAGGATGTATTCTCCGACCTTGAAGCTTCTTGGGTCAGTGACTTTATTGTATTGATTGGCCAATTTTTGCTGCTAGGAATCTAACTTGATTAAGGCTTAGACAACTAGGGGTAGATCACCGAGATGAAGTGGTTCTTGATGCTGTGATTGTTGCACAAGATTAGAAATAGCCTTCTTTCAAATTTCATCCCATCATCCGTGATGATCATTCTTTGCATGCCAAAACGAGACACGATGTTCCTCTAGATGAATCTGATCATATCAGTGTCTATGATATTCTCCAATGCATCAGCTCCAATCAACTTTGTAAAATAGTCTGTGCCAATTAAGATATACTTGAATTTACTAGTGTTGTAAGCAATGGGCCCACAATGTCGAACCCCCAATGAGTAAATTACCATGGGCTAGTTAACGACTTTGTAAAACCTAAGTGTGATAAATATTTGAATAGATGCGAAAATTCCAATTACAAACTTATTTAATTAGAGTCAATTTATGAATCAACTTAATTCAGCTCTCAAAATCAACTAGCTACGTGCGTGCATGTGTCAAACCGACATAAATAAAATATGCGACACAAAAGTCAGGAAAAATCCCCTCAGGGCAAAACCGTTTTATTTCACTATAATTGTAAATAGCAACTTGCACGGTTATAGTGAAATAAAGTTGTTTTGACACATGAATACCTGCAGGCGTCGGCCAACAACGTCAATAACGAATTACGCGCAGCAATTCACAAGAACCGCAGCCCTAACTTCAACAAAGATCCACATGTAGCGAACCTCAATGACACGCAACCATATGATGTGGAAATATTATCCACAAAATTATGAACACCAAAAAAGTGTGTTCACAAACTCCAAAACAATTGACATGGATAATTGGTACTTTTGTGAATTGAAAACAAAAGAGATTAAACTCCAAAAGAAGAAGACAAAATGTTATGTTGATTTTACACTGTCTGTAGAATATAAAAATGTACAGACTTCTTAAGGAAAACGGAGTTGAAAAAACCCTTTTATAGAAAACTTAAGGCAGTGGGTCGTTCGATCGAGACACGATGTCTTTCGAGCGAGACACGATATCGTTCGATGTATCGTGCGACATGCAGTGTCGTTTGAACGACGTACGATGTCGTTCGAACGAGATGATTAAAATAATAATTTTTTTCTCATTTATCCTTTCAGTAAATGCACTACCTCAAACACTCCGAAAAATATATTTTTTGATGAAAATCATTTAAAGCACCGCTCCAACACTTAGAAAATGTTTCGTGAAAAATATCCTAAGTGAATTATTAAGGAATTAAAAACACAACTTTACCAAATTCATTTTGCGAAGGCTTGATTGTTGATGAAGCTTGATATTCAGACCGTAACATTGTGTATTTGATCTTGAACCTCTTCGATGGTTGTAGAGCTATACGACATACTAAATAGTGATGGACTGTGTGCTTACAAATATCTCCCTATGTCTATGCCGGTACAAAATAAAAACCTCCGAATTATCAATCTCAAAAAATGACACATACAAATCTACCCTCCCATAAATTCAAAAGTGAAAAGATAAACTATCAAGTCTTCAACTTTTGGTTCAACAATCAAATCTTCCAAACTTCAAGACTTTCTCATTAGGGTGTGCAATATAATGATCTTCAATTGTACCTACACACATGAGACAAATAAAATACCTTGTGATGTATCGAGTTTGAAATGACAAAAGCATAAACTTGAAAGCATAATCAATTCTCCGCCATACTTAAACTCCCCCCTAAAGTCATAATTCGTTCGTCCCCTTTTTATTTGTCCGAAATAGACAAGGAAAAGAATAAACCAACAAATTGGGGTGTCATGGTAAACAAGGCAAATAAACTATTTTTGAATTTTTTAGATTTTCATACAAAAATGCAAAAAAGATGTTACAAAAAGCATCACACACCATAAATTTACACTAAGATAACCAAATCATGGAAATGGAATAAATGAGTGTGAAAAAGTTCGATGGGAAAATTGACTCAATCATGAAATGTGTGCACGATGCATAAGTATACTCCTAACAAATGAACATCAAAATAGTACTTGGGTGTAAAATTGTTGAATTTAGATGACATCATCTTAATTATATCAACAAATCAAAGTATAAATGATTTCCACACCAATAACGTCCAAAATTATGTAATGCTTTTTCATGACTCTCAAGGACGTGCAAACCGTTTTAAATTCCATCCAAACTCCCTTATTAAAAATAATGGTTTTTATTTTTCTTACGAGGTGATGAAACTAAAAACTATTGGCCCTTTTGGCATATTTTTCTTTGTATTGCCTTTTAATTTTTTTGGGCTCTTTTAAACCTCATTGGACCCCAGATAATTTCGATTCCTCACTTTTTTAGGTTCATTTAAACGGTGGTTTTATCGCAAAGGAAAAAATAGAATACATGTCCTACCCCTTTTCCATTTTTCAAAATTGATCACACAAACTCACAACAGGTTATAACTCGCATTTGGTTTGTTGTATAGATAGAATTGAGATGGAAACACTCAACCAACATGTGATTGACAAGAACAAAAGTCAAACAAATCCGTGAATGTGTGCTATAAAGGACAAATGATTCAAACATGTAGGTAGAAACACTATATATCATCTCAAAGACTCCAAACTTTATAAAGCACATGAATGACATAACATATTATCTCAAAACACTATCAAATAGTCACTTGGATATGGAATGAAATTGTGACTCTGTCATCCTAAGTGTCCATTCATATATGGTGTAAACAAAATACAAAACTCTTTTTGAATTTTTCAAAAATTTTATTAAAAAAATGAAAATCTTTTTGTACTTTTTGAACACTTTTCATAATCAATCTAGCAGTACCAAATAATATAACACTATGAACCAGAGGACTACAAATGTAAGAGATAAAATCTCTAGGAGTCGCTCGAACGAAGCGCCATGTCACTCGAACGACAAGGGCTTCTCGCGAGAAGTAGCTTCGCGCAACATCAGAAGTCGCTTGAACGAAAACTTATCTCGCTCGAATGAAAAAAATAGATTTTCACTGATTACCCAAAATGTCATGCAGTTTTGTCCAGTGGCAAAATTCATAAAAATAGTTTCTGGAATGGGCAAACAGATCCAAAACAATGCTAAAATAGTAGCAAAATTAAGATAAATATATAAATATGTAAAATATAAGTACAAAATGATAGATACTAGCAATAGTAAAATGTATCATCATGTAAATCATCATATGCTAGCAAAAAGTCTAAACCTCGTCCATTAGGTGAGAAGGAGTTTTCCAAAGATCGTGAAATGTTGTGAAACAACTCCAAAAAATCATGTGAAGTCTTAACCAAAAACTTTACCTAATCACCAATATGTGCAAACTCTCTCATGTAATCATTCGGAGCATCAGATGTGGGTGCATGTGAGTGAACACGTGTAGTAGCAAAATGTAACACGTTACCCAACTTAAAATAAAACTCTCTCAGGTGTCCTCTTTTCTTGCAGTGTGTGCAAACATAAATTGGCCTAGGTACACCTCTGTCAAAATGTCTCCTACGTGCTCTCCTAACAGGTACGGGACACCTAGGTGGGTTAGGTCGAGAGTCATGTGGATCTAACATTTAAGTAGGAACCGGCTCGAGTACAGCATGTGAAGTAAATGCACCGTCATGACTTATTCCTAAGCTCTCACCACTAACCAAAATGGGATTGAGAACCATTTTTCCAACCGTCTTAGATGCGTTCTCCAAAGTGACTTTAGCCCCCAGGGCGTGCTTAAGATATTTCTCAAATTGTGACATGCGAGCTATAAGTTCACTCTTTCACCTATCCACGACGATCAACTGCTCACTCAAACTAATCTTCACCTTCTCAAGTTGACTCGTCGTAGCCTCAAAACCTCTCGAACTCTAAAACTCTCTCTCCAAATCTCTCACCTTAAGACCTAACTCCTAATTCAATTTCTTAGTCTTTAAGGTCTCGACATATGATTCTCTAAAAAAATTGGATCTCGCATTCATATCCACTTTCACACTCGCTCTCAGTCTCGCTACAAACACTCAAATCCTCTTTGGGGGTCTCACATGCACAAGTGTCCTCATCGTCATGAGACAAAGTGGGTGTGCTCTCGTGACTGGATAAAAAGGCAATAAACTTTCCTTGTGAAGACTCATCCTCATAATTTTTCGCTTCTTACTCACTATCACTCAGAGTCGCTGCCATAGCAACTTTCTTCCCCTCTCTGACACTCAAATGACTTGTGCCCTTTCCCCTCATACTCAAAACATTTCATATTTTCAAAATTTTATTCACCCCCTTTCTCTTTCTCACCGCTTTCTTTGGCCTTGTCTTTCTTTTTGTTTTTCTCCAAAAAAAATTTATTGGAAGAATTTTGTTATGAAAATTGGAGAAACTTTTTAAAAAAAATTTCAAGGAGGGCCATGTCAAAATCGAACTCGTCCTCAGACTCGAACTCACAAAAACTAACTTTATTTCTCCTATCACTCGAGTACACTTCCTTTCCCTTTCTAGTTTGTGCTTTAAGCGCTATCCCTCTATCCTTAGGTTTGACAGTGTCGGGGAACATGTCAATTTCGTACGTCTGGAGGTCTCCTACCAACTCTTCTAGTTTTTGATGGCTCAAATTTCCTAAGGTATTTAAAATAATCACTTTTGGGATAAAACATTTAGGCACCAATCTTAAAATCTTTTTAACCACTCGTGCATTAGGTATAGGCTCACCAAGATTAAAACTAGTGTTGATAATATCAGACAAACGTTCATAAAACTCGTCAAAACACTCAGTCTCTAACATAGTGATTGTCTCAAAATGAGTGGTCAGATTTTGAATTTTAGACTCTTTGACCGCATTAGTGCCTTCGCAGGGGATTTGTAAAACATCCCACACTTCTTTAAACATGGTTCATGTCATAATACGTTGGAACTCGTCAGGGGTGATGTGTCCGAAAATTGCACTAAGCCATCGTGAATTGTAAGTGCTCCACCTAAACTCGCCCTCAGTCCAGTCTGACAGAGGTTTTAAATTAGTGACATTATTCACGGTGACAGTGGAAGGATTCCAACCTCTTTCATAAATGACCCAAACTCTTTCATCGATTGCTTTTAAATGGGATTTCATTCGGGTTTTCCAGTAAGCATAATTAGACCCGTAAAAAATTGGCAACAGATTATATAAGTTTTCACTTAGAAACATTATGACAATTTTAAAAATATGATTTTTCAAAAAAATCAATATCACACAATTTTGTGGGAAAATAGGAATACACAATAAATTAGTGTAACATGCTCTGATACCAATTCATAAAACCTACGTGTGATAAAGATTTGAATATAATTGCGCAAATTCTAATTACAAACATCAATTTAATTCAGCCCTCAAAATTAACTAGCTACGTGCGTGCATGTGTCAAACCAACAATAAATAAAATATGCGACACAAAAGTCAGGAAAAATCCTCTCAGGGCAAAACCTTTTATTTCACTATACATGTAAATCAAAACTTACACGGTAATAATGAAATACAATTATTTTGACACACGATTAACTCCAGGCATCGATCAACGTCGTCAGCAATGAATTACGTGCAAAAATCCACAAGAACCTCAGTCCTAACTTCAGTAAGGATACACACGCAGCGATCCTCAATGACACGCAGCCATATGATGTTAAAATCTTCTCCACAAAAGTTTTAATGCCAGCAAAGTGTGTTCACAAACTCCAAAACAATTCACATGAATAATTGGAACTTTTGTGAATTGAAAATAAAAGAGATTAAATGTAATACCCCGTATTTTTACGGATTTTAAAATTGGGGATTTATTTTTAATATTTACTAGCGTGACGCGAGTTAGTAATTATTGGGAAATTATTAATATTACTAGATGAGTAAAGTAATATATGATATTGATTTTATTAATATTGTCACGAGTGAATAATATGGTAATTATGGAAAATTAAGTCGAGATACACATGTGTCGTGTCAGAACTAAATTATTACTATAAAAGTGAATAAATTATAAGTCATCTGTATGGTCGTTTCGAGTGCACCAAAGTGTTCGGAAGGGTTGAGATAGTCATAAAAGTGTACCCGGGGATTTAATTTGGGTCTTGGAGCGTTTTTAGGCCTAATTGACATCCCGGGAGGGTATTTTAGACATTTTGTATTTTTGGGTAATTAAACCCACGAAATTTCCTAAGTTATATCAGCCATTAGGAGTTGTCTTTTAGGTTTATCAATCATAGTACATGAGAACAACCATTAGAGAAGAAGGTGAAGAGATTAGAGAAGAAGGTGAAGAGTTTTATAATCAATCCAGGGCTAAGAACTCACTCGATTGCACCGCCACCACCACCAAAATGTAGATCGCACAATAAGGAATGCAACCATATGTTTTTCATCAATAAATCAGACACTTGAATCCCAGGAAAGTATCTATCTTGCTGATTTATAGTTGATATTCCTTCCATATTAGTCTAGGAATGAAAATCATATGTTTTAATTGAACAATTATATATTTTAAAAGAGAATTTATATATGTTGTAGGGAGACTCCATATAGTCTGAAATCCTGATCATATGTAGAGAATTACCCAGGAATTTATTATGATATTTGGGAAGAAAATCTGGATTAAAATAGAGGTTTGTGATTATTCAAGCGAAATTTGGTTTTATAAAGAAATCTGAGATTAAACCCCTTTTTGATTGATTTGTTGAGGATTTATTGATGTTGTTATGTTTAAACCTGTTTATATATATTGCTTATATATTTGGATAACTTTGATGGGAGTTTAGGATAAAATTATAGGGGTTTGAAGGGGTTAGAATGAGTGAACCCATAGGTTGAAAATTGCAACAAATTGGACAAGAAGTGTTTGATCGATCGATCGACCAATAGCATCCATCGATCGATCAACCCCATTCCTCGATCGATCGATCCCTCCTGTAAAACTGCATCTTTTTCCCTTTTTTTATTTAATTGGGATAAAATTCAAGGGAACTCTTGAATATCTTTTAAATAATTTAATGGGTTATAAAGAGGACCAGTAAGGTTTAAGTAGACTCCGTTGAGTGAAATTAATAAGGGATCATATTGTGGGTTAACGGGGAGTTATTCATACATTGAAAATTATGCGTACGTTTACTAAAAGATTGAGACTCGTGAAAGATTTGGACTAGAAGGTAAGTGAGGGTATACCTACTGAAATTTATACTTAGTGAGAGAAAATACTTCTAGAGATGAGAAGTAAGTATGAAGTAAATTATAAATAAGAATAAAAGAGACGAATCTGTTATGCGAGATAATTGAGTAAAATATGTGCTAAGAATGGATGATAATAATTATGGCTCATGGGTGAACCTAATTTGGAAAATGTGAATATCTATATATAAGACGGTGTGACTGTGCATATATTATGTATTTGTGTAAAAATCATACACGGGCTACTTGCTATCACGGAGGTTTCCACGCTGGGACAGTCTTATCTCGATTGGACCTTTATGGGGGATATTGACTCATACCCTAGAAGATAGTATTCCAGTTACAGGCTATCTAAAAATGATAGTCAGATGTTCTAAGAGACGTGAGGGTATGTGCTGACCTCTTAGGATTCGGAACTATGCTTCGCCTCCAATTGTATGTGTATTGTGTTAATACAGTTCGAGAGTGATTCCGAACTAGTATTTCCCTTAGTATGAGTGAAACAGGGACTTGATAGTAGAGTATGCCAGCACCATAGATTTATGTGGGGGTGACGATAGTGTATATATATATATATATATATATATATATATATATATATATATATATATATATATATATATATATATATATATATATATATATATATATATATATAGATATATATATATATATATGGAAACTTTATACTTTGTGTATAAGTAGTTAAGTAATGAATAAATGCTTTAACTTTATAACAGGTGTTCGTGAATTTTGTAACGCTAACTAAGTGGTTCTAAGTAACGTAAGAATATGGAAGAGAATGGTTTTCTAAAACTAAATATTATGGCCTTAGTACTTCTCGGGTTAGGACTTTATGGGAGGATAAGTTAGATAGACTTATGTGATCAGTAGTATGGTAGGTGTGCACACTAGATGAGAGATGAGAATTCCTAAGAGAGTGTCCCGCACTAACATGGTGGTTATATTATCCAGTAAGCATTTTAAATACTCGCTAAACTATTTTTAAAATTGTTTTACACTCGGGATCTGACCCGTTTTCTATCATTTCTTTCTCTCTTGTATATATATGTATGTATTACAGGTGCCCAGCCACAGGGGCGTCATGCATAGGTTCTTTGGAGTGGATGTGATGCAACTTATGTGGGAGTTGCAGGCCTTTGCTTTAGGCAACCTCGTCATTGATTATGTTCCTACTTTAGTTCTGCTTAGTTGGGGCATGTGTCGCCCGATTTCCTATTCCATTTGGATTTGTCAGAGATTTATATACATTTATATTTCAAGTATTCAGTACTCTTCGGGAGTTAACTCTTGTTGGGATGATTACATTTATAGTTCTTAAACCTGGTTTGATTTATCTATATGGTTCAATTCTTGTGTGTCAATTGCCATCCTTAATATGTATGTGATTCTTAAATGTTGAGTATTAAAAAGGTTTTCATATTGGAATTTAATGAAAAAAAATGAGACTTTAAATTGTTTTGACACTTAGCTTAATTATTTAGGGTGTTTAAATTTGTAATAATTATTTTGCGACAGTGATGTTGAGAATAAACCAACCGTTCACCTCGATTTTAATATAATAAAGGACCGATCACACGGTATTTAATTAAGCGGGGTGTTATAGGTTGTATCATAGCATCAGGTTCTAGTGTTGTTTAGGATCTTTGCGGCTTAATTATGCTTCCAGCGTAGGTTTCTTTGATATGGAGCCCTATGTTTAGGATTGTCGATTTCTTTGGTGAGATTGTGTTCTCCTACTATCACGTATATATTAATGAATCTTATTTACGTTCAGGAGTGTTCGAACAATGAAGTATGGCAGATGAGGGTCGTTGGGCAAGTAGTAGGAGGCAGGGCTTAGTGAGTTATGAAGTATATTCGAGGATAATGACCGTAGTTAAGGCCACCCCTATTAAGGCATGAGTGTCCAGGACTGTAAAGATGGCTAGGACATATCCTACGATTTCCAAGTGCTGTTTGTGGTCAAGTGATGTCAAAATTAGACTCACCCAACGTAGTACGCTTGGGAGAGGGTCAAATGGCAAATTGAGGAGAGTCATCAGTGGAAGTTCTAGAAATGAGGGAATTGTGTGTGTTACCCAACGAAGGTAATATATTCAAAGGCTTGGACGTATGGAGGAGTGTGGTTAACTAGAAATGAAAATCTGGGGTAAAATTTTTCTTGACTCATCGGAGCAAAGTTATAATGGTGGAAGTCAACCACCACATTTAATAGTGAAATGTTGCGTAAATGGAAGGACCTTAAGTACAGTTTAATCGCACGTTCCTTCATCAGTTGTTTAGAATAAAATGTGAACATTGTTCTGAACCCATCACGGAAGGGTCAGGCAGGGATCCATTTGTAAATTCATTTAGACTTTTAGCCAATCTTGTATTAGCGGAAGTGGATGCCAATAGTAGAAAAGATTTCAAACGGGAGATTAACTCGTGAGAAAAGTTGACAACACTTAAAGAGAATTATATTGGACAGTCGATCCATATGGTTACAATGTCATGTATTGTCCATTGAGATGTTAACGCTCTTATGTGAAGGGAGCTAAAGTAATCGAAAGATTTATTGGAGAGTGAGACTAGATGAAATGCAGTTAGCAATGCACCGCAAGGGGGAGAACCATCGGGAGGATCATTTAAATGATTCGGATAACTAAATTTTTACCAAGCGATGGTGAATTCAGTAAGGGTTATTAAAGACAGTAGCATGTTCCTTAGGGAGAACAAAGCTAAGGGAATGATGGGGGTAGCCATCAGAATCGAGACTATTTAAGTCAGAGAGAAGGGCATCCCTAATAGGGTCAGTATGACAGGAGATAAGTGGGTTATGTGTTGAAGTATTTTGTGGAGAGTAAAACCACACGAGATACAAGTAATGTGCATCCCACGAATTTAGGATTGTCGTGCTCTTCCCTCCCACATATTAAGGTCGACTCGATTGTATAATCGGATATCATGAGATACAAGTAATGTGCATCCCGCGAATTTAGGATCGCGAGCAGAGATGGATGACTTAGTTAGGTTTTTATTTCATCGAGTGTCTTTGAGAATTCCTCATTCCAGGTTAAGCCTCTCGCTTTCTTCAATAGCTGAAAGAGTGGTAATCACTTCTCAAAATATTTGGAGATGAAAAGTTTGAGACCTGCCTACATTCGTGTTAAATTTTGAATATCACGAAGAACCTTTGGCTACTGAACAATGTTGATTTTTATGATTTGATTGGGGTTGTCTTCCATCCCCATTTGGCAGACCAAGTACCCAAGGACCTTCCCAGATTGAACTCTGAATGAGCATTTAGTTTCATTAAGATTCATTTTGTAGTATCTGAGGACCTCAAATGTCTTTGCCAAGTCTTGCAGGTGGTTGTCTTTATGCTTAATTTTGACAAGCATGTCATTTATGTAGACTTCCATAGTGTCACATAGATGTTACTTGAACATTTTAGTGACCATTCATTGCTATGTATCTCCTGTATTCTTGAAACCAAATGGCATGACTTTACAACAATATATGCCAATAGTGATGATGAATAAGGTATTGTCTTGATCGGGGCTGAATAGAGGAATTTGACGGTAAACTGAGTACACATACAGAGAACTCATATGTTCGTGGCTATCTATGGCATATGCCAATTGATCGATCTTTGGAAAAGGAAATTTATCTTAGTGACAAGATTTATTGAGGTCGGTGAATCCTATGCACATTCGCCACTTTTCATTAATTTTATTCACTACTACTCGGTTTGATAGCCAATTGTGTAATTTAATATCTTTAATCGTACTTTCCTCTAGAAGAATCCATATTTCCTCTTCCATGACCTTTGTTTTTTTTCTAGGGTTGTTCGGTGAACCTTTTACGTGATCGCCAGGTATGTCGGGTCCATGTGAAGTTGATAGAACATGACTTCGAAATTGAACCCATGCATATCAAAAGTCTTCCAAACAAACACATCTTATTTTTCATTTAGTAGAGAAATTATTTCTTCCCTTTCCTAGTCGGTAAGTGAGCTGTTGATCAGGAATTTTTTCTCTAAGTGTGAATCATCGAACACTAACTCTTATAATGGTTCCATGAAACTCTCTATGGGAGCAACCCATATCTCTTATACCCCCTATTTTTCATACTTTAATTTTTATTTGGATGTTGTGTCTCCATCCTTAAGCACCTGAAGGTGTGAAAAATGTGGAGGATTTGCCCCCTTTTATAAAAGGCTAAGGGGCCTGCTGATTGGTAATCCCCTGACCATGTTGGTCGACAGCCGCCTCTTCCTCTTCCAAAAGAATCCATGGAGTCCATGCCCTTGCCAACTGACACCCTCATAAGATTGACTATAGGCACCCCTTTCAAAATTTCGTAAAAAAAATGCCAGAAAAATCCAGAAATTGCCAAAAAAATGCCTAAAAATCCCTGAAAATATTGAACCTCAATTTCCTTAAGGAAATCATTTTTTTTTGGGGGGGGGGGGGGGCATTAAGACCCTTACAAACTCTCTAACTCTCTAAGAGGATTAATCTTATGTTCTTATCTCCAATATAATTCTCAGTAAGATTAATCTTACACCCTTATCCTCAATAATTCCCTAGTTTAAACATCCTTCGGTGGAGTCTCAAAATAACACAATCCCAGCAAAACCAGAGGTGCACCTGCACCCCTAAGATAATTTAAAATTCTTCGGGAGATTAATTTCCCACATTATAACTTAAGGCCCCTAGAATTAACCTCGGTCCTTAGAATGGGTTGTCACAACTTCAATTCATCAAAATTGAACTCGACTCTTAGAATTGGTCATCACAAGTTAAGCTCCTTAGAATTGACTTTGGCCCTCAGAATTGGTCATCACAACTTAAGGTCCTCAGAATTTAC
Source organism: Sambucus nigra (assembly GCA_949130495.1). Classification (NCBI taxonomy): domain Eukaryota; kingdom Viridiplantae; phylum Streptophyta; class Magnoliopsida; order Dipsacales; family Adoxaceae; genus Sambucus; species Sambucus nigra. The sequence continues at coordinate 317,550,674 of OX422215.1, read as the reverse complement.
CTCGACCCTTAGAATTGGTCGCCACAACTTATAGTTCTCAGAATTGATCTCGACCCTCAGAATGGGTCGTCATAACTTTAGGTCCTAAAAATTGACCTCGACCCTTAGAATTGGTCATCACAACTTAAGGTCCTCAGAATTAACCTCGGCACTCAGAATTGGTCATCACAACTTAAGGTCCTTATAATTGACCTCTACCCTCAAAGTTGGTCGTCATAACTTAAGGTCCTCGAAATTGACATCGACCATCAAAATTTGTCATCGTAACTTTTGGTCCTTATAATTGACCTCAACCCTCATAATTGGTCTTCACAACTTAAGGTCCTCAGAGTTGACCCCAACCCTCATAATTGGTTGTCAGAACTTAAGGTTCTTTAAATTTACCTCAACCATCAGAATTGGTTGTCATAACTTGGTCTTCACGATTCATCTCGACCATTATAATTGGTCATCGCATCATAAGGTCCTCAGAATTCACCTTGACCCTCAGAATTAACCTTCACAAAATAAGGTTTTAAGAATTAACCTTGACCTGCTGAATTGATCACCCAAACTTTAGTTTCTCAAAATTGAGCTCGACCTTCAAAATTAGTCATCCCCAGCACAACTTTAAAATTGACCTTGGCCCTCATAATTGGTCATCCTTAGCATATCATTATAATTGACCTCGACCCAGTAAATTGGTCTTCCTATACCCTTATAACCAATCTTAACACACCTTTGACCAACTAAATTGATCATCCTCGTCTCCTAAGGTCCTCAAAACTGACCTCAACCCACTAAATCGATCATCATTGTCTCCTGAGGTCCTGAAAATCGACCTCAACTCGCTAAACCAGTCATATTCCATATCCTCAAGTCCTTAAAACTGACCTCAGCCCTCCGAATCAATTAACCTCGTCCTCTAGGTTCGCAAAACTGACCTAAAATCCTATTTCCCAACGTCGATGTGTTGTATATCATTCAACGACCTTCACTTGTTCTAAACTCACCCATCGAGGGGATCTCTATATAAACCCCATCCTAGGACCCTCTAAGAACCTCCTTAGGTCTGTATCACTCACTCATTCTTCAAAAACCCTAGGTCATACTCCAAGTACTGATCTGGAGGCCACTAGGTGCTCCCGGGCCCCATTTGACTCCAGTAAACTTTCTCACGTGAGAGAAATCTCAATGAATCTTCGAAAGGATCTGAATAACCTTTCCAATGATCTTCCCCATGTGCAAATAGACTCATGATTCTGATGAACAGTCTGTTTTACTATCAAAAATTAATTTGGAGGCCATTGGGCTCTCTCGTCCCCGTTTGACTCCAATCGACTTTGATGCCTGAGCAAAAGCTAAATTAATCTTTTAAGGGCTCTTAATACATTTTCCAATAATCTACCCCATGCATAAATTGGCCTTATGGATAAGACAAACCATGTATTTTATCCCAAAAATTGATCTGGAGGCCAACTAGATATCTCGAGCTCCATTTGAATGTTATCAACTCTTCAGCTCGAACGAAGCTGAATGAATCTTTAAAGGGATCTAAATACCCATTCCAACTATCCACCCCCATGCGTGAATCATCCTTACGATACAGACGAACAACCTAAAGGGTCACCAGGAGCGCCTAGGCCCAGTTTGACCTAGGTTAACTCTTCGAACTGAACAAAGATAAATTAAATCTCAATGGAAACTGAATACCCTTTACAGCGGTCCTTCTTAAGTAATAATCGTCCTAACGGTTCGGACGAATGACCCATTTTCGTTCGAGAATTTCATACCTAATGACCAATGGGAACATCTGGCCACCGTTTGACTTAGGTTAACGACCTAACTTGGGAACGAATCAATGGATTCTTAAAGGTATTAGAATACCCTTTCCAACGGTCCACCCCTTGCACGATTCTGACTTACGATTCATGTTTTACGACAATTTTTGGAAAAACCTGCCTTAGGCTGCCGAATGACAACCTCAGGACCCTGCCTATCTACAATGTGTTTCTATACCAATAGGCGGGTCAAGGACCATGCCAATTGGAACCCCTTGGACCTATAAATAGATTTCATGACCTCTCTTTGAAAGGAACCCCTCAACATCCCTCTAAGAAATTCAGAGAGAATTCTCTCGAATTCAGAGTTTTCCCCCACTTTAAAGCCCATTACCCACATTCCTTCCATCCTTTTCATACTCTTTTGAGAAAATTACCACCCATATCCTCAAACCACCATCATCTCATCTTAAGATCAATGCATCTATAATTAAAATCCACTTCAAGTCTTCATAAGGTGGTCTAATTCTTGCCGTTTATCTTTAAATTATCTTATTTTTGCATTAGTTATTTCATTTTCACTTTATTACTTTACTTCATTACATCACATATCTTAATTTTAAACTTTTTATTATTAGTATTCGCACATGCCCAATTTTTATAGAAAAACCCAAAAACAAGAAAATTAAGGTTTGACTGTAAATTCCAAATGGGGAATTCTTATGACATTTTCTCACACAGAAATACCTTTTTCTACATACACACATATAAACAAAGTCCCCGATTAGATTTATGGGTTAAACCCTACCTCGTATTGTCTTCAAACTACGTGAGCTTTGATGCCCCGGGGATACATAGGCCTCTTGGATAAATCTCTAGACTCGAGTCCTCCCACATACATTTGTTACTTTGTCCTTATCGTATATCTATAGTAGGGTGTAACCATGCCAATGGCACGGTGACAATATTTTATTGAATTCATTATTCCTCAAATATATTAGCTTTAACCATTATAAAGTAGTTGAGAATTTTAAACCCGAAAGGAAAATAAACACATTGACTGTGTTTGTGGTGCCAGGGAGTTAGTATTTTAAATAAATTAACATGATAAGATAAAAATTGGAAGTTAATTTTAAATAAAATAATGTCTTTTACTAATAAAACTTCTAATCGATGTTGAATTATTGATTTGATATTTATCATATTTATTTGTTTTAATTGTTAAATAGATACTTATGATGGTGTGGTGATATTCAAACTATAATCCATATTAATATCATGGTAGAATAATTCTCTTAAACATATATATATTTGGAATGACAAAATATAACAAACTAACATATGACAGTGTCTATCATACTAATTTAGTTTTTGACGAAATATACAAACTAATATATGAGTGTGTTAATTATACTAATTTAGTTCTTTACAAAACAGAACAAACTAACTTGGTATTGATGGAACTGATTTAGTTTTAAAGTATGATTAAAAAGTAATGGCATGACACAATGTAAACGATTGAGTAAAAACTATTAGTATACACTTTTTTATATATAGATAATTCTTTTTATTAACTTTTCTATATAAATAAAAAGTTATTTTGTATGTTTTTACTTAAAATTTTAACCTTATGTAATTTCTAAATAAAAAACAAAGAAGCTAACAATAAAAAGTACATTCTTATCGCCATGCACTGGTCCATATTGGTTGAAAAGAATGACAATTTGGTAATAATCCAACGGTTAGAAAAAGGAAACGACCACCCCACGAAAAGCATTTTGTTTATGACAAAAACATCATTTTCGCTGTAAGTAGGAAATTATGTTATTTTACATAATTGAATACTTTTTGTATTAATTTTTTTTAATGAAATAAGAATCTGATTCAAAATTACTGTTTACTAATTTCCATTTAGTCATTTTTTACAACAAATGAGTAGTTTAATAAGATCTAATTTCTTTTTTAACGGGTATAAATAGTGTATTTATAGTTTAAATTATGTCCAAAAACTAAGTACTACCTTATTTTCCAATTAATAACTCATTTTCCATTTAAAATCCCTCGATGAATAGTTTCATGTCTATAATATTTACTGTGCAATGTAGGATATGCCTACCATATCTTTTGAGATATTACTTTTGGCTACATATGTACTTCGTAGTACCATACGTATGATTAGAAATAGATAAGATGCCATCACCTTTGCCAACCCATCTTCATCTAGTTTTTCAAATCTTCTTGATTAGACAACAACCATACTACAAATACATAGCTTTATCATACCAATCTTAGTTTAATGAATAATAAACGAAAACTTCAGTTATTGTCATACACAACTAATTAATGGTTAAACTAATTATTTAGAAAAGTAAATAATTAGATCCATCGTGATCAAAAGAAACTAAAACAGTAAAAACTTAGATCCATCATGATCAAAATAATTAGATCCATCATATTTTATCAATTTATACAAACAGTCCTATAAAATAATTAATAGAACAAAACAAAGTCAAATCAATGCAAGCTTTTGTTAAAAATACTACGACATTGAGAATAGGAAAAGTGAATACCTAAATGAGGAAAAGTGAACACCGACACCGATCAATTGCAACCATTGAGAAATAAGAAAACTCTGTCAGCTCTAGTTTCCCACCATGACAGCAATAAAGACATAATTTTGAAGTATGAAATACTAAAACACCATAACACAACATATTATTATGGATATAATACCTCAATGAGAAAAAATAGGTCCATTACGTTTAAATGTCCTATCAGGAATTGATCACCTCTTAAACTTGTTCGGGAGGCACGGGACTATTACTCTGAATAAGCATCTACTTGAGATCATAAAACACATCATAATAGGTAAAAAAGTGCGACAGCTCAATAAACATCAGAATAGGTAAAAAAGTTGACGCGACTAAGAACGTGTCTCAGAAGTGCATACCCTCTAGGCTCAAGTGCAAGCCTGTCGCTCAAGTAATAATCCGATAAGTTGGGTATCGATCATCAGGGAAATAGGACAACAGGGTTGTAACGACGTTGGACAGACGAAGGAATCCTAACTCTGACTCTAAAGAAAAAGAAAAGATGATTGGTTTGGAGATTGACTACAACTAAATGCAATTTTTGAAAATATTTATTTAATGAACTAAAGTATGAATTCACTACACCAAAGTATGACTTGGTCCGTGACCATTTCGGGCGTGACCATTTTGGTGGGTCGAGGCCCAAGTCGGTGACCAAAAAATGGTCACGGATGAGAGGGGTCACGTCATATGGTCGCGGACTTAGGTTGTGACCCTTGTCGTGACGGGTCGCGGCCCTCATCCGTGACCCACAACCGTGACAAATTGGTCGCGACCAAAGTCCGAGACCCATAATCGTGACAAAAAATAAAAAAAGAATTGGTTGCGGCCCTAATCCGTGACCCACAACCATGACAAATTGGTCACGACCAAAGTCCGAGACCCACAACCGTGACAAAAAAATATTAAAAAAATTGGTCGCGGCCCTCACCCGTGACCCACAACCGTGACAAATTGGTCGCGGACAAAGTCCGCGACTCATGACAGTGACAAAAAAATTAAAAAAAAGTGGTCGCGGCCCAAGTCCGTGACCCACAACCGTGACGAAAAAAATTGTCGCGGACTTTGGCCGCGACCATTTTTATGCGTGACGAAAAAAATAAAAATGGTCATGGACAAAGTCCATGACCATATTTAACTATAATTTTAAAAAAAAATGTATTATTTTGGTCCAATCCTAAAATTGGGGGCCCTGTGAGTGCACCGTCAGTTGCTGCGTGTAACGTTGGACGCGTACGAGGTGTTACAAATATTTATTATTGATAAAACTAATCAAAAAAATCACAAATTGTGAATAAAGAACGTTGTTAATAAACAAATATATATACAAACTTAAAAATATTACACGTCTTAATAATTCACAGACCAAAAAAAAATTTGAACTGAATTTCCTCTATTTTCTTGACATTCCAAAACCTATAAATGTAAAACCTTCTTATTATAAAGCCCGCACGGCCATAAAATTCAACAATAAAATAATAAAATCCCGCACGGACATAAAACTAAACAATAAAAGCCCGCACGGCTGTAACACATAAAAAACAAAATCCTGAATGTCCACAACATATAAACAATCTTCATGTTGTAAACCATTACCTCCTTCATTTGTTCCGCGTGCAAAAATCCTACAAATGATATGATACATAAAAAAAATATCAGTAACCAAGTAGTTTTACAAAAAAATTAATCAAGCTGAAAAATTGCATATATGAGTTAAAATTATCAACATATCAATATTTTATGCCTAAGTCTAGAAATTCTCAAATTATCGTCGTATTATCAAACTGGGAGTGTTGCGGCTGCGCGGTCAGTTCTTATGAGTTACATTGGTCCCGTGGGAGGTGTTGGTGCCACCCACGGGGCCGTTCAGGGGCTGTTTCGAGTTTTAACCCTTTAACGCCATGTTTTTACGCCTAAGTCTAGAAATATGCAAATTACCGTCATATTTTAAAACCGGGAGTACCACAGTTGCATGGTCAGTTCCTACAAGTTACATTGGTGCCCTGGTAGGTGTTGGTTCCACCCACGGGGCCGTTCGGGGGCTGTTTCAAGTTTTCACCCTCTAACGCCATGTTTTTATGCCTAAATCTAGAAATATGCAAATTACCATCATATTCTCAAATCGGGAGTGTCGCGGCTACGCGGTCAGTTCCTACGAGTTGCATTGGTCCCGTGGGAGGTGTTGGTGCCACCCACGGGGCCGTTCGGGGGCTGTTTTGGGTTTTCATCCTCTAACGCCATATTTTTATGCCTAAGTCTAGAAATATGCAAACTACCGTCGTATTCTCAGATCGGGAGTACCGCGGTTGTGTGGTAAGTTCTAACGAGTTACATTAGTGCCGTGGGTGGTGTTGGTGCCACCCAAGGGGCCGTTCGGGGGCTGTTTCGAGTTTTCACCCTCTAACGCCATATTTTTAAGCCTAAGTCTACAAATATGCAAATTATCATCATATTCTCAAACTGGGAGGCCCGTGACTGCGGGGTCAGTTCCTACTGGTTACATTGGTCCCGTGGGAGGTGTAAGTGCCACCCACGGGGTCGTTCAGGGGTTGTTTCGAGTTTTCACCCTCTAACCCCATGTTTTGATTAAGTCTAGAAATATGCAAATTACCGTCGTATTCTCAAATCGGGAGTTTCATAGCTGTACGGTCAGTTCCTACGAGTTACATTGGTCCTGTGGGAGGTGTTAGTGCCACCCAAGAGGTCGTTCGGGTGTTGTTTCGAGTTTTCACCCTCTAACGCCATGTTTTTATGCCCAAGTCTAGAAATAAGAAAATTACCATCATATTCTCAAACCGGGAGTGCCGCGGCTGCGTGGTTAGTTGCTACGAGTTACATTAGTCCAGTGGAAGGTGTTGGTGCCACCGACGGGGCCGTTCGGGGGCTGTTTTAGGTTTTTTCCCTCTAACGCCATGTTTTTATGCCTAAGTCTAAAAATATCCAAATTACCGTCGTATTCTCAAATCGGGAGTACTGTGGCTGCGCGGTCAGTTCCTACGAGTTACATTGGTCCCGTGGGAGGTGTTGGTTCCCCCCACAGGGCCGTTCGGGGACCATTTTGGATTTTCACCCTCTAACACCGTGTTTTTAACCCTCTATCTAAAAATACGAAAATTATCGCCGTATTTTCAAATTGGGAGTCCCATGACTGCGTGCTCACTTCCTACGAGTTACATTAGTCCCGTGGGAGGTGTTGGTGCCTCCCACAGGGCCGTTCGGGGGTTGTTTCGAGTTTTCACCCTCTAACGCCATATTTTTAAGCCTAAGTCTAAAAATATGCAAATTATCATCGAATTCTCAAATCAGGAGACCCACGACTGTGGGGTCAGTTCCTACAAGTTACATTGGTCCCATGGGAGGTGTTGGTGCCACCCACGGGGTCGTTCGGGTGTTGTTTCGAGTTTTCACCCTCTAACGCCATGTTTTTATGCCTAAGTCTAGAAATATGAAAATTACCGTCGTATTCTCAAATCGGGAGACCCACGACTGCGGGATTAGTTCCTACGAGTTACATTGGTCCAGTGGGAGGTGTTGGTGCCACCCACGGGGCCGTTTGGGTGTTGTTTCGAGTTTTCACCCTCTAACGCTATGTTTTTATGCCTAAGTTTAGAAATACGTAAATTACCGTCGTATTCTCAAACTGGGAGTACCGCGGCTACACGGTCAGTTCCTACGAGTTACATTGGTCCCGTGGGAGGTGTTGGTGCCACCCATGAGGCCGTTCGGGGGTTATCTCGAGTTTTCACCCTCTAACGCCATCTTTTTAAGCCTAAGTCTAGATATATGTAAATTACCATCGTATTCTCAAATCGGAAGTCCCGTGACTGCGCGGTCAGATTTTACGAGTTACATTGGTCCCGTGGGAGGTATTGGTTCCTCCCACGGGGCTGTTCGGGGACTATTCTGGATTTTCACCCTCTAACACCATGTTTTTAACCCTATGTCTAGAAATATGTAAATTATCGCCGTATTCCCAAACCGGGAGTCCCGCAGCTGCGTGGCAGTTCTTATGAGTTACATTGGTCTCATGGGACGTGTTGGTGCCACCCACGGGGCCGTTCGGGGGCTGTTTTGGGTTTTCACCCTCTAACGCCATGTTTTTTTGCCTAAGTCAAGAAATATGAAAATTACCATCGTATTCTCAAACCGGGAGTACCGTGGTTGCGCGGTCAATTCCTACTACTTACATTGGTCCCGTGGGAGGTGATGGTGCCACCCATGGGGCTGTTCGGGGGTTGTTTCGAGTTTTCACCCTCTAACGCCATGTTTCTAAGCCTAAGTCTAAAAATATGTAAATTACTTTCGTATTCTAAAATTGGGAGTCCGGTGACTGCGCGGTCGATTTCTACAAGTTACACTGGTCCCGTGGGAGCTGTTGGTGCCTCCCACGGGGCCGTTCGAGGACTCTTTTGGATTTTCACCCTCTAACGCCGTGTTTTTAACCCTAAGTATAAAAATATGCAAATTATCATCGTATTCTCTAACCGGGTGTTCAGTTCCTACGAGTTACATTAGTCCCGTGGGAGATATTGGTGCCTCCCACGGGGCCGTTCAGGGGCTGTTTTGAGTTTTCACCCTCAAACGCCATATTTTTAAGCCTAAGTCTAACAATATGCAAATTATCGTCATATTATCAAGTCGGGAGACCCACGACTACGGGGTCAGTTCCTACGAGTTATATCGGTCCCGTGGGAGGTGTTGGTGCCACCCACGGGGCCGTTCGGGTGTTGTTTCGAGTTTTCACTCTCTAACGCCATGTTTTTTTGCCTAAGTCTGGGAATATGCAAATTGCCATTGTATTCTCAAACCGGGAGTGCTCCGGCTGCGCAGCCAGTTCCTATGAGTTACATTGGTCCATGGGGGGTGCTGGGGCCACCCACGGGGCCGTTCGGGTGTTGTTTTGAGTTTTCACCCTCTAACGCCATGTTTTTATGCCTAAGTCTGGAAATATGTAAATTACCATCGTATTCTCAAATCGAGAGACCGACGACTGCGGGATTAGTTCCTACGAGTTACATTGGTCCCGTGGGAGGTGTTGGTGCCACCCACGGGGCCGTTCGGGTGTTGTTTCGAGTTTTCACCCTCTAACGCCCTATTTTTAAGCCTAAGTCTAGAAATATGCAAATTATCATCGTATTCTCAAATCAGGAGTCCCGTGACTGTGTGGTCAGTTTCTAAGAGTTACATTGGTCCCGTGGGAGGTGTTGGTTCCTCTCACAGGGTCGTTCGCGGACTGTTTTGGATTTTCACCCTCTAACGCCATGTTTTTAACCCTGAGTCTTGAAATATGCAAACTATTGTCGTATTCTCAAACCGGGAGTCCCGCGGCAGTATGGTCAGTTCCTACGAGTTACATTGATCCCGTAGGAGGTGTTGGTGCCTCCCACGGGGCCGTTCGGGGGCTGTTTCGAGTTTTCACCCTCTAACGCCATGTTTTTAAGCCTAAGTATAGAAATATGCAAATTATCTTCGTATTCTCAAATCGGGAGACCTGTGACTGCGGGGTCGGTTCCTACGAGTTACATTGGTCCCGTGAGAGGTGTTGGTGCCACCCACGGGACCGTTCGAGGGTTGTTTCGAGTTTTCACCCTTTAACCCCATGTATTGCTTAAGTCCAGACATATGCAAATTACCATTGTATTCTCAAATCGAGAGTACCGCGGTTGCATGGTCAATTACTACGAGTTACATCGGTCCCGTAGGAGGTGTTGGTGCCACTACGGGGCCATTCTGGGGATGTTTCGAGTTTTCACCCTCTAACGCCATGTTTTTAAGCCTAAGTCTAGAAATATGTAAATTATCATCTTATTCTCAAACTGAGAGACCCGCGGCTGCGCGGTCATTTCCTACGAGTTACATTGGTCCCATGGGAGGTGTTGGTGCCACCCACGGGACCATTCGGGGGCTGTTTTGGGTTTTCAACCTCTAACAACAAGTTATTATACCTAAGTCTAAAAATATGCAAATTATCGTCATATTCTCAAAACAGGAGTACCGCGGTTGCGCGGTCAGTTCCTACAAGTTACATTGGCCCCGTGGTAGGAGTTGGTGCCACCCACGGGGCCGTTCAGGGGCTCTTTCAAGTTTTCACCCTATAATACCATGTTTTTAAGCTTATGTCTAGAAATATTCAAATTAGCATCATATACTCAAATCGGGATACCCGTGACTACGGGGTCAGTTCCTACGAGTTACATTGGTCCCGTGGGAGGTGTTGGTGCCACCCATGGGGCCGTTCGGGGGTTGTTTCGAGTTTTCACCCTCAAACACCCTATTTTTATGCCTAAGTCTAGAAATATGCAAATTACCATCGTATTCTCAAATATGGAGTCCCGTGACTGCGCGGTCAGTTTCTATGAGTTACATTGGTCCCGTGGGAGGTATTGGGTCCTCTCATAGGGCCGTTCGGGGACTGTTTTGGATTTTCACCCTCTAACGCCATGTTTTAACCCTAAGTCAATAAATATGAAAATTATCGTCGTATTCTCAAACCAGGAGTCCTGCGGCTGCGTGGTCAGTTCCTACAAGTTACATTGATCCCGTGGAAGGTTTTGGTGCCTCCCACGGGGCCGTTCGGGGGTTGTTTCGAGTTTTCACCCTCTAACACCATGTTCTTAAGCCTAAGTATAGAAATATGCAAATTATCTTCGTATTCTCAAACCGGGAGTCCCGCGACTGCGGGGTCAGTTCCTACTAGTTACATTGGTCCCGTGAGAGGTGTTGGTGCCACCCACGGGGCCGTTCAGGGGTTGTTTCGAGTTTTCACCCTCTAACGTCATGTTTTTAAGCATGAGTCTAGAAATATGCAAATTATCATCATATTCTCAAACCGGGAGACCCGCGGCTGCGTGGTCGGTTCCTACGAGTTACATTGGTCCAGTGGGAGGCGTTCGTGCCACCCACGGGGCCGTTCGGGGGTTGTTTCGAGTTTTTACCCTCTAACCCCATATTTTCCTTAAGTCTAGAAATATGCAAATTACGGTCGTATTCTCAAACCAGGAGTACCGCGGCTGCGCAGTTAGTTTCTATGAGTTACATTGGTCCCGTGGGAGGTGTTGGGGCCACCCACGGGGCCGTTCGGGGGCTATTTCGGGTTTTCACCCTCTAACGCCATGTTTTTAAGCATAAGTCTATAAATATACAAATTATCATTGTATTCTCATACCGGGAGTCCCACGGCAGCATGGTCGGTTCCAACAAGATACATTGGTCCCGTGGGAGGTGTTGGAGCCACCCACGGGGCCGTTCGGGGGCGCTTTAGGGTTTTCACCCTCTAACGCCATTTTGTAACCCTAAGTCTAGAAATATGCAAATTATCTTTGTATTCTCAAACCGGGAGTTCTGCGGCTGCGTGGTCAGTTCCTACGAGTTACATTGGTCCCGTCGTAGGTGTTGGTGCCACCCACGGGGTCATTCGGGAGCTGTTTCGAGTTTTCACCATCTAACGCCATGTTTTGCTTAAGTCTAGAAATATGCAAATTACCATCATATTTTCAAACCGGGAGTGTCGCGGCTGCGCGGTCAGTTCCTACGAGTTACATTGGCCTCGTGAAAGGTGTTGGTTCCACTCACGGGGCCGTTCGGGTGTTGTTTCAAGTTTTCACCCTCTAACACCATATTTTTATGCCTAAGTCTAGAAATATGCATATTACCGTTGTATTCTCAAATCGGGAGTGCCGCGGCTGCGCGGTCAGTTCCTACGAGTTATATTGGTGCCGTGGGAGGTGTTGGTGCCTCCCACGGGGTCGTTCGGGGGTTGTTTTGGATTCTCCCCCACTAACGCCATGTTTTGCCTAAGTCTAGAAATATGGAAATTCTCATCAAATTCTAAAACCGAGAGTCCCGTGGCTGCGCGGTCAGTTCCTATGAGTTACATTGGTTCCGTGGGAGGTGTTGGTGCCACCCACGGGGTCGTTCGGGTGTCGTTTCGAGTTTTCACCCTCTTATGCCATGTTTTTTTGCCTAAGTCAAGAAATTCTCAAATTACCGTCGTATTCTCAAACTGGGAGTGTTGCGGCTGCGCGATCAGTTCCTACGAGTTACATTTGTCCCGTGGGAGGCGGTTGTGCCATCCACGGGGCCGTTCGGGTGTTGTTTCGAGTTTTCAACCTCTAACTCCATGTTGTTATTACTAAGTCTAGAAATATGCAAATTACCGTCGTATTCCCAAATCAGGAGTGTCACGGCTGCGCGGTCAGTTCCTACGAGTTACATTGGTCTCGTAAGAGGTGTTGGTTCCACCCAAGGGGCCGTTCGGGTGTTGTTTCGAGTTTTCACCCTCTAACACCATGTTTTTATGCCTGAGCCTAGAAATATGCAAATTACCATCGTAGTCTCAAACCGATAGTGTCGCGGCTGCGCGGCCAGTTCCTTCGAGTTACATTGGTCTCGTGAGAGGTGTTGGTTCCACCCACGGGTCGTTTGGGTGTTGTTTCGAGTTTTCACCCTCTAACACCATATTTTTATGCCTAAGCCTAGAAATATGCATATTACCATCATATTCTCAAACCGGGAGTGTCGGGGCTGCGCGATCAGTTCCTACGAGTTACATTGGTACCGTGGGAGGTGTTGGTGCCTCCCACGGGGCCGTTCGGGGGTTGTTTCGGATTCTCCCCCATTAACGCCATGTTTTGCCTAAGTCTAAAAATATGCAAATTCTCTTCAAATTCTCAAACCAAGAGTCCCGTGGCTGCGCGCTCAGATCCTACGAGTTACAATGGTCCCGTGGGAGTTGTTGTTGCCACCCACGGGGCCGTTCGGGTGTTGTTTCGAGTTTTAACCCTCTAACGCCATGTTTTTATGCCTAAGTCTAAAAATTCTCAAATTACCGTCGTATTCTCAAACTGGGAGTGCTGCGGCTACGTGGTCAGTTCCTACGAGTTACATTGGTCCCGTGGGAGGTGTTGGTGCCACCCACGGGGTCGTTCGGGGGTTGTTTCGAGTTTTCACTCTCTAACGTCATGTTTTTAAGCCTAAGTCTAGAAATATGAAAATTCTAGTCAAATTCTCAAACCGAGAGTCCCGTGGCTACGCGGTATGTTTCTACGAGTAACGTTGGTCCCGTGGGAGGTGTTGTGGCCACCCACGGGGCCGTTCGAGTGTTGTTTCGAGTTTTTACCCTCTAACGCAATGTTTTTATGCCTAAGTCTACAAATTCTCAAATTACCGTCGTATTCACAAACTTAGAGTGCTGCGGTTGCACGGTCATTTCCTACGAGGTACAATGGTCCCGTGGGAGGTGTTGGTGCCACCCACGGGGTCGTTCGGGGGCTGTTTTGAGTTTTCACCCTCTAACGCCATGTTTTTATGCCTAAGTCTAGAAATATGCAAATTACCATCATATTCTGAAGTCGGGAGTACCGCGGTTGCGTGGTCAGATCCTACGAATTACATTGGTCCCGTGGTAGGTCTTGGTGCCACCCAGGGGCCGTTCGAGGGTTGTTTCGTGTTTTTACCCTCTAACGCCACGTTTTTCTTAAGTCTAGAAATATGCAAATTACCGTCATATTCTCAAATCGAGAGTGTCGCGACTGGGTGGTCAGTTCCTACGAGTTATATTGGTCCCGTACGAGGTGTTGGTGCCACCCACGGGGCCGTTCGGGTGTTGTTTCAAGTTTTCACCCTCGAACGCCATGTTTTTATGCCTAAGTCTAGAAATATGCAAATTCTCATCAAATTCTCCAACCGAGAGTCCGGTGGCTACGCGGTTAGTTCCTACGAGTTACATTGGTCCCGTGGGAGGTGGTTGTGCCGCCCACGGGGTCGTTCGGGTGTTGTTTCGAGTTTTCACCCTCTAACGCCATGTTTTTTTGCCTAAGTCTAGAAATTCTCAAATTACCGTCGTATTCTCAAACGGGGAGTGATGCGGTTGCGCGATCAGTGCCTACAAGTTACATTTGTCCCGTGGGAGGTGTTGGTGCCATCCACGGGGCCGTTCGGGTGTTGTTTCGAGTTTTCACCCTCTAACGCCATGTTTTTATGCCTAAGTCTAGAAATTCTCAAATTACCGTCGTATTCTCGAACTGGGAGTGCTGCGGCTGCGCGGTCAGTTCCTACGAGTTACATTGGTCTCGTGGGAGGTGTTGGTGACACCCACGTGGCCATTTGGGGGCTGTTTTGAGTTTTCACCCACTAACGCCATGCTTTTATGCCTAAGTCTAGAAATATGCAAATTACCGTCATATTCTGAAATCGGGAGTACCGCGCTTGCGTGGTCAGTTCCTACGAATTACATTGGTCCCGTGGTAGGTCTTGGTGCCACCCACGGGGCCGTTCGAGGGCTGTTTCATGTTTTTACCCTCTAATGCCATGTTTTTCTTAAGTCTAGAAGTATGCAAATTACCGTCGTATTCTCAAATCGAGAGTGTCGCGACTGGGCGGTCAGTTCCTACGAGTTATATTGGTCCCGTAAGAGGTGTTGGTGCCACCCACAAGGCCGTTCGGGTGTTGTTTCAAGTTTTCACCCTCTAACGCCATGTTTTTATGCCTAAGTCTAGAAATATGCAAATTCTCCAATCGAGAGTCCCGTGGCTGCGCGGTCAGTTCCTACAAGTTACATTTATCCCGTGGGAGGTGTTGGTGCCATCCAGGGGGCCGTTCGGGGGCTGTTTCGAGTTTTCACCCTCTAACGCCATGTTTTTATGACTAAGTCTAGAAATATGCAAATTACCGTCGTATTCTCAAACCAGGAGTGTCGCGGCTGCGCGGTCAGTTCCTACGAGTTACATTGGTCTCGTGAGAGTTGTTGGTTCCACCCACGAGGCCGATCGGGTGTTGTTTCGAGTTTTCCCCCTCTAACACCATGTTTTTATGCCTAAGTCTAGAAATATGCATATTACCGTTGTATTCTCAAACTGGGAGTGCTGCGACTGCGCGGTCAGTTCCTACGAGTTATCTTGGTACCGTGGGATGTGTTGGTGCCTCCCACGGGGCCGTTCGGGGGTTGTTTTAGATTCTTCCCCACTAACGCCATGTTTTGCCTAAGTCTAGAAATATGCAAATTATCATCAAATTCTCTAACCGAGAGTCCCCTGGCTGCGCAGTCAGTTCCTATGAGTTACATTGGTCCCGTGGGAGGTGTTGGAGCCACCCACGGGGTCGTTCGGGTGTCGTTTCGAGTTTTCACCCTCTTACGCCATGTTTTTTTGCCTAAGTCCAGAAATTCTCAAATTACCAACGTATTCTCAAACTGGGAGTGCTGCGGCTGCGCGATCAGTTCCTACGAGTTACATTTATCCCGTGGGAGGCGTTGGTGCCATCCACGGGGCCATTCGGGTGCTGTTTTGAGTTTTCATCCTCTAACTCCATGTTGTTATGACTAAGTCTAGAAATATGCAAATTACCGTCGTATTCTCAAATCGGGAGTGTCGCGGCGGCGCGGTGAGTTCCTACGAGTTACATTGGTCTCGTAAGAGGTGTTGGTTCCACCCACGGGGTCGTTCGGGTGTTGTTTCGAGTTTTCTCCCTCTAACACCATGTTTTTATGCCTAAGCCTAGAAATACGCAAATTACCATCATATTCTCAAACCGATAGTGTCGCGGTTGCGCGGTCAGTTCCTTCGAGTTACATTGGTCTCGTGAGAGGTGTTGGTTCCACCCACGGGGCCGTTTGGGTGTTGTTTCGAGTTTTCACCCTCTAACACCATATTTTTATGCCTAAGCCTAGAAATATGTAAATTACCATCATATTCTCAAATCGAGAGTGTCGTGACTGCGCGGTCAGTCCCTATAAGTTACATTAGTCTCGTGGGAGGTGTTGGTTCCACCCACGGGGCCGTTCGTGTGTTGTATTGAGTTTTCACCCTCTAACACCATGTTTTTATGCCTAAGTCTAGAAATATGCAATTTACCATCATATTCTCAAACCGGGAGTGTCGCGACTGTGCAGTCTGTTACTACGAGTTACATTGGTCCCATGGGAGGTGCTGGTGCCTCCCACGGGGCCGTTCGGGGGTTGTTTCAGATTCTCCCCCACTAACGCCATGTTTTGCCTAAGTCTAGAAATATGCAAACTCTCATCAAATTCTCAAACCGAGAGTCCCGTGGCTGCACCGTCAGTTCCTACGAGTTACATTGGTCCCGTGGGAGGTGTTATTGCCACCCACGGGGCCGCTCGGGTGTTGTTTTGAGTTTTCACCCTCTAACGCCATATTTTTATGCCTAAGTCTAGAAATTCTAAAATTACTATCGTATTCTCAAACTGGGAGTGCTGCGGCTACGCGGTCTGTTCCTACGAGTTACATTGGTCCCGTGGGAGGTGTTGGTGCCACCCACGGGGTCGTTCAGGGGTTGTTTCGAGTTTTCACTCTCTAACGCCATGTTTTTATGCCTAAGTCTAGAAATATGCAAATTCTCATCAAATTCTCAAACCGAGAGTCTCGTGGCTGCGCGGTCAATTTCTACGAGTAACATTGGTCCCGTGGGAGGTGTTGTTGCCACCCACGGGGCCGTTCTGGTGTTGTTTCGAGTTTTTACCCTCTAACACCATGTGTTTATGCCTAAGTCTTAAAATTATCAAATTACCATTGTATTCTCAAACTGAGAGTTCTGCGGCTGCACGGTCATTTCCTACGAGTTACATTGGTCTCATGGGAGGTGTTGGTGGCACCCACGGGGCCGTTCGGGGGCTATTTCGAGTTTTCACCCTCTAACGCCATGTTTTTATGCCTAAGTCTAGAAATATGCAAATTACCATCATATTCTAAAATCGGGAGCACCTCGGTTGCATGATCAGATCCTACGAATTACATTGGTCCCGTGGTAGGTCATGGTGCCACCCACGGGACCGTTCGAGGGCTGTTTCATTTTTTTACCCTCTAATGCCATATTTTTCTTAAGTCTAGAAATATGAAAATTATCATCGTATTCTCAAATCGAGAGTGTCGCGACTGGGCGATCAGTTCCTACGAGTTATATTGGTCCCGTAAGAGGTGTTGGTTCCACCCACGGGGCCGTTCGGGTGCTGTTTCAAGTTTTCACCCTCTAACGCCATGTTTTTATGCCTAAGTCTAGAAATATGCAAATTCTCATCAAATTCTCCAACCGAGAGTCCTGTGGCTGAGCGGTCAGTTCCTACGGGTTACATTGGTCCTGTGGGAGGTGGTTGTGCCACCCACGGGGTCGTTCGGGTGTTGTTTCGTGTTTTCACCCTTTAACGCTACGTTTTTTTGCCTAAGTCTAGAAATTCTCGAATTACCGTCATATTCTCAAACGGGGAGTGCTGCGGTTGCGCGATCAGTGCCTACGAGTAACATTTGTCCCGTGTGAAGTGTTAGTGCCATCCACGGGGCCGTTCGGGTGTTGTTTCGAGCTTTTACCCTCTAACGCCATGTTTTTATGCCTAAGTCTATAAATATGCAAATTACGGTCATATTCTCAAACCGGGAGTGTTGCGGTTGCACGGTCAGTTCCTACGAGTTACATTGGTCTCGTGGGAGGTGTTGGTTCCACCCACGAGGCCGTTCGGGTGTTGTTACGAGTTTTCACCCTCTAACACCATATTTTTATGCTTAAGTCTAGAAATATGCAATTAACCATCGTATTCTCAAATCGGGAGTGTCGCGGTTGCATGATCAATTCCTAGGAGTTACATTGGTCCCGTGGGAGGTGTTGGTGCCTCCCACGGGGCCGTTCGGGGATTGTTTCGGATTCTCCCCCACTAACGTCGTGTTTTGCCTAAGTCTAGAAATATGCAAATTACTGTCGTATTCTCAAACCGAGAGTATCGCGACTGGGCGGTCAGTTCCTACGAGTTATATTGGTCTCGTAAGAGGTGTTGGTGCCACCCATAGGGGCCGTTCAGGTGTTGTTTCAAGTTTTCACCCTCTAACGCCATGTTTTTATGCCTAAGTCTATAAATATGCAAATTACTGTCATATTCTCAAACCGAGAGTGTTGCGGTTGCGCGGTCAGTTCCTACGAGTTACATTGGTCTCGTGGGAGGTGTTGGTTCCACCCACGAGGCCGTTCGGGTGTTGTTACGAGTTTTCACCATCTAACACCATATTTTTATGCTTAAGTCTAGAAATATGCAATTAACCATCGTATTCTCAAATCGGGAGTGTCGCGGTTGCATGATCAATTCCTAGGAGTTACATTGGTCCCGTGGGAGGTGTTGGTGCCTCCCACGGGGCCGTTCGGGGGTTGTTTCGGATTCTCCCCCACTAACGTCGTGTTTTGCCTAAGTCTAGAAATTCTCAAATTACCATCATATTCTCAAACGGGGAGTGCTGCGATTGCACGATCAGTGCCTACGAGTTACATTTGTCCCGTTGGAGGTGTTGGTGCCACCCACGGGGCCGTTCGGGTGTTGTTTTGAGTTTTCACCCTCTAATGCCATATTTTTATGCCTATGTCTAGAAATTCTCAAATTACCATCGTATTCTCAAACTGGGAGTGCTGCGGCTGCGCGGTCAGTTCCTATGAGTTACATTGGTACCGTGGGAGGTGTTGGTGCCACCCACGGGACCGTTCGGGGGCTGTTTTGAGTTTTTACCCACTAACGCCATGTTTTTATGCCTAAGTCTAGAACTAAGCAAATTACCATCATATTCTGAAATCGGGAGTACCACGGTTGCGTTTTCCGTTCCTACGAGTTACATCGGTCCCGTGATAGGTGTTGGTGCCACCCACGGGGCCGTTCGGGGGTTGTTTCGAGTTTTCACCCTCTAACGCCATGTTTTTTTTAAGTCTAGAAATATGCAAATTACCATCGTATTCTCAAACTGAGAGTGTCGCGACTGCGAGGTCAGTTCCTATGAGTTAAATTGGTCCCGTGGGAGGTGTTGGTGCCACCGCGGGGCCGTTCGGGTGTTATTTCGAGTTTTCATCCTCTAATGCCATATTTTTATGCCTAAGTCTAGAATATGCAAATTATCGTCATATTCTCAAATCGGGAGTGTCGCGGTTGCGCGGTCAGTTCCTACGAGTTACATTAGTCCCTAGGAGGTGTCGGTGCCACCCACGTGGCCGTTCGGGGGCTGTTTTGGGTTTTCACCCTCTAACGCCAATTTTTATGCCTAAGTCTAGAAATATGCAAATTACCGTCGTATTCTTAAACCGGGAGTACCGCTATTGCGTGGTCAGTTCCTACGAGTTACATTTTTCCCATGGTTGGAGTTGGTGCCACCCACGGGGCCGTTCGGGGGTTGTTTCGAGTTTTCACCCTCTAACACCATGTTTTTAAGCCTAAATCTAGAAATATGCAAATTAGCATCGTATTGTCAAACTGGGATACCCACGACTGCGGGGTCAGTTCCTACGAGTTACATTGGTCCCATGGGAGGTGTTGGGACCACCCACGGGGCCGTTCGAGGGTTGTTTCGGTTTTTCACCCTCTAATGCCATATTTTTAAGCATAAGTCTAAAAATATACAAATTATCATCGTATTCTCAAACTGGGAATCCCGCGGCTGCGTGGTCGGTTCCTACGAGATACATTGGTCCCATGGGAGGTGTTGGAGCCACCCACGGGGCCATTCGGGGGGGGCTGTTTTCGGTTTTTACCCTCTAACACCATGTTTTTAATCCTAAGTCTAGAAATATTCAAATCATCATCGTATTCTCAAACCGAGAGTACCGCGGTTGTGTGGTCAATTCCTACGAGTTACATTGGTCCCGTGGGTGGTGTCGGTGCCACCCACGGGGTCTTTCGGGGGATATTTTGGATTTTCACCCTCTAACGCCATATTTTTAAGCCTAAATCTAGAAATATTCAAATTATCGTCGTATTCTCAAATTGGGAGTCCCATGACTCCACGGTCAGTTCCTATGAGTTACATTAGTCCCGTGGGAGGTGTTGGTGCCTCCCTGGGGGCCGTTCGGGGGCTGTTTTGGGTTTTCACCCTCTAACGCCAAGTTTTTAAGCATAAGTCTAGAAATTTGCAAATTATGGTCGTATTCCCGAGTCGGGAGTCTCGTGGCTGCGTGGTATGTTCCTACGAGTTACATTGGTCCTTGGGAGGTGTAGGTGCCACCCACGGGGCCCTTTGGGGGCTGTTTTGGGTTTCACCCTCTAACGCCATGTTTTTATGCCTAAGTCTAGAAATATACAAATTACCGTCGTATTCTCAAATCGGGAGTGTCGCGACTGCGCAGTTTGTTCCTACGAGTTACATTGGTCTCGTGGGAGGTATTGGTTCCACCCACGGGGCCGTTCGGGTGTTAATTCGAGTTTTCACCCTCTAACACCATGTTTTTATGCCTAAGTCTAGAAATATGCATATTACCATCGTATTCTCAAACCGGGAGTGTCACGGCTGCGCGATCAGTTCCTACGAGTTACATTGGTACTGTGGGAGGTGTATGTGCCGCCCACGGGGCCGTTCGGGGGTTGTTTCGGATTCTCCCCCACTAACGCCATGTTTTGCCTAAATCTAAAAATATGCAAATTCTCATTAAATTCTAAAACTGAGAGTCTCGTGGCTGCGCGATCAGTTCCTACGAGTTACATTGGTCCCGTGGGAGGTGTTGGTGCCACCCACGGGGTCGTTCGGGTGTCGTTTCGAGTTTTCACCCTCTTACGCCATGTTTTTTTGCCTAAGTCTAAAAATTCTCAAATTACCGTCGTATTCTCAAACTGGGAGTGCTGCGGCTGCGCGATCACTTCTTACTAGTTACATTTGTCCCATGGGAGGCGTTGGTGCCATCCACGGGACCGTTCGGGTGCTGTTTCGAGTTTTCAACCTCTAACGCCATGTTGTTATGACTAAGTCTAGAAAGATGCAAATTACCATCGTATTCTCAAATCGGGAGTGTCGCGACTGCGCGGTCAGTTTCTACGAGTTACACTGGTCTCGTGAGAGGTGTTGTTTCCACCCACGGGGCCGTTCGGGTGTTGTTTCGAGTTTTCACCCTCTAACACCATGTTTTTATGACTAAGCCTAGAAATAGGCAAATTACCATCGTATTCTTAAACCGATAGTGTCGCGGTTGCGCGGTCAGTTCCTACGAGTTACATTGGTCTCGTGAGATATGTTGGTTCCAACCACGGGGCCGTTCGGGTGTTGTTTCGAGTTTTCACCCTCATACACCATGTTTTTATGCCTAATCCTAGAAATATGTAAATTACCATCGTATTCTTAAACCGAGAGTGTCGTGGCTGCGCGGTCAGTTCCTATAAGTTACATTAGTCTTGTGGGAGGTGTTGGTTCCACCCACGGGGCCGTTTGGGTGTTGTTTCGAGTTTTCACCCTCTAACACCATGTTTTTATGCCTAAGTCTAGAAATATGCAATTTACCATCTTATTCTCAAACCGGGAGTGCCGCGGATGCGCGGTTAGCTCCTACGAGTTACATTTCTCCCGTGGGAGGTGTTGGTGCCTCCCACGGGGCCGTTCGGGGGTTGTTTCGGATTCTCCCCCACTAACGCCATGTTTTGCTTAAGTCTAGAAATATGCAAATTCTCATCAAATTCTCAAATCGAGAGTCCCGTGGCTGCACGGTCAGTTCCTACGAGTTACATTGGTCCCATGGGAGGTGTTGTTGCCACCCACGGGGTCGTTCAGGTGTTGTTCCGAGTTTTCATCCTCTAACGCCATGTTTTATGCCTAAGTCTAGAAATTCTTAAATTATCGTCGTACTCTCAAACTGAGAGTGCTGTGGCTGCGCGGTCATTTCCTACGAGTCACATTGGTCCCGTGGGAGGTGTTGGTGCCACCCACGGGGCCGTTCGGGGGCTGTTTTGAGTTTTCACCCTCTAACGCCATATTTTTATGCCTAAGTCTAGAAATATGCAAACTAACCGTCATATTCTGAAATCGAGAGTACTGCGGTTGCATGGTCAGTTCTTACGAATTACATTGGTCCCGTGGTAGGGCTTGGTGCCATCCACGGGGCCGTTCGAGGGTTGTTTCGTGTTTTTACCCTCTAACGCTTTATTTTTCTTAAGTCTAGAAATATGCAAATTACCATCGTATTCTCAAACCAAGAGTGTCGCGGCTGGGCGGTCAGTTCCTACGAGTTATATTGGTCCCGTAAGAGGTGTTGGTGCCACCCACGGGGCCGTTCGGGTGTTGTTTCAAGTTTTCACCCTCTAACGCCATATTTTTATGCCTAAGTCTAGAAATAAGCAAATTCTCATCAAATTCTCAAACCGAGAGTCTCATGGCTGTGTGGTCAGTTCCTACGGGTTACATTGGTCCCGTGGGAGGTGTTGGTGCTGCCCACGGGGTCGTTCGGGTGTTATTTCGAGTTTTCACCCTCTAACGCCATGTTTTTTTGCCTAATTTTAGAAATTCTCAAATTACTGTCGTATTCTCAAACGGGGAGTGCTGCGGTTGCGCGATCAGTTCCTACGAGTTACATTTGTCCCGTGGGAGGTGTTGGTGCCATCCACGGGGCCGTTCGGGGGCTGTTTCGAGTTTTCACCTTTTAACGCCTTGTTTTTATGACTAAGTCTAGAAATATTCAAATTACCATCGTATTCTCAAATCGGGAGTGTCGCGGCTGCGCTGTCAGTTCCTACGAGTTACATTTGTCTCGTAAGAGGTGTTGGTTCCACCCACGGGGCCGTTCGGGTGTTGTTTCGGATTCTCCCCCACTAACGCCATGTTTTGCCTAAGTCTAAAAATATGCAAATTCTCATCAAATTCTCAAACCGAGAGTCCCGTGGCTGCGCGATCATTTCCTACGAGTTACATTGGTCCCGTGGGAGGTGTTGGATCCACCCACGGGGTCGTTCGGGTGTCGTTTCGAGTTTTCACCCTCTTACGCCATGTTTTTTTGCCTAAGTCTAGAAATTCTCAAATTACCATCATATTCTCAAACTGGGAGTGCTGCGGCTGCTCGATCAGTTCCTACGAGTTACATTTGACCCATGAGAGGCGTTGGTGCCATCCACGGGACCGTTGACTAAGTCTAGAAATATGCAAATTACTGTCGTATTCTCAAATCGGGAGTGTCGCGGCTGCACGGTCAGTTTCTATGAGTTACACTGGTCTCGTGAGAGGTGTTGTTTCCACCCACGGGGCTGTTCGGGTGTTGTTTCGAGTTTTCACCCTCTAACACCATGTTTTTATGCCTAAGTCTAGAAATATGCAAATTACCGTCGTATTCTCAAACTGGGAGTGCTGCGGTTGCGCAGTCAGTTCCTATGAGTTACATTGGTCCTGTGGGAGGTGTTGTTGCCACCCACGGGGCCGTTCGGGTGTTGTTTCGAGTTTTCACCCTCTAACGCCATATTTTTATGCCTAAGTCTTGAAATTCTTAAATTACCGTCGTATTCTCAAACTGGGAGTGTTGCGGCTGCGCGGTCAGTTCCTACGAGTTACATTGGTCTCGTGGGAGGTGTTGGTGCCACCCACGGGGCCATTCGGGGGTTGTTTCGAGTTTTCACCCTCTAACGCCATGTTTTTATGCCTAAGTCTAGAAATATACAAATTAACGTCATATTCTGAAATCGAGAGCACAACGGTTGCGTGGTCAGTTCCTACGAGTTACATTGGTCCATTGGTAGGTCTTGGTGCCACCCACGGGGCCGTTCGAGGGTTGTTTTGCGTTTTCACCCTCTAACACCATGTTTTTAACCCTAAGTCTAGAAATATGCAAATTATCATCGTATTCTCAAACCGAGAGTGTCGCGGCTGTGAGGTCAGTTCATACGAGTTATATTGTCCCCGTAAGAGGTGTTGGTGCCACCCACGGGGCCATTCGGGTGTTGTTTCATGTTTTAACCCTCTAACGCCATGTTTTTATGCCTAAGTCTAGAAATATGCAAATTACCGTCGTATTCTAAAACCAGGAGTACTGCGGTTGCGTGGTCAGTTCCTACGAGTTACATCGGTCCCGTGGTAGGAGTTGGTGCCACCCACGGGGTTGTTCGGGGGCTGTTTCAAGTTTTCACCCTCTAACGCCATGTTTTGCTTAAGTCTAGAAATATGCAAATTACCGTCGTATTCTCTAATCGGGAGGGTCGCGGCTGCGCGGTCAGTTCTTACGAGTTACATTGGTCTCGTTGGAGGTGTTGGTTCCACCCACGGGGCCATTCGGGTGTTGTTTTGAGTTTTCACCCTCTAACACCATGTTTTTATGCCTAAGTCTAGAAATATGCAAATTATTATCATATTCTCAAACCGGGAGTGTTGCTGCTGCGCGGTCAGTTCCTACGAGTTACATTGGTTTCATAGGAGGTGTTGGTTCCACCCACGGGGCCGTTCGGGTTTTGTTTCGAGTTTTCACCCTCTAACACCATGTTTTTATGCCTAAGTCTAGAAATATGCAATTTAACATCGTATTCCCAAATTGGGAGTGTCGCGATTGCACAGTCAGTTCCTACGAGTTACATTGGTCCCGTGGGAGGTGTTGGTACCTCCCACGGGGCCGTTCGGGGGTTGTTTCGAATTCTCCCCCACTAACGTCATGTTTTTCCCAAGTCTAGAAATATGAAATTTACCATCGTATTATCAAACTGGGAGTGTCGCGGCTGCGTGATCAGTTCCTACGAGTTATATTGGTCCCGTGGGAGGTGTTGGTGCCACCCACGGGGCCGTTCGGGTGTTGTTTCGAATTTTCACCCTCTAACGCCATATTTTTATGCCTAAGTCTAGAAATTCTCAAATTACCGTCGTATTCTCAAACTGGGAGTGATGCGGCTGTGCGGTCAGTTCCTATGAGTTACATTGGTCCCGTGGGAGGTGTTGGCGCCACCCACGGGACCGTTCGGGGGCTGTTTCGAGTTTTCACCCTCTAACGCCATGTTTTTATGCCTAAGTCTAGAAATATACAAATTACCATCATATTCTGAAATCAGGAGTACCACGGTTGCGTGGTTCATTCCTACAAGTTACATTGGTCCCGTGATAGGTGTCGGTGCCACCCACGGGGCCGTTCGGGGGCTGTTTTGGGTTTTCACCCTCTAACGCCAATTTTTATGCCTAAGTTTAGAAATATGCAAATTATCATCGTATTCTCAAACCGGGAGTACGTGGTCAGTTCCTACGAGTTACATTTTTCCCATGGTAGGAGTTGGTGCCACCCACGAGGCCGTTCGGGGGCTGTTTTGAGTTTTCACCCTCTAACACCATGTTTTTAATCCTAAGTCTAGAAATATGCAAATCAACATCGTATTGTCAAACCGGGATACCCACGACTGCGGGGTCAGTTCCTACGAGTTACATTGGTCCCGTGGGAGGTGTTGGGACCACCCACGGGGCCGTTAGAGGGTTGTTTCGATTTTTCACCCTCTAATGCCATGTTTTTAAGCATAAGTCTAAAAATATACAAACTATGGTCGTATTCTCAAATTGGAAGTCCCGCGGCTACGTGGTCGGTTCCTACAATATACATTGGTCCCGTGGGAGGTGTTGGAGCCACCCACGGGGCCGTTCGGGGGCTATTTTTGATTTTCATCCTCTAACACCATGTTTTTAACCCTAAGTCTAGAAATATTCAAATTATCATCGTATTCTCAAACCGGGAGTACCGCGGCTGTGTGGTCAGTTCCTACGAGTTACAATGGTCCCGTAGGTGGTGTCGGTGCCACCCACGGGGCCGTTCGGGGGCTATTTTGGATTTTCACCCTCTAATGCCATATTTTTAAGCCTAAATCTAGAAATATACAAATTATCATCGTATTCTCAAACTGGGAGTCCCACGACTGGGCGGTCAGTTCCTATGAGTTACATTAGTCCCGTGGGAGGTCTTGGTGCCTCCCTAGGGGCCGTTCGGGGGCTGTTTTGGTTTTCACCCTCTAACGCCAAGTTTTTAAGCATAAGTCTAAAAATATGCAAATTATGGTCGTATTCCCGAGTCAGGAGTCTCGTGGCTGCGCGGTCTGTTCCTACGAGTTACATTGTTCCCTTGGGAGGTGTAGGTGCCACCCACAGTGTCGTTCGGGGGCTGTTTTTGGTTTTCACCCTCTAACGCCATGTTTTTATGCCTAAGTCTAGAAATATACAAATTACCATCGTATTCTCAAATCGGGAGTTCCGCGGCTGCGCGGTCAGTTCCTACGAGTTACATTAGTCCCTAGGAGGGATCGGTACCACCCACGAGGCCGTTCGGGGGCTGTTTTGGGTTTTCACCCTCTAACGCCAATTTTTATGCCTAAGTCTAGAAATATGCAAATTACCGTCGTATTCTCAAACCGGGAGTACTGCGGTTGCATGGTCAGTTCCTACGAGTTACATTTTTCCCATGGTAGGAGTTGGTGCCACCCACGGGGCCGTTCGGGGGCTGTTTTGAGTTTTCACCCTCTAACACCATGTTTTTAAGCCTAAGTCTAGAAATATGCAAATTAGCATCGTATTGTCAAACCGGGATACCCACGACTGCGGAGTCAGTTCCTACGAGTTACATTGGTCCCGTTGGAGGTGTTGGGACCACCCACGGGGCCGTTCGAGGGTTGTTTCGGTTTTTCACCCTCTAATGCCATGTTTTTAAGCATAAGTCTAAAAATATACAAATTATCGTCCTATTTTCAAACCGAGAGTCCCGCAGCTACATGGTCGATTCCTACGAGATACATTGGTCCCGTGGGAGGTGTTGGAGCCACCCACGGGGCCGTTCGGGGGCTATTTTCGATTTTCACCCTCTAACACCATGTTTTTAATCCTAAGTCTAGAAATATTCAAATTATCATTGTATTCTCAAATCGGGAGTACCCCGGATGTGTGGTCAGTTCCTACGAGTTACATTGGTCCGTTCGGGGACTATTTTGGATTTTCACCCTCTAACGCCATATTTTTAAGCATAAATCTAGAAATAAACAAATTATCATCGTATTCTCAAACCGGGAGTCCCACGACTGCGCGGTCAGTTCCTATGAGTTACATTAGTCTCGTGGGAGGTGTTGGTGCCTCCCTAGGGGTCGTTCGGGGGCTGTTTTGGGTTTTCACCCTCTAACGCTAACTTTTTAAGCATAAGTCTAGAAATATGCAAATTATCATCGTATTTTGAAGTCGGGAGTCTCGTGGCTACGCGGTCAGTTCCTACGAGTTACATTGGTCCCTTGGGAGGTCTAGGTGCCACCCACGGGGCCGTTTGGGGGCTATTTTGGGTTTTCACCCTCTAACGCCATGTTTTTATGCCTAAGTCTAGAAATATAAAAATTACCGTCATATTCTCAAACCTAGAGTACCGCGGCTATGCGGTTTGTTCCTACGAGTTACATTGGTCCCGTGGGAGGTGTTGGTGCCACCCATGGGGCCGTTCCGGGGTTGTTTCGAGTTTTCACCCTCTAACGCCATGTTTTAAAGCCTAAGTCTAGAAATATGCAAATTACCGTCGTATTCTCAAATTGGGAGTTCTGTGAAAGCACGATCAGTTTCTACGAGTTATATTGGTCCTGTGGGAGGTATTGGTGCCTCCCACGGGACCGTTCGGGGTGTGTTTTGGATTTTCACCCTCTAACACCATGTTTTTCTGCCTAAGTCTAGGAATATGCAAATTACTGTCGTATTCTCAAACTGCGAGTCCTGCGGCTGCGGGATCAGTTCATACGAGTTACAATTGTCCCGTGGGAGGTGTTGGTGCCACCCACTGGGACGTTCGGGGGTTGTTTCGAGTTTTCACCCTCTAACGCCATGTTTTCAAGCCTAAGTCTAGAAATATGTAAATTACTATCATATTCTCAAATTGGGAGTTCCGTGGCTGCGTGGTCAGTTCCTACGAGTTACATTGGTCTCGTGGGAGGTGTTGGTGCCACCCACGAGGCTGTTCGGGGGTTGTTTCGAGTTTTCACCCTTTAACCCCATTTTTTTTTGGGGTCTATAAATATAAAAATTACCGTCGTATTCTCAAATCAGGAGTACCGCAGTTGCGTGGTTAGTTCCTACGAGTTACATTGGTCCCATGGGAGGTGTTGGTGCCACCCACGGGGCCGTTTGGGGTTGTTTTGAGTTTTCACCCTCTAACGCCATGTTTTTAAGCCTAAGTCTAGAAATATGCAAATTATCATCATATTCTCAAACCGAGAGACCCACGGCTACGCGATCAGTTCCTACGAGTTACATTGGTCCCGTGGGATGTGTTGGTGCCACCCACGGGGCCGTTCGGGGGCTGTTTTGGATTTTCACCCTCTAACGTCATGTTTTTATGCCTAAGTCTAGAAATATGAAAATTACCCTCAGATTCTCAAATCAGATTCTCAAATCAGGAGTGTCGCGGCTGTGCGGTCATCTCATAAGAGTTACATTGGTCCCGTGGGAGGTGTTGGTGCCACCCACGGGGGCCGTTCGGGTGTTGTTTCGAGTTTTCACCCACTAACGCCATGTTTTTACTCCTAAGTCTAGAAATATACAAATTACCGTTGTATTCTCAAATCGGGAGTGCTGCAGCTGCGCAGCCAGTTCCTACGAGTTACATTGGTCCCGTGGGAGGTGTTGGTGCCACCCACGGGGCCGTTCGGGGGCTGTTTTGGGTTTTCGTCCTCTAACGCCATGTTTTTATGCCTAAGTCTAGAAATATACAAATTATCGTCGTATTTTCAAACTGGGAGTACCGTGGCTGCACGGTCAGTTCCTACGAGTAACATTGGTCATGTGGGAGGTGTTGTTGCCACCCACGGGGCCGTTCTGGTGTTGTTTCGAGTTTTTACCCTCTAACGCCATGTTTTTATGCCTAAGTCTAGAAATTCTCAAATTACCGTCGTATTCTCAAACTGAGAGTGCTGCGGATGCGCGGTCATTTCCTACGAGTTACATTGGTCCCGTGGGAGGTGTTGGTGCCTCCCACAGGGTCGTTCGGGGACTGTTTTGTATTTTCACCATCTAATGCCATGTTTTTAACCCTAAGTCTAAAAATATGGAAATTATCGTCGTATTCTCAAACCGAGAGTCCCGTGGTTGCGCGGTCAGTTCCTACGAGTTATATTGGTCCCGTGGGAGGTTTCGGTGCCTCCCACGGGGTGGTTCGGGGGGTTATTTCGAAGTTTCACACTCTAATGCCATTTTTTAAGCTTAAGTTATGATATTTTCAAATTATCGTGATATTCTCAAACCGGGAGTCCCCTGATTGCGCGGTCAGTACCTACGAGTTACATTGGTCTCGTGCGAGGTGTGGGTGCCTCTCACGGGACCGTTCGGGGGTTGTTTCGGGGTTTCGCCCTGTAATGCCATTTTTTAAGCCTAAGTCCTCATAATTTCAAATTATCGTCGTATTGTCACACCGGGAGTCCTATGATCACGTGATCAGTTCCTATGAGTTACATTGTTCCTGTGCGAGGTGTTGGTACCTCTCACAGGACCGTTCGGGGGTTGTTTTAGGGTTTCTCCCTCGAATGCCATGTTTTTAAATATAAGTCTAGATATTTTCAAATTATCGTCGTATTCTCAAACCGGGAGTCTAAAATATTTTCAACATATTATCCAATAATCAAACTCATAATTATCCAGTACTCCTTCTAATTATCCCGTACTCCTTCTAACGTACTATCAAACAACTAATAATTATCCAACAGCCAAACCAAACAAAACCAATATTTATCCCTTACTCCTTCTGTCATCTAAAAGATTTAATAGATAATGCATATCAATTATATAACTAATTTAGTTAAAGTAAAGAGTACCTCGTATGTAATGAAGAACTGGTATGCAATTCTTAGATCTGTAATATGGAAACAATGTGTAATGAAGAACTGGTATGTAAAATTAAAGAAAGTACCTCACAAAACCCCTGAAGAATTATTTGTTGCCTATAATATGTCTTATATTTACACAAATACATACAAATTGAAAACTAAAAATGTTGGAATAAAGCATACTAGATTGAAAAGTTTTTCACAGGGGTAGGTATGGTGAAAACTAAAAATGTTATTGAAACACACATACAGATAAGTTGAATAAAGCATACTAGATTGAAATGTTTTTCATAGTTTCCCTCAATTATCGACAACCAAAATAGTGAAAATTATTAGAACTGATCTATCTGAACTCATAATAGAAGCGAAAAGAAAGTTAAATTCACCATTAAGCACATTCTCATACAAGTTATCTAATACAATTACCTGAAGAACCTTATAGATACACGCTTTTCACTACACCAAATCCTGCGATATTTGCTAATACCCTTTAACTTCACCTTCTTCCTAAAATCAATGAACAACATATTCAAGATAACAGCAAATTCGAAAGTGAAAACAGTGAAAAACATATTCAATATATCAGGGCATAGATCAAATAAGTAATAACCCCAAAATCTCGTCTCAACATCCTTTGTCAAAATCCCACAATCTGGAGACTCGGTAAGAATTACTACAATGTCCATTAAACATAAACATTCAGCCCACTAAATTTCAATAATAATAACAAAATGTTGAGTTCAGACAATTACCAAAATTAATGGTAACATCGCAAAATGTTGAGTTCAAACAATTACCTTCACACTGATGTACACCTTGTTCTTTCCATTTTCCCGACCCTCCCTAATAGCAACAGTAGCTACGAGTTGATTTGAAGGATGAAAATCGAAATCAAATGGAAGTTTCCCCAAGTTTATCTCCATTGCTAACTGAAACAAGCAAAAAATAGGGAGAAACATTTAATAAGGTAGGGAAAGCCACAATGATCGATAACATCACCTTAATGAGTTCAACAATCATCACAGTTTTGTTAATAGCTCTGCCCATTGCTTTAAGAGCAATGTCGTCGGATCCTTTCTCTTACAAAAGAAAACATTATCCAATTGCATAAGCTTCAAAATAGAGAAACGTAAAAAAGTACAAAATAGTCATTTAAATCATATAAAAAAATTACATTTGTAGCATAAAAACATGTTTGATCCAAAATACATTTTCTAGGGGCTTGAACAAGAACGAAATAACAATTATAGTCAATTAACCAAAAGGCTTCATAACATATTTGACATATGACGATATACACAGCATAACACGTGTTTATTTTAATAAGACAATCTGAATCTCACATGGCAAAGTGACACTCGTAGCATAATAACATTAACCACAAAAAACATGTTTTTTTCCAGCATTGGTTTGTTATTGAATTTAATGAAACACAACAAGGACATAATACATAGCACACCTAGTGTAATTATGAGGATGTATCTGCCCTCGGCTTCTCTATCCTCTGACCACCATAAAACCACTCTTATTATAAAATTCGTGTATATTACAAAAATTCATGTATATATTATAAAATTCCATGTACAAATTACAATTTTTCCAATAAAAAATCATGTATATCTTACAAATTTTATCATATACAGGACTGAAAATCGAGTATACATTAAGGGAGAGGAACCTTAATACCCAGAAAAAATGTTAGTGGACTAAGCCAAAAAAAAACTAAGCCATAAATGCATGACATAATCATTACTTACACCAATACATCATATTATTTACATCAAGATATAGAACTGGTAAATAGCAAATCATTGGCGATCTAGTGAGCAACCTTAATACCCAATAGAAGAATGAAACAAATTTGTAGGGCCTAATGAGCAAATGTACCAAATGAAATGGTAAATAAATGAGAAAATAAAGATAGCGATCTGGGGTTAGAGTGGATACCTCGGGAATTGAGGTCGTTACGCGATGCGCGGGTATTTTATAGAAAAAATACTTAAAATTTATTTAAAACAATCCTAATAATATATATCATTTTGACTCGTGCTCGGGCGGAGGTTTTAGGAATGGAATTTTGAAAATAATGACTTATAAATTGTTAAAGAAGTTCAATCATCGACAATATCAAAATAATCTAATTCTTACCATGTATTTAACATATAAAAAAATCAAACTAAACAGAACATATTCAGAAGAAAGAATTCAATATGAAATCCATTCGGACATTAGGATTGGTATAAAATTTTCCACAATAGTATCCTGTATAGTTGATCGATTTGAGAAATCTTGGTGGGTACTTTGACAAAAATGTCGTAAGAGATGATCATTTTGATATTTTCTAGTAACTATTACAGTTGGAAAATTTTTTTTGTTAAGTGAGATTTCTACATAATTCCTTGTTGTCGCAGGTATAGTAGAATGCATAAATACGTTATTGACAAAATGTAGTCAATGAACGGTCATATACAAGTTTAGTTTATGAATGATAGCGTAGCTACATACAAAATATGAATACAATTTCAAATATTTGGTCCGTAATGTAAGAATAATTATAAATAAATTTGGTAAAAGAAAAAGGTTTCCAGATCGTAACCTCTGGGGTTTTCACCCATCCTCTGAAAGTAATATGAAGGTCCAAAATGCGACTGTACAAAACACAAGACAGAGTGAGAGAGAAGTAAACTCCTCAAGGTAAAATCATAAATTTCCCCCTGAGGGGTAGATCGGCACCTCCTTATTTCTGTCACACTCCAAGTCTAACAGAAAGATAGCGATCTAGGGTTAGAGTGGATACCTCGGGAATCTGGTTTCACGGTATTGGAGATTGTGGGTTTTCTGTCAGACTTGGAGCTGAAGGTCATGGATATGTCTCAATCCTTCTTATTGTCTCCGTCATTGAAGCCTCTGGACACCACCATCAGAACAACCCGAACAACACTTGGTCCGGCTAAAACCCTAACTGAAATCGCCAGTGCCACTTGGTCGATTGAATGAAAGAGAGGGAGGGGAAGGAATTGAATGAAATGAAGGGTATAGCGGGATTTATGTTTTTCAGATTTAACATGGTCACGGCCAGAGTCGTGACCCACGAGTGAAACAATTTAATAAAATTAGTCAGCCCACCAATTTGGGTATGGTCACGGCCCATAGCCGTGATCCATACCAATAAATGGTCACGACCCCAAGCTGTGACCCTTAATTTGTGGTGTGCGACCCTTTTTCATCCACCCTTGTGCTTGAATGAGGTATGGTCACGATCCATAGGCGTGACCCACACCCAGATATGGTCACGGCCCTAAGCCATGACCCTCAATGTGTGTACTCTCTTCTTCATCATGCCATGGGTCACGGACCTGGGCCGTGACCCACTCGCGACCAAGCTTGGAGGGAATTTTGGCACAAGTTTGGCCCCAAGATGGTCACAGACTTGGTCTATGACCACTTCCCGAACATCAATAATTTAGTGTGTTAATAAATATGGTCCCGCCAAATATTGAGTGGGTCACCGCCCATGTCCGCGACCAGCTGGTCGCGGACTTGGGCCGTGACCCACTGGGCGTGACCATTCACAGTATTTGGTAATTATTCTAAATTACTTACAATACTGATGATGATTGAACTAAAACTTGAATTATATGGTGAAGAAAACAGGAGGGGAATAAAATCCCTCAACCCTAGTGTATTGCAGGTATAAAACTAATCGTAAATTTAAGTGATTAATTAGACCCAAAATTTAGTACTCCCAAGCATTACGTATATGAGGTTCAAGTCCGCACCATACTTAATCAGAGGACGAGTAAATCGGTATTGTGATAGTTACACTCGAATTGCATTCTGAAGCATCTCGGTTACCCTGAAGCAAACGAGATCCAAAGATCTACAATTGTCGTATTTCTATGCAATACGGTCGTAATAAACCATTAAATTTAGAGGATTAATTTTATACACATTCAACTACCACATCAGGTTGAGTTCATGCATCCCGACCTTTTAAATCTAGCCAGACATGTGAAAACTTGAAAACAACACGTTTAGAATGAAAGAAACCATTTTTACTAATGAATGAAGATGAAGAAAGATGAAATTGTTATGAACAAGTAACTAGAACAAATATTGAAGCATAAATCAGAATGATTTTACTTAATTGCAACTTGAAATTAACTAGGGTTTGTTGTTCTTCTCCTCTAAAATGGATTACTAACTTTCCTTAATGACCTGGAAGCCCCCCCCCCCCCCCCCCCCCCTCTCTATGTTTGGGAGGAGTACAATTTATTAACTACGAAATTACAAGAGTTTAAACAAAGAAAAACTCTAATTTTCACAAGTGGATTACGAAAAATCGATAACATAACCGATCCGAGTAAAGGGTTTGGTTTGGTTCCATCTTTTGTAGCCTTTACAGAAAACTCTTCGAGCATGGGATCGGTTCGTTATTTCCTTGCTTCGGTTCGGTTCCATCTTTTCGTCTCTTTACAGGAAGTTTTGCCATGGTGGATTCGATTCATTTTTTTCACCACATCGGTTCGGTTCTGTTTTACCATCCTTTACAGAATCTTTGCCCATGAGGGATTCGGTTCGTTTTAGCTTCCTTGGGTTCGGTTCCCTTTTTGTCAGTCTTTGCAAAACCCTTGCCTTCTTGTGTTTCTTTGAAGCTTTTGATATGGAACTTGACTTACAACACTGGATACCTGCGAAATAGATGACGAACACACGAAACTCGATTCACTCATTAGAATTTGTCAATAGAAAAGATATAATATAAATCTACTTGAATTACACTTCGCGGAGTGATAAAAGCCTCCAAATTAAGGGGATAAATGGGAAGAATTTATGCCTAATCAAACCCACCTAACATAGAACGTTGATCGTCCCGAGTAATGTAAAATAATCAAAGCATAGTCTACTCATAAATGGGATAGGATACCTCTTTCGCGGGTGAACGATTTCATTTAGCGTATGCAACAAGCCTTTAAACCCCTAGGTTACCCTAGTAGGAGAAGTGATGTCTCGTGTGGGTTTGCAGAGAATATACCCACAAAATTCGACTCAAAGAAAACTCAAAATACGCAAAAAGTGTGTAATTCAAACTTTTCCAGAAAATAATCATCATCAAGTCATGTTCAAGAGTCTCAAATCATAGTGCGCGTGCCGAAGATTTAAACCACGAATTTCCACCGATTGACCATTACATTACTTATCCAAAAATTCATTTTGATTTCAAAATCTCACAGAATACTCTCACAAATGAATCACTCAGAATGTGGCTATTCTCTCGATATGCGTGATTTATTAGAGTAAATGTATTGGAACCAAGTTCACGCATACAAGTGGAAAGACGGAATTATATGGTAATCAGATCTCATCATCGGATTACGAATATAAGAAAATGGGAACATTGCCTCTAATTTTTATTTTTGATCTCTTTTGTTATCTTTTTGTGTTTTTGCTCTCCACACGGTAACTAATTTCGCAATTTTGGACTCGGTTAGGACTTTTTAGGGCTAAAGGTGTATTGGGTAATATGAGAGTGGTACGAAAAATCTGGAATTGGAAAGTTTTCTTATGATATCCGTTATTGCGTTTCTAGGCTTTTGCTCATTTTTTTCTTCTTTTTCTGTTTTTCACTTATTTTATTTTCTTGCTATTTTTGTTGAGCATAGCTATTTTTTCTTGCCACTTTTTATGCACTTTTCTAACTTTAATTTCTAGGATTATCAACTTTCACAATTTCGGGTCAATTGGGGTTTTTCGGGTTGTCAAACGAAAGGGAATATTTTATTTGGCTCAATTTGGGTTACAAAAGGGATAATTTTTCGCTACTTTTTATGGCCAATATTTTTTTGGGTGACAAACGAAGGCCTACTTCATTGTCCAAAATACTAATTGCGTTACCATGTGCGTTTCGAGATGAATTAAGTTTAAAGATCAATTTTTTTTTGCACAAGGCAATATCACACACATTTTCTATAACCGATCAAATTGAAAGGATTGAGATCCTATATGAATTATTAGATGCTGAAAAGAACTTTGAGTTAATAATTAACTCGGATTAATTTATAAATTTCACAAAGATGAAAGGCTCGAATCTCACCGGGTTGTTAATCTCCACTTTTAATCGTTAAGTTGCCTATGTTCGCTCAATTTCCATCTTTGGTCAATTTCGGCTTTGTGCATTTTGGATTTTACAACTTGAGACTTTAAACTGACTTTTAATGACAATTTTGAAAAATTTGAACTCCAATTTTTATTTATTTTGAACAAAAAATATTGTTGGATTTTTCAAGATTTTATGTTTTTTTTTAAAAAAATTTTGGGCATTTTTGAAAATTTGTGAAGTTTTAGAAATACGCACTTGTGACCCCCCCCCCCCTCCTCTAACTTAGACTTTTGCATTGTCCTCAAGCAAAAGGGACTAAAATCTAACTCAAAGCGAATTAAAAGTGAGGAAGAATAAAACAAGCAAATGAAACAGAAATGCAGCTTTTATATATAAAAAGAACAAACTGTGTTACATAGGATAAGGGGAAAACACACAAGCAACACTGAGTAAACAACCATTTCACACATACACAACCAACAAACACAGCAAAAACTGTCATGGGATTTATTGAGGGGGCTGATTGGAGGACTCGGGTGCGCGCGGATCATAGGGATCATAAAAGAAAGATAGTGGGGGAACGCCAAAGTTTAGCTCATAGAGGTGGGCTTGGAGTTGGTGCATCATTCTTTTGTCTCTCCGATAAGCCTCTTGGTCCCTTCGATAGGCGGCTTGATCTTGGTTGTATTGGGTGATGAACCCGTCAAAACGGGATTCCACCGCTGCCAGTTGGCTATTGAAATCATCACCCGAGGGCTCAAAATCTGAGTCATCATCTTCATTGTATTCATCCTCTTCAGCCCCTTCCATCTCAATGTCTTCCACCACCGGCTCTTCAACAGGAATTTCTTCCTCGGCCTCTAAATTGATCGCCTCCCAGTCTACTCGAATGGCAGCCCTTTGCTAGGCACTCCTCATGCGGGATACATTCCCAATGGGCTCCAGTAGGCGGGGGAAAGTTTGAGGTGGTTGGATGCCAGCGTCGGCTAGGAGGGACATGATGAGGCAGGCATACGATAGGGGTACCACACCTTTGTGCTCCTAGGCGACGAAAATGATATCTGCGTAAAGCATCCTGGCCAGGTTTAGTGTGAAATCTGGCTCAAACAGGTGGTACAAGAGCGTTTCTTAGCGAGGGGACATCGCCGAGTCATTGGAAGTTTAAAGTAATTGGCGCACACGATGTGGAATGTGATGCGCGCCTCGTCATTGAGATGGCCCAAAGGGAAAGCACCTCGATCCCAAAAGTCGTCGGGCGTGACTCGATCAATGCATTGCTGTTTGGGAATGGTTGGGGCGTTGGTTGTGTAGTCGTATACTTCCGGGTGGGGAATACCCTTTTCAGCAAGCTTGCGGGCGAGGATGGCTAAGGTAAATGGAATGGGGCAGCCATCAACAAAGGATTGGCACGCAAAGTCGCCCGTACGGACGAGAGTGCCATAGAAGGGCCGGACTTTGTCCACCCAGACGATTGGATGAGGCTCCTGCAGGTATTGTTCCCACCCCCGCTGGCAGAAAAAGGGTGGTGCAGGGCGCGGTATCTCATCCCAGTTGACAATCCGTTCGATGTGCAATTGGTGGGAAAAACTGAAAAATCGTTCACACCATACACGCTCCATGTGAGAGCGGCATTGCCCATTTCCATTAGGCAGAATGTCAGTGGACAGATATTTGGCGGGGAGAGCTCGATTGACCATTTGGAAATGTTGGAATTAAGAGAGGAAAATTTAGGGCTTGTAGAGAGGGAAAGATGTGAAGGTGTGAGTTGAAGAGTAGGGAAGGGGAGTTTTTTATAGGGTGTGGGGAGGGGTTTGGGTGAGGATTTTTGGAGGGAAAAGGGGGTGGTTGTGTTGGAGGGAAAAGGGGAAGAATAGGGGGAAGAGAGGGGATAGGGAGTTAAATGGGTTCCTCGGGAAGAAGCATAATCATAGAAACCGAACTAATCTGGTCCAGGGGCGATTCGGTTCGATTCTGGTTTTTATTTTTATTTTTTTTATTTTTCCAAACAGATGCGATCCGGCTTGGGGATTCGGTTCGGTTCCATCTGTGACAGAACCCTTTTTCTCTGCACTGGAATCCTATTCTCTCAAATTTCTAAACGCTTGCACTTATTCTCCCACTAGAATTCCTGGATGCCCTCATAAATGTTGTGTTGGAATGTGTGATCTTAACCTTAACCTAACGTAACCTACCTACGGACTCAATCTAATCTATCAAAGCATAACTACTATACATAATAATTCACCCCATACGCGTTGGGGGTGCGACGACCTCTCTTGTCAGCTCAATCGACCCCGTAAATGGGGGCCGACAACCAAACGGTGTCGACTTCTTCCACACACGCGTCTAGATATGGCTTTAGGCGTTGTCTATTTACTTTGAATGTATTTCCCCCTTTCAAATCGTCTAACTCAACATCTTCGTACGGGAATACATACTTTACAACGAACGGGCCAGACCATCGTGACCGCAACTTACCCAGAAAAAGATGAAGTCGAGAGTTATAGAAAAGCACTTTTTGTCCGGGAAGAAACTCTTT
This sequence comes from Sambucus nigra, assembly GCA_949130495.1. Lineage (NCBI taxonomy): Eukaryota > Viridiplantae > Streptophyta > Magnoliopsida > Dipsacales > Adoxaceae > Sambucus > Sambucus nigra. Next base: position 317,512,171 of record OX422215.1, on the reverse strand, counting down.
GCGTCAAATGATGTTATCGTGAGTGAGTTTCATCCATTCTTTGGAATTTTTTGCGTTCTCATACGCGCCATTGTGTATCTCTTCTAACTCATTTAATTGAAGCTTGCGAGCTTCACCGGCTCTATCCATGTCATAATTCAGCTTCTTAATTGCCCAATACGCCTTGTGCTCTAATTCCACAGGAAGATGCCAAGGTTTTCCATACACTAAGAGGAATGGGTACATGCCGAGCGAATTTTCATGTGCGGTACGATAGGCTAATAGTGAATCGTTCAATCAAAGTGACCAATCTTTTCGGGTGGGATTGACGGTTTTATCGAGAATGTTCTTGATCTCTCGATTCGCTAGTTTGGCCTGTCCATTTTTTTGTGGGTGATAGGTCATTCCAACTTTGTGAACGACGCCATACTTTCTCATGAGCTTTTCGAATGGCTGGTTGCAAAAGTGCGTGCCATTATCACTGATTATTGCTTTTGGAGCACCGAAGCGGGAAATTATGTGTTCCTGGAGGAATCTAATCACCTCTTTATTGTCATTAGTCTTGGTAGCTATTGATTCCACCCATTTAGAAACATAGTCTACCGCGACAAGGATGTATAGGAAACCAAAAGATGGGGGAAAAGGGCCCATGAAGTCAATACCCCAGCAGTCGAAGATTTTGATAATGAGTATTGGGGTGAATGGCATCATGTCTCGTTTGGTGATCGCCCCCATCCTTTGACACCTATCGCAGGATTTGTAACAGTTATTCACATCCCGAAAGATTGTGGGCCAATAGAGACCGCATTGAAGGATCTTAACGGCCATCTTTTTTGTCAAAAATTGACCTCCACAAGCTTCCGAATGACAGAATTAGATGAATTTAGGGATTTCGTCATATGGTACACAATGTCGGATGATTTGGTCGGCGCAATATTTAAACAGGAACAGATCATCATAGAAAAATATGCACGACCAAGTAATGAACCTCTTCTTATCTTGCGGTGTCCAATCGTGAGGGACGGCTCCCGTGACAAGATAGTTCACTATATTTGCAAACCAGGGCAAGGAAGAGGTAGCAAAGAGTTGCTTATCCGGGAAGTATTTGTCTATGGGTATTGGATCACTAGGTACGTCGGACGAAAGCCATGATAAGTGGTTGGCAACAACGTTTTCTACTCCTTTCTTATCTTTAATGGAGAGATTAAACTCTTTTAGGAGTAGGATCCACCTTATGAGGCGCGGCTTTGCATCTTTCTTTGAAAGTAGGTATTTCAATGTCACGTGGTCGGTGAATCAAGTGATGGGAGAACCAATAAGGTAGGACCGAAATTTGTCAAGAGTGAACACCATCGCTAGCAACTCCTTCTCAGTGGTAGAGTAATTGAGTTATGGTTCGGTAAGAGTCCGGCTAGCGTACTAGATGACATGAGCCTGTTTGTCTTTTTTTTGGCCCAAAACATCCCCTATCGCATAGTCGCTAGCATCCCACATAAGTTCGAATGGTAGGGAGAAATCCAGAACTTGCATGATGGGAGAAGAAACAAGCATGGATTTTAGTTTTTTAAAAGAGCTATTGCATGCTTTTGTCCAGTCAAATGGGGTGTCCTTCTTGAGTAAGTTGCTTAAAGGTCTAGCGATGGCGCTAAAGTCCTTAATGAATCGTCGATAAAACCCTGCGTGGCCCAAAAAGGAGCGCACTTCTTTAAGCGATTTTGGTGGGGGTAGATCGGCTTCTATCTCAGCTCTGTCAACTTCTATCCCCTTGGATGAAACTATGTGGCCAAGAACTATTCCCTCAGTGACCATGAAATGGCATTTCTCCCAATTTAGCACTAAGTTCTTTTCCACACACCAGGCAAGTACTTTTTTTAGTTTTTCCAGATAAAGATCGAAAGAGGTGCCAAAAAAGCTAAAGTCTTCCATGAACACTTCAAGTCCTCTCTCAATCATATTGCTAAATAAACTCAACATGCACCTTTGAAAGGTTACGGGTGCATTACACAAATCGAAGGGCATACGTTTATAGGCAAACGTACCAAAGGGGCAAGTGAAAGTCGTTTTCTCCTAGTCAAGTACATCTACCTCAACTTGGTTATATCCATAATAACCATCAAGGAAGCAATAATAAGGGTGGCCCACTACTCTCTCAAACATCTGATCAATAAATGGCAAGGGGAAATGGTCTTTCCTAGTTCTCGCATTGAGTTTTCGATAATCAATGCAAACGCGCCACCTGGTGGTGGTACGTTGGGGAACTAGATTTCCCTTAGCATTTTCAATCACTGTCATGCCCGACTTCTTCAGTACAACTTGAATAGGGCTCACCCACTTGCTATCCCAGATTGGGTAGATAATCCCGGCATCCAATAGCTTAATTATTTCGATTCTCACTACTTCTTTCATATTGGGGTTTAACCTTCTTTGCATTTCTCTAGAGGGCTTTACATCCTCTTCGAGATGCATCTTGTCGGTGAAAATCAAAGGACTTATTCCCTTCAAATCAGCAATACACCAAACAAAAGCACCTTGGTGCTTCCTCGAAATTTTAACAGTTTACCCTCCTGCTCTTCGCCTAGGCTAGAAGAAACAACAATGGGAAATGTCTCGTCCTCTACTAGGTATGCATATTTAATATGGGAGGGTAGTTTCTTTAATTTGAGAGTTGAGAATTTATCACTGGAGGGAACCATGCATGTCTCCCTCGGAGGTAACTCCTCGAATTAGGAAACCCAATTCACATCTCTCGCGTCCTCGTTAGACGCTCTCTCATCGAGTAAATCTCTCAACTCCTCAACTTCCCTCTTGAATTCGGTTTACGTTCCCTCATTCTCATGTCTCGATACTAAACAGGATCCTAGGGCATCTCCACAATAATTTTCCTCTAAATATTCCTCTACGATCTCGTCGATGAAGCTCTCCGCGTGAAGATCTTCTTCTTCACCCGTATGTTGGGCTATGTGGAAGATGTTAGTCTCTAAGGTCATGTTCCCAAAGGTGAGTTGCATCTGCCCATTTCGAGTATTGATAATTGCATTAGCTGTAGCTAATAAGGGATGCCCAAGAATGATGGGGACATTATTACACGAGACGAAGGAGGGTTCCGTGTCCCAAATGACAAAGTCTACCGGGAAGTAGAAGGTGTCAACTTGGACAATCACATCCTCAACTATACCTCTTAGGACCTTCACGGTTCGATCCGCTAATTGGAGAGTGACCGTTGTGGGCTTCAGGTCGCCCAGATTAAGTTGCCTATAGATGGTGTAAAGGAGAATATTGACACTTGTGCCCAAGTCAAGTAAGGCTTTTTCTATTTTATTGTCTCCGATGATGCAGGAAATGGTGGGTGCACCGGGATCTTTAAATTTATTCGGAGACCATTAAGTAGGATGGAGATCACGTTCTGTGCTAGAAAGACATTTTTCTTTACCTTCATCTTCCTCTTCACTGTTAACAAGTCCTTGATGACTTTCGTATAAGATGGAATTTGCTTAATGTCATCGAGGAAAGGTAAATTTATCTTTACTTACTTTAGCACATCTAGAACTTCATCACGGGGGTTTCCTTTATGGGAAGGAACCAACCTTTTAGGAAATGGTGCCGCGGTGGGTGGTTTCACTACTACCTCGAGATCACTAGTGTCTTCTTTATCACTCTCATTCAAGAGGACATCTTCGGTCTCTTTCGTGCTGGACGAAATCTCCTTGTCTTTGGTTGCGTTGTGTGGGGGAGGTGATAAATCAACGACTCTCCCATTACGAAGAGTGGTCACATCTTGACATTTCTCCTGATGTTTTTTCGAGATGGGGCTAACACTAGTTTGACCTTGGGGCGGTCTTTGGCCCTGGGCAGGAAACTTTCCTTTCTCTTAGATACTCAACGATGATTGCAACTTTGAAATGTTCGCATTCATGTCGTTGATCATGCGCTCATGCCTAGCAGTAGTTGGATTCTGGGTATTGATAAATTGGTTGATCGTATCTTCGAGATTTCTCTGCGGTGGAGTGATATATGCTCCTTGAGGTGGTGGTTCTTGCACATGTCCTTGCATGTGTGGAACTTGTTGAAAGTGATATGGTGGAGGAGGAGAAACATGTGAATTAGGATTCATCGCAGCATGTTGTTGCCCATAGCTAAAACCAAGATGATTCTCCCATGAAGGGTTGTAAGAATTACCGTGCGGTGCATCGAAATTACCCTTGAATCCTCCTATACCACTTACTTGTTCTTGAAGCATAACTTTAAAGGCGGGTATAGTGGGGCATTCCTCAGTTGAATGACTCACCTCACAAATTGCGCACACCTTCTCGATGGGATTTGGCATGGATCCAGTTAATCCTCTTCCATATACTTCAAGTAAGTCTCACATTCCTTTCTCGATTACATCGAGTCGACAGTCCGTCATAGAATTATTTTCTACGTGAAATAGGCCGAACGCCGGTGGAGTGGTGGTCACTTGGCGATTTTGATTTTGAGCATTAGGGTCGGATGTATCCCAGGATTGGGTAGTCTTGGCGACATACCTCAGGTGAAGCTTAGCATCGTTGGCGTCTAAGTCAACAAATGGACCATCGCACATGGTTTCAACGAGTTTCTTGGAATTAATGTCCAACCCATTATGGATACATGAAATGATTTTCATTTTATCAAAATCATGACGGGGACACGAGGTAATTAACTCATTAAAACGCTCGAAGCATCGATCAAACGACTCATTTTCTAATTGTCGAAAAGTTTGAAATTGAGCCTTGATGGAGTTCGTTCGATGTAGAGAAAAGAATTTCTTGAGAAATTTCGATTGTAGCTCGTTCCATGATGAAATCGAATTAGTGGGTAAAGACCATAGCCAGGTCTTAGCCTTATCCTTTAGCGAGAATGGGAAGAGTTTAAGGTGGAGCACATCTTTTGTGAAAGTTTGATCGCTGAGAGTCTCGCATGCCTCCTCAAAATCCATGATGTGGGCATATGTCTTTTTTGAATCCATTCCATGGTAAGTGGGAAGTATCTGGATTATCTCATTCCTAAAGTGAAATTGCCTTTCATTATACGGGAGTAAAATACATCCCGAAGTGACAGTACGCTCGGGATATAAGACGTCTCTCAAAGAGCAATACGGGCCTCTTCCTCATCGGCGGTTGCACTACTGTGTTGAGACATATTTCTCTCACTCAAAGACTTTGTGTCCTCACTTGGTATACTCGGAGCGTGCTCTGAAGTATGTCCTAAGAGGGAAAATGGAGTGTTATTCACGATTGAGTATGATAGTGTGGGAGGTGGAACCCAGAATTGTGGAGAGTTAGGAGTGAGAATTCAGAATTTTGCATTAACGGGCTTATGAGAGATGATGAGGAATATTTTTGTGCTTTTCAATTTTTTTTATGTTTTTGGATTTTTGAAAATTTTTGGTCAAAGTTTGAGATTGACTTGATCTAATCCTAAGTCTACCTAGCTCCCCAGCAACGACGCCAAAAACTTGGTGCTACTAAGAATGTGTCTCAGAAGTGCGTACTCTCTAGGCTCAAGTGCAAGCCTGTCGCTCAAGTAATAATCTGATAAGTTGGGTATCGATCCTCAGGGAAATAAGACAACAAGGTTATGACGACGTTGGAGAGACGAAGGAATCCCAACTCTGACTCTAAAGAAAAAGAAAAGATGATTGGTTTGGAGATTGACTACAACTAAATGCGAGTTTTGAAAATATTTATTTAATGAACTAAAGTATGAATTCAATGCAATTATTCTAAATTACTTACAATACTGATGATGATTGAACTGAAACTTGAATTATATGGTAAAGAAAACAGGGCGGGAATACAATCCCTCAACCCTAGTGTATTGTACGTATAATACTAATCGTAAATTTAAGTGATTAATTAGACTCAGAATTTAGTACTCCCAAGCATTACGTATATGAGGGCGCGCACCATACTTAATCAGAGGACGAGTAAATCGGTATTTTGATAGTTACACTCAAATTGCATTCTGAAGTTACCCTAAAGCAAATGAGATCTAAAGATCTACAATTGTCATATTTCTATGCAATACGGTCGTAATAAACCATTAAATTTAGAGGATTAATTTTATACACATAAAACTACCACATCAGGTTGAGTTCATGCATCCCGACCTTTTAAATCTATCCGGACATGTGAAAACTTGAAAACAACACATTTATAATGAAAGAAACCGTTTTTACTAATGAATGAAGATGAAGAAAGATGAAATTTGTAATGAACAAGCAACTAGAACAAAGATTAAAATAGAAATCATAATGATTTTACTTGAATTGCAACTTGAAAGTAACTAGGGTTTGTTGTTCTTCTCCTCTAAAATGGATTACTAAGCTTTCTTAATGACCTGGAAGCCCCCCCCCCCTATGTTTGGGAGGAGTATAATTTATTAACTATGAAATTACAAGAGTTTGAACCAAGAAAAACTCTAATTTTCACAAGTCGATAAGTATGGAAAATCGATAGCAGAACCGATCCGGGTAAAGGGTTCGGTTCCTTATTTTGTAGTCTTTACAGAAAACTCTTCGAGCATGGGATTGGTTCGTTATTTTCTTTCTTCGGTTCAGTTCCATCTTTTCATCTCTTTACAGGAAGTTTTTCCATGGTGGATTCGGTTCATTTTTTTCATCACTTCGGTTCGGTTCTGTATTACCATCCTTTACAGAAACTTTGCCCAATGAGAGATTCGGTTCATTTTAGCTTCCATGGGTTCGGTTCCCTTTTTGTCAGTCTTTGCCCAAACCTTGCCTTCTTGTGTTTCTTTAAAGATTTTGATATGGAACTTGACTTACAACATTGGATACCTGCGAAACAGATGACGAACACATGAAACTCGATGCACTCATTAGAATTTGTCAATATCAAAGATATGATATAAATCCACTTAAATTACACTTCACGGAGCGATAAAAGCCTCTAAAGTAAGGGGATAAATGGGAAGAATTTATGCCTAATCAAAAGTCGAACAACTCAACTATATTACTGAAGCAATGCATCTTAATGCCACAACTAAAATTGAAGAAACTGAATAGGTAAAGAATTGAAAAAACAACCTTACCCGAACCAAATCCAATAATGAAAAAAGACTCTAGTCTTCAGCGTTATTTCAAGTTTTTTTCGACGTCGTTCGAGGGCTATTTTCAGTGTTATACAAAATAGACATTAGAATGCAAAACATGCATTAGTAATATAGTTGAGCTTTAAAAGCAACATCAAACATTTATTTTATTGAATTTTGTTTGAGAAATTTTAAAGGTGACTCATCTCTCTCCCTCTTGAGTATACATTCCCCACCTTTTTAGGTTTTTAAACCCACATCTTTAGGTATTTTGTGTTTATTTTTGAGATTTTTTTATATTTGTTTAGCTATATTTTTTTGGTTAAACAAGTTTTTAGCCTTGGTGCTTTGACTGGGTTGGCTGACTTAATGGACATGGTTGGCTTAGGGGATGGAACCATACTTGAGGTGATAATTATCTACCAGTATTTTGAGACGTTTGAGAAGGATAAAGACAATGAACTTGGTTTATTTGGCATTTAAAACACCTCTGGTGTCTGTTTTGATTAAGTTATAATACTTGGCTTAGTGGCTTTTAAAACTCGAAAGGTTCTAAGGATTTTGGTTGATACTCTGTTAGTTGTTGAAGCCTAATGTGTGTTGCTTTTATTTTATGTTTCCCACCATCTTTATTTCCGTTATAGAGTTGTTATGCTTGAATCTTAAATAGTTAAGACTATTTAACCTCATAAGGTATATAAAAAATGGATTTTTTGGACTTATTTTTTGTTCCATTTATTTTAGAGGAATCGTTAGTTAGGATTTTAGATTTTAGGTTTGAAATATCTTTTTTCTAAATCTCTTATTTAGTTTTGAACTTAATTGTGTTAGCATTGTAAGATTTATTTACATAACATTCGTCCGTCTCCATTTTACCATTGTTTTTTAGATAAGAGGTCGTGCAATGTTGCTGAGCTTAAGAAGAAATACCTAGATTTTGTGACTGGTATGTGATGGTGACCCACCCCTGCCCGATTTGGAAGAAAAATAAAAAATCTATACAAGTCATGAATTAGTCTGGAGTTCCTATATTTTTTAATGTCTAGAAAATTGTAACTGGATGAGATATATGTGGATTCAAAGTTACAAATCTATTTTTAGGTAGTTATTAGAAAAAAATTCACCATCTATAATTTTTTGGGGTGAATGTTGTATTTATAGTTGTACCTTTCATTTGCTGCATTTTTTCATAAAAAGAACTCATTTGTTAACATAACCAATACCATGTATAATGTTTCCATATATATTGTAATGTTTGGATTCTTGTTGTTTTGTAAGGGTTGGACTCTTTATAAGCAAAGGACGAACATAACAATAACACAAATGAAAGAGCATTTTATGGCTACTGCCATGATTAGATGTGATTATTAAGATGTTAGATTGTGTGAATTTCAATTATAGGGTAGGTTATTTTTATTTCTAATGTGTGACACTGGTGTAATTTCATTTTGTTGGTTTAGTGATTTAAAATTTTTTGCTTTTCACATAGAGGTTTTTATTCCTTTATAGATTGCTATTTCAAAGTGTTAACTGACCTTCATTTATTGTTGTTATGCATCATGTGCCACTATTTTTTTATTTGTTTTTCTTCAAAAATCATGGCTTATCAGTATATATAGTTTTTTATTCGGAATCTTTGTCATAATCATTTAGATCCGAATGCGTTACTGATTAGAACATTTTTTTCAACCGTGCCATCGGCACGGGTACACCCTAGTATATATATATATATATATATATATATATATCAACCAACATGCATTCATTCATAAGATCTAAAGCCATACAACATTCATTCAATCATTATATAAAACAGTAAACAATAAATAACATTCAATACTCAAAGTTGTTGTTCATAATCATAATAAAAATATAGTAATCAAATTATTACAAATAATTGTTCATTCATCATCACGTTGAAGGAGGAAAGTAGGCCATGCTATATAGGAATTGAGACAGTCCTCAACAGGACTAACATCACACTTCTCGTTCAACCACATGGGTTCATTATCTTTTTTCACGTACACATCTGTGACGTGGACCCATGCCTCGTTCGGTTACAATGGACAGTTATGCACCATAGTACTAGGGCATGTATCTAGGTCCCTCAACCCCTTAGCTATTCTATTAACAATCCGTGTGTCTACTATATACACAATAGGCTAACCAATAGTTGATATTAGGGTAAGGACAAATTTCTAAATAGTGTCAATTTGTATGTATTTGCATTATTCCGGACAAAAACCAATTTGAGTCATAGATAGATTTTATCTTGTCACGATTTCCACTAAGTCTATGACGTTGTTTTGAAGACGTGGCGGCTAAGCTTTAAGATAGATCATGTCGTGTTTATTTGTGCACGTTTTGCGTCTTCATACCATATTACGCTCCGAGTATTACTCAGTTATGAATGCATAAAGTTTCTGGGACTGAACAAATATTTTCTGAGGATGTTATTTTATTTAAATATGTGTTAAAATGATTTTAAACTGTTTATTCTGAGTTAATTTATTTTCAGAGTCATATGAAACATCTCTTTGGGTTTAGATTCTTCAAACGACATCACCAATCATTCAAACGACATCTCATTGTCATTCAAACAACATAGATAAGTCGTTCAAATGACATAGAGAAATCGTTCAAACGATGCGCCTCCTCAAAGTTTTTCTTTTTGCTAAGAAAAATAGTGTGTGAAACAAAAAATATATAGCAGAACCATTACATTTTTTTGCACTTGTTTTAAAAAGGTTTCCAAAGTTAAAAAATATCCTTTGTGTTTACAAGATCTGAGCTTTCATAACCATTGTGTTTAGAGATCTTGTGTTCACACCATCCGGAGTTTGTTCATCTTTGTTGAACAATTGATTCGTCAAGTTTTGTAGTCAAGAAGTGGTGGACTCCAATTTTTGAATCGTATATGGTTGTTGGTTATATCGGTGGATATCAAGGCAGGCGTGGACTCGTGTGTTGTGTACGTTGCTTAGGTGTACTCCTGCATTGTATTGTGGAGGAGTGGTTAAAGCATATCGAGTCGTTGAGTATGTCTACTGTCTGTACTTTGTAAAACTGTATCATAGTGATTATCTGACTTGGGTCGTTCGAGGTTTTTTCCCTTTTTGGTTTCCTTATACATCGGTGTTTTATGGACTTTGATTTATTTTACTTGCTTAATCACACTAGATGCATGTTTATGATTAACAAGATAAAATCGGGTTAAGTAAAATTGGTGCATATTAAAATTGGAAAAAGTCTTTGAAAAAATTATTTTCACCGAAAACACACATAAAAAATGGCACCTACAAATGGCCTTAGGACGGGGGTATGGGTGGAGGTGGCTAATATTTCATGCGTACATAGGAGGGTATCGGTGAGGGTGAGGGTGAAAAAGACAAATAAGTGGTGTCCACCACTTTCTCCTTGCCCTTCCTCGAGCTAGACCCAACCTGGCTTTGAAATCACCCTTGTTATACTCGAACATTTTATGCATGGTTTGCTCCAAATTTTGTAAATTCTCATCGTGGTTGGTCAACAACTCGTCCACCTTGCGAGCCAACCCAGTGTTGCTCAACGCAATCCTGACGAGCTTAGACTTCCTCACCTAAGAGCTCAGACCCCGAGTACGGCCCTTATGATATCGTCCAAACTCTTAGTTGAGTGTGTACGTAGCAAGCGATGCCTTGTCGGCATCACTCTGGGAGTTGTGCACCACTTTAAGCTTTTTTTTTAAATGACAAACAGGTACACGACTAGCTTACTTAATTAAAAAGTATGTGATTATAATTTTTTTATACTATAATTAATATTTTAACTTACAATAGTGAATCCCACGTTCGGATTGACCTCCGCATCCTTCCCTTTCTTCGTTCGAATAGCCACAAAGGCATCGAGCCTATGTGGCTTACCCCCAGGGCCACTCCTCGTCTCTTGAAATAAAATAATACAAAATTAATAAATTAGTATATAATTATCACTAAATACAATAAAATAAAACTAAAATGAAATAACATTAAAAACATACCATCCTTTGCTCCACCTTAGTTAAAAACGTACGCCCGGAGTAGTGCATGTCGACCTTCTTGGCCTAATTTTCCCTCCCCGATTGATGAGAGGATAATTTCATCTCGGAGACCTCATTATCAATTGACAGTTTGCCAATGAGATTGTCTCCTTCGAGGGTACTGTGTCCCTAAATCGCAAGACGGACTTTCGGTCCTGACTAAAGTAACGTGCATGCATGTTTTTCTTCCACACTTATTTTGATCTCTTAACTGTTCCAGCGTGGAGTTGCATAAATGTGGGGGCAAGACGAATTATTTCAGTCAAACAAATACAAAACAAAAAGAAAGTGAGTTAGAAGTATTTAAATTATAAAATATAATAAAATACAAATATAAATATAAAATAATACAAAATAATAAGAAAGTGAGCAAGTGTCGGTAATGCCCTCCAGATGGCCATCTTAAGCTCGTAGGGCAACTTCCTTCAATCTGCATACCCGGGGCCAATAATCATCTTCAGCAACTCTAGGGCCCTAACTTGTAAGGTCTTCTTGTTCTTTACTACGGTTCCTAATTTGCTCCACTTTGGGGGACTAGTGATATACGAGCCTTCCTGGCCCCCGCTTCCTTGATGCCCTGATATAGACATTTCCTGTAAAAATTATTGTTATTAGTAGAAACACATATATGAGAAAATGATCAAATCCAAATGAATAAATGCATTAAATTGATTAAAATCCAAATGAATTAAAGAACTAGAAAAATACAGGTTAATGACATGATAAGATACGAATCCATATCATAAACCAAACTAAGAATTATTTCAATAATTGGAATACTTATTACAAATCTAAAAATTCTTTCAAATTCGGGTCAAGTCACGGACTTTGAATTAATTCTTAAACTGATTAAAATTCTAATTAACATATTCACTAACTAACCAACCAATTTTGATTCAAATCTACAGAAACTAATAAAATTCAAATGAAAAAAGCATTAAATTGTCTTCCGATAATAATAAAGCACTAGAAGAATGTAAGTTAATGAAATTATAAGAATATAAATCCATATCATAAACCAAACTAAGCATTGTTTTAAATATTTGGAATACTTATTACAAAACTAAAAATTGTTCCAAATTTGGGTCATGTCACGGATTTTGAATTAATGCTTAAACTGATTAAAATCCAAATTAACATATTTGCTAACCAACCAACAAATTTTGATTCAAATCCACAAAAACTGATCAAATCTAAATGAATAAAAGTATTAACTATTGTCCGATGATAATAAAGCAGTAGAAGAATACAAGTTAATAACATTATAAGAATACAAATCCATATCATAAACTAAACTAATCATTGTTTCAACAATTGGCATACTTATTACAAATCTAAAAATTATTTCAAATCTGGGTTATCATTTAAAATGGATCGATATTCGGTAGGAGAAGCCAAGTTATCCACGCTACTAGTTAGACACATTGACGCATGTAGGACGATTGACCATGGTTCATTATTGATATACTCCGACTAAAACACTTGCTTGACCTTTTAAAAATAACAAATAAACGACTCATTACTCACGTGCTCATTTCTCTTCAACTTTGACAAGTCAACCATGATCAAATTGGTACCAAGATCAACTTTACAAACATTTTATCCTCAACTCTTACCCAATCATAGTAAAACACAACCTCTGTGAAGCTTATATAGTCCAATTCAAATATATTCTTAATGACACCATAATAAGTCATTTCAACTTCAACTAGGTTTTTATCTTTTGCGCTTGCTTGAAAATAAGTAAGAGCCTTATATGAAATGCTCAAGTTCTGTACATTTATATTTTTTTCGTACACCCTTTCACCGAATACACAACCCTTCAATCGATACTTTTTATAATCGTGTGCCATGAACAAGTGTCCGGTGGCTAGTTGAGCAAGCCTTGATGTCACATAACCCATCCTTAAGAGATGAGATTATAGATAAATTAATTAAGTTAGTTTTAAATCTTTCTTGTAATATGTCATTTAATAAGAGACATTCTCATTATAATTACCTCGTGCAACACCCATAACCTAAATTCTCCGTCTGATTGTGCCATCGTTCTTCATCTTTTATTATTCCCACACACATCATATTTCCTGCATTGATCATAATGAACGTATTACCAAACTGATTATATATAAAAATTAAAATAATATAAAAGCTAAAATAATATAAACTTATTTTTTCCATTCTTCGTCATCTTCATGTATGTCAAATAGATAACGAACTACTTGTTCATGCTGTAAACTCGTTAATTTCACTCGTGTGTCTATCACCTGACCACCCTTATCGACGAACTCATCACTATTATCCATGTTTCTCTACACCAAAATGATAAAATTGTCACCTTTCAGCCGGCCACCCTTGTCAAGGTCATTGACCGTGACAAAAAACACGCGTTTTGTGTCACGGTCATTGACCTTGACACGACCGTGACAACTTCTGTAGCAAAAACCCTTACCCTTTCTCCCCCCCCCCCCCCCCCCCCCCCCCGCCGTTCCCTCCTTTTTCCAACTCTCTCTCTCTCTACGCTGCTCTCTCTCTACTTTCAGGTTAATTTCTCTCTCTCTATCTCTCTCTTCCATTTATATATATGTTTGTGTGTATATATATGTGTGTGTGTATATGTGTGTGTGTGTGTGTATGCGCGTATATGGGGGGTGGGACAGGGTGGGGGTAGGGGGTGGGGCAGGGGGCTGTTGTGTGTGTGTGTATATGTGTGGGGGGTGGGGCAGGGTGGGGGGCTGTTGTGTGTGTGTGTGTATGTGGTGGGTGGGGGTGGGGGTGGGGGTGGGTAGGGGGCAGGGTGGGGGTAGGGGTTGGGCAAGGGGGGTTGTTGTGTGTGTGTGTATATGTGTGGTTGGTGGGGGGTGGGGAGGGGGGGTAAGGCAAGGTACCATTGTAATTCTCTTAATATCGTGTTTTGATGATTCTATGAGATAATATATATTGTTTCAAGGTTAACTCATTGTAGATAAAAACATTCACATAGTAAGATTAAATTGAATCCATCCATAGATTCTATAATTACATCCACTAAAATATAATTAATAAATGAAACATTTTTAGATGAAAGTAAATTAATAATTAGTGCCCATTTCATATGAAAGTAGGATTGCCCCTCAGTGTAAATTAGTAAATTAATAATTGTATACGTTAATTGTTAGTTTAATTGATGAAATGAATTAATTGAGTAGATGAATTAGAAGGGGTACGGGATACACATTTGTTGTTGACATTGTTGTTGGATTATTTTGTTTAGTAAATGTTTGGTTGGTTAGTTTTAAAAGTGGCATGACCACTGGATTATTGTCCATATGGGGGTGGGATTTTTCAACTTTGTTTTAAAATTACTTTGTATATCGAACAATATATATATATATAGTATGATAATTAAATGAAACATACTTGAAATTAAATGTAGTGCGCATAGATACTAGCCTTCTAGTTCTTATGCGTACGCATTCAATAGCCCTTAGACCCGTTCGAGAGTCATTACCCCTGTAATGAAATCTCTCGAATTGTCCCATTTGGACAGTTTGAGACTGTATAATTTTTGTATAATATTCTTAGTGGCTTAAAGTTGTTACTTTTGGAGGAAGTTCTGCAGTCTTATCTTAATGTTCTATGGGTACATACTAGATTGACAAGTGTGACTGTTATTTCAATTGATCAATTGAAATAACACTCACACCTGCCAATCTACGTCGTGTACTTGGAGAACTACGGGGATATGTTGTCGAATTTTTTTTCAAATCGTAACAATGTGCATGAGCTGTTAAGTATATGACAGAAAAATGCGGTCTTGAATAGGATAGGACCACTCACCCTTTAATAGGATAATTAAATGATGGGATAATTAAATAAAACATACTATAAATCTAAGTTTTGTTTACCTTTAATAGGTGTTTAGTTGTGGTAGCTGTGATGGGATATCCGAAATACAAAGAGTGGATGGGTGAGACTAATAGAATGGGGGATGTGTTTCGCAGAGGTGCTAACGAATTTGTGAAATATTCAAAGAGATGTCATAATGATGAAGAGTTTTCGTGTCCGTGTGCTAGGTGTAAGAATGGTAAGGTGTTTGAGTGGAAAACAGTTGAACTACATTTGTTAAGATCGGGTATGCAAGATAGTTATCGATTTTGGAGTTTTCACGGTGAATTGAAAGTTCATTTTGTCCCCGACCAACCTTCACAACAACCTTCAACAAGTAGAATAGATGTAGAAGGGGACGACGTAGATCATAATATGTTAGAGGATTTAGTTGATGATGCGTACGGAGTTTATGAAGCAGAGGAGAATGAGGTTACTGATGATGTAGAAGATTCAAGTGCTCGTGAAGATAATACGATAAAACTTGACAATGACTACCAAAGTTTAAAATTTAAGGCGACCCAAATGTTATACTCTGGCTGTGAGAAAGATCAAACAACTTTACATGCCATGGTTGGTTTGCACAGTTTGAAGACGTAATACGGTTTGTCTGGTAATAGCGTGACGGGAATTCTGAAATGGGTGAAGGGCTTATTACCCAATGTGAATACGCTTCCAAATAGCTATCATGTTATGAAGAACAGTTTGAAAGGTTTGGGAATGAAGTATAAATCGATTCATGCTTATGTGTATGACTTCATACTATACCGAAAGGAGTATGAAAATCTCGATCGTTGTCCGGTATGCGATGAACCTAGATATGTCCAATCTACTAGTAAGGAAGGCACAAGCTCAAAAGTGCCTCAAAAAGTATCGAAATATTTTCCCGTTGGGCCTAGATTAAAGCAATTTTTCACAGTACCATGGATTGCAGAGACAATGACTTGGCATGCTAAGGCAGAAGTAGGGGGTAATATCACGCGTCATCCTATTGATTCTACTGCCTGGCGGAGGATGAATTTTGAGTATCCCGATTTTGCTCGAGAACAACACAACATTCGTTTGGATATATCAACAGATGGTTTCAATCCATTTGGAAATATAAGCATCAATCAGAGTGTATGGCCAGTGATCCTAGCCTCACTCAACCTCCCTCCTTCACAGTGTATGAAACCTGAATTTTTGATGATGGCTTTGTTGATACCTGGGCCAAAGGCATCCAGTGATGACATTGACATCTACCTGGATCCTTTGGTAGAAGAATTAAATGAGTTGTGGGAAGAGGGTGTGAAATCATTTGACTCTTTTAGAAAAGAAGAGTTTACACTGAAAGCTATGTTGATGTGGGCAATTCATGATTTTCCAGCTTATGGGACATTATTCGGTTGTGTAGTACATGGTTATTTGGGGTGTCCTATTTGTGGAGAGGAGACTGAATCTCTTCGTCTATCCTTTAGCTTAAAAAATGTATACCATCGCCACAGGAGGTTTTTACCCCCAGCTCATAATTTTAGTTCTGAGAAAGGTTCCAATTTTTTATTAGGCGGAGTTGAACATAGGCTACCGCCGAGACAACTTTCGGGTTCAAAAATTGAACGTAAATCTTCTGAATGTGGCCCTAATATGTCAGGTAAGAATCCCAAATTTAAGAACGTCAAGCATAAGAAGACCCCAACTGGGAATGAAACTGAGATAAGAAAGGCATGGTCTCGGAGGTTAATTTTATTTGACTTGCCTTATTGGAAGAATAACCCGGTGTGCCATGTATTGGATATGATGCATGCAGAGAAGAACTTCGCTGAACATATTGTGGGTACTTGCCTTGGGGGAGTCATTCGAAGGATGGAGAAAATGCACGAAAAGACCTTAAATCGTTAAAACTTAAGCCACAACTATGGTTGAAAGAAGATAGTAGGGGAAGTACAATAATTCCCCCTGGTACTTTGATGAGTGGGTAAAGGAAGGTGCTTCTAGACACAATATATAATTTGAAGGGCCCATCTACTTTTTCGTCCAACTTGCAAAGGATTGTGAATTATGCTACTCATGATTTACATAAGTGTAAGCCCCACGATTGGATGTGATCATGCAATTGGTTCCTCTATTGTTTAAGCACTATTTCTTCAAGCACAAGGATTTGCGTAGGGCTATTATGAAAATTAGTATTACCTTCTCCCTCTTGTGTGAGAAGGTAATGAATCGAGAACATATAGTGGCCGCAAAATTGGTTGTGATCGAAGCGATTTGTGTATTGGAGAAGTACTTTCCCCAGCACTCTTTGACATAAGTGTTCACTTGTTGGTACACCTATGTGACGAGGCACTTCTTTGTGGTCCAGTTAGATATCGGTGGATGTATCCGTTTGAAAGATTGATGAAAGTTTTTAAAGATTACGTCAAGAATACGCGGTACATTGCAGGATCAATTACAGAGGAATACATCACAGTGGAGTCATCAATTTATACTCGGGAATATATGCCTGACTCGACCATCGTTGATGACACTGAGGAATTCATCGATGATGGTGGTCATGTGATGGGAAAACGAGTGAAATTAACAAGTTTGCAACATGAACAAGTAGCTCGTTATCTATTTGACACACATGAAGATGTCGAAGAATGGAAAAAGTAAGTTTCGATTATTATAATGTTTAACATTATTTTAGATTATTTTATACATGATTAATTTTGTAATATGCAAAAAATATGAAGCCTGTGAGAATAATAAAAGACGAAAAACAATGGTAAAATCAGACAGCGAATTTAGGCTATGGTTGACACAAGAGGTAATTATAATGAAAATAGTCATTATATAACGTTACATTACACTCAAAGTTTACCACTAATATAATTAATTTATCTATATTCTCAGCTCCTAAAGACGGGTGATGCGACATCAAGGCTTGCTCGTCTAGCCACTGGACCCTTGTTCGTGGTACAAGAGTACAAAAAGTATCGATTGAGCGATTACATTTTCGGCGCTAAAGTGTACGAGGAAAGTACAAATGTACAGAACTCGGGAATTTCATACAAGGCTCTTACTATCTTTCGAACGAGCGCAAAAGATAAAAACCTCGTTGAAGCTGAAATGACTTACTATGGTGTAATCCAAAATATATTTGAATTGGATTATATAAGCTTCAAAGAGGTTGTATTTTACTGTGACTGGGTAAGAGTTGAGGATAAAAATGCTTGTAAAGTTGATCTTGTCACCAATTTGATCATGGTTGACTTGTCCAAGTTGAAGAGCAACGACCACGTGAGCGATGAGCCATTTGTTTGTGCATTTCAAAAGGTAAAGCAAGTGTTTTATTTGGAGTATATCAACAACGAGCCATGGTCAATTGTCCAACATGCTCCAAGGCGTATAAATAGTAGTGTGGATGACTTGGCTGCTCCTACCGAATATCAATCCATTTTTTATGATGACCCGAATTTGAAATAATTTTTTAATTTGTAATAAATATTTCAATTTGTACCGAAACATCCATTTTTAATGCTTTTAATTGATTTGCACTTTATCATTTTCACTCTTGTGTAGTGTGCGTGTGTGGAGAGGAGATTAATACATAAATATTCCAACTACATCTAAGTTTTGTTTATACTAATCCATGAATATACGCTTCTTACCTTTAATAGGTGATTAGTACATAGTTATTTGGGGTGCCCTATTTGTGGAGAGGAGACCGAATCTCTTCGTCTATCTGAACACTAAGAAATGCCATAATCCTATGGAGTTATGCTCTGCAAATTCCTCTCAACTGTTATGTAGCGAAACATCACCAGTTGAAGTTGTCAATTCCACTTTCCATACCCCACCACTTGGAACCTCTAGAAAAACATGGGAGACCATTGGAAGGTGGAATTGACAACTTCAACTGTTGATTTTTGGCTACACAATGGTTGGAAGGAATTTGCAGCACATAACTCCATAGGATTATGGCATTTCTTAGTGTTCAGATATGAAGGGAATTATATTTGACACGATTTCCTGGGGTACATTAGTTGGAAGGAGGTGCCATATGAGCTCAAGTTAGCTGTTTGGGTGACACTACAGGTAATGTATTTATATTTATATGTCAATTTCGATTTCGATTTCAATTTCGATTTATATTTATCTATATTTGCGGGGCGGATACTAATTTTACTTTATTTTAATTCAGGGACAGGGAGTGACCCTGAGGGTAGGCCACATATGCTCGATACTCATGTGGATCTTCGAATGAGAAGGGAAGGATAAGGAGGTGTCCTCGAGCGTCGCGGTACAAAATCTCTTTTCCAGCTAAATAGTTTATAGATTTGAGATAATTGATGGTGATGTTGTTCATTCTTAAATAGTTTCTATTTTGAATGTATATTTACGTTATCTCTAGTTTATTTGGATATATGATATTTGAATAGGTACAACGTTGATATAAAGCTACAAATATACTGCTGGGACAGTGGCAGTGGCCATACTGCCTAGCAGATTCTTTTTCAATTCTGCCCAGGATTGTCACGGTCATTGACCGTGACAAGCCCATGATAAAAGTTATCATGAACTTGTCACGATCAATGACTGTGACATTTTTTAAAGGGGATAAGAATTTATCACGATTATTAACCGTGACTAAACATGTCACGGTCCAGGACCGTGACACGACCGTGACAATTCTTACGAGATTGTCACGATCTATGACCGTGACACGTCCGTGATAAAAAAAGTTATCTCGCCCCTAATTGTCATGGTCATTGACCTTGACAAGTCCAACTTGTCAAGGTCAATGACCGTGACAATAGTGCAGATTTGGTGTAGTGTTTCTTGGGTCAGGCATATATTCCTGAGACTCCATGGTGATTTATTCCACTGAAATTGATCGTTCAAGGTATCGTGTATTCTTGACATAATCTTTGAAAACTTTCATTAACCTTTCAAACAGGTACATCCACTGATATCTTGCTGGGTCACAAAGAAGTGCCTCGTAGCATAAATGTACCAATAAATGAATATTTATGTAAAAAAAGATGGGGAAAAGAACTTCTCCAACACATAAATTGCTTCGCTAACGATTACTTTTGCGGCCACTATATCCTTGCGATTGACTACCTTCTCACATAAATGTGTGAAGCGAATGCTAATTTTCATAATGTCCCTCCATAAAATCCTTGTGCTGGGGGAAACAATGCTTAAACAATAAAAAAACAAATTTCATGATCACATGCCAATCGTGGGACTTGCACTTATGTAAATCATCGGTAGCATAATTCAAAATCCTTTGCAAGTTGGATGAAAAATTCGATGGAAGCTTCAAATTATATATTGTGTCTAAAAGAACATTTCTTTCCTCACTCACCAAAGTAAACGCACCAAGGGGAATTATTTTCCTTCCCCTACTATCTTCTTTCAACCATAGTTGTGGCTTAAGTTTCAACGATTTAAGGTATTTTCATGCATTTTCTCCATCCTTCGAATGACTCCCCCCAAGTATGTGCCCACGATATGTTCAGTGATGTTCTTTTTCACATGCATCACATTCAATATATGGTGCACCGAGTTATTCTTCTAATAAGGCAAGTCAAATAAAAATGACCTCCTAGACCAGCCCTTTCTTGTCTCAATTTCATTCCCATTTGGGATCTTCTTATGCTTGACATTTTTCAATTTAGCATTCTTAGCTAGCATATTAGGGTCACACTTAGAAGATTTACTTTCACTTTCTGAACCTAAAATTTTTCTCGGAGGTAGCCTATGTTTAACCTTGTCTGGTAAAAAATTGAAACCTTTCTCAAATCTAAAACTATGAGCAGGGGATAAAAACCTCTTATGGAAATTGTATATATATTTTTTCGCTAGCGGTGAGACGTAGAGATTCAGTCTCCTCTCCATAAATAGGACACCCCAAATAACCATGTACTACACAACCGGATAATGTTCCATAAACTAGAAAATCATTAATTTCCCACATCAATATAGCTTTCAGCATAAACTATTTTTAAAAAAAAGTCAAATGCTTGTGCACCCTCTTTCCACAACTCATCTAATTCTTCTACCAAAGAATCCAAGTAGACATTTATGTCCTCACTTGGTGACTTTAGCCTAGGTATCAACAAAGACAACATCGAAATTCAGGTTTCATGCACTATAAATGAGGGAGGTTAAGTGGTGCTAGGATCACTGGCCATACACTCTGATTGGTGCTTAGTTTTCCAAATGGATCGAAACCATCTATTGATATTGCCAAACGAATGTTACGCTATTCTCGAGAAAAATTGGGATACTCATAAGTCATCCTCTTCCAAGCTATAGAATTAATAAGATGACATATGAGATTATCCCCTACTTCTTCCCTAGAATGCTAAGTCATTGCCTCCGTTATCCATGGTATTGTGAAAAGCTACCTTAATCTATGCCCAATGGGAAAATATTTCAATACTTTTTGAGGCACTTTTAAGCTAGTTCCTTCATCTCCAGTAGATTGCACATATATAGGTTCATCGCATATCGGATACCGATCCATATTTTTATACTCCTTTCGGTATAGTATGCAGTCATACACGCAAGCATAAATTGATTTATACTTCATTCTCAAAACTTTTAAATTGTTCTTTATAGTATGATAACTATTTAGAAATGTATTCTTCTTGGGTAGCAAGCCCTTTACCCAATTCAAAATTCTTATCACGCTATTTCCAGACAAATTATATTGGGTCTTCAAACTATGCAAGCCAACTAGGGCATGTAAAGTTATTTAATCTTTTTCACAGTCAGGGTACAACTGTTAGGCCACCTTAAGTTTTAAACATTAAAAGTCATTGTCAAGGTTTACCTGATATCTTCATGAGTACCTGAACCTTGTACATCGTCAGCGACCTCATTTTCTTCCACTTCATAAACTCCATACGCGTAATCAACTAAATCCTCTAGCATATTATTATCTTCATTGTCCTCCTTCCCTTGTATATATATCTTACTTGTTGATTATTGTGAAGATTGCTCGGGGACAAAAAGAATATGCAATTCCCCATGAAAAAACCCAAAATCGATAACTATCTTTCATACCCCCATGTTAACAAATGTAGTTCAACTGGTTTTTACTCAAACACCTTACCATTCCTACACTTAGCACACGGACACGGACACGGGAACTCTTCATTATTATGATATTTCTTTGCATATTTCACAAATTCATTAGCGCCTCTACAAAACACACCTTATAATCTATTTATCTCACCCATCTATTCTTTGTATAGAGGATATCCAATCACAGCTACTACAAACAATCACCTATTATGGGTGTAAGAATAATATATTCATGGATTAGTGTAAACAAAAGTGGAAAAATTTAGTTTCCAGTAAATGTTTTACTTTAATATTGACATTTCATCTTTCGGTTCTATATAAAAAAAAAATATATAAATTAATTCCATTGTTAACATAAGATGCATTATGAACCCTATTTCCTCCATCTCCTCTAAAGGGTGACTGGTCCTATTCCATTCAAGATCGCATATTTCAATAACACACTTAACAGCTCATCCACATGTTCAAATTTAAGGCAAATTCGGCAGCATATCCACATAGTTTTCCAAGTACACGATATAAATTCGCAGTGTTCATGTTATTTCAATTTATCAATTGAAATAATACTTAACACCGCATCATCTAGTATGTACTCAGAGAACATTAAGATACGGCAGCAGAACATCCACCAAAAGTAACAAGTGTCAGCCACTAAGAACATTAGTGTACAAAAACTATGCTATCCCAAACTATCCAAATGGGACAATGCGAGAGATCTCATTACAGGGGTAATGACTCTCGAATGGGTCTAAGGGCTATCGAATGCTCAGGCATAAGAACTAAAAGTCTATTATCTATGTACACTATCTGTAACTTAAGAGGCTTATAACTATGTATAATTTAACGCTATAAACTTTATTTGGTAATTGACAATAATGTCAGAACATGCATTGTTTGATGATTCAAATTTATAATGAATTAGATTTTACCCATGTGATATAATAATGCGGTGGGAAGTAATCTTACACTAAAAAATTATATACTTTTTAAATGAATAATGTTACACACACATGAGTTAAAACCATATATACTTTAAGTGTACGATTGTTTCCCACCGTATTATTACATCACGTGGGAAAAAATATAATTTATTGTAAATTTGAATTATCAAAGAATATAGGTTTCCAGGGTTACAGCCAATTACCAAATAAAGTCTATAGTGATGATTTATACATAGTTATGTTTTATTTCTATTTAATTGTTTAACAACAAGCTTTTAAAATTTATAATTTGTTTCATTTTTGTCTTATTTATATTTTCATGGTAAATATGTTTCATTTCTGTCTTATTTATATTTTCACATCACATGTCCCTATTCGGTAGAATCATAACCCTAAATGCTAGAAATGCCTAGGCCGACCAACTAAATGGTTATCTAAATGTTCAAATTCACGAGTCAACCACAATTTAAGAATTCCAGCACAATAATTCAAATATTAATACGAAACTTTGTCCATATAACTATACTTGAAAGAAGACAATAAGGATTCAGTAAAATATTCAACAGAGTTTTAGCATTTAAACTTATAAGCCCAAGCCGTTATTTTTCAGCATGTAAATAATGTTTTCAGCATATTAAACATAATCAACATAATTTTAGCAACATATTCAATAAAGTTTCAATAAGTGATACATCTGCATTTCATTTCATTTCATTTAACATCAATTAAGATACCTTTTGAACTACATGGATGTGATACATCTATATTTCATTTAAAATATTCATCAGTTACACAAGGATAAACCATTCTAGCTTTATTATTACTCACTAATTATTTTCAAATGCATGCACTTAATTTTTCCCTACAATTTTTTTATATATACAGATACATATGTATATATAGATACCTTAAAGAAAATGAAAAATGAAGAGATGGAAATTGGCAATGGCGACGGTGGCCTGAGATCACCTGAAATCGCACAAATGGAACAAAAGCCACAAATGTAACCTGAGAAATTACCTGAAATCGCAACCAAAAAACCACAACAGTGGTTAAAAATACGAATCCAAAAAAATTCAAATTTCTAAGTGATAATTAATCCTTTATGTTATGTTAAACGTTCTACATTTTGGTATACTTTTCGAACCTAATCTAAATCCTTGATTACCAAATTATGTTTTGCTTATGGTTTTAGTGTTTTGAGATGAGTAGCGCGCGTTTTATTTGGAGAGCGCGTGTGTGTGTGTTTAGGATTTTTTCTTACCCCTACACGTGGAGGGCTATTAGTAATTAGCTTGTGTGGGGTTTGTTTTAATCGGTTGTGTCGAATTTGCCTTAGAGAGGTTTGAGTATTTTAGGTTTTGTAATTTATTATATATTACCCAACAATATGGATCAATAAAAAAATTCATGAATGACTAAGTATATGTCAGCTAGTATTTGTCCGTGTCGATAGCAATGTTAAAAATTTATTCACACAATTTATCAGCTAATGTTTGTCAAAAAATTTATTCGCACGATTTGTCACAACTTGTCATATTCAACCATAAGGGAGTTATGAATAAATCGAGACTTTAATTATCCAAATCAAAATAATTTTACAAAATAATATTATCCAAATCAAAATAATTTAACAAATTAATTTTATTAGACAAAAATAATTTTATAAATTAATATATGTCAATAACCAAACAAATATGTCAATAACCAAACAAATACATGACAAAAGGGGGGCAAACAATTAAAAATAAAAAAATACCTCTGAAGTGGTTGTGGTGGGCTAAGGCAGTGGTGGTGGCCGTTTTTTGTGAGAAGCGGCGGTGGTGGTGGTGCAGGGATGTTGGTGGTGTGTTCAGGGATGGTGGTAGCGCAAGTATGAGGTGGGTGGGCTAAGACATGGTGGGGTGGTGGTGATGGTGGTCTGCTAAGGCAGTTGTAAAGAAAGAGAGGGAGAGACGGTGGGAGTAGAGAGAGGGAGTGAGAGAGAGAGAGAGAGGGAAATGAGAAAGGGGCGGGGTGGATAAGCTATTAGGATTTTTTTTACGTTGTCACACTCCTATCACGGTTAATGACCGTGACAACAATCAAACGTTGTCACGGTCATTAACCGTGGCAAGATCGTGACAACGTACTTGTTAAGGTCAATGACCATGACAAGGCAGTGAAAATCCATTGTCACGGTCTTGTCACGATCATTGACCTTAACAACAAACGCGTATTTTGTTGTCACGATTTTTTATCGTGACAACGCTAACCACGTCAAGAGTGACATTTTTATGTATTTTGGTGTAGTGTAAAAATAGTGTACATTCAAAGAAGAGTGTTATATATATATTATGAATGTCGACTAGTATTCTACATTATTAAATGATCTTTTTGGATACCTTATCTTTTACTATTCATATGTAAGGTGTGAGATGATGAGTGATTTGATGATGCAAATATGAAAGAGAAAATATTACACATGCCATAAAAGATAATGTAGAAGAATCATAAAAAAGTAGAGAAATTAGTATTGTGCACCTTTGAAAATATTCTGAAACACAAGCGAGTGTTTGTGTTTTGAATCTGACAAATGAAAAACAAGTTTATGGCATCCTGTTTTTTGTTTTTACTTTGGGAGTGTCGTGCTAATAATGTGTTGTGAAATAAATTAGACAAAAATAATTTTACTCCTGGAAGCAACTTTTCATTCCATTGCTATGTATACTCAAGACTATCACCCTTAGTAAACAAATGTATTCCAAAATATCTTCTAATAATGTAAATATTAATAGACATTCACAAAATACATATTTATAACAGAATCAACTAAATTACTTTTTGCCACAAATATATATAGAGAGTCAGACTTTCCAACATACCCCCTAACAACATCCCTAGTAACATATCATTTTTTTTTAAATAATAAAAAAATAATTTTGAGATGATATTTTTTACATGGGTTCATGATATTTCAACGTGCCCTATAAAAAAATCAATTGAAAATAATGATTTTTGTTATTTTTAAAAAATAGGTAAAAAAAACTGACAGTTTTTACCCTTTAAAACTGTCAGTTTTTTTTACCTTTTTTTTAAAATATCAAAACACATTATTTTGATCTGAATATTTAACAAGGACACTTTGAAATTTCATAAACCCATATATAAAATATTAACTCTAAATTTTTTTTTTTTACTATTTTAAAAAAATAGGTATGTTTAATGAGGTATGTTAGAGAGGCTAACTCTCTCTCTCTCTCTCTCTCTCTCTCTCTCTCTCTCTCTCTCTCTCTCTATATATATATATATATATATATATATATATATATATATATATATATAGGGAGAGGTTCACAAGTGGACCAAAAGAATGGACTTTTTAATGGATCTTAACAAAAAATACATATTAACACATTAATTTTAATTTCTATAGTGTAATTGGTCCGCGCCAGCGGCACCCGAGACCACACCTTCACCCCACTACCCCCCACCGCCCCCACCCACCCCAACTACCACCATCACCAAAGCAGCCCTTATGACAGCAGGGCTGCCATGGGGGTGGGGGTGGGAGGGTGGGGGTGGGGTGGGGTGGGTAGGGGGCGTGTGGGGGGGTGGGGGATCGATCGACGCGAGTATTTGGTGCTGCTGGCGCGAACCAATTACACTATAGGAATTAAAATTAATATGTTATTATGCATTTTTTGTTAAGGTCCATTAAAAAGTCCATTCTTTTGGTCCACTTGTGAACCTCTCCCTATATATATATATATATATATATATATATATATATATATATATATATATATATATATATAATGCTCCTGTGCGGATTAGTCCGCATTTTAAGAATGCAGACCGAACATGTGTCGCCTAAAGGTGTGCTTAGAAATTACCGCCTAAATTATAGGGACACTCTATCTCTTTTATGGGTTCACCGCCAAGTGACACATGTTCAGTCCCCATTCTTAAAATGCGGACTAATCCGCACAAGAGCAGGACTATATATATATAATACGTCTCTTGTGCGGACCAGTTCGTATTTTAAAATTACGATTCGAACATATTTTATCTGACAATGAGCTCAAAAAATAAAAATAAAAATACATATAATTTAATCAATAATTTTTAACGCATCATCAAAAGATACATAACCAATTCACAATCTTATATAGGGGACTTATCCAAAATATGTATATATAATTCCGAATTAAAAGCAAAAGGAGGTTTAAAAGAGCACACCTGCCCTCATTGAAAAGTGTGTTCCTATTTGCAATGCCTATTTCTTCTTTAGCATTAATATCTAGACTCTCCTCCTAGTCAGAACCTGAAGTAATTGATCATAAATGCCTCACTATTAAAAGCCACATCATTCAAACACCCCTCGTGTGTATAAAATTAGAATTTAGGAGCCTTCTTCTTAGCCAAATTACATATGAAATCTTAATTTTCAGGCATTGTCATTTTCTTTTTGTAATAGTCGATATAGTATTCTCTAAGCTATTCAAGTATCAGGAGAGAAATTTAAACGGGCTAAAATCCACTTTATTTTTAGTTTCAGAGAAAATCTCTTGTCTACCTCTTACAAACATGTTAATGACATTTAATTTTCTCCCTTTAATTTATAGGTTGTTATATCACCGAAATACAAGATAATTCAATTTGTAGGTATCCGAATCACACCGTGATCCAGCAAAAAGTTCAATAGATTTATGCTTTTTTAGAAATTTTTGTTTCGCACAGACTTTAGAAAATAGTTAAAATATCTATTAGAACTTTCAGTAAAATTTATCTTTTACAAACTAATATTTTAATTTTAAATAAATCTAAGAAAACTCATAAAAAAATTCATTTCATAAATTTATAATACTAAAAACTTAAACCTTATTATTATGAATTTCGACAAAACATTTAAACATACATTAAAAATTTATGGTCATTTTTATCTTCCATGTAAATTTAAAAATTGAGTTCCGAAAATAATCTCCGTATCACCGATCTTTAATTTTTTTTTATCTCTCACCACGCAAACAAAACACAATTCAACACAAAATAACACAATCATCCCAATAAGGCCCACCTGATCACCCATCTCACCATCTATCAGTCAAAGATTTGACAAGTTTTGATGTCATTAATGATGGAGTCCATAAATCACAATGAGTGAGCGACACACCGGATACCAAATTTGTGAGGCTCAAGGTCATTCCCAATCATTTCATAAGCTGACCACTGAACAGACAGCCAGTCTTGACCCTTTGGCTCAAACACAGCACTCTTGTCGGTTTTGACACGTGTCGTAAATCTGACGGGTCAGATGGTTTTTGACTTTGATTGAAATACCACAGTCAATATTCAATAAACTCGATCAAACTCTCAATTAAAATCCACCACCATTTTCTTCGTATTCCAACTACTCCTCTCATTTATTTACTTTGACCTGCGTTTATTTTTCGTCATTTCTACCATCGATCTCTTCCGTTCCATTTTATTTTCTTTATGGTTCCCTCCCCTCTATATAAACAAAATTCTATGTGCCTTGCTCTTTGATCTTGTTGTTTTTTCATATCTGCAACTTTCATGGCCTTTTTACCCACAAGTTCTACATGTTTAGAGTTAACCATGTCTGTTCCAGGAGTTAATACATCTGGTAAGCATAAAACCATAAAGATCTCTCTCCCTCTCTCTCTACATAGTACATACACAGACGTATCCATATGTATATTTTTCTACCTAAGTATCCTATTCTGTTTGTACTACTTTATTCATTTGGGAGTTTATTCGATGCTTTTTCCGTTTTCATTACTAGCAATATTTTTGTCCCTTTTAATTTGAAGACAAAATTTATCAGCTCATATCTGCAATATTTAATCCAAAATTTTATTTGTTTCATACGATGTTCAGTAGGTTTTCTTGCACGACACTTCGTTTGGGTTTGTTTTTTTTATTTTCGTCTATTGTTTTCTGCGTGGAGCAATGTTTGGGAATAAATGATCTAATTTCTAATTTTTAATTGTACGTGTAAAAGTGCTCAATTATCGGTTATCTATTTTCTAAGCTGTAATTTTTCTTACTATTTTCAAAGATTTTCAGTTTTCTTGCATTGGGTTGGTTTTCCTTCCCTTTTCCTTTTGTCAAGGTAGGCATGATTGTTTCCTAGTGGATTATCTATTTACTAATTCATCTGCGTTTGTGGGGGTGTAGATATGTATATTGGTTTATAATCATTCGTGGTGTGGGTATGTGTATGTGTTTTTCATGTAGTGTTTGATTACTAATATATTTGGTACCAAACTTATGTGTGAATGAAACAGGAGGCGGTGATCGAAGGAGAGATTTGGACATAAATGAAGTCCCCTCAGGTGAAGGAGAAGAAATAGAAGAATGGGGAAATGGGAGCATGGAAGTTGAAGATCAAGATGAAAGTTCCGTTCCACGTAAGAAACTCCGTCTCACCAAGGAACAGTCGTTTCTTCTTGAAGAAAGCTTCCGACACAACCACACCTTGAACCCTGTAATATATTACCTCTTCTTTCTCATATTCATACATATATTCACACCATGTACCCATCTTTAATTTATTTACATAAATTGTTCTCTTTTTTTTTCGGCTTGTTTGCAGAAACAGAAAGATTTGTTGGCATTGCAATTGAAGTTGAAACCACGACAAGTTGAGGTTTGGTTTCAAAACCGTAGAGCAAGGTACACTACTTTGAACTATTGGCCTTTTACTAATTTTTGTGTTGGAGCATGACGATATGTTGGTGGTTGGGATCAAAGTAATATATATATCTTACAAATAACTACTATCTAACGTGATGGAGGCTTGTAGCACATTACCTGTAAGAGCATCACTAATGGGGGCAACCAACGAAAGGCAACTTTACAAATTAAAAAATGCGTTTTGCCCCCCCCCCCCCCTCGTAATTATAGTTAGTCAATAATAAAATAATATTTTTTACGAATTATAGAAGTTCGTAGAATTATTAATATCAATAGAAGCGAATTTCTAACTTTAAAGAACGACTACATAACCACTTACGTATTTTGCTATAAAATGCCCCCATTGCAAGCCAAAGATTTTGTAAAATTATAAATTTTATTGACATTATGCATCCCCATTGTGATGCTGTAATCAGATTCTAATCATTCCATGTGTGCTTATCGTGTACTTCAACAGCTGAAAGTCATCCTTCATATGAATACATCTCTAGCCCTATGTACAAAATAAGTCTGCCTTGATTAGTTGGACGAGTAATGTTACTTCCCCAAATAATATTCAAATTGAATTAGGATGGCACTCATAAAAGGTATAAATTTTTTGGAAGGTTTAGAGAGTATTTTTGGGACTACTTGGATTATATACAGCAGAGGAAATAAAACAGTTAGGATTATAAACCTTCGTTTTAATGGGTTAAGCTAATTTATTTTTACATAGGCTCAAAACAGTTTAGCACGGAAAAGTTTCAAACGCTAGATGCAAACATTTTTACGGGTACCAAAACTTTATATTAATCATGTCCACTAAATGCATTAAAATGTTGCATACTCCGAATAAAATATTTTAATGCATTTGGTGAAAATTCTTGGTGTAAGTTTTTGGGTATAGCATTTTTCTTTTTTAACATGTCTCCGGGGAATTGTTTGGATAAAATATTAAGCAAGAACTATAATTTATGCCACGCACGAGCTTCCGATGGCACTGGCTGTATAAAGGCTGGAGTTAACTACATAAGATTTTACTTAGCCTACATTTTTACCTTCCTTCCCGTAAATGAACTAGATAATCATCAAATGAAAGCATAAAGACAAACATTTTCAAGCAATTTAATTATAAAAAACATTTAAGTAGTTGTGTCATACTCGAGTTATGTTGAATTGGATTACAATAATAGTTTTGAGAACAAATAAGTATTAAGGAGAAATTTTGTTACATGTTAGTCATCTCATAATCCGATTATGGGTTGTCTAATTAAAATGATTTACCGTGTGTGAAATTTTTGCTCCTAATGAAATTTAACTGGGAATTGAATGTTTAGTGTTGTTAATTGTTTGCTTTTTATATGCTTTTTTAAA
Organism: Sambucus nigra; assembly: GCA_949130495.1. Lineage (NCBI taxonomy): Eukaryota > Viridiplantae > Streptophyta > Magnoliopsida > Dipsacales > Adoxaceae > Sambucus > Sambucus nigra. Next base: position 317,481,148 of record OX422215.1, on the reverse strand, counting down.
TTATTTTTTATCGCCTTTTTTTCTCTCTCACGATATATCTATCATAAATATACTTTTTTTAGCCAAGCTTGTATCTATCCATGTCCGGCTAATACTCGATGGCCAGCAAGTAGCCATCCACAATATATCTGGTAAATTACACCTGTTTGTACTCAAAATTGGGGCCAATTTAGCTAAAACCCGTATTGAATTTTTTATTATAAATTTTTTGAAAGAGAATTAAGATAATTTTTTAATATGATTGATTAAAATATAAATAATTTATTATAAAATTATTGGATATATTATTTAGTCATTTATGTTTAAATCAATTTCATTATAAGGTCACATTGATCATAGTTTAGATATGATCAACAAATTTACAGTCGAATTTTATTTATTATCTACATATGGACAGAAGATGTCCGTTAGGAATGGAGATTTTAGTAATCATGGAACGTTTAGTGACCTCCCATTCCCAAACAATAATCAAAGGACTGTAAATAATCTGATGTGTATGAGCGTCATTGATCTAATAAAATAGAACCAACATTTTGATAATTAATAATGATAACATATTTAAACATTTGTATTTAAGAGAATTATTTAGTTTATCAGTAATAATTCATCAATTAAAAAAAGGTATCCAACATATATCCTCCATCCCAAATTAATAAAAAAAAATTCCTTAATCCCAAATCGATAGTTGTTTTGCTTTTTTGAACACTACCAATGGACTAAATCCTCTAATAATACTAAACAAGCCTGGATCTTAATTATTGAATGAGTGAATGATTAATAACTTTTGTTGTCCATTAATTTGGGATGGGATTACTATAATTTTAAATACAAAAAATAAAACCATTTTAAAATATATTTTATCTAAATATCTATCTACCTATCTAATTATAATAAGTGGATATAAGAACTAAAAAATATTAATATTTATTATAACTCAAGAACATTGAATTTTCACTTGTTCATTATTGATTTTGCTTTGTATTTCTGTAAAAGTGAACTACAAATCATAGTTTCTTGAAGCATTCTTACATATAAAGTAAAATTGCAAATTCTAGAAGACAATTATTTCACCATGATCGTTTTTACGGATAAATTACCATCATGTTTCACCCTTTTCAATCTCAACTTATGTAACTTTAGGGATTTTAGATTTGGTTAATGGTGCAAATGGTTTTTTATTTTTTTAAATATTTATAAAAAGTTAAAACAGTTTTCAATACAAAATATATATATATTTTAAAACTGTTTTTATAATAAATATTTTTTTATAATCAAAATAGTTTTTAATATAAACAAAACTTCTTTATATATAAAAAGTTTGTTTTATTTCGGATAAGAAAATGGATATAAGTTTTTGGTATAAATGTGAATTTTTGATGATTGAATAGGTGGTACCATATCCGAAATATTTTTTAAAAGTGGAGTGGGAGAAGTGTGAGGGGTATATATATATATATATATATATGTGTGTGTGTGTGTGTGTGTGTGTGTGTGTGTGTTGGGTGGGGGGTGGGGGGATGAACTTAGCATTACATTCCTTAATTGGCTTTCGATAGTGTGGTGGCACTGGCCACACTAGGGTAATATTTAGGTTCCACAACTAATTACGTATACTATGATTTACCCAGTGGTTGATTTACGTTCCTTGTCAATATTGTTTTTAAACAAAACAGGAGTAAGCTGAAACAAACAGAGATGGAATGTGAGTACTTGAAGAGATGGTTTGGATCACTAACTGAACAAAATAGGAGGTTAAAAAAGGAGGTTGAAGAGCTGAGGGCCATGAAGGTGGGTCCGCCTACCGTTATGACAACCCACAGTTGCGAGCCCCTACCAGCATCTACCCTCACCATGTGCCCACGCTGTGAGCGTGTCACCACCACCAGCAGGAGTCCCACCGGAACCACCACTACCACCACCAATCTTACAAAAAGTTCCCATGTTCCTTCGTGCCGTGTGTTTGTGTAGGGTGGCATGATCAGTTTAACTAATGATCCACGACAGAAGGAAGAGAAATTAACTCATGTTCATAGTAGTAGGGTTTTATACATTTTAGGATACCAATAATTCAAACGAGGTCCGTGGATTTGTTAAATAACTTAACGGGCTTAGAGTTTTTGGTGTATTTGATAATAGATTATGGTAAGTTGTCTTGGAAATACAAACCCTCGCCTCTTTTATGTGTACCTCATCATTTGGTTACACCTTTTGAATGTTATAACATCATATTCTCATCAATTTATAGAAATAAATCTTGAATAACTATCCCATGAATGTTTACATTCTTCCATTTGGGTTTACCTAGGTAATTTAATTTCATAACAAGAGATTGGTTTCTATTATACCATTTTGATCTACAAAAAAGAAACTCACAAGTTGTATGGACACCACTATGTAATCAATTTTGTAAACAATATAACAAAAGGAAGTCATAGAGATCTCTTATTTATTTTTCTTGGATGAGTTGGGAGATTTGGGTGTAATATTAAATAAGGAGGACGTTCACTCTTACATCCTAATGCTTGGAGCCAACGGATTGTCAAAAAAAGTTCAAAGGGTGTAGTTTTTCTTTAACCCAAGAATTACATGAGAGTAACGACTTGCATAAGAGGAACCCTTAAATCTATATGTGCTTATTTGTCAAAAAGCAACTAAAAAGGTGTATTTATAATATATGTGATTATTTATACACGATTGGTTAATTCATCGTCTAAACCTTTTGATTTGGTACAATTGATATTAGAGACATGAGAGAGTAATAGATTAATCAATTGAAGTGTGGATAATTTTTTTTTAATTAATCGATTGAAGTGTGGATAATTTTTTTTTAAATTAATCGATTGTTTCAAATATTAAAAAATATTACTTTCAATTGATTTCAAATTTCTATTTGATAGCAAGTTCTATCTTGATATGACCTAAAGACAATCAATTATGATTGATATCAATTTTCATTTTTTTTTTGTGTGTGGAAACATATTTTTTAGAATCTTCATTTTTGGATCTCTCTAGAGTAAGAGGCATGAGAGAAAAACGAAAAAAATGTGCAAATACATGCATTATTAATTTTTATAAATGATTGTTTCAATTGATATAGCCATCCTACTTATTTTATTTCTGTTCATATATTACTTATATTTTTTGCAATGATGATTATCTATATCATTTTATCATCTCCTTGTGAATGCTAAGCTATAGTGTACACACACACACACACACCTAGTTCGCAATTTTGATCAATACAAATAGAAAGATAAAAAAGGATTGAAATATAAAGTTCTTTGGATAGTGAATAATTTACCACTATCTTTTGGTTCACTCGCTCAATTATTTTCTTAATGCTTAATTGAATTGATTGTTCTATTTCGAATGCAATCATTAGAGAAACGTAACAGTCAATTAAAGTTACTGTAGAGTCATACTTTCTATGATTGTAGATACGTGATTGTTTTGATTCATCTATTTTTTAGACTACAAGAAAATATATACGTCCTGTAAAAGTAAGCTCTAAACGTGGGCACAAAAAATTGGTGTGGATAATGAATTATTTATGTGTGTGTGTGTGTTTGTGCGGATCAGTCCCCATTTTAAGAGTGCGGACTGGACATGTGTCACCTGACAATGAAACTAAAAATTATCGACTAAGTTATAGGCATTTTCTCTCTTTTTTATTGACTCACCGTCAGGTGACACATGTGCGGTCCTTACTCTTAAAATGCGGACTGGTCCGCACAAGAACAATATCTAAAAATTATCGGTTAAATTATAGGCATTTTTTCTCTCTTTTATTGGCTCACCATCAAGTGACACATGTCCGATCCTCACTCTTAAAATGCGAATTGGTCCGCATAAGAACAGTACTATATATATATATATATATATATATGAGAGAGAGAGAGAGAGAGAGAGAGAGAGAGAGAGGAAAGTTCATCTACATCATGATGTATATGTCACACCATACATCACAACTAGTTCTATGCCTTAAATTTTTTTTATTTTTCTCTTGAAATTAACCTTTCAATCAACCCATATTCAAAAAAATAGGTCAAAATATATTTTTGTAGCTATTTGTAAAAAAATTCACAAAAACTACTAGTGCAGACCTTTATAAATAAGGGATTTTGAGCAGTTTTTGTGAATTTTTTAAAAATAGTTACAAAATGTATTTTGACCTATTTTTTTGAATATGGATTTATTGGACAGTCAATTTCAAGAGAAAAATAAAAAATTTGAAAAAAAAAAAGTTTTTTTAGGGCTTACAACTAGGTGTGATATATAAATGATGTATAGAGCATGATGTACGTGAGAATCTCCTTTATATATATATATATATATATATATATATATATATATATATATATATATAATGGTGTTTGATTTTTAGTATTGTTAAAAAGAATAATAAATATAGTGAAACTAAATAGGGTGGTAATTTGTTAAATCATTTGATCGTATTATTTTAAATGACTCTTTGGCCTTGTCTCATTCATATGATTCGGGCTTTTAAAGCAATTATTGGTAGAAACAGGGGAGAGAGGTTGTTGGGTATTTCGATGATGTTATCATGGGTGATAATTGTTGTGATATGTGTTAACTAATGGGGAAATTTCAAAAATATGATCCCTCAAATGCAATTAATGTAGTTTGTAAATGGTTAGAGTAAAAATTAACACCTTAGATCTATATATATTAAATAGGAAGATCATGTAAATAAATAAATAAATTATGTGTACTTCGGCCTAGCTTTGGCCTATATGTCCACGAGGCAAAGGAAGAGGGTGTTTATTATAATAGGATACAGATATTACAAGGTTGTTTTTCATAGAGGAATCTCTCGTCCTTATTGTATTCCTCCATGTATTTATATACTAGTTGTACATTTAGACCAGTCACGTTCCTCTAACTCTTAAATGAGTACCGATAAATATGGTCGTGTGTAATACCCCGCATTTTTTTATTGAATTAAAATTGGAAAAAAAAAACTATGTCAGTATATATATTCAAAATGTTTGGAAATGAAAAGTTAAAATGAATTCTTTGAGATACGAATATTCAACTTAAATATTAGAAGAGAATTAATGCGTAAAAGGATCGAGAGGGTTAAATTTGGGGCAATGGCATTTTTGTAAATAAACTAACCTTAGGTATAAATAGAAAAAAAGAGAAGAAATCTTCATTATTTCATTTCACAAAAGAGGGCTAGGGTTTGGTAGAGAGAGAGAGAGAGAGTGAGAAGAAGAAAGAAGAAGAAGAAGAAGAAGAAGAAGAAGAAGAAGAAGAAGAAGAAGAAAGAAGAAGAAGAATGGGAAGAAGAAGGTTATCATCTTCTTCATCAACATCTCCATACAATCTAAGGCAAGTTAATAACCTATATGTGTATATTATGTATCTATAATGGAATTTCACATGAACATGTATTTGGATCCCTAAATTAATATGATATTGATGTTAAAAATGATATGCAATGTATTAGGATCACCCTCTATGTAGATTCAAATGCAATAACATCATTATAGGGATTGAATTGTTGAACAACCACTTGAATTTGAGAAATCTATGAACTTGAGTAAATCATCATATTAAAAACTGTTTTGAGCTGTTTTGATTCCGAAAATGGATGTTTCGTCCACGTTGCCCGACAGAAAATTATATTCCAAACAACTTTGTAGTTTTAAGTTTTTTTTTAAAAACGGATCAAAAAATCCTCGAATATGCGTTTTATAGTTCTGCGCAGAAAGTTGTCGTGAGCAGATCTGAATTGCATATGCTAGTTTCGGGTCTGTTTTAAGCAGGATATGGTAGCGTGCACGCGTGTCCTTGTATAAAATCACGTTTCGAACAACTTTGTAGTTTTAAGTTTTTCCAAAAATGGATCGGAAAAGCCTCAAATCGGCATTTTATAATTCTGGGCAGAAACTTGTCGAAAATAAGGGCGAATATTATATGTTAATTTGGGGTCTGTTTTAGGCCGTCTATGGTAGCATGCCCGTGATTCCTTGTAGAAAATCACGTTCCGAACAACTTTGTAGTTTTAAACTTTTCCAAAAACGAATCGGAAGAGTCTCAAATCTGCATTTTAAATTCTGGGCAGCATGTTGTTGAAATAAGAGTGATAATGTTTTTCATGTTGTTAGTAAGATAATTGTGGTGTTGTGCCTAATATCCTAACTTGATCGCATACTTATGGTTATTAGGGATATATAACCTTGAAATGATTTGATGTTGAATTTGTAAATTAATGATGTAAATTATGTTATATTATAAATAATGACTATTGTATAACTCGAGTAAGAGACTTGACACGATTGTATATATACATAAGCGTGAAATTGTTTTACATGTATATTATCGAGTATACACTAGACTAGTCCTCTGGTCGACGTAGGCACTGTGACACCCCGACTAATTAAATACCGGGTAGCTACTCCTTTATTAAATTAATATAAAATGTCAAGTTGGTTCAGTTCGTAGCACCACTGTCGAAAACGTTTTAATAATTACTAACCACCAAGTATTTAAAAAGTGAGTTCTCAATTTTAATTAAATCCGATTAACAAGCAAGTAGATAAGAACTGCTAACATAATCCCCCACAATGAAATGACAAGTATAACCATGCAATAATAATGAAACTGGAGGAATACTCCTCACAACAATTCGAATACTGAAATAAACAAATGCTAAATCTGCATCACTAAATTAATTACAACCCAAAATCTGAAATGAACTGAATATATAAAATGTTTCTAAAAGAAAAGGGCGACATGCCCAACTGATAAGGAAATCTATAAATAGAGTCAAGATCGAAAATGGAGGCGTCTACTGACAAGATCCTGTAACTTCCACAGCAGCTACAGTACGTCACCTGAATGGAACTCCTATGCTTGGTGTCCTTGTGGTTGGGCACCTAAAAGGTTTTTACAAGAAAATATATTTGAAAGCAAACGGGTCAGAGCCCGATTGTGGAAAATATTTTAAAATATAGCAAGTGTTTTAATGACAATAAAACAATGAATGCAAAATACATGTTAGGCCGTGCTCTCACATGAAATACTCACCTCTCGACTATTTGTGCACTCCTAACGTACCCGTGCTTTAATTCCAACATCATCAATTAAATAGAGAGCTTTACATTAATTCTCGATTTCTCAATTATTAGCAATACTAATATACTAGAGATCATCCATTTTATCTTTACATAACGTTGCTATAATTATACTCACATTTAATCAGGACAGTTCATTTCAATTAACAATATATTATTCTCATCATAAATATGCATTAGTAGCACCCCGAGACTAAGTTACGGTGCACACATACTCTTCTATCCAATTCCGGCACATCACGTACATAAGGACCACGTATTCCGAATCTCTCAGGAATCGTTTTCAATAAACAACAATCATAAATAATGGAGGCAAACATAGTTCACATCACATGGCTCACGCAGATACCTACGCTCCCATGATCAGCAGACTTATTAACTTCTCAATAAGTCCTTCTCTGACCTATGTCCTCTAGGTACCAATCGAAATCCCCCCGTAGGCACACAAAGATTAGATGGCCCTGATCGAAAGCAAACCTCCCATGGTAGCAAGAATGGTAGGTATGTTATACACATAAAACCACATATACTAAGCATCGCACATCTTAGATATCTCGTATTATTAATATAGGTATACTTCTCGTTCTTATACCGTAATTTAATGTTATACGATTACAAGTCCCCGATTTTGCATATTAACGTTATCAACCCTTCTCACGTCGTAATTAGGTACTCGTTTCCTACTCCACAATTGACATCCGATTTTATTATAAGGTTCTAAGTTCTACTCCTCAACGTACCCCAATTCTCACAATTATACCCACTAATTAATGAGGGAAGGTTAATACTCCAATTAAATAAGTCTACGGGGCATTAGAGATGAAATCAGGCCAGAAAAGCAATTATGTCAACTCGTTAGAAGTCTCGTTCGAACGAGTTCGTTCGAACGAAAGGCTTCGAACGAACTACCAACTCGTTAGAAGGGACACTGTCATCTCGTTGGAAGCTCATTCGAACGAGGTCGTTCGAACGACCTAGGCAGGTCTTCTAACGAGATTACAGTTTTCGCCCAGAAATTTCCCCAATTCGTTTTTCTTCAATTTCTCACCCTTAAATTCATACTAAGATCATCCCAAATGAGTTTTAACGTGAATAAACTACTCTAAGTTATCCTAGGTCACTATTTAACATATATTTGGTGTCAATTCTTCCTAAATTAACATGAAATCCTCAAACTTCTCAAATCTTGTCTCAAACCCTATAAACATGAAGCCAGAATTTTAATGTCTACAATTACTTCCTCATAAATCCGTTTTTAAACCATCATAAGATATATTTTGGATATGACATTCATCCAATAACATTCTACATGCAATCCCTATATCATATTATGAATTCTACCCCCAATTTCATGGGTTTTCATCAAACTTCCAATATAAGACAAATATTCAATTCTAAGCATGGAAGAAACATTCGCTTGAAATTAATGTAATTAAACCACTTGCCTTAGATGTTCTGATTTGATGCTGAAGAATTGAATGTTGATTCTCCTTCCTCTCTCTACAAATTTCTTCCAAAGATGGTGATGGTGGCTAGGGTTTCCTTTTTGGAGCTTCTTCCAACTCCCCCTTATAACTCCCGTAGCCCTCTAACTTCCCAAATGCTGATAATGGCTTAGTGGGTTCTTTTCTAATATAAAAATAACCTCTAAAATTCGTGGGTCTTAATTCCCCTATTTTTAAAATTACCAAACTACCCTTTTGGACTAAAAATGCCCCGGGACCCAAACTAAACCCTCGGCTAGTGTTTGCTGACTATTTCGACCCTTCCGGACACGTTGGCGCACTTAAAATGACCATTCGGTTGATAAAAATAAAATTCACTTTTTAATTCAATTAATTACGTTCCTGACGCGACTGACACGCGCGTCCCAATTAAATTTTCCAAATTGCCGTATATTTACCTCGTGACAATTTAGATATCATCAATACTCATGTATTACCATACATACTCGGAAATAATAAATTTTTAACATCATAATCAAATACCAACTCACATCTCGTTAGTATTTAGAAGAAGGTTATCATCTTCTTCATCAACATCTCCATACAATCTAAGGCAAGTTAATAACCTATATGTGTATATTATGTATCTATAATGGAATTTCACATGAACATGTATTTGGATCCCTAAATTAATATGATATTGATGTTAAAAAAGATATGCAATGTATTAGGATCACCCTCTATGTAGATTCAAATGCAATAACATCATTATAGGGATTGAATTGTTGAACAACCACTTGAATTTGAGAAATCTATGAACTTGAGTAAATCATCATATTAAAAACTGTTTTGAGCTGTTTTGATTCCGAAAATGGATGTTTCGTCTACGTTGCCCGACAGAAAATTATATTCCGAACAACTTTGTAGTTTTAAGTTTTTTTTAAAAACGGATCAAAAAATCCTCGAATATGCGTTTTATAGTTCTGCGCAGAAAGTTGTCGTGAGCAGATCCGAATTGCATATGCTAGTTTCGGGTATGTTTTAAGAAGGATATGGTAGCGTGCTCGCATGACCTTGTATAAAATCACTTTCCGAACAATTTTGTAGTTTTAAGTTTTTCCAAAAACAGATCGGAAAAGCCTCATATTGGCATTTTATAATCCTGGGCAAAAACTTGTCGAAAACAAGGGCGAATATTATATGTTAATTTTGGGTCTGTTTTAGGCCGTCTATGGTAGCGTGCCCGCGATTACTTGTAGAAAATCACGTTTCGAACAAGTTTGTAGTTTTAAGCTTTTCCAAAAACAGATCGGAAGAGCCTTAAATCTGCATTTTAAATTGTAGGCAGCATGTTGTTAAAATAAGAGTGATAATGTTTTTCATGTTGTTAGTAAGATAGTTGTGGTGTTGTGCCTAATATACTAACTTGATCGCATACTTATGGTTATTAGGGATATATAACCTTGAAATGATTTGATGTTGAATTTGTAAATTAATGATGTAAATTATGTTATATTATAAATAATGACTATTGTATAACTCGAGTAAGAGACTTGACACGATTGTATATATACATAAGTGTGAAATTATTTTACATGTATATTGTCGAGTATACACTAGACTAGTCCTCCGGTCGACGTAGGCACATGTTGAATGCGATTTTTTTATGATTGATCCGGTTAGGTTCCGCTCGAGTGCCGTGTTGGAGATAAACCACCGGAACCGGACACATGATTGTAATGCGGGTCGGATAGAAAGACCTTGAAACGCCATGTGATTTAGGACTTAGTATGATTGCCCTTACCACGTAATATTGGGGAATATTTGTGTATAGGACTAGTGTTATGGCTTGTTCCCCCGGGTAACGATAGTGACCCGATATGATTTATTGTGTGAGATATTATGCTTATGTCTTAAAGTAATATCCTGAATCGATGCATTTGATATTATTATTAAAGGAAATATTTTGATACGTTATATATTGAAATGCGATTAATAATGATTAATCATGATACGATGTGAGGCTACACGTTACTTGAGTTTGGGTTGGGTAGTCACGACATAGGAGCATTGGTTGGGTAATTGAACAACTTAATTACTGGAGACGAGTAATGACTAATGTGCTTTCATTATAAGTACATATTATAATCTTATAGCTTGTTTTCTTGCTTTGACGTTCGTCTATTTTGCTTCTTGCTCCTCTCCCATATATATATATATATATATATATATATATATATATATGTATTATACAGGTCCTTGCCCCGTTGGACAGTAGACCGTGGAGCTGGATGACCTCGCATCCATTCTTAGGATCCTAGTGTGGTGGACGCTGGTCCTTATCCTATTTTGTCACTCTTCCTTTGAGTGTGGTATCAGAGATTTTCCATTGTTAGGGATTTGATAGTGTTGAGAGGTTTATATTACACACTTTACCTAGTTTATCTTTGGTCCCGTATGTTTGGGCATTTTATATTTCAGTGCTGATATTACTTGTGGATCCTATACTTGCTATGCTATGATTTGGTTACACGTATGGGAGTGTACATGTTTACTTTACTGCGTTTATTTAAATTATGTTTCTAATGCCAACATATTGACGCTCCACTTTAATTTAATTGGGCATAGCTAACCTAATTAGATATAAAAAGCAGGGTTGTCACACCGTGACATGATGGAAATTAAGGTTGAATAATTTTTGCCTACTTTCCAAAAAGTAAGGGAGCGCCCATTGGCAGTTGGATGGTCATGGGCTGTATACATAGTGGGATTACTAGTGTGAAATGTTAATTTATCACTCTTAACTTTCTCGATGCAATGCATCAAATCCTTTGATTTATACCAAAGGGGTCCTCATATTCCCAATTAAAAGGGGGGGGGGGGGGGGGGAATGAAATCATTCATCTCGGAAGGCACTGTCAACATTATAAACTACAAGACTTCAAAATAGGGGATCTAGTCTTTGTCTATAGAATTCGACCATTAAACATTAGAAAATTCTCTCATCAGTTGCCCCTAATCCTTTTCAATTAGTCTTCAGATCCGAAGGGATTCTCTAGAGATAAAGAAACTTAAATCTTCCATCTTAGTTATATTGTTTAATGTTTCTTGGGTTTCCTTATTTATCATTTCATTCCAATATAGGAGTTGCTTCCATAGGTCGTATGTGGCCATTGCTTAAGTTAGTACTCGCGCTTAGACATCTACTCTTCACCCAAATTGTGAGATTGGATTTTATCTTGGACGTTGAGTATGGTAATAACTTTGTGACATATAAAACTTAGTTTCTACTCTCTTTGCTCCAATTTTGTCTTTTGAAACACCATAAAAAATTTCAAGAGATTTTTAAAGTGAGTTGGAGGGCCATATCTAAAGATACCGAAACTTTGTCGTTATCGGTGTTTCATCCTCTCCATTTCCATCCGTCTCAAATTTATCTTACATTGATTATCATTGACGTTGATTCACCTGTCATTTTTTTATTATATGTCAAGGTGAACCTTAAAGTAATCACTCCATACCCATATAAATTATGGTTTTTATACCGCTTCATCTAGTCTTTGTTTCCATGGCTTAGAATTCAGGGCCTCAAGTGCTGATTTAGATCTCATTGGTGACTCTGTTCATGGGAATCAGGTCGATGAGGATTCTATTGAGACCGTCCACCATATGTTGGTCTGTAACACCATCCCTCGCAAATTTTATCATGCCCAAGTAATTCGGTGGCTTTATGTGACCCAGTTGGGCTTTGGGTCTTATGATATTCATATCTCATTCCAAGGGTCTTCTAATGACCATCGAATGAGTCACCTCTATAAAAGAATGGGCACACTCGTTAGAACCTCGTTCGAAGAAGATAGAACGAGAATTCATTCTCATTTGAACGAGTGGCAATGTGGTTAGAATGAAAGGGGAGTTCTCATTCAAACGAGATCCATTCTCGTTCAAACGAGACATTCATATATTGATTTTCGCAGTTTGAAAATGCTATCAAAATGTGCACCGCTGCATGAAGACACGTGTCACTCTCCTATAGTAGCAGATCAACTCCGGAATAGGGTTTGAGGGCATTTAGGGATTTTTCCTTAAGGGATTGGGGTATTTAAGTGTAAGTTTGGCCCATTTTAGGGCATTTAAATCAGATTCTCCCCTATCTCTCTCTCTAACTTTGAGAGCTTCCCCACCACCCACCACCTCCTATGATCTTAGCACCACCATCTGTCCACCTTGAACCACCATATTCACCTCATATTCCACCATATTTAAGCCTATAAAACCCACCTACACCATTTATTACCCAAGATGTAAATTTATGGAGTTGTTGTTGAGGGTTTTTGGAAGAAGAAAAATTAAGGGAGTTTAAAGGGGGTGTTACTTAAAGGTTTCATACAGACAAGATTAGTGGAGCTAGGAAACCTCTTTATGGCCACCTTAGGAGGTGAGAAGTTGCCATCTTCTTCTACATTTCATCCTACTATTATTGGAGCTTTCATGAGGTGGTAAAAATCTACTATTAAGTCTAAGGCTCTATTTCACTAATATTTAGTCTTGTGTGTAGGGTTTAAGAGTAGAATACATGAATAATTTAAGAAAGTGATTCTTATGGTTAGTATAAAATGACTTCTTAAGGATTTCAAGAATATTGAGTAAAATGGAATATTTCAAGAAAAATGAGTGATAAACATTTTTATGAAATAAAAATGTTGAAATAATAATTATCTTGTTAAAGATATTTTATGAACAAATGCTTCAATGTTTTCTTGCAAAAATTGGGAATTTCACACAGATAAGCATTTATTCAAGTTTTGGAGGATAAAAAATGTCTTTAGTCTTGAAAAGCATGTTCTTAAAAATATTATGAAATTTCCTGAATAAGTCATGCGTTAAACTCACTTTTTTCGATTTTTGGACTTAAAATCCCTCTTCCCATATGTATAAACTTGTAATATTTTGATGATAGGCATATAAACAAGCCTAATGGAGGTTTTAATGAGTTTTAACTCAGAATAAAGGAAATAGAAATTTTGGCTCTTAAAGTATGTGAAAAAGTGTTAAAAATGTTGTAAATGTATGGCCTTAAAAGACTATATGAGTTAATAAGGAAAGTGGTATTTTTCTTATAATGTAGTCTTCAAATGTTCAATGATTTACTAGAGAAAGAAAGTAATGAAATGAAGAGATTTTTAACTTGTAAAGCATGCCACTTCAAAGTGTTAAAATAAGCCTTGTATGTGATAGAGAGCTTTCAATCTCCTTTTGTCCAAAAGGGATAACTCGTCAAGATGGCTTCGGTGCCAGTCTTCCTCATTGACTTTTCTTTCAAGAATGATGCACAACAAGGGTATTTCCATCTCCATGGGTAGGACTGCTTCCATGTCGTAGACTAGAGAGTAAGGGGTAGCCCTAAGAGAGGTTTGAACTGAAGTGCGGTAGCCCCAAAGGGTGTAAGGGATCCTGTCGTCCCAATCACGATAACTCTCAGTCATCTTGCTGATGATGGTTTTAAGATTCTTATTGGCTGCTTCGACTGCTCCATTGGTTTGAGGTCGGTATGAAGAGGATTTATTTCTTTGAATCCCATACTCTTCGACCACTTCTGTGACCTCCGCATCGAAATGTAATCCATTATTTGATACCAGTTCGTGTGGGACCCTATATTGGTAGATGATGTTTTTCTTGATGAACTTGGCCACTTTCTTGGGATTCATAACTATGTATGACTCGACTTCGACCCATTTAGTGAAGTAGTCAATAGAGAGTAGGATGAACTCATGCCCATTGGATGCCTTCAATGTAACTTTCTCTATGATATTAATGCCCTATGGGGAAAATGGCTACGGAGAAGTCATGTTGTACAATTCTCATGGAGGAAGATGCTGTAGGTTGAAGAATTGTTGGAATTTGAGATATCTTCGAGCATAGGCTGCGCAGTCCTGAACCATGGTGGTCCAGTAGTATCCTTGTCGAATGAACTTTTTGGTGAGCATATGGCCGTTCATGTAGGGTCCACATTCCCCGTTATGGATTTTCTGCATCATTTCTTCAATGTCATCCCCTGCAATGCAGTGTAAATGGGTTCCATCGAAGTTTATCTTAAACAGTGCTTTATCACAGATAATGTACTAGGCAGCTAGTCTGCGAAGAGTTGATCGGTCTTTCTTATCAGCTCTTTGGGGGTACCTATCGTGTTTGAGCAGGTGCCAAATGTCATAGTACCAGTAGTCAGTTATTTCAGGTTCTTCCTCCGTGTATAACTCGATGTGATAGTAGTGGGTTGGTTTATCTTATTTCTGGACAAGGAATGGTGCCATGGTTATTCCTTCAGGCATGTCAATCATGGAGGCTAAGGTGGCAAGGGCGTCAACTAATTTATTCTTTTCTCGGGGAAAGTAGTGGAAGGTGATTTCTTAGAATTGGGAAGCCAGTTCTTTAAGGTGGGCATGGAAGGGTAAGAGTTTCTAGTCCTTGACTGTCCATTTCTTGAGTAATTGACCGATGATGAGGGATGAATCCCCATAGACATCGAGGTATCAGATTCCTTTCTTAAGGGAAACTTTGAGGCCTACCGTGGATGCCTCGTATTCAGTCATGTTGTTAGTACAGGGGAAATCCAATTTGATGACAATTGGAGTGTGGGGGTCATTAGGGGAAATTAGGAGGATTCCAATACCATATGCTTTTTTATTGGCAGCGTCATCAAAGAACATTTTCCATCGAAGATCTTCTTGGGAGGAGAAAAGGATATTCATTTCTGGGAATTTGGAGATCCAAACATCGGCTTCTTCCATTGGGGAGTCAGCCAGATAGTCGGAGATGGCTCTTCCTTTCATGACTTTCTGTGTGACATAAGTGATATCAAATTCAGCTAGAAGTATCGACCAATGGGCCATTCGGCTGGACAGGGTGGGCTTCTCGAGTAGGTTCTTGATGGCATCCATTCGGGATATGAGTCTGATGGGAAAGGCGAGCATGTAGTGCCATAACTTTTGGGTAACCCAGAAAAGTGTGACACATGATTTTTCCAAGGCGGTGTAGTTGAACTCGTAATCGAATAATTTCTAACTGGCATAGTAGATGGATTTATCTTTGTGGGTTTCTTCAAGGTATTAGGATAGTAAAGCCCCGACTGTAGTATCGGTCACGGTTAGGTATAGAAGTAAGGGAATACCAGAATGCGGTGGCATGAGCACAGGAGGTTGGGTCAGGTATTGCATAATTCGGTCAATGATTCTTGGCAAGCTTCATTCCATACCCTGGTTGAATCTTTTCAGAGGAGTTTTAAGATGGGTTCACAAATGAAAGTCAATTGGCTGATGAATCAACTGATGTACTGTAATTTCCTAAGGAATCCTCAGACTTCTTTCTCCATTTGGGGAGGTGGAATCTCAAGTATGGCTTTCAACATAGCAGGATATACTTCTATCCCTTTCTCACTAACCATGAATCTAAAGAGTTTTCCTTTAGCAACGCCGAAGACACATTTCTGTGGGTTAAGACGCATTTGGTATTGTCGCAGTCATTTAAGGAATTTTTAGAGAGCAGGAACATGACCTTCTCTAGTCTTGGACTTGATAATCATGTCATCTACATAGACCTCGACTTCCTTGTGTATCAGATCATGTAGAATGGTTGTGGCAGCCCTTTGGTAGGTATCCCCTGTATTTTTTAGACCAAATGTCATGATAGTGTAGCAAAAGGTTCCCCAAGGGGTGATGGATGGGGTTTTCTCTTAATAATCAGGGTGTATCTTGATCTGGTTATATCCGGTAAACCCTTCATTGAATGACTTGAGAGCATGACTGGATGTATTATCCATAATCATATCAATGTTGGGTAGTGGGTAATTATCCTTCGTATAGGCCTTGTTCAAGTCTCGGTAGTCGACACACATGCGGAACATCCCTCCTAATTTCAGTACGGGTATGATTGTTTAGCCATGTAGGATATTCAGTCACATGAATGAATCCCACGTTCAATTACTTGACGACTTCTTCTTTAAACTTGAGTGACCATTCGGTGCGGAGCTTTCGCAGTTTCTGTTTGACTGGTTTACATTTTGGGAGAGTTGGAATCTCATGTTGTGCTATCTCAGGGTAAATGTCAGGCATATCATCGTAGGGCCATGAGAAGGTATTCACGAATTCCCTCAGTAGTTCTTCGAGTTGCGTGCACTCTTTCTCATCAAGGGTAGCCCTTATCCTAATCTCGCGCATTTAGGTACTAGAACCGAGATTAATAACAATAGTTTTATCTTCATTAACTTGAAAGCGGTTATATTATTTATTATTAACCTTATTTAGATGAGTTAAGAATTGTTCGTTTGCAAAGTCATCATCATCAAAAGTTTGATTAGAATCAAGACATAAGACACTCAAAATCTTTGTTTATTTCTTTAATTAGAAAAACAACATTGAGAAACTCATCAAAGTAGGTCTCAATTACATTAGAGTGAGAGGAAAAAACTACAGGGGAAAGGGAATAAACATCAGGGTTAGGTTGAATATTAACAGGTGGCACAGGTGCAGCATGCCAGTTGAGAAGAGGTATATCAGTATCTTTGCTTAGGTAGGATAGATCGAATGATGTAGTCCCTTAATGGATCATGTAGAGTGCCAGCCCTAGTATCTGTAAGTTGAACGAATCCTCAGAGTCACTGTTCCCAGAATCCTCAATATCAGCTATGGTCTCCTCAGTAAGTGGCTGTACGTAGTGATGGGAACTTTTGGGCCCCGAGTAGCTATTTTAGAAAAAGATATCCATTCCTGGTTTCATCCTCTTATATACAGGGTTATACCAAGGCTAAGGGAAGCCACAGAAAGGGAAATATTCACCCTCTCTGATGAATCTTCCATTTATGGAATTTCCCGAGATAGTTCTGGCACATTATAACTCTCTCTTTAGTCGAGGTTGATGGATAAATCTAAGTTCTTCTTCTAATGGCTAATAGCCTAAGCTACAGGGAGGAAAGGCCTCCTTTAACAAAATATATTCATTTATCCCTTATTGTCTTTGCCCTAGCCCAGTCCAGTCATGAAGTTCATGTTCTTGAACATTACTATTACATTAACATTTCCATGAGGATCGTATTTTGGACAAACCCTATTTTTGAAGTCGTCCCCAACTGGGAGTAGGAGTGGTTTGACTTGAAAGCCTGATAGGAGTATATCGTTTACCCCGTGTTGTATCGAATTACTGGTGCTCACATTCTCAGTGTTGTCACCGTCTCCCAAGATGGTAATAACTTGTCCATTGATGAAGAACTTCAATATCTGATGAAGGGAAGAAGACACCCCTTTAATGTTGCGGAGCCATGGTCATCCGAGCAACAGATTAAAATAGGCTAAAATTTCGATGACTTGGAATTCACCAACAAGATTTATTGGGCCAGACCCTATTTCAAGCTTGATAGCTCCCATTACTTCTCGGCGGGTGTTATCATAGGAACGTTTGGCAACACAGGTTGGAGCAAGGTCACTCACTTTCAATACCAGGCGATTGAGGGTTCTTAGTGGGAACACATTCAGAGTTGATCCATTATCGATGAGTGAGAGGGGTTAGTTTTTTCCATGACTTCAACAGAGATATTGAGAGCATGATTATGGTTGGGACCAGTTTAGGGGTTTCTTCTTCAGAGAAGGAGAGAATTTGAGTAGAGGTCAAGGATCCAATTATATTCACTGCTTCTTCTAGTGTGGTTGAGGGAGGAACTGTGGCTCCTGTGAGTAGCTTGATTAGGGAATTTCGCTTCAGTTGGGAAGACATTAAAAGTTCTCATAGAGTTATGTTAACTTGGATCTTCTTCAGCTGATCAAGAACCTTGCTTTATTCAGGGTTATTTCTAGCATAAGGAGTTTCTTAACATCTTTACCTTTATTCTTTGCTGATAGTGGTAAGTTTAAATTCTAGTAATGTCTTCGTGACATGTTCATGTGGTTCACGGAATAGGGGAAAAATAGAAATCTTATTTTTTCATCGATATCGGGTTGCTCAGCTACCTGGTTGATATCTCCTAGAAGCTCCTCGAATGATATCACTCCGCATAGGTTGGCTATCAGACTAGTCTTTATAGAATCTGGCTCTTCATCTGAGTCTTTATAATTGTCTCCCCATTCGGTGGCAACGATATTATCTTTCTATGCAAAGTGAATACACTTTACAACTTCTATGGCTTCTTCGTATAATTCCTCCTATTCGACAGGGAAATCCAAGACTGATGGTACCAGGTGACCTTTTAATTTCAAAGAGTCGAGTAACTTGAATATGCTACAAATATCACAAGTCTATCAAAATAAGTCTGCCATGATCTGGACCAGGTCATATAAACTGACTTTGTCAGATGGCACTACCCAGTTGTCTGACTCTCGAGCCCATTTTCGAACTTCTACGAACAACCCACTGAATCTTTAACATTCGATGGTCATTAGGGAGGGCAATTTGAGCCCGAACTCTAGGAGTTGATTAAGCACTTCTGATAATTCTATGTCTTTACCTCCAGAATGGGTACGGACAACGATGCATGCTCTAGTGATGAGTGATAAGGTTTGATCGGCAAGGCTGGTAGGGTGTAAGAGGAAATATGGGAATTTTTAGAGAGGTTTAGGAGAGATATGTGTATGACTCGTGATTTACTTGGCATAATTTGCGTAGATGGGTCGAATTCTCAGTCATCTTCTAGGAAGATGGCGTTTGCATGATTTAGGAGTGGATTATGGAAAGTGTTTAGTTTAGGATTACCTAGTGGGGCGATGATACCCCGATAAACCAAGCTTTGGATTGTGTTTCGGATATGGAAATATTGGTTAGTGGTATGGCCATTAGTTTGGTGATAGTCATAATGGGCATCGGGTTTCAAATTTTTCGAAAGTTGATTTGGTAACGGATGAGGGTCCAAGGGTTTGATCATGTTTCGGTTCAAGAGAGCCTGATAGACTTTGGAGAGAGGAGCATGAAGCTCGGTATATTCCTTTTGGATTGAGTTTGTGCAACTTTCTGGTGCTCACGAAATGACAGGTTGAGAGATGTTGTTCATAATAGAGATTGGGGTACTAGCAGGCTTTTCAAACTTTCTAGGAGCAAATTGTCCAGCGATTTTTTTTGTTCAACTTTCATCTTGGCAAGACCTTCTTTGATTTCTACTCCTTATTCTAGGAGGGCTCAGAAGTGAGGGTAATACTGTCCTCCCATTATTGCTTTGACATGAGGTAGAAAGTTCTTCTTCACAATATTGACTTATCCTTCTTCGGAAGGCCGATTGATCATGGTAACTACTTTTTCTCTCCATCTTGCTATGAAGTTTCTGACTGATTCCCCAAGATTTTATTTAAGTATCTCTAAGTCACGGTGGGTAACCTCTAGATCCTTGTTGTACTTGTATTGTGACATGAACTCACGGGCAACATCTTCCCAACTGCGGATTCTAGATTCTTCAAGGGATAGGAACCAACAGAGGGTTCTATCTTTCTAAGTTTTCTAGAACATATGAGCCATTAATTCTTTGGAAGCCCCTAGGAGAGTCATGGCTCGGTGATAGCTACGGAGATTAACGATCGGGGGTCCACTTCTCTAAACTTCTCGATATTGGGCATCTTAATTTTTTCTGGTAATCTGGCTTTAGGATAGGGAGACATGTGGATGTAGTTCATGTAGTTACTAGAGATTCTGACGTGGTCTAATTTCTTGGTTATCATCTTTAGGTATTCCTTGACCTTGTTCAGTTCTTCCTCTTTCGAATTAACTGTTATGGGTAAATTACCTCAGGTTTGAGAAAGGTTTGGCATGGGAAGCTGGGTTGGTGGTGGTCCATTAGCAGGAGGAGCACGTGGAGCATGATGCTATTCTTCAGGAACCCAGATAGGTTCGGGTGTAGGTGGATCCATGGCGCGAGGGAAAATAACCTCAGGATCTTCGGGGACAGGGACCCGGTTTCTTTGCATCTCATGACCCTCAGTTTGAAGATTGTCTATTTTGGTAGTGAGCTGGGACAGAACCGTCAACAAATCCGATTGTACATTCGGCACTTGATCCGTATTCTCCATGGAAGGCAGGTGAGTCTCGGACTCGGAGGAAGTAAAGGGACTGACAGAACTTCGGGGCAGTTCGACTAAAGACTGAATCCAATAGGGAGCCAGGCCAAGGGTATGTGATCGGCTTGAGAAGGAGAAAAATTGGAATTTATTTTCGAAAAAGGGAAATTTGTTATTTTTGGAAAAGGAGGAAAAATATTTTTGATATTTTTGTAAAAGGTGAGAAAGAAAATGTTTTTTTTTTCTTTTCTTTTGAAGGAAAAGGAGGGAGAATATTTTTAGCATTTTTTGATGAAAAAAGGAATGAGGAAAAGATAAGAGACGGGTCTCAGCATGATTATTATGTTTATTAGGTTATCACTTGTAATAATATCACCTAAATGCAAAATTAAATGCCGGACGGGACTCGAGCCTGAAAAATTTGGGTTTGCAACATATGTAAAGCTATGGATGGACTTGTAACTATGCTTACGGGCAGGGTCCCATTTTAAAAATTGAGCAAACATTTGGTCGGCAAGTCGACCCAAAATTTAGACAGAGTTTTGGGTAGAAATCGATAATCTAACATGTGTGTCCAAGGCTTGACACCTATATGCGGGTATGTAGTTGGTTGGGTGAATTGGAAAGGGTTACCCCTTTTGGCGTGACTTCCACAATATACGTCTTGATTTTGAGGGCAATCAGTACGTGTGGACAAGCCATTTGATATACCTGAGTGTACGTTAATTGCCTAACTATATACCTCGTAGGGATGGTACGCGTAAGGGCGAATTCGATATACTTGACGTATATAAATGAGTTCCCTGCTATATACCTCCCGTCATGACTTTGGTCAAGCGGTACGATGCGGGGAAACCGTTCGATATACGTCGAAGGTACTTGGCCAATGGAAGGTGAGAGTCATATCACTTAGGCTAACTGTGCCCTGCCGGACTAGCGCCCATCACGAAGTGACTCTTCAGTTACTTGACAAAATTTGGTCAATAACAATGCTCTTTGGTGATGTCATGTGAATCATGCATGATTCTCTTATTAGTATCTTATGGAGAGATTATCTTTTCTTTATTATTCCAAATAGGGAGCAAGGTACAAGTACCAATAGTAAAGCTATACCCAGCATGGATAAGTGATGTGTGCAACATATGGATATAAGTGTTCCTAGGCGCACGTGGTGTGAAGTGTACATGGAGAGTCTTCTACAAGTCTGTGAATAGTAGTATAAGTAGGAGGTAAATATGACTAATAAAGGGGAACATGCAAATAGGGGAATATACAAGAAAATAAAACACCCATGTAAATAGAGTCTAGCCCTCTTAAACATAGTCCCCAGTAGATTCTCCACTGTGGCCACCCCGATCTGTGCGGCGTTCGTTTTGGATGGGGAGGGAGGAGGATCCCTCAAGGAAGAACTGCGTCACGGTCTTGCACCCTTCTCTTAGAAAAGGGGGCGTCGGCTGTCATCGGTGTGGAGTGAATGTAAATAGATAGAGTTTCCAACCTCTTTTGCTCAAAACAAGCAAAAGAATATATTGCATCTTAGAGAGAGTGACATCAATGACAAACTGATGCATGCGAAACCAATAGATCGGAGGTCCGAGGGCTAAGTTATGGAATGGGAAGGTGTTAGGCAACCATCCCACCCTTTCGGTCTCTCATGGTCAAATGTTAATATTTTCCTTTATCCCCGTGAAGTGTGTGCATGTGTTTATAAAATGGAGATTGGAATAGTCTGACCCATACCATGGAAAAGATACGGTGAGGTAATCCACAGGAATATTCCCAAAATAGTAATAATGTAGAAGCTATAATATGAACGTTCATCATGATATTGATCGATACTGGGGAATGATAATACTATGTGGGATGCAATGAGAACAAGCATATTATATGTATATGTATGATAATTACAAAAATGAGGGATTTTGAGAAATTTGGAAAATTGAAAAGTTGGACTCGAGTCTCGAATTTTAATCCGAGATGCCTATGTAGCCTATAAAGGAATCAAAGTCCACGTAGTTGGAATGTATAATAGAGGTGGGGTTTATCCCATAGATTCGAACGAAATTTTATTAGGTGTGTACGTGTAGAAAATGTGTTTTTGGTTTTGAAAAAGTGTGGTGGATAATTCCGTTCGGAATTTACGGGTGTAACCCCCTTTTATTTGTTTTTGTTTTTTTATGAAAAATAGCGTATGTGCAATATACTAATAAAATCATAGATGTTAATGTATATGAACTAAAGTGAAATTATATTATGAATCTAATGTAACTTATGGAAAAAAAATATTAAAAGAGAGGGAGAAGGAATTGGACCTTCTTTATAGATTGAGCTTTGATATTGGATGAAATCCTTTGGATGTTGATGAGAGAGAAGGATATGTGCCAAATTGGCTGTGAAAAGGATTGGTATTCAGGCTTGAATGGAAATTCTCATATGGAACTTCGCTGACTTCGAGAGAATGTTGCTGAGATAACTGATGCTAATGGGTTTGTTGTCTGTTGGGAATGAGGTCATGGCCTTTATTTATAGGGAAAAAGGGGGTGCCTAACGGTAGGTCACCCTTGACACTGTGCCGATAGGCAGGGTTCAGGACCTACCAATTAGTAGTCTCGTGCAGACTTTGCTGGAAAAATGATCGTAGCACACAAACTGTTGATCTGACTCGCTCATGGGGTATACCATTAGAAAGGTATTTAAGAGGCCTTTGAGAGTCCTTTGGACCACTCCCGAGTCCTGGAGTTAACTTTGGGTCAAATGTGGCTCGAAAGCCCAAGTCAGTCCTTTGGAAGAGAGATCGTCGGATGCAAACATATCGTTCGTCCATATGGTAAGTCAGAATCTCACATGGGGTGGATCGTTGGAAATTCCAGGAGATGTACTTTGACATTCCAAAGAGTTTCACTCGGTTCGAAAAGTTAACCTTGGTCAACCGGGGCCCGTAAGAGCCCGGTGACCTCTCAAAGTAAAATGAATCGTTCATTCGTACCATAGGTCAGAATCATGCACGGGGTGGATTTTTAGAAAGGGTATTCAGTGCCCTTTGGAGATTCATTCAGTCTCATTCGAGATGAAGAGTTGACTTTGATCAAACAGAGTTCGGGAGTGCCCGGTAGCCTCTGGATTGATTTTTGAGGGAAAACTGATCATTTGTCCAAATGGTTATGGTTTTTTATGAAAGGGGCGGACCATTAGAATTGGGTTTCAGCGCCCTTCGAAGATTCAAAGAGCTTTCGCTCTGACGGTGGAGTTGATTGGGGTCAATTCACTGCCCGAGAGGGCCCGATGGCATCTGAATCAGTTCTAGATAGTGAAATGGTTCGTTTGTCCATTCCGTTATACCGATTTGCGCATGAGGCATCCCATTGAAAAGGGTATTCAGAGCCCTTCAAAGATTCAAAGAGATCTTTCAAAGATTCAAAGAGATCTTTCTCTGGCGAAAGAGTTGATCGGAGTCAAATGGGGCCAAAGAGCACCCGATGGTCTCTAGATCAGTACTCAGAGTGCGACCTAGGTTTGCGGTGGAAAGGGTAAGTGCTAGGAGTCTAAGGAGAGACTCAGAGGGTCCTAGAATGTGGTGTCTACAATACAAATTTAAATGAGAAATAATAAATACTAATATGATCACACAACGTGCCAGTTTGATTCAAAGATCACATGGAAAATATGGATTAAATGGAAATGAAAAGACTCAAAACAAACTATGCCATGTATATCAATATGAAAAATATACCAATGACACACAAGCACACGTATATAGGTATAAATGACCAAAACATTACACAAAACAAATAACCTTTACACACTAGTGTTTTATGATGTGTCTAAACACGTGAAAAGGAGTGAAGGGGCATGGACCGAAAATACATCAATTATGACCCGATCATGAAAAAATATTTGCGAAGTTCTATTTAACAACAACACTGTATCAAACTAAGACTTAGCTTAAAGTGAAAGATCAATTGAACTCATGGAACAAGCAAGCATCATTCCCACAAGCTTAGAGGTTTGATGATTCTAAAAATTAATAATGTCATGACATGTTAAGCATAACTAGGATTCATTACGCAAATCCATTGATCTTGAACTGTATCACCCTAAAAATCTAAACGAATATCATATTTTTTCACTCAATTTTTAAAGATTCGATTTTTTAAAAATCAAACAAACAAACATGTTGGACTTTAATCTTTTCTTTTTTCCTCTCATTTTTATAGCCTCTTGTCAATGGTGGTTTTCCTGCAAAGGAGATTTCTCCTTATGTAGCCCAATCCCATGCACCCTTATATATTCAATAATGAACAACATTCTCATGGTCAACAAACCTTATATGCACAAATCCCCCATAAAAAAATATATGTAGACGACAAGATTGATGGGAGAACATCTCACATAGGTTAAATATAACATATGGAATTAAAAGTAAAAAGATCTCGTGCATGTGTGTGGTGTCATATACAAAGTGAATCCATTAAGAAAATCGAAGTCAAACAACTCCATGCAAGCCTGATTAAGAATAGTCCATTTCTTGAAAATCGTAATCAAATGTCCTAGCCACATGGAAAAATGTAATGAAGTGGATTCAAACTGTCGCACCCTTATTTAATTATATTAAAATCTTCCTTTTATATGCACTGTAATTCCCTTAAACAATAATTTAATTGAAATATCTTGAAAAATAACACAAGATGTATTTTTCAAACTCATGTTTATATGAAAACGTAACTACCTTTACATAGAACTTACAAGTATAAAACAAGGACATCATTACATTTACATGTAACTTACCAAGTACGAAAAAACTTTACATAAACAAGTTTCTCAGTTTTACATTTTCACAAAAGATTATTGATATTCAACCCATATTATATATCCTCCACTCTTCCGTTTTAAAGTCCTAACCTGGAAGTGAACTCCAAATGATAGGTATAACTGGGAAAAAATATCATAGGAATGTAAGGTATAAAATCATAGTGAATGACCTTATACACACAAACCACACATATAACAAGTTGGAATAAACATTTTAAATCATATAACCCAAGTAGGAATTGTGGACTCTCGCAAGTCTGGTCCCACCACAGTCTAATTAACCCACCACGTTTTATACGGAACACCATGTCCGTTTATTTTAGACCGACTAACCTAACCCTTATGTTGGATCAAC
This sequence comes from Sambucus nigra, assembly GCA_949130495.1. NCBI lineage: Eukaryota > Viridiplantae > Streptophyta > Magnoliopsida > Dipsacales > Adoxaceae > Sambucus > Sambucus nigra. Next base: position 317,455,413 of record OX422215.1, on the reverse strand, counting down.
TAGACTACCACATCCCATAGGACCCACCACATGCCATAAAATTATATAACTTCACTTAACATTTTTAATCATATATATATATGCCTCATAAACACCACATCATTGCGTTAGCATCCCAACACATGTATTTAAGTTATATGTTACCATATAAAAGTATAAGCATCTTCATTTCATAGGGAAGGTAACTCGACTCGAACTACATAATAAGATATGTACCAAATCTATTTCCTTTGTATAGTTTATTAGTCATTTCCCCACCTATGAATTCAACATCATTAGTATTTGAATACACAAAATAACATTAACTCTAGTAACACATTATATTAGTTGATCATTATAAAATAACTTGAATAGAACTAGATATTCTACTTCACATTTCTATATCACCCTATTCCGTAGGGTTCTAACACAACTTACGGAATGTAATAATGAATTTTCTAGAGAATATTATGCCTATTTTACTACAAAAATTTTCAAGTTGCTTATGCAGAAAAATAGTAACGAAACTTCAATTTCAAGACAATACCCAAGACAAGCCAGAAGGTAATTTTTCTCATCTAAGAATATTTTATCAAAATCTGCAACTAGAATCAATTGATTTTAGTAAGTATCCAATTGGTTATGCCACTTATACCTCAACTAGGTTCGAAATAGGGCACTAAAGCATAACCTAACATAATAAAGCATAAATAATCTCTACTTTGGGTTTTAATTCATGGAAATAACTACCTAACATATGTAAACGTATATTCATATCATACAAAAATATTATAAAATAAAACTTTCACCAAATGATGATTCAAATCTAGGATTTTCGAGTTTCACTTTTTACCATTCTAGCACAATTTCATATCTATGGTGTTAATTTCTTCTCTCTCTCTCTCTCTCTCTCTCTCTCTCTAGGCTTAGTGGTCCTCGTTTAAATCTTATAAAAATTAAAAATAAAATTATACAAATTTTAGAACTCATTCTTGTGACAAACTTAAGAAAAACATAATTACCTTATAAGAACTCCTTGATTTATGATAATGTTTCCCAAGAAATCCTTCCTTAAACCCTTTTTTCTCTCTAGTCATGTTTATTTCTAGAAAAGAATATACTATTAAAGGAAGAAGATGGTAAAGATCTGATTTATAAGAAGAAAAACATGGTCAAGTATTCATTTGGTCATTTTTAAGGTAGCTGTGCATGATTGGATGAAAGAAAGGTGAAATCCAAACATTTCGACTTATGGCAAATTCATCCCATGTTCATAAATCTACCCTAACTTACTATTTTGACATCTAATTGAACTCTTATTGAGAAGAGTGCGTCGTGCATGATACCGATTCAAACAAATTTGCAAATTCTCAATTTAAACTTATTTAACTGTAGTCAATTTTAAATTAAATTAAATCAGCCCCTAAATATGCAACTACGTATGTGTGCGTCAAACCGTCACAAATAAAAATGCTAACTCATAGATGTCAGGAAAAACCCCCTTTCAGGTAAAACCTTTATTTCACTATAATACTTAAAATGATTACATGAAATCCACAATTATTTAACTATCGAAAACCCACATAGACCGCCTCCTAGAGTCAGCAAGAACCATAGCTCCAATTCAGCCCAAAAATGCCAACGAGTACTCCTTATAACACGCAGTCATCGGTATAGAAGTACCTCAATCAATCAGCACCTAGATTAGTAGTACAGATCTTCTCTATAAAACTTCATAAAATTATGTTCTTGGGTTCCAAAAACAACTCACATAAACTATTGGGGTGATTTGTGAATTGAAAACAAGGATCAAAACCTTTAAAATGAGAAGACAAAGTATTATACTAAATCAGTTGGCATAAAACTGTATTTCCATGTCTTTTGATAAAAAATGAAACTGGAAAAATCCATTTATAGAAATCATTAAGGCGACAGCTCGCTCGAATGAAAAATAGCGTCGCTCGAACGACACACGTGCCGTTTGAATGACACTTTGCATGATAGGGGAGGTCGTTTAAAGGACCCCTGTATGCCACTCGAACGAGTGAAGCCCAATATTATAATTTAATTAGGTCCGCCTAAACACTTCAAAAATATTTTTTGACAAAAAACTCCGCTCAACATTTTGAGATTTTTTCATAAAAGTTATCCCAATATTCTATGTGAACCATTAAGGACTTGAAACATAACCTTACCAAAGTTAAACTTGTAGAGTCTTGATTGTTGAAGAAATTTGATATTCGGATCCGTATTGATGCTTGAATGATCCTGAATTATTCTTCGATGGTTGTAGTGGTATTCGACATACTCACATATAAGTCGGACAATAAATAATATCCTTACAAATCTCCCCCTATGTCTATGCTGGTATAAAATAAAAACATTCGAATTATAAAATCAAAATGCCTATACAAATATAATACCCTCCCATGAAACCCAAACTGAAAAGGTACTAAACATGTAAAAATAAAACTTTTCTTCAAAATCTTTAACTTCAACACTTTAAGCTTTTCTAATTAGGGTGTGCAAAATAATGATATTCAATTTTTTACCTATACACATGAGACAGAGAAAATACCTTCGTGATGCATCGAGTTTGAAATAATATACGAGTAAATCAATCAATATAATCAAATCTCCTCATAATGCAAAAATTCTCCATAATTCGTTCTCCCCCTTTTTGTTTGTTCTAAATAGAGAAGGAAACGAATAAACAAAATCAACATTGAGTTGTCACGAAAAAAATGCACAGAAAATATGAATCAAACTACGCTCATGCAAAGAGTAACTCAAAAGATTCCACAAAATATTTTTGATTTTTCAATTTTTTAAACAAAAAATCAAAAATAATTTTACAAAAAATCCCGCACCATGAATTTACACTAAGACAACCAAATCATGGAAACGAAATGAATAGGTGTGAACATATTCGATTGGAAAATCAAAAAAATCAAACATAACATACGTGGACGATGAATATGTGTACTCCTATCGAATGAATCCCAAAATCGTCCTTAGGTGTTGAAAGTGTTGAATTCAAATGACATCAACTCAATCCATCAACACATCAAAGTCAAGAATAATTCCCACACCAATAACGTCTAAAAATATGTAAATGCTTTTACATGACATTTTCAGGATGTCCAAACCCAATTTTCATTTCTTTCCATCCAAATTCCCTCATAAATAATAATCATTGTATTTTTCTTTTGAGGTGGCCCCTTTTTGGCATTGTTGATGTAAAAAATTAGATCATATCTAATTATTCAATCACAGATAAATAAATGAGACAAAGAATTTTTAAAGTGGTTCAGCCTTATAAGAATGTCCCACGTCCACTGTTATGTTATTGTTGAGTGTTTGGGAATTCTTGATTACAAATTCTATCAAGAAATTCCGGTCCCTCTACAATAAGGATTGTACAATGTATTTATAGCCCTGAGGCTGTAATGTGAAAGGGTAATACATTAAATGATGTACATATGAAAGGGTAATACATTCAATGCCCCTTAAGCGTGTGCGTCTGAATGATAAGCATTTAATGAAGAGTCAGACTGTTAATTTTCCAACTATTAATGCTTTGTTCGAGGTGCAACTCGGACCGCCTGAGTTTCTCGGACCGCCTAAGCTTCTCGGTACCTAAGAGTTCCTCGAAGAGTTCTTATTCCTCGGAGCGTATGAGTTCCTTGGAGAGTTCTGTTCCTCGTTGTAGTATGGTTCCTCGGAGCGTGTGAGTTTCTCAGAATTGTTTGTTGTTGCCACGTAAATTGCCACGTGTCTTCACTTTATTGAGCCATGTCAGAAGACTAAATTTGGTATCAACAGAAGCCCCAAATGTTTCATAGTTTGAAATTTGAGGAGTATGGAACATTATTTTCTCGGAATACGGCAGTTTTAAATGATCCTCCTGATTTTCAAGAGTGTTTCCTTCGTATTTATTTCTCCTTCCAAATTCGTTGAATCAAGCTTTTTCAAATTTCTATGCCCGCTTCAATTCCCGCGCCCCTTTTCGTCTTTTTAGCCGCCGGTAACGTAACCGTCTCTTTTTGTAATCATTACTTTTTCTTTTCCCAAGGTAGAGTATTTAAACGCTGCAGAAAATCCCATCGTCTTCTACTTTTTCAAATTTGTATCTTCGAGTTTTCCGTCGTCTCTTTCTCTCATGTGTATTCATCTCTTCCATCGTTCGTTGTCATCAGATCCACTATTTTCCTGTAAGAATTTCTTCCTTCTTCTTCGTTTCTTTTATTCATCATGGTTTAACCTGTTGAATCTCTTCATAAGTTTCGCTCTGATTTTTCTATTCCCTCCTAGGTTGTTCTGGAAGAGCTTTCTGAGCCTTTTGATTATTTCCGTTTGGCTGAGGGACATTGGTTCCCCAGTCTCTTTGTTGCTGAGTGTGGATTTTCTTTTCCGCCCAATCCTCTATGTCTGGAATTTTGTCAATATTTTGACGTTGTTTCTGCGAGAATAGCCCCTAATACATGGAGAATAGTTAATAGGGTTCATAGGTTAAATCAAATCCATGGAACTCACATAGGAATTCCTGAAATTATGTTTTGTTACAAATGGGCAGTTGGTGATAACACCTTTTATTTAAAAACTAGATTTTTAAATAGGGCCTTAGTAGTCAATCTCTCGGATGCCAATAGGGATTATTTTGAGCACGGGGTTGTCATAAAAATTGGCAACATGCTCCTTTATCTGAAGATGAAGTTTATCGGGGTCCCAGATGCCCTCCCTATGGCAATGGGATAGGTTATTTTTATTTCATTTTATTTATTTTGAAATTATGCTTCCTCTGTCTTTGACAAAATGTGCCACTGATATTGTAATTTTTATTTATTTGCAGTTGATAGCAAAAGAAAGTGTCCAAAGGAAGCAGACATAAATATAAGGCACTTAAAACTTATCTGGAGTTTGCATCAGAGTGTTGCCGACGAGCACATTAGGTCAGCTTCGTATCTGCTGCAGTACAAGAGCTATACCACTTCTTTCACTGCTCGTTCGGTGATAAGTGAAGCAGAACCAGTACCAGCCTCTGCAATTTCTTCGCCTGAATCACACATTGCTTTGAGTGAAAGGATGAAGAAGAGAAGACCTTCCACTCTCTTCGAGAAGCCTGCCTCTGGTGCTGGAGAGGCAAAAAGAAGTAAGGTTGACGTCCCAGGGGAGGGGACAAAGAAAAATGATGCGCCTTCCTCGGCTGCCGCTGTTGTGAAGGTTGTCGAGAAGCCTCCAGTGGCCCCGAGCAAGGCTGCTGCTCGAGGAGAAGTGATTGTAATATTACCAACCAGTTCTTCCTTGGTTGAATCTATTCCTGCTCCCCCGAGGAAGCTGAAGAAGAGTTCCTCGGTCAATTTGGCTGACACCATCACTCAGCCCCCAGTTACTAGAACTAGTGTTCTAACTTTTGTTCCTCCGAGCTCTGCCATGAGCTCGGTAAAGTCTTGGATCATTCCTGAGGTCCAAGGTACTGAAGAAAACCTTACTCGGGACATGGTCACTTCGTTATATGCTCGCCATATTGCTTCTGTAAGTCTTATTACTTTGAATTTTTCATATTTCCCTTGTCATTTCTGTTTCTTACTTGCTTTCATTTTATTTTTTACAGTTGACGAGCTACTTCAATATAATTTTGAAGAAGGATGAAGAGATTAAATCATCATGCTCCTCATCTAGTGTGGAGGAAGCTCTGGAGGAAGCTATTAAGTCTTTGGAAGATTCTCGCCAGAAATATGCTACTGACAAGGCAATCTGGGAGAACAAGCTTGCCTCCACCGAGCAGGAAAAATCTCAGGTTGCTGAAATATCCGAAGGGTTGGAGAAAAAAGTGAATGCTTTAGAGAATAAAAATAAAGAGCTTGAAGAGAAGCTCAAAACTGCTGTGGAGCTTGAAGATAAGCTTAAGGTTGTGGAGGAAAAATTGGGCCAGCTCTAGGAAGTAAGTCGGCAGAAGGAAGAGATTGAGAATAAATTGAAGACTGCTGAAAACCTTCTATCCGAGAAGCTTTCCTCGGAGAAGTTGAAGAGAAAATTGGCTGTGAAGAAGTCTTTCAGCACTGGCTGGGACAAGGGGTGGAACAAGGGATTGGCTGCCATGGTGTCGCAAGTGGACTATGGCAACCTCAAGTACTTTAGGGATGGATGGGCCGCTGCTCTACAGGAGATGAAAGTGGATGAAAATTCCGAACTCTTCCAGCGACACATCCCAAGTCCTCCTCCAACTCCTGAAGACTTAGAAGAGGATGAAGCTGCCTCCGAAGAGTCTTCTATGGTGATGGGAGATCATCCCCTAGCCATCCGGCCTGCTAACGAGGAATATCAGCAAATCATTACTTCTTCCGAGCAAATGCTGGCGCTCCCCGAGCAACTTTCTACTCCCTCCGAGCAACCTACTTCCTCGTCCCAGCCTCCCGATAAGGTTTTGGGAGACAAGGAAAAGGTGTATAGTTGTTCGGGTTTCTCTTTATATTTTTCTTTTATCAATTGTAACCATGAATATGTAACTCTGAATCATGTACTTCTGACCTTTATGATATAATAAAACTTGAACTTGTGTTTATTCATACTGTTGTCTCTTCTTCATACTCTGCCTTGATTCTTATTGATTATTGATTTTCTTCCTCTGCTAGTTTTTGGCCAGGATGGAATTATTATCTGCTCATGATACTGTGCTGCTGAGGCAATGCAATGACTATTTTAAGGCTGGTCACACAGATCTGAGTGCAGCACAAGTCGTCGACATCCTTGGCCAAGATGCTTCTGAACAGGCAGTTGAAGCATACCAATATCTGAAGTGTCTGCTTGATCGTGGAGTAGCCAATAATGTGGCTTATTATGACATGATCGAGGATCTCCAAGGCACCCTCGAGGATCTTCAGCAACAATACAAAGAATCCACTGCCCTCTTGCATGAGGGGTATAAGGAGAAGTACCAACAAATCATTGCCGGCAAGGGCTACGAGAAGCTTTTTACTGCGTACGATGTGAGGGAGAGAACTCTGAGGGGTGAGGTCGAGGATTGCAGACAAATTACTGAATTATTAGAGCAAGAGAACAACAACCTGCAAAGGGAGTTCTCACAGTTGAAGTCTGCAGCTTCCACTTCAAAAGCCTTGATCCCAGTGACTGATGAGGGATTTTCACTCTTGGAGGTCGAGAACGCCAACTTGAGGGACGAGTTGGAAACCTTGAAAAGGGCTGGCCCTTCTTCTTCTTCTTCTCGGGGACGAGCAAGAGCTCCTTGGGGAGGAGCAAGAGAAGCTCGAAAACCTGTCGAGGAACAGAGAACTCAGTCTGCGTTAGAAAACCAGGCCTTCCAGCTGATGGCGAAGAACCAAGCATTGGCTGAAATGTCAAAGAAGATCAGGGACTTGGAAGAGCAACTTTCCATGCAGAAGTCTACCTTGGAGAACAAAGAGATCTTCATCAAAAATCTCCACGAACAGCTAGAAAGACTAACATATCAATTCCACAAACATCCCAGGGAGTTCTGGATGGCTGGATACAACGAAGCGCTATACCACTTGGACGATCGTATCCAGAATGCCAATAATGAGGGCTATAAGCAGGGCTGGTTGAATTCCTTAGGTGTGTTGTAACTCGAACAGGGTCATTACCTGTGGGACTACCATAATCCCGGTCTGATCGACTTACCTGTGCCACCATACAAACTAGATATGAGTTGGATCCCTGCTCGAGCCATTCCTCGGAGCTTGATTTCCAAATATCTCGGTGACTACAATCTCCATTCAAATGCCGAGATATCTCGTCCCGAGCACCTCTGAGATCGACCATCCGTGATGAATATCAGGATGTTAAAGGATCTCAACTTCATAAATTCTCCCCTGGCTTTAAATGAGTCGCCTGCTGGCGAGGAACCTGTGTCAAAAGCAGAGGGGAAAAGACCAGTAGAATAGGAATTTTGATGTAATAGTTAGTATACATTTCAATATCAATGTAACTTTCATTTCATTATCAATGTAATTTGTTTTGGATTTAATGAAAGACTTTTATTTCTATTTGCTATTGTCTTATAACACTTTATATCTGTGCATGCATATCTGTTAAAAATATAACAATATTGTGTAGTTTGTCGATCAACTTATTGTCGAATAGCTCGAATTTGAGGTAGTCATTTGGCAAAAATAATATTTTGTTTCTCGACTAACTTAGTAATAAGTTACGAATATCAAAAATGTTTAAAATGTTTCCGACCAACCAAGGTCGGTAAATTTTCCTTGTCGACTAACTACAGTTAATGGGTTTTTAACCCCCACCAGCCATAGATAGTACATTTTTTTTCTTAAATGTTTCCGACCAACCAAGGTCGGTAAATTTTCCTTGTCGACTAACTACAGTTAGTGGGTTTTTATCCCCGAACAACCATAGTTAGTGGATTTTTCCTCTATGAGGAGCTTTGGCACGTTTTCAAGAATATATTTACTTCCTAAACAACATAAATTGGCATTTTTAGGAATACTTTTATTTCTCGAGGAACATATAGTTTTACTTCCCGTAGGAATACAAGTTTTACTTCCCGGAGGAATACAGGTAGATTTACTTCCCAGAGGAATATAGGCAGCTTTACTTCCTGGAGGAATATTGGTAGCTTTACTTCCCAGAGGAATATTGGTAGCTTTACTTCCATGAGGAATATAGGTTTCTCGACCAACCTTAGTTGGCATTTTCGAGAAAAAAATTGAGTAGCCTGAGCTTTGCCGAGTTTTGCCGAGTAGTGTGTAGCACTAGTATTCCCCGAAAAACTTTCAATAAAAAGAAAGAATTCGGCAGAATATCTTCATTTTATTCATCACTGATAATACTTGCGTAGGTGCTCTGCGTTCCATGCATTCTTAAACTCCTCCCCTTCTAAAGTTGATATTCGGTAAGTTCCTGGTCGAACAACTTCTGTAACTCGATATGGTCCATGCCAGTTTTCCTCCAGCTTATTGTGCTTTTGAATTACTTTCATCAGCACATAGTCTCCGTCTTTCAGGTCGCACTTCTTCACCCTCTTATTGTAGAACAAAGTTGTTCGCTGCTGGTAAGCAGCATTTCTAATGGCTGCTTCTTCTCTAACTTCCTCGAGCATGTCTAAATCCAATCTTCTCAATAAGTCGCTGATAGGGGAGTTGAAATTCAGTACCCTGTGTGTTGGGAGGCCCAACTCGGCAGGTATAACAGCTTCACTTCCAAATGCCAGCATATATGGTGATTCTCCAGTTGCTACTCGAGGAGTAGTTCGGTAAGCCCACAGTACTGACTGTAACTCGTTGATCCAGTTTTCTTTTGCATCATCCAGTCTTTTCTTCAAGCCATTTAGTAGCGTTCTGTTTGTCACTTCAGTTTGTCCATTGCTTTGAGGATGGCCTGGTGCTGAGTGGACCTTCAAAATGTTTGACTGATGGCAATAGGCAGCGAACTCCTCGTTATCAAATTGTGTTCCATGGTCTGTGATGAAGGCATGAGGAAGACCATATCGACAAATGATGTTCTTCCAAACAAATTGGCACACCTTGTCGTACGTCATATCGATGAGAGGTTCAGCTTCAACCCACTTAGTAAAATAATCCACTGCGACGACGAGGTATTTGAACCTTCCTCTGGACGTTGGCAGCGGGCCAACCAAATCTATTCCCCACATGGAAAATGGCCAAGGGGAAGTGATGGGTGTCAATAATGCTTGTGGAGTTCTTCGGATGGAGGAAAAGCACTGCCACTTGTCACATTTCTTGGCATACGCTATACAATCAACCCTCATCATCGGCCAGTAGTATCCCCGCGTCATCACCCTTTGCAAAAGCGTCCGACCTGCTACATGGGCTCCACAGGACCTTTCATAGATCTCTTTAATTAAATCTTTCACCTTGGTGGGATGTACACATCTCTGTAAACCTGCGATAATTCCTCGTCTATATAGAATACCGTTAGTTAATACATACCGAGCAGTTTTAAACTTCAATTTCTTGGTTGCGAGCTTGTCACTTGGTAATTCTCGCTCCTCAATATACGCCCTGATGGGATCCATCCAAGATGGTCATAAGTCAAGGGTGATAAAGTTCATCATCAGATCTTCATCTATACTCCGACCAGCTAAAACTTCAATTGGGATTGTTTGTCGTAGCTCGGTACGAGTAGCTGATGCTAGTCAAGCTAGGGCGTCTGCTCTCGCATTCTCCATTCTCGGTATTCTGACCAGCTAAATAGCAGCAAATTCTGACACCATCTTCTTTGCCTTTGCGTGATATCTGATCATTAATTCTCCTCTAACTGCATATACTCCCAACATTTGATTTACAATCAATTGAGAATCACTGAAGACAATAACCTGCTGCGCCTCCATAATTTTTGCCAAATTAAGACTTGCAATTATGGCCTCATACTCAGCCTCATTATTGGAAGCTTTGAATTGGAAACGTAGGGCGTATTCCATGTCGACCTCGTTCGGAGTGCTCAAAACTATCCCCGCGCCACATCCTGTAGTGCAAGATGAGCCATCTACGTATAACATCCATATAGGTAACTCGTCTTCAAATTTTTGATCTGTTAGAGTTCCTCGTTGAAATATTTGTTGCTTTCTTTCATCTTCCCCTGATATTTCTCACTCTTCCTCGATCATCTTTTCTTGCCCTTTTACCAATCGGAGTTGGTCTAAGCTCCAATTTGATGATCCTGTAACATCCACTTGCCCTTTTACGAAACGGAGTTAGTCTGAGCTTGTGTTTGTTAATCCTGTAGCATCCACAAGTTGATTAGCGAGCAACTTTTGCTCCTCGGGGGTATCAGGATAGGTGAACTCTGCTATAAAATCTACTACAGCCTGCCCTTTTAGCGATGCTCTGGGTTCATAAACTATATCGTATTCACCGAGATCTATTGCCCAATACATCAATCTCCCTGATTTTTCTGGTTTATGAAAGGCTTGCCTCAATGGCATATCGGTGTATACTACTATGGTATGAGCCTGGAAGTATGGCCTCATTCTCCTACTCGCCTCAATCAACGCTAGTGCCAATTTTTCCAGCTTTGGATATCTGATCTCTGCTCCTCGGAAGGCCTTACTCGTATAATAAATTGGTTTTTACACTCCATTCTCCACTCTGATCAACGCCGAGCTAACTGCATTCTTCGATACTGCTAGATACAAGTACAATTTTTCTCCTATCACTGGCCTGGATAGCAGTGGAGGTGCTCCCAAGTATTTCTTCAAGTATTGAAAAGCCTTCTCGCATTCATCATTCCATTCAAAAGTCTTTCTGAGTGACTCTTGAAGAATGGGAGACATCTATCAGTTGCTCGTGACACAAATCTGTTGAGTGCTGCTACTCGTCTTGTGAGACTCTGTACTTCCTTCTTCATCGTTGGAGATCTCAACTCTAATAGAGCTTTGATCTTTTCAGGATTTTCCTTAATGCCTCGTTGGTTGACAATGTATCCGAGAAACATGCCTTCTCGCACTCCGAATATGCACTTCGTCGGGTCCAACTTCATTTGATATTTATCCAGTTGATCAAAAGTCTGACTTAAGTCAACTAGATGATCGGCAGCTTTCTTTCTCTTTGTCAGCATATCGTCAACATAGACTTCCATATTGCAACTGATTTGTTCAGTAAAGACCTTGTTCATCAGCCGCTGATATGCCGCACCTGCATTTTTCAAACCAAAAGGCATAATATTATAATAATAAGTTCCCCTAGGGGTAATGAAAGAAGTACTCTCCCTGTCTTCAGGTTTCATTTTAATCTGATTGTAACCAGAATATGCATCCATGAAGCTCAGCAGCTTGTGTCCCGAGGTAGCATCCACCAATTGATCAATTCGTGGCAATGGAAAGTGATCCTTTGGGCATGCTTTGTTGAGGTCGGTGAAGTCTACACACATCCTCCACTTATTGTTCTTCTTCTTTACCATCACCACATTGGCTAACCAGTCTGGATATTTAACATCTTCAATGAAGCAAGCTTTATGGAGCTTCTCGACTTCCTCCTGTATAGCTTGATTCTTCTCGGGACTGAATACTCTTCTTCTTTGCTTCACAGGCTTGATTTCATTATTCACATTGAGCTCGTGACATAAGAAATTTGGATCTATCCCAGGGATATCTTCATGACTCCACGTAAAAGTTTGCTTTCTGCTTCTAAGGAAAGTTATCAATTCTTGTTTTAGTGAGGCTTCCAATGACGAACCTACTTGAGTAGTTCGTTCAGGATGCTCGTCGTCCAGAATGATGTTTTCAGTAGCTTCCACCAGTTGATCCTTCACGAGTTGAGACTCATCTCTAGGATCCAATGTTTCAATTTCGGCACCTTCATCCACTTGATAGGTAGTAGTCTTTTTCCTTGATTCTTCCAGTTCTTCTTGCTCGGCGGATGAATAATAGCATTCCCGAGCCATTTTCTGATCACCTTTCACAACTCCTACTCCAAAATTTGTTGGAAATTTTAGGCACTGATGCACTGTAGATGGTACAACCTCAAACTTCTTCAATCTTACTCTTACCATGATGATATTGTATGATGATTGCACATTCTTATCCATCACGAAGAAGCGTATTCTCTCTGTTCGACAAGCAGGCCACGTACCAATGAATATATCCAATTTGATCGTCCCAAGTGGAAATACTTTCTCGCCAGCAAAACCGATGAGAGGTCTATGATAAGGCTCCAGTTGAGATAACTTTAGATTTAAACTATCGAAGCATGAGTAGAACATGATGTCTGCCGAGCTACCATTGTCGACCAGTACTCTTGAAATTATTACTTCCTTCATTTTTATCTTGATCACCAATGGGTCATCATGAGGATACAAAACTCCTGCGAGGTCATTCTTTGAGAAACTAATGACCAATTTTTCTTTGTTCACTTTTCTCGGGCGATCCTACTCAGCTAAATTTATTTGTTGAATGTACGAGCAAGCTTGAGCCTCACAGAGGTAAGATTTTCTCTCTACAGTAAGGTCTCCTCCTCCTGCATCTCCACCTGTTATAACACTACAGTCAAATGACCCAAAGAGTATTGAAAATACTTCTCGTTCTGGCTGCCTTGGTCTCTTGGTAAGATCGGAGTCGTCTTCGGGATCAACTTCATGGTTTCTTTTCTTGTTCTCCCCTGCTCGACGAGGAGATCTATACCTCTCTCTTGCTCGGTCGTTGTTTCTTCTTTTGTTTCCACGATCAACATACTTTGACATCTTTCCTCGTCTGATGAGTGTTTCAATCTCATTTTAAAGCGCTATGCAATTTTTAGTCATATGGCCATGATCTTTATGAAACTCGTAATACTTTGACTTATTCCTCTTGTCAGGGTATGCCTTCATTTTCTCTGGCCAGTTTAATTCCTCGTTGTTCTTGATTTCTTCTAGAACATGGTTGATATCCTTATTCAAAGGAGTATAATTATCATATTTCTTCATTACATCCCATACCGACCTGTTTTTGAATGTTTGTCATTACCATTGTTCTTATGCTCTTTTTTCTTAGCTTTATCTCCTTCCACCTTGGTTTCTTTGGCATCCATATTCTTCTTCGCAGCCATAGCCTCCTCGGCATTCATAATCTTGGACGCTTTTCCCATCATATCCGACATGGTTCTTGGTGGATCTTTGGCCAAAGTGTAGTATAACTTATTGGGCAGTAGTCCACTTATCAAGGCAGTAATCGCTGTCTTCTCCTCAAAATCAATGACTTCCAGTTTCTCGTTATTAAAACGAGTTATATAATCTCTGGTGCTCTTACCAGCTTTTTGTCTAACACTTAACAAATGTGCTACTCGTTTAACTGGCTTTGACCCAAAACAGAAATTCCCAATGAATAACTCGGCCAGTTGAAGAAAGGTTGAGATCTTACCCCGAAAAAGATTATTATACCATATTTGAGCAGATTCGGTAAGAGTTCTCGAGAATGCCCTGTATCTCATCTCATCTGGAACAGCATAGATGTCGGTTGCAACTTGGTATTGTTCTATATGAATGACAGGGTCAGTCTTTCCATCATATTTGGGGGTTACAACAGGTGCTTTGAATTTCGATGGTGTTGGAAAATCTACAATGGCCTGAACAAAAGGTGTTCCTCGAACAAAGGTTCGTTGGAGGGGGTTCTTAGCTTTAACCATTTCCCCCAATCTATCCTCTAGCCTTTAAATAGAGCCTTTCCATGCATCATTTCCTTCCTCGGGCCTGTTGGTTCGAGCAACTGATCGCATTGATGTGTCTTCCTGGGATCTCTCTTGACGAGCAACTGGTCGCGACTGGGCATATCCTTCCCTTAAATATGATGGTCATCTAAAACTCCTCGATGGGGCTCTAGGAGGACTTTTGCTCCTCCTAGGACCTAATCAATCGAAAGGAGATACCCTGCTTAACCTCCCTAGCGCACTAGTCCTTTCTGGAGAGAGAGTGATACGTTGTTCAGTATCTGTGGCTCGCACTGACGAAGTTCATCTAGGTTGATAAGAAAAATCTTCAGATTCCTCAGTACGATATGAATTGTTACTCCTAGTACGCGAAGAAGGCGCACGGGTATTTCTTTGAATACTTTGCAGCCCTGAATGGGTTGGTGCACCACCATGGAGGGTTTGTATGAGTTGTCGCATAGTTTCTTGCATGACAGTCTGTCCCTGAGTCATATTTATCATTATTCTAGCCAGATCTGGAATATTTGGTGGAGCATATGGATTTGGAGGGCTTCCAGCGTTTCGATTGCTAGATTCTGGAATATCATCCATTTGTGATAAATTATTTTTGATGAAAAATGATATTACCAGTCGTTTCCCACAGACGACGCCAATCTGTTGATGTAAAAAATTAGATCATATCTAATTATTTAATCATAGATAAATAAATGAGACAAAGAATTTTTAAAGTGGTTCAGCCTTATAAGAATGGCCTACGTCCACTGTTATGTTATTGCTGAGTGTTTGAGAATTCTCGATTACAAATTCTATCAAGAAATTCTGGTCCCTCTATAATGAGGATTATACAATGTATTTATAGCCCTGAGGCTTCAATGTGAAAGGGTAATATATTAAATGATGTACATATGAAAGGGTAATACATTCAATGCCCCTTAAGCGTGTGCGTCTGAATGATAAGCATTTAATGAAGAGTCAGACTGTTGGTTTTCCTACTGTTAATGCTTTGTTCGAGGTGCAGCTCGGACCGCCTGAGTTTCTCGGACCGCCTAAGCTTCTCGGTACCTAAGAGTTCCTCGGAGAGTTCTTGTTCCTCGGAGCGTATGAGTTCCTCGGAGAGTTCTGTTCCTTGTTGTAGTATGGTTCCTCGGAGCGTGTGAGTTTCTTAGAATTGTTTGTTGTTGCCACGTAGATTGCCAGGTGTCTTCACTTTATTGAGCCATATCAGCAGACTAAATTTGGTATCAACAGACATATTTATCTTTTTATTATGTTTAATTTGTTTGGGCTCTTTTAAATGGTGGATTTCACGACAAGTTAATTTTGTACTCTCACGGCCCTTTTCCCGTGATCGCTCATCATTTTTTGTTGCAATTAAATCCTCATTGTAAACAGTTTTTACATGCACTACTTCCATTGTTAAGTTTTATCGCATATAGTTCATTTTAAAGACAAAATTGAGACGACAACACTCCGACCAATATGAGATAAACAAGTACAATAATCAAACAAATAAGTGAAAGTGTGCATTAAAGGAACTTATGAGTAAAAAAAGTTGGTAGTAACAACTAATCAAATCTCAATGACTCAAAAAATTATAAAGTACAAAATGAAATGATAACGCATATCAAAACACTATCAAATCCTCACGTGGATATGGAATGAAATTATGACTCGGTCATCCTAAATGTCCATTCATAAACAGTGCAAAATAGAATACAAGAAAATTATTTTGTTTTTTTCAAAAAAAATTCAAAAACAAAAAATAACGTTAATACAAAAATGATACACACTATCAATAGGCAAAAAATATCATCTTGCAAATCAACATATGATAGCAAATAAGTCCCAACCTCAACCGTTAGGTGCTGTGGAGTTTTTCAAAGGTGGTGACATCCTATTGAAAACCTCCATAAAATCATGTGAAGTCTTGACTAAAAATTTTACACGCTCCCTAGTATGTTCAAACTCTCTCGTGTAATCATTCGGAGCGTTAGGTGTGGGTGCGTGTGTATGAAGACGTGTACTAGAAAAATGTGACACATGACCCAACTTAAAAGAAAACTCCCTAAGGTGTTTCTCTTCTTCGAGTGTGTGAAAAAATAAACATGACTATCACCTCTCACAAAACGTCTACGACAAACTCTCCTATCAGTTACAGGACGCCTAGGTGGGTTGGGTTGAGAGCCATATGTATCTATCACAAACTCGGGAACCGGGTCGGGTGCTATGTGGGAAGTGGATGCACCATCATTACCTATTCCTTGTCTCTCAACATCACCCAAAAAGATATTGAGAACCATCTTTCCAACCTTCTTAGATGTGTTCTCTAAAGGGACTTTGATCTCCCGAGCACGTTCGAGATCACTCTCGAGTTAGGATACACGTTTCGTCAGACTAGACACTGTATTGGTTAAAACACTCTTTTCCTGACTAAAGCTATCAACTGTTCACTCAAAGAAACCTTCACCTTCTCGAGTTGACTTGTTTTCACCTTAAAGACCCTCAAACTCTCTAACTCTCTCTACAAATCTCTCACCATAAGAGTTAGGTCTTTGTTCAACTTTTTGGCCTTTAGGGTCTCGGCATACAAATTTCTAAATGTGATTTGGAGCTCACTATCACCCTCACTAGCCCACTCACTCTCAGACCCACTTGCAACACTCAAATCATCCTCGGGGGTCTCATGTGCACAAGTATCCTCAATGTCGTGGGACAAATTGGGTGTGTCACATTACTAGAAGAAAAAGCAACAAACTTCCCATTTGAAGACTCTTCCCAGAAATCTTTCACATCTACTTCACTATCGTAAAGAGTGGATGGCATGACAATCTTTTTGCCTTTTCGGTATAGCCTAGTGGGACAATCAAACTCTCAATGGCCTCTCCCCTCACACTCAAAACAATTCTCCTCTTCCTTTTTCTCACTTTCTTTCTCACAACTCTCTTTGGCCTCATTTTTATTTTTCTCAAAACATCTTTTATTGGAAGAATTTTGTTCTGAAAACTAGAGAATTTTTTTGAAATTCTTTGCAAGCATGGCCATATCAAAATCAGACTCAGACTCACAAAATCTCACTTTCTTTTTCCTGTCACTCGTGGACACTTCCTTTCCCTTCCTAGACTGGGCTTTAAGTTCTATTTCCTTATTCCTAGGTTTGATCGTGTCAGGAAAAATGTCAGTCTCATATGTCTAGAGGTCTCCTACTAGCTCTTCTAATTTTAGATGACTCAAATTAGCTAAGGTACTCAAAACAGTCACTTTAGGGATAAAACATTTTGGCAGCGATCTTAAAATATTTTTAAGCACTCGTGCATCAGGTATAGGCTCATCATGATTGAAACTAGTGTTGACAATGTCAGACAAATGTGCATAAAAGTCATGAAAACACTCAGTCTCAAACATGGTAATCGTTTCAAATTGAGTAGTTAAAATTTGAATTTTAGACTCTTTGACCACGTTAGGGCCTTCGTAGGTGAGTTGTAAAAAATCCCACGCTTCTTTAGACGTGGTGTACGTTATAATACTTCGGAACTTGTAAAAGTTCTCCATCTAAAATCATCCTTAGTCCAGTCTGACACATGTTTTAAATTCATGACATTATTTTCGGTGACAGTGAGAGGAGTCCAGCCTCTTTCACAAATTACGCAAACTCTATCATCGATTTCTTTAAAATGAGATTTCATGCGGGATTTCCAGTAATCATAATTAGACCCGTCAAAAATTGGAAACCGATTATATAAGTTTTCATTCGTAAACATTGCGATAATTTTTTTAAAAATCAGATTTAAAAAAAATCAATATCACACAAATTTTGTGAAAAAATAGGAATTACGCAATAAATTAGTGTAACCTGCTCTAATACCAATTTGAGAAGAGTGTGCCGTGCTTGATACTAATTCAAACTAATTCACAAATTCCCAATTTAAACTTATCTAACTGGAGTTAATTTTAAACTAAATTAAATCAGCCCCTAAACATGTGTGTGTGTGTGTCAAACCATCACAAATAAACTTGCTAACTCACAGATTTCAGGGAAAAAACCCTTTCGGTTAAAACCTTAATTTCACTATAATACTTACAATGATTACAATGAATCCTCAATGAGTTAATGGAAGAAAACCCATATAGGCCGCAACCTAGAGTCAGCAAAAACCGCAGCTCCAATTTAGTCCAAGAATACCAACGAGTACTCCCTATGACATGTAGTCGACGTCAGCCCAGTACCTTAATCAATCGGCACCTAGATTAGCAGTAGAGATCTTATATACAAGAGAAAATTCACAAAATTGCGTTCTTCGATTCCAAAAGCAACTCACATAAACTATTGGGGTGATTTGTGAATTGAAAACAAGGATCAAAACTTTTAAAATGAGAAAACAAAGCATTAGGCCAAAGTAGTTTGAATAAAATTGTATTTCTAGGCCTTCTGATAAAAAATGAAACAGGAAAAACCACTTTATAGAAAACATTAAGGCAACAACTCGCTCGAACAAAAAAACAGCGTCGCTCGAACGAGACACGTGTCGTTCGAACCACCCTATATCTTTGACTCACTTGATTCTATATTATATAGGTGCTTATCTAGTTTGGAAATAATGAAAAAATTAAGACATACCCTTTCAATCCAAAGAACCTTCAGACTCTTCATTTTGACTTCCTCTAATAGTCCAAAAGGTAGTACACCAACACTTCACCTAGGATGCATTCATGTGTTACATATGAGTTTACCATATTCATTATATGGTTGTGTGTGAGTTAAATGCCTCTAAATATAATTTTCCATAATTCTTGGGATGTGTTAATTAATTTCTAAAGATTTTTAAACAATTTTTTTAGAATTTAATTTTGCTTTTTAAAACTTTGCGGGATCTTGTGTAAATTCCATTAGCCGCTAAATCTATGATTGGGTAGAAACCGAAAACGCTTGAAAATTTTGTGTGTACAATTTGTATTTATAGAAGTTAAAAAATACACGTTTGTTGTTCCATCTCAGCCTTACACGTGTTGATTCAACAACAGATAGATTTGGGTTTTTATGCTCTCACATACCTCTGCATACTTGTGAACCCTATGATCTTATTAATCAACGTCCTGCATGATATCTTAGATGATCCTTGTGACTTCTAGATCAACCAATGAGGTCTAGCTTAAAAGCGGTGCATTATTAACCCTTATATTTTCTTCGATCTTTTAAAATCAATCCTGAGCGTTGATTTGCATTGTGGTTCTAGAGCCTTCCATAACTTACTATAAATACATGTCATATGTTCTACATTTCCAATCTTTGGCCATCCTAACTTTTGAGAGAAAATAAAGAGAGAAGAGAGAGAGAGAGAGAGAGAGAGAGAGAAACCAAATCCTAAACTAAACTCCGGCCAAATCTTTCCAGAAAACCCTTTCTGAGAGTGAGTTAGTTTGATATTCGAGTAGATCTATCCTCTTCTGTCCTTTATATATTTCCCAACTTAATCACGTTGATTGAATCTTATTTTCTTCCATAAAACTTTAAGATTTGATCTCTGTGATACATATCACTTAGATACTGCCTAGTTTTGATTTCTTCTTTCGAGAAATCTTATTTTATTGGTTGTTTTCAAACTGATATGATATTTTCAAACCCTAAACCAACAAAACCTTTCCTGATTTCAGTTTCTTTGAATATTCAGACTTAAATCTAGCTGAGATCTTGATTAGGGATTTACACTTTCATATATTTCACATTTTGTGAAATAAGTGTACATATTTTAAAATAAGAAAGCGTTTAGGATATTGGCTCGTGCTTATAGCAACATTCCCTCTTGATCTGCAAATATTTTAAAGATCCAAAGTCTGATAATTTCAATTAAATTTAGTTTGAAAACATTTTCATATTTTTTATCTATTTTGCATTCTGTCTGTAACTAAGTGTGTGCGAGTTACATGCATGTGATTTAGAGCACATCACCACTTACACTTTCACACTACTACACTAGAAAGTGTTAGTATTGGGATCTTGGATTTTTGAGTCGATGTAAAGCTAAAAGGAGTGGAGTTACAAAGCTAAGAGAACATCATCAACATCAGAGCCTTGGTAGAAGTCAGAAAATCCAGAGGAGTTGGTTGAACTTGGAATTAGGTCTGATTGTGTGTTTGATTGTTATATAGTTTGTAAATTGTTACTCTATTTTAGTGGATTTTTACTTTTGAGGTGTAGAGACCTCCGTAGATGTTTTTCCAATTGGGTGGGGTTTTACCACGTTAGAATAGTTCGTTTATACTTACTCTTCCTCTCATCCCTTTCTCAAGGCTGTGTTGATTTAAGTTTTGTTTTTCAAAATTAGTAAACCTATACCTGAAATAACTCGTTCATATTGTTTTACACATCTTGTGTTTAAAATTTGTTTTAAGAAAATAGTTTCTTCAACAAACTGTTCGGAGCCATTTAGATAATTTTGAATTAAAAGACTTAAGTGGTATTTTTTTCAATTGGTATCAGATATTTGGTTTTTCAAAAACTCTTTAGATCTTGAGTTTCTGAAATTGTTTTCTCAAAAAAAATTATGGATGAGAAATTTGAGAGACTAGGTAACCTGTCCAGGCCCCCTCTCTTTGATGGAACTAACTTTCCTTACTAGACAGTAAGGATGGCTGCCTTCATCCAAGAGACATTGGGAGATGATGTCTGGGAAGTTATTGAAAATGGTTACACTTTTCCTTCTAAACCAGCCGCTGAAGGAAGTACTGTGAGGATTAGAAAACTACTAAGTGAATTCACTAAAGAAGAGAAACAGACTTCCCTTAACAACAACAAAGCCAAAAATGCCATATTCATGTCTATTAATGAACACGAATTTAAGAGGATATCATTATATTCTACCTCCAAGGAAGTGTGGGATACCCTAGTGACTTCATATAAGGGTGATACCAGAGTTAAAGCTGTTAAAAAACAAATGTTAATTCACCAGTACAACACCTTGATCATGACTGAGACTGAGTCATTTGATGAATTTTATATTAGACTGACAGACATTGTGACCAAATTTCATGCTAATGGGATTGTTTATGATAAAAAGGAAATTGTCTCTAAAATACTAAGATCACTTCCACAAATATTTGGTAATAATAGATATGAAATTGAGGAGACGGATGATCAAAATCTCACAACTGAACTCCTCCGTAGTAAATTGAGAACTGTGGAAATGGAATTAGAATTTAAGAAACAATTAACCTAGTCCAAAAAGAGACAGTCTCCATCCAATCTTGTCTTTTCATCTAAGTTGACCACGCCTGAATTTTGCATACCTAACATTGACTTAGACTCTGACGAGGACCGTAATTTAGATACTTTGGATAATCAGATTGGCTTAATGTCTAAATAATTTAAGAAAATTGTGAACTTTCAAAATAAAATAGCAAAAAGACAAGGCAAACCTACTTATCCAAATCAATATAACAATAGGCCTCATGAGAGAAGACAAGACAAACACTAGACTGATAATCGCAAGATACCTAAGAAAGACCCTAAAAATGTTGAATGCTATAGATGTGGGAAGTTAGGACACATGGCTAGTGACTGTAGAGTTATGTTAGACAAAATTCACAAACATAATAGGGCTCTTCTAAGAAAGACTTGGGATGACTCAAGTGACTCTGAAAATGATGAACGTGAGTCATTTAACACATTTGACCCTTGTATGTCATTCTTTGCTAAGATAATATACAATGATGATGAGGAATATGATCATGCTATGTTAACTGACACTACGCCTACTGGTTTATCTACCTTAAGAAGGTAGATAATGCTTTAAACGTCGTGTGTGTGAGTCAAAGCGAATGCTCTATTGTTGATGTTAATGGGTGTGTGAGTCCTAAAAAAGAACCGTTAGGGGACACTGCACACTTATTGACATTGACAACGATGACCTTCTTGACATTCACACACTGTACATAAAAACTCTCAAGAAAAGCACTAGGCTTGAAAACATTGTCAAGGATCTTATCTAGGAGATAGAATCCCTAGGTTAAATGCTCAAATAGAATGCTGAAGAGTACACCACTCAATATCTAACTCATGGGAATGAAACCAAAATTTTTGAACAAAAGTTGAAAGTGTTGTCTAATTCTAATGAAATTCTAGAAAAGAAATACAAAGGAATGTTGTTGGAATTGGAACACACAAAAGAAAAGACATCCACAGTCTTCAAAAAGGTTGCAAAATTTGAAAATAATTCTAAATGTTTTGAAGATTGTGTTCTCGAAAGTAAAACCAATTCCGAAGATAGAACTGGAATGGGATTTCGTCCCAGCTTTAAGACCCAAACTAAAGATGTTGAATCTATCAAGTTTGTGTCAAGTGGCGAAAGACCTACTGAAACTTGCCCAGATTTTTAAGGTTTGAAAAACGAGTTTGATAAAAAATAACTGAAGTTAGACATTGGTGAATCAAGCAACTCTAAGCATAATGTTAAACAAAAGGGTAAATACGTTTGCCCCCTATTCGACAAGCAGATTCGACATTTTATCCTGTGCCACCTAGGAACAAGGCTAGAGCTCAAAACCTAGTCAAACCTTTGAATAATAATCTTCCTAAGGTTGTGAGTTTTACGTGCCATCTTTACTGCTCCTATTGTGATGACTATGGACATTCCCTTGATGGTTTTTGAAAATCTTAGTTCATATATAAAAAAAAGGACTCCCAAGTAGATACAATTCGTACTGATAGAGGAGGAGAATTTATAAATTCTGGCATCATAGAATATTTTGACTATAATGGTTACAAACATGAATTTAGTTCTCCCAAGACACCTTAACAAAATGGGATTATTGAGCGTAAAAATCGCACTCTTCAAGAAATGGCCCATGTGATGATTCATGCGAAAAACCTACCAAAATATTTTTGGGTAGAATCCATTTGCACCTCCTGTCATATAATCAATCGAGTCTACTTAAGGAAAAATACCAAAGAAACATCCTATGAGCGTTAGTATGGGAAGAAACATAGCCTAAAATACTTTAGAACCTTTAGTAGCACCTGTTATGTCTGTAAGGACAAAGAACATCTGTCTAAATTCGAAATAAGAGGAGATAAATACATCTTCTTAGGATATTCTCCAAATAGTAGAGCCTATCGTGTCTCCAATATTCATAACAAAACCATGATGGAATCCATTAATGTGGTTGTAAGTGACACTAATGTAGAAAGTAAGACCAAATAGCCAATTATTGTTGATGAGTCTGAAAAAATTTTAAATTATAACTCTCCAGAAATAGTTGAATTCTTACCAAATAAGACCCTGGAAGTACCTATCTGGGTTTCTAAAGATCATCCTTTCGATAATGTAGTTGGTAATCCTACTGAGCCTGTTCGCACAAGATCTCAACTTCGTAACATTGCTCATTTTGCATGTTTTGTGTCTCCTATTGAGCCAAAACCTATAAATGAAGCCTTGAATGACACTTTGTGGATAAGTTCTATGCAGGAGGAACTTCTTCAATTTGTCATTCATGATGTATGGTATCTTATACCCATGCCTAAAAATAAAAGGGTTATTGGCACACGTTGGATTTTTAAAAATAAGACTGATGAATCTGGGATGATTATTCGAAATAAAGCTAGATTAGTTGCCTCGGTCTACTCTCAGATTGAAGGAATTGATTTTGAGGAAACTTTTTCTCCTGTCACTCATCTCGAATATGTTCACTTACTTTTTGCAATAGCTTGTCATTTGCATTTCACCCTATATCAAATGGATGTTAAGTCAGCCTTATTTAACGAAATTTTAACTGAGGAGACCTATGTAGAACAACCCAAATGGTTTATTGACCTACATCACCCAAATTATGTCTATCGTCTTAAAAAATCTCTTTATGGCTTAAAATAAGCTCTTAGAGCTTGGTATGAGCGTCTATCCACCTTTCTTTTAGACAACGAATTTAGGAGAGGAGGCAATAACCAAACCTTGTTTGTCAAACATTTTGACAACAATATTACTATTGCTCAAGTTTATGTTGACGATATCATTTTTAGATCCACCTAGCCTTTAGACGTTCAGACTTTCTCGAACATTATGCATTAAGAATTTCAAATGTCACTTATGGGGGAGTTATAATTCTTCTTAGGTCTCCAAGTTAAATAAAGTTCAGATGGATTATTTCTATCACAATCCAAATACGCTTTAGAGATTGTCAAGAAGTTTGGTCTAGAAACATCTAAAGAAGCTAGGACTCCTATGAGTACTTACGTCAAACTATCCAAAGATGAGGATGGAAAATTCATTGATTCTACGTTGTATCGTAGTATGATAGGAAGCTTACTTTACCTTACTGCCTCTCGTCCTGATATCATGTACTCTGTCTGCGTGTGTGCCCGATATCAAAATGATCCTAAATAGAATCATCTATTGTGCATCAAAACAATTATCAAATACATTAAAGGTACTCTAAACTTAGGACTTTGGTACACTAAAGACACTTCTAGTACTATAGTAGGTTACAACGATGCTGATTGGGCTGGTTGTACCGTTGATAGTAAGAGTACTTCCAGAGAATGTTACTACATTGGTAATAATTTGGTAGGATGGATTAGTAAGAAACAAAACCGCACTTCCTTATCTACTGCCGAATCCGAATATATTGCCACATGAAGCTGTTGTGCTCAATTACTTTGGCTAAAACAAATGCTGAAAAATTATGATATAACTGAAGATAGGTTGCAACTCTATTGTGACAATCAAAGCGCGATTAATATTTCTAAAAATCCAGTTCAACACTCTCTTACTAAACATATTAAAATCAGATATCATTTCATATGCGAGTTAGTTGAATCTAAGGAATTAGAAATAAATTACCTTCCCAGTGAATTGCAATTAGCTGACCTATTTACAAAACCTTTAAACTTTCTTCGATTTAAATCTTTACGCAAATATATTGGTATGGTTATGGCAGAACAATGATTTATTTTACCCTTTGTCCATTTGAGACAAAATGGTGGAGAAATTTGAATCCTCTTGGACATTTTGTGTATTCTCAACTAAAAAGCTTGATCTTAGTTATCTTATTTTCAAGAATTAGTACCTTCATTTGCAACAAAATTTTGATAGGGTATTGGTCCGTATCTAGTCGAGTTATGTAATTTTCTCTTTCTAGGATATTGGGTTAATAGAAATTTTGTATAGGACTAAGTTTTTCTTATTCTTTGTATCCCAACGAGTCCTAAATGACTCAGAGGAGATTTTGTCTCATATTTCCAAAGGGGGAGATTGAAGCACCTTACATCTTTGACTCACTTGAGTCTATAGTATATAGGTTCTCATCTAGTTTGGAAATAGTGAAAAAATTAAGTCATACCCTTTCAATCTAAATAACCTTCAGACTCTTCATTTTGACTTCCTCTAATAGTCCAAAAGGTAGTACACCAACACTTCACCTAGGATGCATTCATGTGTTGCATATGAGTTTACCTTATTCATTATATGGTTGTGTGTGAGTTGAATCCCTCTAAAAATATTTTTACATAATTTTTGGGATGTGTTAATTAATTTCTAAAGATTTTTAAATAATTTTTATAGAATTTAATTTTTCATTTTAAAATTTTGAGGGTTGTTGTGTAAATTCCATAAGCCACTAAATCTGTGCTTGGGTAGAAATCGAAAGCACTTGACAATTTTATAGGTACAATTTGTATTTGTAGAAGTTCAAAAATACACATTTGTTGTTCCATCTCAGCCTTACACGTGTTGATTCCACAACATATATATTTCTGTTTTTATGCACTCATATACATCTGCATACTTGTGAACCCTTGGATCTTGTTAATCAATGTCTAGCATGTTATCTGAGATGATCCTTGTAACATCTGGATCAACCAATGATGTCTAGATTATAAGCGATGCATTCTTAACCCTTAGATTTGCTTCGATATTTTAAAATCAATCCTGAGCATTGATTTGTTTCGTGGTTCCAGAGCGTTCCATCACTTACTATAAATACATGCCATATGTTATACGTTTACAATCTTTGGCTAGCCTCACTTCTGAGAGAAAATAGAGAGATAGAGAGAGAGAGAGAGAGAGAGAGAGAAACCAAACCCTAAACTAAACTCCGACCAAATCTTTCCAGAAAACCCTTCTGAGAGTGAGTTAGTTTGAGATTCGAGTAGATCTATCCTCTTCTGTCCTTTATATCTTTCCCAACTTAATCATGTTGATTGAATCTCATTTTCTTCCATAAAACTTTGACATTTGATCTCTGTGATACATATCACTTAGATACTATTTAGTTTTGATTTCTTCTTTCGAGAAATCTTATTTTGTTAGTTGTTTTCAAACTGATATGATATTTTCAAACCCTAAACCAACAAAACCTTTTCTGATTTTAGTTTCTTTGAATATTCAGACTTAGATCCAATTGAGATCTTTATTGGGGGTTTACACTTTCATATATTTCACATTTTGTGAAATAAGTGTACATATTTTCAACTAAGAAAGTGTTTAGGATATTGGCTCATGTTTATAGCAAGATTCCCTCTTGATCTGCGGATATTTTAAAGATCCAAAGTGTGATAATTTCGATTAAATTGATTTTGGAAATATTTGAATATTTGTGATCTATTTTGTATTATGTCTGTAATTAAGTGTGTGTGAGTTGCATGCATGTGATTTAGAGCACATCACCACTTACACTTTCACACTACTACACTGGAAAGTGTTGGTATTGAGATCTTGGATTTTTTAGTCGACGTAAAACTAGAAGGAGTGGAGTTACAAAGCTTAGAGAACACCAACAACATCAGAGCCTTGGTAAAAGTCAGAAAATTCAGAGAAGTTACAAAGCTAATTATGTGTCTTGATTGTTATATAGTTTGTAAATTTTTAATCTATTTTAGTTGATTTTTAATTTTGAGGTGTAGAGACCTCCGTGGATGTTTTCCCAATTGGGCGGGGTTTTACCACGTTAAAATCATTCATGTATACTTCATCTTACTCTCATCCCTTTCTCAAGGCTGTATTGATTTAAGTTTTTTTTTCAAAACTGGTAAACCTATACCTGAAATAACTTTTTTATATTGTTTTACACATCTTGTGTTTAAAATTTGTTTTAAGAAAAGATTTTCTTTAACAAACTGTTCGGAGACATTTAGATAGTTTAATTTTGATTTAAACGACTTAAGTGGTATTTTTTTCATCGTTTGAACGACAATTCGTGCGACAAGGGATGTCGTTTGAATGACCCCTATGTGTCGCTCGAGTGAGTGAAGTGAAATATTATATTTTAATCAGGCCCGTCTCAACACTTAGAAAATATTTTTTGACAAAAAACTCCAGTCCAACACTTACAAAAAAATTCGTAAAAGTTATCCCAATATTCTAAGTGAACCATTAAGGATTTAAACACAACCTTAACAAAGTTAAACTTGTAGAGGCTTGAATGTTGAAGAACTTTGATATTCGTATCCATCTTCATTCTTGAATGATCTTGAATTATTCTTTGACTGTTGTAGCAGTATACGACATACTCACATGTAAGTAGGACAATAAAATAATGTCCTTACACTCGTTTGTGCTCACTCATAGATAACTTATGAATGGAAACTTTTATATAATATGTATCCAAAATTGTAACCTTACGATGCTTAAATGGGCCCAAATGTGAATATAACAATATGCCCAAAATTTTAAAACTCAAACATTTGGTAACCGAACCTCACCAATTTCGCACCAACACCTCAGTTTAGTTTGTAACCACACCAATTCATCCAAAATTAACCACGTAATTAATCGTATGCTCTAAACCCGTTATCACCGATTATAAGCTCAATTAGAATCTAATTCAAACAACATATATATCACTTGAGTATGCATCCTCTAAACATGATAATTAAAATTTTTAATACTCATTTTCAACCTTATTAACTATAACTTATACTTAACCGGGTAATTAATATGTCTAATCATGTTTAGGGCATTATAATTCTATCCCTCTTAGAAAAATTCATCCTCAAAATTTAACACATAAGAAACATACCAAACAGGTGAGGATATTTCTTCTTTATGTTATCCTCTCTTTCCAAGGTGACATACTCCACATTACGACTTATCCACATTACCTTAACCAATGGAGTGTTTTTACTACATAACACTTTCTCCTTTCGATCTAAAATAACAATTGTTTCTTCCACGTACGTCAAGTCATCTTGAAGCTCTATTGGTTATGAAATAAATAGATGTGAAGTATTTGGTACATACTTATGCAAAATCGATGTATGAAGAACGTTGGGTATCCGAGACAATTCTGGTGGTAATGCCAACTTATAAGCCATGTCTCCAACTCATTTCACTATCCCAACTACCCTTGAACTCTAATACACAAATTCATAAATTTTTTTCGATTGTCTGGATTATTCTTTCTGAATACCCATCAGTCCGAGGATGAAAAGTTTTACTATTCAAATTAGTCACCAAGGCCTATTGGAAACTAGTCTAACAGTGGGATGTAAACGTCGTATCTCAGTTAGAAATAATATAAACAAATGAACATTCAATATAATTATCTCATCCACATATATTTTGTCATATATACCCATGGAGTAACTAGTTTTAATAGGAAGAAAATGTGCAGACTTATTCAATCTATCAATCATAACCTAAATGGAATCAAAACCTCGTGATGATTTATGTAAACCTATAATGAAATATGTCGTATCATGTTCCCACTTCCACGCAGGAATAGGTAAGTTATGTAGTAAACCACTAGGGTTCTGATGCTCCATCTTCATTTGTTGGCAAACAAGGCATCTAGTAATAAAATCTAAAATGTCGTGTTTCATTCTTGACCACCATTAACACTTTTTCAAATATCTATTAATTTTTGTGCTACCTGGATGCATAGCATGTAAAGAACAATGGTCTTTCTCTAAAATTATTCTCTCGAAATTAGGCACATTAAGTACGCAAAAATGGTTATTATAGATATCAATGTAATCATTACAAGCAAAAAATTACTACTCCGACAAATTCGTCCCATGTTTGTAAATCCCCATTAACTTATTATTTTGACATCCGATTGAACTCCCGTTTGTGCCCACTCGTAGAAAAATTAAATATGTACAACTTTAGTATTCAATTTTTTTTATAAAATAATAAATTTACTATGCTTCAACTGGTCTCAAATATGAATATAACAATTTGCCCAAAATTTTAAAACATAAACATTTGGCTACCGAACCTCACCAAATTTGCACCAACACCCCGATTTAGTTATATAACGACAACAATGTGTCCAGAAAATAATTTACAAAGGAATTTAACCCTAACTAATCATTTCCTTATACATGTTATGACCGATTATCAGCTCAATTAGAATCTAATGCAAGCAACATATATAACACGTGAGTATGAATCCTCTAAACATGATAATTAAAATGTATAATACACATCATCAACCTTACAATAACAACTATACTTAATCATGTCACTAACATGCCTAATCATGTTTTAGGGCATTACACAATCAAGCCAATATGCCATATAAAATGTGTAAAACTAAATTAAAGGAAAACATAAATCTTTTTGAGCTTTTAATCATTTTTTCAAAATGATACCAATTTATCAAAAGTGACTTAAAATAAAAAAAAATATTTTGTACTTTTTATCAATAAGATCAAAAAAGGGAAATCCAAAAATAAAAGACACAAACCACATAAAACTACTAAACACATATAACATGAAGTAGAGAAGGCATTGTACTTAAACATAAGAACTCAATCAACCATTATATATAGAATGAGAAATATCATGTTCAAGCATTCTAGATTCTGTA
Organism: Sambucus nigra; assembly: GCA_949130495.1. Lineage (NCBI taxonomy): Eukaryota > Viridiplantae > Streptophyta > Magnoliopsida > Dipsacales > Adoxaceae > Sambucus > Sambucus nigra. Next base: position 317,425,504 of record OX422215.1, on the reverse strand, counting down.
AGTTTAACATGTAAAGCCTCCAACTCAGATTTCATAGCCCATGTAGGTGTGAAGTGGTGTCTACATTTTCGAAACCTTGGTGACTATAGACATAGAATTTTTAGGACCATTTCTAAGATCAAACCAAAAATTCCTTAGATGACCTTTCCTAAAGCATTGTGTACATGTGTATACATAAGGAATTTCACCATTGGATTGACCTTTTCTAATGTTACTATCAATGGTTGACTCAATTAAGTGAATTGTTTTGTCTTTAGTACCAAAATAATTTGGAATATCGAACCAATCCCACACGTGTCATATTTGATTCAGATAATGTCTAACATCTTATCCGACTTTTTCAATGTAGATTTGAAATCAAATTTGACATTATTCATGTCTCTGAATCTGTTTTGTCACTCCACAATCCTTAAATAAAACAAACAATGACAGTCTTTAAAAACTCGAGAATCCTTCTTCAAAGTATTAATTATCCCCAAAGGCTCTCTTGATCCCCTGAATGAATGAGATATTTTCCCTAAGGATATTCTCATATGCCCTAAGATGATCAATCAATACACTCTCATTATTGCCCAAGTCATGTTGTTTAATCCTAACATCCTACTTTAATTTTTTCTTTTTCAAATTCATCGTTTCCACAATGAAATCGCAAAAGGCAATTTAGAGTTCAGTCTCATCCTCATCTTCTGCATCTTCTTCCCCACTCTCTGCAATGTCAATTAATTTACAAAAAAAAAATAATGGGTTCGGAGGTATCTATAATACCCCGTAATTTTCATGACTTTTATTATGAGATAAATTAAAAATTAATGGGTCTAATCAATGGGGATTAATTGGAATTAATTGCGAAAAATTAATTGGGATTAATCCAGATTGAATATTACTAGAGATTAAAGTAATATATTATTTTGAATATTACTTAGTAGTATAAATTAATATGTGGATATGATAATTTTTAATATTTTCGTGAGTAAATAATACGACACAAATGAAAATTAAGTCGGGACGCGCTTTTGAGTCGTGTCAGGACTAATGTTGGGAAATAAAATGCGATTTATTTTTAAGTCATTTGGTTGATCACTTCGAGTGTGCCGTTGAGTCTGGAAGGGTCAAAATAGGGAGAACAGTATACCATGGGGTTTGATTTGGGTCTCGGGTCATCGAAAGATGAAAGGACACCCCAAAGGGGTATTTTAGTCATTTTGCTTGGGAGATGAATAGTACCTATGTTTTTTTTTTATCTTTTAGATAACCTTGGAGACTTATTATATATGTGAGTTTAGATTGTACATAAGGTTCATTTCATCAAAACACAAAGTGATGTCTTTTGAGAGAGAGTGAAAAGCCTTAGAGAGAAAGTGAAAGCTTATCTTGAGGAGAGGAAGAGTTGCTTGGAAAGGAAGAGTCACCTAAGGAAAACTAAGGTGACAACCACCATATATACACCTTGAACCAAAACCATATTGTCGTCGAAAAAAGGAAGAGGAGGTGCCTAACATTTGTCTTCCCTAAAGGTTCAAACCTACACATATGGCAAGTGTAATTCTTTCATTATTTTGGAGCTTATATTATCCATGTTAGAATAGGATTTATTTTTGGATTGATGGAATTATGAATTTGGAATTAAAATGATTAATATATCAAGTTTAATGGATAGCCAAATTCATGTAATTGGATATATATATATACATGTAGAGACTATGAACATGAAAATGGATATATACATGTAGAGACTATGAACATGAAAATGGATAGGTTTTACATGTAGAGGATTTATTTGTTTATTAAAGATATGAAAATGATGTTAGGTATTAAATGTAGATTAATTCTACTCATGTTGAATATGGAAAATTGATGATTTAGTTATGAAATGATAATTCTAAATTTTGGGTTTTTAAGAAGTGTAAAAATGAAGGGATTTAGATAAATTGGAATTTTAAGGATTTAATGGGTTTGATGATAATACCCTTATGAACATAAGAATTTGATGTCATTCTTATGTGAAAATCATCCTTGAACATGGTAGAACACTGTTAGAAAATCTAGGTTTTGGGTAGAATATAATCCAGAAGGGTTTCGGTGTAAGAACTTGAAGAAAAACGCAGAAAACTGAGGTTGAAGATGAACTAGAATGACGCTGATCTCATTCGAATGAGACATGCTGTCGTTCGAACGAGATTCCATCTCATTTGAACGAGAATTCTAGACTTCTAACGAGATTTCAAAAATTCCTACTTTTAGTGCAGAAAAGTTTGGAAATTGGTAATCTGGCCCACGGTAAGATTTGATTAATTTTGGTACATTAACAAAGAGTGAGAAACTTGGGATAATGTTGGGAAATTAAATATTGAATTAAGGATAGAAAATTATGTGAGTGATAACCACATAATAAAATACGATGAATATTGTTTGAATAATTTTGGTACATTAACAAGGAGTGAGAGACTTGGGTTAATGTTGTAAAATTATATGGAATTGAGAAATAAAATTATGTGAGAGATATCAACAAAATAATATGATTAAGAGATGAATAATCGTCATGGTCATGTACGGGTAATATTGGTGATATATATACGGGTACTTAGGATTATGTGAGTGATAACTACATTATAGATATACGATGATAATCATTATTAATAAGCACGGGTAGTATTCGAGAAATACGACGGGTACTTGGGGTTCGATGAAATCCTAATATGATATTGGTCAAGTGCGTATCGAATTTTATATAGGTTGATGTATATACCGATTGATTGTCGATTTATGTGTATGACATACCTAGCCTACTTGCTATTGATGGGAGGTTTGCGCATAGAGGACAATCATATCCTGATGAGCCTTATGGGGGATTTTCGACTTGTTGCCTCAGAACATAGGACTTAGGTTGGATTACCATGTGTGAAAACAATGGTATTGCACGGTCATTTGGGTGCATATCCCAAAGTCTTAGGACTATATTTGCCTCCAATATTTGTGTTTTTTATTTATGGTTGGAGGGATATACCGAACCGACAGTCCTTTGTACAGTGACGAGATGTACCGGGACATGATAGCAGAGTATGCATGCACCGCAACTAAGTCTCGAGGAGCAGTAATTTTTATATATAATAAGAGTGAATGCAACTATATATATATATATATTTATATTTATATATATATATATATATATAGTTGTGATATATTTTACATCTTGCGCCGCAGCTGAGCCTAGGGGTGCCATATTTGTGTATATATTTTATTGTGTGAAAATGTATATGTACATGGGTTATTATCTACTATGTGGATTAAATAGACACGAAAGATAATGAAATTTGAAATGAATTAAGTAAGTAAATACTTAATTATATTGAATTGAGAAAGGTCTTATCCAAGATAAAGAGAGATTGGATATTTACGTGTCACCTGTATACGAGAGAAACACATGGAAAAGATATGGGCTATGGTTAGTTGGTACTGATATGAACTAGTTAGCATGGGAAAAGTAACTAGTATAGTTTTAAGGTACGTTAGGTGTGCACTTTATATAAGAGGTGAGGATCTCAAGAGAGAGTCCGATAATCTAACATATATATAATAATTGCCGAATATAGCATTTATTTACTTGCTGTTTTCTAAACTATTTTTACATCGGGTTCTGTACCATTTTCTTGCATATTCTCTTCTATCTTGTATCTCTTATATCAGGTGTCCAGCTGCAGGGACGCCAACCATAGAGGATTAAGATTTTTGTCGAGTGATGGATTCTATGGAGTTTGGTACTTTTTTTTGACGCTTTCATATTCATTGATTCAAACTCTCTAGTTGATATAATATTTAGAGCATGTCGCCCAAGAGGATTTAATTATTTCCATTCTATCCTAGTCAGTTAATGTATTATGTCACTTTTTGATACATTTGGTTTTATTAGAGTTTATAATATTGAGATATTTAAACTGGAGAGTTTTATGCCAGTTTCATTTATGATATTACTTAGCTGTTATTCATTATGTAAATGGATTGTGTTCAATGGTTTATGCTTTAAAAGTGGAATTTTTATTTAAATGAAAATTGGAATTTTTAACACCTGTTTAACTAAGTATTAGGTGGCTATGTTTTCAATAGTGATGCTAAGAATGATCCAACTGTATATTCTATTTTAATTTGGTATGGGACTGATCACCCTATATTTAATTAAGCGAGGTGTTAGAGTATCTTGCTCAAAATTATCTTCATGGGAAGATTTTTGCCCAAGGCTCGCATGACTATCCATGAACGCGGTGTAGTTTCGCTTAATAAGGGAATCGAGTTCCTCTTCTGGATCAGTATCAGTAATGGTGGCATTATATGGAATCGATTGATTTCCCTCATTCCTCATATTAGTGGGACACTCAGCTTCCCTATGTTCATAACCCTAACACCCAAGACATCTAATAATCTCATCCCTCTTTAAATTATTATTATAATTTTTAGGGAATTATTCAGCCTTGCTATACATATTTTTCTCAAACTTCTTTACATATTACAATTATTTTTCAAACTTTAAATTTTTTTTTTAAACTTCTTTCCAAACATGTCCATATCATCAGAATTTTTTTCAGACTCAAGATCTGAAATTTGTGTATTCTCCTTTCGAGTTTTCAAAGCAATGCCCTTATTTTTCTTCATATTTTTGGAAGAAAAAAGTTCAAACTCATCGGTTTGAAGACCACCCACAAGCTCTGTGAGTCTCTAAAGTCTAACGTACCCAAGGAATTTGAAACTATCACTTCTGAATTAAATGATATAGGAAAGGATCTTAAAATTTTCTTAATTGCACGCGTTTTAAGTATTCTGTCTCCTAAATTAAATGACGAGTTCATAATATTAGATAATTTAGCACAAAAATCATCATAGGATTCACTCTCCTCCTTCATAATGGTCTCATACCAAGTGGTGAGGTTTTTGTGTTTGGAAGCTTTAACGTCACTAATACCTTTATGGGTGAGTTGAAGAATATCCTAAGACTCATTAGACACTTCACATGTCTTAATACGATGGAAAACATCCAGTGTGACTATACAAAACAAAGAATTTAAACTTCACGAATTATTATGTTCTAATATATGCTCCTATCACTACACAATTCTACATTTTAGTAATTTTTATAGTCACTAGTTAAGGCTATGGGTGGGGATAAACCCTTAACTAATGCCTATCATACCCTCTCATCTACCGATTTATGTTTTGATTTCATTTTCACTTTATAGTACGCATAGTTAGACCCGTAAAAAAGGTGGCCTAGAAAACTATTGACCTTATGTATATATACCACTATAATTTATGCCTAAACATATATCTTACACAAAACCTTAGCGTTCCTTCTCTGATACCAATTTGAGAATACTAAGCGGATGTATGGAGTAGTGAAAAAAGTCAATTTTTTGTTTTTTTTTAAAATTAAATATTAAATTTAAACATAATTAACTCAAATTACGATTTGCACCAATTTTAAAAGAATATTGTGTAAAAATAGGTTAACCAATTTTATCTTTTTCCTAAAGCATGCATGTGAGTGATAGAAGGATAAAATAGATCGATCCACACACCACACTGATGCTTGAGGAAAACACACAATGGAAAAAATCTCGGACGACCTAGTCATGCAAATTAATTATGTATGGAATTACATGAAAACGACAGGAGGCGTACCACACAGACTTGACACCTTCACAAGCCATGAAGCTCTTTGTTCACTAACCTCCACGTAACGACATACAAGAGTCCACCCATTCAACTGTCACAACTCATGAGTTCACAAATGAATCAGTTCTTCAAAGGTCAATGTAATTAAGTCCTAAGCTAGGATTCAAGTGTTTTGCCTAAACGGGAAATAAGCCAAAATACATATAAATTGACTCTATTGGAAATTTATCCTTACACTTTCCTCAAATCCAAAAGGTAATTTCCAAGATCAATGCCCCAATTCTCCTTATCCAAGTTTCCTCAAAATTATATCCTTCTACATAGTCTCTATATTTTCTCTCGAAAGGTGTAATATGTGTTTAAGTTAAGTCTAACCACTTTAATGATCTAGCATCTACAATATTAGGCTTAAAATTGTACATAGGATTAAAACCTAACACTATGTGTAATAACCAAACATTCTACAAGTCTTAAAATTCAACCCTAACTACTGTATTATACAACTTAATCCGCTACATGGTACAAATCCAAAGTTAATGTTTAAAATATTTTTAAATAATTATGAATTCATTAATGTGTAATAAGTCTGATTACAATTTTGAATAAAATATACACATATAAACTACGTAAAATATTACAATTTTAACTGGTGACATCACAATTTACTATAGATAATTAAGAGTTTACAATTTAATTAATTTAGTTATGCATTAAAATTATGGGGAATTACATTATCCCCCCTAAAACAAGGGATTTGGACCTAAAAATTTGAATTCTCTATATTCCTAATCTAAGGTATAAGAATATCTAACCTATTCCATCCTCACAACCTATACATAGAATCTAATTTTTCATCGACTTAATATAGACTAAAGAGCCGAGTTAGACTAATAATTGCACCAAACTATTGTAACCATTGGGATGTGAACTTATCCCTTGATTCTATCTGTCCCATACCCATAGAAATGTGACACCCCACCTATTTTAACTACAGTTGATCAGTCCTTTTTTAAAACAAATAGGAATCTCATTTGATTCACTCTTAGCATCATTGACGATTTTTTTTTAATTTACGATCCACCTAGGTTAAATTAAGCTAGTGCCAAAGGTTATCTTGCATTAATATAACAACAAAATAAAAATAAAGACATTCACTGAACCATCCACACAATATAATAATCTAAACCAATCACATAATAAATAACTGAATGAATAATACTGAATAAACCATTAGTTCCCAAATAAAATCCAACTACAAGTCTAGGGCAAATATACTTGAATCTAAATAAAGTCTGATAAATAACTAAAGAAATAAATAGTCTGAAGGGCAACACACCCAAATGAAATACTGAAATGAAATCATGTCTTGGATCAAATAACTGAAGTGTCTATATCAAATCCTTTAGGCTTTCACAAGTGCTTTAGCTACGCATCCTTAGAATGAGTCATCAAGCTTGGTGTCCCTATAACTGGACACCTAAAAGGTTTTGAAAATGGATTTGACACGGGTCAGAGCCCAAGAAAACCGTTTGAACATATTTTGGAAGTATTTAAATCATAGCCTAAATCAGTTATTATATGCACATGTTAGTTCCACATACACTCCTTTGAGTTCCTCACCTCTCATTTAAATTTCACGCCTAACACATCCTACCTAGCTATGCTACCCATCCCAACTAGATGACGTATCTAACAAACCCTAAAGGTTTAGCTCCCCCATGTTACGATACACTATTGTACTAGCAATCATTAATATTACCCGCATATTATAATTGAATCGTTATTTAAGTTTCTGTACTTAAATTATGTATTTTGATTCTAATATCACCCATAAGTAGATAAGGCACATTTTTATATATTTATCAAACATATAATATATACGACTTTATCATCCCCCGGAATGACCCCCATGATGCTGGCATACTCTGCTATCATGTCCATGTACCTCTTGTACCAAATCAAGGACCATCGGTTCAAAATGTCTCCTCCAACCCTCAATCAAACAACACACAATGGAGGCGAACATATTTCTAAGACTTTGGGATATGCACATACCTAATGTACCTAAATGACCTTACAGTCTCACTAGTACAGTGTACATAAAGAGGCGCCCTAAGTTCTATATTTTTGGGCACACATCTAAACCTCACTGGAATCGTCAAGGAGGGATCGTCCTCTGCACGATACATGCCGTGATAGGAGGCAACATAGGTATGTTTACACACATAATCAAATCAGAACCATAGTTATTCACACAACGTATAGATACATATTATTTAGTTGGTCAACACACAACCCATCATATCAACCCGTACGTAGTATATCTCTCTCGCATACCCAACATACTCATTATAACCTCTTTTCATATATTCCTGAGTATCACTCGCTACCCGAAGGGTTCTAGTTACCCCTTAATTAATATCAATAGTTAATATCTCACTATCCTAATTGATAACAACTTGGGTTTACTCGTACTCTCCATAACCCGTTCTGATTCCCAAAACTCTCAGAATTTCATATTATGCCCAAAAGATACTAGCCTTAATTCTCCCATTTTGGCTAAGCCTAAGCTCTATCATAGGCCTACTGGAATTCAATATATCACTCACTATTGTTTAAGAATAACTTAAAACTCTCTGGATTACTTATTCAAAAATTTGGGGCATAAATAAAAGAAACTGGGAAAATATGGGTAACCGAATCAATTCGGTGAAAATTCCTAATCGATTCGCCTACCGAATCAATTCCCTCTTTGAGCCGAATGGATTTGAAATACTACAGTCGTTTTCTTCAATTCGCGGTTAAATTTTATCACCATTTATAACCCACAAATTTTCATTCAACATACCCAAACTCCAACATGAGTTATCCGAACATCAAATAAGAGTATATAGGCAATTTCAAACGTATCATGACATTAAATCCATACACATCCTACTCAATAATGGATTAAAACCCAGATTTCTACCGAAAATTCTAGTTCATGTGTTCTTCATGTTTAATCATTTAATTTCTAGATTTCTCTTATATTCATCATTATACATGTTTTGATTTTGTACTACCAGCATGAATGAGTTCATTCTACATACAATCCTATCCCAAATCATGAGTTGTATTCATTTAATCCCAAGAATATCATCAAATTAAGAACCCTACACTACATGGGTATTATAAATCATTATAAACATGCAATATAAACCCTTGCCGTACCAATAACATGTCTGATTTCATGTTGTGTGTGATGAGGATACCTTTCTTTCCTTTCGATAACAATTTCGGTAACTTTGGTGAAATGAAAAGGTATGATAAAGCCTAGGTTATTCTATTATTTCTCTCCTATGGACTCCCCTCTCTCAAAATTGTTATAAACCAATCCCCAAACTCCCATGGGCAAATATGATCCTTCAATTTTAGGAGTTCTCTCTACCATAAACTCGTGAATGATCGAAACACCCTCTCGTGGTGCCGGGTTGGTCTAAAATCACAATGGGACCCAATCTATATGCTTGGGTATACTATTTTGACTATTTAGACCCTTTTGAAATCATCCGTAACCTTGAAATCACCATCCAATTCACTCTAAAATAATTTTCCATCTCGACCTCATATAGTCTACCCACGACACTCGGTTTAGATATAACTTTATTACGTTTCTATCACTCGCTATGACATAAAAATAATTCTTTACTAATTCACTTAGTAATTATTTTTAATAAACAATAATAATTTTCTCTCCGATTAATATTTTCATCAACACATAATATTTAATTTCATTAAATTACGTCATGTGTGTACTTTAAAATTAATCTAATTAATTTAATTTTAAATACTCAGAAATACGGGGCGTTACATACTTCCCTCCTTACAAAAGAATTTCGCCCTCGAAATTGGGATGTACCTGTGATGAATAACTCTTGATACTGCTCGTGCATGTCGTCCTCCCACTCCTAAGTCGACTAATCCACATTATGGTTCCCCCACTGAACTCGAATTAAGGTTACCACCTTAGATCGAACTTATGCTCACTACAATCAAGTATCGCCACCGATCTCTCCTCATACGAGATATTTGGGTGCCAGTCGATATCATCTAATAGGACATGCCAAAAATCTCTCTCACACCTCTGATACCTCTTCAACGATGACACGTAAAACACATCGTGAATCCCCTGTAAGTTATTCGGTAATCCTAGTCTATATTCCACTAGTCCCACCCTCTCGATAATAAGAAAGGGTTCCACATATCTCGACACTAGCTTTATCTTCTTGCTAAACCTCATTACCCCTTCAAAGGAGACACTTGCACCAAAACCTAGTTACCAACCCAAAGCTTTATGTGCCTCCTGTCTGCATTGACTCACTACTGGCAATGGCGTCCTAAATCATCTTTGGCACCAATGGCTTGTTGTCCCCCACCTCTAACCAGTAAGAAGGCAAACAACAAGGATGATCTTACAGTGCTCAAATGGTGCCATGCCTATGGTGTACTTGTAGGAGTTATTATATGAAAACTCTACCAGTGGAATATACTACTCTCATCCTCCCCCGTAGTCTGGTATGCACATACTAAACATATCCTCTAGCATCTAATTAACTATATCTATCTACCCATTTGTTTGTGGGTGATACCCTGTACTCAAATGTAAATCTGTGCCCATCTCCTTCTAAAAGCTCTGGAAGAAATGGAACACAAAGATATTTTCTTGGTCGGACACAATATTAATTGAAACCCCATGTAGCCGCACTACCTCAGCTATGAGTAATTGCGCACACTATGTAATCTATAAATTCGTACGAACTGGGAGACAATGGGCCACCTTAGTCAATCGATCCACTATCACCCATATGGAGTCGTGACCTCTCCGCTATATCGGTAGCCCGGTAATGAAATCCATGGAGATGCTTTCCCATTTCCACACTGGGATATCAAGTCCCAGCAACATCCATGTTGGTCTCCAGTGGTCTACCTTCACTATCTAGTTGGTAGCACACTTCGAGAAAAACTCCTCGATATCTTGCTTCATCCCTGACAACCAATACTGTCTACGCATATCCTGGTACATCTTCTTCCCTCCAGGATGTACCACAAATAAGGACCCGTGAGACTTTGACATCACTGCATGTCTCAAATCCTTATCCTTTGGAACCACGAGTATCCTATTAAAATGCAAGCCACCCTATGAATTAATCGAGTACGACTCTACCCATCAACTAAAACTAGAGAACCCTATCCTGACAATATTGATCCCCTGCTTATGCTTTCACCACCCTCATAGAAATATCGAGCATGACATCCAGTACAGATATATAGGCTGGGGAAACCTCATTATCGTGTCGAATCTCTCTCCACTTCACCTTCCAAACCTCTGTTATCTCCCCAGCTGATCATCGGCTCAATGTGTCTGCCACCACGTTAGGCTTCGCAGGATGATACTTAATATCAAACTAGTAAACCTTTATGAACTCCAACCATCTCCTCTACCTCATATTCAGATCCTTCTTGCATGAACAAATATTAAAGTGATTTATGGTCCGTGGACATGATAAACTTCTCCCCCAAAAGGTAATCCTCAAGGTAAAAGCAACCGTTGATAACTCCAAGTCATTCATGGGGTAATTCCTCCAATCGAGCTCAAGCTTTCGAGATGAATAAGCTATAGACCTCTTCTCCTTCTTAGTACACCCACCAAGTCCCTACAATTATGCATCTGTGTAGAGGCGGTACTCCACTCCTCCCATAGGTAGTGCAAGTATAAGTGATGAGGTCAATTTGTCCTTTAGCTCATCAAAAGATTACTGACACTAGTCATCCTCAAAAAATGGCACCCCCTTGCAAGTCAGATTCATCAACGGACCCATAATCTTTGAGAAACCCTAAATGAATAGTTTAGAGTATTCAGCCAGCTCCAACAAAACTACGAGCGTTGATCGGTGTCGTGGGTTGTACCCACTCCCTCACCATAAACAACTTACTCAAATCAATCACTATACCCTTGTCAGACACAATGTGTCCTAGAAACTACACCTCTTGCTACAAGAATTTTAGGATTAGACAACGTTTTAAAAACATCGATAAAATACATAAAACGTTGGAAAATCTATCCTAACATTTCTATTAAACGTTGGCGTTGCGGCAATTGGGAATTAACAACCTTTTTTAGAAATGTCGGCAATTTCTATATATGCGTTTTAAAAATGTCGATTACATGCTTAACCATATCCCCAATTCGCACGTTAATTCAAAACATAGGAACTTTTATATTCCACCAACAATAAAAAATGTCGGGATTTTTTTTATTCTTAACCAAACTTAAGCCAACAATAATAGAAAAGCGTGACAAAATTTTATTTCTCTATTAACAAATATTAAGCATGTTATGATTACACCAAATTATCAAAACAACATAATTTGAACTATTTAGACTAACTAGCCACCTTTATATACCATTATCCAAAAAAATATATCAATATCTATAGCATTAAAATAGAATAACCTTCTCCAGTAATAACGTAACAAATTAAAAATAAGTCCAAAACATCGGATCATCTAAATACCAATATCCATATACTAACACTCTACCCCTATCATAATACTAAATATATGTCTAACATACTTGAAGGCACCTTGTCCATGAGCATGATAGAATGCTAGAAAAACCTGCACAAATGAAGAAAAACAAAGTGTTAAAGATGAATAAATCACAGTTAAAAAATATTAAGACATACATTGCAAATTTATCTTCTAGAATACTTTTGTTTTTTTGCCTTCTTCGATGCCACGCGACCCTGAAATTAGGGAGAAAAAAGAAACACTTGATCAATAAATCTATTTTCAATTTTTTAATATTATATGGCGACATAGAGTTACAATTGAAAATATACACAAAAGACATACAAATTGTACATCATGTTAATAAGAATGATGCATTTCATTCCGAAGATTGAAATTTGTTCCAATCCTGGAATTGCTGACGTTATTCAGACACTGTGTTTTACTCCATCCCAAATGATATCCTCAACATGAACAAGATATCAAGAGTTTTTCACAATTGTAAATTTTTTGTTTGCCGATTACATAAAAAAGGGAAAGTGAACTATTAATTTCGAGAATCCTTTAAAGTAAATTAGGACTACTAGTTTTCTACATAGGGAGTAAGTCAAATTTAGCAACAGAGAGCAGCTAAGGGTATATAAATAATGTAATTTTCATAAATAAAATAAAGACATATATCAATATAAAAAGCGTAGAACATCCGTCCTAATTTAATAGTCCCTATTTAAAATAAAGACACAATCAATCCTCCAGTCTATTGATTACGTCAAAAAAAGGAATAGGGACTCTTTATTAGGGAGTGTTATAAAGAAGTCAAACTCGGATCTTAAGCAAATACGCTTTCACAGAAAACTAAGTCAAAAACAAAGATTCAAATGACAAATTTGAGGAACTCGCATTTAAAATCAATAATTCAAATAAGAAACACGAGAAATTATTTAATTCACGTGAATTAATCACTGCAGGTAGAGAAAATCTATCATGAACTCTTCAGCTCATAAACACAGTGTAATACCCCAGATTTTTATGGCTTTTAAATTTTGGGATTTATTAAATTTAATTGAGATAAATTAATTTAATTTTAATCCGAACAAATGTTTTAAATATTTACTAGCGTGACGAGAGTTAGTAATTATTGGAAATTTGTTGATTTGATTAAATATGAATTATTGAGTAAAGTAATATGTAGAATTGGTTTTATTATAAATTATCACGAGTGAATAAAATGACAATTATGGAAATTAAGTCGGGACGCGCTTGTATCGTGTCAGGACTAAATTATTATTATTATAAGTAAAAATTATAATTCACATGTATGGTCATTTCGAGTGCGCCAACATGTCCATAAGGGTCGAGATAGTCAGAAAAGTGTACCCGGGGGGTTAGTTTGGGTCTCGGGACGTTTTTAGGCCTAACCGGTAACCCGGGAGGGCATTTTGGTAATTTTTTTATTTTTGGCCTTTAATAATGACGAAAATAATAAAGGCTATATCAGATGGAGTGCCAAGGAAGTTAGGGTTCTTAGAACCAAAAGAGAAAAAGGCCATAGGAAGACGAAGGGAAAAGCCTTCCAAGTGTTCAACGCCAAGAACCTCCAATAGTGCAACCCCACCACCACCAAAGTGTAGATTAGAAGAAGAGGACTACTGCTACATCAATCGCAGTCGTCGAATCAGAACCTTAAATTCCCAGGCAAGTACCTATATTTCTTTTCTTCTAGTTAATGTTTCACTCATGTTAGATTAGGATTAATAAACCTATGTCTCATGGAAAAATTTAAGGATTTAGAGAATCAAATCACATGTTTAGAGGGAATAAATATATTCTGGAAATCTCAATCACATGTAGAGGATTACCCACGAAATTGGAGTGATTTAAAAGTGAGAAATCTGGAAAAAGAATTAGAACAATGGAAGTTTAGTTTAAAATTAGGGTTCTTGATAATTAAGACAAATTTCCCCTTTAATACAATCTCGTTGATGAATCTGTACATATTTCACGTAGGGAATCATGCATATATGTATAGAGAACTAGTGGAAATGTTACTTTGGAGTTTGGGAATCGATAATGATGTTTTGGAGAGATTTGGAAGATGGAACCCGTAGGTTTAATTTGCAGTTTCTGGCCAAGAACTACTTAATCGATCGATCGACCCAAGAATATCGATCAATAGATGATCGATCGATCGACCCCTTACATCGATCGATCGACCCGTCCTCGAAAACTGCATATTTTTCTTCTGTTGGTTTAATCTGGTTAAAATGCGTAGTAAAACTTGAATATTATTGTGGGAGCATAATGAGATATAAATAGGACCAGTCAGGGCTGGGTAAACTCCGTTAAGTAAGAATTTAATGTAAGATGAAATTAAGGGTTAACGGGGAGTTATCCACACATAAGAAATTATACGTACAATTGAAAAAAGTCGAGACTTGTGAGGAAGTGAGACTAGAAGGTAAGTGAGAGTACCTACTGAAAATATACTTAGGAAGTTATAATACTTCGAGAGACGAGAAGTAGGTGTGGAATAACTTATATATATGAGAATAAAAGTGACAAATCCATTATGCGAGATAATCAACTAAAAATGTGCTAAGAGAGGATAATTATAATTATGGGTTGTGGGTGCACCTAATTTAGAAATGTGACTACTTATATATATGACTGTGTGACTGTGCATATTATATATCTGTGTAAAAATCATACCCGGGCTACTTGCTATCACGGGTGTTTCCACCCCGGGATAGTCTTATCTCTATTGGACCTTTATGGGGGATATTGACTCGTACC
This sequence comes from Sambucus nigra, assembly GCA_949130495.1. Taxonomy (NCBI): domain Eukaryota; kingdom Viridiplantae; phylum Streptophyta; class Magnoliopsida; order Dipsacales; family Adoxaceae; genus Sambucus; species Sambucus nigra. The sequence continues at coordinate 317,410,501 of OX422215.1, read as the reverse complement.
CTAGAAGATAGTATCCTCGATACAGGCTATCCAAAAATGATAGTGAGATGTTCTAAGATACGTGAGGGTATGTGCTGACCTCTTAGGACCCGAAACCATGCTTAGCCTCCATTTGTTTGTGTATTGTGTTAATACAGTTCGAGAGTGATTCCGAACTAGTATTTGCCTTAGTTTGTGTGACACGGGGACTTGGTAGATGAGTATGCCAGCACCATAGGTTTTATGCTGGGTGCCGTTAGTATATATATTATATGTGTGACTAATATATATACGTATATCTATAAGGGAACTTTCTACTGCGCGTATAAGCCGATAAGTAATGAATAAATGCTTCAATTTTATTATAAGCATTCGACAACCTTATAAGGGAAATGAGTTATTCTAAATAATGTAGAAATCGTGAAGAGAATGATTTTTTTAAAGTGAATATCATAACCCCGATTTTCACCTGATAAAACCTTATGGAATAAGTTAGAGAAACTTGTGAGATTTATTAGTACGGTAGGCGTGCACACTAGAATGAGAGGTGAAAATTCTCAATAGAGTGTCGCATACTAACATGATTGTTCCATTAGCGGTAAGCATTTTAAATACTCGCTAAACTAATTTTAAACTGTTTTACACTCGGGCTCTGACCCGTTTCCTGTTAATTATTCTCTCTTGTATATATATATATATATATATATATATATATATATATATATATATATATATATATATATATATATATATATATATATATATATATATATATGTATATAATACAGGTGCCCATCCACAGGGGCGTCATGCTTAGGTTCTTTGGACCGGACGCGCTGCTGCTTATGTGGGAGTTGTAGGCCATTACTTAGACGTCCTCATTGTTGACTCCACTCCTACTTTTAGTTCCTATGAGTTAGGGCATGTGTCGCCCATTTCTCCATTCAGTTTGGATTTTTGTCAGAGATTTACATTCCTTTATATTTCTATTTGTTGGTACTCTTTGAAGCACCTTATACCTTTGACTTCCTTAAGTCTATACTGTATAAGTGTTCAACTAGTTTGGAAATAGTGACAAAATTGGTTGTCCAACTTAGAATCCAAAGAGCCTCAGATCTTATCTCTCTAATCCTCTTTAATGATCCATGAAGGTATAAATTGAATCACACTACACACAATTAGAAGTTCATACATGTGTTAATATTGCTTAAAATTGAGTGTGTGATTAATTCCCCTTGAATTGGAGCTTTAATAATTTTTTGGGAATTTTTAAATATTTTTTAAACATTTTTAAACATTTTTTAAATAAATGTTTTTATTAATAAAATGGGATTATAAAATTTGTGGGGTTAAACATTTTTTAAATAAATGTTTTTATTAATAAAACGGGATTATGAAATTTGTGGGATTAATATTCTATTTTGTAAACTTCATTTCTCACTCGAATGTTTGGTTGGGTAGAATCTCAAAGCGCTAGAGACTTCAGGGTACCTTCTGTAATTACTTTGGACGCGCGTGTGTGAGCCTCTCATATGTGAACACTTGTCATCCTCCGGGTGTACCTATTTGTGTTTCTTTTGCGAGAAGGTTGGATGGTTGTTTGCTGATCGTTGGATCATTCCTAATCGAGGGTCTGCATGTGTTCTTAGTGAATCCCGGTGCTATCCATATGAACCAATCACAATCATTTTTAATCACCGTTGTTTTATAACCTTTGGATCAAGTCAAAGTTTGCAAGACTTGATCTCAGCCCTTGATTTCCCTCGAACATCCAGAACCTTCCCTCAGCCCTATAAATACCCTCCACTTCTCAGCCTTAGAAGACTTTGGGCATTCTTCTTTCTGAGAAAAAAAAATAAGAGAGAAGTGAGAGAGAAGAGAGAAGAGAGAAGAGAGAAAAGAAAATAGAGAAGAGAGAGAAAGGGAAACTGTTAGCCAAACCCTAACCCTAACCCTAAACACTTCAACTCTGAAACAAACCTTCATATATTCAACCCCAAACACAACCTTGAGTGTTTGAGAGAGAGAGTGGTTTGTTCATATCGAAGCTGTAACCTCCTTGTCTTTGATCTTGTTCACAACTTAAACATTTGTGTGAAGATCTTGTTTCTTTTTCATAGAAACTTTAGATCTACACTCTGCATGTTACATTTTCACTAGATCTGCATATTTACTACTTGATTTAAGAAAATCTTTACTGATTTAGTTTTAAAAATGTTTTGTGGTTTCTATTCTTACGAAACTTAACCCTGACCTAGTTGGATTCACACTTGGAGATTTTCAATCTCACAAATGTTTTCAAAAAGAGATTGATTAAGATCTTGACCGATTTAAAAAGCGAGATATCCGTGGAATCTGGGATAGTATAAAGGTCAAAAAGGTTTCAAGTTCTGTGAGAAAGAAATAAACTAAAATCACAGCATATAGACTTTATATGTAATTTACTAGGACTGTCTGTAAATTTAAGTGTGTGTGAGTTCATGAATGTTGGTGGGAATCACTACACAAACACTTAACACACTACTACACTGGAAGTGTTGTATATAAGATCAGAGATTATTGAGTCGACATAAGGAAGCCAAAGAAAAGGAAGTTAGCAAACTGGAAGAACATCATCAACAAATCAGATCTATGAGAAGTTAGAAGGACACCAAGTGGGGTATATTCCTAAACTTAGAATAGGTTGATTTGTGTGCTTGCATGTTGTATTGTTTGTAACTATTATTTGTTATTAGTGGATTTTTACTTTTTTGATTTAGAAGTCACCGTGGATGTTTCCTCTGTTGGGAGAGGTTTTACCACGTTAAAATCTGTGTGTTGATTATCTTCATCTACTCATCTCATTCTATAAGTGTGCTGAATTTTTGAAACTGCCTTAGTTTTTAAAACTGATTACACAGTCTTAATTACTCTCGCACATAAGTTTCTTTGTAAACACATCTTGTTTATAATTTTTATTTAAAAAAAAAAGGGTTTCTCCTACAAACATTTCGGAGTTGCTTATATAGTTTAATCTTGTATTAAACGGCATTAGCAACGTTTTTCAATTAGTATCAGAGCCCTGTTAACTTTTATTTCAAAAGATCTTGTGTTTCTGAAATCGTTTTCTGAAAAACCTAACTATGGACGAGAAGAATGAAAGGTTTGGTAATCTGTCCAGACCTCCACTCTTTGATGGAAACAACTTTGCTTACTGGAAAGTAAGAATGGTTCCCTTCATCCAAGGGACTTTAGGAGATGATGTCTGGGACATTATTGAAAACGGATACACTTATCCTACTAAACCAGCCACTGAAGTAAGTGATGAGAGGGTAAAGAAAATCTTAAGTGAGTTTACCCAAGAAGAAAAAACTATTTCTCGAAATAACAATAAAGGCAAGAATGCCATTTTTATGTCTATTAATGAGTATGAGTTCAAGAGAATCTCATCTTGTGCCACTTCTAAGGAAGCGTGGGACACATTAATCACTGCCCATGAAGGAGACTCAAGAGTTAAAGCTGCTAAAACTCAAATGCTTATCCAGCAGTACAACTCTTTGATCATGTCTGATTCTGAGTCTTTTGATGATTTTTACATGAACTTGACTGATATAGTCACTAAGTTGCATGCTAATTGTATTACTTATGATAGAAATGAAATTGTTTCTAAAATCCTAAGGTCATTACCACAAAAGTTTGACAGTAAGAGGTATGCTATTGAGGAAATGAATGATCAAAACCTTACCCCTGAGTTACTCAGTAGCAAACTTAGGACTGTGGAAATGGAATTAGACTTTAAGAAACAATTAAATCACTCTCAAAGAAAACAACCCAACTCTAACTTGAGTTTTGCATCTAAGATACCCAAACATGAGTCTAATTTGACCAACTCTGACTCTGATGAGGAGTGAGATATAGACAAACTAGATAATCAGATTGCCTTGATGTCTAAATAATTTAAGAAAATTGTCAAATTTCGAAACAAACAGGCATCTAAACAAGGCAAGCCTAATTATCATACTCTGTCTAATCCCAAACCTCATGAGAGAGGTATTGATAAACATCCTAAGGACAACAACTCCAGACCCACTAGAGACCTTAAAAAGATTGAATGTTTTAGATGTGGGAAACTAGGTCACATTGCTCACGATTGCAGAGTGAATCTGAATAAAGCCAACACACACAATAGAGCCAATGTCTGTAAAACTTAGAACGATTCAAGTGACTCTGATGAAGAGGAACTTGAGTCTTCAAATGTACTTGACCCTTGCATGTCCTTTTATGCTAAGATCATTTACAATGATGATATGCCTGTGTGTGATAATGATGCTCCTACTCTTGCTTGTGTGAATACTGTTTTGACTGGCCTAGATGCCTTATTATCTGAAAATGTTGCTAGTTCTACTACCGTCTGTGTGAGTCAAAGTGATCTCGATAATGACGATGCAAATGGGTGCGTTAGAACTAAAACTGAATCGTTAGGGGTCACTACACACACTTCACTTAGCGACTCAGACACAGGTGACCTCCCTGATATCCATACTTTGTATGTTAAAACTCTTAAAAAAGGAACTAGACTGGAGAAGACTATTAGAGACCTGTCTAAGAAATTAGATGACCTAAGTCTTATTGTGAAGTTGAATGCTGAAGAGTACACTAACCAGTGTCTGACTCATCAATCTGAAATTGAAACTTTTGATCAAAAATTAAAAGAGTTGACTAAAACTAATGAAACCCTGGAAATGAAATACAAGGGAACATTATTAGAACTGGAGGAAGCAAAAACAAAGACAACTACTGTTTTCAAAAAAATTTCTAAGTTTGAAAACAATTCGAATTGTTTTACTGACTTTGTTGTTGACTCCAAGACCAATTCTGATGATAGAACCGGTATTGGATTTTGCCCTAAGAACAAACCACAAACTACAAAACTTGAACCTATTAAGTTTGTGTCTGGGGACAAAAGACCAATTGAAACATGTCCAGACTTTCATTTTATTAAAAAGGAATTTGATCAAAAGCAACAACAGAAAGACATTGGAGAGTCTAGTAATTCTAAGGCTGACACTACACTTAAGACTAAATACGTCTGTCCTTTGATCAGAAAGGCTGATTCTACCTATAAGACCATACCTCCTAGGAATAGGACTTCTGAACAGAATGCTGTTAAACCCATTTTTAGAAGTTTTCCTAAGGAAGTTCATCCCTCAAGCAATCAATATTGCTCCTACTGTGACATTTATGGTCATTCCTTTGAAGGTTGGTATGCTAGACGTCTAAACACCCCTGTGTACAACACTTCTGTCTACAAGAACTTTAACTATTCTAGGCAAAATCGTAACAATTATGTCCTTCCAAGACAACCTGATAAGAACTCTAACTACAGAAATAGAAAGACCAAAACTAAGAGTTCATTTAAGAGAAAGGCTCCCAGAAACTTTCCTAAACCAAAAGCTCAAATTTTTCACAATAATCAGTTTACTGCTCCAAATGTTTTTCGACAAAAAGCTGTGTCTCGAAAATTTTATCAAATGAGGGAAAACTTGTGCAAAATTAAAACTAGAGCTATTTGGGTTAGAAAAGATGATCTTTTACCCCAAATGAAGTGTAACATAGTCATCACTGCTTTAAAAGCTGAACACACTTCATCTGGTTGGTATTTAGATTCAGGATGCTCCAAACATATGACATGAGATGAAACCAAACTTTTAAACAAAACAAGATTTGCTGGTGGCAAAGTAGTTTTTGGTGATGGTGTTTCATCCCAGATCATAGGTAAAGGAACCCTAAAAGAAGAAGGAATGCCTGTTCTCGAAAATGTTCTATTGGTTAAAGGGCTTAAAGCCAACGTCCTAAGTATATCACAATTTTATGACTCTGACCATACAGTCACCTTTTCAAAGAACAATTGTAAAATTCTAAATGATAAAGGTGAATGCATTATTACAGGATTTAGAACACCTGACAATTGTTATACTGTCAAGACTAGTTCTGAAACCCTTAACATTATCATAATGGATGACAATGAGATCTGGCATAATCGTATGGGTCACCTAAGTTATGATATCCTTGGTAGATTGTCTAGTCAAGAGATTGTTAGAGGAATTCCTAAAATTAAACCTATTTCAAGTGTTGTCTGTGGTCATTGCCAGGAAGGAAAAATAGTTAAGACTTCGCATAAAAAGGTTAAAGACATCCTCACCTCTAGACCTATAGATCTCATCCATATGGACCTTATTGGTCCTTCTAGAACTGTTAGTCTTTGTGGACACAGTTATATCCTAGTCATGGTTGATGATTTTACACGATTCACTTGGGTTGTCTTCTTGAAACATAAATCTGACACGTTTCATAATTTTTTAAAAATCTTACTTAGAATTAAAAATGAGAAGGACACACAAGTAAATCGTATTCGTAGCGATAGAGGGGGAGAGTTCATAGACACAGGAATAGTTGAATATTGTGACTACAACGGTTACAAACACGAATTCAGCGCACCTAAGACCCCTCAGCAGAACGGTGTTGCCGAAAGAAAAACCGAACACTTCAAGAGATGGCACGAGTTATGCTCCATGCCAAATCCCTACCTAAATACTTCTGGGTAGAATCTATTAGAACTGCCTGTCATATCACTAATAGGGTCTATCTAAGGAAAAACTCTAAACAAACTCCTTATGAGTTGTGGTACGGTAAGAAGCCTAATCTGAAATATCTAAGAACTTTCGGAAGTCAATGTTATGTCTGTAAAGATAGAGAACATTTGTCTAAATTCGAAACTCGTGGTAATAAAGCCATCTTCTTAGGATACTCCCCAAACAGTCGTGCTTATCGTATATACAATCTACGTACTAAGGCCCTTATGGAATCGATAAATGTAATTGTAAGCGGCACTATTGTCGAAAATAAGATATCTGAATCACCTATTGTGGTTGAATCTGAAAATGATTTCAAAACTGATTCACCATAAATAGATGACTCATTACCTACTGAGAGTCCAGAAGTACCTGGCTGGGTCTCTAAAGACCATCCCATTGACAACCTGGTCGATAATCCTAATGAGCCAGTTCGTACTAGATCCCAGTTAAGAAATTATGCTAATTATGCATGTTTCGTCTCCCTTGTGGAACCGAAAAATGTTAATGAAGCACTGAATGACACACACTGGATTTCTGCTATGCAGGAAGAACTTTTACAATTTGTCATTCACGATGTCTGGTATCTTGTACCTCGGCCTCAAAACAAAAATTTTATTGGAACACGTTGGATCTTTAATAACAAACCTGATGAAAACGGGGTGATTCTTAGAAACAAAGCTAGACTTGTTGCTCAAGGTTACTCTCAAATAGAAGGGATAGATTTCAGCGAGACATTTGCCCCTGTCACTCGTCTTGAATCTGTTCGACTTCTTTTCGCCATAGCGTGTCACTTAAAATTCACACTTTATCAAATGGACGTCAAATCTGCTTTCCTAAATGGAATTCTGTCCGAAGAAACGTATATAGAACAACCCAAAGGGTTCATTGATCCTAAATACCCTAACCATGTCTTTCGTCTAAAAAAGGCTCTATATGGCTTAAAACAAGCTCCTCGAGCTTGGTATGAACGCCTTTCCAACTTTTTATTGGATAAGGGTTTTAAGAGAGGAGGAAATGACCAGACTCTCTTTGTCAAACATTTTGACAAAAACATTATTATAGCCCAAGTCTATGTAGACGACATCATATTCGGGTCAACTTCAAACCTTGAAGTTAAATCCTTTTCTGCTATTATGCACAAGGAGTTTCACATGTCCCTTATGGGGGAGCTACAACTTTTCTTAGGATTTAAAGTGAAACAGAATTCTGATGGTCTATTTGTCTCTCAAACTAAGTATGCCTTAGACCTAGTTAAGAAATTTGGTTTAGAGATTGCTAAAGTTGCTAAAACGCCTATGAGTACTACCGTTAAATTAAGCAAAGATGAAAATGGTAAGTCAGTTGATTCCACACTTTACCGTAGTATGATTGGTAGCCTACTCTATCTAACTGCCTCACGACCAGACATAATGTATGCTGTATGTCTGTGTGCTCATTACCAGAATAACCCCAAAGAGATCCATTTATCGTGTGTAAAATGTATAATAAAGTACATAAAAGGCACTCTCAATCTTGGACTTAGGTACACTAATGATACCTGCAGCACCATCATAGGGTATACAGATGCTGATTGGGCCGGTTGTACTGATGACAGTAAAAGTACATCAGGTGCCGGTTATTATGTCGGCAATAATTTAGTTGGTTGGAGTAGTAAAAATCAGAATTGCACATCTTTATCTACGGCTGAGTCCGAATATATAGCAGCAGGAAGTTGCTGTGCTCAATTATTATGGATAAAATAGATGTTAAGCGATTATGGAATTAAATAAGATCAATTACAATTGTATTGTGACAATCAAAGCGCCATTAATATATCTAAAAACCCAGTTCAACACTCGTGAACTAAGCATATTAAAATAAGGCATCATTTTATACGCGAACTTGTTGAAACTAAGGAATTAGAAATTCATTACCTGCTTACTGATCTGCAACTTGCAGACATGTTCACTAAACCTCTAGACTGTAACAGATTTCTGTATTTGTGAAATTCTATAGGCATGGTATGCGCTGATTAAACTCTTAAGACCTTAAGTTTTACCCTTTGTCCATTTTAGACAAAATGGGGGAGAAATTTGAGTTTTATGAGTTCAATATTTTGTTCACATTTCATCTAAACTGCTTGATCTTAGTGTGTATATTTGCAGGAATCTCTTCTACTGATTGTCTACCTTTTCTAGTGTAAAAATTTGTAAATTGTTGAGTTATGTAATTTTTGACTTTCTAGGAAATGGGTAGATAGTATCTTTTGTATAGGACTAGGTTTTATTTTTTTGGTTCCCTACGAGTTTTAAGCTAACTCAAAGGAGATTTTATCTCATATTTCCAAAGGGGGAGATTGAAGAACCTTATACCTTTGACTTGCTTAAGTCTATACTGTATAAGTGTTCAACTAGTTTGAAAATAGTGACAAAATTGGTTGTCCAACTTAGAATCCAAAGAGCCTCAGATCTTATCTCTCTAATCCTCTTCAATGATCCATGAAGGTATAAATTGAATCACACTACACACAATTAGAAGTGCATACATGTGTTAATATTGCTTAAAATTGAGTATGTGATTAATTCCCCTTGAATTGGAGCTTTAATAATTTTTTGGGAATTTTTAAATATTTTTTAAACATTTTTTAAATAAATGTTTTTATTAATAAAATGGGATTATAAAATTTGTGGGGTTAAACATTTTTTAAATAAATGTTTTTATTAATAAAATGGGATTATAAAATTTGTGGGGTTAATATTCTATTTTGTAAACTTCATTTCTCACTCGAATGTTTGGTTTGGTAGAATCTCAAAGCGCTAGAGACTTCAAGGTACCTTCTGTAATTACTTTGGACGCGCGTGTGTGAGCCTCTCATATGTGAACACTTGTCATCCTCCGGGTGTACCTATTTGTGTTTCTTTTGTGAGAAGGTTGGATGGTTGTTTGCTGATCGTTGGATCATTCCTAATCGAGGGTCTGCATGTGTTCTTAGTGAATCCCGGTGCTATCCATATGAACCAATCACAATCATTTTTAATCACCGCTGTTTTATAACCTTTGGATCAAGTCAAAGTTTGCAAGACTTGATCTCAACCCTTGATTTCCCTCGAACATCCAGAACCTTCCCTCAGCCCTATACCTACCCTCCACTTCTCAGCCTTATAAGACTTTTGGGCATTCGTCTTTCTGAGAAAAAAAAATAAGAGAGAAGTGAGAGAGAAGAGAGAAGAAAGAAAAGAAAAGAGAGAAGAGAGAGAAAGGGAAACTGTTAGCCAAACCCCAACCCTAACCCTAAACACTTCAACTCTGAAACAAACCTTCGTATATTCAACCCCAAACATAACCTTGAGTGTTTGAGAGAGAGAGTGGTTTGTTCATATCGAAGCTGTAACCTCCTTGTCTTTGATCTTGTTCACAACTTAAACATTTGTGTGAAGATCTTGTTTCTTTTTCATAGAAACTTTAGATCTACACTCTGCATGTTACATTTTCACTAGATCTGCATATTTACTACTTGATTTAAGAAAATTTTTACTGATTTAGTTTTGAAAATGTTTTGTGGTTTCTATTCTTACGAAACTTAACCTGACCTAGTTGGATTCACACTTGGAGATTTTCAATCTCACAAATGTTTTCAAAAAGAGATTGATTAAGATCTTGACCGATTTTAAAAGCGAGATATCCGTGGAATCTGGGATAGTGTAAAGGTCAAAAAGGTTTCAAGTTCTGTGAGAAAGAAATGAACTAAAATCACAGCATATAGACTTTATATGTAATTTACTAGGACTGTCTGTAAATCTAAGTGTGTGTGAGTTCATGCATGTTGGTAGGAATCAAGTGGATGTGTTCCCCTACACTGGAAGTGTTGTATATAAGATCAGAGATCATTGAGTCGACATAAGGAAGCTAAAGCAAAGGAAGTTAGCAAACTGGAAGAACATCATCAATAAATCAGATCTATGAGAAGTTAGAAGGACACCAAGTGGGGTATATTCCTAAACTTAGAATAGGTTGATTTGTGTTCTTGCATGTTGTATTGTTTGTAACTATTATTTGTTATTAGTGGATTTTTACTTTTGTGACTTAGAAGTCACCGTGGATGTTTCCTCTGTTGGGAGAGGTTTTACCACGTTAAAATCTGTGTGTTGATTATCTTCGTCTACTCATCTCATTCTATAAGTGTGATGAATTTTTGAAACTGCCTTAGTTTTAAAAAATGATTACACAGTCTTAATTACTCTCGTACATAAGTTTCTTTGCAAACACATCTTGTTTATAATTTTTATTTTCAAAAGAAAAGGGTTTCTCCAACAAACATTTCAGAGTTGCTTATATAGTTTAATCTTGTATTAAACGACATTAGAAACGTTTTTCACTCTTTGGGATTTAATTATTGTCAGGATGGTTTTTTTTATAGTTTAAACTAGTTTGGTTTATATGGATGAATCTAATAATTGTGTGTTATTACCCATCTTTAGTATCTCAGAGTTCTGAAATTGTTGGTTATTTAAAAGGGTTTTTACATTTGGATTTAATAAAATGGAAATATGTTTTTAAGATTATTTTGACACTTAGATTAATTATTTAGGGTGTTTAAATTGAAAATTTTATTTTGCGACAGTGATGCTAAGAATGAACCAACCGTTCAGCCTGATTTTCAATTTAATAAAGGACTGATCACCTGATATTTAATTAGGCGGGGTGTCACAGGTGGTATCAGAGCCAGGTTCTAGTGTCCTTTAGGACCTGTACGGCTTATTTCGTTTCCAGCTTAGCATCTTTGATTTAGAGCCCTAATATTAGGAATGTTGGATTCATCTTTATGCGTTGTGAATTCGTGCTTCTATGATTTGTTTATGTGAATGATGAACTCATCTAGATTATTTAAAATTTTCATATGGAGCGTGAAGAAGAACAAGATAATGCCGTTAGGGGAGTCAATGAGCAAGGTCCGCTCACACCTCAAGTTTCTCCAGAGAGTGTAATAACCACCTTGTTAGCAGGTATTGTGGCATAGGCAGTTACCGCTGTGGTCTTACAATATTAAGAACGTAGTACACATCTTATAAGGGGAAAAATATTTAGAGAGTATAGTCAATATGCCATGACTAGAAACTACAGGTACGCGAAGGCACAAAAATCGCAACAACAAGCTCCTCAAGATCGTAAAAGCCACGAAGGTAACAAATTGTGTAGGGAAAACCAAAAGCGTCGGGGCCAACAAAGTCGGGGACAGATTGAAGTCATAAAGAGGTGTTCAAATGTGGAATGGATGGTCATGAACGTTGAACTTATCCGGATCAAATTGGAGAGGAACTCAGACCCGACCAGCGAGAACATTCAGGACTCTGCTATAAGTGTGTACAAACGGATCACAAATGGAGAGACTGTCCTCAACCAGATGTCATTTTTCATAAAGATGCTCAACCAGGCCAACAAGGCCAAGGAAAAAGTGGAATTGTACAACCAGACCAAAACCAATAGAGCCATAAAATGAAACAGTTTAGAGGTAGATTCTTCAATTACGGCAGGATGGGGGGCAGAAACAACACGAATGTGTGTGCGACGTCCAGCATACTAAAATCCTGCAGACATCCTCGGCCATTGATGGTATGTTTCTTCCTTCTAGTACTATGGGACATATTTTATTTAATACTGGGGTATCATACTGTCTCATACATACTCACTTTGCACGAACCTTAGGATTTTTAGACACTACTGAGAGTACGGTGTCATGCGTAGACTCATCATTGGGAAAGGGTCATTAATTTTCCTTATACACCGGGGTGTAGGTATATAGTCTGGTAGTTTGGTTTTACCTACAGTCATACTAGTTTAGTCATACATGAGCACGATGTCATTATTGGCATGGATTGGCTCACGAGGTATGATAAATTAATTCGGTAGGAGTATTATCTTTGCCATTTTGGGGCAGGAGATGTTTTGGGTGGCGATGCCTCGCTCCGAAGGGGGACCTTACACCTTCTGGTATTACATAAAGGAGGATACCTCTAAGGAGACTGTGACTCTCCTAGATTTAATTCCAGTCGTTCGTGAGTTTTCAAATGTATTTCAGTAGATAAGTGGGTTATGTGTTGAGGTATTTTATGGAGAGTAAAACCAAAGGAGTTAAAATTTTCCCGAAGTGAGAATAAGGGACAGGGGCATGGAGCTTACAAGGGAAATGGTTAATATAATTTCCGATTTGTTTAAGAGAGATGCGTTATGTTCGGAAGACGATTAAGTAGCCAAGACGATTGACAAAGTTGAAGTATGAGTTTTATCCTCGGAGAATGAAGCGTGTTTTATGTGACCCGAGCGAGTCATTTTATTTTTGTTTATTGCTAGATTAGCATAAGATACGAGTTAGTGCGTATAATTATGAAAGTTATTATTATATTAATATTCTCCCTAGTGTAGCGGGATTATCTTTAGTGCTATCCGCAGAGGATGAATGGGTGCATTAGTAGTGTTATATACTTTATTGAAGTTACTCGTTTTAGTTGTGTGTTATACGAGTATGATATTATCTTAGTTACAACTTTATAGTAATGGTTAGTATGATGGTAGGAAGTTATTGAAAGGCAATCAAAGTGGTTGCAATAGGGCAACATGTTTTGTTCTGGCGAGGCCTCACCAGAGAGAGGGTCGGACTCGCACTTATATTATTTATTCTAGAGACTTCGGAGGGGATAGTGGGCTCGAGACATTCGATCCTAGTGTGTGTAGGGAATTTGTTGTTATGATTCAGTATGTATTACTGTTGAGAGAAAAGATTTAACTCATTATTATGTTTAGCGCTTAGAACTTGGTGATAATAAGAGCGCGTTGATATACCTATCCTTTAGAGATGTGGGAGTTGAGAGTTACACCCCCATGATTGGGAACGGGATTTCAAGAATCCTGATTGTATGTATTTAAGGTTTTTAGAATATGATTTCCACCAATACTGAATGATTGTACAATTGGCGAAATGTTCTTTGTTAAGTGTAATTACGGGAGGAGATGTAACCTTTTCTGTAAAGAGACGGAATAACGGGGTACATGTTATGGATGGAGGGACTAACGGATTTCGATAACCGATAATGCTAGGCAGTAGTGTATTGGGGGGGGGGGGGGTTCCTTGTTTAGATTTTTCTTTGCGAGACATCCCACGCATGAAACTTAGCATATGGTTGGAAGTGGGAAGATCTTTGGTCATTAGTCTATGAGTTTGGTACCTCGGTCGTAGTAGGAACATATAATTATATCTGTAAGCTGGAAGTTGAATTACGATTAAAAAAAGAGCCGGTGGGGTGGTAAGGAGGCATTGGAAGTTTTGTTTTATCACCACGAGTTAAGGGGTGGAACGATGATAAGGAGGATTTAAAATTTTGATTTCTAGGGTGATTGAGAGTACCCAAGTTTGGTAATCATGTTGTGAGCACAAGGAAAATAAGGAATTGGGTGTTATACGTGAAACGTATGTGATGCTTACGCTAGTATACACGGTTTATAGGGTGTATGGATATCTTGGTTAGCTGATGTCAAAATCGTCCGAGTTGAAGGGATGTGGAAGTAGACATGTGGAATAAATGTTTGAGGGATTGACATAACAAAATGGAAGTGGTAGAGTGGATTGAGCGCCATGTGAAAGACGATAAATCCCCATATTTGTGTTCAAAGTAGCACAGCGACTCTGGCTGGAAGGTTGTGGGAAGCCATTTAAAAAGGGGTATTCCTTGAGAAGGGTATAATTCAATTATTATGGAGAACACTCGGAGCGGAGTTGTAATTAGTCAAATTTTGAGAGAGACTGATGCGTACAAAAGGTGAAGATGTTAGTATGGTATAACAGGTCCGTAAGTGCACATCATGGAGAAAAGTGCATGGGTAGAAACTTTCAGTATACGCAAAGGAAAGAAGGGGAGTATTAAGTGTCACTTAATGAGAGACATTACAAGTAGAAGTCAGTGTCGAGCGGGACATAGTGGTTAGTCTCCGCGGGCACTACTCATAAACAGAAATCGGTTGGAAGAAGAGGTCTAACTAGAGAATTTTGTGGCTACCGAAGATTCCAATAAGGGAAGAAGCCAGTGAAGTCGGTAAAGTTTCCTTGATGGTTTGCTAACCTCAAGGGAAGATCAAGGGTTTATTCTAACATGTGGAATAAGTCGCCCAAGAAGGAAGTGATTGATATTCCTTTGGAGTGATTTACCATATTAACTAGTATGCCCCAGTCTTCCTTTGAAAGGAAGAATCGCGTCGGTACATTATCGCTCTCCTTAGGGTGAGACTTTCAACTCCCACCTTCAATATGGAATTTTGGTATGCAACAGGGATAACACTTAGTGTGAGCGGGTTATATCACCCATAATCCGGGGAGTAGGCGAGCGATAATTTAGCATTAGTGGAGCCTTGTGAAAGTTATTTTGGATTCATTGTGATTGTTTCATTTACACAATGGGTATAGTACGATAATTGGGGAAGGATATTACCTAATAATAAGGTTCCGTGGGAGCATTCTTACCTGTTTATTGTGAACAAGGTGCTTATTGAAGTTTTGGTGTGGAAAACCTTAACTTTTCTAACTCTGAATGTTATGAGATGGGCGGATAATCAGAATTTGGGGTTGGTAGAGTTAGAGTCTGATGATTATGTTGGAGTTCCACGACTGTTTTATTCAAACAAGAGTGGTCAGATGTTCGTATGGTTTCTCTCAGAATGGGAGTTTTGTTGTTAGATAAATCCGAGTAGCTGTCATGTAGTGAGGTGCGGCCTCCCAATGATATTGAAATAATGGGAATTAATAGAGTATATGCATGTCTTATGCGAATACTATCGGATAGGAGCACAATATGAAGTGTCATTAATGAGAGGGTTAAACAAGCTTGCTGAGAGACGGGGGCTATAGTTATTGAGCTCCCTACTATGTAGATAGTTTGCATACTGTTATGGTATCCAAAATTATTTGAAAAGGTAGGTATGATTTTCCGAATTTCGGGATGAAATTCCATTATTAGGGGGGAAGTATGTAATAACCCGTATTTTTGTGGCTTTTAAATTTAGGGATTTATTAAATTTAATTGAGATAAATAAATTTAATTTCAATCCGAAAAATTGTTTTAAATATTTACTAGCGTGACGAGAGTTTGTAATTATTGGAAATTTGTTGATTTGAATAAATATTTCTTATTGAGTAAAGTAATATATAGAATTGATTTTATTAAAAATTGTCACGAGTGAATAAAATGACAATTATGGAAATTAAGTCGGGACGTGCCTGTATCGTGTCAGGACTAAATTATTTTTATTATTATTATAAGTGAAAATTATAATTCACATGTATGGTCATTTCGACTGCGCCAACATGTCCGAAAGGGTTGAGATAGTCAAAAAAGTGTACCCAGGGGTTTAGTTTGGGTCTCAGGACGTTTTTAGGCCTAACCAGTAACCCCGAAGGGCATTTTGGTAATTTTTATTTTTGGCCTTTAATAATGACGAAAATCTTTAAGGTTATATCAGATGGAGTGCCAGGCAAGTTAGGGTTGTTAGAACCCGAAGAAAAAAAGGCCATAGGAAGAAGAAGGGAAAAGCCTTCCAAGTGTTCAAGGGCAAGAACCACTAATATTGCAACCCCACCACCACCAAAGCATAGATCGGAAGAAGAGGATTACTGCTATACCAATTGGAGTCGTCAAATCAAAACCTTAAATTCCCAGGCAAGTATCTATCTTGCTTTTCTTGTAGTTAATGTTTCACTCATGTTAGATTAGGATTGATAAACCTATGTCTTATGGAAAAATTTAAGGATTTAGAGAATCAAATCACATGTTTAGAGGGAATAAATATATTCTGGAAATCTCAATCACATGTAGAGGATTACCCACGAAATTGGAGTGATTTAAAAGTGAGAAATCTGGAAAAAGAATTAGAACAATGGAAGTTTAGTATAAAATTAGGGTTCTTGATAATTAAGATAAATTACCCCTTTAATACAATCTCCTTGATGAATTTGTACATGTTTCACGTAGGGAATCATGCATATATGTATAGAGAACTTGTAGAAATGTTACTTTGGAGTTTCGGAATCGATAATGGTGTTTTGGAGAAATTTGGAAGATGGAACCCGTAGGTTTAATTTGCAGTTTCTTGGCAAGAACTGCTTAATAGGTCGATCGACCCAAGAACATCGATCGATAGATGATCGATCGTTCTATCCCTTACATCGATCGATCGACCCGTCCTCGAAAACTGCATAATATTCTTATGTTGGTTTAATCCGGTTAAAATGCGTAGTAACCCTTCATTATTATTTTGGGAGCATAATGGGATATAAATAGGACCAGTCAGGGCTAGGTAAACTCTGTTAAGTAAGAATTTAATGTAAGATGAAATTAAGGGTTAACGGGGAGTTATCCACACATAAGAAATTATACGTACATTTGATAAAATGTCGAGACTTGTGAGACTAGAAGGTAAGTGAGAGTACCTACTAAAAATATGCTTAGGAAGTTAGAATACTTCGAGAGACGAGAGGTAGGTGTGGAGTAAGATATATATGTGAGAATAAACGTGACAAATCCATTATGAGAGATAATCAACTAAAAATGTTCTAAGAGCGGATAATTATAATTATAGGTTGTGGGTGAACCTAGTTTAGAAATGTGACTACTTATATATATGACTGTGTGACTGTGCATATTACATATCTGTGTAAAAATCATACCCGGGCTACTTGCTATCACGGGTGTTTCCGCCCCGGGACAGTCTTATCTCGATTGGACCTTTATGGGGGATATTGACTCGTACCCTAGAAGATAGTATCCTCGGTACAGGCTATCCAAAAATGATAGTCAGATGTTCTAAGAGACGTGAGGGCATGTGCTGACCTCTTAGGACCGGGAACTATGCTTTGCCTCCATTTGTTTGTGTATTATGTTAATACAGTTCGAGAGTGATTCCGAACTAGTATTTCCTTTAGTTTGTGTGACACGGGGACTTAATAGAAGAGTATGACAGTACCATAGGTTTTATGCGGGGTGCCATTAGTATATATATTATATGTGTGTCTAATATATATACGTATATCTATATGGGAACTTTATACTGCGCGTATAAGTAGATAAGTAATGAATAAATGCTTCAATTTTATTATAAGCATTCGACAACATTATAAGGGAAATGAGTTATTCTAAATAATGTAGAAATCGTGAAGAGAATGATTTTTTTTAATGTAAATATCATGACCCTGATTGTCACCTGATAAAACCTTATGGAATAAGTTAGAGAAACTTATGAGATTTATTAGTACGATAGGCGTGTACACTAGAATGAGAGGTGAAAATTCTCAAGAGAGTGTCGCATACTAACATGGTTGTTGCATTAGCGATAAGCATTTTAAATACTTGTTAAACTAATTTTAAACTATTTTACACTCGGACTCTAACCTGTTTCCTGTTATTTATTGTCTCTTGTAGATATATATATATATATATGTATATAATACAGGTGCCCAGCCACAGGGGCGTCATGCTTAGGTTCTTTGGACCGGACGCGCTGCTGCTTATGTGGGAGTTGCAGGACATTGCTTAGACGACCTCATTGTTGACTCCACTCCTACTTTTAGTTCCTACGAGTAAGGGCATGTGTCGCCCATTTCTCTATTCAGTTTGGATTTTTGTCAGAGATTTACATTCCTTTATATTTCCATTTGTTGGTACTCTTTGGGATTTAATTATTGTCAGGATGGGTTTATTTATTGTTTACACTGGTTTGGTTTATATGGATGAATCTAATTCTTGTGTGTTATTACCCATCTTTAGTATGTCAGAGTTCTGGAATTGTTGGTTATTTAAAAAGGTTTTCACATTTGGATTTAATAAAATGGAAGTATGGTTTTAAAATGGTTTTGACACTTAGCTAAATTATTTAGGGTGTTTAAATCAGAAATTTTATTTTGCGACAGTGATGCTAAGAATGAACCAACCGTTCACCTTGATTTCAAATTTAATAAAGGACTAATCACCCGATATTTAATTAGGCCGGGTGTCACGGGTGGTATCAGAGCCAGTTTCTAGTGTCCTTTAGGATATGTACGGCTTATTTCGTTTCCAGCTTAGCGTCTTTGATTTAGAGCCCTAATATTAGGAACGTTCGATTCATCTTTATGCGTTGTGAATTCGTGCTTCTGCAATTTGTTTATGTGAATGATGAACTCATCCAGATTATTTAAAATTTTCAGATGGAGCGTCAAGAAGAACAAGCTAATGCCGTTAGGGGAGTCAATGAGCAAGGTTAACTCAAACCTTAGGTGTCTCCAGAGAGTGTATCAACCGCCGAGTTAGTAGGTATTGTGCCACAGACAGTTACCGCTGCGGTCTTATAGTATCAAGAACGCAATACACAGCTTATAAGTGGCAAAAGATCTAGAGAGTATAGTCAATCTGTCATGACTAGAAACAACAGGTGCGCGAAGGCACAAAAATTGCAACAACAAGCTCCTTTAAACCGTAAAAGCCACTAAAGTAACAAATTGTGCAGGGAAAACCAAAAGCGGCAGGACCAACAAAGTCGAGGACAGATTGAAGTCATAAAGAGGTGTTTCAAATGTGGAATGGATGGTCATGAACGTCGAACTTGTTCAGATCAAACTGGAGAGGAACTCAGACCCCACAGCGAGAACTTTCAGGACTCTGCTATAAGTGTGTAGAAATGGGTCACAAGTGGAGGGACTGTCCTAAACCATATCTCATTTTTCATCAAGATGCTCAACCAGGCCAACAAGGCCAAGGCAAAAGTGTAACTGTACGACCAGGCCAAAACCAATAGAGCCATGAAATGAAACAGTTTGGAGGTAGATACTTCAATTTCGGAAGGATGGATCACCGGAGGCAGGATTACCCAGATATGAGTAAGATACCCCCGCAGCAGGGGCAAACAACACGAATGTGTGTGCGACATCCACCATGATGAAATCCAACAGCAATCTTCGGCCACTGATGGTATGTTCCGTCCTTCTAGTACTATGGGACACATTTTATTCAATACTAGGGAATCATACAGTTTCATAGATACTCACTTTGCACGGACCTTAGGATTTTTGAACACTACTAAGAGTACGGTGTCATGCGTAGACTCATCATTGGGAAAGGGTCATTAATTTTCTTTATACGCTGGGGTGTAGGTATATAGTTTGGTAGTTTGGTAGTTTGGTTTTACGTACAGTCATACTAGTTCAGTCATACGTGAGCACAACATCATTATTGGCATGGATTGGCTCTGAGGTATGATAAATTAATTCGATAAGAGTATTATCTTTGCCATTTCGGGGCAGGAGATGTTTTGGGTGGCGATGCCTCGCCCAGAAGGGGGACCTTCCACCTACCTGTATTACATAAAGGAGGATACCTCTAAGGAGATTATGAATCTCCTAGATTTAATTCCAGTCGTTCGTTATTTTTCAAATGTACTTCAGGAGATAAGTGGGTTATATGTTGATGTATTTCGTGGAGAGTAAAACCACATGAGTCAATTATCACGTTAGTTGTCTCATTATATTTAATTTTTAAGTCAATTATCTAAGGGTGATACTATCCTTTTATAAGAGGAGTGGACAATGTGAATTGGACATTCATTTAACAGAGAACTGGGGAATGGAATTCAAGCAATACCTGGGTTTATATGAATAACAGTGGTAGGGAGGTAATTGAAAATATACCGGAGTTTGTACCAACGTTTAAAAAAAGTAGGCTATTTCTATACCGATGTTTTAAAAGCGTCGGTTAGTTGCTTAACCATATCCCCAATTCCCACGTTAATTCAAAACGTTGAAATTTTCATATTCCACCAACAGTAAAAACGTCGGGATTTTTTTTATTCTTTTCCAAACTTAAGCCAACAATAATTAGAAAAGTTTCGCAAAATATTATTTGTCTATTAACAAATATTAAGCATCTTATAATTACACCAAATTATCAAAACAACATAATTTGAACTATTTATATTAACTAGCCACCCTTTATATACCATTATCCCAAAAAATATATCAATATCTATAGCATTAAAATAGAATAAATAACATAACAAAATTAAAAATAAGTCCAAAACATCGGATCATCAGAATACCAAAACACAATATCCATATACTAACCTTCTACCCCTATCATAATACTAAATATATGTCTAACATACTTGAAGGCACCTTGTCCATGAGCATCATAGAATGCTAGCAAAACCTGCACAAATGAAGAAAAACCAAGTGTCAAAGATGAATAAATAATAGTTAAACAATATTAAGACATATGATTAGGCATAAATTCTTCCCAATTTATCCCCTAGTTTCGGTACTTTAATCACCTCGAACAACGTAATTGGATTGACTTTATCTCATAATCTTGCTATTGACTTATCCTAACAAGTACACCGAGTTTCTGGTATTTCGTTATGATTTTACAGGTATCTAATGTCAAGAAATGGAAGAAGGAAATCGGAAGAATAGAAAAGTCAACAAGAAAAGTCAAAAGGGCAAAAGAGTCATTTCTACCTAGAATCCGGATGAGGTACCTAAAGAGAAGTTGAAGGTATCATCCTCACAAGCACCTCGGAAGAAACGACACCTCAATCTGATACCCGGAGCAAAAGATATGGACAGTCAAAGTTGAGAGAAAAGTCAAATAGGCAGACCGGTCCGCCCTCAACTCGGACCGGTCCGCTGTGCAAACTCTAGAGGACTGCGAACCGAAGGAGAACCGAAGAGACAAAAAATAAAAGAACCGGTCCGCACCGGACGGGTCCGCCTGGAAAATAAAAGAACCGATCCGCTTTAGAAGCGGACCGATCCGCCTAAGGGCCGGACCGGTCCGCCCATCGAGATTTGTTTTCTGATTCTCCTCTAAAGACTCCGACTTATACTCAACTTCTTGGAATTTCATGTAGGGTATAAAAACCCGAATTATTTTCGTTGTAGAGTAGGCTAGAACGTGGGGAGTTAATTCTAATTTATCATTTTCTTCCACAAACCCTAGCTGTAGATACAATTTCAAGTTTTATTCAAAGATCGAAGGTTATTCAAAGTTTATGTGATTATCAAGTTTATTCATTGCTGCAATTTTTCTTTGGGTAATTTTAGTAAGTTGTTTCTTCTTTGTGATTCTATTCTATAGTATTCCATCAATTGTCTCTAGATTAATCATGAACACTTGCATGTTAAACATTGTTTTCATCATTCTCGGTATGTCCGGCTAGATTTCCAAGGTCGGGTTACATGAACCCAACCTGATGTGGTCATTGCACGTATAAAGTTAATCCTCTGAATTTAGTAATTAATTTTGACCGTATTGCGTAGGGACACAACAATTGTAGGTATAAATATCTCGTTTGCCCCTGGGTAACCGGGATGATTGAGAATACAATTCGAATGTCGTTATCGTGATACTGATTTACTCGTCCTTTGATTAAGTATGACGCGGGCTTGAACCTCGTATACGTAATGCTTGGGAGTACTAAATTCCGGGTCAAATTAATTAGATAAATTTCGATTAATATTATACTGCAATACACTAGGGTTGGGGGATTGTATTCCCGTCCTATTTTTCCATCATCTCATTTAAAAGTTCAATTCAATCTTTCATTCTTAATTTAGGTCATTTAGTTAGCTGCAATTTTCACCATACTTTCATAATTGCATTTAGCGTAATCGATTCCAAAAACCAAATCAATCATCTTATTTTTCTCTTTTTTTTAGAGTCATCGTTAGGATTCCTCCGTCTTATTCCGTCGTCACAACTCCGTTGTCCTTTTTCCCTGAGGATCGATACCCGACTTGTCGGATTATTACTTGAATGACAGGCTTGCACTTGAGCCTAGAGAGTACACACTTTAGAGACACATTCTGAGTCGTGTCAAGTTTTTGGCGCCGTTGCCGGGGAACTAGGTAGATTTAGGATTAGATCGAGTTAATCCAAAGCTTTGACCAAAAATTCAAAAATCCAAAAAAATAAAAAAAAATATTAAAAGCACAAAAAGATTCACCACCATCTCTCACAAACTTAATGCAAAATTCTGAAACCACTCCCACACCCCATAATACTCCAACCAGCATTCACGAAAATCCACTTGTTGAGTATAATCCTGATAGTCCCCACACTCCACAAGCCCCACAGTTCTGGATCCCACCTCCCACACCGTCACACTCAATCTCTAGCAACACTCCCTTCTCCTTCGTAGGACACACGTCGTGCACACCCAGTGAGAACGCCGAATAGTCTAGTGAGATAGAGATGTCGCAGCACAGTAATGCGACTACCGGTGAGGAAGAGCCTCCGTACCGCTCGTTGAGAGAATTCTTATATCTCGAGCGCACTATCATTCCGGGATGCATTATACTCCCGTATAATGCCGGGCAGTTCCGATTCAAAAATGGGATGATCCAGATGCTACCACACTATCACGGTATGGATTCAGAGAAGGCATACCTGCATATACGGGAATTTGAGGACGTGTGTGACACCCTCAACGATCAAACTTGCACACAGGAGGTGATTCGCCTCAAACTCTTCCCATTCTCGTTAAAAGACAAAGCTAAGACCTGGCTATGGTCTTTACCTCCGAGCTCGATTCCATCTTGGAACGAGTTACAATCCAGATTTCTCAAGAAGTTCTTTCCACCACATCGAACAATCTCCATAAAGGCTCAGATTCAATCGTTCAGGCAATTGGATAATGAGCCATTCCATCGATGTTTTGAGCGTTTCAATGAGTTAACTGCTTCATGCCCCCATCATGGATTTGATACAGCCCAAATCATTTCCTTCCTCTATAATGGGTTGAACCTTAACTCCAAGCAACTCATTGAAACCATGGGTAGTGGTCCGTTTATCGAGCTAGATTACCATGATGCTGAGCTTCACCTGAGGTATGTCGCCGAGACTACCCAATCCTGGGATATTTCTGATCCTAATGCTCAGAACTGGAATCGTCAAGCGAACACCACTCCATCGGCGTCCGGCCTACACCAAATAGATAAGACCTCTATGTCGGACTGTCGGTTAGACTACCTTGAGAAAGGATTTCGAGATTTATGCGAGGTAGTTGGATCTTTCAAGAATCCCATTGAAAAGGTGTGTGAGATTTGTGAGGCGGGACATTCAACTGAGGAATGCCCGACGATACCCGCCTGCAAAGTAATGTTGCAGGAGCAAGTTAGTGGTATAGGAGGCTTTAAGGGTAATTTCGGTGCCCCGCACGGGAACTCATACAACCCTTCGTGGAAAAATCATCCCGGATTTAGCTATGGGAAACAACATGCCGCAATGAACCCTTCTTCGCATGTTGCCCCTCCTCCTCCACAACAATTTCAACAAGCTCCACACATGCAAGGTCATGTGCAAGCACCGCCACCCCATGGAAATTATATCCCGCCACAGCGGAGAACTCTCGAGGATACGATGAATCAATTCATCAATAGCCAGGCCGCAACCAATGCCAAATATGATCGTCTAATTGGCGACATAAATGCGAACCTGTCCAAGATTCAATCCTCATTGAGAGTTCAAGAGAAGGGCAAATTTCCTGCCCAGGGCCAAAGACCTCCTCAAGGTCAAACTAGTGTTAGCTCCACTTCTACTGATCATCAGGAGCAATGTCAAGCTGTGACCACTCTTCGTAGTGGGAGAGTCGTTGATTTATCACCTCCCCCACACGACACAACCAAAGACAAGGTGATTTCGCCCAGCACGAAAGAGGCCGAAGATGTCCCCTCGAATGAGAGTGATAAAGAAGACACTAGTGAGCCCGAGGTAGTAGTGAAACCACCCTCCGCGGCACCATTTCCTCAAAGGTTGATTCCTTCCCAGAAAGGATACCCACGTGATGACGTGCTAGAAATACTAAAGCAGGTGAAGCTGAATTTACCATTCCTCGATGCCATCAAACAAATTCTAGCTTATGCAAAAGTCATCAAAGATTTGTTGACGGTAAAAAGGAAGATGAAAGTAAAGAAGAATGTCTTCCTAGCACAGAACGTGAGCTCTATCCTACTCAATGAGCTCCCTCCTAAATTCAAAGATCCCGGTGCACCCACCATTTCATGCATTATTGGAGAGAACAAGATTGAAAAAGCCTTACTAGACTTGGGAGCAAGTGTCAACATACTCCCTTACTCCATCTATAGGCAACTTGATTTGGACCTCAATCCCACAAGAATCACTCTCCAACTAGTGGATCGAACTGTGAAGGTCCCACGAGGTGTAGTAGAGGACGTGATCGTTCAAGTTGACACTTTCTACTTCCCGGTAGACTTTGTCATTTGGGACACGGAGCCTTCCTTAATCTCGACCAATCATGTTCCCATCATTCTCGGGCGCCCATTTTTAGCGACAGCTAACGCTATTACTAACACAAGGAATGGGCGAATGCAGCTCACTTTTGGGAATATGACATTGGAGACCAACATCTTCAACATAGCCCAACATACGGGAGAGGAAGATGATATTCACGTAGTGAGTCTCATAGATGAGATAGTAGAGGAGTACATTGAGGAGAATTGTTGTGGCGATGCCTTAGGATCCTGTCTGGTTTCGAGCAATGAGAGTGAGGGGACGTATACTGAGTACGAGAGGGAGATTGGGGAATTAAGAGAGTTACTCGATGAGAGAGCGTCGGACGAGGACGCGAGAGATGTGAATTGGGTTTCTAGATTCGAGGAGTTACCACCACGGGATACACGCGTTGTTCCCTCCGACGAGAAGTTTCCAACTCTTGAATTAAAGAAACTCCCCTCCCATATCAAATATGCATACTTAGAGAGGATGAGACATTTCCTGTTGTTATCTCCTCTAGCCTAGATGATGAGCAGGAGGGTAAGTTGTTAAAAATTCTGAGGAAGCACCTAAGTGCTTTTGGTTGGTGTATAGCTGATTTGAAGGGAATAAGTCCTCTGATTTGCACCCACAAGATTCACCTCGAAGAGGATGTTAAGCCCTCTAGAGAAATGCAAAGAAGACTGAACCCCAACATGAAAGAAGTTGTGAGAACCGAGATCATTAAACTATTAGATGCCGGGATTATCTACCCAATCTCGGATAGCAAATGGGTGAGTCCTATTCAAGTCGTCCCGAAGAAGTCGGGTATGACTGTGATTGAGAATGCTAAGGGAGAGCTTGTTCCCCAACGCACCACCACCGGTTGGCGTGTTTGCATTGATTACCGGAAACTCAATGCGGGAACAAGAAAATATCATTTCCCCTTGCCATTCATTCATCAAATGCTTGAGAGAGTTACAGGCCACCCATATTATTGCTTCCTTGATGGTTATTCCGGATATAACCAGATTGAGGTAGATGTACTTGACCAAGAGAAGACGACGTTCACTTGTCCTTTTGGTACGTTTGCCTACAAACGTATGCCATTCGGCTTGTGTAATGCACCCGCGACTTTTCAACGGTGCATGTTGAGCTTATTCAGTGACATGGTCGAAAGAGGACTCGAGGTGTTCATGAACGATTTCAGCATTTTTGGCACCTCTTTCGATCTTTGTCTAGAAAAATTGGAGCAAGTACTTGCTAGGTGTGTGGAGAAGAACTTAGTGCTGAATTGGGAGAAGTGCCATTTCATGGTCACTAAAGGAATAGTTCTTGGCCACATAGTATCATCTAAAGGCATAGAGGTTGATAGGGCTAAGATAGATGTCATAGCTGACCTTCCCCCACCGAGATCGCTTAAAGACGTGCGCTCATTCTTGGGTCACGCCGGGTTTTATCGCAGGTTCATTAAAGACTTTAGCGCTATCTCTAGACCCTTAAGCAACCTTCTCATGAAGGATAACCCGTTTGAGTGGACCGAGGCATGCCAAAGCTCCTTTGATAAATTAAAGAACATGCTCGTGTCCTCTCCCATCATGCAAGTTCCGGATTGGTCTTTACCATTCGAACTCATGAGTGATGCAAGCGATTACGCGATTGGGGCCGTTTTGGGCCAACGTCAAGATAAACAAGCTCATGTCATCTACTACGCTATCCGGACCCTTACCGGACCTCAACTCAACTACTCTACCACGGAGAAGGAGTTGCTAGCAGTAGTCTTTGCCCTTGATAAGTTCATATCGTACCTCATTGGTTCTCCTATAATTGTCTTCACCGACCACGCGGCTTTAAAGTATCTACTTGCGAAGAAAGACGCCAAGCCACGCCTCATAAGGTGGATCCTACTCCTACAAGAGTTCAATCTCTCTATCAAGGATAAGAAAGGAGTAGAAAACGTCGTTGCCGACCATTTGTCTCGGCTTTCGTCCGACGTACCTAGTGATCCCATACCCATAGACGAGTATTTTCCGGATGAGCAACTCTTTGCTACTTCTTCATATCCCTGGTTTGCGGACATAGTGAACTATCTTGTCACGGGAGCCGTCCCTCCCGATTGGACACCGCAAGATAAGAAGAGGTTTCTTACTTGGTCGCGCATGTTCTTCTACGATGATCCCTTACTCTTTAAATACTGCACCGACCAAATCATCCGAAGATGTGTACCGGATGACGAGATTCCAAAGGTCATCCAGTTTTGTCATTCGGAAGCATGTGGAGGCCACTTCTCAGCGAAAAAGACGACTGCTAAAATTCTGCAATGCGGCCTCTATTAGCCCACAATCTTCCGGGATGCAAATGACGCTTGCAAGTCATGCAACAAGTGCCAACGGATGGGAGCCATCTCTCGCCGCGACATGATGCCCCTTACCCCCATACTCATCATTGAGATATTCGATTGTTGGGGTATTGACTTCATGGGCCCCTTCCCCCCATCCTTTGGTTTCCTATACATCCTAGTCGCGGTAGACTACGCATCTAAATGGGTAGAAGCTATAGCTACTAAGACTAATGACAGTAAGGTGGTGATAAAGTTCCTACAGGAACACATACTTTCTCGCTTCGGCGCACCGAAGGCGATAATTAGCGATAATGGCACGCATTTTCGCAATAGGCCATTTGAGAAGCTCATGAGAAAGTATGGCGTCGTCCACAAGGTTGGAATGACGTATCACCCACAAACAAATGGGCAGGTCGAACTAGCGAATCGTGAGATCAAGAACATTCTCGAGAAGACCGTCAATCCTAACCGGAAAGATTGGTCAATTAGACTGAACGATTCGCTATGGGCCTATCGCACCGCATACAAAAATCAGCTTGGCATGTCCCCTTTCCGCTTCGTGTATGGCAAGCCTTGCCATCTCCCTGTGGAGTTAGAACATAAAGCGTATTGGGCAATTAAGGAGCTCAATTATGCCATGGATAAAGCCGGTGAAGCTCGCAAGCTTCAAATAAATGAGTTAGAGGAGATACGCAATGACGCGTATGAGAATGCCAAAATTGCTAAAGAAATGATGAAACTCGCTCATGATAGCATCATTCGACGGAAAGAGTTTCTTCCCGGGCAAAAAGTTCTTCTCTATAACTCTCGGCTTCATCTCTTTCCGGGCAAGTTGCGGTCGCGATGGTCTGGCCCGTTTGTTGTCAAGATTGTTTTCCCCCACGGAGCTGTCGAAGTGGAAGATTTAAAAGGGGGAAACATATTCAAAGTGAATGGACAACGCCTAAAGCCATATCTTGAGGCGTGCGAAGAAGAAGTCGACACCGTTTGGTTGTCGGACCCCGTTTACGGGGTAGAGTGAACTGTTTCCGTTCGGTCATCGCACCCCCGACGCGTATGGGGTGAGAGTCGTGTGAGTCGTGTGCGTTAGTGAGTGTCGTTAGGATTTTGGTACATTCAGGGTTAGCATGTGCAGGTTCGAGATTTTAGGCAATTCGGGTGACCGGTGTTTTTGAGAGGTCCTTAGTCTAGATTTGGTGAGGAGCGCGTGTTAAAAGTGCGATATCTTGAGCACGAGAGGTTGAATTCCAGTTTCGGGGAGATTCCAGCCAAAACTCCCCAAGCCGGACCGGTTCCTTTAATTTAAGGCCGGACCGGTCCGCCCCGGACCGGTTCCTTTAATTTTAGGCCGGACCGGTCCGCCTGTCGAATTTCTGAAAAATAAAAAGACCGGATCGGTCCGCCCCTGGACCGGACCGGTCCGCCTTCTGCAGATTCGTTGAATCTCTTCTTCCCATGCACCCCCCTTCTCCCCAATAGCCACCCTTCCCCCCATTTCGGTTTCCCACACCCCCATACATCCCTTTCCCTCCAAAACCCTTTTTCCCTCCACATCCATTTCCCTCCAACTCCCCTCCCCTCCACTATAAATACAACCCTACCCCTCCTCTTCTCTTCACACCTCAAACACAACTCCTATCCTCTCCCTCTCCAGATTTTTGTGAGTTCTATCCTCTCTGCCTCCATGGCCCCCCGTGCTCCTCCCACCAAATACGCATCCACCGACATCCTACACTCCGGGAGCAACGAGTTCCGCTCCCACCAAGAGGAGCGATGGTGCACCGCCTTCTTCGGCACAAACCGCAAACTCCATATGGAGCGAGCGGTTCAATGGAACGCGCTGCCCAATTCTTTCACAGCACTATTCATGGCCCGGGGGTGGTGTCGTTTCCTCAACGAACCCCATGATGCCGTGTGGGCTTCCGAGGTCCGGTTATTTTATGGCACTCTCGTAAGGACGGACCAATTTGAGGCCCAAGCGTACGTTGATGGGATGGTCGTTCCCTTCTCCTTAGCCCTCCTCACGGCCAAATTGGCCACCTTTGGCGTTCCGGACCCCCAAGACTACACCTATCCATGGAACGTTCCTCCGGTCGCGAAGAACGTCATCATGGAGCGCATTGCTCCAAACGTGGCTTGGACGGGCCAAACCGTCGCGGTTGGATGCCTCAATGAAACGGCGTGCCTCACTTTCCAAATCGTATGCGCCAACATCCTTCAAACGTCCAACGATTCCCCCATGAGGCCTCGGCAGGCCACCTTAACCTACCATCTCTTCGACCCTCAAACCACCATCCATTGGTCCCGCACATTGTACGCCGACATCATCGCCTCTTCTTTTGATGAGAAGGGCACCGCTCCTTTGCCCTATGCCCGGTTGATCACGTCTATCCTCCTAGTCGCCGGCATTGAGGCCCCTGCCGACCGCACCCGGATTCCCGGTCCCTTTGGACAAGGCACTCGCACTAAGAGTGCCAAACAGCTCGCCATAATCCGGGCACAGCGAGGTCATGATAGCGAGGAAGAGGCTTCCTCGGAAGAGAGCGAGGAGGAGGAGGCCGCCGAAGCGGACGTCGAGATGGGTGACGTCGCCGCCGACGACGAGTCGGCGGACGAAGAGGACGACCCGGATTTTGAGTGGGCAGGTACGAATATTTCAACCCGGTTATCCAACCTTGAGACCCGATTCGGGAACTTTGAGAACAAGTTCAACACCTTTGTGATCGACTACCAACGAGATCAGAATCGGGCGGCTCGAAGGTAAGCGGATATCTACCGACGCCTAGGGGATCCTTATGAGCCACTCCCATCGCATTTTCAAGACCCCTATGGCCCCGATGCGCCCAGCTCCTCCCATTTCCCTCCCCCGTGATATTTTGGTTGCTTAGGACTGTTTTGATGTATTTATTCTCACATCCTACATATGCTGTATTCCTGTTTGTACCACAGTCCTATGATATATAAAGTTGCATTTTTCTATATTTGTTTGTTTTAATTATTGCACTTATTATTTTGCCTTATTTAGCTTTTAGTCCTTTTTGCTTGAGGACAATGCAAAAGTCTAAGTTAGGGGGGGTCACCAGTGCATATTTCTAAAACTTCACAAATTTTCAAAAATGCCCAAAAATTTCCAAAAAAATCATAAAATTTTGAAAAATCCAAAAATATTTTTGTTCAAAATAAATAAATAATTGGAATTCAAATTTTTCAAAAATATCATTTAAAGTCAAATTGGAGTCTCAAAGTGTAAAAAGTCAACATACACAAAGCCGAAATTGACCAAAGATGGAAATTGTGCGAAAATTGACGACTTAACGAATAAATGTGGAGATTAACAAACCCGGTGAGATTCGAGCCTATCACGTTTTGCGAGATTTTAAATCAATCCGAGTTAATTGTTAACTCAAAGTTCTTTTTAGCGCGTAATAAGTTGTCAAGGATCTTAATTCTTTCATTTTAATAGGTTTTGAAAAATGTGTGCAATGTTGCCTTGAAAATCGTGCCAAATTAGTCTCTAAACTTAAATTCACCTCGAAACGCATATGGTAACGCAATTGACATTTTGGACAATGAAGTAGGCCCTCGTTTGTCATCCCAAAAATATTGGCTAGAAAAAGATGCGAAAAATCACCCCTTTTGCAATCCAAATTGAGCCGAATAAATTTTTCCTTTCGTTTGACAACCCGAAAAACCCAAAATAGCCGGAATTGTGAAAAAATGAAAAAAAATTCAGAATTTAAGTCCGAAAAGTTCAACAAAAAGGGGCAAGAAAAAAGAAAAAAATACAAGAATGCTCAACAAAAATAGCAAAAAAAAATAGAAATGAAAAAAAAAATATAGAAAAAGAAAAACAAATTGAGCAATAGCCCAGAAAAAGCACAAAGGGACATCACGAATGGTTTTTCCAATGCCAACTTTCCCTACCATTTTCATATTACCCAATGCAACCTTTAACCCGAAAAAGTCCTAACCGAGTCCAAATTGCAAAATTGATTACCGCGTAGAGAGTCAATACACCAAAAGATAATAAAGGAGATTAAGTGCGCGAAAAAGAGGCAATGTTCCCGTTTTTTTAAAAACTGTAATCCGTTGATGAGATCCTTTCACCATGAAATTTCCGTCTTTCTAATTGTATGCGTGATTTTGCATCCATTATATTTACTCTTATTATCACGCATACCGAGCGAAAAAGCCATATTCCGAGTAGTTCGTTTGAGAGAGCTTCCCGTGAGAATTTGAAATCAAAATGAATGTTCAGATAAGTAACGTAATGATTAATCAGTGGAAATTGGCGGTTATATTTCTGGCTTCGCACACACGCACTACAGTTTGAGACTTGTAGACATGACTTAATGATGACTATTTTCTGGAAAAGTTTGAATTATACAATTTTTGGTTATCTTGAAGTTCTTTGAGTCGAATTTTGTGGGTATATTCTCTGCAAACCCTCACGAGACACAACTCGTCCCACTAGGGTAACCTAGGGGTTTAAAGGCTTGTTGCATACGCTAAATGCAATCGCGTGCCCGCGAAAGAGGTATTTTATCCCAATAAAATGTTTTTCGAAAGTTGAGCCTTGCTCGAATTCTTTTACATTGCTCGGGACGCGCAAAGTTCTAAGTTAGGGGGGTTTGATTAGGCATAAATTCTTCCCAATTTATCCCCTAGTTTCGGTACTTTAATCACCTCAAACAACGTAATTGGATTGACTTTATCTCATAATCTTGCTATTCACTTATCCTAACAAGTACACCGAGTTTCTGGTATTTCGTTATGATTTTACAGGTATCTAATGTCAAGAAATGGAAGAAGGAAACCGGAAGAATAGAAAAGTCAACAAGAAAAGTCAAAAGGGCAAAAGAGTCATTTCTACCCAGAATCCGGATGAGGTACTTAAAGAGAAGTTGAAGGTATCATCCTCACAAGAACCTCGGAAGAAACGGCACCTCAATCGGATACCCGGAGCAAAAGATATGGACAGTCAAAGTTGAGAGAAAAGTCAAATAGGCAGACCGGTCCGCCCTCAACCCGGACCGGTCGGCTGTGCAAACTCCAGAGGACTGCGAACCGAAGGAGAACCGAAGAGCCAAAAAAATAAAAGAACCGGTCCGCAACGAACCGGTTCGCCAGGAAAATAAAAGAACCGATCCGCTTTAGAAGCGGACCGATCCGCCTAAGGGCCGGACCGGTCCGCCCATCGAGATTTGTTTTCTGATTCTCCTCTAAAGACTCCGACTTATACTCAACTTCTTGGAATTTCATGTAGGGTATAAAAACCCGAATTATTTTCGTTGTAGAGTAGGCTAGAACGTGGGGAGTTAATTCTAATTTCTCATTTTCTTCCACAAACCCTAGCTGTAGATACAATTTCAAGTTTTATTCAAAGATCGAAGGTTATTCAAAGTTTATGTGATTATCAAGTTTATTCATTGCTGCAATTGTTCTTTAGGTAATTTTAGTAAGTTGTTTCTTCTTTGTGATTCTATTCTATAGTATTCCATCAATTGTCTCTAGATTAATCATGAACACTTGCATGTTAAACATTGTTTTCATCATTCTCGGTATGTCCGGCTAGATTTCCAAGGTCGGGTTACATGAACCCAACCTGATGTGGTCATTGCACGTATAAAGTTAATCCTCTGAATTTAGTAATTAATTTTAACCGTATTGCGTAGGGACACAACAATTGTAGGTCTAAATATCTCATTTGCCCCTGGGTAACTGGGATGATTGAGAATACAATTCGAATGTCGTTATCGTGATACTGATTTACTCATCCTTTGATTAAGTATGACGCGGGCTTGAACCTCGTATACGTAATGCTTGGGATTACTAAATTCCGGGTCAAATTAATTAGATAAATTTACGATTAATATTATACTGCAATACACTAGGGTTGGGGGATTGTATTCCCGTCCTATTTTTCCATCATCTCATTTAAAAGTTCAATTCAATCTTTCATTCTTAATTTAGGTCATTTAGTTAGCTGCAATTTTCACCATACTTTCATAATTGCATTTAGCGTAATCGATTCCAAAAACCAAATCAATCATCTTATTTTTCTTTTCTTTTTAGAGTCATCGTTAGGATTCCTCCGTCTTATTCCGTCGTCACAACTCCGTTGTCCTTTTTCCCTGAGGATCGATACCCGACTTGTCGGATTATTACTTAAACGTCAGGCTTGCACTTGAGCCTAGAGAGTACACACTTTAGAGACACATTCTGAGTCGTGTCAACATACATTGCAAATTTATCTTCTAGAATAATTTTTTTTGTATGCCTTCTTTGATGCCACGCCACCCTGAAATAAGAGAGAAAAAAGAAACACTTGATCAATAAATCTATTTTCAATTTTTTAATATTAGATGGTGACATAGAGTTTCAATTGAAAATATACACAAAACACATACAAATTGTGCATCATGTTAATAAGAATGAAGCATTTCATTCTGAAGATTGACATTTGCTTGAATCATTGAATTGCTGACGTTATTCAGACACTGTGTTTTACTCCATCCCAAATCATATCCTCAACATGAACAAGATATCAAAAGTTTTCACAATTGTATTTTTTTTTTATTACGTAAAAAAAAGGAAAGTGAACTGTTAATTTCGAGCATCCTTTAAAGGAAATTAGGACTACTAATTTTCTACATAGGAAGTAAATCAAATTTAGCAATATAGAGAAGCTAAGGGTATATAAATAATGTAATTTACATAAATAAAATAGAGACATATATCAATATGAAAAGCGTAGAACATCTATCCAAATTTAATTATCCCTATTTAAAATAAGCACACACTCAATCCTTCGGTCTATTGACTACGTCAAAAAAAGGAATAGGGACTCTTTATTTGGGAGGGTTATACAGAAGTCAAAATTGGATCTTGAGAAAATACGCTTTCACAGAAAACTTGGTCAAAAACATAGATTGAAATGGCAAATTTGAGGAACTCACATTTAAAAATAATGATTCAAATAAGAAACACGAGAAATTATTTAATTCACGTGAATTAATCACCGCAGGTAGAGCAAATCTATCATGAACTCTTCAACTCATAAACATAGAAACCAAATCTCATAAGATCCACAAATAATTCAAATCCAACACTCAATTGAAGAAATGTCAATAGATCTCAATGTGTATATC
Organism: Sambucus nigra; assembly: GCA_949130495.1. Classification (NCBI taxonomy): domain Eukaryota; kingdom Viridiplantae; phylum Streptophyta; class Magnoliopsida; order Dipsacales; family Adoxaceae; genus Sambucus; species Sambucus nigra. Next base: position 317,376,159 of record OX422215.1, on the reverse strand, counting down.
ATGTAACATGAATTCAAGTAACACCTGTGGATTATCAAAAACCACCACAATTCCAAAATGGAACTGAGATGCAAAAATTGTAAAATGGGCCTGGTCGGGTTCAGTGACAATTGCTGATGAGGCATTACGAGCATTTTGGCCATTATAAATAATTTCATGGAAATATAAGACTAAAATTTTATATGGCTTATACTCTCTTTTCCTCCCCGATTGGGCGGAAGAGATGGGAATAAAAATAAAGAAAAAAACAACATACAAGGAAAGTATGGAAAATTTTCATCTCACCATTTCCCCCTTTCGTACTTAACAAGAAGTTGTGAAAGAAAACTCAAAAAGGATGAGGTTCAACTAGTTTTGTGATTTTTGTCCTACACCCCATATCCTTATATAGTAGTTGGATTGATGGTTACAGTTCCGTTGAACGAGTGCATCACAGTTTGGTAAAAGATTACATGTAGTTTCCTTTAATCCTCCCTTTACCTACTACTACTCAAGTTACCAACAAGAGTTATGGACATTTAGCCTCAGTTGTTGAATTCTTCATTATATTATTGTCATGTTATATGGGCATCTATGTTTTAGTTTATATAATCCTGAAATGATATTTAGTTTTATCATGAAATGAGATCAATGAGCTTAAATTTGTTAATCTCGGAGTAGTTACGTTATTTGTCTCTTTATATTTAATTTTTAAGTCAATTATCTAAGGGTGATAATATCCTTTTATAATAGGAATGGACAATGTGAATTGGACATTCGTTTAACAGAGAACTGTGGAATGGAATTCAAGCAATTCCTAGGTTTATATGAATAACAATGGTGGGGAGATAATTGAAAATATACCGGAGTTTGTAAAAATGTTTAAAAAAAGTAGGCTATTTCTATATCGATGTTTTAAAAACGTCGATAACCTACTTAACCATATCCCCAATTCCAACGTTAATTCAGAATGTTGAAATTTTCATATTCCACCAAGAGTAAAAAACGTTGGGATTTTTTTATTCTTTTCCAAACTTAAGCCAACAATAATTAGAAAAGCGTAGCAAAATATTATTTATCTATTAACAAATATTAAGCATGTTATGATTACACCAAATTATCAAAACAACATATTTGAACTATTGATATTAACTAGACACCCTTTATATACCTTTATCCAAAAATATATATCAATATCTATAACATTAAAATAGAATAACCTTCTCCACAAATAACGTAACAAAATTAGAAATAAGTCCAAAACATTGGATCATCTAAACACCAAAATACAATGTCGATATACTAACATTCTACCCCTATCATAATACTAAATATATGTCTAACATACTTGAAGGCACCTTGTCCATGAGCATGATAGAATGCTAGCAAAACCTACACAAATGAAGAAAAACCAAGTGTCAAAGTTGAATAAATCACAGTTAAAAAATATTAGGACATACATTGCAAATTTATCTTCTAGAATACTTTTGTTTCTTTTCCTTCTTTGATGCCACGCGACCCTGAAATAAGAGAGAAAAAAGAAACAATTCATCAATAAATCTATTTTCAATTTTTTAATATTATATGGGGACATAGAGTTACAATTGAAAATATACACAAAACAAATACAAATCGTACATCATGTTAAAAAGAATGAAGCATTTCATTCCGAAGATTGACCTTTTCTTGAATCCTGGAATTACTAACGTTATTCAGACACTGTGTTTTATTCCATCCCTAATTATATCCTCAACAAGAACAAGAAATCAAGAGTTTTTCACAATTGTAAAATTTTTATTTGTTGATTACGTAAAAAAAAGGAAAGTGAACTATTAATTTCGAGCATCCTTTAGAGGAAATTACGACTACTAATTTGCTACATAGGGAGTCAGTCAAACTTAGCAACAAAGAGTAGCTAAGGGTATATAAATAATATAATTTGCATAAATAAAATAGAGACGTATATCAATATAAAAAGCTTAGAACATCCGTCCTAATTTAATAGTCCCTATCTAAAGTAAGGACACACTCAATCCTTCGGTCTATTGATTACGTCAAAAAAAGGAATATGAACTCTTTATTAGGGAGTGTTGTACAAAAGTCAAACTCGGATCTTAAGAAAATAATCTTTTACATAAAACTATGTCAAAAACATAGATTCAAATCACAAATTTGAGGAACTCGCATTTAAAATCAATAATTCAAATAAGAAACGTGAGAAATTATTTAATTCACTTGAATTAATCACCGTGGGTAGAGCAAATCTATCATGAACTCTTCAACTCATAAACACATAAACCGAATCTCATATGATCCACACATAGTTCAAATCCAACACTCAATGGAAGAAATGTCAATAGATCCTAATGTGTATATCAAGTAACATGAATTCAAGTAACACCTGTGGATTATTAAAAACCACCACAAGTACAAAATGGAACTGAGGTGGCAAAAATATAAAATGGCCCTGGCCAGGCTCACCGACAATTGCTGATGAGGCATTACGAGCATTTTGGCCATTATAAATAATTTCATGGAAATATAAGACTACAAGTTTATATGGTTTATACTCTCTTTTCCACCCCGATTGGGCGGAAGAGATGGGAATAAAAATAAAGAAAAAAACAACATACAAGGAAAATATGGAAAATTTTCATCTCACCATTTCCCCCTTTTGTACTTAACAAGAAGTTGTGAAAGAAAACTCAAAAAGGATGAGGTTGAACTAGTTTTGTGATTTTTGTTCTACACCCCATATCCTTATATAGTAGTTGGATTGATGGTTACAGTTCCGTTGAACGAGGGCATCACAGTTTGGCAAAAGATTACATGTAGTTTCCTTTAATCCATCCTTGAACTACTACTACTCGAGTTACCAACAGAGTTATGGACATTTAGCCTCAGTTGTTGAATTCTTCAATATATTATTGTCATGTTATATGGGCATCTATGTTTTAGTTTATATAATCCTGAAATGATATTTAGTTTTATCATGAAATGAGATCAATGAGCTTAAATTTGTTAATCTCGGAGTAGTTACGTTATTTGTCTCATTATATTTAATTTTTAAGTCAATTATCTAAGGGTGATAATATCCTTTTATAATAGGAGTAGACAATGTGAATTGGATATTCGTTTAAAAGATAACTGGTTAATGGAATTCAAGCAATTCCTAGGTTTATATATATAACAATGGTGGGGAGAAAATAGAAAATATACCGGAGTTTGTACAAACGTTTAAAAAAATTAGGCTATTTCTATATCGTTGTTTTAAAAACGTCGATTACCTACTTAACGATATCCCCAATTCCCACGTTAATTCAGAACGTTGAAATTTTCATATTCCACCAAGAGTAAAAAACGTTGGGATTTTTTTATTCTTTTCCAAACTTAAGCCAACAATAATTAGAAAAGCGTAGCAAAATATTATTTGTCTATTAACAAATATTAAGCATCTTATGATTACACCGAATTATCAAAACAACATAATTTGAACTATTTATATTAACTAGCCACCCTTTATATACCATTATCCAAAAAAATATATCAATATCTATAGCATTAAAATAGAATAACCTTCTCCACTAATAATGTAACAAAATTAAAAATAAGACCAAATCATCGGATCATCTAAATACCAAAACACAATATCCATATACCCCTGTCATAATACTAAATATATGGCTAACATACTTGAAGGCACCTTGTCCATGAGCATGATGGAATGCTAGCAAAACCTGCACAAATGAAGAAAAACATAGTGTCAAAGATGAATAAATCACAGTTAAAAAATATTAAGACATACATTGCAAATTTATCTTATATAATACTTTTGTTTCTTCGCCTTCTTTGATGCCACGTGACCCTGAAATACGAGAGAAAAAAGAAACAGTTCATCAATAAATCATTTTCAATTTTTTTAATATTATATAGCGACATAGAGTTACAATTGAAAATATACACAAAACACATACAAATCGTACATCATGTTAATAAGAATGAAGCATTTCATTCCGAAGATTGACATTTGCTTGAATCCTGGAATAACTGACGTTATTCAGACACTGTGTTTTACTCCATCCCAAATGATATCCTCGACATGAAAAACATATCAAGAGTTTTTCACAATTGTAAAATTTTTGTTTGTTAATTACATAAAAAAAGGAAAGTGAACTATTAATTTCGAGCATCCTTTAGAGGAAATTACGACTACTAATTTTCTACATAGGGAGTCAGCCAAATTTAGCAATAGAGAGCAGCTAAGGGTATATAAATAATATAATTTACATAAATAAAATAGAGACATATATCAATATAAAAAGCGTAGAACGTCCGTCCAAATTTAATAGTCCCTATTTAAAACAAGGACACACTCAATCCTTCGGTCTATTGATTACGTCAAAAAAAGGAATAGGGACTCTTTATTAGGGAGTGTTATACAAAAGTCAAACTCGGATCTTAAGAAAATAAGCTTTCACAGAAAACTATGTCAAAAACATAGATTCAAATGACAAATTTGAGGAACTTGCATTTAAAACCAATAATTCAAATAAGAAACACGAGAAATTTTTTAATTCACGTGAATTAATCACCGCGGGTACAACAAATCTATCATGAACTTCTCAACTCATAAACATAACTCCTCAACTCATAAACACAGAAACCGAATCTCATATGATCCACACATAATTCAAATCCAACACTCAATTGAAGAAATGACAATAGATCCCAATGTGTATATCAAGTAACATGAATTCAAGTAACACCTGTGGATTATCAAAAACCACCACAATTACAAAATGGAACTGAGGTGCTAAAATTATAAAATGGGCCTGGCCGGGTTCACCGATAATTGTTGATGACGCATTACGAGTATTTTGGCCATTATAAATAATTTCATCGAAATATAAGACTAAAAGTTTATATGTCTTATACTCTCTTTTCCACCCCGATTGGGCGGAAGAGATGGAAATAAAAATAAAGAAGAAAACAACATACGAGGAAAATATGGAAAATTTCCATCTCACCATTTCCCCCTTTTGTACTTAAGAAGAAGTTGAGAAAAAAACTCAAAAAGGATGAGGTTGAACTAGTTTTGTGATTTTTTTTCTACACCCCTTATCCTTATATTGTAGTTGGATTGATGGTTACAGTTCCGTTGAACGAGTGCATCACAGTTTGGCAAAAGATTACTTGTAGTTTCCTTTAAACCTCCCTTTACCTACTACTACTCGATTGACCTACAAGAGTTATGGACTTTTAGCCTCAGTTGTTGAATTCTTCATTATATTATTGTCATTTTATATGGGCATCTATGTTTTAGTTTATATAATCCTGAAATGATATTTAATTTTATCATGAAATGAGATCAATGAGCTTAAATTTGTTAATCTCGGAGTAGTTACGTTATTTGTCTAATTATATTTAATTTTTAAGGCAATTATCTAAGGGTGATAATATCCTTTTATAATAGGAGTGGACAATGTGAATTGGACATTCGTTTAACAGAGAACTGGGGAATGGCATTCAAGCAATTCCTAGGTTTATATGAATAACAATGGTGGGGAGATAATTGAAAATATAACGGAGTTTGTACCAACGTTTAGAAAAGGTAGGCTATTTCTATATCGATGTTTTAAAAATGTCGATTACTTGCTTAACCATATCCCCAATTCCCACGTTAATTCAGAACGTTGAAATTTTCATATCCCACCAACAGTAAAAAACGTTGGGATTTTTTTATTCTTTTTCAAACTTAAGCCAACAATAATGTGAAAAGCGTCGTAAAATATTATTTGTCTATTAACAAATATTAAGCATGTTATGATTACACTAAATTATCAAAACAATATAATTTGAACTATTTATATTAACTAGCCACCCTTTTTATACCATTATCCAAAAAAATATATCAATATCTATAGCATTAAAATAGAATAGCCTTCTTCACTAATAACGTAACAAAATTAAAAATAAGTCCAAAACATCGGATCATCTAAATACCAAAACACAATATCCATATACTAACATTCTACCCCTATCATAATACTAAATATATGTCTAACATAATTGAAGGCACCTTTTCCATGAGCATGATGGAATGCTAGAAACCCTGCTCAAATGAAGAAAAACAAAGTGTCAAAGATGAATAAATCACAGTTAAAAAATATTAAGACATACATTGAAAATTTATCTTCTAGAATACTTTTGTGTCTTTGCCTTCTTTGATGCCACGCGACCCTAAAATAAGAGGGAAAAAAGAAACACTTGATCAATAAAAATATTGTCAATTTTTTAATATTTTATGGCGACATAGAGTTACAATTGAAAATATACACAAAACACATACAAATTGTACATCATGTTAATAAGAATGAAGCATTTCATTCCAAAGATTGACATTTTCTTGAATCCTGGATTACTAACATTATTCAGGCACTGTGTTTTATTCCATCCCAAATGATATCCTCAACAAGAACAAGATATAAGGAGTTTTTCACAATTGTAAATTTTTTGTTTATTGATTACGTAAAAAAGGAAAGTGAACTATTAATTTTGAGCATCCTTTAGAGGAAATTACGACTACTAATTTTCTACATATGGAGTCAGTCAAATTTAACAACAAAGAGCAGCTAAGGGTATATATATAATATAATTTGCATAAATAAAATAGAGACGTATATCAATATAAAAAGCGTAGAACATCCGTCCTAATTTAATAGTCCCTATTTAAAATAATGACACACTCAATCCTTCGGTCTATTGATTACGTCAAAAAAAGGAATAAGAACTCTTTATCAGGGAGTGTTGTACAAAAGTCAAACTCGGATCTTAAGCAAACAATCGTTTACATAAAACTATGTCAAAAACATAGATTCAAATCACAAATTTGAGGAACTCGCATTTAAAATCAATAATTCAAATAAGAAACGTGAGAAATTATTTAATTCACGTGAATTAATCACCGTGGGTAGAGCAAATCTATCATGAACTCTTCAACTCATAAACACAGAAACCGAATCTCATATGATCCGCACATAATTCAAATCCAACACTCAATTGAATAAATGTCAATAGATCTCAATGTGTATATCAAGTAACATGAATTCAAGTAACACATGTGGTTTATCAAAAACCACCACAATTCCAATATATGTGATTTGTATTTATGGTTCAAGAGAGATATAGAACCAACTATCCTTTTATACAGTGCGTGATGTACCAGGACATGATAGAAGAGTATGCATGCACCGCAGGTCTCAAACTAGGGGTGTCGTTGTAGTATATATAATAGAGTGATAAATATGTATATAGTTGTGATTTATTCTACCGTGTGTAGTGTGCAAGCACCACAACTTAGACTTTGGGTGCCGTGTCAGTATATATACACTTGTGGTTATTATACTTTTTTGGCCTAATATATGAGAAAGATAAGGACATCTAAGATAAATTATGTATGTGGGAACTTAAATGACTAATGAAATATTCATAAGTGGTTAATTGATATTGAGAATTCGGAAACGTATTATTTAGGTAATATAGGTGGGCATGACGAGTTAGTATGTGTAGTAAGATATTTGAGTTGGACTAGTTAGGCGGGATAGCATAACTAGGATGAGTTAGAAATATGCATTAGGCTTGCCCATTAGTTGAGACGTGAGAATTTCAAGTGAGAGTACGAGGATCTAACATGCATATAATATCTGCTAATTATGCATTTTAAATACTTGCTAAACTATTTGAAGATATTTTCACTCAAGCTCTGACCCATTTCATGTAAATCTAGTTTCTCTTGTACAATCCATTTTAGGTTTCCAGCCATAGGGACGCCAAGCATGGACTATTAGATGATTTGACGTGCTGCAGCTATTGTGGTGCAAGTCTTCCATATTAGATGCCTCCACATCTATCCTTTCAGTTTTTGATGTAGTCATTCACAGTTAGGGCACGTTGCCCATTCTTAGTTATTATTCATTTATGAGACATTATTCTCTTTCAATATGAGTTGATGGGATTTGGATTTATTATTTGATTAGTTGTATTAAGACATTTGAACTGGGACGTTTATTCCAGCATTGTTTATTTAGTCAAATGGTTTCTCATTTATTATTATTTTATTCATTAGTACGGTGAATGTGATTAATGGTTCAAATGGTTGAATAATATTTAAATGTTTAAAAGTTTTTGATACTTGCTTAATTAATTAATAAGTGTATTTTGACAGTGATGCTACGAATGTACCAACTCGATATTCTAATTTAATTTAATAAAAGACTGATCACCCGATATTTAATTAGGCGGGATGTCTCATGTGGTATCAGAGCATCAGGTTCTAGAGTCTTTAGGATCTGTGAAACTTATTATGATTCAGCTTAGCATTCTTTGGTATAGAGCCTTACTATATGATTGTTTTATTCCTCTACGTATGCGATTTACGCTCACTTTAGATTTAGTATAGTTTACCCAATTCATATGCAAGTTCGATTCGGCTTCGTACACCGAGTAATATGGGACAACCAGCGAGGGTCGTTAGAAGGACTGTAGGAGAAGATGCATAGTAGAAGCTATGGAGTATTCGAGGAATGGTGATAGTGATAGGATTCACCGAAATTATTGTCTAGGAAGATGATAAAAGGGACAAGCACTCGAGAGAAAATAATTCCCAAACACTATCGTAGATAACAGTAGTGAAAATTCAGACTCATCCATCGTAGTCTACAAAGGAGATAATCAAGGGAAATCTTTCGAAGAATCACCTTTAAGGATTTAAAGAAGAGATGAGGTAGATGGACCAATGGAAGGAGAGAATCCAAAGGCAACGGTGTGGGGTGGAGTGCAGTGACAACACTCAGAATTAAGTTTTGGGTGAAATGTTTAGCTCATAGGAGCAGCATAAAGTGGTGATATCCAATCACCACGTATAAAGCAACATATATAGAATTAAATGAGGGATTGGGTGCGATTTGACTGCAAGATCTTCCATCTACTATTCAGACAGAGATGCGAATGGAATTATGAACTTATCACAAGTAGGTCACGTAAAGATCGATCATGAAAGATAAGTTAATTTCTTTAGAAAACTTCTTAACCGAAGAAGGGGATATGAAGAGTAAAAAGGGTTCGTAAGTTAAAAATGGACTCGTGGATAGAATTCATAGGCATGAATGGGTGATATGGCTATGGTGACTAGTTCTAACATCGTCAAAGTCATACGTGTACAAGGGTGCACCAATGCTTCCAAGATAAGGGAAGTTAGAGGATTGGAGAATCTAAATAAAGAGCAACACTGAATTTAAAGATACCAATGAGGCACCACAAGAGGGTATACCTGGTAGGGGACCCATTTAAATTCTATAGATCCTTTAAATTCTTACCAAATGAAGGTAGATTTAGTTAGGGCTGTCAAAGAAACCAACAAGTTCCATCGGACCAGCAGAGCCAAAGGAAAAATAGGGGTAGCGATTGAGGAGAAGACTACTAGGTCCGGGAGAAGGATACCCCGACTTGGATAGTCATGCAAGAAAAAAAAGGAATGACACTGAAAGGTATCCTATATGTGGAGATTAGGACCACCTGTATTGAACTTGTTTATAACAAAAAAGTGACACCAGTCAGACTGGGAACGTAAATGGCAATGGTGTCAGTGAGGCACACCAATAAAGGGAATACGATTTCCTGTAAGGAAATTCAACTTACAGATGTAGATTTCAATGGTTGCCAACCTCAGAATAGTGGGCTCAGGCAGGACCAATAAGGTCCTCAGTAGTAGTAACATCCCATTCCTCTGGGTCGTTAAGTCCAACGGAGTAATGGGGGAGGCCAGCAGGGCAAATTCCATAGTTAGGAGAGTTTCTATGGCAGTTGTTACAATTGTGGAAAGAGGGACCCAATCAAGGAGGCTTGTCGAAGAAAGTCATGGGGAAACTAGAGGATGAGATCCTAGATATACAACTATTGTTGTGAGTTACGAGTCAGTTCTGGTATGAGAGTAATGCTCAAGGACCGACCAGACAAGGTAGATTAATAATGGAGATAAAATCTTTGTTTTATCCCTATGAGATTGGGATTAGGACTGGGTGACTTGGGTGGGTCACAATATACGATTGGTAACACTAAAACTCGAGTTTAGTCGGGTTTAGTGGGTGCACTGGCAGTATTAGCCTTATCATGTATGTAATTACCATTGGGTAGCAAGACTTTTTATTTCACATGCGGGGAGGAGCAGGTGTGGACACTAAGAGAAAATTTTATATTATGTAACGATTTTTTCTCAAGTGTTATAAGAGGAGAACATATAATCTTTTTGCGTAATAGTTATTTCGGGGAAAATATTATTGTTTTTACGATGTATCACTTGAAAGAGGCTTGAACCTATATATGTGTATATGTTAAAAATAGTGTGTAGTAGACTTCAATGCTAATGTTATCTAGTTATATTTTATCTCAGTGAGTAGGGACAATTACTAATGTGATTAAGGGAGTATTGGCTCTTATCGAGCAGAGAAACATAGCTTATGATTTATTTGCACTGAGAAACTAGTGATAGTAACCGCATGGTGATATATGTGGACTTTTTCAACATAAAAGTGGATGAGTGTACTATTATGTCACGAGCCAGGGATTTGAGGGTACGTGTAATAGAATGAGGGCTTAACGGATCATGGTGACCGACAATGTTAGAAAGTAGTGCATCAGAAGGGTTCCTTATTTGGATTTCGCTTAGCGAGATATCCCACATATTAAACTAACAAACATTGGGAGTTAATGGAAATTTGGTCTTTAGTATATGAGTTTAGTTACCTATGTATTGTACGTATACGTAATTATAAGTGAGAGTTAAAAGTTATATTATGATTTGAGGTCGGTAAGGTAGTATAGAATGGATGCGAGAAACATTTCAAAATATTTACACCATGAGTATATCGGTGAGGCAACCTAAATAATAATTAAGTTGAGATTAGTAGGTTGATCGAGTGAAATGTTGTTGTATAGTCATGCTAAGTACGCAAAAATTAAATTAACAAAAGTTTATTGCGTTTAGTGATATTGTGCAGTAATGCACGGGACATAGGGTGTATGGGCGCCCTAGTTAGTTGAGATTTGCAGTATCACTCCAGAGGAGTAAACATGGACATTTATCAAATAAACGTAGGTGCATGAGAAAATTAGAAACTGAGATAAAATGAGACAAAGAGAATGTAGTGGCATTGAGAGAGAGGCGAGTCACCAAAAATTGAAGAATAGACGGAAATGAGTGATTATAGTGCTGAAAAGTACACGGAATGTCATTTTAGATTTTCGGGAATAATCTAGATCTACTATATGTAGAAGGGTAATATGCTGGGAGTTACATCTGAACACACTAAAGGCGTAAAAGTTTGACGTGAATAGTCAGGTATGATTGCAGAAATCTTCCATGAACGGAATAATCACTAGCTTGAATGGTAGAGTATAGGCAGTCGGACTAAAGAGTACCATTAGTGAAAGTATACGGGGTACAATGTAATGTTCCAAAGTTTGGAAAGTTGTGGAAATGTATGTGTATTAATAAAAAATGAATAATGTAACTGACACATGGGGGTATTAGGGTTTTCCTTAGTAGAACCGTGAGTAGAGAGGCTCACAATAGTAAAAAAAGGGGACGAAATCGCAAAGTGTTATGTAGACACCAAGGTGAACTGGTAGATTTACTGATGAAATGTTTTGATATGTGATGACTAAAGCGAATTAGTCACTAGATGGATGGTAAGGGAAAATCGTTAAACTGAAGGATACGGTGAGTAGAGATAACGGGAACGGTGAAACAACATGACTAAGATAGTAAGATTACACGAGGTGCCACTTGGGTTCATGTTCGACTGGGACAAAACTTTTCTTCCTCGATTTTGAGAGAGTGTTTAGGAGGCTATGGGTATGTAGATGCGATTACGTACGACCTATCACCCGTAGACTGATGGGAAGACTGAAAGGACGAATCGGATGTTAGGGGATATATTATGGATGCGTGTACTTGATTTTAAGGGAGGATGGGAGTAGTACCATCCACTGATGGAATTTGTGTACAATAACTCCTATCAGTTTACTATCGACGTGGCTCCATATGAGGCATTATACGATAGGCCTTGCCATTCTCTTGCTTGTTGGATAGAGGTGTGGGACAACAAGCTACTTGGGCCAGCGTGTATTCAGAACACAAAGATTAAGATAATTAATTTTTGTATACGGGTATCCCAACATAGATAAAAAGCTACATTGATATAAAGTGGTTCTTTCGAGAGTTTGATGTGGGCGATCAGGTATTACTGCGTGTGTCTCCTATGAAGGGGATAATGAGATTAGGGAAAATAGGAAATTAGCGCCAAGGTACGTTGGGCCATTCCCTATTATCGAGTGAATGGGGCCAGTGGCATATAGACTCGATTTATAGGAGCACTTGCATTGTATTCATGATGTGTTCCATATTTCTTCGCTGAGATGGTATCTCTAGGATGAGTTGGCTCACACTTACTTTGCACTGAAGGAGATTTACTTACAACCTGATTATTCGTATGAGGAAAGACCGTAGGCTATCTTTGATAATAGCGAGAGGACATTGAGGTCGAGTGTAGTTTCACTTGTGCATGTCTAGTGAGAACATCATAATGTCGATGAGTCTACATGGGAGCACGAGGATGAGATGCGCTAGAAATATCCAAGGTTTCTCTTAGAAGTTATACTTTTATTTTTCGAATTTTGGGACGAAATTCCGTTATAAGGGGAGAAGTATGTAACACGCCGTTTTTTTAATGATTTTTAAAAAATGGATTAATTAAATTAGATATGGGAAATAAATTGATAATTAATTCGGATTAAAATAAATATTAACTAGCGAGGCAAGGGTTAGTATTTATTGATGTGAATTATATTGAATATTACTTAGCAAGTAAAGTAATATATGATTACGAATTTATTAAAATTTTCGAGAGTAAAAAATATGACAGGTACAATAATTAAGCCGGGACGCGCATGTCATTCGTATTGGGACTCAATTTAATGAGATAGAAAACAATTTATTTTTAAGTCACCCAAATGGTCATTTTGAATGCGCTAAAGTTTTTGGAAGGGTCAGGATAGTCACAAAAGTCTACTCGGGGGTTTAGTTTGGGTATTGGGGAACTTTTAGGCCATGTTGGCATCCCGGAGGGGTATTTTTGTCATTTGTATTTTTAGACTAATTAAACCCACGAATTTTCTAAGTGGTTCAGGTCTGATCAGATAAGGGAATTAGATCTAGTTACATGAGAAATTAAGAGAAGCCAAAGAGAGACCATAGGAGGAAGATGAATGAAATTCCAAGGTTAAAACCACCTTCTTGCACCACTGACGCGACTGAAAATGTGTCTCAGAAATGCGTTCACTCTAGGTTCAAGTGTAAGCCTATCGCTCAAATAATAATCTGAAAAGTCGGGTATCGATCCTCAGGGAAAAAGGACAACGAAGTTGTGACGATGAAAAAATACGGAGGAATCCTAACCTTGACTCTAAAAATAAAGGGAAAATGATTTGATTTTGGGAATGATTACAGCTAAGTGCAAGGATGAAATTATGAAAAATGCAACTACAATAAGTTACCTAAAATATGAATAAAAATTGATTTTGAAACTTTTGACAAAGTGATGGGAAAAACGAGGACGGGAATACAATCCCCCAACCCTAGTGTAGTGCAGTGGTAATATTAATCATAAATTTATCTGATTGATCTGACCCGGAATTTAGTACTCCCAAGCATTATGTATACGAGGTTTAAGCCCGCGTCACACCTAATCTGAGGATGAGTAAATCAGTATCGCGATAGTGACACTCAAATTGCACTCTAAATCATCACGAGTACCCAGAGGCAAACGTGATATAAAGATCTACAATTATTGTGTCATTATGAGATACGATCATAGTCAATCAATAAATTCATCGAATTAATTTTACACACATACACTAACACCTCAGGTTGGGTTCATGTACCCCGACCTTGGTAAATCTAGCCTAACATGTTGAATTTAATGAAAACATTAATTGAAGTGCAGGAATTCATGATTAATCTAAGAAAAGTGATAATTAGATGTAGAAACGAATTAGAACTAAAAATTACTCACTAAAATTATCCAAACAATAAGTGCAATAATGAATGAGGCCGATACTCTTAAAAATTACTGGATCAATCTTCAATTCTTGAAATAAAACTACAATTCTTAGCTAAACTAGGGTTTTTGGAAAAGAAGCAGGAAACCCTACTAATTCTTCATGTCAATAACTACAATAAATCGGGTCTTAAATACCCTACAATAATATCGGAAGTCAACTGCACTAAGAGCCTTTTTAGGAAGAGAGAAGATTTCCAGATCTCGACGACCGGACCGGTCCGGGTCTTAGGCGGACCGGTCTGCCCCAGGTGGATCGGTTCTTTTTATTTTGGGGTGGACCGGTCTGGGGGCAGACCGGTTCTTTTTATTTTGGCCTCCTTCGGTTTGCATGCGATTTCGGGGTCTTCTGGAGTTTGGCAAGGCGGACCGGTCCGAGGTAGGGGCGGACCGATCCGGCTATTTGACTTTCTGGCTCATCTTTGACTGCTCATAACGTTTGTTTCGGGATTCCGATTGGGGTGCCGTTTCTTCCTTTGTGCTCGTGAATGAGATGTCTTCAACTTCTCTTTAGGTACCTCATCTGAATTCCGTGTAGAAATTATGCTTTTGCCCTTGAGACTTTTCTTCTTTCTTTCTTGATTCTACCGATTTCCTTCTTTCGTTTCTTGACATCAAATACCTGCAAAATCACTACAAAAAACCAGAAACTCGGTGTACTCATTAGGATCAGTCAGTAGCACAGTTATGAGATAAATCCAACTCAATTACGTTGTTCGAGGTGCTAAAAGTAACTAAATCAAGGGATAAATTAGGAAGAATTTATGCCTAATCAAACCCGCCCTAACTTAGAACTTTGCGCATCCCGAGCAATGTAAAAGAATCCTAGCATGGCACAACTCTTTTCAAAATCATTTTATTGGGATAAAATTCCTTTTTTGCTGCCAAGCGATTGCATTTAGCGTATGCAACAAGCCGTTAAACCCCTAGGTTACCCTAGTAGGACGAGTGCTGTCTCGTGAGGGTTTGTAGAGAATATACCCACAAAATTCGACTCAAAGAGAATTCAAAATATGCAAAAATTGTGCAATTTAAACTTTTCCAGAAAATATTCATCATCAAGTCATATTTACAAGTCTCAAACCGTGGTGTGTGTGTGCGTAGCCAGAAATATAACCGCTAATTTCCACTGATTGATCATTACGTTACTTATCCGAAAATTCGTTTTGATTTCAATTTCTCACGGAATGCTCTCATATACGAATCTCTCGAATTATGGCTAATCTCTTGGTATGCGTGTTATAAAGAGTGAATGTAATGAAAGCAAAATCACGCATACGGTTAGAAAGACAGAAATTTTGTAGTGAAAGGACCTCATCAAAGGATTGCAGTTTTAAAAACGGGAACATTGCTTTTATTTCGCGCACTTAATCTCCTTTATTATCTTTTGGTGTATTAGCTCTCCACACGGTAACCAATTTTGCAATTTAGACTCGGTTAGGACTTTTTCGGGTTGTAAGGTATATGGGGTAAAATGACAATTGTCGGGAAGGTTGGAATTGGAAAAATCATTAATGATGTCCATTTGTGCTTTTTCCGGGCTATTGCTCAATTTTTTTTTATTTTAATTTATTTTTATTTTTGTTGAGCATATTTATTTATTTCTTGCCCCTTTTTATGCACTTTCCGGACTTAATTTCTGAATTTTCTCATTTTTCACAATTCTGCCTATTTGGGTTTTTCGGGTTATCAAACGATAGGGGTAATTTGTTTGGCTCAAATTGGTTTACAAATGAGGGCCTACTTCATTGCCCAAAATGCCAATTGCGTTACCGTATGCGTTTCGAGATGAATTTTACGTTTAGAGATCAATTTGGCACGTTTTTCAAAGCAATATTACACACATTTTTCAAAACCGATCAAAATGAAAGGATTGAGATCCTTGACAACTTTTTAGGCACTGAAAAGAACTTTGAGTTTACAATTAACTCGGATTGATTTAAAAACTCGCAAAAAGTGATAGGCTCGAATCTCAACGAGTTTGTTAATCTCCACACTTATTCGTTAAGTCGTCAATTTTCGTTCAATTTCCATCTTTGGTCAATTTTGGCTTTGTGTACGCTGAATTTTACAACTTGAGACGTCAATTCGACTTTTAATGATATTTTTGAAAATTTTGAATTCCAATTTTTATTTATTTTGAACAAAAATATTTTTGGGTTTTTCAAAATTTTATGATTTTTTTTTTGAAACCTTTTGGGCATTTTGGAAAATTTGTGAAGTTTTAGAAATACGCACTTGTGACCCCCCTAACTTAGACTTTTGCATTGTCCTCAAGAAAAAAAGGACTGAAATCTAACTCAAAGCGAATAAAAAGTGCGGAAAAATAAAACAAACAAATAGAGAAAATGCAGTTTTTATTACAACAAGACTGTGTTACATGTGCAGGGGAAAACATACAAATGTGAATCAGGGAGAAATAAAGAAAAAATGTTGCCAACACCATATAAAGCTTCACCGGGGTGGGGGATGGGAGGAACCGGGCACGTTGGGGTCATAGGGGTTCTGGTATAGGAAGGTAGTGGCTCATTAGGATCCCCTAAGCGCCGATAGATGTCCGCTTGGAAGCGGAGAACAATGCTCATGTCGCGCTCTTAGTTGGTCTGAAAGGTGTTGAAGTTGGTCTCGAGCGCCGACATACTCGCGGTTAGGTCCGTGCCCTCCTCATCAGCTGACTCTTCGTCCGGGCCGAGATCCCCCATCTCAACGTCTTCACCAGCTACCCCTATATCTTCCTCGTTGTCGCTCGAGGTAGCTTCCTCTTCGACATCATCACCCCGCCGAGCCCGGAGGGCGGCTAGCTGTTTGGCGCTTTTGGTGTGGGTACCTTGTCCGAAATGATCGGGGAGACGCGCAAGGTCGCTCGGCACCTCTATGTCAGCATCCTTAAGGATGGATGTGATTAATTGGGCATAAGGAAGTGGGGTGATGCCCTTCTCATCCAAGGACGCATTGATGATATCCACGTATAAGGTGCGGCCCAAATGGATGGAAGTGTGGGGGTCGAAGAGATGATATATCAAGGTAGCTTGTCGAGGCCGCATGGCAGAGTCATTGGATGTTTGCAATAGGTTGGCGCACACAATCTGAAATATAAGGCGTACCTTCTCGTTAAGTCGTCCAACGGCGACGGTTTGCCCCGCCCAAGTCACGTTCGGTGCAATGCGGTCCATGATAATGTCCTTGTCGACCGGGGGGACATTTTGGGGATAAGTGAATTCTTGGACATCCGGGACATCAAACTCGGCCAACTTGGCCGTGAGACGGGCCAAGGAAAAGGGTATGGGAGTCCCATCTACGAAAGCTTCGGCCTTGAATTAGCCCATCCGGACGAGTGTACCATAGAATGAGCGGACTTCGGTTGCCCAAACCGCTCCGTGAGGTTGGTTGAGGAAACAACACCAACCCCGGGCCATGAAAAGAGAGATGACGGAGTTGGACATTGCTTCCCATTGGACCGCGCACTCCATATGGAGTTTGCGGCCCATACCGAAGTATTAAGCGCATCATCGCTCCTCTTGGCGGGAGAGGTACTCGCCGTGACCGGAGGGGTGGATCACGGTGGAGTCGTATTTGGTGGGGGAAGCACGAGGGGCCATGGAAATAGGAGGGAAGTAGTGATAGAAAAACTAGAGAGGAAGAAGAGAGGATTTAGGTTGAAGGTGTGAGGAGAAAGGGAGGATTGGAGGTGTATTTATAGTGGAAAGGGGAGGGGAAAGGTTGGTTTTGGAGGGAAAGGGTTTGGAGGGAAAAGGGGATGAATTTGGGAGGGAAAGGTTGGGGTTGGGAAGAGGAAAAATGGGTTGGAGGGAATGAATGGGATTGGGGGGAAAGGGTGTGAATCTAGGGAAGAGGAAGAGGCAAGTCTGCAGAAGGCGGACCGGTCCGGCCTTTTGACTTTTCAAACCCTCGACAGGCGGACCGGTTCCTTTAAAAATAAAAGGAACCGGTCCGGGGATGGACCGGTACGCCTGAAAAAGGAACCGGTCCGCCCCAGGATTATTTTTGGGCTGGACTTCTGTTACTCCGATTTCGAGCTCTCTTCTTCAAAAAATTTCACGTTCCCGATATCCTCTTTATCAAAATGAACTACTACCCTCTCGATTTCACTGGTCAACACCCTTTGACTCAGAATTCCCAAAACACACGAATGCTTCGCCCGAACGAAACCTAGTCCTAACTATGCTCAAAACAGCCACGACTCTTACACACATGACTCTCACCCCATACGTGTCGGGGGTACGACGACCTCACTTCAATAACTCACTCAACCCCGTAAACGGGGTCCGACAACCAGCCGGTGTCGACTTCTTCTACACACGCCTCTAGATATGGCTTTAGGCGTTTTGCATTCACTTTGAATGTATTTCCCCCTTTTAAATTGTCTAGTTCAACAGTTCCGTGGGGAAAAACATTCTTCACGACGAATGGGCCAGACCAACGTGACCGCAATTTGCCAGGAAAGAGGTGAAGCCGAGAGTTGTAGAGGAGAACTTTTTGCCCGGGGAGAAACTCTTTTCGTCGAATGATGCTATCATGAGCGAGTTTCATCCTCTTTTTCGAAATTTTGGCATTCTCATACGCATCATTGCGTAGTTCTTCTAACTCATTCAATTGAAGCTTGCGGGCTTCACCGGCCTTGCCCAAGGCATAATTCAATTGCTTAATCGCCCAATACGCCTTTTTTTCGATCTCAACAGGAAGATGGCAAGGTTTTCCATACACAAAGAAGAAAGGGGACATGCCGAGTTGATTCTTATATGCGGTACGGTAGGCCCATAGCAAATCGGTCAATCTAAGGGACCAATCTTTCCGGGTAGGATTAACGGTCTTTTCAAGAATGTTCTTGATTTCCCAATTTGCTAGCTCGGCCTGTCCATTCGTTTGTGGGTGATATTTCGTTCCAACCTTGTGAACGACACCATACTTTCTCATAAGCTTCTCGAATGGCCTATTGCAAAAGTGCGTACCATTATCGCTAATTATTTCTTTCGGTGCACCGAAGCGGGAAAGTATGTGTTCCTGCAAGAACTTTATCACCACTTTGTTGTCATTAGTCTTGGTAGCTATAGCTTCCACCCATTTAGAAACATAGTCAACCATGACGAGGATGTACAAGAAACCAAAGGATGGAGGGAAAGGACCCATGAAGTCAATACCCCAACAGTCGAATATCTCAATGATGAGTATAGGGGTAAGAGGCATCATGTCTCGTCGAGTGATGGCTCCCATACATTGACACCTATTGCATGATTTCCAAGCATCGTTCACATCCCGGAAGGTTGTGGGCCAATAGAGGCCGCATTACAGAATTTTAGGGGCCGTCTTACTCGTCGAAAAATGACCTCCACAAGCTTCCGAATGACAAAACTGGATGACTTTTGGGATTTCGTCATCCGATACACATCGTCGGATGATTTGGTCTGCACAGTATTTAAAAAGTAAAGGATCATCGTAAAAGAACATGCGCGACCAAGTGAGAAATCTCTTCTTATCTTGCAGTGTCCAGTTGGGAGGGACGGCTCCCGTGACAAGATAGTTTAGTATGTCCGCAAACCAGGGATATGAAGAGGTAGCAAAAAGATGCTCATCCAGAAAATGTTCATCTATGGGTATGGGATCACTAGGCACGTCGAACGAGAGCCGAGATAAATGGTCGGCAACGACGTTTTCTACTCCTTTCTTATCTTTGATGGAGAGAATGAACTTTTGTAGGAGTAGGATCCACCTTATGAGGCGCAGCTTGGCGTCTTTCTTCGCAAGTAGATACTCAAAGCTGCGTGGTCGGTGAAAACAGTAATAGGAGAACCAATGAGATAGGACCTAAACTTATCGAGGGGAAAAACTACCGCTAGCAACTCCTTCTCCGTGGTAGAGTAGTTGAGTTGAGGTCCGGTAAAAGTCCGACTGGCGTAGTAGATGACATGAGCTTGCTTATCTTGACGTTGTCCCAAAACAGGCCCGATCGCGTAATCACTAGCATCACACATAAGTTCGAATGGTAAGGACCAATTCGGAACTTGCATGATGGGGGCGGACACAAGCATGTTCTTCAATTTGTCAAAAGAACTTTGGCATGCTTCAGTCCACTCAAATGGGGAGTCCTTCATGAGTAAGTTGTTTAAGGGCCTAGCGATGGCGCTAAAGTCCTTAATAAACCTTTGATAAAACCCCGCATGACCCAAAAAGGAGCGCACGTCTTTCAGCGATTTCGGTGGGGGAAGGTCAGCTATGACATCTATCTTTACCCTATCAACTTCTATTCCGTTGGATGAAACAATGTGGCCAAGAACTATTCCCTCGGTGACCATGAAATGGCACTTCTCCCAATTCAACACTAAGTTCTTTTCCACGCAGTGGGTAAGTACTTTTTCCAGTTTTTCTAGACAATGATCGAAAGAGGTGCCAAAAATGCCGAAACCGTCCATGAACACTTCGAGTCCTCTATCGACCATGTCGCTAAATAAGCTCAACATGCACCTCTGAAAGGTCGCAGGTGCATTACACAAGCCAAATGGCATACGTTTGTAGACAAACGTACCAAAAGGGCAAGTGAAGGTCGTCTTCTCCTGGTCAAGTACATCTACCTCAATTTGGGTATACCCGGAATAACCATCAAAGAAGGAATAGTAAGGGTGGGCCGCTACTCTTTCAAGCATTTGATCAATAAATGGAAAGGGGAAATGGTCTTTCCTGGTTCCCGCATTGAGTTTTCGGTAATCAATGCAAATGCGCCACCCGGTGGTGGTACGTTGGGGAACTAACTCTCCCTTGGCATTCTCGATCACAGTCATACCCGACTTCTTCGGGACGACTTGAATAAGGCTTACCCACTTACTATCCGAGATTGGGTAGGTGATCCCGGCATCCAACAATTTGATTATTTCGGTTCTCACAACTTCTTTCATGTTGGGATTCAGTCTTCTTTGCATTTCTCTAGAAGGTTTGACATCCTCTTCGAGATGGATCTTATGAGTGAAAATTAAAGGACTTATCCCCTTTAAATCAGCTATGCACCAACCAAAAGCACTTTGGTGCTTCCTCAGAATTTTCAATAATTTACCCTTCTGCCCTTCATTTAGGCTAGAGGAGATTACAACAGGAAATGTCTCATCCTCTCCTAGATATGCATATTTAATATGGGAGGGAAGTTTCTTTAACTCGAGGGTTGGAAATTTTTCACTGGAGGGAACCATGTGTGTATCCCTCGGAGGTAATTCCTCGAATCTCGAAACCCAATTAATCTCTCTCACGTCCTCGTCCGACATACTCTCATCGAGTAGATCGCTCAATTCTTCAACCTCCCTCTCGAAGGCGGTGTACGTACCCTCACTCTCGTGTCTCACCACTAAACAGGATTCTAAAGCATCGCCACAGTAATTCTTCTCAAATTACTCCTCTACTATCTCATCTATGAGGCTCACCGCGTTAAGATCATCTTCCTCCCCTGCATTTTGGGATATGTGGAAGATGTTGGTATCCAAGGTCATGCTCCCAAATGTGAGTTGCATTCGCCCATTCCTAGTATTGATGATTGCGTTAGCCGTAGCTAGGAAAGGTCACCCAAGGATGATGGGAACATGATTACTCGAGTGGAAGGAGGGCTCCGTGTCCCAAATGACAAAATCCACTGGAAATTAGAAAGTGTCAACTTTAATGATTACATCCTCGACTATACCTCGTGGGATCTTAACTGTTCGATCCGCTAATTGGAGAGTTACTTTCGTGGGCTTGAGGTCGCCCAAGTCAAGTTGCCTATAAATGGAGTAAGGGAGTATATTTACGCTTGCTCCCAAGTCAAGTAAGGCTTTTTCAATTTTATTCTCCCCAATGATGCAGGATATGGTGGGTGCACCGGGATCCTTGAACTTAGGCGGGAGTTCATTTAGTAGGATGGAGCTCACATTTTGTGCTAGAAAGACGTTCTTCTTCACTTTCATATTTCTTTTAACCATTAGCAAGTCTTTGATGACTTTTCCATATGCTGGAATTTGTTTAATGGCCTCAAGGAAAGGTAAATTAAGCTTGACTTTCTTTAGCACTTCTAACACGTCATCACGTGGGTTTCCTCTGTGGGAGGGAAACAACCTTTGAGGAAACGGTGCTGCGGAAGGCGGTTTCACCACTACCTCTGGCTCATTAGAAGCTTCTTGGTCACTCTCATTCAAGGGGACATCTTCGGCCTCTTTCGTGATGGGCGAAATCTCCTTGGCTTTCGTTGTGTTGGGTGGGGGAGGTGATAAATCAATAACTCTCCTACTACGAAGAGTGGTTACAACTTGACATTGCTCCTGATGTTCAGTGGAGGTGGATCTAACGCTAGTTTGACCTTGGGGAGGTCGTTGGCCTTGGGCAGGAAATTTGCCCTTCTCTTGAACACTCAATGAGGATTGTATTTTAGACAGATTCACATTTATGTCGTCGATCAGACGATCTTATTAGGCATTGGTTGCGGTATGGTTTGCAATGAATTGATTCATGGTATCCTCGAGAGTTCTCCACTGTGGTGGGATATAATTTCATTGAGGTGGTGGTGCTTGCACATGTCCTTGCATGTGTGGAGTTTGTTGAAAGTGTTGTGGTGGAGGAGGGGCAACATGCGAAGGAGGGTTCATTGCGGCATGTTGTTTACCATAGCTAAAACCGGGATGATTTTTCCAAGAAGGGTTATACGAATTCCCGTGCGGGGCACCGAAATTTCCCTTAAAACCTCCTACACCACTAACTTGCTCTTGCAGCATTGCTTTGTAGGCAGGTATCGTCGGGCATTCCTCAGTTGAATGTCCCGCCTCGCAAATAGCACACACCTTTACGACTGGGTTTGGAATGGGTCCAGCTGGTCCTTTTCCATATATCTCGCACAGATCTCGAAATCCTATCTCAAGAGTCTCTAATCGGCTATCCGTCATAGAATTCTTATCTACATGGAATAGACCGGATGCTGACGGAGTAGTGGTCACTTATCTATTTTGATTTTGAGTGTTGGGATCAGAAGTGTCCCAGGATTGGGTAGTCTCGACAACATACCTTAAGTGAAGCTCAGCGTCCTGGGTATCTAAATCGATAAACGGACCACTTCCCATTGTTTCAAAAAGTTGTTTGGAATTAAGATTCAACCCATTATAGATAAAAGAGATGACTTGCGCTGAATCAAATCCATGATGGGGGCATGAAGAAACTAACTCGTTGAAACGTTCATAACATCGATGGAAGGACTCATTTTCAGCTTGTCTGAATGCTTGAATTTGAGCCTTTATGGAGATTGTTCGATGTGGTGGGAAGAATTTCTTGAGAAATTTCTACTGTAGCTCATTCCAGGATGGAATTGATATTGGAGGTAAAGACCATAGACAGGCCTTAGCTTTATCTTTGAGCGAGAAAAGGGAAGAGTTTGAGGCGGATTACCTCTTGTGTGCGGATTTGATCATTTAGAGTATCACACACGTCCTCAAATTCCCTAATATGGAGGTATGGTTTTTTCAGAGTCCATACCGTGGTAATGCGGTAGCATCTGGATCATCCTATTTGTCAAACGGAATTGCTCGGCATTATACGGGAGTATAATACATCCCGGAGTGACAGTACGCTCGGGATATAAGAATTCTCTAATCGGACAGAATGGGGGCTCTTCCTCACCGGCGGGTGCACTGCTGTGTTGAGACATCTCTCCCTCACTTACTGACTCGGTGTTCTCATTGGGGTTCTCTAAGTGTGTCCTACGAAGGGAAAGGGAGTGTTATCGGAGACTGAGTGCGACGGTGTGGGAGGTGGGATCCAAACCTGTGGGGCGTTTGGAGTGTGGGGACTATTAGGATTATACTCAACAAGTGGATTTTCGTGAATACTGGTTGGAGTATTATGGGGTGTGGGAGTGGTTTCAGAATTTTTCATTAAATCTTAAGAGAGATGATGGTGAATCTTTTTGTGTTTTTTTTTTATGTTTTTTGGATTTTTGGAATTTTTGGTCAAAGCTTTGGATTGACACAATCTAATCCTAAGTCTACCTAATTCCCCGGCAACGGTGCCAAAAACTTGACGCGACTAAAAATGTGTCTCAGAAATGCGTTCACTCTAGGCTCAAGTGTAATCCTGTCGCTCAAGTAATAATCTGACAAGTCGGGTATCGATCCTCAGGGAAAAAGGACAACGAAGTTGTGACGACGGAAAAGACGGAGGAATCCTAACCTCGACTATAAAAATAAAGGGAAAATGATTTGATTTTGGGAATGATTACAGCTAAGTGCAAGGATGAAATTGTGAAAAATGCAACTACAATAAGTTACCTAAAATATGAATAAAAATTGATTTTGAAACTTTTGACAAAGTGATGGGAAAAACGAGGACGGGAATACAATCCCCCAACCCTAGTGCAGTGTAGTGGTAATATTAATCATAAATTTATCTGATTGATCTGACCTAAAATTTAGTACTCCCAAGCATTATGTATACGAGGTTCAAGCCCGCGTCATACCTAATGTGAGGATGAGTAATCAGTATCGCGATAGTGACACTCAAATTGCACTCTAAATCATCACGAGTACCCAGAGGCAAACGTGATATAAAGATCTACAATTATTGTGTCATTATGCGATACGTTCATAGTCAATCAATAAATTCATCGGATTAATTTTACACACATACACTAACACCTCAGGTTGGGTTAATGTACCCCGACCTTGGTAAATCTAGCCTAACATGTTGAATTCAATGAAAACATTAATTGAAGTGCAGGAATTCATGATTAATATAAGAAAAATGATAATTAGATGTAGAAACGAATTAGAACTAAAAATTACTGACTAAAATTATCCAAACAATAAGTGCAATAATGAATGAAACCGATACTCACAAAAATTACTGGATCAATCTTCAATTCTTGAAATAAAACTACAATTCTTAGCTAAACTAGGGTTTTCGAAAAAGAAGCAGGAAACCCTACTAATTCTTCGTGTCAATAACTACAATAAATCGGGTCTTAAATACCCTACAATAATATCGGAAGTCAAATGCACTAAGAGCCTTTTTAGGAAGAGAGAAGATTTCCAGATCTCGAGGACCGGACTGGTCCAGATCTTAGGTGGACCGTTCTGCCCCCAAGGCGGATCGGTTAATTTTATTTTGGGACGGACCGGTCCGGGGGCAGACCGGTTCTTTTTATTTTGGCCTCCTTCGGTTTGCATGCGATCCGGGGTCTTCTGGAGTTTGGCAAGGCGGACCGGTTCGAGGTAGGGGCGGACAGGTCCGGCTATTTGACTTTCTGGCTCATCTTTGACTGCTCATAACTTTTGTTCCGGGATTCCGATCGGGGTACCGTTTCTTCCTTTGTGCTCGTGAATGACATGTCTTCAACTTCTCTTTAGGTACCTCATCCGAATTCCGTGTAGAAATTATTCTTTGGCCCTTGAGACTTTTCCTTCTTTCTTTCTTGATTCTACCGATTTCCTTCTTTCATTTCTTGACATCAAATACCTGCAAAATCACTACAAAATACCAGAAACTCAGTGTACTCATTAGGATCAGTCAGTAGCACAGTTATGAGATAAATCCAACTCAATTACGTTGTTCGAGGTGCTAAAAGTAACTAAATCAGGGGATAAATTAGGAAGAATTTATGCCTAGTCAACCACCACCATCATCGAATTTTAGATCGGAAAAGGAGAAATACCATTGGGATCATCTTCTTCAATGGATTAGGCCTAATACAAGAGGCAAGTCTTTAATCCTGCAAATTTATAGAATATATAATATCCATGTTAGAGTAGGATGAATTTATTCTGAAAGTCATGTGATTTTAATGAACTTTTGAAGACATATATCATTATCTTGGGTGAAATTGATATGAATAGGATCCTCCATGTAGGTAGGATGAAATCCACAAAATTATATTGAATCTTGATGAAGAAATCCGAGTTTTGATGGCTATAATTGAAATGTAGAAAAATTTCTTGAATTCGAAGAAGTCTATGAAACTGGGTAAATTAAACCATCGTTTTAGAGACTATTTAAGGCGTTTTGGTGCCGAAAATGGCAATTCTATCCGAGCTACCTCATAGAAAATCCCATTTCTGTATTTCACGGTCTGAAACGTTTTTTTCCCAAAACAACTTCGAAATGCCTCAAAACTGCATTTTAGAAATCTGGGCAGATTTATGGGTAAATTTTAAGAAATGTTAATTTTAGTCGTTATTTTGTTGGAGGTTGCCTAGATTAAGTGATTGTGATCATTGTTATATAATAAGGATATTAGTCCTAAAGTGGAGATTAGGTTTACATAAAGTGAGACAAGTAAATATTAGGATAATTGATAAAATATTCGTAACTGATAAATGAAGGAAAATTCGAGAAGGGTGACGTAGTGATGAGTGAAACTATGTTTATGACCAGTAGTGATGACGATAATAAATTCTTAAGAAATAATAATGAAGGGGTAACTAGGGCCCTCAGAGTTGTGTGAAAATTCATATAAATACGATGAGAGATATAATTAAAATTTAATAATACGTAGGATATTCGGGAGATAAATATACTACATATAAGACTTGTGATATGGGACGTGTGTGTATATATATATAGGTTGTGTTTATACCTATTGAATTATTTCTTATGTGTATGACATACCTACGTTGATTGACATCACAGGAGGTTTCCGCGTTGGGACAGTCATATCCTAATGATTCTATTGGTGGATTTTGACTTGTACCTCATAACATAGAACCTAGGAAAGGCCTATCTGTGTGAACGATAAACGGGTGGTCATATGGGTGTGTAGGTATGTAAATATCCCATATTTATGTTTCAAGAGAGATATATAACCAACTGTCTTTTATATGGTGCGTGATGAACCAGGACTTTGTATATTAGTATGCATGCACCGCAGGTCTCAGCTTAGGGGTGTCCTAGTAGTATATATATATATATATATATATATAATAGAGTGATAAATACATATATACTTGTGATTTATTTTACTGTGTGTGGTATGCTAGTTCCGTAGCTTAGCCTTTGGGTGCCGTGTCAGTTTATATACTATGAGTGTGATAACTATATATATACTCATGGTTATTCTACTTTGTTGGCCAAGTAGATGATAAAGATAAGGAAATATAATAAAATTTAAGTATGTGGGAACTTAAATGAGTAATGAAATATTCATAAGTGGTTAATCGATTTTGAGAATTCGATAACGTATTATTTAGGTAACATGGGTGGTCATGATGAGTTAGTATGTGTTGTAAGATATTTGAGTCAGACTAGTTAAGAAGGATGACATAACTAGGATGAGTTAGAAATATGCGTTATGCGTGCACATTAGTTGAGAGGTGATAATTTCAAGTTAGAGTACGAGTATCTAACATGCATATAATATCTACTAATTACGCATTTTAAATACTTGCTAAAATATTTTATAATATTTTCACTCGGGCACTGACCCGTTTCTTGTAAATCTATTTTTCTATTGTACAATCCATTTTAGGTGTCCAGCCACAAGGACACTAGGCATATGCTATTGGATAATTTGACGTGATGCAACTACTGTGGAAGTTGCAGGTCCCCAATATTGGACACTTCCACATCTATCCTTTCAGTTTTCGATGTAGTCATTCGCAGTTAGGGCACATTTTCCATTCTTATTTATTATTCATTTATGAGGCATTATACTATTTTATTTCAGTTGATGGGATTTGGATTTATTATTCGATTAGTTGTATTAAGACATTTGAATAAGGACATTTATTCCAATATTGTTTATTCAATCAGATGGTTTCTCATTTATTATAGTTGTATTCATTAGTATGGTGAATATGATAAATGGTTGGATAATATTTAAATGTTGAAAAGTTTTTCACACTAGATTAATTAATTATTAAGTGATTAGTAAGTGTTTTTCGACTGTGATGCTAAGAATGAACCAACTGGATACTCTCATGTAATTTAATGAAGGACTGATCACTCAGTATTTAATTGGGCAAGATGTCATATGATGATCATATGTTGCACACCCTGATGAGAAAATCTTGAAGTTTTGAAGATTTGATGTTGAAGATTTTTGAAGAAAAGTTTTTATCTTACATGTTTAGTACCTTTTTTAGTTTTGGGATCATAGGAGGGTTTTAGATCTGTGTAGGCATTTTGATTTGATAATTCGGATATTTTTATTTTGTACCGGCATAGACATAGGGGTATATTTGTAAAGAAATATTTTATAAGTTTTTTTACATTAATGTATGTTGTATACTGCTAAAACCCAGTTTGAAGATATGTGAAGACGGGTTCGAATATCAAAGTTCATCAACATTCAAAGCCTCTGCGAGATTAATTTCGGTAAGGTTATTTTTTTTTTACTTTAAGGTTCATTTAATGTGTTGGAATATTCTTCTGAAATATTTTCCAAGTGTTGAGGCGTAACTTTACTTCAAATGGATGTTTTTCTAATTGGAGAGGCAAAACATGTTTTATGCCAACGTCATTCAAACGACATCAATATGTTGTTCGAACGACATAAGGATGTTGTGCGAAGCTCGTTCAAGCGACACATGTCTTCGTTCGAGTGAAATTAACACTTTGTTCAAGCGACAACACCAACTCAAGTTTTTTATATAAAGCCTGTTAAATGATTCCTTTTTCGTTAAGAAGACCTGTCGAATTTCTTTCTGCACAAACTGCAAGTAGCATATTACCTTTGTCTTCTTCATTAAGGGTTTTGATCCTTTGTTTTCAGTTCACAAAAATCCCGATCTTTAGTGAATTGGTTTTTGGAGCCCGAGATACACTTTTGTTGGAGTTTCTCTTGTAGTTAGGATAACCTACTGCAGATCTAGGTGGCACTTGGGGGAGGTACTGAGATGACGTTGACTTCTTGTCATAGGGAGTACTCACGGATGCACACGGTCTGGTTCAAAACAGTGCGTTCTTATGGGTATCTACGAATATTCATTTCAGATTTTTCTTGTAATCATTGTAAGTATTATTAAGTGAAATAAAAGGTTTTCCCTTTTCGAGTTTATCCTGAAATCTGTGTGTCAGCTATTGTTTATGTTGGTTTTAGTGTACCCATGTAGTTGCATATTTTAGGGTTTAATTAAATTGGTTTAAAAAGTGACTCTAATTAAATAAGTTTACTATTGGAATTTACAAATTGGTTTTAAGCAATATCACACCACTTTCTCAAATGTTTCAAAGTTTTAGAGTTTCAAACGACTCATAGGAATCAAGCGGTACTTCTAATTGTTCAAAAACGGTAAACGAATATGGTGATGATATAAATTTAATCTCAAGTAATTCATCATCACAAATAGATTGAATTTCAGGGGAGAAAGCCTCACTTTCAATGAAATATTCTTTAAAATTTTAAGGTGTAGCACAAGTTTCAACCTCCTCATTGAATTCCACAAAAGAATTCATTTCATTGCAAAGTGATTCGATTCCCAAATCCACACCAATAATATTATCTCCACTTTGGGTGAAAATAAGGAGTTTTTTTTTTCCAAAGTAGGATTTCTTGGCTCTGGAACATTGGATTTCTCATTTGGTTGAAACTCTTCTTCAACTTCAAAAATATCAAAAGAAAAATCATCGTTGGATTCGAATAATACATCCAACTCAAGCTCTCCAAAATGATTTTCTTCTCGATATACGTTTTCAAGCATTTCATTCTCAATAATTCGAAGGCCCTCACGCACAGTAATAGGTGGAGGGGCGATTTTTTGAGAATGGAAAGATTAAGAACTAGTCCTAAATAAAGAACCATTAAATTACCGACATTACTTTAAAAAGATATGATTACCGAATAGTTTATAGATGGAAAATCCACGTAGAAAGGTTCTCATCCGAGAATTCAATGTTTCTTGGTGCTCAAATGTGCAATCCTGCAAAAAAGGTTAAAATAAATAATACATATACAAAAGAAAAAAATATTAAAAAATTATAAAAGAATTATAATTTATAAAACAATCCCCGACAATGACGCCATTTTTTATGAGGCATAAACTTCGTACTCAAAACATGTTATTGAGTGTTGACGCCTTATACAAAAAGATACCACAATTTGTCACACTCAAAATGGAAGTGTAGCGGCAAGTAGGGATCGAATCCACAGGAAACGGTAGTTAGGATTAAATTGTTTTAACACTTAGAAAAGGGTGAAAAGAAAAGATGATATTGTGTAAAAGGGGAAAACAAAAAGAAAAAGTTAACCATGCTTATTAAAACTAAATAAAGATTAATAAAACGTGATTAGGATCACATCCCCTCCATGGGCTAAATAACGCGTAAAAAGGATTTTGGTTCGAAAACATTTAGCCGAGAATATTCAATTGATTATAAACATCGAACATGAAGAACTTTAATCGAACAATGAAAGATTAAACTTTCACTCGAATATGATCACAAATGGATTAATTTTGAAATATCGCTATAAACACTAATGTTGCGTGACAAAGAATGTTAAACGCCTAATATTCCAACTTTAATACACAAGGTTTCAATAAATAGATTTTTACCCAAAGGCTAGATTTCAAAGCTCAACACCCATTAATGGCAGAAATGTGACCCCATCCTATAAAATAGCTTAAATACATATTTAAAACACATAAAACAACTAATTAACTATGGAAAATAAGAATTAAAAGAACAATAATAACTAATTAACAAAGAAATAAAAGTAACCAAAAATCAAGAAACGAAGTAAGTAAAGTATGTATTAACTAAAGAAATCAATGATTAGTAAATGATACTTACATAAATGGGTATAATCCCAAAGAGGCGAAGAGAGGAAAGCTTCAACAAAAATCCCCCAAAAATCTGATTTTCTAACCTAACTAATGTTAAAATGAAGTCCCTCACTTAAGAGGATGTTTACATATCAATATCCAACCAAAAGCCGCATAAAAATACACAGTTGAGGACTTGTACACGTTCTGAATCGATTTGGAACCTGGCAGTCCCATTCTCGATCCTGTACAATTATTGGTACGTCGCACGGTAATGGCTATAACTTCTTCATAAGGAATCAAAATGATGCATGCTCAGAACCAATGTGAATATAATTCAATTACCTACTTGATTCTATTTTGAAACCCTTCAAATTTCATAGTATAAAATAACCAAAATTCCATTGATGTATAAGAAAATGCCAAAACCTTCTGGAAACGAGCATAACTTCCTCGTTCGGGGTCAGAATGATGCACGGTCAGTGGCCATGAAAATATAATTTGATGATATATGTAAGAGGGTACTTTAGATTAAAGATGGAGGCATAACCCCTATTTGAGTATGGTAACGATAAGCTAATTGGACAAAGCTTCGGATTAATGATATGGCATGCAAACACAAACTTAATGAAGATAAGTTCAGTTTAAACTCGTAAATCTCTCGTGTATAACTCAGAAAGTGGTAGTGGAACTTAGAAGTAACTTAGCTAGAGGGAGAGAGAAGTAAGAACCCTAGATACACCTTGGTAGGCAGGTAGAAACACACCAAACACCCTCAAGAATCCATGTCAAGTATTAAAAGCTTCATAATAAATAACAATGGTGAGTGAGTAAACCCTTTAGTTTGCAATAACTCTCTCTGATGTGTATTATCTCTATCAATAATTCCAGAACTCTCAAAAGATCATCCTCTCCTAAAAGGTGGTTAGGGTCCTTAAATAGCCTCCCACACCATCCCTGAGGTGACTCAGTCATTAAAGACTGAAAGAATTCCCTCATAATTTATGTCACAACATTGAAAGCCTGATGCACTAGTTGTCTCCACGTCATAAATATTAAATGCCAGGACATGCCTTTTGCCTAACCATTGTGTGTTAGGGGCTGTTATCGCAAAGGTGGCTCACCAACTACCTGACAGCCCCAAATACCACGGTGGTTTACTCAAGTGCAGGCCTAACATTGGTTAGATGGCTAGTGACATCACCTATAGTAGATTTGACATTAAGTAGAGGGTTGTTTGGTTCATAACTCAACGCCCGATGGAACTCCAAGGTGATCTGTCAGTGGTTCCACGGTCAGGGTCCTTCAGTGTTTTACCAGGGTATCTAAGATGGTCAGGACAACCCCCAACAGTGCCTTACTTCTTAGTCCTCTAAACCAAGTCCTTCTAAAGTTCTTGCGGCAAGGTCATTCGATAGAGCATGAAAGCTCTCCCAGGCCCTGCCAAGCCTGGTCTCTCGCAAGTACCGTTTAACCTCACACAAACTCATTATTAATCATGTTACAACATTACAACCTTTATAGCTTATAGTCAACATAAAATAGAAATGCAATATGACTAATACAACCAACTAAAGTATGAGTTTCCACGCCAAGATGCCTCGCTGAGTTGCCGCGCTTGAGTTGCCACGCTTGAGCTGCTTCGGCTTAATCTCAAACACTTGCCAACTAAGCAATTATCCGTAATCTCAGGATTACCTTCAAGCCCCCTCTACATTTTCCCCTTCGTGGAGAAATTTGTTGGAACAAGAAATGTTTGTACGAAACTTCTCAATCCGATGAACGCTCTTTGCGTCAAATTTTTTTGGGTTCCTCTCTTCGTTAGTACCATAGCGATATAATCTCCTGGAAAAAGTAAAATTCTCCCCGATGTACCTGAGCCGAAGCACCATTGTCATTGGGGATTGGGATAAGGGACATCACCACTTTTTCCTCATACCGAGCCTCAATCGTTCTAGCTTTATTATTTGAAATTCTCCCGAAAGGCCTACTAACCTTCTCAAATACTCGTTTGGACTCCTAGTAAGTAAAATTCACCCTTGTGATGCTTTGCTGTGTTCGAAAAAGTAGAAATTCTTCCCGATGTAACTGAGTCACCCTTTAAACAACGTTTGGACATGTGGCGAGTGGACATCATAGTTTTTGTGAACCGTTGAGACATATTTTCCGTTAGGCATTAATGGATAAGTCTAACACCAATTTGGCTCCAAAACATAAACTTGGTTAGGAAGGCAACCATTTCCATTCCCCAAACGTCACTTCGTATTCGATGTGACGCTGTCTTTTTAGCTATCAAGACCCTTCTCGATGTACCACGTATTCATTTGAAATGATTATAGGTGGCCCTTGCATGTGCGATGCTGGGAAACTCCAACCGTCGAGTTTGAAACACTTCAAACGTCTCTTTTATTTTAAAACCCTTTTATATCTTCATCTTCTTTATCTTCTTCAAGCTCATCTCTTTCTTTTCAGAGAGAAATTATGTGCAAACTATGTGCAACATCCATTGTTGCCCCCTTCTTTACCCAGTGTCCTCATTCTCTTATCTTTTTGCACCACCATTTACGGTTGTGCTCCTCTCTCCTTGTTCTTATACCTCCTTCCCCGGCTGTACCACTCATCAGGACTTTCTCATGGCTTCTTCAAGTATTTCCAAGGTTGCTGCCACTACCCAACCAGGTTCCCCGTCTGCCACTGCTGGCATTACCATCGCCCTTAGCGGCGCTGCCCTGGTCGCTGATTGTCAAGAGTAACTGCGGTTCTATCGTCAGGCACCCATCTTTAAAAAAGAAGATGATAAATTTTTTGATGCGTGTAAGACCTTCCATTTCTCATCAAAGTCCGATCCATTACTGTTAGGTGATGAAGAAGTGGATTCATCGAAGTGGGGCTATCTTCCACCCGAGGGGCCTTTGTGCTTCCGTCTGGACCGTGGTGACTTTCCTTATTCCCAGATCGATTTCAAAGCACCTGGGGGTCACCAGCCCAATTGACTTCTTGGCACACATATATGTAGAGCTCCTACGCTACTGGCTTACGAAGGTTGGACTGCATCGAGCCTACTGGTTTGGCGAGTTCACCCTCTCGAAGCACAACGCGACACTTTAAGTGCTAGTCTCCCAATAGAACATCATAACCCACACCTTCTTCACTGCATCGGGGAGTTTACTGTTACGTTGGAGGATGTATGTGAACTCTTTGGGTTTGAGCCCATGGGCGAGTTCACCTATCACGATGAGCCTCTGGACGCCGAAGAGGCTGTTGATTGGGTTGAGGTGGATCGGATCTGCCGCAGTTGCACCAGTCCCTCTAACAAAGCCACATTTTCCTCCTTATCAATTATTTTTTCGAAGCTCCGATGCCGAAGGATGCTAGTGATGTAGTGAGCCATGTTAGAGGTACCTCCCTGGAACTTCCGCCCTAGATACTCGTACTTCTTTCACACTTTTTTCTGACTGGAAAGCCCGAAGATTAGCCCATGAGGGACCTAATAAATATTTCCGTTCGTTTGGCCAGAAGATTCAACCTACCTCTGGCCGCTATCGCCTTGGGATCCCACTACACCTGGTTGGATCGAACCCATATTGACATGGAGCGATCAGTGGGCGGTTATAACTTGGAGAATTTCGCCAACACCATCATATGGATTGGCTTCCTCTATACCCGCTTTCCTGCTATCGTTGTGAAGTCAGTTTCCCTACCCGTGAGCAAAGGTATTAAGCCCCCACGCCTCCTATTTTTCCACAAGAAGCAAAGCCAAAAGGAAATAATGGAGGTTTTTGACCACCTAGACACCTTTGTAATGAGGCCCTATAGTGAGTCAACTTTTGCCCATAGTTTGGACTTCTTTCCTTATGCAGGCACAATGATCAAATTTAACCCGGTTATAGAAGATCCCTCACAAGCTATAGTGCTTCTTTTCACCCCAGGGTTCCTCCCCTCTTATACTGAATGGGGATATACTTCTGAGCCTTACAAGCCTGATAGATGCAGCAGGCAATTTGGGTTCGACCAAGGGGCTCCTTGACATGTGTTCTAAGATAACCATTCCAAGGCCACCTTCATTGAGGCATGCACCTTTTATACTGCCGATGTGGTGCTTGGTGTGACATCCAACATTGATGGGCATGTCACCCTTTCGAGTGCTAGTAGGAAGGGATACATATCCACATTATTTTCCATGAAGTTCCATCTGGAGCAGTTGGCCATGATTCATGAGTACATCCAGTCCCCCCTCGATATCCCCCAGTCCTTTCCTTTTCTTCCTCTGAGCTGAATCTAAAGGTGAGCTCCGTGCTTGGGGTTGAGTTTCCCTTAAGTAAAACTATTAAGGAGTCTCCTCATGAACTATCCCCTCATTGCTCAATGATCCTAACTGCGACCCCCAAATCCAAGGCCGCTGCATCCCCCAAACCATCTATCCCAGCGACCAAAGCTGCCACGGGAGAAGGGCCTTCTGAGCCACCTGCTAAGAAAGCCAGGAAGTCCAAGTCTAAGAAGGATAAGGCCAAAGGTAAATTTAAAACTCCATTGTAAGCATTCCGAATTGCCTCCGTTCCACCTCCTATGTCTCTGAAACTAGCTGAAGAGCTGAGGAGGCGAGTAGAGGCCGAAGTTACCCGAATAAACTCTAAATTCCAACCGCGCACAGTGGCTGTTCCTCCTCCGAGTACATTCCCCAAAATTATGGTTGATCCTAGTGAGACATCAGCAAAAAGAAGAATAAGATCGAAGGTGCCTGAAAGCGGTGGTGCCACGGGCTCAAAAGGAAGACGCTGGGTACTAAGCCCGAGAAGAAATAGACATTTGAGCGACCTTCATGACCATCTCCTTTTGTCATTGCTTCTTCTCTACTTTCAACAGTGGTTATATCCTCCCGTTATCCCTTCGGATCTTAGGTATATATGCATACTTTATTTCTCATTCTTCTTTTCTTGACATAACGCCTTTACTTATTGCCTCATATCTTTGGTGCAGGGAGTTGAAGAATTTAGGGTCAGTCCTCCCAGTCCCCCTAGTCCCCCAGTGAGTCGTTTCGTGGGGGGACGTTGCAGTACTCCTCCAGCCACTGACGCCTTTCCCCGTTCTCCTTTAATAAGCCTCACCTATTCGCACCGTTCCTCCTCCCATCGATCGAGGGATGCCGGCACGAGTGCAGCTGAGATGTCTGTCCAGGCCGAGGCCACTGTTCCAGCTTCCTCTGAGTTACCTTTGGAGCGAGATGTCTCTCTGCCCCTTGTTGTGGTCGAAGAGAGTGCCCCATGGGTAAATTTCTTTCTGAGCCTTGCATCTTTCATTTCTCCCACTGGTTTTTTTTTTTATCAATTTTAGCATGTTGGGCTATTTCAAGTGGAAGTGGCATCCGTGATAGCCAATATTCTCCTTCCTCCTGCATTGTCAAGACCCATTACTGTTGTTCCTCTCTTTAGTGCCATAATAGGGGTCAGCTAAGTGTATTTCTATCTCTTATCCCTTTTTACGATCACTCCTTTTATCTAACACTTGTCTTTACATTTGTAGATTTCTCCAAGTCCTTCTCCGCCTTTTGCGTTGAGTGGCCTTATCCCTTCCCAGGCCAGGTTGCAGCAATTTCTCTCGTGGGGGAATCTCTCGAAGGTCTAACATCTTCTTATAATGATGCGCTCGTGTTGGCCATAGTACCCTATGCTGGAGAGGGGAGTGTGCCCCCCTTTGAGGCTTCTGCAGTCGGAGTCTCCACTGAAGCTGCTGAGGCAATGAGCCCGCCTCCCACGGTGTCTAGCATCCTGGCTCCCGTGGTAACTACTAATCTCTCTCCTACTGCTGAGGTACTTCTATAATTACTTTGTATTTCTCAGCTTCTCAAAATCCACCTATAACGGTGACTTGACAACGCAAACACTTGTTAAGATTTTTTCATAAACTCCACCTATAACGGTGACTTAACAATGCAAACATTTGTTAAGATATTTTCACAAACTCCACCTATAACGGTGACTTAACAACGCAAACACTTGTTATAATTTTTCCATAAGCTCCACCTATAACGGTGACTTAACAATGCAAACAATTGTTAAGATATTTTCACAAACTCCACTGATAACGATAACTTAACAACGTAAACACTTGTTAAGATTTTTCCATAAGCTCCACCTATAACGGTGACTTAACAACGCAAACACTTGTTAAGATTTTTCCATAAGCTCCACCTATAACGGTGACTTAACTACGCAAGCACTTGTTAAGATATTTTCACAAACTCCACCGATAATGGTGACTTAACAACGCAAACACTTGTTAAGATTTTTCCATAAGCTCCACCTATAATGGTGACTTAACAACACAAACACTTGTTAAGATATTTTCACAAACTCCACCTATAATGGTGACTTAACAACGCAAACACTTGTTAAGATTTTTTTTTGTGAGATCATTATTTATTCCCACCTGTTCTTTGGTTGCTCGAGAGGGTTCTCCACCAGTTCCTTCACCCATTGCCTCGCCATATCGTGAACCTATCTCCTCCGAATAATCGAGCCATAATGATCAAGGTTCCACGACAGGTGCTGTTGCAGAGAGAAAATCTGGGTGTGAACTTCCTCTGACCGACTTGGCTCCTCTCGGTTTTTGCCTTATGGTACTACAACTCTCTCCCTAAATGCCTACCAACCATCGTTTGGCCATAAAGCAACTTGTGAGCTATCATACTAAGACTTTCACGGTGGATTGCTTACGTTAAAACATCCCAGTTATGAGTTCAAGGCATGGTCATCGTTATTATTGAAATCGCTAATACTCCAACTGCGAATGTGACCAGACTCCTCCTCAACAAGTTCATGGGCAATCTGAGGGAGTTGGGTTGTGATGGTTTCTGCCTTGACTTGCTCATCGCTCACTTGAAGACTTTGAAGAACCATCGGTTGGACAGCCAGAGGGAGATATTACGAAAACATTGGGAGGATCAGCGTGCCGAGGAAGCTAAGTTGGCCGAACTAGAACCTCTCCTCGGAGCCATTGACAAGGAAGTGGAGGACCTCGAAGAAGCTCTGCATGTAGCGAAGTCAAAACGAGAAAAACTCCCAATTGAGCGCACACAGGCGCAGACAAGGTTGTAGGTCTCTATCAACGCCCAACGATCTTGCCAAGCAGCTTCTTCGGGTCTCCTTGGAGATTTCTTTTCCTCTCCTGATCTTTGGTTCCTCCTGGGTTAATGAGTTTTTTTATACGTATTTTTCCTTTCTTCTTATGTAATCCTTGGGCGATAGTTCCCATTTTTGTAATGCCCCAAAGTATATGAATGAATAAAAGGATACTTATTCCTACGACATTTCTTTGTGTTGTAACTGTTTACATAGATTGTGAAATATGAAGTTCAATAGTTCTTTCATCTCTAATTGAATTAACATAAAGAGAACTTGCATAAAAAAGTGAACTTGTATGTTCATAACAGTTAGATACATCGGTGACCCCAAACTTAATTTCTTACACATGATAGACCTCCAACCATTTGTTGTTAATCTTAAATGTCCTGTCTTCTTCTATCTTAGAAATTAAGCAATAAACTGAGCCATGAGCCTCCTTTATGATGAAATGTCCCAATTCGCTACAAACTTAGGTAGAGGGAGCCCCCTAATATGTTTAACTGTTGCCTTTAATACGAGATCTCCCTCCACGAATTTCCTTGGTCTCACCAAGTTATCATATAACATGGAGAGCTGCCTCGTGTACATTTGAAAGTGTTGCATCACTTTATCCATGTGTTCATCCAATGCTTCCAACTACACGTGTCTATTCTGAGGGAGCATGCTGCTTCGCAAAACATATCGAGCCGAGGGAACTTCTAACTCTACCGGGAGAATTGCCTCAACCCCATAAACAAGAGAGAATGGTGTATACGTTGTAGGCTTCCTCTTAGTCATCCAATAGGCCCATAAAACGGCTGGTGTCTTGTTATCCCATGATCCTGGGAAATCCTCTATCATTTTAGCCAAGATATTAACCAAAGTCTTATTAGTCGCTTCGGCTTGACCGTTCCTCTTTGGGTATGCCACCGTCGAAGTGTGATGGACAATGGAGTATTTGTCTGTGAGCATCATTACCTCTAAATTGATGGAAGGGGTTCCGTTGTCTGAATGGATAACCTTTGGGATCCCAAAATGGAAAATAATGTATTCTCTGATGAGGTTGCTCACTACTCCTGATGTTTCCTTTCTCAGCGCTATCACTTCGACCCACTTTGTGAAACATTCCATTGCCACTAGGATCTATATATTCCCCCTTGACGAAGGGTGTATTGCCCCTACCAGGTCAAACACCCACATGTGAAAAGGATAAGGCATTGCTAGGGAGTGTAAGTCCACTAATGGGGCATGGATCATATTTCCATAAAGCTGGCAAGCTTTGCACTTTCGAACGAACTCAGCAAAATCTTTCTCCATTATTGGCCAATAGTACCCTAAAGTCATCAACAAGTCATACAACTTGGCCCCTCCTATATGAGCTAGATCGTGCGCTTGTTTGAGAACCTCAGTTGTTTCTTCCTTCGTGATGCAACACAATGACCTGTTAAAGTACCCCCTTCGATAAAGCTGCCCCTCTTGGACGTAGAATCTCAGGGCCCTTCGCTGTAGTCCCATCGTATCAATTTTTTCTGTTGGGATAACTCCATCTTTAATGAAGTTAATATAGGGTTATCTCCACTCAGGCCTAGTCTCTACAAAATGACATTCTGATGCCTCGAAGAACAACTAACATTTATCGCACCTCCATTGTAACTTGGCTGGATCCTCCTTCATGCTAGGCCAGAAATACCATTACCTTTGAATTCTTCTGTAAATGGGGATCTTAGTCGTTTCTTAGTGTTCTTCGTGCATTTTCTTTAATCTTTGCCCTGCTACTTATGGGCAGATGCACCTTGACAGCCATCCTCCTACATTTTTGAAGTAAAGGTTCCCCTGGTTTATAAAGTACTGGGCCAATTATTTGAGCCCCATCGTTCCTTCACCGGACTCCAGCTGCCTCTTAATCTCTCCCCTCCAGTCTTCATCCTCCTTTATCGGCAAAATTAACTGTACCATCGAAGGAGCTATTCTTCGTTGCATCACAACGGTAGTTGTATCACTTATCATGATTATCTTCTGAGCAATGGTGGCATAAGCATCTGGATGTTGATTCATCATTCTAGGATATCTTTTGACTTTGGTTCGATGGAACTGAAAAGAAGTATCTGGATAATTGTTCTATATGGTGCCAGATCCATATATTTCAACGCGTACTCCCCATTTACTTGCTGAACCACCAAGTTTGAATCCCCCTTAATGTAAAGTAAATGAATTCCTCTCCGAAGAGCCTCTAGCAACCCCAGCACCAATGCCTCATATTCCGGCTTGTTATTAGAACAAGGGAAATCTAATTTATAGGAAAAGCATATCTCTTCAATTTCTTTTGAAAGAATAACCCATGCTCCTCCTTTCCCTTCTGTCGAAGATCCATCGAACTGCATTGTCCATTCATCCTCCATTGCGTCTATGTGATTGGCCTCCAGATCATTTCCCGAAACACTTTATTTGGGTGGCTCAAAAGTTCCTGAGGGTAATATTGCCAATAGGTCGGCATACGCTTGACTTTTAATTGCGCGAGGAACCACACATTTCAAGTCATATCCAGAAAGAATAAGGAACCACCTAGCTGCCCCGCCAATCAGTATAGTTCTGGCTAGCAAATACTTAATATGATCACATCTAGTTACAATACGAATTGTAAAAGATAACATATAATGTCTAAGTTTTTGTGCTACAAATACTAACGCTAAATAATGTCTTTCCAAGCTACTATATCTGACTTTTAGCCCGTGGATGATCTTGCTGAGGTAGTAGACTGGTCATTCTTTCCCATCGATCTCTTGTGATAGTAAAGCTCCCACGAACCTTGTGGTGGATGTGAGGTACAATTGCAACGGTATTCCTACCCTTAGTGGAACCATGGTCTGTGGTGAGATGAGCATCTTCTTCAGTCCGTCAAGAGACTCTTAGTGAATTATCTCCCATTTGAACTTCGTATTCTTGCGCAGCAGCTGCATTAGTGGGTGTGTTATCTCGGCTAACCCAAGCACGAATCTCCTAAGGTAGGAGACTTTGCTGAGGAAGCTCTTCAACTCTTTCTTCGTTCTTGGACATGGCATTTCTAAGATCTCCCGCTGCTTATCCTGGTCCATCTGTGAATAGGTATAAATTCTTCCTAATTTATCCCTTGATTTAGTTACTTTTAGCACCTCGAACAACGTAATTGAGTTGACTTTATCTCATAATCTTGATAATGACTGATCCTAATCTGTACACCGAGATACTGGTATTTCGTAGTGATTTTACAGGTATTTGATGTCAAGAAACAGAAGAAGGAAATCGGAAGAATCAATGAAGAAAGAAGGAAAGTCAAAAGGGAAAAAGTGTAATTTCCACTCAGAATTCGGATGAGGTACCTAAAGAGAAGTTGAAGAGATCTCATTAACGAGCACATATGAAGAAATGGCACCTCAATCGGAGTCCCGGAGCAGGAGATATGAGTAGTCAAAATTGAGCCAAAAAGTCAAATAGGCAGACCGATCCGCCCCTACCCCGGACCGGTCCTCTTTGCCAAACTCCAGAAGACCTCGGATCACAAGAAAATCGAAGAAGGCAAAAATAAAAAGAACCGGTCTGACCCGGACTGGTCCGCCCCAAAATAAAAAGAACCGATCCACTTCAGAGGCAGACCGGTCCGCCTAAGGCCCGGACTGATCCGGGTATCGAGATTTGCAAATCTAATCTTCTCCCAAAGAATCCTAGTGTAGGTGAAATTCCTAAATTCACGGAGGGTGTAAAAACCCATTTTATTGTTATTATTGGTACGAAGATTTTAGGGAAAATTATAGATTTTTTCTTTCTTTTCCAGCAAACCCTAGTTTATATACAATTTCCATTTTAATTCCAAAATTGAAGCTTTATTCAGAATTTATTTGATTACAAGTTTTATTGATTGCTGTTGTTACTGCCTTGGTAAGAATTAGTGAGTAATTATCTCTTTTCAATTCTATTCTACATCAATTCATAAGTTTTCTTTAGATTAATCATGAATTCCTGCACATCAAATATTGTTTTCATTAACTTCAGCATGCTAGGCTAGGTTTTCTAAGGCCGGGATACATGAACCCAGCCTGATGTGTTAATTGCATGTGTATAACATTAATCCTCTAAATTTAGTGATTGATTACGACCGTATTGCGTAGGAACAAAAAAATTGTAGGTCTTTATATCTCGTTTGCCTCTGGGTAACCGTGATGATTTAGAAAGCAATTCGAGTGTTACTATCGCGATACCGATTTACTCGTCCTCAGATTAAGTATGACGCGGGCTTGAACCTCGTATACGTAATTCTTGGGAGTACGAAATTTCGGGTCAAATTAATCAATTAAATTTACGATTAATATTATAACTGCAATACACAAGGGTTGGGGGATTGTATTCCCGTCCTGTTTTTCTCATCACATATTTTAAAGTTTTAAACCAATTTTCATTAATATTTTTGGTAACTTAGTCTAATTGCATCTTTTCATAATTTCATATTTGCATTTAGTTGTAATCAATTTTCAAAACCAAATCATTTTTTCCTTTCTTTTTAGAGTCAGAGTTAGGATTCCTCCATCTTTTCCCGTCGTCACAACTCCATTATCCTTTTTCCCTGAGGATCGATACCCGACTTACTGGGATTATTACTTGAGCGACAGGCTTGCACTTGAGCCTAGAGAGAACGCATTTCGGAGACACATTTTCAGTCGAGTCAAGTTTTAGGCGCCTTTACCGGGGAATTAGGTAGACTTAGGATTAGATCGAGTCAATCCAAAACTTGACCAAAAATCTCCAAAAATCCAAAAAATAAAAAAAATTAAAAAAAGCACAAAAGGATTCACAATCATATCTCCTAAGATTTAATGCAAAATTCTGAACTCACTCCCACACCCCATAATACTCCAACCAGCATCCACGAAAATCCAATCGTTGAGTTTAATCCCGATAGTCCCCACACTCCAAATGCCCCACAGTTCTGGATCCCATCTCCCACACCGTCGCACTCAATCTCCAATAACACTCCATTTTCCTTCGTAAGACACACTCCGAGCACACCAAGTGAGAACAGCGATTCGTTAAGTGAGGAAGAGATGTCATAACACGGCAGTGCACCCGTCGATGAGGAAGAACCCCCATACTGCCCGTTGAGAGAGTTCTTATATCCCGAGCGCACTGTCACTCCGGGATGCATTATAATCCCGTATAATGTCGGGAAATTCCGTTTCAAAAATGGGATGATCCATATGCTACCGCATTACCACGGTATGGATTCTGAAAATCCATACCTCTATATTAGGGAATTTGAGGACGTGTGTTATACTCTCAATGATCAAATCTGCACACAAGAGGTGATCCGCCTCAAACTCTTCCCTTTCTCGCTCAAAGATAAAGCTAAGACCTGGCTATGGTCTTTACCTCCGAGCTCGATTCCATCATGGAATGAGTTGCAATCGAGATTTCTCAAGAAATTTTTCCCAACACATCGAACAATCTCCATAAAGGCTCAAATTCAAGCCTTCAGACAACCTGAAAATGAGCCATTTCATCGATGTTATGAGCGTTTCAATGAGTTCGTTACTTCATGCCCCCATCATGGATTTGATTCAGCGTAAATCATATCTTTTATCTATAATGGGCTGAATCTTAAGTCCAAGCAACTTTTTGAAACCATGGGAAGTGGCCCGTTCGTCGATTTAGATGCCCATGATGCTGAGCTTCACCTGAGGTATGTCGCCGAGACTACCCAATCCTGGGATACTTCTGATCCTAACGCTCAAAATTGAAACCAACAAGTGACCACCACTCCGTCGGCATCC
Organism: Sambucus nigra; assembly: GCA_949130495.1. Classification (NCBI taxonomy): domain Eukaryota; kingdom Viridiplantae; phylum Streptophyta; class Magnoliopsida; order Dipsacales; family Adoxaceae; genus Sambucus; species Sambucus nigra. The sequence goes on along the minus strand of OX422215.1, from coordinate 317,332,399 downwards.
GGCTTATTCCACGCAGATAAGAATTCTATAATGGACAGTCGATTGGACACCCTTGAGAAAGGATTTCGAGACCTATGCGAGATATATGGAAAAGGACCAGTTGGATCCGTACCAAAACCCGTTGAAAAGGTGTGTTCTATTTGTGAGGCGGGCCATTCAACTGAGGAATGCCCGACTATACCCGCCTACAAAGTAATGCCTCAGGAGTAAGTTAGTGGTATAGGAGGTTTTAAGGGTAATTTCGGTGCCCCGCACGGGAATTCATAAAACCCTCATGGAAAAACCATCCCGATTTTAGCTATGGACAACAACATGCCGCAATAAACCCTCCTTCACATGTTGCTCCTCCCCCACCACAACACTTTCAACAAGCTCCCCACATGCAAGGACATGTGCAAGCACCACCACATCAAGGATCATATATCTCGCCACTGCGGAGAACTCTCTGGGATACCATGAATCAATTCATCGCAAGACAGACCGCAACCAATGCCAAATATGATCGTCTGATTGGCGACATAAATGTGAGTCTGTCAAAGATACAATCCTCGTTGAGTGTCCAAGAGAAGGGCAAGTTTCCTGCCCAAGGCCAAAGACCTCCCCAAGGTCAAACTAGTGTTAGCTCCACCTCCACTGAACATCTGGAGCAATGTCAAGCTGTGACCACTCTTCGTAGTGGGAGAGTCGTTGATTTATCACCTCTTCCACATGACATAACGAAAGATAAGGAGATTTCACCCGGCACGAAAGAGTCCGAAGATGTCCCCTTGAATGAGAGTGACAAAGAAGACGCTAGTGAGCCAGAGGTGGTAGTGAAACCACCCTTCACGTCCCCGTTTCCTCAAAGGTTGATTCCCTCCCATAAAGAAAACCCACATGAAGACATGCTAGAAGTGCTAAAGCAAGTGAAGCTGAATTTACCTTTCCTCGATGCCATTAAGCAAATTCCAGCTTATGCTAAAGTTATGAAAGACTTGTTAACGGTAAAGAGAAAGATGAAGTTAAAGAAGAACGTCTTTCTAGAACAAAATGTGAACTCCATTCTACTAAATGATCTCCCGCCTAAATTCAAAGATCCCGGTGCACCCACCATATCTTGCATCATTAGAGAGAATAAAATCAAAAAATCCTTACTTGACTTGGGAGCAAGCGTAAATATCCTCCCTTACTCCATCTATAGGCAACTTGATTTGGGCGAACTCAAGCCCAAAAAGGTCACTCTCCAATTAGCGGATTGAACAGTGAAGATCCCATGAGGCATAGTCAAGGACGTTATCGTCCAAGTTGACACTTTCTACTTCCTGGTAGATTTTGTCATTTGGGACACGGAGCCCTCCTTCAACTCGAGCAACCATGTTCCCATCATCCTTGGGCGTCCATTCTTAGCTACGGCTAACCTAATTATCAATACTCTGAATGGGAGAATGCAACTCACCTTTGGGAACATGACCTTGGAAACCAACACCTTCCACATAGCCCAACACACGGGGGAGGAAGATGATCTTCACGCGGTGAGCCTCATAGATGAGATAATAGAGGAGTATTTTCAGGAGACTTATTGCGGAGATGCCTTAGAGTCCTGTTTAGCGACGACATACGAGAGTGAGGGGATATACACCGACTTCGAGAGGGAGGTTGGGGAGTTGAGAGAGTTACTTGATGAGAGCACGTCGGTCGAGGACATGAGAGATGTTAGCTGGGTTTCTAGATTTGAGGAGTTACCTCCGAGGGATACACGCATGGTTCCCTCCAGTGACAAATTTTCAACCCTTGAATTAAATAAACTCCCCTCCCACATTAAATATGCATACCTAGGAGAAGATGAGACATTTCATGTTGTTGTCTGCTCTAGCCTAGACGAGGCGCAGGAGGGTAAATTGTTGAAAAGTCTGAGGAAGAACCAAAGTTCTTTTGGTTGGTGTATCACTGATTTAAAGGGGATAAGTCCATTTATTTGCACTCACAAGATCCATCTCAAAGAGGATGTCAAGCCCTCTAGAGAAATGCAAAGAAGACTGAATCCCAACATGAAAGAAGTTGTGAGAACCGAGATTATCAAATTGTTGGATGTCGGGATTATCTACCCAATCTCGGATAGAAAGTGGGTGAGTCCTATTCAAGTCATCCCGAAGAAGTCGCGTATGACCGTGATTGAGAATGCCAAGGGAGAGCTAGCCCCCTAACGTACCACCACCGGGTGGCGCGTTTGCATCGATTACCGAAAACTCAATGCGGGAACTAGGAAAGACCATTTTCCCTTACCATTTATTGATCAAATGCTTGAGCGAGTAGCAGGCCACCCTTACTATTGATTCCTTGATGGTTATTCTGGATATAACCAAATTGAGGTGGATGTACTTGTCTAGGAGAAGACGACCTTCACTTGCCCTTTTGGTACATTTGTCTACAAACGTATGCCATTTGGCTTGTGTAATGCACCCGCGACCTTTCAAAGGTGCATGTTGAGCTTATTTAACGACATGGTCGAGAGAGGAATCGAAGTGTTCATGGACTATTTCAGCGTTTTTGGCACCTCTTTCAATCATTGTTTAGAAAAGCTGGAAAAAGTACTTGCGCGATGTGTGGAAAAGAACTTAGTGCTGAATTGGGAGAAATGCCATTTCATGGTCACCGAGGGAATAGTTCTTGGTCACATAGTATCATCTAAGGGAATAGAAGTTGATAGGGCAAAGATAGATGTCATAGATGATCTACCCCCACTAAAATCACTGAAGGACGTGCACTCATTCTTGGGCCACGCAGGGGTTTATCGAAGGTTCATTAAGGACTTTAGCGCCATCGCTAGACCCTTAAGAAACCTACTCATGAAGGACACCCCATTAGAGTGGACGGAAGCATGCCAAAGCTCTTTTGAAAAAATGAAAACCATACTTGTGTCCTCTCCCATAATGCAAGTTCCGAATTTGTCCTTACCATTCGAACTTATGTGTGATGCAAGCGATTATGCGATCGGGGCTATTTTGGGCCAAAGAAAAGATAACCAATCTCATGTCATCTACTACGCTATCCGGACCCTTACCGGACCTCAACTCAACTACTCTACCATGGAGAAGGAGTTGCTAGAGGTAGTTTTTGCCCTTGATAAATTCCGGTCATATCTCATTGGTTCTCCCATCACTTATTTCACAGACCACGCGGCGTTGAAATACCTACTTTCCAAGAAAGATGCCAAGCCGCGCCTCATAAGGTGGATCCTACTCCTACAAGAGTTCAATCTCTCCATCAAAGATAAAAAAGGAGTAGAAAACGTCGTTGTCGACCACTTATCACGGCTTTCGTCCGACGTACCTAGTGATCCCGTACCCATAGACGAATACTTTCTGGATGAACAAATTTTTGCCACCTCTCCTTTACCTTGGTTTGCAGATATAGTGAACTACCTTGTCACGGGAGCCATCCCTCCCGATTGGACACCGCAAGATAAGAAGAGGTTTATTACTTGGTCACGCATGTTCTTTTACGATGATCTCTTCCTTTTTACATATTGCGCCGACCAAATCATTCGACGATGCGTACCAGATGATGAGATCCTAAAATTCATCCAGTTTTGTCATTCGAAAGCTTATGGAGGCCACTTTTTAACGAAAAAGACCGCCGCTAAAATTTTTCAATGCGGCCTCTATTGACCCACAATATTCCGGGATGCAAATTATGGTTGCAAATCTTATAATAGGTGCCAACGGATGCGAGCCATTACTCGACGAGACATGATGCCTCTTACCCCCATACTCATCATTGAGATCTTCGACGGTTGGGGTATTGACTTCATGGGTCCCTTCCCCCTGTCCTTTGGTTTCCTATACATCCCTGTCGTGGTAGACTATGTTTCTAAATGGGTGGAAGCTATATCTACAAAGATGAATGACAACAAAGTGGTGATAAAGTTCCTGCAGGAACACATACTTTCCCGCTTCGGTGCTCCGAAGGCGATAATTAGTGATAATGGCATGCACTTTTGCAACAGGCCATTCGCGAAGCTCATGAGAAAGTATGGCGTCGTTCACAAGGTTGGAACGACTTATCACCCACAAACGAATGGGTAGGTCGAACTAGCGAATCGGGAAATCAAGAACATTCTTGAAAAGACCGTCAATTATACCCGGAAAGATTGGTCCATTAGATTGAACGATTCGCTATGGGTCTGTCGTACCGCATATGAGAATCAACTCGGCATGTCCCCTTTTCAATTTGTGTATGGAAAACCTTATCATATTCCCATTGAGCTCGAACACAAGGCATATTGGGCGATTAAGCAATTGAATTATGCCATCGACAAGGTCGGTGAAGCCCGCAAGCTTCAATTAAATGAGTTATAAGAACTACGCAATGATGCGTACGAGAATGCCAAAATTTCAAAAGAAAGGATGAAACTCGCTCATGATAGCATCATTCGACAGAAAGAGTTTCTTCCCGGGAAAAAAGCTCTTCTCTACAACTCTCGGCTTCATCTATTTCTGGGTAAGTTGCGATCACGATGGTCTGGCCTGTTTGTCGTGAAGAATGTTTTCCCCCATGGAGCTGTTGAATTAGACGATTTAAAAGGGAGAAATACATTCAAAGTGAATGGAAAATGCCTAAAGCCATATCTAGAGGCGTGTGCGGAAGAAGTAGACATCGTCTGGTTGTCAAACCAAGTTTACAGGGTCGAGTGAGCTATTGCAATGAGGTCGCCGCACCCCTAACGCGTATAGGGTGAGAGTCGTGTGTGTTGAGGTGTTGAGAGTCGTAGTGGGAGAGTCGATAGAACTACGTTTCATTCGGGAAAAGAATTCCTGTTTTTCAAGAATTTTGAGTCAAAGGGCATTGACCAGCGAAATCGAGAGGGTTTAAATCCAGATTGATAGGGAGTATGTCGTGAAAGTGAAATTTTTTGGAGAAGAGAGATCGAAACCAAGTGCAGAAAAATCCATCCCAAAAGCCCTGGGGCCGGACCGGTTCCTTTAAAGGCCGGACCGGTCTGCCCTCGGACCGGTTCCTTTAATTTTAAAAAGGACCGGTCTGCTAGGCGGATTTTTGAAAAGTCAAAGACCTGGACCGGTCCGCCCCTACCCCGGACCGATCCGCCTTCTGCAGTTCTGAATTCTTTCCTTCCCAAGATTCACCCCCCTTCCCCCCCAATCCCATTCATTCCCTCCAATCCGTTTTCCCTCCTCCCAACCCCAACCTTTCCCTCCCAAATCCACCCCCTTTTCCCTCCAAACCCTTTCTCTCCAATTCCAACCCCTCCCCTCACCCCTTCCCCTATAAATACACCCCAATCCCTCCCTTTATCTTCACAACTCCAACACAAATCCTCTATTCTCCCTCTCTAGTTTTTCCTAGCAAAAATCCTTCTTGTTTCAATGGCTCCCCATGTTGCCCCCAACAAATATGACTCCACTGAGATCCAACCCTCCAGTCATGACGAGTTCTGCTCCCGCCAAGAGGAGCGATGGTGCAATTAATTTTTCATTTTGGGCCGCAAACTCCATATAGAGCGCGCTGTCTAATGGGAAAGGTTGCCCAACTCCGTCACCGCCCTATTCATGGCTCGGGGCTGGTACTGATTCCTCAAACAACCCTACGAAGAAGTTTGGGCAACCTAAGTCCGCTCCTTCTATGGCACCTTAGTTCGGACAGGACAATTCGAGGCCCAAGCTTACGTGGATGGGACTATCATCCCATTTTCTTTGGCCCGTCTCACGGCCAAGTTGGCCGAATATGACGTCCCGGACGTTCAAGAATTCACATATCCCAGTAACATCCCCCAGGTTAATAAGGATATTATCATGGCCTGCATTGCACCGAATGTGGCTTAGACGGGGAAAACCTTCGCCGTTGGACGCCTTAGCGAGAAGGCGTACCTCACATTTCAGATTGTGTGCGCCAACATATTACAAACGTCCAACGACTCCGCCATGGGGCCCCGGCAAGCCACTTTGATGTATCACCTCTTCGACCCCCACACTTCCATCCATTTGGGCCTAACTTTATACGTGGATATCATTAACGCGTCCTTGGATGAGAAGGGCACCACCCCACTTCCCTATGCCCGTTTGATCACTTCCATCCTTAAGGATGCTGGCATAGCGGCGTCGATCGACCATACTCGCATCCCCGGTCCTTTCGAACAAGGGACCCGCACTAAGAGCGCCAAACAGCTAGCTATTCTACGGGCTAGGAGGGGAGGTGGTAGTGATGAAGAGGCTGTCCCAAGCGAGAGCGAGGAAGAATAAGAGGCAGATGACGAGGATGTCGAGATGGGGGATATCGGTCCGGACGAGGAGGACGACCCAAATTTTGAGTGGGCGGGAAGCGACCTATCCGATCAAATGTCGGCGCTTGAAACGAACTTCAACACCTTTAAGACCAACTACGAGCGGGACATGAACTTAGTTCTCTGCTTCCAAGCGGACATCTATCGCCGCCAAGGGGATCCTAATGAGCCACCGCCTTCCTACTACCATAACACCTATGACCCCAACGCGCCCAGTTCCTCCCACCCCCCACCCCGGCGAAGCTTTATATGGTGTTGGCATCTTTTTACTTGTTTTTTCCTGTTCACAGTTGCATGATTTTCCTTGTACTTGTAACACAGTCCTGTTTGTAATAAAAAAACTGCAATTTTCGCCATTTGTTTGTTTTATTTCTCTCACTTATTATTTTGCCTTATTTAGATTTTAGTCCTTTTTGCTTGAGGACAATGAAAAATTCTAAGTTGGGGGGGGTCACAAGTGCGTATTTCTAAAACTTCACAAAGTTTCAAAAATGCCCAGAAATTTCCAAAAAAAAAATCATAAAATTTTGAAAAATCCAAAAATATTTTTGTTCAAAATAAAAAAAAATTGGAATTCAAAATTTTCAAAAATATCATTAAAAGTCGGTTTAAAGTCTCAAGTTGTAAAATTCAAATACACAAAGCCAAAATTGATCAAAGATGGAAATTGAGTGAAAATTGACGACTTAACGAATAAGTGTGGAGATTAACAAACCCGGTGAGATTTCTAGCCTATCACTTTTTACGAGTTTTTAAATCAACCCGAGTTAATTATTAACTCAAAGTTCTTTTCAGCGCCTAAAAAGTTGCCGAGGATCTCAATTCTTTCATTTTGATCGGTTTTGAAAAATGTGCCAAAAGTGATCTCTAAACTTAAATTCATCTCGAAACGCATATGGTAACGCAATTGGCATTTTCGACAATGAAGTAGGCCATCGTTTGTCACCTAAAAATATTGACCATAAAAAGTCATGAAAAATCACCCCTTTTGCAACCCAAATTGAGCCGAATAGATTTTCCCTTTCGTTTCACAACCCGAAAAACCCAAAGAGCCTGAAATTGTGAAAAATAGAAAAAAATCAGAATTTCTGTCCGAAAAGTGCATAAAAAGGGGCAAGAAAAAAAAATAGATATGCTCAACAAAAATAGCAAGAAAAGAAAAGAAGTGAAAAATAGAAAAAAATAGAAAAAGAAGAAAAAATGAGCAATAGCCCGGAAAAAGCATAAACGGACATCATTAATGACTTTTCCAATTCCAACCTCCCTACCATTGTCATTTTACCCCATATACCTTAAAACTCGAAAAAGTCCTAACCGAGTCTAAATTGCGAAATTGATTAACGCGTGGAGAGCTAATACACCAAAAGATAATAAAGGAGATTAAGTGCGCGAATAAGAGGCAGTGTTCCCGTCTTTAAAACCGTAATCCGTTGATGAGATCCTTTCACCATGAAATTTCCGTATTTCTACTTGTATGCGTGACTTTGCATCCTTTACATTCACTCTTTATATCACGCATACCGAGAGAATAGCCATAATCCGAGAGATTCGTTTGTGAGATCATTCCGTGAGAAATTGAAATCAAAACGAATTTTTGAATAAGTAACGTAATGATCAATTGGTGAAAATTGGCGGTTATATTTCCGGCTTCACACACACACACTACGGTTTGAGACTTGTAAATATGACTTGATGATGACTATTTTCTAGAAAATTTTGAATTGTACAATTTTTGCATATTTTGAATTTTCTTTGAGTCGAATTTTGTGGGTATATTCACTGCAAACCCTCACGAGACAACACTCGTCCTACTAGGGTGACCTAGGGGTTTAAAGGCTTGTTGCATACGCTAAATGCAATCGCTTGCCCGCGAAAAAGGTATTCTATCCAAATAAAATGTTTTCAAGAATTAAGCCTTGCTTGGATTCTTTTACATTGCTCGGGACGCGCAAAGTTCTAAGTTAGGGGGGTTTGATTAGGCACAAATTCTTCCTAATTTATCCCTTGATTTAGTTACTTTTAGCACCTCGAACAACGTAATTGAGTTGACTTTATCTCATAATCTTTCTACTGACTGATCCTAATGAGTACACAGAGTTTCTGGTATTTCGTAGTGATTTTAGAGGTATTTGATGTCAAGAAACGGAAGAAGGAAACCGGAAGAATCAAGATGGGTAACAAAGAGTGTTGTATTTTACAGGTATTTCGTAGTGAGTTTCTAATACGCTTGCATAAAACATCCCTTGTCTTTTATCCATCGATATCCAAAGCTCTGTCTCCACTGCACATGTTTAGGCCCAATTCGGGTATGGTTTCCATGGGGAATGGGACAAGAAGAAACAATCCAATATAGAATCATAAAATGAGGTTTGAGGTGTTTAAGATATAAAATTTTAGATCCTAACTCATATTATCAAAAAGGACTTTTAATATTTTGCTAAGAGGAGGTTTAATTGCATCAGGGAATGAAAAGATAGGATTTCCAACATGGGGTAAATCGGCAAGCCTAGCAATTGATTCAATAATGATTCAAACATCCCTACAATGGACCCTAGACATGAGACCTCACTCACTCACAAGATTGCTACAGAAAAACTATCTAGTGAGATCGGTGTAGATGGGGTCACAAAGGTTAAAAATTGGGTCCCATCTGAGAGTAACAAACTAGGTGAATACCATGGTGTGTGACAAAGAGGTTAAGTCAATAACATTTTCCCTAATGATAGAACGAGATGGGTAATAAAGAGTGTTGTATTGGGTGTAACTAGCTAAGTTCCCCAATGAAGATGGAGATTTGGAATAGGTTTTTCATCTTCCGATGAGCGTTCCTCATCCGATTAAATAATATGACGGTTATGACGACCATTAGCCATATAAAAATAAAAAAATTCTACACCCTATTCGAGTATGACCAACCAAACCATCCAAAACAAATAAAAAAATGGAAAATATGGGCTCCCTAGTAAGATTAACAATATTAGTAAAATGAGACATAATATAATGAATTTTCAACGAGGTTTTGTCAAAAAGTTAGATAAGTGTTAAAAAATCTTTATAAAAAACATCTCATGAAGAATCAATAAACTTAGGGGAAAACAATTTTTGAAAATCAATATATATATATATATATATATATATATATATACCATTAGATTCGTGATAGACACACACACAGACACACACACACACACATATACATGTAGAAATAAACCCAAAATTGAAATGTGTTGGGTTCACATAACACTGGGTCCTTTTTGAAAATAACAAACAACAATGGTTTCATGTTGATAAAATATACCAAATGTATAATAACTCAATAAAGAAATCTGAATAACTAACATTTAGATGACAAATGGAATAATACCTCAAACATATTGATAGACAAAAAATAATCGCTTCTCTATTGTGTTTTTGTCGTTGTTGCAATTCTTTTTCTATCAAAATTCTCTTGAACCAACAAATAAACTCAAAATATGTATAGGTTAAGTAAGGGAGTATCAATACAACTCTAAGGATGGAACACAAAATAAGTGAAGACATGTGTAAATTCATTTGCATATTATTATGATTTTTCTATTTTGGCTTTTTATATTTTTTATGGATTTTTCAAGAGATTAATAATTAACTAACTATAGTAATTTTTAAAGTACTAACTAAGATGTAAAAGCTAATTTAAGAAAAGTGAGATAAAAAAATTGGGTGAACAAGTAAACTAACTAAATTGGACTCATGAGGGCATAAAAATTCAACCCATGAATGGGAGATTAGCCCTCAATAATAATCATCCAAAATAAAGTTAAACAATTAGAGCATGTGAGGATTAAATCAAGAGAAATTAAAGAGGATTAGATCAATCCCATTTGTACTTAATTGGAGCAACTCTTCAATTAGATCAATCCCTTACTAATTTATTTATTGAATCTAAAAGAAAAACTACAAAATAAAAATAAAAAGGGATAATGGATGAATTCATAATGGACAATTAAATAATAAAAGAGATTTGCTAAAAATGCAAATCCTAACATTATAAAATTCTACAATAGAACTCATCCAAGGAAATAAATTCTACATCATCACTTTATGTTGAGATATTTGCTACAAATGAAAAATCTAAATGTTAGAGGAATGGATTAGAATTTACCTCCCACAAGGGATGAATTCAACTACATAAATCTATTTTGAAATAATTGCTAAAAATGCAAAAATTCATTATAGATGGGTGGGGTGGAATTCATCCTAGAGATAAATGTCACTACACACCTCTATATTGAGATATTTGATAAAAATGGAAATACTCTCCATAGAGGAGTGTAGAGAAATTTATCACACAAGACTTTTAAAAACTAAATTTGAGAGATCTCTTTCTCAAATGGTATTCATCTCTTTAAATAGTGTGGCCATGGAGACTAGGGGTAAATTGGGAAGGTTAAATGTGAATGAGGTGTGTAAGGTATTGGGTGAGGGGGTAAATAAGGTAAAATGACATGAGATCATCAGAATGGTGAGGTTATGAGAGAGTGGGGAGAAGTGGGGGGGGGGGGGCTGTATTTTGGGTAAAGGGATAATAAGTGGTTAAAAGACATGAGGGTTATTTGGTTATTTATGTTTGGTTTGGTGTTGGCGGGAGAACAAAACAATTTGGTTGAATGTGGAAATGGGTTTCAAGGATATGGGTTGGGGATAAGGATGGATTATGGGTTGACGGAATGGAAATGAAGCAGGTGGAGCCGGTGAGATGGGGGTTGGATCACTGGGTTGGTGGGGTTCGAAGTTTGGAATCAGGGCTGCTGGGATTCAGGTAGGTCGGAGTAGGGAGCAGGTTCGGATGGAGGTATGGAATGGGAGGTCTCGGGTTGCTCTAAGTGGGTCGATCAAGGTAGGGTCTGCCATGGGTCTAGGTTGGAATCCTGAATTTGAAGGTGGGTTAAGGTTCGCACAGGGGTCGTCGTCGGGTTGAGCTCGCGCGGCGATTGGTTGGTCCGGCAATGGTCATATTGACATGAGTTTTGGTTAGGATGATGGAAGGTAGGTTCTAGATGGAAGGTTAAGGTTAGAGGTTGGTTATGGTGGCGGGGGATGAGTGAGAAGATGGATTTGAGGATGTGGGGTTTGTTAATGGAGGTGACAGGGTGAGGAGAGAGATTGGAGGTAGAAGATGAAGTTGGGGGTGATTAGGTAAGGTGAGTTGTGGGAGAATATGGTGAGGGTGAGTGGGTTAGTTAGGTGTATGTGAGTGTGTGGTAATTGAGTGTGTGGGGGTATAGGATATGTATGTGTGTGTACGCGCCTAATTTTTGACCCTAAAAATAAAAATAAAATTAAAACACAACTGAAAGCATAAAAATAAAAATCTAATTAAAATGCTAACCTAATAAAAAAACAAAACAAAATAAATTTAAAATCAAAAATTAAATTCCTGGTTTAAAAATAAAAGACTCAAAATAAAATAATAATAATAAACCTAACTTAATAAGAAATAACAAACTAAACTATTACTAAAAACTAAAAATCAAATAAAAATAAAAATTAAAAATACTAAAACGCACACCTATAAAATATAAAAATAATAAAAACACACACAACACACAAAAATAAAATATAAAAATGAGTAAAAAATATATACCTGACTCAAAATAAAATATAACATAATAAATAAATAAAATAAATACAAACGACACAAATATAAATCTAAAAAAATAAAATGAAATAAAATAAAAGAAATAGGGGGACAAACCAAATACACACAGGGATCGGGTGATGGTTTTGGGATAGGATAAAGAGGGTCTGGGCTAGGCTTAAGGTATGAGGACAAGTTGTTAGCTCTATAAATCGCACATTTTCCTTGAAATAAGCGTCGAACTTCCGCAAATGCGCATTTGACTTACAAAATAAACATTAACACGCATAGTACCCAATTTGCCGAGAATTAGCAACTAAAATACGTCTATTTGGGGTATAAAATATACAATTTTGGGTGCTTATCACACCACCCCCAAACAGAGCATTGCTAGTCCTCGAGCAAAATATAGAGAGAAATAGAGATAATAAGCCAAAAGTGTACCACTTTCGCGGACACTTGCGATTGCACTTAGCATGTGCACCAAGCCTTTAAATGTAGAATACATGATGAGTTTTGTCTCGTGAGGGTTTGCAAAGAATATACCCACAAAATTCTTTATTTGCAACAGGAGTCAATCTCTTATTAGATGTAGAATAATCGCATAATCCATTACATGAAAAATCTTTTGAGAAATACAAGCTAGAATGTAGAAAAGGTTAGCTAAGTAAATAAACATGGAACATCCTTCCTAGAACTCAGCATGTGTAGTGTGAATCAGTCAAAACGGGTCGAGTATCACAAGAGTAATTCTTAGATTGAATTTTTGGAATCAACGATTCAACTTCAAAATCTCACTGAGTATAACTCTCTCAAATGAATTCTCGAGATTTGGGTAAGTGTATCGCTCTTGTGTGTGAGGAGGTGAGTAAATGTAAGCAAGTTCAAACATCTCACACACATATAGAAAAGAACGAACATTTAGAAAGAGAAATGATCTCATGAAAGAATGTTAATCTCTATAGTGAGAACGTCTAGTTATTCACCACGTTGACTTTCATTTGCCCGAACACCTAGGGAAAATATGGATGATTTTCGGTGAGGGGATAGTGAGATGGGAAGGATTGAATGAGGTGAAGTGGGTATGATGGATGTTTGATGGATGATGGATGCGAAAAGAGTGTACACATGAGGAACAAATGTCATTATTTCTAGACGACATCTTTCTCTATTTCTTCTTTTCCAAATACTCATCAATGTATGAGATAAATCTGTTAAAAATATAAATAACCCCAACATAGATTTGTATTAAACTTTTCTCTATATGAATCGACTTTGGGAGAGATATTCGCTAAAAATGCAAACACTCTCTATGATAAATCTTCTCCTTTTACTTTCTTCTTCTTCTTTTTTTCTTTTTTTTTTCTTATTTTCCAAATTCTCGTCAATGTATGAGATAAATCTGCTAAAAATACAAAAAAGCCCAATATAAATTTGTATCAAATTTTTCTCCATCTGAATCGGCTTTGGTAGAGATATTCACTAAAAATGCAAATACTCTCTTTGACGGATCTTCTCCTTTGACAGATAAATCTGCTGGGGGTATGGGGTTGAAGTGGTCTGATGGTGGTGAGGGTTTCGCCGACAGTTGGTTCAAACGGGTGGGTCGCGGGTAGGACAGACCGTCGGAATAGGTGCGTTTGTTTCAGGTTTTGGGGTGCTCTGGGGTAGCTCGCGGGTTTAGTCAGGTTTGAGAGTAAGGAAGTGGGTTGGCGTGTCGCAGTTTGAATCGGGGTGATAAGGTCGAGGCAGGGAGCGAGTTCGGATGGAGGTCTGGAATGGGAGGTCTCGGCTTGATCCGAGAGGGTTGATCACTGTAGGGGCTACCATGGGTCTAGGCGGGAATCGTGGGTTTGAAGATGGGTTAAGGGTCGCACAGGGGTCGTCGACGGGTTGATCTCGGGCAGTGATGGGTTGGTCCGACAATGGGCATATTGACGTGGGTTTTGGTTAGAATGATGGAAGGTTTGTGGTGTGTAGCTGGGTTCGATATGGAGGGTTAAGGTTGTAGGTTGGTTATGGTGGTAGGGGATGAGTGAAAAGATGGGTTTGATGAAGTGGGGTTTGTCAATGGAGGTGAGAGGGTGAGGAGAATGATTGGATGTAGAAGATGAAGTTGGGGGCGATTAGGTAAGGTTAGTGGGTTATTTAGGTCTATGTGAGTGTGAGGTATTTGAGTGTATGGGGGTATAAGACATGTGTGTGTGTTTAATTTGTGACCCTAAAAATAAAAATAAAATTAAAACACAACTAAAAGCATAAAAATAAAAATCTAATTAAAATGCTAACCTAATAAAAAAAAATAAAACCAAAGAAATATAAAATCAAAAATTAAATTCCTAGTCTAAAAATAAAGGACTTAAAATAAAATAATACTAATAAACCTCGCTTAATAAGAAATAACAAACTAATCTAATACTAAAAACTAAAATTCAAATAAAAATAAAAATTAAAATTAAAAAGAGTAAAACGCACAATTTTAAAATATAAAAATAATAAAAACACACGCGACACACAAAAATAAAATACAAAAATGAATCCTAAAAATATATAAATGATTCAACACAAAATATAACATAAAAAATATATAAAATAAATACAAACGCACAAATAAAAATCTAGAAAAATAAAATAAAATAAAATTAAATAAATAAAAGGGGACAAACCAAACACACACGGGGCTCGTGTGATGGTTTTGGGACAGGATAGAGAGGGTCTGGACTAGGCTTAAAGTACGAGGACATGTTGTTAGCTCCATAAATTGCACATTTGCCTTGAAATAAGCGTCGAACTTTCGCAAACACACATTTGACCTACAAAATAAACATTAAGGCGCATAAGACCCAATTTGTCGAGAATTAGCAACTAAAATACTTATATTTGGGGTATAAAATATAAACTTTTGGGTGCTTATCAAAGATTATCAAAAAACTCAAGAAAATAGCTTCAATAGTAATGGTGGAAACCTTACTTCGTGTGAGTGTATATATCACTCTAAAAAGATGGATGGTTTGAGTAATGGGAAGATGAATAGTTTAGAGTGAAGAGTTGATTGATTTTTGGGGAGAAAAATGATTTTGGTAATTTGAAAAATGATTTCAAGTGGCAACATAGAAAAGAAAACAAACCCTATAAAATGGCGATAGTTCGAATGACGTGCCTTTTTCTACCGATGTTGTTGGAATGAGTTTCGAACAATACTTCAAACAAGAAATCAACAGTGATCGATAGGCAGATCGTTAGAACAATAATGGAACGACATCCCACTTTCTCCCAAAAAATTGGAAAATCTCATGTTTTAAATATGATAACATTAAATAAAGTAATATATATCGTATAAAAATGAAAAAAATGTTAAATACGTTCTAAAAAATATTGGAAACATTCGGTTCATGGGTATGGAATGTAGGGTCTTGAACAGACCAAATAAGAGTATCGCCTAAAAATATTGTACTAGTGCAAGACGCAAAACAACATTTCATAAAAACTAAAAACTCAAATCAACCTTGTGATAATATCAAAGAACTCAATCTGAGTTGACTCACTTAAACAACATGCTTAGAAGTGACATGATTCTCATCCCATTAACTTCATATAAAATGCAGTAGTTTTGAATATTGTGCAAAACCATTGATCTCCGACTCATATCACCCTCATATGCAAATTTTATACTCTCCATATATAATGAAGTTTCAATAATTACACTTTTTTTTGAAGCATCAATGAAAACTAAACATGGCCTTAGCAATTTTTTTGTTTTTACTGCCGCTATTTTAGGCCCTTTTTCAATGGTGGCTTTTCCTAAAAAATTGTTTTCTTTTCATTGCCCGATTCCATTACACTCTCATTTTGATATATTCGACAAAAATGGGCAATGGTTATTACATGCAAAAAATCCTTTTCTATTTCTTTATCATTAGTAACATTAAAACTCACCTAGAAAGTGTAAAGTGAAACTAACATTCTTACGGATTCTTGAAAGGTGTGTTAATATGAGGTAATGGGTTAAGGCCATCCATAAAGGATATATCATAAACGAGCATCAAAACATCATATTAACGCATAAAATGCACAAGTAAGATGATATCAAGACTAGCAATGTATTGTGAGTCACATGATAATGGAATGAAATTTTGATACTAATGTCTCACCAACATGTCCTGAAACAAAATATTTTGAAAACTTTTTGAAAACTTTTTGAATTTTGGATAAAATATATAAAAAACATAATCTAGTTCATCGATAAAAGATAAACATTAAGATAACCCTAATCTAGATGAAATATTCTAGTATTAGTGAAAGGATAAGGATTTCATATGGTTCTCTAACCTAAGGGAATCTAAAGGTTAGGTAAAGATATTGGCCAACAAAAGATCTCATCCAACAAAGCTTAAGAGAATGACTTTTTATTCAACTAACTCACAGATAAAGTGCTCACGAATCCTAATATGCTTTGCTCTATAATGTTCGATGGGATTTCAGGATATATGAATTATGCTCGCATTATAACAATAAATAGTCATTGTGCCTTGGGATATACTGTAATATTCTAGCATTTGTTTCATCCAAATGAGTTGGGTGAAACAACTCCTGACAACAATATATTCGGCTTTTTTTGTGGATAAAGAAATTGAGTTTTTCTTTTTACTCATCCATGAGGCTAGTTCTCTCCCAAAATAAAAACATCCACCAGAGGTGCTTTTATAACCATCAACATCTCCTGCCCAACTAGCATATGGATATGCATAATGACAATTAATGGTGTCAAAAGAATACAAAATTCCAAAAGATAGGGTCCCACTTACATATTTGATTATACATTTAACGACAAGTAAGTGTGACTCCTTAGGGACAACCTGAAAATGGGCACAAACTCCTACAGTAAAAGAAATGTTAAGATGACTAGAGGTTAAGTAGAATGGAATACATATCAAGAATGGACTACCTATCATACTTCTAAAAAGAGTGTGCTCTGGATCCTTTCCTTTTGTGTCTTTACTAAGCATAACAGACGAACTCATTGGTGTACGAGCATGCATAGCATGTCTAAATTAAATTTCTTCACTAAGTCTTTCACATACTTAGATTGAGACAAAAATATCCCATTCTTGAGTTGACGCACTCAAAGAAGGAAGTAAGTTATCTTGCCTACCATACTCATCTTGAATTCCCTTTACATCTCTTTTGTAAGGAGTTGAGTATGTTTGTCACATGTGGAACTAAAAAAATATCATAAACATATACTTGCTCCAACAAAATAGCACTTTTATGCACACGGACAAACAATCTTATGCCACTCACCTTGTTATGAAGTTACGATATAGGAGATATGAAGTAAGCCTTTCATACCAAGCATGCAGTGATTGGTTCAATTCGTATTGGGCTTTATTCAAGTAAAAAACATGGTTCGGGTGCTTATGGTCTTCAAACCCTTTTTCTTGTTCCACATAGACTTCGTCCTGAATAATGTCATTTAGGAAGGAACTCTTAACATCCATTTGGTAAAGATTAAATTTTAGATGACATGCAGCAGCTACTAAAAGATGAACGGATTCTAATCAAGCAACATGAGGAAACATTTCATCAAAATTAACAGATTACATTCGAGTGTACCCTTGATCAACTAACTTATCTTATTTTTGAATTATGACACCACTTTCATGAATTTTATTTTTAAAATCCATTTGGTGCCAATGATGTTAGTATCACTAGGCCAGGGAACTAATTCCTAAACATCATTCTTTTGAAATTGAAGAAACTCTTTTTGCATAGCATTTATCCAATGTTCATCATTGAGTGATTCTTTGAAATTTTTGGGTTCTACTTTAGAGGTGTAACATAAGTAGGTAACCTCATTTTTCAGTTAAGATCGAGTCTTTAAATCTACGTTGAGATTTCCAATAATATTGGTGGGGTCATGACTTTTGCGAACCCAAGATGATGAATCCCTTTTGTCAGGTGTGGGGTCCACCAAATAATTGTTAGTATCAATGCGATCACCACTAAGGGTGAATTATTGTCAGAAGAGGGATTTTTATCCGCATTAGTAAATGTGGTTGGAGCATCATATTTTTTGGCTACATTTATTGATTCCATGACTTTAGAGCTAGAAAAATTATAAACTCTATAAGCTTCACTGTTTGGTGAATAACATAGAATAATACCTTCATCGTTCCTCGAGTTGTATTTCCTAAAAGCTCACTATCCCTTATGATATTTCACGAACTTCCAAAGAATAAAAAAATACTAGAATAGGTTTCGTACCTGTTAAAAAATTGTAAGGAGTTTTATTAGTATGTGGATGTAGGTATACCCTATTCATCGGGTGACACGCCGTACTTATCGCTTTTGCTCAAAATTTCCAAAGCATTTTTCTACCAAGAAGCATGAGCCTTGCTAACTCTTGGATTGTTGGATTCTTTCTCTCAGCAATGCCATTTTATTGAGGTTTTTGAAAGGCTAAAAATTCCTGCTTAATACCAATTTCTTTAAAAAAGGAATTTACACCAGAGTCTTCAAATTCAATGCCATTATCTATTCGAAAAAGATTTACGGTGACACTATGTTAATTTTGAAGGGCTCGACATTTAACTATAAAAAAATCAACCACATTTGACTTTCTTCTAAGAAATCCATCAATTGAAATCTTGAAAAGTCATCAAACATAACTATAATGTACCTTTTTCCTCGTATACTCTTGATACGAGTGGGACCCATAAGTTTCGTGTGAATAAGTTCTACGACACGAGAGTTTGTAACTGAGTTCTAGTTCTCATGAGGATTTTTAATTTTCTTTCCAAGTTAACAAGGACCGTAAATTGTGGAGGTTGATTTTTTAAATGATGGAAAGCCATAAACTAGGTCTTTTCTAGCTAGATGCTCAATGATGATGCTAAGAAATCACCATTTCAATTTTTTTTTAACTTCAGGTAAAAAAAGCACAACAATGGATATATGCAAATAAATATGAAAATAGGAGAAGGATTTGAGGGGAAAAGGATGAACACGCTAATATAAGTGGTTCTGCCATGGGCCTACTCCACTATACTGGTGCTGGTGTGTTTAAACACTAAATAATCGAGCTCTAATGGCTCAAGGTTACTATTGTGTAACTTTGTCCCTCTATGGAAGGTTTAACAACGTTTTTCTAGGGTTTTTGTTTTTGGATCCTTTCCAAGGAAGGAGATGGAAAGTATATATAGTGCTTGTGGTGCATATATTACACCCAAGCATGCAAGAAGCATGTCCAGCGTGAAGTTTACAATAGGGTCTTGACACCTGTCCTAGCACGATTATGTCATGATAATGCAATATTCCCTCAGGTTCTCTTGAAGATCTTGCTATAACTGCCTACCCACGTGGACTAATCATGATGGAACCTTGTGTCACATGTGAGATATGTGTCATCCTGAGAGGTCTCATCCTGATAGAGGCTGATAACTTGATGTCTTGGTAAGCAACTCCTGAGGTGGACTGACGTATTCTCTCAGTTGTCTGGGTGGTACCAAGCTGAGACGATACTGGTGAGGTATTGGTTGGCCAACTGATGGGTCTCGAGCTAATAGACTAGTTCAAGGTCAAGCCTTCTAATGAAGGTCCACACTTAATGGGACCATAACTGTCTGTCTTGATAGGTCAATAATGTTGTCTCGACTAAATTGAGGCTTGTTGAGGATGAGGATACATTGGGTATATTAATCACCCCTTGCCCTTAGTCAGCAATGTGAGTAGAAGGCTATGGGGTAAAAACGTCTGAGAGTAGACATTGATGAGACTTCAAGATTGAGGTCTGAGATGTTCTTTCATTGTTATGTCTGAAATGTTAGCTAAGAGCTTTTGAGTGGATACTTGGTAGTCATCCTTTCGGTTGTCGTGTTCCCTAAGAGTGACGATTGCACAAATACCTTGGGAAGTTATGCCCCAATGGTGACTAATTGGGAAGCTATCCGCTATCATTGAACTTATTTAAATGGTTCAAAAGATTTTTTCTTTCTTCTCCACCTTTATTTGCGCTCAAACTTTCTCTCTCCATAGAAATCTAACCTCCTCTCTTTATCTTTCCTATATCTAAGCTTTATCAGCCTATTTTAGGGCTTCTTCTTGCTCCTCTGATGTCCTATTCTAGACAGGTAATACTCCTCCTCCCCTTTCCTTGTCTTTTTAAGCTTTTTGGTGGTTTTGGCATGCTATTTTGTTTCTTACGAGTTTCCATTTTTTGGCGAGTTTGCTTGGTGGTTTAAGTATCATTTTAGGAGTGTTAGTGGTATCTTAGAGGTCAGATGAGTCATTTGTCCATTTTTGGGATGCTCTCTGCCTCCCTTGCCCACTGCGAGAGTCATCGAACATGGACCAACCATCTTCTTCGATGCTCTTCAATCCAGTGTTCTTGGTGTTCAAAGTTAAAAATGATTCACATTCCTCCTTTTGATCTGTTAGTCACCTAATTAAAATCATTTGAATATTTAAGACATTATACGAACTCCTTGATCAATTTCCCCATCTCTATGGTCGTATTATTAGTGAAATACAAAAAGGTGACACAAAGGTCGAGGCTAAAAGAATAGCCATGGTTGACCTTACAAGACCTATATTTCTTGTTCAATTATGTATTGTTCGTCCTTCAATTATAGAGATCAATGAGCATTCCATGAGTGGAAACTCGTCTCAGAGCTCCCACTCATCTTCCTCTTCCTAGGTAGATTGCCTCTCTGCCTCCAGGGTATCTGGGGAGGATAAATCCTATGAGTAGGCTATGAAAATCCCTTAGTCTTGCATGGTAGACTCGGGGTCCGCTGGGTTTGGTGATCATGAATAGATTGATGGGGCTTGAGTCCCTGAGGTTCTAAGAGTAATCCATGACAAAGGAAAAAAATCTAAATAGGTTTCTCTATGGTGTACCGGTCATATAAATCATTGACTTTGAAGATGAGGCCGAGGAAACACTAAATACGTTTTATACTCAAACCTTCAAGAGAACTGCGAGAGACGTGGACCTTTTGTATTGGAGTTACCTAGACGGGATTAGTCCTGATATTTGTGTGAGGATCCCTAAGGAGGTCGAGAGGGAAATTTATGGCCTTGAGGGCAAGATTTCTATCTACAAAAAAATGTTCAAGGTCAGCTTTTTCCTTCCTATCCTCTCTACTATGCGGATGATACTCGTGAGTATGGGCCGAGCGCTAGCCTAACTTTATCCTAATGCGTGGAGGATTTTTCTCAACTTCATATATCTTAGGAAGTTTTTCTTCATCTACGACTTTCCAGTTAGCGTATTGAAGGCCTGCTACAATGCCTTTTGCACTAAGGCCCAATTTGGATACTATCACCTCATAGCCAAGAAGTCAAAAAATAAAGTCATTCACGTCAAACAAACATCCAACCTTCACTATAAGCTATGATATTTTTCATCTTTGGTGCATGGGAGTTTCCTTATGATGTTTCCTCATTTGCCTCATAGCTTAGGATCCTACAAAAATGGGCAATAAATTCAATCTATACCAAACTTGTCCCTAACTTGAGCGTAGACGATCGACATAAGGTTGAAAAAATATGAGAATAGAGGGATGATGGTGGGCTCGTACAATTCTAGCATCGTACGGCCACCGAAATCCTACTTAAGATGAGATTAGGGGTTGACCCCTTCACTGAAATGCGTATGTTTTCCCTCTAAACTGCAGGGTCATCTTTAATTGATCTTTTCTGTTGGACTTGTAATTTTTTTTTCTAAACTTTGGTTTCATTTGTACTTGTATAATTTATGATAAAGGCCTCTTCTAAATTTTTGTAAATCAGCCAGACAACACTCAAGAGGCTATCATGAAGATAGAAGTTCCAAATATCTCAACCATGCTCAATAAATTTGGGAAAAATTCGGCAACCCTGGCCCCAACAAAGAAAACTACTGGAAGAATCCTTGAAAAAGTTGAGGTTTTAACGAATAGAAATGAGGTGGTGGATGATACTACCACCCAGCACCTAAAAAAGAAGAACACGAAGGATGTCTTATCCCCGGGGGATCAGACTAAAGATCTCAATATCATTTGATGTTTCTCATGAAGCTAATCTCGAATAGCTGAACTTCAGTGATCAGACCTTGATTGGTGATGCCAAGTGATCCAGGGTTGATTCTCTGTTAATGATGCCTGAGGTTGATAAGAACTTTCTTAAGGCAATTTACACCTCTCATCTCATCTAGTTTGTCCTTAACAAGGGCACTTATGTAATTATTTCAAAAATTTTGCTATTTCTTATTACATGTGTTGTCCCATACTAACCCATTTCTTTTGTTATTTTTGTAGTCTATGATCAACTTTACTCACCTTGGTGAGTGGGTTGATAAGAAGCCCCCCTTGATTCAAAAGTCGAGGATGCTGACAAAACTTAGAGAAATATAAGGGCCAAGCCTAATTTCAAGGACTCGGACCATCAAAAAGCTGGGTGATCAAGAAAAAGCACTCTGATGCCCTGAAACGGCTAAAAAAGGATCATTATGATGCCCTTAAAGTCCGAGATGGCAAGCAAGAGGCCGATATTGCTCTTGTAGTGCATAAGGATTTGGAGGAGGCAAAGGAGTAGGAGGTGGAAGAGTTCAAGGCCTCTGAGGAGTTTGCAGGTTATTCCTTTTAATACCCCGAAAGGGGAGTAAGGAAATATTACCTATGTGACGTCCTTAAACTTCATGAGGATGGAACATTGGCTGCTAAATATTTTAAGGCCCTTGATCTCTTGGATCCTCTCATCGGCATTACTTTAGCCGAGGTGAAAGCTATTGTGGTTTCCCTTGTGGAGATGACTAAGGAGGTCGGGGGTGAGATAACAGAGCAGGCAAGGATAGAGATGACTGAGGGTACCTCCAATGATGATGGAGATAACATCTAGCCAGCTTTTGACAAGGTTATTTCCAACCAAGACAAGGGTCTTCTATAGGAGACAACATGATCTTTTTTCGGTTATAATTATTGGGAGACCATCTGTGGCATGGCTTGTGCCCATTCCACTTTGTAAGTTTTTAGTTTTGAACAATATTTGAACATTTGCAACACTGTCTTTAACTTATGTCGGTAATATTTTTTGTAATCTGATCCATGAATATTGTCGAATGAAGATTTTATTCTTATCAATATCTTCTCTATTGAATGGACATTTTTTATTCATTGAAATCTCATATCTGCCTTGTAATAAGGAATGTGTATAAAGATTAATCAAGAGGTCACCAAATATGTATTATTGTTACTCTCCTCTCAGCTGACAGAGGTCAGCATTTAATGATGTTTGAATAACCATAACTAACTTTTAATTATAGAGACCACCAAATTAATGATGTTAATCAAGTCTACTATCGTCTCATCCGAGACAGATAATCATTAAATGATTTTTAATTCGAAACCACCAAACTAATTGCTAATATATCGTAATGGCTATTTTGCAACTAATAGATTATTTACTTTTTAAGTGTTTACAACACTTACAAATTGTACAACAATTTTGAGCACTTACAAGCATTGTAAGTGTACGAAATCGTTGCCAAATTTAATAGTTTATAATTGTCAAAATCTAAAATTGGTACATAGACTTCAAAAGTGTAGAGGCACCATCCCCCCCCCCCCCCCCCCCCACATCTCTATTTCCCTCCTCAAAAAATTTTCTCCCTTGTCTATTGAAATCGCACCAAAAAAATTCCCACCCTCATTTTGACTCTCCCTCCCAAAGCTGTAAATCTTCTTGAAAATCAAAATTGCACACCAAAGTCACAAAACCTTGGTTTGCTGAGAAGAAAAACGTGTATTTACTCTCTCCACAAAATTGCAAAGCCTCCACAATTACAAGATAAAAAAATGCCCCTCCAAACCACAATCTCCAATTCCGAAAGCTTCCTTCGCTTCACGTAGGGTTCAATCGCAAAAACATTGATTTTGTTTTTTTTTTTTTTTTGTTTTCAAGTAGAAAAACCTTGGGTTCAATCTTTAATTTTGGTTTTTTTTACCGCAGACCTAGAGCTCAAAATTATTTTTTTTAATTTTAAATTTTAATTTTTTTTTTGTTTTGTTTCGATTCAGATATATTTGTATCAATTGCAATAGGGACCTAATTTTGTTTTGTTTCAATTCAAGTATATTCTCTATATAGTCATGTTGATGCTCGTGTTTGTTTCGATTTAGGTATTCAAAAAATTGTTCTACATGAACTTTATTTTCCCTCCGTAAGATGAACCACCATTGATTTATGTGAGATTCTTTGCACACCCAATGTCATATGTGTTAATGGCATGAAAGGAATCATGAAGATAAGTTTTTTCTTTCTATTGAATTTATTTGAAATATTTGATCAATTATTAAACACTTTTATACAAAGAGTGGCGATATTTCATAAATACTGTAATTAATTTTACTGCTATTCTAATGTTAAATATCATCAAACATTTTAAACGATATACATTATTAGCTCAAAAGTTTTTATTTGAAATTATAATCATAAAACGAAGGCTAAAAAACATTTCATAATAATAGTAACATTTGAACTCTAAACGAGGCCAAGAGGACTATGATTATTTTAACACTGCCATTACTTTACCTTTTTCATGAATCTATATCACATACGATAAGAAGCATGTTTTTTTGGTGACTTTAACTTCATAAAGTAGTTAATACATAGCGGAGGATTACAAAGCTTCCTTGGGTTCATATATAAAGTATCAATACAAAAAGTAACCAAAATAGGTTGAAAGAACATGAATGATTATAATTAAAATATGTTGAAACAACTTATATGTACGATCAACTCCCATTGGATAGTGAAGTATTTGCATCTGACCTAACTTCTGAGCAAGTTTTTATTTTTAAAATTATTATTAACCCTTCGATGATGTTGAAAAAGTACCACTTAAGTCGTTTAATTCAAGATTAAACTATCTAAATGGCTCCGAACATTTTATTGAAGAAACTCTTTTTTCTTAAAACAATTTTTTTAACATAAGATCTGTAAAACAATATGAATGAGTTATTTAAGGTATAAGTTTACTAGTTTTAAAAAACAAAACTTATAAATAAATTAAATCAACACAACCTCAAGAAAAGTATGAGAGGAAGAGGAAGTATACAAGTACAATTTTAACGTGGTAAAACTCCACCCAATTTGGGGAAACATCCACGGAGGTCTCAACACCTCAAAAGTAAAAATCCACTAAAATAGAGGAAAAAGTAAGAAACTATATAACAACCAAGACACATAATCAAGCCTAATATAAGTTCAAAATATACCAATTCCTCTGGATTTTTTGACTCCTCCCAAGGCTCTGATGTTGTTGATGTTTTCTCAGGTTTGCAACTCCAATCCTTTTAGCTTTACGTCGACTCAAAAGTCCAAAATCTCAATACCAACATTTTTCAATGTAGTAATGTGAAAGTGTAAGTGGTGATGTGCTCTAAATCACATGCATGCAACCCACACACACTTAATCACAGAGAAGATACTTATCCAATTACAAACATATCACAAATATGTATAGATTTCAAAAATCAGTTTAATCGAAACTATCAGACTTGGGATCTTTCAATTCATCCACAAATCAAGAGGGAATCTTACTATATACATGAGCCAAGATCCTAAACACTTTCGTATTTTAAAAATATACAGACTATTTCGCAAAATGTGAAATATGTGAAAGTGTAAATCCCCAATCAAGATCTTAAACTAGACTTGAGTCTGAATGTTCAAAGAAACTGAAATCAGAAACAATTTTTTGTTGGTTTTAGGGTTTGAAAACATAACAGTTAAAAACAACGAACAAAACTATGATTTCTCAAAATAAGAAATCAAATCTGAGAGAGAGAGAGACGTGAAATGTATCATAGAATTTCAATCTCAATTTTCAATGAAAGAAAATGAGATCAAAATGGTGTGATTAAGATGGAAAAGAGATTAAGAATATAAGAGGAATTGTCATCACAACTCTCGAACTAACACACTCTGAGAAATGATTTTCTATTTGAGATTTGGCCGGAGTTTAGGTTAGGGTTTTATTTTTTTTCTCTCTTTTCTTTCTTTCCCACTCTATCTCTCTTCTCTCTTTATTTTCTCTCAGAAGTGAGTAGAATAAAAGATTGTAATCTCAACACATAAGGCACCTATTTATACTGCGCCGTGGAAGCCTCTGAACTTTGAAGCAAATGAATGGTAACTATTGAGTCTTAAGAGATCGAGGTAAATATAATGGCTATCGATGCACCGCTATTAAATGTCCCCTTATTGGTTGATTTAGGTACCACAAGGATTGATTCAGGTCACATGCAGACCATCGATGAAACTGATGTAAGGGTTCACAATCAAACACAGGTATGTGAGGGCAAGAAAACACAAATCTAGCCGTTGTGAGGCTAATATGTGTACGATTGAGATGGCGTATAAAATGCATGTTTTTTATCTTAGAGAAATACAATTTGTACCCACACGTGTAAGGAAAGAAAATATAAATTGAACTGGACCAGATGTTGGAGAAGTTCGACTACAAACCTGTAATCCTTGTAGATTTCTGGTGCAATTAAAAGGAACTGGACTTCTCTAATGCTTAAATTACCAATTTTCCTTTCTTCCACAGTGTTCAAGGACAGGTACCCTACCAACCCCCTTTTACCGCACAAGCATGAAAGATAATTTACTAAATTCGAAAATTTTATTGACAGAAAATCATTCCGTCACGTAGGACTTCTAAGTAGTCTTGATGAGTAGCAACATTTTTAATTTGGAATGACAATAAACAAAATTTATGTGGAAGTTAGGAGAGAGAACCTATAATCAAGTTAAAATATAGAACTATCTCTGTAGACCAAGAGGATTAGGTGGACTGAGTAAAAGAAGGTATGACTTGAATGTTCGCTTCGTTTCGATCTCAATTCTCACTATTTACCGATTATCGTATCATAGCCTCAGTGGTCGAATTCTAGCTCTCACTTGAACAGTCTGCGGGGACACCAATGACAAAGAAGAGGTCATACAAGGAATATTCACATCAACATTAAATACATCTACTCCGGAAGATCTTCAAACATCCAATGGTGTCGACATAACCACTATCGGAGAAATAAAAACATTATCACAGCATATACCACCACATCAAGGCCACCAGCTAACACACCATCAACATTCGAATGAGAAGATATGATAATAACATAAATAACTAACATAAGGTCAATGGGAGCAAGACATTAATTAGAGTCTCATCAATAGCCAAACTTATAATCAGTGTTGCTAACGGTGAACATAATCCTCTAGTACTACCAATCAGCACCATCGAAGTTGAAATACCACCATCGCTTATATACAACACAAAGGAGATGTCATATTAAACACCAAAATCAACATAGTCAACAATAAACATGAGTTAAAATAAAATATTACCTTTGGATGATACCAAACTGGTAAAAGGACTAACACTGCTTGACGTAAGGTTAATAGAGGTATGAATCAATAAGGGAGACCCCAAGCAAATTCTTGATCTCCATCACAATAAAGATGGTGTTTGTTTCTTTTCGAGGTAAACCAATCACACACACACACTAAATGTTTTTCTTTGCTGTTATTATGAAATTATATTGAATATTAGTATACTCGTGTTGATGAAAAGAGTTTAAAATGAGAATTATTAAGTAAGAATATACCTAAGCAAGGTAGCGCAATTCACCTGGGTTCTTCCTATTTTCCCATGTTGTTGGATCAATGTTAGTTCCTCCGAAGCTTGTATAGCCTATACAATCTAGTTTAATAATAACTTAAGGTGTTCTTAAATCAAATAAAGTAATCAACAATTTTTTTTAAAGAACAACCTTAAAGCTCATGATCTATAATCATAATACATTAATGTTTGTAGTTAGTGAAACCTGAACAAGGGACTAAGTTCAGTGGTTGATGTTATTGGCAAAATAGGTATAAAAAAAACCTCTACATTAATGATGCCTATAGTTTGTTAAAAATTGAAGCTAAGATAGTGAAAGTTTGTTGAAATTAAGAAAAGGATTGCATATACCAACCACACCAAACAACTTTTGAAAATGTTACTAAGCCAACATATTAAGGAAAGGAAGGAATACAAACCTCAAAAACTCAATGGAGTTGGTGGGTGGAGTAGTTTTATAGGAAAATGGATAACTCAGGTGTTATTTGTCAGCCGAGTCTCGACAGCGTGGAGGCAAACCTGGAAATTCATTAAATAAACATAATTAAAAAAATATCAAAAAACAAGGTGGGGAAACCAGCTAGACTGTACAATCTCAGTAGATGCAAATGTTGGGCCTTTTTATAACATGAGTTGAACAGAGTAATCTGATTAACATTTAGACATTTTACCTAAATTTGGGATTTCTACCTTACAATCCCTAGATCCCAAACTCATAAGGAGATAAAACTTTGATAGATATTCTAGCTCGGGTCATTCTAACAAAAAAATGGGCATGTTTGTGTTAGCGTCAACAGATTAATGTGATTAAGCTGAATGACCCCATCCAGTGAGAAAATGATAAACATCATTTTATTTGAATCAAAATTTGAATTTGTAACATATAGTCCCTAGATCCCAAATTCACGAATGGGGAAACTAAAATTGTAAGAAAACTACAATATAGGACACCATATACATATTCACCTTCAAACACAATGAATCGTATGATTTACTTAGGTAACGAAGGAAAACTAATGGAATAAACACTACGATGAAACGTAATTTTGTTCGAAATGAAAAGGATAAACTAAAGTATAGAGAGCATAATATGCAACAAACACCTTGTTTCAAACTTCAAAAACACATATCATAACCCCAAAACGTTATAAAGAGTGATATGTGAGTTTCAACATTCTTCCCTTCTTATTTTGATAAATATAAAAACCAAGTATATGCTGACTAAAACACACAGAACAAACCACCTAAATTCATATATAGAAAAAACAAAGTCCACAAAAATAGAAAATGATTGAATATACCGTATGTAGTTGATAGATGGAAAGAAAAGTGGAGAGGCAATAGGTGGAACACAAAGTATTCCTTCAAATTTGAAAGGAATTGCACAAATTAGAACAAATAAACCAAAGTTTAAACCCATTACATGTAAACAAGATCTAATCATCCTTACAATAACACATAATTGTTAAAAGATTTTGAGAAAAAATTAAAGAAAACTAAAATACAAAATAAATTACCATCTTGAACAAAAAATTCAGAATTTAAAACCCAAAAACAAATATGAAAAATTTATTATAGGAATGAACATTATAGACAATATTGCGAATGAAGACATAATAAAGCCTTGAATTTGACATACTTTAACCACAAACACACTTTTCCGGCTATTTCCCTTCATCATCTTGAAACACATAATTTCTATAATGTGACAACCTGCTTAAAATAATAACGGGTGGCCAGCCCTATTCTACATTGAATCAGGTATCTCAGATGGCTCAGTCTCAACATCAACTGACAATACTAAATAATATAAGGCTAACTACCCAAAACTATTAAAGCGGATGCCAAAATTTAACAAAACACACCACGAACAACAAACCAACACTATAGAACTACTAACAAAGGTAAAATGCACACCAATACCATGATAAATGAAGTGATCGAAATAAAAAGGAAATGAGTATACAAATGAAATAAACTCGAATAAGTTGTCGGGTCACAGATAGTACAACAACATAAAGAAGAAATATAAACATCTATAAATATCCGTTGGGTATAAAACCGATATACAACATGAATCCTACCTAGATTTTCAAATAAGTAGGAAGCGACTACAATTCAAATCCCGCGATAGTCCGCACCTGTTACGGCTCCCAAGACAATGGATAGAAAAGCATACGGTATCCGTGCGGTAGAACACCTATAGTAATATGTACATACATATATATAACAAAAGAGAAATAATAACGGGTTAGAGCCCGAGGTGTAAAAATGTTTAACAAGTGTGTTAACTATGCATAATAAATATCAATGCACTGATTTCATAATTAAAGTGGAGTCGTACTCTCGTGGAACCCCAACTCACCTCTCATCTAATAGAGCGCACCTATTCGCGTCCTGAAATATTAATTTAGTTACCCCTACTGTAAGGATAACCTACCTTACCATAGGAACGGCCTATACCCCCAAGAACTGCCATCTTAACATAACCCAAGAATCCTTCCCATTCTAATCACAATTAAATATATATACATAGTTATGCTATACTAGGCTTTATTTATTCTAATATAACTTAATCATTTAACCATTTTATTACTTCACATATTAACATTAAACTTCAAATTAAGAGTTTAGTCTCTAAATAACATGCAAAATTTAATAAGGACAAAACTTCTCTCTACTCTCAACATTACCCTACGTTTCGTGTGTGGGGCGTCTCGCAAAGAGAAATCCAAACAAGGAACCCCCCCAATACACTACTCCTTGACAATGTCGATCCTAGAGATCCATTATATCATACACACTATTCTACTACAATAACTATATACAAGAACGAAGGACAGAACTTCTCACTACTCTTAACATTGCACTACGTTTCGTGCGTGGGGCGTCTTGCAAAGCGAAATCCAAATAAGGACCCCCCCCCCCCAATACACTACTCCTTGACAATGTTGATCGTAGGGATCCATCATGTCATCTATACAATCATACTACTGATAGACACAAGTACCAAGGGTAAAACTTCTCTCTACTCTCAATATGGCACTGCGTTTCGTGCATGGGGCATCTCGCAAAGCGAAATCCAAACAAGGAACCCCCTAATACACTATTCCTTGACCATGTTGATTGTAGGGATCCATTATGTCATCTATACAAAACATGCTACTGCTATTTGGATTACTAACTAAGAGTAACCCTAAAATCTCCACTAAATCCTTGGGTTGATATAACCGAATTTTTCCTTAAGTGCGATACATCAACCCCCAAGATGTACACCATATAAATTTCATATCCTTTTCACCTATAGGATATAATAAATGTATATATATATATATATATATATATATATATATATATATATATATATATATATATATATATATATATATATATATATATATACAACTATTCATTCTCATAGCCACGTGTGCATAACACATATAATGTACAATTTCCATACTCATAATATAACCGGCTATAGAATGCCAATATACTGCACCATGCTATCATCTTTCAGGGCATCACTCATATTCCATCCTGGGGACCACCGGTGGTACTAAATATCACCCACTTTGTGGTCAACACATACACACGACGTCTGGGAAGTGGTCATAGTTCCTAACCGGCAATGAGACGAAACATACCCACCACGTCTCATCCCCCAAAAAATGTAAATCACATAATAACACAATGGACGACTATGACTTGGGGAATATCCACACTCTGCTCCTCAAGCTAGGGTGCTCACCCTCATCGCGTAACTTCTCAATGATAGCATGTGCGGGGTATGCTTCACAATACTAGTATATATATATATATATATATATATATATATATATATATATATATATATATATATATATATATATATCATTCACATGCACAATATACATACATCCATATGATTACATTACATAACTAAACCTTCATATACGGTTTAGGTATTCACGCCATGAGTATACACATATATTCATATCCATACGAATATATATACATACATATATACATATTGTCTCTCCTTGTATGTATGACGCTTATAAACTCAACTATTATCATCCATATACCTCAATATACTAGCCATCACTTCAATCATATTAGCTTAATTCGTTATATGAATATGATACCTCATTTGAAGCATATTCATCCATTTCTCCTATGATATAAATAATCTTCCAACATAGATAAGCCTCCAAAATTAATGTTATCACCCAAAGTTTAGTATAGGTAACAATCACTAGACATCACATCTATATCCGAAAGTACATCAATATCTCCAGTACCAATTTTGACTATCGGTATGCACCTAACTAATAGTCTACAAACCTCAAGCTTAAACTTAAATTCAATTTATCATCCCATAAATTATTGGAATCCCATTTATTAATCACACACTATTCTAATTGATAGTATAATCCCATCGCTCTCAATTCTGACTATGGTTTCAATCTGACACACCCCAACCCAATTACTTATAATTAATTTGAAAGTCAAAGTGAGTCAAATCGTAATTACTTAAATCAAACCATGAACACGAGTATCTTTATTAAATTATTAACATGCATCAATAAAACTAAAATCCTTTCACTTTTATTAAGGTAATTATGCTTATTCTAACTTACTGAAAAGATAAGTAGTCTTAAATTACCCCATTTACGTTTGACGAAATCATGGTTTTATTCATCCCTTGATAACCCCCACCGAACTCCTAGATATGGCAGGGATATCACAATACCTGAAAAGCATAAACATAGGAACCATGAGCAAAATAGCTCAGCAAATGCATCACTACAACACTACTGCATAAAATTAAATGAAATAAATGATATCCCCGTGATGATATATGCATACTTATCCAGTCCATTCATAAAGAATTTCCAATTATATACTTATCCAGCTCTTTCATAAAGATGATCAATTATCTACTTATCCGGCTCATTCATAAATAATTATTAATTATATACTTATCCATCTCATTCATAAAAATGATCAATTATATACTTATCCGACTCATTCATAAAAATGACCAATTATATACTTATCCAGCTCATTGATAAAGAATGACCAATTATATACTTATCCGGCTCATTCATAAAGAATGACCAACTTATCCGAATCATGATTCACATATCCCTTCTGCAATAGACAATTCACCCCCATTCCTTGTCGAGGAGTAACCCCTTGTCTTTAATAGACAAATCTCCCCTATTCCTGGTCGAGGAGTAAGCCCTTGTATTTAATAGACAAATCTCCCCCATTCCGGGTCGGGGAGTAACCTCCCATTTGGGTAAACCAAAATGAACAAATTGATAATCAATATTATTCTGATCATATCCGCAACCATGTATAATACCTCTTACCAGTGAGTGATATTCAAATCTTATACATAACTATTCGTAATACATCTTACCCGTGAGTTATATTCAAATCGTATCCATAACGATGTGTAATAAAACTTACCTGTGAGAGATATTCAGATCATCTCCATAGTCGTGTATAATGCATCTTTTTACAGTGATTACACTCACCTTGGCCACTTCGTGTGTTTTTCCCCTACCTTTGTCGGGCACTTGTTCAACCGGTTCTTCTTTCCTTTCACACATAAAGTCTTAAAATATTAGTATCATCATAAGGATATTAACAATCCAAAGAATAACTTAACTTTGACCATACTTATAAGCATCATATCACCCCATTCTAATCATTTATCATACACGAAGTCTCATCCAATTTCATGTTAAAATATTTAACATATCCAATCCATATCCCAAACATACTTTAATTTCTTTTTGGTAATATGATTCTTATCATATTAGGTTCCCAATACAAAATACAATACATCATTTCAAGTTTCCTAGAGCAAGATTTGTCCATTTCTTTATTACAAATCAATCCTCCCCTATAGACTCATTTATCGTTCAGTCAACTCTGAAGAATTTTCATAATTTTTCTGCATCATAAATTCCTTTGATATTTCACCCAAAATCCATAAACATATGTAAAAATATAAAATTAAAGTTTCATAATTTTTAAGGTTCATTGGCTATGTCAAGCAAAATATCGAACACCTGGTGTGCATACTTACACCATTGGGGCAAATTTGATATATGAACTTCAAACTATCACCAAAGATTAATTTCTTTGTATTTTTACGTAATATTCGAATATGTTATACATATATGAGTCTATTTTCATATCCAACTGGAATTATTCAATTCCAATAAATTGTAACACCCCGTATTTTTGACGATTTAAATAATTATGTGATTAATTATTATTATGGGAATAAATATGCGATTAATTATTGTTGTTGGATTAATTAAATTAAAATGTGAGAAATTAATTTGTTATTAATTCGGATTAAAATAATTATTAACTAGCGTGCCAAGGGTTAATACTTATTGTTGTGAACTATTAAATATTACTGTGTTATATGTAATATGGAATTATGATATTTGATAAATTGTCGAAAGCGAGAAATACGGCAGTTTGGTAATTTAAGTCTAACACGCGTGTGATTCGTGTCGGGACTAATTGAATGGAATAAAAAGAGAAATTTTATATATTAACTCGTATGGTCATTTCGAGTGCGCCATTGAGTCCGGGAGGGTCGAGATAGCCAAAATAGTATACTCGGGTGTTTAGTTTGGGTTCCGGGGCAATTTTAGGCTTAACCGGCACCCCGAGAGGGCATATTGGTAAATTGTATTTTTGGGCTAAATTAATGGAAGAAAATTGGGATTTATTATATCAGCCTAGGAAGTCCATTAGGGTTAACATGTTACACAAATCAAGAACAGCCATGGAGGGGGCGAGGGAGAACCAATTTCCAAGAGAGAAGGCTCATTTGGCATCACCTTGCACAACCGTGACCACCAACGCGTAGATCGCGAAGAGAGGAACGCGTATATAACAACATCACCAATGGATCAGACCACCATATTCGAGGCAAGTGTTTATTACTTGCTTTCTTTTAGCAATAACCATGCCCATGTTAGTCTAGGTGGAATTAATCATGATTTATATGTTAATTGGGTGAAAATCGGAGATTTAAATTATGATTAAGGATTGGTTTAATTAGTGGTTGGAATTAATTCATGTATGTATAGGATTAATCATGGAATTGGATTATATATTGATGAACGAATCTGGGTTGATTAGGTTCTCGAATTGGAATTTGGAAAACTAGGGTTCATGTGAAATAATTTGGGGATTTATGTAATTATGATGATTAATGACGAATTAAGGATCCTAGGATGATAGAAATGATCTATAACCTGTTAGGGGTTGATGGGTATTGATGATGAGTGGTTGGGAATTGATTCTTTGGGGTTTTTAGGTTCAAAAATGGTGAAAAACGTTGAAGTTTAGTGAAAAAGACGAACAGTTCAATCTCGCGCGATCTCACGCGAAGTGGTTCAAACGAGATGGAGATCTCGCACGAAGTCGTTCGAGTGAGATAGCATCTTGCGTGAAGTCGCTCGAGTGACACGTGGAATTCATTCAAACGACAACCCTTCTGGTTCGAGCGACAGAGGGAATTTTTGGGAATTTTCTAAAAGTTTAGTTTTGAGTTTGCCGGTTTATTGGAGTGAGAAAAACTGCCAGATAGTAAATTTAAATAAGATGGAATTTCGAGAAAGTATGTGAGAATAAATACTTTAATTATTTCGGTATAAATAGAATGTACCTTGGAGATTACGAGAGAGATAGTGATATACCCGTTTATATCCTCGGCCTGGCTGATGATAACCTCCAAACGGACGACCCTACGAGGGGCCGACCCCTCCAACAGGCTCCATACGACCCCTCAGAGGGGCCGACCCTTCACCAGGCTCCAGACGACCCTAAGAGGTGCCGACCCTTCACCAGGTTCCAGACGACCCTACGAGGGGCCGACCCTTCACCAGGCTCCAGACGACCCTACGAGGGTACGACAGTACGAGGCCAGAATTGGGCCAGGCTCACTACTGGACGAAACTTTTCCCTCGGCCTCGGCTCATAGGCCGAGGGTGACATCATGACAGCGCGTGGTTTGGGAGACGCGTGGAACAGTGCGCGTGAGGCTCACATGGCACGTGGAAGACCGTTATAACCAAATCACACCCTCACGAGAGGGAATATTATGTCATCATTTGGCATCTACAGGTGTCAACAGGGGATTGGCTAGATCATCATTCACATGCACCATGCATACTTGGGGGGTACACTACACCCCCCAATACCTATATATACTTGTCACCTACAACCCTACAGGGTATCTATCAATTAACTGTAGCCCTAGCTAAAACTCTGCTTGTACACACAGTAGAGAGAGAGAGGGTTATGTGCATTGTATCCAAGGCCATTAGTGCCCATACTTAGTGGATCACACACTCACAGTGGATGTAGGCCAAATTGGCTGAACCACTATACATCATTGTCTTATCACCTCTTATACTCATCCCCTTCTACATACTTATACACTTATACATCTCTATGGCTGCCATGGATGCTACTGTTTGAGCTCACTATCACTTATCCGGTGGTGCTAAATCTTAGCATCATCAGTTTGGCGCCGTCTGTGGGAACGAGAAGACATCTCTTCCTTTGTACAACTTGACCTCACTGGGCACTCTGGTGGTGAACCAATACTCCCCCTGAGAGGAGGTATTTCACCATTGAAAGAGACCCACTAAGGTTCCCAAGCTCACCAGTATTTTCTTCAGGTCAACTTTTCATAGCTCGTGCACATGGCACCTGAGATGCCACCACCACCACTTCCCCCGCCGGATGAGGGGGGAAGACCCAGTTCCAGTCAGCCGCCGCCTCAGTCTGAGATGGCTGATGTGGCGGCAGCCCTAAAGTCTCTGGCAGCAAGCCAGCGGATGATGTAAGAGCAGTTCACAGCTCTAAGCCAGAACATACTAAGATCACCAGGGGTTTCACCTTAGATGATTACTCCGGCAGCAGCTCCAGGGTAGCATGAGGCCAGGGGACCACCCCAAGCACCACGCAAAGACCTGCCACCCCCTCAGCGGCGTAGGGATGTTGCTGACCCCGGCGTCTACGCCTGGGGAGGCAAGAAAACCCTTGCCCTGAGGATAGGTATGGAGATCTGGAGGGAGAGGAGGCTCCTATAGAGGGCTAGGAACCTTACGAGGTCTCCAACAATACCGTGCGACCCCTCCAGGACAGTAGGGGAAAGTGCGGGAGACCAAACCCTGATGATCGCCCAAGAGGCTCTGCTTTTGATCGCTTGAGCAGGGGGTCGGCCTTTGAGAGGCTAGGCCCAGTAAATGACCTGCGGGAAGAGTTGCCCAGGCCAAGAAGCTCCGCGAGATCCAGGAGGGAGGCAGCAAATGGCTGACCCCGAGGACGAGATGACGGCCAAAGGGAAGTGAACAGCCGACACAGGCCTGCTGCAGCAGAACCCTCCGTCCACCTCGGAGAGGCAGCAGGGGATAACATCGGCCAGGCCGACCCTGTGAGGCCCTGGAATGACTCAATCTAGCGGTTAGAGGATAGAATCGGTGATATATTGAAGAGCCGAGACCCTCTTCAGAGGGGGTACACCATAGGCTCACCCTTTGTGGCAAAGATAGTCAACTTCCCCACTCCATCAAAGTTCAAGCCACCCGTGGTCACCCCAAGGTATGACGGGAGCACCAACCCCGTCCACCATGTGGAGATGTATCAATCGGCAGCAGACATATACTCTATCTCAGATGAGATGAGGTGTCGTTCTTTCTCCGGTACCTTGACAGGGGTTGTGCATGTCTGGTGTAATACCCCGTACTTTTGGCTATATTTATTTTTGGGATTAATTAATTAAATGCGTATTAATTGGAAATTAATCCGGGTTATAAATACTAATGAAATGCGTATTGGTATTTTATTATGTGCATATATGATTATATATGTACTTGGTATTATAAAATTTGTCGTGGGATTTATATACGACATTTTAGAAATTTTGTTGAGACGCGTGGGACCGCCGCGTCACTGTATAATATTTTGATGATAAAAGTGAATTTAAAATCTATAATCCGTATGGTCGTTTTGAGTGCGCCAACGCGTCCGGAAGGGTCGAGATAGTCAGAAAACACTAGCCGGGGGTATAGTTTGGGTCCCGGGGTATTTTTAGGCCATACCGGCAACTTAAAGGGTATTTTGGTAATTTCACGTTTTGAGGAATTAAAAGTGACGAAAATTTGGTTAATTAAATCTGATGTGGATAAGACCCACTAAGCCCATAACCAACCCTTATTAACCTAGAAAGCTACGTAGGTTATCATTTAGTCTTCCAACTCTCCCAAAGGAAACCCTAGCCACCATAGCCACCTTTGGAAGAAGAAAGCTTAGAGAGGAAGGGAAAGAGGAGGAATTCTGCAGAAAATCTGCAGAAAAAGCTTACAAATCCAACACCAAATCCAGAGACAATCAAGGCAAGTGATTTATTCCATTTAAATGTCGGAGAATGCTCCTTCCATGTTAGGTTATTCAAAAACTTTATGTGTTCTTGGAAGATAATGAAAAACCCATAAGATTGGAGTTATTAGTTTAATTTTTGGGATATAGGTTGCATGTAGAATGTTACTGGAAGATCATATTTAGAGAATTACTGACTTTTGTGATACCAAAAACGGATTTAAGATGAGGTTTATGAATGTTCTTGAGATAAATTGGAAAAACTAGGTTTTTGATGAATATTGATCCATATGTAGCCTTTAGTTGTTGAAATATTGATTTATGGACGTTAGAAATGTTGTAGGATGATTATATGGCATTACTATATCGTTATATTAGAGAATCATGCTTTAAAAATAAGTTTTGGGATGTTTTCAAATCTGTAAAACGAAGCAGTCCGTAGCCATACCTGTTTGATCGATCGATCGACATTCATCAGTCGATCGATCGACTCAATCGATCGATCGATATTCATAGGTCGATCGATCGACCTTCCCAGAATGAGTGAAGTTTTCCTTAATTTGGTTTTAATGGTAGTAACCCTTGGAGAATATGTTTAGAGACTTTATGAACACCCTCACCCTTAAAGAAGACCATTAGGTGTGATTATTATAGTGGACTTTATTTAGAATGCAATTCGAGGAATTTTTCTAGATTATTGAAATTCGATAAGTGAGATAACGTTTGGGTTAATAGTGTAAAATTGTGTAATTTGATGAAATAAGGTTTGGAGCAGATGTAAAGACCTTAGGAATAAAGATGTTATATTTGGGAATAATCGGAACCTAATAATCTATTATAGATAGGTTTTAAGGATAAGGGACTACGGCGTGAGATGTGTCGGCAATTTAACTTTATATTAACGGGAGACTTGAGATATATATGTTTGGAATAATGGTATTATGGTGTAGAGTATACCTTATTAAAATATGATATTACTAAGATGTGTGTTTACTTAGTATTGGTATATGGATTATGTGTATGACATACCTACCATACGTGCTATCACGGGAGGTTTGCGTTCGCTTAGGACCCTCTAATCCTTGTGTGCCTACGGGGGGGATATAGACTGGTACCTTGATGAACATAGGTCATAGAAGGACTTATTGTGATATTAATAAGTCTGCATGATCATGGGAGCGTAGGTATGTGCGTGACCCATCTGATGGTGACTGTGTTCGCCTCCACTATTTGTGATTTATGTTATCTGAACTATTCCTGAGAGATTCGGAATATGTGATCCTTATGTACGTGATGTACCGGGATGGATAGCAGAGTATGTGTGCACTACAGCTTAGTTGCGGGGTGCTTGTATTGTATATTTATGATGTGAATAATATACATTTAATTAATGAGAATCATCATGTTAATGTTGTAATTATATTATGGTATTGTTTCGAGAAATATAACGAGTTAATTGACAGTTATAAATATTGCACATTGAGTATCTGAGTTGACGTTAAACCCCTATTTAATTACGAGCATTATTATGTAAATGGAATCAAGTATTATTGGTAGGACCTTTGGCAGTCTAGCTAGATATGTTGTCACTTAGCTAGTAGTATGGGTAGTTATAGATGGGTACTTGCGTTAGGAGTGCACAGTTAGACGAGAGGTGAGAATATAATGTGAGTGCACGTCCTAACATGTACTTTGCATTTAATGTTTTAAATGTTTTTAAAGCACTTGCAGGTTTTTAAAATATAACACATTCGGGCTCTGACCCGTTTGCTTTTCAAATCTTTTTCTTGTAAAACCATTTTAGGTGCCCAGCCACAAGGACACCAAGCATAGGTACTCATTCAGGTGACGCGCTGTAGCGGTTTGTGGAAGCTACAGGGATTTGTTCATAGACGCTTCTATCTTTTGGATTCCAGAGTCATTATCTATCAGTTGTAGGGCATGTTGCCCATTTCTATTTAGAGCATCTTTTACATTTCAGTTTCAGACTTTAGCATGTTTTATTTCAGTTCAGTTTATTTATTTTAATATGGGATTGTATTGAGGGGTTTCCTCCAGACTTTATTTACTCTATTTGTGATGGTTATTCTTTTTACTTCAGCATGGTGAATGGTGTTATTTAGTTCTTCATTACTTTTTTTGCATGTTAATCAGACTTAAATTAAAATTTGGCAACTTGCTTTTTAAATACTAGGTGGTTAGTAATAATAAAATGTTTTCGACAGTGATGCTATTAACTGAGACAACTTGGCATTTTGAATTAATTTTATAAAGGAGTAGCTACCCGGTATTTAATTAGTCGGGGTGTCACAGGTGGTATCAGAGCATCAGGTTCTAGTGTCGTTTAGGATCTGTACGGCTATTATGTTTCCGCTACGTTTTCTTTGATATAGAGCCCTATATTTTAGGACTGTTGTACTCTTTTTGTGTATGCTTCGTTCTTCAGCTATATTAAGTTTATAACCGTGAACTTATAAACTCTGTTCTTATTTCAGATGCCTCCACGACGTGCACGACGAGTTCCCAGGAATGCAACGCCCGAACCCCAGCCCGCTCCAGTTCAGGGTATGTTGAACGCCGCTGAGGTTGCTGCTATAGTAGCCCAAGCGATAAATGCCGCGATTGCCGTGATTCAGCAGGCACCGCCTCAGGCGCCGGTTGCCGCGCCAGCACAGGTTAATGCATTCCCGTCTGCTTGGGAGCGTGTACGTGACGCTTTTCAGAAAGCGCATCCGCCAGAGTTTGCAGGTAGCTCAGATGTGGTCGTCTCGAGCCAATGGAGGAAAGACATGCAGAGGCATTTGAGGATGCATGAGTGCACTGACGTCTAGAAACAGGTGCTAGCTACTTTCAAGCTAGTGGGATCTGCACTGCAGTGGTGGGAGTCTATTACCAACACGGAGGAGAGGGATACCCTCACGATTCAGGAGTTCTGGGTGCGGTTTGACCGCAAGTACTTTCCGTCCGCAGTTCATACCGAGATGAGGAGGAAGCTGATGAGTTTGAAACAGGAGGGCAAGACAGTGGCCGAGTATGAGGCCGAGTTCACTAACCTGTTGAATATCGTTCCAGACGAGATTCCAACAGAGAAGAAGAAGATAGAGAAGTTCACTGATGGGTTGAATTGGAGGATCCGTCAGCATCTGCTAGGAAACCTATCGTTGGCCACGTATTCTGATGTGGTTAATGCTGCATTATTACACTGCCAGGACCACCGTTTTCATATGGCCGAGGGCAAGCGGTCGGGGGAGTCTAGCCATCAGGGCAGGACTGGAGGACATGGTGCCAGCGGGGCCCAAACCGGCCAGGGGCAGAGACAGACTGAGCAGAGTACCCAGCAGGGGGATAATAAGAGGTTCCGGTCAGGGAACTACAGGCAGGAACAGGGAGGTTTCCGTCAGGGCCATCAGGGTCCAAACGGCCATCAGGGCCAACAGGGACAGAATGGGAAGCAGTTTCATCAGGGCCAGCAGGGCCAAGGGAGGAACGGTAACGGCCACCAGGGCCGGGGACAGTAGGGGCAGAGGGGAGGGAATTTCCCAGGGAAGTGCTTTACTTGTGGTAAGACTGGCCATAAGAAGCAGGATTGTCCTGATAGGGGCAGGGCCCCACAGCAGCAGCAGCAGGGTGCTCGCCAGGAGCCACAGAGACCTATGTTTCCCTCCGCTCTTCCTGCACCGCCACAGATGGCAGCTTTGCCACCCATTCCAGTAGTCCCAGCTCAACAGGGGCAGATACAATATGGACGTGTCTACAACGTTCACCAGGCTGCAGTTCCACAGGCACCGCCCGCGATCGAGGGTACGTTTCCTATCCATGGCACTATGGGTCGGGTGTTATTTGATACGGGTGCTACACACTATTTTATTGCTACACACTTCGCGAAAGCTTTAGGATTGTTAGCGACGGCAGAGAGCACAGTGACGTGTGTCGACTCACCATTAGGGAGTGGGTCACTTATTTTCTTTATATGCCGGGGAGTGGGGGTAGAGATCGGTGGTTTGGTATTGCCTGCAGACATGTTAGTGTTAGATATGCATGTTCACGATGTGATCATCGGTATGGATTGGCTCGTAGCATATAGGGCCATGATTGATTTCTTCAGCGGGAGCATTGTTTTTGCCATTCCGGGGCAAGAGATGTTTATAGTGGCGATGCCTCGCCCAGAGGGAGGATCGACCGCTCATTTGTATTACATAGAGGAGGATACCTCTAAGGAGGTTGTGATTCCTTTGGATTCGATCCCGGTTGTCAGGGAGTATTCAGATGTGTTTCAGGAGATACCAGGCTTACCGCCCAGTCGGGAGATAGACTTCGTTATTGATTTGCTACCGGGTACGAGACCTATAGCACGTGCACCGTACCGTATGGCTCCAGCTGAGATGCGAGAGTTATGGGATCAGATAGAGCAGCTGTTAGGGCAGGGCTTTATTCGCAGGAGTACCTCACCTTGGGGCGCTCCTGTTTTGTTTGTGAAGAAGAGGGATGGTTCACTGAGATTGTGCGTGGACTACCGAGAGTTGAATAAGGTCACGATACGGAATAATTATCCGTTGCCTCGAATCGATGACTTATTCGACCAGTTGAGAGGAGCTTCTTTCTTCTCGAAGATTGACTTGAGGTCAGGATACCATCAGTTGCGTATCAGGGAGGAGGATGTCTCGAAGACTGCGTTCTTGTCGAGATATGGTTCTTACGAGTTTCGGGTTATGCCTTTCGGTTTGACCAACGCTCCAGCAGTGTTTATGGACTTGATGAACAGAGTGTTCAGGGATTTCCTAGATCAGTTTGTCATTGTCTTCATTGATGATATTCTGGTTTACTCTCAGATAGAGGAGGAGCATGCCGAGCATTTGAGGTAGGTTTTGCAGACACTTCGTCAGAACGAGTTGTATGCAAAATACGAGAAGTGCGGGTTTTGGCTGAAGGAAGTCCAGTTCTTGGGTCACATTATTTCCGATCAGGGAATATCTGTTGATCCGGGGAAGGTATCAGCGGTGAGGGAGTGGGGACAGCCCACGACACCAACGGAGATTCGTAGTTTCTTGGGTCTAGCAGGATACTACAGGAGGTTTATTCGGGGTTTCTCAGAGATTGCAGGTCCTTTGACACATCTTACTCGTAAAGGTGTGCCGTTCATTTGGAGTGATGCCTGTCAGTTGGCATTCGATGAATTGAAGGACAAGTTGACCTCAGCACCAGTGTCAGCATTGCCGAGACCGGGAGTTGAGTATTTGGTTTACACCAATGCGTCTTTGCAAGGACTGGGAGGTGTATTGCAGCAGGAGAGACAGGCTATTGCTTATGCTTCCCGTAAGCTTAAGCCTCATGAGAAGAATTACCCCACGCATGATTTGGAGTTGGCAGCAGTGGTATTTGCCTTACGGATTTG
The DNA here is from genome assembly GCA_949130495.1 of Sambucus nigra. Classification (NCBI taxonomy): domain Eukaryota; kingdom Viridiplantae; phylum Streptophyta; class Magnoliopsida; order Dipsacales; family Adoxaceae; genus Sambucus; species Sambucus nigra. The sequence goes on along the minus strand of OX422215.1, from coordinate 317,289,039 downwards.
GAGGCACTATCTTTTGGGGGAGAAGTTTCAGCTGTTCACGGACCACAAGTCACTACAGTATCTGTTCACGCAGAAGGAGTTGAATATGCGGCAGCGTAGGTGGCTTGAATTTGTGAAGGACTGCCAGTTCGACATCCAGTACCACCCGGGTAAGGCTAACGTGGTAGCAGACGCGTTGAGCCGCAGGCCAGCAGAGGAGGTGGCAGTTATAAATATTACGGTATTGTTTCGAGAAATATAACGAGTTATATTACGGTATTGTTTCGAGAAATATAACGAGTTAATTGACAGTTATAAATATTGCACATTGAGTATCTGAGTTGACGTTAAACCCCTATTTAATTACGAGCGTTATTATGTAAATGGAATCAAGTATTATTGGCAGGACCTTTGGCAGTCTAGCTAGATATGTTGTCACTTAGCTAGTAGTATGGGTAGTTATAGATGGGTACTTGCGTTAGGAGTGCACAGTTAGACGAGAGGTGAGAATATAATGTGAGTGCACGTCATAACATGTACTTTGCATTTAATGTTTTAAATGTTTTTAAAGCACTTGCAGGTTTTTAAAATATAACACATTCGGGCTCTGACCCGTTTGCTTTTCAAATCTTTTTCTTGTAAAACCATTTTAGGTGCCCAGCCACAAGGACACCAAGCATAGGTACTCATTCAGGTGACGCGCTGTAGCGGTTTGTCGAAGCTACAGGGATTTTTTCATAGACGCTTCTATCTTTTGGATTCCAGAGTCATTATCTATCAGTTGTAGGGCATGTTGCCCATTTCTATTTAGAGCATCTTTTACATTTCAGTTTCAGACTTTAGCATGTTTTATTTCAGTTCAGTTTATTTATTTTAATATGGGATTGTATTGAGGGGTTTCCTCCAGACTTTATTTACTCTATTTGTGATGGTTATTCTTTTTACTTCAGCATGGTGAATGGTGTTATTTAGTTCTTCATTACTTTTGTTGCATGTTAATCAGACTTAAATTAAAATTTGGCAACTTTCTTTTTAAATACTAGGTGGTTAGTAATAATAAAATGTTTTCGACATGAATGCTATTAACTGAGCCAACTTGGCATTTTGAATTAATTTTATAAAGGAGTATCTACCCGGTATTTAATTAGTCGGGGTGTCACATCTGGTACACGTCTCTTCCAAAAAATTCCATTGAAAACTTCAAGCAGTTGGCAGACCTGTTCATCCATAACTTCTGCTTTGGGGTGAGGCCACAGAAGAAGACCACCCACCTGCTCTATGTTAAGCAGGGGAAGAGTCAGAGTCTGAGGGACTATATAGCCAGATTAAATAAAAAGAAGTTGGAGGTGGAAGACTATGAGGAGAGCATAGCTATGACAGCCCTGATTGGAGGACTCCAAATGGGGAAGCTGTTATGGAAGCTTGCTGAAGACCCTCCGAGGATGATGACCGAACTGTTGTCGATAGCAGGAAAGGTGATGAACGCTGAAGAGGCGATAGCTGCAAAATATGAAGACGAAAGAGGAGGTTCTAGTGGGAGTAAATACCCTAAGAAGAACAAAGAGGGGAGGAAGAGGTCCTCGGATGACAAGTTCGCTGGGTACACCCCTCTGACGGTCAGCTGTGAACAGATTCTCAATGAGATTAAGAGTGACCGGTCCCTGAAGTGGCCTGAGAAGCTGAGGGCAGCCCCCGGCAAGAGGAATAAGAACCTGTGGTGTGAATTTCACCAAGACCACGGCCACGTAACGGACAAATGCTTTTCTCTAAAAGACGAGATTGAGAAGATGTTGAAGGAAGGGAAGCTCAAAAATTACGTCGACAAAGGTTCCTTCAAGAGGGGCCGAGGGGACGACCCCAGAAAGAAGCGAGGCGATGCATTTAGAGAAGGTCCTCAAAAAAGAGGGGACAACCCTTCTGATGATGAGGACGACCCTGACCTCCTGCCGAGAGACGACCATGGCCCTGTCAAGAGGCTTAATATGATCTCACTCAGAGTGGGAATGATCTTCGGGGGTCTCGCAGGAGGAGGGTCTGAGGTCGCCGACAGGAAGGACCATGTGGCTGAGGCCAAGGCAGTGGCGAAGACGGTACACACAACCTCCCTGGAGGTCAAGTCAGAAAAGAGGAAGAAGGTTGATATGGACACACTGATAGTGGGTTTTTCAAGAATGGACTTTAAATTCCTCTTAGCCCCACATGATGACCCTCTCGTCATCACTACCAGGGTGCACGGATGCGAGGTGCCGAGGATCTTGGTAGATGGGGATAGTTCTGCAGATGTTATGTTTTGGCCATGCTTCAAAGCCTTGGGTCTCAGCCGTGCTAGACTCGTCCCCTACCATCATCCATTGATTGGGTTCAGTGGGGAAAAGGTTCACCCCCTTGGGGTATATGAGGCCGATGTGAGGATGGGGGACGAGTGGCCGAGATGGATCACCAAGAAGGTCAGTTTCTTTGTGATGGATGAGCAGGTGTTTTCGGCCTACAACTTCATACTGGGGCGTGTGGCCCTCAAGGGGTTCGAAGCCATGCCGTCTACGGTCCATCAGATGATCAAATTTCCAACCCCTTACGGGGTGGGGGAAGTTCAGGGAGACCAGACGACAGCGAGAGAATGTTACTACAACTCCGCTGAAGAAAGGGAGGCACACAAGAGGGTTACAACCACTTATAATATTGATACCCTAGACCCCAGAGATGAAACGAAGATGAAGAAAGGAGAGGTTGCAGAAGAGGTAGAATCCATCATCCTCGATGAGGATGACACGGAAAAAACCATCCAAGTTGGCAAGTCTCTGAAGCCCAACATCAAGGAAGACCTCATTAAACTGTTGAGGAGAAGGCGAATCATTTTCGCCTGGAGCCATGTAGATATGCCAGGGATTGACCCTGAAATCATGTGCCACAAGCTCAATGTGGTAGAGGGAGTGAAGCCGGTGAAGCAGAAGAGGAGAATTTACTCCAGAGAAAAATATGAGGTCATCAGGGATGAGGTCAAAAAATTAGAAGACGCTGAATTTATTAGAGAGGTCATCTACCCTGAATGGCTGTCCAATGCAGTCATTGTCTCAAAAGACAACGACAAGTGGAGAATGTGCGTGGACTTCACAGACCTCAACAAGCACTGTCCCAAAGACAGCTTCCCTCTCCCCCGCATTGACCAGATGGTAGACGCTACCGTAGGCCACGAGCTCATGAGTTTTATGGATGCCTATTCAGGGTACAACCAGATCTTCATGAACCCTGAAGACTCGGAGAGGACCGCCATCATCACTGACAAGGGGACATACTGTTACAGGGTCATGCCCTTTAGACTAAAAAATGCGGGGGCAACGTACCAGCGCCTCGTAAACAAAATGTTTGAAGACCAAATTGGGAAGTCTATGGAGGTCTACGTAGACGACATGCTGACTAAGAGTCTGAAGGCAGAGGATCATGTGGCAGACCTGGAGAGGACCTTTAATACGATGGACAAATACAAGATGAAGCTTAATCCGGCCAAGTGTGTCTTCGGGGTCGGAGCAGGGAAGTTCTTGGGGTTCATTGTCAATCAAAGTGGCATCGAGGCCAATCCTGAAAAGATAAAGGCCCTTGTTGAAATGAAGACCCCCAAGTCCATTAAAGACGTTCAGAGGCTCACAGGGAGAGTTGCTGCCTTAAACAGGTTCGTGTCTAGGGCCACAGATAAGTGCTTGCCATTCTTCAAGACCCTTAGGAAGGCCTTCGAATGGAATGAAGAGTGTGATGAGGCTTTCAGGGACCTGAAGACGTACTTAGGGTCTCCCTTGCTGCTATCATGACCCGTGCAGGGTGAACGACTTTATGTGTACCTCGCCGTCTCAGAGTCGGCCATCAGTGCAGCCAATGTGAGAGACGAAGACGGGATACAGAAGCCTGTGTATTTTAACAGCAAGGCACTCCAGGGGGCAGAGCAAAGATACCCGAGGATGGAGAAGTTAGCCTACGCCTTGATCCATGCCTCGAGGAAGATGAAGTCGTACTTCTAGTCCCATACAATGGTCATCCTCACCGACTCTCCTCTTAGGGAGGTCCTACACAAGCCAGAAAAATCAGGTAGGTTGATGACCTGGGCTATAGAGCTGGGGGAGTTTGACATTGTGTATCAGCCTAGGACGGCCATTAAAGGGCAGGCATTGGCAGACTTCGTGGCTGAGTTCACTTGGGAAGATGATGAGGCCGAGGGTGAGACCCTTGGGAAGACGGATACAGAAGACAGACCCGCTGGCACACCCGTAGATAGGGCTGGGACAAGCACTGCTAGAAGGAAAGTGACTGAAAACGAAGAGGGAAGATACATCTTTAGACAGGGGTCCCTCTCTCAGGGAAATTTTTCAGAGGGAAATACTTTGTGGAGCCTCTTCGTTGACGGGTCCTCCTGTAACAGCGGAAGTGGAGCTGGACTGATACTATCAGCACCCGATGGCACAAACGTCGAGTACGCCCTGAGGTTCAACTTCAAAGCTTCCAACAACGAGGCTGAATATGAGGCCTTAGTAGCAGGCCTCTCCTTGGCCAAGTCTCTTAGTGTCGGTCAGATTTTGGTCCATAGTGATTCAAGGCTAGTAGTGAATCAGATACTAGGAGCCTATGAGGCTAAGGACGAGAGGATGGATAGCTACCTTGAGAAGGTGAGGTCATTACTGAAGGGCTTTGGAGAAGTGAAATTAAGGAGGATACCTAGGCTCGACAATGGCCGTGCTGATGCCCTTGCTAGGTTGGCCTCGACAACAAGAACAGACATCAGGAGGACGGTCCCAGTAGAAATTTTGCTTCGGCCAACTATTGAGGACTCTGAGGGAACACTTAGCAATTTCCTAAATGTTTCTCAAGAAGCTTCGTGGATGGACCCCCTGATTAGATACATTAAAGAGGGTGAGATGCCAGAAGCAAGGTAAGAAAGGAAAAAAGATGAGGTACAGGGCTGCAAAATTCACTGTCATCGGAGACACCTTGTACAAAAAGGGGTTTTTGCTCCCCCTATTTAGGTGTGTACATCCCTCAGAAGTCCCTTCCATTTTGCAAGATGTGCATGAAGGGTCGTGCTCAAGCCACATTGGGGGTAAATCAATAGCGAAGAGGGTGATCACCCAAGGCTACTTGTGACCGACCTTGGGGAAAGACGCCGCAACATATGTAAAAAAGTGTGATAAATTCCAAAGATTTTCTACCATCCCTCATCAACCCCATCAGCCTCTTACCTCCATTACATCTCCGTGGCCGTTTGCAGTATGGGGGATAGACCTGGTAGGACCCTTACCGAGAGCTGTCAACAACTATCGGTTCCTCATTGTAGCGATTGACTACTTCTCAAAGTGGGTGGAGGCCGAACCGATGGTCACGATTACAGAGCAGAAGACCTTCCAGTTCATCTGGAAAAATGTGATATACAGATATGGCCTACCCAACACCCTCATCTCGGATAACGGGACTCAGTTCAAGAATGCCTATCTACAGAAGTATTGTGAGAGGGTAAGTATCAAACAATTCTTCTCCACCCCAGGACGACCTCAGGCCAATGGGCAAACCGAAGTTATGAACAGGACAATCCTAGATGGAATCAAGAAGAGGCTTGAGGAGTCAAAAGGAAGATAGGTCGAGGAGTTATATGCCGTACTATGGGCATACAGGACGACAGTGAGGACCTCTACCGGAGAAACCCCATTCATGCTAGCTTATGGCTCAGAAGCCGTCATCCCCATCGAAATTGAGTTTCCTACTCAGAGTCCAAATGTACGACCCCCAGGGAAATGCGGAAGAGAGGAGACTCGACTTAGACCTGATTGAGGAAAGGAGGGAGGACACTGAGATAAAGCAGGCTTCCTACCAGCAGAGGACCGCAAGGTTTTACAATCAGAGGGTGAAACAGAGGCCTATCGCAGTGGGGGACTTGGTCCTCAAGAAGACTGGGCAAAAGCCCAACAAGCTCCATCCTAATTGGCTTGGCCCATATAGGGTCATCGATGAAGTTGTCCCTGGGACCTATAGACTAGAAAACCTAGAAGGGGAACCTTTTTCCAACCCCTGGAATGCAGATCATTTGAAGAAATACTATCAGTAGTGTTGTAAGGTCTTGATAGACCATAATTGTAATAAGAGTTGCTCCAATAGAACACTTTGGAAAATTAATGAGAAATATCAGTGTTTCCCTAATCCTGTGGTTGTCAGTTCTAGCACGCATGGAAACATCTATAGAGAACCACCCTCGGCTATAATGAGGACCAGTGGAGGGGACGACCCCACCACTATCCTCAAGAAAGACGAGGGTAGACATTGTTAAAAACCATTAATTTGGTAAGTTGAACCCTCGGATATAATGAGGGCCAGTGGAGGGGACGACCCCACCACTGTCCTCAAGAAAGATGAGGGTAGACATTGTTAAAAACCATTAATTTGGTAAGTTAATCCCTCGGCTATAATGAGGTCCAGTGGAGGGGACTACCCCACCACTGTCCTCAAGAAAGACGAGGGTAGACATTGTTAAAAACCATTAATTTGGTAAGTTAATCCCTCGGCTATAATGAGGGCCAGTGGAGGGGACGACCCCACCACTGTCCTCAAGAAAAACGAGGGTAGACTATGTTAAAAACCATTAATTTGGTAAGTTGAAACCTCGGCTATAATGAGGGCCAGAGGAGGGGACAACCCCACCACTGTCCTCAAGAAAGACGAGGGTAGACTTTGTAAAAACCATTAATTTGGTAAGTTGAACCCTCGGCTATAATGAGGGCCAGTGGAGGGGACAACCCCACCACCGTCCTCAAGAAAGACGAGGGTAGACATTTTTAAAAACCATTAATTTGGTAAGTTAATCCCTCGGCTATAATGAGGGCCAGTGGAGGGGACGACCCCACCACTGTCCTCAAGAAAGACGAGGGTAGACTTTGTAAAAACCATTAATTTGGTAAGTTAATCCCTCGTCTATAATGAGGGCCAGTGGAGGTGACGACCCCACCACTGTCCTCAAGAAAGACGAGGGTAGACATTGTTAAAAACCATTAATTTGGTAAGTTAATCCCTCGGCTATAATGAGGGCCAGTGGAGGGGATGACCCCACCACTGTCCTCAAGAAAGACGAGGGTAGACTATGTTAAAAACCATTAATTTGGTAAGTTAATCCCTCGGCTATAATGAGGGCCAGTGGAGGGGACGACCCCACCACTGTCCTCAAGGAAGACGAGGGTGGGCTTTGTTAAAATCATGTTGGGTAATTTAATCCCTCGGCTTTAATGAGGGCCAGTGGAGAGGACGACCCCACCACTATCCTAAAAAAAGACGAGGGAAAGGTTAGTGGCTAACAAAAAATAGCAAATCATGCAATAAACTGATATAGAAGATAGTAAAGGAGACGATATGATATTAATGAAAGTGAGATACAAGATATCCAAGTGTTTTACAAAAAAGAGTACACAAATAATAGATACATTGTGAGGGTATGGGCTACAGGCAGCCACCCTAAGGGACAATGTCAGAGGGCAGAGCCTCAACATCCACCAAGGGGGTCTCTTCAACAACCATAACTGGTCGATCCTCAGACGTGCCGACCCCCTCAACCTGCACTTGGGATTCTACTTGGGACAGAGCCTCGGCGATCAGAGGGCCGTCCAATCCGACTGCCTCAATTGAAGGGCGGACCGAGGAGACGACGTCGTCAAATCTGAGGACGACCCATCGACAGGCCATCCTGATCCCCCTCTCCAGATAATCAAGTCCAAAGCCCCGGAACTCGTCAGAAACCTTGTAAGCCTCAACACCATTGGCCTCGGCTTTTCAGACAGCTTCTGCAAGATCAGTCTTGTGCTTGGCTTCCATGTTGAGTAAAGCCTCATCCTTCTCCTTTATCAGCAAGTCCTTGGCCTACTGGTATGCATCATGCTGCCTCGTCAGCTCATCTAGGACCCTGGCATGCTCAGTCCTAGCACACTACAGTTCAGCCCTTGCAGTCTCGAGCTCTGTCTGCAAGTCAGCCTCATGTTGAATGGCCCTCCCAGCTTCATGAAACTTCTGTTGGTTCTCAGCCATCCACTTGGTGGCTGAGGTGAAGGCACAAACAGACTGCACGAAAAATAAACAGATGTCAAGAGGGGTCGAGGGAATAGTTACTAAAAGAATGAAATTAAAGAAATGGGTCAGAACCAATACCTGTGCAAGGGCATGCAGACCGTAGTCATACACTTTGGCAGGGGGCATCTTTGACAAGAAGTCGTAGTCAGCAGCCGAGGGTGCAGAGAACATTGAGGCCTTGGCTGCCCTCAAGTTTGCGATGAGTGACGAGGGCTCGGCCCTCAGATGTGCTAGGTTTTGAGACCAGAAGGCCCCCATGCTGGATGAAGAGGTCGTCCCCTCAGAGGCTTCGACCCTGGCCCTCGTCCGAGAATCAGGCCGAGGGTCAACTGGGGCCTCAGGCTCCTTTCTTTTATTATTGTCGGTGGTTGGCTCCACCACCATCGGCCCGGCGGCCCTTGTCTTCCTCGGAGCCTGCTGAGGCTCCTTCCCTTTCTTTTTGTCCAGTCCAGATAATAAGCTGGGAGTAGTAATTTCCCAAAGATAGTCTGACGTACCTGCAGGACGATCTGATAAAAGGACGACACGTTAGAAAAATGCAGAAATAAAGAGAAAACACTTCAAAAATAGGTAAAGAATGGAAAATGTTCAGTATAACTCACATAGTTCTATCAGAGGGCCGACCCTCAGACCAGCTTCTTTGAGGAACCGAGGGGTCATCAGGTCTTCGAATTTTTCAAGTTCACCCTCTCTCCCTCGTCCTCTTAGGTAATTTACAATGTCCTTCTCCTCCAGGCTAAGTCCAGGGTCTGATCTGGCCTTCATGGAGGGGTTCGACCATTTCCTGAGAACCCTCGGACCATCGGCGACAGGCTCCCACTCCCCAGAGATAAAGAAAAACCTCTTTTTCCAATCATGGTTGGAAGTTTGTGCCACATGGAGGAGTTTCTTCTCAGACCTCCTTGCCCCCAGGTGGTAATAACCAGGCTGTTTGGACGAGGAGGTGATGTTATAACAGCCCAAAAATAGGTCAGCCGAGGGCTCGTCGGTGAAGGCATTCTTCCACAAGGAAATATAGCCCAGGATCGTCCTCCAAGAGTTGGGAGGAAGTTGAGAGGGAGCAACACCCAGGGCAGATAGGATATCTACGATGGCAGTATGCAAAGGGAATCTGACTCCAACTTTGAACATCTGTTCATAAACTGCAACCTCTCCCTCTCCATAATCAAAAACCCTCTCATCCTCAGAGGGAACCCTCATAGTCACGCTGGGGGGCACTCCATAGGCATGCCTCCATATCAGGAGGTCACGATCCCTAACAGAGGAGATAAAGGACGAGGAATGGGAGGTATCAACTTCGTCATCTGTATCATCATCCTCATCCTCATCCATGTCATCGGCCGGAGGGCCCTGGGGGAAAGCCACTTGGAAGGCATGGGGAGAAAGGGTTGTTACAGGGATTGCTTCAGAGGGGAACATGCCCTCAGCCTCTCGGCCTGGGCTTAGGTCAGATGTCTCATGCCTACCGAAAGGTCCAGCGCCAGCTGGCGAGGATGCTCTCTCGTCCATCTCGCTTGAATGACACTCGGCTGGACGATGGGACGACCCACAGGACTCAGACGATTCAAACGATTTTATGGTGGCAAGAGGAATGGGAAAGATGGGTCGTACCCAATTAGGGTCGGCCCCTCGTCTCCTCTCTTCCTCTTCCTCTACTCGTCTGATCTCTGCAAAAAGAATTTCTCTCAAGGATGGGAATTCAGACGCTAAACTGTAAAGCTTCCTAAGCATTAAAAGGGAAGACCCTACACTTGAGGAATTTGAGGAACTTAACTACAAACAAGTTGTTAGTTGACCGAATTAGACTTTTGGATTAAAAAGGGAATTGATGATTTTCACTCAAGAACACTCAAGAACACTCAAGAACATCCAAGAAACAGTTTCCGGAGAAGACACCGGAAAAAGCTATGGGATAACCCAAAGAAAATGCATCCCCACAACCCTAAAAAGGAAATAGAAATGAAGGAAAAAGATAGCGTTGGATGAAAGAGATTACCTGATAAAGAGAGCAAGAACGTTGCTAGGCTTGAAGGGTTGAAGGCTGCAGAAAATGGCAATAAACTGATAAAATTTTAGAGAGAGAAGGCTTGGGCGCGAAGAAGAAGAAGAAGAAGGAGAGAGAGTTTGAAAATTTCTTAAATACCTTAGCAATGAGTGGTCCCATTGACCAAGGCAGGACACAGCCCACGAGGAAGGCATCATTAGGGTGCAAGGCCCCAAGCGCAGTGTGCAGCCGCCATGCCTTGGAAACTGGAACAGCAATGAGTATCTTCCCAGGTGTCACTCACCTAACTGATCATACATGCATCTCATTTAAAACACTATCCCTCAACTATCTCAATAGCACCTATGGATAAGGGCTGGGGGTGATTGATATACCCATTTATATCCTCGGCCTGGCTGATGATAACCTACAAACGGACGACCTTACGAGGGGCCGACCCCTCCAACAGGCTCCATATGACCCCTAAGAGGGGCCGACCCTTCACCAGGCTCCAGACGACCCTACGAGGGGCCGACCCATCACCAGGTTCCAGACGACCCTATGAGGGGCCGACCCTTCACCAGGCTCCAGAAGACCCTATGAGGGGCCGACCCTTCACTAGGATCCAGACGACCCTACGAGGGTAGGACAGTATGAGGCCAGAATTGGGCCAGGCTCACTACTGGAAGAAACTTTGCCCTCGACCTCGGCTCATAGGCCGAGGGTGACGTCATGGCAGCGCGTGGTTTGGGAGACGCGTGGAACAGTGCGCGTGAGGCTCACATGGCACGTGGAAGACCGTTATAACCAAATCATACCCTCACGAGAGGGAATATTATGTCATCATTTGGCATCTACAGGTGTCAACAGGGGATTGGCTAGATCATAATTCACATGCACCATGCATACTTGGGGGGTACACTACACCCCCAAGACCTATATATACTTGTCACCTACAACCCTACAGGAGATCGATCAATTAACTGTAGCCCTAGCTAAAACTCTGCTTGTACACACAGTAGAGAGAGAGAGGGTTATGTGCATTGTATCCAAGGCCATTAGTGCCCATACTTAGTGGATCACACACTCATAGTGGATGTAGGCCAAATTGGCTGAACCACTATACATCATTGTCTTATCACCTCTTATACTCATCCCCTTATACATACTTATACACTTATACATCTCTATGGCTTCCATGGCTGCTACTGTTTGAGCTCACTATCACTTATCCGGTGGTGCTAAATCTTAGCATCATCAGATAGTAATCTAAATATTTATACTATACGTAAGTGATGAGGTTAAAATACGTATGAAGAGTATATATGTAGGTTGGAGAAATACCTATAATTTATAATAGGACGTGTGTATGCCTATTATGTGATATTATTGTTAAGAGCACTAATGGGTGATAACCTGAGGGTGAAAGAACCTTATAGTTAAGAGCACTAATCAGTGATAACTCGGGGGTGCAGAAACTCTATTGATAAGCGTACTAATGGATGATAACCCGGGGGTACAAAGATGATTATTGTTAGGCACACTAATGGGTGATAACCCGGGGGTGCTGGATTAATATTGATAAGTGCATTAATGGGTGCTAACCCGGGGATGCAATATTCTATTGTTAGGTGCACTAATGGGTGATAACCTGGGGGTGCTGAATTATTATTGATAGGTGCATTAATGGGTGCTAACCCGGGGATGCATGATTTTCTGGAGATATGCACTAATGGGGCTTAGTCGGGGATGCAGGATTAGTACATATATATATATATATATATATATGGACTTGTGAATATTGCTACTGTGTGAAATTAGTATATTTGGTAATAATAATAATTATTACATTGTACCAAGTGTTCTTAACCTAAGGGTGCAGGATTAGTGTATATATATAGGGATGATGAGACTATATATATGTATGAGTGTACTTGGGTAACTTTCTACTTTGTGAGACTAGTAAATAAAATGAAAATGAGAGGTAAAATGATCTTAGTGAATAAAAGATTAACCATTCAAATGGTGAAAAATGAAATTTAGTATGTGAGATAAACTATCTGAATAGCGTATTGTATGGGCGATACGTGAATACTACTAGTGAGCATAGTTAGTATTAGTATGGTTTCTGGCTAGTTAGACTGGGAGGTATAACTAGGGGGAGATTAGATGTACGTTAGGCATGCACAATAGACGAGAGGTGAGAAACTCGTGTGAGAGTTCGATAACTAACATGCGTATAAGACTTATTTTAAGAAGCAGTTTTAAATACTTGCTAAATCATTTATACACATCGGGCTCTGACCCGTTTCTTGTATCTCTTCTCTCTTTTGCTATATATATGTATTATATCAGGTGCTCAGCCATAGGAGTATTAGATTTAGAGATTTGGATTACTTGACGTGTTGCAGCTATTGTGGGAGCTGTAGGTCCTTGCAGTAGACGCATCTATCCTTTCCATTCAGTTTTATCTAGACTTCTTGTTTAGGTCATATGTCGCCCACTTCTAGTTCTTCCATCATAGATTTTGTATTCAGTTTATTGTATGGTTTGGAGTTTTGAACTGAGAGTTTTACTCAGTATTATTTATTGCGGTACTTGATTCATGTTCAATATTTATTTACATTCCTATGTGTGGTGAATGGTTTATATTTTAAGATGGAAAGAAATGGATTTACTTGGTTTTATTAAAATTGGAAATGTTTTGACACCTAGCTTAATTTTATATTAGGAGATTAATATGTTAAAATGTTTTTCGATAGTGATGCTGAGAATGAACCAACTGAATATCCTGTTTTAAATTGGTAGAGGACTGATCACCCTATATTTAATTGGGCAGGGTGTCACAGATGATATCAGAGCATCAGGTTCTAGTGTTCTTAAGATTTGTATGGATTATTACGTTACAGCGTATCGTTCTTTGATGTAGAGCCTTATGATAGGATTGTTGTGTTCCCTTACGTATGCGACTTACGTTCTCCTGCTGCGAATTATAATGGATGTGACTCATTATACGAAATTCAGTGTGATTCGAACACCGAACATTTTAGCATGGCCAACGAGGGCCGTAAGGAGGACCCCGGGAGAAGAGGCTCAACATAAGGCATAGAGTAATCGGGTAAGAGTGATTGGGATAAAAATCACTACGAGAATTAATTAAACTAGAGATAGTAAAATCATCACTCGGGAACTGTGGGTTCCCAGGACACAGTCATAGATGACGGTGGAGTGATTTCAAGACCACTTAACGTAGTTGATAAAGGGGAAATCAGAGGGACTCTTTCAAAAACCCATCAATGAAGATGCAGAATAGAAAATGAGAAAGTGTAATAGACCAGTGGAGGTAGAATATCTGAAGGCATTTGTGTAGAGTGGGGCGTGACGACACTCAAAATTTAATTTGTAGTTAAAAGTTACAGCTCTTAGGAGCATCGTGTAGTGATTAGAGGCAATCACCACATATGAAGATGTGTGTTTGAAATTTAGAGAGAAATTTGGGTACGATTTGACCATGAGGTCTTCCATTCGATGTGATAACAAAATGTGAGTGAAATTTTGATGTTTAAAATGACGGGTGAGATGGAAATCGATCAAGAGAGAGAGGTTGAATTGCTTAATGAACTTTGTACCTGGCGGAGGGGTATAAATTATCCAAAGGGTTTATAGTTGATAAAGGACCCGTGAGTAGAATACCAGTATGGATGAGAAATCCATTTAGGATGACTAATGTTGATGTCATCAAAGTTATATGGTTGCTAGTGATTGCATTCCTTCCAAGAGAAGGGAGTAAAGAGGGTTAATGAACCTGTTGAAGAGCATAAACAGAATTTAACGGTGTTAGTGAAACCCCACATGAGAGTATACCCAATAGGGACCTCAGTTAGATGATGTTAAGTTATTAATTTCAAGAAGGTGATGAAGTCAATCATACTGTAGAGACCAACCATAGTTCCGGATAGCTAGCGTAGCCAAAGGGACAATGGAAGAATAATTATGAATTGAGATTGTCAGTCCGAGAGAAGGACATTCCCAAAATGGTCAGTGGGACCAGTGACGGGAAATAGTTCGTGAAGTTTTACTTATGTGAAGGAAACAGAACTACGAGTGTTGAAGGTGTCCATAATCGAGAAGTGAGACCGAAGAGATTAGAAATGATAAACCGTGCCAGTTAGGCATAACGACTGGAGGAGCGAGACTTCCAGCAAAAGAATTTGGGGTCAAAGGAATTTGGCCCAGGAAATTTATAACCCGAGAGTGATGGGTTTAGGCTAGACCAGTAGAGTCCTCGTTAATAGCAGCATGCAGTATGTCAGAGTCTACGAAACCCGGGATGTAAACGGGAGTTTAATAAAGCTATAATTGAGGCCTGAAGAGCTTGGGCCAACGTTTTAATAATGGGCGCGAAATTCACAAGAAGGAATAAATTGTCTGTGATGAAAGAGGAAAACTATAGGATGAAATCCTAGGATGTGTGACGATTGAAGATGTTCATGGGTCGTGATGGAAGCCACGTGCTAAGACCCTATGATTTGGTAAGACTGGTGAGGTTTTGATTCTTCCTTGTGTGTAAAGGATAGATTCTTGTGACATGGGTGTGACATAACTTTTATGTAAATTGGAAACCCTAAACTTCGCGTGCGGGTCGAGTTTAGTGGGAACATTAGTTTTAATAGTCTTGTTACAAACGTGTTTCTCGTAGTTAGCAAGGCATTTTGATGATTACTCGTGAGGGAACTGGGCGGACCCTAAGAATATGTTTTGTTGTCATAATTTACTACTGCATTGAGTAAGCTTTAGTAGAGTTTATTATGGTAATGTGTAGTGATTAATTACCGTATGGTTAAACGATAGTATAAATAATTGATATGACGGTCGTGCCGGATACTCCGGAAGGAGTGATCTTAGTTTTGTGCGGCGCCACCTGATATAGGGTTGGGCCCGGATATGAGTGTATATATGAAACTTTCATGGTAATATAGACCTCAGCGAGTATAGTGTCTAATTATATGTGATTTTTGAGTGTAGGAATTTATTTGTCTATTAAGACAAAGAATACATTGTGTTCTTATCGAGCGGCGAAATATAACTCGTTATATATCTATAGCGCGAAATACTTGGGATAGTGTGGGCGCCATGCTTCATGTTACATTTTTAGGGACATGAGAGTGGACGAGTAAAATTTTATATCACAATACGTATATTGTGGGAAAGTACATTGTAAGTACTGAAGGCCTTACGAACCTCAACAACCGGCTAGGTTATCGGGGGGGTTCCTTGTTTGGATTTCGCTTTGCGAGACATCCCACACATGAAACTAGCGAACGTCAGGAGTTGGAGAGAAGTTTGGCCGATAGTACATAAGTTTTGTATGTTGGTTATTGTACCTATAAGAGGATATAATTGAGAGTTAATAATTCGTTTATGACTTAAGGCCAATAGAGTCGCCTAGTCTCAGTATCATTCTGAATAAAGCAATGATACCATTGAAGGATTGATTAAGTTATGGCTAGTGGGGCGATTGAGTGCACCCCTACCACATCAGCATACCGAGTGTGCAAGAATTGAGTTAAGAAAATTTTATGCCTTTTGTATAATGATGCGTGAGGTATAGGATGTATGGGCACCCTAAGGGATTGAATCATGTAGTGGATTGTGATTAGCATGTGAATTCGATAACATGTAGTCAAGTAAGCCGGAGCTTATTCATGACGTTTTGTCAGAGACTTACGTTTCAATATAAATCAAAATGTATTCAAGAAAGACAAGATGTGTCAGAATACAAACAACAGTGGTGATGGGTTTAATGTAGAGTAACCTTCAAAGTTAGTCTGCAGTGGGTCAGCTAACTGTTAGAAGAAGGGCGGACAATTCGAAACCGGTAGGGGATTCTTCCACTAGAGAATGGAAGAGTATTCCCAAGCATCTTCTCATGTAGCTGAGATGGTGAGATTATAAGTACTAAAACGTGATTGAGTACGGCCTAATACCCACAGAGGGATGGTGATGACAAGCGGTCTAATCGGATGCGGGAGAGAAAATTTTATGTGGACCCTGAGATCTTAGGGGAGGAAATTTTATGCGGTATGACCCTGAGAAAATTTTATGCGGGAGAGAAAATACTGTGTGATATGTAATATGGAATTATGATATTTGATAAATTGTCGAAAGTGAGAAATACGACAGTTTGGTAATTTAAGTCTGACACGCATGTGATTCGTGTCGGGACTAATTGAATGGAATAAAAAGAGAAATTATTTATATTAACTCGTATGGTCATTTCGAGTGCACCATTGAGTCCGAGAGGGTCGAGATAGTCAAAATAGTATACCCGGCGGTTTAGTTTGGGTCCCGGGGCAATTTTAGGCCTAACCGGCACCTCGAGAGGGCATTTTGGTAAATTGTATTTTTGGGCTGAATTAATGGACGAAAATTGGGATTTATTAAATTACTCAATCCCAAAGTCACAGGTTGTTACATATAGATCCGTGGTCAGTGCTTGAAATCATATTCCCCAAAACTACCAAATATTGTTTGGGAATATGATTTCTATTCCTAGAAACTACCAAATATTATTTGGGAATATAAAAATCATATTCCTAAAAAATACTAAATATGTACTCTAGATGTTGATTAACATAAAACTGTAATCAGTTCTTCAAAAACAAAAGGTGCTAGTTGAGCAAGTATTTAAAGTTAACTACAACTTATAGAAATTAAATTAACCTAATAAGCTAATAAAAGAACTGCAAACTTAAGTATACCTGGTGTATTGCAAATGTCCATTTGAAACCTTCGTTTTAGTTTTGCAAAACTAAAAAAAAAAATTATCTTCATTTGAATCTAGTCAGATATATATATAAATGCAACAAAGAACCCAAAATAGAAAAAATCCCTGGATTGAAACAAATCAAAAGCTCCATTTGAAACAAATTAAAATCCTAACAGTTGAATCCCAAACATGCAATCTTGAACCCTAAAACTGAAACTAAACGATTTAAGAACATGATACTAAATCGAATTTAAATCGAATGTAATCGTGGTGCATAATAGTTCATGTAAGATCTTATAGATCATATAGATAAGTTGAATAGAAGATGTGGATAAAATGATAAGTTGAAGACAAACCCCAAATCTTCAAACCCTAGATTTCCCCCAAATCTTATATGATCGATCTGAGTTCTCGAGAGAGAGAGAGAGAGAGGACAGAGAGTTACCTACGATTAAGATAGAGAGATAACCGAGTGCGGTGGAAAAGAACAAATGAACAGGGGAGGTTGTATATCTCAAGCTTGAAGGTTGAAAATTAAATAGAGGGATGGAAATTTTTTTAACACTTTCAAGTCTTAAAAGGGGATACACATGACTCTCACATGTTATATATTACATCTTGTGTCTTATAATAATAAATTTCTATCAGCCATGAACACTTAAAAATTTTGTAAGTGACTAAAACTATAATAAATTTTGAAAGTGTCACCAACACTTATAAATCATTTTTTAATTAGTTATAAAATAGACAATTTTGTGTAGTGTATTTTTTTGTTTCTTAGGCATTCACATTATCAAACTGAAACCCACATTTGGCATTAGTATAAAAGGACAAAAAGTGTAGTCAGTATGACATTGATACAGATAGTAAAGTGATGGTTCCACAATAGCAATAGGTATCCTTCCACTACATGCCTTGAGTACCTATACTTTTGTTCATGTTTTTTTCAAATTTATTAGATCCACCACATAGAGACAAACTTTTGATTGCTTGATTCAATTCTCTTATGGAGGTTATAGAATAAGGGAGAAAATTTAAATTGTAATTAACCTGATTTTATGATAATAAATACTAGCGTGATGAGATTTAGTAGTTAGTGAAATGATATTATGGCCGGGGATGAGATACACGACAGTTATGTTATATATATTTGGGACGCGTACGAGTCGCGCCACTAGTATGTATTTGGGGGTTTAAAAGGTAAATTATTTTTACATGACTCGAATGACTATTTTGACTGCTCCAGAGTGTATGGGTGGGTCGAAATAGTCCAAAAACACTACTCGGGCAATTAAATTGGAGTCCGAAACATTTTAGCCCAAAACAACACTCCGAAGGGGTATTTTGGCCTTTTAAAAAATTTAGGTAATTAAATGGACAAAAATTGGGTTTAATTAAAAGAATTTAGGGTTAGTGGATATTTAGTTTCAACCTACGTTAGAAAGAGAGTAAAAGAGATAGAGAACCAAGGAAGAGGAAGAAGACTCCATTAGAGCCCTAAGCCAAGAACTCAACCTTTCACACTAAAAAGTACACCAACGCTCAGATCATGTCAAGAGGATCGTTCCCATACAAATATCAAACGTGGATCAGAATTTTATTTTAAGGAAATTGATTATCTTGCCCTTTCTCTCAGTATTTATTATTCGTTTTAACATATGTTGAGGTTTTAAAACTATTAATGCCAAATTTGGGTTTCCTATAATGAGATTGTGTAATAATCTTAGAAATTTGATGGGGTTTTTCATGTAGAGGATTTTTCCCTTATTAGGAACGTGAAATTTGGTGAATTAGATGTTAATCAAAAAATAAAAATGGGGGTTTTATCGATTAATAATTCTGGGTTTATGTCAATATGACTTACGGGAAAATTTAGGAAATTGTTGAATTTACTTGATGATTAGAAGGATTTGACCCCTAAAATATGATAAGAAGTGTTCTAGGGTGACTTAGAGTAGTTTGGAAACTTTGTACTTGGGTTGGAATGAGTTTAGGTTAAGATTTAAGAGGAGAAAATCTAGAAAAATGAACTTTGAACATGAATTGGGCAACTTCAAAAATTTTGTTAGAAGTCCAGCCCAGGTCGTTTGAACGACCTCACTCGAACGAGACTTCTAACGAGATTATAGTGTCCCTTCTAATGAGATTAGTAGTTCATTCAAAGTAGGGGGACTTCAAATGACCCTCGTTCGAACGACCTTGATTTTTGTTTCGAACTTTTCGATTTTTATGGCCCGATTTTTGTTTCGAACTTTTCGTAGGCATATCTAAATCAGTGTTAGACTTGTATGAAGGTCAACTGACTTAAAACTTATAATTATTAGTTAGTGGAGAATATGTCTACCCTCGAAAGATATGAAAATTCATAGAATTAGAGTGATGCAAAAATGCAAGGGAGAATACATACGAATAAGGTACGGGGTATATTAGGGGATGTATTATGCATACTGCGAATATTAGGCTGCGGGAAAGAAAATGAATTTATATAAGTTGTGTGTATGCTTATTGCTCAAAGTATATTATGTGTATGACATATCTAGTTACAGGCTATCGAATGGAGGTTAACACGTTGTGGAGGACTGAACCTTGTGTGCTTTCAGGGGATTTAGAGTTGTACCACTAGAGCATGGAACCTAGGTACCGGCTATCCATGAGAATGATAGTGATGGCGGTCATATGGGTGAGTAGGTATGTGCGTAGCCCATCGTCCTGGGACTATGTTCACCTCTAACAGATGTTTATGTTTTAACTCGTTCTCGAGAGATTGAACCTATTGTCCTCTATGCGTGAGCATTGCAACGGGACTAGATAGCCGAGTATGCAAGCACTAAGGGTTTTTAACCAGGGGTACAATATTGCTATATTTATATATATATATATTGATATATATTCATAAAGAGAATAATGTGTGGAAACTAAAATCCTGTTTGGTGTCTTATGTTGATGACTCTATTTTTAAATGTGTACTTATGGTTTTATCAGCTGGGCATTTAGAAGAATATGAGAATAAACTAAAGTAATTCTAACCCTATATCAAAATCTTAAGCACGTCGACTTTGAGTTATTTAGGGAGTCTTTCCAGCATATTTGTATGTACTTAGTAGCCAGGCTGGGTATCATGACTAGTATGGGTAGTTAGGGTCGTTTGGCGTGCACACTAAGATCGAGGGGTGAGTATCTCAAGTGAGTACGCTAAGATAACTTGATTAATAATTGTGGTAATTGAATCAATTTAAGCACTTGCTATTTTAAAATGTTTTCAGCTCAGGCTATGACCCATTTTTCTATATATCTTTCTATTGTTCCATTATTTTTAGTTGCCCAGCCTTAGGAGACTCTATTCAGTTGTCGTGCTGTAGCTTCTGTGGAAGCTGCAGGAAAATTGCTAGTAGACGACTTAGCCTATTATTCCTTTTGTAGTTATCTATTCTATTGGAAATGTCGTCCTTTCTTCTGTTTACATTAAGAGATTTATAAATTTTAGTCGATTTATTGTATGGAATTGTTCTGGATGTGTTTTACTCTAGTCATTTATTTTACTCCAGTTAGACTTTAGTTATATTACTGTGATGCATGGCCTTTATTGGTATTATTTTGATTTTGGTTAGTAACAAGATAAAATTTAGACATCACCCTTTTTAAATACTAGGTGGTTAGTTTTTATTAAACTAAAATTTGATTTTTCGACAGTGATGCATTATCTGGACCAACTGGATATTCTGAAATTAATTAATTAAGGACTGATCACCCGGTAATTAATTAGGCGAGGTGTCACAGGTGGTATCAGAGCATCGGGTTAAAGTGTCCTTTAGGATTTGTACGGCATATTGCATTTTTTGATTAGCGTCTTTTATATAGAGCCCTACTATTAGGACTGTTGCATCCTTATTTTGTGTTGTAGATCTCGTACCTCTGCTATAATGTTATGTATGGACGGTGGTTTTATAAAATTCATTTAAATTTCAGATGTCGCCTATGAGGGAGAGACAAACTAACATCGCTGAGGAAGTAAATGTGGGACAAGACCAACAAATACCTCAGGTACACTAGGAAAGAGAGGAAATCACTGAGATTATGAACATCGTGTTATAAGGAGTGACTACCGCAATATTGCAGTACCAAAATCGCAGTGTGCAGCTTACAGGGGGTAAAAGAACAAGAGAATATTATCAATATAAAATTTCGAGGATTAATAACATGGGGAAAATATTATCGCAACAGTGACAAGCTCCTCAGAGACATCAAGACCAAAAAGACTATGAGAACCGTGGGAATAGAAAAACCCGCTAGGGCCAACAAGGCCAAGGACAAAAGGATTTCAAAAAGAGGTGTTTTAAGTGTGGAATAAATGGCCACAAATGCCATGTTTGCCCGTAAAGAGTTGGAGGAAAGCCTCATCCAATTAAACATGGTCAGCGAGACCATCAGGGCCAGCAGTGTGCTCAACAGGGCCAACATAGCAGAAATTGTGTGGGGAAGTGTTTCATATACGGCGAACAGGGTCACTACCATCAAAATTGCCCTACCAAGGGCAGGATCTTGAAACAGTCATTAGATGTTCACCCGACACCACAAAATACCCAAATTAAGGAAATAGGGATAATCACCCCAGTAACACAGACTTCACAACAATAGCAGGTAGTATAGTATGGACGTATCTATAATGCTTGATATGCAGTTATGCCACTGATACCGCATCTACCACCCACGTTTGGAGGTATGGTACTGTATCATTTATAGTGTTTCCTTTTAGTTATGAGGAAAATTTCAAATAACCTATGTGCGTTACAACTTACTTTTACTACTTAAGAATCATGAGCGTAAAATGTATTATCATTCAAGTTTGTGTGATAATAGACCATTAAAATAATTTTAGGTGTCCATTAGTCGTGGACATGAAAGAATTTATGCTAAGTGCCATCCGAGGGGAAAATTAAATCCTACAGAGACTTGTGGAGTATGTCGTCGGGTAATACCAAATCCCTATGGGTAGAAATGTTTACTATAGGGATTCAGGAAAGAATGAAATATCTATGGTCGTTGGAATAATTTTGTGGCCAATTTGAAGAGCCTAACACCAAATTAGTAAGATTAATGTGTTGAATATCTTTTTCGTAACATGAGAATAAATGCCCTATTGTTAGCAGGAAGCATGGATGTGGGGTACGAGACAAATACTAAGGACCACAACTTCCATTGACCGATAATGTTAGTTAGTAGTGCATTGGGGGGGATCCTTGTTTGGATTTCTCATTGTGAGACATCCCACGCATGAAACCTAGCGAACGTCGGGAGATGGGGATGGTTGGCCTTTAGCACAAGAGTTTGGTACACTAGTTATCATTCGTAAGGGAAACCATAACTATAACTTAAATTTTATTCCTATTCACGGCCAGTAGAACCGTACGATATGACGTAAGAAGTGATATCAAATGTTTTACATCGAGAATAAATCAGTGTGATAAGGGAAGATGATAAAGTCATGATACATAATAAGTATTCATTGACCCGAATCGATGACTTATTCGATTAGTTGAGGGGATCTACCTTCCCCTCAAAGATTGGCTTGGGATCAGGATACCATAAGTTATGTATCAAGGATTAGGAGATGTCAAAGACTACTTCTTGATGAGAAATAGGTCCTATGAGTTCAGAGTCATGCCATTTGGGCTGACAAATGCTCCAGCTGTATTCATGGACCCGTCGAACTGAGGGTTCGGAGAGTTCTTAGATCAGTCTATCATCGTCTTCATATATGACATCCTAATTTATTCATAGTCTAAGGCGGAGCATGCCAAGCACTTGATACAGATTCTTCAGACTCTACGAGAACATCAACGATGTGCTAACGATGAGAAGTTCGGATTCAGGTAATGGGAGGTACAGCTTTTGGGGCCTGTTGTGTCAGAATTTGGGGATATCGATTGACCCGAGAAAGGTGTTGGCGGTGAGGGAGTGGGGGATAACCCATGACACCAACTAAGATATGTAGTTTCTTGGGGTTAGTTGGGGTACTATAAGAGGTTCATCCGAGGCTTTATAAAGATAGTTGGTCTGTTGACACACCTGACTCGATAAGGGGTGCCGTTTATCTAGTGTGACGTCTGTCAGTTAGACTTTGATGAGTTAAAAGACAAGTTAACCTCAACACCAGTGTTAGAATTACCCAAGCCGGGAGTGGAGTATCTAGTCTACACTGATGCATCCTTATTAGGACTTGGAGGTTTATTACAGGAGGAGGATCAGGTTATAACTTATGCTTCCTGTAAGCTTAAGACTCACGAGAGGAACTAACCCACCCACGATTTAGAGTTGGCAGCAGTGGTGTTTGCACTTCGGATTTGGAGACATTACCTCCTAAGGGAGAAATTTCGTTTATTCACAGACCACAAGTCATTATAGTACCTCTTCACGCAAAAGGAGTTAAATATGCGTTAATGTCGGTGGCTTGAGTTTGTGAAGGATTATCATTTTAATATCCAATACCACCCGAGGAAGGCTAATGTGGTAGCAGACGTGTTGAGCCGTAGGCTAGTCGATGAGTTGGTCGAGGTATGGAAAGAGAAATGGAAGGAGTTAAGGGAACTAGGATGTGATGGCTCGATCGTTTATGCCTGCGATGACGGTTACACCCCAAATTATTACGGGAGTAGTACGGGCTCAGGCAGATGATCCCTTCTGCCAAAGTCAGATAGTGAAGCTTCTAGTCGAGGGGGATGAGTCTTATACTGTGGGTTCAGATGGGGGTTTACGTTTTAATGGGAGATTGGTTATTCCCGAGGGTGAAGATTTGCGACACAAGGTGATGACAGAGTCGCACAATTCTTGATTTGTGGTACATCCCAGTGGGGATAAGATGTACCAGAATATGCGTAGATAGTATTGGTGGAGCCTGAGGAAGAAGGATATTGCAGAGTTCATTTCGAAATGTTTGACTAGTCATCTAGTAAAGGTGGATCATCAAAGATCGTCGCGACTTCTGCAGCCATTGGAGATTATTTTATGGAAATGGGAGAGCATTTCCATGGACTTCATCATGGGATCAACCACATCGTAGAGGGCTCATGATTCGGTATGGGTGATAGTGGATCGGCTGAGCAAGGTAGCCCAGTTTCTACCAGCCAGGACAGACTACACCAGCAGACTATACGCCCAGATATTCATAGCAAAAATAGTGAGACTCTACGGAGTACCTCTCAATATCATGTCTGGCAGAGTTAAGGTGTTTTTGTATTGAGTTTGGGAGAGTTTTTAGGAGGCTTTGGGTACAGAGTTGTGACTGAGCACAAACTATCACCCACAGACGGATGGTCAGACCGAGCGAATGAATCATATGTTAGAAGATATGTTACGTATGTTCATCATTGATTTTGGCGGAGGCTGGGAGCAGTACCTTCTACTGGTGGAGTTTGCTTATAATAACTCCTACCAATTTACTATCGTTATGGGTCCATTAAAGGCATTATATGATAGACCTTGTCGTTCCCCAACATGTTGGCTAGAGGTGGGGGACAACAAACTACTTGGTCCGGAAGTGATTCAGGACACTTCGGTGAGGATAGAGATGATACGGAGCCGTATTCGGGTTGCTCAATAACGACAGAAGAGCTACGCTGACGCCAAACGATATTTTCGTGAGTTCAACATTGGAGATCAGGTGTTACTTTGGGTGTCTCCTATGAAGGGAGTTATGCATTTTGGGAAGAAGGGAAAGCTAGCGCCAAGGTATGTAGGTCCATTCCTTATTATCAAGAGGATTGGGCCAGTTGCTTATAGGCTTGGGTTACCTGAGCACTTGCATAGAGTCCATGACGTGTGCCACATCTCTTCGTTGAGGAGATTTCTTCGAGATGATTTGGCCCACACCCACATTGCAATAGAAGAGAAAGACTTACATCCTGATAGTTCTGTGACACCCCGACTAATTAAATACCGGGTAGCTACTCCTTTATTAAATTAATTCAAAATGCTAAGTTGGTCCAGTTAATAGCATCACTGTCGAAAACATTTTAATGATTACTAACCACCTAGTATTTAAAAGTAAGTGCCAAATTTTAATTAAAGTCTGATTAACATGCAACAAGTGTAATAAAGAATAAAAACACCATTCACCATAATGAAATAAATAGAATGAACATCACATAACGTAAATAAAGTCTGGAGGAAAACTCCTCACAACAATCCCACAACTGAAATAAGTAAACCGAATACTGAAACAATACATGATAAAGTATGAAAGCTGAAATGTAAGAGATGTCTCTAATGGAAATGGGCAACATGCCCTACAACTGATAGATAAAAAAAATCCGGAATCCAAGTGATAGAAGCGTCTACAAGCAAATCCCTGTAGCTCCCACAAACAGCTACAGCTCGTCATCAGAATGAGAATCCTATGCTTGGTGTCCTTGTGGCTAGGCACCTAAAATGGTTTTACAAAGAAAAAGATTTGAAAAGCAAATGGGTCAGGGCCCGAATGTGGAGTTATATTTTAAAAACCTGCAAGTGCTTTAAAAACATTTAAAACATTAAATGCAAAGTACATGTTAGGACGTGCACTCACATGATATTCTCACCTCTCGTCTAACTGTGCACTCCTAACGCAAGTACCCATCTAGAGTGATACAGACTACTGGCTACGTGACAACATATCTAGCTAGAGTATCATAGGTCCTACCCTTATTACTCGGTTCTATTAACATTATAACACTCGTAATTAAGTAGGGGTTTAACGTAAACTCAGATGCTCAATATGCAATATATATCACTATCAGTTAACTCGTTATATTTCCCGAAACAATACCGTAATTATATCCACAACAATAACATGAAGGTTCCCATTAATTAAGTGTATATTATTCACATCATAAATATACAATATAAGCACCCCGAGAACTAAGCTGCGGTGCACACATACTCTGCTATCCATCCCGGTACATCACGTACATAAGGATTACATATTTAGAATCTCTCAGGAATAGTTCACAGATAACAACATCACAAACAATGGAGGCGAACACAGTCACATCACATAGGTCACGCACATACCTACGCTCCTACGATCAGCGGACTTATTAATATCCCAATAAGTCTTTCTATGACCTATGTTCATCAAGGTAACCAGTCTAAATACGGGCAACACAAGGATTAGAGGTCCCTAAGCGAACGCAAACCTCCCGTGATAGCAAGTATGGTAGGTATGTCATACACACAATTCATATACCAATACTAAGTAAACACACATCTTAGTAATCCCGTAGTTTAATCGTAGTACATATCGCTTTCTCGTACTAACTTATAATATCTACACTTATATTATTCCGGTTTATCATCATACGCGCCATAATCTATTCTCACGTCGTAGTAGACACTCACGTCTCAACCCAAACGGTTCATTGAATTAAATCTCCCGTATATAAATTTACTCCTCGTAATAACCCAAAAGTCCCAAATCTATCCTTACATCATCAAAGGAAGGTTATCTATATCCTCGAACAAGTTTACGGGACTCCAAAAATCAAAACAGTCCGAAAAGGACCAAACTGTCAACTCGTTAGAAGTCTCGTTAGAACGAGACTGTTCGAACGAGATCCCTCTGTCAACTCGTTAGAAGTCTCGTTCGAACGAGATCCAGTTCGTTCGAACGAACTTTCCATTCTAACGAGATCTCGTTCGAACTAAGTTATCGAACGAGGCTCCCTTTCGTTAGAACGACTGGTCATTTCGTTAGAAGCTCTTCGAACGACCTAGGTAGGGGCTTCTAACGACCTGCCAGTTTCGTCCCAGATTTTCTTAGTTACGTTTCTCACCATTTTTAACACCTCAAGTCTTCTCCAAAGTTCTTTCTAACAATGTTTTAAGTCCTCTAATCATACTAAAACATGCTTAGGTCATAAAGTAACATCTTTTAAGGCATTAATGCATCCTAAACATCATTAAATCACAAGATTTTATACTTTTCCCCAATTTTATCAAGAACATGAACCCTAGATTTATATCATCATCAAATCCCAGAATTTAATCCGTTTTAATTTCTTCTAATCACAATTATCATGAGAATAATCATCTACCTATCATTCTACATGCAATTCTCATCAAAATATTCAAGTTCTAAACTCCAACTACATGGGTTTTCATATTTCACCAAGAACAAACACAAAATTTGAATTTTTCTAACATGGAAAGGACATTCTCTGAAATTAAATGGAATAAAGTCACTTGCCTTGGTTGTCTCTGAGTTTGGTGTAGGTTTGATGAAGCTTTTCTGCAGAATTCCCTCTCTCCAAGCTTCTTCTCCAATGGTGGCTTAAGGTGGCTAGGGTTTTCTTTGGGAGAGTTTGTAAACCTAATGATAGCCTCCGTAGCTTAATGGGTTAATAGGGGTTGGTTAGTGGGTTAAATCCACATCAGATTAAAACTCCCAATTTTCGTCACTTTTAATTCCTGAAAATGTAAAATTACCAAAATACCCTTTAAGTTGCCGGTATGGCCTAAAAATACCCCGGGACCCAAACTACACCCCCGGCTAGTGTTTTCTGACTATCTCGACCCTTCCGGACGCGTTGGCGAACTCAAAACGACCATATGGTTTATAGATTTTAAATTCACTTTTTATAATCAAAATAATATACCATGACGCGACGGTCACACGCGTCTGAACAAAATTTTCAAATTGCCGTATATACATCTCACGACAAATTTCATAATTCCAATTTCATATATAATCATATATGCACATAATGAAATACCAACTCGCATCTCGTTATTATTTATAACCCGGATTAATGTCCAATTAATACGCATTTAATTAATTAATCCCAAAAATAAATATAGCCAAAAGTACGGGGTATTACAAGTTCCTACGAGGAGGGGCCAGTTGCTATTCTAAACCATAGCGAGAGAAAGTTGAGATCGAAAATAGTACCACTAGTACGTATTCAGTGACGGCACAATAATGTTGAGGAATTAACCTGGGAGCGCGAGGATTACATGCGTGAGTGTTATCCAGAGTTATTCTTTCCAGGTATATTTACTTTTCCGAATTTCAGGATGAAATTCTGTTATTAGGGGGGAAGTATGTAATACCTCGTATTTTTACGCTTATTTATTTTTATGGAAAATGGAGATTAATTAAATAAGGTAGAAAATTGTAATTGTAATTAATCTGATTTTATCATATAATTACTAGCGTGATGAGAGTTAGTAGTTAGTGAAATGATATTATGATGGGGGATGAGATAGACGACAATTATGTTATAAATATTTGGGATGCGCATGAGTCTCACCATTAGTATGTATTCGGGGTTTTAAAAGGTAAAATGTTTTTATAGAACTCAGATTACTATTTTGAGTTTTCCAGAGTGTCTGGAAGGGTCTAAATAGTCAACAAAACACTACTCGGGCATTTAAATTGGATTCCGGGACATTGTAGCCCAAAATGACACCCCCAAGGGGTATTTTGGCCTTTTAAAATTTTTAGGTAATTAAATGGACGAAAATTGGGTTTAATTAAAAGCATTTAGGGTTAGTGGCCAGTTATTTTCAACCTACGCGAGAAAGAGAGGAAAAGAGAGAGAGAACCAAGGAATAGGAAGAAGACTCCATTAGATCCCTAAGCCAAGAACTCAACCTTTCACACCAAAAAGTACACCAATGTGTAGATCTTGTCAAGAGGATTGTTCCCATACTAATTTCAACCGCGAATCAGAATTTCATTTTAAGGAAAGTGATCATCTTGCTCTTTCTCTTAGCATTTATTATTCGTGTTAACATATGTTGAGGTTTTAAAACTATTAATACCAAATATAGGTTACCTATGATGAGGTTGTGTAGGAATCTTAGAAATTCGATGGGGATTTGCATGGAGAGGATTTTTCCCTTATTAGGAATGTGAAATTTGGTGAATTACTTGTTAATGACAAAATAAAAATTAGTTTTTTTTTATAGATTAATATTTCTTGATTTATGTTAATATTACTTATGGGAAAATTTAGGAAATTGTTGAATTTACTTGATGATTAGAAGGATTTGACCCCTAAAATATGCTAAGAAGTGTACAAGGGTGACTTAGAGTAGTTTGGAAACTTTGTACTTGGGTTGGAATGAGTTTAGGTTAAGATTGAAGAGGAGAAAATCTAGACAAGCTAACTTTGAAGATGAATTAGGCAACTTCGAAAATTTTGTTAGAAGTCCAGCCCAGGGCATTCGTACGACCTCGTTCGAATGAGACTTGTAACGATATTACAATGTCCCTTCTAACGAGATTGGTAGTTTATTCGAAGTAGGGGGACTTTGTTCCAACGACCCTAGTTCGAACGTCCTCATTTGAACGAGATTTCTCGATCTTCTAACGAGATTCCATAATGACTCTTAAGGCCTGATTTTAGTTTCGAACTTTCCGTGTGCATATTTAAATGAGTGTTAGACCTGTATGAATGCCGAGTGACTTAAAACTTATAATTACTTGTAAGCATATAATATTTTGACCCTCGAAAGATATGAAAATTCATAGAATTAGAGAGATGCAAAAATGCAATGGAGAATACATACGAATAAGGTACAGGGTATATTAGGGGATATATTATGTGTACTGCGAATACTAGGATACGGGAAAGCCAATGAATTTATATAATTTGTGTGTATGCTTATTGCTCAAATATATTATGGGCATGATATATCTAGATACAGGCTATCGAACGGAGGTTAACGCGTTGTGAAAGACCGGATCTTGTGTGCCTTTGGGGGATTTAGAGTCCTACCACTGGAGCATGGAATCTAGGTACCGTCTATCCGTGAGAATGATAATGATGATGTTCATATGGGTATGTAGGCATGTGCGTAGCCCATCGGCTTGGGACTATGTTCGCCTCTAATAGATGTTTGTGTTTTTACTGGTTCTCGAGGGATTGAACCTGTTGTCCTCTATACGTGAGCGTTGCAATGAGACTAGATAGCCGAGTATGCGTAGCACTAAGCGTTTCTCAACCAAGGGTGAAATATTTCTATATATATATATATATATATATTGATATATATGCATAAAGAGAATAATGTGTGTAAACCAAAATCCTGTTGGGTGTCTTATGTTGACGACTCTATTTTTAAATGTTTACTTATGGTATTATCAGTTGGGCATTTAGAACAATATAATAATAAACTAAAGTAATTCTAACCCTATATCGAAATCTTAAGTACGACGACTTTGTGTTATTTAGGGAGTCTTTCCAGAATAATTGTAAGTTCTTAGAAGCCATTCAGGGTATCATGACTAGTATGGGTAGTTAGGCTCGTTAGGTGTGCAAACTAAGATCGAGGGGTGAGTATCTCAAGTGAGTACGCTAAGTTAACTCTATTAATAATTGTGCTAATTGAATCAATTTAACCACTTGCTATTTTAAACTGTTTTCAACTTGGGCTCTGACCCGTTTTCTGTATATCTTTCTATTATTCCATTATTTTTGGGTGCCCAGCCACAGGGGCACCAGCCTTAGGATACTCTATTCAGTTGTCGTGCTGTAGCTATAGCTGTAGGAAAATTGCTAGTAAACGACTCATCCTATTATTCCTTTTGCACTTATCTATTCTGTTGGACATGTCGTCCTTTCTTCTGTTTACATTCATATATTTAGTTATTTTAAACCCTCTCTTAGATTTGATTTCCTTTAAGTGGATTTATTATATGAAATTTTTCTAGATGTGTTTTACTCCAGTCATTTATTTTACTTCAGTTAGACTTTACTTATATTACTGTGAAGCATGGCCTTTACTGGTATTCTTTTGATTTTTGTTAGTAACTAGATAAAATTTGGACATCACCCTTTTTAAATACTAGGTGGTTAGTTTTTATTAAATTAGAATTTGAGTTTTTGATAGTGATGCGTTATGTGGACCAACTGGATATTCTGAAATTAATTAATTAAGGACTGATCACCCGGTAATTAATTAGGTGGGTTGTCACATTGGACATCTGATGTTAACACCTTATATTACTCGTAATTCTGTATTTTCTCATTTGATCACTATGAGTTTTCGATTCGTCAAGAGAAAAACACATGCAGGTACCTTCATTTATCTCTCTTTGTCAATTTCAATTTTATTTAATTTGAATGGATTTTTGTCGATAGATTCAAAATTAAATCTTATATGTTTGTTATTATTAAGGCGATCTGTTGGATTATAGATGATAAAAGGATTCTGATTGATTTTTGAAGCTTTAAGAAGATTTTTGGTATATTGGTATAGAATTAAAATTGGTCATACATGATTGTAATAATCAAGACGATCTCTTGATTGACTTTTCAAGCTATAAAAGAATGTTCGCATGTTCATATGTTATGTGATAATATTAATTAATTAAAATGATTGGGTAAAAATGGTGATTTTAGTGAAAAACGGTTCGATTGAAATACTGATTTGATCAGTCAAATTTGGGCAGGTTCAGAAGGGTCTATATAAGAGAGGGTACGGTAGCCACTAGTAAAGCCGATGGAGGACCTGAAAATGTAGTCAAAGACGTTCGTTCTTAATTGTGTCGAGGAAGGTTATAAATTTTGGGTCTAAAGATAAGATATTAGAAGAATTCACCTTGTCTTAAAAGGAAGTTTTGGGCTAAAGGAAGGTAAGCCATATATTCCTGGCCTTCCTAAACTATATATTTCCAAGTTATCGATACTATTTCTCAACTATAAACATGCATTCAGGCACATATATTTGAATATTTCTCAATTATAAAATATTCTAATAGTTTTTTAATTTAGTGATGATCAAGATTATCGTAAAATCTATATTCAATATTTTTCGCACCATCTAACTGGGCTAACAATTTCATCACCTCATCAACATAGAGTAATGTTGATTTTGTTTTGTGTCGTTTTTAGTGGGACTATGGGAGTAATGTGAAGTGAAATTAGTTATGATTGAAATATATTTCAGTTTATTGAAATCAAGTTGGTCATAATTTTCCATTTTTTGATCATTTGTTATGTGTTGATATTGTAAAGTCAAATGACTTCAAATTGGTTTGTAATTCTATAGATAATTAGTAAGGTGAGATGAATTGTTTTAGTTTCTATTTCCCTCAAATGGCTTTAATTTTTTTCTAGTTTCTACTAACTTGAAATTTTGAATGGCACATAGAGAGTTAGTTTCAAGGGTATTGGTTAATTGGAAATGCCCATTAGCATCAGCTTCACTTCCATCAACAAAAACCATCGTAGGTACTCTCTCTATTTTTCCTATCATAAAGACCATCGGTTTATGAAAGTTCATACTCTTTTGTACAAGCATATGTATTTTCCAGCTTCCTTTCAATCTATCTCTTTCCAGTAATGGAAACATACTGTATTTCTAATATTCATCTTTGATCGCTAAGGATCTAATATTTTATTTACACTTTTCTTCCTTTTTCTTTTGTTAATACAGATAAGAAGGTCATCATATCATCATGGGATACGAGTTTCTGAAATTCAAAAGTGTTTGGACATTAGTGGTAATCCAAACCTACATTATCAATAGTGGCGTCATGCTAGATTCCTAGACTACTTCTGATTTTTCTCTATCGGTTGCAATGTACTTTTAACATTTAACAATAGGACATTATTAAAATATCCAAATTTAATTTTTTTATCATGAATTGATTGGGTCGATTAATAACATTGGTGTACGTATAAATTCCAGATTTTTGGGACATCTTATAATTTTAGAGAAAACGAACGTTAATAGCGGCATATGATTCGAAAGATTCATATAGCAATAGTATCAAAAGGAGGTAAAAGAGAAGCAAAGTATAGAGTTTCACTCCATCAATGCCTCCCCCAACCATTGCACCCTTTCTTTGCTTTATTCATTCAATGAAATGTGAATTTTTAATGATCAATATTCCATTTGATTTTTTTCATTTAGCAGTGAACTCATTGATAAATTTGATGATAAAATATGATTAAAGTTAGTTAAAGAAATCATAAAGATGAACAAATCATAAAGCTGAACATTTATGTATTTGTTGCATATACTGATGATGACTTATCAATGTCCTAGTTGAATTTCACTATTATCATTGCATATATGTCTCAAATGAATTACTTTTCTTCGTTTGAAACAATACTTACTTTTATATATGCATGATAGTGTGGATGTGTTGTGTGTGTTATATATGTCTTTTATAGTACGGTGAAATGTATGTGTGTGTGAAACAACTTATGGATATTTTTTTAATGTAATGGTTCATAACACTTACAAAATGAACATTTTTTCCCATAAATATTACTATTTGTAAATGTTTTGATCCGTTACATAAAAGTACATATTATTTCATTTGCAAGTGTTTATAACTGTTGCAAAACAAAAATTCTTACTAAATTTTGCAATGGTTTTAAACACTTGCAAATCAAAATTGTGCAAGTATTTTAAACACTTGCAAAATTTTCATTTGCAAGTGTTATAAATCATTGCAAATTTTTTTTTGTAACGGCTATCCATAACAAACATTTTTCCTAATAAACCATTGCAAATAAAATTTGCAACGATTTTAAACACTTGTAATTTTTTTGCAATGCGCCAATTTGTAAGTGTTTTGAACCGTTGTAAATTCCCCTTTTTGGTGTGGTGTGTTAATCATAAGTCTTCTCTCATCACACACTCTCGTCTTTTCCAAGGGAGAGACTAAATTTAAGGCCACCAAGTCATTGAAATTTTGAACAACCATAATAATATGATTTATAATTAGAGATAACCAAATTAATTAATTTAATATAATGTCCCCTCTTTTCATTTTTGGAAGTGTATGGACGAGTTCGTCTCTTCATACACTCTCATCTTTGCCGAGTTAGAGACTAAATTTAAGACAAACAAGCCAATGATGTTTGAACCAACCATAATAAAATGATTTTTAAAATAGTTTTTGTGTTCTTAACCACCTTACTGATGTTGTAAGCCATGCCCCCCTCTCGGTGTTGTTGAGAGCTAATGGATGAGATGAATCTCACATTATTTATCATATCACCAACAGGGAGTCAAGACTAATTCACCATTTTAATGATGTTACTTAAATTAGAGTAAGTCAAACCATGCATTGGATAATTCGACAAAAATATATGAGGAAACACTTGTGTTAATTTCATTCATTCCTTTACGATATTCCAAATACAAAGAGGATGTAAACAGATAAATGGTATCCAAGTCTATTGATAATATTTCATGAGGTGATCTACATTCTATGGATTGGAGAAAGGTTCTCCTTCTAAGTTACCCAACTGATAGGTCCCAGGGGAGACTTCTTCAGTGACTTTGTATGGGCCATGCCAGTTCGAATGCAACTTGTTTGGCTTCTACCAAACCTTTTCTAATACCATATCCCCCACATCTACCAGCCCTGTTCTCACCCTCTTCTTGTAGAATTTGGTCCTTATTTGTTTATATATTGCTCGTCTTACCTCTACGTTTTCTCTTATTTCTTCTATTAAGTCCAAACCTAGCCTTCTTCATTGTTGGTCTCTGGGTTGTAAGTCTGCACTCTGTGATTAGGTAATCTGAGTTCAGTTGGAATTACTACCCTTGACCCGTAGGCCAACAGGACATATGTCTCCCCTATAAGTGTACTCTCTGTCGTTCTATAAGACCACAGAACTCCATGCAACTAGCAGGCCCAGGGACCTTTATCATCTTCCAATTTCTTCTTGATTCCATCTATTATTGTCCTATTAGTGACCTCGGTCTAAACGTTGGCTTGGGGTTAGCCTGATGTTGAGTAAAACTACTTGATGTCAACCTTTTGGTAATAGGCCTATAAGGACTTGTTCTTGCATTTCTTTACATTATAAAAAATCAAGGCGTGGGGTAAAAAATATCTGTAGATGATGTTCCTATTGCAAGAGGGTACTTTAGATAAGATGGAGGCGTAACCCCTATCTGAGTATGATAACGATAAGCTAACTCAGTCAAAGCTTTGGATTAATGATAAGACACACAAACATAAACCCAATGAAGACAAACTCAGTTTAAACTCACAAAACCAAGTGTACAACTCAGGAAATGGTAATTAACCTTAGAAGTAACTTAGCTAGAGGGAGAGATAATTAAGAACCCTAGATACACCTTGGTAGGCAGGTATAAACACACCTAATACCCTCTGGGATCTCTATCAAATATTAAAAGCTTCGTAATAAGTAACAATGGTGAGTGGATAAACTCTCTGGTTTGTAATAACTCCCTCTCTCTGGCAATAACTTCTCAGACTCTCAAAGGATCATCCTCTCCTCAGGGGTGGTTGGGGTTCTTAATAGCCCCCCACACCATCCCCGAGGCAACTCGGTCATTAAAGACTATGAAAGACATCCCTCATACTTTATGTCACAACCTCAAATGCCTGATGCCCTAGTTGTCTCCACGTCATAAATATTAAATGCCAAGACATGCCTTTTGCATAACCACTGTGTGTTAAGGGGATGTTGTTTCAGAGGTGGCTCACCAACTGCCTGATATCCCCAAATACCACGGTGGTTTACTCAAGTGCATGTCTGACATTATTTAGCTAGCTAGTGACATCACATATAGTAGATGTGATATTAAGTAGAGGGTTGTTTGGTTCACAACTCATCACCCGATGGAACTCAAAGATGCTCCGCCCGAGGTTCCATGGTTAGCGTCCTTCGGTGTTTTACCAGGTGTATCTAAGATGGTCAGGACAAGCCCCAACGGTGCCTCACTTCTCAATCCTCCAAACCATGTCCCTCTAAAGTTCCCACGGCGAGGTCATTCGATAGAGCATGAAAGCTCTCCCAGGCCCTGCCAAGCTTGGTCTCTCGCGAGTACTGTTTGACCTCACACTAAAACTCATTATTATTCACTTTATATCATTAAAACCTTTATAGCTTATAGTCAATCATAAACATAAATACAACATGATTAGTACAACAAGCTGAAGCATGAGTTTCCGCACCAAGCTGCCTCTCTGAGTTGACATGCTTGAGCTGCCTCAGTTGCTTAATCTCAAACGCTATTGTCAATTAGGGAATTATCCCTAATCTTAGGATTACCTTCAGGCCCCCCTACACTTGCCCCCTCGTGGATGGATTTGTTTATGGGAAAAAGAAATACCTGCATAAAAACTTCTCAATCCGAGGGACCTTCTCTCCGTGAACCTAAGCCGAAGCGCCACTCTCGTTGGGGCTGGGGCGAAGGGATATTGCCGCTTTTTCCTCGTGTTGATCTTCAACCGTTCTAGCTTTAATATTTGAAATTCTCCCGAAAGGCCTAGCAACCTTTTCAAATCCTCATTTGGGCTCCTAGTAAATGAAATCTCCCCCGTGGTGTTTCGTTGTGTTTGAATAATGTTTGGCCATGTGGGATGTTCTTCGTTAAGAATTTATTGGATATGCCTGACAAAAATTTCTGGCGCCAAAACTAAAACTTGTTGGAGAAGGCAACACTTACTGTTCTCTATGCGTCACTTCATTAATAATGTGGTGCTGTCTTTTCAACTGCTACAGTACTTCCCGAAGTGCCACGTGTTCATGTGAAATGATTATAGGTGGCCGCGCACGTGCAAGGGTGGGGAAATCTAAACGCCGAACTCGAAATTTCAAACGTCCATATCTAACACTTAACCTTTCTTTTCTCTTACTTTCCTTTCATCGTCTTCAAGCATTCATTGTCTTTAGAGAGAGAAAAGAAACTGTGAGAACTCCATTGTTGTTTTGAGATCTTACCTCCTGACTTGTTTCTTTTATTACCATATCTATCTCCAATTGTGCTCGTATTTCTCTATTCTCGTTCTAGGACTTTTCTTGCTCAAAGTTTCTCTGTTAATTTATCGTTATTTTCCATGGCGTCCTCAAGCAACCCTGCCGCGTCTACTGCCACTGCTCCGACCACTGCCTCTACCATTGCCACCACCCTGGATGCTGCCCGCCAGGAATAACTAAGGTTTTATCGTCGATCACCCATTTTTGGAGAAGGTGATGATTTTGCTGGTGCGTGTAAGAGGGTCCATTTTTCTTCTAAGTTTGACCCTTTATTGTTGGGTGATGAAGAAGAAGATTCTACTGAGTGGGGTTTTCTTCCTCCCGAAGGGACTCTCCGATTTTGCTTGGATCGAGGGGACTTCCCGTGGTCCCACATTTAGTTTGAATCACCCGGGGGTTCTCCTGCTCACTTTGCTGCGTGGAACTCCCACATGTAGAGATCCAATGCTGAAATGCTTACCAAGATTGGGCTGCAATGGGCCAAGTGGTTTGGTGAGTTCACTCTATCCAAGAACAACGTTTCCCTTCCTATTCTGGTGTCTCACTAAACGTTACTACCCACACCTTCATCACTGCATGGGGTGAGTTCACGGTGACGTTGGAAGATGTGTGTGAGCTCCTGGGCCTCAAAGCAACAAGCCACGATCCCTATACTGATGAGGCTTTAGATGCCTAAGAGGCTGCTGACCATTTGGAGTTGGACAGGATATGCCGAAGCTGCACCGATTCATCAAATAAGGCCACTTTCTCCCCACTTATCAATTATTTCTTTAAGGACCCTGCCGAAGGTAGTTCTTCTGGAAGTGCCACCAGTCAAGGTACATCGCTGGAACTTCCTGTTTACATCCTTGTCATTCTTTCCCATTTTCTTCTACTGGGAAAACCCAATGATCAGCCCCGAAGGGACCTGATCAATATTTCCCTTCATTTGGCCCGAGGGACCAACCTTCCCCTTGCTGCAATCGCCTTGGGATCTCTCTATACTTGGCTCAACAGAACTCTCTTCGACATGGAGCGATCTATTGGTCGTTATAACTTGGCAAATTTAGCCAATTGTGTCCTTCTGACGAGCATTCTCTATATTCCATTTCCCTCATAGCGGCCAAGATCAATCGTCCTCCTTCTGGGGAAAACATTCTGCCCCCATGCTCCTACCTTTATCATAAGAAACTGAGTAAAAAAGATTTGATCTCCCTGATTGATCGTTTTGAGGACTTCATTATGAGGCCCTACGAAGAAGATATCTTCGTTCACAACTGTGACTTTTTCCAACACGAAGCCAGGTTAGTGGAAGTCGGTGTGGATATTGAAGACCCTTCACTGGCCGTGGTTGTTCTGGTCTCCCCTGGGTATCTGCCCTCTTATACCGAGTGGGAATATACTAGAGAGCACTATAACCACAATCGATGCAGTCGTCAATTTGGTTTTGATCAGGGGGCTCCTCACCTAGTTTTTCAATCGTCAAACACCAAGGTTTCCTTTAGCGAGGCCTGCTCCCTATTTTCATCTACCGCTGCATGGGGAATAAGTTATGTGATAGCTGGGTGAGTAACCATTCCCAGTAACAAAAGTCAAGGGAATGTGTCTTCTTTGTTCGCTACACGATACTGGCCGAGACAGTTAGCTGATATTAAAGAGTTTATCGAGGGGGATCCAGTGTACCCTCCAGGGCTTTCCTTCTCTTCCTTGGAACTGGGTTTGAAGGGAAACTCCATCCCTGGGGTTGAGTTTCCTATGAGTAAGACCCCCAAAGCATCTCCCCCTGAGCTTCCTCCCCTTTGTTCCATGATTCCCACTACTACGCCCAAACCCAAGAGTGTTACAGCCTCTAAGAAAGCTGCCCCCTCGATCAAAGTTACTACTGATGAACCCTCAGGTCAGAAGGAAAAAAGTGGGACGTCTTCCAAGTCCAAGTCCAAGTCTCAGCCCAAATATCAAGCTCCTAAGGGGGCATCCATTGCCTCCATTTGTCCTCCTATGCCTATAGAGAGGGTCGAGGAGTTGAGAAGGAAAGCGCAAGCTGAGGTGGCACGCATAAACGCTGAGTTTGAACGGCGTGTTCCAGCTGTTCCTCCCCCGGTAACCTTCCCCACAATCATTTTTGATCCCACCGAGCCCACGAGAAGAGGAGAAAAAGCTCAAACGTTATTCGAGGTATGTCAAGACAAGGAAGAAAACTTTGGGTACCAAGTCCCATAGGAGACAATCTTCTGAAATGCACTTATCTCCTACCTCCTCGCCTATTAGATCTGAGGTATGTATATTTTTTCTATTCACATTTCCCATTTCCTTAACTAAAAGTGCGTTTGTTTATGCATTGTGGTAATT
This sequence comes from Sambucus nigra, assembly GCA_949130495.1. Lineage (NCBI taxonomy): Eukaryota > Viridiplantae > Streptophyta > Magnoliopsida > Dipsacales > Adoxaceae > Sambucus > Sambucus nigra. The sequence goes on along the minus strand of OX422215.1, from coordinate 317,250,158 downwards.
TTGGTACAGTAGGTTGAAGAAGAAATTGCCAATCCCCCTAGCCCCCCTGTGAGCCCTTTCGTGGGGGGATGTTTCGGTGCCTCGCCACCCGTCGTGAGTGCTCCTCGTTCGCCCATGACTGGGCTTACCTATACCCGTCGTTCAGCCTCTCAACGCGCAAGAGATGTTGTCGTGGGTGATGGTGGTGCTAACTCTGTGGGCGTCTCTTTGCCACTAGAGATGACTCTCCCCACCCCTTCTGGTTTATTTTCTCCATTCGAGCTTCTTCTGCCCATTGTTCTGGCTGAAGAAAATGAGCCCGGGGTATGATTTCCTCCGTAGTTTATTTGGTATAACGTCTTTTCAGTCTCACCCCTTTGTTTATTTATCATGTTGAACCTTGTGTGCCCTAGGTTGAAGTGTCCTCATTGTTAATTAATGTTCCTCTTCCAACGATGCTGGTGAGACCTCTGACCGACATTCCCCTTTTCAGTGCCATAACCGAGGTAAGTAACACCCAAAAGTATTTCTCCCTTTTTCTGTACTTATTTCTCCTTTTTAACACTTAGCTTCTTCATGTTGCAGCTTTCTTCCAGCCTCTTTCCCTCTTCTCTTGATGGTCTGCCTGCATATAAGGCCAAGGTTGGTGCTTTTGCCCCTCGTGGTGGTTTTTCTGCACCCACTCCTATTGGGGACTCATTGGAGAGTCCATCATCTTATTCCAGTGAACCGCCCATGTTGGCCTTGGTCCCTTATGTTGGTGATGGAGTTTTGCCTGCCATTGAGGTTTCTGTAATCGGGGATCCCGTTGTAGCCTCGGAGGTAATGAGCCCACCCCCAACGGTTCCTATCCCTACCGCTGCCATAGTTACCCCCGTTATGTCTCTTACCGTGATTGAGGTACTTTCTAATTCTCTGTATTTTTGTTGAATAATTTTCACAAACTCCCCTATAGAATAAACTCCACCTATAACGGTGACTTAACAATGAAAACAGTTGTTGAGATTTTTCATAAACTCCACCTATAATGGTGACTTAACAATGAAAACACTTGTTAAGATTTTTTCACAAACTCCACCTATAACGGTGACTTAACAATGAAAGCACTTGTTAAGAATTTTCACAAACTCCACCTACAACGGTGACTTAACAATGAAATAACTTGATAAGATTTTTTCACAAACTCCACCTATAACGGTGACTTAACAATGAAAACACTTGTTAAGATTTTTTCACAAACTCCACCTATAACGGTGACTTAACAATGAAAGCACTTGTTAAGATTTTTCCACAAACTCCACCTACAACGGTGACTTAACAATGAAAGCACTTGTTAAGATTTTTCACAAACTCCACCTATAACGATGACTTAACAATGAAAACCCTTGTTAAGATTTTTTCACAAACTCCACCTACAACGGTGAATTAATAATGAAAGCAATTGTGAAGATTTTTCACAAACTCCACCTATAACGGTAACTTAACAATGAAAACCCTTGTTAAGATTTTACACGAACTCATTTCTTTTCTTATCTCAGGTTGAACGAGAGATCTCTCCACCCTTTCTTTCGCCTGTTGGTTCACCTCATCGGGAGCCTACCGTCTCGGAAGATTCTGACCAGGCCGACTAAGGTTCCATGACCGGTGCTATAGCGGAGAGTGAATTCGTATGCGAGCTTCCTCTGCCGAATTTGGCTCCTTATGCATTTTGCTTAATGGTGCTCCAACATTCTCCCCAGATGCCTTCCACTCATCGACTGGTGATCTAGCAACTTGTGAATCACCATCCTGAAACCTTCTCGATGGATTGCTTGCGTTCAAACATCTCTGTCATGAGTTATAGGTTGCAAGGCATGGCCACTGTTGTTCCAGAAATTGCCAGTACTCCCACTGCGACCGTTAACAAACCACTCCTTAAATAATTTCTTGGTCATTTGAAGGAGTTGGGTCGTGATGGTTTTTGTTTCAACTGGCTTATATCGTACTTAAAAACTTTGAAGAGCCAGCAACTGATCAGGTAGAGGGAACTATTACAGAAGCATCAGCAGGACCAATGAGCTGAGGAAGCCAGGTTGGCCGAAATAGTACCCCACTTAGAAGCAGTCGATAAGGAGGTGAATGATGCCGAAGAAGTTTTGCGTCTGGCCAAGATGAAATAAGAAAGACTCCTTATCCAACGTGCACAAGTTCAAATGAGGTTGGAGGTTTCCCTCAATGCCCAATAATCTTGTACTACAGCTTCTTCGAGCCTTCCTGGAGATTTTTTCACATCTTGGGAGCTATGGTTCCTTTAAGGCTAGTAAACATATGTATATATCTTCCTCTTGATTATTTCTATGTAATTCTTAGGCAGTAGTTCCTAATTTTGTAATGCTCCATCGTTTACAAATGAATGAAAAATGTATATTTTCCACTTCTTTTGCATGTTACAACTACTTTTGCATGTTATAAATTTATTTCTGCAACTCTTTCACTCTGTTCAAGTCATAAATAAAACTTGTATATTCATAAACAATAGCTATTTATAATCATTGTTCAAACTTAATTGTCTACACATGATAAACCTTCATCCATTTATTGTTAGTTTTAAATGGCTTATCTTCCTCCATCTTAGAAATTAAGCAATATCCCGAGTCATGATCTTCTTTTACAATAAAAGGTCCCTCCTAATTGGCTACAAACTTAGGTAGAGGAAGCCCCCTGATATGCTTCACTGCTGCTTTCAAGACGAGGTCTTCCTCCACAAACTTCCTAGGTCTCACCAAGTTATCATATGCCCTAGAGAGTTGTTTCATGTACATTTGGAAGTGTTGCATCGCGTTATCTCTGTGCTCGTCTAACTCTTCCAACTCAAATGCCTATTCTGAGGGAGCATGATGCTTCGCAAGGTGTATCGAGCAGAAGGAACTTCTAATTCCACTGTAAGAATTGCCTTCACCCCATAAATATGCAAGAATGGAGTGTGCCCTGTGGGTTTCCTCTTGGTTGTTCGATAGGCCCATAACACAGTTGGTATCTTGTCATCCCACAATCCTGGGAAGTCCTCCATTACCTTGGCTAAAATATTAACCAGCATTTTGTTAGTCGCTTCAGCTTGACCGTTTCCCTTCAGGTATGCCACTGTTGAAGTATGATGAACAATGTAGTATATGTCTGTGAGTAGTGTTTCTTCTGAATTGACGAAGGGAGTCCCGTTATCTAAGAGAATAACCTTTGGGATCCCAAAATGACAAATGATGTATTCTCTGATGAAGATGCTTATCACCCCAGTCGTTTCCCTTCTGAGTCGTATCGCTTCGGCCCACATTATAAAGCATTCCGTTGTGACTAGTATCCATATCTTCCCCCTCGAAGAAGGATGTATTGCCCCCACCAGCTCAAACGCCCAAGTGTGAAAAGGGTAAGGCATTTCCAGAGAGTGTAAGTCTACCGATGGGGTATGGATCATGTTTCAATATAGTTGGTAATCCTTACACTTTCGAACGAACTCAGTAGAGTCCTTCTCCATTATTGGCCAATAATACCCCAACGTCATCAGCTGATCATATAACTTGGCCCCTCCTATGTGAGCTGGATCGTGCACCTATTTGAGGACTCAGCTGCTTCTTCCTTCATGATGCAACGCAATGGCCTGTTGAAGTATTCCCTTCGGTAGAGCTGCCCCTCCAGGATATAGAACATTGGGGCCCTTCGCTTTATTCCCATTGCATCAATTTTCTCTGTCGAGGTAACTCCATCTTTAATGAAGTCAGTATAGGGTTTCCTCCAATCAGCCTGAGTTTCAATGAAATAACATTCAGTCGCTTCAAAGAAAAGTTGACACTTATCGCACCTCCGTTGTAGCTCAGTCGCATCCTGCATCATTCTAGGCCAGAAGTATCCCTCTCGTTGAATTCTCCTATAAAGAGGTACCTCAGTTGTTTCGCAGTGCTCCTTATGTATTTTCTTTAACCTTCGCTCTGCTTCTTTTGGGCCAATGCATCTTGATAACCATCCACCTACGTTTCTGAAGTAGAGATTTTCCTGGTTTGTAAAATATTGGGCCAACTCTCTTAGCCCCATTTCCCCCTCGTCAGACTCCAACTGCTTCCTAATATCTCCCCTCTAGTCCGCGTCCTCCTCCATCAGTAGAATTGATTGCACCACCGAAGGATCTATTCTTCGTTGGATCATGACGATAGCTGTATCGTTCTTCATGACCATTTTTTGGGCAATAGTTGCGTACGCATCTGGGTGGCGATTCATCGTTCTGGGATATCTATTGATCTTAGTCTGATGGAACCGGTTAAGGAGTCTCTGGATGATCGTTCTGTATGGTGCCAGGTTCATGTGCTTCAAAGCGTATTCTTCATTTACTTGCTGGATCACTAAGTTCGAATCACCCTTAATGCAGAGTGAACGAATTCCCCTTCGAAGAGATTCTAACAACCCTAGCACCAATGCCTCGTACTCTACTTTGTCATTGGAGCAAGGGAAATCTAACTTGTAGGAAAGGAAAATATATTCTATTCCCTTTGAAAGAATAACCCCTGCCCCTCCCTTCTTCTCTGCCAAAGATCCATCGAACTGCATCGTCCACTCCTCCTCAGTTGCACCCAGATAATTAGCTTGTAGGTCATCTCCCGGAATGTCTTCTTTAGATGGTTCAAACGTTCCTAATGGAAATATTACCAATAGATCGGCATACGCCTGGCTCTTGATCGCGCGAGGAACTACACACTTCAAGTCATATTCTGAAAGGATGAGGAAGCACCTAGCTGCCCTCCTAATTAATAGTTGTTCTTGCCAACAAATACTTAATGGGATCACATTTAGTCATAATGTGAATCGTAAAAGATAGCATATAATGCCTAAGTTTGTGTGCTACAAAGACTAAGGCCAAGCAATGCCTTTCTAGGTTGCTATATCTAATTTTCGGCCCATATATGATTCTACCGAGGTAGTAGACTGGTCGTTCTTACCCATTAATCTCTTGTTCCACTAAAGCTCCAACGGACCTCATGGTAGATGTAAGATATAACTGAAATGACGTTCCCGCCCATGGGGGAACCATGGTCTGTGGTGAAACCAGCAGCTTCTTCAGACCAGCGAAAGACTCTTGGTGAACCTCCTCCCATCTGAACTTCGTGCTCTTTCGCAACAGCTGCATCAACGGGTGTGTTACTTCGTCTAATCCAGGAAAAAATATCCTAAGGTAGGAGACTTTACCGAGTAAGCTCTTCAACTCCCTCGTTGTCTTAGGGCTTGGCATTTCTAAGATTGCCCGCCGTTTGTCCTGGTCCATTTGCAACCCTTGCCGATCAACCACAAAGCCTAAGAATTTTCCACTCGTTACTCCAAAAACACACTTAAATGGATTCATCCTCAACTTATACCTCCTGCAACGAGAAAACACCTTCCTCAAATTGCTCAAGTGGGACCCCTCCTCCTTCGATTTGATGACCAAGTCATCCACCTAAAATTCTACAAATTTGTGGAGCAAGTCATGAAAAATGGAAATCATCATTTTCTGGTAAGTCGCCCCAGCATTCTTGAGGCCGAATGGCATCACCCTGTACATGAAGTTACCCAACAGTGTTCTTAATACTATTTTCTCTGCATCCGAGGGGTCCATCTTGATCTGATTATACCCCACATACCCATCCATAAAGCTATACATCTCATGACCAGCTATTGCGCCTATCAGGCTATCGATGGAGGGTAGAGGGAACTCATCTTTAAGACAAGCTCTATTCAAATCTCTAAAGTCCACACAAATCCTTATCTGGTTTTTTCCCTTCTTTCCCACCGGGATAATACTGGATAGACAGAGTGGGTATTGTATTGGTACGATGAATCCTACCGTTAGTAGGAGCTGGAACTATTCTTTAATCTTCAGATCTAGCTCGGGTTTCTACATTCTTATTACCTGCTTCACTGGAATGGCTAAAGGCATTACGTTCAACCTGTGGCAACTTACTTCCTCATCCAGCCCTTCCATTTCTGTGTATTTCCACGTGAAAACATCTATGAACTCCCGAATCGATTCAATAAAGGCCTCTCATTTCTGAGTGCTGAGATCCTTCGAGATAAAGATGGGTCTTGGGTCCTCTCCTTCTTTTGCCAGGTTCAACTGCTCCAACTCTTGCGCCTACGGCCTTGGTCTATCTGTCATGCAATTAGTCTCTTCAGCCACATCTCTCATAAACTCTTGTATGTTGGAGTTGTCTATCACCATACATTGCCATTTTTGATCCACTAGAAAGCATTCATATACTAGGTCAGCCTCATCATTGGTCCCTTCGGCCGCCCGTTCACACCATCACAAATGATAGACCACCTTTCCTTCTTTAGTGAGGACCTTCTTGCATTGTCTGCCGGTCATTACGACTGCCTTCATTTTCCTTTCTCTGGAAGCCTCAGCAATCCTTCCTCCTTAAAACCGTCTCAACACGCTCTGGCGTTGGGCCTCGTGTTGTATTGGGTCCATTCTATGTCTCATCCTATCTTTAAGCTGCTTCGAGATGCCCTGGGCTGAGGGGTCACCTGCTGAGCTTCCTCGGCTGTTTTCCTTGGGCCGTTCTCCGTCTTCTGTTTATTTAAGGGCCCATCCTTTCTTTGAACGAGGGGACCCATGCTCCCTCCATTCTTCTTGTTAAGATCCGAACATCTTCCTCTAGCTCCGTGTAAAATGCTGCATCCACCAAGTGAGCTTCTTCAACCGCGAAGGGCCTATTTGTGGCCCTAATGGTTACTTCTGTGCCCTTGACATTTGACTTAGCACATTAGTGGTATGTAGAAGGAACCAGGCCTTGGTTGTGAATCCACACCCTTCCTATTAACAAATGATAGTAAGTTGCACTCTCTATCATGTGGAACTTTATATGGGAACTCAAGTTTCCCATCACAATCCCCACATTAACATACCCGATAGATTTGGAGGATTGGTTATCATACCCCGAAATTACCAAAGTCATGGGGACCAGCCTTTCTTCTGGAATATTTTTCGCGTTAAAGGAGTTGATTGGCATAATATTGATGGAAGCTCCTCCATCCATGAGTCTCCTTGCGAAGCTAACTCCATTGACAGTAGCCGTCACATATAATGTCCTGTATGCGGGAACCTTACAGAACTATCTGCGTCGCTGAAGGTTCCCTCTGACAGAAACCTTCCCACCAACCTGTCCATGGGTCCCCTCCACCTTAGCGAAGGGACCGCGTTCTTCCTCACAATATCTAGTATTTCCTGGGTTACCTCGAGCCTAATCTCCTTCGGTACCCCCACTTGGTCGAAGAACCAAGTGAACTTCGGGGACCTCGAAACTGCGCAGTATTCCAGAGCTGGGTCTATTTCCTCGCCTTCAACACTATACACCTCTTCCGCATCTTTGGCACTTGCTTCATCGTAGGCCAACACAATGTTCTCCATTCCTTTCGTACAGTTATCCAGAGCCTCTTCATATTCTTCCTACCCTGCCGTTGACCCCCTTTCCCCTCTCTCGGCCTCTTCATCATAGGCCACCATGAGATTGGTCCCATGCGCGGGCAAAGGGTTATTGTTGACATTCTGGGGGGGGGGGGGATTTGTAACGTCCCTGCCTTCATATATTTGTTAATAATTCTTCTCAACGTAAAGCAACTCTCCATTGGATGCTGGATCCTTCGGTGAACCTGGCAGTACTTTGGATTCCCATTCGTTACTGTGTTGGGCTCCCCTACGAGGAGGTCCTTTGGCTCATAGACCATTCCCCCTTGAACCATCGCGTTGTAACAGCTGATAGCTTCTTCTACTGTATAGGGCAATGGTGGTGGGTCTTCTCTGTCTCTCCCGAACTTCCTCTTATTGTCCTTTTTCGGTGCTTTGGCCTTATCTCTCCCCTCGGTGTATCCTACCCGTGTGGGCTGAGGCCTCCCCCCCCCCCCCCCCCCCCCCGCGGGTTGCATCGGCTGCCTGAACATCATGGGCGCCACCACCAGACTGGGTCGCACCACTAAAGAGATATTTCTCACCACTTTCAAGAATGCCGCAAAAGTCCCCTCGCGCGTCTCGTTGATAAGATGGCAGATGTATTCAAGGAGCAGTCCCTCAGCATAAATCAGCAATAACCTGGACTCCTTGGCCTCCTCCTTTACATCGTGGGACCTTTCCCTGAACCTTCGAACATAGGCCACCACCTTATCCCCAGATCTTTGCCTCTCCCTACCCAGTTGGGTCAAAGTGAACTCATCCTCTGCCAGAAAGAACTTTCGGACGAACAATACGTGCATCTCCTCCCACGTAGAAATGCTGTTGGGAGTCAAATGGGAGTACTAGGTGTATGCCTTATCGGTTATGGATTTGGAAAACTCCCTCAATCTAAGCTTCTTGTCATTACAATGTTCTCCCAAATGTCCAATAAAACGCTTAATGTGCTCCTTTGGGTTCCCACCTTTCCCTGTATATTTTTCAAAGATAGGGGGAATATAGTCCTTTGGGGATAAGGTGCTCGAAATTCGTCATAAACCGAAGCCACCTCGCTAGCTGATTGTGAGGAGGCTTGCATGAACTTCAACATCTCTTTCTACATCTCTCTTCTAATTTCCTCCATGGGCGATGATACTGGGTCAACCACCCACGGGGCCATGGGCTGAGTGCCCGTTGCAACTGAAACAAGCGTTACCGGTAGTGCCGTTTAAACTCCAGAGGTTCCTACTGCTGGATCTGCGACATAGGGTACGCTTTCCAGGATCTCTCCAGCAATACTTGCACCTGGTGGGGCCATGGGTTCTACTCCTGGTGTTACGAAAGGGTTAGCCTCCAATCCTCCCAGCATAGTTGAAGCTACTGGGGTTTGTAAGAACTCATAAAACTTCCTCATGAGGAGTGTAATCTGGGCGGTACCTAACCCCGCGCTCGTGGGAGGTTGTTTCACCCATGGAAGGCCTGGAAACATCGGAACCAGAGGTACCTCTACTCGAGGGGCCCCATCCCTTAGTGCCGCCAGTTCTCTCGCGGCCTGTTCTTCATTATGTTGGATATCATCAAAGTTCAGTCTTCTAGTAGCATTATCTTGTGCCATACTCCTTACCTAGGAGAATGCCTCCCCAGTAGAGACGCAAAATGTAAGAGGGTACTTTAGATAAGATGGAGGCGTAACCCTATTTGAGTATGATAATGATATGCTAACTCGGCCAAAGCTTTGGATTAATGATAAGACACACAAACATAAACCCAATGAACACAAACTCAGTTTAAACTCATAAAACCAAGTGTACAACTCAGGAAATGGTAATAAACCTTAGAAGTAACTTAGCTAGAGGGAGAGAGAAGTAAGAACCCTAGATACACCTTGGTAGGCAGGTATAAACACACCTAATACCCTCGGGGATCTCTGTCAAAAATTAAAAGCTTCGTAATAAGTAACAATGGTGAGTGGATAAACTCTCTGGTTTGTAATAACTCCCTCTCTCTGGCAATAACTTCTCAGACTCTCAAAGGATCATCCTCTCCTCAGGGGTGGTTGGGGTTCTTAAATAGCCCCCCACACCATCCCCGAGGCAACTCAGTCATTAAAGACTATGAAAGACATCCCCCATACTTTATGTCACAACCTCAAATGCCTGATGCCCTAGTTGTCTCCACGTCATAAATATTAAATGCCAAGACATGCCTTTTGCATAACCACTGTTTGTCAAGGGGATATTATTGCATAGGTGGCTCACCAACTGCCTGATAGCCCCAAATACCACGGTGGTTTACTCAAGTGCATGTCTGACATTGTTTAGCCAGGTAGTGACATCACCTACAGTAGATGTGATATTAAGTATTGGGTTGTTTGGTTCACAACTCATCGCCCGATGGAACTCAAAGTTGTTCCGCCCGAGGTTCCACGGTCAGGGTCCTTCGGTGTTTTACCAGCTGTATCTAAGATGGTCAGGACAAGCCCCAACAGTGTCTCACTTCTCAATCCTCCAAACCAAATCCCTCTAAAGTTCACACGGTGAGGTCATTTGATAGAGCACGAAAGCTCTCCCAGGCCCATGCCAAGCCTGGTCTCTCGCGAGTACCGTTTAACCTCACACTAAAACTCATTATTATTCTCGTTATATCATTACAACCGTTATAGCTTACAATCAATCATAAACATAAATACAACATGATTAGTACAACAAGCTGAAGCATGAGTTGTCGCGCCAAGCTGCCTCGCTAATTTTCCATGCTTGAGCTGCCTCGGTTGCTTAATCTCAACCGCTATTGTCATCAATTAGGTAATTATCCCTAATCTCAGGATTACCTTCAAGACCCCCTACACCTATAAATGAATTTGAAGTTTTTCATCTCAGTTTTGAAAATCATTGCCTCAGCCTCAACCCACTTTGAAAAGTAGTCGATTACCAGAATTAAATATCTGTAATTATATGATGCCTTGGGTAAAGGTCATATGAGGTCGATTCCCCACATTGTGACCAACCAGGGGGTTGCGATGGATGACCAAGGCTAATGAGGCTGATGCGGGATTCAAGAATGTTACTGGCTATTGTCACATTTCTTTACATCGTCGTCCATGTACTTCGCGAGGTTCGACCACTAGTAACCTTGTGTCACAATCCTTTTTGCCATAGATCATCCCTTAATGTGACTTGATCATGACCCTTAATCAACATTGTGCCACCCCGACTATTTAAATACCGGGTAGCTACTCCTTTATTCAAATTAATACATTCAGTTCATAGCATCACTATCGAAAACATTTATTTAAACAATTACTAGCCACCTAATATTAAAAAAGTGAGTTGTCAAATTTTATTAAATTAAATTAACATTCAACCCATTTACAATTATTAGCTAAATGATACCACCATCACATCACAGTCACATCAAAATAATAATGGAATAATAAATGGGTCTGGAGTAACACTGCTTTGAATAATCCCAAGTACAGAATAAAACCAAATACAACGTCTGAATAATAAATGAATTAACTCCAAAACTGCAATGAAAATAAGTACAATAAAACTGTGTCTAAAAGAAATGGGGCGACATGCCCTAACAACTGAATAAGTCTGAAATGGAATCAATATAGAATGTGGAGGCGTCTATCATCAAGATCCTGTAACTTCCACGCCAGCAACATCACGTCACTGAAGTGGAACTCCTAAGCTTGGCGTCCCTATGGTTGGGCACCTAAAAGGTTTTTCAAGAATATAGATTTGAAAGCAAACGGGTCATAGCCCGATGTGAAAACAGTTTAAAATATAGAAAGTGTTTAATTGCATTAAACTATGAATATTAAGTACATGTTAGCTCCGTTCTCTCACATGAGTTTCTCACCTCTCAACTAATGTGCACGTTTAACATATATCTATAACCCATCCTAGTTATGCCGCTAACTAACTAGTCTATACTGCAACCCGTCCTCACATGATAATATAGGGGTTTGTTCAAGACATTCCAATCTAACTTATGTGAATCTACCTTTTCATCTCTCAAATTAATTTATGTTAAATCATACAGGAAATTCTCAATTCTAACTTTACTCACAGTGTCGCAAATATTTACAAACATTAACAAGGAGTCTGTTATCATCACCAATATATAAATTTCAACATAACTATATAATTGGGGAACCCCTAGCCCAAGCTGCGGTGCACACATACTCTTCTATCGAATCCCAGTACATCACGTATATAAGGACTACGTATTCCGAATCTCTTAGGAACCGTTTTAATAAGCAAAATCACACATATTGGAGGCGAACATAGTTCACATACCCATGGGTCATGCACATACCTACGCTCCCATAGTCAGCTGACTTATCAACTCACAAATAAGTCATTCACAGCCCTATGTCCTTAATGTACCAATCTAAATCTCCCCGTAGGCACACAAAGATTAGATGGCCCTGTTCCTAAAGCCGACCTCCCGTGATAGCAAGTATGGTAGGTATGTCATACACATATAAATCCATTTACTAAGCATTCACACAACTTAGATACTTTATAATATTATTAAAGGTATGTTCTCAATCCCTATACCATTAATCCAATTAGTACAATTTTATACTTCCGGACAGTTATATAATATAGTCCACCGACACATCTCACGTCGTAGTTTCAAGTACTTAAAACTTAACTCATAAAGGTTACTTAGTCTCCTATTATTCCCACACTTTAATCCAATATTCTTAAGGTTCATATTTCTGCCACTAACCTTATATTACCATCTATATAGATTTAACTCATTTAACCGCAATCTTTAATAGTACCTCACTCGTCGAACCTTGTTAGGTCTAACATAACTCCCAAATTTAATTCTAATAATAATTCGGGTCTCATATACACGCCTACTGGTCTTATTTAAATCTAAAAGGGTTCACAAGGTCCCCACCAATAGTTTTCTAGGTTTGAAATTGCTAAAATTCAAATAGGGACAGATATCACAATTTCTGGGAAGGTCGATCGATCGACCTATGAATGTCGACCGATCGATCGCACTAGATGAGGCTACAAACTACTTCATTTTTCAGTCCCAGATTTGTCCCAAAACTCAATTACAAGGTATGAAATTCTAAACTAAGGATATGGGATCATTTTACAACCTAAATACAATATTTTTAACGTTCCAAAGCCATTAAATCATCAGCAATTAACCTTATATGGATCAAATCTTCATAAAAACCCTAGTTTTCTATTTTCTTCAAGAACCATGATATTTCTCTTCTTTAATTCATTTTTAATCCATCAAGGGTCAAGTTTTGTTTACTAAATTTCATCCAGAACTAATCTACATGCAATTCCTATCCAAGATTTAGAGTTCTCCACCAAATTTCATGAGTTTTCATCATCTTTCAAGGTTAATAACAATTTCTACACTAATCATGGAAGAAATATTCGCTAAAACTAATGGAATAAAATCACTTGCCTTAAGATTGTTGTTCATATTCGTTGGTGGTGTCCGAGGGCTAATTCTTCCCTTCTTTTTAGTCACAATTCCGTCGAAAGTGGTGGTGGTGGGTGGTGGCTAATGTTTGGAAACCTCCTGCAACTTCTCCTCTAACTCACATAGCCCACTCTTTGTTTTTGGATGATAATGGACCTAATGGCCTTCCCAATAATAAATAAATCCTAAAATTCATGGGTCTTATTTCCTGAAATTTTAAAATGACCAAAATAACCTCCCGGGTTGTCGATTTGGCCTAAAAATCCCCCGAGACCCAAACTAAACCCCCGGTTGTGTTTTCTGACAATATCGACCCCTCCGAACACGTTGGCACACTCAAAATGACCATACGATTGATAGAATTAAAATTTACTTTTTAATCTAATTAAATTAATTCCTGATGCAACTGACACGCGCGTCCCAACTTAATTTCCTAGATCGTCGTATTTATGACTCGCGACAATTTTAATAATTTCCATAATAATATATTACCATATACACTCACTAATACTCAATATTATCATCATAATCAAATACCAACTCACGTCTCGCTAGTATTAAAATCCGGATTAATTTCCAATTGATTCTCATTTAATTTAATTAATCCCATTAAATAAAATGAGTAAAATTACGCGGTATTACATACTTCCCCCCTAATAACATAATTTCATCCCGAAATTCAAAAAATAAAGTATACTTGGCAAGAATAACTCTGGATAATGCTCTCTCATCTCATCCTCGTGCTCCCAGGTGGACTCCTCGGCATTATGATGCCGCCACTGAACACGTACTAACGGTACTATCTTCGACCTTAGTTTCCTCTCGCTGTGGTCCAGAATAGCAATCGGCCCCCCTCATAGGAAATATCAGGCTGTAGATCAATGTCCTCTAAAGTAATGTGGGTATGGGTCAAATCATCCCTAAGATATCTCCTTAGAGAGGAAATATGGAACACGTCGTGGATCCTATGTAGGTGTTCCGGTAACCCAAGTTTGTACGCAACTGGCCCAATTCTCTCGATGATACGAAATGGACCCATGTATCTAGGTGCCAATTTCCCCTTCTTCCCGAAATGCATAATCCCCTTCATTGGAGATACTCTGAGTAGCACCTGGTCCCCCACCATGAATTCTCTAAAGAATCTCTTGGCATCGGCATAACTCTTATATCGGTCCTAAGCTACCAGAATACAGCTCCGTATCATCTCTATCCTTGCCTAAGTATCCTGAATCACCTTTATCCCAAGTAGTTTGTTATCCCCCACCTCTAGACAACATGATGGGGAGCGACAAGGTCTACCGTATAACGCCTCGAATGGAGCCATGCCAATGGTGAACTAATATGAGTTATTATAGGCAAACTCCACCAGTGGAAGGTATTTCTCCCAACCACCTTCAAAGTCTAGGATGAACATCCGCAACATGTCTTCCAACATCTGATTTGTCCGCTCTTCTGTCCATCTTTCTGCGGGTGACATGATGTACTCAGACGCGACTCCGTGGCCAAGGCTTCCCGAAAACTCTCCCAAAATCGCGAAACAAATATCTAGTCTTGGTCGGACACGATATTGAGAGGCACCCCGTGGAGTCTTACTATCTCCGCTATGAAAATCTGGGCATACAGTCCCGTAGTGCAGTCTGATCTGGCTAGAAGAAAATGAGCAACTTTGGTCAACCTATCCACAATTAACCATATGGAGTCGTGACCCCTCTGCGATGTGGGTGACCGCATGATGAAGTCCATGGAAATTGATAAGCACCCAAAACTGTACAATTTATACCACGAATAGATGTACTTTAGTTGATAATTCTCGGCAATTTGGGTCTTATGCACTTAATTGTTCAATATGCAAGCTTAATTGCAGTTGCGGTGTCAAAAGATATATTTAAAAGCAATTTGCAGTTAAAATGGAGTTAAATACCCAATTCCCTGACCCTACCCGAGCCTAAGCCTAGTCTAAACCTACCCTAAATCCTGTGTGTGTTTTGTTTGTGTCTTTTTATCATTTTTTTAGATTTTTAGTTTGAATCATTTCTATTTATAGGATTTATTTTTGATTTATTTAAAATTTCTAGTTTTTATTTTCTATTTTTATATTTTATTTTTATTTTTATTTTGATTTTGATTAGTTTTTAGTTTTATTAGGATTAATTTTAGGAGTTTAATTTTAGTTTATTAGATTTTATATTTCAGGACTTTTGTTTTCATATTTTATTAGATTTTTTATTTTTAATTTCTTTTGTTTTATTATTTTAGTTTGTAATAGCTTAGGATTTTTTTTTAAATAGTTTTAATACTTTTATTTTTATTGTTTTTAGTTTGTTTTATTTTTAGTTAGATTTTATTTTTTTTAGTTTTAGTTTTATTAATTTTAGTTGAGTCTTTATTATTTTAGGTGTTCAAATTAAACTCACACATACCCTATTTCCATACACACTCACCTACACCTAACTAAACCCTCACCCTCACACACCTACTCTACACCCTCACCCACACTAACACCCCACTTCATCTTCAACCTCCAACTCACCCCTTTCTCCTCTCACCCAAAACTCCATTAATCTCTCTCCTCTATCCTCCATGACCAAAAATCCATCTCACTCTCTCTCCAAACTTCATTAACAACCCATCACCTTACAACTCCTTCCACAAACCAATGGAACCCCCAGGCAACCCCAGTCATCGAACCAGCGCCCCCACCAGCCTCACCCCCTTAACCCGCGAACTCCCTCATCCCTCTTCCCCTCCTGCCGGCGGTGAATCCGCCAACGACGACATCGGCGGACCCCCAAATCCCCCATCGCCGGACCTTACCCTGACCCATCTGCCCGTCGGCTTCCAGCCCTCGCACCCTCTAACCCGCTGGTGGTAAACCGACACCAACAGCCCAAAACCGGCCAACCACACCTCAAGCCCCCTCTGCGTCACCTCCGGCGACCCGAAACCAGTGCCGACCTACCTCCGGCGTTGACCCTCAACCACCGTCGCCCAGCCCCCTTCGATCGTGAACCAGCCTTACCCGACCCATGTCCAACTTTAATCCATCTTTCAAAACCCATTTCCCATTCAAACCCAACCATTTCAACCAAAAAACCCCATGTCCCATTTTAAAGCCAAACACGTTTTTTTTCTCCACCTGCTTTCAAGCCAAGACCAAAAGCAAGAACAAAACCGAAATATACAAATGTCCCCACATGTCAAAAACTAACTTAAACCCCCATTTATCAAAAAGACCCCCAAATACCAACTTTAACCCCAATACCCATTATACCCTATAAACCAAATCTGATTATGTCACCCCATTTAACCCACATGCCCTCACACTCACCATTTTCATACTCACTAAAGCCAACTCCCAAAAATACCCCCATGCTCCATGTGCCTACTATAAATGAAGATGAAAAACCCATTTGAAAGGGATCTCAAAATTAGTTTTAAGCTTGGTGTGATAAAATTCTCTCCACCCCATTATGTTGAGTATTTGCATTTTTAGCAAATACCTCAATATAGAGGTGTGTAGTGAAAATTATCTGTAGGATAAATTTCACCCCACCCATCTATTATGATTTTTTGCATTTTTAGCAATTAATTCAAAATAGATTGATGTAGTGAAATTTATCCCTTATGGGAGGTAAATTCTAATCCATTCCTTTATGTTGAGATTTTGCATTTTTAGCAATTATCTCAATATAAAATAATGATCTAGAATTTATTTCTTTGGATGATTTCTAAAGTACAATTTTATAATGTTTGGGTTTGTATTTTTAGCAAATCTCTTTTATTATTTAATTGTCCATTATGAATTCATCCACTATCCGTTTTATTTTTATTTTGTAATTTTTAGTTTAGAAAAAAACTTTGAGAGCTTTTAGAGAGGAAATTATAGAGAGAGAATCGTAGAAAAAAATACCATTTGTAAATAGTTTTATTTTATTCTTTTTATTTTTGTTTGATATTTGTGAGATTAAATATTGTGAGAGAGTTAATTGAGTGAATATTTAATTTCAGATCATTTGGATGCTGAATTAGAGGGATTGTATGCTTCAATTTGGAAGAGTAGAGTTCAAATTTCTCAAAGAGATTTGGTTTGCTAGTTATATACCCTTCTATTTTATTTTAGTAGCCTTGATTATTAATTTGTCAAATCTTATACCATGTTAGACTAAATCCCCTTTCAAGGAGTGGGGTAAAACCCTTATTTGATGGTATTTTATTTTAATTAGTTTAATTACTTGAAAAGTCCCTTTGAATGTTAATTTTGATTCCTCACCCTTAAATTTACGCCTCGAGAGAGGGTAAATCATTTCGAGAGAAAATCGAAATTCTAGTTATAATACTCATTTTAGATTCGAACTAGAGATAGGGGTTTCTTAACTGGGGTATTATAACTTGAATTTCAACTCTAAAATTATTTTGTAAGATTGACATAAATTTTAATTGACCGATCCTAGCGGGTGATTAGTTAAAAGAAGTGTGGATCTATTTTTCTAGAGTTGTGGGGTGTTAAACTTAATTTTCTAAAAGGTTACTATTATAATTATAATTGCAACGAGAGTTGGTTTGTAATTTTGATATTAATTTGGGAGAATTCAAATAATTCAATTAATTAATTAGAATAACTAAAATTTGTGTTGTAATTCCATTCATTGATTGTTCTCATAATTATTTATCTCACTTCATCTCTCATTTAGTTTAGTTTAGTATTATTTTACCTCACCTCACCCGATTGTTTTAATATTGAAAAAGCTAAAAAAAAGTAGAAAAGTGAAAAAGAACAAAAAGAAAATAAAAAGTGAAATACAATTGAATTTGTCTCTAGCTTACCCCCTTGGACGTGGATTGATACCCTTACTTACCTCTACACTTGAGTTGTTATTATTTGTAGGTAATTCAAGGTTTCTATCAAATAGCGCCATTGCCATTCTTGGGATCGTGAAGCTCAGAGCAGATTCAATCTTGTAGTTCATTTATTTTTTGCACTTTTTTTATTTTTTTGTGCCATTTTTATATTTTTAGAAGGCTTGTATTAAGAATTTTTATCATTGTTTGTATTGTGGTGCATAGAGACACCATTTATTTTTCTTCATTTTATAAATTTGTAATAATTGAAGACAAGCATGATAGGGAAACCGGACAAGGTAGAGAGAGGGCGTCCAAAGGCGAGGATTTAGACGCCTCTCTACCTTGGGTCGGTAGGACTCACGGGGACGACTGAGATAGGCGTAATCTCCCCCTGGTCGACTCAAATTTTTCGGCACCCCACGGCCTACAAACTGTGGGAGGTATATTTCTCAAACACTCGTGCCTATCATGTTAGCGAGTCAATTCTTTTGTGTGCTCTTGTGTGCTCTTTCTTGATTTTATTCTCGCATTTATTTTCGAATGGTGTGATGAATTAATTAATTAAGACCTACATCCGGTCACTCACGAGAAGGGATTTCATCACCTGACTCACTCGTTTATCATTGTGTGCTACCCTAGCCATCACTACATTTAAAATCAATCAACTAGGTATCCCAATAGGAGAATAAATTTTGCAAAGGCGATCACTCAGATAATTCCGTGATTTTTATCGCCCGCGGACTTAATTAAAATTTGACTACCCCTTTTACTAAATTTAAAGATAAAAATTGGCTATGTGCTAGTTAGGAAATTTTCTTAACTTGTGTGTGTGTCCAATTCCATTTTTCGGTAGTCAGTTTTAGTGGGTTCGTCCAAATTTCCGAGTCTATATTTTTCCCCACCTTTTCTTCCAAAAAATCCAAAAATATTTTCTTTCATTTTTATAGAAAAATCAAAAAATATTTTCTTCCATTTTTTTTAGAAAAATCCAAAAATATTTTATTTCCTTTTGAAAAAAATTAAAAAGCTTCCAAAAATTTTTTCTCTCCTCATGGACGAAGAACGTCCTTTACGGGACTACTTTGGTCATTTTCCATTGACACGCGACACGTGTGAGAGTGATCCCGAGCCGTCTCTTTATGATATTTTTCATGGTTTTGTCTCTCTCACGAGTACCCTTGATACTCTTGACCCGTCCTTGCACGCGCCTCCTATTCCATCACCCTCGGTGTCATGTGTCGGCGTGGCGCATACTTGTGCACCCATTTTGGATCAGTCCCCTCACTACGCACCCAATGAGTATCAACCAATTGTCCATCACAAAAGCGATCCTTTCATGTATGATGAACTTGTCCCCTTTCCACCCACTTCATTTGAGTATTCTCTATATAGTCATGAACATAGCGCATTATGTCTACCTCACCCACTGCCACCACCCTTCACTCCACCCCCATCATCATCCACCTCCGCTCTCGAGAGCCTCTTCCAAAAGTTCATATTGAGCAAGATCAAGCCACTCAACTTCAAACTGAAGTCCTCCAACGGCTTGAACAAAGATTAAATGAAATTGAGTGTGAGAGAGAGTCGGACTTCATCCCCAGTCTACCCATTATTGCACCCAAGTGTATGATGTGTCCTCTTATGACACTGACTTTGAGTAAAACCAACCCTGCCATCCCGAGAATCTCGAAGTTGAGACCATCCCATGGTCCGGTTCCTAAGTTGACAATTGTGTTGACTTACCTTTAGATAGTGAGCCTGATCAAATCCCACCATGTCCACCGGAACCCACACTTGTGGTTCCCACTCATTTTCCCGTCGAATCCCCAAAAATGCCCGAGTCTACATCTATTGAGAACACTACGTGTGCCGAGGAACCAATTCATTTTAGGTTAGCTCCGTCTACGAGTGTTCACCATTTTCCCGAGATAGAATCCGTGATAGTTCCTAACTATCTGGATATGGATCCTGTTCCACCATGCATGGCTCCCATTGAGCCTGATATTTCTACTGATTCCTCTATCTCAGATCTTGGTGCCTCGTCTTATCCACCCACCCCATTCACAAAATGATATTCTTGTGGAGAAGTTGACCACTCCATCTTTAGATACCACACTCCCTTGTGAGTATTCCTTTACTCCTCCCAATGAGTGTGTGTCTCCCACTCTTGTGTTGGATCATCTTCCTCCACCATTTATCCCACCCGACCCACCCATTGTCTTTTATACCCCACCACCTGGTTTGGATCTTAATTTTACGCATTTAATGTTTCCATATACATTTTTTGATCCTCACCTGAAACCATCCTCCACCATCTACGAGAGTATTTGTGGTGATACTCTCCACTTCCGTGACATCGAGCTTGTTACCCCCATGCACACCACTCTCTTGTGGTGTTGATTTTTCTCAACAGCTCCCTGGCGTATCACGACGCGACCATTATCCTCGCCCATTTATAGAATGGTCGTGTGATTTATATGATCCCCACCCCATCACTATTGCCAAACCCTTTTTCCTTCCCATACAACTTGGGCACCATTCTTATAGGGCCCTAGTTACCCTCACCTTTCGGCTCAACAAGGCCCGTGGCCGATACCTCTTCACCCTTTCGACCCTCACCATTACCCAAATACCCACCCACCCATGGTCCACCGATGCTTTGCATCGTGAGATGCACTTTGCCATACAGGTGCATTAATCGTTTTAGTGGTTGGGTAATGGTGAGTGGTTGATTCTGTTAAACTCTCTCCTACCTTATGCTCTCAATTTTAAAAATCATTTTTCTTAACATCGAGGACGATGTTCCTTTTTGTTTGGGGGTGGAGAATTTTATCAAAATCGTACCTCTTTTGAAAAATTTTGAGTTTTAAACCTGATTCTTAAAATTTCGTGTAGTTTCTTGCATCTCACTCATTGATGTGAATTTTCAATCATCCATCTTTCAAAGTCTAGGAATCAAGCTAGAGAATACTTTTTTTAAATAGCTTATGTAATACGTAACAAGGCATTTTGCACCATGAATTCCTACACTCAACAAAATTTGCGCACTTATCATGTCACTGCAGTTTAAAGTTGAGGAGTACTACAATTCTAGAAGATAACCTTAAGGATAACTAGTAGTGACTTTAGCTTGTGAGATTTGTGTCTTTCACCCTTTTAGAGTGTTTTACGCAAACTCCGAGTCACAAGTTGATTCAACTTCCTTTGGGTCCACATTTAAATTTTTGTATGATCTCATAATTCTTCATTTTTGGCTTGATCACTGAGAATGACATCTTTTTTGAGTTGTAAGAAACGCGTGTCTTAAAATTTGTTCCGAATACTAAGTTTTCATCCATACAGTTACCATTTTTCCCCATATCATATTCCCATTCATTTCACCCATTACTTTCCCATATTTCATATACATTCCCCACACCATCCATTTTTCATTCCACTCATATATCATCCATACTTTTGTGTGTGATTTCAAACGTAAATGTCTTCATTGTTGATTTAAAAAGAGAGAAAAAAATAAAAAGAAAAAAGAGAGAGAAACATAAAAATAGCAAAAATAGAAGGAAAAAAAGAGAAGAAAAATCGAAAAAAAAAAGAAAAAAAATAAAAGAAAATAAAGAGAGTTTGTAGTTTGTAGTTTAGTCCTTGTTAAATAAAGACATTGGTTCTTCATGTATTGAACACTCTTCTCACATATCCATGAATCTCCTCGCTCATCCATCATATATCCATCATTTCACACATCAATCCCATTCTACATCACCATCCTTACCTCATCACAAATCCCATCCTTCTCATTTCATTTCCCCCTCATCCATATACATCCATATTTCTCCTAGGTGTTCGGACAAATGAAAGTTAACGTGGTGAATAACTCGATGTTCTCACTATAGTGATTAACATTTCTTTCATGAGATTAATTTTCTTTCTAATTGTTCGTTCTTTCTTATGTGTGTGTGAGACGTTTGAACTTGCTGACATTTACTCACCACCTCACACACAAGAGCGATACACTAACCCAAATCTTGAGAGTTCGTTTGAGAGAGTTATATCTAGTGAGATTTGAAGTTGACGCGTTGATTCCGACGAAGCAATCTAGGAATTACTCTTATGATTCTCGACCCATTTTGACTGATTCACACTACACACGTTTAGTTCTAGGAAGGATGTGCCTTGAGTATTTACTTAGCTAAACTTTTTACATTCTAGCTTGTATTTCTGAAAATATTTCTCATATGATGGATTATGCGATTATGCTATGTCTAATAAGATATTGACTACATTTTCAATAAACCATTTTCAAATAAGAATTTTGTGGGTATATTCCCTACAAACCCTCACGAGACAGAACTCGTCATATAGGTCAACCTATAGGTTTAAAGGCTTGTTGCATGTGCTAAGTGCAATCGCAAGTGCCCGCGAAAGTGGTACACTTTTGGTTTCTTATCTTTCTCTTTCTCTCTATCTTATTGTCGAGGACTAGCAACGCTCTGTTTGAGGGTGGTGTGATAAGCACCCAAAACTGTGCAATTTATACCCCGAATAGATATATTTTGGTTGCTAATTCTCGTAAATTTGGGTCTTATACGCTTAATTGTTCAATATGCAGGCTTAATTGCAGTTGCGGTGTCAAAAGCTATATTTCGGAGCTATTTTGCAGTTAAAATGTAGTTAAATACCCAATTCTTTGACCCTACTCGAGCCTAAGCCAAGCCTAAACCTACCCTAAACCCCGTGTGTGTTTTGTTTGTGTCTTTTTATCATTTTTTAGATTTTTAGTTTGAATCATTTCTATTTGTAGGATTTATTTTTTATTTATTTAGAATTTCTAGTTTTTATTTTCTATTTTTATATTTTATTTTGATTTTGATTTTGATTTTTATTTTAATTAGTTTTTAGTTTTATTAGGATTAATTTTAGGTGTTTATTTTTAGTTTATTAGATTTTATATTTTAGGACTTTTGTTTTCATATTTTATTAGAATTTTCATTTTCTATTTCTTTTGTTTTATTATTTTAGAATAGCTTAGGATTTTATTTTTTATAATTTTAATATTTTTATTTTTATTGTTTTTAGTTTGTTTTATTTTTACTTAGATTTTTTTTTTAGTTTTATTAATTTAGTTGAGTCTTTATTATTTTAGGTGGCCAAATTAAACTCACACATACCCAATTTCCATACACACTCACGTACACCTAACTAAACCCTCACCCTCAGACACCTACTCTACACCCTCACCCACACTAACACCCCACTTCATCTTCAACTTCCAGCTCACCCCTTTCTCCTCTCACCCAAAACTCCATTAATCTCTCTCCTCTCTCCTCCATAACCAAAAGTCCATCTCACTCTCTCTCCAAACTTCATTAACAACCCATCACCTTACAACTCCTTCCAAAAACCAATGGAACCCCCTGGCAACCCCAGTCATCGGACCAGCACCCCTGCCACCTCCGGCGCCCCCACCAGCCTCACCCCCTTAACCCGCGAACACCCTCAACCCTCTTGCGCTCCTGCCGGCGATGAAACCTCCAGCTACGACACCGACGGACCCCCAAATCTCCCATCGTTGGACCTTACCCCGACCCATCAGGCCGTCGGTTGCCAACCCTCGCACCCTCCAACCCGCCAGTATTAAACTGACGCCGACAACCCAAAACCGGCTAACCACATCTCAACCCACCCTCTGCGTTACCTCTGGCATCCCGAAACCAGCGCCGACCTACCTTCGGCGTTGACCCTCAACCTCCATCACCCATCGCCCTCTGATCGTGACCCAGCCTTACCCGACCAATGTCCAACTTTAATCCTCTTCCAAAACCCATTTCCCATTCAAACCCAACCATTTCAACCCAAGAACCCCATGTCCCATTTTAAAGCCAAACACGTTTTTTTTCTCCACCTTCTTTCAAGCCAAGACCAAAAGCAAGAACAAAACCAAAATATACAAATGTCCCCACATGTCAAAAACTAACTTAAACCCCCATTTCCTAAAATGACCCCCAACTACCATCTTTAACCCCAATACCCATTATACCCTATAAACCAAATCTGATTGTGTCACCCCATTTAACCCACATTCCCTCACACTCACCATTTTCATACTCACTCAAGCCAATTACCAAAAATACCCTCATGCTCCATGTGCCTACTATAAATGAAGATGAAGACCCCATTTGAAAGGGATCTCAAAAATAGTTTTAAGCTTAGTGTGATAAAATTCTCTCCACCCCTCTATGTTGAGTATTTGCATTTTTAGCAAATACCTCAATATAGAGGTGTGTACTGAAAATTATCTCTGGATAAATTTCACACCACCCCTCAGTGACACCCCGCCTAATTAAATACCGGGCGATCACTCTTTAATTAAATTAAAATCAAGGTGAATAGTTGGTTCATTCTTAGCATAAGTATCGCAAAAATAACTTTTCCAATTAAACACCCTAAATAATTAAGCTAAGTGTCAAAACCATTTGTGATCTTAATTCCATTTTATTAAATCCAATTATAAAACCTTTAACCATTAACAATTTAAGAGTCACACATTAAGTATGAGAATAGAAATGACCATTCAAGAGTTTAACCATAAATCATGAATCTCAACATTTTGAACAGTAAAGGAAAACATCCTGCCAGTAACAAATCCTGAAATAAAGATACTGGAATTTAAAAGAATTACAATCTCTGACAATACTAACTAAATAATGGAAAAAGGGTGACACATGCTCCTGCTGTATGAAGCTGAACTATGAGTAGAGTCAACAATGAGGTCGTCTAAGCAATGGCCTGCAACTTCCACAAAAGCTACAGCACGTTCCATCCAAAGAATCCTAAGCAAGACGCCCTTGTGGCTGGGCACCTGTAGTACATATATATATACACACAAGAGAGAAGAAATAACAACAAACGGGTTAGAGCCCGAATGTAAAATTGTTTTAAAAATAGTTTAGCAAGTATTTAAAATGCTTATCGGCTAATGCAACAGTCATATTAGTGTGAGACACTCTCTTGGGAATTCTCACCTCTCATCTAGTGTGCACGTCTATCGTACTAATGAACCCCATATATCTCTCTAACTTATTCTCTATAAGTTTTAACACGTGAAATTTAGGTTATGATATTCACTTTAGAAAGGTCTATCTCTTCAATATTTCTTACATCATTTAGAAAAATTCCGTATTGTTATAACATTTTCGAATACTTGCAGTGAAGTTAATGAATTTCATACTTTACTTAACTACTATTTTACTCAGTAGAAAGTTCTCATATAGTCACACGTATATATACTAATTACTCGTATAAAATATATACAAACAGCACCCCACATAAAATCTATGGTGCTAGGCTTCCATATATAAGTATATATATACCAATCACTCATAAATTATATATATACTATCGGCACCCCACATAAAAACTATGGTGTTGGCATACTCTGCTATCAAGTCCCCGTATCACACAAACTAAGGGAAATACTAGTTCGGAATCACTCTCGAACTCTATTAAAACAAACACATACAAATGGAGGTGAAGCATAGTTCCAAGTCGCTAAGAGGTCAGTACATACCCACACATCTCTTAGGACCATCTGAACATCGATCAGATAGCATGTACCAAGGATATCTATCTTCTAGGGTACGAGTCAATATCACCCATAAAGGCACATCGAGATAAGACTGTCCCAGCGTGAAAACTCCCGTGATAGCAAGTAGCCCGGGTACGATTTTTACACAGAAATAATATATGCACAATCACACCGTCATATATATAAATATGTATTCACATCCACATTATTAAATTAGGTATTCTCACGACCCATACTCATCATTATCAGTTATTACACATTTTACTCACTTATCTCATATAACGGACTCATCCCTTTTATTCTCGTAATTAAATTATTCTCAACCCACTTCTCGTATCTCGAAGTATTCTCTTTAACCAAGTACAATTTCAGTAGGCCCTCACTCGCCTTATAATCCTACTTCTTAGTCATTTTGATTATTCAATCAACGCACGTATGATTTCTAAAGTATGAATGTCTCCCCATTTACCCCTTATTTCCTTTCACATTAAAGTTTTACTTAACGGGGTTTATCTTGACCCTAATGGTACTTCATATGTCCCATTATGTTCTAGAAACCCTAATCAAGCTTTACTACGTATAAAATTGGATTAATCTAACATGAGCAATAATGTAGTTTTCCAGGAGGGGTCGATCGATCGATGAAAGGGGGTCGATCGATCGATGCTCTGGGCTCGATCGATCGATCAAGCATTTATGCAGATTCTGCAGAAAAACCCAGTTACGGGATTCTCACCCCAAACTCCTCCAAATAATCATGCTACATT
The DNA here is from genome assembly GCA_949130495.1 of Sambucus nigra. NCBI lineage: Eukaryota > Viridiplantae > Streptophyta > Magnoliopsida > Dipsacales > Adoxaceae > Sambucus > Sambucus nigra. The sequence goes on along the minus strand of OX422215.1, from coordinate 317,224,090 downwards.
CCCGAACTCCCATCCAATTATACTATAAGTGTTGTATACTCATCTAAACAACATCCTACGTAACACATGCGAATTTTCATCATCTATAACACGATAAAATGGTAAAAATCTTTATAAGTCTCAAGAACCCTAATTTTTCCTTTAACTTAGTTTCTTCCATTATTTACCAGATTTTCAATCACTAATACCGTGGAAATTCGTGGTTCAACCTCTACATGTGAAATGGATTTCCAGAAATATGATCTCTACCTCTATAACATGCAATTTTTGTCTTCAAATAACATTTTTCTTCAAAAACTCTAATTCTAATCAACCTAAGACTAATACAAAAGGATGAATTAACTTGATAAAAGAAAGATATATACTTGCCTAGAAATTTTGTCTCTGATTTGTGGAAGAATTTGGTGTGGTCAAGATCCTCGTTGCGCGATCTACCATTTGGTGGAGGTGTTTTTGCCCTAGAACTCTTGGAGGGCTTCTCCTCTTCCTCTCCAATGGCCGTCATTAGTATTTGATTGTGTTAACCCTAGAAGATAACATTTAACATCTGATATAACCCTTGCAAATTCGTGGGGTTAATTATCCATAATTACCAAATGTCCAAAACGCCCTCCCAGGGTAGTAATTAAGCCTAAAAATGCCCTGAGACCTAAACTAAACCCCCGGGTACACTTTTCGGACTATTTCGACCCTTCCGGACACTTTGGCGCACTCAAAATGACCATACGAGAAACTTATAATTTATTCACTTTTATTAATCAACATTTAGTCCCGACACGACATAGGCGCGTCCCGACTTAAATTTCCATAATTGCCATTTCATTCACACGTGACAATATTATAAAATAAAACGCATAAGTTACTATACTCATCCAGTAACATTCAACAAATAACAAATTTCCAATAATTACTAACTCTCGTCACGCTAGTAAATATTAAAAATAACATTCTGGATTAAAATTAAATTAATTTAGCTCAATTAAATTTAATAAATCCCTAAATTTTAAAATCCATAAAAATACGGGGTATTTCATACTTCCCCCCTAATAACGGAATTTCGTCCCGAAATTCAAAAAAAAAGGCCTACCAAGTAGCACAATTCTAGATATCCTTGTCAGTACGCAAACTTTCTACATAGTACGGCGTTCAATCACTATAGTCCTTTCCTCACAACAAGTTTGTTTAGCATTCTTATTGGAGACACTTAACATGGTTCTCCCAACCGACAACATTCGCATAGGTCCTGCCTATACATTATAAATTTCTATTATCTCACAATTATTGGGAGGCCGCACCTCACTACATGTCAACTACTTGAATTTATTCATATACAAAACTCCCATTCTCAGAAAACCATACGAATTATTTGACCACTCTTGTTTGCCTAAAATAGTCGTGGAATTCCACCATAGTTATCGGATATTTTCTCGACTGATCCAAAATTTCTGATTATCTACTCACCTCTAAACATACGAAAGGAGAATAGTCGTGGTTCTTCCATAACAAAACCTTAATAAGCACCTCGTACGAGACAAACAGGTACGAGTACTTCTACAGAGCATTCCTGAAATCATCGTACCAAGATTCAAAAATATCCTTCAAATGGTTCCACTAATCTTTTACCTCCGTGCGCCTATTCCCTGGCTAAGGGTGATACATCCTACTCGAAACGAAACCTTATCTCCACTGGTTCCTGAAATCCCATATTAAAGGTGGGATTCACCAATCTCATCCTGATTCAAAAATTTATAATGCGTCGGACCATGCACTGGCTCTATCCTTCCTTTTAAAGGAAGTCTGGGGCATACTATTTAATATTGTAAACCAGCCCAAAGGAATATCAATCACTTCCTTCCCGGCGACTTAATTCACATGTTCGGGATGAACCCTTGATCTTGTTTTGAGGATGGCAACCCATACAAGGACTTTACCGACTTTACCGACCTCTTCCAATTTTAGGAATTGTCGATAAACACAAAATTCTTTGGTTGATTCTCCTCTTTCAACCAAACCTTACCTATGGGCGGTGCATGTAGAGACTATCACCACGTCCCGCTAAACATCGATTTTCCCTTGAAATGTCTCACATTAAGTGACACGTAATACTCCCCTTCCTTCCTTGGTGTATGCCGAAAGTTCCGACCCATGTTCTTCTCTCCACGAAGTGCACTTCTGGATCTCTTATACCATACTAACATCATCACCCTTTGTATGTGCAAGTCGCTCTCACACTTGACTACTAACAACTCTGCTCCGAGTGTTCTTCATAATCATTTAATTCTGCTCCATTCAAGGAATACTCCTTCTTAAATGGCTTCCCACAGTCTTCCAATTCAAATTAGGGTGTGCTATTCTAATTGCACACTTATGTATGGATTATCCCCCCTTATGTGACGTTTATTCCACTCCATCACTTCCACTTCGTTATACTAGTCCCACAAACATATATTTCCACACGTCCATTTCTACGTCCCTTCGACTTGGACGATTATAACATTAGTTAGCTAGGATGTCTACACACCCGATAAACCGTGCATACTTGCATAAGCATCACATACGCTTTTCACCTAATAACCAATTCTTTATTTTCCCAAGTTCTCGCAACATGATTACAACACTTGGGTACTCTCAATCACCCTGAAAATAAAAATTTGTAAATCCTTCTTATCGTCATTCCACCCCTCAAGTCGTGGGGATAACTTTCAATGCTTTCTTACCACAAAATCCGGCTCCAGTGGCCTTAAAACAAAACTCAACTTCCAACTTATATACATAATTACTTGATCCCATTTTGACCGGGGTACCGAACTCATGGACTAATGACCAAATGTCTCCCTATTTCTAACCTTACGTTAAGTTTCATGCGTAGGATGTCTCGCAAAGCGAAATCCAAACAAGGAACCCCCCCGATACACTACTACCTAGCATTGTCAGTTATCGAAATCTGTTAGGTCCTTCGTCCATAGCATGTACCCCTTTATTCCGTCTCTTGACGAAAAAGTTACATTTCCTCCCGTAATTACACTTAACAAAGAACATTTCACCAATTGCACTATCATTCAGTATTGTTTGATGGTAATTGTATTCCATAAACCTCGAATACATACTATCGAAATTCTCAGAATTCCTCTCCCTAATAATAGGGGTATAACTCTTAACTCCCACATCTCTAGAGGATAGATATAACAATGCACTCTTCCTATTACCAAATCCTGAGTGCTCAATATAATACTGAATTAAATCTCTTCGATCAACGGTAAGCCCGATACACACTGAATCATAATGACAAAGTCTATACATACATCGACATCGAATATATCGAGCCCACTATCCCCTCCGAAGTCTCTAGGATAGATGATATAAGTGCGAGTTCGACCTTCTTTCAGGTGAAGCCTCGCCAGAACAAAAATAAAACATGTTGCACTAATGCAACCACTCCGATAGCCTTGCAATAAATGCCCACTATTGTATTAACCATTCTATAACATTTTAACAAAGATAATATCATACTCGCGTATCGCATCACTACAACGAGTAACCAAAAAAATTACTTAACACTGTTAATATACTCATTCATCCTCCGCGGATAACACTAAAGAAGAATTTCGCTACGCTAGGGAAAAATATTCATATAAAAATGACGTTTATAATTACACGCATTAAACTCGTCTCACATGCTAATATAGCAATGAACAGAATATGGTGACTCGCTCGTGTCACATAAACACGCCGCATCCTCTGAATATACAACTTATACTTCTACCTTGGCAATCGTCTTGACTGCACAAATGGTTTTCGGACATAACACGTCTGCCCAAACCAAAACAAAATTATTTGAATCATCATCCTTTACTTGGCACCGTATTCTTGTCCATTTTCTCACTTTGGAACATATTATCGCGAGCGATTTCACTCTTCACAAAATACCTCAACACATAATCCATTTACTACTTGTCCTACTAACCAGGTTAGGATTGTCCTTCTCTCGGACTTTAGTAGAATCGATTCCTGTTAGCTGCCTCGGTTATACCCTTAGCCTTCTAGGCCCTAAAGAACATGTCACTGTCTAGAATAGCCCTTACTGAATTTACCCTCGCTTGGTAAGAATTTAACTATCCGAATCATTTAAATGGGTCCCTTGATGTATATCCACATCCCTTTGTGGTGCTACACCACCACCGTTGTATTCAGTCTCATTCTCGACTGAATTCTTCATTTTTTTTAGCGTCCCACACAAAGAAGCATCATCATCTATATTGTCAAAATACGATGTTGTCAACCTCTAAATCGACCGTCCATCAGAACATCCTCTTTGAGTGTTATCAACTATTACTACGAGTCGATCTCCCACTTAGAGTCGTTTCTTCCACTTGTATCTACGTCTCCCGATACAAAATTCGCTAATGGTTAAGATTCATATTCACCAATGGATTTCTGTCACGTCCTCCTGTGATGAGTTCAGGACAAAGTTCACTTCTAATCCTGAACATGTGATGAAGGAACATACGGCCAACACTATGCCTAAGGTTCTCCTTTAGACATAACATTCCACTTCTAAATTGGTGGTCGACTCCCATCATTATAACTTCGTCCCGAAAGCTAAGAAAAATTTCTCTAAATTTTCACTTTCAGTTAGCCACACTCCACCCTATATCTACACCTTTGGATACTTTACCTCCTTTGGTAAACACATACAATTCCCGCATTTCTAGAATTTCCACACACAGTTCTCTACCCATTTGTAACACGTTGGGTAAGTTTACTCTCGCACCTCATTCGATCATAGCAGCACTTGGAAATCATTGTTGCACCTTAATCGCCTTTCTAGTCATGGCTTCTCGTGCCCTAATGGAGGTGACCTCGACTACGGTCATCTTCCGCGAATATATTTTACCACCTCAACTGATCCCGGCCTCCTGATGTCCGCTTAACTGTCCTCTTCTAACATCCGTCATCGCTCGGCACACGCACACATCCGAACGAAATTAGGATTCACTAATGTATACACATTATAGCAGGAGAACGAAATCTCATCAAATAAATCGACAATCCTAAACATAGGGCTCTATACCAAACAAGGCAACGCTGAAAGCATAATAAGACGCACAGATCCTAAAGGACACTAGAACCTGATGCTCTGATACCACCTGTGACACCCCGCCTAATTAAATATCGGGCGATCACTCCTTTATTAAATTAAAATCAAGGTGAACAGTTGGTTCATTCTTAGCATCACTGTCGCAAAAATAACTTTTCCAATTAAACACCCTAAATAATTAAGCTAAGTGTCAAAACCATTTATGAACTTATTTCCAATTTATTAAATCCAATTACAAAACATTTAACCATTAACAGTTTAAGAGTCACACATTAAGTATGAGAATAGAAATGACCATTCAAGAGTTTAACCATAAATCATGCATCTCAAAATTTAGAACACTAAAGGAAAACATCCTGCTAGTAACAAATCCTGAAATAAAGATACTGAAATTTAAAAGAATTACAATCTCTGACAATACCAACTAAATAATGGAAAAAGGGCGACACATGCCCCTCCTGTATAAAGCTGAACTAGGAGTAGAGTCAGCAATGAGGTCGTCTAAGCAATGGCCTGTAACTTCCACAAAAGCTACAGCACGTTCCCTCCAAAGAATCCTAAGCAAGACGCACCTGTGGCTGGGCACCTGTAGTACATATATATACACACACAAGAGAGAAGAAATAACAACAAACGGGTTAGAGCCCGAATGTAAAATAGTTTTAAAAATAGTTTAGCAAGTATTTAAAATGCTTACCGGCTAATGTAACAGTCATATTAGTGTGCGACACTCTCTTGAGAATTCTCACCTCTCATCTAGTGTGCACGTCTATCGTACTAATGAACCCCATATATCTCTCTAACTTATTCTCTATAAGTTTAAACACATGAAATTTAGGTTATGATATTCACTTTAGAAAGGTCTATCTCTTTAAGATTTCTTACATCATTTAGAAAAATTCCGTATTGTTATAACATTTCCGAATACTTACAGTGAAGTTAATCAATTTCATACTTTACTTAACTACTATTTTACTCAGTAGAAAGTTCTCATATAGTCACACGTATATATATTAATTACTCGTATAAAATATATACAAACCACACCCCACATAAAATCTATGGAGCTAGACTTCCATATATAAGTATATATATACCAATCACTCATAAATTATATATATACTATCGGCACCCCACATAAAAACTATGGTGCTGGCATACTCTGCTATCAAGTCCCCGTATCACACAAACTAAGGGAAATACTAGTTCGGAATCACTCTCAAACTCTATTAACACAAACACATACAAATGGAGGCGAAGCATAGTTCCAAGTCTCTAAGAGGTCAGTACATACCCACACGTCTCTTAGGACCGTCTGACCATCGATCAGATAGCCTGTACCAAGGATATCTATCTTCTAGGGTACGAGTCAATATCCCCCATAAAGGCACATCGAGATAAGACTGTCCTAGCGCGGAAACCCCCGTGATAGCAAGTATCCTGGGTACGATTTTTACACATAAATAATATATGCACAATCACACCGTCATATATATAAATATGTATTCACATCCACATTATTAAATTAGGTATTCTCACGACCCATACTCATCAGTATCTGTTATTACACATTTTACTCAATTATCTGGTATAACGGACTCATCCCTTTTATTCTCGTAATTAAATTATTCTCAACCCACTTCTCGTCTCCCGAAGTATTCTCTTTAACCAAGTACAATTTCAGTAGGCCCTCACTCGCCTTCTAATCCTTCTTATTAGTCATTTCGATTATTCAATCAACGCACGCATAATTTCTAAAGTATGAATGTCTCCCCATTTACCCCTTATTTCACTTCACATTAAAGTTTTACTTAACGGGGTTTATCTTGAACCTACTGGTCCTTCATATGACCCATTATGTTCTAGCAACCCTAATCAAGATTTACTACGTATAAAATCGAATTAAGCTAACACGAGAAAAAATGTAGTTTTCCAGGAGGGGTCGATCGATCGATGAAATGGGGTCAATCGATCGATCCATCGATCGATCGATTCTCTGGGCTCGATCGATCGATCAAGCAGTTATGCAGATTCTGCAGAAAAACCCAGTTACGGGATTCTCACCCCAAACTCCTCCAAATAATCGTGCTACAGTCCCGAACTCCCATCGAATTATACTATAAGTGTTGTATGCTCATATAAGCAACATCCTACGTAACACGTGCGAATTTTCATCATCTATAACACGATAAAATGGTAAAAATCTTTATAAGTCTCAAGAACCCTAATTTTTCCTTTAACTTAGTTTCTTCCATTCTTTACCAGATTTTCAATCACTAATACCGTGGAAATTTGTGGTTCAACCTCTACATGTGAAATGGATTTCCAGAAATATGATCTCTACCTCTACAACATGCAATTTTTGTCTTCAATTAACATTTTTCTTCAAAAACTCTAATTTTAAGAAACCTAAGACTAATATAAAAAGATGAATTAACTTGATAAAATCAAGATAAATACTTGCCTGGAAATTTTGTCTCTGATTTGTGGAAGAATTTGGTGTGGTCAAGATCCTCGTTGCGCGATCTACCATTTGGCGGTGATGGCGGTGCAATCGGAGGTGTTTTTGGTCTAGAACTCTTGGAGGGCTTCTCCTCTTGCTCTCCAATGGACGTCATTAGCATTTGATTGTGTTAACCCTAGATGATAACATTTGACATCTGATATAACCCTTGCAAATTCGTAGGTTTAATTACCCATAATTACCATGTGTCCAAAACGCCCTCCCGGGGTGGTAATTAAGCCTAAAAACGCCCCGAGACCTAAACTAAACCCCCGGGTACACTTTTCTAACTATTTTGACCCTTCCGGATACTTTGGCGCACTCAAAATGACCATACGAGCAACTTACAATTTATTCACTTTTATTAATCAACATTTAGTCCCGACACGACACAGGCGCGTCCCGACTTAAATTTCCATAATTGCCATTTCATTCACACGTGACAATATTATAAAATAAAACGCATATATTACTATACTCATCCAGTAACATTCAACAAATAACAAATTTCCAATAATTACTAACTCTCGTCACGCTAGTAAATATTAAAAACAACATTCCAGATTAAAATTAAATTAATTTATCTCAATTAAATTTAATAAATCCCTAAATTTTAAAATCGATAAAAATACAGGGTATTACACCCTCTAGTATGAATTTTTGTATTTTTAGTAATTAATTCAAAATAGATTGATGTAGTTAAATTTATCCCTTATGGGAGGTAAATTCTAATCCATTCCTTTATGTTGAGATTTTGCATTTTTAGGAATTATCCCAATATAAAGTAATGATCTAGAATTTATTTCTTTGGGTAAGTCCTAATGTACAATTTTATAATGTTAGGATTTGTATTTTTAACAAATATCTTTTATTATTTAATTGTCTATTATGAATTCATCCACAATCCTTTTTATTTTTATTTTGTAATTTTTAGTTTAGAAAAAAACTTTGAGAGCTTTTAGAGAGGAGATTCTAGAGAGAGAATTGTAGTGAAAAATACCATTTGTAAATTGTTTTATTTTATTCTTTTTATTTTTGTTGGATATTTGTGAGATTAAATTTTGTGAGAGAGTTAATTGAGTGAATATTTAATTTCAAATCATTTGGATGCTCAATTGAATGGATTGTATGCTTCAATTTGGAAGAGTAGAGTTCAACTTTCTCAAAGAGATTTGGTTTGCTAGTTCTATTACCTTCTATTTTATTTTAGTAGCCTTGATTATTAATTTGTCAAATATTATACCATGTTAGACAAAATCCCCTTTCAAGGGGTGCGGTAAAACTCTTATTTGATGTTATTTTATTTTAATTAGTTTAATTACTTGGAAAGCCCCTTTGAATGTTAATTTTGATCCCTCACCCTTAAATTTACGCGTCGAGAGAGGGTAAATGATTTTCGAGAGAAAATCGAAATTCTAGTTATAATACCCATTTTAGATTTGAACTAGAGATAGGGGTTTCTTAAGTGGAGTATTATAACTTGAATTTCAACTCTAAAATTATTTTATAAGATTGACATAAATTTTAATTGACCGATCCTAGCGGGTGATTAGTTAAAAGAAGTGTGGATCTATTTTTCTAGAGTTGTGGGGTGTTGAACTTAATTTTCTAAAAGTTTACTATTATAATTACACTTGCAATGAGAGTTGGTTTGTAATTATGATATTAATTTGGGAGAATTCAAATAATTCAATTAATTAATTAGAATAACTAAAATTTGTGGTGTTATCTCATTCCTTGATTGTTCTCACAATTATTTACCTCACTTTATCTCTTATTTTAGTTTAGACTTTATTATTCATTTTAGTAATTTTCTAGTTAGTTGTTTTCATCTCTCATTTAGTTTAGTTTAGTATTATTTCTCCTCACCCCGGCCAATTGTTTTAATATTGAAAAATAATTGAATTTGAAATATAATTGAATTTGCCTCTAGCTTACCCCCTTGGAAGTGGATTGATACCCTTACTTACCTCTACACTTGAGTTGTTATATTTTATAGGTATTTGAGGATTTTGACTAACTTGGCTTTCAACAACGACATACGCAAAAGCAAAGTTATCAGAAATGCTCTCCCATTTCCACATAGGAAACTCTAATGGATGTAGAAGTCCTACCGGTCTCTGATGGTCCACTTTTACCAGCTGACAAGTGTCACATTTATAGACGAACTCGGTAATATCTCTCTTTATCCCGCTCCACCAGTACTGTCACCTCATATCCAGGTACATCTTATCCCCACCTGGATGTACCACGAACCGCTAACCGTGCGACTCTATCATTTCCTTGTGTCGCAAGACTTTCCCCTCAGGAATGACCAGTCTCCTATTGAAGCGTAAGCCCCCGTATGAACTAACGGTATAGGACTCGGCTCCCTCTGCTAGTAATCAAACTATATGCTCTTGACGGAACGAGTCTTTTGCCTAGGTCTATATCACTCTCATAACGATTTATGGCGTAACGGTCATCACAGACATGAATAATCGGGCCACTGCGTCCTGGTGTCCCAACTCCTTCCACTTTACGTTCCACACTTCGGCCACCTCGCCTACCGGCCTACGCCTCAACGCGTCTGCTACCACATTATCCTTCCCTAGGTGGTATTGGATATCGAACTGATAATCCTTCACGAACTCAAGCCACCTATGTTTATGCATATTTAATTCCTTTTACGTGAAGAGGTACTCTAGGGACTTGTGGTCCATGAATAAACAGAATTTCTCCCCCAGGAGATAATGTCTCCAAATCCGAAGAGCAAATACGACTGCTTCTAAATCCAAGTCGTGGGTGGGTTAATTCTTCTCATGAGGCTTAATCTTATTGGAAGCATACGATATAGCCTAACTATCCTGTTGTAGTACACCCCCAAGTTCTAGTAAGGATGCATCAGTGTAGACTAAATACTCAACTCTCGATCTAGGCAATGCTAACACTGGCGCTGAGGTCAACTTGTCCTTCAACTCGTTGAATGCCAACTGATAGGCATCGCTCCAGATAAATGGTACACTCTTCTGAGTCAGATGCGTTAAAGGACCCACTATCTTAGAGAACCCCCGAATAAACCTCCTATAGCAACCTGCTAGGTCCAAGAAACTACGTATCTCAGTTGGTGTCGTGGGCTGTCCCCACTTCCTTACCGCTGGTACCTTCCCCGGATCAACAGATATCCCCTTGTCTGAAATGATATGCCCCAAAAACTGAACCTCCTTCAGCCAAAACCCACACTTCTCATATTTCGCATATAACTCGTTCTGACGCAGCGTATGCAAAACCTGCCTCAAGTGATCGACATGCTCCTCCTCTGTCTGGGAGTAAACCAGAATGTTATCTATGAAGACGATGACGAACTGGTCTAGGAGGTCTCTGAACACCCTATTCATCAAGTCCATAAACACGTCTGGGGCATTGGTTAGGCGAAAAGGCATAACCCGGAACTCGTAGTAACCATATCTCGTCAAGAAGGTAGTCTTTGAGACGTCTTGTTCCTTGATACGTAGTGATGGTAACCCGATCTTAAGTCAATCTTTGAAGAGAAGGCCTCTCCTCTCAACTGGTTGAATAGGTCATCGATTCGGGGAAATGGATACTTGTATCGTATCGTGAATTTATTTAACTCCTGATAATCTACACACAACCTCAAAGATCCATCCCTCTTCTTCACGAACAACACAGGGGCACCCCACGGTGAAGTACTCCTACGGATAAACCTCTGACCCAACAACTGCTCTATCTGATTCCATAGTTACCTCATCTCCGTTGGAGCCATACGGTAAGGTGTGCTGGCAATTGGCTGAGTGCCCGACATCAAATCAATAACAAAATATATCTCTCTACTAGGAGGTAATCCTAAAATATCCTGGAATACATCAATGAACTCACTAACAACTGGAATCGAATCAAGTTGTATTTCCACTTCCTTAAAGGTCTCCTCCTCTATATAGTACAAGTGAGTGGACGATCCTCCCTCAGGACGAGGCATAGCCACTAGGAACATCTCCTTCCCGGGTATGGCAAAAATAATACTCCTACTGAAATCAATCATGGATCCATACATAACTAGCCAATCCATACCAATGATCACATCGTACTCGGTCATATCTAACACTAACATATCAGCAGGTAAAGTAAACCTCCCGATCTCTACACCCACACCTCTACATATCAGGGAAATCACAGAACCCTTACTCAACGGTGAATCTATGCAAGTAGAAGTGCTCTTTGAGGTATCTAACAACCCCATAGTGCCCTAGATAGAAAACATACCCTCTATTATAGGTGGATCTGGTGGGACTTCGGCCTGATAGAGCTGATAAACTCGCTCGTACTGAAGCTGTCCCTCCTGGACTGGGACTGCTGGGATGGGTGGTAAAGCTGGTATCTGCGATGGTGCTGGGAGGGCATAGGGAAACATAAGTCTCTCGGGCTCGTATCGAGCACCTTACTACTACTGCTGGGAGACTCTCCCCCTTTCAGGACACTCCTGGCATTTTTGGCCAATCTTGCCATAAATAAAACATTTCCCCAAAAAATTTCCCCCTCTCTGACCCTGCTGCCCACGGCCCTCATGGTCATTTCCATTCCTACACTAACCATGTTGGCCCTACTGAAACTGCCGTTATTGGTCGTGATGGTCGTGCTGACCCTGCTGGCCATGCCGAAAACTTCCCTGACCATTTCTTAAACCTCCGGATCTGAATCTCTTAGAATCCCCCTACTGGGAACTCTGATCACCCCGCCTGTGCTAACCTTGAGTTGATTATGCCCCGCTGACACCATTTTCCCTTGTCCTGCCCTGATGGCTGGACTCTCCTGCTCGCTTACCCTCTAACATGTGAAAGCAGTGGTCCTGACAGTGAAGCAATGCTGCGCTAACCACATCAGAAGAGTGGACAATGAGAGATTACCCAGCCAGTGTTGACGAATCCTCCATGTCAACCCATCCATAAACTTCTGGATCTTCTTCTCTTCAGTAGGGATCTCATCGGGAACGATGTTTAGAAGATTGGTGAACTCGGACTCATACTCTGCCACTCTCCTCCCCTCCTGCTTAATGTTCATTAACTTCCTCCTCATCTCGGTATGAACTGCTAAAGGAAACTACTTGCGATCAAAATGCACCCACAACTCCTGAATGGAAAGAACATATCTCTCCTCCGCGGTGATAATAGACTCCCACCACTATAGAGCTTCTCTGACTAGCTTAAAAGTAGATAGTGTCTGCCTCTGTACATCCATACACTCGTACATCCTCAAGTGTCTTTCGATGTCCTTCTTCCACTGACTGGACACAACGACGTCGGAGCTACCTGTAAACTCCGAAGAGTGTGACTTTTGAAAGGCATCAAGAACACATTCCCAAGCATACGAGAATGCATGAGCCTGGACTAGGGTTACCACTAGCGCTTGAGGTGTTGTGTGTTGCACAACTACTAAAGAGACATTTACCGCGTGGGCGACAAAGCTGGCAACCTCTGCAGCGTTCATAGAACCCTGAACTGGTGAAGGCTGTGGCTCGAGCTGGGCACCCCTGGGAACTCTTTGTGCACGTTGTGAAGGCATCTGAAATGAGAGATAAGTCTTATAAGTCCACAGTTAATATCTCAAAATAGCTGAAGAGCGTAAGATAAACAAAAGATTACAACAATCCTAAAATATAGGGCTCTATATCAAAGGACGCTACGCAAAAACATAACAAGCCGTACAGATCCTAAGGACACTAGAACCTGATGCTCTGATACCACCCATGACACCTCGACTAATTAAATACCGGGTAGCTACTACTTTATTCAAATTAATACAAAATGTCAAGTTGGTTCAGTTCATAGGATCACTGTCAAAAAAATTTATTTAAACAATTACTAGCCACATAATATTTAAAAAGTTAGTTGTCAAATTTTATTAAATTAAATTAAAATGTAACCCATTTACAATTATTAGCTAAATGATACCACCATCACATCATAGTCACATCAAAATAATAATGAAATAATAAATGAGTCTAGAGTAACACTCCTCTGAATAATCCCAAATACAGAATAAAACCAAATACAACGTCTAAATAATAAATGAATTAACTCCAAAATTGCAATGAAACTGAGTATGATAAAACTGTCTCTAAAAGAAATGGGGCAACATGCCCTAACAACTCAATAAGTATGAAATGGAATCAATGTAGAATATGGAGGCGTCTATCATCAAGATCCTATAATTTTCACAGCAGATACAACACGTCACTAAATGGAACTCCTAAGCTTGGCGTCCCTGTGGCTGGGCACTTAAAAGGTTTTTCAAGAAAATAGATTTGAAAGAAAACGGGTCAGAGCCCGATGTGAAAACAGTTTAAAATATAGCAAGTGCTTAATTGCATTAAAAAATGAATATTAAGTAGATGTTAGCTCCGTGCTCCCACATGAGTTTCTCACCTCTCAACTAATGTGCACGCTTAACATATATCCATAACCCATCCAAGTTATGCCGCTAACTAACTAGTCTATACTGCAACCCATCCTCACATTATAATATAGGGGTTTGTTCAAGACATTCCAATCCAACTTATGTGAATCTACCTTTTCATCTCTCAGATTAATTTATATTAAATCATATAGGAAATTCTCAATTCTAACTTTACTCAGAGTGTCGCAAATATTCACACACATTAACAAGGAGTCTGTTATCACCACTGATATATAAATTTCAACATAACTATATAATTGGGGAACCCCTAGGCTAAGATGCGGTGCACACATACTCTGCTATCGAATCCCGGTACATCACGTACATAAGGAATACGTATTCCGAATCTCTCAGGAACCGTTTTAATAAGTAAAATCACACATATTGGAGGCGAACATAGTTCACATACCCATGGGTCATGCACATACCTATGCTCCCATGGTCAGCTAACTTATCAACTCAAAAATAAGTCATTCACATCCCTATGTCCTTAAGGTATCAATCTAAATCTCCCCGTAGGCACATAAAGATTAGATGGCCCTGTTCCAAAAGACGACCTCCCGTGATAGCAAGTATGGTAGGTATGTTATACACATATAAATCCATCTACTAAGCATTCACACAACTTAGATACTTTATTATATTATTAAAGGTATGTTCTCAATCCCTATACCATTAATCAAAATAGTACATTTTTATACTTCCGGACAGTTATAGAATATAGTCCACCGACACATCTCATATCATAGATTCAAGTACGTAAAACCTAACCCATAAAGGTTACTAAGTGTCCTATTATTCCCACACTTTAATCCAATACTCTTAAGGTCCGTATTTCTGCCACTAACCTTATATTACAAACTATATAGATTTAACTCATTTAACCACAGTCTTTAATAGTACTTCACTCGTTGAACCTTATTAGGTCTAACATAACTCCCAAATTTAATTCTAATAATAATCCGGGTCTCATATACATGCCTACTGGTCTTCCTTAAATCCAAAAGGGTTCACAAGGTCCCCACCAATAATTTTCTAGGGTCAAAATTGCTAAAATTCAATAAGGGAAAGATATCACAATTTCTGGGAAGGTCGATCGATCGATCTATGAATGTCAATCGATCGATCGCATCAGATGAGGCTATGGACTGCTTTGTTTTTCAGTTCCAGATTTGTCCCAAAACACCATTACAAGGTATGCAATTCTAAACTTATGATATGGGATCATTTTACAACCTAAATACAATATTTTTAATGTTCCGAAACCATTAAATCATCAGCAATTAACCTTATATGGATCAAATCTTCATAAAAAACCGAGTTTTTAATTTTCTTCAAAAACCATGATATTTATATTATCTAATTCATTTTTAATCCATCAAGGATCAAGTTTTGGTTACTAAATTTCATCCAGAACTAATCCACATGTAATTCATATCCAAGATTTAGAGTTCTCCACCAAATTTTATGAGTTTTCATCATCTTTCAAGGTTAATAACAATTTCTACACTAATCATGGAAGAAATATTCACTGAAACTAATGTAATCAATTCACTTGCCTTAAGATTGTTGTTCATATTTGTTGGTGGTGTCCGAGGGCTGATTCTTCCCTTCTTTTCGGTCACAATTTCGTCGAAAGTGGTGGTGGTGGGTGGTGGCTAAGGTTTGGGAACCTCCTGCAACCTCTCCTCTAACTCACATAGACCACTCTTTGTTTTTGGATGGTAATAGGCATAATGGACTTCCCAATAATAAATAAATAAAACCTAAAATTCGTGAGTCTTATTTCCTTAAATTTTAAAATGACCAAAATACCCTCCCGAGTTATCGGTTTGGCCTAAAAATGCCTCGAGACCCAAACTAAACCACCGGGTAGTGTTTTCTGACTATCTCGACCCCTACGGATACGTTGGCACACTCAAAATGACCATACGATCGATAGAATTATAATTTACTTTTTAATCTAATTAAATTAATTCCTGACACGACTGATACGCGTGTCCTAACTTAATTTCCCAGATTGTCGTATTTATGACTCGCGACAATTTTAATCATTTCCAGAATCATATATTACCATATATACTCAGTAATACTCAATATTATCATCATATCAAATACCAACTCACGTCTTGCTAGTATTTAAATCCGAATTAATTTCCAATTGATTCTCATTTAATTTAATTAATCCCATTAAATAAAATCAGTAAAATTAGGAGGTATTATAAACATCTTGTAAGATGTATTCCACTTTAGCGGGGTGAACACAACAGAGTAACGGGGGTAAAAAGCCCGTCTTGTAGGCGATGTCCCCTATAATGGTGAACTTTTTCGCTCTGTATCGTAAACTTTTACTCTCAGCCTTTGTTTCTGGGAGCTCCCTTACCCTCATATATCTAGTAAAATGATCCATCAATAAAGCTCTCAAATTGAAATTCAAGCAAAATTTAGTCATGTTATCATCTTGATCAATGCTTTTCTTGTAAAATATCTCTATCGGGACAGTCCTCCTGATTCGTGTCCTGGTCATAGAAACTAACCGTACTAACATGTTAGCTTGATTGTTCTCCAATTGAGGGAATCTTCTCACATTCACCTCTTTAAAACTTGTCAAGACCTTCTTCACCCTTGCTAAAAATTTAGCCATTGTCTCATCTTTAGCTTTATAGATTCCCATAATTTAGTTAACCACCAGCAAGAGCCGTAATGTAGTATCATTTAGATGACGTTCAACACCATGGATATGGACATGCCAGCCAATAAAGCCTCATACTTTGATTCATTATTTAAAGCATTGAAACCGAATCTCAGTGCATATTCAATATCAGTCCCATTTGGAGCCGACACTACCACTTTTATAAGAGGATTCGTCCATAAATAAACTCCAGATCAGACTATCGATTATGAAGGGACATTCATCTACTACTCCATTTCTAAATAAAACATCTCTTTCTATGGGGTCAACCCCATTTCATCAACCATATCCAGGCCCTAGGTTATATTCTCAACCCAAGTGAACTCATTTATAAAATTAGCTAGTGCCTACCCCTCTATTGCAATCGTTGGCTGATATATGATGTCGAACTCCCCTAACTCAATTAATGAAGCCATCAGCCTACCCATTTTTTTAGGTTTACGGCTGACTTGCGTCAAAGGAGCGTAGGTGAGTACCACCATAGTGTGAGCCTGGAAATAGGGATTCATCTTTCTTGATGCATGGATCAATGCATAAGCTAGTTTTTCTATTCATGGTTACCTCAGCTCAGTCCCTTGAAGAGCCTTATTACTGAAGTATACATGCTATTGAACTCCTTCATCATCTCTACACTTATAGCCGATTCAGACACTATTATATAAAGGAACAAGCTCTCCCCTTTGATTAAACTAGATAGGAGTAATGAGTATCCCAATTCATCTTTAATTTATTGAAAATATTTCTCATAATCCTTATCCTAGGAAAATGCTTTTCTTAAAATTTTAAAGAAGGTCAACCACTTATCTTTGGCTCTGCAAATAAAGCATTTGAGAGCAACGAGTCATCCTGTTAATCTTTGAACATCTTTTATCGTCTTTGGTGTCTTTATATCTATCAACGCCTGTTTTTTCTCTGGGTTCACGTCAATCTCTCTTTGATTTACTATAGAACTAGGGAATTTTTTAGCACCAACGTCGAATACACACTTGGCCAAATTCAACTTTATCTTGTAAGGATATATGGTGTTAAATGTCCTCTAAAGGTCGGCCACATGGTCCTTGTCCTTAACTTCGCCAGTATATCATAAACATAAACCTTTATAATTTCGTGGATCTAATCCTCGATCATTTTATTTACCAACCTTTGGTAGGTTGCCCCTACATTTTTACGGTTGAATGGCATGACCTTATAGTAGTAGGTTACTTTATCAATGAAGAATGAACTATTTTTATCTTTGACTTCATCCATGTAGATTTAGTTGTATTCATAACATTCGTCCATAAAACTCATCAGCTCGTCCCCATCTATAGAATCCACCATCTGATCTATGTGAGACGAAGGAAATTTATCTTTTTAGTAAGATTTTTTCAAATCAGTGAAGTCCGTACATATCCTGAACTTTTCATTGGCTTTTGGAACAATCACAACACTAGATATCCAATCTGGGTATTGAACTTCATGAATAAACTCAACCGACAATAACTTTGTGCCCTCTTCTTGGATGACTTCGTACCTATCCCCGGCATAGTTCCTCCTCCTCTTCTTTATTGACTTGGCATCCTTGTCAATATTTAGCCGATGGTAGATAACTTTTGGATCTATCCCCAACACATCTCCTTGGTTACATGTGAAGACATTTTGTCTCTTCTTCAGTAACTATATTAGCTTTTCTTTCACCATTTTCTTCAATGATGAGACAATTTGGATGGTTTTTCTAGATCGTCGTCATTGTGGACGAGTGATTCTACCTCCTCTACGGCCTCACCCTTCTCTAGTTTTTTCTCATCCCTTGAATTAAGGGTGTCAATATTATAATAGGTTAAGATCTTTTTGAGAGCCTCCTTTTGTTCTATCAAGCTGAAGTAACATTCCCTGGCCTCTACCTAGTTACCTTAGACTTCCTCTAGCCTATATGGGGTCATGAATATTACCATTTGATGAATAGTGGAAGGTACCGCTTCGAACTCTTTGAGTGCTACTGACGCGACTTAAAAAGTGTTCTAAAGTGCGTGCTTATCTAGGCTGAAGTGCAAGCCTGTCGCTTAAGTAATAATCCCAGTAAGGCAGGTATCGATCCTCAGGGAAATAGGATGAGAAAATCGTGACGAAGTTTAGGAAGACGAATAACCCTAGCTTGACTCTAAAGATAAAATGAAAAGATGATGAAGATGGAACAAAATCATCTAATTAAATGCGATTTAAGTAAACTATAATGAACTAAACATGCAGATTAAACTAATTATGATGTTGTACCTTTAAACAAGAAGAATAGGTTAGGACACAATCCTCGAACCCTAGTGCATTTATCTATGTTAAATCAACTCTCGAATTGAAATACATGATTAAATCCAGTCTTTATTAATCTTAAGCATTATATATATGAGGTTCAAGCCTGCATCATATATAATCAAAAGTAAGAATAAAGCGGTGTCGAGAAAGCTACATGTGCGTTGCATTCTTAAGCATCCCGGTTACTTAGGGCAATTGATATCAAAAGTCCTACAACGGTTGTGATCACCACACAACACGATTGACAAATTATTTAATTAGGAAACTTAATTTTATACATATGTAAAGAACATCAGGTTGGATTCATGCATCCCAACCCTTGGAAACTTAGTCGGGCATAACTAAACTAAATAAAAAAATAATTTTTGAAAAACAAAACATCATACTATATGGATAATGGGGAAGAAGAACGTGTTGAATAAAAAAAATAACTAATCTAAGTAAACACTGAAGGATTAAAGGAAAAATATTACTTGTATTGAAGAAATCCCTGAAATAAAACTTCAATCTTCACTCAAAATTCACTCTTTGACAAAAGTAGTATTTTTGGTTACAAAACCCTTCTACTACTAATGGAAATATAACAACCTTGAATAAATAGCCTCTAAAATTTACAAGATATTGAGACAACATAAAACTATAAGTAAGAAAAATAAATTGTGAGAAAATCCAAATCGACCCGAATCAGCTAGACAGGGCGGTCTGGATCTCTCCCTTATTTGAGTCAGGCATATGTGCAGGGCCGGTCCGGATCCTTTAATTTTAATAGGTCCAGATCGCTCTTATTTTTCATTCTGAGATTTTTTTGCCAACTGGTTCGGATCTTTTATTTTTAATAGGTCCGGATCGCTCTAGTTTTTCATTTTACATTATTCGATATGATAAAAATCCTAAAATTAAGGGGATAAATTCGGAAGTATTTATGCCTACTCAAATCCCCTAACTTAGAACTTTGTACGCCCCTAGCAATGTAAAAAAACTCTTAACTTATCTCAATTCTCGAATTTCACTTATTGAGGTAAATTACCACTTTCACGGACAAGTGATTGCATTTAGCATATGCAACAAGCCTTGAAGACCCTAAGTTACCCTAGTAGGACGAGTTGTGTCTCATGAGGGTTTGCAGTGAAAATACCCACAAAATTCGACTCAAAGTAAAGTCAAACTACTTAAAAATTGTACAATATAAAGTTTCCAGAAAATAATCACCATAAATTCGTATTCAAGAGTCTCAAATCATAGTGTGTGTGTGCGAAGCCAGAAATTTAACCGCTAATTTCCACTGATTGATTATTACGTTACTTTTCCAAAAATTTGTATTTATTCAAATGCTCATGGAAGACTCTCACAAATGAATCACTCGGAATGTGGCTATTCTCTCGGTACGCGTGATATAATGGAACACAAGTTCACGCACACAAATTTAAAAGACGGAATATTTATGGTGAAAACATCTCATCATCGGAATACGATTATTGGAAAATGAAAACATCACCCCGTACTCACACATTTAATCTCATTTATTATCTTGTGTTCCTTAACGCTCCACGCGGCAACCAATTTCGTAATTTGAACTCGGATAGGATTTTTTCGGGCTATAGGGTATAATGGGTAAATGGAGATGGTTGAATATTTTTGGAATTGAAAATTTTCTTGTGATGTCCGTTAGTGTTTTTTCGTGCATTTGCTCATTTTCTCTTCTTTTTCTATTTTTATTTTCTTGCTATTTTTGTTCTTCATTCTCTATTTTTCTTGCCCCTTTTTATTACCCCATGTGGAATAAATTTTTGGATTTCCAATTTTCTCAATTATGAGCTATTCAGGCTTTTTGGGTTGGTCAAATGAAAAGGGAAACATTTACTCGGCTCAATTGTTTTGCAGAAAGGTTAATTTTTCATGACTATTCTGGCCAATATTTTTGGACGACAAACGAGGGCCTGCGCCATTGTCCAAATTGCTAGTTACATTACCATTTGCGTCCCGATATTAATTAAGTTCAGAAAAATTTTAGCGCGCTTTTTAAGATAACATCTCACACGTTTCCCATAACTCATCAAAATAAAGGAATTGAGATCTTCAACGACTTTTTATTAAAACACTGAAAATAACTTTAAGTTAACCATTAACTCTGATTGATTTAATTACTCACAAAAAATGATAGGCTCGAAATCTCATTGGGTGATTAATCTCCACACATTTTTGACAAGTCGTCAATTTTCGCTCAATTTCCATCTTTGGTCAATTTCGACTTGGTGAATTTGAATTTTATTACAATTTAAGACTTACAACAAAATTTCGTGACGTTTTTAAAGCTTTTAAATTCCAGTTTTTATATATTTTGAAGGAAGATATTTTTGACATTTTCAAAAAATTTCAATTTTTTTTTTGGAATTTTAAAATTTTGTTTTTTAAAAGGCGCACTTGCCCCCCCCCCCCCCCCCCAAAAAAAAACTTAAACTTTTACATTGTACTCAATCAAAGGACTAAAATCTAAAGAGGAAAAATAATAAGTGAGAAAAAAAATGAACAAATATTAAAATGCGAAACGACGCTATATATGACACAAATACAAGCCTAAAAAATACAACAAAAATCACCCCATACGTGTCGGGGGTGCGACGACCTCTCATCTCTCCACAAACTCACCTGACCCCTTGTACGGGGTTTTTTCTCTCCTATTCTCCCCCTTCTTCCTTTCATAAGTACATAGTCGGAACAAGTAAGGCACATTCCCATAGATATGGGAGAGACCCTGGGTCTCGGGATGACTCGCTGGGAAGGGATCCTCGTGGTGCATAATTGAATCTTTACCTACGTGAAACGACTTGGAGGGGACATATCATTTTTTCTTAAATTCAAGAGTACATGGGTCGGGCTCTAAATTGGATGATACTTGAGTCTTTTCCTTAATCGCTCTAGATGAGTCAAATGGTATGGGTGGATAGTCACAAAGAAGGAATTTATCTACCTTATCTGTCCATTCTCTTTCTTCTAAGTGACTAAATGAGTCCAATAAAAGGTTGAACTTTGACGTTAAGGTTCTCATCCATTGGCCCAAATTCTTTCTCAAATTCCTCTAGACTCATATCGCCTAACTCTCTCTCATGATTGCTTTCAACATCTTCTCTCTTGATCTCCTTTAACCGACATCCTCCGCTCATGCCTACGCTCTCTCTCTTTCTCATGGTCACTAAGCACACCTCCCTAAAATTGTGTTTAATGTCAAAATCACCACTCTCACTTGGTGCAACAAGTACTACCCCTAACGGCTCTCTCTTGGGATTCTTCTTATGCTCGTGTGCTTCCTCGATAAGATTCATTTCTTGTTGTTCACTTTCGTCGCCCTCATTCTTAATGTTATTAAAGATATTTGTCTCCAGGGTCATGTTGCCAAATGTTAATTACATTCTCCCACTCTGAGTATTGATGAGTGCAATAGCCGTATCTAAGAATGGGCGGCCCAGGTTGGTGGGAACATGATTGCTCGTGAAAATGGATGGCTCCTCGTCCCAAATAACAACATCCATCGAGAAGTAGAAAATGTCAATTTGCACCATCACATCTTCGACAATTCCCGAAGGCATCTTCACGGAGCTATCTGCGAGTTGGAGAGTCATATTTATGGGCTTAAGGGCCCCGAAGTCTAGTTGCTTATAGATGGAATAAGGAAGAATGTTAACACTCACCCCTAAATCTACTAGCGCTCTCTCAATTCGGTTCTTCCCCATGATGCACGAAATGGTGGGTGCACCTGGATCTTTATATCTTAGTGGAAGATCACTCCGCAAGACTGAGAAATAAATTTTTCTTTACCTTTAGCCTTTGTTTTACCATGAGTAAGTCCTTAAGGAACTTAGCATACACCGAAATTTTCTTTATGGTATCGAGATAAGGTAAATTGATCTTTACTTGCTTAAGAACGTCAAGGAAATCTTCCCGATAAGTCTCTTTGGGTTGAGGGATCAACCGTTGAGTATATGTGGCTGCACTAGGAGGTTTCACAACCACTTTCATCCCACCTATGTTGTCATTACCACTCTTTTCCAAGGGGACATTTTTGGCCTCTTTCGTTCCGGGTGAAATCTCCTTTTCATTTTGCTCATCGAGTGGAGGAGGTGACAAGTCAACAACCCTTCCACTACGTAAAGTGGTAATTACATAACATTTCTCTTGATTTGCATTTGTATGTAGATCTAGCACTAGGTTGACCTTGAGTAGGTCTTTGTCCTTGGGTCGAAAATTTACCCTTCTCTTGCATGCTTAAGGATGTTTGCAATCTAGAGATGCTCGTATTCACCTCAGTAAACATGCACTCAAACCTAGCATTGGTTGCATTTTGAGATAGGATGAATTGGTTTAATTATCCTCAAGAGATATTCGTGGTGGGGTATTGTATGGGCTTGGAGGTGGTGCTTTCATTTGTGGCTGCATAGGTGGCGCTTTTTGAAATTGTTGAGGGGTATTGTAAGGAAACATGTGAAGTAGGATTCATCACAGCGTGTTATTGCCCATAGCTAAAACTAGGATGGTTCCTCCATGAAGGGTTGTATTCATTCCCGTGAGGGGCATTTAAATTTACCTTGAACTATCCTATGTGACCCACTTGCTCTTGAAGCTTGACTTTGTAGGCGGGTATCATCGGGCATTCCTCTATTGAATGTCCCACCTCACAAATAGTACACACCTTTTTAATGGGGTATGGATGGAGACGGTTTCCTCTCTTACTCGTGATTCGAGTAATTATCTCATACCCTTGACCATTTGATTGATTTGATGGTATATCAAGGTATCTTTGTCTAAATGGTACAGAGCGAACGCAGAAGGAGTAGTGGACACTTGTCGAGGTCAATTTTTGGCACTAGGGTCGGATGTGTCCCACGCTTGAGTAGTCTCGGTGACATACCTAAGGTGGATTTCAACATCATTAGCATCCAGCTCAAAAAAAGGTCCATCACACATATTTTTAACGAGTTTCATGGAGTTAATATTCATCCCATTATGAAAGAACGAGATAAATTGTTGTTTATGAATACCATGGTGAGGGCATGAAGTGACTAACCCGTTAAAACTCTCATGTCATTGATCGAATGGATAATTTTCTAGTTGCCAGATATTTATAATTTGAGCATTAATTGAGTTTGTTCAATGCGAAAGGAAGAAATTTTTGAGAAATTTGGATTGAAACTCATTCCATGACGTAATCGAGTCTGTAGATAAAGACCATAGCCAGGTCTTAGCTTTATCCTTAGAGAGAAAGGAAAAAGCTTGAGGAGGATTACATATTTTGTGCATGTTTGATCACTAAAGGTCTTGCATGCCTCCTCGAACTCACGCACGTGGAGATATGGTTTCTATATATCCATTCCATGATAAGTGGGAAATATTTGGATCATCCCATTCCTAAAGTGAAATTTCCCTGCATTGTACGGGAGTAAAATGCATCCCGGAGTGACCGATTGCTCGGGATATAAGAATTATCTCAAGGGGTAATATGGTGCCTCTCTAACACCTGCACCATGACTAGCTTCATCAAAAATGTCTCTCTATTCAAGTGACTCAGTATCCTCACTCGGTGTGCTCAGAGTGTAACCTAAAGTGTAACCATATGGGTAGCTTGCTATTGAGTTTGGCGGTGTAGGAGCTGGAACCCAAAATTGAGGATCGTTAGGCGTGTGTAGGCTATCTGGGTTGTACTCGACAATTGGGTTTTCATGAATGCGCTTAGGAGTTGATTGAGGAGTTTGGTGTGGATTTTCCATTAACAAGCTTTTAATATATGCTGTATCTTTTTATTTTTATTTTTATTTATTTTTATTTTTGAAATTTTTGAAATTTTTGTCAAGGTTATAGATTAACTCAATCTAACCTACAGTCTACCTAAGTCCCCGAAAATGACGCCAAAAATTTGACGTGACTTAAAAAAATTTCTAAAGTGCGTGCTTATCTAGGCTCAAGTGCAAGCATGTCGCTCAAGTAATAATCCTAGTAAGTCGGGTATCGATCCTTAGGGAAATAGGACGAGAAAATCGTGACAACATTTGGGAAGATGGAGAACCCTAACTTGACTCTACAGAGAAAACAAAAAGATGATGAAAATGGAATGAAATCTACTAGTTAAATGAGATTTAAGTAAACTATAATGAATTAAACATGCAGATTAAACTAATTATGATGTTGTACCTTTTAATGATAAGAATATGGTAGGACACAATCCTCCAACCCTAGTGAATTTACCGATTTTAAATCACCTCTCGAATTGAAATAAAAGATTAAATCCATTATTTATTAATCTCAAGCATTATATATATGAGGTTCAAGTCCGCATCATATATAATCAAAAGTAAGAATAAAGCGGTGTCGAGATAGCTACACGCGCATTTTATTCTTATGCATCCCAATTACCTAGGGAAAATGAGATCAAAAGTCCTACAATGGCTGTGATCACCACACAACACAATTTGACCAATTATTTAATTTGGAAACTTAATTTTATACATATGTAAAACAAAAGAACATCGGGTAGGATTCATGCATCCCAACCCTTAGAAACTTAGCCAGACATAACTAAACTAAATAAAAACACAATTTTTGAAAAACAAAACATCATATTGTATGGAGAATGGGGAAGAAGAACGTGCTGAATCAAAAAAAAAAATTATTCTATGTGAACACTGAAGGATTAAAGGAAAAATATTACTTGTATTGAATAAATCCCTGAAATAAAACTTCAATCTTTACTCAAAATTCACTCTTTGACAAAGCTAGGGTTTTTGTTACAAAAGCCTTCTACTAATAATGGAAATATAATTTTTTCGAACCCCTAATATTGTGTAACAACCATGAATAAATAGTCCCCCGGAATTTCTAAGAGATTGAGCCAACATAAAACTCTAAGAAAGAAAAAGAAATTATGAGAAAATCCAAAATGGTCCGGATCGACGGGACTTGGTGGTCCAGATCTCTCCCTTATTGGAGTCAGACATATGCACAGGGGCGGTTCGGATACTTTAATTTTAATAGGTCCAGATCGATCTCATTTTTCATTCAGATATTTTTTTGCCAACCGGTCCAGATCTTTTATTTTTAATGGGTCCGGATCGCCATTGAATTTCCTCCAGAACTTTTTTCTTGACTTCTCGCATCTTCAAATGATCATAACTTCTTCACCGTTGCTCGGATTGAGGTGATGTTTTTTCTAGTGTTCTTATAATTGAATAATATTCAACTTTACAGTTGGCCCACCTCCGGACTAAGTCTGAAAAGTTACAAACATGCCCTTTTGACTTTCCTTCTTTGATTTCTTTCAATGTTTTTCCAATTTCTTTCTTTCTCGATACATTAAATGCCTGCAAAATTCATGAGAAATATAAGAAATTAGATGTACTTAATAGAAGAAGTCATTAGCAAGGAAATGAGATAAATCAACACATTTGACATTATTCGAGTTGATAAAAATCCCTAAATTAAGTATATAAATTCGAAAGAATTTAGGCCTAATAAACTACTTTACCGAGGATGATGTTGTATGCTAAAAACGAATTCTCATCCATCAAGAAAATGACAAAGTCATTCGCAGTTTTCTCCATGTCCCCACTACCTTTTCCCCACTACTTTTTGACAGAATTACTAAGTGCAGGAACCGACCTTTTCCAAGAAAATTTTTCATATTCCTCGATCTCCCAGAGAGAGTTTTTAGAGAGTTTCAATTCCAAATGAAAAGGTTCGAGTTTTAAGTGTTTGTTTTTCAATAAAAATCCTAAAACACTTTTTTTACACCCATTTATTTAGTTTATCCAAGTTCCTTAATATATATACTTTCCTTGGAGTGTTAGGCACCGGTTTTTCTCTACACCTTGAAGAAGAGAAGTTTGGGTTTTCTTCTACATCCCACAAAGAAAAACACTTGTATGTTGCTGCAGCATTCTCATACGGTGAAAGGCACCGTGTGTGGTGATGGGTTCCTAAAAGTCCGATCGGTGGATTCCGAGACCACGGTGGACCTCCGTGGTTAATCGTTAGGCAGAGGTGTGAACAAGAAGGAGCGTAGGGGCTTGGACGGAGTCAAGTCAAGTGTTTGTAAGACTTTTTGTCTTGTACTTGTAAAACCGTACTTAGTGGATTTGAGACTAGGGTCGTCCGAGGTTTTTTCTCGTTGTGGGTTTTTACTCGTACTTCGTGGCGTAGTGGTTATTTGTTTATTTTATCTTTTGAAAATTCACATTAGATGCTTGCTTAGGTAAAAAGATAAAATTGGTTTAAATCACTACACCTGCATAAGTTGGTGCTAAAATTAATTTGGGTAATGTTTAAATAATTTAGTTCAAGTCATTACTTTTATTGGATAAAATTTGGTTTGCCCTAATTTGCAAAAATGAATTAATTATTTTCTAGGCAAATTTCTAGGACTTGGATTGAATTAAGTTGTTTAAGTGAAAAAATATGTTGTTTAATTTAATGTCACTTTGAGTTTGTTTAATTTTAATTTGAAAGAAATTAAAATTTGCTTTATGTAATTGTTTAATTGAACCATCTCTATTTCGCATCTAAAAGGAAATTACTTTTGTAAAATCAAAAATTTAGGGGTCATCATTCCTAACAAGATGATATATCAGTGTGTAAGGGGAAGGGCTCCGAAAGGACACATTATCCTTTGCGAGTAAGCCACCATTTGCAATGGGTCTAAAAGAAATACGTGGTCCAAAGGCCTCAAAGAATATGGCATTAAAAGAACAAATATTTAGCCAAGGCCTATTTAGTTTATTTTGATTTGTTC
Source organism: Sambucus nigra (assembly GCA_949130495.1). Taxonomy (NCBI): domain Eukaryota; kingdom Viridiplantae; phylum Streptophyta; class Magnoliopsida; order Dipsacales; family Adoxaceae; genus Sambucus; species Sambucus nigra. Next base: position 317,196,285 of record OX422215.1, on the reverse strand, counting down.
ATTCAAAAAAATTATATGCATATTTTGAGGGCGTTTGGATGATATATCAACGGTTCTGCACAATGTCCGTTTATCCTAGTTGCGCTATCATTTTCATGACTCTATTGGTTTGTAGAATCATTAATATTCTAGGCTTGTATGCATTGTACTTGTTTGTTCATAGAGTTCTAAATCTTAGTTGATAAAGTTTTGTAATCAAATGAGAACTCCGTGAACATGTTTAAGTGATTGGTTCATAATTCATTGGTCTTTAGTTCACGCACCTTCACTTTCGTTTCCATATGACACATTTATGCTATAAGAGTGTGAAAAACTTATGTTATTTTAATTTTGTGTCATTTGTGAGTTTATATCTATATATATGTGAGCTTGTATACATTTTATATATATTGTGTATACATATATATGATATCTTATTTATTCATGCCTTTTCCATGATAACTAGTCCATTTATGCTTTTAATTCACATTGGTATATATCTAGTTGATTGTTTTACTCTGATATCTCATACTTAGTCTCTTATTTTTCAGATTGGTATCATATTGTTCACATCGTAGTTATTATCCATTATATTTGCATGGATTAGTTAAATTTGTTGTTGCCCTTATGCCTTAGTTATCCTATCTTTTTTTGCACCATCATACTTTACTTGTTTTCACATATTTATATCCCGTATGAAGTCTTTAGGGGGAGAAATGGCACTTCGTTAAATTAGGGGAGAAATTGGTATTTTAATTAATTCTATCCCCTTTTTCTATTCCTGAACAAAAGGGGGGAGAAGTGGTATCTAAACCTTTAGTTTAGGAGATTTACCTTAGGGGGAGACATCTTTCTAAGTATATCATTGTTAGATAAAAAGGGGATAATTAATTTAGGGGGAGTATTTATTTTCATTGTATTTAATATTTTGATATTCCCTATTCGTTTAATGTTTTTCTTAACTGTTCAGGAATTCTTTAGCGAAAACACTTTATATCGACAAAGATAGTTATCCTTCGGTTTTTGAGTCAAGCATTGTAATTTTTTATTTTGGGTGGGTTGTTGTTTGAGTCTAGTTGAGCTTGACGACCCTTTAGGGTTTTTTTTTTAGTTTTTATCCCAGAAAAGCCAAAGGGGGAGATTTATAAGGACAGAAATTTTAAATTGAGTCCTTTGTAGTTTTGGCTCAATTCTGGACAAAAACATTTGAGCCATAGGATAGTATAGTATTCATCTGTATCCTTCAAGCCTATGACAAGTTTGAGTTGAAGACGTATCGACCTAGTTCAGCATGAAGGCATCATCCTTGTCGAGTTTCAAGTTCCTTTTGTGTCATCAACAATTCATCATATTTCAAGTCTCCAATAAGGTATGAAAGCTATATATATATTTGTAGAGACTTGGAATAAATTTGTAATGGGTGTAATTTTTATTTAATATAAATTTCACAATTTTTTTTAGCTTAAAATGAATAATGAACATTCCGACTTTTCGTTCGAATGAGAAAGTCGTTCGAACGAGTTTTTGCCAACAACTTTCCCTTTTGAACACTGACTTTTCATTAGATTTTTCGTTCGAACGAAATGTCGTTCTAACGAAAAAGTTGTTCGAACGAGATTTCAGGCGGGAACTATTTTTGGCTATTTTGGGCATTTTTCCACTACTTTTTGACAGTTTAAAACCATTTCGGGACAACATTTTTTCACAGAACGTTTTCCATCTCTTAGAGAGTTTTTGAGAGCTTAATTATTCCATAGAAAATTACCTTGCCAACTAGGCAGAGGTAGTTGCAAGAAGACGCGTTGGGGCTTGAAGGAGTCGAGTCAAGTGTAGTAAGTCATGTGTCTTGTAACATTAAATTCGTACTTAGTGGACTTAAGGCAAGGGGTGATTCGAGGTTTTTCCCATTTGGGGTTTCTTCGTACATCGCGGCATAGTGGTTGTGAATTTATTTTATCTTGCAAATCACCTAGAACGCATGCTTAGGACTAAAAGATAAAATATTGTTTAATTCACTACTCTTATTTAATTTGGTGCAAAAATTAATTTGGGTGAAATTTGGATTAGTTTTAGGACTTGAATTGAGTTAATTTGTTTAAAGTGAATATTTTTTAGTTGATTATTTTGCTGTCACTATTAGTTTAGTTTAATTGTAATTTGTAAGAAATTAAAATTTGTAAGTTGTGTTGTGTTTTAACCATCCTTTTCGACACTCAAAGGAAATTAATATTTAATTTTAAAAGAAAATTTAAAAATTGGGGGTCCTCATGTTCCAACAGGAGTCATTAAGATGTGATTAGTTATTACTTTTATATGTTTGACTCATTGTCTCCTTTAATGGACACATGCATTGATTTATTTTAGTATTTTACTTGTCTGTGACATGTTGGTCAAAATGTTTTCCTCTCAATTATGTCTTTAAAATGAACGAAATGGGATACAATGAGACAATGAAAGTAATGCATGACCAAATGCGATAAAATGAGACAATGAAAGTAGTGCATGTAAGAAATGTTCCCCATGAGAGTTTGTTTAATATTTAAAAATATGAGTGTACACGGGAAAGGGCTGCGAGAGCTAAGTGAGCTCCTCATGGAAGACATTGTTTAAAAAGAGATCAAGAAAAAATTAAGGTAACAAAAAGAGAAATTTTGTCAAAAAGGGGCCAATAGGAAATCACTTAAAGAAAAATTAGAACCTTAATAAAAAAAAAGTATTATTATTTATGAGGGAGTTTGGTTGAAAATCAATGCGTTTGTACGTCTTGAAAAAGTCTCATAAATGCATTAAATAGTTTTAGACGTTATTGGTGTGAAAATCATTTTAGAACTTGAAATGTTGATTAGATTGAGTCGATATCATTTTAATTCAACGTTTTTACACTTAAGGACGACTTTGAGTTCGTTCATTAGGAGTATCCAAAATTCATCGTGCACATATGTTAAGAATGTTTGAGTTAATTTTCCTAACGAATTTGTTCACAACCATACACCTACACTTTCATTGACTTGGTTATCTTCGTGTTAATTCATGGTATGATTTATTGTTGTATTTTTTTATGAGAAAAATTTTGAAAATTTCAAAAAGAGAAGTTTAATATTTGTGTGACACACTACACATTTATTGCTTATGTTTCTTTTCCTTCTATATTTTGGATATCATAAAAAAATGGGAGAATGGATTATAGGGGAGTGGGAAAGTTTGGCGATTTGATGATTTTCTTGTGCTTATTTATGATTATCACTCTTGCTTAGAATTTTATTTCAAACTTTTGCTCATCACGGGTATTTGTTTCTTGTCTCATGTGTGTAGGTTCATTTGAATATCATATCCATGAACACTCGATGAAGACCCAACCCATAAACATAGTAACACAATATATTCGAATTTTCTCATTTCATACCATTAATCAAGCATTATTATTAAATAATCAATCAGTAACTAACATGCTAAATATTTCATTAACAGATAATCGACATGCTCATTAATTCATTAACACGTAATTGACATGCTCAATAATTCATTAACACGTCACCGACATGCACCCCTTCATCTCGGCCATCCCATAAACATGCAATAAGGAAAATTCAAATAACCACATTTATTAAATCCCAATCACATCCATTAATAAATTATTATAATTAATTAATTACAGCGTAACCGACATGCGCCCCTTCATCTCGACCATGTCATAAACATGTTGTGCGTCAAAAATAAATAATCACATTTCACACCCTGATGCCACCTGGTATTCGCATGGACGACGCCTGGTGTTCGCATGGCTGGGAATTAACATATCATAATAAACCATAAACATCACGTTTTACACCCTGACACCACCTAGTATTTGCATGATCGAGAATTTACATATCAAAATATTAGGGTGTCCCTCCATGGTACCCACACATTTACTGCCATTTAACATGTTCCATTAATATTGATAATTTTAACACAAAATTATTCACTCCGAGAAAACTACTCAAACCTCAATTATCCCAATTACGACGACTCGGTAGTGCTATTTAGGATTCAATATATATATTTTAAACGATTTTATAAAGTTCTAGGGGGACAAGCATCATGCAAGTGATTCCTCGTAACCAAAATGTAAAGTTTAAATTTCATAATTTTATTAATGATTTAAGTCGTCACGAGAAACCATCTCTAAACTCCGTGAGTGGTACGTCTCATCAAAGTGAAATCCAAACAAGGAACCATCCTGATACACTGACCTTTAGATAGAGTAGTTGATAAGACAATTTATTTGAGGTTTATTATGCGATAACATGGCATCTAAGTCTTCACAAAAACTCCTCTCTAAACATCGTGCATGGAATGTCTCACCGAAGTGAAATCAAAACAAGGAACCCTTTCGATACACTGACGTTTAAATAGAGTAGTTGCTAAGACAATTTATTTAAGGTTTATTATGCGATAGCATGGCATCTAAGTCGTCACAACAACTCTTCTATAAACTCCGTGTGTGGAACGTCTCACTAAAGTGAAATCCAAACAAGGAACCCTCTATATACACATACGTTTAGATAGAGTAATTGCTAAAATAATTCAGTTAAGGTTTATTATGCAAGATTAGGGCAAGAATTTAAATGTCTACAATGAAATGTTCGAATTAGTACACACTACTATTCCACAATCAAACCAATCCCAATAACTTCTCTTACTCCTTCCAACGTCTACATAACATAATGCCATCAACAAAAACATGGTTTCGAACATGGGTTCATATTGAGTTCTTACATAAAAGGGACATGTAATTATTTTACATGGGTATGTTACATCATAAGGGATCCATTAATGTATCTCAATCGTCCCAAGTCAGTTACAATATTCTCATATTGGTTATTATAACATGAATAAGAGTCTTGTAACAAATCTCACTAATTTGGAAAATACATATAAAAAGTAGTACTCCTAAAGCGTAAGGTACAAGCCTATTGAGCAATTTCACCTTCAAAATATTTTAATTTTAAATTAATTTGGCATCATCTATTTTTCGTGTCTCAGATTATTAATTTCTAAATATGGGGTTCGACTCTAAAATTTCATTTTCATGTGTAGGGGCCAATAATTAATAATTGCAAACTAATTGTCTCGACATATATTTTTAAATATTTAAAAACTATTTAAATCTACCTAATATAACATAAATAAGGATTTCACATTTATCTAAGGGTCACTAATAAATTTTAACACTAAGATTTAGTTTAGGTGAGTTTAGAAAATACAAACCATAAAAGTAAAAGAGTAGAGATACTCGTAAAAGTATCCCAAAAATTCCTTTCCTAATTGATGGAAAAAATCCCGTTTTGAAGCCCCTCTTAAATTTGACTTTGAAATGGACTTGAAAATAGCTAAGTTGTTGCCGCCGGCTGGTAAAGGGAGGATAAATTCTCACTAATCATCATTTCTTAAATAATAAGGTCGGAGAAGTAAAGAAACCAAGTACGTGGGACCAACTCTATCACCTTCGGCTGCTAATAACTTAAATAGGATGGTTGGTTTAAAAAAATACTATTATAACATTTATCAGTTGGGTAAAGTCCCAAAGATGTCTTCCAAAGCCCAAGGCTCCCGACACAAGGGAGAGAAGAGGAAATGTTCCTAAGGTTGTCTCCCTGAAATTCCATGCCAAAGGCACAGACACTCTCTCTCTCTCTCTCGCTAGCACCAAAATCACATAATACTTCTCATTTCTCCAATACTAACCTCTCACGCCTTTATGTTCTAAGTTTTTGTTGTTTTGTGCTGCTGCTGCTTCTTTCATAACTTACCCTAACATTATTAAGCCATCAACTCCATTTATATATTTGTCTACGTCTGATTAAACGGGCCTAGACCAAATGCGTTTGGAATATTGCATGTGGTCCTAACCTCATTAACATTCATCACTCTATATATTTTACACTAAACCAATTAAACCTATTTATTCATAAAAATAATGTCATTTAACATTTAATTAATAAATAAACCTTGTCATTGAAATATTAGTACTTGATCAATTAGTAAGACTTATTTAGTTTTCTAACTAAGCTTTAATCGTTAGGACATTAATGATCAATTAATTCATGGTTAGACCATATTCATAAAAAATTCTAACAATTAAGTTAATTAATCATTGAAATTTATTACATAAGTTGTGTTAAACATAGCCACTCACAAATCCTAAAAATTTCCCATCATTGAACCCGATTGGTATCTTAATTTATAATTTTATACAACAAAATTACGGGGTTTACATTCTGCCCCTCTAACCAAAACAATTTCGTCCTCGGAATTCAAAATAAATAATGCATACCTGTGACATAATAAATGTGGATTCTGTTATCTCATCGCATCCTCTCGACCGCAAGTGGGTTCATCGTCTCCGTGGTGCTCCCACTAAACACCAACTAAGGAGATATCCTGAGTTATTGTAGTCTAATACGAGGTGGTTCCTTAGCACAAAACATTGACATATAATTTGGTACGCGACCTCAATCCATAAAGATCTACGAATCATCGATATCCGAAAGACGTTATGTACCCGGCTAGATGGTCTAGAAGCTCTAACGATAAGTGAGTGACCATAAATGATGCATGATCATAAATGACCCAACATACCTCAAGTCCACTTGAAACGTCACATTATTTTGATCCAAATTAGTGTATATAATTAAAGTTGATAGTGGAACTAGGTATCGACATTTATCGTATGTATAGCGAGGCACGTGACAATGATAATTAAGGTTATTAAATGGTGATACCTCTATTCATTTTTTCCCATCGAAAATGATTTTCTATTACTCTCTTGACATCCTTTACATATCCCTCAATTTGTTACACCCTTTCCTTTTCCCGACTCTTCTTCTTCAGATGCCATACTTCTATTTTACAATGAGAGTACCTGGGTGTTACCCACATATGTAGCCATATCAGTTTAATACTTCCAAATGCTGTGTTGAACTACAAACTCTTTTAAATTTTTTTGTTTATTTTGGTTAGGTTTTCCAAAGAGGTAATCGACACATATAAAAGAAGAGAAAGAAAAGAATGGAGGGTCCTAAGAGAATAGAGCACAAAATTGGAGGAGTAAGAAACGATTCTCTTTGTTTTGGAGTTTAAGGCGTCCAAAGTGAGATCGTCGGATCTCATCCCCTTGAATCTACCTATCACCCTAGAATAATGAAACAAGAGGATATGAAGAGAATTTAGAGAAAGATACTCTCTAACACATATGGCTTTACTTTTCCTCTCAAGATAGCCCTCGATTGCAAAATTCTTTTTAGATTTCGTAGACCTCTAGGATTTATTCGTTCATAAATGCTTGGGTTAGAGGACATGATGGGGGCTTTGGATGACTTTGGTCTTGAATATTACCTCAATGGTCCACGTGACTCTGAAACACTCTGATCGGATTCCATTCATCATGGAATGGAAGTTCGTCTTGGGCTCTCCAAAGGACATTTTTTCCCCACTTTTATGTGCCTGAAACAAAGCTATACGTGAAAGAGCTATTAAAAGAAGATATATGTGACACCCCACCAAATTAAATACCAAGTGATAAGTCCTTTATAAAATTTAAAAAGAGAATATCCGGTTGGTTCATTCTTAGCATCACTACCGAAAACATTTTTTTTAATCACCCAATAATTAATTAAGCTAGTGTCAAAACATTTTACCCAATAATTAATGTCAAATAATTTAAACCATTCAACATATTCACCATTCTAATGAATAAATAAATAATTAATAAAACAACATCTAACTGAATATGATAAAACTGGAATAATCGTCCTAGTTAAACAAAATCCAAACCATCAATCATAATAATACTAAGTCCAACTGAAACAGAAATAATGAAATGAGTACAATGTCTCTCGAACATAACTAAAATGAGAATGGGTGACACATGCCCTAACTGGGAAGCCTAAATCAAAAAACTGAAGTCATAGATGTGGAGGCGTATAAATATGAGGACCTGCAACTCCTACAATAGCCGTAGTACGTCAAAATTTCCAACATTCTATGCTTCGGACCCTGTGGCTAAAAATAATTTCACAAGAAAAATAGATTTTTGCAAGAGACGGGTCAGAGCCCGAGTGTAAAATATTTTTAAATAGTTTAGTAAGTATTTAAAATGCAGTAAAGTAAATATACTACACATGTTAGCTTTTCGAATACCCACTTGAGATTCTCACCTCTCAACTATTGTGCACTCCAAACGTACCTCTAAACAATCCTAGTTATTGTCACCACTTAAGAATAACGTAGACATCCACTTTCTAACTATCACTCGTAGTAATAACCTGTGATTCCCATATATTATTATTATTCAATATTCTTGTATTTATTATCGTGAGGAAGAGTTTCACAATAAAGTGAAGTGTTCACATGCTTACTTTACTTAAGAATTCATTATTTTTCTTATCTACAAATTTTGCACAGTAGATAATATCACAAGTATATATACATGTTCATCACTATATATTATATAAACTAATACGGGACCCCTAGATCAGCTGCGGTACGTGCATACTCTGTTATCTAGTCCCGGTACATCTCGTACTAAATAAGGATTAACGATTAGGAATCACTCACAAACCGTAAAATACAAATCACACATATTGGAGGCGAATATAGTCCTAAACCTTTGGGTTAGGCACATACCTATGCACCCAAACTACCGTTCCATACCATTGTTCACATAAATGGGAATCCAACTTAAGTCCGATGTTTTAAGGCACAAGTTTAAATCCTCCCGAAGGATCCTCAAGATAAGACTGTCACCTTCACAACCTCCCACTATAGCAAGCAGCGTAGGTATGTCATACACATAATAAATCAATCATATAATAGGTATTCATCTCTCCTATGTATATATATATATATATATATATAGAGAGAGAGAGAGAGAGATAACAAAGATATAGGTAGACTCACGTCCCATGCCATAAATCTCATACATAGCATATTATTAACCCGAATATCCTACATTTACTTTGATACCGATTTCACTCTATATCCTATGCTCGCAAGTATTCCTCAGCACTCAAAGTGTACCCTTTATTCTACCCATAATATTAGTATGTAACTCACTATGTCCTACTGGTCTAATTTCATCGTTGTCCTCAAAATTCCATCACTCGAATTAAACTCCAAATTATGTAATCCGCTTGCGCTAACCCAATTACGTTCATCCTAAATACACAATATAAGAGATCAATCCTAATACCCAACCTAGGCCTACTGGACCTCTAACATATGCCCATGTAATTTAAAATAATTCCCAAGAATAAATTCTAAATGCATATCTTACCATAATTAACAAAAGGACAAAACTAGGTGAAACTGGACAGCCGAATTGATTCGCCTTACTGAATCGATTCGACTTCGACCGAATAGATTCACCCCTACAGGTCTGGAAAATATGCACTTATGTTCTTACTGTTTTCATCATTTTCCCACTTTAAATATTGGTTCTAATCATCCCAAACGCAAATTCAACATTATAATAACATATATAAACAAGTTCTAATGATTACCCATCACAATTTCCTCAAAGACATCAATTTATTTCGGTTTAATTCAAGAATAATCATTATGAACCCTAGGTTGTTATCTTCTTCAATAACTTCCATAAAAATTCATATTTGTTCATAAATTTACATCAAATTTCGTGGGTAATCATCTACTTATCATGGGGAAACAATCCTACATAATTTTCAGTCTTGAATTATGATTTAATATCTCCAATTTCATCAATTTCACATATGATTCATAATCAATTTCAACTTACACAAACATGGGTTATATTATTGCTCTAATTAAGAAATATTTAAACACTTTCCTTTTGTATGTAGGTCTTATCTGTTGAGGAAGATGATGGAATGGTGTTCCTCCTGCTCCGATCTACAATCTGATGGGGGTGTTGGTGTCAAGTGGTGGTTCTAGCCTTAGAATCCCTTTCCTCTTCCTCATATGGCCTCTTTGTGGATTTTTTCTAATTATCACGGTGTTTAATGTAACCCACTTTTTTTTACAATCAGGTATAATGCCATAGAATTTTGTAGGCACCTGAGATGTCGATTTAACCTAAAAATGCCCTGGGACCCAAACTGTCTCCGTGTATCCTAGTACATCTTATCCCCACCGAGATGTATCATAAATCGTGAAACGTGCGACTCTGTCATCACCTCGTGTCGCAAGTCTTCCCCCTCAGGAACAACCAAACTTCCATTAAAACAAAAACCTCCATCTGAACTCACGGTATAAAACTCGGCCCCCTCTGCCAGAATCTTCACTATCTGACTCTAGCAGAACGAATTAGTTTCCTGAGCCTTTACTACTCACATAATAATCTGGGGCATAACTTTCATCACATACATGAGTGATCGAGTCACCGCATCCGGGTGTCCTAACTCCTTCCATTTCACTTTCCACACCTTGGCCACCTCCCCTACCATCTTACGGCTCAACGTATCTGCTACCACGTTAGCCTTCCGAGGTATTATTGGATATCAAAATGATAATCCTTCACAAACTCAAGCCACTGGCGGTGACACATATTCATCTCCTTCTATGTGAAGAGGTATTATAATGACTTGTGATCTGTGAATAAGCAAAATTTCTCCCCTAGGAGGTAATGCCTCCAAATACAAAGTGCAAACATGACCGTCGCCAACTCCAAGTCGTGGGTGGTGTAATTCCTCTCGTGAGTATTAAGCTTACGGGAGGCATAAGCAATAGCCTAATCCTCCTGCTGAAGTACAACCCCATGTCTTAATAAGGATGCATCTGTGCAAACTAGATACTCCACTTCGGGCCTAGGTAATGCTAACACTCGTGCTGAGGTTAACCTATATGTCAACTAATCAAAGGCTAACTAGCAGGCGTCACTCCAAATAAACTGTACCCCTTTGCGAGTCAAATGTGTCAACGGAACTGCTATCTTCGAAAAACCTCGAATGAACCTCTTATAGTATCCGACTAGGCCCAAGAAATTACGTATCTCGATCGGTGTCATGAAGTGTGCCCACTCCCTCACCGCTGACTCTTTCCCCGGATCCATGGATATACTTCTGTTATAGATGATATGTCTTAAAAACTAGACCTCCTTCAGCCAAAACCCACATTTCTCGTATTTTTCATACAACTCATGCTGATGCAGTGTCTACAAAACCTGACTCAAGTGCTCGCCATGTTCTTCCTCTATTTGCGAGTAAATTAGAATATCATCTATGAAGATGATGATGAACTGGTCCAAGTACTCTATGAACACCATGTTCATCAAGTCCATAAACATGGTTGGGGCGTTGGTTAGCTCGAAAGGCATAACCCTGAACTTATAGGAACCATATCTTATCAAGAAAGACGTCTTCGATACATACTGCTCCCTGAAACGCAACTGATGGTATCCCGATCTCAAGTCAATCTTCAAGAAGAAGGCACCGCCTCTCAACTGGTCGAATAAGTCATCGATTCGAAGCAAAGGATATTTGTTCAGTATCGTGACTTTATTTGACTCCCGATAATCGACACATAACCTTAACAATCCATCCCTCTTCTTAATGAACAGTACGGGAGCACCCCACGACAAAGTACTCATAGAGATAAACCCATGCCCCAACAACTCCTTAAGATGGTCACATAACTCCCTCATCTCTACTAGAGTCATATGGTAAGGTGTGCGGGCTATCGGTCGGGTGATCGACGCTAAATCAATGATAAACTCTATCTATCTACTCGGTGGTAACCCCGAAATCTCCTGAAACACATCGGCGAACTCTCGAATAGCAGGAATCTAGTCAAGTGGTACCACCACATCCCTAGAGGTCTCCTTCTCTATGTAGTAAAAATGTGTGGATGATCCTCCCTCAGGGTGAGGCATCACCACCAAGAACATCTCCTGACTGGGTATGGGAAAAACTATACTCCTAATAAAACAATCGATCATGGCCCTATACATGACAAGCCAATCCATACCTATAATCACGTCATACTCGGACATATTCAATATGATCATGTTAGCGGGGAAGATGAACCTCCCAATCTCTATACCCACTCCCCGATAAATAAAATAAATCAAAGAACCAATACTCGATGGAGAATCCACATAAGTAATTGTACTCTCCGTTATAGCAAATAATCCTGTAGTATGTGAAAACCCCGTGGAAATAAAATAGTGTGTGACACCCATGTCAAATAAAATGCGCCCTAAAGTCACTTGGATATAAAAAATACCCTCAATCACAAGTGGGTCCTATGGGACTACAGCGTGGTAAAGATTGTAGACTCGCCCGTACTGCAGCTGCCCTTGCTGAACTAGGATGGTTGGAATGGGTGGCAGTGCTGGCATCTGTGGGGGTGCTGGGAGAGCTGTAGGAAATAACTATCTCTGGGCTCCTGGAGAGCTCCCTCCTACTGCTGGACTCCTATACCCTTCTGAGGGAAGTCGTGATGCTTGTGCCCAATGTTGACCAAAGTAAAACATCTCCCTATGAAGGGTCATCCCCTTTGTCCCTGCAACCCCAGGTCGTGATGGCCGTTACCACCCCTCCCTCAGCCTTGCTAGCTGTGCTGAACCTGATACTGGACCTGATGACCCTGATGGTCATGCTGACCATATAGGACATGTCTAAAGCCTCCCTGCCCATGTCTAAACCTCTTGACCTAAACCTCTTAGGATCTCCCTATTGGGAACCCTGATCATTGTGTCTATGCTGACCCTGAACTACCTGTGTCCCACTGGAACTATTTCCTCCAGTCTTACCCTATAAGTTGGACTCTCCTAGTCTCTTAACCTCTGTCAGATGAAAAAGGTGGTCCTAGTAGTTGAGTAGTGATGCATTAACTACGTCCGAATAGGTGGCCAAAGAGATATTGCCAATAAAATGCTGGCGGACCCTCCATGTCAACCCATCCATAAAATGTTGAATCTTCTTCTCCTCAGTCAGAATCTGATCCGGTACAATGTTCAGAAGTTTAATGAACTCTACCTCATATTTCACCACGATCTTTCCCTCTTGCTTTAAGTTCACCAACTTAAGTCTCGTCTCTGTCTGGATGACCGAGGGGAAATATTTGTTATCAAACCGCACCTAAAAGTCTAAAATCATGAGTGTGTCTCTCTCCTCGGTGGTGGTAATAGACTCCGACCACTGCAGTGCTACTCCCACTAACTTGAATATGGCCATTATCTTACTTTGCACCTCCGTGCACTCATGCATCCTCAAATGTCTCTAGATGTCCTTCTTCCATTGGCTCGCTACCACCACATTGAAGCTCCCTGTAAATTTTGAAGGATGCGCCTTCTGGAAGGCATCCCTAACATATTCACAAGCAAATGGGAAGGCATGTGCCTAAACTAGAGCCACCACCGGTGTCTGAGGTGCAATTGTGAATGTGGAATTTACGGCATGAGCTACAATGGTGGAAACTTCAGTGGCATTCATCATTCCGTGAGCTAGTGAAGGCTGAGGCTCGGGCTGGACATCCCTGGGAACTCTCTGTGCACGTCGAGGAGTCATCTAAAAGGACATAAAAGTTTCATAAGTATACATTTATTAGCTCAAAATAGCTGAAGAATGTCAAATGCATAAAGAGTACAACAATCCTAAAATATAGGGCTCTATATCAAAGGACGCTACACAGAAACATAATAAGCCGTACAGATCCTAAGGACACTAGAACCTGATGCTCTGATACCACCTGTGACACCCCGCCTAATTAAATACCGGGTAATCAGTCATTTATTAATTAAATCCAGAATATCCAGTTGGTTCAGATAATGTATCACTGTTGAAAATCATCCATGTTATTTAATTCAAACTAACCACCTAATATTTAAAAAGGTTGATGTCAGAATTTTATCTTATTATTAACCATCGTCAAGTAAGGAAATAATTAACTAATACCATTCATCCCCAAAACATAAGGAAATAACTAACTTATTTAAAATAGAGAACTGGAGTAAGCACTTCCAGTCAAAATCCCATACAATAATTCGAGCCATAAAACAAAAGTCTACAAATAAAATAAAACGTCTAAATCTATGAATGTAAAATATGAACGGAGGGCATGTCCAACTGAAGTAAATAACTGATAGATAAAGAAAGATAGACTATGTAGCGTCTAATAGCAATGTCATGTAGCTTCCACAACATCCACAGCTCAACAACGGAATGGAATCTCATAAGCTTGGTGTCCGTGTGGCTGGGCACCTAAAATAAAGGAACAAGAAAAGAGGTTTGTAGAAAAACGTGTTAGAGCCCGAGTAGAAAACAATTTAAATATAACAAGAGCTTAAATTGGTTAATTAGCACAAATATTATTCATGTTAACTTAGTGTACTCCCTTGAGATGATCACCTCTCATCTAATGTGCACGCCTAATGAGTCTAACTACCCATACTAGTCATGAAACTCTGCCTGACTATACGTAGTATAACCACTATGCCGGATAAAATATTTTAAGCAACTTGAAGACAATATGTTGATATTATTTAGGAAAATGTTAAAAGATTCTTTAACTCATTCTCATAACATTATTAATTCTCAATTGGTGACCCAGTAAGTATATACTATTATAAAGCGGCCAATATGAAACACGGAATAGGAACTTTATATACATATGTAAAATCTAAAATATATATATATATATATATATATATATATATATATATATATATATATATATATATATATATATATATATATATATATATATCAATACTGCAGCCATGGTTAAGAAACACCTAGTGCTAGGCATACTCGTCTATCAAGTCACATTGCAACGCTCATGCATGAAGGACAACATGTTCAATCTCTTAGGAACCAATAAAATATGTACACATATTAAAGGCGAACATAGTTCCAAGCCGTTGGGCTAGGCACATACCTACGCACCCATATGAACATCACCACTATCGTTATCACAGATAGCCCGTACCTAGGTTCCATGCTCTAGTGATACGACTCAAAATCCCCTGAAGGCACACAAGATATAGTCATCCACAACGCACTAACCTCCGTTCGATAGCCAGTAGCTAGGTATGTCATACACATAATATCTCAAGTAATCAGCATGCACATAACTTATATAACTCATTTGGCGTTCACGCAACCTGATTTCCATAGTACAAAAGTAGTATTATTAATTGTACCACTCACTGTGATTCGATCATATATTTTCTCTCTCGAACCTACATTCCCTCCTAGGTTCTATAAACTTCTTATATCCCTATAACTATTACAATCCCAACACACTAATAATTTCTGAAAATAAGTCACCCGTTACTCACGTAGTTCACTACTCTCACTGAGATAACCCTAGGATGATTTTTAACTCGAACGAACCCTAAAAATCCATTATGAAATCTCGTTAGAATTCTTGGGAATCTCGTTTGAATGAGTTCATTCGAACGTGATAAGCACCCAAAATTGTACAATTTATACCCCGAATAGATGTATTTCAGTTGCTAATTCTCGACAAATTTGGTCTTATGCTATTAAATGTTTATTTTGTAGGTCAAATTGTGCATTGCAGAGTTCAAACACTTAAATCAAGACAATTGTGTGCAATATGGAGCTAAATACCCAATCCCCTGACCCTAACCTAGCCCTTCCTAGCCTTAGCCTTCCCCAACCCGTGTGTGTGTTGATTTTGTACTTTTTTTATTAAATTTTAGATTTTTAGTTTGAGTTATTTTATTTTACGGATTTATTTTTGATTTATTTAGGATTTTTAGGTTTTATTTACTATTTTTATTTCATCTTTATTTTTATTAGTTATTAGTTTTATTTTTATTAGGATTAGATGTTTTTAGGATTTCATTTATTAGTTTTATTTCATTTTATATTTATTTAGGATTTTAGTTTTTAGTTTAATAGATTTCTATTTTTTATTTTATTTCTTTTTTTTAGTTTTATTTTTATTCAAGTCTTTGTTTTATTTTAGAAATAGGATTTTATTTTTTTTGGTTTTTATTTTATTTTATTTTTATTAATTTTAGTTGTGTTATTTTTAGGTGTCCAAATTAAACACACACATAAACACACACCCAATACCCACATACACTTATCCTAAACCCAAATAATCTATCCTACACCCAAAGCCACACCCATCTTCCCATACACCCCCACACACACAAACCTCTTCCACTTCATCTTCCCCAACACACCCCCTCACTTTCTCACTCCTCCATTTACCCACAACCACCATCTCTCATCCAACCAACCATCAACCAACACCACAATCAAAACCAACCACCAGCCTGATCTAATCCAACCAACCTGAAACCCGTCGACCCCCTTCTCTCCGGTGGCGCCCCTCTGGCCTAAAACCACCCGAATCCGGAGACAGCATTCAGAACCCTCCGTCCAGTCAACCCCACTCCACCCAAAACTCCTACATCCAACCGAGATCTCCCATCTCCAAACTCTGAACCCATAACCCAACGCCAACCCGCCCACTTGCTGACAAAAACCGCTTCCAACACCGGCGCCGAAACAACCTGAGCCTCGCCCAGCTCCAGGACGACCTTAAACCCACCGACTCACGTGCGCGAACCATCTCCAACCACCTAAACTGGACCTCCATACTCCACTTTTCAAAGAAAGACCCATTTTCCATTAACCTTTAGTCCCAAGCCTCACAATTTCAACCTGCAAAATAACAAACCAAATTTCCAAGACCAATTCAACTAACTTAAATGCCCACAAATATTTTAAGCCCGTGTAATTCCTTTTACCCAAATACCCCCAACTACCTATTTAACCCAACTTTCCATTATAGCCTCTAAACCAAATCAAATTTTCTCACACCATTTAACCCACATGCCATCAAACAGACTCACACCCCATGTTCCTCTCACCATTTCCATGCACACTCAACATATTCCCAAAAATACCCCTAGCTCCATGTCTACTATAAATGAAGATGAAGACCCCATTTGAAAATGAGCTTTTAGATAGGAATTTCTAGAGAGAGAATTGTAGATAAAAACACCATTTGTAAATAATTTTATTTCATTCTTTTTATTTTTGTTAGATATTTGTGAGATTAAATATTGCAAGAGAGTTAATTGAGTGGATATTTAATTTCAAATCACTTGGATGCTCAATTTAAGGGATTGTATGCTTCAATTTGGAAGAGTAGAGTTCAACTTTCTCAAAGTGATTTGGTTTGCTTGTTCTATTCCCTTATATTTTATTTTTTTAGCCTTTGATTGTTTGATTATCATGTTTAATATCACGTTAGGCTAAATCCCCTTTCAAGGGGTGGGGGGAAACCCTTGTTTGCTGTTATTTTAATTTAATTAGTTTGATTACTTGAAAATTCCCTTTCAATGTTAATTTTGACCCCTCACCCTTAAATTATGCCTCGAGAGATGGTAAATGATTTTCGAGAGAAAATATAAATTCTAGTTACAATACCCGTTTTAGATTCGAACTAGAGATAGGGGTTTCTTAAGTGGGGTATTATTACTTGAATTTCAACTCTAAATTTATTTCCTAAGATTTACATAAATTTTAATTGATCGATCCTAGTGGGTGATTAATTAAAATGAGTGTAGGTCTATTTTCTAGAGTTGTGGGGTGTTGAACTCAATTTTCTAAAAGGTTACTACTAAAATTACATTTGCAACGAGAGTTGATTTGTAATTTTGATATTAATTTGGGAGAATTCAATTAATTAAATTAATTAATTAGAATAGCTAAAATTTGTGGTGTAATCCCACTCCTTGATTGTTCTCACAATTATTTACCTCACTTTATCTCTTATTTTAGTTTAAACTTTATTTTTCATTTTAGTAAATTTCTAGTCAGTTGTTATCGTATCACATTTAGTTTAGTTTAGTTTAAATCATCACCTCACCCTATTGTTTTAATATTGAAAAAGCTAAAAAAATCGAAAAAGTGAAAAAGCACAAAAAAAAAAAAAAAGTGAATTACAATTGAATTTGTCTCTAGCTTACCCCATTGGATGTGGATTGATACCCTTACTTACCTCTATACTTTAGATTGTTATATATTTTGTAGGTATTTGATGTTTTGATTAACTTGGCTTTCAAACAACAACACTCAAAAAGCAAAGTTATCAAATGGCGTCATTGCCATTCTTGGGATCGTGAAGCTCGGAGCAGATTTCAACTTGTAGTTCATTTGTTTTTTGCACATTATTATTTTTTTGTACAATTTTTATATTTGTAGAAGGCTTGTATTGTGAATTTTTTATCATTGCTTGTATTACGGTGCATAGAGACACCTTTATTTTATTTTTCAATTTAAAAAAATTATAAAAAATCGAAGACAAGTGTGATAGGGAAACCGGACAAGGTAGAGAGAGGGCGTCCAAAGGCAAGGAAAAGAAGCCTCTCCACCTTGGGTCGGTAGGACACCCAGGGCCGATTGAGATGGGTGTAATCTCCCCCGATCGACTCAAACTTCTCGTCCCCCCCACGGCCTAAAAACCATGGGAGGTACATTTCTTAAACCCTCGCGCCTCTCCTGTTAGCGAGTCAATTCTTTTGTGTGCTTTGTGTGCTCTTACTTGATTTTATTCTCGCATTTATTTTCAAATGGTGTGATGAATTAATTGACTAAGACCTACATCCGGTCACTCATGAGAAAGGGATTTCATCACCCGACTCACTCGCTTACCAATTGTGTGCTACCCTAGTCATCACTAAATTTAAAATCCATTCACTAGGTAGCCCACTAGGATCTTTTTTTGCAAAGGCGATCACTAAGATATTTTCGTGAATTTTTATCGCCCACGGACTTAATTAAAATTTGACTACCCTTTCATTGAATTAAAAGATAAAAATTGGCTATGTGCTAGTTAGGATTTTTCCTTGGCTTGCGTGTGTCCAGTTAATTTTTCGGTAGTCGGTTTTAGTTAGTTCGTCCCAAACTTTTGAGTCCATATTTTTCGCCACCTTTCCTTACAAAAAAATTCAAAAATATTTTCTTTCATTTCTATAAAAAAAATCAAAAAATATTTTCTTTCTTTCCTTTTTAGAAAAATCCAAAATTATTTTCTTCTATTATTTTTATAAAAAATCCAAAATTTTTTTTTTTCCTTTTCAACAAAAAATTAAAAATCCCAAAAAATATTTCCATCTATATGGCCAAAAAACGTCCTTTACGGGACTACTTTGGTCATTTTCCATTGACACGTGGCACATGTGAGAGTGATCTCGAGCCGTCGCTTTATGATATTTTTAGTGGTTTCACCTCTTTCACGTGTGCCCTTGATACTCTTGACTCATCTTTGCACGCACCTCCTATTCCATCACCCTCAGTGTCAAGTGTTGACGTGTCTCATCCTTTGTTGTGCAACCACTGTTATTATGTCGATCATATGTCCCATGAGTGTCCGTACTTGTCATATCCCTACGAACCCACCATGGAATATGTGTATCCATATGACACAGTTCCGAAACCCACTTCGTCCGATTATCCCGATATACCTAATCCCGAGTTGTGTGAGTACTCCAGCTATTCGTGGAGGCCTGATGACCCTCCCACGCAATATGAATCTCAACCCGATGTTGTGGATACTCACACATTCCAATAGTCGTCATGACAACCTTGTGCACCCATTCACGATCAGTTTCCTCATTATGTACCCCATGAGTATCAATCATTTTTCCATCACAAAAGAGGTCCTTTCGTGTATGATGAATTTGGTCCCATTCCACACACTTCATTTGAGTATTCTCCGTATAGTCCTGACCATAGCGAGTTGTGTCCACCTCCACCACCGCCACCACCCTTCACTCCACCATCATCCACCTCCGCTCTCGAGGAACTCTTGCAACAGTACATCATCGAGCAAGAGCAAGCCACCCAAATTCAAACTCAAGCTCTCCAAAGGCTTGCACAACGATTAAATGAATTTGAGTGTGCGAGATAATCGGACATTCTCATGGATCCACCCATCATTGCAACCGAGTGTGATGATGATGTGTCCTCTTGTGCCACGGATTTTGAGTGTGACCAACCCTACCACCTCGAGAATCTTGATGTTGTTACCATTCCATGGTTCGGGCCCCAAGTTGATAATTGTGTTAACTTACCTTTAGATAGTGAGCCTGATCAAATCCGGTCATATCCAAATGAACCCCCACTTGAGGTTCCCACTCACTTTCCCGTCATATCCTAAAATTTTCCAGAGATTTTACCTTATTCCCCAATTGCCTATGTCTCTAACATGGCCATATCTTTTAGGTTCACTCCGGCTATGAGTGCTCACCATTGTACAGAGATAGAATCAGAGATGGTTCCCACCTCTCTTGATATGGATCTTACCCCGTCATATTTGACTCCCCTTGAGCAGAATATTAATGTTGATTCATATATCTCGGATCTTAATGCCTCGTTACCACATCGTATGGCGACATAATGGTGGATAAGTTGATCACTCACTCATTTATTTCCACACTTCCTCCCGAGAGTTCCCTTATGGATCACTCCGCGCCTCATAAGGAGTGTGTGTCTCCCACTCTTCAGTTGGATCATCTTTCTCCGTCATTTATCCCACCCGACCCACCCATTGTTCCTTCTATCCCACCACCTGGTTTGGATCTTGATTTTACACATTTAATGTTTCCATCTACATTTTTAGATCCTCACCGGAAACTATCCTCAACCACCCATGACAGTTTTTATGGTGCTACTCTCCACCGTGACATCGAGCTTGTTACTCTATACCCGCTACTCTCTTGTGGTGTTGATTCCCTGATGTGTCACGATGCGACCATTACCATCGCCCATTTATATAATGTTCGTGTGATTTTTTTAAGGCCCATTCGATTTAACTTAGCAAACCATTTTGCCTCCCTCACCAGCTTGAGCGCCATTCTTATGGGGCCCTAGTTTCCCTCACCTTTCGGCTCAATAAGGCCCGTTACCGATGCCTATTCACCTTCACCCTTACCCTAATACCCACCCGCCCATGGTCCACCAATGCTTTGTATCGTGTGAAGCACCTTGTCATACAATTGCATTGACCTGTTTTAGCCTCTACCCAACAAGACTGATGCTTCAGTCTTGTTTGGTGGTGATTCTCATCACCCTAATTTTTTTGCCGCCCCGCATTTTCATTAATCGTATCTTTGGGGTGAGAATGGTTCGATCTTGCTGAAGACATTAAACTTAGTGCTACCGGGAGGCATCTCGTGTTTCTTGTACTAGTCTTATCCTGTTTAGGGTGGTTTTTCACATCACCCTATGCGTTATCATGTTTATAAACTTGTACACATTTTTTTCTCTCTTATCACTTTTTCTTCAGGTTTAATTTTGGCTACATTTGTCCACTTCATTAGTTGTTCATTTTGGTAATCTCTTTCCTACCTTATGCTTTCAATTTTAAAAATCACTTTACTTAACGTCGAGGACGATGTTCCTTTTTGTTTGGGTGTGGGGAATTTTGTCAAAATCATAACTCTTTTGAAAAATTTTGATTTTTAAACCTTATTTTTAAAATTTCGTGCAGTTTCTTTCATCTCACTCATTGATTTGAATTTTCAATCATCCATCTTTCAAAGTCTAGGAATCAAGCTAGAGGATTTATCTTTTTATAAATAGCTTATGTAATACGTAGCAAGACATTTTGCACCATGAATTTCTAGACTCAACAAAATTTGCACACTTATCACATCATTACGTTTAGAGTTGAGGAGTACTACAATTCCCAAGAGAACCTTAAGCATCACCAGTAGAGACTTTAACTTGTGATATTTGTGCCTTTCACCCTTTTAGAGTGTTTTACGCAATCTCCGAGTCACAAGTTGATTCAACTTCATTTCGGTCCACATTTAATTGTTGTATGATCTCATTATTCTTCATAACATTTTTGGCTTGATCACTGAGAACGACATCTCTTTCGAGTTGTAAGAAACGCGTGTCTTGAAGTTTGTCCTGATCACCACACTTTCATCAATACACTCACCCATTTTTCATACCATTTCTCATTTATTTCACCCATTACCTTACCATATTCACATTTCTTCCCCTCATCATCCATACACATTCCCCACTCCATTCATATATCACCCATCATCATTTTTTAGAAAAAGAGTGGGATTTCAATTGTTTATGTCTTCATTGTTGGTTTGAAAAGTGAGACAAAAATATATATATATATAGAATTTTTTTTTAGAAAAATAGAAAAAGAAAAAGAAAAAAAATAGAAAAAGAAAAAGAAAAAGAAAATAAAAATAAAATATATATATAGAAAAAAAAAGAGAGAGTTGTAGTTAATTTTTATGTAATAAAGACATTTGTTCTTCATAGTACACTCTTCTCGCACATCCATCGTTTCACACATCCATCCTATTCTACCTCACCTCATATCCCATCCTTCTCATTTCATTTCCCCCTCACCCATTATCATCCATGTTACCCTAGGAGTTTGGGCAAATGAGAGTCAACGCGGTGAATAACTCGACGTTCTCACTATAGTGATTAGCATTTCTTTTATGAGATCATTTTTCTTTCTAATTGTTCGTTCTTTCTTATGTGTGTGTGAGATGTTTGAACTTGCTTACATTTACTCACCTCCACACACACAAGAGCGATACAGTGACCCCAATCTCGAGAGCTCATTTCAGAGAGAGATATCTGTGAGATTTAAAGTTGAAGCGTTGATTCGGAAGAGGCAATCTAGGAATTACTCTTGTGATACTCGACCCGTTTTGACTGATTCATACTACACACGTTGAGTTCTAGGAAGGATGTGCCTTGAGTATTTACTTAGCTAAATTTTATGCAATTCTAGCTTGTATTTCTCAAAATATTTCTCATATGATGGATTGTGCGATTATTCTATGTCTAATAAGAGATTGAGTGCATTTTTTGCAAATAAGAATTTTGAAGGTATATTTCCTGCAAACCCTCACGAGACCTAACTCGTCCTTTAGGGAAACCTATAGGTTTAACGGCTTGTTGCACATGCAAAGTGCAATCGCAAGTGCCCGCGAAAGTGGTACACTTTTGGTTTCTTATCTTTCTCTTTCTCTCTGTCTTATTGCTCGAGGACTAGCAACGCTCTCTTTGGGGGTGGTGTGATAAGCACCCAAAACTGTACAATTTATACCCCGAACAGATGTATTTTAGTTACTAATTCTCGGCAATTTGGGTCTTATGCGATTAAATGTTTATTTTGTAGGTCAAATTGTGCATTGCAGACTTCAAATGCTTAAATCAAGACAATTGTGTACAATATGGAGCTAAATACCCAATCCCCTGACCCTAACCTAGCCCATCCTAGCCTTAGCCTTCCTCGACCCGTGTGTGTGTTGATTTTGTACTTTTTTTTAATTAATATTTAGATTTTTTGTTTGAGTTATTTTATTTTTACGATTTATTTTTGATTTATTTAAGATTTTTAGGTTTTATTTACTATTTTTATATCTTATTAGTATATTTTTATTTCATCTTTATTTTTATTAGTTATTAGTTTTATTTTAATTAGGATTAGGTTTTTCTTAGGATTTCATTTATTAGTTTTATTTGATTTTACATTTATTTAGGATTTTAGTTTTTAGTTTAATAGATTTCTATTTTTTATTTTATTTCTTTTTTTTAGTTTTATTTTTTATTTGAGTCTTTGTTTTATTTTAGAAATAGAATTTTATTTTTTTAGATTTTTGTTTTATTTTATTTTTATTAATTTTAATTGTGTTATTTTTGGGTGTCCAAATTAAACACACTCCTTATACCCACGTACATTTATCCTAAACCCAACCAATCTATCCTACACCCTAAGCAACACCCAACTTCCTACACACCCAGACACACAAACCTCTTCCACTTCATCTTCCCCATCACACCCCCTCACTTTCTCTCTCCTCCATTAACCCACAACCAACATCTCTCATCCAACCAACCACCAACCAACACCATAATCAAAACCAACCACCAGCCTCATCCAATCCCACCAACTCGAAACCCATCCACCCCTTCTCTCCGGTGGCGCCCCTCCAGCCTAAAACCGCCCGAATCCGGCGACAACACTCAGAACACGCTGGCCAGTCAACCCCTGTCTGCCCAAACCTCCTACATCCAACCCGACATCTCCCATGTCCAAACTCCGAACTTATAACTCAGCGCCAGCCCGCCCACCTGCTGACAAAACCAGCTGCCAACACGGGCGCCGAAACAACCCGAACCTCGCTCAACTCCAGGCCAACCTTAAACCCACCGACCCACGTGTGCTAACCATATCCAATCACCTAAATCGGACCTCCATACCCCACTTTTCAAAGCAAGACCCATTTTTCACTAACCTTTAGTCCCAAGCCTCACACGACTTCAACTTGCAAAATAACAAATCAAATTTCCAAGACCAAGTCAACTAACTTAAATGCCCACAAATGTTTTAAACCCATTTAATTAATTTTACCCAAATACCTATTTAACCCAACTTCCCATTATACCCTCTAAATCAAATCATATTTTCTCACCCCATTTAACCCACATGCCCTCAAAGACACTCACACCCCATGCTCCTCTCACCATTTCCATGTACACTCAACCCATTCCCAAAAATACCCCTAGCTCCATGTCTACTATAAATGAAGATGAAGACCCCATTTGAAAAGGAGCTTTTAAATAGGAATTTCCAGAGAGAGAATTGTAGTGAAAAACACCATTTGTAAATAATTTTATTTTATTCTTTTTATTTTTGTTAGATATTTGTGAGATTAAATATTGCAAGAGAGTTAATTGAGTTGATATTTAATTTCAAATCACCTGGATGCTTAATTTGAGGGATTGTATGCTTCAATTTGAAATAGTAGAGTTCAACTTTCTCAAAGATATTTGGTTTTCTTATTCTATTCCCTTCTATTTTATTTTATTAGCCTTTGATTGTTTGATTATCATGTTTAATATCATGTTATGCTAAATCCCCTTTCAAGAGGTGGTGGGAAACCCTTATTTGATGTTATTTTAGTTTAATTAGTTTGATTACTTGAAAATTCCCTTTGAATGATAATTTTGATCCCTCACCCTTAAATTTACGCCTCGAGAGAGGGTAAATGATCTTCGAGAGAAAATCGAAATTCTAGTTATAATACCCATTTTGTATTCGAACTAGAGATACGGGTTTCTTAAGCGGGATATTATTACTTGAATTTCAACTCTAAATTTATTTCCTAAGATTTACATAAATTTTAATTGATCGATCCTAGTGTGTGATTAATTAAAAGGAGTGTAGATCTATTTTCTAGAGTTGTGGGATGTTAAACATAATTTTCTAAAAGGTTAGTACTAAAATTACATTTGCAACAAGAGTTGATTTGTAATTTTGATATTAATTTGAGAGAATTCAATTAATTAAATTAATTAATTAGAATAGCTAAAATTTGTGGTGTTATCCGACTCCTTGATTGATCTCACCATTATTTACCTCACTTTATCTCTTATTTTAGTTTAGACTTTATTTTTCATTTTAGTAACTTTCTAGTTAGTTGTTATCGTATCACATTTAGTTTTGTTTAGTTTAAATCATCACCTCACCCTATTGTTTTACTATTGAAAAAACTAAAAAAATTAAAAAAGTGAAAAAGCAAAAAAAGAAAATAAAAAGTGAATTACAATTGAATTTGTCTCTATCTTACCCCCTTGGATGTGGATTGATACCCTTACTTACCTCTACACTTTAGATTGTTATATATTTTGTGGGTATTTGAGGTTTTGATTAACTTGGCTTTCAAACAACGACACTCAAAAAGGAAAGTTATCAGAACGAATTTCTCACTTCGAACGAACTCCATCATTTCGATAGAAGGGTCATTGGAAGTCTCGTTCGAACGACGTGGGAAGGCTTCAAACGAGAAATTAGGGCAGACCCCAGTTCTTCTCCAAATTCGATTTTTTGAATTTTCAATCTTCAATATCAATCTAAAACTCAACCCAACTCTAAGTTAATGTTCCAAAACTATTCCAAGTTACCCTAAGATACTTTCTAATATAAATTAAAGGTCAAATCCTAATATACTGAAATGGAATTCAAAAATTTCTCCAATTCCAAATAAATCTCTTAAATATGAACCCATAATTTGTTTAATCTTTCAAAACTCCAAATTAATTTCGTGATTTCTAACATATAATTACCAAACTTAATAGGTCTAAGATGGGAAGATCCTCTGTGTGCAAACCCATCTCTAATTCACAAGGTTTCTTGACAAATTAGTCTAATTAAACCTAAGTTTTCATTGCAACAAGTTTATATCATCTAATCTAAATCAACAAAAACAATATTTGCTAAAAGTGGAGCAAGATAAACACTTGCCTTGGGATGGACTTCTGATTCTTGGGTTTAATTTGGTATGTTATTGATCCTCTCGTGGCAATCTACACTTTGACACAATTTTTGTGTGAAATCTATTGAGTTTGCCCCTTTCTCTCCTGTGGTTATCCTTCCTCCTAGGTTCTTCCTCTCTTTCTCTCTTTTTCTCACATAAGGTGAAACTGACAGGCCACTAACTCTATTAGTTTCTAAATAAACTTTATTTTCGACCATTTTCCTCCGGGGTGTCGTTTTCGGCTAAAATGCCCCGGACTCCAATTAAAACACCTGAGTAGTGTTTCTGATTATTTTGACCCTTTCGGACACACTGGCGCAATCAAAACGGCCATACGCATTATTTAAAAATAATTTTTATTTTTAACCCCCAAAATAGAAAATTAACGCGACTTATACGCGCATCCGAAATAATTATATTTTAATTGTCGTGTATCGCATCCCCGACCATATTGTTATTTTCCGAAATAATATTACATTACTCACTACGTAATGTCCAACAGAATTATAATTTGACATAATTATTTCGATAACTTCCAACTTTCGTCACACTAGTAATTATTACCATTAGCATCGAATTAATTATAAATTAAATTTTCTCCCTATAAATTAATTAATCCAAATTTCCATAATTTCAGAGTAAAATAAATATGCTTAAAAATAGGGGGTATTACACATCCCTGGAACATATCATCAAGCTTGGTGTCCCCGTGGCTAGACATCTAAAAGGTTTTGAAAATATTTTTCGTATGGGTGAGAGACTAAGTAAAACCATTTAAAAATATTAAGTAAGTATGTATTACAAGTTTTAAAACAATTATTCATTATAGATATTAGTTCAACGTACACTCCCTTGAGTTCCTCACCTCTCAACTAATGCTTACGCCTAACGTCTCGTATCTAGCTATGTTACCCATCCCATAATTGACTAGATAACCACTAATAGGTTTAGCTCCCTTGTACCGCCCATACAGTACGCCATAATATTCCTTTTATTGTCATTATTTGTTTAGTTAAGTTTCTCTTTAACTCATCTGTACCGCCCATTCAATACTCTAACAATCTAATTATCAATTAACATCTCCCTCATGTTATTATTAACTCCAAGTTAACATTCACATATGTTATTGTTCATACATTTTCATTACGTTTCTCTACATAAATTTTAATTTTAGATATACATTGTCCATATCTCCTACTATTTACACATTAGTAAATTTAGCCTTGTTTAGATATAAACTATCAAGTCTTCTTACCTTGACACATAAGTAGATTAAAACATTGCTTTAGATATAAACTATCTAGTCTCCCTACTATTACACAACATAAGATATTCACCCATGTATATGTGTGTGTGTGTGTGTGTGTGTGTGTGTGTGTATATATATATATATATAATCTAGCATCTACCGGACTGGCCACTATGATGAACGCTTGCGTACTCTGCTATCAAGTCCATGTACCTCTCGTAAAAAATCAAGGACTATCGGTTCGGATGTCACCCTCGAACCATAAATATAATAAACACATTGGATGCGAACATAGTTCTAAGCCATTGCAATACGCACATACCTAATGTACCCAAATGACCTACCAGCCCCACTAATACACACACATAGTGATCTATGTTTTGGGGAAGTAATACAGTCCTCACTGGAATCATCTAGGAGGGATCGCCCTCTGAACATAACCTCGGTGATAGTAGAAAAATAGGTATGTTCACACATAAAAAATCACATCATTAGTCTTACACCCAACCTAACCATATGTATATTCAGTACTAGTGGTGACCCGTGCGATGCACGGTCGGATGTAACGCATTTTGTATTCAAATATATTACTTAATATATAATTATTATCAGTATTTAAAAAAAGAGATCGTACCCATAACCGTGGGTATGTAATAGTAGGTAATGTAATGAGTAGAGAATACGAACTAAAATGAATATGAGGAAATGAATGTCAACAACCATATTGTAGTATAACGTACCATAGTCTGATAATCTAAATTAGAAAAAAATACATTTCAAAGTGACTTTTAAAATAAAATAGTCATTCAAACGAATGAAGACTTCTTTTTGCGAAGCAATATTCATTTTTATAGAGCCATTGCAAATATGGATTTATAAAGGTACTTAAAAACAATAGTATTATTTTATAAAAAAAAAATAGTTTTGCATTAATTTTTTGTTACAATATTAAGTACTACGTTATTTTGTTTTTATTTTTTTCAAAACTGTATAATTTTTTGCTATTTTTAACAATTTTAACTTTTTTGTTGAGGAAATATAATTTTTAATGTTTTTTTATAACATAATATACTCTTTTTTAAGTTGTATTAAAACAGTTAGTCAAAAAAATGTACTGGGATAAAAAAACTTATTACTAAACATTAATTTTTAATAAAACTATTTGGAACATCAAAGACAGTAGTAAAATAACAGTTAAAACAATTACAGTTTACATATTATTTTATTACTATTTTATAGAAATTTTATTTTGTTAATATTTTAAAAATCTTTTATTAAAAACGGTAATAAAATAACAGTTTCAAAATATGTAACATAGGAAGTTATACCATCACAGTTTCTCGAGGAACATGTGTAAACAAACTAATGTGTAATAAGATTTGTATTCGCAAGATGTGTCTACCGCATACCCTGTCAGGTCTGCAAAAAATAATGTTAAATCTCCTCAAAATACTTACTACACCTCATCAGATGAGAAATAGTTGTATAACATTCTTTATGCCTCCACCCATAGTGCAAGGGGTGTTAAAACAATACAAAAAGTATCATTCTTACTTCACGTCCTTATTCCTAGATTACCATGTGTTGTCATTGCAACACTATGTTGATTGAAAAATACTTTGGATTATATTTTCAATAGAACAACATTCCTTTATGTGCACAAAACAAAAAAATTTCTTGGATAAACAAAATTCTAAATGTTAATAGTAAGAATTAAAAAATTAAAAGGCAAAAAAAACAACGGTATCCCTTCATAATATTAAAACTATATATCGTTGGAACAATCATGTGGACATGTGAAGAAAATTTGATATTTTATAAACTTGTGTAAAAATGTTTACACTTCAATATATTAATAAACATGTCTATCCACACACTTTACCCATAGTTTGATTTTCATTAATTAGAATAACCATAAAAGACTAAATAATTCTGTAGTAAACACGTTCTAAGAAAGAGGGACATCACCCCACCCTTAATATATTTATTAGGATAATATAAAACCTCTCCCAAATGCCAAAGAAAACTTAAATACATGAATTCAAAAGAAAAAACATTGAAAAAGCTTGGGAGTTTATAATAACACCACCATTACAGAAAATGCTAAGAAAACTTTGAAAAAGTCCTAATGCAGTGTCATTCCATTTTGTCCCAACTTGAAAGCACTTCTATGCATAGTAGGAAGATCCAAAAACTGAAAACTAAAAGGATCAATTACAGCAGAAGAATGATTATATGTTGGTTGCAGTGATAAAACTCAACATAAAAATTAAAGCAAGGAACGTGTGATCAGAAGTTCTTTATAGGTATACTTCTGATACCTACGTATCAAAGTCAAGGTCTCTCACATAAACAACATTTATTTTTATTGGAAAGAACAAAAATGTGATATAAATATTTAGCTCGAGTTTTTCATCAACAAAATTTAAAAAGGGACCTAAACACATTAAACTCTGCATTCCATAAATAACTTTATGTACAGAAAAACAATCTAGAAATAAAAATCGAATGAAAAAAAAAGTAAAAAGAAACCATCAAGTCAGTGTACGTGGTCATTAAAGAAAATTGATATCTTCATGTAAAAGGCATGGGAAGATCCATATGGTGGGATTTTTCCCACCTTAACTTTTGAAGATTATTACAAATAGTAATATAACCTATGAAAATTTCTAAGAGAAAGGGGAAATTTTGAGGACTTTAACATTTACCCACCTTAATTTTTATATCAAATAATGACATCATAGCTTGCTCACCTCGATTAATATTCTTTCCATGGCCCCTGGTACCAAGTAGTGTGAGTTGAAATGCAAAGGCCTATAAAAGAAAAAAATCCAACAGTGAAGAACAAATTAGTTAAATAGGAAAATTTAGGCACCATGTGACCATTCACAAACCATCCTCAACTTCTCGTTAATAGTTTCCTTGAATAGAGTAAAAAACTAATAATATTATGCAAGTAAAAATTGCGGTTCGTAAAATATGACATGTAGAAAACTAAATCGCTTCATGTATGTAGTGATGACAAAACAACCCCATATTTAAATGTCAAATAACAAACATGTAAATTTAAGAACCAAACTTGCAAGTGATTATTTTTTAAAGTTTCTCTTTAAAGGAACTTGCTAGATAAATGATTTTGTGATGCATTTGGTGTGTCAATTGGTTTTTCGCTGTGACCACTGGCAATGATTAGATCAGTATCAATTCCTACATCTACAAATATATCGTAGAGAGCTTAAGATACAAATAAATATCATAATGATCAATCAACCCTTGTATTGTATTTGCCTGCCAACATAGTTGATCAAATTAAACTCGAAATGGACAACTTCTAGAGGATGAGATGGTCTCAAAAGGCCATAATTAAATAGCAATTTAATGTTCCATATAACTCCTTAATTATGAAAATGTTGCAAATACTGCCCGTTGAGTCACTAAAAGTGTAGTTAAAAAACAATTTATTGAGACCAGGGGGAAATTTGTAAAAGAATGAAATGGTTCAAGATATCTTTTCTTTTAACAAATTAATAGTTAAGGTGGGTATTTGCTGCTAGAATAACCCTTCAGTCCCCTTGTGGGTGTGTTTTTGCAACTTAGCCATATCCATATCTTTAGCCCAGTAATTCCCGTTTTTTTATATAAAGAATTAAGTGGATTGGATGAATAATCGAACACATCTTCTCCTTCTAAATAGATAAAAATCTAAACAAAAAGAAATCAATCCAGAATGTGCAAAAGATAACCTAAAACCCCAAATTAGATATATCCATACATTGAATGATTAAAATAATGGGGAAACATAACTAACTAACCAAAAAAATGCTCGTGAAGATCTTCATAAAATAGATCTTCAAGATCTTAGAAGTAGTGCCTCATATCAATGCCCCGAGAAAGATTAAAATCCAGTAGGTTAACCACACATTCATAGATCTAGGAAAAACCCATAAGAGTACGTTAGATTTGGAAAAGATGAAACAAAAAATTAAAACATGTTAGATCTGGGAAAATATGATAGATATGGAAAAAGTAGAATAAAAAATTACTCACTCTTCGTCGGCCAAACGCTCCCTGGTCTCTGTTGTTTTATTAGCAGGTATTAATTTGGGGTAGTTTGAAGTACAAACAAAAAAGGAATAAAGACGAAGAGGAAATAACAAAAATCGTAAGCCATGAAGAGAAGTGTGTCTACTTATGTTTTGAGAGAGAGAGAGAGAGAGAGAGAGAGAGAGAGAGAGAGAGAGAGAGAGAAGAGAGAGAGAGAGAGGAAGTGTGGGAAGAAAGAGGTTCGAAAGTTGAGAATAGGGGAGTGGTTTTAGGAGGTTAGGGATTTTCTGGGTCTATTGTAACTGATGTGAGAAGTCTGACTGATAAGCACGTGTATTTATGTGATATTCTAAAACTAAAAATTCTGAAAATTTAGAGCTGAAATATTGGAGGGTTTTGAGCGCACTACTACATATGTATATATAATAAGATATACGTAAACATACAACCGATAACAATAACCCATATAAGTATGCCTTCAACCTATAAATATAATCCCTAGAGCTATACACTCAACCAATAATAATAACCCCTATGTAGTATTTATCCCTCGAATACTTATCGTAAAATTTAATTCACAATATTAACTCACTATCGTATATTCTCGAGTATTATTCTATACCCGAAGGCCCTAGTCTCATTTTATTCTCATTATGACAAAGCCTAAGCCACAACTATAGGTCTATGGAAATTATCAATGCCGTCATATAGTTCATAAACCATTCTATACCCTAATTTAATTTTCGATAAAAGATTTCGATCTTGAACACCCTTCCGTAGAAAAGTCATAACTAATTAAAAAAATTCAGAAAAATATGAAACTGGCGGCGACGCATTCGTAAAGAAAAGATCTATCTCCTTGACCTAAAACCTAGGGTCATTCGAATGACATACCAATCTCATTTGAATGACATACTAATCACTTTTGTACGACATGAGATCTCGTTTGAACGATCTCAACGATTTATGCCACCTTCATCCCATACTCATTTTCTCCATTTTAGGACCTAAAACCTTTATGAAACCTTCTGGAATTCTTACCCAACATAACCAAGTATCTAATTTATGTTTAGGGATAATTTATAACATTAATTAATCATGAATTTAATTCAATAATAGATTATAACTTGTAATTCGTCAAAACCCAAGTTTTCATCGTTCTTAATGTATTCTCATCAAAATACCCAGAATTTCAACATATTCTTCATCACATAGCTTTTGATTTCATACTAATTATAGGTGTGATTAATTCTGCATGCAAACCCTACCCCAAATCATGTGTTTAAATCATCAAAACCTCAAGATTCAATTTAAATCATCAAATATAAGTCCCTAAAAAAAGAAATATAAACACTTGACTTTGCCTAGTAGATCTGATTTCATTTGTTGATGATGGATTTGATTGTCTTTCCTTTCAATCCACTCTCAAATGATGATGGTGGTGCAAAAACAAGGTTGAATCCTTCAAGAACTCTCTCTTAATCTTCAAAAATGACTTATTCTTCTTCTCTAATAGCCTCTCTTTGATTTCTATCTTTCTAACCCTACACTCTCCTAACTATTTTCTTATAAAGACTTGGAAATTCGTAGGTCTCTTAATCCTAGGTTACCAAATGATCGAAATGCCCTAAAACGGTGTCAGTTTGTTCTAAAATCCCCCCGTGACCCAAACTATACACCCAAGTATATTCTTTCGACCCTTTTGAAACAAACTGTGGCCTCTAAATCATCATCCGATTCACTTTAAAGAATTATCTTATTTCCACTTCAAAATACAACACACGTGAAATTTAAAGATTAATTGAATTATTTAAATCTAAATCACCGAATTAAAATAAATCATTCAAAATAAATAAACTCCAAATCTCCAGTTTAATTAAATCCTATATCCTCAGAATTATGGGGTATTACATCTAATCATTATTTTGGTAATCTATTTAAAACCCTCTTAATCTCATATTCCTTTCTTGGAGTTGCTCTTGTGGAGAAGGTGTCTCCACTACTAGACATGTAATTCTCATGGAAACTACTGCTGAAGAAGACGAACCGAAGCGTGTGGGATTTTTGTCTGTCACTATTTGTATTTCTCTATTGTTATATGTTGCGATTTGCATATATAGTGAAAGAAGAATTGGTTTTTCCCTACGGGGATTTTTCTTAAATGTTTGGTTGCATGGTATATTGATATACCGCTTTAAATCACTGAGTTGCATGAACTGGGGTTTAATACTATTATAAAGGTGACATTCAATTAAATAAGTTTGGCCAATGAATTGTAGTGCACTGTCAAATTTTATATGGGTGAAGAATTAGTTTTCATTATATGAACTTATGGAAATGTTATTACTAATTTTATGCATTTTTATTCTATTGCTTCTTTACATGCTCAGAATGGTATTTTAAATCTGTATAAAATTTGTATATCCTAATATTTGGACGGGAGCCACCAAAATAATAAAATATGTGGGTTTTTACAAAGAGTTATGAGAAGTTTTGAGAATTTATGAAATTCCATTAACTTTTGTGAATTTATGAAAAGTCATGAGAATTTGTCAAGGATTTTGTGGAAATTACAAATTTATATACGAATTTATGAAAATGTAGTGAGAACTTTGAGAAACTTTTGTTGTTTTCAAAAGTTTTTGATGATTTTGGATTTTTTGAAATTTTATATGTACATTTTTTACAGTGTGAAGTTGATTAGAAAAATAATACA
Organism: Sambucus nigra; assembly: GCA_949130495.1. Taxonomy (NCBI): domain Eukaryota; kingdom Viridiplantae; phylum Streptophyta; class Magnoliopsida; order Dipsacales; family Adoxaceae; genus Sambucus; species Sambucus nigra. Next base: position 317,161,983 of record OX422215.1, on the reverse strand, counting down.
CATATAAATTGGTAAAAGGGATATTGTTGACCGATACAGGTGGAGATACGTCGATTGACATGGGTTTGAGGATAGAAAGAGCCCAACTTTCTTATTGCATATCCAATAACGATCAACATAACCAGGTAAATCCTAATTGGCACATTACTTCGATCTATACTAGTAGAGGGTTCCTTCATTTTTTTCCACCAAATATATATTTTTTCCTCTAATTTTATGTCTTTATAAAAGCTTCCTTTTCTTAGATACCCAGTCTTATAGGATGATGAACCAAAACTTTTCAATGCATTTAATTGATTAGTATGGAATGGAGTTGCACTCACTTAGTTCCAAGAAAGTGGGGACTGACAACTCATATATCACTATGCCACTAGTTGAACATTCGAGGGTGCTCTTACGAGAGTCCATAACTAATGGTCTACCGGTTACAATCCACTAAGGTTATGTTCATTTACTATAATAGGGTTTTTATTTTTCATTTCAGTATTTTTGCTATGATTGTTAAAAAACATCTACATTACGTTTTTTTGTTAATTGAAGCTTGACATTGTTAGTGAATACAAGGTCAGTTGAATGGGGCCACGGGCGTAAAAGATATTCTGGGAATGATGTTTCAAAACGTGAAGGCATCAGTGAGGGTGGGGAGCTTTGGTGCAATGATGGATTCTCTATATAGGACCAAGAGGCTTGTTGTGCTATTTCCAGGTCTATAAGAGAGGTGGTGGATAAGACCTAAACTTTCCACTTTGGAATAGGGGAGATGATTCTTACTCTCCCAAATGTTCATAAAATTCTAGGTCTCACTTGTTCGAGTGCCTTGATTATTATAAATAGGAAGAAATTGTTAAACGATGAGGCCATTGCAGTGGATAGAAGACCAATGGGGAAACATTATGGTTATATATTTTAGGTGGACTAGTTGAAGACATGAAAGATTGATCTGGCAAATCTCTGACAGGTGCATGTCGTCACTATTTTTTCTCTTTTTGTTTAGGACACTATGTTCTTGAAGGCTAAGGAGGATTTGCACCAATTTCTACTTTTTGTGATGAACTTTACTCATATTAGCTCCTATGAGTCGGGTAGCTTTGCCCTTTCATCTATGTATGTTAGGTTGAATGCATTTTGCAGGCGATGGAACCTACTTTCACAGGTGACCCTTTCCCTTTGGAGGTATATCCAAAAGGGTCCTCTCAATTCCACCCAAAACATATATCTTGAAAAGACCACAAAAAATGAAATACCCACTTCATTAAAAACCCCAAAATTATCATTGAGAACGGTAAGATCGCTTGAAAGGCTCTTATACCAATTTGAGAATTGTAATACCCCGTATTTTCAAAGATTTAAATAATTATTTGATTTATTATTATTGTGGGATTAATTAAATTAAAATGTGAGAATTAATTATTAATCTGGATTAAATTTGAATATTTACCAGCGTGATGAGAAGTTAGTAATTATTAATATTACTATGAGAATAAGTAATATGGAATGACGATTTAATACAACTCGTTGTGAGAGAGAAATATGAAAGTTTGGTATATTCAGACGAGGATGCACGTGTGAGTTGTGTCAGGACTAATTAAGTGGAATAAAAAGATAGATTCTTTTAAGTAACTCGTATGATCATTTCGAGTGCACTGTTGAGTCCATAGGGGTCGAGATAGTCAGAAAAATCTACCTGGGTATTTTATATGGACTCCGAGATATTTTTAGGCGAAGTCGGCACCCGGTAGGAGTAGTTTTGTAATTTTGATTTTTTGAGGAATTAAATGGATGAAAATTGGAGAAATATTATATCAGCTAATTGGGGACAACTAGGGTTAGGTTACACCAAAATCAAGAGAGAGCCATAGTGGGTGAGGGAGAGCAAATTCCAAAGTTGTAAAACACCCCATGCTTCTTTTGATATGGTGCACGCCATAATACTTCGGAACTAGTTAGGGGTGATGACTCCATAAATTTCACTTAGCCCATGAGAATTAAAAGTGCTCCATTTAAATTCGTCCTCAGTCTAGTCACTCAAACGTTTAAGAATAGTGACATTATTCTGTAGAATACTCACGTAGGCCTCGACCTCGAATAAGCAATGGATCAACCACAGCAAACCCATAAGAAGCTCAGTTATGTCTCCAGCAAGGAACACCCTCAAGCACTCCCAATGATCGCAATCGTAGTTAGCTATCTCCTCCCTTAAGTGTTACCAAATCAGTAATAGAGAAATATTCCATACAATAGAAACTCAAGCAAAATTGTATCTTGGGTTCCAAAGTGATTCACTACAGCTATTGGGATGATTTGTGAATCAAAACAAAGTTAAAACACCTCAAAAAGTAAGAAGACGAAAATTTCGCAAAGGCATTTTTCGTTGAATGAAAGTCTCAGGTCTTCTTAAGCAAAAAGAACTAAAAACACTGCTACTTATAAAAAATTTGAGTCGGTGACTTTGCCCGAACGAAAAGTGCATGTCGCTCGAACGACTTTGAATGTCACTCCATCCTAGATTGAGTGACCTATCAAGAGAAGTATTAAAACCAAAACAGTACGTTGTCTGTTGCTGAAATGCTTCAGACGAGCTTCTAGCGACCCTTCGCACGACAGGCAATGTCGCTTGAAGTCCTCGTTCACGTGACAAAATGATGTCGTTTGAACGACCAAAGCAAAAAATCTTTTTCTTTTTAAACTCCGCCTCATGACTTAGAAAAAGTTATTTTGATGAAAAATGACACCTCAGATGTTTAATAATATTTTAGAAAATTTATCCTAACAATTTAAATGAAACATTAAAGGACTTAAACATAACCTTACCAAAATCTATCTCGTCGAGGCTTGATTGTTAAGGAATTTTTGATATTCGGATCTGTCTTGAAGCATGATTGAACTTGAACTTTTCTTCGACGGTTATAGTGGTATACGACATACAGGACTATGTAAAATATGTCTTTATAGTTATACCTTTTAGTTAATCAAAATATCTAAAAAAAAATAAGTAATAAAAAAATGATGCACTCTAAAGTTTTCACATTCAAGACTTGTCATATCCCACCAAAAGAAACCCTTCTACATTTAAAAATAGAAATTTGTACCCTCTTTATTTGTGCAAAAAGCTTGGTTTTTGTTCTTTCTTTATGTTGTTATGGGGTCGTGGGGTTGTTTTAATATATAAAACAAGGTTGAAAGAGGTTACATTGCTATGGGTGAAGAAAAAACTTGATGTTGAAGCTTCTCAAAAGTTTGAAATCCACTGCTCTTTAGATGATTTTGAGGTATTGAAACATCTCTACATACTTTATAATTCCTAAATTTATCTAAAAAATTAAGAAAAAAGTAAAATGAAAAACTGGATATACTATACCTACGATGGCTCGACACCCTAGGTGGTGGCATATTTCGGTGGCATCTGGCTGTAATTTTAGTGGCTTATTTAGATGGAACGTAGATATTCATTTATGGTTTGATGTAACCATAATATGGGGACTTATGGTTAGCCTAAATCATGGGTCTCATGCCACGGTATCCTATGGGCGTGTATTTTGATCTAGAGATTATATCAAACTGTGTATACTCTATTACGATTTACTCTCACCGTATACTGTACATTTATGATTTTCTTAAAACATAGATACTCTATTACCGTTTACTCTCACACTACTCAGTGCTAAATCCTTTTTTCATTTTTACCCTGTTAATTTTTATCAACTTCTCATACCAAATGTATTCTCAATTGTGATTGTACATTAGATAGATGACCGGATCCTCGCTGATTTGTTTTGGAAACATATAAATGATGTTGTTGTAATGAGTGTGTCTACTAAATATGCTTCACCCAATAAATAGAACATGGGAGTACAAGGAATGAATGAGCAACCAAACACATCAACAGTAAAAAAATCTAACGTCGCTATACAAGGCATGGTTGAGGAACCAACGACATCAACACCCGATATATAAAACACGGGTGAATGTGTGTAAATCAAATTCCCAGATTTGACGTTGTTTATGGTAATAAGCAATCATTTATGTTAATTCCACTAAGTGTATGACATAATGGATTATCTTAACATTTGATTGTATACTTTGACAGGCTATAGGAGTAGATGAAGACTAGGATGTTAATGCAATTACATAAGACCATACAGTCAAATTCACTACTGACAAGGTATGTTTAATTTTATTATATGTCACATTAATTTATGTGTAATTTCAATTAACAATTCATGTTATACTTGTTCATATATAGGTGTAATTTACAAATATGTACAATTTCAATTGATAATGCATGTTATACTTGTACAGATATTCGAGACCGTGATAAAATGATTGGTTGGTGTCAAAAAATTGGTTGCAAACTTCATGCCATTGTCATCATCTTAAAATTTGACAAGGCATATTTTGTTACATAGGAAGGGTGATATTGGGTTGTGAGAGAAGTGAGCTTTACATGAATTGGGGAGATAAGGGAGTGGAAAAAAAAGGAAGATACGTTATGGCACTCGAAAGTGCCATTGTCCCTTTTGATTAAAAGGCGTTCTGAGAGAGGATGACCGATGGGGGTGGAAGTTATATACAGTCTACACATCCATGAGATATACAAAAGCACTTGTTGGACATCATTATATTGTGCGGCTGTCCCAGTAAGACTGGAATATATCAAGCGATATGATTACCAAAGTGGTGGGACTAAAGGAAGTACTCCACACTTTGAAAGAACGATCGACTCACAATTGTTTTTCTATTAAAATAATTTATAATGCGAAGTACAGGATGCAAAATATTAAGATGCAAGGGAGAAAAATGATGCAATAATTGATCATTTTCTAATAGAGAAGAGCTATGTCCAATAGCATAGGAGAAACGAACAGACCAATATTGTGGAGAATATCATTTTTGTACATCCTATAACTGGTTTTTTGGTTAAGTGTTTCCCGGCTATACTAGTAATTGATTGCACCTATAATAGTAATCATTGTAATATGCCTTTATTTGAGTTGATTAAAGTCAGATAAATCAGACAATAATTTTCCACTTCCTTTGCTTTCACGAGGAATGAGATGGAGAAGAATTTTCTTTTGGCTTTGCACTATTTGCAATCATTGTACGAGCTGAAAGCGTTGCCACGGGTTATTATTTCTGACAAATAATAGTCTAGATTAAATGTCTTCAAAATGTGTTTATACTTTCCCCCCTTCTTATATGCTTGTTCTGGGTTTAAAAAAATATAGAGGGTGCATATTTGAAACACAACATTAAAGATCAAGGGAAGAATTTGTTTATGAAAGGGTAGATTGGGGTGGTGGAGTCCGAGACAGGGCATGATTTCAAGAATTTGTGGTTGGCTTTCAATCAAAATTGGCACAATTATCCGAACTTGATTTCATACGTAAATAAGAATTGGTTTCCTTTACGGTATCAATTTGCACATGCTTGTACTAACAAGGAACCTCACCATGACAACCACATAATAAACAAAGTGGAAGGGGACCATGCCTAATTGAAAAACATCTAAAAAGTATTACACATTATTTTGTAATTGTGTGGAACGAAATAAATTCATTTCTTGTCCACCAAGCGGTTCAAATACATACGTAGTTTTAAAAATCGGTGCAAACAACTAAGCATGACCACAACGGATCGTTGTTGTGTGATATCCATGGAAGAATTATTGGGGATATTGGTTACATGAGATCAGTGTTGAGGGAATATTCCGCTGACACCTAAGCTACAGAGATATGATGCTCGTACCAATGCCTTACGATTTACGAACTATTATATGTACATGAAATTGAACAATGGGACAAAAAATTCACCAATAGGCACTAGACGGTCATTGGAAGAAGATTACGATTATCTTGGACATCGTAATGTACCATGAGGTTGAATATACTCCCTATATGATATTAATTATGAAAAGGTAATCTGGGGTGGGTGAAGCAGTCAGGAAGATGATGCAAAGCATGTTACAGGAGATTGCTCGACCTTCCTTCACATCATTGATGGAGCCTATGCAGATTCAATAAAAGGTTATACTCTAAGGGGTAAAAGTCTATTTAGACATCTACAAAAAGAATATAGTGTACTTTGGAAGATGATGTACCTAGAAAAGTGTAGTTAAGGAAGATATTTTCATATCGGACCCCATTAAAGGGCATAAAACTGGAGATGTGGTCTAGGGAGAAAGATCCATATTAAGCATATTCCCGATGTTTACCAATCATTATGGAAGAGATCTACGATGTCAAATCTGATGGAAAATGTTGTTATAAAACCATTTCTAAGGGAGGCGATGTTAGGTATGGACTTAAGCATTCTCATGCTATCTATAGTGTGATGTCATTTGAGATATGTAGGGACAATCCTCTATGGGCTAGTGTTATGAATGCATGTGATTTTGATGACTATTAGAGGAGATTGGACAGGTTTAGGAACTCATGCACTAGAGAACTTCGATTTATCATGCCCGATTTTGGGTTTCTTGTAGCTAATGTACTGAAGCTTATGTTAGTTATGATGTCTAAACTTCAATGCTTAACTTTTGTGCCATTTGACGTTGGGACAAAATCTCCGATAGAAGAGAATTACATAGTCTTCATCCAAAATATCTCAAATTCTAATTGGGCGAATTTAAAATGCACCCATGTTTGTCCCTTACCACCATTTGCCTATTAATAGAGATCCATGGCAACTCATGATGCTCTTGAGTTAGATAATAAGCCCAAGGCTCATTTGAAGTCTTTTTTAGAATTTAAGACCAAAAGACATTACCATAAAAGATGAACCAATCTTGATTTCATCGGATGAAGATGAGGAGTTAACTGGGCCTTGAGGCTTCTTGACTATGCAGTTTTTCGAAATATGTAACTGTTTATGGTTATATCATTGATTTTAACTTTTTGTGGAAATATGTAACTTTTTATGGTTAGTGCATTAATTGTAACCTTTTGTGGAAATAGTAACTTTTGTGATTATTGCATTGATTGCAACTTTATGTGGAAATATGTAACTTTAAATTTTTATGGTGAAACATGATATATTTTGTTAATGTTCTAATATCATTGGTTATAATATGTGTTAGCTTTTTATGGTGAAAATATGAAATATGAAATATCGTTTATTGTGTTCATATCATTGCATGTGGTGAATTAAATAAAATTATTTATTAACCTAACATTATATAAGGAACTTACCTGTAAAATAAATTACACGACCATATATAGTCATAATATAGATAAGCGGTGAAACTAAACCGTGATGGATAGCATAATAGTTCCTTTAGGACATGGTATTTAGAAACTGTTCCGGGTAAAAATTATAACCTTAATCCATGGTGTCATCTCACTGTGGTACTCAAACTCATGGTTGTCTTAGACCATTGGGGATAACATCACGGTTCCTTTAAGCCGTGGTATTTTAACAGCGTTGGGGGTTAAAATTATAACCTTAGACCATGGTGTCATCTCGCCATGGTAGTCAAACTCACGGTTGGCTTAGACCATTAGCAATGGGATCACAATTCCTTCAGGTAATCATATTTAGACAATGTTGAGGGTAAAAATAATAACCTTAAACCATAGTGTCATATCATCGTGGTATTCGAACCCCAAGTTGGCTTAGACTATGGTGTTTAAATCAAACAACATAGTATATACCACTTACTATCATAAACATAACATTAAATGGCTTAAATCTAAAATACAAGCACTTTAGTGCAAATCACATACGATGAAATTCATTAAACAATAACATAGTACATCCAATAAAACAATATTGCATCAAAAATTATTTCAGCAACATACAAAACCTATAATATATAGTTTGAAGGTCTGTTACAACCAAGAATAATTTTTTTTCTTCTCTTAGAGCCCTTTACTGGGGGGATTTTCATTGGGGTGCCTTTTAGAGGAGTTGTTTCATGTCGTACCTTATTCCTCATTTCACAATGCTGGGGTGCCATTCTCTTTTTTTGGTTGTTGCGTTCCCTTTTCCTCTAGTAGGGCATCAACCACTTCACGTGCGGAATCAAGGACATAAAAAATATCTTGGTCTGAGCCTGCATTATTTATCTTGTGTTCCAGATTGATGGCTACATCAATCCTATGAACCTATACATATAACCATCAATTGAATATGGGAAAAATAAGTGCACAATATTTCTAAATAATTAAAACATACAATTTTATTGGAGTGTTTTACTTTAGATTTCTTGACATGATGATCGATATTTTACATGTATGGATCGCATATTTCTAGATACCATGATATATGACCATTCACACATTACCATGGAATTTTCATCACCGTAATGGACCGTATTTCCTCAGAGAGAATGTGGTCAACCCAGTTAGGTTGTTGCCATTTCTAAATATCAAAGTTCAATTTTTAGCATGCATGTGTGTTTGCCCTCTCTTTTGATAATGGGCACATATGGAGTGTCAAAATTGTTTGTACATGGCCAGCTTGATGTAGTGCCCTATTTAGATAATAAGGCTCACAAACATCATAGCAAAAAAGGATGTCATATTACCAGAAAACCTCCCGAAAGGGGTAATCCTTAATATTTTCAATATAGGGATCCCATATAATCTACATGTTATTACAAATGTTAACAAATACAAAAGAGAAAAAGAATTGCATAAAAACACAAAATTTTAAATAATACTCACGTAATATGCTTTTAGATCATCTAGGGTCTCCCTTAATTCCACCATTTGTGCAAGGCATCGCCTGTCACCATTTATTCCTTTCATTTGCATTCAAGAGGATTTGAAGGATGGAACTCCTAATTATGTACACCTCTTGCCAAATTAAAGTTGTTGGATATCTACGTCTGAAGTGAGATTGATAAATTAATTGGTAAATTTATATATAAACCAAAATAAATGAAATAATAAGTGTAAAATATTTAAAACTGATAGAGGGAGATATCCGTCCTCCTTGCTCACATCTATACGGGATGCAACCCCAAGTTGTCGATACAAATGATCCAATATGTCCATCCCCCAAGCGTATTCATTGCATTTTCTAATTTTTTGAAACGTTTGTAGGTAGTAATTCGAGACTCGATTCCCTGATTCCTTTGGAGACAAAATACTCGATCATGAGTAACAAGTACCCCCTTTCTGCATGCTCAATGTCTCTTTTAGAGACATTATCCCCCAATTTTTCACCTTCTCATTACTCTGATGCATTACACAATCAAAATGGACCAAATACAGAGACTTGCAATCTTCTAATGCCTCATCCTTGCTCTAACCAATATATGTGGTACAATATTTAGTTGGTTTAGCATTGTCTTCGACCTTACTAAACACCATCCCATAGACCGGTTTACAAATGACTAGGATATTAAGGATATGGATATACCATTTAGGGTGATGGTAATCTTATCGAACGGGATATGGAATGAATTTATCTATAATTTTTGTCGTTTGATGAATGCCAATACCGATACATAGTCTATGTACCGATACGAGTGTTTTACCAATACCCACATACCCAAATTTTGAACCTACTCAACAACCATTGAATTCTTCTTTTCTATATCCCACTCAAAATATTTTTTAATGTGGTACAAGAATTTCACCATTCCCCTCTCCTCATTATGGTTCCGTGTCGAATAAGAAATATGGTTCTAAAAAAATTTAAGCAACTCAGGGTTATTTGGCAGAACCTCTCTAATAACTGTGAAATCGGAGGGCTAATTTTTTTGAGGATTCTTATAGGGTGTTTTTATAGATGTTGATGGTTGTTTTTCCTCTTTCGAAGAGGAGGACTCACAGTTAGACTCATTTCCTTGACCTCCAGTTCCTGCCTCTGATTGCCCCTCATCAATTAACTCGTGTAAACTATGCTCCTCCACCTCAGTACTCACTATCTCATCACTTTCACCCCCTCCATTTCAGGAACCTCCTCCACATTGGACACCTCATCCCTGTCACCATATCTATATTCCTCACTACCACCTTCTCAACCACCTTATTTAATGACTGTGAATGATAATGCCCTATACTTTTTTCATTGTCACTACTATTAAGTGATGTGGGTTATTCACCTAATTTAGTCACCTCAAACCTCCTCTTTTGCTTTGATACGATAGGAGGATTTTTGTATCTTACTATTCATATAACCTATAATTACAATAATAAAAGAGTATGTGAGACTAAAAGCATATGTTTAAGTGTTTATACTACTAGAAGAAACAATGGAGAGAAAAACCAATTAAGTATAACTGTATATAAAAACCATGATTATATGTAACTACGGGTTGATAAAACTGAGTAAGAGAACATCACAGTGACTCATAAATATAGACAACAAATCGTTGTGGTTTATACCATGGCTGCCTTAGACCATGTGCATAAGTACCACTGTTTGTTGTTGCCATTTTAATTAGAATGTAAAAAATAATTGCCGCCCATGATTACTCCTCACTGTAAAATACTTCCCATTGTTACTCCTCGCCATAGCTATTCTGCCACGGTAGGAGGTCACTAAAGATGATTGTCACATACGGTGATGCGTGGTCATATATTCCGCGTCCTGGATTTTTTTTTAGTTTTTTTGTGATTTAAATTTGTTTTATTCCAATTTTAAGGAATATATTTGCAATGTTGCAATAATATATGATGTAAATACCATTCAAAAGTCTTTGCATGTCAGTTTTTAAACATTTTCATAGTATGGATTGCATGGTATAGTTTCCTAGCATTTTAGTGTTCATTTAAGACATACATTGTTCAAACATTACAATAATGGGTATTAGAATCACATAACATATGTTTTTTCTCTTAAGGTAGAATGAGGCTTTGTTTTTAGTTTGTGTAGATTTAGAAAAATGGTTATAGAGAAGTTAGAAATAGAGAGATAAAAGGGAAAAAGTTATGTTTAGAATTTTTGGGGTCTATATATGATACAAAGTTATGTGGTTCTAGGATTTTAAGGTGTTTAGGAGAAATATGTGGTACTTATGTGGTGTTATGAAGAAAAGGGTCATTAGGAGATATGTTTTGGGTGGAATTATTAGGACCCTATGCAACACTTACATTTTAAAACCTACAACTTGCATATTGTAGACTTTGAAGATTTACTTTTTATTGCAGTTTTTAGTATTGGAGATCCACGTGCTTATGTTTTATTTTTATCTTAGTTGGTCTAGTTTTTTAAGACCGCCGATTGGAGATGATTTGATCACTCTGAATGAGGATGAGCTAATTGAGTGGCCACACATGAATATGTGGAGACAACCCTTAGATCAAGTTGGCATATGGGAATCTATACTCCAAAAATAAGTGAGACCATCACAACTTATGTTAGACAAAGATTCCCCTATATGGTTAGTTGGATAAGAACACTGTATCAATTCAAGTTGTTGAACTTGGATAAAAAGGAAGGTGTTATCTTTAATTTGTTATGTCTTACAAAGGGTGGACCATGAACCCATAAAAACATCAAAAAGATTGATACAATTCGACTTAATAATCAATAAAGATTATCGTAGAGAATTAACACAATACAAACCCATGAGAAAGGATTTGGCTTTTGCCTCAATATTTAAGCCAATGTAAAATCACGTAAAAATAACTAATCAAATTACATTTAAGATCTTTAAAAATATCTCCTCATATACTAACACATGGGTTACATCTAGAAGCTCCATCAACATTTAGTCACTCCCATTGGTGGTCCAAACCATTTAGAAAAACATAAAGACACAACCCATTTCATCCTAAGATTATCATTAAAAAGAACTAAGATTAAGAATATAAGATATCACATGGAGAATTAATGAGGAGCATATATTTCATATTTTTATAAAGAGATTTATTTAAATTTAGAAATCATAGTTTATGATGTCTACATTAAGTAAACTCCAAAATAAGGTAAATTTGTGGGTGTAAACTCTGGGTAGTGGTGTAGTTCATCCATTTATGACAGTTGATGTCTACTTCTACCAAATTATATTTTTCATTCAAAGGTATTATAATTGAAAAGTCCTCTTCGGAGCTAGAATTGGAAAAATCCATAGGTTCTCATAGACCCATGGCCTTATCATGGGCATATTGTGAATACTATTACATGTTTGTGGGATCTCGTGGTCCTTAATATCGAGCTTTTGATTTTCTCAAGGACGCGGGAGAAAATCACGGATCATGTTTTCCATTTTATCACTTGGAGGCTAAATTCTTGATGATTGGAAATCAAATATGAGGTAACATTTTAACCTTAATGAGTACTATTGTTCGGACATTATTTCTTAAAACGACCTATGATACATGTCATTACATTATTGAATGTATTTTTTAGGATATATGGGTATAACTATCATCATCTCTTTTATAAGTTAGTCATCATAAGTGGTTGTTTTATGGGAAAGAATCCATTGGACGAAATTTTATGGGTTGTGAAAATATGTTAACTCAGATAAACCTAGAGGGGGTGAATAGGTTTCTTAATGTAATTTTCATAGTTTTAATCAATTTTGAAATTCTTTTTAAGTTTTACAATACTAGTTAAACATACAACTAGGTGAGATGATCATGATGAGGAGGAGGTCCATAGATATACAATCAAATCAATAAAATAGAAAAACATAACTTAGTTAATCAAATAATCAAGAAGTAATTCCTAGGTTTAATTGTAATGTATCTTTATATTTATAATCTATATACGTGTGTTGTGTGTGTTAGAAAGTGATAAAAAATGTAAATAAATCACGGGACAAATTTATGAGGAAAAAACCCCACTTAGGCATAAAAAACCTCGATGAATCGTAATATCTCATGAAACTTGGAAATATGTTTTACAATGACGAGTGCTACTTGTCTGCTATTTTCTAACAAGAATTTATGTAACAAATATTGGAATATCTTCCATAAACAATGAGTGATCCATCTAAATACCCATTGAACGAAAGATCATGTTTCATTCTCATCCTTAGAATCCTGCCACGATTAAACTCAACAATAGCTCAAACACTTCTTTTAGATGTGAGTTTTATTCTTCAATTATGATATAGATAAGTTTGATTGAATCTAGGTTAACTGGATTTGATCACAAAAATCTATTAATTCCTAAAAAAATTATTTCAAGTATAGGTATATATTTTCTCTCAATTGTGAAAGGTACAAGTATTTGTCTACATATCTAAAATTTATTTAATGTTGTAAAAGATTAACACTAATGAAATTGGAAAGGAAATAATGAGATAAAGGTGTTTCCAATTAAGAAGAATATTACTCCAAGGTTAAAAGGGTGTTAAGGTGTTAAAACACTTAAGAAGTTAGTGTGGGTAACTTACTAGTGTTTTGAAAAAATCAATACCCGTGGAAATGGAGTAAAATATGACTTTGGAACAAAAAATGGGTAAATTGATAATTTTACTTAAAGTGGAACATTTTATAAAATAAATGTTGGAACGATGTTATAAAAATTGTTCCTAAATGAATATGATTTTTGGAATAAAATCGAGGTTAAAGTTTAAAGGACATGAAATGGTAAATTTCAAAGTGTAACACAAGTTGGGGCAAAACCCCAAATTTTGGCTTTGGGCAGGTAAAAGGAAAGGTGGAATATTGTGGACATTTATAAAATGTTAAAACTCATTAAAAGGAACTCGGATGACACTGGAAAAATTAAAGAGTGCCCGGAGTCTAGGGGTGAAAGACCCAAAACAAATGGCTAGAGCATATGGTACACATAGCCTATAGTGTGGAACCCATTGAAGTATGCTGTTATTAAAAGATTTCGAGAAAAGATAAAATAATAAGGAGTATGTCAAAATATGGATTGATTCGGGAAATGTGTAAATACAACCTAACTTGAAGGAATTAATAAATGTTATGGTAAAAGAGAAATGAAAAATTAAATACGTAAATCTTTTAATGTCCATAAGGTGAGGAAAAAGGCCAAGTAAGTGGGTAAATGGGAGGTTAAGCAAACTGAGGTGGAGTTAATATGTAATCAATGTCTAAATGAGTATTTTCTAAACACGGTGTTCGCATGTGTTGAAAGCGTGGTTTTCAATGAAAATACTAATGAAAATACTAATGGTTTTCGGTCAAACCAAGTAAAGTGATTTCAAATATTTGACTGCGTTTTAAATAACATGAGAATTCCTAAAAATGAGAAAAAAGAAGTCTTTTACAATATTAAGGTGAGTTAATCTGGATATTATGGTTTTCGAAAGTAAACGGTTTCATGCATTAAGTATATGTATATATATGTATACAAGGTAGTTTCGTGTGCATGTAGGTAGAACGTGTTAGTGTCTTCTTCTTACTATTTGATTTTATACTGCATTGGTATATTTCCCACTGAGCATTTAGCTCACACCCTTGCTTTGTTATGGCAGGTTGGGAGGGGTTTCGTATTTTGAGAGCATTATGCAGGTAAGTATCTTCTTTGTTTTTACGTTAGTAGATCTGTATGCTTGGACTTTAGGGTGGTCCCCATGGGTCCCTCGCGTAGTTTAATTTGAAATTTGAATCGCATGCTGAACAAGTGAATTCCTAATTAAAAGTAAATAAGACTAGAAACATTATATAGGTTGTTTCATTGCACTTCACACATAACGATTGAGTCGGACCGGTTGACTACGGGTAACCCATAAATTAGGACCGGGGCGTTACATGTACAATAAATTTGAAAGAGGTGCATTAAGTTTCTTGAGGCATTCATGTATCAAGACATTCACTTCCTAATAGGATTTTTGTGCATGGGTATTATTGGTAGACCATGGCCAAATATGCTTATGCCTATCTGAAAAAATGCAATTCCTACCAAAGATATGCAACCATAATTCTTCAACCTTATCAGTCCTTCACACATATCATTGTCTCATAGCCATTATTGTAATGAATTGTGGATATCATCAGCCCTTTTACATATTTCTATGCTCACATTGACATATCCATGTTGTTGTTGTGTTATTCAGCTTCGATTTATGGCCTCATTTATCAAGTTTGAAGATATGTATGTATTATATCATGCGTCTACACTTAATTGATTGATATAATTCATCATGTAGTGTTTTCTTATGAGATTCATATTATGATGCACATGCATATATGCCCATTATTTTATTACCATCTTATAGCTTTCTTATTCACATGCTTTGTTGCATTTTTCTTATCTAGTTTCTCTTGCTTATAGGGCTCAATTTTACAATGTTATACCCATTGTCTATAATATGTATTCTTTTTGTCTGTTTGGTGTCAAAATGGGGGACACAAATTTAGTCACTTTGTAAATAAGGGGGAGTGAATTTTCCTTTCCCTTATTAAAGGTGAGAAAGTTGTTTCTCATTTTGTAAACAAGGTGTGAAATATCTATGATAGGGAGAGTTGTTTTTTGTCTTGTGATTTTCTCTCCATTAATAGCATCCTTGTTATACTGTGTTATTAACAATTTTTATCACTTGGCACTGGTATCTTGATATTAGATAATGTTCACATGCTGTTTTTCACATGCTCATATGCTATATCACTTGATTTTTTTTATCTAATTTATATTTTTGATACTTATAGGAGAGTTACCAAGTCGGGGAGTTTTTATTTACGTTGGTTATGTCTGGCATAATGTTGTTTGTTGTTTCATGCGGTTTCAGGCTTAGTACTGATGATTTCAAATCTAGCCCATTTTTAGACACGACTTTTACTTCGTCATTTCCCTAATGGATTATTTTTGCCTTCCTACTACTCAAACTATATGTCTAATGAGGTGTGAGTCTTGTAGGGATAATAACATTATTTTGGATTTTGGGGATTGTTTTTCAAAGAATAGACAAAGGGTGAGATTTAAAATGTAAATTTTAAATTGATATTGATTGACTTATTCTCATTTTAAAACAATTGAGTCGTTGAGTTATTCAAGTCACATAGACTTGATTTGATGAGTTAGGCATGATCATTTAGTTATAATGAACCTATGAAGATTGAAGATTTTGTTATCTACTCATTAAAGACCTTTGTTTCCAAGTATTAACATTGAAGTGGAGAATATATCCATTATTGCAAAAATTGTGAAATGTTTATCCCTAAACATACACGTGCATAAATATTTTAAAATGTGATAATTTTGAAAAAAATCAACAAGTGATTTAAAAAAAAGTAAGAGTTTTAAAAATGTTTTAAAACTATTTGGGAGTCCGTCTTGTCACTTTGAACAAGATAAAGAGTTTGAAAAAGTTTGATTGGTCTTAACCTTTCACACAGTTAGAAAGTATGTTAGTGCGCACGGCTTCAGTTTGAGACCGTCTTCACAGCTACAGTCTGAGACCGTTCGCATGACTTTCCAATAATTTTTATATTGTCTGAAACTATGTGAATGGTCAAATCTAAATGTGGGCATGACCACCTATATTTTGATAAAATTCTATCCAAAATCAAATTTCCCTCCCACTTTTCAACATCTAAATACCTCATAACTCATTTACATTTTCGAGAGAAATTTCGAGGAAAATAAATTTTTTGCTTTGATACTTTCCATTTTTACTTGTTTCCTAATATTTTGATATATCTATAATTGAAAAATAATTTTGAGAGAGAATTGAGAGTCTTTTGGTCCATATTTCACATAGCCTATTCAGTCAGAATCAATCAACCATTGAATTATGTGATCAATTAGTCCTTGATCTAAAAGAGGAGGCATTCCAAGATATGGGATAATTTGGAGTGTGGCGCATCTTCCAAGGAAGATAATGACCTTAATTCACAACCTAGAGCTTGCGTTGGATTGTCGTTGACTTTGGGAGAAAGTTGAAAGGTTTATAGGAAACTATATGATAGAGATTGTGTGATAGCTACCTTCTTATCATTTGTAAAATAACTTTTCAAGTAAAAATGAAAATCAGAGTTCGTTGAGGTTTTTTATCCCATATCTGGGTTGTTTATCAAGATTCACCTAATTAAATTGTTGAGAAGATTAATCAAATAATTTTGGTAATATAGTTGTTGAGTAACTTGAATGTACAAGCAAAACTGTTTGAAATAAAAAAAATTGGTCATAATATTTCTTCAAAACTATTCACACCCTAAGTTTTTATAGAGGTTTTACTCACATACATAAACATTCTTCTTTAGCGATTCAAGATTTAAATTCTTCAAAGATAGGGTATGAAAAATATTTTTAGGATGATTTACTTTTTCTTTTTGTGAGTGAAACCAAAGTTTGTGTTTTCAAAGTTGATTGATTGTTTCGAAGGGTCCCGACTTTTAGATGATAGTTTTTGCTGAGGCTCATAGTTTATTGTTCACCATACAATCTAGGGGAGACAAAATATACCATAAATAAGTGTAAACCTACGCGATGCGCGAGCGAGGAGATTGTAATAGTCATTTCGAATGTATTTATCGTCACTAACACCCTCACTCAAGCAATCATCGTCACTTTCGTGACACTATCACCATAAATAATTTGTATAGTTTCTTATTTCATACAATCAAGTAAAATTGGGTAAAATAATGAACACATGAAACCGAGATGAAATAAAATAAAATAAAATCTACCTTCTCATTAAGTTATGTGAAGAAATTATCTTCCTAAAAGGATCTCGATGTGACAAATAAATGTGGTTTAATGTACATTATCAATACAACTGTGTTGACAATGATTATTGTCAATGTTATTTTCTTTTATGAAGATATATATTACTCATTATATTTTTATAATTTAAATGACTTTGGATCAGACATTTTCTCTTCATTTTTATTAACCAAAACTACATTTGACACACCATATGACTAATTTTATAATAGTAAAATTTCTATCCATAAGTGGAAACATCTTAAAACATTTATCTTTACAACATTTCCTCAAACATTAGATGTACAGATACATTCTCCATGCCATTGAACTATGTCGTACTCAATCACCATCTATAAATAGATTTTCGAAAATGCATCTTACATGATAACAACATGGGTTAGCAAGCAACTTGTATTACATTAAACTCTACAAAAATAATTATAATATATGCACGACAGATGTTGCAGAAAATTTACCGTAGTGTTATATAATACCTCATTATTCAATATTTTTTTTCATCTGAACTGAATACAATAAAAAGTTAAGAAAAAAAATCTTTAGATAAATTTTTGGAATTAAAAAAAGAAAACTATCCATAAAAAACTACAACCTCCCCCCCCCCCCCCCCCCCCCCAAAAAAAAAAAAAAATCAAAAACATATACCGTAATAAAACACCTATTAATGCCGTAATGGCTGCTAAAAAATCATCAGAATTAAGGTTGGGCAGGGGTGGAGTACTATAAGGTTCAGCGAGACAAAATTCGGGAATCACCAAGTCGACATCATAAATTTCCTTGATGTTGGATCGAGAAAAAAAATCCCGAAACTTCCACCACTTTGAGGCCTTTCCGGTGGAGTTGCTCTTCTCACCTCCCACCTACTAGAAAAAATAAATAAATATTCTTTTAACGTATTTCACTGGAGGTTATACTATAATAATATTACATCAGATGATTGCCCAATAGGATCAACAAACTCCAACCTCCACCGAGAACGATCATGTCTCCGCCTAGAAACTCCTCGATTCCAATGGCTCCACTCCCCAATCGTCCTCCTCCCTATTCAGATCCATTCAAGAATCGATTTTGAACTCCCGGGTTCGTGAAATACCCCATATTTTTATGGATATTCAAATTGGGTTTATTAAATTTAAATGGGAAAACTTATTTGGAATAAATTAAATATTAATTAGTGTGACCTGAGTTAATATTTAATATTATAAATTAAAATATATATTACTGAGAGAATAAGTAATATAAATTATGTAATATATTATAGTGTGTCGTAAGTGAGAAAACGAGAATTATTAATTACTTAGTCAATACGCATATCTGAGGCATGTCAAGACTTAATATGAGCATTCTGAAGTAAGTATAATATGTTGGACCCATATAGTCATTTCGAATGCGTATAACTATATGGAAGGTTTAAAATAGTCAAAAAAATATATTTGGGCATATGTATAGGGTCTCGAGTCATTTTCGGGTCGACCCGATAAGTAAAAAGTCAATTTTTGACCTTTGGATTTCAAAACCATGTAGAGTTTCAGGATTAGCTACATTAAAACAAATCTTTGGCTAATAAAATTGGGAATTAAAAAATCAAAGTGAGAGGAAACCAAAGGAGATAAAGTGTTAGATATTTTACAAGAAAGTGAAGAGTTTTTGAAGGAGGTGAAAGGTCTTAGAGGATGAGCAACACCTATAGCCTCCTTGCCCACCACCATACACAGTCAGAATTAGGAAGAACGAGGAGAAGGAAATCACATCATCTTCTTCAAAGGAAATTCAGAATCACCCTGAGAGGCAAGTTGTTTGAACTTTCCAATTATGAGTTTGTAGAAAGACATGCTAGATTATATGATTTTTGGATAAAAAAACATGTTTAGGAAGTTTTGATTTGAGATAATATCAATTGGGATTATAGAACTTATGATTTGGGTTATATATTTTATAAATGATTTCGAAATCTTAGAAAAGCATGTCATTCAGTTGGAGATTAAACTATCTAACTTGAAACCAAGTGAACTCATTCAAAAATCAAAGACGTGAAGTCGTTTTATAAAATGACTAACATTGAATGTGGATTTTAGGTCTGTTTAAGAGGAAATTGGTAGTTTACTCAAGAGTTCTTATGTAAAATCATGTTTTGAACAACTTTGGGATTTTAAGTTTCTTCAAAATTGGATGAGAAAAGCCTCAAATCAGCATTTTATATTTTTGGGCAGAATATAACTTTCTCGAGAAAAAGGATTATCAGGACTTAAAAAATATAATTCAAGCTTATTATAACGATTTCGCATTTTGGACCAGTAGGTATGGTTTGAGGGTAGATATTGAAATAATTAATTAAATTATTTAAATCACTTCGGTTAACAAGAGATGTTAAGAATAATGGGAAATATGAATAAAATGTGAATTATTAGTTCACGAGATAAACTAGAAATATACTATATGTATTTATTGGATGAGTGCATGCCTATATTATGTTGATTGTGATATTATATGTAATGTCATACAAAGATACTTGCTATTTGTAATACCCCATAATTTTAAATGACTTTTAAAATGGGTTATATTTTAAATTAATGGATTAATTAGATGTTATTATTAATTAATTCATTTGGGTTTTATCCGAATTGTGGATATTAAAATGGATGATTCTGAATATTACTTAAAGATATTTAGGTAATATATGAATGTGATGTCATTGATATGACGGTATGATATAAATTCGGTAATTTGTATTTTTAGTCAGATGCGGTATGGGACGTGTCGGGACTAATTTATTAAACTAAAAAGGAAATTTATTTTCTATCAATCTTATAGCCATTTTGACTGCGTCGTTGCGTCCGGAACGTTCGAAATAGTCAGAAAAGTCTATTTGGATGTTAATTTTGAGTCTCAGGTCATTTGGAAATGAAAAAGACAACCCAAAAGGGCATTTTGGTTATTTTTACAAGGGGGATGAATAGTGATTTCGGGTTTTGTCTTATTATAAGTATTTGGAGATTAGTGTATGTAGGTTCATTTCATCTCTTCTACACAAAATTTAAAAGTCATCTTCTTAGAAAGAGTGAAAGGTTGCTTGGAAAGAAAAAAGCTTGCTTGGAAAGGAGGAGAACCAAAGGTCAAAGGTCACCACCGCCATCACCACCTAGGTTATTCAACTCTAAAGGATCAGATCTTCATTAGAGGCAAGTGTTTGATATTTGCAATTTAAGTTCGTATATTGTCCATGTTAGGATACTTAAAAAAAGAGATGATTT
Organism: Sambucus nigra; assembly: GCA_949130495.1. Classification (NCBI taxonomy): domain Eukaryota; kingdom Viridiplantae; phylum Streptophyta; class Magnoliopsida; order Dipsacales; family Adoxaceae; genus Sambucus; species Sambucus nigra. The sequence goes on along the minus strand of OX422215.1, from coordinate 317,141,191 downwards.
TCATGCTTGGAAGATGAAATGATATAGTTGTTAATGGATTTTTGGAATCTAAAAATATATAGGAATTAAACTCATGTTGTAGGTAGTTAGTAATCCAATAAATATTCATCAATCTATGGAAGAAATTCTGAAAATAATTTAGTGTTCTTGAAGATAATATGTTGATAATTTTCTGGAAAAAGAGGCAAAAACGAGTGGAATGAGAAGAGCCAATTTGGAATGTTTAGATCTTCTTTTTGAGTGCATTTGGATGAGATTTAAGAAAAACTCAAAACACATACCTGACTCATTTTTTCGTGTAGAATCCAAATCTGAAGTCGGATTGATGATTTGAATAATTTTTGGATCTGATTTTTCTGAGTATTTAAAATATGAGAATTCATGATGTTGTTTCTTTTTAATGATGGTTCTTATCCCAAAACTTTGTTAGATCTTTGGTGATTGTTAATTGGACATTATGGGACTTAGAAAAGATCAGTAGCCCTTGATAATATATTAATTAATGTGATTGGGATTTAATTGATTAGAATGATGATAATTAAATTGAAAGATATTTCGGTTGCTAGATTCACGTGTTGGATTCTAATTGGTGTGCATGAGGATTAAGGATAGGTCCGGTAGGGCAAATTTAATATAAGGTGAGGGTAGCCTTAGGGTTAAAATTTGAACATCAAGGACTGAGTTTAAGCTCATTATTAATTTTGCAAAGGCTGAGTGTAGTACAAGAGCGTAGTGGTATGGCTCCTGGATAGAGATGGGAGTTTATAACACATTTGGTTGAAAGAGGGTATGAGGTTATCCCGATCGCATAGTTGAAGTTGTCGAACCTCCTCGATCGACAAAGTTAAGTAGTAGTGTATTGGAGGTGTTCCTTGTTTGGATTTCGCTTTGCGAGACGCTCCGCGCATGAACCTTAACGACGTCGTGTTATAGGATGCGAGGATAATTAAATTATGAAGTAAAGATATGATACGTGGAATTTAAAAGAGATATAATGATACATATGGGAATTATCTTAGGGTAGTGATATTACCTTATTGATATTATATTATAGGTATGATAATGCCTATTTGATTGATTGATGATTTATGTGTATGACATACCTAGCTTACTTTCTATCGGTGGGAGGTTTGCGCGTGAGGGCAGTCATATCCTGATGAATCCATGGGATCTTTGATTTGTCGCTCGAGAACATAGGTCTATGAAAGACTTATCGGGGAGTTGATAAGTCCGCTGACTGTGGGTACGTAGGTATGTGCGTGACCCATTTGTATGAGAACTATGTTCGCCTCCAATGATTGTGTTGTTATTTGTGGTTCGAGGAATCTTAACGAACCTTTAGTCCCTTATTCGGAGACAAGCGATATTGGGACATGATAGCAGAGTAATGCATTGCACTGCAGCTATGACTCGGGGTGCCGTATTATATATGAATATATATATAATGGATTAAATGAATGATTGGATTTATTGTGGTTAAATATTCTACTGTGTGATAATTGTAGATAACGGTGAATAGAGAAAGATAATGGAATTCAGTTAATGAATGTTTATTCTTAAAGAATTGAAAAGATTAACTCATATTAATGAGAAATGATTCATGTTAATGAGAAACTAATGATATAAATGAGAAATGTAAATGAATAATAATGTGACGTATGGTATGGGACATACGGGGATTATGATATGGGAATGGAATTATAATATGGAGACTAAAAAAGAGGAACCATTAACTAGGAGGTTAATAGGAAACGTTAAGTGTGCACTCTAGTTGAGAGGTGAGAATGGAAAGTGAGAGTTGGGTCTAACATGTACATAATAAAAGATTTATTGCACTTGTTAAATACTTGTTGTTTTAAAAATCATTTTCACAGTCGGGCTCTGACCCATTTCCTTGCATATTTTCTTTTCTATTGTCTCTTCTATATCAGGTGTCCAGCAACAGGGACGCCAACCTTAGCGGATTATGACAGCCTATGGATTTATGAAGTTTTTCTTAGATCCCTATCTTCATTTGATTGACAGTATTCTTTTAGCTGGGGCATGTCGCCCAAAGGATTCAGTTATCATTTTCTATCGGAGTCAAATACTATGGTATTCGTGTCATTTTAATACATTTGATATTGTTGGGATTACTGTAATGGATTAATATTATTTGGGAATGTTTATTCCAATTGCATTCAAATTATTTTGTGTTATCTAATTGGTTATCAGTGTTGTAGAATAAAATGTATTGTGTTATTCTTAAACTGGAAATGGATTTTGTTAAATTAAAATTTGAAAAGTTTTTAACACCAGCTTAATTGAGTATTGGGTGAGTTGTAAATGTTTTCGACAGTGATGCTAAGAATGAGCCAACTGTATATTCTGTTTTAATTTGGTATGGGGCTGGTCACCCGGTATTTAATTAGGCGGGGTGTTACAGGTGGTATCAGAGCATCAGGTTCTAGTGTCCTTTAGGGTCTGTACGGCTTACAGTGTTTTCAGCTTAGCGTTCTTTGGTGTAGAGCCCTATGTTTAGGATTGTTGATTTCTTTGGTAAGATTTCGTATATATAAGTGAATCTTATTTGTGATCTGGAGTGATCGAACAAAGAAGTATGGCAGATGAGGGCCATTGAATGGATAACAGAGATCTTACTTATGAGGTTATGCAGTATGTTCGAGTATGATGACCGTAGTCGAGGTCACCCCTATTATGGAAAATTGAGGAGAGACATCAGTAGAAGTTCTTGAAATGCGGGAATTGTGTGTGTTACCTAACAAAGGCAATATATTCAAAGGCTTGGAGATATAGTGGAGTGTGGTTAACTAGAACTGAAAATTTGGGGTAAATTTTTTCTTGACTCATCGGAGCAAAGTTATAATAGTGGGATTCAATAACCATCACCCGCAAATGAGGGTATGTTTGCTATCTAAGGAATGATGAGGCATATTAATTTTTGTAGAAATTAATATTGTGTGGGCAAAAAGGGTTGCTAAACTTAGCCTATAGCACTGTTATTTACGTAGACTCACCGACGGGTGTAGGATACCTATATTTTCATGTCATCACGTGGGTTTGATTTTTATCATGGGATTACTTACTTTGGGCATGTCCGAGCATGATGTGACTATTGGCATGCATTGACTTGTGGTATACGAGAGTGTATGTACTACTATTAACCAGCATCTTGTCTTTTAGAGAAGAGTAGATGAGTAGACTCTATTTGAAATCAATAAAAACCTAAAAAAAAAATGTTTAAATCGATTAACCTGATATTTTTTTCTATAAACCAAAATTTTATATACTATTGACTAAGGACCTTAGGAGTTTCGATGACCGACTACTTTAGGAAGTAGTGTATCGGGGTGGTTCCTTGTTTGGATTTCGCTTGCGAGACACCCCACACATGAAACTAATAACCGTTGGGAGTCGAAATAAGTTAGGTCTTTAGGATATGAGTTTATAACCTTTGCGATTTTTTTTATATTGAGAGTGGTACGATAGGGTGTATGGGCGCCCTGGATGGTTAAATGGTAGTAGTTTTCATAATTGTGAAAAAGGTAAGTAGTTGGAACTTTAGGATTTATTTGTTCCATGTGTGAGGCTCAGTTTTCCCAAAGTTTGTCACGAGGACGGTATAGGGAAGATTGGGTAAAATTTATATTCGATTCAGTTGAAACTATATGGTGAGGCTTGGCGTATAACATCGATAGGGATTTTCGTTAATGTACTGTATGGGTGGTACGTCTTAGATTTATTGCGATGTGAGATTTATACTCGGAGTTGACCTTACCAGTATGATTTATATTCCTGAATTTTGAGACAAAATTCTGTTATAAGGGGGGAAGTATGTAATACCCCGTAATTTTAAATGACTTTTAAAATGGGTTATATTTTAAATTAATGGATTAATTGGATATTATTATTAATTAATTCATTTGGGTTTTATCCGAATTGTGGATATTAAAATGGATGATTCTGAATAATACTTAAATATATTTAGGTAATATATGAATGTGATGTCATTGATATGACGGTATGATATAAATTCGGTAATTTGTATTTTTAGTCAGACGCGGTATGGGATGTGTCGGGACTAATTTATTAAATTAAAAAGGAAATTTATTTTCTATCGACCTTATAGTCATTTTGACTGCGTCGTTGCGTCCGAAACGTTCGAAATAGTCAGAAAAGTCTATTTGGATGTTAATTTTGAGTCTCGGGTCATTTGGAAATTAAAAGACAACCCAAAAGGGCATTTTGGTTATTTTTACAAGGGGGATGAATAGTGATTTCAGGTTTTGTCTTATTATAAGTATTTGGAGATTAGTGTATGTAGGTTCATTTCATCTCTTCTACACAAAATTTAAAAGTCATCTTCTTAGAGAGAGTGAAAGGTTGCTTGGAAAGAAAAAAGCTTGCTTGGAAAGGAGGAGAACCAAAGGTCAAAGGTCACCACCACCATCACCACCTAGGTTATTCAACTCCAAAGGATCAGAGGTTCATTAGAGGCAAGTGTTTGATATTTGCAATTTAAGTTCGTATATTGTCCATGTTAGTATAGTTATAAAAAGAGATGATTTTCATGCTTGGAAGATGAAAGGATATAGTTGTTAATGGATTTTTGGAATCTAAAAATCTATAGGAATTAAACTCATGTTGCTGGTAGTTAGTAATCCAATAAATATTCATCAATCTGTGGAAGAAATTCTGAAAATAATTTAGTGTTCTTAAAGATAATATGTTGATAATTTTCTGGAAAAAGAGGCAAAAACGAGTGGAATGAGAAGAGCCAATTTGGAATGTTTAGATCTTCTTTTTGAGTGCATTTGGATGAGATTTAAGAAAAACTCAAAACACATAACTGACTCAATTTTTCGTGTAGAATCCAAATCTGAAGTCGGATTGATGATTTGAATAATTTTTGGATCTAATTTTTCTGAGTATTTAAAATATGAGAATTCATGATGTTGTTTCTTTTTAATGATGGTTCTTATCCCAAAACTTTGGTAGATCTTTGGTGATTGTTAATTGGACATTATGGGACTTAGAAAAGATCAGTAGACCCTTGATAAGATTTGAATTAATGTGATTGGGATTTAATTGATTAGAATGATGATAATTAAATTGAAAGATATTTCGGTTGCTAGATTCACGTGTTGGATTCTAATTGGTGTGCATGAGGATTAAGGATAGGTTCGGTAGGGAAAATTTAATATAAGCTAAGGGTAGCCTCAGGGTTACAATTTGAACATCAAGGACTGAGTTTAAGCTCATTATTAATTTTGCAAAGGTTGAGTGTAGTACAAGAGCGTAGTGGTATGGCTCCTGGATAGAGATGGGAGTTTATAACACATTTGGTTAAAATAGGGTATGAGGTTATCCCGATCGCATAGTTGAAGTTGTCGAACCTCCTCGATCGATAAAGTTAAGTAGTAGTGTATTTGAGGGGTTCCTTGTTTGGATTTCGCTTTGCGAGACGCTCTGCGCATGAACCTTAACGACGTCGGGAGTGGAGAGATGTTATAGGATGCGAGGATAATTAAATTATGAAGTAAAGATATGATACGTGGAATTTAAAAGAGATATAATGATACGTATGGGAATTATCTCAGGGTAGTGATATTACCTTATTGATATTATATTATAGGTATGATAATGCCTATTTGATTGATTGATGATTTATGTGTATGACATACCTAGCTTACTTGCTATCGGTGGAAGGTTTGCGCGTGAGGGCAGTCATGTCCTGATGAATCCATGGGATCTTTGATTTGTCGCTCGAGAACATAGGTCCATGAAAGACTTATCGGGGAGTTAATAAGTCTGCTGACTGTGGGTACGTAGGTATGTGCGTGACCCATGGGTATGAGAACTATGTTCGCCTCCAATGATTGTGTTGTTGTTTGTGGTTCGATGAATCTTAATAAACCTTTAGTCCCTTATTCGACGACAAACGTTATTGGTACATGATAGTAGAGTAATGCATTGCACCGCAGCTGTGACTCGGGGTGCCGTATTATATATGAATATATATATATATATATATATATATATATATATATATATATATATATATATATATATATATATATAATGGATTAAATGAATGATTGGATTTATTGTGGTTAAATCATCTACTGTGTGATAATTGTAGATAACGGTGAATAGAGAAAGATAATGGAATTAAGTTAATGAATGTTTATTCTTAAAGAATTGAAAAGCTTAACTCATATTAATGAGAAATGATTCATGTTAATGAGAAACTAATCATATAAATGAGAAATGTAAATGAATAATAATGTGACGTATGGTATGGGACATACGGGGATTATGATATGGGAATGGAATTATAATATGGAGACTAGAAAAGAGGAACCATTAACTAGGAGGTTAATAGGAAACGTTAAGTGTGCACTCTAGTTGAGAGGTGAGAATGGCAAGTGAGAGTTGGGTCTAACATGTACATAATAAAAGATTTATTGCACTTGTTAAATACTTACTGTTTTAAAAGTCATTTTCACAATCGGGCTCTAACCCGTTTCCTTGCATATTTTCTTTTCTATTGTATCTTCTATATCAGGTGTCCAGCAACAGGGACGCCAACCTTAGCGGATTATGACAGGCTATGGATTTATGGAGTTTTTCTTAGACTCCTATCTTCATTTGATTCACAGTATTCTTTTAGTTGGGGAATGTCGCCCAAAGGATTCAGTTATCATTTTCTATCGGAGTCAAATACTATGGTATTCGTGTCATTTTAATACATTTGATATTGTTGGGATTACTGTAATGGATTAATATTATTTGGGAATGTTTATTCCAATTGCATTCAAATTATTTGGTGTTATCTAATTGGTTATCAGTGTTGTAGAATAAAATGTGTTGTGTTATTCTTAAACTGGAAATGGATTATGTTAAATTAAAATTTGAAAAGTTTTTAACACCAGCTTAATTGAGTATTGGGTGAGTTGTAAATGTTTTCGACAGTGATGCTAAGAATGAGCCAACTGTATATTCTGTTTTAATTTGGTATGGGGCTGACCACCCGGTATTTAATTAGGCGGGGTGTTACACTATCATGGGATATTACGCATAGTGGGTAATCCTATATTTGTTTACCCATTAGGGAGGATTTGGATTCATGCCCTAGAACATAGTGCTTATGTTGTCATTACCTTGAGAGATGGTAGTGTATTAACGATCATTTGGATACATTAGGTATGGACTTCATCCTTATGGTTTTAAGGATTATTTTCCCCTCCATGATGTGTTACCATTTTATAGGTTGAGATGTCACACCTAGCCTTAGTCCTGAATTTGGTACGTGAGGTACATAGGGACTAGATATCAAAGTATGCATGCATCGCGAGTTTGATCTTTTAGATGTTTTATTTTCATAGGACTATATTATATAATGTAATCTATACATATAAATACACTTTCGATAGTCTAATCTAATGTGTGTTGTTAAAGTGCTTATTGCGAATGTTTAAAATGTACTTTAAGTATGTGAACCAAATCGGTTAAAATAATGAGTAAAATGATTAAGAAAGTAAGATAATATTAACGTATTGTATGGGAAATATGAATGAGTTAAGAGATTTATATAAATTTATAAGGATTAATCGAGTGGTCTATAGTTGATTAGGTGAGTATCTTAACTAGGAAGGAATATTATAGTACATTAGGGGTGAGGACATTAAGTGAGGGGTGAGGACTCATGTGAGGACATTAGGTGTGCACATTAAGTGAGAGGTGAGGACTCATGTGAGAGTAAGCATATCTAACATGGATATTTACGTTACTCATAATAAAAATTTTTAAACACTTGGTAAATATTTTAAAACATTTTCGAGGCTCTTACCCGGATCAAATCTATTTTTGCAAAACCTTTTTGGTGTCCATCCACAGGTACACTAGGGTTAGGACATTCATTCCAGAGTTGACGTGCTGCAGTGCTGTGGATACTGTAGGACCTAGATCTTAGACGTATACATCATTCTTGCCAACTAGCTTATGATTCGGTGTTTCCATTTGGGCGTGTTTTCTCATTGTCTAGACTTTACATTTGGTTTTTAGTATTACCTTTATACCAGTCTGTTTGTCTTGGTATTGAACTTGGCTTGTATGACAATTTGTATTTGGATGTGTTTTCCTATTATTATTCTATTCATTTTATTGTGGTCATTATTATTATGGTGGTTGTGTTATTCATTATTGTGTTATTTAGTTATTATTATTCTCTATTAATTAAAATTAACATCTGGCATATTAGGATATTTAGTGATTAAGAAAAAAAATATTTTTTTCGTCGGTGATGATAGGAATGGACCATTTATGAAACCTGTTTAATTAAATAGTAGACTGATCACCTAATATTTTAATTGGAAGGGTGTCACAGTTCGGAGTTGACCAAGGTTAAACGGGGGCCAAAAGTGGCCATTGGTCACTAGACAAGATCGAGATGATATGACTATCCAACAGTTTTGGGCACGGTTTGACCGAAGTACTTTCCTCCCGCCATTCAAACCGAAATTATGCAAAAATTTCTTGATGTTTCCTAGGAAGAGAAAACTATGGCAGAATACGCAGAGGAATTCATGCGCTTAGCCGACTTTGTGACAGATGATTTTAATACAGAGGCTAATAAAGTATCTGATTTGAAAAAGGGTGGACTTGGAGAATTCGACAACATTTGTTGGGTAATCCAACCTTTGTGACTTACTCAGATATGGTCAATGAAGATCTATTGCATTGTATTGATCATCATCTTCACGTGAAAGGGAACAAGAGGTGTGGTAAATCTATCCAGACAAGCAAGAATCGGGGTTGTAACACCCCTAGTACTTCTCAAAATCAACAAAAGAAGGGTGAGAAAAATTCTTAGCCAGGGGATTGTGCTAAATGACTTCGTTTTGGAGGATTTAGAAGGACAATAGGGCTTCATAAATGGCCATCAGGGCTAAGGGAATGATGGTAAGATCCAACAGGGCCGAGGTCAACAAGGATAAAAAGGAGGGAAATTCTATGGTAAGTGCTTTATTTGTTGCAAGTATGGCCACACACATCAGGATTGTCCTAACAAGGGTGAGTTTCCTTAGCAGCAGGGTGTTCATCCAAAATAGGGGAGGATTATTTCTCCCACATCCCACCCAGTGCCTGTGGTAGTTACAGCTTTACTTACCATTATGGAAACTTCACGACAATAGGAACAACTTCAGTATGGGCGCGTGAATAATGTTCATCAGGACGTAATCCCATTAGCACCACCTATAATTGACGGTATATTTCTTATTCATGGGACTATGGGGAATTTTTTATTTAATTATGGGGTGTCACATTAATTTATTCCAACTAGATTTGTTTGGGCCATAGGGCTCTTAGATACGGCTAATAGTACTATTAGTTGTGTAGAATCGCCTTTGGGTAGTGGATTTATCTCCCTAATGTGAGTATAGAGATCGATTAATTGATCTTACTTGTTGATATGCTTGTGTTAGAAATCTCAGATTACAATGCTATTATTTGCATGGCGTGGTAGGTATCATATAGATCATTATGATTGTTTTCGTAGGAGTATTTTTTTTCTATTCTGGTCCAGGAGAAGTTTCTAGTGGAGATGCCTCACCCCAAAGGAGGATCGTCATCTCATTTATATTATATAAAAGAGTAAAGCTCCGTGGGAGTTATAATATCCCTTCAATCGATACCAGTAGTATGTGAGTTTGCTGATTTATTTCAAAAAAATTCCACGGATGCTGCCTAGCCGAGAGATTGCACCAGGCCCTCAACCGATAGCTCGTTCATCGTACCCTATGACTCTAGAAGAGATGGTAGAGTTTTGATATCATATTCAGTAGCATTTGGGAAAGAGTTTCATCGTTATGATTACCTCTCCTTGGGGTGCTCCCGATTTGTTTGAAAGAAGAAGGATGTATCTCTTCGATTGTGCATCGACTATAAGGAGTTGAATAATGTCACGACAATGAATAAATATCTGTTGCTACATATCGATGATTTGTTTGATCAACTTAGGGGATCCTCCTACTTGTCTAAGATTGATTTGAGATCCGTCTATAATTAGTTGTGCATAATGTATAAAGATGTTCCTAAGACTGAATTTTTGTCATGAAATGGGTCTTATGAGTTTAGGGATATGCCTTTTGGGCTAACCAATGCTCTAGTAGTTTTATGGACTTAATGGTCTGAGTATTAAGGGAATATTTAGACCGATTTGTCATTGTTTTCATTGATGATATTTTGTTTTATTCTTAGACTGAGGAGGATCATGCATAGCATATACGTATGGTTTTGTAGGCAATGTGTGAACACAAGTTGTATGCAAAGATAAACAAATGTGGGTTTTGTCTTCGATAGGTACAATTCTTGGGTCACACTATCACTTACAAGGGAATAGAAGTTGATGCGAGTAAGGTATCTTCAGTGAGGGAGTGGGAACAACCCACAATACCGAATCGAGATTCGCAGTTTCTTGGGGTTAGCTACTAATTACTATCGATTTATTTGAGGATTTTCAAAGATTATGGGTCCACTAACAAATCCGACATGTAAAAGGGGAACCATTTAGATGGGATGACTCTTGTTAATTAGCTTTTGACGAGCTAATGGATAAATTTAATTCGACACCCGTACTTGCATTGCCCAGGATAGGGGTAGAATATTTTGTATTTACTGATGAATCCTTACAAGGACTTGACAGTGTACTTTCGCAAGAGGAGAAGGCTATCGCATATGCTTCCCACAAGCTTAAGACTCATGAGAAGAATTACCCTACGTATGGCTTGGAGTTAGCAGCGATTTTGTTGCATTACTGATATGGAGACATTTTTTTTTTGGGGGGGGGGGGGGGGAGGATAAATTTCATCTTTCCTCAAATCATAAGTCATTGAGGTATTTGTTCATGCAAAAAAAATCGAATATGTGACACTGCCAATGGCTTGAATTTGTAAAAGACTATCAGTTTGATAAACATTATAGTACACATCACATTCTAGGACCCCCTAGGTCTCCCTTTAGGTCCCTAGAACCTCCCCATCTCACTATAAACCCTAGGTCGCACTTCGAGTATCGATCTTGAGCTCACTGAGCGCCCTCGGGCCCTGCTTGACCCCGATTGTCTCTATCTTCAGAGTGAAAGCACTTTGAATCTTTGAAGGGCCCTGAATACCCTTTCCAACGGTCCATCCTATGCATGAATTGGCAGAATGATACGAACGAATAGATCATTTTACTATAGAAGATCGATTTGGAGGCCACCGGGCACTCTCGGGCCCCGATTTGACCCCTATTAGCTTCACCGTCAGAGTGAAAGAAATTTAAATCTTCGAAGGTGATAATTTCTCTTTTATGTGTCATTGTTGAAATCCAAGTTAGTCAAAACCTCAAATACCTACAAAATAATAACAATCTCAAGTGTAGAGGTAAGTAAGGATATCAATCCACTTTCAAGGGGGTAAGCTAGAGACAAATTCAATTGTAATTCACTTTTTATTTTCTTTTTGTGCTTTTTCACTTTTCTACTTTTTTTTAGCTTTTCCAAATATTAAACCAATTGGGTGAGGTAATGATTTAAACTAAACTAAACTAAATATGATATAATAAAAATTAACTAGAAAGTTACTAAAATTAAAAAATAAAGTCTAAACTAAAATAAGAGATAAAGTGAGGTAAATAATTGTGATAACAATCAAGGAGTGGGATTACACCACAAATTTTCGCTATTATAATTAATTAATTTAATTTATTTAATTCTCCCAAATTAATATCAGACTTACAAATCAACTCTCGTTGCAAATGTAATTTTAATAGTAACCTTTTAGAAAATTAAGTTTAACACCCCACAACTCTAGAAAATAGATCTACACTTCTTTTAATTAATCACCCGCTAGGATCGATCAATTAGAATTTATGTAAATCTTATAAAATAAATTTAGAGTTGAAATTCAAGTAATAATACCCACTTAATAAACACCTATCTCTAGTTCGAATCTAAAATGGGTATTATAACTAGAATTTTGATTTTCTCTCGAAAATCATACCCTCTCTCGAGGCGTAAATCTATGGGTGAGGGATCAAAATTAACATTCAAAGGAAAATTTCAAGTAATCAAACTAATTACACTAAAATAACATCAAATAAGGGTTTCTCCCCAACCCTTGAAAGAGGATTAGCCTAACATGATATTATACATGATGAACAAATAATCAAAGGCATATATAATAAAAGAGTTGAGAAAGAGAACAAATCTTCAACAAGTCTCCTTGAAATTAGCAGTTTGAACTCTATCATCTTCTATACAATTCAATTACTCACAATTAAATCTCACCAAATATCTAAAAAAAAAAACAAAAACTATTTACAAAATGGTGTTTATCTCTCTACATTTCTCTCTCTAAAAATTCCTATCTAAAAGCTCTTTTCCATATGGGGTCTTTATCTTCATTTATAGTGGGCACATGGAGCATGGGGGTATTTTTGGGAATGGACTTGAGGGTGCATGGTAATGGTGAGGTGTGAGGATAAATGGTAGAGGAAAAAAATCTGATTTGTGACAAGGGTATTTTTGGGTATTGGGTAAAAGAGGTGGTTAGTGGGGGTAAAATGGGTAAATGAGAATAAATGGGTTTTATGCACATGTGGGATTTGCTTTAATTTCGGCCTTGGTTTTGTTGTTTGGCAGGTGAAATTCGTGCTAGGCATTGGACAAGGAACAAATAGGAGATGGGTTAAATGGGTTTTTCGGTTAAATATTGAAGGTTGGGCTGTTGGAGGTTCCGGGTAGAAGGGTAAAAGGGTGTCGGCGAGGGAGACTGCGGGTTTGATGTGGGTTTCTCTGGCGGTGGGAGAAGATCCGAACTCGACATCGGCGGCAAGGGGACCTATTTTGGGGATTGGTTGGGTCGGGCGAATGGGTGTGGGATGGTAGAGAGAGAGTGATGGGAGGGGTATGGCTATGGAGTAAATGGAGGTTTGATTTTGTTGTTGGGTTGGCAATGTAGGGTATTGAAGATGGGGGTGAGAGAGAATGTGGTTGGAGGTAGGAGATGACTTGGGTGAGGGTTGTGTGTGTGAGGGTGTATTTGAGTGAGGTGTGGGTGAGGATGAGGGTAGGTAGTGTTAGGGTGTAAGAGTGTGTATAAAAGTAGGGTGTGTGTGTTTAATTTGTACCCAATTAAAATAATGAAAAATGAAAATAACTAAAATCCTAAAAAATAAAATTAGTAAAAACTAAAATTAAAATAAAATAAAACTTCTAATATATAAAGTAAAACTAAAAGAAAAGAAATAAAACTAAAAATCTAATAAAAATATAAAAACTAAAGATCTAAAAAAAAGTAATATATAATAGAACTAAAAATAGACTCCTAAACAAAAAATGTAAAATCTAATAAAACTAATAAATAAATGAAATCCTAAAAATTCAATTCCTAATAAAATAAGATAAAAATTAAAACAAAAAGTAATGAAACAAAAACCAAAATAAAATTATACTAAATAAAAAGAAATATAAAAAAATAGAAAATAAATCCTAGAAATTCTAAATAAATCTAAAATAAATCCTAAAAATAAAACAAGTCAAACTAAAAAATAATAAAAAAGTACAAAATCAACACACACACGGGTCGGGGAAGGCTAAGGCTAGGATGGGCTAGGTTAGGGTCAGGGGATTGGGTATTTAGCTCCATATTTCACACAATTGCCTTGATTTTAGTGTTTGAACTCTGCAATGCAAAATTTGACCTACAAAATAAACATTTAAGCGCATAAGACCCAAATTGCCGAGAATTAGCAACTAAAGTACGTCTATTCGGGGTATAAATTGTACACTTTGGGGTGCTTATCACACCACCCCCAAACAGAGCGTTGTTAGTCCTCGAGCAACAAGATAGAGAGAAAGAGAAAGATAATTAAACAAAAGTGTACCACTTTCGCGGGCACTTGCGATTGCACTTAGCATGTGCAATAATCCTTTAAACCTATAGGTTGCCCTACAGGAGGAGTTGTGTCTCGTGAGGGTTTGCAAGGGATATACCCATAAAATTCTTATTTGCAAAGATTTATTGAAAGGCAGTCAATCTCTTATTAGACATAGAATGATCGTACAATCCATCACAAGAGAAAATGTTTCAAAAATACAAGCTAGAATGTGTGAAAAGATTAAGCAAAGTAAATACACAAGGCACATCCTTCCTATAACTCAACGTGTGTAGTGTGAATTAGTCAAAATGGGTCGAGTATCACAAGAGTAATTCCTAGATAGCCTTTTCAGAATCAACGCTTCAACTTCAAAATCTCACTGGATATAACTCTCTCAATCGAACTCTCGAGATTTGGGTAAGTGTATCGCTCTTGTGTGTGAGGAGGTGAGTAAATGTAATCAAGTTCAAATGTCTCACACACACATAAGAAAGAACGAACAATTTGAAAGAAAATGATCTCAGAAAATGAATGTTAATCACTATAGTGAGAACATAGAGTTATTGACCACGTCGACTTTCATTTGCCCGAACACCTAGGGGAAAACATGGATGATTGTGGGTGAGGGGAAAATGAGATGGGAAGGATATGATGATATGAGGTAGGATGGTGATAGTGATACGAAGGATGAGTTATGGATGTGTGATGCATAAAAGATGGATGGATATGTGAAAAGAGTGTTCAATACATGAAGAACCAATGTCTTTATTTCAAAATAAGTAACTACACTCTCTTTTTCTTTACTTTTCTTTTTTCTCTATTTTTTTCTGTTTTTTTGCTTCCATTTTTTTTCTTTGTTTTTTGTTTTTCTCTCACTTTTCAAACCAACACGGAAGACATTTGACATTTGAAATAAACACTCTTATTCTAAAAAATGATGATGGATGATATTTGAATGGAGTGGGGAATGTATGATGTGCGAAATATGGAAAAACTGGGAATGTAATGGGTGAAGTGAATGGGTGAAAATCTAGTGATCAGGTCGAATTTCAAGACACGCGTTTCTTACAACTCAAAAAAAATTTCATTCTCAGTGATCAAGACAAAAATTTATTGAAGAATAATGAGATCATACAACAATTAAAGTTCATACCCAAAAGAAGTTGAATCTAACTTGTGACTCGGAGATTGCGTAAAACACTTTGAAAGGGTGAAAGGAATGAATCTCACAAGTTAAAGTCTACACTAGTGATCCTTAAGGTTCTCTTTACAATTGTAGTACTCTTCAACTCTAAACCATATTGACGTGATAAGTGCGCAAATTTTGTTGAGTCTAGGAATTCATAGTGCAAAATGCCTTGTTACGTATTACATAAGCTTTTAGAAAAAATATTCTCTACCTTAATTCCTAGACTTAAAAGGATGGATTATTGAAAATTCACATCAATGAGTGAGATGAAAATAGCTGCACGAAATTTTAAAAATCAGGTTTAAAAACTCAAAAAAAATTCAAAAGAGGTACTGTGGGTACCCGAGATTTAGAACCATGGGCCCGGACGAGTAGCCCAGTCATGGCGACCCAAAGTCCGAGCCCCTCATCTCTTATATTGATCCGGTCTCCCCCACGTTTCCACAATTGGAAGTTATATGGGAGATGGAAAACGTGGAAAAACCCATCACCTCCACTTACCTACATGTACATGTATATATTAAACCCTAGGTCCGGGGCAAAAGGAAAAGTCGTATTCTCTGTAATTACTCTCCGGAGTGTATAGAAATAATATCAACTGCACCACTGTGGACGTAGGCACTTCCTTGCTGAACCAGGTACATCCTTTGTTGTGTGATTGGCATCTTATATTCCTTGTTCCTTCTTGATAATTGCTTCCCTCGTATTTATTTGTGTTGGATAATAATTGTCTCCACAATTGGCGCCATCTGTGGGAAGCGTTGATCTTTCCCTGAGAAGAGCCCACGTCAAGAAAGGAGTTTAAGATGTCTGGTCATAGCAGCAATGCTCCCCAAGCGGGAGATATTCAAGATCCACCTACTCCTCGTAGGATTAGGTCTGAAGTCCGACGTTTAGATCAGAGAGCTCGCCTGGAAAGACCAGCCTCAGAAGAAAGTCAGGGACCTGCGAGGTCCACGCAGATATCCAGGTTGATTGATGCGTACGAGGCAAGGCTCCACGAGCAGAGGGAGTCTTCTCGCAGATACGAGGCTGAGAATGCTCGCTTGAAAAGAAGACTGAAAAGAATGGAGAGGGAGCTTTGTCCTGATAATAGGAGACGCCCATATCGCACTCCTAGCCCTCAGGCGAGAAAATCTCGCAGCCGAGGAAGGAGACCTAGGCGAGAATCTAAAAGGGACGAAGGAGGCGAGTCAGATGATGACCTTCGCGAATAGCTGCGAAGAGCTCGTTTCTACCAGAGCCCTGCTCGCAGCGACGAGAACATACGAAACATGGTCCGCAGGGAGATTGACCAGTATCCCGCTCACCACGGAACAAGATCAACTAGAGAACTCGCGAGGCGAGCTCTCAAAACCCAGATGAAGTCACCCTTCAAAAGAGAAATCGAAGAGGAGAAAGCTCCCAAGAAATTTGCCATTCCAAGGTTCAAGATTTACGACGGAAAAATTGATCCCATCCATCACGTCAGGCAATACCGACAGGCCATGACCCTCTGGAGTCATCGAGATGACCTAATGTGCCGCATTTTTCCCTCGAGCCTTCATGATGTAGAACAGAAGTGGTTCAAAAGGCTCTCCCACCGGTCGATTAAGAATTTCAAATCCCTAGCCGAAATTTTTACGACCCGATTCATTACCAGTAGCTCCCATCCCAAAAGGATGGATCCTCTTATAATAATGAAGAAAACGCCTCAAGAGACCCTCCGAGATTACGCAAAGAGGTACTCAGAGTTATTCAATGAGATCGAGGACTGCGCGGAGGAAGTAGCAGTGGCCTCCTTCAAAATTGGGCTCCCTAGTTCTTCCCTTGTCTACCAGTCCCTGACGAAGAAGGAAGCTATGACTATTGACGATCTAATGGACCGAATCGAGAAATACGCAAAGGTGGAAGATGTCACCCGCCCTAATACAGGAGAAAATGGTCGAGCTAAGCTCACTACCAAGGTAAGTGAGAAAACTGAGAACCAGAGGAAAGGAGGAAAGAACGGAAGAAAAAATGGCTCCAAGAACGGAGGGAACCATGACGCGTCAAAAGTATTCCAGGCGGTCAACACCGTCTTCAAAGAACCAATTTACAAGATTCTCGCGAAGATCAAAGATGAGCCATTCATCAAATGGCCCAGGAAAATGGAAGGAGATCCCTCGAAGAGGAACAATGCGTTGAGATGCGCTTTTCACAAAGAGAGAGGACATAAGACCGAGCACTGCAAAGCTCTTAAGTCTCACCTCGAGGAGTTGGCCCAGTCCGGGCATTTGAACGACTTTTTGGAAAAAAGGGCAGAGAAAATGGCTACCAACAGAGAGGCAAGACCCGACAACGTGCTGGGGGATGATGCTGGACACGAGTTCGCAGTAATCCACGGAGTATCTGACGTCAAGCGGATACAAGGGAACTTAGCTCGAATGGAAATGATAAAACTTACAGCGGTAATGCAGGCTTTTCAAATCGATCCAGCAAAGTCACAGTCAGGAAATCATCGACGAGAAGAGGACGTCAACTATAACAACCATATTATTTTCACGGATAAAGATTTGATGGGATTCAGGACACCACATCATGATGCCCTGGTCATTACACTCAGGATAGCCAACTTTGACATCGACAAGCTTCTCGTCGATCAAGAAAGTTCATCTGAAGTAATGTACCTCGACCTATTCAGGAAATTGAAGTTGAGCGTCGCTAACCTAAAGGAAGATACTATTCCTTTGGTCGGCTTCACTGGAAAAATGACCATCCCCCTAGGTAAGATAGTGCTGCCAGTTCGTGCTGGGATCGTCTCCAAGATGATTGAGTTTTTGGTAGTTGACATCGAATCACCATACCAGCCCATCCTCGGCAGAGGATGGCTTCATACAATAAAGGTGATCTCCTCGACCTACCATCAGAAGCTCAAGTATGTAACCGAGCGAGGAGTAATGGAGATCCACGGTGACCAAGCGATGGCGACGAAGTGCTTCATAGCAGCCATCCGACCAAAGCCAGAGAAGAAGGTCGATCAACCCAGTGAGAAAGTTGAAGAGAGTGTGATACCTTCCAAGTAGCAATTAAAGTATCGAAGACCTGGAGTAGAGG
The DNA here is from genome assembly GCA_949130495.1 of Sambucus nigra. NCBI lineage: Eukaryota > Viridiplantae > Streptophyta > Magnoliopsida > Dipsacales > Adoxaceae > Sambucus > Sambucus nigra. The sequence continues at coordinate 317,123,001 of OX422215.1, read as the reverse complement.
AGACCTGACTCCTCCCCTCCGAGCGTGTCATCGAGAACCTGGTAGAAGTTATAGTCGAAGTTGGTGACAGTAGCATAGTCTTCTTGATTGGAGCATCTCTCACCGACCAAGAACAGAAGGAGTTGACGACCTTACTGAGACACAACATAGATGTTTTCGCATGGGAACCATACGAGCTGCCTGGCATCGATCCTGATATGGTCTGTCATCAGCTGCACGTCGACCCCATATTCAAGCCAGTCACGCAGAAGGCACGAAGAACTGCACTCGAGAAGGCTAAAGAAGTCGAAAAGGAAGTCAAAAAACTGCTAGATGCAGGATCCATACGGGATGTATAATTCCCCAAGTGGTTGTCCAACTTAGTAGTAGTTCTGAAGAATAATGGGAAGTGGAGAGTTTGCATCGACTTCACTGATCTCAACAAAGCACGCCCTAAGGATAGTTTCCCCTTCCCAAAGATATACCAACTAGTAGATGCCACCACAACTCATGAGCGAATGAGTTTCCTGGACGCATACTCAGGATATCACCAGATCCCCTTGTATGCCCCAGACCAGGACAAAATGGTGTTCATCACGACAGTTGGGTTATATTGCTACAAGGTCATGCCATTTGGGCTCAAGAATGCGGGGGCAACCTATCAGCTGCTGGTCACAAAAATGTTCAAGGATCAAATGGGAGACACAATGGAGGTCTACATCGATGACATGCTCATTAAGAGCAAGAAGAAGGAAAATCACCTTTCAGACCTGTCAAAAACCTTCGAAATCCTCAGGAAGTACCGAATGAAGCTTAATGCGAGCAAGTGTTCCTTCGGTGTCCAGTCAGGAAAATTTCTTGGATACTTGGTCAGTAAGAGAGGCATAGAAGCTAATCCATACCAAATCGATGCAATCAACAGGGTACAACCCCCTCGAATAATCCGGGACGTTCAGAAGCTCACTGGAATGCTCGCCGCCTTAAATCGATTTATCTCCAAATCCTCCAAGAAGTGCAAACCTTTTTTCCAGCTTCTAAAGGGGAGTAAACTGATAGAGTGGAGCCCAGACTACTCGCGAGCTTTGGACGAGCTCAATTCCTACTTAAGCTCTCCACCACTGCTTGTAATACCACAGCAAATGGATTCTTTGTACCTGTACCTCTCGGTATCCAATCACACTGTCAGCTATGCGTTAATATGCGAGGTTGCAGGAATCCAACATCCCGTTTACTATGCGAGCAAAACCTTATTAGACACCGAGCAAAGATACCTGTCATTAGAGAAGATCGCCTTTGCACTAGTAATAGCCTCGAGGAAGCTGAAGCATTATTTCGAAGCCCATACTGTCATCATCCTTACATCGCATCCCGTTAAGGCTGTCCTAAGGAAAGAGGACTTGTCGGGCAGACTGTCTAAGTGGTCAATCGAGCTTGGCCAGTTTGACATCCAATTATAACCAAGGACAGCTATCAAGGGTCAAATCCTTGCTGATTTCATAGCCGAATTCACGGGCGAGGAACTCCATGACCAACCTCAACCAAGAAAGAAAAAGAAGAACCAAGCAACAGAAAGAACCTGGAAACTCTTTGTTGATGGAGCCTCCAACTCAAAGGGGGTAGGGGTAGGCATTGTCCTCATCACTCCAGAAAAGACAATCCTCGAACAAGGAATCAGGCTTGGATTTGTAGCCTCCAACAATGAAGCAGAATACGAAGCCCTAATAGCCGGTCTCCAAAAGGCACAAACTCTAGGAGCAAAATGTTTACAGGTGTTCGGCGACTCTCAGCTAGTCTCCAATCAGATAAGTGGAGATTACAATGCAAAGGATGAAAGAATGGCAGCCTACCTCACCTTAGTGAGAGAATTAATGTCAAGCTTTGAAGAGATCAACATCCAGCAGTTTCCCAGGGGGCAAAACAGTCACGCTGATGCCTTAGCAGCCTTGAGTTCGGCAGTTGAATCTGACCTTAAGAGGGTAATCCCCATCGATTTCCTTATTTATTCGAGCATTAACCGCAACAGCAAGTTACCAAACGTGCAACAAGTACTCCAGGTGGGATCAGCCCCGAGATGGATGGACCCCTTAAGGGACTATTTAAAGGATGGCATGCTCCCAGATGATAAGAAAACTGCCCACCAGATAAGAGTCAAAGCTGCTCGCTTTCACTTATCCACAGGAGGCGACTTGTATAAGAAATCCTTCTCCGATCCCTACCTTAGATGCGTCCACCCAGGTGATGTCGAGCAAGTGCTACACGAGCTTCACGAAGTAATCTGTAGAAGTCATATCGGAGGAAGGTCTCTAGATTTTCGAGCAATGAAGGAAGGCTATTAGTGGCCATACATGCAAAAGGACACCGCAGTATATGTTCGCAAATGCCTGAAATGCCAATTCTATGCTCCTGTGGCCCACCAACCCACCAGCGATCTGAAGACCCTGTCCAACCCATGGCCCTTCACCCAATGGGGAATGGACATCGTGGGACCGCTGCCTACTACCATCACCAATCGCAAATACCTATTGGTTACGACTGACTACTTCACCAAATGGATCGAGGCTGAATCCCTGGAAAACATCCGAGATGCTGATAGGATAAGGTTCATATGGAGAAATATAATCACTCGGTTTGGAATCCCACGAACCATCATCACCGATAATGGAACGCAGTTCAAAAGTGGCCCCTTTCAGAACTTCTGTAACGAACATGGGATCAGACACCACTTCAGCTCGGTAGCCTACCCTCAGAGCAATGGCCAAGTTGAAGCTTCCAACAAAACAGTGATCGATGGATTAAAAAAGCAATTGGAGCGAGCCAAAGGCGCATGGGTAACAGAGCTACCCCATGTTCTATGGGCATACCGAACCAATCCTCGGTGAGCAACAGGAGAAACCCCATTTTCGCTGATATATGGCATGGAAGCAGTCATCCCACTAGAAGCAGGTTTGCCAATAATGAGATCCAACCTTGTCGACCAAGGCCTGAATGATGAAGCATTGCTCGCCGAACTCGACCTAGACGACGAGCGTAGAGAACTGGCCCTGGTGAAGCTAGCGAACTATCAGCAACAACTCGCGAAGCATTACAACAAAAGGGTTAGCCCGAGGGCGTTCCAAGTTGGGGACTATGTTCTAAGGAAGGTCCTAGGCAGCACAGTGAAGTCGTCAGACGGAAAGCTAGGCCCAAACTGGAAAGGACCCTTTAAAGTAACTAAAGACGATCTGCAAGGTGCCTATCACTTGGAAACGATGGAGGGCAGAGAAATACCACGAGCATGGAACGCAGCTAATCTCAAGAAATTCTATTTTTAGATCTTTTTCTTATATTTCTTTTGTTATGAGGACAAAAGTTCATTTTTCTTATTACTAATGAAAGTTACTTAGTTGGTTACACTCTGATTGGTGACAGTTGCATTCATCGCACATCTTTTCGAAATAACAAGCACCTTGATCACTACAGCAGGGGAATACCTCTCCTTAGGTCATCATCATAAAAAATGAGAGACCTCTTAGGCAATATATAAAGCCCCTGGCAATATATAAAGCCCTACAGAGGATTCTTAGTCAATACGACCAAATCTTATACTGGACATCAAACCTACTTCGGTTGAACAAAATCCTGATCGGATGAAGACATCCAACACCAGGTGTGTCCTCGCCAATTGCCCTACTTAGGCCTAAGGGAGTGTGACGACACACCCTAAAAGTTAAGGTGGGGTACAATGGTACTTTGATATTGTACTGGACTGGGGGGACACTTGCATGACAAAACAGAAGAAATCATAAAGCAGCAAGGATACGAAAAGTAGGATATACACATTTATTTGGCAAAATTGCCCCAAAACACAAACTTTTCATTAATCCATCTTATAACAATGATAACACATGTTTAGTCGGCGAGCTCGCCCAAATCATTTACATTATCAAAAAAAAAAATATATATATATATATATACAACAACTGGCAAAATCTTAAGGGGGTGGAGGCCTCCGAGCAAGATAATCAGCCACTCGAGCTTTTCGTCCATCATCAGGAGCAGGAGCAAACTCTTCCACAACCTCATTCGCATCTGATTCCAATAATTGCAGAGGAGTAGCATCGATGGGGATCCATCGATCGTCCCTCATGAATGGGTTGGACATTAGAGTGTAAGAAGACATCTCATGACGATACCATAGCACCGAGTTCCTCGAAACTTGCAGCTCCTTCAAGGCACTTAGCCATCCCCTGATGAAAGAAAGCTCCTCAAACTCAGATAGCCTTGTTGGAGCATCCGACCAGCCTTGATCATAACCATCAGCCCACGCTTGCCGAGGACCTTTCTTGAATAAGTTCCTCAACCGGGTGACGTCCCTTTGAAGCCCAGCAGCGATTACATATGCTCGCCGAACATCACCGCAGAGTTCTTCCATTTCCCTATCGCAAAGTTCTTCTCCTTCCCTGCTTCTTCTCCTGGTGATCCTACTAGCTCGCGGAAGGGGAGGGCGGGTGAGACTTCGCGACATGGGAGGGGTAACATTATGATCACCTCCAGCTCGCGATGATGAGGAGACTTGTAATACTACTTGAACGGTGCTCGGTGCGTGCTCCCTAAGTTGAAAGACTTCCTTCCTCAGGACTTCGTTCTCCTGCTGAAGGAACTCCCCAACTTGGTTGACCTCGGTGGCCTCTAGGAGTCTTCTTCTCAGCACATTGACTTCCTCTTGCACTGAGGCACCAATGTCCTCCATCTCTCGGAGCCTGTCCTTCAGCCTAGCCACTAGCTCGGATTGTTACTTATATTTTTGATTTCTAGACCTAAGGGACTTGCAAACCTTAACAAAAGCCTGGCGAACTTCAGGGCTCGCATTGGGACCAAGGGTCCTACCCAACTGGGAAGTAACAGGAATGTAATCATCCACATCAACTAACTACAAGTGAAAGAAAGATAAGGGAGAGAAATAGATCAGCACTAGCAGAAAGGTTGCATTTCATTAATAAAAATTGAAGTTACATCAGACTGAAGAAAGAAAATTTACAGACTACAAAATGTAAAAATACAAAGACCCTATCAATTAGCAACCTCAGGAGGCCCAGAGGTGGATGGCCCTTTCTCCTTATCAGCATCAGTAGGAGCACTGTCCTCGGCAAGGATGACCTCTATCCCCTCAGCAAGAGAAACGCCAGCAGGAATCACCTGAGGAGCAGGATCAGAGCCTTCAATAGCTGGGGCAGGGTCCTCGTCTACGACTGGCCTCGGCCCTGGGTCGTGCTCGTCGAAAAGTGGGGATGCAATATCCACCCTAGTAGCTACGAGAGCCTTATCCCATCATTTCTTAAAGTTCAGACGACTGATATAGCCTATCTGAACATCAGCATCTTCGTATGTCGCAGCCCAGCTGGAGTAGTAAGATTCTTCCTTGGCAATGAAAGCCTCAGACTCCTTCTTCTTTAGCTCTTCAACAAGCACCCTTTTCTCCTCCAGCACGGCAAGTTTGCTCGAGAAAACTTGGTCGTAGGCCTGCCTCATCTCCCTTAGATCTGTGATCGCCGCATCTTTCTCCATGTTCGCAGTAGCAAGAGCCAAATCGGATGAGATCCGAGCAGAGTCGATAGCCTTAAAACTGGCTTCGAGATCCTTACCCTTCAGCTTCAGGGTAGAGTTTTCTTGCTCCAGTTCACTGTTCTTCTTCACCAGCTCATCGCGTGAACGATACAGCATGGCGAAGTCAGTAATAAATTGCGAAAAAGAAAAGATATTAGAAGAGGAAAATGAGGGAAGTCAAAAAAATGCAAGAGAAAAAAACCTTACCAGAGCAAGCCTCTGACTAGCCTGAAGAGCCAGGTGCTCTGAACCTACTGCCCTTTGGCGATCAGCCGGGAGGAAAGCTCTCTCGAGCAGAGCCGGGGCCAGCTGAGGAGAAATTGCCACGGAGGCCCCTTCAAGCAGAGTGGATACTGGGACAAAGGCCTGCCCAGCCTTCGTCCTCGCCTTAGCCCTTCTCTTCTCTTCCTCCTTCTCGCTCTCCCTCTTCTTCCTCTCCTCTCCTTCGCTCTCCTCTTCTCTTCTAACTTCTTCTTCTCTTCTTCCTTTTTCCCCTCTCTCTCTCTCACCAGCTCCTCTTCCTTCCTCGTCCTCTCCTGCTCCTGAGCGAAGGACTGGGAACCAGTAGCCACGGAGCACGTGGTCCTCATCATCATCGTCTCTAATCAAGTTCTTCCTCAGAGGAACCATATCTTCACTTGAGCTGCTAGAAGTGCTCGATAATCTCCGAGCTTCAGAAACCTCCTCACAGTCAGAGGAACTGCTACTATTAAAGCTCCTTCCACCCAAATTGCTCACGGCACCTGCAAAGTCACTCTCAGAACTGCTCTCCTCCTCGTCCAGTTGGATAGGCTCTGCAACAGTATCTTCGAAGGAATCGAACTCTGGTATACTATCCACAGGCCTCGCTATGAAGCTGGAGCCAACGTTCTTATAATCGAGCAGGAAGGCAGAAGATCTGGGGTGCTCGCCGTCACCTAAGGGCTCCCTGATTTTCCAAGCCTTTACCAATTCTGAAAGACGGACCTCGTTGAGTGAAATTCCAAGTTCTTTGACTTCGCTGCGCAAGAAAAAGCAAAGAAGAGTTAGAAGGTTCACAAATCAGCAAAAGTTAAAACAACAGTACAATGTCTACCTATATATTCCTCCCCGTAAAAAGGAACAGAGAACCTCTCAGACCTCGACCCTTCAAATTGGGGAGGGAACTGTCAATTCCTAACAAGGAAACCTTCTTTCCAGTAGTCCTTATTGGAACCAGGTAGGTTTACTACCAATACCCTATCAGGGCTCCTAGCTTTCAGGTATAAGACACCTGAACTAGTTTGAGAAAAGGAGTAACAGAAATAGACCTCAGCAAGTCCTAAGCTAGTACCATACAACTGATTTATCCTATGGACGCCATTTACTATTTTCCATACATTGGGCGAGCATTGTGCAGGAAAAATATTGAAATAGCCAAAGAAGTGCAGGAATAAATCATTGGGAGGGAAAGTGAGTCCCCCCTGGGAAAGTAACAGAACATGGATCCAGTGAGCATCATCTATATCCCTAACATTCCTAAGAGGGGAGGCAAAACACTCAATATCTACCCACTCAGGAATGTTGTAAAATTTCCTAAATTTAGAGATTGTCCTATTCCCAATCTTTGCTATTAGAAGACCCAAGAAAAGCTACAAACCAAAGAGAAAGTACAAGGAAAGGGCATAAGAAACTTACAAAATAGAAGACCGGTTCAGATGATGAAGAAGCACGAGCTCAGACAACTAAGAAATAATGGAAATGGAAATTGAGAGAAGAAGGTACGAGGCGCTAAAGTTCTCAAAAGATAGAAGAGTACTAGAAAGGCTGAAGCGACGAGAGAAAAAGTGGCTATCCCAACAAACCTTCAAATTCTAATCATAGCGCACAATAAGCGAAGCGGGTGCTGCCAAATCAACTTCACAGTTTTCGAAGAATCGCAAATCAGCCATAATGGCTGATCATTTAAATCCATTGAACCCATAAACATGGCCCAACAAATTTAGGGGCAATTGTGGATACCTGAAATTTAGAACCATGAGCCAGGACGAGTAGCCCAGTCATGGAGGCCCAAAGTCCGGGCCCCTCATCCCTTATATTGATCCGGTCTCCCCCACGTTTCCACAATTGGAAGTTATACGGGAGATGGAAAATGTGGAGAAACCCATCACCTCCACTTACCTACATGTACATGTATATATTAAGCCCTAGGTCCGGGGCAAAAGGACAATTCGTATTCTCTGTAATTACTCTCCCGAGTGTATAGAAATAATATCAACTGCACCACCGTGGACGTAGGCACTTCCTTGCTGAACCACGTACATCCTTTGTTGTGTGATTGGCATCTTATATTCCTTGTTCCTTCTTGATAATTACTTCTCTCGTATTTATTTGTGTTGCATAATAATTGTCTCCACGGGTACGATTTTGATAAAATTTCCCAACCCCAAACAAAAAGGAACATCGTCCTCGATGTTAAGTAAAATGATTTTTTTAAAATTAAGAGAATAAGGTAGGAAAGAGATTACCAGAATCAATCGCTAATGAAGTGAACAGATGTAGCCAAGAATAAACTTGAATAAGAAATGAGAAAAAAAATGTGTACAAGTCTATAATCATGGTAAAATATAGGGTGATGCGAAAACACCACCCCCAAACAGAATCAGGCCCATACCAGAAATGTGGGTTGCCTCCCGGTAGCACTAAGTTTAATGTCTACAGCCAGACCGAACCATTTCTCACCCAAAAGATAGGAACTAGGAAAGCTCGGAGTGATAGAAAAATTTGGGTAATGAGAATCACCCCCAAACAAGACTAAAGCTTCAGTCTTGTTGCATGAAGGATAAAGTGGTCAATGCACTTGTATGGAAAAGTGCATCTCATGATGCAAAGCATCGGTTGACCATGGGAGGGTGGGGATTTGGGTAAAAGTGAGAAAGTCATGGGTTGTGAAGCATCGATCACGGGCCTTATTGAGCCGGAAGGTGAGGGAAACTAGGGCCCTATACGCATGGTGCTCAAGTTCGTGAGCAAGACAAAATGGTGTGGAAATAGTGATGGGGTGGGTCTCATAGAAATGACACAACCGTTATATAAACGTGCGATGGTAATGATCGCGCCGTGACACGCCAGGGAGCTGTTGAGAAGAAAAATCAACACCACAAGGAAGCAGTGTGCATGGAGGAACAAGCTAGGTGATAAGGAAGTAGAGAGTATCACTACAAATACTCTCATGGGTGGGGGATGGTTTCAGGTGAGGATCTAAATGTGTATATGGAAACTTGCAATGTGTAAAATCAAGATCCAAACCAGGTGGTGGGATAGAAGGGATAATGGGTGGGTCGGGTGGGATAAACGATGGAGGAAGATGATCCAACTCAAAAGCGGGAGACACACACTCCTCATGAGGCGCGGAGTGATCCACAAGGGAACTCGTAGGAGGAAGTGTGGTATATATTGATGGAGTGGTCAACTTCTCCATAAGAGTAGCATCGGTGAATGCGGTGGGTGGGTAAGATGAGGCACCAAGATAATAGATAGAGGATTCATGAAAAATATCGGGCTCAAAGGGAGCTATGCATGATGGGACATCATCCATATCCGAATAGGTAGGAACTATCACGGATTCTATCTCGGGAAAATGGTGAACACTCGTACACAGATCGAACCTAAAAGATATGGTCATGTCAGAGACATAGGCAATTGGGGCATAAGGTAAAATCTCGGGCATAATTTTGGATATTTCAGTAGTGGGAACCACAATGATGGGTTCATTTGGATATGGTGGGGTTGGATCAAGCTCACTATCGAAAGGTAAGTCAACACAATTGTCGACTTGGGGCCCGGACCATGGAATGGTCTCAACTTTGAGATTCTCGGGGTGGTAGGGTTGGTCACACTCAAAATCCGTGTCGCAAGAGGACACATCATCACACACTCGGGTGCAATAATGGGTTGATCCATGGGAATTTCTGACTCTCTTGCACACTCTAATTCATTTAATCTTTGTTAAGGCCTTTGGAGAGATTGAGTTTGAAGTTGAGTGGCTTGCTATTTGTCGAGTATGAACTTTTTCAAGAGGCTTTTGAGAGTGGATGTGGAGGGTGGTGGTGTTGGATTTACGGGTGGTGGCAGTTGTTGAGGTGGACACAACTCCCTATGATCATGGCTATATGGAGAATACTCAAATTAAGTGTGTGGAGTTAGGTCAAGTTCATCAAAGACGAAAGGATCGCTTTCGTGATGGACAATTGGTTGATGCTCATAGGGTGCATAGTGAGGTAACTTATTGTGAACGGGTGCACAAGGTCTCCATGACGATTGTGGGAACGTGTGAGGATCCTCAACATGGGGTGGGATTCGCATTGCGTGAAAGGGTGATCAGGCCTCCACGAATAGCTCGGGTACTCACACATCTCAGGATTGGTTATATCATGACAATGGGCCAAGGTGGGTTTCAAAACAGTGCCATATGGATACACATGTTCCATGGTGGGTTAAGATGTATATGGAATGTAAGGGCACTTATGGGTAATGTGATCGGCATAATAACAGTGGGTGAACAACAAAGGAGGAGACACGTCAACACTTGACACCGAGGGTGTGTGACACCCCACCTAATTAAGTACCAGGTGATCAGTCCGCTATTAAATTATAATCAAGGTGAACAGTTGGTTCATTCTTAGCATCACTGTTGTAAAAATAACTTTCCAATTAAACACCCTAAATAATTAAGCTAAGTGTCAAAACCATTTTAGACATTACTTTCCAAATTTTATTTTAAAGACCAGCATTTTAAAACTTAACATAATTCATAGTTAAAGAATCACACAACAACTATTCTGGAACATATAATCCAAACAATTAAACATTCAACTGATTGATTCCAACATTTAAAACTTAAAGAAAAACATACTGACAATAATAAATCCCAATGTGTAAATACTGGAAATAAACGAATCACAATGTCCAATAAAACAACTGAATAATGGAAAAGGGCGACACATGCCCAAACTGGATAAAATAGTGCTAGGAATGAAATCAACAAAATTGAGATCGTCTAAGCAAGAGGCCTGCAACTCCCACCTAAGTTGCAGTTCGTTCCTTCCAAAGGATCCTATGCAAGACGTCCATGTGGCTGGGCACCTGTAATATATACATATATATATACAAGAGAGATAAGAAAATAGGAAATGGGTCAGAGCCCGATTGTAAAAACAGTTTAAAATTTATTTAGCAAGTATTTAAAGTGCTACCGGCTAATGCAACCAACATATTAGTGCGACACTCCCTTCAGAAATTCTCACCTCTCTTCTAATGTGCACACCTATCGCACTAATTCTTCCCATCAGTTTAACTTATCTTATCTTAACTTGCTCATGATGTTTCAAACCGAATTTCAAATGGTTAAGGGGTTAATTTTATTTAAAAGCAAAGTTCTCAATTAAACCATATTTAATAATAAAGTTTCTCAGTAATATATCATGCTTTTCAAACACTTATACCCAAGTTGAATTAATTGTTCATTTCTTACATACTGATAAGCACCCAAAACTGTACAATTTATGCCCCGAATAGACGTATTTTAGTTGCTATTTCTCGACAATATGGGTCTTATGTGCTTAAATGTTTATCATGCAGGCTTAACTGTAGTTGCGGTGCCAAAAGCTACATTTCAAGGTCAATTGCAGTTAATTAACCCTTATCCCGCAACCCTAACCTACCCTAGACCTAACGTAAACCTACCCCGAGCCTGTGTGTGTTTTAGTTGTGCCCTTTTATTATTTTTTAGATTTTTAGTTTGAGTCATTTTAATTTTAGGATTATTTTAGAATTTTTTAGGTTTTATTTCCTCTTTTTAGGTTTTATTTCTATTTTTATTAATATAATTTTATTTTATTTTATTAAGTTTTTAGTTTTAGTTTTTATCTTATTTTATTTTATTTTATTAGGATTAGTTTTTAGGAATTTAGTTTTATTAGATTTTATTTTATTTTATTTTTATTTTTTTAGGACTTTAGATTTAAGTTTAATAGATTTACATTTTTCTTTTCATTTCTTTTTAGTTTTAATTTTTTTTTTATTTTGAGTCTTTATTTTATAGGAATTTAATTTTTAGATTTTTAGTTTTTATAGTTCTTATTAGTTAGATTTTATTTTTATTTTTAGTCTTGTTATATTTTTAAGGGTCCAAATGACACACACACATTTATCCTAAAACCTAACTTACTCTCTCACTCACCCTCACCCTTAATCCTATACACCCTCACCCCACACTAATATACCCCTATCATCTTCAACCTCACTCTCTCAGCAACCCATATCCAAAGACCCACCATCTAACCCAAACCCATTTCACTTCCAAAGTCCTACACGATTTCTTCTCAGCAAGATAAAAATCAAAACAATTACCCCACATGCCTAATAACCACCTTATAACCCCTTTAGATCCGGCGACGACCTTCTCTCACCTGCGTCATCTCAACTGATAGCCCTTCACCGACGGCATCTAACCCCGCCGGTGACCATCCCCTTCTCACTCCGCCAAACAGCTCCTCCGCCGCTACCTGCTGCCTCGGGCCGCGGTAGTCCCCGAAATCGCGAGCTCAACCCCAGCTCCGGCCCCGAAACCACTGTCGGCAGCCCCCTCTTGTCCCTTACCCCAGCGACGCAGCTGCTCACTCCGGCGGGCTGCCCTGCAGAACCCGATTCGCCGACCCCCTCTCTCTCTCAACCAGCAGCTCCGGCGACGTCGCCTCCCTCCGGCGGTACCTTATCAATCCAATCTCCAAACCCGATTCAACCCCATACCCATTTCCCATATCTCTTTTGCTCCAAACCCTTGCACGATTTTCTTCACTTGCCAAAACCAACCTAAAACCCATGTGCCATTAACCTTTTAACCAATTTATCCATTATACCCCAACTAACCACCCAAAACCAAATCCCAAAATTACCCCTCAACCCAAAACGGATTTTTTCCAAATATCCTCACACCTCACACAATCCATGCACAATTGTGCATTTTCTTCATATTACCCTCACCAAATATTCTTACACCTCACACCCCTCATGTGCACATCCTTATTTTCCCATATTTGCCCCTTAGCTCCATTGCATATAAAAGAAGACCTCAAGACCATTTAAAGGAAATCATCAAAAACTAGAGAGCTTTGTAGAGAGAAAATTCTAGAGAGAGATAGTTTAGTTTAGAAAATAAATTTTTGTAAATAGTTTTTCATTTTTCATTTTTAGATATTTGTGAGATTAAATATTGTTAGAGAATTAATTGAGTGGATAGTTGATTTCATATCATTTGGAAGATCAATTAAGAGGTGTATGCTTCAATTTCAAGGATTGGAGTTCAACATAATCAAAGAGATTTGGTTTGATTGTTCTCTTCCCTTCTTTTATTATTTTATGCCTTTGAATATTAATTTGTCATATTTTATACCATGTTAGGCTAAAACCCCTTTCAAGGGGTGGGGTGAAACCCTTATTTGATATTATTTTAGTTTAATTAGTTTTCTTACTTGAAATATCCATTTGAATGTCAATTTTGATCCCTCACCCTTAGATTTACGCCTCGAGAGAGGGTAAATGATTTTCGAGAGAAAATCAAAATTCTAGTGATAATACCCATTTTAGATTCGAACTAGAGATAGGGGTTTCTTAAGTGGGGTATTATCATTTGAATTTCAACTCTAAATTTAATTTTTAAGATTGACATAAATTCTAATTGATCGATCCCAGCGGGTGATTAATTAAAAGGAGTGTAGATCTAATTTTCTAGAGTTGCGGGGTGTTAATTTTAACTTTCTAAAAGATTACTATTCTAATTACACTTGCAACGAGAGTTGGTTTGTAATTTTAATATTAATTTGGGAGAATTCAAATAATTAAATTAATTAATTAGAATAACTAAAATTTGTGGTGTAATCCCACTCCTTGATTGTTCTCACAATTATTTACCTCACTTTATCTCTTATTTTTTAGTATTAGACTTTATTTTCATTTTAGTTACTTTCTAGTTTGTTATTATCATTTTACATTTAGTTCATTTTAGTTTAGATATCACCTCACCCTTTTGTTTTAATATTGAAAAAGCTAAAAAAATAGAAAAGTGAAAAAGCTAAAAAAGAAAATAAAAAGTGAATTACAATTGAATTTGTTCCATGTGCTTTACTCCCTGGAAAGTGTATTGATACCCTTACTTACCTCTACACTTGAGTTTATTATATTTGTAGGTATTTGAGGTTTTGACTAACTTGGCTTTCAATAACGACCACACAAAAAAAGCCTAGTTATCAAATGGCGCCGTTGCCATTCTTGGGATTGTGAAGCTCAGAAAAATTTCATATTGTAGTTCATTTATTTTTTGTTACACTTTATTATTTTTTTGTACCATTTTTTTTAGAAGGCTTGTATTTAGGATTATTTCATTCTTGGCTTGTATTGCGGTGCATAGAGACACCATTAAATTTTCATTTAAATTTGTAATAATTCAAGTCAAGCGTGATAGGGAAACCGGACAACGTAGAGAGAGGGCGCCCATTGGCGAGGATTTAGAAGTCTCTCTACCTTGGGTCGGTAGGACTCCCGGGGATGACTGAGATAGGCGTAATCTCCCCCCGGTTGACTCAAATTTTTCGGCACCCCACGGCCTAAAAACCGTGGGAGGTATATTTCTCAAACTCTCGCGCCTCTCCTGTTAGCGAGTCAATTCTTTTGTGTGCTCTTGTGTGCTCTTATTTGATTTTATTCTCGTATTTATTTTTGAATGGTGTGATGAATTAATTAATTAAGACCTACACCCGGTCACTCACGAGAAGGGATTTCATCACCCGACTCACTCGCTTACCAATTGTGTGCTACCCTATCCATCATTAAATTTAAAATCAATCAACTAGGTAGCCCACTAGGAGAATATTTTTGCAAAGGCGATCACTCATATTTCCGTGATTTTTATCGCCCGCGGACTTAATTAAAATTTGACTACCCTCTCACTAAATTAAAAGATAAAATTTGCTATGTGCTAGTTAGGATTTATTCTTGACTTGTATGTGTGTCCAATTCATTTTTTTTGGTAGTCGGTTTTAGTTATTCCGTCCAAATTCAAGAGTCCATATTTTCCCCACCTTTTCTTTAAAAAAAAAAAATATATCCAAAAATCCAAAAATATTTTCTTCCTTTATTTTTCACAAAAATCCAAAAATATTTTCTTTCTTTCATTTTACAAAAATCCAAAAATATTTTCTTTTTCTCATTTTTAGAAAATCTAAAAATATTTTCTTTCCTTTTGAAAAAATTCCCCCCAAAAAAAAAAAAAAAAAACTTAAAAAAAAAAATATTTTCTCTCCTCATGGCCGAAGAACGTCCTTTACGGGACTACTTTGGTCATTTTTCGTTGACAAGTGACACGTGTGAGAGTGGTCCTGAGCGATCTCTTTATGATATTCTTCATGATTTCACCTCTCTCACGAGTACTGTTGGTACTCTTGACCCATCTATGCACGCACAACCTATTCCATCACCCTCGGTGTCAAGTGTCACTGTGCCTCCTCCCTTGTTGTGCACCCACTGTTCTTATGCCGATCACATGTCCCATGAGTGCCCATACTCTTCATATCCCTACGCACCCACCATGGAACATGTGTATCCATATGACACTGTTTCGGAACCCACCTCGGCCTACTACCTTGCTATACCTAATCCCGAGTTGTGTGAGTCCCCGAGCTATTCGCGGAGGCCTGCTCACCCTTCCACACAATACGTATCCCAACCCGATGTTGTGGATCCTCACACGTTCCAACAGTCGTCATGGCAACCTTGTGCACCCAGTCACGATCAGTTTCCTCACTACGCACCCCATGAGTATCAACCATCTGTCCATCACGAGAGCAATCCTTTCGTGTATGATGCACTTGGCCCCACCCCACACACTACATTTGAGTATTCTCCATACACTCCCGATTATAGCGTGTTGTGTCCACCTCAACCACCACCCATCATTCCACCACCACCATCATCCACATCCACTCTCGAAACCCTCTTGCAAAAGTTCATACTTGAGCAAGAGCAAGCCATTCAAACTCAAGCTCTCCAAAGGCTTGAACAAAGGTTAAATGAATTGGTGTGTGCGCGAGAGTCAGATATTCCCATGACCCCACCCATCGTTTCCACCGAGTGTGACGATGATGTGTCCCCTTGTGACACAGAATTTGAGTGTGACCAACCCTACCAGCCCGAGAATCTCGAAGTTGAGACCATTCCATGGTCCGGGTCCCAAGTCGACAATTGTGTTGACATACCTTTCATTAGTGAGCCTGATTCAATCCCACCATGTCCAAATGAACCCCACCTTGAGGTTCCCACTCCCGAGATATCCAAAAACATGCCCGAGCTTTTACCTTATGCCCCAATTGCCTATGTCTCTGACATAACCATATCTTTTAGGTTCGCTCCGGCTACGAGTGCTCACCATTTTCCCGAGATAGAATCCGTGATAGTTCCTAACTATCCAGATATGGATGATATCCCACCATCCATGGCTCCCATTGAGCCTGATATTTCTAGTGAGTCCTCTATCTCTAAGATTGGTGCCTCGCTTTATCCACCCACCCCATTTACCGATGCTACTATTATGGAGAAGTTGATCACTCCATCTTTAGAAACCACACTCCCTTATGAGTATTCCTTTACTCCTCCCAATGAGTGTGTGTCTCCCACGCTTGAGTTGGATCATCTTCCTCCACCATTTATCCCACCCGACCCACCCCATTGTTCCTTCCACCCCACCACCTGGTTTGGATCTTGATTTTGCACATTTCAAGTTTCCATTGACATTTTTAGATCCTCACCTAAAACCATCCTCCATCCACGAGAGTATTTTTGGTTCTACTCTCCACCGTGACATCTAGCTTGTTCCTCCATGCACACCACTTCCTTGCGGTGTTGATTTCTCTTCTCAACAGCTCCCTGGCGTGTCACGACGCGACAATTACCATCGCCCATTCATAGAACGGTCATGTCATTTATATGAGCCCCATCCAATTCCTATGTCCAAACCATATTTCCTTCCTCACCAACTTGAGCACCATGCTTATAGGGCCCTAGTTTCTCTCACCTTTACGCTCAACAAGGCCCGTGACTGATGCCTCTTCACCCTTACCTTAATACCCATCCGCCCTTGGTCCACCGATGCTTTGCATCGCGTAATGCACTTCGCCATACAAGTGCATTGACCACTTTAGCCTGTTTCCAGCAAGACTGACGCTTCAGTCTTGTTTGGGGGTGATTTTCATCACCCATTCTTCTGCCGCCCTGCGCTTTCATAGATCTTATCTTTAGGGTGAGATTTCATCGGTCTAGCTGAAGACATTAAACTTAGCGCTACCGGGAGGCAGCCCGCATTTCTTGTACTAGTCTCATCCTGTTTGGGGGTGGTGTTTCACATCACCCTATGTTTTACCATGCTTATAGACTTGTACACATTTTTTTTCTTATCATTTATTCAGGTTTATTCTTGGCTTCACATGTCCACTTCATTAGCGGTTCATTCTGGTAATCTCTTTCCTACCTTATGCTCTCAATTTTAAAAATCATTTTACTTAACATCGAGGACGATGTTCCTTTTTGTTTCGGGGTGGGGAATTTTATCAAAATCGTACCTCTTTTGAAAATTTTGATTTTTAAACCTGATTTTTAAAATTTTCGTGCAGTTTCTTTCATCTCACTCATTGATGTGAATTTTCAATCATCCATCTTTCTAAGTCTAGGAATCAAGCTAGAGAATATCTTTTATAAATAGCTTATGTAATACATAACAAGGCATTTTGCACCATGAATTTCTAGACTCAACAAAACTTGCACACTTATCATGTCAATACGGTTTAGAGTTGAGGAGTACTACAATTCTAAAGAGAACCTTAAGGATCACTAGTAGAGACTTGAGCCCGTGAGATTTGTGCCTTTCACCCTTTCAGAGTGTTTTACGCAATCTCCGAGTCACAAGTTGATTCAACTTTCTTTGGGTCCGCACTTAATTGTTGTATGATCTCATTTTCTTTCATAAAATTTTGGTTGATCACTGAGAATGACATCTTTTTCGAGTTGTAAGAAACACGTGTCTTGAAATTTGTCCCGAATACTATATTTTCATCCATACACCTACCACTTTCCACCCATATCACATTTACCATTCACTCACCCAATACATTACCATATTCTACCCTTTTTCCATATTCCCCACATCATACATTCCCCACTCCACTCATATATCATCCTTCATTTTTGAGAAAAAGAGTGTGATTTCAAATGTAAATGTCTTCATTGTTAGTTTGAAAAGTGAGAGAAAAACAAAAAAAAAAGAAAAAAAAGAAAAAAAATAGAGAAATAGAAAAATAGCAAAAATAGAAAAGAAAAAGAAAAAGAAAAGAAAAGAAAGAGAGTTTGTAGTTAGTAATAAAGACATTTGTGCCTAAAGTGTATACACTCTTCTCGCTCATCCATCATATATCCATCATTTTACACATCAACCCCATTCTACATCACTGTCCTTGATGTCACCATTATATCCTACATCACATATCCACCATCCATCATATCAACATCCCATCCTATCTCACTATCACCATCCATATTATCCCACATCATCATATCTTTCCCATCTCATTTTCCCCTCACCCATATACATTCATGTCCCCCTAGGTGTTCAAGCAAATGAAAGTCAACGTGGTGAATAACTCGACGTTCTCACTATAGTGATTAGCTTTCTTTCATGAGATCACTTTTCTTTCAAATTGTTCGTTCTTTCATATATGTGTGTGAGACGTTTGAACTTGCTTACATTTACTCACCTCCTCACTCACAAGAGCGATACACTAACCCTAATCTCGAGAGTTCGTTTGAAAGAGATATATCCGTGAGATTCGAAGTTGAAGCGTTGATTCCGATAAGGCAATCTAGGAATTACTCTTGTGATACTCGACCCGTTTTGACTGATTCACACTACACACGTTGAGTTCTAGGAAGGATGTGCCTTGAGTATTTACTTAGCTTAATCTTTTTACACAATCTAGCTTGTATTTCTGAAAATATTTTCTCATGTGATGGATTGTGCGATTATTCTACATCTAATAAGAGATTGACTGCCCTTCAATAAATTTTTGCAAAATAAGAATTTTGTGGGTATATTCCCTGCAAACCCTCACGAGACACAACTCGTCCTGTAGGGCAACCTATAGGTTTAAAGGCTTGTTGCACATGCTAAGTGCAATCGCAAGTGCCCGCGAAAGTGGTACACTTTTGGTTTCTTATCTTTCTCTGTCTCTCTATCTTATTGCTCGAGGACTAGCAACGCTCTGTTTGGGGGTGGTGTGATAAGCACCCAAAACTGTACAATTTATGCCCCGAATAGACGTATTTTAGTTGCTATTTCTCGACAATATGGGTCTTATGTGCTTAAATGTTTATCATGCAGGCTTAACTATAGTTGCGGTGCCAAAAGCTACATTTCAAGGTCAATTGCAGTTACATTGGAGTTAATTAACCCTTATCCCGCAACCCTAACCTACCCTAGACCTAACCTAAACCTACCCCGAGCCTGTGTGTGTTTTAGTTGTGCCCTTTTATTATTTTTTAGATTTTTAGTTTGAGTCATTTTAATTTTAGGATTATTTTAGAATTTTTTAGGTTTTATTTCCTATTTTTATATTTTATTTCTATTTTTATTAATATAATTTTATTTTATTTTATTAAGTTTTTAGTTTTAGATTTTATCTTATTTTATTTTATTTTATTAGGATTAGTTTTTAGGAATTTAGTTTTATTAGATTTTATTTTTATTTTTTTTAGGAATTTAGTTTTAAGTTTAATAGATTTACATTTTTCTTTTCATTTCTTTTTAGTTTTAATATGCCCCTTAGCTCCATTGCATATAAAAGAAGACCTCAAGACCATTTAATGGAAATCATCAAAAACTAGAGAGCTTTGTAGAGAGAAAATTCTAGAGAGAGATAGTTTAGTTTAGAAAATAAATTTTTGTAAATAGTTTTTCATTTTTCATTTTTAGATATTTGTGAGATTAAATATTGTTAGAGAATTAATTGAGTGGATAGTTGATTTCATATCATTTGGAAGATCAATTAAGAGGTGTATGCTTCAATTTCAAGGATTGGAGTTCAACATAATCAAAGAGATTTTGTTTGATTGTTCTCTTCCCTTCTTTTATTATTTTATGCCTTTGAATATTAATTTGTCATATTTTATACCATGTTAGGCTAAAACCCCTTTCAAGGGGTGGGGTGAAACCCTTATTTGATATTATTTTAGTTTAATTAGTTTGCTTACTTGAAATATCCCTTTGAATGTTAATTTTGATCCCTCACCCTTAGATTTACGCCTCGAGAGAAGGTAAATGATTTTCGAGAGAAAATCGAAATTCTAGTGATAATACCCATTTTAGATTCGAACTAGAGATAGGGGTTTCTTAAGTGGGGTATTATCATTTGAATTTCAACTCTAAATTTAATTTTTAAGATTGACATAAATTCTAATTGATCGATCCTAGCGGGTGATTAATTAAAAGGAGTGTAGATCTAATTTTCTAGAGTTGTGGGGTGTTAATTTTAACTTTCTAAAAGATTACTATTCTAATTACACTTGCAACGAGAGTTGGTTTGTAATTTTAATATTAATTTGGGAGAATTCAAATAATTAAATTAATTAATTAGAATAACTAAAATTTGTGGTGTAATCCCACTCCTTGATTGTTCTCACAATTATTTACCTCACTTTATCTCTTATTTTTTAGTATTAGACTTTATTTTCATTTTAGTTACTTTCTAGTTTGTTATTATCATTTTACATTTAGTTCATTTTAGTTTAGATATCACCTCACCCTTTTGTTTTAATATTGAAAAAGCTAAAAAAGTAGAAAAGTGAAAAAGCACAAAAAGAAAATAAAAAGTGAATTACAATTGAATTTGTTCCATGTGCTTTACTCCCTAGAAAGTGGATTGATACCCTTACTTACCTCTACACTTGAGTTTATTATATTTGTAGGTATTTGAGGTTTTGACTAACTTGGCTTTCAACAACGACCACACACAAAAAGCCTAGTTATCACATACCATAATCACAACATGTAGTTCCCAATTTCCAGATTTAAATATATATATTAAATACTCATATAATATATTTATTCTAACAGCACCCCACATAAAATCTATGGTGTAGGCATACTCTGCTATCGAGTCCCCGTATCACTCGTACTAAGGGAAATACTAGTTCAGAATCACTCTTGAACTGTATTAACACAAAACACATACAAAATGAGGCGAAGCATAGTTCCAAGTCACTAATAGGATAGCACATACCCCCACGCCTCTTAGGACCGTCTGACTATCGATTCGATAGCCTGTACAAAGGATTTCTATGTTCTAGGGTACGAGTCAATATCCCCCATAAAGGTCCCATCGAGATAAGACTGTCCCATCACAGTAACCTCAGGGATAGCAAGTAGCGTGGGCATGATTTTTACACGTATATAGCATATGCATAAACACAGTCATATATATATACTACTACTACCATATCAAATTTTAGGTACACTCTCGCGACCATAATTATGATATTTATCCTTATTACTAGTTAATTAGTTATCAAGTATAACAGTTTGTCTCTTATTCGAATTTGTGAGATTATTCCAACTTATTAAGTGACACTCGTGGATTCCTATCCCCCTAAGTGTAATTTCAGTAGGTACTCATTTATTTTACCACGCAACCTCCTTATGAGTCTCACCCTTTAACAAATATTCCCATTGTCCCTTATGTGTAAATCATCCCCGTGAAAGACAAATCTCACCTTACGTTAAAAGTTCCATATTTTTATTAAGTACTACTGGTCTTCTTTATATCCCAAAATGCTCTAACATTAATATCCAAGAATGTCTAATCATTTAAGTTGAAAAAACCTATAAAAAGGGAATATGAGTTATGAAGGGGGGGGGGGGGGGGGGGTCGATTGATCTATGGTAGATGCTCGATCGATCGAAGCATTGATCGATCGAAGCTCTAAGGTCGATCGATCGATCAAGCAGGTATGACAAATCTGCAGAATTTCCAGTTACGAGTTCTCTCTTCCAACATCATACGAAATGATATATTTTACTACCAAACTCCAAATAATTTATACTATAAGTGTTCTGACCTCAAATAAATGATTTCCTACGTCTAGCATGCGGATTTTCATCATGAAAAACGAATTTAAAGGGCCTAATCCATCAAATCATCAAGAACCCTAATGTTTCTTTTGTTTGGTTTCTTTCCATCCTTTTTACCAGATTTCTTACTCTTTAATTACTGAAATTTCGTGGTACAACCTCTACATATGAATTGGGTTTCCAGAATACATCAATTACTCATACAACATGCGAATTCAAATCTCCAAAATAGGTTTTTCTTTCACAAACAATAGTCCTAATCAATCCTAGGCTAATAATATTGGAGAATTAACTAAAATAGAGAAAGATATATACTTTACTGGGAATTTTTTGTTCAGATTTGTGGAGATTTTGGTGTGGTTGTGATACTCGTTGCACGATCTATCGTTTGGCGGCGACGGCGGTGCAAACGGTGGAGTTCTTGGCCTAGAACTCCTTGGAAAACCTCTCCTCTTCCTCTCCTATAGCCATATTTTGTTTATGGTGTTTCTAACCCTAGAAGATGACTCTTGTCATCTGATATGCCCTTAGAATTTTTGTGGGTTTTCAGACCTAAAAATGTAAAATGCCCAAAACGCCCTCCCGGGGTGTTAATTAAGCCTAAAAACGCTCCGAGACCCAAACTAAACCCCCGGGTACATTATTTTGACTATCTCGACCCTTACGGACACTTTGGCACACTCGAAATGACCGTATGGGTGACTTATAATTTACTCACTTTTATTAATCAAAATTTAGTCCCGACACGACATGGGCGCGTCCCAAATTAAATTTCCAAAATTGTCATTTTATTCACTCGTGACATTTAATAGAACCAATTTTATATATCACTTTGCTCATTAGTAATATTCAACAAGTTTCCAATAATTACTAAATCTCGTCACATTAGTAATAAAAATAATTAATTTTCGGATTTATATTAAATTAATAATTCAAATCAGATTAAATAAATTCCCAAATTAATAAAGCATAAAAATACGGGGTATTACATACTTCCCCCCTAATAACGAAATTTCGTCCCAAAATTTGAAAAATAAGGCATACCTGGTAAGAATAAATCTGGGTATTTCTCACGCATATCTGCCTCGCGCTCCCAGGTGGATTCCTCCAAATTATGATGCTCCCACTGGACCCGTACAAGTGGAACTACCTTCGACCTCAATCTCCTCTCTCTATGGTCTTGGATTGCCACTGGTCTTTCCTCATAAGAGCTGTCGGGCTGTAAGTCAATCTCCTCAATTGCGATATGGGTATGGGCAATGTCATCCCGAAGGTATCGTCTCAACGATGAAATGTGGAATACATCGTGAATGCGATGTAAATGCTCTGGCATCCCCAATCTGTATGCTACCAGCCCAATCCTCTCGATGATGGGAAATGGTCCCACGTACCTCAGGGCCAATTTCCCTTTCTTCCCGAATCTTATCACTCCTTTCATGGGAGATATAGGTAGTAATACTTGGTCCCCCACGTTAAACTCTCAAAAGAACCATTTTGCATCGGCATAGCTTTTCTGCCTGTCCTGGGCTACCTGAATGCAACTCCTGATAATCTCAATCCTCGCGGAGGTTTCCTGAATCACCTCTAGTCTGAGCAACTTGTTATCCCCCACCTCTAGCCAGCACGTTGTGGAATGACAAGGCCTGCCATACAAAGCCTCGAATGGAGCCATGCCAATCGTGAACTGATAAGAGTTATTATAAGCGAACTCTACTAGTGGAAGATGTGGCTCCCAACCTCCCCCAAAATCAAGGACACACATGCGTAACATATCCTCCAACATCTGATTAATACTCTCTATTTGTCCATTTGTCTATGGGTGACAAGCTGAACTCAACCTCAACTCTATACCCATGGCCTCCTGAAACCTCTCCCAGAAATGTGACACGAAGATCTTATCTCTATCTAACACAATATTCAGGGGCACCCCATGTAATCTGACAATCTCATCAATGAACAACTGAGCATACTGACCCGTGGTATAGTCTCTCCGTACCGATAGAAAATGAGCCACCTTGGTCAAACGGTCCACAATCACCCAGATGGAGTCGTTGCCCCGCTGTGATGTAGGCAACCCAATAATAAAATCCATAGAAATACTCTCCCACTTCCACGCGGGTATTTCCAATGGATGAAGCAACCCTGATGGTTTCTGGTGGTCCACCTTTACCAGGTGGCAGGTAGAACACTTGGACACGAACTCAACAATGTCCTTTTTCATCCCACTCCACCAGTATTGCCGCCTTATATCCTGGTACATCTTATCTCCCCCAAAATGCACCGCAAATCGGGACTCATGAGACTGGGTCATCACTGCATGACGTAAGTCTGCTCCTTCTAGGACCACCAATCTCCCATTAAACCTCAACCCTCCATCAAAACTAACAGAATAGGACTCAACACCCTCAGCTAAAAGTCCTACAATCTGCTCCTGGCAAAATGGGTCGACGGTCTGTGCCTGTATTACCCTCGTAACAATCTCGGGTGTTACTGTCATGACAGATATAAAGGAATGGGCTATTGCGTCCTGGTGACCCAACTCTTTCCACTTCGCTTTCCAGATGTACGCTACATCGTCTACCGGCCTACGGCTCAACGCATCGGCAGCTACGTTTGCCTTCCCCGGATGGTATTGTATGTCGAACTGATAGTCCTTCACAAACTCTAACCACCTGCGCTGATATATATTCAGCTCTCGCTAAGTGAACAGATACTGCAGTGACTTGTGGTCTGTGAACAAGCAAAATTTCTCCCCCAATAAATAGTGTTTCCATATCCTCAATGCAAAAATGACCGCTGCTAATTCTAGGTCGTGTGTGGGGTAATTCTTCTCGTGAGGCTTAATCTTGTGAGAGGCAAAAGCTATAGACTTCTCCTCCTGCTGAAGTACTCCCGCGAGTCCCTGTAAAGAGGCGTCGGTGTAAACCAGATACTCCACACCTGTCTTAGGTAAAGCAAGGACCGGTGCTGAAGTAAGCTTGTCTTTCAGCTCGTCGAAAGCCAATTGACAATCATCGTCCCAAACATATGGTACCCCCTTGCGAGTCCGATTCGTCAATGGACCCGCTATTGTGGAAAACCCTCGAATGAATCTCCTGTAGTATCTGGATAATCCCAAGAAACTACGTACTTCCATCGGTGTCGTGGGCTGTCTCCACTCCCTCACCACTGACACTTTACTCGGGTCAACTGCTATTCCCTGTTCAGAAACAACATGCCCCAAGAACTGCAGTTCTCGTAACTGGAACCCGCACTTCTCGTACTTATCATACAACTGATGCTCTCGTAGAGTCTGAAGAACCTGCCTCAAGTGCTCGGCATGCTATTCCTCAGTGTGTGAATATATCAAGATGTCATCTATGAAGATGATGAAAAACTGATCCAAGAACTCTCTGAACACTCAGTTCATCAAGTCCATGAATACGGCTAGAGCATTTGTGAGTCCAAATGGTATCACATTGAACTCATAGGATCCATATCTCGTCAAGAAAGAAGTCTTTGAAACATCCTGCTCCCTAATACGTAGCTGATGGTACCCTGACCTCAGATCTATATTCGAAAAGAAAGTTTCTCCCCTCAACTGGTCGAACAGATCATCGATTCGAGGCAACAAATACTTGTTCCATATCGTGAACTTGTTCAGTTCCCGGTAGTCCACACACAGCCTCAGTGAACCATCTCTCTTTTTTACAAACAGCACTGGAACCCCCCAAGGTGAGGTACTCCTATGTATGAAGCCCTGACCTAACAGCTGCTCTATCTGATCCCGTATCTCTCACATTTCTGCCCGAGAAATACGGTATGGAGCATGTGCTATCGGTCACGTATCTAGTAATAAATCTATGATAAAATCTATCTCTCGACTGGGGGGTAGGCCTAGTATCTCCTGAAATACATCAGAATACTCACAAACATCTGGGATCGAGTCTAAGGGAATCACGACCTCCTTAGAGGTATCCTCCTCTATGTAATATAAATGAGAGATCGAGCCTCCCTCTGGGCGAGACATCGCCACTACAAACATCTCTTGCCCCGGAATGGCAAAGACAATACTGTCACCGAAACATTCTATCATGGCTCTGTAAGCCGCGAGCCAATCCATACCAATAATAATGTCGTGCTCATGCATATCTAAGACTAACATGTCTGATGGTAATACTAGACTACCAATCTCTACTCCCACACCCCGGCATATAAAGAAAATTAATGATCCATTTCCCAGTGGTGAGTCTACATACGTTACTGTGCTCTCTGCTGTGGCTAATAACCCTAAAGCCTTCGCAAAATGGGTAGCTATAAAATAGTGTGTCGCTCCAGTATCAAATAAAACCCGACCTATAGTGCCATGGATAGGAAACATGCCCTCAATTGCGGGTGGTGCCTGTGGAGCTGCTACCTAGTGGATGTTATAGACACGTTCGTACTGTAACTGCCCCTACTGCACTGGAGCGACTGGAATGGCTGGTAGGGATGGTACCTGAGCTGGTGCTGGTAGGGCGGCTGGAAAAAGTGGCCTCTACGGTTCATTACGGGAACCCTGCTGTTGTGGGACCCTATCACCCTCTGGATAATCCTGGCACTTGTGGCCATTTTTACCACACCCGAAGCATCGGCCCTTAAAATTTCCTCCCATTTGTCCCTACTGATTACGGCCCTGCTGGCCGTTACCACCCTGCCATTGGCCTTGCTGAAATCGCTATTGGCCCTGATGGCCGTGCGGCTAACGCCCTGCTGGTCCTGGCTAAATGCCCCAAATCCCTGCCTGGAATCACCTAATCGGAACCGCTTGGTAGGGTCCCCCTGATGGGAACTCTACTCATGCTTGCGAGTCTGCCCTTGAGATGTCGGTGCTCCACTAGCACCACTACCTCCTGTCCTACCCTTCTGGCTGGACTCTCCTACTCGGTTGCTTCCCTGTAGATGGAAGCGGTGATCCTGACAGTGTAGTAAGGCAGCATTGAGTATGTCTGTGTAGGTACTCAGAGACAGATTTCCTATAAGGTGCTGACGGATCCTCCAAGCTAACCCGTCCATAAAAATATTATCTTCTTACTCTCAGTGGGTGCCTCATCTGGCACTATAGTGAGAAGTCTTATGAACTCCTCTTCATACTCATCAACAATAGAATTTTCCTACTTCAAGTTCAACAACTGCCGCCTCATCTCAGTTTGCACGGCGGATGGAAAATATTTCCGGTCAAACCGCACCCAGAATGACTGAATCGGGATAACATCCCTCTCCTCCAAGGTGGTGGTGGACTCCCACCACTGCAAAGTGGCCCACACTAGCTTAAAGGAAGTCAACAACTGTTTTTTCACCTCTGTGCAATCATACATACGCAGATGCCTCTGTATATCTTTTTTCCACTGGCTGACAATGGTGATATCTGAACTACCCGAGAACTCAGAGAGATGCGCCTTCTAAAAGGCATCCCTAACTCGCTCCCATGAATATGGAAGCTGTGCCGGTATTGGCCACACTGCCTAAAATTGGGGTGGAACCTACTGTACTACCGCTAGCGCAGTATTCACCGCCTGAGCAACGATGGTGGCTACCTCATTTGTGTTCATCATTCCCTGAGCCGGAGCTATTGGCTGCTCGGCTTGGGCATGCCTATCCTTTGGGGCACGTCTCGGAGGCATCTGAAATGTGAAGAAATTTATTAGTCTACAGTTATTATGAAATCTTAAATAGCTGAAGCCATAATCATGAAAGAAAGAATACAACAATCCTAAAATAGGGCTCTATAGCAAAAATGCTAAGCTGAAAATGAAATAAGATGTACAGATCCTAAAGGACACTAGAACCTGATGCTCTGATACCACCTCTGACACCCCGCGTAATTAAATACCGAGTGATCATTCCTTTATTAAATTATAATCAAGGTGAACGGTTGGTTCATTCTTAGCATCACTGTTGTAAAAATAACTTTCCAATTAATCACCCTAAATAATTAAGCTAAGTGTCAAAACCATTTTAGACATTACTTTCCAAATTTTATTTTAAATACCAACATTTTAAAACTTAACATAATTCATAGTTAAAGAATCACACAACAACTATTCTGGAACATATAATCCAAACAATTAAACATTCAACTGATTGATTCCAACTTTTAAAACTTAAAGAAAAACATCCTGACAATAATAAATCCCAACGTGTAAATACAGGAAGTAAACATATCACAATGTCTAATAAAACAACTAAATAATGGAAAAGGGCAACACATGCCCAAACTGGATAAAATAGTGCTAGGAGTGGAATCAACAAAATTGAGATTGTCTAAGCAAGAGGCCTGCAACTCCCACCTAAGCTGCAGCTGTTCCTTCCAAAAAATCCTATGCAAGACGCCCCTGTGGCTGGGCACCTGTAATATATATATATATATATATATATATATATATATATACTAGCGGAATGCCCGTGCCTGAAGGCACGACGAAAATTTTCCAAATTAGGTAATCGCAAAAAGAAGAAAATTTTCGGAGTACGTATTTACAAAATGGCGAAAAGTTCATTCTCCGAAAAAAAAATTCAGGCCTTTAAGAGCAACAATTAAAACTTAACATTAAATGAACCAAACTATATATACATTAGTACTGAGCCACACTCCCACTTAGTACAGAGTAAAATATAAATACACAATACAATTGATGATGATGAAATCTATGAAAAGAGTCCCATAAACATTATTGCAAAGGGTGATAGTCAAACTAAATCCTTCTGGTGGACTATACTACAAAGAGTCTTCTAAATCAAAAAATCAAAATTTGAAATCCCCTGTTTACTTAATCTGGTTCTTGATCAGAATTCTCCTGACATTCCTCTCCATAAACATTATAATGGCATGGTAATATAATAATACCAACTTGAGAAACATCATCACGAACTTTAGATTCTCTAGATTCAATAGCTTTTACGGCTTGGCTAATTGTTAATGCACAGGCTTCTGCCGATTCGAATTGGGAGGAATTGTTATCCTCGCCTTTCATTTCTATAAAGCCAAACAACCCAACAGTTTCTTTCTCATCTTCTGATTCTCTAAACTCTTGCAAAGATTTTTCATGTGCAAGTTTGAAATGTGCATGAGCTTCAAATATGAAATAAAAGAAAAAAAGAAAAGTAATTAGCATCATAACTTTTCTTTCTTTTTTTAGAGATTACTTTTCAGATAAATTCGATTCTAGTTGGGGCAGAGCAGCTCTTGTGACCTCAAAGTAGAAGATCTGTGGCTGGTTTGCTTTATGGTGGCATATATTCAACAGGTTGAAATACAGTAGCCCACAATACCGAAGCAATACCGGATCAAGTAAAGACCATTTATCCCACAATACCGAATTAAGTAGCCCAGAATATAGTACCTGATCAATTTAGAAGATTTGTGCGGATCAAGGTTGTCTGCTTACGCATATTCAAGGTCTCCTGGTGCTGCTTACGCATATTCAAGGTCTGCTGCTACTGCTTACATGCTTGGACCTACTACTGCTGCTTACATGCTTACATGCTTGGATCTGCATATTCAAGGTCGGTTGCTACTTGGACCTGCATACAAAATATGAGAAAAATATGAAAAGTAGAGAAGATGTACATTAAACTTAAGAAAAGTTATAGAAACGGAAAAACTAAACATTAAAAAATGAAAATATGGTTTCAAGAGGCAAATAATGGTAAATCACAGAAGTAAAAAAGGAATGTTCAAACATATTCAAGAAATTGCGAACCATAGAGTAGATATGTTATATTTTGAACATGCAATGTTGTATGAAATTTGTATAGAATTTCATATATTACAGAGCAAACATAATATAAAAACATATTGCATCATGCTTTTAAAGATTAATAATAACAACTAATTAAAACTCATTTCAAAGGCTTGCTTGGTGATTATACTTTTAGGATAAGGGAAATAAGAGTACAATTAATGGAATAAAGGGAGATATTGGAGTGATGAAAGTTTATAGATGCTTGGAAGATGAAATCTTCTACAATATACATGTATCACTTTGAAAATGTTTTATTCCATTGCTTAAGCTCAATATTCAAATTCTGCAATTTTATACAGAAGCTTCTTAGTTGGTTACCAGAAGCCTCTCTATACAAAAACCATATTATAACCTCTTCAACGTCTTTTTCGGATCACGACATAGATTGGAATTTAAAAGGTCTTGGGTTATTGTCCAGCGCCGATTTTATACCAAACAATAAAGGAGCATGGTCTGAACATGTCCGATTTAGATGGTGTATTGTAGTGTGTGGAAATATTGTATTCCATTTAATATTTGCTAACCTTTTTTCAAGTCTAGAAAAATGTCGAACATTTTTCCATCATTACAATGTATAAAAATTTAAAGGCGAGGCAAGTCATTCTCAGTCCTCATTTACAACTTAAATAAATTCCTCTATCTTAAAATATATAGAAATGTTCCATTAAAATATCTAAAAAAACACCACCGCAAATAAGAAAGTGAATATATAATAGTATTCATACCATCAATCATACTACAACAATTAAATAAAGAATCCAATACTCAATTAAATATAAATCTTCATAAAATTAGAACTGGACACCAATTCAGTCATGCACCTTGTTTAAAATTATGGTGGGGCTCGAGGAGTATTTTGGAGTTCTCTGTACCACTTTGTCACCACCAAATGTCTTAACGTCCTGACATGAATACCAAATGCTTTGGAAAATCCAACAAAGTCAGCGCATATTTCGTCAAACGTCGGCACGAATTCATATATTTTGTCAAATCCAAGTTCAAATATTCAAAAAACAGATCATTTACTTTGTATAATTAATAAGATCATTTTGTATAATCAATAAGATCATTCATTTTGAGTTCGTGGACACAATTGGGTCGTACACTATTGTAAATGATGTGCATGAAATTGGAGCGGAAAGGAAAAAGAATTTAAGATGCGAGAGTAAGAGTGTGTGTGTGTGTGTGTGAGAGAGAGAGAGAGAGAGAGAAAGGGAGATATAGTACCATGAGATTTGAGAAATACATGTTCTTGCAAATGTGGATCTTGTCAAGATAAGAGGTTGGGAGACAGATTTGTTGGATGGGTTATGAAGAAAATGAAGATGATGATAATTCCTACTTGAACCCATGCAGTCAGTCATGTGCGTTGCATTCAATCAGTCGTACACACCTTTGTAAATCAGTGTTGTACACTGTTATAAATCACCTTTTCAAATCAATGTCGTACACTGTTATAAATAAGTTTTCACGCATACGTTTGCTAGGTCGTACATTGTTGTAAATCAGTGCTCACACAGCCGGTCATGTGTATTGCATTCAGTTGCCCTTTCATCTTCATTTGTAGTCAAGAGAAAGAGAAGGTTTACCTCATGGAACTAAAAAAAATGTTCATGAGAATTTGTAGCAGCCAATATACCTCTGTGTATGTTTTATGCACGCAGCTATAGCGGCAAACTGTGTATGTTTTATGTATGTCACTATAGCAGCTATAACGGCAAATAAGGCATGTTATGAGGTCTGCTTTGCCATACGTGAGTTACAGAGTACCGGATCTGGCAAATATGGCATATATGCAGATTGCATATATGCAATATTAAGATTGGCAAAGTGCAGTCCACCCCATAAACCATAGATTTCAAAAATCAGATCTTTGACACCCTCTAGTCACCATATTTAGTAGCAAACTGTGATATTAAGATAGGAAACAAATCAGGAATAAAACAAATACACATTAAAACTAATGTCGAAAACAAAGTAAATAATAAAACATTGATCCGAAGGGGAGAGATAATGGAGAGGGAGCCCTTTTGAGGCACCACCGGACACACATCACCAGTCGAAAAATGCCTCATCAACACAGATCTCATTTTACCAAACACATGGAACGCAACACATGTAGAGATGAAATAATACCTGATATGCGATTTCGTTCACCAACAAAGAGAGGAAGGACGACAACAAACTATAGCTCCGTAAAAAATTAAATCATGGGAGTCCCACTCTGTTCCCTTTGCAATTTGTTGACCTGAAAATTAAAGAAACATTATGACAAAGTTTATAATTTTCACACCATAAAAGTCGGAGTAAATTTAAGCAAATTGATGTCGGACAGGGTCTATGAAAAAAACCAATTAATAAATTGGGGACCCAATATTTAGAAAGAAAGAATCATATACTACCATTCCCACATACTCAATTAATTTCGTACGTGCCGAAAGTCAAATTCATTAAAATACTTCAATGGCGACAGAGTGGGATGAAAATATAAGTTAAAATAAAGTCAATTAATTTCGTAAACTTTCAAAATAATACCCACAAAGACTAATACACCGACAGTCTTCAACAATGACATGTATGGGTCAAATGGGATATCCCTGATGCCGTATTAATTACAAAGTCCAATAATTTAGCCCTTGCCTACATCAAGATAGGAGAAATCTTGTTTACAGAATCCCAAGGCTTCGTTTGATTCAGTGTGAAATATTTCAACTGGATGAAGAACATATTCAACTGTTTAAAGTTAACTTATGTTCGTATAAAGGTGTACTCATTATAACTATGGAAATTGTATCTATAAAGGTGTACTCATTATAATTACGAAAAAGGTGTACTCATTATAATTACCCTAAAATACTACTGACACATTCATCCATAACACCCCTCCACCCAAATCACCACTCTTTACTTGATCGAAAAAAGAAAGCAACAAATATTAGTTACTTTTAAAAACCCAATCAGAATTGATATAATTTTTAAAGTCGGATAATGTTTAAAGGGGTACTCATTATAATTTTTAAAGTCAGACTACTCATGTTTACAATAGTACATGTACTTCTAATGAATTCCCATTGACCTTGAATCAAAATTAACTCCCATAATCTTCTAATAAAAAACTTCGTACACAAACAATTCAAATACCCAATAAAATGTAGTAATTTTTTAGATGAAATCTCAAACAATTAAAAAATACCTCTACAAAAGGTATTTTCTAAAATATAACCGTTCTCAAGTCACCAACTTGAGGTCCAAAGAAACTTGTGCCCTATATTGGGAATTTGTCATTTATGAACGCCAATCATCAATATAAAAACGAAACAAAGAGTAACTAATATGTAGAAAATTAAAGAAAAAGGAGAAACATACCTCAAATGATTCCCAAGAGCTATATGAAAATTAACAACCTGATACATTTAAAAACTCAATATTATACAGTGGGGGACTATAATTGATACAAAAATCCAAACCTTCTCATAAAAATATACACGTACCAGCATAATCACTGTTGTAGCTCAATACATGGGTTAGATGCCTAAAATTCTAGCAATAAAAACAATCATTTTAGAGTTTATAAATTAAGTTCAAAAACACCAACAACTAAAACGAAATCATAATAGATTTAGAGAAACCAAACCTACAAATCCTTTGGATACTCACCCACATTCACATAAATTCTTTGATTTCAGCAAGAACCAAATTATTAGGTGGTCATATAAAAAAATGAGGTTTAGATCTGAGATGATTATGAAACAAACGAAGCCCTAATAAAAAATATGAGGAATCTTGGGTTTAGACCTGGGATGATTATGAAACACACAAAGCCCTAATAATAAAATTAGGTATCTTGAGTTAAGATCTAACATGATTATGAAACACACAAATCCCTAATAAAAGAATGAAGTATCTTGGGTTTAGATTTGAGATGATTATGAAACACACAAAGCCCTAATAAAAAAAATGAGGTATCTTGAGTTTAGATCTGAGATGATTATGAAACACACAAAGCCCTAAAAAATGAGGTATTTTGGGTTTAGATCTGTGATTATTATGAAACACAAAAATCCCTAGATGCTTACCTGTTGGATGGGGAGGAGGTCGGCAGAGGCGGGATATGGGAGGCGCGCGACGGACGGCAGAGGCGGGAGCTGAGGGAAGTAGAGGCGGGGGTGTGTTGTGGGGGATATGGGCGGCGGGCGGTGGACGGCAGAGGCTAGAGCTGAGGGCGGCAGAGGCGGGGGTACGTTGTGGGGGATTTGGGATGTGGGGTAAGTGAAAAATAGGAGAGGATTTGGAAGGGGGTTCGTAAGAAAATGAGGAGACATGGGGAAAGGCAGGTTCAAGAATTGATATCCCTCATTTTCCACGTCATAATGGGTATAATCCTATATGGCACAATCTCAGACCCTTAGATCGCTCCAAAAAATTAATTCTCAACCGTTGATTTTTTGGAACAGTAAAACACCCCCCTCTCATATAATATATATGTATATATATATATATATATATATACAAGAGAGAAGAGAAAATAGGAAACGGGTCAGAGCCCGATTGTAAAAACAATTTAAAATTAGTTTAGCAAGTATTTAAAGTGCTACCGGCTAATGCAACCAACATATATTAGTGTGACCCTCCCTCGAGAAATTCTCACCTCTCTTCAAATGTGCACACCTATCGCACTAATTCTTCCCATCAGTTTAACTTATCTTATCTTAAGTTGCTCGTGAGGTTATAAATCGAATTTCAAATGTTTAAGGGGTTAATTTTATTTAAAAGCAAAGTTCTCAATTAAACCTTATTTAATAATAAAGTTTCTCAGTAATATATCAGGCTTTTCAAACACTTATACCCAAGTTGAATTAATTATTCATTTCTTACATACCATAATCACAGCAGGTAGTTCCCAATTTTGAGATTTAAATATATATATATATATATATATATATATATATATATATATATATATATATATATATATATATATATATTAAATACTAATATAATATATTTATTCTAACAGCACCCCACATAAAATCTATGATGCGGACATACTCTGTTATCTAGTCCCCGTATCACTCGTACTAAGGGAAATACTAGTTCGAAATCACTCTCGAACTGTATTAACACAAAACACATACAAAATGGGGCGAATCATAGTTCCAAGTCACCAAGAGGATAACACATACCCCCACGTCTCTTATGACTGTCTGACTATCGATCTGATACCCTGTACAAAGGATTTCTATCTTCTAGGGTACGAGTCAATATCCCCCATAAAGGTCCCAGCGAGATAAGACTGTCCCAGCGCGGTAACCTCAGGGATATCAAGTAGCGTGGGCATGCTTTTTACACGTACATAGTATGTTCATAAACACAGTCATATATATATATACTACTACTACCATATCAAAATTTAGACACACTCTCACGACCAATAATTATTATATTTATCCTTATTACTCATTAATTAGTTATCACGTATAACGGTTTGTCTCTTATTCGAATTTGTGAGATTATTCCAACTTATTAAGTGACACTCGCGGATTCTTATCCTCCTAAGTGTAATTTCAGTAGGTACTCATTTATTTTACCACATAACCTCCTTACGAGTCTCACCCTTTAACACATATTCCCATTGTCCCTTATGTGTAAAACATCCCCGTGAAAGACTAATCTCGCCTTACGTTAAAAGTTCCATATTTTTAATAAGACCTACTGGTCTTCTTTATATCCCAAAATTCTCTAACATTAATATCCAAGAATGTCTAATCATTTAAGTTGGAAAAACCTATAAAAAGGGAATATGAGTTATGCAGGGGGGGTCGATCCATCTATGGCAGATGCTCGATCGATCGAAGCATCGATCGATCGAAGCTCTAAGGTCGATCGATCGATCAAGCAGGTATGGCAAATCTGCAGAATTTCCAGTTACGGGTTCTCTCTTCCAACATCATACGAAACGATATATTTTACTACCAAACTCCAAATAATTTATACTATAAGTGTTTTGACCTCAAATAAACGATTTCCTACGTCTAGCATGCGGATTTTCATCATGAAAAACGAATTAAAAGGGACTAATCCATCAAAACATCAAGAACCCTAATATTTCTTTTGTTTGGTTTCTTTACATCCTTTTTACCAGATTTCTTACCCTTTAGTTACTGAAATTTTGTGGCACAACCTCTACATATGAATTGGGTTTCCAGAATACATCAATTACTCATACAACATGTGAATTCAAATCTCCAAAATAGGTTTTTCTTTCACAAACAATAGTCCTAATCAATCCTTGGCTAATAATATTGGAGCATTAACAGAAATAGAGCAAGATAAATACTTTCCTGGGAATTTTTGGTTCAGATTTGTGGATATTTTGCTGTGGTTGTGATACTCGTTGCACGATCTATCATTTGGCGGCGACGACAGTGCAAACGGTGGAGTTCTTGGCCTAGAACTCCTTGGAAAACCTCTCCTCTTCCTCTCCTATAGCCGTATTTTGTTTATGGTGTTTCTAACAGTAAAAGATGACTCTTGTCACCTGATATGCCCTTTGAATTTTCGTGGGTTTTCAGGCCTAAAAATGTAAAATGTCCAAAACGCCCTCCCGGGGTGTTAATTAAGCCTAAAAAAGCCCCGAGACTCAAACTAAACCCCCAGGTACATTATTTTGACTATCTAGACCCTTACGGACACTTTGGCGTGTTCGAAATGACCATACGGGTGACTTATAATTTATTCACTTTTATTAATCAAAATTTAGTCCCGACATGACACGGGCGCGTCCCGACTTAAATTTCCAAAATTGTCATTTTCTTCACTCGTGACATTTAATAGAACCAATTTTATATATTACTTTGCTCATTAGTAATATTCAGCAAGTTTTCAATAATTACCAACTCTCTTCACGT
The DNA here is from genome assembly GCA_949130495.1 of Sambucus nigra. Classification (NCBI taxonomy): domain Eukaryota; kingdom Viridiplantae; phylum Streptophyta; class Magnoliopsida; order Dipsacales; family Adoxaceae; genus Sambucus; species Sambucus nigra. The sequence goes on along the minus strand of OX422215.1, from coordinate 317,086,585 downwards.
TAGTAATAAAAATAATTAATATCCAGATTTATATTAAATTAATAATTCACATCAAATTAAATAAATCCCCCAATTTATAAAGTATAAAAATACGGGGTATTACAGGGTGATGGAATAGGAGGTGAGTGCATGGACGGGTCAAGAGTATCAACGATACTCGTGCAAGAGGTGAAACCATTAAAAATATCATAAAGAGACGGTCGGGATCACTATCACACGTGTCGCGTGTCAATGGAAAATGACCAAAGTAGTCCCGTAAATGACGTTCTTCAGCCATGAGGATAGAAATATTTTTTGGAGTTTTTTGAATTTTCTAAAAATAATGGAAGAAAATATTTTTGGATTTTTGTGAAAAATAAAAGAAGAAAATATTTTTCAATTTTTTTGAAGAAAAGGTGGGGAAAAAATATGGACTCTTTGAATTTGCACGAACTAACTAAAATTCGACTACCGAAAAATGAATTGGACACACACACAAGTCAAGAAAATTTCCTAAGTAGCACATAGCCAGTTTTTATCTTTAAATTTAGTGAAAGGGGTTGTTAAATTTTAATTAAGTCCGCGCGCGATAAAAAATCACGAAAATCTGAGTGATCGCCTTTGCAAAATGTTCTCCTAGTGGGCTACCTAGTTAATTCATTTTAAATTTAGTGATGGCTAGGGTAGCACACAATTGCTAAGCGAGTGAGTAGGGTGATGAAATCCCTTCTCGTGAGTGACCGGGTTTAGGTCTTAGTCAATTAATTCATCACACCATTCGAAAATAAATGCGAGAATAAAATCACATAAGAGCACACAAAATCACAAAGAACAATTAACTCACTAATAGGAGAGGCGTGAGGGTGTAAGAAATGTACCTCCCACGGTTATTACACTATGGGGTGCCGAAAAATTTGAGTCGATCAGGGGGAGATCACGCCAATCTCAGTCGTCCCCGGGAGTCCGACCGACCCAAGGCAAAGAGGCTTCTAAATCCTCACCTTTGGACGCCCTCTCTCTACCTTGTACGGTTTCCCTATCACGCTTGTCTTGGATTATTACAATTTAAAAAAATAAAATAAAGGTGTCTCTAAGCACTACAATACAAGCAATGATAAAAATCCTAATACAAGCCTTTAAAAAATATAAAAGTCATACAAAAAATAATAATGTGCAAAAAAAAAATAACAAATAAACTACAAGTTAAAATCCGCTCCGAGCGTCACGATCCCAAGAATAGCAACACGCCATTTAATAGAAAGAACTTTTCGGTGTATATTTTTTTTTCGTTGCTTGAAAGTCCTTCTAGTCAAAATCCTCAAATACCTACAAAACAACATAATCATTCAAGTGAACCCCTTAAACCCCTTTCCAACGGTCTAACCCGTGCACAAAACAACATAATCGTTCAAGTTAACGATCGGTTTTTCGCCAAAAATCGATCCGGAGGCCACATGTCTCCCCTGGGCTCCATTTAACCAAAGTCAATTCTTCATCTTGAACGAGACTGAATGAATATCCGAAGGGAACTGAATACCCTTTCCAACGATCTTCCACGTTCCCAATTCTGAACTACAGTACGGACGGACGATCCATTTTACTCCGAGAGGTCCCCAGGTGCTTTCGAGCCCCGGTTGACCAAGGTCAACTTTGTAAATCGAGCAAATTTCTTTGGAAAATTGAAGTACATCTCCAAACCTTTCAAATGGACCACCTCGTGTGTGATTATGACTTACCATGCGGATGAATGATCCGTTTGCATCTGATGATCTACCATCCAAAGGACCGACGTGCACTTTGAAGACACATTTGACCCAAAGTAAACTCCTGAAACCTAGATCAGTGCAATGAATCTTGAAAGTATCTGAAATACCATTGTAACGGTATGCCCCGTGAATAATTTGGATCAACGGTTTGTGTTCTACGACCATTTTCTAGGAAAATCTGCACAGGACTGCCAATTGGCAGGTCCTGATCCCTGTCTATTGGCACTGTGTCTGGGGTCACATGTCGATAGGCACCCGCAGGGTAGGAGGATCGACACCCCCGACCCTATAAATAGGGGCCATGACCTCACTCCAAGGGAAACACAACAGATCCATTAGCATCAGTGATCTCAACAACATTGGTTCGAAATCAGCGAAGTCCCTCATGTGAAGTTCCATCCAAGCTTACATTCCCACCATTTTCATACCCAATTTGTTAAAATAGCCTTCATTCTCATCAATATTCATCAATACTCAAGGGATTTCATCCAAGATCAAAGATCAAGCTTCAAAGAAGGTTCGATTCCTTCCTTCTCTCTTTAAATTCCTTATTTTTTCTTAAAAACATTAGATTAATAATCTAGTTCTTACTTTAGTTCATAAAAAATAATATATACATTTTTATTAGTATATTTCACATATTTTATTTTCTACTAAAAATCCCAAAAAAAATAAAAGAGGGTTACACCCGTTCCATCACACTTTTTCCAAAATCAAAACAACACATTTTCTACACATACATATATAATAAATATTCATTCGAATCTATGGGATAAACCCCAACCCATGCCACATTCGAACTACGTCGACTTGGATGACTTTATAGGCTACGTAAGCGTCTTGGATTAAAATCCAAGACTCGAGTCCAATTTTCCAAATTATCCCAATTTCTCAAATTCCCTAATTTTCTAAAACCTCCCATATATATATATCATGCTTGTTTACATTTCATACAACACATATTATCATTTCCTAATAACGATCAATATCATGATCAACACACAAATCATACTTTCTGCACATGTTATTTTTGGAACATTCCTATGGATGACCTCACTCTACCCTATCCATGGTATGAGGTTAACGATTCCGATATCCATTATATAAACACGCACCCACACTTCACGGGGATATAAAGGGAGATAATAATACTGGCCCATGAGAGATCAAAAAGGGGGAATGGGTGCCTAACACCTTCCCATTCCGTAACTTAGCCCCCGAACCTTCAAACTATTAGTTTCATATACATCAATTTGTCCTTGATGCCTCTCTATCAAAGTGGCAACATTTCTTTTACCTGTTTTGTGCAAAATAGGCTGGTGACTCTATCTCTTCACATTTACCCCCACACCACTGACGGCCGAAGCAACCATGCCAAGAGAGGTGCGAGATCGCGATACAACCTTACTGATGGGAGATGTATCTTTATGACTTTCTCCCCTCCCCCAGGCGCTGACTGGGATGTCCAAAGTGGTGACTCTTTTGAGGACTATTATTAAGATGGCTAGACTCTGTCTGCATGGGTGTTTTTACTTTCTTGTATATTCCCTTATTTTTATGTTCCCCTTATCATTCCCTGTACATATGCACAATATTCTTGTGAAAACTTCTCACACACTTGTTGGAATTTTCCATGTACACTTCACACCACCTGCACCTAGGATAACAAAAATCCACATATTTCACACACAAAGTAGAAATCCATGCTTAGTTGTCAATAACACACACCTCCACTTGTATATATTCATGCTCACTTCCACTTAGCACAAAACCACTATCACTTTCTAGCTCTAATGTTTATACTTGTGCCTCATTCTCGGCTAGGCATGATTAATAAAGATACTCTCTCCATACATGCATGGTACACACAAGATCACTTAAGGGCATTACTATTGACAAAATTTTGTCTTGTAACTGGGGAGTCACATCGTGACGGGCGCTGGTCCGGCGCTGGTCCGGCAAGTCACAATTATCCTAAGCGATATGACTCTCACCTTCCATTGACAAAGTACCTTCGACATCTATCGAACGATTACCCCGCATCGTACCGCTTGACTGAAGTCATGATAGGAGATATATCGCTTGGAACTCATTTATGTACGTCGAGTATATCCAATAAGATCTCACAGGTATCGTCCCCACGAGGTATATAGTGAGGCAATTCACGTATACTCAGGTATATCAAATGGCATGTCCACACATACTAGTTTCCCTAAATGGGAAGACGTATATCGTGGAAGCCATGCCAAAGGGGGGAACACCTTCCAATTAATCGAACAACTGTATACTCGCATTAGGTGTCAAGCGTAGGACACACATGTTAGATTGCCAATTTCGGTCCTAAACTCTGTTGAATTTTCGGTTCGGCCTGCGACCAAAATTTTTGCATAATTTTTAAAATGGGACCTTGCCCGTGAGCCTAGTAACAAGTCAAATCCTAGTTTTTACATATGGTAAACCCAATTTTTCCAGGCTCGGGTCCCGTTCATCATTTCTTCTCTCTCATCTCTTGTCTTTTCCTCTCTCTTTCCAAAAGTGCCCAAATTTTTTTTCCTCTTTTATCAAAAATACCAAAAACATTTTTTTGTCCTTAAAACAACAATTTTTCTCCTCATATTTTTCTAAAAATGTAAAAAAAATAAATTCCTCTTCTTTTCATTTTAAAAAAAAAATCCCAATTTTTCTCTTTGTTAAGTCGATCACGTACCCTTCGTCTGGCTCCTTACTGGTTTCGATCTTCAGTCCAACCACCCTGAAGTTCTTTCAGTCCCGTTACTTCTTCTGAGTCTGAGATTCACCTGCCTTCCATGGAGAACACGGATCAAGTTGTGAATGTACAAATCAATTTGTTGACAGTTCTAGCTCAGCTCACTGCTAAAATTGACAACCTTCAAACCGAGGTTCATGAGATGCAAAGAAACTGGGTCCCTATCCCCGAAGAGCCTGAGGTACTCTTCCCTTATGCTATGGGTTCTCCTGCACCAGATCCTATCTGGGTTCCTGAGGAATACCAACACACTCCCCATGCTTCTCCTATTAATGGCCCACCTCCATCCCATCTACCTATGCCAAACCTTGCCTAGTCAGGGGCTAACTTACCCGTGACTGTTGTCCCAAAAAAGGAAGAATTGAATAAGGTCAAGGAAGACCTCAAGATGTTGACCAAGAAGTTCTATCAAGTCAGACTCTCTGGTAACTACATGTAATATACCCACATGTCTCCCTATACTAAAGCTAGGTTTCCCAAAAAATTCAAGATGCTTGATATCGAGAAGTTCGGAGCTAGTGGACCCCAGATCGCTCATATCTGTAGCTATCAACGAGCCATGACTGTCTTACGGGCTTCAGAAGAAATAATGGACCAAATAGTCCAGCATACTTTGAAAGATAGCGCTCTCCATTGGTTCTTATCCCTTGAAGAATCCAGGATCCATAGTTGGGAAGATGTTTCCCGCGAGTTCATGTCACAGTACAAGTATAATTAGGAGCTAGAAGTTACTCGCCGTGACTTGGAGATACATAAGAAGAACCCTAGGGAATCAGTCAGCACCTTCATAGCAAGATGGAGAGAAAAATCGTCTACCATGACCAATCGGCCTTCCGAAGAAGAACATGTTAGTATCTTGAAGAAGAACTTCCTACCCCATGTCGAAAAAACAATGGGAGGATAGTATTAACCTCACTTTCGAGCCCTCCGAGAAGTAGGAGTGGAGATCAAAGAAAGTATTGCCAAGACAGAAGTTGAATTGAGAAAGACCTCTGGACAATTTTCTCCTATAAACTTTGAAAAACCTGCTAGTACCACGGTTTCTACTATCAACAACATCTCTCAACTATTCGCTTCATGGGCACTAGAAAGTTGCCCAAACTGGGTCGGGAAGGAATTCACCGAGCTTCACTATCCTCTGTAAAAAGTCTACCAGGCCCCCTTGAGCTGAAATTTGATTAAACCATTGGACCTCCGTCCATTACCAAACCCACTTTTGAAAAACTATAAACCCACTGCCAATTGTGACTTTCACCAAACTACTAGCTATACGGCCGACCAATATTTCTATCTTCAAAATATAATCAAAGGACTAATTTACCGGAGTGTCATCGTTCCACTAGCTAATCCCAAACCAAACACTACCCATAATCCACTCCCAAATCATACAAATGCCATCTTCCTAAAAGAAGACTCAAAATTTGACCCATCCACCCAAATCATACTGAGTAAATCACCAATCATACCCATATACTCTCCCAAACCTCTCTAAACTTGTCCATATTTCCTCTTACACGCTACCAGCTTTGCTGATCAAGCCTTATCCCTCCTCACCAGAGCATGCATCACTGTCCGCATCCTTCTGGAGGTAAATATATGGAACTGTCAGAAGTGCTAAACAACCTCTTAGAATGGGGGCTGAAATTGCCCACCTAGATGCCCATGGACTATCAAAAAATTAGTGGGTTGTTCTTAAAAGCTCTAAATGGGCCCGAGCGTCAGACAATTAGGTGGTTCCAACCAACGAAGTAAGTCTAGATGATATGGAACAGATTTTGGAAGATTTATTTCAATAATCTGGTGATATTTGTATTACATCTGAGCTACTCGATGCTTTGAAATTACAAGGGCGCCTTGTCCCTTCAGTTTTGCATTTTTGTGCCAAATGGGAGGAATTATACGAAGAGGCCGTGGAAGTTTTAGAGTGCATTTACTTTGCATATAAAGATAATATCATTGCCACTGGATGGGGGGATAATTTTGAAGATTCCGATGAAGAGCAAGATTCAGAAAAGACTAGCTTGATAACCAACATATGCGAGATAAAGGAAGGGTGTTGAGAATCTCCCTATACCGAAAATGACTCTAGAGGAAATCAAGATCCTCGATCAATTAAGTAAGACCCAAGACAACGTCACTTTATGGGGACTTTTTATGTGTTCCCAACTGCACCGAAATTCCCTAGTCAGAATACTCACAGGACCCACAATTCAGCCTTCAACCATGCTAGAAGAGGCGATGAACCTAGTCGGATCCTTGACCTCTACTCGAATGCTCTCCTTTTCTGAAGAATAAATACCTAAGAATGGTCCTAACCACAATCATTCTCTTAATATCTCTGTTGAAGTTATGGGTAAAACTATCCCCCTCGCTCTCATCAATAACGGACCAACTCTGAGATATTTGCCAGCTAAGACCTCTAAATTGTATGGGATTACATGTGAGCGACCTCGTGCTAATCTCTGTTGTTGTACATGCCTACGAAAACACCCGTCGAGAAGTAATGGGATTTATCAAGATTGAAATAGGGCATGTCCCTATAAATCCTGTTGTTAAATTCCAAGTCATCGACATCCCAGCCTATTTTAATCTACTGCTCGGACGACCATTTCTCCATAGCATCACAGGGGTGTCTTCTTCCCTTTTTCAAAAATTGAAGTTCTTCGCCAACGGATAAGTTATTACTATCTTGGGAGATAGTTATAACACCGAGAATGCAAGCACTAGTAATCGAGTACTTGAAATACAACACGGGGTGAATGATATGCTTCATTCAGGATTCAAAGTTGAACCACTCATACTCCCAGCAGGGGATGAATTCAAACATAGGGTTTATTTAGATTATGACCCTCATGGAAACATCAATGTAATCCAGATGTTGAAGAACATGCACTTCATGCTCGAACTAGGCTAGGGCAAAGACAACAAGGGACAATTAAATCTATTATGTTGAAGAAGGCCTTTCCTCCCTTTGGATTGGGCATCATCCATCAGAAGAAAGAACTTGTATTGATCCGTCAGCCTTAACTAAAGAATAGGTTAGAATGTGCTAAAATTATCCCGGGAGATTACCTAAATAAAAGATTCATCAGCGAATGTGTTGATTTCTGCTTCTGCGATTTCCCTGAACCTTGGTATGACCATTGATTAGGCACATATTCTTCGTATTTATCCCCTTAATTTCGGTATTTTTATGATCCCGTGCAGTGTAAATATCTTGGATTTGTCTCTTATTTATTCTACTAACCTTTTTTGGCAAGTATTTCGTGTTTTGTGTACTTCTCATGTGTTTTATAGGTATTTAATGCAAGTTAGTGCGAAGGAGAACTCAAAACAGTGAAAGAAATCAAGAAATGGAGAGTTGAAGGGCATTTTCATAATTTTTCAGCCTTAGTCCGAATGTGGGTCCAACTAGAAAGTTGAAGAGCTCTAAATTACAAGAATTCTGGAAAAAACGTCACCTCAATCCGAGCTACGGTGAAGAAGTTACGATGTTTTGAAGTTGCGCGATAATGAAGAGTCTCGATGTGCGGATTTCTGTCATTAATTATGCATTTAATGGAGTGCAACTCCTGGAAAACTTGTGCCACAAGCGAAATTTGATGCCAAATTCGTGCAACTTGGTGCTATAAAATACCAAGCCCTACCTCATTTCAAGAGGAGTTGAATTCTAGAGAGAGGGAGTCAAATTCTAGAGGGTAGGAGTAGGATTAGAGCGAGAAAGTTAGATTGTAGTTTTCTTTGGTAGAAGTTTTCATAAACCCTAATTGTAAGTTTGAAGAAGAAGTTTTCCTGGATTCAAATTCATCTCTTTCTCCTCTTGCTAAATACAAGTATCAATTTCTATTCTCTATTTTATTTTTCCATTCAATTCTCAATTGTTTTGCAAATTGTTAACAATGTTTGTTAGAGTTTTCTTTTGTTTTCATCATGTTTAGCTAATTTTTAAGGGTTGGGATGCATGAACCCATCCCGATGTAATTTATCTACGTTGAAAATAGAATTTAAATTTAAATTTGAAAGAATCGTGTAAGAGAAGTTCACAATCATCCTAGATCTTTTAATCTCTCTTACCCTAGGTACTTGGGATATTTAAGAATATGATGTGCGTGTAATTATTTAGCACCGCTTTATATTTATCTTTGATTTCATATGATGCGGGCTTGAACCTCATATATGTAATGCTTAGGATCTATAAAGACTGGATTCATTCAAATTTATAATTTACAATTCTAGTATTCTAATGGGTAATTACTAGGGATTGGGGGATTGTATTCCAACCTATTTCCTCATTCATTTTAATTAGTTTTATAAATTTGTTCCAACTTATTTCCCCTTGTCAACCATCATCATCTTTTTCATTTTTATTTTAGAAGTAATAAATCAATTAAATTCTATAAAGCATTCCCTGTGGATTCGATACCCAGACTTACTACTATACTCCATAAAAGTGTAGTTAAAAGTTTAGGTTTTTTTTGTATTGAGGTTGGAAGCCGATAACAACGACTAGCGTATTACACGGACGTTCGGTTTTCCACTCGAACAAAATGGCGCCGTTGTCGGGGAATGTTTTGTTATAGATTATAATTGATTTACTATTTCGAAAGATTTTTTTTTTCTTTGGATTTTTTTAACCTTTTTTGTAGCCTTGCACAATTGAGCGCCAAGAAACGTAGAATCCTCAACCGCACACCTTTGTAATCGAATTTCCATTTACATACTATTCGATAATCATGTCTTTTCATGGTGAGTTAGGTAATTATAATGGTTCATATGGTAATCTTTTTCAAACTTTTTATTCTCAAGACTCCGCGGCTCGACCTATTACCATTGGTGAGGCCGTTCTGACTCTAGAGTATGAAAGGCTTGCAAATGAATATCAGAGAGAAATTTATATTAAATATTCTCAAGAATTCGTGCATCGACCTATTACCATGGGTGAGGCCTTTCTAAATCTTGCGTATGAAAAGCTTGAAGATGAATATCGAAAAAAAAAATCATTTTGGGGAATCCAATGAAGATTTTTCTTCCGATATTTGTGAAACTATAGAAGATTTTCAACCAAATGAGGAATCCGACGTTTTAGAGCCAAGGGATCCTACTTTGGAAGAATACACGCTTTTTCTAACCAAAAGAGTACTGGATTTTCTTTCCACCCAAAGCACAAAGAATATCGATTATGGTCTTGTGAAGGAAATGGTCACACTTTGCGATGATGTGCGTTCTATTTTGGAAAACAAAGAGGAGGTTGAGACTTGTGTGTCACCTCAAATTTTTGAAGAACATCTCATTGAAAATGAGTCTTGCTCCCTTGAAATTCAATCTCCAAATGATGATGAATCACTTGAGATTGAGTTTATTTCATCACCATTTTCGTTCCCGGTTATTGAACCATTAGAAGTACCGCTAGATTCCTATGAGTCGATTGGAAATTCTGAAACGTTTACACCTTTTACCGACAAAGACACTTTGCTCGAATTGTTTTCTAATATGGACTGTTCTTTTTTGTGTGGCCCTCTCCCCATACTACTTGAAAAATCTTTGTGAGGTGATTATATTTTTCTTGGATCTCAATTGTACTTAGCACCCAAACCCCCCATCATCCCGTTAAATTTTTTAATTTGTGATGGTTCATTTTCTCCATCTCACACATGCCTTCCGTTTTTCAAATGGAATTCTTACTTTTCGGGAGGCATGCATCTTAATGAGGGTACACCATTAATCCCTCAAAGTCATATTGTATTTTGGGTGGACCCTCAAATTTTTCGACTTCTACTATATGAGTTATTAGAAGTTAAAATCATAGGTTGTACATAATTAGTTTTTTTTCTTTTTCTTTTTCTTTCTGTTTTTAATAGTGTAGTGTCATTAGTTAAAGTTTTTGTTATTATTTTTGTTATGCTTGGTTCTAACTTGTTTTGTAGATTCAATGGACTCGTACTCATCGGGGATCGCTCCATTTGGGTAATATCTTTCGTTTCCTCTCTTTATGTGGTGTTCTTGATTCGCGTTGAGGACAATGCAACATTTAAGTTAGGGGGTGTGGGATATTCTTCCCATTTATTAATTAGATTCATTGATTTGATCACATGTTCTTTCCAAGTGTGTTTTTTTTTTTTTTTTTTTTTTAAATTTGAAAAATTTGAAAAAAGCCAAAAATATTTTTGTTCAAAATAAATAAAAATTGGAATTTAAATTTTTCAAAAATATCACCTTTATTCTGTTTGATGTCTCAAATTATTAACAATCATAATGCACTAAGCCAAAATTGACCGAAGATGGAAATTGAAAGAAAATTGATGACTTTACGAATAAGTGTGGAGATTAGTCCAACCCGGTGAGATTTTGAGCCTTTCAATTTTTATGAGTTTTTAAATCAATCCGAGTTTATTATTAACTCAAAGTTCTTTTCAGCATTTTAATAAGTCGTTGATGATCTCAATCCTTTGTTTTGATCGGTTATGGGAAATGTGTGAAATTATTGTCTCGAAATTCGTGCTAAATATATCTCTAAACTTAATTAATCTTGAGATGCATATGGTAATGTGATTATCAATTACGACAATGAAGTAGGCTCTCGTTTGTTTAAAACCAAAAATATTAGCCATAAAAAAGTTGTGAAAAATTATCCCTTTGCAACCCAAGTTGAGCCAAATAAAATTTATCTTTTCGTTTGATAACCCGAAAAACCCAAATAGCCCGGAATTGTGAAATTTGAGAAAATTCATCAATTAAGTCCAAATTGTGCAATAAAAAGGGGAAAGAGAAAAATAGAAAAAAACAATGCTCAGGAAAAAAAAGCAAGAAAAGAAAAAAAGAAAATAGAAAAAAAAAGATAAAAATGAGCAAATGCCCGAAAAAGCACAAATGGACGTCATAAGGACATTTTCCAATTTCGAACATTCCGTTTATTCCCATTTTTACCCTTTACACCTTTTAACCCAAAATGTCCTAACTGAGTCCGAATGGCGAAATTGGTTACCGCGTGGAGAGCTAAGACATGAAAAGATAATATGAGAGATTAAATGGTGTGAATTAGAGGTGATGTTCCCGTTTCCTAATAACTTTAATCCGATGATGAGATCTTTTCACCATAAATTTCCTTCTTTTCAATTTTGTATGCATGGATTTGTGTCCATTATATTTACTCTTTATATCATGCATACCGAGAGAAAATAACCACAATCCGAGTGATTCGTTTGTGAGTGCATCCGTAAGAATTTGAATCAAAACGAATTTTCAGAAAGTAACGTAATGCTCAATCGGTGGAAATTTGAGGTTTAATTTTTGGCTTTGCACACACACACTATGGTTTGAGACATTTGAATATGAATTTATGGTGATTATTTTTCGAAAATTTTAAATTGTACAATTTTTAAATATTTTGATCTTTATTTGAGTCAATAAAGAATTTTGTGGGTGTATTCACTGCAAACCCTCACGAGACAAAACTCGTCCTACTAGGGTAACCTAGGGGTTTAAAGGCTTGTTGCATACGCTAAATGCAATCGCTTGCCTGCGAAAGTGGAATTTTATTTTAATAAACGAATTTTCAAGAGTAGAATTTTGGCTAATTTCATTTACATTGCTCGGGACGCGCAAAGTTCTAAGTTAGGGGGTGTGATTAGGCACATATTCTTCGTATTTATCCCCTTAACTTCGGTATTTTTATGATCTCGTGCAATGCAAATATCTTGGATTTGTCTCTTATTTATGCTACTAACCTTTTTTGGCAAGTATTTTGTGTTTTGTGTATTTCTCATGTGTTTTACAGGTATTTCATGCAAGTTAGTGCGAAGGAGAACTCAAAACAGTGAAAGAAATCAAGAAATGGAGAGCTGAAGGGCATTTTAGTAATTTTTCAGCCTTAGTCCGAATTTGGGGCCAACTAGAAAGTTTAAGAGCTCTAAAATAACAAGAATACTGGAAAAAACGGCACCTCAATCCGAGCTACGGTGAAGAAGTTACGATGTTTTGAAGTTGCGTGATAATGAAGAGTCTGGATGTGCGGATTTCTGTCATTAGTTATGCATTTAATGGAGTGCAACTCTTGGAAAACTTGTTCCACAAGAAAAATTTGATGCCAAATTCGTGTAACTTGGTGCTATAAAAGACCAAGCCCTACCTCATTTTCAAGAGGAGTTGAATTCTAGAGAGAGGGAGTCAAATTCTAGAGGGTAGGAGTAGGATTAGAGAGAGAAAGTTAGATTGTACTTTTCTTTGGTAGAAGTTTTCATAAACCTTAATTGTAAGTTTGAAGAAGAAGTTTTCCTGGATTCAAATTCATCTCTTTCTCCTCTTGCTAAATACAAGTATCAATTTCTATTCTCTATTTTATTTTTTCATAAAATTCTCAATTGTTTTGCAAATTGTTAACAATGTTTGTTAGAGTTTTCTTTTGTTTTCATCATGTTTAGCTAATTTTTAAGGGTTGGGATGCATAAACCCATCCCGATGTAATTTATCTACGTAGGAAATAGAATTTAAATTTAAATTTGAAAGAATCGTGTAAGAGAAGTTCATAATCATCCTAGATCTTTTAATCTCTCTTGCCCTAGGTACTTGGGATATTTAAGAATATGATGTGCATGTAATTATTTAGCACCGCTTTATATTTATCTTTGATTTCATATGATGCGGGATGGAACCTCATATATGTAATGCTTAGGATCTATAAAGACTAGATTCATTCAAATTTATAATTTACAATTCTAGTATTCTAATGGGTAATTACTAGGGATTGGGGGATTGTATTCCAACCTATTTCCTCATTCATTTTAATTAGTTTTATAAATTTGTTCCAACTTATTTCCCATTGTCAACCATCATCATCTTTTTCATTTTTATTTTAGAAGTAATAAATCAATTAAATTCTATAAAACATTCCCTGTGGATTCGATACCCAGACTTACTACTATACTCCATAAAAGTGTAGTTAAAAGTTTAGGTTTTTTTTGTATTGAGGTTGGAAGCCGATAACAACGACTAGCGTATTACACGGACGCTCGGTTTTCCACTCGAACAAAATGATTTATTAAATCTATTATGTTGAAGAAGGCCTTTCCTCCCTTTGGATTGGGCATCATCCATCAGAAGAAAGAACTTGTATTGATCCGTCAGCCTTAACGAAAGAAGAGGTTAGATTGTGCTAAAATTATCCCGGGAGATTACATAAATAAAAGATTCATCAGCGAATGTGTTGATTTCCGCTTCTGCGGTTTCCCTGAACCTTGGTATGACCATGTAGACAAGATGATGAAACTAGGAATGGAAATATTCTTTTAATACATCTACCCATGGGCCAAGAGTTCCCAACACTCTGTATAACCACTCACTAAAACGCCACAACTGATACCTGGGATTTTGAGGGCAGTGAGTTTGAAGACTCTTTCAATTTATCGACACTTGGGCTGACACTCTACATGATCCGCTATGGGGATACATCATCTAACCCATACTACCTCATCAAAGATGCTGATGCACCTCTTCTCAACTAGCATGTTACACATGTGCCACCTGCTAATGTTTAACCTAACCCCTATGTTTATCCTCTTTCCCCTTTAGTTGTTTCCCCTCACTCTGATGTAATTGAGACCTCTTTTGATGAGGTTCTCGATGCTATTTTTCCTATCAATGAAATAAACGAAGATTTTAAGTACCTTGTTATGCCTTACATTAATTCTCTTGATTATAATCAAAATCTTGATGGTGATGATTTTACAAATGAATAATTCTTAACTGATCTAAATAAGGTTTATAACAAATAATATAACCACATTCAAGTTAATGAAGATGAAATTGTTGTTCTTAATCTCAATTCTAGTAGCCAAATACGCGAGATTAGGATAGGGGACAACCTTAATGAGCATTAGTGCACGTAACTTGAAGAACTATTAAAGGAATTCATGGATGTTTTCGCATGGCCCTAGGATGATATGTCTGGTATTGTCCCCGAGATAGCACAACATGAGATTTGAACTCTCCCGAAATGCAAACCGTTTAAATAGAAACTGAGAAAGCTCCGCATCGAATGGTCACTCAAAATTAAAGAAGAAGTAGTCAACCAACTGAACGTGGGCTTCATTCATTTGATTGAATATCCGATAGGGCTAGCCAATATCGTACCCATGCTAAAATCATGAGGGAAGGTTTGCATGTGTCTCGACTACCGAGACTTGAACAAGGCCTCTACAAAGTATTATTACCCTATACTCAACATCGCCATGATTATGGACAATATGTCCTGTCACGCTCTCAAGTCATTCGTTGATGGGTTTGGTGAATATAATCAGATTAATATGCACATAGATCACCAAGAGAAAATCGCATTCATCACCCCTTGGGGAACCTTTTGCTACACTGTCATGCCATTTGGTCTAAAGAATGTAGGGGCTTCCTACCAGAGGGTTACCAAAACTATTCTACATGATCTGATACACAAGGAAGTCGAGTTCTATGTAGATCACATGATTATCAAGTCCAAGACTAGGGAAGGCCATGTTCTTGCCCATCGAACCTTCTTCGAACGACTGCGATAGTACCAGATGTGGATCAACCCATAGGAATGTGTCTTTGGCATCACTAAAGGAAAACTCTTAGGAGTCATGGTTAATGAGAAAAGGATAGAAGCATATCCTGCCAAGCTAAAATACATACTTGAGATGCCACAACCTCGAACAGAGAAGGAAGTTCAGGGATTCGTTGGGAAATTACAGTACACCAGTCTATTCATTAGAAAACTGACTTTCATCCGTGAACCCATCTTCAAACTCCTCTGAAAGAATTCAACCAAAGTCTGGAATGAATCTTGCCAAGAAGACTTCGACCGTATCAAGCAATACCGAACCCTACCTCTGGATGTTATCGCAACCTAATATTACCTTACTTTTATACCGAACCCTACCTAAAAGTAATCGATAATGTTGTTGGGGCTTTGCTAGTCCAATACCTCGAGGAAACCCACAAAGAGAGAGCCATCAACTATACTAGTCAAACGTTGTCCAGGTACGAAGTTAACTACACTGCATTGGAAAAATAATGTGCCGCCTTTATCTGGGTTACCCAAAAGTTATGGCACTACATGATCACCTTTCCCATCAAACTTGTATCTTGAATGAATCTCGTCAAGTACCTACTCAAAAAGCCCGTCCTGTCTAGTCGAATGGCCTATTGGATAATGCTCTTAGCTGAATTTGATATCACTTATATCATGCAAAAGGCCATGAAAGGAAGAGAAATCTATGACTAACTTGCTGACTACCCTATGGAAGAGGCTGATATCTGGATCTCGGAGATCCCATATGAGATTATCCTCTGTACCTCCCAAGAAGACCTTTGATGGAAAATGTTCTTCGACGGTGCTACCAACAAAAATGGGTATGGCATTGGGATCCTTCTAATTGCCCCTGATGATTCTCGCACTCCCATTGCCATCAAGTAAGACTTGCCTTGCACAAAAAACATGACTAAATACAAGGCATGCACGGTAGGCCTCAATGTTATCATCAAGAAAGGAATTCGATACCTTGATGTCTATGGGGATTCAGCCCTCATCATTGATAAAGTATTTAGAAAATGGAAAGGCAAGGATGAGAAACTCTTACCCTTCCGTTCCCAGCTTAAAGAGTTAGCTTCCCAATTCCAAGGAATCATCTGCCACTACCTGCCCCGAGCAAAGAATAATCTAAATGACGCCCTTAATACCTTAGCCTCAATTATTGACATACCCAAAGGAATAACCATGGCCCCTTTTCATGTGCAAAAACAAGACAAACCCATTGCTACCACATTAAGCTAGGCACAGAGGAAGATCCCAAAATATCTAGCTGCTAGTACTATGATATTTATCGCCTCCTTAAACATTGTAGGTATCCCTAAGGATCTGATAAGAAAGACCGAACAACTCTCTGTAGACTGGCTTCCTAGTGCATTATCTGTGATAAAGCACAATTTTAGAGAATCCACAATGGAACCCATTTGCACTGCATCACATGGGCTGATATTGAAGAAATGATGCAAAAAATCCATAATGGGGAATGCGCACCCCACATGAACGACCATATGCTCGCTAAAAAGATCATCCGATAGGGTTACTACTAGACTACCACGGTTCAAGATTGCACAACCTTCGTCCGAAAATGCCTTGAATGCTAATAATTTTCCAACATACGACACTTACCTCCATGGGAATTGTACGACATGACTTCTCCCTAGTCGTTCTCCAAGTGAGGCATTCACATCATCGGGAAAGTTATATGGAAGGCATCTAACGGGCATAATTTCATTTTAGTCTCCATTGAATACTTCACCAAATGGGTTGAAGCCGAGTCAAACACAGTCCTGAATGCCAATAATGTGGCCAAATTCATTAATAAAAATATCATCTGTCGATATGGGGTCCTACATGAGCTGGTGTCAGACAATGGGTTTCACTTAAAGGTAGAAGTTACAAAAGTGCTCAACGAGTATGGAATTCAAAGGCAGAAATATTCTCCATACTGACCTCAAACCAATGGCACAGTCGAGGCAGCCAATAAGAACCTTAAATCCATTATCACCAAGATCGTCAAGAGTTATCGAGATTCGGCTGACAAGATCCCTTACGCCCTCTGGGGCTACTGCATTTCTGTTTGAACCTCTATTGGGGCTACACCTTACTCTCTAGTCTACCGCATGGAAGTAGTCCTACCCGTAGAGCTGGAAATATCTTCGATGCGCATCATGCTTGAAAGAAAGGTTAGCGAGGAAGATTTTCACCAAAGCCTTCTTGACGAGCTGTCCCTCTTGGACGAAAGAATGCTGAAAGCTCTATATCATATACAAGGGTACCATCGTTGCATAGCGCGTTCATTCAACAAGAGAGTTAAGGACCGCGGTGTCGGAGGAGGGGACATAGCCCTCAAAGAAATAGTAAAGCCCATCTGGGACCGTTGAGGGAAATTCAAGCCCAATTGGAGCGACCTGTACATCATGAAAAAAATATTTTCAGGGGGCGCCGCTATGCTCACCGACCTTGATCGAGAAGAAATGGCGCATCTAGTCAACCTACACAATGTCAAGAAATTCTACCCCCAGTTCGAAATTTCTACACACTACGACTCTTCTCATCCCCCCTCCAATTCTAAAAAAAAATCTTTATTTCTCCTTTCCTGATCCTCTAAAAACCATTTTTCTTTCAAAAAATAAATTTCAGAGAATGTTTAAAACCCTGAGAGGTACGTAGGCATATCATCCACTTTACATGAGTGCAACCTTTTTTTTCTCACAAAATGCAATTCTTTTCTTATCCCCGAGAACGATAGTTCATTTTTAACATATACATGAACAAAAGGATTATGTATGCCTTAGCAATTGGTATAGATAATTACAAATGCAAAAGTCATCAAGAGGCATAACTAGATAATCAAAAACTCCTTTATATCATTATTCAAATTTTTTGTACGATTACATCGGCATAGGGAGTCAAACGACTTCCCTTGCCAGCCTATACCTACCTTCCTAAAAAACCCAGATAAAAACAAGCCCCATTATACTTAAGAATCCCCCTCCAATTATTCCCATAAAAAAACAAAACCACACCCATTACAAAAAAATTCCAAAAGCCATGCCAGAGCTGCTAGAGGAACCAACCCCATAATAACCGACATCATGGGGTCCCCAAACCTCCCCTGCCTGAATGAAGTATCACAAAATCTCCATAGAGCGATAAGCTCAGACTAGCTGGGTTAAAACTTCAACGCCTGCATCCATGCTATCAAATATGGAAAGCCACCTTTGCCCAATCTCCACAGCCAGCATCTAGGAAACTACCTTCTTCCACAACCCCTTCATGTAGTCCACGGAGACGTGCCAGACTCTACCCATAGAGTGAGAAGGACGGGTTGACGGACGATGATTCTCCCATAGAGATCCAAGTCACATGCGCATGCGCTTTGTCAGGACCTCCACAGGAAAAAAGTTCAGTTTTCACAGTTCCATAATTTTCTCCCAACCAAATTGGCGCAGTAGATACTAGGGAATGTAGAATGAGGTATCCGTGAGGCCAACCAAATGGACATATTATTTCTCCCCGAATTCTAGAATTGTTAGCAGCTCCCACCACCAAGGAACAGACCATCGCAAGTCTCGAGCCTCGTGCTCTACAAAATAGTTACCCCAACTCTCAATGCCTAGGCCCACGCTACTAAAATAGCACGAGAAGAAGTTTGGTACCACTGACAAAGTATACTCAGGTGGGACCACAATATGAAACCTCTCTCATAGCCACATGAACAACAATATAGGGCCACCCCTTAGAAAGTTAGAATGACCTTCACCAATCATCCAAACCATTCAAAGTCTCCGCCAATATCATCTCCGTAGGATTGTGATGGTACGACATCCAAGAAATGATAACCGCAAGTTGGGGGTCCACTAGTGTTTCCCGAGTCACTAACAACAATTTTGAAACTAGGGCCAAAATAATGGCCCCAGCATAGCCGACATCACCCACATCCTGTGAATGCACGGATTGCAGCACTAACGGAAGAGAAATGAGGCATCCCGTAACCAATATCCTGGCTATCAAAGGAGAAATATGGAGAAGCCCAGCTAACAATTCCCTAGGTGAATGGAAAAACTCAGGCAAAGCTGGAACAACGCTAGAATTTATCTTGAGCATGGTAGAAAATTCCTCGTAGGTAGGAAAAATTTCATCTAGCCCGAAGCTAAAGACATGGTCCTCGGGGTACCAAAACTCAACTACTGCCATCAATACGTTCCACTCAAGGGGACCATTGAACCATAAAGAGACTCACCGCATATGGAAGGCGTAATAATCAACACTGTAAGAACACATTGCTTTTAAGGCTTGGAGGTAGTTGGCGAACTCAATGCTACCAGGGAGAACCATCTTACAAAACAAGAAGATAATAGGCAAGTAAGAATGTGAGAAAGAAAGGAAATTAAAGTGTGAGGAGAAAATCCCCATTCACACCACTATTTTTAATTAAAAACTCTCAAGTAAAGATAAGAAACCCTGCAGAAATAGGAGTAAAACACTCCCCACCATGTACAAAGCAATTGAAGAAAGTGCAATCAAAGACTTTGGTTGATTAGACTAGAATCATGTGCCGATAGGCAGGACAGAGGTCATGCCGATTAGTAACCCCCTATTTTGGAAAAATTCCCTTTTTCCTCTTTCGTCAAAATAAAAAAATAATAAAAATAATTGTTATCTTAAGGAAATCCTGGATTTCCTCATGCTTTTACATGTCCCATTTTAAAATAAAATCCTTCTCAAATCAATTTTCAAATTCTTTTTACAGTCTCAGCAGCAAAGTAAAAAGAGCATGTGTATTAATCACTAAAGCAAGAATTAATAAAAACTTCATCTTTATTTGCATATTTTTCTATGTTACATTGATGTCTTGAAGGAAAAATAAAAAACAAAACAACGAGACTCAGCTTGAACCCAATTCTCTCTCTCTCTCTCTCTACCTACCTACAAGCTTGTCCACTCTCTTATTTATCTCTCTTCTTTTTCTCTAAGAGCCTCCATCCCTATGAGGCACCCTTATCCCCATGCGGCGAGATAATGCGCCACCACTTCTAGAATTGGACTCTTCTCCGGACGAGGTAGATGACACCAAGAAAGAAGGGATCAGAATCGTATCCTTAATGTGGGAAGTCATAGAAGATATCCAATCCATAATATTCCTCAAATAAGTGGTGGATACCTGGATTTGCTACAAAAGAAAATATAGAAATCAAATCAGTTAAGTCTGAAAGGAGAAGAAAGCAATCAGGAAATCAAAAGAAAAAGAAACACAAAGTGTAACTCTAGTCAAAGGACCTTCTCTTGCAAGCCTAACTCCTCTGTGTCCATCGCATTGGGATGATGTTGTAAATGCATTGACCCTCCATCAGCTCATCGAATGTTATAACCAGGAGATAACATCCGTACAAAGGGAGCCTTCGAAGTCGTTATCGCCATTGACGTTGTCGCACTGCCCGCACTATAGGAGGACCCCAGTTGAATATTAAATCCATATAGTCATACATCATAATCGTGCCAGTATGAGGAATAAGCATCATATCATATATACTGAGGGGCATCAGCTAGTTGAACATGAAATCCATATATTTATACATCATAATCGTGTCAGCATATAGTGAGTACGACTCTCCCATCATCACCGCCACCTAGGAATTCTCTGATATCTCCCACACTCACATCATGAACATAGGGGGCTTTGCTGGAGGCACCGCAACCTAGTCCTCCATAATCTTTCAGAATAACCTCTCCCCGAGGTACCAGGAGTCGCCAAAATCATGCGCCAGCGGACGCCGCATCTGTGCATATCCCCTAGACACCCCAATGAACTGAATGGTTGTACACCACGGATGAAAGGTCACTTACATATCCCCCAACAAGAGAAAAATATCAATATCACTAAAATATAATAAAGGGAAAGGAAAGTCTCAAGATAAAAGAGGGCTTACCCACTCACTCGTCAAGCCATTCAAGACTTGACGCACCGCCGCCATAGAGATAGACTTCTTCGACTGTCGGTTGGACCTTCGCCACCGATACATGAAACAAAAGTCCCCAATAGAGTCATCCTTTAAAGATATCAATTGGGTGTTGGACCCAATGACCTCACAACACCACGTCTGCAATGGGCAAAGGTCAGCATCTAAGAAATCAATAAAAAGCGCATGAAGGAAAATGCAAATCCATAAAGGAAAATGCAAAAAATAAAGAATACCTCCAGAAGATACGTAACTCCAATAAAAGACTATCGCAAACACCGACTGAATGCATTAAGAGAATAATAAAGGGTCGCCAAAGTCGGGATCCCCTAATCATAAAGATGGATGTTCGAGAACACCCTCAAAAGTGTCAAAAACACAAGTGCACGACGTCGTCACCAGAAAACCTCCTAGCACAAGCAGAATGAACAGGTGGGCCATCTGACGCATGTGATTCCCATCACTCTCATTGATACTCCTCCTCACTAACAAATCCCTCAACAGAGTCAAACGGAGGGAGTCCTCAAAAACCACCCTCTCGACATCATCTAAGGCCGCAATCACCACCTTTGGCATCATCTTCAGCATCCTGTACACCTTAATCTGAGCACCATCGTAGTCTAGCCCTAGAAGCTACTATACATTAATGGGAGTCACCGTCATCTCGCCAAACACAAAATTGAAGGTGTGGTTATTGTCCCACCACCTCTCCCCTAGATCACACATAACGTTCGTAAAATGAGGCATCTCATCGAGAGCAGATGCCAATCTCCCAAAGCCGGCTGATGACAACATCTAGCACACCACAAATGGAAGACTTTCCCAAACATCCTTAAGCCCTGTCATCCCTAAGGCATGTATAGTCGACATGGAAGCGTCGTACCATTGAAGAAATAAAGAAAACCATAGTCAAGTTCAAGTAATAAAGCAATCTCATCAAGAAAAAAAGAAAAAGAATACCAAAGGTCATTCAATACTTGCATAGCCACCAGGGTTCACCACCCTGGAAGAACGATGATGTGAGTGATGACATAGAATAATTTGATCATAAAACATCGGCTTAAATGCACTAAATGAGTTATCACTGCCCAGTGCAAGGGGCACCCTAGCCCTCCACTCCAACGATGACAATCGTCGACATTGAGCCATGCCAAGTGAGTAGTGGTGCTTGAAAACTCATCCATATCTAGAATTTGGAATGTTGGGATGACTTGCAAAAGGTAATTGAAAAAGAAATCAAGTTGAAAGACTATGAAAAATGAAGAGAACCCGCCCCTTTTTATAGGAGGCCGATCAATATCTCCCTACCACCCACTGATTGTCACTGTCCCTCCACCTACTCGAGGCACCCCAAAAGACGATGTCACTACTTGTGCTCATCCCCGATCCCCGCGGAGAGAGAGAGAGAGAGTGAGAGGAGAATAAAATAGGGTGGTATCTCCGTGATGAGAGGATCTTGGTCCCGCGCATCCCTCTCGCGAACGCTTCGGCCGTCGTAGGCGATGTGTGAGGTGAAAAATGTAGAGAGATGGAGTCTCTAGTCCATTTTACTTAAAATAGACAAAAGAAGGTGGAGCCATCCCGAAGGACAGTATACCAAGACATACTGATACATACGAAACCAAAAAAATGATTTGAGTAAGGTTTGGAGGCTAAGTTACGGAAGGGGAAGGTTTTAGGCACCCATTTCACCCTTGCGGTCTCTCGTGGATTGTTGTTATTTTCCTTTATTTGCCTATGATATGTGCGCATGTGTATATGTAGTGGAGATAGAAATCATCGACTTGGATCATGGAAGAGATAAAGCAAGTAATCCATAGGAATGTTCCTAAATATAATATTAGAAAATAAGATTTACACGATTATCATTGAGTTGATCATTATAATGGAACGATAACGCATGTGGAATAATATGCCACTAAGAACAAATGTATGTATATGTAAATATATAGAATCTAAGAGAGTTAAGTTAAAGAATTAGAAAAATGGAAAATGGGAAAAAAACAGAACTCGAGTCTCGGGTTTTACCCCGAGACGCCTACGTAGCCTATAGAGGCATGAAAGTCTATGTAGTTCGTATGCAAAATGAGGGGTGGTATTGATTCGATAAATCCAATTGGGAACTTCTCTTATGTGTGTATGTGTGTAAAATAGTGTTTTAGTTGTGAGGAAAGTGTGAGAATTTCCGTTTGGAATTTATGAGCAAACCCTCTTTTTCTTTCTTTTTTTGGTTTTATTTAAATAAAAATAAGAGATGTGCAATAATACTAGATAAAGTGTATATTAAGATATGTGAGATGGAGAGAATAAAAGTGCTTAGTAATACAGTTAATGCGAATTTGGGAGAATTTGAAGAGAGGGTTGAGAAAGTTGGACCTCCTTGAAGATCTTAAGCTTGATCTTAAATGGTAGAGAGCATCCCTTGCACTTGGGTGATGATGAAGGGTAGTTAATTCAACAAGTTTGATGAAAAAGATGAGGAAAAGTGAAGGTTGGAAAGGGATTTGGATGTGGAAATCACGCTGACTTCGAGAGAGGTTTTCTAAGTTCGCTGGGAGTGATGGATTTCAAATCTTGGGTCCTTTTACGATGAGGTCAGACCCTCCTATTTATAGGCATGGGTCAATGGCAATCTGCATAGGCCTGGTCCTGCCAATCGATAGGTGTTTTTAGGCACACTGCCAATAGTCAGTATTTGGAACCTTCTGTTTGGCAGTCTCTTTTAGGTTCCTTCAAAAAAGGATCACAAAATGAATACCATTTATACAAATTGCATATAGGGAATACTGATGGAAAGGTACTTCATAGACCTTCAAAAGTCCTTTGGACTTCTCCCGGGTCTGGGAGTTCTTTGGGTAAAATTTTTCTTGGAAGCTCTTGTTGGTCCTTTGGATGGGGATCGTCGGACTCAAATGGATCCTTTGTTCGCATGGTAAGTCAGAATCGCACACGAGGTGGACCATTGGGAAGTTTATGAGCTATACTTAGACATTACAAAGAGTTTGACTTGGTTTTGGGAGTTGACTTTGGTCAACCAGGGCCTGGAAGTGTTTGATGATCTTTCAAAGTAAAACGAATTGTTCATCCGTACCATAAGTTAGAATCGCACATGGGGTGGACCGTTGGAAAGGGGTTTAAATGAACTTTAAAGATTCATTCAGTCTCTATTGAGCAGAAGAGTTAACTTTGGTCAAATGGAGCCCAGGAGTGTTTGGTGGCCTCTTGATAAAGTTTTGAGGGAAAAGGGTCGTCCGTGCGCAATACAAGTCTAAATGGCGCACGAGTTGGACCGTGTGAAAGTGCTTTTAGTGCCCTTTGAAAATTCATTCAGAATCGGTCGAGTTAAAGAGTTTGACTTTGGTTAGATGGACCTCGAGAGAATCTGGTGGACTGTTGATCATGTTTCGAGGGAAAATGGGTTGTTCGTCTGCGTCGTAAGTCAGAATTGTGAACGGGATGGATCATTGGCTTTTAGCGCAATTTGAAAATTTATTCTGTCTCGATCAAGATGAAGAGTTTGAATTTTGGTCAAATAGAGCCTAAGAGTGCCCGATGGCCTCTAGGTCAGTACCCAAGTATGACTTAGGTTTCTAGTGATGAAGGGAGGTGCTAGGGACCTAAGGAGAGGTTGGGGGTGCTATAATGGGGTGTTTATAGAGCCCCTCGATGGGTGAGTTTGGAATAAATGATAGCTATTGAATAGACACCGCATGACGCCTTTGAAAGAGAAGACCAATCCTAAAGTTTAAGACCGATTCTGAGGACCTGGGGATAAGGATGACCGATTCAGAGGGTCGAGGCCGATTCTGAGGACCTAAGGGGGCCTACTAGGGATGGTCTAAAGGAAGTTATGATCAAATATTTAGATAAATTTGGAGGACCTAAAGCAATGATGGGGGTGACCGATTCTGTGGGTCGAAGACAATTCTGAGGGCATAAATTGTGATGACCAATTCTGAGGATCGAAGCCAATTCTGAGGACTTAAATTTTGATGACCTATTATGTGGGTTGAAGCCAATTCTGAGGGCTTAGGCTGTGATGACCAATTCTGCAGGTCAAAGCCAATTATGAGGGCTTAGGTTGTGATGAATAATTATGCGGGTCGAAGCCAATTATGAGGGCTTCAATTAAGATGACCAATTCTGCACGTCGAAGCCAATTATGAGGGCTTAAATTGAGATGACCAATTCTGCACGTCGAAGCCAATTATGAGGTCTTAAATTAAGATGACCAATTCTGCAGGTCGAAGCCAATTTTGAGGGATTAAATTGAGATGACCAATTCTACGGGTCCAAACCTATTATGAGGGCTTAAATTGAGATGACCAATTCTACGGGTCGAAGCCAATTCTGAGGGCTTAAATTGAGATGACCAATTATGTGGTCGAAGCCAATTCTGAGGGCTTAAATTTCAATGACCAATTCTGCAGGTCGAAGACAATTCTGAGGGCTTAGGTTATCATGACCAATTCTGCAGGTCAAAGACAATTCTGAGGGCTTAAATTGAGATGACCAATTCTACGGGCCGGAGAAAATTTGAGGGCTTAAATTGAGATGACGAATTCTAGAGGTCAAAGACAATTTTGAGGGCTTAAATTAAGATGACCAATTCTGTTGGTCGAGGCCAATTCTGAGGGCTTAAGTTGAGATGACCAATTCTGAGGGGTGAAACTAATTCCGAGGGCTTAAATTGTGATAACCAATTCTGTGGGTCGAAGCCAATTCTGAGGGCTTAAATTGAGATGACCAATTCTGCGAGGAAGAAACCAATTTCGAGGGATTAAATTGAGATGTTCTCAGGGAACTCTGCTGGGTAAATTTCCTCGAAGAATTTGATTTGAGCTGGGGAGATAATAGATGGGGAGACTTTTGTATCTTTTGGAGACTTTACGGGGGAATAAGAAATTTGATGGTGTAATTTCTACTATGGAAGTTATTAGGTGGTCTAGGGTTGGGACATATTTGTGACACCCCGCCTAATTAAATACCGGGCGATCACTCCTTTATTAAATTAAAATCAAGGTGAACAGTTTGTTCATTCTTAGCATCACTGTCGTAATAATAAATTTTCCAAATTTAACACCCTATTCAATTAAGCTAAGTGTCAAAACATTTTTTAAACATTACTTTCCAAATTTTTATTTTGAAAATAAAGATTTAATTATCAACGACAATTCAATATCTAAAGAATCACACCACAATAATCTTGGAACATATAATCCAATTAATTTAAACATTCAATAACTAAATTCCAGCATTTAAAACTTAAAGTAAAACATACATGCTAACTAAATCCCAAAGTAACAGTACTAGAAATAACTGAAATACAAATGTCCCAATAAAACAGATAAATAGTGGAAAGGGAGACACATGCCCAATAAGGAGAATGACAGACGTGGAATCAAGTAAATGAAATCGTCTAAGCAAGTGGCCTGCAACTCCCACCTAAGCTGCAACACATTCCTTCCAAGGGATCCTAAAAAATACGCCCCTGTGGCTGGGCACCTGTAATATATACATATAAATACAAGAGATAAAGATGAATAGAAACGGGTCAGAGCCCGATAGTGTATAAGATTTAAAAATTCATTTAGCAAGTATTTAAATTGATACAGGCCAATGCAACAACATATTAGTGCGACACTCTCTTGAGAAATTCTCACATCTCTTCTAATGTGCACTCCTATCCCACTAACCTTCCCAATGGTTTATCTCATCATATATCACACTATCTTTCCCCAAGGATTTAACTTATCTTAGGTGACTCTCAAGATTTAAGATTTGACAACATCATGGTTTAAAAGGATAATTTCATTTAGTACAAAATGCTCATTTTATCTTTATTGATTCATTAAGTTTTTTCAATATCATCTTATACTTCTCAAAACAAGTATTTCCAATTTGAGTCATTATGCATGTCTTACTTACCATAACACAGTAGTCAGTTTCCCATATTTCAGAAGTTCATATATCTATTAAATACTCGTATAATATATATATTCTAACAGCACCCCACATAAAAATTATGGTATGGGCAAACTATGCTATCCAATCCCCGTATCAATCGTACTAAAGGGAATAAAAGTTCGGAATCACTCTCGAACTGTATAAATACATACACAAACAATATTGAGGCGAAGCATAGTTTCCAAGTCCAAGACGTCAGTACATACCCTCACGTCTCTTAGGACCGTGACTACCGATTCGATAGCCTGTACCTAGGATTTTTATCTTCTAGGGTACGAGTCAATATCCCCTATAAGACACACGAGATAAAATCGTCCCAGCGCGGAAACCTCAGGGATAGCAAGTAGCGCGGGCATGATTTTCACAAGTATATAATATATGCATACACAATCATATAAATATACCACTTTTATTATATCCATTTAGGTTTATCCCATAACCCACATTCACAACATTTAACCTTATTTTCCCATTATTATTTATCAAGTATAATGGTTCGTTTCTAACTTTAATTCGAAGGGTTTTTTTCAACTTACTACGTAACCCTCATGGACTCTATTCATCCAAATGTACAATTCAGTAGGTATCAATTTATGTTCCAACGTAACTCTCTCTTACCTCTCTCTCCCCTTTAATATATACTTACATTGTCCCTTATGCAAAATATTCCAAAAAATATAGGTTTTGCCTTACATTAAAGGTCTCTTATTCATTAATGAATCTTACTGGTCATCATTATCTCCCAAATTATTTTAACAAGGATGTCTACGGAGTTTTCTTCATTTCGAATCAATTCAACAATTTTAAAAGGGGAACTTAATTATACCAGGAGGGGTCGATCGATCGAGGTCTGGGGCTCGATCGATCGAACCTTCGATCGATCGAAGCTCTGGGCTCGATCGATCGAAGCTCTGGGCTCGATCGATCGATCAAGCAGGTATGCGAAATCTCCAGATTTGTAGTTATGGGTTTCATCTTCTAACCTTAACCAAATCCATATTTTTCATACCCAATCGACCCAAAATTTATACTACTGACATTATATCATCATACTATGAAATTTCAACGTAAAGCATGTAGATTTCTATTATTAAACATGGATCAACAAGCCTCAAATTCATATAAAACCTCAAGAACTCTAGAATTTATTAATATGTTCAAATTCATCTTTTCCATAATTTTCTTCATCTACAACCTCATAATTTCTTGGTTCAATCCTCTACATGTTAAGGGGTTTCTAGAATAATAATTAATCCATCCCTATATGCAATTTCCTATCTCATCTTTTAGGTTTCTTCCATAAAAACTCATCCTAATTACTCCTAAACTAATATGAAAGATGCATCAACGAAATAAGCAAGATAAACACTTGCCTGGGATTTCAAAAGTCTGATTTGGTGCCGAAATTGGTGTGGTTGCGTTCCCCGTCTCCCGATGTACGCTTTGGCGGTGGCGGCGGTGCAAACGGGTGAGTTTTGAGCCTTGGAATACCTTGAGAGCTCTCTCCTCTCCTCTCCAATGGCCTTTCTAGTGTTTTGAGTTATCTAACCCTAGGAGATAACATAAACATCTTATATAACCCCTTTAATTTTCGTGGGTTTAATTACCCAAAAATACAAAATGACTAAAATGCCCTCCCGGGGTACTAATTAGGCCTAAAAACGCCCCGAGACCCAAACTAAACCCCCGGGCACTCTTTTCTGACTATCTCGACCCTTGCGGACGCGTTGGCTCACTCAAAACGACCATACGGACAACTTATAAAATATTCACTTTTATTTAACAATATTTAGTCCCGACGCGACACAGGCACGTCCCGACTCAAATTTCCAAAATTGTCATTTTATTCACTCGTGACATTCAATATAACCAATATTATATATTACTTTAGTCATTAGTAATATTCGACAAATTTTCCCATAATTACTAACTCTCATCGCGTTAATAATTATAACATAATTAATTTCTGAATTTTTATTAAATAATTAATTCACATTAAATTTAATAAATCCCCAAATTAATATAGCATAAAAATACGGGATATTACATACTTCCCCCCTAATAACGGAATTTCGTCCCGAAATTCGAAAAATAAGGTATACCTGGTAAGAACAAATCTGGATATCTCTCGTGCATATCGACCTCGCGCTCCCAAGTGGATTCCTCCAGGTTATGATGCTCCCACTAGACCCGTACAAGTGGAACTATCTTCGCCTCAATCTCCTCTCACTATAGTCTAGGATAGACACCGGTCTCTCCTCGTAAGAGCTGTCAAGATGTAAGTCTATCTCATCTATCGCGATGTGAGTATGGGCCATATCATCCCGAAGATACCGTCTCAACGACGAGATGTGGAATACATTGTGAATGCGATGTAAATTCTCTAGTAATCCCAATCTGTATGCTACCGGCCCAATCCTCTCGATAATGGGAAATGGTCCCACGTACCTCGGGGCCAATTTCCCTTTATTCCCGAACCTCATCACTGCTTTCATAGGAGATACACGCAGTAACACTTGGTCCCCCATATTAAACTCCCGGAAGAACCTTTTCGCATCGGCGTAGCTCTTCTGCCTGTCCTGGGCTACTCGAATGCGACTCCTAATCATCTCAATCCTCACGGAGGTTTCCTGAATTACCTCTGGTCCTAGCAACTTGTTATCCCCCACCTCGAGCCAACAAGTTGGAGAATGACAAGGCCTGCCATACAAAGCCTCAAATGGAGCCGTACCAATCGTAAACTGATAAGAGTTATTATAAGCAAACTCTACCAGTGGAAGATGTGGCTCCCAAACTCCTCCAAAATCAAGAACACACATGCATAGCATATCCTCTAACATCTGATTAATACGCTCTATCTGTCCATCTGTCTGTGGGTGATAAGATGAACTCAACATCAAATCAGTACCCATAGCCTCCTGAAAGCTTTTCCAGAAACGTGATACAAAAATCTTGTCTCGAACTGATACAATATTCAGGGGCACCCCATGTAATCTGACAATCTCAGAAATGAACAACTGAGCATACTGACCCGTGGTATAATTTTTTCGCACAGACAGAAAAGGAGCCACCTTGGTCAAATGGTCTACAATCACCCAGATGGAGTCGTGGCCCCATTGTGATGTAGGTAACCCTGTAATAAAATCCATGGAAATACTCTCCCACTTCCACGCGGGTACTTCCAATGGCTGAAGCAATCCTGACGGTTTTTTATGGTCCACCTTCATCAGCTGGCAGGTAGAACACTTGGACACGAACTCAGCAATGTTCTTCTTCATCCTACTCCACCAGTATTGCCTCCTCATATCCTGGTACATCTCATCTCCTCAAGGATGTACCGCAAATAGGGACCCGTGAGATTGGGTCATCACTGCATGACGCAATTCTGCCCCTTTTGGAACCACTAACCTCCCATAAAACCTCAAACCCCCATCAGAACTAACAGAATAGGACTCAGCACCCTTGGCTAGAAGTCGTACAATCTGCGCCTGGAAAAATGGGTCTGTGGTTTGGGCCTGTATTACCCTCGTAACAATCTCGGGTGTGACTGTCGTAACAGATATGAAGGAACGGTCAACTGCATCCTGGTGACCCAACTCCTTCCACTTCTCTTTCCAGACGTCCGCTACCTCATTTACCGGTCTACGGCTCAACGCATCAGGAACTACGTTGGCTTTCCCCGAATGATACTATATATCGAACTGATAGTCCTTCAAACTTTAACCATCTGCGCTAACGCATATTCTGCTCTCGCTGAGTGAGCAGGTACTACATTCATTTGTGGTCTGTGAACAAACGGAACTTCTCCCCCAATAAATAGTGTCTCCATATACTCAATGCAAAGACGACCGCTGCTAACGCGAGGTCATGGGTGGGGTAATTCTTCTCATGTGACTTAAGCTTGCGGGAGGCAAAAGCTATAGCCTTCTCTTCCTGCTGAAGTACTTCCCCAAGTCCCCGTAAAGAGGCATCGGTGTAAACCAGGTACTCCACACCCGGCTTCGGTAAAGCAAGGACTGGTGTTGAAGTAAGCTTGTCTTTTAGCTCGTCGAAAGCCAACTGACAAGCGTCATCCCAAACATATGGTACCCCCTAGCGAGTCAGATTCGTCAATGGACCCGCTATTTTGGAGAATCCCCGAATGAATCTCCTGTAGTAACCGGCTAACCCCAAGAAACTATGCACTTCCATCGGTGTCGTGGGTTGTCCCCACTCCCTCACCGCTGACACTTTACTCGGGTCGACTGCTATCCCCTGCTCAGAAACAACATGCCCCAAGAACTGTACTTCTCGCAACCAGAATCCACACTTCTCGTACTTAGCATACAACTGATGCTCTCGTAAAGTCTGAAGAACCTGTCTCAAGTGCTCGGCATGCTCCTCCTCGGAGTGTGAATATATCAAAATGTCATCTATGAAGACGATGACAAACTGATCCAAGAACTCTCTGAATACTCAATTCATTAAGTCCATGAACATGACTGGAGAATTTTTGAGGCCAAATGGCATCACTCTGAACTCATAAGACCCATATCTTGTCAAGAAGGCAGTCTTTGAAACATCCTGCTCCCTAATACGTAGCTGATGGTACCCCGACCTCAGATCTATCTTCGAAAAGAAAGTTGCTCCCCTTAGCTGGTCGAACAAATCATCGATTCGAGGCAATGGATACTTATTCCGTATCGTGACCTTGTTCAACTCCCGGTAGTCCACATATAACCTCAGTGAACCATCTCTCTTCTTCACAAATAAGACTGGAGCGCCCCAAGGTGAGGTACTCCTACGAATGAAGCCCTAACCTAACAGCTGCTCTATCTGATCTCGTAACTCTCACATCTCCGCCGGAGCCATACGGTATGGAACGCGTGCTATAGGTCTCGTATCTGGCAATAAATCTATGACAAAGTCTATCTCTCGACTAGGGGTTAGGCCTTGTATCTCCTAGAATACATCGAAATACTCACGAATGACTGGGATCGAGTCTAAAGGAATCACAACCTCCTTAGAGGTATCCTCCTCTATATAATACAAATGAGCGGTCGAGCCTCCCTCTGGGCGAGGCATCGCCACTACAAACATCTCTTACCCCGGAATGGCAAAAGAAATGCTCCCACCAAAGCAATCAATCATGGCTCTATAAGCTGCGAGCCAATCCATACCGATAATAACATCGTGCTCATGCATATCTAAAACTAACATGTCTGCAGGTAATACCAAACTACCAATCTCTACCCCCACTCCCCGGCATATAAAGAAGATAAGCGACCCACTCTCCAGTGGTGAGTCTACACACGTCACTGTGCTCTCTGCTGTGGCTAACAACCCTAAGGCCTTCGCAAAATGCGTAGCTATAAAACAATGCGTCGCCCCAGTATCAAACAAAACCCGACCCATAGTACCATGGATAGGAAACATACCCTCAATCACGGGTGGTGCCTGTGGAGCTGCTGCCTGGTGGACGTTATAGACACGTCCATACTGTAATTGCCCCTGCTGCACTGGAGCTGCTGGAATGGCTGGTAGGGCTGGCACCTGGGCTGGAGCTGGGAGGGAAGCTGGAAAAAGTGGTCTCTGTGGCTCATTACGGGCACCCTGCTGCTGTGGGGCCTTATTACCCTCTGGGCAATCCTGATGTTTATGACCATGCTTGCCGCATACAAAACACCGACCTCTGAAGTTACCTCCCCTCTGACCCTGCTGACCACGGCCCTGCTGGCTGTTACCTCCCCGCCACTGGCCCTGTTGGCCCTGATTAGCATGTTGTTGGCCCTGTTGATTAGGCTGGCCGTGCTGGCCCTATCTATAACCCCCAAATCCCTGTCTAGAATCACCTAAATGAAATTTCTTAGCAAGGTCCCCCTGATGGGAACTCTGCTCGTGCTGACGAGTCTGTCCATGAGATGGTGCCCCACTAGCACTACTACCCCCAGTCCTGCCCTGCTGGCTGGACTCTCCTGCTCTCTTTCTTCCTTGCAGATGGAAGCGGTGATCCTGCCAATGTAGTAACGCAGCATTGAGTACATTAGTGAAAGTACTCAGAGATAGATTCCCTATAAGATGATGACGGATCCTCCAAGCTAACCCGTCCACAAACAACATAATTTTCTTACTCTCAGTAGGTGCCTCATCTGACACTATGGTGAGAAGTCTCGTGAACTCCTCCTCATACTCCGCAACAGTAGAGTTCTCCTGTTTTAAATTCAGAAATTTCTGCCACATCTCAGTCTGCACGGCGGGTGGAAAGTACTTACGATCAAACCGCTCCCAGAATGACTGAATAGGGATCGTGTCCCTTTCCTCCAAGGTGGTAGTGGACTCCCACCACTACAAAGCGGCCCCCACCAGCTTAAAGGAAGCCAATAACAGCCTTTGCACGTCAGTGCACTCATACATACGAAGATGCCGCTGGATGTCTTTCTTCCATTGGCTGACTGTGACGATATCTGAGCTACCAGAGAACTCAGGAGGATGCGCCTTCTGAAAAGCATCCCTAACCCTCTCCCATGCAGATGGAAGCTGTGCTGGTACTCGCGCCACTGCCTGAATCTGGGGTGGAGCCTGCTGAACCACTGCTAGCGCGGAATTCACCGCCTGAGCAATAATGGCGGCTACTTCATTATCATTCATAGTGCCTTGTGCCGGAGCTGCTGGATGCTCGACCTGGGCACGCCTATCCTTCGGTGCACGTCTCGGAGGCATCTAAAACGTGATGAAGTTCATTAGTCTCCAGTCATTATCAAATCTCAAATAGCTGAAGACGTAACGTAAAAGAAGAAATACAACAATCCTAAAAATAGGGCTTTATAGCAAAAGCGTTAAGCTGAAAGAGAAAATAAGTCGTACAGATCCTATCGATACTAGAACCTGATGCTCTGATACCACCTGTGACACCCCGCCTAATTAAATACCGAGCGATCACTCCTTTATTAAATTAAAATCAAGGTGAACAGTTGGTTCATTATTAGCATCACTATCGTAATAATAACTTTTCCAAATTTAACACCCTATTTAATTAAGCTAAGTGTCAAAACCATTTTTAAACATTACTTTCCAAATTTTTATTTTGAAAATAAAGATTTAATTATCAATGACAATTCAATATTTAAAGAATCACACCACAATAATCATGAAACATATAATCCAATTAATTTGAACATTCAACAACTAAATTCCAGCATTTAAACTTAAAGTAAAACATACATGTTGACTAAATCCCAAAGTAATAGTACTAGAAATAACTGAAATACAAATGTCCCAATAAAACAGATAAATAGTGGAAAGGGCGACACATGCCCAATAAGGAGAATGATAGAAGTGGAATCAAGTAAATGAAATCGTCTAAGCAAGTGTCCTGCAACTCCCACCTAAGCTGCAGCACATTCCTTCCAAGGGATCCTAAGCAATACGCCCCTGTGGCTGGGCACCTGTAATATATACATATATATACAAGAGAGAAAGAGGAATAGAAACGGGTCAGAGCCCGATAGTGTATATGATTTAAAAATTCGTTTAGCAAGTATTTAAATTGATACAGGCCAATGCAACAACATATTAGTGCGACACTCTCTTGAGAAATTTCACCTCTCTTCTAATGTGCACTCCTATCGCACTAACCTTCCCAATGGTTTATCTCATCATATATCACACTATCTTTCCCCAAGGATTTAACTTATCTTAGGTGACTCTCAAGATTTAAGATTTGACAACATCATGGTTTAAAAGGATAATTTCATTTAGTACAAAACGCTAATTTTACCTTTATTGATTCATAAAGTTTTTTCAATATCATCTTATACTTCTCAAAACAAGTATTTCCAATTTGAGTCATTATGCATGTCTTACTTACCATAACACATTAGGCAGTTTCCCATATTTCAGAAGTTCATATATATATTAAATACTCGTATAATATATATATTCTAACAGCACCCCACATAAAAATTATGGTGCGGGCATACTCTGCTATTCAATCCCCGTATCAATCGTACTAAAGGGAATAAAAGTTCGGAATCACTCTCGAACTGTATAAATACATACACAAACAATATTGAGGCGAAGCATATTTTCCAAGTCCAAGAGGTCAGTACATACCCTCACGTCTCTTAGGACCGTGACTACCGATTCGATAGCCTGTACCTTGGATTTTTATCTTATAGGGTACGAGTCAATATCCCCTTTAAGGCACACGAGATAAGATCTTCCTAGCGCGGAAACCTCAGGGATAGCAAGTAGCGCGGGCATGATTTTCACAAGTATATAATATATGCATACACAATCATATAAATATACAACTTTTATTATATCCATTTAGGTTTATCCCATAACCCACATTCACAACATTTATCCTTATTTTCCCATTATTATTTATCAAGTATAATGGTTTGTTTCTAACTTTAATTCGAAGGTTTTTTTTAACTTACTACGTAACCCTCATGGACTCTATTCTTCCAAATGTACAATTCAGTAGGTATCCATTTATGTTCCAACGTAACTCTCTCTTACCTCTCTCTCCCCTTTAATATATACTTACATTGTCCCTTATGCAAAATATCTTAAAAAATATAGGTTTCTCCTTACATTAAAGGTCTCTTATTCATTAATGAATCTTACTGGTCATCATTATCTCCCAAATTATTTTAACAAGGATGTCTAAGGAGTTTTCTTCATTTCGAATCAATTCAACAATTTTAAAAGGGGAACTTAAGTCTACCAGGAGGGGTCGATCGATCGAGGTCTGGGGCTCGATCGATCGAACCTTCGATCGATCGAAGCTCTGGGCTCGATTAATCGATCAAGCAGGTATGCGAAATCTGCAGATTTGCAGTTACGGGTTTCATCTTCTAACCTTCACCAAATCCTTATTTTTCAAACCCAATTGACCCAAAATTTATACTACTGACATTATATCATCATACTATGAAATTTCAACGTAAAGCATGTAGATTTATATTATTAAACATGGATCAACAAGCCTCAAATTCATATAAAACCTCAAGAACTCTAGAATTTCATTAATATGTTCAAATCCATATTTTCTAGAATTTTCTTCATCTACAACCTCATAAATTCGTGGTTCAATCCTCTACATGTTAAGGGGTTTCCAGAATAACAATTAATCCATCCCTATATGCATTTCCTATCTCATCTTTTAGGTTTCTTCCATAAAAACTCATCCTAATTACTCCTAAACTAATATGAATGATGCATCAACGAAATAAGCAAGATAATCACTTGCCTTGGATTTTCAAAAGTCTGGTTTGGTGCCGAAATTTGTGTGGTTGCATTCCCCGTCTCCCGATGTACGCTTTGGCGGTGGCGGCGGTGCAAACGGGTGAGTTTTGAGCCTTGGAATGTCTTGAGAGCTCTCTCCTCTCCTCTCCAATGGCCTTTCTAGTGTTTTGAGTTATCTAACCCTAGGAGATAACCTAAACATCTGATATAACCCCTTTAATTTTCGTGGGTTTAATTACCCAAAAATACAAAATGACTAAAATGCCCTCCTGGGGTACTAATTAGGCCTAAAAACACCCCGAGACCCAAACAAAACCCCCGGACACACTTTTCTGACTATCTCGACCCTTCCGGATGCGTTGGCTCACTAAAAACGACCATACGAACAACTTTTAAAATATTCACTTTTATTTATCAATATTTAGTCCTGACGCGACACGGGCGCGTCCCGACTCAAATTTCCAAAATTATCATTTTATTCACTCGTGACATTCAATATAACCAATATTATATATTACTTTGCTCATTAGTAATATTCAAAATTTTTTTCCATATTTACTAACTCTCATCGCTTTAATAATTATAACATAATTAATTTCTTGATTTTTATTAAATAATTAATTCACATTAAATTTAATAAATCCCCAAATTAATATAGCATAAAAATACGCGGTATTAAAATATTGCTCGGGGAAATTTGATACTTTTGGGGAATAGGAGATAACCTGAGGTTTAGGATACTTTAGGGGTCCTCTGGGGGGGACGTTGACGGGGGGAGATAGAGTTTCACTGGGGAAGTCGGGGTTTCGCTTGAGGGAGTGTGAAAATTTCTTGGTGAAAATGTTCTAAATCTTTCCCAGGATTTATAGGAATTTTCTAAGGATTTTTTAGGGTTTTCAGGTATTTTTTGGGAGTTTTTGTACGAAAATATAAGGGGGGGGGGGGTGTCGGTTGGCATGATGTGGAGGGTGCCATTCGGAAGTGGCACACACTTTTGGACTTCTTCGATAAGGTGGAAGGTCAGTGCTGATCGGTAGGTGGGGGTGTAGTGCCGATCGACACGACCCCTGGCTTCCTATAAAATGGGGACGGGTTCCCCTCATTTTTCACAGCTTACTCCCTTCTCTCTCTCTCTGTGATTTTCTTCTGTGAATCATCCTAACATTATGTAACCTAAGAAATGGTTGCTTTGGTGAGCATTGTTGTACACATGGAGTGGTTGGTTGTTGGTGATTGGGCAAATGTGGAGTGGAGGGCCAGGGAGCCTCTTGCTTTAGGGAGTGAGAATTCTTTGATGCGGTTGAGGGGGTTGTGGATGAGAGGAATTTACTACGAGAGTCTTCGCGTCATCGCTCTTTAAGGGTGATGAACCCTGGTGGTTATGTATGTACAAAATGGCTTTTCTCATTCTCCTTTGCGTGATTTCCTTTTTTTCTTGGATTTTGACAAGGTTTTTTGTTTAATAGTCTGATGTTTCTTTGTCGACTATACGTGCCCATGGGACGATGGGGCCTAAGGATGTCGATGTCTGGGAGTACCTTCCACCCATGGTGCATTGGGTAGTATGAACAGCAGTCTTTGGGAGGCTGGTGTCTGTGCTGGATGAGATGCCCCATTCGACAGAGGTCTTATGCGCTTTGGGGGAGAGGTGGTGGGACACTACCCACACCTTCCATTTTGGTTTTTGGGAGACTCCCATAGATGTCCAGTAGCTACTGGGGCTGGATTGTGATGGAGAGGAGATAGAGGTGGATCGGTCTTTACGGGTGAGGCCAGAGTCGGTGCGGGCGGTGCTAGGTGATGTGGGGAGTATAGTATCTGGGGACTCTATCTCTTTGTCCCTACAGAAGGATGTTTTGTTGGGCAGGGTGATTGATGTGGAGGATGGGCTTCAGGTGAGACAGATGGCACCTGACTGTTCATTTTTCTGGTGTTTGGGGGGATTTCTGGTGGCGTCGAGCGGAGGCGTTGTTAACTTGTGGTTTTTTCCATACTTGAGGATATTTTTGAACATCCCTCTCTATGATTTGGGGAGCCTAACGTTGGCGACACTTTATTTTTCTCTTGATACATTTAGCCAGTGTTATCGGCAGTCTTTTACTGGAGCCACGTATCTTCTTGAGGTATTCTTTAGTTTTCGCATTTTTCTTTCATGCATTCGCATTTTCCTTGCGCGTCTCTTTTGATCGAGGATTATTATCTTTGGCAGACGGGGTTCTATGATGTGATTTGGTGTAATACCCAGATGGTTGCTCTGAAGGATGAGATTGTTCGGGACTTTTGCCATTTGTATCGGTGGAGTAAGGCCAATTAGCAGTCGAGGAAGTCTCTTTATCTAGAGGTGGAGCGTCAAGTCTTGAATGGACTGACCAGTGACATGGTAAGACCTTTTCCTTCTTTAGTCTAGGTCTTTGTGTGCTATGATTATGTATTGACTTATATCTACTGGGGATTTTTCATGTGACCTTTTACCCTTGGGGGACGGCTGTTCAGGATACGGGGTCGATCGGGGTGAATGCGCAGATGATGCGTTTGTTGGGGCATGAATGTGGCCACTCTTAGTATCTTGAGGAGAGGATGTTATGATAAATTATTGAGGAGGAAATGTTGGTGCCTCTTGCGAGCCCCCTATATTTATGAGGCGAGAGCGGATGCTGCCAGAGGATGCAAGGATTGTGGCGATTGTTGTCGAGTCCTATCTGTTGTACAATGAGAAAGATCTATTGTATGATTATATGGACTTTATGATGAGTTGGCTGATGGTTCCTAGCATATATGATGCATTTCCTTTCCCTTATGTTGGTTCGAGTCGGCCAGTGGGGTCCTCCCATAGTGGTGGTGGTCCATCGACATCGGCTGTGGCGGTGACTTCGGAGGTTCCTTTTGTACGGTTTCATATCGCTTCCAATAACATTATTCGGGATGATCGAGGGATGGTGCCTATGTTGCATCATCCTCATGCAATGCAATGGTGTTCTTTTATTATCTTATGTTAGTAATGAATGAGTGAATGTATATAGATTTTTACTTTGCTACTGAGACCGTAAAAAGAAATATTTTTGGAATTTTGAAAGAAATTTTTATTCACAATGAGAAATTACATAAATATGGAAGGGGATTTTGAAATTTTGTTGAGAATATCAATTTATTTTCATTGAGTTTTCTGATTTTGACAAAAGAGGAAAAATGGAAGTTTCTAAAATAGGAGGTTGCCAATCGACAAGCCTCTTGTCCTTCTAATCCGCAAGTCAGTCCAGTCCCATCAATTCAAGGCTTTGATTGGTACCCTCTTCATCCATTGGTACCTCGTGGGGCAGGATTCCCATCGATTTTTGCAAGGCTTATGTCTTTTGTGAGGATTTTCAAATATAAAAAGGGGTATGGGTGGAGTGTTTTCATCACACATTCACATTCTTACCTTATTAATCTGTCAGATGGATCTCCATGGTAGTGTTGAGTTTTCCAACTACCTCGAGACTTTGGAGGCGATATGCTCCTACAATGTCGACTATGATTCTTTCAATATGCGTTGAGTCTCTTTATGGCGTAATTAGCCCATAGAGTGGAACATGCTGATGGCGATGGTACAATTTTTGTACCCCAAAGTCCATGTATTCTGCTTTGGCTTGGAAGAAGTCTGTCCGACTTATGAGGAATTTTCTTCCATGATGGGAGTAAATCCTAGTGTGGCGGATGCTACACCTAAGTTTTCCCAGTCTCCTCAGGAGCTGTTGGCTGGACTTCTCCACATCTCGCCCTCGGCGGGTAGACCTTTGGTTACTGGAGGAATGATTTCCCCTTACGGTGATTTTGCGATCTGTGAATTTATATGAGGTTGGTGATGCTAGATATGTTAGAGCCGTCGTTCAGGGATTTGTTTCGAAATTTCTACTGGGGTTGGGAAACTGCTGGTGGACCCACAACTTGCAGCCATTACTTCGTGGATGTCATACTGTCGCAATTATGCGGCGGTGATACTGGAGGAGACTTTGAATGGCCTGGATGCCTGGTGGGAAGGTCGTTCTGACTTTCTGGGGGGTATCCCTATGATGTTGTTCATGTGGTTGTTCGAAAGATTTTGCTTGGTGACTCCTCCGGA
The DNA here is from genome assembly GCA_949130495.1 of Sambucus nigra. Classification (NCBI taxonomy): domain Eukaryota; kingdom Viridiplantae; phylum Streptophyta; class Magnoliopsida; order Dipsacales; family Adoxaceae; genus Sambucus; species Sambucus nigra. The sequence goes on along the minus strand of OX422215.1, from coordinate 317,046,264 downwards.
ATATCCTTTATCGCCTATACCCAACTTCTTTTCGTGACATTTCATTAGTGTTGGCTTGGATATCGAGAGTTGGGAGAACTTATTTGTGGAGCATGGAGCTTTATGTCTGCGTTGGACAGTGCCTTGGTGGGGATATGTGCTGCCTATTCCAGAGTAGGGGGAATAACCGTACATTCGGCTAGTTGGTCTCAGACAAACCTCTTTCTATTTCCCTTGGTGGCTTCTGTGCCAATTTAGCTGGGAGCAAGTCGTGCCACCTCGGACACTAGATTTCATTTCGGTAGAAGATCTATCAGAGCGCCTGCGCATGCAACTTGGCTCTTTGTGGGCGATTCGACATCTGTCGACCAGTCCTTCTCAGTCCCTTAGGAGAGTTTGTCACATCTTCGGTGAATATATAAAATGGTTGTGGAGAAGATTAGTTAACAAGATGTTGGTATTAGAGACTGGTCAAAGGTGGTTTATCTTATCCGATACCATGGAGGCAGGAGTTGTGGTTTTTACGAGGCTGGTTTGAGCTTATTGGTCTATGGAGCGTCTGTGGCATTTTATTCAGGAAGGGGAGGCTTGGGGACCCCAGGATGTAGATGATGATGGAGCGGGCTCCTCTGGTAGTTGTGCGTAAGACTCTTGGGGAGTTTTCTTTTATAATGGGGAATAAATTTGGGATTTTATTTGGCTTTTTAGTAAGGTTAGGGGAAGGGAGTTATCCGTTTCTTTTCCTATGTAGTTGCACTGTGATTTCTTATTACTGAAATGAATAAGTTTTTGATCATCTAGCTATGCCTTTTGATGACTTTTGTATTTTTAATTATCTATACCGATCGCTAAGGCATGCATAATCCTTTTGTCTAAGTATATGTTAGAATGAACTGTAGTTCTCAGTGATAAGAAACGAATATTTTTTTGCGAAAAAAGAAAGGGTCGTGCTCATGTAACATGTATGAACTGCCTAAGTACCTCTGGGGGTTTTTAAAAAGTTATTTTTTCTATAAATGGTTTTGTAGAGGATCAGACCCACGTATTTATAGGTAGAGGAAAATGCAGATTTTTTATTTTTTTAAAATAGAAGGGAGAGGAGAAGAGTCATAGAGCTCCGAGATTTCGAACGAGGGGTAAAATTTCTTTAGATAGTCCAACTTGACCGGGAGCACCATTTCTTACCCATCGAGGTCGATAAGCACAGTGGCACCACCGAACAAGATCTTCTTCACAATGTATGGGTCGCTCCAATTGGGCTTGAATTTCCCCCTGGGGTCCAAGATGGGCTCTACTATTTCTTTGAGGGATAAGTCCCCCTCTTTGACACCGCGGTCCTTGATCCTTTTATTGAATGATCGCACTATGCGGTGATGGTACCCTTGTATGTAATATAAAGTTTTCAATCTCCTTTAATATAGGAGGGTTAGGTCGTCAAGTCGACTTTGGTACTAGTCTTCTTCGCTGACCTTGCTTGCAAGCATGAAGCGTAATGAGGGTATTTTCAGCTCCACGGGTAGGACTGTTTCCATTCAATAGACTAGAGAGTAAAGAGTAGCCCCAACAGAGGTTTGGATTGAGGTCCGGCAAACCCAGAGGGCGTAAGGGATTCGATCGGCCCAATCTCAATATCTTTCGATCAACTTACTGATGATGGCTTTGAGGTTCTTGTTGGATGCTTCGACTGGACCATTGGTTTGAGGTTAGCAGGAAGAAGATTTTTGTCTCAGAATCCCATACTCGTTGACCACTTGTGTGACTTATACCTCAAAATGCAACCGGTTATCTGACACTAGCTCCCGCGAGACCCCATATCCATAGATGATGTTGTTGTTGATGAATTTATCCACTTTCTTGGCATTCAGAACTACGTATGACTTGACTTTGACCCATTAGGTGAAGTAGTCAATGGAAACTAGGATGAATTCATGCCCATTGGAAGCCTTGGGTGTAACCTTCCCTATGATGTTGATGCCCTAGGTGGAGAATGGCCAGGGTGAAGTTATGTTATATAATTCTCGCGGAGGTAGGTGTTGAAGGTTGGAAAACAATTGGAATTTCAGGAATCTCTGGATATAGGCAGTGCAATCCTGGATCATGGTGGTCTAGTAGTATCCTTATCGGATGATCTTCTTGGCAAGCATGTGACCATTCATGTGGGGATCGCATTCCCCGCTATGGATTTTCTGCATTATCTCTTCAATGTCAGCCCCTGCGATATAATGTAGATGGGTTCCATCGTTGTTTCTTTTGAATAGTTCTTTTTAACAGATAATGGACTAGGTGGCCAGTCTTTGGAGGGTTTCTCGGTCTTTCTTGTTGGAACCCTCGGCATACCTACTATGCTTGAGGAGGTTCCAGATATCATAATACCAACAATTGGATAGCTCAGGATCTTCTTTGATGATCAGCTCAATGTGGTAGTAGTGTGTTGGTTTATCTTTCTTTTGAAATAGGAAGGGGCCATTATTATTCCTTCAGGCATGTCAATCATGGAGGGTAAGGTGGCAAGGGCGTCATCCAGGCAGTTCATTGCTCGAGGTAGGTAGTGGAAGGTGATAGCCTGGAATTGGGAGGCTAGTTCTTCTAAGTGGGCCTGGAAGGGTTGGATTTTCTTGTCCTTGACTTTATACTTTCTAAGAAATTGACCAATGATGAGGGTGTAATCCTCGTAGACATCTAGGCATTGAATACCTTTCTTAAGAGAAACTTTGAGGCCCACCGTACATGCCTTGTATTCAATCATGTTGTTGGTGCAAGGGAAATACAATTTGATCGCGATTGGAGTGTGGGAATCATCTAGGGCGATCAGAAGTACCCTGATGCAATATACCTTTTTATAGGAAGCGCCATCAAAGAACATTTGCCATCAAAGGACATCTTGAGCAGCGCAGAAGATGTTTTCATCAAGGAATTCGAAGATCCAGGCATTAGCTTCTTCCATGGGGTAGTCAACGAGATAGGCAGAGATGGATCTTCCTTTCATGGATTTCTGCGTGACATACATGATATCAAACTTGGCTAGGAGCATCAACTATCGAGCCATTTGACTGGATAAGGTGGGTTTCTCAAGAGGGTACCTGATGGGGTCCATTCGAGATACAAGTTTGATGTGGAAAGTGAGCATGTAGTGCCATAACTTTTGGGTGATCGAAACAGGTGTGAGGCATGATTTTTCCAAAGGAGTGTAGTTTACATCGTACTCGATCAATTTATGACTGGGATAATAGATTGATCTTTCCTTATGGAAATCTTTAAGGTATTGGGCTAGTAAAGCCCCAGTTGTAGTGTCAGTTATGGTTAGGTATAAGAGCAAAGGGAGACCAGGCTATGGTGGCATGGGTACCAGAGGTTGGGTCATATATTATTTGATTTGGTCAAAAGCTTCTTGGCAGGCCTCGTTGCAAACCTTGGTTGAATCCTTTTGGAGGAGTTTGAAAATAGCTTCATAAATGGAAGTCAGGTGGCGGATGAACATGCTAATGAATTGTAATTTCTCAAGGAAACCACATAATTCTTTCTCTATTCGGGGATGTGGAATCTCAAGTATGGATTTTAGCTTGGCAGGATCTACTTATATCCCCTTCTCACTGACCATGAATTCCAAGAGTTTTCTCTTTATAAAGCCAAAGACACATTTCTGTGGATTGAGTCTCATCTAATATTGTTGCAGTTGTTCGAAGAACTTTCGAAGAGCGATAACATGACCTTCTCTAGTTTTGGATTTGGTAATCATATCATCCACATAGACCTGGACTTCTTTATGAATAAGATCATGAAGAATGGTTGTGGCAGCCCTCTGGTAGGTAGCCCCAGCATTCTTAGGACCAAATGGCATAACAGTGTAGCAAAAGGTTCCCCATGGGGTGATGAACACAGTTTTTTCTTGGTGATCTAGGTGCGTTTTGATTTGGTTGTATCTGGCAAACCCATTGACAAATGACTTGAGAGCATGATTGGTTGTGTTGTCCATGATCATGTTGATATTGGGTAACGAATAATCATCCTTTGGAGAGGCTTTGTTCAACTCCCTATAGTCTACACACATCTGAACTTTCCCTCCTAATTTCGGCACAAGAACTATATTGGCTAACCATGTGGGATATTCGATCACTTGAATAAAGCCCACGTTCAACTGTTTGAACACTTATTCTTTGACCTTAAGCGATAATTCGGTGTGGATCTTTCTTAACTTCTGTTTAATCGCCTTGTAATCTGGAAGAGTGGGGATCTCATGTTGAGCTATTTTAGGATCAATATGGGGCATATCGTCATAGGACCACGCGATGACATCCACGAAGTCCATCAGTAATTCTTCGATTTGTGCATGCTCATGCTCGTCAAGGGAAGACCCTATCCTAGTCTCCCGTAGTTGGCTACTAGAATCAAGGTTAACAATAATAATTTCTTATTCATTAACTTCAACGCGGTTATGTTATTTATTACTAACCTTATTTAGATCAGTTAAGAATTTTTCATTTGCAAAATCATCATCATTAAAAGTTTGATTAGAATCTAAGTAATTAATGTAAGGCACAATAAGATACTCAAAATATTCATTTATTAAGTAGGTCCCGATTACATTTGAGAAAGGATAAACAACATAACAAGAGATGGGGTAAACATTTGGGTTAAGTGGTATTTCAACAGGTAGAACTGACGCATCATACCAGTTGAGGAGAAGGGTATTAGCAGCTTTAATCAAGTGGGATGGATCTAGTGATGTAGTGCTCGAATGAACTATGAAGAGTGTTAGCCCCAGTGTCTGTAAGTTGAACGAATCCTCAAATTTACTTTCCTTAGTATCTTCGATACCTTTGACGAGCGGTTATACATGTTGCTGGGAACTTTCGGCCCATGGGTAGCTGTCTTAGAAAAAGATCTCGATTCTAGGCTTCATCTTCTTTTCTGTATAGTCATACCATGGTTTTAGAAACCGCAAAAGGGGAAGTCTTTGCCCTCTTTGATGAATCTCCCATTCAAGGATTCACCTGGGATAGTCTGGATGCAGACTAATCTTCTCTTTGGTCAAAACTGGCAGATCATTCTGAGATCTTTTTCTGATGGTAGATACCTTAAACCACAAGGAGGGAAAGATTTTTTCAGTAATGTGGGATTAATTATCCTTTGTTGTCTTTGTCCTAGCCCCAACCCGGGAATGATGTGCATGTTTCTGAACGTCTGAATCACATTGATGTTGCCATGAGGGTCATATTCTGGGCAAACCCTTTCTCTGAAATCGTCCCCTTCTGAGAGTAGAAGTGGCTCAACTCGGAATCCTGATAGGAGAATATCATTTGACCTGTGTTGTATCTAAAGGATTGGATTGCTGGTACTTGAACCCTCTGCATTATCGTCATCGCCCAAAATGTTGATGACTCGTCCCTCGACAAAGAACTTAAATTTTTTATTGAGAGAGGAAGACACGCCCTTGATATTGTGGATCCAAGGTCATCCAAGCAATAGGTTAAAACAAGTTGGGATGTCAATAACTTGGAATTCAATGATAGGGTTTATAGGGCCAACCCCTATTACAAGTTTTATGAACCTTATCACTTCCTGATGGGTATTATCGTAGGCACATACAGCTGTGGAGGTTGGAGCGAGGTTACTTTCCTTCAGTCCTAGGCATTTGAAGGTTTTTAATGGGCATACATTCAAGGCGAACCCATTATCAACAAGAGATAGTGGTATGATCTTCCCCATAACTTTGACAGAGATGTTGAGTGAATGATTGTGGTTTGGCCCAATTCTTGGGATTTTTTCTTTGAAAAAGGATAGCATTTGGGTAGAGGTTAATGAACCGACTAAATTTATCGCTTATTCTGGTGTGGTAGAAGGAGGAACTTTAGGTCCAGTGAGGAACTTGATCAAAGCATTTATGTGCAGCTGGGAAGACATGAAAATCCCCCATAGAGTGATGTTAGCTTGTGTTTTCTTCAGTTCATCAAGGATCTTTCTTTCCTGGAGGGTCATATCTGGCATAGGAAGGTTTTCAACACCCTTCCATTTGTCATTAGCTGGTAGTAAGATTGGGATATGGTGATGCCTTCTTGATCTATTCATGTGATTTACTAATGAAGGGAAGAACATGAACCCTATTTCTTCGTCAATCTTGGGTTGTTTTGCCACTTTGTTTATATCTCATAGTAGTTATTCAAATGATACCGTCCCACACATGTCGGCTACCAGGCCAATTTTATTGGAAGCTTGCTCTACATTTGAATCTTTAATTTCTACCCCCATCAGGTGGCAACAATTATGTCTTTCCATGTAAAGTTAATGCATTCCACAACTTAAATGGAATATTCGTACAAGTCCTCCCATTCTATGGAGACCAGGTGCCCTTGTAACTTCAGAGTATTAAGTAACTCGGTCATACTGCAAATATTATTGGTTTGCCTGAATAATGCTTCCATGATCTGGACAACATCGTCTAGACTTCATCGATTTGTACCACCCAACTGTCTTATTCTTGGGCCCATTTTCGCGCTTCCAAGAATAGAGTACTGAACCTCTGGTAATCAATGATCATCTGCGAGGGAAGTTTATGCCCGAACTCTAGGAGTTGGTTTAATACCTCTGATAATTCCATACCTCCATTTTCAGAATGGGTACGAACAACGATGCATGCTTTGGTAAGGAGTGACAGTGTCTGGTTAGAGAGTCTAGCATGGTTTAAGAGGAAATATGGGCAAATTTGGAGAGGTTTGGGAGAGCATATGGGTGTGATTTGAGTTCAGGGATGAAATTTTGGGTTCTCTTCTAAGAAGATATCATTGGCATGATTTGGGAGTGAGTTGTGAGTAGTGTTTTGCTTAGGATTAGGTGAAAGCATTGGTCAGTGGTACGACCAACAGTTTGATGAAAGGCGCAATGGGCATCGACCTTGAAGTTTCTTGGGAGGGTAGTTGGCAATGTACGGGGGTCTAAGGGTTTGATAAGGTTTTGGCTTAACAGGGCTTGATAGACTTTGGAGAGGGGAGCATGGAGGTCGGTGTATTTCTTTCGGGCTGGGACAGGGAGGTTTTCTGGTTCCCAAGAGGTGGTTGGTTTACACATGTTGTTGATGGTCAAGACTTTAGCATTGAAAGGTTTGTCATATTTTCTGGGAGTGAACTACCCGGACACTTTCATTGGTTCAAATTATGTTTTAGCAAGACCTTCCTCGATTTCTACTCCTGCTTCTACGAGAGCTCGAATGTGGTGATAGTACTGTCCTCCCATTGCTGGTCGGACATGGGGTAAGAAGTTCTTCTTCACTATGTTGACTTTTTCTTCATCGGATGGAAGATTGGTCACGATGGCTGCTTTTTCCCTCCATCGGGCTATGAAGTTATTGAATGATTACCGAGAGTTATATTTTAGTAGTTCTAAATCACGGCGGGTAACCTCAAGCTCTTCATTATATTTGTACTTAGACATGAACTTTCGGGTTACATCCTCCCAACAATGGATTATGGACTGCTTAAGAGACAACAACAACCATCGGAGGGCACTATCCTTCAAAGTTTGCTGAAATAATTAGGCCATCACTTCTTGAGAAGCCCCTAGGAGATTCATCGAATGGTGATAACATGGAAGATGAATAATTGGGGGTCCACTTCCTCCGAATTTCTTGATATTTGTCATCTTGAACTTCTCAGGTGACCTCACCTTAGGATAAGGAGACATGTGGGTGTTGCCTATGTAATTTCTAGAGATTCTGACTTGGTCTAACTTCATTGTTTGCATCTTAAGATCTTCTTTGACCTTTTTCGACTCTTCCTCTTTTAGATCAATGATCATAGGCAAGTTAGCCCTAGGCTAAGCAAGGTTTGGCATAGAAGCTCGGCAAGAGGTGGCCCATTAGTAGGAGGGGCACGTGGAGCGTTCTGATACTCTTTGAGAACCCAAATAGGATCAGGTGGACTCATAGCGTGAGGGAATAGGAACCAGAACCTGGTTTTATTGCATCTTTTAAACCTCAGTCTGGAGGTTTTTAATCTTGGACAGGAGCTGAGCTAAGACTATCGTTAGATCTGGCTGCACAACTGGTACTTAATCGGTGTTCTCCATGGAAAGAGGATGGAATCTAGACTTGAAAGAAATAGCAGGGGAACGTACGGAACGTCGGGGTGATTTGACTGAAGACCGAAGCCAATATGGAGCAAGGCCAAGGGCGTGCAATCAACCTGAAAAGGCGTAAAATGGGATTTTTTTTAAATGGAAATATTTTTGACATTTTTTTCTTTTCTGAGATTGAAAGATAAAATATTTTTGGATTTTTGATAAAGAAAGGAGAAATGTTTTTGGATTTTTGATAAAGAAGGGAGAAATATCTTTGGGAGATGGGTTTCGGCATGATTATTATAATTATTATGTTCTCACTTGTATTAAATTCTTCGAAATGCTGGACGGGACCTGAGCCTGGAAAAGTTGGGTTTGTAACATATGAAAATATATGGTCTGACTTATAACCAGGCTCACGGGAAGGGTCCCATTTTAAAAAAGCGCAAAAATTTGGGCGATATGCCGACTCGAAATTTTGATAGAGTTTCGGGTGGAAACCGGTAATCTAACATATGTGTCCTAGGCTTGACACCTATATGTGGGTATGTAGTTGATTGGGTCAGTTGGTAAGAGTTACCTCCTTTGGCATCACTTCCACGATATACGCCTTGCTTTTAAGGGCAATCGGTACGTGTGGACAAGCAATTTGATATACCTGAGTGTACGTGAATTGCTTCACTTTATACCTCGTGGTGACGGTACGCGTGAGAGAGAATTCGATATATTCGGTGTATGTGAACGAGTTCCCTGTGATATACCTCCCATCATGACTTCGGTCGAGTGGTTCGATGTGGGGGAATCGTTCGATACACGTCAAAGGTATTTTGGCCAATGGAAGGTAAGAGTCATATTGCTTAGGCTAACTGTGCCCTGTTGGACTAGCGCCCATCTTGAAGTGACCCTCCAGTTACTGGATAAAATTTGGTCAATCATGATGCTCTTTGGTGGTGGTGTGTGAATCATGTATGATTCTCTTATTAGTATCTTATGATGGCAGTATCTTTCTTGATCATGACAAACAGGGAGCAAAAAGCAAGTACCAATAGTATACCCAACATGGATAAGTGATGCGTGGAATATGTGGACATATGTGATCCTAGGTGAACTTGGTGCGAAGTGTACATTGATAATCTTCTACAAGTGTATGAATAGAAGCATAAGCATGAGGTACACATGAATAATAAAAGGGGAACATGAAAAATAGAGGAATATATGAGAAAATAAAACACTCATGTAAATAGAGTCTAGCCCTCCTAAACAAAAACTCCCCAACGGAGTCGCCACTGTGGCCCTCCCCAATCCTTGCAGAGAGGGGGGGGGGGGAGAAGAGAAGAGGGTCTCATCTTCGTGGTGAGAGGATCTTGGTCCCGCGCATCCCTCTCGGGAGTGCTTCGATCGTCGTCGGCGATGTGTGAGGGCAAAAATGTAGAGAGATGGAGTCGCCAGTCTATTTTACGTAAAATAGACAAAAGAAGGTGAAGCCATCCCGAAGGACAGTATCCCAAGAGATACTGATACATACGAAACCAAAAACTGATTCGAGTAGGACTCAGAGGCTATGTTACGGAATGGGAAGGTGTTAGGCACACATTCTGCCCTTACGGTCTCTCATGGATTGTTGTTATTTTCCTCTATTTCCTCGTGATATGTGTGCATGTGTATATATAGTGGAGATGGGAATCATCGACATGTATCATGGAAGAGATAAAGTGAGTCATCCATAGGAATGTTCCTAAAAGAAATATTAGAAAATAGGATTTCCGCGATTATCCTTGCGTTGATTGTTATAATGGAACGATAACGCATGTGGAATAATATGCCCCTAAGAACAATTATATGTACATGTAAATATATAGAACCTAAGAGAATTAAGTTAAAGAATGAGAAAAATGAAAATTGGAAAAATGTAGGACTCGAGTTTCGAGTTTTACCCCGAGATGCCTATGTGGACTATATAGGCATCAAAGTCCACGTAGTTCGTATCCAAAATGACGGGTGGGATTTATCCCATAAATCCAATCGGGAACTTCTCGTATGTGTGTATGTGTCTAAATATGTGTTTTAGTTGTGAGAAAAGTATGAGAATTCCCATTTGGAATTTATGAGCAAACCCTATTTTTCTTATTTTTTTTTGGGTTTTATTTATATGAAAATAAGAGATGTGCAATAATACTAAATAAAAAGTATATTAAGATATGTGAGATGGAGAGAATAAAAGTGATAAGTAATAAAATAAGTTAATGCGAATTTAGGAGAATTTGAAGAGAGGGTTGAGAAATTTGGACCTCCTTGAAGATCTTGAGCTTGATCTTAAATGTTGAAGAGAAACCCTTGCACTTGGGTGATGATGAAGGGTAGTTAATTCACCAAGTTTGATGAAAAAGAAGATGAAAATTGAAGGTTGGAAAGGGATTTGGATGTGAAAATCTAATTGACTTCGAGATAGGTTTTCTGAGTTCGCTGGGAGTGATGGATTTAAAATCTTGGGTCCTTTTGCAATGAGGTCAGGCCCTCCTTTTTATACGCCCAGGTCATTGCCCATCGATGTTGGCCTGGTCCTGCCAATCAGCAGGTGTTTTTAAGCACACTTCCAATAGGCAGGATTTGGAACTTACCATTTGGTAGTCTCTTTTAGGTTACCTCGAAAAAACGGTCGCAAAATGAAAAATGTTGATCCGCATTGTGCACAGGGCTTACTTACCGATGGAAAGGTACTTAAAAGACCTTATAAAGTCCTTTGTACTACTACCGGGTTTAGGAGTCGTCTTTGGGGCAAATGTGGCTCGAAAGCGCTTGTTGGTCCTTTGGACAGGGGATCGTCAGACGCAAATGGAACATTCGTCCGCATGGTAAGTCAGAATTGCATACAGGGCAAACTGTTGGTAAGGTTATGAGATGTACTTTGACATTCCAAATAGTTTGACTTGGTTTAGGGAGTTGACTTTGGTCAACCGGGGCCTGAAAGCGTTTGATGACCTTTTAGAGTAAAACGAATCGTTCGTCCATACCCTAAGTTAGAATCACGCAAGGAGCGGACCGTTAGAGAAGTGTTTCAGTGACCTTTGAAGATGCATTTAGTTATAGTTCAGATAAAGATTTGACTTTGGTCAAATGGAGCCCGGGAGCATCCGATGACCTCTTGATCAAGTTTCGAGGGAAAACGAGTCGTTCATTCGCGTCGTAAATCAGAATCGCGAACGAGATGGACCTTTGGAAAGGGGTTTCAACGCCCTTTGAAAATTAATTAAGTCTCGATCGAGATAAAGAGTTTGACTTTGGTCAAACGGAGCCCGAGAGCATTCAGTGGCCTCTTGATCAGGTTTTGAGGGAAAAAGGGTCGTTCATCCGTACCGTAAGTCAGAATTGCGTATAGGATGGACCGTTGGAAAGGGGTTTCATCACCCTTTGAAAATTCATATTGTCTCAATCGAGCTGAAGAGTTTGACTTTTGGTCAAACGGAGCCTGGGAGTGCCCGATGGGCTCTAGTTCAGTACTCGGGTATGACTTTGGTTTATAGTGATAAAGGGAGGTTCTAGGGGCCTAAGGAAAGGTTAGGGGGTGCTAGAATGGGGTGTCTACACTACCGTTTGTCACCCCTCCATCTATGCTGGTCGATACCCCTTTAAAATTTCGTACAAAAAGTCCAAAACAAATACAAAAAATCCCCGAAAAATTCCTAAAATCACCAGATTAATTTTGGAACATTTTCACCAAGAGAGTTTTTTTTTTCACATCCCCAATGGAATTCCAGAAAATAATTCTCTATAGTAATGTCTCCAGATGACACTCCAAAATTCCCAAAAAAAATCCCTGGCTAAAAATCATTGAAGCATTCCCTCTCCATCAGCGGAATATAAAATCAAATGCCCCAGCAAATACGTAGAGAAAGATTACACATCTCCAGTGGAGTCCCCAAACTTCTTGATGGAAACTTATGCCCGCAAAATTGGCTTCGACACTTAGAATTGGTTTCCCCTATCTTAATCCCTTATAATTATCTTCGGCCCTCAAAATTGGTCGCTTATACCAGAATTGGTCGCTTATACTTAATCCCACAGAATTGTCTTCGACCCTCAGAATTGGTCACCCCAAATAAGTCCACATAATTGGCTTTGACCCTCAGAATTGGTCAATTCTACTTAAGCCCTAAGAATTAGCTTTGACCCGTAGAATTGGTGACCCTAAATAAGACCGTTGAATTGTCTTTGACCCTCATAATTGGTCGCCCCTATCTTAAGCTGCCAGAATTGGTTTCAACCCTCAGAATTGGTCGCTTCTACTTAAGCCCTCAGAATTTGCTTGGACCTTTAGAATTGGTCTCTTCTACTTAATCCCACTGAATTGGCTTAGACCCTCAGAATTGGTCCCTTCAACTTAAACCCATAGAACTTCCTTTGACCCGTAGAATTAGTCACCCTAAATAAGCCCACAGAATTAGCTTCGACCCTTCAAATTGGTCACCCCAAATAATCCCTCAAAATTGGCTCTGACACTCAAAATTGGTCACCTATATCCTAAGCCTCAGAATTGGCTTTGACCCTCAAAATTGGTCGCTTCTAATCAAGCTCGCAGAATTGGCTTCGACCCTCAGAATTGGTTACCCCAAATAAGCCCTTAGAATTGGCTTCGACTCACAAAATTGGTCACTCCTATTTTAAGCCCTCAGAATTGGCTTCGACCTGCAAAATTGGTCGCTATAATTTCGATAAGTAGAACTAACCCCGACTCGTAGAATTGGTCGCCTCCTTGATCCTCACCTACTCTAGGTCCTCAGAATCATCCGTCCCAACAAGACAATTAGGTCCTTGTCATCGACCTCGACCTTATGAATCGATCATCCTCACCCCTTAAGTCCACAGAATCGACATCTATCACGTGGTGTCTATTCGATGTCTATCACTTGTTCTATGCTCACCTGTGAGGGCCTCTATAGACACCACATTCTAGGACCCCTTAAGTCACCCTTTATGTCCCTAGAACCTCCCAATATCATTGTAAACCTTAGGTCATACACCGAGTACCGATCTAGGGTCCACCGAGCGCCCTCGGGCCTCGCTTGACCCCTCCCAACTCTATAGTCAGAATTAAATATCTTTGAATATTTAAAGGGCCCTGAATAGCCTTTACAATGGTCTGCCCTGTTTGAATCGGCATAAAAATTTGGACCAACAGATCCCTTTACTATCGAAGATCCATTCGGTGTCCACAGGGCACTCTCGAGCCCCGATTTGACCCCAATCAACTTCACCGTTAGAGATAAAACTCTTTGAGTCTTCGAAGGGAATTGGAATCCCTTTCTAACAGTCTGCCCTGTGCGTGAAACAACATAACCATTCAAACAAATGATTAATTTTCCCACAAAATCAATCTAGAGGCCACTGGGTACCCCCAGGATCCGTTTGACAAAATTTAACTCTTCAGCTCGAACTAGACTAAATGAATCCACTAAGAGCACTAAATACTATTCCTAATGATCTTCCCCATGTACGATTCTGACCTACGGTACGGATGAACGATCCAATTTACTCTGAGAGGTCCTCGGGCGCTTTCGAGCCCCAGTTTACCAAGGTTAACTTTTCAAACTGAGAAAACCTCTTTGGAAAATTAAAGTACATATCCTAACCTTTACAACGGTCTACCCCTTGCGTGATTCAAACATACCATGCGAACAAACAATCCATTTGCGTCCGACGATCTCCCACCCAAAGGATCGACATGCGTTTCCAAGCTACATTTTACCCAGAGTCAACTCCCAGACCTGGGAGAAGTCCAAAGGACTCTTGAAGGTATCCCAAATACCTTTCTAATGGTATGACCCGTGTGCGATTAGGATAAATAGTTTGTGTTGTATGACCATTTTTCCAGGAAAATCTGCACCGGACTTCCAATTTATAGGTTCTAATCCCTGCCTATCGGCACTGTGTCTGGGTCACATGCTAATGGGAACCCCTAGGGGTAGGCCGATCGGCACCCCCTGACCTTATAAATAGGGGACATAACCTCACTCCAAGCGAAACACAACAGATCCAACAACATCAGTGATCCCAATAACATTCCCTCAAAATCAGCGAAGTCCCTCATGTGAAGTTCCATCCACGCTTACATTCCCATCCTTTTCATACCCAATTTGGCAAAATGTCCTTCTCTCCCATCAAAACTCATCAACACTCGAGGGAGTTCATCCAAGATTAAAGATCAAGCTTCAAAGAACGTCCAATTCCTCCCCCTATTTTGGCATAATAAACATTAGATTCATAATCTAGTTCTTACTTTAGTTCATACACACTAATATCTGCACTACTACAGTATATTCCACATACTTTATTTTCTACAAAAAATCCCAAAAATAAATAAAAGAGGGTTACACCCGTAAATTCCGAACCGAGTTACCAATCACACTTTTTCCAAAAACAAAAAACCCATTTTATACACATACACATATAATAAAATTCCGTTCGAATCTATGGGATAAACCCCACCCCCAGGATACATTCAAACTACGGGTACTTTGATGCCTTTATTGGCTACGTATGCGTTTTTCATTAAAATCCAAGACTCGAGTCCAATTTTAAAATATTTTGCAATTTCTCAAATTCCCTAATTTTTTAAAATCTCCCATTTTCATTTTCTTTTTCGTATATATATATATCATGCTTGTTTGCGTTTTATCAAACACATTATCGTTTCCTAATAACTATCAATGTCATGACAAACGAACAAATCATACTTTCTACATATGTTATTTTGGGAACATTTCTATGGATGAACTCACTCTACCCTGTCCATGGTATGCGTTGAACGATTCCAATATCCATTATATAAATATGTACACACACTTCATGGGGATATAAAAGAAGATAACAATACTAGCCCATTAGATATTGAAAGGGTGAAATGGGTGCCTAACACCTTCCCATTCCATAACTTAGCCCCCGAACCTTAGAATTATTTTTTTGTATGCATTAGTTTCTCCTTAATACGTTTCTCTCGAAGTGAAAACATTTATTTTGCTTATTTTGTGAAAAATAGGCTTGAGACACTATCTCTTCACATTTACCCCCACACCGACGATGGCCGAAGCAACCTTCCCAAGAGGGGTGTGAGACCACATCACAACCTTCCCAATGGGAGATGTATCTCTCTAAATCTCTCCCATCCCCTAGGTACCGACCAGGATGTCCACAAGTAACATCTAGGGAAGGCTAATGTAGTGGAATATGCATTGAGTTGGAGCCTTATTAAATATGTAGTTGAGGTCTGATGGAAAGAGTTGGGACAAAATGATTCAGTTTCTAGATCCTTCATGTTTACTCTGACCACCACTACCCATATTTTTACTAGAGGTATTTAAGGCTCAAGCAGTCGACTGCTTCTACCAGGAGTAATTACATCAGCTTTTGGATAAAGGAGATGAATCCTATTTTGTGGGATCAGATAGAGGTTTTCGCTTCAATGGTCGACACATTGCTCCTGAAGATGAAGAGTTATGTCATGCATTAATGATAGAATCATATGGTTCACGCTTTCCAGTGTATCATGGATGAGATAAGATGTACCAGGATATGCATCGAGAGTATTGGTGGAGTGAGATGAAAAAGGAAATTGCTGAATTTGTCTCAAAGTGCGCCACATGTCAGTTGGTGAAGGTGGATTACTAGAAGCTAGCCTGACTTTTATAGTTGCTAGAGATTCTTGTTTGAAATGGGAGAGCATTTCTATGGATTTTATCACTAAGTTTCCTACTTCTCAACGAGGTCATTATTCCATATAGGTTATCATGTATCGATTGACTAAAGTAGACCATTTTCTACCACTGAGGATAGATTATATGACAGCATAGTATGCTCAGTTGTTTATTGCTGAAATGTTGAGACTACATGGAGTTCCAATCGATATCTTGACTGACAGTGAAAATATTTTCATGCCTCGCTACTGGCAATGTTTTTATGAGTTTATGGGTACGAAATTTCATTTGAGTATACCTATTATCCGCAACCGGATGGGCAGACCAAGCAGACCAATCAGATGTTGGAAGACATGTTGAGGATGTGTTTCTTAGATTTTAGAGGATGATGGGAACAATATCTTCCACTAGTGGAGTTTAAATATAACAACTTCTATCAGTTCACTATTGGCATGGAACCTTTCAAAGCATTGTATGAGATAACTTTCCATTCACCTGCTTGTTGGTTAGAGGCGGGGGACAACAAACTCCTCATGCCAGAGGTTGTACAAGAGACTTCTTCCAATATTGAGTTGATCTGAAGTCGTATACGGATAACTCAAGACAACCAAAAAAGTTATGTCATTGCTAATAAGACATTTAAGGAGTTCATCATGGGAGATTACTTATTAATTCAAGTATCTCCTATGAAATGGGTTATGAGGATCGATAAGAAGTGGAAATTAGCACCAAGGTATTTTGGTCCATTTCCTATAATTGAGAGGAATGGAAAAGTGTCTTATGGACTTGGGTTGCCAAATCATTTACATCGTATTCACGATGTGTTTCTTGTTTCCTCGTTGTGATGATATAATCGGGATGACTTGTCATCCAACCATAATACACTTGAAGAGATTGATCTACATATAGTACTTACAAATGGAGACTAGTTCCTGTCTTAGATCATAGTGAGAGTCGTTTGAGGTAAAAAAATATTGCCCTTTGTTCGCATTTAGTGGGGTCATCCTAATATTGATGAGTCGGCATGGAAATACGAGAATGATATCCATGATAAGTATCCATAATTATTTTTGCTAGGTATTTTTGTCTTTTTTCAAATTTTGGTACAAAATCCCATTATTAGGGGGACGTATGTACTACCCTGTGTTTTTATGTGTATTGAAATTGGGTTAATTATATTTAAATGTGATTTTTTGGAATAAATTAAATATTAATTAGTGTGACTTGAGTTAATATTTAATATTAAAAATTAAAATGTATATTACTGAGAGAATAAGTAATATAACTTGTGTAATATGTTACAGTGTATCGTAAGTGAGAAAAATGACAATTATTAATTACTTAGCCGGGATGCACATTTGAGACATGATAGAACTTAATATGAGCATTATGAAGTTAGTATAATATGTTGAAACCATATAGTCATTTTGACTACATAGAAGTGTTCAGAAATGTCAAAATAGTCAGAAAACAATATTCAACAATATGTATAGGGTCTTGGGTCATTTCTAGGTCAACCTAGCGAGTGAAAAGTTAATTTTTGACCTTTAGATTTCCAACCTATGAAGAGTTACAGGATTAGCTACCATAAAACGAACTCTTTGGTTCATCAAATTGGGAATTGGAAAATCAAAGTGAAAGGAAACCAAAGGAGAGAAAGTGTGAGAGCTTTTACAGGAATGTGCAGAGTTTCTCAAGGAGGTGAAGGGTCTTAGAGGAGGACCAACACGTAGAGGCACCTGACACCACCACCATACACCACCAAAATTTAGGAAGAATGTGGAGGAAGAACTCACATCATCTTCTTCAAAGGAAATTCATATTCATCCTCACAGATAAGTTGTTTAAACTTGCTTAATTATGAGTTTGTAGAAACACATGCTAGATTATAGGATTTTTGGATAAAAATCCATGTTTAGGAAGTTTTGATATGAGATAATACTGATTAGGATTACAAAAATCATGATTTTGACTATATATTTTATTGATCATTTCGAAATTTGGGAAAAGCATGTGGTTAAATTAGAGATTAGACTATGTAACTAGAAACAAAGTGAACACATACGAATTCAAAAATCAAATGAATGTGAAATCGTTTTAAAAAACAATGAATATTGTATGTTGGTTCTAGGTTTATTTTAAGAGGAAATTGGTAGTGTGGAAGCTTGTTCTTGTATGAAATCATGTTCTCAATAACTTTTTAGTTTAAAGTTTCTTCAAAATAGTATCACAAAAGCCTCAAATCGGCATTTTTTTATTTCTTGCCAGAAAGTAACTTTACCGAGAAAAAGGATTATCGGGACTCAAAATATAATTTGGGCTTATTATAATGGGTTTTGGATGTGTAGGTAATGGTTGAGGGCAGCTACTGAAATAATTTGTTAAATTATTTAAATCCATTCGGTTAACAAGAGATGTTAAGAATAATGGGAAATGGGAATAAAATGTGAATGATTCGTTTACAAGATAAACTTAAAATATACTATATGTATGTATAGCATGAGTTCATGACTATATTTTATTGATTATGATATTATGTGTAATGTCATACCTATCTACTTGCTATCACGGGAGGTTATGCGTAGTGGGTAATTCTATCTTTTTGTGCCAGCTAGGGAGGATTTGGATTCGCGCCCCATAACATAGCACTAATTGATATCCCCAAAGTGAGCCCTCTTAATCAGAGCCACCAACGTCGGCCAATACTATACCTAAGGTGACCAGATGCCTAGGATAACATCAGTAACATCAGCTCTTAGAAGGTCATCCACAACAGACATTTCTTCTACAATACATCAACCTCGGCTTGGAATCGGTCGAGGTCGGCAAGGACTAACGGGTGCAACACTATAATGATATCATCGGCCCTGATCGATGTTGCAGTCATCATCCGAGACCAGTAGTGAAGGAACCAATCATCTAGAAACATCATCGACCCAAGCCGAAGTTATGCCTAATCAAACCTAAACTCGTTTAGCCACATAACCATGGTCATCTAATATAACCTCGGAGCAAAGAAATAGTTGGACTTCGAGCATCTACAAGCACGCACATGGTTTGTTATACGTGGACAAATCTGTTACAACTGAATCAACCCCTCCACATGAGGTAATATTGAGGTCATTATTGTTTACTTGAGATCAGCCTAGTTTCATCCTCATACTGGTTGGATCTTCATGCACATGCTCATTGCATTCTTAGGGGGTACATTACACCCTCAAAACACTATATATAGAGGTCATCCTCTACCTTGTAAAGGATTCGAAACTATAAACCCTAGACAAAACTCTATTGTATTTATAATAGATAGATAAAGAGGAGTGATCGTATTACTAAGACCATTAGAGCGTCATTTGATAGTGATATTTACACTCATTTGCACATTGGACGTAGGCAATTGCCGAACAACTTATATTGTTGTGTTCATTCCCTTCTCCTCCTGTCCTACTATATATATATATATATATATATACTCTTGTGCTGCCATCGTTACCTCTTGTTTGAGCTTATTTACATCTTATCTGGTGGTGCTATTTCCATCATCATCACTAACATTGTCATTACATTGAGATATCGTAGTGTATTAACGGTCATCTGGATATATTTGGTATAGATGCCATCCTTATGGTGTTAAGGATTATGTTCGCCTCCATTATGTGTTATCGTTTCACATGTTCAGGTGTCACACCTAGCCTTAGTCCATAATTTGGTACGTGAGGAACATCGTGACTAAATAGAAAAGTAGGCATGCATCGCGAGTTTGGTCCTTTAGATGCCCTATTCGTACATGTTATCAGATAGTGTAATCTATACATACACTTGTGATAGTCTATTCTGTTGTGTGTTCTACAATTGATTATTGCGAATGTTTAAAATATGCTTAAGTATGTGAACCTAAGCAGTTAAAATAATGAGAATAAAATGATTAAGAAAGTATGATAATATTAACATATCATATGGGAAACAAGGATGGATTACAAGGTTTATATAAATTAATAATGATTAATAGAGTTGTCTATAGTTGATTAGGCGAGTAACTTAACTAGGAAGGAATATTATAGTACGTTATGCGTGCTCATTAAGTGAGGGATTGGGACTCATGTGAGAGTGAACATCGAACATGGATATTTATATTACTCATAATACAAAATTTTAAACACTTGTTAAATATTTTCAAAACATTTTCGAGGCTCTAACCGGAATAAAATCTATTTTTTCAAAACCTTTTGAGTTTCCAACCATAGGTACAACAGGGTTAGGAGATTTAGTCCAAAGTTAACATGATGTGGTGTAGTGGATGATACATGACCTCTAGATTCAACGTATATACCATTCTTGTCATCTAACTTATGATTTAGTATTTCCATTCGAGTGAGTCTGCCCATTGTCTAGACTTTACATATTGTTTTAGTATTAACTTTATACCAACCGATTTGTCTCGGTATTGCACTTAGCTTGTATGATGGTTTGGATTTCGATGGGTTATCAGATTTTTATTATATTAAGTTTATTGTGGTCATTATTATTAAGGGGGTTATGTTATTCATTATTTTTTATTTAATTATTATAATTCTATGTTAATTAAAATTTACATCTGAGTTATTATGATATTTTGTGATTGAGAAAAAAATATTTTTTTCTACAGTGATGATAGGAATGGACCATTTATAGATCATGTTTAATTTAATAGTAGACTGATCACCTAATATTTTAATTCGTAGGGTGTCACAATTCGGAGTTGATCGAGGTCAAACGGGGGCCAAAAGCGGCTGTTGGTCACTTTATAAAAAAATCCCTAAGAAAAATGGATCATCCGTTCGAACCGTAAGTCAAATTTGCATACAGGACGGACTTTATGAAAGGGTATTCACAACCTTTCGCAGATTCATTCTATCTTATTCAGTTCAAAGAGATGACCTTTTCCAAATGGGGCCTGAAAGTGCCCAATGACCCTTAAAATTTAAGTGGGTCGTTCGTCCATACCGCAAGGCAAATTCATGCACAAGGTGGACCATTGGAAAGGGTATTCAGATCCATTTGAATATTCATTTATTCTGATTCGAACTGAATAGTTGATAGGAGTTAAAGGGAGCCCGAGAGTGCCTAGTGGCCTCCAGTTCAGTTTTTGGGTTAAACAGACTATTTATTCGAACCGTAGGCCTATTCGCACACAGATCAGACAGTTAGAAAGGGTATTCATATCCTTTCAAAGACTCATTGAGATTTCACTTATGATAGGAAGTTGATTGGGGTCAAAATGGGGCCCGGGGGTACTAGTGAGCTATTGATCTATTTTTGTAGTAAAACAAATCGTTCGTCGGAACCGCATTGATGATTCAAGTATGGGGTAGACCATTGGAGTGTGGATTTGGAGCCGTTCAGAGGTTCAATTAGCTTTCTCTCAGACAAGAAAGTTAATCGGAGTCAAATGGTGCTCGAGAGTGCCTGTTGGTCTTTAGAACGGTACTCAAAGTATGACCTAGGGTTTGCAGTGGATGAGTGAGTCTGAATATTGGGTGTCTATAGAGAACTTCTCCCCGGGTGAGATTAGAACAAATGAAGGTTGTCAAATGATAAAACCACATCGGCGTTGGGAAAGATTTTTTATGGTTGGTCGATTGTGAGGACGTAGAGGATGAGGTTGAGTAATTTAGTGGGTCGAGGTCAACTCTGAGCATCTAGGTTGACCAATTCAGTAGGTAGAGCTCAATTTTAAGGGTCAAAATAGACTAGGATAACCAACTCAATGGGTCAAGGACAATTCTAATGTTGTACTAGGGATGATAAATTCGGAGGGTCGAGGTCAATTTTGAGGACCTAAAGCTTGTAGCGACCAGTTTTGAGGATCGAGATCAATTTTTAAGTACCAAAAGTTATAGAGACTAGTTCTAAGGCCCGAGGTCAATTTTGAGGACCTAAACATGTTGCGACTAAGTCTGAGGTTCGAGTTAAATTCTGAGGACCTAAACTTATAGTGACCAATTCAGAGGGTCGAGGTCAATTCTGAGGGCCTAAAGTTGTAGCGACAATTTTTGAGGCCGAGTTCTATTCTGAGGAGCTTAAATGGTAGCGACTAATTTTGTGAGCCGAGATCAATTTTGAGGACCTTAAGTGGTGGGGACCAAATATGAGGGCCGAGGTCAATTTCTAAGAGCTAAAGTTGCAGTGACCAATTTTGAGGGACGAGGTCAATTATGAGGACCTAAAGTTGTAGCGACCGATTCTAAGGGCCAAGGTAAATACTGAGAACCTAAAGTTGTTGTGACTGATTCTGAGGGTCGAGGTCAATTCTAAGGACTTAAAGTTATTGCAAACAATTTTGAGGGCCGAGGTCAATTCTAAGGACTTAAAGTTGTAGGGAGTAATTTTGAGGGTTGAGGTCAATTATGAGGACTTTAAGTTGTGATGATCAATTCTAGGTGCCAATGTCAATTCTAAGGAATTATAGTTATATCGACCAATTCTGAGGGCCGAGGTCAATTCTGAGTACCTAAAGTTGTAGGGAATAATTTTGAAGTCCGAGGTCAATTGTGAATACCTTAAGTTGTAGCAACCAATTCGGAGGGCCAATGTCAATTTCGAGGACCTTAGGTGTTGAGAATTAATTTTGCATGTCGAGGTCAATTTTGAGGACCTAAATTTATAATGACCAAATATGAGGGCCTAGGTCAATTGTAGGGATCTAGAGTGGTACCGACCAATTCTAAGGTCCGAGGTTAATTCTAAGGACCTTAAGTGGTGACGATCGATTATGAGGGACGAGTTTAATTCTAAGGAACAAAAGTTGTAGCAACCAATTCTGAGCAATAAGGTTAATTTAGAGGGCCTAAAGTTTTATCAAGAAATTATGAGGGCCAAGATTAATTTTGAGGACCTAAAGTTTACCGTGGCCAATTTTACGGATCAGGGTCAATTCTAAGGATCTAAAGTTGTAGCGGCCAGTTTTAGGGGCCGGGGTCAATTCTAAGGACCTAAATTTGTAGTGACCAATTCTGAGGGTCAAGGTCAATTATGAGAATCTATAGTTGTCGCGACCAATTTTGTGGACCGAGGACAATTCTAAGGATCTAAAGTTTATAGCGACTAATGTTGAGGTCAATTTTGAGAACCATAATTTGTAACGATCGATTATGCAGGCCCAAGTACATTTTTAGGATCTAAACTTGTAGCAACCTATTCTGATAGTTGAGGTAAATTCTGAGGACCTAAAGTTGTAGCGACCTATTTTGAAGGTCAAGGTCAATTCTGAGTACGTTATGTACTGATGATCAATTCTACGGTTCGAGGTCAATTATGAGGACCTGGGATTATGAAGCGGGGAGTTTCCCTCCTAGGGAATTTTCAATTATCTTGGGGGTGCAGATGCACCTTCATTTTCATTGGGGATTGTGTTTCTTTTGGACATCGATGGGGAAGGAATTATCTTTAAGATATTTTTCTTGGTTTGATATTTTTCTTGGGATGTTTAAGTTAGGGAATTATAGACTTTCATGCGGACATATCGTTGGTTCTGCTTGTGGAACATGTTGAGGTTATATTTGCAAGGTTACTTTTGTTGGGGATTATTTTAGGGATTACAGCATAATATTAATCCTATTAGGTATTTCGAGAGTCTTGTAAGGGTCTTTTAGTTCTCTAAAAGTGATTTTCTCGAGGAAATGAGGTTTTATATTTTCTTGGGATTTTTGGGAATATTATTGGATTTTCTAAAATTTTCAAGCATTTTCTATAAGGAAATTTGGAGAGGGGTGCCGATAGTCAGTCTTGGGAGGGTTCCAATTAGTAAGGGCATAGACACCTGGACTTGTTTGGGAAAGGGAAAAGACGATTTCCAACTGCCATGGTTTAGAGGCTTCAGAACTTTCATTCTCGGTGGATTACTTAATCTTTATTGGGGATATAGGTTACCTTCTTCCCTTGGAGTCTTCCTTCAGGGGAGGTAAGGGATACATGCATGTAGATGTAGATAAGGAGGTTATTGGTGCATAAGTTTGAGTACGTCTGGTACCTAGGGGAGTGAGTGGTTAGACAAATCGTGGAGAAAAAGGTAGCGATTCCACCGTTGACACCCCCTATGTACATGAGGTAGGTGAGGGAGATGTCAAATGATGCCCGAATGATGGAGATGATACGGGAGCCCTACATGATCTATAAATATACGGTGGCGAGCTATGACTATCTAGATTTTGCGATGAGATGGATTATGCCTCCTTGTTTCTATGACGTGGAGAATATGTTCCCCCCCCCCCCCTTTACGACTTTGGGTGGGGGGCTAGTGCACCGATGGGATCGTCACACATCGTAAGTTGTGGCACGTCGATGGCATTAGAGGAGGCTCCGATTATTCATGTTACTCCCCTTTCTTACTACATCAGTTTGAATAGTAGGGAGTCACTGAGCATGCCTCATCGCCCTCATGCATCGGTGTCTTGATTAACGGGGCCTACTGACGATTCCATTTGACCTAAGGTATATCCTTTTCTATCTCTTCTTATTCTGTTAACTTTCCTTTGCATCTTGACTGATTAATGTTCCTTTTGTTATTTCTTGCAGTATGTTCGGGTGTCAACCATTTGGTATGTGCTCCATATCGGAGTATATTAAGAGATCGACTTCTTCATGCTTTGTGTTTCCTTACACTTTTTATGGGGGATCGAGTCTTAGGAGTGGAGGATCCACTACTTGTCATAGGGGAAAGCGTGTCCATTGTAGGGGTTGAGGATTAGAGAGACAAAAGGAGAGAGAGATTTTGTAGGTTCGTTTTGAGTCCTGTTATTTTTGTGTTTTTCTTATATTCAAAAATGTAACTCAGCGAAGAAAAATGTATAAAGAAATATGCATTTTCCTTTTTTTCTTGATTTAGTGACTCATTCTATATGCACTTTTAATTTTCTGCTGAGATTGTTTGAAAGGAAAAGATGATTATTATTAAATGAGTGAAAGTTATTGACTCGGGGCAAAGAATTTTTTTGGTAGAAATTATTTTCTTGGGAGAAAGAACTAAATAATTAACTCGGGGGTAATTTTTCAAAATGAGGATTTTTCCAAAATTAAATTTTATAAAAGTAGAAATTTGGAATTTTTTAAAATAGGGTGTTGTCGATCGGCATACCCCTTGACCTACCTATCGGCACGGGGTCAAGTCAAACTATCCCTAGTACATGATCGCACTTTCCTACCCTTCAGAGTACTCCGTGGAGTTGGATTCCTCATCAGTTTCTAAGTCTCTTGTCTTTAGACAAAGATTTCGATTATAAAAGCGGGTGTGTAGGAAGGGTTTTTCTCCACGAATAACCACATTCTTCTCTCTTACTTTAAATTCCACCTTTTCAAATGACTCTTCCCATGCATGAAGAATTTCGTTCGTATCTTGACGGTATGGAGAGCATGTGCTTGTATAATGTTGAAAATGATGCTTTTAACCTACGTCAAGTTTCTATGTTGCATAATTGCTCTATTGGCTTGAACCGGTTGGCTGTAGCTGTGAAATTTTAGTATCCCAAAGATCTCATATTTTATTTTGGTGTGGATGAGGTATGTCCCACTTATGAGGAGTTCTCGGCCATGTTGGGATTCAGGCTCATTGTGGCGGCAACTATGGCCGATTTTTCCTATTCCCCCCAGGTTTTCTTATCAGAGTTTCTTCACATATCTCCCTCGATGGATAGATCGTTGGTTACTGGTGGGGCAATTTCTCTTATAGTGGTTATATATTCAATGCGTATGATGGGTTTTGAGGATATCGGATATACTTATGCTATCGACTTAGGCATTACTAAGAGGCTTTTATTGGTGAAGGGCGGACCTGACTACGGGTCCCAAGGTTACTACGATAATGGCCTTGACGTCTTACCTACATAATCCCATTGCGGTGGTGTTGGACTAATCCCTAAATGACATGGATGCTTGGAAGGAGTATCATTCTAATTTTTTAAGGGGGAGCCTTGTAATGCTATTTATGTCCCTTGCGAAGAGGTTCCATTTGGCAAACCCTCCTGAGTATACTTCGGCGGTTGTTCAAAATTTCTTTATTCGGACTTACTCTATCTTCGGCTCATATGTGGAGAGTTAGGTAAAATTTCTTATAGATCATGAATCCCGGTGCCTTCGCTGGTCAGTGCCATTATGGGGTGACTTAATCCCTATCTTGAATCTTGCAGATTACTGGTATGTACGTCTCATGGGCCTTCGACAAACTTCTTTTTATTTCCCCTGGCGGATCTTATTCCATGTTTGATGGGAACATATTATACCCCCCTTATAACAAATTTATTCTCGAAGGAGATTTCACATAATCACCAAGGATGCTATTAGGATCTTTGGGGTCGTGTCGTCGACAGTCTATCCATCCATCACAGTCTATGGGACAATCCTGGCTTGCATCTGGGGACTACCTGACATGGCTATGGAAGTAGGTAATAGAGAAGGTCCTAGAGGAAGAGATCGATCGAAGGTGGTTTGTGACCTTTGACACAATGGAATACGGTGTTATGGTTCTTTCTAGGTTTGTCAGGGCGTACCGCTCCATGGAGCGTATTTAAAATTCCTAACAAAAGTGGGAAACTTGGGGACTTCTAGGGGCTAGTAATGATGATGAAGCAGGGCCTTCCGGCATTTGAAGGCAATGAATCTTGTTAAGCTTTTGGTGATCTTATTAAAGCTATAGTGATTTGGGTGTTTTTATATTTGGGGTTTGAGATAATTTTATTTAGTCTGGTTAGGATTAAGTCTATTTATAAATAGTTTAGTTAGCGGAGATGGGTGGTTGGATTGGATTGACTCCCTTCGCCGATACTTTGTGTAACAACGCCATTATCCTTAATCAGAAATAAGAGTTGATTTTGAACATATTCTTTTGTGCCTATTGATGAGTTTTCCATTTGAATTATCTATACTAATTGCTAAGGCATACATAGTCCTTTTGTTCATGTAAATGATAAAGTGAATAGTCATTCTTGTATGTTAGAATATCATATCATCTTATAAAAAAGAAGGGGATCAGACCCATGTATGGCGTATGGGTTGCCTACGTACCTTTAGGGGTTTTGAAAATTGTCATGAGTTTTATTTTCCAAGAATTTTTTATCGGGATCATGTCTCACGTAGTTTTGTGTAGAGGGAAATGAAAAATTATTTTTTTTAAGAATTAAAGAGGGTGGGAATAGTCGTAGAACGTCGATATTTCAAACTAAGGGTAAATTTTCTTGAGATGGTCCAAGCTAACTGGACGCGCCATCTCTTCACCATCGAGGTATGTGAGAAAAGAGGCACCTCCTGAGAGAATCTTCTTCATGATATAAGGGCCACTCCAATTTGGTTTGAATTTCTCTCTGGGATACCAAACGAGTTAACTGATCTTTTTAAGGGAAAGGTCTCCTTTATAGACACCATGATCTTTGACTTTTCGTTTGAATGATCGCGTTAACTGGCAATGGTGCCCCTATATATGGTACAAATCCTTCAGTTTCTTTTTATGCAAGATTTCTGGTTTATCAAAGAAACTTTGATGCCATTCTTCATTGTCCTCTTTACTTTTGATTAGGGTGTGGAAGGAAGATATTTGTAGCTCAATGAATACGACTGCTTCCATGCCGTATACAAGAGAATAAGGTGAAGACCTAGTGGTTGTTCTGATTGAATTTCAATAGCCCTAAAGGATGTAAGGGATCTGGTCGGCACAAACTCTATAACTCTCAGTCATCTTACTAATTATGGTCTTGAGTCTTTTATACTGGATTTATCTTAGATAGTTACATTCATTTAATGATTCCATTTCTCGTATTATCAGGTGACTCCCTATCTTTACATTCAGATCGGGTACAAATGACAATGCAAGCCCTTACGAGGAGTAACAAAGCTTGGTTGGTGAAACAGGTAGGGTGTAAGATAAAATACGGGTAAATTTTGAGCGATTTGGAGAGATTATAAGTATAATGGGTTCTTTACTAGGCACAATTTGAGCATATGTATCAAATTATGGATCACTTTTTAGAAAGATGGAATTTATATGGGTTAAAAGTGGGTTAAGAGTGGTTTTTGGTTTAGGATTGGATGGTGGGACCATGATAACCCGATCAATTAAACCTTGGATAACATTCAACACTGGTTTGTAGTGTGGCTAGCAGACTGGTGGAAATCACAAAGGGCATCAACTTTGATGTTTTTAGGAAGTGGATTTGTTAGTTGACGAGGGTCTAAGGGTCTGATGAGATTATGAATTAGCAGGTCTTGGTAGACTTTGGACAATGGAGCATGGATCTCATTGTACTCTTTCTTGGTAGGGATGGGGTAATTTTTTGGTGCCTAAAAGGTATTAGGTTGGGAAATGTTATTGTTGGTTGAGATTGTAGCACTGTAGGACTTCTCATATTAATTGGGAGTGAGCTATTCGATTTCCTTCTTTATCTCAAATTTGACTTTGGCAATGCCTTCCTCAATTTCTACACCAGCCTCTCGAATGTCTCAGATGTGTGTGAAATATTTTCCTCCTATAGATGCAAAAATAGGTGGAAGAAGTCCTTCTTTAAAATATTGATTTGTTCTTCCTTGGAGGGTCTCTTGGTCATGGTATCAACTTTCTCTTTCCATCTTCTTATGAATCTAGTGACTATTTCCTAGGGGTTATACTTAAAAAGATCTAGATCTTGACATGTAACCTATATCTCCTCATTGCACATATATTGTGACATGAATTCTCGGGCGACGTCCTATCAACTATTGATTCTGGATTGCTCGAGGGATAGAGACTAATGCAGGGCTTTTTCTTTCAAAGATTACTTGAACATCAGGGCCATTATCTTTTCCGATGCAGTAAGGAGTGTTATGGCTTAGTTATAGCTTTGAAGGTGAAAAATTAGGGTTCCACTTCCCCCAAACTTCTCGATGTGTGACATATTGAACTTCTCTAGCAGTGTCGCTTTGGGATATGCAGACATATGAGTGTAGTCCATGAATTTCCCTGATATCTTGACTTGGTCAAACATATTCGATAATAGCTTGAGGTCTTCCTTGACCTTGTTCAGTTATTCATCCTTAAAATATGTTGGTACTACCCAGAAAGACCCTGGTTGGACAAGGTTCGAGATAGGTAGTTGAGCTAGTGATAACCTATTGACATGTGAGGTGATCGGAGTACTTTTTTGGTACCCAAATAGGCTCGAGAGAGGGTGGACACATTGCATAAGGAAAAATAACCTTGGGTTATTCGATAATTTGGGCCCAGTGATGTTGTATCTGACGGACCTCGATTTTCAGGTTATAAATCATGGCATTTAACTGGTCTAATACGATCATTAGATCGGGATGTACATTTGGTTCTTTGTCAACATTCTCCATAAAGAGCTCGTGAAGGTAAAATCCAAACTGAGATGAGGTAGTAAAAGAACTGGAGGAAATTTTGGGCGGTTGGATGGAAGGCTGAAGCCAATAAGGAGCTAGGACAAAATCGGATATGCGATTGATGTTAGTGGTAAAAGGGTTCAAATGTATTTTTGAAAGAAGGATGGATAAGATTTTGGGTATTTCGAAAGGAAGAAGAAAAATGTTTTTGTTATTTTTGGAAAATGATATAAATCTCAGCATGATTATTATTAATGTTATTATTAGGTTCTCACATGTATTAGGTTTGTCTAAATACAGGAAAAAACGTCGATAAGGACCCAAGCATGGGAAAATAGGGTCTGAAAAAATATGTAAAACACGGTTGGACTTGTTTCTAAGCTCACGGATGGAATCCCATTTTGAAAAAAGACGAAATTATACAAAAATTTGGGCAGTATACTGACCCAAAATTTTGGTATAGTTTCACATGGTAACCGAAAAAATAAATATGAGTGTCCTACGTTTGAAACCTATATGAGGTTTATGCAACTGTTAGCTTAGTGTAAGTGTTTCGCCTTTGGCATGACTTCCATGATATACATCTTGCCTATAAGGGAAATGATTCATCGGTACGTGTCGATGAGACATTTGATATGCCTAAGCGTACATTTATTGCCTCACTATATACCTCATGGGGAAAGTATGTGTGAGAGCGAATTCAATATACTCGATGTACATGAACGAATTCCCTACTATATGCTTCCTGTGGTGAGTTTCTAAAGAAGTACGCTGATGGGGGAACCGTTTGATGTACATCAAAGATACGAGGCTAATGAAAGGTTATAGTCTTATCACTTAAGCTAACTGTGACCCAAAGGACCAATGCCCATCATAAAGTGACCCCCCAGTACGGGACAAAATTTTATTCAATAGCCATGCTCTTTGTGATAGATTGTGTAAAAATGCAGGACTCTTAATTAACAACTTATAGGGAATATGTTTTATCATTTTTATTGGCGCGAAGAGTGAAGGGAATACTACACTAAATGGTAAGCATATACTAGTACATATAGCATGGAAACAGTACTACGCATGGATACGTATGGGTGAGTATGTGACATGGGAGTATATATAGGTGAGTGTGTGCAGTAATGAACCTATACATAGATAAACTACAAGTGGTGTGTGACATGTGTAAGTGAGCATATATACAAGTATAGGAAGTGTGGTTATGTGAGAGTGAAGCCTAAGCATCGATATTCTAAGTGGTGTGTGAAGTATGTGAGTGTAAAGTAAAGCTAAGTGTAAGTGTGTGAAGTGTACATAGTTCAAGTGTGCGAAGTGTACAAGCGAGTGGAAAGGGATATATACATGCGAGAGATATATACAAAAAGGTAAAGAGATGAGAAAAGGAAACATACAAGTAGGTGCATATTCACACGTGTAATAAAGAATAACGATCATGAAAAAAATTGACTCTAGTTGTCTTATAAAATCCCTAACGAAGTCACCACTATGACTATCCCTAGGTCGAGGAGTCGAGGTCTCCGGATGTCGATCCCTCATTCCTTGCCTCTCTTTTTCCAATGTGAGGGTATGATTATGTCATTTATCAGGGCACTCAACCTTCGTCGATGTGGTGTGATATGTAGAGATAGAGTCTCCAGACTATTCGACACAAAATAGGAAAAGAAATTATGTCACCTCGAGAGAACGACATCAAGGAAAATACTAATGCTTCTGAAAGTAAGTAGTTCAAATGTATGGGGACTAAATTACATAATGGGAAGGTGTTAGGCACCCATACCTCCCTTTCGGTATCTCATGGGCATGTGTTAATCGTTTCCTATCGAACTTCACGATGTGTGTGCTTATGTACATAATATTAATGGAGGATGGAATCGCTTAACTCGTGTCATGGATAACGGCGGAGCGAGGTCATCCTTAATAGTTTACCCAAAATAATAATAAAAATATAAGATGTAAGTATTTGTTTATCCATAAGTCACTGTGAAGGACCATGGTTATTAAGATACATTCGAAGATTCATTTAGTCTCGTTCAGTTCAAAGAGTTAAGCTTGGTCAAACAGGGCTTGGAAGCTCCCGGTGACCCTTTGGAGTAAAATGGATCATTTTCCCATACCGTAAGGATGATTCATGCACAGGATAGACTATTGGAAAATTTATTTAGAGACCTTTGAATATTCATTCAGTCTCGTCCGACCTGAAATGTTGACACGAGTCAAACAGAGCCCAGGAATGCCAGTTGACCTCTTGATCAGTTTTTAGGATAAAACGGACCATTTGTCTGAACTGTAGGGCCAATTCATGAACGGGGTGGATGATTGGAAAGGTTATTCATAGACCTTAAGATATTCATTAAGCTTTCGCTCAGGTAAGGAAGTTGATTGGGGGTAAAAATGGGTCCGAGAGTGCCCGATGGCTACCAGATCAGTTTTCGATAATAAAACAGATCGTTAGCTTGAATCGTAAGGATAATTCATACATTGGGTGAACCATTGGAAAGGGGATTCAGAGCCATTCAGAGATTAATCAAGATTTCTCTGAGATGAGGAAGTTTATTAGAGTCAAATTAGGCTTGGGAGTGCCCGGTGGTCTATAAATTGGTACACATAGTAGTACCTAGGGTTTTCGGTGGATGAATGAGTGCTATGGACTTAAGGAGGTTCTTAGGGTAAAAGACGAAGGAGGATCATGGTTGAGGTAAACTAATTCAAACTCTATGATTTGATTGTAGGAAGTGTACCTTTCAGGAGAGTTAAGTAATCACTTATCAGAGGTATGGGATTCTAACCTATTTTTTTACATTAAGTATTCCACTTTGTAGTGGTTTAGAGGAATAGAAGGAATTGGGCTCCTTTGGATATGATTAGGTCCACTGTTAGTTTCTTATTTCTATTTTACTTAATTCACATGAATATATATTATGAATTTATTTTCTTCTTAATTATTCTTTTGAACTACCATTGAACATTAGATTGGGTTCAAGATCATTCTAAGTTACGTTCGGATCTGGGGGTGCTCGATACTCGTATTGTGGAAGGAGACAAGCAAGTTGAAATTAAGGACAAAGGTTTGCCTTTTTATACGAAATGTTACAAAGGTAGTTTGTTTGTTACTCCTAAGTACAAGAAGGATGTTTATTATATAAATGACCGATTCTTGTAGGAGGAGTATGTAATAAACCATAGGCCCATGTGTACGTTAAACTTATTGGTGATCGGGGTATATGTGTCACTTATACTAGACCCTCCTTAGATGATGAAATATAACCTTATATCGATAATACACTAATTTATCATAATGGTAGCATTATTGGTGATCGGGGTATATGTGTCACTTATACTAGATTACATGTGGTGGCATGTCATAGTAAGAGAATGAAGAATCAACCTAAATGGTTATTTTTTGGGGTGATCATTTTTATATTACCCTAGGAAAACATGAACCGAATACTGGGAACTACAACGAGGCCTTACAAGTCAAGGACTTTTGTTGGACTCATGACTGTGGATACAAACCGAGATTCGATGTATTTGAATCAAGTTTTAAGGCCTATAGACTTTTTGATGGGGTTAAAACCCATCAAGAACAAATGGAACCACAAGAAGTTAAAAACATGATTCTTTTAATGTCAAGAATATGTGATTGAACAATTTTCCTCATAAGTAAGTAGTGAAGGCCTAGAAATAAAAGTAATGTAGGATTGTAAGATCCATTTCTTGATATAAGATAACATCAAGGTATTGGGTCATTCGTTTTTATTTTGTAATCAAGTTTCTATTTTGATCAAATCTCGAAAAGCACTTATTTGTATAATAAGAATAATGGAAATGTGGTGGTATTTCTAAGTAGAATTGTGGATATTATTTTCCTAATCGGGAATAAGGGGGAGCATTGTCCTACGTAGGATTGTGGTAATCCCATGATTTAATGTATTTACACAGGACAATCCGTGAACATCTTTATGTTTAAGCTCTAGCTCGATCGATTGCAAAGGATGTTCGAATTATCCCAAATTGATTATGTCAATGTTGTATACAATGAAATGGCATCTTGATTCCATGAAAATAGTTCTTTATAAGTATGGAATCAATTTCTCTAGGAATCAATGTCTTTGGATATTTTATTAGGATGGAGGGAATGATGACTATACCTAATGCTTCAGTAGTGGGTAGTCTCAAGCATGATATATTGTGTACTAGAAAAAATTTGTTATGCCTTCGTCATGGTCAATACATTTATGTATAGTAGTTTTGAATCTTTGGGCACAAAGAGTAGGTTTTCAGTCATATAAGTATTCTAAGTTCTTCTACCTCAGAATGTGTGTTTATCCATTGGAGGTTATGCTATGAGTTGGATGAGTGAGAACAAATATGATATTGCTAACTCCACTAGGGAGGCCAAAGAAGTTTTCACTTGAGAGATAACTGAAGTGGCAATATGTCGCGAATACTTCCTAAGTAACTTTGGTGAGGTTCCTTCATGTGGAATTTGTTATTACAGTTTTAATGTTTGTCGCGCTATGATTTCAGGTTCGAGATAACCCATAACCCATAATAGGGTTAAGGACAATGAGCCTAGGTTTCACCAAATTTGAGAGATCAAGCAAGTCGTTGATAAGTTTATCACAAAGTTGTATCAAATAATACTCGATTAACCCTTTTAATGATAGGTAGCAAACTGTCATGTAAATGGGTTGGGGGTGGATACATGATAGTTAAGACTAAGTGGGAGATTGTTGGGACTTTATTCTTAAAAGCATGTATGATGTTTACTTTTGGGTAAAAGTGTGTCAGTTCATTTTGAAATAATATTCATGGTTATAATAATGACTTATATTTAGTTTAAAAATATTGTATACATGTCGGTCAATTAATCTCAACATGAATTTTTACGAGATGGATTTGAGTTAATCACCAAGAGATCGAGATTTTGGTTCTATCACTATTGAAGCATGCACAGCCTAGATATGGATTTGACATCCTCTCAAAACAATTGCGATGCAATTCTAGTAGTTTATATCAAACTGTGAGATGGTTCAAGAACTTATCCAATAGTTCAATAAAGGATTGCGATCGTTACATCCTAAAACTGTATTAAATAAAGCCACGCATGAGATTTGAGTCTCATGGTTATCTTGATTAGACTCAAGCAATCTCACACTACTTACACAAGTTTCAAGTATTATTAATCTCAATAATTATGAGGATTAGAATGCTTTCACAAATGTGACTTTTATTAATATGGGTGACATTTAATTCTATATCGGGTCAAATGATCCCTTCATATTTGATGACAATTGTGTGAGTAGGTCTGAGATCACAATTCAAATGAGTCTTCATCCACGATAAGAATTAAGAAATTGATTCAAAATTGGTTAAAAATAATTAAGAGTAAACTGATTTCACCAAGTTGGTATAGGACACTTAACGCGGGGAATCATATTTTATACCTTAATCAACTTTTCAAATAAGACCTCATTATATCCGAGATAATTAAATTGGGTGACACGCATAATTATTTAGTGGAATAATGTATGATTAAACAAAGAAAGATAATATATTACAATGATTGTAAATGTAGATTTCCGAGTATTTGTTTGAATCTAACTTAAATATTTTTCTTGTGTCCCTAGTGTATACCCAAGTAGTTATGAACAAAACCTCAAAAAATCTAGTTTGCACCAATCCCACCTTTTGTACTATTATATAAAGGTGTAAGAAGGGTTTCAAAAGCCAATGACTCTTCATTAGGGTTTTACATGTGGGTGAGAGAAACAACTATTCACATTTTCACAAGAGTCCTAGAGAGAGACCACCATATCTCACTCACAAGGAATGAGTTTTCATCTAAAAAGGTTCCTCCATACGTACCTATTTTTGTATAGGATCATACATGAGAAGATTCGAGCTTCAGAGAAGGTTAAACAAGGTTTTTAGACATCTTAAGGGGAATTAAGGATGTCATCATCTTCTACCTTTGTCTCTTCATAGTAATCATAACATGATTTGCAAAGGCTTTGTACGCTTAAAACTCGAGGTTTAATCCTTAAACCTAGTTACTAATTTCTTTTCAATTAATGACTAATAAAAGATCTTTAGGTCTGAATTTTTTTTCGCATTTTAATTGTCAATCCCAAGTTCTTTTCCAACAATTCACAATCTCCACAATATCAGCGGAGGGAATTTTGAGAATTCATTATGGATAAGAAATATCTTTATAAGGATAGGGATCAACAATAATTAAATGTGGTTGTCATTAACATATGTACACTGTTGGTTATGGATACACTGAATTCTAATAAACCTTTTTAGGGTGGACCTAATAAGAATAATAAAATTCTCGCCCAAACATTATTGTTTCGAATCGAAGGGGTTAGTTTAACTGTTGGATAAGGACAATGATCATTCAGGTCAAGCTTTGCATATTAGTTAAGATAGGAGGAGATCTACTAATCTATTACATGTGAGAGTATAAATTTCCCAATGTTCTCATCAAAACAACATGGTTGGTAACTACATAATAGAACCCACTTTAACTCACCGTGAAGACAAAAAATGATATTATGGCGGCTGAAATGACAACCAAAATAAATAAAATACAAAAAATTGCGGAATCGAATAGTTCTAATACGAGTTATGAATATTCCAAAAACAATTACATCTCTAAGAAACAAGGTGAAAATAGTCCTTGTAAGAGAATTTGTATATACATATGCTCCATGCATAATTATATCATTGTATTCTCTGTACAAAATATACTCAATGTATTTTATTTGTCCTTAGGGGCGTTTTGTCATCAAACAAAACCTGATACCCACATGATTTCATATTAATGTGTCCATTTAGTTGAGGTATTTGGACTTCTTAAAGACTTTTTTACACTTTGTCACATTTAAATTATATCTTTTATGTGTGCATGCGTTTGGTTTGGTTTTATGGTTTGGATGATTAACTTATGAAAGTATAATTTTTTTATAAATATAGTTTTTAAAGTTAATTTTTGCAGAAGTATAGCGCATGAATATTTGTGTAATATTTCAAACATTCATATTTTGTTTTTCCCTAAACTATGAATATTGGGTCTCTTTATTAGCACCTTGCAACAACAAAATATGCATATGTTGATGTGAAGCCATGCTTTGTTGATTACGGTACTTCCTGGATAATTTCACTTGTTTTGACAATGTTTGATCATGACTTCATTCACTAGTCTCAAACAGCAGCGAGAGA
This sequence comes from Sambucus nigra, assembly GCA_949130495.1. NCBI lineage: Eukaryota > Viridiplantae > Streptophyta > Magnoliopsida > Dipsacales > Adoxaceae > Sambucus > Sambucus nigra. Next base: position 317,009,971 of record OX422215.1, on the reverse strand, counting down.
TTTCTTTGCTGACATGAACAGAACCTTAGTTGATCATGACTCTGACCTGCAAGTTAGATATTTTGCTAAATATCTTTTTTGAAAGCGTGTAGAACTTCTTGCATGTAACTTTGTACTGTACTCAAGTGTTTTTATCCATTTCAAATGGAATTTCCACTTGCCCGAAGCTTACCTGCCACACTTGGAAGATCATAGGTTAAATGGTGTTTTGACTTCCTAATATACATATCTTCTGTCAAAAACTCTAGAAAAAGAATACTGAGAAAAGACTTTTAAGAGCAAAGACAATTGATCAAGAGAAAATGTTTAAGATATTTTTTTAATTCGATTATGCTAGAGAGTTAAACTATTATTTATTTTCTTTAAATTTCTCTTTGTGTTCTTAGAATTTTTTATTTTCAAACTTTTATCAAAAGTCATATTGAATCTAAAAACCTTCTACCTTTCTTCGTAAGATTGAATACTTGTATTCTCGTTCTTGGTGACTTGTGGGAATAGTTAAAAAATACATTGTGAGATTTGATGAAGCCAAAATAATTTTAATCACATTTAAAACCTTTAGGAAACTCACATAATAGAAAGTGGTAAATAAGCACTGGTGGATTCTTAAGAAAGTTCATTTATACTTTAAGAGGATTTTAATTTGTGGGATTGTTTCGAAACACATTGGAAAGTCCAAAATCGGTCATGTCTATAAAGCTTTCCCTAGTTATTGACACTATCCTCAAAGAATATGATGGGAAAGAATATCTACTTTGTCATAGTATTATGTGATTTTAAACATTTACGTTCTAGTTGTAATGTTGTACTGTAATGCATTTATCATTCCGTCACTCGGAGGCTTTTTCCCCGATGGCTTGGTGTTGTGTGATTGTTTCCCTCATTCTTTGATGATAGTACATATATAGCCCCCTGCCGCAGAGGTTACTCAGGCATGCACAAAAGCTTATAGGGTGCATCCCTACTCAGCACAGGGTGCGTCCCTACCAAGTACAGGGTGTGACACCTTTATCTTTAGTCTTATGAAGGATGCAACACTCAATATGCTTGCCTTACAGGCCACATCCCTCTCTATTACAGTAATTCAAGACTTGATGTGCGCCACATGCTTAGGGCACGTGACACAGCTCTCACACCTCCTATAAATACAGAATCACACCTCGAAATAAAGGATCGATCCCTCTCCCCCCGATCAGATTCTAAAATACCTGGCGAAGCCTTACCAATTCTCTCTACACAACCTCATCATACACCTTGAGGTCTACTCACCTACATCGTAGCCAAGATATTTGGCACTCCCAAAACCACAAAAACTATGTACTCTCCTTTATTCTCATACTTGTATGCCTCTTTAGGCTTGATTATATTGTACAATTGAATGCATATAATGAGAATGGAGCAACATAATGGACATATGCCTGTTTGAAAGGATGAACCACTCTATATCTTATCTTCTCTCTCTCTTTACTTGCTTTATCTTCTCATTACATATTTTAAACTTGATTTGCTGATGCGAGACTGATAAGTGGACAATTTCTGGCATCATCATCTGCATTTATATTTACTCACCTAAATTGAGATAAAATTTGGTATTCTTTAATTGGTAAACATTTAATCACATAGAATTAGTGTTATCACAATAAATTGGTATAGATTAGATCTTAGCTAAATGATATCAATAACAAATAGATAAAAAAGTTAAGAGACATAATACATAGGTACTAACACTTATATGAAGTAGATAGAGTATTGAGATATGGAGACTCGAGTCTACTTGATTCGCCCAAACTTGGTGCCTACGTGCGGAGGCCCAGATTTATGGATTTATTTAGTGAGCAATCACCATAAAGGTACAATGACTACAAGCTCTGGAGTTCTATCTAAAATTAGGCAACATAAAATTATATAAAGGCCTCACACTTCACATGAAATTCATGTGTGCTATTTTGAGGTTTTTAAAATTGATAGAAGATAGGGACACATGTCTCACATTTTTAGGTAACGTGAGATCACATTTCACAAGTCATGTGATGGAATCGTTTTGAGATAGGTATTGGTACACAGGGGATGATATTTGCATATCTTCTTATATTAGATGTGTAATTGTCTACAACCATCATCCATTTACGAAGTTAACTAACAAATTTATTTATTTATGTTAACCCTTGGCCAAGTCAACCCCAGGATGAGCCGAGCCGAACATATGATGTAGGGTCTTATTGTTTGTTGTGTATCCGACTTGGTATAACTTTAATGTTATGTTTTTCCTTCCACTTGATCTATGGGCCCCACCTAATTTAGTGTGGAATAATAGGACCCTTAATAAATTTTTTTTTTTATAACATCCCAAAGGATTTCATTAAGTAAACAACGATTACAACAAACCAAGAAACACTTAATCCAAACAGGCTCAGATTAAGCTAGGGGGAGAGAAGAGAGAAAACATAAAATAAAAGAAAGAAAACTAGAACAAAAGCCTAGAGATAAACTTTTAACACGCCTGATAGGTTTGGAATTTCGGTCACAACACATCCCAGTAAAGAGAACAACAGACAGATGTCGGAGACACCAGAGGGTGAGCCGCCCATAACAAAGTCCGTGCACAAGGCAAACAGACGGTGGAATAATGCAAGACAAGCATGTCAAATGCACCAGCGCCAAAGGGCAAAGCTCCACCAAGGGACCTAAGAATAGATACACCTTAGTAAAAGTGGGAGAAACCCAAAAAAGACCAAAGTCCATTTGAGTCCAAACCCGAAAGGAACACCCACTAGAACAGTTAAACCAAAACCCCCAAAACATGACAAACATATTAAAAAGAGATAGATCGCTCACAAAGGAGACGAAAAAAAAGGCTCCAAACAGAGACTTCAGATAACAACAAAAGCCAAAAACATAGTCAAACAACAAATCTTCAAAATCACAAGGCCGATCTACCATCAGAATGGTATTTCTTATCGCAACTTTTACAATCAGTTCCTTGAGCGGATCTTTCACAGCCGTGTGGCGCGAAAGACTCGAGACACCACAACGACTGACCAAACCGGGGAAGATCCACGAGACAGGCTTGGATTTTTTTTGATCGCAGATATACCTTTTGGATTTGAGGGACCTATTTAGTTCTCCCCCACTCTCACCGGAAGTGAGAGGGGGGAGGGATGGCCGGAAGAAAGGGTATAAAATTTAGGGCCGGCTGGGATTTTTTTTTTGAGAGAGGAGAGAAGAGCGGGTCGGTGACTCTTTTTGATGCCCCCTCAGACCCTTAATAATTTACTCGTTATTTTTGTTGTGAATCTAGGGACATGCTCGGTAGTTTTAGTGAGTGGATTTTTTTACTATGAACCACCTTTTGCTCAATCTCCTAGCCTTGTCTATAGACGAGATGATTTCCTTATACTATTTGATAGTTCTTGGTCTTGGGACTTCCGTATTTAACTAATCAGGCAGAGAGGATGCTCATCATTCGTGTGCATGCATGTTGGGAAATGTGCACATAGTTTTGCAACCGTCAAACGTATTTGAAGACTAATTGTTTCATGCTCGCTCCCCCAAAAGTAGTAATTACTCATGGAAGAGTACTTAATACCCTCAATTTAATCATTTCAAACCTTTCAACTTTCAAACAATTGAATTCACTTCAAGAGAGAAAAAATTCTTACCATTTTCTAAAATTTTAAATTTGGGGCCAAATCCTCACCACTTTCTTCCGTTTTTGGACAATTCTTCTTTTCTCTTACAGTCATTGTGGTGTAAAGTCACTATTTTACCCGTTGTTCTTTATTTACATGATGTTTATTTAAATTTCATTCATTTTTTAATGTTTTCTACATTTATTTTATTTCTTCTTCTTTCTCCTTTAGAAATTTAATTATTTTAGGATATCTTGTTGATGTTTCTATAAATTATTGATCTTCTGAGTGGATTGTGATATTTAGAAAGACAATGAGTTCGTTGGATTTAGGTTTCCCTATTTTTTTAGGTTTTCTAGATTTTGACACTATTCTTAACATGTAGTTGATGATTTTCTTAGGGTTTTTTTTCCTATATTCCTTGATCTTGTCTATTTATCATCGTGAAAAAAGTAAATGAGAGAGCTTTGAGGAAACTTCATTAGGAAAATAGTAATACACCCAATTCTCTTAGGAATAGACCTTTACTCATTGTTCCCCCTCCTTTTACTGACTGGAGGAACCTCGAGAACCCAAAAGTTATTAAGTATGTCCCATTTAGGTCTGTTGGTTCAGCTTCTGAGCCTCCAGATCTTCAATGTAGTAGGTTTGAGTTTATGTCCCACATAAGATTTGAATATAGGGATATAAGTAATGAGGATGGAATGAAATATGTCGATCATTCCTCAGTTGAGTCTGTTATTGCCCTTGGAAATTAAACTAAAGAAGTCATTTATTCTCAGCTCCACCCAACTCCCTTATGGCGATACCTATTGAATCTGACGAAGCCTTCTTTTTGCATTATGACAGTTGATATGATCCCTCTAAGATGCATATTGTTAACTAAAGGTCTTATATTACTCCCTCCTAACTATGGGAGTATGGGGATCTCTACAACATTCCACCTAGCATTACCTACGTATTACCTAAGAATTATGTGAGAGCTGATATTCAAATAACATGTCAGTGAGATATTTATTCCCTTATCTTCTATGGTTGTAGGGTTTTGTATACTTTTGCAAGCTATTATTCAAATTATGATAAAGGATTATACAATATCCACAACTAAGCTCGACATCAATACCTATCGATGATATTGGGTGTATCATTTAGTGAAGGCATGTGTGTTGGTTTGATATTAATGTGGGTATCTTCATATATATTCATGAGTTGAAGGAAACCACTTAATCCCTTAGTTATTACTCTATTTACCCCTAAAAACCACAAAAGAAGCAGATGAACATATTTTAACCCAGTAACTACTTCTAGATAAGTTTATTTTCACTAAAGGCTAATTGAAATCGACCTAAAAAAAGTTGGAAAAACTGTAAGGGTTCCCCAATATTTGGGTGTGCCTAACTCCATTATTTTTTTCTAACAATTTAGCATATATTCCTCAATTAGTTGTACAATGATTCTTATATTGCCTTAGTTTCTTTATATTTGGAACTTGTCCAAAGATCTCTACTATAAAGAGGACGTTGAAAGATAAATGTTATTGAGATAACACTCTAGTGTTTCAAGACACTTTTCCTTCGATATTCTCACAAAGTTTAGATATTATCAATCCATTATCCAAACATAGGTTGATGCTCTGGACGAGGCTGAAATTGAAGAAGGCAAGTGAATTTTTTTAAAGTGTTGATTGGTTAACTTTATGAGTTCATCATTTTTCTAACGTTCATTTCTTTCTTGAGAAACATTCACTCCTTCCACCGCACCATTATTAATAGATTTGATTTTGGAAAAGAAAACTAAATCTATGGACCAAGCCTCTCCCAACCTCCTCTGAAAGGAATAGGCCTAGGCCTAGGCCAAGGAAAACATCTGTAGAGACCTAAGATGATCCTAAGAAGATAATAAAAGACCCATTTGTTATGGCCAACCCAAAAAAAGGCCAATAATATTGGTAACCTGAATAAGGAGGGTAAATATATTATTTTGATTAATATGTCAGTCTTATCGCATAGTGAAAGTGGTGATTCTTGATATTCACCCTACTAATTTTCTTAAGGTTCCTCCTCTTGTTAAGGATCCCAACGCTCTTACTACCTATGACAACTTGAGAAATGATGAAAATCCATTTTGGTTCATATGACAAAGTCCAAGTACAAGCTTTATTACCATGGATGTGATTCTTATTTCATATATCTTGGGTCTCTTAACACAAACACCATCGAGTGCTATACTCAGCATAAAGAAATTTACGTAATCCCTAAATTTTATTTCCTTTATAATTTTTATCTATGTAGGCCTATCTCATGCTTATTTTTGGAGAAAGATATGGTATCCACTATCTTTTGACAAAGTTTTTGGGTGTTAAGGATCACTCTATAAACTTTTAAATGGAGAAGAACATGAACTAGGATCCCAGGGCTCAAGTCATAAGCTTATGGGTGATCTTGATTAATGTTGAGACTACAACCACCTGGGTTGATGATAAATTGAAAATAAATGAGGATGAGATGAAAATATAGGGAAACAATCTTACTAATTGTTGATGTAACAAATTAGATTATATCTAATTATTTAATCACAGATAAAATAAAATGAGACCAAGAAATTTTAAAGTGGTTCATCCTTATAAGAATGGCCTACGGCCACTGTTTCTGTTATTGCTGACTGTTTGGGAATTCTCGATTACAAGTTTTTTCAAGAAATTACGGTCCCCTTACAATGAGGATAATACAATGTATTTATAACCCTAAGGTTGTAATGTGAAAGTGTAATACATTCAATGGCCCTTAAGCGTATACATTTGTATGATAATAATAAGCATTTAATGCGCAGTCAATCTGTTGGTTATCCTGCTATTAATGCTTTGTTTGAGGTGCAGCTCAGACCGCCTAAGTTCCTCGATACTCAAAATTTCATCGGTACTCAAAAGTTCCTCAGTACTCAAAAGTTCCTCGTAAAGTTCTTGTTGGTCGGGGCGTCTGAGTTGATCGGGGAAGCAGAGTTCCTCGTTACAGTATAGTTCCTCGGAGTCAAGGTGTTGTTCGGAAGTGTTTGTTGTTGCCACGCAAATTGCCACGTGTCTTCACTCAATTGAGCCATGTCAGCAGACTAAATTTGGTATCAACAGAAGCCCCCAATGTTTCATAGTGCGAAATTTGAGGAGTGTGGAACATTCTTTCTCGAAATATGGCGGTTTTAAATGGTTATCCTGAAATTTAGGAGTATTTTCTTTTGTATTTATTTCTCCTTCCCAATTCGTAGAATCGGTCTTTTTTGAATTTTTCTAACCGCTTCGATTCCCGCGCCCTTTTTGTCTTTTTAGCCGCCGGTAACGTAACCGTCTCCTTTTGTAATCATTACTTTTACCCTTTCCCAAGGCAAAGTATTTAAACATTGTAGAAAATCCCATCGTCTTCTACTTTTTCAAATTTGTCTCTTTGAGTTTTCCATCGTCTCTCTCTCCTGTGCATTCATCTCTTTCATCATTTGTTGTTAACAGACTCATCCCTTTCCTGTAAGATTTTCTTCTTTCTCTTTGATTTCCTTCTTTCATCATGGTTTAACCTGTAGAATCGATTGATAAGTTTCGCTATGATTTCTCTATTCCCTCATGGGTTATTTTGGAAGAGCTTTCTGAGCCTTCAGACTATTTTCGTTTGGCTGAGGGACATTGGTTCCCCAGTCTCTTTGTTGCTGAGTGTGGCTTTTCTTTTCCCCCAAACCCTCTATGTCTGGAATTCTGTCAATACTTTGACGTGGTTCCTGCAAGAATAACCCTCAATACATGGAGAATAGTTAATGGTGTTTATAGATTAAATCAAATTCATGGAACTCGTATAGGAATTCCTGAAATTATGTTTTGTTATAGATGGGTTGTGGGCGATAATACTTTTTATTTAAAAACTAGGTTTTTAAATACAGCTTTAGTGGTCAATCTCCCAGATGCCAATAGGGACTACTTTGAGCACGGGGTTGTTATGAAAAATTGGCAACACCCTCCATTAACTAGAGATGATGTTTATCAGGGTCCCAGATGTCCTCCCTATGGCAATGGGATAGGTTGTTTTTATTTTATTTTCAAAATTATGCTTCCTTTGTGTTTGATAAAATGTGCCACTGATGTTTTAATTTTGATTTATTTGCAGTTGACAGCAAAAGAAAATCTCCAAAAGAGGCATACCTTAACATAAGGCATTTAAAACTTATCTGGAGTTTGCATCAGACTGTTGTCGACGAGCATATTAGGTCAGCTTCATATTTGCTGCAGTACAAGAGTTACACCTCCTCTTTTACTGCTCGTCCGGTGATAAGCGATGCAGAACCAATACCAGCCTCTACAAGTTCTTCACCTGAGTCACATATTCCTTTGAGTGAAAGGATGAAGAAAATAAGACCTCCTACCCTTTTTGAGAAATCTGCCTCTGGTGCTGGAGAGGTAAAGAGAAGTAAACTTGATGTCCCAGGAGAGGGGACAAAGAAGATTGATGCACCTCCTGTGAAGGTTGTCGAGAAGCCCCCAGTGGCCCCGAGCAAGGTTGCTGCTCCAAGCGAGGTGATCGTCATTTCTCTGACTAAGACTACATCGTTGGTCGAGAAAGTTGATGCTCCTCTGAGGAAGCTGAAGAAAAGCTCCTCTATCAATTTGGCTAAATCCATCTCTCAGCCCCCGACTAGTGGTGTTCCCACTTTTGTTCTCCCGAGCTCTGCTATGAACTCGGTGAAGACTTGGATCATTCCCGAGATCCAAGGTATTGAAGACAACCTTTCTCGGGACACGGTTACCACATTTGCAGCTCGTCATATTACTTCTGTAAGTCCTATAGTCTTAAATTTTCATTCTTTCCTTTTTGTATCTGTGCATTGACTTGCTTGCGTTTTCTTTTCACAGTTGGTGAGCTGTTTTAATACAATTCTAAATAAAGATGAAGCTATTAAATCTTCAAGCTCCTCGTCTGGTGTAGAGGAAGCTTTGATGGTCCTGGCGTAGCCTCTGAAAGATTCTCGTCAGAAATATGATGATGATAAGGCGATTTGGGAGAAGAGGCTTATCTCGACTGAGCAGGAGAAAGCTCAGGTTATTGAAGTCTCCAAGGGGTTGGAGAAAAAAATAAATAATTTAGAGGAGAAGAATAAAGAGCTCGAAGGGAAGCTCAAAAATGCTGGGGAGATTGAATATAAGCTCAAGACTGCCGAGGAGGAGTGTAATAACCCTCGCTTAAGGGACCGTATTTTATAATAATTACTTAGTATAGTAATTGGAACCTAGTGTTGGGTTATGATTTGAATGATGAATTCAATGTAGAAAAGTTGATATTTATTATGAGGTTGCATACATATCATAATTATGGGAAAATATTGCTATGTCATGCTTATTAATATCATCTGAATATAAAATGATATTTGGCTTAATTATGAAACCGGAACTTAAATTGAATTTTTAAAATGTCCAAATGATAATTTGGAGGTTGCAGTTGATTCCGGAACGTGCGAAATAGTCAAATAATATACCGTATTGTATTTTGTAGTTTTGGGCATTTTTGACTGGTTATGCCTTAATTATGCTATTGCGTATTATTTTATCGCACTTTTGGTTAAATTAAGTGGGCCATTTACCTTAAGCCACGACTTAAGTCTTCTAAGTCTCCTAATTTCCCCAAATTTCATTCCTAAACCTAAGAGAGTAAGAGAGAAGTGGAGAGAAAGCTTTGGAGATTGAGAGAGATTGATACTACACCAAGAAATCTGCATATTTGCTGAATCAAGGCAAGTTTCTACTTGCTATTTGTTGTCTTGAGATAGATGATTGTTTATGATAATGGTGTATTAATCCTAGTTTAGCAAACTTAGGGTTTCACTATGTGTTTTTGGGTTTTGATTCATTCAAAGTTAATTCATGAGGTTTTAAGATGATCAATAGCATCATTTATGTTCTTATAGTGTTAATACATGAGTTTGGTTTGGAGAAGATTGAGTTTGGGTAGAAAATGGAGTCCAAGACTCCATAGCCATTTCTTGGAAAAATCGCAGGCCCGAATCGATTCGGCCCCTTGGGCGAATCGATTCGGCTAGGGGCAGTGCTCAGGTCTTGTTGACCGAATCGATTCGGAATTGGTCCGAATCGATTCGGCAGTTAAGCAGAAACCCAGATTTTCTGACCGAATCGATTCGGTCTCCCATCCGAATCGATTCGGCATTTATGCAGAACCTCAACTTTTCTGGCCGAATCGATTCGGCCAAGGGGGCGAATCGATTCGGTAGCCCTGCATTTTCAAAATTTTTCTTTTTCATTTTTAACCCTTTTTCTTTAGGATTATTTGATTAGGGACCTTCTTAAATGAAGTAAACATAGGGATTAGAGTTCTAGTTGAGTTGGGACGACATCCTAGACTCGAAAGGGTTCATCTAGGATTCATTCAAGGTGGAATTTAAGGTGATGTTTAGGCATCACTTTTGTCTGGTAGTTTTATATCGGTCTAGAATCTATTGAGGTCAATTTGGAGACTGTAGAATTCAATTCGAGTTAGATTTGACTTGATGATTTATAGTAAAGCCTAAAAGAGGCCTTGGGGATAACTTTGGAGTCTGAATTCCCTTTGAGGATGCTAGGTCGGTACTACTTATACTTAGTCCGGAATTAGCTTATTCATTTAATTAAAATGGGCTATTGCTAAGGTAAATGTTAATTTACTAAATCATGTTATGGAAATTAATAAAATGGATGTTACACACCCCTCTAAATACCATCTTAAGGGAAGTCCGCACGTTAGGTGAAGCCCCCTGGCTAATGAATGCAGGGTGGATATAGTCCTAGGCCATGGGAGCGCTTATGGTTGTGTATTTTTTCTGTGAGGGTAGGGAGACTCCGGGTGTGGTCTTGGCTACCACGCAGGCTCATGGCCGCCTCCCGACGTTTCGATAGGATCCCAGGTTGTCTTATGATAAGCCCTGGAAGATGATGGTTATTTAGGGACGCGCCCAGTGGGGAAACCCGGACGGGTGGTCTTAGAATCGTTATATTTATATTATGACTATTCTAATAATCGAGTTGGACTCGAGGGAACATTAATGCCATAGAGAGCAAATTTATGCCGCAAAGTGCATGTTATTGAGATTAGTGCCATATAGAGCACATGATGTCAATTATATTCCTGATAAGGAATGGAAAATGAATATTTGAATTGAAATATGATTAAAGATGATAAAGGCTTATAAGCACTTTTAATTTTGTTTTATTGTGAATCTCACTCTATGTAGTCCTTCACTAGTTTCATTTCCTTATATGCCGTTAACATGCTAGACTATCATCCATGCTTAATTGTGCATCATTATCATACTTGTCATTTATCTATTGATCACATATACCCGACCCTGACCGGTTTTCCTTTTCTTGTTGTATATGTATATCTATATTATCCGTTCAGGTGTTCCGCCGCACGGTCGCCCGTAATGACGTTTCCCTTCCGCATGTTTTGAGGAGCCGTGACATTGTGCGGGTTTCACGGGATTTTGAGTAGACGCCTCTGTTTATGTTTCTAGTTATGTTCAGTTCATTCGGGCATGTTGCCCAAACTGTTGTAAATGTATAATGAATTTATTATGTAACACTTGATGCTATAAGTATGTTGTATGGATGGTATTGACCGAAGCTTTATTCGGTCCTTTGTATCTTTCGGGATTTCTTATATGCGCTTGTGGGGGTTTCCACCCTCTATTTCTATGATGGGTTGTTGAAAGTGTTTTCCTTTTAATTTCAAATCAAAGTTTTTGATAACCCGTTTTCTGGAATATAGAGTGGTTATTCCTTATACTTTATATATTGTTGTGATGCTGAGGATGATATTATCCATGATTTCCTATTTAATCGGGGTATAGGGCTGGCCAACCTTTATTTCGGATAGCGGGTTGTCACAGATGGTATCAGAGCATCAGGTTCTAGAGTCTTTAATATCTATGCGGACTTGTCACGTTCTACCGTAGCGTTCTTTGATATAGAACTTAATGTTAGGACTGCTTTGCTGCCTATATATGCGATCTCCTGCTAAATAGATTGTCTTATGTTATGTTTTAACTCTATCTCCTCTCTATCTCAGATGCCGCCGAAGAGAGGACATCCCGCTAGACGTAATAGGGTCGTTGAGGATGAGTTTGGTCCTCCACAGCAGCAGGGGAGTATCAGTTCCGCTGAAGTGGCAAATATTGTGGCCCAAGCTGTCAACGCCGCGATGACCGCAGTGGCCCAACAAATGCCACAAGCCCAAGTTAGGGGACAAGAAGCACAAGCTCCCACGGGACCTTCTCAGTGGGAACGGGTGAGGGAATCTTTCCTTAAGGGACATCCCCCGGAGTTTGAGGGAGGTTCAGATGTTATCAAGGCGAACCAGTGGAAGAGAGATATGCAGCGCCATCTTAGAATGGTGGAATGTAATGAGGAGAAGAAGCAGATTCTCGTTACTTTCAAGCTGGTAGGACCGGCCTTGCATTGGTGGGAGTCAATGACGACATCCGAGCAAAGGGATACTATGTCCATTACAAATTTTTGGACTTTGTTTGATGGGAACTATTTCCCTCCCGCAATTCAGAGGGAAATGCAGAGGAAGCTGCAGGATTTGGTTCAAGGGGAGAGGTCAGTTGCTGAGTATGAGGAAGAGTTTACCCGGTTAGCTAGTTTTATACCAGATGAGGTAACTCCAGAATCGAAGAGGATCTCCAAGTTTGTGGGAGGTTTGAACTGGCGAATAAAACAACATTTACTGGGAAATCCATCTCTAGTGACTTTTGGTGATGTGATGAATGCCGCTTTACTTCATTGTCAGGAGCATAGATTGTTTCTGCTAAAAAAGAAGAAGGTTGTTGCTGTGGGTCAGACAGTGAGGCAGGGAGGAGTTGGGAGTGGAGGGGGAACATCTTCTTCTTCCCAAACCTCGGGGAACAAGAAGGTTGAGAGGGATCCTCAGCAGGGGGATTCGTCCAAGCGTCAACGGTTCGGTGGGTTTAATGCCGGTGGCAATAATAATAATAACAGGCAAGGACAAGGCGGTCAGCAGCCTCAGGGAGGTCAAGGTGGAAATGGTGGTAGGGGCCAACAGGGCCGAGGTGCGGGACAATTCCGGAATAATCAAGGTAGAAATCAGGATATTACGGCAATCAAATGTTTTCAGTGTGGGGAGCTGGGCCACTACAAAAGGGCGTGTCCTCAGTTGGCTGGAGGGCATCTTCCTAGGGCCCCACAGCAGCCGTATGTACAGTTTCTGCCCCAGGCACCTAATCCGGTTGCTCCTCCTCAACAGGGGCAATTGCAGTACGGAAGGGTTTACCATCTTCAGGAAGCTTTTCCTCCTCCAGCTCCTCCGGCACCACCGGCGATCGAGGGTAAGTTTCTTATTCAGGGGCACATGGGTCGAATTCTATTTGATACGGGTGCTACACACTCCTTTATTTCTAGACGTTTTGCTCAGACTACAGGTTTGATAAAATCTGCTGAAAGTACTTTCACTAGCGTCGAATCCTCTATGGGCGATGGCTCATTGATTTTCTTCGTATGTAAAAATGTAGAAATTAATCTTGGTGACTTGTGTTTTGATGCCGATTTGCTCGTCCTTGATATGGTCGGGTACGATGTAATTTTGGGTATGGATTGGCTAGTGAAGTACCGTGCTATAGTGAATTGCTACGAGAAGAGTATAGTTTTTGCGGTTCCGGGACAAGAGATGTTCCTAGTAGTTATGCCTTGTATGGAAGGGAGCACGAGTGCTTATTTATATTGTATTGCGGAAGATGCATCTAGGGATGTCGTGGTTCCCCTCGATTCTCTTCCAATCGTTCGGGACTTTGAGGATATTTTTCGAGAGATACCGGGATTACCTCCAAGTCGGGAAATAGAGTTTGTGATTGACCTAATGCCGGGAACTAGGCCGATCGCAAAAGCTCCTTATCGAATGGCTCCTGTGGAGATGAGGGAGCTGAGAGATCAGATTCAGAAGCTACTGGAGCAGGGTTTTATTAGGCGTAGTACCTCGCCGTGGGGCGCTCCGGTATTGTTTGTGAAGAAGAGAGACGGTTCTCTCCGGTTATGTGTGGACTATAGAGAGTTGAATAAAGTCACCATCCGAAATAAATACCCTTTGCCTCGCATCGACGACTTGTTTGATCAACTTAGGGGAGCTTCCTACTTCTCCAAGATTGACTTGAGGACTGGGTACCACCAATTAAGGATACGGGAGCAAGATGTTTCCAAGACGGCTTTTCTGACCTGTTACGGATCTTATGAGTTCTTGGTTATGCCCTTTGGGCTGACCAATGCCCCTGCAGTGTTTATGGACCTTATGAATAGGGTGTTTCGGAATTTCCTTGACCAGTTTGTCATTGTATTTATTGATGACATCCTGGTTTATTCTCAGACGGAGTCGGATCACGCTGCTCACTTGCGGTTGGTCCTGCAGAGATTGAGAGATCATCAATTGTATGCAAATTTTGAGAAGTGTGGCTTCTGGTTGAAGGAAGTTCAATTTTTGGGACATGTGGTGTCATCCCAAGGTGTGTCTGTGGATCCGAGCAAGGTGATCGCGGTGAAGGAGTGGGGTCAGCCCACGACGCCCACTGAAGTTCGTAGTTTTCTGGGCTTGGCGGGTTATTACCGTCGATTCATTAAGGGTTTTTCTAAGGTTGCTAGCCCATTGACGAATTTGACTCGGAAAGGAGTAAGATTTGTTTGGGACAGTTCATGTCAAGTGGCTTTCGATGAGCTCAAGGATAGACTGACTTCAGCTCCAGTCCTGGCATTGCCAAAGCCGGGGTTGGAATATCTCATCTTTACCGATGCATCTCTTCTGGGATTAGGAGGTGTTCTTCAACAAGAGAGTCAACCCATTGCATACGCTTCTCGTAAGTTGAAGCCTCACGAGAGGAACTATCCGGTACATGATTTGGAGTTCGCCGCCGTTGTATTTGCCTTGAAGATATGGAGGCATTACCTCTTGGGGGAAAAGTTTAGTCTTTTCTCCGATCACAAATCGCTGCAGTACTTATTCTCCCAAAAGGATTTGAACATGCGCCAACGCCGTTGGTTGGAGTTCGTGAAAGACTACCAATTTGATATTCATTACCACCCCGGGAAGGCGAATGTGGTAGCAGATGCCTTGAGTAGAAAGCCTGATGGAAACTTAGCTGAGGTGTGGAAAGCTAAGTGGAAAGAACTCAGCCTGGAGGATGCCGGAGCGAGGGCATTCCTTTCAGTGATGACGGTTACTCCCACGATTATAGCAAAGATTGTGGAAGCTCAGAAGAGAGATAAGGTTTGTCAAGACCATACACGCCAGTTGTTGTCTGAGGGAGCGGAGTCGTACTCAATTGGTTCTGAGGGTGGATTACGCTTCCATGGAAGACTTGTGGTTCCCGATGATGGGGATTTGAGACGTGCAGTTATGGCAGAATCCCACGGGTCGAAGTTCACGGTACATCCCGGCGGGGACAAGATGTACCAAGATATGCGTCGTTCGTATTGGTGGGCGGGTATGAAGAGGGATATCTCCGAGTTTGTGTCCCAGTGTACTACTTGTCAGTTGGTGAAGATTGACCACCAGCGACCGACGGGTTTGTTACAACCGCTCGAGATTCCCGTGTGGAAATGGGAGAGCATTTCGATGGACTTTGTTACGGGCTTGCCTAGATCGCAGAAGGGTCATGATTCAATTTGGGTGATTGTCGACCATTTGACCAAGTCGGCACACTTCTTACCTGTGCGCACCGATTATGATACCGCTCGTTATGCCCAGTTGTTCATTGAGGAGATCGTTAGACTCCACGGGGTACCTTTGAACATTATCTCCGACCGAGATAAAATTTTTGTGTCCCACTTTTGGCAGAGTTTCCAGGGAGCTATGGGGACTGAGTTGAAGTTGAGCTCTTCCTATCATCCTCAAACTGACGGTCAGACCGAGAGGGTAAACCAGATGTTGGAGGATATGCTTCGTATGTGCATACTTGACTTTAAAGGTAGTTGGGAACAATATCTTCCGTTGGTTGAGTTCGCTTACAACAACTCGTACCAATTTACCATTGGTATGGCACCTTATGAAGCCCTGTATGGTAGGCCTTGTAGGTCGCCCGCTTGTTGGTTGGAAGTGGGTGATAATAAGTTCCTTGGACCTGAAATGATCCAAGATACTTCTTCGAAGATCGAGCTTATTCGAAATCGCATACGGGTAGCCCAAGATCGCCAAAAGAGTTATGCCGATGCGGGTAGGAGACATATGGAATTGGAGGTTGGAGACCAAGTGTTGGTGCGGGTGTCCCCGATGAAGGGCATTAAGCGTTTTGGGAAGAAAGGAAAGCTTGCACCCCGCTTTGTTGGACCTTTCCCGGTAATCGCAAAGGTTGGTCCCGTAGCATACCAACTTGCCTTGCCGGAACCCTTACAACAAATCCATGATGTGTTTCATGTCTCCTCCTTGAAGAAGTACAGAAGGTGCGAAGGTTCCCTTTGGCACATTCCTTTCGAAGATATCGAATTGCAGCCCGATGTTTCTTATGAAGAACAACCGGTTGCTATCCTTGAGTTTGGGGAGCGAAAGTTAAGATCTCGGGTGGTGCCTCTAGTGAGAGTCCATTGGAGTCATCATCATGCAAGCGAATCAACTTGGGAACGCGAGGATGAGATGCGGGATAAATATCCACATCTTTTCTCATGAGGTACACCTGAATTTTGGGGGCAAAATTCCCTCATAAGGGGGGGAGTATGTAATAACCCTCGCTTATGGGACCGTATTTTATAATAATTACTTAGTATAGTAATTGGAACCTAGTGTTGGGTTATGATTTGAATGATGAATTCAATGTAGAAAAGTTGATATTTATTATGAGGTTGCATACATATCATAATTATGGGAAAATATTGCTATGTCATGCTTATTAATATCATCTGAATATAAAATGATATTTGGCTTAATTATGAGACCGGAACTTAAATTGAATTTTTAAAATGTCCAAATGATAATTTGGAGGTTGCAGTTGATTCCGGAACGTGCGAAATAGTCAAATAATATACCGTATTGTATTTTGTAGTTTTGGGCATTTTTGACTGGTTATGCCTTAATTATGCTAAAGCGTATTATTTTATCGCACTTTTGGTTAAATTAAGTGGGCCATTTACCTTAAGCCACGACTTAAGTCTTCTAAGTCTCCTAATTTCCCCAAATTTCATTCCTAAACCTAAGAGAGTAAGAGAGAAGTGGAGAGAAAGCTTTGGAGATTGAGAGAGATTGATACTACACCAAGAAATCTGCATATTTGCTGAATCAAGGCAAGTTTCTACTTGCTATTTGTTGTCTTGAGATAGATGATTGTTTATGATAATGGTGTATTAATCCTAGTTTAGCAAACTTAGGGTTTCATTATGTGTTTTTGGGTTTTGATTCATTCAAAGTTAATTCATGAGGTTTTAAGATGATCAATAGCATCATTTATGTTCTTATAGTGTTAATACATGAGTTTGGTTTGGAGAAGATTGAGTTTGGGTAGAAAATGGAGTCCAAGACTCCATAGCCATTTCTTGGAAAAATCGCAGGCCCGAATCGATTCGGCCCCTTGGGCGAATCGATTCGGCTAGGGGCAGTGCTCAGGTCTTGTTGACCGAATCGATTCGGAATTGGTCCGAATCGATTCGGCAGTTAAGCAGAAACCCAGATTTTCTGACCGAATCGATTCGGTCTCCCATCCGAATCGATTCGGCATTTATGCAGAACCTCAACTTTTCTGGCCGAATTGATTCGGCCAAGGGGGCGAATCGATTCGGTAGCCCTGCATTTTCAAAATTTTTCTTTTTTCATTTTTAACCCTTTTTCTTTAGGATTATTTGATTAGGGACCTTCTTAAATGAAGTAAACATAGGGATTAGAGTTCTAGTTGAGTTGGGACGACATCCTAGACTCGAAAGGGTTCATCTAGGATTCATTCAAGGTGGAATTTAAGGTGATGTTTAGGCATCACTTTTGTCTGGTAGTTTTATATCGGTCTAGAATCTATTGAGGTCAATTTGGAGACTGTAGAATTCAATTCGAGTTAGATTTGACTTGATGATTTATAGTAAAGCCTAAAAGAGGCCTTGGGGATAACTTTGGAGTCTGAATTCCCTTTGAGGATGCTAGGTCGGTACTACTTATACTTAGTCCGGAATTAGCTTATTCATTTAATTAAAATGGGCTATTGCTAAGGTAAATGTTAATTTACTAAATCATGTTATGGAAATTAATAAAATGGATGTTACACACCCCTCTAAATACCATCTTAAGGGAAGTCCGCACGTTAGGTGAAGCCCCCTGGCTAATGAATGCAGGGTGGATATAGTCCTAGGCCATGGGAGCGCTTATGGTTGTGTATTTTTTCTACGGGGGTAGGGAGACTCCGGGTGTGGTCTTGGCTACCACGCAGGCTCATGGCCGCCTCCCGACGTTTCGATAGGATCCCAGGTTGTCTTATGATAGGCCCTGGAAGATGATGGTTATTTAGGGACGCGCCCAGTGGGGAAACCCGGACGGGTGGTCTTAGAATCGTTATATTTATATTATGACTATTCTAATAATCGAGTTGGACTCGAGGGAACATTAATGCCATAGAGAGCAAATTTATGCCGCAAAGTGCATGTTATTGAGATTAGTGCCATATAGAGCACATGATGTCAATTATATTCCTGATAAGGAATGGAAAATGAATATTTGAATTGAAATATGATTAAAGATGATAAAGGCTTATAAGCACTTTTAATTTTGTTTTATTAAGAATCTCACTCTATGTAGTCCTTCACTAGTTTCATTTCCTTATATGCCGTTAACATGCTAGACTATCATCCATGCTTAATTGTGCATCATTATCATACTTGTCATTTATCTATTGATCACATATACCCGGCCCTGACCGGTTTTCCTTTTCTTGTTGTATATGTATATCTATATTATCCGTTCAGGTGTTCCGCCGCACGGTCGCCCGTAATGACGTTTCCCTTCCGCATGTTTTGAGGAGCCGTGACATTGTGCGGGTTTCACGGGATTTTGAGTAGACGCCTCTGTTTATGTTTCTAGTTATGTTCAGTTCATTCGGGCATGTTGCCTAAACTGTTGTAAATGTATAATGAATTTATTATGTAACACTTGATGCTATAAGTATGTTGTATGGATGGTATTGACCCAAGCTTTATTCGGTCCTTTGTATCTTTCGGGATTTCTTATATGCGCTTGTGGGGGTTTCCACCCTCTATTTCTATGATGGGTTGTTGAAAGTGTTTTCCTTTTAATTTCAAATCAAAGTTTTTGATAACCCGTTTTCTGGAATATAGAGTGGTTATTCCTTATACTTTATATATTGTTGTGATGCTGAGGATGATATTATCCATGATTTCCTATTTAATCGGGGTATAGGGCTGGCCACCCTTTATTTCGGATAGCGGGTTGTCACAAGGAGTTGGGTCAACTTCAGGAAGTAAGTCGTCAGAAGGAGGAAGTTGAGAATAAACTGAAGGCTGCTGACAATCTTCTTTCCGATAAGCTTTCCTCGGAGAAGACAAAAAGGAAATTGGCTGTCAAAAAATCCTTCAGCGCCGGCTGGGATAAAGGGTGGAATAAAGGTTTGATTGCCATGATGTCGCAAGTAGAATATGGCAGCCTCAAATACTTTAGAGATGGATGGGTCGCTTCTCTGCAAGAAATGAAAGTTGATGAAAATTATGAACTCTTTTAACGACACATCCCTGGCCCCCCTCCAACTCCTGAAGAAGAAGAAGAGGACGAAGATGCCTCTGAGGAATCTTCCATGGTGATGGGAGATCAAATTTCTCATCCCCCAACTGTCCATCCCACTGGCGAGGAACTTCAGCTACCTGTTACTTCATCCGAGCAACCTCCAGCACTTCCCGAGCAACCCTCTATTCCATCCGAGCAACCTACCTCCTCATCCCAACCTCCTGAGAAAGTTTTGGGAGACAAGGAAAAGGTGTAGAGTTGTTCGGATTTCTCTCTATTTTATTTTTCTTTGTCAAATGTAACTCTGAACTTTGTAATTCTCCTTTATGATGTAATAAAATTTGAACTTTTGCTTATGCATACTGTTGATTCTCTTCTTCATGCTCTGTTTGTACTCTTATTGATTATTGTTTTTTATTCCTTTACTAGTTTCTGGCCAGGATGGAATTATTGTCTGCTCATGATACAAAACTGTTAAGGCAATGCAATGAGTATTTCAAAGCCTGTCATACAGACATGAGTGCAGCTCAAATCATTGACATCCTCGGTCAAGGTGCTTCAGAGAAAGCAATTGAAGCCTATCAATATTTGAAGTGCCTGCTCGACCATGCAGTAGCTAACAACGTATCATACTATGATATGATTAAAGATCTATAAGGCACTCTTGAAGAACTTCAGCAACAATATAAGGAATCTACTGCCCTTTTGCACGAGGGGTACGAGAAGAAGTATCAGCAAATCAGTGCCGATAAGGGATACGATAAATGGTTTGCTGCTTACGATGTGAGGGAGAGAACTTTGAAGGATGAGGTCGAAGAGCACAAACAGATAGCTGAGTTGTTAGAGAAAGAAAATAATAACCTGCAAAGAGAGGTGTCTTAGTTGAAGTCTGCAGCTTCCACCTCAAATGCTTTGATCCCAGTGACCGACGAGGGATTCTCTTTCTTGGAGGTCAAAAAGGTCAACCTGAGGGATGAATTAGAAACCTTGAAGAGGTCTGGCCCTTCTACATATACTCGGGGATGAGCAAGAGCTCCTCGAGGATGAGCAAGATCTGCTCGGATTTCTGTCGAGGAATAGAGAACTCAATCTGCTCTAGAGAACCAGGCCTTCCAACTGATGGCAAAGAACTAGGCATTGGCTGAGATGTCTAAGAAGATCAGGGGTCTGGATGAGCAGCTTTCTGCGCATAAATCTATCTTGGAGAATAAAGAACTCTTTATAAAAAATCTCCACGATCAATTGGAAAGATTGACATATCAATTCCACAAGCAGCCCAGATAATTCTGGATGGCTGGCTACAACGAGGCTCTCTACCATTTGGATGATCGTATCCAAAATGCAAAGAATGAGGGTTACAAACAGGGATGGTTGAATGCCTTAGGTGTACTGCAACTGGAACAGGGTCATTACCTGTGAGATTACCATAATCCTGGGCTGCTCGACCTACCAGTGCCAGCATTCAAGCTTGATATGAGTTGGATCCCTGCTCGGGCCATCCCTTAGTGTCTGATTTCCAAATACCTTGGCGATTACAATCTCCATTCCAATGTTGAGATATCTCATCCCGAGCACCTACTAGATCGACCATCTGTGATGAATATCAGGATGCTTAAAGATCTTAACTTCATAAATTCCCCTCATGCTTTATATGATCCACCTACTGGCGAGGAACCTGTTTAAAAAGCGGAGGGGAAGAAGCCAATAGAATAGGAATCTTGATGTAATAAATTTGTATTTCATTCTTGATGTATTTTGTTCTACATTTAATGAAATAATTTCATTTACAAATCTTGACTGCCATTGTCTTGTAATTATAAAACACTTACATCTGTGCATGTATATCTATTAAAAAGATAACAACATTGTGTTATTTGTCGATCAACTTAGTAGTAATTAAAAAGTTACGAGTATCAAAAAAATTTCTCGATCACTTTCTCGTATTCATAAAATGTTTCCGACCAACCAAGGTCGGTAAATTTTTCTTCTCGACTAACTACAGTTAGTGGGTTTTTCTTACCTACCAATCTTTGTCACTTTTAAAAATAGTTTTTCTTCCTAACCAACCTTTGTTGGCATTTTTAGGAATAGATTTACTTCCTAACCAACCTTAGTTGGCATTTTTAGGAATAGATTTACTTCCTAACCAACCAAGTTGGCATTTTTAGGAATATATTTACTTCCTAACCAACCAAGTTGGCATTTTTAGGAATAGATTTACTTCCCGACAAACCTTAGTTGGCATTTTCGGGAATATATTTACTTCCTAACCAACCTTAGTTGGCATTTTTAGGATTAGATTTACTACCTAACCAACCAAGTTGGCATTTCTAGGAATAGAGTTACTTCCTAACCAACCAAGTTGGCATTTATAGCAATAGAGTTACTTCCTAACCAACCAAGTTGGCATTTTTAGGAATAGATTTACTTCCCGACCAACCTTAGTTGGCGTTTTCGGGAATAGATTTACTTCCTAACCAACCTTAGTTGGCATTTTTAGGAATAGATTTACTTCCTAACCAACCAAGTTGGCATTTTTAGGAATAGATTTACTTCCCGACCAACCTTAGTCGGCATTTTCGGGAATAGATTGACTTACCGACCAACCTTAGTTGGCATTTTCGGGAATAGATTTGAGTAGTCCGAGTTTTGCTGAGTAGTGTGTAGCACTAGTATTCCGCAAAAAAATTCCAATAAATGGAAAGAACTGGGCAGAACATTGTCACTTTATTCATACTGATGAAACTGCATTACATGAGAGTTTACATTACTGATAATATTTGCGCAGGTGTCTGCATTCCATGCGTTCTTAAACTCCTCCCCCTCTAAAGTTTCTATTTTTTATGTCCCTAGTCGAACAACTTCCTTAACGCGGTAGGGTCCATGCCAGTTTGCTTCCAGTTTGTTGTGCTTTTGAATTACCTTCTTTAGCACATAGTCTCCTTCTTTCAAGTAGCACTTCTTCAATCTCTTGTTGTAGAACAAAGTTGTTCGTTGCTGCTAAGCAGCATTTCTAATGGCTGCTTCGTCCCTAACCTCCTCGAGCATGTCCAAGTCTAACCTTCTCATTAAATCGCTGATAGGGGAATTGAAATTCAGTATTCTGTGTGTTGGGAGACTTAATTCGGCGAGTATAACAGCTTCACTTCCAAATGCCAGCATATATGGAGATTCCCCTGTTGCTCCTCGGGGAGTAGTTCGATAAGCCCATAGCACTGATTGTAGCTCGTTGATCCAGTTTGCTTTCGCGTCATTCAGTTTTTTTTCAAACCATTCAGCAGCATTCTGTTTGTCACTTCAGTTTGTCCATTGTTTTAAGGATGGCCTGGTGCCGAGTGTATCTTCAAGATATTTGACTGATGACAATAGGCAGCGAACTCCTCGTTGTCAAATTGTGCTCCATGATCTGTGATGAAGGCATGAGGAAGATCATATCGATAAATGATGTTCTTCCAAATAAATTGGTACACCTTGTCGTACGTCATATCAATAAGAGGCTCAACCTCAACCCATTTAGTAAAATAATGCACAGCGACCACGAGATACTTAAATCTTCCCCTTGTCGTCGGTAGTGGCCCGACCAAATATATTCCCCATATGGCAAATGGCCAAAGGGAAGTAATGGGTGTCAATAATGCTTGGGGAGTTCTTCGGATGGAGGAGAAGCGCTGACACTTGTCACATTTTTTGGCATAGGCTATACAATTAGCTCTCATTGTCGGTGAGTAGTATCCTTGAGTCATCATTCTTTACAAAAGTGTCTGACCTGCTACATGGGCTCCACAGGCCCCTTTATGGACCTCTTCAATCAAATCTTTCACCTCGGTGGGATACACACATCTTTGCAAACCTACTATAATTCCTCGTCTGTATTGAATACCATTAGTCAGTACATAATGAGCAGCCTTAAATTTTAGTTTCTTGGCTGTAAGTTTGTCAGTTGGTAATTCCCTTTTCTCAATATATGCCCTAATGGTATCCATCCATGATGACCTTAAATCGAGGGTATTAAAGTTTATCGTCAGATCGTCATCTATACTCCGACTAGCTAAAACTTCAATTGGGATTGCTCTTCGTAGCCCGGTACGAGTAGCTGATGCTAATCGAGCTAAGGCGTCTGCTCTCGCATTCTCCATTCTTGGTATTCTAACCAGCTGAATAGCAGTAAATTCCGACACCAGTTCCTTTGCCTTTGCATGATATCTGATCATTAATTCTCCTTTGGCTGCATATACTCCCATCATTTGATTTATGACCAATTGTGAGTCACTGAAAACAATAACTTGTTCTTCCCCCATGGTTTTTGCCAAACTAAGACCTGCAATCATGGCTTCATATTCAGCCTTATTATTCTAAGCTTTGAATTGGAAATGTAGGGTGTATTCCATGTCGACCTCGTCCGGACTGTTCAAAACTATCCCTGCGCCACATCTTGTAGTGAAGGATGAACCATCCACATACAGACTCCATATAGGTTACTCGTCTTTAAATTTCTGATCTGACAAAGTTCCTCGGTGGAAAATTTGTTACTTCCTTTCACCATTTCCTGATATTTCTTGTTGTTCATCGATCATCTTTTCTTGCCCTTTTCCCAACCTAAGCTGGTATGGGCTTGAATTTGATGATTCTGTAACATCTACTTGCCCTTTTACGAAACTAAGATGGTTTGGGCTTGTATTTCCTGTAACATCCACGGGTTGATCAGTGAGCAACTTTTGCTCCTCGGGGGTATCAGGATAGGTGAACTCTACTATAAAATCTGCTACCGCTTGCCCTTTTAGCGATGATATGGGTTCGTAAACTATATCATATTCACCAAGTTCTATTGCCCAACACATCAATCTTCTTGATTTTTTTGGTTTATGAAGGGCTTGCCTCAATGGCATATCATTATATACTACTATAGTATGAGCTTGGAAGTATGGCTTCATTCTTTTACTTGCCTCGATCAATGCTAGTGCCAATTTTTTCGGCCTTGGATATCTGATCTCTACTCTTCGGAAGGCCTTACCTATGTAGTAGATTGGTTTTTGTACTCCATTCTCCATTTTTATCAATGCCGAACTAACTACATTTTCGGACACTGCCAGATACAAGTATAATTTTTCTCCCATCACTGGCCTGGATAATAGTGGAGGTGCTCCCAAATATTTCTTCAAGTCTTGGAAAGCCTTCTCACATTCATAATTCCACTCAAAAGTCTTTCGGAGTGTCTTGAAGAATGGGAGACATCGATCAGTTGCTCATGATACAAATCTGTTGAGTGCTGCTACTCGTGCTGTAAGACTTTATACCTCTTTCTTCGTCATTGGGGATCGCAGCCCTAACAGAGCTTTGATCTTTTCAGGATTAGCTTCAATGCCTCGCTGATTGACAATGTACGTGAGAAACATGCCTTCTCGTACTCCAAATATGCACTTCGTCTGGTTCAACTTCATTTGATATTTTTTCTAGTTGATCAAAGGTCTGGCCTAAGTCAACTAGATGATCAGCAGCTTTCTTGCTCTTTGTCAGCATATCGTCAACATAGCATATTGCAACTGATTTGTTCTGTAAACACTTTGTTCATCAGCCGCTGATATTTTGCACCTGCATTTTTCAAACCAAAAGGCATAACATTATAACAATAAGTTCCCCTAGGGGTAATGAAAGAAGTACTCTCCCTGTCTTCAGGTTTCATTTTAATCTGATTGTAACCAGAATAAGCATCCATGAAGCCCAGCAGCTCGTGTCCCGAGGTAGCATCCACTAGTTGATCAATTCGGGGCAGCGGAAAGTGATCCTTTGGGCAGGCTTTGTTGAGGTCGGTGAAGTCTACACACATCCTCCATTTGTTGTTCTTCTTTTTCACCATCACCACATTTGCTAACCAGTCTGGATATTTAACATCTTCAATAAAGCAAGATTTCTGGAGCTTCTCGACTTCCTCCTGTATAGCTTGATTCTTCTCGGGACTGAATACTCTTCTTCTCTGCTTCACAGGCTTGATCTCCTTATTCACATTGAGCTAGTGACATAAGAAATTTGGATCTATCCCGGGCATATCCTCGTGACTCCACGCAAAAGTTTTCTTTCTGCTTTAGTGAGGCTTCCAACGACGAACCTACTTGAGTAGTTCGTTCAGGGTACTCGTCGTCCAAAATGATGTTTTTAGTAGCTTCCACCACTTGACCCTTCACGAGTTGCGACTCATCTCTAGGATCCAATGTTTCAATTTCTGCACCTTCATCCACTTGATAGGTAGTAGTCTTTTTCCTTGATTCCTCCAGTTCCTCTTGCTCGGCGGATGAATAATAGCTTTCCCGAGCTACTTTCTGATCACCTTTCACAACTCTTACTCCAAAATTTGTTGGAAATTTTAGGCATTGATGTACCGTAGATGGTACAACCTCAAACTTCTTCAATCCTACTCTTCCCATGATGATATTTTATGCTGATTGAACATTCTTATCCATCACGAAGAAGCGTATTCTTTCTGTTCGACAAGCAGGCCACGTACCAATGAATATATCCAATTTGATTGTCCCAAGTGGAAATACCTTCTCGCCAGTAAAACTGAGGAGGGGTCTATGATAAGGCTCCAGTTGAGATAACTTCAGATTTAAACTATCGAAGAACAAGTAGAGCATGATGTCTGCCAAGATACCATTATCTACCAGTACTCTTGAAATCATCACTTCCTTTATCCTCGTTTTGATCACCAATGGGTCATCATGAGGATATAGAACACCTGTGAGTTCGTTCTTTGAGAAACCAATGACCAGTTTCTCTTTGTTTACTTTTCTAGGGCGATCCTCCTCAGCTAGATTTATTCGTTGAATGTATGAGCAAGCTTGAGCCTCATAGAGGTAAGCTTTTCTCTCTGCAGTAAGGTCTCCTCCTCCTGCATCTCCACCTGTAATAACATTACAATCAAATGTCCTAAAGCGTATCAAAAATACCTCACGTTCTCGCTGCCTTGGTCTCTTGGGAAGATCGGGTTCATCTTCTGGATCAACTTCATGGTCTCTTTTCTTATTCTCCTCTGCTCAATGAGGAGATCTAGACCTCTCTCTTGTTCGGTCGTTGTTTCTTCTTTCATTCCTTTGATCAACATACTTTGCCAGTTTTCCTCGTCTGATGAGTGTTTCAATCTCATTCTGAAGAGCTATGCAATTTTTGGTCATATGGATATGATCTTTGTGAAACTCGCAATATTTTGCCTTATTTATCATGTCAGGGTCTGCCTTCATTTTCTCTGGCCAATTTAATTCCTCGTTGTTCTTGATTTCTTCTAGAACATGGTTGATGTCTTTATTCAAAGGAGTATAATTATCAAATTTCTTCAATACTTCCCATGACGACATTGTTTTTGAATGTTTGTCACTACCATTGTTCTTATGCTCTTTCTTCTTAGCTTTATCGCCTTCCACCTTGGTTTTTTTGGCATCCATATTCTTCTTCGCAGCCATAGCCTCCTCGACATTCATAATCTTGGCCGCTTTTCCCATCAGATCTGACATGGTTCTAGGTGGATCTTTGGCCAAAGTGTAGTACAACTTGTTGGGCAGTAGTCCACTCATCAAGGCGGTAACCGTTGTCTTTTCCTCATAATCAATGAATTTTAGTTTCTCGTTACTAAAACGAGTTATATAATCTCTGGTACTTTCACCAGCTTTTTGTCTAACACTTAACAAATGCGTTACTCATTTAACTGGATTTGCCCCAAAATAGAAATTCCAAATGAATAACTCAGCCTGTTGAAGAAAAGTTGAGATCTTACCCCGAGGCAGATTATTATACCATATTTGAGCAGATCCGGTAAGAGTTCCCGAGAATGCCCTACATCTCATCGTGTCTGGAACAACATAAATGTCGGCTGCAGCTTGGTATTATTCTATATGAAGGATATAGTCGGTCTTTCCATCATATTTGGGGGTCACAACAGGTGCTTTGAACTTTGATGGTGTTGGAAAATCTACAATGGCCTGGACAAAAGGTGTTCCTTGAATAAAAGTTCGTTGCAGAGGGTTCTTGGCTTTAGCCATTTCCCCTAATCTATCCTCCAGCCTATGAATAGAGACTTTCCACGCATCGTTTCTTTCCTCGGGCCTGTTGGTTCGAGCAACTGATCGCGTTGATGTGTCTTCCTGGGATCTATCTTGACGAGCAGCTGGTCGCGACTGGGCAGATCCTTCCCTTAAGTCTGATGGTCGTCGAAAACTCCTCGATGCGGTTCTAGGAGGACTTTTTCTCCTCCAAGGACCTAATCGATCAAAAGGAGATACTCTACTTAATCTTTCTAGCGCACTAGTCCTTCCTGGAGAGAGAGTGATATGTTGTTAAGTATCTGTGGCTCGTACCGACGAAGTTCATCCAGGTTGATAAGAAAAATCTTCAGACTCCTTAGCACGATATGAATCGGTACGCCTAGTACGCGAAGAAGGTAAACGAGTGTTTTTTTGAATACTTCGCGGCCCTCAATGGGTTGGTGCACCGCCATGGGGGGTTTGTATGAGTTGTCGCATAGTTTCTTGCATGATTGTCTGGCCCTGGGCCAGATTTGTCATTATTCCAGCCAGATCTGGAATATTGGGCTGAGCAGATGGATTTGGAGGGCTTCCAGCGTTTCGATTGCTGGGTTCTGGAATATCAGCCATTTGTGATGAATTTTTTTTGATGAAAAATGATATTACCAGTCTTTTCCCACAGACGGCGCCAATCTGTGGATGTAAAAAATTAGATTATATCTAATTATTTAATCACAGATAAAATAAAATGAGATGAAGAAATTTTAAAGTGGTTCAGCCTTATAAGAATGGCCTACGTCCACTGTTTCTGTTATTGCGGACTTTTTGGGAATTCTCGATTACAAGTTTTCTCAAGAAATTCCGGCCCCCTTACAATGAGGATAATACAATGTATTTATAGTCCTAAGGCTGTAATGTGAAAGGGTAATACATTCAATGCCCCTTAAGCATATACATCTATATGATAATAATAAGCATTTAATGCGCAGTCAATCTGTTGGTTATCCTGCTATTAATGCTTTGTTCAAGGTGCAGCTCGGACCACCTAAGCTCCTCGGTACTCAAAAGTTCCTCGGTACTCAAAAGTTCCTCAGTACTCAAAAGTTCCTCGTAAAGTTCTTGTTGGTCGGGGCGTTTGAGTTGATCGGGGAAGTAGAGTTCCTCGTTGCATTATCGTTCCTCGGAGTCAAGGTGTTGTTCGGAAGTGTTTGTTGTTGCCACGCAGATTGCCACGTGTCTTCACTCAATTGATCCATGTCAGCAGACGAAATTTGGTATCAATACTAATGTTGAGAAAAATCTCATTGATGCTGAAGAGAATCAAAAGGAAAGTACAGTCATCATCCAGAACTTGATAGGTGATATGTCCAAGGTTTGTGAGACTACCATGGACATGTAGAAGTCTTTATAAAAAGATAACCTTGGATATGATGTCCCATTTTATTAACGACTATACAGAGTTAAAGAATAGAATTATGAAGAACTACCCTAACATTGTAAAGGTGGTTGGTTCGACAAGTGTGTTAGTATCTTTAAGACCAAATTCTCACCAACTTAATATTGTACTGACGTTTCACTAGTAATGCTCATTTGGGTATAGCTGTGTGTTTTACTTGGTGTATATAAAATTAATAAGTCATGCTTTAACGATGCCTTCATCTACATCCTCCAACCCAATTCCAATAAAGTTTCCCAACTGAGTTTTCTCGATAGACCATAAAATCTCTCCAAGGTCTTGCAAGACATATGACGTCATTGGTACTAAGTAACCTCATTAATGTTATAACAGATCTACTAATTACATAAAAACAAACAAAAATACTAGGTGTATCTACTATCTTCTTTTGGAAGCCTTACTTAGTTTTTGATTAATCTTCACATTATCTTTATTTATTATTAATATTTTAATGAGGGGTTTATCTTTAAGTGAGGAGGATTAACCTCAAACCCCTCCTTTCATGCTTTATATAGGGTAAGTAATGGTTTGGGTAACATGTGTTGAACTATATCATTGGGAAATGAAAATGACACATGGAAATTTAATTCAGAGAGAGTTATTATTTTCAGTAATATTTAAAGGACCAACAAATCAATCTATTAGACTTATGGACCTTTGTCTCTTGCATTTTAAGTACACTTATATACTTCCATTTAAAGACCATTAGGTCCTTCAGCCTATGGAACTTCGTCTCTAATATTTTGATGAGCTTCACCTCCCGTGACTCTTGCATTTCAAAGGGCCTCAGCTCCTTACTCATATGGACCTCAGGCACTAAATTTTTTAGGATTCTAATATCCTTTGGCTATTACATTTTTAGTTCCCTTATCTCCTTGGGATCTTATTTTTAAAAGACCCTAATCCCCTTCGATATATGAACATTTGATCCAATATATCAAGGACCCTCACATCCTTCGGCCTATGGACCTTCATCCCTAATATTTTAAGAACCCTTCGCTCCTTCGTTTTATAATTTAAGGACCCTCACTCCTTCAACCTGTAGATATTTAGCTCTAATAACTTGAGGACTTTTATCTCCTTAAGATCTTGCATTTTAAGGACCCATAACTCTTTTGTATCTTGCAATTTAAGGAACCTCGCCTCCTTTGGAATATATACCTTCTACTTAAATATTTTGAGGACCCCAAATAACTTTGGCTCATACATTTCAAGGTCCTATGAGCATTCAATTCTTATATTTTTAGGAATCTTAACTCATTTGGCACTTACATTTCAAGGACCCTAAACTTTTTTAGCCTATGGACCTTCAGATCTAATATTTTGATGCCCCTCAACTCCTTCGCATCTTCCATTCCAAGGACCCTCATCTCCTTTTCCCTATCAAAATTTGTATCCAACATTTTGATAACTCTGAGAACCTTCTTATTTTTGTGATTGAGGACCCTCAACTCGTTTAGCCTTTGGAAATCTATCTCTAATATTTTGATGACCATAACCTCCTTAGGATCTTGCATTTCAAGGACCCTTAGCTCCTTTGTACTATGGACCTTCGACTCTGATATTTTTAGGACAAGTTTATCCTTTTACTCATTCATTTCAAGGCCCTTAGCTACTTTTGATCTTGTATTTAAAGGACTCTTAGATCATTTGTCTAAGGACCCTAATTTCCTCAGTGGTTTGACTCATATCCTCTAACCTCCTATTGAAATTGAAATAGCTTAGAAGTTGGAATGTTAGGGGTAATTTATAATCCTAAAAGTACTTTCATATATCATCAAAGTATTAATGATCTTTGACTTCATAAATTTGCTCTAATAGCCTCAATATCATATCATCTATCATATAAGGTTAGTTATACGCGGGTCGACCTAATTTTGACAGATTGCCAAAAGAGCACATAATTTAGCATAAATGGAATTTCAAGAATTTTCAATGTACGTGAGCATGTGCAAAAAATTGACATTTTGAGTTAGGGAATGACCAGGCATTTTGTACAACTTTGAAAAATATATGTGGCAACATCTAAAAGTTGAATGTCATTCATCATTCACATTGTGACTTGCAGTGCACATTACACCACAAGCCCCTTGTATTCAGCTACATGTTCTCTAAGCTATCTACTATTGTAGAAATTATGAAAAATCTATGAAAATACATTCGAGAGAGAAAAAGTAAAGTATTATAACTTGTAAAAAATAATTCAACTAGTTAGGATTGAGTTACTTTCACAGTGGATGTAGAGCTACAAGGATATACTTCTTAAACCTTGTGTGTTGATCTCTTTTATCTCTTTATATAATGAACTTTTAGTATTCATTATCATACTCATTAATTGTTCTTCAACATATATACACAGTTCTTCACAGTCATTGGGTCATGGTTTCCAATTGTGACTACTAGGTAACAAGTTTCAAAAGTGGACCCTAGCTATTGAGAGTGACAACATATATTGCCAATGTTTAGGGTGACCTAATTAAGGAGCTAATTATGGTTAGGAGTCGTGATAAAAAAGGGTCATAGTCCCTAACCGTGACGTATCCATGATCCATTATGGCACCAAGTGTCCTGCTCTTTTGGTCACATTCTTCGTCATGATCTAGAATCGTAACCCACCAGTGAAAAAGTATTTTTGAACCAAAATTTACTCCATTTGGTCAAAAAGGTGGTCACGTTCCAAAACCATGACACACCGGTGACAATTACTAATAAATATTGGTCACAACCAAGAACCGTGATCCCCAATTCTATTTTTAAATGTTCGGATTAGGATTGTCAAAGTTTTATACCGTGACCAAATCTCAAGCTTACTATTGGTCACCTTTGGAACCATGATTAAAAATATTGTCTAGGTTTAACTCATTAAAGGGGCGTAGAAAACAATGAACTTATTCAAGTTATAAATGAAATCATAACCCTACTTTTTATTTCACCCTAGGTAGAAAAATCCGAATTCTCTCTTTCTCGACGAAACCCTTACCCCAAAACTCTCATGTGGCCTCTGTCTCTTCATTATCTGACGACTTATCTCTATCCACATGAAGTAGTCCTTTCATTTGTTTCATATATTGTGTTCAGTGTCTCTGTGTGTGTGTTATGTGAGTGTGTTCACTGTTTGTGTGTATTTTCAGTGTATGTGTGTGTTCAGTTTGTGTGTGTGTGTGTGTGTGTGAATTCATGTAATTAATTAGAGCATTACCCAATGTGATTCTATGTATTGGTTGTTGCATGGATATTCGAAAAATGATATTATTTGTTCAATTTAGTTGAATTCACGTTCTTTCGAGTTCGACATATATTGGTATTGATATTCAAAAAATGATATTGGTCATATTTCAATCAGTGTGTTTGAATATACGTGGATTCACATTCTTTTGAAATTGGCATATATTGATTGTTGTATTGATATTCAAAAAATGATATTATATTTAATTATATGTAATAATTGATGTAGAATTGTATATGAGAACTCGTGTTCAATAATTATGTTCTTTGAAATCCATTAAGTAGACAATTTATAACGAGCATATGACCATCTTATGTTTGATTTTTGGGCTTATTATTGTTGGTTTGATATGAATGATGGATACTTGAAAGGCTCACTCTATTATTTCTTTATAATAAATGTTGATCTAATAATTTGTCTTAACAACAACCCTATCGTAACAACTAAATGTTTAGAATACAATCATTTGGTTAACATGTTGTGGATTTGTTCGCCCTTTCCTTAGGATTAAATAAAAGAGAATTTAAATTTTACTTTTTATGTATGATTGATAGAATGGAAAACCATAATTTATTTAGGATTAATTAGAGCCGTAATTTGTTGTGTTTTCATCCATAAGATCATATACACCCACTTAAATATATATTTTCTCAGGAAAAATGAGTTATAGGAGTAATTTCTAGAAACAAGAGTACAAGAGGATGA
Organism: Sambucus nigra; assembly: GCA_949130495.1. Classification (NCBI taxonomy): domain Eukaryota; kingdom Viridiplantae; phylum Streptophyta; class Magnoliopsida; order Dipsacales; family Adoxaceae; genus Sambucus; species Sambucus nigra. The sequence goes on along the minus strand of OX422215.1, from coordinate 316,977,221 downwards.
AATTTGACTGGGTGAAATTTTATTGTGACCCAATATTTTTTAAGATTTTAAAAAATATAGGTTCATGGCTTAGGACTAGGATGCCCCATTGTACTATGGTGACGATTTTGGACTGTGACCCACATTTTTCCATTCTGGGTCACATGCTTGGATCGTGATCCAGTTTCACCCCTATGGGTCATGTGTACCGATCGTGATCCCCTATTTCATCACGCTTAATATATGGGTGAATACCGTGATCTTTAATGTTGCTCAAGGGTAAAAACCATAACCATTGGCGATATATGGTGCAGTGTCATTTTATCTAGATTGTTGTATTTTTATGAAACATAAATCATTATAATAAATTTGAATGCATAAAAGAACGCTCAACATCCACTGTTTATGCCACCTTTTAAAAAAAATCCCATATGGATTGTGATAAATCGATTTGAAAAAAACATTTACAATATAGGATTATTTCATTAAGTTAAATTTCTACAATGTTTTGCTGTAATAAATTTTCCAAAATATTTATTAACAAATCATTTCAACAAAATGATTTTCTAAAATCACAATTCAATAATCAATATCAATAAAGAATTTGGAATAAATATCAAATCTGTATCATTAATACCTAAATCGAATCATAGTAGAAACTAAAATTTTCCCAAATCAAAAAACTGAATTACTTAATAGTTGAAAGAAAATGAAAAGTTACTTGCATAAAAGCTTTTCCTACATCAATGCTTAACGCAGTGGTGATCGTAACTTCCTTTTTAACGAAACTCGATAAAGTTTCAAAAATTATAACTTTCCATAAATTTTAATTTCCTTTACTTTCATATCAATTAACAATATAGAAAATAGTTAATAATGGAAAAAATATGTTGAAGAGTGTGAGCATGAAATATTATGAACAAAGTGAAATTACAGGAGACATACAGTGAATAGAATGTTCAAAAGATAATTTTTTTTAAAAAAAATGGATTATAATTTTAGGTGGATTTAGATATAGAGTGAAACATTTTTAGAGTGGGACACATAATGACTTTTTGGGTAGGCAATTTGTTAAACGAAGGGGAAAGATAATATTTTTCATAGAGAAATATTATAAAATTGGAGTTATTTATTGGCTATATAAAAAAGTTAACAATTGATAAGAAGCTTTTAAAAAAAAAACTAAAAACAAATATGTTAGAAATATTTCAAGTGAGAATATTTTAAGAGAAAAATAGATTATAATAATGGGGATAGAAGGATGTTAGTAATCGAGAGAACCCTTTTTCCAAAGCAAAGTATGATGCAATTTTTAATGGAAAATTTTTAAGAGAGATAATAGTTAAAGCTTTAGGGTTGAAGTTTTTAGGTATAGAAAGATGTTTTCATTTAGGTATAGAAAGAGGTTTTTAGGTATAGAAAGAGGTTTTCATTATAAAATAATTATAAATCAAAATATTTTATGTCTGTGTGTGTATGTGTGTGAATATATATGTTGAATTTTGTAGAAAAATCATTATACTCATTGTCATGTATTTTCATTAAAAATACAAGTCATATTAGCATTGTCAAAGAGGAATAATTATATCCTAAAGATTACTATTACGATGGTTTTAACTTTATGATCATATTTATGTTAGTTAACTAAGCCTCTATTATTTTTTATGAATTGGGTTCCAGGGCCTTGTTTATGTCAATTTAGAGAAAATCGTTGTAAGACGGCGAGATGCGTGAGCGAGGCCCAATATACGGAGCATAGGAAAAAAATATGTCTTAAAATTTCTAACAAAAATATCCTTCATATTTACATTTGCATAAAAGCTTGAGTTTATAATTAAAAATTCAACTTCTAATTATTGAATCACAACTTATAATAATTTAAAATATTATAATTTTTAAAAAGGACATTTTGAAAAACCATTACAATAATATAATGCAGTATGTAGTACATATATTTCTAATACTCAATTATTAAATAACTAGATTTTCTATTATAAATCGAAAAAAATATAATGGGGTAAAATTAAATGTAAAACAACTCAGAATATGAAAATTTTATTGGAGATCATACATATACATATGGTGTTCACAATGATAAACCAAATTGAATTGGTTAAATATAACAATTGAGCACATAGTATTAATCTAAAGAGGTATAATAACAATGGTAATTTCTACTAAGGAGGCAACCAAATGATCTTTTATTGTAATATGACTTATAATTAGTGAAAAAACATAAGATCAAAACCCAAAATACCTATTTCCCTTTCTCCATTATGTGTAGCACAAGTTCACTAGAATGAATTTTTCTATCGTCTGATCTTTGAATTGAGGTCACGAATAGTCAAGTGAGCACATACTCAATGGGAACTTGTGGGTGTACGATTACCTCTCTTGAGATCTTTATTTATCTCACATATCAGTTACTTTCTTGTTCAAATAGAAAAAACATATTAGTTGTATAAATTGAGAAGTACAATTTAGTAAGAAGAACCCTAAATTTTCATGTAAAAAATTTGAGCAATTGGAGTCAGATGATAAAGGGTTATTATATTAAAGAGGAGAAGAAAAGACAATAAATAAAGAGTATATCAAAAGGTAGAGATATACAAAGGTTACTAAAATATTAAAAAAATACTTTACAAACACCGTCCTGCCCTTATTATTATTTCTTATTTGTCCAAAATAACAAATTAAATTTTGATATGTTAATATCTTTATTTAATGCACATTAGTTTAAATTTCATATACTCTTATTAAGAATTGAACCTATAGCTATATGGCATTTAGGGTTTATATTTTAAAATGATAATTATAAACAAATATAGATATCCTTGATACTTTACTAAATTATTACAATACCCTTTTTATTTCCTTCTTTTGTGTACCATAAACATTTTTACCTTCGTAAAAGGCCAATGATTATTTTCATGTTCATTTGTCAAGATGTTGAAATTTCAAGGATAATCCCATTGTAAACAAACACATACTTACTTCAACACATACTTAATAAACATACTTATATGTATGTTTCAGGTAAAAGAAACAATAATCAAGGATATTATATATTCTTGGACTTAAGGTTTTACCAAAACCTATTGAGCCATATACAAAATTATAAGTAATAATATGAAATGAAGTGCAAAGAACATGTATAGTGATAAATTTCTATCTACACATGTATTTATTGTTATTACGACCTTATTTGACATGATAATGTTAGCTCAAGTTTTATATCATTTTCATGCATTCACCATTTTTATCACAGTAACCAAGAAAACTATAAAATAGAAAGACTTATGAAATTTTTCAATAACTTAAGAAAAAAATCAACAATCAATTCAAATATTTTGAATTCAAAATGCTATTGGTGGCATAAAAATATATTTTTCACAAAGAAGGCGAAGATAACAATATAACACCCTTCCTCAAAATGTTACGCAACGACCATTTTTTGCGGGGGAGGCGCAATGCGTTACACATAACTAAGAAGAAAAAAATATGTATCGAAAATTTAGTTAAAGTACATATTTTTCCACTACCATCGTTGAGACATTTGTTCAAGAGTCATTTTCTGACTCAGATTTTTTACTCATTGAGTGTGACTCGTTGACGCATAGCACCCGTTATGAATCATGTTCAGACCCCATTATACCACATTGATGTGGGTTCTAAACACGAGCCAATATTGGTGTGACATGTCAATGAGTACCCAATGAGTCAAAAATGAGAGTCGGCCTAGAATTATTATTTATTCGAACAATACAGAGATAATATGAAGATAATAAATAAGTAAATCAATAGTTGATGTTGGAAGCATATTTGGTGTTCTATTTTCTACATTTAAGTAAAAGGAATAATTGAAATAATATGAAAAGAAGATGAATTAAAATTTAAAAAAGAAAGCTAAAAGGAGAGGAAAAAACTACCACTAATCTATGTCACTATAACCTATTATATGGTAGAATATATGTAATACCCCGTATTTTTGTGGAATCTTATTTTAATTATGGAATTTCGATTAATTGATTTAAATGGAGAAAATTTAATTTATAATTAATTTGGATTTAGTTGTAATATTTACTAGCGTGACGAGAGTTGATATTTATTGGAAATAATTACGTTGAATATTACTTAGCGAGTAAAGTAATATATGAATATGCGAATATTTTTTTGGTCAAGAGTGAAAAGTACGACAATTATAATACACTTAGTTGGGACGCGTGTGTGAGTCACGTCAGTATTACTTTATTGAGCTAAAGAGGATAATTTACTTTTAAGTAACTCGTTTGTCCATTTTGAGCACGCTAGTGTGTCCGAAAGTGTCGAAATAGTCAGAAAACACTACTTGGTTGTTTCAATGGGATACTGGGGCATTTTAGCCCAAAACGACACTCCAGAGGGGTATTTTGGTCTTTTGAGATTTTGGAGAAATTAAATGGACGAAAATAAGAAATAAAAAGAAAAGGGAACGTGGGCATTAGGTTATCTGAAAGTTTCTAACCCACGAACGAGTAAGAGAGAAACTAAGAGGGAGAAGAAGAAGGAGACATAAAGAATTAAGCTAAGGATTCAAGTTCTCCCACCAAAAAACACACCAACGTGTAGATTGCGAAGAGAGGATCATCCCTATACAACCTTCATTCAATGATTCAGAGGTTTAAGAAAAGGCACATGTTTATCTTTCTAAATATTTAGATCATATATGATCCTTGTTAAAGTAGTTGATGATTAGCAATGATATTATGAATTTGGGATTTAAATTGGGTAAAAACACTGAAACCCTAAAAGGATCTAACTCTCAAAAAGATGGAATTTCAGGTGTATGGGACTTTTAGGTTTTGGTGTTTGGGTTGGGAGAAAACACTTAGAGGTTTAAACTACGAAGAAACTAGGGTTTCTTCTTTCTAATCTCTCCTTTTTCTTTACCTCTCTTCTCATTTCTCTCTCTTCTCCCTCTACTCTCTTTTCTCTCAGATTTCACGAAATGGAAAAAGTCTCAAAATGCTAAGGCTTGGGTCCTCTTTGTACTAGTCGAATAAGGATCTGGAACCTTGAACTCAATCCGATGGTTGGGATTGAAGCTTGAGTGATTGACTTTAATCCAACGGTTCAACAAAAGCAATGGGTAAAACGTTTGGTGATTGTTGAGTTCACACGGATAGACTCGCAACACATGCATGACGTTTATAAGGTTGATCCAAGAGTTAAGATGGGTTAAACATAATGAGTCTTTGATAAAACACAAATCTAATCGTTAGGCTACCAACACGTGTAAGCACCAGATGCAGGCAAAAATGCGTGTATGAAAATAATTACGAAGCCTACCCAGAATTCTCTAGCGCTTTTGGATTCTGCCAAGGCAAACAATCAACACGGAAATTAACTTCCTAAAATTCAAATTTTACCCACAACACTTTTAAAAACATTTTTTAATTACTTAAAAAATCATTTGAAAATTATTTAAAAATATATAAAATGATTTGAATTAAATTAAATTGATTTTAAAATGACTTGACATGTTGAAGAACCATTAATGCAAATAGTGATATTTATGATTCATAGTAAGTGTCCTATTTGTGGTTTTAAGGTTAGAATTAACCTCCCTTTGAAGGTTCTCTTGGACAGGATTTCTTCTTTGCTCTTGTACCTTTGAGGAGATGAAGTTCTCATAAAAATCTAATCTATTTTGTCTTGATATCCAAACAAGTTGGAACTCTTATATATGTAGACTCAAGTAAGTCATTATATAGTGTGTTCTCAATCTCCCCCTTTGGATATTAGAGACAAAATTCCCTTGAGTATTTAGAACTCGTGGGTCAAAAAATAAAAAGAAATCCTCTTTTTCCTATACAAAAATTCTAACTACCCATTCCCATCCTAGAACCGAAAATAAGGTAAAAAAATTCATCACTTAACTATATACGTACCAATACACTAAAAAATAGTAACAATATATACAACGGGTCTGAAATGCATGTGACAAAATAAACACTTGAATGGTATATTAGTTGAGTTAGAATAAGGAATAGATAGTAAAATCGCTAAATAGTACTCAAGATCCTCTCCCCTAATTTTTCTCAAATATACAAGGGGTATAAATCATAAAAAATAGAGATTAACTGAGAGTTGTCATGCCTATAGTTGTGCGCAAATACTCAAATCGAATGTTATCTAATGGTTTGGTAAAGAGATCTGCGAGCTATTTTTGAGTGTTCAAATATTCAATAATGAGATCTTTGGATTCGATAAGGTCAAGGATAAAATGATGTCTATTCTTAATATGCTTAGTTCGTGAGTGCATTACATGATTTTTGGAAATATTATTGACACTTTAGTTATCACAAAACATGGTTAACTATTTTTATGTGAAACCATAATCACTAAGCATATATCTAATCCATAGTAATTGAGCACAACAACTACCAGCTATTATATATTCAGATTCATCACTAGATAATGAAATACAATTATGTTTCTTACATGACCAACCAACGAGATTATTGCCTACATAGTAGCAAGCGCTAGAAGTGCTCTTACTATCGTCAGAACACCCAGCCTAATCGGCATCTGTGTATCCTACAATAGAACTAGTTATATCATTTATGTACCAAATACCAAATGTTAAAGTACCCTTAATATATTTAATAATTCTTTTTGCACTTAATAAGTGAGATTCTTTAGGGTTACTTTAATATCTATCACAGATACACACGGTAAAGGATATCTAAGGTCAAGACACGGTAAGATATAGCAAACTCCCTACCATACTTCTATAAAGAGTGGGATCAACACTTTTCCCAGTATCATCCTTAGAAAGTTTAGTTGAAGTACTCATGGGTGTTCTAGAAATTTTAGCATTTTCTAAGCCGAATTTTTTAACTAAATATGTAGCATACTCGGATAGAGAAATAAAAAGACCGTCACTCCATTGTTTTACTTGTAAACCTAAGAAATATTGTAGTTCACCCATTAGAGACATCTGAAATTCATTATGCATGATATCAGAAAAGTTCTCTACTTGTTTAGGAAAGGTGGAACCGAAAATAAAATCGTCCACGTATACTTGCGCGATTAAGACATGTTGATTTTCCTTTCTAACAAATAATGTTTGATCGTTTTCGCCATGGAAAAAATTGTGAGACACTAAAAAGGTAGACATTCACTCATACCAAACTCTAGGAGCTTATTTCAAACCATATAAGGCTTTTTTTAAGCCTAAAGACATGGTCCGGGTGTAAATGATCAACAAATCCTTTGGCTTGTTATACGAAAACTTCTTCAGATAAAATTACATTCAAGAAAGAGGATTTATCATCCATTTGTAACAATTTTAATTTCATATGATAAGAGATGGAAATTAAGAGACGAACTGATTCCAGAGGAGAAACAGGTGCAAAAGTTTCGTCAAAACAATTCCCTCAATCTGGGAGTATCCCTATGCAACCAGTCTAGCTTTATTTATAAAGATCTCCCCATTTTCCTTCATTTTGTTTTTAAAAATCCATCTAGTACCAATAACCTTCGAATCTTTTGGTCTAGGAACAAGATTCCACACATTGTGACTCTTAAATTGAATTAGCTCTTCTTGCATAGCATTTATACAAAATGAGTCAGTAAGGGCATCATTAACATTTTGAGGTTAATCAAGAAAAACAAAACAAGAAAATTGTGCCACTTATCGAAGTTGGGATCTAGTTCTAACTGGTTCTGAAGGATTACTGACAATGGTTTCAATGGGATGATCTTTAGAAATGTAAGTTGGTACAGAAGGACTCTCTGGTGGAAGTGAATTAGTCTCATTTGGAGGATCAATGTATAAATTAATTTCATCCTCATCAAATGCTTCTGGTTGACTTTCACTTTACCTTGCACTAGTATCATTTACATTTACATTAATTTATTCCATAATGGTTTTGGTTCTATAATTAAAATCACGCAAAGCCTTACTATTTTGGAAATAACCAAGAAAAATTCCCTTTTCTCCTCGGGTATCAAATTTTGAAAGTTGCTCTCTATCTTTGTAGATATAGAAGATACTACCGAAGGTTTTAAAATATTTCAAGTTTGGATTTTTGTGGAACTGTAATTCATAAGAGGTTTCTTTCAAATTTTTTCTGAGGTAGATACGATTAATAATGCGACACGCAATTTGGATAACTTCTACCCAAAAGTATCTAGGGAGATTCTTAGCATGTAACATAACCCTAACAATTTCTTGTAAAGTCCAATTCTTACGTTCATCTATACCATTCTGCTGCGGAATTTTGGGAGTGCTAAACTCATGTTTATAGCCATTAGCTACACAATACTAAAAAATTCCAGAGTCCTTGAACTCTCCACCTCTATCACTCCTAATTCGACATATCTGGGTATACTTCTCATTCTTAATTTTCAAGATGATTCTTAAGAATTCATTGAAGGTATCTGATTTTTGTTTTATAAAGGCTACCCATGCATATCTCGTATAGTCATCCACACTAACTAGGATGTAAGAGTTTACACATAAACTAACAGTTCTTGAGGGACCCATGAGGTCCATGTGGATAAGTTCGAGAGGTTTAGTGCTAAGGATATCTTTAACTTTCTTGTGAGAGGATTTACTTAGTTTTCCTTCCTGACAAGGTCCACATACATGATTAAAAGAATTTTAAATTTTAGGTAAACCTCTAACTATCTCTTGGTAACTCAATCTTCTAAGGTTATCATAATTGTGTGTCCCAATCTATTGTGCCATAGATTAAAATCCTCTAACCTGGCAACATTACAAGATTCAGAATTGGGGATTACTGTGTAACAGTTTTTTGGGGTTCTATTTCCTGTTAAAATAAAATTACATTTTTCATCAATAATTTTGCAATCATTTTTAGAGAAGGTAACTTAGTGATTGGAGTCAAAAAATTGTGATATATTTATAAGATTGACTTTCAGGCCTTTAACTAAGAGAACATCATTCAATTCAGGAAGCCCATGCTCACTTAATGTTCCCTTACTTATGATCTGAGATGAAATACCATCTCCAAACATGACACTACCTCCTAGAAAGTCTGCCTTTTTTTTTCAATTTAGTTCATCCCCGGCCATATTTTTAGAATATTTGGATTCCAAATACCATCCAGTTGAAGTGATTTGTGCCTTTAAAGATAAAATGACAACGTTGCACATGAGCTGGGGTAGTAGATCATCTTTTCTAATCTAAATAGGCCTAGTTTTAAATTTTTTGCGGCCCTTTGACTTAGAAAAGGTTTGAGGGGTCTTTCTAAATGATTTTTTCTTAGTCTTGGACCCTCCCTTTTTCTTTTTAGAGTTAGAGTTGTTTATGGCCTCTCTCGGAAGTACATAAGTATTTCTTAATTTTTTAGAGTAGTTAAAGTTTAGGTAGGTTGGGTTGTATAACCTTTTTTGGAAACATTCATCAAAAGCATGGCCAAAAGTATCGCAGTAGGAACAATACTGTTGCGTATAGGACTTGACTTTTTTGCTAAAGACTTTGAAGATTGGCTTAGATCTATTGGGTATAGTAGTCCAGTTGTCATAAGGTTTAGGTTTCTGTCTTTGGTCTCTTGCAGAAGGACAAACGTATTTGGTTTGACTATTTGGTTTCAACTGCTGATTGTATTGATTATGTGCTTTTCGAGAGACACTGAGACTAGGTTCACCTTTTTGAACATTTTGAAAAATTTGGCCTTGTGTTATAAAATTAACATTTTCAGGAGAAACTTTGGTCTTACTTGTATGAACTATTTCTCTAAATCCTAGGCCAAAATTATCTTCAGAGTCAAATTTTCTTCCAATGACAATTTTTTCATAAGACTTGGTTAGTGTTTCAAAGTGTTGGAATTTTTTAAACACATTATAACCTTTTTTTACTCTTCCAGTTCAACAAGAGTTGCCTTGTATTTTGGTTCAAATTCATGATTCTTTTGAATCAAGTATTTATTCTCAAGGTATAGTTCTCAATCTCAGTGTCACGAACAACACATTGGGCAGTATAATCTTCAGTGTTCTTCCTAATAGTCTGGTTAAGTAAATCGATATGATCAGTTAAAGTTTTTATCATTTTTTCTACAGGAGCACTCTTCTTAACCGTTTTAGTGTATAACTCAGGTAAATCAGGCAGGTCATCATCAGACTCACTATGTGCATTGTGTGAATTGTCCCGTATGTTTTTAGTAGGTTCATTACTCACACACACGTTCAATTAGTCATCAACATTCTCATGTTGACTCACACACAATCTTTCAGCAATTATAGAAATAACATTACCAGGAATATCATTAACAACATCAACATGCATAACAGATTCATGAGCAGATAAGTATGCATTATCATTATATATTATCTTAGCAAAGAAAGACATGTAGTACTAATTTATCTCGATTGTCTCAGTTTCATCTGATGATACGAGAAATCACCCACAAGTCGTTCCCATATTAGCAATTCAAGAGTAAAGTGTATAATAATTAAATAGAGCGGGTAAATAGAGAGAAGACAAGGTATAGAGTGGTTCAGCCTATAAAATATGCATACGTCCACTTCGGCGCACTAGTATCATTAGATGTGTTACATTGTACAATATTATCAAGCCAAATGAGGCGTACAAGTTTAAGAAAAAAGGGAATATATGGATGTTACAGTTCCAGGCGTGCTGGAGATCTGGCCATGATATAGATGAGTAACCACCAAGCTATATGTTGAGGTTATATATAGAGAGAGTATGGCAAGGTTTTGTTATGTGTTGTAGAAACTGTTCCGAAGGAGGGGAATCAGTCCCCTTTCTCGAGGTGTGGATCTCTATTTATAGTAGGTATGTGAGTTGTGTCATGTGCCCTGAGCATGTGATGTATACTAAGTCTAAAGCTATCGTAATTGATAGGGATGCGGCCTATAAGGCAAACATTGAGTGATGCGTCTTGTATGAGGCTATAGCATAAAGGGGGTCACACCCCATACAAGGTAGGGCCGTGACTTGTATATAAGTTCAGGAGGTAAATTCCACACCCTCTGCTGATTTGGTTTTGCAGATCGTTAGCTTCTGTACAAACTGAATAACTTATGCAGCAGGGTGCAATATTTGTACTATCAATAAGCCCCGAAGTCGCAGTGCCAAGAGATTTCGATTGGGGTTACGGCTTGGATCAGTCTCCTTAGGTGCCGTGGTACTTTTAAGGTGATGCTTCGTCGTCCCACGCCCTCTTATATAAATTATTCGGGGCGTGGATTTTATTATGTTTTCCAAATCCTTGAGATCATTTCGAGAGCTGAACTCTTCTCATACCTTCTCTTGCTTTTTCTGGTGTCTGTCCAAGGCTGCGTGTGGTGGTTCAAGGTTGAGCTCATTATTTTCTTCACTTCCATGTAATTTTTTAAATTCAAAACCTCTTTAATAGATTTTTCAGTTCTCACTTCTCAATGCAGTTGCGATTCTGAATTTCTAATTTCTTTAATAGCTGAACACCTGAATTTTTGCATCTGTGAACTTCCCAATCTTGAATTAAACTTGACTTACTCATCAAGAATTGCACTTATTCGAATGTATTTTCGTTGAATTTATGATCATGTTTGCTCTCCCGATTTGAATATGCTTGCTTCTCTTAGTTTATCAATTGATCGAACCCATATGATAATATGTAGTTGTTTGGATTTGAACTAGGCAACCACCATGTTGATTAGGGTTAGACCTTAGGGCTTATTAACTTCCATTATGTTGTTGATGTTCTTGAGGTGGACTCTTCGTATTCTGGGTCTTTGATCCTTGAAATAACAAATATTAGATACTAAACTATTTGAGTGAGAGGTTGCGGCATGATAGAGTATCCCTTAGTAATGGAGTACTACCCTTAATCCATTAAATATTCCTTGATTTGAGACCTAGCCGCGGCTTGTGCGAGAGATGGCTGCGGCCCCTTAGGATCTTAGATTTAGACTCGGCGGCGCTTTAGTCCATAGTTTGATGTCATTGAGTGAGTAGACGTGGCACTGTAAAATGTATCCAATCAATGTGTCGCAGCTATAATTTTCTTTTAGGGCTCTGAAACCCCACACTTGCCCATTTGCCCTCAATATTTCGTGTTATTCATCTTGATATTTCAGCAGTACCTGCCATGGCCTCTAAGAGGCCGCTATACCATGATGGCTGCAACACTTAACTGCGACTTGTTCTTTTCAGGTACAGCTGTATCCATATGAGATTTGACCCATACGAGTCTTCAAGAGGCTTTTGGGCAAAGCATTTTGGAGCCTCGCCTCCTTAACTTCCTTCCGTGCCCCCTTTGAAGTCAATAGGGCCTTTTGAACAGAAGAATTGCCCCAACTACGTAGTATTAGACTCAGAATCGAAGGATTCTACATATAGGAAGGATTTTGAGACTGCACCAATGGAAGAGGAGGCCAATTCTAGTAACCGACCATTAGACGTAGAAGATGGTGCCGCGTTAAGGGGTGCTACTAATGTTAAGGACGAACCAGTTGGCCCATCTAGGAGGGCTGAAAGACCCCTAGATGTGCTTAATATCCACATCATCATGAGCCAAGTGGATAAGGCCTTCGAGTTTCCAGAAAACTTGATGTGCTCAGCGCCTGTCGCGAACCAAAGACCGTGCACGACATTTTTTGACAATGGGGTGTGTTTTCCACTGCATGCTTTCATTTACGGGCTGTGACTGCCAGTTCCTGTTCCCATCAGATGAATTTTTCAAATAATGAAACTAGCACCAACCTAGTTAGATCCCAATGGCTGGAGGGCCATCTTTGCCGCGGTCATGATTTGGGAGAATCAATTCAAAAAAGACATTACTCCCACAGAGTTTTTCCACTTCTACCGCCCGAAGGAAAACTTTGTAATGTTTTCTAGATAATACTACTTCTCTGTCCGTGGTAGGGATGAGACCCTTTACTTTGGGAGGCTGACCAATGTAAAGAACTGGAAGGGGAAGTATTTCTACATCTCTGGAGAAGGGTGGGAGATTTATCCTCAGGAGAAAGAGAGGGAGGAGTCATTTCGAATGCTGCACCAATGGGGTGTCCCTCCAAACTAGGTATTTGGATTATAGTCGCATCCCTTCTTTATAGTTGCTCATTATTCTTTCTGTAATAACCCTTGAAATGTTTTCTGCAGTTCTCGACAACCTGCAATTGAGCAAGCGGCTAGAGAAAAGAGTTGTTGGGGATGCGGTCGTTCCTGTTGAGCATAAGAAATTCAGCACACTTGTTACTTCTGCCTCTGTGTTTGAATCAGGATACTTACCAAACAAATCTATACCCAAAGATATGGTCATAGAAGCTAATAACTCAATCAACAGTCTTATTTCATGGCAACTTATATTTAAAAGTTCAAATATTTACTATTGCTTTTCCTCTTTCAGGTGAGGAGGTTGAAAGGGAACTCTTGGCTTCCCAACTCGTAGAAATGTATGGGGATGCAATTGTCCTCAAGAACGCTATAAGGAACAGAAAAAGGAAGATGCCCAAAACCAAGGCTCCAGCCGTAGTCCCTTCTAGCGACCCAAATCTTCCTACCGCGACCCGAAATCAGGCCATAAAAAAAACTAACTCCGTGGCACTCCAACCCCAGGTTGAGTTCAACGATGACATTGGAGCCAATTTGGTCACCGCAGGACTTATGTCAACGTCTGACACCCCTATACACTCAGTTTCTCTACTGCCGCCACCTATTATTACAGTTCATGCCAACTTGGTGCCTCCTCAGTTTCACGCTGGAGTTAGTCCTGACGGTCGACCGCGACCACAACTAAGACACCCTGACCCTGAGTCCTAATGGGATACTATTGCAAGGTCTTCCCAAAGGATAAAGAGGTTTCTTGATGCCACGGACCTTGACAGGTTGGTGGACGAGGATCATGATGACCTGGAGGATTGTGGTCTCCATAGTCTGTTGAGGGTAAGTGCAAGTGTTTTCTCAGTTTAAATTTTGCATTACACGCCTTGCTCCTAACTTTCTCATTTCAGCTGCGGACGTCATGGTAGCTTAAAATAGGAAATATGAAGTCCTCTACAAACTAAAAGAGGTTGCAAAGAGGGTACATGCTGCTAATTTGGAGAATGCACGAAATTCCTACTTTGAAGCTGGCAAGCTGTCTACTGCCGCAACGACTCAAATGAGCTTGGAAGCTACAATCAAGGCCAAGGAAGTAGCTCAGGCAAATTTCAACTAGGCCGCAGAATCTCCTAATGTCTCTCACACACAAGCCACGAAAGTTGCCCAAGTTACCTAGTCGTCCAATAACAATCTGAGACTCCTTCAAAAGAGGTACGAGGAGTTAAAGGTCAAGTTTGTGCGTGATGTTGAAGCGCATACCACCGTAATAAAAAAAATGGCAGCAAACCATAGTGAAGACCTTCAGCTGGCCATAGACAGCACTGTGGAGTCATTTAAGGCCTCAAAAGATTTATTCCTTATAAACAATAGGGCCTATCTTCGCGGTTACCAAGAGCTCAGGCACAGAATCATAAAGAACTTCCCTGATACTAGAGAGAAGGTTCTTACCTGGGGCCTTGGTGATGTCGAGCATCAAAAATGCATATTTGAGATCAAGGATGCAATTTAAGAGAAAGCCAGGCTGAGAGCAGAGGTTGAGGCAGCAGGCGTGGAGGAAGAAACTGAAATAGCTGTGGATGGCGAGGAAGGGGATGTCAACGATGACGCGGCCTCGTGATCCTGTAGCCTGTAATCTCCTAAAAAAAGTTCAACTGCTCATCCACATAGGGTCGCGGCCCTAGAATTTTAAGAACTTTTGCATATATGGGTTGCGCTTCATTGTGACCTTTTGTAACTCTTTATGATGGTTGCGACCCCATTGTCTGTAATTTTAGCACTAATATTATCAAGTTTGCCGCCCACTTCAATATTTATTATTTTTTCCTCCTTTTCTAGTAGCTTTTGAATTTCTTTTTTGCTAGCTTCAAAACTTGAATGAATGCCTTCTCTATACATCTTTGAATGCTTTGAATTGTACATTTACTTCCAGAAAAAATGTAGTTTAACTATGACGTATGGGTCATAGGCTGCGATCGTATTTAGAAACAAAAATGGTATATATCTTAAGATCGTGGCACTATGATGTGGATGGTTTCTTTACATGGGCTGCAGCCCTTTTTCCTTATACTTGCACTCATGACTGGAAGTAGCTGCTCTTCTTGAACAGGGTCGCGAGAGTTTGATAATCCTTCCTTTATCTATCGCGTCTTCTAAATGAATTTACTTAATGGCTGCAGCAATATCGACAGGGATGTGCCACTTTTGAATGTTTGAATTCCCTCTATTGTATCTTTAATTGGACCTAAATCCAAGTCATTACCGCATCACTTTTAGTCGCTTTAACGACTGCAACATTGAGAGGGCTACTGAACTCTTCCTGCCCTTCCATTTGAACATGGTCCTTTGTAGATATATGGGATACTATCAAGCCTCCCCAAGATGGGTTATATTATTAAGCCACCCACGGCTAATATACGGGATAATTTCAAGCCTCCCCAGGTTGGGTTATGTTATTAAGCCACCCACAACTAATATACGAGATAGTTGCAAGCCTCCCCGGGATGGGTTATGTTATTAAGCCACCCACAGCTAATACACGGTATACTTTCAAGATGGGTTATGTTATTAAGCCACCCACAGCTAATACACGGTATACTTTCAAGCCTCCCCAGACTAGGTTATGTTATTAAGCCACCCACAACTAATATACAGGATACTTTCAAGCCTCCCCAGGCTGGGTTACGTTATTAAGCCACCCACAACTATAGATATATATAAATCCATTCATGGCTAGATATTACAAGTCTCCCGACTTAATGACGCATCCCAAAAGCTAAAAATGAGCATTGGAAACCCCTATGAGTGATGTTGTAGACCAATTTAAATAGCCGCTCTCGATTGTTTCTTTCGTCATTTTCAATTGTCACTTTCTTTAGGACAATCAGGCATCTTGACGGTCATTGTGGGCCCATTTAGTTATTATCATTCTCGATGTAACATATTGTCTTGAATCGAGATATGTTTAAGACGAAAATGGTCTTTGTAAGATAACATTTCATGGAAATGAGAATCAAAATATGGCACTATAAAAGTGAACTTCATTTCATATAACTATTCATATATCTATGACTTTGTAAGGATACTACAAAGTTTAGTTTAAAATAACATAAGAAGAGTTGTCACTATAAGGTAGATACACATGGAATATAAGGCATAAGCATGAAAAATGGCCATGCGGTATGTGTGACTAGACTTCATCCCCTAAACATCTTTGAAGAATCTCCACAGCATCCCTTGCCCAATCAACCTTTCAATTTCATCCTTTAGTGCATAGCACTGCTCAGTGTCGTGGCTATGGTCCAGATGGAACTTGCACCACATGGCTTTGTTCCTCTTGTGGGGTGGAGCTTTGAGCTTCTGTGGACACCTCAACACCTTGTCATCCTTAATGGACTCAAAAATGTCTTCAATTGGGAAGGAAAATGGGGTGTAGGCATTCGAGGTTCCTTCTTCCTTCTCTGATTTCCTTTTCTTACTCTTGTTGACTGCTTTCGTGGATGGATCCTCCAGTACTATCGCGATAGAAAATGCTATTATAGCAATGATTATGGGTGCCACACCCACATTGGGTGAGGTTGTGACCTCTAGCATTAGAAACCTCTAAGTCAAATAGTTGACATGGGTCTAGAGTGAGTCATGACTATCGTAGAGGTGGTTGAGGTGATTGTACAGCTGCACAATCTCATCTTTGACCTCCGTGCTCTAGCTGGATTCTCCCTCCATTTCTTCTTTTGTTAGTCTTTACAAAGTATATATAATCTGAGACAAAACTAATAGAAGTGAATAATCTCAGAAATATTGGAGTAACCAAGTAAGAAATGGGGATTCAACGTTTGCACTGCTACATGGTATTTCTGTTGAGGCCGCGGCCAGTATGGCACATAGGTGCACTATCGTGGTCTTTGTATGATATTCACCATGGTTGCACTGGAGATCGCCTGAGTCCGTTCCTTGATGTTTTGAAGCTTCTGTAATTCAACTGCCCCAGTAGAGGTCGTGACATGTAAGGTAGTTTAACTACCACGCCGCATCCCTACCTAGGTAGTGAAGGGACAATCCCAAAATTAAATCCCAAAAACTGAGTTTTTCTCTCCAAACTCGTGGAGAGCATACCTACTAGGGTCTATCCATGAGAGAATAACCTCTCGGTGCACAAAGTGGCACAATTCTAATGATAAACCATAGATCATAGGCAAAGAACAACAAAAAGAGAGTAAATATAACTCTTCCCTAATCACCCACCTTTACAGGGCCAATGCCCATCAAGATTTCCATCTTTACCTAGGTGGGGCGATATCACAGGGGTATGTAAAATAGATCTGAGGTCATAAAATGGAGACCCGAGACCATATCTGAGGGTACGAAATACCCATTTAAGGGTGTAAGTATAAAATAGATCTTAATAACCAAAATTTACTCGGGGGATGATGATCCAGAGGATCCCCATGAATAGAATAAGGTGTTTAAGAACTCAAAACACAGAGAAACAAGATTCAAATATCTTGATTTCCCACAGACGACGCCAAATTGATGATACAAGAAATCGCCCATTAGTCGTTCCCATATCAACAAATCAAGAGTAAAGTGTATAATAAAGAAAATAGAGCGAGTAAATAGAGAGAAGACAAGGTATATAGTTTTTCAACCTCTAAAAAAGTCATACGTCCACTTTGGTGCACTACTCTCATTAGATGTGTTACATTGTACAGTTTATCAAGAAATATGAGGCGTACAGGTGTAAGAATAAAAGAGAATACATGGTTGTTGCAGTTCCAGGTGTGCCGCAGATCTGGCCACGATGTAGATGAGTAACCCCCAAGACATATGTTGAGGTTGTATATAGAAAGAGTATGGCAATGTTTTTCTAAGTGTTGTAGAAACTGTCTCGAGGGAGGGGAATCAGTTCCCTATCTCGAGGTGTGGACCTCTATTTATATGAGGTATGTGAGTTGTGTCACGTGCCCTGAGCACGTAACGTATACCAAGTCTGAAGCTAATGTAATACACAGGGATGCAGCATGTAAGGCAAACATTGAGTGCTACATCCTTTATGAGGCTATTGTAAAATGGGGGACACACCCCATACTGGGTAGGGCCACGGCCTGTATATAAGTTTAGGAGGTAAATGCCGCACCTTATAGTCGATAGGGCCGCACCCTATGCTGATTTGGTTCCACGGCTCGTTAGATTCTGTACAAGCTGAATAACTTCTACGGCAGGATGCAATATTTGTACTATCATCATCCTCATCAGAATCACTAGAGTAGTCCTATGTGTTACATATATTGGCCTTGTTGTTGTTATTAAAAGTAGTTGGACATTTACTAACATAGTGACCAATTTTACCACAATGGTGACATTTAACATCTTTGATGTCAGGTTTAGGTCTGTTGGAGTCATAATTCCTCCTACTGTCATAAGTGTGTTTGGTATTGTCTCTATTATGAGGTCTGTAAGATTGATTACCTTTATAATTTGATTTGACTTGTTTTGAGGCTACAGCATTTCTAAATTTCAAAATCGTTTTGAAATGCTTACTCATAAGAGCTATTTCATTGTCAAGGATTTCCAAATCACATTTTTTAAGACAGTTAGTGAAAAATTCTATAGTGATCAATTTAGGCACTGGAAATTTAGAAGAAAACAAAACATTAGAACTATAGGCTTTATTAGTTTGTCTGGTCAATTGCTTTTTAAAGTCTAGTTCAAATTCTACAGTCCTCAGTTTACTTCTAAGTAATTCAACAGTCATATTAGTGTCATTCATTTCCTTAATAACATATCTCTTATTGTCAAATTTAGATGGCAATGATCGAAGAATCTTTGAAACAATTTTGTTTCTACTATAGGTTATACCATTTTCATGAAGTTTTGTAAAAATATCAGTTAACCTTACGTAGAAATCATCAAAGGATTCATTGTCATTCATAATCACGGTGTTATATTGTTGAATGAGAATTTGAGTTTTTCCAGCTTTGACGCGTTCATCACCCTCATGAGCAATGACTAAAGTGTCCCATGCCTTGTTAGAAGTAGAACATATGGATATTCTTTTGAATTAATGTTCATTTATGGACAAAATGATGGAATTTTTCCCATTGATATTATCTAGAGATAATTTTTTCTCTTCCTTAGTAAATTCACTGAGACGTTTCTTAATCCTTGTTGGATCAGTGGATGAGATAGGTTTAGTAGGATGTTCAAACCCTGTTTCAATCATTTCCCAGACTTCAGCACCCAGGGTTCCTTAAATGAAAATAGTCATTCTCACTTTCCAGTACGAAAAATTGTTTTCATCAAAGAGTGGTGGGCTGGATAGGTTACCTACCTTCTCAAATTTTTCTTCCATACTCAAAATTTTTTCCAAAAAGAAGTTTTGAAAATAATTTCTCAAGTTTCAGGATCATAAAAGGTGTCCATGCTCTGATACCAGTTGAAGAAAGACTTTAGGGTTAAAAGCTTATTTACAAGATTAATAACAAAATGTTATAAGTTGTGTAAACTCCGAATAAATTTTTTGGGCAAAACTCTTTTCGAAAAACATAAGATGCGTTATAAAAGACTTTCTGAATGTATGGTTCGAATTTCATAATTGGTTACATTCTTTTTAATTTTTAATAAACATCTACTAAAGTTACTATGCAGTCCCAATCCCAACAACAATTAAGAATATTCAAAGAAATAGACATTGGAATTTTTAATGTGGTAAAACCCTTAAGCAAGGGAAACATCCATGATTCCCTCTACGGCACAAAGAAAAAAATCACTAGAATAAAGAATCAAGTTACAACACTTAAGCAAACCTCAAAGATACTAACCTAAGTTCAGAATAGACCTACTTGAGATTCTCCACTCCAAAGGTAATCTGAATTGGACTGATCTTTTCTTGTTGCTTCTTTGTTTTATCCTTGATCTCCTATTTGAATTTTGATTCCAGCAACTCTTTCAAAATCCAAGATAGGACCAGAGTGTCTAAGTGTTCGCGTGAGATAGTGTTTGTGATGTGATACTACATGCAAACATTATACTCACCCTCTCACGATTTATAAAACTTTCCTAACAAATTACAACAGTTCTAAAATGATAGGTTATTTTTTAATCTGGTTTTTTAGGCCAAGACTTCTTGATCTTTTATTTATCCACAGATCTCAAGGATACCTTGCTCAAAAGATGGTTCAAGGTCTTAAACAATTTCAGTATTTTGAATTTTTTTTGAAATTGTAAACCTCCAATTGAGATCCAAACTAGACTAGAAGTCTAATTTATTAAAGCAGATTCAGACATAACATATAGAGACTGATTCAACATATTTTTTCTTAAAACTTCTTTTCAGATCTATGGTTACGCCTTAAACTTTAGCAAGAGTTCTTTGTGTTCTTTTTATTTTTGTACACACGTATTTCATAAAACATGAAATAGAAAACTAGAAACACACAACTCACTAGATCTGAAAATATTTTTAAAACTTAAAAGTTTTTATTTCAAAATTTGTTAAAACATAATAGCTCTAA
Source organism: Sambucus nigra (assembly GCA_949130495.1). Lineage (NCBI taxonomy): Eukaryota > Viridiplantae > Streptophyta > Magnoliopsida > Dipsacales > Adoxaceae > Sambucus > Sambucus nigra. Next base: position 316,956,674 of record OX422215.1, on the reverse strand, counting down.
AATGCCAGATCTAAAAAGAGAAATAGAAAACAAAATGTGAGATGTTCTATTTTAGAAAAACCCAGTTTTAACAATGAAACTTAGGTCTCTTTTAGAGATGAGTTCTGGAAGAATCAAAGATTTGAATAGGTCTTTAAACGAAAACACAATACCAAAAACACAGAAACCCTATAAGGATCTAACTCTAAAAAAGATGGGTTCTCTCATGTATGAGACTTTTAGGTTTTGGTGTTTGGGTTGGGAGACAACACTAAGAGGTTTGAACTAAGAAGAAACTAGGGTTTCTTCTTTCTAATCTCTCTATTTTCTTTCCCTCTCTTTTCCCTTATATCTCTTCTCTCTCTTCTCTCTCTACTCTCTCTTTTCTCTCAAATTTCCTGAAATGGAAAAAGTCTCAAAATGTTGAGGCCTGGGTCCTTTTTATACTAGTCGAAGAAGGATCCAGAACCTTGAACTCAATCCAATGGTTGGGATTGAAGCTTGACTGATTGACTTTAATCCAACGGGCCATCACAAGCGGTGGGTTAAATGTTTGGTGATTTGTTTAAACAGGGTCCACGTGGATAGACTCTCAACTTATGAAGGACGTGTATGCTATCAACACGTGTATGCACCAGATGAAGGCAAAAATGTGTGTATGAAAATAATTACAAAGCCTATGCTGAATTCTCTAACTCTTTTGCATTCTATTGAAGAAAACAATCAGCAAGGAAATTAACATCTTGAAATTCAAAATTTACCTACAACACTTTTAAAAACATTTTTTAAGTACTTCAAGAATCATTTGAAAATTATTTAAACATATATAAAATGATTTGAAGTGTTGAAGAACCATTAATGCAAATAGGTGATACGTATGATGCATAGTAAGTGTCCTATTTGTGGTTTTAAGGTTAGAATTAACTTCCGTTTGAAGTTTCTCTTAGACATGATTTCTTCTTTGAGCTTGTACCTTTGATAAATACTACTCTTAATTTTATTTTTATTATTTATAAAAATAATAAGAACATAAAATGCATGTAAAATTGATTTATAGATCAATCTCCTCATCTCCCTCACTTAGTCTTCTTCAAAATCACAAATAAATAATATTCACTTAAACTTTTTTTTCTTGTTGATAATTCCATCTTACGTACCCTATAAATAATATTCACTTAAATTTAGACTAAGTGACAATAATATTTTATGACAATTATATATGTTGATAATTCCATCTTACGTACCCTATAAATAATATTCACTTAAACTGTTTTTTCTTGTTTTATATTGAAAAATAAATCTTTAAATTTTCAACATATAATGTGTGGAATTATCATGCCCAAAAAATAAAATAAAATCTACACCCTCTTTAATGTCACGTGCTAGCTAATTTAAAAACCAGTCAAATAAAAAATCAATCAATTATGCATAAATTTTAATTCATTGAAATATGTCCATATAAATACATTTAATACATTATTTCCTTTAATGCTTATATTGTTTAAATAATTTCACTAAAATAAATAAAATAATTTTTAATTTACAAATAAATTTTGTAAATAATTATGATAATTAATCTAGTACTCTTTTAAGTTAGTTCCAAAAAATATGGGGTGTTAAAATATTCCAATTGAAACACTCGTGATATTTTTTAAAATAATAATACTTAAAATGCATACCAAATTGAACATTTTTAAAAGAAATACCATGTAAAGTAAACCATTTGTCTTGCACAAGCATAAAATGAAATTTATAATTAAATAAAGTTTATTTCTCGTTATAATCAAAGTCCCTTTTTTAAAACTTGGAGAAAAAATAAATTATAAAAATACCTTTTTTTTTTACAAAAAAGAAATAAAAACAGTATTTACTTTTTAGTGAAAATAAACTACACATAACTTCTACAATTTCCCAAGAATCTTAAAAATACAAATGGATTTAATAAATAACACATGTGCACAAACCTGAAATACAAATATAAATGCATACCAAATTGTACCTTTTAAAAAAAATACCATTTATATTTAATCATTTAATTGCATAACCATAAAATTATTTTTTTAATAAATAACCAATTTATAATTGTCATAAAATACACAGACTCTTTTCCAATTAATAATCAAAGTCCTTTTTTTCCAAAGATGGAGTGAAAATAAAATATAAAACTATCTCTTTTTGCAATAAATGAAATAAATATAACTTTTAATTTTTAATACAAATAAAATATTCAAAACTTCTGGAGTGTCTCAAATGTATCAGGAATCTAATTGTCTTTAATAAATGTAACATGTATGTAAACTTGAAATACAAATAAAAAACTATCGTGGCGTGAATAAGAAACTTATTAATTCGTATAATTTCTCTAAGTTCTCTTATCATAATTGTGTGTGCACATATATCAAGTGTACAAAATATGATACTCATTTGAAGATGTCACTTGAAAATAGTCAATCTTATTTACTCATAATGTCTCTATACAAATACCGAATACATGTATGAAATTCCTACATAAGTTATCATGAGACAATGTGGACTCTCGTTTAATTTTCTTGTTAATTATTATCTGACTAATTCATTACACAAAAGTAAGAGACTTGCTTTTAAAGGCACGGTAAGAAAATCCTCATCATCGTCGGGCCCTAAAACAACAGTCCTTGTGAAAAAATCATAGTCCCCCGATTATTAAATCAATAAAATTCTTTTATACTCAAAAATGATAATTTCCTTTTTGTAGATATGCGAAAGCGTTAGATGATGGTTCAATTAAAATAACAAATCACCAAATTTTAATTTCTACTCAAATTAAAATTAAACCAAGTGAAATTGAATTGAACACACACACTACTTAAATTTCACTTAAACCAATTTAATTTTACCCAAGTTCTAGAGAATTTGCCTAAGTCATATTTCTCAATTTTACCAAATTAGGTCAAACCAATTTTATCAAATTAAATTAAATGACTTAAATTAAATTAACTAAACCTTACCCAATATTTAATTTAGCATCAAATTAAACATGTAGTGATTAAAACTACATTTTATCTTGAATTACCTAAGCATGCGTTGTGGGTGAGTATAGCTACATAAAATAAACAATAAATCACTACGCCGCGATGTACGAGGAAAAAACCCACAATAGGAAAAAACCTCGGACGGCCCTAGCCTGAAATCCACTAAGTATGGAATTTACAAATACAAGCAAGATTACTTACAACACTCGGCTCGATCCCTCTCAAGACCTGACGCGTCTTCTTGTATCAATCTCTCCCTAGTGAATAGCCATAGAGCTCCACCGCCGTCTCGAAATCTTTCGGTCGGACTTTATATGGTCATCGTCACCCGAACTAGGAGCCTTTCTCCAAGTGGGTAAATCAACGCAAACATCTTCTTCTTTGTGGGATGTAGAAGCAAACCCAAACAATCTCTTCTTCAATGTGTAGAGATAAACCGGTGCCAAACTCCAAGCAATGAATATATATATATATATATGAACTTCGATAAACAATATGGGTGTAAACTAAAATGTAAATGAATTTTTCTTTGAAAAATAGACATTTAAAACATGCACTATTCTTTCTATCTTTTTCTCTCAAAGTCTCTATTGGACATAGATGTGTATGAAAATGTTGGTTTTCCAAAGTGGGTGTGACACCCCGCTTAAAATAATAACGGGTGGCCAACCCTGTACTACCTTAAATCCAGAATCTCAGATGGCTCAGTCTCAGCAGTAACAAACTATACAATAACATATAAGGCTAATTACCCGAAATCATATAAGCGAGAAGCCAAAATTAAATAAAATATGCCACGGACAACAAACCAATAATATAGATATCTAACAAAGGAAACATGAACACAAGTACCATAATAAAAGAAGTGATAGAATTAAAATAAAATAAGTACAAAAAAGGTAAAATACCCGAATAAGCTGTCCGGTCACAGAGAGTACAACATCCATAAAGAAGGAATATAAAATGATACAGATATCCCTTGGGTATAAACCCGATATACAACATGAATTCTACCTAGATTTTCAATGAAGTATGAAGCGACTACAAACTAAATCCCACCACAGTCCACAACTACTACGGCTCCCAATACTCTGGATAGAAAATCATCTGGTATCCATGCGATAGGACACCTGTAGTAATACGTACATACATAGATATAGCAAAAGAGAAATATAAACGGGTCACAGCCCGAGGTGTAAATATGTTTAGCAAGTGTGTTAACCGTGTATAATAAATATCAATGCACTTATTTCATAATTAAAGTGGAGTCGCACTCTCGTGAAACCCCAACTCACCTCTCATCAAACACCGCGCACTTATTCGCGTCCTAAAACCTTAATTAAGTTACCTTATTCAAAAGGACAACCTACCTTACAATAGGCATGGCCTATACCCGCAAGACCTGCCATTCTAACATAACCTGAGAATCCTTCCCATTCAAATCACACTTAAATATATATACCCATATATGCTTTACTAGGCTATAGTGGTTCCAAATTATTAATTTACACCAGTTATCCATTTGTTACTTCACATTTTAACACTAAACTTCAAATTTGGAGTTTATTCTCTAAATAACATGCACAATTTGATAAGGACAAAACTTCTCTCCACTCTCAACATTGCACTGCACTTCGTGCGTGCGGCGTCTCACAAAGAGAAATCCAAACAAGGAACCCCCCCCCCCCCCGATACACTACTCCTTGATTACTACTATAATCTATATTACTATCTAAGAACAACCTAAAAGTATCCATTAAATCCTTGGGTTGATAGAATCGAAATTTTCCTTAAGTGCGATACATCAACCCCCAACGATCTATTACACCATAATCACCCAAGATGTACACCATAGAAATTTCATATCCTTTTTCACCTATAAGATATATATAAATATATATATATATACACACACACACACACAATCATTCATTCTCATAGCAACGTGTACATAACACATATAATGTACAATTGCCATACACATAATATAACCGGCTATAGAATGCCAATATACTGCACCATGCTATCATCTTCCAGGGCATCACTCATATACCATCCTGGGGACCTCCGGTGGGACTAAATTTCACCCACTTCGTGGTCAAAACTAAATCACAATGAATGGAAAGCGGTCATAGTTCCTAACCGGCAGGTGAGAACGACCCATACCCAAGACTTCTCACCCCCAAAATATAGAATCATACAATTAAATAAAATGGACGACTATGACCTGGGGAATATCCACACCCTGCTCCTCTAGCCAGGATGCTCACCCACATCGTTCAACTTCCCATGATAGCATGTGACTGGTATGCTTTACACCGCAAGTATATATATCATTCATATACACAATATATATACATCCATATGATCACATCATGTAATTAAAGCATCACATATGGTTTAGATATTCACGCCATGAGTACATACATATATACATATCCATATATATATATATATATATATATATATATATATATATATATATATATATATATATATATATATATATATATATTTACATACCATCTCTCATGCGTATGTATAAAATTTATAAACTCAGCTGTACGTGTATATAATCATCTTTATACTAGCCGTTGTCTCGAACGTATTTAATTTAATTCCTTATATAAATATGATCCCTCACTTGAAGCTTATTCATCCATTATCCCTATGATATAAATAGTCTTCCAATATATTCAGCATTAAGGTTATCACCCCAACGTTTAATGTGTATATCAATCACTATACATTCCATATATATTTGAAAGTACATTAACACACGATACTTATCTCGGTCATAGGTATTCACCTAATTAATAATCGATAAGCCTCAAGATGAATCCTAAATTCATTTCATGATCCCATCAAGTATGGGAATCTCCATTATTAATCACACATAGGCATATAGTCATTCTGCCCCCCAACATTAAAACACAACCTATTCTAGTTGATAGCATAGCCCAATTGTTCTCAAATTCGCCTACGGTTAAATTGCTCCTATGAACCCTTAACATTACCACATTTATGATTTAATCTACAAACTCATCGTCACTAAGGATAATTGACCTATCTCTCGTGGTCTACCCGTACTATCTAAATAAAATCCTACCGCTTAAAGGATTCCATATAAAAGTCGGCCTAACAATCTCTTGCAATATCTTCAAAACTTCCTCCAAAATGTGGTAATGTTAAGGGTCCATATAAAAGTCGGCCTAACAATCCCTGCACCCAATGTTAACTCACTTTATAAACTCTAAATTGGACTCCCTTCCTTAATCATTTCCCACTACATCGATGCTACAATATCCAATGCATACGAATGTATGTTTTCCCCAAACTAGCTCGATATTTCCTCCACTAACAAAACATGTGAGAAACTCCCAACGAATCTCCAAAACGTACTTCTCGTACCATAATAGGATGTTCCAATTTGAGAAACCCGGTCCAAATATATTAAAACCCATTCTAGAAAAATCTAGGAAAATAGCCCTGTTTCCGAATCGATTCGGCCTGGCCCAAATCGATTCGGTCTCAAGGGCGAATCGATTAACCCATCTACGAATCTATTCGGTCCAAAGGACCTGGGATTCTGTCTCAAGATGAATCGATTCTTCTTGGGTCCGAATCGATTCGGTCATGCAGACTTGACACTTTTGCCTAAACCGAATCGATTCGCTTAGGGGGCGAATTGATTCGGGTATGCAGAACCTAGACGGTCTCTTTTTCTTCATAAAACCCATGAATTTTAAACCCTAAAATTATCACTTTTAACCCTTAAACCTTCATCCTAACATGATTCTAAGCCAATAAATCAACCCAAAGTTGATCCCAACCATTTCTACACCATCAACCCATATATACACATTAATTTCAAGATTTAATCTAGAAAATCTAGGATTTGCTTTTAATACCCAAAATCCAATTCTTTTATCCACAAATTATGAAATGAAACACACAAATGAAATATTTATCAAGATTAAACACTTGCCTAGAAATTGTAGAGGTTGAATCATCCTCGAGATCGCATTTGGGACGGAATCTCCAAGCTTTCCCTTCTCTCTCTCTTCCTTTCTTCTTCTTTCTCTCTCTCTTCCTTTCTTCTTCTTTCTCTCTTCTTTCTATTTCTCTCTTCTCACAAATGAGAAGGGATGGAATCGTACGCCCTGAAATCCCTTAAAACATAAGTCCCAGTTTTAAATGTCAGCACGCACTTTAAATGACTCGTTTACTTCAATTCGAGTCAAACTAGCTTATATTCCGGAATTGAAATAAAACCCAAGGACAGTCATTTGAACTATCTCGACCCTTCTGGAATGAATGGCACACTCAGAATTATGATTCGGAATACTTTGTAACGTCCTCTATTTTTGGACTTCAATTTCCAAATTTTTAAAATTCTCCAATTTATATAAATTTTATTTCTCTCAAAAATTTAATTTCTCAATCCCAAAATCATGGGGGGTTACATACTTCCCTCCTTATAAGAATTTCATCTGCGAATTTTAGGTTACGCTAAGGACTTTGGATCTCATCCAGTCCTTACATCTGCCCTGTAGATCATTATACCGATCATTTCCAGATCTCACATCGAATCATTTAAACTTTAAAGATCAAACTGGATACCCAGGGTACCCATACACCCCGTACTCGAGCTCAACTCGTAAAAATATAACCCGGCTCCAATAGCCTCAAAATAGTAATATAACTCTCTACAAATAGAATCTATATGTAACACCTTGCCAAATTAAATACCGGGTGGCCAGTCCCATACCAAATTAAAACAGAATATACAGTTGGATCATTCTTAGCATGACTGTCGAAAACATTTACAACTCACCCAATACCCAATTAAGCTGGTGTTAAAAACTTTCCAAAATTTAATTCAACAAAATCCATTTTTAGTTTACGAATAACACAACACATATTATTCTACAACACTAATAACCGGACAAATAACACAAAAGAATTTAAATGCAATTGGAATAAAAATTCACAAATAATAATCCAATACAGTAATTCATCAATAGTAAATGTTTTAAAACTACACAACTACAAGAGTATTTGACTCAAATAGAAAAGAGATAATTGAGTTCCTTTGGGCGACATGCCCTATCTAAGAGAATACTGTGAATTAAATGAAGATAGGCGTCTAAGTAATATTCCATAGCTCCATACCTCTTCATAATCCACTAATGTTGGCATCCCTACTGCTAGACACCTGATATAGAAGGTACAATAGAAAAGCAAATATGCAAGGAAATGGGTCAGAGCCCGATTGTAAAAATGATTTTTAAAACATCAACTATTTAACAAGTGCAATAAATCATTTATTATGTACATGTTAGTATCCAACTCTCACTTGCTATTCTCACCTCTCATCTAGAGTGCACACTTAACATTTCCTATTAACCTCCTAGTTAATGGCTCCTCTTTACTAGTTTCCATAATATGATTCCGTCCCATATCATAACCTTGTATGTCCCATACCATAAGTCATATAATCATTCATATTCTTTTTTCATTTATATGAATCGTTTCTCATTAATATGAATTAAGCTCTTCAATAAATATTCATTAACTTAATTTCATTCTCTTTCTTTATTCACCGTTATCTACAATTATCACACAGTAGATAGATTTAACCACTATATACATTTATTTAATTCATTATATATATACATATATAATACAGAACCCCGAGTCACAGATGCGGTGCAATGCATTACTCTGTTATCATGTCCCATCATCGCTGGTCGCTGAATAGGGGACTAAAGGTTCGGTAAGGATTTCTCGAACCACAAACATCAACATACAAATTGGAGGCGAACATAGTTCCCGTATCCATGGGTCACGCACATACCTACGTACCCACAGTCAACAAACTTATCAACTCCACGATAAGTCTTTCATAGACCTATGTTCTTGAGCGACAAATCAAAAATTCCATGGATTCATCAGGATATGACTGCCCTCGTGCGCAAACCTCCCGTCGATAGCAAGTAAGCTAGGTATGTCATACACATAATCATCAATCAATAAAATAGGCATTATCATACCTATAATATACTATCAACAAGGTACTCACATTACCCATAGATTATTCCCACATGTAGCATTATATCTCTTTAAATCCCACGTATTAAAATATCATAACTTTACTTCTTAAATTAATTATCCGCGAGCCTCACTCAATACTCAAGGTTCAAATAGGTTTTTCCTCAACAAATATTCAGTAAGAAGTCACTAATACCCTACTGGTCCATATCGTCATATCTCTTGAATTACTATGAATTAAACTCTCCCTTTAATTTAAGGTTAAAACTGATAGTTTCAAATCTCTTATAAACACATCTCTTTTCACTTAGGATTTAAACCCTCTTGTAAACATAAGGATACCCAGGTGTTATAATAAATCATGCCTACTGGTTATATCTTGAATCCTTATGCATACCAATTAGAATCCAAAGAATAAATCTAGCAACCGAAATTTCTTTCAATTTGATTATCATTATTCTAATCAATTAAAATCCCACTCAAATTAATTCAAATCTTATCTAGGACTTGCTGATCTTCTCTAAGTCCCATAATACCCAATTAATAATCACCAAAGATCTACAAAAGGTTTGGGATAAGAATCATCATGAAAAAGAAAAAACTTTAACAATTATGGGGAGGTCGATCGATCGAAGGTAGGGGTCGATCGATTGATCGCCCAGGTAAGAGCCCAGTTTTTATGCATTTCTTCTACTACGGGTTTAAACATTTTTTATCAATCAAACCTTCATATTAACAACCCAAATGACTTATAATCCTTACTACATGATATATCAACATATATACATGATTTCTAATGCTCTAAACATCCTAGAATCATCAACATATTGAATTAAAAGCATGTCTTTATGCTCTTTTTCCAGAAAATTATCAACACAATATCTTCAAGAACACATCAATGGTTTTCAGAATTTCTTCAACAGATTTATGATTATTTCGTGGATTACTATCTACCTACAACATGAGTTTGATTCCTACATATTTTTAGTTTCCATAAATTCATTTACAACTTCATCTTTATCCTTTAAACATGAAAAATCTCCTCTTTTTATAACTATCCTAACATGGACAATATAAAAACTTAAATTGAAATTATCAAACACTTGCCTCTAATGAAGATCTGATCCTTTGGAGTTGAATATCACAGGTGGTTCTCCCTTTTTGGCCAACTTTCGGTGGTGGTTGGTAGTGGTGACCTTTGGTCTTTGTTCTTCTCCTTCCCAAGTAAGCTTTTCTCTTCCCAAGCAACCTTTCACTCTCTCTAAGAAGATAACTTCTCTATTTTGTGTAGAAGAGATGAATAACCCACGTACACTTAATCTCCAAATACTTATAATAGGACAAAATCTGAAATCACTATTCATCCCCCTATAAAAATTACCAAAATGCCCTTTTGGTTTGTCTATTCATTTCCAAATGTCCCGAAGCCCAAATTCAACATCCAAATAGACTTTCCTGACTATTTCAAACCTTTCGGACACAACGACGCAGTCGAAATGACTATAAGGTCAATAGAAAATAAACTCCCTTTTTAATTTAACAAATTAGTCCCGTCACGTCCCATACCGCGTCCGTCTAAAAATCTAAATTACAGAATTAATATCACACAGTCAAATCAATAGCATCACATTCATATATTACCTAAATATCTTTAAGTAATATGCACAATCATCCATTTTAATATCCACACTTGAATAAAACCCAAATTAATTAATTAATAATAAAATCAAATTAATCCACTAATTTAAAAAAAAACCATTTTAAAAGTCATTAAAATCACGGGGTATTACACTATAAAAACATATTAAGTATATAAAAGTTTGAAATTCCCAATGGTTGAACTCTTTTCAATTCCCGATATAAGCCACCTTTATGCGGGGGAGGTCTCGCAAGCGAAATCCGAACAAGGAACCCTCCTAATACACTACTGTGTAGCTATATTGGGGATTGGGATCAGTTGAACCAGGGTTAAGGTTTTATTAAATATTTTCAAATTATGGATATTTCCCAAAGGACTATGTAACAATATAATATAAAATAATTCCATGTCTTTCGACCCGCCAAACAAGCAACTTATGTTCTCGACACAAGGTTCCAACAAACACAATACTGTAACCGACAACTAGCACTACCCTGAACTAACTTCCCTCCTCAATAATAAACCTGCTAAACTCTGAACCTCTCAGTTATACAATTACCTTACATTACATCAAAGAATTATCACAAGATAAGTCCTTCCCTCACTAGAATACTACCCTTACATGCCCTAGCCTAAATAGAAAACAATATCCTTAATAATCTGCACTTCCAAAAATCAATAGCACAGCTCTCTGCTAACTCCTCATGATACGGTCTAATATCCCAAAAGATGTCGTACAAAGACCACAATTGCTCACTCCTTCCCAAGGCCTAGTTTTCCTTGAATAAATATCCTCATCATAAATTGTTCCTAACCATCCTGAAGGACAAGACGCTATTGCGACCCCTAACAACTCCCTCAGTCCTACTCAATGGACCCAAAACTCTAAATTTCTCACACCCTCTTCCCAGAAGGCAATACTCCCTATATTGGGACAACTCCACACACCTCACATAGGTAAAAGTCACCAACACCAGGTTTCCTAACAAATGTTGACGAAGTTATCAATCTAAACCTCCCAAGATGTCACTATCCTCTCCTCAACATCACTTACCTTATCAATCACAAAATTCTCCTTATTATCTTTGCCTGAATCACGAAAAGAAATACCTCAAATCAATGCGAACCCAAAATTTGTTATGGGTATTATGTTTCTCATCTTGACCCATCCTGAATGACTTATTCTTGGGGACGTCCGAGACGAAAGCAACTGTGTCAGAACGTCATTCGAGCGAGTGCATCTCGCGGAAGGAGATAAACGTAGTGAACATAACAATCCTGATAGTAGGGCTCTATATCAAGAACGTCAAAGGAAGAACGGAGAAAACCCGCACAGATCCTAAAGTCCCTAGAAACTGATGCTATGATACCATCTGTGACACCCCGCTTAAAATAATAAGGGGTGGCCAGCCCTATACTACCTTAAATCAGGAATCTTAGATGGCTCACTCTCAGCACCAACAAACTATACAATAACATATAAGGCTAACTACCCGAAATCATATAAGAAAGATGCCAAAACTAAATAAAACATGCCATGGATAGCAAACCAATAATATAGATATCTAGCAAAGGTAACATGAACACAAGTACCATGATAAAATAAGTGCTAGAATTAAAATAAAATGAATACACAAAAGGTAATATACTCGAATAAGTTGTCCGGTCACAGACAGTAAAACATCCATAAAGAAGGAATATAAAATGATACAAATATCCCTTGGGTATAAACCCGATATACAACATGAATCCTACCTTGATTTTCAAAAAAATAGGAAGCGAATACAATTTAAATCCCGCCATAGTTTGTAAATGCTACGGCTCCCAAGACTCTGGATAGAAAAGCATCCGGTATCCATGCGGTAGGACACCTGTAGCAATACGTACATACATAGATATAGAAAAAGAGAAATATAAATGGGTCAGATCCCGAGGTGTAAAAATGTTTATCAAGTGTGTTAACCGTGCATAATAAATATCAATTCACTTATTTCATAATTAGAGTGGAGTCGCAGTCTCGTGAAACCCCAACTCACCTATCATCAAACAGCGCGCACCTATTCGCATCCTGAAACCTTAATTAAGTTACCCCACCCATAAGGACAACCTACCTTACAATAGACACGGCCAATACCCGCAAGGCCTACCATTCTAAAATAACCCGAGAATCCTTCCCATTCTAATCACACCTAAATATATTTACACATATATGCCTTACTAGGCTATAGTGGTTCCAAATTATTAATTTACACCAGTTATCCATTTTATTACTTCACATTTTAACATTAGACTTCAAATTTGGATTTTATTATCTAAATAACATGCACAATTTGATAATGACAAAACTTCTCTCCACTCTCAGCATTGCACTATATTTCGTGCGTGGGGCGTCACGCAAATCGAAATCCAAATAAGGAACCCCCCTGATACACTACTCCTTGACAATGTTAATCGTAGGGATCCATTATGTCATCCACACAAATACTACTATAATCTATATTACTATCTAAGAACAACCTAAAAGTCTTCAATAAATCCTTCGGTTGATATAACCGAAATTTTCCTTAAGTGCGATACATCAACCCCCAATAATCTAGTACACCATAATCACCCAAGATATACACCATAGAAATTTCATATCCTTTTTCACCTATAGGATATATAATATATATATATATATATATATATATATATATATATATATATATATATATATATATATATATATACAACCATTCATTCTCATAGCCACGTGTACATAACACATATAATGTACAATTGCCATACACATAATATAACCGGCTATAGAATGCCAACATACTGCACCATGCTATCATCTTCCAGGGCATCACTCATATACCATCCCGGGGACCACCAGCGGGACTAAATGTCACCCACTTTGTGGTCAACACCAAATCACAACGCATGGGAAGCGGTCATAGTTCCTAATCGGTAGATGAGAACGACCCATACCTATGACTTATCACCCCTAAAATATAGAATCATACAAATAAATAAAATGGACGACTATGACCTGGGGAATATCCACACCGTGCTCCTCGAGCTAGGATGCTCACCCTCATCGCGCAACTTCCCATGATAGCATGTGCCTGGTATGCTTTACACCACAAGTATATATATCATTCACATACACAATATATATACATCCATATGATCACATCATATAATTAAAGCATCACATACGGTTTAGATATTCACGCCATGAGTACATACATATATATATATATATATATATATATATATATATATATATATATATATATATATATATATATATATATATATATACATACCATCTCTCATGCGTATGTATGAAATTTATAAACTTGGCTATACGTGCATATAATCCTCTTTATACTAGTCGTCATCCTGAACGTATTCAATTTAATTCCTTATATAAATATGATCCGTAACTTGAAGCTTATTCATCCATTATCCCTATGATATGAATAGTCTTCCAATATATTTAGCATTAAGGTTATCATCCCAACGCTTTATGTGTATATCAATCACTATACATTCCATCTATATCTGAAAGTACATCAACACATGATACTTATCTCAGTCGTAGGTATTCACCAAATTAATAATCGATAAGCCTCAAGATCAATCCTAAATTCATTTCATGATCCCATCAAGTATGGGAATCTCCATTATCAATCACACATATCCATATAGTCACTCTCCCGCCCAACATTAAAACACAACCTATTCTAGTTGATAGCACAATCCAATTGTTCTCAAATTCATCTACTGTTCAATTGCTCCTATAAACCCTTAACATTATCACATTTACGGTTTAATCTATAAACTCATCGTCACTAAGGATAATTGTCTTATCTCTCTTGGTTTACCTGTACTATCTAAATAAAATCCTATCGCTTAAAGGATTCAATATAAAAGTCGGCCTAACAATCTCTCGCCGTATCTTCAAAACTTCCTCCAAAAGTCCCTTACCCTGCACCCAATGTTACCTCACTTTATAAACTATAAATGGGATTCCCTTCCCTAATCATTTCCCACTACATCGACGTGACAATATCCAATGCATACGAATGTATGTTTTCCCCAAACTAGCTCGATATTTCCTCCACTAAAAAAACATGTGAGAAACTCCCAACGAATCTCCAAAATGTACTTCTCGTACCATAATAGGATGTTCCAATTTGAGAATCCCGATCGAAATAGATTAAAACCCATTCTAAAAAAATGTAGGATAACAACCCTATTTTCGAATCGATTCGGCATGGCCCGAATCGATTCGGTCTGAAGGGCGAATCGATTCGCCCATCTGCGAATCGATTCTGTCCAAAGGACCTGGGAGTCTATCTCAAGATGAATCGATTCGCCTTGGGTCTGAATCGATTCGGTGATGCAGACCTGACACTTTTGCGTAAACCGAATCGATTCGCTTAGGGGCGAATTGATTCGGGTCTGCAGAACCTAGAAGTTCTCATCTTCTTCATAAAACCCATGAATTTTAAACCCTAAAATTATCACTTGTAAACCTTAAACCTTCATCATAGCATGATTCTAAGACAATAAGTAAACCGAAAGTTGATCCCCACCATTTCAACACCATCAACCCATATATAAACATCAATTTCAAGATTTAATCTACAAAATCTAGGTTTTGCTATTAATACCCAAAATCCAATTCTTTTATCCACAAATTATGAAATGAAATACACAAATGAAATATTTATCAAGATTAAACACTTGCCTCAAAATTGTAGAGGTTGAATTATCCTCGAGATCGCGTTTGGGATAGAATCTCCAAGCTTTCCCTTCTCTCTCTATTACTTTCTTCTTCTTTCTCTCTTCTTTCTATTTCTCTCTTCTCACAAATGAGAAGGGCTGGAATCGTAAGACCTTAAATCCCTTAAAACATAAGTCCCAATTTTAAATGTTAACACACACTTTAAATGACTTATTTACTTCAATTCGAGTCAGACTAGCTTAAAATATTTCGGAATCGAAATAAAACCCAAGGACAGTCATTTCAACTATCTCAATCCTTCCGGAATGAATGTCGCACTCAGAATTATGATCCAGAGTACTTTGTAACGTCTTCTATTTTTGGACTTCAATTTCCAAATTTTAAAATTCTCCAATTTAAATAAATTTTATTTCTCCCAAAAAAATTAATTTCTTAGCCCCAAAATCAGGGGGTGTTATAGTTGGTTCCCTCACTTAGATATTCAGTCAAAAGTTAGTGGGGAAAGATAATGGAAAAATGGTGAAAACTGTCAAAAACTGCCATTTAACTGTTCCTGTCAAATCTCGTTCGAACGAGATTTGTCGTTCAAACGGCCTTCTAACGACATTATAACAAAGTTCCAGTTGAACTCGTTAGAAATCTCGTTAAAAATATCGTTCGAACATCCATCTCGTTTGAACGACATTTCGAACGAAGTTACAGAGGCCAAAATGGTTCGAAGGAAAAACTCATTCGAACGACATATCGAATGAAATTCTAGAAAGTTAGAAATTTTCATTTTTATTGTAGAAACTTTATAAACTTTGCTTAATGTTTTAATTAAATCTTTCTGAAAATAAACAACAATTTTAATTAAACCTACACCCATTATACTGTTCCAAGGTCCTATATATATATATGTAATGCATTCATACCTTGGGAGCATGGAACCAGTGTTGATGACGTAGAAATGAAGAACTTAAACTCCGCATTTTGATGAAGATTTATACCCTTGGCCACTACATCTTCAACAAACTCGTCATAGGTTTGAAGGATGATTAATTAACTCTATCCTATGACTCAAACGTGTTTTGTTCGGAATTAAGCCAAAACTTCAAAGGACTCAATTGTAAATTTGTGTCCTTACACCTTGCATAACCATCAAACCTGACATTAGCATCAAATCGTACATACGACTTATTTGACCGAATAGGAGACAAAATAGTAGCCTGAAAGCACACCCTGTATCATGTGCTATTTGGATAAGGGATAAATCCAAATATAATTTCAATAGTTAAAAATATTTTTTTCCAACAATCAACATATAAATCAATTTCCACAATGTCTATAAAAATTGTTTATCCAAATTATAATCCCAATCATGCTCGTAAATCAATTCAATTTATGTTGACCCCTCTACACGGTATGAAAACAAATCATATAGAATGAGTGCAACAAAATTAGTAATATATACAAAGTATACATATAATATTCATAAGCATCATGTGTAACATATACATCCTTGGGTGAATATGAATACATTAAAACCACGGGAGGACAAAAGAAACATAAATCATAAAACTTGAAAATACCAAATCAAATCACCAAAAACCTTTCAAATATTTACCTGTAAATATTTAACATTACCGTCTTCACCTTATTCAGAAAATATGTTTTTTTTTATATATCATATAAAAATATTTCCTAAATCCTTTTCACTCTTTTCTCTTATTTTCTCACTCAATTCTCTTGAATTCTCTCATTAAAAGGTGGATAAAGCCCACAAACTCTACATGATTTTATATATATGTATATATAAATTTTAAATAACCTTAATCCCTTTAAAAAAAACATTGTTAGACTTGTCCCCCCCACACTTTTTCTTTTTAATTTCTCATTTGACCCTTCAAATCCACTTATAAATGTCCAATAAAATGAGACTTAACTCGCATATTGATTATTTAACAAGTAATATTACTCATAAGTTATTAATAAATATAATACATACATAAAATACATCCAAAATTGGTTCACAACTCAAATTCCTTGTAACACCCCGCGCATTCCTGACATCGGCTGACACCAAGGTGTATGCAATAGATACAAAACTTTCTGGGGTTCTAAACTAATTCACAAGAAAAAAATTTAAGGACTATTTGTTATGAAATAAAACGGTGTTTAGGAACACAAAACTTAAAAAACTTTTGCACCAGATATGAAGTAATATTTGTGTCAAAAGTCTTAAAAAATTGAATCACAAAACATGTATTTATAAAAACTTGAGTCTGCGGCGTCGTTCGAACAAGATGTCAATGTCGTTTAAACGGCAGAAGATGTCATTTGAATGACAATATCTAACGAGAATAAATTTCATTTCATAAGGGATCTAACAAAATTAGATGTCGTTTGATCAGGGGATCTCACGACACTGGATGCCGTTTGAATGACCCAAAAATAATAAAATAAAAATTTTCAAAACTCTGCCTACAGGTCTTCCAATAACATATTTTTCAAAAAGTAAGAAGCCTGTTTGTCTTTTTGATAAAAAATAAACATCCCAAATGTCATTCCACGAATTAATTCAAGCTCTAAATTCATTTTATACCTTTTGGGATGTCGGGAAGTCTACAAACTTGGAGATGATTGAGTTCGGTTCATCTTGACGGTGCATGACGATTTGTAACGGGATACACCAAACTATCCTAAAGTTATGCTATGAACAATCCTAGAAAAATTATTTTTACAAATCTCCTCCTTTGGCTATTCCGGTACAAAACAAACATATATACCGAAGACCAAATTAAAATCAAAATCTCCTATTACAAGGAAACTAATACCCTTCCCAACCCTAGAATGGAATGACATAAGATTTTATATCTTCATACTTCAACTTCTTCCCAAACTATGTCTTCATTCGTGTGTATTTAAATTCCTCTTTAAGTAGCCGCGTACATGAGACAAAAATGTATACCCTCGTGACTCATCGAGTTTGAAACATAGTATAATTCATAAATACTCCCCCATATTTCAAACTCATCAAAACTCCATTTTAATTTTCTCCCCCCCCCCCCCCCCCCCTTTGTTTATATCAAAAAAGACAACTACAAAAATAAGTAGAAATAATAATGAATATGTGCAAAGCATCACGACAAAGAAAATATATCATCATAAAAGATGTAAATAGTGTATGTGTAATTATAATCTCAAAGGAAACTACACCGACTATTTTTGAATTTTTTTTCCCAAAAAAAAAACAAATGCAACAAACATACCATATATAATATATGAAAAATATATCAAAGAAAATTCGGCACACATATATCGGTATTAATGACCAAGAAACATGACACAAAACACAAAAGTCATACACACTAGCATAGTACTACTGATGTGTCCAAATGCATGGAATGTAATGAATGAGCATGAACTACAAACAACATAATGATAACCCAAACACTCAAATATGTTTAAGAAGTTCTAATTGACCGCGAAACTTTATAAAACTAAGCTTTAGCCTTAAGTGACAATTAAATTTTAAGTTAATGAACAAAACAAACACAATGCACACAAGCCTAGAATTTTAAAGATTCTACAAATCAATAGTGTCATGAAAAAATAAGCTTAACTAGGATACATTGTTACTGTGCAGACCCGTTGATATTTCCATCCAAACTCCCTTAAAAATTCATATTTTCCTTTTCTAGGTCTTTTGAGGTTTTTATTTTTCTCAACATAGAGAAATCTTATTAGCCCCATTTTTGGCATATGTTTCTTTTTATTGCCTTAATTTTTTCGTAGGTTCTTTTCAAACGGTGGCTTTCACAATGTGATTACTATTCATTCGCAGCCCTTTCCCGTCCACTCATAATTTCTTCAATATTAAATAAATCCTCATGGGCAATGGTATTTACATGCACAAATCCTCTATTGTCAAATAAACATGTAGATGATAAGATTGATAGGAGAACATATCACCAAGATAAAATATACATATAAAGTCAGAATCCAATAAGCTCGTGCATGTGTGTGTAGGCATATACAAAGTTGAATCCATTAACCAAATCAAGTTTGAAACAGCTCCATAAACATAGTTAAGATCAATATAAGCATCTAAAGTCATAATCAAATGTCCTAGACAAATGGAAATTGCGTAATGAATTTGGATCAAAACACATCAAATTTGTAAAACTAAAATACATACAAACTGAAAATATATTTGAATTGTTCATAATTATCCTTTTATATTTTTCAAAAAATATATCAAACAAAAAATCTTTTTCTATTTTTCAAATACGATTTGATAAAGAAAAATATAATATAAAAGATATACACGTCATAACACTAGCAAGAATATATCATGAAGCATAAATAGAGTATGACAAACAAATCATGCAAGCAATCATCCATAAGAAATAGCATGTGATGCATCATGTGCAAGCATGTGAGAATCAACCAATCTAACATTTAGTGTCTCCAAAATGGATTGACCTATTGGTTGAACTTTTCTAACAACCTTGGTTTTTGTTGAACCTATAAAACAAATTGTAAGGACATTTTTGTCCATTATCAATTTGTTATGTCGTACGCCGTTACATCATTGAAGAAATTAAAAATTCATATCCTCATCAACGGATCCGAATATCAAAGAAGAGGAGGAATCAGAATTCTGCACAGCCAGACTGGTCCGCCCAGAATAAAAGAACCAATCCGACCCCGGACCGGTCCACCCCTCATCTGGACCAATCCGCTTGATGAAAATCCAATAGACCCCGGATCGGTAGTGAACCGATAAAGCCAAATTCAAAAGAACCGATCTGCCACCTCGAGCCGATCCGCCTCAGACTCGAACCGGTCCGCTTGGGATAAACTCATCTAAATCATGCAGAGATTTTTTAGGGCCAGGACTTCTTTTATAAACCCACTATGGGGAGTTGGTTTTACAAGACTTCTTCACACGATTTTCAGAGTTCATAAAATCAAAGTCTTCACCTTTGTGAGTTTCCAAACTCATGTTTTGATTCACACAAATTTCCAAATCATTAGTGAATGGTTTTGAAACCCTAGAACACAAACATTTTTGCTATTCATACTCTTGTGGAGAAGACCGACCTTCTTCTTCTTTGCTGCCCTCCTGGAAAGGGAAACTTCCAGTCGCTGATTACAAATCCGACACCTGAGGGTAATTTTGTGTCACCCTTGTATTTCATTGTAATCCGTGTAAATTTTACTTTACAAAATTATAGTGAAATAAATGGTTTTGCCCCTTTGGGGGATTTTTCCTCATTTGTGTGTGTTTGAATGTTCTTGCATGCTTTACATCTTATTCAACCACACCTAGATGCAAGTTTAGGATTTAATTGAGTTAAAACTGAGCTTGATTAATTAATTTCGTATTTGAACGCAAGCGCACACTCTTTCAAATTAGTATCAGAGTGGGTTTACGCTAATCTATCGCATATTCCTAGTTTCCGCAAAATTTTTCTAAGATATCAATTTCCTGATAAATTGATTTTTGAAAAAGTGTGTGTTCAATGGAGAAATCATATAATAAAATGCCAGTTTTTTATGGTACTAACTATGCATATTTGAAAGCCCGCATGAGGTCGGCTTTAAAGGCCACACATGAAAGGGTTTGGATTTTAGTTGAAAGAGGGTGGACACCTCCCTACGTCACTGTTGAAAATGTGAACAATTTAAAACCTGTCACTTCTTGGACTGAAGATGAATTTAAATGGTCTTGTTTTAATTCTAAGGGTTTGAGTGCTATTTCAGGATCCATCATTCCTGATGAGTTCCGACGTATCATGACGTGCACCACGTCAAAAGAGGCATGGGATGTTTTGCAACTTACCCATGAAGGAACTAATGCTGTGAAAGAATCTAAATTAAAAAATTTAACAACTCAATTTGAGACCATCACCATGCTTGAAACTGAATGTTTTGATGATTTTTATGCTAGGTTATCTGATATTGTTAATATTAGCTTTAATCTTGGTGAACATATTCCTAATGCAAGAGTTGTGAAAAAGATTCTTCGATCTTTGCCTAAGCGTTTTATCCCTAAAGTCACTGTGCTAAATTCTATGGGTAATTTAAATACGCTAAAATTGGAGGAACTTGTAGGAGACTTACAAACTTATGAAATAGATATGTTCCCTAAATCTGTCAAGTCTAAAGATAAGGGAATTGCACTTAATGCCCAAGAGAGAAAAAGTGAGGGGACGAAAAGAAAGAGAGTAGAGTCATCTAGAAAGCAAGAGAGTGAAACTTCTGATTCTGAGTGTGATTTTGACTTAGATGATTTGGCTCTATTTGCTAAAAACTTTAAGAAAATTCTCAAATTTAAGAAAAGTGGAAATTTTAAAGATAAAAAGAATTTTCAGAAAAATAAGTTTGAAAAGAAAAATGAGAAAGATGCTAAAAACACTCCTAAGAAAGACAGTGAGAGATGCGATGAGTGCGACGGTAGGGGACATAGAGCTTTTGAGTGTGCTACTCGTCTGAATAGAGAGAAGGGAAAGGATGTCCTTAATGCTACCCTTAGTTATGACAGTGAGGTCAAGTCGGTGGACTCGGGAGATGAGTCACCGCATGAGTGTAACTTCACCGCATTCATCGCTAGTCATGTGAGTAATCCTAGTGCACCTCACGATGATGAGGATGATACTTCACAGGGACACCTCGACAGTGAGAGCAATGTAAATGAGGGGGAGGATGACTAAAGTGAGAGCGAGAGTGATATTCAACGCGCCTACACTGAGTAATATTCTGAGTCATTTAAAACTAAAAAGCGTAACAAAGTGTTAGTTCTTAAGATCAACGGCTTAGAGGAAGATTTAAAAAAAGCGAGAGAGAGAGAGAATCTTCATGTGTTAAGAAAGAGAGTTTGTTTAGAGAGAGAGAGTAGTTTTGAGAAAGAGAGAGGTTACTTGACTAAACAAGTGGCTAGTCTTACGAGTGAGCTTCACTCATACATGGAGACTCGAAAGAAACTTGAATCCCTTGTTACCCAGCTTACTCATGATCTAGAGAGAGCACGAGAAGTCAAGGTACAAATCGAGGACAGATCTAGGAAGATGCTCCTCGGCCCCGCTTTAGGTTTTGGTGATCGAAAGGGAATTGGTTATGATGGTGCTTCCACGTCCCAAATTGAACCTGGACCAGTTCCTAAGTTCACTACCACTCCTTATGATCATCGCCAAACTCTAAAAAGGAGAGTTCAACCAAGAAAAGCAAACCAAGGTCTACCTAATACTGTGTTCTTTTGTAAATATTGCAAAAGAAAAGGCCACCTTAGGGAGTTTTGCTATAGTTGGGGTCGAACACGATGTACTTCTGCTCCACCACGTCATACAGATGAATTTGCCACTCTGAGAGAGCATGTTGAGTTTTTGCCGCCACATCACAGAGTTTGATGGAGGAATTTTGATGGATGTCTTTGCCGTCAGCAAATACTTCAAATACTTCTCACATTCCGATTAAAACCAACAACAACAAGGACAAACAAAAGGTTACCACTTCTTGGGTACCTAAGAAAGATAAGAAATCTCTTGTTGTTCATGTTTCCCTCAAAGCACATAATACCTCACAGTGGTATTTCGATAGTGGATGCTCCAGACACATGATAGGTGATGTCTCATTTTTTACCCACCTTGAGGATTATAAGGATGGTAGAGTCACCTTTGGAGATGGGAGCAAGTCTAGCATTATGGGATGAGGTACTGTGGAGTTACCAGGATTTCCTAAGCTAGAGAATGTTTTGTACGTCAAAGGTTTGAAAGCAAACCTTCTCAACATTAGCCAACTGTGCGACGATGACTTTGTAGTAAAGTTTGACTGGGATGCATGTAATGTCTATAATCAGGCCGGTAAACTTTTAGTGAAAGGGGTGAGGACCGAGAATAATTGCTATGGGGCTGTACCTACTTCCTCACTTGTCTAAAACAGCGCCACGATCACTCCTATGAATTTATGGCACCAATGTCTAGGTCACATGAATGTTAAAGATTTGACTCGTTTAGCCAAAAAGGACATAGTACATGGCTTACCATCTCTAGGAAAGTCAACTTCCACGATTTGTGGACCCTGTCAGTTGGGAAATCAAATTCGGAGCCCTCATAGGAAGTTACATTCCATTACCACCTCCCGGGTACTTGAGCTGATTCACATGGATCTTATGGGTCCTACTCGTACTGAGAGTTTATGTGGTAAGAGGTATATCCTCGTGATGGTAGACGATTTCTCCAGATACTCAATCGTAGGTTTTTTGAGAGAGAAATCCGATGTCGTAGAGTTTTTAATGACCAAGTGTCGTGTCGTGCAAAATCAACACGGAGTCACTATTAATAGGATACGTAGTGACAATGGCACTGAATTTAAGGAAGCAAATGTAGATTTTTATTATGATAGCCTCAGGATCAAACATGAGTTTTCTGCTGTGAAGACTCCTTAGCAAAATGGGATTATTGAGAGAAAGAATAGAATGATCCATGAGATGGCTAGATCTATGCTTCTAGGTCGTAATGTTTTAGGAGATTTTGGGCAGAGGTAGTGTCTACTACATGCCACACGGTGAATAGGATTTACCTACGTCCACACACCCTTAAAACGCCTTATGAATTGTGTACTGGAAAGAAACCCAACCTGGCATATTTCCATGTTTTGGGGAGTAAATGCTACATCCTACGGGATATAGAGCAATTAGGAAAGTTTGACTCTCAGAGCGACGAGGGAATATTGCTAGGATATTCATCGAATAGTAGAGCGTACTGGGTTTTTAACCTGAAGAGCTCTAAACTTATGGAATCAATAAACGTCACCGTGCAAGATGACGAACCTCCGACGGTTATTAATCCTAAATTTCAGTATGAGGATGAGGACTATTCTGATAGTGATCTACTTGTCCCTCACCCACACTTTGTGGACCCTACTCCTGTGATAGGGTACACACCTTCTTGGGTTCGCAAGAGTCATGACCCTACCTCCATTTTAGGTGATCCCACTCTTGGGGTCAAGACTCGTGCTCAACTAGATAATGTCGTTAGCCACTCTTGCTACACGTCCAAAGTCGAGCCTAAGAATCATAAAGAAGCACTCAAGGATGAACACTAGATATCTGCTATGCAGGATGAGTTTCTTTAGTTTAAAAAGAATAATGTCTGGGAACTTGTCCCCCGACCTAGTGAGATAAATGTGATAGGTACCAGATGGATTTTCAAGAATAAAATGGATGAAAATGGTACCATAATCAGAAACAAAGCTAGGTTGGTCGCTCAAGTCTACACACAGATAGAAGGTGTAGACTTTGGAGAGACATTTGCTCCTGTTGCGAGGCTTGAGTCCGTCCGTTTACTTCTCGCCATCGCATGTTATCTGCACTTTAAGTTATATCAGATGGATGCCAAGAGTGCCTTCCTGAATGGCATTCTAGTGAGGAGGTTTATGTGAAACAACCAAAAGGGTTTGATGACCCTACTCACCCTGAGCACGTTTTTTATCTAAGGAAAGCCTTGTGTGGTTTGAATCAAGCACCCCGTGCTTGGTACGAACGACTTAATTTCTATCTCTTAGCACGTGGCTTCAAGAGAGGGGGAGTTGATATGATGTTGTTCATCAAGAGAGATGACGATGCTATTTTGGTTACGTAGGTCTTTGTGGATGACATAGTCTTTAGATCCACATGCTCCAAGCATGCTCACCACTTTGAGGAGGAGATGAAAAATGAGTTTGTGATGAGCATGGTAGGTGAGCTTACTTTCTTCCTCGGTCTCCAGGTTCGTCAGCTAGAGGATGGGATGTTCATCTCCAAATCCAAGTATGCTAGAGACCTTGTGAAGAAATTTAGTTTGGACTCCGCTAAGCATGCACGTACACCTATGAGTACTTCTATCAAGCTTAGTAAGGACACTTCAGGCAAGGACGTAGAGCAAACCTTGTATCGGAGTATGATAGGTAGTCTTCTCTACTTGACTGCCAGTCATTCCGACATAGCCTTTAGTGTAGGAGTCTGTGCGCGATATTAGGCGTCTCTGAAAGAGTCACACTTAGTCGCTCTAAATCGTATCATCAAATACGTGAGTGGGACTCTCTCATACAGTATTTGGTATTCCTTTGATACCGATGACCGTTTGTCCGCCTATTCGGATGTCGACTGGGTCGGGGATGCAGATGGATGTCGGAGCACTTCTGGTGGGTGTTTCTATTTTGGTTCTTCTCTTGTCTCTTGGTTGAGCAAGAAGAAAAACTCCATCTCTTTATCAACTGTAGAGGCGGAGTACATCACCGCCGGGAGTTGTTGCATGCAACTCTTGTGGATGAAGAAAATGTGGGAGGATTATGGGATTTTACATGACACTATGATTATTTCTTGTGATAACATGAGAACGATTCACATATCCCGCAATCCCGAGCAACATTCGCACACAAAGCACATCAGGTTACGCGAGCACTTCCTACGTCAGTTAGTTGAGGAGAAGGTCGTATCCCTGAGTTTCGTTCTTACAGACCGTCAGTTAGCCGATATTTTCACGAAACCTTTAGATGCCCTTAGATTTGAGAGTCTTAGGAAGTCTTTGGGGATTTGCACAGTTGACTGAGGGGTTGGTCCATGTCTAGCATAGTATGCATTGTCATTATCATATCCTTTGATTCCTATTGCTAGATTGTATCACTAGTGTATTTATTCGTTTTACTTTTTATATGTCTTTTGAAAAATACAAAACAGATTTTCTTTTAAATTTTTTTTTGAGAAAAGCACAAAAAGATTTTATTTTGATAAAATTTTTGAAAAATCCAAAAAAAATTCTGTTTTGCACCTTTTATAGATGAGCATTTAAGATAGCCAAGTCACAACTTCATTTCATATATCCATGTGACTGTTTGATAGAGATTTGAGACGCTACATCATTTCATCCATGTGCTTTTCATTGTTTGGAGTCTTTGAGATGTAATTAGTTATTTCTTCCTACATGTTTGACTCCTATATTATTTATTACACACATGCACAACTTTACTTGATTATTGTACTTGTCTATCACATATTGGCTTGAGTGTTTCCATCTCAATTCTGTCTATACAACGTTCAATATGCGATAAAACTTGACAAGATTGGAATGCATGTAAAAACAATTTTTTTTGTGAGACTGAGTGTTTGTTTAAGAACGGGGAGGGGCTGCGAAAGGTAATTA
Organism: Sambucus nigra; assembly: GCA_949130495.1. Classification (NCBI taxonomy): domain Eukaryota; kingdom Viridiplantae; phylum Streptophyta; class Magnoliopsida; order Dipsacales; family Adoxaceae; genus Sambucus; species Sambucus nigra. The sequence goes on along the minus strand of OX422215.1, from coordinate 316,930,085 downwards.
TCTATTCATTGCGCAAAAGACACCGTTCAAAAGGACCAAAAAAATGGAGGAATTTTATTATCCGAGGTCCAAATAGGTTAAAAGAGCCCAGAAAAATTTAAAGTCAATAAAAAGAAATATATGCCAAATATGGGCTAGTTAGGATTCACCATCAATTCTCCAAAGTTTGGGAATTTAGATTTCCTCTATTCAAAATATAATCTGAGGGAGTTTGGTTAGAAAATGTCTAAAGGGGTTGCACTTCCTTGAAAGTCCTGAAAAAGCATGAAATTCTTTTTGGTCGTTATTGGTGTGGAAATCACTTTGATCTTTGATTTGTTGATTTGATTAAGTTAATGTCTTATATTGCCATTCTTTTACACCAAAGGAAGCATTTGAGTTCATTCGTTAGGAGTATCTGATATTCATCGTGCACATTTGTCATGATTGTATGCATTGATTTTCCTTATCGAATTTTATCACACCCACTCATTTATGCTATCATCGACTTGGTTGTTTTGTGTATATTCATGGTGTGATTTATTCCATTTGACACCCTTGCTTTGCTTTTTGATTTATTTCTCTCAGTTGTCTATTTGGGGACATCATAAAAAGGGGGAGAAAGAATTATCTTATTATGGGGGAGTTCTGAAATTTTAAACTCGATACGTCACTTGGTATTTGCTTTGTCTCATGTGTGTAGGTACTACATGGATTATCATTGGATTGCACACCCTGATGAGAAAAGCGTTGAGATTCCTGAAGATTCGAAGAGCAAACGCTGAAGTCTTATTCATTTGTATCGTTCCAGTTTTGGGTTCATGGAAGGGTAGATTTGTATAGGCACTTTGTAATTTGATAACTCAGATGTTGGTTTTTATGTATGTACCGGCATAGACATAGGGGGAGATTTGTAAGGACATTTTTGTCCATTATCAATTTGTTATGTCGTACGCCGTTAAATCATTGAAGAAATTCAAAATTCATATCGTCATCAACGGATCCGAATATCAAAGAAGAGGAGGAATCAGAATTCTGTACAGCCGGACCGGTCCGCCGAAAATAAAAGAACCGATCCGAACCCGGACCGGCCCGCCCCTCATCCGGACCGATCCGCTTACTGAAAATCCAGTAGGCCCCGGACCGGTAGCGAACTGATAATGCCAAATTTAGAAGAACCGATCCGCCCCCTCGGACCGATCCATCGCAGACCCGGACCGGTCCGCCTGGGATAAACTCAGCTAGATCATGAAGAGATTTTTTAGGGCCAAGACTTCTTTTATAAACCCACTACGGGGAGTTGGTTTTACAAGACTTTTTCACACGATTTTTAGAGTTCATAAACTCAAAGTCTTCACCTTTGTGAGTTTCCAAACTCATGTTTTGATTCACACAAATTTCCAAATCATTAGTGAATAATTTTGAAACCATAGAACACAAACATTTTTGTTGTTCATACTCTTGTGGAGAAGACCGACCTTCTTCTTCATTGCTGCCCTCCTGAAAAGGGAAACTTCCATCCGCTGACTACAGATTCGACACCTGAGGGTAATTCTGTGTCACCCTTGTATTTCATTGTAATCCGTGTAAATTGTACTTTACAAAATTATAGTGAAATAAATGGTTTTGCCCCTTTGGGGGATTTTTCCTCATTTGTGTGTGTTTGAATGTTCTTGCATGCTTTACATCTTATTCAACCACACCTAGATGCAAGTTTAGGATTTAATTGAGTTAAAACTGAGCTTGATTAATTAATTTCTTATTTGAACGCAAGCCCACACTCTTTCACAAATAATGGTTTTGGCATTAACATTCGAAGCCTGAGAACAAAATGAGCCATTACCATCACTATTAAACTACTCGAGTCTTTCAAATAAACTTTTAACTTCAAAATTTTAGACTCATGGATAGAATAAGACTCTTCCAATTTTAGGGATGCCTTTTCCAAATATTCCATAATTCCTAAAAGGTTGTCGCACTCACCTTCATTAAAAGAAAACTTTTCCCTAAGAGTCTTCTCATGTGCCAAAAAATCATTAATCAAAATATTTTTGTCCTCTTTGGCACAAACACAAGCCCTAGAATTTTTCAAGTCCTCCATATTTTTCTAAAAATAGGACAGTATCACCACTCTCCTTTTTGAAAAATTTTAAATCAATAAGGTCATGGTCCATGTCATCAAATTTCTCACAAAAAAACTCTTTGATTTTAAACCATTTGCAAAAGATCCATAGCGAATTTCAAGTGGAATTTTATTTTTCCAAAAAATTATTTCTTTTAGGAAACGTCAAATTCAAACGATTTAATCCTTCAAAACTAGGAGAATCCATAAAAAAAAACAAGTGAGCAGTATAAAAGAACCAACCACAAAAAAATAGTGAGTAAACAAGATCAAAGACAATAACTTAGTCCAACCCTTTTTGATACCAGTTTAACAATGTGACTAGTCAAAAGTTATTAATTAGAAAAGAAAAAACAAATAAAGATCACTTGACAACTTCGAGGAACCTTCTATGATACCAATTTGAGAAGGCAAAATAATTTCAAAAGGTTATTTTAACAAAAAATGCAATACCAATTTTAAATGCGAAAGCAAATATAAAATTGATTTGATTTGTTTATCCTACACATGGATCTATGGTGATCAAATAGATAGATCAAACCATGCAAATACGACAAGGCCATGTTTTAGGGAAAAAACCTTTCGGGTAAAACCTTTATTTCACCATATAACGTAAATCGCAACTTAAAAATATAATGAAATATGCAATGAATCTTTCAGAAAAACTCACATAGACTGCAACCTAAATTAGCAATGATTCCCTCAAAAACGACTATGAATTGTAGCCATCCGTCAGTATCAACCTCCGTGTTCAGTAGTGAGTCCCCACATGTATCATAAGTAAGCTATGGAGTTCCTCTCCACCAACGTGTATGCAATAGATACAAAATTTTCTAGGGTTCTAAACTAATTAATGAGAACAATATTTAAGGATGCTTTGTTGTGAATTAAAACAACGTTTAGAAACACAAAACTTTTAGAACTTTTGCATTAGATATGAAGTAACATTTTATAAAAACTTGAGTAGGCGACATCTAATTACATTAAATGCCATTTGACAAGGGATCTAATGACATTAGATTTCATTTCATCACGGGATCGTACGACTTTAGATGTCGTTTGAACGACCTAAAAAAAAATTCAAAACTTCTCCTATAGGTCTTCCAAGAACATATTTTTTGAAAAGTCTAATGCATGTTCATGTTTTTAATGAAAAATAAACATTCGTTTTATCATTCGTTTTATACGTTTTGGGATGTGAAAGTCTTCAAACTTGGAGATGTTTGAGTTTGGCTCATCTTGACGGTGCATGACGATTTGTAATGGGATACGCCAAACTAGACTAAATCTATGTATGAACAATCCTAGAAAAATTATTCTTACAAATCTCCCCATTTCTCTATTCCGGTACAAAATAAAAAATAGACCGAACATCAAATTAAAATCAAAATCTCCTATTACAAACATAATAATACCCTTACCAACCCTAGAGCGGAATGACATAATATTTTTTATCTTCATACTTCAACTTCTTCCCAAACAATGTCATTATCCGCGTGTCCTTAAATTACACTTTAAGTACCTACACACATGAGACAAGACATATACCCTCGTAACAGATCGAGTTTGAAACATCGTATAATTCATAAATACTCCCCTATAATTCAAACTCATCAAAAATCCATTTCAATTTTCTCTTCACCTTGTTTTTATTGAAAAGGGCAACTACACAAATAAGTTGAAACAATAAACAATAAGTGCAAAGCATCACGACGAAGAAAATATATCATCATAAAAGATAAAATAGAGCATGTGTAATGATCATCTCAAAGGCACCTACACCAACTATTTTTTAATTTTTTAGTTTCCCCCCCCCCCCCCCCCCCCAAAAAAAAAAAAACATAACAAATACAACAAACATACCATATATAATATATATAAAAATTGTATCAAAGAAAATTCGGCACACATATATCGTTATTAACGACCACAAAACACGACACAAAATACATAAGTCATACATAGTAGCATAATATCGATTTGTCCAAACGTGTGGAATCGAATGAATGGGCGTGAACTACAAACAAAATAATTATAAATAAAACACTCAAATATGTTCAATAAGTTCTAATTGACCACGAAACTTTAACACACTAAGCTTTAGGATTAAGTGACAATTAAAGTTGAACTTAATGAACAAAGCAAATACAATGCACAGAAGCTTAGAATTATAGTGATTCTACAAATCAATAGAGTCATAACAAAATATGCTTAACTAGGATACATTGTCATTGTGCAAACCCATTGAAATTTCCATCCAAAATCCCTTAAAAATTCATATTTTCCTTTTCTATCTCTTTTGAGGTATTTATTTTTCCCATCTTAGAGAAATCCTATTTGCCCCATTTTTGGCATATGTTTATTTTTATTGCCTTAATTTTTTCTTGGACTTTTTTCAAATGGTGGCTTTCACGACGTGATTTTTATTCACTCCCAACCCTTTCACCTGCACTCATCATTTTTGAAATATTAAATAAATCCTCACTGGCAACGGTTCTTACATGCCCAAATGCTCCATTTTCAAATAAATATGTAGATGAGAAGATTGAGAGGAGAATATCTCACCAAGCCCAATTATACACGTGAAGTCAAAATCCAATAATCTCGTGCATGTGTTTGTATAAGCATATACAAAGTTGAATCCATTAAGAAAATTAAGTTCGAAACAACTTCATAAACATGGATAAGTTAAATTTATGCATCTAAAGTCCTAACCAAATGTCCTAGACGTATGGAAATTGGGTAATGAATTTGGATTAAAACACACCAAATTTGTAAAACAAAAATTCACAAAAATTGGAAATCTTTTTGAGTTGTTCAAAATATTTTTCAAAAAAAATTCTTTTTATATTTTTCAAAAAATATATTAAACCAAAAATCTTTTTGTATTTTTCAAATATGACTCAATAAAGAAAAATATAATATAAAAGATATACACATCATCACACTAGCAAGAATATATCATGAAGCAGAACTAGAGTATAACAAGCAAATCATGCAAGCAATCATCCATAAGAAATAACATGTGACACATCATGTGCAAGAACGTGAGAATAAACCAATCTAATATTTATCTTCTTCAAGACGAATTTCTTGACCCAAACACGTGTATGTCTAACTAAAGGGGTTAGGGAAACCGACAGACCACTATTCTTAATTTCCTAGGACCTCTTCTATGATCATGACAAAAATGCCTAAGGTGATTCCAACCACAATGTGAACATGTGTAAACGGGTGAAATGATACCTATGGGTTGACCTTTTCTAAGGTCCTTTGGTTTGGTTGAACCTCTAAAACAAATAATTTTTTGGCTTTAACATTCAAAGCAAGAGAACAAAATGATCTATGACCATCACTACCCAAACAACTCGAGTGTTTTAAATCAACTTTTGACTTCAAAATTTTAGACTCATGCAAAGAATACCACTCTTCCAATTTAAGGGATGCCTTTTTTAAATTTTCAAAAATTCCTAAAACATTATCACACTTAACTTCAATACAAGAATTTTTTTTTGTAAGAGTCTTCTCACTTGCCATAAAATCATTAATCAAAAGATTTTTGTCCTTTTTGGCATAAACACAAGCCCTAGAATTTTTCAAGTCCTCTAATTCTTTTTCTAAAAATAGGACTCTATCATCAAAATAGGACTCTATCATCACTATCCTTTTTAGATAATTTTAAATCAATAACATCATGGTCCAAGGTAACAAATTTCTCAAGAAAAAATATCTTTGATTTTCAACCATTTGCAAAAGATCTATAGCGGATTTCGAAAGAGAATTTTACTTTTCCAAAAATTTAATTCTTTTAGGAAATCTCAAATTCAAATGATTTAATCTGTAAAAGCTACGAGAATCCATCAAAAAAATGGGTGAGAAGTACAAAACAATGAACCACCCAAAAATAGCGAGTAAACAAGATCAAAAACAACTTAGAGAAACCCTCTCTGATACCAATTTGACAACGTCACTAGTCGATAGGTTTCAGTCAAAAAAAAAAAAAAAAATAGGATCATTCTACAACTTGGAGCAACTTCTCTGATACCAATTTGAGAATGCAAAGTAAATGAAAAGGGTGACTTTAATAAGAATTGAAATACCAATTTTAAATGCAAAAGCGAAGATAAAATTATTTTTTCTTTTTATCCTAGGCATGTATCTATTGTGATCAATCAGATAAATCAAACCATGCAAATACAAAAAGACCAAATTTCAGGAAAAAAATCTTTAGGGTAAAACCTTTATTTCACTATATCCCATAAATCTCAACTTACAAATACAATGAAATCTGTAATGAATCTTCCACAAAAAACTCACATAGATCGCAACATAAATTAGCAATGATTCCCTCAAGAACCCTATGGACCATACCTCCACCAGCATAAACCTTTGTCTTCAGTAGTGAGTCCCCGCAGGTATTACAAGTAAGCAATATAGTGCCACTCCATAAATGTGTATGCAATAGATACAAAACTTTATAGGGTTCTAAACTAATTCACAAGAATAATATTCACGGATTCTTTGCTGTGAATTAAATCAACGTTTAGAAACACAAAACTTGAAGAGATTTTGCACTAGATATGAATTAACATTTTCGTCAAAAGCCTTAAACAAATTGAATCACGAAATAGGTATTTATAAAACTTGAGTTGAAAGCATCCATCGACTGAGATGTCAATGTCATTTCAACGACAAAAGATGTCGTTTGAACGACAACATCTAAGGACATTAGATGTCATTTGATAAGGGATCTAACGACATTGGATGTCATTTGGTCAGGGAATATCACCACATTAGATGTCGTTTGAACGACCTAAAAATGAAAAAAAGATATTATCAAAACTCCGCCTATAGGTCTTCCAAAAACATATTTTTCGAAAAGTAAAAAGCCTATTCATCTTTTTGATAAAAAATAAACATCCAAATATGATTCCACGAATTAATTCAAACTCTAATTTCATTTTATACATTTTGTGATGTGGGGAGCTCTTCAAACTTGGAGATGCTTGAGTTCAGTTCGTCTTAATGGTGCGTGGTGCTTTATAACGAGACACGCCAAACTAGCCTAAACCTATGTTATGAACAATCTTAGAAAAATTATTGATACAATTATAATCCAACTCTGATTTATTACAAATCCAAATGAAATAATCCAATAAAAGTGAATGATTATATCCATAAACAACTTTGGAACCAAAATTCCCAATAAAACCAAAAATTAAGTCGCATAATATAAAATGATTGAGTAAAGTAAACCTATACTAATAATTCAAATAAATAAATGAAACTCGATCTACACCTCTAAAATGATCTCCAATAAATCCTATGCAGCTTCTGCAGCACTACACCTGAAATATTATTCAATGTAATGGGTCGGAGCCCACTGCCTGGATACCAACTACTCCTCTCAAATAGGGTCCTTGAAGATAGACAATAGCATTTTACATAATAACAACAACAATAGACTATTCTAAAATGAAACAAGATATATTAATATGTGAGCAAAGTAAATCACTATCTACTAAGTACAAACAAGTACAAGCCAAACCATTTAATTTTTCCCCAATAGCAACCCATTTAGATTAACTCAATTAATCAAGTTATTATTTTACCAATTGAATTAATATCATTTGTGGGACTCCCGCCTAAGGTTTTACACCACATCAGTCGCGGGACTCCCACTTATTTTTTTACACCACACTTCCCCTCACTATGGCCAGTAATCCCGTTTTACTATTAGCTCTGCACACACTCGTGAGGTTACACACACGACACGTCTCTATAGCCCATAATCTCATTTAACTATCAGCCCATACATAATTATGTCACCAACACAAACCCATGATGCTATAGTCAGTCGACCCGTTTAACTGTCAGCCCTGAACATACTCGCACTGTCAATTCATTTCAACACTCGTTTATTATTTTAGGCATTAATATGCAATTTCTCAAGTTTCTCATTATTATTTCAAACCAGGTATAAACCCACGGGATGCACATGTTAAGTGGTTGTGATAGTGATTTCGCACGTGAAGTTGTTACATTGTATCCTCTAGTTACTGCAAACGGTTTATTTTTCTCTTATATCGATTGTCCATGTAGTTTCCTCTAAGATTATACACATAGTATGGCATATATAATCAAATAAATATGATGGTGAATAGAGATGATAAATATAGACATGGAAATGAGGAAATTACAATTTTGTATGCATGGTTTCTACAACACAAGTCTTATATGACAAAAAAAATTATGAATAATTGAGTGAGATCTAAAAAATAAAACAAAGATACATAAAATTTAATGCCCCATTCTTTGATTTCCATGCCACCTTGTTTTTGCCAAAACAAATAAGCATGACATTGTTGTAAACAACTAATATGGAACAGTTAGAAAAGAAAAGTGGAAAGAATAAGGTACCACTAATAAGATTGTATGCACCTAGAAGACATACATGAGTACCACAACATACACACTCCATATATAAAAGCATATTCCATTACCTACATTATACAGTACATGTACACACACACACACACACACACACACACACACACATATATATATACATATATATACACACACACACACTAAGTGGATCTAACAATCTTGAAAATGAGGGCCAAATAAATTTGGAATAATTTTTTGAAAGGATGATATGAGTTATTGATGAAAACTTACCCCTTTCATGAGAAAAATCTCCCGATTAGGTCTTGATGGAATTTAGCCTTAAATTTGATGAAATTGTAATTTAGATAGAAAAGGAAGAAGAAAAGTGGGGAGGTTTTATAGAGTCGTTGAAATCTAGATTAAATTGTGGTGATGGTGAAAACTTCAAAAGCACATTCGTGGAAGAAAGAGAAATGTTCCAATCCGATTTGCTTATCTATGGAATTAACACAATGGCACTTGATAGGTTTGACACATGGAGTAGTTGGTGTTGCACATTTTGACATTTTAGGCATTCATGCATTTCATGTTAATATTATTAATTGTGTTTAAAATTATTTTTAAAAATGAAATTGCATTAATTCTTTATTAAAAATTAACTTCCTAATTTTATTATAATTTTAGGATTTGTTCCTGAATTCAAAATGAATTTATAAAACAACATTTTTTTATAAAAAAATCTTGTTAAAACAATATTATGTTGTAAATTTAGTAAGAATAATAAGAAAGAAAATAGAAAGTGAAAAAAAAGAACATAAATAAACATAATAATAAATAAATAAGTTAAGTCTAAAAACACAATGAATTTTTTTTTCAAAGCAATTAGTAATAAACATTAAACATAAATAATTATGGTATCGCCACAACGTGAGGAAGATATTTGTTTAGTAACACCACTCAACCTTAGAACCACAAAGATGGAACAAATAAAGTGTGTCAAACCAAGAATCACGGATCTTGATAACATGTGTCCTATAGGTACGGGGTTAGAACTCAAAAACAATAGGAAAAAAATTTAGACATACAATTAATAGAGCACAGACTCTCATGTAGAACTTTCATACTTGTTATTTTGAGAGTCAAACATGTTCCTTTAAAACACATGTTAAAATTTTTCTTGTTTAATTTACTTTTTCAAATAGTATTACAATCAGGAAATATTATATTAGCAATGAATATGATACAATTTTAATATAATGAACATAAAAATATTGGTATGTTGACTCGTGGAATAAGTAAGAGATAATTCAACATTACAAGAGTATTCGAATACTCCCCTATATAATAAGTTCACTCTTATTTTCGAGAAATCTTTCCCACATCACTAATTATTATCAAATATATAAAACTCACTTATCTAGCTAAACGAGGTGTATTTTTCAATCGACTTTAAAAAAAAATTAGGTCAAGAATTTAATTTTATCAATTTTTCATAACTTTCCAACAATTGATATATCCAACTTAAAAAAAATATCGAGGTAAAATTTACGAAATCACTTATAAACTATCGAGGCGCATTTTTTGTTTACTTAAGACACATTATTAAATAAATATGTAATTAAATAAAACACTTTATTAAACCATATTTTACCTTTCATAAATATAAAATTAATTTTTTTAAAAAAGAAAACTATTTTTTTATTTTAAATAGGAAACTATTTTTTTAAGAGGATTCCATTTCAAGGTTTGTCCGACTAGTGTTTAGCTGGTAGCATATGTTAATAGGTTCCCCATCTGTTATAGGTTAGTGTAGGAGGTTATGGTTCGCTAGATCTTTTGGTTTAGGTAGAAACTAATTTATTACTAATTTGGATCGTTTAAATCCCTTAGTTGTATAGCCTTTAAGATCAGTTGAGAGAAATCCAATATTATGATTGTTTTAGTATTCTAGAAGTAAGAAACTGTAGTTCCATCACACCCGTTTATTGCTACCCATTTTTTAAGAAAACAAATGGACAATTTTTTAAGAAACCAATTGTTTCACTAACTGATTATAACTTGTTCCATCATTTAAGAGTTTGTAACCATTATATGCCTTATGGTCTAGTTGCCTGTAATTGTTTTATGTTTTGTGACCATTTCGATTGTATCATATCTAGCCATGGAATTTAACCGCGTAGACATTACATGTCATTTGCTTATTACCGATTCTAACTATTAATTCCCTTTTGTTTTATATCAACTATTGGTTAGCCTTAAAGATTCCATTTACTTATTTGTATCCTTATAGCTGTAGGTAATAGGACATACTCATTTATCTTCGATGACTTAGGCACAAACTACTCCATTTACCCCATTGATCGAATACAACTGTAGGTTTCACTAATGAATATTTTAGGATCTTTTGGCATTTGAATTAACAATGTCACCAGTTAGTTTTTATCCAGTTATTTCAATGTAGTGACGTACATATTCAAACAAGACTTATACATAACTTTCTACTGTAATGTCCAACAAATAGTCTAGCATACATTGGAAAATAGTGATCTAAAGCCACATCACATGCCAATGTTTATAAAAGTAAATGGGTCATAATTATAAAGTTTGTCCTAACAATAGAAAAATTCATCACGAAGAAACATCCCAAAAATTATTCCGCCAAACAAAAAAGTAGGTCTTCCTATTCATTGTGGCCTATCAACAAACACAACAAATGTAATGTCATAATGTCAATCGAAACGACGCATCTCTTCTATTTCTTAGTGGCTTTTCAAAAAAAAGTGCAACCATCAACATAAATATTTTATCAAATGATTGATGTGCATGTGACACCCCGTCCAATTAAATATCGGGTGATCAGTCCTTTATAAAATTTATAACAGAATGTTCGGTTGGTTCATTCTTAGCATCATGTAACAAACCGTGATTTTGGCGACTCAGAAACTAAAGTTTTACGAAAATAAAATTTAATTGAATTGGAGAATTTTAAAATTTGGGAATTGAGGTTCAAAAATAGAGAACATTTCAAAGTATTTCGGATGATGATTTTGAGGGTACCATTGATCCCTGAAGGGTCGAGATAGTTAAAATGACTATCATTGGGTTTTATTTCGGCTCCGGAATGTTTTTACGTCAGTTTGACTCTTATTGGAGTAAACGAGTCATTTAAAGTGTGTATTAACATTTAAAATAAGGTTTATTGTTTTAAGGGATTTAAGGGCTTACGATTTGAGCCCTTCTCATTTATGAGAAGAGAGAAATAGAAGAGAAAGAGAAAGGAAGAGAGAAAGAAGAAGAAAAGAAGAGAGAGAGGAAGAAAAGCTTGGAGATTCCGGCCCAAACGCGACATCGAGGATGATCCAACCTCTACAAAATTGAGGCATGTGTTTAATCTTGGTAAATAAGTCATTTGTGTATTTCATTTCATAACTTGTTGGTTAAAGAAATGGATTTTGGTTATTAATATCATAACCTAAATTTTTGGGTTTAATCTTGAAATCTATGTTTAAAGAATGGGTTTAATGGTGTAGAAATGGTTGGGAGCAACTTTGGGTTTATTTATTGGCTTAGAATCATGTTGTGATGAAGGTTTGGGTGTTAGAAGAGAAATTTTAGGGTTTAGAATTCGTGGGTTTCTATGAAGAAGAAGAACCCTTCAAATTCTGCAGACCCGAATCGATTCACCCCATAAGCGAATCGATTCGGCCTAAGCAAAATTGGCAGGTCTGCATTAACCGAATCAATTGGGACCCAAGGTGAATCTATTCGGCCAGAGACAGAAGCCCAGGTCTTTGGACCCGAATCGATTCGCCTTGGAGGACGAATGGATTTGGAAACATGGTTGTTTTATGAAGTTTTCCTAGGATGATTTCAAACCCTTTTTGGTTGGGTTTATTATTTTGGGACATGATTATATGATGAAAGAAAGGTGTTTTGGAGACTTAGTAAAAATTTCTCACATTATGGGACCGCGGGTACTTTTCAAGTTATTTTGGGGGACTTATATCCATATAAATTGGAGAGGGTCATACCGATATAGGGGGAATCTCATTGAGAATGGGAGTCCTAATTAGAGGTCATAAGTGGGCCTAATTATGATGTAAGGATTGGGGTCGTTTCAAGAGAGTGGTAAGAGTATGATATGAAATTGTAGGCCGAGTGTGGTGCCGAATCCTTATGGTAAATAGGATTTTATTGAGATTATGGTTTGGGTACCGAAGAGTGAGAGGGGTCACGTATCCTTAGAAATTTTTAAATCAAGGAACAATCGGTAACCCAACCGGAGTAAGGGGTTCATATGATCAATCGAACCATAGGTGCAGTTGGGAACGATTTGGATTGTACTATCAACTAGAATAAGTGGTAGCATAAATTCTAGTCAGGATAGTTTATACATAATTGAGTGGAAGTAACCATTGGGATTCCAAGACTTGAAATGAAGTTGGGATAAGTTGAGTTTTGTAGACTATTAGTCATGTATATGCCAATGGTCAAATAGTACTAGCGATAATTATGTACTTTTGAATATAGAGGAGATGTGTAGTGATGCTTTCCTACACTAACTTTGGGTGATAACCCAAATGTTGAATATAAACATATATTTTGGGAGACTATTCATCATTGGAAAAATGGATGAATATGCTTCAAGTGAGGGATCGTATTCACATATCGAGGTAAATTAAATGAGTTTGGGGTGACGGCTAGTATACTGAGAATTATGTATACTTATAGTCGAGTTTATATATCTTATACATATGAACGAGAAATAGTTTGTGTATTTATATATATATATATATATATATATATATATATATGTGTGTGTGTGTGTGTGTGTGTGTGGATATGTGGATATATATCTGTATAGATATGAATATATGGATATATTTATGTTGTGAATATCTAAACCTTATGTGATGGTCTAATCATATGATTGGATCATATGGATGTATATATATTGTGCATGAGAATGATATATATACTTATGTGGTTAAGCGTACCCCACTCATGCTATCATCGGGATGTTTCTGCGCAGAGGGTGAGCATCCTGGCTCAAGGAGCAGGGTGTGGATATTCCCCAGGTCATAGTCGTCCATTGTGTTATTATGTGATATGCATTTCTTTCGGGGTGGGACATGGTGGGTATGTCTTGTCTCATTGAACGGTTAGGAGCTATGACCGCTTCCCGGGACGTCGTGTGTGTGTGTGTTTGGCCCTGATATCGGTGATATTGAGTCTGACCGTGGTCCCCAAGATAGTATGTGAGTAATGCCCTGGAAGATGATAGCATGGTGCAGTTTATCGGCGATATATATAGCCGGGTATATTATGTGCATGGCCATTGTACATCATATGAGGTATGTATACTTGGCTATGGGAATGGATGATTGTATATATATATATATACTAGTATATGCCCGTGCCTGAAGTCACGGCGAAAATTTCCCAAGTACATAATCGCAAAACAACAAAAATTTCCTAAGTACGTAATCGCAATAGAACAAAAATTTCTTAAGTACAAAATCGCAATACGATAAAAATATTGTTTCCCAATAAAACATCGATATATGGTGTCGCTTTTTTGGGTATTACATCATATCGTGTTCAAGATTTAAATTGTGTTCAAAATTTAAATTCGCTAAACGCGAAACAGCGACAATTTTTCACAGTATATAATAGCGAAACGCAAAAAAATTGAAGTGTAATTTTAAAACAATGTCAAATAGTCCAATAACATTCAAATAGTGTAGATTCATCAAATAAATTCACATATAATACAAAATATACAATATTCATCCATTGAATTCACATTGTGTCTCAAAAAAACAAAGTGTCAATTTTAAAAAAAAATTGGGCATAGCCTCCTTTGTTTATTGGACTATCCACCCTATTTAAGGGGTAACAACAAATCCAACAAATTTTTAAAAAAAATCCCAAATTTGACAGATTTAGGTAGCGGGCTACATCGGCTGAAGTTTGAGGAAGATTTAGGAAGCGGACTACATCGACGATGGAAGATTAAGTCCATGTTTGATTGGTCTTGAAATAAAACCTGAAACGAAAAGAAAAAAAATTAGTGTGAGTGGGGAAGGGGGAAGGGGGAGGGGGGAGGGGGCGGGGCAGGGCAGGGCAGGGGGCGTGTGTGTGCACGTGAGTGGGGAAGGGGGAGGGGACGGGGTAGGGGGTGCGTGTGCGTGTGCGTGTGCATGTATGTGATTAGGCATAAATTCTTCCTAATTTATCCCTTAATTTCGGTACTGTAATCACCTCGAATAACGTAATTGGATTGACTTTATATCATAATCTTGTTATTGACTTATCCTAACAAGTACACCGAGTTTCTGGTATTTCGTTATGATTTTACAGGTATCTAATGTCAAGAAATGGAAGAAGGAAACCGAAAGAATAGAGAAAGTCAACGAGAAAAGTCAAAAGGGCAAAATAGTCATTTCTGCCCAGAATCCGGATGAGGTACCTAAAGAGAAGTTGAAGGTATCATCCTCACTAGCATCTAGGAAGAAATGGTACCTCAATCGGATACTCGGAGCAAAAGATATGGGCAGTCAAAGTTTGAGAGAAAAGTCAAATAGGCAGACCGGTCCGCCCTCAACCCGGACCGGTCCGCCCTGCAAACTCCAGAGGGCTGTGAACCGAAGGCAAACCGAAGAGCACAAAAATTAAAAGAACTGATCCGCCCCGGATCGGTCCGCCTGGAAAATAAAAGAACCGATCCGCTTTAAAGGCAGACCGATCCGCTTAAGGGCCGGACCGGTCCGCCCATCGAGATTTTGTTTTCTGATTCTCCTCTATTGACTCCGACTTATACTCAACTTCTTGGAATTTCGTTTAGGGTATAAAAACCCGAAATATATTCATTGTAGAAGAGGCTAGAACATGGGGAGTTAATTTTAATTTCTCATTTTCTTCCACAAACCCTAGCTGTAGATACAATTTCCAGTTTTATTCAAGGATTGAAGGTTTATTCAAAGTTTGTGTGATCATCTAGTTTATTCATTGCTGCAATTGTTCTTTGGGTAATTTTAGTAATTTGTTTCTTCTTTGTGATTCTATTCTACAGTATTCCATCAATTGTCTCTAGATTAATCATGAACACTTGCATGTTTAACACTGTTTTCATCATTTTCGGTATGTCCGGCTAGATTTCTAAGGTCGGGTTACATGAACCCAACCGGATGTAGTCATTGCACGTATAAAGTTATTCCTCTGAATTTAGTAATTAATTTTGACCGTATTTCGTAGGGACACAACAATTGTAGGTCTAAATATCTCGTTTGCCCCTGGGTAACCGAGATGATTGAGAATACAATTCGAGTGTCGTTATCGTGATACTGATTTACTCGTCCTTTGATTAAGTATGACGCGGGCTTGAACCTCGTATACGTAATGCTTGGGAGTACTAAATTCCGGGTCAAATTAATTAGATAAATTTATGATTAATATTATACTGCAATACACTAGGGTTGGGGGATTGTATTCCCGTCCTGTTTTTCCATCATCTCATTTAAAAGTTCAATTCAATCCTTCATTCTTAATCTTGGTCATTTAGTTAGCTGCATTTTTCACCATACTTTCATAATTGCATTTAGTGTAATCGAATCCCAAAAACCAAAAATCAATCTTTTCATTCCTTTTTAGAGTCATTGTTAGGATTCCTCCGTCTTATTCCATCGTCACAACTTTTGTTGTCCTTCTTCCCTGAGGATCGATACCCGACTTGTCGGATTATTACTTGAACGACAGGCTTGCACTTGAGCCTAGAGAGTACACACTTTAGAGACACATTCTGAGTCGTGTCAAGTTTTTGGCGCCGTTGCCGGGGAAGATAGGTAGACTTAGGATTAGATCGAGTTAATCCAAAGCTTTGACCAAAAATTCAAAAATCCAAAAAAATCAAAAAAAAAAAAAAAGAAAAAGCACAAAAAGATTCACCACCATCTCTCACAAACTTAATGCAAAATTCTGAAACCACTCCCACGCCCCATAATACTCCAACCAGCATTCACGAAAATCCACTTGTTGAGTATAATTCTGATAGTCCCCACACTCCACAAGCCCCACAGTTCTGGATCCCACCTCCCACACCGTCACACTCAATCTCTAGCAACACTCCTTTCTCCTTCGTAGGACACACGTCGTGCACACCCAGTGAGAGCACCGAATCGTCAAGTGAGAGAGAGATGTCGCCGCACAGTAATGCAACTACCGGTGAGGAAGAGCCTCCGTACCGTCCGTTGAGAGAATTCTTATATCCCGAGCGCACTGTCACTCCGGGATGCATTATACTCCCGTATAATGTCGGGCAGTTCCGATTCAAAAATGGGATGATCCAAATGCTACCACACTATCACGGTATGGATTCAGAAAAGGCATACCTACATATACGGGAATTTGAGGACGTGTGTGATACCCTCAAAGATCAAACTTGCACACAGGAGGTGATTCGCCTCAAACTCTTCCCGTTCTCGTTAAAAGATAAAGCTAAGACCTGGCTGTGGTCTTTACCTCCGAGCTCGATTCCATCGTGCAACGAGTTACAATCCAGATTTCTCAAGAAGTTCTTTCCACCACATCGAACAATCTCCATAAAGGCTCAGATTCAATCGTTCAGGCAATTAGATAATGAGCCATTCCATCGATGTTTTGAGCGTTTCAATGAGTTAACTGCTTCATGCCCCCATCATGGATTTGATACAGCCTAAATCATTTCCTTCCTCTATAATGGGTTGAACCTTAACTCCAAGCAACTCATTGAAACCATGGGTAGTGGTCCGTTTATCGAGCTAGATTGCCACGATGCTGAGCTTCACCTGAGGTATGTCTCCGAGACTACCTAATCCTGGGATATTTCTGATCCTAATGCTCAGAATCAAAATCGTCAAGCGACCACCACTCCATCGGCATCCGGCCTACACCATGTTGATAAGACCTCTATGTCGGACTGTCGGTTAGACTCCCTTGAGAAAGGATTTCGAGATTTATGCGAGGTAGTTGGATCTATCAAGAATCCCGTCGAAAAGGTGTGTGCGATTTGTGAGGCGGGACATTCAACTAAGGAATGCCCGACGATACCCGCCTGCAAAGTAATGTTGCAGGAGCAAGTTAGTGGTATAGGAGGCTTTAAGGGTAATTTCGGTGCCCCGCACGGGATTCATACAACCCTTCGTGGAAAAATCATCCCGGATTTAGCAACGGGCAACAACATGCCGCTATGAACCCTCGTTCGCATGTTGCCCCTCCTCCTCCACAACAATTTCAACAAGCTCCACACATGCAAGGTCATGTGCAAGCACCGTCACCCCATGGAAATTATCTCCCGCCACAGCGGAGAACTCTCGAGGATACGATGAATCAATTCATCACTAGACAGGCCGCAACCAATGCCAAATATGATCGTCTAATTGGCAACATAAATGCGAACCTGTCCAAGATTTAATCCTCGTTGAGCGTTCAAGAAAAGGGCAAGTTCCCTACCCAGGGCCAAAGACCTCCCCAAGGTCAAACTAGTGTTAGCTCCACCTCTACCGATCATCAGGAGCAATGTCAAGTTGTGACCACTCTTCGTAGTGGGAGAGTCGTTGATTTATCACCTCCCTGTAATACCCCGCATTTTCTGTGTTATTTATTTTTGGGGATTAATTGAATTAAACGTTTATTAATTGGAAATTAATCCGGATTAAAAATATTAACGAGATGTGAGTTAGTATTTTATTATAATGTGTATACTTGGCATTATATGAATATTGGTAATATTGAAATTGTCGTGAGATTTATATACGGCAATTTGGGAATTTTGTTTGACGCGTGTGACCGCCACGTCATGGTATTTTATTAATAAATTAAAAAGTGAATTTTAGTTCCATTAACCGTATGGTCGTTTTGAGTGCTCCAACGCGTCCGGAAGGGTCGAGATAGTCAGAAAACACTAGCCAGAAGTTTAGTTTGGGTCCCGGGGTATTTTTGGACCATACCGGCATCATAAAGGGCATTTTGGTAATTTGTATTTTTGGGAATTAAAAAGTGACGACAATTGGGATTTCAATCTGACTATTTCTTTAACCCACTTAACCCACTAACTACACTATGTGACAATATGGGCTACGGGAGAAGTTGATATACCATTCCAACTTACCAAAAACCAAAACACACCTCCATATCTCCATTGTCTTCAACCTTGGGAAGAGCTTGTGAGAGAGAGAGAGAGAAGGAAAGAATTCTGCAGAAAGAGAGAGAGAGGACAGACTTAACTTCAGGATTCAACACCAAATTCAGAGATAAATTAAGGCAAGTGATTTAAACCCATTTGATTCAAGATATGTTTTCATGTTTAGGAATTTTCGAAATTATTCTTGGGAGATGATTTAGACCCATAAATTGGAAGTTAAAATCTTGGATATATGTTAGGAATTGCATGTAGTAATATTCTGGACGAAATTTATGATCTAAACAGAACCTTTGATGATTTAAAAATGGAGTTAGAAGGAGTTTAAGGATGTTCTTGAATGGAAGAAATCTGGAAAATTATTTTGATGTAGTTTTGATCTAAACTAAGCCTTTAAATGATGAATTAAGGGACTTAGAATGTTAATACTGTTGTAGGATGATAGTATAATGTTATAGTAACCTTGTCTTGGAGTTTCATGCTTAAAAATGGAGTTTTGGGACGAAACTGTGACTGCAAAACGAAGCAGCCCGTAACAGACCTGGTGCGATCGATCGATCGACATTCATCAGTCGATCGATCGACCACCATCGATCGATCGAAGGTAAAGGTCGATCGATCGACCTTCCCAGAATGAATAAATTTTTCCTTAATTAAATTTTAATGGTGTTAACCCTTGGATAATATTATTGGAGACATTGTGAATACCCTTAACCTTAAGGAAGACCAGTAGACATGATTATGAGATTGGACTTTAATTGGAATTTAATTTAAGGAATTATTCTAAATTAACGAAATTCGTTATGTGAGATAATATTTAGGTTAATAGTGAAAATTTGAATAATTTGATGGAATAAGGTTTGGGTCAGAAGTAAAGATCTTAGGTATAAAGATGTTATAGGTGTAAATAATGGGAACTTAATAGTCCATTTGAGATAGGTTTTAAGTTAAGAAATTACGACGTGAGACGTGTCGACTATTTAATTTATATATTATCGGGATACTTGAAATATTTGAATTTAGAATAATGGTATAAAGATGTAGAGAATACCTTTATTAATATCGAGATATCTAAGATGTGTGAATGCTTAGTATATAACTTTATGTGTATGACATACCTACCATACTTGCTATCACAGGAGGTTTACGTTCACTTAGGGCCTTCTTATCCTTGTGTTGCCCGGATTTAGATTGGTTACCTCGATGAACATAAGTCATAGAAGGACTTATTGTGATATTAATAAGTCTGCTGATCGTGGGAGCGTAGGTATGTGCGTGACCCATGTGATGGTGACTGTGTTCGCCTCGACTATTTGTGATGTTGTTATCTGAACAATTCCTGAGAGATTCGGAATGTGTGATCCTTATGTACGTGATGTACCGGGATGGATAGCAGAGTATGTGTGCACCGTAGCTTAGCCTCGGGGTGCTTGTATTGTATATATATATGATGTGAATAATATACGGTTAAAGGAAAAAGGAAATTGTTATGTTTAATTGTGAGTATAGTTATGGTAATGTTGTGAAAAGATAAAAAGAGAGAACTTATATCTATAAATGGTTTTGTAAATAATTGGGAATCCGAGAATTAAAGTAGAACTCTCTATTTGATTGTTAAGATTGGAAATTAAACGTGAACCGAGTAGTAGCGTTAGAAACTCTTCAGAATTAGATAGTTATGAGATAACACATGAATGGGTACAGGAACGTTAGGAGTGCACAGTTAGACGAGAGGTGAGTATCTCATGTGAGAGCACGTCCTAACATGTATTTTGTATATACTGTTTTAAATGTTTTTAAAGCACTTGCAGGTTTTTAAAATATCTCCACATTCGGGCTCTGACCCGTTTGCTTTCAAATCTACTTTTTGTAAAACCATTTTAGGTGCCCAGCCACAAGGACACCATGCATAGGATTCTTACTCAGATGACGAGCTGTAGCTGTTTGTGGGAGCTACAGGGATTTGCTTTTAGACGCTTATATCATTTGGATTCCTTACTCAGTATTCCTCAATTGTAGGGCATGTTGCCCAAATTCTATTAGATACTTTTCCATTTCAGTTTTCAGACTTTGGCATGTATTCATTCAGTATTCAGTATTTCGTTAGTTACTTCAGTTGTGGGATTATGTTGTGAGGAGTTTTCCTCTAGATTTACTTATATCATATGATGGTTATTCTATTTACATTCATTATGGTGAATGGTGTTATTATTCTTCTTTACACTTGTTGCATGTTAATCAGACTTTAATTAAAATTTGGCACTTACTTTTTAAATACTAGGTGGTTAGTAATTATAAAAATGTTTTCGACAGTGATGCTATTAACTGAGACAACTTGGCGTTTTGATTTAATTTAATAAAGGAGTAGCTACCCGGTATTTAATTAGTCGGGGTGTCACAGGTGGTATCAGAGCATCAGGTTCTAGTGTCCTTTAGGAACTGTACGGCTTATTATGTTTCCGCTGAGCTTTCTTTGATATAGAGTCCTAATACTAGGAATGTTGTATTAATCTTTTTACATTGGGAATTCGTACTTCCGCGATTTGTTTATTTGAATGATGAACTCATCCAAATTTACTTAAATTTTCAGATGGACCGTCCTGAAGAACTAGCTAAAACGGTTAAGGGAGTCAATGGACAAGATTGACTCACACCTCAGGTATCTCCAGAAAGGATATCAACCGCTGAGTTAGCAGGTATCGTGGCACAAGCAGTTACCACTGTAGTTCTACAATACCAAGAACGCAGCATACAACTTAAAAGAGGCAAAAGACCTAGAGAGGATAGCCAGATGCATGTGAATAAAACTGAAAAATGTGCGAAGACCCCGAAATTTCGACAACAAACTACCCAAGACCGAGTCAGTTCTAATCAACAGCGTGGTAAGTTGAAGCAATTTCGAAAGGGGAATAAGGTCCCGAGTCAGCAAGACCGACACCGTCAACCGCAAGGTCAGAAGGGGAGTTATTTCAAAGGCCGATGTTTCATATGTGGCAAACATGGCCATAAACGCCAGGATTGTCCAGATAGGGGCAGGACTCCACAACAACAGGGTGTCCGACAGGAGTTGCAGAGGCCTATGTTTTCCACCGCCCTCCCAGCACCAGCTCAAGTACTAGCACTAACAACTTTTCCTGTAGCTCCAGTGCAGCAGGGGCAGTTATAGTACAGACATATCTATAATATCAACCAGGCAGCCGCCCCACAGGCACCACCTGCGATTTGGGGTATGTTATTCTATCCACGAGACTTTTGGGTTGAACTTTGTTTGTTACTGGGATAACTCAATTGTTTTATAATTACATATTAAGCGAAAACCTTAGGGTTATTAACCACAGTATTGAGCACTGTAACGTAGGTAGACTCACCCCTGGGGAAATGGTTCATTTCTTTATATGCCGGGAAGTGGGAGTAGAGATTGGTAAATTGATATTACCTAAAAATATGTTAGTATTAGAGATGACCGAGTATGATGCCATTATTGGTATGAATTGGCTTATTCCGTACCGAGCCATGATTGATTGTTTTAGTAGGAGTATTATCTTTGCTATTCTGAGGCAAGAGATGTTTGTAGTGGCGATGCCTCGCCCAGAGGGAGGCTCGACCGCTCATTTATATTACATTGAGGAGAATACCTCTAAGGAGGTTGTGATTCCTTTAGATTCGATCCCAGTTGTCAGGGAATATTCTGATGTGTTTCAGGAGATACCAGGACTACCCCCAGTCGAGAGATAGACTTCGTTATAGACTTGTTACCAGATACGAGACCTATAGCACGAGCAGCGTACCGTATGGATCCAGCTGAGATGAGGGAGTTACGGGATCAGATTGAACAGTTGTTGGGTCAGGGGTTTATTCGAAGGAGTACTTCACCATGGGGTGCCCCTGTGTTGTTCGTGAAGAAGAGAGATGGTTCACTGAGATTGTGTGTGGACTACCGGGAGTTAAACAAGGTCACGATACAGAATAAGTATCTGTTACCTCGAATCGATGACCTATTCGACCAGTTGAGAGGAGCTTCTTGCTTCACAAAGATTGATTTGCGATCTGGTTACC
The DNA here is from genome assembly GCA_949130495.1 of Sambucus nigra. Taxonomy (NCBI): domain Eukaryota; kingdom Viridiplantae; phylum Streptophyta; class Magnoliopsida; order Dipsacales; family Adoxaceae; genus Sambucus; species Sambucus nigra. The sequence goes on along the minus strand of OX422215.1, from coordinate 316,907,361 downwards.
ATCAGTTGCGTATTAGGGAGGAAGACGTCTCGAAGACTGCGTTCTTATCGAGATATGGCTCTTACGAGTTTCGAGTTATGCCATTTGGTTTGACCAACGCTCCAGCATCATGTATGAACTTGATGAATAGGGTGTTCAGGGATTTCCTAGACCAGTTTGTCATTGTCTTCATCGATGATATTTTGGTTTACTCCCAGATTGAGGAGGAGCACGCCGAGCACTTGAGGCTAGTTTTGCAGACACTGCGCCAGAATGAGTTGTATGCAAAATATGAGAAGTGCGGGTTTTGGCTAAAGGAGGTTCAGTTTTTGGGGCATATTATTTCCGACCGGGGAATATCGGTTGATCCGGGAAAGGTATCCGCGGTGAGGGAGTGGGGACAGCCCACGACACTGACGGAGATCCGTAGTTTCTTGGGCTTAGAAGGATACTACAGGAGGTTTATTCGGGGTTTCTCCATGATAGCGGGTTCCATGACACATCTAAACCGTAATGGTGTGCCGTTCATTTGGAGTGATGCCTGTCAGTTGGCATTTGATGAGTTGAAGGTCAAGTTAACCTCAACACCTGTGTTAGCATTGCCAAGACCGAGAGTTGAGTATCTTGTTTACACCGATGCATCCTTACAAGGACTTGGAGGTGTACTACAGTAGGAGAGTCATGCCATAGCTTATGCTTCCCGTAAGCTTAAGCCTCACGAGAAGAATTACCCTACCCATGACTTGGAGTTAGCGGCAGTGGTATTTGCCCTTCGTATTTGGAGACATTACCTTTTGGGGGAGAAGTTTCGATTTTTCACGGATCACAAGTCCCTACAGTACCTATTCACGCAGAAGGAGTTGAATATGCGGCAACGGAGGTGGCTTGAATTCGTGAAAGAATATCAGTTCGATATCCAGTATCACCCGGGGAAGGCTAACGTGGTGGCAGACGCGTTGAGCCGTAGACCGGTAGATGAGGTGGCAGATGTGTGGAAAGCAAAGTGGAAAGAATTGGGACACCAGGATGCAGTGGCCCGATCATTCAGGTCTGTGATGACTGTTACACCACAGACTGTCACGAAGGTGGTGAAGGCATAAGCAAATGACTCGTTCTGTCAGGAGCAGATAGTTCGATTATTAGCAGAGGGAGCCGAATCCAATACCGTTAGCTCAGACGGGGGATTACGCTTCAATGGGAGAGGAAGGGGAGGAATTGCGGCATGAGGTAATGGCAGAGTCGCACGGCTCACGGTTCGCGGTACATCCCGGAGGGGACAAAATGTACCAAGACATGAGACGTCAGTATTGGTGGAGCGGAATGAAAAGAGATATTGCCGAGTTTGTTTCAAAATGCGCCACTTGTCAGCTCGTAAAAATGGATCATCAGAGACCGGCAGGACTACTACAGCCGTTAGAGGTCCCGATGTGGATGTGGGAGAGCATCTCTATGGACTTTATCACGGGGTTGCCTACGTCGCAGAGGGGTCACGACTCCATTTGGGTAATTGTGGACAGGTTGTCAAAAGTCGCTCATTTTCTACCCATAAGGATAGACTACGCTGCGGGACAGTATGCCCAGCTCTTTATTGCAGAGATAGTGAGACTTCACGGTGTGCCCTTAAATATCGTGTCTGACCGAGACAAGATATTTGTTTCACGGTTTTGGGAGAGTTTTCAGCAGGCCATGGGCACGGAGTTGCGGTTGAGTACGACGTACCAACCGCAGACCGATGGGCAGACCGAGCGCACAAATCAGATGTTGGAGGACATGCTATGTATGTGCACCATTGACTTTGAGGGTGGATGGAAGCAGTATCTTCCACTCGTGGAGTTTGCTTACAATAACTCCTACCAGTTCACCATTGGCATGGATCCATTTGAGGCGTTGTACGGTAGACCTTGTCGTTCCCCAGCATGTTGGTTGGAGGTGGGGGACAACAAACTACTTGAGCCGGAAGTGATTCAGGATACTTCGGCAAGGATAGAATTGATTCGAAGTCGCATTCGGGTAGCTCAGGACATACACAAGAGTTATGCTGATGCGAAGAGATTCTTCAGAGAGTTCCAAGTGGGGGACCACGTTTTGCTCAGAGTATCTCCTATGAAGGGGATTATGCGTTTCGGGAAGAAAGGGAAGTTGGCACCGAGATATGTGGGACCATTTTCTATTACTGAGCGGATCGGACCAGTTGCGTATAGACTCGGGTTACCGTAGCATTTGCATCGGATTCACGATGTGTTTCATATTTCCTCGCTGAGGAAATACCTTAGAGATAATTTGGCTCATTCTCTCATTGCTGTGGAGAATATTGATCTCCATCCAGATAGCTCCTATGAGGAGGGGCCGATTGCTATTATAGACCAAAGTGAGCAGAAACTGCGGTCAAAGATAGTTCCGTTAGTACGTGTGCGGTGGCGACATCATAATGTCGAGGAGTCCACATGGGAGCGCGAGGCTGAGATGCGCGAACGTTATCCAGAGTTATTCTTACCAGGTACTTTCTAGTTCCGAATTTCGGGATGAAATTCAGTTATTAGGGGGGAAGTATGTAATACCCCGTATTTTCTGTGTTATTTATTTTTTGGGATTAATTGAATTAAACGTTTCTTAATTGGAAATTAATCCGGATTAAAAATATTAACGAGATGTGAGTTATTATTTTATTATAATGTGTATACTTGGCATTATATGAATATTGGTAATATTGAAATTGTCGTGAGATTTATATACGGCAATTTGGGAATTTTGTTTGACGCGTGTGACCGCCACGTCATGGTATTTTATTAATAAATTAAAAAGTGAATTTTAGTTCCATTAACCGTATGGTCGTTTTGAGTGCTCCAACGCGTCCGGAAGGGTCGAGATAGTCAGAAAACACTAGCCGGAAGTTTAGTTTGGGTCCTGGGGTATTTTTGGACCATACCGGCATCATAAAGGGCATTTTGGTAATTTGTATTTTTGGGAATTAAAAAGTGACGAAAATTGGGATTTCAATCTGACTATTTCTTTAACCCACTTAACCCACTAACTACACTATGTGACAATATGGGCTACGGGAGAAGTTGATATACCATTCCAACTTACCAAAAACCAAAACACACCTCCATATCTCCATTGTCTTCAACCTTGGGAAGAGCTTGAGAGAGAGAGAGAGAGAAGGAAAGAATTCTGTAGAAAGAGAGAGAGAGGACAGACTTAACTTCAATATTCAACACCAAATTCAAAGATAAATTAAGGCAAGTGATTTAAACCGATTTGATTCAAGATATGTTTTCATGTTTAGGAATTTTCGAAATTATTCTTGGGAGATGAATTAGACCCATAAATTGGAAGTTAAAATCTTGGATATATGTTAGGAATTGCATGTAGTAATATTCTGGACAAAATTTATGTTCTAAACAGAACCTTTGATGATTTAAAAATGGAGTTAGAAGAAGTTTAAGGATGTTCTTGAATGGAAGAAATTTGGAAAATTATTTTGATGTAGTTTTGATCTAAACTAAGCCTTTAAATGATGAATTAAGGGACTTAGAATGTTAATACTGTTGTAGGATGATAGTATAATGTTATAGTAACCTTGTCTTGGAGTTTCATGCTTAAAAATGGAGTTTTGGGACGAAACTGTGACTGCAAAACGAAGCAGCCCGTAACAGACCTAGTGCGATCGATCGATCGACATTCAATAGTCGATCGATCGACCACCATCGATCGATCGAAGGTAAAGGTCGATCGATCGACCTTCCCAGAATGAATAAAGTTTTCCTTAATTAAATTTTAATGGTGTTAACCCTTGGATAATATTATTGGAGACATTGTGAATACCCTTAACCTTAAGGAAGACCAGTAGACATGATTATGAGATTGGACTTTAATTGGAATTTAATTTAAGGAATTATTCTAAATTGACAAAATTCGTTATGTGAGATAATATTTGGGTTAATAGTGCAAATTTGAATAATTTGATGGAATAAGGTTTGGGGCAGAAGTAAAGACCTTAGGTATAAAGATGTTATAGGTGTAAATAATGGGAACTTAATAGTCCATTTGAGATAGGTTTTAAGTTAAGAAATTACGACGTGAGACGTGTCGACTATTTAATTTATATATTATCGGGATACTTGAAATATTTGAATTTGGAATAATGGTATAAAGATGTAGAGAATACCTTTATTAATATCGAGATATCTAAGATGTGTGAATGCTTAGTATATAACTTTATGTGTATGACATACCTACCATACTTGCTATCACAGGAGGTTTACGTTCGCTTAGGGCCTTCTTATCCTTGTGTTGCCGGGATTTAGATTGGTTACCTCGATGAAAATAAGTCATAGAAGGACTTATTGTGATATTAATAAGTCTGCTGATCGTGGGAGCGTAGGTATGTGCATGACCCATGTGATGGTGACTGTGTTCGCCTCCACTATTTGTGATGTTGTTATCTGAGCAATTCCTGAGAGATTCGGAATGTGTGATCCTTATGTACGTGATGTACCAGGATGGATAGCAGAGTATGTGTGCACCGTAGCTTAGCCTCGGGGTGCTTGTATTGTATATATATATGATGTGAATAATATATGGTTAAAGGAAAAAGGAAATTGTTATGTTTAATTGTGAGTATAGTTATGGTAATGTTGTGAAAAGATAAAAAGAGAGAACTTATATCTATAAATGGTTTTGTAAATAATTGGGAATCCGAGAATTAAAGTAAAACTCTCTATTTGATTGTTAAGATTGGAAATTAAACGTGAACCGAGTAGTAGCGTTAGAAACTCTTCAGAATTAGATAGTTATGAGATAACACATGAATGGGTACAGGAACGTTAGGAGTGCACAGTTAGACGAGAGGTGAGTATCTCATGTGAGAGCACGTCCTAACATGTATTTTGCATATACTGTTTTAAATGTTTTTAAAGCACTTGCATGTTTTTAAAATATCTCCACATTCGGGCTCTGACCCGTTTGCTTTCAAATCTACTTTTTGTAAAACCATTTTAGATGCCCAGCCACAAGGACACCATGCGTAGGATTCTTACTCAGATGACGAGCTGTAGCTGTTTGTGGGAGCTACAGGGATTTGCTTTTAGACGCTTATATCATTTGGATTCCTTACTCAGTATTCCTCAATTGTAGGGCATGTTGCCCAAATTCTATTAGATACTTTTCCATTTCAGTTTTCAGACTTTGGCATGTATTCATTCAGTATTCAGTATTTCGTTAGTTACTTCAGTTGTGGGATTATGTTGTGAGGAGTTTTCCTCTAGATTTACTTATATCATATGATGGTTATTCTATTTACATTCATTATGGTGAATGGTGTTATTATTCTTCTTTACACTTGTTGCATGTTAATCAGACTTTAATTAAAATTTGGCACTTACTTTTTAAATACTAGGTGGTTAGTAATTATAAAAATGTTTTCGACAGTGATGCTATTAACTGAGCCAACTTGGCGTTTTGATTTAATTTAATAAAGGAGTAGCTACTCGGTATTTAATTAGTTGGGGTGTCACACTCCCCCACACGACACAACCAAAGATAAGGTGATTTCGCCCAGCACGAAAGAGGCCGAAGATGTCACCTCAAATGAGAGTGATAAAGATGACACTAGTGAGCCCGAGGTAGTAGTGAAACCACCCTCCGCGGCACCGTTTCCTCAAAGGTTGATTCCTTCCCAGAAAGGATACCCACGTGATGACTTGCTAGAAATACTAAAGCAAGTGAAGCTGAATTTACCATTCCTCGATGCCATCAAACAAATTCCAGCTTATGCAAAAGTCATCAAAGATTTGTTGACGGTAAAAAGGAAGATGAAAGTAAAGAAGAATGTCTTCCTAGCACAGAACGTGAGCTCTATCCTACTCAATGAGCTCCCTCCTAAATTCAAAGATCCCGGTGCACCCACCATTTCCTGCATCATTGGAGAGAACAAAATTGAAAAACCTTACTAGACTTGGGAGCAAGTGTCAATATTCTCCCTTACTCCATCTATAGGCAACTTGATTTGGGCGACCTCAAGCCCACAATAATCACTCTCCAATTAGCGTATCGAACTGTGAAGGTCCCACGAGGTGTAGTAGAGGACGTGATCGTTCAAGTTGACACTTTCTACTTCCCGGTAGACTTTATCATTTGGGACACGGAGCATTCCTTAATCTCGACCAATCATGTTCCCATCATTCTCGGGTGCCCATTCTTAGCAACAGCTAACGCTATTATTAACACAAGGAATGGGCGAATGCAGCTCACTTTTGGGAATATGACATTGGAGACCAACATCTTCAGCATAGCCCAACATACGGGAGAGGAAGATGATATTCACGCGGTGAGTCTCATAGATGAGATAGTAGAGGAGTACATTGAGGAGAATTGTTGTGGCGATGCCTTAGGATCCTGTCTGGTTTCGAGCAATGAGAGTGAGGGGACGTATACTGAGTACGAGAGGGAAATTGGGGAGTTAAGAGAGTTACTCGATGAGAGAGCGTCGGACTAGGACGCGAGAGATGTGAATTGGGTTTCTAGATTCGAGGAGTTACCACCACGGGATACACGCGTTGTTCCCTCCGACGAGAAGTTTCCAACTCTTGAATTAAAGAAACTCCCCTCCCATATCAAATATGCATACTTAGGAGAGGATGAGACATTTCCTGTTGTTATCTCCTCTAGCCTAGACGCCGAGCAGGAGGGTAAGTTGTTAAAAATTTTGAGGAAGCACCTTAGTGTTTTTGGTTGGTGTATAGCTGATTTGAAGGGGATAAGTCCTCTGATTTGCACCCACAAGATTCACCTCAAAGAGGATGTCAAACCCTCTAGAGAAATGCAAAGAAGACTGGACCCCAACATGAAAGAAGTTGTGAGAACCGAGATCATTAAACTATTAGATGCCGGGATTATCTACCCAATCTCGAATAGCAAATGGGTGAGTCCTATTCAAGTCGTCCCGAAGAAGTCGGGTATGACTGTGATTGAGAATGCTAAGGGAGAGCTTATTCCCCAACGCACCACCACCGGTTGGCGTGTTTGCATTGATTATCGGAAACTCAATGCGGGAACAAGAAAAGATCATTTCCCCTTGCCATTCATTGATCAAATGCTTGAGAGAGTTGCGGGACACCCATATTATTGCTTCCTTGATGGTTATTCCGGATATAACCAGATTGAGGTAGATGTACTTGACCAAGAGAAGACGACATTCACTTGTCCTTTTGGTACGTTTGCCTACAAACGTATGCCATTCGGCTTGTGTAATGCACCCGCGACTTTTCAACTGTGCATGTTGAGCTTATTTAGTGACATGGTCGAAAGAGAACTTGAGGTGTTCATGGACGATTTCAGCGTTTTTGGCACCTCTTTCGATCTTTGTCTAGAAAAATTGGAACAAGTGCTTGCGAGATGTGTGGAGAAGAACTTAGTGCTGAATTAGTAGAAGTGCCATTTCATGGTCACTGAAGGAATAGTTCTTGGCCACATAGTATCATCTAAAGGCATAGAGGTTGATAGGGCTAAGATAGATGTTATAGATGACCTTCCCCCACCGAGATCGCTTAAAGACATGCGCTCATTTTTGGGTCACGTCGGGTTTTATCGCAGGTTCATTAAGGACTTTAGCGCTATTTCTAGACCCTTAAGCAACCTTCTCATGAAGGACAACCCGTTTGAGTGGACCGAGGCATACCAAGACTCCTTTAACAAATTAAAGAACATGCTCATGTCCGCTCCCATCATGCAAGTTCCGGATTGGTCTCTACCATTCGAACTCATGTGTGATGCAAGCGATTACGCGATTGGGGCCGTTTTGGGCCAACGTCAAGATAAACAAGCTCATGTCATCTACTACGCTAGCCGGACCCTTACCGGACCTCAACTCAACTACTCTACCACGGAGAAGGAGTTGCTAGCAGTAGTCTTTGCCCTTGATAAGTTTAGATCGTATCTCATTGGTTCTCCTATAATTGTCTTCACTGACCACGCGGCTTTAAAGTATCTACTTGCGAAGAAAGACGCCAAGCCGCGCCTCATAAGGTGGATCCTACTCCTACAAGAGTTCAATCTCTCTATCAAAGATAAGAAAGGAGTAGAAAACGTCGTTGCCGACCATTTGTCTCGGCTTTCGTCCGACGTACCTAGTGATCCCATACCCATAGACGAGTATTTTCCGGATGAGAAACTCTTTGCTACTTCTTCATATCCCTGGTTTGCGGACATAGTGAACTATCTTGTCACGGGAGCCGTCCCACCCGATTGGACACCGCAAGATAAGAAGAGGTTTCTTACTTGGTCGCGCATGTTCTTCTACGATGATCCCTTACTCTTTAAATACTGCGCCGACCAAATCATCCGACGATGTGTACCGGATGACGAGATTCCAAAGGTCATCCAGTTTTGTCATTCAGAAGCATGTGGAGGCCACTTCTCAGCGAAAAAGACGGACGCTAAAATTCTGCAATGCGGCCTCTATTGGCCCACAATCTTCTGGGATGCAAATGACGCTTGCAAGTCATGCAATAGGTGCCAACGGATGGGAGCCATCTCTCGCCGCGACATGATGCCCCTTACCCCCATACTCATCATTGAGATATTCGATTGTTGGGGTATTGACTTCATGGGTCCCTTCCCCCCATCCTTTGGTTTCCTATACATCCTAGTCGCGGTAGACTACGTTTCTAAATGGGTAGAAGCTATAGCTACTAAGACTAATGACAGCAAGGTGGTGATAAAGTTCCTACAGGAACACATACTTTCTCGCTTCGACGCACCGAAAGCAATAATTAGCGACAATGGCACGCACTTTCGCAATAGGCCATTTGAAAAGCTCATGAGAAAGTATGGCGTCGTCCACAAGGTTGGAACGACGTATCACCCACAAACAAATGGGCAGGCCGAACTAGCGAATCGTGAGATCAAGAACATTCTCGAGAAGACCGTCAATCCTAACCGGAAAGATTGGTCAATTAGACTGAACGATTCGCTATGGGCCTATCGCACCGCATACAAAAATTAGCTTGGCATGTCCCCTTTCCGCTTCATGTATGGAAAGCCTTGCCATCTCCCCGTGGAGTTAGAACACAAAGCGTATTGGGCAATTAAGGAGGTCAATTATGCCATGGATAAAGCCGGTGAAGCTCGCAAGCTTCAAATAAATGAGTTAGAGGAGATACGCAATGATGCGTATGAGAATGCCAAAATTGCTAAAGAAAGGATGAAACTCGCTCACGATAGCATCATTAGACTGAAAGATTTTCTTCCCGGGAAAAAAGTTCTTCTCTATAACTCTCGGCTTCATCTCTTTCCGGGCAAGTTGCGGTCGCGATGGTCTGGCCCGTTTGTTGTCAAGAATGTTTTCCCCTACGGAGCTGTCGAATTAGAAGATTTAAAAGGGGGAACTACATTCAAAGTTAATGGACAACGCCTAAAGCCATATCTTGAGGCGTGTGAAGAGGAAGTCGACACCGTTTGGTTATCGGACCCCGTTTACGGGGTAGAGTGAACAGTTTCAGTTAGGTCGTCACACCCCCGACGCGTATGGGGTGAGAGTCGTGTGTGTTAGTGAGTGTCGTTAGGATTTTGGTACATTCAGGGTTAGCATGTGCAGGTTCCGGATTTTGAGCAATTCGGGTGACCGGTGATGTTGAGAGGTCCTTAGTCTATATTTGGAGAGGAGCGTGTTTTAAGAGTACAATATTTCGAGGAAGAGAGGTTGAAATCCAGTTTCAGGGAAATTCCAGCCAAAAATCCCCAAGCCGGACCGGTCCGCCCCGGACCGGTTCCTTTAATTTCAAGGCGGACCGGTCCGCCTGTCGAATTTCCTAAAAATTAAAGACCCGGACCGGTCCGCCCCTGGACCGGACCGGTCCGCCTTCTGCAGATTCGTTGAATCTCTTCTTCCCATGCACCCCCTTCTCCCCAATAGCCACCCTTCCCCCCATTTCGGTTTCCCACACCCCGATACATCCCTTTCCCTCCAAAACCCTTTTCCCTCCACATCCATTTCCCTCCAACTCCCCTCCCCTCCACTATAAATACAACCCTACCCCTCCTCTTCTCTTCACACCTCAAACACCACTTCTCTCCCCTCTCTCTCCAGATTTCTTCAGTTCCTTCTCTCTACCTAGTCTCCATGGCCCCCCGTGCTCCTCCCACCAAATACGCATCCACCGACATCCTATACTCCGGGAGCAACGAGTTCCGCTACCGCCAAGAGGAGCGATGGTGCACCAACTTTTTCGGGTCAAACCGCAAACTCCATATGGAGCGCACGGTCCAATGGAATGCGCTGCCCAATTCTGTCACGGCCCTATTCATGGCCCGGGGGTGGTGTTGTTTCCTTAACGAACCCCATGACGCCGTGTGGGCTTCCGAGGTCCGCTTATTCTATGGCACACTCGTGCGGATGGACCAATTTGAGGCCCAAGCTTACGTCGATGGGATGGTCGTTCCCTTCTCCTTAGCCATTCTCACGGCTAAATTGGCCACCTTTGGCGTTCCGGACCCCCAAGACTACACCTATCCACGGAACATTCCTCCGGTTGCGAAGAACGTCATCATGGAGCGCATTGCTCCAAACGTGGCTTGGATGGGCCAAACCGTCGCGGTTGGACGACTCAATGAAACGGCGCGCCTCACTTTCCAAATCATATGCGCCAACATCCTTCAAACGTCCAACGATTCCGCCATGAGGCCTCGGCAGGCCACCTTAACCTACCATCTCTTCGATCCTCAAACCACCATCCATTTGGCCCGCACATTGTACGCCGACATCATCACCGCTTCTTTGGATGAGAAGGGCACCGCCCCTTTGCCCTATGCCCGTCTGATCACGTCTATCCTCCTAGACGCCGACATTGAGGCCCCTGCCGATCGCACCCGGATTCCCGGTCCCTTTGGACAAGGCACTCGCACTAAGAGTTCCAAACAGCTCGCCATAATCCGGGCACGGCGAGGTCATGATAGCGAGGAAGAGGCTTCCTCGAAAGAGAGCGCGGACGAGGAGGCCGCCGAAGCGGACATTGAGATGGGTGACGTCGCCGCCGACGACGAGTCGGCGGACGAAGAGGATGACCCGGACTTTGAGTGGGCGGGTACTGATATTTCGACCCGGCTGTCCAACCTTGAGACCCGATTCAGGAACTTTGAGAACAAGTTCGACACCTTTGTGATTGACTACCAACGAGATCAGAATCGGGCGGCTCGAAGGCAAGCGGATATCTACCGACGCCTAGGGGATCATTATGAGCCACTCCCATCGCATTTTCAAGACCCCTATGGCCCCGACGCGCCCAGCTCCTCCCATTTCCCTCCCCCGTGATATTTTGGTTGCTTATGACTATTTTGATGTATTTCTTCTCACATCCTACATATGTTGAATTCCTGTTTGTACCACAGTCGTATGCTATAAAAAGTTGCATTTTTATATATTTGTTTGTTTTAATTATTGCACTTCTTATTTTGCCTTATTTAGATTTTAGTCCTTTTTGCTTGAGGACAATGCAAAAGTCTAAGTTAGGGGGGGTCACAAGTGCATATTTCTAAAACTTCACAAATTTTCAAAAATGCCCAAAATTTCCAAAAAAAAAAATCATAAAATGTTGAAAAATCCAAAAATATTTTTGTTCAAAATAAATAAAAATTGGAATTCAAATTTTTTCAAAAATATCATTAAAAGTCAAAAAATTGGAGTCTCAAAGTGTAAAAAGTCAACATACACAGAGCCGAAATTGACTAAAGATGGAAATTGAGCGAAAATTGACGACTTAACGAATAAATGTGGAGATTAACAAACCCGGTGAGATTCGAGCCTATCACGTTTTACGAGATTTTAAATCAATCCGAGTTAATTGTTAACTCAAAGTTCTTTTTAGCGCTTAATAAGTTGTCAAGGATCTCAATCCTTTCATTTTGATCAGTTTTGAAAAATGTGTGCAATGTTGCCTTGAAAATCATGCCAAATTAGTCTCTAAACTTAAATTCACCTCGAAACGCATATGGTAACGCAATTGGCATTTTGGACAATGAAGTAGGCCCTCGTTTGTCACCCAAAAAATATTGGCCAGAAAAAGTAGCGAAAAATTACCCTTTGCAACCCAAATTGAGCCGAATAATTTTCCCTTTCGTTTGACAACCCGAAAAACCCAAAATAGCCCGGAATTGTGAAAAATGAAAAAAATTCAGAATTTAAGACCGAAAAGTGCAACAGAAAGGGGAAAGAAAAAAAAATAGAAGAATGCTCAACAAAAATAGAAAGAAAAAAAGAAAAGAAAGAAGAAAAAAATGAGCAATAGCCCGAAAAATGCACAAATGGACATCACGAATGACTTTTCCAATTCCAACCTTCCATAGCGCCTTTATTTTACCCAATGCAACCTTTAACCTGAAAAAGTCCTAACCAAGTCCAAATTGCGAAAATTGAGTACCGCGTGGAGAGCTAATACACCAAAAGATAATATAAGAGGTTAAACGCGCGAAATAAAGGCAATGTTCTCGTTTTTCAAACCGTAATCCGTTGATGAGATCCTTTCACCATGAAATTTCCGTCTTTCTAATTGTATACGTGATTTTGCATCCATTATATTTACTCTTATTATCATGCATACCGAGAGAAAAAGCCATATTCCGAGTAGTTCGTTTGAGAGAGCTTCCCGTGAGAATTTGAAATCAAAACGAATGTTCGGATAAGTAAAGTAATGATTAATCAGTGGAAATTGGAAGTTATATTTCTGGCTTCGCACACACGCACTACAGTTTGAGACTTGTAAACATGACTTAATGATGACTATTTTCTGGAAAAGTTTGAATTATACAATTTTTGGTTATTTTGAAGTTCTTTGAGTCGAATTTTGTGGGTATATTCTCTGCAAACCCTCACGAGACACAACTCGTCCCACTAGGGTAACCTAGGGGTTTAAAGGCTTGTTGCATACGCTAAATGCAATCGCGTGCCGGCGAAAGACGTATTTTATCCAAATAAAATGTTTTTCAAAGAGTTGAGCCTTGCTAGAATTCTTTTACATTGCTCGGGACGCGCAAAGTTCTAAGTTAGGGGGGTTTGATTAGGCATAAATTCTTCCTAATTTATCCCTTAATTTCGGTACTGTAATCACCTCGAATAACGTAATTGGATTGACTTTATCTCATAATCTTGTTATTGACTTATCCTAACAAGTACACCGAGTTTCTGGTATTTTGTTATGATTTTACAGGTATCTAATGTCAAGAAATGGAAGAAGGAAACCGGAAGAATAGAGATAGTCAACGAGAAAAGTCAAAAGGGCAAAAGAGTCATTTCTACCCAGAATCCGAATGAGGTACCTAAAGAGAAGTTGAAGGTATCATCCTCACTAGAATCTAGGAAGAAAAGGCACCTCAATCAGATACCCGGAGCAAAAGATATGGGCAGTCAAAGTTTGAATGAAAAGTCAAATAGGCAGACGGGTCCGCCCTCAACCCGGACCGGTCCGCCTTGCAAACTCCAGAGGGCTGCGAACCGAAGGCAAAACCGAAGAGCACAAAAATTAAAAGAACCGATCCGCCCCGGACCGATCCGCCTGGAAAATAAAAGAACCGATCCGCTTTAAAGGCAGACCGATCCGCCTAAGTGCCGGACCGGTCCGCCCATCGAGATTTTGTTTTCTGATTCTCCTCTATTGACTCCGACTTATACTCAACTTCTTGGAATTTCGTTTAGGGTATAAGAACCCGAAATATATTCATTGTAGAAGAGGCTAGAACGTGGGGAGTTAATTTTAATTTCTCATTTTCTTCCACAAACCCTAGCTGTAGATACAATTTCCAGTTTTATTCAAGGATTGAAGGTTTATTCAAAGTTTGTGTGATCATCTAGTTTATTCATTGCTGCAATTGTTCTTTGGGTAATTTTAGTAAGTTGTTTCTTCTTTGTGATTCTATTCTACAGTATTCCATCAATTGTCTCTAGATTAATCATGAACACTTGCATGTTTAACACTGTTTTCATCATTTTCGGTATGTCTGGCTAGATTTCTAAGGTCGGGTTACATGAACCCAACCTGATGTAGTCATTGCACGTATAAAGTTAATCCTCTGAATTTAGTAATTAATTTTGACCGTATTGCGTAGGGACACAACAATTGTAGGTCTAAATATCTCGTTTGCCCCTGGGTAACCGGGATAATTGAGAATACAATTCGAGTGTCGTTATCGTGATACTGATTTACTCGTCCTTTGATTAAGTATGACGCGGGCTTGAACCTCGTATACGTAATGCTTGGGAGTACTAAATTCCGGGTCAAATTAATTAGATAAATTTACGATTAATATTATACTGCAATACACTAGGGTTGGGGGATTGTATTCCCGTCCTGTTTTTCCATCATCTCATTTAAAAGTTCAATTCAATCCTTCATTCTTAATCTAGGTCATTTAGTTAGCTGCATTTTTCACCATACTTTCATAATTGCATTTAGTGTAATCGAATCCCAAAAACCAAAAATCAATCTTTTCATTCCTTTTTAGAGTCATTGTTAGGATTCCTCCGTCTTATTCCGTCGTCACAACTTTTGTTGTCCTTCTTCCCTGAGGATCGATACCCGACTTATCGGATTATTACTTGAACGACAGGCTTGCACTTGAGCCTAGAGAGTACACACTTTAGAGACACATTCTGAGTCGTGTCAGTATGCATATATGCAATTTGCATATATGCAGTGCATATATGCATATGCCTATTGCAGCGTGTGTGTGCGTGTGGGCGTGTGAGTGGGGACGTATAAATTACTTCACATAATTTGGTTTTCATCAAAAGAAAATTACTTTTGAACTATTCCTGGATGAATGAAAACTACAACTTTAAGTTGATTTGGCTTTATAATGTACAACTCCGAACACAATAATAAATCATATATAAAATGAGTATTAAAACGAAAGGGAAAAGATGTATACCGTGTGGTTGGGGTTGTCCGAGGTTCCGAGGTGGTTAAGTCATGGAGATCTTCCACAACGATGGTGATTCAAAGCATGAAACTTGAAAATCTAGCAAAAACCCATAAGAGAAAAAATGTGTTAGATCTGGAAAACTAAAACGAAAAATTAAAACACGTTACATTTAGAAAATTGGTGTTGGATATTAAACTCCCACACCCACCCCTAAAAACATTAAAACCATAGGATTATAGCAAATTGCATATATATGCAACTGCATATATATATATATATATATGCAAATTGCATCTATATGTATGCATATATATACAGTTCTTATGTTTGGGGGGGGGGGGGGGGGGAGGGTTGTCATTTAATCAAGGGGAAACCTCAATGTCATTCGCCACGGCATGAGACGGTTGATCGCCATTCGCCAAAAAAAGCTCAATGTCAAAGTATCTCTTCATAGAACAGAAGGCTTCAGTTGAAAACTGTAGAAATAGAAATAAATATGACTATAATCAGACCTTTTAAGGTGTAATAAATTTAATGGCAAGTGAGCAACAAAAGTAAAAATGATCAGACCTTGTTGGCCCGCCCCTATTCATACTTGGTGTTCGTAGTTACTTTGGCATTTCTTTAATAGATAAGAAAATTTGATTACTTAAATAGATAAGAAAATTTGGCAAGTGAGCAACAAAATAGATGGTTACTTAAATAGATAAGAAAATTTGGAACATGATACCATATCTGCGAGGGTTGTCCGTAGTTACTTTGGAATTTCTTCTCTGTGAAAGTTCCAGCATAATTGCATCCATCACAGCTGCCTTGTGCTATGTATCCAGCAAACCCAGTGTAGAAATAGTACCCAAAAATGTCAATTAAACATCCGTGAATAAAATCTCTACAAAATAATTGCCAATACTGGTAATCTGAAAATACAAAACCAAATGAATTAAAAAATAAAAGCAAATGACTGCATGAATTATGGAGCCATCACACATGGATTGGAGCTGATATTTTGGGATTGTTAACTAACAAAAGCTAATATTTTGGGACCCAAATAATATAAAAGGACTGTTATAACTGGATTGGAGAGAATAAAAACATATAATAGAATTTACAAAATGAAAAATTCAGTAGAGATAGAAAAGAAATACTCACTTTTCAATTGAGTTACTCGAGAGATAACTTCCCTGCTCTCTATTCTGATTATGCCAAATACACTTTACTCTGCTCTCTACGAAAATTACATGGAATCAAAAAATAATGTTAAAAGGTCTTCTTGGTAAAAAAAACTATGCTTTGATGTCGAGGAATCAGTAGAACCAATAGTCTCAATGATACAAACAAACTAAGATTGAATCACATTTACTGAGTTGAAGTGGTTTATTTTTATGACACTATTAGACCTATAGAATATAGGTTCTAAAAGTATAAATGATAAAAACAAACTAAAATTGAATGAGTTAGAGGAAACCGGAAGATAGGACATTGGACATTCAGGATTTTCATTAAACCACTCCATAATGTAATTTCAGCAGAACACGTGCGCACACCGTGTGGCGGTTGGGTCCTGATGATTATTCAGGAAAAATCTAATCATAATTTGTCTTGTTCACGGGCTATCTAGTCAGAATATTTATTGATGTCTTAAGGAATGTGATACTTTTGCTTTGGTCAACCTTGCTAAATCCACATAATCTTCAATCATGTTTGCATATGGGTGATTAGTCGCCTCTGCTTTGTTCATGAGCAATGCAGTTATTTGGCAACCTGTCTTAATTTGAGCATTTGTCCACCCTCTTTCTTTGATCAAATTCAATCCATAAAAGATCCCCTCTAACTGTGCCTTCAAGTTGCAAGCATTTCCTTCCATCTTCCTATAAAACCCAGCTAGCCAACTTCTTTGTTCAATCCTCGCAAGACCACCAAAAGTACCATGTCTGTTTGTAACATCCTAGCTTCAGTATGCGTTCACTTTAACACCTAATAACATAACAAAGACCTAAATAAAACCAATAAGGAAAGGTGGATTAATACATAATGGAACATGATCTCAAGGGACTGGTGGAGACGATAAAATGGCCTTTTGGTGAGAGAAGTTAAATTCCTTATACTCCAACTATTAGAGGGTGTCAAGTATCTGCACAATAGTTGGGTCCTTCATCGAGGTTTGAAAGCATCAAATTTTAAAACATGTGAGAACAAATTAAAAAAATAACACTATGCATAAAAATAGAAAAATAATGAAAACATGTGACACAACAAATACCATTCCCAACAAATTCCACTTAAAGTTGAATTGCAATTTTTCGATATATACACTGAACGTTGAAAGGGTAAAACATAAACCATATTCCATATTACAACTTTGTATTTTATAAACCTAAACCATAAACACGTGACACACCAAGAACTGTCTTGATACTACTATCGGCCCAAATGTGTAGATTTATAGAATTATCGAAAGGATTACCAATATAGAACAAACACGTAATAAACATGTCAAAATTTAAGTTACATCCCAAAATGTAAATCTTCCCAGAAATGCAGTCGCACACACCGTTATGGTCTAATTGGAGATTGAATACAATAAAAGAGGTAACTGTTGAGGTGCCTGCAATATAAGCATTTTTTTATGCATGTGTCACATTAGAACAAATAGGAAAAAGAGAAACTATATTAAGAGTCTCTCACATAACTAAAAACCTGACTTGGAAAAGATATATAGTTCAACTACCTGAAATTGAAATTAAAAGCTCTCTACACAATCATAGGAAAGATAAGGAGAAAAAGTTATGTTAAACTTAATTAAAATTCACTACATAATTACCTAAATAGAACTCTAGCCAAATAAATACACCAAACCAATATCCAAATAACTACCAAACTCTTTTATGCCACCAAAACCATCATCCCTGTACTGGGCATAAACTAATGAAACCTAAAAGGGAGAATATCACATACCATAAGCCCCCAACACCCCTACAATGTAAAAGCATGCCAATAGATATTGATCATGTGCCTACCCCTCTTCAAACTATGAAATCTCCCCTAGCTATTGTTTAGACAAATAAAGCCACATTGACCAGGGGCTTTGTCCCCACTATGGAAAGTCGGGTGCCTATGGAGTTGTAACGCTTCCTTTTCTGTCAGAGAAGGAATCAACATAATTTTGGTTGGATTTGTACCCATAGAAAATCTCCGGTTTAGGGATGAATATCTTACCTTTGCGAAGACTCCATGGGAAAGTGCTGGGGAGATTTATACCTGATTCCCAATCAAACAAAGATATCCGAGTCATCATCCAAGATTTGATTCTAAAATTTGTTCATCTGAAACACAATCAAGATCAAACATTAAAAACACAAAAATGTACACCATATTTGCAGAATATTATATTTTGATTATGAATCCAAAACCCGTAAAAAGTTAAATGACTTACATAGTTACCACAAATCGATAACAAAATACAATAGACAAAAATCAAAAGCCAAAAAAGGAAATAAACAATTGGGTCAATAATACATAAATGGCAATCATAACAAAGGAAATCTTGGTTAAGCATTTCACCAAAAAGTTGTCATGCAACATTAAGAATGTAAACCATCAGATTATAATCAATATTTCCCAGATGTAAAAGATGGTTATAGGCTTGATCCGATAAAATAAAACTAAATGTAGAACTCATATCAGAATAGCAGCTCAGACCAAAATCTGGACAAAACTTCATCAACTAAAAAGGTTGCATCAGTAAATGAAAATATGATTATGGGAAATCACCTCATATCCCATCTTTAGCTTCTCGAGGAACGGGTAATTCTCAACATCCGCCAACTTCATGGCACCTTCTTTACAAAAAAAGAAATCAATAAACTATCAATTAAATGTCCAATTTAAACTCCACACAACACAAAACTCATCTTAACCAATTTTTCAAAATTTCAAAATAATAATTTAATCCCACCCTAATTCACCCCTCCGTTTAACTGTACCAATCAAGAAAATGGATTGAAAAAGTAATTACAAATAGAAAAGGAAAAAGAAATATTACTCTACTTCTATTTCATTGAATGTACTGATAATATTTTTTGTTCCTGAGCTCTACATCATCGTTTTCACCATCATCGTTTCAGTTTCTTAAAAAACATATGGGAGACCACAATACCACCACAACCTTATAGGAACATCAATAAACTGTGTACATTGCACTACATAAACTCAACTGATTTCAGTAAGAAATCAAACACACAGAAACTCAGTTAATTTTAATATTAAATCAGGCATACCATATATTTTAGTCCTAATATCAAATCTGTAAAAGAAAAGAGTAGACCAAACACAATATGATTCAATAATACTCAATCAAAAATATTCACGAATCAACCCCAAACACAAATATAAAATCTCCAGAGAACCGTAGTTAGGAAGATGAATAATATTCATGAATCAACACCAAACACAAATCAAAAATCAAATGAACATTAGACTTTGAAAAAAAATTACCCGTTGTTCGTTGTTGTTCGTTGACAGGCAGTGGGATCACCGGATATGAGTAGGATTCAACACCAAACACAAATCAAAAATCAAAAATCAAAAACCAAAAATCAAATGAACATTAGATTGTGGGTTCGACGAATCTGTTGCTTGACAAGTCGTGGGTTCACCGGTGTGGGAAGGAGTTTGGGGTTTAGGATCGTCGACGTGGGAAGGATTTTGGGGGTTAGCATCGCCGGAGTGGGTAGGAGTTTGGGGTTTAGGCTCTCCTCCATGGGTAGGGTTCGCCGGATCTGAGTATAAGCGTGAAAATAGTCACCGATTTTTGGGGTTTAGGCTCGCCAGCTTTAGGTTGAAGGTTCACGGGTAGTCATCGCGGGCATGGAAGGCTTTAGGTTGGAGGTTCAGGGGGACTAAAGTGATAGAGGGAAGGAGTTACTAAAGTGAGGAAGAAAAAATAAGAAGACGGGTAGGAAGAAACGGGGACTAAAGTGAGAGAATGAGTGTAAATTCTATTTTACCCTTGAATTTGAATTTTAAAGAGAAGGGGGAAACAAATTAGTGGGTGTAAAAAGAGGGAGAATTTTAAATATT
Organism: Sambucus nigra; assembly: GCA_949130495.1. Classification (NCBI taxonomy): domain Eukaryota; kingdom Viridiplantae; phylum Streptophyta; class Magnoliopsida; order Dipsacales; family Adoxaceae; genus Sambucus; species Sambucus nigra. The sequence continues at coordinate 316,887,393 of OX422215.1, read as the reverse complement.
GAAGGACAAATTAGGTAGTGCAAAATTTAAGACCCCAAAGTTGCCACGTCACAATTATGAAACTATGACATGGCACAATATCAAACCCTTAGATCGTTCCCAAAAAATTCATCACAACCGTTAATTCAATGGCACTATTCAAACACCCCTCTCCCATATTATATAGATATGTGGTTAGAATAAATGCCTATATATATATATTTGTATATCCTATAGGTGAAAGGATATGTAATCTCTATGGAGTACATCACGGATGATTAGGGTGTACTGGATTATTGAGGGTTGACGTATCGCATTTAAGGAATATTTCGGTTACATCATCCCAAGGATATTATTGGAGATTTTTGGTTGTTCTTATCTGGTAATCTAAATTTAGTAGTTGTAATAGTAGAATTGTATTTACGGCATAATGGATCTCTAGGATCGACATTGTCAAGGAGTAGTGTAACGGGGGGGTTCCTTGTTTGGATTTCGGTTTGCGAGATGCCCCACGCACGAAACGTAGTGCAATGTTGAGATTGGAGAAAAGTTTTGTCATTAATAATATGTATGCATGTTATTTTGAAATTAAATCATATGATTCAACCAAAATGTATATGGGTAATGTATTAAGAATTATAATTGATTAAATTATAAACTGGAATCCATTAAACCTAGTATGGCATATATGTTTGTAAAAAATAATTAAGTGTGTTTACAAAGAGTTGGATTCTTGGGTTATGATAGGAAGGCATATCTCGTGGGTATAGGTTATGCCTATGGTAAGTTAGGTTGTCTATCTAGTTAGGGTAACTTAACTAATATTTCAGGACACGATTAGGTGCGCATCGTTAAATGAGAGGTGAGTTAGGGTTTCACGAGAGTGAGATTCCACTTTAATTATGAAATAAGTGCATTGATATTTATTATGCACGGTTAACACACTTGCTAAATATTTTCACAACTCAGGCTCTAACCCGTTTACTTTTCTCTCCTGCATGTGTATATATATATATATATATATATATATACACTATTATAGGTGTCCTACCGCATTGATGTCGGATGCCCTTCCGTCCAGAGTTTTGGGAGCCGTGACAGGTGCGGACTATTGCGGGACTTAGATTGTAGTCGCTTCCTACTTCTTTAAAAATCTAGGTAGGATTCAAGTTGTATATCGGTTTTATACCAAAGGGATATTCATAAATGTTTATATTTATTCCATTTCAATTATTGTATTGTCTGTGACCCGACAACTTATTCGGGTTTATTTCTTTGTTGCATATTCATTTGTAGTTATTCATTTCATTTATCATAGTTCTTGTATGCATCTTTCTTTTCTTTGTTAGTAGCTTATAGTGTTAGTTTGTTGTTTGTTCTATGTTTTATTTAATTTTAACATCTTGCTTATATGATATCGGGTAGTTAGTCTTATATATTTTAGTACTGACAGTTGATGTTGAGACTGAGCCATCCGAGAATCCTGATTTAAGGTAGTATAGGGCTGGCCACCCGTTATTATTTTAAGAGCGTTTTTACAGATGGTATCAGAGCATCAGGTTCTAGAGTCTTTAGGATTTGTGCAAGTTTTCAGCGTTCTTCCATTAACGTTCTTGATATTAAGCCCTACTATTAGGACTGTTGTGTTCACTGCGTTTATCTTTTTCTGTGAAGTGTATTCACTTGATCGATGTTCTGATAACAGTTGCTCTCGTTTCATTTCAAACGTCGCCTAGATTATGTTGTTAAGGATAGGATAAGATTAGAGATACAATACCCATAACAGATTTTGGGTATGCTTGGATTGGAGGTCTTTGTTTTCCTTGATTTAGGCGAAAATAAGAAAGAGAACTCTAGCAGTGGTTCAGGGTGTTCTACCGATGGCTTAGTAAGAAAGGGAAATTTACTCGAATGGCGAATCTTGGACTTAGTAAGGTAAGTCTGAGGAGAGGTATGTAGTGTAGTCCTTGGGAGGTTTCGATTGAGAAACCCGTCAATATTTATTAGGAAGCCTAGTGATGCTGACTTCTACCGGTGGAAGGTAGGTGGCATTGACCAATTGTTAGGGGTATAATATTTTTTCAAGAAGGGCTTAAGAAATTTGGAAACTCAGGTTCGTTGAGTAGGACTGAGGGAGTTTTCAATAGTCGCAATCGAATTTTGTCCTTCAAAATGGTTAGGAAAGATTTTGAGGAAGATGTTTCTCTTGTCGAGAAATAGGTTTAGGAATAATGATTGTCCTGGAAGAAGTAGAGGACTTTAAGTAAGGGTCCAAGGATGAAGTAAAGCAATTGGATAATGGATGTATAAGGTAGAATACCTTTCTTTGGCTTTAAGTCATGCTTTGTGCGATATTGGGTATATGGCGCGTAAGGTATGATGAGCGGTTAGCCGCTACGCCCCTAGGGTGTATATAATTTCCTTAGAAGGAGTGAGTAAGTATAGCCTTTGTATGGCATTTTTTGAGAAAATAAATCGTCTCGTTAGGAGATAGTCGAGAGTTATAATATTGAATTCGGGCCTTGTGTCCTAAACATAAGGTGTTTGTTTGGCGTGTCGATAGACGCAAAATTGATTTATATTATATTGTTGTATAGGCCTTTGGGCAATATCTAAAATATGAAAATCTTTTATAAAACCTTAACCATGGTTAAACTAATCTCAATCCCTGACCTAGCTACAAAATAGTGTATTGGGAGGGTTCCTTGTTTGGATTTCGCTTACGAGACCTCCCCCACACGAAGGTAGCTAGCGTCAGGAATTGAGAGGAGTTGAACCATTGGGAATTTTCAAACTTTTATATAGTTAATATGTTGTTATAGATTATATTGCTGATAGTTATATTACAAATTGAGGCTAATGGAGCCTGATTATAATTTTACGAGTTGAACTCGGGTATGGGGTGTATGGGTGCCCTGGGTAGTTTGTTTGTTTTAAAAATATATATGGTTCGACATGAGAATTAGAAAGGATCGGTATAATCATCATGAGGGTTGATGTAAGGACTAGATTAAATTGAGGTCCTAGGCATATCTTAAATTTCGCCGGCAAAATTTTTATAAGGGGGAACTATGTAACCACCCGTGATTTTTGAAACTGAGAAATTAAATTTTTGGGAAAATAAAATTTAATTAAATTGGAGAATGTTAAAATTTGGGAATTGAGGTCCAAAAATAGAGAACATTTCAAAGTATTCCGGATGATAATTTTGAGGGTACCATCGATCCCAGAAGGGTCGAGGTAGTCAAAATGACTTTTATTGGGTTTTATTTCGGCTCCGAAATGTTTTAAGTCAGTTTGACTCGTATTGGAGTAAACGAGTCATTTAAAGTGTGTATTAACATTTAAAATTTGGTTCATTGTTTTAAGGGATTTAAGGGCTTACGATTTCAGCCCTTCTCATTTGTGAGAATAGAGAAATAGAAGAGAAAGAGAAAGGAAGAGAGAAAGAAGAAGAAAAGAAGAGAGAGAGGAAGAAAAGCTTGGAGATTCTGGCCTAAACGCGACATCGAGGACGATCCAACCTCTAAAAAATAGAGGCAAGTGTTTAATGTTGCTAAATTAGTCATTTGTATATTTAATTTCACAATTTATGGGTTAAAGAAATGGATTTTGGGTATTAATATCAAAACCTAAATTTTTGGGTTTAATCTTGAAATGTATGTTTAAAGAATGGGTTTAATGGTGTAGAAATGGTTGGGAGCAATTTTGGGCTAATTTATTATCTTAGAACCATGTTTTGATGAAGGTTTGGGGGTTAGAAGTGAAATTTTAGGGTTTACAATTCATGGGTTTCTATGAAGAATAAGAACCCTTTAAATTCTGCAGACCCGAATCGATTCGCCCCTTAAGCGAATCGATTCGGCCTAAGCAAAATTGGCAGGTCTGCACTGACCGAATTGATTTGGACCCAAGGCGAATCTATTCAGCTTGAGACAGAAGACCAGGTCTTTGGACCCGAATCTATTTGCCTTGGAAGCCGAATCAATTCGCTGGGCCGAATCGATTCGGAATAGGGCCAAATCGATTCGGAAACAGGGCTGTTTTATGGAGATTTCCTAGGATGATTTCAAACCCTGTTTGGTTGGGTTTATTGTTTTGGGACATGATTATATGATTAAAGAATGATGTTTTGGAGACTTAGTAAAGTTTCTCGCATGATGGGACCGTGGGTACTTTTAAAGTTATTTTGGGGGACTTATATCCATATAAATTGGAGAGGGTCATACCGATATAGGGGGGAATCTCATTGAGAATGGGAGTCATAATTAGGGGTCATAAGTGATCCTAATTATGATGTAAGGATTGGGGTCCTTTCAAGAGAGTGGTGAGAGTACGATATGAACTTGTAGGCCGAGTGTGGTGCCGAATCCTTATGGCAAATAGGATTTGTTTGAGATTAAGGTTTGGGGACCGAAGAGTGAGAGGGGCATGTATCTTTTGAAACGTTTAAATTAAGGAACAATCGGTAACCCTACCGGAGTAAGGGGTTCATATGATCAATCGAACCGTAGGTGGAATTGGGAACGATTTGGATCATACTATCAACTAGAATAAGTGGTAGCATAAATTCTAGTCAGGATAGTTTATACATAATTGAGTGGAAGTAACCATTGGGATTCCAACACTTGAAATAAAGTTGGGCCAAGTTGAGGTTTGTAGACTATTAATCATGTATATGCCAATGGTCAAATAGTACTAGAGATAATTATGTACTTTTGAATATAGAGGAGATGTGTAGTGATGGTTTCCTACACTAAACTTTGGGTGATAACCCAAATGTTGAATATAAAAATATATTTTCGGGAGACTATTCATCAGAGGAAAAATGGATGAATATGCTTCAAGTGAGGGATCGTATTCACATATCGATTTAAATTAAATGAGTTTGGGGTTACAACTAGTATATTGAGGATTATGTATACTTATAACTGAGTTTATATATCTTATACATATGAACAAGAAATAGTTTGTATATATATATATATATATATATATATATATATATACACACACTAGGGTATGCCCATGCCTCAAGGCACGCTGATAATCACCAAACGGTAAAAAATTTCAAAATACGTAATTGCAAAAGGACACAAATTTCGTTCTCCAACAAAACCAAATGTAATTTTAAAAAAGTCTACATGACATGAATTCACATTTTTATAACAATAAAACTTTACATGACGTGCTGTTTCCTAAGTACGTAATCGCGAAACAATAAAATTTTCAAAGTACGTAATCACGAAATGACAAAAATTTCGTTCCCCAACAAATAATTTAGAAAAGTTAGACATAATTTCCTCTATTTATAGGACTACCCACCGTCTTTAAGAAATAAAAAATACAGCAAAGTAATATTAATAGTGCGTCATGGACCTCGTGAATATCTTATGCTATCCAATTTTATGAATAATGATATATCAAGTACCGAATTCCATACCTACTTAAATACCCCCATTATCGTTCAAGCAACCTCAGTAAAAATAATGTAACTTATTAATAAAAGACAACGATAAAGAATGTTGTCACTTTCATACTGATATTAAACAACCGATGGATCTCAAAATGGATTGAATTGAATGCAAGTAACCTAAAAGCAAAACAAAAATGAATCTATTAATGAATTAAATTAAATTATATTACATTAGCAATGAATTCTCAAACAAATATTTCATTAGAAATGAATTATATACTAAAGACAAACTCATAAAGCAAGGCAGCATAGACGATTCTCTCATTTCAATCGCCCTAACAATACGCCATTCGACACCATCTTTCATCACTGCCATCTCGTTACATGGTCTGGAAAGCCCTGAACATCATACTCTCCTGTTTTCCTACTTCAATTATATTCCTCCTCATTCAAACTACAATCAAATGTGTCTTGCTAACCGTCAAACAGGTGGTGGTATCATATATCTGTACCAACCGATATTAATGCAAATAAATAATAAATAGAGAAAATACTGAAACTAAAAAGTAACTATACAGTTATTGAATAAAATCAACTATAGTTGAATAATTTCAACACTACAACTGATATTAGTTGAATAATATCAACTAAAAAGTAACACTCACGTGAACACATGATGGAATATATATTTACCTAATAATTACACTTCTTACAAATGTAATCAAAGTCACACGATAAAAGTCAGGTCTCGGACTCATCCACGCAAAGTATATGTACAGATAATGATGGTGGTAAATCTAATCAAATAATACCTTTAAAAAAAGACGTTAATTTAAGTTCTGGATAAAAAACAGAGGGCCAAGACCACTCAAAAAATTCTTGGAGATAAATAAAAAAGTGAGCCAAATACAATATAGATTTCCATTGGCATTTTTTTGCGTTGGTTTTAAATATGTAGAACTCAAACCTCACTCCTTCGAAATGAAATGAAATGAGAAAATGATCCTAATCGCTTGCTATTGATGATGGCAGACAGGCATGTATGACAGCTTGAGAGAGATCATGAAACCCTCAAGCAACATCAAGCCTAAACTCCTTGCACAGTTCTTTTATACTTTAAAGGGTACCAAGGCTAAACTCAAACAATTAGGACTAATGAGAACTAATAACACGACTTAAAGGGTACCAAGGCTAAAATCCTTGAGCAGTTCTACTATCATAGAAGGAATGTCATCATCTCCAAAGGTAGAATGTAACTGATTGTACCACCCACCACCACAAATGGCTCACAGCTTCCCCTCCCTATCAAATCCCTCAAACATGATTCCATTATAATAGGCGAGGCCACGGATAATAGAAGCATCAAATTGAATCCAGTCTAAAAAACCAAACTTTTTAGCATATGAGAATAGTTGTTTCAGTTCACTAACTGCTTCCACTACATCTCCAAGATTCTTTTCCAAACTTCAAAGAAAGAACTTATAATAGCTCCTCAATAGCCTCATCTGATAAATCAACAAATTTCAACTTTTTCTTGATCTCATCTGTGGGAATCTTTTCCATCCTGTCTATAGTGATGAAAACTTTGCTAAATAAAATTTCTGTTATGGAGTAACCTTGTAAAACTTCTTGTAAAACCTTTCGAATTGAAATCCTAAACCGAACATCTGATGAAAAGGGTGACAATAGAATAATTGAGCTTAGCTTCAGTTGTTGTATCAGGTACATCATGTACTCACTCTTTTGTGCATTCTCCTATTGCTTCACAACGTGCAAGTCCATTGTCGTAATGCCTCTTAAATATATCCAACAATTGAATGGCGCCATCCCAAAAACCTATGCATTTTGTAGGAAAAATGAAGACGATTCGACAACTATTTAAGGCGTGAAAGATAAAAAAGAATATTATAACTACCAAAAGTGTACTTGATCTAACCATATCCCAACCCAAGCATTTACTCCATATGAATCCTTTGAACTCTGTCATCTCTTTTAATGTTCGTGCAATAAAGCCAATCATAGTGACAACCCCAAATATGAGAGACGTGTAAACCCAAGATTGTCAAATTTCTTGGGAACCCGCCCAAAACTCAGATGAAAAAATAGTGTTATGGTTTTGAAAGAATAATTTCATTTTAACAAAATACAAATCAATCAAATATAGTTAGATGGAGTGTTTTTTTCTCTGAACCGAAATAAATTTTAAGTTTTGGTTGTAATTTTTCTGTGGAGACGAAGATTACCTGAAGCAGTGGCAGCGACAGAGCGATGAGCCTGCTTTACCAAAAAATTCCCTGGCCACCATCCTATCAAAATATAAAATTGTAAGAGAGAGAGATTAATTCATTTCATTGAACAAAAATCCCCAAGATTTACAGTATTATACTAATTATATATACTGGAAAATTACAATTTTCATGATCTGATAAAAAACTTTCACACATGTCCATACGCAATCTGATAAACTGATCAAATATTTTCATACACAAAATCAAAACAAAACCAAGATTAAAGTAAACAAAACAAAGATAAAATTGAAAATTTAAATATAAGAAAAAATTAAGTTCATACTTTATACACACACACATAAGTGATCTCAAAACCAAGACAATCCATGTTTTCAAAACCAAGACAACCCATGTTTTCAAAATTAAAAAAGGATTCGTTTAACACCTGATCAAGATTATATTTGTAATATCAAAATGAGAAAGTTTATTTATTTTAGTAAACGGTAGAACTGTCTTATAGCATGAACACTTCCTACCCATCATTTAAATGCCATCAAAAGAGAATGTGACCTAAAGTTATGTTGAAATCTGTGGTCTCTTTTGCAGCTCCAGCTGTTGTGATGTGTTTTTGCTTTTGAAAACTACAAAGTTTTGAGAGTTGATCTGTTATTAGAGTAAATTTCTCCACTGGCGTTTGTTTTAGCTCTCGAGGTCTTTCGGGATTCAGAAGCTCTGGTTGCACTGGGTGTCGATGCCCCAACTGTGAGGGTAACATTCCCCCCCCCCCTCCATAGGAGCAGGTGCTAGATTAGGTGAAGAGTCTTGAGATGGTCTTTGGTCCCAACACTTCAGTTGCCTTTTCACCCTTTATGTTAGAGAAGATTGATCCAATGTCACCATATTACTCACGGGTAAATCCAAGTTCTAACCCTAGGGGTATCTTTTCCTCCAAAAATTGTCACTTTTTGCTGTTGTTCTCGACCTAATGGCTCAATTGTTATAACTTTTAGATTTGGAAGCTTTGGAAGCTGCTCCTAGTCAATATGTTATGAACTAATGAGTGTATCTTGAGTATTCATTTCTTCTAGATGAAATTCCCTCTGCTTAAACTCATTTATTTCTTTACACGACTTCCATTTCTACTCAAACTCACTATGAAAATGTAGACACGGGTCTCTCAAACAGTCAAATGAAACCACACAATGCACAAATCTCGAGAATAATTATAAAAATAGATTCCTAAATATGAATGTCTATATTCCTAAATAACATATGGTTAATAGAGTACTTGAAACATATAATCATCAATGTAAGTAATTATGTTAAAAGCCTTGCCCACATCTAAAAGCATCAACTCTTCTCCTCACTGAGTTAGCATCATCGAATAAATTTTTTAATCTAACAATAATCTGACATTATTACCCCATAAATGGTCATTTGGATTAGTTATATCCGAGCTCACCTTGGGAAGTAAACAATACATGCTCTAAGTTCACCTTGGCTACTCCAGCACTACATGTGAGGTCAATCTCTTAAAAAATACATGCTCTAAGTTCTAAACTCACCTTGATTACCTATCAGGGGTGCAAGTCCACAACCTTGTAGCCTCCTGTCAAATAACAAATAAAACCAAACCCAATTAATACTCAAAGTTTTCTACATTAACCCATTTTCAAATTTCAGGAGTTGCAATAAAAGATTCCACAGTGTTTTAGCAATTGCAAACAAACAAATAAATAAATCTATACATGAATCAATTGTTTCTTAAACTTCGTTTGAAACCCCCAAATAGGATAGAATCCTTTAATGACATGTTGATTGTACAAAAAATAGTTGAAATCCCCAAATTCAAGAAGGAAATTTCCGCAAAATATGTGAAACATTCAAGAAGGAAATTCTTCAAACACATTACCTACGTAAAGATGTAACCATGTGTGAAGAATAAAATATGAAAGAGATGCCCAGAAAAAATAGAATGTTCAAACTCGAAGGCTACATAAAGATGTAACCATGTGTGAAGAATAAATTATGAAAGAGATGCCTCGAAAAAACAGAATCTTCAAAATCGAAGCTCATTTTCTACAAAACAACAAATACATAAATGACAACCATATCAAAGTGAATCTTGGTCAAGCATTTCACTAAACAACTATCATGCAACATTAAGAATGTAAACCATCAAAACAATGAATATTTCAAAACATTTGAGACTATTCAAGAACATGACCACCTGTGTACCTCCAAATTGTAAGAAATTTTGAATCAGGAACATGACAACCTGTGTACCTACAGTAATGAGAAGAAGTGTAATCTGTGATGGTTAAACCCCACATAAACTCATTTTGAACAAAACCCTTATAAAAAAATAGGACTGCAAATTTTCAAGGGTGTAGGTGTTTGTGCGTAAGAGAGAGAAACTAAGAGAGCATTGGAAGGTTTGTGTGTTGTGGGGGAAGTGAAACGGGGAGAGTTGTAAGAGAGAGAATGTGTTAGATCGTGGGAGGGTAAGAGTATGTCACCATCAAAGTACAATTTTTTGTTGTGTTACAAAAATAACCTGTATGTTTGAATTAAAGTAAAATTCTATGAGTAAAATGAGGGGGAAAATAAATTTTATGGGCTAAAATTGTAATTATAATTAGAGTATAAAAATTATGTGTAGAGAGGTACATAGTATTATTGTATACATATTGATCACACCCTCCATTTCTAGCCTTGTTGGTTTCAATCTTAACCGTTAAATGTCTTCAAAACTTATGAATAGTGAAAACACCATGCTACTTTATTATATATATATATATATGTGTGTGTGTGTGTGTGTGTGGATATATATCTGTAAAGATATGGATATATTTATGTTGTGAATATATAAACCTTATGTGATGGTCTAATCATATGATGGGATCATCTGGATGTATATATATTGTGCATGAGAATGATATATATACTTATGTGGTTAAGCATACCCCGCTCATGCTATCATTGGGAAGTTTTCGCGCAGAGGGTGACTATCCTGGCTCAAGGAGCAGGGTGTGGATATTCCCTAGGTCATAGTCGTCCATTGTGTTATTATGTGATATGCATTTCTTTTGGGGTGGGACGTGGTTGGTATGTCTCGTCTCATTGACCGATTAGAAGCTATGAACGCTTCCCGGGACATCGTGTGTGTGTGTTTGGCCCCGATGTCGGTGATATTTAGTCCGACCATGGTCCCCAGGATGGTATGTGAGTAATGCCCTGGAAGATGATAGCATGATATAGTTTATCGGTGATATATATAGCCGAGTATATTATGTGCATGGCCATTGTACATGATATGTGGTATTACACTTGGCTATGGGAATGGATGATTGTATATATATATATATATGGTTAGAATAAATGCCTATATATAAATATTTATATATCCTATAGGTGAAAGGATATTGAATCTCTACGGAGTACATATTGGATGATTAGGGTGCACTGGATTATTGGGGGTTGATGTATCGCATTTAAGGAATATTTCGGTTACATCATCCCAAGGATATTATTGGAGATTTTGGGTTGTTCTTATATGGTAATCTAAATTTATTAGTAGTAATAGTAGAATTGTATGTATCACATAATGGATCTCTAGGATCGACATTGTCAAGGAGTAGTGTAACGGGGGGGTCCTTGTTTGGATTTCGCTTTGCGAGACGCCCTACGAACGAAACGTAGTGCAATGTTGAGATTGGAGAGAAGTTTTGTCATTAATAAGCTATATGCATGTTATTTAGAAATTAAATCATTGATTCAACCCAAATGTATATGGGTCATGTATTAAGAATTATAATTGAGTAAATTAAAAATCGGAATCTATTAAGCCTAGTATGGCATATATGTTTGTTAAAAATAATTAAGTGTGTTAAGAAAGAGTTGGATTCTTGGGTTATGATAGGAAGGCAGATCTCATGGGTATAGGCTATGCCTATGGTAAGTTAGGTTGTCCTTCTAGGTGGGGTAACTTAACTAAGATTTCAGGACTCGAATAGGTGTGCGCCGTTAGATGAGAGGTCAGTTTGGATTTCACGAGAGTGCGATTCCAATTTAATTATGAAATAAGTGCATTGATATTTATTATGCATGGTTAACACACATGCTAAATATTTTCACAACTGGGGCTCTGACCCGTTTACTTTTCTCTCCTGCATGTATATATATATATACACACACTAGCGGAATGCCCGTGCCTGAAGGCACAACGAAAAATTCCAAAATAAGTAATCGCAAAATGGTAAAATTTCGTTCCTCAACAAAACAAAGTGTAATTTTGAAAAATTGGCAAAATATTATTTATTTATAGAACTATCCACCCTACTTAACAAATAATAAATCATCCAAGAACATTTAAGAAATTCATCAAACAAATTCACATATACCATGAAAATACAAATTTCATCAATCGAATTCACATTGTGCCTCAAATAAACAATATCAATTGTTTAAAAAATGGACATAAACCCATATTTTTTATTGCACTATCCACCACACTTATGGGTAACAACCAATCCAACAATATTCAAAAACCCCAAATTCATCTTATAAGTACTTCAACAAAATAAATTACACAACTACTTCAATGAACGCGCCTAGTTGCGCAATAAATTACACAACTAAAGTGTAAATACAAAAGTAAAATCGCCATTTAGTTTGTCCCATTTACGGGGGTCGTATTCTTGTACCTCAAAATCATCGTGGAGAAAAATGGAAGTCCCAAAACCTAGACAGAGTTATATTATCTGGTTGAGGTGGTATTATACATTTATGATTTGAGAATAAATAAGATATATATTTTTTTAAGTAAAAAACCTAGAAGCTAATTAAGGTTTCATTTATTAACTGATTCTTAGTGACGGACATTAAAGCAAGAAGACTTTCATTATATTTTACTATAGCACTGTAAAAATTGATTTAGACATTTTTTGTTTAAACTATATAAAAAGTAAACAAATGTGTTAAATAAAGAGCTTGAATGGAGCAATTCCCATCACTACCAACATGGCCTGTTACTTTTTAATTTAAAATTAAAAAAAATCATTTTTAAAAAAAAAAAATGATGAGAACATGATTTTCTCATTTTGATTTTTGCTTTGTTACCTCGAGCCATCTGCTGAAATTGTTTTTTTATCAAATCTTCAGAGTTGTACTCAGTGTTTTATCAAATCTTCAGAGTACTTTAGGGGAACTAGAGTTTGACATTAGGCCTTATACCCTAATCTTCAAAGTACTTGCCTGGATTCATGTGCTCACATTTTTTAGTAATCTTTTATAAAGAGAGATGACACCAAAAATGCTTTATGAGGCTCAATACCATTAAAAAACTTTCAAACTAAATGACGCTTGCTTTCTTTTAACAAATACTTGATCTAAAAATAAATACAACATAGTATCAGGAACCTTAAAATAATTTGATTTAAACCATGTATATTTCACTCTAATTTAAGAGTTGCTTATTTTTAGAAGTAGTAATTGAAAGAAAAAAATAAACTAAATGGGCAAAACATAAAAGGAATTACCAATCCTAAATTAAAAAATCTCGAGTCAGGATATGATAATCTTTACACATATCTTTCAAGTTACATAAACATAAATTATTGTAGAAAAAAAATCGAAAAAAAATATGCATAACACAATACAAAAAAATATGCGTAACACAGTACAAAAAAATTTGGATAACACAAATGGTGAGCCATTACTTTTTAGTCCCTATAAGCCTCTTCTGTTACACTTTTTCTTATAGTAAATCTAAATAATGATCTTGTGTCCATGCTTGTTAAATACAACTAATTAAAATGATCCTACATGGAAAAAAATTAAATGTGTATTTGGATTTCAGACTCATTATAATTAACATGAATACTAAAAATTTCTAAATTAACATTAAAAAATTAACATTTGTTATAGTATTAAAAAAATCTCTAAGAAACTCAATTAAAAAATTATTTATCTTTACCAATGATCAATACTACACAATCAAAATGATAATTTGCATCGAGAAAAATACTGAAACGAAAAGAAGAAAGGTGTTATGTAAATGGGTTTGACATAAAAGAATGAAGGAGTGATTGTGCAAGAAAAATTAAGTATTATTCTTTTCTACAGATGTCTTCTAGTATATGTAAATGAAGATTAGATGACTTTTCGCACCTGGATCGTGAAAATAAATCATAAAAAATGTTAATTTCCATACATTTGTCACTCTTGAGATTCAACCGAGACTCTGACCGTCATTCTTGAGTTTGTCCCATTTGCGGGGGTCGTATACGTCAAAATCGCCAAGGATAAAAATGGAACTCTCAAAACCTTGTTATGAAAACAGAGGATCGGGGAAAGTGCCACTGATATAAACAAATCAGTCAAAATGATTTTCTACTGATCACTGGAGATCTGAAAAAGAACTTATCGCCGAAGATCTCTAAAAAAACAAAGCACCACAGATCTAAAAAAAAACTAAGCCTCAAACATAAATGATAAATTTGCAACAAAAAAATCATACAAAACCTAGTATTAAAACAAAACAATAGAAAAACAACATTAAATGTGAAATCTGTTGGGGAGAAGCTACTAAGAGAGAGAAAGATTAGGCCTATTTCTTGAACACAAGGAAATAAGGGAGAGATACAAATTAAAAATTGGAGATACAAACCGTAAATCAGAGAGATAAATCGGAAATCCAAAAACTAACTTTGTAGCCAAAATCGGTTCACAACAAATCCAAAATCAGAAATCAAATAGACAAACACCTGTGGAGATATCTATGATATGTTCCTATAAGGCAAAAACATATGAAGACACCAAAATATCAACTACAATATAAAGAATATTAATTCTCACCATAAATCTTAAGAAAAGACGTCAAAAACAAATGCAGTGTATACCCATTGCTATGTTGTGTTTGAGTTTGGGAGCCATGACAGGTGCAGACTATTGCGGGACTTAGATTGTAGTCGCTTCCTACTTCTTTAAAAATCTAGGTAGGATTCAAGTTGTATATCGAGTTTATACCGAAGGGATATTCATAAATGTTTATATTTATTCCATTTCAGTTATTGTATTGTCTGTGACCCGACAGCTTATTCGGGTTTATTTCTTTGTGGCATATTCATTTGTAGTTATTCATTTCATTTATCATAGTTATTTTATGCATCTTTCTTTTCTTTGTTAGTAGTTTATAGTGTTAGCTCGTCATTTGTTCTATGTTTTATTTAATTTTAACATCTTGCTTATATGATATCGGGTAGTTAGTCTTATATATTTTAGTACCGACAGTTGATGTTGAGACTGAGCCATTCGAGACTCCTTATTTAAGGTAGTATAGGCTGGCCACCGGTTATTATTTTAAGCGAGGGGTTACAGATGGTATCAGGGCATCAGGTTCTAGAGTCTTTAGGATCTGTGCAGGTTTTTTGCGTTCTTCCATTAACGTTCTTGATATTAAGCCCTACTATTAGGATTGTTGGGTTCACTGCGTTTATCTTTTTCTGTGAAGTGTATTCACTTGATCGATGTTCTGATAACAGTTGCTCTCGTTTCATTTTAGATGTTGCCTAGATTATGTTATCTAGGAAAGGATAAGATTAGAGATACAATACCCATAAAAAAATTTGGGTACGCTTTGATTGGAGGTATTTGTTTTCCTCAATTCAGGCAGAAATAAGAAAGAGAACTTAAGTAGTGGTTCAGGGTGTTCTATCGGTGGTTGAGTAAGAAAGGGAAATTTACTCGAATGGAGAATCTTGAACTTAGTAAGGTAAGTCTGAGGCAAGGTAAGTAGTGTAGTACTTGGGAGGTTTAGATTAAGAAACCCATCAATCTTTGTTAGGAAGCCTCGTGATGCTAACTTCTACCGGTGGAAGGTAGGTGTCATTGACCAATTGTTAGGGGTATCGTCTTTATTTAAGAAGGGCGTCAGAAATTTGGAGACTCAGGTTCGTTGAGTAGTACTGAGGGAGTTTTTGGTAGTCGCAATCGCGTTTTGCCCTTCAAAATGGTTAGGAAGGATTTTGAGGAAGATGTTTCTCTTGTGGAGAAATAGGTTTAGGAATAATGATTGTCCTGGAAGAAGTAGAGGACTTTAAGTAAGGGTCCAAGGATGAAGTAAAGCAATTGGATTATGGAAGTATAATGTAGATTACCTTTCTTTGGGTTTAAGTCACGCTTTGTTCGATATTGGGAACGTTGCGCTTAAGGTATGATGAGCGGTTAGCCGCTACGCCTCTATGGTGTATAGAATTTCCTTGGAAGAAGGATTGAGTAAGTATGGCCTTTGTATGGAATCTTTTGAGAAAATAAATCATCTCGTGAGGAGATAGTCGAGAGTTATAATATTGAATTTTGGGTGTGCAAAATGTTGAGGTTTGTTGAGTATTGACTATAAGGTTATTGCCTTATGGATAGGTTAGGGCATGTAATTATAGTGTTCCAATGAGGGAAGGACTTACTTCTAAGTAATGCTTTGGGGTGATGTAAAGGATATGTATGACTGAGAGGTTAAGAGTTTGGTAGATTTATGTTGAGCGGATAATTTAGCTTATAGTTGTGCTAGTTTTGAAAACTAGGTATTGGTTAGAGTGTTGTATTTTTTGAGGCCTTGTGTCCTAAACATAAGGTGTTTGTTTGGTGTGTCGAAAGATGCGGAATTGATTTATATTATATTGTGGTATAGGCCTTTAGGCAATATCTAAAATATGAAAATCTTTCATAAAACCTTAACCATAGTTCAACTAATCTCAATCCCTGACCTAGCTACACAGTAGTGTATTGGGAGGGCTCTTTGTTTGGATTTCTCTTGCGAGACCTCCCCCGCACGAAGGTAGCTAGCATCAGGAATTGAGAGGAGTTCAACCAATGGGAATTTTCAAAATTTTATATAGTTAATATGTTGTTATATATTATATTGCTGATAGTTATATCACGAATTGAGGCTAATGGAGCCTGATTATAATTTTACGAGTTGAACTCGGGTACAGGGTATATGGGCGCCCTAGGTAGTTAGTTTGTTTTAAAAATCTATATGGTTCGACGTGAGAACTAGAAAGGATCGGTATAATGTTCCTGAAGGTTGATGTAAGGACAAGATGAGATTGAGGTCCTAGGCAAATCTTAAATTTCGCGGGCAAAAGTTTTGTAAGGGGGGAACTATGTAATAACCTGTGATTTTGGAGACTGAGAAATTAAATTTTTGGGAAAATAAAATTTAATTAAATTGGAGAATTTTAAAATTTGGGAATTGAGGTAAAAAAATAGAGAACATTTGAAAGTATTTCGGATGATGATTTTGAGGGTACCATCGATCTTGGAAGAGTCGAGATAGTCAAAATGACTGTCATTGGGTTTTATTTCGGCTCTGGAATGTTTTTAAGTCAGTTTGACTCGTATTGGAGTAAACGACTCATTTAAAGTGTGTATTAACATTTAAAATTGGGTTTATTATTTTAAGCGATTTAAGGGCTTACGATTTTAGCCCTTCTCATTTCTGAGAAGAGAGAAAGAGAAGAGAGAGAGAAAGGAAGAGGGAAAGAATAAGAGAATAAGAGAGAGAGGAAGAAAAGCTTGGAGATTCCGGCCCAAACGCGACATCGAGGATGATCCAACCTCTACAAAATCGAGGCTAGTGTTTAATATTGCTAAATAAGTCATTTGTGTATTTCATTTCATAATTTGTTGGTTAATGAAATGGATTTTGGGTATTAATATAAAAACCTAAATTTTTGGGTTTTGTTGGCCATTGCCATTTTAGTGGCGTCAACGGGTTTAATCTTGAAATCTATGTTTAAAGAATTGGTTTAATGGTGTAGAACTGGTTGGGAGCAACTTTGGGTTGATTTATTGGCTTAGAATCATGTTGTGATGAAGGTTTGGGGGTTAGAAGAGATATTTTAGGGTTTAGAATTCGTGGGTTTCTATGAAGAAGAAGAACCCTTCAAATTTTGCAGAACCGAATCGATTCGCCCCTTAAGAGAATCTATTTGGCCTAAGTAAAGTTGGCAGGTCTGCATTGACCGAATCAATTGGGACCCAAGGCGAATCTATTCGGCCTGAGACAGAAGCCCGGGTCTTTGGACCCGAATCGATTTGCCTTGGAGGTCGAATCGATTCGCTGGGCCGAATCGATTCGGAAATAGGGCTATTTTATGGAGTTTTCCTAGGATGATTTCAAACCCTTTTTGGTTGGGTTTATTGTTTTGGGACATGATTATATGATGAAAGAAAGATGTTTTGGAGACTTAGTAAAATTTTCTCGCATGATGGGACCGCGGGTACTTTTAAAGTTATTTTGGGGGACTTATATCCATATAAATTGGAGTGGGCCATACCGATATCGGGGGGAATCTCATTGAGAATGGGAGTCCTAATTAGGGGTCATAAGTGGGCCTAATTATGATGTAAGTATTGGGGTCCTTTCAAGATAGTGGTGAGAGTACGATATGAAATTATAGGCCTAGTGTGGTGCCGAATCCTTATGGTAAATAGGATTCTATTGAGATTAAGGTTTGGGGACCGAAGAGTGAGAGGGTCCACGTATCCTTAGAGATGTTTAAATTAAGGAACAATCGGTATCCCAACAGGAGTAAGGGGTTCATATGATCAATCGAACCATAGGTGAATCGTACTATCAACTAGAATAAGTGGTAGCATAAATTCTCGTCAGGATAGTTTATGCATAATTAAGTGGAAGTAACCATTGGGATTCCAACACTTGAAAAGATGTTGGGATAACTTGAAGTTTGTAGACTATTAATCATGTATATTCCAATGGTCAAATAGTACTAGAGATAATTATGTATTTTTGAATATATAGGAGATATGTAGTGATGGTTTCCTCCACTAAACTTTGGGTGATAACCCAAATGTTGAATATAAACATATATTTTTGGGAGACTATTCATCATAGGAAAAATGGATGAATATGCTTCAAGTGAGGGATCGTATTCACATATCGAGGTAAATTAAATGAGTTTGGGGTGACGGCTAGTATATTGAGGATTATGTATACTTAAAGATGAGTTTATATATCTTATACATATGAACGAGAAATAGTTTGTGTGTATATATATATATATATATATATATGTGTTTGTGTGTGTGTGTGTGTGTGGATATGTGGATATATATCTGTATAAATTTGAATATATGGCTATATTTATGTTGTGAATATATAAACCTTATGTGATGGTCTAATCATATGATGGGATCACATGGATGTATATATATTATGCATGAGAACGATATATATACTTATGTGGTTAAGCATACCCCGCTCATGCTATCATTGGGAAGTTTCCGCGTAGAGGGTGTGCATCCTGGCTCAAGGAGCAGGGTGTGGATATTCCCTAGGTCATAGTCGTCCATTGTGTTATTATGTGATATGCATTTCTTTTGTGTTATTATGTGATATGCATTGTGTTATTATGTGATATCCATTGTGTTATTATCTGAGATTCCATATTCTTTCCGATGTCGATGATATTGAGTCCGACCGTGGTCCCCAGGATGGTATGTGAGTAATGCCCTGGAAGATGATAGCATGGTGCAGTTTATCAGCGATATTTATTGGCGGGTAAATTATGTGCATGACCATTGTACATGATATGTGGTATGTACACTTGGCTATGGGAATGGATGATTGTATATATATATATGGTTAAATTAAATGCCTATAACTATATTTATAGATCCTATAGGTGAAAGGATATGGAATCTCTATGGAGTACATGTTGGATGATTAGGGTGTACTGGATTATTGGTGGTTGATGTATCACATTTAAGGAATATTTCGTTTACATCATCCCAAGGATATTATTGGAGATTTTGGGTTGTTCTTAAATGGTAATCTAAATTTAGTAGTTGTAATAGTAGAATTGTATGTATGGCATAATGGATCTCTAGGATCGACATTGTCAAGGAGTAGTGTAACGGGAGGGGTTCCTTGTTTGGATTTTTCTTTGCGAGATGCCCTTCGCACGAAACGTAGTGCAATGTTGAGATTGGAGAGAAGTTTTGTCATTAATAATCTGTATGCATGTTATTTAGAAATGAAATCATATGATTCAACCCAAATGTATATGGGTAACATATTAAGAATTATAATTGATTAAATTATAAACCGAAATCCATTAAGCCTAGTATGGCATATTTGTTTGTAAAAAATAATTAAGTGTGTTTAGAAAGAGTTGGATTCTTGGGTAATGATAGGAAGGAAGATCTCGTGGGTATAGGCTATGCCTATGGTAAGTTAGGTTGTTCTTCTAGGTTGAGTAACTTAACTAAGATTTCAGGACGCGAATAAGTGCACGCCGTTAGATGAGAGGTGAGTTGGGGTTTCACAAGAGTGCGATTCCACTTTAATTATGAAATAAGTGAATTGATATTTATTATGCACGGTTATACCACTTGCAAAATATTTTCACAACTCGGGCTCTGACCCGTTTACTTTTCTCTCCTGCATATATATATATATATATATACATACTATTATAGGTGTCCTACCGCATGGATGCCAGATGCCCTTCCATCCAGTGTTTTGGGAGCCGTGACAGGTGCAGACTGTTATGGGACTTAGATTGTAGTCGCTTCCTACTTCTTTAAAAATATCGGTAGGATTCAAGTTGTATATCGGGTTTATACCCAAGGGATATTCATATATGTTTATATTTATTCCATTTCAGTTATTGTATTGTCTGTGACCCGACCGCTTATTTGGGATTATTTCTTTGTGGCATATTCATTTGTAGTTATTCATTTCATTTTTCATAGTTCTTGTATGCATCTTTCTTTTCTTTGTTAGTAGCTTATAGTGTTAGTTTGTTGTTTGTTCTATGTTTTATTTAATTTTAACATCTTGCTTATATGATATCGGGTAGTTAGTCTTATATATTTTAGTACTGACAGTTGATGTTGAGACTGAGCCATCTGAGACTCCTGATTTAAGGTAGTATAGGGTTGGCCACCCGTTATTATTTTAAGCAGGGTGTTACACATCATTGTTGAAAACTTAATTCCAATTAATTAACTAACATTTAACTAAGCTAGTGTAAAAAAAATCCAATTAAACTTGAAACCAATTAATTCATTTAATTTTTGAACATGTAATTATAAACCTTACACGGGGGATGAATACTAACTGAAACAAATACTGAATAATTAAGACTGGATAAAACCTTCTAATTCAAAGTCACAAACCAAACCATAATAAATACTCAGTCCAACTGAAAAGAACTATAAGGGAAACTGAGTACAACCCCGCTAATGAGACTGGGCGACACATGCCCGAACTGAAATATCCGAACAAGGAACTTAATGAATTAAGAGAAGCATTTAATCTCAATGACCCGCAACTTCCACAACATCTGAAGCTCGACAAACCATCCAGGTATCTAGAACCGGTGTCCCTGCAGCTGGGCACCTGTACTAGTACATATATACATAGCAAAAGAGAGAAAAATTCAAGATATGGGTCACAGCCCGATGTTTTAAAAAGATTTACTAGCAAGTACTTAAACCTTCATTAAAGCAAGTATTATATGCATGTTAGATTGAATTCTCACATGATATTCTCACCTCTTCGACAAGTGTGCACGCCTAATGTACCTCTAATCCAACCTAGCCATCTGACACACTCCTAACAAGGAAGAAGGATTATCCCTCTAGTTACCCCTCGTTGTAGTATTTTGTATTTGATCTCGACATTTATCATTTTAAATAAGTGTTATCACACTAAAGTCAAGTATTTACAATTTACTCACATACTTTTCCAAATAATTCATTATAAACACACATATATTATTCTCAGCACAAATATACAAAAAGGGCACCCCTAGGCAAAGTTACGGTGCACACATACTCTACTATCAAATCCCGGTACCTCACGTACATGAGGACTACGTGTTCGAAATTTCTCAGGAACCGTTACAATAAGCAAAATCACACATATTAGAGGCGAACATAGTTCACATACCCATGGGTCATGCACATACCTACGCTCCCATGGTCAGCTGACTTATTAACTCACAAATAAGGTATTCACATTCCTATGTCCTTAAGGTACCGATCTAAATCCCCCTCGTAGGCACACCAAGATTAGATGGCCCTGTTTCAAAAGCTGACCTCCCGTGATAGCAAGTATGGTAGGCATGTTATACACTTAATAAATAAAATATAAGTATACACACAACCCAACAAATCTAACGATATACACACAAACAAACGTTATATTCCATACGTAGTATTATTATCACTAAATACTATCAACTTATTTTTAAAGAACGATATTCCCCCTCTCGTAATATATATATATATATATATATATATATATATATATATATATATATATATATGGATAATATGTCATCCGAAAATCCTTAATACTTAATCATAAGAAGTCCCAAATGTAACCACTAATTTTTATTCTTATAAGTTCCATATCGTAAAAACTAATATCGTAAGTATTTATCACTTAATACTCTCGACGCATTTACAATTACAATTATCTCTCTCTCCTAATCTTCAAGGTAGACTCACCATCCCTAATGTTTAAATCATTAATCCTAAACAACTCCCAAAATTTATTCACTTTTTGGGTTCATCGAACACTGGTTTTCCTCACTCAAATTAACCGTTTACTAAAATAGGGAAAAATAGGAAATTCCCTAAAAATTAGAAATATCGCTGGAACAAGAAGAAATCTTGCGCGAACAACTTCCACGTGTCGCTCGAACGACTTCACACGACAACCCTATCTCGCTTGAACGACTTCGCGCAACAATCCTATCTCGCACGAGATACTGATCTTGCTCGAATGATATCCTTCGCATGACTTTGCGCGACATCTCGCGACCTGTGTTGCTTCGTCTTCAACCTTAGAAAACCTCATTTTTCACCATTTCTCAACCATAGAACCTCTAAAATATCATCCTGAACTCCAATCAATCAGTCCCAAATCGAATCCTAACATTTTTAAATGAATTCTAACAACCTAGAATCATTAAATCATCCATATAATTCGAAATCCCCAATTTATTATCAAGAACCCCAGTTCTTAAATTGATATGCAGAACTTCTAAATTAAACCCAGATTTGTTTACAGAAATTAACATAATTTCGTAGGCATTATCTTATCTACATATGGGATTCAAATTCTTATCAAATCAGCCCTAAGTTATGATATAGTTCTCCAATTTCACCCATATTAACTATCATAACAATGATTTATTAACCTAGACTAACATGAACACAATTATCCGTAAAGAAAGCGAGCAATAAACACTTGCCACAATTTCAAAGGTCTGATCCGTTGGTGTTGTTGGTATGGATGCGCTCCTCGCGTTCCGATCTACACGATGGTGGTGGCAGTTGTGCAAGATGGTGAAAAGAGCTCTCCTCCTTTGGAATGTTCTCTCCCTCACCTACTCTGGATCTCTCTTGATTTTGCTGTAACCTAACCCTAACTGTCCCTAATTAACTGATATAATATTTATCTAATTTTCTTCCATTTAATTCCTCCCAAAATTCAATTTACAAAACTAACCCTACCGGGTGTCGGCTTGGCCTAAAAATATTATGGAGTCCAAATGGAATACCCCGGTAGAGTTTTCTGACTATCTCGACCCCTCCGGACTCAACGACGCACTCAAAATGATCATACGAGTTAGTTAAAATAATTTACCTTTTTATTCCACTTAATTAGTCCTGGCACGACTCACACGCGCGTCCCCGACTTAATATACCAAACTGTCATATTTCTCTCTCACGACAAGTTATATAAAATCGTTATTTGATATTACTTATTCTCATAGTAATATTAATAATTACTAACTTCTTGTCACGCTAGTAAATATTCAAATTTAATCCGAATTAATTATTAATTCTCACATTTTAATTTAATTAATCCCACAATAATAATAAATCACATAATTATTTAAATCTTCGAAAATAGGGGGTATTACATAATTCCCCCCTAATAACGGAATTTCGACTCAAAATTCAGAGAATAAGGCATTTATGGTAAGGACAACACCGGGTATTTATTTAACATCTCATGAATCTACGCAGTACCCCCCATATTGTACATTATCGAATACCCTTAATAATGAACACGTCACTGATTATTTACTCTCCAGGCCTTACCATTTAAGTTTCAGCACTTAACTTTTAGATAATTACTATCTAGCCTCCTCCTACTCGCTCTAGTAGGTTAATTGATATTTAGATATATACAAATTGTCTTACACACAATATTACTATAAATGTTGACACATTTTCGCCATACGGCCTTTGCAAAGGACTATGGAACCTTAGCTTGTACGCTACCGGCTAAAACTAATAATAATAGGAAAAGATCCCCCATTACTCGATACCAATTTCGTCATTCCAACATGCAATATTGCGACTCCCAATCATTTGAATCCTAGTTAACGGGCCCTAAATTTCATCTGTACCCAGTAGATTATTGTCCTCCCCTCTATCCAATAAGCACAAGGCTGACGAGGATTGATATATAACACCTCAAATGGAATCCTATCGATAATGAGCTGAGGGGAGTAGTCTTACAGTAACTGCACTAGTGGAAGATATTACATTAAACCTTCCCATAATTTGAAATACAACATTTCTAGCAATATGTAACTAGAACTCTCAGTCTGCCCGTTCTCCAGCGAGTGTGTTAGGCCGGATACATTCGCATCTCAATATTCATGGCCTCCAGAAAACTTTTCCTAATAATCGACTCGTAACTCTTTGACTCAATCATACAAAAACTCTAATTGTACCCCATATGACCTTACTATCCCAGGGATAATGGTTGAGGTTTACTGTTACACGTTATGATTTGTCCTAACTTGGCATAACGTGAGCTACTTTAATTACCCGACCCACTTTCACCCACATAGGATAGTGATCCCATTGTGAACTAATTAACTCTGTAATGGTTCAGGGATTCACTCTCCCATTACTAAGAAGGAATTCTTAATACTGAAGGAACTCTATTATTTTCTAATGGTCCACTTCCAATTGGAGCTCAGTAATGTCTTGTTTTGCTTATGCCCTCACTATTACGGCTTTATATCATTATGCATTTTACCTTTATTATAACCACATCCATATCTATGGCTCAGACGACAGTGTCATCACTGCATGTCGTAAGTCCTTCCCCCTCTCTCTAAGATTTAGATTCTTGTGAAACATGCTCTCTCCATGTCCTATCAAGTAAGTTTAAACTTCCCCGAGTTAAATTTTATCGGATTCTTGCTATACTATCCTCATGGAAACTCTGGGAATTAACGATCTTAACTACCCTAACCCATCAAACAACTATGTTATGAAGTCACACACTTCTACATTCAGTTACCTCTCTCAATACGCATTGTGCCACAATTCTCAATTATGGAAAATACTATAATTTAACTATCTAGGGCGCCCATACACCCTATGTTTTGTACATTGCAGCACCACATTACTAGACATTTTATGTAAATAACAAATTATGCCCCACATAATTGGCATGACCATATGGTAATGTCCTACTCAGTCACCCTACCTTTTCCACCTAATCATATCTTAGGTTGTCCCACCGGTCTGCTCGTGGTGTCAACGATTGGTAATATTATCACATTTTAATCTTATACGGCTCTATCGGCCTTGGTATATAATATAACCATTAATTCACAGCTATAACTATGAATATTGCAATCACTACGATATTAAATACATGTACTAAAGGAAAACCTCTCCCAACTTCCAACATTGTCTAAGTTTCATGCATGGGATGTCTCGTAAAGTGAAATCCAAACAAGGAACCCCCCCGATATACTACTACCTAACACTGCTGGTCATCGAGATCTGTTAAGTCCTTAATTCATTACATATATCCCTGAATTCCCATTAATGATCATAAAAAGTCTACTCGTCCACTCTCAGGCCACTAAAGATGACATATAATGCGGTGCTCTCCCAATCACAAGTTATTAGCCCTATATAATTAAGGAGCTATATATCTCCTCTCTATAATAAGTCCACATACCATGAATCACATCAGTCGAACATCCCTACTCACCGGGATCAACATAGTAAGACACACTACTCGTTGAAGTCTACAATACAATACAACACATATCCAGGCTCATCCGTCTTTTGGGTGTTGCCTCGCTAAATATATTTAAAATTTAAAATTTATTACTATAGTCTTATCACACAATTTACTACCGTTGAAACCCTCGGTAACCAGTAACCATACAATATAATAATAATGTGCTCTACTATCATAAATCTCCAAGGATCATTAATCCTTACATAATCCCATATACAAATTTCTCTAAGTGTCCACACTTGCTCCTCCCCGCAGGTGGCATGAAAATATCGCTACTAAATTATAGTCATTTACATAATAAGGTTGATGTCGCCAGCGTACCCACTAAACCAAATACACACTCAAATTCTTAGTGTTAACTATTCACATATGTTGTGACACACCCACATCACTTGAACTCATCATTTATTCATAAGGATGAAATAAAGCTCCTTCAGTCTATCCTGATCATAGCGTCCTCGCACACACTTTTCATGACCCATAATTTTCTATAATCGTTATACCTTTCGGATTCCACTCATTAGTATTTCCCTTCCTCGTGTGGTTACATTAATCCATTTTATGGCTTACCCGCCCAACATTGATACATTGGCCCCATATCTCTCGGCCTCAAATATGGCCTTACTAGCCTTCCCTTGATTTCCTGGGCCCCGTCGACCTTGAAATACGGTATGCTATAGTTATTGGGGACTACATTGGTCCTGCCTAGACCTACTACTCTCGGGTTCTTAGTTTCTGGGTCCAATTCTCTTGACCCGATTCTTATACTGGATATTTTACTTCTCCAAGTGGTTTGCCTTACGGGCACGGTTTATTACTCCCGATACTATAAATTTCACTTCTCAAGTGATGACATTCAATACTGTTAACCCTTATCTCTACGTATAGGGTAATTTCCCTTTCACTGGTCCTCCTGGCCTTATTGAGATATCCTTCTCTCAGACCTGGCTGTCTTAACTCCCAGTTGTTATTTTATTTGTTCCTTGCGCTCTACAGGGCATATGGAACACATGGTCGACTCTCTAGTCTTGACTGAATCCATCACCATTTCATTTAGATTTAATCATATCATTTAAATAGGTTTACCCCACTGGGTATATGTTCTGGTGATATTCTACTAACACTATTGAATTCAACATTGCCCTTCGGCTAGGTATCACAACTCTACTGGCTCCCTTTCTTCTAGGGCGTTGACATATTCTAGTAAACGTATACTGTGTTGACATTGACACTAGTCACCTTAGTTGCACCTCCCATTCACGCTAGGGCATTCCATCCACGAGTCCATTTTCAACTTACGGACCCTTTTATCTTTTGTGACTCCTACTTCGGTTACAAAGTTAGCTTACCAAGTTAACTCATCCTTTACGGTCGATCCTTACCCGACCAACTGATGGAAGATGAGACGGCCAACCTGCACCCAATATATCGATTTGATTTTCTATTGTTACTCTTTGCCGTTTCTCTGAGCTAGAATTTTGTTTCTCTGAATTTAAAATTCGGAGTGTTACTGCACTCTACTTTACATCATTACCTTTGGATTAGCTCCCTCCATTGGCCCATCACACTTAGATATTATTGTTGGTGACGTCCATTATGATCACCGTTACCCTAATGCTTCACAACTTTCAATTGATTTCCTCCTCCTGAAGTCCCACAAACGGCCTTCATTGGTCGTCCCATATTGTTCGGAGTACGAAGTCCAATCACTCTCGCATATGAATTGCATTCACTAAAATAAATCCCAGGAGAGCGTAAATCACATATGCAGTAGAATACAACAATCCTAGAATAAGGCTCTAAATCAAAGAACACTAAGCCGAAACGTAATAAGTCGTACAGGTCCTAAAAGACTCTAGAACCTAATGCTCTGATACCACCTGTGACACCCCGCCCAATTAAATATCGGGTGATCAGTCCTTTATAAAATTTATAACAGAACGTTCGGTTGGTTCAGTCTTAGCATCACTGTCGAAAACTTAATTCCAATTATTTACTTAACATTTAATTAAGCTAGTGTCAAAACATTTTCCAATTAAACTTCAAACCAATTAATTCTTTTAATTTCTGAACATGTAATTATAAACCATACATAAGGGATGAATACTGACTGAAACAAATACTGAATAATTAAGACGGGATAAAACCTTCCAGTTCAAAGTCACAAACCAAACCATAATAAATACTCAATCGAACTGAAAAGAGCTACAAGGGAAACTGAGGACAACCCTGCTAATGAGAATGGTTGACACACGCCCGAACTGAAATATACAAACTAGGAACGGAATGAACTGAGAGAAACGTCTAATATCAATGACCCGCAACTTCCACAGCAGTTACATATCATAAACCATCCAAGTATCTAGAATTGGTGTCCCTGTGGCTAGGCACCTGTACTAATACACACACACACACACACACACACACACACACACACATATATTTATATATATATATATATATATATATATATATATATATATATATATATATATATATATATATATATATATATATATATATATATATATATATATATATAAAATAAAGGAGGAGGGTTTTTTTGTCTTAGCCAACTGATGGCTGAGATTGAATTTGAAGAGTTTTGGTCTTTATCAACCACTACACCAAAATGGGCAAATTGTCACCTTTCAGCCGGCCAGCCTTGTCAAGGTCATTGACCGTGACAAAAAACACGCATTTTATGTCACGATCATTGACCTTGACACGACCGTGACAAATAATTGTCACGATCATTGACCGTGACAAGTTCGTGACAAATTTACTTGTCACGGACTTGTCACGGTCATTGATCGTGACAATTATTGTCACGGTCAAAGACCTTGACACGACCATGACAATGTTCCCAGAAAAAACCCTATCCCTCTTCTTTTTTCCCTCCCGCGCCGTTCCCTCCATCTCTATCTCTCTCTCTCTCTCTCTCTCGACGCTGCTCTCTCTCTCTATATATATACTTTCAGGTCCATTTTCTCTCTCTCTCTCTATCTCTCTCTTCCATTTATATATATATTTGTGTGTATGTGTATATATATGTGTGTGTATGTGTGCGCGTGTGTGGGGTTGGGGCAGGGTGGGGGAGGGGGTGGTGGAGGGGGCAGGGGGTGGGGTGGGGTGGGGTGGTGTGTGTGTGTGTGTGTGTATGGTGGTGGAGGGGGCAGGGGTTGGGGTGGGGTGGGGTGGTGTGTGTGTGTGTGTGTGGTGGTGGTGGAGGGGGGAGGGGGTGGTGGAGGGGGGCAGGGGGTGGGGCGGGGTGGGGTGGTGTATGTGTGTGTGTGTGTGGTGGTGTGTGATGGTGGAGGGGGGCAGGGGGTGGGGTGTGTGTGTGTGTGGTGTGTGGTGGGGGAGAGGGTGGTGGAGGGGGGCAGGGGTGGGGTGGGGTGAGGTGGGGTGTGGGTAACTATAATTTTGAATATAATAGTTATACTTATTAAAAATACATTTTGGATAACCCATAAACTCATCGTTGGCTCAATTCCATTTTGAATATAATAGTTATAATGATAATTAAAAATTAGGGCTCAAGTTATTAGATAAGATACTCACATAGCGCTTTTGGTTAGGGAATGCCAACACCCTAGCAATTTACGTATTGATTCCCGCGTTCCAAAACATGGTACACTTCCGTTCCAACACATGAAAATTTTCTTTTTTAAGAGGAAAAAGATAAATTATAGTGAATTTATAATGTGCTAAAATCTAAGAATATCTTGGAGGCGACGGCCAAAGATATGTACGCATTCATGAAGCGTACATTGGGTGGATACCATAAAGGGAAAGGGAAGGAGAAGGCGGTGGAGGAGGAGGTGCGGGAGGACGAGGCGCAGGATGACGAGGATGTGGACCTTGCTGCTTCATCACCGACACGTTTGTACTTGGACAATCCACTTCCCTATTTGACGCCCTCCAACAGACCATTGTCGACAATTGGTTGGCCGAGCGTGTTCATATTGGACGTAGTTGATGGCCAGCGGATAGGGCGGGGGTTGAGGGACCCGAATATCGTCGAGGGTGGAATAGTCCATGGATGTGTGCTTCAAGGGATGGAGTCCCGGGTGCTCGTCACGCATGTCATACCTGGGAAGGAGAACTCCCTATTGTGGTTGCGCGAACAATGCGGCACGACGTATATTAGTGGGTGCATCAATTCGTATGTCGTGTGGCCTACTCACCTCCTCAGTTTTAACGAAGACATGTAGTCACATTATTTTCCAGTTTGTCCATTTTAATTATATTTGGATTATATCGTCATGTATATTATTTTTACTTTGAATATTTGGATTATACTGTCATGAATATATTTGGATTATATCTTTAGTTTGTGTTGGATATATGATGTTTGGAACATGTACAACGTTGCTATAACCGGTACAAATATACTGCTGGGCAGTGGCCATACTGCCCAGCAGTTTTTTTTTTAATTCTTCCTAGAATTGTCAAGGTCAATGACCCTGACACGCCCGTGACAATTTTGTCACGGACGTGCCACGGTCATTGACCGTGACAATTTTTTTTTAAAAAGGTCACGGCTTTGTCACGGTTATAAACCGTGACAAACGTGTCACGGTCATTGACCTTGACACGACCGTGACACAAAACGCGTGTTTTTTGTCAAGGTTGTCAAGGTCAATGACTGTGACACGACCGTGACAAAAAAAGTTGTCTCGCCTCGAAATGTCACGGTCATTGACCTTGACAAGGTGGATTTGTCAAGGTCAATGACCTTGACAAATGGGCAGATTTGGTGTAGTGAACTGACGGCTCAGATTAAATCTCGAAAGTGTCAATCCTACCGTTGGGATGAAATCTTTGGATATATAATTAATGTGTAATTGGACATGGTGGAGTCAGATCACAAGGCTCGAAATACGAGCACAACGCTCGAAACTTGCACTGACAGTACTCTCACCGGCTACCTCTTAACTTCTCTCACACACGAAGGTTGTTATCTCTCTTTCCACTCTTTTCTTCGTCTTCATTTTTTTTCTCCTTTTTGTTTGTATTGGTATTTTTAGGACTGAAATGGAGCACTTTTCCTTCGTAAAGTTTATATGTAGACAAGCTATTTGATTAACCACTAAGGCAAGAAATAGACCGGATCTTTCTCTCTCATATTTTTATGTTGATTTCACATTTTTATGGGGTTTTGTTTTAATATTTGGTTTAGTATGATTTTTTATTGCAGACTTATCATTTATGGGGTTTTGTTTTTTATGCAGATTTTTTGTTGCATACATCCTGAACCACTCAGGAAAGAAATAGGCCTGATCTTAAGTAGGTTTTGTACGATTTGTATGGTTTTTTCCCATGTTGCGGGTTTGATTTGGTTCAAATATGATCTCTGATTTGAGCGATGATGGTCGGTGCTGGGTTCGTAAAAAAAGATTTTGGTTGTCGACGTTCGATTTTACCGGAGCTCGATTTGTACGATGATGGTCGGTGCTAGGTTCATCAACTTTATCTCTTTGATCCCTCTCATGGTTTATTGACGTGAAATCTATGTTTCGTGCACTTGGAGAGGACGTGAAATCAAAGTACCTGTTATACAGAATGTATTTGACGAAATGTCAGAGGACGTGACCCCTATTTTTTTTGTTAGACTTTCCGATCTAATCTCCCCTATTTTACTTTTCGATCTAATCTCCCCTGTTTCAAGACTTTCTGATCTAATCTCCCCTATTTTACTTTTTTTTCTAAGAACTCTCAGTCAAAATGAGACATAAGGCAAAACAGAGACAAGGAACTTATCATATATGTTGGATTTTGAAGTTGTATTACAGAAAAGAAACTTATCGCGTGGCCCAGTTCCAAGTGGGAAAGTTAATCTAATGAAGACATATTACGATTTCTTGGTTTTATAACATATTACCTTTTATACAGGAGGTTATTGCTTCTTTTATACAATGTAAATGAAGACATATTACCGTTTGTTTTCCCCACTTGGGATATTATAACATATTGTTATTTGTTTTCAGCTCTCTGATTCTTATATACACTATATAATATTTTCCATATTCTTTTAACTCTCTTTGAGTTTTATACCTTTTCAGGTATCCATGAGCCAAGCAAGAGGTTAAAGAGTGGATCTTATTAACTTTTCATTTAGGTACTATTTTTTCTCTTAGTTTTGATTGTATTTCTTATTCTAATAAATTGGTAACTTTTTAAAGTTTACTATACATTGATGTACTTTTATCACAACACAAACCAATACGTCTATGATATAAGGTTATTTCTTTTTTAGTTTTGTATGCTCATATTTTCTGAAATAAGCCCCTTTACTTCCCAAATTTTAGACACGCCTTTTACATTAGAGTGAGATGAGAAGAGGTAAAAAATATATTGTTTATTTGAATAATTTTCTGGGCATGTGGGTCTCAACTTTTCAGCCTTTAGGTATATATTGTTCATTTCTCCAAAGTATATTGTTTATTTGAAATGTTGACATAGATGGCAGGAACTCTAATGAGGTTTGCAATTTCTGAGTCGGTCTCTATGTTTCAGTATTTGCATTCTTAGAGGATCTTTTTTTCAAATCCCTATATTTTCATATATGTCGAAGATGTACGTGAAGAAAACAACAGGTTTCCCTATACTTTCATCTCTTTGAATCAATTAAAAATTCCCCCCTCTTCAACGTAAAATTACCCTCTAAATTATACTCGAGTTGATATATCTATATGTATGTGCAAATAAATATTTGTATGCAAAATTCTCTTCACAGTCCTGTATTTTTATCCACAAATCAATTTGTTTAAGAATATTTATTTGTAGATAATTTTGAACATTTTTGTTCTTTAGTCTAATTTTACATTTATCTCAGTCAGTTATACAGAATGTATTTGACGAAATGTCAGAGTAATAGTTATAATTTTGTTTTGTGATTTTTTTTTTGTTAAGCTTGAGGTATTATAGTGTTTGATTTAATTTTATTTTTTTAGGAGAAATGAACAGTTGGCTAGGAACCTCTTCATGCATATAAACGTGTCAAACAGGGTTATTATGGGGGGAAAAGCGAAAAAACTCTCAGGTTTCTTCAAATCTTGACAATGTTCACTTTTCAATGATTGGAGACTAAGTTATATCGGTGTATTATGTGAAGTGTTCTATTTTACGTATGTATTTATTATTTGTTTGTATCTTATTGTTTGTGGTCTATCTTGGAAATGGGAAGAATTTGGACCGCATTTTAGTTGTTAGTTACTATAACGACCTAAATTACTCGGGCCCCATCCTTAGCAGTTTTATATTGGATATTCACGTTGACATAAATTAAAATATGAGTAATTTTGAGTTCAAGTTTCACTTCTCTTACTCTATGATTGCAGTAGAGTGATCTTTTTTTAAATTTTTTAGGAAGAATCAGTCCTCAGAGATTCCAATGTTCTGTAGTTTTGTTTTGTGTAATATCATGATATGTAGTTATACAGTTGTGTTTTGCAAAATGTAAAAATAGACATTAATATGGTAGCCTTACACTAAGGACAAATATTCTTACTTTTATGTAATTGGCAGGGTGAGCTACTTTGGGGACTAGCATGTGTAAGAAGGGCCCGTGAAGATGGTAATTATTTAAGTTACATACAAAACACAGAAACAATGGGTGCCGATGACAACATTAATGAATATGGGTGGGACAATAAGCATGTTGGGCTTAATGTTCTCATTTATAAGGTAAACCAAATGGCTCAACGTAAGTAAGCATAATTAGAAAAAAATCAGTGTTATAGGAGATTGTGCAAGTTAATTGAAATGCATTTTTCACGTCGAACCTTGAGCTCAATATTAATTTGTAAAATATACGGATTATATAATTCTGTTACTTTTAGAACTTTAATTGCAACGCATAGTTGTGGGTGTAACCCAAACTATCATCTCAATTTAACTAGAAGGTAGATTCAACATATTATAAATTGACATGTATTTTGGTGCTAGAAGTGTTGGAAGGTAACATGCACAAATTCCAATCTTATAAAGCATTAGTAGAAATTTACAACACATTAGTAGCTTCATGTGCACACTCATACCAGACTCATCCCCCCCCCCCCCCCCACACACACACATATATTATACCCACGGAGGGCTCATTTATAAGTCTGGTGGAAGCAACTTGCAACACGTCACCATAATCACATTCTTCTTAACTCAGTGTTTCACTTCATTTAAGAGACATTTTTTTCTTAGATTTGTAGGGAACCATTTTCATATTGAAGCAACTCAAATCCAAATTATTTTACGATTTTAGTGGTGTTATTGTATTGAACATTCTCTTGCATCTTATTTTATTATTTTAGTGGTGTTATGGCTTTGTCGATTTTAGTAATTAATGAATCTTTTTAGTGGTGCATCTATTGAATGAATGTTTTTAGTAGTGCTCATGAATCTTTTTACTATTCAATGAATATATTTAGCTGTTGAAATTTTGGGGTATCAAAATAGGTTTGGGGCTGTCATGTTTTAGGGATATCAAGCTAGATGACATGTTTTGGATATATTATGATTTCTTACGATTGACTGAATCTGTTTTGGGTTTGTCCTTGCCAATTAGTAATTTGGAAAGGCATGGTTCAACTCAAGCTTTATCAAAGCTCTTACTTCAACAGGTCACTGATTGAATGATCTTACTAATTGTCCTTGATAATTAGTAATTTGGAAAGGTTCTTATTATTGCCAATTGGTTAAGATTAAAAGATGATTTAATGCAGAATTCTTATGTCACTAATTGAATAAATTATTCTTATGTCAATAGGTCACTAATTGAATGCAGAATTCTTATGTCAACGGGTAGGTACTAATGGAAAAGGAAGCCTGGACTATGTAGGATTTGTTACAATTTGCCTCTACCAAAGAAGTATTTCCAATTATGAACTTCTTCACAAGGATTTCTCCTAATTCGATACAGACAGTAATGGCTAGCAAGCTCTTTTCTTTTCTGCTTCATTTTTTTTGGCGTGTTTGTTCCTGCTCAACTCAATTTGTAATATTTCGTATGGATTTCTAATTTCCATTTGGTTAACAATGAACGTGTCATGAGATCGTGTAATGAGTTTTTAGTTGCACGAATCTGATTTGTCAATGCGTTTTTAATGAATATATGACTGCATTTTTTAAATTAACTTGTAAGAAATATAAAGCTTAGTAATTTTTTTGGTTAGCAGCTACCTACTAATTAAATTATTATATAATTAAATTATTATATAATTAAATTATTATATAATTAAATTAGGGTTTTCTTATTCTCTTATTATTTCTCAATTAGTAAAATATGTAATGCTTGCCCGTAAAAAAGGGGAAATAAACACAAGTCCGGTCTGGGGTAAAAAAGTGAGTGCTCTATAACAAAAAATAATCGGGAGCACATTTATCACCATGCCATCGACACGGTTACACCCTAGTATATATATATATATATATATATATATATAGCAAAAGAGAGAAAAAAGCAAGAGACGGGTCTGAGCCCGATGTTTTAAAAAGATTTACTAGCAAGTATTAAAATAGCATTAAAGCAAGTATTATATGCATGTTAGTTCGAACTCACACACGATATTCTCACCTCTCGACTAGTGTGCACGCCTAACGTACCTCTAATCCAACCTATCCATCTGACACACTCCTAACTAGGAAAAAGGATTATCCCTCTAGCTACCCCTCGTAGTATTATTTCATATTTGATCTCGACATTTATCATTTTAAACAAGTGTTATCATACTAAAGTCAAGTCTTTACGATTTACTCACACACTTTACCCAAGAGTTCGTTATAAACGCACGTATATTATTCTCGGCACAAATATACAAATAGGGCACCCCTAGGCTAAGTTGTGGTGCACACATACTCTGCTATCAAATCCCAGTACATCACGTACATGAGGACTACGTGTTCCGAATCTCTCCGGAACCATTATAATAAGCAAAATCACACATATTGGAGGCGAACATTGTTCACATACCCATGGGTTACGCACATTCCTATGCTCCCATGGTCAGCTGACTTATTAACTCACAAATAACCCATTCACAGTCCTATGTCCTTCAGGTACCGATTTAAATCCACCCCGTAGGCACACAAAGATTAGATGTCCATGTTTCAAAAGACGACCTTCCGTGATAGAAAGTGTGGTAAGTATGTCATACACATAATATATCAAATATAGGTAGACACACAACCCATCAAATCGAACGGTATACACACAACCAAATGTCATATTCTATACATAGTATTATTATCACTAAATACTATCAACGTATTTTTAAATTACGATATTCCCCCTCTCGTAATATATATAAGGATAATATGTCATCTGAAAATCCTTAATATTTAATCATAAGAATTCCCAAATGTGACCACTAATTTTTATTCTTATAAGTTCCATGTCGTTAGAACTAATATCGTAAGTATTTATCACTTAATACTCTCGACGCATTTACAATTATGATTATCTCTCTCTCGTAATCTTCAAGGTAGACTCACCATCCCTAATGTTTAAATCATTACACCTAAACAACTCCCAATAATTATGCACTATTATAGGTTCATCGAACACTGGTTTTCCTCACTCAAATTAACCGTTTACTAAAATAGGTTTTAAAATAAAAAATTCCTTAAAAATTAGAAATATCACTGGAACAAGAAGAAATCTTGCTCGAACGACTTACACGTGTTGCTCAAACGACTTCGCACGACAACCCTATCTCGCTTGAACGACTTCGTGCGAGATACTAATCTCGCTCGAACGATATCCTTCGCGCGACTTCGCACGACATCTCGCGACCTGGACTATTTCATCTTCAACCAGAGATAACCTCGTTTTTCATCATTTTTCAACCCTAAAACCTCTAAAATATCATCCCAAACTCCAATCAATTAGTGCCAAATCGAATCCTAACATTTGTAATTGAATTCTAATAACCTAGAATCATTAAATCATCCATATAATTCGAAATCCCCAATTTATTATCAAGTACCCTAGTTCTTAAATTTTTATGCATAACTTGTAAATTAAACCCAAATTTGTTTAGAGAAATTAACATAATTTCATAGGCATCATCTTCTCTACAGATGGGATTTAAATTCTTATCAAATCATCCCTAAGTTATGATATTGTTCTCCAATTTCACCAAAATTAACTATCACAACAATGGTTTATTTACCTAGACTAACATGAACGCAATTATCGCTTAAGAAAGCGAGCAATAAACACTTGCCTCGATTTCGAAGGTCTGATCCGTTAGTGTTGTTGGTATGGATGCGCTCCTCGCATTCCAATCTACACGATGGTGGTGGTGGTTTTGCAAGGTGGTGATAATAGCTTCTCCTCCTTTGGAATTTTCTCTCCCTCACCCACTGTGGCTCTCTCTTGATTTTGGTGTAACCTAACTCTAATTATCCCTAACTAACTTATATAATATTTCTCTTATTTTCGTCCATTTAATTTCTCCCAAAATCCAATTTACAAAACTACCCCCTACCTGGTGCCAGCTTGGCCTAAAAATATCCAGAAGTCCAAATGAAATACCCGGGTAGAGTTTTCTTAATATCTGGACCACTCCGGACTCAACGGCACACTCGAAATGATCATACGAGTTACTTAAATTAAGTTACTTTTTTATTCCACTTAATTAGTCCCGACATAGCTCACATGCACGTCCCTGACTTAATATACCGAACTGTCGTATTTATCTCTCACGAAAAGTTATATATAATCATCATTCCATATTAAATATTCTCAAAGAAATATTAATAATTACTAACGTCTCGTCACGCTAGTAAATATTCAAATTTAATCCGAATTAATAACTAATTCTCACATTTTAATTTAATTAATCCCATAATAATAAAAATCACATAATTATTTAAATCTTCGAAAATACGGGGTATTATAGTGCACAATTGAAATCATCTTGTAGAAATTTATTGAATTGTGCAAGAGAAATGAAACCAAAAAAAAGGGTGTTTACCTTGAAAATGTATCAAAACTTTTCAAGTATCAAAACTTGTTTAAATGTTGCGAAACATTGGTCAAACACATGGAAATGAATGGAATCTTAACAAAAATAATGTATACATTGAAAATTAAATACACCCCCAGTAAAACATTATAGCGTTAGTCTTTGTATAAAAAAATGCAAAGAAAATGCCTTGATTCAGTGTCAGTACCCAACTCATGTCGGCTAGAACAACGCGATAGGCCATACCAGTGTTAAACGTCTATTTTTCTTAGAAATCGATGGGTGAAACTTTGTGAGCTTCGGCTCCTCCGGCTTTAATCTACTACTCCACTCCAACATAATATCTACACCTACAAAAGCCAATACCAAATCTGAATTAACTTTGGGTATGGATAAATGAACAAATCATTAACATATAAACTGAGTAATTGTATAAAGAATGAGAATGGTCAATAAATGAGAGTATTTTAATACAAATTACTTAGATAGTTTTGTGCAATTGAGGAGGGGCATAGTATTTGGAAATTACTTTCCATCAATTGAGGGATAATCAAATTGAACATTATTATGGGTAGGGGTGTCAAACTTAATCCAGGGCGAGGCTATGCGGTTATATTTAACCTATGTCCAATGAAAAGGCAACACCATGTAATAGCATAAACAAAATAATCATATGTGTATGTATACAAAAATAAAAAGAGATTGAGCACCTAAGGAGTGGCTCGAGGATAGTGAATTTCCATGGCAATGAGCATTCTCCATTTTCCATCGACTAATAGTGCTCTGTGATCATAACTCACTTTGAACGGATTTAAGTACTCGTCGCCGACCATTGACAACAACAGAGCCAGAGACAACCATTCCACTGAGTTTCTACTCCCAAACACAATTTTCTTTGATTCTTGAATACAAAACAGCTAGATTGATAAATAATGATGACATAACTTATGCAACGTCAACGTCACTAACCAAGGTCAACTTCTTTCTCTTTGGCTACTTCATCTCCTATGTCGTCTCAAGCCTCATTACAACCATGTCTAACTAAGATACATTTGGATCGCCACATCTGATCTATTGAAACCAAATGGATTTGGGTTGTAGGTCAACATCGACCGTAGCCTTAAAACAAGACCTGAGAGAGAGAAGATGATATTATAAGATGTTTAATAGAAAGGATATTATGAGAGGGTTTAACATAGGGCTTCAGAATTTTTTTGGGGAATATAAAGAAACAAAAGGGAAGAGTAATCGAAGAGTTAAAGAAGTGAAATGGACATGAAATTATCAATGTGAGAGATAGAGAAAGGCGTCGTTTAATGGGTTTATAGTCCCATATTCTTTGTATTCAATTATGGAGATGAATGGCCCCTTATAACTGTCATACTGATACATTGTCACAAACAACTGATGGGCATTTTCAGAATGTGAATTTTGAGAATCATCAATGGATATTAATTCTCTTTTTCCTTCGTATATATGAGATGGACAAATCAATTATAGTTATGCTTACGTGGATAACTTCATTGTTAAGGAGTCCTAAATTCTTGTATATTATTTTATAGTAGTATAGACATTAGCTCCACCCTTTTTATCGACATAAAAGCCTCAAAACACTCATAGTCCCATACCTCAAGGTCTCCAACACCCATTTATTTTCTACCTTATCTTCTAGGAAGAAAACCTATGAACAAACACCGCTTAGTCTCACTAAACCAAGGAACAACATAAACAATTATCTACACCTCAAAATACTTATCCACGAACATTATACCCTATATAGTATCATACCTATAAAGTAATCACCACGTAGAGGCCTACCTACTAGTCCCATACCTAGCAAGCATCGTAAGTACGGTGGAAGCTATAACTACATATTTACTCCGTCGTTCTTGTACTATCGGACATAATAATTTAAATAACTATGTGGAAAAAAACATAATTTAAACATTTCTATTCATTTATTTCGATATCATTATTCCTTCAATTATTTCCATTAAATTTATCAGAAATAGATACACAATTCAATTACAAAAATACTTTCAAATTCCAATTACGTGCAAAGTCCCATAATTATATCATGATACTGTCTTACATTACAAGTCACCTATTTTAAACAAGGTTTTACATAGTTTAAACAATTTATAACATTCCTACGTAACCTTTACATGAAAATGTCATAAAATCTACCGAAAACCCCATCTATACACTAAACATACAAGGGTTTTGAGTCTTAAATCATATTGAAGTTTTCATAAATATAGTCCCAAATAATTTGTCACTTTTTTTACTTAACGTCTCTACTTTATTTTAAAAAATCATGAGTATTAGTGTAGGCCATGAAAAAGACACATAATACTAAGGGAAAATAATATAAGTAACCATACCTAAGATTATTTAAAGAAATCGAAATGGATGAACGTGTTCCTCACAAAGAGATGACAAAAATTCTCTCTTGAACTAACTTAAAAAAAATCTGGTTTCGGCCTTCAAAACATGGACTGAAATCTTGGTTTAAATTGGGCTAGGTTTGGAGTTAGAAGATGATGAAAATATAGAGTTTTGTTGCTCTTATGGTTTTTCAGAAAGAGTGTTTAAATTCCTAGTGACAACTACGAAGATTATATGCAGTTATGTGATGTGAATATATTAGAAAAGTAGTGACAACTACGAAGTTGACAAGGCATATATTTTACTTTAGTATAATAACATGTTCAAAGATCAACATTTTTAGGACCACATACCTCCGTTAAATGATCATATGATAGATAAGACCCATTAAGATATCTATGGTCGACACCTTACGAGAGATTGTAGCATTTGGAGTTGGTGAGGTGGGGCTTGGGAAAGGTCGTATCGATTTTAGTAATTAGATCAGGTCCACTTTATGTAATTTGATGTAAGAGGGTGATGATATGGTTAATAAACGAGGAACTAGGATACAAAGGTGCGATGTAAAATTTGGAGATATAATTTTTTTAATATTATATCATATCATACGTATCCCTTTTACGCAACATCACATCCCAGGAAAAAAAGAAGAAGAATGGTGTTTTAGTTTAGAGGACTCATGGGGTTAGAATAATATAAAATTTGTGCAACCGTATACTTTTACTAATATTGCAGGGAGGGTAGATATCATACACAAGTTGACATTGAGATTGGTTATATGACTATTGTCATCACAATTCGATTAATTTTATAAATGATCTTGGGAGAAAGCTTCCCCCAATAATGTTATCGGCAGGGCAATATTTACACTCAGCACAACCATTTTATTAATGTTGAGATGGAATTTAGTGACAAATAAATATAATCGCTCCTAAAAAATGGTAATGAGAGTTGTTTTCGAACCCCTCCTATTTCATAACGTGTGATCAACCCTCTACCAATATAAAATAGTAATCTCATCGGTTCATTCTTAGCATCATTGTCAAAAACATTTTAATTACTAGCCACATATTAATTAAACAAGACAGTGCCAAATTTTATATTTCATTAATTACCAAAAAGTAAACCATTCACTACAAACATTCAAAGTAACCAAATCACAAATAAACG
Source organism: Sambucus nigra (assembly GCA_949130495.1). Lineage (NCBI taxonomy): Eukaryota > Viridiplantae > Streptophyta > Magnoliopsida > Dipsacales > Adoxaceae > Sambucus > Sambucus nigra. The sequence continues at coordinate 316,846,137 of OX422215.1, read as the reverse complement.
ATCACTGCAATAAAGTTTAAGGTGAATATATTAAAATCCAAATACCGAAAACACCATCGGTTACAAAACAATCCAATACAATCCACACTACCTTTACTAAATAAAAACTGAATGTAAAGCGTCTGATAAAGGGGGGACATGTCCACTAACAATTAAAACGGGACATAACTAGAATACCAAAGATTTAATCGAATACTACAAAACTTGCAAGACTCCACATCTGTTGCATCTCCGTAAACTCTAAAAAGAGTGATCACGCTTGACGTCCCTATGTCTGCATGCCTTAAAGTTTCCATATTTAAACTGGTAGTGCACTCTAATGAGTCGACCCTATCCCCTCATCTATTTTGTGCACCTATCATGTACATTTTAAACACCCTAGTTATGCTCCCTTACCTAACTAGTACGAACATGTATCATAGGCCCATATGCAAACCTTCTATCAAAACTGTGTTACATACGTCTGTTCTATGATTTAATTCTTATTTAGCTATCACACACACTAAATCATTTTAAATTTCATCTTAATTAATTCACGTAACTTCACCCCAATTATTTTGTCCATGCTCACGTATTAATATTATTCACCCGTATATAATTGTCATACTTGTATATGTATATTCATATAACATATTTTTCACATAACTATATATTACTCACTGTATAGGTATAACTGCAATCCCTCCAAGCATTTCCTCGATGGGAGAAAAATCACTACCATTTTATTAAGCTCAAGGAATGTCAACCACAACCTGGGGAACTGGGTCGGAATCTCACCTCGAAACCTAAAATGAAAATGAAAAAGAAAATCAGAGGCTGTCATGGCCTTGAGTCTGTGCGTTATAACCATACTACATTATTCCATGGGACTCTAAACCTACATAGTGAGGTCGTGCATAGACCTATGACCCAGGGAAATCGTACTACATATGTTGGGATTCTCCAAAGTCACCTCCCACAGTGCGCAACCTCCAGCGATATCATATCGTCTAGGATGGGTATATTTCACATAGATATCACACAAATAGATATTATTATTCATATATACACTTTCCCTGTATATATATATATATATATATATATATATATATATATATATATATATATATATATATATATACACACACACACACACACACACTAGAGTATGCCCGTGCCTGAACGCACGATGATAATTTTGAAAAGCATAAAGTTGTATCTCTCCCAAATCGTACAACCACAATAAAATCCTAAACCCCACGAAACTATTAAACCATCGTAGCCTCTCCCAAATCATACAACCCCAGCCCTTGTGCATTAACTCATATTCTACCTACCTAAATCATAACACACTGAGACCCAATCACTCTGACCCCAGCACACGCACACGCACACACATAACACCATACCCAACCACCCTTGCCTCTCAACCCACTGCCCTGATCCCACCTGCTACTTCCCCTACCAGTGTCAAATCAAGATAACCCCGAACCCCATATACCATAACTACCCACGCGCACCCTCTACCCGGCAGTACCCACCCCGTCGCACGTGTTGCTACACATGCACAAACTCGTGTCAATGGCACTATCATAACACACTCGTACCAATGTCGATGGACCTATCATATTTTTCCCTTGTAAAACCATTTTTAAAGTGAGCCTCACCCAATGTTTATATAAGAACTCATGTACGCAGTTGATATACTGCCTAATCCACTTGAAAAATAATTGGGATATCATGGGTATAAATCAAAATTTTAAACTCATTCAAACTCAAAATGTAATTAGTATTTTGGTAGTGTTTTAAGAAACGTATTCTTACTGTATATTAATTAATAGATGAGAGCATATATAAACACAATAAGTACCTATAATTCCAAACCGACTACAAGGATGAAATATAAAACAACTTGAATATCCAACACTTGGGATTTTATTTCTGCAATATCTGATGCCAAAAATGTGAGTAAAGTTTTACAAATTAATTTTACAAACTTAGAATCTTGAATAAATAAATTTCAATGTGAATAGGCTACCATAATGAGACACCAAGTGCATGAAGTCCAATCTGAATGGGCTTCCATTTAATGCATCTTGCAGAGAATCTGTTTGGTTCTTTAAGTATTCTTCTTCTTGTGTAATATCCACAAATCGGGTTTAATTAAGCAGTGTGTGATCTAGATCAACAACCAAATAAATCTTTATGTGCGGCAACAAATTCATCAAGTCTCTTCCGCTTAATCGAACAATTTCATCATTAGCAAGTCTTAAATCCTTGTGTATATACCCAAATGCAATAACACATTCCTCCTAAGACACCAAGAAGCACACATAAATCCTTCACTAGAGATTCTTCGAATGTTTTAATTATTTCTCCGTATGGCATTAAAGCCTGAATCACCACCACCTTACATCGTTTAAACCTATGGAGATGAGAGCCATGGTTGTCCTCTAACTCAGTCTCTAGAAATGCTGCAAAGTCATCAGTTCTTAATGAATGTAGTTCAATCCCCATCAAATTGTAGCGGTGAGAGAGGAAAACAGATTTGTCAGTGATCCCTATAACAGATTTGTCACTCACCATAAACAATAACATATTCTAAGCATAAAGAATAACAATACCAGACTGTAATGGACTTCATATGCAATGGAGATGGGAGTAGTAAACAAATTAACTATGGGAAAATGACCCTCAAATTTGACGATATGTGCATAACATGTTTCCAATCAAGGAGTGAATGTATAAGTAAAGTTAGCAAATGAGATAAGTGTATGAGTTCTTGATAATCCAACTATAAATCAAGGAGTTGTCCAAAGGATTCATTTTAAAATGATCAATAAACCAATAGAAATTTCTTTACAATGTTAACAAAACGATGTTAAAAGAAATGATGTAGTTCTTGTCTAGCTAAAAGAAAACATATGCACCTTATAGAAACAACTTTAAGGCTCTTATTTCATTCATCTATGCCATTGAAATACAGGGATGAAGCTGTTCGGACCGTCCAAGAATTTAACTCCCACTAAAGGATGACGCCTAGAGAGAATGAAAATTGGCTCGACATCCACGTAGCGTGTAAAACAAATTTTTTAGAAATGATACTTAACTAGTCCAACATGATACAAATAGAATAATGTTCAACTAAGCCTCAACAATAGTACAACTAAACTAAAAGACCTAAAAAAATGTTCACGAATATAAACAATTTTAAATAAATTGTAGAGCTTTGATGATAGCTAGTTTATCCATATTAAGCCAACGGATATTAGGCTTTTCTATATTAAGCCAACTGATATAGGCTTTTCCCTCCAAAATGCCTCATTTGATTGCAGAGCTTTAATGATAGCTACTTTAGCTTCATTTTCATTAGTCATGCTTTCTTTATTAAACCCGTGATCTGCATTATCCTTTTCAATTTGTGCTACATCTTCTCTGGCATGAGACATATTAATTATATCACCATTTTGTTGTATAAGTATATCAAAGGACATTTCCATGTATGAAATTTAAAAGATAAAGCAAAGACTTCGAATTGATATAGGAGAATAACTGAACTGAAGGACAAATGCATCTCAATGAAAAAAAATCAACTTCTAAACCCCAAATCTTATTTTGTTTTTACAACAGTTTATAATAGAATCCGTAAAACTATCACAAGAAACGACCTAAATTATGTAATGCAAGAAACCCCAAAATTTATATATACAACAGGGGTTTTTGAATAACTCATATCAAAATCACAGCATAAGATTCCCCAAACCTAAGCTTTGAGTATAAATGATTTGAGCTAAGTTCTATTTTATAGATATATATACATCCGGGGGAGGGTTGGGAGAGGAAGAGAAAAAATTGAATTCAAATACCTGGTGTTTTTGTTACAACCTTAATGTGACATCCCCATTTTTAATAGACACTCTGGACAACTCTGTAGTCTATTTTTAAAATTGGCATTCCTAATACAGTGACTGCAATAGACACTCTGGAGAGATCTATACTCTATTTTCATCAGTTGAAGCCACACATCAATAGGGGAACAATTATGAGAGAGAGAGAGAGAGAGAGAGTATTTTTGGACATAGTGATTAGACATAAATGCGTTTGTTGGATTGTAGATTCCACATAATTATGAGAGTTCGATTGACCTACATAATTCAACTAAATCCCTTCATAACAAAAAATTATCAACTTAATCTCTCATAAATCTTGCGAATTAAAAATTATATTTCAACCAAATCCCTCATAACAAAATAGTAATTATCGACAAAAATTGAAACCAAAACATGTGACTGCCATCCGTAACATTCATCAGCATTACAGATTTGTTCCCCATGAATTGTAACTTGCGAATGCCATCTGAAACCAAAACATATTCTTCCTTTTATCTACTTGTGTTTACATTCTCGAAACAAATTGATTGATTATTTCACAAACTCAAAATCAAGGCTTCTTGGCATTAAAACTAAAGAAACTCTACAGATGCAATATCACCAACAATAATAAGTTTCAGATGTATATTCGAAAAAAAATAAAGGATCTAAACCTCGTATTTGAAAAGCAGTAGGAGAAAAATCAGTACATGCGATTTGGTAAATTAAACCATCCATTATTGAGATTTATCGACGAAGCTTCTGCGATAATATAACCATTCTCTTTTCCTCGCTTTCCACTTATTTTTTTATCCTTGGACTTATACACTGATCTATCGATTTATGAATCTATTGCTGTCTCTTCTTGATGACCTTCGCTGCTAATGCTTTCAATGGAAATGTAATATCTATAGGTAGAAGTATTTCTTGCAACTCTTGCCACTCTAGTTCTTCAAAATCACCATCTTCATACACTGTCCTATACCAACAAGATTCTTTATTAAACTCCTTCACTTTCCCTTTATATATTAGTCCCCCTAACATCTTGCGAACTCCTCTTCCTATCAACCAATCATATAACTTCGTGGTTTTATGAGATTTTGTCCCATTTGCTATTTTCCAATATAAAAGAGTGTCCTCACTTAGGGATGCAGGAGAGATCCCATTTATAGCTACAACAGGTTCCTAATGTAACTCAAAAATTCAAGTCGGTAGTAGATCTAGAATGTTTCTAATACCCCTGACTTCATTTTGTCCATGTCTGCTGCTGCCAAATAACGTCCCTGAAACTCAAATTCCATTCAATTAAAAATAGGCCCCAATTGATAACATCCATTTATACATAAAATACAAGCAAATAAGAACGAAAAGTAAATGAATTTTTGCTAATAAGAGAAGGGAAAAAAACACATATCCTGGTAATGGTTGCTAAATAAACACAGTGGAAACCACTCATCTATGAAAGGGTTTAATTTAGTTCATGTTGTATGACTGAACTAAACTAATTCATGCTACATGGCAAGATTGTATTCAGTTCATGCTGATTTAAAACACATATCCGACATGACAGAATCTTTAAACCATTATTCTATTGATACCCTGTCATACATATCCAACATGAGCTGAATTAAATTCTAGATAGGTGTTTATTTCAATCGACGAAAAATTTAAATCATTGAGTCTTTGTTTGATGAAAAAAAGAATTATTTGAACAAACAAATAATCATAGGCCTTAAATGGTCGCTAAATAACATGAGATACGGATCCGACCTTTGGAATAGAATTTTGGGGGAACTTTTAACCGTGGACATAGTCATAGCTGCTTCACACATACACACATATATATACACACAAACATATATATACATGGAAGAGAGAGAGAGAGAGAGAATTAAACCTGAAAGTAGAGAGAGAGAGAGAGAGAGAGAGGGAGGTAACGGCGGGAGGGAAAAAAGAAGGGGGAAAGGGTTTTTACTGCAGACATTATCACGGTCGTGTAAAGGTCATTGACCGTGACAATTATTCGTCACGATCGTGTCAAGGTCAATGACCGTGACACAAAACGCGTGTTTTTGTCACGATCAATGACCTTGACAAGGGTGACTGGCTGAAAGGTGACAATTTGGCCATTTTGGTATAGTGAACATTGATATGAGAGGCATATGCTTCTCATAGTTGAACTCTCATAGGGAATCATATATCAGTGCTTATAGCTGAACTCTCATAAATAATCATATACCAGTGCTCATAGCTGCTTCTCACAGCACTACAGCTGTGATAGTTCATTATGTTGGCCATATTTTACGTTTCAGGGTATGCGATCTATCAAAATAAAAAAGTAAACGAATAAACTATTAAGTTTTGAATCCAGCTACAAATCTGTAGAAGAAATAAATTCTAGATATGTGTTTATTTCAATGGACGAAAATTTTCAATCGTTGATTCTTTATTTGATGAAAAAAAAAGAATTATTTAAACAATCAAAGAATAATCATCCTTAAATGGTTGCTAAATAAGAGGAGATACGGATCCGACCTTTGGAATAAAATTTTGAGGATTCTTTTAACCGTGGACATAGTCATAGATGCTTCTTAACACAGATATGAGAGCCATATGCTTCTCATAGCTGAACTCTCAAAGGGAATCATATATCAGTGCTCATAGCTGAACTCTCATAATGAATCGTATATCAGTGCTCATAGCAGCTTCTCACAGCACTACATCTATGAGAGTTCATTCTATTGGAAATATTTTAACTTTCAGGGTATGCGATGTATCAAAAGAAAAAAGTAAATGCAAAAACTATTAAATCTTGAATCCAACTACATATCTGTAGTAGTGTGTCAATTGTTTATTGCTACGTGTACACAAAATTTTACATAATGAGAGCTAACTTACTGACCACTGTCCTGGCACGCATCTATCTAACCCATTTATTTTCAAGTATACGCATATCTTCATCTGCAAAAGAAGAAATAAATAACAAAGAATAAAAAATAATTAGATTCCAAAACACAAAACATAAAAGAATGGAGAGATAATGACATAAGAAATAGTGAATATGAAAAGCAAAAAAAAAAAGTAGTGAATACAACGGACCCAATACCCAAAATGGCATAAGAAAAACCATGCAGAGCATAACATATACAAAATGCAAAACATAACTATTGGCAAAGAAAGATAAAAAATCCAAAGAAGTCTTTGACAAAAGTGAAAAATTTGAGAAAGCCAAACAAACAACGGCATTTCGGTCACTGAGAAATAAAATACCTATCAATGAAAGCCAAACAACAAACTTGGGAATTTATGAATCTCACATGCACGGGATAATTTCGTTGAAGTTTCTATAATGGCCTTGAATAATCAGTTCTTCTTTGGCATTATGCTTATGGCATTATGTTTGTGTGAATTCAATTTTCTCAACCGTGAAAATCTAAAATTAATTCATTTGTATATGACAAATAGAGTACATCTGGTGTGGGTGTAAAGAGTATAATTGTTTTGGATGAGATCCCAAAAGCATGGACAAAGAAATAGCACAAAAAATAATCCACAAAAAGAATCATATTCTAGAAGAGAAGTACCTTTAAATTGAGAGATTGTTTCTTTGGGGGAGCCTTGGGAGTGAAGAGGTATCAAGCCATTGAGAGGTCTTTGGAGTCCCAAAATCACCAAGTCCCATACTATGTAGATCCTAGTCAAACAGAGAGGATTTTAGATTGAATTAGTCCATATTATTTTGATAATACCAAATCAAATGAGAACAAAATAATACAAAATTGTTAAAAACATTATCCCTCATAAGAATAAAATCAAATCGATAAACATGAAAAGTGTTTATCTTTGAAATGAAATGAAGGTTAAAGCACACATATAGAAAGTTAAACCATTTAAGAACAACCTTAGAGGAACGATGTCCTAGTTAGAGGTGCGATGTGAAAAGAGGGACGACGATGTGAGATCTGTGGCGGCAGGGAACTGAGGCGTGGGGGGGGGGGGGGGGGTGGTGTCCTATGATTTAGTAAGTAGAAAGAATAAATTAATTATAATTTATAAGCCTTGGGAGTGAAGATGTATCAAGCCATTGAGAGGTCTTTGGAGTCCCAAAATCACCAAGTCCCATACTATGTAGATCCTAGTCAAACAGAGAGGATTTTAGATTGAATTAGTCCATATTATTTTGATAATACCAAATCAAATCAGAACAAAATAATACAAAATTGTTAAAAACATAATCCCTCATAAGAATAAAACCAAATCGATAAACATGAAAAGTGTTTATCTTTAAAATGAAATGAAGGTTAAAGCACACATATAGAAAGTTAAACAATTTAAGACTAACCTTAGAGGAACGATGTCCTAGTTAGAGGTGCGATGTGAAAAGAGGGACGACGATGTGAGATCTGTGGCAGCAGGGAACTGAGGAGGCGTGGGGGGTGGGAGTGGTGTCCTATGATTTAGTAAGTAGAAAGAATAAATTAATTATAATTTATAAACCCAATCTCCTCAATTTCAAGCTAACATTATTAAAGTAACCTAGAAAGACAAAAAATAGTGCAATGGATTAAGATGAACTTCCCATACCAATGAAATGTACTGCCAAACAAAAAGAAGTTAATAAATGAAGTGTCAAACACAAAAACATAAAATTCTTGATCGGATAACATTGAATTCCATTTGACGCTCAGTTTGGGAGGAAGAAGAGATGTACATAGGCAATTACATTTTCTAAATTTTCTGCTTGAATCCACTTAAGTATTTCAACAATAGTTATAAATTCCCAAAAATAGATACATAACGTAAGAAGACTGAAACTACATTGGTCTCTGATTAGCATAAAATAATTACCAAGCTAAATTCCTTTTAAAAAAATAATTACCAATCTAAAAAAATAATAACAAACCATCAAATAATTACATAGAAACATGTCTTTATTGTTAAAATTTTAATTTCATCAAACATAAAATAAGAAGAAAACAAATACTTAAAAAAACTCAAGTTATGTCATGCAATAAAAAACTTATCAGGTCTAGAAAACAAATATGAAAAATCAAACCAAAAACTTGTCAGATCTAGAAAACAAAAATTCATAGGCACATAACCCCCCATATTATGATCGTGAGGGAGAAACAATACCTTGAATGATAAACAATGAACCTTGAAGTAAAAATTATGTTAGATAGTGAAATTACCTAGAAAAGAAGAAGAAAACCCGAATGGGAAAGGATCAATCAACAAAATGTGATTCTAAAAAGCTTAAAAATAAAAAACCCCAAAAAATTAAGGTTTACAAAACGTAAAATCAACCCCAAAACCACAAACGAAATTAATCGGAGAAAGAGAAAAGACATACATAATGTAGAAAGCATTCATTTGTTACTCATTAGGGGTATTACCTTAGTGTTGTAGCGAATATAGGAAAATCTAAAGCCAAAAGAGAGAGGGAGCATGGGGAAAACTGTGATGAAGAATCATAGTCGAGATAGAGAAGTGTGGTTCCGTGTGTGAATACCACTAGAGATGAGGGAGAGAGATAGGGGTTTGGGTGATGTAGTAACCAAAGACATGCTCCTCTCTCTCGGCTATAGCGAGGGATGTTTATTTACCCATATCTCCTTGTTTTTGAATTAATGTAAGGATGTGGGAAATATTAGAGTGTGAGAAAAGAGGGGGAAACCAAAAACTTGATGGGTAAAATAGGAAGTGCAAAAAAAATCATATTGATGGCATCATGGTGCTATCTTGTGACATACATAAGTTTCTTACTTTATATATATATATATATATATATATATATATATATATATATATATATATATATATATATATATATATATATATATATATATATATATATATATATCCTCAACTTGGATAACCTCCCACATACTCACCAGAATTCATAAAAATCACCCAGATGTTTCCCCAGTTCTAACCTGATACAGACCTAAAAGGGTTGTTCGAGTGAAACCATAACTCAATTTCATCAACTATGAATTCCTATTAATCAAGAGGCTACATCAAAAAGAGATTACAATCAATCAATACACAATCGCTCCAAAAATAATGTCCAACCCAAAATTATTAACTAAATATTTTGGTCTTAGACACCCTTCCGTAGAAAATTCATAACTAACTCAAAAAAACCAGAAAAATACGAAATTGGCGCCCACACATTCGTAATGAAAATATATTTCTTCGTTAACTAGGCTAAGTGGAATAGGTGAATCCGTTCTACCAGGGGGGAATTCGAAGAAAAGTATGAAAATATACAATTCATATCATTGGAAGTGGAGGCACTTCTCGAATTAAATCCCCTTTAAAAGCTAAAATAACCAAGGGTCCTTTTCATGACCCAAAGCTAAAAGACCAAGGATGGGTTTGGAATTGTTTGTTTCTATTAGCCTAATTTTGTGACTATCTGGTCAAGAGGTGGTTTCAAATTCATCATTGATTTCATTAATGATAAGTCGAAGGAATGGGTAATTTTACCTTATGCACCACAAGTCATTAGTTCAAGTGTTCAAGGCTAAGGTGGAGCCTGGGTGAGGTAAAGTAATCAAAATTTTAAAATTTGATCATGGATGTGTGTACTTCATGTGATAGTTAGAGGATTATTAATTAGATCTTGGTAATTTATTCCCGTTGTCTACACCGAGCATTCCTTTTCGAAATGGTGTAGAGGAATGGAAATAATAAGGCTCTATTGCAAATGGTAAGGTTCATGGTTAGTTTTTCAAAATTACAAGATTCTTATTTAAAATTTTACTTAAGATAAGTGTATGTACATTATGAATTTAATTTCTTCGTAATCGATATCTTTAACTCCCATTCAACATTAGGTGGGAACCAACTCATTCCGGGGAATGTTCGAATTTTGAGGTGCCCAACAGTCGTTCTGTGGAACGAGCCAAGGAAGTTGAAATTAAGATATAGGTGTGACACCCCGCCTAATTAAATACCGGGCGATCACTCCTTTATTAAATTAAAATCAAGGTGAACATTTGGTTCATTCTTAGCATCACTGTCGTAAAAATACTTTTCCAATTTAAACACCCTAAATAATTAAGCTAAGTGTCAAAACCATTTAAAACCTTATTCTCATTTTATTAAATTCGGTTATAAAACCTTAAACCATTAACATCTAAAGAGTCACACATTAAGAATAAAAATAGAATTGAACATACACTAATTTAATCATCAATAATTAATCCCAACATTTACAACACTAAAGGAAAACATCCTGACAGTAATAAATCCCGAAATAAAGGTACTGAAAGTAAAAATTTCAATCTCTGACTATACCAACTAAATAATAGAAAGAGGGCGACACATGCCCCTTCTGGATAAAACTGAACTAGGAGTAGAATCAAATGGATGAAGTCGTCGAAACAACAGGCCTGCAACTCCCACCTAAGCTGAAGCACGTTCCTTCCAAAGGATCCTAAGTAAGACGCCCCTGTGGCTGGGCACCTGTAATACATACATATATATACAAGAGAGAAAAGGAAATAGAAACGGGTCAGAGCCCGATAGTGTATATGATTTAAAAATTCATTTAGCAAGTATTTAAATTGATATAGGGCAATGCAACAACATATTAGTGCGACACTCTCTAGAGAAATTTTAACCTCTCTTCTAATGTGCACACCTATCCCACTAACCTTCCCAATGGTCTATCTCGTCATATACCACACTATCTTTCCCCAATGATTTAACTTATCTTAGGTTATTCGTAGGATTTACAATTGAACAAGACAAGTATTTAAAACGTAAGATTTCAATTTGTAACCAAGGTTCTCCTTTTAACTTTATTAATCAATAAAGTTTTCCTGTGTCATATTATACTTTCTCAAAACAATTATTTATAATTTGAGTCATCAACCATGTCCTACATATCAAATCACAGTAGGTAGTTCCATATTTCAGAATTTCATATATATATTAACTACTCGTATAATATATATATCATAATAGCACCCCATATAAAAACTATGGTGCGGGCATACTCTGCTATCCAATCCCCATATCAATCGTACTAAAGGGAATACAAGTTTGCAATCACTCTCGAACTGTATAAATACATACACAAACAATATTGAGGCGAAGCATAGTTTCCAAGTCCAAGAGGTCAGTACATACCCTCACGTCTCTTAGGACCGTGACTACCGATTTGATAGCCTGTACCTAGGATTCCTATCTTCTAGGGTACGAGTCAATATCCCCCATAAAGAACATGAGATGAGATCGTTCCAGCGCGGTAACCATAGGGATAGCAAGTAGCGCGGGCATGATTTTCACAAGTATACAATATATGCATACACAATCATATAAATATACCACTTTTATTATATCAATTTAGGTTTATCCAATAACCCACATTCACAACATTTATCCTTATTTTCCCATTATTATTTATCAAGTATAATGGTTCGTTTCTAACTTTAATTCGAAATATAATGGTTCGTTTCTAACTTTAATTCGAAGGGTTTTTCCAACTTACTATGTAACTCTCATGGACTCTATTCTTCCAAATGTACAATTCAGTAGATATCCATTTATGTTCCAACGTAACTCTCTCTTACGTGTCTCTCCCCTTTAATATATACTTACATTATCCCTTATGCAAAATATCCCAAAAATATAGATTTCTCCTTACATTAAAGGATTTTGAATTTTATTTTCAAAGATGAGAATTTCAAACGGTTTCGAAATCGGAATTTAAATGGAGTTTTAATTGAATTTTTTTAGAAGAGTCCTCAAAATATAAAACTCTCTAAGAGTCCTCAAAACATAAAACTTTCTAGTAAAAATAATAGTTTTAGAAATCCGACCGTCTGATCAAGCTGAATTTTTGTCAGCAGTCCTGTCTTGCCGTTCGCTACAACTTACTTAAATTTCAAGCGATTCCAATGGTCCGATCATCCAAAATAATTTTTTCAGTGTTTGTATATGATTAGAACTCTTTTCTTAATCAAACTCTTAATCCTTTACATGACAAAGGGTTTCGAGAATATCATATAAATCATCACTACATGAAAATTTCCCATCTCAAATTGGGTTTTTCTTCGATAAATCTCATCCTAATAACTCCTAAACTAATATGGATGATGCATCAACGAAATAAGCAAGATAAACACTTGCTTGGGATTTTCAGAAATCTGGTTTGGTGTTGAATTTGTGGTGGTTGCGTTTCCCGTCTCGTGATCTACGCGTTGGCGGTGGCGGCGGTGTAAACGGATGAGTTTTGAGCCTTGGAATGCCTTGAGAGCTCTCTCCTCTCCTCTCCACTCCAATGTCCGTTCTAGTGTGTTGAGTTATCTAGCCCTAGGAGATGACCTAAACATTTGATATAACCCCTTTAATTTTCGTGGGTTTAATTACCCAAAAATACAAAATGACTAAAATGCCCTCCCGGGGTACTAATTAGGCCTAAAAACTCCCCGAGACCCAAATCGAACCCCCGGGTATACTTTTCTGATTATCTCGACCCTTTCGGATGCGTTGGCGCACTCAAAACGACCATACGAACAACCTGTACAATATTCACTTTTATTAATCCACATTTAGTCCCGACACGACACAGGCGCGTCCCGACTTAAATTTTTACAGTTGTCATTTTATTCACACGTGACAATATTATAAAAAAAGATCTCATATATTACTATACTCATCCAGTAATATGCAGCAAATAATATATTCCCAATAATTACTAACTCTTGTCACGCTAGTAAATATTTAAAACAACATTTCGGATTAAAATTAAATTAATTTATCTCAATTAAATTTAATAAATCCCATAATTTAAAAGCTATAAAAATATGGGGTATTAAATACTTCCCCCCTAATAACGGAATTTCGTCCCGAAATTCAGAAAATAAGGCCTATTAGGTAGCACAATTCTAGATATCCTTTTCCGTACAAAAACTACCTACACATTACGGCGCTCAATCACTATAGTCCTTTCTTCACAGCAACATTGTTTTACATTCTCATTGGAGACACTTCACATTGAAAACCCAACTGACAACATTTGAATAGGTTACGTCTATACGTTATAAATTCCATTATCTCACTATCATTAGGAGGCCGCACCTCACTACATGACAACTACTCGGATTTATTCATACACAAAATTCCCATTCTGAGAAGATCATACGAACATTTGACCACTCTTGACTGCCTAAAACAGTCGTGGAATTCCACCATAGTTATCGGATATTTTCTCGACCGATCTAAAAATTTTGATTATCTACTCTCCTCTAAACATACAAAAGGAGAATAGTCGAGGTTCTTCCATAACAAAACCTTAATAAGTACCTCGTACGCGGGAAATTGGTACGAGTGCTTCTACAGAGCATTCTTGAAATCATCGTACCAAGATTCCAAAATCTCCTTCGCGTGGCTCCACTAATCTTTAATCACCATGAGCTTATTCCCTAGCTAAGGGTGATACATCCTACTCAAAACGAAATCTTGTCTCCGCTGGTTCCTGAAATCCCATATCAAAGGTGGGATTCACCAATCTCATCCTGATTCAGAAATTTATACTGCGCCGGACCATGCACTGGCGCGATCCTTCCTTTAAAAGGAAGTCTGGGGCATACTAGTTAATATTGTAAGCCAGCCCAAAGGAATATCAATCACTTCCTTCTCGACGACTTAATTCACATGTTCGGGATAAACCCTTGATCTTGTTTTGAGGATGGCAACCCATCCAATAACTTTACCGACTTTACCAACCTCTTCCAATTTCAAGAATTTTTTATAAACACAAAATTCTTTGGTTGATTCTCCTCTTTCAACCAAACCTTACCTATGGGCAGTGCATGTAGAGACTACTCACTACGTCTCGCTAAACATCGATTCTTCCCTTGAAATGTCTCACATTAAGTGACACGTAATACTCCCCTTCCTTCATTGGAGTATGCCGAAAGTTCCGACCCGTGCTCTTCTCTCCACGAAGCGCACTTCTGGATCTCTTATACTATCATTACTCTTTGTATGTGCAAGTCTCTCTCACACTTGACTAATAACAACTCCGCTTCGGGTGTGCTTCATAACAATTAAATTCTACTCTATTCAAGGAATACCAATTCTTGAATGGCTTCCCACAACCTTCAAATCAAGTTAGGGTGTGATATTCTAATTGCACACTTATGTATGGATTATCGCCCCTTATGTGACGTTTAATCCACTCTATCACTTCCAATTCGTTATACTAGTCCCACAAACATATATTTCACACGTCTATTACCACGTCCCTTCGACTCGGACTATTTTAACTGTAGTTAACCAAGATGCCCACATTTTTGGAACACTCCGACCGCCCTGGGAGAGCGAACGGCGTGCTACTCATTTGTAGGACTAACTAAATTAAACGAAATTGAAGGAATATGGCATTCAAATTCCATGACAACAAAAGAGGAATAATAATTCTCAACCTTCCTCAGATAAGTAGAACAATTTTCCCAAATAGGTACAACAACCAAAATAAATCACTAACGCTCTATTCATCAAAATAATTACAGGTCATCTCGTTTGTATAATATAAAGTTCTTTCCAGATAATCCATGATAAAAATCATTCCAACTCTTTATTCACCTTGTGTTCTGTACGCGGTTATGACATTTGGGTACTCTCAATCACCCTAGAAATCAAAATTCTTAAATTCTCCTTATCATCGTTCCACCCCTCAACTCGTGGGGATAACTTTCAATGCTTTCCTACCACTAAAATTCGACTCCAATGGCCTTAAAACATTCAACTTCCAACTTACATACATAATTACTTGATCCCATTTCGACCAGGGTACTGAACTCATGGAATAGTGACCAAACGTCTCCCTATTTCCAACCTTACGCTAAGTTTCATGCGTGGGATGTCTCGCAAAGCGAAATCCAAACAAGGAACCCCCCCGATACACTACTACCTAGCATTGTCGGTTATCAAAATCCGTTAGGTCCTCCGTCCATAGTATATACCCCTTTATTCCGTCCCTTGACAGAAAAGTTACAATTTCTCCCGTAATTATGCTTAACAGAGAACGTTTCACCAATTTCACTATCGTCCCGTATTGGTTGATAATAATTACATTCTATAAACCGCGGACACATACGATCGAAATTCTCTAAATTTCCTTTTTCTAAATTTAGGGGTATAACTCTTAACTCCCACATCTCTTAAGGATAAATATAACACTGCACTCTTCCTATCACCAAGTCCGGAGTGCTAAACATAATACTGACTCAAGTCTTTTCGCTCAACGGTAAATCCCAGTACATACTGAATCATACTGACAAAGTCTATACATACATTGGTATCGAATATCTCGAGTCCACTATCTCCTCCGAAGTCTCTAGGATAGATAATATAAGTGCGAATCCAACCTTATTACTGGTAAAGCCTCGCCAAAAAAAAACGCGTTGCACTAATGTAACTACTCCGATAGCCTTGCAATAAATGCCCACTATCATAGTACCCATTTCTATAACATTTTAACAAAGATAATATCATACTCGTGTATCGCATCACTACAACGAGTAGCCTCATTAAAGTATAAAACACTGTTAATATACTCATTCATCCCCCGCGGATAGCACCAAAGAAAAATCCCGCTATACTAAGGAAAAATATTCACATAATGGTAACATTTATAATGATATGCATTAAACTCATCTCACATGCTAATCTAGCAATGAACAAAATATGGTGACTCGCTCGTGTCACATAAACACGCCGCATCCTCTAAGGATACAACTTATACTTCCATCCTGGCAATCGTCTTGACTGCACAAAAGGTTTTCAGACGTAACACGTCAGCCCAAACCAAAACAAAATTATTTTAATCGTTGCCTTTTACTAGGCTCCGTATTCTTGTCTTTTTTCTCATTTTGGAAGATATTATCGTGAGCGATCTCATTCCGCACAAAATACCTCAACATATAATCCACTTACCACCTGTCCTACTAACCAGGTTAGTATTGTCCTTCTCTCGAAATTTAGTAGACTCAATTCCTGTTAGCCATCCCGGTTGTTCCCTTAGCTTTTTAGGCCATAAATATCATGTTACTATCTATAATAGTACTTACTGAATTTACCATCACTTGGTAAGAATTTAACTATCTGAAGCATTTAAATGCTTTTCCTGATGTGTATCCACATCCTTTTGTGGTGCTATACCACCACCGTTGTATTCAGTCTTATTCTAGACTAAATTCTTCGATTTCCTTTAACTTCCCCCACAAAGAAGCGTTATCATCTATATTGACAAAATATGACATTTTCAACCTCTGAATCGGTCGTCCATCAGAATTTTCTACTCGAGTATTATCAACTATTATTACAAGTTGGTCTCCCACTTGGAGTCGTTTCATCCACTAGTATCTACCTCTTTCGATACAAAATTTGCTAACGATTAGGATTCATATCCACAATTGGACTTCTATCATGCCCTCCTGCGATGAGTTCAGAACCACGTTTGCTTCTCATCCTGAACAGTTGAGGAAGGAACATACGGTCAACACTGTACCTAAGGTTCTCCTATAGGCATAACATTCCACTTCTAAAATTGGTGGTTGACTCCAACCATTATAATTTTTTCCTGAAAGCCAAGAAAATTTTCTCTAAATTTTCACTTTCAGTTTGCTACACTCCGTCCTATATTTAAGCCTTTGGATACTTTACCTCCTTTGGTAAACACATACAATTTTCGCGTTTCTAAAATTTCCCACTGACAGTCTGTACACGTTTTTTGTAATACGTTGGGTAAGTTTACCCTCGCACCTCATTTGACTATAACAGCATTTGAAAATCATTGCTGCACCTTAGTCGCCTTTCTAGTCGTGGCTTCTCGTGCCATAATGGAGGTGACCTCGACTACGGTCATCATCCTCGGATATATTTCATAATCTCAACTGAGCCCTGCCTCCTGATGTACGCTTAACGGTCCTCTTCTGACATCCGTCATCGCTCGGCACACACATCCGAACGATATTAGAATTCACTAGTGTATACACATTATAGCAGGAGAACGAAATCTCGTCAAAGGAATCGACAATCCTAAACATAGGGCTCTATAACAAACAAAGCAACGCTGAAAGCATAATAAGCCGTACAGATCCTAAGGACACTAGAACCTGATGGTCTGATACAACCTGTGACACCCCACCTAATTAAATACCGGGCGATCACTCCTTTATTAAATTAAAATCAAGGTGAACAGTTGGTTCATTCTTAGCATCACTGTCGTAAAATACTTTTCCAATTTAAACACCCTAAATAATCAAGCTAAGTGTCAAAACCATTTAAAACCTTATTCTCATTTTATTAAATTCGGTTATAAAACCTTAAACCATTAACATCTAAAGAGTCACACATTAAGAATAAAAATAGAATTGAACATACACGAATTTAATCATCAATAATAAATCCCAACATTTACAACATTAAAGGAAAACATCCTGACAGTAATAAATCCCGAAATAAAGGTACTGAAAGTAAAAATTTCAATCTCTGACAATACCAACTAAATAATAGAAAGAGGGCGACACATGACCCTGCTGGATAAAACTGAACTAGGAGTAGAATCAAATGGATGAAGTCGTCTAAACAATAGGCCTGCAAATCCCACCTAAGCTGCAACACGTTCCATCCAAAGGATCCTAAGTAAGACGCCCCTGTGGCTGGGCACCTGTAATACATACATATATATACAAGAGAGAAAAGGAAATAGAAACGGGTCAGAGCCCGATAGTGTATATGATTTAAAAATTCGTTTAGCAAGTATTTAAATTGATACAGGCCAATGCAACAACATATTAGTGCGACACTCTCTTGAGAAATTCTCACCTCTCTTCCAATGCGCACACCTATTGCACTAACCTTCCCAATGGTCTATCTCGTCATATACCACACTATCTTTCCCCAATGATTTAACTTATCTTTAGGTTATTCGCAGGATTTACAACTGAACAAGACAAGTATTTAAAACGTAAGATTACAATTTGTAACCAAGGTTCTCCTTTTAACTTTATTAATCAATAAAGTTTTCCAGTGTCATATTATACTTTCTCAAAACAATTATTTATAATTTGAGTCATCAACCATGTCCTACATATCAAATCATAGTAGGCAGTTCCAGATTTCAGAATTTCATATATATATTAACTACTCGTATAATATATATATCATAACAGCACCCCAGATAAAAACTATGGTGCGGGCATACTCTGCTATCCAATCCCCGTATCAATCGTACTAAAGGGAATACAAGTTCGCAATCACTCTCGAACTGTATAAATACATACACAAACAATATTGAGGCGAAGCATAGTTTCCAAGTCCAAGAGGTCAGTACATACCCTCACGTCACTTAGGACCGTGACTACCGATTTGATAGCTTGTACCTATGATTCCTCTCTTCTAGGGTACGAGTCAATATCCCCCATAAGGCACACGAGATATGATCGTCCCAGTTCGGTAACCTCAGGGATAGCAAGTAGCGCGAGCATGATTTTCACAAGTATATAATATATGCATACACAATCATATAAATATACCACTTTTATTATATCAATTTAGGTCTATCCAATAACTCACATTCACAACATTTATCCTTATTTTCCCATTATTATTTATCAAGTATAATGGTTCGTTTCTAACTTTAATTCGAAGTATAATGGTTCGTTTCTAACTTTAATTCGAAGGGTTTTTCCAACTTACCTCATGGACTCTATTCTTCCAAATGTCTAATTCAGTAGATATCCATTTATGTTCCAATGTAACTCTCTCTTACGTGTCTCTCGCCTTTAATACATACTTACATTATCCCTTATCCAAAATATCCCAAAAATATAGATTTCGCCTTACATTAAAGGATTTTGAATTTTATTTTCAAAGATGAGAATTTCAAACGGTTTCGAAATCGAAATTAAAATGGAGTTTTAATTGAATTTTTTTTAGAAGAGTCCTCAAAATATAAAACTCTCTAAGAGTCCTCAAAACATAAAACTTTCTAGTAAAAATAATAGTTTTAGAAATCCGACCGTCTGATCAAGCTGAATTTTTGTCAGCAGTCCTGTCTCGCCGTTCGCTACAACATACTAAAATTTCAAGTGATTCCAATGGTCCGATCATCTGAAATAATTTTTTTAGTGTTTGTATCTGATTAGAATTCTTTTCTTAATCAAATTCTTAATCCTTTACATGACAAAGGGTTTCGAGAATATCATATAAATCAACATTACATGAAAATTTCCCATCTCAAATTGGGTTTTTCTTCCATAAATTTCATCCTAATAACTCCTAAACTAATATGGATGATGCATCAACGAAATAAGCAAGATAAACACTTGCTTGGGATTTTCAGAAATCTTGTTTGGTGTTGAATTTGGTGTGGTTGCGTTCCCCGTCTCGTGATCTACGCGTTGGCGGTGGCGGCGGTGTAAACGGATGAGTTTTGAGCCTTGGAATGCCTTGAGAGCTCTCTCCTCTCCTCTCCACTCCAATGTCCGTTCTAGTGTTTTGAGTTATCTAGCCCTAGGAGATGACCTAAACATCTGATATAACCCCTTTAATTTTCGTGGGTTTAATTACCCAAAAATACAAAATGACTAAAATGCCCTCCCGGGGTACTAATTAGGCCTAAAAACTACCCGAGACCCAAATCAAACCCCCGAGAATACTTTTCTGACTATCTCGACCCTTCCGGACGCGTTGGCGCACTCAAAACGACCATACGAACAACCTATAAAATATTCACTTTTATTAATCCACATTTAGTCCCGACACGACACAGGCGCGTCCCGACTTAAATTTCCACAATTGTCATTTTATTCACATGTGACAATATTGTAAAAATAAATCTCATATATTACTATACTCATCCAATAATATGCAACAAATAATATATTCCCAATAATTACTAAGTCTTGTCACGCTAGTAAATATTTAAAACAACATTTCGGATTAAAATTAAATTAATTTATCTCAATTAAATTTTATAAATCCCATAATTTAAAAGTTATAAAAATATGGGGTATTACAATAGGTATGTCTCTTTGTTGGTCATCCTAAAGTTAATAAAGGTAGTTTATATCATGTTCCTATGTACATGAAGGTTGTTGATTGAATTAATCACCATAGGAGGATTATGTAATAAAATATGGGTCGAAGTGTAAGTTGGTTTTACTAGATAATATGTGTGACACTCCATCTAATTAAATACCAGGTGATCAAACCTTTTCTAAATCAAAACAAAATATCTAGTTGGTCCATTCTTATCATCATTGTCGAAAACTTTTTAATATTTACTAACCACCTAGTATTTGAAAAGTTGGTATCAAATTTTATCTTTTTCATTAACATGCAATGATTTAAAGCAATTAAATGATTTAAATATCACATTCACCATACTAAATTAATCAACAGTGTAAATAGTGAAATACTGCATCAAATAAGATATGACTGGAATAAACACCCAAGTCTAAAACTACAATACAATAATCCGTGTAAAAACTAAATCCACAACTAAATAATAAAATAAGTACAATGTATCTTAAAGTAACTACTAATAGAAGACGGGCGACATGCCTGACTGAGATTAAATAATGGATGCATCGGATCTGAAAGGAATGCCATATACCAAATAGGTCTTGCAATCGTCCACAAAAACTACAGGCACGTCAAATGAAAATGAACTCCTAACCTGGGCCTCCCTGTGGCTGGGCACCTAAAATGGTTCTTACAAAATAGATTTGGACGGGTCAGAGCCTGAGTAAAAACATTTAAAAATTCATCAAGTATTTAAACTGCATAATCAGTAGATATTATATACATGTTAGTTTCATGTCTCTTACTTGAGGTCCTCAGCCCTCAGCTAGTGTGCATGCCTAACGTATACTCCTAACCCATCATAGTTATGATACCCGTCTAACTAGTTCGAGTTAAATATTTTACTACCCCTTCTAACTCTTTGTGCTCACCCGTATTACTCACACAACAAAAAAATATGTTTTATGTCTATTAAGCAATTATAAATTTCTCGTTTAGGGTTGAGTTCTCACATTTTAAATTAATTTAAATAGCATGATTTTTCTCATCTTTTAAGCATCAACAGTTGAATTAAATCACAAGTATATATATACATGTCAATCTAATTATACATATACTAATATAACACCCCTAGGATGAGATGTGGTGATACATACTCTGCTATCAAGTCTCGGTACATCACGTACAAATAGAGGACTAATGTTCCAGGATCACTCTCAAACCAGAAATACAAATCACACATATTGGAGGTCAACATAGTCCTAGGCCTTTGGGCTATGCACATATTTATGCACCCAAATGACCGGGCACACCCTCATTCACACAAGTGGTTCTCATCCCTAAGTTCTATGTTCTGAGGTACAAAACAAAATCCTCCAAGATGGCTCATCAAGATAAGACTATCCCCTTTCCAAACCTCTCACGATAGCAAGTAGCGTAGGTATGTTGTACAAAAAATAAGCCACACATTAGGTATTCACACATCCTATGTATATAAATTCAATTAAGGTAATCGTGTACCCCATAATATAGTCATCACATAGTCTACATACTTTAACATAGCATATGTATTATCAGCATATCGTTAAACTTCTTATTCGCATAAGACCAAGTGTTTACCATCACTTGGAAGGATACCAATTGTCCCTTGAGCCTATTCAGTAGATATCACATTCATTCCCTACTAGTATAGGTCATTGTTCCAAAAAAATTCTCGTGATACGATTTCATTCTCCGAATGAGGTTTTTATTCCTCAATTAAACCTAATAAATCTTAGCCCTTGAGTTCTTCTCATGTGACTAAGTCTCAAACCCAATATTGACCTAATGGTATCTTAAAATAACTCTCTTTATATTTAAAAATTGTATTAAAGATTAATTCGATCATTCCCGACGAGTTCTAAATAAAAAGGGGGAAAATTATCAGAATTGGGGTAGCCGAATCGATTCAGCCTTGACCCGAATCGATTCAGGCAAGGAGACGAACCAATTCTATTCTACAGGTCTTGTCTTCTCCACTTAACTGTTATGGGTTAACACCATTTTTACACAACCAGAACTCCATTAATCAATCCCAAACACCCAACCAATCTTATCAAACGTTACACCAACATATATAAAAATAATCTAACGTGGTAGAATCATTAAATCATCAAAGATTACTCCTAAAATTGAATTAATTCAAGATTAACTCATAAAAACCTAGTTAAATATTTTTCATCAAGTACCATTATAAAACCCAGATTTCTTCATGTTTGATTTTCTGAAATTCATCAAAATCATCACATTACAGAAGGGATTCCATTCTAACATTAATTATTCTGAAAGAATTATTTAATTTCTCCATTTAGTCATCAAAGCTCATGAAATAAAGATCATAAACATCCTATTATAACATGGATGATATATCCTTCATAAATTTGTGACACCCCGCTTATTAAAATAACGGGTGGCCGATCCTCTACTAAAATAAAACAGGAATCTCAAATGGCTCATTCTTAGCATCACTATAGCACAGATAAAAAATACGACTAACCACCCAAAAGTAAAATAAATAGGATGCTAAAAGTTCCAATAATATGACACATTTAATTCCATTAACGAAAACTACAAAACATGAGCATGTATACATGAAACATCAATTGCACAATAAAAATAATCGAATAAGCTGTCTCTTAATAGACCCATACAATACATCAAATTTATGAAATATAAAGTAATACATCAACACAAAATTTGGGCAACGCACGCCCGAATTACACTGCTGGTTGTTAACTAGATTAACAAAAATGAGATGTGACTATATAAAAAATCCTGCAACATTCCACATATGTTGTAGCTCCATAGATTCTAGAATGGAAGATCATCCTTAGCATCCTTGTGGTGGGACACCTAAAAGATATAACAAAGGAGAAGAAAAATAAAATATAGAGCAAGTGAATTAAAATGCATAATATTGAATGTGAAATTCCATAATTAAGTTGGTGCCGCCCTTTATTGAGATTCATACTCACCCCTCAACCATAGCGCGCACCTAAACGTATGCATTTTAAATCGTAGTTAAGTTACCTGACTCATCTATGGATAAACCAAACTCATTCTTATGTGGTAACCCAAACTCGCGTATCTAAATCATACTAACATAAATTCTCAATGATCATATATCAATTCATTACTAATAACTTTCACTATTTATAAGCATATTGATTCACACATTAATCATTAAAGCATGTATAATATTACTCTCATTATTATAAATTATTCATCATTTCACACCAAGTACTCATACATATCACTCATTATATATATATATATATATATATATATACACACACACACACACACACACACTAACCACCCCTCAGAGCATTAGCTCACTGGATGCAATCTCTAAATGCTACCATCTTCCAGGGGATATGCACACCATCCTGGGTACCAACTGTGAGACTTTCATACCGGCTTGGTAAAATAAAGCACAAACGTATGGGAAGCTACCATAGTTCCTCACCTGAAAGAAAGATGAATCATACCCAAGACGTATCAACGGGATAAAAGATCCACACTTTATAAATACTGGACGATATAATCTGGGGATTATACTCTCCCTGCATTCACTAAACAGGGGATTCCCACACATCACGCAACTTCCCATGATATCACTAGAGGGTTATGCTCCACATAATATATCATACACACACACACAATATACACACACACACACACACACATCACATATACCTACGTTCTCATATCCGAAAGTATGTATCAAGAAACCTGACTACCTATGTATATCAGTCATTACCGTAGATGATACTTCCTCACATATATTCCCAATCATCTTTATTACTCAATCACTCACTTAATCTTTAATAATCAATAACAAATTTTATTAATCCATAAGTTTGATATAACTCAGGATACACGACTTCTCTGAATTACCCCATATCCAATATCCTAAATGAATTCCTCCTCCAAGAAAAAAATGTGAAGGACCCGGAGTATTAATCTCCCTAATATACATCAATAATCATCCCTATGTCACCCTACCATCGTGCAGTATCATTATCCCGCTTCTTACACCATAAACATTAATTTCACTTCATATTACAAGGTTCTCAATCACTACGCCCAATTGGAAAGGAGTTAAAGATGAGTTAGAAATATGTGACATGTGAACTGAACCGATGGTTTCAAGAAACGAACCGGTCTGCTGCACTTAAAAGATCAAATAAAACCGATGGGTTCAAAAATGAACCGGTTCTTTTCTTTATAAACGAACCGATCCGAGGACCAAAAATCTAACTGGTCCTTCCTGTTCAGTTTTTATTCCTTATGAGATTTACCCAAATATCTAAAACCCATTTCGAACCTAACTCTACCAATATTTCCACCATCCAATTTATATATCTAAGATCAACTTCAAGAATTTGTAAACAAAATCAAGATTAACCCTATATAACATCAATTTCAAGGGTTTATCAACAAAATAAAGATTTAACCCTTCATAACCAAAACACATCAATTAATTTTACAATAATTCACACACAAGAATCATTTAAAAAGTTTAGTCACGTTCCTTAAAGTTGTAGAATCCAAATCCTCTTTGTAGTAGAAGATATGGCCGAAACATCCCAAGATTCCTCTCTCTCTCTCTCTCTCTCTCTCTCTCTCTCTCTCTTCCTTAGGTTTCTCTCAAGTGGGTTTTCTCACAAATGAGATTAGCTAACTCTCTCATAAGTTTGATAACCCATAAATCTATTTATCACAACTTTAAATGATAATCAACATGTAAAATGACCCGTATACCTTTATTTGAGTCCAACTAGCCAAAAAGACCCCAGAACCCAAGTACAACCCTCGGGCACTCATTTTGACTATCTCAACACATCCCGGATCAACCGTGCACTCCAAATTGACATTCAAGATTTCGATAATAAAAAGTCCTATCCCAACCTCATATAGCTCACATATATATGCCCCAATTGAGAAATAATCAATTCCCGCCGCTTCTACTCACATACGACGAAAAAGTATACCGTATGATTCTATTTACTTTCTCACACTAGTAAATATACATTTTACATAAATATTAACTCCTCTATACAAATTAATATATATCTTAAATTCCCATTTTAATTTTCATTTATATTAAATCACACCCACACAAGGTAATTTAATACTGAAAATAGGTGCTCAAAAGTAAGGGGTATTACAAAATTAAGCAATATAAATACTTGAATTTGTGTGTAGGTCTGATTTCCACAAAATTGATGATATGGTTGTATTTATCTCCTTCTAATCTACACAACGGTGGTGCTTTTGGATAAAAATGTGCAACAGTCATGGTTCTAGCCTTGGGGAGTATCTCTCCTTCCTCCGCTAATGGCCTCTATGAATTTTACAAATTCTAAACCTAATGGAGTTAACCTAACATTGATATACACTTAGAAATTTTTGTAGGTTTAATTCCCTCAAAAAATTAAAAGACTAAAATACCCCTCTCGGTGCCTATTTGGCCTAAAAATGCCCAGGGACCCAAACTACACCCCTGGGAACATGTTTCGGATTAGCTCGACGCTTTTGAATGCATTGGTGCAATCAAAATGACCATATGGAATATGAAAAGTAAACTTATATTTTAAGTCCCGACAGGACTGAAAAGCGCGTCCCAAATACATTTATCGTGACTACCGTATTTTTCATTCACGAAAATTATAATCTTTTAATATGATTATTATTACTCCTTCACTAAGTAATATTGCATATAAATAAATATTAACCCTTATCTATCTAATTAATATTTATTATTCCAGAATAATGATTCCAAATTGATTTAATTAATCCAAATTTAATTCACAATTAATCCAAATATAAAAATCATTAAAAATATGGGGTGCTACATACTCCCCTCCCCCCCTACAATTGAATTTCATCCCGAACTTTGAAAAAATAAAGTACCTAATATGAACAACTCTAGGTATCTCTCGTGCATCTCATGCTCGGGCTGCCAAGTGGACTCATCGGTATTATGATGCCCTCACTGAACACATACAAGGGGTACTACCTTCTACCTTAATCTCCTCTCAGTCTGATCTAAGATATCGACTAGCCTCTTCTCGTATAAAATATCAGGCTGTAGGTTTAGCTCCTCCGGTACAATGTGAGTGTAAGACAACTCATCTCGCAGGTATTGTCGTTTCAAAGAAATATGGAACACATCATGAATATGGTGGAAGTGCTCTGACAATCTGAGTATATACGTCACTGCTCCATTCCACTCGATGATAGGAAATTACCCAACATACCTGGGCATAAAATTTCCCTTCTTCCCAAATCTTATTATCACCTTCATAGGGGATACACACAGTAACACTTGATCCACCACATCAAGCGATAGAAAGGGCCACTTAGCATTAGCATAACTCTTTTGTATGCCCTAAGCTATCCCTATATGAGTCTAAATCATATCTATTCTATCTGAAGTATCCTGGATCAATTCTGGCCCAAGAAGCTTGTTGTCTCCCACCTCCAACAAATAAGCTTGTGAATTACATGGTCTACCGTAAAATGCTTCAAGTGGATCCATGCCAATAGTGAAATGATAGTATTTATTATAGGCAAAATCCACTAGTGGAAGGGACGTCTCCCAATCCCCCCATAGTCTAGGATGCATATTTGTAGCCTGTCCTCTAACATTTGATTAGTAATCTCAGTCTTCCCATTTATCTGTCGATGACAGGCCCTACTCAATGACAACTCCTTGTCCTAGCCTCCTGGAAGCTCTCCCAGAAGTGAGACACAAAGATCTTGTCCTCGTCGGACACAATATCGAGGGGCAAACCATGTAATCGTACAATCTCATGAACAAAAATCTTTGAATACTAAGTTGTAGGGTAATCTATCCACACTGACAAAAAGTCAGCTACCTTGGTCAACCAATCCACTATCACCTATATAGAATACTGAGCTCTCTGCGAAGTAGGAAACCCATTAATAAAGTCCATGGAAAATCTCTCCCACTTCGATATAGGAATCTCTACCGACTGTAGGACTCCTGCGGGTCTATGATGGTCCACCTTCACTAGCTAAAGGTGGTACACATCGAGAGAAACTCAGTGACGTATCTCTTTATCCCACTCCATAGTACTGCCATCTTATGTCAGGCTAATCTTATCCTCTTTAGGATCTACCACAAATCGAGATCCATTCCTCTTCCATCACAGACTGTCATAATTCCTCCCCTCAAGAACTATCAACCTCCCGTTGAATCGTAAACCTCCATCTAAAATAATGGAATGAGTTTTTTCCGCCAACTAAGAACTACCTAATCCTCTTGTGACAAAACAGATTCGTCGCCTATGCATATACCACCCATTGTGACAATCTCGGGTGTAATGGTAATAACTGACATGAACGATCTGTCAACTTCATCCTGATGTCCCAGTTCCTTCCATTTTCCCTTCCATACCTTGATCACCAACCCCACTAGTCTACGGCTCAATGCATCATCCACCACATTATCCTTCCTTGGGTGATATTGGATATCGAACTGATAATCCTTCACAAATTCAAGCCACTTTCATTGACGCATATTCAGATTCCTCTAAGTGAACAATTATTTTAGCGACTTATTATCTATGAATAGGAAAAAATTCTCCCCCAACGAATAGTCTCTCCAAATTCTCAACGTAAACACGACTGCCGCTTACTACAAGTTGTGGGTGGGGTAATTCCTCTCGTGAGGCTTCAACTTGCGGGAAGCAAAAGCTATAGTCTAACACCCCTGCTAAAGTACTCCCCCAAGTCCATGTAAGGATGCATCAATGTAAACTAGGTACTCCAATCATGGCCTGGGTAGATGGAGAACTGGTACTGAAGTCAACTTGTCCTTCATCTCATCAAAAGACAATTGACAAACAACATACCAAACAAATGGTACACCTTTGCGAGTTAAGTTAGTCAGAGGACCCAAAATCTTCAAAAACCCTTTCATAAACCGCCTATAATATCCCTCTAAACCCAAAAAACTACTTACCTTTGTCGATGTCGTGGGTTGTCCTCACTCCCTCACCGCGAACACCTTATTAGGGCCCACTAATATCCCCTTGTCCAAAATGATATGCCCCTAAAGTGAACCTCATGTAACCAGAACATACATTTTTCGAACAAAGCATATAGATGATGCTCACGTTGTTTGTAAGACCCGACGCAAATGCTCGGCATGTTCCTCCTTGGTTCGAGAATAAATTAGAATGTCATCATTGAAGACTATGAAAACTGATCCAAGAACTCTCTAAACACCGTATTGATTAACTCAATAAATACGACCGATGCATTGGTTAGCCAAAATGGCATAACCCAAAACTTGTAGGACACATATCTCATCAAGAAGGCAGTTTTGGATACGTCGTGCTCCCGGATACACAACTAGTGATACCTGAATCTCAAATCTATCTTCAAAAAGTACGCAGATCTTCTCAACTGATCGAATAATTCATCGATTCAGGTCAATGGATACTTACTTCGTATCGTGACTTTATTCAGTTCTTAGTAGTCCACACACAAGCATAACGATCCATCTTTCTTCTTTACAAATAGTATTAGGGCACCCCATGGTGATGTACTCTAAAATATAAAACCCTACCCAAATAGCAACTCAATCTTATCTCTTACATCCCTAATCTCCATAGGAGCCATACGATACGATGGACAAGCTATTGGTTGAGTGCCAGATGAAAAATCAATAACGAACTCAATCTCATTACTTGGGGTAGTCTCGGTATCTCCCAAAACACATCAGAAAAATCAAATATGACTGGGATCGAGTCAAATAAAATAACCACCCCCTGAGGTTTCTCATCCTCTATATATTACAAATGAGCGTACGATCCTCCAATGGGATGACGCATAGCCGCTAAAAAATTCCTGGCCGAGGATCATAAAACATGTGCTCCTACTATAATAATCACTCATGGACCTATACTTAGCTAGCCAATCCATGCCTATGATGGCATCGTACTCTAAAACATCTAATACAAGCATATCATCAAGAAAATCTAATCTCCAAATATCTATACTCACTCCTCGACAGATAAAGAATATCAAAGTCCCATTACCGAATGGCGAGTCCACACATTTAACTGTACTGTCTGCAGTATCTAAAAAAATTGCGGCCCATGCAAACCTAGTGGCTATGAATGAGTTTGAAGTTAGAGTGTCAAATAAAATGTTCCCAGAATTCCTTGGATAAGAAACATACCCTTAACAGTAGGTGGATCCTATGGAACTATAGCCTGGTGGAGGTGATACACGCGCCCATACTGTAACTACCCATACTGAGTTGGGGTTGCTGGAATGGTTAGTGCTATAGATAATGCTGGTATGGGAGTTGGTTCCGGGAGGGCGGTGGGGAAAGTATCTCTCTGAGGCTCCTGGCATCCTCCATGCTGTTGCTGCTGCGTCCTTCCCTTATCAGGGTAATCATGTCGCTTATGGTCAGTCCTACAATAAAATAAACACTTGCCCACAAAATTACCTCACCTCTGGACCTACTAGACTCAACCCTAATATTCATTACCGCCCCTACCTTGGGCCCGTTGGCCTTCATGGAATCATTTTCGGCTCAGGTGACCCAGCCTATATCAACATTTCCCGTGCCGATAATCCCCAAAATGAAATCTCTTAGTTGCATCCCCCTGATGGAGACCTTGCTCACACTACCTCTGTTGACTCTGTGCCGAATGTGCCCCACCAACGCTATTTCCCCCATTTCCTTCCCTGGTGGTTATACTCTCCTACTCACTTTCTCTCCTTAACATGGAAGCAGTGGTCCTGACAATGTAACACAAGAACATTCAATACCACAGTATAGGTCTTCAGAGTTGTAATACCTAATAGGTGCCGTCGAATCCTCCAAGTGAGTCCATCTCTAAATAGTTATATCTTATTATCCTCGGTAGGGACCTCTCCCAGAACAAAGTTAGTGAACCTCATGAATTCTTCCTCATACTAAGCAATGGTCTTCCCCTCCTGGGTGAGATCCAATAGTTTTTTCCTCATCTTTGTTTAGAGGGAAGTTAAAAAATATTTGTGGGTTAACCTCTCCTAGAACTCGTGTATCGACATACTGTCTCTCTCCTCCGCAGTGGTAATAGACTCCCACCACTGTAATGCCTCCCCTACTAGCTTAAACGCAACTAGAATATGCCTCTGAACGTCTGTGCACTCGTACATCCTCAGATGCCTATGGATGTCTTTTTTTCATTTTCTAGGAACTACCACGTCTGAACTCCCATGGAACTCGGAGGGTATGCCTTCTGGAAGGAATCTCTAACTCATGACTGGAGCCTTAGGTGGTACCTATTGTATTATGGCCCATGCTGCATTAATTTCGTGAGCAACTATGGAGGCCACCTCTACATTATTCATGGTACCCTGAGATGGAGCTGGCTGAGGCTCTGGCTGCACTATGGGTTATCTCATGTAGCACATTGATGAGGCATCTGAAACGATAAAGAATCTTTTCCCTCAGTCCAATTCAATATGTCTTAAAAAAGATGTAGACGTAAATACGTAAAGAATAAAACGGTCCTACTAACAAGGATTTATATCAAAGAAGGCTACGCTGAAGTGCAATAAGACAAACATATCCTATAGCACTAGAACTTGATGTTTTGATACCATATGTGATAGCCCCGTCTAATTAAATACCGTGTGATCAGTCGTTCATTAAATTAAAATAGAATATGTAGTTGGTCCATTCTTAGCATCACTGTCGAAAACTTTTTAATATTTACCAACCACCTAGTATTTTAAAAGCTCGTGTCAAATTTTATATTTTTCATTAATATGCAATGGTTTAAAAAAATTAAACGATTTAAATATCACATTCACCATACTAAATTAATCAACACCACAAATAGTAAAATACTGAATCAAATAAGATATGATGGGAATAAACAACCTAGTCTGAAAATCCAGTACAATAATGAGTGTAAAAACTAAATCCACAACTGAATAATAAAATAAGTACGGTGTCTATGGATCTAACTTGAATATAAGTAGGGCGACATGCCCAACTAAGATAAAACAAAGGATGCATCGGATCTGAAAGGAATGAAGGCATCTACCAAATAGGTCCTGCCATCATACATTTCAACTGTGGCAGCATAAAATGAAAATGATCTCCTAAGTTGGGACTCCCTATGGATGGGCACCTAAAATGGTTCTTACAAAAGAGAATTGGACAAGTCAGAGCCCGAGTAAAAACATTTAAAAATTCAGCAAGTATTTAAAATCCATAATCAACTGATATAATATACATGTTAGGTTCATGTCTCTCACTTGAGGTCCTAAACCCTCAACTACTGTGCACGCCTAATGTATACTCCTAACCCGTCGTAGTTATGCTACCCGTCTAACCAGTTTGAGTAGAATATTTTACCACACCTTCTAACTCTATGTGCTCCCTCGTATTACACATACAACAACAATTGAAGTTCTATGTCTATTAGATAATTATAAATATATCGTTTAGGGTTAAGTTCCCACACTTTTAGATTAATTTAGATATCATGATCTTTCTCATATACTAAGAAAAATAGTAGAATTAAACAACAAATATATATATATATATATATATATATATATATATATATATATATATATATATATATATATATATATATATATATATATATATATATATACATGTCACTCTACTTTTACATATACTAATATAGCACCCCCTGGGCTAAGCTGTGGTGAATGCATACTCTACTATCAAGTCCCGGTACATCACGTACAAATAGAAGCCTAATGTTCCAGGATCACTCTCGAACCAAAAATAAAAATCACACATATTGGAGGCGAACATAGTACTAGGCCTTTGGGCTACGCACATAACTATGAACCCAAATGACCTGGGCACACCCTCATTCACACAAGTGGTTTTCATCCCTAAGTTCTATTTTTGAGGTACCAGTCAAAATTCTCCAAGATGGCTCATTAAGATAAGATTGTCCCCTTTCCAAACCTCCCACGATAGCACGTAATGTAGGTATGTTGTACACAAAATAAGCCACACATTAGGTTTTCACACATCCTATGTATATGCATTAAATTAAGGTATTCCCATACCCCATATCCTATGTATTACCAGCATATCATTAAACTTCTTATTCACATAAGCCCGAGTGTTTCCCATCACTTGGGAGGCTACCAATTATCCCTTAAGTCTATTTAGTAGCTATCACATTCATTCCCTACTGGTCTAGATCATCGTTCCCACTAAATTCTTGTGACACGATATCATTCTCTGAATGAGATTTTTATTCCACAATTAAACCTAATAAATATTATCCCTTAAGTTCTTTTCATGTGACTAAGTCTCAAACCCAATATTGACCTACTGGTATCTTAAAGTAACTCCATTTATATTTAAAAATTATCTCAAAGATTAATTCAATCGCTCCCCGCGAGTTCTAAATAAAAAAGGGAGAAAATTATTAGAAACTAGATAGCGGAATCGTTTCGTCCTTGAATCGAATCGATTTTCCTACCGAATAGATTTGTCCAAGAGACAAATCGATTCGCATATGAAGGGCTCGTCTTCTCCACTTAACTGTTACGGGTTTACACCATTTTTAAACGACAAAAACTTCATTAATTAATATCAAACTCCCAACCAATCATATCAAATGTTATTCCAACATATATAAATAATTTGTAACGTGGTATACTCATTAAATCATCAAAGATTACTCCTAATATCGAATTTATTCAAGATTAACTCATAAAAACCCTAGTTCATTATTTTTCATCAATAACCACTATAAAAGACAGATTTCTTCATGTTTGATTTTCATAAATTCATCAAAATTGCCACATTACATAAGGGATTACATTCTAAAATTAATTCTTCCCAAAGCATGATTTAATTTCTCCATTTAGTCATCAAAACACGTGAAATCAAGATAATAAACATCCTATTCTAACGTGGATTATATATCCTTTATAAATTAAGCAAGATAAATACTTGCCTTTGTGCTTAGGTCTGATTTCCATGAAATTGATGATATGATTGTATTTCTCTCCTTCGGATCTACATAATAATGGAGTTTTTTGTTCAAAAGGTGCAACAATGGTGGTTCTAGCCTTGTGGAGTATCTCTCCTTCCTCCTCTAATGGACTTTATGAGTTTTGTAGATTCGAAACCTAATGACCTTAACCTAACATTGATATACACTTAGCAAATTTCGTAGGTTTAATTCCTTTAAAATTTCAAAGAAATAAAATACCGCTCCGGGGTTCCAGTTTGGCGTAAAAATGTCCCAAGACCCAAAGTAAACCCCCGGGTACACTTTTCTGACTATCTCGATCCTTCTGGACGCATTGGCATACCCCAAATGACCATATGGAATATGAAAGGTAAACTTGTATTTTATTTCTTAAATTAAGCCCCAACACGACTCACGCGCGCGTCTCGACTACATTTATCATAACTCTCGTATTTTTCACTCACGACACTTATAATATTTTCATATCATTATTATTTCTCATTTAATAAGTAATAATCCATATAAATAAATATTAACCCTTATCTCGCTAATTAATATATATTATCCCAGATTAATGATTCAAATTTGATATTTTTAATCCTAATTAAAGTAACCATTAATCCAATTATAAAAATTATTAAAAATATGGGGTGTTATAATATGGTGCATCATATTTCCAATATTCAAGACCACCTGTGTAGGAGCAGATACAATTTGATATCGTAATACATGATCTTATCATAGTGGGAGCATTACTCATGATCAGAAACTTGTATTAAATAACGAATGATGCCATGTTATAATGGGAGCATTTGAATTCATCCTGTATGGTTAGTTTTGGATGATAATTTCGATGAGATATTAGGTAAACATGAACTGCGTACTAAGGACTACAATGAGGCATTCTATGAGGAGGACTTACGCCTAGACTTGTGACTATGGATACCAAAAGGATTAGATTTATTCAAATCAAGTTTTTGGACTTGTAAACTTTTTGATGGGGAAAAATCGACTGGGCACAAGTGGACCTACAAGAAATTAAAAGATAAATGGATGGGAATGTTTAAACCTTCAAGGAAAGGCTTGAGAAATGTTTTACTCAGAAAGAAATGGATTAACTATGATTAAACCTTCTCTCCATAGTCATGCAAAATTGTGTATTATTTTAATTCCAAAACTGCATCCTTGAACGATAGTACTGACTGTTACATCGTAAGAACTGGGGAAAGAAAAAGTGATGTCATCTTGTGATATCTATTTAAGCTAATAATAAGATATTGAGTTATTTGTCTTGATTAATAAATCAAGTTGTGATTTTAATCAACGCCCGAATAATACTTATTATTATAAGAATCATACGGGAACGTCGATGTACTAATAGTATACTTTGTGGATACTATTTTCCTAATCGATAATAAGGTGAGAGTATTGTCTTTACATGGGAGTGTGGTTGCCAATATATTCGATATAAAGTACTTAGGAAAATCTAGGCACATCTTTATGATCAAGATTTTGCTAAATCAGTTGTAAAGTATGTTAGGCTTATCCTAGGTCGATATATCAATGTTGTATACATAAGATTAGCATCGGGATTCCTTGAAAAGAATTATTTTCAAGTATGGAATCATTCTTTCCGGGAATCGATGGCTTAGGAAACTTAATTAGATGGATGGAAAGAGGAAAATACCTAATGCTTTGTAAATGGGAAGCCTTATGAATGTTATGTATTGTGTGCAGAGAACAATATTCTATTCCTTGGGCACAATCAACAGATTTCAGTCTAGTAGCCTTATACCTTTTAGACACAAATACTAGGTTTTCAATTAGATTAGTATTCTAAGTTTTTCTACCTCGACAAATGTGTTTTTATTGAAAATATTGAGAAACTTGAATACTAAACTATTTGTCATTGGTAACATTTTCAAAAAACCAAAAGTCGAATCCATTGACACCAAAAATATTAAAAAATTGGTATGATATTGGTACATGAAAATACCGACCAAACTGATCAATAACCATTCCTAAGTTGAATAAGCATTCGTATTTTTCTTTATCTAGTCTTATTCAACTGGAAAATCCCAATTGAATTGGATATCGATGTTTTTGTTTATAGATTGTTTTGAATTTGTTTTATTTATTTTTGTTGAAAATATGGTTATGGTTTGTCAAAATATAATATAAATCGTCAATCCTAAAAACCCTCCTTATAAAGACCTACTACTGACCACCATAACAACATTTTCTCACATACTGGCATAATATGAGTATTATAAATGCCATATGATATGTCAAAGAGGCCCTGTCCATGGTGGTTATGGATTCAAAACCCACCCTTTTAATTATTTCCAATTCATGTCGCCTTTCACCAACTAATTATCCGTTG
This sequence comes from Sambucus nigra, assembly GCA_949130495.1. Classification (NCBI taxonomy): domain Eukaryota; kingdom Viridiplantae; phylum Streptophyta; class Magnoliopsida; order Dipsacales; family Adoxaceae; genus Sambucus; species Sambucus nigra. Next base: position 316,809,796 of record OX422215.1, on the reverse strand, counting down.
CCTTATCGCTTAAATTTCTTATAACTCTCCTAACAAGTCATCATAAAAGATATAAATACCCCAAGGATCGACCCAAATCCAATTCTAATCCCAAAAAACACCAATATTCACATAATGATTAAATGAAACTTATATAATTATCTTAACCTAACAATGTGATTCAATATATATATATATATATATATATATATATATATATATATAAAATAAGGAGTAAAATCTTAGTTACTATTCCATAAGTTGATATCATAAGTAGAGGCGAGGATGAAGACACCTAGGCATTGGATGAATGGTAAGATCAATATTTACACAATATCTATATGTGCCTCACCACATCTCATTTTGTACTCTAATTGTAATTACAATCTTATCCCATTAAAATTTATTTCCCCCCTCATTTTACCCTTTAAATTTTACTTTAATTCAAATACAAGGGTTACTTTTGTAACACAACTAAAAAGGTTATTAGGATAATGACATAAGGACTATTTCTCACCCTTACATGACATCAGTCCCTCTCTCTCTCCTAATCTCGATCGATATCAACTTCTTCTTCCTCTCCTTGGTGTGTTGTTCCACCCCCAGAACTTGGGGTATCATATCACTCTCTCTTGCACAAAATTTTATTGGTTTTCACTATTTTGATTTTGAAACGACTAATTTCCTAAAGGTCTCTTGAAATTTTAAGGGTTTTCTGGAAATTTTTTGGTTTTAAAAATTTATTTTGGGGTTTTCTTGAAATTTATTGTTCTAAATATTGAGTAATAATTTTTACTATTAAATCTTTTGTTTGTGTTTATGTTTTTCTTTGAGTAATTTTTATTAACCAATTTATCTTTAGTGTTTTTGTTTAACAGTGTGAGGAATTTTTCATACGTATATGTGGAAACCCATTACAGTGGGAACTCATTTAATGATGTTTGTTAAATCTTACTATTTATTAAATACATTTAATGTCACTCAACCATCTAAATCCAAAGAGCTAGAAAAAAAAATATATTAAAATGTGTTAAAAAATGTGGAAAGGTTTGAGGTATACATATATAAGGCGGATAAATTTTTCGGTTATGTGTTTTAGTAGATAACTATAATTAAGTAAAATTATCTAACATCATTTTGTTCATTGTTTTCTTTTTATTGGGAATTTGTCTTAACATATTAGGCCATTGTTCAGGTTTTAAAATATCTATACATTCAAACCCTATAAACATTGCAAATTTTCATGCTTATTGGCAATTTCATTTGCTGTAATTTTTAACTGGAATAAAATCTTTTATTGGGCTTGAAGTTATGTAGCCTCAATAAGTGGTTTATCTAACATGGGGTCTTTTACGCATTTAGGCATTTGTGGTTTAAAGAGACCATTATATATCTGTACCTTTTTTGTATCTGGAATGTATTTATATTGTGACTTTTAAGGGGAACAATCTGTACTGTAATATTATTATAATTTTTATAGGGAACAAACTGTGTTTTGATACTTTAGTGACATGCTTTACATTCATTTTTTCATCATTATACCCGATGTATGATTTATAAGTGTGTATTTTTAATACTATACACTTAATACATGTACAGCTTAGTTTATGTTTTATAAGAGTGTCAAAACATCGCAGGATTTGAAAATCGCCCTTCGTATGGGTCTATTTATGTGTTGACACGACATTGATGTTTGAGTTTATGTTTAAAACTACTAATTAAAGGCGACTTTAGGCTGATAAAACATTATTATTATATTACTATTTTGATTTCTTCAACGCCAGGTCAGAGTTCTTCAGGTTTTAACGGTGGTGATATGTCGATTTTATCATTTATTCTAATTTTTGTTTTTCAACTACATTATGACATTCACATTGTTTGGGCTATACATTCATTTTTTTGTAATACTGATGTTACTCCCTAATTCAACATGTTATTATGTTCCATAACAAAGGACAGTATGTGCTCTTATTTCATTTACTAACTATTCAACGAAGATTCGTGATGCTTATATATACGTCTCTCCATCACTAATTTTATCTCCCCTCTGTCCTCTCTCCACATCCTTTTGAATGCACATGTATTTCACCCAGATCTGAAATATCACTATCTTCATCCTCAATGCTTTATGGCATCACCATCAATTCTTACTATTGTCACCATGTCTACAACCATAATTGCAGTGTCAGCCCCCATGGATGCCATCAACACTTGAGATAAGGATTTTTAACGATTGTGTGTGGAGCATGTGGACTTATTTAAATCTTCTATTAACTACTTTAGTTGGGCAAGTTCGGCTATAACCTATTTTGGTTAGAAATGATTTGTATTTTTCTGTTTTTAGATTTGGAACCTCTGAAAGTGTCCAGGTGAGTTTACACGACTTTTCATGGTTTTTCTTTATCTTTATATTTTTTTATCTATTATGTTTACTCTATAATATGTATTGTATCGGCATGTGTAGGGATATTTTGAAAAATCATGGAAGATTATAATCTAGGTATTTGATAAAATGTCCAAATTCAACATTCTAAGGCATTGTCTGCTACTATAATGGTATGATCTGTTGGAGAGAGGTGAGATCAGTGTAGTAGTAAAAGAATAAATTCAATTGTCTACTGCTATGATAGTATTTTCACTTTCATTGGTATCTTACTCAATGATATTCCTTCCAATGGGCTCTTGAATTGTACATGAGCGCACTTTCTTGGTTTGTTTAAATTGATTGTAATGAACCTTCAAGGGTTTTGTTCTATTTTTCATCTCTTACACTATTGAGGTGTAGATTTTTGTATGACTACTGTCCTATGATGTATGCTACTCAGTACACTACGCTTTGATTCATTAGCTACATGTCTACTTACAAAGCACTACTTTTTTCGGTTTCTTCTTTTATTTTTTCATTATCCTGCAATCCACGTACACGTCATCCATTAAGTAGTATCTAGCTACATGTTTTGGTATATATTGATGTATTTGCTAGCTACATGTATGGTTTGAGTGTATCTTTTGCAGGTTAGCTCTTTAGTTCATTAAATTCAATCTGATATTTTTTTTATTTTGGTTCCTAGCATCATGTTCATATTTCTCTTGGTAAGTATATATTCGAAAGAAAAGTTGAACAAAATTCAATATTTCACTTGATTACAGGTGGTACATATTGATGGACTATCTAGATACATGCGTAATATTGAATGAACATAGTTTAGTTCAATGCAAACACCCTAACATACATTGTTGCAGTATATAGCTACATGTTTGCTATATATTGATGTATCGGATAGCTACATGTATGGTAAGAGTGTATCTTATGCGGGTTAGCTCTTCTGTTCATTAAATTCAAACTAAGATTTTTTATTTTGGTCCCTAGCATCAGAATGCTGAAGGTAATTTTTTCTGTAGTGTTACATGTATTTAAATAAATAGTCTATGTTATATACCCTAATGAATGAAATTTTTTAAATTTCTTTGCTTTGGCTTCCTATTGTTACTGTATTGTTTATATGACCTATAAATTCACTTGCAATATGAACAATTACTATAAATTGATTTAATACTTTGAGTAATCTCAATACCTAAAATGGATGTTCTAATAAGTGTTGGTGTTGTATCATAAGGATTCAGTGTTTCTAACATGAATCTTTTTTTATATCATTACTGTGGTGACAATTATTATCCAACACAAATAAATATGAAAGAGGTAACAATCAAGAAAAGATAAATAAAATGCCAATCACACAACAACGGGTATACGTGGTTCAGCAAATATGTGCCTACGTCCACGGTGGTTCACTCAGTGTTATTTCTCTATATTCTGAAGAATAAGTACAGAGAATACAACATGTCCTTTTCCCCGAACTTAGGGTTTAATTTATACATGTATATGTTGGAGTAGTGGGGGTGATGGGTTCCTCCTTACCAGCCATCTCCCCTACATGGGATCGCGCTCCCTTACCACTTCTCTTCATGGGATCGTGGGGTAATCGGATGAGTACAAGAGGTGATGGGCCTGGGCTTTGGGCCGCTAAGGGGAGGCTACTCGTCCAGGCCTTATGGCGCTAAATTCAGGGTACCCACAATTTCCCCTAAATTTGTTGGGCCATTTCTGCAGGTCCAATGAATTTAAATAATCAGCCATGATGGTCGATTTCTTTGAAAACTGTGAAGTTGCTTTGGCGGCACCCGCTTCGCTATCCGTGCGTTATGATTAGTCTTGAAGGCTTGTTGGAATAAGACACATTTTCTCTTCGTCGCTTCAGCTTTTCCAGCAATCTTCTATCTTTTGAGAACTCTTAAGCTTTGTACCTTCTATTTTCGGTCTCCACTCTCGTCGCTTCTTCGCCATTTGACCTGATCTTCTGTCTTGTAAGTCTCTCATGCACTTTTCTCGAGTTTATAGTTTTTCTTGTATTTTTCCAATGGCGAAGATTGGAAATAGGTCAGTAACTGAGTTTAGAAAATTCTACAGTATTCCTTAGTGGGTAGAGATTGAGTGTTGTGCCTCGCCGCCTAGGAACGTTAGGGATATAGAGGATGCACATTGGATTCACGTTTTGTTTCTCTCCCAGGGGGGTCTTACCTTTCCCCCTAATGGTCTGTTTCTGCACTTCTTTAGTTATTTTGGTATTGTGCCTACACAATGTTCGCCCAACGTATGGAAAATAGTGAACGGCGTGCATTGGATAAATTAATTGTACGGCACAAGGTTAGGGCTTGCCGAGGTTTGCTTTTGTTATTCTTTTTCTCGAACGAGTTCAGGTGTCCTGTACCTTAAGGCTAGGAGCCCTGATAGGGTATTGGTAGTAAATTTACCTGATTCCCATAAGACTACTGGCAAGAAGGTTTTCTTATTAGGAATTGGCAATTCTCCCCCCGATTTGAAGGGTCGAGGTCTGAGAGGTTCATTGTTCCCTTTTATGGGGAAGAATATATAGGTAGATGTTGTATTATTGTTTCAACCTTTGCTGACTTTGTGATTTTTCTAACCTCTTCTTGCTTTCTCTTTTACATCGAGGTCAAAGAACTTGGAGCCTTCTCTTAGCGAGGTTCGTATCTTGGAACTGGTTAAAGCTTGGAACATCAGGGAACCTTTGGGTGACGGCGAGCATCCTAGGTCAGCTACTTTTCTGCTTGAATACAAGAACAAAGGCTCTAGCTTCATAGCCCGACCTGTGGATAGTGTTCCGGACTTTGACTCTTCCGAAGAGATTTCTGCTGAGCCCATCCAATTGGATGAAGAGGAGAGCAGCTCGGGGAGTGAGCCTGCAGGTGTTAGTAATTTGGGTTCAGGCAGTGTTGACAATAGCAGTTCTTCGAGCACTACCAGCAGTTCTGGTGAAGAGATGCCTCCCAGGAAGAATTTAATCAGAGATGATGATGATGATGATGTGCTTCTTGCCCAGAGGTCCAAGAAGTCGAAGACTGCCTTCGAGGCCATAGCTACTGGTTCTCGGCCTTCTTCTCAGGAGCAACAGAAAAAGAAGAGAGAGGAGGAGCAGGCAAGAGAGAGAGAGAAAAAAAAGGAGGAGTAGAGGAAGAAGGTGGAAGAGAGAAAGAGAAGGGAGAGAGAAAAGGAGGAGGAGAGGAGGAAGATGGAACTGAGGACCAAAACTGGTCAAGCCTTGGTCCCAGTATCTGCCTTGCCTGAGGGGGTTTCGGTGGCCACCTCTCCTCAGCTTGCCCCTGCGTTGCTCGAGAGAGAAGTCCTCCCTGCAGATCGTGAGAGGGCGTCGGGATCCGATCAACTGGCTTTTCAAGCTATCCAGAGGCTTGCCTTGGTAAGGTTCCTCTTTTAATTCTCAACTTCCTTCAATCCGTTTTGATGGTTTCTTCTTTCTGATCTTTCCCTCGTTTTTTGCAGTTTGTGACTGACTTTGCTGTGCTCTATCGCTCTCGCGACGAGCTGTTGAGAAGGAACAGCGAGATGGAGCAGCATAAGTCTACTCTGGTGGCCAGGGTTTCTCAGCTGGAGGCCGATCTGAAGGCTGCTGATGCGGCTTGAGCTTCATCTGCCTCGGCCCTTGCTAATTCTGCTCGCGAGAGAGATAATGCTGTCAGGGAGCTTGGCGAGCTGAGGAAGTCGTATGATCTGGTATGCTCGAGCAAGATAGACTTTGCGGAGAAGAACAGGGTTCTTGCCGAGCAGCTGGAGGCAGAGAAAGCCCAGGCAGCCACTCTTAAAGAAGATTCGTACAATTCTGGCTGGGCTGCTGCGTATGAGGACACCGAGGTTCAGATAGGCTATATCAGTCGTCTGATCTTCAAGAAAGGGTGGAACAAGGCCCTCGTGGCTGCTGGGGTGGATGTTGCATCCCCACTCTTTGACGAGCATGATCCAGGGCCAAAGCCAGTCGTGGATGATGACCCAGCCCCAACTACTGAAGGCACCAATACTGTTTCTCAGGCGAGTCCTACTGATGCTCCCTTGGTCGAGGGGGCAGTGGACACCCCTGCAGAGGGTAATGCCCCTGCTGATGCTGATAAGGACAAGGGTCCATCCACCGAGGTTGCTAATTGATAGGGCTTCTTTGTAACTTTTTTCTTTTTTGACCTGATCTAACTTCGCTCATTATCAATGAAAAGACTTTATTTTTCTTTATGCTGATCTCTTTCTTCTCTCTTTCTTTTACTTGTAGTTGGTTGATGTGGATGACTATATTCCTGTTACCTCCCAATTAGCTAGGACTCTGGGCCCTAATGCAAGCCCTGTAGTTCGCCAGGCCTTTGCTAGGCTTTGCAAGTTTGCTAAGTCAAGGAACCAGAAATATAAGGATCAGTCCGAGCTGGTGGCCAAATTGAAGGACAGGCTCCAGGAAATGGAAGAGATCGGTGCTTCAGTGCAAGAAGAAGTTAGCGAGCTGAGAGCAAAGTTACTGGAGGCCACCGAGATCAACCAAGTCGTGGAGTTTCTTCAGAGGGATAATAAAGACCTGAGGCGGGAGGTCTCGAAGCTTAAGGAGCATTCGCCGAGCACCGCATCAGCCGTCCTACAAGGCTCTTCCTCGTCGCGAGCTGCTCGGCCTCCCCTCCCGCGTACTTGTAGGAGTACAAGGGGTAGGAGTAGGTAAGCCGATGAGTGGCGTGAGATGGAGATGGAGGAGCTGCGCGACGATGTTCGGCGAGCTTATGTGACTGCTGCTGGGCTCCAAAGGGACGTCACCCGACTGCGGAATTTATTCAAGAAGGGCCCTCGCCAAGTGTGGACTGATGGCTATGATTAGGGCTGGCTGGATGCTCCCACACGGTTATCAGAGTTCGAGGATCTTTCCTTCATCAGGGGGTGGTTGAGTGCTCTCAGAGAGCTGCAGGTCCCGCTGAACTCGATATTGTGGTATCGGCACGAGATGTCCCCCTCTACTCTGATGCCCATTCCATTCAGGCAAGATGATCGATGGATCCCCATTGATGCTATCCCCCGTCAACTATTGGAGTTGGACGCAAGTGAGGTCGTGGAGGAGTTCGATCTTGCTCCTGATGATGGGAGGAGAGCTAAAGTTGCTGACTATCTTGCTCGGAGGCTTCCACCTTCTTGATATTTTGTTTTTTAATAATTGTAAATGCTTTGGGAGAGCTTCGCCGACTAAACATGTACTATTATTGTTTGTAAATATAAAAGATTAATGGAAAGTTCGAGTTTTGGGGTATTTTGCCGACTAAACGTGTTCATCCAATCTTTTCATATTTTTGCAGCTTTACAATCCTTTTTATCTTGTCATGTGAGTGTCCGCCCAGTCTAGTATTAAGAATACCATTGTGCCCTTCCTTTACCTTTTAGGTCGTGTCGTCACCCTCCCTTAGGCCTAAGTAGGGCAATTGGCGAGGACACACCTGTTATTGGATGTCTTTATCCGGTCAGGATTTTGTTTCACCAAAGTAGGTTTGATGCCTAAGAATACTCTGTAGGGCTTCATATATTGCCATGGGCAATGCTATGAGGTCTATCGTGCTTTATCACGATGACCTGAGGAGGGGTATCCCCCTGCTATGCCAATCATTATACCTGTGATTTTGAAAAAGATGTGCAATAAGATATAATTTTTACTTTTTAGAGAGTGATCAACTGAGAGATTTTCATTGGTGAAATGAGAAATAAACTGTCTTTTCCCATAATGAGTACAATAAAAGATCTAACAATATAACCCTTAAAAATAGAATTTCTTGAGATTAGCTGCGTTCCATGCTCGTGGTATCTCTCTGCCCTCCATTGTTTTCAAATGATAGGCACCTTGCAGATCGTTTCCAATTATCTCATAAGGTCCTTCCCAGTTCGGGCCCAGTTTACCGTCTGATGGTTTTACTGTGTTGCCCAGGACCTTTCTTAGAACATAGTCCCCCACTTCGAATTTCCTCGGATTGACCATTTTGCTGTAGTGCTTTGCGAGCTGTTGCTGATAGCTCTCTAGTTTTACTCGGGCAAGTTCCCTGCGCTCATCGGCCAAATCGAGTTCAGCGAGCAAAGCCTGATCGTTCTGACCCTTCTCGACAAGGTTGAATCTCATTGTAGGCAATCCTATTTCTAGTGGGATGACTGCCTCCATACCATATGCTAGTGAGAATGGCGTTTCTCCTGTGGCTCACCTAGGAGTCGTTCTATACGCCTATAGGATATGCGGTAGCTCGGTTGTCCACGCGCCTTTGGCTTGTTCTAACCGCTTCTTCAATCCAGCGATCACTGTCTTGTTGGAAGCCTCAGCTTGTCCGTTGCTTTGAGGGTAAGCCACCGAGCTGAAGTGGTGCCTGATCCCGTGTTGGTCGCAGAAGTCCTGAAAAGGGCCACTCTCTAACTGTGTTCCATTTTCAGTGATGATGGTTCTGGGGATCCCGAATCGAGTGATTATATTTTTCCATATGAACCTCATCATGTCAGCATCCCGGATGTTCGCCAGTGGTTCTGCCTCGATCCACTTGGTAAAGTAATCAGTTGCGACCAACAGGTATTTGCGATTGCCGGCAGTGGTGGGCAGTGTTCTCACGATGTCCATTCCCCACTGGGCGAAAGGCCAGGGGCTGGTCAGGGATTTTAACTCGCTGGCGGGCTGGTGGACCATGGGGGCGTGAAGATGGCATTTTAGGCATCTGCGGACATATACGGCGGAGTCCTTTTGCATATATGTCCACCAATAACCTTCCTTCATTGCTCGGAAGGCTAGAGACCTTCCTCCGACGTGACTCCCGCAGATTCCTTCGTGAAGCTCATGAAGCACTGTCTTGACATCGCCTAGGTGGACGCATCAAAGGTAGGGGCCGGAGAAAGATCTTTTATACAAGTCGCCTCCCGTGGATAAGTGAAAGCGAGCAGCTTTGACTTTTATCTGGTGGGCAGTCCTTTTATCCTCTAGGAGTGTTCCGTTCTTCAAATAGTCTCTCAAGGGATCCATCCAGTTGGGGGCTGGTTCCAATTGGAGTATTGGTTTCGCTTTGGTCAGCTCGCAGTTGGGGTAAATGCTCGGGAAGCTGAGGAAATCGATAGGGATGATCCTTTTAAGGCTAGAATCAACTGCCGAGCTCAGGGCTGCCAAGGCATCAGCGTGGCCGTTCTTCCCCCTGGGAAACTGTTGGATGTTGATTTCCTCAAAGTTCGTCATTAAGTTTTTCACCAAGGAGAGGTAGGCTGCCATCCTCTCATCCTTCGCGTTATAGTCTCCACTTATCTGATTGGAAACTAGTTGCGAGTCTTCGAATACCTGTAAATGCTTTGCTCCCAGAGTTTGCGCCCTTTAGAGACCTGCTATTAAGGCTTCGTATTTTGCTTCGTTGTTGGAGGCTGCAAATCCCAGCCTGATTTTTTTCTCGAGGACTGTATTTTCTGGAGTGATGAGGACAATTCCTACTCCTGCCCCCTTTGAATTGGAGGCTCCATCAACGAATAGTTTCCAACTTCCCCCTGTAGCCTGACTGTTTTGTTCTGTTGGCTTAGGCTGGTTGAAGGGTTCTTCGCCTGTGAATTCAGCTATAAAGTCAGCAAGGATTTGACCCTTGATAGCTGTCCTTGGTTGAAATTGGATGTCAAATCGGCCGAGCTCGACTGACCATTTAGACAGTATGCCCGACAAATCCGCCTTCCTTAGGACAGACTTAAGGGGGTGTGATGTGAGGACGATGATCGTGTGAGCTTCGAAGTAATGCTTCAGTTTCCTCGAGGACATTACTAGGGCGAATGCGAGCTTTTCCAATGGCAGGTAGCGCTGCTCGGCCTCTAGTAAGGTTTTGCTCGCGTAATAGACTGGATGTTGGATCCCTGTAACTTCACACATTAGCGCTGAGCTGATAGTATGGCTGGATACAGAGAGGTAGAGGTACAAAGGGTCCATTTACTGTGGTATGACAAGCAGTGGTGGGGAGCTTAGGTAGGACTTGAGCTCGTCTAATGCTTGTGAGCAACCTGGAGTCCATTCTACTGTTTTGCTGCCTTTTAAGAGTTGGAAGAAGGGCTTGCATCTCTTGGAGGATTTAGAAATGAAACGATTTAGAGCAGCGAGCATTCCAGTGAGCTTCTGTACATCGCGGATTGTGCGAGGAGGTTGCACCCGTTTGATTGCATCAATTTGGTCCGGATTAGCCTCTATGCCACGCTTGCTGACTAAATACCCAAGGAACTTTCCTGACTGGACACCGAAGGAACACTTGCTCGCGTTGAGTTTCATTCGGTACTTCCTGAGCATTTCGAAGGTACTTGACAGGTCCGAGAGGTGATTTTCCTTTTCCTTGCTCTTGACGAGCATGTCGTCGATGTAGACCTCCATCGCGTCTCCCATCTGATTCTTGAACATTTTAGTAACCAGCCGCTGATAGGTTGCCCCTGCATTTTTAAGCCCAAAAGGCATGACCTTATAACAGTATCAACCAACCGTCGTGATAAATGCCATTTTGTCCTGATCTGGGGCATACAGGGGAATCTGGTGATAACCTGAGTATGCGTCCAGGAAACTCATTCGTTCGTGAGCTGCAGTGGCGTCTACTAGTTGGTCTATTTTTGGAAGAGGGAAGCTATCCTTGGGGCAGGCTTTGTTGAGGTCAGTGAAGTCTATGCAAACTCTCCACTTCCCGTTGCTTTTTGGAACTACCACTCGGTTGGATAACCATTTGGGGAATTGCACTTCCCGTATGGACCCTGCATCCAACAGTTTTTTAACTTCTTTTTCTATTGCTCTAGCCTTCTTGGGAGCAGTTCGTCGTGCCTTCTGTGCTATCGATTTGAATGTGGGACTGGCGTGCAACTGATGGCAGACGATATTGGGATCAATTCCTGGCAGCTCATAGGGTTCCCAAGCGAAAACATCTATGTTGTTTCTGAGTAAGGCTAACAAATCCTTTTGCTCTTGGTCAATGAGTGAGGTCCCGATCAGAAAAACTCTGTTGTTGTTGCCTTCTTTAGCAATTACTTCTACCAGGTCCTCTACAACACGCTCGGAGGGGAGGAGCCTGGTCTCTTCCACTCCGGGCCTTCCATATTTTAATTGCTATTTGGAAGGGATTGCACCTTCCTCCACTTTCTCGCTGGTTTGAACGGCTTTCTTCTCTGGCTTTGGTCGGATGGCCTATATGAAGTGCTTTCTCGCCATCGCCTGGTCGCCATGTATCTCCATCACTCCCCGCTCGGTGACATACTTGAGTTTCTGGTGGTAGGTCGAGGAGACTTCCTTCATTGCGTGAAGCCATCCCCGGCCGAGGATGGCTTGATATGGTGAATCGATGTCGACCATCAAGAATTCAATCATTTTTGAAACATTTCCAGCGAGCACTGGTAGTACAATCTTGCCCAGAGGCATGGTCATTTTCCCAGCGAAGCCGACTAGAGGAACAGTTGTTCCCTTTAGGTCGGCGACGTTCAACTTCAATTTTTTGAACAGGTCGATGTACATTACTTCGGATGAGCTCCCTTGATCGACGAGCAGCTTGTCGATATCAAAGTTGGCTATCCTGAGTGTAATGACTAAGGCATCGTGGTGTGGGGTCCTCACTCCCACAAGATCTTCGTCCGTGAAAACAATATGCTTGTTGTAGTTGATGTCCTCTGCTCGCCGATGTTTTCCTGCCTGTGATTTTGCTGGATCAATCTGAAAATCTTGCATTACTGCTGTCAGCTTCTTTACCTCCATTCGAGATGAGTTACCCTGGATTTGCTTAACATCGGATGCTCCATGGATTACTACGAATTCGTGTCCGGCATCATTTTCCAATACGTTGTCGGGTTTTGCCTCCTTGTGGACAGTCACACTTTCTACCTTCCTTTCCACAAAGTCATTCAAATGTCCGGATTGGGCCAATTCCTCGAGGTGGGACTTAAGAGCCTTGCAGTGCTCGGTCTTATTCCCTCCCTCTTTGTGGAAGGTGCATCTCAGTGCATTGTTTCTTTTCGATGGGTCTCCTCCCATTTTCCGGGGCCATTTGATGAACGGCTCATCCTTGATCTTCACGAGAATTTTGTAAATTGGTTCTTTGAAGACGGTGTTAACCGCCTAGAACGACTTTGCAACGTCAGGGTTTCCTCCGTTCTTGGAGCCATTCTTGCTCCCATTCTTTCCTCCTTTTTTTTGGTTATCAACTTTCTCACTTCCCTTGGTAGCGAGCTTGGCTCGACCGTTTTCTCCTACGTTAAGGTGGGTGACATCTTCCACCTTTGGGTATTTCTCAATCCGGGCCATCAGGTCATCAATGGTGGTTGCTTCCTTCTTTGTCAAGGACTGGTAAAGGAGGGAAGAGCTAGGTAGCCCAATTTTGAATGAAGCCACTGCTACCTCTTCCGCGCAGTCCTCGACTTCGTTGAATAACTCCCAGTACCTCTTTGCGTAGTCTCAGAGTGTCTCCTGAGGAGTTTTCTTCATCGATAATAGAGCATCCATCCTTTTGGGATGGCAGCTGCTGGTAATGAACCGGACCGTAAAGAGCTCGGCCAGGGATTTAAAATTTCTGATGGATCGGTGAGGGAGTTTCTCGAACCATTTCTGGGCCACGTCATGAAGGCTCGAGGGAAAAATACGGCACATCAGTGCATCTCGGTGATTCCAGAGGGTCATAGATTGCCGGTACTGCCTGACATGATCAATGGGATCAGTCTTTCCGTCATAAATCTTGAACCTTGGAATAGCAAACTTTTTGGGAGCTTCTTCTTCTTCAATTTCCCTCGTGAAGGGCGATTTCATCTGGGTCTTAAGGGCTCTCCTGGCGAGTTCTCTGGTCGACCTGGTGCCGCGGTGAGCTGGATGTTGGTCCATTTCTCTATGGACTAGGTTCCGTATGTTGTCTTTGCTGCGAGCAGGACTCTGATAGCGACGAGCTTTTCTCAATTGCTCGTGGAGGTCATCGTCTGAGTCGCCACCTTCGAACCCTTGATATTGCCGCCTAGGGCTCCTTCCTCGTCTACGAGATTTGCTCACCTGAGGGCTAGGAGTGCGATAGGAGCGTCTCCTGGTATCAGGACGTAGTTCTTTCTCCAATTTTTCCAGTTTTCTTTTCAAGCGAGCATTCTCAGCCTCATACCTGCGAGAGGACTCCCTCTGCTCGTGGAGCCTTGCTTCGTATGCATCGATCAATCTGGATATCTGAGTGGACCTTGCTGGTCCTTGACTTTCTTCTGAGGCTGGCCTTTCTAAGCGAGCCCCTTGATCTGAACGTCGGACTTCAGACCTAATCCTGCGAGGAGCGGGTTGTTTTCTGAATATCTCCTGCTTGAGGAGCGTTGCTGCTGTGACCAGACATCTTAGATTTCACTTTCTCGAAATGGGCTCTTCTGAGGGAAAGATAAACGTTTCCCACAGACGGCGCCAATTGTGGTGACAATTATTATCCAACACAAATAAATATGAAAGAGGTAACAATCAAGAAAAGATAAATAAAATGCCAATAACACAACAACGAGTATACGTGGTTCAACAAATATGTGCCTACGTCCACGGTGGTTCAGTCAGTGTTATTTCTCTATATTCTGAAGAATAAGTACAGAGAATACAACCTGTCCTTTGCCCCGGACTTAGGGTTTAATTTATACATGTATATGTTGGAGTAGTGGGGGTGATGGGTTCCTCCTTATCAGCCATCTCCCCTACATGGGATCGCGCTCCCTTACCACTTCTCTTCATGGGATCGTGGGGTAATCGGATGAGTACAAGAGGTGATGGGCCTGGGCTTTGGGCAGCTAAGGGGAGGCTACTCGTCCAGGCCTTATGGCGCTAAATTCAGGGTACCCACAATTACTATCTTGACTTCATACAAAAATACTAAAATTATAATTTCTATGTTTTTTTAACAGGAGGAAGTCCAATAATTGAAGTGTTTGTGTTGCTTATATGAGGTCCCGAAAGTATTATTTGTGGTGTTTGGAAAAAAAAAATCGTGCCTTCAGGCACGACCATTCCGCTAGTGTATATATATAATAAGGAGTAGAAGTATTTTACTATTACATAAGTTTATAACTTAGTAAGGGGATAGGATTGAGACACCAAAGAAATAATCAAACGATTTTGATGAGATGAGATGCATTTTACTCTTTTACCCCATTATTATTTGGTTCCCCGTCTTTTGTCTCATAGTTATTCATTTTCAAGATCCACTTTAATTAAAAAACACGGGTAATGTTGTAACTCTCTCTCTCTCTCTATATATATATATATATATATATATATATATATATCCGTATACCCCTAAAGACCTACTACATTATATTTGGGTGCACTCCCCCAAATGATCTCTCTCTTTTTCTCTCTCACGGCCATGGTCCATGGAGGTTCTGTATGCACCGGCCAACAGCTTCTCAATTGTCATCGCTAATGGTACAACACCCTTTCCCTCTCACTATTTGGTTTTTCATCCTTACAATGTTCACTCTAACTTGGTTTACATGTTTGTTGGTTGTAATATCAGGTTCTTGGTTCCTATTATTTGTTTCCACGTCAAGAACCTTTGAAGGTATGGATCTAAATACTAAATCTCTCTCTTCCATATTTGAAAATTAAAGATTCTCTCACTGCTAGCACCACCAAGTATTTTATAGATTTTAGTTTTTATCCATATCTTTGTCAACAATTAAAGATCCGAGTTTTTTAGTTATAGTTTTTTTATAGATCCAGGTATTTTATAGATCTAGATTTAGTGTTTTTATTATTTTGATTTCAGTTTCATTATTAAGCCTAACAAGGCTATGATTTAGTTTCACTGTTTATCCATAGGAGTTGTGATGTGTTTTTGGGGTAGTAGTTATTATTCACTATAATACTAGCTTCATAGTTTTATTTATTGGCTTTATCCCATTCTCAATGTATATTGTATTTTTAGATGGTACTTGATGTATTGGCTTATTGTTATAATGAAGTTTGGTGATTATCAAATATTTATTATTTTTGCAATGATTTTGTTCCTATTTTTAAACTAATTATGAGATAATCAAACATCCATATATTTGGTGAATTAAAATTTGTCTTCTACTTTTAGACACCTATTTGTGTATTTTCACTTGTTTCTCACATATTTGAATCAAACTATTGGTTACTCTATCTACAAATTGGTTTCTCATTTTTTTAATCTTCTTGATTTAACTTAATTTGTTGTTTTTTTGTACAGGTAAATACTGTCTTGAGGTATGTTTCAGAGACACTATCTGATAGTCTTAATGTTTCACTATTATTTTATAGTTTTCATATTAGTTTGTGTTCATTTATCATTGTTTATTATGTGTACGTTCGTCTTTTCACCCATATTCTCTTTAGGGTTGTAGTTAATTAAGGCATTTCTCATATCAAAAAGTGAATATGGCATTTGTCCAAGTTATTTTTTTTCATTTACTTTACTTACCTAAAAGTTTGATTTGGAATACTTGATTGTATGAAATAATCTAATTTTTTTCTTTCAATGACATTTAACTAATTTTCTTTTTTTTATCACCAACACGGAAGTCTAAACAAGTTGCTAATGTACGATTTGAAGGGTTTTGATCTAAACTTTGGTTTCACATTGTTTTTTTATTTCACATGATTTTTTCTTTAAGGTACGATTTTTGTTCGTTTCATTCAGTACTTACCCAAGCGACATTCCACTATCACGATATATAAAAAAAATCACCCTAAATGATTTCCCTACAAAGGTTCCACACCTCAACGTTTTTGTCTTTGTTTATTGACAGTGGTATATATGGAGTTCTTGGGTTGGCTTTTGTTTTTATATATGATTTTATAACTCATTTGGGTTCGGAGTCCTGTTTTGTGGCTTATGATTTTTAGGGGCAAGTGGTAATGATGGAGGTCTTCAGCGATATGGTGGACGTTTTCCGATCAGTTCAGATCCAATTGTTTTGAGTATTTTCAGCCAGAATAGAAGTGACAGTGGCGTTAGTACCTAAAATAGCAGTGACAGTGTCCCATGAGGGTTCTTTAGGTAATAAGAATTATACCAACTATTTTTTTCCCTATAAATTCTCAGTGATCCTCCTTTGATTATTTTTATTTGGTTCTCTACTGCATAATCGAGACTTTTTGGTTCAATATGTCTATTATATCATGGACACTTTTACTGTTTTTCTGAGTGTATATTTCAAAATGAACGAATTGATATCTGATTACTCATGTAGGGAAGCGATACTAGAAAAAAGTGCATCAAATAAGTGTAACAACCCTCGAATCTGAGAGGCTCATTTTATATTAATTTTACCGCATAAGGTAATTATATAAAATGTGTGGACTGGAGTAAATATTAATTGAAAGTTAATATTTACTAGACTGATGCATATTTACAGTATGTGAAAGTAAATATCATCAGGTTGCATGTTTATAGTGTCATGTATTTAAAATGACATTTTGATTCAAATGAAATTGGAACTCGAAATATTTTATAAAATTTCCGGATGCCAGTTTAGAGGGTGTAGTTAGTCTCGGAGGGTGCGAGACAGTCAAAATAAGTGCCATATTGCATTTTTGTATTTCGGGCACTTTTACCTGGTTTTAACTTAAACACGTATTTGGGAGTCATTTTAATGTAGTATTAACTACTTAAGTTGGGAGTTTTAACTTAAGCCACGATTTTAGCTTTCCTAAACCCCTTATTTTTCCCATTTTATGTCTTGAACATATAGAGAGAAAAGAGAGAAAGAAAGAAGAAGAGAAAAGAGGAGAAAGATGAGAAAAATGAAGATTGAAGATGGATTGATGCTCCTACTCAAAGAAATCTGATATTTCCTACATCAAGTCAAGTTTTCTACTTGCTAATATGTGATTTAAGTTGAATAATTTGTATGATAATTACGTATAATCAATTGGAGACCAAAAATGGAATTTATGGGAATTAAACCATAATCTTAGTTTTGATGATAACAATTGTGGATTATAATGGTTATTAATCATGTAGGATAAATGTTGGGTAGATAAATGTTGTTGGTTGTGGGTAAAATTGAAGAGATTGGAGGTTTGGGGGAAATTAGGGATCAAAACACTTAGAACAAAACTAGGAAATTCTGCAGAACCGAATCGATTCGGCCTGGACGAATCGATTCGCCTTGAGACAGTTTTCAGGTCTGGGTTGATCGAACCGATTCGGATGGTCTGAATCGATTTGGCATTTATGCAGAAGGCAGGTTTTCTTGACCGAATCGATTCGCTTTCCTGAACCCAAATTGATTCGGCTAGGCCGAATCGATTCGGAAGCCCTACATTTTGAGGGATTTTCTTAGTTTTTTCCCAAATTCATTTCTTTAATTCTAGGGCCTAGGAACCTTCTTTAATGAAGTAAACCATGTGTCCTAGAGTTGTAATTGAGTTAGTACTTTCCCTACACTAGGAATGGGGTAAGTGGGGACTTTTCTGGGGATATGCCAATTGATGTCAGGGCATTCTTTGTCTAGCTAATTATTATGAAACTAGAATTCCTAGAGTTATGTTTGGGAGACTTTTTGAGCTCAATGGAGCTACATTAATCTTGATGGTTCATAATAATACCATAAAAGTAAGTTGGGAGAATAAATTGAAAGTTCATTCATTCCTTTGAGGTATGATAGTATTGGGGGTTTAAAAATAACACCCTAAAATGTTTGGAGAAGATTAAGAGTTTCAATTACTCCTTTGAGGTTGTAGCAACGGTATAATTTATCGTGTGGCTCCGGATAATCAGTTATATTATTTACAAATAAAGTAAATGGAAATGGTTTCGGATAAAATGAAACATATACATGGGAATGGTATTGATTTTAGTAAATGATAATTTACTTAATCATGAACTCGGTAAATGATAATTTACTTGATTCTTGAAAATGGTAAATAAAATGGTTGATACACACCTCTCTAAATGACATCATAAGGGATGTTCGCGCGCTTGGTGATGCCCCCTGGCTAGTGAATGCAGGGTGGATATAGTCCATAGGCCATATGAGCGATATGTTATGTTTTCTGCGCTGGCGAGGAGATTTCGGGTGTGGTCTTGACTCTCCCGCAGGCATATGGCCGCTTCCCGATGTATTGCGATAGGTGCCCAGGTTGTCTTGTATATATAGGCCCTGGAAGATGATGGTCATTTAGGGGCGTGCCCAGTGGGGAAACTCGGAGGGGCGGTCTTAGAATAGTTATATGTATATAAATATAACTATTCATCATCAAGTGGGACTTGATGGGTATATGCCATAAAGTGCATGAAGAAGTGCCACAAAGAGCACACTATAATGCCACAAAGAGCATTTAATGTTGATGATATTCCTGCTAAGGAATGGTTATGCCATGATGGGCATGTAATTGAAATAAAAGCCATAAAGAGCTTAAAATTTTAATTATATTTTCCTGATAAGGAATGAAATGCTAGTAAAGAGCATAAATGATGTAATTATGAGTTCGTGATAAGGAACATAATAATGAAATGGAAGTTTTAAATTTATGTTACCCATGTTTTTCTTTTCTGTATTAGTTATGTTTTAAAACTATGTAGATAGATTTTATTCTTTCTAGCATGATTTTGTTCATAACTGTCATACTCTTTATTCATCTAGTAATCATATAGAACCGGGCCCTGACCCGTTTACATTTCTTGTTGCATATGCATCTTGTTTCCGCTCAGGTACTTCGCCGCAAGGATGCCTGACTTGAACTCCTATTCTGATGTCTTCGGCAAGCCGTGGTGCATTGCAGGTATTACGGGATACAATTAGTATAAACGTTTTCATTTTTGTATTCTAGTTAAGATCGGGTCTCATTCACTCGGGCGAGGCCCAAGCTTTTGTAATTGATTAATGTAATGTAATATATATAAATTTATTGAAATTGTTTAATAATGCTGTATGAATCAGAGGACCGATAACATATTCGGTCCTATTATTTGTTACCTGTTGTTATAGATATATATACATCCTTGTGGATTCCCCTATCTTTTCAGGAAATGGGTTGTTTGTTTTCTTTTATTTACTTTAAAATAAAATTTTTGGCATCCCGTTTTCTGTAATAGTGGGTGGTTGTCCTGGATACTCTATATTTTTATTGCAATGCTGAGAATGATTCCATCTATGATTCCGTTATATTGGAGTATTGGGTTGGCCACCCCTTATTTTGGATCACGGGGTGTCACAATAAGATTGAGGAAATCGGTATTGGTGTTCTTGAACAATAAGAGCGGGTGCTCAAAATTCATTTTTGACAAGTTTTCATTTATCCTAGACTTTAAGAAATCAAGAATGGATCTTAACTTAGGTCACAAAGTATCTTGATATGTATATATTTGATGTGAGTATTAACTTCGATCATCAACTATCCGGTGCACTGTCAACAAGAGGTTCAATTTGGTTGAATGATCATATCCAAAGGTATACTGCCTCTCTCTCTCACACATAAATTCATCTCACTATCCACATTTGTTGAAGTTTTTCACCATTAGTATTTTACCGTCGGTATTTAGTATTTGTGTTTAACAGCAACAGATGCCATGTCAGAAGTCAACTTTGGTTACTTGGTAAATTTCTTTCTTCAAAATAATGTAATTTTTTGTGGGATTTTCAAGTTTAGATTGAAATGTCTGTAGTACTACATATAGGCACATTTTTTTATCATGTTTTTAGTATTGGTTTTAGGTACACTTTTTTTTATATATTTCAATTGCAGGTCAAGTGTTTGATAAAAGGCTCAAGTGAGCTTCGTAGATTTTGTAGATGATCATGTGAATGGGCTTTGCCTAACATTTATCTCACTGTTGAAAAGGTACTCTCTCCCCACAGTGATTAAGATTTTATTTTTTACTTTTTAGATTTGGTTCGTGAGCATTTTTTTAACTAATTTTGTTTATGGTTGTTGGAGGATTTGTCATTTATATTTTCTTAAAGAATCACCCATCTCGATTCATGGAAATTAGAGTCACATGGCTGCTTTGGCATTGTGCCATAAGACTTCATCTATATCTGATGGTAATTGAAAAAGATATGGTTTTAGATTCTTGATACGGTAACATGTTAAATGGAAAATATGGTACATGTGTACAAATATCTTAAAAGTTCTTAGCAATTTGGCTGCTAGAAGAATGCCAAAGCAGCCTATTACCCAATATAATGGTTCTAAATAGTTGCAATTTGGCTTCTAGCAAAATGCCAAAGCACCCTATTTGTTTTCATTTTTCTTTAACAGTTGAGGTCATTGTACATTTGGATCTTAGATTCATAGATTGGTAAGCTCTTTCTTTCCCTATATTTTTCAATCTCTTTTAGTCCATAATATACACCATGATTTAGTTAACTATATCCCACATTTTTTTGAAGGAAAAAGATAAATTCTTTGGTTCACTATAGCTATAAACATATTTGGGGGGTCTTTTATGTTGGGTTATTGACTGATTTCCAATTTTACCTTCATTATCCAACTTCTTACTTTTGTTTCTACAAATATTACAGTCTCCGAACATTCTCGCTTGGGTTTCCTCGTATCTTTTCTCCTTCTCAAGGAATTTGATGCATATTTTTGTATATTCAAGTGAGTTATATCTAATTGTTTCCCCAAAGTAGATAACTTAAACATCCACAACACGATTATCTTAATGATATAAGAATTAATACAAAATTCAATACTAAAATCCTTTAATTTCTCTGTATAATTTTAGTTTATTAGGTGGGAGGGTTCTAGACTAGATGAATATCTACCACCTAACTGGACTATTGACGAATAAAATAAGATGGTCTTCAGCAGTGTTGGAATTTTTGCTTCCATGGTAACGCATCATGAACAGTGGTTTCATGAAGTCACAAGAACTGCCTCATCATAGATGTTTATCATGGAAACACATAATTATTACTTTTTACATTAAGGTATTTCACTCTCTTTACTTTTTTTTTATAATTTCTTATTATTAGAATGCGAGTATTTGTTTAGCTGAGATGAAGAGTAAACTGAGTTCGTTTTGTTAGTTCGGTGTTATTTCTACAACATGAAGTTGAGATGATAATCTTTTGATATTGCATGTCATGCCAAACATTAATGGTTTTCATATATTCTTGATCTTTTCTTCTCTTGAAAAGTATTTTTCTCCGTATATTAAGTTTTGTGATGTTTCGGATTTGGGGGTAATGGCTCTCGGTAGCTATCTCAGAGGTGTTTATAACGTTCAATAAAGTTTATCGAATAACTATGATTATAACCCCATTTGTCTATTCATAAAGTGTTGTCTTTTTTGGATAAATGAACATACCCCCATATATCTTCAAAAAATGAAGAGATAAATGAAAAAAGAAAAACTATCAGTGTCTATAACGTATAATTTATTAAGATTATTGGCATTTGTGGTCATTACTGTCATTAATGGAAGATTAACCAACAAAGCCATATATATACAGGTCTTGAGGAACATGAAGCCTGGATTTCGAATACACAGTCTATCTATTTCCAAATGTGGAATCAAAATTAGGAGGTTGAGATGATTCATAACGAGAAAGGATAATTATATACGATTGGACATTCCTTTAAGTTCATTTACAATTATTTTGGTAAACATTATATAGTATTTCATTTTCTAATTGGGTTTAATTTAATTTCTATTAAAAATTCTACTAGATGAGAAATAAGTTATACTCGTCCTCCACTGTGACCATCACTTTCAAATTCCACTAGATGAAAATGAGAATGAAGTTGAGGATGCAAAATTAGTGAAGGAAGAGGTAGATGTGCCGATATCAAATGCTCCATTAATTAGTACTCCAATTCGCTTGATATCTTTTTTCACAAGATATACTATATTTGTTGGTATTTAACCTTTGCTAGATATGTTAGTTATTTTCATATGCTCCATTGAAAAGGTAGTGTATTACTTCTACTGGTATTTAACTAAGCAAGTTGCGGTGGTTTGGTTAGAGATTAGCATGGTGTTTAGTTGACTGGATTCGTTGGTGAATGCGCAAATAACATTAAAAGCTTTGAAAATGAATTAGAGGGCATTTATTACGAGCTGATGTTTTTCAAGAATAGAGCTCGATTGGGGAATTGGAGATGGATTACATTAACGCTGTCAGTTTATCCAATAATGATGATGCAGATTTTCATCCGGTAAGAAAATTGATCAATTTAGGTTGATGTGATGATATATGGTATAAGTTTACGGTTTCAAGCACTAATAGGCGTTATTTAAACAAAAAAAACCAGAAAAACAAAATTGTTGAATGTTGACCCTTATTCTCATCCTACCACGCCTATTTTTCATAGAAAAATTTAGAGGGTAAGGGATCAAGGTGTGAATGTTAAAATGCATGCCTTGATACCTCTTGGGGTTGGGGAATCAAGGTTGTGCTGCAAAAAAAAATTGAACTATAGATATTGTTTATAATACGTCTAATAATGAGTTGGTTAGGACCAAGACAATAATAAAGGGAGGCATTATTTTGTTTCTATAGCATGATTTTCAATTGATTAAAATATGGGTCTTTTGTTTATTTGTTAACAATTTTGGCCACGTTTAACTGATATGTATAATTTCTCAACCTCCACTCCACCTATTGGTAATTTTATTATACTTTCCAATTATTTTTTGTTATTATGAAATCGACTTACTACATTTTTTATGACTTATTTAACAGTGGGCATTTTTTATATAATGACTTAGCAAATGGGAAAATGGCTGTTGAAAAATAGAAGAACACTCGGATTCTTTAGGAGATGACCAATATGGAAAATTGGAGACAGCAGTTTAAGGAGCCCATTATTCTAAAGGACATAGACACGACTCCTATTCCCAAAATTCTGGTTGATCCAGTTGATGAAACTGCTAAGACTGAGAAACACATGCCAACTCGAGAGAGCTAGAATTAACTTTGTCATTGTTTTTACTGATATGTTAAATCTTGGAACTAGGTGCCAATTTTAAAGTATGCCTAAATGTTGCATAAATATTAGTAGTTTTTGCTGATATACTCAAATAAGGATTAAGTTTTTATTTGGTCTGAACTTAGGCTCTCGCTTAATTGTTCATTGTTTATTCTTACATTCTCACTTAATGAATATAGTGGTCTACTGGTTTATATTTTTTTAGTTTCATCTTTGAGTAAATTAAGAGATTTACATCTGCTATGTCATGCGCCACATTCATCACTTCTAGAATGTCATCTGATGTCATGATGGAATTTGTCATATGCCACAGCCACACACACATGAATTTAAATTTTATGTTTGACAGATCCTATGTTATAGAAAGAAACTATAAAATGTTTTTTTTAAATTACACTTTTTTTGTTGGGAATTAAACTTTATTCGTTTTGTAATTATGAATTTTGGAAATTTTTGTCCTGCCTTTAGGCACGGGCATTAGTCTAGTCTATATATGTGTCTATATATAATAAGGAGTAATGGGTTTTTTACTATTCCATAAGTTTATAAGATAATTGACCACTGAGATTGAATGTGGATTGAGTGTGGAGTGTTTGAATCTAATGGCTGAAAATTATGGACAGAAATATGGTGCGGATTATGGTTCGCTTGGATAGAGTTTTCATTGGGACTCACAATCATACAGTGTGGCTGAAGTACAACCTAAGACTCACAATCACTTACACAAGCTTTCTCCATATCTTCACCTTAAAGCATGTACTTTACGCCATCTATTCCATAACCCAATAGAATAAAGAAACCGAGAAAAAAAACTTCATTTCCTTAGGGTGAGTTTCTCCAAACTGCTCCATAAGCCAACATAACAAAGATGCCAAGAAAAACAGGGTGAGTTTGTGCTATCTGCATTTCTGTTTCAGTTTTTGGGTTTTACGGTTGCGTGTGTTAAACCTAGCTCATGAAAAATAGGTGGGAACTCTCTAATATCACACCTGTTTCTACTATCTGCATTTACGTATAGCACCATTTCCTCAGGGTGAGTTTCTACCATTTTTGAACTGTCTAATATCACACCTCTGTTCATATAATAGTTTAAGGTTATACCTCCGCCATTTGAGAAATTTTTTGGCACTTCCATATATCTGTATACCTACAGCATGTGATCAAGAATTAAAGCAACTGATATATCAACTGTGTATATACCTACAGCAACTGTGTATATATCAACTGAAAATCCACTTTTACGCAGAGATGAACAACAAAAACCACATATCAAATAAAGCATGAAACCACATATCATATAACAGCGTCAGTTCCCAAAAAAGTTCCTTCAATTTTCGTTTCTCTTATATATCAACTGATATATACCTACAGCCTACAGCGTGTGATATCAACTGTGTATTGCTGTAGTATATATCAACTGATGTATATATCAACTTATATATACCTACAGCTCGTGATGTGTAAACCTGTAAACCCAGCATGTCCCTCTCTTTATATACAGATGTCTATTTCTCTAATATCACAACTGATATATACAAAGTGTGTTCATGAATATTAGAGAGAGAGAGAGAGAGAGAGCGTGTAAACCCAAAGTGTGTTCATGAATATTAGATAGAGAGAGAGAGCATGGCCCAACGTGTAAACCAACTGTTCATATGCTATATTAGAGAGAGAGACAGTGTGACACGTGACATGGTGCTATAGTTTTAGTTCTTATATGAACAGTTGTGTTTTTATAGCATTTCTGAACTGTCTAATATCACATATAGCACCATTTCCTCAGCGTGACCCAAAGTGTGTTCATGAATATTAGAGAGAGAGACAGCGTGACCCAGCGTGTGATCATCAATATTAGAGAGAGAGACATTGTGCGTGATATTAGAGAGAGAGAGATAGCTTATTTGATACTTATGTTCAAAACAACGTGTCTCTTATATATCACACCTGTTTTCGTTTCTTATAAATACACAACTGTTGTATTAGAATGTTGTGTTATGTTTTCACACAACTCAAAAACAAAAAAATAAGTAGAGTTGTTTGTGTTCATATCTTCATCTCGAAGCACTTAATACGGACATAACTAAGTAGAGTTGTTTTGAATGGATGGATTTACACGGACAGTAAATTGGGTTTTAATGGGTTTAATTTAAGGGGTTTTGGTAAAAGGTATTTATAATGGTCAAAATGTATAAAAATGGACACTCCATATAATTTTATAAATTTAGTCCCTCTACTAAAAATTCCATGAAAAATATTAAAAACAGCGCCGCTGGCACGGACCAAAAAAATAAATGATATTGTACCACAGAGACTAGATTTATAAATACTATTGTACCACAGGGACTAGATTTATAAACTTGAAAAGCATTGTCCTAAAAATTCAAATATAGAAAGGAACATGACATTTACCTTAATTCTCTATTAATTTAATTGTGTCCCTCTTATATTGGATTTGGAATTTATTTTTGAGGATTTTTAAATGTAGGATATATTATAATATATTTTTTAAAAATAGGATAACGGATATAAATTATGTACTTTTAGGATTTAAAATAACACGGACAGGTGCCCCAAAATAAAAAATTGAGTAAAGTTGTTTTGAATGGATGGGTTTACATGGACAGTAAACTGGGTTTGTATGGGTTTAATTTAACTCTGTCTCTCTTATATTGGGTTTGGAATTTGTTTTCGAGAATTTCTAAATTTAGGACCTATTATAATATATATTTTATAAATAGGACAATAGATATAGATTATGTACTTTTAGGATTTAAAATAATATTGATTATGGATATAGGATAATAAACATTTCGTTTTCATTTTTAGTCTTTATTTTCAAATTAAAGGTACACGTGACATGCTGTGATTGGTTGATGTTTTACGAATATGTGTCCACGCCACCGACTTTATTTAAAAATAAGAACTAAAACTATAAACATTTTGTTGTCATTTTTAGTCCCTATTTTCAAATTAAAGGGACACGTGACATGCTGTGATTGGTTGACGTTTTATGAATATGGGTCCGTGCCAGCGGCTTTGAGTTAATGGAAACGAAATATTTGTTGTCCTATATCCATAATCAATATTATTTTAAGTTCTAAAATAATATTATTTTAGTCCCTATTTTCAAATTAAAGGGACACGTGACATGCTGTGATTGCTTGGCGTTTTATGAATATGGGTCCGCGCCAGTGGCTTTATTTAAAAATAGGAACTAAAACTATTATAATATATATTTTTGAAATAAGATAACATATATAGATTATGTACTTTTAGGATTTAAAATAATATTGATTATGGATATAGGATAATAAACATTTTGTTTTCATTTTTAGTCTCTATTTTCAAATTAAAGGGATACGTGACATGTTGTGATTGGTTGACGTTTTATGAATATGTGTCCGCACCACCGACTTTATTTAAAAATAAGAACTAAAACTATAAACATTTTGTTGTCATTTTTAGTCCCTATTTTCAAATTAAAGGGACACGTGACATGCTGTGATTGGTTGACGTTTTATGAATATGGGTCCGTGCCAGCGGCTTTGAGTTAATGGAAACGAAATATTTGTTGTCCTATATCCATAATCAATATTATTTTAAGTTTTAAAATTACATATTCTAATTTTTCTATACATTAGAGGATTTGAGATATCAGATAAGAGTAATCCGAACAATCTGACATCATATCACGAGAGGTTTTGAGATATTTTTTATGAGTAATCCGAACCAGTTGAAGGTGTACTCTGACGTCATATCATTAGTAGTTTTTACTGTAAAGAATGTATGCCGCTTTGTATTCGTAGCGTTTTTATTGTGTTTCAGGATATGTACGACGTTGCATTTCAAATTATGTTATGTTTTAGACCCATTTAATAATTACACCTAATTTTTTTCATTTTGTAGTTGACTTATTTGTTCACATGGAGAACGCTACCGTATTTGGCAACGTATGTTACTTTTAATTACACCCTCTTTCACTTAAATGATATCATTTCCTTATACATTTTCATTCTTTACTTATAGGTGGATGTTGATGCAACGATTGCTGTAACAATCGAACTCCTCTCATCAATTTTTATTATCCTCACCTATATGTTTATATGTTTGATTCCATCTGTTGCCTTTTTAATTATAGATTCAGAGACTGCGCTAAAATAATATCAGTGTTGATGTCCTCGATGAATCTCTGAAGTTGCAAGGTTATATCATCTTAGTTTAATTCGTAGAATACACACACACCCAATCCAATTTTATTATTAGTTATAAAGAGGTATTTTCCAATCTCAATTTAAATGCGGTTTCACAAGTTTGCAAGAACAAATTCCAATTATATTCATTTTATCCTAAGCATGCATCTAGGTGATTTAATAAAATGAAATGCGAAAATACCAACCACAACACGCCGATGTACGAGGAAAACCCAAATGGGAAAAACCTCGGACGGCTGGGCCTAGACAAAATCCACTACAACAATAGGTTTTACAAGAGACTCAGAAGACTTACAGACATTGACTCACTCAAGACATGCTTATGCCGTCCTTGACCTCTGAAGTTATAGTCCGTGATGCTCCAACGTGTTGCTCAACACTCCTCGTGTTGCGGTATCCACCGAAGCCCAAAACCACCGTCTCCTCAAAGCTTGAATTCAGAGATCCACCGCAAACTTTCTTGTTGAATGTGAATTTGAATGAAGGGGTTTTGTTTGAAGAGATGATAAAAATGTTGGAGTTGATTTTTATCAAAAAGAGGGAAGTTGTGGAAAAAATCCTCCTATGAATAATGAACTTACTTAAGATATAAAACTGATTTTCATCCATATGAAAATAACTGAAAAAGTAGTGGGCAAAAACAGTTATGGGAAAAAACTGCATAAAAAATAAGTTTAAAAAATCAAACCTGGCAAAACTCGTTCGAACGAGTTCGTTCGAACGACTTCTCGTTCGAACGAGATATCTAATGGCGTGCCAGTATAGAATTATAGATGTCGTTAGAAACCTCGTTCGAACGAGGTCGTTCGAACGACCTTTCTAACGAACTTCTAACGAGCCACCAGTATAGGCTGTGGTAAGTCGTTAGATCCAGGTCGTTCGAACGACCTGGATTAAACTTCGAACGACATTATGAATTTTGCCCAAAATTTTCCAAATTTATTTCAAGAATTTATCAATATTAATATTCCTTATTTACTAACATTTTCTTATTTGAAAAATTCTTGATTAGTCAAAATACTCCAACACATAAAATTGTATTTTGGTCATATACCTTTGTGGGATAGATAGCATGGCATGAATATTGATGACGCATGAACTTTGGATGCGATGCTTGAATCTTTGCGTTGAATGATGCTTGATTCTGTATGACCCAAAATTGTTTTGTCCAACGGAATAAAGCCAATATAACAAATGACTCGATTGGAAATTTGTCCTTACAAATCTCCCCCTTTGGCTATTCCGGGACAAAACAGAATAATACAAAATAAATAAAAGACAGAATGTGCTAAGCCAGCCGTTAAGCCGTTTCTAAGGCCCGTCCCAAAACCCCAAAAAAAAAAGGCAGACACAAAGACTAGAATGACGAGCTGCAAAGGAGTAGGAGATGTATCCTACACACATGAAACAACAAATTCATAAACGAATGGGGAAATAGAGAGTAATTATATATAAGACAATGTGATAGCATATTTTGTGAATGGTACATGAACGTCTCAATATTTAATGTTAAGAGTTTAACTCCCCCTAAATTACGAAATTCAATTATAATTACATTCAATTATGATTAATTTCAATGAATATTAAATTCAATTAATTTACCCAAATTTATCCAACTCCCTCTAAATATGAATTCCTATAAATGAAAGTTTCTCCCCCTTTTTGCCCTGAAAAGACAAAGGGATTATGGGCCTGCAATATAAAGGAGAATAGACCACAAAGTAGGAAATAGAAAGAATGAAGAATAACAATGAACATACTGAGAATGAATTAAGTAAGGGGGAAATGGGAAATAGTGAAGGTTCATACAATGAAATAACCAAAGCAAATGAATCCAATACACGAGAGTAATAAATCACTCATCCTCACAAAAAAGTAAACATGAAATGAGCCAAGCACATCAAGAGGCAGGAGCATCGGGTGAAGTGTCATCGGGAAGAGAGCTGGTGCCGGAAGAGCCTGCCCCACGGCCCATCTCCAGACGGCGGATGGCATCAAGATGCTCTAAAAGGAGAGAGTCTCGAAGAGCCCGGGCTTTATCTCGACGGGCTTGGGCTTCGTCCCGAGCGGCATCTCGATGGGCTTGGGCCTCGCGCTCCTGCTGCATAGTCAGTATAAGCTCCTGCAAGTGCCCGGTCTTGACGGCGATCCTCCCGAAATTGTTCAACATGTGAAAGGAAAAACATAAAATCCTTCGACGCGACGGGTGCGGGAATAGGGGAAGGTGAGGGGCGATGGATAGAGCGGGAGGGGGCGGGACAACTAGGGGCGGGGTGAGAGGAAGCGGCGGAGTAGGAAGAGGTGGAGGGGCTGAGGGGAGGTGTATCCGGTGGAAAATGACCACGAGAGCGACTAACGGAGGTCATGTCAACGGTTTGGTATTTAGTGGTGGGGATATCAATGAAGACACGGGGGAAACTGGCGGTAAGATAAAAACGATCGATAATGGTCGCAAAAGGGAGGGCCTGTCGAGTGGGGCCGGAGGGAAGGATCCTAACAGATCGAATCACACTAAAAAGATAGGAGGGGAGGCCAATGTGAGCCCGAATGATGATAGCAAACATGAGGTCCACGTGTTGTTTTGTGATTTGAGTGGTGTTGGCACGGGGGAGAAGGCAGGCACATACGATCCAATTATGGACTATAAAGTCAGGATGTAAATTTTTATGGAAAATAGTGATTGTGCCGGGAGGGAGAAACCTTAAAACAGTACTAAAGACAAGAGTGGGATCGGGTCATGTATCGGATGTCCAAGGGAAAGAGGGATTAGTGACCCGAGGGAGGGGAAGGAGTTGAGCTATTGAGTCGGAGAGACTATAATCTCCAGACCAGGCACCCCAGAGTAAAGGTGAGTATCCCTGTTGATCAGGCCAAAATAAAATTCCCGAACAAGGTCGGGAAAAACGACATCCGTGAGAGAAAAGATAGGGTCCCACCCTAAATCGAAAATCCATAAATGCACTGTAATACCCCGTATTTTTGGCGATATTTATTTTTGGGATTAATTAATTAAATGAGAATTAATTGGGAATTAATCCGGATAAAATACTAGCGAGATATGAGTTGTTATTTGACTATATTGAGTATATATGATGATATATGAATATTGAATTATGAAATTTGTCGTGAGATTGATATACGACAATTTGGACATTTTATTGGGACGCGTGAGACAGTCGCGTCAGGATATAATTATTTTAATTATAAAAGTGAAATTAAATTATATTAACCGTATGGTCATTTTGAGCACGCCAACGCATCCAGAAGTGTCGAGATAGTCAAAAAACACTAGCCGGGGGTTTAGTTTGGGTCCCGGGGTATTTTTAGGCCATACCGGCAACATATAGGGGTAGTTTGGTAATTTTGCATTCTTGAGAATTAAAAGTGACGAAAATTAGTAAATTATATCTGATGTGGATTTGACCCACTAAACCACTAACCAACTCATTTTAACCTAATAGGCTACGTAGGTTATTAGAATTAGGTTTCTAATTTTTTCCAAAAGAAACCCTAGCCACCATAGCCATTGGAGAAGAAAGCTTAGAGAGGGAGAGAAAGAGGAGAATCTTGCAGAGACGGAGAGAGCGAACCTCATCAAATCGTCATCAAAATCAGAGATTAAATCAAGGCAAGTGATTTAATTCCGTTTAATTCAGAGAATGTTTCTTCCATGTTAGATAATTCTAAGATTTACATTTGTTCTTGAAAGTTAATGAAAAACCCATGAGTTTGGAATTAGAATACTATATTTTGAGGAAAGGATTGCATGTAGAATCGTATTTAGAGAACTAATCTGATGCTGATATATCTTGCAAGAAAGAAAAACGGATTTAATTGGATAAATTAAAGACTTAAAATTTTAGGGTTTATGTTCTTGAAAAAAATTGGGGAAAAGTGTAGAGACTTGTGATTTAATGATGATTAGGATGAATTAATCCTTTAAAACACGTTAATATGTGATTATAATATGTTTAGGATTGATTAGAGACCTTAAAACATAGTTGGGACAAATTTTAGAGGAGAATTGAGGAGTAGAAATTGGTGAAAAACGAAAGTAGAAATTCTGGGCACGAAACTGGTCGTTCGTTAGAAGGCCTTCCCAGGTCGTTCGAACGAGCTCGTTCGAACGAGCTTCTAACGAATTGACCAGTTGCTTCTAACGAGGGGAAATTTTGTTCCATAACTTCATTCGAACGAGATGTCGTTAGAAGGTACAGTTCGTTCGAACGAACTGAATCTCGTTCGAATAGCCTCGTTCGAACGAGGCTTCTAACGAGCTGGCAGTTTAGGCCTTTTTGGCCTGTTTTGATTTTGGGAGTCCCGTAAACTTGTTCGAGGATAGAGATAACATTACTTTGATGATGTATTGGTATACTTGGGACATTTGGGATATAATGAGGAGTAAATTATAATTGTGGAACGAATCAAATAGACACTTGAGTCGAGACGTGAGTGCCTACTACGACGTGAGAATAAATTATGGCGTGTATGATTATGAACCGGGAGTATATAAATTGTATAAATTATAAAATGGTACGAGAATGCGATAAGTACTACAATTAAACTACGGTGATTACTAAGATGCGTGTTTACTTAGTATTGATATATGATTTGTGTGTATGACATACCAACCATACTTGCTATCACGGGAGGTTTGCGTTCGCTTAGGACCCTCTAATCCTTGTGTGCCTACGGGGGGGGGGGGGGGGATTTTGACTGGTACCTCGAGAACATAGGTCAGAGAAGGACTTATTGGGATGTTAATAAGTCTGCTGATCGTGGGAGCGTAGGTATGTGCGTGACCCATGTGATGTAACTGTGTTCGCCTCCACTGTTTGTGATTTGTGTTATGTGAACTATTCTTGAGAGATTCGAAATACGTGATTCCTTATGTACATGATGTACCGAGATGGATAGCAGAGTATGTGTGCACCGCAGCTTAGTCTCGGGGTGCTTATATTGTATATTTATGTTTTGGAAAATATACACTTAATAAAATGGGAACTTTCATATGGTATCGTGTGTATAACTATGGAATAATATAAAAGGGATAATCTATAATGAGTTGTATTACTTTTATATGAGAACCTAAATTTACGTTAAGCCACCTATTTAATTGCGATCGTTGTAATGTTAATGGGAACCGAGTAATAAGGGTAGAACCTATGGCAGTCTAGCTAGATATGATGTCACTTAGCTAGGGGTTTGTGTCATTTTAGATGGGTGCTAACCTTAGGAGTGCACAGTTAGACGAGAGGTGAGAATTTCATGTGAGTGCACGTCCTAACATGTACTCTGCATTTAATGTTTTAAATGTTTTTAAAGAACTTGCAGGTTTTTAAAATATCTCCACATTCGGGCTCTGACCCGTTTGCTTTCAAATCTATTTTCTTGTAAAACCATTTTAGGCGCCCAGCCACAAGGACACCACGCATAGGATTCTCATTCCGATGACGAGCTGTAGCTGTTTGTGGAAGTTACAGGGATTTGCTTTTAGATGCTTCTATCATTTGGATTCCATGTTCAGTATTCCTCAGTTGTAGGGCATGTTGCCCAAATTCTATTAGAGACATTTCCATTTCAGTTTTTCAGACTTTGGCATGTATTAATTCAGTATTCAGTATTTCGTTACATATTTCAGTTGTGGGATTTGTTGTGAGGAGTTTTTCCTCCGGATTTACTTATATCATGTGATGGTTATTCTATTATTTCATTATGGTGAATGGTGATATTATTCTTGCTTTAAATCTTTTACTGCATGTTAATCAGACTTTAATTAAAATTTGACAACTTACTTTTTAAATACTAGGTGGTTAGTAATAATAAAATGCTTTCGACAGTGATGCTATTAACTGAGCCAACTTGGCATTTTCATTAAATTTAATAAAGGAGTAACTACCCGGTATTTAATTAGTCGGGGTATCACAGGTGGTATCAGAGCATCAGGTTCTAGTGTCCTTTAGGATCTGTACGGCTATTATGTTTCCGCTAAGTTTTCTTTGATATAGAGCCCTATATTTTAGGACTGTTGTACTCTTTTTGTGTATGCTTCGTTCTTCAGCTATTTTATGTTTATAAACTGTGAACTTATAAACTTTATTCTTACTCCAGATGCCTCCACGACGTGCACGACGAGTTCCCAGGGATGCAACGCCAGAACCCCAGCCCGCTCTAGTTCAGGGCATGATGAACGCCGCTGAGGTTGCAGCCATTGTAGCCCAAGCGGTAAATGCCGCAATTGCCGTAGTTCAGCTGGCACCACCTCAGGTGCCGGTTGCCGCGCCAGTATAGGCAAATGCATTCCCGTCTGCTTGGGAACGTGTACGTGACGCTTTTCAGAAAGCGCATCCGCCAGAGTTTGCAGGTAGCTCAGATGTGGTAGTCTCGAGCCAGTGGAGGAAGGATATGCAGAGGTACTTGAGGCTGTATGAGTGCACGAACGTTCAGAAACAGGTTCTAGCTACTTTCAAGCTAGTTGGATCTACATGACAGTGGTGGGAGTCTATTACCACCGTGGAGGAGAGGGATACTCTCACTATTCAGGACTTTTGGGTGCGGTTTGACCGCAAGTACTTTCTCTCAGCTGTTCACACGGAAATGAGGAGGAAACTGATGAATCTGAAGCAAGAGGGTAAGACCGTGGTCGAGTATGAGGCCGAGTTCACGAATCTGTTGAATATCGTTCCGGATGAGATACCGACAGAAACGAAGAAGATTGAGAAATTCACCGACGGGTTAACATGGAGGATCCGTCAGCGTCTGTTAGGGAACCTTTCATTGGCCACTTATTCTGATGTGGTTAACGCTGCTTTGTTACACTGCCAGGATCACCGCTTTCATATGGTTGAGGGCAAGAGATCGGGAGAGTCTAGCCATCAGGGTAGGACTGGAGGACATGGTGCCGGTGGGGCACAATCTGTTCAAGGGGAGAGACATGGTGAGCAGGGTTCCCTGCAGGGGGATCAGAAGAGGTTCAGATCAGGGAATTACAGGAACGGACAGGGAAGTTTCCGTCAGGGCCATCAGGGTCCAAACGGCCATCAGGGCCAACAGGGGCAGAATGGGCAGCAGTTTCAGCAGGGCCAGCAGGGCCAAGGGAGGAACGGTAACGGCCACCAGGGCCGGGGACATCAGGGTCAGAGAGGAGGGAACTTCCCAGGGAAGTGTTATGTTTGTGGGAAGACTGGCCATAAATGACAGGATCGTCCTGATAGGGGCAAGGCCCCACAGCAGCAGCAGCAGGGTGCTCGCCAGGAGCCACAGAGGCCTATGTTTCCCGCCGCTCTCCCCGCACCGCCACAGATGGCTGCATTGCCACCCATTCCAGCAGTCCCACCTCAGTAGGGGCAGCTACAGTATGGACGTGTCTATAACGTCCACCAGGCAGTAATTCCACAGGCACCACCCGCGATTGAGGGTACGTTTCCTATCCATGGCACTATGGGTCGGGTATTGTTTGATACGGGGGCTACACATTATTTTATAGCTACACATTTTGCAAAGGCTTTAGGGTTGTTAGCCACAGTGGAGAGCACAGTGACGTGTGTCGACTCACCATTGGGGAATGGGTCACTTATATTCTTTATATGCCGGGGAGTGGGGGTAGAGATTGGTGGTTTGGTATTACCTGCAGACATGTTGGTATTAGATATGCATGTGCACGATGTGATTATCGGTATGGATTGGCTCGTAGCTTATAGGGCCATGATTGATTGCTTCAGCGGGAGCATTGTTTTTGCCATTCCGGGGCAAGAGATGTTTGTAGTGGCGATGCCTCGCCTAGAGGGAGGTTCGACCGCTCATCTGTATTACATAGAGGAGGATACCTCCAAGGAGGTTGTGATTCCTTTAGATTCGATCCCAGTTGTCAGGGAGTATTCAGATGTGTTTCAGGAGATACCAGGCCCTACCCCCCAGTCGAGAGATAGACTTTGTTATAGACCTATTGCCAGATACGAGACCTATAGCACGCGCACCGTACCGTATGGCTCTGGCAGAGATGCAAGAGCTACGAGATCAGATAGAGCAGCTGTTAGGTCAGGGCTTTATTCACAGGAGTACCTCACCTTGGGGCGCTCCTGTTTTGTTTGTGAAGAAGAGGGACGGTTCACTAAGATTGTGTGTGGACTACCGGGAGTTGAATAAGGTCACGATACGGAATAAGTATTCGTTGCCTCGAATCAATGACCTATTTGACCAGTTGAGAGGAGCTTCTTTCTTCTCAAAGATTGATTTGAGATCGGGATACCATCAGTTGCGTATCAGGGAGGAGGATGTCTCGAAGACTGAATTCTTAACGAGATATGGTTCTTACGAGTTTCTGGTTATGCCTTTTGGTTTGACCAACGCTCCAGCAGTGTTTACAGACTTGATGAATAGGGTGTTCAGAGAGTTCCTTGATCAGTTTGTCATTGTCTTCATTGATGATATTCTGGTTTACTCCCAGACAGAGGAGGAGCACGCCGAACATTTGAGGCAGGTTTTACAGACGCTGCGTCAGAATGAACTGTATGCAAAGTTTGAGAAGTGCAGGTTTTGGTTGAAGGAGGTCCAGTTTTTGGGACACATAATTTCCGACCTAGGGATATCTGTTGATCCGGGGAAGGTATCTGTGGTGAGGGAGTGGGGACAGCCCACGACACCGACTGAGATTCGTAGTTTCTTGGGCCTAGCAGGATACTACAGGAGGTTCATTCGGGGATTTTCGAAGATAACGGGTCCTTTGACACATCTGACTCGTAAAGGTGTGCCGTTCATTTGGAGTGATGCCTGTCAGTTAGCATTTGATGAGTTAAAGTACAAATTGACCTCAGCACCTGTGTTAGCATTGCCGAGACCGGGAGTTGAATATTTGGTTTACACCGATGCGTCTTTGCAAGGACTTGGAGGTGTATTGCAGCAGGAGAGAAAGGCCATAGCTTATACTTCCCATAAGCTTAAGCCTCATGAGAAGAATTACCCCATGCATGATTTGGAGTTGGCGGCAGTGGTATTTGCCCTACGGATTTGGAGGCACTATCTTTTGGGGGAGAAGTTCCAATTGTTCAAGGACCACAAGTCCCTAGAGTACCTGTTCACGCAGAAGGAGTTGGACATGCGGCAAAGGAGGTGACTTGAGTTTTTGAAGGACTACCAGTTCGATATCCAGCATCACCCGGGTAAGGCTAACGTGGTAGCAGACGCGTTGAGCCGTAGGCTAGTAGATGAGGTGGAAGGGGTGTGGAAGGAAAATTGGAAGAAGTTGGGACACCAGGATGCAGTGGCCCGATCTGTCATGTCTGTGATGACCGTTACACCGCAGATTATAACGAAGGTAGTACGGGAACAGGCTAATGACTCGTTCTGTCAGGAGCAGATAGTTCGATTACTAGCAGAGGGAGCCGAGTCCTATACCGTTAGCTCAGACGGGGGATTACGCTTCAATGGGAGATTGGTGGTTCCGGAAGAGGAGGAATTGCGACACGAGGTGATGGAAGAGTCGCACGTCTCACGGTTTGCGGTACATCCCGGAAGGGACAAAATGTACCAAGACATGAGACGCCAGTATTGGTGGAGCGGTATGAAGAGAGATATCGCTGCGTTTGTTTCGAAATGCACCACTTGTCATCTAGTAAAAGTGGATCATCAGAGACCGACAGTAGTTCTACAGCCGTTGGAGGTTCCGAGGTGGATGTGGGAGAGCATATCCATGGACTTTATCACGGGGTTGCCTACGTCGCAGAGGGGTCACGACTCCGTTTGGGTAATTGTGGACAGGTTGTCCAAAGTCGCTCACTTTTTACCCGTAAGGACTGACTACACTACGGGACAGTATGCCCAACTCTTCATTTCAGAGATTGTGAGACTTCATGGTGTGCCCCTAAATATCGTGTCTGACGGAGACAAGATATTTGTTTCGCGGTTTTGGGAGAGTTTTCAGGAGGCCATGGGGACAGAATTGTGGTTGAGTACGGCTTATCATCCGCAGACCGATGGGCAGACCGAGCGCACAAATCAGATGTTGGAGGACATGCTACGCATGTGCATTATTGACTTTGGAGGTGGATGGGAGCAATACCTTCCACTGGTAGAGTTTTCTTATAATAGCTCCTACCAGTTCACTATTGGCATGACTCCGTTTGAGGCGTTGTACGGTAGGCCTTGTCGTTCCCCAGCATGTTGGTTAGAGGTGGGGGACAACAAACTACTTGGGCCGAAAGTGATTCAGGATACTTCGGCAAGGATTGAGTTGATTCGGAGTCGCATTCGGGTAGCTCAAGACCGGCAGAAGAGTTATGCTGATGCGAATAGATCTTTCAGGGAGTTTCAAGTGGGGGACCAGGTTTTGCTCAGAGTATCTCCTATGAAGGGGATTATGCGTTTCGGGAAGAAGGGGAAGTTGGCACTGAGGTATGTGGGGCCGTTTCCTATTATTGAGCGGATTGGACCAGTTGCGTATAGACTCGGGTTACCGGAGCATTTACACCGGATTCACGATGTGTTTCATATTTCCTCGCTAAGGAAATATCTCAGGGATGATTTGGCTCATTCTCACATCTCTTTGGAGGAGATTGATCTACAGCCTGATAGCTCCTACGAGGAGGGGCCGATTGCTATTTTGGACCGAAGTGAGAGGAAGCTGCGGTCAAAGATAGTTTCGTTAGTGCGTGTTCAGTGGCGACATCACAATGTCGAGGAGTCCACATGGGAACGCGAGGATGAGATGTGCGAACGTTATCCATAGTTTTTTTTATCAGGTACTTTCTAGTTCCAAATTTCGGGACGAAATTCTGTTATTAGGGGGGGAGTATGTAATACCCCGTATTTTTGGCGATATTTATTTTTGGGATTAATTAATTAAATGACAATTAATTGGGAATTAATCCGGATAAAATACTAGCGAGATGTGAGTTGGTATTTGACTATATTGAGTATATATGATGATATATGAATATTGAATTATGAAATTTGACGTGAGATTGATATACGGCAATTTGGACATTTTATTGGGACGCGTGAGACAGTCGCGTCAGGATATAATTATTTTAATTATAAAAGTGAAACTAAATTCTATTAACTGTATGGTCGTTTTGAGTGCGTCAACGCGTCCGAAAGGGTCGAGATAGTCAGAAAACCCTGGCCGGGGGTTTAGTTTGGGTCCCGGGGTATTTTTAGGCCATACCGGCAACATATAGGGGCAGTTTGGTAATTTTGCATTTTTGAGAATTAAAAGTGACGAAAATTAGTAAATTATATCTGATGTGGATTTGACCAACTAAACCACTAACCAACTCATTTTAACCTAATAGGCTACGTAGGTTATTAGAATTAGGTTTCTAATTTTTCCTAAAACAAACCCTAGCCATTGGAGAAGAAAGCTTAGAGAGGGAGAGAAAGAAGAGAATCTTCCAGAGAGAGAGAGAGAGAGAACCTCATCAAATCGTCATCAAAATCAGAGATTAAATCAAGGGAAGTGATTTAATTCCGTTTAATTCATAGAATGTTTCTTCCATGTTAGATAATTCTAAGATTTACATTTGTTCTTGAAAGTTAATGAAAAACCCATGAGTTTGGAATTAGAATACTATATTTTGAGGAAAGGATTGCATGTAGAATCGTATTTAGAGGACTAATCTGATGTTGATATATCTTGCAAGAAACAAAAACGGATTTAATTGGATAAATTAATGACTTAAAATTTTAGGGTTTATGTTCTTGAAAAAAATTGGGGAAAAGTGTAGAGACTTGTGATTTAATGATGATTAGGATTAATTAATCCTTTAAAACACGTTAATATGTGATTATAATATGTTTAGGATTGATTAGAGACCTTAAAACATTGTTGGGACGAATTTTAGAGGAGAATCGAGGAGTAGAAATTGGTGAAAAACGAAAGTAGAAATTCTGGGCACGAAACTGGTCGTTCGTTAGAAGGCCTTCCCAGGTCGTTCGAACGAGCTTCTAACGAATTGACCAGTTGCTTCTGACAAGGGGAAATTTCATTCGATACCTTCGTTCGAACGAGATGTCGTTAGAAGGTACAGTTCGTTCGAACGAACTGAATCTCGTTCGAACGAGACTTCTAATGAGCTGGCAGTTTAGGCCTTTTTGGCCTGTTTTGATTTTGGGAGTCCCGTAAACTTGTTCGAGGATAGAGATAACATTCCTTTGATGATGTATTGGTATACTTGGGACATTTGGGATATAATGAGGAGTAAATTATAATTGTGGAATGAATCAAATAGACACTTGAGTCGAGACGTGAGTGCCTAGTACGACGTGAGAATAAATTATGGCATGTATGATTATGAACCGGGAGTATATAAATTGTATAAATTATAAATGGTACGAGAATGCGATAAGTACTACAATTAAACTACGGTGATTACTAAGATGTGTGTTTACTTAGTATTGATATATGATTTGTGTGTATGACATACCTACCATACTTGCTATCACGGGAGGTTTGCGTTCGCTTAGGACCCTCTAATCCTTGTGTGCCTACGGGGGGGGGGGGGGGGGGGGGTAGACTGGTACCTCGAGAACATAGGTCAGAGAAGGACTTATTGGGATGTTAATAAGTCTGCTGATCGTGGGAGCGTAGCTATGTGCATGACCCATGTTATGTGACTGTGTTCGCCTCCACTGTTTGTGATTTGTGTTATCTGAACTATTCCTGAGAGATTCGGAATACGTGATTCCTTATTTACATGATGTACCGAGATGGATAGCAGAGTATGTGTGCACCGCAGCTTAGTCTCGGGGTGCTTATATTGTATATTTATGTTGTGGAAAATATACACTTAATAAAATGGGAACTTTCATATGGTATCGTGTGTATAACTATGGAATAATATAAAAGGGATAATCTATAATGAGTTGTATTACTTTTATATGAGAACCTGAATTTACGTTAAGCCCCCTATTTAATTGCGATCGTTATATTGTTAATGGGAACCGAGTAATAAGGGTAGAACCTATGACAGTCTAGCTAGATATGATGTCACTTAGCTAGGGGTTTGTGTCATTTTAGATGGGTGCTTACGTTAGGAGTGCACAGTTAGACGAGAGGTGAGAATTTCATGTGAGTGCACGTCCTAACATGTACTCTGCATTTAATGTTTTAAATGTTTTTAAAGCACCTGCAGTTTTTTTAAAATATCTCCATATTCGGGCTCTGACCCGTTTGCTTTCAAATCTATTTTCTTGTAAAACCATTTTAGGTGCCCAGCCACAAGGACACCACGCATAGGATTCTCATTCCGATGACAAGCTGTGGCTGTTTGTGGAAGTTACAGGGATTTTCTTTTAGACGCTTCTATCATTTGAATTCCGTGTTCAGTATTCCTCAGTTGTAGGGCATGTTGCCCAAATTCTATTAGAGACATTTCCATTTCAGTTTTTCAGACTTTGGCATGTATTAATTCAATATTCAGTATTTCGTTACTTATTTCAGTTATGGGATTTGTTGTGCGGAGTTTTTCCTCCGGATTTACTTATATCGTGTGATGGTTATTCTATTATTTTGTTATGGTGAATGGTGATATTATTCTTGCTTTAAATCTTTTACTGCATGTTAATCAGACTTTAATTAAAATTTGACAACTTACTTTTTAAATACTAGGTGGTTAGTAATAATAAAATGCTTTCGACGGTGATGCTATTAACTGAGCCAACTTGGCATTTTGATTTAATTTAATAAAGGAGTAGCTACCCAGTATTTAATTAGTCGGGGTGTCACATGAACAGTTGTGCCGTGGAGAGAGTGGAGATTAATAACTTTCTCCCTAACAACGGAACGGGTAGCGAACCCTTGGGTGTGATATACGGTATGTTTGGCAAGGGATTCCTCATTAGAGGACGAGGTGCGTTCCTCGGGGGAATCGCTTAGGCGGCGTAGGCGATGATTACGTGCCATGAAAAAAAAAGAAACTAGAACCTACCCGAATAAAGGCAAACCAAACCACCAATTACACCAAGAAACTAACAAGCAATCAACAGAATTCCCATTCTCCGTTAGAAATAAAAAAGAAAGGAAAAGTAAAAACTTTGATCAGGGGCAACATAGAAAAATACTCCCATGAAGATATAGCCCCAAAAAAAAATATCGAGATATACACCCATGCATATAGAGAAATGTTGGGAAAAAAATTGAAAAATCGATTTTGAGATGGTCCCCAACAGCAAATAGATATATATAAATATATATATATTGATATATATGTATATATATATATATATAGAAAATATATGGGTGTGTATGTCGATATATAGATATATAAGATATATATAGATAGGAGTATATATGAGTATAGAGATATAATATATATAGGGATATATATATATATATATATCAGAAGAG
This sequence comes from Sambucus nigra, assembly GCA_949130495.1. NCBI lineage: Eukaryota > Viridiplantae > Streptophyta > Magnoliopsida > Dipsacales > Adoxaceae > Sambucus > Sambucus nigra. Next base: position 316,768,013 of record OX422215.1, on the reverse strand, counting down.
AGAAAAAAGAAAAAGAAAAAAATTACCTTGAATGGAGGATGAAGGAGCAGCACAAATCGTAGATGAGGGAAAGGATGAAGTTTTTAGGATGAATGAAATAGGGGAAAGAGAAAGAGAGTGGGACGAGGGAAAATCGTGGGAGAGAGAGAGAGAAAAGGAGAGGGGAAAATTGAAGAGAGGGGAAAGAGAAATCTGGGAAAGAGGGGGGGGGGGGCATGGGGGAACGTGGGCTGAAAAATTGGAAGACTTGGCAGTTTTTTGGGAAGGGAATCTGACCGTTTTAAGGGAAGGTCATTCGAATGAGTGATGCCCTTCGAACGATGATTTCGAACGACGAGACAGTTTCACCTCGTGAGATAACTCGTTAGAAGGTCGTTTGAACGAAGTTTGTCGTTCGAACGATATTTCGAACGACGAGACAGATTCGACTCGTGAGATAACTCGTTGAAAATTGGTTCGAACGAAGAGACACAATGGGGGTTATGGATGTCGTTAGAAATCTCGTTCGAACGAGAATTTCTAACGAAAATTAAAATTTTTAAATAAAAATATAAGAAAATATAGTGAAAAATACCATAATAGCAGGAATTAAGATGGCCACAATAATGCCAAAATGTGATTTTATTAATCCTAGCTCGAGGCAACATATCCAAATAGTGGGAGCAAGAATGTAGGGGTGTGAACAATATGAGCGAAAGTGTTGAGCCACAACATTGTACAAGTGCGTAATGCCAAACAATATATACGTGCAATATTCACTCAAATTAGCCTTGTGTAAAAAAAATGAAATATTGTTGAACACTTAACCACGAATGTAACAAGCATACAAAATATATGATTCTCTCGCCAATAATGTCACAAGAAGAAAGAAATAAATTGATGAAATGTTCATGCCCGTTGATCTTCAACTTATATCTCCCATGAGTAACAATAGATTGAGACGTATCTTTTTGAAGACTCAATCAAGCCTATTATTTTGGCTTTGGCATTATATATATATCATTTTCACGCAAAAACTTTGATGTTTTTCGCAGCCCGATTCCATTGCTTGAAACGAAAACCAACCGGAAGAATATAATCATTTTGTTTCAATCCGGGCAACGGATGATCATGCACAATTTCGATTGCTCATAGGGGATGTGACAGGATTGAGAAGACAACACAAAATCTCACTTTGCAAGAACAATGTGAACAAGATATTCGTAATATTCCATATACAGTGTGTGCAAAAAAGGCAAAGATGTGAGGAAATCACAAAATTATATATCATAAAAGAGCATTATTGTGCACAAGATAAACAATGTAGGGATTAACTATTCATCGAAAGCCACGTGAACATGGAAAAAGATAGGGATTTAAATACATCGCCCACAAAGCCATATGGACAAAAGTTTTTGATAGCATTTCTAACCATTCCCGTTTTCCTTGAAAATAAAGAAGAAAAAAATATTTTTGAGTTTTTTGAATAAAATATATACAAAGGAAATCTAGTTCATAGGTATGAAAAAAAATATATACAAGAGAAGCAACCTAAACTAGATAAACGGCTTCGATCTCGATCAATGGAGAAAACCCCAATTGATTTCCTAAGGTTTTCAAACCTAAGGGAATCTAGAGGTTTAGTAAAGATATCTGCCAATTGCTGATCGGTAGGAACGAAGCTTAGAGAAACAATTTTCTCTTTAACCAAGTCACGAATGAAATGTTCATGGATCTTAATATGCTTGGTTCTAGAATGTTGAACGGGATTACGGGAAATATGAATTGCACTAGTATTATCACAATATATAGTCATGGTTCCTTGGGAAATACCGCAATCTTCCAACATTTGTTTCATCCAAATGAGTTGAGTGCAACAACTCCCGGCGGCAATGTATTCGGCCTCCGCTGTGGACAAAGAAATAGAATTTTGTTTCTTTCTCATCCATGAGACAAGTGCACTTCCAAAATAGAAGCAACCTCCAGATGTACTTTTACATCCATCAACATCTCCTGCCTAATCTGCGTCTGAATATGCCGATAGACAATCATTGGTGTTAGAAGAATACCAAATGCCAAAAGACAGGGTCCCACTAACATATTTGATGATACGTTTAATAGAAAGTAAATGAGACTCTTTTGGTGCGGCTTGATAACGAGCACAAACTCCGACACTAAAGGAAATATCTGGAGGACTCGCAGTTAGGTAAAGTAAACTACCTATCATACTTCTAAAAAGTGTATGCTCTACATCCTTTCCGTCGGTATCTTTACTATGTTTAATAGAGGAGCTCATAGGAGTACGAGCATGTTTAGCGGATTCGAGTTTAAATTTCTTAACGAGGTCTTTAGCATACATAGTTTGGGACAAAAATATCCCACTTTTGAGTTGACGAACTTGAAGACCTAGAAAGAAAGTAAGCTCACCTACCATACTCATCTCAAATTCATTGTGCATTTCTTTTGAAAAAAGTTGAGTATGTTTATCACACGTAGATCCAAACACTATGTCGTCGATATAAACTTGATCAACAAGGATACCTTTTTCATCACGCCAAACAAAAAGTGTCATATCTACTCCCCCTCTCAAAAAACCACAAGAAAGGAGATAAGAGGTGAGTCTTTCATACCAAGCACGGGGAGCTTGTTTTAAGCCATAGAGAGCTTTCTTGAGAAAAAAGACATGAGTAGGATGTGTTGGGTCCTCAAACCCTTTTGGTTGTTCAACATATACTTTCTCTTAGATAATACCATTTAAAAAAGAACTTTTGACATCCATTTGATATAATTTAAATTGAAGGTGACATGCTATGGCAAGTAAAAGGCGAACCGATTCTAACCCAGCAACATGAGCAAAAGTTTCTTCAAAGTCAACACCTTATATTTGGGTATATCCTTGAGGAACTAATCTAGCTTTATTTCGAACAATGACACCGTTTTCATCCATTTTATTTTTGAAAATCCATTTAGTGCCAATGACATTGGTATTAGAAGGTCTAGGGACTAATTCCCAAACATCATTTTTCTTAAATTGAAACAATTCTTCTTACATAGCATTAATCCAATGTTTATTTTTAATGCTTCTTTAAAGTTTTTAGGTTCAATTTTAGAAGTATAACATAGATAGGTAACTTCATTTTCTAATTGCGCCCTAGTCTTGACACCCACCTCGGGATCTCCTGTAATTTGAGAAGTGTCATGATTTTTATGCACCCAAGGAGTAACTTCCTTTTTCTCGGTAGTTGGAACAACCAAATCATTTATAGAGTCAATACTTTCAACATTTGACACATCATCACACTCACAGGACAAATCTTCCTCATTATTAATTTGTGTGGCCGGAGCGTCATCTTTTATGACAACATTAATTGATTCCATTACTTTAGAGTTACTTAAGTTGAAAACTCTAAATGCTCTACTATTTTGAGAATAGCCTAGGAAAATACCTTCATCACTCCATGAGTCAAATTTCCCTAGAAGTTCTCTATCTCGAAGAATATAGCATGGACTTCCAAACACTATAAAATAGGACAAATTTGGTTTCTTACCCGTCCACAATTCATATGGAGTTTTGTTAGTGTTAGGACGCAAATAAACTCTATTTACTGTGTGACATGCAGTGTTAACCGCTTCGGCCCAAAACCTACGGGGCACATTTCTTCCAACGAGCATAGATCTTGCCATTTCTTGGATCGTTCGATTTTTTCGTTCAACTATACCATTTTGTTGAGGTGTTCGAACGGCCGAGAATTCATGTTTTATTCCTATTTCATCACAGAAGGCATTCACACCAGATTCCTTGAATTCGGTTCCATTATCACTCCTAAAGCGCTTTATGGTAACACCGTGAAGATTTTGGAGAGCTCTACATTTAACAGTAAGAAAGTCAACTGTTTCAGATTTTTCTCTTAAAAAACCTACAATAGAGTATCTAGAGAAATCATCCACCATAACCAAGATGTATCTTTTTCCTCCTATGCTCTCGGTACGAGTTGGACCCATAAGGTCCATGTGTATCAATTCTAAGACACGAGATGTTGTTATCGAGTTTAACTTTTTATGAGGACTTTTAATTTGTTTTCCAAATTGACACGGTCCGTAAATGGTGGACGTTGGATTTCCTAGTGGCGATAAGACTCGAACAAGATCTTTTCTCACAAGTGTATCAAGATCTCTAAAGTTAACATGACCTAATCTTTGATGCCAAAGTTCGGTAGAAGAGGTTTTTACATTATTGCAGACTAAGGAAGATTTTGGAATGATTCCATAGCAATTGTCACTAGTTCTAACACCATGTAAAATCGATTCACCTGACTGATAATAAACGATGCACTCCGATTGACTAAATTTTACATCAAGATTATCATCACATAGTTGGCTAATACTTATCAAATTAGCCTTTAGACAATCAGCATAAAGGACATTTTCGAGTTTAGGGAATCTTGAGATTTCAATAGAACCTCTACCAATGATTTGCGACTTTCTACCATCCCCAAAAGTTACTTTACCATATTTATGGTTTTCGAGAGTGGTAAATAGAGATTTATCGCCAGTCATATGTCTAGAACAACCACTATCAAAGTACCATTGAGAGGTATTTTGTGCCCTTAGTGCAACGTGAGAGACAAAAGCTTTCTTGGTTTGAATTTTCTTAACCCAAGCTTGAGTAGTTTTCTTTCCTTGATTGTCTCTAGTCTTATAATTAGTGTTATTTCCTTGGACTTTAGAACACCTAAGAAACTCTTCCATTATATTTTTAGAAGTATTGACTACAAACTCGACTTGACTCTTAAGATTAGCTAAAGAGCTATAGGGTTGTTTTGAATTTGTGAATTGATGGTTATTTCCAAGGTTGTAGCAAAAATATTTAAGATGACCCCATTTGTGACAATATGAGCATACATAGGGTTGCTTTGGGCCTACTTTTAAAGGTTGCTTAGTGGGATTTACTTTAGGAACTTTAGATTTTGTAACAAACTTAGCAACAGGTTCAAATTTGACTTTTGAAGAATTTCCTTCTTCATATCCTATACCCTTTTCTCTCTTGATACCCTTTCTCCTTATATCCTAAAACAGGACCTAGAAATAATTTTCCCATTCTTCCTGAATTGTCCTCGAGTGTGACTTTAGCTTCACGAGAGGACTCGAGATCTTTTTCAAGTTGGGCTATTTTAGCTTCTAGAGATGTTCTAATTTCTAGAGGCTCATTAAGATCTTTGTTAACACTTTCTAAGGAGATAATCAAGTCACATTTTTCTTTACCAATCATGATAAGCTTTTCAGAAAGAGATATTTTAATTGCCTCGAGTTGACTAACTAAAGACTCCTTCTCCTTTAGGCCTTTCAACTCTTTTTCTAAAGTTAAGACTTTCAAGGTTAATCTTTTGTTGACTTTTTGAATGCGAAGAGATTCATTGTAGAGTTCGGAATAAGCAGTTTGTAGTTCACTCTCATCTATATCACTATCACTCTCTTTTTCATCACTACTGGTAGAATGAGTAGAAACAACCTCTAGATTTTGTTCAGAATTGTCAACATTAAGGTATGACTCACACGAATTACTAGCAAGGCATGCCATAAAGGCAGTGAAGTTATTTCTAGACGGGTTAGAGTCATCAGAGTCTTCAGACTCATTATCACTATCACTTAGAGTAGCATTATAAATGACTTTTTCTTTGCCTTGTCTTTTAAGTTTTGTGGGGCACTCAAAAGCTCTATGACCACGTCCCTCACATTCAAAGCATCTCTCTGAATCATCCTTCTTAAAGTTGTCATTATTGAACTTATTTGAATCCTGATTAGTGAATTTTTTATTTCCTCCTTTGTTTTTATTCTCAAATTTAGGTTTTTCAAATTTAGAGTTTTGTTTTTTAAACTTGAGAAATTTTTTAAATTTTTTTGCAAATAAGGTTATATCATCAGAATCAAAGCCAGACTCATCAGAATCAAACACATCGACTTTCTTAACTTTTAAAGCAACTCCTTTATCTTTCCCTTTGTTATCTTTAGGAAACATATCAAGTTCATATGTTTGCAAATCACCAATAAGTTCTTCAAGTTTTAAAGTATTTAGGTTTCCTAAAGAATTAAGAACAGTGACATTAGGAATGAATCCCTCAGGAAGACATCTAAGTATTTTCTTAACATCTCGATTTTCAGGTGTTTTTTCACCTAAGTTAAAGCAAGAGTTAACTATGTCAGATAAACGAGCATAAAACTCATCAAAAGTTTCAGTTTCTTTCATGGTGATAGTTTCAAATTGTGTAGTTAAATTTTGAAGTTTTGATGCTTTAACAACACTAGTTCCCTCATGAGTAACTTAGAGAATGTTCCAAGCTTCCTTTGACGTTTCACACGTCATTATACGACGAAATTCATCGGGAGACACGACACCAAATAAGGCATTTAATCCTTTAGAGTTAAAGTTACACCATTTTAAATCTTCCTCACTCCATTGTTCAACATGAGTCAAAATACGTTCATCATTAACAACCATAGTAGGAGGGGACCATCCTCTTTCAACAGTGACCCAAACACGTTCATCAATATATTTAAGAGCATATTTCATACGTGCTTTCCAATAGGTATAATTTGTTCCATCAAACAAAGGTAGTCTATTCGACGAAAAACTATCCATATAACCTCCAGTATTCATCGAAATAACTTTTAGAAACATGCTCTGATATCAATTTGAAGTTGCAAGGTTATATGATCTTAGTTTAATTCGTAGAATACACACACACCCAATCCAATTTTATTATTAGTTATAAAGAGGTATTTTCCAATCTCAATTTAAATGCAGTTTCACAAGTTTGCAAGAACAAATTCCAATTATATTCATTTTATCCTAAGCATGCATCTAGGTGATTTAATAAAATGAAATGCGAAAATCCCAACCACAACACGCCGATGTACGAGGAAAACCCAAATGGGAAAAACCTCTGACGGTTGGGCCTAGACAAAATCCACTACAACAATAGGTTTTACAAGAGACTCAAAAGACTTACAGACATTGACTCACTCAAGACATGCTTATGACATCCTCGACCTCTGAAGTTGTAGTCCGCGAAGCTCCAACGCGTTGCTCAACACTCCTCGTGTTGCTGTATCCACCGAAGCCCAAAACCACCGTCTCCTCAAAGCTTGAATGCAGAGATCCACCGCAAACTTGCTTGTTGAATGTGAATTTGAATGAAGGGGTTTTGTTTGAAAAGATGATAAAAATGTTGGAGTTGATTTTTATCAAAAAGAGGGAAGTTGTGGAAAAAATCCTCCTATGAATAATGAACTTCCTTAAGATATAAAACTGATTTTCGTCCATATGAAAATAACTGAAAAAGTAGTGGGCAAAAACAGTTATGGGAAAAAACTGCATAAAAAATAAGTTTAAAAAATCAAACCTGGCAAAACTCGTTCGAACGAGTTCGTTAGAACGACTTCTCGTTCGAACGAGATATCTAACGGTGTGCCAGTATAGAATTATAGAGGTCGTTAGAAACCTCGTTCGAACGAGGTCGTTCGAACGACCTTTTTAAGGAACTTCTAACGAGCCACCAGTATAGGCTGTGGTAAGTCGTTAGATCCAGGCCGTTCGAACGACCTGGATTAAACTTCGAACGAGATTATGAATTTTGCCCAAAATTGTCCAAATTTATTTCAAGAATTTATCAATATTAATATTGCTTATTTACGAACATTTTCTTATTTGAAAAATTCTTGATTAGTCAAAATACTCCAACACATAAAATTGTATTTTGGTCATATACCTTTGTGGGATAGATAGCATGGCATGAATATTGATGACGCATGAACTTTGGATGTGATGCTTGAATCTTTGCGTTGAATGATGCCTGATGCTGTATGACCCAAAATTGTTTTGTCCAACGGAATAAAGCCAATATAACAAATGACTCGATTGGAAATTTGTCCTTACAATCTCATCTAAATAGTGTTCGTTCCATGGTAAAAAAAATGCACTCTAGTTTACTAATAGTAATTATAAGAAATTTATCCATTCTTAATCAATATACTTATTTCTTATCTTTGGTATAGCCTGTTAACATTTGCACACCTTCAATACGACGTGGGAAGGAAAAAGAAAACTTGACACCCACTAAGGTTGAAAATTTTCTATTCTCATCTATTATAATATATAACATATTTCTTTATCTAATTATATACATTTAACTTTATAATATAGGATATACGGAAAGGGAAAGGGAAAGAAACTGCCTCTCTATGTGTGGTATGTTTAACTAATTATAGTTTTACTCTGATATTATATTTACTATTTTCTCATTTTTTACTTATTGTGTTCTTCATTTCTCTATAATCTACTTAATTTGTTTTGAGTTTATTTTCAACATTTCTTTCTTTTCTCATAGATTCAAAGGCCGGGTGGAAATAACATTGGTATTGTTATACGTGATGATGTTACACCAAATGTTGTGCATATTGGGGTAAATATTACGTACTAAATTCTTTTAGCGTTTGAACTTCATATTTACGACTTCTTCACTCCCCATTTATAGTATCAATCTTACAATTAACAACCTCAAACTATACTCAATAATGCAAATGAGAAAGGCAAGGGAAAGGAGAAAGAAGTTCCCACACGTAAAAGGGTAAACACACCTCAAGAACTTTTATGTTTTTTATATACTCATATTTCTTTTTATATATAATATTCTTCATGACATTACGTAATACTCTTTTTATATTCTTATATTTCATTTATAGGCAGCATGGATGGGGAAGTATAATGTTGTCCAGGAGAGGTTTGTTTTTATCATTACCTTATTGCATTATTGGTTGTGTTACTTTACCCTCGAGTAATTAAACAATTAAGTTATTAAACTGTACCATTAAGTTTTTTACAATCTTTAAAGTTTACACCCATAGTTGAAAATTTAATTTCACTATATTATTAACCCTATGAGCCCATACTCCTTTCCATTATCACGCAGTGATGATGTTTTTTTGTCTTCTTTAGGCAATTGATAAAACTTTTGTCTCCAAAAGTTCCCTCGCGCAACGATTGCGACGAAAACGAGAAAGATGCAATCCTCCTATAAATGCACAAGAAGTTTATTCACCGCCACAACCTGCCTTGAGCATTGATCACATAACTGGTGAATTAATCTCAACTCGCGTTATTACTCAATGCAAATGACGTGAACGAGAAAGATGTAATCTCTTTTTAAATTTAGATGTTTTGCATCCAGAAGCTACATCTTCCATTTCTGCCCCCTTGCGCCACAATCCCCCGTAAGTGTTAAAATTAGAGAACCAAAAGATAAATACATCTCAAAACGTGCACTTGCCCAACGATAACGTCGTGATCGAGAAAGAGCATTTCAGTTACAACAAGATAATTCTGGTCATACTCCCCATGTTAACAATTCAATGGGGCCACCTAATTTTGCTTGCACCGACAGTTTTGCCAAGCGATCAAGGTTATCACATTTACCATCAGATAATGATGAGGCTCAAGTCCCGTCATAATTAACTAACCAATTTATAGATGTTAGTACCCCTAATCCTTCACATATTTCTATTCGAAGACTTAGTCCTTTGACAAATAGTTTACAAATCACAATTGCGGAGATAAATATGCCCCCATGTATGTTACCTCGAAATCTTTGCCAAGATTTTGACCTAATTGATTCTGAAAAGTAGTATATCGGGTCCCTCCAAGAACATTCTCCAACATCAAATTCTCTTCAAAATGTATTGGTCCCCAATACGTTGCAAGTTATGCCCCACCTTGAAATAGAGAATAATCAAGAAATTCAAAATTGCGCTTCATCTAATGCACATAGTCGTAGGTATGATTTCTAATTTTCTATTATTCTTTTACTTTATTTACTACACTTGGTTTTATTTTTCACACCTTTTTATTTCATATATAGATCAATTGTACAAAGTCGTGGAAATATTGCGAGCACGAGTACACCTCAAGAACCATATGTCCATTTGGAAAGACATTTTCTTGGGCCCATGGATGTTCCTTGCCGTTATTGTTCAGCTTTACATTGGATGGATGAAATATTATCGACCTCATAAAAGATGCACCCTATATTTGGGAAGTGTTGTAGACAAGGACAAGTTCGATTACCACATCTACTTGAACCCCCACCAGAAATTAAACATTTTTTCGATGGCAATGATTTTCAATGCAAGTCTTTCCAGAGTCATATTAGAGAGTATAATGCTGCAAATGCCTTTACAAGTCTTGGTGTTGAAATGGATGATAGGGTCCTAAGAGGTAGGGGTCCATCATCTTTCACCATTCATGGCGAACTACGTCATCGTATTGGATCTTTATTACCAGAACCAGGACACGAGGAAGAAGCTTCATATGCCCAGTTATACATTTATGATCCCAGTGTGGTTCTAAGTGTTAGGGAACATAGGAATCCACAATTACGAAGAGATGTACTGCAAATAATTCAAGGTTGCTTGGAAGTGAACAATCCGTTTATCCACAAATATCGCCAGGCATTTGCTATTTTAAATGAATCCTCTCGATCCGGCCATAACATGCCAGCATACTTACATTACAATTCTGCAGCAGATCGTAGAAGATATAATTTGCCTTCGACCAATGAGATTGTTGTTATTTTTCCCGGCAATGGCCATAATGAGTCTTCCATGAGAGACATTATTGTTCGCCTACGAGGGGAAATCAATTGATGCGAGTTAATGAATGTCACCCAGCTTACCTACCTCTGCATTAAGTTCTTTTATACCCTCATGGTCAACTTGGTTGGGAGCCTAACATGAATCTATGGAATGTGGAAAATAATGTTGATCAGGATCATCGACTAACTCAACTTGATTATTACATTTATCGATTGTTTCAACATGGCACTGAGTACTCTACAATTTTGAGAAAAGATAAACTTATGCAGGAGTTCATTGTTGATGCATGGGTTTCACCGGAAAAAATCATCTGAATTATTTCAGACTTAATCAAAGAAAACTTCGGGTAGAATTATACAAAAATCTTAGTGATTGTATGTCCGAGGGTGTTGAACCATTACAAATTGGTAGACGAATGATTTTGCCATCTTCTTTTACAGGTAGTGCAAGAAATATGTTTGAGATTTACCAAGATTAGATGGCCATCACTCGATACAATCAACATCCTGATATTTTTCTCACAATGACCGCCAATCCTAAATGGCCTGAAATCAGTAAGGAACTTTTACCGGGTCAAAATGCTCTCGATCGTCCAGATTTTGTTGCACGCATTTTTGAACTAAAAAGAAAAGCACTAATTAAGGAGATTAAGGATAAAAATATTTTTGGCAAGAAAGTGGCCCATGTTTTTACAATTGAATTTCAAAAACGGGGATTGCCCCACATGCACGCTCTTCTTTTCCTCGATAGTCAAAGCAAGATTAAAACATATGCCCAAGTAGATAATGGTGTCTCTGCTGAGTTTCCAGATCCCACCTATGATCCTACACTTTTTCAAACTATATTGAGTTGCATGGTACATGGACCATGTGGCTCCCAGAATCCAAATTCCCCTTGCATGGAGAATGGTATATGCACGAAGAAATACCCTCGATCGTTTGCAGAAGCCACAAAAATGGATAATAATGGATATCCAATCTATCGTCGTCGTGATGATGGTAAGGAATATACTACTGCCAGTGGAAAAAAGGTATCAAATAAAGATTTTGTCCCCTATAATCCATATTTGTCTAGACTTTTCAATTTCCACATAAATCTTGAGGTTTGTGCTGGGTTACGATGCGTTAAATATATAAATAAATACATATACAAGGGTCATGATCGCACAACTATGGTTTTGGGAGGTGTTGATGAAATCCAACAATATTTAGATGCAAGGTATATTGGACCTCCCGAAGCAGCTTGGCGAATTTATGGTAATCACATGCATCAGGAGAAACCGCCTGTTACACGATTAGATTTACATTTACCTGGCATGCATCATGTTGTGTTTGATCCTTCAGATTCATCTTCTACGATCGCTCAAAGAGCGAGTGGTCAAATGAGTTCGTTAACCGAGTTTTTTTCTTTTTGCTCATTAAATCCTTCTGCACGAGTGTATACCTACCAAGAGTTTCCCCAACATTTTGTTTGGAGTTTGGGTCATACGGTTATTACAGTCGCTTCATCTATCATTGCTTCTTTATTATTGGTTGGTGGTCGGACCGCACATTCAACATTTTGCATACCTTTGAACATTATTGAAAACTCAAAGTGTGGATTTATAAAGCAGTCGATACATGCAGAGTTGTTTAAATCAGCTAAACTTATAATATGGGATGAAGTTCCTATGCAACATAGGCATTGTGTTGAGGCTGTAGATAGGACAGTACAAGATATTTGTGATGTTAAAAAGCCATTCGTAGGAATTATAGTAGTTCTTGGCGGTGATTTTTGACAAATCTTACCTGTTATCCCCAGAGGAGTTAGAGAAGAAATTGTTTCTGCCTCATTAAGGCGATCTGTGCTTTGGAGGCACATCCATGTTTTCACCTTACATATAAACATGCGACTAAACCCATTGGAGCCTGAGACAATTCAATTCTCTTCATTCTTGGATCAGGTACCGTTATTTACTCTTTTATATTTTTAATAAACTTTGTTCAACCTACTACATGCATTTGACTTTTTTTTGTAGATTGGATCCAATCCTCTTGAAATTGTATCATTGCCTTCCTCAATACAAAAGTCTAATGACGTCCATGATTTAATTGTGAAAGTCTATCCATTGTTGAATGTGAGTGGTACAGTTACCCCAACCTTCCTCACCGAACGAACAATTCTTTTAGCGCGGAATGACGATGTGACTGCTATAAATAATGTGTCCTTGAATATCTTACCGGGTGATACAAAAACTTATTTTGGTGCCGACAAAATGTGTGATGATGAGTCTGGAAGAGACATACATAGTCAATACCCAAATGAGTTCTTGAATTCTCTCAGTCCTTCTAGTTTACCCCTTTTTAAGTTGCAGTTAAAGGTGGGTTCTCCGATAATGATTTTGAGAAACATTGCTCCGAAGGATGGTCTTTTTAATAGCACCCGATTGGTCATTAAAAATGCGGAGAGCATGTTATTGAGACCCAAATATTAACTGGTGATAAGTGTGGAAATTTAGTATTCATTCCTAGAGTCTCATTATCTCCTTCATCTGCGGAGATCCCAATAAAAATGACGAGACGCCAATTCCCAATTCGATTGGCATATGCAATGACCATCAATAAATCACAGGGGCAATCTGTAAAGTTTGTGGGAATTGACTTGCGCACACCAGTTTTTAGTCATGGCCAGTTATATGTAGCATTATCTCGATGCACAAGTGCAAATTTCATTACCCTACTTTCTAATGATTGTTCGCTTTCGACAATAAATATTGTGTATCCGGAAGTCCTCTTATAAAGTAAGTAGTATCATTTTTCCTATAAACTACACATTTGACCCATTTGTATCACTTTTTGATTTTTTTTTAACTATTCTTAGGATTGGGAGCCAATGGCAAGGCATCAAGAGCGGATAAATACCCGCAGGTTGCTTACATGGGGTTCTCGCAACAAGGTACTTCGTCTTTAAAATGTTTCTTCTTTTCATTCATTTTAAAAAATTAGTCTTAACTATTAATATTTCTTATAGGTGGTTGTAAATTGTGCCAATCTTCATATCAAGTACGTCGAGCTAGATACGTGGACATGTCGTAGAGTTATTACGAGGATGTTTCCTGTGAATCCATGATTGACTTTCAGAAGGCTAATTTTTTTGTAAAGCTTAGGCTTAGAGTTACTACACGTTGTTGGATGATTTCTAAGGATCTTTTTGTATAGTCTGTTAAGGCTTTTCTTTGTATATTATGCTAAGTCTTTTTTTGTTAAGGATGATTATTACATGTTGTTGGATGATTCACAATGTAAGGTTGTTTGATGAATTTAAACTATTTGAATGTTGTTCGACTATTTATTATTATTTAAACAACGAATAGTCCTAAAAATGAAGGACATTATGACCATTTTTTTAAAAGTAAATTTTGTTTTGTTGGGGAACACAATTTTTTTCTTTTTGTAATTACGTACTTTAAATTTTTTTGCATTTTTGCGACTATCAGCGTGCCTTCAGGTACGGGCATACCCTAGTGTATATATATATATATATATATATATATATATATATATATATATATATATATATATATATATATATAGAGAGAGAGAGAGAGAGAGAGAGAGAGAGAGAGAGGGAGAGAGAAAGAGAGAGAGAGAGAGAGAGGGAGTATGATGTAATCATGGATGCTGACTTCACCAAAAATGCCAAAATTATTGCCACTCAAGAGCCAATTAAAAAGAATATATGGTTCGGTTACTTCCTAAGTAACTTGATTGAGGTTCCTTCAAGTTCACTTAGCTATTACCCTTGTAGTGTTTATATCGGTACAATTAAAAATTTGATAGAAGCCATCCCAATAAAAGGGTTAAGCACATTGAAGGTAGTTTCACCTAGTTCAAGAGATCTAAAGGAATGGGTGAGATGTTTATAACAAGGTTATATTGGATTACACATGAGTAGGACTTCGTCCAATATGAAAAAAACTACCGTGTAGATAGGTTCGTAGTTAGATAAAGGGATTTAGGACTAAATGGGAGATTATTGGGGTTTTATTATTAAAACCATATATGATGTTTAGATTTAAGTAAAGTTATATTAGTTAATTTTGAAATAAGAATCATGGTTGTGAGAATGTTGTATATTGGGTCTAAATATCTTACAGACATGCTAGTTAACTAAGATCGATAAAAATTCCAATGAGTCTGCTTAGGGTAGATCACTGGGAGATCTAAATTTCGCTTCTAACACCATTGAAATTTTGACCACCTATATAGGGAGTTAAAATCCTATCCGAATGGTTACGATGCAATATTAGTAGTTTGTCTCAAACAATGGGATCCTGTTAGGCAGTTGAAGAAATTGTTTGATACTTCAATAGAAAACTGTAATCTGTATATTCATGAAATGTATTGAACATGGCCACCAGTGAGATTTGAGTATTAGGTATGTTTTCATTAGACTCAAGAAATTTCACAACATTTTTAAATGTGCATAGATTATTAATCCTTAGAATGAGGATTGAAATTCTTATGCAAATGTCACTTTGATTGCTATGGGTGCACTCTAATTTTATATCGGGCCAAATGATCTCCTAATATTAGGGGACAGTTGTGCGAGTAGGTATGAGATCATAATAATGAGGATTCCACATCCAAGGAATATAATGGATTATAATACCCCCTTTATAGACTTTTATGTTTTGTCTGAACTAAAAAAACCCTGATAGGATTAATATTTTATAATCTCGGTGAAGTAATAAATAAGATAAGTTTGAGAATCGTGGAATTTATTATATGTTGGGTAAATTGATTAACGAAAAATTGATTTAACTAAGAGGGTATCTAACACTTAATGTGGGGAATCATATTATATAATATAATTAACTTTGCGTATCCGAACTCTTTATTCCAAGTGATTTTAAGATAATTAAATTGGAGTGCAATCACGATTATTTATTGAAATTAATCACGAATAAATAAAGAAAGTAAATAATTATGGTAATTATAATCGCTATTTCTGAGTATTTACTTGGAAGCCGATTTAATTATTTGTCTTAGGTCCCTAATATATTTCATTACCCAAGTAGAAGTTTCAAAATTCTCTGGAAGCCCAATTTGACTAAATCCCGTACCATATACCTCTTTATATGGGTGTAAGCTTGGGTTTTATGCTAGGATTCTAAAAAGGCAAAATAAGTGCAAAGGGTGATTGCAACAAAAAATGCAATACCAATTATAAATATGCGGAAGAAACTTTTTAAAATAGATTTTATCTTTTTTATCCTACACATGCATCTATGGTGATAAAATAGATAAATTAAACCATGCAAATATGACAAGGCTAAGTTTTAAGGAACAAACCCAAAGGGAAAAAACTTTATTCACTTAGAAATTTACAAGAGATTCGACTAATAGACTACTTGATCCCCCACAAGCATAACACGCCATTCTTCAAAAATCTCTAAGGAACAACTGAGATCCTCATAAGAATCACATGACTGCAGTCCTCTGAATTAGCATTAACCTTCGTCTTCAGTTACGAATCCCCGCAGGTATCACATGTCAGCAATAGATTGCCTCTCCACTAAGGTGTATGCAAGTATTACAAAATTTTCTAGGGTTGTAAAGTAATTCAAAAGAACAATATTCAAGGATGCTTTGTTTTGAATTAAAATAGTGTTTTGACACACAAAACTGGAAGAACTTTTATTGCCGATATGCAGGAACGTAATTGGCAAAACTCTTAAAGAAATAGATTCATGAAACACGGGTTTATTAGATCCTTGAGTCGGTGGTTCGTTTGAATAAGAAAACAGGTCCTTTGAAAAATATGGCCAAGTCATTCGAAAAACATGTACAAGTCATTTGAACGACGCTATAATGTCGTTTGGACAACATCAAAGATCGTTTTATCAAATGAAACGTCAAAAATAGTTTTTTCTAAAACTCAGCCTATAGGTCTTCTAAACACATATTTTAGCAATGTAAAATAGTCATGTTCATATATTGAAAAAAATTAAACATTCCAAATATGATTCTATTAATTAATTTAAAATTTAAATCATTTTACACCTTTGGGATGTCGGGAAGTTTTCATACTTCGAGAAGCTTGAGTTTGATTCGTCTTGATGGTGCGGGGTGATTAGTAACGGAATACGCCAAACTAGCCTAAAGCTAGTTAGGAACAATGACATAAAAATTATTGTTACAAATCTCCCCCTTTGTCTATTCTGGTATAAAATAAATAAGATGATCGAACACCAAATTAAAATCAAAATCCCTTGACAAAGTTACTAATACCCTTCAAAACCCTAGAACGGAAAGACATTAGATTATTTGTCTTCAAACTTCAACTGCTTCCATTTCAAACTTTGTCTTCATCCGTGTGTCTTTAAATTCTTCTTTAATTACCTACACAAATGAGATAAAAATATATACCCTTGTGATGCATCGAGTTGGAAACAAAATATAATTTATATAAATAAATACCTCCCCATAACTAAAACTCATAAAAACTCCATTTTAATTTTCTCTCCTCCTTTGTTTCTATCGAAATAGACAAATATATAAAGAAGTTGAAACAAAAAACATTAAGTGCAAAGCATCATGACGAAGAAAACATACCATAAAAAAGATGTAAATCAAACATGCATAATGGCCATCTTAAAGTCAAACACAACCAACTATTTTTGATTTTTTTAATTATTTCCAAAAAATGAAAATATGACAAAATACAACAAGCATATCATCTATAATATATCTAAGAAAATTTGGCACACATAGATAGCAATAACCAATCACAAAACACAACACAAAACACATAAGCTTTACACATTAACATAGTATCTATGTCTCCAAACATGTGGAATGGAATTAATGGGTGTGAACTAGAAATAAAAAAAAAAATTATAACCCACACACTCAAATATGTTCAAGAAGTTCTAATTAATCGCATAACTTTATCAAACTAAGTTTTAGCCTTAAGTGACAAATAAAATTGAACTTAATGAACAAAACAAACACAATGCACACAAGCCTAGAGTTTTAATGATTATACAAATCAATAGCGTCATGACAAAATAATCTTAACTACGATACATTATCATTGTACAAACCCATTGATATTTCCATCCAAACTCCCTCAAAAATTCGTATATTCTTTTCTAGGTCTTTTGAGGTTTCTATATTTCTCACCTTAGGGAAATAATATTGTCCCCATTTTTCCATATGATTCTTCTAATTACCATAAATTTTCTTAGGTTGTTTTAAACGGTGTCTTTCAGGATGAGATTATTGTTCTCTTACAGACCTTTCCCGTGCACTCATCATTTTTCATTGTTAAACAAATTCCTTAGGGAAACGGTTCTTACATGCATAAATCCCCTGTAGATGGCAATATTGATAGGATAACATCTCACCAAGCTCAAATATATGTGTGAATTAAATCCAACAAGCGCGTGCACATGTGTGTGGAGGCATAAAAAAAGTCGAATCCATAAAGCTAGTTAAGTTCCAAAAACCTCCATAAACATGATTAAGAAGAATCTAAGCATCTAAAGTCATAACCAAATGTGTTAGCCACATGGAAATTACATAATGAATTTGGATTCAAACACACCAATATGCCACACCAAATGTGTAAAACTAAAATACACAAAAACTGAAAATCTTTTTAAATTTTTTCAGAAACAAAATCTTTTTAAAATTTTCAAATATGACTCAATATAAGAAAAATATAATGCAAAAGATATACATGTCATAAAACTAGAAAGAATATATCAAGAAGCAGAAACTAGTGCATGAAAAACAAATCATGCAAGCAATCATCCATAAGAAATAACATATGACGCATCATGTGCAAGCATGTGAGAATCAACCAATCTAACATTCAACATCTCCAAAATGGATTTCCTAACCAAACACGTGTATGCCTAACTCTAGGCGTTATGGGAACCGACGTGACACTAGATTTAAACTTCATAGGACCTCTTATAAGATCATAACAAAACTCCTAAGGTGACCGTTCCTACCACAATGTGAACATATGTAAACACGAGGAATTTTACCTAAGGGTTGATCTTTTTTAATGTACATGGTTTTGATTGACCCTCTAAAATAAATAATGTGTTTGGATTTATCATTCGAAGCATGAGAACAAGACGAGCCATTACCATCACTACTCAAACTATTTGAGTCTTTTAACTTCAAAATTTTAGACTCAAGCAAAGAATTAGACTCTTCCAATTTTAGGGACGCCTATTTTAAATTTTCAAAAATTCCTAAAAGGTTATCGCGCTCACCTTTAATAAAGGAAAACTTTTCCCTAAGAGTATTCTCACGTGACACAAAATCATTAATCAATATATTTTTATCCCCTTTGCCACAAAAGGAAACCCTAGAATTTCAAAGTCCTGTAACTCTTTTTATAAAAATAGGACTCTATCATCACTCTCTTTCTTGGACAATTTTAAATCAATAAAGACATGGTCCAAGCCAACAACATTCTCATGAAAAAAATCTCTTTGATTTTGAACCACTTGCAAAAGATCCATAGTGGAATTTCAAACGAGAATTTTCTTTTTCAAAAAAATTGAATTCTTTTAGCAAACGTCAAATACAACTGATTTAAGTCATCAAAACAATGAGAATCCATCGAGAGTAAAAAAAACACCCTAAGTCACACTCTAAAAAAATTAGGATCACACGATAAATTAGTGTAACTTGCTCCGATACCAATTTGAAAAGGCAAAATAATCGCAAAGGGTGATTTCGACAAAAATTGCAATACCAATTATAAATATGCGGAAGAGACTTTTTAAAACATATTTTATGTTTTATCCTAGGAATGCATCTATGGTGATAAAACAAATAAATCAAACCATGCAAATATGTCAAGGCTAAATTTTAGAAAAAAAAACAAAGGGAAAAACCTCTATTTAGTTAGAAATTTACAAGAGAGTCGACTTATAGACTACTTGATCCCCCACAAGCATAACGCGCTATTCTTAGAAAATATCTAAGGAATAACTATGATCCTCCCAAGAATCATATGACCATAGTCCTCCAAATTATCTGTAGCCTTCATCTTCAGTAGTGAATCGTCGCAGGTAATGTCTCTCCACAAAGTTGTACGGAAGAGATAAAAAACATCATAGGGTTCTAAACTAATTCACAAGAACAATATTTAAGGATGGTTTGTTGTGAATTGAAACAGTTTTTTGACACACAAAAATTGAAGAACTTTTGCTGCTGATATGTAGAAATGTAATTAGCAAAAGTCTTAAATAAGTATATTCACAAAACATGAATTTATAAGATCCTTGAGTCGACGGGACATTCCAACGAGATAACAAGGTCTTTTGAACATTTTGTCATTCAAACAATATGTCCAAGTCATTTGAATGACGTTGTAATGTCATTGAAACGACATCAAAGATCGTTTGAACGACTGAAATGTCAAAAACACTTTTTTTAAAACTCTACCTACAAGTTTTCTAAAAACTTATTTTTGCAAAGTAAAGTAGTCATGTTCGTATTTTGTTAAAAATTAAACATCCCAAATATGATTCTATGAAATAATTCAAACTCTACATAATTTTATACCTTTTGGGATGTCGGGAAGTCTTCAAATTTGGGATACTTTGCGTGACGATTTCTAATGGGATATGCCAAACTAGCCTAAAACTATGCTATGAACAATGACAGAAAAATTGTTCTTATAGATTCCATTTAGTGGGTTAGAGAGGGAGGAAAAAAACACAATTCACATTTTTGTGAAGGGGTGAGGGAAGAAGATGTCAATTCTCTCATATTTAACCATAGTTTCATCTCGATGAGAGGATACACACGACCTATTTTGGATGAATCATATGCTAGAATATTTGAGATTTCAGAGTTTTCTCGGAAGATTTTGATGGATTGTAGAGGAAAGGAAGTATTTTATGATCATCTACATTTCTTTCCTCATATTAATTAAAATGTAATTCTCTATAGTATTGTGTTCTTGAATCCTAGGATTAATTTTTAAACCAAGTTCATGTTTTATTTTCAATGCATGATTAATAAAAATTCTTTATGGTCGGAATTTTCTCTCATTTTTATTATTAATCCCAAGTTTTTTTTTAGAATAGTATCTTCTTGGATGTTGTGTATTCGACTTAGTATACCTGTAATGCGAGATGTTATTTTCTAGTAAGTCCCCGAGTCCCACTATATTTTGGGTACATAAATATCCCCCAAGACTTTACTCATGATCTTAGATATGTAGAATATATATTGGAGTGTCCCGCCTTCTAGTGATGCGCTCAGCTATTTTTCTGAATGAAGGTTTTTATTAGCGAACCATCATCAACTCAAACTCCCAGCCTCGTCTCTAACCGTGCTAATTTATACCACTATTTTATAATTCTAGTTATTGGGATTCCACATGTCATTCACTGGCAAGAGTGATATGTCATTATTAGTGTGCATGCTTATTTGTAAGTGCGTACGTAGTTTCTGAACCATAAAATGTATTTCAAGGCTATTTTCATCGCGTTTTCCCCCAAAGTAATAATTATTCACTGGAGAGTATTTAAACCCCCACCCTTTCAATCATTTCAAACCTTGGAACCTCAAAAATATTGACTACACTTTAAGAGAATGAAACTGTTTTCTAAATTTTCAAATATCAGACCAAATCGTCACCTCTCTTTTCCATTTCTTGTCAATTCTTATTTTCTCTTACAATCACCGTGTTATATAGTCGTTGTTTCACCATTCATTCTTGACTTCCTGATATTGAGGAACATTTTGTTCATTTTCTAAAGTTTTCTAATGTTTATTCGGTTTCTTCTGCTTTCTCTTTAGAAATCCTGATTGTGTGTGGTTATCTTGTTGGTTTTGATATAAATTTTTGATCTTTTTAATGCATTGTGACATTTATATAGTCCTTCAATTGATTGGATTTAGGTTTCCCCAATTTTTAGGTTTTTTGATTGTTTTACCCTATTCGTCACTTGTGGATTTATATTTATTTAGGTTTCTTTTTCTTTTCCCGACTTTTGTCCATATATGAGTGCTGACGAGTGGATTAAGAGAGTTTTAAGGCAATTTCATGAGCCAAATAGGAAAACTACATAACCTCTTATGATTATGACTTTATCCATCACTCTTAATCACTTTAGTTAGAGAAGCCCCCTTGATAACAACAAGGTTATTATGTTAGGCCCATTTGTGTCAGTTAGTTCGACTCCTCAACTTCCAAACAGTTAATACAATATTTCTTAATGTTTGTCCTCCAAAAGATTGGACAATTGTGCTAGGAGGAAATAATTGTATAAGATCACAACTGGGTTAAGTTTGTTATAGTCATTAGATATTTAACTAAATATTCCATATATTCTCATTCCCCTCATCTCCACCCAACTCGCTTGTAGTGGTGCTTCTTGAATTTGATAAAGACACCCCTTCACATTTTGATAGTTCATACGGATGATGTCAACCAGGTTTTGGATGTTAATCCCTATGAAGTATTGAAGTACGTGGAAATCTAAGGGATTCCACTTAGCATTACCCTTACAGATTACCCGAGAATGATGAGAGATGTTATGATCATCTTTCTGTCTATTAGATATGTATTCCCTTATCTACTACGGTTATAGGTCTTTAATTACCATTGCACCCTATTATCTGAAGTATTTTTAAGGGCTTTGGAGTTAACCTATCTCAACTTGGATCCAATGCCTTTTAGAAGATCATGGGTTCCATGATTTATTGGACATAAGTATATGGGTTTAGTATTAATGAGGGACTCTTTAAATATATTCATTAGTTAAAGGACAATGAAAAATCCTCTGGTTATTAATATATCTCCCACCAAAAACATCAAAAGAAGTCGTGAAGGGGAACTGAGACAGTGACCACTTCTATAAGAATAAGTTTATTTTTGTTGAATGCAAATGGAGTCCAGCCTAAAGGATGCTGGAAAAAATGAAAAGGTTCCTTGAGCTTGATGTTTCCCTAATTGCTTGGCTTATTGTAAAGAAAACTTCTCCAAAGATATCTATCAAAGAGAGGAGGCTAGTACAAAAATATTCTCAAGTTGACCCTGTGGAATTTCAAGATATTTTTTCCCCTTGACATGCTCATGGATTTTAATTATTATCAAAATGATACCTGAACCTAGGCTAATTCTTAGGAAAAGGATAAGTTGAAGAAGGTAAGTGATATTTTTTAAAGTGTTAGTTCATCAATTTTGTCAGTTCATAAGTTTGCTATCATGTGTTCCTTTCTTGTGCACCATTTATTCCTTTCCCCTCATATTTATGAGAAAAGTCCACTTGGGTAATGCAACCTAATCCTACAAATCGAGATTCTCCCATCCTCCTCTGAAAGAAACTGATAAATTCCAAGAAAAAGCTTATGGAGACCCAAGTCGATTCTAAGAAGATGGTAGTAGAGCCCTTTGTTGTTGTCCTCGGTATGAAAAATGCTAGGGGTGTTGTTGACCAAAAGAAGGGTATAAAATATATTATGATTGGCGGGGGTTTGGATTCTCACTTAGTGGAGGAAGTGACTCTAGTGTCCCGCGCTTCCAGTTTCTCGATTTGCTTCATTTTACGAAGGATCAAAATGCTCCCATTACCTATGACAACTTGAGGAATGACAACAACTTCATCAGAGGTCATATGAACAACTCAATGGTCACTCGACACATGTAAATTTTCATGATTTCAGATTTCTTAGGTCTCTCAACACGAATAGACTCTTGTGCTATACTCAGCAAAAAGCTATTTAGGTAATCACTTAATCTTATTTATTTTATAATTTTTATTTATGATGGTAGATCTCATGATTTTCTTTCATAATAAGATATGTACTATAATATCCTTTATTAAATTGTGCTAGTGTGTGACATGTAATCTACCACCTTTGAGAATGAGAAAAAGATGAACTAGGAGCTCAGGGATCATGTCAAAAGCTGGAGGGAAAACATGAATGATGTTGAGACTAGAGCTACCCCAACCAAGGATAAATTTAAGACTAAGGAGACTGAGATGAAAACCAATGGTACACGATTTTTTATGTTAAGAAGAAGCTCAATGATGATTAAGAGAAGTAAAAGGAAGATGCAACCATTATCCAGAGCTTATAGGGTGATACGACCAAGTCTTGTGAGGATGTTGCTGCCAATTAATAACTTTGAAGGAATTCGCCTTTAAAAGATGTCCCATATATTCTAGCTATGAAGAACCAAATAAAATAATTTTGAATAATTATCCTAACATTGTAGAGGTCACCGATGCTTGGGAAGGTGACGATGAAGAGGTTATGCCCTTAGCAGTCAATGATGAGATGGTCATATATCCTCTATCTATGGAGACTAATGTTGATCCTCTGACTAAGTTAATTTTAAATGCGCTTACCCTTAATAAAAATCCAAAGGCTTCCACCTATGATGGTGTCCAAGATAATATAATTTATGGCTCTGTAGTTGTTCTTACTTCCTTCAATCCCCCAATAGCCTAATCTTCTTCCAGACTTAGTTTATCAACCCATTGGGAGAAATTTTCATATTCTATCAATATGTTGTATTTTCTTAATGTTTTGACCATGCATTATGTACTTTGTTGATGTACTGGAATGATTTTACATGAATGAAATTTCTTTTTCAATTGTTTTTATTGATGTTTGAATGCATGTTTTCATTTCTTCCATCCATGAGGTTATGCCCGTAGCATCGTTTGCTTATTGATGTTTGAATGCATGTTTTCATTTCTCCTATGTTTTCTTAGTGTTTTGATAATAGTAATAAAAACTTTACATGTAATGAACTCATTATGCTTTTGTTTCAATTACATCAGATCGCTTTAATGATAGCATTTAGGAAGATTTTAAGAATTCCATTGATTTTTAAACCATTCTCCATCTAAGGTTTCAATTCTGTATGTTCATAGACACACAAGAAATATAACTTGGTCTGACCTACGACAATTCACCTAAATCTTATTAGTTTTTTAGATTACCTTTTCCAGCAGAAGATCACACCTCATTTAACGTGATCAACTTGACCCCTTAGTTGTAGAATCTAGTTTTCTTCTACTTATAGTTTACTATCCTCGATGCAGCCTACTCTCTGACCTCATCAGCCAAATTTCGATGGTATGCTCATATGAACTTTATTATTATTTGGTTTTCCACACTGACCTCCGTCGCTAATACTAATTTGGACCTAAATGCCAACATGGAATGGGTTTGTCTTATAGTATTTCTTGGGGTCGTCTAATAAGTCGGGATACTGGGAAGCTCATTTATCCAACTAGACTTCGACTGTTCTAGATGATTTGTTATCTCATCTCACAGGGTTTTGTTGGTAATCTACGCATGACTATTACTTGAATCTTTCTATATCTTTGACTTAATTGAGTCTATATCATATAGGTGTTCATCTTCTTTGGAAATAGTGACAAAATTTGAGTCCCATTATTGTTTATAAAAGAATCCCAGACTCTACACTTGATTCCTCTACAGGTTCCTAAAGGTAGTATACCAACACCACACACTAGGATTGCATAAATACATTGTCTAATACTCTATTTTGCTATGTGTGAGTTAAATCCCTTAAAACTAATTTTTTGCTAATTTTGGGATGTGCTATATAATTTCTAACATTTTTAAAATGATTTTTAGAAATTAGAGTTGGTCATTTAGAAACCTTTGGGGTTGTTGTGTAAATTCTTTTTATAATTGAAAGTTTGTTTGGGTAGGAAACAAAATCCCTAGAGACTTTAGGGCGTAAAAGTAATTTCTTTTCGTACGCATTTTATAACCTGTATATAGTCAACACGTGTTTCCCTCTCATCGGTTGATTCTATGTTTCTTTCGTATCACATAACTATCTTTCCTTAAGAACCCTTAGATCCATATTATCGACGATCTCCATGTGTTTAGACTTAATCCATGTGAGCATCTCTTCACCAATCATTGCTGGCTACTTCCACCACTTTATTTTAACCATTAGATCTTTATTCAATTGGTTAAGATCAATCTTAACCATTAGACTTCATTTGAGTTTCTTGATCCCTCCTCACTCACTATATAAACGACCTAAGTCTCAACCGTTTGAGACTTTTTCTCTTTGTCCAAACTAGAGACAAAATAAGAGAGATAGAGTGTGTGTGTGTGTGTGTGTGTGTGTGTGTGTGTGTGAGAGAGAGAGAGAGAGAGAAATGAAACCCTAAACCTAACTCAGTCCAAATCTCAGCAGAAAACCCTTTTCTGGGAGTAAATAGTTTGAGATTTGAGAAGTTTATCCTCTACAGTTCTTTATCACTTTACTAACTTAATAAAGTTAGTTAAATCAGTGTTTGTGTTCATAGAATATTAAGATTACGCCTCTGTCATACAGTTCACTTAGTTCTTAGTCGTGATTTCTTATTTCGATAAATCTTGTTTTTGTTGGTTATTTTCAAACTCATATATTGACTTTAAAACCTAAACCAACAAAAAACTTTCTAAATTCAGTTTACTCAAATATTCAAACTTAGATCTAGTTGAGAACTTGATTGGGGATTTCACTTTCAAATATTTCACATTTTGTGAAATAAGTACATATTTCTGAATAAGGAAAGTGCATAGGATATTGGCTAGTTTTTATAGCAAGATTCCCTCTTAATGTGCGGATATCTTAAAGACTCAAAGTCTGATTACTTTGACAAATTGATTTTGGAAATCTTCCATATTAAATGATTTGTTCGTAATTTGTTACTCATTATGCCTGTACTTAAGTGTGTGTGAGTTGCATGCATGTGATTTAGAGCACATCGCCATATACACCTTCACACTACTACACTGAAAAGCGTTGGTATTGAGATATTTAAGTTTAGAGTCAATGTAAAGCTAAAAGGAGTGGAGTTACGAAGCTAGGAGAACATCGACAACATTAGAACCTTGGGATAAGTCAAAAAATGCTAGAGGAGTTGGTACAATTTCAGAACTTAGTTTAGGTTTGATTGTGTGTCTTGATTGTTATATAATTGGTAACCTGTTACTCTATTTTAGTGGACTTTTTACTTTTGAGGTGTAGAGACCTTTGTGTATGTTTCCCCAATTGGGTGGGGTTTTACCACGTTAAAATTTCTTGTGTATACTTCTTGTTCCTCTAATTCCTTTCTTAAGGTTGTGTTGATTTAATTTTCGTAAGTTTTGTTTTTCAAAACTAGTAGACCTATAACTGAAATAACCCGTTCATACTGTTTTACACATCTTGTGTTTAAAATTTATTTTAAGAAAAGAGTTTCTTCAACATACTATTCGGAACCATTTAGATAATTTAATATTGAATTAAATGACTTAAGTGTTAATTTTTCAATTTGTATCAGAGCTTTGGTTTTTCAAAATCTTCTTTAGATATTGAGTTTCTGAAATTTTTTTCTCAAAACAAATTATGGACGAGAAATTTGAGAGACTAGGTAACCTGTCTACGACCCCTCTCTTTTATGGAACCAACTTCCCTTACTGAAAGGTAAGGATGGTTGCATTCAACCAAGGGTCATTGGGAGATGATGTCTCGAAAGTTATTGAAAATGGTTAAACTTTTCCTACTAAAGCAGTCGTTGAAGGAAGTAATGTGAGTATTACAAAGTTACTAAGTTAATTCACTAAAGAACAGAAACAAGTTTTACTTAATAACAATAAAGGAAACAATGTCATATTGAAGTCTATTAATGACCACAAATTTAAGAAGATATCATTATGTTCTACCTCTAAAGAAGCATGGGACACCCTAGTGACTGCACATGAGGGTGATACCTAAGTTAAAGCTACTAAAACACAAATGTTAATTCAGCAGTACAACTCCCTGATCATGACTCAGATTGAGTCATTTAATGACTTTTATATTAGGCTGATAGACATTTTGACCAAATTGCATGCTAATGGTATTGTTTATGATATAAAGGAAATTATCTCTAAAATATTAAGATCGCTTACACAAAATATTGATAATAAGAGATATCGAATTGAGGAGATAGATGATCAAAATCTTACACCTGAACTCCTCAGTAAAAAATTGAGAACTGTGGAAATGGAATTATAATTTAAGAAACAATTAACCCAGCCCCAAAAAAGACAGTCTGCCTCCAATCTTATTTTTTCATCTAAGTTGACCTCACTTGAATTTAGCATACCTAACATTGACTTGGACTCTAATGAGTATCATAATTTAGATAATTTGAATAATCAGATTGCCATAATATCTAAACAGTTTAAGAAAATTGTGAACTTTTAAAATAAAATAGCGAAAAGATAGGGCAAACTTATCCAAATCAATCAAACAATAGGCCTTGTGAGAGAAGACAAGAAAAATAACATTCTGATAATAACAAGAGACCTTAGAAATACCTTAAAAATGTTGGATGTTATAGATGTGGAAGGTTAGGACACATGTCTAGTGACTGTAGAGTTAACTTAGATAAAATTCACAAACATAATAGGTCTCATTTAAGCAAAAATTTGGATGACTCAAGTGACTCTGAAAATGATGAATCTGAGTCATCTAACACATTTGACCCTTATATGTCATTCTTTGCTAAGATAATATACAATGATGATGAGGAATATGATCATGCGTTAACTGATACTATGCCTACTGGTTTATCTGTCTTATTTCTTGAGAATGTTGATAATGCTTAAAACGCCATGTGTGTGTGAGTCAAAGGGAATGCTCTATTGTATATGTCAATTGGTGTGTGAGTCCTAAAAATGAACCGCTAGTGGACAATGAACACGACACACGACACACTTAGCGACTCTGAAAATGATGACCTTCTTAACATTCACACACTTTACACAAAAACTCTCAAGAAAAGCACTAGGCTTGGAAATATTGTCAATGATCTTACCCAAAAGATAGAAACCTTAAGTCTGAGGATCAAATAAATGCTAAAGAGTACACTACCCAATGTCTAACTCGTGATAATGAAACCAAAAACATTGAACAGAAACTGAAAGAATTGTCTAACTCTAATGAAATTTTGGAAAAAAATACCAAGGAACGTTGTTAGAATTGGAACTAACAAAGAAAAGGCATCCACGGTCTTCAAAAAGTTTACAAAATTTGAAAATAATTCCAAATATTTGGAAGATTTTGTTGCTAAAAGAAAAACCAATTGCAATGATAGAACATGAATAGGATTTTATTCCAACTCCAAGACACAAACTAAAAACATTGATACTATAAAGTTTGTGTCTGGTGGCAAATGACCTATTGAAACTTTTCCATATTTTCAAGGTTAAAAAATGAGTTTGATAAAAAACAACTGATGTCAGACATTGGTGAATCAAGAAACTCTAAGCATAGGGTTGAACAAAAGACTAAATACGCCTGCCACCTATTCATCAAGAAAATTCGATGTTTTATCCTATGCCACCTAGGAACAAGACTACAACGCAACATATAGACAAACCTTTGAATAATAATTTTCCTAAAGTTGTGAGTACTATGTGCCATCTTTACTTCTCCTATTGCGATGTCTATTGACATTCCCTTTTATGGTTGATATTCCAAACGCCTATGTAATCCAATCTATAACTCTCCTGTTTACCATAACTTCAACTATTCTAGGAGAAGCCGAAACAACTATGCCCTTCCTACACATCCAGATAAGAACTCTAAATATCCTAATAGAAGGAAAGGGATTAATACTAAAAGACAATCAACAAGAAGGTGTTATAGATTCCATTCTAGACCAATTGCTCCAATTGTTTATAACAACAATAAAAATGCGCAAAAATCTTTTAAAGAAAAGACATAAGCTCGCAAGTTTTATCAATTACGAGATAATAAGCGCAGATTAAAAACTAGAGATATTTGGGTTAGAAAAGATAATCTATTACCCCATTTAAAATGCAACATAGTGATCAGTGCTTTTAGAGCTGAACATGCTATAACTGGATGGTATTTAGACTCAGGTAGTTCCAAACATATGACCGGGGATGATTTTAAACTTTCAAACAAAACTAACTTCTCTGGAGAAAAATTATTCTTTGGAGATGGTGTATCATCCCAGATCATTGGTAAAGTAACACTACATGTAGAAGGATTACCCATTCTTGATGACGTTCTCTTGGAAAAAGGATTTAAAGCCAATTTACTAACTATATCATAGTTTTGTGACTCAAACCATACTGTCACTTTTTCAAAGAACAATTGCAAAATTTTAAATGAAAAGGTGATTGCATTATTATAGGACTTCGTAGTCTAGATAACTGTTACACAGTTAATTCAACTACAGAGGTTTGCAGCATTGTCAAAATGGATGACAATGAGAGTTTAGGTCACATTAATTATGATAGTCATGGTAAATTATGCTCCCAATAGATAGTTATAGGTCTTCCCAAGATCACACCAATTTTAAATATTTTTTGTGGTCGATGCCAAGAAGGAAAAATTTCTAACGCTCCCTATAAGAATGATAAAGAAGGTATATCCACTAAACCTCTAGAACTTATCCATATGGACCTAATAGGTCCTTCTCGTACTGTTATTCTTTGTGGAAACAGTTACATCCTTGTCATGGTTGATGATTTCACTCGATTTACCTATGTTGCCTTCTTAAAAAATAAATCAGATACCTCTCATAAGTTTTTGAAATCGTAATTCGTATAGAGAACGAAAAGGACTCCCAAGTAGATAAAATTCATAGTGATAGAGGAGGAGAATTCGTAGATTCAGGCATCATAGAATATTGTGACTATAATGGTTACAAATAAGATCCTAAGACACCTCAATAGAATGGGATTACTGAGCGCAAAAATCTCACTCTTCAAGAAATGGCCTTGGTGATGATTCATGAAAAATATGTACAAAAATATTTTTGGTTAAAATCCATTTGTACCGCCTGTCATATAATTAATTGAGTATACTTACGGAAGAATACAAAAGAAACTTCCTATGAGCTTTGGTATGGGAAGAAACCTAACCTAAAATACTCTAGAACCTTTGGTATCACCTGTTATGTCTGTAAGGACAGAGAACATCGGTCAAAATTCGAAACCAGAGGAGATAAATCCATCTTTTTTGGATATTCTCCAAATACTAGAGGCTATCGTGTCTACAATATTCATACAAAAACCATGATGGAATCAATTAATGTGGTTGTAAGTTACACTAATGTAGAAAGTAAGACCAAAGAATCAATTATTGTGAATGAGTCTGAAAACATTTTAAATTGTCACTCTCCAAAAATAGTTGAATCATTACCAGCTGAGACCCCTAAAGTACCTAACTAGGTTTCCAAAGATCATCCTTTAGATAGCGTGGTTGGTAATCCTACTGGGCATGTTCGCATAAGATCTCAACTTCATAACATTGGTCATTTTGCATGTTTTGTGTCTCTTATTGAGCAAAATTTTGTAAATGAAGCCTTGCATGACACTTTATGGATAAGTACTATGCAGGAGGAGCTTATTCAATTTGTGATTCATGATATTTGGTATCTTGTACCCAGGGCTAAAAATAAAAAGGGTTATTGGCATACGTTGGATTTTTAAAAGTAAGACTGATGAATCTGGGATGATTATTCAAAATAAATCTAAATTAGTTGCACAGGGCTACTCTCAGATTGAAGGAATAGATTTTGAGGAAATCTTTGCTCCTGTCACTCACCTCAAATCTGTCCACCTACTTTTTGCCATAGCCTGTCCTTTGCATTTCACACTACATCAGATGGATGTTAAGTCAGACTTCCTTAACAGAATTTTAACTGAGGAGACCTATGTAGAACAACCAAAAGGGTTTATTGACCCTCATCACCTAAATTATGTTTATCATCTTAAAAATATCTTTATGGGTTAAAACAATCTCCTAGAGCTTGGTATGAGTGTATATCCACCTTTCTTTTAGACAATGGATTTAGGAGAGGAGGAAATGACCAAACCTTGTTTGTCAAACATTTTGACAAAAATATTACTACTGCTGAAGTTTATGTTGATGATATCATTTTTGGATCCACCCCCCCCCCCCCCCTTAGAACTTAAAACCTTCTCGGTCATTATGAAGAAAGAATTTCAAATGTCACTTATGAGGGAGTTACAATTTTTCTTAGGAGTACAAGTTAAACAGAATTCATAAGGATTATTTCTATCTCAATCTAAATAGGCTTTAGAGATTATCAAGAAGTTTGTCCTAGCAGTAGCTAAAGAAGGTATTGTCAATCTTTCTAAAGATGAGAATGGGAAATATATTGAAACCACCTTATACCATAGTATGACGGGAAGCTTACTATATCTTACTTCCTCCCGTCCTGATATCAAGTACTCTGTCTGCGTGTGTGCCCGATATCAAAATAATCCTAAAGAGAGTCATGTATTGTGCGTTAAAAAAATTATCAAATACATCAAGAGCAATCTAAATTTATGACTTTGGTTCACTAAAGAGTCTTCTAGTACTATACTAGGTTACATCGATGCTAATTGGGTTGGTTGTATCGATCATAGTAAGAGTACTCCAGGAGCGTGTTACTACGTTGGTAACAATTTGGTAGGATGGAGTAGTAAGAAACAAAACTGCATTTCCTTGTTTACTGCCAAATCCAAATATATTACAGGAGGAAGCTGTTGTGCTCAATCACTTTGGTTAAAAGAAATGCTGAAAGATTACGGTATAACTGAAGATAAGTTACATGTCTATTGTGACAATCAAAGCGCGATTAATATTTCTAAAAATCTTGTTCAGCACTCTCGTACCAAACATATTAAAATCAGATATCATTCCATACGCGAGTTAGTTTAATCTAAGGAGTTAGAAATAAATTACATTCCTGCTGAATTGCAATTAGCTGACCTATTTACCAAACCTTTAGACTTTCTTCGATTTGAATCTTTGCGCAATTCTATTGGTATGGTCATGGCAAAACAGTGATTTTTTATTCAACTAGTTTTATTTTGCCTTTGTCCATTGGATACAAAATGGGGGAGAAATTTGAGTCCTCTTGGACATTTTGGTGTATTCTCAACAAAAAATCTTGATCTTAGTTATCTTATTTTTCGGATTCAGTACCTTCAATCGCAATTGAATTTTTTAGGGTATTAGTTTGTATCTTGTTGAGTTATGTAATTTTTTTGTTTCTAGGATATTGGGTAGTTATAATTTTTTCTATAGGATTAGGATTTTCTTATTGTATCCCTTCGATTCATCGTTGACTCAAAGGAGATTTTATCACATATTTCCAAAGGGGGAGATTTAAGCACCCTATATCTTCAACTTACTTGAGTCTATATTATATAGGCGCTCATCTAGTTTGGAAATAGTGACAAAATTTGAGTCTCATCATTGTTTACCAAAGGACCTCAGACTCTACACTTGATTCCTCTACAAGTTCCTAAATGTAGTATACCAACACCACACACTAGGCCTGTATAGATACATTGTCTCATACTCTAATTTGTTGTGTGTGAGTTAAATCCCTTAATATTAATTTTGTGCTAATTGTTGGATGTGCTATATAATTTCTAAGATTTTAAAATGATTTTTAGAAATTAAAATTTGTCATTTAGAAACCTTTGGGGTTGTAGTGTAAATTCTTTTTATAGCTGAATGTTTGTTTGGGTAGGAAACAAAAGCGCTAGAGACTTCAGGGTGTAAAAGTAATTTCTTTTGGTAACCATTTTACGACCCGTATTTTGTTAACACATGCTGCTCTCTCATTGGTTGATTATGTGTTTCTTTACTCACAAAAAAATTTATTTCTTTAAGAACTCTTGGATCAATATTATCGACGATCTGCATGTGTTTAGAATTAATCCATCTGAACCTATCTTGACCAATCATTGCTGGATATTTCCACCACTTTATTTTAACCATTAGATCTTTAGTCAACTGATCAAGATTAATCTTAACCATTGGATTGCCTTTGAGTTTCTCGATCCTTTCTCACTCACTATATAAAGGACCTAAGCCTCCGCCATTTGAAACTTTTTCCCTTCATCCAAACTAGAGATAGAGAGAGAGAGAGAGAGAGAGAGAGAGAGAGAGAGAGAGAGAGAGAGAGAAAGAGTTAGAGAGAGAAATGAAACTCTAAACCTAACATAGTCCAAATCTCACCAGAAAACCATTTTCTGGAAGTAAATAGTTTGAGATTTGAGAAGTTTATCCTCTATAGTTCTTTACCACTCTCCCAACTTAATCACGTTGGTTAAATCTCTGTTTCATTTCATAAAATCTTGAGATTACTCCTATGTGATACAGTTCACTTAGTTCTTAGTCTTGATTTCTTATTTCGAGAAATCTTGTTTTTCTTGGTTATTCTCAAAGTGATATGTTGATTTCAAACCCTAAGCCAACAAAATCCTTTCTAAATTCATTTTACTCAAATATTCAGACTTAGATCTAGTTGAGATCTGGATTGGGAATTTCAGTTTCAAATATTTCATGTTTTGTGAAATAAGGAAATATTTTCAAATAAGGAAAGGGCATAGGATCTTGGCTAGTTTTTATCGAAAGATTCCATCTTGATCAGCGGATATCTTAAAGATCTAAAGTATGATTACTTTGACTAAATTGATTTTGGAAATCTTGCATATTAAGTGACGTGTTTGTATATTATTTCTCATTCTGTCTATACTTAAGTGTGTGAGTTGCATGCATGTGATTTAGAGGACATCACCACATACACCTTCACACTACTACACTGAAAAGTGTTTGTATTAAGATATTTAACTTTAGAGTCGACGTAAATCTAAAAATAATTGAGTTACAACACTAGGAGAACATTGACAACATTAGAGGAGAGAACTATATACACTCAACTATGTGATTCTCGGCTAAACCTTTCAACCCAACTTTCAGTCAACAAAATAAAATGAAATAAAATAAAAGAAAAGAAAGAACATCATCTCTCCACTCCCAACGTCGTTGAGGTTCACGCGTGGAGCGTCCCGTAAAAGCGTAATCTAAACAAGGAACCCCTCCTATGCATTACTACTCAACTGTGTTGGTCGTGGAGATAAGGCATAACAATCACATACAATGCAAACAAACAACCAAACACTCAAACAAAATAACACAAACAAGAAATGAAAATATACTACTTACCTCAAACCACCCCTATAAAGTCTCGACCTGAAATTATAATATCCAGGAGAGTATCCAGGAGAAATATTATAGGACACTAGTTCCATCCTGAAACTAGAAGTAGGATAGCCTCGCAATCTAATTGCTTGCTATCACCCCAAACAAACCACAATATACTTACTTGTATAGTACACATCATACAATTACTACATAACGCACATAGTACTCAAAAAGAAAATTTATCATCACTCGCTTTATAACGAGTGAAGGAAAACATAAAACTTCCCTACCACGGAAGTCATATAATTACTCTATTTAGTAGCGTTGATACTACCACAACCTCAATATGCACACCCGAATCTATAGAAAATGTAATACTACTAAATCTTATCCTAAGGAATACACCACCCACTAATAAGGTGGAATTCCCCCCCAACATTTTATGACAATTACTCCGGGTTAATACTAATGGTTCTCAGACTCCGTGTTCGAGTCTTATTCGAAATAACATTTATTCCGTCAACACCTCAGTTAGGCACTTTATTCTTACCCTTGTTCTCCAAATCAATAGAATCAAGATGAGTGGTTCTACATTCCACGTCATAACCATTATTCCATCCCTAGCTTCCAAACAATTTCCCACGCAGTCCCTCTTACTTCTCAATAAAAGAGAACACGCTCTCGGCCTCCTCTTCCTCAGTTCAATGAAACCTCCATAGGCGCTTTTCCACCAACGGGGTTTAATGATCATTGATCCATCAGAAGTGTTAACCACACTCATTCTAGAGCCTATCATTCCATCAAAGGGCTCTTTCTTCCTTGGTGTATGACTTCCCTAACCGTACAACTCCTTATTCACATGTCGGTCTCTGACCGAACCTCATGTGAACATTTGAGAATCCATCTCCTCCTCAGCCCAGTTATCCCAGAGAAACTCGTAGTTGCAAGCGTCCACCAGGATTCTTCATAGGCAAAACTTACTGCACCCTCAAATAAGGTGACTACACTCCTACCATTTCAACACTTCTCCAACGGGTGAAGGATTCTCCTCCATCCTACTTCAACAGGTGGCCCTTATCATGGGCTCTTCTCCCCTTTAATTTAACACTGCTTGGAATCCCAAGCTTAGTACCACCCTCTACTTCTCGTGGTACTGGGAAAACTATGTCTACTGTAATCAGTGGTCGCAGTAGCACGACAATAACGTGCTATAAAAAGGGAGCGACCTCCACAGTGGTCCTCATCCCCGACCACCATTTACAGTCCTTAGTAATTCCATCTAACGACGCCTTCACAATGATCTCCCCTGGCACCATTCTTCAATCGACCTATGAATCTCACACGAATGTACAAAAGATTATATGGGTTCTACCTCATGGCAGAAGAACGAAATCTCACAAGAGAAATCAATGATCTTAATCCTAAATCTCTATGTCAAATCAAAAGCAATGCTGAAGATGTAACACGTCCACACAGATTCCTAAGGACTCTAGAACCTGATGCTCTGATACCATCTGTGACAACCCGCAATTCGAAATAAGGGGTGGCCATCCCAGTACTCCAATACAACAGGAATCATGGATGTAATCATTCTCAGCATCACAACAAGATAAAATAGTATCCAGGATAACCACCCAATATTTTAGAAAATGGGTTGCCAAAAATATTGTTTTAAAGTTAAAGAAAGAATTTACACAACCCAATATTGAAAAGAAAATGGGAAACCCCAAGAACATATACATATAATGACAACAAGTATACAATTAAAAGGAATGAATATGCTGTCAGTCAACGGTCTCTACAATAATATTAAACAAATTTAATAAAGTATATAATACATTACATTAGACAATTACAAAAACATGGGCCTCGCGCTTGAGTAAATGACCTGATCTTTACTAGAGTACAAGGATGACAACGTCTATTGCAACATGTCCCGTAATACCCGCAAAGCATCACGTCTCGCCGAAAACATCAGAATAGGAAAGGCAGAACAAGCGTCCTTGCGGTGGAACCACCTGAACGGATACGACAAGCATGTACAATAAGAAATATGAACGGGTTAGGGCCCGGTTTTATATGATCACCAGATGAATAAAAAGTATGACAGTTATGAATGATAAATCATGATGAAAAGGAATAAGAATCTACCTACACAATTTAAAGCATAAGCTAAGACAATTTAATTAACCAAATCTAATTAAAGTATGTAAAAGAAAAGAATAATTAACATAAATTAAAACCTCCATCATTTTATACCATTCCATTTCTTTATTATGTTCCTTATCAGGAACTCATCATTATCGGGTTTATGCTCTTTCTAGCATTCCATTCCTTAACAGGAATAAAATCATCATCAAATGTTCTTTGTGGCATTTCATTGTGCTAATTATGGAACTACTCATACATCAAGTCCCACTTGATTAAGAATTGTTATATTCATTTATATATAACTATCCTAAGACCGCCCCTCTAAGTTTCCCCACTGGGCGCGCCCCTAAATGACCATCATCTTTCAGGGGCCTATCGAACAAGGCAGCCTGGCCACCTATAACGCAAGACATCGGTAAGCGGCCATATGCCTGTGGGAGAGTCAAGACCACACCTGGAATCTCCTCACCAGCGTAGAAAATATACATAACTGCGCATATGGCCTAGGACTATATCCTCCCTGCATTCATTAGCCAGGAGGCATCACCAAGCGCGCGAACTTCCCTTATGATGTCATTTAGAGAGGTGTGTTTAAGTAAATTAACATTTACCATATTAATGATTCAGTAAATTATCATTTACCATCATCATTTCCATTTCCATTTCATTTTCAATTCCATTATACGTTGTACGTTTCATTTTATCTGAAACCATATTCATTTACATTTTTGTAAATAATTCCTATTTCACTCGGAGCCCTCTTAAAACATCTTATCATTGTAACCTCAATAAATGAATAAACTTTCAATTTATTCTCTCGAGATTCGTTTGTGGTGTTATTGGAAACCATAAAGACTAACATAGCTCAATTGAGCTCCTAAAGTCTCCCAAACATAACATTACAACTCCTAGTTTTATAAAAATCAACTAGAAGAAAGAATGCCTTATTGTCAATTAGCATATCCCCGGAAAAGCCCCCACATAACCTAGTTCTAATGTAGGGTGGATAACTAACTCATCTAGGACTTTAAAACTCTAAACTATTTTCCTTCAAGAAGGTTCCTAGTCCCTATTGAAGAAATTAAATTTATGAAACAAAAATAAGGTTTAAGGATGAAAAACAGGGGACCGGTCGATCGGTCCTGAGACCGCGGTCGATCGCGTCTCCAAATTTTGCCTAAAAAGAAAAGCAGAAAGCTCAAATTGGAGGGGTCGGTCGACCGGTCAAGGGACCATGGTCGATCATGCTCAAAGTTTATGCCTTAGTGGGAAAGCAGTAAGCCATCCCGCGAAGGCCCGGTCGACCGGTCATAGCAGACCTAGGTGTAATACCCCATATTTTTATGCTATATTAATTTGGGGATTTATTAAATTTAATGTGAATTAATTATTTAATAAAAATTCGTAAATTATTTATGTTATAATTATTAACGTGATGAGAGTTAGTAATTATGGGAAAATTTGTTGAATATTACTAATGAGCAAAGTAATATATAATAGTGGTCATATTAAATGTCACGAGTGAATAAAATGACAATTTTAGAAATTTGAGTCGGGACGTGCTCGTGTCGCGTCGGGACTAAATATTGATAAATAAAAGTAAATATTTTATAAGTTATTCGTATGGTCATTTTTAGTGCGCCAACGCGTCCGGAAGGGTCGAGATAGCCAGAAAAGTATACACGGGGGTTTTATTTGGGTCTCTGGGCTTTTTTAGGCCTAATTAGTACCCCGGGAGGGCATTTTAGTCAATTTGTATTTTTGGGTAATTAAACCCACGAAAATTAAAGGGGTTATATCAGATGTTTAGGTTATCTCCTAGGGTTAGATAACTCAAAACACTAGAATGGCCATTGGAGAGGAGAGGAGAGAGCTCTCAAGGCATTCCAAGGCTCAAAACTCACCCGTTTGCACCGCCGCCACCGACAACGCGTAAATCGCGAGACGGGGAACGCAACCACACCAAATTCAACACCAACCCAGATTTCTGAAAATCCCAGGAAAGTGTTTATCTTGCTTATTTCGTTGATGCATCTTTCATATTGGTTTAGGAATAATTATGATGATTCATATGGATGAAAAACCCGATTTGAGTTAGGAAATTTCATGTAGCTATGACATAAATGAAAATTCTGGAAACCCTTTGTCATGTAGAGGAATAAATCATGAATTTATGATGTTGTAGATGAATAAAATTCTATAAAAGATGGATTAGGACTATGTTAATGAAATTCTAGGGTTCTTGAGGTTTTATATGAATTTGGGGCTTGTTAATCAATGCTTATTAATGAAAATTTGCATGCTTTGCGTAAAAGTTGTATGGAATGGATTTATATAATTAGTAGTATAATTTTCTGGAAGTTTGGGTATGGAAAGTTAGGATTTGGATGAAGTTTTTTGAGAAAACCCGTAACTGCAAAACTGCAGAATTCGCCATACCTGCTTGATCGATCGATCGAGCCAAGAGCTTCGATCGATCGAAGGTTCGTTCGATCGAGCCCCTAACCTCGATCGATCGACCCCTCCTGGAAGACATAAGTTCCCATTTTAAAATTGTTGAATTGATTCGAAATGAAGAAAATTCCTTAGACATCCTTGTTAAAATAATTTGGGAGATAATGATGACCAGTAAGATTCATTAATGAATAAGAGACCTTTAATGTAAGGAGAAATCTATATTTTGGGGATATTTTGCGTAAGGGACAATGTAAGTATATATTAAAGGGGAGAGACACGTAAGATAGAGTTACGTTGGAACATAAATGGATACTTATTGAATTGTACATTTGGAAGAATACAGTCCATGAGGGTTACGTAGTAAGTTGGAAAAACCCTTCGAATTAAAGATAGAAACGAACCATTATCCTTGATAAATAATAATGGAAAAATAGGGATAAATGTTGTGAATGTGGGTTATGGGATAAACCTAAATTGATATAATAAAAGTGGTATATTTATATGATTGCGTATGCATATATTATATTCTTGTGAAAATCATTCCCGCGCTACTTAATGTCCCTGAGGTTATCACGCTGGG
Organism: Sambucus nigra; assembly: GCA_949130495.1. Taxonomy (NCBI): domain Eukaryota; kingdom Viridiplantae; phylum Streptophyta; class Magnoliopsida; order Dipsacales; family Adoxaceae; genus Sambucus; species Sambucus nigra. The sequence continues at coordinate 316,728,178 of OX422215.1, read as the reverse complement.
ACAGTCTTATCTCGAATGGGACTTCATGGGGGATATTGAGTCGTACCCTAGAAGATAGAAATCCTAGGTACAAGCTATCGAATCGGTAGTCACGGTCCTAAGAGACGTGAAGGTATATACTGGCCTCTTGGACTTGGAAACTATGCTTCGCCTCAATATTGTTTGTGTATGTACTTATACAGTTCGAGAGTGATTCCGAACTTGTATTCCCTTTAGTACGATTGATACGGGGATCGGATAGCAGAGTATGCCCGCACCATAATTTTTATGTGGGGTGCTGTTAGAATATATATATATTATACGAGTATTTAATATATATATGAACTTCTGAAATTTAGGAAACTGCCTACTGTGTTATGGTAATTAAGACATGTATAATGACTCAAATTTGAAATATGTGTTTTTCAAAGTACAATATGATATTGAAAAACATTATGAATCAATAAAGTTAAAATGAGCGTTTTGTACTAAATGAAATTATCCTTTTAAACCATGATGTTGTTAAATCTTAAATCTTGAGAGTCACCTAAGATAAGTTAAATCCTTGGGGAAAGATAGTGTCATATATGATGAGATAAACCATTGGGATGGTTAGTGCGACAGGAGTGCACATTAGAAGAGAGGTGAGAATTTCTCAAGAGAGTGTCGCACTAATATGTTGTTCCATTGCCCAGTATCAATTTAAATACTTGCTAAACGAATTTTTAAATCATATACACTATCGGGCTCAGACCCGTTTATATTCCTCTTTCTCTCTTGTATATATATGTATATATTACAGGTGCCGGGGCGTCTTGTTTAGGATCCCTTGGAAGCAACGTGCTGCAGCTTAGGTGAGACTTGCAGGCCACTTGCTTAGACGATTTCATTTACTTGATTCCACTTCTATCATTCTCCTTATTGGGCATGTGACGCCCTTTCAACTATTTATCTGTTTTATTGGTACATTTGTATTTCAGTGATTTCTAGTACTGTTACTTTGGGATTTATTCAGCATGTATGGTTTACTTTAAGTTTTAAATGCTGGGAATTAGTTGTTGAATGATTAAATTAATTGGATTATATGTGCCAGGATTATTGTGGTGTGATTCTTTAAATATTGAATTGTTGTTGATAATTAAATCGTTATTTTCAAAATAAAATTTGGAATGTAATGTTTAAAAAATGGTTTTGACACTTAGCTTAATTAAATAGGGTGTGAAATTTTGAAAAGTTATTTTTACGACAGTGATGCTATGAATGAACCAACTGTTCACCTTGATTTTAATTTAATAAATGAGTGATCGCCCGGTATTTAATTAGGCGGGGTGTCACATGTGGTATCAGAGCATCAGGTTCTAGTGTCCTTAGGATCTCTACGACTTATCTCGTTTCCAGCTTAGCGTCTTTCAATTAGAGCCCTAATATTAGGAATGTTGTATTCATCTTTATGCGTTGGAAATTCGTGCTTCTGCAATTTATCGATGTGAATATTGAACTTATTCAGATTAAATTTTAATTTTCAGATGGCCCATCAAGACGATCAAGCTAATGCCATTGTGGAAGTCAATGAGCAAGGACAACTCACACCTCAGGTGTCTCCAAAAGGGGTACCAATCGCCGAATTTGCGGACATTATGACACAAGCAGTTACCTCTGCAGTCTTACAGTACCACGATCGCAACATGAAGCTTAGAGGAGGTAAAAGACCTAGAGAGGCTGGTCAAATTCATGTGACTAAAGTTAACAAATGTGCGAAGGCACCAAAATTGCGACAACAAGCCACTTAAGACCGAGACAGTTCCAGAGGTAACAAAATATTTGTAAAGGGACAAAAGTGTCGGGGCCAACAAATTCAGGGTCAAAATGAAGTCACGAAGAGGTGTTTCAGTTGTGGAATGGACGGTCACAAACGTCAATCTTGTTCGAATCAGACTGGGGAGAAACTACAACCCGACCATCGAGGAATTTTGAGACTCTACTATAAATGTGTACATCCGGGTCATAAGTGGAGGGATTGTCCTCACCCTGACATAGTTTTTCCACAAATTTCTCATCAAGGCTAGCAAGACCAGGGAAAAAGCGAGACTAGTCAACAAAGTAGTGAATTGAGGCAGTTTCGAGGGAGGTGCTTCCAATATGGCAGAAATGGCCATAGGCATCAGGATTGCCCAGAGAGGAATGGGGCCCCACGACAGCAAAGTGCCAGTAACAAACCATTGAATCCAGCTCCACCAGCCATTCCAACCACCTCAGTTCAGCAGATGCAGTTACAATATGGACGTGTCTATAACGTCCATCAGATAGCAGCATTTCAGGCACCAACCGAGATAAGAGGTACGTTCCTTATACCTGGTGTTATGGGTTGAATTTTATTTGATACTTGGGCGACGCACTATTCTATAGCTAACCATTTTACGAAGGCCTTAGGGTTATTAGCCACAGCAGAGAGCACTGTGACGTGTGTAGACTCACCATTGGGAAATGGTTCGCTTATTTTCTTTATATGCCGGGGTGTGGGGGTAAAGATCGGTAGATTGGTATTACCTGAAAACATGTTAGTCTTAGATATGCATGAGCATGACGTTATTATCAGTATGGATTGGCTTGCTGCTTACAGGGACATAATAGATTATTTTGGTGGGAGATTATTTTTGCCATTCCGTGGTAAGATATGCTTGTAGTGGCGATGCCTCGCCTAGAGGGAGGCTCGACCACTCATTTGTATTACATAGAGGAGGATACCTCTAAGGAGATTGTGATTCCCTTAGACTCGATCCCAGTTGTTCGTGAGTATTCCGATGTATTCCAGGAGATACCAAGTCTACCCCCCAGTCGAGAGATAGACTTTGTCATAGATTTATTGCCAGATACGAGACCTACAGCACGCGCTCCATACCGTATAGATCCGGCGGAGATTCGAGAGTTACGAGATCAGATAGAGCAGTTGTTAGGTCAGGGCTTCATTCCCAGGAGTACCTCACCTTGGGGCGCTCCAGTCTTATTTGTGAAGAAGATAGATGGTTCACTGAGGTCATGTGTGGACTACCGGGAGTTTAATAAGGTCACGATATGGAATAAGTATTCGTTGCCTCGAATCGATGATCTGTTCGACCAGCTGAGGGGAGAAACTTTCTTTTCAAAGATAGATCTGAGGTCGGGGTACCATCAACTACGTATTAGAGGGCAGGATGTTTCAAAGACTGCCTTCTTGACGAGATATTGGTCTTACAAGTTTAGAGTGATGCCATTTGGTCTCACAAATGCTCTAGACGTATTCATGGACTTAATGAACCGAGTATTCAGAGAGTTCTTGGATCAGTTTGTCATCGTCTTCATAGATGACATTTTGATATATTCACACTCCGAGGAGGAGCATGCCGAGCACTGGAGGCAGGTTCTTCAGACTTTACGAGAGCATCAGTTGTATGCTAAGTACGAGAAGTGTGGATTCTAGTTGCGAGAGGTACAGTTCTTAGGGCATGTTGTTTCTAAACAGGGGGATAGCAGTTGACCCGAGTAAAGTGTCAGTGGTGAGGGAGTGGGGACAACCCACGACACCGACGAAAGTGCGTAGTTTCTTGGGGTTAGCCGGATACTACATGAGATTCATTCGGGGATTCTACAAAATAGCGGGCCCATTGACGAACCTGACTCGCAAAGGGGTACCATATGTTTGGGATGATGCTTGTCAATTTTCTTTTGATCAGCTGAAAGACAAGCTTACTTCATCACCAGTCCTTGCTTTAACGAAGCCGGGTGTGGAGTACCTGGTTTACACCGATGCCTCTTTATGGGGACTTGGCGGAGTACTTCAGCAAGAAGAGAAGGCTTTAGCTTTTGCCTCCCGCAAGCTTAAGCTGCATGAGAAGAATTACCCCACCCACGACCTGGAGTTAACAGCGGTCGTCTTTGCATTGAGGATATGGAGACACTATTTATTGGGGGAGAAGTTCCGTTTGTTCATAGACCATTAATCACTGCAGTACCTGTTCACTAAGCGAGAGCTGAATATGCGTCAGCGCAGATGGTTAGAGTTTGTGAAGAACTATCAGTTTGACATATAGTATCATCCGAGGAAGGCCAACGTAGTTGCTGATGCGTTGAGTCGTAGACTGGTAAATAAGGTAGCGGATGTCTGGAAAGCGAAGTGGAAGGAGTTGGGTCACCAGGATGCAGTAGCCCGTTCCTTCATATCTGTTATGTCAGTCACACTCGAGATTCTTACGAGGGTGATACAGGCACAGACCACAGACCCGTTTTGCCAGGAGCAGATTGTACGACTTTTAGCTGAAGGTGATGAATCCTATTCTGTTAGTTCTGATGGGGGTTTGAGGTTTAATGGGGGATTGGTGGTTCCAGAAGGGGCAAAATTACGTCATGAAGTGATGACCCAATCTAACGGGTCCCGATTTGCAGTTCATCCTGGAGGAGATAAGATGTACCAGGATATGAGGAGACAATACTGGTGGAGTGGGATGAAGAAGGACATTGCTGAGTTTATGTCCAAGTGTTCTACCTGCCAGCTGGTGAAGGTGAACCATCAGAAATCGTCAGGGTTGCTTCAGCCATTGTAAGTACCTGCGTGGAAGTGGCAGAGTATTTTCATGGATTTTATTACAGGGTTACCTACATCACAACGGGTCCACGACTCCATCTGGGTGATTGTAGACCGTTTGACCAAGGTGGCTCATTTTCTTCCAGTGCGGACAGATTATACCACGGGTCAGTATGCTCAGTTGTTCATTTATGAGATTGTCAGATTACATGGGGTGGCCCTGAATATTGTGTCAGATAGAAACAAGATTTTCGTGTCACGTTTCTAGGAAAGCTTTCAGGAGGCTATGGGTACTGAGTTGAGGTTGAGTTCAGCTTATCACCCACATACGGATGGACATACAGAGCGTACTAATCAGATGTTAGAGGATATGTTACGCCTGTGTATTCTTGATTTTGGAGGAGGTTGGGAGCCACATCTTCCACTGGTAGAGTTTGCTTATAATAACTTATCAGTTTACGATTGGTATGGCTCCATTTGAGGCTTTGTATGGCAGGCCTTGTCGTTCTCCAACTTGTTGGCTCAAGGTGGGGGATAACAAGTTGCTAGGACCAGATGTGATTCAGGAAACCTCCGCGAGGATTGAGATGATTAGGAGTCGCATTCGAATAGCCCAGGACAGGCAGAAGAGCTATGCCGATGCAAAACGGTTCTTCTGGGAGTTTAGTGTGGGGGACCAAGTGTTACTGCGTGTATCTCCTATGAAAGGAGTGATGAGCTTCGAGAAGAAAGGTAAATTGGCCCCGAGGTACGTGGGACCATTTCCCATTATCGAGAGGATTGGGTCGGTATCATAGAGATTGGGACTACCAGAGCATTTACATCGCATTCACGATGTATTACACATCTCGTCGTTGAGACGGTATCTTCGGGATGATATGGCCCATACTCACATCACGATAGATGAGATAGACTTATAGCCTGATATCTCTTATGAGGAGAGACCTGTGGCTATCCTAGACTATAGTGAGAGGAGATTGAGGTCGAAGATAGTTCCACTTGTATGGGTCCAGTGGGAGCATCATAACGTGGAGGAATCCACTCGGGAGAGCGAGGCTGATATGCGCGAGAGATATCCAGATTTGTTCTTACCAGGTATGCCTTATTTTTTGAATTTCGGGACGAAATTCCGTTATTAGGGGGGAAGTATGTAATACCCCGTATTTCTATGCTATATTAATTTGGGGATTTATTAAATTTAATGTGAATTAATTATTTAATAAAAATCCGAAAATTAATTATGTTATAATTATTAACGTGATGAGAGTTAGTAATTATGGGAAAATTTGTTGAATATTACTAATGAGCAAAGTAATATATAATATTGGTCATATTAAATGTCACGAGTGAATAAAATGACAATTTTAGAAATTTGAGTAGGTACGCGCCCGTGTCGCGTCGGGACTAAATATTGATAAATAAAAGTAAATATTTTATAATTTGTTCGTATGGTCATTTTGAGTGCGCCAACGCATCCAGAAGGGTCGAGATAGTCAGAAAAGTATACCCGGGGGTTTGATTTGGGTCTCGGGACGTTTTTATGCCTAATTAGTAACCCGGGAGGGCATTATAGTCATTTTGTATTTTTGGGTAATTAAACCCACGAAAATTAAAATGGCTATATCAGATGTTTAGGTTATCTCCTAGGGTTAGATAACTCAAAACACTAGAACGACCATTGGAGAGGAGAGGAGAGAGCTCTCAAGGCATTCCAAGGCTCAAAACTCACCCGTTTGCACCGCCACCACCGCCAACGCGTAGATCGCGAGACGGGGAACGCAACCACACCAAATTCAACACCAAACCAGATTTCTGAAAATCCCAGGCAAGTGTTTATCTTTCTTATTTCGTTGATGCATATTTAATATTGGTTTAGGAATAATTAGGATGATTCATATGGATGAAAAACCCGATTTGAGTTAGGAAATTTCATGTAGTTATGGCTTAAATGAAAATTCTGGAAACCCTTTGTCATGTAGAGGAATAAATCACGAATTTATGATGTTGTAGATGAATAAAATTCTGGAAAAGATGGATTAGGACTATGTTAATGAAATTCCAGGGTTCTTGAAGTTTTATATGAATTTGGGGCTTGTTAATCCATGCTTATTAATGGAAATTTGCATGCTTTACGTAAAAGTTGTATGGAATAGATTTATATAATTAGTAGTATAATTTTCTAGACGTTTGGGTATGGAAAATTAGGATTTGGATGAAGTTTTGTGAGAAAACCCGTAACTGCAAAACTGCAGAATTCGCTATAACTGCTTGATCGATCGATCGAGCCAAGAGCGTCGATCGATCGAGCCCCTAACCTCGATTGATCGACCCCTCCTGGCAGACATAAGTTCCCCTTTTAAAATTGTTTAATTGATTCGAAATGAAGAAAACTCCTTAGACATCCTTGTTAAAATAATTTGGGAGATAATGATGACCAGTAAGATTCATTATTGAATAAGAGAGCTTTAATGTAAGGTGAAATCTATATTTTTGGGATATTTTGCATAAGGGACAATGTAAGTATATATTAAAGGGGAGAGACACGTAAGAGAGAGTTACGTTGGAACATAAATGGATACCTACTGAATTGTACATTTGGAAGAATAGAGTCCATGAGGGTTACGTAGTATGTTGGAAAAACCCTTCGAATTAAAGTTAAAAACGAACCATTATACTTGATAAATAATAATGGGAAAATAAGGATAAATGTTGTGAATGTGGGTTATGGGATAAACCTAAATTGATATAATTAAAGTGGTATATTTATATCATTGTGTATGCATATATTATATACTTGTGAAAATCATGCCCGCGCTACTTGCTATCCCTGAGTTTACCGCGCTGGGACAGTCTTATCTCGAATGGGCCTTCATGGGGGATATTGACTAGTACCCTAGAAGATAGAAATCCTAGGTATAGGCTATCGAATTGGTAGTCACGGTCCTAAGAGACGTGAGGGTATGTACTGACCTCTTGGACTTGGAAACTATACTTCGCCTCAATATTGTTTGTGTATGTATTTATACAGTTAGAGAGTGATTCCGAACTTGTATTCCCTTTAGTACGATTGATACGGGGACTGGATAGCAGAGTATGCCCGCACCATAATTTTTATGTGGGGTGCTGTTAGAATATATATATTATACGAGTATTTAATATATATATGAACTTCTGAAATTTGGGAAACTGCCTACTCTGTTATGGTAAGTAAGACATGTATAATGACTCAGATTTGAAATACTTGTTTTGAAAAGTATAATATGATATTGAAAAGCTTTATGAATCAATAAAGTTAAAATGAGCGTTTTGTACTAAATAAAATTATCCTTTTAAACCATGATGTTGTTAAATCTTAAATCTTGAGAGTCAACTAAGATAAGTTAAATCCTTGGGGAAAGATAGTGTGATATATGATGAGATAAACCATTGGGAAGTTTAGTGCAATAGGAGTGCACATTAGAAGAGAGGTGATAATTTCTCAAGAGAGTGTCGCACTAATATTTTGTTGCATTGGCCTGTATCAATTTAAATACTTGCTAAACGAATTTTTAAATCATATACACTATCGGGCTCTGACCCGTTTCTATTCCTCTTTCTCTCTTGTATATATATGTATATATTACAGGTGCCCAGCCACAGGGGCGTCTTGTTTAGGAACCCTTGGAAGGAACGTGTTGTAGCTTAGGTGGGAGTTGCAGACCACTTGCTTAGACGATTTCATTTACTTGATTCCACTTCTATCATTCTCCTTATTGGGCATGTGTCGCCCTTTCCACTATTTATCTGTTTTATTGGGACATTTGTATTTCAGTTATTTCTAGTACTGTTACTTTGGGATTTATTCAGCATGTATGTTTTACTTTAAGTTTTAAATGCTAGGATTTAGTTGTTGAATGTTTAAATTAATTGGAGTATATGTTCCAGGATTATTGTGGTGTAATTCTTTAAATATTGAATTGTTGTAGATAATTAAATCTTTATTTTCAAAATAAAATTTGGAAAGTAATGTTTAAAAAATGGTTTTGACACTTAGCTTAATTAAATAGGGTGTGAAATTTGGAAAAGTTATTTTTACGACAGTGATGCTATGAATGAACCAACTGTTCACCTTGATTTTAATTTAATAAATGAGTGATCGCCCGGTATTTAATTAGGCGGGGTGTCACACTAGGGCTCTTACATCTTCCAAAACTAAACCCAAGTGATGATTTAAATTTTCCCAAATCACAAATCTCTTCCATTTTGAACTCAACCAACAACCTTTATCTACCCAAAGATTATCCTACATGATTTATAACCATTGTAATTCACAATTTTATCATCAAAACTAAGATTAGGGTTTAAAATCCCATAATTTCCATTTTTGATCCATAAATGAAATTACACAACTATCACACAAATTATTCATCTTAAATAACATATTAGCAAGTAGAAAACTTGCCTTAAAGTTGAAATCTCAGGTTTCCTTGTGTAGTAGCAACAATCCATCTTAAATCTTCAATTTCTCTCTCTTCTTTCTCCATTTTTCACTTCCTCTCTCTTTCTCTACCTTTCTCTCTAGTTGAAGACCTAAAATGAGGAAATTAGAGGATTTAGAAGACTAAAAATCCGGTCTTAAATCTAAAGTTCCCAACATAAGTGGTTAATACCACATTAAAATGATTCGCAAATACGCATTTAAGGTAGAACCAGGTAAAAGTGCCCGAAATACAAAAAAAAACAATATGGCACTTATTTTGACTGTCTCGCACATTCCGGGACTAACTATGCCCTCTAAAATGGCATCCGGTAATTTTATAATCCATTTCGAGTTCCTGTTCCAATTTAACCATAACGTCATTTAAAATACATGACACTATAAAACATGTAACAGAATGATATTTACTTTCACATGCAGTAAATATGCTACAATCTAGTAAATATAACCTTTCACCTCAAAAAATTAATATTTAATCCAGTTCCAACATTTTATATAATTACCTTATGTGGTAAATTAATATAAAATTAGCTTCCTAAAAGTGAGGGTTGTTACAGTTTAAACATGAATTAAGCGACTTATGTGATAATTTTGCATTACTCTGCGGGAATTTAGTGGCATAGTGGAGCTTCTCGATCTTAGACTAAACATAACAACCATTGAACCAATTGTTATCAAATTCAATACCATGTTAGATGATAAAATAATTTGTCATTCAATATCTACATATGATATTTTACAAGAAAATTTGAAGGTGATCCAGTGGATTTATTTCATTCATTAGCTTAACCTTTATCTATCTGGAGAAGAAGTCGACTGCCATCACGAGATACTTGAAGCTCCCTTATGTCTTAGGAAATGGCCCCATTAGGTGTATCTCACACATTATAAAGGGCCAAGATGAGATAATATATATCAGATTTGCTATCGATCTTTGGATGATCACAATAAATTGTTAGTACTTATCGCAACTTTTTGCATATTTAACACAATCCTCATTCATAGTTAAACAGTAGTGGCCTTGCATCTTCATCGTCTTGACCAACAATAGTCATGTTGTGTAATATCCAAAGGATCCTACATGGAATTCTTTGATGAAATATTAAACTTCTTGTGAATTAACGCATTGGAGGAATGGTATTAAGAATCCTCGCTTGATTAACACACCTTCAATAAACACATGCCTCAATACATTGTAATGCAAGCTATTTTTATCTTTTAGGTCGGATTGATCTTCAATAGTCCTCAAGTATAGGAAGATTTATAATGTAATAGATACAGTTCCATAACATGTACATGGTCACACGGCCTTTAAATAGTCTTCTTCAATCTTTGGGTGCATTACGATCTTTATCCAGACAATCGACTCTTATTGCTAAGGATAGCCTAGCTATAGAATTGCATCTTAAGTTCTCTTCTTGAGGGATTATTACCTTCTATTTCACGTCAAATTTTAGTAGTAACTTTATTACCTTCGTTAAATACTTCGTTGTCTTTTCGTTTATTATTTCGTACTTGCCCAATACCTCATTGACAATTTAGTGTCATTCATTATGAGGTGACAACGGCTAATCCCTTAGAGATAATGATAATCCCAGACCCGCTACTAGGGCCACATATTCAGCCTCATTATTAAAATCCACTATGTTAAATCTCAATGCATATTTCACGTTAGTGCCCTCTAACATAAAATGATAAAACCTACTGCACATCTATTTGTACATGAAAAATCATTAACAAATAGTTTCCAAATAGAAGTTACTTCAGCAAAACTTCCTTAAAATAATGAACAATCCTTGAAGATCTTCTTCATTTTTTCTAAATCATGAATGTAACAACCCGCACAATCCAGATATTGGGGTGGCCAACCACCACTGCCAAATTACGCTGAAGCCACTAAATAAATATGATTCTCAGCATGTGACAGATATGATACATATAAAATCAATCCACAAGACAAATGAGAACATGTATGACTATGTGATAATTAAATAAGTGTGTAAAATTAGAAATTTGTGAAGTTAGTCAATTATCACATAGTCATAAGTGTGAAAAATCGAATAGGTTCGGTGTGTAATAATTGATTAAATTACTTCGCAAGATTTCAATCAAACCTTATTTAATTCAGCCCCTAAACAAGCATCTACGTGTGTGTGTGTGTGTCAAACCATAAATAGATAAATCATGCGACAAAATTTTAAGAAAAAATCCCCGCAGGGCAAAACCTTTTATTTCATTATAATAAGTAAATCGCAACTTACACAGATTATAATGAAATACAGTTCACACGAATACCCGCATGCGTCGGTCGGTGTCGTCAGCAATGAATCCACATGCAGCGAACCAACATGGACCAATCCAATCAACAAAGGAAGAACTACAACACTCCTCAATGGCACACAACAATAAAACTTTGTAGAGACTCCCTTAGCAATAAAACGCAGTTTTGGGTTGCAAAGATCTCCCCACAAAGATGAACAAAAATAAAAAGGTGTTCTTGGGTTGCAAAAGGATTCACAAAGGTTTGGAAAAGTTGTGTGAATCAACACATGAGTTTTGGGGCTCAAAAAGGTGAAGACTTGAGATATTTGGACTCTCAAATTCGTCTATAAAAGTCTTACAAAATGGCTCCCCCGAAGTTGGTATTTATAGGGAAACACATGAAGAGTTTCACAAAAAATAAAAACTCTGAAATTCTATCCAGCGTCCAGGGACCTCGAACCGGTTCGGGTACCCTACGAATCGGTTCGCCTCCCAAACCGGTTCGGTCTGGGTTCGGGGAAATTCGCTGGAAAGGGGCTAAACACTTAGAAAAATTCCAAGGCTTTATCTTGGAATTATCTCCATTTTCAAAGGCCCCTAACTTCTTCACCGTAGCTCGGATTAAGGTTTCGTTTCTTCCAGTATCTTTGTTACAGCAAGCTCTTCAACTTTCCAGTTGATCAGTCCTTCAAACGGTGGCTATAAAATTACCAAACTGCCCTTGAACGTCCCTATTAGGCCTTATTTCACTGTTTTGACTTATGTTGCGTACCACTTGCATAAAGACCCTAAAATCTTGGAACGTGAAGTCATTGAGGTAGATGTGGAGCACATGTTGGAGATACTGAATGCTTGATTCCAAAAATTCGGATTGAGGCCGTCCGGTGAGATCGTGTAGAGACGTGTCAAATGTAGCGACTTACGACATATACAAATGAAGCATTTCGGACATGATAAAAAAATCCTTACAAATCTCCACCAATGTCTATGCCGGTACATACATACAAAATCCGAATTATCAAATAACACAATTGCCTATACAAATCTATCCTTCCATGAACCCAAAACTGGAAAAGGTACAAATGAATAGTCTCCATCGTTTGTTCTTCAAATCTTCAGGAATCTCAAATCTTTTCTCATCAGGGTGTGCAATTCAGTGATCATCAGTGTAGTACCTACACACATGAGAAAAAGAAAAATACCAAGTGACGTATCGAGTTTGAAATGAGATAAATATAGATACCAATAAATGATAAGCATGAGTCAAATCTCAAAACTCCCCCAAAATTAAAACTCCCCCAAAATAAGATAATTCTTTCTCCCCATTTTTATGATGTCCCCAAATAGACAAAGAAGAAGAATGAATCAAACAAGCAAAATCGGAGTGTCACGGTATTCAAAACAAAGCATCAAATAATATGGCAAATGTGCTGTTGCACGAAGATGCTCAAACAAACTTTTCAGAAACTATTTTTGATTTTTCAAATTTTTATACAAAAAAATAAGTACCAATTTGAAAAAAATAAAACATGATACAAAAATCACAATATGGATTTAAACTCGAACAACCAAGTCATGGAAATGGAATGAATGGGTGTGAACACATTCGATATGTAAATCAACTCAATCAATCATATGTGCACGATGGATATGTGTACCCCTAACGAAAGAGCATCAAAAGTATCCTTAGGTGTAAAAAATTTGTTGAATTTATATGACATCGTCTTATGCAAATCAACAAATCAATGTTAAAGTGATTTCCACACCAATAACGTCCAAAACTATGTAGCGCATATTCAAGCAATTTCAAGGATGTGCAAACCCATTTTAAAATCTCCAACCAAACTCCCTCATATATATTTTCATTTAGAGGTGTTAAACTAAATTCTCAAACTTTGGAGTATTAGTGCAAAAACCTAAATGGCCCATAATTTGGCATGAATTTCTTTTTATTGCCTTTAAAATTTTTCGGGCTCTTTTAAACCTCATTGGACCCCGGATAATAAAATTCCCCCATTTTTAGGTCCAATTTAACGGTGGCTTAGTATTCGCAAAGGAAAAATGAACCTTTTGCAGTCTTTCCCCGTTTTCAAACAAAACATACAAACTCACAAAACGGTTTTTTATATGCACATTTTTCTTATAAAAATTATATCGCGCTTGGATCGTTTTAAGGACAGGATTGAAGTTAAAACACCCAACCAACATGTGATAAGACAAGCACAATAATCAAACAAATCCGTGCATGTGTGTAATAAAGGAAACATGAGTCAAACATGTAGGAAGTAACACTTAATTACACCTTAATGACTCCAAACATTATAAAGCAGAAGGATGAATTGACATATTGTCTCAAAACACTATCAAATAGTCACATGAAAATAATCGAATGATGTCGTGACTCGGTCATCCTAAGTCTTCATCCATAAATGGTGCAAACAAAATACAAAAATCTTTTTGGATTTTTCAAAAAATTTATCAAAAATAAAATCTTTTTGTATTTTTCCCAATTTTTCCAAAAAAAAAAAATATACAAAAAGTACATGTCAACACACTAGAAAATATATAACATGAAACCTCAACTAGTGTATAACAAACATGAAAACACAATCATCTATATGATATGGCAAGAGAATAATCATGTGCAAGCAAACGAGAATCAACTTGTCTAAAATCTAGCGTATCCAAAAGTGATTGCCTAACCCAAATAGATGTGAAACGTCGTGTAGGGGATTTTGGAACCTCGGGAACACTAGACATAAATTTCCTAGGACATTTTCCAAGATCAAAACAAAAATGCCTAAGGTGACCTTTCCGACCACAATACGAACATGTGTAAATAGGTCGAATGGCACCTATGTGTTGACCTTTTCTAACATCTTGATAATTGGTTGACCCTCTAAAACAAATAATGGTTTTGGCTTTAGCATTAGAAGCATGGGAATAAGATGTGCCATTACCATCACTATCAAACCTACTTGAGTCTGTCAAATTATTTTTTAATTTCAAAATTTTTGACTCAAGCAAAGAATTAGACTCTTCCAAATTTAGGGACACCTTTTTCAAGTTTTCAATAATTCCTAAAAGCGTATCTATCCCTCCCTCAATTAAATCAAACATTTTCCTAAGAGTCTTTTCACGTGCCACGAACTCATTGACTAAAATATTTTTCTCCTCTTTGGCACAAACACAAACCTTCGAATTTTCAAGGTCCTCCAATTCCTTTTCTAAAAATAAGACCCTATCATCACTCTCCTTTTTAGCAATTTTCAAGGAATCAAAATCAATACACTAATTACCAAAGTGCTCATGACAAATGTCACTTTGAGTTTGGAACTCTTGCAAATATTCAATCTTACTTTTAAAGAGAGAATTTTCTTTTTCCAAAACTTTAATTCTTTCACAAAGTTTCAAATTCAAACTTTTTAAATTTTCTGCATGGTCATGAATTTTTTCAAAAATAGGCTCCTCATTAAATGGGCGTTCCTTTGGAAAAATAGCGATTATTCACAAAATTGATTTTTAAAAAAATAATATCACACAATTTTTTGTGGAAAATAGGAATATGCTATAAATTAGCGTAACCTGCTCTGATACTAATTTGAGAACACGTATGACTATGTGATAATTAAATAACTGTGTCAAATTAGAAATTTGCGAAGTTAATCAATTAGCACATAGTCATAAGTGTGAAAAATCGAATAGGTTCGGTGTGTGATAATTGATTAAATTAATTCGCAAGATTCTTGAACTCAGCAAGAGAATACACGATGTACCCTCCAAGGACTCGCTGCCCAATCAACAAAGAAGAACCACAGCACTCCTCAATGACACACAGTTATAACACTTTTTAGCGACTCCCTCAGCAGTGACACGCCGCCCTCGGTTGCAAAGATCTCTCCACAAAGGTTTGAACAAACACAAGGTTGTGTTTGGGGTTACCAAAAAGATTCACAAAGGTTTGGTAATTGTGTGAATCAAAACATGAGTCTTGGGACTCAAAAATATGAAGACTAGAGGTATTTGGACTCTCAAAAAACGTCTTCCAAAGTCTTACAAAACGGCTCTCCCGAAGTTGCTATTTATAGGGAAACACATGAAGAGTTTCAGAAAAAATAAAAACTCTGAAATTCTATCCAGCGTCCAGGGACCTCGAACCGGTTTGGGTACCCTACGAACCGGTTCGCCCCCCGAACCGGTTCGGTCTGGGTTCAGGTAAATTCGCTGGAAAAGGGATAAACACTTAGAAAAATTCCAAGGCTTTGTCTTGGAATTATCTCCATTTTCAAAGGGCCATAACTTCTTCACCGTTGCTCGGATTGAGGTGCCGTTTCTTCCAATATCTTTGTTGCGGAAATCTCTTAAACTTTCCAGTTGACCGGTCCTTCAAATGGTGGCTATAAAATTACCAAATTTCCCTTGAACTTCCTTATTAGCCCTTATTTCACTGTTTTGACTTATCTTGCGTACCACTTGCATTAAGACCCTAAAATCTTGGAACGTGAAGTCAATGAGGAAGATGTGGAACACATGTTGGAGATAATGAATGCTTGATTCCCAGAATTTGGATTGAGGCCATCGTGTGAGATCGTGTAGAGACGTGCCAAATGTAGCAGCTTACGACATATACAAATGAAACATTTCGGACATGATAACAAAATCCTTACAAATCTCCCCATATGTCTATGCCGGTACATACATAAAAAATCCGAATTATCAAATAACACAATTACCTATACAAATCTACCCTTCAATGAACCCAAAACTGGAAAAGGTACAAATGAATAGTCTCCATCGTTTGTTCTTCAAATCTTCAGGAATCTCAAATCTTTTCTCATCAGGGTGTGGAATTCAGTGATCATCAGTGTAGTACCTACACACATGAGAAAAAGAAAAAATACCAAGTGACATATCGAGTTTGAAATGAGATGATGTGTCGTGTTTGAAATGAGATAAACATAGATACCAATAAATGATAAGCATAAGTCAAATCTCAAAACTCCCACAAAATTAAAACTCCGCCAAAATAAGATAATTCTTTCTCCCCATTTTTATGATGTCCCCAAATAGACATATAAGAAGAATGAATCAAACAAGCAAAATCGGGGTGTCACGGTATTCAAAACAAAGCATCAAATAATATGGCAAACGTGCTCTTGCACGAAGATGCTCAAACAAACTTTTCAGAAAATATTTTTGATTTTTCAAATTTTTATACAAAAAAAATAAGTACCAATTTGAAAAAAATAAAACATGATACATAAATCACACCGTGGATTTAAACTCGAACAACCAAGTCATGGAAATGGAATGAATGGGTGTGAACACATTCGATAGGTAAATCAACTCAATCAATCATATGTGCACGATGCATATGTGTACCCCTAACGAAAGAGCACCAAAATTATCCTTTGGTGTAAAAAAATTGTTGAATTTAGATGACATCGTCTTATGCAAATCAACAAATCAAAGTTAAAGTGATTTCCACACCAATAACGTCCAAAACTATGTAGCGCATATTCAAGCAATTTCCAGGATGTGCAAACCCGTTTTAAAATCTCCAACCAAACTCCCTCATATATATTTTCATCTAGAGGTGTTAAACTAAATTCTCAAACTTTGGAGAATTAGTGCAAAAACCTAAATGGCCCATAATTTGGCATGAATTTCTTTTTATTGCCTTTAAAATTTTTCGGGCTCTTTTAAACCTCATTGGACCCCGGATAATAAAATTCCCCCATTTTTAGGTCCAATTTAACGGTGGCTTAGTATTCGCAAAGGAAAAATGAACCTTTTGCAGTCTTTCCCCGTTTTCAAACAAAACATACAAACTCACAAAATGGTTTTTTATATGCACATTTTTCTTATAAAAATTATATCGCGCTTGGATCGTTTTAAGGACAGGATTGAAGTTAAAACACCCAACCAACATGTGATAAGACAAGCACAATAATCAAACAAATCCGTGCATGTGTGTAATAAAGGAAACATGAGTCAAACATGTAGGAAGTAACACTTAATTACACCTTAATGACTCCAAACATTATAAAGCAGAAGGATGAATTGACATATTGTCTCAAAACACTATCAAATAGTCACATGAAAATAATCGAATGATGTCGTGACTCGGTCATCCTAAGTCTTCATCCATAAATGGTGCAAACAAAATACAAAAATCTTTTTGGATTTTTCAAAAAATTTATCAAAAATAAAATCTTTTTGTATTTTTCCCAATTTTTCCAAAAAAAAAAAAAATATACAAAAAGTACATGTCAACACACTAGAAAATATATAACATGAAACCTCAACTAGTGTATAACAAACATGAAAACACAATCATCTATATGATATGGCAAGAGAATAATCATGTGCAAGCAAACGAGAATCAACTTGTCTAAAATCTAGCGTATCCAAAAGTGATTGCCTAACCCAAATAGATGTGAAACGTCGTGTAGGGGATTTTGGAACCTCGGGAACACTAGACATAAATTTCCTAGGACATTTTCCAAGATCAAAACAAAAATGCCTAAGGTGACCTTTCCGACCACAATACGAACATGTGTAAATAGGTCGAATGGCACCTATGTGTTGACCTTTTCTAACATCTTGATAATTGGTTGACCCTCTAAAACAAATAATGGTTTTGGCTTTAGCATTAGAAGCATGGGAATAAGATGTGCCATTACCATCACTATCAAACCTACTTGAGTCTGTCAAATTATTTTTTAATTTCAAAATTTTTGACTCAAGCAAAGAATTAGACTCTTCCAAATTTAGGGACACCTTTTTCAAGTTTTCAATAATTCCTAAAAGCGTATCTATCCCTCCCTCAATTAAATCAAACATTTTCCTAAGAGTCTTTTCACGTGCCACGAACTCATTGACTAAAATATTTTTCTCCTCTTTGGCACAAACACAAACCTTCGAATTTTCAAGGTCCTCCAATTCCTTTTCTAAAAATAAGACCCTATCATCACTCTCCTTTTTAGCAATTTTCAAGGAATCAAAATCAATACACTAATTACCAAAGTGCTCATGACAAATGTCACTTTGAGTTTGGAACTCTTGCAAATATTCAATCTTACTTTTAAAGAGAGAATTTTCTTTTTCCAAAACTTTAATTCTTTCACAAAGTTTCAAATTCAAACTTTTTAAATTTTCTGCATGGTCATGAATTTTTTCAAAAATAGGCTCCTCATTAAATGGGCGTTCCTTTGGAAAAATAGCGATTATTCACAAAATTGATTTTTAAAAAAATAATATCACACAATTTTTTGTGGAAAATAGGAATATGCTATAAATTAGCGTAACCTGCTCTGATACTAATTTGAGAACACGTATGACTATGTGATAATTAAATAACTGTGTCAAATTAGAAATTTGCGAAGTTAATCAATTAGCACATAGTCATAAGTGTGAAAAATCGAATAGGTTCGGTGTGTGATAATTGATTAAATTAATTCGCAAGATTCTTGAACTCAGCAAGAGAATACACGATGTACCCTCCAAGGACTCGCTGCCCAATCAACAAAGAAGAACCACAGCACTCCTCAATGACACACAGTTATAACACTTTTTAGCGACTCCCTCAGCAGTGACACGCCGCCCTCGGTTGCAAAGATCTCTCCACAAAGGTTTGAACAAACACAAGGTTGTGTTTGGGGTTACCAAAAAGATTCACAAAGGTTTGGTAATTGTGTGAATCAAAACATGAGTCTTGGGACTCAAAAATATGAAGACTAGAGGTATTTGGACTCTCAAAAAACGTCTTCCAAAGTCTTACAAAACGGCTCTCCCGAAGTTGCTATTTATAGGGAAACACATGAAGAGTTTCAGAAAAAATAAAAACTCTGAAATTCTATCCAGCGTCCAGGGACCTCGAACCGGTTTGGGTACCCTACGAACCGGTTCGCCCCCCGAACCGGTTCGGTCTGGGTTCAGGTAAATTCGCTGGAAAAGGGATAAACACTTAGAAAAATTCCAAGGCTTTGTCTTGGAATTATCTCCATTTTCAAAGGGCCATAACTTCTTCACCGTTGCTCGGATTGAGGTGCCGTTTCTTCCAATATCTTTGTTGCGGAAATCTCTTAAACTTTCCAGTTGACCGGTCCTTCAAATGGTGGCTATAAAATTACCAAATTTCCCTTGAACTTCCTTATTAGCCCTTATTTCACTGTTTTGACTTATCTTGCGTACCACTTGCATTAAGACCCTAAAATCTTGGAACGTGAAGTCAATGAGGAAGATGTGGAACACATGTTGGAGATAATGAATGCTTGATTCCCAGAATTTGGATTGAGGCCATCGTGTGAGATCGTGTAGAGACGTGCCAAATGTAGCAGCTTACGACATATACAAATGAAACATTTCGGACATGATAACAAAATCCTTACAAATCTCCCCATATGTCTATGCCGGTACATACATAAAAAATCCGAATTATCAAATAACACAATTACCTATACAAATCTACCCTTCAATGAACCCAAAACTGGAAAAGGTACAAATGAATAGTCTCCATCGTTTGTTCTTCAAATCTTCAGGAATCTCAAATCTTTTCTCATCAGGGTGTGGAATTCAGTGATCATCAGTGTAGTACCTACACACATGAGAAAAAGAAAAAATACCAAGTGACATATCGAGTTTGAAATGAGATGATGTGTCGTGTTTGAAATGAGATAAACATAGATACCAATAAATGATAAGCATAAGTCAAATCTCAAAACTCCCACAAAATTAAAACTCCGCCAAAATAAGATAATTCTTTCTCCCCATTTTTATGATGTCCCCAAATAGACATATAAGAAGAATGAATCAAACAAGCAAAATCGGGGTGTCACGGTATTCAAAACAAAGCATCAAATAATATGGCAAACGTGCTCTTGCACGAAGATGCTCAAACAAACTTTTCAGAAAATATTTTTGATTTTTCAAATTTTTATACAAAAAAAATAAGTACCAATTTGAAAAAAATAAAACATGATACATAAATCACACCGTGGATTTAAACTCGAACAACCAAGTCATGGAAATGGAATGAATGGGTGTGAACACATTCGATAGGTAAATCAACTCAATCAATCATATGTGCACGATGCATATGTGTACCCCTAACGAAAGAGCACCAAAATTATCCTTTGGTGTAAAAAAATTGTTGAATTTAGATGACATCGTCTTATGCAAATCAACAAATCAAAGTTAAAGTGATTTCCACACCAATAACGTCCAAAACTATGTAGCGCATATTCAAGCAATTTCCAGGATGTGCAAACCCGTTTTAAAATCTCCAACCAAACTCCCTCATATATATTTTCATCTAGAGGTGTTAAACTAAATTCTCAAACTTTGGAGAATTAGTGCAAAAACCTAAATGGCCCATAATTTGGCATGAATTTCTTTTTATTGCCTTTAAAATTTTTCGTGCTCTTTTAAACCTCATTGGACCCCGGATAATAAAATTCCTCCATTTTTAGGTGCAATTTAATGGTGGCTTAGTATTCGCAAAGGCAAAATGAACCTTTCGTAGCCTTTCCCCGTTTTCAAACAAAACATACAAACTCACAAAAAGGCTTTTTATATGCACATTTTCTTTATAAAAATTATATCGCGTTTGGATCGTTTTAAGGACAGGATTGAAGCTAAAACACCCAACCAACCTGTGATAAGAAAAGCACAATAATCAAACAAATCCGTGCATGTGTTCAATAAAGGAAACATGAGTCAAACATGTAGGAAGTAACACTTAATTACATCTTAATGACTCCAAACATTATAAAGTACAAGGATGAATTGACCTATTGTCTCAAAACACTATCAAATAGTCACATGAAAATAATGGAATGATGTTGTGACTCGGTCATCCTAAGTCTTCATCCATAAACGGTGCAAACAAAATACAAAAATCTTTTTGGATTTTTCAAAAAAATTATCAAAAAGAAAATCTTTTTGTATTTTTCACAACTTTTTCAAAAAAAAAATAAAACATACAAAAAGTACATGTCAACACACTATCAAATATATAACATGGAACCTCAACTAGTGTATAACAAACATGCAAACACAATCATCTATATGATATGGCAAGAGAAGAATCACGTGCAAGCAAACGAGAATCAACTTGTCTAAAATCTA
The DNA here is from genome assembly GCA_949130495.1 of Sambucus nigra. Lineage (NCBI taxonomy): Eukaryota > Viridiplantae > Streptophyta > Magnoliopsida > Dipsacales > Adoxaceae > Sambucus > Sambucus nigra. The sequence continues at coordinate 316,706,771 of OX422215.1, read as the reverse complement.
GTGTATCCAAAAGTGATTTTCTAACCCAAATAGATGTGAAATGTCGTGTAGGGGATTTGGGAACCAGGGGAACACTAGACATAAATGTCCTAGGACATTTTCCAAGATCAAAACAAAAATGCATAAGGTGACCTTTTCGACTACAGTATGAATATGTGCAAACGGGTGGAACGGCACCTATGGGTTGACCTTCTCTAACATCCTGAAAGTTGGTTGACCCTCTAAAACAAATAATGGTTTTGACTTTAGCATTAAAAGCATGAGAACAAGATGAGACATTACCATCACTATCAAACCTACTTGAGTCTGTCAAATTATTTTTTAATTTCAAATTTTTTTACTCAAGCATAGAATTAGCTCTTCCAAATCAAGGGACGCCTTTTTCAAGTTTTCAATAATTCCTAAAAGCGTATCTCTCACTCCCTCAATTAAAGCAAACTTTTTCCTAAGAGTCTTTTCACGTTCCATGAGCTCATTGACTAAAATATTTTTCTCCTCTTTGGCACAAACACAAACCATCGAATTTTTAAGGTCCTCCAATTCCTTTTCTAAAAATAAGACCCTATCACCACTCTCCTTTATGGCAATTTTCAAAGAATCAAAATCAAAACACAAATTACCAAACTGCTCACGACAAATATCACTTTGAGTTTGGAACTCTTGCAAATATTCAATCTTACTTTTAAAGAGAAAATTTTCTTTTTGAATCACTTTAGTTCTTTTGCAAAGTTACAAATTCAATATTTTAAAATTTTCTACATGGTCGTGAATTTTTTCAAAAATAGGCTCCTCATTAAATGGGAGTTCCGTTGGAAAAATTGCGATTTTTCACAAAATTAATTTTTAAAAAAACAATATCACACAACTTTTTGTGGAAAATAGGAATACGCGATAAATTAGCGTAACCTGCTCTGATACCAATTTGAGAACACGTATGACTATCTGATAATTAAATAAGTGTGTCAAATTAGAAACTTGCGAAGTTAATCAATTATCACATAGTCATAAGTGTGAAAAATCGAATAGGTTCGGTGTGTGATAATTGATTAAATTAATTCGCAATATTCTTGAACTCAGCAAGAGAATACATGATGTACTCTCCAAGGACTCGCTGCCCAATCAACAAAGAATAACCGTAGCACTGCTCAATGACATGCAATCATAACACTTCGTAGAGACTCCCTCAGTAATGACACGCATCCCTCGGTTGCAAAGATCTCTCCACAAAGGTTTGAACAAACACAAGGTTGTGTTCTTGGGTTACCAAAAAGATTCACAATGGTTTGGCAATTGTGTGAATCAAAACATGAGTCTTGGGACTCAAAAATATGAAGACTAGAGGTATTTGGACTCTCAAAAAATGTCTTCCAAAGTCTTACAAAACTGCTCCCCCGAAGTTGGTATTTATAGGGAAACACATGAAGTGTTTCAGAAAAAATAAAAACTCAGAAATTCTATCCAGCGTACAGGGACCTCGAACTGGTTCGGGTACTCTACGAACCGGTTCGCCCCTAGAACCGGTTCGGTCTTGGTTCGTGGAAATTCTCTGGAAAGCGGCTAAACACTTGGAAAAATTCCAAGGCTTTATCTTAGAATTATCTCCATTTTCAAAGGGCCATAACTTCTTCACCGTAGCTCGGATTGAGGTGTCGTTTCATCCAATATCTTTGTTGCGGCAAGATATTCAACTATCCGGTTGTCCTGTCCTCTGGATGATGGATGTAAAATTACCAAATTTCCCTTGAACTTCCCTATCAGGTCTTGTTTCACTGTTTTGACTTCTCTTGCGTACCACTTGCATAAAGACCCTAAAATCTTGGAACGTGAAGTAGTTGAGGAAGATGTGGAACACATGTTGGAGATAATGAATGCTTGATTCCCAGAATTCAGATTGAGGCCTTAGTGTGAGATCATGTAGAGACGTGCCAAATGTAGTGGCTTACGACATATACAAATGAAACATTTCGGACATGATAAAAATGTCCTTACAATAAATAATAATCAATCCCAAATAATAATAGTATTATAAAAACCATCAGATGCTAAACCCTAATTAAGTCCAATATCTAAAATATCCATTAATTTAAAATTTGAATAATAAACCAACCATAAATACTCCAACTGAAATCCTCAAACAACTTTGGAACCGAATGGCCCAAAAAAATCCAAGTGAAGTCTCATAATGAAATATGACGGAAAGGAAAGAACTAAACAAAATAAAACAGTAAAGTAAATCAACTCCAGTTGCACCTCCAAACGAATATCTCCAAATAGTCAGATGCATCTTCTCTAAGACGTACCAAGAAAATATTAGTTAATGGGCAAGGTCAAAGCCCCGAGCATGAATACACACTACTCCCCTCAAATAGGATTCGTGAACCCAGACAGTAGCATTATACGCAATAAATATCACAATAAAGTATTTTAATTAATACGAGATGATTAAATGCAAGAAATGTAAATCATTAACCACTCCTAAAGATTCCTTATAAAGTTCACAACAATATCATTTTAAATATCCCACAGTCCTAAGGTTCTAATTTAATTAAATTAACCTAAATTATCTTATTTCTTAATCCTTACTTTAATTAAGTATAACGATCGTCTCGCCTTGGGTGATTTCTCCACCAAAATAAACATCCCCTCATCAAAATGCCCGCTGATCCGTTTAAACTTTTGACCGCTATTGATTGACGAGTTTCCACACACGATACATCATAAAACACCGACTGGCCTATTTAAACTATCGTCCCTCGCAGATTATCTCACCAATATATTTTAATACATGTCTTATTATCTTAGGTTTTAATTCTCAGTTCTCAATTTCACAACTTTCAAATTACCCCACCCTTTTAATCGATGGGAGATCCTTAAATTACCCCTTAGTCCCACACCTAAGGGTCCCCAATTACACATATGTCCTATACAACATATATGATGAATCACCAACATAAAACACATCTTAATATCATTCTTAGGCTAACAAAATGACAATAAAATGTAAAAATATGCCCAACCCCGAAATATCAAACTCCCACGAATTTACACTAATTAGTCCCATACCTAGTACGCATAAATTTTAACCAAGACCTACCCACTAGTCCCATGCCTAGTAAGCATCCTAAAAATAGTATTGAGCAATATACTACCCAAAATCCCCTCGTCCTCGTGATGGAAAAAATTATAAAAACAAATCACACAATACACAATTCAATATGCACAACATAGCAATTTAATCATAAAGGTTCCAATTTAATTTAAATCAATTAATAACACCGTTGTTGATTTCAACACAATTAATTCCACTGAATAATGTTAAATTAATTAACAAGCAGTCATATTCCCCTACGTCATAATCATCCTCTTTTATAAGTCATCTAATTTTTTGTAAGTGTGAACGCATCCTAGTAATCATATAAATAATCCCATAAAAATTCTACATGAATAATCTCACCTACGCACCCAAGGGTTTCAAAGATTTATTCATATTTAAAAGTTTTATAAAAGTGATCCCAAAATTTAGTGTTCACTTTCTGTAATTAAGTTACTAATTGCTTTTAAGAAAAATATGCAATTAAGGGTTTAGGTGACATTTAAAACGCATATTACTAACGAAAAGGAATAGAGTGTTCATGCCTGTAAAATCATTGGATGAAAATTTTGAATACTCGATTGTGTTCGTCTCGCAAAAATAAGCAAGTTTTGTTCTTGGGCCTTTCCGAAAATATGATTCTTAAACCTCCCAAAATATGATTAAAGTTTTGTTTAAGGGAGGTTTGAAGTTAAAATATAAGGGTCCGAGCATTATACTTTGTGTAGGGAAAAGAGAGGTTGGAAACAAAAATGGCGTGACCTTTTTGAAAAAAGTGGGTCAAGATTCTTTTTATAAAGTGAGATAAAAGAGTCCCACTTATTGGTAACTCTAAAAACAATTGATAAAAAAATATTTTACGGGACCCAATTAATCCATGCATGTCCCAAACAAAGTGGAGGTGGCTAACTCTAAGATTTCATGCGTAACCCAACAACTTTCAAAGTATCCTCTTACATCATCCTCAAGTACAAAGAAGCAAAAGTGTAAAGAATGAATATAAAAAATAAAGAAAGGACTTGGCTAACAAAAGAGTAAGGAAACAATTAGAAGAAAATAAAATAAAATAAAAATGACTCATGTCTCAATTTGGGACCCAAGCGCCTAGTAGAAGAAAAAAAGTCAAGCATCTCTTTCTCTCTCTCACCTCAAGTAGTACAAGAACACATTTTTTTATTTAATACTAAAAATTTTATAAAGATTCCATTTCTTTGTTTTATGCTAAAAGTCAAATATTTGGAGATCCAAATTTATAAATTAAGAATTTACCCTTACGTAAAACCAAATTTGTAAATCACTGGATAACTAACTAAATGTATAAATGTTTATTCAATTATATATAAAAAAATTGAATCCCCATCATATATTTTATATTTAATAAATTTCGATTCATACAGTCATTTAATTTAAATAGTCCACCTATTAATTGCCAAAAATTTAATTTCGGCCAAAATACCTTTTCGACTTTTTAATTTAAAACACATTATTTAAGTTTTAAAATTTCCAAGTGTTACAATGAACCCTTTTTACCAAACTTGTGGAGGATTATGCCTTGTTAGTGGCTATAGTTTATGCAACTTTGGCCATTTTCTACTTTTCTTTGCATCCTACCCCTTGAATGTTGTCCTCGCCTCGTACATCATAGAAAGTTCACCCAACTGAATAGCTCATGACATTTTCATGTCGGACTTCTCAATGTTATGAATAACCTGTCTTAAAGGATGATTAGTATATATGTTGATGCAAAAAGCTAGACTAGATCTAATTATTTGATCATAGATAAATAAGTAAATAAAATAGACACAAAAGATTTTTAAAGTGGTTCGGCTAAAGGGAAAAGCCTATGTTCACTGTTGTGTATTGTCTTGACTTTGTTCATGTGTCTACCTTTCGATGTAGGGATTACAATGCATCTATATCCCCGAGGGTGTAGAAGCGTCAGAATATTAAAGGATGGAATGCCTTCATAAAATAGGCATTTACATCAGTACAATGTTCATAATGTATACAATTATTGGCACTTTTCTAACGACGTTGGTCTATCATCCTGCTGTTAATCAACCTTCTTTTGCATGTTGGTCGGCAATCTACCGGTTGGTTGGCATTCTTGGACTTAACCGGGTAATAAGTCTTGGTGACTAGGAATGATGCCACGTTGGATGACACATTATCTTTTATAACTGGTCCACGTAATAGGATAATTTTTTATATTAATAGAAGCCGCCAATGTTTCATGCTTGAGGTTTTTGGCGAGAATATGTAATAATCATTTCTTAAAGTTGCCCAGGAAATAATTATGAGGTTTGGTCGGCTATCGACTTCCCATACTTATAAAATTATTGGTTCAACTATGGGCACATGACTCAGATGGAATTTTTATAATTATCCAATGTTTTAACAGATCATTTTTTTGCAAGAATGTCTTTTTTGACTTTAGCTGCCAACAGTTCAATCAAATCTTCCTTTAATCATTACTTTTACCTTTTTTCGAGGCAATCTATAAAAGGCAAGAAAACCAAATTTGTCTTCTACCTCAAACTTTCTGATTTTCTACTGCTATCATTTTGAGCTCTCTGTGCGATTATTTCCTCTATTCTTCAGTTCTTGCTGAATCCTCAAATTCTTGTAAGAATCTTCTCTCTTTTCTTTTTCTTCATCTTTGAATATTGTTTATTCTATAACTTCTCTAGAGGAATTTAGGAATGAGTGGAATATCCCTTCCTGGGTGAATTTGGAAATACCCAGTCCTCCTACAAACCTTTTTTCTTCATCTGAGGGCCATTGGATTCTTTCTATTTTTATTACTGAGTGTGGGTTCACGTTTCCCCCAAACCCATTATGTCTTAAATTTTTCCAGTATTTTGATGTGGCCCCTACTTGAGTATCCCCTAACACTTGAAGAGTGGTTAATTGGTTTCATAGATTAAATCATCTCCATGGGACTCATACCGGGATCCCATAAATCATGTTTTGCTGTAAGCGAGTCATAAGTGATACTACTTATTATTTAAAGACTAGGGATGTGAATAGGGCTTTAATTGTTAACCTCCCTAACTCCAATAAAGATTACTTCGATAATGGGGTAATTGTAAAAAATTTGGCAACATGCTCCCATAATTGGCAATGATGAGTACCAAGGGAACAAATGCCCACAATATGGCAATGGAATAGGTTGCAATCAATGTATCTAAATATTTTTTCACATTTTACTAATTGTTGATACTAACCTTTATATGTTGATTTTGGTTGCAGTTGATCAGAAGAGGAAGTGTCTCAAAAAGGGTGACGTCAATCTCAGGTAATTGAAGTTTATTTGGGGAATACATCAAAAATAGGGGAGGATCACATTAGGTCGGCTTCGTACCTAATGGAATATAAAAATACAATCACCTCCTTTGTTTTTCACCCAATTGTTGTTGTTTATTCCCCCTTGATTGACCTTTATCAAGACCATATCTCTACTTTATCTTCCACTACATCTGATAGTGTTGAATTTGATGTTTCCCCATCCTCTTCCATTGATTTAGACTTGCCACTTGCCACAGCCACGAGGAATAGGAAATTCCTCAATATTTCGGGTGACATTGTTGCTCCTAGATCATCCAATCAAACTAGTGATGGGGCCCAGACTAAAGAAGAAGTTGGGAAGAAGCCCAAGCTAAGAAACATGACAAGGCCCTGCTCAAATGCTTATAGGGAGTTGGTCGACTTATCTGGTTCTGGATTACTAATGGCCAAGTTTGGCAAGATAACTAATAAAGTCTAGTACATTTCCAAACCACAGGGGTGCTACTTCTGCAATGCCCCGATCAAGAAATTATAAAAGGATTTCCCAAAGTCTTGCTCTGGTAAATATTATTATTTCTTCTTCTTTTACTCATCTCTTTTCTACCTCTTATACTAACTTGCTCTAATTTCATTTTTCAGTTATTGGTCGACCTTAAGAATAGGTTAGAGAAGGATGATGTTCTACATTCTTCAAATGAAGTTGATGAGGCCTTTAAAGTGTTGAAGAAGTCTGTGCTTGACTCCCAACAAACATTATCTAATCAGAAAAATTAATGCAAGACGAAAATAAAGACTATAGAGGATGATGCTATAGCTACTCGGGGGCAGGTTGCTGATTTGTAGAAAAATTTAGATGATGAGAAGGCCATAAGGTTGAAAGCCAAGGAATATTCTTTCAACAGGTGTTATGACAAGGCTATCGGAAATGCTTATGCACAAATTGAATTTTCTAAGAAGAAATGCCTAAAGTATGGTTGGTCCGTAGCCCTTGTAGAGGTTGGAACTTCCCAAGACATTGAGTTATTTCTTAAGCATAATCCTGGGTCTCCTACTAACATGGATGAGAAGATTGAGGATGATGGAGGGTCACATGAATCTACACTTATTTTGAAATCTACCCACTAACTCCAGGTAGCTGACTCTTCAATCCTTCCTGCTGGGGACTAATCTAATCTGTCTCCTCTTATTTCCAATCCTTCTGGTTCTACTTTTGACAAAAAGAAAGTGGAGATTTACAAGATGAGCAGTTTTTGTACTTGTAATCGACATTTATCAATGAAAAGGAACAATACTTTACATTTTTTTTCTTCTTCTGTTGTTCATTGAAAATTTTTCTTACTTCTTTATAGTTCATGGATAAATTGGATCAATTTTCTTCAACTGACTCTGAGCTTCTTCAAAGATGCAATGATCTCTTCAAGGCTGGTCCGTTGACTTTGATCGAGGAAAAATTATCTATGTTTCTCAAAGAGGATTCCTTAAATCAAGCTAGAGAAGCCTAACTTTACTTAAAATGTCGTCTTTGTAATGACCCCATTTTCTTATGCCAATATATAATTGTATTTTTCATTTTTGTCACACTTACTATCTAATAATGATACATTATTACATATATGATATTCCGAGTTCTTAATATGACAAAGGCCATTTTAAAATTTGAGGAATCAACGGTAAAATGGGTCAAATTGAGATTTTATGGCACATCCTAAGCTAAGTGATAAGTTTTGGGGTAGAAAATGTAATTTTATGAAACTTTAGGGACTTAGTTTTAATAAAGAAATTTTAGGGACCAAAATGAAAAATAAAATGGGCCTTTTCATAAATAAAATACTTTTAGGGACCTATAAGAAATATTGAAAATATATGGTGAGAAATTACCAAAATTCCCTTCAGGTGCAAAATGACCCTTATACCCTTAATAACTTTCCATCTCATGCTTGGTTTTGACACCTCCACCGTGCACGTGTCGTCATTAGAGGAGAAGCCAAAACACGTGTTGTCGTTAGAGGAGAAGCTAAAACATGTGTCGCAGTTCGGTGAAATAAGACTGTAAGACCCCTCTGATACGCGACACTTCTACGCTGACTCATCGTTGTAAAGTCTTGGTCAGCTAGACACGTGTCAATACCGTGATATCTTTAGAAAACTACAAATATGGCCTTTGGGATCATTTGAAACTCACACCAATTCCTTGAGAATTATAGAAAGAAATAGTGATAGAAAGTGTGAGAAAGTTTAAGAAGAAGTTCTTAGGGATATTCATCTTAAGGTAATCTTAATGTTATAATGCATCTTTATAGTTTTAATTTATTGTTTTATAGCTTTGCTTAGTAGTTATTCTGGTAAAATACAATAAAGAATTCACTAATCAAAACTTAAAATTTAGAAGAAATCCAAGTTGATTTTACTTTCAATATATGTAAACTTATTTGAAATTATACGCTTTTAAAAATTATTCTTTTTAAAGAAGTTGCTCGTTATTATGGAATCCCATTTAAGTAATTCCAAAGTCAGGCCAAGTGAAATTCTGTCTAGATGAGATGCTATTTAAGTGGTGCCCCTGTAACCCTCCATCTCTACTGGGAATGAATCCGGAAATGTTATGTCTAGATAAGATGGTATTTAAGTGGTGCACCTATGATCCTCCATCTCTATTGGGAACCGACTGATGAGTAAGGACTTTGAATTGAATTCTTTAATTATGATCAATGAGTTTTAAAAGTTAACAAATAAGGATTCAGTAATCCTTTAAAATAAGAGGTTATGATAGTATAAGCTGAACCTTAGAACGTGTACTTAAATCTTTATCAGATTAACGTGTGATCGAAGACCAATACCAGTAAATTTGACCTCCATTTTGGGTGAGTACTCTGAAATTCGTTGTGTATTTTGATTATATGGTATTATGCAAACTATATATATTTTGTGAACTGCTTTTATTCTCAAAATTCATGTGATACCGATGATTGATTCATTTGTGATATGTTTATATTTATCCATATAAGCATACCGATTAAAATGATTATTGAAAAAGCTATTGAATATTGAAAATATGATTCGGCCTAAAGGACCTCTTTATTGACTGACCTTCCCAGCTGGGTTATCGCTGGTGTGCCCTAAATAAGGCGTTATGACGAACTAGTTCAATTGACCCTCAACTACCGGGGTATAATGCGGTAGAAGAACACGAAATTAGAGTGTACTTGGCCATTAAAATGATATGATTGAAAGAAAAAGATATCACATTTGATTTATTGCATTCTTCTTATTCTGAGCTATCCAATTGTGATATATGTACTTTCATTTCAAAATATATATCTATTTACTGCAAGTTCCTATCCATATATGTATATGCCTTCTCTTTTGACTTGAATAGGTATCTATTTTCTAAAAACCCTGGAATGTCTAGAGATTGAACCTCATTCGGCTTTTAGTTGATGTTGTATAAATAACCATTTTCAGGAAACGCTTAGGCTCATGGACGGAACGAAAATGGACTATATTGAAGATTTAGCTTTTAGAGCTCTTTTTGTAAAATGTTTATTTAGAGCATGTCTGGCTCTCCTGTAATAAGGTTTAAATTTTCTCTTAAGTTGTAACTCGTTGTTACTTTTAATATATATGAAGTTTCCTTTAGAAAGCTCTGATGACGTAATTCCTTTACTTTTAGTATTTTACGATTCATAACCATGTGATAATATTTCCGTTGCATTTATTTAAGGAAACAGTTAAATCACAATATTTGTTGCCTTGGTGGCATGTCAAGGCACTCGTTCCCTAATACTATTTTGGGTCGGGGTCGTGACATTCTTAATCAGGCAGTGGCCAATAATGTGGCTTACTATGAAATGATTAAGGAGCTACAAGTAGATCATAAGGAGACTACATATCTTTTATATGTAAATTGTGAACAGAAGTACAAGGCTCTGAGTTAAGGTTAGGGTTTTGAGCAGAACTTGGAAAAATATGCTTCTTACTTCAGGAGGCAAAAACTTTTACTTAATCGTGAAGTGGAAGAAGCTACAACAATTTCCAATCTAGTGGAAGATGAGAATAAAAATTTGAGGGATGAGTTGAACTCATTGAAGTATTATTATACTATAATTTCTTTTGATGATGATGGGATTTCTTTCTTGGAGACTGCAAATTCCAGATTGAGGGAGGAAGTGGAGACACTGAAGAAAACTAATTCTTCTTCATCTACCTGAGTAAAAACTAAATCAGGCCGAGCTACTACATATGAGGATAGGATGCAACAAACTCTTGATAATCAAGAATCTCAGTTGAAGGAAAAAAATTGGATATTACTGAGATGTCCCAGGAGCTTCAAACTCAATCAGAACAACTCGCTACCCATTCTACCCAATTACAAACGAAAGATGGAGTGTTGAAAAAATTGCACCATCAGGTTGAGAGGTTGTGACAACCCGAATATAATTATGATAAGTTATATTTAAATCATTCTTATATTATGTGATATGAATAATTTGTTATTAATATATCTAATTTTAATTGATTATTTTTAGTCTAATCCTACTTTCATAAATCATGAAACGTCGAATTATTTACAAACACAAAATTTTGTTATTTTCGATAGAAATGTTCCGGTTGGAGACTAGTTTTGACCCTTATAATGTAACAATTGACTCAAGGTGAAAACTATATAGTTATATATATATGAGTTAGGTTTGTTACACACTAAATATAGCATCAAATGGATGTTCGAGTCAAAACATAGCTCGAATTTATGAACAAGCGGCAAATCTGTCCATTGCCTTTAAGTGGTAAATTGTCTTTTAGTAACCAAAATGGTTAAATTTGATTTGTTGGAAAGGGAGGAAGCCTTGGACGACTTAAAAATCTTCTTCTAACCTATTTCTTCAGTCAATTTAAGCCTAGATTCAGTTTTAAGGGCTTTTAGCTTTAGGAAAGAGAAAGTAGAAGTTAAGGAAGAAAGGGTTACATTAAAAGATAGGGAAAATTCCATCAAAATCCTTAAGGTGTTTCTAAGAATAATTATCTGTTAATATTGTTTTAATCTTAGATTATAATTATTTCATAGTATATAAATCATGAATTATTGATTAAATTTCTATCCACTTTTGTGATAATGAGTATGGGTCCATATGTGAGATAAGTGGTGTTTGTAGGCCATATTGCTTTTTATTGAAACCACTTGTATTCCAACTTGTATATATTTTTATATGCTTACTGGAATTGAGAAATTCCAATTTAATGTTAAGATAGACTCATATATTCATATCATATCCTAAAATTAGAATTTTACTCCTTATGGTTAGGCCTTAGTGATGGTTGGAAGTTGGTACATACTTTCTGTTTGTATATTTCATTTCTGTATGCCCTGAGTTTGGTAAATCTTTTTTCATAGAAAATGTCCTCTAAATATTTCAAAACTTTAATTATGTATTATTCAGTCTGTTTATTGAAAATTGGTGGAAAATCATGGAAAGTTATGACATGTAAAAATTACGAAAATTCTTGGAAGTTGAAGAAACAAAAGAGGAGATTGTAGGGAAAATTTTTGTGTTGTAAAGAAATGGTCATAACTCTCTCTAAAAATCTTTAAAACTTACCTCGTCACTTATAATTGAAAGTATATTCAGATATGTTTCCATATTGATAAACTTGGACGATTTATGAATAAAGGATGGTTAAGTGTGTAAGCTAATAAATTGAGGCCATGCTGGATACCCCTTGAATGAATGTTTGTATCTCCTCCTTCTAAAGTTTATTTTAAGTACATCTTTCACATGTATATATATTGAGAAGTATGCTTTCATATTTACTTGGTTTTATTTAAAAATTACTTATGAGGTATTTCCTACGGTTTAATGTCCATAACTTTATCAACATGTATACCATTATTTTGTTATTACTCATATTTCATAGAATGTGACGTAAGTGAAATTATGTCGTTATTGTATAGTCATTGAAAATTTCATAATTATGTTAGGATAATACCTATGATAAATATTTAGTACTGATTTAGTTGGATTGATAGGTGTAAGGTCTAATCAACCCAGTTCAGTTCCACTTGAAGAAAACGTGAATATAGAGTTCTCAACCAAGGTGAGTGTACTCACTAGAATGATCTATTAATATATTGTTACAAATATGATCAGAATATTATAAATATCAAAATGTTCATTTTAGTTTATCGAAATGGGAGGTTACTCCCCGACCCGGAATGGGGGACAATTGTCTATTTAGTCAGGATATGTGAATCATGATTCGAAAGAGCTGGGAAATTAGGTTATTCTTATGAATGGGCCAAAAATATGGTCATTCTTATTGAATGAGCCGGATAAATATATCTATATCTACTATCACATGGATATTATTTATTGCATTTAGTCTTATGCAATAGTGTAGTAATGATGCAGTCACTGAGATATGTTGCTCACGGTTCCAATATTTATGTTTTTTAGGTAATGCGAGGTCACTGCCAAATCTAGGAGTTTGGGTTGGGTTAACCAGTAATGGGTGAAACGATGATTTTGTGTAAATGTAAATGATATGATTAAGTTAACTTATCCTTAATAAGTTTGTAAATGCATAGCTACCTTAATGTTGTAATTTTTTTAGTTGTATGGATTTAGGTTCATGACTCTGAAATTAAAACTCGTGCTTATAGTTTGGTTAAATTAATTATGGTTTGAATCACTTTGACTTTCAAACTCAATTATAAGTAACTGGGTTGGGGTGTGTCAGGTTTTTGTATCAGAGACTAGGTTTAGAGGTTCTGGAGTTAGAAGAGTCTAGATTTGGCAGTAATTGTTAGAAATATGTTTTGTTTGATACTAACAATTATGTTAGGAAAGATATGTATATATGTGTGTTGTTATATCTTTGATTCATTTCAAATATAAAACAATGGAAGGAGGGAACGTTAATTTGAGAATAGAAGACGAGGCTTCAAATATGCCAGCAGAAGCGGAGGTTGAGCAACCTATTCATAGAAATGTAGAACCAGAGCCAGAACAATTGATAGACATGCAAAAAATGGCACGTGCTATGACTTTAATTGCATACTAACAAGATATATTTATGGCTTAGATGGAAGAATAAAAAGACAAGTAACTAGAGGCACAAGCATTGGCTAGGGCTGAGGAGGTGATACACTAGGAATATAAGAGTACTTCACACGAGAGATTTATTAAAATGAATCCACCCTCATTTGAAGGAGCAGTTGATCCAGCAGAAGAAGAAGCATGGGTTAAAGAGATTTAACTTATTTTTGGGGTAATGAGAATATTGGTGGGATTCCACAAAACATTTGTTGAATACTCCAGGAAGTGGGAATGTGATCTCATGGGATTCTTTTCTTAAAGCTTTGTATTATAACTATTTCCCCCCAATGTATCAAAAACAAAAGGAGAAGGAATATTTCATGTTGAATCAGGGAGCGTGAGAGTTAGAGTATACAAAGCTAAACTTATCGCCTTATCATGATTTTCTTCAAGGTTTATACAGAACGAGGAAGATATGTGTAGTCGATTTCTCGATGGACTAGAGTTAGTTATTAAATAATGATTGTCGGCTTTAGAGACTGTTAATTATTCAGCCTTAGTGAATAAAGTGATGCTAGTAGAAAAGGATTTGAATGAAGCAAGAGGAAAACGATAACGAAGAGCAAAGAGAAGTATATTTGATCCAAACTATCAAAAGGGTAGCGATACGGAATATTCAAGATTTGGAAGGAAGAAATTTCAGCATGGTAGAAGTATGGGAAGTAGTTTGCAAAGTGTAATAACCCTCGCTTGTGAGACCGTATTTTATAGTAATTACTTAGTATAGTAATTAGAGACCAGTGTCGGTTTATGATTTGAATGTTAATTCAATGTAGAAAAGTTGATGTTTATTATGAGGTTGCATACATATCATGATTATGGGAAAATATTGCTATGTCATGCTTATTAATATCATCTGTATATAAAATGATATTTGGCTTAATGATGAGACCGGAACCTAAATTGAATTTTAAAATGTCCAAATGATAATTTGGAGGTTGCAGTTGATTCCGGAACGTGCGGAATAGTCAAATAATGTACCATATTGTATTTTGTAGTTTTGGGCATTTTTGACTGATTGTGCTTTAATTATGCTATCGCGTATTATTTTATCGCACTTTTGATTAATTAAGTGGAGCATTTACCTTAAGTCACGATTTATGCCCTAAGTCTTCTAATTTCCCCAAAATCCCTTCCTAAACCTAAGAGAGAAAAGAGAAAAGTAGAGAGAAAGCTTTGGAGATTGAGAGAGATTGCTTCTACACCAAAGAAATCTGCATATTTGCTGAATCAAGGCAAGTTTCTACTTGCTATTTGTGTCTTGAGATAAATGATTTGTTGTGTTAATGGTGTGTGATTGTAGTTTAGCAAACTTAGGGTTTTATTATGTGTTTTGGGTTTTGATTTACTCCCAAAATGATTCTTGAGGTTTTAAGATGATCAATAGCATCTTTGATGTTCTTATAATGTTGGTATATGAGTTTGGTTTGGAGAAATTTGGGTTTGGGTAGAAAATGGAGTCCAAGACTCCATAGCCATTTCTTTGCAAAATCGCAGGCCCGAATCGATTCGGCCCCCTGGGCGAATCGATTCGGTTAGTTCCAGTGCCCAGGTCTTGTTGACCGAACCGATTCGGAATTTATCCAAATCGATTCGACAGTTATGCAGAAACCAAAATTTTCTGACCGAATCGATTCGGTCTCCCATCCGAATCGATTCGGCAATTATGCAGAACCTCAATTTTTCTGGCCGAATCGATTCGGCCAAGGGGGCGAATCGATTCGGTAGCCCTGCATTTTCCAACTTTTTCTTTTTTTTTCATTTTTAACCCCTTTTCTTTAGGATTTTTGATTAGGGACCTTCTTAAATGAAGTAAACATAGGGTTTAGAGTTCTAGTTGAGTTGGGTCGACATCCTAGACTCGAAAGGGTTCATCTAGGATTCATTCAAGGGAGAATTTAAAGTGATGCTTAGGCATTTCTTTGTCTTGTAGTTTTATAAGGGTCTAGAAGGTATTAAGGTCAATTTTGGAGACTTTAGAATTTAACTTGAGTTACATTTTGACTTGATGGTTTATATTCAAGCCTAAAAGAGGCCTTGGGGAAAACTTTGGAGTATGAATTCCTTATCGAGGATGTTATGTCGGTACGTATCATGTGTAGTCCCGATTTAACTTATACATTTATTTAAAATGGGAAATTGTTAAGGTAAATGATAATTTATGAATCACGTAATGGAAATTAATAAAATGGATGATACACACCTCTCTAAATACCATCTTAAGGGAAGTCCGCTCGATAGGTGAAGCCCCCTGGCTAATGAATGCAGGGTGGATATAGTCCTAGGCCATGGGAGCGCTTATGGTTATTTATATGTTCTGCGGGGGTAGGGAGATTCCGGGTGTGGTCTTGGCTACCACGCAGGCTCATGGCCGCTTCCCGACGCTTTCGATAGGATCCCAGGTTGTCTTATGTAGGCCCTGGAAGATGATGGTTATTTAGGGACGCGCACAATGGGGGAACCCGGATGGGCGGTCTTAGAAGCGTTATATTTATTTTTATGACTATTCTAATTATCGAGTTGGACTCGATGGAACATTAATGCCATAAAGAGCAGATTATGCCGCAAAGAGCATGTTATTGAGATTAGTGCCATATAGAGCACATGATGACAATTATATTCCTGATAAGGAATGAAAAAAATGAATATTTGAATTGAAATATGATTAAAGATGATAAAGGCTTATAAGCACTTTTAATTCTGTTCTATTATGAATCTCACTCTATGTAGTCCTTTACCAGTTTCAGTTCCTTTTTATAATGTTAACATGCTAGACTATCATCCATGCTTAATTGTGCATCATTATCATACTTGTCATTTATCTATTGATCACATATACCCGGCCCTGACCGGTTTTCCTTTTCTTGTTGTGTATGTATATCTATATAATCCGTTCAGGTGTTCCGCCGCACGGTCGCCCGTAATGACCTTCCCTTCCACATATTTTTGAGGAGCCGTGACATTGTGCGGGTTTCACGGGATTTTGAGTAGACGCCTCGGTTTATGTTTCTAGTTATGTTCGGTTCATTCGGGCATGTTGCCCAACTATTGTAATTGTATAATGAATTTATTATGTAACACTTGGTACTATATGTATGTTTCATGTTAGTATTGACCGAAGTTTTTTTTTCGGTCCTTTGTATCTTTCGGGATTTCTTATATGCGCTTGTGGGGGGTTTCCACCCTCTATTTCTATTATGGGTTGTTGAAAATGTTTTTCTTTTTATTTCAAATCAATGTTTTTGATAACCCGTTTTCTGGAATATAGAGTGGTTATTCCTTATACTATGTATATTGTCGTGATGCTGAGGATGTTATTATCCATGATTTCCTATTTTATCGGGGTATAGGGATGGCCACCCTTTATTTCGGATAGCGGGTTGTCACAGATGGTATCAGAGCATCAGGTTCTAGAGTCTTTAGGATCTATGCGGACTTGTCACGTTCTACCGTAGCGTTCTTTGATATAGAACTTAATGTTAGGATTGTTTTGCTGCTTATGTATGCGATCTTCTGCTAAATAGATTGTCTTACATTATGTTTTAACTCTCTCTCGTCTTTATCTCAGATGCCGCCGAAGAGAGGACGTCCCGCTAGACGTAATAGGGTCGTTGAGGATGATTTTGGTCCTCCACCGCAGCAGGGGAGTATCAGTGCCGCTGAAGTGGCAAACATTGTGGTCCAAGCCGTTAACGCCGCGATGACTGCAGTGGCCCAACAAATTCCACAAGCCCAAGTTAGGGGACAAGAAGCACAAGTTCCCACGGGACCTTCTCAGTGGGAACGGGTGAGAGAATCTTTCCTTAAGAGACATCCCCGGAGTTTGAGGGAGGTTCAGATGTTATCAAGGCGAACCAGTGGAAGAGAGATATGCAGCGCCATCTTAGGATGGTGGAATGTAGTGAGGAGAAGAAGCAGATTCTCGTTACTTTCAAGCTGGTAGGACCGGCCTTACATTGGTGGGAGTCAATGACGACACCCGAGCAAAGGGATACTATGTCCATTACAAATTTTTGGACTTTGTTTGATGGAAAGTATTTCCCTCCCGCAGTTCAGAGGGAAATGCAGAGGAAGCTGCAGGATTTAGTTCAAGGGGAGAGGTCAGTTGCCGAGTATGAGGAAGAGTTTACCCGGTTAGCCAGTTTTATACCGGATGAGGTAACTCCAGAATCGAAGAGGATCTCCAAGTTTGTGGGAGGTTTGAACTGGCGAATAAAACAACATTTGATGGGAAATCCATCTCTGGTGACCTTTGGTGATGTGATGAATGCCGCTTTGCTTCACTGTCAGGAGCACCGATTGTTTCTGCTAAACAAGAAGAAGGTAGTTACCGTGGGGCAAACAGTGAGGCAAGGAGGAGTTGGGAGTGGAGGGGGAACATCTTCTTCTTCCCAATCCTCGGGGAACAAGCAGGTTGAGAGGGATCCTCAGCAGGGGGATTCGTCCAAACGTCAACGTTTCGGTGGGTTTAATGCTGGCGGTAATAATAACAGGCAAGGTCAAGGTGGTCAGCAACCCCAGGGAGGTCGAGGTGGAAATGGTGGTAGGGGCCAACAGGGCCGAGGTGCGGGACCATTCCGAAATAACCAAGGTAGGAATCAGGATATTACGGCAATCAAATGTTTTCAGTGTGGGGAGCTGGGCCACTATAAAAGGGCGTGTCCTCAGTTGGTTGGAGGGCATCTTCCTCGGGCCCCACAGCAGCCGTATGTACAGTTTCCTCCTCAAGCGCCTAATCCGGTTGCTCCTCCTCAACAGGGACAATTGCAGTACGGAAGGGTTTACCATCTTCAGGAGGCTTTGCTTCCCCCAGCTCCTCCGGCACCACCGGCGATCGAGGGTAAGTTTCTCATTCAGGGTCACATGGGTCGAATTCTATTTGATACGGGTGCTACACACTCCTTTATTTCTAGAAGTTTTGCTCAGACTACAGGTTTGATAAAATCTGCTGAAAGTACTTTCACTAGCGTCGAATCCTCTATGGGTGATGGCTCATTGATTTTCTTCGTATGTAAAAACGTAGGAATTAATCTTGGTGAGTTGTGTTTTGATGCCGATTTTCTCGTCCTTGATATGGTCGGGTACGATGTAATTTTGGGTATGGATTGGCTAGTGAGGTACCGTGCTATAGTGAATTGCTATGGGAAGAGTATAGTTTTTGCGGTTCCGGGACAAGAGATGTTCCTAGTAGTCATGCCTTGTGTGGAAGGGAGCACGAGTGCCTATTTATATTGTACTACGGAAGACGCATCTGGAGATGTCGTGGTTCCCCTAGATTCCCTTCCAATCGTTCGGGACTTTGAAGATATTTTCCTAGAGATACCGGGATTACCTCCAAGTCGGGAAATAGAGTTTGTGATTGATTTAATACCGGGAACTAGGCCGATCGCAAAAGCTCCTTATCGAATGGCTCCTGTGGAGATGAGGGAGCTGAGAGAACAGATTCAGATGCTACTGGAGCAGGGCTTTATTAGGCGTAGTACCTCGCCGTGGGTCGCTCCGGTATTGTTTGTGAAGAAGAGATACGGTTCTCTCCGGTTATTCGTGGACTATAGAGAGTTGAATAAAGTCACCATCCGGAATAAATACCCTTTGCCTCGCATCAACGACTTGTTTGATCAACTTGGGGGAGCTTCATATTTCTCCAAGATCGACTTGCGGACAGGGTATCACCAATTGAGGATACGAGAGCCAGATGTGTCCAAGACGGCTTTTCTGACCCGTTATGGATCTTATGAGTTCTTGGTTATGCCCTTTGGGCTAACCAATGCCCCTGCAGTGTTTATGGACCTTATGAATAGGGTGTTTCGGGATTTCCTTGACCAGTTTGTCATTGTATTTATTGATGACATCCTAGTTTATTCTCAGACGGAGTCGGATCACGCTGCTCACTTGCGGTTGGTCCTGCAGAGATTGAGAGATCATCAATTGTATGCAAAGTTTGAGAAGTGTGGCTTCTGGTTGAAGGAAGTTCAATTTTTGGGGCATGTGGTGTCATCCCAAGGCGTGTCGGTGGATCCGAGTAAGGTGATCACGGTGAAGGAGTGGGGTCAGCCCACGACGCCCACTGAAGTTCGTAGTTTTCTGGGCTTGGCGGGTTATTACCGTCGATTCATTAAGGGCTTTTCTAAGGTTGCTAGCCCATTGACGAATTTGACCCGGAAAGGAGTAAGATTCATTTGGGACAGTTAATGTCAAACGGCTTTCGATGAGCTCAAGGATAGACTGACTTCAGCTCCAGTCCTGGCATTGCCAAAGCCGGGGTTGGAATATCTCATCTTTACCGATGCATCTCTTCTGGGGTTAGGAGGTGTTCTTCAACAGGAGAGACAACCCATTGCATACGCTTCTCGTAAGTTGAAGCCTCACGAGAGGAACTATCCGGTACATGATTTGGAGTTCGCCGCCGTTGTATTTGCCTTGAAGATGTGGAGGCATTACCTCATGGGGGAAAAGTTTAGTCTTTTCACCGACCACAAATCGCTGCAGTATTTATTCTCCCAAAAGGATTTGAACATGCGCCAGCGCCGTTGGTTGGAGTTCATGAAAGACTACCAATTTGATATTCATTATCACCCCGGGAAGGCGAATGTGGTAGCAGATGCCTTGAGTAGAAAGCCTGATGGAAACTTAGCTGAGGTGTGGAAAGCTAAGTGGAAAGAACTCAGCCTGGAGGATGTCGGAGCGAGAGCATTCCTTTCAGTGATGACGGTTACTCCCACGATTATAGCAAAGATTGTGGAAGCTCAGAAAAGAGATAAGGTTTGTAAAGACCACATACGCCAGTTGTTGTCTTAGGGAGCGGAGTCGTTCTCAATAGGCTCTGAGGGTGGACTACGCTTCCATGGAATACTTGTGGTTCCCGATGATGGGGATTTGAGACGTGCAGTTATGGCGGAATCCCACGGGTCCAAGTTCACGGTACATCCCGGCGGGGACAAGATGTACCAAGATATGCGTCGTTTGTATTGGTGGGCAGGTATGAAGAGGGATATCTCAGAATTTGTGTCTCAATGCACTACTTGCCAGTTGGTTAAGATTGATCACCAGCGACCGACAGGTTTGTTACAACCGCTCGAAATTCCCGTATGGAAATGGGAGAGCATTTCGATGGACTTTGTTACGGGCTTGCCTAGATCGCAAAAGGGTTATGACTCAATTTGGGTTATTGTCCACCGTTTGACTAAGTCGGCACACTTCTTGCCTGTGCGCACCGATTATGATACCGCTCGTTATGCCCAGTTGTTCATTGAGGAGATCGTCAGACTCCACGGGGTACCTTTGAATATTATCTCCGACAGAGATAAAATATTTGTGTCCCACTTTTGGCAGAGTTTCCAGGGAGCTATGGGGACTGAATTGAAGTTAAGCTCTTCCTATCATCCTCAAACAGACGGTCAGACCGAAAGGGTAAACCAGATGTTGGAGGATATGCTTCGTATGTGCATACTCGACTTTAAGGGCAGTTGGGAACAATACCTTCCGTTGGTTGAGTTTGCTTATAACAACTCATACCAATTCACCATTGGAATGGCACCCTATGAAGCTTTGTATGGCAGGCCTTGTAGATCGCCCGCATGTTGGTTGGAAGTGGGTGATAATAAGTTTCTTGGACCTGAGATGATCCAAGATACTTCTTCGAAGATTGAGCTTATTTGAAATCGCATACGGGTAGCCCAAGATCGCCAAAAGAGTTATGCCGATGCGGGTAGGAGACATATGGAGTTGGAGGTTGGAGACCAAGTGTTAGTGCGAGTGTCCCCGATCAAGGGCATTAAGCGTTTTGGGAAGAAAGGAAAGCTTGCACCCCGCTTTGTTGGACCATTCCCGGTGATTGCAAGGGTTGGTCCTGTAGCATACCAACTTGCCTTACCGGAACCCTTACAACAAATCCATGATGTATTTCATGTCTCCTCTTTGAAAAAGTACAGAAGGTGTGAAGATGCCCTTTGGCACATCCCTTTCGAAGATATTGAGTTGCAGCCCGATGTTTCTTATGAAGAACAACCGGTTGCTATCCTTGAGTTTGGGGAGCGAAAGTTAAGATCTCGGGTGGTGCCTTTAGTGAGAGTCCATTGGAGTCATCATCATGCAAGAGAATCGACTTGGGAACGCGAAGATGATATGCAGGAGAAATATCCACATCTTTTCTCATGAGGTACGCCTAAATTTTGGGGGCAAAATTCCCTCATAAGGGGGGGAGTATGTAATAACCCTCGCTTGTGAGACCGTATTTTATAGTAATTACTTAGTATAGTAATTAGAGACCAGTGTCGGGTTATGATTTGAATGTTAATTCAATGTAGAAAAGTTGATGTTTATTATGAGGTTGCATACATATCATGATTATGGGAAAATAGTGCTATGTCATGCTTATTAATATCATCTGTATATAAAATGATATTTGGCTTAATGATGAGACCGGAACCTAAATTGAATTTTAAAATGTCCAAATGATAATTTGGAGGTTGCAGTTGATTCCGGAACGTGCGGAATAGTCAAATAATGTACCATATTGTATTTTGTAGTTTTGGGCATTTTTGACTGATTGTGCTTTAATTATGCTATCGCGTATTATTTTATCGCACTTTTGATTAATTAAGTGGAGCATTTACCTTAAGTCACGATTTATGCCCTAAGTCTTCTAATTTCCCCAAAATCCCTTCCTAAACCTAAGAGAGAAAAGAGAAAAGTAGAGAGAAAGCTTTGGAGATTGAGAGAGATTGCTTCTACACCAAAGAAATCTGCATATTTGCTGAATCAAGGCAAGTTTCTACTTTCTATTTGTGTCTTGAGATAAATGATTTGTTGTGTTAATGGTGTGTGATTGTAGTTTAGCAAACTTAGGGTTTTATTATGTGTTTTGGGTTTTGATTTACTCCCAAAATGATTCTTGAGGTTTTAAGATGATCAATAGCATCTTTGATGTTCTTATAATGTTGGTATATGAGTTTGGTTTGGAGAAATTTAGGTTTGGGTAGAAAATGGATTCCAAGACTCCATAGCCATTTCTTGGCAAAATCGCAGGCCCGAATCGATTCGGCCCCCTGGGCGAATCGATTCGGTTAGTTCCAGTGCCCAGGTCTTGTTGACCGAACCGATTCAGAATTTATCCGAATCGATTCGGCAGTTATGCAGAAACCAAAATTTTCTGACCGAATCGATTCGGTCTCCCATCCGAATCGATTCGGCAATTATGCAGAACCTCAATTTTTCTGGCCGAATCGATTCGGCCAAGGGGGCGAATCGATTCGGTAGCCCTGCATTTTCCAACTTTTTCTTTTTTTTCATTTTTAACCCCTTTTCTTTAGGATTTTTGATTAGGGACCTTCTTAAATGAAGTAAACATAGGGTTTAGAGTTCTAGTTGAGTTGGGTCGACATCCTAGACTCGAAAGGGTTCATCTAGGATTCATTCAAGGGAGAATTTAAAGTGATGCTTAGGCATTTCTTTGTCTTGTAGTTTTATAAGGGTCTAGAAGGTATTAAGGTCAATTTTGGAGACTTTAGAATTTAACTTGAGTTACATTTTGACTTGATGGTTTATATTCAAGCCTAAAAGAGGCCTTGGGGAAAACTTTGGAGTATGAATTCCTTATCGAGGATGTTATGTCGGTACGTATCATGTGTAGTCCCGATTTAACTTATACATTTATTTAAAATGGGAAATTGTTAAGGTAAATGATAATTTATGAATCACGTAATGGAAATTAATAAAATGGATGATACACACCTCTCTAAATACCATCTTAAGGGAAGTCCGCTCGATAGGTGAAGCCCCCTGGCTAATGAATGCAGGGTGGATATAGTCCTAGGCCATGGGAGCGCTTATGGTTATTTATATGTTCTGCGGGGGTAGGGAGATTCCGGGTGTGATCTTGGCTACCACGCAGGCTCATGGCCGCTTCCCGACGCTTTCGATAGGATCCCAGGTTGTCTTATGTAGGCCCTGGAAGATGATGGTTATTTAGGGACGCGCACAATGGGGGAACCCGGATGGGCGGTCTTAGAAGCGTTATATTTATTTTTATGACTATTCTAATTATCGAGTTGGACTCGATGGAACATTAATGCCATAAAGAGCAGATTATGCCGCAAAGAGAATGTTATTGAGATTAGTGCCATATAGAGCACATGATGACAATTATATTCCTGATAAGGAATGAAAAAAATGAATATTTGAATTGAAATATGATTAAAGATGATAAAGGCTTATAAGCACTTTTAATTCTGTTCTATTATGAATCTCACTCTATGTAGTCCTTTACCAGTTTCAGTTCCTTTTTATAATGTTAACATGCTAGACTATCATCCATGCTTAATTGTGCATCATTATCATACTTGTCATTTATCTATTGATCACATATACCCGGCCCTGACCGGTTTTCCTTTTCTTGTTGTGTATGTATATCTATATAATCCGTTCAGGTGTTCCGCCGCACGGTCGCCCGTAATGACCTTCCCTTCCACATGTTTTTGAGGAGCCGTGACATTGTGCGGGTTTCACGGGATTTTGAGTAGACGCCTCTGTTTATGTTTCTAGTTATGTTCGGTTCATTCGGTCGTGTTGCCCAACTATTGTAATTGTATAATGAATTTATTATGTAACACTTGGTACTATATGTATGTTGCATGTTAGTATTGAACGAAGTTTTTTTTTCGGTCCTTTGTATCTTTCGGGATTTCTTATATGCGCTTGTGGGGGGTTTCCACCCTCTATTTCTATTATGGGTTGTTGAAAATGTTTTTCTTTTTATTTCAAATCAAAGTTTTTGATAACCCGTTTTCTGGAATATAGAGTGGTTATTCCTTATACTATGTATATTGTCGTGATGCTGAGGATGATATTATCCATGATTTCCTATTTTATCGGGGTATAGGGCTGGCCACCCTTTATTTCGGATAGCGGGTTGTCACACAAAGGGGTGAAGCTAGTGGTGGAAGAGGTTCAGGAGTTTCATCACAACGAGATCCAAATGCTTGTTTCTTTTATGGGACATCAGGTCATATAAAGAGAAATTATCCAAAGTTACTGAATATAGAATTTTTTAACTGTCACCAGAAGGGTCATTTGAAAAAGAATTATCCTATGTTAATAGGAACGTTTCAGTCAGTAGTGTGGGACTCATGAAGTATCTTATCCAGGAAGTGAAACCAAGGGAAGAGTTATAAAATAAGCAACACGATTGAGGGCAAGAGGAAGAGTGTTTGCGATGACATTACAAGATTCCCATGCTACCCCAAAAGTGGTTATAACAAACTTTCTATTGCAAATAAAGATTTATATGCACTCATTGATCCGGGTTCTATGCATTGAATCGTATCATTATATATTGTTTCATATTTTTGTAGAACATGTTCCTTTCTCAATTGTTCCTTATATATTCCTACCCCAATGGAAAGTGTAATTCTTGTTGAGCATGTTTATAAAGATTGTGTTTTACGAATGGGTGAGCAAGATTTCTATGTTGACTTGATTCCGTTGGCCATTCAAGATTTTTATATTATATTGGGGATGGATTGGTTATCATCGTATCATGCTTCCATTGATTATTTCTGAAAAGAAGTTACATTTTATCTGCCAGGTGAACCTGAGTTCCAGTTTATAGGAGAAAGGAATGTTGTTCCTAATTGTCTTATCTCAGCAATTAAGAGAAGAAAGTTATTGAGTAAAGGTTGTACCGGGTATTTATATTATGTTGTTGATACTAGTAAGGAGGAACTTAAAGTTGAAGATATACCAGTAGTTAGAGAATTTTTGGATGTCTTTCTAGAGGAATTGACATGTTTCCATTGAATTAATTCCAAGTACTGGTCCAATTTCCCTTGCTCCATATAGAATAGCACTAGCGGAGTTAGAATAATTGAATGTGAAATTACAGGATCTGATAAGCAGAGGTTCCATTCAGCCTAGTCTTTCACCATGGGGAGCCCTAGTGTTATTTGTGAAAAAGAAAGATGGGACAATGAGACTATATATTGATTATCAGGAATTGAATAAGGTGACCATTAGAAACAAGTACCCTCTGCCTCGTATCGATGATTTGTTTGATCAATTATAAGGTGGTATTTTTGAAGATTGATTTGAGATATGGTTACCACCAATTGAATGTAAAGGATAGTGATATTTCCAAAATTTCTTTTCGGACTCGATATGGGCACTATGAGTTTTTGGTGATGCCATTTGGATTAACTAATGCTGCAACAGTTTTTATGGATCTGATGAACCTGGTATTCCACCCTTTCAATGATTCATTTGTAATTGTATTTATAGATGATGTGCTGATTTACTCGCGTAGCATGGAGGAGCATGAGAAACATTTGAGACTTGTATTCTAGATATTGAGAGAGAATAAACTATTTGCTAAATTCAGTAAGTGTGAGTTTTGATTGAATGAAATTGTGTTTTTAGGGCATGTTGTCTCGGGGAATGGGATATATGTTGATCTAAAGAAGGCAGAAGCCAGCGTAGAATGGAAGAGTCATAATAATGTGACAGAAATTAGGAGTTTCCTAGGATTGGCAGGTTACTATCGCAGATTCATTAAAGGATTTTCATCAATAGCATTACCATTGACAAAGTTGACTCGTAAAGATGTGAAGTTTGTGTGGGATGAAGAATGAGATAGAAGTTTTAAAGAAATGAAGAATCGGTTGGTTTCAGCCCCTATAATTACTATTCCATGTGGGAATGAGTCTTTCATGATTTATATGGATGCTTCATTTCAGGGGTTAGGATGTGTTCTTATACATAACGAGAAGGTAATAGCGTATTCTTCCAGACAATTAAAGACACATGAATGAAACTACCATACGCATGATTTGGAGTTAGCAGGTATTGTCTTTGCTTTGAAATTTTGGTGACAATACTTGTATGGATAAACTGTTATGATATATACGGATCATCAAAGCTTGAAATACTTATTTACACCGAAGAACTGAATTTGAGATAGAGGCATTGGATATAGCTGATTAAAGACTATGAATGTACTATTCACGATCATCGTGGGAAAGCTAATGCAGTAGCAGATTCTTTGGGTAAAAAATCATAGGGGATTCTAGGTTGTTGTAATACCCCATAATTTTGAGGGCTTTAATTATGAATATGGTATATAATTTTAATAATATTATTATTTTATTATTCTAAATTTTGATATTATATTTATTTTTATTTGAAATGAATCGAATATTTAAATTCAAATTTAATTGGCTTTTGGATATTTTGTAGTGGTTTAAAAATGTAAAGTTGATAATTTTGAATTAAAGGGTAATATAGTAATATGGGTTATCTTAGGCTCCAATCTAGGGTTTGAGAAAGAGACTATATAAGGAATATTATGGGTGATTATAAGGAAAGGGAGATAAAAAGGAGATGTCAAAAATGAAATCCAAAGAGGCTAAAACGAGTGGAATGAGAAGGGCCAATTTAGAATGTTTAGATCTTTCTTTTGAGTTCATTCGGATGAGATTTGAGAAAAATCCAAAACACATACCTCACTCAATTTTTCGTCTTAAATACAAATATAAATTCGGATTGGAAATTCGAATATTTTGGGATATGATTTTTCTGGGTTTTTAAAATAGGCCTATTTGAGGTTATCTCGTGTTGGGGCTAGAACGTGATTTAATTATTTTCACGAGAGGAACGTGATGGTACGATCAGATTTTGAGGCTGATTTTTATGTGATGATTTTAAGGTATGGGGTTTTACACAATATGCTCTTTAAATCTCTTGAGAGTTATTCCTTTGATTTCATGCTTAATTGAACTCATATTTGAATTGTTAAATTCTTTGAAATCTGGAGAAATAATTGTTGAATTATTTTGATTCATGTGGCATCATTATATTGTTGTTGAGAATGTTGTCATGAGATTTTAAGATGGCACGGATGTTGGGCACCCGCCAAAATTCCTGCTTCCCGGCGCTATGACTTGATAAAGCATATGCGAATGGGGTGAGGCATGGTGACCCATTGATGTGTTGTTGAGAAATTTATTGATAAATGCTTTGAGATTTTCATTTGATTTGAATATTCGTACTCGTGTTGTTATGATTTATTCATCGTTAATATATTTGTTGAGCATTTTTCCTGTCGTATTGTGTACTTCCTAATATTTTATTTTGGTTGGTAGGTTAGCGTGGATTTGAGCTCTATAGACCAACTGGGATGATTTTAGCGTGAATTATTTTGGGAAGAATATTTTTTGGAAGATTTGTATTATTTTATTGAGTTGTATAGAGCATTGGTGATTTATATTATTTCTATATACTTTGTTGTATTTAATTTGAGGAATTGAGATTAGTGGTTTCTCTTATATTATGGGATTTTTAGATTCTCTATACCTTGTTGCTTTCGATGGATTAAGTTTAGTTTTATAGTAGTTGCACGCCGCGTGTCTTTTTTGGACGCACGGGGTCTTACAGTTGCATACAGTGTGCATGTGTTATATTATTTCTAGGCATCGATGGGTATTGAATTAAAGTTTTCATAAAGGGGAGTCTTGTTAGAACATGTCACAGTGAGACATTTATTGACAGAACGCATACGAAATTATGAGATCAATGATCCATTCCTTGACAAGCAAACACAATAAGTTCAGGATGGTAAAGAGAGTGACTTTAAGATTAAGAATGATGAATCATTGTGTTATAAAAATATAATTTTTGTACCGAATGATCCATCCTTAAAGAAGGATATATGACAAGAGGCACATAGTTCTATTTACTCTATGAATACGGGAGGTACCCAAATGTACAGAGATTTGAAGGAGTATTACTGGTGGAACAATATTAAATGTGAGATCCTAAAATTTGTAGCTAAATGTTTATTATGCCAGCAAGTAAAGGCAGAACATCAAAACCTGACATGATTATTGCAGTCATTGCCTATTCTAGAATGGAAGTGGCAACATATAATGATGGACTTTATTGCAGGATTACCCCGATCACCAAAGGGGTATGATTCTATTTGGGTGATTGTAGACCGATTAACGACGTCAACTCATTTTCTTCCAGTTAGGACCACCTACATTGTTAACAAGTATTCACATATGTACGCTGATGAGATTATCCATTTACATAGGGTACTAGTGTCAATAGTATCAGATAGAGATTTAACGTTCACTTTTAAGATTTGGCCTCATTTAGAGAATGCCATGGGCACAAGTTTGAAGTTCAACACTGCATTTCATCCACAAACTGATAGGTAATCCGAAAGGATGATTCAAATATTAGAAGACATGTTACGAGATTTTATATTTGACTTCAAAGATAGTTGGGATGATCATTTGCCATTGATGAAATTCTCATATAATAATAGTTATCAATATACCATTGGTATGGCTCCTTATGAAGCTTTATATGGGAGGAGATGTAGAATGCCTTTGTGTTGGGATGAAGTAAGTGAAAGGAAAATTTTGGGTCTTGAATTGATAGATATGACAACATAGACGATTAAAATGATTCAGGAATGGATAAAGATAAGGAAAAATAGGAAGAAATGTTATGCAGATAAAAGGAAGTATCCATTGGAATTTCAGAAGGGGGATTTTGTATTCATGCGTATTTCATAATGGAAGGGTGTCATGAGATTTGGGAAAAACGGGAAACTAAGTCCAAGATACATTGGACCATATGAAGTGCTAGAATGAATTGGAGCCCTAGCATATAGATTAGCATTACATCCAGTTTTATCCCGTTTACATGGTGTTTTTATCGTATCTATGATTAATAAGTATTTGGCGGATCCATCTCATCAGTTGAAAACTCAACCAATTGAACAGAAGGAAGACTTGTCGTACATCGAGGAACTAGTGGAAATTATTGATCGTACAGAGTAAGTATTGAGAAATAAAGTCATTACCTTAGTTAAAGTTATGTGAATGAGACATGGAATTAAGAATAAACTTGGGAAACAGAGGATAGCATGAACAAACAGTATCCCCATTTGTTTGGTAAGTGACCTTTATATTAAATTTCGGGGATGAAACTTTCTAAGCGGAGATGTTGCGACAAACCGAATATAATTATGATAAATTATATTTAAATCATGCTTACCTTATGCCATATGAATAATGTGTTATTATTATATCTAATTTTAAGTCATTATGTTTTGTATAATCCTACTTCATAAATCATGAAATGTCGAATTATTTACAAACACAAAATTTTGTTGTTTTCGATATAAATGTTCTTATTGGAGACTAGTTTTGACCCTTATAATGTGACAATTGACTCAATGTGAAAATGATATAGTTGTATATATATATATATGAGTTAGGTTTGTGACACAATAAACGGAGCATCAAACAGATGTCCGAGTAAGAAGTTATCCCGAATTTACGAACAAGGGGCAAATCTGTCCATTGCCTTTAAATGGTAAATTTTCCTTTAGTAAACCAAATGGTTTAATTTGATTGGTTGGAAAGGGAGGCAGACTTGGACGACTTAAAACTCTCTTTCTAACCTATTTCCTCAGCCAATTTAACCCTAGGTTCAGTTTTAAGGGTTTTTAGCTTGAGGAAAGAGAAAATGGAAGTTAAAGAAGAAAGGGTTACATTAAAAGCTAGGAAAAATTCCAACAAAATGCTTAAGGTGTTTCCAAGGACTAATTATGTGTTAATATTGTTTTAATCTTAGATTATACTTTTTTCAAAGTATATAAATCATGGATTACTGATTAAATTTCTATCCTCTTTTTTGATAATGAGAATGGGTCCATATGTGAGATAAGTGATGTTTGTAGGCCATATTGTTTTGTATTGAAACCCCTTGTATTCAAACTTGTATATATTTTTTTATGATTACTAGAATTGAGAAATTCCAATTTAATATTAAACTAGACTCATATATTCATATCATATCCTGAAATTAGAATTTAAATCCTTGTGGTTAGGCCTTAATGATGGTTGCAAGTTTGTACATACTTTATGTTTGTATTTTTCATTTCTATATGCCCTTAGTTTGGTAAAACTTTTGTCATAGAAAATGAACTCTAAATATTATGAAACTTTAATTATGTATTATTCAGTATCTTTGTTAAAAATGGGTAGAAAATCATGGAAATTTGAGACTTAGAAAAATAATGAAAATTCTTGGAAATTGAAGGAACAATAGAGGAGCTTTTATGGAAGATTTCTTGTGTTGTAAAGAAATAGTCATAAATTGCTTTATAAAGCTTGAAAAATTACATCATCACTTGTAATGGAAAGTATATTCAGATATGTTTCCATATTCAGAAACTTGGACACTTGTATTTGTAAGATTTTTTAATATAGGATGGTTAAGTGTGGAAGATAATAAATTAAGGCCTCGCTGGATACCCATTGAATGAATGTTTGTATCTCCTCCTTCCAAAGGGTATTTTAAGTACATGTTTCATGCGTATATAAATTGATAAGTATGCTTTCATATTTACTTTATTATAGTTATAAATTCCTTATTAGGTATTTCCTACGATTTAATGTCCATAACTTTATCAACATGTATACCATTGTTTTGTGTTACTCATATTTCATGAAATGTGACTTAAGTGAAATTATATTGTTGTTGTATAGTCATTGAAAGTTGCATAATTATGTTAGGATAATACCTATGATTAAGATTCAATACTGATTTAGGTGGATTGACATGTGTAAGTTCTAATCAACCCAATTCAGCTCAACTTAAAGGAAACGTGAAAACATAGTTGTCAACCAAGGTGGGTATACTCACTGGAATGATGTATTTGTATACTGTTACAAATACGATCAGAATATTATAAATATGAAAATGTTCATTTCGGTTTATCGAAATGGGAGGTTACTCCCCGACCCGAAATGGGGGAGAATTGTCTATTTAGACAGGATATGTGAATCATGATTTGAAAAGTTGGTCGTTCTTACAAATGGGCCGAGAAATTAGGTTATTCTTATGAATGAGCCAGAAATGTGGTCATTCTTATTGAATGAGACGGATCAATATATATCTATCTATATATATATATATATATATATATATATATATATATATATATATATATATATATATATATATATATTATCACAGGAATATGATTTATTTCATTTAGTCTTATGCAAGGTTCTAAAAAACGCGGGGCGTGATTGAGGCATGGAGTGTGACACCCCGCCTAATTAAATACCGGGTGATCAATCCTTTATTAAATTATAACCAAGGTAATTGGATGGTTCATTCTCACCATCACTGTCGTGAAATAAATTTTTCCATTTTAAACACCCTAATATTTAAGCTAAGTGTCAAAACAATTTAAACCTTATTCCCATTTTTAATTTAAGTCCAATTATAAAACCTTTAATACTTAACAGTTTAAGAGTCACACAATAATAGTAAGGACGTAAATGATCATTCAATAATTTAACCATCTATAATAAATCCCAACTTCAAAACACCAAAGAAAACGTTCTGACAGTAATAAATCCCAAATTAAAACTACGGAAAGTAAATGAATTACAGTCTCTCACAAAATCCAACTGAATAATGAAAAGGGGCGACACATGCCCATCTTCATAAAGTAAAACTAGAAACGGAATCAATAATGAGGTCGTCTAATCACAAGGCCTGCAACTCCCACAAAAGTTGCAGTACGTTCCATATCCAGAGAATCCTAAGTCCGACGCCCCTGTGGCTGGGGCCCTGTAATACATACATACATACATATATATATATATATATATATATATATATATATATATACAAGAGAGGAGAGATAACAGTAAACGGGTCAGAGCCCGATTGTAAAACAGTTTAAAATTTTAGTTTAGCAAGTATTTAAAATGTTTACAGTTGAGAAAGTCTCACCTCTCTCCTAGTGTGCACCCTAATGCACCATTAATCGCAAAAGATTATGTTAATTCAAATTCCTCATTAGATTCCATGCTGACAATTTCTAGGACAAAGATAATTAAATTCCAGGAATTTAAGGTTGTCACATAACTCTTATTTAATTAAAAGTCTTTCAATAGTGTCACAACATTTCATCCATATATAATAAAACCGAAATATTGATCAATTAATTAACTTCTTTTAGCCTCAGTAGGAAGTGACAAATTTTAAGACTATATATATACATTAATTATCCATATAATATATATATATACTACTGGCACCCGACATAATATTTATGGTGCTGGCATACTCTGCTATCAAGTCCCCGTATCACTCGTACTAAGGGAAATACTAGTTCAGAATCACTCTCGAATTGTATTAATACAAACAAACACAAATTGAGGCGAAGCACAGATCCAAGTCACTAAGAGCTCAGCACATACCCTCACGTATCTTAGGACCATCTGACTATCAATCAGATAGCCTGTACCAAGGATTTCTATGTTCTAGGGTACGAGTCTATATCCCCCATAAAGGTCCCATCAAGATAAGACTGTCCCAGCGCGGAAACCTCAGCGATAGCAAGTAGCACGGGCATGATTTGTTTACACATATATAGGATATATGATCAACCACAGAGTCATATAGATTTATAACTATTCACATTCATAAGTTAGGTACGCCCACAAACCAACATTATATTCTCCCATTCTTAGTACATTTCTATTCGATTATTTCTTATAACGAACTTATTAATTTTATTTTCAAAATTTAATTTATTCCAACTCACTTCTCATCTCTCGAAGTATTCTCTTTACCAAAATACAATTTCAGTAGGCCCTCACTTACCTTCTAATCCAACTCCCAGACATTTTGATTATTAAGTCTACGCACGTTCGATTTCTTAGGTATGAATATTTCCCCGTTTACACTTAATTTTCCCATTTCATTAAAGTTCCACTTAACGGGGTTTACCTTGACCCTACTAGTCCTTTTTAGGTTTCATTATGTCCTAGTAACATTAATCAAGGTTTATTACGCATTTACTCAGATTAAGTCAACACAAGGAAAAATCTAGTTTTCCCAGAAGGGGTCGATCGTTCGATAGAAACGGGTCGGTCGATCGATCGATCGATGCTCTTGGCTCGATCGATCGATCAAGCAGGTATGGCGAAACTGCAAAATACCAGATACGGGAATTATCATCCAAAATCATCCAAATCCAGGTCTTCAACTCCCAGAAATTTATACCCAAGCATTATAAAACCAAATGAACAATATTCTACGTAAAGCATGCGAGTTTTCATCCAGTAGCATGAATTAAAAAGGCCAAAATATATATAAATCTCATGAACCCTAAAAATTTATTTAACTTAGTTCTTCTCATTCTTTTTCCAGAATTTCTACTTCTAACCCAATGTAAATTCGTGGTTCAACCTCTACATGTGAAGGGAATTTCTAGAAGGATGTTTATATCTCTACATAATGCGATTTCTAACCTCCAACATAGATTTTCTTTCATAAAAACTCATCCTAATCAAACCTAAACTAATATGAATGAAGCATTAACTAAATTAAGCAAGATAAATACTTGCCTGGGGATTTTTGTTTCTGATTTGTGGATGAAATCAGTGTGGTTGTGTTCCTTGTTGCGCGATCTAACGTTTGGCAGTGACGGCGGTGCAAACGGAGGGGTTCTTGGCCTAGAACTCCTTGGTAAGCTCTTCATTTCCTTTTCCAATGGCCGTATTTTGTTTTTGGTTGTGTTAACCCTAGAAGACAACCCTAAGCATCTGATATAACCTAGAAAATTCGTAGGTTTCCAAGCCCAAAAATACAAAATGCCAAAAACGCCCTCTCAGGGTGTTAATTAAGCATAGAAATGCCCCGAGACCCAAACTAAACCCCCCAAGTACATTATTTTGACTATCGCGACCCTTCCAGACACTTTGGCGCACTCGAAATGACCATATGGGCGACTTATAATTTATTCAATTTTATTAATAAAAATTTAGTCCTGAATCGACATGGGCGCGTCCCGAATTAAATTTCCAAAATTATCATTTTATTCACTCGTGACATTTAATAGAACCAATATTATATATTACTTTTCTCATTAGTAATATTCAACAAGTTTCCAATAATTACTAACTCTCGTCACGTTAGTAATTAAAAATAATTAATTTTCGAATTTATATTAAATTAATAACTCACAAAAATTTTAATAAATCCCCAAATTTAGAAAGAATAAAAATACGGGGTATTACCTACTTCCCCCCTTATAACTGAATTTCGTCCCGAAATTCAGAAAATAAGGCATACCTGGTAAGAATAAATCTGGGTATTTCTCTCGCATATCTACCTTGCCCTCCCAGGTGGATTCCTCCACATTATGATGCTCCCACTGGACCCGTACAAGTGGAACTACCTTCGACCTCAATCTCCTTTCGCTATGGTCTAGGATAGCCACCAGTCTTTGCTCGTAAGAGCTGTCGAGCTGTAAGTCAATCTCCTCAATCGCAATATGGGTATGGGTCATGTCATCCCGAAGGTATCGTCTCAACGATGAGATGTGGAATACATCGTGAATGCGATGTAAATGCTCTGGCAGTCCCAATCTGTGTGCTACCGGCCCAATCCTGTCGATGATGGGAAATGCTCCCACATACCTCGGGGCCAATTTCCCTTTCTTCCCGAATCTCATCACTCATTTCATAGGAGATACACGTAGTA
The DNA here is from genome assembly GCA_949130495.1 of Sambucus nigra. Lineage (NCBI taxonomy): Eukaryota > Viridiplantae > Streptophyta > Magnoliopsida > Dipsacales > Adoxaceae > Sambucus > Sambucus nigra. The sequence goes on along the minus strand of OX422215.1, from coordinate 316,671,725 downwards.
ATACTTAGTCCCCCACGTTAAACTCTCGAAAGAACCATTTTGCATTGGCGTAGCTTTTCTGCCTGTCCTGGGCTACCCGAATGCCACTCCTGATAATCTCAATCCTCGCGGAGGTTTCCTAAATTAGCTTTGATCCGAGCAACTTGCTATCCCCCACCTCTAGCCAACACGTTGGGGAATGACAAGGCCTGCCATATAAAGCCTCGAATGGAGCCATGCCAATCGTGAACTGATAAGAGTTATTATAAGCGAACTCTACCAGTGGAAGATGTGGCTCCCAACCTCCTCCAAAATCAAGGACGCACATGCGTATCATATCCTCCAACATCTGATTAGTATGATCTGTTTATCCATCTGTCTGTGGGTGATAAGCTGAACTCAACCTCAACTCCGTACCCATGGCCTCATGAAAGCTCTCCCAGAAACGTGAGACGAAGATGTTATCTCTATCTAACACAATATTCAGGGGCACCCCATGTAATCTGATAATCTCAGCAATGAACAACTTAGCATACTGACCCATGGTATAGTTTGTCTGTACCAACAGAAAATGAGCTACCTTGGTCAAACGGTCCACAATCACCCAGATGGAGTCGTGGCCCCGCTGTGATGTAGGCAACCGAGTAATAAAATCCATAGAAATACTCTCCCACTTCCACGTGGGTATTTCCAATGGATGAAGAAAACCTGATGGTTTCTGGTGGTCCACCTTTACCAACTAGCAGGTAGAACACTTGGACACGAACTCAGCAATGTCCTTTTTCATCCCACTCCACAGTATTGCCGCCTCATATCCTGGTACATCTTATCTCTCCCAGGATGCATCGCAAATCAAGACCCGTTAGACTGGGTCATCACTGTATGATGTAAGTCTTCTCCTTTTGGGTCCACCAATCTCCCATTAAACCTCAAACCTCCATCAGAACTAACAGAATATGACTCAGCACCGTCAGCTAAAAATCGTACAATCTGCTCCTGGAAAAATGGGTCAGCGGTCTGTACCTGTATTACCCTCATAACAATCTCGGGTGTCACTGTCATGACAGATATGAAGGAATGGGATACTTCGTCCTGGTGACCCAACTCTTTCCACTTTTCTTTCCATATGTCCGCTACATCGTCTATCGGTCTACGGATCAATGCATCGGCAACTACGTTGGCCTTCCCCGTATGGTACTGTATGTCAAACTGATAGTTCTTCACAAACTCTAACCACCTGCACTGACGCATATTCAGCTCTCGCTGAGTGAACAGGTACTACAGTGACTTGTGGTTTGTGAACAAGCGAAATTTCTCCCCTAATAAATAGTGTCTCCATATCCTCAATGCAAAAATGACCGCTTCTAACTCTAGGTCGTGTGTGGGGTAATTCTTCTCGTGCGACTTAAGCTTGCGGGAGGCAAAAAGCTATAGCCTTCTCCTCCTGCTGAAGTACTCCCCCAAGTCCCCGTAAAGAGGCGTCGGTGTAAACCAGATACTCCACGCCCGTCTTAGGTAAAGCGAGGACCGGTGACGAAGTAAGCTTGTCTTTTAGCTCGTCGAAAGCCAATTGACAAGCATCGTTCCAAACATATGGTACCCCCTTGCGAGTCAGGTTCGTTAATGGATCCACTATTTTGGAGAACCCCTGAATGAATCTCCTGTAGTATATGGCTAATCCCAAGAAACTATACAATTTCGTCGGTGTCGTGGGCTGTCCCCACTCCCTCACCGCTGACACTTTACTCTGGTCAACTGCTATCCCTCGTTCAGAAAACAACATGTCCCAAGAACTGCACTTCCTGTAACCAGAACCCTCACTTCTCGTACTTAGCATACCGATGATGCTCTCGTAGAGTCTAAAGAACATGCCTCAAGTGTTCGGCATGCTCTTCCTCGGTTTGTGAATATATCAAGATGTCATCTATGAATATGATGAAAAACTGATCCAAGAACTCTCTGAACACTCGGTTCATCAATTCCATGAATACGGTTGGAGAATTTGTGAGTCGAAGTGGCATCACTCTGAACTCATAGGACCCATATCTCGTCAAGAAAGCAGTCTTTGAAACATCTCGCTCCCTAATATGTAGCTGATGGTAACCTGACCTAAGATCTATCTTCGAAAAGAAAGTTGATCCCCTCAGTTGGTTGAACAGATCATCGATTCGAGGTAATGGATACTTGTTCCATATCGTGACCTTGTTCAGTTCCCGGTAGTCCACACATAGCCTCAGTGAACCATCTCTCTTTTTCACAAACAACACTGGAGCGCCCCTAGGTGAGGTACTCCTACGAATGAAGCCCTGACCTAACAGCTTCTCTATTTGATCCCGTAACTCTCGCATTTCTATCGAAGCCATACGGTATGGAGCACGTGCTATCGGTTGAGTATCCGGTAATAAATTTATGACAAAATCTACCTCTCGACTGGGGGGCAGGCCTGGTATATCCTGAAATACATCAGAATACTCACGAATAACTGGGATCGAGTCTAAGGGAATCATGACCTCCTTAGAGGTATCCTCCTCTATGTAATATAAATGAGCGGTCGAGCCTCCCTCTGGGCGAGGCATCGCCACTAAAAACATCTCTTGCCTTGGAATAGCAAAGACAATACTCCCACCGAAATAATCCATCATGGCTCTGTAAGCTGCGAGCCAATCCATTCTAATAATAACGTCGTGATCATGCATATCTAAGACTAACATATCAACTGGTAATACCATGCTACCAATCTCTACTCCTACACCCCGGCATATAAAGAAAATTAGCAATCCATTTCCCAGTGGTGAGTCTACACATGTTACAGTGCTCTCTGCTGTGGTTAATAACAGTAAGGCCTTCGCAAAATGGGTAGCTATAAAATAGTGTGTCACTCCAGTATCAAATAAAACCCGACCCATATTACCATGGATAGGAAACATACCCTCAATCGCGGGTGGTGCCTGTGGAGCTGCTGCCAGGTGGACGTTATAGACAGGCCCGTACAGTAATTGCCCCTGCTGTACTGGAGCGGCTGGAATGACTGGTACCTGAGCTGGTGCTTGGAGGGCGGCTCGAAAAAGTGACATCTGTCGGTCATTACGGGTGATAAGCACCCAAAACTTATCCTAGAGATAAAATTCTCTAGGATAGATGGGTGAGGTGAAATTTATCCTAGAGATAAAATTCTCTCCACCCCTCTATGTTGAGTATTTGCATTTTTAGCAAATACCTCAATATAGAGGTGTGTAGTTAAAATTATCTCTAGGATAAATTTCACCCCACCCCTTTATTATGAATTTTTGCATTTTAGCAATTATTTCATAATAGATTGATGTAGTGAAATTCATCCCTTATGGGAGGTAAATTCTAACCCATTCCTTTATGTTGAGATTTTGCATTTTTAGCAATTATCTCAGTATAAAGTAATGATCTAGAATTTATTTCTTTGGATGAGTTCTAATGTACAATTTTATAATGTTAGGATTTTCATTTTTAGCAAATCTCTTTTATTATTTAATTATCCATTATGAATTCACCCATTATCCTTTTTAGTTTTATTTTGTAATTTTTAGTTTTTTAAGGAGAGCTTAGAGATAGGAAAATTCTAGATTGAGAATTGTAGAGAAAAACACCATTTGTGAGGTTAAATATTGATTGAGATTTAATTGAGTGTTGATTTTAATTTCATATTACTTGGATTCTCAATTGGAGGGTTGTATGCTTCTCATTCAAGGATTGAAGTTTATTGAATTCAAGAGATTGGTTTGATTATTCTTCTCTCTACTCTTTGTTATTAAGTGCCTAGTGAATATTTGTTTATTATGCTTGATACTATGTTAGTCTAAATCCCTTTCAAGGGGTGGGGTAAAACCCTTATTTGATGTTATTTTATTTTAATTAGTTTAATTACTTGAAAAATCCCTTTGAATGTTAATTTTGATCCCTCACCCTTAGATTTACGCCTCGAGAGAGGGTAAATGATTTTCGAGAGAAAATCGAAATTCTAGTGATAATACCCATTTTAGATTCGAACTATAGATAGGGGTTTCTAAAATGATGTATTATCACTTGAATTTCAACTCTAAATTTATTTTATAAGATTGACATAAATTCTAATTGATCGATCCTAGCGGGTGATTAATTAAAAGGAGTGTGGATCTATTTTTCTAGAGTTGTGGGGTGTTAAACTTAATATTATAAAATATTACTAGTAAAATTACACTTGCAACGAGAGTTGATTTGTAGTTTCGATATTAATTTGGGAGAATTCAAATAATTAAATTAATTAATTAGAATAGCTAAAATTTGTGGTGTAATCCCACTCCTTGATTGTTCTCACAATTATCTGCCTCACTTTATCTATTATTTTAGTGTTAAACTTTGTTTTCATTTTAGTCACTTTTTAGTTAGTTGTTTAGATCTTTATTTTAGTTTAGTGTTATTTCATCATTACCTCACCCTATTGTTTTAATATTGAAAAAGCTAAAAAAAATTAGAAAAGTGAAAAAAGAACAAAAAGAAAATAAAAAGTGAAATACAATTGAATTTGTCTCTAGCTTACTCCCTAAAAAGTGGATTGATACCCTTACTTACCTCTACACTTGAGTTTGTTTTATATTTGTAGGTAATTGAGGATTTTGACTAACTTGGCTTTCAACAACGATATACGCAAAAGTCAAGTTATCAAAGGACACCCTGCTACTGTGGGGCCCTATCACCCTCTGGATAATCCTGGCGCCTATGGCCATTCTTGTCGCACCCGAAACATTGGCCCCTGAAATTACCTTCCCTCTGTCCCTGCTGATTACGGCCCTGCTGGCCGTTACCACCCCGCCATTGGCCCTGCTGAAAACGCTGTTGGCCCTGCTGCTGCCCCTGCGACTGACGATGTTGGCCCTGATGGCCCTGCTGATTAGGCTGGCCCTGCTGACCCTGCCTATATCCCCAAAATCCCGGCCTAGAATCAACTAATCGGAACCACTTAGTAGGGTCCCCTTGATGGGAACTCTGCTCACGCTAACGTGATTGCCCCTAGGCTGGTGGTGTCCCACCATCACTACCTCCTCCTGTCCTTCCCTGTTGGCTGGACTCTCCTGTACGTTTGCTTCTATGCAGATGGAAGCAGTGATCCTGGCAATGCAATAAGGCAGCGTTGACTACGTCAGAGTAGGTACTCAAGGATAGATTGCCTATGAGGTGCTGACGGATCCTCCAGGCTAATCCATCAACAAATAGCAGTATCTTCTTCCCCTCAGTGGGTGCCTCATCTGGCACTATAGTGAGAAGTCTTGAAAACTCCTTTTCATACTCAGCAACAGTAGAATTTTCCTGCTTCAGACTCAGTAACTTCCACCTCATCTCAGTTTGCACGGCGGATGGAAAATATTTGTGGTCAAACCTCTCCCAGAATGACTGAATCGGGATAACATCCCTCTCCTCCAAAGTGGTGGTGGACTCCCACCACTGCAAAGTGGACCCCAATAGCTTAAAGGAAGCCAACAAAAGTTTTTGCACGTCTGTGCACTCATACATACGCAGATGCCTCTGGATATCTTTCTTCCACTGGCTGACAATGATGATATTTGAACTAACCTGTTCCCATGTATATGGAAGTTGTGCAGGTACTGGCGCCACTTCCTGAATCTGGGGTCGGGCCTATTGCACTATCGTTAATGCGGCATTAACTGCCTGAGCAACAATATCGGCTACCTCGTTTGTATTCATCATTCCCTGAACCGGAGCTTCTGGCTGCTCGTCATGGGCATCCCTGTTTCGGAGTGCGCATCTCAGAGGCATATGAAACGAGAAGGAAATTTATTAGTCTACAGTTATTATCAAATCTTTAATAGCTGAAGACGTAAGCGTAAATATAAGAATACAACAGTCCAAAAAATAGGGCTCTATATCAAGGACGCTAAGATGGAAATGAAAATAAGTCGTACAGAACCTAAAGGACACTAGAACCTGGCTCTGATACCACCTGTGACACCCCGCCTAATTAAATATCGGGTGATCAATCCTTTATTAAATTATAACCAAGGTGAATGGTTGGTTCATTCTGAGCATAACTATCTTCCAATTTAAACACCCTAATATTTAAGCTAAGTGTCAAAACCATTTAAACCTTATTCCCATTTTTAATTTAAGTCCAATTATAAAACCTTTAATAATTAATAGTTTAAGAGTCACAGAATAATAGTAAGGATGCAAACGATCATTCAAGAATTTAACCATCTATAATAAATCCCAACATCAAAACACCAAAGAAAACGTTCTGGCAGTAATAAATCCCAAATTAAAACTACGGAAAGTAAATCAATTACAGCCTCTCACAAAAACCAACTGAATAATGAAAAGGGGCGACACATGCCCAACTAGATAAAGTATAACTAGAAACGGAGTCGCTAATGAGTTCGTCTAAGCACAAGGCTTGAAACTCCCACAAAAGATGCAGCACGTTCCATATCTAGACAATCCTAAGCCTGACGCCCCTGTGGCTGGGCCCCAGTAATACACACACATATATATATATACAAGAGAGGAGAGATAACAGTAAACGGGTCAGAGCCCGATTGTAAAACAGTTTAAAATTTTAGTTTAGAAAGTATTTAAAATGTTTACTGGCTAATGCAACAACATATTAGTAACGGCATTCTCTTGAGAAAGTCTCACCTCTCTCCTAGTGTGCACCCTAACGCACTATTAATCCCAAAAGATTAACTTAATTCAAATTCCTCATTAGATTCCATGCTGACAATTTCTAGGACTAAGATAATTAAATTCCAGGAATTTAAGGTTGTCACATTACTCCTATTTAATTAAAATGTCTTTCAACAGTGTCATAACATTTCATCCATATATAATAAAACCAGAATATTTATCCATTAATTAACTTCTTTTGGCCTCGGTAGGAAGTTAAAAATTTTAAGACTATATATATATATATATATATATATATATATATATATATATATACATTAATTACCCATATAATATATATATACTACTGGCACCCCACATCATATTTATGGTGCTGGCATACTCTGCTATCAAGTTCCCATATCACTCATACTAAGGGAAATACTAGTTCAGAATCACTCTCGAACTGTATTAATATAAACAAACTGAAATTGAGGCGAAGCATAGTTCCAAGTCACTAAGAGGTCAGCACATACCCTCACGTCTCTTAGGACCGTCTGACTATCAATCAGATAGCCTGTACCAAGGATGTCTATGTTCTAGGGTACGATTCTATATCCGCCATAAAGGTCCCATCAAGATAAGACTGTCCCAGCGCGGAAACCTCAGCGATAGCAAGTAGTGCGGGCATGATTTGTTTACACATATATAGGATATATGATCAATCACTGAATCATATAGATATATAACTATTCACATGCATAAGTTAGGTACGCCCACGGCCCAAAATTATATTCTCCCATTCTTAGTACATTTTTATTCGATTACTTCTTATAACTAACTTATTCATATTATTTTAGAAATTTAATTTATTCCAACTCACTTCTCATCTCTCGATGTATATTCTTTACCTTAGTACAATTTCAGTAGGCCCTCATTTACCTTCTAATCCAACTCCCAGACATTTCGATTATTAAGTCTACGCACGTTCGATTTCTCAGGTATGAATATTTCCATGTTTACCCTTCATTTTCCTATTTCATTAAAGTTCCACTTAACGGGGTTTACCTTGACCCTACTGGTCCTTTTTATGTTTCATTATGTCCTAGTAACATTAATCAAGGTTTATTACGCATTTAGTCGGATTAAGTCAACACAAGGAAAAATCTAGTTTTCCCAGAAGAGGTCTATTGATCGATAGAAAGGGGTCGATCGATCGATCAGTCGATCGATCCATGCTCTTTTCTCGATCAATCGATCAAGCAGGTATGGCTAAAATTTCATAATACCAGTTACGGGAATTATCATCCAAAATCATCCAAATCCATGTCTTTAACTCCCAAATTCCCAGAAATTTATACCACAAGCATTATAAACCCAAATGAACAATATTCTACGTAAAGCATGCGAGTTTTCATCAAGTATCATGAATTAAAAAGGCCAAAATCTATATAAATCTCATGAACCCTAAAAATTTCTTTAACTTAGTTCTTCTCATTCTTTTTCCATAATTTCTACTTCTAACCCAATGTAAATTCGTGGTTCAACCTCTACATGCGAAGGGAATTTCCACAAGGATGTTTATATCTCTACAACATGCGATTTCTAACCTCCAACATAGATTTTCTTTCATAAAAACTAATCCTAATCAACCCTAATCTAATATGAATGAAGAATTAACTAAATTAATCAAGATAAATACTTTCTTGGGGATTTTTGTTTCTGATTTTTGGATGAAATCGGTGTGGTTGTGATCCTTGTTGCATGATCTAACGTTTGGCGGTGACCGCGGTGCAAACGGAGGGGTTCTTGGCCTAGAACTCCTTGGTAAGCTCTTCATTTCCTTCTCCAATGGTTGTCTTTTGTTTTTGGTTGTGTTAACCCTATAAGACAACCCTAAGAATCTGATATAGCCTAGAAAATTCGTAGGTTTCCAAGCCCAAAAATACAAAATGCCTAAAACGCCCTCCTGGGGTGTTAATTAAGCCTAAAAACGTCCCGAGACCCAACCTAAACCCCCGGGTACATTATTTTTACTATCTCGACCCTTTCGAACACTTTGGCGCTCTCGAAATGACCATATGGGTGGCTTATAATTTATTCACTTTTATTAATCAAAATTTAGTCCTGACACGACATGGGCGCGTCCTGACTTAAATTTCCAAAATTGTCATTTTATTCACACGTGACATTTAATAGAACCAATATTATATATTACTTTGCTCATTAGTAATATTCAACAAGTTTCCAATAATTACTAACTCTCGTCATGTTAGTAATTAAAAATAATCAATTTCCAGATTTACATTAAATTAATAACTCACATCAAATTTAATAAATCCCCGAATTTAGAAAGAATAAAAAGGTCAAGCCTTAAGCCTTCGAAGCCTAGGCGGGCATTAGGCGTAAAAAGGCGTGAAAAGGCGTTTAGGCATTTTTAATATATTTTAATATTTTTTAACCATAACAAGGCTATTAAAATACTAAAATTGTACATACCGTAAAAATATGTCTGCATATTTACAAATTAAAATAATATTTGATTATTTTGGATGAAATAATGGTCTGGTTTGTAAAAAAACTTTAAACTGCGATATCGTTTCACTAAATCATTGTTGTTTTCAGAGAAAACGTTCGCTTTAAGGATTTTACCAAGCATAAGGCGTCAAAAACTTAAGGCAGGGCATTTCTCCCAAGCCTCAAGCCTAGGCGAGTTTTTTAGAACAATGATCTTATGTAATAGTGTAGTAATGATGCATTCACTGAGCTATGTTGCTCACGGTTCCAATATTTATGTTTTTCAGGTAATGCGAGGTCACTGCCAAATCTAGGAGGTGTGGTTGGGTTAACCAGGAATGGGTGAAACATTGAGTTTGTGTAAATGTAAATGATGTAATTAAGTTAACTTATCATTTAAGAAGTTTGTAAATGCATAGCTACTTTAATGTTGTAATATTTTTTAGTTGTATGGATTTACGCTGATGACACTGAAATTAAAAGTTGTGTTTATGGTTTTGTTAAATTAATAATGGTTTGACTCACTATGACTTTTAAAGTTATTTATAAGTAACTGGGTTGGGGTGTGTCAGAGGCTATCCTTCAAATTCCATAAACAAACTAGGGAGATCTAGATGGAGGGATACAATGAAACTTTGGGTCATTTTGATGAATCGTTTAAGCAAGCTCAGAATGATGGTTACAAATGGGGATGGACCAATTTATTAACACTGCTAAAGGTGGAGCAGAACAACCCTCTTTGGAACTGGTTTGACCTTGGTTTCTTGGATTGTGATGATCCTTCTTTCAAATTAGATGTTGACTCAATTCCTTCTAACACAATTGCCCAGTGCCTGATTTTAATGTATTTAGGGGATTATGGACTTCACAATGAGCTAGAGTTTGTTCGTCCTCCTCTTCTGTTAGAACACCCGAGCAGCAATAATAGGCGAATGCTCCAGGATTTTAATTTTATTAATTCTCCTTACACCTTTGATGATCCTCCAGTAGGGATGGAACCGGTTTCAAATTTTTCTATGGCTGAGGGGAAACATCCCTTGGAATAAGTTTCATTTGTAATTCAGTTATGCGCATAATCATGTAGTTAATATTCAAATGAATGAAATATATTTGACCAACTTATCTCATTCATCTTTGAATGTGAATGTTTTCTTGATATGAATGCATGTCTTCTTCTTGTTCATTAGTTATATTGACACACTTTAGATTTTTCTTAAGTTTAGCATCAATTACCAATGAATACATTGGTTCTACCAGTACACTTAGATTAAAATCAAAGTTTGGCACTAATTACTCATGTGTCTCTATAGGTTCCTCTACTGCACCTAAATTTTTTGGTTTTCTATATTAGTTACTTGTTCTGTGGCTATGCGTATGTGGAATATATATCTACACTACTTTGTAGGAATCTTCACAATGTTCTTCCTTCACATTTCCCAATTGGATAAATATCTTATATTATCCTTATCATCAGTGGCCATGTTTCTTGAGGACTTAGAATCCTATTTTACTTGGATTTTTGTCTACTGTCGATCAAGTTTTGCTTATGCCGAGTAATGTTCGAACATCATAAATCAACTATCTAGTAGTTGTTGCGAAGGACATGTTCTGGGCGCCGATCAATGGCACGATTATGTCCGAGCTACTTTTGATGTTTTTTTGAGCAACATCCAATCGTCACTAATCAAGTATATAGTATATCGTAGTGCATAGCAGTAGTACTCCCAAAAAATCAAAATAGAAATTGGAGGAATCATCATTTTATTGTTACGAAGAATTGATAACGAGTACAATGGGGCACCCCGCCTAATAAAATACTGGGTGATCATTCCTATACCAATTTAAAACACGAATCCCATTTGGTTCATTATTAGCATCACTGTCGAAAACCATTTTAAAACTTACTAACCAACTAGTATTCCAAAAAAGTCGGTGCCAAATTTTAACTTTTTAATTAAACAAACAACAACAGGCAAAAAGATAATATGAGTCATACACAATGACTGAATTAAATCAACTGAATACTTAATTAAACAAATTTTAGAATAAACCATCGGCCACCAAAGTAAACAGTCCAATACAAACATACAACACCTGAATAAATAAATCTGAAAACTGTACTAAAAAGTCTGGGCGACAAGCCCTAAGTAAAACTGAAACTGGCAGATGACTCCTACTCTCGGAAAGAAAGAATGAGGCATCTAATCCAAGCTCTTGCTAGCATCCACATATGCCGCATCTCTGTGTCCCTTGAATAGAATATCAATCTTGGTGTCCCTGTGGCTGGACACCTAAAAGGTTTTGAAAATAACTTTATAGCAAGGGTTAGAATCCAAACCATTTTGAAAATATTTAGCAAGTTAATTAACTGCAGTAATTTAAAATGCATGAATGCGCTTCATGTTTAAGTTAGTGTCGCACTCTCTTGATAACATACTCACCCCTCCTCTATTGTGCACACCTAACGATTTCCTTAACCCTACCAAGTTGTACTACCCCAACCAACTACTGCTGGTATAATCTCCCCTTGCCATTTTTCTCTAGACCGAGTATTAATATTAATGGGTTATAAGTTATCTCATCAATTAACTTAATTAATTGCTTTTAATTAATATCATATAATCGTGACACGAGTTACATAAAGTAAATACATCACACACTGTATTATTACCCGCATATAATATTTACTACCATATATACATACCTTTACTAAGAACATACACACATATATCATATGTATATCCATCCCTCTGAGTCTGATGATTTCCTCTAAAGTACTATCTCTCTAGGTGTGCTCACATAACCTAGTTACCCAAGTTGGAATCGCTCACCATCCTGGCCCAAAATATAAATGTAGTGGAGGCGGTCATATTCCTTCCCTAAAAGTGAGATAAACCCCTCACCCATATACCGGATGCTATGACCTGGGGATATACTTACCCTACACCTCAAGCTAGGGGATTCTCCCACACCACGCCACCTCTCTTTATAGCACTAGAGTATTAACTTAAATAAATCTCTTGTCCCTGATATTTAATAGCACACACAAAGTACACACACACATATATATTATCATAACGTCGTATATATATAATATAACTCCTGGCTTTACCGTATACTAAAATCCGTAACACTAGCCTATATATTCCGGAGTCTATGGTTCGACTCTAATTAATTAATTTAGACATCAATTAATTTAATACTTGGTGTCGCTCAACCAATATACCCAGACTCGCTCACTTGGCCCGTACCATCGTTAATACCCAATTCTATATTCCGCCCCGAAATTAATTAATTACACCTCCATTCCTTTAATAATGTAGTGTCACTCAACTACAGTACCCAAACATTTTCCCTCGGTCCAAAAATCAATACCTACGAATTATTTCACAAAATTTATTCATCTCGGGACATACAATTATCTCCCTCCTAAACCCAATTATACCCCCTTATAATTGCTAAGGAATATCTGTTACATATGCATTTATCACTAAATAAAAAGTAGGGGGAAAATATTAAATTAATTTCCCTTTTATATATAAAACTGGCGAACCTGCCAGAAATTTGGGACCATCGATCAATCGATCCAAGCCATCGATCGATTGATCGAACATGTCTGTTTCTTCTCCGACCTTCTGTTCAGCCATTAATGACCATCCAAGTTTTCTTTTCTCAACTGCCAGCCTCAATCCATCATATTTATCATCTTTATACATCTATTGTGAACTATGATCATAATATAAACCATATAGCATCATTAATTTCATGAGTTATCACCCACTCAAGAAAATGAATTCCTACGGTACAATCCTAATTAAAATTCGAAAATATGATTCTATAATCCCCATAAATTTATCTGTAATACATGTTTTCTGTTGTACATCCAATACCAACCAAATACTGAATGCTTCTATCTCATCACTTGAACCATTAAATCACATAACATGTTCAATTTCGTAAAAACCCAATTTCATGCAATAACCCACCCAAAACGAATTTTCATTTTGCACCTACCATAATATGAATTGATTATCATCAATTTAATAATCACAACAGTTAACCCCTTACCTTTTATTGTTCGTAGAGTTTGATATGTTGGTGCAGAGGATGGTTGACGACGAACACTCATTTAGTCCCTTAATTTTGACTCCAAAAGTTCCCCAATTGGCTCTTGATTAGCTTACTCTGTTTCTCTCTCAAATCCCTAAGTTTAGAATTGTGTTAACAGTCTCTCAACACTCCCTCTTTTAGGTTTAAAACCCCTAATCCCGTTTTTGATCACATGGGCCTAATTAAAATGGACTGAATCCCTCCGTGTGTGCCCGGCTATGCCCAAAACTGCCCCAAGACCTGATTACTACCCCGAGGTACTCTTTTTGGACTATCTCTACCCATTCGGACTCAACCGCGCACTCAGAATTGTCATCCAAAATACTTTGAAACGTTCTCTAATTTTGACCTCAAAATGCAACACAAAATTTTTGAATAATTATACTTAAAGTCACCAAATATAAATAATTTTTTCAACTCAAATAAATTCTCCAAATCATAAATTTAAGTTTCTCCAATTTAAATATTTTTATATCTCCCAACATAATTAAATACTAAATCCTCAAAATTATGGGGTGTTACATACTCGCCCCGTTCAATGGAATTTCATCATCGAAATTAAGATAAGCCTAATGCGCGAAGTGTTGATTAGCACTCCCTAGTTCTGTGCCTTTAAGCTTGCTACATTTATCTCCCCCGCTTATAACTATGAGTTACAAAAATATGTATTTTATTTAACAAGGGCGCCCATACACTCTTACCCATTCTTTACCGCACGAAAGTTGCCCTAATTTAACCAGGGTACCCATACACCTTGTCCCCATGCTTAACCCCACGAAAGTTACCCGACTATGTTAGCCGTAACCTGTAATATAACTTCCAACCCATACTCATATCACATAAATGAATAATAATTGGGGTACCCAACCCATGTACTAACGACCAAACATCTCCCCACTTCCAACGTTGCACTAAGTTTCATGTGTGGGACGTCTAGCAAGAGAAATCCAATCAAGGAACCCCTCGATACCCTACTACCGAACATTATTAGTCGTTGACATCTGTTGGACCCTCAGTCCATATCACATACCCCCAAATACTTGTCTCTTAACACAAAAGCATACACGCCAACTCTTATGCTACAAAAGACAACATAAAGTACTGCACCCTTTCTATCACAAGTTCTTCTGCAAAAAAACTCCTGAGCTATCTCTCCCCACTCAAAAATAAATTTAACCAACCAGATTCACTTCAGAAGACACCCCTACTTACCGGCATAAAATATTTGAACACAAGACCTCATTATGTGTCTCTATCGCACCACAAAATATAACATACACACACACATATATATAGGCTATACACCTTCTCAGGTGATACCTAATAAAAATCATTCATACCCTGGTGCCGCGAACACCAAAACTTACCATCACTATCCATAATAGTTCAAATCCATCGCTATCCCGCCGATATTTGGGAAAATAATCTATCTTGCTCCCATAATTAAAGAAAGTAGTAACTCCTCGCATAATACAAATCCCCTCTCTGTGTACACCCCCACTCTCTCGTGTTTAACACCAAAGAAATCCACTACCCCATAAAAATATAAATATGTAATATTGCTGCTATAGCCAGCGCACCGACTAAATTTGACATACCCGCGAACTCTAGTGAAAATAATTGTTATATTGTGACACCGTCACTGTCACTCAAAAGATACCCCATGCCCACAGAATACAAAGATAATTAACTCCATACTCTAGATGCAACGGCTGATCCTCGGGTCCCTGAGTGACTTCCCCCTACTCAAACGCACCCATGACTTGTTGCAGTGGTAGTACATCCTTTACCTCGTCCTATAGTTGACCCTTGCCTCTTTTAATACAATCTATCTTCACATGTACCGCTTCCCCACAAACAAAACACCTCCTAATAAATTCACCCTGCCACTAATCCCTTGCTTGCTAGCCTTATCGGAAGTCCTGGCCATCCTGTCGGTAGCCCCTAGATCTAAATCGCTTGGCTTGATTCCCTTGCCAAAAATCCTGCCCCTGATGTCCCCCTGTCTGCTGCTGGGATACCCCACTGGTACTATTCGCTCCTACTTTATCCGACTGGCTTGGTTACACTCCCCTCCTACTTCCTTTCATGTGGAAGCGATATTCCTGGCAATACAGGAGTGTTGCATTAACGACATTCGTATAAGCTACTAAAGCGGTATTACCAATTAAATGTTTTCTGATCCTCTAGACTAACCCACCATGAACCTTGACTTCTTTCTTTCTTCATTGCTTACCTCATTCGGTACGGAATTTTCCAAACGAGTGAACTCTTCCTCGTAATCGGCCACTGAACGGTCCCCCTGAGTGACCTCACTGAATTTTCTCCCCATTTCAGCCTCGACTGCTAGTGGGAAATACTGGTGGTTAAACCGAACCCAAAACTCTGCAATAGTTAATGTATCCCTTTCCTCCACTATGGTGATCAACTCCCACCACTATAGTGCCGATCCCACTAACATAAAAGTGGCTAGCATATGCTTCTACGCCTCATTGAAATCTACCATGCGTAGGTGACGCTGAATATATCTCTTCCACTGACACGCTAGCACCACATCTGAACCCCCTCGAAACTATGGTGGATGGCCTTTTTCAAAGACCTCTCATACTTGCTGCCATTCCGAGGGCCTCGGGTGGGCCTGAACATGCGGTACAACTAACGCGTGGCTGATCTCGTGGAAAGTACCTTGCCATTGCGATCATCATCGCTTGAACTTCCTGTGCCACTAATTCAGTTACTTGTGCAATCTAAATCATCTCTGGCAGTTGCTGCTGTAACTCTTGCTCCTGATGAGTCTCCCTTGTCTCATCTCCCCCGACTGCCCTAGCTGATCTCTCTCTCCTGGGCGGCATCTGAAAAGTGAATCTAATTGTACGACTTCACCATCAAATATAAAGAAATTAGCAAAAGAACGTAAATGTGCATACGTATAAGAATACAACAATCCTATTATAGGTCTCTACACCAAAGGACGCTAAGCTTAAATGTGAAAAGCCACACAAATCCTAAGGACACTAGAACTTGATGCTCTGATACCATATGTGACACCCCGCCTAATAAAATACTGAGTGATCAGTCCTATACCAAATTAAAACTGGAATCCCAATTGGTTCATTCTTAGCATTAGTGTCGATAACCTTTTTAAAACATACTAACCACATAGTATTCGAAAAAAGTCGGTGCCAAATTTTATCTTTTTAATTAAACAAAAAATAACATGCAGAAAGATAATAGGAGTCATACACAACGACTGAATGAAATCACCTAAATACTTCATTAAACAATTTTTCGAATAAACCATCGGCCACCAAAGTAAATAGTCCAATACAATCATCCAACACCTAAATAAATAAATCTGAAAACTGTACTGAAAAGTCAGGGCGACAAGACCTACGTAAAATTAAAACTGAGAGATGACTCCTACTCTAGGAAAGAATGAATGAGGCGTCCATTCCAAGCTCCTACAAGCATCCACATATGCCGCAACTCCGTGTACCATGAATAGAATATCAATCTTGGTGTCCCTGTGGCTAGACACCTAAAAGGTTTTGAAAATAATTTTATAGCAAGGGTTAGAAACCAAAAAATTTTGAAAATATTTAGCAAGTGAATTAACTGCATTTATTTTAAATGAATGAATGCGCCTCATATTTAGGTTTATGTCGCACTCTCTTGAGGACATATTCACCCCTCCACTATTTTGCACACCTAATGGTTTCCTTAACCCTACCTAGTTGTACAACCCCATCCAATTATTCCTAGTATAATCTTCCCTTACCATTCTACTGTAAACCGGGTATTATTATTAATTGGTTATAAGTTATCTAACCAATTAACTTAATCACTATTCTAAAAAACCCGCTTAGGCTTCAAGATTGGGAAAAACGCCCCGCCTCAAGTTTTTTACACCTTAT
Organism: Sambucus nigra; assembly: GCA_949130495.1. Taxonomy (NCBI): domain Eukaryota; kingdom Viridiplantae; phylum Streptophyta; class Magnoliopsida; order Dipsacales; family Adoxaceae; genus Sambucus; species Sambucus nigra. The sequence continues at coordinate 316,654,578 of OX422215.1, read as the reverse complement.
TCTTGTTAAAACCCTTAAGGCGCACTTTTTTCTAAAAACAACAATGCTTTAGTGAAACGATATCACCTTTTAAAGAATTTTTTTACTAACAGGACGATTATCTCATCCAAAATAATCAAATAGTATTTTAATTTGCATATATTTTGACATATTTTTATAATACGTACGATTTAGTATTTTAATAGCCTAGTTATGATTAAAAAATATTAAAATATATTAAGAAGGCCTAAACGCTTTTTCACACCTTTTTATGCCTAAAACCCTCCTAGGCTTCTAAGGCTTAAGGCTTGGCCACCATGCCTCGATCACGCCCCTCATTTTTTAGAACCTTGAAATTAATCAATTCCTTTTAAATAATACCAAATAACTGTGGCACAAGTTATATAAAGTAAATACATCACACACTGTATTATTACCCGCATATAATATTTACTACCATATATACGTACCTTTACTAAGAGCATCCACACATATATCATATGTATATCCATCCCTCTGAGTATACCCTCATCAGCTGATTTCCTCTAAAGTGCTATCTCACTAGGTGTCCTCACATAACCTAGTTACCCAACTTGGAATCTCTCACCCACCTGGATTAAAATATAAACGTAGTCGAGGCGATCATATTCCTTCCCTAAAAGTGAAATAAACCCCTCACCCATATACCGGATGCTATGACCTGTGGATATACTCACCCTACTCCTCAAGCTTAGGGATTCACCCACACTGCGCAACCTCCCTTGATAGGACTAGAGTATATAACTTAAATAAATATATAGTCCCTGATATTTAATATAGCACACAAAGTACACACATACATATATACTATCACCACGCCGTATATATATAATATAACTCCCGACTTTACCGTGTACTAAAACCCGTAACACTAACCTGTATATTCCCGAGTCTATGGTCCGACTCTAATTAATTAATTTACACATCAATTAATTTAATACTTGATGTCGCTCAACCAATATACCCGGACTCGCTCACTTGGCTCGTACCATCATTAATACCCAATTCTATATTCTGCCCCCAAATTAATTAATTACACCTCAATTCCTTTAATAATGTAGTGTCACTCAATTACAATACTCGAACACTTTCCCTCGGTCCAAAAATCAATACATACGAATTATTTCCCGAAATTTATTCATCTCGGGACATACAATTATCACCCTCCTAAACCCAATTATACCCCCTTATAATTGCTAAGGAATATGTGCTACATATGCATTTATCACTAAATAAAAAGTAGGGGAAAATATTCAATTAATTTCTCTTTTATATATAAAACTGGCGAACCTACCAGAAATCTGGGACCATCGATCGATCGATCGAACAAGTCTGTTTCTTCTCCGACCTTCTATTCAGCCATTAATGACCATCCAAGCTTTCTTTTCTAAACTCCCAACCTCAATCCATCATATTTATCATTTTTATACAGCTATTATGAACTATGATCCTAATCTAAACCTTATAGCATCATTAATTTCACGAGTTATCACCCACTCAAGAAAACGAATTCCTACGGTACAACCCCAATTGAAATTTGAAAATCTGATTCTATAATCCCCATAAATTTATCTCTAATACATGTTTTCTATTTTATTTCCAATACCAACCAAGTACTTAATGCTTGTATCTCATCACTTGAACCATTAAATCACATAACATGTTCAATTTCGTAATAACCCAATTTCATGCAATAACCCATCCAAAACGAATTTTCAGTTTGCACCTACCATAATATGAATTGATTATCATCAATTTAAGAATCACAATAGTCAAACACTTTTCTCTTATTGTTCGTAGAGTCTGATCCGTTGGTGCAAAGGATGCTTGGCAACAAACACTCACTTTGTCTGTTAATTTTGACTCCAAAAGATCCCCAATTGGCTCTTTATTAGCTTCCTCTATTTCTCTCTCAAAGCCCTAAGTTCAGAATTGTGTTAACTGTAGTTCGACAGTCCCTCTTTTAGGTTTAAACCCCCTAATCCCGTTTTTGGTCACATGGGCCTAATTAAAATGGCCCAAATCCCTCTGTGTGGGCCCAACTATGCCCAAAAATGCCCCGAGACCCGATTACTACCCTCGGGTACTATTTTATGACTATCTCGACCCATCTGGACTCAATTACGCACTTAAAATTATCATCCAAAATAATTTATAACGTTCTTTAATGTTGACCTCATAATGCGACACACAAAATTTTGAACAATTAAACTTAAACTCGCCAAATATAAATAATTATTCCCACTCAAATAAATTCTTCAAATCATAAATTTAAGTTTCTCCAATTTAAATATTTTTATATCTCCAAAAAATAATTAAATAAAATTGATTACACCATTGATAATACTTTCTAAGATGCTCGGCATGCCATGGATTTTTGAATTCTTCACCTTGTAAAGTCTCAATTTTGTAGGTTCCATGTTGGATTTTTACTGAAATATGATATGGCTCATGCCAATTGGCCTCAATTTTGTTTTTCTTCTGGATGACCTTTTTTAGCACATAATCTCCTTCCTTTAGGTTGCTTAAAGTCTCAATTTTGTTATAAAACGGGCAGTTTGTTGCTAGTAAGCTATGTTTCTCAAAGTAGCATCTTCACGTACTTCTTCCAGCATGTCCAAATCCAATCTTTACAATAAATCACTTACACGAGAGTTAAAATTCAATACTCTATGGGATTGAAGACCCAATTTAGAAAGTATCACTACCTCAGTCCCAAATGCTAGCATATAGGGAAATTCTCCAGTAGCAGTCCTTAGAGTTGTTTAATACACCCACATAACAGAGTGTAACTCATTAATCCAGTTTACCTAGTCTTTTTTTTCAACCCATTGAGCAGAGTTTTATTTATAACTTTAGTTTTGCCCGTTGCTTGAGGATGACATGGAGTATAATGAAGCTTTTGAATATTGGACTGAGCATAGTAGGCAGCAACGTCTTCATTGTCAAACTGTGTGCCATGGTCGATGATAAACGCATAGGGAAACCCATATCTGTAAATTATATTCTTCCAAATGAATTGGGACACCTTCTCATATAGCATGTCTATCAAGGGTTCTACTTCAACCCATTTTGTAAAGTAGTCCAAAATAATAACCAAGTACTTATATCTTCCTCGGGTGGTTGTAAGTGGCCCAATCAAGTCTATACTCCACATTGTAAATGGCCAAGGTGAAGTGATTGGAGTTAGGGCAACATGTGGAGTCTTGTGAATGATGGAATACTTTGGGCATATATCACACTTTTTAACAAAGTTTGCACAATCTTCTCCCATAGTTGGACAATAATATCCGTGTGTACTATTCCATTGCAGTAGTGTCATTCATACTATATAAGCTCCACAATATCCTTCATACAGCTCCTGGGTTAGGTTTGGAACCTATGACGGATGAACACATCATTGCAAGTTAATTGTCAATCCTCTCTTATATAACACTCCTTTATCCAGGACATATCTGGAAGTTTTGTATTTCAACTTTTTGGCCTCAATCATTTTTTTTTATAGTGTTCTTTCTTCAATGTAAGCTCTGATGGGATACATCCAAGATGGTCCCATGTCTACTGTAGTAAAATTGATCATTATTTCTTCATCTATACTCCTATTTTATAGAAGATTTATCAGAATAGTTAGTCGGAGCTCGATCCTTGTTGCTGAAGCCATCCGAGTAAGTGCATCTGCTGAGGCATTGTCTAGTCTTGGAATTATGCTCACTTGAACTGTTGCAAATTTTTTTATTATGTTCAATGATTTCACCAAATACATATTCATCAATTCTCATTTAGCTCCATACAATCTCAATATTTGATTCAGCACCAGTTGAGAATCATCGTACGCTATAACTTGCTCGGCATTCAGTGATTGGGCTAAACTTAAGCCCACAATGGGAGCTTTACATTTTGATTCATTATTTGAGGCTGGAATTTGATTCGCAAAACATATTCAATATATATTCTATCTGAAGTGTTAAGCATTATACCTGCTTCACTGCATATTGCGCAAGATGACACATCAACGTACACGTTCCATATTGGGAAATTATTGTCAAATACTTTGTCCTTTAAGTTCTCATAATGGAATATTTTTCTCCTTACTTCCTCATTTTTTTGGTTATCTCCTATGCTCTAGAAGAGGAATCATGTAGGTCGACCGCAATTTATTTTGATTCTCCCTCTGATGAAGGTTGCTCAAGAGCTTAATCTCCAACAGCCCCTTTCGAACCATCTTCTCATGATTCTTATTCCATCTACCTAATTATTCCTCGTGAACCTCGGGGGTAAGAGAAATATGCAATAAAATCTTTTGCATCTTGTTCTTTCAAAGAATACATTGGTTCATATTTAACATCATACTCCCCAAATTCTATTACCCAGTATATTAATCTGTCGAACTTCTCTGGTTTTTGCAAGGCTTCCCTTAGAGTCATATCATTATACACTACAATCGTATGGGCTTGAAAGTAGGGCTTCAACCATCTAGATGCCTCAATCAATGCCAATGCAAACTTCTCGAGGCATGGGCATCTGATTTTCGCTCATCGGAAAGCTTTACTGGTTTAATAGATTGGTTTCTGAACTCCATTCTCTTCTCGGTTCAATCCAAAGGTCAGCATGAATACCTCACATTTTGGTTGCCTAGGTTTCTTGGGTAGGTCGGGATCATCCTTCTAATCATCTTGATGGGTCCTCTTTTTCTTGTCTCTGGGTTTGCAAGGACACTTTGACCTTCTCTGAGCTCCTTTATTATTATACCGATAAAAAAACTAGTTTAGTTTCCCTCTTCGTATGAGAATTTTAATCTCATTCTAAAGAGCTATGAAAAAATTTGTCGTGTGACCATGGTCTCTATTAAATTGACAGTTTTTGGATTTATCCCTCTTGATAGGCGATCTCCTCAACTTTTTGAGCCAACGTACATCTTTGTTATGTTTGATTTCCTCCAAAATAAGGCGAATGCCCATCATTAATGGAGTGTAATTATTTTACTTCTTTACTCGATCAATAATCTATTTCCTCTTTGATTCCTTGTGCTCCTTGGAATCTTTGTGCTCCTTTTATCAAATTTCTCTTCAACTTTTACCTCCATGCTCCGTTTAGCTGCCATTACCTCCTTAATGTTTATGATCTTGGTTTTCTTAGACATTAATTCCATCACTATCTTTGGGGGATCTTTAGCAAGCATAGAGTAGAGTTTCTCGAGGAGGAACCCACTCATAAGGGACGTTATAATAGTCTTCTCCTCGTAATCCATAACCTCTAACTTCTCGTTATTGAAATGAGTAACTTAATCTCTGCTACTTTCTCCCACCTTTTACCTGACACGAAGAAGATAAGAAACTCTTTTTACTCATTTAGATCCAAAGAAGAAGTTACCAATGTATATCTCTATAAGTTGATGGAAACTAGAAATTTGTCCCCGAGGAAGACTGTCATACCTGATCTGGGCAGGTTAAGTAATTTTTTCTGAGGAGGCCCTGTATCTCATCTCATCGGGGATGACAAAAATATTAGTCGCTTCTTGGTAATGCTCTATATGGAGGACGGGATTAATTTTCCCATCGTATTTGGGTGTTACTACAAGATCTTTAAGATTTGAATGTGTGGAAAAATCCACAATAACTTGTATGAAAGGACATCCTTTCATAAAGCTTTTTTGCAAAGGGTTCTTGGATTTAGCCATTTCTCCCAATCTATCCTCCAAGCGTTGGATGGAACCTTACATGCATTGTTACCAGCATCATATATGTGTGTTATAACTTTTTTATTCCTACCAACTGTTTGTGATGAACTTTCTTCTTGCGATTATTGCTTAATGCATGTAGTTCGTCGGGCAGCTGGTCTATATTGTTTTGAGCCTTCCCTTTGATTGGTTGGGCATTAAGTATTTCTCAATAATGCCCTAGGAACATTTATGTTCCTCCTGGGTCCCAAACGGTCAAAATAAGGTGCTCGACTAAGACTTTTTAAGTCACTCAATCTTTTATGAGTAAAAGACTGATCATCACAGGGCTCCGATGTTCAGAGAGAAGAACTTGCTCTTAGGAGATAACAGGTATCTCTATTAGGCATGCATTGGCTATGTCTATTGCTTCTTGGAGGCGGTGGTGACATATTTTTGCGAGAAGTGAAGGAAGGTGACTCGGCTTACAGGGTCTGCGTTAACTGCCTCATGGTATATTGCATAGCCTATTGTCCTCTGGCGAGATTATCCATAATTCCAGTCTAATAATTGGGTATTAGTGGAGTAGAAGGAACAGGCGGGATGCCACCATTCCTGGAACTTGAATTAGGTATATCAGTCATGTTGAATAAGTGAATAAGTGAAAAAGTTTAGAACATGTTCCCACTGAAGGTGCCAATCTATCGAGGAAAAAAACTAGACTAGATCTAATTATTTGATCACAGATAAATAAGTAAATAAAGGAGAAACAAATGTTTTTTAAAGTGGCTCTGCTAAAAATAAAATCCTGCGTCCATTGTTGTGTATTTTCTTGCCTTTGTTCAGGTGACTTATGTGTTGCCCTTTGGATGTAGGGATTGCGATGTATTTATAGCCTATGAGGGTGTATAAGAGTCTGAATATTAATGATGGAATGCCTTTAGAATTTAAATCAGTACAATGTTCATAATGTATACAACTGTTGGCGCTTTGTTAACTGCATTGCTCGATCGTCCTGCTGTTGGTTGGGCGTTTTTGTATGTTGGTCGGCATTCTTGTACTTTGTCGGGTAATAAGTCTTGTTGACTAGGAATGATGCCATGTTAGAGGACACATGCTCATTTCTAATTGGTCCATGTAATAGGATAATTTTTTGTATCAACAATATATAACCATTGTATGAGCCTAAAAGTATGGTTCTATTATCCTTAATGCTTCAATTAGGGCTAAATCCAATTTCTTAATCTTTTGGTACCTTATTTTTGCATCACTATAAGACTTACTAGTGTAGTACACCAAACTATATACATGATCTTTCTTGTTTACCAATATCATGTTAGTAGTTGATTCAAATACAACTAAATACGAATATGACCACTCCCCAAGAATTTGTCTAGAGAGAAAGGGAGCGGAGCTCGGATACCTATTCAACTCCTAAAAATCCTACACGCACTCTGTATTCCATTCAAAAAAATTTCATAATACCGTGGAGAATGAGAGGCACTATCCATCACTATCACATAATATTTTTTAGTATTGTGAGGACTTTATATGTATAAGGCACTTGATCTTATCTAGGTTTGATTTGATTCCATACTGATGAATGATAAATTCAAGGAGCTTGATTACTCAAATACCCAACATGCACTTCGTTGAGTTCATCTTCATCTTATAGTTATCCATAATGACAAATTATTGGACGAGGTCAGTTATGTGATCACTCACCTCTTTTGTCCTCATCATCACGTCTTCCATTTATACCTCCATATTCTTGTCGATTTGTTCCTTAAGATTCGGTTCACTAGCCTTTGGTATGTTGCTCTATTATTTTTTACCAAAAGGGAATAACATTATAGATATAGGTACCTTTACTAGTAATAAAGGACATCTTTTCTATGTCTGTAGGTTTCATCAAAATCTGGTTATACTTGGAGTTGGCATCCATGAAGGTAAGGAGTTCCTGCCAAATTGTACCACCAACTAATTTATTAATCATAAGAAAGGGGTAGTGTTCATTGACAAATTCCTTATTAAGGTCCATAAATTCCACACAATATGCCACATCCCATTGGACTTTTCTCACCATAACAACAAGTGAAAGCCAACTCAGATACTTAATATTTTCAATTAACTTTACCTTCCTAAGTTTTTTGACCTCTACATCAATGTCTATGTTTCTCTTCATGGAAAATACAATTCTTTTATGCTTTACTAGATGGTCATCCTTCACCACACTAAGATAATGACAGAGATATCTGGAATGTCCTTATGGCATCATGCGAACACATCGCGTCGTATCCTACGGAACTCAACTAATTATTTCTTAAGCTTCAGGTATAGGAATGAGATGAATGGAACAGTCTGCTCTCTATGTTCAAAATCAAAGATTATGGCCTCAATTTCTTTGGTTTCCTCCCCATTCATCATCTTATCTTTGCATTTTGGGTCTAAATTCTTAAATTGGTAGGTACTGGTGAGCCTTTCTCTCTCCCCCATTGAGGTTAAGTACCATTATAAACCCATTACATGATTACCTTTAACTTGAACTACACCAAAGTTTGTGCAACAGTTTATCACGAGATGGAATGTTAAAGCAAAAACCTTAAACTTCTTTAAAATCTATGTGTTCAAAGATGTTATAGGCCGAAGCCATGTTCTTGTCCATGATGAAGAACTTCATCATGTATGCATTACAAGTTGATCAAGTTCTTAATCCGACTTACAGTTCAAAATTGCCCAAGGGGAATACATTCTCACCTAAAAATGTGATAATCATATAATGGTATTCCTATAATTTCCTCTTTGAAAGCTTTATCATCTCAAACTAGTTATAGAGTAACACGTCCGGTGAGCTCCCATTATCGACCAGAATTTTGTATTGTGCACTCATGGACTATTATGATCACCACTAGTTGGTTACCATCTGGGTATAATAAGACTCATATGTCTTCTTTGAGAAAGCCACTATCAAATTGTATATGTTCATTTTACTAGGACAATTGCCTACTTCCTTAGCCATGTTAACTTCATATTAGTTTTATACTTTGCTGTGACAACCCTGCTTTTTATATCTAATTCGGTTAGCTACGCCCAATTAAATTAAAGCGGAGCGTCAATATGTTGGCATTAGAAACATAATTTAAATAAACACAGTAAACTAAACATGTACACTCCCATACATGTAACCAAATCACATCATAGCAAGTATAGGATCCACAAGTAATATCAGTACTGAATATAAAATGCCCAAACATAAGGGCCCAAGGATAAACTAGGTCAAGAGTGTAATGTAAACCTCTCAACACTATCAAATCCCTAATAATGAGAAATCTCTGATACCACACTCTAAGGAAGAGTGACAAAATAGGATAAGGACCAGCGTCCACCACTACAAGAACCTAAGAATAGATGTGAGGTCATCCAGCTCCACGATCTACTGTCCAACGGGGCGAGGACTTGTATAATACATATATATATATATATGGTAGAGGAGCAAGAAGCAAGATAGACGAACGTCAAAGCAAGAAAACAAGCTATAAAATTATAAGATGTACTTATAATGAAAGCACACTAGTCATTACTCGTCTCCAGTAATTATGTTGTTCAATTACCCAACCAATGCTCCTATGTCGTGACTACCCAACCCAAACTCGAGTAACATGTAGCCTCACATCGTATCATGATTAATCATTATGAATCTCATTTCAGTATTTAACGTATCAAAATATTTCCTTCAAGTATAATATCAAATGCCTCGATCCGAGATATTTCTTTAAGACATAAGCATAATATCTCACACAACAAGTCGTATCGGGTCACTATCGTTACCCGGGGGAACAAGTCGTAACACCAGGCCTACACACAAATATTTCCCAATATTACGTGGCAAGGGAAATCATACTAAGTCCTAAATCACATGGCATTTCAAGGTCTTTATATCCGACCCGCATTACAACCATGTGTCCGGTGGTTCATCTCCGACACGGCACTCGAGCGGAACCTAACCGGATCAATCACAAAAAATTGCATTCAACATGTGCCTACGTCGACCGGAGGACTATTCTAGTGTATACTCGACAATATACATGTAAAACAATTTCACGCTTAAGTATATATACAATCGTGTCAAGTCTCTTACTCGAGTTATACCATAGTCATTAATTATAATATAACATAATGTACATCATTAATTTACTAATTCAACATCAAATCATTTCAAGGTTATATATCCCTAATAACCATAAGTATGTGATCAAGTTAAGATATTAGGCACAACACCACAATTATCTTACTAACAACATGAAAAATATTATCACTCTTATTTCAACAACATGCTGTCCAGAAATTAAAATGCATATTCGAGGCTCTTCCGATCCGTTTTTGGAAAAACTTAAAACTACAAAGTTGTTCGGAACGTGATTTTCTACAAGGACACGTGTGCACGCTACCATAGCCGACATAAAACAAACCCGAAATTAATATATACAGTTCGGACCTGTTCACGATAACATTCTGCGCAGAATTTTAAAACGCATATTCGAGGATTTTCCGATTTGTTTTTGAAAAAACATAAAACTACCAAGTTGTCCAAAATATGATTTTTTACCGGGCATCGCAGACAAATCATACATTTTCGGAATTAAAACATCTCAAAACAGTTTTTAATATGAAGATTTACTCAATTTCATAGATTTCTCAAATTCAAGAGTTTGTTCAACAATTCAATCCCTGTAATGATGTTATTGCATTTGAATCTACATGGAGGATGATCCTAATACATTGCATATCATTTTTAATATCAATTTCATATCAATTTAGGGATCCAAATACATGTTCATGTGAAATTTCATTATAGATACATATTATACATGTATAGGTTATTAACTTGCCTTGGATTATATGGAGAAATTGAAATCCTCTTGAAATCCTCTTAGCTTCTTCTCTTCTTACTCTCTCTCTCTACCAAACCCTAGCCTCCTTATGTGAAATGAAATAATGAAGACTTCTTCTCTTCTTTTCTATTTATACCTACGGTTAGTTTATTTACAAAATTGCCATCGCGTCAAATTTAACCCTCTTGATCCTGTTACGCGTTAATTCGCTTCTAATATTTAAGTCGCACATTCGTATCTCAATTAATTCATTTTAAATTTTTATTTCCAAACATTTCAAATATATATATATATACTGGCATAGTTTTGTTTTTCAATTAGTTCAATTTTAATTCAATAAAAATGCGGGGTATTACATTTGCAAGATTTTCCTTTATTCAGATAAGACTTATTTTCCATATGGTCATCACCTGGTATGATTCATTAGAGTCTTCGTTTGGCTTTTAAGTAGATTATTCACACTTCCTTCATTATAGTCTTCATCATTACACCCTCGTTTTCTATCATATTTCTCATTGCAAGGTGATTTTGACAATATTATGTGATTTGGACCTACCCTCTTCTTGGAAAATCGTCCATATGTATCCACGTACTTCATCAGTTTTCCTCTTCTACCAGGGCCTTAATTTCATCTTTCAGTGTCATGCATTTGTCTATTGTATGGTCATGATCTTTTTGAAAAGTGCACCATTTACTTTTATCTCTTCTGGTATCCAAGGTCTTGATCTTTTCTTGAAAATGTAATATTTTATATTATATATTAGTTTGATAAATTTCATAACACAACAATTGAGTCGTTGTGTCATTCGATCCACACAGGCTTGATACATTTGAGTGAGGCATGTTCATTTGGACTAGATGTACTTTTGAATATTAAGATCATTCAAGTCGTTCGAAAATCGCAAGATTCCATTATTACATACTTTGAAAAACATATATTTTTAGGTAGTTTTAAGACTTGATTAAAGGCTACACACACCATGTGCACATTTTTCAAAATTTGCATTTTAAATTGGATGAAAAAGTGATATCTTTACTTAGAGTCTTGTGAAAAAAAATTTGTCAGGTGACATTGATTTTTGTGCAATGTTTTAGGCATTTGATGGATTTCAACCTCAAATTGTCCCCACGATCCTAACTAGTCCCATTTTCATGAAACGGTTTGCCTGGTCCAATATTTACCCATTAACACAGTTGCACAAAGTTTTCAGCATTGCCTGGGATCATGCGCATGGAAATAGTGAGAGATAATTGAGAGCGTTTTGGTCCAATTCAAATCACATATACAATTTAATTGGATATGTATCACTCATAGATAAAAAAAATTGAGGTTCTTTAATTCATTGGAGAAATTTGAGCTTGGTGGGATCTAAGAAGAAGAGTTGAGTTTCTCATTCTCTCTATGGATCTTAAAGTCAATAGGGGTAACTTCAAATGAGAACTATGTGAGTTAGAGTTACCTTTCAACTTTGTATAAAACACATTTCAAGTAAAAATAGAAATTTGAGTGCATCGACGTTTTTACCCCTTCGGGGGGGGGGGTGTTGTTGTTCATAAAATATGTATTGTGTAATGTTTGTAATTGTTATTTGTTCAACTTAGGCCCGGCAATATGGGATATTGAGGACGAAACCGTCCATAACCCACCTAAAATGTTATTGAGGCCCATTAATTGTGTTTATGGGTCGAAATGGTTTGAGCGATCCAATAAGACGGTTTGTTGGCGGGTCATTAGTGGGTCAAAATGGTTTTGGAACCTTTCAAAAATAAAACTTAAATAACCAAAGAGTTTAGAGATTTTTTTTATTTATGTACGTACTTCTATATTTTTTTTCAAAATTATTATACCATATTTATTCGTATATTGTATGATACTTGTTTTTAAAAAAAAGGCGGGTCAACCGGACCCGACCCGACCTGAATTTGACCCAACACAACTAGTCCAAATTATTCTGTCCGACCCGCTTTTGACCAACCAAAAATTTATCCATATCCATTTTTGACCCATCCATAACATCCCATAAACGTCCATTTGCCACTACTAGTTCAACTACACATTTAAATCACAATCTACACGTAGACCACATCTAGATCCAGTATAGTTGGCCAAAATTGGAATTGCGTATTTAATTCTAGTTATTCTCTCTAAAGTTTCCTAATTAATCTTGTTGTGTAGTTAATTCAAGACATACATCACATCACCTAGTTAAGTCGCCTGATAGGATATTTCAAAATTCCAAAAAAATTAAATTAAATTAAATTAAAAGCTATCCATGTTATGCAATAAAACCCATTCACCCATATCTAAGCTTGTTTTAGGTTCAACACCCGTGACATAATAATATATCCTCAATTTCTATCGGAGTGGTTGTTATTAATTTTACATTCACTTTCTTGAGTTGATCCCAAAATTGTCGTATGCTTGTTATGTTTTCCTTCATATACTTTTTTTGTTGTGAATTATGTTGGTTTTATATGATTGATCATTATCGTGATTTTTGTTATATGGATAAGCCACCATAAATTGATGGATCTAATTATGGATATTATGAAGTGAAGATCATAATATACATGAGGGATAAACTTGAAAGCGATAAGGTAAGCAGTGAGAGAATGCCATTAAATTGTGTCATGCATAAGAATTGAGTGAAACCTTCGAGTAATAGGTCATTTGGTAACTTATCTTCATCTAGTATAAAATGTTCATACACTTATATCAAAAAATCTTAATAATCTAGTGATGATGATGTGGATGACATTAACGAAGCATTTGAAGAACTCTATTAGGAGTCTTTGAAACTTAAAGGTCAAACATTAAACTTCTGAATAAAATGAAAACTATTTAAAGTCAAAATGAAGAGATAGATGAAAAGATTGATAGTGATCGAATCGGTATATCAATACCTATTCGATCCGAGCTCTTGTAATTGGAATAAGTTCGAGAGCAAATCAAGAAATCTTGGCGATGTGGAATGTTTGGAACTAAAAGAGAAGGTTGATGAGTTAACAAAAGAATGTGATTCTTTGAAATTAAAAAATGAATCCAATTTGAAATGAAAAGAGCATATAGAAATTCAAAACAAATTTGTAAACTTGATTTTGAAAAATTAAGACATGAATTCACCAGGTTAAGTACTTGAAAATTGATTTGTTTGATAGAAAATATTCTACAAAGTATTTTGAAAAATTAAGACATGAATTCACCAGGTTAAGTACTTGAAAATTGATTTGTTTGATAGAAAATATTCTACAAAGTATTTTGATGAATCATACTGAAGTGAATCCTATCAATCATGGTCTTGATTTTAGAGATTCTATAAGTGAAAAAGTTGTAAAGTAAAAATATATATTCAGAGGTTCTATTCTTTAAACTCCATTATTGAAAAGAGGGGATTGAGCCCAAATTTATTTTTGTGAAAAAATGGACGTGGATGTTAATTTTTTGGTAAAATGAATCAAGTTGTTCACTTTTGATTAAAAAAGAAGAGACTTAAAAGAGTTGGTTTAATATCTCAAAAGGTGAGAAATAATGTGAGAAAAGGTGTAAGAATAAATGTTGACTTCTATACTTTTTCAAAAGTAAAAGTCCACATAAATCAAGCTTTTAGGTGCTCAAGAAAATGAAATCATAGGTTCATTGATAAAAGGAGAAAAGTTTTTCAGAGATATCCTATTGATGATATTTGAGGTCAAATTAGTGAGTTATTGTAAAGGGTGACTTTCTTAGTGAAAAATAAATGTGAGTCTAGCATGAGTTTCCTAGACCTAAAATTAGACCACATACTATAATTCCAATCACCAGGCATAAGAATCCTATGAACAAAGATAGTTTTATCTTGTGGATTACCTTGGAATGCACAAAGGAAGATATTGGAAAATATTGCACCACAAAGGAGGGTTTTTATATAGGAATTTGAATTTGTTCCTCCCATTAATCAGGGACATGGAAGACCCATCTCTATCCAGGTAGATAGTTTTCTAGGATGCCTAGGATCTTATTTATATTTAGGCCCCTTATAGGTCATTTTGGATTTGTGGAGAAACAAATATTGTGGGTGAGCATTTTGAAAAACCACTTGGTATCACTTTTCATGCTTTGGGGAGGATTTCATATATACAAGAATTCTTCACGAAATTTCTTTATATTCTATATTGTTCATAAAAAATGTTTGTAAATACACCAATAATTCTTTTATCAAAATATTGTTTCCTTTTAGTTCTTGATTTAATCATTTTTAACCATTTGATCGAAATATTTATTGACTTAATTGTTAGATTTAAATTCATTTAAAAATAAAGGTTACTCTTTGGTATTGATTTTACACTACATGAGCACACGAATCTCTCTTCATTCATATTATTATACTTATGTGATTATTAGTTTCAGTGCTTGATTTAATCATAAAGAAATTTAAAAATATCTTGTTGATTTTGAAAGTTTCTATCGTGCATTAGTGAGTTTTTTTTGTGTTCACACACAAAAGGAGTTGAAAAAGGACCATTTTCATGCGATGATATGGGCTACCATTGGAGGGATAACATATTATATTCAGTTTAAGTATCGCTGGGTAGGTGTCATCTAGGTTTGTGAAAATTCAATCATTGGAAAATCCAATATGTTGAAAACAAACATCAACTAAGAGATTAAAACAAGATTGAAAGTAAGATAGGTCATATCTTTTCAAAAATAAAATGGTTTATATTAGGTAGGGTGCCCCAAATGGTTTCAGAGAATCTGGTTCTAGTGTCAGGATTTGTGCGGTTTACTAAGTCTTCAGCGTTGCTTTTCTTCGATGTAGAGACCTTTACTTAGGTCTATCGATTCATATTCCAATTTGTGTTCTCCTATGTATGGATATTATTTTATTATCTGGCTTATATTTGAGTATGTCGTATACTGCTACAACCATCGAAGTCTTATTCAAGTTCAATCACACATCTAGACTGATTTGAATATTTATGTTCTTCAAAAAAGATGCCTCCATGAGATTAATTTGGGTAAGGTTGTATTTTGGTTACTTAATGGCTCATTTAAAAATGTTGGGATAATTTTTCTAAAATATTTTCTAAGTGTTGAAGCATTTCTTTTTGTCAAAAATAAATTTTTCTAATTTTTGAGGTGGAGTTTTTTATCAAAATAAAAAGTTATTTTGTTACACTCTGGTCGTTCTAGCGACCACTTCCTGTCTTTTAAGTGATAAGGGCATGTCGCACGAAGTTGTCATTTGAGCGATAGTGAGGTTTTGTTCGAGCTACTTTCCATCTTGTTCGAGAGACACGCCGCATTAAGTTTTTTTTATATAAAGTGTGTTAAACCACTCCGTTTTTGTTAAGAAGACCTGATGTTTTTCATTATGTAAAAACTGCTAGCAGATAACCTTTTTCTTCTTCATTTTGGGTTCAAATCCTTTTATTTTCAATTAACAAATCCCAATTTCTTTTAGTGAATTGTTTTAGAACCCAATATATGGTTTTGCTGGATTTTCTCTTGTAGAGAGGATAACCTACTATTGATCTAGGTGTCACTTGAGGGAGGTGCTTGGCTGACGTGACAGCGTGTCATAGGGAGTACTCATGGGTGTTCCTAGGCTAACTGGACTACGTGTATTTGTGGATCTTCCGAGGTTGATTCATTTATCATCTAGTTTGTTGCCTACGATAGTTTCCTACAGTAATTTCTTTCCAGAGTTCGCTTGTAATTATTATGAGTATTATTAGCGAAATAAAAGTTTTTTTCCTTTGGGGATTTATCTTGAAATCTTCGAGTTAGCAATTCATATTTGTTTATCCTGGCGTGATCCACTACACCTATATGTTTGTTTATGGTTTGAATTAAAATTGGGTTTAATTAATTTCGTTTGAAATTGGTAATTGGTTAAATAAGGGTTTATTTATAATTTGCGAGTTCGGTTTAATTAGTTCACACATACTTTTACATCCTACTATTATATATGATTGAAGTGAATATTATATGAGTACATATGGGTTTTTGGAGTTGAATAGGAGAAGGACGACCAATAAGGTCCCTTAGGAGGATGGTAGGAGGGGAGGCTCCATCGTAGACGCAGAGTATTTTGGGTAAGCTGATCGTAGAAGAGGTCACCATTATTGTTGCTCAAGTCCTTAGTGTTGAAATCACCTCTAAGATTCAATAGTTTCTCAACAAACTGCCACGACAGATGGTGGTGCCAATTCAGACTCACCCAATACAATTAGTGTGGAAGAAAGTCATATGGGGCCTATCTAAAGAGCCATTTGCTCAATTTTTCAAGAAATATGGGCATGATATTAGATATCCAATGGTAGGAGCACATCCAAAATAATTTGCATTTGTAGAGTGTAGTGACACTCAAAGGAAAATTTGAGCGACTTTTAAGCTCGTATAATCAGCGTTCTAGTGGTGGTGGCCAGTCACCATATCTAAGGAGAGATATACTAAGAATACTAATGAATTTTGGGTGGAGATTGATCCCAAGTTCTTTCATCTACTGTTAGAAAAGATATGTGGAGGAAGTTTTGGGATTTATCATTGTAGGATCAGACTATGGCTGAGTATGAATGAGAATTTAATTTTTTAGAGAACTTAATATTCAAAGAGGCCAGTAAGGATGACAAAAAAGGGGTCCTCAAGTTTGTTTATGGACTCATGTGGAGAAATCTCCAGTACGTATTTGGAAGTTTGATTAATGAATATGCCAATGCCATATATGCTAGATTGTCGTATAGTCATGATCATAGATTCCATGTGAAGGCATCTAAGAGAGTGGGATAGTCTAGCTAGTAGGGCAAGACTAAATGTAGTTGTCCTAGTAGGGAACTATAGGAGAATACCCAACATTGGGACTCGTCTAAGAGATTTGGATCAGGGGAATTCTGATAAGGCTATAGTGAGTTCCACAGGGCGAAGGGAACAATGGGTGTGGTGATCAAGGTCGAGGCAATAGGGCCACAAATTAGTGTAAACTCGATATGACCAGTAAGGCCATAGCAAGAGAAAATGTGCATACATGTGTGCTGGGCCACATGTATTGAACTTATCCACAATGAGCGAGGGGAAAAGTGATGTGCGCCCAGTACGGGAAACAATTTCAATGGTTTTTGGTCAATTCAGAGGTGAGTATTTCACCCAGGGACAGATAAAATATCCTATTCTATTGGTAATTTAAAGTATGAGTTTATCTATGGGTAGATGGGGAAATTTTTATTTGATGAGAGTGCATCACAGTATTTTCGATTAATAGATTCGCGCGTGAGATGGGTTTAGTGGATGTATCATTTATAGTATAATTGTGTATATAATTACCATTGGGTAACATGGATCTCTTTGGTTCCATCTATAGGGAAACAGATATGAACATTGAGAGGATGTGATTTAGTAGATTTTCTCATTTTATAGAGATGTGCTATAAGAGTACGATTCTAACCTAGATATGGAATGGTTAGCGATGGTTTGAGCGATGGTGAACTGTTACAGTAAGGCTATCGTGTTCGCTATGGCAGGGTAGGATGTGTTGTTTTTGCGATGCCTCACCTGGAAGAGGGTTGATCTAACGTACATATTACATGGTAGAGGATAATTCTAGAGTATAGTTGTCTTGTTATATTTGATTCCAGTGCGTAAAAACTTTACTGATGAGATTTAGAGGATATTAGGTTTACTGCTGAGTGAAGAGATTGATCTCATTATTTATTTAGCACTGAGGACTTAGTGATAGTGAGAGTGCCTAATTGTGTGACTCCTTAGAGATGTGGGAGTGGATGATTAGACTCATGCATCTGTAAACAGGAGTTTGGATTCCCAGTTGCATGCATCGGAGTTTGGCAACATTATTGGGCGTTAGTGCGTTGGTTATAAATGTTAATCATTATGAGTGAGGAGAGAACACGTGGCGTTGAGAACTATTATGTGATATAAATCTAGTGGAGCCGGATAGTGTTGTGTAGGAATCATTAGGGAACTTTTTCACCATAAGTTTAAAGGTGAGTAAATCTCAAGAATAATTAAGTGAAGATTATTGGGGTAATCGAGTATATAGTGTAGCCATAATGAGCATGCGATGATCAGGTTGGACATATGAATAATACGTCTGTTATAACTGTACGGATGCGCACGGGATATAAGGTGTATAGGTTACATAGTTTGTTCAAGTTTCAATATTGTTCGAGATAAAGGGGTGAAGTAATAAATATTTTGAACCTTATGTCTATGAGGCAGCTAGAAGCAGAGTAGAAAAACTAAGATGGGATGAACATCATTTGAGGAAGAAGATGGTCCGCTTATATACAGGAATGAGAGCTATCACAATCGACATGGTTTGAAGATTGTGGAGACACAAGTGAGGATATCTCTGGCTAAGGGACGGTACAACCATTTTTTGTAATTAGAGTGGAGTTGTACTCAGTTAAGTTCAGAGGATGGCTTGCGCATTAATAGGATATTGATTTTACCAGATAAGAAAGACCCGTAAAGTGCGTAGTTGTGGAGAGAATTCATGGCTCATAATGATTGGCATACCCCAGGAAGGGGAGTAAAGATGTACTTCATAACGTGGGATACAAAGTACGTGGATCGGGGTGAAGTGAGAAATAACAAAGTTATACCGAAGTTATCTCCGGGTGCACACTTGCTAGAAGGGAACAAGTTGGTCCGAGAAAATCAACAAGAAATCTCTCAATACTTATTGATTCCTGTGACAGAATGGGTAGGTAGATTGATGGAGTTCAGTGTTGAGTTACCAACATCATGAAAAGGTCAAGGTTCCCTTTTGGTTATGGAATTGGTTGACCGAGATGGAAAAAATATGGCTAATTTGGGTGAGTTACATGACGGGGAAGTGTGCCCAACATTTCATGAAAGGAAAAGAATGAGTCGGCACATGGTGCCACCTAAAATTGTTGTGGATGATGATTATACCCTTGGGTCCCACCTCTAATAGGGATTTTCTAGAGGCAATGGGGAAGAAGTTGCGTTTTGAGTAAGGCATATCACCCATTAAATGAGGAGTTTTTTTTTGTGTGTGTGTGGGGGGGGGGGTGATTAAGATGATAAAGAATGTGAGGGATGTGCATTCTAGATTTTGAAGTAATTGGGAGGAGTAATTACCATTGGTAAAGTTGCGTGTAATAACTCGTACCAGTTGAATATTGGCAAGGCTCCTTTTAAGGCTTTGTACGGGAAGCCTTATCGCCCACCTTTTGGTTTGTTAAAGGTGGGAGGATAAAAAATTCTCGGGCTGAACGTGATTTAGAGTCTATCGAAAAGGATTAAGTAAATCAAGGGGTTAATTTGTATTAAAGAGAAACGTCATAGGAGTTACATTCGTCGCGAGCTGAAGTTTTCGAACTTTGACAATTGTGGTCAAATTTTAATTGTAGATGACTCGAACGAGAATAATTTTGTTGATTGGCAAAAAGGGAGAGTTAGCATCTAGAAACGTTTGGACCTTTCTTCGATTTTGAAATTTTAGAGCCGGTGGTGTATAGGCTCATCTTATTGGAGTATTTGGGTCGGATTGTTATGTGTTCTGTATAGTCACCAAGATGAGATGTTAAGGAGGATTTGTAGTGTAACAGTGAAAAATGACTAATATATTTTGGTCACTAGTTTGAATAGTAGTGTAAAGTCCTTCGAACTAAAGAGTATGGTTAGTGGATATATAATGGGCATTAGGTAACTTTGGGAACACAAGGGTGCAGTGTGAATAAGTCTCTGAAGTTCTCAGTAGCAGGAGTATCCAAAATTTAAGGATGAAATTCCTTTTTAAGGGGGAAGTACATAATACCCCATATTGTTGGGAATATTAAAATTACACGTGTCACAGTAATGTAATAAAATTGAAAAATAAAGTGAATTGAATGAACAATAATTAGTGAGAAATGGAGTAATATTTATTTCGTATTGTAATTACTTATGTGATATTATATTTACTTGTGTGATAAGTGAATGAAATTTTATTATTTTATAGTACGTCGTAAGTCGGTAAAAGCGACAGGTCGACATGATCTTATGCAGGGCGTGTGTGTGGGATCGTGTTAGGAATAAGATGATAAATTGATGATAGGTGAATCGGATGGTGGTTTCTAGTGCAAAAATGATATGAGATGTGTTGAGATGGTTAAAATTAGCTACTCGGAGATTATAATCATGTTTCAAGGACTTTTTAAGCTATACGGGATCCGTATGGGAGTATTCAAGTAATTTCAATGTTATTTGTTAACCTAATTTCAGGATTAAGGTATTTAAATAAGAGGTTAGGGATTTTTGGTAATCCAATTCAGATAATCAAACATCAAATAACGGTATTGGGGAGAAAAGAGGAGAAAACCCAAATCAAATCAAGGGAGACCAATTAAAGAAGAAGTTTTGAAGGAAATTCCTAAGCTTCAATCAACGTATAAAGGAAGATTTAGAGTCTTATTCAAATATAAGGCAATTGAATGACTTTCTTGATATTATTTGTGTTGTTATTTATGTAATATATAAATTGCTAGAATTGAAACCAATTATAGGGTGGGAATACTATGTTAATGTGACACCCCGCCTAATTAAACATCGGGTGATCAGGCCTTTATGAAATTAAAACAGGTTTCTCAAATGGTTCATTCTTAGCATCACTATCGAAAACTTTTTAATTACTAATCACCTAAGTGAAAAATTAGACCGGTGCCAAAATTTTATCTTTCTTAAACAGGAAAATCAACCATGTGGAAAATCGTAAAACCATTACCATGTACTAAAACCCAAACCAACAAAGTATAAGTATAACAGAACAAAAGTATTACCGAATAAACTATCGGCTAAAAATCCCAATCAACAATAGAACAACTACTAGTCTGAAACTGAAATCTCCGACTGATATCGGACTACAAGTCCATACATAGAATAGTGTGAGATCATGTACTAGATCTGAATGAGAGATATCGTCTAGTCAAAATCCTGTAAGAATCCACTGTACTACAACTTGGAGTCCTTGGAATAGAATCACCATCCATGGCGTCCCTATGGCTGGACACCTAAAAGGTTTTGAAAATATTTTATAGCAAGAGTTAGTACTCAAAACATTTTGAATATATTTAGCAAGCATTTATCACAATATAAAATGAGGTTATTGATTACACATGTTAGGTTCTCGTACACTCTCTTGAGTTTACTCACTCCTCATCTTTTGTGCACACCTAACA
Organism: Sambucus nigra; assembly: GCA_949130495.1. Classification (NCBI taxonomy): domain Eukaryota; kingdom Viridiplantae; phylum Streptophyta; class Magnoliopsida; order Dipsacales; family Adoxaceae; genus Sambucus; species Sambucus nigra. The sequence continues at coordinate 316,632,831 of OX422215.1, read as the reverse complement.
TTCTACACTTAGCCTACCTAGCCATATCTTCAAAGCTAACTAGGACTATGTAATCATCTGAACTTATCTATACTTAAGTTCTCGTATCGCCCACACAGTACATTCATTTCATTAACATCTCGCGAAGGTTAATTAATACTTAAGTAACATTTCACCTATGTTATGTTTCAAAACTTCTCATTTAGTTTCACTACTAAATTTGTACAATTATCACAATTTCTATCTTCCCACTTTTGTAATTAAGTTTCACTACTTAAATTACTAAATAAATATTCTCTATCTAACGTTACGTTTCGTAATTAAGTTTCACTACTTAACTTACCAGTTCGATATGTATCATTAAATACATAATATATATCAATCTACTAATACACAGAAGTAGAATATCATCAAGTATATATCTTAGACACAATATATACTAAGTATCAGTGATTACTATTTTGTCATTTTCACACACGTAAAGGACTCTTGGCTCGGAATGATTCATCGAACCCAAGTAAGAATTGGTTCAGAATGATACATCAACCCCAATTATTTATATACACAAATTCTAACTCGGACTCTTTCATCATGCCGCCAGTTCAAAGGTTTGGTTCCGCATTTTACATCGACCCCAATCATATAATAACCCTATGTTAGTTCGGAATATCTCATCGACCCTAACATAGTTAATTTAGGTATACTTCTCTCGACCTAAAAGATCATATAATTCAGTAGGTACACACCCGACCTATTAATTATGTTTGTACGTAATATTTTAATATCTTATATCTATCGTACAATCTTCGCTTTAAGATTAATCTCAATAATCGCATTTATTTGAGTATTCACACAACTCTAAGGGTCCTAGTTACCCCTCATATATAATTTCAGGAGTTATTACTTACCTTACTGGTCTATTACTTGAATTGACTTTACATCGCCTCGTAACTCATTTATGAGTTCCCCCGATACTCTACTAAATCCGATTATTCTCGTCGGTCCATAACCCAAGTCCTACACCCAATGGCCTTATCGGACCTCGACAATATACCTAGTGGTCTTATTCTTACTCCCATATAAGTATAATATATATCCTAGGATACTCGTTCATTCCCGGAAATCAAAGAAACCTTAAACATGAGAAATTCGGGAAAAACACCTTACGTCGATCGATCGACTACTGGGTACGATTGATTGACATAGTCTATCAATCGACATTTAAGATCGATTGATCGATCGAGCAGGGACAGATGCAGTTCGTCTTCTTCGTTAACCTCTTCCTCCATTAACAAATCCCCAAACTTCATTATAGTCCACCAAACTTCGACCCAATGATCCTAACATGTTTCCACATATACTAGGACAATTTCTAACGTTTCAAATACATCAAAACCCCAATTCCTTTAAAGAAATAGTGAATTAAACCCAGAATTTCTTAAAACCCTAGTTATGGTGTTCTTCTCATATATTCATTCAAAACCCAGATTTTATTCCAAAATAATCATCAAGTCTACTATGAATATTCATCCTCTACATATGTTAAATCATTCTATATGCGATTCCTATCCCAACATATATAAATATCATTATTCTCCTATCAAAATATTGATTTAACAAAACTACTCAAAAACCCTACACATGGGTATTATAGCTTTATAATTTTTGCAATAAAAAACATGCCTTGACAGAGGGAATCTGATTTCGTGGAGTTGATGATGGATTGATACTTCTCTTCTTCAATCCTTCCTCCTTTGGCTCCTAGGGTGCAAGATCCAAACCTAACCTTCTCAAAAGCATCTTCTAAGCCTTGAGAATGATTTTCTCCTTCTCTCTAATGGTATTGGTGTTTAAATGGGTTTTTAACCCTAACCACTCTTTCATACGGTTGATAAAAGGCTCTCAAATTCTTAGGTCTCCATACCCTCTCATGTTAAAAGACCAAAATGCCCCCGAACGGTCTCGATTTAGTCCAAAATTACCCCGAGACTCAACTAGTGCCCCCGGGTATACTATTTTGACTAATTTGACCCTTCCGGACTCATCTGTGACCTCTAAATTATTATTTGAGTCACTTAAAAAATATTACTCGTTCTCACCCCTAAACGGTCTACATGCGTTAACTAACTATTTACCAATCTCACTAAGTAAATATAATGAGGCAATATAAATCGGTATCTATCTCTCGATTAATATTCCATAATTACAATTTTTAGTAAATCTCATTAAATTACTCCTCTTACGTAATTTAAATTAATCCATATTTTCTCATTTAATTCTCCAATTTAATTAAATAGAATATTCAGAAATACGAGGTATTACATACTTCCTCCCTTACAAAGGAATTTCGTCCTCGAAATTAGGATAAGGCTGGTATTAAGACTAAGGACATTAAACATCACTGCATCCTCTAATACTGAAAAATCAAATCATATAATCCTAACGGTCGTCCCAAGTACATGCCTTGATTCATTATAAACTCTTATCGCATGTTATCCATGCTTCATTTATTATAATTAAGATTCACTACTTAATTTCTCCATAGATTTTCCCAATCTAACGTTAACTCTTGAAATGTAAGTTTCTCCATACTTAATTTACTCTTTTGATGTATATCTCTATAAATAACATCTATGTGTCTACTATCACTCATAAGTAGAATATTATAAGGTATATATTTCGCATACAATATATAGTATAAGGGAAATTGGTCCGGCAAAATCATCGGCCCCAATAATCCTATCATTTACATTGGTACGAAAGTCCCCCGACCCCAAGGTAAATGTGATGCATATGTTGGTTCAGACCTTCCATGGATACCAATAATTATCATCGATTTGGTTCAAAAAATCATCGACCCCAAATCGATCCTTTATGTATTGGTCTGGAACATTATCGACCCCAATACCGAATTAAGCATACTTATTATCGCACATAAGTAGGAAAACCATCAGGTATATAATTCTAACACATAACATATACTGTCAACACTAATATTATAATTACCCCCCTTCTATAACACTTTTGGGGTTATTGGATCGAAATCTCACCTCAATCACCAATAGTGATTGGTTATATTATCTCGGAGTCACACTTCAAGAACTAATATATGTAAATATATCTCATCACACATGAGTAGACAATTTATGGGTCATATATTACACACTTCATATATCTTAAAATGTCATACTCCAATAGAATGTCCTCTCCTCACGCGTTAAGGACTAAGAGTTCGAAATGTCTCCTCGAACCACACCTCAAAGTACATATAAGTTCATAATAGGTACCCAATAACTTAATACTTATGTACAGTCCATATAGGGACCCACACTACCTATAAAATATGCTCATATGGTTATACATTCAACCTCTGAATTGATCAGTGGTTTCTTCCAAAATTTCACTATCGTTAGGACGTAGTATCTTCTATTCTCACAATCATTGCGTCATAGGCGACACAGCATACCCAAAATAAAATGTTATCTCCATTTCTCCCTGACCATCTCTCACAGGTTGGGATTTTAGGATTTCATCCTGATTCACAACAATACAGAGCGGCACCTTGCACTTGTGCACTCTACCTTTTTAACGACACATTACTCCATCACGATCAACCCATTTTGCTAACCCAACGGAATGTTGACTTAGTTAAGATGTTCACAACCCATCCATAAATTATTAGTCTGCCTACGCATTCCAACATTAGAAACGTAGGTTCACCACCGAATTTCGGTTGTTCATTTTGAGACCGTCTTTCTCTATCAACTAGTGGTGCGTCTAGAGACAATCTCACTATATCTCCTCCACAACACCACGTCCCACTTACGTCATCTTTCCTCAAGTGGTACTCTATTCCCTTTTCTCTCCGGGTATTTTATACTTTACAATCTGTGTACTCTTTGTAATTGGTGAACCTTTAGGGTTCGTTACCATGTAAGAATCAACATTTTAGTAACGTGTAAGTCGTTCTCAACACTCAGTCAAGTAGTACCCTGCATTACTTCTTCATAATAGTTAGGCCTCCCATATCAAGAGATAACTTTTTAATGGTTTTCCACCGAATTTCATCCCATAGGGTGTGCTGGCACTCTCAGCACATATAAGCGTGGATTAGCGTTTATTTCCCATGGCGTTCAATCCATTTCATCAATACGACTTGCCACATAACTTCCCCACCGGCGTACTTATCAAAATAACTTTCCGCATCCCTCTATCTCGGATGACTAAGAAAGCCAATTGACTAGGGAGCCAATACACCCTTTTCTCCGTGAACATTTGCAAAAACATTGCAACTATCGCTCTCGTAACACTCTTTTACTTTACTCTCGCCTTGTCTTCACGGCATGACTACAATCTTGGGGGTATTCTCAATCCTCTATAGACCAAGAATCAAATTCTTGCCCACAAAGTCCCACATAGACCTTCGTGGTGAAATAAGCCTTTTTGTGTTTCTTCACAACACTATCGGTTCCATTGATGCCCTAGTATCTAACAATGTCTCTTCTCCTGACGTGCATAAAAATTTAGTCGTATCCCCTTTGTGCAACTGAACATAAACAAAGGATTTCTCCCCATGCATTCGTACTGAGCATTATCGGAACAACAAATAGTCGAGATACTCAAATCCCATTCCTCGACAATATGTGCAACCATACTCCGATATCTCTAAAGGAGTCAAGTGTCACTGCACTTATACTATCACTAAGTCCTTAGCACTGATCATAACAACGAGCTCGATCTCTTTGCTCCGCGGTCATACGATATCCCTTTAATCACATCATCAAAGTCCCTATACCCCAGGATTAATCACTGTGAGACATCCATAATCTCTGAAGTCTCCAACATACTAATGAATAATGTGAGCTCGACCCTCTTTCAGGTGAGGCATCCTCAAATACCTCATTCACTTGAGGCTAAAACTCATATACTTTCTTTCCCATCTCACTGGTGTTTCAAATGGTTCCTTGACATAATATGCTTGTCCTTACAGAAATGCAAAACTTATTAGAGTTATTATTTCCTGAAATAACTTCAAGTTAAAAAATAAAACGCGTGGTCCTATAACCCACACAAGGCATCTTTTCTCTTACTCCAGGCCACACTAACCGATTTAGGGTATTCCTCCTCTCGGACTTGGCAGCCTTGATTCTGAAAACTATCATCATGGTTCCTTTAGTTTCGCTGAATAAGAGGAACACACTATTGGACTTAATAGTCCCCAGTTAGAATCAAATCAATGAATCCCTTAGTGGGTTCCACTTATGGCTTGCACTATCCCCTTTACATTAAGTCTAACTCTTTGATTAAATCCTTAAACTCGTTTTCCGGTCACCTAGGAGCATTTACATCAACCTTGTAAGAATCACTATACTTCCTTCATACACATAAGTCCTCCAGGCAGAGTTTTACCCAAATTGTGAACGACAACTCGTGAGTCCATTCTCTAAAGGGCGCTTTTTCCTTTGTACTTATCTCATCGGGTACCAGTTCACTTCAACAGATAAATTTCTTTCTCACAATTTCTATCTTCCCCTTTTTGTAATTAAGTTTCACTACTTAAATTACTAAATATATATTCTCTATCTAACGTTACGTTTCGTAATTAAGTTTCACTACTTAACTTACCAGTTCGATATGTATCTTTAAATACATAATATATATCAATCTATTAATACACAGAAGTAGAATATCATCAAGTATATATTTCACACACAATATATACTAAATATTAGTCATTACTATTTTGACACTTTCACACACGTAAAGGACTTTTGGTTCGGAATGATTCATCGACCCCAAGTAAGAATTGGTTCGGAATGATACATCGACCCCAATTATTTGTATACACAAATTCTGGCTTGGACTCTTTCATCATGCCACCAGTTCAAAGGTTTGGTTCCGCATTTTACATCGACCCCAAACATATAATAACCCTATGTTAGTTCGCAATATCTCATCGACCCTAACATAGTTAATTTAGGTATACTTCTCTCGATCTAAAAGATCATATAATTCAGTAGGTACACGCCTGACCTATTAATTATGTTCGTACGTAATATTTTAATCTCTTATATCTACCGTACAATATTCACTTTACAATTAATCTCATTAATCACATTTATTTGAGTACTCACACAACTCTAAGGGTCCTAGTTACCCCTCACATATAATTTCAGTAGTTATTACTTACCCTACTGGTCTATTACTTGAATTGACTTTACCTCGCCTCATAACTCACTTCCGAGTTCCACCGATACTCTACTAAATCGGATTATTCTCGTCGGTCCATAACCCAAGTCCTACACCCAATGGCCTTATCGTACCTCGACAATATACCTACTGGTCTTATTCTCACTTCCATATAAGTATAATATAAATCATAGGATACTCATTCATTCTCGAAAATCAAAGACACCTTAAACACGGGAAATTTAGGAAAAACACCTTACGTCGATCAATCGACTAATGGGTTTGATGGATCGACATAGTCGATCGATCGACATTCAAGATCGATTGATCGATCGAGCATGGACAAACGCAGTTCGTCTTCTTCGTTAACCTCTTCCTCCATTAACAAATCCCCAAACATCATTATAGTCCACCAAACTTTGACCCGATGGTCCTAACATGTTTCCACATATACTAGGACAATTTCTAACATTTCAAATACATCAAACCCCATTTCCTTTAAAGAAATAGGGAATTTAACCCAGAATTTCTTAAAACCCGAGTTATGGTGTTCTTCCCATATATTCATTCAAAACCCAGATTTTATTCTGAAATAATCATCAAGTCTACTCTGAATATTAATCCCCTACATATGTTAAATCATTCTACATGCGATTCCTATCCCAACATGTATAAATATCATTATTCTCCTATCAAGATATTGATTTAACAAAACTACTCGAAAACCCTACACATGGGTATTATAACAATATAATTTTTTCAATAAACAACTTCCCTTGATAGAGGGAATCTGATTTCTTGGAATTGATGATGGATTGATGCTTCTCTTCTTCAATCTTTCCTCTTTTGGCTCCTAGGGTGCAAGATCCAAACCCAACCTTCTCAAAAGCATCTTCTATTCCTTGAGAATGATTTTCTCCTTCTCTATAATGGTATTGGTGTTTACATGGGCTTTCTAGCCCTAACCCCTCTTTCATACGGCTGATAAAAGGCTCTCAAATTCGTAGGTCTCCATACCCTCTCATGTTAAAAGACCAAAACGCCCTCAAACGATCTCGATTTAGTCCAAAATTACCCCGAGTCTCAACTAGTACCCCCGGGTATTTTGACTAATTTGACCCTTCCGGACTCATTTGTGACCTCTAAATTATCATTTGAGTCACTTAAAAAATATTACTCGTTATCACCCCAAAACGGTCCACACGCATTAAGTAACTATTTACCACTCGCACTAAGTAAATATAATGAGGCAGTATAAATCAGTATCCATCTCTCAATTAATATTCGATAATTACAATTTTTAATAAATCTCATTAAATTACTCCTCTTACGTAATTGAAATTAAGCCGTATTTTCTCATTTAATTCTCTATTTTAATTAAATAGAATATTCAAAAATACGGGGTATTACAGTTAAATGGTTTTTTTTAGAAAGAATGAAAATTGTGATGATTCCATATTACCTTGATGATTAAATCCCATAAAAAAACTTGGTTCCTGATCGACATACCTATGAATTAGAAAGCTATATTGTGTTATTAAATTAAAGATCCGAGATGGAAACATTAAAATATGTGATTTAGAATTATGGATTTACAAATTGTATTAAAATTAAGGGTGAATTAATCGTAGAAAAACGTTGATTAAATCCCATTATTAATTTTTGTTTTTTAATGAATTTTTGAGAACGTATGTGCTTGCGTTCAAATGATAAACTTATATATTAAACACCTTTTAATTCAAACAAACCCTAAACTTGCAACAATATGTGATTGAATAAGATAATGAACTAAGCAAGAACATTCAAACACATGCTTGTGAGGAAAAATCCCCCAAAGGGGCAAAACCATTTATTTTCATTATAATATTGTAACTGTACAATTTCGAATTACAAATAAAATACAAGTGACTAAGAACTACCCTCAGGTGTCGGATTCTGTAGTCGACGGCTGAAAATGTCCCTTTCTAGGAGGGCTACAATGAAGAAGAAAGGTCTTCTCCACAAGGGTATGAACAGCAAAAATGCGTTCCTGGGTTGCAAAGTGATTCACAAGTGTTTGGAAATTTGTGTGAATCAAAAACCTATAATCTTAGAGGTCAATAGGTGAAGACTTAGAGTTTTTGTACTCTGAAAATCGTGTATCGGAGTTTTGGAAAACCACTTACCGTAGTGGGTTTATAAAAGAATAACATGGCCTAAAAAATCTCTGCACGATCTGTTTGATATTATCCCAGGCGGACCGGTCCGGGTCTGAGGCGGATCGGTCCGGGTAGGCGGATCGGTTCTTTTTATTTTAGGCTTCTTCGGTTCGCTTGCGGTCCGGGGTGTTCTGGATTTTCAGTAGGCGGACCGGTCCGCATGCGGATCGGTTCTTTTATTCTGGGCAGACCAGCCTGTCATACTTTGATTCCTCTTCTTCTTTTGATATTCGGATCCGTTGATGACTGTATGAATCTTGAATTTCTTCAACGGTGTAACGACGTGCGACATAACAAATTGATAATGGACAAAATCGTCCTTACAAATCCCCCCCTATGTCTATGCCGGTACATACATAAAAACAAACATTCGAATTATCAAACAACTAAAAATGCCAATACAAATCTACCTTTCCATGAACCCAAAACTGGAAAGATACAATTGAATAAGAGTTCAACGTTTGCTCTTTAACTCTTCAGGAGTCTCAACACTTTTCTCATCAGGGTGTGTAATCCAATGATATTCCATGTAGTACCTACACACATGAGAAAAGACAAAATACCAAGTGACATATCGAGTTTGAAATGAGATATCAAATGAAGAAAGCATGTTATATCAAAGCTCCAAAAACACAAAACTCCCCCAAAATATATGATAATTCTTTCTCTCCCTTTTTATGATGTCCCCAAATAGACAAATGAGAGAAATAAAGAAAAATAAGCAAGTGTGGGGTGTCACTAGGATAAAATCACACCATGAATGAACACAAAGCAACCAAGTAGATGATAGCGTAAATGAAGTGGTGTGATCAAATTCGATAGGAAAATCAATGCGTACAAACATGGCATATGTGCACGATGAATATTGGATACTCCTAGCGAATGAACTCAAATGCGTCCTTTGGTGTAAAAGAATGACAATATAAGATATTGACTCAATCAAATCAACAAATCAAATCGCAAAGTGATTTCCACACCAATAACGTCCAAAACGATTTTATGCTTTTTCAGGACTTTTAAGGAAGTGCAAACCCGTTTAACGATTCTCCAACCAAACTCCCTTAGATATAATTTTGAATAGAGGCATTCTAAATTCTCAAACTTTGGAGAATTGATGGTGAAACCTAAGTGGCCCATATTTGGCATGAAGTGCGTTTTATTGCCAGTAAATTTTTTTGGGCTCTTTTAACCTCTTTGGACCTCGGATATTTAAATTCCTCCATTTTTTAGGTCCTTTTTAACGGTGGCTTTTGCGCAAAGGATAGATGATTACCTTTCGCAGCCCCTCCCCATTAGACAAACACACAGTCTCACCAAAACGGTTGTTACATGCATTCCAATCTTGTCAAGTTTTATCTCATATTGTACATTGTATAGACATGATTGAGATGGAAACACTCAAGCCAATATGAGATAGACAAGTGCAATAATCAAATATGGCCGTGCATGTGTGCAATAAAGGATATAGGAGTCAAACATGTAGGAAGATATCACTAATTATATCTCAAAGGCTCCATACTAAGTAAAGCACATGGATGAAATGATGTAGCGTCTCAAATCTCTATCAAACAGTCACATGGATATACGGAATGAAGTTGTGACTTGGCTATCTTAAATGTTCATCCATAAAAAGAGCATAGAAATACAAAAATCTTTTTTGGGATTTTTCAAAAATTTTATCAAAATAAATTTTTTTTGAGCTTTTCTTAAAAATTATAAAAGAAAATCTTTTTGTATTTTTTCAAAAGAAAGATAAAAAGCAAAAAGAATAAATAAATAGCTGTACAACTAAGCAAGGGTACATATAAAACAGACTAGCAATAGGAATCATATGATATGAACATGAAGAAGCATCCTATTCTAGATAAAGACCAACCCTTTAGCCAACTGTGCAAATCCCCAAAGACTTCCTAAGACTCTCAAATCTAAGGGCATCTAAAGGTTTTATGAAAATGTCGGCTAACTGACGGTCGGTGGGGACAAAACTCGGGGATACAGTGTTCTCCTCAACTAACTGACGAATAAAGTGCTCACGTATCCTGATGTGCTTTGTGCGTGAATGCTGGACGGGATTGCGGGATATGTGAATCACGCTCGTGTTATCACAAGAAATGATCATGGTGTCCTGTGAAATCCCATAATCCTCCAACATTTGCTTCATCCACAAGAGTTGTGTGCAACAACTCCCGGCGGCTATGTACTCAGCCTCCGCAGTGGACAAACAGATGGAATTTTGTTTCTGGCTCAGCCAGGAGACAAGAACATAACCAAAATAGAAACACCTACCAGAAGTGCTGCTACAACCATCTACATCCCCGGCCCAATCGGCATCCGAATAGGCGGACAAACGGTCATCGGTATCAAAGGAATACCAAATACCGTATGAAAGAGTCCCACTCACGTATTTAATAATACATTTTAGAGCAAGTAAATGTGACTCTTTTGGGGACGCCTGATATTGCGCACAGACTCCAACACTAAAAGCGATGTCGGGACGACTGGCAGTCAAGTAGAGAAGACTACCTATCATACTCCGATATAAGGTTTGCTTTACGTCCTTTCCTGAAGTGTCCTTACTAAGCTTGGTAGTGGTACTCATAGGTGTACGAGCATGCTTAGCGGAGTTTAAACCAAATTTCTTCACTAGGTCTCTAGCATAATTGGATTGGGAGATGAACATCCCATCCTCTAGCTGACAAACCTGGAGACCAAGGAAGAATGTAAGCTCACCAACCATGCTCATCTCAAACTCACTTTTCATCTCCTCCTTAAAGTGGTGAGCATGCTGGGAGCATGTGGATCCAAAGACTATGTCGTCCACATAGACCTGGGCAACCAAAATAGCACTGTCATCTCTCCTGACGAACAACATCATATCTACTCCCCCTCTCTTGAAGCCACGAGCTAAGAGATAGTAAGTAAGCCTCTCGTACCAAGCATGGGGTCCTTGCTTCAAACCATACAAGGCTTTCCTCAGATAGTAGACGTGCTCCGGGTGCTGAGGGTCTCCAAACCCTTTTAGTTGTTCCACATAAACCTCCTCCTGTAGAATGCCATTCAGAAAGGCACTCTTGACATCCATCTGATATAACTTGAAGCGGAGATGACATGCGATGGAGAGAAGAAGACGGACGGACTCAAGCCTTGCAACAGGAGCAAATGTTTCCCCAAAGTCTACACCCTCTATCTATGTGTAGCCTTAAGCGACCAACCTAGCCTTATTTCTGATTATGGTACCATTTTCATCCATTTTATTCTTAAAAATCCACCGGGTACCTATCACATTAGTCTTACTAGGTCGGGGGACTAGTTCCCAGACATTGTTCTTTTTTAACTGAAGCAACTCATCCTGCATAGCAGATATCTAGTGTTCATCCTTGAGTGCTTCTTTATGGTTCTTGGGCTCGACTTTGGACGTGTAGCAAAAATGGCTAACAACATTCTCTAGCTGAGCACGAGTCTTGACCCCTAGAGTGGGATCGCCAACAATGGTAGATGGGTCATGACTCTTGCGAACCCAAGAAGGTGTGTCCCCTAGCACAATAGTAGGGTCCACAGAGTGTGAGAGAGGAACAGGTAAATCACTGTCGGAGCAATCCTCATCCTCACACTGAAGGTTAGGATCAATAACCGTCGGAGGTTCTTCATCTTGCACGGTGATGTTTATTGATTCCATAACCTTAGAGCTCTTCAGGTTAAAAACCCGGTACGCTCTGCTATTTGATGAATATCCTAGAAATATTCCCTCATCGCTCCGGGAGTCGAACTTTCCTAATTTCTCTCTATCTCGTATGATGTAGCATTTACTCCCAAAAACACGGAAATATGACAGGTTGGGCTTCTTGCTAGTCCACAACTCATAAGGAGTCTGAAGTGTGTGTGGACGCAAATACCTATTCACTGTGTGGCATGCAGTAGAGACTGCCTCTGCCCAAAATCTCCTAGAAACTTTACGACCTAGAAGCATAGATCTAGCCATTTCTTGGATCATTCTATTCTTTCTCTCAACAATCCCATTTTGCTGAGGAGTTCTCACAGCAGAAAACTCATGTTTGATCCCGAGGTTATCACAGTAAAGATATACTTTTGCTTCTATGAATTCAGTGCCATTGTCACTACGCATCCTATTAATAGTGACACCGTGTTGATTTTGCAGGACACGACATTTGGTCGTTAAAAATTCTACAGCATCAGATTTCTCTCTCAGAAAACCTACAATGGACCTGGAGAAATCATCTACCATCACGAGGATGTACCTCTTACCACCTAGACTCTCAATACGAGTCGGACCCATAACATCCATGTGAATCAACTTAAGAACACGAGAGGTGGTAATGGAATGCAACTTCTATGAATTTGTTTTCCCATCTGACAATGTCCACAAACAGTCGAAGTTGACTTTCCAAGAGATGGTAAGCCACGTACTAGGTCCTTTTTAGCTAAGCGGTTGAGATCTCTAACGTTCATGCGACCTAGACGTTGGTGCCACAGATCCATAGGAGTGATTGTGGCGCTATTATAGATAACTGAGGACGTGGGCTCAGTCCCATAGCAATTATCCTCGCTCCTCACCCCTTGCATCAAAATTTTATCGGCTTGATTGTAGACTTTACACGCGTCCCGGTCAAACTTTACTGCAAAGTCAGTGTCGCACAGCTGGCTAATGCTAAGAAGGTTTGATTTCAAACTTTTGACGTACAAAACATTTTCTAGCTTAGGAAATCCAGGTAACTCGACAGTACCACGTCCTATAATGTTAGACTTGCTCCCATCTCCAAAGGTGACTCTTCCATCCTGATAATCCTCAAGAGTCGTAAAAAATGAGGCATCACCTGTCATATGTCTGGAGCACCCACTATCAAAATACCAATGTGAGGTATTGTGTTCTTTGATAGAAACATGAACAACGAAGGCCTTTTTATCGTTCTTAGGTACCCAAGTAGAGATGACCTTTTGTTTTCCTTTGTTGTTGTTTGTTTTAGCTGGAATGTGAGAAGCATTCACTAACGGCAAAGACATTCGTCGGAATTCTTCCATCAAACTTTGAGATGTCGCAGCTAAGAACTCAACTCGCTCTCTCAGACTAGAAAACTCGTCAGTATGACGTGGTGGAGCAGTAGTACGTCGTGTCCGACCCATGCTATAGCAAAACTCCCTAAGGTGTCCTTTTCTTTTGCAATAAGTACAAAAGAACACAGTCAAAGGCGGACCTTGGTTTGCCTTTCTTGGTCGAACTCTCCTTCGAGGTTTTTGACGATGGCCATAAGGAGTCGTAGTAAACTCAGGAACTGGTCCAGGGGCAATTTGGGACGTGGAGGCACCATCATAACCAATTCCTTGCCGATCACCAAAACCTAAAGCGGGGCCGAGGAGCATCTTTCCCATTTTCCCAGATCTGTCCTCGATTTGTACCTTGACTTCCCATGCTTTCTTAAGATCATGAGTCAGCTGGGCAACAATGGCTTCAAGTTTCTTTCGAGTCTCCACGGAGGAATGGAGCTGACTCGTAAGGCTAGCCACTTATTTATTCAAGTCCCCTCTCTCTTTCTTAAAAACACTCTCTCTTTCTCTAAATAAACTCTCTTTCTTGACAAATTTAGATTCTCTCCCTCTCAGGGCGGTGAAGGTGGAGGACTCTCTCTCTCTCTCTTTCTCTTCTTAATTCTTCCTCTAAGCCGGTGATCTTAAGCACTAACGCTTTGTTTCCCTTTTTAGTTTTAAATGACTCAGAATATAACTCAGCGTAGGCGCGTTGAATATCACTCTCACTCTCACTTGAGTCATCCTCCCCCTCACTCACATCAATCTCACTATCGAGGTGTCCCTGTGAAGCATCATCATCATCGTCGTGAAGAGAACTAGGAGTGCTCACTTGACTGGCCATGAATGCGGTGAAGTTACACTCATGTGGTGACTCATCTCCTGAATCCACCGTCTCGACCTCACTGTCTTCACTAAGAGTAGCATTAAGGACAGCTTTTCCTTTCTCTCTATTCAGACGAGTGGCACACTCAAAGGCTCTATGACCCCTACCATCGCACTCAAAGCATCTCTCACTTTCTTTCTTAGGAGGATTTTTGGAATCTTTTTCATTTTTCTTTTCAAACTTATTTTTCTCAAACTTCTTTTTATCTTTAAACTTTCCATTTATCTTAAATTTGAGAATCCTCTTGAAATTTTTTGCTAAAATAGCCAAATCATCTAAGTGAAAATCACACTCAGAATCAGACGTGTCAGTCTCTCTCTTTCTAGATGACTCAACCCTCTTTCTATCCAACCCCTCACTCCTTCTCTCTTGGGCATTAAGTGCAATTCCCTTATCTTTAGATTTAGCAGTTTTAAGGAACATATCAATTTCATATGTTTGCAAATCTCCTACAAGTTCTTCCAATTTTAGCGTATTTAAATTACCCATAGAATTTAGCACAGTGACTTTAGGGATAACACGCTTAGGCAAAGAACGAAACATCTTTTTAACAACTCTAGCATTAGGAATATGTTCACCAAGATTAAAGCTAGTATTCACAATGTCAGAAAGTCTAGCATAAAATTCATCAAAGCATTCAGATTCATGCATGGTGATGGTTTCAAATTGAGTTGTTAAATTTTACAATTTAGACTCTTTTACAGCATTGGTTCCTTCATGGGTGAGTTGTAAGACATCCCATGCCTCCTTTGACGTGGTGCACATCATTATGCGTTTGAACTCATCAGGTGTGACAGACCCAGAAATAGCACTTAGACCCTTAGAATTAAAAGATGACCATTTAAATTCTTCTTCAGTCCAGGAAGTGACAGGTTTCAAGTTGATCACATTATCAACAGTCACGGAGGGAGGAGTCCACCCTCTTTCAACCAAAATCCATACACGTTCATCAATGGCTTTTAATGCAGATCTCATACGGGCTTTCCAATAGGCATAGTTTGTCCTGTCAAAAACTGGCATTTTATTATATAACTTCTCCATTTGAACACGCACTTTTTCAAAAATCAATTTTTTAGAAAATTGATATCTTAGAAAAAATTTGCGGAAAATAGGAATACGCTATAGATTAGCGTAACCTGCTCTGATACCAATTTGAGAACGTATGTGCTTGCGTTCAAATGATAAACTTATATATTAAACACCTTTTAATTCAAACAAACCCTAAACATGCAACAATATGTGATTGAATAAGATAATGAAATAAGCAAGAACATTCAAACACATGCTTGTGAGTAAAAATCCCCCAAAGGGGCAAAACCACTTATTTTCATTATAATATTGTAACTGTACAATTTCGGATTACAAAGAAAATACAAGTGACTAAGAATTACCCCCAGGTGTCGGATTCTGTAGTCGGCGGCTGGAAATGTCCCTTTCCAGGAGGGTTGCAATGAATAAGATGAACGGTCTTCTCCACAAGGGTATGAACAGAAAAAATGCGTTCCTGGGTTGCAAAGTGATTCACAAGTGTTTGGAAATTTTTATGAATCAAAAACCTAGAATCTTGGTGGTCAATAGGTGAAGACTTAGAGTTTTTGTACTCTGAAAATCGTGTATCGGAGTCTTGGAAAACCACTTCCCGTAGTGGGTTTATAAAAGAATAACATGGCCTAAAAAATCTCTGCACGATCTGTTTGAGATTATCCCAGGCAGACCGGTCCGGGTCTGAGGCGGATCGGTCCGGGTAGGCAGATCGATTCTTTTTATTTTAGGCTTCTTCGGTTCGCTTGCGATCCGGGGTGTTCTGGCTTTTCAGCAGGCGGACGGATCCGGGTCTGAGGCGGACCGGTTCGCATGCGGAGCGGTTCTTTTATTCTGGGCGGACCGGACCGGCCTGTCAAACTTTGATTCCTTTTCTTCTTTTGATATTCGGATCCGTTGATGACTGTATGAATCTTGAATTTCTTCAACGGTGTAACGGCGTGCGACATAACAAATTGATAATGGACAAAAATGTCCTTACAATTGTAAAAGTGAACCATGTTTATTTATGTTGGTAATGGATATTTATGTGATAATATGCATTGGGATGAAGTTTGGGACTCCTTTGGGGGTGAAAATCAAGGTGAATCCTACAAAAAAAACATAGCAACTCGACCTGAGTTGCGTACTGGGGCGAACCGATTGCATTTTAAGTCAAAATTGCATGATTTTACATCGATTTCTTTCATTCATATAACTAATACTGAAAAGAGTTTGGATTCAAGTTTCACACTTAGTATTTATTGTAAAATTTGTCCTAGAGTGAGATTCTAGATGAAATTGTGTGCACGGGAAAACCCATTCGTGTCCACGCTAATCGCTCGCAAAATTTCAATCCTCAGTGTGAACAGATACTCTGTTTTGGTAATTTATTTTTTTCCTTGGAAGATTTTATTTTGTAAGTAATTCTATTCTTGCACACATTCCATCTTATGTGGTGTACCTTCTGCCTTAGAGTTTCTACCTATATTGAATTACTTTTGTTTATTGTATTTGACTTTGTGGATGTCATATGTTTGCTCTTAGAACTTTTTTTGTTCTCTTGTATTGTTCTTGGATATCATTTTTAGAGATTTGTATGCCTTCGTTTTGTGAGTTGAGTTTGAACTTATCATGTTATTAAGTTACTCGTTTGGCCTTAGTCACATCCTTGTTCACTATAGATTTTCATGTCCCTTATGACATTTTTGTGTTTAATTTTGGTATCTCATGTTACACTATATTTTGTGAGCTTCTGTGATTTGATATATCTCTTTATGATACCCTGTGTTGATGTTTGTAGAGATATTCTATGCTCCTCTATATCATATGATGATTATTGACTTCATTCTTATGACATATTCACCTCTTGTCATTGATTATCATGTCTATTCATGTGTTTCATAACCATGCCCATTGTCTTTGTAACACTCATAATTTTACAACCTACATATTTCACATGTTTTTTTCCTTGGCATGATTTTATGATTCTCATTGCATTATTAGATTTAAGCGGGATGGTTGTTGATTTAGAAGGAGTATTATTTTCTTAGAGGAGAGATGTTTATTTTATGGGGAGTTTATATCTCTTTTCTTAAGATTCCAATATACTACCGATATTATGACAATGCTAGACTTTTAGATTTCATTATTTTTGTGACCCATAATTAGCATGTCGTTCTTGTGTGATTTTTTCCTTACATCATTTAGTCATACATCAAAAATGTGTTTGATGAGATTTAGATATTTTTTGCATATCTTTATTTAATTTTTGTTAATATTGGATAGAACTGCATGTGGTATATTAATTCATTATGTATCTATTCAGTATTTCTACCATTTGTGTTTGTACTTCGGATACTTTTGGATAGTTATATGGATGCTTTCTAGGTTTTAAGGATTATTTTCCTTTGTTCATATTTTTAACATCATATTTCTATATTCATGCTTTCTATGTTGATACATATATATGTGCATTTGTGTATTCCCATTATAGCATTGGTTTTTCCATGCTTTACTAGATTTTTCTTTGCAAGTTCTATCTGTCATTGTGATTGTACTTTATTAACATGATATACTTGTTGTCTATGATATTTTATTCTCTTTGGCCTTTCTATATAAAAATGTTGAAATTATCTTATTTCTTTTGTGTAAAAAGAGGGGATAAATAGCTAAGATAGGGAAATAAAATTATCTCCCTCAGAAGGGGAGATGATTCATTGTTATTTCACTTTTCCCTCGTTAATTATTATTATTATTTGGGGAGATTATTTTTAGTGGATTTGTACTCTTTGTGTTCTTCATTGATATTAGATGACTTCGTTATATCTCACATGTTCACATGATTTATATCATCTATATCACTTTTATCTATTTAGAGGATTCCTGAGAAGGAGTGGTTTCTCATTGTCTAGGCTATTTCATGCGTGATTCTCTTTATTGTTTATGTGATTTCGGGTATAGTAATGTTGATTCCGAATCTATCCCAGTATTTCAGACCTGACATTGATGTTCCATTGGTCTTTGGAAATCATATATGCATTACTTAGAATTACCATCCTTATATGGCTAATGTAGATTAGGTAGGCTAGGAGCAATCAAAAGTATTTTGAGTTTTTTGGGTTTTTCATGGAAGGCGAACGGAGAGATTCAAAATGTAATATGTTGTATTAGATATTAGTTAGCTAAACTTCGTGATAAGATATGTGAATCACTGAGTCATTCGATCCATTTAGGTATTATATGTTTGAGTGACGCATTTTCATTTGGATCAGATGGACTGCTGAATTTGAAAATCATGTAACCCGTTCAATAATCACAAGACTTTCATTGCTAGATACTTTAAAGAACAAGTCTTTTTTAGTAGTTTTGTTAATTGATTAAATTATACAAATACATGTGCACATTTTTCAAAATATTCATTTTAAATTAGATGAAGAAGCTATATTTTTTTGGAGTGTTGTTTAAACCATTTTGGATTGTGAACTAGGTTTTTGTGCAATGTTTGAGGCATTCAATAGATATGATGTGAAATTGTTTTTTGTGCAAAGTTCAATGCATTTTATGGATTTTATCCCTAAACTGTTTGCACAGTCCTAATTTCACTCGTGCAAATGGAACCGTTTGCACGGTGCAATATTGACCTGTGTGCACGACATTGCCAAGGTTTTAGCACTATCTGAAGTTAAAGGCACGACAAAAGCCAACCGTGTGAATGATGGAGTAGATTTTTGACATTTTTCTATAAATAGGTCCTTCCCCTCCCATTTTAATTAATCTAAAAACCTCATATAACTCAAACAAATTCATGAGATCATTTTTAAGGTTGAAAGCATTTTACTTTGGTTCTCTATTTCCAATCTCGCGTGTTCCCTCCAAAATTGAAAAGACTTATCAATAATTGATATATGATTTTGAGAGATAATTAAGGGGGTTTGATTTAGATCCACATAGAATTGTTCAATTCAAATCACATCTATAATTGATTTGAACATCTCTCATAGATTTAAAATTTGAGATTCTTTGATTCGTTGAAGGAATTAGAGTATGGCTTGATTCCAAGGAGAAGAGTGTAGTTTACCATTTTATTTGTGGATATCAAAGTGGATTTATATGATTTTATGGGAGAAAGTTCAAAGTCCATAGGTAACTACTTATGAGTGAATGAGTGATAGGTACCTCATTTCTTTATAGAAATGGAAATTGGAGTGCTTCGAGGTTTTTTACTCTTTGGTGGGAGTTTTACTTACAAAATATGTCTTCTTAAATGTTTATGATTGTTATCTGTTCAATTTCACACTTTGATCATATGACACCCCGCTTAAAATAATAACAGGTGGCCAGCCCTATACTAAAATAAATCCGGAATCTCAAGTGGATCATTCTCAACATCGATTGTCGAGACTAAAATAAACATAGTTAACTACCCAATACTATCACAAGCGGATGCCAAAAAAAATACAATGAACATCATACCATCAACATAATAACAACTGAACATGATAAAATGTACACACGCACCACGATAAAAATAAAGTAATCAAATGAAAACCAAATAAGTACACAATAAGAAATATACCCGAATATGTTGTCAGGTCACAGACAATACAACATCCTGAGGAAAAAATCTAAGAATTCTACATAAAACCCTTGGTTCTAAATCCGATATACAAAATGAATCCTTAATTAGATTTACAAAAGATAGGAAGCAGATATAACAAAAATTTAGCAACAGTCTGCATCTGCTACAACTCTGAGGACACTGGATAGATAAGCAACATTGGTGTCCTCACACTGGGATACCTATAATATATTACAATATATGTATATGAAGTGAGAAATATAAACGGGTTAGAGCCCAAGGTTTGAAAAAAAAAATTAGCAAGTGCATTAAAATGCATAATAATTATAAATGCACAATTTCATGCTTAAAGTGGAGTCGCACTCTTGTGGAACTCAAACTCACCCCTCAAATAAAAAGCGTACCTAAATGTATGCACATGAACCTTCACTAAAGTACCCGATATATTCTAGGGAATGTTCAATCCGAATCTATGAAGAATCTACACCCGCGTAACCCACGATCTCAAAGATAACCAAAGCCCTCTTTTTCTATCATATCCCCAATTTACGCCCAAACTTATATGTTAACGTATATATATATCCACACATACATCTTACTAGAGTTCATCGGTTCTAATTATTAACTTAAACAAGTTATTAGCATCAGAATAGTCACACATTATCTTTAAATACTTATAAAGTAATGTTTCACCATAACTCATAAACCCTAGTACTAAGAACTAAACCTCTCCCCACTCCCAACATTTCTCTATGTTTCGTGCGTGGGATGTCTTGCAAAGAGAAATCCAAACAAGGAAATCCCCCGATACAGTACTCCTTGACCATGTTAATTGTTGAGATCCATTATGCCCTCAGCACACAACATATAACCCCAGCTACTTACTATGAACAACTATCTCTAAGTACATAAGTAAGATATCGCCCAGAACCTTTAGGGTCTATATAACATTATTCTAGTTAATAAGCATGATCGTTCAACCCTAAAAAGCACGTACACCTAACATACAAAATGTTCATTTTAAAATACCCATATCGCACTCACTTGTAGGATATATATAACATCATCCCAGTTATAAAACACGATAATTCAACCTTATCAAACATGTACACATAACACCCATAACGTGCACTTAAAATATCCAGAACATATTCAGTTATAGGATATAAATATACGACACAATGCTATCATATTCTAGAAATTACTTAATTTATCTCGGGTTACAAGCCACCGGACTATTATTACACCGCCCTGGTAATCAAACAAAGCACAACGTATGGGAAGCTATTATAGTTCCGAACCTGAAAGTGAGAATGAATCAAACCCAAGACTTCTCACCCAGAGTAAAAGTCACGCAATATATAATGGATGACTATGACATGGGGACTATATGCTCCTTGTTCCTCAAGCCAGGGGCCTCACCCACATCGCACAACTTCCCATGATAGCATGTTAGGTATGCTCACACAATAAGTATATATATCATTCACACTAGATATATGTCCGATCACATCATATATTCAAACCACCACACAAGGTATATACATTCACTCCATATATAAATATATATATATATATATAACTCTCAGTATACTAACCGACGCTATAATGCATACCTTCCCATTTCATTTCCTTATACAACCCCTCACTTGAAACTTACTCATCCATTACACCTATTATATGAATAGTATCCCAATTTAACCAACATTAAGAATGATATCTCAAAACCGAACATATATAACAATCATCATACACACACCATCTATATCCGGATTCACACTAATATACAATAATTTTCCGAGTTATAAGTATAAACACAATTATTCTAGTCGATATTACATTCAATCATTCTCGGTTTAAATTATGATTCCATTTCTCATATGAACCCTTAACAATTTCGCATTTATAAATAAATACATAAGTTTATCGTCACTAAGGATACACGACCTCTCTCTCATTGGTTCCCAATCATATCTAAATAAAAATCCCGTCACTAAGTGGATTCAACACAAAGTCAACATGACAACTCCAAGTCCTACATTCACAACAACCTCGAAGAGACCCCAACGTCATATCATATAATGACTTACGCCTAATATCCAAATAGGATTCCCATTGCTAATATGATTCCCCATTAAATCTATGAGACAACTTCAATTTATACCTTCCCAAATAATTCGATACGTGCCTAAAATTGCATCATATAAGGAGCTCACAATAAATCTCCAAAGCATATTTCTCGCATCATATAAGAAGGTTCCCAATCGATAAAACAAATTGAAATGGAGTAAAACTCACTCTAGAAAAACTTCAGAAAACATCCATATTTTCGAATCGATTCGGTCCTAAAAGCGAATCGATTCGCCCCTTATGCGAATCGATTCATTCCAAAGGACCTATAAGTCTATCTTAGGCCGAATCGATTCAATTTTGGGTTCGAATTTATTTGGTCACACAGACATGACACTTTTGCCTTAAGTCGAATCGATTTGGTTAGGGGGCGAATCGATTCGGCTCTGTAGAACTTCTAAGGTTTCCCACTTCTGCATAAAGCCACGAATTATATACCCAAAAATCATCAGCTCTAACCATCAATCTTCAACCCAAACATGTTTCTAACCTCAAACCTCATCCTATATATCATCCCGCCAAGTTATAAACCATTAATCCCATAGATAGACATCAAATTCAAGATTAAATCCAAAAATCTAGGTTTTAACCTATTAACCCAAAATCCATATTTTTATCCACAAGTTATGAAATAAATTACACACATGAATTATTTAACAAGTTTAATCACTTGCCTCAAA
Organism: Sambucus nigra; assembly: GCA_949130495.1. Classification (NCBI taxonomy): domain Eukaryota; kingdom Viridiplantae; phylum Streptophyta; class Magnoliopsida; order Dipsacales; family Adoxaceae; genus Sambucus; species Sambucus nigra. The sequence goes on along the minus strand of OX422215.1, from coordinate 316,610,127 downwards.
GCTGTAGAGGTTGAATCTTCCTCGAAGTCGCGGATTGGTTGGAATCCCCAAGCTTTCTCCTGTTTCTCCTCTTCCTTTCCTCTTCTTTCTCTCTCTAGGGCTTTCTCAATTTCACAAATAAGATTTTTATCTCACGTAGGCTTTATAAGCCTTATTTCCAAGATACTCAACTTTAAATGGTAGTACACACTTTAAATGACTCGTTTACTCCAATTTGAGTCAAACTAGTTTAAAATATTTCAGAATTGAAATAAAACCCAATGATATTCATTTTTACTATCTCGACCCTTCTTGGATCAACCGTGCACAAGAATCGTCATCCGAAATACATTATAACATCCTCAAATTTAAACCTTAATTGCCAACTTTAAAATTCTCCAATTCAAATAAATTTTATTTCTCCCAAATTGATTAAATTCCAAGTCGTCAAAATCACAGGGTGTTACATACTTCCCCCCTTACAAGAAATTTCACCCTCGAATTTAAGTTAAGCCCAGTATTCCAAACCTTAATAGCTCCTAAGACATCTACCCTCAACATCTCTATACCCATATCTCCCACTTCTAACGGTGAATTATTTTAACTTTAAAATCAAATTAGCTAACCAAGGCGCCCATACATCGTGTACCCAAGCTGAACTCGTATAAACATTTCTCGGCCCCACTTGTCTTTAATCGTAATAGAACTCTCAACAATTTAATCAATTTTAACTTACTAAGTATATAAAATTTTGAAATTTTTGAAGACTTAACTCTTCTTAATTCCTAGCATTCACTACTTTCATGCGGGGGAGGTCTCGCAAGCGAAATTCAAACAAGGAACCCTCCTAATACACTACAATGTAGCTCTTTCGGGGATTGAGATCAGATAGATCATGACTAGGGTTTTTTAAAATATTTTTGAACCATTTTGATATTGTCTGAAGGCCTATGAAATAATGTAATATAAAATAGTTTTATGTCTTTCAACACACAAATCAAACTCCTTATGCTCAAGACACAAGGCATCAACATATACAATACTTTTACCAACACCTAATTCTCAAAACTAGCACGACCATGAGCTAAAATTCCTCACCCAAAAATGAACCCGCTAAACCGTAAATCTCCTCAGTAATAAAAATCCTTTATATCACATCAAAACATCACCATAACATAGACCCTTCCATACCTGGAACATTACAAATACATGCATCTATCTTAACTATAAAACGTTAGACCTATTGATTACTACCAAACACGTTTTAACAGTTCGCACTTCCGAAAAAAATATAAAAAAAAATCATAACCCTTTACTAACGCATCTCAAAACAATCTATTCTCCCAAAAGATACTATCCCAGCACCACACTTACTCACTCATCCCTTTAGAGTAATTCTATACACAATATAGTTATAATGGCTCACCACTCACTAAAATCTTACATGCGATGCTCCCAATACCACTCAAAGCAAGACCTAAGCACAGAGGAAAATAATTTACATATTACCTCCATACTCCAACTGCCTCGCTTCACCAATGGGTCCATGTTCGAAGTTCTCTTGCCAAACTAGCCTATGAACTGTTGTAGGGGTTACACATCCAAAACTTCCTTTAAAAGTTTCCATCTACCTATTCCAGGACAATCCCTCTTCCAATGGCTTAATTCTCCACAGAAGAAACATCTCCTAGAGAATCCTTGATTTCCATCCCGAGGAATTAAACGTTGTTGCGGCCCTTGATAATCTTTCATATAACCTCATTGCGATGATGATCTTGCTCCGCTGGCACCATCCCCTCCAGTCCTACTTGATGAACCCGAGTCCCCAAATTTCTTACTCCCTATTAAATGAATATGTTAATGCTTACAATTTAACAATGTCATATTCATTACATCGATAAAAGTCAGTAATGCCAGGTTCCCTAATGATTGTTGTTGAATTCACCAATCTAAACATCCCAAAAACTATACTATTCGCTTATCCTCCGTATTTACCTCATCGGGCACAAAATTTTCCAATCGAGTAAATTCTTCTGTGTACTGACCCACCATTCGATCACCTTGAGTTACATCCAATAATATCCTCCTCGTTTCCATCTGAGATGAAGAAGGAAAATACTTCTGGTCAAAGCGTACCCAAAAATCTTCTAAGGGCATTGCATCTCTCCGCTCCGATGTGGTGACTGATTCCCACCATTGGAGAGTCGCACCCATTAGTTTAAATGTGGCAAGTATTTGTTTTTGTACCTCACTGCATTCAACCATCTGAAGGTACCTTGGTATATCCTTCTTCCATTGTCTTGCAACGATTGCATAGGCTCAACCCCCCCCCCCCCCCCCTAAAAATTATGGAGGATGTCCTTTCCTAAAGTCTTCTCTTACTCTTTCCCACACAGATGGCCCTAGGTGTCCTTGACCTATCAGAACTATAGGATGATGTTCCATTGTAGCAATGGAATCATCTACTGCTTCTTCCATAATATTGGAAACTTTAGCTTCCATCACAGTCCCTTGAGGAATTTACCGTTCTATATTCTCATCCCCTCTATATTCCCTGCCTGGATTACCTCTTCTCGGCGACATCTGAAACAAGATCAACCGTATCAGAACGCCATTCAAGTGACTACACATCGCAGAAGAAAATGTAGGCATAGTGAACACAACAATCATAATAATAGGGCTCTACATCAAGAACGCTTACGGAAGAACCCAAAAAACCTGCACAGATCCTAAGACACTAAAACTCGATGCTCTAATACCACTTGTGACACCCATCTTAAAAAATAATGGGTGGCCAACCCTATACTGAAATAAATCAGGAATCTCAAGTGGATCATTCTCAGCATCTTCTGTCGAGACTAAAATAAACATAGTTAACTACCCAATACTATCATAAGCGAATGCCAAAAAAAATACAATGAACATCATACCATCAACATAATAACTACTGAACATGATAAAATGCACACACGCACCACGATAAAAAGGCAGTACTCAAATTAAAACCAAATAATTACACGAAAAGAAATATACCTGAATATGTTGTCGGGTCACAGACAATACAACATCCTGAGGAAAAAATATAAAAATGCTACATATAACCCTTGGGTATAAACCCGATATACAAAATGAATCATTAACTAGATTTACAAAAGATAGGAAGCGGCTATAACAAAAATCCTGCAACAGTCTGCATCTGCTACAGCTCCGAGGACACAAGATTGAAAAGCATCATTGGAGTCCTCGCGGTGGGAAATCTATAATATATTACAATATATGTATAGAAGGAGAGAAATATAAACGGGTCAGAGCTCGAGGTTTGAAAACATTTTTAGGAAGTGCATTGAAATGCATAATAATTATAAATGCACAATTTCATACTAAAATGTGAGTCGCACTCTCGTGGAACTCAAACTCACCCCTTAACTAAAACGCGCACCTAAACCTATGTACATGAACCTTAATTTAACTACCATATATATTCTAGGGACTGTTCAATCTTAATTTACGCAGAATCGACACCCGCGTAACCCACGATCTCAAATATAACCAAAACCCTCTTCTTCTATCATATCCCCAATTTACGCCCAAACTTATATGTTAACGTATATATATATATCTTACTAGACTTCATCGGTTCTAATTATTAACTTAAACAAGTTATTAGCATCAGAATAGTCACACGTTATCTGTATATACTTATAAAGTAATGTTTCACCATAATGCAGAAACCCAAGTACAAATAACTAAACTTCTCCCCGCTCCCATCATTGCTCTATGTTTTGTGCGTGGGACGTCTCACAAAGCAAAATCTAAAGAAGGAACCCGGCGATACACTACTCCTTGACAATGTTGGTCATTGAGATCCATTTTGCCCTTAGTACACAACATATAACCCTAGCTACTTACTATGAATAACTATCTCTCAGTAAATAAGTAAGATAACCAGAACGTACACCTAACACACAAATGTGCATTTTAAAATACCCATATCACATTCACTTCTATGATATATATAACATTATCCTAGTTATAAAACATGAACATTCAACCTTATCAACCATGTACACATAACACCCATAACGTGCACTTAAAATATCCAGAACCTATTCAGTTATAGGATATAAATAAACTACACAATGCTATCATCTTCCAGTAATTACTCATTTTTCTCGAGTTACCAGCCACCGGACTATTATCACACCGCCTTGGTAATCAAACAAAACACAACGTATTGGAAGTGGTCAAAATTACGAACCTGAAAGTGAGAACGAATAATACCCAAGACTTCTCACCTAGAATAAAGGTCACGCAATATATAATGGACGACTATGACCTGGGGACTATATGCTCCCTGCTCCTCAAGCCAGGGGCCTCACCCACATCACGCAATTTCCCATGATAGCATGTGTTAGGTATGCTCACATTATAAGTATATATATCATTCACACTAGATACACGTGCGATCACATCATATATACAAACCATCACACAGGGTATATACATCCACGCCACATATATATGTGTGTGTGTATATATATATATCCAATCCCTATGTACAAAAGTAATGAGTTCGGATATATGTATATAAATCTCATTATACTAACCGACGCTATAACGCATACCCTCCTAATTCATATCCTACATCTCATCCCTCACTTGAAACTTACTCATCCATTACACCTATTATATGAATTGTCTCCCAATTTAACCAACTTTAAGGATATTATCTGAAAATTGAACGTATGTAACAATCATCATACACACACTATCTATAATCGGATGCACACTGATATACAATAATTTTTCCAGCTATAAGTATAAACACAACTTATTCTAGTCGATAATACATTCAATCATTCTCAATTTAGATTGCGGTTTAGTTGCTCATATGAACCCTTAATACTATCACATTTGTAAATAAATCCATAGGTTTATCATCACTAAGGATACATGACCTCTCTGTCATTGGTCCCCAATCATACCTAAATAAAAATCCCTTCTCTAGGAGGATTCAACACAAAAGTCAACATGACAACTCCAAGTCCTGCATTCACAACCACCTCGAAGAAGCCCCAACGTCACATCGTATAATGACTTACGTCTAATATCTAAATAGGATTCCCATCCCTAATATGATTCCACACTAAATCAATGAGACAACTTCAATTTATACATTCCCAAATAATTCGATACATCCCCAAAATCACATCATATAAGGAACTCAAAATAAATCTCCAAAATGTATTTCTCGCATCATATGAGAAGGTTACCAATCGATAAAACAAATAGAAACAGAGTAAAAGTCACTTTAGAAAAACTTCACAAAACATCCTTGCTTTCGAATCGATTCGGTCCTATCCGAATCGATTCGGTTCTAAAAGAAAATCGATTCACCCCTTATGCGAATCGATTTAGTCCAAAAGACCTGTATGTTTTTCTTAGTTTGAATCGATTCGGTTTTGGTTTCGAATCAATTCGGTCACACACACCTAAAACTTTTTCCTGAAGACGAATCGATTCACTTAGGGGGTGAATCGATTCGGGTCTGTAGAACTTCGAAGATTCCACACTTTTGCATAATCCCATGAATTATATACCCAAAAATCATGAACTCTAACCATCAATCTTCAACCCAAAACTCATCCTACATCTCTTCCCACCATGTTTTAAACCATCAATCCCATAGATAAACATCAAATTCAAGATTAAATCGAAAAATCTATGTTTTAACCGATTAACCCAAAATCCATATTTTTATCCACAAATCATGAAATAAACTACACACATAAATTATTTAGCAAGTTTAATCACTTGGTTCAAAGTTGTAGAGGTTGAATCTTCCTCTAAGTCGTGGATCGGCCGGAATCCCCAAGATTTTCTCCTCTTTCTCTTCTTCCTTTCCTCTTCTCTCTCTCTCTCTCTCTAGGTCTTTCTCAATCTCACAAATGAGATTGTTATCTCACGTAGGCTTTATAACATCATCCGAAATACTTTAAAACATGCTCAAATTTTAACCTCAATTTCCAAATTTAAAATTCTCTAATTCAAATAAATTTTATTTCTCCCAAATTGATTAAATTCTCAGTCGTCAAATTCACGGGGGGGTATAGATCACACACTACATATAGATCAAATCTAAATATAGTGTAGTTGGAAAAAAATTGAATTTGATATTTAATTCTAGTTATTCACTCTGGATTTGCATAATTAATCTTGTTGTGTTCTTAGTTCAAGACATAAATCACATCACCTAGTTAATTTATGTGATAGAATAATTAAAACTCCAAGCAAATATGACTTTAATAAAAAATATTCCATGTTTTGAGATCAAACCTATTCATCCTCCCCCTCTAGTTTTTTTAGGTTCAACACATGCAATTTAAACACATGTCCTCATTTTTGGACACATAATTTTTCAGTTCATCTAATCTCGTCGAGGATATGATGTAATAAAAAGTTAGTAGAGTATAATCGAAGAACTTCCTACTAGGTTTGATCTCGATTATCCTGTCCAAATTACTTGGCTTTCGTGGCCTCCTCTGCATTTATAATCATCCCAACCTTAGATTTTATATCGGTTATAATTATAGTTGGTTCTTTCATAAGTGATTAATATAACATCCCTAGTGCAAGGCGACTCATCATGGTAATATCAATATATTCATCATTATCAACCACTTTCGATTTTTCATTATTTCCTGGTGATGTATTCCCTAGTCGTCTCATCCTCTTTTGATCTAACACCGAGGAGTTGAGTCACTAAATTCCATAGCTTCGTGTCGAAATAGAAGTTACTGTTAAACTAGTCATCCGGCTAAAATTGGTTATCTTCCCTCTCAGGAGCAACATATAGCATACATACGTTACCCCAATCAATATATTAGAAAATTATTACACTTCATCTCATGAGGGATAAAGAGAATATCATAAGCATGTTGATACTACTCAATGCAACACATGGGATCTAATTTCCCATTATACTTGGATGTGATGACTGGTGGTTTAACGCTTATCATGGTTAAATAACTCAGAATAGAGCCAACAAGGGAGACTCCTCCAGAAAACCCCTTTGTAATGGGTTTTTATTTTTATTTCTAGGTCCCCTAACTGGACCTCCAGTAACTAAATGCAACCCTTCCAAGGATGATATTTCTCGTGATTTATTATTTAATTGGCTAATTGGAGTCTGTTCATCGAACTCTATTCTTACATGGATTACTGCTCGTCCTAGGACGATCCTCTCACACTTTGCCTTCACGTGCCCAATTAGGTTGTCTCTTTAAAAGTTGATCGCCAATAGTTTTCTCAGTGTTCTATATCTGTGCATCCCTTGGATATAAGTGATTTAGGACCAAGGAGATCGAAATCAATTCCTCTTCTCAGACTCTCCAAAAGACTTGGTCATTAAGGCTCATTAGTGTACTTTCCTTTCTCATTGGATTTCATGATGGAGATTATTGTTGGTCTGAAGGATCCATCATCATAGCCACAACTAGTTCACCCTTCATATCTATGATTATCACTTACTAAACCCAGGTAAGGCATATCTAATTATCCATTTCACACTCTCTAAAAGAATACTTCATCTCCCTTTGTGGGGGTAGGTTGTTGTATTTCTCGACGCTAGTAAGAGATTTTGATAATCGATAAAGTAGCATTATTTAATTCATGTTATGGTTGAACCAATCGAGTCTGACCAATAATAAGTCTCTGGGTTACGGACATGAAATATGTTAATGAATTTAATGTTCAATCAAAAACAAACCTAGAGGGGATGTATAGGTTTGATTTCACAAGAAGGCTAATTTTTGCATTAAAAATTATTCTTACAACTTCAATTATCCTAATAGATAATTCAGTAGTGATATGAAAAATGCCTCGAATTAATCTCACAACAAGTTAATTACCTAATTAAAATTTTAATCCATTACACAAGATCTGAGTGTGATCTACATCCAGTGGGTGATCAAAGGTGTGAAATTGAAAGAATACCTATCATAAATATCCACAAGACACATTTTATTAAAAAAAAACCACCAAGAGGAAAATAAAACCTCTACATATTCCAATTTCTATTTCTACTTGAAATGAATTTTTACACAAGGCAAGAAGGTACCTCTCATATAGTCACTCTTGTATATTTACCTGTGGACCATGAAATTCCCCCTATAGATGAGAATGAGGAAATCTAATATCCTCATTAATCAGCCAACTTTAACTCCTCCAATGAATGAAAGCGCCTAGAATTTTAGATCTACTAATATCAAATCTCGAAATTCAAAATGTAGTTGATTGAATGGAACAAGATAATGAAGATTTAACCAAACGTATTATCCATTCAAGAACAAAAGTTAAAGATATAGATCTAAGTTAAAATAATTTTGGAGCGTATAACTGAATTCTAGGAAAAACGGAAGCAATGATATATCTTAACCGCAAAAATAAACATAAAAAGGTTTTGCAACTGTGAATTTTTCCCATAGTATCAAATGGGATAGAAACTGACATACGCACATGATTGAATTTTACAAATTTCTGGAAATAGGGTTGACGAGGACGAGTACTGGGAGTCGTATGAAATTTCTAGAAATATAGTAGGTGAAGTACTTGCTAGGAGTGGAAATAGTTGTAGTCCAAGGAGAGATGGCCAACCTCGTGCTTTAACGGTTGACAAATTGAGAAAAAGGTGGGCTTTCTCTAGACACGGCCCAGTTGGTGGTTTACGAGACAAACTCTCCAGGTCACACAGTATTGCACGATCTAGGGGAAATAGAGGATGTGGTGATCATAGTCCTCAATGCATTTGAGATGAGGAACAAAGAGAGTTTAACACTCATCAATGGACGGATGGCAGAGAACATGTGAAACACATAGTTGACACCAAAGGAGTTGGGGATAATGTTATGGAAGCCATGGTAGACAATGAAGTAGCGACTGACAAGACATGGAATTGCTCCATATAGAGGCTTGAAAATTAGTGATCAATTGAAGACATGGGACCCTATTCATAAGGTCTTTATGGAAGGATATATATTTGTTTCAAGAATAGTGAGCTACCCAACTCTGGCCAAGTTCAAGCCGCCAATTGTCACACCAAAGTATGATGGGGGCACGAACCTTGTTCATCATCTTGAAATGTATCAGTCGGCAGTTGACATCTATTTGGTCTCCAATGAGACGAAATATTGAGCTTTCTTAAAAACCCTTACTGTTGCTGCACATATATGGTACACCTCTCTCCCCAAAAACTCCATTGATAATTTTAAACAATTGGTTCGAGAAGTTCATGCATAATTTCTTCTTTGAAGTGAAGCCTCGAAAGAAGACCACACATATGTTTTATGTCAATCAAGGGAAAAATGAATCTTTGAGAGACTATATAGACGATTTTAACAAGGAAATGATGAAAATAGAAGACTACGAGGAAAGCATTGCTATGACTTCCCTCATGGGTGGGCTATAGAAGTGAAAACTCTTATGGAAACTAGATGAAGATCCTCCAAAAACCATGGTAGAACTCCTAGCCATGGCCAAGAGAGTCATGAATGTGTAGGAGGCCATGGATTCAAAGGTAGAGGGTGATAAAGAAGAGAGTGGGAGTAAGTCCCAAAAATCACAATGAAAAGAATGTAAAAAGGGGTTGAGGGATGACAAGTTCACTGACTACACTCCACTGACGATCAGTCTAGATATGATACTAAAAGATATCTAAGATGAGCGATCTCTAAGTTGGCTCGAGAAGCCGAGAGGCCCCCCTCACAAGAAGGGATAAGAGGAAGTGGTGTGAGTTCCACCAACATCATGACCACACTACTAATAAGAGCTTTGCACTTAAGGCTGAGATTGAAAAAAAGATTGAAGAAGGAAAAGCTTAGAAAATATATTGATAAAAATGTCCCCAGAGATGACAAAGACGACCTAAGGAAGAGATGAGACTACAATCCTAGACGAGATGTCCAGTGAAGTAGAAATGATGATGTATCTGATGACCATGAGGAGGCAGCCCCGACCTTATGCCAAAGGTTCTTGTGACCAAAGGTCCACTCAATATGATATACTTAGGATTGAAGATGATATGTGGTGGAAATTATGTGGCCGATAGGAAGGCCCATGTCATAAAGGTTAAAGCAGTCCCTAAAAGTGAAGTGGTAAACTCGACCGAAGTTGACCCCAAAACTAGTAAGAGGAAGAAGGTGGACATGGACACCTTGGTGATTGGCTTCTAGGTATTAGACTTCAAGGTGATCCTAGGCCCTCATGATGACCCACTAGTGATTATTACAAGGGTACATGGATATGACATTCCTTGAATACTCATCGACGGAGGAACTTCAAGTGACGTGATGTTTGGGGAATGCTTCAAGGATTTGGGGCTTAGCAAGAAAATACGTATCCCATACCACACTACACCAAATTTGCCGAATTGTTAAGGTCATTGACCTTGAAAAATCCAACTTGTCAAGGTCAATGACCGTGACATATCGAGGCGAGACAACTTTTTTTATCACGGTCGTGTCACGGTCATTGACCTTGACACAAAACTTGCGTTTTGTGTCACGATCGTGTCGCGGTCAATGATCGTGACACGTTTGTCACGGTTTAGAACCGTGACAAAGCCGTGACCCTTTTTAAAAAAATTGTCACGGCCATTAACCGTAACACGTCCATGATAACTTTTTGTCACGGACGTGTCACGGTCAATGACCTTTACAATTCTGGGCAGAATTTTAAAAAAATCTGCTGGGTAGTATGGCCACTGCCACTGCCCAACAGTATATTTGTACCTATTATAGCAACGTTGTACCTTTTCCAAACATCATATATCCAAAAAACTAAAGATAATGCAAATATATATTCAAAATAGAAACTATTTAAGAAGAAACAACATCACCATCAATTATCTCAAATCTACAAACTATTTACATGGCAAAGAGATTTTGTACCGCAACGCTCGGGGACACCTCCTTATCCTTCCCTTCTCGTCCGAATAGCCACATAAGTATAGAGCATATGTGGCCTACCCTTAGGGCCACTCCCTATCCCCTGAATTGAAATAAAGTAAAATTAGTATCCGCCCCTCAAATATAGATAAATATAAATCGTAATTGAAATCGAAATCAAAATTGACATATAAATATAAAAACATTACCTGTAGTGTCACTCAAATAGATAACTTGAGCTCATACGGCACCTCCTTCCAACTAATGTACCCCGGGAAATCGTGTCAAATATAATTCTCTTCATATCTAAACACTAAGAAATACTATAATCCTATGGAGTTATGCGTTGTAAATTCTTTCCAACCGTTGTGTAGCCAAAAATCAGCAGTTGAAGTTGTCAATTCCACCTTTCAATGGTCTCCCATGTTTTTCTAGAAGTTCCAAGTGGTGGGGTATGGAATGTGGAATTGACAACTTCAACTAGTGATGTTTGGCTACATAACGGTTGGGAGGAATTTGTAGAGCATCGCTCCATAGGATTATGGCATTTCTTAGTGTTCAGATAGATGAAGAGATTCAGTCTCCTCTCCACAAATAGGACACCCCAAGAGTGAAAATGATAAAGTGCAGATCAATTAAAAAGTATTAAAAATGATGTTTCGGTACAAATTGAAATATTTATTACAAAATGATTGATATTCGGTAGGAGAAGCCAAGTCATCCACACTACTATTTAGACGCCTTGGCGCGTGTTGGACAATTGACCATGGCTCGTTGTTAATATACTCCGAGTAAAACACTTGCTTAACCTTTTGAAATTCACAAACAAACGGCTCATCGCTCACGTGGTCGTTGCTCTTCAACTTGGACAAGTCAACCATGACCAAATTGGTGACAGGATCAACTTTACAAGCATTTTTATCCTCAACTCTTACCCATTCACAGTAAAATACAACCTCTTTGAAGCTTATATAATTCAATTCAAATATATTTTGGATTACACCATAGTAAGTGATTTCAGCTTCAACGAGGTTTTTATCTTTTGCGCTCGTTCGAAAGAAAGTAAGAGCCTTGTATGAAATTACCGAGTTCTGTACATTTGTACTTTCCTCGTACACTTTAGCACCGAAAATGTAACCGTTCAATCGATACTTTTTGTACTCTTGTGCCACGAACAAGGGTCTAGTGGCTAGACGAGCAAGCCTTGATGTCGCATCACCCATCTTTAGGAGATGAGAATATAGATAAATTAATTATATTAGTGGTAAAATTTGAGTGTAATGTAATGTTATATAATGACTATTTTCATTATAATTACCTCTTATGTCAACCATAGCCTAAATTCTCTATCTGATTGTACCATTGTTTTTCGTCTTTTATTGTTCTCACAGGCTTCATATTTACTGCATATTACAAAATTAATCATGTATAAAATAATCTAAAATAATGTTAAACATTATAATATTCAAAACTTACTTTTTCCATTCTTCGACATCTTCATGTGTGTCAAATAGATAACGAGCTACTTGTTCATGTTGCAAACTCGTTAATTTCACTCGTTTTCCCATCATATTACCACCATCATTGAGGAATTCATCAGTGTCATCAATGCTGGTCGAGTCAGGCATATATTCCCGAGTATATATTGAAGACTCCACGGTGATGTATTCCTCTGCAATTGATCCTACAATATATCGCATATTCTTGACGTAATCTTTAAAAACTTTCATCAATCTTTCAAACGGATACATCCACCGATATCTAACTGGACCACAAAGAAGTGCCTCGTCGCATAGGTGTACCAACAAGTGAACACTTATGTCAAAGAATGCTGGGGGAAAGTACTTCTCCAATACACTCTGATTGGTGCTTAGATTTCCAAATGGATTGAAACCATCTGTTGATATAGCCAAACGAATGTTGCGTTGTTCTCGAGCAAAACCGAGATACTCAAAATTCATCCTCTGCCAGGCAGTAGAATCAGTAGGATAATGCATGATATTACCCCCTACTTCTACCCTAGCATGCCAAGTCATTGCCTCTGCAATCCATGGTACTGTGAAAAATTTCTTTAATCTAGGCCCAACGGGAAAATATTTCAATAATTTTTTAGGCACTTTTGAGCTTGTGCCTTCCTTACTAGTAGATTGGACATATCTAGGTTCATCGCATACCGGACAACGATCGAGAATTTCATACTCCTTTCAGTATAGTATGCAGTCATACACACAAGCATGAATCGATTTATACTTCATTCCCAAACCTTTCAAACTGTTCTTCATAACAGGATAGTTATTTGGAAGTGTATTCACCTTGGGTAATAAGCCCTTCACCCATTTCAGAATTCCCGTCACGCTATTGCCAGAAAAACCGTACTGCGTCTTCAAACTGTGCAAACCAACCATGGCATGTAAAGTTTTTTTATCTTTATTACAGCCAGAGTATAACGATTGGGTCGCCTTAAATTTTAAACTTTGGTAGTCATCGTCAAGTTTTATCGTGTTATCTTCACGAGCACTTGAATCTTCTACATCATCAGTAACCTCATTATCCTCAGCTTCATAAACTCCGTACGCATCATCAACTAAATCCTCTAACATATTATGATCTACGTCGTCCCCTTCTACATCTATTCTACTTTTTGAAGGTTGTTGTGAAGGTTGGTCGGGGACAAAAGGAACTTTCAATTCACCGTGAAAACTCCAAAATCGATAACTATCTTGCATACCCGATCTTAACAAATGTAGTTCAACTGTTTTCCACTCAAACACCTTACCATTCTTACACCTAGCACACGGACACAGAAACTCTTCATCATTACGACATCTCTTTGCATATTTCACAAATTCGTTAGCACCTCTGCGAAACACATCCCCCATTCTATTAGTCTCACCTATCCACTCTTTGTATTTCGGATATCCCATCACAGCTACCACAACTAAACACCTATTAAAGGTAAACAAAACTTAGATTTATAGTATGTTTTATTTAACTATCCCATCATTTAATTATCCTATTAAAGGGTAAGTGGTCCTATCCCATTCAAGACTGCATTTTTCTGTAATATACTTAACAGCTCATGCACATTGTTACGATTTGAAAAAAATTCGACAGCATATCCCCTTAGTTCTCCAAGTACACGACGTAGATTGGCAGGTGTGAGTGTTATTTCAATTGGTCAATTGAAATAACAGTCACACTTGTCAATCTAGTATGTACCCAGAGCACATTAAGATACAACTGCAGAACTTCCTCCAAAAGTAACAACTTTAAGCCAATAAGAATATTATACAGAAATTATACAGTCTCAAACTGTCCAAACGGGACAATTCGAGAGATCTCATTACAGGGGTAATGACTCTCGAACGGGTCTAAGGGCTATTGAATGCGTACTCATAAGAACTAGAAGGCTAGTATCTATGCGCACTATATTTAATTTCAAGTATGTTTCATATAATGGGTTAATTCAAATACAAAAATTAATTCATGGGTTAATTAAAATACAAAAATAAATTCATGGGTTAATTCAAATACAAAAATACAAATTCATGGGTTAATTCAAATATATACGCACACACACACACACACACACACCTCCCTCCACACCCCCCACTCACCACATATACACACACACCCACCTCCCTCCACACCCCCCACTCACCACATACACACACACCACCACCCCCACTCACCATATACACACACACACACACACAATAGCCCCCCACCCACCAAACACACACATTTTTAACCCCCTACCCCCACCCTACCCCACCCCCTACCCCCACTCTGCCCCCACCCTACCCCCACCCTACCCCACACCCTACCGCCACCCTGCCCCACCCCTAACCCCGCACACACACATGCACATATATACACACATACACACATATATATACACACAAACATATATATAAATGGAAGAGACAGAGAGAGAGAGAGAGCAGCGTCGAGAGAGAGAGAGGGAGGGAACGACGGGAGGGAAAAAAGAAAGGGGAAAGGGTTTTTGCTGCAAACATTGTCACGGTCGTGTCAAGTTCATTCACCGAGACAATTATTTAAAGAATAGTCACGGTCGTGTCAAGGTCAATGACCGTGACACAAAATGCGTGTTTTTTGTCACGGTCAATGACCTTGACAAGGGTGACCGGCTGAAAGGTGACAATTTTGTCATTTTGGTGTAGTGCCATCAACCTTTGATCGACTTTAGTGGTAAAAAAGGTTCATCCCCTTGGGGTTTATAAGATGGATGTTTGTGTGGGGACCTAGTCAAGGTGCCTCACCAAGAAGATAAAGTTCTTTTATAATGGATGAGGATGTTTGTTCAGCATAAAATATCATCATAGGAAGGGTAGACCTCAAGGAATTTAAGGTTATACCCTATTATGTTCACAAACTGATAAAATTCCTAACTCCCTATGGAGTAGGGAAAGTTTAGGGTGGTAAAGTAAAGGTGTGAGAATGCTACTTTAACTCGACTGAAGAGAGTGAAGCTCATAAAAGAGACACAACAACATATAACAATTATACTCTTGATCCAAGGGATGAACCAAATTTGAAGAAAGGTGCAGCCGTTGAGGAGGTAGAATCCATCGTCCTCAATGAGTATGAGCCAAAAAAAATCCAAATTGGCAAAGTGTTGAAGAAAGAAATAATGGATGAGATAATCAAACTGTTGAAGGAGAGACAAAGTATTTTTCCCTGGAATCTTGAGGACATATCAGGAATTGATCCAAAGATTCTCTACCACGAGCTGAATGTGGATGAAGGAGTGAATTCGGTAATATAGAATCAAAGAATGAACTCTAGAGAAAGGTATGAGGTGATAAGAGATGAAGCTAAAAAGTTAGAAAAGGTTTACTTCATCAGAGAAGTGGTCTACCCAGAGTGGATATCTAATGAAGTCATTATACCAAAGGAAAACAGTAAATGGAGGATGTCTGTAGACTTTACCGACCTAAATAAAACTTATTCAATAGATAATTTCCCTCTCCCCAATATCGATCATATGGTAGATTCCATGGATTGTCACGAGTTGATATGCTTTATGGATACCTATTCAGGCTACAACTAAATCTTTATGGACCCGGTCGATGCTGAGAAGACTTCCTTCATTACAGATAAAGAAACTTATTGCTACAATATCCTACCCTTTGACCTCAAAAATTTTGGGGCAACATATCAAAGACTGGTGATCAAGATGTTTGAGGCACACATTGGAAAAACCATAAAAGTGAACGTGGACGACTTATTGATAAAAAGCCTCAAGCCAGGACACATGTGGCCGACCTTGGGCGGACCTTTAAGCCCATGGGAAAATACCAGATGAAGCTCAACCCTGCTAAGTGTGTGTTCGTAGTAAGAGTGGGAAAATTCGTTGGATTAATTGTCAACTAGCAGTAAAAAGAGGCAAATCTGTAACACCCTGTATTTTTATGATTTTTAAATACGGGATTAATTGAAGTAAATATAAGAAATTAATTTATTATTAATCTGGATTAAAATAAATATTCACTAGCGAGATGAGGGTTAGTATTTATTTTTCTGAATTATATTGATCATTACTTGGGGAATAAAGTAATAAGTGACTATGAATTTATTAAAATTATCGCGAGTGAAAAATACCACAATTACAGTAATTAATTTGGGACGCGTGTGTCGGTCGTGTCGGGACTCAATTTAATGGAATCAAAAGTATTTTATTTTTAAGTCATACAAATGGTCACTTCGAGTGTGCCAAAGTATCCAAAAGGGTCAAGATAGTCAGAAAAATCTACCGGATGGCTTAAATCGGGTCCCGTGGCAGTTTTAGGCCAAATCGGCACCCTAGGAGGATGTTTTGGTCATTTGCATTTTTGGGGAAATAACACCTAAGAATTGTTAAGTGCAAGATATCTGATTAGAGAAGAAGGGTTAGGTCTAGTTACATTAGAAACAAAGAGAAGCCACAAAGAGGAAGAGGAGAGGAGTTCGAAGGCTAGAGCCACCTTCTTGCACCACCACCACCGCCGGATTGTAGATTGAGGAGAGGAGAACACCAATATACCCATAATCTTTAACGGATCAGACCTACAAAAGAGTCAAGTTTTAATCTTTCAAACTTATAGCATATATGATATCCATGTTAGTGTAGGTTGAATTAACTATGAAATTCATGTTATTTTAATGAACGTTTGAAAACATATATAATTATCTTGGTTGAAATTGATATAGAGTAGGATCCTCCATGTAGGTAGTACGAAACCCATGAAATTATATTGAATTTTGATGAAGAAATCTGGGTTTTTGATGGGTATTATAAAATGCTAGAACAATTTCTTAAATGTGAAGAAGTCTATGAAATTGGGTAAATTAAATCGTCATTTTAGAAACTGCTTTGAGCCATTTTAGTTCCGAAAATGTATATTCTATATGCGTTTCCTCTTTGAAAATCCAATGTTCAGCATTTTAATCTTTGATACGTTTTCTCCAAAATGACTGTCAAATGCCTAAAAACTGCATTTTAAAAATCTGGGCTGATTGGTGGGGGAAATTTTAAGAAATGTTATTTTTAGTTATTATTCCGTTGGAGGTTGCCTAAATTGAATGATTGTGATTATTGTTCTAAAATTAGGACATTAGGTTTAAAGTGGAGATTCTGCTTACAATAAGTGAGATGAATAAATACTGGATAATTGAGAAAATTGTTAAAACCTCACAACGTTGTTAATTCAAGGAAAATGGAATAACCCACGATGATTATTATGGAAAATTAATAGTGGGAGAATTGGGTTAATTACATTAAAAGATTCTTGTGTAGGGAATCATTCGTGGGTAAAATATGATGGGGAGAATATTCGCAAGTTAATAAATATATCGGTAGTATTAGTGAGAAAAAAATACAACTTATGAATTATAATATTCGGGTTCTGTGTATACCTACTAATTTTTATGGGTTGTGTGAATACCTATAGTATGATTTATTATGTGTATGACATACCTACGCCACTTTCTATCGCGGGAGGTTTTGAAAGGATACAATCTCATCCTGATGAGACCACTAGGGTGATTTTAGATTGGTACCTTAGAACATAGAACATAGGTTGGATTATCATTTATGAGAACAATGATGTGCACAGTCATTTGGGTGCGTAGGTATGTGCGTAGCCCAAAGGCTTCAAACTATATTCGCCACCAATATGTGTGATTTGTATTTATGGTTCGTGAGAGATACCTAGTCGATTGTCCTTATTTAGTACGAGATTTACCAGGACTTGATAGCTGAGTATGCATGCACCGCAAGTGAGTCTAGGGGTGCTGTATTAGTGTGTATATATATATATATATACATATATCGATTCCACCTCCTTACATATTTTTCCTAGATGGATGGTTTAGATCAACTCCCTCCATTAATTTCAAATAGAACACTATTCATATTTATGCACTACCTATTTTATCCCTTAAAATTTTGAATTCTCCCTATGTTCTTTCTCACTACAATGGATGACTATACGAGACCCTTTAAATTCCAGTCAATGTGGTGGTCTCACAATTCTTTCGAAGCTAAAGTGGAAAAAACTTGGAAATTAGCCTGCTCTGATTCAGCTATGAGGAATTTTGCCCTGAAACTGAA
The DNA here is from genome assembly GCA_949130495.1 of Sambucus nigra. Taxonomy (NCBI): domain Eukaryota; kingdom Viridiplantae; phylum Streptophyta; class Magnoliopsida; order Dipsacales; family Adoxaceae; genus Sambucus; species Sambucus nigra. Next base: position 316,591,590 of record OX422215.1, on the reverse strand, counting down.
AAGACTAAAAGGGGACTTGAAGATCTAGATTAAAGTTCATTTCAAAGACATCTTCCAATCGGTGAGAAACTTTGACGATGACATAGCTAATGTTGAAGTTAATTATGAGATTAACAACTCTGATTTCAATAGATAAGTTCTTCACCAAACTCAATCTAAATTGTTAGATGCTATAAAAGTTGAAGAGGAGTTTTGGAGGCAGAAGTCTTCTCTTAAATGGCTTAAGCTAGGAGATGCTAACTCTAAATTTTTTCATTCCCTGTTAAGGACAAGCACCAGAAGTTGAATATTCATGCTCTAAAAACTCAAGATGGATCTATTTTGGAGGAACCCCAAGAATTGAAGAATCAAATCCTTAAGTTTTTCATGGACCTCTGGTCTCCTGAGTTTCCTATGCTCTTAGAGGATCTTTCTGAGTATATTCCTCATATTATTTCTTCTGATATGAATGAAGTTCTTGAGGAATTTCCTTATGAAATGGAGATTCTCAAAGCTATTAATGATCTTAATGATGAAGCTGCTCCTGGACCTGATGGCTTCAGTGGTACATTTTATCAAAAATGTTAGCCTATAATTAAAACTCACTTAATTGCTTCTATATCCTCTATTTTTGAAGGTAGCTTAATTCCTCAAAGTTGGTCCAGTACTACTATAGTTTTTGTTCCCAAAATAAAGTGCCCCAAGTCTTATATAGAGCTTATACCTATTAGTCTATGTAACTTCTCTATGAAGATCATAACTAAGGTTCTTTTTAATTAACTGGCAAAAGTTCTTCCTTTTATCATTTCTCCTAATCAGAGTGGATTTATCCAAGGGAGATCTATTCAAGATAATATTTTACTGGCTAAATAAATGGTTGAAAACTTTGGCAAGAAGTCTCATGGTGGAAATGTTCTAGTGAAGCTTGACATGGAAAAAGCCTATGATATGGTCAATTGGGGATTTCTTATTTCAGTTCTGAGGAGCTTTGGTTTTGGGGAAAATGGATAGATTATATTTGGAGAATTATATCTTCAAATGGGTTTTCTATACTCTTCAATGGTCAAATTTTTGGCTTCTTTAAATCAACTAGAGGTTGGAGATAAGGGGACCCTATTTCTCCAGGTCTTTTTATTCTGGCTGTTGAATTCTTGAGCAGAGGTCTTAACCATCTTATGGAAAAAAGGAAAATCAATCCTTTCTACATGTCTAGTGGAATCCCTATTATTTCCCACTTATCCTTTGCAGATGACCTTATTATATTTAGTAGTGGGGATAAAAGAAGTTTAAGACAACTTATGGAATTTCTTGATACGTATGCTTCTAAATCTGGCCTAAAAACTAAATTTTTGAAGAGTAGTTTTTTGATTGATTGTAAATCCTCTCCCCATTTTAAGTCTAAGGTTTCTCATTGTATAGGCCTGAGATTTAAAGATCTCCCTATAAAATATTTGGGAAGCCCAATATTTAAAGGGAGAAATAAGCTGAAATTCTATGACAGCCTGGTGCAGTCGTTGAGTTCTAAGCTTGATGGTTGGAAATCTAATCTTTTATCTGCAGGTGGAAGGCTTATCCTTATCAAGCACGTGTTGACATACATCCCTCTATTTCTATTGACGTTCATATTATCTCCCAAAACTATAATCCATAGAATACACTCTCATTTCAACAAATTTTTTTGGGGTGGAAATAGTGAGCAAGGTTGGAAATTTCAATGGAAAAACTGGGAATTTTTATGTAGAGACTTTAAAGCATGGGGTATGGAGTTTAAGGACTTCAATATTATTTCTAAAGCCGCATCTATGAGATTTTTCTGGAAATTTAAATTTGAGAAATCTTTGTGGTCTTCTTTCATGGACAACAAATACAAAAACTTAAATACAGCCTCAAGAGGTGGATCCCAAACTTTGAAGAGAATTCAATCAGTTAGAGAAGTCTTCTTACAAAATATGGAGGAAATTGATGTCCAATGGATTTGGAAACCTCATGATTCAGGTGACTTAACCTTCTCATATGCCTATTCTATTTCTAAAGAGAGCTTTCCCTCTTCTAGAGTTTTTGAACAAATATGGGATTCTAATATTCCTAAAAAGTGCTCTATTCTAACCTGGAAGTTGTTGAATTACCGTGTGCCTATTGATGACATCATATAAGAGGTGGGTATAAGGCTATATTCGAGATGTAAGTCTTGTAAAAGCTATGAAAAATCAATAACACACTCTTTTATTCATTGTCCAATCATCGAGCCTATTTGGAAATTCTTCATTGATCTTATGGGAGTTTCTTTGGATAGTTCTTCGATGTCAAATCTTCTTCATAGTTGGTGGTTAAAACCAGGTTCAAAGGATTACTTCAAATTCTTATGCAATTGTATCCCTATAATGGTGTGTTGGGAGATTTGGAAAGGTAGAAATTTATCTACTTTTGAAGATCTCAACATGGAAGCTTCTCATATTATCTCCAATGCTATTTCCTCTATTTCTGCTATCTGCTCAGGTCTCATCTTTACAAACTCCCTCTCAGGTTTTGATGGTGGTCTAAAAGATATTTTCAAAATCAAATCCAAAAATCATAAGCAAATTTGTTGATCTATTAAATGGTCTTTACCGCCTGCCAATAGTTTCAAACTTAACATCGATGGTGCTTGTAAAGGTAATCTAGGAGATAGTGGATATGGTGGCATGGTGAGGAATAACAAAGGAGATGTGATATTAGCTTTTTCTCACTCTACTAACTCATCTTCCAATTCTTTTACTGAATTAAATGGGCTTAGAATGGGCATAAAGCTTTGTATTCAATACCATATAAAGGATATTCATATTGAGGTTGATTCTATGTTTGTAGTGAATCTTATTAATAGAAACTGGAAACCCCCATGAAAGCTGAAAGGATTGGTGACTTAAATAAAAGAAGACTTGAAGCTCCTAAAATATTCTTTATCCCATTGTTTCAGAGAATCTAATATGGTGGCGGATCTCTTAGCAAATTATGGAATTCATTGCAATTCGATTTAGATCTTTTTATCTCCTTTAGACCTCCCTCCTATGGTTAGGGGAGTTGTTAGGCTTCATAAGATGGGCTTTCACTACATTAGTCCTCAATTCTATAATTTATCTTGTTCTTGCTATGTGTTGGGATTATTATCCTATGTTTTATTTCCTAAGTTTTGATCTGCTTCTAAGCCACTGTGGAAAGGCTATTTCTCCTTGAATAATATATCTATTGGGTTTTTCTCCCTCTTCCATAAAAAAAACTTAATTCCCCCTCTATAACTTTAATTCAAATATAACCCTATTTTGGTAAAATCACACCAAAAGATTGGTTTTCATTCCCATACACTGACAAAACCATCCACGATTTATGTTCTCTCTCTCTCTTCTTAGACATTATCCTCTCCCCCAAGCCAACCCAAAACTACCTTCCCAAATAACCATAACCTTAAACTGGAACCTCTCGGCTCCGTTAAGAGGACAGGGGAGTAGCGCTCGAGAAACCACAAACAACTTTGATTGCTATGATTTTTATTTCATTTAGTTCCCGGATATTAGATTTGTTTGTTTTTATTTTGTTAGTTTTTCTTTGTAGATTTGAATCCGTTAAGAGCACAAGGTTCTCGGCTCAGTTAAGTAGAAGATTTGTCAAATCCAATACTTAGAAAAATTCATAAGATGGGGTGAGGTTGTCATGACATTATTCTCGATGGATACTGTTTTAATCAATTAGCTATAAAATTCATAAATATGACTAGATGGCTTGTGTATCACATGTTTGGTATTTTCCTGACTACGATAATTTAGGGGAACAACTTTGAAGTGATAACATATTCATGTTTTTTATAACATTGATTGGGTTTGATAAATTGCAACAAATTTATAGCTACCTCTTTGTAACAAACAGTACCCCCAAAGACACGGGTCTTTTCAACTATATCTTGGTATTTTATTTGAAACCTCTGAATTTTTGGGTAGAGACCCATTTAGCACTCTCTCTATAATGGGTTCAATAGGTTCTATTTGTTTGATTTTTGAATAGTTTCAACTGATTTTCAATAACAGAGTAACTGTTGGAAACGATTTTTTAATAAAGAGTAACCCATTAATAAAAATCAGTTGCAACTAACTTGGAGGTCTCTTCTAGTTACTCTGTTATTCCCATTTAAAAATTAGAGTAACTTTGGCAGAGAGAGTGCAATAGAGTAACTGTTACTCTGTTTTAAATGTTTATCACTGATGCTCTCATCATGTAGGTTGAGGTCACATTATCATTTGTGTCGAATTTCTTGCTAAAGCTCCGGTGAACCCATACATCTGCCGGGCTGCGTTGTGAGTGATTTTGTAAATTCTGGGATGGTTTCTCTTGAAAACATTATATATTATATATATATATATTATAATGATTTTACATTATATATTATAATGATCAACCTGTTTATTTTTGCTGTCATACTTTTAGTTCTATATTTCTAATTAATTTGCAACAGTTTTTTACAAGATTTGCTATGAGTTTGATTTGCAACTAATTTTTCAATATCTTCGGTTCATAACATGTTTGATTTGCAACTAATTATTTATAGCAGGTGTTGAGTCTGATTGTTTTCGGTAGGTGTTGCATATGTTTCCCACGACCATGAACCCATGTTGTGTTGAGAGTTAAAACATTCTCTCTCTTCAGTGAACAAAAAGCATGCTAAGAACCTACTGACCATAGACAAAGATTCTTTTGATTAATATTACAAGTGCTCTTATTTTCATTTTACATTTGCGCAGGGGTTTTCACAATGTTGCACGAGGGCATGATCGTTGGATTTTTAAGGTAGTTGATGATTACGATTTGTAAGGTAGTTAACCTATCTAATTTTCTATTCTTCGCGTGCTTCACTTTATGAAAAATGACGGACCAAGAAATCAACCATGTACATTGTAAAAAATAAAAGACCAGGCCTAGCTAACCGTGGTAAGCAATATCATTCCCTCTCCTTATTTCACATTCAACTTAGGACTCGATAGGGAATCCGTAACACTATTATCTTTCATAAAACAACGTTGAACTTGAGTTTGTAAAGAAGCCATAATAGTATACGCCTTATGGTTTAGATGTAGAAAACTTCATGAAATGGAGAATTTCCCTAGTAGACCATTGAGAATGATCTATGAACCAAGCTTCACAAATAAGTTTGAGCAACCCTTAGCGACAACCATGTACTACTTTCCATTAGATTTAATCACTTCAGAATTGACTAAGTTTTCACTTTTTGTGTTCACATGGGGTAGTATACAGTGGATTTAATTGAACTGAATTAGTGTGTTCAATATGTGTTTTTACTTATGATTAACTGATGTATTGCAATTAATTTCATGTATTTAATGACATCCCCCTCGACACAAATTCATTTGGAAATTCAACTAAAGGCATGTCCCCACATAAGTTGATGATCAAGAAGATAAACTAAGTTGATCATTCAGCTATACATATTCGGTTATTTTAGAATGTATTCCTTAATTTTAGACTGCTTTGTTACAATAACATACCGGGAACAAATTTTTCATCCTACTTGGATATTTTGGTTTTGATTTTTTAGTGGCATACGGTTCAATTATTTAATAATTTTCTTCTGATATACATATTTGCTTCATTTCACCAGGTTTAAAAAAAATAAGAGTTGGTGATTAATTCAACAACCTTAAAGAACAGTTAAAGCTTAGAGACTCATTTTTCATGTGTGTTTAACTATGCTTATATTTGTGCTCTACTTAGGTAAAAGAAGTGTCAGACTGTCACTTAAACTTCATTACATCACCCAAATTTATCAGGTGCCTGTGTTGATTTCCATAACAGTTTACGTTTACTTTATTTTGTTACTATGAATTTTTAATTAATGGGGTATTTTGGAAAACCCATTTTGATATAAAAAGACACAAGTTGGCCTAAAGTATCTGCTTCACTATGAACTCAGTTGCTTACCTTCAAACACTTCTTTGTTTTTACAAATCGGGAGCACACTTATGAGGTACTTTAACAGAGTTTTTAAAAGATCTCAGCCACTAGTCCATTTTCATGGACTTAAAGGAGATATACGATCATTTAATGTCTATTAAGCCCCCAGTCCTTTCAGTTTGATTCTTTTTTCACAATAATTTAATTTTTTTTAAGTGCTTACTTTTGACCTTTGGTTCAAATGCAGGGCTAAAGTACTCAGTAATTGAAGGATAATGAGTGAAATGATGATGAAAATCATTAGTCTGGAAGAAAGGTTAAATATGTTGGAATGGGGTATTTTGAAGTCCAAGATGAAGTATTTGTTAGATGAAGATGAAGTTTTTGTTAGATGAGTTTCGACTTTTTAAATATTGTTGAATTGATCGTTATCCCTTAAGCGGGGTGAATAGTTCATTAAACAAAGGAGACTGTGTCCAATTTTTATTTTTTTTAGAAAAATGACTCCTTGCCCTGATTCTATGCAATTGAGTATATTTGGATTATATTGCTTATACGAGGTCCAAAACTAGCTACTTTTTTTCTTGATTAATTTTTTATTTCTTAAACATGGTGGATAGTTCAATAAACAAAGGAAATTCGGCTCATTTTTTTTAAAAATTATTTACACATTTGTATTTTAAAAGAAATTTTATGACTTAAATTTAGACGATTCAATAGTTTGAAAACCTACATTTATAATATATAAAACATTTTTTGTTTATATTATACATGACTTTATAGTATTCAAAATTATATGCGGGCCTTTATTGGAAATTTTCGTTTTTTCGCGGTTACATGCATTCAAATTTTTTGCCGTTTTACGATTACGTACTTTCGAAATTTTCGTCGTTTCGCGATTATGTACTTTGGAAATTTTTAGCGTGCCTTCAGACACGGGCATATCCTTGTATATATATATATATATATATATATATGTTTTTGCTATTATTTACTTCCTGAAATAAGTAGATGAGAATGATTGTGAAATCTAAATTAAGTTAAGCATGTGAACACTTAATTTTGCATTTGAAAACTTTTACTCGAGACATTAAAGGAAGAAACATTTATTAATATTATATTAAAAATACGGGATATTATTACGAGTGATAGTTAGAAGGTTTATGCCTAAAATCTAGTTAGGTGTGATAACGATAACTACAATGGTTTAGAGGTACGTTAGGCGTGCTCAACAGTTGAGAGGTTAGAATCTCATGTGAGAGCTCGAAAATATAGCATGTACAAAGTATTTTATTTACCGCATTTTAAATACTTGATAAAATATTTTACACTGGAGCTCTGACCCGTCTCTTGCAAATGTATTTTCTCTATTTCAACTTTTTTATGTGTCCAGCCACAGGGATGCCAGGCGTAGACTTTCAGATGATTTTACATGCTACATCTATTCTGGAAGTTACAGGTCCTCATATTTAGACGCCTCCACTCTTATCCTCTCAGTGTCATGATTTACATATTTCAGTTAGGGCATGTAAACGATTCTCCATTGTCATTTAGGTCAGAGAGTTATTGTACTCATTTTACTTCAGTATTCAGTTTTTAGTTGGATTTAGTTTTATATTGGTTTGTTGGATTTGAGATTATTCAACTTGGACGTTTATTCCTTCTTTATTTGATTCAGATAAATGATTTCTCATTTATTATTATTTTTATTCATGGGATCGGTGAATGTGTTAATGGTTTAAGTTGTTGAATATTAATTAATGGATTAAAAGTTTTTGACACTAGCTTAATTAATTATTAGGTGATTAACAAGGTAAATGTTTTTCAACAATGATGCTAATAATGAACCAACCGGATATTCTATTTTAAATTTTATAAAGGACCAATCACCCGATATTTAATTGGGCGGGGTGTCACAGGTGGTATCAGCGTATCAGGTTTTAGAGTCTATTAGGATTTGTGCTTCTTATTACATTTCAATATTGCATTCTTTGATATAGATCCTTATCGTAGGATTGTTGTATTCCTCTAAGTTTGCGACTTACGTACTCCGGCAATTAAGTATAGTCGATGTAATTCATGGATGAATTTTTTTGGAATTCGTACACCGAAAATTTATAGGACGACCAATGAGGGACATAAGAAGGACTAGAGGAGGAGCATCTCAATATAAGACATAAAGTATTATGGGAATGGTGATCATGACAGAAGTCACCATGAGCATTATTCAAGAAAGTGATAATAGGAAAATCACTCAAAAACAGTAACGTCCCCCGTAGTCGGCAAAAATGGGGGAGTCAGAGGAACTATTTTGAAGTGAAATTTATAAAGATGCAGGGAAGATAAAGTGTAATGGGACAATGGAAGTGGAGAATCAAAAGGCAGTTATGTAGGGTGAAGTGCAACAACACCCAAAATTTAATTTTGGGAAATTTTTTAGCTCATATGAGCTGTATTAAGTGACAAGAGTCAGTCACGACATATAAAGAAGTATCTGTGAAATTCAACGACAAATTTTGGGTACGGTTTAACCGTGATGTCTTTCGTCTTCTATTCTAACAGATATGCAAATAGAATTTCAAAACTTACCACAAGTGGTTAAGATAGAGATCGATCATGAGAGAAAGTATTATTTTCTTAACGAACTTTGTACTTGGTGAAGGGACGTAGAAAAAAGGGTTTATAGTTGATAAAGGAACCGTGAGTATAATACAAAAGTATGGATGAGAAATCCTAGTAGGATGACTAATGTCGATGCCATCAAGGTTTTACGTTAACAATTTTATATCATCACTTCTAGAAGAAGTGAGCAAGAAGGGTTAGAGAATCTAGCAGAAGAGAAAGACTACACTTAACAGTGTTAGTGAAGTAACACATGAGAGTATACCTAGTGACGCGACTAAGAATATGTCTCTGAAATGCGTTCACTCTAGGCTCAAGTGCAAGCCTTTCGCTCAAGTAATAATTCGATAAGTCGAGTTTCGATCCTCAGGGAACTAAGACAACAAATTTGTGACGACGGGAAAAGACGAAGGAATCTTAACTTTGACATTAAAAAGAAAGGAAAAAATGATTTGGTTTTGGGAATGATTAAACGAGATGCAATTGTGAAATTATGAAAAGATGAAATTATACTAAATTACCTAAACTACTAATGAAAACTAATTTAAAACTTCAAACTATGTATGATAAAAAACAGGATGGGAATACAATCCCCCAAACCTAGTCTATTGCAGTTATAATACTAATTGTAAATTTAACTGATTAATTTGACCTAGAATTTAGTACTCCCAAGAATTACGTATACGAGGTTCAAGCCCGCATCATACTTAATCTGAGGACGAGTAAATCGGTATCGCGACAGTGACACTCGAATTGCATTCTAAATCATCTTGGTTGCTCAGAGGCAAACGAGATATAAAGATCTACAATTGTTGTGTTCCTATGCAATACGGTTGTAATCAATCACTAAATTCAGAGGATTAATGTTATACACATGAAACTAACGCATCAGGTTGGATTCATGTATCCCGACCTTAGAAAATCTAGCCTAGCATGCTGAAAGTAATGAAAACAGTGTTTGATTTGTAGAAAAACATGATTAATATAAGGAAAGCTTGTGAATTGATGTAGAACAGAATTGAAAAGAAGAAATAACTCAATAATCTCACCAAAGCAGTAACAACAGCAATTAATAAAACTGGTAATCAAAGAATTATGAATAATCTTCAACTATTGGAATTAAAACTGTAAAATTGTATCTAAACTAGGGTTTCTGAAAAAGAATGGAAAATTAACTAAAATTCTTTGTAATTACCCGTTCAAATAATGATAATAAAATGGGTTTTTATACCCTACAAGACTCCAAGAGTTTTAGTAACACTAGGACTCTCCATTAGAGGAAAATAAGAAAATAAAAATTGTGACAGCCGGACTGGTCCCCTCCTCCTCCGGACTGGTTTGCCTTGATCCGAAACGGTTTGCCTTGAATGAGGATTGGTTTTTTTAATTTCTGGGTGGACCGGTCCGATGAGGACCGGTCCGGGGCGGACCGATTCTTTTTATTTCTGGGCGGACCGGTCCTGTCTTTATTTGACTTTTTCTTCTATCTTTGACTGCTCATAACTTTCACACCGGGACTCCGATTGAGGTTCCATTTTTTCCAGTGTTCTTTTAGTTAAAATCTATTCAACATTAAAATTGTCCCCACCTTCGGAATAAGTCTGCAAAATTATGAAAATGCCCTTTACTCCCCGTTTCTTGGTTTTCTTTCACTGTTTTGAGTTCTCTTTGGCACTAACTTGCATAAAATACCTATAAAACACATAAGAGATACACAAAATACGAAATACTTGCCAAAAAGGGTTAGTAGAATAAATATAAGCCAAATCCAATCTATTTACACAACATGAGATCATACAAGTACCGAAATTAAGGGGATAAATGTGAAGAATTTATGCCTAATCAAATCCCCCTAACTTAGAACTTTGTGCGTCCCGAGCAATGTAAAAGAATCCTAGCAAGGATTAACTCTAGAAAATCACATTTTAGTGGGATAGAATACCTTTTTCGCGGGCAAGAAATTGCATTTAGCGCATGCAACAAGCCTTTAAACCCCTAGGTCACCCTAGTAGGACGAGTGGTGTCTTGTGAGCGTTTGTAGAGAATGTAACCACAAAATTCGACTCAAAGAAGATTCAAAATATGAAAAAATTGTGTAATTCAAACATTCCCAGAAAATAGTCATCATCAAGTCATATTTACAAGTCTCAAACCGTAGTGTGTGTGTGCGAATACGAAAATATAACTGCCAATTTCCATCGATTGATCATCACGTTACATACCCGAAAATTTGTTTTGATTTTAACTTCTCACGGAATGCTCTCACAAATGAATCTCTCGAATTATGACTATTCTCTCAGTATGCGTGATATAAAGAGTAAATATAATGGACGCAAAGTCATGCATACAAGTAGAAAGACGAAATTTTTTTATAGTGATAGGATATCATCAACAGATTACGGTTTTAAAAACGGGAATATTGCCTCTTTTTCGCGCATTCAATCTCTTTTATTATCTTTTGGTGTATTAGCTCTCCACGCGGTAACCAATTTCGCAATTTGGACTCGATTAGGAAATTTTCGGGTTTTAAGGTATATGGGGTAAAAAGAAAATGGTAGGGAAGGTTGGAATTGGAAGGTCATTTATGATGTCCATTTGTGCTTTTTCCGGGCTATTGCTCATTTTTTTCTCCATTTTTTTTGTTTTTCACTTCTTTTCTTTTCTCACTATTTTTGTTGAACATATTTATTTATTTTTCTCTTGCCCCTTTATATGCACTTTTTGGATTTAAATTCTAAATTTTTCCATTTTTCGCAATTCCGGGCTATTTCGGTTTTTCGGGTTATCAAACGAAAGGGACAATTTGTTTGGCTCATATTGGGTTACAAATGGGGTATTTTTCGCTACTTTTCTGGATAATATTTTTGGGTGACAAACAAGGGCCTAATTCATTGTCCAAAATACCAATTGCGTTACCCTATGCGTTTCGAGATGAATTTAACTTTAGAGATCAATTTTGGCACGTTTTTCAAAGCAATATCACACACGTCTTTCATAACCGATCGAAATGAAAGGATTGAGATCGTCGACGACTTTTTAGGCACTGAAAAGAACTTTGAGTTAACAAATAACTCAGTATGATTTTAAAACTCGCAAAAAGTGATAGGCTCGAATCTCACCAGGTTTGTTATTCTCCACACTTATTCGTTAAGTTGTCAATTTTCGCTCAATTTCCATCTTTGGTCAATTTTGGCTTTGTGTATGTTGAATTTTACAACTTGAGACTTCAATTCGACTTTTAATGATATTTTTGAAAATTTTGAATTCCAATTTTTATTTATTTTGAACAAAAATATTTTTTGGGTTTTTCAAAATTTTATGATTTTTTTTTGGAAATTTCTGGGCATTTTGGAAAATTTGTGAAGTTTTAGAAATACGCACTTGTGACCCCCTAACTTAGACTTTTGCATTGTCCTCATTGCAAAAAGGACTAAAATCTTACTCAAAGCGAATGAAAAGTGTGGAAAAATAAAACCAACAAATATTTAAAATGCATAAAGACACTAAATGACCCTAGCACATTACTCAATATTACACTAAAAATCACCCCATACGCGTCGAGGGTGCGACGACCTCTCATCTCTCCACAAACTCACCCGACCCCACTCACGGGGTTCGATGCTCTCCTCGTCTCTCCCGTCCTAGGATTATAATCCAACAATCGGAACAAGTTGGGACCTCTCCCATAGATAAAGGATAGACCGGGAGACTCATCGTGACTAATTGGAAAGGGATCCTCGTGATGCTGACTCAAAGCGTGGTCTGCGTGCGCTGACTCGGAGGGAACACCTAGGTTTCTTTCAATTTTTAAGATGCATGGGTCGGGCTCTAAGTCGGATGAACCACGACTTTTCTCCTCACTCTCCTTCGAGACCTCTAGTGGTATGAGTGGATGGTCACAAAGAAGGAATTCATCGATTTTATCTTTCCATTCTCTTTCTTCTAGGTGACTACATGAATCCAATAGAGTTTGGACTTCGTCATTAAGGCTCTCATCCACCGGACCGAATTATTTTTCAAATTCTTCCATGCTAATGTCCCCTAGCTCTCTCTCTCTCGAGTAGTGCCTACGTCCTCTCTTACTTGCTCGATCTCTAACTCCACCATTTTTGTCTCTTCTAACCCCTCTCTCTCTCTTTCAATTGCGGTATAAGTTCCCTCGCTCTCATGTCTAGACACTAAGCAAGATTCTATGGCGTCTCTATATAAATTTTCCTCAAAGTTCTCTTCTACGATCTCATCAATTAGTCTCACCGCGTGAAGATCATCTTCTTCCCCCATATATTGGGCTATATGGAAGATGTTAGTCTCTAAGGTCATGTTCCCAAAGGTAAGTTGCATCTGCCCATTCCTAGTGGTGATAATAGCGTTAGCCATAGCTAAAAATGGGCGCCCGAGAATGATTGGAACATGATTGCTCGAGGCGAAGGAAGGCTCCGTGTCCCAAATGATAAAGTCTAGCGGGAAGTATAAAGTGTCAACTTGGACGATCATGTCCTCAACTACACCTCGTGGGATCTTCACAGTTCGATCCACTAATTGGAGAGTGATCCTTGTGGGCTTGAGATCGCTCAAATCAAGTTTCCTATAAATGGAATAAGGGAGGATATTGACACTTGATCCCAAATCAAGTAAGGCTTTTCGATTTTATTTTCTCCAATGATGCAGGAAATAGTGGGTGCACCGGGATCTTTGAATTTAGGCGGGAGATCGTTAAGTAGAATGGAGCTCACATTCTGTGCTAGAAAGACATTTTTCTTTACCTTCATCTTTCTCTTTACTATCAATAAGTCTTTGATGACTTTTTCATAAGATGGAATTTGCTTAATGGCATCGAGGAAAGGTAAGTTCAGCTTTACTTGCTTTAGCATGTCTAACACGTCATCACGTTGGTTTCCTTTTTGGGAAGGAATTAGCGTTTGAGGAAATGGTGCCGCGGTGGGTGGTTTCACTACTACCTCGGGCTCACTAGTGTCGTCTTTATCACTCTCATTTAAGGGGACATCTTTGGCTTCTTTCGTGCCGGGGGAAATCTCCTTATCTTTAGGTATGTCTTGTGGGAGAGGTGACAAGTCAACTAATCTCCCACTACGTAGAGTGGTAATTGCGCTACATTGCACAGGATGGTCATGGGGTGTCGAGCTAACACTAGTTTGACCTTGGAGAGGTCTTTGGCCCTGGGCAGGAAACTTGCCCTTCTCTTGGATACTCCACGATGATTTCAACTATGAAATGTTCGCATTCATGTCATTCATCATGCGCTCATGCCTAGAATTAATTGCAGTCTGGGTATTGATAAAGTGGTTGATAGTATCCTCGAGACTTCTCCATGGTGGAGGGTTGTATGCTTCTTGAGGTGGTGGTGCTTGCACATGTCCTTGCATGTGTGGAGCTTGTTGAAAATGTGGTGGTGGAGGAGGGGCAACATGTGAATTAGGATTCATTGTAGAATGTTGTTGCCCATAGATAAAACGGGTAGTTTTTCCATGAAGGGTTGTAAGAATTCCCGTGCGGGGCACCAAAATTACCCTTGAATCCTCCTATATCGCTTACTTATTCTTGAAGCATCACTTTGTAGGCGGGTATAGTTGGGCATTCCTTAGTTGAATGACCCACCTCGCAAATTGCACACACCTTCTCGACGGGGTTTGGTATGGATCCAGTTGGTCCTCTTCCACATATCCCACGTAGGTCTCGCACTTCTTTCTCATGTATATCGATTCGACTATCCGCAATAGAACTCTTTTCTACATGAAATAGGCCGAACGTCGATGGAGTGGTGGTCACTTGACGATTTTGATTTTGAGCATTAGGGTCAGATGTATCCCACGATTAGGTAGTCTCGGCGACATACCTCAGGTGAAGCTCAGCATCGTGGGCGTCTAAGTCGACAAAAGGACCACTGCCCATGGTTTCAACGAGTTGTTTGGAATTCAGATTCAGCCCGTTATAGAGAAAAGAAATTATTTGCGCTGCATCAAATCCATGATGGGGGCATGAAGTAACTAACTCAATGAAACACTCGTAACATCGATGAAATGGATCATTTTTAGATTGCTTGAATGCTTGAATTTGAGCCTTTATGGAGATCGTTCGATGTGGTGGGAAGAATTTCTTGAGAAACCTCGATTGCAACTCGTTCCAAGGTGGGATCGAGCTTGGAGGCAAAGACAATAGCCAGGTATTAGCTTTATCTTTTAGCGAGAAGGGGAAGAGTTTGAGGTGAATCACCTCTTGTGTGCAAGTTTGATCATTGAGAGTTCAGCACACATCCTCAAATTCCCTGATGTGAAGATATGGCTTTTCAGAATCCATACCATGGTAATGGAGTAAAATCTGGATCATCCCAGTTTGAAAATGAAATTGCCCGGCATTATATGGGAGTATAATGCATCCTGGAGTGACAGTGCGCTCGGAATATAAGATTTCTCTCAGCGAGCAGTTTGTGGCCTCTTCCTCAGCGGCGGCTGCACTACCTTGTTGCGATCTCTGCTTCTCTTAACTACTTGGTATCCTCACTAGGTATTCTCTAAGCATGCTCTGAAGTGTGTCCTAAGAAAGAAAATGGAGTGTTATTTGAGATTGAGTGTGACGGTGTGGTAGGTGGAATCCGGAACTGTGGGGCGTTAGGCGTGTGGGGGCTATCGGGGTTGTACTCAACTATTGGATTTTCATGAATATGGGTTCAAGTATTATGGGGTGTGGGAGTGAGTTCAGAATTTTGCATTAACAGCTTATGAGAGATGATGATGATGGATCTTATTGTGCTTTTTGAATTTTTTTTATGTTTTTGGATTTTTGGAAATTTTTGGTCAAAGTTTTAAATTGAATCGATCTGATCCTAAGTCTACCTAGCTCCCCGACAACGACGCCAAAAACTTAACTCGACTAAGAATATGTATCAGAAATGCGTTCACTCTTGGCTCAAGTGCAAGCCTGTCGCTCAAGTAATAATCCGATAAGTCGGGTATCGATCCTCAGGGAACTAAGTCAATGAAGTTGTGACGACGGGAAAAGACGAAGGAATCTTAACTTTGACTTTAAAAAGAAAGAAAAAAATGATTTGGTTTTAGGAATGATTAAACAAGATGCAATTGTGAAATTACGAAAAGATGAAATTATACTAAATTACCTAAACTACTAATGAAAACTAATTTAAAACTTTAAACTATGTATGATAAAAAACAGGACGGGAATACAATCCCCCAACCATAGTGTATTACAGTTATAATACTAATCGTAAATTTAATTGATTAATTTGACCTAGAATTTAGTACTCCCAAGCATTACGTATACGAGGTTCAAGTCCGATCATAATTAATCTGAGGACGAGTAAATCGGTATCGCGATAGTGACACTCGAATTGCATTCTAAATCATCCCGGTTACCCAGAGGCAAACGAGATATAAAGATCTACAATTGTTGTGTTCCTATGCAATACAGTAGTAATCAATCACTAAATTCAGAGGATTAATGTTATACAGATGCAACTAACACATCAGGCTGGGTTCATGTTGTAACACGGGGAGAGCGAGCGGTGCGCTACTCATAGATAAAACTAATTCAAATCCACAAATAACAAGGTATAGAGCATTAAATCCCATAATATAAATGAAACCACTAATCTCATCTTCAAATTAATACAACCAATCTCTCAAAATAATTACAACAATCTAACTATCTCGAAAACAAATAACTCTCCAAATGCTCTATACATCAAAATAAATATAAGTCTTCTCATCTCTTGTATTAAAATTCTTCCCAAAAGAATCCTCGCTAAAAATCAATCTCCATTTGGTCCATAGCACTCAAATCCGTGATCACCTGCCAACTAAGAAAAATATGGGGAAGTACGCAATACGACAGGAAGGATGCTCAACAATAATATGTTAGCAATGAATAAAGCTTAACAATACGAATACGAATATTCAAATCAAATGCAAATCTCAATAGCATTTTATCAATAAATTTCTCAACAACACATTAACCATGTCACCAGGCCTCACCCCATCCGCATATGCTTTATCAAGTCATAGCCTTTGGAAGCAGGAATTTTAGCGGGTGCCCAGCGTCCGTGCCATATTAAAATCTCATGACAACGTGCTTAACGACAACATGAATAATACCACATGAATCAAAATAATTCCAACAATTATTTTTCCAGATTTCAATGAATTTAACAATTCAAAATATGAGTTCAAATAACAAGAATTCGATGGAATAAACACTCGCGAGATTTAGGATCATATTGTGTAAAACCCCATACCTCAAACCACGATGAGAAACCAATGATAAATCTGCCCAGAAACGCAGATAACACCATCAAAATCAGTCCTCAAACATCCACAAAAACTTCTGCAAGATCATCCTCAAAACAGCCTCCAAGAACACCACAAAAACCTAAGGTTGAATGCATAAATCAAAGGGCTTGTTTGTGTATAAAAGAGATGAAAAGAAAATATATTTTGTGAGTATTTTTGTGCCCCAAGGCTGTTCCAAAATACTTGCCTACGATCCCTTTTTATAAGGTAAAAATATAAGAGTTGTAAACCAAAACAACTTCTCAAAAATAACCTGCTGCGTACGTTTTCTGGGAGGGTCGATCGATCTACCCCCAGGGGTCGATCCATCGATCACCCTGAAAAATTGACGGGTCGCCCAAAAATGCCTATAAGGAAAAATATTAGAAAATTCATATAAAATCCGTTTTAAATCCGATTTCAATTCCGCTTGAAGTTTTATTCTTCTAAAATCATAACCAACATATTTAGCCAATAAAAACAATTTTATGAAAAACTTTATTTTTCCTCTTTATTTCGAAAATACCCCAAAAATTACGCGGGTTGTTACACATGTATCCCAGCCTTAGAAAATCTAGCCTAGGATGCTGAAAGTAATGAAAACAGTGTTTGATTTGCAGTAAACCATGATTAATCTAAGGAAATCTTGTGAATTGATGTAGAACAAAATTGAAAAGAAGAAAAAACTCACTAATCTCACCAAAGCAGTAACAACAACAATTAATAAAACTGGTAATCAAAGAACTTTTGAATAATCTTCAACTATTGGAATTAAAACTGTAAAATTGTATCTAAACTAGGGTTTCTGAAAAATAATGGAAAATTAACTAAAATTCTTTGTAATTCCCCGTTCAAATAATGATAATAAAATGGGTTTTTATACCCCATAAGACTCCAAGAGTTTTAGCAGCACTAGGACTCTCCATTAGAGGAAAATAAAAATTGTGACAGCCGGACCGGTCCCCTCCTCCTCCGGACCGGTTTGCCTTGATCCGGACCCATATTGTCCTCCTCTGAACCGATTTACCTAGAATGCGGATCAGTTCTTTTAATTTCTGGGCAGACTAGTCCGGGGCGGACCGGTTCTTTTTATTTCTGGGCGGACCGGTCCTGTCTTTATTTGACTTTTTCTTCTATCTTTGACTGCTCATAACTTTCACATCGGGACTCCGATTGAGGTGCCGTTTTTTCCATTGTTCTTGTAGTTGTAAGCTCTTCAACTTTTCAATTGTCCCCACCTCCAAAATAAGGCTACAAAATTACAAAAATGCCCTTTACTCCCCATTTCTTGGTTTTCTTTCACTATTTTGAGTTCTCTTTGGCACTAACTTGCATGAAATACCTGTAAAACACATAACTGACACACAAAATACGAAATTCTTTCCAAAAAGGGTTAGTAGCATAAATATAAACCAAATACAATCTATTTACACCGCACGAGATAATACAAATACCGAAATTAAGGGGATAAATGTGAAGAATTTATGCCTAATCACCTAGTAGGGAACCAATTTAGATGATTTTGATTGATTGAATTCCTAGAAAATGATGATTAAGTCAATTAGGGCCATAGAGGCCAATAATAAGTTCCATAGGGCCCGCAAAGCCAGATGGACAACGAGAGTAACAATTGGTCCCAAGTCTATGAAGTTCGAGAGGAGGACACCCTGACATGGCCAGTGAGGCCCAAGATAGGGGATAACACAATAAGGTGTCATATGTATAGAGAGTAGGGTCACCTTTGTTGAATGTGTTCACGACAACATAGTGAGACCTGTTATACTAGGAATTGTGCTAGTGGAGCACAATAATAGAAGGAGGAAGATTTTTTATTAGGTAAATCGGGTTAAGAGAGTTAGGTTAGGGGTTACCAACCCAAGAGTGGTGGGTTCAAGTAGGACCAGCAATGTCCACAACATATTCATTCCTTAGGGCCGTTGTGACTAAATAGAAGGACAGACGAGAACAACATAGCTAGAGTCAGGGACATGGGCTTTTCTATGACGGTTGTTACATCGAGAAGAAAATTTTGGGTCGATTCTTGATTTAAGAAAGTGTAGGAAACAATAAAAGAAGGAATTACCCAAATCGAGGCATAAAGCAGCTATATGACGAGATCTTGTATGTACAACCATTGTAACAAATTGGGGGTTAGTTCCGGTACGAGAGTATGTTTAGGGAACCGATGATAAGTAGAGATAGATGCTAACGAGAGGTAATATCTTGGTTCACCCTTGCAAATATGACATTAGCTCGGGTGACATGTATACATCACAAGGTATGATTATTAACACTAAAAATTGACATTGAGTTGGTTTTAGTGGATGCATTGGCAATATAGGCCTGGTTGTGACAAATATGGCTACCGTTGGGTAATGGGGATCATTTATGTGTCACCCGTAGGGGAGAGGATGTGGGCACACGAGAGTTTGATCGGTAGTAGGTTGTGGTAAGACTATCGTGCTTGTTATTCTATGGTGATATTTATTATTTTCTGAGGCATAGCCTAAAAGAGGGTTGAGCCAATGTTCATATATTGTATGTTATGTGACAATCAAATATAAAGAGCGATATCTTTAATAGTACATATGGATATGAAAATTATATACTTCGGTGAGTATGTTATCTAGTTGTATTTGATCCCGATGCATAGGGACTTTTCACTGATGAGATTTACTGTGCTTTATGTTCTTTGTTGAGCGGAGATACATAACTCGTTATCTTTATAGCGCTAAGAATTTGTGATAGTAAGAGCGTCGTGTTATTTGTCATCTTTAGTGGCATGAGAGTGGACGCATAGACTTTTATGTTAGCAGATAGGAATTCGAGTGTACATATTATGCACTGAGGACCTAACGGATCTCAATGAAAAACAATGTTAGATGGTAGTGTATTAGGGGGGTTGGTTTTTTGGATTTCTCTTTGCGAGAGATCCCACGCATGAAACTTAGCGAACGTTGTAAGTCAAGAGAGGTTTGGTATTTAGTACATGGGTTTAGCACCTTGGTTATTGATGATGCGGTAATCAGCACCACCAAATAAGGTGTAGACAAGCTCAAGAAAGTGATAACAATGGCAACACATGAGAATATAAGTGTATATGTTGAAGGAGGTGAGGAGAAGAGGATGAACACCAATATGTAAGTGGTTCAGCTAATTAGCCCTACGTCCACTGTGCAAGTGAGTGACTAATGTCGCTGAAATAAGGCATTAACGACCATGGATACAATCTCTCAATATTTCTCTCTCTATTATGTAAATTGACAGAGTTTTATCTTGGGGTGCAATTCTCAATCCTTTACAATGTTGAGGATGACCTCAATATATAGTGCTTGGGGGTGTAATGTACCCCCAAGCATGCAATGTGAATGTGCATGAAGATCTAGCCAGTGCAAGGATGACACCTAACTAATCTCAACTAAGTAATGATGACCTGAATATTCCCTGATCTGAGGGAGTGATTCAGTTATAACAAATTTGTCCACGTGTTCCAAGACATATATGTGCACATAGATGCTCAGTTGTCTTTGTTTGGTACCAACCTCGGCCTGGATGAGTACGAGGTTTGGTGTTGCTGACCCCCTCCATGTTTGAGACTTATATGATGACCTTAGCTGGGATGCCAGTCGAGGTTAGATACCTGGAATGTTAGCCAGGGCTGATGTTGTCTTGACACTTGATGCTGAGCCTCAGAAGCTTTACTGATCTTAGGTGAAACTTATAACGTTGGCTATGGCCGATGTTAATGTTTATGGATAACCCATGTCCATACTTACCTCGACTGATGCTCTCATCGAGGTGATACTTGTAACGTCGATTGTGGCCGACCTGATGGATAGCTAACCCCATATTTCATATGGACCTCGGTTGATGCCCAATTAGGGTGATACTTATAATGTCGGCTATGGCCAACCTGGTGAAGGGTGATATCATTGATGGGTAATCCTGAGCTCTTATTACCTCGCTCGTCATATAGGTTGACGTCGTCATATAGGTCAAGGTTAATGTCTCTGAGCTGGTAGGTGCACTTTTGGCATATCAATTACCCCCTAGATCTTAGTTACCTATGTAAATAGGTGACTAAGGGGTATATATGTCCGAGGCTGTATTTCCTTGTGTACTCATATTCCCTTGACATGTGTTAAATCCTGAAGTGGGTAGCATGCCTGACAATGTGTAAATAATGTTGATTGTCTGTTGGGCTCCCAAAGCAATGATGGGCCTTGGGATGCGTGTAAAATCATTTGATGGTTTAAACCCTTTTCTTCTCCCTCTTCTTCATTCTTTCCATTTTCCCCGCCTGTGTTCTCTGCATTTTCTCTCTCTTCATTTCGTACTTCCTCATGTATCATTTTTTTATCTTGCCTTTCCATTTTCATCCTTATATTTCCATTTTTGCATTTTTTGGTGAGGATTTAGGTTTTTCGATAAGGATTTCAAGGTTTTTCGATGGCTCTTTGAATTTTTCAGTGAGCTTGTTTTTGGTTTGAATTTTTTCAACATCCAAGTTTAATCTTTGATTTGGATTGAATTGAGTTGTTTGGTTGTAGTTTAGAATACGAAGTGTAGGTTCGTCTGTCTTATGCTCAGGCCTTTGTATAAGCTTATAGAAGAGTTCCCTTCTCTTATAGAGAAGACCTTTTCTAAAAATTAGGCAGATAGAGCTAGCCCAAGAGGAAGCTCGTAGGGATAAGGCCTTCCCCCTGAGACCTATCTTCCATTCACCTCTGAAGTTGATATACCCTAATCCAGTAGAGCCTGCAGGGGATCCAATAGACCCCACTCCCATGTCTGAGTCTGAGCCATCTACCTCAGACCCTATGCCCATAGAATCTTTCCAAGAGGCTATGGATTATTCCATTAGGCAAGATCAGGTCCCTGATCAGGACGAGGTCCAAAGTCGGGCCTCATCCCACAATGGTGCTAGCACCTCACAGACTTCTTTTAATGTCGATATTGTGGGGCTGAGTGTGGTTGTTTCCCCACCCATTGATGTTATCCCTATGTCGACCGCTACCAGTGTTGAGTTCACTCAGAGGTTTCTTACTGGTGTCCCTTCACCTGCCCAAGCCGATGTTACTAGGGATGAAGATGATGGTCATGAGAGAAAGATTAATACCTCGTAGGCAGCTTAGATTGGAATCTCTATCACTGAGTATGACCTCTTAGCCTTTAGGCATCTCTATTCTATAGGTCCTTCCATTAAACTCAGGAGACCTCTAAGGGGTGAGAGGGCCTTTGATGGTCGAGATGGTGAGATCTGCGTCTATGATCAGATGTTAAAGTTAGGCTTCTGTCTCCGCATCCATCCTTCAATCAGAGCAATACTGTCCCATATCAACCTATCCCCCTCATAATTATCCCCCAATTCCTAGAGGGTTGTGATTGGGGATATCGTCTTTTGGAGGGCAGTCCACCACTCAGACCTTCCAATTAGGGTCTTCACAGGGTACTACGTCCCATCCTCTGCTAAAAATCACCCCAGCTACTACCACTTCCTAGCTAGGAAGTCAGACAAGAAGATGCTATTGGTTACCCAAACTTTAAATCATAACTTAAAACCACGGTATTTCTTTGCTCAGGGGCATAGGAATTTAGTCCTTGTGCCACCTCTTCATTGTTAGAGCCGAGGAAACCTTTGAGATGAAGGAAGGTGTCCTCTGCTGCCAAGGCCGGCCCTGGGCTTAGCTAGGATAACTTACAAAAGGTTACAGATCTTCAAGATCAGGGGGAGCACGGTACGCTAGTCAAGTATGAACATCTGATGACCCCTTATTACCTCAATGAGACTGGCCTGGGGGGAATCCCTTTGATTGATCATTGTAAGTATTATTTTTTTATAAGTTGTACCTCTGACTTTTAATACCTCTGATTTACTAACTCATATACTTCTTCTAATATCTCTAAAGAGCTCTGGGAGATGTCTGCCCCAAGCCTTGATAAGCTGATGAAAAAAGCAGGGCATAATGTAACCCCTCCTCCACCCAAGCAGAACGTCGGCACATCTAAGGCCGATATTAAAAAGAAGAGGAAGATAACTACTGACTCAGAGGGTCAGAGGCAGAGCAATAACCAAAAGGGAGATCGTTCCATCCCTATCTCAATAGATGATGCTCTGGCTGCTCGTCTGGCCCAGTTGAAGATCAGCGACAGTTTGATAGGCCATGGCCTGAAGGTAATGGATGCCATCGTCTTTATAATGACTGACGCAGATAAGCATTTCCTACGCTCCCTGGATACCCCCTTACTGGCTGAGTTTATCCTTCATAGGTCAACTCAGGTACCAACTTTTGCTTTTTTCCTCTTCCAAGTGTCACCTCGGCCTAGATGTAGGTTAAAACTTGAACTCATACATCTGAATCTTCATTACAAGGTAGTCTCTCTATGCACCAATTTATTGATTGGACTCTGAGGAAGATGCCCTTTATTAAGAGGGAAGAGAAGCTCTGAAGGTCCAAGCCTCCTTGAATGCTGAAGTTGATCGTCTGAAGGAGGAGTTAAAAGAGGCTAATAAGATGGTTAAGAAGAGGGATAGAGACATCGTTGACCTCAAGAAAGACCACGAAGTAACCCTCAAGGCCAAAGATGATTCCCTTCAGACCAAAGTGGATGTTGTAGTTAAAGCCTCACTGAAGGATGCCATAAAAAATATCCTTACAGATTATAAGGTCTCTGATGAGTTCATCAGCTTCGGCTTTGAATACCTTGAAAGTGGTATTAAAGAAACTAGGAAGTGGGCAGCTTCTAAGGAATAGGAGTCAGGGAGCTTATCTGACTCAGACTTTAGCATTCTAGGCTTTAGCGACCCTCATTTTACTCAGGCCTTGCAAGAGGTTGAGGAACAAAGTGCTGCTCCTACAGACACTGCTCCTTTAGAGGTTATTGAAAGAGAAGAGGCCATTCATCAGGACAACACTTCAGAGGTGACTGACGTCAGTCAAGAGGACACCATTCCAGCTGCAGATACTTAGGCCTTTCTATATGAAGCTTTTAATTTATAACTTCTGCTTATTTTTGCCTGTAATTTTTTTGAACTCTGATGGATCTTCAGCACATTTGATTTGTAAATCTGACTACTTAAATATAATATCATCTTCTTCAAGATATTTTGCATCTTTCAATGAAATTCATTCTCTTGCATGTTGTTTTAAAGTATGAGGTCATCATAATACGATGTTTACCTCACAATTTTCACCAAACAATGTTTATCCTCATAAATTGTCACCAAATTAATGATGTTTAAGGTCTGAGGTCATTATAAAATGATATTTACCTCATATCGTGTCACCAAATTAATGATGTTAAAGGTCTGAGGTAACTATAATAAGATGTTTACCCTAATAAATATCACATAATTAATGATGTTTAAGGTCTGAGGTCATCAAATTATGATGTTAACCTCATAAATATCACCAAATTAATGACGTTTAAGGCCTGAGGTCATTAAATAATGATGTTACCCTAATAAATATCACCAAATTAATGATGTTCAAGGTCTGAGGTCATCAAATTATGATGTTAACCTCATACCGTGTCACCAAATAAATGATGTTAAATGTCTGAGGTTACCAAATCATGATGTTAACCTCATACTATGTCACCAAATTATGATGTTTAAGGTTTGAGGTCATCATAAAATGATGTTTACCTCATACATTGTTACAAAATTAATGATGTTAAAGGTCTGAGGTCACTATAAGAAGATGTTTACTCTCATAAATATCACCAAATTAATGATGTTTAAGGTCTGAGGTCATTAAATTAAGATGTTACCCTCATAAATATCACCAATTTAATGATGTCTACGGTCTGAGGTCATCAAATTATGATGTTACCCTCATGAATATCACCAAATGAATGATGTTTAAGGTCTGAGGTCACCAAATCATGGTGTTTACCTCATACTATGCCACCAAATTATGATGTTTAGGGTCTGAGGTCACCAGCATATGGTGTTTACCCTCGTAAATATCACCAAATTAATGATATTTAAGGTCTGAGGTCATCAAATTATGATGTTAACCTCATATTGTGTCACCAAATTAATGATGTTAAAGGTCTGAGGTCACCGAATCATGATGTTAACCTCATACTATGTCACCAAATTATGATGTTTAAGGTCTGAGGTCATCAAATTATGATGTTTAAGGTCTGAGGTCATCAAATTATGATGTTTCACCTCATAATTTCACCAAATTAATGATGTTTAAGCATAATGAAATAGTATTGACATAGGAACTGATCTTCTCATTAATATCCACTTAGTAAAATGATACATGTATTACAATGAAACAACTGCAACATCATATGTAATACTTCTTCAAGTGATCAACATTCAATGGATTGGAGAAAGGTTCCCCTTCGAGATTTTCTAGCCGGTAGGTACCAGGTACAAACTGATTGACTACTTTGTAAGGACCATGCCAGTTCGTGTGGAGCTTATTTTCTTCCTGCAATGTCTTCTTCAGCACTAGGTCTCCTATAGCTATAGGTCTTTATTTCACCCTTTGATTGTAGAACTTTGATGTTCTCTGCTAGTAGGCTGCCAGTCTGATCTCAGCATCTTCCTTTCTCTCTTCAATTAGATCCAAGTCAAGTCTTCTTTCTTCCCTGTTCCTCTGAGGATCATTGGTCTGAACTTTGTGGGTGGGGAGTCCTACTTCTATAAGTATGGAGGCTTTCGAGCCATGGGCCAACATAAATGGGGTTTCCCCTATTGGTGTCCTTGTTGTTGTTATGTAGGCCCATAACACTGCATAAACCTCTTTTGTCCATCTCCCCTTGGCTTCTTCTAACCTCTTCTTAATCCCATCAAGGATTGTTCGGTTTGTGACTTTAGTCTGACCATTTGCCTGAGGTCGGCCAGGAGAAGAGAAGAACTACTTTATCCCGACTCTCTCACAGTATTTCTCCAAGGAAGCATTCTTGAACTGCATTCCATTATCTGAGATGAGTGTGTTTGGGAGACCATAGATGTTCTTCCAGATGAACCTTCTCGGTGATAGGGATCATGGGCCCAGCCTCTACCCACTTGGAGAAGTAATCTATTGCTACTATAAAAAATCAATATTTGTTTGAATCTCTTGGAAATGGTCCCACTAAGTCAATCCCCCATACTGCAAATGGCCAAGGATAACTGATTGACATCATAGGTTGATGATTAGTCATAAATTCTTCACATTTATCCCATTTATTTTCGTGTTTTTATGATCCCGTGCATTGTAAATAGCTTAGATTTGTCTTATATTTATGCTACTAACCCTTTTTGGCAAGTATTTCATATTCTGTGTATCTCTTATGTATCTTACAGGTATTTCACGCAAATTAGTGCGAAAGAGAATGCAAGACAGTGAAAGAAAGCAAAAAATGGGGAGTTCAGGGGCATTTTCATAATTTTGCATCTATATTCCGGAGGTGGGAAAAGGTATAAAGTTTAAGATCTCTAAATTACAAGAACATTGGAAAAAATGACACCCCAATCTGAGCTACGGTGAAGAAGTTATGCCCATTTAAAGTTGGAGACAGAAAGTCAAAGTTGAAATTCATTCTGGAAGCTGAAGAGTTTCAACTCTTGAAATTTCTTGTATAATTCCTTTTTATAAGTTATAATACGTGGAGAGGCATGGGAAGAGTCATTTTTGAGATAAATAAAAGGGAAAACCCTAGTAGGAAGAGAAGAGGTTCGTTACTTCACGTTGTAGGAGAGTAGTAGTTAGTTTTTAAAGGATTCTTGTATCCAAGAACCCTAGTTTTGAAGTTTGGCTACTGTTCAAGATTTAAAGATCTATTCAAGATTCATCATTCATCCATTGCAAGTAATTTTAATTTATTGCTTTTACTTCTTTCATAGTTAGTTTGATTAATTGTTTCTTTTTAGAATTCCAATCCCAATTCCAGTCATGTTCTCAATTTTCTAGATTTAGTTATGAATTCCTACACTTTCACTATAAAGTTTTCATTTATTTTAATCATGTT
This sequence comes from Sambucus nigra, assembly GCA_949130495.1. Taxonomy (NCBI): domain Eukaryota; kingdom Viridiplantae; phylum Streptophyta; class Magnoliopsida; order Dipsacales; family Adoxaceae; genus Sambucus; species Sambucus nigra. The sequence goes on along the minus strand of OX422215.1, from coordinate 316,564,780 downwards.
AAGCTAAGTTTTTAAGGGTGGGGATGCATGAACCCAACCCGATGTGGTATGCATAGATATAAAATTTGTCCTCTAAATTAAATAAGTGATTAGATCATGTTGTATAGTTTCACAACCAATGTAGACCTTTTGACCTCGTTTGCCCTAGGTAACCGGGGTGCTTAAGGATGCAACGCGCGTGAACTATTGTGACACTTCTTTACACATTCTTTGATTATGTACGATGGGGGCTTGAACCTCATATATGTAATTCTTTGGAGTACTAAAGACTGGATCTGATCAATTATCTAATTTATGACTAATTTTGTACTGGCATACACACTAGGGTTTGGGGGAGTGTATTCTTAACCTGTTTCTTCATTCATATTAATTCCTTCTTAGTTAGTTACTTTTAGATGTTTAGTTTAATTGAATTGAATTTAATTAATTCATAGATAAAATCCATAAATCAATCATACTTTTCTTTTCTTTTCTTTTTTATCATCAACTTTAGGATTAAACTACCTTACCTTTGTCGTCACGTTCACACGTCCTAACTCCCTGTGGATTCGATACCCAGACTCGCCACTATACTCCTTAAGAGTGTAGTTACAAGTTTAGGTTTTTTTTTATTGAAGTTAGAAGCTGATAACAATGACTAGCGTATTACACGGACGCTCAGTTTTTCTACTCGATCAGTTGATGAGGTTGATGAGGGATGGTGGAGAATCTCTGGAACTTGTCACACCTTTTCACATAGGTAGGAGAATCTTTGGCTGAGGTCGACCACCAGTATCCCTGCATAATTATCCATTTGGCTAGAGGTCTTACTCCTATGTAACTTGAGCAAGAACCCTCGTGTACATCCTGTAGGATGTGGGGGGCCTCTGTGGGATGGACACATATGAGGAGAGGTAGTAGGAATCCTTTTTTATACAGGACATCTCCTATTATTGAGAATTTGATAGCTATGTACCTCAACTTTCTCCTTTTCAACTTTGATTCTGGCAACTCTCCCTGTCTGATATATCTCATAAGGGGTTCCATCCACAAATCCCATAGGTTTAAGTTGAGGCAAGGTCTGACAACCTCTTCTTCCTCAATGGTCGGTTTGAGTAGGATCTCGACTGGTACTGTCTTCTGATGCATGTCGTTGTTATTGAGGCCAACCTGGCTAGCTCCTCTGCTCGACTATTATCTTATCTACGTACCCTCTTCATCTTAACCTCTTCAAAGCCTTCTATCGACGTTCTTACACTCTTCAATTATTAGGTCATCCTTTCATCCTTGGCCTCATATACTCCAAGTACTTGATTGACAACTAATCTTGAGTCACTGTGAATTAGGAGTAGGCCAACTCTAAGGGATTTTGTCGAGGAGAGCCTTGCTATCAGCGCCTCATACTCGGACTCATTGTTTGAAGCCTTGAAGTTGAACCTCAATGCATATTCAACGTCGGTACCATCCAGAACGGATAGTATCAGTCCTGCACCACTTCCACTTTTGCAGGAAGACCCATCAATAAAGAGGTTTTATACATCTTTAATTGAAGAGAAGTTACCCTCTTACAAGATCCCTTGCTTGAAGAGGTATCTGTCTTCTTCATTCTCAACTGCTCCTTTTCTGGCTCTATTGGACATAATATCTTCCAAATTTTGGAAGACGTTACTGTCTAATTCATCTATCATCTCTGGACTATTCTCAATCTCAGCCTCTTCCCATGTAAACTCAACAACAAAGTCTACGAGCTCCTGCCCTTTGATGGCCACCCTAGGTTGATACACAATGTCATACTCCCCCAACTAGATGGCCCAGGTCATCAATCTGCCTTACTTCTCGGGCTTGTGGAGGACCTGTCTTAGTGGGGAGTCGGTGAGGATGACTATAGAGTGGGCTTAGAAATAGGGCTTCATCGTCCTTGAGGCATGTATCAAGGTGTAGGCTAATTTCTCCATCTGAGGATAGTTCTTTTCAGACCCCTGATGGGCCTTACTATTAAAGTATACACGTCTTTGTACTCCCTCAACTTCCCGTACTATGGTTGCACTTATAGCTGACTTTGAGACTGCTAGATATACATACAACTTTCCCCCTAAGATGGGCTGAGATAAGAGGAAAAGAGATCCGAGGTAGGACTTAAGCTCTTTGAAAGCCTTGTCGTATTCCTCATCCCATTCAAAGGCCTTTCTAAGAACTTTGAAAAAAGGAAAACACTTGTCTATAACTCTGGAGACAAACCTCTTGAGTGCAGTAACTCTTCCAGTTAGCCTCTGAACGTCTTTTATAGTTCTCGGTGTCTTCATTTCAAGCAGATCTTTGATCTTATAAGGTTTGGCCTCTATTCCCCTCTGATTGATGATGAATCCAAGAAACTTTCCTGCTCCTACTCCGAAGACACACTTGGCAGGGTTTAGCTTCATTCTATATAAGTCCATAGTGTCAAAAGTCCTACCAGGTCAGCCACGTGGGTGTCGGCCCTCCAGTTCTTTCTCAATATGTCATCCACATATACCTCCATGGTCTTACCAATCTGACTCTCGGACATCTTATTTACAAGACGTTGATAAGTGGCCCCTGTATTTTTCAAGCCGAAGGGCATGACCCTGTAGTAATAGGTCCCCTTATCGGTTATGAACGATGTCTTCTCTGAGTCTTCTGGGTCCATAAAAATCTAGTTATACCCTAAGTACGCATCCATGAAGCTCATAAATGCATGCCCTGCTGTGGCATCTACCATTTAATCAATTCGAGGCAAAGGGAAGCTGTCTTTTGGGCAAGACTTGTTTAAATTAGTGAAATCTAAGCACAACATCCATTTCCCATTAGCCTTCGGTACGATGATGATGTTAGATAACCACTCATGGTATATGACCTCTCTGATGAACTCCGCCTCTTCCAGTTTATGACCTCATCCCTGATGACATCATACTTTTCTTTGGAGTGAACTCTTTGTCTTTGCTTGATTGGTTTGCTTCTTCTGCCCCATTGAGTTTATGGCACATGATCTCAGGGTCAATGTCAGGCATGTCTGTGTGTCTCCAAGCAAAGAAACTTTGCCTCTTCTTTAAAATTTTTACCAGCTCTTCCTTGATCTCGAGTCTTAGGGCATTGCCTATTTGTACAATTTTTTCTGGCTCATCTTCACTGAGGATGATGGATTCTACCTCTTTCGTGGCCCCTCGCTTCTTTAATTTTTTTTCATCCCTTGGGTCAAGTGTATCAACTTTATATTTCGTTATCTCCCTCTTATGGGCCTCTCTCTCTTCGACCAAGTTGAAGTAGCATTCTCGTGCCGAGGTCTTGTCACCTTGCACTTCCCCTACCCTATAGGGGGGCGGGAATTTTAGCATTTTGGTGGACCATCGACGGCACTGCCTTAAATTTCTTGAGGGCTACTCGTCCTATGATGAGGTTATAGGCCGAGAAGACATTTTCATCCATTATAAAAAAATTGATCTCCCGGGTCAACCTCTTAGGCCACTCATCTCCCATTCGAACGTCCATCTCATACATGCCCAACGGATGGACCTTTTCACCATTGAATACAATTTATGGATGATGGTATGGTATAAGACTAGCTTTGCTGAGGCTTGGGATCTTGAAACATGGACAAAACATTACGTTAGCTGAACTTCCCTCATCGACTAGGATTCTCTGCACCTAACATCCATGCACCCTTGTGGTAATTACTAACGGGTCATCGTGTGGAGATAGGATGCCTTTGAAGTCAAGTTGGGAGAATCCAACTATAAGAGTATCCATATCTACCTTCTTTCTCTTCTGCTTAGCCTGTAAAGATGCTAGATTCACAACATCTACTTTGGTCATTGACCTAGCCTCTTCCACATGAGCTTTACGATCGAATACTTCGGAGCCACCCCTACTAGTCATCCACATATTGTGTTAACACCAAATGAGATCATACCAACCCTCTTTACAGGGGCATTATCATCTTTCGGTGGGAGGCCAGGATCGTCCTCATCATCACCATCTGAGTCATCATCTCTTCTTTCTAGGGTATTTTCTCGACATATGTCGTTTCTCCTCTTTTTAGGGTCATCTCTTCCCCTCTTAGGAGCTTTACCGTCGACATACTTCGTGAGCTTTTTGAATTTCAACTTCTTCTCAATCTCATCCTTCAAGATGAAGAACTTGTTAGTCATATGACTATGGTCTTGGTGGAACTCGCACCACATATTATTATTCCTCTTATGCCGAGGAGCCTTCAGCTTCTCAGGCTATCTCAAGGACCGATAATTTTTTATTTCATTGAGGATGTGTTCGCAGTTCACAGTTAGAGGAGCATAGTGTGCAAACTTGTCGTGTACAGACCTCTTTTTTCTGTCTTTCTTCCCTTGGAATTTCTCGCTGCTACTTTCGTTCTCATCCTCATACTTTGCAGCCATAGACTCTTCGACGTTCATGACCCTTGCTACGGTTGCTAGAAGCTCTGCCATGGACTTGGGAGGGTATTAATCAAGCTTCCACAGCAACTTTCCCTTCTGGAGTCCTTTGATGAGGACTGTCATATCTATATTCTCTTTGTAATCTTCAACCTCCAATTTTTCTTTATTGAATCTAGAAATGTAGTCTCTTAGGCTCTCATTCATGCCTTACTTAATGTACAACAGATGAGTGGTCTTCTTCTGAGGTCTTATCCCAAAACAGAAATTATGAATAAACCGTTCAACTAAGCCCTTAAAATTCTCAACAGAGTTCCTTGGAAGAGAGGTAAACCAAATATGTGCAGCTCCCACTAAAGTCCCAGAGAAGGCCCAACACCTCATCTCATCCGGGATCCAATAAATGTCTGTCGCGGACTAGTACATCTCAATATGATGCATAGGGTTGGTACTACCATCATACTTGGGAGACCTCTTAGGTGGTTTGAACTAGGCAGAGGTTGGGAAGTTCACTATCTTTTCCACAAATGGGGAGCCCTCTGAGAAATCTCTTTGTAGTGGGTCTCATCTTTTAATGAGGTCCCTTATCTTCTCTTCAAGACGTTGAATGGAATCATTTCATGGATTTTCAGCGTCGTCCTGATAGAGGTTTTCCCCAGCCACCTCCAAGAGGTGAACTAAGGGTCCCCCAACTGCTGCACAACGTCGTTTATTGACCTCTTGACCACAGTCTCGGCCTTGATGAGGCTGATATTCACCATCTCCCCTCTGACAGTTAGCGGCACTTCGTGACCTGGATAGCCTCTGTCTTAGGTCATTGACTGGGTCGAGCCTTTCAAAGGTTGACCCTCTCCTGAAGTGATCAAAAGTTGATCCTTTTTGTTGGGTACCCCCTTTCTTCTTCCCCTGTAACCTCTGCTCTGTTGGATAGGAATTACCGTGTTATTTAAAACCTTATACGGCTCCCAGGAGTCTTCTGGATCATCCTCTGCCTCCATATCATCATACCTATCCTCAGGGAAAGATTTTCCTTGCCTCCTCAAACGTAAACGCCTAGGGTCAGCAATGTCCCTCCTCTGTCGAGGGGTGGGTTGGTCTTTTCGCGGTGCCTGGAGTGGTCCTCTGGCTTCAAGATAGGGTTGAACAACTCCTAAAATAATCATCTTCAGTGAGACCCTAGGTGCGATCATCATATTTTGACTAAGCTATGAAAATTTCTCCTTCATTGCTTGCTATGTTGTAGCCAGGACCTCAAGGCTGCTACCACCTCATCCATTTCTGACTAGGGTGGTGCTTGGATGGAACTAGGTCCTCTAACACCAGATTGTGGAGGAAGTGGTGGTAAATCCAGTGCCATATGTTGAGGCTAAAGATCTTGTGATGAACATATGAGAGCTTAAATACCTTAAAGGACATCTTTCAATAGTGAAACAACTTCACACGAAGGGTGATGCCTAGTTCACCACCAGAGTATCTAGTGAGGTTATGCTAGTAAAGGAAGAAGTATGTCTTCTCGTTCCCACAAAAAATGCCAAAATGATGATACGATAATCATCACCACCACAAAATGTGTATACATGCTCAAGCAAGTGATAATATTGGCAGCACAGGAGAATATATGTGTATATATAGAAAGAGGTGAGGAGAACAGGATGAACACCAATATGTAAGTGGTTCATCCAATTAGGCCTACGTCAACTGTGCAAGTGAGTGAGTAATGTCACTGAAATAAGGCACTAACGGCCATCGATACAATCTCTCAAGCTTTCTCTCTTTACTGTGCAAATTTATAGAGTTTTAGCTAGGGTTGTAATTCTCGATCCTTTACAATATTGAGGATGACCTCAATATATAGTGCTTGGGGGTGTAATGTACCCCCATGCATGCAATGTGCATGTGCATAGAGATCCAGCCAGTTCAAGGATGAGACCTGGCTGATTTAAATTAAGTAATGATGACCTCAATATTCTCTCACGTGAGGGAATGATTCAGTTATAATAGATTTGTCCACGTGTTCCAAGCCATACATGTGCCCGTAGATGCTTGAGTGTCTTTGCTTCGTACCAACCTCGGCCTGGATGAGTGCGAGGTTTGGTGTTACTGACCCCCTCCATCTCTGAGAATTGTATGATGACCTTGGGTGGGACGCGAGCCGACGTTAGATACTTGGAACGTCGGCCAGGGCCGATGTTGTCTTGACACTTGATGCTGAGCCTGTGAGGCTTTGATGATCTTAGGTGAAACTTATAACGTCTTCTACGGCCGATGTTGATGCTGATGGATAATCCATGTCCATACTTACCTTAGTTGATTCTCTCATTGAGGTGATACTTGCAACGTCAGTTGTGGCCGACGTGGTGAAGGACGACATAACTGATGGGTACTCCTGAGCTCTTGTCACCTTGGCCCTCATACAGGCCGAGGCTAATGTCTCTGAGATGGAAGGTGCACTTTGGGCATATCAGTTATTATACACATACGTGAATATAACTGAGATTTGATAGTTTTATTTTGATTTAAGGCCGATAAAGCCATAAAATCCTGATATGAAAATTAGTCTAGAACGTATTCACCGCGAATATATTTGGTGGGGCAGACTAGAAAATAACTGAGTTACATCTAAGTAGGTTGTTGAGTATAACCTTACAGTATAGTCATGCCAAGTATATTACGTTAAATGCAAGTATATTATGCTCCGTTGATTTATGCTAAAGTGAACAGGACATAGGGTGTATGGGCGCCCTAGTTAGTTGAAATTTCCAGTATCATTATCTAGGAGAAAATGTGGAAACATATGAAGTGAACGTAGATGCAAATGTAATATAGAAATGGGACTAAAAATAGACAAAGAGAATATATTTGTGTTGAGAGAAAGACGTGCCACCAGAAACTAGAGAGTAGATAGAAAGATGATGATGAGAGTGTTGAAAAGTACAAAGATGTACATTTTTATTTTTGGGGATAATCATAAACAACTCTACATAGAGGATTAATATGACGAGAATTACGTTATAACCAATCAAAGGTTTAAAAGTCTGACTTGGGTATACAAGAAGTGATTAGGATGTCATTTTTATAAAATTCAAGAAGGTGGTAAGAGTATACCACTGTACACAGAGTTTGGAATCTGACATAAGTGGTCAGGGGTGGTTAGGAATGTCTCCCATGGAGAGAGTTATAAGATTTAACGTCAAGATAAATGGGCACCTAGACAATATGGCATTTTCCAACACAAATGATATAACAAGTAAAGTGTAGGGTCATCCTTTTGAAGCATTATTAGTGGGTTCACGATAATATAGTGTGTCATTGTACAGGTGATGGTTAAAGAAATATATTAGCATGTAAGAGTTGAAATGACTGATAGCTAACCTGGAGTAGTCACGAATGGACCTTCAGCCAAAAAGGGTGACACTGACATAGGTATAGTGGAAGTACCAAAAAATTATTATGAGTTAACTTTGAATACGTTCGGATGTGTTGAGTGTCAGAATCTAAAATTTTAGTGCTAGTACATATTCGAATTGTGAGAAAGAATCAAATGTTAGGAGATACACTACGAGTGTGTATACATGACTAAAGCAGAGGTTGGGAACATTATATTTAGCTAGTGGTGTTTACGTATAATAAATCCTATTAGTTTATAATTGGAATGACACCATTCGAGGCATTTTATGGTAGGCTTTGTCATTCTCCTTCTTGTTGACTAGAGGTGGGGACAATAAGCTACTCTGTACAGAGTTGATTCATGACACTACGGCAAGGATAAAGATGATTCGGGGTTGTATACAGGTAGCCCAGGACAAATAAAAAATCTACGCCAATGAAAAACATTTATTTTGAGAGTTGATGTGGGGACCAGGAATTACTACGAATATCTCCTATGAAGGGGATAATATGATTTGGGAAGTAAGGAAAGTTTGCAATAAGGTTCATGGGGCATTTTCTATTATCAAGAAGATAGGGCTAGTTGCAAATAAAGACTTGGGTTACCGAAGCATTTTCATCGTATTCATGATGTGTTCCATATTTCTTCGTTGAAACGGTATCTTCGGGATGAGTTGGCTCACACTCACATCGCTCTGGAGGAGATTGACTTACAACCTAATAGTTTGTATAAGGAGAAACCTGTGGGTATCCTAGATCGTAGAGAGAGGAGATTGAGGTCAGAGGTGATTCCACTTGTGCGTGTCTAGTGGGAGTACCACAATGTCGAGGAGTCTACTTGGGAGCATGAGGCTAAGCTGCGCGAGAAATATCCAGAGTTGTTCTTACCAGGTAAACTTTTATTTTTTGAATTTTGGGATGAAATTCTGTTGTAAGGGGAGAAGTATGTAACACCCCATATTTTTATGACTTTTAAATACATGATTAATTAAATTAAATATTAGAAATTCATTTATAATTAATTCAAATTAAAACAAATATTAACTAGCGAGATGAGGGTTAGTATTTATTGATGTGAATTGCATTTATTATTACTTGGGGAATAGAGTAATATGTGACTATGAATTTATTAAAATAATCGCGAGTGAAAAATACGACAATTACAGTAATTTTGTCAGGACACGCGTGTCTGTCGTGTTTGGACTCAATTTAATGGAATAAAAAGTAATTTATTTTTGAGTCATACAAATGGAAAATTCGAGTGAACCAAAGTATTCGGTAGGGTCGAGATATTCAGGAAAGTCTACCCAAGGGTTTAGTTTTGATCCCGAGATAGTTTTAGGCCAAACCGGCACCTAGGGAGGGCATTTTTGTCATTAGCATTTTGGGGGAAATAATACCTACGAAATTTTAAGTGCAATATATCTAATTAGAGAAGGGGGTTAAGGCTAGTTACATTATAAACAAAGAGAAAGCCACAAAGAGGCCATAAGAGGAAGAGGAGAGGAGTTCTAAGGCTAGAACCACCTTCTTTCACCACTACCACCGCCGGATTGTAGATTGAGGAGAGGAGAGCACCTATATAACCATCATCTTTAATGGCTGAGACCTACCAAAAGAGTAAAGTGTTTAATCTTGCAAACTTATAGCATATATGATATCCATGTTAGTGTGGGTTGAATTAACAATGAAATTCTTGAGGTGTGAATGAACTTTTGAAGACATATATCATTATCTTGGGTGAAATTGTAAGGACACAAATTTTCAATTGACTCCTCTGTAGTTTTGGCTCAATTTTGAACAAAAATGTTTGGTTCATAGGATAGAGTTAATTGATCATCCTATAAGCCTATGGCGTGTTTTGTTGAAGACGTAGAGGCTAAGAGTATAAAGCTTCATCATATTGCCAAGTTTAAAGTGCCTTCTTTCTATGTCATCAACATGGTTCCATTGCTTCTAAGGTATGAATACATTTTAATATATATATAGGAGCTTGGAACATTTTATATTGGGTGTACGTTTATTTAAAACTGTTGTTTAATTTCAGAAAGATTTTATTAAAACTTTAAAATCAAGTTTATAAAGTTTTTGGGCTAAAAATTAAATTTTTCAAACTTTCTGGAAGCTCGTTCGAATGAGATTATCGTTCGAACAGTTATGTCATTCGAACGTGTTTTCCAACCAGTTCCCAGTTTGCCTCTATAACTTCATTAAAAATGTCGTTTGAACGAGATGGATATTCGAACGAGATTTCCAATGACATTTCTAACGAGCTCATTTTTAAAGACACTGGAACTTCATTAGAATGTCGTTAGAAGGCCGTTCGAACAAGACATCGTTCGAACTACAAATCTCGTTCGAACGAGATTTGGCGGGAACAGTTAAGTGGCAGTTTTTGACAGTTTTCACCCACTTTCCCATTATCTTTCCCCACTATCATTTAACTGAATATCTAAGTGCGGGAGCTAACTTTAAAAAGTTAACTTTTTCATACACAACTATCTCTAAGAGAGAGTTTAAGAGAAAAAGAGAAAAAGAAAATTTCATGTTTTAAAGTGTCTATTTTTCAAAGAAAAATTCATTTACACTTTTTTTTTCACCCATATTGTTTATCCAAGCTTCCATATATGTATATTCATTGCTTGGAGTTTTGGCACCGGTTTTTCATCTCTACCATTTTGAAGAGACATTTGGGTTTGCCTCTAAATTCCACAAAGAAGAAGATGTTTGCGTTGATTTACCCACTTGGAGAAAGGCTCCTAGATCGGGTGACGGTGACCATATAAAGTTCGATCGGTGGATTCCGAGACCGCGGTGGAGATCCATGGTTATTCTCCAGGCAGAGGTTGATACAAGAAGACGCGTCGGGGCTTGATAGGGATCGAGTTGAGTGTTTTAAGTCATCTTGTTTGTATTTGTAAATTCCGTACTTAGTGGATTTGAGGCTAGGGTCGTCCGAGGTTTTTTCCCGTTATGGCTTTTTCCTTGTACATCGTGGCGAAGTGATTTATTGTTTACTTTATCTTACTATACTCATCTAGAACGCATGCTTAGGTAATTCAAGATAAAATTTGGTTTTAATCACTACATGTTTAAATTTGGTGCTATATTAAATATTGGGTAATGTGTAGTTAATTCAATTCAAGTCAATTAATTTAATTTGATAAAATTGGTTTGGCCTAATTTGGTAAAATTGAGAAATATGACTTAGGCAAATTTTCAAGGAATTGGGTTAAATTAAATTAGTTTAAGTGAAATTTAATGTGTGTTTGTTTTGAATTTAACTTCACTTTGGTTTAATTTTAATTTTGAAGAGAAATTAAAATTTGGTATTTTGGTGAACCATCATTTTACGCTTCCTCGTCTAAAAGGAAATTATCACTTCTCGTGAATTAGAAAAGAATTTTATTTGTCTAAAAATTTGGGGGCCTACGGGTCGTTTACAAATTGGTATCAGAGCCAAAATGATAAATTATTTCGTTAAGATTCTTTAACTATTTTTGGCTAAAATGGAATTTCTGCCCATTTTCAAAATTTCCTATTTTTTATGGTTCTAATTACGCGTACTGGAAAGCGTGAATGAAATCGTCACTTAAATCTGACGAGAGGGTTTGGTTGTCGGTAGTTAACGGGTGGTCTCCACTAACTCATTTTGTAGATAATGAATGTGTTCCCAAACCGGCCGATAAATGGAGTGAGAATGAGTTTAAACTTTCAAATTTTAATTCCCGTGGTTTAAACGCCTTGTTTAGCGCTGTCACACAGGATGAATTCTGATGCATTCTGACGTGTGAGACCGCTAAAGAAGCGTGGGATATTTTACAACTCACTCATGAACGTACAAGTGTCGTTAAAGCTTCAAAACTCCAAAACCTCATCACTCAATTTGAAACCATTAAAATGAACGAAAAAGAAACTTTTGATAGATTTATCTTTTAACTTGGGAGAGAAAATACCCGACAACCGAGTAGTAAAGAAAATTTTAAGGTCCCTACCCAATAGATTTATTCCAAAAGTGACCGTTTTAAATTCTTTACCAACTTTAGCTTCTACGACATTAGAAGAGCTTATAGGTGATTTACAAACCTATGAACTGGACATGTTTCCCTCTAAAACAGAAAAGAAAATAGAAAAGGTCATTGCTTTAAAATCCTGAAAAGAGGAAAAACAAGTAGTAGAGAGCGAGAGTGATAGTGACTCGGAAGATATGGCCTTGTTTTCTAGGAAATTTAGAAAGTTTCTTAAAATTAACAAAGATAAATTTAAAAATAACTTTAAGAAATTTGAAACTTCTAAGCATGACAAATCCGAGAGGATCCCTAAAAATATTAATGAAAATTTAAATTGGGACGAGTCAAATAGGTGTTTTGGTTGTGAGGGTTATGTCCATAGGCTTCTGAGTGCCGCACTTAACTAAGGAGAGAGGGTAAGCGTCCCATTTCATAAAATGCGACCCTTAATGATAGTGATAAGTAAGAGGGACCCGATTCCCCCACTAAGCCCAACTTTATGGCTTTTATGGCTAGTCATGTGAGTGATAGTGAGAACTCATCTATAGATGAAAATTTATCACATGACACTTCCAAGGTTATATTTTATGATTCCCTTGTTTTTTATGATAATGAGAGTGGAGAAGAAAGAGAGATTGAAAATGAAGAAGAGGTTAATGTGAGTGAACTTCAAAATGCTTTTCAAGAATTATATGAAGAATTAATTAAATTAAAAAGAGCTAATTTGAAGTTAGAAGTTAGTTTGAGAGAACGTGTCAAGGTTGTTGATAATAGTGTGTTGGTTAAAGACCTTAGGACACGAGAGAGATCTCTTCGAGAGAAGCTAGAATATGTAGAAGCTGAGAGAGATAGCCTTAGAGGTTTAATGGAATCCTTAAAAAAGGAGCTTCTCGAGTTTGAACAAAGAAATGGTTTGTTAGAGTCTAGAATTTTACAATTAGAAGAAATATTTAAAGACTTTAGTAATGTAAAATTTGATTTGTAGTGTAGGTCCGAAAAACTTGATAAAATCTTAGGCACGGTCCAAATAAAAAATGACACTTGTGGTTTAGGCTTCGATACTTGTAATGATTCAACTCACAAAGCCAAAACCAACTTTTTAGGAGAATCTCCGAGGATAGCCTTTAAAGATCACTCCTTAGGTATATTTTTTCGACATGTTTTTACTTGTGCACATTGTGGTCGAAAACGTCATGTTAAGAAATATTTTTTTGATCTTAAAAGATTTTCTAGAAAATCCCAATGTAAGGAAACCAAGGTAGCCAAGATTCCTACACCCCGAGATAGTCACTCATCATTAGTTTGGGTTAGGAGATCCGACTTGGTAGCTTTACAAGATAGGGTATTTGATTCTCATTTACTGTCACATGCTTCCTCCCTTGCAAAATCTAAAGGTTGAATGTGTTAGTTTTATTTGCATACTTTAGCTTTTGTGATTCATGCTAAATGTATGCTTGTTTAATCATTTTCTAGTCTATGCTCCATGCTTAATCGCATGCTAGAATTATGATTCTTGTTTATCTTTTGTATTATATTTCTTTCATTTTTGTTTGCATTAAATGAAAAATATAAAAAGATTTTTGTTTATCATTTGTGTTTCACCTTTTAGTAATTTAGGCTTAATGAAAAATGCAAATGATTTTTGTGTGTCTTTTGAGTATATATTTTTATTTCTGGTTAAAAATTTGAAAAACTCAAAAAGATTTTTATTTTGTGTGTATTTTAGTTTGACATACTTTATGTATCATACACTTGTGTTTGAATCACATCTTTTACGCTCTCATGTGGCTAGAAATTTTGGTTTAGATTGTTAATCCTTATTATGTTCTTTATCATGCTTACATGGAGTAGTTGGATTTTGTGTTGATTAAATGGATTCTATTTTTATATGCCTCTATTAACACATGCACGAGCTCTTTTGAAATTTTAACTTCATATATAAATTTGAGCTTTGTGAGGTGTTCTCCTACCAATCTCGTCATCTACATATTTGTGACCTAGGAGGACTAGTGCATGTCAAAATCCGTTGCACGTGAGATTTGTGAGAAATATAAAAATGCTATATATAAATGTGCATGGGGAAGGGCTCCGAAAGGATTTATTGTTCTTTGCGAATAGTAAGCCACCGTTTGTTTGGACCTAAAATAAATACGTGGTCCAAAGGCCTAAAAGAAAATATGGCATTAAAAAGAAAAATATTTGCCAAGGCCTATGCTTGATTGATATTTTCATTCAAAATTAATATATGCTTATTGAGGGAGATTGGATGGTATATCAACGGTTTGCACAATGTTCGTTTATCCTAGTTGCCTATTCAATGTCATGACTCTATTGGTTTGTAGAATCATCAACATGTTAGGCTTGTATGCATTTTGTATGTTTGTTCATTGAATTCAATGTATATTGTCACATGAGGTTATATTCAAATGTGATGAAGTTTGCAATCAATTGAGAACTCCGTGAACATTTTTTAAGTGATTAGGTCTAAATTTAATTGTTGCTAGTTTACACCCCAACACTTCCGTTTCCATATGATACATTTTTGCCATACGAGTGTGAAAAGCTTATCTTATTTTGTGTTATTTGTGTGTTTATATCTATATGTTTGTACTTTTGCTTAGCTTGTATCTCTTGTGTATACATATATATATACGATATTTTTTTTATGTCTTTGCCATGTTTAACCAGTCCATTTATGCTTCAATTCATAATTGGTACCTTCTTTGTTGCGTAGTTTGTTTGATATCACATGCTTAGAATTTTATTTGTCACATTGGTATCATTTGTTGTCGCATCATAGTTGGTATTCATTTTTATGGATTAGTTATGTTTTTGTTGCCCATATGCTTTCATTTTCTTATCACTTTATGCGTCATGTTTAAATTATTTTTATACTTTGTCTATTCCTAAACAAAAGGGGGAGAATGATAGGGGGAGAAATTGTATTTAAACCTATTATAATCGTATCTTAGTTTGGGGGGGGGGGGGGGGGGAAGATTTATCTTAGGGGGAGACGTCATTCTAAGTCAATCATAATTGATGAAAGGAGAGAATTAATTTAGAGGGAGTACTTACTTTACTTGCATTAAATATTTTGATTTGATATTCCCTATGCGTGTAATGTGTTTTCTTAAGTGTGCAGGAATTATAAGTGTCAACTTTCACCGGCAAAGATTGTGATACTTTGGATTGTTTGAGTCAAGCATTGTATTTTTATTTTGGGTGGGACATTTTTGTCAGTCTAGTAGAGCTTGACGGCCCTTTAGGATTTTTGTTTGGTTTTTGTCCCGGAATAGCCAAAGGGGGAGATTTGTAAGGACACAAATTTCCAATTGAGTCCTTTGTAGTTTTGGCTCAATTTCGGACAAAAACGTTTGAGTCATAGGATATAGTTAATTGATCATCCTTCAAGCCTATGACGTATTTTGTTGAAGACGTAGCGGCTAAGAGTATAAAGCTTCATCATATTGTCGAGTTTAAAGTGCCTCATTTCTATGTCATCAACATGGTTCCATTTCTCCTAAGGTATGAATGCATTTTAACATATATATATATATATAGGAGCTTGGAACATTTTATATTGGGTGTACGTTTATTTAAAACTGTTGTTTAATTTCAAAAAGATTTTATTAAAACTTTAAAATCAAGTTTATAATGTTTCTGGCCTAAAAATCGAATTTTTCAAACTTTCTGAAAGTTCGTTCGAAGTGTCATTCGAGTGAGATTGTCGTTCGAATAGTAAAGTCATTCGAACGAGTTTTCCAACGAGTTCCCAGCTTGCCTCTGTAACTTCGTTAGAAATGTCGTTCGAACGAGATGGATATTCGAACGAGATTTCCAACGAGATTTCTAACGAGTTCATTTTTAAGGACACTGGAACTTCGTTAGAATGTCGTTAGAAGGCCATTGGAACGAGACTTCATTCGAACTACAAATCTCGTACGAACGAGATTTGGCGGGAACAGTTAAATGGCAGTTTTTGACAGTTTTCACCCACTTTCCCATTTTCTTTCGCCACTATCTTTTGACTGAATATCTAAGTGCGGGAACCAACTTTGGAAAGTTAACTTTTTCATACGCATCTATCTCTAAGAGAGAGTTTGAGAGCAAAAGAGAAAAAGAAAAGTTCATATTTTAAAGTGTCTATTTTTCAAAGAAAAATTCACTTACACTTTAGTTTACACCCATATTGTTTATCCATGCTTCCATATATATATACATTGCTTGGAGTTTTGGCACCGGTTTTTCATCTCTACCATTTTGAAGAGACGTTTGGGTTTGTTTCTAAATCCTAAAAAGAAGAAGAGGTTTGCATTAATTTACCCACTTGGAGAAAGGCTCCTAGTTCGGGTGACGGTGACCATATAAAGTTCGATCGGTGGATTATGAGACCGCAGTGGAGCTCCGTGGTTATTCGCCAGGCAGAGGTTAATACAAGAAGATGCGTCGGGGCTTAAGAGGGATCGACTCGAGTGTTGTAAGTCATCTTGCTTGTATTTGTAAATTTCGTACTTAGTGGATTTGAGGCTAGGGTCGTCTGAGGTTTTTTTTCGTTGTGGGTTTTTCCTCTTACATCGCGGCGCAGTGATTTATTGTTTACTTTATCTTGCTATACTCACCTAGAATGCATGCTTAGGTAATTTAAGATAAAATTTGGTTTTAATTACTACATGTTTAAATTTGGTGCTAAATTAAATATTGGGTGATGTGTAGTTAATACAATTCAAGTCAATTAATATAATTTGATAAAATTGGTTTTGCCTAATTTGGTAAAATTGAGAAATATGACTTAGGAAAATTTTCTAGGACTTGGGTTAAATTAAATTGTCTTAAGTGAAATTTAATGTGTGTTTGTTTTGAATTTAATTTCACTTTGGTTTAATTTTAATTTTGAAGACAAATTAAAATTTTGTATTTGTTGAACCATCATTTTACGCTTCCGCATCTAAAAGGAAATTATCACTTCTCGTGAAGTAGAAAATAATTTTATTTATTTAAAAATTTGGGGGCCTATGGGTCGTTTACATAAATTGATATAGAATTGGATCCTCCATGTAGGTAGTATGAAACCTATGAAACTATAGTAAATCTTGATGAAGAAGTCTGGGTTTTGATGTGTATTGTTGAATTGTAGAACAATTTCATGAATTTGAAGAAGTTTATCAAATTGGGTAAATTAAATTGTCGTTTTAGAAACTATTTTGAGTCGTTTTTGTTATGAAAATGGCTATTTTGTCCGCTTATCCTCGTACAAAATTCCATTTTCTAGATTTTAATCTTTGATACGATTTCCCCAAAATGATTTCAAAATGCCTCAAAACTGCATTTCTAAAAGCTAGGCAGATTCCCGGGAGAAATTTTAAGAAAGGTTATTTTTAGTTGTTATTCCGTTAGAGGTTGGCTAGATTAGTTGATTGTGATTGTTGTTATATAATAAGTAAACTAGGCCTAAAGTGGAGATTTTTACAATAAGTGAGCCGAATAAATATTGGGATAATTGAGCAAATTGTTCTGTTTGAGTCAAAACCTTGTGACCTAGTTAATTCAAAGGAAATGGTATAACCCACGATGATTATTAGGGTAAATTAATAGTGGGAGAATTGGGTAATTACGTTAAAAGATTATTGGGTATTGAATTATCCTTGGGGAAAATACGATGGGAAGGAATATTCGTAAGTTAATATATATATATATATATATATATATATCGGTAATATTAGTTAGAAAAAAAACACTACGTATGAATTATAATATTCGGGTTGTGTGTATACCTACTGATTTTTATGGGTTGTGTGAATGCCAATAGTATGATTTATTATGTGTATGACATACCTATGTTACTTGCTATCGCAAGAGGTTTTGAAAGGGGATGGTCTGATCCTGATGAGCCCACTGGGGGGATTTCAGATTGCTACCTCAGAACAAAGAATTTAGGTTGGATTATCATTTGTGAGAACAATGGTGTGCATGGTCATTTGGGTGCGTAGGTATGTGTGTAGCTAAAATGCTTAGAACTATATTCGCCTCTAATGCGTGTGATTTACATATTTCAGTTAGGGTATGTCGCCCATTCTCAGTTCTCATTTATGTCAGAGAGATATTGTACTCATTTTACTTCAGTATTCAGTTTTTAGTTGGATTTAGTTTTATATTAGTTTGTTGGATTTGAGACTATTTAACTACGACGCTTCCAATTTTATTTGATTTACTTAGTTGATTTCTCATTTATTATTACTCTTATTAATGGGATTTGTTAATGTGTTAATGGTTTAAGTTGTTGAGTATTAATAACTGGATTAAAAGTTTTTAACACTAGTTTAATTAATTATTAGGTTATTAATAAGGTATATGTTTTTTGACAATGATGCTAAGAATGAACCAACTGGATATTCTGTTTTAAATTTTATAAAGGACAGATCACCTGATATTTGATTAGGCGGGGTGTCACGGGTGGTATCAGAACATAAGATTCTAGAGTCTTTTAGGATCTATGCAGCTTATTACGTTTCGACGTAGTGTTCTTTGATATGGAGCCTTATCATAGGATTTTTGTATTCCTCTATGTTTGCGACTTACATTCTCCTGCAATTAAGGATGTGCTGAGGCGGACAAGGCGAGTCATTGCACTGAACCAGTTTGTATCATGATCCACAGATAAGTGTCTGCCCTTCTTTAAATTATTGAGGAACTCCTTTGAAGGGGACGAAGAATGTGAAAATCCTTCTAAGAGCATAAGATTTACTTGGTCTCCCCAATGCTATTGTCATATCCAGTTCAAGGAGAGAAGATGTATTTATACTTAGTTGTATCTAAATCAGCCATTAGTGCAACGATTTTATGAGACGATGATGGGGTACAGAAGTCGGTATACTTTAATAGTAAGGCCCTTCAAGGGGCCGAGTAGAGATACCCTAAGATGGATAAGTTAATGTATGCCTTGATACATGCCTCAAGAAGGATGAAACCTTATTTTCAATCCCATACAAGGGTCATCCTCATTGACTCCCCTCTAAGACAGGTCAACCATAAACTCAAGAAATCGGTTGGGCTGATGGCTTGGTGCTTTGAGTTAGGAGAATTTGGTATCATATACTAGTAGAGAAGATAAATTAAAGGGAAAGATTTGGCTGAATTCGTAGCTGCTCACACTACAAGAATTTGTGGTACTAGATATTGAGATAGAGCAGAAAATAAAAGCATGGATGAGGCTGAGACAAGTGAAGCATGGAATGTCATGGATGGATTCCCTCATTCAATATATCAGAGAAGGTGAATTTCCATAATCAAAGGTTGAGAGGAAGATATTGAGATACAAGGCAATAAATTTTTCAACAATAGGAGATGTCTTGTACAAAAAATGGGTCTTCCCCCGTTTATTGCGATGTATTCATCCCACTGAGGCGGAGAATGTATTGAAAAATGTCCATGAGGGTTCCTGCTCAAGCAACATTGGAGGATGTTCTTTGGCAAATAGGATAGTTACTCAAGGGTACTAGTGGCCAACCTTGGCCATAGACATAGCCAACTTTGTAAAGAGATGCAACAAGTATCAAAGATATGCCTGGATCCCTCATTAACCTCATCAACCCCTATCATCTATCACTTCCCCTTGGTCGTTTACAGTATGGGTGATTTACTTGGTGAGTCCCCTATCTTAGGCTACAGGCAACTACAGATACCTAATAGTGGCAGTTGACTATTTCTCAAAGCGAGTAGAGGCCTAGGCCTTGATCATTATACCTGAGATGAAGACCTTAAAACTTATTTGTAGGAATATCATCTGCAAGTATGGGTTACCAAACACTTTGTATCTAAAAATGGTAAACAATTTGAGAACCAATATCTAGAGGCCTATTGTAAGAAGGTCAGTATCAAGCAGTTATATTCTACACCAGGCCGACCTCAGGTAAATTTTTAGACTGAGGTGACCAACAAGACTATCTTAAACGGGATCAAAATGAAATTAGAAGACGCCAAGGGTCTGTGGATAGAGAAAGTAAATGCCATCATGTGAGCCTACTGTATGACAAAGAGAACACCACTAGGGGAGACCCCTTTCTTTCTTACCTATGACTCAGAGGTCGTGATACCCACTAAGTTCGACCTACCAAATCATAGGGTCAATACATATAGCCCAGAAGCAAACATAGAGGAGCGCAGTCTAAACCTGAACATGATCAAAGAGAGACAAGAAGATGCAGAGGTGAGACTGGTTTCTTATCAGTAAAGTATTGTGAAGTTTTACAATAATAAGGTTAAGGCTTCTCCGGTAACTATTGGGGATCTAGTTCTAAACAAGACCTGGAAGAAGATAAACAAGCTCCACACAAATTGGCATGGCCCATACAGAGTCACTGAAGAAGTTGTCCCGGACACCTATAGTCTTGAGCATTTAAAGGGAGAGTCATTCTCAAACCCATGGAACATTGACCATTTGAAGAAAGGCTATCACTAGAATTCTATATAAGTTTTATTTTACCATTGTATGATAAATATTCTAAAGTGATTAATGAAATTTTTTTAAGTGCTCCCTAATATTTTTCTTATATGAAGTCTTCAAGTGCATAGTTCAAGTTCTCCTAAGCTAAAAAAAACATTCATATGGTAAAATAACATTAACTCACTCTCGGTGACACAAGAAGTCAAACGAGATTTATCTCATCCATGTGTTCTCAATAACACCGAGAGGGGGGAATAGTGTGATAACATCACTAAAGTGGTTAAAAACACTAAAGCCTTGAAAATCATTTAATTTTGGTTCCTCTAAACATCACAATGTGGTGGTGTTAGAGTCAAACTCTCTCGGCGAGAGGACAATGCAGAACAAGATGCCACTCAGTCCATACACTCTCTAAAATGATGAGAAAAGACTTACATTGATTTCTAAAGAAGAAAGATTACTAACACTAACGTGGATGGTCTGTAAAGAAGAAAGGAAAATGGTTAGTAACAAAGTTTGAAGACGAGTTGGCCTAAGCATAGGGAACTCTTGGTTCGTCCTCAAAACAATCAACGTCATTTGGGAATTCCCTGACCCGAGAGATGAAAAAAAAACTCTGATTCAAATGGTAATTATATCTTTGATTGACATGGATGAATTTCTTATCGGGATTCTTATGTCCTGAATGGTATTAAAAAGGTTGAGTTCTTGATGATGAGACATTATTGCAAGCCTTAAATAGAATTACTAAAGGATCATGCTCATACTTATTCATCTAGATAGAGATGAAGCCGGGTATGATCGTCAATGAATTCAGTGCCAATTGGAAATGGGCAACCCCCATACAGGACAAAATAGCTTAGATAGAAGGATGGAAAGGGAGTCAAAAGACAACCCTAAACATTTGTTCATAGACGGTGACCTCGCCTTCTTGGATGTCATATACTCTCACATCCTCGTATGGGACCTGCACAAAGCTATCTGACTTGATTCCATTCAAGTGCTTCAATAAAATAAGGTCGGACTCTCTAAAACTAGACGAAAAAGTTTTGGTGTACGAGTAGCCAAGTGGTTCCTTGGCCTCAAAATCATCATCATTGGCAGGAGCTTGAGTGGTTAGGGACCCACCGGGGAATCTCTTTTGGAATTATCTCTCGATCATAGCCAAGAGGGGAACTTTTCATTGGTGGAATGGAAAGTCTAAATTTCATCTCATCAGTGTTCGAGATATAATGAACTAAAGAATTATCACGGCTAGGTGAATCAATGTGACAGGAGGATGAAGATCAAGATGAGCACTCGACCACCGCAGATCCCTTAGGCTTCAAGGGTGAAAACCTCATGGTCTGGTCAAAAGAATCACCACTCTTATCCCAGATAGAATCCAAGGAGGCCAAGTCAGATATGTCAACCCCACTAACCTCAGCTATTGAAGGTGGGATGACCTTTAAGGGGATGAGGAAGATCGGGTGAGCAAGGTCGGCGTTGGCTCTAGGACTCACCTCAGCCTACTTTTTAATTTCGTGTATCTTCTAAAAGTCTCTCTCTCTCAACGTGGGGTACTTTTCTACTAACTCATATAGGGCCTTAACATTCAAGAGGCTGAGGTTTAACTAAGTTAGACTAAAGGATCAAAAGGAACAAACAATTGGAAGTTTGGCATATGTTGACTTAAAGATCAAAGTGCATAATGAATCGTTTAGGTCAAGAACAATCAAAGAACACTCAATTGGGATTCGTCGGAGAAGACAATAGATGCAAGTTCGATGGCCCAATACGAAGGCAATCAGGGCTGAGAAAGACCAAAAAAATAAAGGTTACCAACTAGACATTTATGCCACCAACTAACCTCCTAAAACTATCTCTAAACCCTGCACTCAAGGATGCCGAAAAAGCTTGAAGCATGCCGAAAAGAAAACAAAACCCAAAATGGCTAAGAAACCTTGAAATAAAATGGGAAAAGGAGAAAAGATATTACCTAAGAAAGGGAAAATACCTGAATAATAATAAAATGCACTAAAACCTCACCGGAAGTCCTTGAACGAAGGTGGAAGATAAACCCAATTTTTGTTAGAGTGAGAGGGACTTTTTGGTGCTAAAAAAGAGAAACGTGAAAGATAAAATGGGGTTTTAAAAACCATTTAAATAAAGTCACTCATTATACATAACTTCAAAGGCGATCATCATTACGTCATAACTCCCAAAGGCACACTTACAACCGTTATTCTTGCATAACACGCTAACCCACAAGATTACTGCACACTGTTAATACAAGGTTCTCATTCAATATTCTAGACGTGACATATGAAAGGACATCTCAGTAATTAGTTAGAGACATTTCATCAACATCTACCCTCGGACACTCTTATCCCTCGGCCTCTTACTCACGTTGAAGACTAAGGGCTAGGGGTATTTAATATATCAAATATGACCTCATCCATAGGCTAAGCCCACTCGAGCAAGGTTGACTAACAAAAAACGGTTAGTTTAAGAAAGTTATGGCTCGATCATGAACCAATCATAAAGGGTCTCGTCCTCGAACATAAACCGATCACAAAAGTTCTCGTTCTCTTCTCGGCCAAAGTCCACAACACCACTCTCAGTAATCTTATGACCTAAGCTTCCTCAGCCCTGTCCTTCACATAGAGGCCAACGTTTGAATGAAGACTTAGTTCAGCATGATAGTTACCCTACTGCCAAAATATCTAACTTGATAACTTGACCTAAGCCTAGTTTGGATGGTAGATAGTTGACACCTGGCAGCGCATGTGGAATGAAGCACGTGTGGAAGAGTGCACATGTTTTTCAAATCCCACGTGGACAAAAACATTATACCAAGATCTCCCTAACATGTGAGGGAATATTTCATCATCATGACCTATATGTGTCGGTGACAGGTGGTTGATCCTTATTGGCAGATACATTCAATATGTGCTAACTCTTAGGGGTATAGTACATACCCCAGGCACTATATATAATCATCTTTTTCATCAGTGAAGGGGATCGAATATACAAACCCTAGCCCAAGATTTTCTTCTGTTACATCAGAGAGAGAAAGTAGTGATAATTGTATCACTTAGGACATTAGTGCCCCTTTTTATAGTGAAATTCACACTCACTTGCATAATAGAGTAGGTCAATGGATGAACAATTTATATGCTAGTGTTTATTCCTCTTATCCTCATCTATTTCTTAACTTATACACTTGTTTGAACACCATTGTTGCACCTCCAAAGCTATTCCAGATTGAGATCATAAAATTTTACTTATTGATATTAAATCAGGTATCATAAGTGCATGAAATGTTAGTGCCAATTTCGTTGCCGTTTGTGTGCCTGTGGGGGTGCCCGCCCCTGTGGCATATTTTTAAGACTAAGTGTGCCAATTTTTGAATTCATGTCCTATCCTCATATCGGGAGTCCCATTGCTATGCAACCTGTTGGTACATGTAACATTGGATGCGCATGAGGTGTCCATAACCCTTGCAATTCCATTTGGGTGGTGTTGGGGCGATTCCCCCTCGCAACACATTTTCAAGCTTAAGTGTGCCTATTTTTGAATTCGTATTTGGGTCCTAGTCTTAAACCGGGAGTCCCGTAACTTCGTGACAAATTCCTATGTGTTATATTGGTTGCACATGAAATGTTCTTGCCACTCATGATGCCTTTTTGGTACCGCTGGGGGTGCCCTCGAGGCACATTTTTAAGACTAAGTATTCCTATTTATGAATAAGTGTGTGTCCTGTCCTCAAACTAGGAGTCCCATAGTTGCGCGGCTAGTTTCTATGTGTTACGTTGGACATGAATGAGGTGTTGGTGCCACTCACAGTACTTTTTGGGTTTCGTTACGGGTGACTTCCCGCTCACAACAATTTTTTAAGCCTAAGTGAGGCTAATTTTGAATTCATGTTTGGGTCCCATCCTCAAACCGAGAATCCCGCGGCTGCGTGACTGGTTACTATGTGTTACGTTGGATTCGTACGATGTGTTATTGCCCCTCGCGATGCTATTTGGGGACATATGGGAGTAGCCCTGACACGTTTTCAATCACAATTGTACTTATTTTCAAATTCGTGTAGTATCCTCAAATTGAGAGTCGCGCGGCTATGCAGCAGGTCGCTACGTGTAACTTTGAATGTGCACGAGGTTCTTGCAAAACCAATTAGTTCAAGGGTTTGGGGACTAAGTTACGGAATGGGAAGGTGTTAGGCACCTATCACGCCCTTTTGGTATCTCATAGGCATGTGTTATTCTTCTCCAGTTGAACTTCGTTATGTGTGTGCTTATGTGCATGATATAAATGGAGGACGTAATCATTCGGCTCACATCATGGATAAAGGGAGAGCGAGGACATCCTTAGGAGTGTTCCCAAAATAGTAATTCAAAGCATGATGTAAGTGTTTGCCGATTCACAAGTCATTATAAAAGAACAACTTCATATATCAGATAAGATATAATAATAATAATAATAATAATAATAATAATAATAATAATAATAATAATAATAATAATAATAATAATAATAATAATAATAATAATAATAATAATAATAATAATAATAATAATAATAATAATAATAATAATAATAATAATAAAGGAGGAGGGACTTTTGGCCTTTCCCAACTGATGGTTGAGATTGAAAGTTGGTGAGTTTGGTGTTTATCAACTAGTGGCTCAGATTTAATGTGAAGATTGAGATTAGATGTGGGGTGCTTAAATCTAAGGGTTCGAAACGAACCATGTGTTGAGATTGAAAGTTTGAGATCTTAAACCTCGAGCTATGTTCTCTGTAAACCCATTTCTCACTCTACACCTGACAATCCAACAATAGTTATCTGCTCACACTACAAGAAAAATACATTTTTATGACACTTCAAAAATTAACTTTACGACAATATTACACCAATTGTCATTAAAGTGTAATAATATTATTTATATGGCATATTAGTCATAAACTGTCATAATATATTTATTAGTATTAATATACATAACAATTTAAATATAAAAGTCATATTAAATAGTATATATTATGACTATTTTACTTAACCCCAATATGTGGATTTGGTAAGATAACATATATGACTATTTTTTCCCCAAATATTTGAGAGACGCGCATATCTTCTAAGAAAAAAGAGGGGAAAATTTCCCCCCTCCAAAGTCTTAGAAACCTACCCCCAAAATGTCAACCATAACCTAAATCTTATCTCACCCATTTTATTCCCACGAAACCAGTCCTAACGAAATCAGGTACTCTCCCCCCTCTCTCTCTGCCTCATGCACACACACATGCACGAGCGGACACACACAAGCAAAGACACGAACACGAGCAACATGTACACCTCTTTTTCGGTGGAGTCATCTATTTTCCAATTATTTTTATATGTACATGTATATACTTACATATGTATAGATCTGACTTGCATATATACAAATCTGAAATGATTCATAATTTTCTTAGTCAATTAGGTTTAGGATTATGATTTTGATTTAGACATTGTTGGGATTGGGTGGATATTTATAGAACATTGATTTTTCACTGAAGAGTAAGAATGATGTTGAATTAAACAATTTTGTGAGTATATTCATTAGTTGTTTAAATCTTGGCGTTTTGATTGAGTTGAATCATTTATGAAAATAAACAAATAATATTTTGAGATATTTTTTCCCCCTCGATTATATAAATTAAACATGAGCATTAGGTATACAATGGGGAACAAATATTCGATAGTGCCATGAAGTCTCATTTCCCTTATAAATTTATTAGTTCCATAACTGGTTATTGTATATTAATTGGTTTCGTTGCATAATTTATTTATGGGAAGTGCGTTTCATTATTCATAAAAAAGAAGGCATTATAATATTACATTGCGGCTTAGAGACGATTAATTGATGTTGTATACAGCGGGTCATAGGTAATTGTTGCGCTAAAGCAAGACTATCTCTAGCGACCAAGACGATAAAACTCACTCGGGAATTTTATCAAACACTTGGTGTGCGGAAAACACCCAAGACCTTGTTCCCAAAATGAACTAGTGTGCAAACTCCCAATCAAATCAACCAAGCATCAATTAAGTGACAATAAGAACATACAAGCAATCATCAAAGCAAAACAACAACGATATACCGTGGTTCACCCAAATTTGGGCTACATCCACCAAGGAGGATTTCTTCTTTCTATAGATAAATGGAGGAACCCAAAGGTTATACACATACACAATTTATCTCTCTTAGAAAGTCACTCACAACCTCACAAGAACTCACCCCTCAAATGGGAGCTCTAACACTCTTTAGCTTTGATAACTCACAAAATAGCTCTCAAACTTGTCCTCTCTTAAAACCTAGAAATGACACTTGTATTTATAGATTTGAGCCAAAATGGCAAATTTGTAAATAAACCAAAACTGAAAAAAAAAGGAGAGCCAAAATCAACAAACTCCACCTTGGCGATCCTGACGATCCAACCAATCTCTAGAATGCTGACATTGAACCCTCTTGAAGACTGTCCCACCATCTACCAAGATAATGCGATTCCCCCAGGCGATCCTCACGATCCAACCGAACTCGGAATGCAAACATCAAATCCGCTCTAAGATCATCCCGACATCTAACAAGCCAATACGCTCCACCCGACGCTAAGCCACCTCAAACTTCAACCATGAAGTGAGATACCGCAAGTCTTCACTCCAAGACTCCAAACGACTCCACCCACCGAGGAACCAAGTTCTAAACTAAGAACTCCCCTGAATGCTTCCCATGTAACCATACGGTGAAGCTCGCTCCTCATGTAACCCGGTGAGTACACCCCCACACAATACATATAGCATACACCTTCTTTACACGAAACATTCAAACACATCAACACCATCTTCCACCTTGAGAAATAACCACGGATGAGAGGGAAAATTCCTCACCTCTCATACCCTCCAAATCTCACCCTCGAAAGATATACCAAGTCTTTGTCACGAAAAACTCCCGTTTGCCAATGCTCGCAAACAATAACTCATCGGCCTTCCTTGAACTAGCTACACACACCTCGAATCCATCACAGTCCTACACCTCCTCGATTCGAATCGGCCAATGCATGTGTGCAACTAAACCGGGTCAACATCACCCGTTGGCCCTAGAGGGGGACTTCGATCCATCCCCTCCACTAGTAGGTATTCTCACATCACTACCGTCTACTCTTGGAAAGCTAGCTCCCAATGTCTCCACTTTGTTCACAAACGAGACATGCCTCGAACGTTCGATCACTTGTGCACACCGCTTCCCAATCTTCCTCGAAGTTTGATTTAGACGATACAACCCCTCTCTCTCCTCTCCCCTCGCTAGGACCATACAACCGCATGTGACTTTCAAGACTCCACCCGCCACCGACACCCGGCAACCCTTGGAATCCAAACGGCTAATGGATATCAAATTCTTTCGCAACTTTGGGGCATAGGCCACACCACCCAAAGTGCGTTCCACCCCATCGAACATCTTGAGTTTCACCGTCCCGACACCCGCAACGAAAACCTTCTCTCCGTTAGCCAAAGACATGGAACCTTTTCCATTTTCTGTGAAAGTCTCAAAATATTCCCTCTTGGAGCAAACGTGATCCGACGATCCCGAATCTAATATCCAATCATCTTGGAAAAGAGAGTTAACCTTGGGGATTGTGATAAGTTCTCCAAGTTCATCTTCATAATTCGCACTCGCTACCGTTGCCCTCTCGGAATCAACCTTGTCCTTAACCTTGTCGTTCCACAAAGGACATTCTCGGATCATATGACCCCATTCCCGACACTTGTAGCATTTCGGCCCTTTACCACCAACACCTCTCGATCTAGACCTACTACCGTCATTAAATCCCCGGTTGGAGTTCCTCCCGCCATTTTTCCCACCTCCGTCTCTCGCCATAAGGCCTTCATTATGGGAATACCCGTCACCTCCACCTTCCTTCCGTCTCATCGTGACATGAGATTGAATATCTTGCACAACCTCGTTGCACCGGAGCGTAGACTTCCCAAACATCAGCGTGGTCACAAAATGCTCGTATGAATCGGGTAATGATGCAAGCAACAACAATGCTCGATCCTCCTCAATGAATTGAACGTCTATCCGGTTCAAGTCATTTATCAAGGCATTAAAAACGTTGATATGCTTCATCATATCCTCACCCTCCTTCATCTCAAGCTTGAAGAGTTTCTTCTTGAGGAACAATTTATTTGACAACGACTTTCCCAAATAAATCTCTTCAAGCTTATCCCACATGCCTTTAGCCGTGGTCTCCGTTATCACGTTATTCAACACATCATCCGTGATAAGCATCTCAATACACGAAGCCGCTCTTTGATCAATGTCAATCCACTCGACATCGGTCATGCCTACCGGTCGTCCCTCTACCCCCAACAATGCTAATTGCAACCTCTGTTGGATAAGAACGCCTCACATTCGTCTTTGCCATAACCCGAAATTGATCTTCTCATCAAAAGCCTTCATGTCCGTCTTCATTGAGCCACTCGATCCATAACTCGAATCCCATCTCTTAGAGCCTCCGCTCGTAGAGGTTGGTTCTCGAGTACTCTCCACATTTTTCGTCATTTGGAACAAAAACAAAAGCTATGCGAAAATTGATTCAACCTCGAACCAAAATACCGGGCAAACAATGCAACCAAAGCTCTGATACCACTTGTTGCGCTAATGCAAGACTATCTCTAGCGACCAAGACGATAAAACTCACTCGGGAATTTTATCAAACACTTGGTGTGCGGAAAACACCCAAGACCTTGTTCCCAAAATGAACTAGTGTGCAAACTCCCAATCAAATCAACCAAGCATCAATGAAGTGACAATAAGAACATACAAGCAATCATCAAAGCAAAACAACAACGATATATCGTGATTCACCCAAATTTGGGCTACATCCACCAAGGAGGATTTCTTCTTTCTATAGATAAATGGAGGAACCCAAAGGTTATACACACACACAATTTATCTCTCTTAGAAAGTCACTCACAACCTCACAAGAACTCACCCCTCAAATGGGAGCTCTAACACTCTTTAGCTTTGATAACTCACAAAATAGCTCTCAAACTTGTCCTCTCTCAAAACCTAGAAATGACACTTGTATTTATAGATTGAGCCAAAATGGCAAATTTGTAAATAAACCAAAACTGAAAAAAAAAGGAGAGCCAAAATCAATAGTAATAAACTAGTAAGATAATTGTAATTGTGTCATCGACACAGGTAATTTAATCTGATTTAATTTTTTTCCCTTTTATGTGCTGGTTAAACCTTTATAATGTTCAGATTTGCGTGAAGATATACTTTCTTTTACCGGTTATTTATAGGGATGTCAATGGGGCATGGATAAATAGGGAACCCGCCCTGCCCCCTAATGGATTTTTTGGGTGGGGATAAATGGGGTCGGGTTCGGGTTTAGGGGAGGGGGAAAACCCGTCGGGTTATGGTGAGGGTTTGATTTTGAGCACTAAAACCCCGACCCCGACCCATTTAGGTATATTTTTACTAAAGTACCCAGGTAGTATGAGTAAATAACATTTTATCCCACCTTATATATAATCTCTTTTAACACTCTCTAACCTAAATCCCAAAGTCAAACGAGTAGTAACCTCATTTTGAAATGTTATTTAGGTGACGCAGTGGAGAATCTAGCAATACTAAATGAGGCATGTAACCTTAATTTCTTATAACTCAAGTTTTGATTATACGTATGATAATTAACCCCACTTTTATGCTTTAAATTAAAAAGATTAGGGCGGTGATGCTTAATCAGGAATCGATAAGCGAAGAACCTAAATCTTCAACATAAATATATTATTATATATTATAATATTCCGTAATTTTATGTAGATTGTACATTAGGTTACATACAAATTAATAACAACTTTTATAAATCTTTAACATAAAAATTGGACCATAACAAAAAAGATTTAAGTGATAATATCATACTTGAAAAATACTTATTCTCAAATAACTTTCCAATACTTAATTTCATCTTTCGTACCATGTATCTAACTTTCGAACAACACTCGTGTAAATTATTGTGGAACTATTATTCAGTGTCACCACTTGAGGTCGAAAAATGTTGAAAGTTGATTTGCAATAACACGACGATGTTGATCTTGAAGATCCATATCAATAAAATTCACAACAATAATTTTCAATTCAACATGTAGATTTTTAACCCTCGAATCTCTGTCTTTTTCCAACTCTCACCCCCTCTCCTTCCCAAAGTTTCATCCATTCTAGACTATATATCCTCATAGCTTCCCAAACAATGTTGATAAACAAATTTTCAGAAAAATTGGTTGACTTGAGTATTCTTCACGAAAAAATCAGGATTCTAAAAGAATCCATGAAGAATATGTAATTGAAATAATTGGATACGTAATTGGTGCAAATCGGAGGAGAATCGGGTGAGAATCACACCCGATTTGGGTACGATTTGGATTCGTTTACCATTTTGAAAAATTATTTCCTCATAGTTTATCATTCAATATATCTTCTTAATGTTTTTAGGTTACTATTATTTTTGTCTTAGATTCTTTTAATTTTAAGCGTTAATAGAAACTCTGCACATATTTTAGACTAATACTAGATTTTAAACGTGTATTTTCTATTGTATATATATTCATAATGAATTTTTATTTATTACACGTTGAATATTCTTTTAAATATCTCATTTGGGGGTGGGCACCTTCATTTATAATTGCAATTACCCAAAGATCATTTCTCATGCTCTGTTGTTTTCCATGTTTGTTTATCAACTTTATAAGGGATTGGGAAGTAACATTGGTATTTTGATTTCTTCAATATCGATTTATAAAAAATGGATACCTGTATACTATAAAATTCCTTACAAGCATTTAAGAACCCTGATCAATTGGACTATCTACCCACGTAAGATTGAAAATTCCTCCATCCGAGCAATTTTTTTCCTCTTCGTCCATTCAACTCCAAAATGTAAATTACTCTAGCTGAACAACCTTCTTCATCTTCGTCCATGCAACTCCAAAATTAATACTAATAAATTGACCAACACGGGGTTGGTTATTTAAGCAGGGGTCGTGCAATAGTTATCGAATAAAACGAAGTGATTGCAACCTAGGTTTTGTTTTCTCGAAACCACCGATTTCCCACCTCAAGACTGGTTATGCCTTTGATACGAGTTAATTAACTTAATTCTTATCCTCCTGATCAATCTTTTAGTCTAGGGTTTCCTGGTATTAGGTACCATGTTTTGTCATGTTATGGGATTTCTTTAAAAATAGTGTTTTTTTCTCTAATAGTGATTAGAATGGATGGGTACATGGTTTATTAGTTTTGTCCTAAAAGTTTGATTTTTTCTTTTGTTCAAATCAACTAATTATTTCCCATGCCTTTGTTGTTGGCTTTGTTAGAGTAAAATTCGGGCATACGCCAACTGCTTTTAGGATTTCATGTTCATTAGTCAAAATATTTGTATGGAGTGAGTATGTATTTAAGATGATACAGTTAAAATGTGTGCAGGGCCTATCGGATCATATTAGGGCCCACAACAGTGGGCCTATACATGGTTTATGATTGAAAAATTTAATAATACCATCATGTATCTAATTTACATAAGTCACCTTTCTTAGGTCTTACTATTTGTACCAACATTACTATTTTGGCCTAATTGTCATAAGAGAATTGAGCGATTAAACAAGTCAATATGGTGGTGTAGCAGTCTACGACATTGATAATTTATGTAAGAAGAGCATATACAATTTAAGAGTTGATATGTTCGTGATATTTTGAGTTCTATGTTTTCGTGTAAATGAACCATTGTAAGGAGCTAATGGAGAAAATCAGTATTATATAACAATGCTAGTTTTATCCATCACAGTCTAACTTTATCAGTTCGTAATTTAATTAACCATTCAATGTTTCTATAGTTGTACATATTTACATCAACACTCAAGAAGAATATCTTAATGGAATCACAAGAACATATGAGAAGTTCCCGTTCCAAAAGTGGGAGTGGGTAGTATAATCACTACTCATTCAAACAAATCTAGCTCAGTACGGACCATTTGGTTCCACAACTGGGCAGTCCTTTTATCTACATATGCAAGACGGGGTTATTACTGGATTTTATGGCCATGCAAGTGACACTTTCAACCATATTGGCGTTCACGCAAAATCAATTTGCTCAATGTGTGATTCTTCAAGGCCAAGTGACGTACAATTTGGTGTTGAAGATGTAAGTTCTCAATAAGTTACCAAGCATTGTTTTTGTTTCTCTCTTGTTATGTATTTTTCTTTTGTATTAATTTCAAGTGAGGGATATGATGGAGGCAGTTGTTCCAATGGAATCAGGAACTTACTGTCATTTATTACATCACTGATGTGGAAAAATTCACCTTACTCTTTCCACCATATGTAAACCTAATAAAAAAAAAAAAAACTCTTCATCCCACAATACCAAAATACTCATAATGTCAAACTTCATCCATCCACCACTATGCTATTGAGATGAAACCAACTAAAATCAGATGGACGTGGAAAATGAAAATGGAAGAGGGTAGGGGAGGATAGGAGGAAAAAAGGAGTCTCAGTGCACCCAAAAAATTAATGTGGGGTAGAAGAAAAAGATGGGGGGATCCCATGGATATTAATGAGATTATTTGACAATTGAAGAAGCCAAAGACTGAAAAAGAAACTGATTTGGATGGCGGAGGGGTAGTGACTGCGAGACAGTCCAGTCGATCCCCATAAAGTAAGGCAGAAGCAAAAGATGTTCATGTTACTTTTATTATCAGCATAAACAACATGACTACGATACGCCCATCGTGTTTAAATTTGTCCATGTTTCATTCCTAAGATCTTATCATTTGATTTTATTTTAAAAGAAAAAGTCATGAAGAATATTAGAAGTTCTAAGATCTGTGAATAGATGTGAGATATGGAAGCTTCATTTCGACGAGAAAAATTGGAAGCATCTCTTGCTGATGGTGGCACGTGTGGCATGTATGAGGATGCTATAGAAGAAAATGAGGTTTACAACACTTCCTTACCACATCATTTATTGACTGTAACAATTTGAGAAAATATTTGCTAGTTGTGGAGATAGTTTTTTTTGGTAATTGACAACTTGATGATGAAGATACTTTTTTTCCTTTTTTCCTTCTATTTTCCATTTGTTTTCCTTGTGGCTTATTTGTGTTTATATTTATTCATTGTGTATTTATCATGTATTGGTTATTCATCCACATCTTTTTTAACTTCACACATACGAAATTTTTTTAAACCACATCTTATATATCAAGACTTTTTTTCGTCTATTGTAACTCTTACTTTTTTTGTGGCCATTTGAGCATTGAAGATCTTTTAAGTAATCTTCCACACTAAAAAAGGTTTTTTTTGAATATTTAGGATGATATTGAAGAAATAGCATGGCAAATCTACAAGGGACATTTAATAAAGAAGTCGAAAAACACCCATGATAAGAGGATGTGGGTTCCACCCAATCAAAGTAACGTTCAGGTGGAAGGGAACATAAGGTTGCAATAACCCATGATAGGAGATTAATTGGAAGAAAGAAGAAAATTTTAATGGATCAAACTTGGGGAGAATAATACATATATTTTCATGAAAAAGATAATCGAAGGAGGAAAAATAATACCATTCACAACAGTGAGGACGACAATAGAGTGTTGGTGACAGTTGCTGCCAAGGAACCAAAGTTTGCTTCCAGTTACATACAAACACACTGTGATGCCAAGGAACCACAAATTGCTACCTAACATAATATTATGGATGCAATATATGCACGAGTTTAAAATAATATTAACAGAGCTCTCATTTAAGAATTCCTTGCATCAGAGGTATGCATCGCCCTAAAACAAATGCCCCCCCTCCCCCCCCCCCCCCCCAAAAAAAAAAGTAAACGAGACCTTATGGTACGCTAGTTTTTTTCCCCAAAATATTGACATATTAGTAGGGAATCAGTAACTAAATAAATTCTAAGCATTCTAAATGAGGGGAGACAATTAAATCATTTGAACCACACTTTCTTTGTTCTGATTCCTAAAATTCACAACTCTAAATTATGACATATTTTAGGCCTATTAGACTTTGTAACGTAAACTACAAAATTATTTCTGAGGTTTTAGCTGATAGACTTAGTTGTGTGAAGTTGCAACTATTCGATTTTGGCATGAGATTTTTGAACAACCAAGATAAAGTGCATTGGGAAGAATCTAGCAAATGTTGAATTTTAGTATTCACGCAAGCAGCGAAATTATCGTGTAATTTCAATTTACTCAATGGCCCAACAAAAAATGCAAAGTGAACATTGATGCGAAAACCTTGGATATGAGCAGCAACATCGGTTCTCGTGTTGTCATTCCAGACCATATAGGAGAATTTTGTGTATGCTGATAAAACAAATTAATCTTCTTCGCTAACTCATATATTTCAACATCTAAAAGTGAAAAATATTTTTATCATTTTACTTTTCACCCTAATAAAAAGTATTTCACGTCAACAATGTAAAGGTGAACTTATCACTTTGACCATGCTTGCTTTTTACAGGTAATTTCTGTTGAAGGACAAAGGGCAAACCTTGTGACATGCTACATTTTAAAAGTAATTCTCTAAAATAAATGCTAACCTTTTATACGCAAGTTTGTTATATTTGGTCAAATTATTATCCATTGATGATTTTCCCATCATTTCTATGGTATATCAGATTCTTGACCTTGATATATCTGTGCTGATACTGGTTGGAGATGCCATGAGAAGAGGTAAGAAAAGTGTGATAGTATGTATTTATTACTAAAATTTGACAGATTTGCCAAAGATTAATCCTTAGTGGACAATAAATTTATATATCATTCACATAGAAATCAAATATTAGAGCATGAAAGTAATATTTGGCATTGTAAGAGTAGCATAGTGGTTTTTTATGCATTTTTTGTTTTTCGCAGACGACAAGAACTACATGGAAGAGTGGCATGGTTGTTTTCTATTGACTAATGTAAATATTTCAAACATGAAGCTTAACCATTCACTAGAGAAGTAGTTTTTGTTTTAGATTGTAGTCTTTTTTGTTTCCTCTTGTTTCAAGACTGATGTTGAATTATGAAGTTTATTCTCCCATTTCAGTTTTCCTCAATGCCTCAGCATCATTAAAGTTAGATGAAGTTCACAACAAGGATGTTCACAACTTTGGTGTTTAAGACATCAATGATGTTCAGAACAAAGATGTTAACAATTATTTTCACGACTGAGCATCAATTACCTAAAGGTGCGGATAGACTTATTTTACTATTTTTGATGTGAAACGTAAAAAAAATAGCAATGCGTCAATGGTTCATCCCTTTTAGTGAATAAAATAATATCTGAGTTTGTTAGATAAATTGGGTCTCTTTGAATATTATTGTTCGAGTCTTTTTTTATTTATTAAATAGGGTGGATAGTTCAATAAACAAAGGAAACTCTATCCAAATGTTTTAAATTATTTATAATTTTTTCTGTTATATAAAAAATATTTTCGTCTTGAATTACACACGACTTAATACTTTGGAAAAACTCAAATTCATACGTTGTGTTTTACGTTGCACTAGATATTTATATATGTTGTTTTGAACTTATGTAGGAGGTAGGCATGTGTCCGACAACACGATCGTGAATGTAAGAAGAGGAATTCAGTGCATTCTTGCTGAAAACTGTGAAGTGATTATTAATACGGGGGACACTTACCTTTTATACGCGAATTAAATTTGGTTGATGTGTTAGCTCAATTTGATTCACTGTAGTGTTTTGTTTGATTATTTTATTCATGAACTTATTTGTCTATAATGTATCTATTGTAACATTGAATGTGGAATAAATGAATCTACAATTTTCGATCCGTATTTTGCTTCTTTTTCTCAATCATGATTTAAATATTTTTTTACATTATACGATTTTTTAGGACAATTTATTTTAAACCATCATGATATGAATGATTTTACATGATAGTTTTTAATATTTATAAATGTTTTTTATGACTATTTTTGGAATCATACATGACAATTTTCAATGTATAAAATGATTTATCATGACAAGTTTTATATAATATATGATAATTTTTTGGTGGTTTAATGATATTTTTGGAAAAAACAGTCATATGTAATACACACTTAATACGACAGTTTTTACTCTTATCAATTATGAGAGTCAAACTTATGACTTATTTTACCAAAAAAACAGAGTCTTAAAAGACTTTTTATGACAGTTTTTAATAGTTATAAAAAGGCTTTTTTTTTATAGTGTCACTACAACAGTCTCTCTCAGTTGGTGTATTTCAGCATATTTTATGTACTGGTCTTCTGATGCTAACGTTTTGATAACTTTGTTTATCATTTCTATTATCATCTCAGGTTGACTCACATACACCACTACACTGGCTCAGATTTAATGTGAACATTGAGATTAGATGTGGGTGTTTTAATCTAAGCGTCCCAAACGAACCATGTGTTGAGATTGAAAGTTTGAGATCTCAGACCTCGATCCATGTGATCTATAAACCCATTTCTCACTCAACCCCTAATAATCCAACAATAGCTATCTTCTCACTACAACACACTCTCTCAGTTTATGTATTTCAGTATATTTTCATTACCATTCTTCTCATGCTAACATTTTGATAACTTTTTTTATCATTTCTATTATCATCTCGGGTTGATAGCCCATATATTAAGTATATGTGTTGGTGTAGGACTGTTGGATGGAAAATGTTAAACTGATATGGGGTTTGGTTTCTCGACTCACATACACCGTTACACTAAACACATATAGTCTGTAAACCAAAATAAGTTTGTTAGCAATAGCCATGATAATATATCAAAGATCTACAATCAAATGAAAAGAGAGAAAAAGAGGGGCTAGGGTTTCATATTGCCATACACTAGAATTTCTTACAATAAAAGGAAGAAGAGAGAATAAATATATAACCTACTACAACCACCTAATAATAATAGGAGAAGGGAAAATACTAAAATACCCTCAATGCTAAATAAAACTCTAATACCCCCCCTCAAACTCACGATGCTGCAGCGAGAAGCATTGAGAGTTTGCCAACCAAAAAACGAAAACGCTGAACTGGATGAGACTTCGTAAACAAATCAGCTATCTGTGCGGAAGAAGAAACAAAAGGCAAAGTGATGGCTCCATGCGTAAGATGATGACGAGTAATATGACAATCAATCTCAATGTGCTTAGTCCTCTCATGAAAAACTGAATTGTGAGCAATCTGAATAGCACTCTTATTATCACAGTACATAGGAGTGGGCTGAGAAAGAGAGACACCCATATCTGCAAGTAACCGACGTAGCCAAACAACTTCGCGAGTGGTAGAAGCCATAGCACGGTACTCGGCTTCCGTGGAAGACACAGAAACAACAACTTGCTTTTTGCTCTTCCAAGAAACAAGAGAATCACCCAGAAACACACAAAATCCAGTAACTGATTTGCGATCTGCAGGATCACCGGCCCAATCAGCATCAGAGTATGCACGCAGCTCCAAAGAAGAAGATGAAGGAAGTAAAAGACTCTGAAATCGAGTGCCTCTCAAGTAGCGCAATATACGATGAACAGCTGCCCAATGAACTGTAGTAGGAGCAGTAACAAACTGACTAACAACATGGACAGCATGAGCTATATCTGGACGAGTAATAGTGAGATAAACCAAGCTGCCCACAATAGTGCGATATAAGGTGGGATCAGGCAAAAGAACACCATCATACGGGGAAAGATGAACATTAAGCTCCAAAGGGGTATCAACAATCTTAGTATCAGTGAGGCGAGCACGCTCAAGAATGTCCCCGATGTACTTAGATTGTGAGAGAAGATAACCCTTTGGAGAATGATCTACCTCAATACCCAAAAAGTAACGTAGGGGCCCCAAATCCTTCATCTCAAAACAACGAGATAATTCAGACTTCAACGTTGTAATTCCACCAACATCATCCCCAGTAATAATCATATCATCAACATACAAAGAGACCAAAATACGACCACCGGAGGTGCACCTGATAAAGAGAGCTGAATCATTCTCACTTGGAATGAACCCAAGAGAGGTAATCACGACAGTAAACTTCTCAAACCAAGCCCGTGGTGCCTGTTTGAGACCATATAAGGCTTTCTTAAGCCTACAAACTTCACCAGGACCATGTGGAACACCCGGAGGAGGAGTCATATAAACCTCCTCATGAAGATCACCATTCAAGAACGCATTTTTAACATCCATTTGCGATATATGCCACTGACGAACAGATGCAACAGCAATAAGAGTACGAATAGTAGTCAATTTCGCAACAGGGGCAAAGGTTTCGTCATAATCCATACCATATTGCTGAGAAAAACCCTGAGCAACCAATCTTGCTTTGTACCGCTCAATTGACCCATCTGACCTGGTTTTGATTTTATATACCCAACGAGATCCAATTGCCCGCTTACCAGCAGGTAAGGGGACCAAACTCCAAGTATCTGTCTGATGCAAAGCAGAGAGTTCCTCAGCCATAGCCTGTTGCCAAAGAGGATCAAGAACTGCCTCTTTATAAGACGAAGGCTCAGAGAGGCAGTGAACAGAGGATAAAAATGAAGCAAAAGAATCAGAATAACAAGAATAAACAAAATCTGGTGACTGAGTGGACTTACGTGGACGTTTTGGATAGCGAGAAGGAGGTTCCACCGTTTCAGCAGATGCTTGGGTGGCCACACGAGAAGGGGGAGCATCAGGAACATCGGATGGCAAAGTACCTGCATCAGTAGAAATAATAGGAACAGGAGCAACATGGGGTGGCACACTATCGGTGGTGCAAGGTACTTCAGATGGCACACTCTCATCATTATCAGAGAACGGATCAATATTGAAGAGATCAGATTTAGTGAGTTCATGAGGGCTATCAGGAATAGAAAAGAAAGGAATATGCTCAAGAAACACAACATGGCGAGAGACATATAATTTTTTTGTAACTGGATCATAACAACGATATCCCTTTTGACCCTCACCATAACCAAGAAAGACACAAATAGCTGACTTTGGAGATAATTTGGTACGTTCCACACGAGGTCGAAGAACAAAACAAGTACAACCAAACACCTTTAAGGAAGAATAATCAGGGGCACACCCATACAACTTTTCAAAAGGTGACAAACCTGAGCAATGAGAGGTCGGAATCTTATTAATCAGATTAACAGCAGTAAGGACAGCCTCTCCCCAAAACTCACTAGGGACATATGCAGATAATAAAAGAGAGCGAGCAGTTTCAACAATGTGCCGATGTTTCCGTTCAGCAACACCATTTTGCTGAGGAGTGTCAGTACAAGATGATTGGTGAATAGTTCCATCTAAATCAAGCAACTCACCGAAATTTTGAGAAGTATATTCCCCACCCAAATCGCATCTAAAGCATTTTATAATAGTAGAATGTTGAGTTTTGACAAAGGCACGAAATTTATTATAAATATCAAAAAAATTCGAACGTCGTTTCATGAGAAAAACCCAACAGTAACGCGTATAATCATCAATAAAGGAGACATAATATCGAGACCCTCCTCTTGTAATAATAGGAGACGGTCCCCACACATCAGAATGAATAAGATCAAAGGGTGCAAAAGTAG
Organism: Sambucus nigra; assembly: GCA_949130495.1. NCBI lineage: Eukaryota > Viridiplantae > Streptophyta > Magnoliopsida > Dipsacales > Adoxaceae > Sambucus > Sambucus nigra. The sequence goes on along the minus strand of OX422215.1, from coordinate 316,524,924 downwards.
AGGAAATACTTCTATTAAATGGTAAAGCTGAAAATTTTGCAAGTTTACAACCGCTACAATCAGAGATATCATGGCAATGCAAATTTCCTAATTTTCCTGTGGAAGCCAAATATTTTAATCGTGAACCTGAGACATGACCAAGACGAGAGTGCCATAAATAAAAGCTAGACGAATCTGAACTCAAACGAAAGGATGACAAGTCAACACTGGAAGCTGCAACCATTGGAACATTAAGTTTCTCCATGATGTACAATCCCCCCTGCCTACGGCCTGTCCCAATCACCTTCTGAGACTGTGGATCCTGCACATGACAAAAGGTAGAAGAGAAGGAAACTGAGTAACCGGCATCACATAGTTGACCAACAGAGATAAGATTCATTGTAAGCTTAGGAATGTGGTAAACATTAGAGAGAGAGAAGTTGGGTGATTCAATAGTCCCAATACCCGTTGAGGGCATGGGAGTACCATCAGCAGTCATAACGGGCAACGAAGAAGTGGGACAAAAAGAACCAAAAGAGGACAAATTTGGTGACATGTGATTAGAAGCGCCGGAGTCTAGAATCCAAATACCTGAGGACTTACCTGGTGAAGAGATGGACATGGCATGAGGCTGTGTGGCAAGAAACTTTTGAAACTGCTCAGCAAGAGAAGACATGGATGGAGCTAAGGATGAAGAACCTGATGCAAATGAGTCTGATGGCGGTACAACTGCTGCAGTATTAGGCTGTGAAGGCCTATATGAACGCTGCTGAGATTGGTTATTGGATTTCCAACCAGAAAACTGCTGCTGAGATGGTCGACTATTTGATTGTTGTTGTTGTTGTTGTTGTGCTCGCAACTTAGGGCACTGAGACTTCCAATGACCCTTCTCCTTACAGTAGCTACATTCATCACTTGCAACTCTCGAATAAGGCTTGTTCTGATTACTGGAAAGAGGCCGAGAGGAGGCTGCGAAAACAGATGGATTAGGGTCCGAAGAAATTACCTTCCCTGACTGAGTCTTGAGACGAATCTCCTCGGCTAACAACTCGTGAACAACGGAATCAACAGTTGGAAGTGGACTACGATGAAGAATCGACCCACGAAGACCCTCAAAATCATCACGCAATGCCATCAGAAACTGAACCAGGCGTTGTTCCTCCCTATTGGCAACATATGGTGCAAAGGCCCGCAATTCAGCCGACTCTGTGAGAGCCAACTGATCCCATAGATCCGTCATAGCAGAATAAAACTCCTGAATACTCATTTTATTTTGCTCAAGAGCCCGAATATCGCACTCCAATTGGTACTTTTTTGCGAAATTAGATTGGGTATACAATCTGCCCAAATGATCCCAAACATCCTTTGCATAATCATACTTAGCCAACTGCATACCTATAGAAGGTGCAACGGAGTTGTTGATCCAAGTGATGATTTTCGAATTGTTTGCCTCCCAAACATCCAACAACTCTGCATATTTTTCAACATTCGTCTTATCATTAGGCTTACTTAAATCGCCATTAATGTAACCCCAAAGCTTCTTCCCTTTCAAAAAATTCTTCATAACATAACTCCAATACGTATAATTTTTTCCATCTAATCTGACACTAATTGATTGCAGCGAATCATCTCTTTCACCAGCCATTGCGAAAATAAACAATCAAACAGTACCCAAACGGAACCAAATCAAACGAACTAAACAATTAATCGAACAAACAGGAGGAAAACGACCATAATTACCTTCAAAACAGTCGAGCGAACAGAAAAAGTACCTCCGAAAAAAAGAGAGAAAAAGAGGGGCTAGGGTTTCATATTGCCATACACTAGAATTTCTTACAATAAAAGGAAGAAGAGAGAATAAATATATAACCTACTACAACCACCTAATAATAATAGGAGAAGGGAAAATACTAAAATACCCTCAATGCTAAATAAAACTCTAATAAGCCATACTTTAGATTCTTGCTTGACCATAAATTTTTTATTTTATATGTTTTTTACAACAGGTTGCTAACTGAGGATTGGAGAGAGATTCTCCAAGATGAAGATGTTCTTGGCTTAAGTGAGAAATCTTCAATTTTTTAACCCCTGATTTCTTTCCTCTCTTGAGAAATCTTCAACTTTTGTTTATTATATTTTTAACCCCTAATTTCTTTCCTCTGTTTTGATCTTTATATTTTTTCTTCATCATCATTTTTAGTTTTAATAAGATATGATATGTATTTTTTCTTCTCGATAGTTTTTTGATATGTGTTTTTTAGTAACTGTCTTAAACTTTTTTTTACCATTATTTGGGGTTGATCGGTGTTGTTGCAGTTAGTTACGTTTGTCACTGTTCATAGCATCTATATTCCAATGGGGTTTTAATTTGGGTTCATTTTTGGACTTCATATATGTATCCATAGGTGTATACAAATGAATATAAGTTGAAAATCCTTACTTTGGTTTTTATTTTGTTGATATGTTTATCTAAAATGTTTATTGAGCTGCTCAAAATAGTTTTTGATTTAGTGGTTTTGTTCTAGAGTTAGTTTTTTGGGGTATGTTTGTTTAATCTTTATATTTTTTTATTATATTTAATTTTTATTTTTTATAGATAATACTCACGGGACAAGAGGTGATTGTTGAAGCATTATTACTTCTAATTCTTCGTCAACTTGGTTTGAGTGAGTTTTTTTATATTATGTCAAGTTGTAGGATTTATTTAGTTTAGCAAATTACCACACTATTGTTTGTTTTAATTTTTTTTTTTTAGTTTCTTCCACTTTAGATGATTACTTAGTTTGATTACCTTCTTGTTTCTATTTTCCACTTCTAATAAAATATATCTCCATTTTTTGTAATGAATTATATCAGGAATATTGATGGTAAAATAAATATATTAATATGCTCCGATATGGTGACATTAAGAATGCCATGTATCAGTCCACCTAAGTTCCCACTCCAAGCATGGTGTAGTATGTTAGGTAGGCTCAAAATAGACCCAACTTTATCAGAAGTAGTGATAACAGTGGTACCATATTCCACCTAAAAATCTGGGATATCAATCCCTTTATCGATCCCATCATTTGCAGGCCCTAGAAACTCAATTTAGGTATCTTTTTGAATATTTTGGAGGTAAACAATATTTTACGTATATAATTTGGGATCGTACCTATTGACTTGATGACTTTTAGTCCCCAATAATAATTATTGTTGTAGTTTTGTTTTAAGACATGTTGTAATTTTAGTTTAAAACATTTGTGTAACAAATCTATTGTTAGAGAACTGACATATTTAACATTGATTTTCGCATTTTGTATTATTTTTAATGTTGTATGAGATTTTGAACTTTCACAAAAAATAGGTTTAAGATATATGATATGGAGGAAGGTTTTCTATCTTATTTATTCTTATTCAAAAATTTATAAATTGTTTGTGCAATAAATTTGGCTTCATGTGCTACTACTCTAAATTAATCTAACGTCCATTTTGAATAAAAAAGAATATGATAAATTTTTGTTTTACTATACACTATTTTGTGAAACTAATTAATTTTGTTTTACTAGACACTATTTGATATATAAATTGAAATTCATAAAATGTCATTTGATAGCTTTATATTTATTTGTTTTACCATGTTTAGGCCTATAATAGTATTAATATAAATGAAAATTTAATTTAAAAATTTTAATTTCTCAGTTTTTTATGAAAGTTTTTGAATACACATGGTGTATTTTTCGTAATTTCATTGTATCGCAATTATATAACCCGTGCCATCAGCAAAAAGCATGTTGGTTTGGTCTTTGAAATACGCCATTTACTTTAGGGAGTAGAAAAAAAATACAAATATGCGGGGAGTTGTTAAACGTTCAACATTATTTGAAAGAAAAAACAACTTCATAAAACGGTTTTTTAAATATATCATACAAAACATTTACTTTCACCGTGCCATCGGCACGGGTAGATCACGTGTAATGTCCTTTTTACACGCATGAACTTTCATAGACACATTGTTGATACTTCATATGTTTTAAGAAAATTTTAAAGTCGTGCCATCGACACAGGTACACCCTGGGATGACCAATAATATTTAAATTTGTACTATTGGCGACAGGTATAAAACACAAAATATAACAGGAACAAATTTATAACGGAAACAAATTTATCGTTGTGTTGTCGACAGGGGTACAAAATATCACGGGAATAAATTTATCGCGTGCCACCGGCATGGGTACAAAATATCACGTGAACAAATTTATCACCGTGTCATTGGCATGGGTACACCCTGGTGTGTATATATATATATATATATATATATAATAAGGACAAAGTGATGAATTTATGTGGGAGGACTCGAGTCTAGGGATTTACCCAAGATGCCTACGTAGCTAGAGGGGCATTAAAGTCCACGTAGTTTGAAGACGTTATGAGGTGGGGTTTAACCCACAAATACAATCGGGGACTTTGATTATATACATGTGTGTGTAGGAAAGGGTGTTTTAGTGTGAGAAAATGTCATGAAAATTCCCCATTTGGAATTTACAAATATGCCCTCTTTTTCTTGTTTTTTGGTCTTTCTTATGAAAATAAAGAATGTGCGAATGCTAATAATAAAAAGTTAGAAATTAAGATATGTGATGTAATGGGGTACATCATTAAAGTGAAAATGAAGTAATTAATGCAAAAATAAGACAATTTGAAGACAAAGGGGAAAAATTAGACCTCCTGATGAAGACTTGAAGTGATCTTGATTGTAGATGCATTAATCTCATGATTAAATGATAGGGTTTTCAGTATATGGATGGGAATTTACTCATAAAAGTATTAAAAGGATGGAAGGAATGTTGGAAATGGGCTTCTAATGGGGAACCAGTATGAATTGGAGGTAATTCTCTCTGAATTACTGAGTGGGATGGAAGGGGTTCCTTTCAAAGTGAGTTCATGGAATTTATTTCTAAGGACAAGGGGGTTCCAATTGACATGGTTCTAAACGTGCGTATCATCATAGAACCCTAGACACACTACCGATAGGCAAGGTCTTATGGTTGACATTCGGTGATCGAAGGCAATTTTTTTTTTAAAAAAAGGTCGTAAAACATGAACCATAAGTTATAATCACTCATAGGGTAGACCATTAGAAATGGTATTCAAAGAACTTTAAGAATCCATTGAGCCATTCCCAGGTTCGAGAGTTGACCAAGTCAACCGGGGCCCAAAAGCACCCGTTGGTCACCCTACAAGAAAAACTTAGAGGAAAACAGATCGTACGTCCGAACCTTAAGGCTGATTTATGAACATTATGGACCTTTGGAAAGGTAATTAGTTTCCCTTTGAGATTTCATTCAGCTTAATTCGTTTAAAAGAGTTGACCTAGGTTAAATGGGGCTAAAAGTGTCGGGTGACCCTTCAGAGTAAAATGCGTTGTTTGTCCATACTAGAAGGCTGATTTATGCACATGATAGATCATTAGAAAGGGTATTTAGATATATTCAAATATCCCTAGAGCTTCATTCAAGATGAAGAGTAACTTGGGTAAAATAGGCCTCGAGAGCGCCTGGTGGCCTCCAAATCAGTTTTCAGGGTAAAATGGATTATTTGTCTGAACCGTAAGGCCGGTTCATGCAGGGGAAGACTGTTGGAAAGTGTATTTAGATCCCTTAGGGGATTTATTAAGTTTTTTCTCAGGTGAGATATTCAATCGGAGTCAAACGGGGATCGAGAGCGCCCACTGGCCTCTAGATCACTTTTCGGGATAAAATCAATCGTTCATTCGAATTGTAAGGCCAATTAGTGCATGGAGTAGGCCATTGGGATGTGGATTCAATGTCTTTTGAAGATTCATTGAGATTTCACTTAAGCGAGGAAGTTTCTAGAAGTCAAACGAGGCCCGGGAGCACTCGGTGGCCTCCAGATTAATTTATGATTGTAAAATGGATCGTTCATCCATATCGTAAGGATGATGCATTCATGAGGAAGAATGTTAAAATGGGGATTCACATCCCTTTAAATATTCCTTGAGCTTTCTCTTAGGCAAGGAAGTTGACTGGAGTCAAACGGGGTCCAAGAGTGCTCGATGGCCTCTAGATTGGTACCCAGGGTATAACTTATGTTTTATGGTGAATGCACTAGTTTTAGGAACATAAGGAGTTGCTTAGGGGGGCCTAGAATGGGGTATCTATAGAGACGCCCTCGACGGACAGGCTTGGAACAAGTTAAGGCCATCGAATGATAGACACCACTTCGACGTTGGGAGAGAGGTTTTTAGGTCAATTATGTTGACCTAGAGGATGGGATTGATCATTTTGGAGAGTCGAGGTCAGTTTCGAGGACCTAAGGAGATAAGGACGACCGATTTAGCAAGTCTATGTTAGCTCTGAGGACCTAAGGAGACGTGGATGACCCATTTAGTGGGTCGAGGATGTTTTATGATTAGTTTTAAGGGGCCAGGGAGACTGTTCAGTTGGTTGAGGCTAACACTCAAGTTATGCTAGAGATGACAATTTTGAGGTTCGAGGTCAATTCTAAGGACCTTAAGCTGTAGAGACCAATTCTGAGGGTCGAGGTCAAATACGAGGAGGACCTTTGTGATGATAATTTCTGAGGGCTGTTGTCAATTTCGAGGACCTAAAATTGTGATGACCAATTCTGGAGGCTGAGGTAAATTCTGAGGACACTATGTCATTACAACCAATTCTGAGGGTCAAGGTAAATTTTGAGAACCAAAATTTGTAGTGACCAATTCTGAGGGACAAGGTCAATCCTAAGGACATTAAGTTGTGACGACCAATTATGAGGGTTGAGGTCAATTATGAGGACCTTAAGTTATGATGACCAATACTGAGGACCGAGGTCAATTATGAGGACCTTAGGTTGTAGCGACCAATTCTGAGGGTCGAGGTCAATTTTGAGGACCTTAAGTTATGATGACCAATTCTGAGTGCTGATGTCAATTATGTGGACCTTAAGTTATGATGACTAATTCTGAGGGACGAGTTCAATTTTGAGGTCCTTAGGACCAGTTTTGAGGGCAGAGGTCAATTTTAAGGACCTTAAGTTGTAGCAACCAATTCTGAGGGCCGAGGTCAATTTTGAGAACCTTAAGTTATAACAACCGATTCTGAAGGCCAAGGTCAATTACGAGGACCTTAACTTGTAATATGGGGAATCATTCTCCTGAGAATTTTGAATTATTCCTCTCCTAGGGAATTTCAAATTATCTAGAGGGTGCAGGTGCACCTGTGGTTCTTTTGAGGATTATGTTATCTAGGAAATCCATTAGGGGTTGTTTTAGATTGGGGACTTTGGCTGGGGAATTATAGTAGACTTGCATAGGGGCATACTGTGTGTAAGATTAATTCAGTTGGGAATAATGCTGCCAATAAGAGCATAATATTAATCCTGCTAGGTATTTCATGAGTTTTTATGGGGTTTAGTGCTCCAAAAAATGATTTTTTTGAGGAAAGTCATGTTCAATTTTTTTTTAGGTATTTTTAGCATTTTTTTCAAGAAACTTTTTGATTTTCTAGATTTTTTCTGGCATTTTTTGTACAAAATTTGGAGGGGCATGCCGATAGGTAATATTGGGAGGGTGCCAATCGGCAAGGGCATAAATTCCTGGGCTTCCTTGGGAAGAAAAATAGACGATTACTTACCGACATTGGTCACAGAGCTATCGACTGGCAGAACCCTTAGTCTTCTATAAAAAGGGGCAGAATCCAACCCATTTTTTACACCTTCAAGTTATTTAATCTTTTGTTTTCTCTTTCTAAAAGTGTTCGTAAGTACTTTTTGGTTAAAGACTTTAAATGGCTAGTTCTTTGAGTATGGCATACAACAATGAGTAGTTGGCCATTGATGACTGGGTTGACCTTAAGTAGCAGACTAGGATGCCCCTTGCTTTGGTAAATGAAAATTCCATCTATTTTTTTGAGCATGTAGCGGATAAACATATCCTATTATGTGAGTCGGCATACCACTGTTCGTCTAGGGTGAGGAACCTAGTGACCATGTAAGTGAAGTGAATTTTTGTAGTCAATTTCATTTTTCTCTTTCTTTTTTGTTCTAATAAATGGTTTTTATACTTTTTCTTTTGTAGACTGACATTGCTCCTTTGGCTATTCGGTCTCGGGGGATGATAGGGATGAAGGAGGTTTGGGAAAAGCTCCCAGATTTTGTACGTTGGATGGTTTCCTATGCAGGTTTTGGCCGTTTGGCATGGACTTTGGATAAGACACCGCATTCTACTATGGTTTTGAGTTCTCTAGGGGAGAGGTGGTGGTACACTAGCCACACGTTTCATCTTCTCTTTGGGGATATGATGATTACTCCCAGAGACGTTCAACATTTGAAGGGAGTTGATTGTGAGGGGTTCGAGATAGTGGTGGATCGCACGCTGAGGGTGACATCGGAGGCGGTGCATGAAGTTTTGGGGGATGTGGGTAGGATAGTATCTGGGGATTAAATTTGTATTTCTTGTTTGAGGGAGATTCTCTTGAAGAGGAGGGTGGATGTGACTGATAGGCGGTAGGTGATACAGATAACCCATCTATTTATTTTACTTTTGTTGGGTGTCATTTTGGCGCCAACGGGTGGTGATGTTGTCCATATCTTTTTTTTGTCATGTTTGAGGACGATTTTGGACATCAAACTGTATGATTGGGGGAGACTGACCTTAGCGTTACATTATTCTTTTTTTTGTTCTTTCATCCAGTGGTGTCAGTAAACCTTTACGGGAGCTATGTATCTTTTGGAGGTAATTTTGGATTTATTTTCCTTTTCATGCATTTCCTTTCATTCTTCTGTTTTTTCTTTTTTTTTTCTAATCCTGTCTTTGGCAGACGCGGTTCCATGAAGTTATGGGGGTACAGTGAAAGGTTAAAATCCCTGATGGATGAGGTTTTGGGGTACTCAAAACGGATGTTTCGGTGGGGTAAGTCCACTCGGAGGTCGAATCAGTCTTTGTCCTTAGCAGACGTGCGGTGGGCTGTAAATTCCCTAACGAGCAATCAAGTTATCTTTATATCTTTTTTGAGTCCCTTTTTTAATCTTTATTCCTTGAGTAGATATTTATTATCTATTGGGTATTGCAAGAGACCTTCTACCATGGGGTTGACTCCGCGGGATAGGGGTGAAGGGCGTACATGCACAGATGCGGTGGTTGATCGCGCATGAGTTTGGGTACTCCTATTACCTAGAGGAGAAGGTGGTGAGGTAGGTTGTGGAGAAGGAGGTGTAGGTCCCACCGCCGATTCCCCCTTTGAACATGAGGCGAGTGAAAAAGTTATGGGATGATGACCGGACGACGGTAATGATCGGGCAGCCCTACGCATTATACAAATACAACAATGAGCAATGATTATATAGGTTTTATTATAAGATGGTTGATTCCCTGTGGTATCTATGATGTGGAGAAACTTCCTCCATTCTCCACGAGTTTGGATAGGGGTACAAGTGCAATGGTGGTATCGTCCCACAATGCAGGTAGTGGCACTTCCATGACAACAACGATAGAGGAGGTTTCGATTATTTAGGTTACTCCCCCTTCCTACAACTTTTGAATGAGTAGAAGGGAGTCACTGAGCATGCCTCACGGTCCTTATGAATTAGTTTTGGGGTTCACAAGTCTTACACATGAGGCCCTCTGGCCTGAGGTATATCTCTCTTTCTTATTTTGTTGTCTTTTCTTTGCATCTTTACCGAATGATTTTCCCTTCGCTTGTTGCTTCTTTTCTTGCAGTATATTTGAGTGTCGACCACCTATAAGAGGGTTGGGGGGGGGGGGGGGGGGGGAGGGGGAGAGAGAGAGATGAGGGTTTATGATAACTCCCATTTGTTTTTCCTCTTTTCTTTATTTATCAGAAAAATGTAACCAAGTGAAGCAAAATACACGAAATATGCATTTTCTTGTTATGGAATTTTTCTTTATTTAGTGACCTATCATATAAGATGTTTTAATTTTTTATTGAGATTATTGGTTTTATTCAAAGATAGGCATAACTATGGAATTGATAATGTAAGGAAAAAGGATTATTATTATTAGAAAAGGAGTAAAAGTAATTAACTTAGGAAATATTTTTGAGTAAGAATTTATTTTAAGAATTAAAAATGATTTTTTTTCTTGAGATAAAATTGAGTAAAAACTCCGGGGTTAATTTTTTTAAATGAATATTTTTCTTAAATTGGTTTCGGTAAATGAAGAAAGAAGGAATTTTCCAAAATGGGAGGGGGGGGGGGGGAGGGGGAGGGTTGCCGATCGGCATACCCCTCGACCTGCCTATCGGTGCGAGTGTTAAGTCAAATCATCCCAAGTCCTTGATTACACTTTCCTGTACATTAGCGTAGTCTTGTAGGGCTGAAGTTTAATTGGGTTTATAGAGCTTTTTTCTTTTACCAAAGGTTTTGAGTATAAAAGAAGGGGTGTGGGATGGGTTTTATCCGCCAATACCCACATTTCTTTTTTTGCTTCATATTTCTCATTCCAAATGTCTCTTCCTGTGTATGAAGAATTCTCCTTTTACCTTGATGATATGGAGCCTGTGTTCTTATACAATGTTGATTACAATGCTTTCAACTTGTATCGGGTTTCTCTGTGGTGTAACCGAGTCATAGATTGGAATTTGTTGGTAGCAGCAGTATAGTTCTCGTATCATTAGGACCGTGTCTTCAATTTTGTTTGGGACGAGATCTGTCCAACCATTGAGGAATTCTCAGCGAAGCTGGGTATCAGCCCCACTGTGGTGGTGACTATGCTTGATTTTTCCCATTGTCCCTGATAATTCTGTCGAAGTTGCTTCACATTTCTCCCTCGGTGGCTTGACCGTTGGTTACCGGAGATGTCACCTAAGGCCTTACTATGAGTATATTAGTGGTGACTTGGGACTTGATAGTGGATCCCTTGGTGGATGCAATAACGGTGTGGATGTCTTACCGCTAATACCCTATGATGATGGTGCTGGGTGAGAGACTTTATGGTATGGATGCTTGGAAGGAGGACCACGTTAACTTTTTGAGGGGGATCACGATAATTTTGTTTATGTGTCTTGCATAGAGGTTTTGTCTAACAGTCCCTCCTCAGTATCCCTTAGCGGTTGTGCAAAGTTTCTTTGTCTAGAATTTCTTCGGTTTGGGCCTGTCTAAAGAGAGTTGGGTTAACTAGTTTATAGAGCATGAATCCCGACGTCTTCACTGTCGAGTGCCATTTGGGGGGGGGGGGGGGGGGGACTTACAACTTGTTATGTATCTTTGAGAGTATCAATATGTGTAGTTGGTGGGACTTCTATAGACTTCCACCTATTTCCTATGGTGGCTCTTGTGCTAAGTTGAGTGGGAATAAATTTTTCCCTTCCCCTAACAAACTTTTTTCTCGGTGGAGGATTAAACTGAATCACTAAGGATGATGTTGGGATTTTATGGAAGTTCCTTCTCCCATCTATCCATTTGTTCCAATATATGGGAGGGGACAAGCATGTGTTTTACGACTACCTAAAGTGTTTATGGAAGAGGGTAGTAGAAAATTATCGTGGAATAGATGGTCAAAGATTATTCGTTACTTTTGAAACCATGGAAGATGGTGTTGTGGTTCTATCTTGACTTGTCAGGGCGTACCACTCCATAGAGTGCATACGGAATGTCAACCAGGAGTGGGAAACATAGGGACTTCCTAGGGCTGGTAACAATGATGAAGCAGGGTCGTTCGAAAGTTAAAGGAAATGTCCTGTGAAGCTTGGGTATTTTTTGAATCTCTGGTGATTTCCATGATTTGTGTTTTTTTTTTTTTTTTTGGGGGGGGGGGGGGGGGGGGTGGAATAACTTGTGTGTATCTTATTAAGGGTGAACTTATTTAATAATGGTTTGGTAAGAGAAAAAGGGTAGTTTGTTTAACTCCCTTCATTGATACTTCATGTAACAATGTTGTATTCCTTAAATAAAAATAAAAATTGATTTTGATCATATTTTGTTATGCCTCTTCATTAATTTTGTATTTGAATTATCTATACTAATTCCTAAGTCATACAAAATCCTTTTGTTTACGTAAATGATAAAATGGATCTCCACCCTCGTAGGTAAGAAAGGAATAGCAGTTTGCAAAAAACAAATGGATTGGACCCATGTATGTCATATGGGCTACCTACGTACCTGTAGGGGTTTTGAAAAATTTCATGAATTTAATTTTTGAAAAGAAAAGGTTTTTGAGAGGATTAGGTCCCACGTAGTTCTATGTATGGGAAATTAAGATGTTTTTTAGAATAGAAGGGGTGAGAAGAGTCATAGCGCGCCAAGATTTAGAACTGAGGGTAAAATTTCTTGAGATGGTCTAGGTTGATTGGACACGCCATCTCTTCTCTATTGAGGTATGTGAGAATAGTGGTGCCTCCTAATAATATAATTTTCTTCACGATGTAGGGGCCGCTTCAATTCAGTTTGCATTTCCTCAAGGGTCCTAGATGAGTTTTTTAATCTCTTTGAGGGTAAGGTCCCCTCCGTGGATAACACTGTCCTTGACTTTTTAGTTGAATGATCACATTATCCGGAGATGGCATCCCTGTATATGATATAGAGTCTTCAATATCTTTTCATCCAAGAGTGATAATTCATCAAAGACTCTCTAATTACATTCTTCTTCTCCGACATTGCTTTCGAGCAAGATGCAGAGGTAATGCATTTCCATCTCAACGGGTAGGACTGCTTCCATGTCTTATACTAAAGAATAAGCGTGTGACACCCCGCCTAATGAAATACTGGGCCATCACTCCTATATCAAATTAAAACAGGAGTCTCATATGGTTCATTCTTAGCATCATTGTCGAAAAAAATTTAATTACTAATATCCTATTAGGCCGACGTCAAATTTTTAATTAACTAATCATTTTAACCAAACCATTCAAATAAAAATTACAACAATTTATATGCAACAACTGAAATGAAATAAAAGAAAATAACCGAACACTCGCTGCAATAATACAACCAAATCGAATGCCACACTAAAAGGAGATAAACGAATAAATGAGTACAGTCGGGCCATAAGCCCAAATGTTTCTACAATACCTCTTATCTAGGTCTCAATGATAGAAACGTCTAATATAAACCTGCTTGCATCCACAGCTGCTGCAGCAAACGCCTGACTCGAAAGAATCATCATCCAGGCGTCCCTGTGTCTGGACACCTATATATATATATATAGATATAGCAAGAGGGGAAAAATATAAAAACGGGTCAGAGCCCGAGTTGTGAAAATATTTTGCAAGTGCATAAAAACTTTATTTAGAAAATTATGTTTTATCTCATATTTAAATTGGTATCGCACTCCCATGAGATACCCCTCACCCCTCTTCTAATAGTGCACAACTATCGCATACCTTTTTAAAAAACCTAGTTAAACTAACCTGCCTACTAAGGTATTTCCATTATCTTCCAAAATCCCCAAAAATCCGAGTACTAAGGACTAAGTTTCTCCACATTCCCAACATTACGTTACGTTCGTGCGCGGGGTGTCTCGCGGAGCGAAATCCAAACAAGGAACCCCCCTGATACACTACTACGTGACAATGCTGATCATCAAGATTCATTAAGCCTTAAGTACATACCACATTTATACCATCCCATATATATTAATAGTTCTCATTAACTTATGATCCATATTCATATAAATACGGATATAAATCTACCGGAAGGAGTATATCACTTTATTCATTATTTTTCCTTTTATTCAGGATTACGTTATATGATATCTCATCTCATATATATAAATAATATACTACACGCAACAAGTATATTAATCATCCAGCGAGCTATAATATTAAGCAACCGTGGATTATGTCAAGTACATATATTTTAATCTGAATACATATATCCATATCCGGCACCTATATGCTTAACAGCGGTGCCCACATACTCTGCTATTCAAATCCAAGTACATCTCGTACAAAAAGGATTACCCGTTACACATCACTCAGGAACTGTAACAATACAAATCGCACGTATTGGAGGCGAACATAGTTCACGTACCTATGGGTGACGCACATGCCTACGCTCCCATAAGCAGCAGACTTATCGACTCACAAATAAGTCTTTCAAAGCCCTATTTTCTTGAGGTACCAAATCTAAAATCCCCCCGAAGACAACACAAGATAAGATTGTCCTCTTCCGAACGCCAACCACCCATGATAGCAAGTATGGTAGGTATGTCATACACATAATAAACAGTCATATAGGTACACATTCCACCTATATAAATATACCATCAATTAGCTATTCACACAACCATATTATAATTATAGGTATTTCTCTCACCTATACATAATTCCCCATAGGTAATTATTTAACCCACGTATATAATAACATTCGGGCATACACACAACCCGTATAATAAATTTACCACGTAGTATATTTATATCTCGAATCTCCTACGCGGTTATTGAATTTAAATCATTCCTCAATATTTTATATTTCTAACTTTTCTCACCGCACGATGGTAATACCAATAACACCGATATATTTATTTGTCCCATAAATAACGGTAGGCATTCCACTCACCTATAATAATTGTCATAAATAGACGTATCGGATAACTGCTCAATTCTCTTCAATCCGTATCCTAAATTTCATCCTAGTCACCTCGTAGGATTTCACTCAACCAAAATTGGAATATAAGTGTATTTTCTACGCGCACAATTACTTATATAAAATTTTGCCCATCGAAACATCACTCTGAGTGTTACTCCTCCCAAACACCCCTATTTGGGTAAATCTTGGGGTTTACTTTCATCTAACCCAAGATACACATCTTACTAAAAAAAATATTTAGAAGTCCCCACACTATTTTTAAGAACCCCAAATATTTATCTCGAAAGAATTGTAGCCTTTTTTTTTCAATTTCCGAGTTCATTTCCGAGTTGGTGATTTCACCCTAGAACTGCCATCTTGTAAAAATCATAACAATTCGAAGAAAAATAAAAAAAATACGTGGTTGGCGCACACGTGACCGTATAAAAAATATCTACAAATTTCGTGTTTTGACCGAGAGCTGAATCTTCACTCTTCCTATTCGAATTTACCCCGCAAGCTATAGAGTTACTATTCATCATCTTCTCCAAAATCCCAACCTCCATTTTTCTCCATTTTTGTTGTTTCTAATCTCATCCAACAACTCCATAAACATCTAATCCTATGTCTTACAACTAACACATCAATTAATTTGGGGTATTAAACCATTTTCCTTAGATTTAAACCCTAAAAGCATAAAAACCTCAACTTATGATTTTAATCCATTTTAATCCATTTCTTCACTCTATTTACATGGATTTAACACTAGAAATCATTAAGAATTTATATTACATCAATATGTAAACTCATATTAAAATTTTCTCAAATTTATTTTAAGGGTTTACCAACCATAATATGAAATAAATGCACAAAATGAAATAAAGCAACTACACACTTGCTTGGAGGATTAAATCCGATGACCTCGAGTCGAATCTGGCGGAGTTTGGCCCGAAAATCTCTTCTTCTTCCTTCTTATCTTCTTTTCTTATTTTTCTCTCCCTTCTCTCTCCTCTTTCTCTCTATTAAATTTGATTTTGGAACAAATATGAGGGTTTTCTCTTATTAAACCTGAAATTGGGTGTATACCCAATTGTTAAATGATTCGTGTACTCATTTACGAGTCCCTAGTAGTCCGAAAATGTCCGGAATCCAAATACTACCCCCTGGTACTCTATTTTGACTATCTCGGCCATTCTGAACCCAATGACGGAGTCGAAATCTCCATCCAAGTCACTTAACTAAAATTCACTAATTTGACCCAACACGTTCAATACGCGCGTTTTCCAATTTAAAATATTTTTCTTTGTCGCTTTACCCAACTGCGACATGTAATAAAAATAATCAAGTCATATACTTAATCTCGAAATATAATCCACAGAAATATTAATCTGTCACTCGAAAACTAATATTACTATTCACTTTATAATATCGAATTTATTTAATTTCACTCATTAATCCCAGAATTACTATTCATAATAATTCCTAAAACTACCAAATTACATCCACAGTGTAATTTAAATACCTTTAAAAGTACGGGGTATTACATACTTCCCCCCTTACAACAGAATTTCATCCTCGAAATTTAGATATATCCTGTACCACTACTCTAGGATCGGTATATACATTACGTCCTAGCTTAACCAAACTTAGATATAGCTTAACACAATGGTCTCCCACTATATTTTACCCATCTCAAGGCGTATGCTCATATATATATTCTCATCATCGCTATGCATATATATACTAATCTTGCACCCCCGGGTTAACACCCATTAGTTCTCTTAATAATCATATCACATAATAGGCATGCACACCTCCTATTAAAATTTATAGGTATTCTCCCAACCTCTTTGCATACTTACCATACGTATTTTTATTCTCATCGCTACGTATTGTATAAATATTCAGATTACTATCTCTCTCGTAATCTCCAAGGTACATTCCCTATACCAAATAATTAAAGTATTAACTCTCATATACTCTTCCGAAATTTGGTACTACATACACTCCTTCTTTCCTTGGAGTATTCTAACAATACAATCATGTACAAACCACTCTTCAACACTCGTTCGAGTCAGCTTCCACTCTACTTTCTCACATTATTTGGTATCCTTTTCATTAAGAGGTACCTTTTAAATGGCTTTACACAGCCTTCCAACCCATGTCGGGTGTGCTAGCTCTTGTTGCACATAAATTCTTGAATTATCGTCATTCTCACACGACATTCAATTCGTCATACCATATTAACCTTCTTTATAGATTCCCCTCAGGAATATATTCTACACATTCATTTTTACATTCTTCTATCTCGGATATTTTTTTTAAATTAACTAACCAGGGTACTTGTACCCCCTATCATTCGTGTATATCTACACAACCATTGTAAACGTTTTGATACCTTACAATCACTCTAAATAATGGGCATCATTTCATCGGCCTGGTACTAACACATGGGTATCCCTTAACCCGAATAATTTGAAATTTAATTCTCCCAATACTTGAAAATTCAACCCTTCTCAAGATTATCTCATCGATCTTCTTGTGGTTAGCTTACAATAGCCTTCATATATCAGTGTCGATAGTCTTATTGTCCTTACTTCATAGTAGTCCTAAGATTAAGGTGTTTCTAACACACGTAATATGAGTACTATTCTAACTATATCTCTAGTACCCAAGTCCTCTCTCGACTTTCGACATTTGCTTGGTTTCGTGCGTGGGACGTCTCGCAAAGTAAAATCCAAACAAGGAACCTTCCTGATACACTACTCCCTCACTTTGTCGGTCATCGAGATATATCGGTCTAAGGGACACCAACAGGATGTTCTAAATCATACCTCGTTAACCTACTAAGGTACTTCTACCACTATATCCTTCCATCTTGTACAAATGGAAAGTCCAACTAATTAGGGCATCTACTCTCTGCAAAAAAAATATTATGAACATCATACCTAAAATGTATTTCCTCTGAATTTTCCTTATATTCAAAGTCTGGCTATAAGTCTCAAGTTAATTTCATTTATCTTACCTCACCCACATACTTGCGGTGAGAGGAAAATTTCAATTCTTCTTCGTAGCACTTATATCTCTATATAATTATATAGTCATCAAATGGCTCTCACTCTATAGTGTTTCCTCTACACTAGATGAATTATCGTCAAAACTCACATTCTTGCATTTTCTACCATTTTTCAACTCCGGACGTCATTAAGGTTCATATATGGAGTGTCTTGTTATCTTCAAATATACAACCGGGATAATCCCATCCTATCTACAAACACAATATGGTCAGAACTCTCAATTCTGTCAAGGAGATATACCACAAGTGCTTGCACTAACACTAAGTCCTTCACGCGAACACCAACAAGATGAAACTCCCAGCTTAACTATAAATCCCACATACCTTAAATTATATCCATAAGGTCCCCATGCACTCAAATCATGCTAATGAAACATCTCCTCATCGAAGTTCCATCTAAACATATAATCAAGGCGAGCTCATCCATAATTTATCTCGCATTCCATTCTTTAATATGTCCGTATATATATGTTTCACATCTCATATAAATATATATACAATATACTATACACATCAAGTATATCCATACTTATATATCGTACACTATATAAGTATAATAACCATCCCTTAGAGCTATAACTCAATGGATGTAGTCTCTCAATGCTATCATCTTCCAGGGAATTAATTACACAACATCCTGGGTACCAGTGGTCAGACTATCACACCGACTCGATAAAAACTGTATCATATAAGTATAACAATCACACACATATATACTTAATATATCTCATATATATGTCTGAATATGCCCGTATATATATATTCACAATATATATAATATTGTTCGGCTAATCGTGCATATTCTTCACTCACTTATAAATTTTAAGTTACTCGACATATGTACAGGCTTAACACTCATTTAAATAAGCCTACGAGAAGTTTGGAACAAAAATCGGGCCTTTAGAGTCATTCTGGAATCTCGTTAGATGATCCAGAATTCTCGTTCGAACGACATTTCGTTCGAACGATATTTCCAACATCGAACAAACTACATACTGGAACCTCTTTAGAATTCTCATTAGAAGTCTCATTCGAACAAAGTCTCGTTCGAACGACGTGTGCAGATTTCTAACGAGATTTCTGCCGATGCACTGTTCAAATTCCAAAATTTGTTCTTCCCATTTTTCCTTCTTCCAATTCAATCCAAAACTCATTCCAACCCAAATACAAGGTTCCCAAACCACTCTAAGTCACCCTAAAACACTTCTTAGCATAGTTTAGGGATTAAATCCTTTCAATCTTTAAGCCAATCCAAAAAATCGATAAATTTTCCCATGAGTTATATTAACATAAATCCAAAATTGTTTTCTTCATCTATATAAACTCCATTTTTATTTAGTGATTAACATCTAATTCACAAAATTTCACATTGTTATTAAGGGAAAAAATCCATCAGGAAGATTAATTTATGAGCAATACGTCATGCTCCCCCAAATATGGTGATTATCATCCCCACCATTTCAACATTGCTCTCACGAGTGAAAAAAATTTCCTCAAATTTTCACATATAGGTAATTCCATGCCGAACTCTAAGAAAGAGCTTCTGAGTCTTCTACTTGTTAATTCAAGTTTAGCACCATTCTCAAGTACAACGATTATTGATAATTTTAACAACTATATTTTAGTAGTCGTTGCAGTAATCCGACAATGCCATAAGGAAAATGACCTTTACTGCAGTCTTCATTTCCAATATCAACTTATAGCTCTAACTAAGGCTCGCCTCCTACTTCCCACACAACGGACTTCCCTAGTCCCCCTTCGTCGATCAACACACGAATCCCGAATGAGCGCACAAAAGATTTACAATAATTTTACATATTGACAGGAGAACGAAATCTCACACGAGGATATCAGCAATCCTAATCATAAGGCTATATATCAAATCAAAAGCAACCCTGAAAGCGTAGTACGTCCGCAAAGATTCCTAAGGACACTAGAACATGATGCTCAGATACCACCTATCACACCCCGCCTAATGAAATACCGGGCGATCACTCCTATATCAAATTAAAACAAGAGTCTCATATGGTTCATTCTTAGCATCACTGTCGAAAACCAATTTAATTACTAATATCCTATAGGCCGACCTCAAATTTTTAATTAACTAATATTTTTAACCAAATCATTCAAATAAAAATTACAACAGTTTATATGCAACAACTGAAATGAAATAAAAGAAAATAATCGATCACTCGGTACAATAATACAACCAAATCGAATGCTGCACTAAAAGGCAATAAAAGAATAAATTAGTACAGTTGGGCCATAAGCCCGAATGTTT
Source organism: Sambucus nigra (assembly GCA_949130495.1). Taxonomy (NCBI): domain Eukaryota; kingdom Viridiplantae; phylum Streptophyta; class Magnoliopsida; order Dipsacales; family Adoxaceae; genus Sambucus; species Sambucus nigra. Next base: position 316,505,065 of record OX422215.1, on the reverse strand, counting down.
CTAAAATACCTCCTATCCAGATCTCAATGATAGAAGTGTCTAATATAAACCTGATTGCATCCACAGCTGCTGCAGCAAACGTTTGACTCGAAAGAATCATCATCCAGGCATCCCTCTGTCTGGACACCTATATATATATATAAAACAAGAGGGGAAAATATAAAAACGGGTCAGAGCCCGAGTTATGAAAATATTTTGCAAGTGCATAAATACTTTATTTAGGAAATTATGTTTTATCTCATATTTAAATTGATATTGCACTCCTATAAGATACCCCTCACCCCTCTTCTAATAGTGCACAACTATCGCATACCTTTTTAAACAACCTAGTTAAGCTAGCCTTCCTACTAAGGTATTTCCCTTATCTTCCAAAATCCCCAAAAATCCGAGTACTAAGGACTAAACTTCTCCACATTCCCAACATTACGTTATGTTCGTGTGTGTGGTGTCTCGCGAAGCGAAATCCAAACAAGGAACCCCCCGATACACTAGTACGGGACAATTTTGATCATCGGGATTCATTAAGCCTTAAGTACATACCACATTTATACCATCCCATATATATTAATAGTTCTCATTAACTTATGATCCATTTTCATATAAATCCGGATATAAATCTACCGGAAGGAGTATATCACTTTATTCATTATTTTTTCTTTTATACAGGGTTACCTTATATGATATCTCATCTCATATATATAAATAATATACTACATGTAACAAGTATATTAATCATCCACCGAGCTATAATATTAAGCAACCGTGGATTATCTCAAGTACATATATTTTAATCTCAATACATATATCCATATCCATCACCTATATGCTTAACAACGGTGCCCACATACTCTGCTATCCAAATCCAAGTACATCTCGTACAAAAAGGATTACGCGTTCCACATCACTCAGGAACTGCAACAATACAAATCACACATATTGGAGGCGAACATAGTTCACGTACCTATGGGTCACGCACAAAACTTATCGACTCACAAATAAGTCTTTCACAGCTATATGTTCTTGAGGTACCAAATCTAAAATTCCCCCGAAGGCAACACAGGATAATATTGTCCTCTTCCGAACGCCAACCTCCCATGATAGCAAGTATGGTAGGTATGTCATACACATAATAAACAGTCATATAGGTACACATTCCACCTATATAAATATACCATCAATTAGGTATTCACACAACAATATTATAATTATAGGTATTTCTCTCACCTATACATAATTTCCCATAGGTAATTATTTAACCCACGTATATAATAACATTCGGGCATACACACAACCCGTATAATAAATTTACCACGTAGTATATTTATATCTCAAATATTCTACTCGTTTATTGATTTTAAATCATTCCTCAATATTTTATATTTCGAACTTTTTTCACCGCACGATGATAATACCAACAACACCGATATATTTATTTGTCCCATAAATAACAGTAGGCATTCCACTCACCTATAATAATTGTCATAAATAAACGTATCGGATAACTGCTCAATTTTCTTTAACCCGTATTCTAAATTTCATCCTAGTCACCTCGTAGGATTTTACTCAACCAAAATCGGCATATAAGTGTATTTTCTACGCGCACAATTATTTATATAAAATTTGGCCCATCGAAACATCACTTCGAGTGTTACTCCTCCCAAACACCCCTATTTGGGTCAATCTTGGGGTCTACTTTCATCTAACCTAAGATACACATCTTACTAAAAAAATATCTAGAAGTCTCCACACTATTTTTAAGAACCCCAAATATTGATCTCCAAAGAATTCTAGCCTTTTTTTTTCAATTTTCGAGTGCATTTCCGAGTTGGTGATTTCACCACGGAACTGCTATCTTGTAAAAATCATAACAATTCGAAAAAAAATTAGAAAAATACGCGGTTGCTACCCAAGCGACCGTATCGAAAATATCTACAACTTTTGTGTTTTGATCGAGAGCTGAATCTTCTCTCTTCCTATTCGAATTTACCCCGCAAGCTACGAAGTTACTATTCATCATCTTCTCCAAAATCCCAACCTCCATTTTTCTCCATTTTTGTTGTTTCTAATCTCATCCAACAACTCCGTAAACATCTAATCTATGTTTTAAAACTATCACATCAATTAATTTTGGGTATTAAACCATTTCCCTTAGATTTAGTCCCTAAAAGCATAAAAAACCCAACTTATGATTTTAACCCATTTTAATCCATTTCTTCACTCCATTTACATGGATTCAACAATAGATATCATTAAGAATTTACATTACATCAATATATAAACTCATATTCAAATTTTCCCAAATTTATTTTAAGGGTTTACCAACCATAATATGAAATAAATGCACAAAATGAAATAAAGCAAGTACATACTTACCTGGAGGATGAAATTCGATGACCTCGAGTCAAATCCGACGGAGTTTGGCCCGAAAATCTCTTCTTCTTCCTTCTTCTCTTCTCTTCTTCTTCTTCTTCTTCTTCTTCTTCTTCTTCTTCTTCTTCTTCTTCTTCTTCTTCTTCTTCTTCTTCTTCTCTTTCTCTCTCTTAAATCTGATTTTGGGACAAATATGATGGTTTTCTCTTATTAAACTCGAAATTGGGTGTATACCCAATTGTTAAATGACCCGTGTACTCATTTACGAGTCCCTAGTAGTCCGAAAATGTCCGGAACCCAAATTCTACCCCCGGGTACTCTATTTTGACTATCTCAGCCATTCCGAACACAATGGCGAAGTCGAAATCTCCATCTGAGTCACTTAACTAAAATTCACTAATTTGACCCAACACGTTCAATACGCGCGTTTTCTAATTTAAAATATTTTTCTTTGTCGCTTTACCCAACTACGACATGTAATGAAAATAATCCACTCATATACTTAATCTCGAAATATAATCCATGTAAATATTAATCTGTCACTCGAAAACTAATATTTACTATTCACATTATAATATCAAATTTATTTAATTTCACTCATTAATCCCAAAATTACTATTCATAATAATTCCTAAAATTACCAAATTACGTCCACCGTGTAATTTAAATACCTTTAAAAGTACGGGGTATTACAATGCGGTAGCCCCAATAGGCATTCTGATTGAGGTGTGGTAGCCCCAATGGGCGTAAGGGATATGGTCACCCCAATCTTTGTAACTCCAAGTCGTCTTGTTGATTATGGTTTTGAGGCTTTTATTAGGGGGTTCAAAACCACCATTGGTTTAAGGTTAGTATGGAGAAGATTTTTTCCTTTGAACCCCATATTCGCCCACTAGTTATGTGACTTGAGCTTTGAAATGGTTCCTATTAGTTGACACTAACTTGTGGGGTACTCCTTATCGATTGATAATGTTATTCTTGATAGACATGGCCACTTTCTTAGCATTCAACATCGCGTATGACTCGGCTTTGACCCACTTTGTGAAGTAATCAATGGCGACCAGGAGGAATTTGTGATAATTTGAAGCTTTGGGAGTAACCTTCCCTCTAATGTTAATGCCTTGGGTGGAGAAGTGCCAAGGAGAGGACATATTTTATAGTTCTCAGGGTGGTAAGTGTTGGAGTTTGGTGAACTATTGGAATTTGAGGCACCTTCGGTCTTAGGTGTGCAATCTTGCACCATGGCGGTCCAATGATACCTTTGATGGATGAGCTTTATGGCAAGCATGTGACCGTTAATGTGGGGACCATAATCCCCACGGAGGATCTACTGTGTCATTTCTTTAACATCAGATCCTTTTTATGCAGTGCAAATGTGTTCCATCGACGTTTCTCTTAAATAATGCTTTATCATAGATAATATACTAGGAAACCAGTTTGTGAAGGGTTGCACGGTCTTTTTTCGACGTCTTGTCGATACCTACAATGTCCGAGGAGGTACCAAATGTTATAGTACCATAACCGAGACATATCAAAATCTTCCTTGGGAATAAGTTCAATGTGATAGCAGCGAGTGAGAACATCCTTTTTTTAAACTAGGAAAGGGACCATTATTATTCATTTAGGCATGTCGACCATGGAGGCCACAGTAGCGAGGGAATTATATAGGCTATTCTTTTTATTAGGGAAGGTATGGAGGGTGACATCTTTGAACTAAGGATCCAGCTCCTCTAAGTAAGCATGGAAGGGTAGGAGCTTCTCATCTTTTCCTTTCCATTTCCTAAGGATTTAGCCGATGATTAGGGCAGAGTGTTCGTAGACGTCTCGATCCTGGATTCTTTTCTTGAGGGAAATATGGAGGCCAATAATGCATGCCTCATACAAATTTATGTTGTTAGTTCAAGGGAAGCCTAGTTTGATATCAATGAGGGTGTGAGAGTCATCAGGGGATATTAGGAGTATCCCAATTTTGTATCCTTTCTATATAGGAACTCCATCAAAGAATATCTCCCATATAAGATCCTCTTGATAGGCGTATAGAATATCTTCATCCAAGGATTTAGAGACCCAAACATCATCTTCTTCCATGGGGTAATCGATAAGGTTTTCAGAGATACATGATTCTTTAATATATTAGGATATCAAAGGCCCTATTCTAGTATCTATGATGGTCAAGTACTGGAGGAGGCAGAGACCTGGCTGCGGAAGCATAAACACCAGAGGTCAGGTGAGGTATTACTAGCTTCGATCAAAGGATTGTTGGCAGACCTCATCCATGGATTTAATTGAACCCTTCCGGAGAAATTTGAAAATGGGTTCGTAGATAAAAGATAGATGGGCGATGACCCAAATGATTAATTGTAGTTTACCTAAGAATCCTCGGACTTCCGTCTTCGTCCATGGATGTGGCATCTCAAGTATGGATTTTATATTGTCATGGCCTACTTATATTACCTTCTCATTTACCATGAATCTTAAAATTTTTCCTTTCGTGATGATGAAAACAAAATTCTATGGGTTTAGCCGCATCTTGTATTGCCGTAGTGGCTCAAAAAAAATTTGAAGGGTCGGAATATGGTCCTTTCGAGTCTTAGAAACTATGATCATATTATCAATACATAACTTGACATCTTTATGAATACGGTTGTGCTGGATGGTTGTGTCAAACCTTTAGCAGTTAAGCCAGTCGTTCTTGAGTCAGAATGGCATGATAATATAGCAGAAGGTTCTCCATATGGTGATGAAGGTAGTTTTCTCCTAATGGTCCAGGTGCATTTTGATTTAGTTGTAGCAAAAAAATCCATTGACAAATGACTTGAGGGCATGGCTAGTCATGTTTTCCATAATTATGTCGATGTTGGGTAAATCTTTTTGGGATGATTTATTCAAATTCTAATAGTGGACGCACATGTGAACTTTTCCTCCTGACTTCTTCATGAGGTCGATATTGGAGAGCCATATAGGATATTCGAAAATTCTAATGAAGCCCACGTTTAATTTCTTTACGACATTCTTTTTACTTTGAGAGCCATTCGATGCAGATCTTCCTTAGCTTCTGCTTGAACGACTTGCATTCTCAAAATGTTAAGATTATAAGCTATTACTGGTTCAATGTCAGGAATTTCATAATTGGACCATGCAAAGAACTTCATAAATTCTTTTAGCAGTTCCTCAAATTGTGCATGCTATTGCTCGTTATGGGTGGACCCTATCCTAATCTTATGATGATGGCTAACAAAACTGAGATTAATAACAATAGTCTCATCATCATTAATTTGAATTTGGTGATGTTGTTTGTTATTCTCCGTATGAAGACCAATTACGAATTGTTCATTTACCAAATCATCATCATTAAAAGTTTTATTAGAATCAAGACAATTAATCTAAGGCACAACAAGATACTCAAAATCTTTGTTTAGTTCATTTTGGGGATAAACATTATTTTGAACCTTGTCCAAAGAGGTCTCAGTTACATGGATATTAGAAAAGGAATAACAACATGAGGTGAAGTGATTTCGAGAGGTAAACAATAGTGTTATGCGGAGTCCAAGCAGGTTGGAGAGGCACGACATTCTTGTTGAGGATAGGCATGTCGATAACTCTAATTTAAGTGGACGGTTATAACGGCATATATATGAGCAGATCATACATAGACTTAACCCTAGTGTCCATAAGTTGAATGAGTCCTCAAAATCACTTTCCTCGAAATCCTTCGTTACTGTCACAAATTTTTTAGTGAGATGTTTTACTTCATGTTGGTAGTCTTCGACCCAAGAGTTTCTATCTTGAAATAAGATTTCCATCTCTGGATTTATCTTCTTATCGACAAGGTCATACCGTAGTTTAGGTAAGACACAAAAATAGAAGTCGTCATCCTCCTTGATAACCTTTTGTTCAAAGAGTCTCTCAAAATAGTCCTTTCTTCTTCTAAGCTTATTTTCGATCGTGGTCACAGTAGTTCTTTGAGTTCTTCTAGTTATAACTAGTAACTGATTCCACATGGGGGAACGACCTCTTTCAAGAATATGGGATTAAGGATTCCTTGGTGGAATCACACAAGCCCCATTTCGGGCATGAAGTGCATGTTCTTGAACATCTGAATCACATTGATGTTGCCATGAGGGTTTTGTTCTGGACAAACTTATTCTTTGAATTTTTTCTATCGCTGGAAGGGTAAATTGAACAAATATGATTCCATGTAGGTATATGTCATTCGTCCCATGATTAATTTCCATTACCAGGTTGCTAGTACTGGAAGTGTCTGAAATGTTATCATCCCCCATAATTGTGCTAACATAGCCTTTGGCGAAGAATTTTAGTTCTAGGTGAAGAGAAGAACATACCCCTCGGATACTGTGAGCCATGGATAACCAAGGAGTAGATTGAAACATGCTAGTATGTCAATTCAGTGACAGGATTGATAAGGCCAGACCCTACTGTGAGTTTTACAGACCCCACTACCTCTTTGCGGGTATTGTCGTAAGCATGAATGGTGATAAAATTGGGAGTGAGATCACTGACTTTCAATCCCAAGTAATTAATGATTTTAAGAAGACAAAAATTGAGAGCAGTTACATTGTCAACAAGTAGGAGTGGAACTGCCTTTCCTAAGACATCAACGAAGATGTTAGGGCATAATTATCATGCAGGCCAATCTTCGGTATCTCTACTTTGGAGAAGGAAAGTAGTCAAGAAGAGTTCAAGGACCCAACCATGTTTACGTCTTCTTAGAGAGTGGGGGAAGGAAGGATTTTAGGCCTAGTGAAGAGTTTTATCATAGAATTCTGCAACAACTGGGAGGACGCAAAAGGCCCCAACAGGGTGATACTGGCTTGGATTCTCTTCATCTCATCAAGGACTTTACTTTATTAGATGGTAATTTATTGCATGGGAAGTTCTTTGGCAACTCACTTTCCTTTATCTTTCTCGATCACATGACGACCGTGTTATGCTATTTATTGAGGTGGGGAAGAAAAAGAACCCCGTGTCTTCATCTACCTCTAGATGAATGGACACCTTATTGATTTCACTCAATAGACCGTCAAAGGATATCATTCTGCACATAGTAGCTACAAGACTGGCTTCTTACCAACTGGGTTTGTCATATGAACTGCTAAAGTAATCCCCTAATCTAGTGGATACTATGTCTTCTTGACAATAGAAATTAATACATTCAATAACCTCGAAAACTTAATCGTACAAATCTTCCCACTTAGCAAGGAGGTGCAAGAGTGGAGGGACTAACCATCCCTGAAGCTTAAAAAATGTGAGTATCTATTAATGCTACATATTTCATTTGTCTCTTGAAATACATCGACCATTATTTTCACTACATCATCTAAACCTACTTCTTCAATAGGCACCACACATTCATTTGATTCTCAAGCCCATTTTTGGGCTTCCATGGATAATCCACTAAATTTGATACAATCGAGAGTCATCTCAACTGGAAATTTCATCCCATACTCTAAGAGTTGGTTAAAATGAGATTATAGGAATGATGGGTGATTTGTTCGGCAGAATTTGAGCACATGGATCAAATTGTGGGTCATCATTTTAGAAATATGTCATTAATATAGGTTAAAAGTGGGTTATGAGTGGTATTGAGTTTAGGATTTATTGATGGGGAGATGATACCCCGGTCAATTATGACTTGGATCACATTCTGACAATGAAAGAGGTGGTTGGTAGTATGGCTAACGGATTATTGGAAATCACAGTGGGCATCGACTTCAAAATTTTTAGGGAGTGGATGAGGGTCCAAGGGTTTGAAGAGGTTTCAGCTCAGCAAGGCCTGGTAGACTTTTGATAAGGGATTTTAGAGCTTAGTGTACTATTTTTCGGTAACATTAAGGAAAATTTATGATGGCCAAGAGGTAGAAGGTTAGGAAATATTATTGATGGTTGAGACTATAGCACTGGTGAGCTTCTTATACTTATGGGGAGGGAATTGTCCGGTCACTCTTTTCAGCTGAGATTTGACTTTGGTGACGTCTTTTTCAATATCTACAAAAGTCTCTCTAGGGGATTGAAAGTGTGGGTAATACTATCCTCTCACGGATGCTCAAATATGAGGCAAGAAGTTCTTCTTCATGAAACTGACTTGTTGCTCCTCGAAGGATTTGTTTGTCATAGTTATATCTTTTTATCTTCACCTTTATATGAAGTTACTGATTGTTTCCCCAGGATTCTTCTTAAGATGCTCTAGATCTTCACTCATAACCTCTATCTACTCATTGTACTTGTACTAAGGCATGAATTCTTGGCTGAAATCCTCCCAACTACTGATCTTTGATTCTTCGAGGGATAAAACCCATTGGAGAGTGCTTTCTTTCAAGGTTTATTATAACATCTGAGCCATTATTTCTTTAGAGGCACAAAGGAGGGTCATGGATCATTGATAGATTCGTAGATAAATAATAGGGGGTCTAGATCCCCACAACTTATTGATGTCTGACATCTTGAACTTATGATGAAGCCCGACTTTAGGATAAGGAGACATATGTGTGTAGTACATATAGTTATCGAATATCTTGACATGGTCAAACTTCTTCGACAACATCTTGTGGTCAACATTGACCTTGTTTAGTTCCTCGTCCTAAAAACCCAAGGGTACTAGCAGGTTAGCCCCTAGTTGGGCAAGGTTATGATTAAGGAGTTGGGTTTTCGATGGCCCATTGGTAGGTGGGGCACGCGGAGTATGCTGATACACTTCTGGGACCCAAATAGGATTCGGAGTGGGTGGGCCCATGGCACGAGGAATGAGAACTGCGAGTTCTTTGAGAATTTGGACTTGGTCACATTGCATCTCATGGACCTCAATTTGATGGTTGTCAAAATTGGCACTAAGGTGGTCTAATATGGTCTTCTGATCGGGATTCATACTTGGTTCTGGATCAGTGTTCTCCATGCTGAGAGTGGGAAGGGAAATCCCAAACATGGATGAAGTAGAGAAAGAACTAACGAATCTTCGGGGCAATTTGATGGAAGATGGAAGCCAATATGGAGCCTGGCCCAAATTAGGTATGTGATTGATCTGAGAGGGAAAATGGTTCAAAGTTATTTTTGAAGGAATGAGGGAGAAATATTTTGGTATTTTGTAAGTAGGAGTAAAAAGGATTTTGGTATTTTTGATTTTATAAAATAGGAGAGGAATTTCAGGATGATTATTATTAATGTTGTTATTAAGTTTTCACTTGTATTAGGTTTGCCTAAATGCAGAAAAAATGTCGGACAGGACCCGATCCTAGGAAAATAGGGTTTGAACATATGTAAGACACGATTAGATTTGTTTCCAGGCTCACGAACAAGGTATTGTTTGAAATAAATGGCAAAATAATGCAAAAAATTTAGGCAGTATGCCGAGCAAAATTTTTGATAGAGTTTCACGTGGTAATCGAAAAACTAAATATGAGTGTCCTAGGTTTGACACATATATGCAGTTTAAACAATTGCTGGGGTAGTGGAAGGGTTACCCCCTTTGGAATGAATTTTACGGTATACCTCTTGCCTATAAGGGTAATCATTTATCGGTACGTGTGGACAAGCCATTTGATACACTTAAGTGTATATTAATGGCCTCAATATATACCTAATGGGGATAATACATTTGAGAGAGAATTAGATATACTCAACATATATGAATGAGTTCCATGATATATATACCTCTCATCATCAGTTTGGTTAAGTGATGCGATGCGGGGAATATCATTTGATATACATCGAAGGTACGAGTCCAATAGAGGGTGAGATTCATATCTCTTAGGCTAACTACTTCCCATAGCGCCAACGCCCATCTCAAAGTGACCCCCAGTACGGGATAAATATTTTTTCAATATATCTATGCTCTTTGCGATGTAATGTGCCAAAATGCCTGAGTCTTAATTATCATATTATGGAGAGGGGGGGGGGGGGGGGAGGAGAGAGAGAGAGTCTTTCTATCATTTTTTTATTGGCATGATAAGTAATGGGAATACTACACTAATAAGGAGCATATAGAAATATTATGAAAATAAAATCTAGCATGGAGACTATAGTATGCATGGATACGGGTGAGTGAGTAAGTGACATGGGAATACATACATTCGAGTGTTTATGGCAGTGAGCCTATATATGGATCAACTACAAGCGGTGTGTCATATATGTAAATGAGAATATATACAAGTGTAGGGAGTGTGGGTGCGTTCTAGTGAAACCTAAGCATGGATATTTTAAGTGGTGTGTGAAGCATGTGAGTTGAGAGTGAAGATAACTCTAAGTGTGTGAAGTTTCATGAAGACCATATACAAGTGTGTGGAGTGTATAAGTGAGTGGAAAATGATATACACAAGAGATAGATATATGCAAAAAGGTAAATAGGGGAGAAAAAGGAACATATGGGTAGGTTCATATGCATACATGCAAAAATGAATAACGCCCATGCAAAAGTTGAGTCTAGTCCTCATATAGTATTCCCCAGTGGAGTCACCACAGTGGCTATCCCGAGGGTTCTTCGGGGTCCGAGGGGTTATCTCCCAAGGTGCATCCCTCATTTCTCCCCCCTTTTCTGATGTGCACATGGGATTGCGTCCTTTCTCGAGGCACTCGATCATCCTTGATGTGGGGTGATATGTACAAATAGAGTCACCAACCTATTTTGCACAAAAAAGGTAAATGAAATGTTGTTAGTTAATGACATCAAGGACAATACTGATGCTTATAAAATTAAATAGTTCAAGGTCCCGGGGACTTAGTTACGGAATGGTAATGTGTTAAGCACCCATCCCTCCCTTTCGTTCTCTCATGGGCATGTGTTAATATTCTCATATTGAACTCCATGATGCGTGTGCTTATTTTCATAATATAAATGGAGGAAGGAGTCGCACGGCTCACGTCATGGATAAAGGTCGAGCGAGTTCATCCTTAGGAGTGTTCCCGAAATAGTAATTTAAAGTATGACGTAAGTGTTTGCAAATTCACAAGTTGTTATAGAACAGTGATTGCGTATATCAGACAAGACACAAGCAAGTATATATATATAATATGAGAAGGAAAAAGTAAGAAATGTATGTGGGAGGACTCGAGTCTAGGAATTTACCCAAGATTCCAACGTAGTCTGGGGGATCAAAGCCCAATTAGTTCTAAGATAGTACGAGGTGGGATATGACAAATAAATCCAATCGGGGACTTTGAATATATGTGTGTGTAGGAAATGGTGTTTCAGTGCGAGAAAATGTGATGAGAATTCCCCATTTCGAATTTACAAGTAAACCCTATATTTCATATTTTTGGGTTTTTCTTATGAAAATAAAGTAGGGACAAATACAAATAATAAAATTTTCGAAATTAAGATACGTGATGTAATGAAGTAAAGCACTAAAGTGAAAATGACGTACTTAATGCAAAAATGAGAAAATTTAAAGACAAAGGGGAAGAATTAGACCTCCTTATGAGGACTTGAAGTGATCATGATTGTAGATGCAATGATCTAATGATGAGATGATGGTGGTTGAAGTATATAGGTGGGTATTTACTCGAAAGGGTACGAAAAGGATGGAATGAATGTGGGAAATGGGCTTTAAGTGGAACAACTCTAAAATTGAGAGAATTATCTCTGAATTATTGAGAGAGATGTTTAGGGGTACCTTTCAAAATGATGTCATGGGATCTATTTAAAGGGAAAAAGGGGGTGCCGATTGGCATGGTCGTAGAACGGCCTATCGGCATATAACCCTAGACATACTGTCTAATTATGCTGGAAACCGTACCACCAAATAAGGTGTTGACAAGATCAAGCTAGTGATAACAATGGCAGCATAAGAGTGTATATATATAGTAGAATGAGGTAAGGAGAAGATGATGAACACCAATATATAAGTGGTTCAGCCGATCTGACCTACATCCACTGTGAGTGTGTGAGTAACATCACTAAATGAAGGCACTAATAGTGTAATTATGTCACTCTCAAGATTTCTCTCTATACTGTGTAAACCAATAGAGTTTTAGCTAGGGTTGTAATTATGGATCCTTTTATAAGGTAGAGGATGACCTCTATATATAGTGCTTGGGGGGGGGTAATGTACCCCCCAAGCATGCAATTAGCATGTTCATAAGGATAGAACCAGTATGAGAATGACACCTGGCTGATCTTATATAGATAATGATGACCTTAATATTCCCTCACGTGAGGGGAATGATTCGATTGTAACTGATTTTTCCACATGTTCAAAACCTTACATGTGCTTGTAAATTCTCGGCCTTGTGTCCTTGACTGATGTAACCTCGGCCTAGACGAGTACAAGGTTAGTGGAGTCAGATGTAGTTGCTTTGTCTTGTCTCTTATCATGATGACCTCGGCTAGGAAGGTTGGCTGAGGTTAGGTAGGAGGTAGATGTAACGTAGGCTGAGGCAGACGATGATGTTGGTAGTTAATTAAACCTATGAGGCTCTACTGGTCTCGGCTATTGTCTAGCTGAGGTTGGTGTGTTAGGGGGCCAACCCTTATAAAAGATCACCTTGCTGATGGTTGTCATAAAATTATTGTCACCTCGGCTGTGGGACTGACCGAGGTTAGTTACTCTGAGTAAGAGGATGCACTTTGGTCGTATTAATCACCCCCTATCCCTTAGTATTCTATGTAATTAAATGACTCAGGGGTATGTAGATAAGGCCGAGGCTTGGTCTCTTTTAGCGTCTTGGGGCAAGATGTGGTTCCTTGAAACATGTTACTCATCAAAGTGAGTAGCGTGCTTCCCAAGGTGTGATAATTCTGATTGAGCCCCTTGGTTTCCCTAGGGCAATGATGAGTGTTGAAATGTGGGCCCCATTTGAGAAGGTTTAAAACCTTCTTTTCTTTCCTTATCTTTCTTCTTCCAAATTTCCTCCCGCCTTAGCTTTCTGCAACTGTTATTCTCTTCTCAATCTTTCCATTGTTACAATGTGCTTAGAGGTTTTCCATGCTTCTTTCTCTTACCTCTTTAATCGTACTCAATCAGGTATTGCTTATTAACCTTTCATTTTCCATTTTTGGTTGTCATTTTCGTAGTTTCAATTTTCCGACGAGTTTTTTATTTTTCGGTTGCAAGTATAGGATAGTAGTGGGTGAGTGGTTTGGGAACTGTTTTAGACATCTCAGAGGTTGTTTTAGCCACAAACAACCCTACTTTAGGTTTTCGATGAACCTCCAACGACCCTTTTTGATCTTGAGTTTGAGTTCTTTTAAGTTGTGTACCTGTTTATCTTTTATGGTTTAAGTCCTTCTAAGTGTAGTGTCGACTCACTTATGCTCAGAACCTTGTACCAAATTATAGAAGAGTTCCCATCTTTTCATGAGAAGACCTTTGAGAAAATTAGGCAAATAGAGCTAGCCTAAGAGGAAGCTCGTAGGGCTGAGGCCTTTCCTCTCAGACCCATCATTCCTCCACCTCTGAAGGTTATATACCCTGAGCCAATCGATCCTATTAAGCCTGCAGAGGTTCCTGAGAATCCCGCACCAATGTATGAGTCTGAGTGATCTTCTTCAGACCCCATGTCAACCTCTGAAGTAGGAAAATCTCTGGACTCTTTTCAAGAGGCTATGGACTATTCTCCTAGATAGGGTGGGGTTCCTGAGGAAGCCGAGGTTTCAAGACGTGCCTCATCTCACTAAGGTGCTAGAACTTCGCAAAAGTCTTCTTATATTTAAATCTTAGGGTAAAGTGTGGCATTTCCACCTCCCATTGAGGCCATTCCCCTATCATCTTCCACTAGGGATGAATTCTCTCAGATGTTTCCAGGTGGAGCTCCAACACCGGCCCAGGCCAATGTTGCTGGGGATGGTGATGACGGTGAGGAGAGTGATCTTTATACATCTGAGGCGGATGAGTATGAGCGTACTATCAGCGAGTACGACCTTCTTACTGTTAGCAACCTCTATTCCATGAATTCTGCCATTATCCTTATCAAACATCTGAGGGCTGAGAAGGATTTTGATGGCCGAGATGGAGAGATATGCATTTGTGAGCATATGTTTAAAATTAGGTTTTCGTCTTCCTATCCACCCCTCCATCAGAGCTATACTCTCCGACATAAATCTTTCCCCTTCCCACCTATCCCCTAATGGCTGGAGGGTTATGATTGGGGAAATGGTCCTTTGGAGGGGTGTCGACTACTCAGACCTTACAGTTAGGTTTTTCACTGGTTGTTATGTGCCCTCCTCTCACAAAAACCACCATAGCTATTACCACTTCTTAGCCATGAAATCAGAGAAGAAAATGTTACTGGTTACCCAAACTTTGAGCCATAACTGGAAACCTTGGTATTTATTTGTTTTCGGGGCATGGGAATTTGGTTCAAATGAGGCCTCTGAAATGTCGGTTCCAATGACCCCTCTGAAATGGGGGAAAGTCTTTCTCGCTGCCAAATTCGACCTTGGACTTAGCCTGGATAATCGTAAAAATGTTGAAGACCTTCGGAGTCATGGAGAGAAGGGTCGGCTTGTTAAATATGAACATCTGCTGACCCCCTTCTACCTATCTCTGATAGGTTTAGGGGTGGTCCCTTGGAAGACCTTTGTAAGTCTTAATTTTTCTTACATTTTTAAGTTACACATCTTATGTTTTATATCTCTGACTGAGTAACTCAGATACTATCTTTTGTAGAGCACCCAGCAGGTATACCAGACGACCCTTGAGAAATGTCTGCTCCTGGTCTTGTGAAGTTGATGGAAAAAAGGTGTGGAAAAAATGTACCCCCACCTGCCACCAAGAAGAACGTCAGAATTTCCAAAGCTTATGATACTAAAAATACAAAGTCCACGGCCGACCTAGAGCATACGAGGTAGAGTAAGGATCAGGCCAGGGATTGTGCTACAAAAAATCCCGTTGTTGGCCGGGTTTGCTCTCCACAAGTCAATTCAGTTACCAGTTTTTGCTCACTTGATAATTTGCTCTTCATAAGTGTAACCTCTGCTTTTTAAAAATTATGTCTCATACATTCTTTCATCTCACATTTTTCTGTAGGGTGTCTTGTCTTTCCATCACTTTGTTAATTGGACTCTGAAGAAGATACCCCTTACTGAGAAGGGTCAGGAGGCTGAGATGGTTCAAGCCTCTTTGAATGAAGAGGTTGAAAGGATGAAGGGAGTTGTCAAAAAGAGGGGAGATGACATTTCTAAGCTCAGAAGGACCATGACGTATCTCTGAAGGCTAAGGATGATGTCGTTCAGTCCAAGGTTGATTCTGTAGTCAGGGATGCTTTAGAAGATATTACAGAGAAGACCACCGAAGACTATAAGGTCTCTGATAAATTTGTCAGATTTGGTTCTGAATATCTTGAAAGAGGTATCAAAGCGACTGGAAAATGGGCGTCCATGAAGGAGAAAAAGTCTCAGAGCTTAAATGCTTCAGACTTTGTTGGTCTAGGCTTTAGAGATCCTCAATTTGCTCAGGCCTTACAGGAAGTTGAGGAGGCTGATGCTGCTTTGACCGAGACTGATCCTCTCCAAGTCACTGAGATGAAGACGTTGCTCATCATGATGATGGGGTTGAAGTTACAAACGTCGGCCCTAACCAAACGACTGTCGCTGTAGAGATATAGTACCTTTTCTTGTGAAGATTTTCAAATTTGTAATTTTGATTTCTCTTTTGTCTATACCACATATTTTTGTGAACTTTGATGTCATCTTGATACTTCTGATTTGTAACTCGTAATGTTTTTAATGATAATCATTAGTCCAATCTTCTTCAGATTTTATTGCTTCATACGATGTTTTTCTCGAGATGTTTCACCTATCAAATTATGATGAATACCCTCATAAATTATCACTGAACTAATGATGATTAAGGATTGAGGTCACCAAACTATGTTGTTTACCCTCAAATTTTCACCTAACTAATGATGTTTAAGGTCTGAGGTCACCATATGATGATGTTTACCCTCATAAATTACAATAAAAATAATGATGTTTAAGGTCTGAGGTCACCCTATTATGATGCTCACCCTCATAAATTATCACCAAACTAATGATGTTTAAGGCCCGAGGTCACTAAACTATGATTTTTACCCGTAAATTTTTGCCAAACTAATGATGTTTAAGGTCCGAGGTCACTATATTATGATGTTTACCCTCATAAATTACCACCAAACTAATGATGTTTAAGGTCCGAGGTCACCAAACTATGATGTTTACCCTTAAATTTTCACCAAACTAATGATGTTTAAGGTCTGAGGTCACCATTCTATGATGTTTACACTCAAATTTTCACCAAACTAATGATTTTTAACGTCTGAGGTCACGATATTATGATGTTTACCCTCATAAATTACCACCAAACTAATGATGTTTAAGGTCTGAGGTCACCCTATTATGATGTTCACCCTCATAAATTATCACCAAAATAATGATGTTTAAGGTCTGAGGTCACCATATTATGATGTTTACCCTCATAAATTACCACTAAACTAATGATGTTTAAGGTCTGAGGTCACCAAACAATGATGTTTACCCTCAAATTTTCATCAAACTAATGATGTTTA
This sequence comes from Sambucus nigra, assembly GCA_949130495.1. Classification (NCBI taxonomy): domain Eukaryota; kingdom Viridiplantae; phylum Streptophyta; class Magnoliopsida; order Dipsacales; family Adoxaceae; genus Sambucus; species Sambucus nigra. Next base: position 316,488,202 of record OX422215.1, on the reverse strand, counting down.
AGGTCCGAGGTCACTATATTATGATGTTTACCCTCATAAATTACCACCAAACTAATGATGTTCAAGGTCTGAGGTCGCCATATTATGACGTTTACCCTCATAAATCACCACCAAACTAATGATGTTTAAGGTCTGATGTTTCACCTATGAATTCACCAAATTAATGATGTTAAAAGGTATGAGGTCAGCAAATCAATGATGTTTCTCCTCATAATTCCACCAAATTAATGATGTTAAAAGCATATAGCAAAAGTACCAGCACAACATTGTTATGTTTTCATTAACATCCTCTGTATAAATTTCTACATGTATTCTGAAAGATAAGAACAACTCCAACATCATATGTAATATTTCTTCAAGTGATCGACATTCCAAGGGTTGGAGAAAGGTTCTCCTTCAAGATTTTTTAGCTGGTAGGTAACAGTCACAACCTCATCAACTACCTTTTAGGGGCTATACCAATTTGGATGGAGTTTATTTGCCTTTTCCCACGTCTTCTTTGGGATAAGGTCTCCCACAGCAATAGGCCTTCATTTCACCCTTTAATTGTAGAATCTCGCAGTTCTCTTCTCATATGATGAACGTTTTTTCTCTGTATCCTCTCTTATTTCCTCGATCAAATCAAGATCAAGTCTTATCTCTTCCCCATTTCTGAGGGTCATACGTCTACACTCTATGAGTGGGAAGTCGTATCTCTATAGGGATGACAGCTTTTGAGACATGGGCTAACATAAATGGAGTCTCTCCCATTGGTGTCCTCGTCGTCGTCCCGTAGGCACATAACATGGCATATACCTCCTCTATCAATCTTCATTTGGCCTCTTCCAACCTCTTTTTTATCCCATCAAGGATTATTCGGTTTATGACCTTGGTCTGATTATTTACCTGGGGTCAGACAGGAGAAGAGAATAACTACTTGATCCCTACTCTTTCGTAATATTTCTCTAAGGAAAAGTTCTTGAACTAGGTTCACTTGTCTGAAATGAGGGTGTTTGGAAAACCATACTTGCATATAATGTTCTTACAGATGAACTATAAGGTCTTCTGCTCAGTGATTGTGATCATTGGCTCATCCTCTACCCATTTGGAGAAATAATCAATTGCCACGATCAAGAATCGATAGTTGTTTACAGATCTTGGCAGGGGTCCTACCAAATCAATGCCCTATATTGAAAACGGCCAAGAGGAACTGATGAAGTCATAGGTTGATGAGGTTAATGAGGGATGGTGGAGAATCGTTGTCACTTATCACACTTCTTCACATACGCAGTTGCATCTTTAGACAAGGTCGACCACCAGTACTCCTGAGTGATTATCCTCTTAGATAACGACCTTCCCCCATATATGACCGAAACAAGATCCCTTATGCACATCGTGCAAGATGTGTGGAACCTCTAAAGGGTGGACTCATCTGAGCATAGGGAGTAGGAACCATTTTTTATACATGATGTCTCCTACAATTGAGAATTTGGCAGCTCAGAACCTTTGCATTCTTCTTTCTGACTTGGACTCTGGTAGGTCTCCCTCTTTGATTTATCTAATAAGAGGATCCATCCACGAGCCTCCCATATTCAAATTGAGGTAAGGTCTAGCATCCTCTTCTTCTTCAATGGTATATTTGAGATGAATTTTAATGGGTACTACTCTTCTTATGTCTTTCCTTATTGCTGAGGCCAACCTCGCGAGTGCATCGGTTCGATTATTATCTTACCGAGGTATCCTATTTATCATCACTTCCTTGAAGATTTCTAGCATCATTCTCACCCTCTTCAGGTATTTGTCCATCCTTTCATCTTTGATCTCATACACTCCCAGGATTTGGTTGATGTCCAACCTTGAGTCACTATGGACTAAGAGTTGGCCAACACTAAGGGCTTTTGCCAAAGAGAGACCTGCTATTAATGCCTCATACTCTGACTCGTTGTTCGAAGATTTGAAGTTGAATCTGAGCGCATACTCAATATTGGTACCATCTCGTGCAGACACTATCAGCCCCGCTCCACTTCCACTTTCATTGGACGACTCATCAATGAAGAGGTTCCAAACATCTTTATGTGAAGAGAAGTTTCCCTCTGATAGGGTCCCTTACTTGAAGAGGCACCTGTCTTCCTCATTCTCAACTATTATTTTTCTCTCTTTTCTTGACTCAACCTCATTCGGATCTTGGAAGACATTTCTGTCAGGTTCACCTGCATCCTTTTAACTATTTTCATCCTAATCCTCATTCCAGGAAAACTCAACTACAAAGTCTACGAGTGCCTGGCCCTTGATGGAAACCCTGGGTTGATAATTAATGTCATACTCCCCAAACTTGATGGTCGAGGTCATCAGCCTATGAAACTTTTTAGGCTTATGGAGGACCTGTCTGAGTGGGGAATCAGTGAGGACGACCATAGAGTGGTCTTGGAAGTATGGCTTCATCTTCCTAGAAGCATGTATCACAGCATAGGTTAACTTTTCAATTCGAGGGTAGTTTCATTCAGACCCTGGAAGAGCTTCACTATTGAAGTATATTGGCCTCTTCACTCCATCATATTCTCTTACTATTGCAGCACTAATGGCTGACTCTGAGACATCTATATATACATATAACTTCTCCCTCGGAATGGGCCGAGATAGGAGTAGGGCGACCCAAGATAGGACTTGAGCTACTTAAAAGATTTATCAAATTCCTCATACCATTCGAAGGCCTTTCTAAGAACGTTGAGAAAAGGAAGACACTTTTCTGTAGCTTTTTAGACGAACTTGTTAAGGGCAACAACTCTTCAGGTTAACCTTTGAACGTCTTTCATGGTTCTGGGTGTCTTCATTTCTAACAGAGCCTTAATCTTCTTTGGGTTAGCCTATATTCCCCTTTAGGTGACAATGAATCCCTAAAACATTCTTTCTCATAATCCAAAGACACATTTGTCCAGGTTGAGCTTCATTTTATACTTGTCCATGGTGTCAAAAGTTCTTTCAAGGTCGGCCACATGAGTTCTAGCCTTAAGACTATTCATTAGCATGTCATCCGCATACACTTCCATGGACTTGCCTATCTGATCCTAGAACATCTTATTTACAAGATGTTGGTAAGTACACATTGTATTATTCAGCCCAAAGGGAATGACCTTGTAGAAATAGGTCCCCTTCTTTGTGATGAATGTTGTCTTCTCTGAGTCTTCCACATTCATGAAGATCTGATTATACTCGGAATATCCATCCAGGAAGCTCATGAGCTTATTTCCTATTGTGGCATCCACCATCTAATCAATATGAGGCAGGGGAAATTATCTTTTGGGCAAGACTTGTTTAAATTAGTGAAATCTACACACATAATCCATTTCCCATTAGCTTTTGGCATAATGACAGTGTTAGACAACCACTCACGGTATATGACCTTTCTGATGAACTTAGCCTTTTCAAGCTTTCTGACCTTTTCTCTAATGACATCATACTTCTCTTTTGAGTATACTCTTATTCTTTGCTTGATTGGCTTAGCATGTTTTACAACATTGAGTTTATGTTACATAATCTTAGGATCAATACCTGGCATATCTGCATGGTTCCAGCCTAAAACACTTTGTCTCTTCCTTAAAAGCTTCACTAGTTCCTCCTTCATCTCAAGTCGTAGGCTTACCAATTTGGATGATTTTTTCTAGTTCGTCCTGATTGAGGATGATGAATTCTACCTCTTCTATGGACTCTCCCTTCTTGAGCTTTGTTTCATCTCTAGGATCAAGTGTGTCTATGTCATACGTGGTTATTTCCCTCTTATGAGCCTCTCTCTCTTCTACAGAGTTGAAGTAGCATTCACGTGACGATGTTTATTCACCTTGCACTTCCCCTACACCATAGGGAGTCGGGAATTTTAGCATTTGGTGGACCGTTGAAGGAACGACCTCCAATTCCTTGAGGGCTACTCGTCCCGTGATGAGGTTATAAGCCGAGAAGACATTTTCATCCATCACAAATAAATTGATTTTTCTGGTCAACCTCTTAGGCAATTCCTCTCACATTATCGCATCCATCTGAGACATACCCAATGGGTGAACCTTTTTGCCACTAAAGCCAATCAAGGGATGGTGATAAGGGACAAGACTAGCTCTTCTGAGGCCTAGGCTCCTCAAACAGGGCCAAAACATAACGTCTACAGAACTACCCCCATCAACGAGTATCCTATGAAGTTCACACCCATGAACCCTTTTGGTGATTACCACAGGGTCATCGTGTGGAACTAAGATAACTTTGAAATTAAGTTGTGAGAAGCAAACTATGAGGGTATCCATATCTTCCTTCTTTCTTTTCTCATGTTTAATCTCTGAAAATGCCAAGTTCATAACCTTGTCTTTGGTCACTGACTTCGCCTCTTCCACACGAGCCTTGCGATTGGATACTTCTGAACCACCCCCTTTTAGTTCTCCATAGATGGTGTTCACACCCAAAGAGATCATACAAACCCTCTTCACTGGGACATTATTGTCTTTTAGTGGGAGGTTAAGGTCATCGTCATCATCATCTGAGTCCTCAGCTCTTCTAGTAGGGGCATCTTCCCGGTACCCATCATTTCTCTTCTTTTTAGGGTCATATCTCCCCCCTTAGGAGCTCTACCATCAACATACTTTCTGAGCTTTCCAAATTTTAACATTTTCTCAATCTCGTCCTTCAGGGCAAAACACTTGTCAGTTAGATGGTCGTGATCTTGGTGGAACTCACACCATAGATTCTTGTTCCTCTTATGTGGAGGATCCTTCATCTTCTCCGTCCATCTCAGGGACCTTTCATTCTTATTTCAATGAGTATGTGTTCGTAACTCACAGTTAGAGGAGTGTAGTGTGCAAACTTGTCATCTGTAGCCCTCTTCTTTCTATCATTCTTCGTTTGGAATTTCCCATTGTTACTCCCATTCTCATCCTCATATTTTGCAGCCATTGCTTCTTCTGCAATCATGACCTTTATAGTTGTTGCTAACAGCTCGACCATGAACTTATGAGGGTCTTCAGAAAGCTTCTAGAGTAAGTTCCCCTTCTGAAGTCCTCCTATAAGGGTTGTCATGGACATGTTCTTTTCATTATTTTCAACCTCTAACGTTTCCTTATTGAACCTCGGATTGTAATCTCTGAGGATTTCATTATTGCCTTGCTTTACATAAAGCATATAGGTTGTCTTTGTTTAAGGTCTTACCCCAAAACATAAGTTGTATATAAACTGCTCGGCAAAACTCTTAAAGCTCTCAACAGAATTCTTCGGAAGATAAGCAAACCAAATATGTGCATCTCCTGTTAAAGTTATTGAGAAAGCTCATCACCTCATCTCATCGGGGATTCAATATATGTCTATTGCAGACTGATACATCTCAATATGATGCACTGGGTTGGTACTTCCATCTTACTTAGGAGGCACCATTGGTGGTTTAAATTTAGGAGGGGTAGGGAAGTTGATAATCCTTGCCCCAAATGGGGAGCCCTCTGAGAATTCCCTTTATAGTGGGTCTCGGATTTTTATAAGGTTCCCTATCTTTTCTTCAAGTCTTTGGATGGATTCATTCCATGGATTAGCAATGTCGTCCTGGCTAAGGTTGTCTCCATCCACCTCCAAGGGGTGGACTGAGGGTTCCCTAGTTGCTGCACAATGTGAGTTGTTGATCTCCCCCTGACCACAGTCTCGACCATATGGGGGTCGGCCATGACGAGTCTGATGTTCATCACTACCCCTTCGTGAGTCAGCTATGCTTCTTGATCTGGATAACCTCTGCCTCAGATCATTAACTAAGCCAAGCCTTTCACAGGACGATCCTCTACTTAAGCGATCAAAATTCGACGTTCTTTATTGTGCATAACCATCTCGTCTTTCACACTAACCCCGACTCTGTTGTATAGGTCGTACAATGTTATTTAAGACCTCATAGGGCTCCCAATATTCTTCTGGGGCATCCTCTGCCTCAATTTCATCATACATATCCTCAAGGCAAGGATTTCCTTGCCTCCCGAGGCATAAAAACCTAGGGTCAGAAACATCCCTCCTCCGTTGAGGAGTAGGTTGGTCATTTAATGGTGCCTGGGGTGGTCCCCTGGTCTCAGGATGTGGTTGAACAGCTGTCAGAGTAATCATCTCCGGTGAGAACGCAGGTGGTCTTATTATATTCAGGCTTAGATGGGCAAAATTTCACCTACATCGCTTGTTGTGTTGTAGTCGAGGACTCAAGGCTCTTTCCACCTTAACCATCTCGGACTAGAGTGGTACCTAGATGGGACTAGGTCCTCCAACTCCAGATGATGGAGGAGTTGGTGGTAACCCCGGTGCTATATGATGAGACTAGAGATTATGCAATGAAAATATTAGAGAGCTTGATACCTTAAAAGACCTGTTTCAATGGTGACACAACTTCACACGAAGGGTGAGGCCTAGTTCACCACCAGAGTCTCTGGTGAGGTTAAGATAAAAAAAGGAAGAGACGAATCTTCTCGTTCCCACGGATGGTGCCCAAATGATGATGTTGTAAGTAGCACAACCAGATAAGCTGTTGATAAGCTCAAGCTAGTGATAACAATGGCAGCATAAGAGTGTGTGTGTATATATATATATATATATATATATATATATATATATATATATATATATATATATATATATATATATATAGTATAATGAGGTGAGGAGAAGAGGATGAACACCAATATATAAGTGGTTCAGCTGATCTGGCCTACGCCCACTGTGAGTGTGTGAGTAATATCACTAGATGAAGGAACTAATGGACATAGATACAATCTCTCAAACTTTGTCTCTCTAATGTGTAAACCAACAGATTTTTAGCTAGGGTTGCAATTATGGATCCTTTTACAAGGTAGAGGATGACCTCTATATATAGTGCTTAGGGGGTGTAATGTACCCCCCAGCATGCAATGAACATGTACATGAGAATAGAACTAGTATGAGAATGAAACATGGTTGATCTTATATATATAATGATGACCTCAATATTCCTTCACGCGAGGGGAATGATTAGGTTATAACTGATTTGTCCACGTGTTCAAAACCTTACATGTTCTTATAAATGCTCGGCCGTGTGTCCTTGACTGATGTAACCTCGGCCTGGATGAGTACGAGGTTAGTGTAGTCATATTTAGTTTCTTTATCTTGTCTCTAATTGTGATGACCTCGACCAGGAAGTATGGCTGAGGTTAGGTATGAGTTAGTTGTAACGTGGGCTGAGGAAGACGATAATGCTAGAAGTTACTTGAGCCCATGAGGCTCTGCTAGTATCGGCTATCATCCAGTCGAGGTTGGTGAGTGAGGGGGTGACCTTATAAAAGACAAACTTAGTGATGGTTGTCATAAGCTTCATGTCACCTCGGTTGTGATATTGGCCAAGGTTAGTTAGTCTGAGTAAGAGGGTGCACTTTGGGCATATCACAGGTAGAATCCTAAGTTGCCATTCGGAAGTTTGAGGTAGGTTTTTCAGGAAAATAACCATAAAACACAAACTGTAAGTCAAAATTGTGAATGAGGTGGACCGTAGGAAAGGGTATTCAAGGACCTTTTAAAATCCACTGACCCACTCCCAGGTTCGAGAGTTTACCGAAGTCAAAGGGGCCCTAGAAGAGATTGTTGGTCACTAAAGAATAAATTTATGAAGTAAAAAAGATCATTTGTCAAAATTGTAAGGCTGATTCATGAACGGGATAGACTGTTGAAAACCTATTTGATGTGCTTTGAGATTTTATTTAGCTTCATTCAATTTGAAGAGTTGACCCATGTCCAACGGGGACCGAAAGCTACCGATGACATTTTAGAGTAAAGTTGGTTATTCGTCCATATTATATTGATGGCTCATCCACAAAGTAGACTGTTGGAAATGTTTTTCAGAGCCCTTCAAAGATTCATCTATCTTCATTTGAGTTGAAGAGTTGACATGGGTCAAATTGGGCCCGGGAGTGTCCACTGGCCTCCAGATCAATTTTCGGGGTAAAATGGATCATTCGTCCCAACCATAAGACCAATTAATACACGGGGTTAACCTTTGGAAAAGGGACTCAGAGCCCTATAAATATTTATTGAGCTTCCACTCAGGAGAGAATGTCAATCGGAGTCAAACGGGGCCCGGGAGTGACCAATGACCTCCAAATTAGTTTTTCATAACTAAATGGACCATTCATCATAATTGTAAGGATGATATGCATAGGGTAAGACCTTTGGAAAGGGTATTGAAATCCCTTTGAAGATTCATTGAGCTTTCACTCAGGCGAGGAAGTTAACCAGAGGAAAAGGTACCCAAGAGCGCCCAGTGGCCTCGAGATCATTTTTTGAGGTAAGATGTATCATTTGTCCCAACCATAAGGCCAATTCATGAATGGGTTTAACCTTTGGAAGATGGAATCAGAGCTTCTCAATAATTTATTGAGCTCTCACTCAGGCAAAAATGTTAATCGGAGTCAAACGGGACCTCGGAGTGCCCAATGACCTCAAAATCAATTTTTGATAATTAAGTTGACCGTTCAACCTAGTTATAAGGACAATTTTTATAGGGCCAGACCTTTGGAATGGGCATTCAAATACCTTTGAATCATTGAGCTTTCACTCAGGCGAGGAAATTGACTGGTGTCAAAGGTACCAAGGAGCACCCAGTGGCCTCTAGATCAGTACTCGGGGTATGATCTTGGTTTTGTGGTGAACAAGTGGGTAATAAGGACCTAAGGAGGTTCTTGGGGGCTCTTGGGATGGGGTGTTTATAGTTAAGTTGGATGCACATGAGGTGTTCTTTCCACTCACGGTGTTGTTTGGGAGCCGCTGGGATCCCCTCCCCCCCACGACACATTTTTAAGCCTATTTTTGCTTGTTTTTGAATTCAAGTTTTGGTCTTATCCTCAAACTAGGTTTCCCCTAGTTGTGGGGCCAGTTGATATTTGTCATGTTGGATGCGCATGAGGAGTTCATGACAATTGCGATGTCGTTTTGGGTGGCACTGGGGGTAACTCCCCCTCGCGGTAAGTTTTCAAGCCTAAGTGTGTCTGTTTTTTAATTTGTGTCCTATCCTCAAACTAGGAGTCCCCCAAGTGTGCGACTGGTTGCTCCATGGTATGTTGGAAGCACATCATGTTTTAGTTCCACTCGAGGTCGCGTTGGGTTCAACTGGAGATACCTACCCCTGGTGCATTTTTAGGCTTAAGTGTTACTGCTTTCAAATTTTTGTTTGATTTCTATCCCTAAATTGGGAGTCAGGCGACTGCGCGAACAATTGCTACATGTTACCTTGGATGTACACGAGATGTACGTGCTACTCGCGGAGCCGTTTAAGTGTCGCTGGGGGTGAGCTTTTACTGCGACACATTTTCTAGCGTAAGTGTGCATGTTTTATGTGTTTGCGTCCTATCCTCAAACTGAGAGTCTAACACCTATGCGATCAGTGCTACATGATATGTTGAATGCACATGAGGTGTTCGTTCCACTTGTGGTGTAACTCGTAGTACTGTTTGGGTTCTACTAGGGGTGCTCACCCGCGTGACACATTTTCAATCCTAAGTGTGCCTATTTTTGAATTTGTGTTTGGGTCCTATCCTCAAACTAGGAGTCCTGTGGTTTCATGGTGGTTGCTACGTATTAGCGTTAATGTACACGAGGTGTGCGTTCTACTCGCGGTGTAGTTTCGGTGCGGCTGGGGGTTCCCTCCTCCCCGTGATATGTTTTCAAGCCTAAGTGTGCCCATGTTTGAATTCTTGTTTGCCTCTTATCCTGTTTGCCCTCCTCCCCGACCCATTGCTACTGTTACGTTGGATGCATAAGAGGTGTTTGTGACACTCACGGTGCCGTTTTTGGTGTCGTTGGGGTCCCCCCCTCCGCAGAACATTTTCAAGCATAAGTGTTCTAGTTTTCATATTTGTGTCCTATCCTCAAATCGGGAGTCCCGCAGCTAAGCATCCGATTGCTACATGTTAATTTGGATACGCACGAGGTGTTCTTGCCACTCGAAGTGCCATTTGGGTGCTGATCGGGGTTCCTACCCCTCGTGGCACATTTTCAAGCAAAAGTGTGCCATTTTTTTTAATTCGTGTTTAGGTCCTATCTTCAAACCGAGAGCCATGTAGCCGTGTAACCAATTGAGATGTGTTACATTGGATGGGCACGAAGTGTTCATGCCACTCGAGGTACCATTTGGATGCTACTAGTGGTGCCCGCACCTTTTGGCACTTCTTCAAACCCAAGTGTGGGTTTTTTCAAAATCGTGTTTAGGTCCTATCCTCAAATCGAGACTACCATGACTGTTCATCCATTTGTTAAGTGCTACGTTGGATGCACACGAGGTGTTCTTGCCACTTACGGTGTCATTTGGGTGCCATTAGGGGTTCTCGCACTCTTGCGGAATATATTCAAGCCTAAGTGTGCCTATTTTTGAACTCGTGTTTAGGTCCTATCCTCAAACTAGGAGTCCCGAGGTAACACGTATGGTTTCTATATGTTACGTAGAACGCGCACGAGGTCTTCATTCCAAATTGCGATACTATTTGGGTTCTCCTAGGTTCACGCCCCCGGAGGAACATTTTCAAGCATAAGTGTGCCTATTTTCTAATTCAGGTCTTGTCCACAAATTAAGTGTCATGTGGTTGTGTGGTCAGTTTCTACGTGTTACGTTAGAGGCGCACAAGGTGTCCGCGCCACTCGCGGTGCCATTTGGGTGTAGTTGGGGGTGTTCGCCACCTAGGTTTTCAAGCCTAAGATTGCCTATTTTTGAATTCGTGTTGGTTCCTATCATCAAAATTGGAGTACCATGACTGGACAACCGAATGCTACATGTTGAGTTGGAGGTGCACGAGGTGTTCATGTCACTTGCAATGCCGTTTAGATGCTGCTAGGGGTTCCCTCCCCCATGGCACGTTTTCCAGCCTAAGGTTGATAGTTTTTGAATTCGTGTCCTATCCTTATACTAAGAGCCCCGCATTTGGGCAATCAGTTTCTACATGTTATGTTAGACGAACTCAAGGTGTTTGTGCTACTCGTTAAGCCATTTGGTTGTCGCTGGTGTGCCCCCTAGGATACATTTTCAAGCCTAGGTGTGCGTGTTTCCAAATTCATGTTTGGGCCCTATCGTTAAATTGGGAGTCCCGTAGCTGTGTGATCAATTTCTATATGTTACATTTGATGCACACCGGGTATTCGTGCCACTCGTGATGCCATTTGGGTGCCACTAGGGTTGGCCACCCATCGTGGAACATTTTTTAAGCCAAAGTGTTCCCGTATTCAAATTTGTGTTTGGGTCGTATCCTCAAACTCGGAGTTCCACGGCTTTATGGATGGTTACTACATGTTACGTTAGACACGCAAGAGGTGTTTGTGTCACTCCCTGTGCAGTTTGGGTGCCGCTGGTGCTGCCTTCCCCCGTATCATGTTTTTAAGCCTTTGTGTGCCTATTTCCAAATTCTTATTTGGGTCTTATCCTCAAACCAAAAGTCATGCCACTTAGTGATCGATTACTATGTGTTACGTTGTTGATGCACGAGGTGTTTATTCCACTTGCAGTGCCATTTAGGTGCTACTGGGGTGCCCCCGAAGCATGTTTCAAGCTTAAAAGTGCCTATTTTCGAATCAATGCACTATCCTCAAAATCGAGAGTCCCGTGATTGCATGGTCGGTTGCTACGTGTTACATTGAATGCACACGAGGTATTTATGTACATTACGATTACATTTGAATGCCGCTTGAGTTCTCCCTGCGGCACATTTTCAAGCCTAAGTGTGCGTGTTTTTGAATTCATGTTTTGGTCATATACTCAAACTAAGAGTCCCACGGCTACACGATGAGTTTCTAAATTTTACGTTGGATGCATACGAGGTGTTCATGACACTTGCGAAGCCATTTGGGTTCCACTTGGGATGCCTGCCCCACCGCATCTCTTTTTCAAGTTTAAGTGTTCTTATTTTTGAATTCTGGTTTGGGCCATATCAGCAAAATTAGAGTCCCGCGGTTCCATGACCAGTTTCTACGTGTTACGTGGGATGCGCATGAGGTGTTCATGTCACTCACGATACCGTATGGGTGCTACTGGGGGTGCCCGCCCACTCGGGGAATGTTTTCAGTTCTAAATGTGACTTTTTTCAAATTCATGTCACATCCACAAACCAAGAGTCCCACTGCTGTGCGACTTGTTGCTACATGTTACGTTAGATGCACATAAATTGTTCATGTAACTCATGGAGACATTTGGGTGCCACTGGGGTGCCCAAACCCCGTCGCACATTTTCAAGCCTATTTGTGACTTTTTTAGAATTCGTATCATGTCCTCAAATCGGAAGTCCGACAACTGTGCAACCAGTTCCTACATGTTACATTTGATGCGTGCAAGGTGTTTATGCCACTAGCGGTGAAGTTTGTGTGCCACTGGGGTCCCCCCCGGTGGCACATTTACAAGTCTAGGTTTACCTATTTCGAATTTTTCCTATCCTCAAACTTGGAGTCCTGTGGCTTTGTGATCGGTTGCGATGGTTATGTTGGATGTGCATGAGGTTTTTATGCCACTTATGGTGCCGTTTGGGTTCCCTGGGTTGTGCAAGCCCCACTACTGCATGTTTTCAAGCCTAATTGTCCCTATTTTTGAATTCTATTCGCATCCTCAAATCAAAAGTCTCGTAGCTACTCGACCGAATGCTACGTGTTCACGCACGAGGTGCTCGTGCTATATGTGGTGTCATTTTAGGTGACATCGGGGGTGCTCGCCTCCCTGTAGAACAATTTCAACAATAAGTGTTGCTATTTTTAAATTCATTTTTGGGTCTTATTCTTAAATCGAGAGTTCTGTAGCTGTGGGACCGATTGCTACGTGTTATGTTGGAAACTCCCGAGGTGTTCGTGCCAATCTAGGTTTCGTTTGGGTGTCGCTGGTGGTTCCCATCACCCGCTGTACATTTTTAGGCCTAAGTGTTCCTATATTAAAATTTTGTTTTCGTCTTATCCTCAAACTAGAACTCCCACAGCTTCGTGGCCGGTTGGTATGTGTTAGATTGGAGGCACATGAGGTGTTTGTACCATTTGGGGTACCATTTGTATGCTACGGGGTTTCCTACTCCACGCGGCATGTTTTTAAGACTAAGTGTGCTTATTTTTGAATTCATGTATTATCCTCAATCCAAGAGCCCCACGACTATTGGGTCAGTTGCAACGTGTTACATTGGACGCACGTGAGGTGTTTGTCCTACTCGCACTGCCATTTAGGTGCTCCCTACGCCACATTTTCAAGCCTAAGTGTGTGTGTTTTCAAATTTGTGTTTGGGTTGTATACTCAAACTAAGAGTCATACCACTACACATGTGGTTGGTATGTGTTACGTTGGACAAGCACGAGGTTTTCATGTCACTTGCAATGCCGTTTAGTTATCCCCGTGGGTGCTTTCCACTCGCGGCATGTTTTCTAGTTTAATTTTTCCTTTTTTAAATTCATGTCTGATCCTCAAAATGGTTGTCCCGCTGCTGCACGATCAGTTGATACGTGTCGTGTATCATGCTCACAAGGTGTTCATGTCACTCGTAGAGACGTTTGGTTGCCACTGGGGTGCCCAACCCCCACAGCACATTTTCAAGCATAAGTGTTCCTATTTTCGAATCCGTGCTTGTCCTCAAACTGGGAATCCTGCGGCTACGCGACTAGTCGCTACATGTTACGTTCGACGTGCACAAGTTGTTCGTGCCACTTACGGTGCCATTTGGGTGCTGCAGGGGGTGCCCACCTATGACACATTTTCAAGCATAAGTATGCCTATTTTCATTTTTTTGTCCAATCCTCAAACTTATAGTCCTGTAGCCTCACGATCGATTGCTATGTGTTATGTTGGACACACGAGGTGTATGTCCCACTTGTAGTTCCATTTGGGTGCCACGGGATGTGCCCTGCCCCAGTGGCACATTTTCAATCCTAAGTGTGTGTGTGTGTTTTCGAATTAGTTTCCCATGCTCAAACTAAGAATCTTGTAGGTTTGAGTTGGATTACTACATCATACGTTGGACACGCATGAAGTATTCGCACTAAACGAGATGTCGTTTGGGTGACACTAGGTGTGCCCGCTGCCACACAAAATGTTTTCAAGAATAAGTGTGCCTATTTTTAAATTTGTATTTGGGTCCTATCCTTAAACTAGGAGTCTCACGGCAATGTGACTGGTTGCTACGTGTTACGCTGTATGCGCACGATGTGTTTGTGCTAATCGTGGTGCTTTTTGAGCACCGGTGGGTGTGCCAGCCCCCACAACACATTTTCAAGCCTAAATTTGCCTATTTTTTGAATTCATGCCATATTCTCCAACCGGAGTCCCAAGACTACGCGACTAGTTGCTAAGTGTTATGTTGAATGCGTACGAGGTGTTTGTGTGACTCTTAATACCATTTTGATGCCGTTGGTGGTACATGCCTCTTGGGGCACATTTTCAAGCCTAAGAGTGCCTGTTTTTGAATTCGGGAGTCCCGCAGCTATGCGATCGGTTGCTATGGGTTACATTGGATGCGCATGAGGTGCTCGTGGCACTCTCGGTGATGTTTGTGTGTGTCCACCACCCGCATTAGGTTTTCAAGCCTAAGTGTGCCTGTTTTTAAGTATGTGTTTGGGGACCATCCTCAAACCAAGAGTCCCGCGACTGTCTGATCGATTTCTATGTGTTATGTTGGAGGCACACAAGGTGTTTGTGCCACTTGCGATGCTATTTGGATGCTGCATGTGGTGGCCTCCCACTTCGACATGTTTTCGAGACTAAGTATGCCAGTTTTTGAATTCTTGTCCTATCCTCAAACCTGGAGTCCCGTAATTCTGCAGTCGGTTACCACGTGCTACGTTGGACGTGCTTAAAGTGTTTGTACAACCATTTTCTTTCTTCTTGTGTCCCCCCATGACATGTTTTCAAACCTAAGTGCGCATTTTTTTAAATTTGTTCTTCGGTTCTATCCTCAAATCACAAGTCTTGCACCTGTGTGGATGATTTCTACGTGTTAGGTCTGATTCACACGAGGTGTTCGTGCCACTCGCAGTTCCATTTTTGTGCCCATAGGGGTGGCCGCCGTTCGTATCACATTTTCAAGCCTAAGTGTTACTATTTTCAAATTCATGTTTGGGTCCTACCCACAAACCAGGAGGTTTGTGGTTGCGCGAACGGTTGCTATGTGTTACATTGGAGCCACAATAGGTGTTTATGTCACTTGCGATGCCAATTGGGTGCCGCTTTGGTGCCCTCCCCTAAATGGAATTTTATAAGCCTAGGAGTTACTATTTTTGAAGTCATGTCCTATCCTCAAGCTGGGAGTCCCGCGATTGTGCGACCGGTTGCTACGTATTACATTGTATGATCACGAGGTGTTCATGCCAATATTGATTTTGTTTAGGTGGAGCTTTGGTGGCCGCCCCCCGTGGAATGTTTTTAAGCCTAAGTGTGACTATTTTAAAATTTTTGTTTTGGTCCCATCCTCAAACTAAAAGTCCTTCGGCTTCACGTCTGGTTGCTACATGTTACATTGGAGGCACATGAGATGTTCGTGCCACTTGCGGTACGGTTTGTGTGTTTCTGGGGGTTCCCCTGGCACGTCATTAAGATTAAGTGTGACTTTTTTAAAATTTCTGTAATATCCTCAAGCCTAGAGGATAGTACATTGAATGCGTTGGAGGTTTTCGTGCTACTTGCGCTTCAAATTGGGTGATGCTTGGGTGCCCCATGAGGCACATTTCAAGCCTAAGCGTGCATATTTTTGAATTTTTGTTTTGGTCGTATACTTAAACCATGAGTCCCACAGCTGCCCAATCGATTTCTACATTTTACGTTGGATGTGTACGATGTGTTCATTCAACTCAGAAAGCCGTTTGGGTGCCAATGGGGATTCTTGCCCCACCGTGGCACATTTTCAACCCTAAATGTGACTATTTTTGAATTTGTATTTGATTCATATCCTTAAATCGATAGTCCCACGAATGTACGACCGATTGTTACTTGTTACGTTGGATGCACATGAGGTGTTCGTGTCACTCGTGGTGCCGTTTGGGTGCTGCTAGGTGTGCCCACCCCTTGTGACATGTGTTTCAAGTCTAAGTGTGCCATTTTTTGAATTTATCTATGATCCTCAAATCGATAGTCCCATTATAGTACGATCGGTTGCTATGGGTTACGTTCAACATGAACCACATGTTCGTGACACTCATGATTCCGTTTGGGTACCACTGGGGTGCCCAACCCCCGCAAAACGTTTCTAAGACTAAGTGTGTCTGTTTTTGAATTCATCTAATGTACATAAATCGGGAGTCTTGCAGCTACACGCCCAGTTGCTACGTGTTACATTGGATACGCACAAGGTGTTCATGCCACTTGCGGTGTCTCAGGGGTGCCCAATCGTAGCACATTTTCAGGCCTAAGTGTGTCTGTTTTCAAATTTATGCCCTATCCTCAAACTTTGACTCCTTCAGCTTTGTGACCAATTTCTATGTGTCATCTTGGATGCGCACGTGGTGTTCGTGTAACTTACGGTGCCGTTTGGGTGCCCCAGTGTGTGCCCGCCCCTGTGGCATGTTTTTAAGCCTAAGTATGTTTGTTTTTGAATTCGTGTTTGAGCCCTATCCTCAAACCAATAGTTATACAGCTGTGCACACGGTTGCTACATGTTACGTTGGATTTGCAAGAGGTGTTCGTGTCACTCGGCGTGACATTGAGGTGCCGCTAGTGGTGCCCACAACCCAGTGGCATATTTTTAAGCCTAAAGTGTGCCTATTTTCTAAGTCATATCAGGTCCGCAATCCCAAACTCCCATTTCTATGTAATCGATTGATACACATTACGTTGGATGCGCACAAGGTGTTCGTGCTAATCTCGGTTCCATTTGCGTGCCATTTTTGTGCCCGCCCTCGCGACACATTTTTAAGCCTAAGTGTGCCTATTTTAAAATTTGTATTTGGTTCCTATCCTCAAACCGAAAGTCATGTGACTTTGTGGATTATTGTTATGTGTAATATTGGAGATATACCGTTTGGGTGCTGCTGGGGGTGCCCACTCCCCGTGGCACATTTTCAAGCCTAATTGTCCCTATTTTAAAATTTGTGTACTATCCTCAAACTAAGAGTCCCGCAGCTATGCAATCAGTTGCCATGTCTTACATTGAACGTGCATGATACATTCCTGCTACTCACGTTGCCATTTGGGTACTGCTTGGGTGCCCCCTACGGCACGTTTTCAAGCCTAAGTGTGTGTGTTTTTGTATTTGAGTCGTATACTCAAACCAAGAGTCCCAACGTTGTGTGATTTGTTGCTATATTTTACGTTAGACACGTCAGAGGTGTTTGTGCCACTCAAAGTGCTGTTTGGGTGCCGCTGGAGGTGACCATTCCATCGTGGCACATTTTTAAGCTTAAATGGGACCGATTTTTAATTCGTGTTTCTGTCATAGCCTCAAATTGAAAGTCCCGCGGTTATGCATCTAGTCGCTGCGTGTTATGTTGGATGTGGACGAGGTTTATGTCACTCATAGTGCTGTTTTGGTACTACTTCGTGTGCCTACCCCCCGCGATATTTTCAACTCTAAGTGTGCCTTTTTTGAATTCATGTACGATCCTCAAATAGGGAGTCCCTCTATTGTGTGTACTATTACTACGTGTTATGTTGGACCCGCACGAGGTGTTCGTTCCATTCGTGGTAGCATTTAGGGGCCATCGAGGTGCCGACCCCCGCAGCATGTTTTTAAGACTAAATGTGCTCGTTATTGAATTCATGTCCTGTACTTAAATTAGGAGTCCTACATCTACGTGACTAGTTGCTACGTGTTACTTTGGATGCGCATAAGGTGTTCATTCCACTCACGGTGTCATTTGGGTGCCACTGGGTGTGCCCCATCGTGGAACATTTTCAAGACTAAGGTTCTTATGTTTAAATTTATGTCTTATCCTTAAACTTGGAGTCCTGCGGCTTCACGACTGATTTCTATGTGTTATGTTGGATGCACACGACGTGTTCATTCCCATTGTGATGCCGTTTGGGCGCCAAAGGGTGTACCCATACCCTTGCGACACGTTTTCAAGCCTATGTGTGTCTGTTTTCAAATTTGTGTTTGGTTCCCATCCTCAAACTAGGAGTTTCGTGGCTGCACGGACGATTGCTGCATGTTACGTTGGACACGTAAGATGTGTTTATGTTACTCGCGGTGCCATTGGGGTGAGTATGGTGGTTCCCCCCACAGCGGCATGTTTTTAAACCTAAGTGTGCCTATTTTGGAAGTCATGTCCTATCCTAAATCTTGGAGTACCACTACTGTGCAATCGATTGCTATATGTTACGTTGGATGCACACGAGGTGTTCATACCAATCCCTATTCCATTTGGTTGTTGCTTTTGTCCCTGCCCCCGCGGCACATTTTTATGCTTAAGTGTGCCAGTTTTTAAATTCGTGTTAGGGTCCTCTCCTCAAACTGGAAGTCATCTACCTTTGTGGCTGGTTTCTACATGTTACGTTGGAGGTTCATGAGGTGTTCGTGCAACTGGTGATACCGTTTAGGTGCTGCTGGGGGTGCCCAATCCCCGCGACACGTTTTCAAGCCTGAGTGTGTTGTTTTCGAATTGGTGTACTATACTTAAACTGAGAGTCCCACAATTGTGTGATCGGTTGCTATGCGTTACATTGAATGTGCTACTCGCATTACAATTTGGGTGCTTCTTGGGTTCCCCATGCGACACGTTTTTAAGCCTATGTGTGTGTTTACGAATTCATATTTTGGTCCTATAATCAAATAAAGAGTACCACGGTTGCACGACTAGTTGCTACATTTTATGTTGGACGCATACAAAGTGTCCGTGCCACTCACGAAATTGTTTGGGTGTCGCCGGGGGTGCTCGCCACACCGCGACACGTTTTCAAGCTTAAGTGTCTATTCTTGAATTCATGTTTGGGTCACATCCTTAAATGGATAGTTCGACAGCTGCGGAACCAGTTTCTAGGTGTTATGTTGGATGCGCATGAGGTGTTTCTATCACTCGTGGTGCTGTTTGGGTGCCGCTGGGGGTGCCCGCCCCCCGTGGCATGTTTTCAAATCTAAGTGTGCATTTTTTCAAATTCCTATTGGCTCCTTAATCCGTGAGTCCCGCTATTTTGTGGCAAGTTGCTACATATTATGTTGGACACGCACGAGGTGTTCGTGCCACTCGTGGTGTCATTTGGTGCAACTGGGGTGCCCGACCCCCACATATCGTTCTCAAAACTAAATGTGCCTATTTTCGAATTTGTGTCATGTTCTCAAATCTACTGTTTTGTTGCTACTCAACCAGTTGCTATGTGTTCATGCCATTTGTGGTGCCGCAGGGGGTGCCCCCACCTCTGATGCACATTTTCAAGCATATGTGTGCCTATTTCAAATTTATGTCTTATCCTCAGAATTGGAGTCATGCATCTTTTTGAATAGTTGCTATGTGTTACGTTGAATGTGCACTATGTGTTTGTTCCACTTGCAGTGCCGTTTGGGTACCATAGGGTGTGCTCGCTCCCTGCAGCTCGTTTTCATGCCTAAGTGTGCCTGTTTGAAAATCGGTTTCCTATCCTCCAAATGGGAGTCTTGGAAATTCATGACCGGTTTCTACGTATTACGTTGGACGCACCTGAGGTTTTCGCACTACACACAGTGCCATTTGGGTGTTGTTGGGGGTACCCGCTTCCCCATGGAATGTTTTCAAGACTAAGTGTTCCTGTTTTCAAATTTGTGTTTGGGTCGTTTACTTAAATTGGTAGTCGAGCAAAAGCGCGGTGATAAGAACCCAAAACTGTACAATTTATACCCCGAATAGACGTACTTTAGTTCCTAATTCTCGACAATATGGGTCTTATGCGCTTAAATGTTTATTTTCTAGGTCAAATTGTGCATAGCAGAGTTCAAACGCTTAAATAAAGACATTTGTGTGCAATATGGTACTAAATACCCTTGTTCCGTATCCTAGCCTAGCCTAAACCATCCCTAAACCTACCTAAACCATGTGTGTGTTTTGTTTGTCCCTTTTTAATATTTTTAATATTTTTATTTTTTGTTGTTTTATTTTTTGGATTTTATTTTAGATTTATTTAGGATTTCTAGTTTTTATTTTCTATTTTTCTATTTTCTTTTTATAATTTTATTTTATTTTGATTTTTATTAGTTTGTAGTTTTATTAGGATTAGTTTTTAGAAGTTTATTTTTAGATTTTAGATTTTTAGGACTTTAATTTTCATTTATATTTGAAGTTTTCATTTCTTTTGTTTTATTTTAGTTTTTATATAAGCTTAGGCTTTTTTTTTAGTTTTAATATATATTTTTTGATTATTTTTAGTTTTTTTTTTATTTTTAGTTAGATTTTATTTTTTTAGTTTTAGATTTATTAAGTTTAGTTGAGTCTTTATTATTTTAGGTGTCCAAATTAAGCACACACACACATAACCTAATTATCCTACAACCCACTCACACTCAAACACATCGTATCCTACATACTACCAGCCTACACCCACTCACACCCAAACCACACTCCATTATCTTCAACCTCAAACCTCCCACACTCTCTCTCCTAAAACACCATAACCATCCAACAAACCTTATAGCAACCTCTCTTCTCTCTCATCCCCGTCTGCCTCACAACCCCAAACCAACACATACCAGCAAACCCAAATCCCTCTTACCCCGACTCATGCAGCGCACCTCAGACCTTAACCCATCGGCGGATAACGAAACCCCGGTGACCACCGAGACCGGCGTCCCCTACTGCACCTCATCCCGACGACTGATCCCCTGCACTAGCTCCGCCACGTCCCCTACTGTGCCCCTACCACCGCCGACCCTCCTCATCACCCCTTGCTCGGACATACCCTCCCGTCGGCAACCCAATAGGCCAAAATCACATATATCCGACATCCAAAAGGCTGGCGTCACTCCAGCGTCATTCCGGCGCTGCCAACCACCCCGACACCCCCTGACCCAATCCTACACCCCCTTTCCGGATAACTATAGTCCACAACCCATATTCCCAGCAACCTTCCTCCGACCATGCTAAGATCCAACCCGAAATTGCACAACTGCCCCATACCACCATTTGAAAACCAAAAACCCATTTCCATCTTCTCTGGACCATTTTTACCCACGACTTCTACCTACCAAATGCAAACCAAAGTCCCCACTTGTGCACATGTGTTACATCCTCTTTTAACCCCAATTCCAAAAATTCCCCCCAACTTATCCCCACTCTCTCATAACCTCACCATCCACATGGTCCCTTGCCATTTTTCCTAATTTACCCTCACCCAATACGTTACACACCCTCTTGAACCTTTGTGTACCCAATTTATCCCCATGCTCCATACCTACTATAAATGAAGATGAAGAACCCATTTGAAGAAGAGGAGCTTTTAGATAGGAATTTCTAGAGAGAGAATTGTAGAGAAAAACACCATTTGTAAATAGTTTTATTTTATTCACTTATTTTTGTTAGATATTTGTGAGAATAAATATTGTAAGAGAGTTAATTGAGTGGATATTTAATTTCAAATCACTTGGATGCTCAATTAGAGGGATTGTATGCTTCAATTTGGAAGAGTAGAGTTCAACTTTCTCAAAAAGATTTGGTTTGATTGTTCTATTCCCTTATATTTTATTTTTGTAGCCTTGATTATTAATTTGTCAAATTTCATATCAAGTTAGTCTAATCCCCTTTCAAGGGGTGGGGGGAAACCCTTATTTGATGTTATTTTAGTTTAATTAGTTTGATTACTTAAAATTTCCCTTGAATGTAATTTTTGATTCCTCACCCTTAAATTTACGCCTCGAGAGAGGGTAAATGATTTTCGAGAGAAAATCGAAATTCTAGTTATAATACCCATTTTAGATTCGAACCAGAGATATGGAGTTTCTTAAGTGGGGTATTATAACTTGAATTTCAACTCTAAATTTATTTTCTAAGATTGACATAAATTTTAATTGATCGATCCTAGCGGGTGATTAATTAATAGGAGTGTGGATCTATTCTCTAGAGTTGTGGGGTATTAAACTTAATTTTCTAAAAGGTTAGTATTAAAATTACATTTTCAACGAGAGTTGATTTGTAATTTTGATGTTAATTTGGGACAATTCAATTAATTAAATTAATTAGTTAGAATATGTAAAATGTTTGGTGTAATCCCACTCCTTGATTGTTCTCACAATTATTTACCTCACTTTATCTCTTATTTTTGTTTGGACTTTATTTTTCATTTGAGTAACTTTCTAGTTAGTTGTTATCATATCACATTTAGTTTAGTTTAGTTTAAATCATCACCTCACCTTATTTTTTTAATATTGAAAAAGCTAAAAAAATTTATAAAAAGTGGAAAAGCACAAAAAGAAATTAAAAAGTGAATTACAAATGAATTTGTCTCTAGCTTACCCCCTTGGAAGTGGATTGATACCCTTACTTTCCTCTACAATTGAGATTATTATATTTTGTAGGTAATTTGAGGATTTTGACTAACTTGTCTCTAAACAACGACTATACATAAAAATTCAAGTTATCAAATGGCGCCGTTGCCGGTGAGATAAAAAGTCAAAGTTATCAAATGGCACCGTTGCCATTCTTGGGAGTGTGAAGCACTTGGTGAGGATTTCAACTTGTAGTTCATTTTTTTTTTGCACTTTATCATTTTTTGTACTATTTTTATATTTTTAGAAAGCTTTTATTAGGATTTTTATCATTGCTTGTATTGTGGTGCATAGGGACACTTTTATTTTATTTTTCATTTTAAAAATTATAATAATAGAAGACAAGCGTGATAGGAAAACCGGACAAGGTAAAGAGAGGGCGTCCATTGGTGAGGATTTATAAGCCTCTCTACTTTTGGTTGGTAGGACTCCTGGGGCCGACTGAGTTAGACATGATCTCCCCCCGGTCGACTCAAATTTTTCGTCACCTCAGGGCCTAAAAATCGTGGGAGGTACATTTCTCTAACACTCGTGCCTCTCCTGTTAGCGAGTCAATTCTCTTGTGTTCACGTACGTGATTTTATTCTAGAATTTATTTTCCAATGGTGTGATGAATTAATTGACTAAGACCTACACCCGGTCACTCACGAGAAGGGATTTCATCACCCGACTCACTCGCTTACCATTATGTGCTATCCTAGCCATCACTAAATTTAAAATCAATCAACTAGGTAGCCCACTTGGAGAACATTTTTACAAAGGCAATCACAAAGATAGTTCCGTGATTTTTTATCGCCCACGGACTTAATTAAAATTTGACAACCCTCTCACTAATTTTGAAGATAAAAATTGGCTATGTGCTAATTAGGATTTTTCCTTGACTTGTGTGTGTGTCCAATTCATTTTTAGGTGGTCGATTTTAGTGAGTTCGTGCAAATTCAGAGAGTCCATATTTTCCCCACCTTTTCTTCCAAAAAAATCCAAAAATATTTTTCTTCCTTTATTTTTCACAAAAATCCAAAAATATTTTCTTCTATGATTTTTATAAAAAATCCAAAAATATTTTCTTTGTTTATAAAAAAATCCAAAAATATTTTCTTTCCTTTTGAAAAAATTTAAAAAACTCCAAAAAAAATAAAAGTTTCCCTCCTCATGGTCGAAGAGCGTCCTTTACGGGACTACTTTGGTCATTTTCCATTGACATGTGACACATGTCAGAGTGATCCTGAGCCGTCTCTTTATGATATTTTTAGTGGTTTCACCTCTCTCACGAGTGCCCTTGACACTCTTGACCCGTCCATGCACGCACCTCATTTTCCATCACCCTCGGTGTCAAGTGTTGACGTGTCTCATCCTTTGTTGTGCACCCAGTGTTATTATGCCGATCACATGTCCTATGAGTGTCCTTACTTGTCATATCCCTACAAACCCACCATGGAACACGTGTATCCATATGACACTGTTTTGGAACCCACCTTCGCCCATTGTCATGATATAACAAATCCCGAGTTGTGTGAGTCCCCGAGCTATTCGTTGAGGCTTGATCACCCTTCCACATAATACGAATCCCAACCCGATGTTGTGGATCCTCACACATTCCAACAATCGTCATTGCAACCTTGTGCACCCGTTCACGATCAGTTCCCTCATTACGCACCCCATGTGTATCAACCATTTGTCCATCACGAAAGCGATTCTTTCGTGTACGATGAACTTGGCCCCACTCCACACACTTCATTTGAGCATTCTCCATACACTCACAATAGTAGCGTGTTGTGTCCACCTCACCCACTACCACCACCCGTCACTCAACCACCTCTATCCACATCCGCTCTCGAAACCCTCTTGCAAAAGTTCATACTCGAGCAAGAGCAAGCCACTCAAATTCAAACTCAAGCTTTCCAAAGGCTTGAACAATGATTAAATACATTGGGGTGTGCAAGAGAGTCGGACATTCCCATGGCTCCACCCATTGTTGCAACCGTGTGTGATGATGTTGTGTCCTCTTGTGACACATATTTTGAGTGTGACTAACCCTACCACCACGATAATCTCGAAGTTGAGACCATTCCATGGTCCGGGACCTAAGCCGACAATTGTGTTGACTTACCTTTCATTAGTGAGCCTGATACAATCCCACCATGTCCATCGGAACCCACACTTGAGGTTCCCACTCCCGTAATGTCCAAAAATATGCCCAAGCTTTTACCTTATCCCTCAATTGCATATGTCTCTGACATGCCCATATCTTTTAGGTTAGCTCCGGCTACGAGTGTCCACCATTTTCCCGAGATAGAATCTGTGATAGTTCCTAACTATCTGGATATGGATGATGTCCCACCATGCATGTCTCATCTTGTGCCCATTATTTCTAGAGATTCCTCTATCTTCGATCTTTGTGCCTTGTCTTACCCACCCACCACATTCCCAGATACTACACTTATGGAGAAGTTGACCACTCCATCTTTGGAAACCACACTCCTTTGTGAGTATTCTTTTACTCCTCCCAATGAGTGTGTGTCTCCAATTCTTAAGTTGGATAATCTCCCTCCACCGTTTATCCCACCTGATCCACCATTTATCCCACCCTTTACCCCACCCATTGTTCCTTCCACCCTACCACTTGGTTTGGATCTTGATTTTACACAATTCAAGTTTCCATCTACATTTTTAGATCCTCACCTTAAGCCATCCACCATATACGAGAGTATATGTGGTGATACTCTCCACTTCTGTGACACCGAGCTTGTTATTCCATGCCCACCACTCTCTTGTGGTGTTGATTTCTTCCCAAGACAACTCCATGGAGTGTCACAGCGCTACCATTATCATCGCCCATTTATAGAATGATCGTGTGATTTTTCTGAGGCCCAACCCATTCCACTTTCTACACCATTTTGCCTCCCTCACCAACTAGAGCAGCATGCTTATAGGGCCCTAGTTGCCCTCACCTTCCGGCTCAACAAGGCTCGTGAATGATGCCTGTTCAACCTCACCCTTTTCATAATCCCCACCCGCCCATGGTCTACCGATGCTTTGCATCGCGCGATGCATTTTTCCATACAAGTGCATTGACCCGTTTTAGCCTTTATCCAACAAGACTGACGCTTCAGTCTTGTTTGGGGGTGATTTTCATCACCCAATTTTTCTGCCACCCCGCGCCAACATAGATCCTATCCTTAGGATGAGATTTCATCGGTCTGGATGAAGACATTAAATTTAGCGCTACCGGGAGGCATCCCGCATTTCTTGTACTAGTCTCATCCTGTTTGGGGTGGTGTTTCACATCACCCAATGCTTTATCATGCTTATAGACTTGTACAGATTTTTTCTCCCTTCTTATTCAGGTTTCATTTTGGCTTCATCTGTCCACTTCATTAGCGGTTGATTCTGGTATTATCTTTCCAACCTTATGCTCTCCATTTTAAAAATCATTTTAATTAACATCGAGGACGATGTTCCTTTTTGTTTAGGGCTGGGGAATTTTTTTCAAAATCGTACCTCTTTTGAAAAAAAATGGATTTTTAAACCTGAGTTTAAAAATTTCGTCAAGTTTCTTTCATCTCAATCATTGATGTGAATTTTCAATCATCCATCTTTCAAAGTATAGGAATCAATCTAGAGAATATTTTTTCTAATAGCTTATGTAATACGTATCAAGGAATTTTTCACCATGAATTGCTAGACTCAACAAAATTTGCGCACTTATCACGTCAATACGATTTAGAGTTGAGGAGTACTACAATTCTAAAGAGAACCTTAAGTATCACTAGTGGAGACTTTAGCCCATGAGATTTATGCCTTTCACCCTTATTGACTGTCTTACGCAATCTTAGAGTCACAAGTTCATGCAACTTCCTTTGGGTCCGCACTTAAATCGTTTCATGATCTCATTATCCTTCATTAAAAATTAGTTGATCACTGAGAATGACATCACTTTCGAGTTGTAAGAAATACGTGTCTTGAAATTTGTCCCGATCACCACACTTTCATTCATACACTCACCCATCACACTGCGATTCTTTTCCATATCACATTTCCATTAACTCACCCATTACCTTTCCTATTCTACCCTATTCACACATATTCCCCTCACGCTCACCAATAATCTCCATTTATATTTCATCCATCATTTAAAAAAAAAAAAGAGTGTGATTTCAAATGTAAATGTCTTCATTGTTGGTTTGAAAAGTGAGAGAAAAAGAAAAGAAAAAAAACATAAAAATAGCAAAAGGAAAAGAAAAAGAAAAGAAAAAGAAAATAAAAATCGAAAAAAAATAAAAAAAAGAGAAAAGGAAAGAATGAGAGTTTGTAGTTAGTAGTTGGTTTTGAAACAAAGACATTTTGAGCCTAAAGTGTATACACTCTTCTCACATAACACATCCATCATATCACCATCCTACCTCATATCATCATATATCCTTCCCATCTCATTTCCCTTCACCCACATTCAACCATGTTTTCCCCTAGGTGTTCGGTCAAATGAAAGTCAACGTGGTGAATAAGTCGATGTTCTCACTATAGTGATTAGCATATCTTTCATGAGATCATTTTTCTATCTAAGTGTTCGTTCTTTCTTTTGTGTGTGTGAGACGTTTGAACTTGATTACATTTACTCACCCCCTCACACACAAGAGCAATACACTTACCCTAATCTCGAGGGTTCATTTGAGAGAGATATATCCGTGAGATTTAAATTTGAAGCGTTGATTCCGAAAAGGCAATCTAGGAATTACTCTTGTGATACTTAACCCTTTTTGACTTATTCACACTACACATATTAAGTTCTAGGAAGGATGTGCCTTGAGTATTTACTTAGCTAAATTTTTTATGCACTTCTAGCTTGTATATCTCAAAATATTTCTCATATGATGGATTGGGCGACTATTCTATGTCTAATAAGAGATTGACTACCTTTTAATAAATCATTACAAATAAGAATTTTGTGGTTATATTCCCTGCAAACCCTCACAAGACACAACTCGTCCTGTAGGGTAACCTATAGGTTTAAAGGCTTGTTGCACATGCTAAGTGCAATCACAGGTGACCGCGAAAGTGGTACACTTTTGGTTACTTATCTTTCTCTTTCTCTCTATCTTATTGCTCGAGGACTAGCAACACTCTGTTTGGGGGTGGTGTGATAAGCACCCAAAACTGTACAATTTATACCCCGAATAGACGTACTTTAGTTGCTAATTCTCGACAATATTGGTCTTATGAGCTTAAATGTTTATTTTGTAGGTCAAATTGTGCATTGCAGAGTTCAAACGCTTAAATCAAGAGATTTGTGTGCAATATGGTGCTAAATACCATTGTCCCGTATCCTAGCCTAGCCTAAACCGTCCCTAAACCTACCTAAACCCTATGTGTGATTTGTTTTTCCCTTTTTAATATTTTTATTTTTTGTCGTTTTATTTTTTGGGTTTTATTTTTGATTTATTTAGGATTTCTAGTTTTTATTTTCTATTTTTTTGTTTTCTTTTTATAATTTTATTTTATTTTGATTTTTATTAGTTTTTAGTTTTATTAGGATTAGTTTTTAGGAGTTTATTTTTAGGACTTTAATTATCATATCACATTTAGTTTAGTTTAGTTTAATCATCACCTCACCTTATTGTTTTAATCTTGAAAAAGCTAAAAAAAATTAGAAAAAGTGGAAAAGCACAAAAAGAAAATAAATAGTGAATTACAATTGAATTTTTCTCTAGCTTACCCCCTTGGAAGTGGATTGATAACCTTACTTACCTGTACACTTGAGATTATTATATTTTGTAAGTAATTTGAGGATTTTGACTAACTTGGCTTCCAACAACCACTATACACAAAAATTCAAGATATCACGCGGCGAGTTTCTGTATGTTATTTTGGACGCGCACAAGGCGTTCATGCAAATCACAGTGATGTTTGGGCTCCACTGGGGTACAACCCTCCGCGACATGTGTTCAAGTTGAAGTGTGCTAATTTTTGAATTCGTGTCATAGTTACCAATCAGGAGTCCTGTGGTTGTGTATCTAGTTGCTACATGTTACGTTGGATGCACACAAGGTGTTTGTGCCACTCGCGGTTCCGTTTTGGGTGCCACTGGGGTACACCTCCTCCCCCCCCCTCCGCATCAAGTTTTGAAACCCAAGTGTATCTATTTTAAAATTTGTATCCTATTCACATTGAAAGTCCCACGCTTATGGGATCGATCGATTTGTGCTACATTGGATGCGCACTAGGTTTTTGTGCCACTCTCGATGTCGTTTGGTTGTAGCTGGGAGTGCCTGCCACCCACTGCAGATTTTCAAGCCCAAGTGTGTCTTCTTTGGAATTCATGTGTAGCTCCTATGATCAAGCTAGGATTCCTTAGTCTGTGCGATTGATACCTACGTGTTATGTTGGAGGTGCACGAGGTGTTCGTGCCACTTACAATGCCGTTTGAATGTTGTTGGGGGTGACAACACCCCGACAACATGTTTTTCTGCATAAGTGTGCCTATTTTCCATGTTGTGACCTATCCATAAATCGAGATTCCCACAATGGCATGATCAGTTTCTATGTGTTACGTTGGACGTTCTCAAAGTGTTGGTGCTACTCACATAGCCATTTGGTTGTCCCTGGTGGACCCCGTCCCCCCTGCCCATTTTCAAGCGTGAGTGTGTGTGTTTTTGAATTCATGTTTAGGACATATCCTCCAATCGGGAGTCCAACGTATGTGCGACCAGTTTTTGTGTGTTATGTTGGATGCGCACGAGGTCTTTGTGCCACATGCGGTACCGTTTGGTTGCCGTTGGGGGTGGCTGCTCGATGTGGCCCGTTTGGAATCATAAGTGCACCTATATTCAAACTCGTGTTTGTATCTCACTCTCAAACCTGGAGTCCTGAAGCCACGCAAATGGTTGTTATGTGTTATGTTCTATATGCAAGAGGTGTTCGTGTAAATCGCACTACCGTTTGGGTTCCGTTGGTGGTGCCCGCCCCTACGGCATGTTTTCAAGCATAATAGTGCCTTTTTGAAGTCATGTTTATCCTCAAACCAGGAGTCCTGCGACTATGTGACCCATTGCTACGTGGTATGTGCGACGCACGTGTGGTGTTCGTGCCAATCTCAGTTCCATTTTGGTGCCCCTTGTAGTGCCTTCCGCCATGGCATGTTTTTAAGACTATGTGTTCCCTTTTTCAAATTCTTGTTTGGTACTATCCTCAAGCAGAAAGTCCCCATGGCTTAGCGACCGGTTTCTACGTGTTATATTGGAGGCACATGAGGTATTCGTTCAACTTGTGGTTCCATGTGGGTGTTGTTGGTGGTGCGTGACCGTCGTGGCATGTTTTGAAGACTAAGTGTCCTTTTTTTTGAATTCGTGTACTATCCTCAAATTAAGATTTCCACAACTGCATGATCAGTTTCTACGTGTTACATTGAACGTGCATGAGGTGTTCTGCTACTCATGTTACCATTTTGATGGAGCTTGGTTGCCCCCCTTTGACACCTTTTCAAGCCTAAGTGTGCATGTTTTTTAATTCTTGCTTGGGTCGTATACTCAAACCAAGAGTTCGACAACTGCACAACAGTTTCTACATCCTACGCTGGATGCGTATGAGGTGTTCATGCCACTCCCAGAGCCGTTTGGGTGGTGCTGGGACTGCGACACATTTTTAAGCTTAATTGTGCCAATTTTTGAATTTTTATTTGGGTTATATCCTCAAATTGAGACTGCTGTAACTGCATGGGAGGTTGCTACCGGTTACATTGGATGCACACGAGATGTTAGTGTCATTTGTGGTGCCATTTCGGTGGCACTGGGGGTGCCCCGCGGAGGCATGTTACCAAGTCTAAGTGTTCTTTTTTTTGAATTTGTGTTTGATCCTCAAGGAAGGAGTCCCATTGCTACGCAATTGGTTGCTACGGGTTACGTTGGATGTGGACAAGGTGTTCGTGCCACGCGTGGTGCCATTTAGGTACTAGTGGTGTTCCCGTCCCCACAAGATGTATTGAAGCCTATGTGTGCCTATTTTTTAATTTGTGTCTAGTCCTCAAATTTGGAACTCCTATAGCTGTGTGACCATTTTCTACGTGTTATGTTGGATGCGGACAAGGTGTCCGTGCCACTCGCAGTGCCGTTAGGGTCCTACTGGGTGTTCCCTCCCTCCCCGCGACACATTTTCAGGCCTAACTATGCCTATTTTTTAATTTATGTCAAATACTCAAACTTATAATCCTAAAGCTTTGTGAACGGTGGCCATGTATTTAGTTGGAGGTTCACGAGGTGATCGTGATACTTGCGGTGGCATTTGGGTGCCGTGGGGTGTACCCACCCCCCGTGACTCATTTTTAGGCCTTAGTGTGCCAATTTTCGATTTCATTTCATATCCTCAGATCGAGAGTCTCGAGGA
Source organism: Sambucus nigra (assembly GCA_949130495.1). Taxonomy (NCBI): domain Eukaryota; kingdom Viridiplantae; phylum Streptophyta; class Magnoliopsida; order Dipsacales; family Adoxaceae; genus Sambucus; species Sambucus nigra. The sequence goes on along the minus strand of OX422215.1, from coordinate 316,457,447 downwards.
TGCAAGACCAAATGCTATGTGTTATGTTGGATGCGCACTAGGTGTTCGCATTGCACGCGGTGCTGTTTGCGTGACGCTTGGAGTGCCCATCTCCACGCAGAACGTTTTCAAGAATAAATGTGCCTATTTTTTAATCTATGTTTGTATCCTATCCTCAAACCGGGAGTCCTATAGTTGCACTGTGTATCGGTACATATTACGTTGGATACGTAGGAAGTGTACGTTCCATTCACATTCGTGTAGTTGCATGGTGTATCGGTCAGTTGCTACATGTTACGTTGGATGTGCACAAGGTTCTTGTTCCACGTGAGGTGTTTTTTCGGTGCCCGCCATCGTGACACATTTTTAAGCCTAAGTGTGTCTATTTTCCAAATAGTTTTTGGGTCTTATCCTCAAATCGGGAGTCTGTGAATATTTTATCGGTTGTGATGGGTGACTTTGGATGCCGAGGAGGTGTTTGTGCCACTCACGGTGTTGTTTCAGTTCTGTTGGGGGTGCCCTTCCTCCGCGGGACATTTTCAAGCATAAGTGTGTCTGTTTTCAAATTTGTGTCATATACTCAAACTGGGTGTTCTTTGAATGCGCGATTGATGGCTACATGTTATGTTGAACGCGCACGAGGCGTTGGTGCTACTCGCGGTGCCGTTTGGGTGCTGCTGGGTGTGCCTCCCCCATGACATGTTTTCAAGCCTAAGTTTTCCTATTTTCGAATTTGTGTTTGGACATATCCTAAAACCGAGAGTATCGTGGCTATGCAAATGATTCCTACATGTTACGTGAGACCTGTACAATGTGGTTGTGCCACTCGGGGTGCCATTTGGGTGTCGCTGGATGTGCTCGCCCTTGCGTCACATTTTGAAGCCTAAGTGTTACTATTTTCTAATTCATTTTGTGGAACCCTTCTCAAGCCAAGAGTCCTTTGTCTATGTGTTTGGTTGCTATGTGTTATGTTGGATGCGTAAGAGGTGTTCGTGACACATGCGATGCCGTTTGGGTGCCGCTGGGGGTTCCCTCATCCGCGGAACTTTTTAAGCCTAATTGTTCCTATTTATGAATTTGTCTTCGCTCATATAATTAAATTGGGAGTCCCATGGCTTCACGATCTGTTGCTACATGTTATGTTGGATGTAAATGAGGTGTTCGTGACACTCACGGTTCCGTTTCGATGCCACTGCTGATGCCTGCACCCCGCCTTCAAGCCTAAGTGTACCTATTTTTGAATTCATGTTTGGTTCCTATCCTTAAATCGGGAGGTTCACAGCTCCGTGGTGGGTTGATAAGTGTTACATTGTATGTTCATAAGATTTTCATGCCAAGAGCGATGCCATTTTGGTTCCACAGGGGACGCCTCCTCCCCCCCCCACAACATGTTTCTATGCCCAAGTATGTCTATTTTTGAATCCGTATCCTATCCACAAACTGGGAGTCCCGTGGCTATATGTTTGGTTTCTACATGTTACGTTGGATGCGAAAGAGGTGATATTGTCACTCGTGGTGCCGCTATTGGTGCCCGACCCCATAGACCCTTTTTAACTCTAAGTGTACTTATTTTCGAATTTGTGTCCTATCCTCAAACAACGAGTCCCGTGGATGCATGATCGGTTTCTACGTGTTACATTGAATGCATACTAGGTGTTCGTTCCACTCACAGAGATGTTTGGTGCAACTGGGGTGCCCTCCCCCACGACACAATTTCAAGACTAAGTGTGTCTATTTTCTAATTTGTGTTGGGGTTATGTCCTCAAATCGGAAGTCCCGCTACCATGAGACTAGTTGCTACATGTTATGTTTGACGCTCATGCAGTGTTTGTTTCACTTGGGGTTCCATTTGGGTACCGCGTGGGGTGCCCACCCTTGCGAAAAATTTTCAAGCTTAAATGTTCCTATTTTTAAAGTGGTGTACAATCCTCAAATTGAGTGTCACGCGGTTGCGCAACTGGTTGCTACATGGTATGTCGGATACCCATAGTACATTTTCAAGCCTATGTGTGCCTTTTTTAAATTCTTGTTTGTGTCCAATCTTCAAATCAGAACTCCCAATGTTGTGCAGTCAGTTGTTACGTGTTTCCTTGGATGCCTATGAGGTGTTCGTGCCACCTGTAATGTCATTTGGGTGCCATTGGGTATGCCCCCTCGTGACACATTTTTAAGCCTAAGTGTGCCTATTTTTAAATTCATGTCTTATCCATAATTCGAGAGTCCCGCAATAGTGCAATCGATGGATACGTGTTATGTTGGATGCACTTTGGGTGTTCATTCTACTTGTAGTGTCTCTTGGGTGTCATTGGGCATGTCCTCACCACATGTTTTCAAGACGAAATGTTCCTATTTTCAAATTTTTGTTTTGGACTTATCCTCAAACCGAGAGTATCACGAATAAACAGTTGATTGATACATGTTATGAGGGACCTGTACAAGATGTTTCTGCCATTCACGATGTCATTTAGCTGTCATTGGTGGTTCCTCCCTCCACGACACATTTCCATGCCTAAATTTTTCTATTTTTTAATTTGTATTTCGGTTATATTCTTAAATTAGGAGTTCCGAGGCTACGCAACCGATTGCTATGTGTTATGTTGGATGCGCATAAGGTCTTCGTACCACTTGCGGTGCCGTTTGGTTACCACTGGAGGTACCCACCTTTCAAACCAATGGGTGCCTTTTTTGAATTCGTGGTTGGGTCCTATCCTTTAATAAGGAATCATGTGGTTGTGAGGCGAGTTTCTACGTGTTATGTTGGAGGCACATGAGGTATTTGTGCCACTTGCAGTGTCGTTTAGGTGTCGCTGGTAGTGTCTGCCGCCTGCTTTTAAGCATGAGTGTTCCCCTATTCGAATTCATATTTGGGTAATATCCTCAAACTGGAAGTACCACAGTTATGAGATTAGTTTCTAATAATTACATTGGATGCGTATGAGGTGTTCATGAAACTCGTGGTGCCATTTGGGTGACACTGCGGTTCCGGCCCCTACTGCACTTTTTCAATTCTAAGTGTGGCTATTTTCGACTTTGTATTGGGTCTTATCCTCAATCAAGAGTTCTACGACTGCAAGAAGGGTCGATACGTGTTATTTTGTATGCACATGAGGTGTTAATTCCACTTAAGGTGCCAGGTTGGCAGTCACTGGGGGTGCCCTCCTCCTGTGCACATTTTCAACCCTAAGTGTATCTATTTCTGAATTTGTGTCTGTGGCCATCCAAGGAATTCCTGTCACCCTTCTATCCCTATTTGGGGGGGGGGAAGGAGCGGGAGAAAAAGGTCTCATTCCCTTTTTATCTAAGAGATCTTCGATCGTCATTGGTGTGGGATAAATGTAAAGAGATGGAGTCGCCAACCTATTTTCCACAAAATAGGCAAAAGAACATGTCGTTGCCTCAATAGAGAGGCATTGAATATAAAATTATTATTACAAAACAAATATTTCGAAGGTTCGGGGACTAAGTTATGGAATGGTAACGTCTTAGGCACCCATCCCTCCCTTTCGGTCTCTCATGGGCATGTGTTACTGTTTTCCTGTATTTCTCCATATAGTGTGTGTGCGTGTGTATATAAATGGAGATCGGAATCATCCAAATCATACCATAGAAGCATAGAGTGAGGTAATCCATAGGAATGTTCCCAAAATAATATTTTGAAAATACAATGTATGAGTTTATCTAGATATCGATCTACATATCCCCAGCCCTACCTGTCGGTAGGTAACCCTAAGAACACTACCGATTGACAGGGAAATGGACTACCAATTGACTGCCTCATGCAGATTTTTTCCAAAAAATGGTCGTAGAACACAATCTGCTGATCCAAATCGGGCACGGAGCATACCATTAAAAATTCAATTTAAAGACCTTGAAGAATCCTCTAGGTTGATCTCAGGTCCAAGAGTTGACTTTGAGTCAAATGAGGCTTAGAATTGCTCATTGGTCCTTTGGAGGGGAGATCATCAATTGAAAATGGATCGTTCATCCGAATGCTAAGTCATGATTACACACAGGGCAGACCGTTGAAAAGGTTCTGTGAGGTAATTCAACGTTCTAAAGAGCTTTTCCCAGTTACGAAAGTTGGATTTGGTCAACCGAAGCTCGAAAATACCCGGTAAGCTTTTGAAGTAAATAGGTCATTCATGTGTGTTGTAAGTTTGATTTGTACACAGTCTTGATCATTGGAAAGGGTATTCAGTGCCCTTTAATGATTCATTCAGTCTTATTTGAGTTGAAGAGTTGACTTTGGTCAAACTAAGCCCGAGAGTGCTCGGTGGCCTCTAGATTAATTTTTTAGGAAAAGTGGTCCCTTCGTCTGAATTCTTATGTCATCTAACGCACAAGGTGGATCATTGGAAAGGTGTTTATGTGCCCTTTTAATATTTAAAGAACTTTTTCTCAGACACTGAAGTTAATAGGGGTTAAATCAGGGCCCGGGAGCGCCCGGTGGCCTCCAGATTGAATTTTGGTGCTAAAATGGTTCGTTCATCTAAACTGTTATGCCCATTCATGCATGGGGTGGACCATTGGAAATGGTATTCAGATCCCTTCGAAGGTTCAAAGATATTTCACTCTAGTGATAGAGTTGACTGAAGTTAAATGGGGCCCGAGAGCACCCTATGGACTCTATATCCATAATTGGAGTATAACCTGGGGTGCTTACTGAAATGGGGATGTGATAGGGACCTAAGGAGAGACTTAGGGGTTCTAGAATGTGGTGTCTATAGAACCCCTCATTGGTTCAGCTTGGAACAAATGAAATCCATCGAATATACAATACATGATGTTTTGGAAAGAGGTCAATTTTGCAGACCAAATGGGACAAGGATGACCAATTCAGAGGGTTGAGGTCAATTCTGAGGACCTTAGGGATGAGGATAACCGATTCAGATGGTTGAGGCTAATTCTAAGGGATTAAGGTAATTCTGGGGGGTGGCCGATTCTGTGGGCTGAGGTCGGTTATGTGGGCTTAGGGTAGGGAGATATCAATTCTAAAGGTCAAAGCCAATTCTGAGGGCTTAAAATTGAAGCAACCAATTCAGCGGGCTGATTTAAGTCTAAGGGCTTAATTAAAGGCGACCAATTATAAAGGTTGAGGTCAATTTTGAGGTTTTTAAGAGGAAGCATCCAATTCTGAGGGTAGAGACCAATTTTGTGAATTTCAGTAGAGGCAACCAATTTTAAGGATAGAGGTTAATTCTGAGGACCTTAAGTACAGGTGACCAATTTCTAGGGGTCGAGGTCGATTATGAGGACCTTAACTAGAAGTGAACAATTCTGAGGGTCGAAGCCAATTGAAAGTTGGGGTGACCAATTCTGAGAGTCGAGTAAAGGTGAAATATTTTGAAGGTCGAATCAAATTCTGAGGGCTTATGTAGGGATGACCAATTCTTAGGGTCGAATCCAATTCTAAGGGTTGAGGTAAAAGCGACCAATTTTGAGGGTTAAAGCCAATTCGTAGGGTTGAGGTAGAAGCGACCAATTTTGAGGGTTGGAGCCAATTATGAGTGCTTAAGTAGAAGTGACCAATTCGGAGAGTCGAATGCTATTCTAAGGGCTGGAGTAGAAGTGACCAATTCTGAGGTCAAAGCCAATTCTTAGGGCTTAAGTAGAGGCAACCAATTCTGAGCGCCAAGGTCAATTATGAGGACATTAAGTAGAGGTAACCATTTTTGTAGGTTGAAGCCAATTCTTAATGCGTTAGGTGATTTATGGGGAATAATTTTCTCAGGAAAGTTTAGAGACTCCACTGGGGAAAAGATATTAATCCGAGGATTGGGTGCAACCTTATTGGGGAATTTTTTTCAATTTATATGCTGTCCATTGGAGACATTACTGGGGAGACATCCAATTGATTTTGGGAATTCATCGGAGAGATAATTATGGGGGAAAATGAGGTATTAATTCAGTTGGGGATTTGAGAGGATTAAAAAAACTTTTTCTTGGCGTATTTGGAGTGGCAAGGTAGGGTCCCCTAGCATTGGGTAGTTAGAATGCCTTTGACTCGTTCGAGTTGGTTGCGAACAAGAAGACTCTTTTGTGTGAGACTGCTCCCCATTGGTCCTCTAGGGTGGTGAACCCTAGTGTCTACGTTAGTGCTAATGACCATTGGAATTTCTTTTTTCTTTATTGGTATATTTTTTTTTTGACAAGGGGTTTTTTCCTTTGGCTTTGAGAGACTCATATATCTATGAAGAACCTACATTCTTGGGGGATGATGGGGTTCAAGGACATTTGGATCACCTTTCTCCGTTGGTGCGTTAGGTGGTTTCATCAACTGACTTCGGTAGTGTAGCATCTATGTTCGATAATTTTCCTCTGCATTTAGGGGAGAGGTGGTGGGATACTACCCACACTATTAATTTTGGCTTTGGGAGATGGTAGTGACTCCCATCGATATACATAAGCTATTGGTCTAGAACGTGGGTGGGGGGGGCGGCAAATAGAAGTGTACCGAACTTTACGAGTGACGCCGACAGTTGTGGAGGCGGAATTAGTATGTGTGTAGGATAGTCTTTTTGGACTCCATACGTTTGTCTCTTTTGAAGGAGTTTTTATTCAGTCAGCAGATTGATGAGACTGACGGGCTGCAGGCATGGTAAATGGTCTGATTATTCATTCTTTTGCTGCTGGGAGGATTCTTAGTGGTGACGAGTGGCGACGTCGTCCAGCTTTGGTTTTTTCCTTATTTGAGGGTATTATCGAATATCCCTCTCTCTTACTGGGTGAGCCTAACTTTGGCGACCCTTATTTATCTTTGGATGCATTCAGTTAGTGTTATTGGTAGACCTTTACTCGCACCACATATATTTTGGAGGTATTCTTTCTTTTTGCATTTTTCCTTTATGCAATTTATTTTTATTGACGATCCTTTGTCCTTTACAGACATAGTTTTATGAGGTGATTGGGCTTAACACCCAATTAATAGGTTTGAAGGATGAGTCTATTGTCGACTTCTTCCGTATGTACCGGTGGCGGAAGTCCAATCGGTAGTCTAGGCGGTCCTTCTCTTTGGCGACGTGCGTTAAGTATTGAATGGCCTGACGAGCAATCGGGTAAATTCCTCTTTTCTTTTGGAACCATATTTCTTTGATGACCTTTTAAGATATTAATTTTCTATTGGGGATCATGGAGGTGACCTTCTATCCATGAGGGACACCCATCCAACATATGGGTGTGACCGGGGGGAATGCGCAGTCATGTCATATGTTCATGGATTAGTTCGACTATTGCTGGTACTGGGGGAGAGAGTAGTTCGACAGGTGGTGGAGGAAAATGTGATGGTGACACCTACAAGGCCCTCGAGATATATGAGGTGAGAGCGGGAGATGTCAGCGATGGTTGGCAAGCCTTATTCGTTGTATACCGTCACGATAGGGACCAATGATGATCTGGATTTTGTATCGAGTTAGTTGATGCCACCTACCATATATGAAGTTATGCGTCTTCCCCTTATAGTTTCCAGTAGGGGAACGAATCGACTAGTGAGGTATGCCCACAGCGCAGGTGGTGCATCAACATTGGTAGAGGCGACGACATCAAATATTTATTTAAGGATGGATCCTCCTTCCTATAACATCAGAAGACCTCATGGAGGATTGGTGAGTATGCTACATCGCTCAATGTTATGGACCCAGAGGTGCTGGGGATGACAGAAGATGTCCTTCAGCCAAAGGTATACCATTCATTTCTTTGACATTTATTTTTTTGATTTTTTTTTGCCTTAGATTGGTTGACTTTCTATTTTTTTGTTTTTCTTATAGAACGTCTGGGTGTCGACTACCCGTCTAAGGGACATTCGTGATTTGGCGGCTTTCACGAAAGCTTATATCCAAGACTCCGTCCAGGTTCCTTCTTGGTTGGTGCCATCTTCCTCATCTAGGTAGGGGTCTGGTTCAGGGAGCAGAAGCTCGTCATCTCGTCGTCGAGGAAATCCTGTACACCGCAGGGACAAAGGGTTTTAGAGAGGGAGAAAAATAATGAGAAGAGCAAGAAAGTAGGTGAGAAAGGGAGAGAGCATGTTTTTGGTCGGATCGGGATAAGTCCCATTATTTTTGTGTTGTCCTGCAATGCAAATGTAATAATGCAATATACATGTAATGGAACCAAGTTTTTATTAATTTATCTTTCCTGTAATGACCTAATTCATATGACCTTTTTACTTTGTTTGTTCATACAATAAAAAGGATTTAAAATAAATCGAGGAAAATTTATTTTAAAAGAGTATAAGTAAAAATATAGGAAGAAGGAAGTTAGAATAAAAATTCTTTTTATGAAGTTTTTAATTTTGACAAAAAAGGAAAAAAGGTAACTTTCCAAAAATAGGGGGTTATCGATCAACATACCCCTTGTCTTGCTTATCGGCAGGTCAGTCCAATCTAATCAACCCAAGGCTTTGACTACACTTTCTTCAACTAATTGGTCCTTGATGGGGTAGGAGTTCCTCCGAATTTTGCAGGACCTTTGTCTTTGGCTAAGCTTTACAAGTATTAAAAAAGGAAATTCTGGAGTATTTTCTTCACCCATCCACATTTCCTTTCTCTTTCTTACTTCTTTATTCTTGTCTCATCATTTTCATATATAGTTCTTCTCAAAAGTGTTGAAATCACTTATTACCTAAAAATCATAGAGGTTATGTTCTTATATAATGTAGATAATGATGCTTTCAAATGCATCGAGTTTCCTATGGTGAAACTGGCCTATTGAATGGAATATGCTGATGGTGGTGCTATAATTCAGGTACCCCGAGGATGATGTCTTTCTCTTTGGCTTGGAAAAAGTCTATCCCACTTATGAAGAGTTCTCTTCCATATTGGGGTAAATCCCAATGTTGCGGCAGCTATGCTTGAATTTTTTTTCTTTCTCGTAGAGAGTTATTATAAGAACTTCTCCATATCTCACCCTCAACACCTTGGTCATTGGTTATGGTAGGAATGATCTCTCTCTCACTTATGCTACATTATGTGCATCTGTAGGATGTTGGTGATGCGGGTTAGGCCTGGGCCTTTATCCTTGGATTAACTTTATAATTACTGTTAGTGACCAGGGAATTGTTGGTTGACCCATAACTTGCATCCATCACTTTTTGGATGTCATATCATCGCAATCCTATGGTGGTGATACAGGTAGAGACCCTGAATGGTCTAGATGCTTGGCGATAAGGTCGGTCTGACTTTATGAGGGGCAACCCATTTATGACGATCATGTAGTTGTGGGAGAGATTTCGTATGGAGGTTCAACCTGAATATCCCTTGGTATTTATTCCAAACTTCTTTACTTTCTAGTTAATTAGTGTTGTATTGAATATCAAGATCTATGAGAACTGGTTTGTGGAGCATGGGGCACGAGGTTTGCGTTGGTCAGTGCCTTGGTGGGGAGAGTTGTATCCCATTCTAAAAATGAGGGAATGCCTATATGTTCAGTTAGTTGGCCTCCAGTATACTTCTTCTTACTTTACCTAGTGGCTTCTGTGTCACTTTGGTTGGGAGAAGATTCTTCCACCTCAGACACTAGACTTCTTTCCTAGGGAGGATTTGACAGAACGTTTGCGCATTCTGTGGGAGAATCGTTGACTGTCGGCCCAACCTTCCCAATCTGTTAGTAGATTTTTTCATGTTTCGGAGGTCCACATGAGGTTGTTTTGGAGGAGGTTAGTGGGTAAAATTCTGGCCAAGGAGACCGAGTAGAGGTTGTTCGCCATGTTTGACAACATGGAGGGAGGTGTTGTGGTTTTTCCTAGGCTGTTCCGGGTTTTCCGTTCCATGAAGCGCCTTCGGTATTCCATCAAAGCAGGGGAAGTTTGGAGAGCCCAAGATATAGATCATGGTGAGGATGGTTCTTCTGGCAGCTGTGGGTAGGATCCCTAGGGCATTTTATTTATGAAGCTTTTGTATGGTGTTTGGTTTTGTATCGAGTTGTGTTGAGGTATGAATAACTCTGGGAGTGTTGTTTTAAGAGTTGATTGGCTTGTTTTTGTTTTGTTTTTAGGTAAAGAATAAGGTTTAGTTTAAGGGGGAAGTTATTTCACTCCCTATGCCGATGTAATTCTAAAGGAATTTTTCATTAATGAAATAATGATAAATTTAATCATATTGTTATGCCTCTTGATGAGTTTTGAATTTGAATTATCTATACCAATAGATAAGGCATACATAATCCTTTTGTTAATGTAGATTATAAAATGAACTGTCTTTCTTGGAGATTGGAAAAGAAAAGCATTTTGTGAAAAAGAAAGGGGTCATGCTTATATGAAGGGTACGAGCTGCCTATGTACCTCTAAAGGTTTTGAATTTTTTTTTAGTTTCATTTTTGGAAGTAATTTTTTTTAAGCGGATTAGGCCCCACATAGTTCTGAGTAGAGGGAATTGAAGAATGTTTTTATAGAATAGAAGGGAGATGAGAACAGTCGTGGTGTGTCAAGATTTAGTACTAAGGGTGGAATTTGTTGAGGCGGTGAGCTTCAAAAAGGTTTTCCATATAGTTGAAATTCTATTTCTTAATATAAATTCTCGAAGATCTCCCCTTGCCCTAATCAGAATAGAGCTATGCCAAAACCAAAAATAATTCTGTAGTCTTGATATTCATGGAAAATCTTCCTCTCCAATGGAAGTTAAACATAGGCTTGTGCATATATTTCAGTAACATCTGGAAAGGCCTTCTACATGGGCTAGAAGTCCGGTTCCCCGTCTCTCATGTGGATTATGATTTGTCCATTGATCAAAGCACATACTCATGCTTCAAACAATCTATATAAGAAATTTTTATATTAGCAAGCTGATTGAACGTGTAAACCATCTCAAACTAAGACCTATCAATATCCAAATGGAACAGATTAGAACTTCTCCTAGCATAGTTTTTGGTGCAAAATGAAATTCATAGGATATATATATAAATATATTTGAAGTACGAATTATAAAGATAAATATTTGATGGGATTCGATTCATTTTAGTAATACACAAAACAAATAAGATTGATTATGTATCACAATTGCATTACTACATCGAAGGATTTTACCAGATTCGGTGATGACACTGACGGTAGTATCTTTTTTTTACTTAAGTCCCGATGCTTAGTTTCCTTTTAACTTAGTACTAACTTTTTTTGTCCAATTTTCTTTCTTAGTGATGAAACCTTCATATGTCGATCCTACAATGAAGCGAAAGAAGAACCTATTCGATCGTAATCTATCTTGAACTTTAGAAAAAGACAAAATAGTAAAGAACGAAGTGATCAACTGAAAGGGGGAGAAGGGTTGGAGTTATAAGTTTTTAAGTGAGATCTTTCATTCCAAGTTTTCATTTTCCCCCATTTTTCTAGATTGGAAATTGGGTTGATCAATTGTCGCGACGGATGACTACCAAAAATCCCTGCTTTGATTGTTTTTGAAAAGCGCCTTCTCCTTTCTGGTTAGTTTAAGGGGTGAGAGGTGGCGTGGAAAAACTATTATGATTCTCATTTCTCTTTTTACTAAAAAGGGGAAAATGGAAAAAGGTTTATTATTCATTTTCTTATAGACGAAAAACTATCCAAATTTATGACCAACCTGTCTTTTTGTAATCTTACAACGAAAAGGAGTTTTTTCATTGTAAATTCATACGGAGCAATCAACGAATTTTGACAAAATACAAGATCTACATGACCAAATTTTCCTATTCAAAAGAAGATATCTCTTCTTCTTCATTCTCAATCATTTTTTTCCTTTCGAGGTTGGTGAGATAACGGTGCCACCAGATAAGATCTTCTTCGTGATGTAAGGGCTACTACAATTGGTCTATAATTTCCCTCTTGGGTCCCAGACGGGTTCTACGATTTATTTAAAGTCTGAATCACCTACTTGAACACCACGGTCCTTAACTCCCTTATTGAATGATCTTGTTTTGGCGATGGTACGCTTGAATATGATTTAGAAATTTCAATATCCTTTCTTACAAGAGTGATAATTTTTCAAGACGGCTTCAATGACGAACTTCCTTACTGATTTTGATTTCAAGAATGATGGGTAGTGAAGGTATTTCTAGATCAATAAGTAGGTCATATTCCATGCCATATACTAGAGAGCAAGGGGTAGCCCCAGTAGATCCTCAAATTGAAGTGAGATAACCCCAGAGGGCGTACGGGTTCGATCGGCCCAAACTCGATAGTTTTTTTATCATTTTATTGATCATTGCTTTGAGGTTATTAATAGAGACATTGGCTTCACTATTGGTTTAAGGTCAGTAGGGATAATACTTTGGCCTATGGATGCCATAATCATCGACCAGTTTCGTGACTTTTGTCTCGGAATATAACCCTTTGTCTAATATCAGCTCGTGTGGGACCTCACATCGACAGATGATATTTTGTCGGACGAACTTGGCCACCTTTTTGGCATTCAATACTGCATATGACTTGTCTTCGAACCATTTGGTGAAGTAATCAATGGAAACTAAGCTGAATTCAGGATCGTTGGAGTCCTTGGGTGTAAGCTTCCCTATGATGTCGATGCCCCACGTGGATGACGTCCATGGAGAATTCATGTTGTATAATTCTCGAGGAGGAAAGTATGGGAGGTTAGAAAACTGCTGGCATTTAAGACATCTCAGAACATATGTGGTGAAATACTAAACCATGGTGGTCTAATAGTAACCTTGTGGGATGACTTCTTGGTGAGCATATGGCCATTTATGTGGGGTCCGCACTCCCCACCATGGATTTTATACATCATATCATCAATTTCAGGACTTGTGATGCAGTGTAAGTGGGTTCCATTGAAGTTTCTCTTGAACGGTGCTTTATCGTAGAAAATATATTGGGAAACCAGTTTGTGGAGGGTTGCTCGGTCTTTCTTATTAGAATCTTGGAAATATCTATCGTGCTTTAGGAGGATCTAGATGTCATAGTACTAGCAATTTGTTATATCAAGATTTTCTTTTATGATGAGATCAATGTGGTAACAGTGGGTTTATTTATCTTGCTTTTGATCTAGGAAGGGGGACATTTTTATTCTTTCGATCATGACAATCGCGGAGGATAAGGTATCAAGGGCATCGAGTAAGTTATTTTTTACTCGAGGAAGGTAATGGAATGTGATTTATTAGAATTAGGAGGCCAACTCTTCTGGGTGAACATGAAAGTCTAAGAGTTTCTCGTCTTTGACTTTCCATCTTTTAAGTACTTGGCTGATGATGAGGTCTTGTAGACATATAAGAATCAAATTCCTTTCTTGAGGGTGACTTTGAGGCCTACCGTGCATGCCTCATATTAGTTCATGTTTTTGGTGCAGGGAAAATCCACATTTATGGCAATCAGAGTGTGAAAACTATCAGGGGAAATTAGGAGTAACCCGATGCCATATCCTTTCTTGTTGGTGGCACCGTTAAAGAACATTTTCCACCGAAGGTTTTCTTGATAGGTACAAAGGATATTTTCATCCGAGAACTCAAAAATCCAAACATCTGTTTCTTCTATACGGTAAGCAGCGAGGCAATAAGAGATTCCTCTTCCTTTTATAGCTTTATGCGTGACATACACAATATCAAATTTGTCTAGTAGCATCAACCATAGTTCCATTCAGCGAGATAGGGCAGGTTTCTCGAGTAAGAATTTGATAGGATCCACTCGAGACACAAGTTTTACGGGAAATGAGAGCTTGTAGTGCTCTAATTTTTGGGTGACCCAAATAAGGGCGAAAAGTGCTTTTTCCAAGGCAGTGTAATGAACTGTGTACCTATGAAATTTTTTATTGGCATAGTAGATGGCTTTCTCTCTACGAGACTCTTCAAGGTATTGGGAAAACAAAGCCCTAGTTGCAGAGTCTCTTACGATCAAGTATAGGAGTAAGGGGAGATAAAACTATGGTACCAAACTGTAGGTAGGGTTTGGTATTTTTTGATCCAGTCAAAGGCTTCGTGGTAAGCTTCATTCAAAATTTTGGTTGAATCATTTCAGAGGAATTTGAAGATGGGTTCACAAAAAGAAGTCAATTGGCTGATGAACTGACTGATATACTGTAATTTTCCAAGGAATACTCAGACTTCTTTCTCTATTCGGGGTGGTGGCATTTTGGGTATGGCTTTTAGTTTGGCATGAGAACCTTCCATCCCTTTCTCATTACCATGAATCCTAAAAGTTTCCCTTTGGCAGCGCCGAAGACACATTTATGTGGGTTAAGTCACATCGAGTATTGCCATAGTGGCCCGAAGAACTTCTGTAGAGTGGGAACATAACCTTCTCGGGTCATAGACATGATAATCATATCATCCATTTAGAGCTTGACTTCTTTGTGTATCAGATCATGCAAGATAGTTTTGGCAGCCCTATGGTAGGTACCCCTTTGTTTTTTCGACCAAATGGCATAACGGTGTAACATAATGTTCCCAAAGTGGTTATAAATGTGGTTTTATCTTAATTCTATGGGGGCATCTTGATCTGGTTGTATCCGGAAAAACCATCAAAAAATGACTTGATGGTGTGATTGGACATGTTGCCCACAATCATGTCGATATTGGGTAGCGAATAATTATCCTTTGGGGAGGCTTTGTTCAATCTCGGTAGTCAAAGCACATTTAGACATTTACTCCTGATTTCAGCATGTGTATGATGTTGACTAGACATGTGGTATATTCGATCACTTCGATGAAGTCTACGTTCAATTGTTTGACAACTTATTCCTTAACCTTGAGAGACCATTCAGTGTGGAGCTTACGTAGTTTCTGTTTGATCGATTTTCTTTGTGGGAGCGGTTGAATCTTGTGTTGAGCGATCTTGGGATCAATGGTTGGCATGCCATCATATGACCATGTGAATAAATCCACAAATTCTTCCAATAAGTCTTTAAGTTGCGCTCACTCATGCTCGTCAAGGGTATACCCTATCCTAATCTCGCACATATGGCTACTAGAATCTAGTTTAATAACAAAAATTTCATCTTCATTAACTTAAATGCGGTTATGTTATTTGTTATTAAACTTATTAAGATCAGTTAATAATTATTCATTTGGAAAATCATCATCATCAAAAGCTTAATTAGAATCAAGACAATTAATGTAAGGCACAACAAGATATTCAAACTATTTATTTATTTTATTATTAGTAAAAATAACGTTGAGAAACTTATACAAGGAGGGTTCAATTATATCAGAATAGGGAGGAAATAGAAGAGGAAATGGGATACACATCAGGATTGGGTGGTATTTTAGTTACTGGAACCGGCACAACATTCTAGTTGAGGAGAGGTGCATCAACATCTTTGATCATGCGGGATGGATCTGATGATTCAGGTCTTGATTGGATCATGTAAAGTGTCATCGCTAGTGTCTACAAGTTGAACGAATTCTCAGAGTCACTTCCCTCAGAATATCCGGTGAAAACTATGGTCTTATCCAAGAGTGGTCGCACATGATGCTGGGAACTTTCATCCCATAAATTGTTGTCTTGAAAAAATATATCCATTCATGGCATCATATTCTTATCCACGTGATCATACCACAGTTTGGGAAAGCCACAAAAGGTGAAATATTCGCCCTCTTTGATGAATCTTCGATTCAACGAATCCCTTGAGGTAGTCTTGACACTTTCTTTCCTTCACTTCAAACGAGGTTGGCGAAGCCATCTGAGTTGCATTTTTTATGGTTGATAACACAAACCGCAAGCAGGAAAGGCTTTCTTCAAAAGTATTGGTTCAAGTATTCCCTATTGTCGTAATCCCAACCCTAGTCCAGGAATGAAGTGCATTTTTTCAAAATATGTATCACATTGACATTGCCATGAGGGGTGTGTTCTAGACAAACTTTGTCTTTGAAATTGTCCCATGCTGGGAGCGGAAGCAGTTCGACTCGAAAACCTGAGAGAATGATATCATTTTCCCATGTTATATCTCTAGTACCGATTACTAGTGCTTGCATTCGTAGTATTGTCATCATCGTCCAAGATGGTGATGACATGCCCATTGGCAATGAACTTCAATCTCTGATGGAGGGAAGAAGACAAACCCCTGATACTATGCAGCCATGGAAATCTAAGAAATTGATTTAAACAAATCGGGATATCCATTACTTGGAATTTAATAATTATATTTATAGGGACATCACCTATTTTAAGATTTATGGATCCAATCACCCCTCGATTAGTATTGTCTAAGGCCGCACAACAATAGAGGTCAGAGCAAGGTCGCTCACTTTTAGTCCCAAGGAATTGAGGGTTCTCAACGGGCAAACATTAAAAGATAATCCATTATCGACAAGCGAAAGTGGGATGGTCTTTCCCATTACTTCAAGAGAGATATTGAGAGCATAATCGTGATTTGGATCAATCTTAGGGACTTCTTCTTCAGATAAGGTGAGAATTATTGTATAGGTTATAGATCCGATAAGACTCACTACTTCTTCTGGCGTGGTAGAAGGAGGGACGGTGGGTCTAATGAGTAGTTTGATCAAGGAATTACGGTGCAGCTGGGAAGACATAAAGTGTCCCCACAGTGTGATGTTAGCTTGGGTTTTCTTCAATTGATTGAGGATCTTTCTCTCCTCGAGGGTCATTTCTGACATAAGAAGATTCTCAACACCTTTTCCCTTATCGATCGCTAATGACTACTAGTTTAGGACCTACTAATACCGCCCTGATATAATCATATGGTTCAGAGAAGAGGGGAAAAATAAAAACCTCGTTTCCTCAACTATCTCAGAATGCTCGATCACCTTGTTGATTTCTCCTACGAGCTCCTCAAACGATATCATTCTACATATACTGTTATTAGGCTAGTATTGTTTGCCTTTTCATCTTCATCTGATTATCAAGTTCATCCCCCATTCGGTCAACGACATTAGATTTCCATGAAAAGTCAATGCACTCCACAACCTCAACGGCCTCTTCGTATGAATCCTCCCACTCAACGAGGAGATGTAGAAGTGAAGGGACCAGGCGCCCTTGTAGTTTCAAAGAATAAAGTATCTCGTACATACTACAAATTTTGCTAGTCTGTCAAAATAAGTCTTCCATAATCTAGATGACATCAACTAAGATGACTTCATCATTAGGTACCATCCAATTATCTCACTCTTAAGCCCATTTTCGATCGTCCCAAAATAGTGTATGTAATCTATGGCATTAAATGTTCATTTTTAGGGCATTTTAAGATCGAATTATAGAAGATGGTTCAATACTATTAATAATTTCATATATTTCCCTAAGGAGTGGGTCAGAACAGCTATGCATGCTCTTGCAAGGAGTAATGGAGCCTAATTGGCAAAACAGGTCGGATTTAGGAGAAAATATGGGAAAACTTGGAGGGGTTTAGGGTAATATATGGGTATGATGGGTGATTTTCTGGGTATAATCTGGGTAAATGGATAAAATTATGAGTCTTCTTCTATGAAAATGGAATTTTTGTGATTTGGGGGTAGGTTTGCCCTTGATAGAGAAAGATTCGACATAGGGAGTTGAGCTGGCGATGGCCCATTGGTAGGAGGGGCACGTAGAGCGTGATGATATTCTCCGGGGACCCAAATAGGCTCAGGTAAGGGTAGATCCATGGTGCACAGAACATGACCTCAGGCTCTTTGGGAATAGGGATATGGTTTGGTTAAATCTCATGAACCTCAGTTTAAAGGTTGTAAATCTTGGCAGTGAGTTGGGCTAGGACCGTAATCAAATCTGGCTACACATTTGGTACTTGGTCAGCGTTCTCCATGGAAAGAGAATGAAGGTGAATTTTGAACTTGGAGGAAATCGCGACGGAGCTTCGGGAGCTTCAGGGTAGTTCGATGGAAGACCAAAGCCAATAGAGAGCTAGGCCAAGGTTCGGCAATCGACCCGAGAATGAGAAAAATTCAAATCTATTTTTGAAAGAGAACGGGGGAAACTGTTATTATTGAAAAGGAGGGAATATATTTTTAACATTGTTTGGAAAGAGATGAGTGCAAAATTTTTTTGGGTAAAAAGGAGGAAAAATATTTTTCGTATAAGGAAGGAAAAATGCCTTTGTTATTTTTGATAAAAGAGCGAAAAAAAAAGTTTTTTAACACTTTTGGTACAGATAGAGGAAAAACAGGAAAAAGGGCCTCAGCATGATTGTTATTATTATTATTATTATTATTATTATTATTATTATTATTATTATTATTATTATTATTATTATTATTATTATTATTATTATTATTATTATTATTATTATTATTATTATTATTATTATTGTTGTTGTTGTTGTTGTTGTTGTTGTTGTTGTTGTTGTTGTTGTTGTTGTTGTTGTTGTTGTTGTTGTTGTTGTTATTGTTGTTGTTGTTGTTGTTGTTGTTGTTGTTGTTATTATTATTATTATTATTACTATTATTATTATGTTCTCACTTGTATTAGGTTTATCAAAATGCAAAAAAAAATGTCGAACGGGACCCGAGCCTAGGAAAATTGGGCTTGAAAAATATGTAAAAACATGGTTGGACATGTTACCAGGCTCATGGATAGGGTCCCATTTTGAAATAGACGAAATAGCGCAAAAATTTGGGTGGCATGCCGACCCATCATTTCGACAGAGTTTCGGGTAGAAATCAACAAACTAAATATGAGTGCCCACGTTTTACACCTATATGAGGGTATTCAGTTGTTGAGTTAATTGGAAGGGTTCCCTCTTTGGCACGAATTCCACGATATATGTCTTGCTTTAGAGGGAAATCGTTATCTGTGGGCAAGCCATTTAATATAACTGAGTGTACGTGAATTGCCTTACTATTTACCTCGTGGGGATAGTATACGTGAAAACGAATTCGATATACTCAACGTATGTGAATGCGTTATCTCCGATATACATGAGTGTACATGAATTTCCTCACTATTTACCTCATGAGGAAAGTATATGTGAGAACGAATTCAATATATTCGACGTACGTGAATGCATTCCCTCTGATATACCTCCCATCATGACTTAGGTCAAGAGGTAGGGTGCAGGGGGAACCATTTGATATAAATCAAAGGTACTTGGGCAATGGAAGGTGATAGTCATATCTCTTAGGCTAACTACGACATGCCAACCCATCAGCCATCCTGAAGTGACACCCCGGTTACGGGACAATTTTTTGTCAATAGCCATGCTCTTTGTTAATGTAGTGTGAAAAATGCATTATTCTTGATTAGCATATTATAGAGTGAGTATCTTATTTAGCATGATGAGAACTATACTAATAAGGAAGAATGTAAAATTATAAAAAGTAATTCTAACATAGATTATGATGATTGTACTAAGCATGTATATGTTAGAGTGAGTGATGTGTTAATATCTACTGGTGAGTGTGTGGTAGTGAACCTAAGTATGGATCAACTACAAGTGGTGTGTGACAAGTGTGAATGAGCATGGATATATACAACTGTGATAAGTGGAGGTGTGTATTAATGACACCTAAGCATGGTTATTCAAAGTGGTGTGTGACAAGTGTGATAAGTAGAGGTGATGGTTAGTGACACCTAAGCATGAATATTTTAAGTGAAACATGTGGATATAAGTGATCCTACGTGTAATTAGTCTGAAGTGCACATGGAGAGTATTTACAAGTGTGTGAATGATTAGTGATATAAGCATGAGGTAGATATGTATAATAGGGGAGAAAAAAGGGAACATACAAGTAGTGCATACGCACACAAGAAGAAAGCAATAACACCCATGCAAATAGAGTCTAGCCCTCTTGAAAATAGTCTCCAACAGAGTCGCCACTATTGCCATCCTGGGATTTCCTCTCTCCCTTCTTTTGCAGTGCGGGGAAAAAAGAGGGGGAGAAAAATGTATGGCACCTTCTTTCTCCAAAAGAGCCTTGGTCGTGATCAGCGTGGGGGGAATTTAAAGGGATGTAGTTGCCATCTTATTTTTCAGAAAATAGGCAAAAGAACGTGTCGTCACCTCGACAGAGAGACATCAAAGACAAAATTATGCTTATTAAACTGATAGTTCGAAGGTTCGTGGGATAAGTTGTGGAATAGGAAGGGGTTAGGAACCCATCCATCCCTTTCAGTCTCTCTTGGGCTTGTGTTACATTTCTCCTTTATTTTTCAATGAAGTGTGTGTGCGTGTATATATAAATGGAGATTGGAATTAAAAAAGTACCACTTAAGTCGTTTAATTCAAGATTAAACTATTTAATTGTCTCCAAACAGTTTGTTGAAGAAACTCTTTTGTCAAAACAAATTTCTTAACACAAGATGTGTTTAAAACAATATGAACGAGTTATTTAAGGTATATGTTTAGCAGTTTTGAACACCAAAACTTATAAAGAAAGTAAATCAACACAACCTCAAGAAAGGGATGAGAGGAAGAGGATGTATACAAGTACAATTTTTAACGTGCTAAAACCCCACCCAAATGGTGAAACATCCACGGAGTTCTCTACACCTCAAAAGTAAAAATACAACAAAATAGAGTAACAGGTTACAAACTTTTTAACAATCAAGCCTAATCTAAGTTCAGAAATTACACCAACTCCTATGGGGTTTTCTGACTTCTCCCAAGGCTCTGATGTTGTTGATGTTCTCAACTCCACACCTTTTAGATTTGCAATACTCCTTAAATCTTTACGCTGACTCCAATGTTCATAATATATCTACCAACACCTTTTATGTTCTAGTGTGAACGTGTAAGTGGTGATGTGCTCTAAATCACATGCATGCAACGCACACACAGTTATTACAGACCAAATGATTATAAAATTACAAACAAATTCTAAAATGCAAAGAATATTTCTAAGGTCAGTTCGATCGAAACTCAGACTTTGGAACTTTCAATTTATCCATAAATCAAGAGGGAATATTGCTATATAAAAGAGCCAAGATCCTAAACACTTTCATTATTCGAAAATATTTACAAATATTTCACAAAATCTGAAATAATTGAAAGTGTAAATCCCCAATCAAGATCTTAACTAGATCTCAGTCCAAGTACTCTCAAAGACTGAAATCAAAAATGATTTTTTTGGTTTAGGGTTTTAAAGAAATATAACAGTGTAAAAACCAACAAAATTGAGACTTCTTGAAGGAAGAAATCAAAACCAATGAGATAAAAACATGAAGTGTATCACAGACTCACAAATCTCAAGTTTCTATGAAAGAAAATGAGATTTGGAAAATGTTACTAAGTTGGACAAGAGATTAAGAACAAGAGAGGATAGATCTTCTCCAATATAGAACTAACTCAACTCTCAGAACTATTTTAGGTAAGATTTGGTCTGAGTTAGGTTAGGGTTTTTATTTTCTCCCTCTTTTTGTTTTCTCTCTCTCTCTCCCCTCTATTTTTTTCTCTCAAAACTGAGGTGAACCAAAATTTAGAAATGAAAGGAAGAAGTCTCCTTTTATACAAGTAAGAGAAGAATTTGGACGGTCTCAGGTAAATGGAAAATCAAGATTTGATCGAAGGAAATCTATTGGCTACTAAATCACCATATTTACAAAATCTCTGATTGGTTTAAATTTTAACATATGGATTAAGTAAGGATGCATGCATGCCATAGATTAAAACGATCTAAGGGTTCTCAATCATTGTCAAGTATGTGAGTGTAAAGAAACACAAATCCAATCGTTATAAGTCCAACATGTGTAAGGCTAAGATGACTTAAAAATGCGTGTTTTTGGTCTTTCAGAAATATAAATTTTACCCACAATATTATCTAGCGCTTTCGATTTCTACCTTAGACAAGTTTTAACAGCTTTTAAAGATTTCAAGACAACCCACAACATTTGGAAAAATCAATTTTAAATTTCTAAAAATTGTTTAAAAATTCCTAGAAATTATTTAAAATATCCTAAAAATTATGGAAAAAATATTTTAATGGGATTTAACTCACACACACCCATACTATAAAGAATGAAACACATGAATGCAATCATTAGTGAATGTGTTGGTGTTCTACCTTTAGGAATAATTTGAGGAGTTCAAAATGAAGAGTTTGAAGGCTTTTTGGTCAACAAGGATATGACTCAATTTTGTCACTATTTCCAAACTAGATGAGTACCTATATTGTGTAGACTCAAGTGGGTCAAAGGTATATGGTGCTTCAATCTCCCACTTTGGAAATATGAGACAAAATCTCCTCTGAGTTATCGAGGACTCGTAGGCATATGGAACAAATAAGAAAATCCAATTCATATACGAAATTTTATTTACCCAATATCCTAGAAAAGGAAAATTACATAACTCAACTATTTACAGACCAATACCCTATCAAAATTCTATTGTAAATGAAGATACTGAGTCCTGAAAATGAGATAACTAAGATCAATCTTTTTATTTGAGAATAATTCAACAGTGTCCAAGTAGACTTAAATTTCTCCCCCATTTTGTCTCAAATGGACAAAGGGTAAAGAAAACCAGTATGACACAATAAATCATTATTCTGCCATAACCATACCAATAAATTTGCGCAAAGATTCAAATCGAAGATAATCCAATGGTTTAGTAAATAAGTCAGCAAATTGCAATTCAGTAGGTAGGTAATTAATTTCTAACTCCTTAGATTCAACTAACTCACGTATGAAATGATATCTGATTTTAATGTGTTTGGTACGAGAGTGATGATTGAATTTTTAGAAATATTAATTGCGCTTTGATTGTCACAATAGAGATGCAACTTATCATCAGTTATACCATAGTCTATCATCATTTGTTTTAGCCAAAGTAATTGAGCACAATAACTTCCTGCAGTAATATATTCAGATTTGGCAGTAGATAAGGAAGTGCGGTTTTGTTTCTTACTACTCCATCCTACCAAATTATTACCAATGTACTTGCATGCTCCTGAAGTACTCCTACTATCATCGGAACACCCAGCCCAATAACCATATGTGTACCCTACTATAGTACTAGAAGTTTCTTTAGTGTACCAAAGTCCTAAGTTTAGAGTGCCTTTAATGTATTTGATAATTCTTTTAGCGCATAACATAAGACCCTCTTTAGGATTGTTTTGATATCGGGCACACACGCAGACAGAGTATATGATATCATGATGGGAGGCAGTAAGGTAAAGTAAGCTTCCTATCATACTATGGTATGAGGTTGAGTTCATGTTTTTACCATTCTTATCTTTAGAAAGTTTGATAGAAGTACTCATAGGAGTCCTCGCTTCTTTTGCCGTTTCTAGGCCAAACTTCTTGGCAACCTCTAAAGCTTATTTGGATTGCGATACAAATAATCCGTCGAAATTTTTCCTAACTTAGAGTCCTAAGTAGAATTGTAACTCCCCCATAAGTGACATATGGAATTACTGATGCATAATGTCGAAAAATGTTATAACATCTGTAGGAGAGATAGATCCAAAAAGGACATTCTCTACATATACTTGGGCTATAGTAATACTGTTGTCAAAATATTTGGCAAAAAGAGTTTGATCATTACCTCCTCGTTTAAAATATTTGTTTAGAAGGAAGGTAGATAAACATTCGTACCTAGATCTAGCAGCTTATTTTAACCAATAAAGAGATTTCTTAATCCGGTAGATGTAATTTGGATTATGAGGGTCAATGAACCCTTTAGGTTGTTCTACGCAGGTCTCCTCAGTCAAGATGCCATAAAGGAAATCCGAGGCGAGTGATAGGTGCAAAAGTTTGCTCGAAGTCTATTCCTTCAATCTGAGAGTAGCCTTGGGCAGCTAATCTTGCTTTATTCCAAATAATCATCCTAGATTCATCTCTTTTTATTTTAAAAATCCAATGTTTATCGATAATCCCTTTATTTTCAGGCCAGGGTACAAGATACCATTCATCATGTATAACAAATTGAAGAAGTTCCTCCTGCATTTCACTTATCCATAGTGGGTCATTCAGTGCTTCATTCACATTCTTTAGTTGTATAAGAAAAACAAAGCATGCATAATGATGAAGGATACATAGTTGGGATCTTGTATGAACTGGCTCAGTAGGATTACCAACTACACTATCTAGAGGATGATCTTTGGAAACCCAGTTAGGCACTTCAAGGGTCTCATTTGGTAAAGATTCAGTTAATTTTGAAGAGTCATAATTTAAAATGTTTTCAAAATCATCCACTATAGTTGGTTCTTTGATCTTACTTTCTACATTAGTGTCACTTAGAACCACATTAATGGATTCCATCATGGTTTTGGTAAGAAGATTGTAGACATGGAAGGCTCTACTATTTGGAGAATATCCTAAGAAAATAGTTTTATCTCCTATGGTTTAGAATTTAGGCGGATGTTCTCTGTCCTTATAGATGTAACAGGTTCTACAAAAGGTTCTAAAGTATTTTATGTTAGGTTTATTCCCATACCATAACTCATAGGATGCTTGTTTGGTATTTTTCCTTAGTAAACTCGATTGATTATATGACAGGCGATACGAATGGGTTCTACCCAAAAATATTTAGGAAGGTTCTTTGCATGAATCATCACATGGGCCATTTCTTTAAGAGTGAGATTTTGACACTAAAAAATTCCATTTTATTGAGGTGTCTTAGGGGCACTAAATTCGTGTTTGTAACCATTATATTCACAGTATTCGATCACACCTGAATCTATGAATACTCATCCTTTATCACTACAAATTCAATCTACTTGGGAATACTTTTCATTTTCTATAGAACTAAGGTTTTCAAAAACTTACGAAAAGTTTTTGACTTATTTTTTAAAAAAGCAATCCATGTAAATCGAGTGAAGTCATGAACCATAACTAAGATATAACTGTTGCCACAAATACTAATAGTATGAGAATGACCCATTAGGTCCATATGGTTGAGTTCTAGAGGTTTAGTAGATAGAACTTATTTAACTTTCTTATGGGGAGCCTTAACAATTTTTCCTTCTTAAGAGGAACCACATATGATGTTTCGAATTTGTTTGATCTTAGGAAGACCTCTTACTATCTCTTGGGAGAACAATTTACTAAGACTATCATAATTAATGTGACCCAACCTATTATGCCACATCTCATTGTCATCCATTCTGGAAATGTTACAAACCTCTGTACTTGTATTATCTGTGTAACAGTTATTTGGAGTATGGAGTCCTATAATAATACAATTACCTTTGTTATTTAAAATTTTGCAATTGTTCTTTGTAAAGGTGATAGTATGGTTGGAGTCACAAAACTGTGATATACTTAGTAAATTGGCTTTAATACCTTTTACTAAGAGAACATCCTCAAGAATGGGTAATCCTTCTTCATGTACTGTTCCTTTACCAATGATCAGGGTTGATACACCATCTCCAAACAATACTTTTCCTCCGAATAAGTTAGTTTTGTTTGAAAGTTTGGAATCTTCCCCTGTAATATGTTTGGAACTAACAAAGTCTAAATACCATCGAGATGTCATGTGTTCAACTTTAAAAGAACTTCTCACAATGTTGCATTTCAACTAGGGTAATATATCATTGTTTCTGACCCAAATTGCTCTACTTTTCAATTTGCGCTGATTAGTTCATATTTGATCAAACATGCGAGCTTTTATCTTGTCTTTTAAAGATTTTTGTGCAGGTTTATGAGTATTATAGTCAGTTTGAGCAATTTGTTAAGAAATGAATCTAGGATTCCTTCTTGTTGATGGTCTTTTAGTATTAGACCTTCTCTTTCTATTTCGATAGTTAGAATTTTTTATCTGGCTATCTAGGAAGGACATAGTTGTTTCTGCTTCTCCTAGAGTAGTTAAAGTTATGATAAATATGAGAGTTATAGAATGGATTACATTGATGTTTGGAATATAAACCATCAAGGGAATGTACATAGACATCACAATAGGAGCAGTAAATATGGCACGCAGAACACATAACCTTAGGAAAAAATTTATTCGATGCCTTGTCTAGGTTTTGAGCTCTAGTCTTATTCGTAGGTGGCACAGAATGAAATGGCATATCAGCTTGTCGAATAGGGGGTAAGATGTATTTATCCTTATGTTCAATATTATGCTTAGAGTTACTTGATTCACCAATGTCTAACTTTTGTTGTTTTAAGTCAACATCATTTTTCAAAATTTGAAAATCTAGACAAGTTTCAACAGGTCTTTTGCCACTAGAAACAAACTTGAGAGGTTCAAAAGTGTTTGTTTGCTTGGAATTGTTGGGGAAAAAACCTATTCTAGTTGTGTCATCAGAATTTATCTTACTTTTAGCAACACAGTCTTCAAAACATTTAGAGCTATTTTCAAATTTAGCAAACTTTTTGAAGACTATTGATGTCTTTTATTTTGTTTTTTTCAATTCTAACAACGTTCCTTTGTATTTCTTTTCTAGAATTTCATTTGAGTGTGACGATTCTTTTAGTTTTCGTTCAAAAGTTTTAGTTTCATTATCATGAGTTATACATTAAGAAGTGTACTTTTCAGCATTCTAATTGAATATATGACTTGGGGTTTCTATCTTTAGGGTAAGATATTTGACAATCTTTTTAATTCTAGTGCTTTTCTTGAGCGTTTTTATGTATAGTGTGTGAATGTCATGAAGGTCTTCATTATCGGAGTCACTAAGCATGCAGTGTGCATTGTCCCCTAGCAGTTCTTTTTTAGGACTCACACACCCGTTGACATCAACAATAGAGCGTTACCTTTGACTCACACACATCGAATTTGAAGCATTATCAGCATTCTCAAGTAACAAATTAGACAAATCACTAGGAATAGCATCATTTAACATTTCATGATCAGGTTCCTTATCATCAATGTAAATGATTTTAGCAAAAAAGGACATACAAGGGTCATAAGTGTTAGATGACTCAGATTCATCATTTTCATATTCACTTGAGTCATCCAAAGTCTTTCATAGATGAGCCCTATTATGTTTATGAATTTTTTCTAAGTTAACTCTACAGTCACTAGCCATGTTTCCTAACTTCCCATATCTATAACATTCAAAAATTTTAAGGTATCTTTCAGGTCTCTTGTGATTATCATTATGGTGTTTGACTAGTGTTCTATCATGAGGCCTATTATTAGATTGGTTTGGATAAGTAGGTTTGCCTTGTCTTTTTGCTATTTTATTTCAAAATTTTACAATTTTCTTAAATGGTTTAGAAACTAAGGCAAGTTGATTATCTGGACAATCTAAATTAAACTCCTCATCAGAGTTTGACTCAATGTAAGGTATGCTAAGTTCAAGTGTGGTCAACTTATATGAAAAAACAAGATTGGAAGTAGACTGTCTCTTTTAGGACTGAGTTAATTGCTTCTTAAATTCTAATTCCATTTCCACAGTTCTTAATTTGCTATTTAGGAGTTACGGTTTGAGATTTTGATCATCCATCTCCTCAATTGCATATCTCTTATTATCAAATTTATGTGGAAGTGATCTTAGTATTTTAGAGACAATTTCCGTTCTATCATATACAATCCCAGTGGCCTGCAATTTGGTCACTATGCCTATCAACCGAATATAGAAGTAATCAAACGACTCAGTCTCAGTCATGACTAAGGAGTCTTACTATTGGATTAACATTTTTGTTTTAGTAGATTTAACTCTAGTTTCACCCTCATGTGCAGTCACTAGGGTGTCTTATGCTTCCTTAGAGGTAGTACAAAATGATATCCTCTTAAATTCATGTTCATTGATAAGCATGAATATGACATTTTTTCCTTTATTATTGTTAAGGTAAGTCTGTTAATCTTCTTTAGTGAATTCACTTAGTGAGAACGTATGTGCTTGCGTTCAACTGAGAAAATTATATATTAAACACCTTTTAACCCGAACAGACCCTAAGCATGCAACAATATGTGATTGAATAAGATGATAATCTAAGCAAGAACATTCAAACACATGCTTGTGAGGAAAAATCCCCCAAAGGGGCAAAACCATTTATTTTCATTATAATATTGTAGCTGCACAATTTCGGATTACAATGAAAATACAAGTGACTAAGAATTACCCTCGGGTGTCGGATTCTGTAGTCGGTGGCTGGAACTATCCCTTTCCATCAGGGTGACAATGAAGAAGAAGAACGGTCTTCTCCACAAGGGTGTGAACAGAAAAAGTGCGTTCCTGGGTTGCAAAGTTATTCATAAATGTTTAGCAATTTGTGTGAATCAAATACCTAGAGTCTTGATGCTCCATAGGTGAAGACTTAGAGTTTTCTGTACTCTGAAAATCGTGTGTATGAGTCTTTGAAAACCACTTCCCGTAGTGGGATTAAATAAGAAGTCTTGAGCCATAAAAATCTGACCACGATCTGAACATGATCTGTTTAAGTTTATCCCAGGCGAACCGGTCCGGGTCTGAGGCGGATCGGTCCGATTGACCGGATCAGTTCTTTTATTGCAGGCAGATTGGTCCGTTTTGATCGGATTGGTTCTTTTATTTTAGGCTTCATCGGTTTGCTTGCGGTCCGGGGTATACTGGCCTTCATTAGACGGATCGGTTCGGGTCTGAGGCGGACCGGTCCGATTAGCCGGATCGGTTCTTTTATTGAAGGAGGACCGGTCCGGTCTGTCAGATTTTGATTCCCCTTCTTCTTTTGATATTCGGATCCGTTGATGAATGTGTGAATCTTGAATTTCTTCAACGGTGTAACGCCGTGCGACATAATAAATTGTTAATGGACAAAAATGTCCTTACAAATCTCCCCCTATGTCTATGCCGGTACATACATAAAAACAAACATCCGAATTATCAAACTACTAAAAATGCCTATACAAATCTACCCTTCCATGAACCCAAAACTGGAAAGATACAATTGAATAAGACTACATCGTTTGCTCTTTAATTCTTCAGGAATCTCAACACTTTTCTCATCAGGGTGTGCAATCCAAGGATAATCCATGTAGTACCTACACACATGAGAAAAATAAAAATACCAAGTGACATATCGAGTTTGAAATGAGATAAACATATATACCAATTTATGAGCAAACTCAACTTTCAAATCTCCCCCATAATAAGATAATTCATTCTCCCCCTTTTTATGATGTCCCCAAATAAACAAATGAGAGAAATAAATCAAATAAGCAAGTGCGGGGTGTCACTAGGATAAAATCACACCATGAATGAACACAAAGCAACCAAGACGATGATAGCGTAAATGAAGTGGTGTGATCAAATTCGATAGGAAAATCAATGCATACAAACATGACATATGTGCATGATGAATATTGGATACTCCTAGCGAATGAACTCAAATGCGTCCTTTAGTGTAAAAGAATGACAATATAAGATATTGACTCCATCAAATCAACAAATCAAAGCTCAAAGTGATTTTCACACCAATAACGTCCAAAATGATTTTATGCTTTTTCAAGACTTTCAAGGAAGTGCAAACCTGTTTAAAGATTCTCCAACCAAACTCCCTTAGATATAATTTTGAATAGAGGCATTCTAAATTCTCAAACTTTGGAGAATTGATGGTGAAACCTAAGTGGCCCATATTTGGCATGAATTGCTTTTTATTGCCTTTAAATTTTTTTGGGCTATTTTAACCTCTTTGGACCTCGGATATTAAAATTCCTTCATTTTTTAGGTCCTTTTTAACGGTGGCTTTTGCGCAATGGATAGATGATTACCTTTCGCACCCCCTCCCCGTTATATAAAAAACACACAGTCTCACCAAAACAGTTGTTACATGCATTCCAATCTTGTCAAGTTTTATCGCATATTGTACATTGTATAGACAGTATTGAGATGGAAACACTCAAGCCAATATCATATAGACAATTGCAATAATCAAATATAGCCGTGCATACGTGCAATAAAGGAGATAGGAGTCAAACATGTAGGAAGATATCACTAATTACATCTGAAAGACTCCATACTAAGTAAAGCACATGGATGAAATGATGTAGCGTCTCAAATCTCTATCAAACAGTCACATGGATATATGGAATGAAGTTGTGACTTGGCTATCTTAAATGCTCATCCATAAAAGTAGCAAAAAATTTATAAAAATAAAATCTTTTGTGCTTTTCTCAAAATTTTTCTTAAAGGAAAATCTTTTTTTATTTTTCAAAAGAAATATAAAAAGAAAAAAGAATAAATAAAAAGCTATACAACTAAGCAATGGTACATATAAAACAGACTAGCAATATGAAGCATATGATATGAACATGAAGAAGCATCCTATTCTAGACAAAGACCAACCCCTCAGTGAACTGTGCAAATTCCCAAAGACTTCCTAAGACTCTCAAATCTAAGGGCATCTAAAGGTTTCGTGAAAATGTCGGCTAACTGACGGTCGGTGGGAACGAAACTCAAGGATACGACTTTCTCCTCAACTAGCTGTCGTATAAAGTACTCACGTATCCTGATGTGCTTGGTCCGCGAATGCTGAACTGGATTGTGGGATATGTGTATCGCGCTCGTGTTGTCACTGGAAATGGTCATGGTGTCCTGTGAAATCCCATAATCCTCCAGCATTTGCTTCATCCACAAGAGTTGTGTGCAATAACTCTCGGTGGCTATGTACTCAGCCTCCACAGTGGATAAAGAGATGGAATTTTGCTTCTTGCTCATCCAGGAGACAAGAGCAAAACCAAAATAAAAACACCCACCAGAAGTGCTCTTACAGCCATCTACATCCCCAGCCCAATCGGCATCCGAATAGGCGGACAAACGGCCATTAGTATCAAAGGAATACCAAATCCCGTATGAGAGAGTCCCAATTACGTATTTAATAATACATTTTAGAGAAAGTAAGTGTGACTCTTTAGGGGACGCCTGATATCGCGCACAGACTCGAACACTAAAGGCGATGTCGGGACGACTGGTAGTCAAGTAGAGAAGACTACCTATCATACTCCGATATAAGTTTTTCTCTACGTCCTTGCCTGAAGTGTCCTTACTAAGCTTGGTAGTGGTACTCATAGGTGTACGTGCATGCTTAGCGGAGTCTAAACAAAATTTATTCACTAGGTCTCTAGCATACTTGGATTGGGAGATGAACATCCCATCCTCTAGCTGACGAACCTGGAGACCAAGGAAGAATGTAAGCTCACCAACCATGCTCATCTCAAACTCACTTTTCATCTCCTCCTCAAAGTGGTGAGCATGCTGGGAGCATGTGGATCCAAAGACTATGTCTTCCACATAGACCTGGGCAACCAAAATAGCACCGTCATCTCTCCTGAAAAACAACGTCATATCTACTCCCCCTCTCTTGAATCCACGAGCTAAGAGATAGGAAGTAAGCCTCTCGTACCAAGCACGTGGTGCTTGCTTCAAACCATACAAGGCTTTCCTCAAATAGTAGACGTGCTCTGGGTGCTGAGGGTCTTCAAACCCTTTTGGTTCTTCCACATAAACCTCCTCCTGTAGAATGCCATTCAGAAAGGCACTCTTGACATCCATCTGATATACCTTGAAGCGCAGATGACATGCGATGGCGAGCAGAAGACGGACGGACTCAAGCCTCGCAACAGGAGCAAATGTCTCCCCAAAGTCTACACCCTCTATCTGTGTGTAGCCTTGAGCGACCAACCTAGGCTTATTTCTGATTATGGTACCATTTTCATCCATTTTGTTCTTAAAAATCCACCATCTACCTATCACATTAGTCTCACTAGGTCGAGGGACAAGTTCCCAGACATTATTCTTTTTAAACTGAAGAAACTCATCCTGCATAGCAGATATCCAGTGTTCATCCTTGAGTGCTTCTTTATGATTCTTGGGCTCAACATTGGACGTGTAGCAAAGATGGCTAACAAAGTTCTCTAGCTGAGTTCTAGTCTTGACCCCTAGAGTGGGATCACCAACAATGGCAGAAGGGTCATGACTCTTGTGAACCCAAGCAGGTGTGTCCCCTAGCACATGAGTAGGGTCCACAGAGTGTGAGAGAGGAACAGGTAAATCACTGTTAGAACAATTGTCATCCTCACACTGAAGGTTAGGATCAATAACCGTCGGAGGTTCGTCATCTTTCACGGTGACATTTATTGATTCCATAACCTTAGAGCTCTTCAGGTTAAAAACCCGGTACGCTCTGCTATTCGATGAATATCCTAGAAATATTCCCTCGTCGCTCCGGGAGTCGAACTTTCCTAATTTCTCTCTATCCCGTAGGATGTATCATTTACTCCCAAAAACACTGAAATATGTCAGGTTGGGATTTTTGCCAGTCCACAACTCATAAGGAGTCTGAAGTGTGTGTGGACGCAAATAAACCCTATTCACCATGTGGCATGCAGTAGACACTGCCTCTGCCTAAAATCTCCTAGAAACTTTACGACCTAGAAGCATAGATCTAGCCATCTCTTGGATAGTTCTATTCTTTCTCTCAACAATCCCATTTTGCTGAGGAGTTCTCACAGCAGAAAACTCATGTTTGATCCCGAGGCTATCACAGTAAAGGTCTACCTTTGCTTCTATGAATTCAGTGCCATTGTCACTACGCATCCTGTTAATAGTGACACCGTGTTGATTTTGCAGGACAAGACACTTGGTCGTTAAAAATTCTACAGCATCGGATTTATCTCTCAAAAAACCTACAATGGAGTACCTGGAGAAATCATCTACCATCACGAGGATGTACCTCTTACCACCTAGACTCTCAGTACGAGTGGGACCCATAAGATCCATGTGAATCAACTCAAGAACACTAGAAGTGGTAATGGAATGCAACATCCTATGATGACTACGAATTTTTTTTCCCAACTGACAGGGTCCACAAATGGTCGAAGTTGACTTTCCAAGAGATGGTAAGCCACTTACTAGGTCCTTTTTAGCTAAGCAATTTAGATCTCTAACTTTCACGTGACCTATACGCTGATGCCACAGATCCATAGGAGTGATCGTGGCGCTGTTGCAGACAAGTGAGGATGTGGGCTCAGTCCCATAGCAATTATCCTCGGTCCTCACCCCTTGCATCAAAAGTTTACCTGCTTGATTATAGACTTTACACGCATCCCGGTCAAACTTTAATTCAAAGTCAGTGTCGCATAGCTGGCTAATGCTGAGAAGGTTTGCTTTCAAACCTTTGACGTACAAAACATTTTCTAGCTTAGGAAATCCAGGTAACTCGACAATACCACGTCCTATAATGCTAGACTTGCTCCCATCTCCAAAGGTGACTCTGCCATCCTGATAGTCCTCAAGAGTCGTAAAAAATGAGGCATCACCTGTCATGTGTCTGGAGCACCCACTATCAAAATACCACTGTGAGGTATTATGTGCTTTGAGAGCAACATGAACAACAAAGGCCTTTTTATCTTTCTTAGGAACCCAAGCAGAGATGACCTTTTGTTTGCATTTGTTTTTGTTGGTTTTAGCTGGAATGTGAGAAGCATTCACTAACGGAAAAGACATCCGTCGGAATTCTTCCATTAAACTCTGGGTCGTGGCAGCTAAGAACTCAACTCGTTCTCTCAGACTAGAAAACTCATCAGTATGACGTGGTGGAGCAGTAGTACGTCGTGTCCGACCCATGCTATAGCAAGAATCCCTAAGGTGGCCTTTTCTTTTGCAATAAGTATAAAAGAGCACAGTCAAAGGTGGACCTTGGTTTGCTTTTCTTGGTCGAAATCTCCTTCGAGGTTTTTGACGGTGACCATAAGGAGTTGTAGTAAACTCAGGAACTGGTCCATGTGCAATTTGGGACGTGGAGGCACCATCATATCCAATTCCATGCCGATCACCAAAACCTAAAGCGGGGCCGAGGATCATCTTTCCCATCTTCCCAGATCTGTCCTCGATTTGTACCTTGACTTCCTGTGCTTTCTCAAGATCATGAGTTAGCTGGGCAACAAGGGCTTCAAGTTTTTTTCGAGTCTCCACGGAGGAATGGAGCTGAATCGTAAGACTAGCCACTTGTTTAGTCAAGTCCCCCCTCTCTTTCTCTAAAACACTCTCTCTCTCTCTATAAACATAATCTCTTTCTCGACACATGAAGATTCTCTCTCTCTCAGGGCGGTGAAGGTGGAGGACTCTCTTTCTCTCTCCTTTTTTAAATCTTCCTTTAAGCCGGTGATCTTAAGAACTAGCGCTTTGTTACGTTTTTTTAGTTTTAAATGACCCAGAATATAACTCATCATATGCGCGTTGAATATCACTTTCGCTCTCACTTGAGTCATCCTCCCCCTCATTCACATCGATCTCACTGTCGAGGTGTCCCTGTGAAGAATCATCTTAATCGTCGTGAAGAGAACTAGGAGTGCTCACTTGACTGGCCATGAATGCGGTGAAATTACACTCATGCGGTGACTCATCTCCTGAATCCACCGTCTCGACCTCACTGTCGTTACTAAGGGTAGTATTAAGGACAGCTTTCCCTTGCTCTCTATTCATACGATTGGCACACTCAAAGGCTCTATGACCCCTACCATCTCACTCAAAACATCTCTCACTTTCTTTCTTAGGAGGATTTTTAGAGTCTTTTTCATTTTTCTTTTCAAACTTATTTTTCTCAAATTTCTTTTTATCTTTAAAATTGCCATTTTTCTTAAATTTGAGAATCCTCTTGAATTTTTTTGCAAAAAGAGCCAAATTATCTAGGTCAAAATCACACTCAGAATCTGACATGTCAGTTTCTCTCTTTCTAGATGACTCTACCCTTTTTCAAGCCGACCCCTCACTCCTTCTCTCTTGGGCATTAAGTGCAATTCCCCTATCTTTAGATTTAGCAGTTTTAGGGAACATATCAATTTCATAAGTTTGCAAATCTCCTACAAGTTCTTCCAATTTTAGCGTATTTAAATTACCCATAGAATTTAGCACAGTGACTTTAGGGATAAAACGCTTAGGCAAATAACGAAGAATCTTTTTAACAACTCTCGCATTAGGAATATGTTCACCAAGATTAAAGCTAGTATTCACAATGTCAGAAAGTCTAGCATAAAATTAATCAAAGCATTCAGATTCATGCATGGTGATGGTTTCAAATTGAGTTGTCAAATTTTGCAACTTATATTCTTTCACATCATTAGTTCCTTCATGGGTGAGTTGTAAAACATCCCATGTCTCTTTTGATGTGGTGCACGTCATTATGCGTTTGAACTCATCAGGTGTGATAGACCCAGAAATAGCACTAATACCCTTAGAATTAAAAGATGACCATTTAAATTCTTCATCAGTCCAAGAAGTGACAGGTTTCAAGTTTATCACATTATCAACAGTCACGGAGGGAGGAGTTCACCCTCTTTCAACTAAAATCAAAACCCTTTCATCTATGGCTTTTAAAGCCGACCTCATTCGGGCTTTCCAATAAGCATAATTTGTCCCGTCAAAAACAAGCATTTTATTATATAACTTCTCCATTTGAACACGTACTTTTTCAAAAATCATTTTTTTCAGAAAATTGATATCTTAGAAAAATTTGCGGAAAATAGGAATACGCGATAGATTAGCGTAACCTGCTCTGATACCAATTTGTGAACGTATGTACTTGCGTTCAACTGAGCAAATTATATATTAAACACCTTTTAACCCAAACAGACCCTAAACATGCAACAATATGTGATTGAATAAGATGATAATCTAAGCAAGAATATTCAAACACATGCTTGTGAGGAAAAATCCCCCCAATGGGCAAAACCATTTATTTTCATTATAATATTGTAGCTGTACAATTTCGAATTACAATGAAAATACAAGTGACTAAGAATTACCCTCAGGTGTCGGATTCTGTAGTCGGTGGCTGGAACTATCCCTTTCCAGTAGGGCTGCAATGTAGAAGAAGAACGGTCTTCTCCACAAGGGTGTGAAGAACAACAGTGCGTTCCTGGGTTGCAAAGTGATTCACAAATGTTTGGAAATTTGTGTGAATCAAATACCTAGAGTCTTGATACTCAATAGGTGAAGACTTAGAGTTTTCTGTACTCTGAAAATCGTGTGTATGAGTCTTTGAAAAACACTTCCCGTAGTGGGATTAAATAAGAAGTCTTGAGCCATAAAAATCTGACCACGATCTGAACACGATTTGTTTAAGTTTATCCCAGGCGGACCGGTCCAGGTCTGAGGCGGATTGGTTCGATTGACCGGATCGGTTATTTTATTGCAGGCGGATCGGTCCGTTTTGACCGGATCGGTTCTTTTATTTCAGGCTTCATCGGTTTGCTTGCGGTCCAGGGTATACTGGCCTTTAGCAGACGAATCGGTCCGGGTCTGAGGCGGACCGGTCGGGTTAGCCAGATCTGTACTTTTATTGCAGGCGGACCGGTCCGGTCTGTCAGACTTTGATTCCCCTTCTTCTTTTTATATTCGGATCCGTTGATGAATGTATGAATCTTGAATTTTTTCAACGGTGTAATGGCGTGCGACATAATAAATTGTAATGGACAAAAATGTCCTTACACTTAGTAACTTTTTAAACCTCATAGTACTTCTTTAAGTGGCTGGTTTGGTAGGAAAAGTATAACCATATTCAATATCATCGTAGACATCATCTCCCAACGTCCCTTGGATGAAAGAAACCATCCTCACTTTCTAGTAAGGGAAGTTGGTTCCATCAAAGAGAGGGGGCCTGGACAGGTTACCTAATCTCGCAAATTTCTCGTCCATTGTTTGTTTTGAGAAAACAATTTCAGAAACTCAAGATCTAAAGAATTTGAAAAACCAAAGATCTAATACCAATTAAAAAAGTA
Source organism: Sambucus nigra (assembly GCA_949130495.1). Lineage (NCBI taxonomy): Eukaryota > Viridiplantae > Streptophyta > Magnoliopsida > Dipsacales > Adoxaceae > Sambucus > Sambucus nigra. Next base: position 316,421,028 of record OX422215.1, on the reverse strand, counting down.
CTACATAAGTCATTTAATTCAAGATTAAACTATCTAAATGGCTCCAAACAGTTTGTTGAAAAAACTCTTTAGTCAAAACAATTTTCTTAACACAAGATGTGTTTAAATTAGTATGAACGAGTTGTTTAAGGTATAAGTTTACCAGTTTTGAAAACCAAAAATTATAAAGAAATTAAATCAACACAGCCTCAAGAAAGGGATGAGAGGGAGAGGAAGTATACAACTATAATTTTTAACGTGGTAAAACCCCACCAAATTGGGGAAACATCCACGGATGTATCTACACCTCATAAGTAAAAATCCACTAAAATAGAGTAACATGTTAGAAATTATTTAACAATCAAGACACACAATCAAGGCTAATCTAAGGTCAGAAATTATACCAACTCCTCGGGCATTTTTTGACTTCTCCCAAGGCTTTGATGCTATTGATGTTCTATCATCTTCGTAAATCCATTCCATTTAGCCTTGTAATAATCATTCAAGTTTTACATCGACTCAAATGTTCAGAATATCTCTACTAACATCCTTTAGTGTTGTAGTGTGAAAGTTAAAGTGGTGATGTGCTGTAAATCACATGCATGCAACCCACACACAATTATTATAGACTAAATGATTCTCAAATTACAAACAGAATCTAAAATGCAAAGAAGATTTCTAAAGTCATTTTGATCTAAGCTTTGACTTTGGACCTTTCAACTTATCCACAGATCAAGAGGGAGTCTTGCTATATCAAAGATCCAAGATACTAAACACTTTCATTATTCGAAAATATTTACAAATATCTCACAAAATGTGAAATGATTGAAAGTGTAAATCCCCAATCAAGATCTTAACTAGATCTAAGTCCAAGTACTCTATTAAACTGAAGTATACAATTATTTTGTTAGTTTAGGGGTTGAAAGAAACATAACAGTGTAAAACAACTAACAAAAATGAGATTTCTTGAAAGAAGAAATCAAAATAAGTGAGATAAAAACGTGAAGTGTATCACAGACTCACAAATCTCAGGTTTCTATGAAAGAAAATGAGATTATGAAAACGTGATTAAGTTGGACAAGAGATTAAGAATGAGAGAGGATAGATCTTCTCAAATATAGAGCTAACTCCACTCCGAGAACTATTAAGTTAGGTTAGGGTTTTTGTTTTATCTCTCTTTTTGTTCTCTCTCTCTCTCTCTCTCTCTCTCTCTCTCTCTCTCTCTCTTCTCTATTTTTTCTCTCAAAATTGAGGTGAAATAACAGTTAGAAAGAATCTGGAAGGTCTCAGCTAAATGGACTATCAAGATTTGATCGAAGCAAATCTTATGGCTACTAAAGCACTGTATTTATAAAAGCTCTGATTAGTTTAAATGTTAACACATGGATCAATTAATAATGCATTCAGGCCATAGATTAAAATGATCAAGGGTTCTCAATCATTCTTAGGTATGTGATTGTAAAGAAACACGGATCCAATCATTATAAGTCCAACACATATAAGGCTAAGATGACATAAAAATGCATGTTTTTTGTCTTTCAAATATACAAAATTTACCCATAATATTATCCAGCGCTTTAGGTTTCTACCCAAGACAAATTTTAACATCTTTTACAAATTACAAAACAACCCACAACATTAGTAAAAACCAATTTTAATTTTTTTTTAAAAAGTCCTAGAATTTATTTAAAATATCCCAAAAATTATGGAAAAATAATTTTAATGGGATTTAACTCACAAACACCCATATTATGAAGAATGCAACACATGTGTTGGTGTTCTACCTTTAGGAATAATTTGAGGAATTCAAAACGAAGAGTCTAAAGGATTTTTGGTCAGCAAGGATATGACTCAATTTTGTCACTATTTCTAAACTAAATGATGGCTTATATAGTATAGACTCAAGTGAGTCAAAGATATAGGGTGCTTCAGGAATCACCCAACTCTTACCATGGAGAAGATAGAGTGAGGTCATCCATAAGAAGGTTCCCAAAATAATTGTTAGAAAATACGATGTATGCTTTTATCTTGATATTGGTCGTTATAATAAAATAATTATATATATTGGATTAAATGCCAATAAGGATCAAGAATATGATATATATAAAACAATGTACAAATGAAATGGGGATAAATGTAAAAATGGGAAAATTGGAGAATTCAGAAATTGGAAAAGTTATACTCAAGTCACGTGTTTTAAACCGATACACCTACGTAGGATATAAAGGCATCAAAGTCCACATAGTTATCATAGGTTTGGGGTTTATCACATAGATTTGAATAGGAGTTTACTATATGTGTCTGTAGAAAATGTATTTTAGTTTTGAGAAATTATGATCGATAATCGCATTGGAATTTATAGGTGTAGCCCTCTTTTTCTTTGTTTTGTGTTTTTTATAGAAACTAAAGTATGTGAAATATAAATAATAAAAAGGTGAGGTATAAATTTTTATGAATTAAAGTTGATGCTAGTTTAAGAATTTACATAACTAATGCAAAAATAGAGAAATTAAAAAGAGAGAAGGATTCTGGACCTTCTTTCGAGAATTGAGGCTTGATCTTTATCCTTGGTGAGTTTACTTAAGTGTTGAGATGAATGTTGGATGAGAAATAATGAGATTTTAGAAAATTGGTTTTGAAAAGTGAGGGAATGAAAGATTGAAAGGAATTTCCCATAAGCAAATGTTGCTGATTGAAATAGAATATTGTTGAGATTAATGATATTGATGGATCTGAGGTATTCTTTGGAGTGAGTTCATTCCCTCTATTTATAGGGTATGGGGTTCCGATAGACATATCCCTCACCCTTCCAATCAGCAGGTATCCCTACGAACACTACCGATAGGCAGGGAAATGGACCTGCCAATTGGCATTCTCGTGTAGATTTTTAACGAAAAATGGTCATAGAACGTAATCCATTAACCTCAATAGTTCGCGAGGCTTACCATTAGAAAGGTAATTCAGAGACCTTCAAGAGTCCTTTGGACGCTCCCGTGTCTAGGAGTTGACTTTTGGTCAAACGGGGCACAAAAGCAGTTGTCGGTTATTTGGACGAGAGATCGTCTGATGGAAATGGACCATTCGTCCGAACAGTAAGTCATAATCATGCACGGGTTAGATCATTGGAAAGGTTATGTGAGGTACTTTTATATTCCAAAGTTCTTTTCCCGGTTCAAAAAGTTACTTTTGGTCAACGGGGACTCGAAAGCACCCGATGACCTTTCGGAGTAAAACCGATCGTTCGTCCATATCATAAGGTTGATTCCTATATGGGGAAAATCGTTGGAAAGGGTATTCAGTGTCCTTCGAAGATTCATTTAGTCTCATTTCAGCTGAAGAGTTTACTTTCATCAAATAGAGTGAATAAGTGCCCGGTGGCCTCCAGATCAATTTTTGGGTGAAAATGGATCGTTCGTCTGATTGGTTATGATATTTTGTGCATGGGGTAGATCTTTAAAACTGGGTTTTAATGCCATTTGAATATTTAAAGATATTTCTCTCTGATGTTGAAGTTGACTCTAGTCAAATTCAGGCCCAAGAGAGCTCGGTGGCCGCTAGATCGATTTTTGATGGTCAAATGGTCCATTTGTCTGAATCGTTATGCCCATTTACACAAGGGGTGGACTGTTGGAAATGGTATTTAGAACCCTTTGATGATTCTAAGATCTTTATGTATGATTATAGAGTTGATCCTTGTTAAATGGGTCCAGGGAGTGCCGATGGCCTCTAGACCGTCGGAGTATGACCTAGGGTTTGTAGTGAAATGGGGACATGCTAGGGACCTAAGGAGAGACTTAGGTAGCCTAGGATGTGGTCTCTACATTTTCATCTCCTCAAACCAGGAGGCCCACAACTATGCTATCGGTTACTACGTGTTACATTGAATGCACATAAGGCGTTCGTTTTACTCGCGCTGTCATTTGGGTGCCACAGAGGATGCCCCCTTGCAGTACATTTTCAAGGCTAAGTGTGACTATTTTTGAATTCATTTCCTATCCTCATGCTAGAAGTCTCGAGACTATGTGGTCTATTTCTACGTGTTACATTGGATGCACACAAGATCTTCACTCCACCTACGATGTCGTTTGGGTGCCGTTGGTGGTGCCCTCTCTCGGTACATTTTCAACACTTAGTGTGTATGTTTTTGAATTCGTGTTTGGGTTCTATCCTCAAATTGATAGTTTAGCGATTGTGCGGCGGGTTACTACGTGTTATGTTGGACCCGCACAAGGTGTCCGTGCCACTTGAGGTGCCGTTTCGGTTCCGCGTGGGGTGCCATCCCCCGCGGCACATTTTCATATCTATGTGTGACTATTTTTGAATTTGTGTACTATTTTCTAATCAGGAGTTTCATGATTAGGCGGATTTTCGCTACATGTTACATTGGTCGCACACGAGGTGATCATGTCACGAAAGACTTTGGGGTTCCATTCGGGGTACCCACTCACCGTAGCATGTTATTAAGCTTAAGCTTGCCTATTTTTTAATTTGTTGTGTATCCTCAAACCGTGAGTCCCGTAGCTACGTGGTCAATTTGTATATGTTACGTTAAAATCACACACTAGCAATGCCATTTGGGTGTTACTAGGGTTGACCGCCCCCCGCGGCACATTTTCACACCTAAGTGTACCTATTTCTGGATTCATGTCCTATCGTGAAATCCAAAGTCCCGCAAATTCACATTCGGTTGATACGTGTTACGTTGGATGTGCATGAGGTGCTCATGTCACTCAAGGTGCTTTCTAGGTGTTGGTGGGGGTTCTCACCCCCTGCAGCACATTTCTAAGCTTGGACATACCTCTTTTTGAATTTGTGTTTCTGTGATATCCTCAAATCAAGAGTATCGTTGATGTACGACCTATCAAAACAAGATTCCCATGGTTTCATGACCTATGGCTACGTGTTACATTAGACGTGCATGAGGTGTTCATGTCACTCGCGGTGCAATTAGGGTGTTGTTGGAGCTTCCTGCTCCTCGTGGCACATTTTCAAGCCCAAGTGTGCCTATTTTTAAACTCATGATTGGGCTCTATCCTTAAATCAGGAGTTCCATGGCTATATGAACAGTATCTATCTGTTAGGTTGGGTGTGCATGAGTTGCTTGTGCCTCTCGCGGTGTAGTTTGGGTGCCACAAATGGTGCCCCCACACTTTCAAGCCTAAGTGTGCATATCTTTAAATTTGTGTTTGGGTCCTATCCTCAAATTGGGAGTCCTTCGGCTGTGAACTATTGCTATGTGTTACTCATAGGCACATGATGTGTTCATGCCACTCACGGTGCTGTTTGGGTGACGTTGTGGGTTCCCTCCAACACACCGCATGTTTTCAAGCGTAATTGTGCTTGTTTTAGAATTCGTGTTTTGGTTATATCCTCAAACCATGAGTACTACAGCTGCACGACCATTTTCTATATGTTACATTGAGGTGGCGTATGGATGCCGCGTGGGGTGCTCTCCCCTGCGGCACGTTTTGAAGACTAAGTGTGCCTCTTTTCGAATTAGTGTCCTACCCTAAAATTGGGAGTCCTATGTTTGCACGGACAGTTGCTACATGTTATGTTGGATTCACATGAGATGTTTGTTCCACTTGCGATGCCGTTTGGGTGCCACTCGTGGACCCCCCAACCCCCCCGCGGCACAATTACATGCCTTAGTGTGTATTTTCGAATTTGGTTTTGGGTGCAATCCTAAAACCGGGTGTCTCGCGGTTGCAGGATAGGTTGCTATATGTTAATTTGGATGCCCACGAGGTGTTCATGCCACTTGTGGTCCCTTTTGGGTTTCGTTGGGTTCCCCTTCACCCCGCGACATGTTTTCAAGCCTAAGTTTCCCTTTTTTTGAATTCGTGTCCTATCCTAAAAATGATAGCCTCATGACTGCATGACCGATGGCTACGTGTTATGTTGGACATACATTAGGTGTTCATGCTACTCGTAGTTCCGTTTAGGTGCCACAGGCTGTGCCCATTGCGACACATTTTCAAGCCTAAGTGTTCCAATTTTCAAATTTGAGTTTGGTACCTATCCTCAATCCAAGATTATCGTGGATACATGACCATTTTCTATGTGTTACGTGGGACTTGCACAAGGTACTCATGTCACCCACAGTTTTGTCTGGGTGATGTTGTAGGTACCCGCCCCCACAACACATTTTTAAGCCTATCTGTCTTTGTTTTCGAATTCGTGTGTGAATCCTATCCTCAAATCGAGAGTCACATGGATACACAGCCGGTTTCTATGTGTTGCGCCAGATACGCACGAGGTGTTTGTACCACTTGTAGTGTCGTTTGGCTGCCACTGGTGGTGCTCGCGCCTCGCTTAACATTTTCAAGCCTTAGTGTGCCTTCATTTGAATTAGTCTTTGGGTCAAATCCTTGAACTAGGAGTCCTATGACTGCGTGGCCGATCCCTAGATGTTACCTTTTAGGCACACGAGGTGTTCGTACCACTAATGGTGTCATTTGGGTGCCGTTAGTGGTGCCTGTCGCCCACTTTCAAACATAAGTGTGCTTGTGCTCGAATTCCTATTCGGGACGTGTCCTAAAACCTAGAGTCCCACGGTTAAGCAGTAGGTTGCTATGTGTTAAGTTGAATGCATACTAGGTGTTTGTGCCCCTCGCAGTGTTGTTTGGGTGTTGTTGGGCCTACCTCCTCCCAGGCACATTTTCAAGCTTAAGTGTGCTTCCTTCAAATTTGTTTTTGGGTCATATGCTCAAATCGATAGTTTCATGGCTGCGTCGCATGTTTCTGCATGCTACGGTTGACATGCACGAAGTGTTGTGCCACTTGGGCCCTTAGGCTGATTTTTTTTAAGTCTAAGTGTGCCTATTTTTGAAGTGGTGTCATATCCTTGAATTGGGATCCCCATGACTACGCGACCTATTGGTACGTGTTACATTGGATGTGCATAAGGTGATTGTGTCACTCACAGAATCCCTTGGGGTTCCACTACGGGTTCCCACCCCCTGTAGCACTTTTTTTTAGCCTAAGTGTTCCTATTTTTGAATTCGTGTCCTAACCTCAAACCAGGAGTCCCACGGATGAGAGGTTAGTTTCTATGTGTTACGTTGAACAAGACGAGGTGTTCGTGCCGCTAGCAGTGTTGTTTGGGTTCCACTCGTGGTGCTCATCCCCCGCAGCACATTTTTGAGCCTAGATGTGCCTGTTTTTTAATTTGTGTTTATGCTCATCCTCAAACCGAGATCCCCATGGTGGCATGACCTATCAAACCGAGAGTCCCATCACTCCATGACCTATGGCTATGTGTTACATTGGATGCTCGTGAGGTGTTCGTGTCACTCATAGTTTCGTTTGGGTTCCACTGGGGTTGCCTGACCCATTACGACACATTTCAAGCCTAAGTGTTCCTACTTTGAAATTCGAGTTTGGGACCTGTCCTTAAACCGAGAGTTCCACTGCTGCGCAACTAGTATTTACGTTTTATGTTGGATATGGATGAGGTGTTCGTTCCACTCACGATGTAGTTTGGGTGCCGCTGGTGGTCCCCCACTTTCAAGCCAAAGTGTGGATGTTTTCGAATTCGTGTTTGGGTCCTATGCTCAAATCGAGAGTACCACAACTGCGACCGATTTCCACGTGTAACGCATATGTGTATGAGGTGTTCATGCCATTCACTGTGGTGTTTGGGTTCCTGCCACCCCGCTGTATGTTTTAAAGCCTAAGTGTGCCTATTTTCGAATTCGTGTTTGGGTTCTATCCTCAAATCGGGAGTCTTGAAGCTACATGACCAACTTAAATGTTTTACGATGGACACTCATGAGATGTTAGTTCCACATGAGGTGCCAGTTCGGTGCCCTCCCCTAATGCAGTTTTTCAAGCCAAATTGTGCATGTTTTCGAATTGGTGTCGTATCCTCAAATTGAGATTCATGTGGTTGGGTATTCGGTTTCAACGTGTTACGTTTGATGTGGACGATATGTTCATGCCACTCGGGTTGATATTTCGATGCCACTCATGGTTCCCGCCCCCACAACACATTTACAAGCCTAAGTGTGCCTTTTTTTGAATTTGAGTTTCGGTCCAATCCTTAAACCGGGTGTCTCGCGATTGCACGACTGGTGGGAACATGTTATGTTGGACGCCCATGATGTGTTCATGCCACTTGTCATTCAATTAGGGTGTCGTTTGGTTCCCCTCCCCCATTGACACATTTTCAAGCCTATGTTTGCCAATTTTCTAATTTGTGTCCTGTCCTAAAATAGAGAGTCCCACGACTGCACGATCAGTGGCTATGTATTATATTAGACGCGCACGAGGTCTTCGTGCTACTCACAGTGTTGTTTGGGTGCCACGTGGTTCCCCCATTGACACATTTCCAAGCCTAAGTAAACCGATTTTCAAAATCATGCTTGGGACCGATCCTCAAAGCGAGAGTATCGCTGATATGGGACCATCTGCTTCGTGCTACATGGGACTTGCACTAGATATTCGTGCCACTCATAGTTTTTTTTGGGTGTCGATGAAGGTACCTGCACCCCAACAACACATTTTAAGCCTAGTAGTGAGTACTTTCAAATTCGTATTTGAATCCTTTCTTCAAATTAGGAGTCATGTGGCTATGCGTCCGGTTTTTATGTGTTACGTTGAACATGGACGAGGTGTTTGTACCACTCAGAGTGTCGTTTGGGTGACACTAGGGGTGATCACCCCTCGTGAAATGTTTTCAACCCTTTGTGTTCCTTATTTTGAACTCATCTTCGTTCCCTCTCATAAAACCTAGAGACCCGTAATTGTGTGGCCAGTTCCAACATCTTATGCTAGACACGCACGAGGTGTTAGTTTTACTCGAGGTTACATTTGGGTGCCGCTCGAGTTGCCCATCCCTTGGTGACAAATTTTCATGCCTGAGTGTGCCTACTTTCAAATTCATGTTTGGGTCATATCCTCAAAATGGGAGTCTCACGACTGCACAACCCATTGCTAAGTGTTGCGTTTGATGCGCACGAGGTGTTCGTGTAATCGCGGTGTAGTTTGGGTGACACTAGTGGTGCCCACTCACACTTTCAAGCCTAGTTATTCCTATTTTTGAATTCGTGTTTTGGTCATATCCTCAAAACGAGTGTCATGTGATTACGTGGTCAGCTGCTACTTGTTACGTTGGATGCGTACGGGATGTTTCTGCGACTAACGATGCCTTATAGGTACCGCTTGGGTTCCCTGTCTCCTCCCAGCACATTTTCAAGCTAAAGTCTTCCTATTTTAAAATTCATGTTTGGTTCGTATCCTCAAGTATGGAGTCCCACTAATGCAAGGCTAGTTAATACATCTTACATTAGATGCCCATGAGGTCCTCGTGCCACTTGGGGTACCGTTTCGGTTCCGCTGGTAGTGCCTGCCCCACATTAAAACCTAAGGTCGTATGTTTTAAAGTTCATGTTTGGGTACTATCCTGAAATTGGGAATGCCAAGGCTGTGCTCGATTGCTCTGTGTTACGTCGTATGCGCACGAGGTGTTCATGCCAATCACATTGCTATTTGTATACCGCTGGTATGCCCGCCCCTGACACATTTTCAAGCCTAAGATTGCCTATTTTCAAATTCATGTTTGCGTTCTATACTCAAATCGGGTATCCCACAATGACACGACCAGTTGTTTCGTGTTACGTTGGACACTTATGAGGTGTTCGTGCTAGTTGAGGTGCAGTATGGGTTTCGCATCGTGTGCCCTCCCCGTGGCATGTTTTCAAGCCTAAGTATGCCTATTTTTGAATTAGTGTAGTATACTCAAATGGAGAGTTATGCTGTTGCGCTTCCGGTTGCTACATGTTAGGTTGGATGCACACGAGATTTGTGTGCCACTCGTAGTGCCATTTGGGTGACAGTCGTGGTTCTCGCCCCAGTGGCACATTTTCAAGACTAAGTGTGCCTGTTTTTGAAATCAGGTTTGAAATCAGGTATCCCATAATGACACGGCCAGTTGTTGGGTGTTACGTTGGACACTTATGAGGTGTTCGTGCTACTTGGGGTGGAGTATGGGTTTCGTGTGGTGTGCCCTCCTCGCGACATGTTTTCAAGCCTAAGTGTTCCTATTTTTGAATTGGTGTAGTATACTCAAATGGAGAGTTATGTTGTTGCGCTTCCGATTGCTACATGTTAGGTTGGATGCACACGAGATTTTTGTGTCATTCGTAGTTCCATTTGGGTGACCCTCGTGGTTCTCGCCCCAGTGGCACATTTTCAATCCTAAGTGTGCCTGTTTTTTAATTCACGTTTCAAATCGGGTATCCCACAACGACACGACCAGTTGTTTCATGTTACGTTGGACACTTATGAGGTGTTCGTGCTACTTGAGGTGCAGTTTGGGTTTCGCATGGTTTTTCCTCCCCGCGGAATGTTTTCAACCCTAAGTGTTCCTATTTTTGAATTGGTGTAGTATACTCAAATGGAGAGTTATGTTGTTGCGCGACCGGTTGCTACATGTTACGTTGGATGCACCCGAGATTTGCGTGCCACTCGTAGTGCCATTTGGGTGACACTTCTGATTCCTGCCCCTGTGGCACATTTTCAAGCCTAAGTGTGCCTATTTTTTAATTCACGTTTGGGTCCAATCTTTAAACTGCATATCCTATGACTGCACACCCAGTTTCTACGTGTTAAATTGGACTCCCAATTTTTACGTGTTGTTTGGTACCCCCCTCCTCGTGAAATGTTTTCAAGCCTAAGTTTGCCAATTTTCAAATTCGTATCCTATACTAAAACCTTGAGTCTCGCGACTATGTGACCAATGTCTACATGTTACATTGGATGCATAAAAGGTGTGCATGCTACTCGCAGTGTCGTTTGGGTGTCGCTGGGTGTGCCCACATGCGACACATTTTCAAATCTAAGGACTCCTATTTTCAAATTCATGTTTCGGACATATCCTCAAATCGAGAGTGTGTCCATCCATCCTTCGTCTCTTTCCTCCCATATCAGTGTTTTTTATGCTCGTGTACGTACACTAATGGAGGAAGAGAAGGCCTCACGCCCTTTTCTAGGAGCACTTCAGCCATCATTGATGTGGGGAGATGTAAAAAGATGAAGTCGCCAGAATATTTTGCACAAAATAGGCAAAGGAATATATCGCTGCCTCGAGAGAGAGACGTTAAAGACAAAGTGATGCTTATGAAACCAATAGTTCATAGGTTTGGGGGATAGGTTACAGAATGGGAAGGTGTTAGGCCCACATCCCATCTGTTTGGTCTCTCGTGGTCTTATGTTACCATTTTACTTAATTTCTCCACGAAGTGTGCACATGTATATTAAAATGGAGATAGGAGTCATTCGACTCATATAATGGAAAATATAGAGTGAGCTCATCCAAATGAATATTCCTAAAATAATAATTATAAAATATGATGTGAGCGCTTATCGAGATACGGATCGTTATATTGAAACAATAATATTTGTTAGATAAAATGCAAATATGACTCAGAATTATGGCATATAGAGTAATGTATGGATGCAATAATGGAAAGATGAAAACATAAAAATAAGAAAATTGAAAAATTGGACTCGAGTCTCGAATTTTAGCCTGAAATGCCTACATAGCCTACAAAGGCATAAAAATCCATGTAGTTTTCATACAGCCCAAGGGTGAGGTTTATCCCATAGATTCAAACGGGAATTTATTACGTGTGTGTGTGGAGATACTATTTTTAATTTTGAGAAAAAGGGGTGAATAATCCCATCGAAGTTTCTAGGTGTAACCCTATTTTTTTGTTTTTTATAGAAAATAAAGTATGTACAATATAACTAATAAATAGTGAAATATTAATGTGTATGATCTAAAGTAAAAGTAAAATTGAGAATTTATATAACTAATGGGAAAATAAAGAAATTTAGAGAGAGAAAAGGGATATTTGTACCTTCTTCGGAGACTCGAGTCTTGATCTTGATCCTTGATGAGATCCCTTGCAAGTTGATATGAATGTTAGATGAGAGAGAATGATATTTTTTCTAAATTGGTTATCAAAATAATGGGAATGAAAGATGGAAAGTAATTTCACATATGGAAACTTCTTTGATTGCAGAAGAATGTTGTTGAGATCACTGATATCAATGGATTTGAGGAGTGCCTTGGAAGTTAGCATAATCCCTCCTTATACAGAGTCGGGTGACTACCGATCGACATATACCAAGCCCTCCCAAACAGAAGGCTGACCCTAAACACACTATCGATTAGGAGGGAAATGGACCTCCCAATCAGCAGACTCATGCAGGGTTTTTAGAAAAATGGTTCTAAAACATAATTCATAAATCCATATTTCACATGGGGCATAATGTTAGAAAGATACTTCAGGGAACTTCAAGAGCCTTTTGGGATGCTCCCGGGTTTGGAAGTTCACTTTGAGTCAAAAGGTGCTTGGAAGCGCCCGTCGATCCATTGTATAGAAGTTCATCAGGAAGTAATTGATCATTCGTCCAAATTGTAACTCAGAATCATGGATGAGGCGGTTCATTGGAAAGTTTATGCATAGTAATTCGAGTTCCAAAGAGCTTTACTTGGTTTATAAAGTTTACTTGTGTCAACCGGGGCCACAAATGCCCGATGACCTTTCAGAGTAAAATAGACTATTCATCTGTACTGTAAGGTTGATTTATGTACGGGGTTGACCTTGGAAATGGTATTCAGTGCCCTTTGAATATTCATTTAGTCTTGTTTGTGCTAAAGAGTTGACTTTGGTCAAACGGAGCCCAAGAGTGCTCGTTGACCTCCAAATTAATTTTTGAGGGAAAATGGATTTTTCGTGAATGGGGTGGACCATTTGAAAGGGTTTTGAGTTCCCTTTAAATACTCATTAAGCTTTTTCTTTGGCGGTGAAGTTCATTGGGGTCAAAATGGGGTCCAAGAGTGCCTGGGGGCTCTAGATCGATTTTCGGTAGTAAAATGTTATGTTGATCCAAATAATTATTCCAATTCATGCACAAGGTGAGACATTGGAAAAAATATTGGGAGTCTTTCAAAAATTCACAGAGATTTCGCTTTGACGATAGAGTTGACGAGAGTCAAACGAGGTTCAAGAGCACCCGATGGCCCCTAGGTTGGTACTCAGAGTATGGCCTAGGGTTTCTAAACAATGGGGGAGGTTCTAGGGACCTAAGGAGATACTTTGGGGGTACTATAATGTGGTGTCTATAGATCCCCTCTACGGGTGATATGGGAACAAGTGAATGTTGTCGAATAGAAACCACATGAAGCTTTGAGAAAAGGTTAATTCTACGAACCAATAAGGGATGAGGATGACCGATTCCGAGGGTCGAGGTCATTTGTAACACCTAAGGTAATGCTGGGAATGGACAATTGTGAAGTTCAAGGTAAATTCTAAGGACGTAAGGTGGGAGCGACCAATTTCAAGGGTTGAGGTCAATTATGAGGACCTCAAGCGGGAGCAACCAATTTTGAGGGTCGATGTCAATTCTGAGGACCTTAGGCGGGAGTGACGATTTATAAGGGTCATAGTAAATTCTGAGGATCTTAAGTAACCAATTGTGAGGGTTGAGGTCAATTCAGAGAACCTTAAGTAGGGAGTGACCAATTTTGAGCGTCGATGTCAATTCTATGGACCTTAAGTAGGAACAACTAATTCCGAGGGTCGAGGTCATTTTTGAGGAACTTAATTAGGAGTGACCAATTTTGAGGGTCGAGGTTAATTCTTAGGACCTTAAGTAGGGAGATACCAATTCTAGGGGGTCGAGGTTAATTTTGGGGGCCTTAAGTAGGGAGCAACCTCAATTCCTTAGACATTAAGTAGGGAACGACCAATTTTGAGGGTCGAGGTCGATTCTAAGGACATTAAGTAGGGAGAGAACAATTCTGAGGGTCGAAGTCAATTATTAGGACCTTAAGTGGGAAGCGATCAATTTTATGGGTCGAGGTCAATTTTGAGGACCTTAGGTGGGGAGCGACCAATTCTGAGGGTCAAGGTCAATTCTAAGGACCTTAAGTAGGGAGCAGCCAATTCTGAGGGTCATGGTAAATTCTGAGTACCTTAAGTAGGGAGTGACCAAATATGAGGGTTGAGGTCAATTCGGAGAACCTTAAGTAGGGAGTGACCAATTTTAAGGGTCGAGGTCAATTTTGAGGACCTTAAGTAAGAGCGATAATTTCGAGAACCCTACGAAGGGAGCCAAAAATTATGGGGTCGAGCTCAATTCTAAGGGTTGAGGTCAATTCCTAGGACATTAAGAAGGGAGCAACCAATTCTGAGGGTCGAGGTTAGTTCTAAGGACGTTAAGTAGGGAGGGAACAATTCAAATGGTCTAGGTCAATTTTGAGTACCTTATGTCGAGAGAGACTAATTTTGTATGTCAAGGTCAATTTTGAGGTCCTTAAGTGCGGAGTGACAAATTCAAATGGTCAAGGTCAATTATGATGACCTTAAGGAGTGAGCGACCAATTTTGAAGGTAAAGGACAATTTTGAGGACCTTAAGTAGGAAGGGACCAATTCTGAGTGTCGAGGTCCATCCTGAAGATATTAAGTTAGACCGACTAGTTCTCAGGGTTGAGGTCAATTCTGAAGACCTTAAGTAGGAATGACCAATTCTAAGGGACAATGTAATTTCTGAGGACCTGAAGTGAGAATGACCAATTCTGAGGGTCGAGGTCTATTTTGAGGGCCTTAAGTGGAGGCGACGAATTCTGAGGGTCGAGGTCAATTATGAGGGCCTTAAGTGGGGAATGACCAATTCTGAGGGTAGAGGTCAATTTTGAGGACCTTTTGTAGGGAGCGACCAATTCTGAGGGTAGAGGTCAGTTCTAAGAACCTTAAGTACGGACGTTGAGAATATATTTCCTAGGTAATTTCAAATTTACCTTTTTTGGAGACTTTACTGGGGAATAGACATTTGTTTGGGGATTATGGGTTTTGAGAATAATTAAAAGTCTTAGTCTGGAAATTCCACTTGGGGATACAGTTGATGACTTGAGATTTTGGGATTCCATTAGGAAATGAGTTACTAGGACAGATTTCAGAAAAAATGAAATTTTTCTAATTTTTTTTTATTGGGCAATTCCTGCTGAAAATTGCGTAGCTCTGGTGAAGAGGCATTTGATATCTACTGAAGATGAAGTTCTCGGGATTCCACTGGGAATAGGTAATGGGTGTGCTAATTTTTAGGGTTTTTTAAGATGGGGATAAAAATGTGGTATTAATTCGAATGGGGACTTAGGTAATTTAAAAAAAGATTTTATAGGTGAAAAAATGTTCCAATATATATTGGGTAATTTTAGGAATTTTTTGAGAAATTTTTGGAATTTTCTGGCATTTTTTAGTATGAAATTTTTAGGGGGGGTAATTGATAGGTTATAGGAGTTTCCAAATAGAAGTGGCACAATCTTATGGGTTACCTTGGGAAGGGGACGGGATGATGTCGGTCAGTTGGTGGTGGCAGTTATTGGGGACTGATTGTGAGTTTTCAGATAGAGGTGGATCGTTGAGCTGAAGGTGACACCCGAGGCAGTGTAGGCAGCGTTGGGTAGGATTGTTGAATCTATGTTGGTGGTGTATGTGACATCCAATTACAGTTCTTTCATATTGGGATTTCTTACAGATTCATTGTTGGCTGTGGAATCTTGGCGTTAACCATATTGTATGTTTGATGTAGCGGCATTGAAGCTAAAAAGAAACTCAAAAAAAGTAAAAAAAGAGATGCACATTTTTATTATCTTGATTTAATGGTTTACTCTACATGCATTTTAATTTTCTACTGATTTTTTTCTTTTGGAAAGAAAAGGAAAAGTGTTTTTTTTAATGAATATGTTTGAACATGGCCTTGGAGGCTTGGTTAAAAAATAGCTTCCTTTTTTAAGGGATTCATTTTTGGAAAAAGTAGGGAAAATGCATTTTTTGGTGTTTTATGAATATCGGAAGGCCTTGGAAGCTTGGTTGGTATATGGATGAGGAGATAGAAAGCTTGGTTGTAAAGTGGAGCTTGTCATTTTCATCAGACTGTTCTGAATCTGGCGTGTTGAATAGTGATTTTGCCAGAGTTGCTTTTTTGGGCCTAATTTCGAGGCTCATGCTAGGTATTGTCATATCATCACAATCCTGTTAAAGTGATATGAGAGAAGAACCTGAAAGGTCTAGATACTTGGCAAGAAGGCCATTCTGATTTTTTGAGAGGTAGCCCGATTATGCTATTCGTGTGGCTGTTTGAGAGATTTTATTTGGCGGTCCCTCCTGAAAACCCTTTGGTAGATGTGTTGAATTTATTTTCTCTCTATTTCATCATCTTTTGCCCAAACATTGAGAACCGGGGTAAACTTATTTATGGATCATGGAGCTCGATATATGTGTTAGTCGGTGCCTTGGTGGGGGGAGTTGCAACCTATTCTAGAACTATGGGAATACTGGTATGTTTAGTTAGTTGGACTCTGACTGACCTCCTTCTATTTTACATGGAGTCTCCTACATGTATCTAGATGGGAGAAGATTATGGATTCCCGTATTCTAGATCTCTTCGACGGAAGTCATGCGCATGCGGTTGGACTCTTTATGGGAAAGTCGTCAGTCATCGACGAGTCCTTCCCAATCTACTGGAAGAGTTTGTCATGCTTCTAGAGACTACATGAAATGGTTGTGGAGGTGGGTAGTGGCTAAGATGTTGGCTGAGGAGACTCGATAAAGATTACTTACCATGTAGGACACCATGGAGGGCGGCGTAGTGTTTTTTCCTTGGATGGTTCAAGCTTACCGTTCCATGGAGATCTTTTAGAATACTAACCAAGTAAGGGGATTTGGGGGACCATAATGTGTAGATGATGATGGAGCTAGAACTTCTATTAGTTGTGGGGAAGGTCTTTTATTAAGGTAGTTAAATGTTTAGTTATGTGTTTGGTTGTGGGAATATATTGGGGGGGTTAAGTTAGCTTTGATTTTATTTTGAAGACAAATAGGTTGGCGGGGGTATTCATTTCACTCACTACGCTGATATTTCATGTAATCGAACATAATTTTCCCATAATGAAAATGATTTTTATTATAATGTTGTGCCTCTTGATGAGCTTTACATTTGACGTATCTATACCAATCGCTAAGGCATACATACTTCTTTTGTTCATATCAATGATGAAATGAACTGTCATTCTTGGAGATAGGAAAAGAATAACATTTGGTGAAAAATTAAGGGATCTGGACCATGTAAAGCATACGAGCTACCTACGTACCTCTTGGGTTTTTGAATTTTTTATGTGTGTCATTTTTTGAAAAAAATAGTTTTTTACAGGATCAGGCCCCACGTAGTTCTAAGTAGAGGAAATGAAGAACTTTTTTTCAATAGGAGGGAGATGAGAGGAGTCGTATCGTGCTAATATTTTAAAATAGGGGTAAATTTTTTTGAGATGGTCCATTTTGACTGGTCGGTCCATCTCTTCTCCATCAAGGTCAGTGAGAATACTTGCGCCACCGGAAAGGATCTTTTTCCCGATGTAGGGGCCACTCCAGTTTGGCTTGAATTTCCCTCTGGGGCCTAGACGGGTTCTATGATTTCTTTAAGGGATAAGTCCCCTCCTCAAACACTGCGGTCCTAAACTCTATTGTATAATGATCACGTTGTCCCGTATTGGTACCCTTGTATATGATTTAGAGCCTCTAGTCTCCTTTTATCCAAGAGCAATAACTTGTCAAGAGGGCAATGATTCTAGTCTTCTTCGCTAACTTTTCCATCAAGAATGATGTGTAGTGAAGATATTTATGGTTCAACTGGTATGACTTCTTCAATGCCGTATACTAGAGAGTAAGGGGTATCCCCAGTAGATTCTTGAACTAAAGTGAGGTAGCCCTATAGGGCGTAAGGGATCCGATCGGCCCAATATTGGTTACTCTCTATCATATTGTTGATCATTGCTTTGAGGTTCTTATTGGTGGCTTTAACTAAACCATTGGTTTATAGTCACTAGGGAGAAGATTTGTGTGTCTGAATCTTGTAGTCATCAACCAATTATGTGACTTCTGCCTCAAAATGTAATTAGTCATCTACTACTAATTCATGAGGAACCCCGTATCAACAAATGATGTACTTCTGGATGAACTTGGCTACCCTTTTGGAATTTATCACTGCGTATAACTCGACTTCAACCCATTTGGTGAAGTAATCAATGACAACCAGAATGAAATTTCCCATTAGAGTTTTTTATGTAACTTTCCCTATGATATCGATACCCCATGTGGAAAACGGCCAGGGAGATGTCATGTTGCATAATTATCGTGGAGGCAAGTGTTGGAGATTGGAAAACTACTGGCATTTAAGGCATCTCCTAACATAAGAGGTACAATCTTGAACCATGACAGTCTAATAGTAACCCTGTCAAATAATCTTCTTAGCGAGCATATGGACATTCATGTGGGGTCCACATTCCCCTCTTTGGAGTTTCTTCATCATTTCTTCAATGTCAGCCAATGTGATGCACTATAAATGGTTTCCATCAAAGTTTCTCTTAAACAGGATTTTATCACAGATAATGTATTGGGAAAGCAGTTTGTAAAGGTATGCTAGGTATTTCTTGTTGGGATCTTGGTGGTAACTACCGTGCTTGATGAGGTGTCAACTGTCATAATACAAGTAGTCGATCATTTCGACGTCCTCTTTTGTGATGAGTTCAATGTGGTAGTAGTGGGTTGGTTTAGCTTGTTTCTGTGAAAGGACCCATCATTATTCATTCGGCCATGTCGACCATGGAGGCTAAAGTGGCAATGGAATTGGAAAAGTTATTACTTTCTTGGGGAAAGTAGTGAAAGGTGATATCTCAAAATTGGGAGGTGAGGTCTTCTAGGTGGCCATGGAAGGGTAAGAGCATTTCATCCTTAAATTTCGATCTTCTAAGGACTTGGTCGATAATGAGGGCAGAGTCCCCGTAGACATCTAGGCATTTGATTCCTTTCTTGAGAGCTACTTTTAGATCTACTGTGCATGCCTCACATTCGGTCATGCTATTAGTGTAGGGAAAATCCATCTTTAGGGAAATAGGAGTGTGATAATCCTCAAGGGAGATTAGTAGCACCCAATGTCATATACTTTCTTGTTGGCGACACCGTCAAAGAACATTTTCCATCGGAGGTCTTATTAAGAGGTGCAAAGGATGTCTTTTCTTGGAATTCAGATATCCAGACGTCGACTTCTTCCATAAGGTAGTCAACAAGGTAGTTAGAGATGTCTCTACCTTTCATGGCTTTCTGCGTGAAATGCACAATATCAAACTAGGATAGTCTCTCTCTATAATTCCTCTCCTCTATCTCCATGCATGTATGCATGGCGGCTGCAAACCCTAACTCTTTGGATAGGACCATCCATGGTTCTACTTTTCCCCATTCATCTGATCCACATATTCCAGTGCATTCCAGTGCATTCCAGTTCCATCCCCAACCCTCCTCTCCCAAAATCTTTCACTGAAGTTGTTGGGAATTCCAATCCTAAACCTTCATCTTTACACATTATCCAATCATATAAAGGAGATCCAACCCTTTTTCTTGACAATGAGTTCCTAGATAGGATTTCTGAACCTTTCAAATATTCCTTAGTTGGTAAGTTTACACATGGAAGACCACCTATAGTAGAAATCAGAAAGATGTTAACCTCTATTGGTTTGAAAGTAGCATTTAATGTGGGACTCATTGATTTTAAGCATGTGATGATCATACTTTTTCACGAAGACGATTTCCATAGACTGTGGTTGAGACAAACGTGGTATATCAATCGCTTTCCTATGCGTGTATTCAAATGGACTAATGAATTCCATCTGGATAGTGAGACTCCTATTGATCCAGTTGGGGTAAGACTTCCGCTTCTGCCTATTCATTTATAAAATAGAAAGAGTCTTTTCTCTATTTGTGCTGCAGCAGGTAAACCTTTGAAAATGGATAGTGCTACTGCCTCGTTGGGTAGGCCAAGTCTAGCACGGGTTTGTTTAGAAATTGATCTAAGAAATCCTTTGCCTAAGAGGATCTGGATTGCTAATAAAGAAACTAGTAAAGGTTTTTGGCAAGTGTTTGAATATGAAGATCTTCCTAATTACTGCTTTCATTGTGAGAAAAGAGGGCATAGGTAAGAAGTTTGTCTGTTCAAAAAAGTTAATGATTCGCAAGATGTGAGTAAGGTGAACAGTGTTTATGGCCTCATCAAGAAAATAGATTCTGCTAATCCTGAAACCACGAAAGAATGGGTGATAAAGTGTTTCAAGAAAATATCAGATTCTAATCCCAAAATTCTTATAACCAGCCCCTCAAAACGTTTGTCGATTACTGTTAATCAAGATAAACCAAGAAAGTTGATTCAAGAGCCTACCATCCCCTCGTAAATTTCAACCTAAAATTACCTCATTCTTTAATAAAAAGAAACAATTGCAGCAGATAACTAAATTGAATGGCCACAAGGAAGTTTGAGAAAATGAGGTTAACATTGATCAAGACCGTAATACTCCTATACCTGCCAATTACGAAGTAGGGCAAGGAGAGTTTAACATAAATATTAGTGGAGATTGCATCCCAGATTTCTCGAAGAATAGTGCAGATGGTCGATTAGAAGGGAACACTAACGAGGTGCATACTGATTCAAAGAAGTTTGATTATCCAGTGTTTAAAGGAGGAATTGAAAAAGTGAAATCAACCAAACAGGTAACTCATAAATTCACTGGAGTTAAGATCAAATATAAGAATTTCAGAGTTCTGAGATCAGGTACGAAATGTATTTTCCCTCAGTTATCTCAATGATCAAATCAATCATTTGAAATATAAGAGGCATTTCCAAGAAAAGAGCTTTAAGTAGAGTTAAAAGATTGTGTTGAATTCACTCAATTTCAATATTTGTCATCTTAGAACCAAAAAAGTCAGTGGAGTTTATGGAATCTTACAGAATCAGACTAGGGTATAATCAGGCTTTCTCGAATTCCAATAGTAAGATATGGTGTTTTATTAAAGACGGGATTCAATGCTCTTTTGTCTCATCGGTGGATCAGTGTCTAAATTTACCTTTCAATGTTGACAGCAAACAAATGTTCACTGGCTTTGTATGTGCTAAAAACACTAAAATTGAAAGAAGAGATCTCTGGCAATTTCTTAATCAAAGTTACACCACTAATGGCTGGATAGTTGGAGGTGACTTTAATGTGGTTTCTAATAATGAAGAGAAGGCTGGAGGTAATGAAGTTCAGATGGCTCCAACATATGAATTCTTAGAAGCTATTGAAAATAATGAGCTCTTGGATCTGGGATATAAGTGTTCAAAATTTACTTGGTTCAACAAGAGAGAAGGGGGTAATAGGATTTGGTGTAGGCTTGATAAAGTCTATGATAACACTCAAGTTCTTGAATCGATTGGTCATGGTGGTCGCTTTCTCCCTCCACCTTCCTATGAAATTACTAACAATTTCTCTGGGGTTCTACTTGAGGAGTTCTAAATCATGACATGTAACCTCCAACTCCTCATTGTACTTATACTGTAACATGAATTCATCGGCACCATCCTCTCAATTGTGAGTTCTAAATTCTTCAAGGGATATGAACTAATGAAGATCAATGAGCTTCAAAGTATGTTCAAACATTTAGGACATTATTTCCTCGGAGTCACCTAGGAGATTCATGGATGGGTGGTAAATTTAGAGATGTATAATTAAGATCAATGAAGCATGTTGATACTCTTCCGGGAGACAAATAGGCTCAGGTATGGACAGACCCATAGCGCAAGGTAAGAGGACCTCGGGATCTTAATGGATAGGGACTCGATTTCACTAATTCTCATGAACCTCAACTTGAAGGTTGTCAATCTTAGCGATAAGTTGGACTAAAACAGTCATCACATTCGGTACTTGATCTGTGTTCTCCGTGGAGAGTTGGTGAGAGTGGATTCTGGAATCGAACGTAGGGTGAGAAATGATGGAGCTTCGGGTCGGTTCAACAAAAGACCGAATCCAATAGGGAGCCAGAGCAAGGGTCAGGAATGTGATCAACCTGAGAAGTAAAATGATTCGGGATTGTTTTTTAAAGAGAAAGGGAAGAATCTTTTAGAAAAAAGAGAAAAATATTTTTTTTAATTTTTGGTAATGGAAGGAAAATATACTTATTGGGTATTATTTTTTTGATAAGAGGGGAAAAAAAATTTGGTACATTGAAAAGAGGGGGAAAATATTTTTGAAACTTTTGGTAAGAAAAGAGGGAAAATGAGAGAAGAGTCTAAGAATGATTATTATTATTATTACTATTATTATTGTTATTATTATTATTATTATTATTATTATTATTACTGTTGTTATGACTATTATTATTATTATTATTATTATTATTATTATGATGATGATGATGATGATGATGATGATGATGATGATGATGATGATGATGATGATGATGATGTTTTCGCTTGTATTAGGTTTACTTAAATGCAAAAGAAATGTTGGACGGGACCCGAGGTTTGAAAACTGGGTTTAAAAAATATGTAAAATACGGTTTGACTTGTCACCAAGCTCATTGATAGAGTCCTTTTTTTAAAAAGACGAAACCACACGAAAATTTGGGCGACATGCTGACCTGGCATTTAGGTAGAGTTTGAGCTAGTAATTGGTAAACTAAATATGAGTGCCCTAGGTTTCATGCCTATATGAGGGTATGAAGTATTGGGTTAGTTGAAAGGTTCCCCCCTTTGGCATGACTTCAACGATATACATATTACTTTTGAGGGAAATCAGTACATGTGGACAAGCCATTTGATATACCTGAGTGTACGTGAATTGCCTCACTGTATACCTCATAGGGAATGTACTTGTGAGAGAGAATTCGATAAACTCGACGTACGTGAATGACTTCCCTTCTATATACCTCTTGTCATGACTTCGGTCAACCGGGAAAATGCAGGGGGAACTGTTCGATATACATGGAAGGTATTTGGCCGATGGAAGGTGAAAGTCATATTGCATAGTCTAACAACAACCTTCCGGACCAGTGCCCGGTAAGGGACCAAATTTTGGTCAATAGCCACAATCTTTGGTTAAGTAATGTACAAAATCCATGATTATTGAGTAGTATATTATGAAGAGAGTATTTTTATTTGGCATGATGAGAACTATACTAATAAGGAAGAATGTGAGAGTATTATGTAAGGTAAATCTAGCATGGAGATTATACTAAGAATGGATATGTGAGAGTAAGTGACATGTGAATATCTATAAGTTAGTGTGTTGTAGTGAACCTAAGCATAGATAAACTACAATTGGGGCGTGATAAGTGTTACTGACCATGGATATATACATGTGTGATAAGTGGAGGTGTGTGCAAGTGACACCTAAGCATGGTTATTCTAAGTAGTGTGTGCAACATGCGAATATAAATTATATTACATGTAAGTAGTGTGAAAGGTACATTGAGAGTATCTACAAGTGTGTAAGTGAGGAGTGATATAGGCATACATGAAATAATAAATGAAAAAAAGGGATTATACAGGTAGGTTCATACGAACACTAGTAGAAAATGATAACTCCAATGAAATTAGAGTCTAGCCCTCTTAAGAAAGTCTCCAATGGAGTCAATACTATGGTCATCCCATCTTTGTCTCTTTCCTCCCGTCTCAGGGTTTCTGTTCCTCGCGCACGTGCACTCAGAGAGGGAGAAATGTTCTTCTGCCCTTTTCTAGGAGTGCTTCGGTCATCGTTGATGTGGGGTGGTGCAAAGAGATGTAGTTTCCAGCCTATTTTGCACAAAACATGCAAAACAACATATCGTCGCCTCGAGAGAGAGGGGCATCAATCACAAACTGATGCTTATGAAACAAATAGTTCATAAGTCGAGGGGCGAAGTTACGTGATGGGAAGGTGTTAGGCACTCATCCCACCCTTTCGATCTCTCATGGGTTTACGTTACTATTTTCCTTAATTTATCAATGAAGTGTGTGAACGTGTATATATAAATGGAGATGGGAATCGTTCGAATCATTTCATGGACAAGATAGAGTGAGGTCATCTAAAGGAATGTTCACAAAATAATAATTCTAAAACATTATGTGCATGCTTATTTAGATATTGATCGTCATAATGAAGCGATGACATTAGTTAGGTAAAGGCAAATAAGAATCAAAAGTATGGCATAAATGAGTAATGTATGGATAAAATAATTAAAGGATGAAAAGAAAATTGGAAAATTGGAGTTGAGTCTCGGGTTTTAGCTCGGAACACATACATACCCAACAAAGGCATCGAAGTCCACGTAGTTTACATACGAAACAAGGGTGGGGTTTGTCCTATAGATTCAAGTGGGAGTTTGTTATATGTGTATGTGTGGAAAATATATTTTTAGTTTTGAAAAAAAGTGATAAGTAATTTGGCAAAATTTATAGGTGCAACCCTCTTTTTCATTGTTTTTGGTTTTTAAAGAAAATAAAGTATGTGGAATATAACTAATAAAGGTGAAATATTAATGTGTATGATCTAAAGTGAAAGCTAAATTGAGAATTTGTATAACTAATGCGAAAGTAAAGAAATTTAAAGAGAGAAAAGGGATATTTGGATCTTCTTTGGAGACTTGAGGCTTCATCTTGATCCTTGATGAGCTCCCTTGCAAGATGAGATTAATGTTGGATTAGAGAGAAGGAGATTTTTTCTAAATTGGGTGTAAAATCTAAGGGAATGAAATATGGAAAGGAATCACACAAGGAAACTTAATTGATTGCAGAAGTGACCTCATGACCTCCTTATATAGGGTAGGTGGATTACCAATCGGCATATCCCTAGCCCTTCCAAATGGCCGTAGAAAGAAATTAATAAATACAAATCACGCACGGAACATAACATTACAAAGTAAATTTAAAGACCTTCAAGATTTATGGTGGCCTCTCCTAGATCCGTGATTTAACTTTTGGTCAAATGGGGCTTGAAAGCGCCCATCAGTCCTCTAGACGAAAGATCATTAGACAGTTATGGATCATTCTTCCAAATCCTAAGTTAGAATTACACACGAGGTGCCACATTGTAAAGGTTATGTGATATACTTCGATGTTGCAAAGAGATTCGCCTGGTTCAAAGAGTTGACTTTGGTCAATTGGGTTTCAGAAGCTCTCGGTGACCTTTCGGAGTAAAAATGATCATTCATCTGTACCGTAAGTATGATTAATGCATGGGGTAGATCATTGTAAAGAGTATATAGTTTCCTTGGAATATTCATTTAGTCTTGCTCGAGCTAAAGAGATGACTTTGGTCAAATGGAGCATTAAAGTGCCTGGTGGCCTTCGAATCAGATTTCGGGTGAAAACAAATCATTTTTCCTAACCGTTATGTCGTTTTGTGCACCGATTATACTATTGGATAGGCTTATGAGTAACGTTTGAATTTTCATGATCTTTCATTGCAATGATGATGTTTATTGGGGCCAAAATGGGGCATGGGTGCACCTAGTGGCCTCTAGATCTATTTCGGTAGTAAAATGGTCCATTCGCCTAAACCATTATGACGATTCATGCACGGGGAAGACCATTGCAAAGGGGATTTAGATCCCCTCAATGACTAATTTATATTTTTCTCTGATGGTAGTGTTAAACGGAGTCAAACTAGGATCGATAGCGTAGGATGGCCTCTAGATTGGTACTCGGGGTATGACCTAGGGTTTGTAAAGAGTGGGGTAGGTGTTAAGGATCTAAGGAGAAACATAGGGAGTCCTAGAATGTGGTGTTTACTGATAGTATTGCGGATATGAGACCGATTGCTATGTGTTACGTGGGACCTGCACGAGGTGTTAATGCCACTCGAGGTGTCGTTTGGATGATGATAGGGGTGCCCGACCCCATGACATGTTCCAAAGTGTGCATGTTTTGGAATTTGTGTTTGGTAACTATCTGCAAATGAGGATTCCCATGGTGACACAGTTGGTTAATATGTGTTACATTGGATGCACACGAGGTATTCGTTCCACTCGTGATGACACTTGGGTGCCGTTGGGGGTGCCCGCTCCTCGCGGCACATTTTTAAGCCTAAGCGTGACTCTTTTGAATTCGTCCTTGGATCTTATCCTTAAATTGAGAGTCTCATAGATACACGGTTGGTTTCTACGTGTTTGAGGCACACGAGGTGTTCGTGCCACACTTGATGTCGTTTGGGTGCCACTGGTGATGCCCACCGCGTGCATTCAACCCTAAATGTGCTTGTGCTTGAATTTGTATTTTGGTCATACCCTCAAATTTGGAGTCCTAAGGCTATGCGATTGGTTGCTGCGCATTACATTGAATACATACGAGGTGTTTTTCCGACTCGTGCTACCGTTTGGGCGCCATTGGTGGTTCCTTCCACCCCGCTGCATGTTTTTAAGCTTAAGTGTGCCTAGTTTCTATTTCGTGTTTGAGTCCAATCCATAACCAGTAGATATGTCACTACGTGGCGGATTCATTGTGTTATGTTGGATTCACACAAGGTGTTTGAGCCATTCGTTGTTTCGATGGGGGTGCCACCCCCGCGACACGTTTTGAAGCCAAAGTGTGTTCATTTTTGAAATTATATCCTATCCTTACACCGGGAGTCCTGTGACTACGTAACTGGTTGCTACATGTTATGTTGAATGATCACGATGTGTTCGTGTCCCTCGTGTGTCCGTTGGGGTTTCCCGCCCCCCATAACACATTTTTAAGCCTAGGTGTGTCTGTTTTTGAATTCATGTTTATGTTCTATTCTCAAATGGAGAGTCCCATGGTTGTACAACCAACGACTATGTGTTACATTGGAAGTGCACAAGGTGTTCGTGCCACTAGCGGTGCCGTTTGGTTTTCGCTGGGATTGCTCACCTCCCATCGCACATTTTCAATCCTATGAGTGCTTTTTAAATTCCTTTTTAGATCATATCCTTAAACTAGGAGTCCCACGGTTGTGTGGTCGATTTCTATGTGTTACGTTTGAGGCACACGAGGTGTTTATGAAACTTGTGGTGTTGTTTAGGTGCCATTGGTGGTGCCCATCGCCTGTCTTCAAGCCTAAGTGTTACTGTGCTTGAATCCTTGAATCCCAAGGCTATGTGGTCGATTCCTACGTGTTACGATAAATGCATACGAGGTGTTCATACCACTCGTGCTGCCATTTGGGTGCCACTAAGGTTGCCCGCCCCCTCATGGCACCTTTTCAAGCCTAAGAGTGCCTTTTTTAAATTTTGTATTTGGGTCCTTTCTGCACTCGGGAGTTTAGTCGCTACGTGAAAGGTTGTTATGTGTTGTGTTGGATGTGCACAAAATGTTCGTACCACTCGCGGTGTCGTTTGGGTGTCGTCGAGGGGGCATCCCCCGCAGCTCGGGTGTGTATATTTTTTAATTTTTATCCTATCCTCTAACTTGGAGTCCCTCAATAGCGTAAATAGTTTCTATGTGTTACGTTGGATGATCATGAAGTGTTCGTGTCACTCGCAGTTCCCTTCAGGTTCCATTGGGGTGCCACCCCTACAACACATTTTTTATCCTAGATGTGCCTGTTATTGAATTTTTGTTTGTGTTATATACTCAAACTAAGAGTCCATTTTCTACACAACCTATGGACACATATTACATTGGAAGCATATGATGTGTTCGAGCCATTCACATTGCCGTTTGGGTGCTGTTGGGGTTGCCCACCCCCCGTGGCACGTTTTCAAGCCTAAGGGTGCATATTTTCAAAATCGTGTTTGCTAGCCTCAAACTGATAGTCCCTTGGCTACACGACCAGTTGCTACATGTTACACTGGATGTGAAAAATGTGTATTTGTTCATGCCATTCGCAATGTTGTTTGGGTGCCACTGGTGGTGCCCGCCCATAGCCTTCAAGGATAAGTGGTCCTATTTTTGAATTCGTGTCCGGGTCCTATCCACAAACCAGGAGTTCCATGATTGTATTCGATGGGTAGGTGTTAAATTAGAATTATACGAGGTGTTCGTGCCACTCATGGTGTCGTTTGGGTTCCGCTGGGGTGCCCCTGACACGTTTTCAAGCCTAAGTGTGCCTATTTTTGATTTCTTGTGTGGGACCTATCCTCAAACCGGAAGTTTTGCGGCTGTGCGATAGGTTGATATGTGTTACGTTGGATGTACATAAGGTGTTTGGCCAGAAGGAGTGCTATTTCGATTCGACGTGGGGTGCCCGCCCCTGCGACACATTTTTAAGCCTAAGTGTGACTATTTTTGAATTCATGTCCCATCCTCAAATCGGCAGTCCCACGACCTCGCGACCTATTGCTACGTGTTACGTTCAATGCTCACAAGGTGATCGTGTCATTCGTGGTGCCTTTGGGGTGCCTCTGAGTAGTGCCCACCCCCCATAGCATGTTTTTAAGCCTAGATGTTCCTGTTTTATAATTCGTATTTAGTTTCTATTTACAAACCGAGAGTCCCTTGGTTGCGCGGCATGTGTATATGTGTTCCATTGGATGCGCACGAGGTGTTATTTCCACATCCATGGCCATTTGGGTGATGCTAGGGTGCCCTCCCCCCGTAACATGTTTTCATGCATAAGTGTGGCTATTTTGAAATTCGTTTTTAGGTCCTATCCTCAAACTTGGAGTCCCGCTAATGCGCGACCAGTTATTGCATGTTTCATTGGATGCCCATGAGGTGTTCGTGCCACTCATGGTGTTGTTTGGATAACACTGGGGGTACCCACCCCCACTTTAAAGTGTTCCTACTTTAAAATTCGTATTTGGTTCCTTTCCTTAAGCCGAGAATCTCACAGTTGCGGTCGATTGCTACATCTTACGTTGACACGAATGAGGTGTTTGTTCCCCTCATGGTGTTGTGTGGGTGCTGTTGGGGGTGCCCTCCCCCCGGCATGTTTTCACGCCTTAAGTATGTCTGTTTTCCAATTCTTGTTTCGGTTAAATCCTCAATTTGAAGTCCCATGGTTGCACGGCTAGTTGTTATGTCCTACATTGGATAGTTTGGTGCTATGTGGGGTGCTCTCCCCTACGACACGTTTTCAAGCCTAATTGTACATGTTTTTGAATGGGTGTCCTATCCACAAATTGGGAGTCTAGTGGTTGTGTAACTAATTACTACATGTTAAGTTGAACGCGAACGAGATGTTCATGCCACTAGTAGTGCCATGTAGGTGGCACTTATGTTACCCCCCCCCCCCCCCCCCCCATGGAACATTTTCAAGACAAAATGTTTTTTTTTTTTAATTTATCTTTGCATTCAATCCTTAAACAGAGAGTCTCACGGATATCCGATAGGTTGTAATCTGTTATATTGGAAGCACAAGAGGTGTTTGTGCTACTGGCGGTGCCGTTTGAGTGTCGCTGGTGGTGCCTGCCGCTCGCTTTCAAACCTAACTGTTCATGTGCTTGAATTCTATTTGGGTCATAACCTCAAACTGAAAGTCCCACGGATACGTGGTCATTTTCTACGTGTTACTTTCGATGCGTACGAGGTGTTTCTTCAACTTACGGTGCCATTTCGATTCCGTTGGGGGTTCCTCCCACCCGCAACACATTTTCAAGCCTAAGTGTGAGTTTTTTGGACATCGTGTTTGGGTCTTATCCTCAACCAGGAGTTCCGCAGTTTCGCGGCGGGTTACTACGTGTTATGTTGGATACAAACGATTTGTTCTTGCTACTCATATTTCTAGTTGGGTGCCAGTGGGGGGTGCCCTCACCCATGGTACATTTTCAAACCTAAGTGTGTCTATTTTTGAATTCATATCTTATACTCAAACCAGGAGTCCCCCGACTATGCAATCAGTTCCTACCTATTTTGTTAGATGCACATAAGGTGATCATGACACTCTCGATTCCATTTGAGTGCGCTTAGGATGCCCACATTCGCATCACGTTTTCAAGCCTAAGTGTGCCCGTTTTTGAATTCATGTCCTATCCTAAAATCGGGAGTCTCGAGGATACACAGTCAGTTCCTAGGTGTTTAATCGGATGAGCATGACCTGTTCGAGTCACTCGCGATGACATTTGGGTGACACTGGACGTGCCTGCCCCCTGGTTTCAAGGCAAATCATGCCTATTTTCGAATTCGTGTTTGGGTCGTATCTTCAAAGAGGGAGTCTCGTGGCTACTGCCAGTTGCTAGGTGTTATGTTTGTTGTTCCGAAGGTGTTAATGCACTCACCATTTCATATGGGTTCCACTGGGGGTGCACCCCGAGGAATGTTTTCAAGTCTAAGTGTGCCTATTTTCGAATTCATGTTTGGGTTCTACTCTTAAACATTGAGTCTGTGACTACACGACAGGTTTCTATTTGTTACATTGGACACACACGAGGTGTTCATGCCACTTGGGGTGCCGATTGGGTGCCATGTGGGGTGGCCGCCCCTGCGGCACATTTTAATGTCAATGTGAGACTATTTTTTAATTTGTGTCATGTCCTCAAATAAGGAGTCCCGTGACTACGGGGCTTATTTCTACATGTTATGTTGGACACACACGAGGTGATCGTGTCACATGCAGAAGCCCTTAGGTTACCACCAGGGGTTCTCGACCCCGTAGAACATTTTTAAGCCTAAGTGTGCTTCTTTTTGAATTCGTGTCCTATCCTCAAACCATGAGTCATGTTGTTGTACGATCGATTGATACATGTTACGTTGAACGTGCAGAACGTGCTCGTGCCACTTGTGGTGCCATTTGGGTGGTCCTAGGAGTGATCTCACCCCGCGACATATTTTTAAGCCTAATTGTGTCTGTTTTCAAATTCTTGTTTGTTTTCTACCCTCAAACTGAGAGTCCCGCAACTGTGAGGAAAGTTGTTAAGTGTCATGCGGGACACCCCTAACGTGGTCGTGCCACTCGCGGTGTCATTTGGGATTTGCTGAGGTCCTCCCTCGTGGCATATTTTTAATCTTAGATATGCTTATTTTTGAAATCATGATTCGGGTCTATCCTCAAACCAATTGCCGCGGGGTTGCATGACATATTGTAAGTGTTGCATTGGATGCACACGAGGTGTTTGTGCCACTCGCGGGGCCATTTAGGTACCATCGGAGATTCCCACCTCCCATGTGACACGTTTTCAGGCTTAAGTGTGCCTATATTCAAATTCATGTTTGGGTACTATCCTTAGATCGAGATTCCCATGGATGCATAACCAATTGCTGTCTTAAATTCGATCCCCACGAGGTGCTCATGCCACTCCTTGTGTAGTTTGGGTGCTGCTGATGGTGCCTGCCACCCACTTTAATGACCAAATGTGGCTATTTTTGAATTCGTGTTTAGGTTTCTTATCCTCAAACCGAGAGTCCCGCGGTGACATCCGATTTCTATGTATTATGTCGAATGCACGCGAGGTATTTGTGCCACTAACGGTGTTGTCTTAGTGCCGCAGGGGGTGCTCTCCCACTCGCGACACGTTTTCACGATGAAGTGTGCCTATTTTTGAATTTGGGTTTGGGTTTTATCCTCAAATAGAGAGTCTCATGGCTACACCACCAGTTCCTACATGTTAATTTGGACACTCATGAGGTGTTCATTCCACTTGAGGTGACGTTTGCATGTCGTTTGGGTGTCGCGTGGGGTGCTCAACCCTGTGGGATGTTTTCAAGCCTGAGTGTGCTTGTTTTTGCATTAGTGTTCTATTCTCAAGTCCACAGTCCTGTGAAAATTCAATTGATTGCTATGTGTTACATTGGATGCGCATGATGTGTGCATGCCATGTGCGGTGTCATTTTGGTGTCACTCATGGTTTTCGCCCTCCGCGGTACATTTTTAAGCCTAAGTGCGCTTATTTTAGAATTCATATTTCAGTCTAATCCTTAAACTGCGTGTCCCACATCTATGTGGATGGTTATTATGTGTTACGTTGGATATCAATGTGGTGTTCATGACACTTGCGATGTCGTTTAAGTGTCATTGGGTGTGCCCCCTGCGACACGTTTTCAAGCTTAAGTTTTCCTATTTTTGTATTTGTTTCCTATCATAAGATCAGGAGTCCCACAACTGCACAACCAATGACTACCTGTTACGTTTTATGCACACAATGTCTTTGTGATACTCTTAATGCAATTTGGGTGCCACTTGGTGTGCCACTTGCGACACGTTTTCAAGCCTAAGTGTTACTATTTTCAAATTCATGTTGGGCACCTATCCCGGAACTGAGAGTATGTCGGCTACATGATTGTTTGTTTCATGTTATGTGGGACCTAAAAATGTGTTTGTGCCACTCGCTGTGTCTTTTGGGTGCCACTGAAGGTTCTCACCCCCCGCGGCACATTTTTAAGCCAAAGTGTGCTTATTTTTGAATTCGTGTTTGGGTCCTAACCTCAAACCGGGAGTCCCGTGGCTATGAAGACGGTCGCTATGTGTTATTTTGGACAAGCATGAGGTGTTCATGCTGTTTGGTTGATGTTGGGGCCTTGGCCTATCAAAGGATGACAGTCTACATAATTTTTCCAAAGTTTATCCCTTTAGCCTACATTCTTGGCTCAACTTGCTGCTACATCCTCAACTGGATTGAATTGGTTCCACAGTGCCTTCAGAAATTTGGTATGAATCCTAACATTCTTTGTCATTCTCATCATCATAATGTTCATCGTTATCATTGCATTCCCAACCCGGATTTCCTATGCGTAAATGCCTAGGGTCAACCACATGTCCGCACCTATGATAAGGAGGAAGATCTTTGAGTGTGGCATGGGGTGGTCCCCTAGACACTGGATCTGGAATGCCTTACATGGAGATCGGAGTTATGTCATCATCTCCGACTATGGCAAGTCTATCCACCATGTTTTGGTTAAGTTCAATAAGAGTCGCTTGCATCTGTCGCTGACTCTCCACTAAGGAGCACAGGGCTGCCAGCATTTCATCCATTTCTGACTAAGGTGGGGCTTGACTGGTACTGGGTCCACTAATAGTAGGACAATATGATTCAATTGAATAGTTATGATGACCAAAAAAACCAAGTGATGTACTAAAAGTGAGATGGATGAACTGGAAATGAGCTTGAACTAAAACCAAAGCTCTTTAAATGGTGGTTCAAGCTCAAGCAAGTGTGAGGTTATACCACCACCATAAAATTCAGTGGAGTAGCTACAGAGAAAGGGAAGCAGTTGACTATCTTGTTCCCACAGACGACATCAAATTGATGATACGAGAAATTGTACAACCAAGTCAATGCGTTATGTAAGCTCAAACCAGCAAAACAATGGAGTATGAACGCATATAAATATATACACAGAGATGAGGCAAAGGAGAAGATAACACAAGATATAATTGATTCATTCTTGAGAGGGCCTACATACAATGTGTGAGGGAGCAAAATCAACTAAATATGGGCTATAATTGCCTTAGGATACAACAACTCAAGATTTCTCTCTCTATTGTGTTTGTAATAGAGTTTCAGTTAGGGTTTACAATAAGCCATCCTTTACATTGAGGTAGAGGAAAAGTACTTATAGTTCTTAGGGGGTGTAGAATACCCCCCCCCCCTCTCAAGCATGTAATAAGCATGTGTGGAATGTTCCTAGCCATTGAGGAAGAGCAATATGTATTTGTCACATGTAGGCTATGATGATCAAATATTCCCTCACATGTGAGGAAGGTATTGTTATAACGGTTTTTGTCCACATGGTATTTATATACCACATACACATTCTCACTTGTCTCCCAATGCACGCACCCTATCAACTATCAGACCTTGATTGACAAGCATAGCCGAGGTCAAATTGTTGATATATGGACTATTGAAAGATTAACACCTACCATGCTGAATAATCTCAAACTATCTTCATAGGCATGAGGAAGGCCAAGGACGAAGATCTACAAGCCTTAGAAGTATTAATTGAAGACCCACTGACCAGTCGTCAAAGTTCAAGACGAAGACCCCTGCACCAATCATTCGGTCGAGTCTACCCTATTAGAGTCATTATTCCTCACTTGTGGACATGTTGGTAACGGTCAGCCTTGGTCGAGGTGTTATGATCCTTAATGAGGTTATACTTGGAATATCAATCACCCATAGCTCTTAGTGTTCAGTGAGAAAGGAAGGCTGAGGGGTAAAGTGTCTTTTGAGTATGAGTTGAATAAGTTCCCTTTCAGGTGCTAGATTTGCAAAGCTCGATGACAATTGGACTAATGTTTGGAAGTTATAACGTGGAATGGCGTGTGGAACAATAATGACGGCTGTAAGTGATGTTTAGGGCTTTGTGACATAATCATGAAATTCTAGTAAATTGTAACCAATGATTATTGGTATTTAAACCGATTTAAAAAATGTTCACTCTTCCTATTTCTCTTTCTTCACAGCCAGCCTTCTATCTCTCTAAAACCAGCCTCTCTCTTTATGTTCAAGAAATTTCCAGCATGTAAACGAGTTTCTTGAGTTTGTCATCCTTAAAACCCTTCCAGGTATTCCAGTTTATCATTTTTCATTCATTTTCCATTGCATTTCAACCATTTTAGTTCTTTGGATTTTTTGACAACTTGGTTGAGTTTTCGACGGACATTTTGAGTATTTTAAGGTTGTTTGAGGACTGGTTTTGGGAGTTTTTGAGTTCAGCAGTTGGTTTGGGTTTCTAGCCACCTGATTCTGGCTTTGTCGCACCTTTTTCATCCATTTAATCAAACTTAGTCAACTCTTAAGTTGTTTGTGTATTTTAGCTCCTAAATTCCATAAGTGTAGCCTCAGCTTCTTTGATGCTAAGGAACTTATATCCATTAGAAGAGGAGTTTACCACTTTGAGGGAGAGTTGTTTCTAGGAGGCTAGTAGGGTAGAGGAAGAGTACGGGGCTTGGCGTAGAGTTGACCTCCACTGGGTATGACCCATTTCTACTATTACTTTAAAGACCATACACTCCTCTTCCTCTGAGGTCAGAAAGGACAAGATGACTAGATCGTCCTCTGCTTGAGACGACATGAGGGATTCATGTCAGGTAGTAATGAGGATGCCTCCCTATCATACTATGGAGCTTGGTGTGGCCTAGATCTCATCCCGTACCTCATTATCCAGACAGGCCGAGTCATTAATCCGAGATGATTCTTCTCTTCAAATTTTGGATGAGGAGGATTCCAGCGACTCTTTAGTCCTAGTCGTCTCTGAATCTTTTGAGATAACCATAAATGTTTCCATCGTGCTAGCTATTGTCCTTATCAGTACTATGACCAATAGCGAGTTTTAGAAGACCTTTCCAGGTGTATTTTTTACCCTAAAAATTAGGCCGAGAAAGAGAATGAGTCCGAGGATGATGATGATAATGACTCCTAGGATGATGAGCCACTTCACTATACTTTTGTTGACAAATTTAACTATTTCGTACAAATGTCTGACCTTCTCCTATGGAGACACAATTATGGCATCAAATCTAATGTCGTAATGCATGTTCGGGTTGATGATGCGAGAGCATACAATGACCGAGAGGGGGAAATTATGGTGTACGAGATGATGTTTAATCTCGGTGTTCGGTTACCCTTTCATCCTTCTGTACGAGACACCCTATCTAGTCTAGAGCTTTCTTCGAATCAATAGGAGCCACACTCTTGGCAAATCATCCTAGGTTATGTTACCTTATGGATGAAAAAGTATACGAAGACCCCTCTGTTGAGATTTTTAATACTTGTTACAATATGTCATCCTCAACACTAGTAGAGCTACTACCACATACGGGCTAGTAATCCTAATAAGAAAATAATTCAAGTTACCCAAACCTCCAACCACTACTGGAAGCCAAGTTTCTTTTTCATTTATGGGGATTGGGAGTTTTTGATCGATGCCAACCCAGACGAGAATGAGTTGAGTGTTCCTCATAATTGAGAAAACCCCTATATGTGGGCCAAATTGGACCATGGCCTCAGTGTTGGAAATCAGGAGATGGTTGAATATCTGAAGAAGCAAGGGAGGGAAGGTATTATTCCTAAATTGAAGGATATCATCACTCCTCTTAACCTGGAGAATGATGGCTTAGGGGTTGAACCCTTTGCCGAGCTATGTGAGTGATCTCTTTTCTATGATCATGTCTTTTGTCGGCTCTGAATTTTATGACTAATAATTTTTATTTCTTACTTGTAGATTATCCTCCACACATTTTTGATAACCTTTGGGATATGACGGTCCTAATCCTGAAAAACATTCTGAAGAAGGAGGGAGGGAAATCCCACAAAAGAAACCACAATTGGCGGGTCGGCTAACATTGAAGTCGGCCATAAGATAAAAGCACCACCACTTCCTTATGACATTCGATGGGATAGTCAAACGAGGTAGAAGACAACCACCCTGCCTAAAAAAACTCCATTATCCTTTGGACCAGGCTCATCATCAGGGGAGACTTTTGACCACTACTAGTCAGCCAAGATTGCTCATCTGGGGCTTGCCTGGTCTCAATCCTTCCATCATCTTCTAGTGCTAAGAGAGACATGCTACATGTACCCTCCAAGTAAGACTACGAGTTCCTATCAAAGATTTATACTCTACAAGTCTTCAACTTTGGCCAACAATCTATGTCCCAGGTATTTGCCTTTTTTGATAACCTTTATCTCGACTTTGATAATTATATTCTCATGTTTTTCTCATTCTTTGCAGTCTGTATGTTCCCTTACCTCGATCGTAAAGTGGATGGACAAGAACTTCTCAAATATTCATAAGGCCGATAGGGCCTTAAGGTCTGAGTAGGAGATGATAACAAACTCAAAGACTTCCGATCTGAGTATCGTAAGGTTCTTGATGCCTTAAAGGATAAAAATGAAGCCCAAAAGACAAAGGATGAGCTCCTGGATGCCAAGGATGAGCTCTTGGAGAATAAGGACGAAGATCTCTCTGCTTTGATTGCCCAACGTACTAAAGATCTTGAAACCACCGCCACTAAAGACAAAGGCGAGGCTCTATCGATCGAGGCTACTCATAAGATCAATGATGAGTTTATATAAGTGTATAAAACATCTAACTAATTTCTCATCTTCAGCATGGAATACTTTGAGAGGGGCCTCAAAAAATCTTACAAGTGGGTCATCACCAATTTTGCCAAGGTCGTCTCCTCAATCAAATCTGAGCTAGATGCTCCTGACATGGAATCTTCCTTTATGGAGTCGACTCTGGAGTAAAATTGAATCTCTTCCTGTGATCGGGGATGATGAGGCGATGGATGAGGCCCCACTCGAAGTCGATATAAATGCTCCTGTCATCCAGGCTAAAGTTGAGGGAGATACTAATGGGTTGTTCATAGTGGTGGAGCAGGTTCAAGCTGCAGGAGTCGGTGGGTTTGCCTCAAACATGGAGCTGAATTCATAGGGTGGTTATTTGTGACAAAGACCCTCTTCTTTGTAATAGCTTTATAGGAACCCTTTTTGAATTTTTACTCAAATGTTTCAGAATTTACATTTGAACTGCCTTGCACCATATACACCCTCGTACTAGAACTAAATGAATCATATCTCCTATCATATTTATGCATTGTCTTTATTTTCTTGCATGTGTGAATTTTTTTGATGTTTAATCAAGTAACCATAACTAATGTCCTATACTCTTAATACCACCAACAAATTAAATAATTCACACATCGTCCCATCTTTAGATGATATAAGTGTGAGGGGAAAATTTCATGATATGAACATCGTCTCATTCTAAGACGAGATAATTATAATTATGTTTAATGATGAATTTGATTCACCAAACTAAAGTCATTTTGAGAGTGTAGGGATGATAATCGTCTTGTCCATGCACTGTCATCTCGGCCGAGAGAGTTATTCCACCAAACTAATGATGTTTAATCATGAATTTGAATTCCCCAAATTATGGTGTTTGCATCACAAGTCCCTACTCGTCTTTTGTTAGAGTATGAATGAGAATCGTCTCGTCCATGCACTTTCGTCTCAGCTGAGAGAGTTAATGATGTTTAATCATGAACCACAATAAAGTGATTTTTGTGTTTGAATTCACCAAATTATGATATTTGCATCATAAGTACCCTCTCGTCGTTTTGAGAGTGTATGTATGAGAATCATCTCACCCATGCATTGTCGTCTCAGCCGACATAATTCTTTCACAAAATTAATTATGTTTAATCATGAACCTTAATAAAGTGATTTTTAAACTTGAATTCACCAAATTAAGGTGTTTACATCATAAGTCCCCTCTCGTCGTTTTGAGAGTGTATGGATGATAATCGTCTCATCCATGCACTGTCGTCTCGGCTGAGAGAGTTCTTCCACAAAATTAATGATGATTAATCACGAACCATAATAAAGTGATTTTTAAATTTGAATTCACCAAATTATGTTGTTTGCATCATAAGTCCCCTCTCGTCGTTTTGGGAGTGTATGGATAAGAATCCTCTCATCCATGAACTATCATCTCAGCCAAGAGAGTTATTCCACCAAATTATTGATGTTTAACCATGAACCAAAATAAAGTTATTTTTAAATCTGAATTTACCAAATTATAGTGTTTGCATAATAAGTCCCCTCTCCTCGTTTTTAGAGTGTATGTATGAGAGTCATCTCGATCGAAAGACTTCTTCCACCAAATTAATGATGTTTTAAGTTATCCCCCCCCCCCCCTCTCTCTTGGTGTTATCTAGATTCCATGGAAAAAGTCGACCCCATCTGGAGTGGCATGTCACCGAGAGTAAATAAAAGCTATTTTACCAAGAATGATGTTCTTTAGCTTAAGATGAGTTGGTGCATGCAATCTAAAACTATTCAAACAATATAATACGAGAGAGCACTTTGTAATTTTACGTTCATAATCTTCTTCTCATATACATATACAGATGAAACTAATACAAAACTCTTATGGATTCCATTTTTTTAGATGACCGACATTCCATGAATTGGATAATGCCACTCCATCCATGTTCTATAGAAAATACATACCTGGAACCACTTCTTCAACCAGTCGATAAGGACCAGGCCAGTTAGGCTGAAGCTCATTGGGCTTCTACCTAGTCTTCTTTAGAACTAGGTCTCCTACTACTAGTTATCGGTCCATCACTCTATTATCATAGAACTTTATTGTCCTTTACTCATAGGCGACTTGCCTAACCCCGTCGTCCTCCCTTCTCTCTTTCACTAGGTCCAGATCTACTCTACGTTCTGTAACATTTTACTCTAGGTCATATATCTAGACCTAGCGGATTGGTAGGCCAATCTCGATCGTCACAACGGACTTTAAGCCATGGCCTAGCATGAATGGGGTTTCCCCTATTCATGTCCTCTCCTTTGTCCTATAAGACCACAGTATGACATGTACCTCTTCAATCCATCTTCATATTACATCTTCTAAGTTTTTATTAATTAGATCAAGAATTATTTTTTTCGACATCTCTATTTTCCCATTATCTTGAGGTTAACCAGGAGTTGAAAAGAACTGTTTGATGTCGATGAATTCACAATACTTCTCGAGGTAGATGTTCTTAAATGACTTATCTTTATCAGAAATCAAAGTGTTAGGTAGGTCGTATTTGCAGATAATATCTTTCTTAATAAATTGAAAGGCTTTCTTCTCTATTATCGTGATTATCACTTTGGCTACTACCAATTTCAAAAAACAATCAATAGATATAATCAGATACTAGTAATTGTTCACGAGCCTCGACAGTGGACCTACCAAGTTGATCCCCCAGACTGCAAATGGCCAGGGGAAGTGATAGAAGTCAAAGGTTGATGAAATTAATGGGGAATGGTGGCAAAACTTTTCCACTTGTCATATATCTGCATCCTTGGCCAGTGTCGGCAACAAATATCCTAGAGTGATGATTCTCTTCACTAATGAACTTCCTCCTATATGACTAGAGAAATATCCCTCCTGCAGGTCCCTCAAAATATATTCTACCTCAGACGGATGGACACATATGAGTATGGGTAGTAGGAATCCTTTATTGTACAGGATGTCTCCTATGATGGATAACTTGGCTTCTTTGTACCTAAGTTTCTCCATATCAGCTTTTGAATTGGGAAATTCCCCATCCCTGATGTATGGGATGATAGGATTCATCCATGAAGCTCCAAAATGTTCAAGTTTAAGAAAAAATTCACAGTGATGTCTTCCTCTTCAATGGTCGACCAATGTAAAATTTCTATCGGCATCGACCTTTAGATTTCTGTTCTTTTTAGGGAAGCAAATCTTGTCATAGCATTGACTTGGATATTTTCTAGATGAGGTATCATATCCAGCTTCACCTCTCTAAAATTCTCCAGTTCTTTTTTTTACCCTTCCAAAGTATTTAGCCATTCTGTCATCATTGCCCTCATATACTCCCAAAATTTCATTCACAACTAACCTAGAGTCTTTGTGAACCAATAGCCGGCCAACGTTCAGTGATCTGGTAAGGGTGAGTCTTGCTAGAAGGGCCTCGTACTCTAAATCATTCTTGGAGGCTTAAAAATTGAACCTTGGAGCATATTCAAGGTTAGTCCCATCTGGGGTCGACGCAATCAAACCTGTTCCACTTCTAGCTTCACATGAAGGGCCATCCATAAACAAGTTCCACACAGTACCATCTTTTAAAAAATTACCAACTTCTATGGTCCCATTATTTAAGTGGTATTTATCTTCCTCATTCTCAGACACCTTACTCCTTACTGTACTCATTTTGACCTCAAATGGGGGGAGGGGCATGATATACCTGCATATACCCTCGGCCAGACCGAGGGCGTACTCTACCCTGGTGAGGCCAGGATTACCCCTCATCGGCCCCAGATGCACCTCCAAGGGGCCCATGCCTCATCAGGCCCAGACGACTCTCTAAGGGGTCGACCCCTCACCATGGTCCAGACAACCCTTCAAGGGGACGACCCCTAATCATGGTCTAAGCGACCCTTCGAGGGGACGACCCTTCATCATCGTCCAGACGACCCTTCAAGGGGACGACACCTCATCAGGCCAAGACGACCCTCCAAGGTGTCGACCTCATCAAACCTAGACGACCCTCTGACGGTACGACAGTACGAGGCCTAAATTAGGCCAGAAAGAACTTTTCCCTCGGCCTCATATCATAGGCCGAGGGTGACATCATCACATCGCGTGGTTTGGGAGATGCATGGAACAGTGCGCGTGAGGCTCACATGGCATGTGGAAGACTGTTATAACAATATCACCCCTTCACATGAGGGAATATTATGTCATCATTTGGCATTTATAGGTGTCAATAGGAAATTGGCTAGATCATCATTCACATGCACCATGCATATTTGGGGGGACACTACACCCCCCCAAGACCTATATATACTTGTCACCTACAACCCTACAAAGGGATGGATAAAAAATTGTAACCCTATCTAAAACTCTACTTGCACACAGTAGAGAGAGAAAGGGAGCTTATGTGCATTTTATCCAAGGCCATTAGTGCCCATACTTAGTGGATCACACACTCACAGTGGATGTAGTCCTAATTGGCTGAACCACTATACATCATTATCTTATTACTCTTACACTCACCTCCTTCTACACACTTACACACTTATACATCTATGGATACCATGGTACTTACAGTTTGAGGTCATCATCACTTATCTAGTGGTGCTAGATTTTAGCATCATCAGTTTGGCGCCGTTTGTCGGAACGAGAAGACATCTCTTCCTTTGTACAACTTGACCTCACTGGGCGCTCTGGTGGTGAGCCAGTTCTCCCCCTATGTGGAGATGTTTCACCATTGAAAGAGGCCCATTAAGGTTCTCAAGTTCACCAGTCTTTTCTTCAGTTCATCTCTTCATAGCTCAAACACATGGCATCGGAGATGCCGCCCCCACCACTTCCTCCACCAAATAGTGGAGTAGGACCCAGCTCCAGTCAGCCACCACCTCAGTCTGACATGGCTGATGTAGCAGCAGCCTTGAAGTCTCTGGCAGCAAGCCAGGGGATCATGTAGGAACAATTCACAGCTCTAAGCCAGAACATACTAAGACCACCAGGGGTTTCACCTGAGATGATCACTCCGACAGTGGCTCCAGGGTAGCATGAGGCTAGGGGACCACCCTAGGAACCACGAAAAGACTTGCCGCCCCCACAGCAGTGGAGGGATATTACTGACCCCCGACGTCTATGCCTAGGGAGGCAAGGAAACCCTTGCCTGAGGACAAGTATGGTGATCTGGAGGGGGAGGAGGCCCCTATAGAATGCTGGGAGTCGTATAAGGTCTCCAATCATACTGTGCGACCTCTCTAAGAGAGCAGAGGGAAGTGTGGAAGGCGAAATCCTGACGATCATCTGAGGGGCTCTACTTTTGATCGTTTGAGCAGGGGGTTGGCCTTTGAGAGGCTTGTCCCATTAAATGACCTGCGGGAAAAAATTTCCAGATCAAGGAGTGCCGCGAGGTCTAGAAGGGAGGCAGCAGATGGCCGACCCCATGGGGGCCGACCAACGGGGGACGATGATCAAGGGGAAGTAAACAGCCGACATAGGCCTGCTATAGCAGAACCCTCCGTCCACCTCAAAAAAGCGATAGGGGATAACATCGTCCAGGCCCACCCTACGAGGCCATGGAATGACTCGATCCAGCGACTAGAGGATAAGATTAGTGATATTATGAAGATCCGAGACCCTCTTCATAGAGGATACTCCATAGGCTCACCCTTTGTGGCTAAGATAGTCAACTTCCCAACGCCATCAAAGTTTAAGCCACATGTAGTTACCCCAAGATATGACGGGAGTACCAACCATGTCCACCACATAGAGATGTACCAGTCAGCTTATATATATACTCTATCTCATATGAGAAGAGGTGTCTTGCCTTTTCTAGCACTCTCATTGAGGCTGCACACGTCTGGTATATGTCTCTTCCAAAAAAACTCTATTAAAAGCTTTAAGTAGTTGGCAGACCGATTCATCCACACCTTTTACTTTGGGGTGAGGCCATAAAAGAAGACCACACACCTGCTCTATGTTAAGCAAGGGAAGAACGAGAGTCTAAGAGACTACATAGCAAGATTCAACAAAGAAAAGTTAGAGGTTGAAGACTATGAGGAGAGCATAACTATGACAACCCTGATTGGAGGACTCCAAAAGGGGAAGCTGTTATGGAAGCTTGCTAAATATTCTCTGAGGACGATGGCTAAATTGATGTCGACAACAAGAAAGGTGATGAACGCCGAAGAGATGATGGCCTCAAAGTACGAAGATGAAAAAGGATACACTTCAAGGGGTAAGTACCCTAAGAAGAAAAAATAGGGGAAGAAGAGGTCTACGGATGACAAGTTTGTTGATTATACCCCTCTAATGGTCAACTGTGAAAATATTCTCAATGAGATAAAGAGTGACCGGTCCCTAAAGTGGCCTGAGAAGTTGAGGGCAGCCCCCAACAAGAGGAACAAAAACATGTGGTGTGAAATTCAATGAGACCATGCCATATCACCGACAAGTGTTTTGCCCTGAAAGATGAAATCGAGAAGATGCTAAAAGAAGGGAAGCTTAGGAAGTATGTGGACAAAAGTGCCTTCAAGAGGGGCCGAGGGGATGACCCCAGAAAGAAGCGAGGCGATGCATATAGAGAAGATCCTCAAAAAAGAGGGGACGACCCTTCTGATGATCAGGATGACCCTAACCTCCCTCTAAGAGACGACCACGACCCTGTCAAGTGAATTAATATGATCTCGCTCAACGTGGGAATGATCTTTAGGGTTCTAGCAGGAGGAGGGTCAGAGGTCATAGACAGGAAGGCCCATGTAGCTGAAGCCAACGCAATGACAAAAGCTATACACTCAACCTCCCTAGAGGCAAAGTCACAGAAGAGGAAGAATATCGATATGGATACTCTGATAGTGGGATTCTCAAGAATGGACTTGAAAGGCCTCTTAACCCCACATGATGACCCTCTCATCATCACTACCAGGGTGCACGGGTGAGAGGTGCCAAGGATCTTGGTAGATGGGGGTAGGTCTGCAGATGTGATGTTTTGGCAATGGTTCAAAGCCTTAGGTTTCAACCGTGCTAAACTCGTCCCATACCATCACCCATTGATTGGGTTCAGTGGGGAAAAGGTTCATCCCCTTGGAGTGTATGAGGCCGATGTTAGGATGGGGGACGAGTGGCCGTGATGGCTTACCAAGAAGGTCAGATTCTTCATAATGGATGAACATGTCTTTTCGGCCTACGACATTATACTGGGGTGGGTAGCCCTCAAGGGGTTTAAAGTTGTGCCATCTACGATCTATCAGATGATTAAATTTCCAACCCCTTACAGGGTAGGGGAAATCAGGGAGACCAGATGACAGCGTGGGAATGTTATTTTAACTCCGCGAAAGAAATAGAGGCACACAAGAAGGCAACAGCCATTTAAATATTAACACCCTCGACCCCAGGGATGAGAAAAAACTCAGGAAAAGGAGAAGCTGCGGAAGAGGTAGAATCCGTCATCCTCAAAGAGGGTGAGCCGGATAAAACCGTCCAAGTCGGCAGAGCTCTGAAGCCAAACATCAAGGAAGACCTCATCAAGCTACTAAGGAGAAGACAGAGCATCTTTGCATGGAGTCATGCAGATATGCTGGGGATCAACCCTAAAAATTTGAGCCACAAGCTCAACGTGGTAGAGGGTGCAAATCCAGTGAAGAAGAATAGGAGAATTTATTCTCAAGAAAAGTATGAGGTCATTAAGGATGAAGTCAAGAAGCTGGAAGATGCAGAGTTTATCAGTGAGGTCATCTATCCCGAATGTCTATCCAATCCAGTCATTGTCCCAAAAGCCAAGGAGAAGTGGAGGACGTTTGTAGACTTTACATACCTCAACAAGCATTGTCCCAAAGACAGCTTCCCTCTCCCACACATTGATCAGATGGTAGACGCTACCACAGGCCATGAGATCATAAGCTTCATGGATGCCTATTCAGGGTACAACCAGATCTTTATAGACCCTAAAGACTCAGAGAATACAACTTTCATTATCGACAAGGGGACATACTGTTATAGGGTCATGCCCTTTGGCCTATAAAATGCGG
The DNA here is from genome assembly GCA_949130495.1 of Sambucus nigra. Lineage (NCBI taxonomy): Eukaryota > Viridiplantae > Streptophyta > Magnoliopsida > Dipsacales > Adoxaceae > Sambucus > Sambucus nigra. The sequence continues at coordinate 316,376,286 of OX422215.1, read as the reverse complement.
GGGCAATGTATAAGTTCCTTGTAAATAAAATATTTAAAGAACAAATTGGGAAATCTATGGAGGTCTATGTTGATGACATACTGACCAAGAGCTTGAAGGAATATGATCATGTGGCTGACCTGGAGAGGACCTTTAATACGATGGACAAGTAGTAGATGAAGCTCATCTCGGCCAAGTGTGTCTTCGGGGTTAGAGAAGGGAAGTTCTTGGGGTTCATTATCAACCAAAGTGGCATCGAGGCCAACCCTGAAAAGATAAAGGCCCTTATACAGATGAAGACACCCAATACCATTAAAGACGTTTAGAGGCTCACAGGGCGAGTGGCTGCTTTGAATAAGTTCGTGTCCAGGGCCATAGACAAGTCCTTACCACTTTTCAAAATTCTTAAAAAGTCTTTTGAATGGAGAAAAGAGTGTGATGAGTCCTTCAATAAGATAAAGAAATACCTAGGGTCTCCCTATCTGTTGTAACGATCGGTACAGGGTGAACGACTATATGTGTACCTAGCCGTCTCAAAATCAACCATCAGCGCAACCATTGTGAGAGAAGAGTACGGGGTATAGAAGCCAGTGTATTTCAATAGTAAGGCACTTCAGGGGGAAGAGTAAAGATACCCAAGGATGGATAACTTTTCCTATGCCTTGATCCATTCCTCAAGGAAGATGAAGCCATACTTCCAGTCCCATACAATGGTCATCCTCACTGACTCTCCTCTTAGGTAGTTCCTACACAAGACAGAAAAATTAGGTAGGTTAATGGCCCGGGCTATAGAGCTGGGGAAGTTTGACATTGTGCATTAACCTAGGACGACCATTAAGGGGCAAGCATTGGCAGATTTCGTGGACGAGTTTTCTTGGGAAGATGATGAAGCCGAGGACGAGAGCCTCGAGAAGACAGATATCCAACAAGACAAGCTCACCGACACACCTGCAGATAAGGCTAAGAGAAGCACCGCCAGAAGGAAAGTGGTGGAAAATGAATAGGGAAGATATCTATTTAGACTGGGGTCCCTCACCTATGGAAATTTCTTAGAGGAAAAGCCAGTGTGGAGCCTCTTCGTCGACGGGTCCTCTTGTGAAAGCGAAAGTGGGGGTGGATTAATAGTGTCATCACTAGACGGTACAGATATCGAGTATGCCCTGAGGTTCAACTTCAAAGCCTCCAACAACGAGTCAGAATATGAGTCTTTGATAGCAGGACTCTCCTTGGCCAAGTCTCTTAGTGTCGGCTAGATCTTGGTCCATAATGATTCAAGGCTAGTAGTGAACCAGATACTAGGATCCTACGAGGCCAACGGTGAGAGGATGGCCAAGTACCTTGAGAAGGTGAGGTCATTACTGAAGAGCTGATGATACGTAAATATTGCGTATTTCATCCTCCGAACCTACGCGTTTTAGCCCCCTCGGGTGCCTTAATCTCTATATTTAAGCCCGTTAACCAGACAACCTCGGTTTATATTGTTAACATGCTATATGAGGTATAATTGGGCTTTTGTAGGTATTTAGGTACCAAGTATGGGATTTAGACGCATTCCGTGCAATTTCCGTATGCAACTGCACATTCAAGGGCATTTTAGTCTAGAGAAACCAACAATCAAAGTATCCATATCAATTTTAGTTCTTTTTACCTTCTTTAGTTTAATCGTTGTCGAGTGTACTTCTTTAGGTTTTGTAGAAATAGTTTTGGCCTCTGCCACATGATCCTTTATGTTGGTGATCTCATTTCCCCCTCCAGCAAGTCCTCCACATATAATCTTAACTCCAAGAGAAATTTTTTGGAACCGACCCTTAGGATCGGTGATTAGAGGAGGCAGGTTAGGGTCTGCTTCATAATCATCATGCAAGTCATCCGAGTCTCGATTCGCTAGAGCATCAGTATTACAATTTTCATTCCTCCTGTTTTGGGTGTCATCTAAACCACCCTTTTAATTATTTTAGTCAACATACTTTCTTAACTCGCCAGCTTTTAGCATATGCTCCATCTCGTCATTGAGAGGAAAAAATTGTCGATCATATGGCCATGATCTTTGTGAAACTCACACCACAGATTCTTATTCCTTTTCTGAGGAAGATCTCACAACTTTTTAGGACGTTTTAGAGGCCGATACATTTTAATCTCATTTAGGATGTTCCCACATCTTACAGTCAGAGGTGTATAGTCAGCGAAATTATTGTCCGTCGACCTCTTCTTTCCATCCTTCTTCTTTTTCAGGAAATTACCTTCGCTTCTTGTTCCCTTACCATCTTCACCCTTGGCATACATTATCACATCCGTATTCATGACCTTTTCGGTAATATCCAAGAGTTTGGCCATGGACTTTGGAGAATCTTCAGCAAGCTTCCAAAGGATATTTCCTTTCTACAATCCTCTTATGAGGGCGGTCATAGTAATAATATCTTTGTAATCTTTAACTTAGAATTTCTCCTATTTCAACCTCGCTATATACTACCTCAGGCTTTCATTTTTTCCATACTTCCCATAGAACACGTGTGTTGTCTTCTTTTGGGGCCTCACTCCGAAGTAAAAATTGTGTATGAACCTCTCTGCTAACTTCTTGAAATTTTCTATTAAATGTTTAGGGAGAGAGGTGAGCCACACATGAGCAACATTAGTTAGTGTGACAGAGAAGGACCAACACCTCATCTCCTCTGATATCGTGAAGATATCAGCAGTTGACTGATACATCTCAATATGGTTGACGAGATTAGTGATCCCATTATACTTAGGTATGACCATCCACAACTTAAGCTTAGTCGGGGTTGGATAACTCATCATCTTATCCACAAAGGGGGATCCTTCAGTGTAACCCCTCTATAAGGGGTCTGGACTCTTCATAATATCCCCCATCTTGTCCTCCAGTCTCTGTATGGAATCACTCTAATACTTCTCAGCCGCAGTTATAACCTCAACTAGGGACCCATTATCTCTAGCCCCTTCTCTGTTAGATGTACGAATTAAGGGCTCTCTCACAACTATCCTCTACTAACTATTCACAGCTCATTGTTCCTCGTCTAAACCTATAGGAGGTCGATGGTCATCATATCAATCAGCCTATAGGTAGTCGGTGAAGAGATAGTTTTTTAAATCACCTGCTACTGATCTGAGACTATAGAAGGTTGACCCTCTACTTGATCTGTCCAAAGTTGATGCCCTTGGCCTACATTCTCGTCTCATCCTTTCCCTGCATCCTCGATGGGGATAAATTGGTCTTATAGTGCCTCTAAAAATTTGATAACGCTCCCAATAGTATCTGTCATCCTCATCATCATACTATTCATCATCATCATCATCACGACAATCCTGACACGACCTTGACAGGCGTAAATGCTTAGGGTCAGCCACATCTTTGTGCCAATGTTGAGGAGGAAGATATTTGAGTGGTTCCTGGGGTGGTACCTTGGCCACTGTATTTGGAATGCCTTCCTAGGCGGCCGGAGTTATGATCTCATCTCTGGCTGTGGCAGACCTAGCCACCATGTTCTGACTAAATGGAGTAACATTCATCTGCATCTGTTACTATTTGTTCACAAAGGAGCATAGATCAATTATCACTTTAGCCATTTCTGACTGAGGTGGGGATGGGCTGGTACTGGGTCCACTAATAGTATAAGGATATGCTGCCATTGAAGAGTTTCGATGACTAAAAAAACAAGTGATGTCCTGGAAGTTATCTGGATGAACTAAAAATGAGCTTGCACTCAAACCAGAGGTCTTTTAATGGTGGTTCAAGCTCCACCAAGTGTGAGGTTGAACCACCACCAGAGAATTCGGTGGAGTAGCTACAGAGAAAAGGAAGAAGTTAACTAGCTCGTTCCCATTGACAGCGTCGTATTGATGATACCAAAAATGGTATCACCCAGTCAATACGACGTGTAGGCTCAAGCCAACACAACAATGGATTACAAATAGGTATAAAAATACATAAATAGGTGAGGCAAATGAGAAGATAACACTAGATATAAGTGGTTCAGCCTCGACAGGGCCTACGTCAACTGTGTGAGGCAGTGAAATCGATAAAATATGGGCCCTAATGGCCTTGGGATACCAACACTCAAGCTTTCTCTATACTGTATTTCTGACATAGTTTCATCTAGGGTTTATAATAAGCCATCTTTTATAATGTGGTAGTAGACATGTGTTTAATGTGCTTAGGGGGTGTAGTGTACCTCCAAGCATGTAATAACCATGTGTGGAATGTTGCTCACCAATGAGGAAGCGCCAGCTGTCTCTTTCACATGTAGGTCATGATGATAAATATTCCCTCATGTGTGAGGGAGATGTTTTTATAACGGTTTTCATCCATGTGGAATCTTCAACCCCACGTGGACATTCTCACGTGTTTCCTAATGCACGCACCCTGTCAGCTATCAAACCTCGACCGACAATCATTTCTGAGGTCAAATTCTTGATTTATGGACCATTGAAAGATTGACACCTTTCATGATAAGTAGTCTCGACGTGTCTTCATCAACCTTAGGAAGAGCGAGGATGAATATATAAAAGCCTTATAAGTAATGCTTCAAGACACACTGACCAGTCTTTAAAAGCCGAGACCCCCGCACCAATCCATCGGTCGAGCTTGCCTTGGACAATTCTATCTTGGATAAGTCTGTCCTAGACGAGTCGTAATTCCACACTTCTGAATGGGTTGGTGTAGGTCATCCTTGGTCGAGGTGTTGTAATCTTGGACAATGATATACTTGCCATATAACTCGTGGTGTGATCTTGGACGAGGCTCTACTTGGAGTCCCATGGATACACTACTTTGTGTTATGTTGAATGTGTACGAGGTGTTCGTGCCTCTTGCATTGTCGTTTGGGAGCCGCTAGGGTTCCTTCCCCTCACGACACATTTTTAATCCTAATTGTGACTATTTTTAAGCTAGGATTCCCATGGTTGTGCGGACGGTTCCTATGTGTTAAGTTGCAGGAACACGAGGTGTTCGTGCCACTCGTGGTGTCATTTGGGTGCCACTGGGGTGCCCACCACTCGCCTTCAAACCTAAGTGTTCCTGTGTTCGAATTCGTATTTGGATCATATGGTCAAACTAAGAGTATCACGAGTAAGCAGACGATTGATATGTGCTACGTCGAATGCGTACATGGTGTTCATGCCACTCACGGTACCATTTGGGTGCTATTGGGGGTTCCTTCACCCCCACGAAAAGTTTCCAAGCCTAAGTGTGCATGTTTTCGATTTCGTGTTTGTGTCCTATCCTCAACCAGGAGTATTTCAGCTGCGCAGTTGGTTATTGCATGTTATGTTGGACGCGCACGAGGTGTTCGTGCCACTCACAGTTCCATTTAAGTTCCGATGGGGGTGCCCTCCCTCGTTGCATGTTTTTAAGCCTACGTGTGCCTATTTTATAAATTTGAATCCAATCCTTAAAATGGGAGTCCCACGACTATGCAATCGATTTTTTTGTATTGCGTTGGATGCACAAGAGGTGTTTGTGTCACTCGGGGTGACATTGGGATTTCGCTGGGGGTGCCCGCACCTGAAACATGTATTTAAGCCTAGATGTCCATGTTTTTTAATTCTTGTTTATGTTATATCCTTAAATCGAGAGTCCCTTGTTGTGCGGCCTATCACTACATGTTACTTTGGTAGTGCACGATGTGTTTTTGACACTCGCGGTGCTGTTTGGGTGCCGTTGGGAAGCCCGCCCCTGACATATTTTCAAGTCTAAGTGTGCCTATTTTCCAATTCATGTTTGGTATCCTCAAAATGAGAGTTCTGTGATGGCATGACAAGTTTCTATGTGTTACGTTAGATACACAGAAGGCATTTGTGCCACCTGCGATGCCATTTGAGTGCTACTGGTAGTTCCCGCCCCCAGCTTTAAAGCCTAGGTGTGCATATTTTTTAATTCGTGTTTGGGTCCTATCCTTAAATCGGGGGTCTTGAAACTAACGTCAATTTATACCTGTTATATTGGATGCACATGAGGTTTTCATGACACTCACGGTGTTGTTTGGGTGCAGCTGGGATTCCTGACCCTCCCCCCCGTGACACATTTTAGAGCCTAAGTGTCCTTTTTTCTTAATTCCTGTTTGGTTCCTATCTCCAAACTAGGAGTTCTATGTCTACGGGGTGGGTTGCTACGGGTTTCATTGGATGTGCATGAAGTGTTCATGCTACTTGGGGTGCCTATTCGGTGTCGCATGGGGTGTCGTCCCCTTTGGCACTTTTTCAAGATCAAGTCTCGCAACTATGCGGACTGTTGCTACTTGTTTCATTGCATTCCCATGATATGTTCGTGCCACTTGCGGTTCTGTTTGGCTGTCGTTGGGTGCCCCCCCCCCCCCCCTTGGTGACACGTTTTTAGGCCAAAGTGTGCCTATTTTTCAATTCATGTCTTATCCTCAAAATACGAATCTTACAATTGCGCTACCTGTGGCTACGTGTTACGTTGGCCCTGCATGTGGTGCTTGTGCTACTTGTAATGCCATTTCAGTGCTTTTGGGTGTGCCACCTAACAACACGTTTTCAAGCCTATGTGTTTTTATTTCAAATTTGTGTTTGGGACCTATCCACAAAGATAGAGAATCATGACTACGAGGTTGGTTTCTGCATGTTATGAGGGACATGCACAGGTGATGTTGGATGAAGGATTGCTACGTGTTATGTTGGATGCGCACGAAGTGTTCGTGCCACTTGCAGTACCGTTTGGGTTACGTTGGGTGGACCCCCACCCACGTGACACATTTTCAAGTGTAAGTGTGCTTGTTTTCAAATTTATGTCCTTTCCTTAAACCGGGAGTCCCATAACAAAGTGACCAGTGGCTACGTGTTATGTTGGTCGCGCATGTGGTGTTCGTGCAACTCATAGTTCCATTTCGGTGTCGCTGGGTGTGCCTCTTCGCGACACATTATCAAGCCTAAATGTTCCTATTTTCAAAATCGTTTTTAGAACCTATTCTCAAACCGAGAATATTTCGGCTACAAGGATGATTGCTTTGTGTTATGAGGGTCATGCACAGGTGATCATGCCAATCGCGCTGCCGTTTGGGTGCCACAGGTGGTGCTCGCCCCTCACGGCACATTTTTAATCCTAAGTGTTCCTTTTTTAATTCTTCTTTTGGTTCTATCTTTAAATCGGGAGTCCCACGGCTAGGCGACTGGTTTCTAATTTTTATGTTGGATGCGCACGAGGTTTTCGTGCCATTCGTGCTGCCATTAGGATGATGTTGATGGTGCCCTCCACTCTCTTTCAAGACTAAGTGTGGCTGTGTTCGAATTCATATCTGCGTGATAGCATCAAACTTGGAATACTATGGCTACGCGGTCGGTTGTTAGGTGTTACGTTGGATGCATACGAGGTGTTCATGCAACTCGCGGTGCCGTTTGGGTTCCACTGGGGTTCCCAGTCACCGCTACACATTTTTAAGCCTATGTGTTTACTTTTATTTCCTATTTGGGTCCTATATTCAACTGGAAGTTCCCCTACGTATTATGTTGGATGCATATGAGGTTTTCATGCCACTCGTGGTCCCGTTTGGGTGCCACTGAGGGTGTCGGCCCCCCATGACATGTTTTCCACCCTAAGTGTAATAATTTTTGAATCTGTGTCCTATCCTCAAATCATATGTTCTGCGACCGTGCGATCAATTGCTACGTGTTACGTTGGATGCTCACAAATTGTTGGTGTTACTCGTGATGCCATTTTTGTGCCGCTGGGGATGCCCGTCCCCCGCATCGCGTTTTCAAGTCTAAGTGTTCCTATTTTTTAATTTGTGTCCTATCCTCAAATCGTGAAGTCCGCGGCTATGCGGATTATTTTTATATGTTATATTTGATGCAGCTGAGGTATTCATGCCACTCGAGATTCCATTTAGGTGTTATTGGGGATAACTGCCCCTGCGACACATTTTCAAGACTAAGTCTCTTTATTTTCTAATTTGTTTTTGCGTTCAATCCTCAAATTGAGAGTCCCACAGTTGTGCAGCTGAATGCTATGTGTTACGTGGGGCATGCACAATGTGTTTGTTTCGCTCGTGGTGCTATTTAGGTTAGGTTGGGGTTGCCTACCCCTTGTGGCATGTTTTTAATCCTAGATGTGCCTATTTTTGAAATCGAGTTTGGTTTATTTCCTCAAATCGAGAGTCACGCGGATGTGCGACCTCTGACTACCTATTACATTTTACACGCACGAGTTGTTCGTGCCACTCGTAGGGATGTTTGGGGTCCGTTCGGGGTGCCGAATACCCCACGACACATCTTCAAGCCTAAGTGTGCCTATTTTAAAAATCGTGTTTGGATCTTATCCTCCAACTGTAAGTCCCGCGGATACACAGCCTGTGGCAAGGTCTTACATGGGATGCTCACGAGATGTTCGTGCCTCTCGCAGTGCCTTTTGTGTTTTCTTTGTGGTGCCTCCCCCCCCCCCCCCACACTTTCAAGCCTAAGTGTGCGTGTGATAGAAATAATATTTGGGTGATATCTCAAACTGGTAGTCCAACGGTGACGTAGACTGTTGTTACGTGTTACATCGAATGCGTGCGGGCTATGAGTGAAACTTGCGGTTCTGTTTGGGTGCCACTAGGGGTTCCCGACCCGCTTCACATTTTCAAGCCTAAGTTTTCTTATTTTTTTTATCTTGTTTAGGTCCTTTAACCAACTGGGAGTTGGACAGCTGCACCAAGGGTTGTTACATGTTATATAGGATGAGCACGAGGTGTTCATACCACTTAGAGTGTCGTTTGGGTTCCGTTGGGTGGGCCCCCACCCGTGACACATTTTCAAGCCTAAGGGTTCTTGTTTTCAAATTCGTTTCATTTCCTTAAATCGGGAGTCACATAACTAAGCTACCAGTGGCTACGTGTTACGTTGGCCGTGTACATGGTGTTCATGCAACTCATAGTTCCATTTGGGTTCCATTGGGTGTGCCTCTCCGCGACACGTTTTCAAGCCTAAATGTTTCTATTGTCAAAATTGTGTTTAAGACCAATCCTCAAACTGATAATATCGTGGCTACAAGGCTGATTACAATGTGTTATGGGTGACATGCAAATGTGATCATGCAACTAGCGGAGTCGTTTGGTTGCCACAGGGGTTCCTCACCCCTCACGACACATTTTTAATCCTAAATGTTCTTTTTTTGAATTCGTTTATGGGATTTATCCTTAAATCGGGAGTCCCGTACCTGGGCGACCGGTTTCTACATTTTATGTTGGATGCGCACGAGGTGTTCGTGCCATTCACGGTTCTGTTTGGGTGACGCTGATGGTGCCCTCCACTCTCTTTCAAGACTAAGTGTGGATGTGTTCGAATTCGTATCTGGGTGATAGCCTCAAAATTGGAATATCACGGCTACACGATCGATTGTTCTGTGTAATATTGGATGCATACGAGGTGTTCATGCCACTCGCGGTGCCATTTGGGTTCCACTGGGGGTTCCCACTCCCTTCTACACATTTTCAATGCTAAGTGTGTTTGTTTTGATTTCCTATTTGGGTTCTATAATCAATTGGAAGTCCCCCAGTTGCGCGACGGGTTGCTGTTTATTATGTTGGATGCGCATGAGGTGTTCATGCCACTCGTGGTCCCGTTTGGGTGCCACTGAGGGTGCCAGCCCCCATGACATGTTTTCTACCCTAAGTTGACTATTTTTGAATTGATGTCATATCCTCAAATCGAATGTTCTGCAACTATGCGATCAGTTTCTACATGTTACCTTAGATCCTCACAAAGTATTGTTGTTAATCACGATGCCATTTTTGTGCCACTAGGGTGCCCTCCCCCCGCATCACGTTTTCAATCTTGGTGTGCCTATTTTTAATTCGTGTCCTATCCTCAAAATCGCAAAGTTCGTCGCTATCAGGGTTATTTCTATGTGTCAAATTGGATGCGGTTTAGGTGCTCATGCCACTCGAGGTTCCGTTTAGGTATTCCTGGGATGACCACCCCCTGCGACACATTTTCAAGACGAAGTGTCCTCATTTTTTAATTCGTTTGTGCGTTCTATCCTTAAATCGAGAGTCCCGTTGTTGTGCGGGCAAATGCTACGCAACGTGTTCACTCCGCTCGTGGTGCTATTTAGGTGAGGTTGGGTTTGCTGCCCCCCCCCCCCCCCCCGTGGCATGTTTTAAGCCTAGATGTTCCTATTTTTAAATTCGTGTACCGAGAGTCATGTGGATGTGCGACCTCTGACTACCCATTACATTAGACACACACGAGTTGTTAGTGCCACTCAGGAGGATGTTTGGGGGTCACTCGGGGTGCCGTCCACCCCGTGGCACATTTTCAAGCCTAAGTGTGCCTATTTTAAAATTAGTGTTTGGGTCTTATCCTCGAACTGGAAGTCCCGCGAATCCACGATCGGTTGCTAAGTCTTACATGGGATGCTCACGAGGTATTCGGTCCTCTAGCAATGACTTTTGGGTGTTCTTTATGCTGCTTGCGCCCCACCACCACTTTCAAGCCTAAGTATGCTTGTGATCAAAATCATATTGGGTGATAACCTCAAACTGGTAGTCCAACGGATACGCAGTTTGCTATTACATGTTATGTTGGATGTGTACGAGGTATTCGTGAAACTCGTGGTTCCATTTGGGTGCCACTGGGGGCTCACACCCCGCTGAACATTTTCAAGCCTAAGTTTTCTTGTTTAGGTCATATAACCAACTGGGAGTTCCAAAGCTCCGCGAAAGGTTGCTACGTGTTATATTGGATGCGCATGAGGTGTTTGCGCCACTCGGAGTGTCGTTTGGGTGCCACTGGGGGTGCCCGCCCCCTGTGACACATTTTTAAGGTTAAGAGTGTATATTTTTGAATTTGTGTCCTGTCATCAAAATAAAAGTTCTAAGAACAGTTGATACGTGTTACATTGGATGCGTATGTGGTGTTCATGTCACTCTTGGTGCCGTTTTAGGCCCCATGGGATGTCCGCCCCTTCCAGCACATTTTCAAGACTATATGTACCTAGTTTTTGAATTCATGTCCCATCCAAAAATCAAGATACCCACGGCTATGCAGGCTATTGTTACACGTTATATTGGATGCGCGCGAGGTATTCATGCTACTCACGGTGTCGTTTATGTGTTGTTGGGTGTGATCGACCCCACAAAATATTTTCAAGCCTATGTGTGCTTATTTTTGAATTGAGTTTTGTGTTCTATCCATAAAGCTAAAGTATTGTGGATATGCGGTCGATTTCTACATGTTAAGTGGGACATGCATCAGGTGCTCGTTCCACTCGCCGTGCTGTTTGGTTGATGTTTGGGTTGCCAACCCCCATGGCACGTTTTTAAGCCTAAATGAGCCTATTTTTTAATTCGTGTTTGGGTTTTATCCTCTACCCGAGAGTCACGTGGCTATGAAACCTCTTATTACCTATTACATTGGACGTCCACGAGGTGTTTGTGCCCCTTGCGGTGCTGTTTGGGTACCACTGGGTGTGCACCCCACCCCCACGACAGGTTTTCAAGCCTAAGTGTTCCTGTTTTTGAGTTCATGTCCTAACCATAAAACCGGTAGTCCCACAACTACTTGAACGGTGGCTACGTGTTACATTGGAAACGCACAAGGTGGTCATGCTACTCGTAGTGCCGTTGGGTTTGCCTATATGGCACGTTTTCAAGTGTAAATGTGCTTATTTTTCATTTCATGTGCTATTCTCAAATCAGGAAGCCTGCGGGTATGCAAGTTATTAGTACGTGTTATATTGGATGCGTGTGAGGTATTCATGCCACTCGCGGTTGAGTTTTAGTGTTGATGGGGGTGATCGCCCTCCACGACACATTTTCAATCCTAAGTGTGCTTATTTTTGAATTCGTTTTTGCGTTCTATTCTCAAACCGAGAGCCCTGTAGCTATTCGAACAATTACTATGTTTTATGTGGGACACTCACAAGGTGTTCATTCCGTTCGTGGTTCGGTTTAGGTGACGTTGGGGTCGACTGCCCCCCGTGGAACATTTTTAAGCCTAGATGTTCTTGATTTTTAATTCGTGTTTGGGTTCTAATATCAAACCAAGAGTCACGTGGATGTGCAACCATTGACTACCTCTTACATTTGATGAACATGAATTATTTGTACCAATCTCAGTGTCGCTTGGGTTCCGCTCGGGGTTTCCACCACCCCACGACACGTTTTCCAGCCTAAATGTGCCTATTTTAAAGTTTAGGTTTGGTTCCTATCCTCAAATTGGAAGTCTCGTGGATGCACAACCATTTTCTACATCTTACATTGGATTCCACGAGGTGTTCGTGCCACTCACGATGTCGTTTGGGTGTTGGTGGTGGTACATGATCCCCACTTTCAAGCTTATGTGTGCCTGCGTTCAAAATTTTATTTGAGTGACATCGTCAAACTGGGACTCCAACGGCTACGTGGTCCGTTGCTATGTGTTATGTTGGATGCGTGCAAGGTATTCGTGAAACTCGTGGTGCTATTTGGGTTCTGCTACGGGTTCCCGCCCCGCTGTGTGTTTTCAAGCCTAAGTTTACATGTTTTTGATTTTGTGTTTTGGTCCTATAACCAACTGGGAGATCCACGACTACATGACGGGTTGCACCGTTATATGATGGATGCGCATCAGGTGTTCGTGCCACTCGCAGTGCCATTGGGGTACCCACCCCCTGCGAAATGTCTTCAAGCATAATAGTGTCAGTTTTTGAATTCATGTGTTATCCTCAATCGGAGGTTCTGTGATTGTACGACCGGTTGCTACATGTTATGTTTGACACGCACGAGGTGTTCATGTCACTTGCGGTGCCATTTTGTACCGATAGGAATGCCCACCTCCCCCCAGCACGTTTTCAAGCCTATGTGTGCTTTTTTTTGAATTCGTGTCCTATCCTTAAACCAGGATGCCCGCGACTAAGAGATCTATTATTACATATCATATTGTCAAGGTGTTTATGCCACTCGCGGTGATGTTTGGGTGTTGCTGGTGGTGATCGACCCCACGACCCATTTTCAAGCCTAAGTTTGCTTGTTTTCAAATTTTTTTTTGCATTCTATATTGAAACCGAGAGTCCCATGGATGTGAGGATGACTTCTACATGTTATGTGGGACACACATAAGGTGTTCGTGATACTCACGTTGTCGTTAGGTTGACTGTAGGGTTGCCAGCCTCCCGTGGCACGCTCTTAAGCCTAAATGTGCCTATTGTTGAATTTCTATTTGGGTTATATCCTCAAATCTATAGTCATTTGGTTGTGCGACCTCTGGTTACCTATTACATTGTACACCCATGGGGTGTTTGTGCCACTTTCAGTGCTATTTTTGTGTCATTGGGTGTGCCCCCCACCCTAACGACACGTTTAGAAGCCTAAGTGTGTCTGTTTTTGAAATCATGTTCTATCTTCAAATCGGGAGTCCCACAACTGTGTGATCAGTGGATATGTGTTATGCTGGACATGCATGATGTGGTTGCGCTACACCTTGTGCCGTTTGTGTGCCGCTGGGTTTGCCCCCATCACACATTTTAAGCTTAAGTGTTCCTACTTTGAAATGTTTTTTTGGTACCTATCCTCAAACTCAGAGCATCATGACTACGTGTCTAGTTTCTATGTGTTACGAGGGACTACCAAAAGGTGTTTGTGCCATCGCGATGCCATTTGTATGCCTTTAGAGGTGCCCGACCGCCGCGGCAGGTTTACAAGCCTAGGTGTGCCATTTTTTGAATTTGTCTTTGGGTCCTATCCTTAAACTAGGAGTCCCACGACTGCACGACCAGTTACTACGTGTTATGTTGGAGTGACACGATTTGTTCGTCCACTCGTAGTGCCGTTTGGGTGCAATTGGTGGTGCTCATCGCTCGCTTTCAAGCCTAAGTGCGCATGTGTTCGAATTCGTATTTGGGACATATCCTCAAACTGGGAGTTCCATGCCTATGTAGTCGGATACTACGTGGTATGTTGAATATTTATGAGGTGTTCGTACAACTCGCGGTGCCATTTGAGTTCGACTGGGGGTTCCCTCCCGCGGCTGCATGTTTCAAGCCTAAATGTGCCTATTTTTGATTTTGTGTTTGGGCACTATAACCAGTCGGGAGTTACACAGCCTCATGATCGGTTTTTACGTGCAATGTTGGATGCGCACGAGAATTTTGTGTCACTTGTGGTTCCGTTTGGATGATGTTGTGGGTGCCCGCATACTGCGGCACATTTTGAATCCTAAGTGTGTCTTTTTTTTATATTCGTGTCCTTTCCACAAACTTGGAGTCTCGCAATTGCACAAACAGTTGTTACATGTTACGATGGACACGCACGAGGTGTTCGTGTCACTCACGATGCCTTTGGTGTGTCGCTATGGTGCCCACCTCGGCATCACGTTTTTTAGTCTAAGTGTTTCTGTTTTCAAATTCTCTTCCTATCCTCAAACTGGGAGTTGCACGGCTATGCGATCGATTCCTACATGTTATGTTGGGCATGCACGAGGCATTCATACCACTCTCTATTCCTTTTCGTACTGCAGGGGGTGACTTCCCTTCCCCCCGTGGCACATTTTCAAGCCTAAGTGTGCCTGTGTTTGAATTTGTGCTTTGGTTATATCCTAAAACCAAGTGTCCCACGGCAGTACGAACAAATGCTCTATGTTTCGTGGGACACGCATAAGGTGTTTGTGTCACTGATAGTGTCATTCAGTTGCTGATGGGGGTGCTCGCCGCCCACAATACTTTTTCAATCCTAGGTGTACCTAATTTTTAATTCGTTCTTGGGTCCTATTCTAAAACTGGGAGTCTCGCGGCTATGCGGCCTATTACTACATGTTGCATTGGATGCTCACGAGGTGTTCTTGCCACTAGATTTGTTATTATGGTTCACTACGGTACATATTCAAGCCTAAGCGTGCTAATTTTCAAATTTGTGTTTGGTTCCTTTACTCAAATCAGGAGTGTCGTGGTTTCACAACTAGTTGCTACATCTTATGTTGGATGAGCATAATGTGTTCGTCCCGCTCGCGATGCTCTTTTGGTTCCACTGGTGGTGCTCAACCCCTCCCCCCCTCTTTTAATCCCAAATGTGCGATTTTCGAATTCGTGTTTGGGTCCTATCCTCATCAGGGGATTCCCACGGTTGTTTCCAGTTGCTACGTGTTAC
The DNA here is from genome assembly GCA_949130495.1 of Sambucus nigra. Classification (NCBI taxonomy): domain Eukaryota; kingdom Viridiplantae; phylum Streptophyta; class Magnoliopsida; order Dipsacales; family Adoxaceae; genus Sambucus; species Sambucus nigra. The sequence continues at coordinate 316,361,236 of OX422215.1, read as the reverse complement.
GCTTGATGCCATGATGTGTTTATGTCACTCGAGGAGCTGTTTCGGAGCCTCTGGGGATCCCCACACCCCACTGACTCATTTTCAGTCCTAGGTGTACATGTTTTCAATTTTTTATTTGGGTCCCATCCTCAAACTGAGAGTTTCATGGTGGATTTCTACGACTTACATTCGATACGCACAAGGTGTTTGTGCAACTTGTGGTGTCCTTTGGGTGCCACGTGGGAAATCCTCCCATGTGGTATGTTTTCAAGCCTAAGTGTGCCTATTTTTGAATTCATGTTTGTGTAAAATCCTCAAATGAGGAGTCTCACGGATGCACGACTGGTTGTTATGTGTTATGTTGGATTCCTATAAGGTGTTCGTGCCACTTGTGGTGCCGTTGGATGTGCCCTCCCCCCACCCCCACCCCCCCCCGACACATTTTGAAGCCTAAGTGTTCATATTTTCAAATTCATGTCCTATTATCAAACCGGCATTCCATAAACTATATGAATGGTGAATACGTGTTACGTTCGATGTGTGTGTGGTGTTCGTGCTACTCGCAGTGCCATTTGGGTGCCGCTGGGTGTGCCTCCCCGCGACAAGTTTTCCTATTTTCAAATTCATGTTTGGGACCTATCCTCAATCCGTGTGTATCACCTCTATGAGTCCAATTTCTACGTGTAATGAGGCACCTGCACAAGGTGATTATGGCACACGCGGTGTCGTTTGGGTACCACAAGAGGTGCACGCCCCTCACAGGATTTTTTAAAGCCTAAGTGTGCCTTTTTTGGAATTCTTCTTTGGGTCCTATCCTTAAATCGGGAGTCCCGCGGCTATGTGACCCATTGTTACATTTAAGGTTGGATGCACACGAGGTGATCATGCCCCTCGCGGTGCCGTTTGGGTTCCATTGGTGGGGCCCACCACTCACTTTCAAGCCTAAGTGTGTATGTGTTTGAATTCGTATTTGGGTGATACCCTCAAAACTGGGAGTCCTACGGCTACGAGGTGGATTTTTGTGTGTTACGTTTAATTCGTTTGAGGTGTCCCTACAACTCATGGTGCCGTTTGGGGGCCCCTGGGGTTTTCGACCCCGCTGCACATTTTCAAGCCTAAGTGTGCTTGTTTTCGATTTTGTCCTTTGGTCCTACAATGAATTGGGAGTTTTGCGACTGTGCGGTGGGTTTCTACTTGTTATGTTGGATGCATATAAGGCGTTAATGCCACTCTCGGTGTTGTTTGGGTTCCGGTGGATGTCCTTGCCACCTGCAACACATTTTCAATCATAATTGTGTCTATTTTTGAATCCGTATCCTATCCTCAAATTAGAAGTTTCTTGACTATGGGAGCAGTTGCTACATGTTACATTGGATGTGCACGAGGTTTTCATGTCACTCACGGTGGAAGTTGCTACATGTTACATTTGATGTGCACGAGGTTTTCATGTCACTCACGGTGGAAGTTTTGTGCCACTGAGAATGCCCACCCCCCGCAGCACGTGTTCAAGCCTAAGTGTGCCTATTTTCGAATTCGTGCCCTATCCTCAAACTAGGAGTCCCGTAGCTACGTGGTCGGTTGATATAAGTTATGTTGGATGCGCGTGAGGCATTCATTACACTCGTGTTGCCGTTTGGGTGTTAATAGGGTGACCCCCCCCCCCCCCCCCGCAACACATTTTTCAAGCCTAAGTGTGGTTGTTTTCGAATAAGTGTTTTCATTCTATCCTCAAATTGAGAGTACCGAGGCTCTGTGACTCATTGCTACGTGTTACGTGGGACACACAAAAGGTGTTTGTGACACTCGCGGTGCCATTTTAGTGACACTGGGATTGCTTCCCCCGCGTGGAACATATTTTAGGCAAGATGAACCTTTTTGGAATTCGTGTTTGGGTTATATCCTCAAATTGAGAGTCCTGTGACTATACGACTTCTTTCTACCTAGTACATTGGATGCACATGAGGTGCTCGTGCCACTCGTGGGGCCATTTGGGTGCCTCTGGGGTGCCTCCTCCCCTCGCCACTCCTGTGGCACGGTTTCAAGCTTAATGTTTTCAAATTCATGTTTGGTTTTTATCCCTAAACTGGGAGTCCCGCAGATGGACGACCAATATTTATGTCTTACATTGGATTCCCACGAGGTGTTCGTGCCACACGCGGTGCTGTTGGTGGTGCTCGCCCTCCACTTTCAAGCCTAAGTGTGCATGATTTTGAATTCATATTTGGGTCATATCCTCAAACCGAGAGTCCTGCGGATGCGGCCTATTTCTACATATTATGTTGGACACGCACGAGGTGTTTGTGGTACTCACAGTGCTATTTGGATGCCACTGGGAGTGCCCGCCACCCGCACTATGTTGTAAAGCCAAAGTATGCCTATTTTTGAGTTCGTGTTTGGGTTCTATCCTCAAATCGGGAGTCTTGTGGAAGATGCTACATGGTACGTTGGACAATCATGAGGTGTTCGTGCCACTTGGGGTGTCGTTTGGGTGCCATGTGGGGTGCCCACTTTGTAACACATTTTATATCCTAAGTGTGAATTTTTTGGAATTGGTGTTCTATCCTCAAATCGGGAGGCATGCAGTTGTGAAAATGGTTTCTACATGTTACGTTGGATGCACACGAGATGTTCGTGCCACTCGCACTGTCGTTTAGTTGTCAGTTGAGCTTCCCACCACCCACGACACGTTTTCGAGCCTAAGTCTACCAATTTTTGAATTCTAGTTTGGGTCCAATACTCAAACCAGGAGTTCTAAGGTTGCGTCATCTGTTGCTACCTATTACATTGGACGCCCATGTGGTGTTCAAGCCACATACGGTGACGTTTGGATGCCATTGGATGTGCCCCCTCCCACCACACATTTTCAAGCCTAAGTGTGCCTATTTTTGAATTCATTTCCTATCCTATCATTGAGAGTCCCACAATTGTGTAACCAATGGATATATGTATGTTGGACGCACACAAGGTGTTCATGCTACTCAAAGTGTCTTTTGGGTGCCATTGGGTTTGCCACCATGGCACGTTTTAAACCTAAGTGTTCATATTTTCATATTTGTTTTTGGGAACCTGTGCTCAAACCCAGAGTATCGCGGCTATGAATCTACTTACTTCAGGTTACAAGTGACCTGCACAAGCTGTTTGTGCCACTCGCGATGCAATTTGGGTTCCTTTGGAAGTGTCTGCCCCCCATGACATGTTCTCAAGCCTAAGTGTGCAATTTTTTGAATTCGTCTTTGGGTCCTATCCTTAAATTGGGAGTCTTGTAGTTGCATGACCGATTCCTACTTATTACGTTGGAGGCACATGAGGTGTTCGTGCCACTCGCGGTGTCGTTTGGATGCTACTGATGGTTTAGTCCTAAGTGTGCCTGTGTTTGAATTCATATTTGGGTGATATCCTCAAACTGGGACTCCAACGGCTATGTGCTTTGTTGGTACATGTTATGTTGGATGACTATGACGTATTCATGAAACTTGTAGTGCTGTTTGGGTTCCTCTAGCGGTTCCCACCCCGCTGCACATTTTTAAGCCAAAGTGTGCTTGTTTTTTATTTTGTGTTTGGGTCCTATAATCCACTGGGATTTCCTCGACTGCGGGACGGGTTGCTACGTGTCATGTTAGATGCACACGAGGTGTTCATACCACTCATGGTGCCATTTGGGTGTCGCTGGGGGTGTCCGCCCCGTGCGGCATATTTTCAAGCCTAAGTGTGTCTGTTTTTGAATTCGTGCCCTTTCCTTAAACTTGGTGTCTCGTGACTGCGCGATCGGATGTTACATGTTACGTTCGATGCTCACAAGGTGTTCTTCTCCCTCGTAATGCCATTTATGTGCCGTTGGGGATCCCTGCCCACGCAACACGTTTCCTAGCCTAAGTGTGCGTATTTTTGAATTCGTTTCCTAGCCTTTGGGGATACCCCCTCATATAGGTTCCTAGTTGTTATATTGGGTGTGCACATTGTGTTTGTTCCACTTGCAGTGCCATTTGGGTGCTAGAGGGGTGATCGCCCCTCCCCCTGGCACATTTTCAAGCCTAAGTGTGCATGTTTTCAAAATTGTGTTTAGGTCCTAGCCTCAAACTGAGAGTCCCACGGCTGCGCAAATGATTGCTCTGCATTTTGTGGAACATGCACAAGTTGTCCGTGCTAGTCACAGTGTCGTTTGGTTGCCGATGGGGTGCCCACCGCCCGCGACACATTTTCAAACCTAGGCATTCCTATTTTTGAATTCATGTTTGGATCCTATTCTCAAATCGGGAGTCTCGCATTTGCGCGGCCTATGGCTATGTGTTGCATTATATGATCACGAGGTTTTTGTGACACTCGCAGTTTTGTTGGCTTTCCAGTGGTGGTGCCCCCTGCGGCACGTTTTCAAGCCTAAGGGTGCCTATTTTAAAATTTGTGTTTAGATCCTTTACTCAAATTGGGAGTTCCATGGTTTCATGACTAGTTACTTCATGTTACGTTGGATGCGCACGAGGTGTTCATGCCACTCGTGATTCCGTTTAGGTTACGCTAGTGGTACCCACCCCCTTCTTTCAAGACTAAGTGTGCATGTTTCTGAATTCATGTTTGGATCCTATCCTTAACCCAAGAGTCCTACGACTATGGCCCGTTGCTAAGTTTTATGTTGGATGCACATGATCTGTTCGTGCCACTCGCAATACCGTTGTGGTGCCTCTGGGGGTCCCCCAACCACTGCGGCACATTTTTAGTCCTAAGTGTGCCTATTTTTGAATTCGTATTTGGGTCCCATCCTCAAACTGCGAGTTCTGGTACTGTGCGGCGTGTTGCCATGAGTTACATTGGACGTGCACGGCGTGTTTGTGCAACTTAAGGGTTCATTTAGGTGACTCCTGGGGTGCTCGCCCATGTGGCATGTTTTCAAGCCTAAGTGTGCTTCTTTTTGAATGCATGTTAAATCCTTAAATTGGGAGTCTCACGATTGCGTGACATATTTCTATGTGTTACATTGGACGTGCACGAGGTGGATCATGTCATTCGCGATGTCGTTGTGGTTCCACTGGGGGTGTCACCCACTTAACATGTTTTTAATCCTAATTGTGCCTATTTTCGAATTTGTGTCATATCCTCAAACCGGGAGTCCCACAGCTGCGCAATATTTTGCTACGTGTTACGTTTGACCTGCACAAGATGTTCGTTCAACTCGTGGCACTATTTGGGTGCTATTAGGATAATCTCCCCTCGTGGTACGTGTTCAAGCCAAAGTGTGCCTATTTTAAAATTCTTATTTGAGTTATATCCTCAAAATGAGAGGCCTACGATTGTATGGACGGTTGCTACGTGTTATGTGGGACAAGAAAAAGGTGTTCATGCCACTCACTATGCCATTTCGATGTTAGTGGGGGTGCCCTCCCTTCGTGGCACGTTTTCAAGTCTAAGTGTACTTTTTTCTCGAATTCGTCTTTGGATCTTACCCTTAAACTAGGCCCCCCCCAACTGTGAGACCTATTGCTATGTCTTACGTTGGAAGCACATGAGGTATTAATGCCATTTGCGGTGCTATTTGGGTGCCGCTGTTGGTGCCCACCACCCTCTTTCCAGCCTAAGTGTGCATATGTTCCAATTCATATTTGGATTATATACTCAAATCAGGAGTCCACAGCTACGCGGTCGGTTGCTACGTGTTACGTTATATTCATACGTGGTGTTCGTGCCACTCGTGGTCCCATTTGGGTGCCATTGGGATCCCACCCCCGTGGCACATTTTCAAGCCTATGTGTGCCTGTTTTTGTGACACCCTGCCCATTTTAATCACAGGTGACCAGTCCTTTATTAAAATAAATAGGAATATCCTTTGTTTATTCTTAGCATCACTATCGAAAAACTTTTTAAATTACTAACCACCTATGTTAAATTAAGTCGGTGTCAATTTTTAGCTTTCACTAAAATTACAACATGCGGAAAATAAATTATCAAATCTCATCCACACAAATTTAAGACTATGAATAATCACATGATAAATAGATAAATAATGCATACTCAATAAACCATTGGTTCCAAATAAAATACAAACCATAAGTCTATAGAAATAAAACCGAATCCAAATACATCGTCTGATAAATAAAACTAAAAGTGTATCAGCTGAAGGGGCAACATGCCCAAAGGAAATAACGAGTCAAAATCCTAGTCTAGGAATAAATAACTGAACCTTCTCCACAAATCCTACAAGCCTCCACAAATATTGCCTCTACACATCCCTAAAATGAGCCCTCAGACGTGGCGTCCCTGTAGCTGAACACCTAAAATGTTTTGAAAAATATTTTTAACACGGGTCAGAGCCCAAAACCTTTTGAAAATATTTACCAAGTAATCAATATGAAACAATTAAATATGCATTAACAATTTTCATATTTAAGGGGGTGTCTCACTCTCTTGAGATATTACTCACCCATTAACTACTGTGCACAACTATCGCTTTTCCTCATAAACTAACTAGTTATGTTACACCACCTAACTAGCACTATTATAACTCTTTCTATCACACTAGTCTGACCCAAGTACTTCTTAACTGTGATTCATAAGTTGTTCTACACATGAACTAATTTAATCATTTCCACTTTAATTGATTATATAACATTCACACCCGTTATATATAAAATACATTCACACTCTATGTATTTAACCCGTATATAATTATCTACTTGATTCTATACGTACTAATATACTACAATAATGACACACATATCCAGTATAATAACCATCCTCCTGAATAGAAACTCTCCATATGCTTTCTCTAAAATTCTATCGTATCCCAAATGTACCCATTCTAACCTGGTTACCATAAGTCAGTTAACTCACACCGAAATAGTTAATAAAATCGCAAACATAGTGGAGGCAGTGATATTCCCTCAAGAGCGAGGACGAATTATACCCAAAGCATCTCACCTCAAAAAATGAATCACACAATAAAATAACGAGCGCTATTACTTGGGGATATGGGTATGTTTTCACATAAATATGATGCGAACCAATATTTAAAAAGTACACACACATACACACACAGAGATATATAAATATATAATTAAAAACAATCATGTCTAAAACCGTGCCAAACACCCGTAGCATTAACCCATGAACCCCGAGGCTATCTCTTGGATATTACTTTATTTAAATTCACATAACCTAAATAATTATCGTAGCATCACCCTGCTAAAATACGTGGACTAACCCAGTTGGCCCGCATATTAAATTATTTCAAATTAATTTCTCTTAATTCGTTCCTTAGATTCCTCACCTTTTCTCACTTTATTATCAAACATATTATTTACCCCTAAGTCCTAGGTAATAGGTTACCTCTGAATTTTACATTGATTAAATGAACCTTGAACAAATCGACAAAAAACTAGACTCCAAATTAAAATAAGAAAAACTGTCACATTTCAGGTTTCATCGATCAATCGATGATCGACGCAATCGTCTTTGTCCCCGAGTTGTTTGCCTTTATTTTTGTTCCTTATACCTCCATGGTTTCATCCAAAAATTCAACCCCATCATACCCAATGTTTATTACACGTCTTAAACAGTTTCTAATCATCATATAAATCTCTAAACATCAATAATTCCTATTGTCATCCACTAATTTACGAATTGGGTTTATAAAGGGTCATTCAATACTCATTCGAAAATTTGATTACACAATTCTTAACTAAACGTATTTAACATCTGGATTTTGAATATAATCAGATTCCAATAATATTATATATTATTCCATCATGAATTGAATATTTATTCTACATCTAATGCCCAAATCACCCAAAACCCATTTTTATGGGACAACCCTCCCCCCCAAGTGGATTTGTCTACACCTACCATGATATCAACATGAGTTTTTCCAAATTAACTCGAACAAAAGTTAATCACTTTCTTTCTATGTTCGTAAGGTTTGATTACAGGTTGTAGAAGCTGAATTGATTATTGCACTGTTAAAACACCTTTGATTTTGTCTCCTAAAGCTCTCCTTCTTTCTTCCTTCCATATTCTTTCCTAGATTTTTAATCTCCAATCCCAAAAATAGGCTAACAGCCCAAGTCTAAATGTGTTGTTAAAACACCTGTGTGGGCCCGATTTTGTCTAAAAAGAACCCCCAATAATATTACTACCCCCAGGTACACTATTTTGTCTATGTCAACCCATTCGGAAGCAAACGTGACCATTAAATAACCATCCGAGTCACTCTACAATAATTTCCTATCTCGACCTCATATATTCTACAGGAGACTCCCTATTGAGATATAACATAGTCACGTCGATATCACTCGCTACAACGTAAAATAATCATTTATAACTCACTTAGTAATTTTATTCCATAAATATGAATCAATATCTATCCCGGTTAATATTTTAATAAACAAATAATATTTAATTCTATTAAATTACATCACAAGTATAATTTAAAATAACAAAATTTCTTTTTTTTAAATACTGAAAAATACGGGGTGTAACATACTTACTCCCTTACATAGGAATTTTTCCGTCGAAATCGGGACGTACCTGTGGTGAATAACTTTGGGAACTACTCACGCATGTCATCCTCCCTCTCCCACATCGACTCATCAACATTATGGTGCACTAACTGAACTCGAACCGAGGGTACCACCTTAGGACACAGCTTAAGCTCACTATAATCAAGTATTGCCACCGGTCTCTCCTCGTGCGAGGTGTCTGCCTGTAAGTCTATCTACTCTAATGGAACATGCCAAAAATATATCTCGCTCATTCGGTATCTCTTCAGTGATGTCATGTGAAACACGTCGTGAATCCTCTATAAGTTCCCTGGTTGACCCATCCTATATGCAATTGGTTCCACCCTCTCAATAATAAGAAATGGTCCCAAAAATCTTGGTATTATCTTCCCTTTGTTGTCTAACCTCATGACTCCATTTATAAGAGACACCCGTACCAGAACATAGTCACAACCTCCAGGTCTATGTGCCTCATGTATGCCTCCACGTAACTCTTCTTATTATCCTAAGCTATACGGATGCGAACTCTAATCATCTCAATCATGGTAGTCGTGTCCTAAATCATCTTTGGCCCCAATAACTTCTTATCCCCCACCTCTAACCAACATGAGGGAGAATGACAAGACCATCCGTACTCTGACTTAAATGGTTCCATGTGGATACTTCTCCCATCCACCCAAAATTCAGGTATGCACATCCCCAAAGGAAGATACTTCTCCCATCCACCCAAAATTCAGGTATGCACATCCTCGGCATATCCACCAAAGGAAGATACTTCTCAAATTTGATGTACAATTGATAATCGTTTAACATTTGTCGGCTCATCCTTGGAATGAGAGTAAACCAAAATATCATCAATGAACATAAATCACGAACTAGTTGAGAAATTCTCTAAAAACTAAGCTCATAAGATCTATGGACACTGTTGGCAGATTAGTGAGACTAAGCATCATCACCCTAAACTCATATGATCTATACCATGTCAGAAAAGTAGTCTTAGGAACATCCTCCACTTTGACGCTCAACTGATGAGATACCACCCTCATACCTATCTTGGAGAAGTAAGCCTCTCCCCCCAACTGGTTGAATAGGTCATCGTTTCGAGGTAGAGGGTATTTATTTTGAATCGTGACCTCGTTTAACTCCCTATAATTGATACATAGTAGAGGATATCCATCCCTGTTCTGGACAAACAACACTATTTCACCCCACAATGAATTACTCCGTCTAATGAAACCCTACCCCAAAAGATGTTGAATCTTTTCCCTGAACTCATGTATCTTTAAATGGTCCATATGATGAGGCGCTCAAGCGATCGACCTCATACGTAGTGCTAAGACAATAACGAATTCAATTTCCCAGCTAGGAGGCATCTCAGATATCTCCTAGAACACATCCTCAAAGTCCCTCAGAACTGGATCGAGTCTAAACAAATAATCACCTCCTGTGAGGTCTCCTAGTCAATTTAGTACATATGTGTGATCGAACCTCCTTTAGAAAGAGGGATCTCCACTAGGAAAATCTCATGCCCTAGAATAGAGAACACAATGGTCCTCCTCATTGTTGTCTATCATCGCTCGACATAAATTAACTAGTCTTTACCAAAAATGACATTGTAACCCTCCATATCTAACACTAGATGATCAGTGGCTGAACACAATTAATATTCCCAAGTGTAATCTCATTCGAGTCTGGGAGTTGCTCAGCCCATGCTGACCTTATATGAAATATTTTCTACAGGAATCCCACATCAATAGTCTCATCCTTGTCCATAGTCTTAGGCCAAGACCCCTCAACCATCTTATTCACTAGCTAGTCTCGTTTTGTTTACACTCTTAGTAGTTGAGGCCTCAATTGGCCAACTAGCTGACCTCAAACTTGACTAGGAAAATATCCGATTAGATGAGATCATACTCCGACATTATCCATTAGATGGTCGAACAAACACCGGGGTGTCCTACTCAGCATGGACAAGACTACAATGATGATAACTCACAATATGCGATGAATGACTTTTGTATAACCAATCCATGTGGACAAGAAGTTATAATTGATTTACATGTGCACGTGGGGGAATATTAGCATCATCAATACTTATATGTTATAAAAGATAGGTACCAAGATCATATTTTTGACTCCATCAAGGACATGAACCTTACATGCTTGGGTATGCATTCTGCACCCCAAGCACTATTTCAACCCATCATCTTCCCCATAAAAAAGGATCAAAATATACAAATCCTAGCCTAAAATTTTCTTTTATTACAATAGAGAGAGAAATTAGTGATAATTGTTATCACTTAGGCCATTAGTGCCTATTTTTCAAGCAAAATTCACACTCACCTACACAGTGGAGTAAGCCAATGGTTGAACCGCTTATTTGATAATGTTTATTCCTCTTATCCTTGTCTCTTTCTTCACTCATACACTTGTTTAAACATAATTGTTGCACCTCAAAAACTATTTTTCATTGAGCTCATACATATTTATTTTGTGATACTTAATCAGGTATCATGATTTTGGCATCGTCTATGGGAACTGAAGTTCTTCATCTTCTTCCTCTTCATTTTCAGCTTGTTTCTTACTTAATTATCTAGGGGTGATCCAGCTCCACACTTGGTTGGATTTGTATCACCGCTGAAAGAGATTTTCTTGGGTTTTTTAAGATTTTTTGCATCTCACTTAACTCATCTAGCTCACCTATTATTCCATTCATTCGTTGGAATAGATGACATCCAATCTTCCTGAAGGCACTGGCCCCAACTCCAACTAGATGCTCCTCAGTCAGAGATAGATGAGGTTGCGGCGGTGTTGCACTCATTGGCAGCCATCCAACAAATATACAATCAAAATTTGTTGTCTTTAGACAAAATATGATGGCTAGACCCATTGATGTTGTAGCGAAGATGATAACTCTGGCCTCCAGAGAGGGTCTGAATCTGGTGACAGGAGGACCACCCATAGCCCCACACAAAGAAATGTCACAACAGCAGAGACACAGAGATGTGACAGGCCCTAGGCGATTGTGCTTAGGAAAAAAAGGTTAAGAATTTCAAGATGATCGGTGTTTTGATGTGGATGAATGTTGGGAACCTTATGAAATATCTAGAAATACAATGCCTCTAGTCCCAGTTAGCAGAGCAAACAGTTGTAGGTGATTAGGGATAAATTCTTCAAAATTATACCCGTAATTTAGAGGCTTTAATTACCCCGTCGAGTGTAATTTGAGTTTATTTATCTCATATCCTTTCTATTGACATATTCTATATAGTGCATTGAGTTTCATCTATTTCTATTACATTTTACAGGAAATTTATGCAAGTGAAGAAAAGAGAAAACTCAAAATCAAGAAAGAATGAAAAGAAGAAAATTCAAGGGCAAAATAGTATTTTTACATCTAGAATTTGAATGCATAACCTAAGATACGTTGAAGTCCTTGAGTCCACAAGCATGTAGGAAGAAACAACATCCAAATTCGAGTTGGGGTTGCAAAGTTATGAAGCATCAAAGTTGAGAAGATATCAAAGAGAAAAGGAAGAGAAAAATTGAGAACCGAACTGATGGAAAATCAACGAGACTGGTTCTCCATGCTATAAAATCCAAACCAAACCGATGATAAAGACTCAGAACTGGTTCGGCACACTGTAATAAGCAAACGGTTCACCCAGTAACGAAGGGAAAAATAAAACCGGCTCGGTGGGACAAAATCTACATTTTTTATTCTTTAAAATTAAAGTTGTGCATTGTGAAAACATTTAATAAAACATGAGAGAGATATTTTATTATAATACGAGACATTAGGGAGTTAGTTTTTACATAGTTTTGAGATCATCTTGAAGGAAATAACCCTAGGATTAATCTTCTTCTATAATTTGTTGCTCTCTTACATTGAATTCAAGGGTTTTTCTTCAATACAAGTATAGTTTCTTTATTTCTTTCAATTTTTCTCATATTTTTGTCTTATTATTCAATATATCTTATTAAGAATTCTCTTTTACATGTTTGATTTCATTTTTACGTAAGAATGACTTCATGCAACGTACTTACCATGTTTAGTTGTATTTACACATGTCGGGATATGTTTTCAATGGGTTGGGGTACATGATCGCAACGTAAGTAATACATATGGATTTGAAAGAGAATAAAAATTAATCCCTCTTTCAAAGGTTTGAACTTTATCAAGATAAATATTGTAGGCCTTTTAATTCCGTTTTACCAAGGTAATCGGAATGTTTAAGGGTGCAATTGGCATTTTGATAACTTCCCATTCTCACCAAATACAATTTTTTATTTGATATTGTGCGGCATATAGTACTCATGTGTCAAATGCTTAAAGAGTATTTGATGTCTCTTTGAATGAAGAATTACCTTTTTTAATCTTTTATGTTCTATGTAAACACCGAGGGTTGGACAGAGTGTACCCAAACTCCATTTTCTCTCATATAGTTAAAGTTTAATTTAGTTCTTCTTGCATGCTTAGTTAATAATTAATTTAATTCAAATTTCATTAGTTGATAGGTACTATCCCAAATCATCATCTTTTTCTTCCTTTTCTAGTCATTTGTAGTGTTAAATTCCTTTCGTATTCGTCTTCATGAGCATTCATCCTATTCCTTGAGTTCAACACATGATTTATAGAATTTATATTTGAGAGACCGACGTACACTTGTGTCAATAGAATCATGTACTAGAAACATTTTTAAAGTTGAGTCAAGTTTTTGCCACTATTTTCAGGGATGTATTCTACTTTTTTATAATGTGGGACAATTTCACTTCCGAAATGGGATAATCAAAATTTTTCCCACCTTTCACGGTTTGGATTTGGAGAAACCATACCTCCACATCCTTTAGCTCAAAGAGGGATGCGACAGGTTTAGCGATCAAGCTTGCACTCAAGATGTTGTTCGCTTTAAAATTTTCCTTTTTCCATAAAGGATTAAGCTAAGACCTGTCTTTGGAATTTATCACAAACTCAATGGGGTCATGGAGAGATATACAAGACAAGTTTCTTTTGAAATTATTCCCCCAACATAGAAAACATTCCATCACCGCTCCAATTCACACTTTTAGACAATGAGAAAATGAGGCATTTGATCGATGTTAGAAGCGCTTCAAAGATTTAGTTAACACATGTACACTTCATGGTTTTGAGAAGTACCGTGTTATCTATTTCTTCCACCAAGGGCTAAGTATAGTGTCTAAACAACTCGTTGAGACTATGTGCGAGCGAGAATTTGGGGGGTTAGATGAAAACTTTGTCGAGTCCCACCATAATTATTACCCCGAGACTATTTAACATGGGACACATCTGACCCTAACACCCAAACCCAAGTTCGACCGATGCCCACTGCTCCTTCCGCGTTCGGTTTCCATTACATGGACAAGGACCCCATGTGGAAACTTTGAGTTACACAAATTGACATAAGATTAGAAGACATACTCGAATCACGAGCAAGAGAAACTACTGGATCCACCCGAGCTATGAAAGAAAAGGTGTCTGCCATTTGTGAGGCGGGTCATTCAAGAAAGGAATCTCCGATGATACCCGCCTAAAATTTCATTCTCTAAGAGAAAGTGGAAGAAGTCATAGGAATTAAGGGAAAATTTAATGCCCCTAATGGAAATTCTTACATACCTTAGTGGAGGAACCATCATGTGTTTTGTTACGGGAAACCTAATTCACACGTTTCTCCCTCCTCCACCACCTTCGCACTTTGAACAAGATCCACATATGTAAGAACCACCTCCCGCGCCGTATGTCATGCCACCGAGGCAAAATTTTGAGGCTACAATAAATCATTTCATACAAGCCCACCAAGAAACCAATTCTCAAAATACCTGAATGTATGCCGAGATGAATGCGAACATTTGAAAGTTGTAATCATCTTTCAGTAACCAAGAGAAGGGTAAGTTAATAGCCCAAGGCTAAAGACCTCCCCAAGTTCAACCTAGTGGTAGTTCTATATCCAACGACCATTAAGAGAAATATCAAGAAGCCACCACTTTACGAAGTTGGAGAGTTGTTGATTTATCACCTCCCTCACACGAAGAATCAAAAGATAAGGAGGTTTCTCCCGAAAAAAAAGAGGCCTAAGATGCCCCCTTAAATCAAAGTTAAAATGAAAACAACACTATTGGGCCCGAAGTCGTAGTGAAACCACCCATTGTTACGCCTTTCCCTCAACGGTTGATTCCACCTAAAAAATGGTCCTCTTACGACGATGTGCTAGACGCTTTTAAGCAAGTAAAATGGAATTTACATTTCCTCGATCCCATAAAGAAAATTACTGCCTATGGTAAAGTCCTTAAGGACTTATTGACGGTGAAAATAAGGCTAAAGGTTAAAAAAAATGTTTTCCTAGCACAAAATGTGATCTCCATTCTACTTAATGGCCTCCCACCCAAGTTTAAGGATCCGGTTGCACCTACCATCTTATACATCATTGGAGAAAATGGAATAGAAAAAGTCTTACTCAATTTAGGGGAAATTGTCAACATTCTCCCTTATTGGATAAAAAAATACTTACAAGATTTGGGGGACCTCAATCCCGCATCAATCACTCTCCAACTCGTGGATCGTAGAGTGAAAATACCTCGATGGATTTTCGAGGATGTGATAGTCCAAGTGGACACGTTCAACTTCTTGAAAATTATTGTCATTTGAGACACATAGCCCTCCATCCCTCGAGCAATCATATTCCCATCATCCTAGGCCACCCATTTTACCTATGGCTAATGCGTTAATCAATACTCAAAATGGGCAAATGATACTCACATTCGGAAACATGACCCTTGAGACAAAGATTTTTAATATCTCTAGTCAAGTGGGTGAGGAGGATGATTTTCACACGGTAGATCTTATCGAGGAGATATTAGAGCATCACATAGAGGGAAATATCGGTGGGGATGCCATAGGAGGGTGCCTTATTTCGGGTAGTACGAGTGATGAGATGTATACTGACTTCCAGAGGGAGGTAGAGGACTTGAGAGAGATGTTAGACAAGATATCATCAGATGAGGACATAGGAGATGTAAATTGGGTTTCAATATTCGAGGAGTTACCCCGAGGGAGTCGCGCACGATTCCCTTCGATGAAAAATTTCCCACAGTCGAATTGAAGAAACTACCCTCCAATGTAAAATATACTTATTTGGGAGAGGATGAGACATTTGTCGTTGTTGTCTCCTCTAGCCTGGATAAAGAGCAAGAGGGTAAATTGTTAGTTGTTTTGAGGAAGCACGAAAGTGCTTTTGGTTGGATAATTGCGGATACGAATGGAATAATTCCCCTGATTTGTACCCATAAAATCCACCTCGAAGAGGACGTCATGCCCTTGAGGGTGATTCAACGGTGATTGAACTCCACTATGAAAGAAGTAGTGAGAGAAGATATCATTAACCTATAGGATGGGGGTATCATTTAACCAATATCGGATAGCAAATGCGTGAGTCCTATAGAAGTCGTCCTGAAGAAGTCGGGAATAACTTTGGTTGAGAATGCCAAGGGTGAGCTAATTCCCTAATGTACCACCATCGGCTGGCGCGTTTACATTGATTACCGGAAACTCAATGCTGACACGAGAAAAGATCATTTCCCTTTGCCATTCATCGACCAAATCCTAGAGCAAGTAGCGGGACACCCATACTATTACTTCCTTGACGGTTATTCCAGATCTAACCAAATTGAGGTAGATGTGCTTGATCAAGAGAAGAAGACTTTCATATGACATTTTGGCCTGTTTGCCTAGAAACATATGTCATTTGGATTATGCAATTCCCCCGTGACTTTTCAAAGCAGCATGCTTAGTCTTTTGAGCGACATGGTCGAAATGGGACTTGAGGTTTTCATGGATGGCTTTATCATTTTCATCCCCTCTTTTGACCTTTGTCTTACGAATCTTGAAAAAGTTCTAGCCTATTGTGGGGAAAACAACTTGGTACTCAATTGGGAAAAATGCCATTTCATGGTTACCGAAGGAATAGTTCTTGTCCACATAGTGTCGTCCAAAGGAATTGAGGTTGATAGGGCAAAAATATATGTCATAGGCGAGATTTCCCCACCTAAATCACTAAAGGATGTGCTCTCTTTCTTGGACCACTCATTTTTTTTAAGGTTTATCAAGATTTTAGTGCCATGGCTAGAACTATGAGTAACCTCCTTATGAAGAATGCCCCCTTTGAGTAGAATGAACCATGCCAAAGCGCTCTTGATAAATTGAAAATCATGTTTGTTTCCTCCCCCATGATGCAAGCTCTGGATTGGTTCCTTCCATTCAAACTTGTGTGTGATGCGAGTTATTACTCTATAGGGTCCATTTTAGGCCAAAGAAAATATAAGAAGGCTTGTGTCATCTACTACGCTATCCGAATGCTGATCGGACCTTAACTCAATTACTCCACCACAAAGAAAGAATTTTTAGTGGTAGTTTTTTCCCTAGATAAATTTCTCTCTTACCTCATTGGTTTTCCAATCACTTACTTTCCCAACCATGGGGCGCTTAAGTATCACCTTTCAAAAAAGGATGCTAAGGCGTGCCTCATAAGGTGGAAAAAGTTGTCGCTAATCATTTGTCCCGGCTTTCGTCCGATGTGCCCAATGATCCCATACCCATAGATGATTATTTTTTGAATGAGAAGTTATTTGACACTTCTTCTTTCCCCTAGTTTGCGGACATAGTTAACTACCTTGTTACAGGAGTCGTTCCTTTCGATTCGACACCACAAGAGAGAAAGAAGTTACTTACTTGGTCGCACATATTCTTATCTAATTATCCATATTTATTCATGTATTGCACAGACCAAATCATCCCACGATGTGTACCGGATTACAAGATTCCTAGCTTTATTCTCTTTTATCATTCGAAAGTATGTGAAGGCCATTTTTTGATAAATAAGGTGGCCACTATGATCCTTCAAAGCGTCCTCTATTGGCCCATAATTTTTTAGTATATTAATGCACATTGAAAATTTTGTTATTGATGTTATAGGATGGGAGTCATAACTCTTCGAGACATGATACCATTGAACCATACTCATCATCAAGATATTTTATTATTGGGTTATAGACTTCAATGGCTCTTTTCCCCCTCCTTTGGTTCCCTATACATCCTAGTCGAGTTAGACTATGTGTCAAAATGGGTTGAGGACACAGATACAAAGACTAATGACAATAAGGTGGTCATTAAGTTATTGTAAGAACACATACTTTCTTGCTTCGGGGCTCTGGAATTACTTATTAGCGAAAATGGCAAACACTTTTTTAATCGTCCATTTAAAAAACTTATGAAAATGTATAGGGTTGTCCACAAGGTTGGTATGACTTATCAACCCCAATCGAATGGGCTATCCAAGTTAGAAAATCGCTAGATCAAGAATATTCTTAAAAAGACAGTCGATCATAACTGAAAAGATAGGTCCCTTTTGTTGAACGATTCATTATAGGCTTATAGAACCGCATATAAGAACCACCCCAAAATGTCCTCATTTCATTTTGTTTATGGAAATACTTTCCATCTCCACGTGGAGCTAGAACACAGAGCCTATTAGGAAATCAAGAGGTTGAACCATAATTTGGACAACGCTAATGAAGCACACAAGCTTCAATTAAATGAATTCGAAGAGATGCGCAATTATGCGTATGAGAATGAAAAAAATATCCAAATAAAGGATGGAACTAGCACATGATAGAATTATCCTACACAAAGAGTTTCATTTGGGTCAAAAAGTGCTTCTCTACAAATCTCGCCTACATTTGTTTCCCAACAAATTACGTTCGTGGTGGACGGGCCCATGCATCGTGAGAAAGGTGTTCCCCCACGGAGCTCTGGAGTGAGAAGATCAAAAGGGGGGAGACACATTCAAGGTTAACTCACAATGCCTAAATCCATATTTAGAGGCGTGTGTTGAAGAAACCGACACAATTTTGTTATTGGACCCCATTTATGGGGTTGATTGAGAGTGATCTGGGAGGTTGTCACACCCCCAATGCGTATGGGGTGACTCTTGTGTACATTAACGCCAAAGAATGACAAAAGAGAGTGTAGACCATTTTTAAGAGAGTTATCGCAAATTTCGGAGAAGAATAATGCATGGGAACGTTTTGGGATTTTTAAAAAAAATAGAGTTTAGAACAAGTTCACACTTAGTTTGTTTAGGAGAATAAAGTTAGAGGACTTTAATGTCTACCAAACCGGTTCGCCCTTTTCTTCACTAAGTGTCTGAATTGATTCGCTGCATAAATTGATTAAAATAAAAAAAAGGGTGAATCAGTTCGCCTAGTCCCCGAATCGGTTCGGCTGTTTGCAGATTTCGCCATTTCCCAATGGTTCATCCCCACTTTTCCCTCCATTACCCACTCTCTTTTCCCTCCCTTATTCACCCCTTCCATGCATTTCATTTACGTTCAAATCCCCCCCCCCCCCCCCCACACACACATCTTCACCTATAAATTCATCTTTCCTCCCCCATTTCACTTCACACATCCATACTCTTCTTCCAAATCTCATACTCGAATTCCAGAAAATAAAATCATTTTCCCATGGAAAATAGAGCATGCCACGCAAAATATGAATCCACCAAAATCCTTCATGATGGGGACGGTGATTTTTGGTCTCGCCAAGAGCACATATGGTGCGACACTTTTTGCTCTTCAGCGTACTCTATACATATTAAGCAACAAGTTAAGTGGGCCGAACTCCCTCCCTCTGTCAAAAATCTTTTTCGTCCAAGGGGGTGGTGCCACTACTTTAAGGAGACACATCCAATAGTTTAGGAGGACGAAGTGTGTTTATTCTCTGGCACCCTTTTCCGCACGGGCGATTTTGAAGCCGAAGCATATATGGATGAGACTAAAATTCCTTTCTCGCTTGAAATAATAATCCAAAAGTTACGATCTATGGGGGTTTCAAGTCGCAACCAGTACGATTACCCAACCAATGCCATCCCGATCCCAAAAAGGGGATACATCTTATGCATTGCCCCCGAAAATGAGTGGGATAGAGACACTTTTCCCGTGGGGTGTATCAATGAAACGTCACGCATCGCCTTTCATGTCATCTACTCCAATATCCTAAAAAGTTCAAACAACTCGGCGATGTGCCCTCACCAAGATAAACTTTTGTTCCGCCTCGTCGATCCGGGTACCACTATCCATCTTGCCCGCATTTTCTATGCTGACATTCTTCAGGTTGTTATGGATCGTAAGGGTAAGGCCTCCTTCCAAAATCCCCTTCTAATCACGCCCATACTACGAGATGCTGGTATTGAGCCCCCCCCCCCCACCCCCCCCTCTACAGAGCACTTCCACACCTTCCAAAGCCCCTTGGGCAAGAATTTCGACCAAGGAGTGGGTGCTGCCCCAGCAAACGAGGATGTAAATATGGAAGAGCACGAAGCCGAGTACAATGAAGATGAGGACTCTTACTATGAACCGGTGGGAGAGGATCTCACTCTCCACATTGAGAATCTAGAGGTGAGTTTCAATGGGTTTTTGATGGACTATTGGGCGGACCAAGAAGCTTATTGCCAAGGCATTAGCATGATGGCCTGCCTACAAGAGGAAATGTATAAGCTCCACATTGGGTCCAATGTTTCTCTCCCTGCATATTTTTATGATCCATATGACCCCAGGGCTCCTGGAACTTCTCACCCACCCCCGCAATAGGCCGGATTTTTATGTTGGTTATTTTGGCATGTCTTAGGTAGTTCTTTGTTGTTTTGGTGCTTAATGCTATAACTTGTTAACAAAGATCTATGCAATCTTTCTATGGCTTGTATTTTTTTTTTATTAATAAAAAAATTTGCATTTTGGCCTTTGTTCATTTTTTACCATCTCTCCTTTTGTTTTGATTATAGTCCTTTTGCATAGGGACATTGCAAAAGTCTAAGTTGGGGGAGGGGGGGGGGGTAAAATTTTCACAAATTTCAAAATGCCCATAATTAAAAAAAAAACTCCAAAATTTCCAAAAAAAAATTGAAAAGCCAAACAAATATTTTTCTTCAATTAAATAAAAATTAGAATTTAAAAGCTTCGAAAATATCACAAAATTTTCCTCCAAGTCTCAAATTGTTAAAAATCAAGAGTACTAAGTTCAAATTGACCAAAGATGGAAATTGAAAGAAAATTGTCGACTTAACGAATAAGTGTGGAGATTACTTAACTCGGTGAGATTTCGAGCCTTTCACTTTTTTCGAGCAATTAAATCATTTTGAGTTAATGGTTAGCTCAAAGTTCATTTTAGAGTTTAAATAAGTCATTGAGGATCTTAACTCCTTTTTTTGATTGGTTATGGGAAACGAGTGAGATGTGGTCTTGAAAAACGCGTTAAAATATCTCTAAACTAAATTATTCTCAAGACGCATATGGTAAAATAATGAGTAATTCGAAAATGAAGTAGGCCATCATTTGTTACCCAAAAATATTATCCATAAAAACTAGTGAAAAATTATCCAATTTCAACCCAATTTGAGACTAATAAAAAATTTCCCTTCCCTTTTGATTAACCCCAAAAGCCAAATTGACCCGAAATTGTGAAAATTGAAAATTCATCAATTATGTCCAAATGGTGTAACCAAAAGTGTCAAGAAAAAATAAAAGAAAAATGCTCAACAAAAATAGCAAGAAAAGAAAAAAGTGAAAAATATAAAAAAAAAATATTGAAAAAAAGTGGGAAAAATGAGCAAAAGCTCGAAAAAGCACTAGCGGGCATAATAAGGAGATTTTCCAATCCCGAATTTTCCAACGATTTCTATTTTACCCAATACACCTTATAACCCGAAAAAGTCCTAACCGAGTCCAAATTTAAAAATTAATTACCGCATGGAGATTTAAAACACGAAAAGATAAGAAGAGAGATTAATTGTTGTAGATAAGAGGCGATGTTTTCCGTTTTCCAAATCGTAATCCGATGATGAGATCTTTTCATCTAAAGAAATTTTGTGTTCCAAATCTGTACGCGTGAACTTGTGTCCATTATATTTAGTATTTACTCGTATAAGTCACGCATACAAAGAGAATGAGCGACAATTCGAGTGATTCGTATGTGAGTGCATCCGTGAGAAATTGAATCAAAATGAAATTTTCAAAAGTAACATAATGATCAATCGGTGGAAGTTATCGGTTTAATTCCCAGCTTCGCAAACACACTGCAAATTGAGACTCTTGAATATAAATTTACGGTGACTATTTTTTGGAGATTAAATTGTACAATTTTTAATTATTTTGACTCTTTCTTTGAGTCAAAAAACTAAAAAGAAAAAGAATTTTGTGGGTATATTCACTGCAAACCCTCGCGAGACACAACTCATCCTACTAGGGTAACCTAGAGATTTAAAGGCTTGTTGCATAAGTTGAAACCAATATATTTCCCGCAAAAGAAGTATTCTAACCTAATAACATTTTTTCCAAGTGTTGTGACCTTGCTTTGGTTCTTTTACATTGCTCGGGACGAGAAAAGTTCTAAGTTAGGTTGGTTTGATTAGGCATAAATTTTTTGGATTTATTCTCGTAATTTAGAGGGTTTTATTACCCCGTGTAGTGGAATTTGAGTTGATTTATATCATATCCTTTCTATTGACATCTTTTATCTATTGCATCGAGTTTCAAGTATTTATCTTACATTTGGCTGGAAATTTATGCAAGTGAAGAAAAGAGAAAACTCAAAATCAAGAATAAAAGTCAAAGGAAAAAGAGTAATTTTACATCCGGAATTGGGATATGGAACCTAAAAAGAAGTAAATAACTGGAGTCCACAAGTGCGTAGGAAGAAATGGCATCCAAATTTGAGTTCCAATTGCAAAGTTATGAAGCATCAAAGTTGAGAAGAAATCAAAGAGAAAAGGAAGAAAAAAATTCAGAGAACCGAACCAATGGAAAATCAAGGGGACCCGTTCACCTCACTGTAAAGGCCAACCCGAACCAATGATCAAGACTCAGAACTGTTTCATCACATTGTAATAACCGAACCAGTTCGCCTAGTAAAAAAGGAAAAAATAGAACGAATTTGGCTAGACAAAATCTACATTTTTTATTCTATAAAATTACAGTTGTGCATGGTGCAAACACTTAATAAAATATGAGAGATATATTATATAGTAATACCATACATTAGGGAGTTAGTTTTTATATAGTTTTGAGGGATTCTTGAAAGCAAGAACCATAAGATTGATCTTATTCAACAACTTGTTACCCTTTTACATTGAATTAAAGGTTATTTCTTCAATACAAGTATAGTTTCTTTATTGCTTTCAATTTCTCTCATCTTTTTGCCTTATGATTCATTATTTCTTAGTTATAATTCTCTTTCACATGTTTTATTGCATTTTTTTTGTAAGAATGACTTCATGCAACGTAGTTACCATGTTTACTTTTATTTACACCATCTCCGGATAAGTGTTTAGTGGGTTGGGGTATAGGAACCCAACCTAGGTAACACATATGGATTTAAAAGTGAAAAAAACGTAATCCCTCTTTCAAAGGTTTGAAATTTATCAAGATAAATATTATAGGCCTTTTAATTACGTTTTCCCTATGTAACCGGAAAGTTTAAGTGTGCGATTAGCTTTTTGATAACTTCTCATCCTCGTCAAATACAATTTTTGATTTCATAATGTGCAGAAATGAGTCTTTATATGTCGAATTCTTAGAGATTATTTGATGTATCTTTGAACGACGAATTACCTTTTTGAAGCTTTTTTGTTCTATGTAAACACCGATGGTTCGGGGAAGTGTACCATAACTCCATTTTCTCTCATATAGTTAAAGTTTAATTTAGTTCTTCTTACCTGCATAGTTAGTTATTAATTTAATTCCAATTGCGTTAGTTGATAGGTAGTATCCCAAAATCATTATCTCTTTAATAGATGAGAGAAATGGGAGCACGAAAAGAGAAGAGATCCTGTTTAACGTCAAATCAATAGAGAAGGAGGTGGGGACAATGCTGTGGAGGCGGTGGGAGACAATACAGCAACAATAAAAAAGCCATGGAACAACACCATACAAAGGATTAAAGAAAAAATTGGCTATCTCTTGAATATCCGAGACCCCGTGCATACATGTAAGGGTATACATTTGTTGCAACAATAGTAAGCTACCCAACTTTGTCCATGTTTAAGTCACCAGCAGTCACATCAAAGTATAATGGGAGCACGGACATTGCTCATCTTATGGACATGTGCCATTCGGCAATAGACATCTAATCGATCTCCGATTAAATGAAATGTCGAGGTTTCTCAAACACCCTTAGTGGTGCTGCACATGTACGGTACACAACTCTCCCCACTAACTCCATTAAGAATTTTAAATAGTTGGCCGAGAGGTTCATCAATAATTTTTTCTTTGGAGTGAAGCCTTAGAAGAAGACCATGAATCTATTGTACGTCAAGAAGGGGAAAATGAGACTGTTAGAGACTATATAGGTTTGTTTAACAATTAAAAGCTATAACTGGAAGACTATAAGGAAAGCATCGCTATAATTTCCATCATGGGTGGACTGTGGAAGGTGAAACTCCTATGGAAGTTGACCAAAGATGCTCTAAAAATAATGGCAGAACTGCTGGAATGTTCGGGAGAGTCTTGAATGCATAGGAGTCCATGGCCACCAAAGGAGAGGATGATAATGAAGAAGTGGGAGTAAGTCCCAAAAATCCAAAGGAAGGGAAGGTAAGAAGAGCTCAGTGGATGAAAAATTCGTTGAATACACACCATTAATGGTCAGTCCAAGTATGATAGTAAAAAAGATCAAAGATGATCAATCTCTGAGATGGATAGGGAAGCTGAGAGCCCCTCCTAATTAGAGGAATAATATAAAGTTGTGCAAGTTCCACCAGGATCATGGACACACTACAAATAAGTGCTTTGAACATAAGGAAGAGATCAGAAAATGTGAAAGGAGGGAAAGTTCAATAAATATGTTGATAAGAGCAGTGTCATGGGTGACAAAGATGACACAAGGAAGAGATGAGATGATAAGCCTAGACGAGATGTCCAGGTAAACCTAAATGCTGATGTCTCTAACGATGATGACGAGGACGACCATGACCTTCCACCAAAGGATCCTGCACCTAAAGGTTGACTGAATATTATCTCCTTGGGAGTGAAGATGATATGTGGTGGTCTAGTAGGTGATTGCATGGGGGTGGTTAATAGGAAGGACCATGTCGCAGAGACCAAGGAAGTCCCCAAAAGTGAAGTGGTAAACTTGGTCAAAATTGACCCTAATCCAAGTAAAAGGAAGAAGGTAAATATGAACACCCTAGTATTAGTTTTCTCGATATTAAACATCAAAGGGATCCTGTCCCTTCATGATGACCCAATAGTGATTACTATAAGGGTACATGGATATGAAATTCATATAATACTCATAGACAAAGGAAGTTCAGCTGACATGATGTGTTGGTAATGCGTCAAGGATTTAGGTCTTAGCAAGAGAAGACTTATCCTATACCACCAAACTTTGATCGGATTTAGTTGTAAAAAAGGTCCATTCCCTTAGAGTATACGAGACATATGTTTCTATGGGGACCAGGCTAATTTTCCTCATAAAAAATATAAACTTCTTTGTAATTGATTAGATTGTCTATTCGAATTATAATAATATCATGGGAAGGGTAACCCTTAAGGAATTTAAGGCAATACCCTCTATTGTACACAATATGATAAAATTCCCAACTCCCTATGGAGTATGGGAAATTTAGGGTGATCTAGTAGAGGAACGAGAATGTTATTTTAACTCGGTCGAAGAGAGAAAAACTTATAAAAAATCCACTACCACATACAACATAGATACTCTCGACCCAAGGGATTATAAATAGTTAAAGATAGGTGAAGCCACTAAGGAGGTATAATTCATCATCCTAAATGAGGAAGAGTTGGAAAAAAACATCCAAATTAGCAAAGCCTTGAAGGAAGAAATAAAGTAAGAACTGATCAAGAGACAAAGTAGTTCTCTAGACTCTGTCACTAAGAAAGAGACATAGTATCTTCACCTGGAGTCATGAGGACATGTCAGGAACAGGCCCAGAGATTATCCGCCACAAGCCAAATTTTAATGAAGGAAGGAAGCTGGTTAGACTGAGGTGACGAATCTACTATAGAGAAAATTATGAGGTAGTAAGAGATGAAGTTGAAAAGTTAGAAAATGGTGAGTTCATCAGGGAAGTGGTCTACCCAAAGTGGAGGTATAACGCAGTGATCGTCCTAAAGCTAAATGGTAAATGGAGGATGTGTATAAACTTTATCGACCTGAATAAACATTATCCAAAAGACAACTTCCCTCTCCATAGGATTGATCAAATGGTAGATGCCATGGCTGGGCACGAGTTGATGAGCATCATGGATGCATAGTCAGGCTAAAACCAAATCATCATGGACTTAGACAATGTTGAGAAGACCTTATTCATCACTAATAAAGTAACTTATTGTGACAGAGTCATGCCCTTTGGCCAAAAAAATGTTGGGGTAACATATCAAATATTGGTGAACAAGATTTTTAAGGAGCATATTGGCCAAACCATGTAAGTGTACGTGGAAGACATGTTGAGAAAAAGCCACAAGGCCTAGACATATGTAGTTGACCTTTAGCGCACTTTAAACACCATAGATGAGTATCAAATTAAGTTGAACCTCACTAAATGTGTGTTCGGGGTAGGAGCGGGCAAATTCCAAGGATTTATTGTCAACTAGTGAGTAATAGAGGCAAATCCTGAAAAAATAAAAGCCTTGATTGAGAGGAAGACCCCAAAAAGACCATTAAAGATGTGTAAAGGCTTATAAGGCAAGTCACTGCACTAAATCGATTTGTATCAAGGGACAAAGACAAGTGTTTTCCCTTCTTTAAAATATTAAGGAAAGCCTTTAAATGTGATGAAGAGTGTGAAAGAGCCTTCGAATATCTTAAGGCGTACTTTGGCTGACTAATGTTGTTGTCCAAACCACTTTAATGAGAGAACTTGTATTCAAACCTAATTCTATCTGAGTCGACCATTACTGCAACAATCATACGAGACGATTATGGGGTACAAAAGTTAGTATATTTTAATAGTAGGTTCCTTTAAGGGACTAAGCAAAAGTACCCTGAGATGGAGAAGTTGGTGTATGCCCTAATTCACGGTTTGAGAAGGATGAAACCTTACTTTCAAGGAAAAATAAAAGTCATCCTCACTGACTCCTCTCTAATATAGGTCATCTATAAACCCAAAAAATTGGATACACTGATGGCTTCATTCATTGAGTTGGGCGACTTTAATATCGTATACCAGTCGAGAATAATAATTAAAGGTCAAGGTTTGTCTTACTTCATGGTTGATTTCACTTGGGATAAGGCCGAAAATGAAGAGTTTGGGATACCAATGACTGAGGTAGATAAAGAAAATGGAAGCACAGCTTAGGCCAAGACATGTAAAGCAAGGCCTGTTATGGCCGATACTCAAGAATTTTTTTTTGTTTAAAATGGAGTCCTAGGTAAGGGGGACTTATCAAAAGGAGGCACAATTTTGAGCTTGTTTGTAGATGGCTCCTCATGTGAAATAGGAAGTGAAGAGAGGTTGATAATATTAGTCCCACATGGAATCGACATAGAATATTCCCCGAGGTTTAGCTTCAAAGCATTTAACAACGAGTCAGAGTATGAAGTGCTTTTGGCATGACTCTCCCTTTCCAAAGCATTAAATGTCGGCCAAATATTAGATCATAATGACTCCTAGTTAGTGGTAAATCAGATCTTGGGAGTATATGAGTCCAAAGATGAAAGGATGGCTAAATACTTAACGCAGGTGAAGAAAGTACTGATGAACTTTAAAAAGGTAAAGGTTTGAAGAATCCCGCGATTAGAAAATAGAAGAGTCAATGCTCTAGGAAGGTTAGCATTTGTAATAAAAACTGAGATCAGACAATTAGTGCCAGTAGAGATCCTATACATGCCTACCATTGAAGAGTATGATAATGCAGTTGAATTTTGTTTTAACTTGAACCATAGAGTATCATGGATATATCCCATCATCTGATACATCAAAGATGGTGAATTTCTAGAATCCAAGGTTGAGAGGAAAAAGTTGAGATACAATGCAACAAAGTTTTCGATAATAGGAGATGTCTTGTAAAAAAGGATCCCTTTTCCCTTTAATGCGATGTATTCATCACACAGAGGTGGTGTTTGTATTGAAAATGTGCATGAGGGTTCCTGCTCAAGACATATTAGAGTAAGCACTCTGACGAAAAAAATAGTTACTCAGGGATACTGGTGGGTAACCTTAACCAAAGACGCAGAAAACTATGTGAAGAAATGAGACAAGTGTTAGAGATATGCCTGCATCCCTCATCAACCCTTGTCATCCATCACTTCCCTTGGTCGTTTACAGTCTGGGGGCTAACTTGGTAGGACCCTTGCCTAGGGATAGAGGCAACTTCACATACCTAATAGTGGCAATTGACTATTTTTTAAAGTGGGTAGAGGTTGTTTCCATGATCATTTTAACTGAAACAAAAACATTAAAATTTATTTGGAGAAATATTAGTTGCAGTTATGGTTTCCCAAACACCTTGATTCCGACAATGGTAAATATCTTAAGAACCAATGTTTAGAAGCCTCTTGTAAGAAGTTCGGCATCAAATAGTTTTATTCAGTGCCAATCCAATCTCAATCAAATGGATAGACTGAGGTGACCAACATGACTATCTTAAACGGGATAAAAAAGGAATTAGAAGACAGGAAGAGTCTACGGATAGAAAAAGTTCATGTCATCTTGTGAACCTATAGGACGACATAGATCACACCTATAGGGGAGACCCACTTCATGCTTGGATATGGCTCAGAGGCTGTGATACCCATTGAGATCGAACCTCCAAGTCATATCATCTAAAGATACAACCGGTGGGAAAATATAGAGTAACACAAACTGGACCTGAAATTGATCGAAGAGAAATGATAAGATGTAGAGGTCAGACATGTTGCTTATTAATATAAGACTTCAATGTTTTATAATAAAGGGTTAAGGCCAAGTCGATAAGCATTCGGGATCTAATTCTGAAGAAAACCTGGTGATATCCCAACAAGCTCCATGTAAATTAACATGGCCCTTAGAGAGTCAACGAAGAAGTCATTCCAAGAACCTATAAAACTGAGAATCTAGCGGGAGAGCCAATCTCAAACCTATGGAATGTTGACCATTTGAAGAAATACTATCACTAGAATTCTGTATAAATTTTATTTGACTATTGTATGAAAATATTCCAGAGTGATGAATGAAATATTTCAAGTGTTCTGTCATATTTTTCTTGTTTGAAGTGTTCAAATGCATGATTCAAGTTTTCCTAATCTAAAAAAGCATTCATATGGTGAATTAGTCATAACTCACTCTCGGTGACACGAGAAACCAGATGAGACTTACCTCTCCCATTGATTCTCAATAACACCGGCACAGGGGAACAGTATGTAACATCATTAAGATGGTGAAAAACACCAATAAGATTTGAAAACCATTTAATTATGGTTCATTTAAACATCATAGTGTGGTGATATCACAGTCAAACTCTCTCGGCGAGATGACGGTGGAGGATGAGGCGACACTCGTCCATACCCTCTCAAAAATGATGAGAGCGGACTTCTAGTTAAACACCATTAATTTGGTGGTTAAAATTTGAAAATTAACTAATTATGGTTTATTTAAACATCACAATGTGGTGATATCATATTCAAATTATCTCAGCGACACGACAATGAAGGATGAGATGACACTCGTCTGTACACTCTAAAAAATGGCGAGAGGGGACTTATAGTTAAACACAATTTATTTGGTGGTTTATGTTTGGAAATCATTTATTTATGGTTTATTTAAACATCACAACGTGGTGATCTCTAATTAAAAAAATCATTAAGTCTGTCGAAGTACTTCTCGGTTATGGATGAGAATATATTAATAATCAGAAAGTTATAAGGTTTCTTAACAGTAAATGCACTTAAAGAAGGAGACACAACATAATTAAAAGAGTTGGCAAACACAACAGATATAAATATTGGTATTCAATAACATTTATCAAAGTTTAAAAACAAGAGCAATTGAGACAAGGATACTGATGCATTGTTCAAACAAAAGTTAAACGATCAAAAGTAAAAAATTAGAAGTTGTTTATATTTTGCAGAAGTAAAGGGCATCAAGCCATAAAAGACCACTCTAACAGAAAATGGAGGGTTCAAGATGCTTAATTACCCCAGGTATCCACTTGTACTGACCCATCAATGTCATTATTCTTATCATACTCAACACCGCCATCATTCTCTATGTGGGTTAACTAGGCCTCATCCCCAACCGGCTCATCATCACCCTCGTCATTTACTATCTGGATAGTCAACTCAGGTTATGTCAACCCTTTAATCTCGATAAAAATTATTATGGCTAGTGGGTTCGAGAAATCAAAGGCCTCAATCTCCATAGCCTGGTGTGAGACATTAGGGAATTTAAGGGTAGTGTAATGGAAGGCCGTCTTAGCTCCTCTCTCAAGGTACTAAAGACTTTACCCCAAGAATTCCTCAGATGACTTAAAATCCTCAACTACTTTTTCCTTGGCCTCCTCAAGGGACTTATCAACAACAATGCTCACCTTTTCCTTCTCATTGGCAATCTTCTTGTCGACCAAGTCATTGATTGTAGCATCATGATTGGTGCTACTACTTCTTCAGTTGCTCCTTAGACTTAATAGCCTTTTAGGCTAGCAAAATGTCGAGAAGACTCTCTTACACCCATTAATGGACCTTATTTAGAGACAGGACAGACAACAAATAAAAATATGAAATATTAGTACGAGACGATGCCACACTCAAAACATTGATGAAATATTGAGACAAATGACTAGTTTTAAAGAGACGACTTGAATAAACCTATGGAAATAGAACTCACTCAGAAGGGATACATCCATAGACGTCAAAAAATGATCATCATTCTCTGGCGTCATGGGGGCCAATGCCTCAAAAGCCCACTTATTTTCCCTTATGAGTTAATTCGAGATGATTTTCAGATTTTCCATATGGGTCTAGAGGTCATCCTTAGAACAGATTGGTATTACTTGTGTTTGCATTATTCTGGATGAGTCATCCTTAGAACAGATTGGTATTACTTGTTTTGTTATTATTGACATGGATGTCCTCAGGGACCTCCTTCATCTTTTTTATTCCATTGTCCCTGTCGGGGGTTCTAGAAGTGGATTTCTTTGTCTGAGGGGAAGGTACAAACTTTTTAAACATTTTTTTCATTAGACTAACAACTTTAGGAACATCCATCTTCCGAATAGAGTTAGGCATATTAGATGGACGATATGAGAATTGAAGACGGTATTATTAACTAAGATGAATGAAATATGATACAATAGTTGTACGAAAAATACTTACATAACTCAGTTAGGGGGTCCACCCCTAAATTTGTTTGCTCTAAAACGTTGGGCGTCATTAATTACTTAAATTGTACAAGACCACCTTCTTTAATTTGTTTCCTAATATTTGCCTCCTTCTTGATGGCATCAACACTCTGACCCAAGTCTAATTTTGTTGACATAGGTGCTTTGGCCCCATCTCTGAGGAACCCTAGGCTCTGAGGCACTATAGGAAGCATCAGGTCCAAATTCCTAAAATTCAAATATAAAGAAGGAATGGGGCTTCCAGTTGTGTTTAGAAATCTGGTTCACATGTAAGACTTTATTTGTTGGTTTCCTGGCTCCGAGATGATTGTATCCATGTTGGGTTTTTGTAACGACACATTATAAGATCCATTGAAAATGTTAACTAGAAGTTCGGTGTGATGAACAAACATTCAGAGCGACATGAAGCCGAGGATGATCCTCCCGGCATTGGGAGATAGTTTAGAGGTGCTGAGACCTAAACTGACCAAAATAGCTCTTACAGTGGGGTAAATGGGAAGCCTGAAGGTCACCCTGAACATCTTCTCATAGACTGAGATCTTGCCATCTTGGTCGTGAAATGATGTCTCATCCTCTTAAGTCACCCTCATGTTGATAGAGGATACTCTACCATAAAGATGCCTCCAAGTCAAAAGATTAACATTTGTAACTATTTTGGAAAGGGATTCGGCATAAGATGTGTCAAGTGTGTCCTAAGTTGAATAAGATTCGTCATCCGGGTTCTTATCCGAGACACCACCTAAAAATCAGTGTGCGAATTCGTCACCTGGAATGGCTAACGGTGAGATAGCCATTGGGGGAGGTGGAAAATCAACCTCTAACATCCACCCTCGACTCGTCCAACTCTAAGATCGTTTGAATCTAGGAGTCTGGAAAGTTTAAAGATTCATCATCATGAGAGGATGGATTGGTATTAGCCATACATTTAACTGTTGCATTAGCTTCTACATGCCTTATCTCCCTAAAAAAATCTCTCCCTAAGAGTTGGTTACTGCTTGACTAACTCGTATAAAGTTTTTAACATCCAAAAAAGTTTTTAATTCACTAAGATTGAGTGTGAGATCAAAAAGAGGAACTTAATAATTTTTAAGAAGGTAAAAATAAGAACACTAGTTAGTTTTTTTATCGAAGAAGTTGAAAGTAAAGTCACCGAAATGTCTAAATCAAGATGAAAATAGATTGAAAACCCAGAAATTTGCCTAGTGACACCTCCTACTCCATAAAACATTTAAGAAAACTAGAGGATAACCCCTAGAACGACCCAATTCATCATCAAAAAATGCAGAACCCATCAAAAAATCAAGAAAAGGGAAATCAAACAAATATAAGCATGAAACACAGAGAAATCAATGAATATAGTTTACGTAGTTGAAGATAATTTCTTGAAACGAAGGAAATAACACAGAGAACATCACAAACATCAGGAATTGATGGACATCACAAACATCAAACAAATATAGCATTTCCTTTCTATTAGATTGCACATATTAATATCCAACTTTTTATTAGTAGTATTGTACATACTATACTTTCTATAAAAAAAAAACAAAACACAAGAAAAAGAGGGTTCGCTTGTAAATTCTAGAGGAGGATTTATCACTACATTTTATGACACTAAAGCATCCTTTTTCACCACACAGATATGTAATAAATACCCTCGATTCGATTAATAGGAAAAACCCCACCTCATGTTATATGCGAACTACGTGGAGTTTGATGCCTTTTTAGGTTATGTAGTCATCTAGGGTAAAATTCAAGATTTGAGTCGTCTCCTATTTTTGTTCATATAACATTTTCATATCACATATTTGTGATTGATGCTTGAGTTTTGTTTAACCTACACCATCATCCTTCTATAAACGATAATTGACTCAACAAATGCACACATAATATTTTGATTACTCACTGCATTGAAGCTTCAAGGGAGGTCGGTCCCTTCACTCCTGCTCCTGCCTGTTGAGTGGGAAGATTTATATGAGGAAGCCGTTGAGATTGTTGAATGAATTAATTTGTCTTGGTAAGATGACATTGTATCCACTATATGGGGGGGAAAATTTGATAGATCAAATGATAAACTGAGTCAGAGAATAGTCGGTCTAGTAATCAGCATGTGCGTAATTATATCCTTCAAAGACATATTAGGAGAAATCAGTAAAGTAGTCATTTGGTCATAAATAGATGAAGACATGGGGTTATTGTTCTTATTTGCCTCAGTAAACCACATGACCATATCAGGGAGACACTATAAGGATCCGAATCCTCGATTGTTAGGAAAAACAATAAGGGAAAAGGAGTTGTCGAAGAACTTCCCATGCCGAAAATGACAGTTTGGGAGAGTAAAATCCTCGACCAACTCAAGAAGACTCGAGTTAACATCACCTTATGGGGACTCTTCAAGTCTTCCCAATTACATGTAAATACCCTAATAAAGCTTCTCACTATGCTCACAGTCCCACCTTTCACCACACTCGAAGAAGTTATAAATTCGGTTGGGTCCTTGACCTACACTAGACTCTTTTCCTTCTCCAAAAATGAATTCCAAACATTGGTCCTAATCATTAATATGCCCTTAACATCTCTATTAAAGTGATGGGAAAGACAGTCCAGCTCAAACTCATTGACAACGGATCCCCCCTCAATGTTTTCCCACTCATAACCTTCAATTACTTGGGGTTGAAAGCAAGTGACCTTACTCCTACTTTCATCAAAGTGCGTGGTTATGATAATACCTATCGAGAGGTGATGGGATCCATAAAAGCCACAATACGACTAGTCTTATAAACCCTATTACCAAATTCCAAGTCATCAACATACCTGCATGCTTCAATTTGCCGCTTGGTCAACCATGGCTTCGTAGCATCTGAGGGGTATCTTCCTCCCATCATCAAAAGTTGAAATTATTTTCTAAATGACAGGTCATCACCATTTTGAGGGATGACGATGGTACAAAAAAATGCTAGAACCAGCA
The DNA here is from genome assembly GCA_949130495.1 of Sambucus nigra. Taxonomy (NCBI): domain Eukaryota; kingdom Viridiplantae; phylum Streptophyta; class Magnoliopsida; order Dipsacales; family Adoxaceae; genus Sambucus; species Sambucus nigra. The sequence continues at coordinate 316,327,405 of OX422215.1, read as the reverse complement.
ATTCGATCTCTGAAATACAATATTGGACGAATGATATGCCCCTCTCCGACTTCAGGTTTGTATCACTTCCCTTTCTAAAAGGTGATAATTCAATGACCGAGTATGTCCTAAACATAGCCCTCATGATAATGTGAATATAATACAGAGGTTCCAAAACATATATTTCATACCCTAACTAAGGTTGCGGTGACATCAACAAGAGACACTGATTATATAGTCCTGAAAGAGTCCTTTCCCCCATGTTTCCTCGGTTATCATCCTTCACTATAAGAACTCAAAGAACTGTGACAACCATAGCTGAAAGGGACTTGAGAAGTTGCCAAGACTATTTCAAAGGATTCTATCAACGAAAAATTCATTAAGGATGATAAAGACTTCCCCTTTTTTGTCTTTCATGAACCATGGTATAACCATGTGGATAAGAAGATGAAACCGGGGATGGAAATCATCTTTCTAGACAACTACTCCTTAGTCGAAGACTATCAGCATAAGTTGACATCTATAACCGATAAAGTCATTGTCGTTACTGAGGGCTGTAAGGGAAGTGATTCCCAAGACTCACTCAACTTACAGAGATGACTCTATGTATGATACATTCAGACACGACACTATGGACCCGTCCACTCTAATCAAGGTTGCTGATGAGACTCTTCTCAATTGGAATGCTATACTAGTCCTACTTGTTGAGATTCAAACCAAACTTATTATTTCCCTATCTCTTCATCTATTGTTATTCCTCATTTTTCTGATAATAATGTAATTAAAACCTATTTTGATGAGGTTCTAAACGTTGTTTTTCCCAAAATTGAAATAAATGAGTATTTTGAGTATGTTGATATTCCTTACATTAATTGTCTTATATCAAATCAAACTCTTGATGATGATGACATTAAAAATGAAAAATTCTTAACTGATCCTAATAATGTTAATAACAAAAAACATAACTGAATTGAAATTAATGAGGATAAAACTTTTGTTATCAATCTCAGTTATAGTATTCAACAATGCGAGATTAGGATAAGTTCCACCCTTAACGAGCATGATCGTGCGGAATTCAAAGAACTGCTAAATTAATTTATGGAAGTCTTCACATCGTCCTAAAGTGATAGGCCCAACATCGATTCCAAAATAGCACAACAAGAGAACCCAATGATTAGGCATAAATTCTTCCCATTAATCCCCGTAATTTAGAAGGTTTTATCGCTGCACGCAATGTAATTCAAGTGGATTCTATCATATCTTTGATAATGGAAAGTTTCTAATGAGTACGTCGAGTTTCATGTGTTCATCATCTATTTTGCAGGTGTTCAGTGCATAAACCAAGTTCCATACCAAAAGCTCTAAGGAAACACAAGAAAGCAAGGTTTCTACGAAGACTGACCGAAGGAAACCGAACCCTAGGGAGGAATAATGACCGAATCCCTCGTAGGCAAAGCTTCTGTAAGAGAAGGAAAAATGAACCGAACCGGATCAAGGGAAAAATGAACCAAATCCACCTTGGATGAACTTCCTGTGAAGGGACGAAAAGATGGAATCAAACTGAAGCTGACAAATAATGAACCGATCCCATGTTAAAAGATTTTCCATAAAGGCTACAAAAAGATGGAACCGAACCGAACCAGTTACCCGGATCGGTTCTGTTATTGAATTTTCGTATTTATCAACTTGTAAAAATAGAGTCCAAGTTGGTTCAAACTCTGTTTTTTCGTAGTTAACAAACAGTAAACTCCTCCAAAACGTTGGGGGATTCTAATTCCTAAAGGAAGCTTTGTAATTAATTTAGAAGGAGAAGAACAACAAACCCTAGTTATTTTCAACATGCAATTCAAGTACAAGTATTCCAATTTCTATTTCAATCTTAGTGCTAGTTGTTTGTTCACTTATAATTTCATCTTTCTTCATCTTCATTACTCAATAAAAATGTTTACATTCCTTCATATCATGTTGTTTTCAAATTTTCATATGTCGGGCTAAAATTTTTAAGGTCGGGATTTACGAACCCAACCTGATGTGATAGTTATATGTACATAAAATTAATCCTCTGAATTTAATGGTTTGATTATGATCGTATTACATAGAAATACGAAAATTGTAGATTTTTAGATCTCGTTTGCTTCCGAGTAACCGGGATGCTTTAGAGTACAAGCCGAGTGTAACTAGTGAAATACCGATTTACTCATCCTCAGATTAAGTATGATGCGGGCTTGAACCTCATATACGTAATGCTTAGGAGTACTAAATTCTGGGTCTAATCAATCATTTAAATTTACAATTAGTTTTATATCATCAATACACTAGGGTTGGGGGATTGTGTTCCCATCCTATTTTTCTCATCATAGAGTTAAAGTTTTAAATCAGTTTTCATCAGTATTTTAGGTAATTGTCTTTCATAATTTCATAATTACATCTAGTGTAATCATTCCACAAACCAAATCTTTTTTCTTTCACCTTAGAGTCAGAGTTAGGATTTCCTTGTCTATCCAATGTCGTTACAATTTCATTGTACTATTTCCCTGTGGATACGATCCCGACTTACAGGGTTTATTACTAACGCGATAGACTTTCACTTGATCCTAGAAGAGAACGCACATTAGAGACACTTTCTGAGTCGCGTCAAGTTTTTGGCGCCATTGTCGGGGAAATAGGTAGACTTAAGATTAGATCGAGTCAATCTAAAACATTGACCAAAAATTTCCAAAAATCTAAAAACATAAAAAAAAATTTAAAAAGCACAAAAATATTCATCATCATCATCTCTCATAAGCTAGTAATGCAAAAATTTTGAACTCACTCCCACACCCTATAATACTCCAACCCGCATTAACGAAAATCCAGTCGTTGAGTACAACCCCGATAGCCCTCACACTCCTAACGCCCCATAATTATGGATTCCACCTTCCACACCGTCACACTCAATCTCAAACATCACTTTATTTTCCTTCTTAGGACACACCTCTGAGCACACTTCAAGCACACCATGTGAGGATACTGAGTCTTCAAGAGAGAGACAAATGTCGAAACACGGTAGTGCAACCGTCGGTAAGGCAGATGGCCCATACCGCCCGCTGAGAGAAATCTTATATCCCGAGTGCACTGTCACTCCGGGATGCATTATACTCCCGTATAATGCCGAGAAATTTTGTTTCAAAAATGGGATGATCCAGATGTTACCTCATTACCATGGTATGTATTCTTAAAAGCCATACCTATATATCAGGGAATTTGAGGATGTGTGTGATACTTTCAATGATCAAACTTGCACACAAGAGGTGATTCGCCTCAGACTCTTCCCCTTCTTGCTAAAAGATAATGATAAGACATGGCTATGGTCTTTACCTCCATAATTGATCCCATCTTGGAACGAGTTGCAATCTAGATTTCTCAAGAAATTCTTCCCACCATATAAAACAATGTCCACAGGGGCTCAAATTCAAGCGTTCAAACAATCTGAAAATGAGCCATTTCATTGATGTTATGAGCGTTTCAATGAGTTAGTTACTTCATGCCCTCATCATGGATTTGATTCAGCATAAATCATTTCCTTTCTCTATAATGGGATGAATCTTAACTCCAAGCAACTCGTTGAGACCATGGGTAGTGGTCCCTTTGTCGACTTAGTTGCCCACGATGCTGAGCTTCACCTGAGGTATGTCGTCGAGACTACCCAATCCTCGGATACATCCGATCCTACTACTCAAAATCAAAATCGTCAAGTGACCACCACTCCATCAGCATCCGATCTATTTCACATAGATAAGAACTCTATGATGGAGAGTCAATGGGAGACCCTTGAGAAAGGATTTCGAGACCTATGTGAGGTATATGGAAGAGGATCAACTGGATCCATACCAAACCCTGTCGAGAAGGTGTGTGCGATTTATGAGGCGGGTCATTCAACTGAGGAATGCCCAACTATACTCGCCTACAAAGTGATGCTTCAGGAACATGTTAGTGGTATAGGAGGATTTAAGGGTAATTTCGGTGCACCGTACGGGAATTCATACAACCCTTTATGGAAAAATCATCCTGGTTTTAGCTATGGGCAACAACATGTTGCGCTGAACCCTACTTCACATGTTGCCCCTCCTCCACCACAACACTTTCAACAAGCACCACATATGCAGGGGCATGTGAAAGAACCACCACCTCATGGAGCATATATCCCGCCACCGCGAAGAACTCTCGAGGATACTATGAATCAATTTATCAATAGCCAGACTGTAACCAATAATTGATATGATCATCTGATTAGAGACATAAATGCAAGTCTGTCAAAGATACAATCCTCATTGATTGTCCAAGAGAAGGGAAAGTTTCCAGCCCAAGGCCAAATACCTCCTCAAGGTCAAACTAGTGTTAGCTACACCTCTACTAAACATCAGGAGCAATGTTAATCTATGACCACTCTTCGTAGTGGGAGAGTCGTTGATTTATCACCTCCCCCACACGAAACAACGAAATACAAGGAGATTTCGCCTGGCACGAAAGAGGTCGAAGATGTCCCTTTGAATGAGAGTGACAAGGAAGACACTAGTGAGCCTGAGGTGGAAGTGAAATCACCCTCCACGACACCGTTTCCTCAGAGATTGATTCCTTCCTGACCGGGCGGAAAAAGTGTGTTCATGTGAGGACACAATCGTCGTGTGTTTCGCCGCTGCGATACAAAAGAAAACCTAAGCTACTACTACACTTGACAAGCAAGCACATCGGTAAGTCGGGTATCGTAAATCCACAGGGAATAATTGAATTTTAGATGTTAATTGTTTAACTACTTCAGGAATAAAAGTGTAAAAGATGATAGGTTGGAAATGGTGACAAAAGAAAAGAATAAGTTACGCTACACAAAAGTAAAGCGAGGATCGGGATCGCATTCCACCACACGGGCTAAACAACTACTAATTAGAATTACAGTTCGAAAACATTTAATCGAGCATTTACAATTAAGCATAAACATCACACAAGAACGAATTTAACCCAAAGTTACGAGATTAAACATTTAACTGAAAATGGTCACACGCGGATTAAATTCGAATTGTCGCTATAAACACTAAAGTTGCATGACAAATAAAGTTAAACGCATAACAATCCAACTTTAATACACGCGGTTTCAATTAAACGCGATTTTGCACGAAACCTAGTTTTCGAAGATCGGGGCCCGAAAATGGCGGAAATGAAATCCCGAACCTATTTATCTAAGGGTGCATAGTGAACTAAACTAAATTATGTTAATTAAACTAAGAAAGCAAGAATTAAAGCATGTAAACTAGTTAGAAAGCATGGAAACTAAATTACAAGGCAAGGAAAGAATGAAGAACAAACTATATTAATGGAGAGGAAGTGAATAGTTCAATCTTACAAAACTTCATGGGTTATCAATTCAAGAAGAAGAGAAAGTGAACTCTCCAAAACCAAACCCTAACTAAAACTATCTAATTCAGAATATATTCCCTCTCTATTACAACCAAAAACTATCTTATATAGTAAGTTGGAATAAAAGAAAAGAAGAAAGAAAAGAAAGAAAATATCTGCAGGAGAAAACAGGGGATCGATCGATTGACCCCTATGGTCGATCGATTGACAGTGTAAATCGTGGCAAAAATAAGAAGGCTCAATCGATCAACCCACAGGCATGATCGATCGATCAAGCAATGGCAGCCTGCAATTTCCCCTGTTTTGGCATACAATCCAACTCCGCTCAATTCGCCGTAACTTTGGCATACGAACTCGGAATCACGTACCGTTCATGGTCACGCGAAGCTAGCTAGGAGAGCTACAACTTTCGTGAAGATGTCGGGCCAGGTGCCCAAACTGTGAAATGATCGGATTGCCCTGGAATGTGCGGTTGCGTACGGAAATTGCACGGAATGCGTTCGGATCCCATACTTGGTACCTAAATACCTACAAAAGCCCAATTATACCTCATATAGCATGTTAACAGTATAAACCGAGGTTGTCTGGTTAACGGGCTTAAATATAGCGATTAAGGCACCCGGAGGGGGCTAAAATGCGTAGGTTCGACGGATGAAAAATGCAATATTTGCGTCATATCACACCCCCTAACTTACACATTTCTAGTCCCTAGCAATGAAATAGGATTCAACAAGAAGAACAAGTAAACCAACACAGGAGAGAGTACAAAATTATGGTATAAAAGCAATAAAAAGATAAGGCCACTTTCGCGGGCGATTCGATTGCATTTAGCGTATGTAATAAGCCGTTAAACCCCTAGGTTACCCTAGTGGACGAGTGTCGTCTCGTGAGGATTTTCAGGGATGAAACCCACAAACATCATAAAGTTTCCTCAAAATATGCCCAATCAAACATGCGACAAGACCAATAATGGCGAAAAGGATTCCATACGCATTATTAGCAAAGTGAATGAATTCACACAAAAGTCCAAATCATTAACATTATCGAATGCACCTCAATGAATTGAAACTCTAACATGTGGGAGGGGAGTGAGCATATGCAAAGTATGATTTGGTGAAAACCTTAAATAACTCGGATACTAAATATCAAAGCATGCATAAAAGTCAACCCTCATAGGCATTACACTCATCAAATGAATTCTCTTGAAACAGGGAGGTAACACTCTGGACATGCGGGCATAAGGAGTAAATGTAAAGGGAAACTAGTCCGCGCACATGTCACAAAAAAAGAACGCTATATAGGAAATAAAAATTGCAATCTCAGTGAAAGGATACCGCACATATAAAAGAGGCGAAATGCATTTTCACAGATTATCAAAACTATTTAAACATTTGAATTACATCTACTTAAGATCACATAGGACTTGTATAGGGTTGTAATGTAGGCTAGGTTAAGGTACGAAATGAAAGGAATGTATATACGTATTCAAAGTGTTTGGGGATGAAACTCGGAATAATGTGAAAAGGTGGGCAATATCAAAAGTTGGACAAAGATGTCCAAACGAGCATTAGATATAACAATCGAGAGAGTAATCAAAGCTTATTGAAATACTACAAACAATATAACCAACTTTCTCTTTCTTTTTCTTTTCTTCCTTTTTCTCACTTTTTCTTTTGTTTTCTTTTGTTTTTAACTTTCTCTTTTTCACTCTTTTTCTTTCTTTTTCTTTTCACTTCTTACTCTTTTCATACTCAAATTGCAACCAAACAACAATAATAACATTCAATTCCAAGCAAGAATCCAAACAAGGGTATGTAAGGTAATATATATGGTATAAAACTCCAATTTGGAGTTGGATATGGGATTTTGGGTAGTGAAAAGAAAGGCTAGTATTTAGGCTCAAGTGGGTTGACTAGGGAACATATAAAAGGTGAGGTCAAGGTCATATGTGTGATATACAAAGATGTCCTATGATCATTTCACAAAGTATACGCAATTCTCGAGTCAAAAAAATATATGAAAATCATGCTCAAGTAACACATTTCAAGGATGAACTCAATTAATGAACGATCAATGAAAGAATAAAGAGATTACCAACGACTGTAACGTTTTCAAAGAGGAAAGAATAGTGTATACACTCACAACTGAAGATAAGTCTCTAATCTCACTCGGTGTAAGTATATACAATGCAAGAAAAGCATATCCAGTTATAAAAATCTTAAACCAAATCAATATAACAAGAATGGTGCATGAGCTCACGGATTAAAGTTTAATTCATGAAGTTATTCATAATATCAATAATTTAGGGACTAAAATCTAATAACTTCTAAAATCGATAACATGCATCGTTGAATTGTCTATTTGATCGGGAAATTATTAAAATTTATCATCGGAAACAAGGCAAAATGCCCAACAAAGGAGAAAAAAGAAAGAAAATATTTTTGAAAATTTTCAAATTTTTAACAAAAACATGCTTTGTAACTAAATTGTAATCAAATCCAAGGATTAAACAGCAAAATGGATAGAATATCCTACACCCCCTAACTGAAATGTTGCATTGGCCCCAATGCGTCCATTAAAGAACACAACACAAAGCTAGGAAAAGTATGATATTACCCACATGTGGAGCGATCTCCATAAGTACAAGTCCAAATGAAGCTGCAAAACAAGTTAGTACAAAGCATATGAAGAATATGTACCGATGTATTAAGTTAAGAGAATCTATGTCACAACTCACAATAATATAGAGGGGCTGAAGTGCAAATACTAGATAAATTGATGGTGAACTTTTTGATTTCATAAAATGGAAGGTCACACACATCAAAATCCATTAAACAACCACAAACTACATTTTCATTTCTCATTTCATAAGTTCAATACAAAATTACTTAATACATTACAACTCCTAAAATATAAGAAATACAAATAAAAATAAAAATAAAAAGTACAATATAATATCCGATCCCAGAATACAAAAATAACCCAGTACAACAGCAGCCTAGTGGCCGGAACCACTAGGATCAGAGGGGTCCTGAAAATGAGGAGGCAACGGTGTGTCGGAATCACTGCGGTGCAGATAAAGATCTCTCATCATCCGCTGCATCATCCGGTAATCCTGTCTATGCTGTGCCCTCGCCTGCCTCTGCACGGTCCACTCCTGCCACTGCTCGACGTAAAACTGCTCCTGCTGAGCCTGCTGCTGGTCCAGGATGGACTCCCAAGTCCCCCACCTGAGCTGGGTCTCCTCCTAGCGCTGGTCCTGCATGGCCTGGAATGCCGCAAAGCGGGCATCATCCTCAGTGTGCGGTGCGTGAGAACCCGCACCCATCTCCATCTCCCTGATCTCATTCTCCTCGTCGTCCGGCAAGTCAACCATCTCTGCCCTCTGTCTCTTACCCACCGGTTTCCCTCACTCGTGCTTCAACATTTTTGATATGTTGTTCTTAGAGAGAAACCCGAGTGGGTCATGCCTACGGTCAGCGTCCAATCCCCGGCAAAGGCGCCATTTTGTGACCGGGCGGAAAAAGTGTGTTCGTGTGAGGACACAATCGTCGTGTGTTTCACCGCCACGATACAAAAGAAAACCTAAGCTACTACTACACTTGACAAGCAAGCATAGCGGTAAGTCGGGTATCGTAAATCCACAGGGAGTAATTGAATTTTAGATGTTAATTGTTTAACTACATCAGGAATAAAAATGTAAAAGATGATAGGTTGGAAATGGTGACAAAAGAAAAGAATAAGTTGCGCTACACAAAAGTAAAGCGAGGATTGGGATCGCATTCCACCACATGGGCTAAACAACTACTAATAACAATTACGGTTCGAAAACATTTAATCGAGCATTTACAATTAAGCATAAACATCACACAAGAAGGAATTTAACCCAAAGTTGCGAGATTAAACATTTAACTGAAAATGGTCACACGCGGATTAAATTTGGATTGTCGCTATAAACACTAAAGTTGCGTGACAAATAAAGTTAAGCGCATAATAATCCAACTTTAATACACGCGGTTTCAATTAAACACGATTGTGCACGAAACCTAGTTTTCGGAGCTCGGGGCCCGAAAATGGCAGAAATGAAATCCCGACCCAATTTATCTTAGGGTGCATAGTGAACTAAACTAAATTGTGTTAATTAAACTAAGAAAGAAAGAATTAAAGCATGTAAACTAGTTAGAAAGCATGGAAACTAAATTACAAGGCAAGGAAAGAATGAAGAACAAACTATATTAATGGAGAGGAAGTGAATAGTTCAATCTTACAAAACTACATGGGTTGTCAATCCAAGAAGAAGACAAAGTGAACTCTCCAAAACCAAACCCTAACTAAAACTATCAAATTCAGAATATATTCCCTCTCTATTACAACCAAAAACTATCTTATATAGTAAGTTGGAATAAAAGAAAAGAAGAAAGAAAAGAAAGAAAATATCTGCAGGAGAAAACAGGGGATCGATCAATTGACCCCTGTGGTCGATCGATCGACAGTGTAAATCGTGGCATAAATAAGAAGGCTCGATCGATCGACCCTCAGGCATGATCGATCGATCAAGCAGTGGCAGCCTGCAATTTCCCCTGTTTTGGCATACAATTCAACTCCGCTCAATTCGCCGTAACTTTGTCATACGAACTCGGAATCATGCATCGTTCATGGTCACGTGAAGCTAGAGAGGAGAGATACAACTTCCATGAAGATGTCGGGCCAGGTGCCCAAATTGTGAAATGACCGGATTTCCCTTGAACGTGCGATTGCGTACTGAAATTGCGCGAAATGCGTCCGGATCCCATACTTGGTACCTAAATACCTACAAAAGCCCAATTATACCTCATATAGCATGTTAACAGTATAAACTGAGGTTGTCTGGTTAACGGGCTTAAATATAGAGATAAAGGCACCCGAGGGGGATAAAATGCGTAAGTTCGACGGATGAAAAATGCAATATTTGCATCGTATCACTTCCCATAAAGGAAACCCACGTGATGGCGTGCTAAAGCAAGTAAAGTTGAACTTACCTTTCCTCGATGCCATTAAGCAAATTCCAGCTTATGCAAAAGTCATCAAAGACTTGTTGACGGTAAAAATAAAGATGAAGGTAAAGAAGAATGTCTTTCTAGCACAGAACGTGAGCTCCATTCAACTAAACGATCTCCCGCCTAAATTTAAAGATCCCGGTGCACCCACCATTTCCTGCATCATTGGAGAAAATAAAATCGAAAAAGCCTTACTTGATTTGGGAGCAAGTGTTAATAACCTCCCTTACTCCATCTATAGGCAACTTGATTTGGGCGACCTCAAGCCCACAAAGGTCACTCTCCAATTAGAAGAACGAACAGTGAAGATCCCAAGAGGCATAGTCGAGGATGTGATCATCCAAGTTGACACTTTCTACTTCCCGATAGACTTTGTCATTTGGGACACGGAGCCCTCCTTCACCTCGAGCAACCATGTTCCCATAATCATCGGGCGCCCGTTCTTAGCTACGGCTAACACAATCATCAATACTCGGAATGGGAGAATGCAACTCACCTTTGGGAACATGACCTTAGAGGCCAACATCTTCCACATAGCCCAACATACGAGGGAAGATGATGATCTTCACGCAGTGAGCTTCATAGATGAGATAGTACAGGAGTACTTTGAGGAGAATTATTGTGGCGACGCCTTAGGATCCTATTTAGTGTATTGACACGAGAGTGAGGGGACATACACCGACTTCGACAGGGAGGTTGAGGAGTTGAGAGAGTTACTCGATGAGAGAGTGTCAGACGAGGATGCGAGAGATGTAAATTGGGTTTTTATATTCGAAGAGTTACCTCCGAGGGATACACGCATGGTTCCCTCCAGCGACAAATTTCCAACCCTTGAATTGAAGAAACTTCCCTCCCATATAAAATATGCATACCTAGGATAGGATGAGATATTTCTTGTTGTTGTCTCCTCTAGCCTAGACGAAGAGCAGGAGGCTAAACTGTTGAAAAGTCTGAGAAAGCACCAAAGTGCTTTTGGTTGGTGCATTACTGATTTGAAGGGGATAAGTCCTTTGATTTTCACTCATAAGATCCATCTCGAAGAGGATGTCAAGCCCCCAAGATAAATGCAAAGAAGGCTAAATCCCAATATGAAAGAAGTGGTGAAAGCCAAAATCATCAAGTTATTGGATGCCAGGATTATCTACTCAATCTCGGATAGTAAGTGGGTGAGCCATATTCAATCGTCCCCAAGAAGTTGGGAATGACAGTGATTGAGAATGCTAAGGGAGAGTTAGTTCCCCAACGTACCACCACCGGGTGGCGCATTTGCATTAATTATCGAAAACTCAATGAGGAAACTAGGAAAGACCATTTCCCCTTACCATTTATTAATTAAATGCTTGAGAGAGTAGCGGAACACCCTTACTATTTCTTCCTTGATGGTTATTATGGATATAAACAAATTGAGGTAGATGTACTTGACCAAGAGAAAATGACTTTCACTTGCCCTGTTGGTACGTTTGCCTACAAACGTATGCCATTCGGCTTGTGTAATGCACTCGCGACCTTTCAAAGGTGCATGCTGAGTCTATTTAGCGACATGGTTAAGAGAGGACTCTAAGTGTTCATGGACAATTTCAACACTTTTGGCACCTCTTTCGATATTTGTCTAGAAAAAATGGAACAAGTACTTGCCCGGTGTGAGGAGAAGAACTTAGTGCTGAATTGGGAGAAATGCCATTTCGTGGTCACCGATGGAATAGTTTTTGGCCACATAGTATCATCTAAGGGAATAGAAGTTGATAGGGGAAAAATAGATGTCATAGCTGATCTTCCCCCACCAAAATTACTCAAGGACGTGCGCTCTTTCTTGGGCCACGCGGGGTTTTATCGAAGGTTCATTAAGGACTTTACCACCATCTTTAGTCCCTTAAGCAACCTACTCATGAAGGACACCCAATTCGAGTGGACGGAAGCATGTCAAAGCTCTTTTAAAAAATTGAAAACCATGCTTGTGTCTACTCCCATCATGCAAGTTCCTGATTGATCTTTACCATTCGAACTTATGTGTGATTCTAGCGATTATGCGATAAGGGTTGTTTTAGGACAAAGAAAAGAAAGGCAGTCTGATGTCATCTACTACGCTAGCCGGACTCTTACCGAACTACAACTCAACTACTCTACCACGGAGAAGGAGTTGCTAGCGGTAGTTTTTGCCCTTGATAAATTTCAATCATACCTTATCGGTTCTCCCATTAGTTGCTTCACCGACCACGAGGCTTTGAAATTCCTACTTGCAAAGAAAGATGCAAAGCCGCGTCTCATAAGGTGGATCCTACTCCTACAAGAGTTTAATCTCTCCATTAAAGATAAGAAAGGAGTAGAACGTCATTGCCGACCACTTATCACGGCTTTCGTTCGACGTACCTAGTGATCATATACCCATAGATGAATACTTTCTAGATGAGAAACTTTTTGCTGGCTCTTCTTTGCCCTGGTTTGCAGATATAGTGAACTACCTTCTCACGGGAGTCGTCCCTCCCGACTGGACACTGCAAGATAAGAAGAGATTTATCACTTGGTTGCACATGTTTTTCTATGAAGATCCCTTCTTTTTTAAATATTGCGCCGACCAAATCATCCGACGATGTGTACCGAATGCTGAGATCCCAAAAGTCATCCAGTTTTGTCATTCGAAAGCTTGTGGAGGCCACTTTTCGATGAAAAAGACGTCCGCTAAAATTCTGCAATGCGTCCTCTATTGGCCCATAATATTTTGGGATGTAAACGATGCTTGTAAATCCTGCAATAGGTGCCAACGGATGGGAGCTATTACCCGGCGAGACATGATGACTCTTGCCCCCATACTCATTATTGAAATCTTCGACTATTGGGGTATTGACTTCATGGGTCCTTTCCCCCCGTCCTTTGGTTTCTTATACATCCTTGTCGCAGTAGACTACCTTTCTAAATGGGTGGAATCCATAGCTACTAAGACAAATGACAATAAAGTGGTGATTAAGTTCTTGCAGGAACACATACTTTCCCGCTTCGGTGCACCGAAAGCGATAATTAGTGATAATGAAAAACACTTTTGCAATAGGCCATTAAGGAAGCTCATGAGAAAGTATGGCGTCGTTCACAAGGTCGTGACTACTTATCACCCACAAACGAATGGGAAGGCCGAACTAGCGAATCGGGAAATCAAGAACATTTTTGAAAAGACCGTCAATCCTAACCGGAAAGATTGGTCACTTAGATTGAATGATTCGCTATGGGCCTATCTCACCGCATATAAAAATCCACTTGGCATGTACCCTTTCCTCTTTGTGTATGGAAAACCTTGCCATCTTCCCGTGGAGTTAGAACACAAGGCGTATTGGGTAATTAAGGAGTTAAACTATTCCATGGATAAGGCCGGTGAAGCTCGCAAGCTTCAAATAAATGAGTTAGAAGAGATACACAATGATGCGTGTGAGAATGGTAAAATTTTAAAAGAAAGGATGAAACTCGCTCACAATAGCATCATTCGATGCAAAGAGTTTCTTTCCGAGCAAAAAGTGCTTCTTTCTAACTCTCGTCTTCATCTCTTTCCGGGAAAGTTGTGGTCACAATGGTCTGGCTCATTCGTTGTGAAGAATGTTTTCCCTCACGGAGCTGTTGAGTAAGACGATTTGAAAGGGGAAAATACATTCAAAGTAAATGGACAATGCCTGAAGCCATATCTAGAGGCGTGTGCGAAAGAAGTCGACACCGTCTGGTTATCGGACCTTATTTACGGGGTAGAGAGAGCTGCTAAAGTGAGGTCATCGCACCCCCGACGCGTATGGGGTGATTGTTGTTATATTTTTGAGTCATGCATGAGTGTCATATAGTGTCTTGTTGCATTTAAATAATTTGTTTGTTTTATTTTCCACACTTTTCATTCTCTTTGAGTTAGATTTTAGTCCTTTTTGGTTGAGGACAATGCAAAAGTCTAAGTTAGGGGGGTCACAAGTGCGTATTTCTAAAACTTCACAAATTTTCAAAAATGCCTAGAAATTTAAAAAAAAATCATAAAATTTCGAAAAAAATCCAAAAATATTTTTGTTCAAAATAAATAAAAATTGGAATTCAAAATTTTCAAAAATATCATTAAAAGTCGGTTTATACTCTCAAGTTGTAAAATTCAACATACACAAAGCCGAAATTGACTAAAGATGGAAATTGAGCGAAAATTGACGACTGAACGAATAAGTGTGGAAATTAACAAACCCGATGAGATTCGAGCCTATCACTTTTTGCGAGTTTTTAAATCAATCCGATTTAATTGTTAACTCAAAGTTCTTTTCAGTGCCTAAAAAAGTCTTCGAGGATCTCAATCCTTTCATTTTGATCAGTTATGGAAAACGTGTGTAATATTGCTTTGAGAAACCTGTCAAAAGTAATCTCTAAACTTAAAATTCATCTCGAAACGCATATGGTAATGCAATTAGTATTTTGAACAATGAAGTAGTCCCTCGTTTGTCACCCAAAAATATTGTCCAGAAAAATATGTGGAAAATTATACCTTTGATAACCCAATTGAGCCAAATAAAATTTATCCTTTCGTTTGACAACCCGAAAAACAAAATAGCTCAAAATTGGAAAAAATGGAAAAATTCATAATTAAGGTCCAAAAAGTGCATATAAAGGGGCAAGATATGCTCAACAAAAATAGCAAGAAAAGAAAAGAAGTGAAAAACAGAAAAAAATAGAGAAAAAGAAGAAAAAAAGTAAAAATGAGCAATAGCCCGGGAAAAGCACAAATGGACATCATAAATGACTTTTCCAATTCCAACCTTCCCTACCATTTTCATTTTACCCTATATACCTTAAAACCCGAAAAAGTCCTAACCGAGTCTGAATTGAAAAATTGGTTACCGCGTGGAGAGATAATAAACGAAAAGATAATAAAAAGAGATTGAATGCGCGAATAAGAGGCAATGTTCTCATTTTTAAAAATCGTATTCCGTTGAAGATATCATATCACTATAAAATTTCCATCTTTCTACTTGTGTGCGTGACTTTTCATCCAATATATTTACTCTTTAGATCACGCATACCAAGAGAATAGATACAATCCGAGTTATTCGTTTGAGAGAGCATTCCGTGAGAATTTTAAATCAAAACGAATTTTCGGATAAGAAACGTAATGGTCAATCGGTGGAAATCCGCGGTTAAATTTTTGGCTTCGCACACACGCACTATGATTTGAGACTATTGAACATGACTTGATGATGACTATTTTCTGGAAATGTTTGAATAATACAATTTTTGCGTATTTTGAAGTTTATTTGAGTCAAATTTTGTGGGTATATTCTCTGCAAACCCTCACGAGACAAAACTCGTCCTACTAGGGTAACCTAGGGGTTTAACGGCTTATTTCATACGCAAAATGCAATCGTGTACCCGCGAAAGAGGTATCCTATCCATTTTTATGAGCTAGACCCTATTGTGATTCTTTTACATTTCTCGGGACGATCAACGTTCCAAGTTAGGAGGGGTTTGATTAGGCATAAATTCTCCCATTTATCCCCCTAATTTAGAAGGTTTTATCACTGCGTGCAATGTAATTCAAGTGGATTATATCATATCTTTGATAATGGCAAGTTTCTAATGAGTACATCGAGTTTCGTGTGTTCGTCATCTATTTTGCAGGTGTTCGGTGTATAAACTAAGTTCCACACCAAAAACTCCAAGGAAACACAAGAAATCAATGTTTCTACGAAGACTGATAGAAGGGAACTGAAACCTAGGGAGGAATAATGAACTGAATCTCTCACGGGCAAAGCTTCTGTAAGGGAAGGAAAAACAAACCGAACCGAATCAAGGGAAAAATGAACCGAATCCACCTTTGATGAACTTCCTGTGAAGGGAGGAAAACATGGAACCAAATCGAAGCTGACAAATAACGAACCGATCCCATATTGGAAGAATTTTCTGTGAAAGCTACAAAAAGATAGAACCGAACCGAACCAGTTACTCGGATCCGTTCTGTTATCGAATTTTCGTATTTATCCACTTGTAAAAATAGAGTTCTAGTTGGTTCAAACTTTTGTTTTTCGTAGTTAATAAATAATAAACTCCTCCCAAACGTTGGGGGGGGGGGGGGGGGGGGCTTCTAATTCCTGAAGGAATCTTTGTAAATAATTTAGAAGGAGAAGAACAACAAACCCTAGTTATTTTCAAGTTGCAATTCAACTACAAGTTCTCCAATTTTTGTTTCAATCTTAGTGCTAGTTGTTTGTTAACTTATAATTTCATCTTTCTTCATCTTCATTACTCAATAAAAATGTTTGCATTCCTTCATATCATGTTGTTTTCAAATTTTCATATGCCCGGCTAAATTTTTAAGGTCGGGATGCATGAACCAAACCTGATGTGATAGTTGTATGTACATAAAATTAATCCTCTGAATTTAAAAGTTTGATTATGACCGTATTACATAGAAATACGACAATTATAGATCTTTAGATCTCGTTTGCTTCCGAGTAATCGGGATGCTTTAGAGTACAAGTCGAGTGTAACTAGTGAAATGCCGATTTACTCGTCCTCGGATTAAGTATGATGCGGGTTTGATCCTCAAATACGTAATGCTTGGGAGTACTAAATTCTGGGTCTAATCAATCATTTACATTTACGATTAGTTTTACATCATCAATACACCAGGGTTGGGGTATTGTGTTCCTGTCCTATTTTTCTCATCATATAGTTAAAGTTTTAAATCAGTTTTCATCAGTATTTTAGGTAATTCTCTTTCATAATTGCATCTAGTGTAATCATTCCACAAACAAAATCATTTTTCTTTCCCCTTAGAGTCAGAGTTAGGATTTCCTTGTCTATCCAACGTCGTTACAATTTCATTATCCTATTTCCCTATGGATATGATCTCGACTTACCAGGTTTATTACTAACGCGACAGGCTTGCACTTGATCCTAGAAGAAAACGCACATTAGAGACACTTTCTGAGTCATGTCACCCAACTCTCTCGAAATGCAAGTTGGTAAAACAAATGCTAAGGAAACTACGCACCAAATGGTCGCTCAAAGTCAAAGAAGATGTGGTCAAGCAGTTGAATGTAGGCTTCATCCACGTGATCAAATATCCCAAAAGTTTCGCCAAACTTGTGTCCGTATCAAAATAAAGAGGAAAAGTGGGCACGAGAATTGGCAATTGGGATTTGAACAAAGCATCTCTGAAGGAATATTACACATTGTTGATCGTCGACATGACTGTGGATGATAAACATAATTGTTCCCTTAAGTCATTCGTCGATGTATTCGCTGGATACAACCAAGTTAAAATGCAACGTAACCATCAGGAGAAAAATGCATTCATCATCGCTTGGGGAACCTTTTGCTATACAGTTAAGCAATTCGAGCTTAATAATGCTGGGGATACCTACTAAAGGGATTCCCAACCATCTTGCATGATCTGATACACAAAGAGGTAAAAGTCTACATAAAAGACATGATTATTAAGTGTAAGAGTCATAAAGTTCACGTTATCGCCCTCTGGAAGTTCTTAGAATGGCTGTAGCAACACAAAATGTGGTTAAGCCCACAAAAAATGCATTTTCGATGTCACGAAAGTAAAACTTTTAGGATTCATGGTTAGTGAGAAGGTAATCAAGGTAGACTATTCAAAGATGAAAGACATACTTGAAATTACACTACCCCTAATGGATAAGGAAGTCCGGGGATTCCTGGGAAAACTTCAGTACATCAGTCTATTCATAAGTCAAATAACTTCTATTTGCTAGACCATCTTTGAATTCCTCCAAAAGGATTCTACTAATGTCTGGAATGAGGCCTATAAGGAAGCATTCGATAGAATAGAGCAATCCCTTGGCCAACCTACAATTCTTATGCATCTGCATCGATGTGACCCTCTACTCTTACGCTTAACCATAACAGATAATGTGGTCGAGGATTTTCAAGCCCAATATATCGAATAATCCTACAAAGAAATTCAAATATACTGCCTTGGAGAAAGCATGCGTTGACGTAGTTTGGGTCACTCGAAATATACTCACTACTTTCTCACTTTTCCTATCAGATTAGCATCCCATATGGATACTATCAAGTATCTTCCTAAGAAACCTTCCATATCTAACTGGATGGCCTGGTGGTTAATTCTACCAGATGAGTTTGATATGGTGTATGTTATGCAGAGATCTATGAAAGGGAGAGCCATCACTGACTACATTACTGAATACCCCGTGGAAGAAGTTGATGTTTGGGCCCATTAATTTTTGTACATAGATATTCTATAAACCTCTCAGTAGGACCTTCGATGGAAAATGTTTTTTGACATAGATTATAGTAAGAAAGGAGACGACATTGGGATACTCCCGATCTCCCCTGATGACTCTTACAATCCCATTGCCATCAAGCTAGATTTCCACTACACTAATAATAAGACAGAATACGAGGCATGAACTATAAGCATCAAAATCTCCAACGAGAAAGGTATTAAACACCTAGATGTCTATGGGTGTTTTTCCCTTATCATCGGCAAAGTCCTTTAAAGATGGGAATTCAAAGATGAAAATATCTTACCCTTCCACTCCCACCTAGAAGATATGGCCTCCCAGTGCTAAGAAATCAGCTTCAATTACTTACCTCGCGCAAAAAATATCTTAGTCAATGCCCTTGCTACCTTGGCCTCCATTGTCAACATGGCCGAGGGAATAATAATGGCCCCTTTCATAGTCCAAAAACAAGTTATGTGAAGCCACTGCTACCACATTGAGCTCATCACTGAGGAATATTTCAACATGGCTAGGTTCTAGTACTATAACAATTAGAGACTCCTCAAACACGGTAGGTATCCCTAAGATGCCGATAAGAAAGACCTTGAAACCCTTCGCAAACTGGTTGCCCAGTACTTTATTTGTGATATGTCATTATTAAAGAAAAACTTCAATGGAACCCATTTTCATCGCATTGTAGGGGCCGATGTAGAAAAAATTATGCAAAAAATTGATGGTGGAGAATGTCGACCCCATATGAACGATCATATTCTTGATAAAAAGACCATCCGTCAAAGGTACTATTGGACCATCGAGGTTCAAGATTAAAACTCCTTTGTCTGAAGATGCCTCAAATGCTAGAAGTTTGCTAACCTCGAACACTTATCACCTCGTGAATGATCCAATATGACTTATCCCTGGTCATTCTTCACCTAGGGAATTGACATCATAGGTAAGTCCACACCCAAAGCTTTAAATGGGCATGACTTCATCCTAGTTTCCATTGATTACTTCACCAAATGGGTCAAATTCGTGTCTCAACTTAAAAATTAAGTGTGAATAATGTTGAATTAACTAGTGAAATATATATATATATATATATATATATATATATATATATATATATATATATATATATATTCTGATATGAATATTTCGTATATTAATGTGAAGAAATAGACACGACTTAAAAAAGAGTGAATAATGTTGAATTAACTAGTGAAAATTAATCACTTCAATTGATAGAATATAATTGAGAGTTAACTATTAATAAAACTTGGAATTAATTCGATAAAATGCATAGTGATGAGATAGCCTTAAGAATTGCATAGGATTAGTTAGGCGGGTAACATAACTACGCAGTTAATTTAAACGTTAGGTGCGCACTTTAGATGAGAGGTGAGTAATGTCTCAAGAGAGTGTGACTCAAATTAAAAATAAGAAAGAATGGGTGTAATTGATGGTGCATTTTATTTACTTGAAAAATGTTTTCAAAAAGGTTTTGGGCGTTTACCCGTATCAAATCTATTTTCAAAACCTTTTAGGTGTCCAGCCAAAAGGACACCAAGCTTGATCATTCTATCAGGTACTGGAGATGCAACAATTTTGGATGTTGTAGGTTATTGTTATACTCATTTCTTTCATCACATTCTAGTCAGGGTTTGTTTCCTTTCTAGCCATGTTACCTATATTAGACAATTTATTTTATTTCATTTTGTTTGGAATGGTTGTATGATTATTATTTCAAGCGATGGTTTATTCGGTTAAGGATTTGGCATGAATTAGACTTGTGTTTCAGATTTATATTGTCTTACTATGGATTTACTTTAGTTGTTTGACAAAATTCTGGGATGTGTATGTTGTTGTTAATAAAGAGTAAAAATTGACACTAGACTTAATTTAATAATAGGTGGTTAGTAATTAACTAAATTCAATAGTGATGCTAAGAATGAGCCAAGTGTGATTCTTGTTTTATAGCTGGACACCCAGTATTTTAATAATCGTGGTGTCACAGATGGTATCAGCGTATCAGGTTCTAGAGTCCTTACAATCTATGTGGACTTATTATGTTTTCTACCGTACAATTCTTTGATGTAAATCACTATGCTTAGGATATTTGTCTCATATTTTGATGTACGATCTCCTACTATTATGTATAATAGAAGTGAATCTTATATGTGTTCGATTGGGTTTCGAAAGCCAAATAGGGGAAGGATGAACAACGAGGGTCATTAGGAAGATTATCAGAGGAGAGGCTCAGCTAGGTAATAAACCCCCTTAAATTAATCCTTAGTCCTTTAAATAAACAAAA
Organism: Sambucus nigra; assembly: GCA_949130495.1. NCBI lineage: Eukaryota > Viridiplantae > Streptophyta > Magnoliopsida > Dipsacales > Adoxaceae > Sambucus > Sambucus nigra. The sequence goes on along the minus strand of OX422215.1, from coordinate 316,306,472 downwards.
ATTCTAGGCAAAACCCCAAATTCTTCCTAAATCAACAAAGTGCCCCTGTATGAAGAATTAAGATATTTTACAAACTCCTATACCTATTTGACCCCAACTTTCTCTCAAAGTTTGACCCAAGGACATATATTTTATAGGATTTTCATAAACCAATCCATCAAGTTTGCCTGATTAAACAAACTAAAAACTTTGAAAACCATATGAAAACTACCCAATGACCTAAAATTAAACCCAAACTTATTTACTCTTCATCCTTTGGTGGCATGAAACTAGCTGGATAATAAACATAGGTTGTACCAGGTGGGTAACCTATGGTACCCTTTTTGAATCCAATGGAACAACCATAGAAACCTATCTAAAACAATCCAAACTCCACCACTAAACCAACAAATAAATCCCCTCGATGAACCCTATAAATAGCCCCCTTACCTGAGTCCAAATCCATCCCAGCTAGTTTTTTTTAAAGAAAACTTTTGAGAGTTTTTACACATCATTTTATGTATGAATGCATATAACTTGAATGAGCTTATGTTCCTACATATCTATAGAATATAAATATGTGTGTTCATGTGAAAGTTAACGTGTATATACAATGAAATAACTCAAAAACTAGAAAACAACATTAAAGCTTGAGCTTCAATGGTGGATTCTACTTCCTTTAATTTGAACCATTTTTAAAGTGAGGTAAGGTGAGCTTAGGTTCTAAGGAATCGAGGTGTATGTTTAATTGAACTAATAATGAACTTTGATACCTCAAATCATGGGTTGAAGTTTCCAGGGCTAGAAATTTTAAAAAACAAATTCACAGTTTTTACTCCACTAAAATCCCTCAAACCAAGTTTAATCTTCCCCATTATTGATATAGAATAACACCTTTATGATGTTCGAATAAGAATCATAACTTTCCAGAAGTTCTATTTGGTCAAAATTTCACTTTTTTTATAAAAAATTTAATAGCTCGATTTGCAGAAAAAAATTCTTAAAACCAATATGGTTAGATTTCTCTTTAAAAATTAGACAACTTTCATTCAGAAATCAACTTAAAAGGAATTCTAAAACATTCCAAAATCAAGGTCAGAGTTTTAAAACCTTAAAACAAAATGTCAAGAGGTTGAAGAGGAATAACGTACAAGCGTGCAAGTGTAAGTCAAATCAAGCGCATCACATATTTAACTGAGCGCGTGAGGGCGCGTCTCCAAAAATAAATTTCTAATTTTTTCCAATATTTTTATTTTTGATTGTGAACAAATTAGTGTATTACATCACTCTGTTTGGATTCCTGGAAAGTGTTTTCTAAAGAAAGTCAATTTTATGTTTAAAATTTAACTTTTATTTTTACACATTACCTCTTCCTTACTTTTTAAAGTATTTCAAAACTTTCCCAAACTTTTCAATAATTACTGGAGTATAAATGGACCTACTTTGGCTAATGTCACTAACCTTAAATACTAAAGAAAATGGGAAAAACATTTGTTTAAATAGTTTTAAAAATTATACTTTATACCGTCTTAGTTATTTTTACACGAAATCCCTTTTGAAATTTCATCATGCTACCTGACATTAACCTTGTTTTAGACCTATATGACCTCCTCCCACGTTTTATGGTTTCAAACAAACCAATCTACTAGAAAATTAGCCACCGAACCGATCGAAATTCGTAAAACTCAAAGTAGGTGATTTAAATTTCAATATTAGACAATTCTGAGGTTATGTCTTTTAATTACTAATTCATGTATCACCGTGTGATAATTTTGAACTCCTAATTCAAATAAGAACTCCTTTGATTAGTTGACATTAATGTCATTTAATTGATTCCCTTGATATTCTTGACTATTCCCAAAACCGATAAATTGTTATACTTGAACTGCTAAAACTTTTTACCCTTAATTATACCATAACCCTGTAACTTATTTTGAATAATTCCATATAACCCAAAAATTTATTCTCCTTATTAGTAAAACCTCAAGTAGCATACATTACGATTTGGGGATTAGACCTCGGTATACCGTGGTAATTCTAATTTTCTTGTAGGACTTGGAGTGCCTAATTTTGTTTACTTGCAACATAAGTATGAGTTTCACTTTAGCTAAGTGTAACGAACTATATTTTACTATTCCTTGATTATTGGAATTATCTTTTTAAGTGTATTTCATTCCTTGAGCAATATTGTGAAGCTATGTATATTCTATTGAAGCCCTATAACTGATAATTTATGGGTTATAGTCTTATGATTGTAACAAATGTCACAGTAATTTGATACTCAGGTTATCCAGTTATCTTCACCATATTATTCATTTACATATTAGTAGGCTTCACTACACCCCTGATAGTCTTATGATATAGCATTTTGTTTCAATAAGAACAGATTTTATAATTTCCTTTCATTACTTTCTAACACCTTATTGTATTCCATATCTTGTATAGAAATAAAAAATTATCTACTTGCCATGTTTTCTTGATTGTTTTTATTTCGGATGGACGATGAACTCGAAGAAGATCGGTTATCATCCCCGCCTTTGAAAATTTATTTTCTTATACTCATAAAAATATTTGAAGTTACATTTGTGTGGGAAGTGACAAACAAGGATGGTAGTCCTCATTGGAATATCTACACCATAACTTATTAGCTCATATGAATCCTGAGTGTTTCTTCGATGTTTTAAATTATGTACAACATTCTCGATTAATATTGTACTTTTTTTAATTTTCAGACTCCGTTATGTAATAAGATGCTAGGCGTCTCCATAATAAAAGTCTTTAAAATTCCGATGCACTAAAATTATTTTTATATTTCATTTTATTCTTATTTATCATCAAAACATAAAATTTGCGGATGCGACAGATAATGTTGTGAAGACTGCTATAGCATAATTGTTTTCCCAAGTACTGTCATAGCAGACGGTGGTGCCAATTCAAACTCACCCAGTGTATTCAGTATGGGACACAGTCGTAGACCTTTTGATAATGTCCATTTGCAAGGGTTCGAGGAAAGTGCAAATGTGTATTAGCAAGCCAATGGAAGGAGAATATCCAAAGGAATTTGCATAGGGAACGCAATGATACTTAGGATTAAATTTTGGGTTTTTAAGACCGTAGGAGCAGTGTTGTGGTGCTGGGAGATTGTCACCGCATCTTAGAAGAGATATACTATAAAGTATTCAGGAATTTGGGTGCGGTTTGATCACCAGTCCTTTCATCTACTATTCAAGTAGTGATGCGAAGGAAATTTTGTATTTATTATTGTAGGGTTATACAGTGGACAAGTATAAAGAAGAATATGCGTGTTTACCAATCTTTGTACCCGAAAAAAATTGATACAGAGGAGAATATGGTCCTTAAGTCTGATGATGGACTCGTAGGTAGGATATGCCAGTATTTATGGGAATTTGACTTGAATGACTTGTGATTTCATCATCAATGTCATACTTTTAGAATGTTAATATAGAAACTTCCATGTGAAGGGATCCACGAGCATGGGAAAGTCTAGATGGCAGAGTGAGACCGGGTGTATCAGTGTTATGGGGAACTGCATGAGAATTACCCAACAAAAAAAAGACCCGTTTAAAATATTTAAATAAAGAAAATTCTAATTGAGTGACGGTGGATTCAGATAAGTCCATCAAGGCCACTAAAGTGTTTCATAGAGCTAGAGGATCCTAGAGGACCATGAGGTAGCATTAGGGCTCACACTACCAGTCCTAGAGATAAGGCAACCTTGACATGGCCAGCAAGGCCAGAGATAGAGAGATTACATAGGGATGTGTTATATATGTAGTTAATATAATCACATGCTTTGGTCTTGTTAATGGAGAAATAAGGTAAAGGAGCAGGGTTCCCAGTAGGCGCAAGAATTACAGTAGTTTTGGGATAGTTCAGATGTGAGTATTTCGTCTAAGAACCATTTAACCAACTAAATACATTGGTAATTGAAAGTACAAATTTTATCCATGAGCAGATGGGATGGGTTTGATGTGGTACGAGTGCATCAAAATATTGGGGTTAGCACTAGATTTATGCGTTAGACAGGCTTAGTAGATATATCGTTGGTATCACTGTTGAGTGTATATATTTACAATAGGTTAGGAGGACTCTTTGATTCCATCTATAGGGAGTAAGTGTGAACACATAGAGTATATGTTTTTTATATTTTCTTATTTAGAGAGATGATATGTGAGTATGGACTGTTTGGCAATTGGTCGAGCGAAATTGGACTGTTATAATAAGGCTATCATGTTCGACATTCTGGGGCATGATGTCTTTACTGTATTTTACCTAATATAGGGTCGAGTCACGTATATATTACATTTAAATGGATACTTCGGATAATATAGTTACCTCATTATATTAGATCCCAACGCATAGGGAATATAATGATTTGATTTAGGGAATATTGGGTTTGCCGTCAAGTGGACATATTTACCTCGTTATTGATTTAGAAGGGGAGACTTAGTGATAGTGTGAGCGCAGTGTTTTATGAATCCCTTAGAGATTTAGGAGTTGAGGATTAGACTTATGCATATGGGGTTAGGATTTTAGGTGTCCCATTAATATGATTTGGGGAAATATACTTTAATAACCAATATTCCCATGTGATAAGGTATTAAGGAAATTCCTTAGTTGGATTTTGACTTCACGACTTGTGATACATGAACCTTTATAAATGTAAGAATTTTAGAGATGTTAGTGGATGCTAGAGTCTCGGTTTTGAATTACAATCATTGTATTTGTGGATACTTTGAGCTGAGAGCTATTATACGATATAAGTCCAGTGGAGCAGAGTAGTGTTATGTAAGAAACACTTTAGAAATTTCTACACGACTAGTGGATAAGTGAGACTATCATGAAGATCATTAATTCGAGATTAGTAGGGTAACTGAGTATAACCTTACTGTATAGTCACACCGAGAACATGGGGCCAAAAAATAGATAAAAACATTAAATTTGTAATGTTCATATAGATATGTACAAGATATAGGGTGTATGAGTGCCCTGGTTAGTTTGATTTTCAAAATCGTTCGGGTTAAGGGGACATGGTAATAAATTTGTTGAACCATATGCATATGGGACATTAAAAGCATTATTGTAAGATAAAAATGGATTGAACTTTGGTTGAGGAAGGAGATAGTGTTGATATATATATAGGGAAGAGAGCAATCACACCTGAGATGGGTTCTAAAACTTTGGAGATACAAGTGAGGAATACCTCTATCAAAGGGAAGATCTGACAAGTTTACGATACTAAACTGAAGATTTATTCAATCATATGTTGATGGTGTCTTGGTAATAGTAGGATGCCCATTTTTCTAGGTGAGGAGGACCCTGAAAGTGCACAATTTGGAGTAACTGCATGGGTCATGATTTTTTAAGTATCCTGCAAAAGGGAGTAAAAGGTACAACATGATGTGGGATATTAAGATTTTGTATCGATGTGGAGTGAGACATGGTGAAGTTGTCTTTAGGTGCACCGCTCTTTGATGGGGAAAAATTGGTCGGAAGCGATCCATAAAAAAACTCAATAATTGGTGATTCTAGTGATGGAATGGATAGGCAGAGTGATAATATTCATTGTTGGGTTGCCAACATCATGAATAGGTAAATACCACCTTTGTATTTGTGCGGTTGTTGATTGAAGTGGAATAATTATTTCTAAATTAGGAGTCTTACATTGTCGGGTTATGTACCCAATATTTCATTTGGCAGAGGAATCCAACTGACACAAGATGTCACCCAATAATTATTGTAAATGAGGATAAGATCCCACCATTGATAGTATTAGGAGGCGGTAGGGACGAAGTGTGTTTTGGATAAGACATATTACCCATAGACCTAGAAGTAAATGGGAAAAGTGACTAAGATGTTGAAGGATGCGAAAGATGAATATAGACTTTAAGGTAATTGGGAGGAGTGATTACTATTGGTGGAGTTGCATGTAACGACTCGAACCATCTATTATTAGAAAGACGCCTTTTGAGACTTGAGGTGAGAGGTCTTCTCGTCATCCATATGGATAGTTAAAGGTGGTCAAATAATAAGTTTCGTAGATCAGAAGTAATTTATAGTCGGCCGACATAGATTGGGATAATTGAAATTATTTTAGTATATTTCGGGAACATCATAAGAGTTACGTCATCACAAATCGAAGAGTTAAAGACTTGAATGAGTGGTCAGAAATTATTTTGTATGTCTCCCAGGATGGTAGTTATGTGATTGGGTAAGAAGGGAAGTTGACACCTAGGGAAGTGGGGCATTTTCCAAGATTATAGCGTCAGCAGAGTATAGGCTCATCTAATTGGAGCCTTGTTAGCGAATTCTCAATATTTTTGCATATCATTGTATAGGGGATTTTAATAGACATTATGAATGATAGAGTAGGCTTTTTGACATGATGATACCACTAGCAAGTGAATAGTTGAGGCACCAAAATATTATCATGAGTTGATTATGAGTACATTTGGTTGTCATATGGGTAAGGATCCAAAGTTTTTATTACCAATCTTACCCAAATTTGGGTGGAAATTCCTTTTCAAGGGGGAAATATGTAATACGCCCTAGTTTTGACATATATTAAATTGGAATATATATATATATATATATATATAACTGTACATTTAAATTATGCGGGCGAGTCATAATTTAAATAAATCAGGATATAACGAAAAATTATTAAATATTAATTTGGATGTGAAATGAATTAATATTTAAGTGATTGTCTATTTAGTAGTGTGCGATAGTGAATGAAATTGAATGATTTTTAGTCATGTGTGATAGTAAATAAAATTGATTTATGACGTAATTGAGTAAACATGATAGGAATTATTAATATCTTAACTAAGAATTATTTATGAGCGTTGCGATGGAAAAATAATGATAAGTGACTTGGATGGTGATTTCGAATCCACGGTTGATTCAGAATGGGTTGAAATAGTCAGAATTGAGTACTCGGGTGTTGTGCTTGGGTTTCAGGAGCTTTTTAGGTAAGTTGGGATTAATAAAATTGTATTATGGTCATTTTATTGGTATACGAATAGTTAATTTTCGAATTTAGACTTATAAAATGAAATCTTGGGTGAAAGAAAAGGTTATTATCATATTCTAAAGGTTTAGTTGAAAGTTACCAAGGGAGAATTAGAGAAGAAACTCAAGGGTTCAAGCGAGGAAGTGAAAAACAACCCAAGAACATTAAGTGATCGAAGAATTTTGGAAGGGATTCTAGGAGATTTATCACCATCTTCATCGAATTCAGACAATACGAATAGTTAAGGAAAGTGTTTATCTTTCTAAACAATCATGCTTTCAATTTCTGTAATATTAAAGTCGAAAATATTAGTTTTGGGATGGGGTTCCCATGTCAAACTTTCGTGTTTTTTGCGGAAATGATTATGAAAATGAATTTTGACATAGAACGACTGGACTAATTTTCAATCATAAAATTTTGGGATCGTGATTTTTATAAGAGAAAATTTATAATTGAGAGCGTGATATGGCATTTAAATATGACATTAATCTCCATGAAAGTTACATGTTTAGATCATGATGATTATATGTAGTGATGAGTCCCATTGATATAAAATTTCTCAAACATAGTTGATATTAAAACAAATTACGCTAGTGATCATGTTTGAGGTTGAAATTTGAGAAACTCAGACTGGGGAAAAATCTGGGAAGATCTTCATGTGCGAACCGATTCATCCCATAACCGTATCAATTCAAGCCCCTGTTACAAATAGTGATGGCATTTTTTTAGAAAATATTAAATGGTTAATTCGGGAATTTTATTAAGTGTCCATAGATAATTATGAACTTTGGGGAAAAATATGTGACTTCAGATGATGGGTTAAGCTGACTGAGATTTATCGGAGATGAAATTTAGAATAAATGGGAAGAATTCTATTCGAATATAAATAATGGAAATTGGATGAAAAATCTAAAAAATAGGGATGCAGACTGAATTATACGTGTCCAAAAATGTATTATGAGATTTAATTAATTTAGTGAATAATTAATTAATTATGATTACGAATAATATTGTGGGATTTAATTAATAAATTGAGTGAAACATTAATTAATTGTAGGAATGAACAATATGGTGAAATTGATTTTTTTGTGCCATGAGTGATAGACATCATTAAATGAAAATTTTGAGAAAATATATACAGGTACAGACACAACATATATGTGTTATTATATTAGGGTGAATGATATAATGCATTAAACATGCCACTTTATGGGTGCTATTAATGGAAATAGCGTGATATGGGTGTTCTCCCTGGAAAGTAAAAGAAGCCTAAGTAGCGCGATATAGCGCCATGTAGGCTTGATAAGGTTGGAGTCGAATGGGTAATGTTGGTATGGTTATGCTCACTCGCTCAGGACTATGATCGCCTCCAATACGCTTCATTTTTTGTGTACCATAGGAGATTCAGTCCCGGGTTTCTAGTGTAAGGAAGTGTTATCCAAAAGAATATCACACTAGATAATCGTATATGTGGGAGTGTTAGCTCAATGAGATGATGTGTATGCGTATAGGGTGATTGTTATATATATATATATATATTCAGATGTGAATATTGTGTATATTAGTGAGAAGAAATATACACGACTTAAACATTAAGTGTGAATGATATTGAATGAGATCTACAAGACTTAGTAATTTCGTTAGTAGTTGAGATGAGATCTGTAAAATGCATGTGCATCGTGAAAGGCCAAAATATATTCATAATTAAATACCATGTCCATAATCTCTAATATCACTAATGTAATCTACCCACAAAATATCTCCTATATCACCTCTTGAACTTCCAAACCAACTAGATTTATCAATTTCCCAAAAATATATACATGATTCAGCCTAATACTATTATGACCATGGAGAATAATAATAATTTTACAACGGAAGTTGATAATTATCTTATAGGGATGTTATACTAAAAATCAAATCATATTGCTATCCAAACTATTGTACAAACAAGAAGCGTCGGTTGGTGTGTAAAAAGTTGAAGAACAAGATCATTCGATTAGATCAATTTCAGTTATTCATATTACAATGTAGGATTTAAATAGAATTAGTAAAACATGGAGGGAAACAATGATTATGAAGTTGATGGGGAAATTTTGTCTTTTAGAAAATAACAATTTACATTGCAATATCGTTAGAAATTATAATACAAGATTCATGCTATAAATTTTGTTTAAGGTTTTTTCCTAATTGATATATATTAATGGATGATTATTTATAGGGTCTCTACGTAGGATCATGGTTCATTAATAATTATCATTTAGTTTTTAATCTTTGTGAAAAATATTTAATTCCAGATAAATCTTCAATTGCAAATATGTCCTTATGGGTAGAAGGTCCTTTTCATTCAGTTAGAATATTATGCATATAACTGGGGTTTCACAGCATCTGCATTAACTGCATCAACAAATTCAAGTGAAAATGAAACGAAAAGGTTAAATTAAACGTAAACCATAACACAAAATCAATTGACAATAATAGGTATGATCAAACCTCTATCTTATGAACTAGAAACTTTTATTTATTTCATTTATGGAATTTTTGGTCATTCTGTTACTGTTTGAAATATTTCATATAGTTTGAACAACTTAACTCCTGTTGAGAATTCGAAATATGGATTACGTAATATAATAAATAAAAGACCTTATATAAGAAATGACCAAAGGAAAACCTTGTAGCGACCAGTGTTTTTTCATACGTATAGGAAATAAATCATGATAGACAATAACTAACATATCATACCTTATTATTCAAAATAATTTCTAATTTATTTATAAAATATGTAAATAGTTGTTAATAAGTACATATTCATCTGAAATAGATATAAACTCACAGGCGTAATAAATGTAGAATATTGATTGAGGCAAGTGCTAAACAATCTGACGTTAATATGATTTTTACCCCGCATTTGAGCTCTACGGACTCTATGGCAATCATCTCATAGAATACAACAATCACACTTGTAATAGGAGCACTTCAAATTGCATGCCATTGTTGAACCAATAATGCATAACTCTTTTTTATGGATTGAAAAAGAGATAGAAACCTTAACATAAATTTTCTATCGATTTTTCAAACCTATACATGACCGAGCAGACCACCTCTTTACACTAAATAAGTATTTGTTAAAATTCTATTAAAACCTATCCCAAAAGTAACTGTTGTTGCAATTGAAAAAATGATTTATCTCAGCAGTTGAGTGTTCGAAAAAACAAAATGGAGTTAATTAAAGGGCTAGAAAAACAAAAAATAAAACTACAAAAATGGGCGAAGGAATAAATAAAAGGCCCAAAAATTTTATACTTAGTCAAGACAAGGCCCAACTCTCAAGGCCTAGGAGCACAAGCCTAATTGGATTGGACCGGATCGAACCGAGTCGGGTTGGGCCGGTGGCGACATGTACTCGTGTGGGCTTGGAACTCAACCGAAGTCTGTATAAGTCCTCCCTCCTTTAAATATTTGGGATACCCCAAGGGCACGAAGCCTTTTAGAATAAATGGTTTATATTATACTACACCCATTTTTCATATTTTTCGAATGTGGGACAAGAGCTTTTAACTTAACACTTCAACCAAGTTCCATGTACAAGGTGAGTACTTTGAGAAACAATATATCATTAATTAATTTATGGTTTTACGTGTGTGAGTATATCATATTATACTCCTCTTAGAGAATAACATTCTACCACTTCAAACCGTTTCAAAAGATGTATGGGTCCTATCTTAAATGGACCCGGAAGTTAACCAAAATATGATTTTGTCAACACAATAAAAACCCATAAACTTCCATAAATTCTAACAATCCCCAACATGAAAGAAAATTATTTGGATGAACATAAAAGACTATGTAGACACTAAGAGAGATCTATAAAAAAAATCTGCAATGGGAGAGATAGCTGTTGGCCTTAAATATTCCTTATTGTGAAACTATCGAATTTACTTACTAATCAATGAGCGTGATGTATGGAATTGTTCAATGTTTTGTGCAAATAAAATCAATAAACTTCACATAGTAATTTTTTTAACAAAGTTGGTTCTTTTGGTTGTGTTCATTTTGGCCCTAAAGATTTCCTAGTTTCATGATTGTTTTAGACAATTTCATCCTTTTGAAGTTCTCATAGAAGGGTAGCCTTTACACTCACATAAGTGGTTTCCCATTAAGAGTATCCTACTACACCCTATCTGAATTTTCAAACTATAAGAGTCATTAAAAGTTAAGCTTATCCTTGCTTATTTTGTAGGCATTACTATTTTCTCATAGGAATAGGTATGAGTTTGAAACTCATCATTGATTTTTTCAAAGAATCAGTCATGATTCGGTTATTGTTTTTTCAACCTAGATCTTAGGATCTACAGTCATTTAAGTAGGGTTTCCATCATGACAACTCTTTATTTTGTAGGCTTTAATCCCATTCCCTTCGATAAATTATACACTTGTTCTCTAATTAATCCTTTGGTTAACGAATCCGCTATATTGTCCTTAGGCTTAATATAATCAATGGAAATTATTCCATTAGAGAGAAGGTGTTTAGCAGTATTATGCCTTCAACGTATACATTGAGACTTAACATCATACATACGACTATGTGCCCGGTCAATTGTCGATTGACTATGATAATGTATGCGAATTGTAGGCACAAATTTTAGCCACATTAGAATATCCTCTTAAAAGTTTCAAAGATATTCTGCTTCTTCTCTAGATTTATTTAAATCTTTGAATTCAAATTCTATAGTGGACCTAGCGATGAAAATCTATTTTGAGTATTTCATGTGTTCTAAAAGGCCCGCCTAGGGTTGAGGCTTGAGAGAAACGCATCGCCCACGCCTTATTACACCTTATTCTTGGTAAAAGGCTTAAGGCACACTTTTTTTTTTTTAAAAACAAAGGATTAGTTGACAAATATTGGTTATGGGGCATGAATATGAGAACCTTGAGTATTTCCAAGACACCGCACCACTACCAAGTCTAAATATCTATTCACTTGTGGATTTACAATCCTTTGAATCAAATATTCGATTGGCATCATTGTATCCTTAAAATATAAATGGAAATCTAGTGTAGTGCAATCCATTATTAAGAGTATATCCTAGATATCTAATAACCCTATATTATGCCTTTCTAGTGGTCTTCACTTGGATTATTTGTATACTAACTCAATTCGCTAACTGAGTAAGGAAAATCTAGACAAGTGTAGTTTAAGACATACATTAAGCTGCCTATGATATGAGAGTATTCCAATTGAGATATGAAATTTCCCTTATTATTATATAAATGAAGATTTGGATCAATAGGTGTTTTAGCAATGTTATCACTATATTTATCAAACTTATCGAGTATCTTCTCAATATAACGAGATTGAGACAAGACAAGTCCTTCCGATATTTTAGAAATTTTAATTCCTAATATAACATCAACAATACCCATATCATTCATATCAAATTTACTGGACAATATTTTCTTTGTAGATTTAATGATATCCTTATTAGTTCCAAATATAAGCATATCATCTACATAGAGACAAACGATGGCATAACCACTTTTAGTGCTTTTAATATAAACACATTTATGACACTTATTTATTTTATATCCATTTAACATCATTACATTGTCAAATTTCTCATGCCATTATTTAGGTGCTCGTTTTAATCCGTAAAGGGATTTAACAAGTTTACAGACGTTCTTCTCTTTTCCTGTAACTTTAAACCCTTATAGTTGTTGTCCCTTTAAGAAGGCGGTTTTCACATTCATTTTATGTACCTCAAGATTATGTAATGTTGTAATATCTATTAACATTAGAACATATGTTATTCTCATAACATGTGAGTATGTGTTAAAGCAATCCAATCCGTCCTTTTGTCTATATCCTTTAGCTACAAGTCTATCTTTGTATCTTTCAATTGATCCATTAACTTTCAATTTTCTCTTGAATATCCACTTTCATCTAAGAGATTTACTTATTGGTGGAAGGTTAATCAATTCCCACGTACGATTTTTCATGATGGATTCAGTTTCACTATTAACAACCACTTTCCAAAATTGGACTTTTGGAGTTGACATTGCTTCTGTGAAGTTTTTAGGCTCACTTTCTAACACATAAGTTAAAAAATTTGGACCAAAAGACTTTGAAGTCTTTGTCCTTTTGTTGATTCTAGGTTCAAGGTCATCATCTTTATCTTTGGTATATTTATTTTCTACATTAACTTAATGGCTACAAGATGCAATATCGTAAGGTCTTTTACAAGATCTTGAATCAACCACTTTATTATTGTTAGGAAATATATCTTCCAAGGAATATTCATTTCTAGATTCAATAATAGTATTTACGTGTTTATCAAAACCTCTGATTTATGTGCAAGAAATTTACATGCACTACTATTAATTTCATAAACAATGAATATGAAATCAATAATTATTGGTCCAATATTAATCGTTTTAGGATCGGGAATCGCCACCTTTAGAAGACACCCCCGGACTTTGAAGAATTTGTAGGAAGGTGTTCGACCCTTCCACAATTCATATGGTGTCTTATGTGTTCTCTTAGGAGAAATTTTATTAAGAAGGTAGTTTGCAAATAGCAAGGCTTCCACCATAAGTTCTGAGGTAAAACTGAACTTATCAACATAGTACTTATCACCTCTTTTAGGGTTCGGTTTTTGTGTTTCGCAATCCCATTAGATTAAGGTGAGTAAGGAGTGGCAGTTTGGTTAGTAATTCCACCACCTCAATCACTCATAACTACTTTAATCTTTTTGCTAAGTTGATTCTCAACTTTAGTTTTATAATGTTTGATAACATTTACCGTCTAATCCTTGATTCTAAACAAGTACACATAACAATATCTTATGCAGTCATCAATAAAAGTAATAAAACACTTTTTTCCCACATCGTGTTTATAAAAAATTTAAATCTCATATATCACTATGAATTAACTCAAGAGAGTTTTTACTTCTTTCAACACTTTTAAAAGTATTTTTACTTAACTTTGATTCTACACACGTTTCACGCTTGTGATTTGAGTCAATACTAAATTTTACTATTATGTTTTAATTAATTAATCTATGAATAGTATCTTAATTAACATGGCATAATCTACCATGCCATACATTATAATACTTAAGAAAATAAGCGGAAGATGCGTTCTTATTATTAATAGGCATGACAAATATTACATTGAGTTTGAAGAGCCCATTTCTCAAATATCCTTTCTCAACATACACATCACTCTTAGAGAGTACAAATTTGTCAGATTGAAATACAAGTTTAAATCCCTTCTTACTATGCATTAATCCTGAAACCAAGTTATTTCGAATATCTGGGACATGAAGCACATCATTGAGAGCAAGTTACTTTCCCGAAGTCATCTTGAGTATAACTTTATCTTTTCCTTCACCTTTCAAAGTAGAAGAATTTTCCATGAAAATTTTATCCTCATGACCAGAGTGTTGGTAAGAAGTAAATATATTCTCGTCAGAACATAAGTGATGAGTGGCCCTAGTGTCCACCCACCATTCCCTAGTGTTTCCCACCATTTTGACTTCAAAAACCATGGCCGAAAGCTTAAAATCATTAATATCGTCTGAAAGGTTCTCAACATCGGTGACATTGGCTTGTGCTAGCTTATGTTTCTTATTCCCTTGATTTTTTTCTTATGAAAATCTTTGGCACAATGTCCATGCTTGTCACGCACAAATAATTTTCCATCATACTTTTTAAAGTTTCCACTTTTAGGCCGTTTATTCGGACCATCTTGGTTCATAAGATTCCTTTTCTTGTTCTTGCTACTTTTCCCTTCTTCCACAACATGTGTTTTAAATTCCATAGGAACTTTTTTTTTCTTGGATACCCGATTATCTTCTTCAATCCTTCATTTCACAATCAAGCCCTCCAACCCCATTTCTTTATGTTTATGTTTCAAATAGTTTCTTTCGAAGATGGTGGAAAATTTTCAATTCGTGCAGCCACTTCGAATGACTCACTAAATTCTATTTTTTTTAGAAAAAAATCATCATAAATCAATCCGAGCTCTTGCATTGGATTAGTGATAGTCTTTGAATCAACCATTTTAAAATCAAAGAATCTACCAACAATAAATTTCTCCATTCCACCTTCTTCTATTTTGTATTTTTTATCCAAAGACTCTCACACCTCTCTTGGCACTTTTGGGAGGGAAATACACATTATATAATCTATTTTCCAGATTCTTGAGGATATATTTTTTTCATAGAAAATTAGCATTTTTCCATGCATCCACTGCAGCAATTACTTGCTTGTCAGTTTCACCTTCTTTTAAAGATGGTGCCTTTTCATTAAGGAATTTAGCCATGTTAAAAGTTGTTAAATGAAAAAAAAACATTTGATGTTGCCAATGTTTGAAATTTGTCCCTTTGAAATTTTTGAGTTTTTCACCATGTCCAACATTAGTTGGTACAATTGCAACTGGCAATGCTAAAGTAGATGCCATTTCTATTTAAACATAAATTAATATTTATTTTAATATGATATATGAGTGGACAATTATATTAATATAATGAAATGAATTTTATTAAATAACAACTAGTTAACAATTCACAGATAATAATACTAAATCTTTTTTTCATAACAGAAATAACCTGCAATGTATATAAATGTATTTTATAAACATTCAACGATTAGATTGTATTTTCTGATTGTACAAGAACTTTTCTTAAATTATAAAAAGCATGTACAAAATATGAAAACAATAATTTTGGAACATACAAATTAATTTCGTAACACAAATATTATTTTGAAAATATTTCTGTAGTTAATTAACAAAGAAAATCATTCTGAAAATTTTCTAACAAAAAAATTTGTCTTAAGATTTCTTTTTAAAATGATTTTAAATTTATTTAAAAAGTACATAAAGAGTAGTTAATAACTTCATAATAATCTGAAATAAATATAAACTCACACGGTTAATAAATGCAGAATATTGATTGAGCTAACTATTAAACGCACTAACCTTAAAATGACTTTTTCCCGCACTTGTTCTCTACAGACTCTATGGCAAACATATCTTAGGATACAATAATCACACTAGCAATAGCAGCACTTCAAATTGCAAGCCACTGGTGAACCAATAATGCATAACTCTTCTTTTTTATGGATTGAAATGAGAGAGAACCTTAACAGAAATTTTCTAACTGATTTTTTAGCAATTTAAATGACTAACAAGGCACTTATTTATACTAAATGAGTGGCAGCTAAAATTCAGTTAAAACCTATCCCAATAGTCATGTAATACCCCGCACTTTTATCGATATTTAAATTACCTAAATGGGTATAATTTGGTAATTTGAGTAATTTCGGTGAATAATAAATTTTGGAGTTTATTAGTGTTAGATGTTTATCGATGTGTTTCACATTGACTTTTGGGATCAAGTAAATGAGTTGGATTATTTTATTACATGTCGTAGTTGGGTGAAGCAATTAATGATAATATTTAAATTGGAAAAATCGTATTAAGATGTGTTGGGTTTAATTAGTGAATTGTAGTCAAGTGACTCGGATGGAGATTTTGAGTTCGCGGTTGGTTTTGGGATGGACGAGATAGTCAAATTAGAGTATCTGGGGGTAGTGTTTAGGTTCCGGTGATTTTTGGACTAGTAGGGACTCGTAATTTAGTAAACGAGTAATTTTTGGATTTATAAAGGATAAACCCTTATTTCTCTGTATATAAGGCATGAGAGAGTGGGATAAAGAAATAAAAGAGTAAAAAGAAAGAGGAGAATAAAGGAAGGAAGACAGGAAGAAGAAAAGGAGATTTTGGCTAAACTCCGTGGGATTCGACTCGAGGTCGTCAGATTTTATCCACGTGGCAAGTGTTTACTTGCTTTATTCTATTAAGAATAAATCTAATATTATAGTTGGTAGTGATAAACTATAAATATTTTTGGGATGGGTTTTCGTGATTGAAAACGGGTTTTTTAAAAGTTTAACGAATAAACCCCAGATAATATCCAATTTGAGAAACTTAGGAACTAATTGAAATTAGTTGTTGGTTATGGGTTGTAGGATGATTAGAACCCTTTTTATGTGTGTGTATATGGTTGTTTGAAGTTGTATGATGATAGGAGAGGAGATAAAAGCTTGGGGTGCTTTAATGGTCGAAATAGAGTCTCGGAGAAGAAGTTTCCCAGTTCGATCAATCAATCGACGACCAAGGGTCGATCGATCGACCCTATAAGTATTTCGATAGTTTCGGCTTGTTAAGTTTTAAATAGGATAAATTCCTAAATTAATAGTTTTTATCTTATTTATTTGAGGAAATAAATATCCAACTAGGGAAAATTATTCCTAGCCATTTAAGCGAGTTAATTGGGGTTAGGAAGGTGCAAAATGGGGTGGTACTTGATGTGTAGTTGTGAGGAAAATAAATTTTGGAGTTAGATATTAGGGGTTCCTAAAAATGGTGTGGGGACTTTTAAATTTTTATTTGAGTGAGACGTATACCTTGGGTTGATTGAAAGTAAAATCCAGGACTTATTGATTTAGGGGTGTTCGGGATGAATAACACTTGGGGTAGTATTTCGGTGGGCGATTTTACATATATAAATGTGCGAGTAGAAAATAAAATTATATGCCAATTATGTTTGAATAAATCCTAGGATGTGAATAGGATGGAAATTTAGGAAAGGGGCTAGAGATGCTTGAGCGGCTATCCGGTGTCGGTTGACGACTATTATTATAGGTGATGAGATACTTATGGAATTAAGATAAGTTGATAGTATACTTATCTAGTTAATAATAATTGGTATATTTGGAGAGTATATATAATTCCTTAAAAGTAATTAAGTTATGAGTTATATACTGAGTAATAGAATACTTATAAGTTTAGTATTGTAAGTGTGTGGATGCTTAATGTGGGTACCTCAATTTTCCACTTGGGCCAGACGAGTAGCCCAAATAACACGGGCCAAAGTCTGAAGGCCTCGCACATCAACCAATTCAAATTTTGACCCAGTCAGTTCCTAAAATATCTCTCCAGAGATATTTTAGGGATGGTGGACTAACGTGGAAGAGTCCCACTCCTCCACTCTTTGAAATAATATGTATATAACAAACCCTCCGCCCAGGATAGAGGTTATGCCTTATTTTCTGTAAAAGACTCCCGGGAGCAAAGAGAAATAATATATAGAGAACACCACCGTGGACGTAGGCCTTCTTGCCGAATCACGTACATCCTGTGTTGTGTGATTGTCATTCTTTTTTATTCATTATTTATTCTGGTGATTACTTTTATTTGTTATTTTTTTATGAATACATTTGTCACCACAATTGGCGTCATCTGTGGAAATGTTTGTTCTCCTTGTTAAAAGCCTTCACCAAAAAGAATTTGGAATGTCTGGTCATAGCAGCAATGCCCCTCAGACAGGGGATGTTCAAGAATATCTTACCCCTCACAGGATCAGATCTGAAGTTCGACATTCAGATCCTAGGGCTCGTACACAATGGTAAGCCTCAGAGGAAAGCCAAGGGCCAACCAGTTCCACACAGGTCTCCGGGATAATTGATGCCTATGAGGCCAGGCTCCGAGAGTAAGAGGAGGTCACTCGTAAGCAAGAAGCCAATAATTCTCATCTCAAAAGAATACTGGATATAATGGACAGAGAGATCTATTGTAACACTAGGCAACATCAATACCGTACTCCTATCCCTTAGGAGAGCAAGTCTCGCAGTCGAGGAAGGAGCCCTAAACGTGGATCTCAAAGGCTTAAGGGACTCAGATCAGATGATGACTTTCTCTAGCAATAGCAACCAGCTCACCGTTATAGGATCCCCACTCGAGAAGATGATGACATATGGAATTTGTTCCGAAGAGAAATGGACTAGCACCCATCCCATCGGGGTGCTAGATCTACCAGAGAGCTAGCCTGGTGAGCTCTCAGGACCTAGATAAAATATCCTTTCTCAAGGGAGATATAAGAAGAAGGAGCCCCCAAGAAGTTTACGATTCCTAAATTTAAAATGTACGGTAGAAAGACTGACACTATCGACCACGTTAGGCAGTACAGGCAGGCCATGACCCTCTCGAATCATAAGGACATCATAATGTGTCGAATCTTTCCATTGAGCTTGCACGATGTGGCCAAAAAGTGGTTCCAAAGACTCCCTCACAGATCCATCAGGAGCTTCGAGTACCTTCCAGAGCTCTTCACAGCTCTCTTCATTACTAGAAGCTCCCATCCGAATAGGATGGATGCCTTATTAACAATGACGAAAACGCCCCAGGAGAGACTCTCCATGCGGTAGGACACCTATAGTAATATATATATAAACAGGCATGAGAGAAAAGTAAACGGGTCAGAGCCCCAGTTGTGAAAATATTTAGCAAGTGTGTTAACCGTGCATAATAAATATCGGTGCACTTATTTCATAATTAAATTGGAATCGCACTCTCTTTGAACCCCAACTCGCCTCTCATCTAAAGGCACGAACCTATTTATGTCCTCAAATTTTAGTTAAATTACCCCCATTTATTAGCACAACCGAACCTATCATAGGCCTAGCCTATACCCACGAGATCTACCTTCCTATCATAACCCAAGAATCCACCCCTTTCTAAACACAATTAAGTATTTATTTTCAATCATATGTGCCTTATTAGGGTTAGTGGATTCAGGTTTATACTTTAATCAATTATAATTTAATAAGTTACCCAATGTGCATTTGGGTTGAAACATAGGATTTAATTTCTAATTAATAAGCATGGAGAATTATTATTGACACAACTTCCCTCCAATTTCAACGCTGCGCTGCGTTTCGTGCGTGGGGTGTCTCGCAAAGCAAAATCCAAACAAGGAACCACCCCGTTACACTACTACTTTTCAATGTCGATCCTGGAGATCCATTATGCCACACATAAATATCGACAGAACTTCTCTCTACTCTCAACAATGTACTACATTTTGTGCGTGGGGTGTCTCGCAAAGCGAAATCCAAACAAGGAACCACCCCGTTACACTACTCTTTGACAATGTCGATCATAGAGATCCATAATTCCGTACATACCATAATTGGCAGAACTTTTCTCCAATTTCAACACTGCACTACGTTTCATGCGTGGGGTATCTCGCAAAGCAAAATCCAAACAAGGAACCACCCCGTTACACTACTCCTGGACAATGTCGATCCTAGAGATCCATAATGCCATGTATACAATATTATACTACTACTACAACTAAGATCACCAGTAATATCCTTGGGATGATGTAACCGAAATATTCCTTAAATGCGATACATCAACCCCCATCAATCTAGTACACCATAATCATCCAATATGTACTCTACAAAGATTCTATATCTTTTCATCTATAGGATATATAAATATATATATAGGAATTTCATTCTAACCATATATATATACACACCATCATCCAATCCCATGACCATGTATACATACCATATATGATGTACAAAGACCATGCACAAATAAATACCCGACTATATATAGCGCTGATAAACTGCATCAATGCTATCATCTTCTTAGTTCCCGACTCACGTAGCAATACTAGGGCCACCATGGTGGGACTAAACGACACCCATCTCGTGGTAAACTCACGCACACGACGTCCCGGGAAGCGGTCATAGCTCCAAACCGGCAATGAGACGAAACATACCCACCAAGTCTCATCCCAAAAATAAATATATATATCATATAATAACACACAGGACGACTATGACCTGGGTAATATCCACACCCTGCATTTCTAGCCAGGATGCTCACCCTCTACGCGCGCAACTTCCCAATGATAGCATGAACGGGGTATGCTTAACCAAATAAGTATATATATCATTCACATGCATAATATATATACATCCATATGATCCAATCATATAATTAAACATTAAACCATCATATACGGTTTAAGTATCCATACCCCATATGTCCACAACATAAATATATCCATATTTTCATATCTATATAGATATATAAACATATATTCACATATCTATATATACAACTAATTCTCGTTCATAAGTATGAGATATATAAACTCGGCTATAAGTATACATAATCCTCGATATACAAGCCGTCACCACAATTTCCTTTAAATTTTACCTCGATATGTGAATATAATCTCTCACTTGAAACATATTCAATCATTTTTCCTATGATGAATAGTCTCCCAAAAATCATACTTATATATACCACATTAAGGTTATCACCCAAAATTTGGTGTAGGAAACCATTACTATACATACCATCTATATTCAAGAGCAAATCAATACCTCCAATACAAATTTCGACTAAAGGTATACACCTAACCAAAAGTCTACAAACCTCAACTTATTCCACTTTGTTTCAAGTGTTGGAATCCCATGTGATTATTTCCACCTAATTATGTGAAAACTATCCTAACTAGAATTATACAACCTCATATTCTAGTTGGTAGTACGATCCAGTCGTTCCCAAATTTTACCTAAGGTTCCATTGTTCGTGCGATCCCTTACTCCTATCGCATCACCAATTGTTACTTAATTTAAACATTTCTAAGGATTCGTGACCCCTCTCTCTCGTTAATCACCAATTATGACTTAATAGAATCCTATCGCTATAAGGGTTGAATATGAATATCGGCCTATAATTTCCCAACATACCTTCTCAACTCTCCCTCTAAGAGTTCTTAACCTCCCATCATATATATACTTACTTTTGGTCTATAATTAGGATACTCAACCCCATTGAGGCTTCTCACTATCTCCATAAACACAGACAACTCCTATGCACAGATATCTTATCCCAAACTATATCGAGAATTCCCATGATCCTAACATGTGAGAAACCCCTAATCAATCTCCACACTTATATCTCTTACATCATAAGAGAAAACCCCAAACCAACAAACCTATCCCAAAAGGGTTTGAATTCACTAAAGAGAAAAATCCTCAAAATGCTCTGTTTCCGAATTAATTCGGCCCCTCCGAATCGATTAGGCCCAACAGCGAATCGATTCGGCCCATCCGAATCGATTTGGTCCAAGGGACCTGAGAGTCTGCAACCTTCCGAATCGATTCTCCCATAGCGAATCGATTCAGCCCTAAAGACCTAAGGCTTCTGCAACCTGGAGAATCGATTCGGTGGGGGCGAATCGATTCGACCAGTTCAGAAAGCCACGAAAATGGTTGATTTTCTACAAACCCAAATTTTCCAAAATTCAAGTTATACCTATACTAGCCCTTAATCTTCAACCCCAACAAGATTTCCAACTTCAAAACTCATCCTACACCTAATCTCATCAATTTATTTCCCTTAAACCCAATTAAAATCTTCAATTTCAAGATGTAAACAAAAATTTAGGTTTCGATATTAATACCCAAAAATCAATTCTTTAAGCCACAAATTATGAAATCAAATACAAAAATAACTTATTTAGCAAGATTAAACACTTGCCTCAGATTTTTAGAGGTTGAATCGTCCTCGATGTCGCGTTTGGGCCGGAAATCTCCAAGTTTCTTCCTCTCTTTCTCTTCTTTTCTTCTTTCCTTCTTCCTTTTTTTTCTTTCTCTCTTTCTCTAATTGAGAAGGCTTAATCCGTAAACCTTTAAACCCCTTTAAAATAATAAACCCAATTTAAATGTTAATACACACTTTAAATGACTCGTTTACTCCAATTCGGGCCAAACTGACTTAAAAATATTCCGGAGCCGAAATAAAACCCAATGACAGTCATTTTGACTATCTCGACCCTTTCGGGATCGATGGTACCCTTAAAATCATCATCCAGAATACTTTACAACGTCCTATATTTTTGGACTTAAATTCCCAAATTTAAAATTCTCTGATTTAATTAAATTTTATTTTCCCAGAAATTTAATTTCTCAGTCTCCAAAGTCATGGGTTGTTACAATCTTCCCCCCTTACAAAAATTTCTCCCGCGAAATTTAAGATGTTCCTTGGACCTCTATATCATCTAGTCCTTACCTCAACCCTCAGGATCACTATGCCGATCATTTCTAGTTCTCACGTCGAACCATATAGATTTTTAAAATGAATAACTACCCGGGGGGCCCATACACCCCGTACCCGAGTTTCCACTCGTAGAATTATAATCAGGCTCCATTAGCCTCAAATCATAATATACTATCACCACTATAATCTATAAAAACATATTAAATATATAAAAGTTTGAAAATTCCCAATGGTTAAACTCTACTCAATTCCTGACGCTAGCTACCTTCATGCGGGGGAGGTCTCGCAAGCGAAATCCAAACAAGGAACCCTCCCAATACACTACTACGTAGCTAGGTCGGGGATTGAGATTAGTTGAACCAGGGCAAAGGTTTTATAAAAAGATTTTTATATTTTAAATACTGCCCGAAGGCCTACTTAACAATAAATAATATAAATAAATTTCGCGTCTTCCGACATGCCAAACAAACACCTTATGTTTAGGACACAAGGTCTCAACAAATACAACACTATAAATAATACCTTGTTCTCAAAACTAGCACATCTATGAGTTAACTTATCCGCTCAACATACACCTACTAAACTTTGAATATCACAAATCTAAAACTTCTTTACATTACATTAACGCCTTTCCACAATATAAGTCTCCCCTCTTAGGCGCACTATAATCACATGCCCTACCTGCCCATAAGACAAAAGTCTTATAGTCACTATTCAACGAACCTTGACATTCCTCACCTCCGGAATTCAATATTATAACTCTAGGCGTTCCCGTTAGTGCACAAAGTATGACTTAAACCCAAAGAAAGGTATTCAACCTTATACTTCCATAATCTAAATGTTTCACCTCATCCAAGGATCTCAATTCAGGACCCTCTACTTCTTCCAGGACAATCATTACTCCTAAACCTATTTCCCCGCAAGAGAAACATCTTCCCCAAAATCCTTCCTAACCATTTTGAAGGATACAACACGATGGCGACTATCGAAAATTCCCTCAGTCCTACATAACGAAACCGAGTCTCCAAATTCTTACTCCCTCTTCCTAGAAGGAGATAACCCTGATATTGGAACAACTCCACCCACCTTACATCGGTAAAAGTCACCAATACCAGGTTTCCTAACAAATGTTGAAGAATTTCTCAATCTAAACCTCCCAAGGACTACACTATATACCCCTCTTCAGACTTACTTTACTAAGTCCAAGGTTCGCCATTCGAGTAAATTCCCATTTTTACTCAACCACCTATTGAACACCCTGAACCACTGTTAGAGTTCTCTAATCTGTTCCTTTCCTAGAAGACATAATCTAGGTGACGTCTGATATGAAAGAAACTGCTATCAGAACGTCAATCAAGTGAATACACTTCATAGAAGAAGATAAGCGCAGTGAACACAACAGTCCTAATAGTAGGGCTTTATATCAAGAACGTTAACGGAAGAACGCAGAACTCTCGCACAGATCTTAAAGACTCTAGAACCTGATGCTCTAATACCATCTATAACACCCCGCTCAAAATAACAACGGGTGGCCAGCCTTATACTATATTAAATCAGGAGTTTCAGATGGTCCAGTCTCAACATCAACTGCCAGTACTATATAATATAGGACTAACTACCCAATATCATATAAGCGAGATGTTAAAATAAATTAAAACATACAACATACCATGACACAACACTATAACACTAGGAATAAAGGAAAGAAAGATGCAGGAAAGAACTATGATAAAAGAAATGCTATAATAAAATGATATAATTAACTACAACAGAATGTGATACAAAAAGTAGACCCGAATAAGTTGTCGGGTCACAGCAAATACAATAACTGGAATGGAATAAGTATAAACATGTATATAAATATCCCTTGGGTACAAACCCGATATACAACATGAATCCTACCTAGAATTTTTCAAGGGAGGAAGCGACTACATTCTACATCCCGCAATAGTCCGTACCTATCGCGGCTCGCAAGACTCTGAATAGAAAGTCATCCGGCATCCATGTGGTAGGACACCTGTAGTAATATATATATATATATATATATATATATATATATATATATATATATATATATATATATATATATATATATATATACATGCAGGAGAGAAAAGTAAACGGGTCAGAGCTCGATTTGTGAAAATATTTAGCAAGTGTGTTAACCGTGCATAATAAATATCAGTGCACTTATTTCATAATTAAAGTGGAATCGCACTCTCGTGGAACCCCAACTCTCCTCTCATCTAAATGCGCGCACCTATTCGCGTCCTCAAATTTTAGTTAAATTACCCCATTTATTAGGACAACCTAACCTATCATAGGCCTAGCCTATACCCACGAGATCCACCTTCCTATCATAACCCAAGAATCCACCCCTTTTCTAAACACAATTAAGTATTTATTTTCAATCATATGTGCCTTATTAGGCTTAGTGGATTCCGGTTTATACTTTAACCAATTATAATTTAATAAGTTACCCAATGTGCATTTGGGTTGAAACATAGGATTTAATTTCTAATTAATAAGCATGCAAAATTATTATTGACACAACTTCCCTCCAATTTCAACGATGCGCTGCGTTTCGTGCGTGGAGTGTCTCGCAAAGCGAAATCCAAACAAGGAACCACCCCGTTACACTACTACTTTTCAACGTCGATCCTGGAGATCCATTATGCCACACATAAATATCGACAGAACTTCTCTCTACTCTCAACAATGTACTACATTTCGTGCGTGGGGTGTCTCGCAAAGAGAAATCCAAACAAGGAACCACCCCGTTACACTACACTTTGACAATGTCGATCATAGAGATCCATAATGTCGTACATACCATAATTGGCAGAACTTTTCTCCAATTTCAACACTGCACTGCGTTTCATGCATGGGGTATCTAGCAAAGCAAAATCCAAACAAGGAACCACCCCGTTACACTACTCCTGGACAATGTCGATCCTAGAGATCCATAATGCCATGTATACAATATTATACTAATACTACAACTAACATCACCAATAATATCCTTGGGATGATGTAACCGAAATATTCCTTAAGTGCGATACATCAACCCCCATCAATATAGTACACCATAATCATCCAAGATGTACTCTACAAATATTCTATATCCTTTCATCTATAGGATATATAAATATATATATAGGAATTTCATTCTAACCATATATATATACACACCATCATCCAATCCCAAGACCATGTATACATACCATATATGATGTACAAAGACCATGCACAAATAAATACCCGACTATATATAGCGCTGATAAACTGCATCAATGCTATCATCTTCTTAGTTCCCGACTCACGTAGCAATACTAGGGCCACCATGGTGGGACTAAACGACACCCATCTCGTGGTAAACTCACGCACACGACGTCCCGGGAAGCGGTCATAGCTCCAAACCGGCAATGAGACGAAACATACCCACCAAGTCTCATCCCAAAAATAAATATATATATCATATAATAACACACAGGACGACTATGACCTGGGTAATATCCACAACCTGCATTTCTAGCCAGGATGCTCACCCTCTACGCGCGCAACTTCCCAATGATAGCATGAGCGGGGTATGCTTAACCAAATAAGTATATATATCATTCACATGCATAATATATATACATCCATATGATCCAATCATATAATTAAACATTAAACCATCATATACGGTTTAAGTATCCATACCCCATATGTCCACAACATAAATATATCCATATTTTCATATCTATATAGATATATAAACATATATTCACATATCTATATATACAACTAATTCTCGTTCATAAGTATGAGATATATAAACTCGGCTATAAGTATACATAATCCTCGATATACAAGCCGTCACCACAATTTCCTTTAAATTTTACCTCGATATGTGAATATAATCTCTCACTTGAAACATATTCAATCATTTTTCCTATGATGAATAGTCTCCCAAAAATCATACTTATATATACCACATTAAGGTTATCACCCAAAATTTGGTGTAGGAAACCATTACTATACATACCATCTATATTCGAGAGCAAATCAATACCTCCAATACAAATTTCGACTAAAGGTATACACCTAACCAAAAGTATACAAACCTCAACTTATTCCACTTTGTTTCAAGTGTTGGAATCCCATGTGATTATTTCCACCTAATTATGTGAAAACTATCCTAACTAGAATTATACAACCTCATATTCTAGTTGGTAGTACGATCCAATCGTTCCCAAATTTTACCTAAGGTTCCATTGTTCTTGCGATCCCTTACTCCTATCGCATTACCGATTGTTCCTTAATTTAAACATTTCTAAGGATTCGTGACCGCTCTCTCTCATTAGTCCCCAATTATGGCTTAATAGAATCCTATCGCTATAAGGATTCAATATGAATATCGGCCTATAATTTCCCAACATACCTTCTCACTCTCCCTCTAAGAGTTCTTAACCTCCCATCATATATATACTTACTTTTTGTCTATAATTAGGATTCTCAACCCCATTAAGGCTTCTCACTATCTCCATAAAAACACACAACCCCTATGCACACATATCTTATCCCAAACTATATCGAGAATTCCCATGATGCTAACATGTGAGAAACCCCTAATCAATCTCCACACTTATATCCCTTAAATCTTAAGAGAAAACCCCGGACCAAAAAACCTATCCCAAAAGGGTTTGAATTCACTAAAGAGAAAAATCCTCAAAATGCTCTGTTTTCGAATCGATTCGGCCCCTCCGAATCGATTCAGCCCAACAGCGAATCGATTTTTCCCCTCCGAATTGATTCGGTCCAAGGGACCTGAGAGTCTGTAACCTTTCGAATCGATTCGCCCCTAGCGAATCGATTCGGACCTAAAGACCTGAGGCTTCTGCAACCTGGTGAATCAATTCGTTGGGGGCGAATCGATTCGGCCAGTTCAGAAAGCCACGAAAATGGTTGATTTTCTACAAACCCAAATTTTCCAAAATTCAAGTTATACCTATACTAGCCATTAATATTCAACCCCAACATGATTTCCAACATCAAAACTCATCCTACACCTAATCTCATCAATTTATATCCCTTAAACCTAATTAAAATCTTAAATTTCAAGATTTAAACCAAAATTTAGGTTTCGATATTAATACCCAAAAACCAATTCTTTAACCCACAAATTATGAAATTAAATACAGAAAGAACTTATTTAGCAAGATTAAACACTTGCCTCAGATTTGTAGAGGGTGAATCATCCTCGATGTCGCGTTTGGGCCGGAAATCTCCAAGCTTTCTTCCTCTATTTCTCTTCTCTTCTTCTTTCCTTCTTCCTTTTTTTTCTTTCTCTCTTTCTCTAATTGAGAAGGCTTAATCCGTAATCCTTTAAACCCCTTTAAAATAATAAACCCAATTAAAATGTTAATACACACTTTAAATGACTCGTTTATTCCAATTTGAGCCAAACTGACTGAAAAATATTTCGGAGCCGAAATAAAACCCAATGACAGTCATTTTGACTATCTCGACCCTTCTGGGATCGATGATACCCTTAAAATCATCATCTAGAATACTTTACAACGTCCTATATTTTTGGACTTAAATTCCCAAATTTAAAATTCTCCGATTTAATTAAATTTTGTTTTCCCCAAAATTTAATTTCTCAGTCTCCAAAGTCATGGGTTGTTACATCCCTCTAGTTGACTTCGCTGGAAAAGTAACTATCGCTATGGGAAAGACTGTACTGCCAGTAAGGGCATGAAGTATCTCCAAGATGATTGAGTTTCGGGTAGTCGACATTGACTCGCCCTACCAGGGTATCCTCGGTAGAGGATGGAGGAATGTGATAAAGGTCATTCCTTCGACCTACCATCCGAAACTCAAGTATGTGACTGAGTGAGGAGTGATGGAGATCCATGGAGATCAAGCGATGGCAGGAAGGTGCTTCATAGAAGCCATCCGCCCAAAACCAGAGAACAAGGTCGAGAAGGCCAAGGAGAAGGTTGAAGAACAGGAAGGTTTGATACCTTCAAAATATGGAAGACCTGGAGTGGAGGAGACCAGGCTCCCCCCCCCCCCCCCCCCATCTAAGTGGGTCGTTGAAAACCTGGAAGAGGTCGCAGCCGGTGGTAGCAAAAAATACAGGATGTTCTTGATTGGAGCCTTTTCACAGATCAAGAAAAGAAGGAATTGACGATTCTTTTGAGGAACAATTTGGATATTTTTGCATGAGAACCATAAGAGATGCCTGGAATTCACCCTAGTGTGGTTTTTCATCGATTGCACGTCAACCCGACCTTTAAACCAATCACACAGAAAGAATAACAAACTGCACCTGAGAAGGCCAAGGATGTAGAGATATAAGTGGAGAACCTGTTGGATGCAGGATCCATACGGGAAGTTCAATTCCCTAAATGGCTGTCCAACCTAGTAGTGGTTCGAAAGAGTAATAGGAAATGGAGAGTTTGTATTGACTTCAGTGACCTTAACAGGGTGTGCCCTAAGGATAGTTTCCCTCTTCTAAAGATCGACCAGTGTCTGGACGCCACAGCAGCTCATAAAAGAATGAGTTTCCTAGACGCATACTCTGAGTACCACCAGATTCCTCTGTACGTACCAGATTAAGACAAGATAGATTTCATCACTACCGCCAGATTATATTATTACAGAGTTATGCCCTTTGGGATAAAAAATCCAGGGGCAATCTACTAGCGATTGGTCACCAAAATGTTTAAAGACCAAATGGGAGATACTATGGAGGTCTACATCGATGATATGCTTGTTAAGAGCAAGCATAAAGAAGACAACCTCTCAGACCTATCAAGGACCTTCAAAAACCTCAGGAAATACCGAATTAAGCTCAATGCAATTAAGTGTTCCTTCGGTGTCAAGTCAGGAAAATTTCTCAGGTACTTGGTTAGCGAGAGATGCATTAAAGCCAACTCGGACCAGATTGACGCAATCATTATGGTTCAGCCCCCCCCCCCCCCTCATGATAAGAGACGTATAGAAGCTCACAGGTATGCTCGCCGCCTTGAATCGGTTCATTAAGAAGTCATCCAAGAAGTGCCAGCCATTTTTCCATCAATTGAAGAAAATCAAAACTATAGAGTGGAGCCCGGATTGCTCAAAAGCATTAGAGGAGCTCAAAGCTTATCTCAGCAAACCACCCTTGCTCATAATACCTTAAGAAAAAGATCCCATGTACTTGTACCTTGTAGTTTCTAGCCGCGTTGTTAGTTTTACATTGGTATGCGAAATAACAGGAATCCAACACCCAGTCTACTATGCGAGGAAGACCCTCTTGGACGCCGAACAACGATAACTACCACTGGAAAAGATCACATTTGCACTAGTGGTAGCCTCGAGGAAATTGAAGAACTACTTCAAAGCTCACTATATCATCGTTCTTACATCTCACCCCCTTAAATCAGTCCAACTAAAAGTAGATTTGTCCATCAGACTATCCGAGTGGTAAGTCGAGCTCGGGAGCTTTGACATCCAATTTTAACCAAGGAATGAAATCAAGGGCTAGGTCCTCGCTAACTTCATCTCAGAATTCATAAGAGAACATCCTCATAATCAACTTCAACTCGTTGGTCAGAAGGAAGATCACTCGGCGAAGGTGTTTGATGATTGTTCGTTGACGGAGCTTCCAACTCTAAAGGGGCAAGAATAAACATACAATCCTCGAGCAAGCAATCAGACTTTGATTTGAAGCCTCCAATAATGAAGAAGAGGGTGAAGCATTAATAGAAGGACTGCATAAGGCATAAGCATTGGCTACAAAACAACTTTAGGTGTTCGATGACTCACAGCTGATCTCCAATCAGGTAAGTGGAGACTTCAACGCAAGGGATGAGAGAATATCGGCCTACCTCGCCATAGTGAAAAAGTTAATGTCTAACTTCGAACAAGTCAGCATCCAACAGTTTTCTAGAGGGAAAAAAAATCATGCTTACGCTCTAGCAGCCTGAAGCTGAGTGATCAAATTTGACTTGAAGAGGACGATTCCGATCGACTTCCTCACCCAGTCGAGCATTAACCAATGCAACGAGCAACGAAATATAGGTCATGTTTTCCAAATTGAACCAGCCCCGAGTTGGATGGACCCCTTGATGGATTATTTGATGGATGGTGACCTACCAGATGATAAAAGGCCACACATCAGATTAGAGTCAAAGCTGCTCACTTTCACTTATCTCCTAAAGGTAAATTATATAAGAGGTCTTTCACTGGACCTTACCTCCAATGCGTTTAACCAAAGGACATCGATTAAGTTTTGCACGAGATCCATGAGGGAATCTATGGAAGTCATATTGGGGGCAGGTTGCTAGCCTTTTGAGCAATAAAGGAAGGCTACTTGTGGCCATACATGCAGAAGGATTCTGGGATATATGCTCGTAAGTGCAAAAAATGTCAACTACACGCTGCTATGGTTCATCCACCCGCCAGTGACCTAAAATCACTTAGCATCCCCTGGACTTTCGTTCAATAGGGAATGGACATCATGGGCCCTCTCCCTATCGATGTCGGTAATCGCAAGTATTTATTGTTCGTAACAGACTACTTCACCAAATGGATAGAGGCAGAGCCACTAGCAAACATCAGGGATGCGGATATGATAAGGTTCATTGGGAAGAATATTATTACCATCTTTGGGATACCCAAGACCATCATCACTGATAACATAACCCAGTTCGAGAGTGGCCTCTACTAGGGTTTCTGCAACAACCATGAAATCAGACACCACTTTAGCTCGGTGGCATACCTGATTAATAAAACATAGTTTGGTAGTGGCATTCTATGAAGTGTTAATTTGTGCACCTTTTCCAAATGACGGTATCCCCTCTTAACACATATAAGTAGGGTTTACCCTCGTCACGTTCTCATTGTTTAACATGAATAACCTGTTAGCATTCCCCTGGAAATATATGAAGCCCTACAGGCGACCCTTAGGTGGCTCGACCAACTCAAAATTGGTCTCCAAATAATGTTTGTCTCAAAAACCCTGCTCGGATAGAACATATAACACCATGTGTCTCCTCTTTATTGATACACTTAGGCCTAAGGGAGTGTGACGACACAGCCTAAAAGGTAAAGTGGGGGAAAATGTTATCTTATAAGCATATTCGACTGGGAGGATACTCACGTAATAAAACAACTCTAGTCGGCTAAGAAAAGCCCAAGATAATCAAACAAGAAATTAATGAAGTGGACAATATACAACACATGTTTAGTCGGTAAATCGCCCAAAACATAATTATTTTATTACTTCATTGCATTTACAAAGAATTACATTGGTTGAATTAAATAGATCCTAATGAAGATTAGGCCTCCGAGCAAGATAGTCATCTACTTTTACTCTTTAGCCATCGTCTGGGTGAGGAGATAACTCCTCCTCGACTTCATTTTCATCTGGTTCCAGTAACTCCCCGGGGATAGCATCTATGGGGACCCACTGGTCATCCCACCTGAAAGGGTTAGGCATCAGATTCTAAGGGTAGATCTCATGACGATACCAGAGTACTAAATTCCTGGGGATATTTATCTCCCTGAGAGCATTCAACCATCCCCTAATAATGGATATCTCTTCGAACTTTGCCATCCTTGTCGGAGCATCTGTCCAATCCTGATCATAACCATTAGCCCACACTAGCCGAGGACCTTTCTTGAGCAGATGCCTCAGTAGTGTAACATATCTTTAGAGCCCAACAACTATCACATATGCCCGATGAACATATCCTTGAAGCTCACCAATCTCCCTAGTTAAACCACGGTCATCAGTACCAGCTCTTCATCCAGCCGATGAAGAGGAACCATGTAAAACCTGAGGAGTAATGCTAAGCGCATTCTCCCAAAGTCATAAGACTTCTCACCTCAGAGCTTCGTTCTCTTACTGAAGCATCTTTCCAATTTGATTAACCTTCGAGCCATATAGGAGCCTTGCGTTCAGAGCATCCACCTCTTCTTATATAGAAGCACCTATTTCGTCCATATCTTGGAGCCTATCCTTCAACTTGGAAACGAGAGCTGACTGGTCCTCATAATCCTTATTCCTTGACCGAAGTGATTTACAAATCTTTACAAATCCTTGCGTACCTGATTGCTCACATCAGGACCAAGAATCTTTCCCAGTTGAGAGGTAGCAGGTATATATGCATCAACATCAATCAGCTATAATCCATACAAGCATTAAAGAGAAAATAAATCAGTATGCAGAAAGGAAAAATATTTCATTTCATTAAAGAAAAGGTTCCAAGTACATCAGTGAAAGAAAGGAAATAACAACAAAAGCAAACAATATAAGAAGTTCCCCAAGAAAAGCTAGCTGGCAACCTCAGTATGCTCTGAGATCGCTGGTTACTTCCCCTTAACTGAAGAAGCTCTAGGCGCACCTCCCTCATACGGAGCAGTTAGCAGTCCCTGGTTGAGGGGCACTTCAGCAGTGGGGGTCAGAATAGCAGGGGCACCCTTATTGGCAGCAGAAGGAGCCACCTCATCCATAATAGTCTTAGGTCCAGGATCATGCTCGTCGAAGAGAGGAGAATAAATGTCCACCTCAGTAACCAGAAGAGCTTTATTCCAGCCCTTCTTGAAGTTCAGTATGCTGATGTAGCTTATCTAAGCATCAGCACCCTCGTATGTAGTAGTCTACCCGACATTGTACGAGCTCTCCTTAATGGTGGCAGCCTCGGATTCCAACTTCTTCACCTTTTATGCAAGCACCTTATTCTCCTCCACCACAGCTAGCTTACTCGTACAGACCAAGTCATAGGATGGCCTTAACTCCACGAGCTCTTTTATCGCTGCCTCTTTCACTCGATTAGCTTCAGTTACAGCGAGATCGAAAGACTTATAGGCAGTATTGGTAGTCTTCAAGCTAGCCTCCAGCTCAGCATTTTTCTTCTCCACATCGACATTCCTTTCACCGGATCTTCGCGACTGCAGTAGAGGATGACGAAGTAGGTCACAAACTGCAAATAGGAGAAATATTAGAAAGAGAAGCATTAAGCAGAATATTATGAGAATAGAGAAGAGAAATCAAACTTACCAAGGCTAGCCTCTGACTCGCCTTCAGACTTAACTGTTCCATTCCCATCGCCTTTGACGATCAGTTTGTAAAATTGCTCTTTTGAGCAGCGTAGGAGCCAACTGGGGAGAAAGGGCAATAGAGGTCCCCTTAGGTAAAGTGGGCATGGGCACCAGAGCTTGCCTATCTTCGTCCTCACATCATCTCCCCTCTTATCCTCTTTCCTTTCTTTCCTCTCTTTCTTTCCTCCACCTTATTTCTCTCCTCCACCTTCTTCCTCTCCTCCTCTTTCTTTCTCTCCCTCTATCTCAACTTCTCTTCCTCCTTCTTCTTTTTCTTATCCCACTCATGGGTAGTAGACTGAGAGATAACAACAACATCCTCACTACCAGGCTTCTGCTTCTTCTATAGGGGAGAGAGAAGCACATCATCATCATCATCATCGTCTCAGATTAAATTCTTCTTGGGAGGAGCCATGTCTTCCTCGCTGGAACTACTTGGATCCCCTGAAGACTCTTGAACTTTTGAACCCTCTTCCGAACTAGAATATTATTCACTACCAGATCTTTCCTTACTCGAACTTCCTTCAGCACTTCCCCTATTAGCACCCTCGTTCTCCTTACTAGAAATGTTTTCTTTTTTGTCCAATTGGATGGGGTTGGAAGCAACCTCTTCGATGATGTCTAGCTTAGGAATGCTATCCACAGGTCGCGCAATGATACTGGACCTAATGTTCTTGTATTCTAGAAGGAACACCATTGATCGAGGATGTTCATTGTCAACTAAGAGTTCCCTGATTTTCCAGGCTTTGACCAACTCAGTAGCTCAAACCTCATTGAGAGCATGCTCCGAGTTCTTTGTCTTCACTTAAAAGATTGAGTGAAAGATATGAGAAAAATCATGCAAAAATAGAGGATCAATGACAAGAATAAGAGTTATGCCTACCAATAAACTCCTCCTTATAAAAGGGGATCACTTATCTCCTAGACCTCGACCCTTCGCTATGGGGAGGGAACTGCAAATTTCTGGTAATAAACCCCTCATGCCAGTAGTCCTTGTGGGAATCAGGTATATTTACTACCAATACCCTATCAGGACTCCTGGCCTTGAGGTAAAGAAGCCCAGAGCTTTTTCGAGAAAAAGAGTAGCAAAAGAAGATTTCAGCAAGCCCTATATTGGTTCCATAGAGCTGATTAATTATATGCACACCATTAATAATTTTCCAAACATTGGGCGACGAGCACTGTGCAGGAACGATATCAAGGTAACCAAAAAAATGCGAAACAAGTCATTTGGGGGAACAGTAAGACCCCCATGGGATAGCAAGAAGACCTGTATCTAGTGGTCGTCCTCAATGTCTCTGACATTACAAGGGACAGGGGCGGATTCAATGTCTACGCAGTAACATATATGAAGAAAAACCCTAGTAACATATATGAAGAAATTCCAGCAGGAAATTAGAGAAAAGAAGTGATAAAGACTTACGAAGTAAGATTCAGCTTGGGACGAGGCAAAGTCACAAGCAGGGACGATGGGAAGATGCGAAAAAATCTTGAAGATGGAAGATGACACCTGGGAGTAAGAAGAGCTACAGTAAAATCTTGGAAAATTGAGAGAAAATGGAGAAGTTTGAAGCGACGTCTAGAGAATGCCATTTCAAAGTTCTTTAAACCTTCCTAATCATGATGCACCGGTAATAAGGCGATCTGCCGCCTAAATCAATTCAAGAAAGGCGCTTCACCCCAAGAGTGTTTCGTAATTCACAAAAGTGGCATTAAGGAAAATCATTTAAAATTATTGATCCAAAATTGTGACCCAAGAACTATAGGGGAAATTGTGGGTACCTCGATTTGCCACTTTGGCCCAGACTAGTAGCCCAAATAACATGGACCAAAGTCTGAAGGCCCCGCGCCTCAACCAATTTAATTTTTGACCCAGTCATTCCTAAAATCTCTCTCCATAGATACTTTAGGGATGGTGGACTAACGTGGAGGAGTCCCCCTCTTCCACTCTTCAAAATAATATGTATATAACAAACCCTACGCCCGGGGCAGAGGGTGTGCATTATTTTCTGTAAAAGACTCCCCGAAGCAAAGAGAAATAATATACAGAGAACACCATCGTGAATATAGTCCTTCTTATCGAACCCGTACATCATGTGTTGTGTGTGATTGTCATTCTTTGTTATTCTTTATTTATTCTGGTGATTGCTTTTATTTGTTATTTTGTGATGAATACATTTGTCACCACACTTAGATACTATTATGAATGTAAATATTTGGGATTATTGGCTATCGCTATGAGAGTTTGGGAATATTTTATATATATATATATATATATATATATATATATATATATATATATATATATATATATACTTGGGTATGCCCATGCCTAAAGGCACGATGAATTTTTTTTAAGTGTACGCCATTGATTGGACCATACGGTGTATGTATTTATGTATGTATGTACATATATGGTTCAATCAACGACGTACAAATATTATCCGAATCTGACGAAAGGATACGGATATGAATAGTTAATTTTGTATCCGAGCGAATACGGATACAGATAGTGAATCCAAATAGGGGATATAGATATGAATAGGGATAACATGGTACCCGCTCTGTATCCATCCGTTTACCACCGTGGTACGAACCTTTTATGTCAAACTTGTTTTACAACACATAATTGTAAAAAAAAATTAAAAATTGGACAAACATTCATGTGTGTATAACTATTTAACATGTTTAATCCATGCCTAAAGGCACAAAGATATTCAGAAAAAGTATCATAATGACAACAAAATAAGGATCAACACGATTTAATTTTAATATAAATAAGTTAAAGTTTTTAAAAAAATGACAAAATCTCATTTATTAAGGCCTTATAGTACTTCACGTGGTTTCCATCATAAATAAGTAAGGATGCTCATCCGTCCTAGTAAATATTCCCAATTTTAGAATACTCGTAACAAAATCAAACAACGAATAACAACTGAATGAGGAATATAAGCATAATGCATCATCACAACGTTTTAACAATCTAAAGGACACAAATTAGTTTGTCATCCATTTTCCATAATATGTATTACTAATACTATAAGTCCTCAATTTATAAATTCCCTACTACCAATTACTTGTAATAATCAATACAATATTGTGATGTGATATTGTTCCACTATAGACATTAATTATAATGGGCATCACTTCTTGGCACGAATAGGCAAGAAGAGTCATTATTAATATTTTGTATGTAAGTTTCTTTTTGTTATGAGTAGATTTTGGAATTAGTGTGGTTCAAGACAACATAGGGAATAAATGGTCGGGTGAAAATTTTATTTAGTAGAAAATGATTTGTCATGATTACTTTTGATACTAATTCAATAAAAAAAAGTTATTTTACGGCATAATTTTTATGATATCCTCTGTCACCCTTTTTTCTAAATATGCTAAGGAAATAAAAAAATTATGTAAAACAATTATTATATGCAATTTAAAAAAATATGTTATGATAAGAAAACCCCTTTTTCTAAATATGCTAAGAAAACTCTTAAAAATCATCATCTTATCAAAAAAATTAAAAAACTCTTTTAAAAATTAAAATCTTCTATTAAATTAAAAGAAAGATTTTATAAATATAAAAAGTATTTATAATTAAACAATACAATGTTTTATTTAGTCATTTTTTAAAGCACACTTATAATATTTTTTTTCAATTATACGGTCTAAAATTGGATGTGTACATCCATTTATTAAGGTTACAATTCAACCATCAATTGATATATACATCGGAAACAAATCAACAATAAATCATATATAATTCATAAACCATAAAAATTGAATCGTAATAAAGAAAATTAAAGAAGCTAACAATACAATGCAAGTTAGCTACAAACTGGCAGAAAACTTCTTAAGACAGTAACTATCTATGTCCCTCAGAAAAGAGAAACCTTTATTTCTATGAGGTGAAGATATGCCTCTTCCTAAGTTGAACACAGTATCACCACATATAGTTGGTTCGGTAGTACATATGATAGGAACTTTGCGATGAGGATGTCTCTATTTTGTGAAGTGTATTACTGTGTAATCAATTTTAATATAGTTGATGGGAGTTGGTACAACAGGTACATTGAGTCTTGTGCTTGTCCTTTATCATAAGAAAAAGCATGCAAGAAAGATCATCTAAAAAATCAAAAACATAACTATTAGTAATGATAAATAAATTAATCCAATAGTACCAAATATCAAAAATTAAAATTCTAAAACCAAAAACTCGATAAGAAAAGTGAAAATTTGAGAAACAAATATTGCGTCTAACATCTTTCTTCATCAGTGATATACAAAATCAACAAAATCAGACAGTAAAATGAAACCCAAAATGAAACCCAAATGAAACCGAAAGCAAATAAAACAAACATATAAAAAACCAAAAAGGAAACCCATTTCTTGGAACCTAAAAAACATCAAAATCGAACCCCTTTAGATAAAAGGCACCAAATCAACAAGCTTTTACCTGTGTGGGGAAATAACTGCAAAAAAAAAGAAGATAAACGTTGTGTATGAAAAAAAGACTTGGGAGCAGGAATAGAAGAAAATAATCGCTGAACACATAAAGACCAAATTGATAATTTTTGTAGGAGAGCTGTCACGACATATGCTAGCATTGTGAGAAGAAAAAAATTCATAAAAAATTACATATGATTGGGCTTGGTCAAAAAAATATAAAACCCATAAAACTCAGCACGAAAAACTGTGAACGCATACTTTGAACAACATCCACCAAAACCAACAGCACAAACAACCGTTAGATCTGGTGAAGCTCGTAGACCTAAAACGGTAGCGTTGGCTATGGTGAAAAATAAAATGAAAGTTGCTGCGAAATAAAATGAAAGTTGTTGCACCGTCAAACATCACCTATAGCGGCACCGTCAAACATCAAAGCTGCTGCAAAATAAGAATTACGCAAAATAAGAAAAAACGCAATAGGTGAGTTCTTTTAGATTACCCGTGTGTGTAAACCATTATAAATCTGAATTTTACCTATGTAAACCATCATAGTAGAAATCACAGTCACTCGGGTCACAATCTCTATATCTATAACAACCAACATAAAAATGCAACCCCTCAAAAAAACCCAAATAAAAAAAAATACTTAGAATGTACCTATTGCCAGTGGTTGAAACCTAAACTACACAGTAGAGTGAGGTGGGAGGCGACTGGTGACGTGGGTGGCAGCGGGAGAGGAATGGGTTGGGGTTGGATTTAGTGGGTGTACGATTTACTACCTGGTGATGTTGAAGGCACCGGAGCCCAACCTTCTACACTCCGAAAAAATGGCAATGAGCCCAACCTTCAACTCCCAAAAAATTGTGATGTAGCTTCACAATGTCAGCAGGTGCCAACACCCCAAACTCGAAAACGAAGTTAGTTAGTCTCCTCACATCGATCTTAGTAAAAAAAAATCAAAAACAAAAAAACTTAAAAAAAGATGGAGAAATCCCCTTACATCCAGACTCATATGGCCATCTTCTTTTGGCTCATTTGTGTTCTTGGGGACTCAGAAATCCCCAGCTTCTTCAGACCCACAACGGAATTTGTGTTCTTCAGACCCACAATGGTGCACCTGCAAAAAAGAAAAGCCAATGCAAAGATTAAACAAAATCAAAAGAAATCAGTAAAAGAAAATAAAAAAGTCAAAAAGTTTTATAGAGTACCTAAGCTTATTCGTGAAAAATCGTTACCCAGTAACAAATGTGGTGCTTTCTTCACTGTTGAGAGGAACCCAAATAAATTAGTATATTGGGAGAGAACACGGTGCTGGTTTTTGGTAATATGTCGATAGAGAGAAGCATGGGTAGGAGGGTTAACTTGGGATGTGTGCCCAGAAGCATGCATTTCAAATTAAAGCTGGGATCAGCTAGTTGTATCATTTCCCATGCTTCTCGAGCCAAACAAATGTACGGTAATGGATGACTTAAAAGGTGGGACTAAACGACGCGTGTTGCATATTTATCCATTAAATTCAAACCCTTAAAAATTAAGCTGGCCATCAGTTGGCAAAGAAAAGAAACAAAGATAAAAAGTCCCTCTTGAATTTTAAAGGGTAAAATAGGAAGTGAAGAAAAATTTATAAAGATGACATCACTTTTTAATCTTATGACATATACAAATTTCCTATTTTATTATTATTATATATATATATATATATATATATATATATATATATAGAGAGAGAGAGAGAGAGAGTGGATCTCATGAGGACCTCTGTTTACATACGCTGGCGCGGATAAATTTTGATAAAATAGTAAAAAAACTATCTTTGAGATAATTTTTTATATAGTTTTTAAACATTTCACTAGGGCCTTATAAAAAAAATCAGCTCAAAATGAATTTTTTTACTATTTTAAAAAAATCGGTCAAACTTTGTTAGTTTTTAACAACTTAAAAACTGGCAAAGTTTGACTGATTTTTTTTAAAATAGCAAAAAAATTTATTTTGAACTGATTATTTTTTTATGGTCCTATTGAAATGTTTAAAAATATTAAAAAAAATCACCTCAAATTTTTTTTTTTTTACTATTTTAAAAAAGTGGTCCTCATTCAAGGTCCTCAAATTGGGATCTCACTTGATCCTTTCCCTGTATATATATATATATATATATATACACACAAAAGTTGTTAAAGTATATATATGTGATGATACGAATAAATATATCTATGTGATTGGTACATTTGTATTTTATATTTTCTCTAGTGCGATCCAGAGACGTTGCGCGATGTGGGTGAATCCCCTAGATTGAGGAGCACGGAGATTATATCCCCATGTCATACTGTCCCGTATACGAGTGCGATGTGTGTATTCCACTTGCAGGAGGGAACATGACCGCTTCCACCATTGTGTATATTTACCACGACCATGAGTGAGTATGGCTTGGTACCATGGTTGAGTGAGTAAACCCGGATTGGGATAGTCACTATGAGACTGCATCCTCGAGTTATAGCTCGGTGGGATGGTTATTATACTTATGATTGTAATAGGTATAGTTATAATTGTTGCGTATAGTATATTGCTTGCATATGAATATGAGAAATCATATAATATAGACTTGTGTAAAGTGTAAGATGAATAAGGTATTATTATTATTCCGGGAGATTCTTATCCGGA
The DNA here is from genome assembly GCA_949130495.1 of Sambucus nigra. Taxonomy (NCBI): domain Eukaryota; kingdom Viridiplantae; phylum Streptophyta; class Magnoliopsida; order Dipsacales; family Adoxaceae; genus Sambucus; species Sambucus nigra. The sequence goes on along the minus strand of OX422215.1, from coordinate 316,265,346 downwards.
TTTAAATTATGATTCGTATATTAAAATGAGAATTCTATATACGAGATTTTATATGATAAAGTGAAAATGACATTTTTAAACTAGTAAAAGTTTTGGAATATGAACGGTATATATATATATATATATATATACCGTTCATATTCCAAAACTTTTTGAATATTTATTTAAAAACATGTTATGTTACTATTAAAGTGACTTCAATAATGTTTAAGTTTTTATTCATCTGAATTATTAATGCATTATAATTTTTAAATATTAATTGCATAACTTGACATATAGTTAACTAATAATAATATAAATACAAAAAAAATAATAATGTTTGATTATAAATGAAGATTGCTCATGACCCAACTTTTCTTCTACGAATATTCTAGGGATACAATGAAAAAAAAAAGAAAATACTGTATCCACCTTTACGGTGCCTTCAGACCTCAAGACCTCGGGATCTTGAATCTATAGAATGAATAAGAAGGATTTTTTTATTAGAAACTCTTGAAAAGGTTAGAGTATTTTAAAATCAAAATGAAAATAATATATAAATTACATTGAAAAAAATGAGAAAAATAGTAACATAACATGTTTTTAAATAAATCAATATTATAATAAGTTTTAAAACAAAAAAATGACATACATTTATGAATTATAAAAAGACTAAAGGATAACCAATAATTAGGAGTTATGACTTTGAATTACGCATGGTTAAACATTAGAATGGACACGATTATTAAGCAATTGCCCAATATGATGAATAAAGCTGACCCCGCATAGTCGAGCAATGTATAAATTGGTTCACTCTGAAGCATACTTTATACTTGATAAAAATAAAACATTAAGAGTACTACATGATCTAACAAACTAAGTAGACCATATAAATTATCAAAATAGTCACTCTATCTCCAATTAAGAGTACTATGATCACTCATGTAGTCTTCTTTAAGGATCAACAACGCCTTTTGTCTTGCTTTGGTAACACGACTCGAGGTACATCTTTGTCTTGTTTAACTACACACTAAACTTATTGCACAACTATAGAGAAACAACATAGTAGTTCATTGAATACACCAAAAGCAATAGATCCTGAAAAAATAAGGAGTGAATGTAGAAGTAGAGTTATAAAATGAGATGTGAGAATGAATGTCTGATAATCCAATTGTAAAGCAAGTAGTTTTCCAAATGAGTCATTTTAAAATGTTTAATAAACCAAGAGAAATTACATTACAATGTGAACAAAACCATGTCAAAAGAAAGTACATATCACGATTCTCTAATTTGTTGAGATTAAACTCGACAGCTACTCTTTCCAAGAATTTAGTCATTACTATAGTTAGTTTTGAGGTTTAAGAAACAATTATTTATTCTATTTGTAATTCTTAAAATCAAACATATGTGATGTGTTTAAATCTACTATATATTTTGACATTTATGAAAAATTAAAAGAAGAAAAGACGCATTTATAATGTTTACCTATCCTATTTTCCCCTCGATAAACCCCTCACCTATTTTGAACTGTTGACCTCTCTTTGAATAATGTGGATCCCAGTACTTCCACCCGAGCATATTCCAGGACTATTGTCCAAGGCTTGTTACAGTTGTTGCTGTAGTGACTAAATATGAGCCAATTTAATACATTTACTAAAATACGAGTCAATCAAATGCACAGTTAAACAAATAATATGTTTATGCTTGCTAGTGTAGTGATACATAGCCAGTGGGACCTTTCATCTAAAAATGGGAAACTATTGGGCATAAGGTATGATGGACATTACAAACAAGAAAATAAATCAAAGATAATTAAGAAAATAAATTTGCATCTTTACTGGTTTGTTGTCAAACGCGTCCAAAGAACTGTTCCAAGGATGAAGAGGACAAAATATTGGAAGTGGTCCATTCAGGTTTGATTGATGGAACATGAAGCTTTAATTTGATGAACCTCGCCAAATGATGAATTATTTCAAGATTTGTGTCAATATGCCAATTTGGGTCCAGTTTCTGAGTGAAAGACATCATCCCAATCTTTGTCATACAAAGATAACCTTGTCTTTGACCAAGCCACCAGATGTAAGCATCCTAGCATTTTTTAAAATTGAGATAAAGATAAAAAAAATTGTGATCTCAAGTAGTACTTTCAAGAAACTGGAAAATTACCTTCCTTCCTTCGCTAACCTCCTGCCTAACTATTGGCCCAAGATTTGGCTTTAATGGATGAAAAATCTCTCTCTCTCTCTCTCTCACGCGCACACACACACACACACACCCCTCCTACTTTGTTGTCCATTATGTGTTTGTATTGTTGGTCTTTGTTTGGTTTAAAGCCCAAAAATCTCGATGTCTGTTTGGCTTAAAACTTACATATTACAGATCGGTTTCATCGTGTTCTCAGTTGGTTATATTTTTTTTACAATAGATATTTTTATTGTTCAAGAGGTTTTATATTGTGTGAAAGTATAGTTTGTTTGCTAATCAGCTGAGTATTGAGAAAGTCGAACTTATAATCAAGAAACAAATCTTGGGACAAACCTAGAGTTTTTTTAAAAGGGTCATGGATGATTTGTGTTTCTCCTTACTTCAATAACTTCAACAAATAATATCTACAATGAAGAGTGCCATTTCCTTGAATTGGGCACGAGTTAACACAAAACATTATTACCTAAAAATAATAAAAGAGTACAAGTCGAAATGATTTTTTATACAACACAGACAATTGTAAATACTTTGAAAATTTTGGGCAGAGCTTCCTCCCTTTATAAGACTATCCCACAACAAAACCAATTACTCGTAAAGTCATAAAATGTATAATGATCAACACAACAACATAGTTGTTATAATAGTCACGTAACTCTTTATATCTATATAATAAGTTATAAAACATATGTATGTCATAAGATTAGCTTATGATGTCATAGTATAATTTTTCCTACAGTCTATTTTACCCTTGAAAATTTTGAATTCCCTCACTTTTCACACACTGTAATTTGTCTCCCTATTTTCTTAAAATTCAAAAACAAGGGTATAATACAAATTTTCTATCATCTCCCCTAAACACGCGCGTCCTACTTTATTCCTTTCATTCCAAATTCATCCCCCCTAAAAACTATCTCTCTCTTTCTCTCTCTCTCTCTCAAATGACACCAACCTTTGGACGACCACTTCAAAGTATGTTACCAATATTTTCTCTTTTTATCCTATTATATAAAATATTGTTTGGTTATTGACTATTATATACCATAATAACAAATTCAATTCTATCTTCAATTTTTTAGATGAGAAGATTTCCCAATAAAGCAATGTACGCATTTAATGAGCTGAATAAAGTTCAAATGTAGTTCATTGAATTCATTACGGATTATATACATTGGGTACTTGCAAATATAATTATTTTTTTATGTCGCAATGACAATTTGTTCAAATGATTGTGTTTTGTTAAAAACTATGTTGATTAAATTTAATTATCGGGTTACTGAATCTGGGTTGGATAGCGTCGAGAACAAACTTGATCGAGTATTACGTTCAACAACGTCCTAGCTTGTGTATTATTTTGGATTGTGGATCTTATAATGTAGTTCACAATAACAGTTTTTGGATATTGTGATATATCATAACTATTTTTAGGATATTATCACATAGATAACTAAACGTTAGCTAGTTTTTTGATAGCATCACGTAGCTCACACACTAGCTAGTTGTTGGATATGATGTAGCTCAGATTACTATTTTTTATTGTAAATATCTTGATGTATATCAAGTTAGTGATATTTATGATCTTAGTTATGATCTATTTACAAGGGTTGATTTAACCTCAAATAATAGTTGTCTATTAATGGATTAATGATTTTTTTTAATTTTTATATCAACATTTATGTCAATTTTGAAAAAACTCTAATAAAATTACTGAAACTGAGATAAATGTGATCTTATTTACGTAATTTTTTTCATGAAAATGGGATTAAAAACATGTTGAACACCGTAGTTTTTATCTGTGTTCTTAAAAACAGAGATAAGTGTGATCTTATTTATGTAAGTTTTATGAACATTTATGTCAGGTCTTTATATATTAGTTTTCAAAAATTCTAAAACTGATATAAGTGACAATTTATGTCAATTTTTGACCAATATAAATGACTATTTTTTTTTGTAATGGAAGTTGAGGAGAGCATCTATGAAGCTGGGGCAATATTTTCTGGAGCTAGGATAGTTTGTGTTTTGGGTGGTTTTGGTGTTCTGAGGATAATTTTTATGAAGCTGGTAAGGATTGGGTAGTTTTGTTTAGATGGTTTTGTCGAGGAAAAAGGGTGGTATGTTTATTTCCCTTCACTGATACTTCATGTAATGGTGGTATTCTTTTGTTAGAAATAAGATTTTGATCATTATTTGTTATGCCTCTTGATGAGTTTTATATTTGAATAATCTATAGCAATAGCTAAGGCATACATAATCCTTTCTTTCATGTAAATGATAAGATAAACTGTTGTTCTCGAAGGTTATAAAATAATAGCATTTTATGAAAAATAAGGGGACTATGCCCATATAGGGCATATGGGCTGCCTATGTACCTCCAGAGGTTTTGAAAATTTTCATTAGTTTCAATAAAAGAAAATTGTTTTTTAGAGGATCATGTCCCACGTAGTTCTGGGTAGGAGAAGATCAAGAGATTTTTTAGCATAAAAGGCAGATAATAAGATTTATTGCATGCCAAAATTAGAGCTAAGGGGAAAATTTCTTCATACGATCCAGGTTGACTGGATGTGTCATCTCTTCTTCGAGGATATCTATGATATTGGTGGTGCCGCCGATAGAATTTTCTTCACAATGCTGGGGTCCCTACAATTTGGTTTTAATTTCCCTCTGGGATCCTACGATACTTGAATTTTCGATTGAATGATTGTGCTATCTGGCAATGATACCCATGTATATGGTAGAGAGCCTTAAGTCTCTTCTCATCTAAGAGTGATATTTCATCAAAGTGGCTCTGATGCCAGTCTTCTTCGCTAATTTTTCTTTTAAGTATGACATGTAAGGAAGGTATTTCTAACTTAACTAGTATGACTTCTTCCATCTCGTAAACCAGAGAATAACAGGCAACCTCAATGGGTGTTCTGATTGAAGTGAGGTAGCCCCAGAGGGTGTACGGGATTCGGTCAACCCAATCTCTACAACTCTCGATAATCTTGCTAATGATGGTTTTGAGTATTTTTTGGGCGGCTTCGACAACACCATTGGTTTGGTAAGACTTTTGTCTATGAATCCCTTACTCATCATTAAATTATGTGACCTCATCTTTGAAGTGGAGCCCATAATTTGATATTAACTCATTGGGAACCCCATACTGTTAAATGACGTTTTTATGTAAATTTTGCCATTTTCTTAGCATTCAGCACTGCATATAATATGGCTTTGACCCATTTGGTGAAGTAATCAATGGCTACTAGGATAAACTCATGACTATTAAAATATTTAGGAGTGACCTTTCTTATTATACCATTTCCCAAAGTGGATAAGGCTACGGAGAGTTCATTTTGTACAGTTCTTATGGAGGCAAGTGTTGGAGATCGACAAAATACTTGCATTTGATGAATCATTGAATATAGTCAGTGCAATCTCAAACCATGGTGGTGTAGTAGTACCCTTGACAAATGGTCTTCTTGGAAAGAATATGATCGTACATATGGGGCTCGCATTCCTCACAGTGGATTGTTTGCGTCATTCCTTCAATATTATCCCCTGTTATGCAATGCAAATGGGTTCCATAGAAGTTTCTTTTAAAATGCGCTTTATCACATATGATGTACTGGGAAACCAGTTTGCGAAGGGTCGCATAGTCTTTTTTATCTTCATCTTGAGAATACTAATAATATTTTAGGGGGCTCCAAATGTCATAGTACCATAAACTGGACTTGTCAAAATATTTATTGGTGACGAGCTCAATATGGTAGCAGTGGGTAGGCATATCATGTTTTTAAACCAAGAAAGGGGCAATTGTTACTCCCTTGGACATGTCAACTATGGATGCAGGGTTTTAAGGGAATAATCTTGGCTATTCTTTGAGAGAGGAAGTTAGTGGAAGGTGATATCTCTGAATTGAGAGGAAAATTGTTCGAGATGAGCGTGGAAGGGTAGGAGCTTCTCATCTTTAACTTTCCATTTACTAAGTATTTGGTCGATAATGAGGGGAGATTCCCCATAGATATCTAGGTGTTGGATTACTTTTTCAAATTCAATCTTCAGGCCTACAGTGCATGCCTCATATTTGGTCATGTTGTCGGTGCAAAGGAAGTCCAATTTAATGGCAATGGACATGTGAGAGTCATCAGGGGTCAATAGGAGTATTCCAATGTTGTATAAATTCTTATTGGACGTTCTATTAAAAAATATTTTCCTTTTAAGGTCCTCATGAGAGGTGTGAAAGATGTATTCATCTGGTAATTCAGAGACCCACACATTGGTTCCTTCTATAGGATAATCAGAAAGGTGGTCGAAGATGAATCTCTACTTCATGTTTTTTGTGTGACATACACAATATCAAACTCGGTTAGCAACATCAACTAATAATCCATTCATATTGATAGAGCATGTTTCTCTAACAGTTTCTTGATGGGATCTATTAGGTATACAATTCGGATAGGAAAGGCAATCATATAGTGTCATAACTTATGTGTGACCCACACTAAGGCGGCATACTCTATCTCCAAAGAAGTGTAATTAACATCATATCCAGCCAATTTTTGACTGGCCTAATATATGGCTATTTACTTCTACAATTATTTAATATATTGGTCTAGCAAAGACCCTACGGAAGTATTTGTGATGGTCAAGTATAATAGGAGAGGGAGACCTTATTGAGGAGGCATGAGAACTGGAGGTCGGGTGAGATATCACTTGATTTGGTCAAAGGATTCTTAGTAGGCCTCATTCCAAACTTTATTTGAATCCTATTAGAGAAGTTTGAAATGGGTTCACAGATAGAAGTCGGTTGGGTGATGAACTGACTGATGTATCGTAGTTTGACCAAGAATCCTCTAACTTCCTTCTCCATCTGTGGTGATTTTATTTCAAGTATGTCTTTCATCTTGGTAGGGTATACTTAGATTCCCTTCTCGGTGACCATTAATCCTAAGTGTTTTCCTTTCGTGACGTCGAAAACACACTTCGGTGGATTTAGTCGGATCATATATTCTCGCAGTAACTCGAAGAACTTTCGAAAGGAAAGAATATGACCTTCTTAATTCTTAGACTGAATGATCATGTCCTCCACATAGACTTCAACCTCCTTATGAATAAGGTCGAGCAAGATGGTTATGCCAAGCCTCTAATCCGATGTTCTTGAGTCCAAATGGCATGACAATATAGCAAAAGGTTCCTTATGAGGTGACAAAGGTGGTTTCATCTTGATGGTTAGGGTGCTTCTTAATCTGGTTATATCCAAAGAATCCATCGATAAATGACTTGAGGGTTTGGATGACTGCGTTTTCCAGAATCATGTCGATGTTGGTCAATGGTTAATCATATTTTGGGGATAATTATTCAAATCTCGGTGGTCAACGCACATGAGGACTTTTCCTCCTGACTTCGTAATGGGGATGTTGTTGGTGAGCCATGTTGGGTATATGACTACACGAATAAAACCCATGTTTAACTTTTTGACCACTTTGGTATGGAGTTTTCTTAACTTTTGTTTGACTGACTTGCATTCTTAGAATTTTGGGATCTCATGCTGAGCTATTTTTGGGTCAATGTTAGGCATGTCATTGTAGGACCATGCGAGGACATCCACAATTTCTTTCAGTAATTCTTTTAATTTTGCACGCTCATGCTTGTTAAGGGTGGACATTATCCTAATCTCGTGTTGGTGGCTACTAGAACCGAGATTTATAATAATAATCTCATCATCATTAATTTGAACATGATTATATTGTTTGTTATTTTCCTTGTTCATTTCCAAAATCATCAACATCAAAGGTTTGATTAGAATCAAGATAATTAATGTAAAGCACAACAAGATACTCAAAATCCTTGGTTTTTGGAAAAATAGGGGAAAAGGAGAGGAATCTCAATATTATTATTATTATTATTATTATTATTATTATTATTATTATTATTATTATTATTATTATTATTATTATTATTATTATTATTATTATTATTATTATTATTATTATTATTGTTGTTGTTGTTACTATTACTATTATTATTATCATTATTATTATTATTATAAGGTTTTCACTTGTATTAAGTTTGCCTAAATGCGAAAAATTATCGAACAGAACCCGAGCCTGGGAAAATAGGGTTTAAAAGTATACGACACGGTTTGACTGACTTCCTTACTCATAGATATGGTCCTGTTTAAAGAAGGAAAAATAACGCAAAAATTCAGGCCGTATGCCAACCCAAAATTTCGATAAACTTTTGCATCTTAACCGGAAAAATAAATATTAGTGCCCTAGTTTGACTCCTATATGAGGGTTACGCACTTGTTAGGATAGTGGAAGGGTTCCCCCAATTAGCATGACTTTCACGATATACCTCTTGCCTATAAGGGTAATCATTCATCGGTACGTGTGGATAATCCATTTGATAAACCTGAGTATACATTAATTACCTTACTATATACCATGTTAGGATAGTACGTGAGAGACAAAATTTGATATACTCGGTGTACATTAACGAGTTCCTTGTTAAATACCTCCTATCGTGAGCTCGATCAAGCAGTATGATTAAGAGGGAACCGTTCAATATATGTCGAAGGTACGAGGCTAATTTAAAGGAAGAGTCTTGTTTCTTAGGTTAACTGCGCCCCGCAGGACCAGAACCCATCACAATTTGACCCCTAGTACGGGACAAAATTTTGGTCGATATTGCCATGCTCTTGGTGATGTACTGTATAAAAATGCATGATCCCTAATTACTATATTATGGAGATAGAGGGATAATCTTTTATTTACATGATGAGTAAAGGGAGTAATACACTAATAAGATAAAATATACAAGTATCATGAAAAGTAAATCTATCATGAATTATGGAGACTACTACGCATGGTGATGGGGATATATACATATAAGTGAGTGACAGGTGAATATTTACAAGTGACTGTGTGTGGTAGTGTGCCTATACATGACTTAACTATAAGTGGTGTGTGATATGTGTAAGTGACCATGGAGATATATACAAGAGTGATAAGTGTGGGTGTGTGCTAGTGAAGCCTAAGAATGGATAATCTTAGTGTGTAGAACATGTGAGTAGAAGTGAAGCTAAGTCTAAGTGTGTGAAGTGTATAAGTGAGTGAAAAGTGATATATATATATATATATATATATATATATATATAGATAGATAGATAGATATATATGAGAAGGGAGCATGATAGATATGAGGTAGATATACACAAAAGGTAAATAGAGGAGTAAAGGGAATATATAGGTAGGAGCATATGCACACATGTGGAAAAGAATAACACGCATGTAAAATTAGAGTCTAGTCCTCTTAAGATACGTCCCCAGCAGAGTCTCCACTTGTCCATCCCTAGGCATCCATTTTTTGTTTCCCTCTGGTGCACATGCGTGGTTTTGCCTTTTATCGGGATGCTCGGTCATCTTTAAATGTGGGGGATGATGTTTAGAGATAGAGTGGCCAACCTATTTTGGATAATTCAGGCAAAAGAAATATCGCCACCTCGAGAGAACGACATCAAGGACAGTAATGATGCTTGCGAAACCAAGTACTTCAAAGGTTTTATGACTAAGTTATTAAATGGGAAGGTGTTAGGAACCCATCCCGCCCTTTTGGTCTCTCATGAGCATGTATTAATCTTCTTCTATTAGGTTTCATGCACTTTGTGCTCATGTGAATAATATAGGTGAAAAATGGAATCATTCAACTCACATCATGGAAGAGGGCGAAATGAATTCATCCTTAGGATATTTCTAAAAAATAATAATTTGAAATATGATATGAGTGTTTGACTGATCACAACTCACTATGGAAGAGAGAATGTGTCTATCGGAATAAATAGAAGCATGTAAGAATATGAACTCACAAAGCATATGTGTGTGTGTGTGTGTATGCATGATAGGAGGGAAACACATAAACATGAATAAAGGAGAACTCGAATCTCGAGATTAACCCAAGACGCCTACATATCCCATGGGGCATCAAAGTCCACATAAGTCGAAGATTACAAAGGTTGGGGGTTAATCCATAAATCTAAATGGGAGATTTCTCTTATGCGTGTGTGTAGAAAAAATGTGTTCTAAAAGTTAGAATGTGAAATAAGAATCCCTCTTTTTGAATTTAAATATAAACCCTATTTTTTTGGGGTGTTGTTGTGAAAATAGAGTATGTACAAATACTACAAATAAAGGTTTGAGATTAATATATATGATGTAATGAAATAGAATGCTAAAGTAGAAATAAAGAAAATAATACTAAAATGAGAGAATTAGTGATAAGGATGGATAATTGGACCTCTTTATAAATGCTTGATGTTGATCTTTGATGTAGATATGATGATATTGCAATGGTATGAAAGTGGTATGGAGAGATGGGGGAATCTACCAAGTGATCTATAAAAGTGATGGGAATTAAATGTGGAAAAATGGTATTTTAGGAAAGGAACAACTCTGAACTCGAGATAACGTTCTCTGAATTGCTAAGAGGGGTGATCAAGGGTTCTTTTCAAAGTGAGGTCATGGCCTCTATTAGGGACAAAGGTACTGCAAGTTGGCATGGTCCTAGACGTGCCTATCGATATAACACCTCAGGCACACTACCAATAGGCAAGGTCCCTCGAGTGCCATTTAATAGTCCGAAACATATTTTTCAAAAAATAATTGTAAAATACAAACTGTAAGTCAGAATCATGCACAGGGTGGATCATTAGAAAGGGTATTTAGAGACCTTTAATAATCTATTAAGACACTCCAAAATACCAAAGTTAACCGAGGTCAAATGGGCCCCGAAAGTGACTGTTAGTAACTAGATAGGAAGTTTTCGAAGGAAAATGGATCGTTTGCCCGAATCATAATGCCGATTCATGCATGAGATGAACCGTTGTAAAGGATATTCAGAGGCCTTAGATATTTCATTTACAGTTGTTTTATTCTAAGAGTTGACCAAGGTCAAATACAGCCCGAGAGCGCTCGATGACCCTTTGGAGTAAAATGGGTCGTTCGTCTGTACCGTAAGGCTTATTCGCACAGAGGGCAGACTTTTGGAAAGGGGATTCAGAGAACTTCGAATATTTCTTTATCTTTGATCATGATGGAGATCTTACTAGATTCAATGGGGACCTAGAGAACCCGATTGCCTTAAGATTATTTTTGGGGTAAAACGGATCGTTTGTTTGAAACATAAGGATGATTCGTTCACGAGGTGGACCGTTGGAAAGGGGATTCAAATCCCTTTGAAGATTCATTGAGATTCTATTGAGGTGAAAAGGTTGGCTTGAGGTAAACGGGGATCGAAAGCACCTGGTGACCTCCAGAACAGCTTTCAAAGTAAAAATGGGTCGCTCGTCCAAATCGTAAGGCCGATTCATGCGCTGGGTGAACTATTGGAAAGGGGATGTGAGGCCTTATAATATTTATTCAGCTTACTCTTACGAGAGAGTTGATCAGAGTCAAATAGGTCTCAGGAGCAACCGATGGATTCCAAATCTGTACTCGGAGTATAACTTAGGGTTTGTGGTGGACCAGTGAGTGTTAGGGACCTAAGGAGGTGATTGTGGGGGTCCTTGTATAGGGTGTTAACATAATCATAATGTCTAATATAAGCACACTGCCAAAAATAGTATATACATTCTAAGATAACTGCATACCCTTTTGGCACAACGCATACAAAGTCTTCGCATCATCCAAGACCTCCAAAAGACACATACAGAAAAATATGACATGATAGTGAAAGATAAGAAAATTTTTGGCTTTTGCGCATTAGTATCTGAAAAGAAAACGTATAAACAGATTATGGGTAAAGAAGTAGAGTGCAGGAAAATACATTATTTTCATTGTTATTACTTGAAACTAATTAGAATAAATTTATAGGAGAGCTCTTGCATATAACAAGGAACATACGCAATTATCGGGACAACTAGTAAGAATCACATTTAATATACTACAACACTCAAGACATATTACATATTAAAATAAATGTGCTAAAACACACATTAATAATTTGACACTCGACATTAATGTGATGTTCTTGAATTTCCAAAAGTTCCTTAAGATGACGGAATTTTTTCTTTGTCAGTTGCTTTGTGAAAATATCAATGACTTGGTCCTATGGATTGTAGTACTTGTTTTAAGTCTGTCCATTTGCAACAGCTTCTTCGATGAAGCGATACTTCATGTAAATATGTCTTGTTCTACTATAATAAATTGAATTCTTTTCCATATAAATAAATGATTTGTTGTCAAAAAATAATTTTATGTCTTTATCTTCATTCCCTTTAATCTCTTCCAAAATTCTTCTTATCTAAATATATTGAAAAGTGGAAAATGATGCTAAAATGCATTCAACTTCACCAAAGGATTGAGCCACTATTTGTTTCATCTTTAATACACATGAAAACATGCCAGTACTACTATAAAATTCATAACCTGAGGTGTTTGTCATATCTTCTACACAACCATCCCAATCATTGCAACAAAATGTAATAAACTTAACATTCACATCCTTTTTCCACTTGATTCCAAAAATTTATTGTGCCATATAACTCTCTCAAAACTATTTTTGATGCCCCGAGATCAATGTGTCTATAATAATGAATAAATATTGAAAACATACTTGAATAATACGTAATATCGAGCCTTGTGGCTTGGGGATATAATATATTCCTAACCAAACTTATGTAGATAGTATCATCCAATATTTTTCCTAGATCTTATTTCATAACTTTTTCATTTATAATAAGCGGTGTTTCCATTGGCTTGCAAATAGTCATTCTACGTTTATTGATAATATTTTATGTAGATTTATTTTGGCAAATAAATACTCCATCATCATCTTGGTATGTTTCAATTACAAGAAAATGATGTATCAAAACCATGTCACTCATCTTATACTTCTTCATCATTTCATTCTTCAATCATTTTTTCATTATTTCTAGTAAAAATTAGATCATTAACATAAAGTTCAATGACAAGAAAACTTACCTTGGCTCTTGATATATAAATTGGGTTTATTTTTTCGTTTGCTGAATTCCTTAACAATGAAGTATCCATCAATATTGCTATATTACGCCCATGGTGCTTGTTTTAGGACATACAAAGCCTTGTTCAGTTTATAAACCTTATCTTCTTAACCTTTGATCACAAAAACTTAAGTTTGTTCAACATAAACTTCTTCTTCCCATTATCCATTCAAAAAATTTTGATTTAACATAAATTCTGTATAATAACAAATTTTTTGGGGCACATATCGCCATTGAGTCAAGCTCTTCATAAACCAGAAAAATCAGGGAGATTGATGTACTGGTCAGTAGAACTTGGTGAATATGACATAGTTTATGAGCCTAGATCGTTGCTAAAAGGGCAAGCAGTAGCAGATTTTATAGCAGAATTCACCTATCCTGATACCCCCGAAGAGCAAAAGCTGAACACCGACCAACCTGTGGATGTTACAGGATCATCAGATTCAAACCCCGACCAACTTAGGTCGGGTGACGAACAAGAAAAGATAGTCGACGAGCAGCAAGAAGTGCTAGAGGAGGATAAAAAGAAACAACAGATATTCCACCGAGGAACTCTATCCGATCAAAAATTTGAAGACGAGCTACCGATATGGAATCTATATGTGGATGGACCATCTTGCACTGTAGGCTGTGGAGCAGGGATTGTTTTGAACAGCCCGGATGAGGTCGATGTGGAGTATGCTCTGTGCTTCCAATTCAAGGCTTCTAATAATGAGGCTGAATATGAAGCTATGATTTCAGGTCTTAGTTTGGCAAAAACTATGGGGGCAGAGCAGGTTATTGTATTCAGTGACTCGCAATTAATCGTAAATCAAATGGTGGGAGTATATGCAGCTAAAGGAGAATTAATGATCAGGTATCATGCAAAAGAGATGGAGGTTTTAGCAAGACTGATTGCAGTATAAATAATTAGAATACCAAGATTAGAGAATGTAAGAGCAGATGCCTTAGCTCGGTTAGCTTCAGCCACACGCACCGAGCTACGAAGAACAATCCCAATAGAAGTCTTGGCTAGTCGGAGCATAGATGAAGATCTGATGATGAACTTTATTACCCTTGATTTAGAGCCATCTTTGATGGATCCCATCAGGGCATATATTGAGGGAGGGAAATTACCAACTGATAAACTTACAGCCAAGAAACTGAAGTTTAAAGCTGCTAGTTATGTACTAACTAACGGTGTTCTATACAGACGAGGAATTATAGCAAGATTGCAAAAATGTGTGCATCCCTCCGAGGTGAAAGATTTTATTGAAGAGGTCCATAAAGGGTCCTGTGTAGCCCATGTAGCAGGTCGGACACTTTTGTAAAGAATGATGACACAAGGATACTACTGGTCAACGATGAAGGCTAATTGCATAGCCTATGCCAAAAAATGTGACAAATGTCAACGCTTCTCCACTATTCGAAGAACTCCCCAAGCATTGTTGACACCCATTACTTCCCCTTGTCCATTTGCCATGTGGGGAATTTACTTGGTCGGGCCACTGCCAACGACGAGAGGAAGGTTTAAATATCTCGTCGTCGCAGTGGATTACTTTACTAAGTGGATGGAAGTTGAGCCCCTTATCGATATGACATATGACAAAGTGTATCAATTTATATGGAAGAACATAATTTGTAGATATGGTCTTCCTCATGCATTCATCACAGACCATGGAACACAATTCGACAACGAGGAGTTTGCTGCGTATTGTCATCAGTCGAACATATTGAAAACCCACTCTGCACCAGGCCACCCTCAAAGCCATGGACAAACCGAAGTGACAAACAGAACGTTGTCGAATGGCTTGAAGAAAAGATTAAATAATGCAAAGGAAAATTGGATCAACGAGTTGTATTCTATACTATAGGCTTATCGTACTACTCTACGAGCAGCCATAGGAGAATCTCCATATATGTTGGCATTTGGAAGTGAAGCTGTTATACCTGCCGAGTTGGGTCTCCCCACACACAGAGTGCTGAATTTCAACTCTCCTATTAATGAGTTGATGAGAAGGTTAGATTTGGATATGCTCGAGGAAGTTAGAGAAGAAGCAGCAATAAAAAAATGTTGCATATAAGCAACGAACAGCTTTATTCTACAACAAAAGAGTAAAGAAATGTGATTTGAAAGCAGGGGACTATGTGCTAAAGAAAGTAATTCAAAATCATAGCAAATTGGAAGCTAACTGGCATGGGCCCTACAGAGTAATAGAGGTTGTTCGACCAGGGACGTATAGAATCGAAACCTTAGAAGGAGAGCAGTTTAAGAATGCATGGAACGCAGAGCATCTGCGCAAATATTATCAGTAATTTAATCTTTATGTAATGAAGTTTTCTTCGATATGAATGAAGTTTTGGATATTTCGCCCAATTCTCTCCTTTTGTTGAAATTTTTTCGGAGTACTAGTGCTACACACTACGCATCAAGCCCATAAACACCAACTACGATTGGTTGGGAAGAAAATCCACCAGCTAAGGTTGGTCGGGAATAAAAAATCCACAACCTATAGTTGGTCGGGAATGAAAAGTTTCCCAGAAACACCAACTACGATTGGTTGGGAAGAAAATCCACCAGCTAAGGTTGGTCGGGAATAAAAAATCCACTAACTATAGTTGGTCCGGAATGAAAAATTTCCCAGAAACACCAACTACGGTTGGTTGGGAAGAAAATCCACCAGCTAAGGCTGATCGGGAAGAAAAAATTCCCAGAAACACCAACTACGGTTGGTTGGGAAGAAAATTCACCAGCTATAGTTGGTCGGGAATGAAAAATTTCCCATAAACGCCAACTACGATTGGTTGGGAAGAAAATCCACCAGCTAAGGCTGGTCGGGAAGAAAAATTTCCCAGAAACACCAACTATGGTTGGTTGGGAAGAAAATCCACCAGCTAAGGCTGGTCGGGAAGAAAAATTTCCCAGAAACACCAACTACGATTGGTTGGGAAGAAAATCCACCAGCTATGGTTGGTCGGGAATAAAAATCTACCAACTAAGGTTGGTCGGGAACAAAAACCACCAACTTCGGTTGATCGGAAACAGTTGGTTAAACAAATGAAAGTCATTTCAGGGCTTAAAATTAAAAAGTGATAAATTTCTTGATACTTATGACATTTTAAATTACCACCAAAGTTTGTCGAGAAATAAAATATCACCAACTCTGCTTGGGCGTCAGATAATTATCATCAATTCAGATAAACAACAATAAAAGAAAATCCACCAACTATAGTTGGTCGGGAATGAAAAATTAGCACAAAATATCTTTATCTTTTCAACAGATATACATGCACATTCATTAGAAATGTCTTACAATATATTTCCAAAGACAATGACAATTAAGATTGAAAAGAAAACTAGAAGTTTTTCATTAAATCCATAACAAAATACATTGAGAAACGAAATAGATATTATATGAGAAGTTATTACATCAAGAATCCTATTCTATTGGATTCTTCCCCTCTGCCTTTGAAACATGTTCTTCACCAGCGGGAGGATCGTCTAAGGCATAAGGGGAATTGATGAAATTTAGATCTTTGAGCATCCTGACATTCATTACTGAGGGTCGATCAAGTAGGTGTTTAGGGTGAGATATCTCAAAATTGGAATGAAGACTGTAATCACCGAGATACTTTGAAATCAGACATTGAGGAATGGCCCGAGAAGGATTCCAGCTCATATCAAGTTTGAAAGGTGTAACTAGAAACTCGAGCAACCCAGGGTCATAGTAATCCCACAAATACTGACCATGTTCCAATTCGTCTCTCAGATTGGCATTTTCGACCTCCAAGAAAGAAAAACCTTCATCGTTGACAAGAGCCAAGGCTCCCGAGGTAGAGGCTGCAGATTTCAGCTGAGATATCTCTCCTTGCAAATTATTATTTTCCTGCTCTAACAATTTGGCGATCTGCCTATGCTCTTCAACCTCGGTCTTCAAAGTCCTTTCCTTTATATCATAAGCAGCAAACAATTTATCATATCCCTTATCAACTGTAAGGACATTTTTCTCATGTCCGAAATGTTTCATTTATTTATGTCGTACGCCGCTACATTTGGCACGTCACCTCACGATCTCACATGACGACCTCTATCCGAATTCCGGGAATCAAGCATGCATTATCTCCACTAATGTGTCTCCAATCTGCATCAACGACTTCATGTTCCTTGATTCTAGGCTCGTAATGCAAGTGGAACGCAAGAGAAGTCAAAACAGTGAAACAAGGCATGATAGGGATGTTCAAGGGAAAATTGGTAATTTTACATCCACCTTCCGGAGGACCGGTCAACTAAAAAGTTGAAGAGATTGCCGCAAGAAAGATACTGGAAGAAACGGCACCTCAATCCGAGCTACGGTGAACAAGTTATGGCCCATTGAAAGTGGAGATATGTTCATTGAAAATTCTGGGAATTTTTCTAAGTGTTAAAGCTCCTGTTCCCAGCACACTTTCCCGAACCTAGCCCGAAACCAATTCGGGGGGGCGAACCGGTTCGCAGGGGTACCCGAACCGGTTCGGGGTACCTGTACGCTGGATAGAATTTCAGCATTTAAAAATCGTGGGTCTCTTCATGTATTTCCCTATAAATACCAACTTCGGGAGAGTTGTTTTGCAAGACTTTAGGAGACGAATTTGAGAGTCCAAATACATCTAGTCTTCATATTTTTGAGTCCCAAGATTCATGGTTTGATTCACACATCCTTGCCAAACCTTTGTGAATCCTTTAGCAACCCAAGAACACAACTTTGGTTTGTTCAACCCTTGTGGAGGAGACCATTCTTCTTCTTCATTGCAGCCCTACTGGAAAGGGATAATTCCAGCCACGACTAAAGAATCCGATACCCGAGGGTAATTCTTAGTCAACTTGTATTTTCATTGTAATCCGATTGTAAGTCGTTCTCTTACAAATTATAGTGAAAATAAATGGTTTTTGCCCCTGAAGGGGATTTTTCCTTAATTTCATGTGTTTGAATGTTCTTACGTAGATTATCAATTTATTCAATCACATACTGCTGCATGTTTAGGGTCTGTTTGTGTTAAAAGGGTTTTATATATAATTTGATCATTTGAACGCGAGCACACACGTTTCTCAAATAGGTATCAGAGCAGGTTACGCTAATGTATCGCGTATTCCTTTTTCCGCAAAATTTTTCTAAGATATCAATTTTCTAAAAAAAAAATTGATTTTTGAAAAAGTGCGTGTTCAAATGGAGAAGTCATATTATAAAATGCCTATTTTTGACGAGACAAATTATGCTTATTGGAAAGCCCGTATGAGGTCAGCTTTAAAAGCCATTGATGAACGTGTCTGGATTTTGGTTGAACGAGGGTGGACTCCTCCCACTGTGACTGTTGATAATGTGACCAACTTGAAACCTGACATTTCTTGGTCTGATGAAGAAATTAAATGGTCATCTTTTAATTCTAAGGGTCTAAGTGCTATTTCTGGGTCTGTCACACCTGATGAGTTCAAACGCATAATGACGTGTACCACGTCAAAAGAGGCATGGGATGTTTTACAACTCACCCATGAAGGAACTAATGCTGTGAAAGAGTCTAAGTTACAAAACTTGACAACTCAATTTGAAACAATCGCCATGCATGATTCTGAATGCTTTGATGAATTTTATGCTAGACTTTCTGACATTGTGAATACTAGTTTTAATCTTGGTGAACATATTCCGAATGCTAGAGTTGTTAAAAAGATTCTTCATTCTTTGCCTAAGCGTTTTATCCCTAAAGTCACTGTGATAAATTCTATGGGTAATTTAAATACGCTAAAATTGGAAGAACTTGTAGGAGATTTGCAAACTTATGAAATTGATATGTTCCCTAAAAATGCTAAATCTAAAGATAAGGGAATTGCACTTAAAGCGCAAGAGAGAAGGAGTGAGGGGTCAGCTAGAAAGAGGGTAGAGTCATCTAGAAAGAGAGAGACTGACACGTCAGATTCTGAGTGCGATTTTGACTTAGATGATTTGGCTCTTTTCGCAAAAAATTTCAAGAGGATTCTCAAATTTAAGAAAAATGGCAATTTTAAAGATAAAAAGAAATTTGAGAAAAATAAGTTTGAAAAGAAAAGTGAAAAAGTTTCCAAAAATCCTCCTCTGAAAGAAAGTGAGAGATGTTTTGAGTGTGATGGTAGGGGTCATAGAGCTTTTGAGTGTGCCAATCGTCTGAATAGAGAGAAAGGGGAAGTTGTCCTTTATGCTACCCTTAGTGACGACAGTGAGGTCGAGACGGTGGATTCTGGATATGAGTCACCGCATGAGTGTAACTTCACTGCATTCATGGCCAGCCAAGTGAGCACTCCTAGTTCTCCTCACGACGTTGAGGATGATGCTTCACAGGGACACCTCGACAGTGAGATCGATGTGAGTGAGGGGGAGGATGACACAAGTGAGAGCGAGAGTGATATACAACGCGCCTACGCTGAGTTATATTCGGAGTCTTTTAAAACTAAAAAGCGTAACAAAGCGTTAGTTCTTAAGATCACCTGCTTAGAGGAATATTTAAAGAAAGCTAGAGAAAAAGAGTTCTCCACCTGCACCGCCATGAGAGAGAGAGAATCTACATGTGTCGAGAATGAGAATTTGTTTAGAGAGAGAGAGAGTATTCTAGAGAAAGAAAGAGGGGACTTGATCAAGCAAGTGGCTAGTCTTACGAGTCAGCTCCATTCCTCCGTGGAGACTCGGAAGAAACTTGAAGCCCTTGTTGCCCAGCTAACTCATGATCTTGAGAAAGCACGGGAAGTCAAGGTACAAATCGAGGACAGATCTGGGAAGATGGGAAAGATGCTCCTCGGCCCCGCTTTAGGTTTTGGTGATCGTCAAGGAATTGGATATGATGGTGCCTCCACGTCCCAAATTGCACCTGGACCAGTTCCTGAGTTTACTACAACTCCTTATGGTCACCGTAAAAAACCTCGAAGGAGAGTTCGACCAAGAAAAACAAACCAAGGTCCGCCTTTGACTGTGCTCTTTTGTACTTATTGCAAAAGAAAAGGCCACCTTAGGAAAACTTGCTATAGCATGGGTCGGACACGACGTACTACTGCTCCACCACGTCATACTGATGAGTTTTCTAGTCTGAGAGAGCAAGTTGAGTTCTTAGCTGCCACGACTCAAAGTTTAATGGAAGAATTTCGACAAATCTCTTTGACGTTAGTGAATGCTTCTCACATTCCAGCTAAAATCAACAACAACAAAGGCAAACAAAAGTTCATCTCGACTTGGGTTCCTAAGAAAGATAAAAAGGCTTTTGTTGTTCATGTTGCTCTCAAAGCACATAATACCTCTCAGTGGTATTTTGATAGTGGGTGCTCCAGACACATGATAGGTGATGCCTCATTTCTCACTAATCTTGAGGATTATCAAGATGGAAGAGTCACCTTTGGAGATGGGAGTAAGTCTAGCATTATAGGACGAGGTACTATCGAGTTACCTGGTTTTCCTAAGCTAGAAAATGTTTTGTACGTCAAAGGTTTAAAAGAAAACCTTCTCAGCATTAGCCAGTTGTGCGACACTGACTTTGCAGTAAAGTTTGACCGGGACGTGTGTAAAGTCTACAATCAAGCCGATAAACTTTTGATGCAAGGGGTGAGGACCGAGGATAATTGCTATGGGACTGAGCCCACATCCTCACTTGTCTGCAACAGCGCCACGATCACTCCTATGGATCTGTGGCACCAACGTCTAGGTCACGTGAACGTTAGAGATCTCAATCATTTATCTAAAAAGGACCTAATACGTGGCTTACCATCTCTTGGAAAGTCAACTTCGACCGTTTGTGGACCATATCAGTTTGGAAAACAAATTCGTAGTCCTCATAAGAAGTTGCATTCCATTACCACCTCTCGTGTTCTAGAGTTGATTGACATGGATCTTATGGGTCCCACTCGTACTGAGAGTCTAGGTTGTAAGAGGTACATCCTCGTGATGGTAGATGATTTCTCCGGGTACTCCATTGTAGGTTTTCTGAGAGAGAAATCCGATGCTACAGATTTCTTAACGACCAAGTGTCGTGTCCTGCAAAATCAACATGGTGTCACTATTAACAGAATACGTAGTGACAACGACACTGAATTTAAGGAAGCAAAGGTGGATTTGTACTGTGATAGCTTTGGGATCAAACATGAGTTTTCTGCTGTGATAACTCCTCAGCAAAATGGGATTGTTGAGAGAAAGAATAGAACGATCCAAGAGATGGCTAGATCTATGCTTCTAGGTCGTAAAGTTTCTAGGAGATTTTGGGCAGAGGCAGTGTCTACTGCATGCCACACGGTGAATAGGGTGTATCTGCGTCCACACACACTTCACACTCCTTATGAGTTGTGGACTGGCAAGAAGCCCAACCTGGCATATTTCCGTGTTTTTGGGAGTAAATGCTACATCCTACGGGATAGAGAGCAATTAGGAAAGTTCGACTCCCGGATCGACGAGGGAATATTTCTAGGATATTCATCGAATAGTAGAGCATACCGGGTATTTAACCTGAAGAGCTCTAGGGTTATGGAATCAATAAACGTTACCGTGCAAGATGACGAACCTTTGGCGGTTATTGATCCTAACCTTCAGTGTGAGGATGAGGAGTGTTCTGACAGTGATTTACCTGTTCCTCTCTCACACTCTGTGGATCCTACTCCTGACTTAGGGGACACACCTGCTTGGGTTCGGAAGAGTCATGACCCTTCTGCCATTATTGGTGATCCCACTCTAGGGGTCTAGACTCGTGCTCAGCTAGAGAACGTTGTTAGCCATCTTTGATACACGTCCAAAGTCGAGCCCAAGAACCATAAAGAAGCACTCAAGGATGAACACTGGATATCTGCTATACAGGATGAGTTGCTTCAGTTTAAAAAGAATAATGTCTGGGAATTAGTCCCCCGACCTAGTGAGACTAATGTGATAGGTACCCGGTGGATTTTTAAGAACAAAATGGATGAATATGGTACCATAATCAGAAATAAGGCTAGGTTGGTCGCTCAAGGCTACACACAGATAGAGGGTGTAGACTTTGGGGAGACATTTGCTCCTGTTGCGAGGCTTGAGTCCGTCCGTCTTCTGCTCGACATCGCATGTCATCTGCACTTCAAGGTGTATCAGATGGATGTCAAGAGTGCCTTTCTGAATGGCATTCTACAGGAGGAGGTTTATGTGGAACAACCAAAAGGGTTTGAAGACCCTCAGCACCCTGAGCATGTCTACTATCTGAGGAAAGACTTGTATGGTTTGAAGCAAGCACCCCGTGCTTCGTACGAGAGGCTTACTTCCTATCTCTTAGCTCGTGGCTTCAAGAGAGGGGGAGTAGATATGACATTGTTCGTCAGCAGAGATGACGGTGCTATTTTGGTTGCCCAGGTCTATGTGGACGACATAGTCTTTGGATCCACTTGCTCCCAGCATGCTCATCACTTTGAGGAGGAGATGAAAAGTGAGTTTGAAATGAGCATGGTTGGTGAGCTTACATTCTTCCTTAGTCTCCAGGTTCGTCAGCTAGAGGATGGGATGTTCATCTCCCAATCCAAGTATACTAGAGACCTGGTGAAGAAATTTGGTTTAGACTCCGCTAAGCATGCACGTACACCTATGAGTACCACTACCAAGCTTAGTAAGGACACTTCCGGCAAGGACGTAGAGCAAACCTTATATCGGAGTATGATAGGTAGTCTCCTCTACTTGACTGCCAGTCGTCCCGACATCGCCTTGAGTGTTAGAGTTTGTGCACGATATCAGGCATCCCTAAAAGAGTGACATTTAGTTGCTTTAAAACGTATTATTAAATACGTAAGTGGGACTCTCTCATACGAGATTTGGTATTCCTTTGATACCGATGACCGTCTGTCCGCCTATTCGGATGCCGATTGGGCTGGGTATGTAGATGGATGTAGGAGCACTTCTGGTGGGTGTTTCTATTTTGGTTCTGCTCTTATCTCCTAGCTGAGCAAGAAGCAAAATTCCATCTCTTTGTCCACTGCGGAGGCTGAGTACATAGCCGCTGGGAGTTATTGCACACAACTCTTGTGGATGAAGCAAATGCTGGAGGATTATGGGATATCACAGGACACCATGACCATTTCCTGTGATAACACGAGCGTGATACACATATCCCGCAATCCAGTTCAGCATTCGCGCATAAAACACATCAGGATACGTGAGCACTTTATACGTCAGTTAGTTGAAGAGAACGTCGTATCCCTGAGTTTTGTTCCTACCGACCGTCAGTTAGCCGATATTTTCACGAAACCTTTAGATTCCCTTAGATTTGAGAGTCTTAGGAAATCTTTAGGGATTTTCACAGTTGACTGAGGGGTTGGTCTATGTCTAGAATAGGATGCTTCTTCATGTTCATATCATATGCTAACAAAATTTTTGAAAAATCCAAAAAAATTTTTGTATTTTTCTTCTTTTATGGATGAGCATGTAAGATAGCCAAGTCACAACTTCATTCCATTTATCCATGTGACTGTTTGATAGAGATTTGAGAGGCTACATCATTTCATCCATGTGCTTTACATTGATTGGAGTATTTGAGATGCAATTAGTGATATCTTCCTACATGTTTGACTCCTATATCCTTTATTGCACACATGCATGGCTATATTTGATTATTGCACTTGTCTATCTCATGTTGGCTTGCGTGTTTTCATCTCAATCCTGTCTATACAATGAACAATATGCGATAAAACTTGACAAGATTGGAATGCATGTAAAAATCGTTTTGGTGAGACTGTGTGTTTTTGTATAACGGGGAGGGGCTGCGAAAGGTAATCATCTATCCTTTGCGCAAAAGCCACCGTTAAAAAAACCTAAAAAATGGAGGAATTTTAATATCCGAGGTCCAAAGAGGTTAAAAGAGCCCGAAAAAATTTACAGGCAATAAAAAGCAATTCATGCCAAATATGGGCCACTTAGGTTTCACCATCAATTCTCCAAAGTTTGAGAATTTAGAATTCCTCTATTCAAATAATATCTGAGGGAGTTTGGTTGAAGAATATAAACGGGTTTGCACTTCCTTGAAACTCCTGAAAAATCATAAAATCATTTTGGACGTTATTGGTGTGAAAATCATTTCGAGCTTTGATTTGTTGATTTGATTGAGTCAATATCTTATACTGTCACTCTTTTACACCAAGGGAAGCATTTGAGTTCATTCGCTAGGAATATCCAATATTCATCGTGCACATATGTCATATTTGTATGCATTGATTTTCCTATCGAATTTGATCACACCACTTCATTTACGCTATCATTGACTTGGTTGCTTTGTGTTCAGTCATGGTGTGATTTTATCCGTGTGACACCCCGCACTTGCTTATTTGATTTATTTCTCTCATTTGTCTATTTGGGGACATCATAAAAAGGGGGAGAATGAATTATCTTATTATGGGGGAGTTTTTGAAATTTGAGTTTGCTCATAAATTGATATATATATGTTTATCTCATCATTTCAAACTCGATATGTCACTTGGTATTTTTCTTTATCTCATGTGTGTAGGTACTACATTGATGATCACTAAATTTCACACCCTGATGAGAAAAGATTAGAGATTCTTGACGATTAGAAGAACAATCGATGAAGACTATTCACTTGTACCTTTTCCAGTTTTGGGTTCATGGGAGGGTAGATTTGTATAGGCAATTTCATACTTAATAATTCGGATTATTTATGTATGTACCGGCATAGACATATGAGGAGATTTGTAAGGACATTTTTCTCATGTCCGAAATGTTTCATTTATTTATGTCGTACGCCGCTACATTTCGCACGTCACCTCACGATCTCACATGATGGCCTCTATCCGAATTCCGGGAATCAATCATGCATTATCTCCACTAATGTGTCCCTTATCTGCATCAACGACTTCACGTTCCTTGATTCTAGGCTCGTAATGCAAGTGGAACGCAAGAGAAGTCAAAACAGTGAAACAAGGCATGATAGGGATGTTCAAGGGAAAATTGGTAATTTTACAGCCACCGTCTGGAGGACCGGTCAACTAGAAAGTTGAAGAGCTTGCCGCAACAAAGATACTGGAAGAAACGGCACCTCAATCCGAGCTACGATGAACAAGTTATGGCCCGTTGAAAATGGAGATATGTTCATTGAAAATTCTGGGAATTTTTCCAAGTGTTAAAGCTCCTGTTCCCAACACACTTTCCCGAACCCAGCCCGAAACCGGTTCGGGGGGCGAACCGGTTCGCAGGGTACCCGAACTGGTTTGGGGTACCTGTACGCTGGATAGAATTTCAGCATTTAAAAATCGTGGGTCTCTTCATGTATTTCCCTATAAATACCAACTTCGGGAGAGTTGTTTTGCAAGACTTTAGGAGATGAATTTGAGAGTCCAAATACATCTAGTCTTCATATTTTTAAGTCCCAAGACTCATGGTTTGATTCACACATCCTTGCCAAACCTTTATGAATCCTTTAGCAACCCAAGAACACAACTTTGGTTTGTTCAACCCTTGTGGAGGAGACCGTTCTTCTTCTTCATTGCAGCCCCACTGGAAAGGGATAATTCCAGCCTCGACTACAGAATCCGATACCCGAGGGTAATTCTTAGTCAACTTGTATTTTCATTGTAATCCGATTGTAAACCGTTCTCTTACAAATTATAGTGAAAATAAATGGTTTTGCCCCTGAGGGGTATTTTTCCTTAATTGCATGTGTTTGAATGTTCTTACGTAGATTATCAATTTATTCAATCACATACTGTTGCATGTTTAGGGTCTGTTTGTGTTAAAAGGGTTTTATATATAATTTGATCATTTGAACACGAGCACACACGTTTCTCATCATCACTTAGTTGCTGATATTTCTTCTCATATCCCTGATGCTGAAGGATAGTAGACTCCTTGTACTGTTGTTGAAGTTCCTCGAGGGTACCCTGGAGATCTTCAATCATCTCATAGTATGCCACATTATTAGCAACTGCATGATCGAGCAGGCATTTCAAATACTGATAGGCTTCAACTGCTTGCTCTAAAGCATCTTGACCGAGGATATCGACGATTTGAGATTCATTCAAGTCAGCATGGCCAGCCTTGAAGTAGTCGTTACATTTTTTCATCAATTTTGTATCATGGGTTGACAAGAGTTCCATTCTATCCATAAACTATTAAAGAAAAGAGATAGAAAGAATCAATAAAATGCAGACAGAGAAAAAAGAATAAAAGCAGAGCAAGAAAAGGGAGTTAAGTTGCACAACCAAAAACTTCAAATTTTATTACATCATAAAAGAAGTACATAGCCCAGAGTTACATTTAACAAAAAGCAAAGAGAAAAAGTTTGAACAACTCTACACCTTCTCCTTGTCTCCTAAAACTTTCTCGGGAGGCTGGGACGAAGAAGTAGGTTGCTCAGATGGCATAGAAGGTTTCTCAGAGGGTGTTCAAAATTGCTCAGTTGAAATGTTGGTTGGTTAAACTTTCTCGCAGGAGGTCTAGACAACCGGGGGATGAGAAATCTGATCTCCGATCACCATAGAGGATTCCTTGGAATCAGCTTCGTCTTCTTCTTCTTCCCCCGGAGAAGGAGGGGGGCCAGGAATGTGTCGCTGAAATAGGTCTAAATTCTCATCGACATTCATCTCTCTCAGAGCAGCCACCCAACCATCCCTGAAATATTTAAGGCTCCCATACTCCATTTGTGAGATCATGGCAGCCAAACCCTTATTCCAACCTTTGTCCCAGCCAGTACTAAAGGACTTTTTAACAGCAAGTTTCCTCTTCACCTTCTCTGAAGAAACTCTCTCAGTCATGAGTTCCTCGGCAGCTTTTAATTTCCTTTCTTCCTCTTCCCTCTAGCGATCCGCTTCACGGAGTTTGCCTAACTCCTCTTCAGTAGCTTTGAATTTGGTCTCAAGCTGTCCAGCATTTTGGAGCTTCCCCTCGAGCTCTTTATTCTTACTTTCCAAGTCTTTTATCTTCTCCTCCAAACCCTTGGAGACTTCAACAGCTTTATCTCTCTCTTACTCGGTGGCTTTTAGTTACTTCCCCCAAAAAGCTTTGTCTTCGTCATACTTCTGACGAGAATCCTTTAAGGATTGTGACAGACCAACAAGAGCCTCCTACACACCTGACGAGGAGCTTGAAGCTTTAATAGCTTCATCTTTTTTCAGAATGGTGTTGAAACAAGTTACCAACTAGAAAAAGAAAATAATTGTAAGTCAGTGCAAGGACATAACATTGAAAAATGAAAGTTTAAAATAGTAATACTTACAGAGGCAATATGTTGAGCTGCTAAGGTAGTAACCCTCTCCCGAGAAAGATTTTCTTCAACACCTTGGATCTCGGGGATAATCCAAGACTTCATCGAGCTCATGGCAGAGCTCGGAGCAACAAAAGTGGGAACACCACTTCCAGTAGTTAGAGGCTGAGAGATGGATTTAGCCAAATTGTCCGAGGATTTTTTCTTCAAATTTCTCGTGGGAGCAGGAACATTCTCGACCAAGGATGTCGTCTTGGTCGGTGATATAACTATAACCTCGCTTGGAGGGGAAACAGCTGTAATTTTG
This sequence comes from Sambucus nigra, assembly GCA_949130495.1. Taxonomy (NCBI): domain Eukaryota; kingdom Viridiplantae; phylum Streptophyta; class Magnoliopsida; order Dipsacales; family Adoxaceae; genus Sambucus; species Sambucus nigra. Next base: position 316,237,678 of record OX422215.1, on the reverse strand, counting down.
CTTGGAACCACAGGAGGCTTCTCGACAACTTTCTTAGTAGCAGCTGGAGGAGGTGCATCAATTTGTCTTGTCCCTTCTTCTAGGATATCCTGCTTACTTTTCTTTTTTCTCTCTAGTAGTAGAGGCAGACTTATCGAAGAGGGCAGGAGATCTTCTTCTCTTCATTCTGTCACTGAGAGGAATATGCGATTCAGGAGAAGAACCTTCAGAAACTGGTGCTGGTTCTATGTTAGTTATCACTGGACGAGCAGTGAAAGATGAGGTGTAACTCTTGTACTGCAACAAGTACGAGGCTGATCTGATATGTTCATCAGCAACAGTTTGATGCAAACCCCAGATAAGTTTCAGATGCTTTAAATTAACTTCTGTCTCCTTTGGAGACCTTCTTTTGCTGTCAATTGCAAATAAATAAAAATCAAAATATCAGTGACGTATTTTATAGAATATAAAGAAAACATGATTTAAAAAAACAAAATAAAATAAAAACAACCTATCCCATTGCCATAGGGAGGGCATCTAGGAGCCTGATATACGTCATTTTCAGTTAATGGAGCATGTTACCAATTTTTCATAACAACTCCATGCTCGAAGTAATCCCTGTTGGCATCTGGAAGATTGACAACTAAAGACCTATTTAAAAACCTAGTATTCAAATAAAAAGTACTATCACTGATAGCCCGTCTATAGCAAAACATAATCTCTAGAATTCCTAAACGGGTTACATGAATCTGATTTAACCTACAGAACTATTCTCCATGTATTGGGAGCTATTTTTGCAGGTACCACGTCAAAATATTGACAGAATTCCAAACATAAGGGATTTAGAGGAAAAGAAAAGTCACATTCGGCTACAAAGAGACTGGGGAACCAATGTCGCTCAGCCAAACGAAAATAATCAGAAGGACCAGAAAGTTCTTCCAAAATGACCCAGGAAGGAATAGAAAAATCAGAACGAAGTTTATCAAGCGACTCAATAAGGTAAACCATGATGAACAAAGAAAATAAAAGAGAAGGAAGAAGGTCTTACAGAAGAAGGGTAGATCAGTTGATAACGAACGATGGAAGGAATGAACGCACAAGATGGAGAAAAAATGGAGAGATCAAAGATACAGATTTGAAAAAGTAAGAGACAATTGTTTCTGCAACGCTTAAATACCTTACCTTGGGAAGGGGTAAAAATAATGATTACAAAGAAAGATGTTTGCACTACCGGCGGCTAAAAGGACAAAAAAGTCACGGAGACCAACGCTGTGGGAAAAATCTAAAAAGTCTGATTCTATGAATTCGAAAGGAAATTAAATACAAGGAAAACACTCCTAAAATTCAGGATGACTATTTAATCCCGCCATACTTCGAGAAGAATGTTCCACACTCCTCAACCTCGAACTGTGAAACATTGGGGGCTTCTGTTGATACCAAATTTAGTCTGCTGCCATGGATCAGTTTAGTGGAGACACGTGTCAATCTACATGGAACTTACAAACATTTCTGAACAACACCTTGACTTTGAGGAACTTAACTTCCCCGACCAACTCAGACACTCCGAGCAACAGGTGCTCTCCGAGGAACTTTATTGTACCGAGAAACTCATGAATACCGAGCTACTTAGGCGGTTCGAGCTGCATCTCGTACAGAGCATTAATGTCTGGATAATCAATAGATCGACTGCGCATTAAATGATCATTATTATCATACAGATGTATACGCCTATGGGACAGCTATGTATTACCCTTTCACATTTACAGCCTGAGGTCTATAAATACATTGTATCATCCTCATTGTAAGGGGACTTGGAATGTCTTGGTAAAATCAGTAATCGAGAATTCCCAAACAGTCAGTAATAGAAAAACAGTGGACGTAGGCCATTCATTTAAGGATGAACCACTTTAAAAATCTTTTATCTTGTTTGTTTTTATCTGTGATTAATTAATTAGAGATAATCTAATTTTTTACATCAACAATACCTAATAATCGTTGATGACCGATATTTTAGAAGGACAAAAATCTAAAGATATGAACAAAGAAAAGATCATATATAAATAGTAAAATTAATGATAGAGAGAAATCAAGATGCCTGTCTAAAAAAGTGAATTAAACACTCTAAGACACCTAAATCGCATCAATCCCATTTTTTCTCAAACAAACACTAATACTTGGCACATTTATTTACGAATTCTAGATCTCATCTATTAACATTTTGTTTCAGAACTATATCTTAACCATTTTTTACAGAGTTGGATCTAGGAACTGAAAGGGAAATATGGTAGAATAAAATGTTTTTCCTTTCCTCTTTCATTTGGAAGAAAGCGTTTTTATGGGCTTCCACCTTCTTGTTCCATTTTCTATCGACCATTTTACCTTTATCAAAATCACATAAATATGATGCGGGTTAAAGAAAAAAAAAAAACTCCTTAAGGTGTCCTAATATATGATAATGTGTTCACCTATAGGGTTGTGGGTTAACAAGGTGCTTGAGTTGTTATTTCCTAAGTCTAAATAAAAACTCTTTGAAGTTTCCTTCCTTGTAACAATAAGAAAATATGAAAGTAACATTCTTTTGGATTTCTTCGGGTATAGAATGAGTTGAAGATTCATCAATGGGATATGGAAATATGGTGGCGATACTAAGAAATCTTTGTTAGACGTAGAATCATCACTTTCAAAATTGAGTCCTCATTTATTCGATGTGGACATGTTAGCACCAGGAAGCATATTATCAAATTTTTTATACCTACCCACCATATTCATTATGAAAATGGATGTGAATAGTATTCTGGTCTCATGTAATGAGATTTGGTAATCTATGGTTGTTCTTGATTTTTTTCTATAATGTGGGGATATCCTAAGGAACTTAATCTCCATATGAACAAAGTCAATGGAATTTCCTTAAAAATGTAGTGAACTACTCACCACATGTGGAACAACATAATCACTGACACTACTCTCGCTCACCATATCCATTTGGTTCTTTGCATTGGTTGTCATGTTGGAGAGTTCCATGGCAAGCCTTTTGAGGTTTATAGGGTCTTCTTAAATATTTACATAGTCTTCTTGAAGATAGTTTTTCCTCTTCTTCCTATATAGTACTCAAGGAAGGAATAGGAATAGTAGTTTATTCACTAAACTAAAGAGGAATATTAAAATCCTCTAAATCCTCCAACTCACCAAAATTTTCTCTTGCTATAAATGAGGCTGAAAAATGCGACTGTGTGATAATTGATTAATTTGTACGTATCTAATTAAACCTTATTTAATTAGGGTATACTTTTAAATAAAATAAATTCAGACCTTAACCACGCATCTAAATCAACCTATCAAATATACAACATGCGACACAGTAAATATATTGAGACACAAATTTCAGGAAAAAAAACCTTTCGGGTAAAACCTTTATTTCACTATGAATTTACAAATCTCAACTTACAATTACATAGAGAAATCTTTAATGGATCAATGCGCAGCCAACACACAAAGACGCGCAGTCTTGAACTCAATAAGAGAATACATGCAAGACCCTCCAAGGACTCGCAGCCCAATCTTCAGTAGAGCATCTTCACGCAGCAAGATCCTCAATGACACATAGCCATATGTTGTAGAGATGCACTCCACCAAAGATGAACAAAAGCAAAGTTTTCTATGGGTTCCAAAAGATTCACAAAAGTATATGAGAATTTTGTGTGAATCAAAACATGAGTATTAGGACTCAAAAGTATAAAGACTTGAGGAGATAGAACTCTAAAAAATGACTTAGCAAGTCTTGAAAAATAACTCCCCCGAAGTTGGCTTTTATAAGTAAACCAAAAAGAGTTTTAAAATTCTGAAACTCTATCCACTGTCAGGTACCCTGAATCGGTTCGGGTGTACCGCGAATCGGTTCGCCCCCCGAACCGGTTTGGATTTCGGTTCGTAGAAAATCGCTAGAACATGGGGCTTAAACACTTAACATTTTTCAAGTTTTTTCCTCGGTATTTTCTCCATTTTCAAAGGACCATAACTTCTTCACCATAGCTCGGATTGAGGTTTCATTTCTTCCAGTATCTTCATTACGGTGAGATCTTCAACTTTTCAGTTGACCGGTCCTACGTATTAGGGCTATAAAATTACCAAAATGCCCTTGAACTTTCATATCTTACCTTATTTCACTATTTTGACATCTCCTGCGTACCACTTTCATTAAGTCCCAAAAAACATGGAACGTGAAGTTGTTGAGGCATATGTGGGACACTTGATGGATATGTTGAATGCTTAATTCTCGGAATATGGAATGAGTCCTTTATGTAAGATCGTGTAGAGACGTGCCAAATGTAGCGGTGTACGACATACACAATTGTAACATGTTGGACATGAGAAAAATGTCCTTACAAATCTCCCCTTATGTCTATGCTGGTACATACATAAAAAATCTGAATTATTAAATGATAAATTGCCTATACAAATCTACCCTTCCATGAACGCTAAACTAGAAAGATACAAATGAATACGTCTTCATCGTTTGTTCTTTAAACATTCAGGAATCTCAAATCTTTTCTCATCAGGGTGTGTAACATATGATCATCAATGAAGTACCTACACACATGAGATAAAGAAAAATACTAAGTGGCGTATCGAGTTTGAAATGAGATAAACATAAATACCAAATTATGAGAAAAACTAAAAATTTCAAAACTCCCCCATAAAATGATAATTCTTTCTCCCCCTTTTTATTATGTCCCCCAAATAATCAAATGAGAAGAATAAATCAAACAAGCAAAACGGGGTGTCACCGTATTCAAAACAAGGCATCAATCAGATGGAAAACGAGCTCTTGCAAAGAGATACTAAAAAAAATTCACAAACTATTTTTGAATTTTTTCAAATAATTTTTTTTATACAAAAATAGGATACAAAAAAAAAATCACACCATGGATTTAAACTTAAACAATATAGTCAACGAAATGGAATGAATAGGTGTGAACACATTCGATAGGTAAATAAACTCAAGCAATCATATGTGCACGATGAATATGTGTACTCCTAACGAATGAACATCAAAAGTATCCTTAGGTGTAAAAATTTGATGAATTCAGATGACATCATTTTATGCAAATCAACAAATCAAAGTCAAATGGTTTCCACACAAATAACGTCCAAAACTATGTAGCGCTTTTTCAAGATTTTCAAGGACGTGAAAACCCGTTCTAAAATCTCCAACCAAACTCCCTCATATATATTTTCTTTTAGAGGTGTTAAACTAAATTCTCAAACTTTTGGATAATTGGTGCAAAAACCTAAATGGCCCATAATTGGCATGAATTTCTTTTTATTGCCTTTAAAATATTTTTCGAGCTCTTTTAAACCTCTTTGGACCCTGAATAATAAAATTTCTCAATTTTTAGGTCCAATTTAAACGGCGGCTTAATCGTAAAGGATAAAAAATAATCTTTCGTAGCCCTTCACCATTTTCAAACAAAGCACACAATCTCACAAAAGGTTATTACAAGCACATCTTTCTTATCAAGTTTTATCGCGCTTGGTTCGTTTTAAGGACAGGATTGAAGTAAAAACACCCAACCAACATGTGATAAGACAAGCACAATAATCAAACAAATCCGTGCATGTGTGCAATAAAGGAAACATGAGTCAAACATGTAGGAAGTAACACTTAATTACATCTTAATGACTCCAAACATTATAAAGCACAAGGATGAATTGACATATTGTCTCAAAACACTATCAAATAGTAACATGAAAATAATAAAATGATGTTGTGACTCGGTCATTCTAAGTGTCCATCCAAAAACGGTGCAAACAAAATACAAAAATCTTTTTGGATTTTCTCAAAATTTTATCAAAATAAAATCTTTTTGTATTTTTAAAAAATTTTCAAAAACAAAAATCTAATACAAAAAAGTACATGTCACAATGTAGTAAAAATATATCAAAAAGCATAACTAGCACATGACAAACATACAAACACAATCATCTATATGATATGGCAAGACAAGAATCATGTGCAAGCAAACGGGAATCAACTTGTCTAAAATCTAGTGCCTCTAAAAGTGATTTCCTAACCCAAATAGATGTGAAATATCGTGTGGGGGATTTAGGAACCAAGGGAACACTAGACATAGACTTCCTAGGACATTTTCCAAGATCAAAACAAAATCGCCTAAGGTGACCTTTCCTATCACAATATGAACATGTGTAAATGGGTGGAACGACACCTATGGGTTGACCTTTTCTAACATCCTTGGAATTAGTTGACCCTCTGAAACAAATAATGGTTTTGGCTTTAGCATTAGAAGTATTAGAACAAGATGAGCCATTACCATCACTATCAAACCTACTTGAGTCTGTCAAATTATTTTTTTACTTCAAAATTTTTAACTCAAGCAAAGAATTAAACTCTTCCAAAGATAGGGATTTCTTTTTCAAATTTTCAATTAAAGTTAACAGTTTATCACACTCCCCCTCAATTAAAACAAACTTATCCCTAAGAGTCTTTTCACGTGCCGTAAAATCATCGATTATTTTTTTATCCTCGACGGCACAAACGGAAACCCTAGAATTCTTTAAGTACTCCAATTCCTTCTCTAAAACAAGGACTCTCTCATCACTCTTCTTTTTGGCAATTTTCAAAGAATCAAAATCAATACACAAATTACCAAAGTGCTCACGACAAATATCACTTTGAGTTTTAAACGCTTGCAAATATTCAATCTTACTTTTAAAGAGAGAATTTTGTTTTTCCAAAACTTTAATTCTTTTACAAAGTTTCAAATTCAAACTTTTTTAATTTTCAGCATGGTCGTGAACTTTTTCCAAAATAGGCTCCTCATTAAATGGGTGTTCCATTAAAAAAATTGTGATTTTTCACAAAACTGATTTTTAAAAAGAATCAATATCACACAATTTTGCAAAAAACAAAGATCACACGATAAATTAGCGTAAGCCGCTCTGATACCAATTTGACGACGTGAGAAATCAAATTGTATCAAAAAATAAATCCTTAAAAAATCAGGATCACGCGATAAATTAGCGTAACCCGCTCTGATACCAATTTGTAAAATACGCCTGTGTGATAATTGATTAATTTGCACATATCCAATTAAACCTTATTTAATTAGGGTCTACCTTTAAATCAAATAAATTTATCCCTTAACCATGCATCTAAATCAACCCATCAAATATAAAGCATGCGACACAGTAAATATGCTGAGACAAAGATCTCAGGAAAAAAAACTTTCGGGTAAAACCTTTATTTCACTATGAATTTATAAATCTCAACTTACAATTACATAGAGAAATCTGTAATTGATCAACATGCCGCCAACCCACAAAGACACGCAGTCTTGAACTCAGCAAGAGAATACACACAGCACCCTCCAAGGACTCACAGCCCAATCTTCAGCAAAGCATCTTCACGCAGAAAGATCCTCAATGACACGCAACCATATGTTGTAGAGATGCACTCCATGAAAGATGAACAAAAGCAAAGTGTTCTATGGCTTCCAAAAGATTCAAAAAAATATATGAGAATTTTGTGTGAATCAAAACATGAGTATTAGGACTCAAAAGTATGAAGACTTGAGGAGATAGAACTCTCAAAAATGTCTTAGCAAGTCTTGAAAAATAACTCTCCCGAAGTTGGCTTTTATAAGTAAACCAAAAAGAGTTTTAAAATTCTGAAACTCTATCCAGCGTCAGGTACCTCGAACCGGTTCGGGTGTACCGTGAATCGGTTCTCCCCCGAACCGGTTTGGCTTTGGGTTCGCAGAAAATCGTTGGAACATAGGGCTTAAACACTTAACATTTTTCAATGTTTTTCCTTGGTATTTTCTCCATTTTCAAAGGACCATAACTTCTTCACTGTAGCTCGGATTGAGGTGCCGTTTCTTCCAGTATCTTCGTTACAACGATCTCTTAAACTTTCTAGTTGACTGGTCATCTGGATGGTGGCTATAAAATTACCAAAATTCCCTTGAACTTCCATATCTTGCCTTCTTTCACTGTTTTAACTTCTTTTACGTACCACTTGCATTAAGTCCCTAAAATCGTGGAACGTGAAGTCGTTGAGGTAGATGTGGGACACTTGATGGAGATGTTGAACGCTTGATTCCTGGAATTTGGATTGAGTCCATCGTGTAAGATCGTGTAGAGACATGCCAAATGTAGTGGCATATGACATACACAATTGTAACACGTTGGACATGTGAAAAATGTCCTTACAGAGGCATAGTTGCATTCTTTATAGTCATCTTCGTAGTCCTAGTTGTTGTCAATAAAAGTGGCATGAAAATATTTTTCTCGCCATAATGTCTCATATTTCAGATACATTGCTTCGACATATTCCATCAGCCACCATGTGTAAAACATGTGAGGGTCTTTGGATATTCATGTTTTTCCCCAATTACTTGAGCAATCTCAAGTCTCGAGGGATGGCGTTTAAGTGCGCCTTTAGAATGAAATGTTTTTCTCCAGTTCTTAGCAAAGTTAGCGAGAAATTCCATATCATCCTCACTAATATGATTGAAAGTAAAATGAGGTGATTTCTTCTTATCCTTCAAATATATATTTTCTCCTTAATTCACTCCTTGTCGATAAGCCAAATTCGCATCATAGGTTTGGAGAGAGCCAACTAATTCATCAATATGTAATTGATTATAAAGCAAAGCTTTAACCTATTCAATGTAATCCACGTCGCCATGGAACCGTAATGAGAGAGTCCGTAACATTTTATAAATAATTTTTTTCTCATTAAGAGTCTCCACCACTGCAAAAATGGAGGTATATATGTCATTTATCTTGGCATAGAATTCGTCAAAAGTTTCTTTCTCCTTCATGGTAAGAAGCTCGAAACGGGTGGCTAGACATTGAATCTTGTAGTGCTTCAAATTGGAGGTGCCTTCATTGGTTATTTTTCGAACACCCCGTGGCTTATTATACCTTGTACATGTGGAAATATGTCTAAATTCGCTTGGGGACATGCAACCAAAAATAGTATTAAATCCATTTCTGTTCCAACCACTCTCCATTAAATTGTTGTTGTTCCCACTAGATCTATTCTGATCAACTTGTACGTCATCAATAATTGTTCCGGGGCAAGTCCTTCCCATAAGCACAATATTCTATAAACGATCATCCAAAGATATTAAATACTATGTCACACAAGCTTTCTAATATGAATAATTTCTACTATAAAATGGAAAAGGTCGAAGGTTTGAACTATCATCAATTTCACAAAAATGGATCTAAACCAAGGTTTTTACGCCGGAAAATTGGATAACGGCTCCAATACAAGTTGAGAGCTTGCCTATCGATTGTAGCTACCCAAATAAAAATTAACTCCCCTAATTCAAGAAAAGGTCTGTTAAATCATATTATAAAAGGGCTTAATAATCCAAAAGTCAACATGACCAAATATTTACTAAATTTTAGAATCTTTAAGTTTTTTTTCTCATTTAAAACGATGATTCTAAAAGATGCTAAAAGAGTAAAATAGGCTCAAGATCGGATGTATAAGGGAAAAATTCACCAATGGGAAAAAACCAAGGTCGATAAGAATGAGAAATCTACTATGGTAGAGTTTTACAACGAGAAAAAATAGACTTACAACCTCATGATGCAACAAACCACTAGACACTCTTTCCCACCATATTTTTTGTAGAGAGCGTCAACAGCTTGAGTGCGCAGCATAACCACGTGAGATTTTATTCCATAACCAATGCCTTCAAATACTTTGACTAGAATGTTCTTCATTAAAGTAGAAGAAACTTTTTTTTCCTAAAAGGAACATTCAAGCAACCAAAATGGTACACGTAGGATCTTTTCGGGAATCCTACAAATATGTGTGCTGGGGTGTTTACAAAGGTGTGATTATTTAAATCTTAAAATAGTTTTTATAAGCCAAGGAAGAGAACATATTTACACGCTAATGTAGTTTATATTTTGAACAAAAAGTGAGTAAATATAAGTCGATTAGAAACAACAGCTTGAAAGCACTCAATGAAGAGGGGTGAAAAATGTTCTTTCAAATATGTGAAATGTTTTAGTAGTAAAAATATTTTTTTAAATCTCTCACTCTTGGTTTGGGAGAGTAAAAAACACACTACCTTATGGTTTTTTTATTTGAAAAGAGTTAAAGGCCCAAATGCTAGGTGTCACACTCTTAAGGTATCAAATATTCACATCAAAGTCTAATTCACCCAAAAATTTAGACTTGATACACTAACCAGGAAGATCTTTAAGAAAGATCTTCTACAAAGTGATTTTCGAAGCTCTTAGACATATTTCTCCGCAGTGTCACTATAGCGAGCTATTACGTCACTGCGAAAAACCTAAGTAATACAGGTCGGGCTAATGTCTAGAAATTTTTCAAAAGGACATAAGTTACCAGTGACACACTATCACTGCAGCAAGGGGAAGTATCATCATAATAAAACTACTGCAAATAAAGTCATGTCATTGTGTAAACCTTTTGAACATTAAAAAAATTCCAGTGATAAGTTTTTTACACAGCGAGAAAAAAAACCACTGTGATGAAACTATGACGAGGAACTTCGCATGTGTCTACAAATAATGTTGTCCAATTTGCATTTAAAATATTTTTCAAAATATGTTATGAGGCAAATTCTAAGTATGTTTGCTCCATAAATGAACACTTATACTTAAACCACACAAAAAAATATAATTTATTATTAAAATAGGTTTTTATATATGAAAAATATATTTGCACAAGTATTTGACAATGTTATAAAACCAAGGTTAATTAAAAAAAATCCAGTTATAAAAATAAATTAACCAAGGTGAATCTAAGTTCGTTAAGTCGTATACCTTTTCTTAAGTTGTGTACTTTAGGTTCAGTATTGAGTGAATTATGTTCGTTAATGAAGCTTTCTTGTTACCTATTGGATAAAGACTCAAACATGTTTTGGTCTAGGAATTTATACAATATACTCTATGGAGAACATCGAGTATACTATACTCCTACACCTATGATCTCCAAATTTAACTTCATATCCACGCTCCACAAGTTGTCCCACACTAAGAATATTTTATTCCAAGTCTGAATACATAAGACATCATAAAAAAAATTCTACTTTGCTAGTTTGGACACCAATTGTTCCATTGCCTTTTGCATGCACCAAAGAACCATTTCATATCTTTACTTATGAGTTGCACCCAAAGTTTTTACAGTTGTGACAATGAGGTTTTTCCTTGAACCAACAATCTTTCTCCAAATGACTCCCATCTCTTGAGGATTGTCGAACCTTCTGTCATATGTGTTTTTTCAGTCATATCTGAAATAAAAATGTACAATCCATTTGTTTAGGGGTTTTCATTGTTGGACCATTTGAAGATAGGTTATCTAAAATTTCTCTACATCTCATTTAGCACTTATTTGATCACCGCTTGCTTTCATTTAATTAATTAATTATGTAAATCTAGAAGATAAATCTTTTAGACTTTCATTCTCCTATTTTTTTATGTTTTCTAACTCTCTTCCAAGATCTTGAAGTTAAACATCTCTTACTTGCGTATTTCCTTGAAAATCCTCTTAAAGGATGTCACATTCTCACTTAGGTTTAGCGGCACCCATTATTCTTGTAAATATGTTGTCCCCTACTACTTGTTGAATGTATATAATGGATTTTTCACACATTTTCTTTATCTGCTTCAGTTGTTCCCTTTTGACATTTGTCATATTTGTCATAGTCTTTGTTGATTATCCATTTTCAACTAAGTCCCGCACATATTATGAAAGCGACAATATATTCATTTTAGTACACTAAAATTTATAGTTTTCTCGTTCAAATAAAGCATTAGAGAGATGTTCGATGTTCAGACTTTAGTTGCTTGAATTTGCTATAAAGATTTTATTGCATAACTATAATTTTCTCTTTAGTTCTTCTTTTGATGAAAACTTTTGTTCTTTTCTAGGAGAAACTTTTGTGATCTTTATGTTGTATATTTGAAGATAAATATCATATAAAGAAACGTATAAATAGATAATGGGTGAAGGATTAAATTAGAGGAGAAGACACTCTTCATTGTTATAACTTGAAACTAATCAGATCACATTTATAGGATAGATTTTGCATGTAACAAGTGTAAGACCGAGTTTTATAATTGCGCAATGTATTTTTTATTTGGATTATCCCATTACACTCTCACCTCACATCCATGACTTCTTCTACGTACTAGAAGACAAAGTTTAAGACTTTTAAAAGATCGAAGGATCGTTCGTCTCAACAACATTCAGAAGAGTTATGAATTCTTTTGCAAAGCCTTTGATTTTTCATTGGTTTACATATTTTTATAAGTTTCCATTTCAAAATTCTTTTAAAATGTTTTTAATTTTTTTTTAAAATCTCGATAAACGAGATTTGCTTGTCATTTGAACGAGTTATGCAATGTTGTTAGAAGGAATTTCATGGTTCGAACGAAATTTAGATAGACACCTTTTAGTCAGATCCGGAATGTCATTTGAAGGATCATTAGAAGTCATTCCATTGAGATTGGGTATGTCATTAGAATGAGGGTTCCCATGATCGAAAGAGTTAATTTTTCATCAATCAATAGAATGTCATTCAAAATGTCGTTAGAAGCCTGATCCAAGGAAAATGGGTACGTTATTCGAACGAGGTACCTGGTCATTCGAACGAGTGTGCGAGATTTTATTTTTTAATTAAATATAATCCAAATCTCTTATATTTGTCCTCTTGTAACAAACTTTCGTATAAAAAGAGATGCGGGATTAGAGGCTTTGAAAAATCTTTTTAAAGCTTTTCCTCACCCTTTCAGAGTTCCTTTTGTGATCAAACTCTTTTAATCCAAAACCCTTGGAAAGTTAGAGATCAATTTATAAAATTTAGAATAACATAATACTTGTTCAAAGATCTAGTAGTGTTCATCTTTGCTGTTGATTTATGGAGAAAATGCTATACTACTGAAGAATAAGTTTGATCAGTGGATACCGAATGGAAGACTACTTCATGTAGGCGGTGCTGGACTGTGTCCTTGCTGTAGAAGACTTGAAGAACTACGCATAATACTTAACGAGCAAAGTAATTTATAATTCGTATTGTATCTATCAAATCTTGTATAGTGGTGATTTAAGGGTTTTGACACCGAATTTTTTTTCCTACTTCTTTTCATGTTTGACTGCTTGGTTTACAATATTTCATTTGAACTTCATAACTGCATGCACACTAAATTAATTCAAGATAAAATTTTCTTAAATTTGAATTTGTGTGTTTGGCCTAAGATACGAACCAATCCATGGGATATTGATACTCTCGAATTGGTATTAGAGCAGGTTATACTAAGTTTTTGTGTGATCATTTAAAAAGTTGGATTTTATGGATAAATTGTGTAATAGAGTGTTGATGCAAAAAACTGGACCGAATCCCATTTTTATGATCACAGATAAATAGATAAAAGCAATCCAATCAAGCACATGAGAGACAAAGATTTTTAAAGTGGTTCGGCTGTAAGGAAAAGTCTACTTCCACTGTTATTTTATTCCCAGGGGTGATACATAGTACACAGAGTACCTCAAAAGAAAGATTAGCAACCATCGATCAGCCTGCATCATATGTCGTCCAGGAGATAATGCACTTTATGTTGAACAAATCAAGAAAGTAGATCAAGATTTTCACGAGCACCGAGCAACACTGCAGAATAAATACTCCATCCTTTCAAGTAAACCATCAAGCATGGAGCATTGGGGGCTTCTGTTAACGCAAAAATTCTCCATCTACGAGGACCAATTAGAAAAGGACACGTGTCATCCTACGTGGCAATATTCAAAGCCCGAGGAGTGTTAGTCGGCACCAGAGGAGAATTGGTCGGTACCCGAGGAGAGTTAGTCGACACCCGAGGAGAGTTGGTCGGCACCCGAGGAGTATTAGTTGGCACCCGAGGAGAGTTGGTCGGCATACCAACCAGGAAGATCAAAGGATAACTATGCATTTAATGATCATTAATGTACATTTATATTGTAGATGACAACACATAGCATACCAAGCAATTTAACAATTAGATTCGTTGAATGTAGACATAATGTATAAATGTCTACATACAATGAATCTTTTTATCCCCCACCACTATAAATACATGTATTCCCTTAGCCAAAGGGGGAGAGAGATCCGAGAGATCCAAGAGATCCAAGAACCGAGAGACACCATACACAAGATCCATACATTTTTTCTCTCTCTACACCACATTGTGCTATTGTAAACCCCTGGGAATAAAATAACAGTGGAAGTAGGGTTTTCCTTATAGCCGAACCACTTTAAAAATCTTTATCTCTCATGTTCTTGATTGGATTGCTTTTATCTATTTATCTGTGATCATAAAAATGGGATTCGGTCCAGTTTTTTGCATCAACATAGAGTATCTGTTTTTTATGGGTAAAATTATGCATATTGTAAAGGTTGAATGAGGTTAGTGTTAAAATCTATTGATGAAAGAGTTCGACTTGTTTGTGAAAAAGGGTGGAAACCACCCATAGTGACCAATGGCAATGTCATAGGTCCAGAATCTGTCTCTATTTGGACATAAGAGGAAGAGGAAATTGATGGAGTTATGTTAACTCACGCGACTTAAGTGTCATTTCTAAAGTCGTTACCCCTCACCAATTTTGCCACATCATGACATGCAAAACGTCTAAAGAATCTTGGGATATCCTCCAACTCACTCATAAGTGTACCAACGCTGTGAGAGCTTCTATGCTTCAAAACCTTACCAGACAATTTGAGATTATCACTATGCTAGAGTCTGAGTCTTTGGGTGAATTTTATGCACGCTTATCTGATATCGTAAACTCTATTTTTAATTTAGGTGAGGAAAATCGTGAGATGATAGTTAAGAAACTTTTTAGATAACTTTCAGCCCATTTTATTCATAAGGTTACTCTAGTTAATTTGAGATAACTTCGGGAAAAACCTTTACAAGAAGGCTAATTGGTAAATACTGAGAGAAGACTGCTTCTTGTGGGTGGTGTTGGATTGTGTCATTGCTGTAGAAGACTTGAAAAAAATACACGTCATACTTACTGAGCTAAGTAGTTTGTAAGTCAGATTGTGGCTGTCAAATCATGTATAGTGTTTAACTAAAGATTTTCCATGAAAGGGATTTTTTTCTACTTCTTCTCATGTTTGTCTGATTGGTTTATAATATTTAATTTGGACTTCAGCACTGTATGCACACTAAATTAACTCAAGATAATAATTTGCAAAATTTTGAAATTGTGTATTTGGCTAAGATATGAATCAATCTAAGGAATCCTCTCATTCTTAACAAGAAACCTCCATAATTACCTAGACAGTTGTTAATAACCACATTTAATAGACTGAAAGACTTAAAAAATATTACACATTAAAATAAATGTGTCAGACAACACATTAATAATTTAGCAAAAATAATATTTAAAATTTTTATGAACCAAGATGTTAATACCAAGAATTATTCATCTACGTGGACCATTCAGATACTGACACGTGTTGTACAATGGAAGATGATCCTAGTCAGCAAGGATGAAATGCCGGCCAACTCCAGGGATGTCGACTAACATCAGGAAGACCGACCAATGATGATAAGAAAACACCAACAGTTGTATACATAAATGATAGTACAGATGTAAATGTCTATGATATAAAGACATTCCATCCTTTGATATTCCAGCTCTTGTACACCCCCTGGGGGTTATAAATACATTGTAAACCCAACATCCAAGGGACACACGAAAAGGGAGGCAATTTAACAATCCCAAATCAATACACAATAATGGACGTTGGCTCTCCCCTTAAGCCGCACCATTTTAAAAATCTCTTTTCTCTTTTATTTATATTTATCTATGATCATTAATTATCTTAGTCTAGTTTTTTGCATCAACAGATTGGCACCGTGTGTGGGAAGAATATTTATAATCGATCTCACTCAATCAAATTTCTAAATGGCTGATATTCCCGAATCAAGTCTCAGGAACGAAGGCATTCTGCCTGCTCCTTCCACTTCCCCATCTACAAATGATTTAACTGGGATTCTGGACAGTCTTACAAGAGGCCAAGATGCTATGTAAGATACCATCAGATAACTTGCACAAACTCTTCAAGATGGGGCACCTATTATATATGCTCAAGGAAATATGCCACCACCCCCACCAAGAGGTGGTTGGCGCAGCCACTCGATGACAACAAGAGATGTCTCCTACCATCCAAGTTCAAATTCATTCCTCTGGACTGCTTTATGTTAGGATAATACTTATGATTTGTGACACCCCGCCTAATTAAATACCGGGCGATCACTCCTTTATTAAATTAAATCAAGGTAAACAGTTGGTTAATTCTCAGCATCACTGTCGATAAAAATAATTTTTCCAATTTAACACCTTAAATAATTAAGCTAAGTGTCAAAAACATTTTTCATACGAACTTCCAAATTTTAATTAAAGAAAAGATTTTTATTAATACAAAACAACATTTCTACAATAGAGAATCACACCACGAAATTTAAATAAAACCATACATTCACCAAACGAATGTCAATAATATAAAACTAAAATCATAAACCATCCTGAAACAAATCCCATAACAATACTGGAATAACGGAAATATAAAAATCCCCAACAATAAATGAAATGATAAAAAGGGGCGACACGTGCCCCATAAATGCGAGTAATAAGAGTGGAGTCAATGACAGAAGCCGTCTACTCAAGGGACCTGCAACTCCCACCTAAGCTGCAGCTCGTTCTTCTCAAAGAATCCAAAGCAAGACGCCCCTGTGGCTGGGCACCTGAAAATATACATATATATATACAAGAGAGAGAGAGAGAAGGAAACGGGTCAGGGCCCGAAAGTGTGTTTGATTTTAAAATACGTTAAGCAAGTATTTAAATTGATACAGGCCAATGCAACATCATATTAGTTCGTCCCTCTCTTGAGAATTTCTCACCTCTCTTCTAATGCGCACTCCTATCGTACTAACCTTCCCAATGGTTCGTTTATCTTAACTTACTCATATGTTTTCAAAACTGAACGATGACAATGTTATAAAAAGGTTACTTTCAATCTGAAGTACTCCTCTCGTTTTAGCTTCATTAAATTATAAGGTTTCTCAGTGTCTTCTCATATTTTCACAAAATAAATATTTATAATTGCGTTAACAACTAAGTCCCACTTAACACATGATAGTAGGCATATTAAAGTTTATCACCATATATATATATTAACTACTCGAATAATATATATACAACAGCACCCCAACTAATTTATGGTGCGGGCATACTCTGCTATCCAGTCCCTGTATCGTTCACACAAAGGGAATACAAGTTCGGAATCGCTCTCGAACTGTATAAACATAAACAAAACAACGTTGAGGCGAAGCATAGATTCCAAGTCCAAGAGGTCAGTACATACCCACACGTCTCTTAGGACCGTCCGACTATCAATCTAATAGCCCGTACCTAGGATCTCTATCTTCTAGGGTACAAATCGATATCCCCCAAAGGCATCACAGGATACGATTGTCCCAGCGCGGTAACCTCCGGGATAGCAAGTAGCGCGGGTACGTTTTTCACATGAATATAATATATGTACACACAATATATAAAGATACCCATTCCATTATATTAATATAGGTTTCTCTCGTAACCCATAGTCATAACATTTATCTTTAATTTCCCATCATTATGATTACGTATAAGGTTTCGTCTCTAACCTTAACTCGAAGAGTTTTCTCACTCATTACCTAATACTCATGGGTTATAACCTTACAAATCTACAATTCAGTAAATAACTTTATTTAATTCCAACGTAACTCTCTTACGCACCTCACCCTTAAGTTTCATAAATCTAACAACCTAAAGTAAATATCCCATAATTACCCTCCTCGTTGAAGATTAAAGGTTCTAACATAGGTCCATATACCCTACTGGTCCTCAATATCTCCCAAATCATTTTATTTAGAAAGCCCAAGGTTTGTTCCACGATAAATTAATTCAACTAATTAAACAAGGGAAATAATAGGCTGCCAGGGAGGGTCGATCGATCGACGTCTGGGGGTCGACCGATCGAACCTTCGATCGATCGACGCTCTAGGGTCGATCGATCGATCGAGCAGGTCTGTGAAAATTCTGCAGAAATTGCAGTGACGGGATTGCGTAAGTTTCTTCATCAAAACTCATATTTTCCAACTCTAATTGACCCAAAAAGTCTACTGTTAACATCCTAACATAATTCCAGGTATCTTTAACGATTAGCATGCGTATATACATCAATAAACATGGTTAAACAACCCAATATTTCATCTAATCATCAAGAACCCTACAGTTTTCTTAACCTTTGTTCTAATCAGTTTTATCCAGAAATTCCTTCTAACAAATCATCATAATTTCGTGGGTTAAACATCTACTTCACATATTAATTTCCAGAATAAGGTTCATATGATTTCTACATGCAAATCCCTATTAAAATTGGGTTTTCTTCCATGGATTATACTCTTAATCATTCCTACACTAACATGATTATTGCACCAACGAAAATACGCAAGTTAAACACTTGCCTGGGATTTCAGAGGTCTGGTTTCCTGCTGATATTGGTGTGGCTGCGTTCTCCTCCTCGCGATCTACGCGTTGGTGGTGACGGTGGTGCAAAAGGTGGTGTTTTTGGCCTTGAATCACCTAGCAAGGTCTCTCCTCTCTTCTCCACTAGCCGTCTTAGGGTTCTGAATGATCTAACCCTAAAAGGCTGACTTAAATGGCTGCTAAGGATGGCTGAAATTCGTGGGTTTAATTACCCTAATATGTAAAATGACCAAAACGCCCTCCCGGGTCAGTAATTAAGCCTAAAAACATCCCGAGACCCAAACTAAACCTCCGGGTACACTTTTCTGACTATCTCGACCCTTCCGGATGCGTTGGCGCACTCAAAATGACCATACGGACAACTTATAAAATATTCACTTTTTAATTAACATAATTAGTCCCGACGCGACACGAGCACGTCCCGACTTAATTTTTCCGAAATAGTCATTTAATTCACTTATGACATTCAATATAACCAATATAACATATTACTATGCTCATTAGTAATATTCAACAATTTTTTCATAATTACTAACTCTAGTCACGTTAATAATTATAACATAATTAATTTCCGGATTTTTACTAAATAAATCCCCAAATTAAATATAGCATAAAAATACGGGGTATTACATACTTCCCCCCTAATAACGGAATTTCGTCCCGAAATTCGGAAAATAAGGCATACCTGGTAAAAACAACTCTGGATATCTCTCGCGCATATCTGCCTCACGCTCCCAAGTGGATTTCTCCACATTATGATGTTCCCACTGGACCCGCACGAGTGGAACTATCTTCGACCTCAATCTCCTCTCACTGTAGTCTAGAATAGCCACCGGTCTCTCCTCGTAAGAGCTATCCGACTGTAAGTCGATCTCATCTATCGCAATGTGAGTATGGGCCATATCATCCCGAAGGTATCGTCTCAATGACGAGATGTGGAATACATCGTGGATGCGATGTAAATGTTCTGGCAAACCCAACCTGTATGCTACTGGCCCAATTCTCTCGATGATGGGAAATGGTCCTACGTACCTCGGAGCCAACTTTCCCTTCTTCCCGAACCTCATCACTCCTTTCATAGGAGATACACGCAACAACACTTGATCTCCCACATTAAACTCCCGGAAGAACCGTTTCGCATCGGCGTAGCTTTTCTGCCTGTCTTGGGCTACCCGAATACGACTCCTGATTATCTCAATCCTCGCGGAGGTCTCCTGGATTACTTCTGGTCCCAATAACTTGTTGTCCCCCACCTCGAGCCAACAGGTTGGAGAACGACAAGGCCTGCCGTACAAAGCCTCAAATGGAGCCATGCCAATCGTAAACTGATAGGAGTTATTATAAGCAAACTCGACCAGTGGAAGATGTGGCTCCCAACCTCCTCCGAAATCGAGAATACGCATGCGTAGCATATCTTTCAACATCTGATTAGTACACTCCGTCTGACCATCTGTCTGTGGGTGGTAAGCTGAACTCAGTCTCAACTCTGTACCCATAGCCTCCTGAAAACTTTCCCAGAAACGTGACACAAAAATCTTGTCTCTATCTGATACAATATTCAGGGGCACCCCGTGTAATCTGACGATCTCAGCGATGAATAACTGAGCATACTGACCCGTGGTATAATCTGTTCGCACCGGAAGAAAATGAGCCACCTTGGTCAAACGGTCTACAATCACCCAGATAGAATCATGGCCCCTCTGTGATGTAGGCAAACCTGTAATGAAATCCATGGAAATACTTTCCCACTTCCACGCAGGTACTTCCAATGGCTGAAGAAATCCCGACGGTTTCTGGTGGTCCACCTTCACCAGCTGGCAAGTAGAACATTTGGACACAAATTCGGCGATGTCCTTCTTCATCCCACTCCACCAGTACTGTCGCCTCATGTCCTGATACATCTTATCGCCTCCCGGGTGTACTGCAAATCGGGACCCATGAGAATGAGCCATCACTTCATGACGTAGCTCTGCTCCTTCTGGAACCACTAATCTCCCATTAAACCGCAACCCTCCATCCGAACTAATAAAATAGGACTCAGCACCCTCGGCTAGAAGTCGTACAATCTGCTCCTGACAAAACGGATCTGTGGTATGTGCCTGTATCACCCTCGTAACAATCTCGGGTGTGACTGTCATCACGGATATGAACGAACGTGATACTGCGTCCTGGTGACCCAACTCCTTCCACTTTGCTTTCCAGATGTCCGCTACATCGTCAACCGGTCTACGGCTCAACGCATCAGCAACTACGTTGGCTTTCCCCGGATGATACTGTATATCGAACTGGTAATCTTTCACAAACTCTAACCATCTGCGCTGACGCATATTCAGTTCTCGCTGAGTGAACAGGTACTGCAGTGACTTATGGTCTGTAAACAAACGGAATTTCTCGCCCAATAAATAGTGCCTCCAAATTCTCAATGCAAAGACGACCGCAGCTAACTCCAGGTCGTGGGTGGGGTAATTCTTCTCATGCGGCTTAAGCTTGCGGGAAGCAAAAGATATAGCCTTCTCTTCCTCCTGAAGTACTCCCCCAAGTCCTCGTAAGGACGCATCTGTGTAAACCAGGTACTCTACACCCGGCTTTGGTAAAGCAAGAACTGGTGCTGAAGTAAGCTTGTCCTTCATCTCGTCGAAAGCCAACTGACAAGCGTCATCCCAAACATATGGTACCCCCTTGCGAGTCAGATTCGTCAATGGACCCGCTATTTTGGAGAATCCCCGAATGAACCTCCTGTAGTATCCGGCTAACCCCAAGAAACTACGCACTTTCGTCGGTGTCGTGGGCTGCCCCCACTCCCTCACCGCTGACACTTTGCTCGGGTCAACTGCTATCCCCTGCTCAGAAACGACATGGCCCATGAATTGTACCTCTCTCAACCAGAATCCACACTTCTCGTACTTAGCATACAACTGATGCTCTCGTAGAGTCTGAAGAACCTGCCTCAAGTGTTCGGCATGCTCCTCCTCGGAGTGTGAATATATCAAGATATCATCTGTGAAGACGATGACGAACTGATCTAAGAACTCTCTGAATACTCGGTTCATCAAGTCCATGAAAACGGCTGGGGCATTTGTGAGTCCGAACGGCATCACCCTGAACTCATAGGACCCATATCTCGACAAGAAGGCAGTCTTCGAAACATCCTGTTCTCTAATCCATAACTGATGGTACCCCGACCTCAGATCTATCTTCGAAAAGAAAGTTGCTCCCCTTAACTGGTCGAACAGATCATCGATTCGAGGCAATGGATACTTATTCCGTATCGTGACCTTGTTCAACTCCCGGTAGTCCACACACAATCTCAGTGAGCCATCTCTCTTCTTCATAAATAAGACTGGAGCTCCCCACGGTGAGGTACTCCTACGAATGAAACCCCGACCTAATAGCTGCTCAATCTGATCTCGTAGCTCTCGCATTTCTGCCGGAGCCATACGGTACGGTGCGCGTGCTATAGGTCTCGTATCCGGCAATAAATCTATAACGAAGTCTATCTCACGACTGGGCGGTAGGCCTGGTATCTCCTGAAACACATCGGAATACTCCCTAACAACTGGGATCGAATCCAAAGGAATCACAACCTCCTTAGAGGTATCCTCCTCAATGTAATATAAATGAGCGGTCGAACCTCCCTCTGGGCGAGGCATCGCTACTACAAACATCTCTTGCCCCGGAATGGCAAAAATAATGCTCCCACCGAAGCAATCAATCATGGCTCTATAAGATGCGAGCCAATCCATACCAATAATCACGTCATGCTCGTGCATGTCTAAGACTAACATGTCTGCAGGCAGTACCAAGCTACCAATCTCCATTCCTACTCCTCGGCATATAAAGAATATAAGCGACCCACTCCCCAAAGGTGAGTCGACACACGTCACGATGCTCTCTGCTGTGGCTAATAATCCTAAGGACTTCGCAAAATGCGTAGCTATAAAACAGTGCGTTGTCCCCGTATCAAACAAAACTTTACCCATAGTACCATGGATATGAAACATACCCTCAATCGCAGGTGGTGCCTGTGGAGCTGCTGCCTGGTGGACGTTATAGACACGTCCATACTGTAATTGCCCCTGCTGCACTGGAGCTGCTGGAATGGCTGGTAGGGCTGGCACCTGGGCTGGGGATGGAAGGGCAGGTGGAAAGAGTGGTCTCTGTGGCTCATTACGGGCTCCCTGCTGCTGTGGGGCCCTATCTCCCTCTGGGCATTCCTGACGCTTATGGTCGTGCTTGCCACACACAAAACACCGGCCTCTGAAATTACCTCCCCTCTGTCCCTACTGACCATGGCCCTGCTGACCGTTACCTCCACGCCATTGGCCCTGTTGGCCCTGATGTGCACGTTGTTGGCCTTGCTGGCCCTGCTGTTGTCCCTTCGGTCGGTGTTGGCCATGCTGGCCCTACTGATTAGGCTGACCCTGATGGCCCTGCCTGAATCCCCCGAATCCCTGCTTAGAATCACCTGAACGGAATCGCTTAGCAGGGTCCCCCTGATGGGAACTCTGCTCGTGCTGACGAGTCTGTCCCTGAGTTGGTGCCCCACTGGCACTATTACCCCCGGTCCTGCCCTGCTGGCTGGACTCTCCTGCTCTCTTGCTTCCCTGAAGATGGAAGCGGTGATCCTGGCAATGTAGTAGCGCTGCATTGTGTACGTCAGTGAAAGTACTCAGGGATAGATTCCCAATAAGGTGCTGACAGATCCTCCAAGCTAACCCGTCGACGAACAGCAAAATTTTCTTGCTCTCAGTGGGTGCCTCATCCGGCACAATAGTGAGAAGTCTTGTGAAATCCTCCTCATACTCGGCTACAGTAAGGTTCTCCTGCTTCAGATTTAGCAATTTCCGCCTCATCTCAGTCTGCACTGCGGGTGGAAAGTACTTGCGGTCAAACCGCTCCCAGAACATCTGAATAGGGATCGTGTCCCTCTCCTCCAAAGTAGTAGTGGACTCCCACCACTGTAATGCGGCTCCCACCAATTTAAAAGAGGCCAATAGCTGCTTCTGCACTTCGGTGCACTCATACATACGGAGGTGTCGCTGGATGTCCTTCTTCCATTGGCTGACAGTAATAATATCGGAGCTACCAGAAAACTCAGGGGGATGTGCTTTCTGAAAAGCATCCCGAACCCTCTCCCATGCAGATGGAAGTTGTGCTGGTACTGGCGCCACTGCCTGGACCTGTGGTGGAGCCTGCTGAATCACCGCTATCGCGGCATTTACCGCCTGAGCAACGATGGAGGCTACCTCATTCGCATTCATAGTGCCTGGTGCCGGAGCTGCTGGCTGGTCGGCTTGGGCACACCTATCTTTCGGAGCACGTCTCGGAGGCATCTGAAACGTGAACAAGTTTATTAGTCTACAGTTATCAACAAATCTCGAATAGCTGAAGACTTAAACGTAAAAGCAAGAATACAACAGTCCTAAAAATAGGGCTCTATGGCAAGCAACGTTAAGCTGAAAGCGAAATAAGCCGTACAGATCCTATGGACACTAGAACCTGATGCTCTGATACCACCTGTGACACCCCGCCTAATTAAATACCGGGCGATCACTCCTTTATTAAATTAAATTAAGGTAAACAGTTGGTTCATTCTCAGCATCACTGTCGATAAAAATAATTTTTCCAATTTAACACCCTAAATAATTAAGCTAAGTGTCAAAAACATTTTTCATACGAACTTCCAAATTTTAATTAAAGAAAAGATTTTTATTAATACAAAACAACATTTCTACAATAGAGAATCACACCACGAAATTTAAATAAAACCATACATTCACCAAACGAATGTCAATAATATAAAACTAAAATCATAAACCATCCTGAAACAAATCCCATAACAATACTGGAATAACGGAAATATAAAAATCCCCAACAATAAATGAAATGATAAAAAGGGGCGACACGTGCCCCATAAATGCGCGTAATAAGAGTGGAGTCAATGACAGAAGCCGTCTACTCAAGGGACCTGCAACTCCCACCTAAGCTGCAGCTCATTCTTCTCAAAGAATCCTAAGCAAGACGCCCCTGTGGCTGGGCACCTGAAAATATACATATATATATACAAGAGAGAGAGAGAGAAGGAAACGGGTCAGGGCCCGAAAGTGTGTTTGATTTTAAAATACGTTAAGCAAGTATTTAAATTGATACAGGCCAATGCAACATCATATTAGTTCGTCCCTCTCTTGAGAATTTCTCACCTCTCTTCTAATGCGCACTCCTATCGTACTAACCTTCCCAATGGTTCGTTTATCTTAACTTACTCATATGTTTTCAAAACTGAACGATGACAATGTTATAAAAAGGTTACTTTCAATCTGAAGTACTCCTCTCGTTTTAGCTTCATTAAATTATAAGGTTTCTCAGTGTCTTCTCATATTTTCACAAAATAAATATTTATAATTGCGTTAACAACTAAGTCCCACTTAACACATGATAGTAGGCATATTAAAGTTTATCACCATATATATATATTAACTACTCGAATAATATATATACAACAGCACCCCAACTAATTTATGGTGCGGGCATACTCTGCTATCCAGTCCCTGTATCGTTCACACAAAGGGAATACAAGTTCGGAATCGCTCTCGAACTATATAAACATAAACAAAACAACGTTGAGGCGAAGCATAGATTCCAAGTCCAAGAGGTCAGTACATACCCACACGTCTCTTAGGACCGTCCGACTATCAATCTAATAGCCCGTACCTAGGATCTCTATCTTCTAGGGTACAAATCGATATCCCCCAAAGGCATCACAGGATACGATTGTCCCAGCGCGGTAACCTCCGGGATAGCAAGTAGCGCGGGTACGTTTTTCACATGAATATAATATATGTACACACAATATATAAAGATACCCATTCCATTATATTAATATAGGTTTCTCTCGTAACCCATAGTCATAACATTTATCTTTAATTTCCCATCATTATGATTAAGTATAAGGTTTCGTCTCTAACCTTAACTCGAAGAGTTTTCTCACTCATTACCTAATACTCATGGGTTATAACCTTACAAATCTACAATTCAGTAAATTACTTTATTTAATTCCAACGTAACTCTCTTACGCACCTCACCCTTAAGTTTCATAAATCTAACAACCTAAAGTAAATATCCCATAATTACCCTCCTCGTTGAAGATTAAAGGTTCTAACATAGGTCCATATACCCTACTGGTCCTCAATATCTCCCAAATCATTTTATTTAGAAAGCCCAAGGTTTGTTCCACGATAAATTAATTCAACTAATTAAACAAGGGAAATAATAGGCTGCCAGGGAGGGTCGATCGATCGACGTCTGGGGGTCGACCGATCGAACCTTCGATCGATCGACGCTCTAGGGTCGATCGATCGATCGAGCAGGTCTGTGAAAATTCTGCAGAAATTGCAGTGACGGGATTGCGTAAGTTTCTTCATCAAAACTCATATTTTCCAACTCTAATTGACCCAAAAAGTCTACTGTTAACATCCTAACATAATTCCAGGTATCTTTAACGATTAGCATGCGTATATACATCAATAAACATGGTTAAACAACCTAATATTTCATCTAATCATCAAGAACCCTACAGTTTTCTTAACCTTTGTTCTAATCAGTTTTCTCCAGAAATTCCTTCTAACAAATCATCATAATTTCGTGGGTTAAACATCTACTTCACATATTAATTTCCAGAATAAGGTTCATATGATTTCTACATGCAAATCCCTATTAAAATTGGGTTTTCTTCCATGGATTATACTCTTAATCATTCCTACACTAACATGATTATTGCACCAACGAAAATACGCAAGTTAAACACTTGCCTGGGATTTCAGAGGTCTGGTTTCCTGCTGATATTGGTGTGGCTGCGTTCTCCTCCTCGCGATCTACGCGTTGGTGGTGACGGTGGTGCAAAAGGTGGTGTTTTTGGCCTTGAATCACCTAGCAAGGTCTCTCCTCTCTTCTCCACTAGCCGTCTTAGGGTTCTGAATGATCTAACCCTAAAAGGCTGACTTAAATGGCTGCTAAGGATGGCTGAAATTCGTGGGTTTAATTACCCTAATATGTAAAATGACCAAAACGCCCTCCCGGGTCAGTAATTAAGCCTAAAAACATCCCGAGACCCAAACTAAACCCCCGGGTACACTTTTCTGACTATCTCGACCCTTCCGGACGCGTTGTCGCACTCAAAACGACCATACGGACAACTTATAAAATATTCACTTTTTAATTAACATAATTAGTCCCGACGCGACACGAGCACGTCCCGACTTAATTTTTCCGAAATAGTCATTTAATTCACTTATGACATTCAATATAACCAATATAACATATTACTATGCTCATTAGTAATATTCAACAATTTTTCCATAATTACTAACTCTAGTCACGTTAATAATTATAACATAATTAATTTCCGGATTTTTACTAAATAAATCCCCAAATTAAATATAGCATAAAAATACGGGGTATTACATGATTGAGGTTCAGTACTGATTTAGTTGGATTGACAGGTGTAACGTCTAATCAACCCAATTCAGCTTCGTCAGAAGGAAACGTGAATACATAGTTGTCAACCACGGTGAGTGTACTCACTGGAAAGAGATATTTGTATCGTGTTGTTGATACGATCAAAATATAATGAATATGAAATTGTTCATTTCGGTTTGCCGAAATGGGAGGTTACTCCCCGACCCGAAATGGGGGAGATTTGTCTATTAAAAACAGGGGTTACTCCTCGACTAGGAATGAGGGAGAATTGTCTATTTAGACAGGATATGTGAATCATGATTCGGAAAAGTTGGTCATTCATTATGAATGAGCCGGATAAGTTAATACATAATTATATGGACATGATTTATTGCATTTAAATTTATGCAGTAGTATAGTAATGATGCATTCACTCGACTATTTTGCTCATGGTTCATGTGTTCACATTTTTCAGGTAACGCGATGTCACTGCCAAATCTTGGAAGTCGGGTTGGGTTAGCCAGGAATGGGAGAAACAAACATTTTGTTTAAATGTAAATGATGTAATTAAGTTAAATTTTCCTTCAAGCAAGTTTGTATAAGTGTGACTACTCTGATGTTGTAAAAATGTTTTCACATATATGGATTTACAATGATGACTCTGAAATTAAAACTCTTGTTTATGATTTGGTTAAATTAATCATGATTTGACTCACTTTGACTTTCAAACTTAATTATAAGTAACTGGATTGGAATGTGTCATAAATATATTCATCACACTTACCTTTATTTTAATGGTGCTCATGGCCTATTACTAAGTAGAAACATGAATAATACAAAATCTCGTAAGTAAATATTAGAAAAGAAGAGGTCTATGCTCTATATCAGCTAACAATCTTAAGATACGCCGTATATTAGGCTACAATAAGCATTTCTTATTCGGCCCTTCACGGAAAATAAGAGGACAGAAAACGACCAAATATAAAAGAAAAAACAGCATAAAACCAAAAGAGAAGTCTAATGACTTTTGTTCCACCTAAAGAAACAAATGAGTTAATTAACTTTACTGAAATATATTTAGATATCACAAATCGTTCTCAGGAATCGGACCTATTAGGAGTCCAGTTTACAGTTACCTCTATAACGGCAAAATTATAGTAGTGGAAATTACTATATTTAGGCAGACCAAAGTATCCGTACAATTAGTGGATGTCTAACATCCATTCATTAAACCCCAATCTAGCTAAGCCAATCAATCTTCAGCCTATCAACCACCAGATTCATCTTTTGGGTTTAAATGATTACCCATCATCAACATCAGTAACAAAATAATCTTTCCACAAGAAATTGAGAGAGAGAGAGAATGCGAAGCCAAGATATAACAAAGGTTGAAGAAGGTCCTAGTCCAAGTGCTTCACCTAAAGTAGCATCTCATGACGCTACAGCGATTTGCGCTTCACATGAGGTTGTTACGCTCATTCAAAAGGTAAGTAAGTTCAATAACATAGTACCTCTTCATCAAATAATTCTAGTAAATTTTTTTTTCATTTTTCCTCTCTATATGTTTGTTAAATCCAATTTTTAAAAAATGATATTAATTAGATAAAGGGGAAAAAATAAAGCCAATAATAGTAATAATGATACAAGGGAGTGATGGTAAAAAATCCCTTAACTCTACCTTAATGACGTTAAGGACATACATTTCTTAGACATTTCAATAAGTCTGCGTAAGTTACAATTATTAATATAGATAAACTTACACTGAATATAGATGCAATTACACTTACTAATGTAGACAGAGTTGCAACAATGAATAACATTACAACTGCAACTATATGTGCATTAATAAGTGTAAATGTGATATTTGGACTTATTATTAATTAATTGAAAAGTTTGTAGATTTATGATACCAACAAGATTGCCGCTTGAACTCATTATATATAAATAGATTTTCAAGGAATTTATTAATTAATGTGCCAAATAATAATAATTAAGCTTTTCAATTTCTATGAGAAACCGTCCAAACTATTTTTCATACAAGAATTTTCCAGGAATTGGCACATAATTACAAACACCCCTAGCTATATGAGAGAAACAAAGTGATAAATAGTCCATAAAATGAGAAGATTGCAGTCAAATCGGTAATTAAGATGCTTCTAACAAGAACTGAAATATTTTACGGCTTTGTTCTTTTTCATTGTTTCTAATTAATGGTTAGGGAAGACCAGAAGATCCTTTGGAAAAGTCAATTTTTGGAAGAAAAAAATAAAGCACCTTAAACCTTTGAACTAGGCATTTTGTTGCAATCATACCCTTCTAGGGGTTTCTAATGACGTTGTTTTAGCGATGCGTAAGAGCATATTTGCGAAAATGCATAGTGCATATTTTTTCTGCATTAAACTAAGTCTAGGAATTTTTCTTGAATAAATTAAAAAATTGAGGGTTTGTTTCTTTTTCCCTAACGTGGTGTGTGTATTTATTAGGCAATTGCAGAAATAATTGGCACATATTTCTTGATATTTACGGGTTGTGGTGCGGTTGTGGTGAACAAAAAATATGGGTCGGTGACCTTTCCTGGAGTAAGTGTAGTATGGGGTTTGATTGTGATGGTCATGGTGTATTCTGTTGGCCACATTTCGGGTGCTCATTTTAATCCTGCAGTCACCATCACTTTCGCCATCTTTCGACAATTCCCCTACAAACAGGCAGGTCCACTCTCAATATTTATCTGGTCTCTCTCCATATATTTAGTGATGTTATATACAGCTATGCACAACCCTATTTCTCATACACAATTATGTGATATGATCATGAACTTTTATAACATGTATAACTGAAAACGTCATGATTCGTGTTTGTCTTTCCTTTTTGAGTTTTTGGAGGAATTCTAGGGCTCTGCGTTATTAGTGTTGGGTCTCGGTCCTTCGCTTGTTTGCTTTGTATACTTCCTGTATACGGGATCCCGCCCCTTTAGACGGGTTGTTTTATTGGATCATTTACTTATAAAAAAAAAACAATCAGGATCACTATTGCAGTTTTATCACTTTCCAGGATATAAAGATAAATACTTATAATATTTATACAACTTAAAAATTTTCAAGATTCAATAATCCGGGTGTTTGGATACAAAGTTGATAAAAAAAAATAAAAAAAAGGTTCATTGTAAAGAAAATTTGTTTTTTCTTCAAAAAGGGTGGTGGGATTAGAAGAAGAGACGAATTATTTTGTGAGATACTTTGTAACCAATGATTTTGTGAGCACTTTTTCATGCTTATAATCAAACACACCCTTCCTAATCCAAATAGGAAAATGCTTTGAGCGCCAAAGAACTCTCTCAAATCTTTCCCAAATTCTACGTGAACGCCATGTCATTCTTTCACTTGCCTGTCATCTATTGTCATGTGGTGCGGGTCTTGCCAGGGCACAAAGCCCAAATCATTTTAGGGGAGGTTTGGGAGAGTTATTTGGAGCATGTAGCATTACTCATCCAAATAATATCTTTCAAGTTGTCTAACAAATTTAATTTGTATGCGGTTGTTTGTGAAGTTTTTTTAATCATTATATGCTTTGTCTTGATACTTGTTAAAAATATTGGCATTATCTATGGTAGTTTCAAGTAGGGGTGGCCATGGGTCGGGTCTGGGCAGGCCCGGTCAGGCTCAGGCCAGGCTTATAAAATTATGAGTTATCCCAAGTCCGCTCGAGCCTGGATCGGCCTTATTATTTAATCCCAAGCCCGCCCAAATTTGAAAGTTCTTTATCCAAGCCCGTTGGCCAAGCTCGATTACTGTTTTTTTTTAAATAAAAAATATATATGTTTTCTTAATCAAAGACCTATTTTTTTCATTCAAAACATGTTTTAAACTTTATATATTACAGAGTCTATATATAAAGTTCTCCACTCTACATGAAAAGACTTGATATATATTTTTATATTTATAAAAGTTACCCACTTTATATGTTTATTTATAATTTTGTAGTTTTAAACTTTAATAATAAATTAATACACACACACACACACACACACACACACACATATATATATATATATATATATATATATATATATATATATATATATATATATATATATATATATATATATATATATATATATATTATTCTCGGGCCTCGGGACGGGCAGGCCTCATCGGGCTTAAGAACTCATGCCCAAGCCCGCCCGAAAGAAAATCGCACCTATCAAATTCTGCCCAGCATGCTTTACGGGTCTATTCACCTTACTCAAACCCTATTTTTTTATTGGACGGACCGGAACGACTTAGCATTAAATGTTAGTAATGTTGAACCTCGAAACTTTTAAGGTTGTTTCAACATTACTAACTAACATTTAATGCTAATTTTATCAAAAGTTATGGTGCTATAATAAAACCAAGGTTATGACCAATATTTCGAGTGCCTAATGAACTAAAAGCAATCTCTTTCTCTATCCATGATTATTTGAACTAAAAAGTAATGAAATTTATTGATAAGAGAAAGAAAATATCAGAATTATATATGAAGAGATATTTAGCAACGTACTTGTAGTCCATACGTTAAAACCACAATATATGCATAATCTATAAATCATAGTTCATTCATGTCTTATTTATATTATTAGCATCTCGTGATGCATCTTTCGAATGAGAAACAGATCCAAATATGAATCAAATGTTAGTGTACCTGCAGGTGCCTCTATATATCGTGGCGCAGCTGCTAGGATCAGTTCTTGCAAGTGGAACATTATATTTACTTTATGATCTAGAAGATCAGTATTTCTTTGGAACAGTACCAGTGGGACCCAACTTTAGGTCTTTTGTGCTGGAGTTCATCATTTCCTTCCTCCTGATGTTTGTCATTTCCGGAGTTGCCACGGATAACAGATCTGTAAGTAAATTCAGAGTTTTAAGACCTGAAGTTTTTCTCGACCATGGCCAAAACAAAATAATGAATAATGCTAGATGGACCAAATAAATGCCGAAATAAAGGTCAATTGTACAACAGATCGGCTGGGATGGGAGCTCAACAATGATCCAGCCCTCATATGGTTTAATGCATTTCCCACGTGTTGTTTTTTCTTTTCTTCTAAAACGATTACTGATTCTCGGCCCTGCCTTATCCGTTATATCCTAAGTTTGTAACTACAACCATATATGTATCAACACTGTCTTAAGCTCTCCGTCCTGCTCCGTGACCTCAACGCCATTCATCTGCCTTTCAGGCTCTTGTTTGTCATCCATAGTATGCCCCACTAATCTTTAATTATAGACTGTTAACGGATCTCTAGTGTCACGACTCTTTTTTGGTGGATCAACTATTACCCATATCCCTCGTAATACCTACGCGACGGTACCCTACCCACCCCCGCTAGCTCATCTACATTAAGCTCCTATGAATTTGTAAATGGTATTTTCCACCTCATATAAGGTTCTTGAAGATCTACGACGTGATGATCCAAAATGTCCAGTCTTTTGTGTTAGGCGAGCCTCTTGATATGTACGTTCAAGTGTCGTATTTAGTTACTGTTTGGTCGGGAATACGTATGTCAACCCCGATCTCCTAACTGTTGCACACTGCTTCGTATTAAACCACTCGATAAATGGAGACCTAATGGATCCTACCATGTCCTCAATAGAATATGATCATTTTGACATTTTCTTTTTATTTTACTTTGATAAACAATATCTTCTGTTGATAGGACTTAATGAACTTTCCTTCTTTTTAGACTGTCAGTACTAGCAACACACCAAAAAATTATGCTAAATACTTTTAATGTTTATACATGCCCTTGTAAATAATCTTTTTACAACATAAAAATGGTGTTATTTCTAAAGTTGGTATGAGAGAGTAACTTTCGATCCTCTCTTTTTGTATTTTCAGATAGGAGAATTGGCAGGAATTGCTATTGGAATGACAATACTTTTGAATGTACTTATTGCTGGGTAATTTTCTTACCTCTCTCTCTCTCTCTCTCTCTCTATATATATATATATATATATATATATATATATATATATATAATGATCTTGTGCGGACCAATCTACATTTTAAGAGTGCGGATCGGACAGGTGTCACATGACATTGAACTTAGAATTTATCGGTTAAATTATAGGCACACTATCTCTCTTTTCTCTGCTTACGGCCATATGACATATGTTCAATCTGCACTCTTAAAATGCGGACTCATTCACATAATAGCAGTACTGTATATATATATACAATACTGCTCTTGTGCGAACCAGTTCGCATTTTAAGAGTGCGGACCGGACATGTGTTACCTGCCAGTGAGCCTAGAAAAGAGAGAAAGTGTTCCTATAATTTAGGCAATAATTTCTAGGCTCACCGTCAGGTGACACGTGTCTGGTTCGTACTCTTAAAATGCGTATTGATCCGTACAAGAGTAGTATTGTGTATATATATATATATATTACTATTTTTGTGTGGATTGTCCTGTATTTTAACAGTGCGGACCAGACAACGTCTGCCGGTGAGTCAAGAAAATTTTCTCTTCTCTAGGCTCACCGCCACGGACACATGTCTAGTATGCACTGTTAAAATGCAGGACACTTCGTACAAGATCATTATTATCTATATATAGATAGATAGATAGATAGATAGATAGATAGATAGATAGATATAATACTGCACTTGTGCGGATTGTCCCACATTTTAACAGTACGGACTGGACATGTGTCACCTCGCGGTGAGTCCTGAAAAGAGAGAGAGAGTGCCTATAATTTAGCCGATAATTTCTAGGGTCACCGTCAGGTGACACATGTCCAGTCCGCACTCTTAAAATGCGGACCAGTCCGCACAAGAGTAGTATATATATATATATATATATATATATATATATATATATATATATATATATATATATATATAGTGTTCAAGAAAACCCGTCTAGGCTTGAGGTTTGGGAGAAATGCCCCGCCTTAAGCTTTTTACGCCTTGTTCATGGTAAAAGCCTTAAGGCGCACTTTTTTCTAAAAACAACAATGCTTTAGTGAAACGATATCGCCTTTTAAAGATTTTTTTTACAAACAATAATTAAATAGTATTTTAATTTGCAAATATTCAGACTTATTTTTATGATATGTATAATTTTAGTACTTTAATAGCCTTGTTATGATTAAAAATATTAAAATATATTAAAAAGGCTTAAACGCATTTCACACCTTTTTACACCTAAGGTCCACCTAGGGTTCTAAGGCTTAAAGCTTGCCCTCCATGCCTCAATAACGCCCCGCGTTTTTTAGAACCTTGATATATATATATATATATATATATATATGAATGAAGGCTTTGTTAATATTCCAGGCCGGTGTCAGGGGCATCAATGAACCCAGCCAGAAGCATTGGACCAGCCATTGTGATGCATGAGTTTAAGGGATTGTGGATATACATAGTTGGACCTATACTAGGCACTATTGTTGGAGGTTTTGCCTATAATTTGATTCGATTTACAGACAAGCCCCTCCGTGAATTAACAAAAAGCGGATCTTTCCTCAAGAGCATGTCAAGGCGCCCTACTAAGTAGCAACTCATTCAACCCCAAGGGTTGTCGAAGTTGGTAGAACCAGGGTGTAGCTGTAAACCCAGGCACCTGAGTTCAAAACTTGGCAGCTGCGTCTTGGGGCCACGGACCGTGAGAATTAAACGTCTGTTATAGAAAGCCTTGTTCGGGGTGGAGGGATTAGTCTTTAGGTGCTTGCAAGCTGACCCGAGGATTACCCTACGCCACAAAAAAAAGTAGCAATCCGTTCTGTTAGTACTCTTGTATAGCTAGCAATCACTTTTTTTTAAAGAGAGAGAGAGAGAGATCCTCTCGTTAATTTTTTTCATTAAGATTTCATGGGTACCTCTTGTATTCTTTGATAGAATTATAGGATGATGGATGTCAGATAATACACTTTTTAAGTGCATGTGCCTCCCTTTGCTACATGATATGGTTATGATATGGTTGGGTAATATCTAATTCCCTTATAATATTTGAAAAAGTATAAAATTATTGTGTTTATTACGAAGTTAAGTTGCATGAGAATATGAATTTAAATGGAATCAGATTATCTTGTTCGTAAAAAAAGTGGGTGAAATCAAAATTCGGTGAGATTTTTATTTTTCAATGAAAATCCTTACAATTATTTTTTGTCAATACAAAATTTCCCTTAAAATTATTAAATTATAACAACTACTCATAAAATTTAAATACTTATTTTGTGAAGATAATTTAATTGTGTAAGATTGTATTAGATTTAAAGTCGTGCAAATTTTATTTAGCTATTTTTCTACTCATTTAATAATTAATTTGATAAACTTACAATATAATACATACATATCAACAATAAAATTATATATTTGTTAAATATTAGATAATATTTAACAAAAAAAAAAATATTTGAGCATGTGCCTTTATAAATAGTAAATCTTGATATTATTTTTTATAACATGTCCAAATAAGATTAATTTGATGTGTGTGTGTGTGTATTTGTACAGTAATGTAATTTCTAGGTACTATTGACATGTATTGAACATTCTCATGTCATTTTTCATGCACGAACCAACATTAACTTTTGATTTCTAATAGGGATCCATTGGTTAACCGAACATAACGAAAGAATTTAGAATCTTGGTCAAAGGTTTCGTGGCAATTACTTTCCCGGTAATCATAATCCATCCAAAATATTATTGCGTACCAAATGGGCCACCAAAGTTTTTAATTCCATTTCTTCCATGTCTATCTCCAAAAGTAAATAGTCCACATAAACTATATTACAAAGTGTCTTATAACCACTATATTGCACTATAATATACTCTTTTTTTCCTCCAAAAAATTAGGTAAAGCCACTCCTAGAGGTACTAATTGGATTAATATACAATTGACTATTGGTTTTGAATTAATTAAATTTATTACCTAAACAATTATGATAAACTCTCGTGATTTTTCTTTTGAATAATTATAGAGAGACCCTCTAACTAATATCATAAAATAGACACAGGTGAGTTGTCAATAATACAGAGCTAGTGTGTGTGGGGTCCTTTAAAAATACCAATCAATGCATTGCTGACAAATCACCCGGTATGTTTTATGGGTATAATTAAAGGGTCTCTCTAAAATTACTCTTTTCTTTTTCCTTCATACCATTTTCATAATATTTTTGTTATATTTGTTTCTTTGAATGTAAATAATATTTTCATACATGATTATCTTTAAACATTATGCATATATATGATTCTCATTATAACATGAAAGCAGATTTCATTGGTAGGACCATTTGATTCATGATTAAAACTTACCTAAAGTTTTATTTTAGTCTACTTTCGTAACACTTTTGTATGGTACATTGAAAGAAGTATTTGTCTTAATTCAACATTAATCAATGTGATTTAAAGTTTGTGCAAACTAGTGCGAGAAAAAATAAAATATTTACCAAACTACCGCTCCTTACTCACCACAATCTAATGGTATTGTTGAACGCAAAAAATGACTATTAAACTAAACAAGGGTATATTAATAGGTTCGGGATTAATTCAGAACTTGTGGAGGGAACTATTTCTTCAACAAATTATATTCTTAAGAACATGCCTTATAAGAAAATCGAAAAGAGACATATGTCTTATTATAAGATCAAAAACTAATCTATAAATATTTAAATGTGTAAGGGTTTCTTGAAAAGGTGGTGGTACGTAACCCTTAAAGGTTAATATATGGAATAAGATTGTTGATTTAGTTTTTATTGGATATGAAAGTAGAAGCAGTGCTTGTCACTTTTTTATGAATAAATATGAGATTTTTGAGGAATATAGAAATCCATATTTATTTGAAGTTACATATTATTGAATGTAGAAGTCCATAGTTTTTTGAAGTTACATTTGATTACAATATGACGTGTGGATCAAGTTATTGTAAAAGAATATACAATATTTCTTCTAGTGATCATAATGACAGACGGATGAAGAATATATATACAAGGGAGATGATAATGAATCTAAACTCTCCAAGAGAGCAAGGAATTTATAGTCCTTTATTCCATATTTTCTAATAGATATGCTAAAATATGAGCCTCAAAGCTTTGATGAAGCGATGTCTATTAATTAATCACCTATAAGGAAAGAGGATGTGAAACTGAATCCATTATAAAGAATAATATGTGGGCATTAGTGGATATTACACTAAGGGTCCGTTTGATAGCACACAAATTCCAAGGCAAATTTCCAAAAGTTGGAAAATTCTGGTATTTTCCAGCTTTTAGGCTGTTTGATAGCCTTAATTTGCCTTGAAATTTGTTTTCTATGTACAACACCCCTTAAGCACAATTTGCCACCCTATGGTGGAATTCAATTCTTTGGGGGGGGGGGGGGGGGGTCAGGTTTTTGTTTGCCACCTTTGGGTGGCAAATCACTTAAAACCAAATTTTTTTTATAACTCTATATATTTCATAAATATATAAATATATATTGTTAATAAATATATAAATATATATATTTCGTATATTTTAATATATATTCGTATATTTTATATATTTTAGCACATATATGTATATTGCGTATATTTCGTATATTTATATATATTTCATATATTTATATATTTCGTACATTAATATAATTTATATATTTTAATATATATTTATATTTTGTATATTTCATATATTTCATATATTCCTTATATTTAATATATATTATTTACAAAATATATACATATATATAATATATATGTATATTATATTCTGTATATATACATATATATAATATACATTATTCTGCATATGTATATATATAATATACATTATTCTGCATATGTATATATGTATATAATATGCATATGTATATATATAATATACATTATTCTGCATGCATGTATATATATAATATACATTATTCTGCATATGTATATATGTGTATAATATATATATAATATCAAGGTTCTAAAAAACGCGGGGCGTGATTGAGGCGTGGAGGCCAAGCCTTAAGCCTTAGAAGCCTTGGCGGGCCTTGGCGTGAAAAGGCGTTTAGGCCTTCTTAGTATATTTTAATATTTTTTAATATTTTTTAACCACAACAAGGCTATTAAAATACAAAAATTGCACATATCATAAATATATGTCTGAATATATGCAAATTAAAATACTATCTGATTATTTTGGATAAGATAATGGTCCGGTTTGTAAACAAATTCTTTAAAATGCGACATCGTTTCACTAAGGCATTGTTGTTTTTAGGAAAAAGTGCGCCGTAATGATTTTACCAAGAATAAGACGTGCAAAGCGTAAGGCGAGGCGTTTCTCCCAAGCCTTAAGCCTAGGCAGAGCCTAGGCGTGCCTAGGCGGAGCCTAGGTGGATTTTTTAGAACAGTGTAGAATATACATTATTCTGCATATGTATATATGTATATAATATGCATATACATATGTATATATGTATATAATATGCATATGTATATATATAATACACATTATTCTGCATATGTATATTATATATATGTATATAATATGCATTATATAATATGCATATATATAATACACATTATTCTGCAGAATAATGTGTATTATATAATGCATATTATATACATATATATAATATAATGTATATTATATACATATATGTATATGTATATGTATATGTATATGTATATGTATATGTATATGTATATGTATATGTATATTATATACATATTATATTCATGTATATTATATACATATATAATATGTATATATGAATATAATATACATGAATATAATATGTATATAATATACATATTATATACATATATACATATACATATACATATATGTATTATATATGTATATAATATACATGAATATAATATACATATATGTATATAATATATACATATAATATTATATACATGAATATAATATGTATATAATATACATATATACATATATGTATATAATATGTATATAATATACATGAATATAATATACA
Organism: Sambucus nigra; assembly: GCA_949130495.1. Taxonomy (NCBI): domain Eukaryota; kingdom Viridiplantae; phylum Streptophyta; class Magnoliopsida; order Dipsacales; family Adoxaceae; genus Sambucus; species Sambucus nigra. Next base: position 316,198,716 of record OX422215.1, on the reverse strand, counting down.
TATATGTATATAATATATACATATAATATACATAATATACATATATAATATGTATATAATATACATATTATATATGTATATAATATACATATTATATTATGTATATAATATACATATATAATATATTATTATGTATATAATATACATATATAATATGTAATATGAATATAATATATTATGAATATAATATATTATATATATGTATATAATATACATATATAATATGTAATATGAATATATAATATATAATATACATATATAATATGTAATATGAATATATTCATATTATATATGTATATATTCTGTAAATAATATATATATATATATATATATATATATATATATATATATATATATATATATAATTTACATATATACAGAATATAATATTCTGTATATATGTAAATATATATTCTATATATATGTATATATTCTGTAAATAATATATATTTAGTATATTCAGTATATAATATCATATATATTCATATATTCAGTAAATACTATATTATATTTTCATAGATTTTGTACATTTAATAGATTTTGTACATTATCTATATTATTAAATGTACAAAATCTATTACATGTACAAAATTTATTCCGTAAATACTATATTATATTTTCATAGATGTTATACATTTAATAGATTTTGTACATTTAATAATATAAAAATCTTATTATAGATTTTTATATTACTAAATGTACAAAATCTATTAAATGTATAAAATCTATGAAAATATAATATATTATTTAAGGAATATATTCATATATTAAATATATTATTATATTTAATATATGAATATATGAATATATATTATATTATTTGCGAAATATATATATTCCGTAAATTATTATTAATTTCCGAAAAAATATACAAAATACATGAATATTCCGAAAATTAATAATATACGGAATATATATATTTCGCAAATTATATTAATTTCCGGAATATATATATTCCACAAATAATATAATATATATTCATATATTTTGTATATACGGAATATATATATTTCGCAAATAATATAATATATATTCATATATTTTATAAATTTAATAATATATATTTATTATATATATATATATATATATATATATATATATATATATATATATATATATATATATATATATATATATATATATTCTGTAAACAAATTTTCCACATTTATATCTATTTTCCAGCTTTTGCGTTTGATAGAAAATGTGAAAAATTGATGTTTTTTCAACTTGTATCAAACAGACACAAGTTGGAAAATATTCATTTGCCTTGGAATTGTTTGCCCTGGAATCAAATGTCCTGGAATCATTTGCATTTTCCCAGTTTTCTATCAAACGGATCCTAAGATATAACCTATTAGGATGTAAGTGCATCTTCAAAGCCAGATGAAAGATGATGGATAAATTGACAACTATAAAAATAATTGTATCTAAAAGCTATAAGCACAGAGTAGATGTGGACTACTTTGACATGTATTCACTTGTTATGCGAATAATATACATTCAAATTTAGATTATTAGTGTAGTATTGCATAATCTCGAAATACATCTAATAAGTGTTAAGTCTGAAATTTTTGAATGGTGAAGTAAATGAAATCATATATGTCACAAACATAAGAGTTAACTTCTCCCAGCCAAAAGCAGAATGTATGTATACTTAAAAAATCTTTATATGGATTGAAACATTAACTAAAATAATTGTATGACAAATTTCTCATGTGATGATGAAAAATTAATTCAAAATCAATGAATGTGATAAATCTGTCCGTGTTAAAGACACAAGATATGGATACACCATTATTATTTATACGTTGATGAACCTCTTATGATTCATATAATTAAGAATATCATTAAATCTGCAAATATAGTGAAAATGTTGGAATTCATAGAATAGATTAGGTGTGGTTGATCTTATTTAAGGAATTAAAATTTTGAAAATAAAGTATCCAGGTTTCTTGTTCAATTTCATCATATTGTGAAGGTACTCAATAAGTTTGATAAAGTAGTACTTTCATTTCTCTGACACTAATGAATATTAATCTTCCTTTATGTAAACATAATGGTGAAGGCATATATCATTTAGAGTAATATTGAATCATTAGAAGGTTAATGTATGTCAAAAATTACAAATAATACGATATTATTCAATCAATTAGTAGTTTGTGTTGCTATGCAAGTTAATCAGTAAAAGACCATTGGAATGATATTATAAGGGTTCTTAGATATCTAAGATTTACCCTTAATCATGGATTTTACTACACTCGATATCCAGTTGTACTTGAGAAATACAATAATGCTAAGTGAATATCATAGTTGAATGCCTCAAATCCATGAGTGAATATGTCTTTCAATTGGGAGATGCAAAAGTGTTTTTAAAATGCTCAATAAAAACAAGTATTGCGAGATCAATGATGGTATTTGAACTTATAACTTTATATAAAGTCTAAGAAGAAGTAGAGTATCACTTCTTAGAGGATATTCCAATGTGCCCAAAACATGTTCCACCAATTTTTATGCATTGTGTGAAAGAATTAGTTATTGGCCACAAGCCCTATAAATAATTTTAAGTCATGGGATATACGTCAAAGACATAATATTTTATAATAGTTACTCTCAAATGGAGTAATCTCAGTTGATTGTGTGAAGTCTAAAGAAAATCTTATGGATCCTCTATAAAAGGTTTAATAAGAGAAAAAAGGGAAATCAAGTTGATTGGAGATGATGTTGTAAGACCCTGCCCTAGTATTTTATTTAAATTTTGTATAAAATGTAATGGAGTAAGGTTTGATGAGAATTATTGAAAAGTGTGGGTACAAATTGAAAAGAATAAAAAGAATAGAAAAAGGGGTCATTTTAACGACATAGGGGTGTCGCTAGAAGCGAGACTTAGTATCGCGCTAAGGTCGTGTGAAGCAGGACTTCTAATGAGATTTCACTGAATTACAGTCCCAGGTCGCATGAAGGTCGCGTGAATCCAATCATTGAACGAGGTGGTGATGTCGTTTGAATGATACTCATGTCGTTCGAATGATGTGCTTTGAAATTGTTTTAATTAGAATGCCCTTGTGCGCTATCACAATTATAGTCCTTGATTTGGTGCGCCACCAAGCTTAGATAAATCCAAAATGGGAAAAACAGGATTTTTTGTGTTTTGGGGGATTTATTAGGATTGGTTTGGTTCTTAGATTGGGAACACAAATGGAGCACATATGGAGCTTTCGAGGGATGAATTTGGTAACCCATTGAGGCCACCTTTGGAGGTAAGGGTTGATCGTCCTATACCAATCTTCTTACCACCATTTAAAGACATTGAGGTAAAAAAATCTATCCTTAGTGTTTAAGAATCTATTTTCATTATTAGTAGTCTTGTTGTTAGAATGCATGAGTATGATCTACATGAGTAAATAAATGTAATTTTGTTGAAAATAAAGAATGAATAAATATTTCAAAGTCTTGAAATATTAAAAGTTGGTATTTTATGAAAATGGTGTATTTTCAAGAAAGATTGATATTAAAAAATTTATGAAATAAAATGTTTGAAAATAATGATTTATTTTGCTAAACATTAGTCAAATAATGTTTCAAAGCTTCTTCCAAAAATGTAAAGTTTATGAAAATGGACATTTGTTGAGTTTCAAGAAATAAAATATCTTTTATGCCTTGAAAGTGTGTTTTTGTACGTATGATGAATTTCTAAAAGGAAGTGTATGTTTAACCCATTAATAGGATTTTATGATTTAAAATTCATCTTCTCATGCATATAAACTTGAAGTATTTGGGCAATAAATGTATAAACAAGTTTAAAGTAGATTTTTTTGGGTTTAAACATGAGATAAGAAAAGTAGAAATCCTTACCATCTAAGTGTGTGAAAAAGGGGTTAAAAGTATGATAAGTACAAAATGTAAGACTACTTGAATTGATAAAAAGAAAATGGTATTTTCTTATAAAAGTAATCTTTAAGTGTAATTATATTTCTTTAATAAAGAACGTAAAGAAATGTCTAGATTGGAAACAAATGGCTAAATTGATAATTTTACTTAAAGTGGAACATTTTTATAAAACAGAAATGCTGGCTTCAGCCGAGTAAAAAGGGAAAGAATGAATAATGAGGGTATTTGTAAAGTGTAAAAACACATATAAAGGAACTTGGATGACACCGGGATAATTAAGGAGGGCCCGGAGCCTTGGGGTGAAAGACTCAAAATAACTGGCCATAGTATATGGTGCACATAATCAGCGGTGTGAAGCCCGTTAAAGTATGCGGTTATTAAAAGATTCTGAGAAAAGATACAGGAATATGGAGCATGTCAAGAAATGGGTTGTGTGGTGAAAATATGTTAAGACAACCTAATTGAATGAATTAATAAATATTTCGGTAAATGTAAAATGGACAAGTAAAATGTGTAAATCGATTAATATCTGTAAGGACATATTTTACATAGTCATGTTTACATTCATTTATGTCGTATACCAATACAACCGTCGAAGACTTACTCAAGTTCAATATTATTTAACAGATTAGCCTCTGCAAGATTAATATTGGTAAGGTTGTAATTTAGTCCCCTTACGTTACATTTAAAATAATGGGATAATTTTTCTATGTGTTGGAAAAATTTTCTAAATTGTTTTTAATCAATAGAGACGTTGTTTTTTCGTCAAATGAATTTTTTCTAAGTGTTGAGGTGAATGAAATTTGATGCACCAGTTGTTCGAGCGACATTGCCAAGTCGTTCAAACGACATTAGCATGTCGAGTGAAGCCGTTCAAGTGAGATTTAACATCGTTCGAGCGATATAAGGATTTTGTTTAAGCCATCTGCCAACTCAATTTTTTTATATAAAGCGTGTTAAATGAGCCCTGATTTCTTAAGAAGACCTGACGTTTTTCAGTATACGAAAACTGCAATTTGTAGAATACTTTTGTCTTCTTCTATTAGGGTTAAAACCTTTATTTTTTCAATTCACAAAAATCTCAATAGTTTAGTGAATTGTTTTGGAACCCAAAATTCAATTTTGTTGAAGTTCATCTTTATAGAGTGCTATCTCTATGGCTAACGATTTTGTGTCATTTGGGAGTACTTGTGGGTGTTCGTTATCGATTAAAAGCCACGTGTTCTTATGGGCCGCTTTGGTTGATCCACTGTTGACTCTAGGCTATGTGTCTATGTGAGTATCTGCGTGATAGTAATTACAAATTTCATTGTGTATGTAAGTTGCGATTTATTATACATAGTGAAATAAAAAAGTTTTCCCTTTTGGGTTTTTTCCTGAAATCTAATTGTCAACAATTATACATGATGGTTTTATTTTACACACATATTTGCATGTTTTAAGGATAAATTTAATTTGGTTTAAAATTGACAAGTAATTAAATAAGTTTACAATTAGAATTTGCGAATTCGGTTTAATCAATCTCTCATAGCATTCTCAAATTGGTATGAGAGCTTATTTAAGCGATCACCACTTTTACAAATTAGTATCAGAGCTTATTTAAGAGATCACCACTTTCATAAATTGGTATCAGAGCGGGTTTCTCTAATTTCTCGAGTGATCTTATTTTTTGCAAAATTTTGTGATATTGATTTTTTTAGAAATATAATTTTGAAAAATCATACTGTTTCTGAATGAAAAATTATATAATCAATTGCCAATTTTAAAGGGATCTTATCATGCTTACTAGAAAGACCGTATGAAATCTCATTTAAAAGCAATCGATGAGCATGCTTGGGTTGTTTATGAAAGAGGTTGGACTCCTCCCACTGTCACCGCAAATAATGTTACTAGTTTAAAACCTATGTTAGACTGGATTGAGGATGAGTTTAGATGGAGTAATTTTAATTTTCGTGGGCCAAGTGAAATTTCTAGTACCATCACTCTTAAAGAGTTCCGACGAGCATGGGATGTTTTACAACATAACCATGAAGGCATAAATGCAGTCAAAGTGTCTAAAATTCAAAATTTAACTACTCAATTTGAAACAATAAGAATGCTTGAATCAAAGTGTTTTGATGATTTTTACGCACGTTTATCTGACATTGTCAACACTAGTTTCAATCTTGGTGAGCACATACTTGATGCACGAGTGGTTAAAAAGATTTTGAGATCATTGCCAAAATGTTTTATCCCTAAAGTGACTATTTTGAACTTCTTAGGTAATTTGAGGAATTTAAATTAGAAGAGCTGGTAGGAGACCTCCAGACATATGAGATTGACATGTTTCTTGACACTGTCAAGCCTAAGGATAGAGGGATAACACTTAGAGCCCAATTTAGGAGGGGAAAGGAAGTGTCCAAGAGAGATAAAAAAAAGGGAAAGTTTGTGAGTCCGAGTCTGAGGAATTTTTTTATTTTGATATGGCCTTGCTTGTGAAAATACTTAAAAAGTTTCTCAATTTTTTAAAAGAAAATTCTTCCAATAAAAGATTTTTTGAGGGAAAAAAAAAGATGAGGACAAAGAGAGCAGTGAGAAAGAGGGTGAGAAAGATAAATAGGAGGAAGAGAGATGTTTTGAATGTTAGGGTAAGGGGAATAATGATTTTGAGTGTCCCACTAGGCTAAAGAGAAAGGGCAAGAAGATTTCTATGCCAGCCACTCTTAGCGATAGTGAGGAAGAGGTGAAGGATTCTCGGGATGAATCTTCACATAGGATGTGTGTAGACTTTTTAGCTAGTAACGATAGAACACCTAGTTTGTATAATGACGATGAGGGTATTTGTTCATGTGAGACCTCTAGTGATGAGAGTTTGAGTGTTTCTGGTGATTGTGAGAGTGAGTGCGTTAGTAAAGGTGAAAGTGAGCTCCAAACTACGTTTTGAGATTTATATGTCGAGACCTTAAAGACTAAGAGATTGAATAAGGAGTTAGTTCTTAAGGTTATTGATTTGGAGAGAGAGATAAACAGTTTGAGAGGATTTGAGGCATCAACGAGTCAACTCGAGAAGGTGAAGGTTTCTTTGAGTTAACAGTTGATCATCGTACAATCGGGAGAAGAGTGAACTTATAGCCCGTGTGTCACAATGAGAGAGAGATCTTGAACGTTCCAAGGAGGTAAAGGTAACTTTAGAGGATACATCTAAGAAAGTATGCAAGATGCTCATCGGTTCAACTTTGGGTAATGTTGAGAGACTAGGAATAAGTCATGATGGTGCATCCACTTCTCACGTTGCACTCGAGCTAGCTCCCGAATTTATGATAGATCCTTATAGCTCTCAACCCAATCCACCTAGGAGTCCCGTTCTGGATAGGAGAGTGCGCCATAGACATTTTGAGAGAGGTGTTCCTAGGCTTCTATATGTTTGCACCCATTGCAAAAAGAGAGGACATCTTGGGGAATTTTTCTTTAAGTTGGGTAATGTGTCACGTTTTGCTACTATATGTGTTTCTAAGACACATGTGCCAACATATGATACTTTGGATGCTCCGTATGATTACATGGGAGAGTTTCAAATATTAGGGAGCAAGTAAAGTTTTTGGTAAAAACTTCAAATGATTTGATGGTTATTTTTTATAGGATGCCACCACCTTTGGAAAACTCCTCTGTACCTAACGGTTGAGGTTTAGACTTGTTTGCTAGCGTAGGATGGCCTCTTTGATGATATTTTGTGCCTTTTGCTAGTTTGTACCATTTTTGTATTTATATTTTCCATTTTTGATATATTTTTCGAAAAATCAAAAAGATTTTCATTTTTTGAAAATTTTTGAAAAATGCAAAAAAAAAATCTACCTTTTGAGAAAAAATTGAAAAGGACAAAATAAATTTATTTTGATCTTTTTTTTGGAAAAAGAAAAAGGAGTTTTGTATTTTGTTTACACCATATATGAATGGACATTTAGGATGATCGAGTCATAATTTCATTCCATATCTATGTGACTATTTGATAGTGTTTTGATATGTGTCATCATTTCATTTTTGTGCTTTATAATGTTTGGAGTCATTAAGATATAATTTGAGATTACTACCTACATAGTTGACTCTTAGTCTCCTTTAATGAATACTTGCATGAATTTGTTTAATTATTATACATGTCTATCACATGTTGGTCGAAGTGTTTTCATCTCAATCCTATCTTAAAAACGAACCAAATGTGATAAAACATGATAATGAAAGTAGTATATGTAATAACCGTTGCCCGTGAGGAATTTGTTTAAATTGCAAAAAATGACGAGTGAATACAGGAAAGGGATGCGAGGGTACAAAACTAACTCTTCGTGAAAGCCACCGTTTAAAAGAGCTCAAGAAAAAATCATGGTAATAAAAATAAGCATATGCCAAAAATGGGGCCAATAGGATTTCTTTAAGGAGACAAAAATAAATCACCTCAAGAAAAATAAAAGATTTATTATTTATGAAGGTGTTTGGTTGGAAATGTAATCAACGGGTTTGCACGTGCTGACAAAGTCTTGAAAAAGCATTACATAGTTTTAGACGTTATTAGTGTGGAAATCATTTTAGAATTTGATGTGTCGATTAGATTGAGTCGATGTCATATGAATTCACACTATTTGACACATAAGGATGATTTTGAGATCATTCATTAGGAGTATCCACATTCATCATGCACATATTCTATGTTTGATTGTATTAATCAAGGTTCTAAAAAACGCGGGGCGTGATTGAGGCGTGGAGGCCAAGACTTAAGCCTTAGAAGCCTAGGCGGGCCTAGGCGTAAAAAGGCGTTTAGGCCTTCTTAATATATTTTAATATTTTTTAACCATAACAAGGCTATTAAAATACAAAAATTGCACATATCATAAAAATATGTCTGAATATATGCAAATTGAAATACTATTTGATTATTTTGGATGAGATAATGGTCCGGTTTGTAAACAAATTCTTTAAAAGGCGACATCGTTTCACTAAAGTATTGTTGTTTTTAGAAAAAAGTGCGCCTTAAGGGTTTTACCAAGAATAAGGCGTGAAAAGCGTAAGGCGAGGCGTTTCTCCCAAGCCTTAAGCCTAGGCGTGCCTAGGCGGAGCCTAGGCGAGTTTTTTAGAACAGTGGTATTAATTTGCCTATCGAATTTGTTCACATCCATTCATTTCGGTTCCACGATTTGGTTGTCTTGGTGTAAATTCATGGTGTGTGATTTTTGTAAAATTATTTTTGCATTTTTGTTTGAAAAAATTGAAAAATCAAAAATAGTTGATGGTCATAGTTGTTTGCTTTGCTTGTCGTGACACTCCATGTTTATTTTGTTAATTCTTTTCCTTGTCTATTTTAGGCAAATAAAAAGGTGGAGAATGAATTATGATTTTATAAGGGAGTTTTAATTATGGGGGGAATTGAGCTTTGAGCTTTGTTTGATTTATGTTTATCTCATTTGAAACTCGATACGTCTCAAAGGTATTTGTTTCTTGTCTCATGTGTGTAGGTACAAAATTGACGATTATTTTGTACAACCTGATGATGACAAAGAAAATTTAGAGTTTTAAAGAGTTGAAATTGAAGAATTTTGAAGAAAATTCAGACTTGCATCTTTAGTACCTTTTCAATTTTGCATTCATGGGAGGCTATTAGATTTCTATTGGCATTTTAATTTGATAATACGGATTTTTTTAGTTTGTATCAGCATAGACATAGGGGGAGATTTGTAAGGACATATTTTACATAATCCTGTTTACATTAGTGTATCTCGTATATCGCTACAACCATCGAAGATTTACTTAAGTTTAATAATGCATCAAGACGGATCCGAATATCAACATTCTTCAATAGAAAAGCCTCTGCAAGATTAATTTTGGTAACGTTGTTTTTTATTCCCTTTACAGTTCATTTAAAATATTTGGATAATTTCTCTAAATGTTAAAAAAAATTCTAAACTGTTTTTAAATAGTTGAGGCATTTTTTTTCGTCAAATAATTTTTTTAAGTGTTGAGGCAAACAAAATTTGATGCTCCGGTCGTTCGAGCGATATTGTCATGTCATTCAACCGACATTGGAATGTCATGCGAAGCCGTTTGAGCGAGATTTAATGTCATTCGATCGACATAAGGATTTCGTTTGAGCGATCTACCGACTCAATTTTTTTTATGTAAAGCATGTTAAATGAGTCCTGATTTCTTAAAAAGACCTCACGTTTTCCACTACAAGAAAACTGCAATCTGCAAATTACTTTTATCTTCTTCTTTTAGGGTTCAAACCTTTATTTTTTCAATTCACAAAAACCCCAATAGTTTAGTGAATTATTTTTTAACCCAAAATTCAACTTTGTTGAACTTCTCTTTGTGGAATGTTATCTTTATGGCTGATGACTGTGTGTCATTTGGGAGTACTCGTGGGTGTTCCTACAGATTTAAAGCTACGTGTTCTTATGGGATGCTGCGGTTGATCCACTTTTAACTCTAGGCTACGTGTCTTTGTGAGTATATGTGTGATATTCATTGTAGATTTCATTGTGTATGTAAGTTGGGATTTATTTTACATAGTGAAATAAAAAGTTTTTTCCTTTTGTATTTTTTCCTAAAATCTTTGTGTCCGCAATTATTTACGATGGTTTGATTTTACCCACATAGTTGCATGTTTTAATGCTGAATTTAATTTGGTTTAAAATTGACAAGTAATTAAACAAGTTTACAATTGGAATTTATGAATGCGGTATAATCAATATCACATAACATTCTCAAATTTGTATCAGAGCTTATTTAAGCGATAATCACTTTTACAAATTGGTATCATGGCTTATTTAAGTCAACACCACTTTTATAAAGTAAATGGATAAATGAGTGGTTAAGAAACCTGAGTGGCTAAAACCATAATTACCACAAGAGTGTGTCATAAAAGGTTTTCAAAGACTAAATAAGTATTTTCTAACATGGTGACCGCATGTGTTGAAAGGGTTATTTTCTATAAAAATACTAATGTGGATCGATTAAAATAAAAGGAGGTAATTTAGGTAAATAAATGATTTTTTGGATAATTTAAGTGAAGTCGTTCCAAATATATAACCATGAGTGGTAAATAAAGGAAAGAATGTAAAAATGAGAAAAAGTAAGTCTTTTACAAGATTAAGGTTAATTAATAAGGTTTTCGGAAGTAAATTGTTTCATGTATAAGGTATATGTATATGTATGTTTATATATGTATACAAGGTAGTTGCATGTGCACATAGGAATAACGTCTTAGAGTTGTCTTTATGTCATTTGATTCTATACTGCATTTGTATATTTCCTACTAGGCCTTCATATCACTCCCTCATTTTGTTACGACAGGTTGGGTGCGGTTTCATATTTTGAGAGCATTATATAGATAAGTACTTTCTTTTATATTATGTTAGTAGCTCTGCATGATTGGACTTCGGGGTGCTTCCCGCGGGTCCTTGATCACATAGTCAAGTTTGGTATTGGAATCGCATGGTAAACAAATGAGTCGTTAATTAAAATAAAATTGGACTAGAAACATTATATAGGTTGTTTCATTGCACTTCACACCGAACGCTCGAGTCAGACTCGATTGACTATGGGTAACCCATAAATCCAGGTCGGGGCGTTACAAATGTTATCAGATCTTTAAGTTCAAGGTTCCTTATCGGAGTGATGTGGTGAGGTCGGTATTGGATCTTTCGAAATCGGTGTTATATTGGGTCGATCATACTAGTTTTGTGACGGTTTAGTTCCTTTACTTGACAGTAAAGCCAAAGAGGTTAGCACGATAAGTAAGTTAGTGCCAAGTGGCACACAACCAAGTTGAATGTTATTAATCGCTTCTGCGCATCTGATTATATGTTAGTAATTTACGGGTGTCCTCACAACCCAATTATTGTGACACCATGGTTATTAGTTTGAGGTGATTGTGTTAAATCTTTGATGTCATAGAATCATTTGAGATGTCAATAGAATGAGATGATGCCCATCGATCAAGTGGCACAAACTGTGTATAGTCAATAATAGAAGTTGAGGGTTAGGGTGTCGTAACTAAGCACTGATGATTGGTGATTAAAAGGTATATAGACCTTAGGTGTGGTGTTTATTGGTAGTTAATGATAACTATGTAATTAGGTAAATTTTATCCTTGGGGTGATGTCACAATTTATGGTAGTCCGGTGAAAATATGAAGTTATGTAGGCTAATAGTGGAAACACCATGATCCTTTACGTGGGATGTGTTGTGTGGTAACTTTGATGAAGAAGGTAGCCTTGGTAGTGGAAATAGTGAGTAGTGCTCGTTAGGACCTAGCTATAAAGGTTCTATGTTCCATATATGGAGTTTCGATGACTGAGTGGCGTTTATAAGTGTTGATTATGAGGCTACAGCATGTTGGGTCCCTTAGTTGAGGACTTGGGTTCAGTATATCTTGATTATAATATGGTATTGAGGAATAGGATCCCTCTTGGCATCTGTGGCATAATCCTTGGTATTTATAAGTAATATCCGATGTCCCACATCCTACCAAGATCTATAAAGTCGTGTTAACTTGTACATTAGCACATGGTGTGATGTTCACATAATGAGATAATTTAGTTATCATGGTTGATCATTCATTGGGGATTGGCTGAGGCAGACCTTAATGTTTATAAGTTATAGTCTGCCACCTGTATCCTGTAATAATCCTTAGTAGCATTAGTTGTGGTTCGTACGTGGCATATAGTCACAATCGTTTGGAAGAAAGATAATATTACTATCTAGGTGTAAAGGATTATTTTAGTCATCGAAGTAATGGTTAAGAACAAGGAAATTCTAGAGTGAGTGCAATTTAAGGGTATACTGGAATGCCTAGGAGTAATTGTGTGTGGCATCATTGAAGATAAAGATCGAATGTTGTTACACCTTCGGGTGTTTGATGGCTAAGGTGCAGTATAGGTAGAAGCTCGAACACTAGTATCTTTGCGAGCACCGAGTAATTATGATGTGGGTATTGAAAGGTTTGTAGAGGGAACCTACAATGATAAAAATATAAAGGATGAGATCTTGTTAGGTCTTGAGGAAGGTTACATAAAATGTGTTTAGTATCCTTACGAGACTAATTAAATTCGGTATGAAGGGGATTAACATCCTAGTTATGATTGTGTTGAGGATCAGGTGATGATCCCAGATTATTGGTCGTATAGCGTAGGTGTCATGTGTGGATTCCCAAATCATCACATATGGTTAGTATAATCCTTAAGGGAGGGTGATAGCTGGTGTCATTATATGAGTGATGCTTGGATGTCATGGAATGACTAGTATTGGTGTTGTGATACTTGGTTTCGAGATGTACTGGAAAATGTATTCTATAGTTAGGTTGATTATGCCATGTGAGACTTGAAAATGTCAACCAAGGTGGGTTAACATCGAAACATAATTATAATGTCGGCGTATGTCGATGATATATGTTAGGGTAGCCTTAATAATGTAAGGAATAGTTCTTGGCACGTCTTTCCAAGCCAGTTCGGATTAGAAGATGTAGCCATGTGTGATGTTTACTACCATTAGAAGGCAAATAGCGACGAGTGTGGTCGCCACATAAATTATGTGTGGTAGAACCTGATATTAAGTTTGGTGGAAATCTCGTGGGGTTAAATGACACGATAAGGTGAATGCCTCACTTGAACGGAGTACTTTCTAGAGAAATTTTGGATCTCAATCACGTTAGGATAAGGTAGATAATAACCTAGGTACAGTAGGTTGATGACATCATCACCAATAAATTGACAAGGTCAATGTAAATAAAGGTTTTAGGCACCCGCCAATCAGAATGGTTCATGTGTGCTAAGGATGTGAAGGGTAGGGCCTTACTCCCAAGGAGGGAAGTCGGGCATTAGCTTCCTATAGAACTATTGATTCCTTTATTTATTTTGTGTTACAATAATGAATGGTTGTGCTTCGATTTGTCATGGATAGTAACCCAAGCCATGGTATGTGGTTAGGATTAGTGCTCGGTGATAACTTTAGGAATTATTGACATGACTTCAAGCATATGGAATAGGTTCGCTTTCGTAAATCATAGTCGAACGCTTATGAGCAAAATTTCTCAGAACGGTTTCATGTTCCTTCTGACTCGCATGGGTTCCTTTCGATTTTGATAATCATGGATAGATATTCTCACATATGCGGTGACTCGGATTGGTGCCATGTCATGGTATGGAGCGATTGGTCCTGGTAGAGCTCGGTGGACCGGGTATGATCAATGTAACTCAGTAATTGGGCACGCCCCATCTGAGGTATTCTCTCTATTGCATAAAGTTTTATGTATGGGTGGTTGTTTTTTCGTTCACACAGTTTGTTCATAGTATTGATCTTTTTTAGGATTAATGGCCTTTCGACTGGACGGCATGGCATTCAGGTGCTCTGATTGCAAAAGTAAGAAGATGACTCGAGGATATTGTATAATGTTATAAATCAAGGAATACTTAGAATCATGATGCTTTGACACAGTGATTGGATGTGCTCAAAAGTGAGATGCCTAAAGTAGTACTAGGTTCATCAGAGTGATGGAATAGAAGGTGTAAGATGAACGTGCGGTGATGACTTGGTAAGAATATTACCCCTTAGAGTGAGAAAATAGCTTAATATGGTTATTGGTAAGCTCATGCGAGTGTTGTAGTCAAGATAGCCTGAAAATTTATGGGACACAAGATGTGTTGTCCTAACATGGAATTTACTTGGTGATGAATACGATGATCGTATATATTACGGATCAAAATGGGTGAGTGTTCATTGCTATAGAGGCTAACCCATGGAAGCTCCAGTATGCCTTGGGTACTAGCATATGTGGTGCTAGAAATTATTTGGACATGATCATAAAGTGAGTGGAGACTCAGAGTCGATTAATGTGACGTCATGGTTAGCGAGATGGTGAGCATTAGAACATGCCGTATGTTGAATATTAAGTGAGATACCTTGTATAAAGGCATCTAGAGTGACCTTAGTATTGACAACTTTGATGATTTGTCTTGGCAGATTTCTATGGATTGGAATATAAGTTGGTGAACCCCACAAACCTAAGGATTAACGAATTGAGAATTTTGGGGACGAAATTCCCCAATGAGGGAAATTTGTGATACACTGTCCTAGTATTTCATTTAAATTTTGTATAAAATGTAATGGAGTAAGGTTTGATGATAATTATTAGAAAGTATGGGTCAAAATTGAAGAGAATAAAAATAATATAAAAAAGGGTCGTTGTGACGACATACATGTGTCGTTAGAAATGAGAACCAGTGTCGCACGAAACATGACTTCTAATGATATTTCACTGCATTACAGTCCTAGGTTGCACGAAGGTCACGTGAAGCCAATCATCAAATAAGGCTCATGTCATTCGAATGACGTGCCTCAAAAATATTTTAATCAGATTCCCTTATGTGCTGTCACAATTCTAGCCCTTAATTTGATTTGCCGTCGAGCTTCAATGAGTACATAATGGGCAAAACGGGATTATTAGTGTTTAGGGGGTTTTTATTAGGGTGGGTTTGGTTCATTTGGTCATGGGGAAGTTGGAAGAAGATGAGAGAGTGAGGGAGGGAGGTGTTACACCATGGGTTAACCTCTTCTCACCTCAACCCACCATTACACCACCATAAACCACCACATTCCTAGTGTATACTGCCTTGTTGAAGCCTACAACACCTATTTTCACCATTGTTGAAGTGGAGCTACGAATTTTAGAGAAGTGTTGGGAGATTTTTAGAGAATATGATGGGAGCTTTCATGGAGTTTAAAGGTGTTCTTAGATTGGAAGCACAAATATAACACAAATGGAGCTTTTGGGGATGCATTTGGTAACCCCTTGAGGCCACCTTTGGAGGTGGGGGTTACTCCTCCTACAATAACCTTCTTACCACCATTTGAAGACTTTGAGTGGAATAATCTATCCTTAGTGTTTAAGACTCTATTTGCATTATTAGTAGTCTTGTTGTTAGAATGCATAAATAGGATCCAGATGAGTAAATAATGATTTCTAGTTGAATAATATTAAATATTTTTATGGAATAAAAATGTTGGCAAATTGTTATCTTATTGGAAATAAAAAAATGAATAAATATTTCAAAGTCTTGAAGTATTAAAAGTTTGTATTTTATGAAAATTGTGTATTTTCTAGAAAGATTGATATTAAAAAATTTATGAAATAGAATGTTTGAAAATAATGATTTATTTTGCTAAACATTGGTGAAATAATGTTTTAAGGTTTCTTGCAAAATTGTAAAGTTTATGAAAATGAACATTTGTTGAGTTTGAAGAGATAAAATATCTTTTATGTTTTGAAAGTGTATTTTTGCAAGTATGATAAATTTCTAAAAGGAAGTGTATTTTTAAGCCATTAATAGGATTTTGGGATTTCAATTC
Source organism: Sambucus nigra (assembly GCA_949130495.1). Taxonomy (NCBI): domain Eukaryota; kingdom Viridiplantae; phylum Streptophyta; class Magnoliopsida; order Dipsacales; family Adoxaceae; genus Sambucus; species Sambucus nigra. The sequence continues at coordinate 316,182,459 of OX422215.1, read as the reverse complement.
CATCTTCTCATGCATATAAACTTGTAATATTTTGGCAATAAATTTATAAATAAGTTTAAAGACGATTTTATTGGATTTAAACATGAGATATGAAAAGTAGAATTCCTCGCCTTTTAAGTGTGTGAAAAAGTGTTAAAAGTGTGATAAATACAAAGTGTAAGACTACTTTATTTGGTAAAAAGGAAATGATATTTTCTTATAAAAGTAGTCTAAGTGTAATTAGATTTCTTCAATAAAGAAAGAAAAGAAATTTATAGTTTGGAAACAAATGGGTAAAATGATAATTTTACTTGAAGTGGAATATTTTTATGAAATAGAAATGTTGAAAAAGATGTTACACAAATTGGTTCTAAATGAATATGATTTTTTTAATAAAATCAAAGTTAAAGTGTAAAGGACATGAGATGATAATTTGAAGTGTAACACAAGTTGGAGTGTAACCCCGGGTTTGGCTTCGGCAGAGTAAAAAGGGAAAGAAGGAATAATGTGGAAATTTGTAAAATGTTAAAACATATGTAAATGAACTCGGATGACCCCAGAATAATTAAGAAGGGCTCGGAACGCTAAGATGAAAGACCCAAAACAACTAGCCAGAGTATATGGCGCACATAGCCGACGACGTGGAGACCGTTGAATTATACGGTAATTAGAAGATTTTGAGAAAACATAAAGGAATAAGGAACATGTCAAGAAATGGGTTGTATAGTGAAAATTTGTTAATACAACGTAACTTGAATGAATTAATAAATGTTTCGATAAAAGTGAAATGGACAAGTAAATGTGTAGATCGATTAATATCCATAAGGTAAAGTAAATGTGTAAATGGGTGGTTAAGCAGCCTAAGTGGTTTAACCCATTATTAACACAAGAATGCATTGTAAAAGGTTTTCAAAGTCTAAAATAAGTATTTTCTAAGACGGCGAATGCGTGTGTTAAAAGGTTGATTTTTAATGAAATTACTAATGTGGTTCTGTTAAGATAAAAAGGGGTAATTTCAATAAAGAAATGATTTTCACCTATTCAAGTGAAGTCATTCCAAATATTTAACCGCATGTGTTAAATAAAGGTATGAATGCCAAAACGAGAAAAAGTAAGTCTTTTACAAGTTTAAGGTGAATTAATCTGGATAAATAAGGTTTTCGAAAGTAAACTATTTCGTATATATATATATATATATATATATAAGGTGGTTGCATGTGCACGTAGAAATAATGCATTATAGTCTTCTTTCTGTCGTTCGATTCTATACTGCATAATTTGAATTTGGAATTGCATGGTAAACAAGTGAAATGTTAATTAAAATAAAACTATACTAGCAACATTATGTAGGTTTTTCCATTGCACTTCAGCCCTAGCGCTCAAGTCGAACTAGGTTGACTATAGGTAACCCATAAATCTGGGCCGAGGTGTTACAACTATGATTTAGGCCAAAGGGAAAATCTAATCTTGAACTACTCTAGTAGTGAGAAAAGGATTGAGTGTAATTTTTCCTTTTAATAAATCACATACCATGGAAATTCCAAGTGGGGTACTACATAATATTTTAAATGGGAAGTCGCGTACATGAGTGTGAAGGGGTAGCTTTTATGAAAATTTCCCCAGGTTATCTAAAACACTAATGAATTTATGAATGATTTACGGCCAAATTTAATGAGACTAAAAGAGACAGTATTGTTAGGACATTGTGTTCATTAATGATCTAGTACATTCGATATATTTTTATCAGGGAAAATTTAATTCCAAAATATATATCTCTTGATATATGAATTTACAATATAACTCTCTCTCATGTCTGCATAGTCATTTGCACATTTATCTAATTAATTTTTGTTCACATAGGGGATTATTAGATTATATGGTTTTGAAACTAACACTAGTTCTTCAAACCTTGATTGAGGTGGGACCTACTTGTCTTTCGAGATGATTCCGGATTTGATTGTGTTATACTAATGAGTAGAGTAATGTGGTAAATTATCATGTTCAACCCATGAATTATTGAATGAGAAATTAATTTATAAAGTACCTACTTGTAACATGGAGTTTTATTGAAGTGTAATGAGAAAATTGCATGTAGAAAGATTATGATAAATGGGTAGTGTCTATATACACCTCAAATTGATAAGGTTGGAGTCTTGGGTTTAAAAAACCTCTAAATGAAGGAGAAACTATATGGTGTAGTATTGACTTCATAGACTACATGTGTGTGCTGCCACAACCCACCAATGGAGACCTATGCTAGCTTAGGCTTAAGCTAGGGCTTAATCATGAGCCTTGTACTGTGGGACTTGGATTGGTTAAAAATGTATCCTTTTAGGAAAAAATTAGTGGGATTTTTACTTTAAATTATATATTTAGTATTACTTGTTATTGGGATTTCCAACCTAGTTTATTCGAATTTTAGTATTAGGTCACTTGGTCATTTTATTCCATGTCTAGACAGTTAATTAATCGGCCATTCATGAAATTTTATACTCATTCATGTTGTAGCCTAAATTCATTAGGCTACATGGACCAATGAGCTAGTGATACAAGTCCACATAACCATTTGACTTTCTATTATGGGTACACCCGATCGGCCCTAATAACCTTTGGTCGGCCGCCCAACCGACCACAACCAGGAATGTGAACCATCAGTTTGATGAAAAGACACATGTGAAGTACTCAACAGTCACCATTAGGGGTGTGCACGGGTCGGTTCGGTTCGGTTTTGGACCGCAATTCAGACCGAACCGATCGGTTCAGTTTTGGAAAAAATCAGATCGAAATCGAACCGACGATGAAAAAAACCGCCGGTTTCGGTTCACATCGGTTTTGGTTTGGTTCGGTTTCGGTTCGGTTTTAACCGATTTTCAGTTTTGGTCGGTTTTTTGTAGGTCGGTTTTCGGTTTTGGTCGGTTTTGGAGGTTGGTTAATGGTGTTTGGATATAAAAATAAAAGATATTTAAGGGTTTTTAATATATAATATTGATGTCGGTTCGGTTCGGTTCGAATCGGTTTTTTCTTTGTCTAAACCGACAACCGAACCGATATTGTCGGTTTTTTAAATCCTTAAACCGCAAACCGAACCGGGCTAAAAAAAACCGCCGGTTTCGGTTCGGGCCGGTTCGGTTCGGTTTTCGGTTTGGTCGGTTTTTTTGCACACCCCTAGTCACCATGCACATTCATGTTAATGATGCCTAGCTACATATTATCGTGTAAAGATGTAAATGCCTAAAGTTATAAAGGCATTGCATATCTTGAACTTCTTAAAATAGATATGCCACTACCCTCAGCTGAGGGGAGGAGGAAAAACACAAAAGCTATGGGGTAAACCCTAAATATTATAACTAAGAGACAAAAGAAAAACCTAAATCATTATTGGCATTACCCTGCGGATGTAGGTTCCATTCTTGAGCTAAATCACAAAAAATCTCTTGTGCCTTTTTTATTATCCTTATTTCTTGCATATGTGATTATAAATTTGGTAGCTAAAGTTAAGATCGATCCTTAAAAATATTTTAAAATTGGGGATTGATCTTATCTTCTAATAACATATTATGGAATTGAGGATTGATCCCCGTAATGAAGAGATCACTCATCGTTCTAGCTATCATAGATTTCCCCACACCGGCCTAATTTAAGCCTCTTCTAGTTACTCCAAAATATGACGATAAGACTGACCCCGTCCTTCACGTAGAGAAATACTAGGCAGTAATTAACATTTATTTAGTCTAGGATAAGATGCATGGTTGTGCATTTTTAAGTACAATTACTAGGTTGACATAGATTTGGTACAATAATTTTCCTCGAGGGAAAATCTCTAGCTTCCATTACATGGCTAAGTTGTTCATCAGTAACTTCTGCTTTAGGGATAAACCCATTAAAAGGGTAGAACATTTACTGAGTGTCCATCAACGAACATGGGAAACCACTTGTGAGAAGATAACTCATTACAACAATGAAAATTTAGAGGTACTGCATTACGAAGAAAAGACTGCTATAACTGAATTATTGAATGGACTATACCCCATGAAGTTGTATTATGCACTGGCCAAAGAACCCATAAAATTATGACTTAGTTGATGGAAAATCATAAACACAGAGTAGTCTAGAGTAGTGAAACAAGTTCTAGTGCTAAAGCCCATAATCATAAGAGATTTGACAAAAAGAGAGAAAAAAAATGAGAAGGCCGAGAAACCTAAGAAGTACGACGAATCTCAAATGTCATGGGAAGTTAAAGTCCCCTCCTATGAAGGGGGACAAGTCTACGTGTTTCGAGTTTTATAAGGATCATGAGCATACCACGAATAATTATATTGGCCTAAAAAATGAAATATAAAATCTCATCCATAACAGCAAATTGTATAAGTTCGGCAAGCGAACGGAGGGATGGGATTCTAGAACACGATCAGAATCTCATTGTAAAAGTAGAGATGACAAGAAAATAGGTTGAGATGATCATTTAGAAGATGATCCATCTCTATTGAATAAATCCCGAGAACCTGAACTTCATATAAAAATGTCATCTTTTAGTTGCCATTTCATTGCAGGAGAAGATTATGGTGGTGAAAATGAGGCACACGAGAGAAAAGCCTATTTGAATGAGGACAAGGCATGTTCATGTATTCGACAAATCAACTTATCTAATGAAGTATATGGTCGCCTAAGAAAAGTAAATAAAGATAAACTGGTAATTAGTTTCTATAAGAATGAATTATCTAAAGTGCTCTACCCTCATCATGATCCTTTGGTCGTCAATATGAGAGTACAAGAACGAAAGGTGTCCAGAATCCTAGTAGACAATGACAATTCGTCTTATGCTATGTTATATAATTGTTTCCATAGTTTGGGATTACATGACAACAAGTTGGAACCGTAGCACCGGCCCCTAATATTCTTCTCAGAAGAAAAAGTATACCCTTTAGGAACTTTTCAAATTGAAAATTATTTTCGGTACTTGGCCTACCTCTTAGACAAAAATATCCAATATCCTTTCCATGGTCGGCTTGAAACAATTTGAAGTTGTACCATCAATGTTTGAAATTACCCACTCATTAGGAGGTCAGCATTGTGAAGGAAAACAAAGTTAAAGTTAGATAATGGTATTATACTTCATTCGGCCAAGAAGAAGTCAGGAAGATCACTACCACCTACCAGATTGAGACCTTAGATCCACATGAAGAGGATGATTTGGTTGAAGGACGAATTATAGAGGACATCAAAATAATTATCCTGGATGACAAAATACTAAAAAGAACCATGTAGATCGGCTCAACTCTGGAACCAACCCTTAAATAAGAATTAATCAAATTCTTTAAAGAACGAAAGAGTGTATTTCCATGGAGTCACAAAGACATGACAGGAATTGATATAGAACTCATATGCCATGAGATGAACATCAAAAAAGATTCCACGCCGATCAAAGCATAAATGCCATGTATTCAGTCCTAAAAAGAACATGGCTATCCAAGAAGAGGTTGACAAGTTGTAGAAAGAAAAATCCATCGAAGATGTCTAGTACGCAGATTGTTTGCCCAATGTAGTAATGGTGAAAAATAACAACAACAATTGGCGTATGTGCATTGCATTCTCAAACTTCAATCAGGCATGTCCAAAGGATAATTTTCCATTGCCAAGAATCGATCAGCTGGTCGAAGCTATAGTCGGGCATGAGTTACTCAACTTTATATATGCCTATTAAGGATATAGCCAAATTAAGATGATGCTGGAAGATGGGGAGAAAACATGATTCATCACCAGTCGAGGTACTTACTTTTAAAACATTATGCCTTTGGGGCTTAAAAATGCTAGACCAATATACCATAGGCTAATGAATACATTTTTGAATAACATATTAGAAAAATTATGGAAGTCTATGTGGATGACATGCTTATTAAAAGCAAGATATATATCGTCCACGTCAAAGACTTAGGCCAGACATTCGATTAACTTGAGAAGCATCAAATGAAACTTAACTATACTAAGTATGTGTTCAGCGTGCAAAAAGGGATGTTACTAGGATTCATAGTAAATAAGAGAGGAACGGGGGCCAACCTAGATAATCCGAGAGTTTATTGGCATGCAATATCCCTCGTCTAAGAAAGATGTAAAGAAGTTAACGGGAAGAGTAGCTACACTTAATCAGGTCATCTCACGAGCTACTGACAAGTTTCTACTATTCTTCAAGGTATTACGAAAACCCATTAAATGGAATGGATAATGTGAAAATATTTTCTTAGAGTTGAAGAAGTACTTGGGATATCTACCACTACTGTCCTGACCACTCATGGGGGAAAGGCTATACTTATACTTAGTTGCATATGAGTTAGAGATCAACTCGGCCCTCATCTGATTAGAGAATGGAGTTTAAAAACTAGTGTACTACACTAGTAAGGCCTTCAAAGATGTAGAAATTCGATACCCTTGCTTGGAAAAATTAACTTTGTACCTTATTGAATTGTCAAGAAGAATTAAACCGTATTTCCAGGGACGCACCATTATGGTGTACACAGACCTACCATTGCGCTAAGCTATCCATAAGATAGAGAAGTCAGGGCGATTAATGGATTGGGCAGTGGAACTAGAAGAGTATGATATACTCTATGAGCATAGAAAAACATTAGAAGGTCAAGTGGTGGAAGACTTCGTAAAAAAGTTCACTTACGAAGAAAGAGCATCTGATCAAATGGCTTAGTAAACTTTCATGGAAGATAGCTCAATGCCTATCCAAATCGAGAAGAATTTTATAGAAGATAGTTATAAAGATGACAAACTTGAAATATCTCCTGTAGGAGAAGTTGCAAAATAGTATGTGCAGCAGAGCAAAAAGTTTTTCAAATAGGGATCTTTGAGTGAAGGGAGCTTTGATGAAGAGATTCCTATCTGGAGATTTTATGTAAATGGATCTTTTTGTGCAACCGATAGTGAAACATGGTTGATTATCAACATCCTTAATGTCATAGATGTTGAGTATGAACTTCGTTTTCAATTCCAAGCTTCCAACAATGAAGGAAAGTATAAAGCATTAATCACATGTCTAGGGATATCATTGTCATTGGGTGCCTAAAAATCATCCCTCACAGTGATTCTCAACTGATCGTAAATTAAATGTTAGGGATATACGGAGTCAAAGGCAAATTAATGATGAGATACTTTATCAAAGCTTAAAGCACCATATCTAAATTTTTAGTGGTCAGAATTGTCAAAGTTCTAAGAATTGAGAATTCCCGAGCTGATGCAGTTACTCGACTAACGCCAGCAACTAGAATAGAATTAAGGAGAACCATTCATGTAGAAATTCGGGCAAGCAGGAGCATCGACGAAGAGAATTTTAGCTCAATAGTAGTAAACTTGAGCCTCTCCTGGATGGATTCAAACAAGGGGTATATTGAAAAAGTATCTCTATCCGAAGACCCAAAAGAGGCAAGGAAGTTGAGATACAAAGTGGCCATATATGTATTGGAAGGGGGAGTTTTATACAAGAGAGGATACACTGTTACCTTGTTTTGATGTGTCCACCTAGTTGAAGTACCGACCCTGATCAAAGAAGTGCATGAGGGATCGTGCGGAGCTCATTCGACGGGATGATCATCGGTTCGATGAGTAACCATTCAAGGATATTACTGGCCAACCATGAATACAGTTGTGACACCCTTCTTATTAAAATAATGTGTGTCCATCCCTCAACTCAAATAACATAGGAATCTCATTTGTCTCAATCTTAGCATCACTTTCAGAGCCCAATTAATTAATAATAACCTATTAATCAAGCATGGTGTAAATTTTTAAACTATATTTAAATCACCGTAACTAAAACCATTCACGATAAGCCATGCCAGATAAATAATTAAATAAACAATCACAATAATTAAATCTGACTAGTGGAATAAAATAAAATCCAATTAACCAAATAAACCATATGCATACAATCCCACACAAAATCCATCATAACTGAACTAAATAAAACTGAATAAAAGTCTGACAATAGGTGACATTCCTGAATAAAAACTCAATGTGTCCTATCTAGAGTCTCAAATATAGAAGTGACTAAAGAAATCCTTACAAGCACTCCATAGCTGATGTAGCTCCGACAACCTGAAAAGAATACTCATGCTTGGCGTCTCTTTAGTTGGACACCTAAATGTTTTGAAAATATTTTGACATGGGTCAGATCCCAGAACCTTTTGAAAATATTTTGCAAGAAATTAAAATGAATTAATAAATATGCAGTGCATTCTTCCATATTTAATCTAGTCTCCCACTCCCATGAGATACTCCTCACCCCTATACTATAGTGCGCACCGAATGTATGCATTTTAACACCCTAGTTATGCCACCCTCCCTAACTATTCTTGATGTAACTCTTAGTCACATAAACTACCCCATGTCACGTGCATATTATTTCACAATTAGATTTCACATCCATTTTATAATTATAATTCTCAATTATAATTTATCAATTCCTTTCACATAACTTTTTCTTCACATTTATATATCTATTCTCATATTAGATCTAGTATACATACATATAAATCACTTGTAATATATGTATAACCGCAATCCTCCAAAGTATTACCCCACTGGATGCAAATCTCAAGTATGCTATCAGGCTCCAGGGAATACACAACACAACTTGGGCCACTGGTTCAGAATCACACCACCGAACCCAAAACGTAAATGTAAAACCGGAGGCGGTCATAATCTTAAGTCAGCGGGTCATAACCATACCACATTACTCCACTTGGACTCACAAAGGGTAGTTATGCACATACCAATAACCCTGGTATCGGTACTACACCTATTAGAATTCACCAAGAGAGACCGCCCACCGCACGCAACCTCCACCGATAGCATCCCACAAGAGTAGGTATGTTTAATATATATATATATATATATTGTCTCTATACTTGTATATGTATACACTAAACTCGACTAACCATGCATGTCACTCGTAGCAGTAGCCTATACTTCCCGAGTCTAATCCCGACTCTAAATTATTTAAATAATCATTTAATTAATTAGTTCTTCACTATTGTAATACTTCTGGATACTCAGACATTCCTAAACATCCCATAATTAATCTTAGCCTAAATTTTAATCCAATTTCGTTAACTAAATCTCGAGTGTCGTTCATCCTAAACACCCCAAATTCATACCCCGAATTTATTCCCAATTTGCCCAAGATCTTATAATAACTCATAAAATTTCTAGAGGTACCAACATAATTACGGACCCTTTATAATAAAAAAAAGTACCAACCTAATTTGGAATTAATTTAAATGACCCAAACTATTTCTCACAGTAGGTCCAAATCGATTCGGCTTCCAAGTTCGAATCGATTCACCTGCCGAATGGATTCTCTTGTGAGGGCCCAATCGATTTGATTCTATGCAGTAGTCTAGTTCGTATTACCAAAATGGGATTTCATATATCTTCCTCATCCAATTCATTACGTAAATCCAATATAACCATATTTTTCCATTCTCCATTAATCCTATATATGAATCTAATCATTTTTCATCTTTAATTTCACTTAGAAATCATCAATTTCATGGGATTCATTATTGTAATCAAGAATTTTATAGTTTCTTAATAAAATTATAAGAATTCACAATTTCTAAATATTTTCATTCAAGAATATATCACTCTACATGGATTCATATTCTGAGATTTCATATTACATAATCCTCATTCAAATCTTATGAAATCATATCCCCAAACCCTTGTTTTACTTATGAATCCCACACAAACCATATTTTTCACCAACTATTATATGAATTGAACTACATGCATAAAATATTAAGTAATTTAACCACTTTATTTATTAGGATTGTAGAGTCTGAATTTGTAGAGTATGATCTCACTTTGTTATGTGATGATCATAACCTAGAGAGATCTCCCAAATCCTCCCAACTCTTTGCTTCTCTTGATCACCCTTTGGCTTTCCTTATCTTTTCTATCTTCTTTATCTCTTAGGTTTTAAAAAAATAAGGTATCTATCTTATATCACTAACCCTTTCATTTTATAAGCTTGATTCCAGAATTAGGTTTTTCTATTAATGTAAAATGATCTCTATACCCCTATACGGATCCTAACTAGTCTAAAAAGTCCCTGTAACCCAATGACTACCCCCTCATACTTAATCTTGACTATTTCAACCGATTTCGGGTCAATCTTGGGCTTGAAATAATCATTCGAGTCACGAATTACAAATATCCCATCTCAACCTAACATAACCCACACATGTGTCCCCGGTAAGATACAGTCAATATCCCGTCGCTTTTACCCACTTATGACATTATACCATTTGACATTATTTTATTTACTTTATCAAACTAGTAAATATATGATCACATAAATATTAATCCATTTCTCGCTAATTCATATTTATTTAAATTCTCATTATTTCTCAATTTATTCAAATGACGTTCACACGTGTAATTTAAATGCAATATTATAAATACTCAAAATTATGGGGTGTTACAACAGACTGTGCTTCATATGCTAGAAGGTGAGACAAATGTCAAAAGATCGCCACCATACATAGAAGAATGGGATCTAATCTAACACCAATCGGTTCCCCTTGGCCTTTTGCCATCCGAGGGATTGATTTGGTGGGCCCATTACCGAAGAAAAAAGTCGTTGCTATAGATTACTTCACAAAATGGACTAAAGCTGAACCACAATTTGAGAGGCCTTGAGAACGAATTTTTTAATTTACATGGAAAAATATGCCATGCCAATATGGAATGCCATATGCCTTCATCACAGACCATGGAACTCAGTTTAATAACCAGTAGTTTGAGGATTATTGCATTTAATCTAAGATCCAGAGGTTAGACTATACGCCCTGACACCATCTATACAATGGCCAAATGTACATAAATGACCAACAAAACATTACTAGATGGTTTGAAGAAGATACTTGATGATGCCAATGGAAATTGGATCAACCAATTGCAGAACGTCTTATGGGCCTATAGAACAACGGTGAAGATAGCTACCGACGAATCTCCATATATGATAGATCTTAGAATTAAAGTTGTGGTTCCTATGAAGATCGATCTGCCTAGTCACAGAGTGCTCAACTTTCACTCACCTAAAAGTGATCTCATGATAAGGCTATATTTAGACTTGGTAAATGAAGTAAGGGAGAATGATACACTTCGGTTATATGCCTAATAATAACTTCCTGCCAGGTTTTATAATAGAAGAGTGAAGATGAGCAACTTAAGGGAGGGAGACTATGTTCTAAAGAAAGTGCTCCAGAAGGGGAACAAGTTAGAGGTCAATTAACACGGTCCATATCACATCTTTACAATTATCCAACTAGGTACCTATTGCCTGGAGACATTTGAAGAAGAACAATTCAATAAGGCTTGGAACACCTATCATCTTAGGAAATATTATCAATGATTCTGAATTGACGTTTTCTTCACATATATTGCAAATCTTTTCAATTTCAATAAGAACTTATTAGCTTATCATCATTCGACTTCCTGTTTTATGGTTTTTAGGGGGATGTGAGATATATCAATCTTAAAACGGTACAGTCAATTAATTAATTTTTAAATCAATTTTCAACAAAACTTTAGCAAAACTTCATGTATAACTTTGTCTTTGACAAGTTATGAATAAGAAGTTTTATCAGACCAAGTCAAAGAACAAATCCTATAAATTTTAGTCACCAATGATAACTAATTCGAACACATAGTCTAAAATAACAAGAACCGTTTGCATAAGGCTAAGAGTGTTGGTAGAACCTAATGCAGGACAGTTCAAGTTCATTCAAATAGGTAATCAATCAATCCTATTAGTCAGCCAAAGGCTGACCACATAATCACTATGCTAAAACACCAGTAGACCATAACTATACGAGTAAAGTGTGGACGAACAACTCATATCTATTTATTCAAATCGTAAAATTGCAAAGGGATCATTATTATAATTTATGAGTTATGTATTGCAGACATCAAATTGGTAATAATGTCAATAGGCTGGATGTTTTCCCATAGCTTATTCCATTACCTTTTAGGGAACATCTAGAGAAGATGGTAAAACAGTGGATCCCAATTCCCTAAGTCTTTCTTTCCTACTGGAGCTAGGCTTATCCACCAAATGCAGAGGTGAAACGACATTATCTTCTCTATAAAGGCCATATTCTCTAAGATATTTCCTAACCAAGCTTATGGGTATAACATCAATAGGAATCCACTTGGTGTTCATTATAAAAGGAGGAGGAGTAGGATGGTCAAAACAACCAAGGCCATGCCTGTGGCCATCCCCCGATCCTCACGGCGGGCGGGAGCATGAGGGAGGATCCTAGGTCCCGCACGTCCCTCTCGAGAGCGCTTCGGCCAGCGTCATTTGGGTGAGGTGAAAGATGTAGAGAGATTAGAGTTTCCATTATATTTTACTCAAAACAGACAAAAGAAAAGGGGAAGCCATCCCGAAGGATAGCATCCAAAGACATACTGATGCATACGAAACCAAAATGATTCGAAAAGGGTGATAATAAGCAAATATCGCATATTTCATCCTCCGAACCTACGCATTTTAGCCCCCTCGAGTGCCTTAATCTCTATATTTAAGCCCGTTAACCAGACAACCTCGGTTTTTATTGTTAACATGCTATATGAGGTATAATTGGGCTTTTGTAGGTATTTAGGTACTAAGTATGAAGTTCGGACGCATTCCGGTGAAGTTCCGTACGCAACTGCACGTTCAAAGGCATTTTAGTCTTTTCACAGCTTGGGTACCTGGCCTGACATCTCAAGGAAGTTGTAGCCCTCCTCGCTAGCTTCGCGTGTCCATGAACGGTGCGCGATTCCGATTCATAACGAAGAAGTTACGGCGATTTCAGCGGAGGAAAAATAAGGAAAGCAAAAGAGGAGAAGAGAAGGAGAAGAAAAGATGCAGTGAGCTGCTACAATCTGCCCTGCTTGATCGATCGATCGACGCTTCTGGTTGATCGATCAACCATTCTGGATTGCCGAATTTTCGCCTTGGTCGATCGATCGACCAAAGGGGTCGATCGATCGATGCTCTGTTTTCTGCAGATATTTTGCCTTCTTTTCTTTCTTCTTTATTTTTATTCCAACTTACTATAAATACAATTTTTTGTTGTAATAAGAAAATATAGCAGTAGATACACGATTTTAGGTTAGTTTAGCTTAGGGTTTGGGTGATTTGCTTGGTTCTTCTTCATTTCCTCTTGGATTGACACACTTTTGGGCTTGAATGTTGACTATTCATCATCCTCTCCATTAATATAGTTTGTATTTCTTCATTCCTTGCTTTCTAGTTAATTTACAAGCTTTCTAATTTAGGTTTACATGCTTTGATTTACACGATTTCTAGTATAGATTTACCGCGTTTATTTACCGCTTTCCATTTATCGCGTTTTTAACATGCTTTCTAGGTAACTTAAATTAGGTTGTGTTTGAATTGAACTCACTTGGGTTGACGCGTTGCTTTGCTTTGGTGATGGAGTTTACGGGTCTATTTCGGGTGCGTTGTCCTAGTTATTACGCCTAGGAGATTTGACGGGGCATATCATGTATGTCCCGTGCTTATGACCTTTCGTGCGTAATTTCCGGGATATTTGTTGACGCGAAAATCTTATTAGGCTTTTATAATGATTTAGGGCGTAACAACCCTTGATTTAATTAACTGTCGAAACGAGACGCACTTGTAATAACTCGTCGACCCATGTAACCATTTTATACTAATTAACTCGGGTGAGGGATATTCGACGCAACCTATAGTTTTACTCGCTTTCATAATCTAGTTTCAATACATTGCCTAGTTAATCATTTCCCTTTATGCATCTTTTCTTTTAGTTTGTAATCATCTTTTACACTTTTATTTCGGAGTATTAAATCACTTAAATTCTAACAACTTGTCCCTGTGGATTCTCAATACCCGACTTACCGCTGTGCTTGCCTCGCAAGTGTAGTAGTAACTTAGGTTTTTGTATTAAGTTGGAGAAACGAAAACAACGACTGTGCACTTTACATGCGCACACCTTTCGCACTTGATCAAAATGGTGCCGTTGCCGAGGATGAGTTTGTTTTAGACTTTATTTGATTTAGTATTTCATAGTATTTTCTTTCTATTTGTATTATTTGCTAACTTTTTGCAGGACTTCCACATTTGAGCACTTAGAAACGCTCGAATTTTTCCCGCGCGCACTTACTTCGTGGAATCCGCCACTTCGAGCCATTTTTGGGGTAAGCATGTCTTATTCCAATTCTTTCGGTAATCCTTATCATAATTCTCAAAATTCTCGCAAACCTATGACTTTCGGTGAATACTTAGAATCCTAAAATATAACAAATTCAAATAGGACTTTGGGCGAGTATAACGAAAGTCAAAATTTAGGTTATTGGAATTTTGATGATGATGATGATAATGATTTTGGGCCTTTACCTCCTTATAATAGGAATTTTAAAACGAATTCGAATAGTTTTCAAAATTCCTATAATAATGAGTTTTCGTTTAAGTCGGATGGAAACTTTCAAAGTTCCCATTTTCATGCATCCGCACCTCGACCCATGACATTCGGTGAGGGTTTGCGTATGTATGAAAATGAGAAAATTGAAAATCGTTGTCGGGAAGAAAATCGTTCGTGGGAACATGAGTTGGATTTATTATTTGAGTCCGACGACGATTTTGCTTCCGAGACTTCTGAAGTCGAGGAATGTTTTGAACCAAATGAAGTACTTGTACCTACTTTGGAACAAGCCATTCTAGACTTTTCCCATCTCGTAATAGATATTGAAAGTGAGGATGAAAATGACGTAATATCTATTTGCAATGAAATGATTTCTTCTTTGGCCGCCAAAGAAGAACATTTCATTGAAAATGATATTATTTCCTTTGAAATTCCAACTTCATGCGATGATGATTCATCTTATGAGTTTGAATTTGTTTCATCCCCATTTTCATTCTCTATTACCCCACCGGAACAAGTACCCGATGATTCGGTTTTGAACTTTAATGTTTTAAACCCTATCGCCGATGAGGAGTACTTGCTCGAGTCGCCCTCCACAATCGAATCTTTGCCTTTGTGTGCACCGCCTCCCATTCCAACTTCAAAATCCCTGGTAGGATATTCGGCTTTTCTCGGTCCCCACTTGTTTTTGTCACCCGTGCAATCCAAACCCCCCATCGTCCCACCAAAACTTTTAATTGGCGATGGTTCATTTCTTCCGCCTTACACATGCCTTCCATTGTTAAAACGGAATTCATATTTTTCGGAGGGCATGCTTGTATGTGAGGGTACACCGGTTATCCTCCAAAGTTAAATCATTCTTATGGTGGACCCTCAACTATTTAGACTTCTAGTGTACAGTTAGTGTGAAGTCTAAATAGTAGGTTGTATATAGTTAGCTTTTTATTTTTTCTTTCCTTTTTAATCTAGTTTAGTGTAATTAGTTAACTTTTTGTTATTTGTTTTTGCTATGCTCGGTACTAACTTGTTTTGTAGATTCTTTGGACTTGTTCTTATGGAGATCGCTCCACGTTTGGGTAATATCGCTCTTTTCCTCTCTTTGACTTGGTTCTTAATTTACATTGAGGACAATGTCAAGTTTTAAGTTAGAGGGTGTGGGATATTCTATCCATTTCTAATTTTAGTCCATGTTTTTGCTCACATGTTAGTTACTTAGTATGCTTTTCTTAGAAAAATTAAAAACAATTCAAAAATATTTTCTTTATTTTTTCTCCTTTTTTGGGCATTTTGCCTTTGTTTCAGATGATAAATTTTAATAATTGCCCGATCCAATAGACAACCTAATGATGCATGTTCTCGATTTTAGAAGTTATTAGACTTTAGTCTCACTTATTGATATTATGAATAACTTCATGAATTAAACTTTAATCCCATGAGCACATGCATTTTTATTGTTATATTGATTTGGTTTAAGATTTTTATAACTCGGTATTCTTTTGTTGCATTTTATATACTTACACCGAGTAAGCTTTGTACCTTTCGTCGTTTGTGAGTGTATACACTATTCTTTTCTCATTGAAAACGTTGAATTGGTTGTTAATCTCACTATTCTTTCATTTGACCGTTCATTAATTGAGTTCATACTTGAATTGTGTTACTTGAGCATGATTTTCATATATTGTTTTAATTCGAGAATTGCGTAAACTTTGTGAAATGATCATAGGCCCTCTTTGTTATATCACCCATATTAACCTTGACCTCACCCTTATATGTTTACCCTCCTTTTGAGCCTAAATATAGCCTTTCATTTCATACCCCATTCCCATAACCAACTCTACATTTGAGTTTTATCCCATACATACACTTTCCATACCTTTGTTTGGAATGTTACTTGGGATTGAATGATGTTGTTATGATGTCGGTTGCAATTTAGGCATATGAGAGTTTGATAAGTAAAGAAAAGAAAGTAGTGAAAAAAGTGAAGAAAAAGAGAAAGCAAAAAGCAAAAGAAAACAAAAGAGAAAATGAGAAAAAGAAGAAAAGAAAAAGAAAGAGAAAGTTGTAAATGTTGTGTATAGTGTTCAATAAGCTTTGATTACTCTCCCCGATGATATATCTAATGCCTTTTTGGAACTTGTTTTCCGATTTTGATATTGCCCGCATTATCCCATTATCTCGAGTTTTTCATTCCGAACACTTTGAATCCGTACATACATTCCTTTCATTTCATACCCTAGCCATACCTACATTACAACCCTAGTAAAGTCCTATGTGATCTTTGGTTGATGTAATTTAAAAGTCATAATAGTTGTGATAATCTGTGAAAATGCATTTCGCCTCTTTTAGTGTGCGGTATCCTTTCATTGAGATTACAGTTTTTTAGTTTATATATAGCGTTCTTCCTTTGTGACATGTGTGTGGCCTAGTTTCCATTTACATTTACTCCTTATGCCCGCATGTTCCGTGTGTTACCTCCCTGTTTCGAGTGAATTTGCTTGATGAGCGTAATGCCCGTGAGGATCGAATATATGCTTGCCTTTATGTTTATCCGGTTTATATAAGTTTTATGCCAAATCACACTTTGCATCTGCTCGCTCCCCTCCCACATTTTAAGGTTTCAATTCTATGAGGTGCATTCTATAATGTTAATGATTTGAACTTTTGTGTTAATTCATTCACTTTGCTAATAATGCATATGAAATCCTTTTCACTATTGTTCGGCTTGTCGCATGTTGGATTGGGCATATTTTGAGGAAACCATGTGATGTTTGTGGGTACCATCTCTGAAAACCCTCACGAGACGACACTCGTCCACTAGGGTGACCTAGGGGTTTAACGGCTTATTGCATATGCTAAATGCAATCGAATCGCCCGCGAAAGTGGCCTTATGCTTTTATACCATACTTTTGTACTATCTCCTGCTTTTGCTTTGCTTATAGTTCTTGTTGCATCCTATTTCATTGCTAGGGACTAGCAATGTGTAAGTTAGGGGGTGTGATAATACGCAAATATCACGTATTTCATCCTCCGAACCTACGCATTTTAGCCCCCTCGAGTGCCTTAATCTCTATATTTAAGCCCGTTAACCAGACAACCTCGGTTTATATTGTTAACATGCTATATGAGGTATAATTGGGCTTTTGTAGGTATTTAGGTACTAAGTATGAAGTTCGGACGCATTCCGGTGAAGTTCCGTACGCAACCGCACGTTCAAGGGAATTTTAGTCTTTTCACAGCTTGGTTACCTGGCCTGACATCTCACAGAAGTTTTAGCCCTCCTTGCTAGCTTCGCGTGGCCGCAAACGGTGCGCGATTCCGATTCATAACGAAGAAGTTACGGCGATTTCAGCGGAGGAAAAACAAGGAAAGCAAAAGAGGAGAAGAGAAGGAGAAGAAAAGATGCAGTGAGCTTCTGCAATCTGCCCTGCTTGATCGATCGATCGACGCTTCTGGTCGATCGATCGACCATTCTGGATTGCCGAATTTTCGCCTTGGTCGATCGATCGACCAAAGGGGTCGATCGATCGATGCTCTGTTTTCTGCAGATATTTTGCCTTCTTTTCTTTCTTCTTTATTTTTGTTCCAACTTACTATAAATACAATTTTTTGTTGTAATAAGAAAATATATCAGTAGATACACGATTTTAGGTTAGTTTAGCTTAGGGTTTGGGTGATTTTCTTGGTTTTTCTTCATTTCCTCTTGGATTGACACACTTTTGGGCTTGAATGTTGACTATTCATCATCCTCTCCATTAATATAGTTTGTATTTCTTCATTCCTTGCTTTCTAGTTAATTTACAAGCTTTCTAATTTAGGTTTACATGCTTTATTTACATGCTTTGATTTACACGCTTTCTAGTATAGATTTACCGCTTTCCATTTATCGCGTTTTTAACATGCTTTCTAGGTAACTTAAATTAGGTTGTGTTTGAATTGAACTCACTCGGGTTGACGTGTTTCTTTGCTTTGGTGATGGAGTTTACGGGTGTATTTCGGGTGCGTTGTCCTAGTTATTACACCTAGGAGATTTGACGGGGCATATCATGTATGTCCCGTGCTTACGACCTTTCGCGCGTAATTTCTGGGATATTTGTTGACGCCAAAATCTTATTAGGCTTTTATGATGATTTAGGGCGTAACAACCCTTGATTTAATTAACTGTCGAAACGAGATGAACTTGTAATAACTCGTCGACCCATGTAACCATTTTATACTAATTAACTCGGGTGAGGGATATTCGACGCAACCTATAGTTTTACTCGCTTTCATAATCTAGTTTCAATACATTGCCTAGTTAATCATTTCCCTTTATGCATCTTTTCTTTTAGTTTGTAATCATCTTTTACACTTTTATTTTGGAGTATTAAATCACTTAAATTCTAACAACTTGTCCCTGTGGATTCTCAATACCCGACCTACCGCTGTGCTTGCCTCGCAAGTGTAGTAGTAACTTAGGTTTTTGTATTAAGTTGGCGAAACCCACTTTACACGCGCACACCTTTCGCACTTGATCAAAGGGTCCGAAGGCTAAGTTATGAAATGGAAAGGTATAGGCACCCATTCCACCCTTTCGGTCTCTCATAGGGTTTTGCTATTTTCCTTTTATTGTCCCCGTGATGTGTTTGCATGTGTATATATAGTGGAGATAGGAATCATCGACTTGTATCATGGAAGAGGTAAAGCGAGTCATCCGTAGGAAGGTATAAAAATATTAGAAAATAGGATTTACGCAATTATCCTTATGTTGACCGTTATGATGGAACGATAACGCATGTGGAATAATACGCCACTAAGAACAAATATATGTATATATATAATATAAGAGAGTGGAGTTTAGAGAAGATAGAAAATGAGAGAAAAAGTAAAAATAGGACTCGAGTCTCGGGTTTTACTCCGAGACGCCTACGTAGCCTATAGAGGCAGCAAAGTCCACGTAGTTCGCATGCAAAACGAGGGGTGGGGTTTATCCCATAAATCCAAGCGTGTGATTCTCTTATTTATGTGTGCATAGAAAAAGTATTTTAGTTCCGAGGAAAGTGTAAGAAAAGTATGAGAATTCCCATTTGGAATTTATGAGCAAACCCCTTTTTCTTGTTTTTTGGGTTTTTATTTATAAGAAAATAAGAGATGTGCAATAATACAAAATAAAAAGTATATTAGGATGTGTGAGATTAGATAATAAAAGTGCTAAGTAATAAAATAAGTTATTGCGAATTTATGAGAATTTAAGGAGAGAGTTGAGAAAATTGGACCTTCTTGAAGAGCTTGAGCTTGATCTTGAATGTTGGAGAGTAGCCCTTAGACTTGGATGATGGTGGAGGGTAGTGAATTCACCAAGTTTTGATGAAAAGGAGGATGAAAAGTTAAGGTTAGAAAGGGATTTGGGTGTGGAAATCACGCTGACTTCGAGAGAGGTTTTCTGGATCTGTTGAGAGTGATATCTATCAGATATGGGCTCCTTTTACAAGTGAGGTCATGCCTCATTTTTATAGGCCCAGGGAATTTCCGATCATCATAGCCCCGTTCCTACCAATTAACAGGTGCGTTTAGGCACACTGTCAATAGGCAGGCTCTGGGACCTGCCATTTGGCAGTGTCTTTCAAGCCTTTTCAGAAAATCATCAACAAAATGCAAACCATTGATTAGAATCATGCATGGGGAAGACCATTGGAAAGGTAATTCAGATACCTTCAAAAGTCCTTTGGGCTGCTCCCGAGTTCGGGAGTTGACTTTGGGTTAAATATGGCTTGGAAGCATTCATCAGTCCATTGGACGGGGAATCGTCGGACGCAAATGGATCGTTCATCCGCATGGTAAGTCTGAATCATGCACGGCATGGACCATTGGAAAGCTTAGGAGATTTACTTTGACATTCCAAATAATTTGATCCGGTTCGGGGAGTTGACTTTGGTTAACTGGGCCGTGGAAGCATTCGATGACCTTTCAGAGTAAAACTGATCGTTCATCCGTATCGTAAGTCGAAATCGTGCACGGGAAGGACCATTAGAAAGGGGTTTCAGTGCCTTTCGAAGATTCATTCAGTTTCGATCGAGCTGAAGACTTTGGCTTTTGGTCAAATAGAGCCTGGGAGTGCCCGATGGCTTCTATGTCAATATTCGGGGTATGACCTGGGTTTGTAGTGATGGAGGGAGGTTTTAGGGACCTAAGGAGAGTTTAGGGGGTAACATAATGGGATGTCTACAGAGCCCCTCGATGGGTGAGTTTGGAACAAACGATAGCCGTTGAATATACACCTCATGATGCTTTTGAGGTGTAAGGACATTTTTTGTCCATTATCAATATGTATATCATACGTCGTTACACCGTTGAAGAAACTCAAGATCGCATCTACATCAACGGATCCGAATATCAAAACGTCTTCAACATCATAGCCTATGCAAGAATGAACTTGGTAAAATTTTGTTTTTACGTTCCTTAAAGTTCATATTTAGTATTGGGAAATTTTTATAAAATGTTTTTTATAAAAATAAGAAGTAAGTTTTTTCAAGCAAAATGAGGCTTTTAAAAGGATTTTACTTTTCTGGGAAAACCGGACCGATCCGCCCCATACCGGACCGATCCGCTTGCTGCAGATCCAGTATACCCCGGACCGCAAGCGAACCGATGAAGGCCAAAATAAAAGAACCGATCCGCTTGACCGGACCGATCCGCCTCAGAACCGGACCGGTCCGACTGGGATAAATTCGACCAGATTCGCTGCAGATTTTTTAGGCTCAAAGTTTTCCTATTTAAAGCCAACTTCGGGGAGTTATTTTTTAAGACTTTTCAAGACAATTTTCAGAGTCCTAAATACTCTAAGTCTTCACCTTTTTGATTCCCAAGACTCTTTTTGATTCACACCAAAAATCCCAATTATTTTTGTGAATCTTTTGGAACCCTAGAACACAAACTTTGTTGTAGTTCATCTTTGTGGAGAGATCTTTGCAACCGAGGGCTGCGTGTCATTGCTGAGGGAGTCTCTACAAAGTTTTATGGTTGCGTGTCATTAAGGAGAGCTGCGGTTCTTTCTTCGTTGTTTGGGCTACGAGTCCTTAGAGGGTGCTGCGTGTATTCTCTTGCTGAGTTCAAGACTGCGTGTCTTTGTGGGTTGGCTGCGTGTTGATCCATTGCAGATTTCTCTATGTAATTATAAGTTGTGGCTTGTATATTCATAGTGAAATAAAGGTTTTACCCGAAAGGGGTTTTTTCCTGAATTCTGTGTCTCAGCATATTTTTGTGTCACATGCTTTATTTATTTATCGGTTGACACACGCACCTTAGATGAATGATTAGGGGCTGAAATTAAATAAGTGTGTTATATTAGAAAGTTGCGAAGTTAATCAATTATCACATAGTCTTGTCTTTTCATGAGGGAGGATGACCAATTCAGAGGGTCAAGGCCGATTCTGAGGACCTAAGGGAGCAAGGATGACCAATTCAATGGGTCGAGGCCGATTCTGAGGACCTAAGGAGTGTGTTGGGGATAATCAATTTGTTGGGTAGAAACCAATTCTGCGGGCTTAAGTGGAGATCACCAATTCTTCGGGTCGAAGCCAATTCTGCGAGCTTAAGTAGAGGTGACAAATTCTGCGGGCTTAAGGTGAGATGACCAAATCTGTGGGTCGAAGCCAATTCTGTGGGCTTAAGGTGAGATGACCAATTTTGCGGGTCGAAGCCAATTCTGCGGGCTTAAGGTGAGATGACCAATTCTGTGGGTCAAAGCCAATTCTACGGGCTTAAGTTGACGATCCAAGACTGAGGTCAATTATGACCTAAAATAGGTGAGGACCGAGGACCGGGGTCAATTATGACCTAACTAAGGTGATGATCGAGGACCGAGGTCAATTTTGACCTAACTAAGGTGACGATCCAAGACTGAGGTCAATTCTAACCTAAGAGACGTGATGACCGAGGACCGAGGCCAATTCTGACCTAACTGAGGTGACGATCCAAGAATAAGGTCAATTATGACCTAAGAGAGGTGACAATTGATGATCGAGGTCAATTCTGACCTAACTGAGGTGACGATACAAGACCGAGGTCAATTGTGACCTAAGAGAGGTGACGATCGAGGATAGAGGTCAATTCTGACCTAACTAAGGTGACGATCCAAGACTGAGGTCAATTCTGACCTAAGAGAGGTGACGACCTAGGACCGAGGTCAATTTTGACCTAATTGAGTTGATGATCTAAGACCGAGGTCAATTCTGACCTAAGAGAGGTGACGACCGAGGACTGAGGTCAATTCTGACCTAACTGAGGTGACGATCCAAGACTGAGGACAATTCTGACCTAAGAGAGGTGACGACTGAGGATCGAGGTCAATTTTGACCTAACTAAGGTGACGATCCAAGACCGAAGTTAATTCTGACCTAAGAGTGGTGACGACCGAGGACCGAGGTCAATTCTGACCTCACTAAGGTGATGATTTAAGACCGAGGTCAATTTAGAGCTAAGAGAGGTGACGACCGAGGACTGATGTCAATCCTGACCTAACTGAGGTGACGATCCAAGACCGAGGTCAATTATGACCTAAGAGAGGTGACGACCGAGGAACGAAGTCAATTATGACCTTGAGAAAATGTAAAGTGTCCTTTGAAGACATTGATGGGAAAAATGACTTTCTAGAGTTTGGCTGGGGAAAATATTTCGTGATGTTGTTTTGAGTTGGGGAGCCAATTGCTGGGAAAATCCTTGTGATTTTGGGGATTTTTCGAAGGAAAGGCAAATTTAATGCTGTAAACTCCACTTGGGAAGTGATTAGGTGGTCAAGGTATTAGATGTATTGCTCGAGGAGGTTTGAGATCTTTGAGGTACAGGAGGTGATCCTTACAGATCCTCCAGGAACGTTGTCGGGAGGAGTTTTACTTGGTTTTTGAGAGTTTCGCTGGAGGAATGGGGGTTTCGCTTGAGGGAGTGTGAAGTTTTCTTGGTGAGAATGTTTTGGGATTTTTAGAATTTTTTTGATAATTTTTCAGGGATGTGTGGTATTTTCTGGGAATTTTTGTACGAAATTTTAAGGGGGTGTCAGTCGACATGGTGCAGAGGGTACCATTCGGCAGTGGCACAAACTTTTGGACTACCTCGGGAAGGTAGGGGGTCAGTGCTGATCGGTGGGTGGGGGGTCAATGCCGATCGGCATGACCCTTGGCATCCTATATAAAGAGGGCGAATTCCCCTCATTTTTCACAGCTTCTTACCTTCTTTCTTTCTACGATTTTCCTCTGCAAATCAATCTAGCATTTCGATCTCTAAGAAATGGATACCTTTGTGAGCACTGCAGCGCATATGGAATGGTTGACTGTTGATGACTGGGCGAACGTGGAGTGGAGGGCCAGGGCGCCTCTTTCTTTAGGGAGTGAGAACTCCTTTGATGCATTCGAGCCGGTTGCGGATGAGCGGACTTTACTACGGGATCCATTACGTCATCGGTCTTTGAGGGTGGTGAACCCCAGTGGTTATGTAAGTAACCTGACTTTTGGCATTTTTCTCTTTTTGGTGATTTTTCTTTCCTTCTTGAATTTTAACAAGGTTTCTTATTTTGACAGTCTGATATCTCTTTGAAGAACATGTTTGCCCGCGAGACGACGGGGCTTAAGGACGTCTAGGAGCATCTTCCACCTATGGTGCGTTGGTTGGTGTCATCATCGGGTTTTAGGAGGTTGACATCTGCGCTGGATGAGACGTCTCCTTTGACAACGGTCTTGTGCGCTCTGGGGGAGAGATGGTGGGATACTACCCACACTTTCCATTTCATTTTTGGGGAGATGACCGTGACTCCCATAAATGTGCATCAGTTGTTGGGGCTGGATTACGATGAGGAGTATATAGAGGTGGATCGCTCTCTGAGGGTGCGACCGGAGGCGGTGAGAGCGCTGCTCGACGACGTGGGGAGGATAGTCTCTGTGGATTCGATCCGATTGTCTTTACTGAAGGATGTTCAGCTGAGTAGGGTGGTTGATGTGGGGGATGGGTTGCAGGTGAGGAAGATGGACCGGTTGTTCATTTTGCTGGTGCTGGGAGGTTTCATGGTGTCGTCGAGCAGCGACATCATCCATTTGTGGTTCTTGCCGTATTTGAGGATGTTTTCGAGCATCCCTCTCTATGATTGGGGGAGCTTGACTTTGGTGACCCTCTATTTTTCTTTGGATTCATTCAGCCGATGCTGTCGATAAACTTTTACTGGAGCCACGTATCTCCTTGAGGTATTATTTAATTTGTGCATTTTCCTTTCATGCATTCGCATTTTCCTTATGCGTCTCTTTTTTATTGTGAATTCTTGTCTTTGGTAGACTTGGTTTTGTGAGGTTATTGGGGGCAATACCCCGCTGATTGCCTTGAAAGACGAGACTACTGGGGACTTCTGCCGATTGTATCGATGGCGCAAGGCCAATCGGTAGTCGAAGGGATCTCTCTCTCTGGAGGCGGTACATCAGGTCTTGAATGGCCTGACCAGTGGTAGGGTAAGACTCTTTCTTTTCAGCCTTAATTTTTGCACATTCTGATTTTGTATTGACTTATGCCTGTTATTGATTTTTCAGGTGACTTTTTACCCTTGGGGGACTGCTATTCAGGATACGAGGGCAACCAGGGTGAACGCAAAGATGATTTATTTTCTGGCGCATGAGTTTGGCCATTCTTGGTATCTTGGAGAGAGGGTGGTTTGGAAGATTGCTGAGGAGGTGGTGATGGTGCCACCTGCGCAGCCTCCTACGTCTATGAGGCAGGAGCGACTGCTACTAGAGGATGATAGGATCGCATCGATGGTTGGCGAGTCCTACCTATTTTATACTGATATGGATATGCCATATGACTATATGGACTTTATGAGGAGCTGGTTGATGGCGCTTAGCATATTTGATGCCTTAACTTTCCCTCCTGCGCATGCAAGTCGGGCAGTGGGGTCCTCCCATAGTGGCGGTGGTCCATCAACGTCTGTGGAAGTGATGAATTTGGAGGTTCCTTTCATACGATTGCATACCCCTTCATATAATATTCGGCTGCCTAATGGAGGTATGGTCCCCATGTTGCACCGTCTTCACGCGATGGATTCGAAGGAGCTGGGTTTGACAAAGGTGGTTCTTCGTCATGTAGTATACCTTCTTCCTCTTTTTGGTTCCTTTTTTGTTTTGATCCCTCTTTGATACTGATTTTGCCTTCTTCTCGTATCAAGTCCGGGTGTCGACCATTTAGCTAAGGGACATCAAAGACTGGATATCCTCAGCGACTGCTCGAATTTGGGATGTGATCCCGGTTCCTTTTTGCTTGGTGTTATATTCTTTATCCGAGGAGGACTCGGGCTCGAGTAGTGGTGGTGCGTTGTCTCGCTGTAGGGGAAAGAGAACGCATCTCAAGGGTGGAAGCTTTTAGAGAGAGGGGTGAAGGGTAGGTGAGAGAGAGAGAATGTGGGTTCGGGCTGAGTCCCGTTGTTTTGTTTTTTTCTTTCCTGCAAAATTTGATGTAACATAGAAAAATATATATGCAATGCGATGGAATTTTTTATTATCTTCTGTTAATGATTAATGAATGCAGGCATATGCGCTTTTTACTTTGCTGTTGAGACCGTAAAAAGAGATATTTTTGGGATTTTGAAGGAAAGTTTTAAAAATGAGAAATTATATAGGCGTGCAAGATGATTTTTGAAATTCTGTTGAGAATATAAATTTATTTTTTTTGAGCTTCTGATTTTGATAAAAGAGGAAAAAGGAAAATTTCCAAAAATAGGGGGTTGCAGATCGGTAAGACCCCTGCCCTGCCTATCGATAGTCAAGTCCAGTCCCATAAATTTTAATTAGTGCCCTCTTCATCCTTTGGTACCTTGTGGGGTAGGATTCCCTTCGATTTCTGCAGGGATTATGTCTTTTGTGAGGGTTCTCAACTATAAAAGGGGTAAGGGTGGAGTGTTTCCATCACACTTTCACATTCTTAATTACTCGCCTACTATTTCTTAGTCTTGCAAGATGGCTCTCCCTGGTAGCATTGAGTTTGCTAACTACCTCGAAGCCTTGGAAGCGATGTGCTCTTATAACGTCGACTACGATGCCTTCAACATGCATCGAGTCTCTTTGTGGAGCAATCGGCCCATTAAGTGGAACATGCTGATGGCGGCGATATAATTTTGGTACCTCGAAGACCATGTATTCCGCTTTGGGTTGGATGAAGTTTGTCCTACCTATGAGGAATTTTCTGCCATGCTGGGGATAAATCCCAGTGTTGCTACGACTTTACCTGAATTTTCCTGTTCTCATAGGGATTTTCTGGCTGGGCTTCTTCGTATTTTGCCTTCGGTGACTAGATCACTAGTTGCTAGAGGAATGATCTCCTTCCCGGCGGTGTTACAGTCCATGAATTTGCAAGAGGCAGGTGATGCTAGCTATGCTAGAGCCGTTGCTCTGGGCCTGGTTTCAAAATTACTGTTGGGGACCGAGGAATTGCTGGGGGATCCACAACTTATAGCCATTACTTCATGGATGTTATACCATCAGTGGTGATACTGGCGGAGACCCTAAACGGTCTAGATGCATGACGAGAAGGTCGTTCTAACCTCCTACGGGGTAGCCCCGTGATGTTGTTCATGTTGTCTGAAAGACTCCGCCTGGTGATGCTTCCAGAATATCCTTTGTCGGCTATACCCAACTTCTTTTCGCGTCACTTCTTTAGCTTTGGCCTGGATATTTAGAGATGGGAGAATTGGCTTGTGGATCATAGGGCTCGGAATATTTATTCGTCAGTGCCTTGGTGGGGACAATTGTTGCCTGTTCTCTAGCTAGGAGAATACCCGTATGTGCGGCTGGTTGGTCTCAAACAGACCTCTTTTTATTTCCCTTGGCGGCTTCTGTGCCAATTTGGCTGGGCACAGGTCTTGCCACCTCAGACACTAAATTTCTTTCCGGTAGAGGATTTAACTGAGCATCTGCGCCTGCGGCTTAGCTCTCTGTGGGAGAGTCAGTATCCGTCGACCCGTCCCTTTAAGTCTATTGGGAGAGCTTAGCATATCCCTGGGGATTATATGAAGTGGTTGTGGAGGAGAGTAGTTAGCAAGATGTTGGAAGTGGAGACTGGACAAAAGTGTCTCGTCTCTTTTAATACCATGGAAGGAGGTGTCGTGGTTTTTTTGAAGTTGGTTCGAGCTTATCAGTCCATGGAGTGTCTGCGACACTCTATTCAGGCAGGGGAAACTTGAGGACCCCAAGATGAAGATGATGATGACGGAGCGGGCTCCTCTAGTAGCTGTGCATAGGACTCCTAGAGAGTTTATTGTGTTATGGGGGATAAATGTGGGGAGTTTATTTTGGCTTTTTTAGGAACGTAGGGGAAAGAGAGTTATCCGTTCCTTTTCTTACGTAATCTATACCGTAATTTCTTATTAGTGAAATAAACAAGTTTCTGATCATCCAGCTGTGCCTTTTGATGAGTTCTGTGTTGTTTGAATTGTCTATACCGATCGCTAAGGCATACATAATCCTTTTGTTCAAGTATATGTTAGAATAGACTGTCGTTCTCGGAGATAAGAAAAGAATAGTATTTTCTGAAAAAGAATGGGGCGTGATCATATAAGGTATTTGAGCTACCTACGTACCTCTGGAGTTTTTGAAAAGTTTTAATTTTGTTTGAAAATGGTTTTTGCAGAGGATCAGGCCCACGTATTTCTGGGTAAAGGGGGGAAGGAAGAGATTTTTTTTTAGAAAAGAAGGGAGATGAGAAGAGTCGTAGCGCGCCGAGATTTCGGACTAGGGGTAGAATTTTTTGAGATGGTCCAGGTTGGCTGGACGAGCCATCTCTTCCCCATCTAAGTCGATAAGCATGGCGGCGCCGACGGATAAGATCTTCTTGACAATGTAGGGGCCGCTTCAATTGGGATTGAATTTCCCTCTAGGGTCCCAGATGGGTTCTATGATTTCTTTGAGGGCTAGGTCCCCTTCTCGGACACCGCAGTCCTTGACTCTCTTATTGAATGAACGCGTTATTCAACGATGGTACCTTTGTATGTGGTATAGTGCTTTTAATCTCCTTTCGTCTAGGAGGGTCAGCTCGTTAATACGGCTTTGGCACCAGTCTTCTTTACTGACCTCACTTTCAAGCATGACCCACAACGAGGGTATTTCCAGCTCCACGAGTAGGACTACTTCCATACCATAAACTAAAGAGTAAGGGGTAGCCCCAGAGGGCGTACAGGATCCTATCGGACCAATCCTAATAGCTTTCGATCATTTTGCTTATTGATGGCCTTGAGGTTATTGTTTGCGGCTTCAACTGCACCGTTGGTCCGAGGTCGGTAGTGAGAAGATTTGTGTCTCTGAATCCCATATTCATTGACCACCTCTATGACTTCTTCCTTAAAATGCAAGCCGTTATCTTATACTATCTCGTACGGGACCCCATATTAGCAGATGATATTTTTCTTGATGAATTTGGCCACTTTCTTAGCGTTCAGCACTTCGTATGACTCCCCTTCGACCCATTTGGTGAAGTAATCAATGGCAACTAGGATGAACTCATTTCCATTGTAAGGCTTCTGTGTAACCTTCCCTATGATGTTGATTCCCCAGGTGGAGAATGACCAGGGAGAGGTCATGTTGTATAATTCACATGGAGGCAGATGCTAAAGGTTGGAGAATTATTAGCATTTGAGGCATCTCCGTACATAGGCGGTGCAACCCTGGGTCATGGTGGTTTAGTAGTAGCCTTATCGGATGATCTTCTTGGCAAGCATGTGACCGTTCATGTGGGGTTCGCAATCCCCATTGTGGATCTTTTGCATTATCTTTTCAATGTCACCCCTACGATGCAGTGAAGATGAGTTCCATCAAAGTTCCTTTTGAGCAGTGCTTTGTGACAGATGATGTACTGGGCGATCAATCTTTGAAAGTTTGCTCGATCTTTCTTGCTGGAACCCTCGGGATACCTACCATGCTTGAGGAGGCGCCAGATATCGTAGTACTAACAATTGGCTATCTCAGGACCTTCTGCGGTGATGAACTTAATGTGGTAGTAGTGGGTTGGTTTGCCGTGCTTTTAATAAGGAAGGGGGTCATTGTGATTCCTTCGGGTATATCGACCATGGAGGCCAGGGTAGCAAGGGCATCGTCTAGGTTATTCTTTGCTTGAGGTAGGTAATGGAAGGTAGTATCTTGGAATTGGGAGGCTAATTCTTCTAAGTGGGCATGGAAGGGTTGGAGTTTCTCGTCCTTGACTCTCCATTTTCTGAGCACTTGACTGATAATGAGGGTAGGATCCCCGTAGAGGTCTAAACATTGAATACCTTTCTTGAGAGAAACTTTGAGGCCTACCGTGCATACCTCGTATTCAATCATGTTATTGGTACAAGGGAAATCCAGCTTGATGGCAATGGGAGTGTGGGAGTCATTTAGGGAGATTATAAGTATCCCAATGCCATATCCCTTTTTGTTGGCAGTACCATCAAAGATCATTTGCCATCAGAGACTATCTTAGGCAGTGCAGAGGATGTTTTCATCTGGGAATTCAGAGATCCAGTCGTCGGCTTCGTCCATGGGGTAATCGGCGAGGTAGTCATAAATGGCTCTTCTTTTCATGGCTTTTTGCGTACGTACATGATATCAAACTTGACTAGGAGCATCAACCCTCGGTCCATTCGGTTGGCCAAGGCGGGTTTCTCAAGAAGGTATTTGATGGGGTCCATTCAGGATACATGTTTGATGTGGAAGGCGAGCATGTAGTGCCACAACTTTTGGGTTACCCAGACAAGTGCGACACATGCCTTTTCAAAAGCAGTGTAGTTGACCTCGTATCCGACCAATTTTCTACTGGCATAATAGATGGATATTTCTTTGCAGGAATCTTTAAGGTATTGGGCTAGTAAAGCCCCAACTGCAGTGTCGGTTATTATTAGGTATAGGAGCAAGGGGAGACCAGTCTGTGGTGGCATGAGTAACAAGGGTTGGGCCAGATATTGTTTGATTCGGTCAAAAGCTTCTTGGAAGGCCTCGTTCCAAACCTTAGTCGAATCCTTTCGGAGGAGTTTAAAGATAGGTTCGTAGATGGAGGTTAGTTAGTTGATGAATCGGCTGATGTATTGTAATTTTCAAAGGAAGCCTCGGACTTCTTTCTCTGTTCGGGTAGGTGGCATCTCAAGTATGGCTTTCTGCTTGGAAGGATCTGCTTCTATCCCCTTCTCACTGAACATGAATCCTAAGATTTTTACCTTCGTAACACCGAAGACGCATTTCTGTGGATTGAGTCTCATCTGATACCGTCGCAGTCGTTCGAAGAACTTTTGGAGAGTAGGAACATGACCTTCTCTAGTTTTGAACTTGATAATCATATCATCCACATAGACCTCAACTTCTTTGTGAATTAGATCGTGCAGGATGGTTGTGGCAGCCCTCTGGTAGGTATCCCCAGCGTTCTTGAGACCAAATGGCATAACGGTGTAGCAAAAGGTTCCCCATGGGGTGATAAATGCAGTTTTTTATTGGTGGTCTGGGTGTATTTTGATTTGGTTGTATCCGGAAAACCCATCAATGAATGACTTAAGAGCATGACTGGCTATGTTGTCCACGATCATGTCGATATTGGGTAGCGAATAATCATCCTTTGGAGAGTCTTTATTTAAATCCCGATAGTCTACACACATCTAAACTTTTCATCCTGATTTCGGCACCGGTACTATGTTGTCTAGCCACCTGGGATATTCGATCACACGAATGAAGCCTACATTCAACTGTTTGACCACCTCTTCTTTGACCTTAAGCGACCATTCGGTGCAGAGCTTTCTCATCTTTTGTTTGATCGGCTTGCAATTTAGGAGAGTGGGAATCTCGTGTTGAGCTATTTCAGGATCAATGCCGGGCATATCGTCATAGGACCATGCAAAGACATCCACGAATTCCTTTAGCAATTCTTCGATTTGTGTGCGCTCGTGTTCATCAAGGGTAGCTCCTATCCTAATCTCGCGCAGTTGGCTACTAAAACCGAGATTAATAACAACAGTCTCTTCTTCATTAACTTGAACGCGATTATGTTGTTTGTTATTAACCTCATTTTGGTCAGTTAAGAATTTTTCATTTACAAAATCATCATCATCAAATGTTTGATTAGAATCCAAACAGTTAATGTAAGGCACAACAAGATACTCAAAATCTTCGTTTATTTCATTGATAGGAAAAATAACATTGAGAACCTCATCACAAGAGAACTCAATTACATTTGAATAAGGATAGACAATAGAAGAAGAAATGGGGTAAACATTAGGATTATGGGGGATTTCAGCAGGTAGAACTGGCGCAGCATGCCAGTTGAGGAGAGGTGTATCAGTAACTTTAATCAGGTGGGATGGATCCAGTGATGTAGTATCTGAATGAACTATGCATAGTGTCAACCCTAGTGTCTGCAAGCTGAAGGAATCTTCAGAGTCACTTTCCTCAGCCACTTCGGTATCTTTGATGAGCGGTTGTACTTGGTGTTGGGAATCTTCGGCCCATGGGTAGCTGTCTTGGAAAAAGATCTCCATTCCAAGATTCATCTTCTTGTCTGTATGTTCATACCATGGTTCTGAAAAGACACAAAAGGAGAACTCCTCACTCTCTTTAATGAATCGTCCATTCAAGTAATCACATGGGATAGTCTGGACGCAGTCTAATCTTCTCTTTGGTCGAGACTGGCGGATCATTCTGAGCTCTTATTCTGATGGTTGATACCCCAAACCATAAGGACGGAAATCTTTCTTTAGCTCAATCGGCTCAAGTATACCTTGTTGTCTTTATCCTAGCCCAAGTCCGGTCATGAAGTGCATGTTTCTGAACATCTGAATCACATTGATATTGCCATGAGGTTCGTATTCTGGACAAACCCTTTCTTTGAAGTTGTCCCCTGCCGGAAGTAGAGGTGGTTCAACTCGAAATCCTGATAGGAGGATATTATTTGACCCGTGATATATCTCAAGGATTAGACTGTTGGTACTTGCACCGTTGGCATTGTCGTCATCGCCCAAGATGGCAATGACCCATCCGTCGGTGAAGAACTTTAATTTGTGATGGAGTGAGGAAGACACACCCTTGATACTGTGGAGCCAAGGTCGTCCTAGCAATAGATTGAAACATGATGGGATGTCAATAACTTAGAATTTGACGACAAGGTTTATAGGGCCAACCCCTATTACAAGCTTTATGGATCCCATAACCTCCCGAGGGGTATTATCATAGGCACGCACAACAAAGGAGGTTGGATTGAGGTCGCTTTAATTCAGGCCTCAATATTTGAAGGTTCTCAGTTGGCAGACATTCAAGGTGGATCCATTATCGACAAAAGAGAGTGGTACAACCTTCCCCATAACTTTGACATAGATGTTGAGTGCATGATTGTGGTTTGGCCCAATCTTGGGGATTTTTTCTTCAGAAAAGTATAGCATTCGGGTAGAGGTCAGGGATCCGACCAAATTTACGGCTTCTTCTGGTGTGGTAGAAGGAGGAACTGTGGGTCAAGTGAGCAACTTGATCAAAGCATTTCTGTGTAGCTGAGAAGACATGAAAATCCCCCATAGAGTGATGTTAGCTTGTGTTTTCTTCAGTTAATCGAGGATCTTGCTCTCCTCGAGGGTCATTTCTGTCATAGGAAGGTTTTCAATGCCCTTCCCCTTGTTATTGGCTGGTAGTGAGTTTGGGATATGGTAATGCCTCCCTGATCTGGTTATGTGATTTACTGAAGAAGGGAAAAATATAAATCCCATTTCCTCGTCAATCTCGGAATGTTTTTCCACCTTGTTTATTTCTCCGAGGAGTTCCTCAAATGATATCATCCCACACATGTCGACTACCGGGCCAGTTTTCTCGAAAGCTTTTTCTTCATTCGAATCTCTGAATTCTTCCCCTCATCCAGTGGCAACAATTCTGTCTTTCTATGTAAAGTCGATACATTCCACAACTTCAATGGATTCTTCATACTGGTCTTCCCAATCGGTGGGGATATGTAAGGGTGAAGGGATCAGGCGCCCTTGTTGCTTCAGAGCATCAATTAACTCAGTAATACTGCAAATGATGTTGGTTTGTTTGAATAATTCTGCCATAATCTGGACAACATCATCCAGGCTGACTTCATCAGTTGGTACTACCCAACTATCTGACCCTCGGGCCTATTTTCGTGCTTCTAAGAACAGCGTACTGAATCTATGGAAATCAAAGATCATTTATGAGGGAAATTTCATCCCGAACGCTAAGAGTTGGTTTAACACTTCAGAGAATTCCATGCTTTCATTTTCAGAACGGATATGGACAGCGATGCATGCTCTAGTAAGGAGTGGTAGTGCCTAATCAACGAGACTAGTAGGGTGTAGGAGGAAATATGGGAAAATTTGAAGAGGTTTAGGAAATTATATGGGTGTGATTTGAGTTGAGGGATCGAATTTTGGGTTCTCTTCTAGAAAGATAGCACTGTCATGATTTGGAAGTGGGTTATGAGTAGTGTTTGGCTTAGGATTGGCTAGTGGGGCGATGGTACCCTGATCAATTAGACCTTGGATTATGTTTCGAAGGTCAAGGCATTGGTTAGTGGTATGGCTAGCAGTTTAGTGAAAGTCACAATGGGCATCTGCCTTGAAATTTCTTGGGAGTGGATTTGGCAATGGATGGGGATCCAAAGGTTTGATAAGGTTTCGGCTTAACAAGGCTTGATAAAATTTGGAGAGGGGAGCATGGAGCTCGGTGTATTCCTTTTGGACTGGGTTAGGATGACTTTTCGACGCCCGTGATGTGGTTGGTTGAGAGATGTTATTGATGGTTGAGACTGTAGCATTGGTAGGTTTGTCATATTTTCTGGGGGTGAACTATCCGGACACCTTCTTTGGTTCGACTTCTGTTTTGGCAAGACCATCCTCAATTTCCACTCTTACTTCTCTGAGAGCTCAGAAGTGGGGATAGTATTGTCCTCCCATCGTTGCTCGGACATGGGGTAAGAAGTTCTTCTTCACTATGCTGACTTGTTCTTCCTCAAAAGGCCAATTGGTCATGGTTGATGCTTTTTCCCTCCATCGGGCGATGATGTTACTGACTGATTCGCTAGGGTTCTATTTGAGCAGCTCTAAATCACGACGAGTGACCTCAAGCTCTTCATTGTATTTGTACTGTGACATGAATTCCTGGGCTACATCCTCCCAGCTACGAATCCTGGACTCTTCGAGAGATAAAAACAATCGGAGGACGCTATCCTTCAGAGTTTGTTAAAACAATTCGACCATCACTTCTTCAGGAGCCCCTAGTAGAGTCATGGAATGGTGATAACTTTGGGGATGAACAATCTGGGGTCCATTTCCTCTGAATTTCTCGATATTTGGCATCTTGAACTTCTCGGGTAACCTCGCTTTAGGATAAGGAGACATGTGGTTGTAGTACATGTAATTTCCTGAGATTTTGACTTGGTCAAACTTCTTGGAGAGCATCTTGAGGTACTCTTTGACTTTTCTCAGCTCTTCTTCCTTTGGATCAATGATCATAGGCAAGTTAGCCCCAGGCTGGGCAAGGTTCGGCATAGGAAGTTGGGCAGGCAGAGGCCCATTAACAGGAGGGGCACGTGGAGCATGCTGATACTCTTTGGGTACCCAGATGGGCTCGGGTGGATCCATAGCGCTAGGGAATAGGGCCTCGGGTTCTTGAGGAGAGGGAACCTGGTTTCGTTGCATCTCTCGGACCTCAATTTGGAGGTTGTCAATCTTGAATACAAGCTGAGCTATGGCTGCCGTCAAATCCAGCTGCACAACGGGTACTTGATCTGTGTTCTCCATGGAAAGCGATAATGGATTCCAAACTCGAAAGAAGTAGGGGAACGGACGGAACTCCGGGGTGACTTGACTGAAGACCAAAGCCAATAAGGATCCAGGCCAAGGGCTTGCGATCGACTTGAGAAGGCGTGAAATGGGATTTATTTTTGAGAAAAAGGGATGAATTTTTTTTTTTGAAATTTTTTGGATGAAAAGACAAAATATTTTTGGATTTTTGATAAAGAGAGGGGAAATGTTTTTATATTTTTGACAAGGAAAGGAAAAAAAATGTTTTTGGATTTCAGATTAAAAAAAAAAGAGAATTTTCTTTTTAGAGACGGTCTCAGCATGATTATTATAATTATTATATTTTCACTTGTATTAATTCTCCTAAATGCAAAATGAAATGACAGACGGGATCCAAGTCGGGAAAAATTGGGTTTCTAATATATGCAAAGCTATGGCTGGACTTGTGACCAGGCTCACGGATAGGGTCCCGTTTTAAAAATGCGCAAAAATTCGGGCGGCAGGCCAACCCAGAATTTCGGTAGAGTTTCGGGTAGAAACCGGTAATCTAACCTGTGTGTCCTAGGCTCGACACCTATATGCGGGTATGAAGTCGGTTGGGTGAATCGGAAAGGGTTCCCCCCTTTGGCATGAGTTCCATGATATACGTCTTGCTCTTGTGGGCAATCGGTACTTGTGGACAAGCCATTTGATATACCTGAGTGTATGTGAATTACCTCACTATATACCTTATGGGGACGGTACGTGTGAGAGCGAATTCGATATACTCGTCATACGTGAATGAGTTCCCCGCAATATACCTCCTGTCATGACTTCGATCAAGCGCTACGATGCAAGGGTAACCGCTCGATATACGTCGAAGGTACTTGTCCAATATAAGGTGAGAGTCATATCGCTTAGGCTAACTGCGCCCTGCCGGACCAGCGCCCATCACGAAGTGACCCTCTACTTACTGGGTAAAATTTTGGTCAATAACAATGCTCTTTGGTGATGTCGTGTGAATCATGCATGATTCTCTTATTAGTATCTTATGATAATGTCTTTTCCGATTATGCCAAACAGGGAGAAAAGTACAAGTACCAATGGTTCACCAAGTATGGATGGATGATGCGTGCAACATGTTGATATATGTGACCCTAGGTGCACGTGGTGCGGAAGTGTATATGGAGAATTTTCTATAAGTGTGTGAATAGAAGCATAAGTATGGGATATACATGAAAAAGGGGAACATGCAAAATTGGGGGAAAATATAAACAAACATAGCATCCATGTAAATAGAGTCTAGCCCTCATGAATATAGTCCCCGGCAGAGTCGCCACTATGGCCATACCCCAATCCTCGCGGCGGGCAAGTGCGTGAGGGAGGAGGCTAGGTCCTGCGCGTCCCTCTCAGGAGCGCTTCGGTCGACGTCATTTGGGTGAGGTGAAAGATGTAGAGAGACTAGAGTCGCCAATCTATTTTACTCAAGACAGATAAAATAAGAGGGTAAGCCATCCCGAAGGACATCATCCAAATACATACTGATACATACGAAACCAAAATGATTCCAAAGTGTCCGTAGGCTAAGTTAATAAATGGGAAGGTGTTAGGCGCCCATTCCGCCCTTTTGGTCTCTCATGGGTTTTTGCTATTTTCCTTTTATTTTCCCCGTGATATGTGTGCATGTGTATATATAGTGGAGATTGGAATCATCCACTTGTATCATGGAAGAGGTAAAGCGAGTAATCCATAGGAAGGTATAAAAATATTAGAAAATAGGATTTATGCGATTATCCTTACGTTGACCGTTATGATGGAAC
This sequence comes from Sambucus nigra, assembly GCA_949130495.1. Taxonomy (NCBI): domain Eukaryota; kingdom Viridiplantae; phylum Streptophyta; class Magnoliopsida; order Dipsacales; family Adoxaceae; genus Sambucus; species Sambucus nigra. The sequence continues at coordinate 316,145,470 of OX422215.1, read as the reverse complement.
GATAATGCATGTGGAATAATACGCCACTAAGAACAAATATATGTATATATATAATATAAGAGAGTGAAGTTTATAGAAGATAGAAAATGAGAGAATAACTAAAAATTGGACTCGAGTCTAGGGCTTTACCCCGAGACGCCTACGTAGCCTATAGAGGCATCAAAGTCCACGTAGTTCGCATGCAAAATGAGGGGTGGGGTTTATCCCATAAATCCAACCGGGGGATTATCTTATTTGTGTGTGTGTATAAAAAGTGTTTTAGTTATGAGGAAAGTGTAAGAAACGTATGAGAATTCATGCTTGGAATTTATGAGCAAACCCTTTTTTTCTTATTTTTTGGGTTTTTATTTATATAAAAATAAGAGATGTGCAATAATACTAAATCAAAAGTATATTAGGATGTGTGAGATGAGATAATTAAAGTTCTAAGTAATAAAACAAGTTATTGAGAATTTAAGGGAATTTAAGGAGAGAGTTGAGAAAATTGGACCTTCTTGAAGATCTTGAATGTTGGAGAGCAGCCCTTAGACTTGGATGATGATGGAGGGTAGTGAATTCACCAAGTTTGATGAAAAGTGAAGGTTGGAAAGGGATTTGGGTGTGGAAATCACGCTGACTTCGAGAGAGATTTTTTGGATCTACTGAGAGTGATATCTATCAGATCTGGGCTCCTTTTGCAAGTGAGGTTAGGCCTCCTTTTTTATAGGCCCAGGGAATTACCGATCAGCATAGCCCTGTTCCTATCAATCGGCATGTGCGTTTAGGCACACTACCGATAGGCAGGGTCTGGGACCTACCGTTTGGTAATGTCTTTTAGGCCTTTTCGGAAAATCAGTCGCAGAACGCAAACTGTTGATCAAAATTGTGCATGGGGTGAACTGTTGGAAAGGTAATTCAGGGATCTTCGAAAGTCCTTTGGACTGCTCCCGAGTTTGGGAGTTGAATTTGGGTCAAATATGGCTCAGAAGCATTCGTCAGTCCATTGGACGGGGAATCGTCGGACGCAAACGAATCGTTCATCCGCATGGTAAGTCCGAATTGCGCACGGGGCGGACTGTTGGAAAGGTTAGGAGATGTTCTTAGAAATTCCAAAGAGTTTAATCCGGTTCAGGGAGTTGACTTTGGTCAACTGGGCCCTGGAAGCATTCGTTGACCTTTATGAGTAAAATAGATCGTTCTTCCGTACCGTAAGTCGAAATCGCGCATGGGACGGACCATTAGAAAGGGGTTTAAGTTCCCTTCAAAGATTCATTCAATCTCGGTCGAGCTGGAGACTTTAACTTTTGATCAAACAGAGCCTGAGAGTGCCCGATGGCTTCGAGGTTAGTATTCGGGGTATGACCTAGGTTTGTAGTGATGGAGGGAGGTGCTAGGGGCCTAAGGAGAGTTTAGGGGGTAACAGAATGGGGTGTCTATAACGCCAATACCACAAAGTGTCATTTTTTGGTACTTTTAACATTATCATAGCATTTAGTCAGTCCCATTTATACCCTTCTCTCCTAGCCAGATCTAGTTCAGCACCCATTTATTCCTAGGCTTAGTCATAACAATTCATCCAAATGGTTAACGATTGCTTGTAAAAATGAAAGGTATGACGATAAACCTTTCATTTAACTTCTTAATGCTCGCATATTGGTTCTTGATGAGAGTGGACTGGTTAGCCAGAGTTTTCTTCATCCTTTCCTCCTCAACACTGGGCCGAGCAACTACCACCTATTTTGATAACTAGCCACCTTTGGACTTCTTAAATTTTTCTAGTTCTTCCATTAATCTAGCATTCTCTTTGTCCAAAAAGGATACACCTTCATTCTAGCCAACCCCTATTGATTTTTTTAGACCTTCTAATCCATTCCTCAACAAATTATTTTCTTGTTCAAGCAAATTCACTACCTCCTGAGCACTAGCCAGCTCATTCATTATTACAACTTCTTTCTTATTGTAAGCCAAAGAGATATCCTGAAGTTTTTTTTTTTCAAAACCTTTCTCGCTGCTCAATCAAGTATACCTTGCTTCATAATCAACATGCAGAGTAGCAAGGGATGCTTTGTTATCCTCCTACATTTTGAGAATCATCTCATAGTAGGAGGTATTGGTCACCACGGCTTGACTAAATAGCCTATCTAAATGAACATAAATCTTCATGACCTAGATAGAGGCATCCAAGAAAAGTAATTCCTCTAGTTCATCCTCCTCTAAATCCTCATGACATGCCTAAAAAAGTTGGACAATTCTTCTGAAGAGATCACTTTCTTCTGTTGCTATGATAGACCCTTTGGATTTGAACTAAAAAATAGAGTGTGACTATAAAAATGAAGGAGAAAATTCAATGAACATCAACATTATGAAAGTAAAATAAAGAGCAATCTTATTAAATCTATGGAAAGGTACATTAGAAGGATCATTTTTTCAGATTAGAAGGAAATCAAGCATTACAAAGAAAAATATTAAAAATGCAAAATAATCCCATAGTGTTTACACCTTATCCTTATCTTGGACCACCGAAACCTCAGGTACCATGAAAGAATCACTAGTACCATCCACATTTTCCATTTCCTCATTAATAATGGGAGGAGTACCAGGATTACACTACTGGAAAAGTTATAAATCAGAACTAGTATTGACCTGCTTAAGGGCATCATCCTAACCTTCTTTGAAGGAGGTCTTCTTCATGTAGTCAATCTATAAATTTGTAGTAGTAAAGGCCTTATACTAGCCATGGGTCCATGCCTCGTTATTATCCTTATTCACAATGCCCTTCAAGCCCTAGTACCTACCTTCAACCTTAGTAGTGGACTAACAACATCTACAGCAGCCTTCTTAGTGTCCTTCTTCGCCTTATCGGTTGTATCACCACTTATTTTGACCCCTCACATGTGCCTTCTTGGTGGCATCCAATGAGTCATTTTGGATTTGGAAGGTAGCTTTAATGTCAACTAATGACTCTCTATATTGGTCATTCCTCATTAATATGTGGTCGTAAACGACTAAGAATTGCAAATTTAAAATCAAGAAGATTAATCAATTAAGTACTATAGGAAAAGGGATGACTAGATATAGAAAGTTATGAGTTAGGAAACCCACTAAATCCAAATTATGCTAGCCCTCTTTAGTAACCTTACCTGAGATAAAGGAGAATCAGTAGACGTGTCAGCTGGAAAGACTCTAGAACCTATCAACCCCCTGGCGAGACTAGAGTTCACTTCCACAAAAGTAACATCAACTGACGCCTAGTCGACCTAGGATTTCTTCACCAAATATGTCTGTTAGAAGGACCCTTCCTTAAACTCTTTTACTAAGGTTCCATGCTTTTCACCTCATCAGGTGCCACTGTTACTAGGTGCTTGGAACCACCTTCACCAGCATCTTTCTTTTTCTTGGTTGGAGGGGGAGACATGGTTCCATCAAGCAGGTTTGGTATCTTCATCTTGACCATATTGTTAGGAGAGGAAAGGGTAGACAAAAAATTGGATAAGTATATAGACTCAAAAGAGGAAGAGGTTCCGCCAAAATCAGTGTTTCCTTCTTCTAAAAAGAGGGATTCAGAGGCAGTAATGGATGACGACGAGGTCCACTCGTTCAAATCTATGGGAACTATTGGAATACTTTTTGTAGGTCAAGCTATAAAAGAGGTGATGGAACTCTAGTGTTTGAGAAAAATTGAAGCCGAACAGGGATGGGCTTCTCCTATTCTTTTTTAGATAGACCAAATGTACTTTAAATCAGCAAAATTAACTTCAGAATCAGGTGGGCAATCCTTCTTCATTTTTTCTGCAAAAAACAAAGATGAAAATGATGATCAGCAAACCCATAGAAGAAAAATAAATACAAAGAAAATACATGAAATAGTTAAGGTGCAAATCTATGCCTCACCCTTTCTGAAGGAATCTTGGTCCAGTGTGTTTTGCACCCTCGGGAAGAGGAGCATAATGCTAGTTTTTAACTATAATTATGTATTTCTAATAATCCTTATTCGAGTCAGGTAAAATCGGCACTAGAGCTCTGTTGGAATATCATGTCTTCAAGTAATAAATGGTGTCACTATTGGTCCCATAGCTATATAAATATTTGAGTTAAATTATTCCTATGTGGGTCTCACTTATCTCATTAAGGCGGTTAACTCCATTAACAACCCTACAGGTATTAGGAGCCACTAGAGAAGGGACTACATTGAAGTATTGACAAAATTTGAGAAATAAATTATTTGGAAGGAAAGTAATACCACATTTGTTTACAAAAATTATTGGCAACTAGTGGCCTTCACTTAAAGCATATAAATCGCGGGGACTATAAGCTAAATATGTTGTTACCCCAGATGTAATTTTTCTTTTTCCTTAAATCTTCCACAGAACCCTCATCTATGATATAAACCATCCAAATAGATCAAAAAGATAAAAGACTAGAAGAAAGAGGCTCTTGCAGTAGCAAAACTGGGTTGAAATCCTTAAGAAGCAAAGTCAAAATAATACAGTGAAAGGAAAAGTTCAAAATGCAAAGTGAGATGAGATGGAAATGGAAGCACGTATTTTATCAGTGCAATGATGTCTCTTGAAATACGAGATTTGAAATGATTAAATGTACCAACGTTTAGGATATCGACGATAATTCATATCCCCAAATGCCAACAAGATCGTCGTACCCTTAGGCAGTTTGCTATCTTTTAAGTTATGACAAAATTGGCACCGCCTTAGTATGACCCAGTGAAAAATCACATGTCCTTAAGGTTAGGCACCAACCAACACCTTTCCAGGGTACCGAGCAGTGTTTGAGATAAATACTCAATTCTTTCGTTAATCATTCAGGTATGCAGTATCGAAGGCTTTTTTATAGCCTAAATGCATTAGGCTATGTGGAGCAATGAGCATCCACATAACCATTTGACTTTTTACTATGGGTACACCCGATCGTCCCCAACAACCTCTAATCGGCCGCCCAGCTGACCATATCCAAAAATCTGAACCACCAGTTAGATGAAAAAACACACATGGAGTACTCAACAGTTACCATGCATATGAACATGAATGATGTCCAACTATATATTATCGTGTAAAGGTGTATATTTCTAAAGTTATAAAGGCTTTCCATCTATTAAACTTCTTCTTACTATAAATATGCCACTACCCTTAGCTGCATATGAGGAGGAAAAACAAACATGCTTTTGGCTAAACCATAAATATTATAACCAAGAGACAAAATAAAAATCCTAAATGATTATTAGCATTACCTCGTGGATGTAGGCTCCATTCTTGAGCTGAACCACGCAAAAATATACTGTGTCCTTTTCTACTTCCCCTATTTCTTGCATTTGTGTTTCTAAATTTAATAGCTAAAGCTAAGATCAATCCTCAAATACATATACTTACAAATTTGACATAAATAATTCATAACCTACTTTTGGAGTTTATTTATAGGAATGTTTAAATAAATTTATATGCTGAATTTTTGAGTTAGATTATTTCACTCTTATATTTCAAAGTTAGTTTTCTTCTTCTTAAAAGGGAGAAAGAATTTTACCATTGTTCTTATTTTCTTGCTCTTAATATTTAGAGTGGTACTATTGTTATATAATCATGGTTATATCCTAGGAGATGATGCTAAGAGTCTGTGATGCACCATAGAAGGGGGTGATTTTATCTTAAGAAGCGAGTATTTAACACTTTTCTTAATCTAAATTCTAGAATTCATTTTATACAAATGACTATAAGTAAATTTCATTATGATAAGTTAAACCCAAATATCTTTCATAAAAACCAAATCCTTTAGCAAACCATCTCGTAACCAAACAAAACCTAAATTATTCTCTCCCTTCTATCTTTCTATATCTCTTACCTAAAAAATCACCACCTCTCTATCTCTCTCTCTCTCTCTCTCTCTCTCTCTCTCTCTCTCTCTCTTTCTCTCTATCTCTATCTCTCCTCCTTTTTCTCTTAAATTTTTTCTCCTTCAATCACCTCAATACTACGCCACCCCACTATAGTGTTAAAAGTACTCTCTCTTTATGTATATATATATATATATGTGTGTGTGTGTGTGTGTGTGTGTGTGTGTGTGTGTGTGTGTGTGTGTGTGTGTGTATGTACATATGTACATATGTGTGAGTGTTGCATTATTAGCCATACCGTTGGCTTTATTGTAAATATTAGACCTATTCTTAAAGTTGCATTGTTAACCCTAAGTTTTTTTTAATGGGTTCTGGATGACTAAATAATAATAACCCATTATAAATCCACAAATTAATTGTTCTTAATTAAAAGTATTAAGATGTTAACTACACCCCTCACTCCTCATCACTCCAATACAACCACACTACATCCATGACTCTCACCCACCTCCATTGACATACACCTCCATATACATCTCTTCTCTCTATATATATAACCTCTCTCCTCTAAATATAACACCAAATCCACTACCTCGACGTTTTCATCTGCACTCCTACTTCCTTTGCAAGAAATATCAAAATAACAAGAACCCAAAATATTGAAACAAAGAAAACCCATAAAAAATAATCAAAATAAGAAATAGTAAAATCAAATAAAATCAAACTAAACCATAAAAAAATCAAAAAAATCAAAATAACACCCCGATGGCATAACCACCACTACTCTCTGAATAGAACAACATCAAATATCCGACATCATATTTGGAAGAGGATGGATGGAGGTGGTGGCTAGTGTTATTTTAAAATTGTAAGAGGTGATGAAGGCATTGATGTTGATCCTCAAGAAGTGTATGAACAACAATTGTTTTGTTGGTTGTTTTCGTGCAACTGAACTCAAGTTTCTTCTTCGTTAGCTCTCATGCTCCATGATTACTTGTTAAGTAGTGTGTGTTGTGTACGTGTGTGTGTGTGTGTGTGTGTATATATATACATATATACAAATAAGCTCCATACCAAAGTATACATACCGATTTTTTTGAATTAGTAAAAAAATTAATTTTAGAGTTAAGTTTTTTTTTGGTGGTATTTAAACATTTCAAGGGACCCATATACAAAAATCAGCTCAAAATAACATTTTTTGTTATTTTAAAAAAATCGATCAAACTTTCACACCATTTAAAGCACTATAAAATCTTTAAAAGTTTGAGCAATTTTTTAAGTAACAAAAAATGTTGTTTTGAGATGATTTTTTTATATAGGTCCCTTGAAATGTTTAAATACCACATAAAAAAATCAACTAAAAAATATTTTAAAAAAATAGGTTTGCGCGAGTAAGTATGTATACTTGGTGTGTATGAGAGTCACTTTATCTATCTCATATATATATATATATATATATATATATATATATGATAAATGATAAAGTTTTTTTATATAAGCTAATTGATGGATGAGATTAAATCTTAGAGGTTTTTGTATAAGCTAACTAATGGTAATAAAGAGACCCACGTGTCAAGTTTGTATCCATGATTTCAAAACCTACCTCATATCTCATTTCCCAAAATCGAAACCACTACCTCAAGCCTCTCAAATCATTTGATCTATAACCCGCCTCTCAAACCACTACCTCGAGCCTCCCATTTACGGAACACTTCTCTCACTCTCTCTTATAACCTCTTTTATTATTTTTTACAAAAATCTGCCCCTTCTACTTCTCTCTCTCTCTCTCTCGCTGGACATATTAAAAGTTTGGAAACTCGATATTGAAGGTAATTTTTAGTTTAAAGGGTTTTGAATCTATGGTTTAACTGTGTTTTTTTGTAGATCTGACCTTTCTTTCTTTACATGGGTTTGAAATTGTGGGTGAGTTTTGGACTTTAAATAATGTTTGGGAGTTTGACTTATGGGGTTCTAAATAAAGTTTGGAAATTTGAGTTTGGTTATGGTTCACGATTTGGATTTGGTTAATTTTATTTTTGAGGTTCTGTAGGTTCTCTTTTAATTTTTTTTGTTATATTTCTCTTTGTTTGAGTTACAAACAATTGTATTTTAGATCTTGTTTATGTTAAAATTTGAGTTCATTCTAAGTTTGATGTTTGATGTTAACGAACTCTGTTTTTTTTTTGTTAACTCAATTTTGGTTTGGGTTTGTTAAATTTTAACATTTTTCTAATCATTTGGTTCAGGTGTGTTAACTTTAACATTTTTCTAATCATTTGGTTCAAGTTTGTAGAATTCGTTTGAGTTTTTTTGTTAAATGAATTTTTTCATTAACTGAGTTTGGTGTTGAATTTTTTGATCTCTCCATAACTATATATTCCATCTAAAAGTATGGGTAATGTCAAAATGGAGGTATGCTCAAAATCTAAAACAAAAAGGGGTAAATAACATGTTTTTGTCTATTTTTGGTTAATGGGAGGTATGTTCAAAATCAAAATCTCTTTGTTTTGATCTCTTATTCTGTTTTTTTACCTCTTTGATCTAACATGTTTTTTGTCTATTTTTGGTTTTTCGATCTAATAGTTTGTTTATTTTTGGGTTATTGGATCTAACAGATTGGTTTTTTTTCTATTTTTGGGTCTTTGATCTAACATATTTTTGCCTCTTTACATGACCTATGAATAGTAAAGAGGCAATGTGTTCTTAAGTGTGGTTTTTGTAACGCCCCAACACGAATTTATGGGTTACCCGTGAGTCAACCTGGTCTGACCCGAGCATTAGGTGTGAAGTGAAATGGAATAACCTACATAATATTTTGAGTCTAGTTTTATTTTCATTAACATTTCACTTGTTTAGAATGCGATTTCCGTTTCAAGATAAACTAGGTGTGGGACCCATGGAGAGCACCCGAAGTCGAAGTAAACAGAGCTGCTAACGTAAAATGATTCAAGTACACTTATATGTATAAGGCCCTCAAAATACGAACCTGCAACCAACCTTTCGTAAAAAAGAGAAGGTGTGAGCCTATGCCCAGTGGGAATCTACAAAGCAGTATAGAAACGAATGACAGAAAAGATACTCCCACACTACAATCACATGCAACCAAAAATATATATGCATCTACATATGTATATGTATACCTTTGAAAAATACATATTCTAATGCATTAACCATTTTACTTCTGAAAACCTTACTTCTCTAGATAAATTTACCTTAATCTTGTAAAGTACTTTTTTTAATTATCCTTAGAACTTCTCACAATATTTAACACACTCGGTTCAACACTTGAAACCATCACACTGGATTTATCCAACTACATTCCTTTACCGGAATTGCCCTTTTTACTTATTTATATACACTTTATTATTTTCATTGAAACTCACCATTTCAACACACGCATTCACCATGTTAGAAATTACTTATTTGTCATTTGAAAACCCTTTTCAATACATACTTATCCAAATTATGGGTTTAACCACTTGGTTGCTTAATCACCCATGTACCCGCTTTCTTTATATTTTTTCCTTATCTTATGGACATTGGCAGGTTTACGCATTTACTTGTCCATTTCACATTTACTAGAACATTTATTATATTCATTTAAGTTAGGTTTTATTAACATTTTTTACCACATAATCCATTTCTTGACATGTTCCAATTCTCCTTTATCTTTTCTCGAAATCTTCCCGTACCGCATACTTCCACAGGCTCCACACGATCGACAATGCTCACCATATGCTCTAGCTAGGAATTTCTGGCTTTTCATCCAAGGGCTCCAGGCCCTTCTTGCTTTTATTCCGATATCGTATGAGTTTCCTTTATGTGTTTTAACATTTTACAAATTCCCACATTATTCCTCTTTCCTTTTACCCAACTGAAGCCAAACCCGGGACTCTACTATCCCATTTTAGGTTACACTTTGAAATTTACCATCTCATATCCTTTGCACTTTAACATTGATTTTTATTCCAAAAGTCACATTTGTTTAAGACCACTTAGGTAACACCTATTCCAATATTTTTATTTCATAAAAATGTTCCACTTTAAGCAAAATTAGCAATTTATGCTTTTGTTTTGAAAATCATCCTTTTTACTCCATTTCTCAAGTGTTAATTTAACCAAGTACACTATCAAGCTATTCATATCACCCTCTTAAGTGTTTTAACCCCTTTAACACCTTTTTACACTTGGAGTAATGTTCTACTTAATTGGAAACACTTTCACACCTTAAATTCTTATTTAATTTAATAAGTTTTAACCCCTTATATCATTACTAAGTTGCACACTAAATTGTCCATGTTCAGCCATTAAAAATTAATAAATACCATTATCAGCATCTTCTCAAAACACATGTTTAACTTACTTTCATTATTCAAGAAATCTATTTACTTAAGACTACTTTTTCAAGAAAAGACCATTTCTTTTTACCAACATATGTAGTCTTATAATCTCATGTTCTTAATATCTTTTAGTCCTAATTTCATACACTTGAAGACTAGAATTCTAACTTTTCTTATTTCATGATTAAACCTGACAAGATTTTCTTTACACTTGTTCATATATTCATTATCAAAATACCACAAGTTTATATGCATTTTCTAAAAACTTATTAAATGGGTAAAACATCCTTTCCATCCTAGAAATTTATGCCATGTGCAACAAACATGTATTTTAATTCATCTTTTTTTTCTTCTTCTTTAAACTCAACAAATATTCGTTTTACATAATTCCCCATTTGTTTGAAAGAAGCTTAGAAATACTTATTCCATAAATATTTTGGCAAGATTAACATCAATCCAAATACTTCATTCCATAAATTATTTAACATCAAACTTCTTAAAAATACACCATTCTATTAAAATCACTTTTTTACCCAAGAAACTTTAATATATATGTTCTTCCTTTATTTTTAATAAGGATAATATTTTCTCACACTTTTTATTCCATAAAAATGTCCATTATTTCCCTTTTTCTAGAAACACATAAAAAAAATATTCTCTCACATTTTTATTTCCTAAAAATATTCATTATTTCCTTTTAAAGCATCATTTTTACACATTTTATTACATAAAATGTTCAATAATTATATTCTGGATTTTTCTATGTTTCCAAGACCCATTTTAAATCATCCTCTTTGTAGCCCATTTTCCTATAGATATTAAGATGGTTACTAATCAAAAAATTAATGCAAAAAACATCTATCCTATATATATTTATTCTAATATATATAAATAACATCCTGAACTTATACTACACTAGAAAATTATATCAAAGTTAGTTGTTCCCACCTTAATAAGCTCTAAAAAAGGTTGAGATGGTGACGAAGATGGAGGACCCCCACCTCCAAAGGTGAACTCAAGGGGGTTTCTAAAGCCCTTTACAAGGTTTGACTCCATTATCTCTTCAATAGTGCTGTAAGTGGTGCTCCACGAATTTCTTCTTTACCCTCAAAACACCCTCTTCAAGCACCCATGGACATCCACCCTCATTTTCCACAAAACCCCTAACAATCATCTAACATTCGTATCTATATCTAAATAATGGTGGGAAAATAGATAGTTTATGGTGTGAGTGAAATCACCATAACTAAAATAAATGGTGGAAGCTAGTTATCGGAGGGAGACATAAAATTTTGAGAGTTCTTAAGAGAGGTGTAGAAGATGATAATAACTGTGTACCCCAAAACCCTTCTTTGATGATAATAGTTATGTACCACCAAACCCTTCTCTTATACTGATAATAAGGCCTACGAACCATTTATATAATATGATCTCTACTACACCTAAAATTATCAAGCTTCAAGAGTTAACACGAAGGCATAATCGACGGTGTAGATAGTGACAATGTTTGTGGCAGGTCTGCCTAGGGGGGCTTGATACATCCTAGTTTTCTTTCTTTTATACACAAAACAAGAAAAACCATAAGTTTTTATCATGTTACATCTACCTTCGTCAGGCACTCAGACCCATGAGCTGATATGAGATGAGATCAATGGTTGTAGGATGGATAGAATAGATGTAGGGCTGTTTTCGTCAACGTCGTTTGAATGATAAAGATTGTCATTCGGACGATAATGACTGTCGTTCGAATGACCCGTTTAAACAACCACATCCTCCTTTGAAATCCTATCTTTCTAGACTTTTGCATATTTTCCCCAACAAATTCTAAAGTCTTTTAAAGAGGTATCTAAGTTTATTCAAATGAAATAGCAGAAGTTCTATAACCAATAATTTTCTTTATTCAACCCAATATGTTAACCACAAATTTATATAATTACAATTAGTTCCTCCTCATATAAAATCTATATATAATTTAATTAATTTACCGTAGTGGGATATTACAAACTTCCCTCCTTAGGGAATTTGATCCTCAAAATTTTTAGTTTATCACAATCTATAATCCAATTACCTATGACCAGTTTCCAATCCTAGGCATCTTCAACACTATTGTCTAAACCTAAATATTCCACTTTAATTAATCACCATTATTAATCCAGTCATGATGAACCCACCCTAAGGTCTTATTGCAAGTCATCAATCATGCCTAACATGTTTACCTAAATAAAACCTGGATATGGTTAATACTCATCGGATATCGCAATGTCACGAATGAATTGATCAATATGGGTCATTCCTACATTAGGATCCATAACCTATGTTTCCTCAAATAATTGTCGGATCACACCTAGCCTAGGCTAGTTCAATCTCAACACTCCTCGTTACACATATCAATGGTTTTTAAGACAATCACCTTATCACATAGTTCTACTCGATCGGTATCTCCTACTAGATCCCTATGTAGACTTAGGGTCCCCTTGGTATCCCAACATGAACATATACGATTGATCATCTCCTCAATCCCTAAAATTCTAAACCAAGTGTGACACTATCATCGAATGTTTTATCAGGTTCCAATGTTCATATAATTATTAAGTTAAAACCTTTGGGCACATGACAAAGTCGTAACACGTTATACAAGCTAACTAACAAACATATTAACCAACGGCAATCGAGTAACCTTTGCAAACTATATGCAAGAACGCGAGACCACGTGTACATGCAACTTTCATGGAATAAAGGTTCATCCGAAGAAGTGCACACTCATATATCGTGACACATTAGATACAATAGGCCTAACCCGCATCACTACTCAGCTTATGTAGTGCCACACTCGGATCAAAACTGATTAATTTAAAGAAGACACAAGAATGGACAAGTCAGACGACTGCCACACCAAAGGGAAACAATCAAATTCTGACAATGAACTGACCCACATGAAGTGAGAACCCATCATGCACACTTCAAGTATCTAACTCTTACCGATACCTGTTAAGAACCTTAGCTTCGCCACGTATCCTGGCTTGGACTCTTACCCTGATGAGTTCTAACCACGATTCATCCTTCCCTGTTGGACGGAAGGTATACAAAACTAATATCTTCGGGAAGATGAACACTACGCTTCCTTCCTTAGGAATACTGCCACATATCCCTTATTGGTAAGTATAACAACTTAAACCAAATGAAATTTACACTCCTTCAACGCTTATCATTAGTAACTTACCTATCATACCTAGGCCTCCATAATTTCAACATGAGATAGCTAACCCTAATTTTTGATATCACTCTCATCAACTGAAATAAAATACTCACATAGTTTCAAACATTCAACTCATGAACCATTGCTACCACCCTTAGCTGCCTACATGCTCGCAAATTGTAACCATCCTACGTCATCTCAAACTTTCAACCATTCCTCATGCATAATGATTTCCCTCACCTAGGTCATTACTAACTATACAGGTAGCACAGTTAGGTTATATGATTAATCCTAAAACTTCATCCCGAGTGCTATATCTAAAAACTATAACGAACTTCGTCATGTTCTAAGTCTCCCAGGTGCACTATCCAGCATTGATCAACTCACTTTGATAAACCTTAGTATAAATCCCCAAGAATTTTTAATACTATTTCACATGCCTACCCATGTTACTAATCCAAAGTCAACCTCGCAAGGTCACCTCATCTGATCTTCAATGAGTATTTTATCACAACAACTAAACTACCTCACTATGCAAACATCGTACTATGCGTTAATCTTCATGCTAACCCACTATCCAATTTGGTAGAATACGAGATGTCGAGTATTACCTATAACACCAAGGCCCATCCCTACGAACGTCAGAAGGGATCATATTTCTCAATGTCACACTATTGTCACTAAATTATAAATTAATACCCTCCAAGTCTTAGTAGGACGCAGAACGTCGGGTATTGTCCAAGAGGAGGCTCACCCTAATGACATCGTAAAAGGTCATATTCTAAAACATCACAGCTCATTACTTAATACTAAGCCATCACGATTATCTAGGTTTACTCCTAGGTAACCTCAATTGTCAAGATTAACTAAATCCACATTATAGTCAAGGCACATTAATCGGGATATACTAAATCCAAAACCACAACCAAGGGTCCTAATATGTTCTCACCACTGAATTAACACTCATAACCACATTACTCATTATTGTCCCTTACGTGACCCCTTGCCACGAATGTCCCATAACCCCACTCAAGTCTTATAAGATATATTCATATGACAATAATAACTAAGGCATTCACCCTCAAGGACGAAATCTTATCAACTAAGACTGACCTATCCCCAATTATTGACCCACTCAAATTTACACGCTTATCGAATTATCCATAAATCATGGTGTTACCCAGAAGATGTAATTTGTCTACTTATACCATTGGTATTGACCACTCATAAGTGGCGTAACTAAGGACTACACGTATATACGAAACCATAATCAATTTTCTTAGTTATGAAATTCTAACTATCAATCTCTCTAAAGACTCCATGTGAACAAAGGCTTGGACATAAACACCTTACACTATGAACCACAATATTACCACTTATTGGATTACGTGGACTCCTATAAATTATTAACATACTTAATCAGAAATGAGGAAGTGATTTATAACAATTAGCTTGATTGTATGCCACTTGGCACTAACTCACTTGTCGTGATAGCCTCTTTGGCCTTACCATCGAGGACACGAACTAAATCGTCATCAAACTATCATGATCGGACCAAACTACACCAACATCTAAAGACCCAATACCAAATTCACCGCATCACTCCTAAAAAGAACCTTGAACCTAGAGCTCTGATACCATTAGTAATGCCCTGACCCGAATTTAAGGGTTACCCATGAGTCAATCCGATCCGACCTGAGCATTAGGTGTGAAGTGCAATGGAACAACCTACATAATGTTGCAAGTCCAGTTTTAGTTTAATTAACATTTCACTTGTTTATCATGCGATTCCAGTTTCAAGATAAACTATGTGTGGTACCCATGTGGATCACCCTAAAGTCTAAGTAAGCAGAGATGCTAACATGAAAGGATTAAAATACATTTATCTGTTTAACACCCTCAAAATACGAACCGCACCCAACCTACTGTAAGAAAGCGAGGGTGTGAGCCTATGCCTAGTGGGAATATACAGAGCAGTACTGAAATGAACGGAAGAAAAGATAGTCACATGCTATAACCACATGGATTCGAAAATATATATGCATCTACGTGTGTGTGTGTGTGTGTGTGTGTGTGTGTGTGTGTGTATACACCTTTGAAAAATACATATTCTAATGCATTAACCATTTTACTTCTGAAAACCTTACTTGCCCAGATTAATTTACCTTAATCTTGTAAAGTACTTCTATTACTCATACTTAATATCTCTCATATTATTTAACACACCCGGTTCAACACTTGAAACCATCACACTGGATTTATCTAACTAGATTCCTTTAGCAAAATTTCCCTTTTTACTTATTTAAATACATTTTACTATTTTTATTGAAACTCGTCATTTTAACACACACACATTTACCGTGTTAAAAAGTAATTATTTGTCATTTGAAAATATTTTTTCAATACATACTTATAAAAATTATGGGTTTACCCACTTGGTTGCTTAATCACCTATTTTCTCACTTTCTTTATCCTTTTTTCTTATCTTATGGATATTAGTATATTTATGCATTCACTTGTCCATTTCAAATTTACCAGAACATTTGTTATATTCATTTAAGCTAGTTTGTATTAACACGTTTTACCACATAATACATTTCTTGACATGATCCAAATCTCCTTTATCTTTTCTTAGAATCTTCATGTGCCGCCTACTTCCACAAGCTCCACACCGTCGACTATGCACACCATATGCTCTGGCCAATGATTTAGGGTTTTTCACCCATGGGCTTCGAGCCCTTCTTGCTTATCCTATTATCATCTGAGTTCCCTTTATGTGTTTTAACATTTTACAAATGCCCATATTATTCCTCTTTCCTTTTACCCATCTGAAGCCAAACCCGGGACTTTACTATCCTAATTTTTGTTACACTTTGAAATTTACCATCTCATGTTCTTTACACTTTAACATTGATTTTCATACCCAAATTTAAATTTATTTAGGATCACTTGTGTAACACCTATTCCAACATTTTTATTTCATAAAAATGTTCCACTTTAAGTAAAATTACCAATTTACCCATTTATTTACAAAACCATCCTTTTTACTCCATTTCTCAAGTGTTAATTTCACCAAGAACACTATCAAGTTATTCATATCAACCTCTTAAGTGTTTTAACCCCTTTAACACCTTTTTACACTTGGAGTAATGTTCTAGTTAATTGGAAACACTTTCACACCTTAAATGCTTATTTAGTTCCATAAGTGTTAATCCCTTATATCATTACTATGTTGCAAACTAACTTTTCCATGTTCACCCATTAACACTTAATAAATACCTTTATCACCATCTTGTCGAAACACACGTTTAACTTACTTTCATTATTCAACAGATCCTTTTACTTAAGACTATTTTTTATAAGAAATTACCATTTATTTTTACCAACATAAGTAGTCTTATGATATCATGTTCATCACATCTTTTAGTCCTAATTTCACACACTTGAAGACTAGAATTCTAACTTTTCTTATTTCATGATTAAACCCGACAAGACTTTCTTTAAACTTGTTCATATATTCATTATCAAAATACCACAAGTTTATATGCGTGAAGAAGTGGTCTTTACATACTAAAATCCTATTAAATGTATCAAACATGCTTTTCATCCTAGAAATTTATGCCATGTTAAACAAACATGCATTTTAAGTCATAGGTTTTTTTAATTTCTATAAAATTAACAATTTTTCATTTTTCATAAATCCACATTTGTTTGCAAGAAGCTTAGAAATATTGCTTCCACAAATATTTTGGCAAGATTAACATCATTTCAAATATTTTATTCCATAAAATATTTAACATCAAACTTCTAAAAAATACACCATTCTCTTAAAATCACTTTTTATTTCGAGAAACTTTAAAATATGTGTTCTTCCTTTATTTATTACAAAAATAATATTTTCTCACCTTTTTATTCCATAAAAAATGTCCATTATGTCCCTTTTACTAGAAACACAAATTAATAATAATATTTTCTCATAATTTTATTACATAAAAATGTTCATTATTTCCTTTTAAAGCATCATTTTATTGCATAAAATGTTCAATAATTTTATTCTAGAATTTTCCATGTTTCAAGGCCCATTTTAAATAATACTCTTTGAAGATTATTTTCATAGAGATACTAAGATGGTTACTAATAAATACATGGATGTAACAAACATCTATCCTGCAAATATTTATTCTAATATATGTAAACAACATGATGGACTTATACTACACTAAAAACTTATGTCAAAATTAGTTGTTCCCACCTTAATGAACTCTAAAAATAGTGGAGATGGTGATGAAGATGGAGGACCACCTATCCCCCCCCCCCCCCCCCCCCCCAACATACACACACCTTCAAAGGTGACCTCAAGGGGGTCTCTAAAAGACCTTTATAAGGTTTGACTCCATTGTTACTCCAAGAGTGCTACAAGTGGTGCTCCATGAATTTCTTTTTCACCCTCAAAAAACCCTCTTCAAGCACCCATGGACATACACCCTCATCTTCCGCAAAACGCTTAACAATCATCTAACATTCGTATCTATATCTAAATAATGGGGGGGAAATAGATATTTTATCGTGTGAGTGAAACCACCATAACTTAAATAAATGGTGGAAGCTAGTTATCAGAGGGAGGCATAAATTGTTAAGAGTTCTCAAGAGAGGTGTAGAAGATGATTATAATTGTTTACCACCAAACCCTTCTTTGATACTGATAATAAGGCCTACGAACCATAAACATAATATGCTCTCTACTACATCTAAAATTATCAAGCTCTAAGACTTGACATGGAAGGGCGACAACGTTTGTGGCAGGTCTGCCTAGGGGTTTGATAAATCATAGTTTTCTTTCTTTTATACACAAAACAAAAAAAAACACAAGTTTTTATCGTGTTACATCTACCTTCGTCAGGCACTCAGGCCTATGAGCTGATATGAAATGATATCAACGGTTGTAAGCTAGATAGCAAAAGAGGCATAACTGCTTTCGTCAGTGTCGTGTAACATCCCGTAATTTTTTTGATTTTCATATTAGGAATTAATTGGGATTGATCAAATTTTATTTGGAGAAATTAATCTAGTAAAATAAATATTAATTAGGGAGATAATGGTTAATATTTGTTTATATTAAATATTACTCAGTCAGGATGCGCTTATAAGTTGTGTCCGCACATAATTTGAGAAATAAAATATAATTTCACTTTTAATATTCCATATGATCATTTTGAGTGCCCAGCGTGTCTGGAAGGGTCCAAATAGTCAGAAAAGTCCACCTAAGGGTTTAGTTTGGGTCTCGGGGCACTTTTAGGCCAAACCGGCTCCCTAGAGAGGTATTTTGGTCTTTTGAAAATTCGAAGAAAATAAACCCCCCCAAAATTAGAGAGTTATATTTGATATCACGTAAAGAGAGTTAGGCCTATCAGTTACCAAACCAAAGGGAGAGTCACAAGAGGGAGAAGGAGAGTTGTTTCTAGGGTTCCAAGGCCAAAAACCACCTTCTTGCACTACCACTACCACCAGATTGTAGATCGGGAAGAGAAGAACACAAATCTTACCACCAATTATGTAGAAATCAGACTTTCGAATGAAGGAAAGTTTTCATCTTGCTAAATTATGATTTCATATACCATCCATGTTAGAATAAGATGATTACTTTATGAAATCCAGGAACTTTGGCTCTAAAATTCGAGATATAAATCATATTCTTAGGTAGGAATGGTAATATACTTGATCCTTTACACATGTAGGGTGAAATTGATGAGAAATATCATGAAATTTGGGAAGAAATATGGAATTATGTTGAGGTTTTTAAACATGAATAATAAATCAGATTTTAGAGATTAATCTTGATTGAATCCAATTTGAGGTTGTTCTTTAAAGATTTAATGATTCTTTTACGTTAAAAATCGTTGATAAATGTCACTATAATATTAGTGACATTTGGTTGAAATTTTGGGATAATGTAATGTTGGTTTGGAGGTGTAAAGATGGTTAAAACCCGTAGCAGGAAGAAGATGAACACCCAGGTACAGTGAACCGGTTTGCCTGTTCCCCAAACCGGTTCGACTGTACCCTCGAATCAGTTCGCATGTTCCCCCAAATAGGTTCGAGGGACCTGACACTTCTGGGTTTTGGTTTTATTTAATTTTAATAGGTTTGAGTTGATAACTTTTTTCAAAGTGAAGAGAATTTTGGTTAGCAAAGTATGTGGTATATTTCATAGTTGTTTTGATAAAAAATTATAATGAATACGAGTGAACAACGGGGCTTAGTGGACATTTAAATGTTCGTCCGTAAATTAGAAAGGGTCATGAAAAGTGTGATTGAATATAGGATCGGACCAGTGATAGAAGAATATTTTGATTTGTGAAATAATCCAATGGAATGATTAGTACTCTCCGAGTAGTGGGGAAAAATGATCGGGAAGAACATGATGAATAGTTAAATGGTGAATTGAAAATACGTAATATATTCGGGTGTTATATATACTACGTACGAGACATATGCTATAGGTTGAGGGTATACCTATATTAATGTTATATATATATTATGTATAATTTTTATGTGTACACATACCTATGTTACTTGCTATCACGGGAGGTTTTCGCATTGTGGACAGCGTTATCCTGGTGAGCCCATTGTGGGGGATTATGACTTATACCCCAAGGACATAGAACCTAGGTACGTTTTATATGAGTGTATGATAGTCTCGATGGTCAGTTGGGCACGTTTGGGGTATGCACGACCCATAGACTTGGAACTATGTTCTCCTCCAATATATGTGATTTGATTTATGGTTCGAGGGTGATATCTGGATCTATGTCCTTATTCAGTACGTGATGTATCGGGACTTGATAGCAGAGTATGCCCGCATCGCAGGTCTCCACCTAGGAATGTTGTATAAGTATATATTACAATAATCATGTAAATATATATATTCACGTGATTGACTATACTATGAGTGTATTAGTAGATACAATAAATAGTGATATTCCAATTACTCTATGAGTGTGAGAAGTTATTTATAAACTGGTGATTATAATTAAATAAAAAGAATGGGAAATGTGGTTTAGTATTGTATTCGAAATACGGCTGGGCACAATATTTTTTTAGACGTGAAGAGATGTAATCCAGACTATTTAGGCGGGTAGGATAACTAGGTGGGTTAGAGTAGTAGGTTAGGCGTGCATATTAGGTGAGGGGTGAGGATCTCAAGTGAGGCAACGCGGTACTAACATGCATTTAATATCTTATCTTGATGCATTTTAAACACTTGCTAAACTTTTTCAAACTGTTTTACTTGGGCTCTGACCGGTTTCAAATCCTCTTTGTAAAAACAATTTTAGGTGCCAAGTCACAGGGAAGACATGCATAGAATTTCCTACATTTGACGTGTTGCAGCTGCTCTAGAAGTTGCAGGACCTTGCTATTAGACGCCTCCATATTTATTCAGTTCTTAGGTGTACTTATTTATCTCAGCCAATTATATCCCCCATTATTAGTTGGATATTATTTTCAGAGACTTTATATTTCCAGTTATATCCAATATTGATTCGGACTTTACTTATGGATAACTGTATTGGGATTTTATCTAGAGTGTTATTACAAACTCGTATATTTATTTATGTGATTATCTCATTATTCATTATTATGTGCATGGAAATGGTAAATGAAGTTATTTTTTGTTTATATCTACACCATGTTAATAATAAGGATTTAAAATAATTGACAACGAGTTATTAGGGTATTAGTAATTAATTGAATTTCGACAATGATGCTAAGAACAAAACTATTAATGATTCCTGTTTAATTTTATAATGGACTAATCACCCATGATTATAATAGGTCGGGTGTCACAGATGGTATTAGAGCGTCAGGTTTTATTTTCTTTAGGATCTGTGCGGATTACTACGATTTTCAGTGTAACGACATTTAATATAGATCCATATTATTAGTACTGTTGTATTCTTTATTACGCATTTATGTCTTCAGATATTTTAAGACATATTAAATTGTGGACTGATGGAAAATTCTTTCTCATTTCAGGTGCCTCCTTAATGTGCACCAAGACCCACCCCAGAGGCATAGCCTAAGACATAGCTAACTCAGCCCCTAGGACCTATGAATGTTGCCGAGGTTGCCTCCATTGTGGCAGAGGCGGTTAATGCATCCTTGATCACTTTTGCCCAGCAGGCACCATAGGTACCACCCCAACCTCAGGTGGTTGATCAAGCTACTTCACACCTGTTTCCTTCTGCTTGGGAGCGAGTTCGATATCTAGAGTTTTAGGGGAGCCTCGATGTAGTTACAGTATGCCAATGGAAGAAGGATATCTAGAGGTATTTCAGGATGTATGAGTGCATAGAGGTATAGAAGAAGATAATAGCGACCTTTAAGCTAGTAGGGGTAGCATTACAATGTGGGGAGTCCATCACCGTCAAGAAGGATAGGGACACATTAACTATTTGAGAGTGTTGGGAGAGGTTCAATTGCAAATACTTTTCTTTCGCCATCCAGACTGAGATGAGGGGAAAATTTTAGATGTTTCTCAAGAGGGAAGGACCGTACCAGAATATGAGGAGGAGTTCACCAGATTGGGAAATTTTATCTCCGATGAGGTGCCGACTGAAGAGAAGAGGATTCAGTTATTTGTGGATGGTCTCACCTGGAAGATCCGACAATATTTGTTAGGTAATGCATCCCTAAAAACTTATACAGAGGTGTTGAGTGCAGCGCTACTACACTAGAAAGACCACCGCTTCCATATTAAGGGAAAAAAGCGCTCAGGAGTGTCTAGACAACAGGGTAGGACTAGGGGTAGCAGTGTCGATGGGGCACAGTCAACTTAGAACCATATGAGGTAGAGTGAGAAGGGTCCCCACCAGAGGGATTATACTAAGAGGTTTTGTTCAGGGTATTATAGATAGGGATAGGGTGGATTCAAGCAGGGCCACCAGGTCCAGTCGGGTCAGTAACGTTTTCATCAGGGCCGATAGGGCCAAGGTAGAGGTGATAATGGCCAGTAGGGTCGAGGCCAGTAGGGCTAGAGGGGAGGTAGTTTTAAAGGTAGGTGTTTTATTTATGGAAAGATTGCCCACACTGACAGGATTGCTCTGATAAGGTTCGGGTTCAGCAGCAGCAGGGAGCCCACCAGGAGCCTCAGAGACTTATTTTCCCCATTGCCCTCCCAGCACCAGCACATATACCAGCCTTGCCTTCAGCACCAGTCATTTCAACAACCCCACCCCAGTATGGGCGCGTGTATCACGTCCACCAGGCGGAAGCTCCACAGGCTCTACTCACTGTTAAGGGTATGTTTCTTATCCATGGTACTTTTGGGCACATTTTATTTCACACTGGGGCTTCACACTCGTTCATAGACGCTAGATTTTCATGATTGACATGGTTGTTAGAGATGGAAATTAGTATAGTCACATGTGTAGACTCACCACTAGGTAGAGGGACACTGATTTTCTTTATATACCGGGTTATGAGTATAAATATTGGAAGACTAGTTTTGCCAGCCGATATGCTTGTATTAGATATATTAGAGTATGATGCCATCATAGGCATGGAATGGCTAGCGAAGTATATGGCCATGATTGATTGCTATGGCTGAAGCATCGTGTTTGCGATTCTCGGTCAAGAGATATACTTGATCCCAGTTGTATGAGAGTTTGCCAATGTCTTTCAGGAGATACCGAGATTGTCCCCTAGTAAAGATATTGAGTTTTTCGTTAACTTAGTGTCAGGCACTCGTCCAATGGCTTGTGCACCATACGGTATGGCTCCTATGGAATTAAGGGAGCTACGGGACCAGATTGAGAAGTTGTGTGGTAAGGGCTTTATACGTCATAGTACTTCACCTTAGGGTGCCCCAGTATTGTTAGTGAAGAAGAGAAATGGGTCTTTATGCCTATGTGTGGATTATCAGCAGTTGAATAAAGTCATGATACGAAAAATGTGCATAGTTTGTATGATAGATTTGAGATTCGGGTATCACCAGTTGCGCATCCAGAAGCAAGACATATCTAAAAATGCATTTTTGATGAGACATGGGTCTTATAAGTTTCGGTTTACGCCATTTGGGATTACCAACATGCTAACTGTATTTATGGACTTGATGAATTGTGTGTTCAGAGAGTTCTTGGATCAGTTTATTATCGTCTTCATTGAAGACATCCTAATTTATTCCCAGACTGAGGAGGAGCATGCCGACCATTTGCGTCGAGTTTTATAGACACTGCATGAGCTTCAATTGTATGAGAAGTTTGAAAAATGCGGGTTCTATCTACGTGATCTATATTTTGGGGGAATATTATTTCTAAGTTGGGGATATCGGTGAACCCAAGTAAGGCATCAGCAATGAGGGAGTGGGGACAACCCACGACAATGATAAAGGTGCACAGTTTCTTGGGGTACACTGGGTACTATAGAAGGTTTATTAGGGAATTCTCAAAGATTGTGGGTCTATTGACTAATTTGACTCGCAAAGGTGTACCATTCGTTTGGGATAACGCTTGTCAGTTGGCTTTTGATGAGGTGAAAGACAAGTTGACTTCATCACTCATGATCGTACTTCCCAGGGAAGGAGTGGAGTATCTTATTTTCACTGACGCATTCCTATAGGGACTTGGAGTTGTGTCACAGTAGAAGGATCAGGCTATAGCTTATGTTTCCTGAAAGCTTAAGCCTCATAAGAGGAATTACCCCACCCACAACATGGAGTTAGCGATAATCATGTTTGCATTGCGGATTTAGAGAGATTATTTACTGGGATAGAGATTTTGTTTGTTCACAAATCATAAGTCACTGCAGTACTTGTTCACTCAGAGAGAGATGAATATGCATCAGCGTAGGTGACTTGAATTTATGAAAGATTGTCAGTTTGACATACAGTATCACTCGAGAAAGGCTAACATGGTGGAAGAAGCGTTGAGCAACAGGCCTGTAGGGGGTGTAGATGAAGTTTGGAAGGGAAAGTGGAAGGAGTTGCGACATGAGGATTCAGTTAATCGATCATTTATGTCAGTTATGACCGTTACCCCCAGATTTTCATAAGGGTGGTACATGCGCATGCACTATATTCTCTTTGTCATGATCAAATTAGACATCTTCTTACGGGGAGACGATTCGTATTCCATGAATTCAAAGGGAGGTTTATGATTCAACGAGAGATTCGTTGTCCCAGAAGGGGAGGATTTACGATATGCAATGATGTTAAAATCACACGAGTTACGGTTTGTGGTACATCTCAGAGGGGATAATATGTACCAAGATATGAGATGAAAATACAGGTGGAGTGGAATGAAGAGAGACATTATTGAGTTTATTTTGAGGTGTGCCACTTGTCAGCCGGTGAAAGTGGACCATCAGAAGAGGATAGGGTTTTTATATCCATTAGAAATCCCGATGTGGAAATGGGAGAGCATTTTTATGGATTTTATTTTTGGGTTGCCTACTTTACAGAGAGGTGGCGATTCTATATGGGTGATAGTGTATTAGTTGAACAAGGTAGCTCACTTCCTGCCAGTATGGACTGATTATGCTATGGGATAGTATGCCCAAATTTGTGTTACCGATATAGTAAGTTTTCATGGGGTGCCATTAGATATTGTGTTCGACAGGGATAAGATTTTCGTATCTCAATTTTAGGAGAGTTCTAGGAGGCCATGGGTACCGAGTTGAGTATGGTTTATCACCCGCAAACACATGGACAAACAGAGAGGATGAATCAGATGTTGAAAGATATGCTACGAAAGTGTATCCTTGATTTTGGAGGAGGTTGGGAGCAGTTCTTCCACTGGTGGAGTTCGTGTATAATAACTCCTACCAGTTTATGACTGGCATGGAACCATTTAAGGCATTGTACGGTAGGCCTTATTATTCGTTCGCTTGCTGGTTGGAGGTTAGGGACAATAAGCTACTCGGGCCGGAGTTAATTTAAGATATGTTGGCCAAAATAGAGGTTATTTACAATCATATACAAATAGCCCAGGGCCGATGGAAGAGTTATGTTGATGCTAAGGGATTCTTCCCGGAGTTTAATGTGGGGGATAAGATGCTTCTATGTGTATCTACTATGAAGGGCATAATGAGGTTCGAGAAGAATTAAAAGTTGGCACCGAGGTATGTGGGGCCATTCCCTATCATTAACTTGATTGGGCCTGATATGCCCTAAGTGTCACCTCGGCTCAGAAACTACAACCTCGGCCAAGACATTGCCGAGGTTGGGAATGCCTTGGTTCCGTGAGAATAAACCTCGGACATGGCAAGGTCAGCCCTAGCCGACATTACCACCAAACTCATCAAGGGGACACTACATGTATCATAAGGGTCAGCAGCTCTTCAGTTCACCTAGGAATGACAACCTCGGCCAGGGGTAGGCCGAGGTAGCGAGGAGACATACTTCCACAAAAGGTCGACCTCATCAGTAAATCAGCCGATGTTCCACGCACATGCCAGCATAACCTCGGCCCAGGCCGACCCTAACTCCTTATCTCGTCTTCACTTAAGCCGAGACCTTAGTGACTCATCTCGGATTATATGGATAATTGGACCTTATCAGCCTCGGCCTCTTCCAGGCCGAGGTCAGGACTAAGCATCGAGGCCGAGCTCTTATTGTCATATGTGTGGATAAAGACACGTGGACACAATTCAGTTATAACAAATCATTCCCCTGACGTGGGGGGAATATTTTATCATCATTCTCTACCTGTGACAGTGACAAATGTCTTCATCAGATTTGCTAGATCAACACACACATGCTCATTGCATGCATAGGGGGTACATTACCCCCCCAGACACTATATATAGAGGTCATCCTCTACCTTGCAAAGGATCCCCGAAATTAGCGACCCTAGCTAAAACTCTGTTCAAATACACAATAGAGAGAGAAAGCTTGAGAGATTGTATATATGGACATTAGTGCCCTCACAAATTGATACACATCATACACTCGCACAGTGGACGTAGGCCTAATTGGCTGAACAACTTATATTCTGGTGTAAATCCTCTTCTCCTCATATCCTTCTACTATGTGTGTATATACCATATGCTTCCATTGTTAACATTGAGTTGAGCTCACAAACACCTTGAAGGGTGGTACTATTTCCAGCATCATCATTTTGGCGCCGTCTGTGGGAACGAGAAGCTGTCTCTTCCTCTTCTTCAGCTTATCCTCACCGGAGACTCTGGTGGTGAACCAGGCATCACCCCTTGTGTGGAGTTGTTTCACCGTTGAAAGAATTCCTTTAAGGTATTAAGCTCACCTGCTACTCAAGATCTTATTTGCTAACACATGGCACCAGAATTACCACCGCCTCTTCCGCCGCCTGGTGGGGGAGGGCCTAGTTCCAGCCAGGCACCACCTCAGTCCGAAATGGCAGAGGTAGCTGCCACCTTGAGGTCTTTGGCTGAAACACAACAAGCTATGCAGGAGCAGTTTGCATAACTCAGCCAAACTATGATGAGGCCACCTGGAGTCTCATTGGAGATGATCACTCCGGCGGCTGTCCACCCTCATCCTGATTCTAGGGGACCACCCCAGGCACCAATGAAGGACCAGCCTGCACCCCAACGGAGGAGGGACATTACCGAACCTAGGCACTTACGCCTGGGGAGGAAAGGAAACCCTTACTCGGAGGACAGGTATGACAATCTAGAGGCGAAAGAGGTCCCAGAGGATTATTGGGAGCCGTATGAGGTTTCGAATAATACGGAACATCCTCTTCAGCAAAGCCGAGGCTGTATCGGACGAAGAGGTGAAGAGGCCCAACAAAGAGGATCAGCTTTTGATCGATTGAGCAGAGGGTCAGCCTTTGAGAGGTTGGTCCCAGTGAATGACCTAAGACAGAGGTTATCAAGGTTGAGAAGCGCAACCGGCTCACAAAAAGGAGACAGACAGGGTCGGCCTGGTCAAGGTCGACCCCATGAAGGAAGGTGCAGAGACCAGGAAGAGGTCAACAGCCAACGTCGTGCTACTGCAGGAGAACCCTCAGTCCATCCCTTGGAGGTGGCTGGGGACAACCTCGGCTAGGCCGATGGTAGGAGACCGTGGAATGACTCTATCCAACGTCTTGAGGAGAAGATAGGAGACCTCATCAAAAGTAGGGATCCACTGCAAAGGGGCTACTCAGAGGGATCTCCATTCGTAGCAAAGATAGTGAGCTTCCCGACCCCTACTAAGTTCAAACCACCAGTGGTGTCTCCCAAGTATGATGGTAGCACCAACCCTGTACATCACATTGAGATGTATCAGTCGGTGGCGTACATCTACTCGATACCGGATGAGATGAAGTGTAGGGCCTTCTCTGGGACCTTAACAGGAGCCGCGCATAACTGGTTCACCTCTCTTCCGAAGAATTCAATTGAGAACTTCAAGGGCTTGGCCGAACGATTCATTCACAACTTCTGCTTTGGGGTAAGACCTCAAAAGAAGACCACTCATCTACTGTATGTCAAGCAAGGCAAGGACGAGATCCTAAGGGACTACATCACTAGGTTCAATAAAGAGAAACTTGAGGTTGAATATTATGAAGAGAATATATCCATGACCGCCCTCATAGGAGGTCTTCAGAAAGGGAAGTTGTTGTGGAAACTCGCGAAAGACCCTCCCAGGTCTGTGGCAGAGTTACTGGCAACTGCGGGAAAATTCATGAATGCCGAAGAGGCAATGGCTGTCAAGTATGAGGATGAGAATCACGGTAGTAACGGGAAGTCCCAAAGAAATAAAGATGGAAAGAAGAGGTCACCCGATGACAAGTTCGCTCACTATACTCCTCTAATCGTGAGTTGTGAGCATTTCCTCAACGAGATCAAGAATGATAGGACTCTAAGATGGCCAGAGAAACTGAAGGCCCCTCCGTATAAGAGGAACAAAAACTTGTGGTGTGAGTTCCACTAGGACCATGGCCATGTTACGGACAGATGCTTCGCCTTAAACGATGAGATTGAGAATATGTTAAAATCGGGAAAGCTGATGAAGTATGTTGATGGCAAAGCTCCTAAGGGGGGAAGAGATGACCCTAAGAAAAGGAGAAATGACAGATGCCGTGACGATGCCCCAGCTAGATGAGGCAATGACTCGAAAGATGACGATGATCTGGACCTTCCGCCGAAAGATGACAACACCCGGGTGAAGAGGGTTGGCATGATCTCCTTTGGTGTTGACACCATATGCGGAGGACTTGCAAGAGGTGGTTCTGAAGTGGCTGATAGGAAAGCTCATGTGGAAGAGGCCAAGTCGGTGGCCAAACTTGAGGTTGTAAATCTAACGTCTTCCGATATAGCACAGAAGAGAAAGAAGGTGGACATGGACACCCTTATAGTTGGGTTCTCCCGACTCAACTTCAAAGGTATCTTAGCCCCGCATGATGACCCTTTGGCAATAACAACAAGAGTGCATGGGTGAGAGGTGCAGAGGATCCTCATGGATGGAGGAAGTTCAGCAAACGTAATGTTTTGGACTTGCTTCAAGAGCCTAGGTCTTAGCAGAGCTAGGTTGGTACCCTATCATCATCCCTTAATGGGCTTCAGCGGAGAAAAGGTCCACCCATTGAGCATGTATGAGATGGACGTACGGATGGGCGATGAGTGGCCTAAGAGGTTGACCCGAAAGATAAATTTTTTTGTAATGGACGAAAACGTCTTCTCGGCCTATAACCTCATCATAAGAAGAGTGGCCCTTAAGGAGTTTGAAGCTGTGCCGTCGACGGTCCACCAGATGCTAAAATTTCTGACCCCCTATAAGGTAGGGGAAGTGTAGGGTGACCAGACCATAGCACGAGAATTTTACTTCAACTCGGCCAAAGAGAAGGAGGCCCATAAGAGGGAAACCACCACCTATAGCATTGATACATTGAACCCGAGAGATGAAACAAAATTGAAGAAGGGAGAGGTTACGGAAGAGGTAGAATCCATCGTCCTCAATGAGGACGAACCAAAAAAAACCATCCAGTTCCCCAAAGTCCTAATGACAGAAATCAAGGAGAGCTGATAAACTTCCTCAGGAAGAGACAAAGTGTCTTCGCTTGGAGTCACGCAGACATGCCCGGTATCAACCCTAAAGTTATGAGTCACAAGCTCAACGTGACCAAAGAGGCCAAGCCTATCAAAAAAAGACGAAGAGTTTACTCCAGAGAGAAGTACGACATCATCCGGGAAGAGGTCAAAAAATTGGAAGAGGCTGCGTTTATAAGAGAAGTCATATACCCGGAGTGGTTGTCAAATGCAGTCATCGTGCCCAAAGCCAATGGAAAGTGGAGAATGTGCATTGATTTCACTGACCTGAACAAGTCTTGCCCAAAAGACAGCTATCCCCTACCTCGAATAGATCAGATGGTAGATTATACTACAGGGCATGAGCTCATGAGCTTCATGGACGCGTATTCAGGCTACAATCAGATCTTCATGGATACAGATGACTCAGAGAAGACAGCCTTTATTACCGATAAAGGGACGTACTGCTACAAGGTGATGCCCTTCGGTCTAAAAAATGCAGGGTCGACGTACCAACGTCTTGTGAATAAGATGTTCGAAGACCAAATAGGCAAAACCATGGAAGTTTATGTAGACAATATGCCGACAAAGAGCTTAAAGGCCTGCACTCATGTGGCAGACCTTGAAAAGACCTTTAATACTATGGACTTATATAGAAAGAAACTCAACCCCATGAAGTGTGTCTTCGGGGTAAGAGCTGGTAATCGAAGTAAACCCAAAGAAGATCAAGGCTTTGCTTGACATGAAGACACCAAGAAGCATCAAGGACGTCCAAAGACTCACAGGGAGAGTGGCCGCACTCAACAGGTTTGTTTCCATAGAAATAGATAAGTGTCTTCCGTTATTTAAAGTCTTAGAAAGGCCTTCCAGTGGGATGAAGAGTGCGAAGAATCATTTAACCAACTCAAGTCATACCTGGGGTCTCCCTTGTTGTTATCTCGGCCCATAATAGGAGAGAAATTGTATGTGTATCTAGCAGTCTCTGAATCGACTATCAGTGCAGCCATAGTACGGGAAGATGGTGGAATCCGAAGGCCTATATACTTCAACAGTAAAGCCCTTCAAGGGTCTGAACAAAATTACCCTTGTATGGAAAAGTTAGCCTACGCCCTAATACATGCTTGAAGGAAGAGGAAGCCCTACTTCCAAGCCCATTCCATGGTAGTCCTCACCAACTCCCCACTAAGACAGGTCCTGCATAAACCTAAGAAATCTGGAAGGTTGATGACTTAGGCCATTGAGTTGGGGGAGTATGACCTTACCTACCAACCTAGGACATCCATCAAAGGGCAGGCCCTCGCAAACTTTATTGCTGAGTTCACATAGGAAGAGGCTGAGGCAGAGAATGGACTGATTGGTGCTGAAGGGTCAAACGGAAGTGTCTTTCGAGAGCATGAAGAGACGACACCAAACATCTTTCGAGAATAGCAAGAGATGGAACCAAACGTCTTCCAGGGATAGGAAGATGTCGTATACAAAAAGATCAAGGGAAGAATGGCGGAGAACGAGGAGGATCGGTACCTCTTCAGGCAAGGAATCATGTCGGAAGGGGCTTTCTCATCAGATACAAACATTTGGAATCTCTTTGTTGATGGTTCCTCTTGTGACAGTGGAAGCGGCGAAGGGCTGTTACTTTCAGCTCCAGATGGTGCCAACATTGAATATGCTTTGAGGTTCAACTTCAAGGCGTCTAACAACGAGTCGAAATATAAAGCTATGATAGAAGGTCTCTAGTTGGCAAAGACTATGGGTGTAAGATGACTCCTACTTCATAGCAACTCAAGGTTGGTTGTCAATCAAGTGTTGGGATTCTATGAGGCTAAAGATGAAAGGATGGCCAAGTATTTGAAGAGGGTGAGAACGATGTTAGAATACTTCGAAGAGACAAACTGAATAGGGTAACTCGACAAAGTAACATCCACAAAATTGCTTTGGCAAGGTTGGCCTCGGCGATGAAGACAGACGTCAGAAGGACAGTTCCGATCGAGGTCTTAGGAAAAGAGACCATTAAGGAAGAAGAGGTATGTAACCCTGTCTCAATTTGAACCTAGGAGACTCATGGATGGACCCCCTCATCAGATATATTAAAGAGGGAGAGCTACCCTAAGCCAAGCTAAAAAGGAGAAAGTTGAGATATAGGGCCGCCAAGTTCTCGATAGTAGGAGACGTCCTGTACAAGAAGGGATTTTTGTTGCCCGTCCTTAGATGTGTACAGCCGATCGAAGTTCCTCGAGTCATACAGGAAGTTCATGAAGGTTATTGCTCCAGTCACATAGGAGGAAGACCCTTGGCCAAGAGAATCATTACACAGGGATACTGGTGGCCAACCTTAACCAAAGATGTTGCATCTTACGTGAAGAGGTGTGATAAATGTCAGAGATTCGCCACTATTCCTCATCAACCTCATCAACCTATGACGTCCATCACCTCTCTATGGCCCTTTTCATTATGGGGTATTGACTTAGTAGGACCCCTACCGAGAGCCGCCAACAATTATCGGTTCCTGATAGTTGCTATTGACTACTTCTCAAAATGGGTGGAGGCAGAGCCAATGATAACAATCACAGAACAGAAGACCTTCCAATTTATTTTGGAGGAACATCATATGCATACACGGCCTCCCAAACACTCTCATCTCAGATAATGGGACCCAGTTCAAGAACTCCTCTTTAGAGAAGTATTGCGTAAGAGTTGGGATAAAGCAGTTCTTCTCATCTCTTGGCCGACCTCAGGCAAACGGTCAGATCGAGGTCACAAATAGAACAATCCTCAATAGAATCAAGAAGAGGTTTGAAGAAACGAAGGGAAGATGGATTGAAGAGGTTTACGCTGTGCTATGGGCCTACAGAACCACGCTAAGGACACCAACAGGAGAAACCCCGTTCATGCTTGGACATGGCTCAGAGGCCGTCATACCAACAGAAGTGGGACTCCCTACTCATAGGGTTCAGACCTATGACCCTGATAAAAATGGGTAAGAGAGAATAATAGACCTAGATCTGATTGAAGAGAGAAGAGAAAACGCAGAAATCAGGCAAGCACCTTACCAGCAGAGACAAGCAAAATTATACAATCAGAGGGTGAAGTCAAGACCCATTCCTGTGGGAAACTTGGTACTAAAGAAGACCTTACAGAAAATAAACAAACTCCACCCAAACTGGCATGACCCCTACAAAGTAACAGAAGAGGTTGTACCCGGGACCTACAGGCTATAAAATCTAGAAGGGGAACCATTTTCCAATCCCTGGAATGCTGATCATCTGAAGAAGTATTACATATGATGTTGCAAAAAGTTATGTAAATGTACCATCTTATGAAGAGTCTATTAATAAAAGATCAGTTTCCATGACGGTCCTTGCTTCATTGTTCTCAAATGGTAGGAATTATGAGGGTAACATCCTAGGTGATGACCTCATACCCTTACAACATCATTAAGTGGTGACAAAGTCTGAAGTCAGACACCATAATGGGACGACCTCAGACCCCTAACATCATTAATTTGGTGAGATTAATTATGAGGGTAACATCCTAGGTGATGACCTCAGACCCTTACAACATCATTAAGTGATGACAAGGTCTGAAGTCAGACACCATAATGGGACGACCTCATACCCATAACATCATTAATTTGGTGAGATTAATTATGAGGGTAACATCCTAGGTGATGACCTCAGACCCTTACAACATCATTAAGTGGTGACAAGGTCTGAAGTCAGACACCATAATGGGACGACCTCAGACCCTTAACATCATTAATTTGGTGAGATTAATTATGAGAGTAACATCCTAGGTGATGACCTCAGACCCTTACAACATCATTAAGTGGTAACAAGGTCTGAAGTCAGACACCATAATGGGATGACCTCAGACCCTTAACATCATTAATTTGGTGAGATTAATTATGAGGGTAACATCCTAGGTGATGACCTCAAACCCTTACAACATCATTAAGTGGTAACAAGGTCTGAAGTCAGACACCATAATGGGACGACCTCAGACCCTTAACATCATTAATTTGGTGAGATTAATTATGAGGGTAACATCCTAGGTGATGACCTCAGACCCTTACAACATCATTGTGGTGACAAGGTCTGAAGTCAGACACCATAATGGGACGACCTCAGACCCTTAACATCATTAATTTGGTGAGATTAATTGTGAGGGTAAATCCTAGGTGATGACCTCAGACCCTTACAACATCATTAAGTGGTGACAAGGTCTGAATTCAGATACCATAATGGGACGAACTCAGACCCTTAACATCATTAATTTCGTGAGATTAATTATGAGGGTAACATGCTAGGTGATGACCTCAGACCCTTACAACATCATTAAGTGGTGACAAGGTCTGAAGTCAGACACCATAATGGAACGACCTCAGACCCTTAACATCATTAATTTGGTGAGATTAATTATGAGGGTAACATCCTAGGTGATGACCTCGGACCCTTACAACATCATTAAGTGGTGACAAGGTCTGAAGTAAGACACCATAATGGGACGACCTCAGAGCCTTAGCATCATTAATTTGGTGAGATTAATTATGAGGGTAACATCCTAGGTGATGACCTCAGACCCTTATAACATCATTGTGGTGACAAGGTCTGAAGTCAGACACCATAATGGGACGACCTCAGACCCTTAACATCATTAATTTGGTGAGATTAATTGTGAGGGTAACATCCTAGGTGATGACCTCAGACCCTTACAACATCATTAAGTGGTGACAAGGTCTGAAGTTAGACACCATAATGGGACGACCTCAAACCCTTAACATCATTAATTCGGTGAGATTAATTGTAAGGGTAAATCCTAGGTGATGACCTCAGACCCTTACAACATCATTAAGTGGTGACAAGGTCTGAAGTCAGACACCATAATTGGACGACCTCGAACCCTTAACATCATTAATTTGGTGAGATTAATTATGAGGGTAATATCCTAGGTGATGACCTCAGACCCTTACAACATCATTAAGGGGTGACAAGGTCTGAAGTCAGACACCATAATTGGACGACCTCAGACCCTTAACATCATTAATTTGGTGAGATTAATTATGAGGGTAACATCCTAGGTGATGACCTCATACCCTTACAACATCATTAAGTGGTGATAAGGTCTAAAGTAAGACTATTGATTAATTAAAACATACATCATTGCAATAAGACTTCAGAGCTAAAGCATCACATGACGAAGCATTCAATAAATCAAGTGGTGAAAGTCCTCCTCAGAGGTTATCATATAATTGTAAGATTCCAAAAAATATGAGTTAATGATGTTCCTCAGAGATTACAAACAGTCAGGGGTTAAAAACTAAAGCTTCACAATTAAGCCTAAGGATTATAAGGAAGAGTGCTGGCATCCTCGGCCTGATTTTCTTGGCCAATGTTTATCACCTCGGCCTCGTCATCTCTGTGATTATCTCTACCTGTCTCTGTACCATCCATGGGCACAGTATCTGCAGGGGCAACGACCTCCTCTTCAACCTCCTGAAGTTCTTTGGCTAACTGAGGGTCAGTAAAACCCAGACCTATGAAGTCAGAGGCCTTCAGACTCCCTGCCTCCTTCTCTTTGGCAGCCGCCCATTTGACAGTAGCCTTGATACCTCTTTCATGGTATTCGAAGCCAAAGCTCATGAACTTGTTCGAGACTTTATAGTCTGTCAACATCTCCTTAGAGGCATTTTTAAGGGCTGCCTTCACCACAGAGTTGACCTTTTGCTGGAGCACATCATCCTTGGCCTTCAGAGCCACAATATGGTCCTTTTTAAGCTTGGATATCTCTTTATCCAGCTCCTTCACCTTCTTATCAGACCCATCAAATGCATACTTCAGTAGGTCGACCTATACATTCAGAGAGTTCTGCACCTTCTCGGCCTCTTGACCCTTCTGGATAAGGGGTAACTTCCTCAGAGTCCAATTGGTAAGATGATGCATGGCAGCCAGGCCCTGCAAATAATGTGGTCATGTATATGAGTTGAAATTCAAATCAGAGGTTACACTTTGAAGCTATACAAAAACCTAAAGTTATACCGGAATTAACCTATGGAGGCCGAACTCAATTAACAGAGGTGTGTCCATGGACCTATAAAAATGCTTATCAGCCTCGGTCATGGCAAAGTCGATAGCATTAAGAGCCTACAGACTATGTCCTATGATGCTGTCATTGATCTTCAGTTGCTCTATACGAGCTGCCAACGCATCTGCAGAGGATATGGGGATGGCAGAATCCCCGCCTTTCTTCTTTTGCCTCTGATCTTCAGGGGCAGGGTCTCTAGCACCTCTCTTTTTTGTGGCCTGAGCCTTTGAGGTTGGAGGAGGAGGAGCATTCAGACCTGCCTTCTTAGCAAGCTTAGTCAGACTCGGTGCTGCCATTACCCAGAGTTCATCTGATATGCCGACATACTTAAACTCAGAGGTATAACTTGAATAAAAACACTTACCAAGCTCTGTAAGAGGACTACCCCCCCCCCCCCAAACTAGTCTCAGAGAGGTAGTGGGGGGTCATCAGATGTTCAAACTTAACGAGCAGACCATGCACCCCTGGTCCTGAAGGTCCTTGACCTTCTTAAGGTTTTGCAGATTAAGACTAGGGTCGGCCTTGGCAAACATCGTTACCTTACCCCATCTTAGGGGCATCCTCGGCTCTAGCAGGGAAGAGGGAGCACATGGACCAAATTCCCATAGCCCTGAAGTAAAGAAATATCGAGGCTTCTAGTTATGGTTGGAGGTCTGAGTTATTTAGAGCATCTTCTTATTAGGCTTCCGAGCAACAAAATGATAGTAACTCGGATGGTTTTTGGGAGATGAAGGGACGTAACATCCTACAAAGACCTGGACTAGAAGGTCTGAGTGGTGAACAACCCTCCATAGGACTATGGCCCCAATTATGACCCTCCAAGAAAATGGTGACAATTGGGAAGTGCCCAAATTGATGTAGGCTAGGATAGGCCTAATGATGGGATGGATGGGTAAACGAAACCCTAACTTGAACATCTGCTCATACAAGCAGATCTCACCATCTCGGTCGTGGTAGGCCCTATATTCCCTCAGACGTCTCCTGAGCTTTATGGAAGGGTTGATGGAGCATAGATATCTGAAGCAAAGAAGGTCTACCTCAGTAACTGAACTCTCAATCTCGACCGCCTCAGAGACGTTGACATCACTCTCGATGTCATCATCATTGTCATTGCCTAATTCAACGTCGACCTGGGAAGACATCGGGGGATTACTTGGGAACCTCAGAGCGAACTCAGTCCCGGTGACGGCCGACAGAGGAATGGCATCAAGTATTAGTGGAATAGCCACACTCAGTGTAACAATCTCAACCTCCGAGGAAGAGGGCGATGTGCTTGAATTTTTATGGGACCAGGCCCGACTAGAGACCTCGGCTTGATCAGGGGCCTAATCTGGTTGAGTTGTGAAGTCCATGGCCTCTTGGAAGGAATCCATAGACATAGGGTCTGATGTGGAAGACTTAAACTCAGACTCAGACATCGGTATGGGTTCAGCAGGGACCTCTGCTGGGATAACTGGTTCCAATGGTTCAGGGTATACTACCTTCAGAGGAGGTAGAAAGATAGGTCTGAGGGGGAATTCCTGTGACCTACGAGCCTCCGCTTGTGCTCTTTCTATCTACTTAATTTTCTCTAGAGTCTTCTCCCTCAGAGAATGGAACTCCTCTAAAAGTTGGTAAAGGGGTATGCGCATCAAAGGACGACCCTACACTTGCGACTCTCCTAAAACTACAAACAGGACTGTCTAATGGAATGAGTCACCTAAGGATCAAAATATAAAAATTTAAAGGCCTAATATAAAGAACACCAAGAACAGTTCGCCTGAAAATATGGAGACCTCGCCGAAAAACTCCCAAACTCACCGAAAAATACAAAAGTAAGGGGAAAACAGGGAAAATGAAGAGAAAAGGATGACAGAGGATACCTGAAGAAGAAATAGTAGGAGGAAATGAAGAGACTGCAAGGAATCACCCACCAAAATACCTTGAACCAAAGATTTTCTAAAGAGAGAAAGCTACAGAAATGAATCGCGCCAGAAATGAGAGAAGTGGAGAAGAAAGAGAGAAAATGGGGGTTTAAACCCTTAAATATGTGGGAACGATTCCTAAGGCCCATCATTGCCTTGGGAGCCCCAAAGAATGGCTGACAACACATGCTTTCCTGGCAGGCCACACTTCAACAATGGACAAGTGTCAAATGAACATTGGCACATAGGAGAAAGACCTCGGATGTGTAGAGATCCCCCAGTCACCTGCTCTCACATGTAACTAAGGGCTGGGGGGTGATTGATATGCCCCAAGTGTCACCTCAGCTCAGAAACTACAACCTCGACCAAGGCATTACCGAGGTTGGGAATGCCTTGGTTCTGTGAGAACAGACCTCGGACATGACAAGGTCATCCCTAGCCGACATTACCACCAAACTCATCAAGGGGACACTAAATTGTATCATAAGGGTCGGCAGCTCTTCAGTTCACCTAGGAATGACAACCTCGGCCAGGGGTAGGCCGAGGTAGCGAGGAGCCATACTTCCACAAAAGGTCGACCTCATCTGTAAATCAACCGATGTTCCACGCACATGCCAGCTTAACCTCGGCCCAGGCCGACCCTAACTCCTTATCTCGGCTTCACTTAAGCCGAGATCGTAGTGACTCATCTCGGATTATATGGATAATTGGACCTTACCAGCCTCGGCCTCTTCCAGACCGAGGTCAGGACTAAGCATCGAGGTCGAGCTCTTATTGGCATATGTGTGGATAAGGACACGTGGACACAATTCAGTTATAACAAATCATTCCCCTCACGTGGGGGGAATATTTTATCATCATTCTCTACCTGTGACAGTGGCAGATGTCTTCATCAGATTTGCTAGATCAACACACACATGCTCATTGCATGCATAGGGGGTACATTACACCCCCCAGACACTATATATAGAGGTCATCCTCTACCTTGCAAAGGATCCCCAAAATTAGCAACCCTAACTGAAACTCTGTTCAAATACACAGTAGAGAGAGAAAGCTTGAGAGATTGTATCTATGGCCATTAGTGCCCTCACAAATTGATACACATTATACACTCGCACAGTGGACGTAGGCCTAATTGGCTGAACCACTTATATTCCAGTGCAAATCCTCTTCTCCTCGTCTCCTTTTACTATGTGTGTATATACCCTATGCTGCCATTGTTAACATTGAGTTGAGCTCACAAACACCTTAAAGGGTGGTGCTGTTTCCAGTATCATCAGGGCCAGTTGTATACAGACATGGGTTTCTTGAGAACTTACATCGAATTCATGATGTATTTCATATTTCTTTACTGAGGCGATATCTCCGGGATGAGTTGGCTCACACTCACATTTCTTTGGAGGAGATTGATATGCATCCCTATATTTCATATTAGGAGAGGTTGATTGTTATCTTAGACCATAGCGAGAGGAGACCGAGGTTGAAGGTAGTTCTACTTATACGGGTTCAGTGGGGTCATCATAATGCCGACGAGTCCACCTGAGAGCGCGAGAATGAGATTCGCGAAAAGTATCCATAGTTATTCATACTAGGTATTTCCTTTTTCCAAATTTCGGGATGAAATTGCATTGTTAGGGGGGACGTATGTAACACCCCCTTAATTTTACTAATTTTCATATTAGGAATTAATTGAGAATGAACAAATTTTATTTAGAGAAATTAATCTGGTATAATAAATATTAATTAGTGAGATAAGGGCTAATAATTATTTATATTAAATATTACTTAGTGAATGAGTAATAATAAGAAGAAGAAAATATTACGATTGTTGGGAGCGAGAAATATGATAGTTACAATAAATTTAGTCAGGACGCGCGTGTCAGTCGTGTCGGAAATTAATTTGGGAAATAAAATGTAATTTCACTTTTTATTTTTCATATGGTCATTTTGAGTGCGCTGTTGTGTCTAAAAGGTTCGAAATAATAAAAAAAAGTCTACCCGGGGGTTTAGTTTGGGTCCCGAGGCACTTTTAGGCCGAATCCGCACCCCGAAGGGATATTTTGGTCTTTTGAAATTTTGGAGAAAATAAACCCATAAAAATTAGAGAGTTATATTTGATAATTTGTAAAGGTAATTAGGGTTATCAATTACCAAACTAAAGGGAGAGTCATAGGAGGGAGAAGGAGCGTTGTATCTAGAGTTCGAACGATAAAAACCGCCTTCTTACACCAACACCACCGGATTGTAGATCGAGAAGAGGAGAACACAAATATCATAAATAATTCTGCAGAAATCTGACTTCTAAATTAAGGCTACTGTTTATCTTGCTAATTTATGATTTGATAAACCATCCATGTTAGAATAGGTTGATTACTTTATAAAAATTCATGAAGTTTGGCTTTAAATTTGGAGATATAAATCATGTTCTTGGGTAGGACTGGTAATATACTTGATCCCTTACACATGTAGGAAGAAATTAATGAGAAATATCACAAAATTTGGGAAGAAATATGGAATTATGTAGAGATTCTTGAATATGAATAATAATCTAGGGTTTTAGAGATTAATCTTGATTGAATCCGATTTGAGGTTGTTCTATAAAGATTTAATGAATCTTTTACATTAAAAATCATTGATACATGTCACTATAATGTTAGAGACCTTTGGTTGGGAGTTTAGGATAGTTTAATGTTGGTTTGGAGGTTTAATAATGATGAAAATCCTTAGCACGAAGAATATGAACACCCAAGTTCAACGAACTGGTCCAGCTGTACCCTCGAACCGGATCACATGTCTCCCTAAACTAGTTCAGGGGACCTGACACTTCTGGGTTTCGGTTTTGTTCAATTTTAATAAGTTTGAGTTGATAATTTCTTTCCAAGTCAAGATAATTTTGGTTTGAAAAGTATGTGGTCTATTGCGTAGTTGATTTCACAAAAAATTATAATGAATACGAGTGAACCACGCGGCTTAGTGGACATTTAATTCTTCATCAATAAATTAGAAAGGGTCACAAAAAGAGTGAGTGAATATGCAACCGTACCAGTGACATAATTATATTTTAATATCTGAAATAATCTAATGGAGTGATTAGGACTCTTCGAGTAGTGGGTAAAAACGCTCAGGAAGAACATGGTGAATAGTTAAATGGTGAATTTAAAATACGTAATATATTCAGGTGTTATATGTACTACGTATGAGACATATGCTATAAGTTGAGGGTATACCCATAATAATGTATTATATATATATCTAATTCGAATGCCTATTGTGAATACTTTTATGTGTAAACATACTTAGGCTACTTGCTATCATGGGAGGTTTTCGCGATGGACAGTCTTATCCTGATGACCCCATTGTGGGGGATTATGACTTTTACCCTAAGTACATAGTACCTAGGTACATGCTATCTGAGTCTATGATAGTTTCGATGGTCAGTTGGGCACATTGGTTGGTGCGTGAGCCATAGACTTGGAACTGTGTTCGCCTCCAATATGTGTGATTTGATTTATGCTTCAAGGGTGATATCAGGACTGATGTACGTATTCAGTACGTGATATACTGGTACTTGATAGCAGAATATGCTCGCATCGCTGGTCTCCATCTAGGGATGATGTATAAGTATATATTATAATAGTGATCTAAATATATATATATTCACGTGATTGACTCTACTACGGGTGTATTAGTAGATAAAA
The DNA here is from genome assembly GCA_949130495.1 of Sambucus nigra. NCBI lineage: Eukaryota > Viridiplantae > Streptophyta > Magnoliopsida > Dipsacales > Adoxaceae > Sambucus > Sambucus nigra. Next base: position 316,104,449 of record OX422215.1, on the reverse strand, counting down.
TAGATAATGATATTCCAATTAATCTAAGAGTGCGAGAACTTAATTATAAACTGGTGATTATAAATAAATAAAAAGAATGGGAAATGTGGTTTAGTATTGTATGGGCAATACGAGTTGGCACTATATATTATTAGACGTAAAGAGATGTAAGCCAGACTAGTTAGGAGGGTAGAATAACTAGGTGGGTTAAAGTAGTACATTATGTGTGCATATTAGTTGAGGGGTGAGGATTGCAAGTGAGGGCACGCGGTACTAACATGTATTTAAAATTTTATCTTGATGCATTTTAAACACTTGATAAACTTTTTCAAACTATTTTATTTGGGCTCTGACCCATTTCAAATCCGTTTTATAAAAACTATTTTAGGTGCCCAACTACAGGGACGCCAGGCATAGGAGTTCCTACATTTGACGTGTTGCAGTTGCTGTGGAAGTTACAGAACCTTGCTATTAGATGCCTGGACAATTATTCAGTTCTTAGTTGTCCTTATTTAACTCAGTCGGGCATATCACCCATTCTTATTTTGATATTATTTGCAAAGACTTTGTATTTCCAATTATTTCAAGTATTGATTTAGACTTTAGTTATGGATGATTGTATTGGGATTTTATTTGAAATGTTGTTCCAGACTCCGTTATTTATATATGTAGTTATGTCATTATTCATTATTATGTGCATGGAAATGGTGAATGTAGTTCTATTCCGTTTATATTTACATCATGTTAATAATCATGATTTAAAATAATTGACACTGGGCTATTTTGGTATTTGTAATTAATTAAATTTTGACAGTGATGCTAAAAATAAAACCATTAATGATTCATGTTTAATTTAATAATAGGATGATCACCTAGGATTAGAATAGGCGGGGGGTCACACGTCATTCGAACGATATAGATTGCCGTTCGAAATACCCATTCGAACGACCAAATCCTCCTTTGAAATCCCATCTTTCCAGACTTTTACACATTTTCCCCAAAAACTTCTAAAGTATTTTAAATCGGTATCTAATTTGATTGAAATGAAATAAAAAAAGTTCTATAATCTATAATTCTCTTTATTCAACCCAATTTTGTACCCACAAATTCTTATAATTACAATTAGTTCCTTCTCATATAAAATTTATATATAATTCAATTAATTTATCGTGACGGGATATTATAGTTTTGGTTTATAGTCAGTATGTTACAGCTACTCCATTTTCTACTTCTCATCTTAGTCAGTATTTCAATGAGGTAGGTGGAGTTTTGAAGGTTTCATTATTATAGATTATTATTTTTGAAAAAAAAATGCATATTCATTTATGTCCGTTATCATTATAGATTTTTTAATTTTTTAGGTGATTGGGCTATTCTTTAATTTTCAGTGAGATTCTCCACTTTATATATATGTGTTTAGTTTCAGGAGCACTTATGTTTTGGTTAGTAGTGAAGCCCTTATACTCTTGACTCACTTGAGTCTATATTGTATAAGAGTTCATCTAGTTTGGAAATTAAGACAAAATTATGTCTATCCTAGAAACCAAAGAACCTCGGAGATTGGATTGCTATTTCATTCATTTATCTTGTAGTGATCAAGACCAAATTACCAACACTCACACACAGTAGAATGCATTATATACATGTCATATTGCATATTTATGTGTGTACATATGTTGAGTATGTTTAAATCCCTAAATTAGATTTTTAAATGTTTTTTGGGATTTTATATACATTTTTAATAAAGGTTTTATTAATTAAAACTAGGTTTTAAAAGTTTGTGGGTTCAATCTATAATTATGGTTTAATGGGTTTTTTGGCTCAAAGTTGGTTTGGGTAGAAACCAAAAGCGGCAGAGAATTAAGGGTGTGGTTGTAATTACTTTTAGACGCGCGTTTTATATCGCCTTACTGATCAACACCTGTTGTCTGCTGATTGGTGCATTTTGTGTTTCTTTACTGAGTATATAATCGAGTATCTTTACAACCGTTGGATCAAACCTTATCAACGACCTGCATGCTTTCTTTGGTAATCCCTGTGTATCCCTCCTGAACCAATCAGGTGACTTTTAATCACCGCTTTCTGTGAGCCCTTGGATTTAAGTCAATCCAGCTTGACTCAATCCTGACCCTTGTTTTTGAACCTGCTCCTCGATCCTTCTCTTCATCCTATAAAAGGGACCCTCCTCTCAATCGTCTAAGACTTTTAGCCAGTTCTTTCTTGAGAGTAAAAAAGAGAGAGAAGAGAGAAGAGAGAAACCAGAGAGAAAGAGAGAGTTAGAAACCCTAACCCTAACCCCTTTTCGTCAATCCTCTTTCAAACCAAACACTTCTCTAAAACTCCTACATATCCAAAACACTACCCTGAGTGCTCTTGAGTTTTTGAGAGATATTTGTGTTGCTGTAACCTCTTGTTCGTTAGATCTTGTTCCCAACTTAAACTGTTTACTTAGATCTATTTTCTTCTTCATAGAAATTTCAAATCTATGTTCTGCATGTTACATCACACTTAGATCTACATGTTTTATTTCTCATCTTGAGAAATATATTGTTGATTATTTTCTGAAAGTTGCTTTTAACTTGGAAATCAACAATAAATGTTTTCTGTTTCTAGTTCTCTTAAAACTAAACCTTTGACCTAGTTTGAAATCACACTTGGAGGTTTTCAATCCTGAAAATCTTTTCAAAACTCTGAGATTGATTAAGATCTTGACTGTCTTCTAAGCAGGATATCTGAGGATTCTGGGATTGATTTAAAGGTCAAAAAGGTTCAAAGTTTTGTGAGAAGAGAGAAGAAGAAAAATCACTGCATATAGCCTTATATGTAATTTGCTAGGATTGTTTGTACCTAATAAGTGTGAGTGTGTGCATGCATGTGTTAGAGAGATCCTCCACAAACACTTTCACCCTACAACATGAAAAGTGTTGGTAATAAGATCTTGTGAACAAGAGTCGACGTAAAGTGCTGGAACAAATCTGAAGTTAAAAAACTGGGAGAAAAACATCTACAATCAGAACTGCAGAGAAGTTATAAGGACACTAGAGGGTATATTCCTAAACTTATATAGGTCTGAGTTGTATGCATGTTAGTTATATAGTTTGTAACTCGTAAATTTGTTTTAGTGGATTTTTCATTTTACTCCGTAGAGGGAGTCATGGATGTTTTCCCGAGTTTGGGTTTTTATTACGTAAAAAATCGTGAACTTAATCTTTCTAAATATCCTCATCTCATTCTTGGTTGTGCTGAGTTTAAAGTTTGTTTAAACTGTTTTATAAACCTATTAGTCAAATCTTTAATAGATCTCGTACATACTGTTTTGTTAAAACACCTTGCGTTCAAATAGTTTTGATTTTTAAGAAAAGAGTTTCTTCAAAAAACAGTTCGGAGTTACTTAAATAGTTTATTTTTAATAAAAGGCTTTAGTAACATATTTTCAATTGGTATCAAAGCTTGGTAAACTTCTTTTAAAGATATCCTGTGTTTCTGAAATTATTTTCTGAAAATGAAATATGGACGAGAAAAATGAAAGATTTGATAACTTGACTAGACCTCCTATCTTTGATGGAACCAATTTTTCTTACTGGAAAGTAAGAATGATTGCTTTCATTCAAGGAACTCTGGGAGATGATGTCTGGGACATTGTTGAAAATGGTTACACTTTTCCTACAAAACCAGCCACTAAAGGAGGTAATGAGAGGGTTAAGAAAGCATTAAGTGAGTTCACTCAAGAAGAGAAACTAGTTTCTCGAAATAATAACAAAGGAAATAATGCCATATTTATGTCCATAAATGAACATGAGTTCAAAAGAATCTCATCTTGTACCACTTCTAAGGAAGCTTGGGATACTTTGGTTACTTCTCATGAAGGTAACACTAGAGTTAAGGGTGCTAAAACTCAAATCCTCATTCAACAGTATAATTCCTTAATTATGTTTGAGACTGAGTCATTTCATGACTTCTATATGAAACTGACTGATATTGTGACAAAACTGCATGCTAATTGGATAACTTATGATAGACAAGAAATTGTGTCTAAAATTCTGAGATCATTACCACAGAAATTTGATAACAAAAGATATGCTATTGAGGAAATGTGTGATATTAATCTCACTCCTGAACTACTCAGTAGTAAATTAAGAACTGTGGAAATGGAACTGGAATTTAAGAAACAATTGACCCAGTCCCATAGGAAACAGACTAGTTCCAATCTAAGCTTTTCTTCTAAATTGATTAAGCCTGAGTTTAATACTTCCAATGATGACTCTGATGAGGAATGCGATATAGAGAGTTTGGACAATCAGATTGCATTAATGTTAAAACAGTTTAAGAAAATCATTATGTTTAGAAACAAAGTGGAAAATAAACAAGGAAAGTCAAATTATCCAACTCCCTCTAATCACAGACCTCATGAGAAAAGCCATGACAAAAATCACAAGGATTCTCACATTAGACCTAACAGAGACCTTAAGAAGACTGAATGCTATAGATGTGGTAAACTAGGACACATTGCATAAGACTGTAGAGTTAACTTGAACACTCAAAACAAACACACTATAGCCAGCATTTGCAAAACATGGGATGATTCAAGTGACTCTGAAAATGAGGAATCTGAGTCATCTGATGTTTTTGATCCTTGCATGTCTTTCTTTGCCAAGATTATATATAATTATGATATGCATGTGCTTGTTAGTGAGAATGAATCGAATAATTCTATGTCTGATGTTTTAAATATTGTTGTTTCTGGTTTAGATGCTTTGATTACTGAGAATATTGCTATCTCTTCTTCGGGGTGTGTGAGTCAAAGGAAAAGCGATAATGACGATGTCAATGGGTGTGTGAGTTCAAAGAATGAAGCCTTAGGGGTCACTTAACACACTACACTTAGTGACTCGGACAATGAAGACCTCCCAGACATTCACACACTTTATGCTAAAACTCTCAAGAAAAGCGCTAGACTAGAAAAAATTGTGAAAGATCTAACCAAAAAGTTGGAAGACCTAAGCCTGATGGTCAAACTGAATGCTGAAGAGTATACCACCCAATGTTTAACTCATGAAAGTGAAATTAAAGTGTTTGATGAAAAACTCAAAAATTTGACTGAAATAAATGAAACTCTGGAGAAAAAATACAAAGGGACATTGTTAGAATTGGAACAAACCAAAGAAAAGACAGCAACTGTTTTCACAAAATTTGAAAATAATTCTAACTGTTTTGATGAATTTGTTGTTGAATCTAAAACCAATTCTGATGATCGAACTGGAATAGGATTTTACCCCAATTTAAAGACACAAACAAAATCTTTTGAACATATCAAGTTTGTGTCAGGAGGTAAAAGACCTGTTGAAACATGCCCATATTTTCATTCCCTAAAAACTGAGTTTGATTCAAAACATCAAAATTCTAACATTGGGGAATCAAGTTGCTCTAAACATGAAAGTTCACCTAAGGCTAAATACGTCTGCCCCTTCATTAGAAAGAGTGAATCTACATTCAAACCTGTACTACCTAGGAATAGAGTTCAGCCTCAAAATTCCTCAAAACCTTTGTTTAGAGACTTTCCTAAGGAGACCCCAATCTTAAGCAATCTTTATTTCTCTTACTGCGACATATATGGTCACTCTTTTGATGGTTGCTATGTTAGGAGACTTGTCAAACCTGTCTGTAATCCTCATATCTATCAGAATTTTAACTATTCTAGGAGGAGCCGCAACAATTATGTACTTCCTAGACAACCAGACAAAAACTCTAATTATAGGAAGAGAAAGACCAAACCTAAAAGAACATTTCCTAGAAGGATGCCTAAAAATATTTCTAAACCAAATGCTCAAGTCTTTCACAAAATTAAAAATCATGCGCAAAACATTTTTCAACAAAAATCCAATGCTCGAAAATTTTATCAATTGAGAGCTAATAGGCGCAAAATGAAAACTAGAGCAATTTGGGTTAGAAAAGATGATCTATTACCTCAGATGAAGTGTAACATAGTTGTTACTGCTTTAAAAGCTGAACACACATCATCTGGTTGGTATTTAGACTCTGGATGTTCTAAGCACATGACTAGTGATGATACAAAACTCTTAAATAAAACTAGCTTTGCTGGTGGAAAAGTCATTTTTGGTGATGGAGTATCAGCCTAGATCATAGGCAAAGGAACTCTCCAAGAAGATGGACTTCCTATTCTTAAAGATGTTCTTCTAGTTAAAGGTCTTAAAGCCAATCTACTTAGTATCTCGCAATTTTGTGACTCATATCATATTGTTACCTTTTCAAAGAACAATTGCAAAATTTTAAATGAAAAAGGTGAATGCATAATTACAGGATTTAGGACTCCTGACAATTGTTATACTGTCATGAATAAGTCTGAAATCTGTAATGTTGCCAGAATGGATGACAACGAGATATGGCATAACAGAATGGGTCATATAAATTACGAAAATCTTAGTAGACTGACCTCTCAGAAAATAGTTAGAGGAGTTCCTAAAATCAAACCCATACCTAACATTGTCTGTGGTTCTTGTCAGGAAGGTAAAATTATTAAGGCACCCCATAAGAAAGTTAATGATATTCTTACCTCTAATCCCTTGGAGCTCATCCATATGGACCTAATGGGTCCCTCCCAAATTGTTAGTCTCTGTGGACACAGTTATATCCTGGTTATGGTTGATGACTCGACCAGATTTACTTGGGTAGCCTTTTTAAAACAAAAGTCCGACACTTTTCAAACTTTCCTAAAAATTCTTCTTCGGATTGAAAATGAAAAGGACACTCAAGTAAATAGAATTCGTAGTGATAGAGGTGGTGAATTCAAAGACACTGTTATTATTGAATACTATGACTATAATGGTTACAAACACGAATTTAGTGCTCCTAAGACTCCTCAACAAAATGGAATTGTCGAGAAAAAGAATCGTACCCTTCAAGAAATGGCACGAGTTATGTTAAATGCCAAGAATTTACCTAAATACTTTTGGATAGAATCTATTCGTATTGCATGTCACATCATAAATAGGGTCTATCTTAGAAAGAATTCCAAACAACCTCCTTACGAACTTTGGTACAATAAAAAGCCTAATCTTAAGTACCTTAGAACTTTTGGCAGTACTTGTTATGTATGCAAAGAGAGGGAACACTTATCCAAATTTGAGAGTAGGGGAGATAAAGCTATATATCTAGGATACTCATCTGACAGTAGAGCCTATCGAGTGTATAACCTTCGCACTAAAAACTTGATGGAATCCATAAATGTAATTGTAAGTGACACTACTGTAGAGAACAAGACTGGTGAATCAACTATTGAGGAAGAGTCTATAAACACTTTAGAAAATGACTCTTCTGAAATAGATAATTCATTACCAATTGAGATTCCTGAAGTACCTAACTGGGTTTCTAAAGATCATCCCATAAATAACGTAGTTGGTAACCCTAGTGAGCCAGTTCGTACAAGATCCTAACTTATAAATTATGCACACTATGCATGTTTTGTTTCCCTCGTGGAACCAAAGAATGTAAATGAGGCATTGAATGAATCTCACTGGATTTCTGCTATGCAGGAAGAACTTCTTCAATTTATCATTCATGGTGTTTGGTATCTTGTTCCTCGTTCTGATCACAAAACGGTTACTGGCACACGTTGGATTTTTAAAAATAAGACTGATGAAAATGGGATAATAATTAGAAATAAAGATAGATTAGTTGCTCAAGGATACTCTCAAATTGAAGGAATAGATTTTAACGAGACTTTTGCACCTGTTACTCTTTTAGAATCTGTTCGTCTCCTCTTTGCTATAGCTTGCCACATGCATTTTACACTTTACCAAATGGATGTCAAATCTGCATTCCTTAATGGAATATTGACTGAAGAGACCTATGCAGAACAACCTAAAGGGTTCATTGACCCTCAATATCCAAATCATGTATTTCGTCTTAAAAAGGCTTTGTATGGCCTTAAACAAGCTCCTAGAGCTTGGTATGAGCGTCTTTCCAGTTTCCTCTTAGATAAGGGTTTCAAAAGAGGTGGAAATGATCAAACCTTTTTTGTCAAACATTTTGACAAACACATCACTATTGCTCAAGTTTATCTTGACGATATTATCTTTGGATCAACTTCTCCCTCAGAAGTAAAAACCTTCTCTGAAATTATGCGCAAGGAATTTTAGATGTCTCTTATGGGGGAGTTGCAATTTTTCTTAGGCCTCCAGGTCAAACAAAATTCATAAGGATTATTTGTCTCGCAATCTAAGTACACTTTAGAGATAGTAAAGAAATTTGTCCTAGAGAGTGCTAAAGATGCTAGAACGCCCATTAGTACAATAATAAAATTGTCGAAAGATGAAAATGGAAAATCCGTAGATCTTACTCTATATCGTAGTATGATAGGAACCTTACTATATCTTACTGCCTCACATCCTGATATTATGTATGATGTGTGTGTATGTGCTCGTTATCAAAATAACCCTAAGGAAAGCCATTTCAATTCTGTTAAACGTATCATTAAATATGTGAAAGGCACTCTGAATCTAGGACTTTGGTACACTAATGACACACCAAGCACTATAATTTGGTACACTAATGACACACCAAGCACTATAATTTGGTACACTAATGCTGACTGATCTGGGTGTACTGATGATAGTAAAAGAACATTAGGAGCATGTTATTATATAGGTAATAACTTGGTAGGATGGAGTAGTAAGAAACAAAACTGCACATCACTCTCGACAGCTGAATCTGAATACATAGCCGCTGGCAGCTGTTGTGCTCAATTACTGTGGCTTAAACAAATGCTAAGTGATTATGGTATTCAAGAAAACCAATTGCATCTCTATTGTGATAATCAAAGTGCGATTAATATTTCTAAAAAACCTGTTCAAAACTCGCGAACAAAGCACATAAAAATAAGACATCACTTTATACGCGAATTGGTTGAAACTAAGGAATTAGAAATAAATTATCTTCCTACTGATTTGCAACTCGCAGATATGTTTACCGAACCTCTAGATTATAATTGATTCATTTCTTTGCGGAAATCTATTGGTATGGTTTGTGCTGAGTAATACCTTTGCTGATTATCCAAGTTTTTCCCTTTGTCCATTTGAGAGAAAATGGGGGAGAAATTTGAGTCTTTATGAATATTCGTATATATGCTAAACTGCTTGATCTTAGTGATTCATTGCAGGTTTTTGAACAGTTTTTCTCAACTGATGTAATAAGGTATTCAATTGTTAATAGTTGAGTTATGTACTTTTGTTTTCTAGGATTTGGGTAGATAGAATCTTTATAGGAATAGGTTTTTCTTCTCTTTTTGTCGCCCTACGAGTCCTAGTTGACTCAAAGGAGATTTTGTCTCATATTGCCAAAGGGGGAGATTATAGCCCTTATACTCTTGACTCACTTGAGTCTATATTGTATAAGAGTTCATCTAGTTTGGAAATTAAGACAAAATTATGTCTATCCTAGAAACCAAAGAACCTCAGAGATTGGATTGCTATTTCATTCATTTATCTTGTATTGATCAAGACCAAATTACCAACACTCACACACAGTAGAATGCATTATATACATGTCATATTGCATATTTATGTGTGTACATATGTTGAGTATGTTTAAATCCCTAAATTTGATTTTTAAATATTTTTTGGGATTTTATAAACATTTTTTAATAAAGGTTTTATTAATTAAAACTAGGTTTTAAAAGTTTGTGGGTTCAATCTATAATTATGGTTTAATGGGTTTTTTGGCTCAAAGTTGGTTTAGGTAGAAACCAAAAGCGGCAGAGAATTAAGGATGTGGTTGTAATTACTTTTAAACGCGCGTTTTATATCGCCTTACTGATCAACACCTGTTGCTTGCTGATTGGTGCATTTTGTGTTTCTTTACTGAGTATATAATCGAGTATCTTTACAACCGTTGGATCAAACCTTATCAACGACATGCATGCTTTCTTTGGTAATCCATGGTATCCCTCCTGAACCAATCAGGTGACTTTTAATCACCGCTTTCTGTGAGCCCTTGGATTTAAGTCAATCCAGCTTGACTCAATCCTGACCCTTGTTTTTGAACCTGCTCCTCGATCCTTCTCTTCATCCTATAAAAGGGACACTCCTCTCAATCGTCTAAGACTTTTGGCCAGTTCTTTCTTGAGAGTAAAAAAGAGAGAGAAGAGAGAAGAGAGAAACCAGAAATAAAGAGAGAGTTAGAAACCCTAACCCTAACCCCTTTTCGTCAATCCTCTTTCAAACCAAACACTTCTATAAAACTCCTACATCTCCAAAACACTATCCTGAGTGTTCTTGAGTTTTGGAGAGATATTTGTGTTGTTGTAACCTCTTGTTCATTAGATTGTGTTCCCAATTTAAACTGTTTACTTAGATCTATTTTCTTCTTCATAGAAATTGCATATCTTTGTTCTGCATGTTACATCACACTTAGATCTACATGTTTTATTTCTCATCTTGAGAAATATATTGTTGATTCTTTTTTGAAAATTTCTTTTAACTTGGAAATCAACAATAAATGTTTTCTGTTTCTAGTTCTCTTAAAACTAAACCTTTGACCTAGTTTGGAATCACACTTGGAGGTTTTCAATCTCGAAAATCTTTTCAAAACTCTGAGATTGATTAAGATCTTGACTGTCTTCTAAGCAAGATATCCGTGGATTCTGGGATTTATTTAAAGGTCAAAAAGGTTCAAAGTTTTGTGAGAAGAGAGAAGAAGAAAAATCACTGCATATAGCCTTATATGTAATTTGCTAGGACTGTTTGTACTTAATAAGTGTGAGTGTGTGCTTGCATGTGTTAGAGAGCACCTCCACAAACACTTTCACCCTACAATATGAAAAGTGTTGGTAATAAGATCTTGTGAACAAGTGTCGACGTAAAGTGCTGGAACAAATCTGAAGTTAACAAACTGGGAGAACAATATCTACAATTAGAACTGCAGAGAAGTTATAAGGACACCAGAGGGTATATTCCTAAACTTATATAGGTCTGAGTTTTATTCATGTTAGTTATATCGTTTGTAACTCGTAAATTTGTTTTAGTGGATTTTTCTTTTTACTCCGTAGAGGGAGTCACGGATGTTTTCCCGAGTTTGGGTTTTTACCACATAAAAAATCGTGAACTTAATCTTTCTACATCTCCTCATCTCATTCTTGGTTGTGCTGAGTTTAAAGTTTGTTTAAACTGTTTTATAAACCTGTTAGACAAATCTTGAATAGATCTCGTGCATACTATTTTGTTAAACACACCTTGTGTTCAAATAGTTTTGATTTTTAAGAAAAGAGTTTCTTCAAAAAATAATTCGGAGTTACTTAAATAGTTTATTTTTAATAAACGGCTTTAGTAACATATTTTCAAGTAGACTATTGATATTTGGGTGATTATGCTTCTATTTGTTTTTGTTTTTTAAATATTATATTATCTTCACACCATCAGCTATCGTTAGATAGAATGTTCGGGAAACCATTTTAGGTTTGTGTATCAATGCAATATGGACTTCAAATATTGTAATTACCGCCACATCACTGATCACGTTTTTAGGGAGTACGACCCTATATAATCAAAGATCACGCCTTAATAAATGATGATTATTTTTTTTGGTTCTTGTGCAACTTCGAATAGTTTTACTTGATCAATGTACTATCTTTATATTTATATTAAACTACGACGCTGCTTACCTTTTATTATTAAGAAATATTGCAAAATAGAGGGGATATATATTTTTATGTTTCTATTAATTTATTTCTTGATATTATGTTTTAAGGATATTTTAAATTATTGTTTGAATAGAACATACTGAAATGTAAAATTATTTCAATATAACATATTGGAAGCCATATTTTCTGGCAAAGGGAACTTCTGATTATTGATCAATCTATAAGATTTTTTGTCCCAGTATTGATATATTATCATTATTTTTTTAAAAAACTTGGGTACTTGGCAAACATATATATAATTTTTGGACTTTGGCAACCTCTTACTAATTTGATTAGACTTTAGTACCTCCATAATCACACCCTGGTGAAATGTTTACATTAAGAGACGAAGAAAGTATCAAAGTCTACCTCAATAATCACATCCTACTGAAATGTTAAAATGTAACATGTTGCCCTTTGAAAATCAATATTGTATTCCCTTATTCTATTGCAACCTATAAAATAATCGAATGTGTTTTTGGGATAGGGGAGGGACATATTCAAGAGCCAAAATAAATAATGCCATCGTGACTGACATATAATTTTTTTCTCATAAACTTCATTTGCTATGCGTATAAATCTTAATTTCTTATGTTTGCTATGCATTTTATTCATTTGCTATGTGTGTAGATCCTACTTATTTTACCGTGGTGTTAAAGGAGTAAATAACAAGGGGCTTGGCAGTTCAACAATTGCTTGGGTGTTGAGGAAATCAACTGAAGTGGCTTGGGTGAAGGGGGAATTGACTTAAGTTTCTTGAATCAGCTGCTTTGGTGCAAAGAAAATCGTATACAACTACTGATATATCTCCTCTATCAATAAAACATAAATATATTTTTTATATACCATTTTCATTTAATCTTTTCAATTTAAAATTTTTGTATACCCATTTTTGTTTCTAATATGCTTGAGGGATTTATTGTTTTAGCTTTCTTATTCTTTTGACTATGGAACAGGAGAAATAAATATATGTTGCTTGAAGGCAGTCACCTTCTTTTTAACTGTATACATGTTTGACATTGCTCAACTTTCCAAGTAGAAGTTTGACCATATTTAAGTTCACTCCAAATACATTATGTTTTGGTTCAAACTCTTCTCATGGTTTAACACGGTATTCCCCTCCTTTATAAGTATATTATTTTCCTGATATAACTATGGAAAACAAAATATTGTTGTTCAAAATTGTTATGTTTCTTTGTTTTCCCATAATAAACGTGAGGCCACGATTTTGATACAAAAACTCTGTAAGGAGATTAACCATCGTCTATTCATTTGAAGTTGAGGATATATCAAAGATGTTGGATGTGAGGTATATCCCTCAATGTATTTAATTACATCTAAATTAATAAAAGTATCCTTTTCTAATTTGATACCAAAATGAGAGTTAAAATGGACTTTGTTTGATCTTTCTATTAAGGTTAAAGAAAAAGCTAACGATATAACAATGAAGTATTTAAGGGGCCAAATTTTTATAATTTTCAAAGTTAAGGCTCATAGGCATTATTTAGTCTAGAAAGTGATGTGCCTTTGAGACAAACACACCATAATAAATATATCATTTTATACCAATTTTGATTAGTTTGGCATCTTTCATGTGTGTTGTTGTGTTGTGTCTTCATGTTGTATCAGTTTGTATCATGTTATCATTCCTATCTCATTTGTTATGAAATATCCAAAATGTTTTTCTGACCGTGCCATCGACATCGATACACCCTAGTATATATAATAAAAGAGGAGGTTTTTTTCATGTCATAAATTTAGACCGTCACATCATAAGAGTCGCTTATGACATGGAAAATGGGATTTGGAATTTACGAAACTACATCTGATGGTCACAAAAACCCACCTCGAGCTGCTCACCCACTCTACCAAACTGTACAATCTCTCACCCACTCCATCTTACACACCCACTTCCTTCTTTGGCTAAAAAAAACTATATTTTCTTAGTTTCTTTTCATGCAAGTAACATCTCTCATACCATTTTTCTTCTTAGATCTAAAGAACGCCAAGTGAGCTTAAAGGGATTTTAATTTCTGCATTTCTCTCTTACAGTGGGTACCCAAATTATCTTACCTTTTCATTTTCTAAACTTCTCTCTCAGATCTAAATGTTCTTTAGTTTTTGGAACGTGCTCTCTATGGTGTACTTTGCATATACGACTTATGAACTTATCCCATCATTTTTTGCAGATATGAAATTACTACTTCATTTGTTTGTTATTGTTGGTGTGTATTTTGATTTTGGTTTCAAATCTGGAGTGGGCTTTAGTTTTTTATCTTACATACACCAAAAAGCCAAAAATGGCACCCTTCACCCAGTCAACCTTTTTACAGTCAAAGATCATGACAAAAAACACACATTATTGTGACACCCTGATTAATTAAATACCGAGTAGCTACTCCTTTATGAAATTAATACAGAATATCAAGTTGGTTCTGTCGTAGCATCACTGTCGAAAACATTTAATTTATTACTAGCCACCTAATATTTAAAAAGAGAGATGCCAAATTTTATTAATTAAATTAACATCAACCAAGTAATTAAATCAACAGCCATCAATCGCATAAACTATCTCATGTAGATAATCAACGAAATGAAATAAACTGATTCTGGAGTGAACACTCCAATAATAATATTACCAGAGTAAATAAAATCCCGATACAAGAGTCTCAATAAACCAACTGAGAACGTATGTGCTTGCGTTCAAATGAGCAAATTATATATTAAACCCTTTTAACCCAAACAAACCCTAAACATGCAGCAGTATTTGATTGAATAAGATGATAATCTAAGCAAGAACATTCAAACACATGCAATTGAGGAAAAATCCCCCAAAGTGGCAAAACTATTTATTTTCATTATAATATTGTAGCTATACAATTTCGGATTACAATGAAAATACAAGTGACTAAGAATTACCCTCAGGTATCGGATTCTGTAGTCGGCGGCTAGAAATATCCCTTTCCAGGAGGGCTGCAATAAAGAAGAGAAACGGCTTCTCCACAAGGTTGTCGGCTGGAAGTTTTCCTTTCCAGGAGGGCAGCAATGAAGAAGAGAACGGCTTCTCCACAAGGGTTTGAACAGCAAAACTGCGTTCTTGGGTTACCAAAAAGATTCACAAATGATTGGCAATTGTGTGAATCAAAAACCTAGAGTCTAGATGCTCAATAGGTGAAGACTTAGGGCTTTCTTTACTATGGAAATCGTGTGAATAAGTCTTAGAAAACCACTTCCCGTAGTGGGATTAAATAAGAGTACTTGAGCCACAAATATCTGACCACGATCTGAACACGATCTGCTTAAGATTATCCCAGGCGGACCGGTACAGATCTGAGGCGGATCGGTCCAATTGACCGGATCGGTTCTTTAAGTCTGAGGCGGATCGGTTCGGTTGTGACCGGATCGGTTCTTTTATTCCTGCTTCATCGGTTTTCTTACGATCCGGGGTAAACTGGATCTGCATCAATCGGATCGGTCCGATCTGAGGCAGACCGGTTCGGTTGACCGGATCGGTTCTTTTATTTCAGGCGGACCGGTCTGGTTCATCAGACTTTGATTCCTCTTCTTCTTTTGATATTCGGATCCGTTGATGAATGTATGAATCTTGAATTTCTTCAACGGTGTAACGGCGTACGACATATAAATTGTTATTGGACAAAAATGTCCTTACAGATCTCCCCCTATGTCTATGCCGGTACATACATAAAAACAAACATCCGAATTATCAAACAAATGAAAATGCCTATACAAATCTACCCTTCCATGAACCCAAAACTGGAAAGATACAATTGAATAAGACTACAGCGTTTGCTCTTCAATTCTGCAGGAATCTCAACGCTTTCCTCATCAGGGTGTGAAATCCAATGATAATCCATGTAGTACCTACACACATGAGACAAAGCAAAATACCAAGTGACATATCGAGTTTGAAATGAGATAAACATATATACCAATTTATGAGCAAACTCAAACTTTCAAATCTCCCATAATAAGATAATTCATTCTCCCCCTTTTTATGATGTCCCCAATAGACAAATGAGAGAAATAAATCAAATAAGCAAGTGCGGGGTGTCACTAGGATAAAATCACACCATGAATGAACACAAAGCAACCAAGACGATGGTAGCGTAAATGAAGTGGTGTGATCAAATTCGATAGGAAAATCAATGCATACAAACATGACATATGTGCACGATGAATATTGGATATTCCTAGAGAATGAACTCAAATGCTTCCTTTGGTGTAAAATAATGACAATATAAGATATTGACTCGATCAAATCAACAAATTAAAGCTCAAAGTGATTTTCACACCAATAACGTCCAAAATGATTTTATGCTTTTTCAGGACTTTCAAGGAAGTGCAAACCCGTTTAAAGATTCTCCAACCAAACTCCCTCAGATATAATTTTGAATAGAGGCATTCTAAATTCTCAAACTTTGGAGAATTGATGGTGAAACCTAAGTGGCCCATAATTGGCATGAAGATCTTTTTATTGCCTTGCAATGTTTTTGGGATCTTTTAACCTCTTTGGACCTCGGATATTAAAATTCCTCCATTTTTTAGGTCCTTTTTAATGGTGGCTTTTGCGCAAAGGATAGATGATTACCTTTCGCAACCCCTCCCCGTTATACAAATACACACAATCTCACCAAAACGGTTGTTACATGCATTCCAATCTTGTCAAGTTTTATCGCATATTGAACATTGTATAGACAGAATTGAGATGGAAACACGCATGCCAATATGAGATAGATAAGTGCAATAATCAAATATAGCCGTGCATGTGTGCAATAAAGGATATAGGAGTCAAACATGTAGGAAGATATCACTAATTACATCTCAAAGACTCCATACTAAGTAAAGCACATGGATAAAATGATGCAGCCTCTCAAATCTCTATCAAACAGTCACATGGATATATGAAATGAAGTTGTGACTTGGCTATCTTAAATGCTCATCCATAAAAGTTTCTTAAAATACAAAAATCTTTTTGGTCTTTTTCAAAAAAAATTATCAAAATAAAATCTTTTTGTGCTTTTCTCAAAATTTTTCTTAAAGGAAAATCTTTTTGTATTTTTCAAGAGAAATATAAAACGCAAAAAGAATTAATAAAAGTTGTACAACAAGCAATGGTACATATAAAACAGACTAGCAATAGGAAGCATATGATATGAACATGAAGAAGCATCATATTCTAGACATAGACCAACCCCTCAGTCAATTGTGCAAATCCCCAAAGACTTCCTAAGAATCTCAAATCTAAGGGCATCTAAAGGTTTCGTGAAAATGTCGGCTAACTGACGATCGGTGGGAACAAAACTCAGGGATACAGTGTTCTCCTGAACTAACTATCGAATAAAGTGCTCACGTATCCTGATGTGCTTGGTGCGCGAATGCTGAACTGGATTGCGGGATATGTGTATCGCGCTCGTGTTGTCACAGGAAATGGTCATGGTGTCCTATGAAGTCCCATAATCCTCCAGCATTTGCTTCATCCACAAGAGTTGTGTGCAACAACTCCCGGCGGCTATGTACTCAGCCTCCGCAGTGGACAAAGAGATGGAATTTTGCTTCTTGCTCAGCCAGGAGATAAGAGAAGAACCAAAATAGAAACACCCACCAGAAGTGCTCCTACAACCATCTACATCCCCAGCCCAATCGGCATCCGAATAGGTGGACAAACGGTCATCGGTATCAAAGGAATACCAAATCCCGTATGATAGAGTCCCACTCACATATTTAATAATACGTTTTAGAGCAAGTAAATGTGACTCTTTCGGGGACGCCTGATATCGCGCACAGACTCCAACACTAAAGGCGATGTCGGGACGGCTGGCAGTCAAGTAGAGAAGACTACCTATCATACTCCGATATAAGGTTTGCTCTAGGTCCTTTCCTGAAGTGTCCTTACTAAGCTTGGTATTGGTACTCATAGGTGTACGTGCATGCTTAGCGGAGTCTAAACCAAATTTCTTCACTAGGTCTCTAGCATACTTGGATTGGGAGATGAACATCCCATCCTCTAGCTGACGAACCTGGAGACCAAGGAAGAATGTAAGCTCACCAACCATGCTCATCTAAAACTCACTTTTCATCTCCTCCTCAAAGTGGTGAGCATGTTGGGAGCATGTGGATCCAAAGACTAGGTCATCCATATAGACCTGGGCAACCAAAATAGCACCATCATCTCTCCTGACGAACAACGTCATATCTACTCCCCCTGTCTTGAAGCCACGAGCTAAGAGATAGGAAGTAAGCCTCTCGTACCAAGCACGGGGTGCTTGCTTCAAACCATACAAGGCTTTTCGAAGATAGTAAACGTGCTCTGGGTGTTGAGGGTCTTCAAACCCTTTTGGTTGTTCCACATAAACCTCCTCCTATAGAATGCCATTCAGAAAGGCACTCTTGACATCCATCTGATATACTTTGAAGCGCAGATGACATGCGATGGCGAGAAGAAGACGGACGGACTCAAGCCTCGCAACAGGAGAAAATGTTGCCCCAAAGTCTACACCCTCTATCTGTGTGTAGCCTTGAGCGACCAACCTAGCCTTATTTTTTATTATGGTACCATTTTCATCCATTTTGTTCTTAAAAATCCACCGGGTACCTATCACATTAGTCTCACTAGGTAGGGGAACAAGTTCCCAGACATTGTTCTTTTTAAACTGAAGCAACTCATCCTGCATAGCATATATCCAGTGTTCATCCTTGAGTGCTTCTTTATGATTCTTGGGCTCGACTTTGGACGTGTAGCAAAGATGGCTTACAACGTTCTCTAGCTGAGCCCGAGTCTTGACACCTAGAGTGGGATCACCAACAATGGCAGAAAGGTCATGACTCTTGCGAACCCAAGAAGGTGTGTCCCCTAACACCGGAGTAGGGTCCACAGAGTTTAAGAGAGGAACAGGTAAATCACTGTCAGAACAATTCTCATCCTCACACTGAAGGTTAGGATCAATAACCGCCGAAGGTTCGTCATCTTGCACGGTGACGTTTATTGATTCCATAACCTTAGAGCTCTTCAGGTTAAAAACCCGGTACGCTCTGCTATTCGATGAATATCCTAGAAATATTCCCTCGTCGCTCCGGGAGTCGAACTTTCCTAATTGCTCTCTATCCCGTAGGATGTAGCATTTACTCCCAAAAACACAGGAATATGACAGGTTGGGCTTCTTGCCAGTCCACAACTCATAAGGAGTCTGAAGTGTGTGTGGACGCAAATAAACCCTATTCACCGTGTGGCATGCAGTAGAAACTACCTCTGCCCAAAATCTCCTAGAAACTTTACTACCTAGAAGCATAGATCTAGCCATCTCTTGGATCGTTATATTCTTTCTCTCAATAATCCCATTTTGCTGAGGAGTCCTCACAGCAGAAAACTCATGTTTGATCCAGAGGCTATCACAGTAAAGGTCTACCTTTGCTTCTGTGAATTCAGTGCCATTGTCACTACGCATCCTGTTAATAGTGACACCGTGTTGATTTTGCAGGACACGGCACTTGGTCGTTAAAAATTCTACGGCATCGGATTTCTCTTTCAGAAAACCTACAATGGAGTATCTGGAGAAATCATCTACCATCACGAGGATGTACCTCTTACCACCTAGACTCTCAGTACGAGTGGGACCCATAAGATCCATGTGAATCAACTCAAGAACACGAGAGGTGGTAATGGAGTGCAACTTCCTATGAGGACTACGAATTTGTTTTTCCAACTAACAGGGTCCACAAACGGTCGAAGTTGACTTTCCAAGATATGGTAAGCCACGTACTAGGTCCTTTTTAGCTAAACGATTTAGATCTCTAACGTTCACGTGACCTAGACGCTGATGCCACAGATCCATAGGAGTGATCGTGGCGCTGTTGCAGACAAGTGAGGATGTGGGCTCAGTCCCATAGCAATTATCCTCGGTCCTCACCCCTTGCATCAAAAGTTTACCGGTTTGATTATAGACTTTACACGCGTCCCGGTCAAACTTTACTGCAAAGTCAGTGTCGCACAGCTGGCTAATGCTGAGAAGGTTTGCTTTCAAACCTTTGATGTACAAAACATTTTCTAGCTTAGGAAATCCAGGTAACTCGACAGTACCACGTCCTATAATGCTAGACTTGCTCCCATCTCCAAAGGTGACTCTGCCATCCCGATAGTCCTCAAGAGTCGTAAAAATGAGGCATCACCTGTCATGTGTCTGGAGCACCCACTATCAAAATACCACTGTGAGGTATTATGTGCTTTGAGAGCAACATGAACAACGAAGGCCTTTTTATCTTTCTTAGGTACCCAAGCAGGGATGACCTTTTGTTTGACTTTATTGTTGTTGGTTTTAGCTGGAATGTGAGAAGCATTCACTAACGGCAAAGACATCCGTCGGAATTCTTCCATTAAACTCTGGGTCGTGGCAGCTAAGAACTCAACTCGCTCTCTCAGACTAGAAAACTCATCAGTATGACGTGGTGGAGCAGTAGTACGTCGTGTCCGACCCATGCTATAGCAAGACTCCCTAAGGTGGCCTTTTCTTTTGCAATAAGTACAAAAGAGCACAGTCAAAGGCGGACCTGGGTTTGCTTTTCTTGGTCGAACTCTCCTTCGAGGTTTTTGACGGTGACCATAAGGAGTTATAGTAAACTCAGGAACTGGTCCAGGTGAAATTTGGGACGTGGAGGCACCATCATATCCAATTCCTTGCCAATCACCAAAACCTAAAGCGGGGCCGAGGAGCATCTTTCCCATCTTTCCAGATCTGTCCTCGATTTGTACCTTGACTTCCCGTGCTTTCTCAAGATCATGAGTCAGCTGGGCAACAAGGGCTTCAAGTTTCTTCTGAGTCTCCACGGAGGAATGGAGCTGACTCGTAAGACTAGCCACTTGTTTAGTCAAGTCCCCTCTCTCTTTCTCTAAAACACTCTCTCTCTCTCTAAACAGAATCTCTTTCTCAACACAGGCAGATTCTCTCTCTCTCAGGGCGGTGACGGTGGAGGACTCTCTTTCTCTCGCCTTTCTTAAATCTTCCTCTAAGCCGGTGATCTTAAGAACTAGCGCTTTGTTACATTTTTTAGTTTTAAATGAATCAGAATATAACTCAGCGTAGGCGCGTTGAATATCACTCTCGCTCTCACTTGAGTCATCCTCCCCCTCACTCACATCGATCTCACTGTCGAGGTGTCCCTTTGAAGCATCATCTTCATCGTCGTGAAGAGAACTAGGAGTGATCACTTGATTGGCCATGAATGCGGTGAAGTTACACTTATGCGGTGACTCATCTCCTGAATCCACCGTCTCGACCTCACTGTCGTCACTAAGGGTAGCATTAAGGACAGCTTTCCCTTTCTCTCTATTCAGACGATTGGCACACTCAAAGTCTCTATAACCCCTACCATCGCACTCAAAACATCTCTCACTTTCTTTCTTAGGAGTATTTTTGGAGTCTTTTTCATTTTTCTTTTCAAACTTATTTTTCTCAAATTTCTTTTTATCTTTAAAATTGCCATTTTTCTTAAATTTGAGAATCCTCTTGAATTGTTTTGCAAAAAGAGCCAAATCATCTAGGTCAAAATCACACTCAGAATCTGACGTGTCAGTCTCTCTCTTTCTAGACGACTCTACCCTTTTTCTAGCCGACCCCTCACTCCTTCTCTCTTGGGCTTTAAGTTCAATTCCCTCATCTTTAGATTTAGCAGTTTTAGGGAACATATCAATTTCATAAGTTTGCAAATCTCCTACAAGTTCTTCCAATTTTAGCGTATTTAAATTACCCATAGAATTTAGCACAATGACTTTATGGATAAAACGCTTAGGTAAAGAACGAAGAATCTTTTTAACAACTCTAGCATTAGGAATATGTTCACCAAGATTAAAGCTAGTATTCACAATGTCAGAAAGTCTAGCATAAAATTCATCAAAGCATTCATATTCATGTATGGTGATGGTTTCAAATTGAGTTGTCAAATTTTGCAACTTAGATTCTTTCACAGCATTAGTTCCTTCATAGGTGAGTTGTAAAACATCCCATGCCTCTTTTGACGTGGTGCACGTCATTATGCGTTTGAACTCATCAGGTGTGACAGACCCAGAAATAGCACTTAGGCCCTTAGAATTAAAAGATGACCATTTAAATTCTTCATCAGTCCAAGAAGTGTCAGGTTTCAAGTTGCTCACATTATCAACAGTCACGGAGGGAAGAGTACACCCTCGTTCAACAAAAATCTAGACACGTTCATCAATGGCTTTTAAAGCCGAACTCATTCGGGATTTCCAATAAGCATAATTTGTCCCGTCAAAAATAGGCATTTTATTATATAACTTCTCCATTTGAACACGCACTTTTTCAAAAATCAATTTTTTTAGAAAATTGATATCTTAGAAATTTTTTGCGGAAAATAGGAATACGCGATAGATTAGCGTAACCTTCTCTGATACCAATTTGAGAACGTATGTGCTTGCGTTCAAATGAGCAAATTATATATTAAACCCTTTTAACCCAAACAAACCCTAAACATGCAGCAGTATGTGATTGAATAAGATGATAATCTCAGCAAGAACATTCAAACACATGTAATTAAGGAAAAATACCCCAAACGGGAAAAAACATTTATTTTCATTATAATATTGTAGCTATACAATTTTGGATTACAATGAAAATACAAGTGACTAAGAATTACCCTTAGGTATCGGATTCTGTAGTCGGCGGCTGGAAATATCCCTTTCCAGGAGGGCTGCAATGAAGAAGAGAAACGGCTTCTCCACAAGTGTCGGTTGGAAATTTCCCTTTCCAGGAGGGAAGCAATGAAGAAGAGAACGGCTTCTCCACAAGGGTTTGAACAGCAAAACTGCGTTCTTGGGTTACCAAAAAGATTCACAAATGATTGGCAATTGTGTGAATCAAAAACCTAGAGTCTAGATGCTCAATAGGTGAAGACTTAGGGCTTTCTTTACTCTGGAAATCGTGTGAATAAGTCTTAGAAAACCACTTCCCGTAGTGGGATTAAATAAGAGTACTTGAGCCACAAAAATCTGAACACGATCTGTTTAAGATTATCCCAGGCGGACCGGTCCGGATCTGAGGCAGATCGGTCCGATTGATCGGATCGGTTCTTTTAGTCTGAGGCGGATTGATCCGATTGTGACCGGATCGGTTCTTTTATTCCCGCTTCATCGGTTTGCTTGCGGTCCGGGGTATACTGGATCTGCATCAATCGGATCGGTCCGGTCTGAGGCAGACGGGTCCAGTTGACTGGATCGGTTCTTTTATTTCAGGCGGACCGATCCGGTTCGTCAGACTTTGATTCCTCTTCTTCTTTTGATATTCGGATCCGTTGATGAATGTATGAATCTTGAATTTCTTCAACGGTGTAACGGCGTACAACATATAAATTGTTAATGGACAAAAATGTCCTTACACCAACATCTAAAATAATGAAAGTCTGTTTCTACAATCTCTAGATAAGAATGGGCACCATGCTCTAACTGATATGAATGACCCTGATGGAACCAAGAATAAATGTGGATGCGTCTAATACAAATATCCTCTAACTTCTACAACATCTAAAACACGTCATCAGAATGGAACTCATACGCTTGGCGTCCCTGTGGCTGGGCACCTAAAATGTTTTTACAAAAAGAGATTGATTTGAAAGAAAATGGGTCAGAGCCCGAGGTGAAAATATTTTAAAACTGCAAGTTTTTAAATCACAATATTAAACAACATATATATTAAACATGTTAGTCACGTTCCCTCGCTTGAGACCCTCACCTCTCCACTAATGTGCACGCCCAACGTATACCCTTAATCCATCCTAGTTATGCCGCTAACTAACTAGTCTGTACCACTCTTGCCTTTGCATTCTAACATAGGATATCTACTCGTAACACCCAAACAAGTCATATTCATAACCCATATTCACATTCATTAAATTACTTATCTCAAGTGTTAATTAAATTCCCACATTCTTAGCCCATTCAATTATCTTAGTTATTTGCATCTACTAAGCAACAGTGAACCAGTCACAAGTATATATATAAATAAATCTCAGTACATATATACATATAAGTAACCCATACGCTAAGCTATGGTGCACGCATACTCTGCTATCAAATCCATGTACATCACGTATGTAAGGATCACATGTTTCGAATCTCTCAGGAACCGTCTCAATACAAATCACATATATTGGAGGCGAACATAGTTCACATACCCATGGGTCACGCACATACCTACGCTCCCAAGGTTAGCAGACTTATCCATTCAGCGATAAGCCCTTTCAAGTTGTATGTTCTGAGGTATCAATCTAAAGTCTCCCCGAAGGCACACCAAGACCAGACTATCCTCTTACGAACGACCTCCTATGATAGCAAGTATGGTAGGTATGTTATATACACAATAATCCATACATTAGAAAATCACACAACCAGTATATAAACAATTTTAATATAGGTATACACATCCCTTTTATATTAAGTCTCATCCACAATATTTACGTTTTGGATATTCTACGTAATATTTATTTTACGTGACAAGTCTCGTCATAGGGATTCAGGTACTTATACCTATCCTAAGTGAATACTAGTTCTCCCATTTGTTCCTAAGATTATCTCAAAAAATACAAAATCCCTCTGCTACTGTCCATACCCTTACATTATCTCTCATTCCACTTGCAGTTCCAAATCGAAAGATTTCAAACCGTCCTCACTCAGTAACCGCTTGTGATTATAACGTACGATCCCATAAGTTATAACATTTTCCGGGCAATAACTAAGACCCTAATGACCTTAACAAAGTCCCACAATATTATATTAATCACCCTAAGAATCAATATCGGCTTTGGAATTTTCATTAAACCTTAAAGAAAAACAATTACCAAAAATCAGAAGAGGTCGATCGATTGATCGAAATTCTTGGATTGATTGATCGATCAAGCGGATATTCACCCATAATTTCATAACAGTTAGGGGATTCTCCATTTTTACACGTCCAAATCATATTACAATGTTCCAAACTCCCTAAATGAGTATAATAATCATGAACCAACATTACTACACCAGTCTTAATGTTCAAGATTTATCAAAACATCACAAATTATCGATTTCTTGGATTAGAAGTCATTAAAATACTATAACCCTAGTTTTTCCTCATTTATTCAAAAATCATTAAAAACCCCAATTTCATTTCGTGATTTCCTAACTCTTAGATTATAATTCATTCCCTTAATGATTCCAAAAGGTCCACTACATGAAAACCTACCCAAGTTCATGATTTAGTCTTCAATTTCACATTATCACAATTATTTATACATTGTCTCCAAATCTAATTTATTATGTAGAACATATGCCATAAATATTTGCAAGATAAATCACTTGCCTAGAAAAATAAAGATTATGATCCAATCGTGATGTTAATGGTTAGTTCTCCTTCTAACTCCAGTGACAGATCCGGTGACTAATGGTGGTGCGTGGTGGTTATGGCTTGGAAACCCTCTTTGTAACTTGTCCTCTTTATCACATTGCCTAATCCTTAATTTTTGGCTGATAATAGCCCTAATGGACCTAATATTAGCTGATAAATATCACCTAATTTTCGTCGGTCACTATTCATTAAAATTTAAAATGACTAAAATACCATCCCAGGTTACCGGTTAGGCCTAAAAATGCCTCGGGAACCAAACTAAACCCTCGGCTAGTATTTTCTGACTATTACGACCCTTTCGGATACGTTGGCACACTCAAAATGATCATACAGATGACATAAAAATAAAATACTTTTAAATCCATTAAATTTGGTCCTGACACGACTGACACGCGCATCCTAACTTAATTATCGAAATTGCCGTATTTTCAACTCACGACAATTTTAATAAATTCAATAATCACATATTACCATACTCACTTAGCAATATTCAACATTATCATCATATATAAATACTAACTCTCATCTCGCTAGTTATTTAAATCCGAATTAATTTTCAATTAATTACCCCAAATGAATTTCATTAATCCCACAATTAAACCCAATTTCATTTAATTAATCTCATAATTAAAAGCCATAAAATTATGGGGTATTACATACTTTCCTCCTAATAACGAAATTTCATCCCGAAATTCAGAAAAGTAGGCATACCTAGAAAAATTAGGGATCCTCCAGTACTCCAAAATAAAATATAAAGAAAGGCTCAATCACTACAGCCCTCGCTTCACTACAAGATCGTTGAACACTCTTGACACTTTATCAGTTATAGGGTTACACCTCAATAAATGCACCTCACGTTTTGCTCTTACTAAACAACATTCGAATAAGAATAGCCTACACATCATTGGCCGTATTATCTCAATATTATTGGGAGATCGTACCTCCTTCGTATCAACTCCCGCATTTATTTAAACACAAACTCTCATCCTGGGAGAAATCATAGAACATCTAACTCCTCTTGTTCATTGTTTGAATATCTATTCCCGGTGGGGTGACTTTTACACAAGGAACAAGCCACTTAAGACGGTTTGTGGTTATCCCATTATAGTCATTGGACTCTAACTTCTGACTGATCCACACTCTGATAATTCGCTCACCTCTAAGCATCCCGAGGGAGGATAGTAAGGTTCATTTACACAAAATATTTGTAAGCAACTTGTCCACTAGAAATAGGTACGGGTGATTTTACACAACTCTACTATTATGTAATATCCTCTTCCCTTTACCATATTATACTTCACTTACTATCTATACCCGTTGTGGAAATTAAATGATCTCAATGAGTCCAAAATTAATTTCATACAGTTCCACCAGTCATCAATAACCTTGCGCCTATTCCTCGGGCTATAGGTGATACAACTTTCTCAAAATGAAACTATTCCCACAACTTCCTTATACCCCATATTGAAGGTGGGTTTCAAGCATCTCATCCTAGTTCAGATTAATACTAGATATGACCACATACCGTCGCGATCACTATCTAATAGTGTAAATCACCTAAGGATATAACAATTTCTTTCCTTCTTGATAACCTGTTCCACACATTCGAAGGAACCCATTACTTATCTATGAGTTGGAAACCCTTCCAAAAAGTTTACCAACTTGACTCTTCCATCAATGGAATCGTCGACTTGATACAAAATTATCAGGCTGATTATTTTACCCCAACCGATCTACTACTTACTATATCCTTTCAACACCGACTTTAACGTATAATTCTTCCCATTGAGTGGTACTTACTAACCCTCTTCTTCCCTAGGCGCATACCAAAAGTTCCTACCCGTGCACTTTTCACCACGTTGTGCACATCTGTAACATCCTCACTCTATTTACGCATAAGCCACCCTCAACATTCGATCGGGTGGAACTCTGATCCAAATTGTCCATAATAGTTAAATATTTGACTTCTCAAGGGATACCCCCCTTTTTAAATGGCTTCCCACTGCCCCTTCAACCAATTTTGGACATGTTACTTTGATTGCACATGAATCTATTGATTGTTGTCCTTTTCATAACGCTTAATCCACTCCACCACTTCCATTTCATCATATCAGTCTCACAAGTAAAAATTTCACCCATCTATATGTCTCTTCTTTCGGAGATTACCTCATCACCAAACCAGGGTGTCTACACCCCTTACAACCAATGAATACGGGTTTAAACATCACATACGCATCATAAGTACTCCAAACTCTTTATTGTCCCTGCATTTGAAACCTGGGTATACCACTTGGGAGTTCTCAATCACCCCTGAATTTGAAATTCTAAATCCTCCTAAACATCATTTCATCCTTCAACCCACTAATAATAAAACAAAATTATCAGTAGTTCCTCACCACACAACTGGCTCTACTGGCCTTATATCGTAATTTACCCCTTTAACTTTCAGTTATAACTATATACTTCCATAACGATCGAGGTACCCAAATCATGGACGAATGGCCAAATCATGAATAGGGTTTTCAGAGAGTACCTCGAACAGTTTGTCATAGTGTTCATTGATGACATCCTGATTTACTCGCGCACCGAGGAGGACCACGTAGAACATCTGCGTAAGGTTCTACAGACACTGCGGGCTCACCAACTCTATGCCAAATTTAGGAAGTGTGGATTTTGGCTGCAGGAGATGCAGTTTCTTGGCCACGTGGTGTCAGATCGGGGTATTGCGGTGGATCCGAGTATGGTGTCGGGGGTGAGGGAGTGGGGAAAACCCACGACACCGACCGAGGTGATCAATTTTTTGGAATTGGCTGGCTATTACAGGTAGTTTATTAATGGATTCTCAAGGATTACAGGCCCTCTGACGAATCTGACTCGGAAAGGGGTACCTTTCACTTTGAGTGATCATTGTCAATTAGCTTTCAATGAGCTAAAGGACAAGTTGACATTTGCACCTGTACTGGCTTTGCCAAAGGGAGGACTAGAGTATCAGTTTTACACTGACACATCCATACAGGGACTTGGGGGTGTACTTCAGCAGGAGGAAAGGGATATAGCCTATGCGTCCATAAAGCTAAATCCCCACGAGAGGAATTACCCCCACTCACGACCTAGAGCTAGAAGCGGTCATTTTTGCTTTGAGGATATGGAGACATTATCTTCTAGAAGAGCATTTCACTTTATTCATGGATCACAAGTCACTTCAGCATCTCTTCACACAGAAGGATCTGAACATGAGATAGAGGCGGTGGCGAGAATTTGTGAAAGACTACCAGTTTGATATTAAGTATCATCTTGGTAAGGCTAATGTGGTAGCAGATGCATTAGGCTGGAGAACGACTCGAGAAATATTAAAAATCTGGAAAGTGAAGTGGAGAGAACTTCGATATGAGGATGATGTAGCCGGGGCCTGCATGTCAGCATTATCCATCACACCTGAGATCATTATGTGGGTTGTGAGGGCTCAAGCAGAGGATCAGATCTGCCAGGATAGGGTGAGCTAGTTGTTAGTCGAGGGAGCAAAGGGTTACTCGATCAAATTAGAAGGAGGCTTATGCCTTAATGGGAGGTTAGTGGTGCTAGAGGATGAGGAGTTGAGGCACGCTATTATGACAGGGTCCCATGGTTCGAGGTTTTCGATACATCCCGACGAGGATAAAATGTACCAGGATATGAGGAGGAAATATTGGTGGGCAGGAATGAAACGGGACATAGTAGAGTTTGTCTCAAAATGTGCCACATGTTAGCTCGTAAAAGTTGACAATTAGAGACCATCAGGGACGCTACAGCCACTAGAAATTCCTGTGTGGAAGTGGGAGATCAACTCCATGGACTTCATTATAGGGTTACCTGCATCGCAGAGGGGTAACGATTCCATATGGGTCATTGTGGATCGGTTGACCAAGGTGTCCCACTTCCTGTCGGTCCGCACAGATTTTGAGACGATGCCTTATGCGTAGCTATTCATAGTAGAGATTGTTAAGCTACATGGGGTACCGATAAATATTCAGTCCGACGGAGATAAAATTTTTGTGGCCCACTTTTAGTAGAGCTTACAGGAGGCCATGGGCACGAAGTTATATTTGAGTACAACCTAGCACCCACAGACCGACGGATAAATTGAGAGAGTCACTCAAATGCTGGAAGACATGCTCAGAATGTGCATTTTAGACTTTGGGGGATGTTGGGAGAAATATCTTCTTTTGGTAGAGTTCGCGTATAATAACTCTTACCAATTCACGATGGGCATGGCACCGTTCGAGGCACTGTACGGGAGACCTCGTTGTTCTCCCTCTTGTTGGTTAGAGGTGGGGGACAACAAACTATTGGGGCCGAAGATTATCCAGGAGTCATCTTCCAAGATAGAGATGATCCGAGGTCGAATTCGGATAGCTCAGGATAGGCAGAATAGTTATGTTGATGCTTCACGGAGACATGTGGAATTAGAGGTTGAGGACCAGGTATTAGTTCGGCTGTCGCCTATGAAAGGGGTAATGAGGTTCTGCAAGAAGGGTAAGTTATCACCGAGGTACGTGGGACCTTTCCCTATTATTAAGAGTGTGGGACCGGTAGCATATAGACTGGGATTGCCGAAGCACTTTCAGCGAATATATGACATGCTCCATGTGGCATCGCTGAAGAAATATCAAAGAAGCGAGAGAGCCTTCTAGCACATTCCACTCGAGGAGATTGATTTACAACCAGACATCTCATATGAGGAGAGACTAGTGGCTATTCTAGACCGTAGTGAGCGAAAGTTACGTTCTAAGGTTGTTCCACTAGTTAGAGTACAGTGGGGTCATCACAACATTTACGTGTCTACCTGGGATAGGGATGAGGATATGAAGGAACAATATCAAGAGTTATTCACCACAGGTACAACCTAATTTCGGGGACGAAATTCCTTTGTAAGGGGGGAGTATGTAACACCCCGTATTTTTGTGCATTTAATATTTAATTAATTCGGGAATTCAAAATTACTTGTGTGTCATAATTTTAATTGAATTAATTATGGCAATATATAATTAAATATTAACCGGGGAGTGAATATTTAATATTTAGGGAAATTAAATTACTAAATGAATAGTGATAATTTATTTTCGTCATTTCGGGTATTAATGATAGGGTATGTACTTATCTCAGCCGGGAGTCGGTATAGATTAATTTGGGTGTGAGATAAGGATTTTGTAAATTAATTCGAATGCCAATTCTGAGTGTACAGTTGAGTCTGGATGGGCCGAGATAGTCAAAAAAGTGTACCCGGGATAGTAAACAGGTCACGGGACGTTTTTAGGCAACACGTGGGTATTTGGGTCACTTGGGCTTGGCCCATTTGGCCAATAACGGTATTTAGCCTAATTACCTAGTTAAGAGAAAAGGGAAATGACTGATTGAAGTTTAGGAAACACTTAGTGGGAGAGGAAAACCTAAGAGGCAGTTAAAGGCAAATTGGGGGACAAAGGAAATAGCCAAGAAGAGGGAATCTCATCTCCAACCTCGGGAATTAACAACTCCAAATCAGACCCTATGAATCATAATGCAAGTGGTTAACTTGCTGTAGCAATTAATTTGCCTTTCGATTCATATTTATGTGATGTGAGTAATTAAAATTCATTTTGGGATTTAGAGGGTATAAACATGGGGTTTTTGTAAACCAATATTCTGATTTCTAAATTATGTAGAAATTCATGTGTAATCTGAGAGAAGTATATATATATATATATCTGGTAGGATGTAATTCGGAGAACTAGAAACGAATTTGAGGCAAAGATTTGATGTTTAAATGGGTTAAAGGTTAAATCGGATTTTTCCCCCAATTTATGAAAACAGTAGAGAACGTAAATTAAATGGTGTTTGTAGACTTTACGGGAGTCCCTTATGAGGTTTTTGATATATGTTGTTGATGGGAAGGCTTGGGTTTCACTGGAAAAGAAATTAGGGTTTGAAGATTTTCGTCCATGGATGAAACAGAAAGGGGAAGAAGACGCTTACCTGTACGATCGATCGATCGAGGGCTGGGGATCTATCGATCGATGGTTCAAAAATTTTGGCAATTCAGCCAGTTTATGTATGTAAGGGGAAATTAAGTTAAATTCTTTTCCATGCCTTATTTAATGAGAAATAAATATAGGACTTTCAAGCTAATTAATTGTGAGTAAAATTAATTAGGATTTGAAGAAAATTACTTGTGTCACACCATGATTAAAATTAATTGGGATTTGGAGGAAATTTATCTGTGCCACACTATGGTTAAATTTTTGGAATAATATTTCAAAATCAATAAATACGGATTGAGTGGGCAAGTCCGTTGTTATTGGTTGAGCGATACCAAGACGTTAATTTTATTTAGAGTGAAGGCTAAATAATTTGGAGTCGAGAATTTAGACTCGGGTATTGTTTATTTCGGGCCACAAGAGTAAGTCCGAATATATTGATTGGGGACGACACCAAAATTAATTTAATTAATTAATGTGTGAATTAATTAATAATTAGAGTTGGACCATAAACTCATAATAATTTGAATAGGCTTGTGTTACGGACATAGTACGTGGGATATCCGGGATAGTTTATTTTAATTATATATATATATATATATATATATATATATATATATATATATATATATATACGGTGTGCGATATATATATATATGTGGTGTGTGTGCATCAATATCAGTGTCTATATATTATTATTATATCGACTCTAGTGCTATAGGAGGGAGGTTGCGCGTAGTCAATGAATCCCCTAGCTTGACGAGTAGGGCGAGTATATTCCTAGGTCATAGCACCCATTATATGGGTGAGAGACATCTCACTTTCAGGGAAGGAATATGACCGCCTCCAATTTTTATGTATTATCTAAGTTAGTGAGCGATTTTGACATGGGGTAACTAGGTTATGTGAATATGCCTAGTGGGATAGAACTTTAGAGGATTTGCATCCGGTGAGTTATTACTCGGGAGGATGTTTAGTATTAATTATTATTTTAGCATGTTTGTGAATGTTGTGATATAACTATACGTATATAATGAGGTAAATAATTATATACGGGTAAATTAATACAGGTCATTAATTGTATTAGATATATAATGGGTGTGAAAGTTATATGAAATTTAAAAAGGGAAATGATTATTTAAGTTAATGTTGATAACAACTTAGAAATCGTAATTATGGCACGCCCGGTTAGAGTAGGGTGGTGGCAAGGGGATAATATCAGTTATCTAGTCATGAGATAAATAACTAGGTAAATTAATCAAGGCGTTAGTAATTCACATTAAAGGAGGGGTGAGGATGTCCTCAAGGGAGTGCGGCACTAACTAAAATATGGAGAGCATGCATATTTACTTATTACTGCAAGTTAATCATTTGTTAAATGTTTTCCAACTGTTTTGGGTACTAACCCTTGCTATAAAAACTTTTAAAAATATTTTAGGTGTCTAGCCACAGGGACGCCAGGCTTGACTCATTCCAGGGATCCGTTGCTGCAGCATGTGTGGATGTTGCGGGATTTTGATAGGCTCCTCGTTCTTCTCATTCTTAGTGTAGAGACTTTCTATCAGTTATTCGAGCATGTCGCTCACAGTTTTATTTCAGTACTTATGCCAGACCTATCGATATTTATTACTTGTCTTTACTTTTGTTGGTTTTGAAACCGATGGTTTATTCGGTCAGATAATTATTTGTGAATGGTTGAATTCAGTTAATTGTGATTGTTTATTTTCGCATGAGTATTTAATTTTAGTTAATGAAAGAAAAACTTGGCACCAGCCTAATTTTCTCACATAGATGGTTAGTAATTAAAAAGGGCGACAGTGATGCTAAGAATGAACTAACTGAGAAACCTGTTCTAATTTGATTTAGGACTGATCACCCGGGGTTAATTCGGCTGGGTGTCACATGGGTATTGGGTATTTCTTTTGAAATTGAATTTAAAATTGGTATTAGTATTGGTATCAATTGAAATTAACATGAATTGGTATTGGTATTGGTATGAATTTAAATTGATATAAATTATTGCTACCAATTGAAATTGATATCGTATGTATTGAAATTGGTTTAAGTTTTATTGATATCGTATGTATTGAAATTGGTATAAGTCCCACTTTGAAAATTTTAATTGTCACCCATCCCATGTATTTTTATAATTGTAACTGGTATCATAACTTCTCATAATAGCCTCTAACCACCCTTTTTTAGTTTTTAAAAAATGACACATGTCCCATGAACTTTTTAACTATCACTACATTGGACCAACAACTAAAAATAAAAAACATGTCCCATATACATGATTGTAATAAGACATAATTAAGTGAAACATAGTTTAAATTACATATAGTGCGCAAAGATATAGCCTTCCAGTTCTTATATGTACCTGTTCAATATCCCTTAGACCCGTTCGAGAGTCATTACCCCTGTAATGAGATCTCTCGAATTGTCCCGTTTGGACAATTTAGGACTTCATAGTTTTTTTTATAATAATATTCTTAGTGGCTTAATAACGAAACGTGTTCAATCATCCTATATGCGCATAAGCATCTAAATAGTAGTGTGGATGACTTGGTTTCTCTTACCAAATATTAATCCATTTTTAATGGTAACCCAAATTTAAAATAATCTTTAGATTTGTAGTAAGTATTCCAATTATTTTTAATGACCACTAGGTGTATTATTCAAGTGTTTTATTATTATTGGACATCAATTTAGTGCTTTTAAGTCATTTGTACTTGATCAGTTTACTGCATGTAGCATATAGAATTAATTCTTAAGCATTAATTCAAAGTCCATGACATGACCCAATATTGAAACAATATTTAGATTTATAATGTCGTTAACTTGTATTATTCTAGTGCTTTGTTATAATATGGTTAGTGCTTTGTATCCTTCTAATTCATTTGGATTTGTACTAATAACAACCATTTTTATAATTTTTGTCTTCATCAGGGCAGCACGTCAGCGGAGGCGATGAGGGCTCACTACAAGTAGCGTATTTATATTTATATTTAAATACAATTAACATTTACCTTCTTTTTGGTTTGTATTCGTTTGACATAATTATTCGGCCTTCCCCCACATGTCCGTGACTCCACATTGGAACAGTTGAGGGAACAATACAAGGCATGGAAGAAAATATGCGGGCACGGTACTTTGAGAAGACTCGAGAGTTCATTATGAGATTGTGTGATACTGTCCCGAGGAAGGAGACGATATCATTATAATAGTGGCAGCAGTTCATAGGTAATGAGATTGATGAGCGACAATTGGCATCTCGTCAATCGGGGTGGAAAAATTGGGAGAAAAAGGTGGACATGCACTACTCTGGGCGGACGTCTTACACAAATGTGGAGCACAGGATGGTAAGTTTTTATTTTTCTTTAATTTTAGTTAATGTTATTATAATTTAGCATTACTTAGCATTACTTACTAATTCTGAATTATTTTATTTTAGGAGGCGAGGAGTGGCCCTAGGGGTAGGCTACATAGGCTCGATACCTATATGGCAATTCAGACGGAAAAGGGCAAGGATAAGAAGGTGTCCCCGAGCATCGCAGCCAAGATTGTAATTTATAATTGTTTAATTTTTTAATTACGTTATAATTTTTTTATTAACTTAATTAACTAATCGTGTAGTTTTTGTCGTTTCAGGCAAAGCTTAAGGAAGTATAGGAAAAGTAGTCTGATGCCAACAAAGCATCTTTGGCTACGAATTCACTCAGCCAAGTACTTGGGACAGATCACAAGGAAAGGAATAGGTGTGAGCTCTCCGCAGGGGAAGTCGCGGATCACTGGGATGGAGACGAGTAACACCGGTTTGGCTCATAAGGTTTACACCTACGATGATAAGCTATCTAGGTTGGAGGCGACCGTCCTAGATATGTACGCCTTCATGAAGAGTCAGTTGGGTTCACCTCCGATGAGGGCACCTTCGATAAGCGCAAAAGTAAGGACAGGGGGAAGGGGAAGGAGGTAAATGAGGACGTCCCTACTTCATCGCCAATACGCACAGACTCGTCGCCCTTATATGATCCATTTCCTGATTTTACCCCCGTCGAATGACCTATGTCTACTATCGGTTGGCCCAACGTGTTTTTAATGGACATATTTGGTGGGGATTCTATTGTGAGGGGGTTGAGGGGCTTGGGGATCCACCTGGGTGTGGTGGACCGACCCGGATGTGGTGGTTCATGGACGTCCCCTACAAGACATTGAGGCAAAGGTGCTCGTCACGCATATTTTGATCGAAAATGAGAATTCACCTTTGTGGTTGCAAGAACAATGTGGTGTGAGAACAATTGATGGGTGTCTGAATGAATTTGTTGTGTGACCTTCCTTCCTTCTCCAATCTATTGTAGATCCCGGGCTGTGACATTATTTGTATTTATTTTATTTGGATATTACTTGTATTTTTTGGATTTGGTTATGGATATTTATATATTGGTTTGGTTTGGTTAAGGATATATATGTTGTTTGGACAGGTTTAATTTATTATAACATGTACAAATATACTGCTAGGTAGTGGCAGTGGCCATACTATCCAACAGTTTTTTTTAAATCTCCTCAGAATTGTCACGGACTTTGACCGTGCCAAGTTCGTGACAAGTTTGTGTCAAGGACTTGTCACGAACAACGCTCGTGATAATTTTTTTAGTGGTCACGGACTTTGACCGTGACAAAATTTTCTTCTGTCAAGGACATGTAATGGTCTTAGATCTTGACAAGTATGACTTGTCACAGTTTTAGTCCTTGACAAGTTGACAAATTTGGTGTAGCATGAAGTATATTTTGTATTCAAGTTTCATCTTTCGTGT
The DNA here is from genome assembly GCA_949130495.1 of Sambucus nigra. NCBI lineage: Eukaryota > Viridiplantae > Streptophyta > Magnoliopsida > Dipsacales > Adoxaceae > Sambucus > Sambucus nigra. The sequence continues at coordinate 316,068,568 of OX422215.1, read as the reverse complement.
GTTTTAATTTTGATTTTGATTTCGGAGAGATACTTCGAGTTTCTTAACATAAAGGTGGAGCTTAAATGGGTTTGGGTATGATGAGAGAGAGAAGGAGGTTCTGGGTTTGGGTATAATGATGATGAGAGAGCAGTAGATTTTTATAGGTTCATTATTGTTTCAATAATTCTAGTTGTATTTTTTCCCATTTATCTCTCCTCTCTCTTATTTTAATTTGAACTACATAGTCCCACATGTTAATCCCCATTTTTCGACACACATAGTATGGGAGAGAGTTTGAACCAACAATTCAACCCAACCCATGAAAGCACAATTCTCCAAAAGCATATCACGGTTTCAATTTCTTCTCCACCATTCCCGATAGTTCTGAGCCCACAAAGCATATTTCGATTCTTTACAACCCACAAAGCACTATTATATAGAACATTTTTTATCCCATAACGCTTTTTTTGTGATGGAGTAGAGGTGACGATTTTTCGAGTTAATGGAGGTTCAAATCTACCGTAAATAGTAGTTTTTATGGAGTCTCCACACAAATATAGACATCCTCTTTTCATGCACCTATTCCGAGTTTCTAGAAAAACATGGTCGTTTCCATAAATGTAGTTGTGGGAACGCGTTATATGTTTGGTGGGTTATGGTGAGAGAGAAGGTAAGGTGTGGTGTTTGTGTGTTTTAGATCTTTCATCAATTTATATTTGTGTTCATGGATATTTTTCAGGGGTATTCATTATGAATATGATATGTGGGTTAATATTTTTGGGTAAGTGTACTTTTCGATATGTACCATTGCTATAGTCATGTTATTTTACTTTGGGATAGATTTATGGTTGATAATTCATTCGAGTGGGTAAAATAAATATTTGTAAAATTGAGACTGACACTACAACAGCTATATCATTATAGTCCACAAGTGGAACCACACTCGATGCGATTGAGATTAAAAAAAAAATATTTTAATTACAAAACATAAATATCACTAAATTTATATAATTAAATAGGGGTATTTGTACAATTTGTTATAATTAAATAAGGGTATTTTTTTCGCAAGGAAACATACACATGAGAAAAAATATTATCACTATTAACATAACGAAATTTTTCTACATAGTTAGAAAATTATGTAATTAGTTCGAATATTTTTAATAATTTTCATCATTAATGCTATTTTCTCAATGTAACATTAAAATAAAAAATTTATCCCTTGGTGGGGTTTAATATATAATAATTAATTAATGTATTACAAACAATATTTTGTAAACTTAATAATTATTATAACTTTTAGTAAACAATATAGATAAGCAAATTTATATTGTGCTATAATACAAAGTCCAACTGTTTGACAACAAAGTTTCTACTAATGAAAAACAAAAAAAAAAGTTCCCAATTGTAATGAAAGCAAGGTCTTTAATAATGCAAAATAAAAAAAGTTCCTACTCACATAGAGAATTAAAAAGCCTCTTGTCCTATTAATAAGAGAACATCATGTTAACTCCCATACTCATATAGGGAATTTGAAAGACCAGTAAATAAGAGAACACAATGTTAACTAAGGCTATTTAAAAGCCATATCTCCTGCAAATAAGAGAACACCATGTTACCTAAGGTTATTCAGCTATATGGATTCACCTTCTTACGGAAGGGTATTTCGCCCACATATTTTAGCTAGACCCAGTCTTTCATTGGACAGAAGTAAAGTTTAAATACCTGCCAGCCAAGGATGTGTTGGAAATTTTTTACCCTGGGCTACAGCCCTGGTATGCCCAGGGTTGGCTCCGCCATTTTCTAGGAATGGTTGACGAACAGTAAGGCAAGAAGGATATGAAAATAGTACCCACCGATAAAATGATAAAGAGCGCTATATAATTTCTAGGTGGAAAAAAACAACAGACCCATTTATTTGATTTCTGGGTATGCTCTCATTTTGTGTCTTTATGAGCACTGTATAATTTCTTGGTAAAAACAAGAGATCCATTTATTTAATTTCTGGGTATGTTCTCATTTTGTTTTAATTTTTGAATCATTTTCAGTATTTTTGAGCTTATTGTTGAGTTTATTTGATTATATTCCCAACAGGGTTTTAGATTAGATTAAAAAAATATTCAATTTTAATTTATGGGTATGAAATATATCTCACTTATTTCTCATTCCAATTCTTCAAATTTTTTATAATATTTTCAGCATTTTTTATCTTATTGGATGTGTTGACTTCTTGTAATTTTTGGGTATGTGAAATCTAGCCCATTTATGTTCTGAAGCTATTTCTCCTAATTTTTTGTGCTATTGTCGACATTTTAAGCTTATTCTGGGTATGAGAACCCCAACTTTTGTGGTAGGTTTGGAGTCTTTTGAACCATTTAAAAAATTTACAGGTAAGATGTCAACATTAACTCCTGTATTGTTGATATCTCATCAAAATAATGTTGAATCAAAATATAAATTTGTGTAATGTTAAGTTTGATTGGTGAATTGACTAGGCCTAAGAAATTATATTGAAGGACCAATTAAGTATCGTTTATACTCTGATTAAACTCCAACATATGCCTTAATATATAAAATTTTTAGGCTACTTTAATGGATTTAATAAGAGATACGGCTAAGAGTTGGGACCAAGAAACAAATAATGTTTTTAGGGTAGGGCTATTACCACTCTTACAAAGTCTTCTAATACTTCATTTTCTTCTCAAAAGACCCATATACCCTTATATCAATTCCTCCATCCTTTTATCTCACTTATATACATAAATAAAAAATAGGGAAAAGTAATCTTAGGTCCCTCACAAATAAATTTCAAGCACTAAAGGAATTTTGACAAATTTTAAACACTTAGGTCCACTAATTCTCTTCTTTTAGAAGTCCACGCTAGTGGCATAACAAGTCGACCGAATAGTAAATTGTCCTTAAATGTTTAAAAATTGTTATCAAGGGACCTAGTTGTAAATTGCCCTAAAAAATAAAGTCTATTATTAACTTGAGGTTTAAAAAAATGTTTATTATTAACTACTTTTTTTTATAAAAAGAAACAATTTTGTAAAAAAAAATGTTTTTTATTAAAAATAAAAATAAAAAAAGTTTTTAATTCCTTCCCACATAATCATTTTTGGCATCAAAACATTGACAAAAATGGCTTTTTAAAATTTTTCATTAAAACCATTTTTTAATATTTACTTTCTTTTTCGTTAAAAATATTTTTTTAACTATAAACTAATTTTCATTAAAAAAAACTATTTTGTTTTTGTCAAAACTATTTTTTAAAGATTCATGATTGTCCAATGCCACTGGTGCGGACCCGCATCATTTAATGGATGTGGGTCTGCACCAGTAAACTAACCAATCACGAATCTTTAAAAGGGGCATACACCAAATAGTCATTCAATTTTTTTTTAATATACGTTTAGTTCAAGACTTCTTGGAATAAAATAAAAAGGATTGAACTAAATGTATTAACAATGTTTGAGGGAATTTTTGGTAATTAATCTAAAACGAAAAAAGTTTTAGCGAAAAATAGTTTTTAGCAAAAAATATATGTTAACACAAACACAAACACAACAAGACAAGACAAGAGTCATAGTTTTAACTAGTGCAGTCACAACACGAGTCTTAATTCTAGCACGAGTACGGAAAACGTGAGTTATGATTTTAAGGAGAACTATACGACACAAAATATATTTTGTATTGAAAATAAATATAAACATAAGGATTTAAATTTTATTTTTTAAAATTTATAATGAAAAGTTAATATTGTTTTCAAATAAAATATATGTTTTTGACTTTTTTTTTTAAAAAAATTGTAACCCCCTTTTTTTTTATATTAAAGAAGTTTTTAAAACAAAATTTTTTTATTTTTATTTTTAATAATTTTTTTTTATTTTAACAAAACTATTTCTTTTTATAAAAAAATAGTTAATAATAACAATTTTTTTTTGTGCCTCAAGTTAATAGTAGACTTTATTTTTTATTTATGTGTATAAGTGAGATAGAAGGATAGATGAATTGATATAAGGGTATATGGATCTTTTGAGAAGATAATGGAGTGTTAGAAGAATGTGTAAGCGTGGCAATGGCCCTACCCATACTCTTTTATGATAAAGTAAAATGTGCATACCACTATTACTCTAGAATATTTTGTTTTATTAATAGTGAGGAGCATCTCAAAACTATCAGTAGGATATATATCATGTTTAGCATAGCGCAATAAAATATTTAGGTTTGTTTGATATATAACATTTGTTAATAGTCAATGCAGTCACACACCCACACACAATGAATGAGATAGAAGTATCTTTAGACTTTTGCCCTATTTATTTTATTTAAAGATCATTTCATGGATTTGAATGGCGCATGTCAATGATTCCTAGGTGAAGATGATGAAGAAGGTGAGTATTGTCTATGTTGATCTATATTTTCTTGGTTGAATCTATTTTATACTCTAAAATGCAATTCACGATTTTAATTTTCCTTTTCACAGAGGTTGCCATGTGGCACTGTCCCTTTGTATTTCTTTTCTCACCGCCTTTTCATGTCTGTATGTCCTTTTATTTACCTATCATTCCTTTGCATTCCTTCTACAACATTAGATCTAACCACACATCCTCACTCCCTTCTCTTTTTGTCGTTCCCTCTCCCCCACCCCTCCATTAACCGACGACCCCCGAGTTTAACTCCATATATACCCCAATCCTTCAATGATTTCACAGGATACTTTTGTAGTTAACTCAACTCATTGATTCTTTGAGATTTTTGGTTTCAATATATTTGTAGTTAACTCAACTCAATCAATGATTTCACAGGATACTTTTTGTTTTATAAAATAGGTAATGTCTTGAAAACCATTGATTTTTTTATAAGTTCTTCAGATTCTTGAAGCATTTCCCTATGAGGTATATTTCTAATAATAACTTGATATGTTTAGTTGTCTCACTACACCAAAAACAACAATTTATCACACCTTGATATTAAAAATCTGGCAGAGTTTAAAATTGTGCCAAATTCTGGCACAGTTTAATGACAATCTGGCACACTTTAAAATAGTGCCAAAATTTCGTACTGTTTAAACGTGTACCAAAATTCAATACACTTGACTAAAATATAAATAGTCTAAAAAAAATATTCATCCTTCCAAATTTTTGTGTCCCGCTCTCTCTCCTCTCTCAATTAGCTCTCTCGCGCGTCTCTCCTTCCTCTCGTATGTATCCCTTACACGACCTATTTTTTTGGTCTCGTATCTCTCTCTCTCTCTCTCTCTCTCTCTCTCTCTCTCTCTCTCTCTCTCTCTCTCAAGATGAACCTCAACTGCCCAACCATGGAGACAAGTGTTTGATTTGATTTTTGAGCAGTGGGTTTCTTCTTTTAATTTGGGCTTGATGTTTATTGGGTGCGATTTCGGGTTAGTTGTTTGTATAGAGGGTGAGAGCATTGTGGTGGTGGAGGCTAGGGCCAACAAAATGGGTTAGAGAAGATGATTACCCCACCGGAAGTTCAATCCCTAGTTTCGTTCCCTCGAGCGATGCTGGAGATGCCATCATGGCCAGGTGGCTCCAATCTAAGTGATTACAGCACCTGGCCTCGCCTTTGGTTTGCACTGGGATTGATCAACGTCTTCTTCCCAATCTCCTTATGTAGGTAATAATTTATATTCATGGCAATGCCCATTTGTTTGATGATGATATTGCATTTTACTAGGTGTTTGAATTGAGTTTTACCTGTTTCGTGATACCGATGTCGATTCCTCATTTGATTTTTGACATGAAATGAAACCCTACTCCGTATATTGTTGCTTATGTCAATTTATTTTTCTATTCTTCTGCAAGAGTTTGTGGAGTTATGTGTGCATTCCGTGTTTCGTCAGGGTAATGAGATTTATTAAATTTACGATTGATGGATCAAATTTTGATACTTATTAAAGGGTTATGGAGCACAATTTGTTGAAGAGAAACAGAGGCTTTTCAAACTAATGAGAAATCTCAATTTTAATGGTGAATCTGGTTCTGAACCATAGACTTCTACTGCCCAAAGTTCCATTGGGTTTGCTGTGTCGGATGATCTTTATTCGTCTAACTTCATGCGGGATTTGGGAGCTGGGCTTTTGGATTTGCATGCTATGGATGACACATAGCTTTTATCCGAGGTATGCAAATGTAATTGTCTTCATTTTTTACTAATAATATTTGTCCAAGTAAATCTTGCTAATTGAGATTTAATGTTTTTTTAAATGGATAAGAGCATTTATCATCCCTTCATCATAACGAACTATCCAGACTTGGTGGGGTTTCTTTCTAAATTGGTACCTGAGCCTAAAGAACCTCTTATATAATCATTTATTGGTCACCTCAGAATTGCGTAGACCTTACTAGGCCTTCTCCACTCGGCCCCCAGGTTAGCATTCTTGGCTTCCAAAGAGAACCAAATCCTAAACATCCATCGAGGTCTGACCGTCAACTGATTAGATTCTTATTCTTCTCAATATTTATTTTAAAACCCAATTAATGGCTTAGCGAACAGATAAGCAGGTAGATTTTTCATTTTCGGATACATCAATCCCGAGCACCAAATTTGGTCCGTCATGAGATTGAGCGATTAGACTAGAAGCGAGGAAGCTAACATCATCGAAAAACAAAAAGAAAACATTAAGGACAACCAAAATAGTAATTATAATGTCATCCATCATGTAAAAGGCTATATTTATTTAGTATGATGTATCCAAACATGCAAAAGGCTGTATTTACAATTTATTATTTGATCACTTTGATCTATGAATTTCTATCTTTTGATGCCATCGTCTGAATGTTTGGCCAGCAACTCTAATTAGTATTCATGTATATATTTATTCAGTATACCATTAGTATTGAACATTAAATACAAAAGATATAGCTATTGAACATTAGAATTCATGTTCAATAGCTGTGTATTTTCTATTAGTAATCTACATACCTTAATACATTTGACATGGTTTCATTGTTATTAAGATTTTGTTCTCTTTTATTTGCATAAGACAATGTATAATATGGGATAAGATTTAAGTAGTGCGAGTGAGTGGAAAAATGCCTACATATTGCACCAATGTATGCCTTGGTGAGACATTTGTGTGATTCTTGGATTATAGATAAGAGACACCTGAGTTGAAGTGGGGCCTAACTTTAATGCGTTTTTGGATTTATTTACATACGGGGGAGGAGCATTGCCGAAGGCGAGGGATCAGTGGAAAACTGGCATTGGAAATTGTACGCATTACTTCCTATTTGTTTTATTAGTACTTATACTTTGTTAGGTTTATTTGAGTTTAGGTTAATTTTTAGTTAAGCATCAGCTTATTGGATTTGTTACAAAGTAGCCAATTTCATAAATTGAATATGAGCAATGTGTGTCTTTGTGTGTGTGTGTGTGTGTGTGTGTGTGTGTGAGAGAGAGAGATGGGGAGAGAGAGAGAGAGAGAGAGATAGAGAGAGATACATATAGAGAAATAGGTGGTTTGGTTATTAAGGGTAATGCGGTGAACAGGGTTAGAGGTTGGGGGTTTGGCGACGCTTTTTTACGAGTTGGGTGAATATGAGATTTGTCGAGTTAATTATTTATTTACAGTATGTTTGTTTAAATGCTTGACGGAGTTAAAGTTTTGTTAAAAATACAATTCCTTTGGGCATGTAGGACTCTGATAACACATCTTTGGTTTTGTATGAAACACATGATTATGGTATTATTTGTGTTGCATACAAAATCCATGTTTTAAGATTAGGATACGCTCTAAATAGTTCATAAATAGTTTTCGCAAATAGTTTTCGCAGGGGTTTATATGAACAAGTTTCATCTTTGAGTATTTAAGATATGCCTCTGTTTATAAATAGGGGTTATATAAACTGTAATATAAATAGGATATATCGTGCTCATAAAAAAACATGACTCATGGTTTGACCTTAATAGTGCCATCCTAAATGGATCACTGCATAACTATGGATGTTTCCCTTATTTTATTCAAGCAGGTATAATGTACACATACTTTATTCAACTAACCAATTTTCCGATGCTTTTGTGAGTGTATCTCAAATTATTATATAAGTGAGGGTGTAATACGAAAGTTAAATAACATTGAGGGTAAAAGTAAAAAAAATATTCATATGTTTATTAATGTTTTCCTTATGTAGTTTGTACCAGAGATACGTAAGACGACGGAATCTATAGGCTTTATAGAAATCGACACAACGGTTCTAAAGGTTTGTAAAATTTTTTATGTTCATGTTTGATTGATTCATCTTGTGGTTATAGTTTCATAATTAAAGGACCTAGAAAGATAAAAACATACACGTTTAATAAAAAAATCATTTACTAGACATGAAAACGCTAATAATTGTAATGTGAACTTGAAAATATCTAGATTAGGCTTAAAAACAAGTTGTTAAAGGGAAAAAACCAAAACCAACCCCCAAATGGCCCCGTAAGAGGCACGAACACCTCGCTCGGGACCAATGTAACTTGTAGGAACTAACTGCATAGTCACGATTCTCCCGATTTGAGAATATGACGATAATTTGAAATACCTAAATTAGGCTTAAAAATAAGCCGTTAAAGGGTGGAAACCTAAACCAGCCCCCAAACGACACCGTAAGAGGCACGAACACCTCACACGGGACCAATGTAACATGTAGGAACTCATCGTGTAGTCACGAGTTTCTGCGGGTCAAAGCCAAATCTGTGGGATTAGGGTAAAGGTCTAATAACCGAGGCCAATTCTGACCTAAAGAGTGGTGATGATCGAGGGTTGAGGTCAATTCTGACCCAAGAGTGGTGACGAACAAGGACCGAGGTCAATTCTGACCTAACTTAGGTGACGATCCATGGCCGGGGCCAATTCTGACCCAAGAGTGGTGATGGCCTAGGACCGAGGTCAATTCGGATCTAACTCAGGTGATGATCCAAGATCGGGGCCACTTGTGACCTAAGAGTGGTGACGGCCGAGGACCGAGGTTAATTATGACCTAACTTAGCTGACGATCCAAGATCGGGGCCAATTCTGACCCAAGAGTGGTGACGAACGAGGACCGAGGTCTATTCTGACCTAACTCAGGTGACGATTCAAGACCAGGGCCAATTCTGACCCCGAGAGTGGTGACGACCGAGGACCGAGGTCAATTCTGACCTAACTTAGGTGACGATCCAAGAACGGGGCCAATTCTGACCCAAGAGTGGTGACGAACGAGGACCGAGGTCAATTCTGACCTAACTCAGGTGACGATCCAAGATTGGGGCCAATTCTGACCCAAGAGTGGTAACGACTGAGGACTGAGGTCAATTTTGACCTAACTCATGTGACGATCCAAGACCGGGGCCAATTCTGACCCAATAGTGGATAAAGATTGGATTTTGATTCTTCTGGAGAAAGATCTTTGTGATTTTGATCTGAGCTGGGGAGCTGATAGCTGGGGAAGCTTTTAGGAGACCTCGCAGGGGGTATAACCTATTTTGGGTGTTGTAAGAGAATTCCGTTGGGGAAGTGATCAGGTGATCCTTAGGGATCCTCCGGAGCTTTACTGGGAGGACTTTTCACTTGGTTTTTGAGGATTCCACTGGGGAAGAGGGGTTCCACTCAAGGGAACGCAAAATTTTCTTGGTGAAAAGGCTTTAAATCCTTTCTGGGATTTTTGGGATTTTTTGAGGATTTTTCGAGGCTTTCTGGTATTTTCTGGGAATTTCTGTACGAAATTTAAGGGGAGGTGCCGATCAACATAGTATGAAGGGTGCCATTCGGCAGTGGCATGGACTTTTGGGCTACCTCGGGAAGGTAAGGGGTCAGTGCCGATCGGTATGGTAGGGGAGGTGCCGATCGGCATGGCGCTTGGCATCCTATAAAAAAGGGGTGAATCCCCTCATTTTTTCACAGCTTCTTTTTCTTTCTCTCTCTCTGCGATTCTTCTGCAAATTTTTCTATCATTCCTTTCTTCAAGAAATGGCCGCTTTCGTGAGCACTGCAGTCTACCGGGAGTGGTTGGGCGAATGTGGAGTGGAGGGCTAGGGTGCCTCTTGCTTTAGGGAGTGAGAATTCCTTTGATGCATTTGAGCCTGTTGGGGATGAGCGAACCTTGTTATGGGAGCCATCGTGTCATCGCTCTTCGAGAGTGATCCCCGGCTGTTATGTAAGTAACCCGACCTTTGACGTTCTTCTCTTTCTGGTGATTTTTCTTTCTTGACTTTTGATGAGACTTTTCTTTTTACCAGTCTGATATTTCTTTGAAGAACATGCAGGCCCGCGGGACAATGGAGCATCTCCCACCTGTGGTGCGTTGGGTGGTCTCCTCAGCGGGTTTTGGGCAGTTGGCATCGGCGTTGGATGAGACGCCTCGATCGACAGCGGTCCTGTGCGCTTTGGGAGAGAGGTGGTGGGACACTACCCACACCTTTCATTTTGGATTCGGGGAGATGATGGTGACTCCCATAGACGTGAAACAACTGCTGGGGCTGGATTGTGATGGAGAGAAGATAGAGGTGGATCTCTCTTTACGGGTGAGACCGGAGGTAGTGCATGCGACACTTGGTGATGTAGGGAGGATAGTTTTTGGGGATTCTATCCGGCTGTCCCTGTTGAAGGATGTTCTATTGGGTAAGGAGATCGATGTGGAGGATGGGCTGCAAGTGAGGCAGATGGCTCGGTTATTCATTCTTCTAGTATTGGGAGGTTTCATGGTGGCGTCGAGCGGCGACGTCGTTCATTTGTGGTTTCTGCCGTACTTGAGGATGTTTTCGAACATCCCTTTCTATGATTGGGGGAGTCTTACCTTGGTGACCCTTTACTTTTCTCTGGATGCATTTAGTCGGTGCTGCCGACAGACCTTTACTGGAGCCACGTACCTTCTTGAGGTATTCTTCAGTTTGTTCATTTCTTTTCATGCATTCACATTTTCCTTTCATGCACTTGGATTTTCCTTTCATGCATTCGCATTTTCCTTATGCGTCTCTTTTTGCCTGTGAATTCAGACGTGGTTCTATGAGGTGATTGGGTGCAATACCCCGCTAATTGCTTCGAAGGACGACACTGTTGGGGACTTCTATCGATTATATCGATGGAGTAAGGCCAATCAACAGTCGAAAGGATCTCTCTCCCCGGAGGCGGTGCGTCAGGTCTTGAATGACCTGACCAGTGGTAGGGTAAGACTCTTTCCATTTTAATCTTGATGTTTTCTCCTTCTGATCTTGTATTGATTTATGCTCGCTCGGATATTTTCAGGTGACCTTTTACCCGTGGGGGATAACCATTCAGGATGTGGGGTCGACCGGGGAGAACGCGGAGATGAAGTGTTTACTGACGAACGAGTTCGGCCATTCCTGGTACCTCGGGGAGAGGGTAGTTCATCAGATTGCTGAGGAGGAGGTGGTGGTTCCACCCGCGCAGCCTCCTACGTCTATGAGGCTGGAGCGGCTGATGTCGGAGGATGAGAGGATCGCGGAGATGATCGGCGAGTCCTACTTTCTATACACCGATATGGTTGCGTCGTATGACTATATGGATTTTGTGATGAGTTGGTTGATGGCGCCCAGCATATATGATGCGCTGCCTTTTCCTCCGGCAGGTTCGAGTCGGGCGATGGGATCTTCCCACAGCGGTGGTGGTCCGTCGACATCTGCGGTGGTGGTGGCCTCAAAGGTCCCTTTTGTATGGCTGCATACCCCTTCATACAACATTCGGGGGGCTGATGGAGGGATGGTTCCTATGCTGCACCGTCCTCATGCGATGGATCCGGAGGAGTTGGGTTTGACAGAGAAGGTCCTTCGACCTGCGGTATACCTTTATGTTTCTCTTTTACTTTCTTTTATGTTTTGGTCATTTTTGCTTTGATACTGATTTGGCCTTTCCTTCCAGCAAGTTCGGGTGTCGACCACTTGGATAAGGGACATCAGAGATTGGATATCTTCAACGACTGCCCATATTCGGGATGCGATTCCTGTTCCTTCTTGCTTGGTGCAATCTGCTTCATCTGGAGAGGACTCGGGATCGGGTAGCAGTGGCGCATCGTCTCGCCGTAGGGGGAAGAGAGCATACCGCAGGGGTGGAAGCTCTTGAGAGATAGAGAGAGAGAAAGGATGTGGGTTCGGGCTGAGTCCAATTGTTTTTTCTTTTTCTTTTTATTTCCTGCAAAGATGATGTAACACAGAAAACAGATATATGCAATGCAATGGAATTTTTTTATTGTCTTTTATTTAATGATGAATGAATGCATGCACACGCGTTTTTTATTTTGCTGCTGAGATCGAAAAAAAGGAATATTTTTGAATTTTTTTTAAGGAAAGTTTTTTATTAAAGAGGGGAAATTTAAAGGGATTTTGTAATTCTGTTGAGAATATCAATTTATTTTTATTTGAGTTCTGATTTGATAAAAGAGGAAAAAGGGAAATTTTTAAAAATAGGGGATTGCCGATCGGTAAGCACCATGTCCTGCTTATCGACACTTTAGTCCAGTCCAATTACTTCAAAGCTTTGATTGGTACCCCCTTTGGTACTTTGTGGGGTAGGATTCTCTCCGATTTTTGCGGGGATTATGTCCCTTGTGAGGGTTTTCAAGTATAAAAAGGGGGAAGGGTGGAGTGTTTTCATCACACCTTTGCATTCTTACCTACTTGCCCACCATCTCTTAGCCTTGCAAGATAGATCTCCCTGGTGGCATTGAGTTTTCCAACTACCTCGAAGCCTTGGAAGCTATGTGCTCTTATAATGTTGACTACAATGCTTTCAACATGCGTCGAGTCTCCTTGTGGCGCAATCGGCCTCTTGAGTGGAACGTGTTGACAGCGGCGGTACAATTCTAGTACCCCGAAGACCATGTATTCCGCTTTGGGTTGGAAGAAGTTTGTCCTACCTACGAAGAATTTTCTACCATATTGGGTGTAAATCCTAGTGTTTTCGCAGCTTTGACCGAATTTTCCCACTCTCCCAGGGATTTATTGGCCGGACTTCTTCACATTTCGCCTTCGGCGGCTACATCATTGGTTACTGAAGGAATGATCTCCCTCCCGGCGGTTCTGTGGTTCATGCATTTACGGGAAGTAGGTGATGCTGGCTATGCTGGAGTCGTGGTTCTGGTCCTGGTTTCAAAATTTCTTTTGGGGAGGTGCAAGTGGACCCACAACTTGCAACCATTACTTCATGGATGTCATACCGTTGCAATCCTACGGCGGTGATATTAGCGGAGACTCTGAATGGCCTAGATGCCTGGAGAGAAGGCCGTTCGGACTTTTTGAAGGGTAGCCCTGTGATGGTGTTTATGTGGTTGTCTGAAAGATTCCACTTGGCGACTCCTTCGGAGTATCCCTTATCGGTCGTACCCAACTTCTTTTCGTGCTACTTCATCCGTGTTGGTTTGCATGTTTAGAACTGGGAGCATTGGCTTGTGGAGCATGGGGCTTGTGGTCTGTATTGGTTCGTTCCTTGGTGGGGGTAGTTGAAGCCTGTTATGGAGCTAGGAGAGTATTCATATGTGTGGCTGGTTGGTCTCAGACATACCTCTTTTTACTTCCCTTGGCAGCTTTTGCGCTAATTTGGCTGGGCGCAGGTCGTGCCCCCTCGAACCTCAATCTTTCCGGTAGAAGATTTGACTGAGCGCCTGCGTCTATTTCTTAGATCTCTGTGGGAAGATCGACGTCCGTCGACCCGTCCCTATTAGTCTGTCGGGAAGGTTTGGCATGTCCCCAAAGATATTATGAAGTGGTTGTGGAGGAAAGTAGTCAGCAAGATGTTGGCAGTGGAGACTGGACAAATATGGTTTGTTTTATCTGACTCCATGGAAGGGGGTGTTGTGGTTTTTTTGAAGATGGTTAAGGCTCATCGATCCATGGAATGTTTACGGTACTTTATTCAGGCAGGGGAAACTTGGGGTCCTCAGGATGTAGATGATGAGGGTGCAGGCTCCTATGGTAGATGTGGGTAGGACTCGTGGGGAGTTTATTTATGTAATAGGGAATGTATGTGGGGGTTTTAATTGGCTTTTTATGGTAGTAGGGAGAAGGGAGTTATCCGTTCCTTTTTCTTATGTAATCCGTACTGTAATTTCTTATTAATGAAATAAATAAGTTTCTGATCATCCAGCTGTGCCTTTCGATGAGTTTTATATTTTGAATTATCTATACTGATCGCTAAGGCATACATAATCCTTTTGTTCAAATCATTTTAGAATGAACCGCCGTTCTCGGAGGTAAGAAAAGAATAGTATTTTATGAAAAAAGAAAGGGGTCGCACTCATGTGAGGTGCATGAGCTGCCTACGTACCTCTGGGGTTTTTTGAAAACGTTTTAAACTCGTTTTTGTAGAGGATTAGGCCCACGTAGTTCTGGGTAGAGGGAAATGAATATTTTTTTGTTTTTTTAAGAATAGAAGGGGGATGAGAAGAGTCGTAGTGCACCAAGATTTCGGAGTAGGGGTAGAATTTCTTGAGACGGTCCAGATTGACAGGATGAGCCATCTCTTCCCCATCTAGGTCAGTGAGCATGGCGGCACCGCCGGATAAGATTTTCTTCACAATGTAGGGGCCACTCCAATTGGCTTGAATTTCCCTCTGGGGTCCCAGATGGGTTATATTATCTCCTTGAGGGCTAAATCCCCCTCCCAGACACCGCAGTCCTTGACTTTCTTGTTGAATGATCGCGCTATTCGACGATGGTACCCCTGTATGTGGTAAAGAGCTTTTAATCTTCTTTCATCTAGGAGGGCTAGCTCATCATGACGGCTTTGGCACCAGTCTTCTTCATAAACTTTTATTTCGAGCATGACGCGTAGCGACGGTATTTCTAGCTCCACGGGTAGGACTGCTTCCATGACATAGACCAGGGAGTAAGGGGTAGCCCCAGTAGAAGTTTGGATTAAGGTTCGATAGCCCCAAAGCGCGTATGGGATTCGGTCGGCCCAATCCCTATAACTTTCGAACATCTTATTGATGATGGCTTTGATGTTCTTGTTGGCGGCTTCAACTGCACCATTGGTTTGAGGTAGTTAGGGAGAAGATTTGTATCTTTGAATGCCATACTCGTTGACTAATTCTGTGACTTCTTCTTCGAAATGCAACCCGTTATCTGATACCAGCTTGTGTGGGACCCCATATCGGCAGATGATATTTTTCTTAAGGAATTTGGCCACTTTCTTGACATTCAATACTGCGTATGACTCAGCCTCGAGCCATTTGGTGAAATAATCAATGGAAACCAGGATGAACTCATGTCCGTTTGAAGCCTTTGGTGTAACCTTCCCTATGATGTCGATACCACAGGTGGAGAACGGTCATATTATATAATTCTCGCGGAGGCAAGTGTTAAAGATTGGAGAATTATTGGCATTTGAGGCACCTCCGAACATAGGCGATGCAATCCTGGATCATGGTGGTCCAGTAGTAGCCCTGTCGGATGATCTTCTTGCGAGCATGTGACCATTCATGTGGGGCCCACATTCCCCGCTGTGGATTTCTCCATTGTTTTCTCAATCTCAGCTCCTGCGATGCAGTGTAGATGAGTTCCATTGAAATTCCTCTTGAGTAGAGTGTTATGACAGATGATGTACTGGGCGACCAGTCTTCGGAGTGTCATTCAATCTTTCTTGTTGGAACCCTCGGGATACCTACCATATTTGAGGAGGCACCATATATCATAGTACCAATAATCGGCTAGTTCAGGATCTTCGATGGAGATAAGCTCAATATGGTAGCAATGGGTCGATTTGTCTTGCTTTTAAACTAGGAAGGGGGTCATTGTTATTCCTTCGGGCATGTCGACCATGGAGGCCAAGGTGGTGAGAGCATCAACTAGGTTATTCTTTGCTCAGGGTAGGTAATGGAAGGTGATATCTCAGAATCAGGAAGCTAACTCTTCTAATTGGGCATGAAAGGGTTGGAGCTTTTCGTCCTTGACTTTCCACTTTCTGAGCACTTGACCGATGATAAGGGCAGAATCCCCATAGACATTAAGGTATTGAATACCTTTCTTGAGAGCAACCTTGAGGCCCACTGTGCATGCCTCATATTCCGTCATGTTGTCGGTGCAAGGGAAATCCAATTTTATGGCGATGGGAGTGTGGGAGTCACCTGGGGCGATCAGGAGGATCTCAATGCCATATCCCTTTTTGTTCGGAGCGCCGTCAAAGAACATTTTCCATCGAAGGCGGTCTTGATCGGTGCAGAGGATATTTTTATCTTGGAATTCGGAGATCTGGACATCTGCTTCGTCTATGGGGTAATCGACGAGGTAGTTAGAGATGGCTCTTCCTTTAATGGATTTTCGTGTGACGTACACGATATCGAACTCGGTTAGGAGGATCAACCATCGGGCCATTCGACTGGATAAGGCGGGTTTCTCAAGCAGGTATTTGATGGGATCCATTCGGGATACAAGTTTGATGGGGAAGGCGAGCATGTAGTGTCATAACTTTTGGCTGACCCAGACAAGTGTGACACATGCCTTTTCTAAAGCAGTGTAGTTCACCTCGTACCTGGCCAATTTTCAACTGGCGTAATAGATGGCTCTTTCCTTGCGGGAGTCCTCAAGGTATTGGGCTAGCAACCCCAACTGCATTGTCGGTTATGGTTAGGTATAGGAGTAAAGGGAGACCAGACTGTGGCGGCATGAGCACTGGGGGTTGGATTAGGTATTATTTGATTAGGTCAAAAGCTTCTTGTCATGCCTCATTCCAAACCTTGGTTGAATATTTTCGGAGGAGCTTGAAGATCGGTTCACAGATGGAGGTTAGCTGGCTGATGAACCGACTGATATATTATAATTTCCTAAGAAAACCTCGGACTTCTTTCTCTGTTCGGGGCGGTGGCATCTTAAGTATGGCCTTCAGCTTTGCAGGATCTACTTCTATCCCCTTTTCTTCGACCATGAATCCCAAGAGTTTTCCCTTTGTAACGCTGAAAAAACACTTATGTTGATTAAGTCGCATCTGATACCGTGGCAGTCGTTTAAAGAACTTCAGGAGAGCGAGAACATGACCTTCTCTAGTTTTGGACTTGATAATCATATCATCCACATAAACCTCGACCTCCTTGTGGATCAGATCGTGCAGGATGGTTGTGGCAGCCCTTTAGTAGGTAGCCCCATCATTCTTGAGACCAAATAGCATGACGGTGTAGCAAAAGGTTCCCCATGGGGTAATGAATGCGGTTTTTTCTTGGTGGTTGGGGTGCATCTTGATTTTGTTGTATCTAGAAAACCCGTCGATAAAAGACTTGAGAGCATGACTGGCTGTGTTATCCACGATCATGTCGATATTGGGTAGCGGATAATCATCCTTTGGAGAAGCCTTGTTTAAATCTCGGTAGTCTACACACATTCGAACCTTCCCTTCGGATTTCGGTACAGGTACAATATTGGCTAGCCATGTGGGATATTCGATCACCTGAATGAAACCCACGTTTAACTATTTGACCACCTCTTCTTTGACCTTGAGCGTCCATTCGATGCGGAGTTTTCTCAATTTTTATTTAACCGGCTTGTAATCTGGGAGAGTGTGGATCTCGTGTTGAGCTATTTCAGGATCAAAGCTGGTCATATCATCATAGGATCATGCGAATACATCTACGAACTCCTTCAGCAATTCTTCGAGTTGTGCGTGCTCATGCTCGTCAAGGGTGGCCCCTATTCTAATCTCGCGCAGTTGGCTACTAGATTCGAGATTAATAACAACAGTCTCTTCTTCATTAACTTGAATACGATTATGTTGTTTATTATTAACCTTATGTAGATCAGTTAAGAATTGTTCATTTATAAAATCATCATCATTAAAAGTTTGATTAGAATTCAAGCAGTTAATGTAAAGCACAACAAGATACTCAAAATCTTCATTTATTTCATTGATAGGAAAAATAGCATTGAGAACCTCATCAAAAGAGGTCTCGATTACATTTGAGCAAGGATAGACAACAGAAGAAGAAATAGGGTAAACATTGGGGTTAGGGGAGATTTCAAGGGGTAGAACTGGCGCAGCATGCCAGTTGAGGAGATGAATATTAGCAGCTTTAATCAGACGGGATGGGTCCATTGATGTAGTGCCTAAATGAACCATGCAGAGTGTCAACCCCAGTATCTGTAAGTTGAAGGAATCTTCAGAATCTCTTTCCTCAGTCTCTTTGGTATCTTTGATGAGCGCTTGTACCTGGTGTGGGAAACTTTTGGCCCATGGGTAGCTGTCTTAGAAAAAAATCTCATTCCCGGCCTCATCTTCTTGTCTGTGTGGTCATACCATGGTTCTGGAAAACCTCAAAAGGGGAAGTCCTCGCCTTCTTTGATGAATCGTCCATTTAAGGAGTCTCCTGAGAGAGTTTGGATACAGTCTAATCTTCTCTTTGGTCGAGATTGGCGGATCATTATGAGCTCTTGTTCTGATGGCTGATACCCTAAGTCGCAAGGAGGGAAAGCTTTCTTCAGTTCGAGGTGATTAAGTATCCCTTGCTGCCTTTACCCTAGCCCCAGTCCGGGCATGAAGTGCATATTTCTGAACATCTGAATCACATTGACATTGTCGTGAGGGTCATATTCTGGACAAACCCTTTCTTTGAAACCGTCCCCTGCCGGGAGTAGGAGTGGTTTAACTCGAAATCCTGACAGGAGCATATCATTTGACCCGTGTTGTATCTCAAGAATTGTACTGCTGGTGCTTGCACCCCCGACATTTTCGTCGTCGCCCAAAATGGTGATGACTTTCCCGTCGGTGAAGAACTTTAATTTATGATGGAGTGAAGAATACACACCCTTGATATTGTGGAGCCAGGGTCATCCGAGCAACAGGTTGAAATAAGTCAGGATGTCTATGACTTGGAATTTAACGATAGGGATTATAGGTCCAACCCCTATTGTAAGTTGTATGGACCCCATCACCTCACGACGGGTATTATCGTAGGTACGCACAGCGAAGGAGGTTGGAGAGAGGTCACTTTCTTTCAGGAATAAACACTTGAAGGTTCTCAATGGAAAAACATTCAAGGCGGATCCATTATCGATAAGAGAGAGTGGCACGGCCTTTCCCATAACTTCGACGGAGATATTAAGTGCATGATTGTGATTCGGCCCAATTCTGGTGATTTCTTCTTCAGAAAATGATAGCATTCGGGTAGAGCTCAAGGATCCGACCAGATTTATCGCTTCTTCTGGTGTGGTAGATGGAGGAACTATGGGTCCAGTGAGTAATTTGATTAAAGCATTTCTGTGTAGCTGGGAAGACATGAAAAGTCCCCATAGAGTGATGTTAGCTTGGGTTTTCTTCAGTTGATAGAGGATCTTTCTCTCCTCGATGGTCATCTTTGGCATAGGAAGGTTTTCAACGCCCTTCCCCTTGTCATTTGCTGGTAGCGAGCTGGGAACCTGGTAATGTGATTTACTGAAGAAGGAAAGAACATGAATCTCATTTCCTCGTCAATCTCAGGTTGTGCTGCCACCCTATTTATTTCTCCGAGGAGTTCTTCAAATGATATCATCCCACATATGTCGGCTACTGGGCCTGCTCTTCCTGAAGCTTGTTCTTCACTCGAATCTTCAAATTTTTTCCCCTATTCGGTGGCAATAATTTTGTCTTTCCATGTAAAGTCGATGCATCCCAAATTTCAAGGGCTTCTTCATACTGGTCCTCCCATTCTGTGGGGACATATGTGATTTAAGGGACCAAATGCCCTTGTAGTTTCAAGGTGCCAAGTAACCCGGTGATACTGCAAATGCTATTAGTTTGCTCGAATAATTATGCCATAGTGTGGACAACATCATCTAGGCTGACTTCGTCGGTTGGTATCACCCACTTGTCTGAATGTTGGGCCCATTTTCGTGCCTCCAAGAACAGTGTGCTGAATTTCTGGCAATCGATGACCATTTATGAGAGAAATTTTATCCCGAACTCTAGGAGTTGGTTTAACACCTCTGACAATTCCATACTTCTATTTTTAGAACGGGTATGGACATCGATGCATGCTTTGGTAAGGAGTGACAGTACCTGATCAACGAGTCTAGTAGGGTGTAGGTGGAAATATGGGCAAATTTGAAGAGGTTTAGGAGAGTATATGGGTGTGATTTGAGTTGAGGGATCAAAATATAGGTTTTCTTCTAAGAAGATGGCATTGGCATGATTTGGTAGTGGGTTGTGAGTAGTGTTTGGCTTAGGATTGGCTGGTGGGGCGATGGTACCCCGGTCAATGAGATTTTGGATTATCATCCGAAGGTGAAAGCATTGGTGGGTGGTATGGCCGGTAGTTTGGTGGAAGGCGCAATTAGCATCGGTCTTGAAATTTCTCAGGAGTGGATTTGTCAACGGACGTGGATCCAAGGGTTTGACGAGGATTCGACTTAACAGGGCTTGATAAACATTGGAGAGGGGAGCATGGAGTTCAGTGTATTCCCTTCGGATGGGGGCAGGACAGCTTTCTGGTGCCCATAATGTAGTTGGTTGAGAGATGTTGTTGATGGTTGAGACTGTAGCACTGGCAGGCTTGTCATACATTCTAGGGGTGAATTGTTCGGACAACTTTTTTTGGTTCAACCTCTGTTTTAACGAGGCTTTCCTCGATTTCCACTCCAGCCTCTCAGAGATCTCGGAAGTGGGGATAGTATTGTCCTCCCATCGTCGCTCGGACATGGGCAAGAATTTTTTCTTCACTATGTTGACCTGTTCTTCCTCGGATGGCCGATTAGTCATGGTAGCTGCTTACGCCCTCCACCGGGTTATGAAGTTACTGATTGATTATCCAAGATTCTGTTTGAGCAGCTCTAAATCACGACGGGTGACCTTAAGCTCTTCATTGTATTTATATTGCGACATGAATTCTTGGTCTACATCCTCCTAGCTACGAATTCTAGATTCCTCAAGAGATAAAAAAACATCAGAGGGCACTATCCTTCAAAGTTTGCTGAAACAATTGGGCCATCACTACTTCAGAAGCCCCTAGTAGAGTCATGGAACGATGATAACTGCGAAGATGAACAATTGGGGATCCACTCCCTCCGAACTTCTCGATATTTGGCATCTTGAACTTCTTGGGTAACCTTGCTTTAGGATAAGGAGACATGTGTGTGTAGTCCATGTAATTCCCAGAGATCCTGACTTGGTTAAACTTCTTGATGAGCATCTTGAGATCCTATTTGACTTTATTCAACTCCTTCTCCTTTGGATCAACGACCACAGGCAGGTTAGCCATAGGCTGGGTAATGTTTGGCATTAGAAGCTGGGCAGGCGACGGCCCATTGGCAGGAGGAGCATGTGGAGCGTGATGATATTATTCTGGAACCCAGATAGGCTCGGGTGGACACATAGCATGAGGGAATAGGGCCTCGGGATCTTGAGGAATAGGAACTTGGTTTCGTTGCATCTCTCGAACCTCGATTCGGAGGTTGTCAATCTTAGACACGAGCTGAGCTAGGACTGTCGTCAGATCCGGCTGTATGACTGGTGCTTGATTTGTATTCTCCATAGAAGATGGAAGGATTCTGGACTCGGAAGAAGTATTAGAAGAACGGATGAAACTCTGGGGTGATTTTACTGAAGACCGAAGCCAATAGGGAGCCGGGCCAAGGGCTTGGGATCGACCTGAGAAGGCGTAGGATGAGATTTATTTTTAAGAAAAAAGGAAGAACTATTTTTGGATTTTCGATAAAGAAGGGAGAAATGTTTTTGGATTTTTGATAAAGAAGGGAGAAATGTTTTTGGATTTTTGATAAAGAAGGAGAAAATGCTTTTGGGAGACGGAACTTAGCATGATTATTATGATTATTATGTTTTCACTTGTATTTAATTCTCCTAAATGCAATGCCGGATGGGACCTGAGCCTGGAAAAGTGGGGGTCTTAATATATGCAAAGCTACGGTTTGGATTTGTAACCAGGCTCATGGATAGGGTCCCATTTTAAAAATGCGCGAAAATTGGGCAGCAGGCCGACCCGAAATTTCGACAGAGTTTTGGGTTAAAACCGGCAATCTAAAGTGGGTGTCCTAGGTTTGACACCTATATGTGGGTATGCAGTTGGTTGGGTAAATCGGCATGGGTTCCCCCCTTTGGCGTGACTTCCACGATATACGTCTTGCTCTTGTGGGCAATTGGTACGTGTGGACAAGCCATTTGATATACCTGAGTGTACGTGAATTGCCTCATCATATACCTCATGAGGACGGTACGTGTGAGAGGGAATTCGATATACTCGATGTATGTGAATGAATTCCCTGCGATATACCTCCCGTCATGACTTTGATCAAGCGGTATGATGCGGGGGAACCGTTCGATATACGTCGAAGGTACTTGGTCAATGGAAGGTGAGAGTCATATCGCTTAGGCTAACTGCGACCTGCCGAACCAACGCCCATCATGAAGTGACCCTCCAGTTATTGGGTAAAATTTGGTCAATATCAATGCTCTTTGGTGATGTTGTGTGAATCATGCATGATTCTCTTATTGGTATCTTATGATGAGAATGCCTTTTCTTGATTATGCCAGACAGGGAGCAAAGTACACGTACCCCAAAAGGTACACCAAGTATGGATGGGTGATTCGTGCAACATGGGGATATACATGTGATCCTAGGTGCACGTGGTGTAAAGTGTACATGGAGAAATTTCTACAAGTGTGTGAACATAAGCATAAGCATGGGATACATATGAGAAAGGGGAACATGCAAATATGGGGGAAACATAAGAAAATATAGCATTCATGTAAATAGAGTCAAGCCCATAAACAAAACACATATCCCCAGTAGAGTCGCCACTCTGGCTATCCTCGATCCTCGCCGTGCGGGCGGGCGCGTGGAGGAAAGGATCCTTCGGGTCCCGCGCGTCCCTCTCGGGAGCGCTTCTGCCACGTCGTTTGAGATGTGGTGTAAAAATGTAGAGAGATTCAGAGTCGCTAGTCTATTTTACTCAAAACAGACAAAAGAAAAAGGGGAAGCCACCCCAAAGGATGGCATCCAAAGACATACTGGTGCGTACGAAACCAAGATGATTCGAGAAGGGTTCGGAGGCTTAGTTAGGAAATGGGAAGGTGTTAGGCACCTATTCCTCCCTTTCGGTCTCTCATGAATATTTGTTATTTTCCTTTTGTTTCCCCCCGTGATATGTGTGCATGTGTATATATAGAATGGAGGTAGGAATCCTCGACTTGTATCATGGAAGATATAAAGCGAGTCAACCGTAGGAAGATATAAGAGTAATATTAGAAAAATAATATTTACGCGATTACCCCTACGTTGATCCTTATAATGAAACGATAACGCATATGGAGTAATGCGTCACTAAGGTCAAGTATATAGAATAAAAAGAGAATGGATTTAGAGAAGATAGAAAATGAGAGAAAAAGTGAGGAAAAAGGACTCGAGTCTCGGGTTTTACCCCGAGACGCCTACGTAGCCTATAGAGGCATCAAAGTCCACGTAGTTCGCATACAAAATGAGGGGTGGGGTTTATCCCATAAATCCAAATGGGAAATCTCTTATTTTTAAGTGTGTGTGTGTGTGTAGAAAAAGTGTTTTAGTTGTGAGAAAAGTGTGCAAAAAGTGTGAGAATCCCTACTTGGAATTTATGAGCAAACCCTCTTTATCTTGTTTTTTGGGTTTTATGAAAATAAAAGATGTACAATAATACTAAATAAAAAGTATATTAAGATGTGTGAGATGAGATAATAAAAGTGCTAAATAAGAAAACAAGTTATTGGGAATTTAAGAGAATTTAAGAGAGAGTTTGAGAAAGTTGGACCTTCTTGAAGATCTTGAGCTTGATCTTGAATGTTGGAGAGCAGCCCTTGAACTTGGATTATGATGGAGAGTGGCTAATTCACCAAGTTTGATGAAAAGGATGATGAAAAGTGGAAGTAAAAAAGGGATTTGGAACAGGGGTGGCAATTTGTGTGCGTCGTGTCGTGTTTGGGTCGTGTCATGTCGGGTTCGTGTCAAGTATTAGTCAACCTTAACCTGACCCATTTAACTAATCGTGTCACATGAGCAAACACTAACCCAACCTATTTATTATCATGTCGTGTTCAGGTTGACCCGCATAACCCATTAAGTAAAATATAAAAAAAAAAATTCTTCTCTCTTAACCAATCATACCAATCATAGGCCTACAATAACTTAAATTTAATTAATTTCAACTTCTTTCAACACATAAATAATTTATCATCCGATTCTCCATGAATTTTATAGAATGCATATCAAGATATATAAATTATCTAATATATTCTCCATAAAATACGAGTTAAGCGGGTTTATTCGTGTCATTTTCGAGTTATACGTGTTTGACACTAACTCAACCCGTTTATTATTCTTGTTGGCGGATCATGTCATATTCGGGTTCATGCCAAGAAATCGTCAACCCTAACCCGCTAACTTCGTGTCAAGTTCGTGTCAGGTTATCGTGTCGTGTCAAAAATTGCCACCCCTAATTTGGAAGTTGAAATCACGCTGCCTTCGAGAGAGGTTTCTTGGATTCGTTCAGAGAGATTTTTATCAGATCTGGGCTCTCCTTGCAAATGAGGTGAAGGCCTTATTTTATAGGCCCAGGTAAGTGCCGATCGGCATAGACCTGTTCCTACCTATCGGCAGGTGCTGATAGGCAAGGTCTAGAACCTTCCATTTAGCAGTGCGCTTCAGGCTTTTTTGGAAAATCGACCGCCGATGGCAAACCGTTGGTCAGAATCGTGCACGAGGCATACCGTTGGAAAGGTAATTCAGAAACCTTTGAAAGTCCTTTGGACTGCTCCAGGGTTCAGGAGTTAACTTTTGGTTAAATATGGCTCGGAAGCATTTATCGGTCCATTGGACGGGGAATTGCTGGGACGCAAACGGATCATTCGTCCGCATGGTAAGCCCGAATCGCGCATAGGGTGGATCGTTGGAAAGGTTAGGAGATGTACTTCAACATTCCAAAGAGTTTGACCACGTTTGGAGAGCTGACTTTAGTCAACTGGGCCTGGGAAATATTTGGTGACCTCCCGGAGTCAAACGAATCGTTCGTCCTCATGGAAAGTCGGAATCGCGCACGGGACGGACCGTTGGAAAGGCTATTCAGTGTCTTTCGAAGATTCATTCAGCCCCTATTGAGTTGAAGAGTTGACTTAGGTCAAACAGAGCCCGGGAGTGCCCGGTGGCCTCTGGGTCAAGTTTCGGACGCAAACGGATCGTTCGTCCGCATGGTAAGTCAGAATCGCGCACGGGGCGGACCGTTGAAAAGGGTATTTAGTGCCCTTCGAAGATTCATTCAGTCTCAGTCGAGACGAAGAGTTTGAATTTTAGGTCAAACTGAGTCGGGGAGTTCCCGATGGCCTCCAGGTCAGTACTCGGGACATAACCTGGGTTTATGGTGATGAAGGGATGTACTAGGGACCTAAGGAAAGTTAGGGGGTAACAGAATGGGGTGTCTACAAATGTAACTTGTAGGAACTGATCATGTAGTCACAGGTCTCCCGATTTGAGAAAATGATTATAATTTGAAAATATCTAGATTAGGCTTAAAAACAAGCCGTTAAAGTGTGAAAACCTAAACAAGCCCCCAAATGGCCCCGTAAGAGGCACGAACACCTACTATAGGACCAATGTAACTTGTAGGAACTGGTCACGTAGACAATGGTTTCCCGATTTGAAAATATCTAGATCAGGCTTAAAAAAAGCCGTTATGGGGTGAAAACCCAAACTAGAACCTAAGGGGCTCATAACAGGGACAAATACCTTGCACGGGACCAATATAACTTGTAGGAATTGACCACATAGTCGTGGGTCTCCCGAATTGAAAATACGACGTTAATTTGAAAATATCTAGATTAGGCTTAAAAATAAGCCGTTAAAGGGTGAAAACCTATACCAGCCCCCAAATGGCCCCGTAAGAAGCACGAACACTCGCACGGGACCAATGTAAGTAGTAGGAACTGATTGTGTAGTTACGGGTCTCCCGATTTGAGGAAATGATGATAATTTGAAAATATCTAGATTAGGCTTAAAAATAAGTCGTTATAGAGTGCAAACAAAAACCCGCCCCCCACGGGGCCAATGTAACTTGTAGGAACTGAATGCGTAGTCGTGGGTCTCCCGGTTTGAGAATATGACGATAATTTGGAAATATCTAGATTAGACTTAAAAACAAGTCGTTTGAGGGTGAAAACCCAAACCAGCTGCCAAACGGCCCTGAAAGAGGCTCGAACACCTTGCACGGAACCAATGTAACTTATAGGAACTAATCGTGTAGTCGCGGGTCTCCTGGTTTGAGGAAATGATGATAATTTGAAACTATCTAGATTAGGCTTAAAAATAAGCCGTTAAAGAGTGAAAAACTAAACCATCCACCAAACGGCCTCGTAATAGGCACAACCACCTTGTAGGGGACCAATGTAACTGGTAGGAACTAACCGTGTAGTCCGGGTCTCCCGGTTTGAAAATATGACATTAATTTGAACATATCTAGATTAGGCTTAAAAATAAGTCGTTATAGGGTGAAAAACCATACCAGCACCCAAGGGGCCCCGTAAGAGGCACAAACACTCGCACGGGATCAATATAACTTGTAGGAACTGATCGCGTAGTCACGGGTATCCCGATTTGACAATATAATGATAATTTGGAAATATCTAGATTAGGCTTAAAAATAAGGAGTTAAAGGGTGAAAACCAAAACCAGCCCCCAAATGGCCCCATAAGAGGCACGAACACCTCGCACGGGACCAATGTACCTTGTAGGGATAGATTGTGTAGTCTCGGGTCTCCCGGTTTGAGAAAAGGATGATAATTTTAAAATATTTAGATTAGGCTTAAAAATAAGTCATTAAAGAGTGAAAACCTAAACCAGCCCCCAAACGACCCCATAATAGGCACAGACACCTCGCAGGGGACCATTGTAACTTTTAAGAACTGACTGCGTAGTCGCGGGTCTCCCGATTTGAGAATATGATGATAATTTGGAAATATCTAGAATAGGCTTAAGAATAAGCTGTTAGAGGGTGAAAACCCAAACCAACCACCAAACGGCCCCGTAAGAGGCTCGAACATCTCGCATGGGACCAATGTAACTTGTAAGAACTAATCGTGTAGTCGCGGGTCTCCCAGTTTGAGAAAATGATGATAATTTGAAACTATCTAGATTAGGCTTAAAAGAAAGTCGCTAAAGAGTGAAAACCTAAACCAGCAACCAAATGGCCCCGTAATAGGCACAGACACCTCGTAGGGGACCAATGTAACTTGTAGGAAGTGACCGCGTAGTCGCGGGTCTCCCAGTTTGAAAATATGACGTTAACTTGAACATATCTTGATTAGGCTTAAAAATAAGCCGTTATGGGGTGAAAACCCGAACCACAACCTAAACGGCCCCGTAAGAGGCACACACACCTATCATGGTACCAATGTAACTTGTAGAAACTGACCGCATAGTCGTGGGTCTCCCGATTTGAGAATATGACGATAATTTGGAAATATCTAGATTAGGCTTGAAATAAAGCCGTTAGAGGGTGAAAACCCAAACCAAATGCCAAACGGCCCCGTAAGAGGCATGAACACCTCGCACGGGACCAATGTAACCTGTAGGAACTAACTGTGTAGTCATGGGTCTTTCGGATTGAAACTATGACATTAAATTTGAAAATGTCTAGATTAGGCTTACAATAAGTCGTTAAAGGGTAAAAACCCAAACCAGCCACCAAACGGCCCCGCAAGAGGCACGAATAACTCACAAAGGACCAATGTAACTTGTAGGCACTGATCGTGTCATCGCGGGTCTCCCAATTTGAGAAAATGATGATAATTTGAAAATATCTATATTCGGCTTAAAAACAAGTCGTTAAAGGGTGAAAACCTAATCCAGCCCCAAATGGCCCCGTAATAGGCATTAACACCTCGCAGTGGACCAATGTAACTTATAGGAATTGGCCGAGTAGTCACGGGTGTCCCATTTTGAAAATATGATTTTGATTTGAAAATATCTAGATTAGGCTTGAAAATATGTCATTATCGGGAGAAAACCCAAACCAGTCCCAAAGTGACCCCGTAAGAGGCACACACACATCGCACGGGACCAATGTAACTCGTAGGAACTGACTGTGTAGTCACGGGTCTTCTGGTTTAAGAATATAATGATAATTTAGAAATATCAAGATTAGGCTTGAAAACAAGCCCTTTGAGGGTGAAAACCCAAACCAGCCGACAAATGTCCCCGTAAGAGGCATGAACACCTCGCATGGGACCAATGTAACTAGTAGGAACTGACCGCGTAATCATGACTCTTCCTGTATGAGAATAAGATGGTAATTTGAAAATATCTAAATTAGGCTTAAAAATAAGCAATTAAATGGTGAAAACCCAAACTAGCTCCCAAATGGCCCCGTAAGAGGCAAGCACACTCGCACGAGATCAATGTAACTTGTAGGGTCTACCGGTTTGAGAATATGATATCTAGATTAGGCTTAAAAACAAGTTGTTTGAGGGTGAGAATCCAAATCGGCCCCCAGACGGCCTCGTAAGAGGCAAAGACACATCGCACGGGACCAATGTAACTTTTAGGAACTGACCACGTACTTACGGGGGTCCCGATTTGAGAATATGATGACAATTTGAAAATATCTAAATTAGGCTTAAAAACAAGGAGTTAAAGGGTGAAAACCCAAACCAACACCCAAACGTCCCCGTAAGAGGCACGGACATCTCGCACAGGACTAATGTAACTTGTAGGAACTGACCGCGTAGTCACGGGTCTCCCTGTTTGAGAATATTTTAATAATTTGGAAATATCTAGATTAGGCTTAAAAATAAGCCGTTTGAGGATAAAAACCCAAACATCCCACCAACATCCCCGTAAGAGGCACGGACACCTCGCACGGGACTAGTGTAACTTTTAGGAACTGACCGCGTCGTCATGGGTCTTCCGATTTGAGAATAAGATGATAATTTAAAAATATCAAAATTAGGCTTAAAGACAAGCTATTAAAGGATGAAAACCTAAACCAGTCCCCAAATGGCCCCATAAGAGGCACAAACACCTCGCACGGGATCAATGTAACTTGTAGGAACTGACCGTGTAGTCACGGGTCTCTCAGTTTGAGAATATGATGATTGTTGATGTAAAAAATTAGATCACTCTAATAATTTAATCACAGATAAATAAATGAGACAAAGAATTTTAAAGTGGTTCTGCCTTATATGAATGGTCTACGTCCACTGTTATGTTATTGCTGAGTGATTGGGAATTCTCGATTACAAGTTCTATCAAGAAATTCACGTCCCTTTGAATGAGGGTGATACAAGGTATTTATAGCCCTTAGGCCGTACATGAAAGGGTGTTACATTAAATGATACACATATGAAAGGGTAATTCATTTAATGCTCTTCAAACGTGTGCGTCAAGATGATAAGCATTCAATGAATAGTTTAACTGTTGATTATCTGGCAATCAATGTTGCGGTCGAGATGCAGCTCGAACCACCTTAGTTGCTCGTCGTTCAATGGTTCCTCGGAGAGCTAGAGTTCCTCGGAGTATACTTGTTGCTCGGAGTGAGTCTGACTTGGTCGGGGGAATAGACTTCCTCGTTGCTATTGTACCACGTAGATTGATACGTGTCTTCTTATTACTCGTCCACATCAGCATACTAATTTTGGTATCAACAGAAGCCCCCAATGTTTCATATTTCGAACTTTGAGGAGTATGGAACATTATTTCTCGGTATATGGCAATATTAAATGACCTTCCTGGGTTTTAGGAGCCTTTTCTTCGTATTTAAATTTCCTTCCAAATTCGCAGAATCCGCCTTTTTGCATTTTTATAAGCGCTTCGATCTTCGTGCCCTTTTTGTCCTTTTAGCCGCCGGTAGCGTAATAGTTTCCTTTTTGTAATCATTTCTTTTGCCGTTTCCCAAGGCAAAGTATTTAAGCTTCAGAGGCAATCCCATCATCTTCTACTTTTTTCAATTTCTGCTTTCGAGTTTTCTATAGCTTTTCTCTCTCCTGTGCGTTCATCCCTTTCTTCGTTTGTTTGTCAACAGATCTCCTCTTTCCAGTAAGATTTTCTTCCTTCTTCTTCATTTCTTTTTATTCACCATGGTTTATATTATCGAATCTCTTGAGAAATTCCGTTCTGACTTTTCTATTCCTTCTTGGGTAACTTTGGAGAGTCTTTCTAAACCTTCAACTTATTTTAATTTGGCTGAGGGACATTGGTTCCCTAGCCTCTTTATTTCTGAATGTGGATTTTCTTTTCCACCAAACCCTTTGTGTTTAGAGTTCTGTCAGTATTTCGATGTTGTCCCTGCAAAAATAGCCCCCAACACATGGAGAATAGTTAATGGGGTGTATAGGTTAAATCAAACTCATGGAACTCGTATAGGAATTCCTGAGATTATGTACTGTTATAGATGGGCTATTTTAGACAATGTTTTTTATTTAAAAACTAGGTTTTTGAATAGGGCCTTAGTAGTCAACCACCCTGATGCAAACACGGATTATTTTGAACACGGGGTAGTTATCAAAAATTGGCAACATACCCCTTTGGTTGGAGATGAAGTATATGAAGGTCCCAGATGCCCCCCATATGGCAATGGGATAGGTTATTTTCATCTTATTTTATTTTTGAAATTACGATTTCATTGTGTTTGACAAAATGTATGACTGATATTTCACTATGTATTTGTTTGCATTTTACAGTAAGAGAAAAACTCCAAAAGAATCTGAAGTAAATATTAAACATTTGAAACATATCTGGAATTTGCATCGAAGAGTTGCAGACGAGCACATCAGGTCTGCTTCATATTTTCTGCAGTACAGGAGCTATACATCATCCTTTACTGCTCGTCCTGTGGTCAGCATTAGTGACCCATTGCCAGCTTCTGAGGAATCTTCACCAGAATCTCACATTCCTTTAAGTCAGAAGATGGGCAAGAGAAGAGTTCCTGCTATCTTCGAGGAGACTTCCTCTGCTGGAGATGGAAAGAGAAACAAGGTTGAAGTCCCAAAGGGGACAAAGAAAGTAGATGGTGCCTCTTCTGCTGCTCCTCAGAAGGCTGCCGATAAGCCCCCAGTGGCTCCGAGCAAGAAAAATGCACCTGTGGAAGTAGTCCCAACCAAAAGTTCTTTGGTTGAAATTGCTGAAGTGCCACTGAGGAGATTGAAGAAATCCTCCACGGTCACTTTGACTGAGACCATTCCCCAGCTCCAAGCTAGTGGAACTGGTGTCCCAACCATTATTCCCCCGAGTTCTTTAGTGAGCTCGGTAAAAACATGGACTATTCCTGAAGTCCAAGTAATTGAAGAAAACATGTCTAGGGATATGCTGACATCCCTAGCTACTCGTCACATTGCTTCAGTAAGTTTCTCTTATCCTGATTTTTTCTTTCTTTCAGTCAATATATGTATCTCGGCACTGACTTATCATTACCTTCTTTTTCAGCTGGTGAGTTGTTTTAACACCACAGTGAAGAAAGATGAAGCACTCAAAGCTTCTAGCTCCTCATCTGGAGTAGAGGATGATTTACAGGGCTTGGCCCAATCTTTGAAGGAATCCCGTCAAAAATACGATGAGGATAGGGGTGAATGGGAGAAAAAGTTGGCTGCGTCTGAAGCAGAGAAGGTACAGTTGGGAAATAAGGTGAGAGACTTGGAGAGGGAGAATAAAAAATATGCTAAGAAGCTCACAAGTTTTGGGGAGCTTGAAAATAAGTTAAAATCGGCCGAGGAAAAGCTGACCCTTCTGCGAGAAGTAAATCGCCAGAAGGAGGAGGTGGAGGCCAAGTTGAAAGCCTCCGAGGATCTTCTATCCGAGAAGCTCTCCTCGGAGAAAATGAAAAGAAAGGTGGCTGTGAAGAAATCATTTCGAACTGGTTGGGACAAAGGATGGGATAGGGGGTAGCGGCCATGATGACCCAGGTCAAGTATGGGAGTTTGAAATACTTCCGAGATGGTTGGGTTGCTGCCCTGCAGGAACTGAAGGTTAGCGAAGACTCTGAACTATTCTAACAACATCTTCCTGGCCCCCCTCCTGTAATTGAAGATGAGGAAGAAGATGAAGCTGCGTCCGAGGAGTCTTCAATGATAGTAGGTGATCAAGTCCTTGCTCCACAACCCAATCAGACAGCCACCGAGGAGATCTCGTCTTTGCCTGCTCCTCCTGAAGAAGTCTCAACTTCTGCTAATCAACTCATTGTTCCCACCGAGCAACGGAGCTCCTCCTCCCAGCCTCCCGAGAAAGTATTGGGAGACAAGGAAAAGGTGTGAAGTTGTTCGGTATTCTCTTTCTGTTTTTCTTTTACTTGTACTTTGTATTCTGAACGCTGTACTCCTTTTGATGATAAAATAAAATTACCTTTTTTGTTCCTCTGCGTTGTTGATGTTCTGTCTTCTTCTTTTATTAACTCTTGCCTTCTCTTCTTTACTAGTTTGTGTCTAGAATGGAATTATTATCTGCCAATGATACAAAGTTGATGCGGCAATACCATGAATATTATAAGGCTGGTCACACAGAATTGAGTGTATCAGAAGTCGCTGACATCCTCGGCCATGATGCTTCAGAGCAGGCAGTATAAGCTTATCAATACCTGAAGGATTTACTTGATCGAGCTGTGGCCAATAACGTAGCTTACTATGACATGATCGAGGAGCTTCAATATACTTTAGAAGATCTTTAGACTCAGTACAAGGAATCAACTGCCCTTTTGCACGAGGGGTATGAAAAGAGGTATCAACAACTTTCTGCCGAGACAGGGCACAAAAAGATCCTTGCTGGGTACGATGTCAGGGAGAAAACCCTAAGGGGTGAAGTTGAAGCTTGTAGACAGATTGCCGAGCTGCTAGAGCAAGAAAATAACAATTTGCAGAAAGAGCTGGCACAGTATAAGTCTGCAGCATCTTCTTCAACAGCTGTAATCCTAGTGACTGACGAGGGATTTTCTTTTCTAGAAGTTGAGAATGCCAAATTAAGGCAAGAGTTGGATACCTTGAGAAGATCTGGTACTTCTACTACTACTCGGGGGCGAGGAAGAGGTTCTCGTGGACGAGAAAGAGCTGCTCAGAATGTTGTCGAGGAACCAAGTTCCCGACCTGCTCGGGGAGGATCAAGAGCTCTTGGTCGTAATGTTGAAGAAGCTCGTACTCGATCAACGTTGGAAACTCAAGCGTTCCAATTGAATGCAAAAGATCGGGATTTGTCTGAAATGTCTAAGAAAATCCAAACTCTGGAGGATCAACTTGCTTCGACAAAGTCTTCTCTGAAGAATAAGGATGTTTTTGCCAGGAACCTTCATGAACAGTTAGAGAAAATAACTTTCCAATTCCACAAACAACCTCGTGAGTTCTGGATGGCTGGCTACAATGAGGCCCTTTATCACTTGGATGCTCGTCTTGAAAGTGCCAATAATGAAGGTTATAAACAGGGATGGTTGAACGCCCTGGGTGTATTAAAACTAGAGCAGGGCCATTATTTATGGGATTATCATACTCCTGGGCTACTAGACTTACCTGTGCCACCTTATAAATTGGACATGGAATGGATCCGAGCTCGTGCCATTCCTCGGAGCTTAATTGCAAAATACCTCGGTGACTACAATCTTCATTCTCATATCGAGGTATCTCGTCCCGAGCATCTACTGGACACACCTTCTATGATGAACGTTAGGATGCTGAAGGATTTGAACTTCATTAACTCTCCTCAGACTTTAAATGATCCGCCTGCTGGCGAGGAACCTATTTCAAAAGCAGAGGGAAAGAAACCAATAGAGTAGGGATCTCAATGTAATAGTTAGTACACATATGTAACTTGTAATTCGTTTTTAATTTTAATGAAAGACTTTCATTTTATGTTTGCAAATCTGTATTGCTATTGTTTTGTGCTTGTCAAACACTTTATATTTGTGCTTGCATAACAATATTGTGTTGTTCATCGACCAACTTAGTAGTAAAAAATTACAAGTATTAGTAATGTTACTTGATCACTTAATAATAAAGTAATGAGTATAAAAATGTTAAAATTTCTTACAACCAACCAAGGTTGTTAAGTTGAGCTCGTCGATCAATTATAGTTAATGGGTTTTTATCCCCGACCAGCTATACTTGGTAAATTTTGTCTTTTTCATAAAATGTGCCCGACCAACCAAGGTCAAAGATTTTTCCTCGTCGACCAACAACAGTTAGTGGGTTTTTATCCGCGACCAACTATACTTGGTTCAGTTTAGAATATTTGTTCTTCGAGGAACTTTTATGTAATAAACTTACTTCCCGACCAACATAAGTTGGCATTTGAGATAATATCTTACTTCTCGACCAACCTAAGTTGGCATTTGAGAGCATATCTTGTTTCTTAACCAACCGAGATTGGTCGTTCGTCGATCATCTTTTGTTCTCGCCCTTTTACCAACCGGAGTTGGTCGTGGGTCTCAACTATCATGTCCACTGGCTCTTTTACCAATCTGAGTTGGTCACACTAGTGTACGCCTCCTAACCAAAGGAGTATAGTTTGTTCTCGCCCTTTTACCAACCGGAGTTGGTCGTGGGTTTGAACTATCATGTCCACTAGCTCTTTTACCAACCTGAGTTGGTCACACTAGTGTACGCCTCCTAACCAAAGGAGTATAGTTTATTCTCGCCCTTTTACCAACCGGAGTTGGTCGTGGGTTTGAACTATCATGTCCACTAGCTCTTTTACCAACCTGAGTTGGTCACACTAGTGTACGCCTTCTAACCAAAGGAGTATAGTTTGTTCTCGCCCTTTTACCAACCGGAGTTGGTCGTGGGTTTGAACTATCATCTTGTTTACTCTGCCGAGCAGCGTTGCGTGCCGAGCAGCGTAGTGTTAAACACACTAGTATTCCCCGAAAAACTTTCAATAAAAGGAGAGAAGATTGTGAAATATCATTGTTTTATTCATATTGATGGAACTGCTTTACATTTTACATCACTGATAATACTTGCGTAGGTGTTCAGCATTCCATGCATTCTTAAATTCCTCTCCTTCTGGAGTTGCTATTCGGTAAGTTCCTGGTCGGACAACTGCAGTAACTCGGTAAGGTCCATGCCAGTTTGCTTCCAACTTATTGTGCTTCTGAATGACCTTCTTTAGCACGTAATCTCCTTCTTTTAAGTCGCATTTTTTCACCCTCTTGTTGTAGAACAGGGATGTTCGCTGTTGATAAGCCGCATTCCTAATGGTTGCCTCTTCCCTAACTTCCTCGAGCATGTCCAAATCTAATCTCCTCATCAGGTCGCTGACTGGGGAATTGAAATTCAGCACTCTGTGTGTTGGAAGACCCAACTCGGCAGGTATTACAACCTCACTTCCAAATGCTAGCATATATGGTGATTCTCCAATTGCTGCTCGGGGAGTTGTTCGGTAAGCCCACAATACTGACTGTAGCTCATTAATCCAATTAGCTTTAGCCTCACTTAGCCTCTTCTTCAAACCATTTAGTAATGTTCTGTTCGTCACTTTAGTCTGCCCATTGCTTTGAGGATGGCCTGGTGCTGAATGAACTTTCAAAATATTTGACTGATGACAATAGGCGACAAACTCCTCGTTATCAAATTGTGTTCCGTGGTCTGTGTGAAGGCATGAGGGAGACCATATCGGCATATGATGTTCTTCCAAACGAATTGGTACACCTTCTCGTATGTCATATCAATCAGAGGCTCAGCTTCTACCCACTTAGTAAAATAATCCACTGCGACGACGAGGTACCTGAATCTTCCTCGAGTCATTGGCAGTGGTCCAACTAAATCCATTCCCCACATGGCGAAAGGCCAAGGGGAAGTTATGGGTGTCAACAATGCTTGTGGAGTTCGTCGGATGGAGGAAAAACATTGGCACTTATCACATCTCTTAGCATAGGCTATACAATCAGCCCTCATCGTTGGCCTGTAGTATCCTTGTGTCATCACCCTTTGCAAAGGTGTCCGACCTGCTACATGGGCTCCACAGGACCCTTCATGGATCTCTTCAATCAATTTCTTCACCTCGGAGGGATGCACACATCTTTGCAAACCTGCCATAATTCCTCGTCTATACAAAACACCATTAGTTAGTACATATCGAGTTGCTTTAAACTTCAATTTCTTGGCAGCGATCTTATCCTCCGGCAATTCTCCCTCCTCAATATATGCCCTGATGGGATCCATCCAAGATGGTCCTAAATCAAGGGTAATAACATTCATCGTCAGGTCTTCATCTATGCTCCGAGCTTCTAATACTTCAATTGGTATCGTTCTTCGCAGCTCGGTACGAGTAGCTGATGCTAGTCGGGCCAATACGTCTGCTTGTGCATTCTCCATTCTTGGTATTCTGATCAACTGAATGGCATCACATTCTGCCAACAACTCCATCGCCTTTGCATGATACTTGACCATTAATTCTCCTTTAACTTCATATGTTCCCATCATCTGATTCACAATTAATTGGGAATCACTGAATACCATCACTTGTTGCGCTTCCATAAGCTTTGCTAAATTAAGACCTGCTATCAAGGCTTCATACTCAGCCTCATTATTGGAGGCTTTGAATTGGAATCGCAAGGCATATTCCATGTCAATCTCGTTTGGGGTTTTCAAAACAATCCCTGCTCCACAACCCGTTGTGCAAGATGACCCATCTACATATAATCTCCATATAGGTAACTCATCCTCAAATTTCTTATCTGATAGAGTTCCTCGGTGAAATATCTGATGTTTCCTTTCATCCTCCCCTGGTATTTTTCGCTCTTCGTCGACCATCTCTTCTCGCCCTTTTACCAACTGGAGTTGGTCTGGGTTTGAATTTGATGATCTTTCTACATCCACAAGCCCTTTTACCAACCGGAGTTGGTCTGGACTTATGTCTGTTGATCCTGTAACATCCACAGGTTGGTCAGCGAGGAACTTTTGTTCTTCGGGGGTATCAGGATATGTAAATTCTGCTATAAAGTCTGCTACAGCCTGCCCTTTTAATGATGATCTGGGTTCATACACAATATCATATTCACCGAGCTCTATTGCCCAATACATCAGTCTCCCTGATTTTTCTCGCTTATGAAGGGCTTGTCTCAATGGCATGTTGGTCTACACGACGATGGTGTGGGCCTGGAAATAAGGCCTCATTCTTCTACTTGCTTCAATTAATGCCAATGCCAATAATCGAATAATGAGGGGTACAAGCAGGGATGGTTAAACGCTATGTGTGTGCTAAAATTGGAGGAAGGACACTACTTATGGGATTATTATGAGCCTGGAGTGCTCGATTTGCTCGTGCCTCCTTTTAAGGTTGATATTAGTTGGATTCCTTCTTGTGTAATTCCTCGATGCCTGATTTCCAAGTATCTCGGTGATTACAGTCTTCATGTAAACTTTGAGATAGCTCATCCAGAACACTTGCTTGATCGACCATCCATAATGAATGTCCGAATGCTGCGAGATTTAAACTTTATAAATTCCTCTTATGCATTAGATTATCCTCCAGTTCGGGTAGAACCTGTTTTAAAAGCAGAAGGAAATAAACCAATAGAATATGATATTTGATGTAATGAATTAGACTTCATATCTTGTGTAATCTGCTTTGCCTTAATGAAGAAAAAGTTTGCCTTTTGCCATTTCATTTTCTTTGAAATAATTTGTAGAATGTACTTGTTTATTAATTGGTAAATATATATGTATATACTATACTTATCCCATTTGTTGCTTGATTATAGTGACTTGTCACTCTTTGGGCCTAAGCAATGGAATGATTTTCATCCCATGTTCCTGCTTAGTTGTAGTAATCTCGTATGGATTACCTGGTTGCCTAGACAGTGGATGACCCGGGAGGTTATCTAGCTTCTTGCCTAGTTTGGTACCAACCAACCGGAGTTGGTGGTAATGAGTTTCCGACCAACCGGAGTTGGTGGTATTGAGTTCCTGACCAACCGAAGTTGATGGTAATTGGATTGCCGACCAATCGAAGTTGGTGGTATTTGATTTACCAACCAACCGGAGTTGGTGGTTATTGATTTACCGACCAACCAGAGTTGGTGGTATTGAGTTCCCGACCAACCAAAGTTAGTGGTTATTGATTTACCTAACCAACCGAAGTTGGTGGTTATTGATTTACCGACCAATCGGAGTTGGTGGTAATTAAATTGTCGACCAATCGAATTTGGTGGTATTTAGTTCCTGACCAACCGGAGTTGGTGGTATTGAATTCCCGACCAATCGAAGTTGGTGGTAATTGAATTACCGACCAACCGAAGTTGGTGATGTGTTGTTCTGAATTTGGGTTTGGGTAGTGTGTAGCACTAACATTCCGAAAAAATTTCAACAAAGAGGGAAATATGGGTGAAATATCACTTTATTCATATTGAAGAAACTCTATTACATAGGAATTTCAGTTACTGATAGTACTTGCATAGGTGTTCTTCATTCCATGCATTCTTGAATTCTTCTCCTTCCAAAGTTTCAATTCTGTATGTCCCTGGACGAAGACTGCAGTTACTCTGTAAGGCCCATGCCAATTGGCTTCCAGTTTGTTATGTTTTTGGATCACTTTCTTCAGCACATAATCCCCTTCTTTCAAATCAAACTTCTTCACCCTTTTATTGTAAAACAAAGTTGTTCGTTGTTGATATGTTGCATTCCTGATTGTTGCTTCTTCCCAGACTTCTTAGAGCATATCTAGGTCTAATTTCTCATTAAGTCACTTATAGGGGAGTTGAATTTAAGCACCCTATGTGTGGGTAGACCTAATTCAGCAGGTATGACAGCCTCACTCCCAAATGTCAACATGTATGGAGACTCCCCAGTTGTTGTTCGTGGTGTAGTGCGATAGGCCCATAACACAGAGTGTAGCTCGTTGATCTGATTTCCCTTTGCATCATCCATCCTTTTTTTCA
This sequence comes from Sambucus nigra, assembly GCA_949130495.1. NCBI lineage: Eukaryota > Viridiplantae > Streptophyta > Magnoliopsida > Dipsacales > Adoxaceae > Sambucus > Sambucus nigra. The sequence goes on along the minus strand of OX422215.1, from coordinate 316,029,808 downwards.
AACCATTCAATAGGGTTTTGTTCATCACTTCAATTTTCCCATTGCTTTGGGGATAGCCTGGCGCAGAGTGGATCTTTAATACGTTAGATTGATGATAATAGGCAGCAAATTCCTCATTGTCAAATTGAGTTCCATGGTCGGTGATGAATGCATGTGGAAGAATATAACTGCAAATAATATTATTCCAACTAAATTGATAAACCTTGTCATTTGTCATATCAATAAGAGGCTCACCTTCCACCCATTTAGTAAAATAATCCACAACAACCACGAGGTTTGAATCTTCCCCTGGTCGTTAGAAGTGGTTCGACTAAGTCTATTCCCCACATGGAGAATTGCCAAGGGGACGTTATGGGTGTTAACAATGCTTGGGGAGTTCTTCGTATGGAAGAGAAATATTTGCATTTATCGCACTTCTTAGCATAAGCTACACAATCATCTCTCATCATTGGCCAGTAGTACCCTTGCATTGTTATTCTTTGCAAAAGCATTTGACTTGCTACATGAGCTCCACGGGACCTTTCGTGAGCCTCTTCAATCAAGTCTTTAACTTCAGAGGGATGGACACATCTCTGTAATACTTCTATAACTCCTCTTCAGTACAAAATACCACTGGTCAATACATAACGAGCAGCTTTAAACTTTAGTTTATTAGCTGCGAGTTTATCAGGTGGCAGAATCCCTTCTTCGATATAGGCCCTGATGGGATCCATCCAGGAAGGTCCCAAGTCAAGGGAAATCAAATTCATCATCAAATCTTCGTCTATGCTCCCACCAGCTAGGATTTCTATTGCTATTGTTCTTCGTAGCTCGGTGCATGTGGCTGATACTAGCCGAGCTAGGGCATCTTCTCTTGCATTCTTTAATCTCGGTATCCTAATCAACCGAACTGTAGTAAAACTCGATACAACCTGCATTTCTTTTGCGTGATATTTGACCATTAGTTCTCCCTTTGCTTCATACACCCCCAGGATTTGATTTACGATTAACTTTGAATCACTGAATACAACGACCTGCTCTGCCTTCATGGTTTTAGCCAGACTTAGACCCACGATCATAGCTTCATATTCAACCTCATTATTAGAAGCCTTAAATTGAAAGCGCAGAGCACACTCCACATCAATCTCATCCGGACTATTTAAAATAATTCCTTCTCCACTTCATGTAGTGCACGAAGAGCCATCCACATACAGATTCCACACAGGTACTTCATTATCAAATTCTTGGTCTGACAGAGATCCTCAGTGAAATATTTGATGCTTCCTTTTATCTTCCCCCAACACTTCTCGCGACTCGTTGATTATCTTCTCTTGATCGTCCATGAATGGAGGTTGGTCGGGGGTTAAATTTGATGATCCCGTAACATCCATGGGTTGGTCTGTATTAAACTCCCGTTCTTCGGAGGTATCAGATTGAGTAAACTCTGTAATAAAATCCACTATTCCATGCCCCTTAAGTGACGATCTAGGGTCATAAACTATATCATCTTAACCAAGTTCTACTGCCTAGTACATCAATCTTCCTGATTTCTCTAGTTTATGCAAAGCCTGTCAATGGCATATTAGTATACACCACTATAGTATGGGCTGGGAAGTATGGCCTCATCCTTCTGCTCGCTTCGATTAGTTCCAGTGCTAACTTTACCAGCCATGAATATCTGATCTCTGATCCTCAAAAAGCCTTACTAGTGTAATATATCGGTTTTTGGACTCCGTCCTCCACTCTTATCAATGCTGAATTAACTGCATTCTCTAAAACTGCCAGATACAAGTATAATATTTCTCCCATCACTGGTCTAGATAACAATGGAGCTGTCCCCAGATATTTCTTCAATTCTTGAAAGGCCTTGTCGCATTCATCATTCCACTCAAAAAAATTTCGGAGTGTTTTGAAGAATGGGAGGCATCTGTCTGTTGCTCGTGATACAAATTTGTTAAGTGCTGCAACTCGCCCAGTGAGACTTTGCACTTCCTTCTTCGTGGTTAGAGATCGTAGTTCCAATAGGGACTTGATCTTCTCAGGGTTCGCCTCAATACCTCATTGGTTAACAATATATCTGAGAAACATACCTTCTCGCACCCCAAATATGCATTTGGCGGGATTCAACTTCATTTAATATTTCTCTAGTTGGTCAAAGGTCTGACCTAAGTCAACTAGATGATCAATAGCTTTCTTGATCTTCGTTAGCATATCGTCGACATAAACCTCCATGTTATGACTGATTTTCTCTACAAACACCTTATTCATCAGCCGCTGATATATTGCACCTGCATTTTTATGTCCAAAAGTCATAACATTATAGCAATAAGTTCCCCTTGGGGTGATAAAAGAGCTACTTTCCCTATCCTCGGGCTTCATTTTAATTTGGTTGTAACCAGAATAAGCATCCATGAAACTCAACAATTCGTGCCCTGAGGTAGCATCCACCAGTTGATCAATTCGGGGAAAAGGAAAATGATCCTTTGGGCATGCCTTATTAAGATTAGTGAAGTCTACACACATCCTCCACTTGTTATTTTTCTTCTTTACCATCACCACATTTTCTAGCAAATCAGGATATTTGACATCCTCAATAAAAAAGGCTTTTGTAGTTTCTCTACTTCTTCCTGTATAGCTTGGTTATTTTCAGGGCTGGACACTCTTCTTCGTTGCTTCACTGGCTTGATTTCCTTATTCACATTGAGCTCGTGACACAGGAAATTCGGTTTTATTCCTGGCATGTCTTCATAACTCCATGCAAAAGTCTATTTTCTTCACCTTAGAAATAATATAAGTTCCTTTTTTATCGATTCATCTAATGACGCACCAATTTGGGTTGTTCGTTCTGGGTATTCATCGTCCAGAATGATATTTTCGGTAGCTTCCATAACTTGGCCCTTCACGAGCTGAGACTCATCTCTAGGGTCTAATGTTTCAATCTTTGCATCTTCTATTTCATCCACTTGAAAGGTGATAGTCTTCTTCCTATATTCTTTACGTTCCTCCTGTTCGGCAGATGAATAGTACCATTCCCGAGCTACTTTCTAGTCGCCTTTCACCACTCCCACTCCAAAGTTGGTTGGGAATTTTAAACATTGATGTACAGTAGATGGTACTGCTTTGAATTTCTTCAAACCTACCCTTCCCATGATGATATTATAAGCTGATTGAACATTTTTATCCATTACGAAGAAGCGTGCCCTTTCTGTTCGACAAGCAGTCCAAGTACCAATAAGCATATCCAACTTGATCGTCCCAAGTGGAAAAACCATTTTGCCAGTAAAACCGAGGAGGGGCCTATGATAGGGCTCCAACTGGCCTAACTTCAGATTCAAACTGTCAAAGCATAGGTAAAACATGATGTCTGTCGAGCTACCATTATCCACCAGTACATGTGAAATCACCACTTCCTGCATTCTCATTTTGAGGAGTCATCATGAGGATATAATACACCTGCCAAGTCATTTTTAGAGAAACCAATGAACAGTTTGTCTTTATTCACCTTCTTCGGGCGATCATCTTCTGGCAAGTTTATTCGCTGTATGTACTAGCAGGCTTGAGCCTCATTGAGGTAAGCTTTCCTCTCCACGATAAGATCTCCACCTGTAATAAAATTACATTCAAATGACCCAAAACGGATTGAAATTACCTCACGCTCTGGCTGTCTTGGTCTTTTGGGGAGATCGGGGTCATCTTCTGGATCATCTTCATGGTCTTTCTTCTTGTCTTCTTTTGCTCGATGAGGAGATTTAGATCTTTACCTTCCTCGGTCGCTGGTATTTCCAGCATTTTGGCGATCAACATACTTAGCCAATTTTCCTCGCCTGATGAGTGCTTCAATTTCATTCTGGAAAGCTATGAAATGTTTGGTCGTGTGGCCATGGTCTTTGTGGAATTCATAATATTTGTACTTGTCCCTTTTGTCAGGATCTAACTTCATTTTCCCTAGCTAGGCTAGCTCTTCGTTGTTCTTGATCTCCTCCAGAATGTGATTTATGTCCACTTTTAAGGGAGTATAAGTTCCATACTTCCTCATCTGCTCCAGCGCTTGCTATGATTTCGACTGCCTGTTGCCCCCATTATTCTTCTGATCCTTCTTCTCGGCTTTACCAGCCTTAACCTTGGTCTCTTTAGTGTCTGTACTCTTCTTTGCAGCCATGGCTTCCTCAGCGTTCTTGATTTTGGCTGTCTTTGCCACCAGTTCAGCCATGGTCCTAGGCGAATCTTTGGCCAAAGTGTAGTACAACTTATCTGGCAACAGCCCACTCATGAGAGCAGTAATTATTGTTTTCTCCTCGTAATCAATCACCTCAAGCTTCTCGTTATTGAAACAAGTAATATAGTCCCTAGTAATTTTTTCTGGCTTCTGTCTAACACTCAGCAAGTGTGCTACTCATTTGACTAGTTTCACTCCAAAATAGAAATTCCCTATAAAGAGCTCTGCCAGTTGAAAGAAAGTCGCAATCTTCCCCCGAGGAAGGTTGTTGTGCCATATATGGGCTGACCTGATGAGAGTTCTTGAAAATTCCCTACATCTCATCTCATCTGGGACCGCATAGATATCGGCAGCATCTTGGTATTGTTCTATATGAAGGACAGGGTCATTTTTTCCATCGTATTTAGGCGTTACCATAGGAGCTTTGAACTTTGATGGTGTGGGAAAATCCACAATTGCCTGTACGAATGGTGTTCCTTGGAAAAAATTTCTTTGTAGAGGATTCTTGGCCTTAGCCATTTCCCCTAATCTGTCCTCCAACCTTTGAATAGAGCCTTTCCATGCTTCGTTTCCCTCCTCGGGCCCATTGGTTAGAGAAACTAATCGTGTTGAGTTTTCCTCTTGGGAACTTTCATTACGAGCTATTGGGCGTGATTGAGCAGAGCCTTACCTTAGGTCGGATGGTCATTAAGAGCTCCTCGATGCAATCCTAGGAGGACTTCTATTCCTCCTAGTGCCCAATCGATCAAAAGAAGATACTCTACTCAACCTCTCTATAGCACTAGTCCTTTCTGGGGTGAGAGTGACATTTCGGTGGGAATCAGTAGCTTGTACTGATGAAGTCCTACATGGTTGATACGAAGGATCACTAGATCTTTCAGTACGATATGAGTCAGTACATTTAGATTGAGAGACCTTTGGGAATAACGTTCATCTAGTTCTTGAAGAAGTCAAATGGGTATTTCTCTGAACACTTCGTTGTCTTGATTGGGCCGGCACTCCACCTTGAATATTTTGTATAAGTTGACGCATAGTTTCCTGCACAACCGTTTGCCCTTGGGCAAAATTAGCCATTATATCAGCTAGATCTTAAACATTTGGGGGAGTAGAAGGGTTTGGAGGGACCCCAGTGTTTTGATTAATGGATTCCGGATTCTCAGCCATAGATGATGAATTATTTTGGTGAAAAATGCTAATACAGTCGTTTCCCACAGACGGCGCCAATCTGTTGATGTAAAAAACTAGATTATCTATAATTAATCAATCACAGATAAATAAATTAATAAGACAAAGGATTTTTAAAGTGGTTCAGCCTGAGGAAAATGGCCTACGTCCACTGTTTTTGTGTTGCTGACTGTTTATTTGGAATATCGATAATAGGTTTACCATGAGATCCAAAAGTCCCCTTCTTATGAGGAGGTTACAATGTATTTATTGCCTTGAGGTTGTACATATAAAAGGATAATGCGCTGTCATATAGTAGACATATACATTGTACGATAATAATGCGCATTTAATGCATAGTTGTCTTTTGACTCTCTTGATTAAGGTGCTCTGCACGCTAAGTAGCTCGCACCGCTTAAGTTGCTCAGTAGGATAAGTTGCTCGGTGATTGTGTGTTGTTCATCTAGAATATTTTATTTTGCCACGTAGGTTAACACGTGTCTTCATATAATTGGTCCATGTCAGCAGACTAAATTTGGTATCAATAGTGAAAGTGTGTGTGAGACGTGGACGTAGCCAAATGGGTGAACCACGTAAATCTCTTTTATTGTGTGTGCATTATTAATTTTTGCATTATTTTCTTGATGGATTGATTCCTAAGGTCCTGGAAATATTCTTGGCGGAATTTAGAGCATCTAATTTCCCAACAATTGGTATCAGATCTTTTAGTTGGCGAACCAAAGGCACAACATGCGTTTACAAATATTACTTCAATTTTTTTTGTATCCATCCTATTTGTTTGAGTGGGAGCAATGACGTCAGAAAAGGAGTCCAAAATTTCCCAATTTGACGGCAAAAATTTTGGATTCTAGAAAATGCAAATAGAAGACAACTTGTACCAAAAGGATCTTTATTTTCCTTTGGGTAACAAACTAACACAAATGTAAGATTCAGAATGGGAGCTACTGGACCGAAAAGCTCTCGGAACCATAAGACTATCATTGTCAAAGTTAGTAGCCTACAACATTAAAAATGAGAAGACAACGACATCTCTCATGGCGGCCCTCTCCAGTATGTATGAACAACCTTCTACAGCAAATAAAATTCATTTGATAAAGAAGTTATTTACTATGACGATGTCCGAAGGAGCGCAATTCAGAGAACATCTTAGTGAGTTCAAAGAAGTGACGAATTAGTTAGAGGCGGTGGACAAGTCTTTCACTGATGAGATACGAGCCTGTCTAATTCTTGGGTAATTGTCTCATTGTTGGAAAGGCACGATTACTACAATCACCGGATCTGCAGGAAAGAAAAAACTAAAGTTTGATGATGTAGTCAGCACAAATATGACTGAAGAAATTAGAAATCGGTCAAATGGTTCTTCCACCTAAGCTCCAGCCTTAAACGTAGAATGTAGAGGCATAGATTCAAATAGGAGTGGAGGGCGCAATAGATTCAGATCCAGAAATGGCAGGTCGTAATCTCGAAATCCTAAAAATTCCAATAACCAAAATCAGAACTAGAAGGTGATTGAATAATGGAACTGTGGCAAGATCGGGCACTACAAAAATCGGTGTAGATCCTCAAAGAAAGAAAAAAAGAAGATGGAAGAAAACATCGTAGCAGAAGTGACAGACGATGCACTGATTTTCTCTTTAGAGAGCAAGTCGAAGTCATTGGTTCTAGACTCCGGAGCTTCCTTTCATGCGACCTCTACTAAAGAACTCTTAGTGAGTTATTCTCCAGGCAACCTTGGCAATGTGTACCTTCGTGATAATCAGCCTTGTGACGTGGTTAGCAAGGGAGATATATAGATTAATTTGAACGGGTCTGTATAGAAACTAAAGGATGTGAGACACATCCTTGATTTATGAAAGAATCTGATCTCGGTGGGCTAGTTAGCAACTGAAGGTTATGTCACAACGTTCAATGGTGATTCATGGAAAGTTTCTAGAGGGGCAATGACAATCATTCGTGGTAATAAGAGTGGCACACTCTATATGACGGTGAATAGTTGTGGGTCAATTACAGTTGATGAAAGCAAAGATGATCCAAACTTATGGCACCAGAGACTTGGTCACATGAGTGATAAGGGGCTCAAAATCTTGCACTTTAAAGGGAAACTACCAGATCTACAGTCAGTTGACACTGAATTATGTGAAAGATGCATCTTTGGGAAGCAGAAGAGAGTTAGCTTCATAAAGAGTGGCAGACCAACAAAGCAAGAAAAGCTAGAGCTGATTCACAAAGATGTCTAGGGCCCAGCTGCTATTTCATCCATCGACATAAAGTCTTACTTTGTGACTTTCATTGATGACCACTCCAGAAAGGTGTGGGTTTAGTTCTTGAGACATAAGTCTGAGGTGTACAAGGTGTTCAAGAAATGTAAGGCCATGGTGGAGAATGAGACAGGAATGAAGATAAAGAAGTTAAGATCTAACAATGGTGGCAAGTATGATGACACCGGGTTTAAGAAATTCTGTTATGAAAATGGCATCAGACTAGAAAGGACTGTGCAAGTGACACCACAACAGAATGGCATAGGAAAATGGATGAACCGAACATTGACAGAGAGAGCTAGAAGCATGCGTATATATGCAGGATTGCCCAAATAGTTCTGAGTAGAGGTAGTCAACACCGCAACCTACTTAATCAACAGAGGACCATCAGTATCGCTAGAGCACAGAATACTAGAGGAGGTGTGGAACAGAAAGGCGATAAATCTCTCCCATATGAAAGTCTTCGGTTGTATTGCTTATGTGCATATTAGTGATCATGATAGGGATAAACTTGACCTTGAATCACTAAAATGCACCTTTATCAGATATGGCGGAGATGAGTTTGGGTACAAGTTCTGGAATAACAAAACTAGGAAGATAATCAGAAGTCGGGACATGATATTTAATGAAAATGTGATGTACAAGGACAAAGATGCACTACAGTCTAGTGGTGAAACACAGGGAGACCCTCAGTACGTTAATCCAGATAATATTCCAGATAGTAGTGTGGCAAAGTAGACAAATGAGAGACCTCAACCATAGGAATCCATATCGTAGAACAACCAACAATAGACTGATGAACTACAGTCTCCATCTCCATCTCTTGTACTAAGAAGATCTTCCCGACCTCATGTACCAAACAGAATGTACATAAAATATTTATTGCTCACTGATGTCGGAGAACCTGAATGCTATGATGAAGCATGTCAGGTGGAGAATGCTAGCAATTAGGAGCTTGGATTGAATAATGATATGAAGTCCCTTATCTCTAACAAGACATGGGAGGTGGCTGAATTACCCGTGGGAAAGAAGTCTCTACACAATAAATGGGTGTATCGAGTCAAGGAGGAACATGACGATTCTAAGAGATACAAGGTGAGGCTCATAGTCAAAGATTTCCAGCAAAAGCAAGGAATCGACTACACCGACATATTTTCATCGATTGTGAAATTGACTACCATTCGGTCAGTTTTGAGCATCGTTACAGCAGAAGACTTACATCTTGAGCAGTTAGATGTGTAAATTGCTTTCCTCCATGGTGACCTTGAGGATGATATATATATGCATCAGCCGAAGGGTTTCTCAGAACATGGAAAAGAGAAACTCATGTGTAAATTGAAGAAGAGATTATATGGTTTGAAACAAGCGTCAAGGTAGTGGTATAAGAAGTTTGATGGATTTATACAAACAAATGGCTATTACGGGTGCAACGACAATCATTATTGCTACTTCAAGAGATTTGAGTCCAGTTATATTATTTTGCTACTTTATGTTAATGACATGTTAGTGGACGGTTCAAATATGGGCGAAATTAAGAAATTGAAGAAGCAGTTGTCGAGCGAGTTCGACATGAAGGATTTGGGCACAGCAAAGAAAATTCTTAGGATGAGAATCAATAGAGACAAGAAAAAAGGTACTTTATAGTTGTATCAGGCAGAGTACATTAGTTGTTTCTTGCAAAGGTTCAACATGAGTGATGCTAAGGCAGTTAGCACACCATTGGCTAGTCACTTTCGGCTATCCAAGGAACAGTCACCCAAGACAGAGGAAGAAAGGAGCTTTATGACTAAGGTTACATATGCCTCAGCTATTGGAAGTGTCATGTATGCTATGGTTTGCACAAGACCAGATATTGCTCATGTAGTGGGAGTTGTGTGCAGGTTTATGACCAATCCAGGGAAGCAACATTAGGAAGCAGTTAAGTGGATACTAAGCTATCTACGAGGCACCACTGACAGATGCCTCTTCTTTAGAAGAGGTGAGTTGAGATTAAAAGGTTCTGTAGACTTAGATTTTGCTGGTGAGGTAGACAACAAGAGATACTACCGGTTATGTATTCAGAGTCGGAACTATTGCAGTAAGTTAGATTTCACAGATACAGAAAATTGTAGCGTTATCCACTAGAAAGGCAGAGTATGTAGCAGTAACCGAGGCCAGCAAAGAGATGATTTGGTTACAGAGATTGTTTGTAGAATTGGGTTTCAAACATGAAAAAATGTTTTGCATGGTTACAGTCACAGTGCAATACATCTGGCAAAGAATTCTGCATTTCATTCATGGACCAAGCACATCGGACTTCATTATCACTTCGTCAGATCTCTATTAGAAGATGGGGTGTTAACACTTGAGAAGATCCCAGGGAGCAAAAATCCGATTGACATGTTAACCAAGGCAGTTACTGCAGAAAAATTGAAGTTGTGCTCAACTTCAGTGAGTCTTCACAGTTAGAAGACAGGAAAACTTCACACCTAGCTCACTGATAGATGTGATGGTTGAGTTGCAGTTCAAAAGTCTCCAATTGGGAGATTGTTAATGCAAATGGAGAATTTTGAGAATTTCCACCATTTAAATACCATAATTAACACATATGGTTGGTGGCACACCAAAGTAATAGTAATGGTTGGTGGCAGACAAAATGAATAGTAATGGTTGGTGTCACACCATTAATCTCAACCATCCAATCTTGTTTTGATCCAATGGTTATGGTGACTCCCAAACAACTATAAATAGGCCTTGAATTCTCTCATTATAATCATCTCAAACTCTCAAGCTTGAGAGCAATTAAAAACCAAAGAAGAGAGAGTAGTTAGGGAGAAATACAGTGCATTGTTATCACTTGTCAGAGTGTGTAGAAGACAATGTTAGCCTCCACGTAAATAGTGAGTGCAAGAGTGCATACAAGAGAGTTGTAAAAGTATTCCTATAATTTTTCAAAAGTGAAAGTGTGTGTGAGCCGTGGACGTAGCCAAATTGGTGAACCACGTAAATCTCTGGTGTTGTGCATGCATTATTAATTTTTGCATTATTTTCTTGATCCATTGATTCCCAATGTCCTAAAAATATTCTCGCCGGAATTTAGCAGTGTCTAATTTCCCAACACTTTTTATCGTAGTTGTGAGGATCAAATTAAACTAATACCCAATTAGAAATGAAATCAATATAATTGCTGAAAGCAAACTTGCATTAGGAATAATTTTCCTATCGCAAATGTAACTTGTACAATTATTTATCGAAATTTACATCCAAAATCAACCATGAAAAAAAAGAGAAGGTGGTATGCGAAACTATAGTTTTAAAGAGTTTTAGCTACCTTGTAGAGGGTTCTTGCTTCTATGAAAGGAGGCGAGTTGATCATTCTACTGCAGGGTTCGAAGGAGAGGGAGAAGTAATTTGTCTCGACGGGAAGGGAGACTCATCTTATGCTTCCTGAAAGTTGAGGTTGATTTGCAACAGTAGTAGTTTGAGAATATATATTAGGTGGGTTGTGATGTATGGGATCAACCCTTAACATAATTATTTTATCATTAATTTATGGGACTTTCATTGTGTTTTACCGACTTGTTGGAATTCAAAAACTATATATGGGTTGTATGGGCAGAACACACACACACACACATAAACCCCCTAATTTACCTTGATTTTTGTGAGTATTTTCATACACCTATTGGATGAATGCAGATTAAATTGTGCATATTGAATAAATCACATTCTTTTTCTTTAAATGTACTAATAGGCGTCGAAATATTTGGTTTATTGTTTCTTTATTTTCAAAATTTCAATTTTTATTCGTCACATCTAATTGAGCTTTCAGTCATTGTGAAAGGTACATCCCAAAGATTTAGAAAAGCAAAACAATCTTGCATTTACTTTATTAAAAGCTATAAGAAAAAAATTCCTACAAAAACCTCAGCATTGGCATAAACAAAACAGGGATACCATGATGCAAATAGTACACAATAATAGACTTGTGATTTCCTACTCCATGTACTATTTCCTATTTATCAATAGAGTTCTTTTTTGACTTGCCTCGTGATCTTTTCGTTGACTCTCTATATTTACACATTGATGCATACTTAATTTTTTATATTGTATCCCTATGATATAGGGCACTAAAATTGTTACGTCTAACAGGTGTAATGTCCATTTAACTTTAGAACTGACTATAAAATGCGAGGTCGATGTGCTGAACTGTAGACCCTGAGAGTTAACTCTTCTCTTCCTCTAAATAGGTGAAGAAATCATGTTCAAGGTTCAACGCGGTGTTTACGATCACATAATCCATAATGCCCTCCATGAAGTCATCTTGAGAACAATTGACTAAAATGAATCAAGGGTAATGGAAAGGGACAATGTGGGATTATTTAAGGGAGAAAGTGTGGGTATTATAAAACATACGATTAGGCCTGATGTTAGGGGAATTTTATGATTTGTTCTCGTAATAGGGCGTAAACGAGATTAAGTGGTAGACAGACTTATCCATAGCTATACAGTGGTTACTATGGTCTCAAAAATCATTTTTCCCTCGTTATCTTTTCTTTGACAAGCTGAACAAATCTGGACATTTCCAAAACAAATACAATAGAGGTTTGATTGGAATCTCCACTCCTTGATCAACACAATCTTTTATTAAGTAATACCTACATTGTTGCTAGAATAGTTACGTCTTATTTGTCTACACCCGTGTGTGTGTGTGTGTGTCCACTTAATCCAGTTTATCTTATTCAGAAGATATTCATGACCCTGAGGAACATACCTATTATGAAATTTTGAGTATTCTTAGGTTATTCATCTTTTTTCATGCGTCAGTTCTAATGTTCACATCTTTTGAACGGTTCTTTATTATGAAAATACTAGTTATTAGATGGTTAATAGAAAATCAAGAAGTCAAAGGTTTTTATTGACTAAATGAAGTTTTGATTTTCTACTACTACTCATAATGATATCTATTTTTAAGAGTTTGAGGAATTCACTCCAATACATTTTTGTGAGTTCTGTAGGTCGAGATGTTGCTTTTATTGGCCTAATGATAATCAATTTGCAATTCTCAATCGTTTTATATATGTTCTTGTTATTTATTATTAATGATTAATATTTGATAAAATGTTGATTCTAAGAAAAAATTTTGAACTCAATGTGATTCTATTATGCTAATTCTATTATGTCTAGGTCAAGATGTTGCTTATATTATGTTGATTCTATTATGCTGAACCTACAGTTCCTTTTTTTTACCATTCACATTCAATACTGGAGTTCTTTTGGGATGACTTTCTTATCCATTAATAATATAGGAGAATTACTTTATAACATATGGATTTTCCATACTGTTGGCATGCCTCCTCCATATATTATTTCAAATTATTCTCAACATATCTTTGTTCACTCTAATATTGATAGGATTACTAGCATCATTTCTTTCAATATATATATATATATATATATATATATATATTGAGGCCAACATTCATTGGACAAACAAGATGGTCTAAAACCCAAAACACATTTTGATATGCCACCATAAAATATTTACAATTGATACAAAAAGCGTGGCTTAATTTATGTGCCTTTGGTCGATCTAAGTCCCAGTTTGATTGATTGAATGGATTTTTATAGATCAAAATATTGATCGAGCTTCAATTGATGGCTATGTGATTTTTTTTAAATCTTGAACTTTTGTTTGATCCAATCTATCATTTCATAGGAACATCAACATTTAGTCAGTACATTGTTGTCCATGATGCGAGTGTTTTGAAGATTGATTCAAAAGACGTGTTGGAGAAAGTGTGCCTTCTTGGGTGTGTTGTTCCAACTGGTAAGAAACTTTTACTTGTAATATTGTGGATTTCAAATTATAGTCTTATCTTATCAAGAGTTGATTTATAAGATCCATAGTATGTTTTATCTCTTGATAAAAAAAAAAATTACCTTCTAAATTATTCCATGTGTAGACTCTCTAGCTTCTTTACCTTATATATGTGGGATATAAATAGTGGTGGAAATTCCTATTTTGGGTGGTGTCTCGTGTTTACCTTCTAAATTATTCTAGTCGTATCTTGTGTTTTACACCAACACAACCCAAATAAAATACAACACCGCCCATATAAAACTAGAAAAATAGCCTTAATTTCGATGCACTTTCTCCATTTAAAGCTTGAATAGCATCCTTCATTTCTTCTTCTGGAACACTAACTTTGGGGAATTTTCTTATAAATAATATCCCCAAACTATCTGGACCTAGGCAAAAAATATTTATAAAAAATATCCCCAAACTATCTATATCGGTACTTAAAATATCCAACAAGCGTTGCATCCTTATCGTTCAGTAAAGATGGCCGACTATTGGTTGTTTCATCCAGCTACACGTATGAAGAGGGAGATAAACCTCATACCATATTCCATCTTTGTATGCATCATAAATGAAGTGGAGGTGAAGCCAAAGTCAAAATTATACCCCAACCCTACTTCATAAACTGAAATGCACAAAGCTCAGTTTGTTCTATAATAGTTTGGGCATATTTTATTTATGATACACACTGATTTGCATATGATTTGCATAGATTGTAGACTAAGCTTATAGTGCATAATTTTATTCCCCTACACCTTCCTATTCTTACAAATTGGTACTTACAACCAAAATCTTGCTTAGCTAGTGGCACCATAGATATACTGTGTATATTATGTTGAATAAGCTACCTCTATCTTCTCAGGTTATGCAGTATTCTATATTGGAATTGTTTTGAATAATCAGTCAAAAAATTAAAAAAAATCAATGTACTTTTGATGTTGGCAGATGTACATTTCTATGCCAATGAGTTTAGCATAACACTATATTTTTTGAGTGAATTGCTACTCATTGGCATATGTGTAGGGATAAGGGACTGTTGCCACTGGGCATATTGAACATAACATAGTTAAGGTTGTCGAGTGATTAAATTATTGTACAGTTGCAATCAGCTCTCTCTTACCATAATATGAGATAGTAATCGAGGATGAATCTGAAATCAATATGGATTTGTCTAAGAATGATGGGTATGCTAATTCATTTAACGCATTGGACAAATTTGAGGTATAGATTTCCTGAGTAATGTTTTGAGACTATTTTCTTGTTTACGGACCTTAAAAACCTCTTTTTATTGGTTTTAAACCGAGGGATGGTGACAAGAAGAGGCGGCTTCTTTCTAGGAGCAAATAGGCAGAGCACCAGAGCAAGTCTTGAGGTGATTTTGGTACTTTTAATACAAGGCTTACATATACTTCATTATAGTCATATAAAGCATTTACATTAATAATGTTTTGAAAAAACTTATCGCAATATAATATTAAGACTTCAAGGACATGTTCATTAGATTACGATAATTTTTTTAACAATTACGATCCTTGTGTTTTCTTTTTAGTGTTAGAATTATAAAGAAACGCTTCTTTGATTGCGACAAGAAGCAATTCCTTAATTATGAACGGGAAACAAGTCATAACTTACCAAGCAAATCAAAGAGAGAGTAATTAGGTAGGATATATTATCTCCTATTGTGATGGAGTCATAACACATCTTTATTTTATTTTTATATATGGGTGTGATGGAGTGCTAGGTAGGATATATGCTGTGGTTATTTCTATCTTTATTTTAGTTAATTTTTATGTTTAAACGGGTTGGTTTTCATTAATAAACAAAGGATATTTTGTCAATTTTTTTAAAATATTAAGTGTTTAAAAGTAAATAAAATGAAGATATACAAATTTTATTAGGTTTTTAAAGATTGTCATCAATAGGAACTATTAAAAAAGATTACTTCAGACACTAAATAAATTTTATTGCAGGTCAAAATATTTTGTGGACAAGGAAAGACACGTTTTGATGGAGGTCGAATGCTTCAAGATTGCGAGTTTAGATTATTTTATGTTAGTATTATATGGGTTTTTATGTATTTATTCTAATGAGACAAGTGAAATTTTGTAAAGGTATTTATTTGGTGGGCACAATGTTGAAATTGTCTATTTTATCTTTGTATGGACTTTAATTTTATTTGAATGAAAAATTGTGTTATATTTGTTGAATGGAATGCCAAATATTTCATAAATTGTTTTTAAGAGTTTTTGTTTAAAGATATATTGGGCATATTATGGAATGGATGATATTTTGATTTTGGCACAAAAATTACTAAAGACGGTTTCTTTGCCATCTCAAAAGGATTCCATAAACGATGACCTTTTGAGAAAGTTAAGTTACAGTATAAAAACATTCGTTTGAGATGGCATACACCGTCTTTAAAAAAATTTAAAAGACGGATTTTTAGCCGTCTTAAAAGGGTTTTATAAGTAATGTCCTTTTGAGACGGCTAATTTTCCGTCTAAAAAAAACTTTTTTAGACGACTGTTGCCATCTAAAAAAGATTTTAAAATGAGGGTATAATATTACGCCCCTTTTTCATCTCAAATGGCATCACAAAAGGATTATGAGACGGCGAGAGGAATTTTTTAGATGGTTGGAGCACCGTCTCAAAAGATTCTTTTTTTGTAGTTACATTGTTGGTATTTATCCTAAGAATAAGTATTGTGATGTTTGAGGTACTTTTTTGGGTCCATATCATTTGTGATTTCCAAAGTTTGAAGACGAAGTCTCGTGCCACATTATCAACAAGTTTCGAGACATTAGAGATGTTAAGAACCACTATTAGTGTAGCGATCTCCGGTTTCTATAAATTGGTGGAAAAAGTTTGAGGTGTGAGTTATCATGGAAGGAGTGTTAGTCGTTAGTCCCCTTCGTAAGCCTTTACCATGTTTTTAGTGATATTGTTTCATTGGCTTGAGATTTTTCTTGTTACTGGGTTTTTGTTCTCGTACATTTGTTATTGTGCTCTTATTTACATGTTCCCTATACTTTTATCATCCATATGCTTAAACAAGATAAAATTTAATTTGGTTTATTTAAATTTTGGTAAACTTTTGAACATTGACTTTTAGGTGTTGAAAATAATTTTTGGTAGGTCTCCATTTCGGTATGTAATACGCACTCGCACAAACTCATATGAATTAAATCACGTAAAGAATGTCATCTTCAAAATATCCTTTTTCTCGAATTCTGAACTAATGGTACCCTGAACTTACGCCAATCTTCGATAAGTACGAAGCACCCCTCAATTGGTCAAACAAGTCATCAATACGGAGTAACGAAGACTTGTTTTGTATGGTGAATTTATTCAACTCCTGGTAATCAGTACATAACCTCAATGATCCATTTTTCTTCTTCACTAATACGACCGGAGCTCCTTAAGGATAAGTACTCCTTCGAATAAATGCTTATCCTAAAAATTGTTTAATTGTGTCTCTAAGCACTCTCATCTCCAAAGGAGATATAGGATAAAGTTATCGACAAATATATCTCATTCCTAAAGACAAACAAATCATGAACTCAATCTCTATACTCGACGGTAACCTCAGAATCTCTTGAAACACATACAAAAACTCCCTATCTACCAGAATAGAGTCCAAAGACACTATATATCCCTCAAAAGTGTCCTCGTCAATGTAATACAAATTCATGATCGACCGAGCCTATTACCATGACATCGCAACTAAGTACATTTATTATATTGTAATGTCAAATATGGACCTTCAAAAATAATAAACACATACGTGGTGCATAGATAATTTGTAAATCCCTGAGATAACTTTTTACTCAAATATATTAAACACTTAAAGGTCGACTGCGAAACAAAGTCCACCAACATCCACCCCTATCCTTGCACATATGGAAGAAATAGGTTCCCTTCAACCCTTGGGTGAATCAACTTGCAATAAAATGTTGGATGTTAAGTCCACCATCCTCGAATATGGAGAAAAAGTATGACTACCAAATAAATGCATGCACCACTATTAAAACATATACTTACTACATGCCCCAATAAGAAATATACCCTTGACTACTGGTGCGTGCACCTCCCTAGGAATGATGCGTACTGAAATATTATTGACCTGAGGCTCGGTTAGTGGTGTTAGTATCGCTATCAATGTATAAATAGGTAAGGATGGATACTAATGACGTTGTCCCCTATGCCTAATTCCCCCGCTAACCTCCCTTACCATGGGCACTATAATTACCCTGAGGTCATCTCTTAGCTACATGTCCTACCTCCGTGCTGTGAAAAAACAGCCATGGAACTAACGCATACCCTGTTGTTATCCCTACTAGACATGACTTGTTTACCTCTGGCCCTGATGACCTCCACTTTACTTCCCCTGGACCTACTAGACATGTTAAGATTTTAGTACCTGGCCCTAGTTACCCTACTTGTAATGGTCATCGTAGCCCTTGTGCTTCTTATGGTGACACTCTCCTAATCGAGGCCACTTGGACTACTATCCCACTTGAGTACCACCTTCATTTGTCTTGCCTTGTTATGGCCTCTTCTCGTCCTTGCCCCCTAAAACTCTCAGTGGTCCTGGAAATTTGTAGAGCGTCAGTCACCACTTGTGTATAAGTGGTAAAAGTTGAGTTCCCTAGAATTGCCTGCCTGATGTACCATTTAAATCCCAAGATCAAATTATCCATTTTCTTGAAAAATTGAATAAATGCAGTGTGTTATATTGAATAATTAAATTCGCAAGTTTCCATGTAAACTTTATTTAATTAGAGTTTACTTTTAAATCAAATAAATACAACCTCTAAACATGCATCTAAATCAATACATTAAATATAAAGCATGTGACACAGTAAATATGCTGAGACAAAGATTTCAGGAAAAAAAACCTTTCGGGTAAAACCTTTATTTCACTATGAATTTATAAATCGCAACTTATAATTACATAGAGAAATCTGCAATGGATCAACACGCAACCAAACCAGAAAGACTCATAGTGTTGAACTTAGCAAGAGAATACACGCAACACCCTCCAAGGACTCGCAGCCCAATATTCAGCAAAGAATCTTGACGCATCAAAATCCTCAATGACACGAAGTCATATGGTGTAGAGATGCACTTCACGAAAGATGAACAAAAGAAAGTGTTATGTGGTTCCAAAAGATTCATAAAAGTGTATGAGAATTTTGGTGTGAATAAAACATGAGTTTTTGGAACTCAAAATTATGAATACTTGATGTATTTGGTCTCTCAAAAACGTCTCTCAAAGTATTTCAAAATACCTCCCCCAAAGTTGACTTTTATAGGAAAACCAAAAGAGTTTTAAAACTTTGGAACTCTTTCTAGCATTAGGTACCCCGAACTGATTTGGTAGGTACCTCTAGTTGGTTCAACCCCGAACCGGTTCGGCTTTCGGTTGGTGATAGTTCGCTGGTTTTAGGTCTTAAACACATAGCATTCTTTATAAGGATTTTCTCGGAATTTTCTCAATTTTCAAATGGCCGTAACTTCTTCACCGTAGCTCGGATTGAGGAGCCATTTCTTCGAGTATCTTCTTGATGTCAATCTCTTCAAATTTTTACTAAACGGTGGCTATAAAATTACCAAAATTCCCTTGAACATTCATATCTTGACTTCTTTCATTATTTTGACTTCTCTTGCGTACCACTTGCATAAAGTCCCTAAAATCTTGGAACGTGAAGTCGTTGAGGCAGATGTGGGACACATGATGGAGATGTTGAATTCTTGATTCCTGAAATTCGAATAGAGGCCATAATGTGAGATCGTGAGGTGACGAGATTTAATGGCGTACGACATACATAAATGTAACATGTTGGACATGAGAAAAATGTCATTACAAATCTCACCCTATGTCTATGCCAGTACATACATAAAAATATTCAAATTATCAAATACGAAATTGCCTATACAAATCCACCCTCCCATGAACCCAAAACTAGAACGATACAAATGAACAAGTCTTCATCGTTTGTTCTTCAAATCTTCAGGAATCTCGAATCTTTTCTCATTAGGGTATGTAACATATGATCATCAACGCAGTACCTACACACATGAGATAAAGAAAAATACTAAGTGACGTATTGAGTTTGAAACATAGATACCATTTTATGATAAAAGAATAAATCAAATCTCAAAAACTCCCCAATAAACTGATAATTCTTTCTCCCCCTTTTTATTATGTTCCCAAATAGACAAATGAGAAGATTAAATCAAACAAGCAAAGTCGGGGTGTCACGGTATTCAAAATAAAGGATCAATCAAATGGCAAATGTGCTCTTGCAAGGAGATACTCAAAATCTTCACAAACTATTTTTGATTTTCAAATTTTTCGCACAAAAATAGTGATACAATTTGTAACATATGTAAAATATGACATAAAAATCACACCATGGATTTAAACTCAAACAATCAAGACATGAACACGGAATGAAAGGGTGTGAATACATTCGAAAGGTAAATCAACTCAATCAAGCATATGTGCACGATGCATAAGTGTACCCCTAACGAATGGACATCAAAGGTAACCTTAGGTGTAAAAATTGTTGAATTTATATGACATCGTCTAATGGAAATCAACAAATCAAAGTCAAAATAATTTCCACACCAATAACGTTCAAAACTATGTAGCGTATTTTCAAGAATTTCAAGGACATGCAAACCTGTCCTAATATATATTTTCTTTTAGAGGCAATCTAAATTTTCAAACTTTGGAGAATTGGTGCAAAAACCTAATTGGCCCATAATTGGTATGGATTTCTTTTTATTGCCTTTCAATTTTTCCGGGCTCTTTTAAACCTCTTTGGACCCCGGATAATATAATTCCTCAATTTTTTAGGTTCAATTTAAATGGTGGCTTAGTATTCGCAAAGGCCAAATGAACATTTCGCAACCCTTCCTTGTTTTTAAATAAAGCACACAAACTCACAAAACAGTTCTTAGATGCACAACTTTTCTTATAAAAAATTATCGCGCTTGTTTTTTTTAAGGACGGGATTGAAGTGAAAACACCCAATCAACATGTGATAAGACAAGCACAATAATCAAACAAATATGTGCACGTGTGCAATAAAGGAAATCATGAGTCAAACATGTAGAAAGTAACGCGTAATTACATCTTAATGACTCCAAACATTATAAAGCACATGGATGAATTGACCTATTATCTCAAAACACTATCAAATAGTCACATGAAAAAAATGGATTGATGTTGTGACTCGGTCATCCTAAGTGTCCATCCATAAACGGTGCAAACAAAATATAAAAATCTTTTTCGATTTTTCAGAAATTTGTCAAAATCAAATCTTTTTGTATATTTCAATTTTTTTTAAAAAATTTAAAACATACAAATATGATACATACTAGCAATAGGAAAATACTATCATCATGAAAAACATCATATGCTAGTAAACCAGTCAAACCTCAATCATTAGGTGCGGTGGGGTTTTCCAAAGGTGGTGACAACTTATTAAAAACCTCCATCAATTCTTATGAAGCATTGACTAAAAACTTAACTTGCTCACATAAATGTGCAAACTCTGTCATGTAGTCTCTGGGAGCATGTAAAGTATCATGTGTGGGTGCATGTGTGTCAGAAACACATGTGGTAGAAAAACGTGATACAAAACCCAACTTAAAGCAAAATTCCCTAAGGTGTTATCTCCTTTTGCAATGTGAACAAACAAATATAGACCTAGGAACACCTCTCTGAAAAACTATAGGACGCGCTTTCCTAATAGGAATGGGATGCCTAGGTGTGTTAGGGTGAGACTTACGTGAATCTATCACTAAAGTGGGAACTGTCTCGAGTGCTAATTGGGAAGTAGAAGCACCGTCATGACTTATTCCTAAATTCTCACCTTTACCCTTAAGAACCACCTTTTCAACCTTCTTAGTTGCATTCTCAAAATTGACTTTGACCTCCCTGGAATGTTCGAGATCACTCTAGAGTTGGGATATACTTGTCGTTAGACTAGACAACGTGTTGGTCAAATCACACTTCTCCATTATCAAAACCTACTTCTCTCTCTTCCAATCTAAAACTCGACGACATAAATCTCTATTATACTTCTTTGTTTTCAAGGTCTCGGTGTACAAATCTCTCAAAGCTTTTTGGAGCTCACTTTCATCTTCACTCTCAAATTCGCTCTCATCTCCACTAGAAACACCAAGTCATCACCGGTGCTCTCATGACCTCTATCAGCGTGAGAAAAAGTGGGTGTGCTCCCACGATTCAAAGAAGCTACAAACTTCTCACCACTAGTTTCATCACCCTCACCTTCACTACTATCACTAAGTGTGTCGAGCATGTCTACTTTCTTTCCTTTCTTTCTAAGTCATGTAGGACACTCAAACGACTTATGCCCCTTACCCGCATGTACAAAACATGTCACGTTCTCAAACTCCTCCTCACACTCCTCATCTAAGTCATTCTCTTTTTCCCTCTCACCGCTTTCTTTGGCCTTTACTTTCTTTATATTTTTCTCAAAAAATATCTTTTTATTGGAGGAATTATTTTTGTTCATGTTTTAAAAAATTTCGCAAACAAGGCCATATCATTAGGATCAAAGTCTCCCTCAGAATCGGACTCACAAACTTTTTGTGCCTTTTTCTTAAAATGAGTCTTTAAAGCAATGCCATTATCCTTAGCCTTAATGGTTTTGGGAAACATGTCATTCTCATATGTTTGAAGATCTCCTAAAAGTTCTTCCAACTTACGTGATTTCAAATTTCCCAAATAGTTCAAAATAGTGAATTTAGGAATAAAGCGTTTTGGGAGAGATCTGAAAATCTTTTTAATGACACGCGTTTTATCAATCACCTCACTCGAATTAAAATATGTGTTAACAATGTATGACAGATGAGCATAAAAGTCATCAAATCATTCAGACTCAGACATGATAATAGTCTCAAATTGGGTGGTCAAATTTAGTAACTTTAATTCTTTAACCGCGTTCGTACTCTCATGTATAAATTTAAAAACATCCCAAGCCTCTTTAGACATGGTACACATCATAATTCGACAAAACTCATCAGGAGTGACAGCTCCAGAAACATCACTCAGACCACGGGAATTAAAATTAAACATTTTATAATCATCTTCAGTCCAGGCTGACACGGGTCTTGAAGAGATGATATTATCAGCAATGACCGTGGGAGGAGTCCACCCATTTTCACAAAGCAACCAAACAGGCTCGTCAATGGATTTTAAACAGGATTTCATACGAGCTTTCCAGTAGGCATAATTAGACCCATAAAAAATAAGCATCATATTAAATGAATGTTCCATTGGAAAAATTGCGATTTTTCACAAAACTGATTTAAAAAAATCAATATAACACGATTTTGCCAAAAATAGGAATACTCGATAATTTAGAGTAACCCGCTCTGATACCAATTTGAAAAACTGAATAAATGCAGTGTGTGATATTGATTAAATTAAATTTCAAGTTTCCAGGTAAACCTTATTTAATTAGAGCCTACTTTTTAATCAAAAAATAAATACATCCCCTAAGCATGCATCTAAATCAACCCATCAAATATAAAGCATGCGACGTTGTAAATATGCTGAGACACAAATTTTACGAAAAAAAACTTTCGGGTAAAACTTTTATTTCACTATGAATTTATAAATCGCAACTTAGAGTTACATAGAGAAATATTCAATGGATAAACGCGCAGCCAACCGACAAAGACTCATAGTCTTGAACTCAGCAAGAGAATACACGCAACACTCTCTAAGGACTCGCAACCCAATCTTTAGCAAAGAATCTTCGTGCAGCAAGATCCTCAATGACACGTACCCATACGGTGTAGAGACGTACTCCACGAAAGATGAACAAAAGAAAGTGTTCTTGGGTTCCAAAAGATTCAGAAAAGTGTATGAGAATTTTAGTGTGAATCAAAAATGCATTTTTGGGACTCAAAAATATGAAGACTTGATGTATTTGGTCTCTCAAAAACGTCTCTCATAGTCTTGCAAAATACCTCCCCCGAAGTTGGATTTTATAGGAAAACCAAAAGAGTTTTAAAACTTTGTAACTCTTACCAGCGTTAGGTAACCTAAACCGGTTCGGCAGGTACCTCGAACCGGTTCGACCCCCGAACCAGTTCGGCCTTCGGTTCGTGATAGTTCGCTAGTTTTGAGGCTTAAACACATAACATTATTCATTAGGATTTTCAGGAAATTTTCTCCATTTTCAAAGGGCCATAACTTCTTCACCGTATCTCGGATTGAGTATCCATTTCTTCCAGTATTTCATGGCGTCGAGTTCTTCAATTTTCCAGTTGACCAGACCTCCGAATGGTGGCTATAAAATTACCAAAATTCCCTTGAACTTTCATATCTTTCCTTTTTCATTGTTTTGACTTCTCTTGAGTACCATTTGTATAAAGTCCCTAAAAGCGTGGAACGTGAAGTCGTTGAGGCAGATGTGAGACACATGATGGAGATATTGAATGCTTGATTCTCGAATTTTGGATACAGGCTATCATGTGAGATCGTGAGGTGACGAGCCAAATGTAGCGGCGTACGACATACACAAATGTAACATGTTGAACATGATAAAAATTTCCTTACACTTCTTCTCCTCCATGTCTACTTCATTATGTGCACTTAGAGAAAATAGTGGTAAAATCCTACTCACACTCCACTACAGCATGGCTCTATTTATTGAGGCCAAAAATTGTCATTTTTCTCACCCCTAACTACCGATTGAAAGTAATTATGATCAAACGTGGCCAAAAATTCTGTGATGGTAATCATGACCCTCTCCTTTATCATGGTGATCGAATCCCACCACAACAATATTTTTCCAACCAACCTAAATATGCATAACATCCGTTTATGGAGTACCATGCACTCCACTAGCCGAAAATGTTTTGATATGCATCAACATTTCATTTTTGTGCTTTACAATGTTTGGAGTCATTGAGATGTACTTTGTGATTACTACGTACATGTTTGACTCACAAATTCCTTTAATGAACACTTGCATGGATTTGTTTGATTATTGTACTTATTTATCACATATTGGTCGGAGTGTTGTTTCTCAAATATATCTTTAAAATAAACCATATATGATAAAACTTGACAATGGAAGCAGTGCATGTAAAAACCGTTTACAATGAGGAATTTAATTGCAACAAAATATGATGAGTGATTCACTAAAAAGGGATGTGGGATTTAAAAATTAACTCATCGTGAAAGACACTATTTAAAATAGCCCGAAAAATTTAAAGGCAATAAAAAACTAAATATGCCAAAAAGGGGAGACCTCAAAAGAAAAATATAATGATTATTATTTACGAAGGAATTTGGATAGAAAGAAATGAAAAATGAGTTTGCACAGATTTGTAAGGACATGATTTTATAAATGTCCATTAACAGTTGAGTATGTCGTATACTACTACAAACTTTGAAGATTTTTCACGATCACATTTGCATTAAGACGGTTCCGAATATCAAGTTCTTCAACATTCAAACCTCCATGAGATAAATTTGGTAAATGTTGTGTTTTAATTCCTTAGCATTTCACTTAGAATATTGGGATATCTTTTATGAATTTTTTTCTAATTATTGGAGTGGACTTTTTATGTTTTTTTGTTAAAAATAATTTGGAACCCGAGAACACATCTTGTCAAGTTTCTCTTGTAGAGAGGATATCTAGTACCAATCAAGGTGCTCTTGAGTGGAGTACTGGGCTGAAGACGATAGTGTGTCAATAGGGAGTGCTTGTGGGCATTCTTGGGCTAAATTGGACCTACAATTCTGGATGACTCTAGGTTGCGTGTCTATGTAGGTTTGCTGAGGTAAACTTATTAAAAAATTTATTATGATTATAAATTGAGATTTAATTCACAGTGAAATAAAAGGTTTTTCCCTTCGGGGATTTTTTCTAAAATCTGTGAGTTAGCATATTTGTGTTTATGATGGTTGGCACACAGACACACACATGTAGTTTCTTATTTAAAGGCTGATTTAATTCAGTTCAAAATTAACTCTAATTAAATAAGTTTGTGTTTGGAATTTGCGCATTTATTTAAATCGATATCGCACACGGCACATTACTTTTTCACATTTCTCAATAATCTAAAATTATCGACATTGAAATAATAACTTCATAGAATTGAAACTTTAAATGTGTGTGGTGTGTGGCACATGAAAAAGCTATGATTGGTAAAAACTACTATAACTCAGATAAAAATTAAAGCATGATTTCACTCAATCCTTTTTGGATATTACACTAAATAAATGAAATCACTAAGAACAGTGTGTAATATACGCGGGACGTGCGGGCATAAAGAGTGGATGTAAAAGGAAGCAAGATTGCACAGATGTCATCAATGAAGAGCGATATTAATAAAATGAAAATGCAATCTCATGAAAGGATATCATTCATCAGAGGAGATTAAACTCACTTTTACACATTATCGCAACTATTTAGACTTTTGAATCACATTCAACTTATGACCATATAGGACTTTTAAAGGTTGTAATGATGGTTTGGGGGTTAAGGTTATGAAAATAATCCTATATTTGCGGATTCAAAAGGTTTAGGGAGAATAACCGGGACAATAGAAAATTGTGTGGTATTTGAAAATCGGAATATAAATTACATAAAAAGAAAAGGATATGATGATGGAGTAAGACTAATTTTATTTTCTCCAATAACTACGGGAGTGCTACCTTTTTTTAATCCCTTTATTTTTCTTTTCTTTTTCTTTTTTTAATTCTTTTTCACTTATTTTCTTTTCTTTATTTTACTTTTCTTTTTCACTTATTTTTCTTGAGAATAAAGGCCAATTCATATGCTTAATTGGAACCATGAGGTAAAAAACATCATTACATTCTGAGTACAATTCCAAAAAAAAGGTATGGAAGGTGTATATAATATATATATATATAGTTTAAAACTCCACTATGGTATGGGTTAAGGTAATTTTGGGTTTTGAAACAAAAGGTTAATAAATAGTCTCAAAAGGATCGACTAAGGGAATATGTAGGGTGAGGTCAAGGTTGAAATGGGATACTTAACCAGGAGGGCCGATGGTCCTTTCATAAGGTCACCTAATTCTTGGGTCTAAAGAACATTAAAAATCATGCTCAAGTAACATATATTAAAATAAACCCAATTAATTAATGATTTCAGAAAGAAAATGAGATTACCGAAAACTTTAATCTTTTCAAGAAGGAAATAGTAATGTATGCAACCATCACAAACTAATAAAAGCACAAAGCTCTCTCGGTTTAAGTCTAAGCAAGTGAATAAAATATCAAAAGGTTATAATTTTCCTACCGAATCATTTAACAAGAAATGCTCATCTTCTCAGGGGGTCAAAGTTTCAATTCATACATTTATTCCCAGTATCAATAATTTAAGGACTAAAGTTTAATAACATGAAATAAATAGAATATGCATAATTTATTTGGCAGTTGCATAGGTCAACTATTTATAATTTCTCATCTGAAAAAGCGAAAAAAACTACCGAAAGAGGAAAAAAATAAAATATTTTTGAAATTTTTCAACAAAAGCATGCTTAGGTGGAACATGAGACAAAATTAATGAAAAACCCGATGAATGGGAAGAATAACCCACCCCCTAACTAAAATTATGCATTGTCCTTAATATGAATCAAGAACAAAAGTTAAAGAGAGGAGGAGAAAGATACCACCCAAAATGGAGAGATCCCCGGATAGTTCGAGTGCAAAATTTCTACAAAGCATGTTAGAACCAAGCATAACAAAAATAAAAATAGAAAATTTAACTAATTACACTAGATTAAAAAATCTACTATATGAAACTAATAATTTTAACTTCTAACTAACTATACACTAGATGTTAAAAAATTTAAGGGTCCAATCGTATAATAATTTGACTTTGAGGGATTAATGGAGGGACCTTATTTGATTTCATGCCTTTAGGAAAATAGGAATTCTGTTTTTATAATGGAAGGCATATTTTGGTTAGAGGAAAGGAACCATCACCAATTAAAAAAAATTACGAATCATGGGGGGTTTGGATTCAACTAGGAAGAAGACCAAATCGGTCCCAAGAAAATAAAAATTACCTCCCAAAGAATTTTTTATTGCAATGGGACATGAGGCAAGTGTGAGTGAATAGCCCATGAAATTAACCATCTCTATATAACATTCCCTTTCAAGAATTGGGTCAAAGTCCTCAAGACTTTCATATATTCTTGTGACAGTTGTAATGGTTGGTTAATGCAGGGAAATCAAATAAATGAAGGAACTTCAACCTCAAAAAGGTTTGAATCATAAATCAAAGGTTGAAATTCGATAGTTATTGGATTTCTCTCAATGAGTTCTTCTTAAAAAATGGGTGGAGGTGAAACGTAAGTTTCAACCCCAATCGAGCTTTTAGAAGTGGAAATTAGTTCATCGAGTTGGGCATTTATTTCAATTGTCCAAGATTTATGATTCTCAATTTGGTCATTCAATGTCTTATCCTCTAAATCACGATCGAAGTAAAAAAAAGACATAACATCTTCTCAGTGGATTTTCTTATAGCTAAAAACTTCCTTATCTAACAAAATATCCTCAATTCTTTCATTTTCAAGAATTTTTAGGCATTCACGCATTGTCTTAGGAGACTAACTCTGAGAACTATTATCATAAAAATTAAAACTATCGAAGGGGTTAGAATGATATATTTTTATCAAAATAGCTCACTTGGAAAATTTAAAAATTCGACGAGCACCCAAATTTCAAGTACCTCGAAGCTAAAAAGGTGCAAGTCATAAAGAAAATGAAAAAAATATATAGAATATGTAGAAAGTGCTAAATCACTTAAATCCTAAAATACATTGTTCCTCGGTAACAACGCCATTTTATGTTAGGTATAAACTTTTTAAATAGAGATATTATTATTGAGTGTTTACTGCCTCACGAAAACCGCAATTTGGTACACTTGGGAGTGTAGCAGTTAGTAGGGAATGAATCCAAAGGGAAGGTTTAAGGATGAAATTCATTTATTACTCAAAAGTGGAAGATAAAAGATGATAAGGTGATGAGTATTATAACTACAATTAACACTAGAAAAATATATAAACTTAATTAAGTGACAAGAATGAATTGGGATTGTATCCTCTTTATGGATAAACAAAATGTATAACAGAGTTTTGTTCAAAAACTCAATTAACTAGGAATAATTAATTGATTATATCATCCCACATGAAGAGAGCAAACTCAAAAATGAGAGATAAAACATTCAATCGAATATGGTCACAAATGGAGTCACGTTGCAATATCATTACTAACACTATCATTTCATGACAAAGGATATTAAATGCATAATATTCCAATATCAATACACAAGGTTTCAGTTAAAAGTCATTCAAACTAAATCTTTCAAGCTCAAGTATCCACTAATGGTGGAAATGAGATCCTAACCCACGAAACAGTTACAAACCATGGCAAAATAAGTAAAGGAACTAAATAAAGAATCAAAACAAGAAATGAATCAACACAAACTAATTATGTTG
Organism: Sambucus nigra; assembly: GCA_949130495.1. NCBI lineage: Eukaryota > Viridiplantae > Streptophyta > Magnoliopsida > Dipsacales > Adoxaceae > Sambucus > Sambucus nigra. The sequence goes on along the minus strand of OX422215.1, from coordinate 316,000,796 downwards.
AGTTAAATCTAGGTTACAAAGAAATGAAAGCAACTAAAGAGCAATGAATAAGGGAAGAGTATGATGAATAGTAACTTAAAAACCAACCCTAGGATAGACAATGGAGAGATTCTCTTAACATCAAAATATCTAAACTAAAATGATCATCTCCCTAAATAAAACACTACACCAAAACTAGCGAATTGCCATGGTAAAAAACCTTGACAAGGAGAACTTATCACGGTTTAAATATGTGACATATTTGGGGGTAAAAAGGTTCTTCTCATGGACGTGTAATAGTTAAAATCTATGACACGTTGTTCTTTTATCACGGACGTGTCACAAACTTTGGCCGTGATGCATCTGTGACAACTTATAAGTTCTTACGGTCAAAATCTATGACAAGTTTTCTTTGTCACGAACTTGTTACGGTCAAAGTAAGTGAAATCCTGGGCAACAGTGAAGAAAAGTGATCTGAAGTATACCCACTACCACTTCTCATCAGTATTTTATTACCTGGTACAACAACAATATGATATTTTATTACCTGGTACATCAACAATATGGTATATATCTCAACCAACCTTCATTTATTCATAATAAAATAAATATTAATCATTGATTCACTCATTTATACTAAACAATAAACAACATTCAATATTCAATACTCAATGTTCATATTCATAATAAACAAATACTAATGAAATTATTACAAATAAAATTTTCATTCGTCATCACTTTGAAGAAGGTAGGTAGGCCATACTACATAACAATTGAGACAACCCTCAATAGTACTAACACCACACTACACGTTCAACCACATGGGTTCATTCTCGTTTCCCACGTACACATGCGTAACGCGGACCTATGCCTCGTGAGGTTGCAATGGATGGTTATGCACCATAGTACTTGGTCTTATATCAAGGTTCCTCAACCCCCTAGATATTCTATTTCCACCAAGTTTATATACTATTGAAACACATGTCAACCAATTATTAAAAATGGCCTTGGGACGACGGGGTGGGGGTGGGGGTGGGGAATATATCATATGAAGATGAGGGGTATCGGTGTGAGTGAGGGTGTAAAAGATAGAGTTGTGGTCCCCTCGTCCACCACATTCTCCTTGTCCTTCCCTGAGATGGACTCAACCTATCCTTTAAGAGCACATTTGACATATGCAAACATTTTTTGCATTGTTGTTTCCAAATTGTAAAACTTCTCATCATTATGGGTCATTAATTTGTCCTCCTTGGGTGTCGGCCCAGCGTTGTTTGATGCAATCTCGATGAGCCTTGATTTCCCCACTCGAGAGATCACCCCAAGTACGTCCCTTGTGATCCCTCCCGAGCACGTCCCTTGTGATCCCTCCCGAGCACTTGTCTTATTGCATCTGTCGCCAAAGATGACTTTTCATCATCACGCTTGGAGTTGTGCACTTCATTAATCTTTTGCTGAAACAATAAAAAAGAACACGATTAAATAAATTAATAAAAAATAATTGTGATTATAAATTTTTATTTTTATAACACAATTAAAATTTTAACTTATAATAATCGGTGCCACATTTGTATTGACCTCTGCATTCTTCCCCTTATTTGTTCCAATTTCCACATAGGCATCGAGCCTATATGGCTTACCCCTAGGGCCACTCCCGTCTACTGAAATAAAATATTGTAAAATTAGTAAATTAGTAAATAATTATCACATAATAGAATAAAATAAAAATAAATTAAAGAACATTAAAAACTTATTGTCTTGTGCTCCACGTCGGTGTAGGACGTACGGTTAGAGTTGTGCATGTCATACATCTTAGCCCGATTTTCCCTCCCCTATTTCCGAGAGGACAATTGCCTCTCCAAGACCTCATTATCGAAAAAAAATTGCCAGGTTGCCAGTGAGATTGACTCCTTCGAGGGTACCGTGTCCCTAAGTCACAAGATGGGCTCCCAGTCTTGGACATACAATGATACGCTGATATTTTTCTCCCACATTTATACTGATCTCTTATTGTTCCAATGTGGAGTCACGTAAATGTGAGGGCAAGCCGAATTATTCCTGTCAGACAAATACAAAACAAAAAGAAAGTGAGTTTGTAGTATGCAAATTATTTAATATAATAAAATATAAATATAAATACAAAACAATATAAAAGTGAGTAACTACCTATAATGCCCCTAGATGGCCATCTTAAGCTCGTAGGGCACCTTCCTCCAATGTGTGTACTCGGGGGAAATAATCGTATTCTATAACTCCAAGGCCCTAGCTCGTAAGTCCATTTTTCTCCACTACGACCCCAAATGTTCCCCACTCTAGGGGCCAAGTCCTAGACAAGCATTACTTGCCCCCACCTCCTTCACGCCCTGATGTAGACATTTCTAGTAAAAAAATGTTGTTATTAGTAGAAACGTATATATATATGAGAAAATGAACAGATCCAAATGAATAAAAGCATTAAATTGATTAAAATCCAAATGAATAAAAGCACTAGAAGAATATAAATTAACGACACTATAAGAATACAAATCCATATCACAAACCAAAGTAGCCATTGTTTCAAATAATTGGAAAACTTGTTAAAAATTATTTCATACTCGGGTCAGGTTACAAACTTTGAATTAATGCTTAAACTGATTACAATCCAAATTAACATATTCACTAACCAATCAACCAATTTTGATTCAAATCCACAGAAGGTGATCAATTCCAAATGAATAAAAGCATTAAATTATCGTTCCATAATATTAATAAGAAAGTACTAGAAAAATAAAATTGAGTACATTATAAGAATACAAAAACCATATCGTAAAACAAACTAAGCATTGTTTCAAATAATTTGAATGCTTATTACAAATCTAAAAATTGTTTCAAATTTGGGTTATCATCTAAAATGAGTTGATATACGGTCCACGCTACTGGTTAGATGCTTTGGCGTATGTACGGTGATTGACCTTTTTTAGTGTACGATTGTTTCCCACCATATTATTATATCACGAGGGTAAAATCTAATTTATTATAAATTTGAATCATCATATAATGCATGTTTTTGACATTATTGCCAATTACCAAATAATGTTTATAATGATGATTTATACCTTTTGAGTATGTGATTTGTGTTGTTACTACCTATTATTTCTATCGATTTTCTGCAATTTTATTAACCATGGGCATTATCTATAATTTTACCTTATTTTTTATTGATGTTTTAAGATTTACATTGCCCATCAAATTTTATTTATATTTCCATGGGAAGTAGGTTTCATTTATGTCTTATTTATGTTTTCATGATAGGTATGTTACATTTCTATCTTATTTTTATTTCCATGTTTAAATCTGTGCCTAGGGCCAACCCACATTACATGTCACTATTTGGAAGAATCATAATCTTTAATGTTAGAAATTCTTAGATCCAAGAAACTCAATGTCCATCCAAATGTTCAAATTCACCAATCAACAATAATTCAAGAACCCCAAACAACAATTTGAATATTAATCCCAAGCCATTATTTTTCAAATAATCCTAAAGTTTATATGCGAAACTTTGTCTATAAAGCTATACTTGAAAGAAGACAAAAAGGTTTTTGAAAAATATTCAATTGAGTTTTAAAATTTAAACTTATATGCCTAAGCCACTATTTTGTTGCATGCAAATGATTTTCATGGATTCAACATATTAAACATGATCAGCATAATTTCAGTAATAGATTCAGCAAAGTTTCAACATGATTTATTTATCCCCACTCCACACCCGCAATTTTATGAGACATAGAGAGAGAACGCTAAAAGTGAAGAGATGGGGAGGTGCGTAAAAATACGAGATGGAGAGTAAACGTGATATTAGGGGGTCATAATTAGGAGTAATAAATACATGGATTTGTTCCTAATTTCCCTACGTTGGAATAGAGGCATATGACGATGTTGGCATATGTTTACTTCGCTCTGCTACGCACCCCCATCCCCATAAACCCCTTCCCTCACCCCCTGTCATAACCTAATGCACCCCCAACTCCCTAGACTAACTTCCTTCCCCAACCCCTACCCTAACCTCCTTCCTCCACCCCCTACCCTAGCCTCTTGCCCCTACCACCCCATTCTTGCGCCCTTAACTGATTACCCACAAATAAGATTCACAGTTCAACATGTGATGCTTTGTTGTTGATAAGATTCGCATTTCAAAAAAATAGTACTCTGGGATCCCTATTTAAATATCCCAATTTATTCAAACTATGTAGGAGGTATTATTACCCACAAAATAATAATCATAAGCACCGAGTTTCGTATAATGCAATGAGATTGAAATCATACAATGTTCATGTGTTATATATATATATATATATATATATATATATATATATATATATAGGGAGAGGTTCAAAAGTGAACCAAAAGAATGATCTTTTAATGAACCTACTAAGATATAAAAAATTGATCCTGAATTTCTTGTTGTAATTGGTCCGCGCCAGCGGGGGGATTGAAAAATTATCCATTGCCGCTGGCGCGGACCAATTATAACAAGAAATTACGGATCAATTTTTTAATGTCTTAGTAGGTTCATTAAAAAGTTCACTTTTGAACCTCTCCTTATATATATATCTTAAAAGAAGATGAAAAACCCAAGAGATGGTCGCTTGAGATTGAGAGGGAGTAACAGCAGCATCACGGAGGGGAGGACGAGATGAGGGTTATTAAAGTAATCGCCTGAGTAAGAGAGAGAGATTTTTTGTTTTGTTGAAATGGTAGACTTTAATGGGGACTTTAGGGTTTTTAATTTTAAGGGTTATTAAGGTCGTGTAAAGGTTTTTGATTGTGATATCATGCAAATGTTGTCACGATAAAAAACCTTGACACGACTGTTGATGTAAAAAATTAGATTACTCTAATAATTTAATCACAGATAAATAAATGAGACAAAGAATTTTAAAGTGGTTCAGCCTTATATGAATGGCCTACATCCACTGTTACGTTATTGTTGAGTGTTTGGGAATTCTCGATTACAAGTTCTACCAAGAAATTTCGGTCCCTTTGAATGAGGGTAATACAATGTATTTATAGCCTTGAGGCTATAATCTAAAAGGGTGATACATTAAATGATATACATATGAAAGGGTAATTCATTTAATGATCTTCAAGAATGTGCGTCAAGATGATAAGCATTTAATGAATAGTTGAACTGTTGATTATCTGGCAATCAATGCTGTGGTCGAGATGTGACAACCCGCTCACCAAAATAAGGGGTGGCCAGCCCAATACTCCAATATAACGGAATCATGGATGGAATCATTCTCAGCATCATAACAAAATATAGAGTATCCAGGATAACCACCCAATATTTCAGAAAACGGGTTGCCAAAAATTTTGATTTGAAAGTAAATAAATGAAAACAAACAACCCGATTCCTGAAAGATAAGGAAAACCCCAAGACATGTATAAATAATACAACAAGAATACAATAAAAAGACCGAATATGTAACCGGTCACTAAACTGATACACCAAAATACACAAGTACGATAAGTTACTTAAAACATTTTATTAGACATTTACAAAAGCTTGGGCCTCCCGCCCGAATAACAGACTTGATCTTAACTAGAATGAAAATGAAAGCGTCTATACCAAATGTATCCCGTAATACCCGCAATGCATCACGGCTCGTCGAAAACATCGGAATAAGAATTCAAATCAGGCATCCTTGCGGCGGAGTACCTGAGCAGAGACAAGAAGAATATGCAACAGGAAAATGTAACCGGTCAGGGCCCGGTTCTATATGATTACCAGATGAATAAAGAGTATGACAGTTATGTAATATAAATCGTGAAGAAAGAGAAATAAGAAGCTACCTATACAATTTAAAACATAAGCTAAGCAGGAATAAAAATAAGAAGAATTAAACTAAAGACTTCACCCAAGGTGCTAATTATTTTATATATCTTTTCCTTAGCAGGAAATATATTTATAAACACAATCTTTTTCTCTTTAAGGCAATTATATTTCAATTTTACCCTTTGTAAAAATCCTTTCCTTATCAGGAAAATAATCATTTTCAAATGCTCTTTGTGGCATTTATATGTGCTCTATGTGGCACTCCATCATGCTCTATATGGCATATCAAAATACATCAAGTCCCACTTGATTATGAACTGTTATAATTATATACATATAACGAGTTCTAAGACCGCCCGTCCGGGTTTCCCCACTGAGCGCGTCCCTAAATAACCATCATCTTCCAGGGCCTAACATAAGACAACCTGGGATCCTATCGAAAGCGTCGGGAAGCGGCCATGAGCCTGCGTGGTAGCCAAGAACACACTCGGAATCTCCCTACCCCCGCAGAAAAATATACAACCATAAGCGCTCCCATGGCCTAGGACTATATCCACCATGCATTCATTAGCCAGGGGGCTTCACCTATCGTGCGGACTTCCCTTAAGATGGTATTTAGAGAGGTGTGTAACATCCATTTTATTTATCATAACAAAATCAAGTAAATTATTCTTTACCGGTTTCATGATTAAGTAAATTATCATTTACTACTATAAACGCCACTTCCATTTATATGTTTCATTTTATTCGAAACCATTTCTGTTTACTTCTAGTAATAGATAGAACTTAAAATCCGGAGCCATACGATAGCTTATACCAACACTACGACCTCAAAGGAGTAAATAAACTCTTCATTATCTCCAAGCATTCTAGGAGGTTATTTTAGAACACCAAGGTTATCATCTTTCGAAGGAATGAAATGACTTTCAATTTATTCTCCAAACTCACCTTTATGGCGTTATTACGAACCACCAAGGTTAACATAGTTCAATCGAACTTTTAAAATCTCCCAACATTCTCTTGGGGTGGTAATATAAACCATCAAAACTAGTATAGCTTAATTAAGCTCCTAAGGTCTCCCGAACATAACACTACATCTCCTAGTTTTATAATAATTAACTAGAAGAAAAGAATGCCTTATCATTAATAGGCCTAACCCCGGAAAAATCCCCACATAACCCATTCCTAATGTAGGGTAGACATCTAACTCATCTCACACTCTAGGACTCTAAGTTTACTTCATTCAAGAAGGTTCCTAGTCCCTATATTTAAAGAAAAGGATTAAAATTGAGTTATAAAAATTAACTCAAAAACAGCAGGAAAACGAATCGATTCGCCCAGAAAGCGAATCGGTTCGGACAACCAAACCAACCTTCTGCAATTGACCGAATCGATTCGGCCTTAACCCCGAATCAATTCGGGTTATGCAGACCTGCCAATTCCCCTTAGCGAATCGATTCGCCCAAAGGGCCGAATCGATTCGGACCTGCAAAATTGCCAAAAATGGCTACGAAGGGTTATGAACCCTAAATCCTCCAAACCCCAAATCTCTTCCTTTTCATACACAACCAACAACAAAAATCTACCCCAAACTAATCTACATGATTATTAACCATCAAAACCCACAATTTCTTCAACATAAATCAAGACTAGGGTTTAAATCCCACAAATTCTACATTTAAACCATAAATGGAAATACACAATTATCATACAATTTATGCATCTTAAATCACATATTAGCAAGTAGAAAACTTGCCTTAGGGTTGATATCTCAGATTTATTTGGAGAAGAAGCAATCCCAAATCCTCCATCTTCAATCTCTCTCTCATTTCTCCATTTCTCTTCTTCTTTCTTTCTCTCTTTGTCTCTCTATGTTCAAGACATAAAATGGGGGAAAAATAAGGGATTTAGAAGACTAAAATCGTGGCTTAGGTTAAAACTCCCAACTCAAATGGTTAATACCACATTAAAATGACTCCCAAATACGCGTATAAGCTAAAACCAGGTAAAAGTGCCCGGAACACAAAAATACAATATGGCACTTATTTTGACTGTCTCGCACCTTCCAAGACTAACTACGCCCTCTAAACTGGCATCCGGAAATTTATAAATTATTTCGAGTTCCAAAATAATTTAAGCTAAAAGGCCATTTAAAATACATGACACTACAGACATGCAACCAGATGTTATTTACCTTTACGTACAGTAAATATGCATCGATCTAGTAAATATTAACTTTCAATTCATTAAATTAATACTTACTCCAGTCCCCACATTTTATATAATTACCTTATGCGGTAAAATTAGTATAAAATGAGCCTCCCAGAATCGAGGGTTGTTACACGAGATGCAGCTCGAACCGCCTTCGTTGCTCGTCGTTCAAGAGTTCCTCAGAGCGCTGGAGTTCCTTGGAGAGCTGGAGTTCCTCGGAGTATACTTGTTGCTCGGAGTGAGTCTGACTTGGTCGGGGGAATAGACTTCCTCGTTGCTATTGTGCCACGTAGATCGACACATGTCTTCTTGTGATTCGTCTATATCAGCATACTAATTTTGGTATCAACAAAAGCCCCCAATGTTTCATATTTCGAACTTTGAGGAGTATGGAACATTCTTTCTCGGTATATGGCAATATTAAATGATCTTCCTGGTTTTTAGGAACATTTCTCCGTATTTTGAATTTCCTTCCAAATTCGCAGAATCCGCCTTTTTGCATTTTTATAAGCGCTTCGATCTTCGTGTACTTTTTGTCCTTTTAGCCGTCGGTAGCGTAATAGTTTCCTTTTTGTAATCATTTCTTTCGCCATTTCCCAAGGCAAAGTATTTAAACTTCATAGACAATATCACCGTCTTCTACCTTTTCCAATTTCTGCTTTCGAGTTTTCCATAGTCTTTCTTTCTCTTGTGCGTTCATCCTTGTTTTCATTCGTTGTCAACATATCTCTCTTGTTCCTGTAAGATCTTATTCCTTCTTCTTCATTTCTTTTATTCACCATGGTTTATATTATTGAATCTCTTGAGAAACTCCGTTCTGATTTCTCTATTCCGTCTTGGGTAACTTTGTAGGATCTTTCTGAGCCTTCAAATTATTCTCATTTGGTTGAGGGACATGGGTTCCCCAGCCTTTTTATTGCTGAATGTAGATTTTATTATCCACCAAACCCCTTGTGTTTAGAGTTCTGTCATTATTTCGATCTTGTTCCTGTAAAAATAGCCCCCAGCACATGGAGAATAGTTAATGGAGTGCATAGGTTAAATCAAACTCATGGAACTCGTATAGGAATTCCTGAGATTATGTAATGTTATAGATGGGCTATTCGAGACAATGTTTATTATTTAAAAACTAGATTTTTGAATAGGGCTTTAGTAGTCAATCTCCCTGATGCTAATAGGGATTATTTTGAACATGGGGTAGTTATCAAAAATTGGCAACATGCCCCTTTGGTTGGAGACGAAGTATATGAAGGTCCCAAATGCCCTCCATATGGCAATGGGATAGGTTATTTTCATTTTATTTTATTTTTGAAACTATGATTTCATTATGTTTGAATAAATGCATGATTGACATTTCAATATGTTTTTGTTTGCAGTTGACAGCAAGAGAAAAACTCCCAAAGAATCAGAAGTTAATATAAATCATTTGAAACATATCTGGAGTTTGCATCAGAAAGTTGCAGACGAGCACGTCAGGTTTGCTTCATACTTGTTGCAGTACAGGAGCTACACATCATCCTTTACTGCTCGTCCTCTTGTCAGCATTAGTGAACCATTGCCAGCTTCTGAGGATTCTTCACCAGAATCTCACATTCCTCTAAGTCAGAAAATGGGCAAAAGAAGAGTTCCTGCTATCTTCGAGGAGACTTCCTCTGCTGGAGATAGAAATAGAAACAAGAATGATGTCCCAAAGGGGACAAATAAAGTAGATGCCACCACTTCTGTTGCTCCTCAGAAGGCTGCCGAGAAGCCCCCGGTGGCTTCTAATAAGAAGGATGTACCAGCAGGAGTGATCACCATCTCCCCAACCAAAAGTTCATCTTTAGTTGAAACTGTTGAAGTGCCACTGAGGAGATTGAAGAAATCCTCTTCGGTTAGTTTTTCTGAAACCATTCCCCAGCTCCAAGCTAGTAGAGCTGGTGTTCCAACCATTATTCCCCCGAGTTCTGCAATGAGCTCGGTAAAGACTTGGACTATTCCTGAAGTCCAAGGAATTGAAGAAAACATGTCTAGGGATATGCTGACATCCCTAGCTACTCGTCACATTGCTTCAGTAAGTTTCTCTTATCCTGAATTTTTCTTTCTTTCAGTCAATATATGTATCTCGGCACTGACTTATCATTACCTTCTTTTTCAGCTGGTGAGTTATTTTAACACCATAGCGAAGAAAGATGAAGCACTCAAGGCTTCTAGCTCCTCGTCTGGAGTGGAGGATGCTTTTCTTGGTTTGGCCCAGTCTTTGAAGGATTCCCGTAAAAAATATGATGAGGATAGGGGTGAATGGGAGAAGAAGTTGGATGCATCTGAGGCAGAGAAGGTGCAGTTAGGAAACAAAATAAAAGACTTGGAGAGGGAGAATAAGAAATATGCCGAGAAGCTAACAAACTTTGGGGAGCTTGAAAATAAGTTGAAGTCGGCTGAGGAAGAGCTAACCCTTCTGCGAGAAGTAAATCGCCAGAAGGAGGAGGTGGAGGCCAAGTTGAAAGCCTCCGAGGATCTTTTATCCGAGAAGCTCTCCTCGGAGAAAATAAAGAGAAAAGTAGCAGTGAAAAAATCTTTTCGTACTGGTTGGGATAAAGGATGGGACAGGGGGGTAGCAGCAATGATGACCCAGGTGCAATATGGGAGTTTAAAATACTTCCGAGATGGTTGGGTTACTACCCTGCAAGAATTGAAGGTGAGCGAGGACTCTGAGCTATTTCAACAACATCTTCCCGGTCCTCCTCCTAGAATTGAAGATGAAGAAGAGGATGAAGCTGCCTCCGAAGAATCTTCAATGGTAGTGGGTGATCTCATCCTTACCCAGCCTGCTGACGAGGAGCTTTCATCTCGGTGCTCCTCCTGAACAAGTTCCAGTTCCAGCCGACCAACTCGTTGTTCCCACCGAGCAACCGAGCTCCTCATCCCAGCCTCCCGAGAAAGTCTTGGGAGATAAGGAAAAGGTGTGAAGTTATTCGGTATTCTCTTTCTATTTTTCTTATTTTTCAAGTGTAATCAAGATCTTTGTAACTCTGCACTATGATCTAATAAAATTTGAGTTCTTTTCTTCCATATGGTTGCCTCTTTTCTCTTTTGTACTCTGTCTTGATCTTCTTTTTGATGGTTACTTTTTCTTTCTCTGCTAGTTTCTGGCCAGGATGAATATGCTATCTCTAATGATACAAAGCTGATGCAGCAATGTCATGAATATTATAAGGCTGGTCACACAGAATTGAGTGTATCAGAAGTTGCTGACATCCTCGGTCATGATGCTTCAGAGCAGGCAGTAGAAGCTTATCAGTACTTGAAAGACTTACTTGACCGAGCTGTGGCCAACAATGTGGCTTACTACGAGATGATTGAAGACTTGCAAGGTACTCTCGATGAACTTCCGCATCAGTATAAAGAGTCTTCAGCTCTTTTACACGAAGGATATGAGAAGAAACTCAAACAACTTAGTTCTGAAACAGGTTATGACAAGATGCTTGCTGGCTATGAAGTGAGAGAGAGAACCCTAAAGGGTGAAGTCGAAGCATGCAGACAGATCGCCGAGCTCCTGGAGCAAGAAAATAACAATTTACAGAAAGAGTTGGCACAGTATAAGTCTGCAGCTTCATCTTCCACTGCCTTGGTACCGGTCACCGATGAAGGATTCTCATTTTTAGAGGTTGAGAATGCCAAATTGAGGCAAGAATTAGAGGCTTTGAGAAGAGTTGGACCTTCTACTGCTACTCGGGGATGAGGAAGAGGTTCTCGTGGATGAGGAAGAGTTGCTCAAAATGTTGTTGAGCAATAAAGTTCTCGACCTGCTCGGGGAGGATCCAGAGGTCTTCGTCGTAATGTTGAAGAAGCTCGTACTCCATCAACATTGGAAACTCAAGCGTTCCAATTGAATGCAAAAGATCGGGCTTTGTCTGAAATGTCCAAGAAAATCCAAACTCTGGAGGATCAACTTACTTCGACAAAGTCTGCTCTGAATAATAAGGATGTTTTTTCCAGAAACCTTCACGAGCAGTTAGAGAGAATAACTTTCCAATTCCACAAACAACCTCGTGAGTTCTGGATGGCAGGCTACAATGAGGCCCTTTGTCACTTGGATGCTCGCATTGAAAATGCCAATAATGAAGGTTATAAACAGGGATGGCTGAACGCCCTGGGTATATTAAAACTAGATCAGGGCCATTATTTATGGGATTACCATGCTCCTGGGCTGCTCGATCTACCAAATCCCCCATTCAAGCTTGATATGAGTTGGATCCCTGCTCGGGCCATCCCTCGTTGTTTGATCTCCCAGTATCTTGGTGACTATGCCCTTCATTCGAAGGTTGAATGATCTCATCCGGAGCATTTACTGGATACACCTTCAATAATGAACGTCAGAATGCTGCGAGATCTTAACTTCATTAATTCTCCCCTTTTCCTGGAAGATCCTCCTGCTGGCGAGGAGCCTGTTTCAAAAGCGAAAGGGAAAAGACCAGTAGAATAGGAAGTTCTGATGTAATAATTAGTACACAATTTAATATCAATGTAATAAACTTGTGTAATTCATTTTGACTTTAATGAAAGAATTTCATTTTTGTTTGCAAATTTGTATTGCTCTTGTATTTGTCAAACACTTTATATTTGTGCTTGCATAACAATATTGTGTGGTTCATCGACCAACTTAGTGAAGAAATTACAAGTATTAGTAATATTGCTCGATCACTTAATAATAAAGTAATGAGTATAAAAATGTTAAGAATTCTTCCAACCAACCAAGATTGTTAAATTGTGCTCGTCGACCAATTGTAGTTAATGGGTTTTTATCCTCGACCAGCTATACTTGGTACTGTTTAAAATATTTTCTCCTCGTCGACCAACTACAGTTAGTGGATTTTTATCTCCGACCAACCATACTTGATTCAGTTTGGAATATTTTGTTCTTCGAGGAACTTTTATGTAATAAACTTACCTCCCGACCAACATAAGTTGGCATTTGAGAGCATATCTTGTTTCCTAACCAAACACGTTGGCATTTTTAGGAGTGTTGATGTTGTTCTCACCCTTTTATCAACCGGAGTTGTTCTGAGTTTGAACTATCGTGTTCTCGCTCTTTTACCAACCGGAGTTGGTCTGAGTTCGAACTATCATGTCCACTAACTCTTTTACCAACCGGAGTTGGTATGAGCTAATGTAAGCCTCCTAACCAAAGGAGTATGGGGTGTTCTTGCCCTTTTACCAACCGAAGTTGGTCTGGGTTCGAACTATCGTGTTCTCGCTCTTTTACCAACCGGAGTTTGTCTGAGTTCGAACTATCATGTCCACTAACTCTTTTACTAACCGGAGTTGGTCTGAGCTAATGTACGCCTCCTAACCAAAGGAGTATAGTTTGTTCTCGCCCTTTTACCAACCGGAGTTGGTCTGGGTTCGAACTATCGTGTTCTCGTTCTTTTACCAACCGGAGTTGGTCTGAGTTCGAACTATCATGTCCACTAACTCTTTTACCAACCGGAGTTGGTCTGAGATAATGTACGCCTCCTAACCAAAGGAGTATAGTTTGTTCTCGCCCTTTTACCAACCGGAGTTGGTCTGGGTTCGAACTATCGTCTTCTTTTTACTGCCGAGCAGCGTAGTGTTAAACACTAGTATTCCCCGAAAAACTTTCAATAAAAGGAGAGAAGATGGCGAAATATCGTCGTTTTATTCATATTGATGGAACTGCTTTACATTTTACATCACTGATAATACTTGCGTAGGTGTTCAGCATTCCATGCATTCTTAAATTCCTCTCCTTTTAGAGTCGCTATTCAGTAAGTTCCTGGTCGGACAACTACAGTAACTCGGTAAGGTCCATGCCAGTTTGCTTCCAACTTATTATGCTTCTGAATGACCTTCTTTAGCACGTAATCTCCTTCTTTTAAGTCGCATTTTTTCACCCTCTTGTTGTAGAACAGGGTTGTTCGCTGTTGATAAGCAGCATTCCTAATGGCTGCCTCTTCTCTAACTTCCTCGAGCATGTCCAAATCTAATCTCCTCATCAAGTCGCTGACTGGGGAATTGAAATTCAGCACTCTGTGTGTTGGAAGACCCAACTCGGCAGGTATTACAACCTCACTTCCAAATGCCAGCATATATGATGATTCTCCAGTTGCTGCTCGGGGAGTTGTTCGGTAAGCCCACAATACTGACTGTAGCTCATTAATCCAATTAGCTTTAGCCTCACTTAGCCTCTTCTTCAAACCATTTAGTATCGTTCTGTTCGTCACTTCAGTATGTCCATTGCTTTGAGGATGGCCTGGTGCTAAATGAACCTTCAAAATGTTTAACTGATGACAATAAGCGGCAAACTCCTCGTTATCAAATTGTGTTCCATGGTCTGTTATGAAGGCATGAGGGAGACCATATCGGCAGATGATGTTCTTCCAAACGAATTGGTACACCTTCTCGTATGTCATATCAATTAGAGCTTCAGCTTCTACCCACTTAGTAAAATAATCCACTGCAACGATGAGGTACTTGAATCTTCCTCGGGTTGTTGGCAGTGGTCCAACCCAATCAATTCCCCACATGGAAAATGGCCAAATGGAAGTTATGGGTGTCAACAATGCTTGTGGAGTACGTCGTATGGAAGAAAAACGTTGGCATTTATCACATCTTTTGGCATAGGCTATACAATCAGCTCTCATCGTTGGCCAGTAGTATCCCTGCGTCATCACCCTTTGCAAAAGTGTCCGACCTGCTACATGGGCTCCACAGGACCCTTCATGGATCTCTTCAATCAATTCTTTCACCTCGGAGGGATGTACACATCTTTGCAAACCTGTCATAATTCCTCGTCTATACAAAACACCATTAGTTAGTACATACCGAGCAACTTTAAACTTCAATTTCTTGGCAGCGATTTTATCTCCCGGTAATTCTCCTTCCTCAACATATGCCCTGATGGGATCCATCCAAGATGGTCCTAAATCAAGGGTAATAATATTCATCGTCAGGTCTTCATCTATGCTTCGACTTTCTAACACCTCAATTGGTATCGTTCTTCGCAGCTCGATACGAGTAGCTGATGTTAGTCGGGCCAGTGCGTCTGCTTGTGCATTCTCCATTCTTGGTATTCTGATCAACTGTATGGCATCAAATTATGCCAACAACTCCATCTCCTTTGCATGATACTTGACCATTAATTCTCCTTTAACTGCATATGTTCCCATCATCTGATTCACAATTAATTGAGAATCACTGAATACCATCACTTGTTGCGCTTCCATAATCTTTCCTAATTTAAGATCTGCTATCAAGGCCTCATACTCAGCCTCATTATTGGAAGCTTTGAATTGGAATCGCAAGGCATATTCCACGTCAATCTCATCTGTGGTGTTCAAAACAATCCCTGCTCCACAACCCGTTGTGCAAGATGACCCATCTACATATAATCTCCATGTAGGTAACTCGTTTTCAAATTTCTTATCTGACAGAGTTCCTCGGTAAAATATTTATTGTTTTTTTTTATCCTCTCCTGATATTTCTTGCTCCTCGTCGATCATCTCTTCTCGCCCTTTTACCAACCGGAGTTGGTCTGAGCTCGAATTTGATGATCCTTCTACATCCACAAGCCCTTTTACCAACCGGAGTTGGTCTGAGCTTATGTCTGTTGATCCTGTAACATCCACAGGTTGATCAGCGAGCAACTTTTGTTCCTCGGGGGTATCAGGATATGTAAATTCTACTATAAAGTCTGCTACAGCCTGCCCTTTTAGTGATGATCTGGGTTCATACACAATATCATATTCACCGAGCTCTATTGCCCAATACATCAGTCTCCCTGATTTTTCTGGCTTATGAAGGGCTTATCTCAATGGTATGTCGGTATACACGATGATGGTATGGGCCTGGAAATATGGCCTCATTCTTCTACTTGTCTAAATTAATGCCAATGCCAATTTTTTCAGCTTTGGGTACCTGATCTCTGCACCTCGGAAAGCCTTACTTGTGTAATAAATTGGCTTCTGGACTCCGTTCTCCATTCTGATCAATGACGAGCTGACTGCATTCTCCGATACTTCCAGGTACAAGTACAACTTTTCTCCCATTACTGGCCTGGACAACAGTGGAGGTGTTCCCAAATATTTCTTCAAGTCTTGAAAGGCCTTCTCACATTCATCATTCCACTCGAAAGTTTTCCGAAGTGTTTTGAAGAATGGGAGGCATCTATCAGTTGCTCGGGATACAAATCTGTTGAGCGCTGTAACTCGTCCTGTAAGACTCTGCACCTCTTTCTTCGTCGTTGGAGATCGCAACCCTAAAAGAGCTTTGATCTTTTCTGGATTCGCCTCAATGACTCGCTGGTTGACGATGTACCCGAGGAACATTCCTTCTCGTACTCCAAAGGTGCACTTCGTTGGGTTGAGCTTCATTTGGTATTTATCCAGTTGATCAAACGTCTGACCTAAGTCAACTAGATGATCAGCAGCTTTCTTGCTCTTTGTCAGCATATTGTCGATATAGACCTCCATATTGCAACTGATTTGTTCGGTAAAAACCTTATTCATCAGCCGCTGGTATGTCGCTCCTGCATTTTTTAAACCAAAAGGTATAACATTATAATAATAAGTTCCCCTAGGGGTAATAAAAGAAGTACTTTCCCTGTCTTCAGGTTTTATTTTGATCTGATTGTAGCCAGAGTAGGCATCCATAAAGCTGAGCAGCTCGTGTGCCGAGGTAGCATCCACCAGTTGATCAATTCTGGGCAATGGAAAGTGATCCTTTGGGCATGCCTTGTTTAGATCGATGAAATCAACACACGTTCTCCATTTATTGTTTTTCTTCTTTACCATCACCATATTTGCTAACCAGTCTGGATATTTCACATCTTCAATGAATTGGGCTTTCTGGAGCTTCTCGACCTCCTCTTGTATAGCTTGATTCTTCTCGGGACTAAATACTCTTCTTCTCTGCTTTACAGGCTTGATCTCCTTATTCGTATTGAGCTCATGTCATAAGAAGTTGGGATCTATTCCCGGCATGTCCTCATGACTCCATGCAAAAGTTTTCTTCCTGTTTCTCAAGAAATTTATCAACTCCTGTTTTATTGAAACATTTAACGACGAACCTAACTGGGTTACTCGTTCAGGGTGCTCGTCGTCCAGAATAACATTTTCTGTAGATTCCACCACCTGTCCTTTTACAAGTTGGGATTCATCTCTAGGATCGAGTGTTTCGATTTCTGTACCCTCCTCCACCTGGTAGGTAGTAGTCTTTTTCCTTGACTCTTCAAGCTCCTCTTGCTCGGCAGATGAATAATAGCATTCCCGAGCTACTTTCTGATCACCTTTCATAACTCCTACTCCAAAATTTGTAGGGAATTTTAAACACTGATGTACTGTAGATGGAACTGCTTCGAACTTTTTCAAACCAACTCTTCCCATGATGATGTTGTAAGCTGACTGCACATTCTTATCCATCACAAAAAAGCGTATTCTCTCTGTTCGACAAGAAGGCCAAGTTCCAATGAATATATCCAACTTGATCGTCCCAAGTGGAAAAACTTTCTCGCCAGCAAAACCCGTGAGAGGTCTGTGATAAGGCTCCAATTGAGATAACTTTAAATTTAAACTGTCAAAGCATGAGTAGAACATGATGTCTGCCGAACTACCATTATCTACCAGAACCCTTGAAATCACTACTTCTTTCATCCTCATTTTTATCACCAAAGCGTCGTCATGAGGGTAAAGAACACCTGCAAGGTCATTTTTTGAAAAACCGATGACCAGCTTCTCTTTGTTGACCTTCCTCGGGCGATCCTCTTCAGCCAAATTTATCCGTTGAATGTATGAGCTAGCCTGAGCTTCACCGAGGTAAGCTTTTCTTTCTGCAGTAAGGTCTCCTCCTCCTGCATCTCCTCCTGTAATGACATTACAATCAAATGACCCAAAGCGTATTGAAAATACCTCTCGTTCTGGCTGCCTTGGTTTCTTGGGAAGATCAGGGTCATCATCTGGATCATCTTCATGGTTTCTCTTCTTTTTCTCCTCTGCTCGACGAGGAGATCTAGACCTTTCTCTAGTTCGGTCATTATTTTTTCTTTCGCCTCCCCGATCAACATACTTTGCTAGCTTCCCTCTTCGGATGAGTGTTTCAATCTCGCTCTGAAGAGCTATGCAATTTTTGGTCATATGGCTGTG
The DNA here is from genome assembly GCA_949130495.1 of Sambucus nigra. Lineage (NCBI taxonomy): Eukaryota > Viridiplantae > Streptophyta > Magnoliopsida > Dipsacales > Adoxaceae > Sambucus > Sambucus nigra. Next base: position 315,982,652 of record OX422215.1, on the reverse strand, counting down.
ATCCTTATGGAACTCGCAATATTTCTCCCTATTCCTCATGTCAGGGTCTGACCTCAGTTTCTTTGGCCACTTTACTTCCTCGTTATTCTTGATTTCTTCCAAGACATGATTAATACCCATTTTCAAAGGAGTATAATTATCGAATTTTTTCAGGACTTCCCATGACGATTTATTATTCTTGGAATGCTTGTCACCGCCATTACCCTTATGCTCTTTCTTCTTGGATTTGTCATCTTCTACCTTGGTTTCTTTATCCATATTCTTCTTCGCAGCCATTGCCTCCACGGCATTCATGATTTTGGCCGCTTTTGCCATCAACTCTGACATAGTTGTAGGTGGATCTTTGGCCAAAGTGTAATACAACTTATTAGGCAACAACCCACTCATCAAGGCAGTGATTGCTGTCTTTTCTTCATAATCTATAACTTCCAGCTTCTCGTTATTGAAACGAGTTATGTAATCTCTAGTACTCTCACCAGATTTTTGTCTAACACTTAACAAGTGTGCTACTCTTTTTACTGGCTTTGCTCCAAAATAGAAATTGCCAATGAATAACTCGGCTAACTGAAAGAAAGTTGAAATCTTACCCCGAGGAAGATTGTTGTACCATATCTGGGCAGATCCAGTAAGAGTTCCCGAGAATGCTCTGCATCTCATCTCGTCGGGGACAGCATAGATGTCGGCGGCAGCTTGATATTGCTCTATATGAAGAACAGGATCTGTCTCTCCATCATATTCGGGGGTCACCACAGGTGCTTTAAACTTTGAAGGGGTAGGAAAACCCACATTGGCCTGGACAAAAGGTGCCCCTTGAACAAAAGTTCATTGTAAGGGATTCTTCGCCTTAGCCATTTCTCCCAATCTATCCTCCAACCGCTGAATGGAACCTTTCCATGCATCATTTCCCTCCTCGGGCTTGTTAGTTCGAGAAATTGATTGCTCTGATGTGGCCTCCTGAGATCTATCTTGACGAGCAACTGGTCGTGATTGTGCTGATCGTTCTCTTAGATCTGATGGTTGTCGAAAACTCCTCGACATGGTCTTAGGTGGACTCCTATTCCTCCTAGGGCCTAATCGACTGAAAGGAGACACCCTACTCAGTCTTTCCAAGGCACTGGGTCTTTCTGGAGAGAGTGATACGTTGATCAGTATCTGTAGCCCTTATTGACGAAGTTTGCCCAGGTTGATAAGAGAAATCATCAGATTCCTCATTACGATATGACTCAGTACGCCTGGATCGTGAAGAAAGAAAATAGGCTTGCCTCTGACCACTTCGTTGTCCCGAATGTGCAGGTGCACCACCATGAAGGGTCTGTATGAGTTGCCGCATTGTTTCTTGCATGGCGGTTTGTCCTTGAGCCAGATTCGTCATAATTCCAGCCAGATCTGGAGGTCCAGAGGGAATTGGAGGATTTCCAGCATTTCCAGCCTTTCGATTGCTGGATTCCGGATTATCTGCCATTGATGATGAATGATTTTTGGTGAGAAACGATAACAACAGTCGTTCCCACAGACGGTGCCAATCTGTTGATGTAAAAAATTAGATTACTCTAATAATTCAATCACAGATAAATAAATGAGACAAAGAATTTTAAAGTGGTTCAGCCTTATATGAATGGCCTACATCCACTGTTATGTTATTGCTGAGTGTTTGGGAATTCTCGATTACAAGTTCTACCAAGAAATTTCGGTCCCTTTGAATGAGGGTAATACAATGTATTTATAGCCTTGAGGATATAATCTGAAAGGGTGATACATTAAATGATATACATATGAAAGGGTAATTCATTTAATGCTCTTCAAGCGTGTGCGTCAAGATGATAAACATTTAATGAATAGTTGAACTGTTGATTATCTGGAAATCAATGCTGTGGTCGAGATGCAGCTCGAACCGCCTTCGTTGCTCGTCGTTCAAGAGTTCCTCGGAGCGTTGGAGTTCCTCGGAGAGCTGGAGTTCCTCAGAGTATACTTGTTGCTCGGAGTGAGTCTGACTTGGTCGGGGGAATAGACTTCCTCGTTGCTATTGTGCCACGTAGATCGACACGTGTCTTCTTGTGATTCGTCTATATCAGCATACTAATTTTGGTATCAACAGACCATTACAACTTCATTGTTAAGGTTAATTATCATGACAAGGTGTTGTCAGGGTCTTTTCATAATCATTAACCTAGACAACGTCTCCATGGGTTTTTATCAAGGTTTTCATTCGAGACCACTCTTGTCGGGTGGAAGGTGACAAAAATCCTTTTTTGGTGTACTTAAAATACCAACTTTTTACCTATACTAAAAAGGGAAAAAAATAAAAAACAAAGCAAAATAGCCCCAAAATAGAGTTTTGAGAAAGTGAAAAGTAAAAAAAATTGACTCATAAAAGGTCTAATCGGTTTGGATCATTTAAACCAAATTCAGTGTGCATTTTATCAGGGCCGAGTCGATAAGGATTTTCTTTAATTGATTCGGGACCTGACGCTCAGGAAATTAAAATGGACATAACTTCTTCATTCAGAATCAAATTTATGCATGGTCGAAAGCCACATGAATATAACTTGATGATACATTTGTTTGTCATTTAATACCATCAAAATAGTGGAGTATGAAATGACCCAAATTCCCTTGAAGATAAAGAATATGCAAAAACTTTCCCAATACACATCCTAACTTCACATCTTGCATCCCCAACACTTATAAAAGATCAAATAAACTTTACGTAAGATATATACAATTAAAATATATCTTTTACAATATAAGACCTTAATTATAGAAATTAAGAAAGGTTAGAGTGTTGGAATGCTTAAATATAAGGGGTAATACGTGAAATATTTTTTACTAATCAAACACAGATCCGAAGGAAACTAGAACTTGAATGTTGTGATAACAACTATAATAACCCCTATTTTCTATATAATAGTCGTCCCGAATAACAAGCAGAAATAGGGATTGTCAAATAATTTAGATGATTCTTCGCATTAATTAGTAAACAAATATTCTGAGTGAATTAAAAACCATTCACAATATGCGATAACTAAACTATATATAAATCTGAATTATTCTTTATAATACGAATGAAAACATCTCAAAACATCCAATAATAAATACTCTGAATAAAGTCCACTCTCTAAACAACCAACTACAATTAATACTGGGACTCAAGGACCATACAATCTCTTAAATAAAAACTAAAATAAAATAATAAAAAGAGTAGAAACCTGAGATAGAATCAAGGAATCAAAATATGCTAATCTAATGGAGATAAAATTCTAAATCCTCATCACCCTGTAAATATTGTCTATGAATTCTGCAAAAATAGTTTATATAATTTGGGTTAGATACCAAAACTTTCAAGAAATATTTTCAATATCAACAGTGTAAATCATGCGACTCATTTATAATAAATATACCACTCGATCGACTTTCACATGCAAAAAATACCTCACCCCTCACCTAAGTGAAATTGTATGAGCATGTCCCAACCCAAGGCATAAGATACACTAAAAGTAATTATCTTTAGGCTCAGTGGTTATACTACCAATAATAAAATTAAATAGGGATGCAACTAACTACATGTGTAGGGATAAAAGCCAAAATACCAATCTATGCAATGTCACCCACAAGTATAATGTGCAGAATCTCATATAATAATAATAACACATAATTTTGACATATTGTTCATATAGTTTAATTTCCCATCGACTTACTAGAGTATCTATTTTATATGTATTCAATATATACTCACACGAAGGACCATCTCGTGCTTCTATCAGTAAGTCCATAGGAGTCCCTTGCCAAACGAACTTCAGCAGCCATACAAATAAGAATGAGGATATCACTACACAGTAAGACCATTGGCTAATCCCATACCTAAAGTCTCTCGGTGGATAGATACCACTAGAATTTTCTTATCACAAAGTGGTGATCATCGTGAATGCATGATCAAACATATGACCTTCCCAATGGATTGCGTCAACGGTCAGGTGTGCGATACCCAGTCACAACCTCTCAAGAAACCCTGAATGATAGATTCACGATGAGTAATGATATGTTCCCACAAATCAAATTACTTGCATAATAATCAATCTATGTATAAAACTGTAGGATATCGCTCACTCGTGCATCTGCCCCCAACTGTCTCAATCACCAAATCTGGATTCTACTAACTAAAATAAGGTCCATTTTACTCTAAACCTACATTAATGTCACTCACAATAATTATCCAGTTTAAAAAACATTTTAAACTTTAAGTTAAGTGTATAAAATTGTCCTGAAAAATTTATGCCACCTAAACTCAAAAAACAAAATTTATCAGCTCCTTTGTTGTTGTCCGCCAATTTAGTGTGAGTAGTATCGACCCCATAACTTCTCATCGGGTATTATCATAAGAGCATATAGAGGCAGATATCGAAGTGAGATCACCAACTTATAACCCCAGTTATCATAGAGTTCACAAAGGATATATATATTTAGGGAGAAAATGTTATCAAGAAGCACCAAGGGAACAATTTTATCCTTTACTTTAATTGAGATGTTATGAGTGTAGTTACGGTCATGACCTAACTTAGTAATATATTCTTCAACAAAATAGATTCACCTTATAGCTTTCACAGTTTCGACTATATGAATATCATCATCAGGGGAGGTAGAGGGAGGAACTATAGCTTGAGTGAGTAGTTCGATAAGAGTGTTTCAGTGGATTTGGGTAGACATGATAATTCCCCGTAAGATGGTTGTAAAAAACCTCATTGTAGGGCCCCCGAAGTCTCTCCTTAGACCCCTAGCACTCCCCTTTTCCATCGTAAACCTAGGTCGCACTCCGAGTATCGATCTAGAGGCCATCGAGCGACCCCAGGCCCCATTTGACTCCGGTCAACTCTTTTTTTAAAGTGAAAGATCTTTGAATCTTTGAAGGTATCCAAATAACCTTTCCAATTGTCCACCTTGTGTGTGAATCGGAATAACGGCTTAGACGAACAGACCATTTCACTAATGAAAAATGATTCAGAGGCCATCGAGCACTCTCGGGCCCCGAATTGACCCCAATCAACTCCATCGTTGGAGAAAAATATCTTTGAATCTTCGAAGGGAACTAAAAGACATTTCCAACAGTCCACCCCGTGTGCGAAACAACATAACCTCTCGAACAAACGATCAGTTTTCCCCCAAAAATTGATTTGGAAACTATTGGGCGCTCCAAGACTCCATTTTACCAAAGTCAACTCTTCATCTCGAATGAGACTGAATGAATCTTCGAAGGGAACTGAATACACTTCCTAACGATCCACCCCATGCATGATTCTGACCTACAGTATGGACAAATGATTCTTTTTTATCCGAGAAGTCATTGGATGCTTCCGGACCCCGTTTCCTCGAGGTCAACTTTCCAAACCAAGCGAAACTATTTGGAATGTCTACGTAAATCTCCTAACCTTTCCAACTTTCCATTTAAGCTAAAATACCCATCCTTTTCACACCCAATTTGCAAAATATCCTTCTCTCTCATCAATATCCATCAACACTAACAGGATTTCATCTAAAATCTAAGCTCAAAGCTCCAAAGAAGGTCCAATTCCTTCTCCTTCGCTTTTAAATCTCTTATTTTTGTATAAACTACATTAGATTCATAATCTAGTTTCACTTTAGTTCACACACATTAACATCTACAATTTTATTAGTATATTTCACATACTTTATTTTTCATAAAAAACCCAAAAACAAATAAAAGAGGGTTACACCCGTAAATTCTGAAACAAATTATCCACCACACTTTTTTTAAATCAAAAATACATTTTCTACATGCACACGCATAATAAAATTCCATTCGAATCTATGGGATAAACCCCACCCCTATTCTACATTCTAACTACGTGGACTTTGATGAATTTATGGGCTACGTAGGCATCTCAGATTAAAACCCGAGACTCGAGTCCAACTTTTCAATTTTCAATTTCTCTTATTTTTCAAAATCCTCAAAATCCCTCTTTTTCATAATTATCATACATATACATATATTATGTTTGTTCGTGTTTCATCCAACACATATTATCATTTCCTAATAACGATCAATATCATGATGAACGCTCATATTCTATCTTCTACATTTATTATTATTTTGGGAATATTCCTATGGATGACCTCACCCAATCTTTTCCATGGTATGGGTCGAACGATTCCAATCTCCATTATATAAACACATAGACACACACTTCACGGGGATAAACGAAAATATTAAAATTTTCCCATGAGTGATCGAAAGGGCGAGATGGGTGCCTAACACCTTTCCATTCCATAACTTAGCCCCCGGACCTTCGATCTATATGTTTCGTATGCATCAGTTTGTCCTTGATGCCACTCTCTCGAAGTGACAACATGTTATTTTTCCTGTTTTGAGCAAAATAGGCTGGCGAATCTATCTCTTTACATTCACCCCACACCAACGATGGTCGAAGACCCTTTTCGAAGATAAGGGTGCAAGATCTTGACGCGGTTCTTCCCCGGGGGATCCTCCTCCTTCCCCCTTAGAACGAACGCCACATCGACAGGGATGGACATAGTAGCGACTCTGTTTGGGATTATTTTTAAAAGGTCTAGACTCTATTTACATGGGTGTTTTATTTTCTTGTATATTCCTCTATTTGAATGTTCCCCTTTATTAGTCATATGTACCTCATGCCTATGTTACTATTCATACACTTGTAGAAGACTCTCCATGTATACTTCACACCACGTGCCCCTAGGAACACGTATATCCACATGTTGCACACATCACCTAGAAATCCATGCTTAGGTATGACCTAATCACACCTCTACTTGTATATATCCATGCTCACTTATCACACACTCACTTGTAGATAGTTACACATCACTCACACATCGCTTATCTATGCTTAGTATGTCTTTACTATTGGTACTTGTACTTTGCTCCTTGTTTTGCATGATCAAGAAAAGGATACTCTCTCCATAAGATACTAATAAGAGAATCATGCGCGATTCACACGACATCACCAAAGAGCGTTGTCATTGACTAAATTTTGTCCCGTAACTGGAGAGTCACTTTGTGAAGGGCGCTGGTCTGGCAAGGCACAGTTAGCCTAAGAGATATGACTCTCACCTTCCATTATCCAAGTACCTTTAACGTATATCGAATGGTTCCCCCACATCATACCACTTGAACGAACTCATGACATGAGGTATATCGCAGGGAACTCATTTAGATACATTGAGTATATCGAATTCCCTCTCACGCGTACGGCCCCCACGAGGTATATAGTGAGATATTTCAAGTACACTCAGGTATATCAAACGGCTTGTTCACACATACCGATTTCCCTAAAAAGCAAGACATATATCGTGGAAGTCATGCTAAAAGGGGGAACCCTTTCCAATTCACCCAACCAACTGCATACCTGCATATAGGCGTCAAGCCTAGGACACACATGTTAGATTGTTGACCTTAACCCAAAACTCTGCCAAAATTTTGGGTCGGCCTGGCGCCTAAATTTTTGCGCGATTCTTAAAATGGGACTCTTCCCATGATCCTGGTTACAAGTCCAACCATAGCTTTACATATGTTGCAAATCCATTTTTTCGAGGCTCCGGTCCCCTCCGGCATTTAATTTTGCATTTAGGTAAACTTAATAAAGAACCTGATAAACATAATAATCATGCTGAGACCCATCTATTGTATTTTCCCCTCTCTTTACAAAAGTGTCCAAAAGAAAAACATTTCTCCCTCTTTTATCAAAAATACCAAAAATATTTTTCCTTCTTTTCCCTCAAAACAAAAAAAGAGAAAATATTTTCATCTTCAACTTCTCCGAAAAAGTCAAAAAATATATTTCGCCTTTTCCAAAAATAACGAGTCCCTTTCTCTTTCGAAAATAATTTCATTTTTTTCTCCTTCTCAGGTCGGTCGCATACCTTTCGCCTGGCTCACTATTGGCTTTGGTCTTCAATCAAACCACCCCAAAATTTTGTCAGTACCCTTACTTCCTCTGAGTCCAAGACTCCCCTGCCTTCTATCGAGAACACAGATCAAGTGCCAAATATACAACCGATTTTTTTTACGGTTCAAACTCAGCTTAATGCCAAAATTGACAACTTCAAACCGAGGTTCATGAGATGCAAAGAAATTGGGTCCCTGTCCCTGAAGATCATAAGGTCATTTTCCCTCATGCCATGGGTCCGCCTGCACCCGAGCCTATCTAGGTTCCTGAAGAATACCACCATGCTCCACGTGCTCCTCCTACTAATGGGCTGCCACCATCCCAGTTCCTATGCCAAACCTTGATCAGATTGGGGCTAATTTACCAGCGATTGTTGATCCGAAAGAGGAAGAACTCAACAAGGTCAAGGAAGACCCCAAGATGCTAACCAAGAAATTTGAGTAGGTCAAAATCTCTGGGAACTACATGGACTACACTCACATGTCTCCCTATCCTAAATTCAAGATACCAGAAAAATTTAATATGCCCAATATCGTGAAGTTTAGAGGCAGTGGGCCTCGGATCGTTCATCTCCATAGCTATCACCGAGCCATGACTCTCCGAGGGGATTATGACGAAATAGTGGCTCAGATGTTCTAGTAGACTCTAAAAGATAGCGCCCTCCATTGGTTCATATCCCTTGAAGAATCCAGAATCCGCAGTTAGGAAGACGTTGCCCATGAGTTCATGTCACAGTACAAGTACAAAAAGGAACAAGAGGTTACCCGTCGTGACTTAGAGCTACTTAAACAAAATCCTGGGGAATCAGTCAACAACTTCATAGCAAGATGGAGATAAAAAGTATCTACCATGACCCACCCGCCTTCTGAAGAAGAACAAATCAGCATTGTGAAGAAAAAATTTCTAGCCCATGTTCGAGCAATAATTAGAGGACACTATTACCCTCACTTCTGAGTCCTCCGAGAAGCAGGAGTAGAAATTGAAAAAGGTCTTGCCAAAATAGAAGTTGAACCAAAGAAAATCTCTGGATAGTTTTCTCCTACGAAGTTTGAAAATCCTGCTAGTACCACAGTCTCTACTATAAACAACATCTCTCAGCCTGTCGCTTCATGGGCACCAAAAAGTCTCCCAAACCCAATCTGAAAGGAATATATAGAGCTTCACGCTCCTTTATCCAAAGTCTACCAGGTTCTATTAAACTGAAACCTAATTAAACCACTAGACCCTCGTCCGTTACCAAATCCACTTCTAAAAAACTTTAAAGTTGATGCCCATTATGACTTTCACCAAACTGTTGGCCATACCACCGACCAATGTTTCCATCACCGAAACACAATCCAAAGACTGATTGATTCGGCTATCATCGGCCACCAGCTAATCCTAAAACAAACACTACCCATAACCCCTTCCAATTCATGCAAACGCCGTATTCCTAGAAGAAGACTCAAAACTCGACCCATCTACCCAAATTATCCTAATTAAATCACTAGTCATACCCATATACTCTCCTAAACCTCTCCAAACATGCCTATATTTCCTCTTATACCCTACCAGCCTTGCCGATCAAACCTCATCAGTCTTCACCAGAGCATGCATCGCTGTCCGGACCCATTCTGGAGGTAAAGATGTGGAATTATCAGAAGTGCTGAACCAACTTCTAGAGTTCGGGCTAAAATTTCCCTCCCAGATGACCATAGACTATCAGAGATTCAGTGGGTTATTCTTAGAAGCTCGAAAGTGGTCGCAAGATTCAGATAACTGGGTAGTGCCAGCTGACAAAGTCTGTCTAGATGACCTAGTCAAGATTATGGCAGATTTATTTCAACAAACATGTGACATTTATAGCATATCCAAGCTACTCAACGGTTTGAAATTATAAGGGCACCTGGTCCCTTCAGTTCTACATTTACCTATCGAATGGGAAGAACTATATAAAAAAGTCATTCAATTTCTAGAGTGTATTGACTTTGCATGGAATGATAATATCATTACCACCGGATGCGGAGATGATTCTGAAGATTCAGATAAAGAGCCAAATTCAGGAAAGACTAGTTTGATAGCCATCCTATGGAGAGTGATATCATTTGAGGAGCTTCTATGAGAGATCAACCACATAGCTGAGCACCTCGATATCGATGAAGAAATAGGGTTTCTCACTTTCTCTTCTTTCGTGAACCACATGACCAGGTCGGGGAGACATTACCAGAATCTAAACTTACAACCATCAGCAAACAATAAAGGGAAAAGTGTTGAGAATCTACCTATGACAGAAATGACTCTTGAATAAAGTAAGGTCCTTGATCAACTTAAGAAGACTCAAGATAAAATCACTCTATGGGGACTTCTCATGTCTTTCTAACTGCACGAAAATGCCCTTATCAAGATACTCACAGAACCCACAGTTCCCCCCTCAACCACACTAGAAGAAGTAGTGAATTGATAAGCACCCAAAACTGTACAATTTATACCCCAAATAGATGTACTTTAGTTGCTAATTCTCGACAATTTGGGTCTTATGTGCTTAAATGTTTATCATGCAGGTTTAATTGCAGTTGCGGTGTCAAAAGCTATATTTCGGAGCAATTTACAGTTTTATGGAGCTAATTACCAAAATCCCGTAACCCTAGCCTATCCTAAACCTACCCCAAACCCTGTGTGTGTTTTGTTTGTGTCTTTTTATTATTTTTTAGATTTTTAGTTTGAGTCATTTTTATTTTTAGGATTTATTTTAGATTTATTTTGTATTTTCTAGATCTTATTTTCTATTTTTATTCTATTAGTGTAATTTTATTTTATTTTGATTTTTATTAGTTTTTAGTTTTATTAGGATTAGTTTTAGGAGTTTATTTTTAGTTTATTAGATTTTATATTTTAGGATTTTTGTTTTCATATTTTATTACATTTTTCATTTTTTATTTCTTTTGTTTTATTATTTTAGTTTTTAATAGCTTAGAATTTTATTTTCTTAAGTTTTAATATTTTATTTTTATTTTGTTAGTTAGATTTTTATTTTTATTTTATTTCTTAAGTTTTATTTTCTTAGTTAGTTTGAGTCATTTTATTTTATTTTTTATTATTTTTATTTTACATTTATTTTAGAGGTCCAAATTAAACACACACACCCTATAACTTAAACACACCCCCTAAGCCACACACACCTTATCCTACACCCTCTCCCACACCATATTTTTCTACACCCTACTACATCTAATCCTCACCACACTCATCTTCAGCCTCTCTCCCCCATCTCTTTCTCTCTCCTCTAAACGACCATTAACCCACTTACCCTCTCTCTCTTACACCACCACCATCAACCACCCATTTTTACCTCCCTTCTACCGGCGACCTCGCTACTGCGATCGCGGCCTCCATTTCACCCCTGTCAGAGTTAAAATCGGCGGTGACCCCTACCTAAATCCCTCCGGCGCCGGACCTCCTTCTCCCTCGCTGGCGCCCTTTTACCCTTGTACCCAGAACCCCGATCCAAACCTCTCTAACCGGGAGCCTCCCTGACCACCAGCCCGTCGCCGACAAGTGATGCACCTCGCGACCTCCTCTCTCTCCCTACCAATCTCCCCATGCACCACTACCACCTTACTCCCTCCGCCGGTGATGCCCCCAGCTCCGACGCCCCTGTTTCCCGGCGTCCTCTCCCCTTACACCGGCGACAACCCGCGTCCGACCACTAACCTCTGCTCTGACCAACCTCCGGTGACCCCAATCTCCATCGAAAACTCTCAATTCCAGCCCATTCAAATACCCATCCATTCCACCCAAAGACCCATCTCCCATTTTGACTCCCAAGCCTTACACGATTTTCATTCCACCTTCCAACCAAACCAAAGACAAACTCATTAAAGCCACATGCCACTTAAACCCTTTTCACCCTTTTACCCATTTTACCCCCCAACTAACCCACTTAACTTCAATCCCAAAATTACCCTTCACCATACCAGATTTTAATTCCCATTCACATGACACACCCAAACCACATGCACACTTATACCAATTACCCTATATACCCCTAGCTCCATGCTTATTATAAATTGAAGAAGAAGACCCCATTTATAAGGAGAGCTTTTAAATAGGAATTTTAAGAAAGAATTGTAGAGAGATAAACATCAATTTGTAAATAGTTTTTCCTTTTATTTTTTCAGATATTTGTTGAGAATTAACTGTGAGTAATTGAATTGAATGGAAGATGATAGAGTTCAAATTGCCAATTTCAAGGAGAGTTGTTGAATATTTGTTCTCTTTCTCCACTCTTTTATTATATATGCCTTTGATTATTAATTTGTCATATTTTATGCCATGTTAGGCTAAAATCCCTTTCAAGGGGTGGGGTAAAACCCTTATTTGATGTTGTTTTATTTTAATTAGTTTAATTACTTGAAAAATCCATTTGAATGTTAATTTTGATCCCTCGCCCTTAAATTTACGCCTCGAGAGAGGTTAAATGATTTTCGAGATAAAATCGAAATTCGAGTTATAATACTCATTTTAGATTCGAACTAGAGATAGGGGTTTCTTAAGTGGGGTATTATAACTTAAATTTCAACTCTAAATTTAATTTCTAATATTGACATAAATTTTAATTAATCGATCCTAGCGGGTGATTAATTAAAAAGAGTGTAGATTTATTTTTCTAGAGCTGTGAGGTGTTAAACTTAATATTCTAAAATGTTATTTTGAAAATTACACTTGCAACGAGAGTTGATTTGTAGTTTAGATATTAATTTGGGAGAATTCAATTAATTAAATTAATTAATTAGAATAGCTAAAATTTGTGGTGTAATCCCACTCCTTGATTGTTCTCACAATTATTTACCTCACTTATCTCTTATTTTTAGTTTAGACTTTAATTTTCATTTTAGTAAATTTCTAGTTAGTTGTTTTTCATCTCACACTTTAATTTAGTTTAGTTTAAATCATCACCTCACCCTATTGTTTTAATATTGAAAAAGCTAAAAAAAATTAGAAAAGTGAAAAAGCACAAAAATAAAATAAAAAGTGAATTACAATTGAATTTGCCTCTAGCTTACTCCCTTGGAAGTGGATTGATACCCTTACTTACCTCTACACTTGAGTTTATTATATTTTGTATGTATTTGAGGATTTTTGATTAACTTGGCTTTCAACAACGACATACACCGAAAAGTTCAAGTTATCATGAATCTAGTTGGATCCTTGACATCTACTCTAATGTTCTCCTTATATGAAGAAGAAATCCCCAAGACTCATCTCAACCATAATCATGCTCTTAATATCTTTGTTAAAGTTATACGAAAAATTGTTCGCCTCTTTCCCGTCAACAACGGATCGGCTCTGAATGTGTGCCTCCTAAGAACCCTCAACTGTCTAGTATTGAATGTGAGAGACCATGCTCCAACCTATGTAATCGTACGTGCCTATGATAACACCCAACGAGAAGTAATGGTATATATCAAGATTGCAATAGGGACTCGCCCTATAAATCCTATTATTGATTTCCAAGTCATCGATATCCCAGACTATTTCAATTTGCTTCTCAGATGATCGTGGCTCCACATTATCAAAGGGGTGTATTCTTCCCTTCATCAGAAATTAAAATTCTCTAGCAATGGACAAGTTATCACCATCTTGGGAGACAGTTACAATACTGAGAATGTGAGCATCAGTAATATGGTACACAAGATACAACAAAGGGTGAACGATATGCTGTTATCAATCTTCCAGGTCGAACCACTCCTACTCCCAGTAGGGGACGACTTCAAGGACATGTTTTATCCATAATATGATCCTCATGGGGGAACGTCTACGTAATCCAAATGCTCGAAAACATGCACTTTATGACTAGATTGGGTCTAGGGCAAAGACAACAAGGGATAACTTAACCTATAGTGTTGAAGGAGGCCTTTCCTCCCCGTGGCTTAGGCTATCAACCATCAAAAGAAGAACCGATATTAATCCTTCAACCTCGATTGAAGAGAAATTTATAATGAGCCATAACTATATCGAGAGATTCCCTAAATGGAATATTCATCAAAGAGGGTGAAGATTTCCCCTTATGCGGCTTCCTTGAACCTTGGCATGACCCTGTAGATAAGAAGATGGAATGGATATATTTTTTCAAGACAGTTACCCGGGGGCTGAAAGTTCCTAGCACTATGTAACACCACTCGCTAAGAAGACCATAGTTGATACCTGAGATTCTGATGACATCGACTCCGAGGATTCTTTCAACTTCTAGATACTAGGGTAGGCACTCTATATGATCCACTCAGGGACTAGATCATCCCATCCATCCTACCACATCAAAGATGTTGATATAACTTTTCTCAACTGACATGTTGCACCTGTGCCACCTGGTGATATTCAACCTAATCCTGATGTTTATCTCCTTTCCCCTGTAGTTGTTTCCTCTCACTCTGATGTAATCGATACCTCCTATGACGAGGTCCTCAATTCTATTTTTCCTATCAATGAAATAAACGAAGATTTTAAGTATCTTGTTGTGCCTTACATTAATTGTCTTAATTCTAATCAAACTTTTGATGATGGTGACTTCGCAAATGAACAATTCTTAACTGATCTAAATATGGTTAATAACAAACAACATAATTGCGTTCAAGTTAATAAAGATGAAACTGTTGTTATTAATCTTAATTCTAGTAGCCAAATGTTTGAGATTAGGATAGGGACTACCCTTGATGAACATGAGTGCACATAACTCGAAGAGCTATTGAAGGAGTTTGTGGATGTATTCGCATAGTCCTATGATGATATGCCTGACATTAACCCCGATATAGTATAACATGAGATTCCAACTCTCCCAGAATGTAAACCAGTCAAACAGAAGTTGTGAAAGCTCTACACCGAATGGTCACTCAAAGTAAAAGAAGAAGTAGTCAAGTAATTGAATGTGGGATTCATTCATGTGAGCGAATATCCTACATGGATAGACAATATCTTACTCATGCCGAAGTCAAGAGGGAAGGTCTACATGTGTTTCGACTATCGAGACTTGAACAAGGCCTCTTCGAATGATGTTAACCCTCTACCGAACATCGATATGATTATGGACAACACTGCCAGTCACGTTCTCAAGTCATTCATTGATGATTTTGTTGGATATAACTAGATCAAGATTCAACCTGATCTTTAAGAGGAAACCGCATTTATGACCCCTTGGGCAATCGTTTGCTACACTGGCATGCCATTTGGTCTAAAAAACGCAGTGGCTACCTATCAAAGGGCTTCCATAACCATTCTGCATGATCTGATACACAAGGAAGTTGAGTTTTATGTAGACGACATGATTATCAAGTCCAAGACTAGAGAATGTCATGTTCTCAGTCTCTAAAAATTCTTTGAATAACTGCGACAGTACCAAATGTGGCTTAACCCATAGAAATTTATCTTTGGCATTACCAAAGGATAACTCTTAGGATTCATGGTTAGTGAAAATTGGATAGAAGTAGATCCTACAAATCTGAAAGCTATACTTGAGATGCCACCTCCCAGAACGGAGAAAAAAGTATGAGGATTCCATGGGAAATTATAGTACATCAGTCGATTCATCAGCCAATTGACTTGTATCTGTGAACCGATCTTAAAACTCATGTAAAAGGATTCAACCAAAGTTTGGAATTAAACTTGCCAAGAATCCTTCGACCAAATAATGCAATACCTAACCCGACCTCCGATGCTCATGTCACCATAACCTAGTCTTCCTTTACTCCTATACCTAATTGGGATCGATACTACAGCAGGGGCTTTGTTAGCCCAATACCTTGAAGAAACTCGCGAAGAGAAATCCATCTACTATGCCACTCAAAAATTGGATAGTTACGAGGTTAACTACACCATCTTGGAAAAATCATGTGTCTATCTTATCTGGGTTACCAAAAAGTTACGGCACTATATGCTCGCCTTCCCCATCAGACTCATATCCCAAATGGATCCCATCAAGTACCTCCTGGACTATCCTACCTTATCCAGCTGAATGAGCCTTTGGTTTATGCTTTTAGCCGAGTTTTATATCACCTATGTCACACAGAAATCCATGAAAGGAAGATCCATCTCTGAATACCTTGCTGACTACCCTATGGAAGAAGTCGATGTGTGGATTTCTGAATTCCCAGACGAGAATATCCTTTGTGCCTCCAAAAAAGATCTTCGTTGGCTAATGTTCTTTGACAGCACTGCCAAAAAAAAGATATGGCATTATAATCCTCCTAATTGCCCCTTGATGACTCCCACACTCCCATTTCCATCAAATTAGATTTCCCCTGCACCAACAATATAACTAAATACGAGGCGTGCATAGTAGGCCTCAATGTTTCCCTCAAGAAATGAATTCTATACCTCGATGTATACGAGGATTCATCCCTCTTCATCGGTCAAGTACTCAGGAAGTGAAAAGTTAAGGATGATAAACTCTTACCCTTATATGCCCACCTTGAAGAACTAGCTTCCTAATTCCAAGAAATCACCTTCCACTACCAGCCCCGAGCAAAGAACAACCTGACTGATGCCCTTGCCACCTTACCCTCTATGATTGACATGCCCGAAGGAATAACCATAGTCCCCTTCCATTTCCAGAAATAAGATAAACCAATGCATTGCTACCACATTGATCTCAACACGGAGGAAGAACCCGAAATAGTTGACTGCTAGTACTATGATATTTGATACCTCCTCGAAAATGGTAGGTATCCCCAAGGAACTGATAAGAAATATCGATCAACTCTCCACAGACTGGACGCCCAGTACATTGTCTATGATAAGAACTATTTAAGAGAAACTTCGATGAAGCCCATCTACATTACATCTCAGGGGCTGACATTGAAGAAATGATGCAGAAAATCCATAGCGGGGAATGCGGACCCACATGAACGACTATATGCTCACTAAAACGATCATTCGGTGGGTTATTACTGGACTACCATTGTGTAGGATTGCAGATCTTATGTTCCAAGATGTCTCAAATGCCAACAGTTCTCCAACCTACAACATTTACCTTTGCGAGAAATGTACAACATTACTTTTCCTTGGCCATTTTCCACATGGGGCATCGACATCAAAGGGAAAGTTACACCGAAAACATCCAGTGGGCATGATTTCATCCTAGTCACTATTGACTACTTCATCAAATGCGTCAAAGTCGAATCATACTCAGTTCTGAATGCCAAGAAACTGGACAAATTCATCAAGAAAAACATCATCTGTCAATATGGGGTCCGACACGAGCTGGTATCAGGCAATGAGTTACATTTTGAGGCGGAGGTTATAGAAGTGGTCGATGAGTATAGGATTCAAAGACATAAATCCTCTCCATAGAGACCTCAAACAAATGGAGCAGTCGAAGTAGCCAATAAGAATCTTAAATCCATCATCAATTATATGACCGAGAGTTATCGTGATTAGGCCGATAGGATCCCTTACGCCCTCTGGGCTACCACACTTCAGTACGAACCTATACTGGGGCTAACCCTTACTCTCTAGTCTACGACATAGAGGCAGTCCTACTCGTGGAGCTAGAAATACTCTCGCTGCGCGTCATGCTTGAAAGCAAGGTCAGTTAAGAAAACTTATACTAAAGCTATCTTAACGAGATGCCCCTCTTAGATTAAAGGAGATTGAAAGCTCTCTATCACATACAATGGTACTATTATAGCACAGCGCGATACTTTAATAAGAGAGTCAAGGATCGCGATGTCCGAGAAGGGGACTTAGCTGTCAAAGAAATAGTAGAGACCATCTGGGACCCTATAGGGAAATTAAATCTCTATTAGAGCAGCCCCTACATTATGAAGTACATCCTGTCGGGCGGTGTCATTATAATCACCGACCTCGATGGAGAAGAAATGGCGCATCCAGTCAACCTGGACCGTCTCAAAAAATTCTACCCCTAGTCAAAAATCTCAATGTGCTACGATTATTCTCATCTCCCTTCTATTCTTAAAAAAAATCTTATTTTCCCACTACCCAGAACTACGTGGGTCTGATCCTCTAAAGAACATTTTCAAAAAATGAATTTTGAAATTTTTCAAAACCCTATGAGGTATGTATGCAACTCATTCGCTTTACATGAGCGCGACCCCCTTCTTTTCATAAAATGCTATTATTTTCTAATCCCCGAGAACAACAATTCATTTCAAAATATACAAGAACAAAAAGATTATGTATGCCTTAGAGATTAGTATAGATAATTCAAAATGCAAAAATTCATCAAGAGGCACAACTAGACGATCAAAAACTTATTTATTTCATTATCTAAAATTTTTGTACGATTACAATGGCATAAGGAGTCAAACGACTTCCCTGGACAACACCACACCTAGTAAAAAAAGATAATAACAATCCCCACTACTCCTAAAAATCATCGCCCAATTATTCCCACAAAACGTAAAACCATACCTATTATAAGAAGTTTCACAAAGCCCTACCCGCAGATGTCAGAGGAACTGACACCATCATCACCTGCATCCTGGACTCTCCAAACCTCCCCTGACTAGATGGAGTATCGCAGACACTCCATAGAGCGATAAGCCCGGACTAGATTGGGTAAAAACACAATGCCTGATTCCATGGTGTCGAATATGGCAAACCACCTCGCACCAGTCTCCATAGTTAGCATCCTGGCCACTACCTTCTTCCATAACCACTTCATGTAGTCCTCAGAGACCTGCTAGACTCGCCTGGTAGACTGAGAAGGATGGGTCAACGAAAGACAATTCTCCCATAGAGAACCAAGCTGTATGCGCATATGCTCTGTCAAGTCCTCCACGGGAAAGAAGTTTGGTGTTCGCGGTGGCACAATTTTCTCCCAACTTTATTGGCACAGTAGCCGCCAGGGAAAGTAGAAAGAGGTCTTCCTGAGGCCTACTAACTGAACATATTGGTACTCCCCAAATTCTAGAATGTTCAACAGATACCCCCACCAAGGCACTGACTAGCATAAGCCTCAATCCATGTGCTCTACAAACTAATTCCCCCAAATCTCAATGTCCAGGCCTATGCTAATAAAATATCGCGAGAAGAAATTTGGCACCGTTGATAAAGGATACTCAGGTGGGATCGCCATATGAAACCTCTCTGATATCCACATAAACAACATTACATGACTAGCCCTCAAAAATTCAGAATGACCCTCCCGTCAAACATCCTGGACATTCAAGGTCTCGGCGAATATCACTGTCACAGGATTGTGACAGTATGACATCCAAGAAATGATAGCAGCCAGTTGGGGGTCCACCAACGTCTTCCTAGACACCAATAGAACTTTTGAAGCAATGCCTAAGATGATGGACCCAACATATCCAGCATCACCCACGTCCTATGAATGCACAGACTGTAACACCGTCGGAAGGGAAATTATTCCCCCCGTAACAAATGGCTTGGTCGTCGAAGGCGAAATATGAAGAAGTCTAGCCAGTAATTCCCTGGGAGAATGGGGAAGCTTAGGCAGAGACGTACCAACATTGTGATTTATCATAGGTAGGACAAGTGTCATCCAACACGAAGCGGAATACATGATCTTCAGGATACCAAAACTCGGCAGCTGCCATCAACATGTTCCACTTAATGGGCCGGTTGTGCCATAATCAATATTATAAGAACACATTTCTTTTAAGGCTTTGAGGTAGTTGGAAAACTAAATGCTACTAGGGACAGCCGTCTTGCAAAACCAAGAGAGAATAAGCAATTAAGAATGTGAAAAGGGGAGAAAGTGAAAGTGTGAGAAGGAAAGCCCCATCCACACCCCCTTTTAAACTTGGAAACTCTCAAGAAAAAAACAAGGAACCCTGTACAAATCGAAGTAAAACTTACCCCATAAAATACCATGTAATTGAAGAAAGTGAAATAAAAGACTTGGATTAATTGGACTGGACTGACATGCCGATAGGCAGGATAGGGGTCATGACGACCGACAACCCCCTATTATGGGAAAATTCCTTTTTTCCTCTTTTGTCAACATAAAAAAACCAACAAAAATAATTTTTATGTCAAGGAAATTCTGGATTTTCTTTATACTCGTGCTTTTACTAATTCCATTTTGAATAAAATCCTTCTCAAATCAATTTTCAAATTCTTTTTACGGTCTCAGCAGCAAAGTAAAAAGTGCATGTGCATTAATCACTAAATAAAAGAAAATTTACAAAAAAACTTCATTCTTCTTTTTCATATATTTTACTGTATTACATTGTTATTTTGCAGGAAAAGAAGAAAAACAACGGGACTCAGCCCAAACCCAATGTTCATTCTCTTTCCTTCTTTCTCACTCTCTCTTTCTTCTCTCTCTTCTTTCCCTCTCTAAGATCCCCCATCACTATTTCACTCCCTCTTCCCCCTGCGACGAGATGATGTGCCCCCACTTCTAGAGCCAGAACCTTCCCTAGACGAGGCAAACATCACCAAACAAGTAGGCATCGGAACCACCTCACAAATATGAGCAATTTTCAAAGATATCCAGTCCCTGATGTCCTTCACCCAGGTGGTCAAACACACTGATATACAAGGAGGAAGAATGGAAAAGATCAAATCAGTCAAGCATGAGGAAAAAGAAGTAAATCAAGGAAATAAAAAAGACATACCGAAGGCCTAAGGATGTCCTCCGTCACACCCAAGTCCTTCGGGTCCATCGCTTGAGGAGGATGCTATAGACACATAGATCCCACATCAGCTCGTCGAAGGTTGTAACTAGGGTAATGCATTCACACAAAAGAAGGCCCTAACATCTTCGTTGTCGTCGCTGAAGTAGACACAGCGCCTGCGCTATGAGAGGACCCCACCTGACGACTCGAGCCCTCCCTAAGGAGAGGCATCACATCATAAATGCTATGGGGCATCAGTAAACTCGAGACTAAGTCCATATAATCGTTCGTACATCACTGCTATGTTATTCTATAAAGAGTATGGCTCTCCCATTATCACAATGACCCAAGCATCATTAGACATCTCCCATACGCGCCTCATGAACATAGGGGGCCTCATCGGCAGCACCTAAACTTTGTTCTCCACAATCTGTCGGACTAACCTCTCCCTAACATACCAGGAGTAGCCGAACTCGTGTGCTAGAAGATGCCACATTTGTTCATGTCCACCTGTCACCTTAGTGTACTGAATAGTCATCCCCCAAGGATAAAAGGTCACCTATAAATCCCCGGTAAAAGGGAATGATCAGTATCAATAAAATATCATCATAGGATAAGGAACAGTCTCAATGACAAAACAAGGCTTACCCGCTCACTCCCCAGTCCATTTAAGACCTAACGCACTGCCTCTAGAGAAAGGTTCTTCTTCGACTTCCAGATGGACCTCCGCCACTGGAACATAGGACAGAATTACCCTATAAAGTCATCCTTTAAAGAAATCAGTTGGGTGTTCAACCCAATCAGCTCATAGAACAACATCTGCAAAGGACAAGGTCCAGTATTCAAGAAATAAAAAAGAAGTGCATGAATGGAACATGAGAATGCATAAAGGAAAATGCTCAAAATAAAGAATACCTATAGGAAAATGCACGATGTTGCCACTAGTCTCCACCAGAAAACCTCCTAACATCAACAAAATAAACAAGCAGGCGGGCCATCTGACCCACCTGCTGCCTGTCATTATCATCAACCCTCCTCCTCAGTAAAATCTTCCTCAAAGATGATAAGCGGATGGAATCTACAGAAACCACCCTCTCCATATCACCCAGAGTCGCCGTCACCCTCAGCGTCATGTCCACCTTAATCTGGGCACCCTCCCTAACCATCCACAGCAGCTGTTAAACATCAATGGGAGTCACCGTCATCTCCCCGAAGCCAAAATGGAAGGTGTGGGTAGTGTCCCACCACCTCTTTCCCAAAGCAAATAGAATTGTAGTGGAGTGGGGTGTCTCATCCAAAGCTGAAGCTAGCCTCCAAAAAACCAGAGAGGACACCATCCAGTGCACCACAGTAGAAAGGTGCTCCCAAAAATCCTTAAGCCAAGTCATACCGCGGGCACAGATAGTCGACATGGAGACGTCAGACTATCAAGAATGAAGGAAATCCTTTTCAGATTCAAGAAATAAAACAATATCGTCAGGAAAAGAAGAAAGGAATACCAAGAGTTGTGTAATACTTATATAGACACTAGGGTTCACCACACTTGAAGAGAGATGATGCGAAGGCTCACTTAGAAGAGTTTGATCATCCGCCATCGGCTCAAACGAGTCGAAAGAGTTCTCGCTAGCCAATGCAAGGGTCACCCTATCCCTCCACTCCAACCTTGCCCAGCCATCGACATTAAGGCATTCCATATGGGTCACACTGCTTAAGAAGTCATCCATTTCGAACGCTAGGATGATTTTAGAGGTTTATAGCAGAAGAAAACAAGTCATAAACCTATGAAAAATGAGGGGAACCCACCCCCTTTTTATAGGAGGCTAAGGGTCATGTCGATCGGCAGTCCCCTACACCCACCGATCAGCAATGATCCTTTCACCTTATCAAGGAACCCCAAAATTCCATGATAATGCCGATTGGCACACCTCCATCCATGTCGATCGGCACATCCTTTAAAATTTTGTACAAAAAATTCAAAAAAATACCAAAAAATTCTGAACAAATCCCAAAAAATTCCTAAAATTGCCAAATCCATTCTAGCACCTTGTTCACCAAGGAAAACATTTTTCACACCCCCAGTGAAACCGTAGAGAAACATTCTCCCCGACAATGTCTCCAAAGGGCACTCCAAATTTTTCCCCAGCTACAAAGTCCTCAGATCATTCACCATTCCCCAATGGAACCTAAAATCCAATCTTAATCTCGAGTGGAATCCCCAGATTTCCCAAAGGAAATGAACACCTCTCTTGGGTCAAAATTGACCTCGATCTTGGATCATGACCTTAGTTAGATCAGAATTAACCTAGGTTCTCGTTCATCACCTTTCTTAGGTCAGAATTGTCCTCAGTCTTGGATCATCACCTTAGTTAGGTAAGACTTGACCTCGGTCCTCAATCATCACCTCTTTTATGTGAGAATTGACCTCGGTCTTAGATGGTCACCTTAGTTAGGTTAGAATTGACCTCGGTCCTCGATCGTCACCTCTCTTAGGTCAAAATTGACTTTGGTCCTGGATTGTCACCTTACTTAGGTTAGAATTGACCTCGATCCTCGGTCGTCACCTCTATTAGGTCAGAATTGACCTTGTTCTTGGATCATCAAATTAATTAGATCATAATTGACCTTGGTCCTCGATAGTTACCTCTCTTACGTCAGAATTGACCTCGGTCTAGGATCGTTACCTTAGTTAGGTCAAAATAGACATCAGTCCTCGGCCATCACCTCTCTTAGGTCAAAATTGACCTCAATCCTGGACCACCACCTTAGTTAGGTCAGAATTGACCTTGATCCTCGGTCATCACCTTTCTTGAGTCAAAATTGACCTCGGTCCTCGGTTGACACCTCTTTTAGGTCAGAATTGACCCCAGTCTTGGATCGTCACCTCAGTTAGGTCAGAATTGACATCGATCATCGGTCTTCACCTCTCTTAGGTCATAATTGACCTCGGTCTTGGGTCGTCACCTCAGTTAGGTCAGAATTGACATCGGTATTCGATCGTCACCTCTCTTAGGTCACAATTGACCTCGATCTTGGATCCTCACCTTACTTAGGTCATAATTGACCTCGGTCCTCGGTTGTCACCTCTCTTAGGTCAAAATTGACCTTGGTCTTGGATTTTCACCTTAGTTTGGTCATAATTGACCTCGATTGTCACCTTTTTTTAGGTTAGAATTGACCTCGATCTTGGATTATCAACTCAATTAGGTCAGAATTAACCTCGATCCTCGATCGTCACCTCTTTTAGGCTAGAATTGACCTCAGTCTTGGATTGTCACCTAAATTCGGTTAGAACTGACCTCGGTCCTCGATCGTCACCTCTATTAGGTCAGAATTGACCTCAGTCTTGGATAGTTATCTTAGTTTGGTTAGAATTGACCTCGGTCCTCGATCATCACCTCTCTTAGGTCATAATTGACCTCGGTCTTGGATCATCTCCTTAGTTAGGTCAGAATTGACCTCGGTCCCTAGTTGTCATATCTTTTAGCTCATAATTAACCCCGACCCTCTGAATCGCTCATCCACATCCCTTAGGTCCATACAACTAACCTCCCTCCATCATGTGGTGTCTATTCTTTGGCCATCACTTGTTCCAATATAACCCATCGAGGGGCTCCATAGACACTACATTATAAGACCCCTTATGTCTCTCCTTAGACCCTTAGCACTCCCTCTTTCCACCTAAAACCTAGTTCGCACTTCAAGTACCGATCTAGAGGCCATCGGGTTCCCCCGGGCCCCATTTGACTCTATTTAACTCTTTTTTCTAAGCGGAAGATCATTGAATCTTTGAATGGATCTGAATACCCTTTCCAACGGTCCTCCCCATGCACAAATCGGCATAACGGCTTAGATGAACGAACCATTTCACTACCCAAAACTAATTTAGAGGCCATTGGGCGCTCCCGGGCCCCTAATTCTCCCCAATCAACTCCACTGTTAGAGCGAAAGCACTTCAAATGTTCGAAGGGAACTGCAAACCCTTTCCAACGTTCTTGCATGTCCATGAAACAACATAACCATTTAGATAAACAATCAGTTTTCCCCTAAAAATCGATTCGGAGGCCACCAGGCGCTCCCGGACTCCATTTTACTAAAGTCAACTATTCAACTCAAATGACCATGTGTGCAATTCTAACCTATGGTATGGAGGAATGATGCATTTTACTTTGAGAGGTCACCGGATGCTTCCGGGCCCCATTTGATCGAGGTCAAATTTCCGAACAAAGCAAAACTTTTTGGAATATTGAAGTACATCTCCTACCCTTTCCAAAGGTATGCCCAGTGCGTGATTCTGAATTACCATGCGGACGAACGATCCATTTACGTCTGATGATATCCCATCCAAAAGACTAATGTGCGCTTTCGAGTCACATTTGACCCAAATTCAACTCCAGGACCCGAGAGAGATCCAAAGCTCTCTCTAACGCCTCTAAAATACCTTTCTAACGGTATGCTATGTGCACAATTTGAATTAACATTTTGTGCACTATGATCATTTTTCCAAAAAAGTTCGCACGGGACTGCCAATTGGCAGGTCATGAACCCTGCCTATCGACATAGTGTCAAGGGTGACCCGCTGATAAGCACCCCATGGGGTAGGCAAATCGGCACACCCGTTTTTCCCTATAAATAAGGGCCATGACCTCCTTCCCAAGATAAACAGAAAACCCTTCAGCATCATTGATCTCAGTAACATTCTCTCGGAGTCAGCAAAGTTCCATATGAGAACTTCCATTCAAGCCTAAATACCCATCCTTTTCACACCCAATTTGGAAATTTTCCTTCTCTCTCATCAACATCCATCAACATTCAAAGGATTTCATCCAATATCTAATCTCAAATCTCCAAAGAGGGTCCAGTTCCTTCTCCCTCTCTTTTAAATCTATTATTTTTGCATAAACTACATTATAATCATAATCTAGTTTCACTTTCGTTCACACACATTAACATCTACACTTTTATTAATATATTGCACATACTTTATTTTTCATAAAAACCCCAAAAACAAATAAAAGAGGGTTACAATTTTCTAATTTCTCTTATTTTTCAAAATCCTTAAAATCCTTCATTTTCATAATTATCATACATATACATATATTACGATTTTTCGCGTTTTATCCCTCACATATTATCGTTTCCCAATAATGATCAATATCGCGATGAACGCTCATATTCTATTTTCTACATTTATTATTATTTTAGGAATATTCATATGGATGACCTCACCCTATCTTTTCCATGGTATGGGTCCAACGATTCCAATCTCCATTATATAAACACATACACACACTTCACGGGGATAAAGGAAAATATTAACATTTTCCCATGAGAGACTGAAAGGGCGGGATGGGTGCCTAACACCTTTCCATTCCGTAAATTATCCCCTGTACCTTCGATCTATATGTTTCGTATGCATCAGTTTTTCCTTGATGCTACTCTCTCAAAGTGGCAACATGTTATTTTGCATGTTTTGAGCAAAATAGGCTGGCGACTCTATCTCTTTACATTCCCCCCACACCCACGACGATCGAAGCCCCTTTTCGATGAGAAGGGTGCGAGATCGCGACGCAGTTCTTCCCCAGTGGATCCTCCTCCTTCCCCCTAGAACGAACACAACGCCGACCTGGATAGCCACACTGATGTTGGCCCAAGTCTTTTATAGTTGTTCGAGGATCTTGCTCTCCTAAATTATCATTTTAGGCATTGGGATTTCTTCACTGGCTCTTTTCCCATTACCTGGGCATATTTTTTTATGGAAGGATTGGATCCATGTAGTACCACCCCAATAAAGTCATGTCGTTTATAGATGTCGGGAAAAATAGGAACCTAGTTTTGTCATCTATTTCTAGAGTAGCAGAAACTTCATTGATCTCTAAAAAAATCTCTTCAAATATTGTCACCCCGTAAAAAGAGGCGATTGTACCTAGAGTTTCAACGTAGGCCCATTATCTGAATAATTGGGAGGATCGAAATCATCTACCCACCATGTTGAAAATATCTAGATATTCCTGGAGAAATTAATACACTCCATAACTTCGGCTATTTCATCATACATATCCTCCCATGCAATGAATAACTATTTCTAAGAAGGGGAAAATAACCTTTTAGTTTTCAGGCACTGAGTAACACGATTACAAGATCTAAACAATATCATCCAAGATAAATTCTTTTGTAGGTACGAATCAAAAGACTATCGGGTCCACTTTCGAGCTTCCATGTACATATCACTGATTTTTGTACAATTATTTTTCCTCAAAGGTCAAATCTGAAAGGAGTTTCATTCCAAAGCTTCTTAGTTGCTCCAGAACAATTGTAAGATCGACACTTTTGGTTTTTGATCTAGTATGGAATGTAACACAAGCCCTTGTCATCAAAGAGAGAGCCTAGTCATGGTGCATTCTTGGGTTTTTGTAAGGAAAGATGGATAGACTTTGAGGGGAACCAAAAAATTTCCTGGGTTGATGGATAATGTAGGCTTATTGATGAGTTTAATTCGGGTAAAATGATCAAAATTATATCTTCCTGTGTAAGGATGGAATTCACTCCGGTGTAACACTTCGTATTTTTTGGAATATTTAAATTAAAAGTGTAACAATAATTAATTAAATTGACAAATAAAGTGAATTAAATAAATATTAATTAGCGAGAAATGGATTAATATTTATGTGTTATTATATATACTTGGGTGATAAGTAAATTAAATTGTATTAATTTATATAACGTCATAAGTGGGTAAGTGCGATGGGTAGACGGTATCTTATTCGGGACGCGCGTTTCAGGTCGTGTTAGGAATAACATGGTAAGTTGATGATGATTTTGAGTGCACGATTGATCCAAAATAGGTAGAAATAGTTTCAATTAAGTACCCGGGGGTAGTTATTGGGTTCAAATGCTTTTTAGACTAAATGGGGCCCTCTTAGGGGTATACAAGTCATTATAAATATACACATTAACCTAATTTCTATATTGGGATTATATAATGAAAGGTTAGGGTTGAGTGATTATCCAGTTAATCATATCAAGAGGTTTCCTTATCAAACCAAAAGTTTAAGAGAGAATTTAGAGAGAAAAGAGAAGGAAACTCAAAGGATTTATAAAAGCAGACCAAAGGGGCTCAAGAGAAGATCAATTGGGAAAAAAATGTGGGAGAATTCTGGTCTAGGATCATCACCAAAGGATTTCGTTACACAATTTTAGACTCGACGAGTTGATTAAGGCAAGTAGTTTACTTGTTTAGTAATTTGTAGTTGCATGTCAATTCTTAGTATGATTGGAGATAATTGTTTTGGGTGGGATTCACATGAAAATGGGTTTGGGGGAAATTATTTCACAAGATTAACAAGTGAATTATATGAATTGAAATTCGAAAATAGGATCCCATGTAAAAAGATTGAATCCTGTTTAAAAAAGGTTTGGAATTTATGAATTATTGTGGTAGTCGTGAGAATTATAAAATTATGGAATATGATGATGAATCCTATTTAGTTGATAATATATATATGAATTAAATATGAAAATGGGTTAGTTTCCTATTTGGACTTATAGAGAATGGGAATTATTTATGAGATTGGATTGGTTAGGAGATTGGATTGGTGAACATTTGTTGAAATTTACAATAGGCGAAACTGGGTTGTTCTGCAGGGGGAACCGATTTTCCCCGAAGCCAAACCAGTTCGAAAACCCTATTATGCCCAAGTTGTGTTATTTGATGGATTTTGATAATAATTAAATTTTGGGTTGAATTATGATGTCCTTAAAAGAATTAGAACTTTTGAATTATTATTATAAAACTGACAAAATACGTTCGA
The DNA here is from genome assembly GCA_949130495.1 of Sambucus nigra. Lineage (NCBI taxonomy): Eukaryota > Viridiplantae > Streptophyta > Magnoliopsida > Dipsacales > Adoxaceae > Sambucus > Sambucus nigra. The sequence continues at coordinate 315,954,329 of OX422215.1, read as the reverse complement.
ATTGTAGGGAAAATTTCGAGGTGAGATTTAGAGTATTTGAGATGAATAATACTCGAGAAGTTAAATAATGAATTCATGAGGAAAATTCGGGTAAAACAGGATACTTGATGGTTTATGTGTCCAAAAACGTTATTATATGGATCAATCAATTAAATAAGTGAATATTTAAATAATTAAGAATAGAGATTTGACTCGAGAAGTATAGGTTAGTGCCATAAGTGACATGCACGATTAGCTTGGTTATTGGATATATGTAGTATAGAGCCAGTATATATATGTATGATTATATATGTGTATGATATACATACATGGAACATACTTGTATTAGCGGATATGCTATCAATGGAGGTTGGACATTGTTGGCGATCTCTCCTGCCTAATCCCAGTAGATGTAGTATCGCCCCCTGGGTCATAGGCATGTCGCATGACCACCTTGTAGGATTTTAGAGTCTGCTGGTATTAATTTGGTATGTGTTGTGGACGACTACCCCCAAATTTTAAACTCAAATTATGAGATGGCTCAATGATATACCAAATTTTAATCTTTCAAAAATTAATTTTATTTTATTTACTTTAAAAGCATAATCAAACACATGAAAAATTAAATTAAACTTAAAGTGAAATTAAACTACTCAAACATTTTAAGTTTCACTTAAACAAAATTCAATCCAATTCAAGTTAAATAAACTGAGCATGAATATTATCAAATTAAATTAATGCCAACTTGAATTAAATTAAATTTAAACTTAACATAAACTAAATTAGTACTGAATTAAACTAATTGTGTTTAAACCAGATTTTATCTTGATTGGACCTAAGTATGCCTCTATGTGATTTTACAAGATAAAATAAACACAATAACACTACACCGCGATGTATGAGGAAAACCCGTAACGGGAAAAACATCGGACGACCCTGCCTACAAGTCCACTAAGTATGGTTTTTTACAAAAGACATGACAAGAGACTTACTTCCTCAACTCGACTCCCTTCAAGCCTTGACACTCCTTCGTTCTTCAACCTCCGCCTAGTCGACAACTCCCGAGTCCACAAAAATCATAGAATCCACCAATAGGGCACAACTACCGTCACCCACACACAATGCCTTTCACCGTATGAGTACACCGCGGCACAAACAATCTGCTTTCTGGGGTAGAGAAGGAACCCGGTGACAAACAATCTCCAAGAAAACATATATATATATATATATATATATATATATATAAAGAGAGAGAGAGAGAGAGAGAGTTTGTCTCCTATGAAGATTTTTCTATGCAAATTAGCTAACATCCAAATGAGTCTTAGGATCGTGTTTGTCTTTTACAGACCGCCTAAGGACCACCTTCTCTTTCTAAGGTTTTTGGGAATATAAATTTCTACCCTAATGGCTTCTATGGTATTTTAAGCTTATTTTAAAGACTAATTAATTTGGAAGTCTATGTGTAGAAGTTTCAGTGCTACTCAAACTTCTTCCGTCACTATTGTACTCGAATTCTGAATAGCGAGGATTGTCTATATAAATGATTTCTTCAGTGTGTCTAGAAATTGCAAGCAGTTTTGCAGGGAAATATTCTAGTCTTAAATACCTTATACGGTATTGTGGTTTTATCAGTCTAGTTTCCTTATATATCTTATTAACAATATCAATTATATCATTATTTGTAAATTTGTCTAAATTATTATCACCGTAGGATGACAAAAATCTACGATATGTTCTAGGGTCATCTGTCTCTACGTTTTTAAGAAGATGACGGATTCCTCCGGCTCTAATTAAAATAACTTTGGTATCTGTAGCCTTTTTCGTCTAATATATTGTAATACATATATACTATCTTCAAGTATTCTATTGTATTCTTGATATTTTTCCGATCTTGAAAGTTCTTCTTTGAATTTTTCAGTTCTTATATTTTCTATAAAGAGATCTCGTATCCCTTTTCTAATTATTTCTAGGTACTTCACATACCAACCGCTCAATAACTTGCTCTATGTATTTGAAAGTACCACCTGCGTATGTTAAAGTAGATTCTATAATTTCTTTATCTTTAGGGTCTATAAGAGTCCAATCTTGGATTTCTCTGGTTAAGACTAAATTTGTTTGATTAATAAATGCTAAAAAGTCTGTAGTGATCTGTAGGCTCATGCAAGTTTATTTTTAAAAAAATAGAATGTAAAATAGTTAAGGGTTTGGTTCCAGTTATAACTTCCTTCTAGTTTGCAATATCTTTATCTTCAGCCTTGTTACTATTCTTTTCCGGTCTTGGCCTCTTGTAACTCTCTCTTTATGTGTTGCACCTCAATCCACTATTTTGGCATTGTACTCGTTTCCTTCCTGTACGCCTCCACGCCTAACTACCACCTGGCTAACGGCTCACGGAAAATCAGCACCTGACGGCGGTTCAACAGTATAATACCTTATGTACTACACCAGAGGTTCCACACAATAGTCCTCAATGAACAGAAAGTTGGAGTCAATTTGAAAAATAATAAAAACTTTATCATAAGATATTTCTTGAAAAGAAAATACTTTTATTGCACTGCATTTGTAATTACAACTCTTCACCATTCCCCTAACTATATGGGAATTACTCACTCACATACATATTACTCTCTATAAACTTACACACTCTTTCTAATTTCTAAACTTATATATCTTACACACAACCTTAGATGCCCCTTTTATAGCACAAGGGATCTCTAAAAATGATTGGAAATCGGAGGCTAAAAGATAACCGGTTGAAAGTATACAATAATTAAAGAGAAATACAATTATTAAAGGTCTACAGCTTTGGAATCTTTTGAGTCTTTCACTTTCTTCCTTTTCCAAAAGCAGTCCTGGTGTCTTGTGAACCTAACATCTTTGGTTGTATCTTTCGTCTTTATGAAAATAAGCTGTATGGGGCCTATATGGGTCCGGTCTGAGCTTTTTCCATAATCCAAGGGAATCCTCTGTCTAGATAATTAAGTAATCTGTCCTTAATAATTTGTTGAGTAGGGTGGATCCCTTCTATGTTCTATCTTCGTTTTATTCTATCTCATCTCTATCTTCATCTAGTAGAGCATTATTGTTGAACAATTCATCAACGACTCCTACCACTCTGAGGTTAGCTGACAAAGAAATGTCCACCATTTCCTTAGACTCTTTCTTAAGTCTTTGATTTAATGTCTCATCGTCCTAGATAATGAGGTCTTCTTTATGGTATGAAGTATACCATTTGTCTTCACTTGTTATCAGTTCCATTATTTCTATTTTATCCATAGCTTGGGCAATCTGGAGCTTGAAATTATTAACACTTAAGTCTTTAGTCTCGTCTTCGGATAAAATCTCCACGTCTTTAAAAGAATAATTGGAAAAGCTAACAAGTTTAAACCCCTCAACTCTCATTCTTCTGCAAGAACTTGGATAGATCTGGTAGATCCTTGCAAACAGGGGAAGGAAGTCTTCTACCTTTTTAACATACTCATGGACAATTTTTCCAAGACCAATAGCGTCTTTTACCGTCTTTATTTTGATGAGTCCAATGAACCCATAATCTTCTAAGGTGATCTGAGATATGTCTGCTTTTCCAAAAAGATAATTTTTAGAACATCTTTGAACAAACCTCTAAACATTAAGGCATCTCTATTAATTTTGGATAATAACATATTAAAATGTTCAGTAATGTTATTAAGGTCTTTCTGATAGTCTTCTGATATAGGAAGATTATTATGACAAAAAGGTATAACAATCTTAGTCTTAAAAGTCTTTTTTTGATAAAAAAAATAATCAGCAGGTTTAGTTTTGGAGGATTCTCCAAGAGTGTGAGCATAAGTCTGAGTTTGCGGTCTAGAAATAGCAGTACCACTGAGTTGGGTGGCTGCAAGTCTTTGATTTCTCATACATCTGGCAATGGCTACACAATTTTGTTTGAACTCTATCCACAGTCTATTCTTCACGTTCCACCGTATAGCGTCTATAAGAGTATTTTCATCATCTGAAAAATTCTCGTCTAAATTTTATCAAGTCTGGATATCTTTGATCAGGTCTGTATTGGGGAAAATTTATCTTCCCGATGAGTCTATTTTGAGAAATAATCTCATGTCTAGATTTTCTAGGAGGAACTAAGATATCATCAAAGTTCTATAGGATTGGTCTTTCTTGAGAGTCTTGAACGTAAGTCTATCTTTGCATACACCAGCATCTGGTCTTACACGTCTAAGATAGTCTGCAATGTCTTCTTTATTCAGTTTATTCATTCCAGAGGAAATCATGTTGTCTAAGTCTTCTATTTGCAACATAAAACATGAAATCATATTAGTGTTAGAAAACATTTGCTCTCTTGATATAATGTTTCGAATGGTATTTTTACTTCCCTTAATATGTATAATAGAGAAGTCATAACCATTAAGAAATTATTGCCATCTAATAAGTCTATTAGTCCTTGATTTGGACAAGTCTAAGTCTCTGAATTTTACTACATAAGAAGAGTCAATATACACAGTAAAATATTTAGGTCTAAGAAAAAGCATATATTTTTCTATTGCCCTTACTATAGCTAAAACTTCTTTTTCATGGGCATTGTATCTTGTTTCTGGATCAGTAAAGGTTCCAGAACTATATCTGTAAAGTTTCTTCTTTTTAATCGGATGATCAATGGAAAAGTATACATCTCCCCATTGTTCATCAGATGTGTATGTTTCTAATATAAATTGGTCTTCAGCATTGGTCACTTCGAGTAAAGGAATATTTTTGACTGCTTATTTAAATTGTCTTATAACATCAAAATCATCTTTATTCCAATAAAAATGATTATCCATGTCTGTTCCTTTTAATTTGGCAGTTAAACTTTGTCTCTTTGAAGCAAGGTCCTGAATGAAATCTGCAGCATAATTAAGCAATCCTAAAAATTATTATAATTATTTTTATCTTAAAGCTGGTCTGGAAATTCAAGAATCTTTTTAGCTATGTGTTATGCTAGGGATATTTTTCTTTCATTTATATGCATTCCCAAAAAATCTATTTCAGTCTGAAATAATTACATTTTCCTTTCGAAAATAATAATACCATGTTTATCTAATTCTAAAATAATTTGTTTAGCATGGTCTATATGCTCTATCTCGGTCTTACCGGCTACAAGAATGTCATCTATGTAAATAAGAGAAATTTATGAATAAGGTTTAAATATATTATCCATTCTTCTTTGGAATACTTGAGGAGCATTCAATTATCAAAATGGCACTACTAGCCATTCGTATTTTCCTTGGGGAATGCTAAAGGTCATCTAAGTAATATTGTCTGGATGCATCTTAATTTACCAGAAGCCTGATTTGTAATCAAACTTACTGAATATAATTCTAACTTCAATCAAATTGATTACATTATTCTTATCTCATATCTTATAAGAATCAAATTCACAATTATTATTTACTTGTTTATAATCTATGACCATGCGTCTTTTTCCTCTTTTTTGTTCTGATTCATTTTGAACATAGAAGGCGAGGCTATTATGTATAAGTTTACTTTCTCTATTAATGTTTAACTTAAGCATTTCATCTATGTCGTTTTTGAATTCTTCCCTGTCTTCTTGTGAATATGCTTTATTATAGGTTCTGCCATTAATAGTGGCGTCTGGGTTAATAGGGATAATTTCACAATAACTTTTGTATTTATCCCATTTAGTGATGGGATTTTCTTCTAAAGTAGGCTCTGCTAATTGCCTAATCTTTTCTTTTTCTACTTCTTTATCCATTTTCCTTTGTTTTGATATAGCATGGACCTGTAATAAGGTGCGCTGGGCTTGATCTAAAATGTCTTATTCTATAAGCACTATATACTTATACAACTTTTGGTATGGACACTTACTTTCTTTTAATAAGGGTTTAGTGATTTCTAGGGCTTCTTGTTCGTTTTTAGGTCTAGGTCCAGCATGCTTAGCTCAAGAACTCTGATGTTTGAATGGTCTATAGTTGGGTTTGACCTGCATAAGGTCATAGGTAGTCTTGTGATCTGTTAGAGGGTCTTTAATATTAAATTCCTCTTTATCACTAATTAATATCTTATCGTTATACTGAGTATAAGGTTGATATTTACTAATAAAGTTTTGTCTTAAAATAATGTTTCCTGTCAAACTAGGATGAGGATCTATTATCCAATACCGATGATTAATGGTTTTGTTGGTCTGATTTCCTAATTTGAAATAAATAGGAATAGTCTGAAAATATAAGGTAAATGGGTCTCTATTAGATACCTTACCATATATTTCTTGATTACTCTCTATAAAATAATCTTCAAGGAATGCATTAGCCTTGCAAATACTCTGAGAGCATCCTGTGTCTATGAGAGCTGAAAGTCTTTTAGGCCAATATTTGTGTTGTATAAACAATTCTACAAAACAAGCATGTGGTTTAGTAGAAATTCCTAAACTGTTCTTTTCTAAAATATATATTCCTTTATGAGGTTTATCTATAAAATCTTATGGTATTAGGTCTTCTGAACTACTATCAGAGCGGTATCCTTCTAAATCAAAGGAAATTCTTTTTCCTTTTAAGTCTTCATTTTCTTATAATCTTTTGGCTATATTTATATCAATGTCTTGATAATATTTTTTAATATCTAAGTCTATTTGAGCATCATATTAGATAGTATAAATTTCTCTAAATCTAGTTCTCTAACAGTTTTCATGGTAGTGTAATTGACAAATAACACAAACCATAAATAATTTTGTTTGTATAGTCTAAAAGCATTCTACACCGCTAAAGACTTTCTTGCTACATTTCAAATGTGAAATAATGTCTTTCATCAAAGTAACATCTAAGTATATATGTTAGTAACTCGCGATTACTTACTGCCCATCTTTTCTTTAAAAAGGGACTCAATATACATTTATACCAAGCTTCTTCGAAGTCTATATATTCATCATCTAAATCATCTTGATTAGCTTGCATCATATATAAATCTAAAGTATCCTGAGAGTATTCATAGTCATGAATTACACTATTATAGTCTTCCAAATCACTGTTGTATATGCATTATAGATACTAGTATTATCATCATCTTCTATGTCTGATATTTCTATAACATATAGGATATCTAATTCTTCATATTTTGCATAGTCTAATATTGTATTAATAATCTTAATGCCTTTTTTATCTTTCTTATTAGGTCAGTCTTTAGCAAAAGTGTAATTCTTTGCCACAGGTCCAACATTCTTTGATGGCAGTCTTAGATTGAGTTATACATTTTTCTTCCCTATAATTAGGATCCTTCTTATAGTTACTAGTGTTCTTCTTAAAGTATCTTATTTGGTTAAATCTATTTTTCTTAGTCTTAGAGTTCCTTTCTTTAAAGGTAGTAGAAGGTCTAAATCTATATTTCTTTGGAAATCCTAAGGGTCTAGTCTTAAACTTCCTATCTTTCAATTATAATTTCTTTTTGAATTTCTTAGATTCATTTCCACATCCCCATTGGATTGGAGCGATGTCTCTTTCGTCTTTGATTAGAGGTATCTGATTGAAAGTCTTTTCTATCAACTTTTAATGAGTTATATCACGTCTCTTAGATATGATATAGTATTTAGCAAAATTGATTCTTTCACCAAGGGAGTTATTCTTAACTCCGGCTACTCATGGCCAATTACTATATTCATTCATTAGGATTTGTCCTAAGGCACGTATCTTTCTAATGTATTCATCTTTTATAGTCTCTCCAAGTTCTTTAATAATATAACTGCTCATAATTATTGCTATATTTGTTGATCTTATCTGGTTTGCAAATGCTAAGGAGGCCTAATTTAGTATTTGGGAGGTCTTGTTCATTGATTTTAGCTAAATGTTCAGCTCTAATGAATTCTGAGGTAAACAATTGAATATACTCTTCAATTGATCTTTGTTCTAGGCTCTCTTTCATTTTATCAATCATAGCTAAGGAGTCTTCATCTATGGCAGTTCTTAAGCTATCTAAATAATCTTTTACAATTCCTCTAATGGATTGCTCAGTGTATTGCTTGCATGAACTTGCATCCCACTGTTCATTAGATGCATTACTCTGGTCGTCTAAATCTTTCTTCCTACCTTAAATATTGTCTAAGTTAAGGTATATCCCAACTGGATTCATCACTTGACTTGCTATGGTCTTAACATGAGTAAAACTCTTGTCACTAGATGGAAAGTCGTTTATATAACCAGGTTTTGTCTTAACTAAAGGGCTAGAGTATATAGGAATATTTATTCATATTTGTTTACTAAAAAAGTCTAGGAGTATCTTCTAGACTACTACTACTTCCTATCTCTTGTTTATTAGGACCTACTTGTGTATCTAGCATTAGTCTTTCTTCTCCTTCTTCTATTAGTCTTAAGTTTCGAAGAAGTTCGTTAGTATTGTTAGATTGTTTTAACTTTAATATACTCTCTTGAGATATCATATTAAATCTTTCTCTTTCTTGAAATCTAACATAATTACTTTTATTAAGGTGATCTCTAAATGTCTTCATATCCAATTCTAAGGGTTCATGTCCAAAGTTTTGGTATCTAGCTTTTTCCCTAACTAAGTATTTTTGTTCAAATGATCTTCTAGGTCTAATTATTAGGGCATGTCTTATAAAACTAGAACTAGTCTTACTACTACATTCTCCTTTTGAAGGATCATTGATTATGGATTCTCCCATATTCCTAAATCTAGTTTCTTCAGTCTGAATATTCTTATTCATAATCTTAGGAGGGACAAACTGGATAGTAACATTTCCATTGACATCATCTTGATTAATAAACAAAGGTCTATTCTGTATAGTCTTAGTTTCTTGTAATTCTAGCAATTGACAAAGGGTCTAAGCTATTTCGTTCATAGGTCCAGTATTCCTAAGTATGATTGTAGTCTCAAACACTTGTTCTAACTAATATTTATTCATTAAGTCTACCGCTAGGAATTCCCGATTGCATTCCTTCATAAGGAAATTAGGAGAACTTCACATAGCTTTGGAATTCTATATTTATATTAGCGTCTGGGATAATATGGTCTTCATATCAAGTAGAATATAATATTATCTTAAAATTTTTGGCTATGTCTACGGTTATTGTAAATGCCATAATGACATTAAAGTGTCCTGTATTGTCTGACATTTCTAACTGGGCTATCCTAATAAGGAATTTCTCGAAATCTTTACATCTTTTATCTACTAAACAACATAATATGTTGATATTATTTTGAGGCCTATTTAATCCTTAGATTCTTTCTTTAAAGAGTCAAAAGGTTAGGAATTGGAACTTCCTATCAGTTGCTCTAGATTTAAGCCATTCTGAGTCAAAAACTTGGAGCTCGGTGTAGGATTTGTCTAACATTTGATTTTTACAATGATAAGTCATGTTTTAATTAGGAGTCTTAGGAGTGGAACCTTCTTTAAACAAGTCTATGTATCTAACGGATGAAAATTTTCCATTATGAATGGAATCTTCAACAATTTTCCAGTCAACTTCACCCCATTCTTTCCATTGGAGAGGATTGGTGAAATTTCTCTCCTTCCACCATGTAAGGAAAGTCATGTTTTAATAATCTTCCAGTCAATTATCTTACTAGTCTTATCTAATCCATCATTTATGATTCTTCTAGTTATGGTATTTCCTTCCTTAGTTTCTATATAATGAGATTCTCTAAGTTTATAGGTGGTTACCTGTTTTTGTTCAAGTCTTTTTTTAATTCTTTCTAAAGAGTCTGAATAATATTTTTGTCTTTTTATCTGCCTAAGGATTTCTTCATTAAATGTTTTATTCTCTTTTCTTGCATTATTGTTAATATCTTCATTTTTTTTAACAAGAATATTAACAAGATAATTAGTGATCTTATTAATATAGTTTTCTACCTCATCTTCTTTTTCTTATTTATGCACATATTCGCGTGCCATCCCAGTTCTATGATTTCTACAGTTTTTTCTATTTTATCTAAACGAGTTAAAATAAACGGAGAGTCTAATTCGTTTTGGGAGGGTTTATTATATATAAAATTAATTCCCTTTATAATTTCTTCATATTTTTCTTCTACTTGAGCCATGTCTAGTCTAAGTTCATTAATAATACTATCCATTTTAGATAGGTTATGGCCTTCCATATTGTTAAGATAATTTGCTAAATTTTGTTGAAATTTAACAAAGTCTGTGTGGAAGGTGGTTAATTCTTATGTTTTAGCTTTTAAATCTAATTTCATGTCCTTAACAAAGCTACTATTATAGTCTTGGGTACCTACTATAGATGTAAAAATTAAATGTAATCTCTCTAATATGAGTCTAGTTGCTTTAGCAGCATTGGCAATCTCATTTTCCTTTATCTTATAATAAAATCTATCATCATTTATCTTTTCTATAATTCTTTGGTAAAAATCTACTAAATTCTGAATGGAGTGGTCTCTAGGTACCTCATTCTAGTCTGATCTAACTATCTCCATTAGGTATATAATTGTCTAATCTAGGAATACGCTTAGCTTGTTTTTTGGTAAGTTTAATTAACTCACTCTCTTGAGTTTTAGTTAAAGTTTTAATTTCTAAAATGTCTTTGTTCAGGACTTCTATATGATTAGTCTTAATATTTATTTCTTATAGAACTTGTACTAGGTATATAGGGATTTGGACATCTATTTCTAGTAGATTTTTAGAGATATTTTTTATCTCTGTTTCTAGGGTTTGAGTGTCTTTTATTAATTGTCTTAAGATAAGGAGTATACAATTATTTTGGAATATTATACTATTGATAGCACTGGTTGTAACTTGTCTACTATCTGCGTGTTAGGCAGGGATGTGTTCAGTATGTGAACAACTGTCTATATGAGAGGTTAAGAAACCTTCTGGGTATAAATCAGTTATGGGTATGGGCTGGTAGTCTGGGTTGGTTCTAAAAATATCTTTGTAAATACGGGGAATATATCCCAAGGGCATTAAAGTCTTACTATAATTCTAAAAGGAGCGTCTTATGGTTCTGATACCACAATTAGGGTTTGGTCGAAATTTGGTGAGTTTCTAAATCTTTTAAGGTCTTGATACTTAATTTGGATTTAAATTATAAATCTTTTAACTATATAGTCTTAAAATAAGGTTTTAATATAAGACAAGAGGGGGACCATATAAAGAAAATAACAAAATGTCTTAGGGACTACGAGGGGACCACGTAAGGAAGATGACAAAGTCTTCACTGAGTACGTACGGTTTGACCCGCACCAGAGAATATCTATCTATCTATCTATCTATCTATATATATATATATATATATATATATATATATATATATATATATATATATATATATATATATATATGAACGTGGATTTAAACTAAGACATGGGTGTAAACTTGTGTTCTTAGAAGAAATTTTACCTTTATAAACTCAACACATAAATGGGTCTTTTTGTTAGAAGTATTTTCCTTCTCAAAATCTCTCAAAGGATGAAAATATTCTCTTCTAAAAATTTGTTCTTGCACTTATTTTAATAGGTAAAAAGTTAGTGGGATAGTAAGAAAGGGGAGAAGTTTTTAAGCAAAAAACTATCAAAACTAATGAAGGTTCATTGAACGACTTTCCAATTTCGTTCGAACGACATTGTTTGAATAAGATAATGAATGAAACATCGAATGAGAAATTAGACCTTAAAATGCCCAAACTCGTTAGAAGTTCATTTGAACCTCGTTCGAACGACTTTCCAACGAGAAAGAAGGTACAAAACTACACATTATCGTCAGAAGTTCATTCGAACGGCCTTGGAATTTCATTCAAACGAGATTCCAGGTTCGTTCGAACGACTTTACAGAAAATCCTTAAGTTTCTTTTTAAGCCCAATTTTTTTTCTAAAAAGTTATAAAATCATTTTCTGAGAAAAATAAAAAGTCGTTGACGATAAAAGTTTATAAAGAGAACACCCAAATAATTTTCCAAGCTCCTATATATATTAATGCATTTATACCTTTGTAGACCTTGGAAAATGAGATAATGTTGATGACGAGAAACAAGGCACTTGAAATTGGTAATGATATCTGCACTTTTGCTTGGCCGCGTCATCTTCAACTCTTCAAATGTCATAGGCTTGAGGTACAACTAACATGTATCCTATGATTGAATGTGTTTTTTTTCAGAATTAAGCCAACACTAAAAATTGGCTCAATTGAAAATTTTCCCTTACAGCATGGTTATGCCCCACAGATGTATGACCATGATCGCCTTCGGTTTACGTTTATAATTTAGGCTTTTTGGTGAGATTCTGACCCGGTTGCCCACGTAGAGGGTGTATTCCCTCTAGCTTAATAGGATGCTAGAGATTTGCATCTACTGAGTAATCTAAGGGATGTCGATTATATGTATATAGCGAGTGATATATATGTGTACTTGATGTGATATGGAAATATGCATATAAGTGTGAAGGAAAATATATACGGGCATGAGATATTAAAATGTGAATATTGAGAATCAGAATTGTTAAAAGTTATTTAAAATGAATCGGTAAATTATAGTTGAGAATTATAATTGTGAATAAAATGTGAAAGAAAATTATATAAAATACGTGTGACATAGGATAGCATATGGACATAAGGGTATATTGAGACTATTTAGGTTGGGTAGCATAACTAGGGGTTTAAATGCATACGTTAGGCGTGCACTGTAGTTGAGGGGTGAGGATTATTCCATGGGAGTGCGACACCAGTTTCAATATGGAATAATGAAGTTATAATTATTTATACATTTTAATTACTTGCAAAATATTTTCAAAAGGATTTAGGATCTGACTTATAGAAAAATATTTTCAAAAAGGTTTAGGTGTCCATCCACAGGGATGTCAGGCATGAGTATCCTTTCTAAGTTATCGGAGCTGAAACAACTGTGGAGTGTTTGCAGAGATTTCTATAGTCATTATCTATCTTTGAGATTATAGATAGGATTTAATCATTTACTATTCGGGCATGTCGCTCAATGTCAATTTTTATTTTGGTTTATTTATTTTAACTTTATTAGATTATTGTATTGAATTGCAAACCAATGGTTTATTCGATTTGTGGAATCTTTTATATTTCATTATTCAGATTGATCTATATGGTAGTGTATTTAATTATTTACCTGAATGAGTAGTGGTGAATGGTTTTATAGTGACATCATTTTAACAAAGTTAACATTGACATATAACTTAATTAAATAATAGGCAGTTAGTGATTAATTGATTTTTTTACAATCATGCAAAGAATGAACCTAATAAGATTCCTGTTTTATTTTAGTTGAGGCCTGGCCACCTGTTATTTTAATAAGAGGAGTGTCACATCCAGCTTGGTGCATGCGTATAGAGTTTTGAGTAGTGTTTGGATTTTGGCCTATAAGAGGGGCAATGATGCCTTTGTTGATGAGACCTTGGACGAAATTCTTTAAATGGTGACATTGGTCTCTGGTATGCTCAAAGGTCTGGTGGAAGTTGCAATGAGCGTCATGTTTGAAGCTTTTGGGGAGAAGGTGAGGAAGTGGATGAGGGTCCAGCCATTTGATGAGATTATGGTACAATAGGGATTAATAAACTTTGGAGAGAGGAGCATGGAGTTCATTATACTCCATCCAATTTACAGTAAGATGGTCTTCTGGGGACCATGAGGTGGCATGCTGAGAAGATATGGTGTTAACGACAGCAGATGAAACAACAAAAACCTTCTTATCATACTTTAGAGGAGTATACTTTTGAATTGGCTTCTTTGACAAGCTATTTTCTGACTGGAAATATTCTCTTCAATTTCAACCCCAGCCACTCGAAGGCCTTAAAGTTTGGGAAATACTGACTAATGTGATGGTAATTCAGAAGATGAATGGTGGGAGGACCTCTCCCTCCTAACTTCTCGATGTCAGGCATCTTGAACTTCTCAGGCAGTCTACCTTTTGGGTAAGGGGACATATGAGTGTAGTCCTCATAGTTTCCCAATAACTTCACTTGATCGAATTTCTTAGAGAGAATTTTGAGATCCTCCTTCACTCAGTTTAGTTTTTCCTCTTTGAGGTTGTTAAGAATAGGTATGAGCATATTATCCCCTTATTAAGGAAGATTCTTCATAAGTAGATCTATAGTAGGTGGCCCATTGACGGGAGAAACACGTGGAGGTATCGCAACATGTGAACCCTATTGATATTCTTCGAGAGCCCATATTAGGTCAGGAATTTAGGTTCCCACATCATGGGGTAAAAAAGCATTAGGTATGATTCTGGATATAGTATATGTCCTTTGTTTCTTTTCATCTCATGAACACCTTGTTGTCGACTGCCAATCTTCGTATTGAGTTTGTATAACAATCAGATCTAGCTAGGCATTATTATTCTGATCAGTTTCCTCATGAAGAATTTATGGTAAGACCGTTTGGTTTCTAATGAAGTGGATCTTAGAGGTGGTTTGATATAGGATCTCAACCAATATCGATCCAGGATAATCTAGGGAAAATAGGTCTCACTTGAGAGGGAAAGAGAATTTTTACTTATTTGTTTTTTTAAAAATAATATTTTTGGTATTTTAGAAAAAGAGGAAAAAGTCCCTTAGTGTAGTTGTTATTATTAGATTCCACTAGTATTTATATTCCAACTATAGTGAAACACAAATGTCAAACAAAACCCGAGTCTGGGGGGAAACATAAAGCATGGACAAAAAGACATGGTTTGTGACTTATGTTAGAAGCAGACATAACTATAAAAAAAAAGGTGGTAAGATGACTTAAAATTTTGGTTCACTTTTACGTTGGAACTGTTAATTTGTGTATAAGTGTCCTAAGGTAGACACGGATACGAGGTTTATGCATGGGAGGTTAGTAAAAGGTTTCCCTTTTTGGCAAGATTTTCACAAAATAACTTTTTCCTATAAGGGAAATCATCCATCAGTACATGTAGAAAATCGATTTGATATACCCGGCGTACATGAATTGCCTCAATATTGTACCACATGGGGAATGGTGCGTGAATTTCCACACAAGTGAGTAAAGCATGGATATATGCAAGAAACATGAAGCATGTGATAGAAAAGATGGTATGTACATGTGATGATAAGACAAGTATAACGGGGAAAGGATATTCATGGATAGTGTAATATGAAGACGTCATATATAACACATTGGCATGAGAGATGGAAACATATACATATGTAGAAAGATGGAGAAAAGAGAAAAAAGGTAAAATAAATACCATGTAAATAGAATCAATCCCTTTAAAATATTCCTAGCGGAGTCACCACTGTGACCATCCTGCCACCCTGAAGTGAAGAAGGAGGTAAGAACCTCCTCCCCACCATTCATGCGAGATTTTCAGGCTATGCAGGACATGAAGTGATCGTCGTTAAGGATGTGAGGGTGTGTGAATGTGTATATATTGGATTCGCCATCCTATTTTACCCAAAACATACAAAAGAGGTAGACATCTCTGGAGAGACGGCATGAAAAAGACTACTAATGCATACAAAACCAAGTTAATCACGGGATCAAAGACAATGTTTTATAATGGGAAGGTGTTAGGCACCCATTTCTCTCTTTTAATCTCTCATGGAAAATAAAATGATCTCCTTCTCCTAAAATGTGTAAACATATGTATAATGTTTACGTGTGTATATATATGTGACCAAAATATAAGGAAGGAAATCATCGTGTCCTAAACATGGGAAAGATGGGAACAAATCATTATAAGGATTAGGATTAAAATAAAATGAAAAAATATAAATATCCAAGATATGAGCAATGCACCGGATCATGACTCATTATGAAGAAAGTCTACGGGATCACTAAAAGTGGTAAAAAAATATAAAAGCGGCTAGGCTATGAGTGATGCACTAGATCATAACCCACTACGAAAAAGTGAATACGCATATCAATAGGACTGCTAAAATGATGACATAAGTAAAAAAAGGTCAACTTTGAGCGATGTGCCGGATCATGACTCGCTGTGAAAAAGTGAGGGTGCGTGTCGACAAAATGGTAAAAGGTTATAAACAAAATAGAAATAGATAAACTATAAGTGACGCGTCCAATCATAATACACTATAACAAAGGGAATGCGCATGTCAACGGGGCTGCTAAAAGGTGATATAATAAGTAAGCTAACGATAAGTAGAATATATAAGTAAGAATATTAGTGAATAAAGTGAAATACGTAAATGAGGACTTGAATCCCAAAATGACTTCGAGATGCCTACGTAGCCAAAAACCACATCAAAGTCAGAGAATAAGGTGGGGTCTAATCCATTATCCAAAATTAGAGTTTATCTTTTTATTTTGTTGAAATAAAGTGTGAAATGTGGTGATAATGTGAGAAAAATTGAGAAAAACTCTAATTTAGGGTTTATAAAATAAATCCTTTTTTTAGATTTTTTGAAAATAAGTTTGAAGAAAATAATAAAAATATCATTAGTGATCAGAGAAAACAAGAATTAACTACAAAATGTGCTAAAAGGAATGAAATATGTGAAATGACACTAAATTAAAAATCTAGGACGAAAAGGATTTTTACATTCTAAGTAGTTTGGATTTTGATTTTGGGAGGTTTTGCAATATGATTTTTGGGTGTAGATGATGGCATACGAGTGGTGGAAAATGGTCAAGTGAGAGAGTGATGTAAGAGAATATTTTTGGAAGTGTAATAGGGATGTCATATGAATTACGAGACTGGAGGATTTGGAATAGTGATCTCATAATTTTCTTAAATAGGAAACCCTAAAGGTCAAAATGACCAACTTGACCTTAGAGGAATTCTGACCAGCATAGTGTGACACCCCACCTAATAAAATATTGGGTGATAAGTCATATACCAAATTAAAACAGAAGTCTTATATGATTCATTCTCAGCATCACTGTCAAAAACCAATTTAATTACTAATAACTTATCAGGTTGGCGTCAAAATTTTATTTAACTGATCTTTTTAATGAAACCAACTAAGTAAAACAATCACAACAGTTTATATACACGAAACTAAAATGAAATAAAATAACCGAACACTAGGTAAAACATAATACAACCAAATTTAATGCCGCACTAAAAGGTCGTAAAAGAATAAATGAGTACAATTGGTCTATCGGGCCGAATTTTTCTACAATACCTCCTATCTAGATTTCAATGATATAAGTGTCTAGAGTAAACCTTCTTGCATCCACAGCTGC
This sequence comes from Sambucus nigra, assembly GCA_949130495.1. Classification (NCBI taxonomy): domain Eukaryota; kingdom Viridiplantae; phylum Streptophyta; class Magnoliopsida; order Dipsacales; family Adoxaceae; genus Sambucus; species Sambucus nigra. The sequence goes on along the minus strand of OX422215.1, from coordinate 315,937,231 downwards.
TGCAGCAAACTTCTGACTCGAAGGAATCATCATCCAGGCATCCCTGTGCCTGGAGACCTATATATATATATATATATATATATACATATATATCAAGCGATGAGAAAAATAGAGAAACGGGTCAGAGACCGAGTTTGAAAATATTTAGCAAGTGCATAAATTCCATGTTTTAAAATATGAAATCTCTCATATTTAAATTGGTATCAAACTCTCATGAGATACACCTCACCCCTCTTTTAATAGTGCACACCTATCGCATACCTTTAAAACAACCAAGTTAAGCTACCCTGCCTAACTAATCTCTTACACCCATTTTCTAAATCCTCTTAACAATCACCTACCTTGCGTGACATAATATAGGTTATACTGTTAGATATTATATAAGCCTTAAGTTGCAACAATCATCCATGTGCTATATATATAGTTATCATTTCTATATATATGCAACTATAATGTTCATAATACGCAACTTTAACTAGTTTTAAATACCTTATTAAATTTAGTATGAGAAGCGACGTATATATATAATTATCATTTTAATATACAATTTACATTGAACTAATACGGATATAAGTCTCCCGAAAGAAGAATAAACCCTTATTCATTTTGCTCTTTACACAAGTAAAAGTTATATGATATCTCATCTTCATATACAAGCAATATACTATACGCAACTTTAATACCCCGTAATTTTATTGATTTTTATTTAAGGGATGTAACACCCCGCCCGTTTAGAGAGAGCGAACGGAGCGCTAGTGCGATAAAATAAATCCAAATCCACAAGTGACAAGGTATAGAGCATCTATATCCCACAACAATAAAAGAGAAACTACAAATCTCAATCTCTTCAATTACAACAAGTCTCTCGAATTAAAATTTCAACTATCTAACTCGAATAAAAATACAAATCTCCAAAGCTCTATACATCAAAATAATACAAATCTTCCAAAAATATTCTTCCCAAAATAACCCACGCTAAAATCATTCCAATTGGTCCATATCGCTCCAATCCACGTTAACCTGCCATCTAAAAGAAAATATGGGGAAGTACACAATACGACAGGAAAGATGCTCAACAAATATATATTAGCGATGAATAAAACGTAACAACACGAGTACGAATATTCAAATCAAAATGCAAATCTCAATAGAATTTTATCAATAAATTTCTCAACAACACTTTAACTGGGTCACCAGGCCTCACCACATCCGTATATGCTTTATCAAGCCATAGCCCGGGAAACAGGAATTTTGGTGGGTGCCCAACATCCGTGCCATATTAAAATCTCATGACAATGTGCTCATCAATAATATAATGATACCACATGAATCAAAATAATTCAACAATTATTTTTCCAGATTTTAATGAATTTATCAATTCAAATATGAGTTCAATTAACAAGAATTCAAAGAGAATGACACTCGCGAGATTTAAGGAGCATATTGTGTAAAACCCCATACCTCAAACCGTGATGAGAAACCAATGATCACATCCTCAAGATCAACACAAAAGATCTACAAAAGCTCCTCCAAGAACCTCCAACAAAATAGCCCCAAGAACACCTCTAATCTAAGGTTGGAACTCACAAATCTCAAGGGCCAATGTGTATATAAAAATAAGAGGAATATAAAATATATTTGCTGTCAAAATTTGTGCCAAAAGTAGGTTAAAAGGGTTGCCCACCACTTCCTTTTATAATGTAAAGAAATGAAGAGTTGGAATCCACAAGATTCCTTTAAATAAGACAAAGAAATGAAGAGTTGAAAGTTAAAATAACTCCAAGAGTTAAAAACATTTAAAAATCATTTTAAAATCTGTTTTAACTCCGTTTTCGAAACCGTTTGAAATTCTCGCCTTCCAAAATAATATTCAACATATTTGAGCAATAAAAATAATTTTATCTAAAACTTTATTTTCCTCCATTTTCCAAAAATTAATTAAAATAGCCCAAAATTACGCGGGTTGTTACACTTCCCCACTAACAATGGAATTTCGCCCTCGAAATTCGCCGAATGCCTAACTCTAAAAAATCAGGCCACTACACTAACTCCAAAAATAAATAACGTCTCCCAAAAATAAATTCCTCACCTCTAATCTCGAAACTTATCACGAATATCACATAAAATTTTCTATCTCCAAAAATTGCTAACCACGCAATGAACCCAAAATCCAAGCCGCGAGGGTTGCCGTATACCTAAGCTCTGATACCATTTGTAACACCCCGCCCGCCCAGAGAGAGCGAACGGAGCGCTAGTGCGATAAAATAAATCCAAATCCACAAGTGACAAGGTATAGAGCATCTATGTCCCACAACAACAAAAGAGAAACTACAAATCTCAATCTCTTCAATTACAACAAGTCTCTCGAATTAAAATTTCAACTATCTAACTCGAATAAAAATACAAATCTCCAAAGCTCTATACATCAAAATAATACAAATCTTCCAAAAATATTCTTCCCAAAATGACCCACGCTAAAATCATCCCAATTGGTCCATATCGCTCCAATCCACGCTAACCTGCCAACTAAAAGAAAATATGGGGAAGTACACAATACGACAGGAAAGATGCTCAACAAATATATATTAGCGATGAATAAAACGTAACAACACGAGTACAAATATTCAAATCAAAATGCAAATCTCAATAGCATTTTATCAATAAATTTCTCAATAACACTTTAACTGGGTCACCAGGCCTCACCACATCCGTATATGCTTTATCAAGCCATAGCCCGGGAAACAGGAATTTTGGCGGGTGCCCAACATCCGTGCCATATTAAAATCTCATGACAATGTGCTCATCAACAATATAATGATACCACATGAATCAAAATAATTCAACAATTATTTTTCCAGATTTCAATGAATTTATCAATTCAAATATGAGTTCAATTAACAAGAATTCAAAGAGAATGACACTCGCGAGATTTAAGGAGCATATTGTGTAAAACCCCATACCTCAAACCGTGATGAGAAACCAATGATCACATCCTCAAGATCAACACAAAAGATCTACAAAAGCTCCTCCAAGAACCTCCAACAAAATAGCCCCAAGAACACCTCTAATCTAAGGTTGGAACTCACAAATCTCAAGGGCCAATGTGTATTTAAAAAGAAGAGGAATATAAAATATATTTGCTGTCAAAATTTGTGCCAAAAATAGGTTAAAAGGGTTGCCCACCACTTCTTTTTATAATGTAAAGAAATGAAGAGTTGGAATCCACAAGACTCCTTTAAATAAGGCAAAGAAATGAAGAGTTGGAAGTTAAAATAACTCCAAGAGTTAAAAACATTTAAAAATCATTTTAAAATCTATTTTAACTCCGTTTTGATTATGATGTTAAAAAATTAATCCGGGTGTAAATACTAACGAGATATGAGTTGGTATTTGATTATGATGTTAAAAAATTATTATTTTCGATTATGTATGGTAATACATGAGTATTGATGATATATAAATTGTCACGAGGTAGATATACGACAAATTGGGAATTTAGTTGGGACGCGCGTGTCAGTCGCGTCAGGAATAAAATTATTTAAATTAAAAAGTGAATTTTATTTTTATCAACCGCATGGTCATTTTGAGTGCGCCAACGTGTCCGTAAGGGTCGATATAGTCAGAAAACACTAGCCGGGGGTTTAGTTTGGCTCCCAGGGACTTTTAGGTTAAACCGACTACCTAAAGGGATATTTTGGTAATTTTAAAAATATGTGAATTACGACCCACGAATTTTAGGAGTTAATTTTATATTATTTAGGAACTCACTAAGCCATTATCAGCATTTGGTAAGTTAGAGGGCTACGGGAGTTATAGGGAAAGTCTTAAGAAGTTCTAAAAGAAAACCCATAACCACCATCACCATCTTTGAGAGAAAGCTGTAGAGAGAAAGAGGAGAATCAACCTTCATTTTTCGACAACGAATCTGGAAAATGAATCTAAGGCAAGTGGTTTAATTACATTAATTTCAAGTGAATGTTTCTTCCATGCTTAGAATTGAATATTTGTCTTATATTGGAAGTTTGATGAAAACCCATGAAATTGGAGGTAGAATTCATAATATGATATAGGGATTGCGTGTAGAAGGTTATTGGATGAATGTCATATCCAAAATATATCTTATGATGGTTTAAAAACGGATTTATGAGGAAGTGATTGTAGACATTAAAATTTTGGTTTCATGTTTATAGGGTTTGAGACAAGATTTGAGAAGTTTGATTATTTCATGTTAATTTAGGAAGAATTGGCACCAAATATATGTTAAATAGTGACTTAGGATAACTTAGAGTAGTTAATTCACGTTAAAACTCATTTGGGATGATCTTAGTATGGATTTAAGGGAGAGAAATTGAAGAAAAACGAATTGGAGAAATTTCTGGGCGAAAACTGTAATTTCGTTAGAAGAACTGCCCAGGTCATTCGAACGAGCTTCTAACGAGATGACAGTGTCCCTTCTAACGAGTTGGTATTTCATTCGAATACTTTTGTTCAAACAAACTCGTTCGAACGAGACTTCTAACGAGTTGACAAACTGGCCTTTTTGGCCTAATTTCATTTCAAACATTCTATAGACTTATTTAATTGGAGTATTAACCTTCCCTTATTGATTAGTGGGTATAATTGTGAGAACTGGGGTACGTTGAGGAGTAGAACCTAGAACCTTATAATAAAATCAGATGTCAATTATGGAGTAGGAAACGAGTACCTAATTATGACGTGAGAAGGGTTGATAACGTTAATATACAAATCGGGGACTTGTGATCGTATAACATTAAATAACGGTATAAGAATGAGAACTATACCTATATTAATAATACGAGATATCTAAGATGTGTGAATTCTTAGTAGTATGTGTGTTTATGTGTATAACATACCTACCGTACTTGCTATCATGGGAGGTTTGCGTTCGATTAGGTCCATCTAATCTTTGTGTGCCTACGGGGTGATTTAGATTGGTACCTCGAGGGCATAGGTCAGAGAAGGACTTATTGAGAAGTTAATAAGTCTACTGGTCATGGGAGCATAGGTATGTACGTGACCCATGTGATGTGAACTATGTTTGCCTCCATTTTGTGTGAGTATTGTTATCTGAAAACGATTCCTGAGAGATTCGGAATGCGTGGTCCTTATGTACGTGATGTACCGGGATTTGATAGCAGAGTATGTGTGCACCGCAACTTAGTCTTGGGGTGCTAGTAATGTATATTTATGATGAGGATAATATACTGTTAATTGAAATGAACTTTCTTGTTTAATTGTGAGTATAATTATAGCAACGTTCTGTAAAGATAAAATGGAAGATCTCTAGTAAATTAGTATTGCTAATAATTGGGAAATCGAGAATTAATGTAAAGCTCTCTAGTTTATTGATGATGTTGGAAATAAATTGTGAGTCGTATAGAAATGCTAGAATTTATTTTGGACTAGTTAGATATGGGAATCACTAGAATGGGTACGGGTACGTTAGGAGTGCACAAATAGTCGAGAGGTGAGTATTTCATGTGAGAGCATGTCCTAACATGTATTTTGCATTCATTGTTTTATTGTCATTAAAACACTTGCTATATTTTAAACTGTTTTCCACAATCGGGCTCTGACCCGTTTTCTTTCAAATCTTTTTTTTTGTAAAAACCTTTTAGGTGCCCAGCCACAAGGACACTAAGTATAGGAGTTCCATTCAGGTCACGTACTGTAGCTGTGGTGGAAGTTATAGGACCTTGAAAGTAGACGCCTCCACTTTCTATCTTGACTCCATATTTTCAGCTTTTCTCATCTATTGGGCATGTCCCCCTATTTCCTTTTAGAGGCACTTTATTTAATTCATTTATTTCAAGAATTTGGGTTGTAATAATTTAGTGATACAGACTTGGTACTTGTTCATTTCAGCATTTGGATTGTGTGAGGACTGTTCCTCCAGACTCATTAGTATTTTATGGTTACTCTAATGTCTTTATGTTATGGTGCTTGTGTTAGCATTTCATAATTTACTTATTGCATGTTAATCGGATTTAATTAAAATTTGACAACTCACTTTTTAAATATTAGGTGGCTAGTAATTGTTAAAACATTTTTCGACAGTGATGCAATGAACTGAGCCAACTTGGCATTTTATATTAATTTAATAAAGGAGTAGCTACTCGGTATTTAATTAGTCAGGGTGTCACAGGTAGTATCAGAGCATCAGATTCTAGTGTCCTTAGGATCTATACGGCTTGTTATGTTTCCGCTGAGCTTTCTTTGATGTAGAGCCATATATTTTAGGACCGTTGTATTCTTTTGTGTATGCTTCGATCTTCAGCTATTTTGAGATAATAACTGCGAACTTATAAAACTTTAATCTCATTTCAGATGCCTCCACGACGTGCACAACAAGTTCCTAGGGATGCTCAGCCAGAGCCACAACCTGCACCAGTTCCGGGCACCATGAATGCCGCAGAGGTTGCAACCATTGTAGCCCAAGCGGTGAATGCCGCCCTCGCAGTTGTACAGCAGGCACCACCTCAGGCACCGGCAGTAGTGCCAGTTCAGGTTCATGCATTCCCGTCTGCTTAGGAACACGTCCGTGATGCTTTTTAGAAAGCACACCCTCCGGACTTTTCTGGTAGCTCTGACGTTGTTGTATCCAGTTAGTGGAGGAAGGACATTCAGAGGCACTTAAGGATGTACGAGTGCACAGATGTTCAGAAGTAGATATTGGCTACTTTTAAGCTAGTAGGATCAGCATTGCAGTGGTTGGAGTCCATTACCACCGCGGAGGAGAGCGACACTCTCACTATTCAGGACCGTAGCCAAGTATGAGGCTGAGTTCACCAATCTCTTGAACATTGTTCCGGATGAAATTCCAACCAAGGAGAAGAAAATTCAGAAGTTCACAGATGGATTGACTTAGAGGATTCGTCAGCACTTGTTGGGGAATCTCTCGTTGGCAACTTATTCTGGTGTGGTTAACGCTGCACTTTTTCACTGCCAGGATCATCGCTTCCACATGTTTGAGAGCAAGAGATCAGGAGTGTCCATCCATCAAGGCAGGACCGGAGGAAATGGTGCCAGCGGGGCACAATCTGCTCAGGGACAGCACAGGCAGGGTGACCAGGGTTCCTAACAGAGGGATCATAAGAGATTCAGATCTGGGGGTTTCAGAAATGGTCAGGGAGGTTTCAGACATGGCCATCAGGGTCAGAACCGCCTTCAGGGCTAGCAGGGCCAGAATGGTCAGCAGCAGCAGTTTCAGCAGGGCCAACACGATCAGGGTAGGAATGGTAATGGCCAGTAGGGCCATGGGCAGCAGGGACAATGAGGGGGAAACTTCCCGGGGAAGTGCTTCGTTTGTGGAAAGATTGGCCATAAATTCTAGGATTGTCCTGATAGGGGCAGGGCCCAACAGCAGCAGTAGCAGGGTGCTCGACACGAGCCACAGAGGCCTATGTTTCCCGCAGCCCTCCAAGCACCACCAAAGATGGCAGCATTACCACCCATTCCAGCGATCCCAGTCCAGTAGGGATAACTTCAGTATGGGAGAGTGTATCAGCTCCAGCATGCCGCAGTTTCGCAGGATCCACCTGCTATTGAGGGTATGTTCTCTATTCAGGGGACTATGGGTCGTATTTTATTTGACACGGGGGCTACACATTGTTTCATTGCCACGAGATTTGCACGCAATATTGGGTTGTTAGACACCACAGAGAGAACGATTACTTGTGTAGATTCACCATTGAGTAGGGGTTCTGTGATTTGACTTATTTGTAGAGGTGTGGGTATAGAGGTCGGGAGGTTTACTTTACCCGCTGATATATTAGTATTAGATATGACTGATTACGATGTGATTGTTGGTATGGATTGGCTAGTTGCGTACTGATCCATGATTGATTGTTTCAGTAGGAGTATTATCTTTGCCATTCCCGAGCAGGAGATGTTTTTAGTAGCGATGTCTCGCCTTGAGGGCGGATCGTCCACTCACTTGTACTATATAGAGGAGGAGACCTCTAAGGAAGTGGTGCTACCACTCGATTCGATTCCATTTGTTAGGGAGTTTGCTGATGTATTTTAGGATATACCTAGACTACCTCTGAGTATAGAGATAGATTTTGTGATCGATTTGACGCCGGGCACTCGGCGAATTGCCCTCGCACCTTACCGTATGGCTACAGCAGAGATGAGAGAGCTGCGGGATCAGATAGAGAAATTATTGGGTCAGTGGTTTATCCAAAGGAGTACTTCACCATGGGGTGCTCCTGTGTTATTCGTAAAGAAGAGGGATGGATCGTTGAGATCATGTGTAGATTACTGGGAGTTAAATAAAGTCACGATATGGAATAAGTATCCGTTGCCCGAATCGATGACTAATTTGACCAGCTGAGAGGAGCTTGCTTCTTCTCAAAGATTGATTTATGATCGGGATACCATCAGTTGCGTATCGGGGAACAGGATGTCTCAAAGACTGCTTTCTTGACGAGATATGGTTCATACAAATTTTGGGTTATGCCTTTTGGCTTGACCAACGCTCTAGCCGTGTTTATGGTCTTGATGAAGAGGGTGTTCAGAGAGTTCCTAGACCAGTTCGTCATCATCTTTATTGATGACATTCTGGTTTAATCCCATACAGAAGAAGAGCATGCTGAGCATTTAAGACAGGTTTTGAAGACACTGCGTCAGAATGAACTTTATGCTAAGTATGAGAAGTGCGGGTTTTGGCTGAAGGAGGTTCAGTTTTTGGGGCATATCATTTCAGACAGGGGGATATCTGTTAATCCGGGGAAAGTATCAGCGGTGATGGAGTGGGGACAGCCCAAGACATTGACTGAGATCCATAGTTTCTTGGGCCTAGCAGGATACTACAGGAGGTTTATTCGGGGATTCTCAAAGATAGCGGGTCCTTTGACACATCTGACTCGCAAGGGTGTGCCATTCATCTGGAGCGATGCCTGTCAGTTGGCATTTGATGAGCTAAATGACAAGTTGACCTCAGCGTCTGTGTTAGCATTGCCCAGACCGGGAGTTGAGTATTTAGTTTACACCGATGCGCCCTTACAAGGACTTGGAGGTGTGCTGCAGCAGGAGAGTCAGGCCATAGCTTATGCTTCCCATAAGCTTAAGCCTCACGAGAGGAATTACCCCACACATGACTTGGAGTTAGCGGCAGTCATATTCGCTCTTAGGATTTGGAGACACTATCTCTTGGGGGAGAAATTTTGGTTGTTCACAGACCACAAGTCTCTACAATACCTCTTCAGACAGAAGGAGCTGAATATGCGTCAATGTCGATGTCTTGAGTTTATGAAGGATTATCAGTTCGATATCCAGTATCACCCAGGGAAGGCTAATTTGGTGGCAAACGCATTGAGTCGTAGGCCAGTAGATGAGGTGGCCGAGGTGTGGAAAGCTAAGTAGAAGGAGTTGGGAAACCAGGATGTAGTAGCCCGATCGTTCATGTCTGTGATGACAGTTACACCGCAGATTGTTACGAGACTGATAAAGGCCCAGGAAAATGACTCGTTCTATCAGGAGCAGATAGTTCGATTACTAGTAGAAGGATCCGAATCCTATACCGTTAGTTCAAACGGGGGATTACACTTCAATGGGAGACTGGTTATTCCGGAAGGGGAAGACTTGCGATACGAGGTTATGGCAGAGTCGCACGGTTCACGGTTTGTGGTACACCTTGGTGGGGACAAGATGTACCAAGACATGAGACGCCAGTATTGGTGGAGCAGGATGAAGAGAGATATTGCCGTGTTTGTTTCTAAATGCGCCACTTGTCATCTAGTAAAGGTGGATCATCAGAAACCGATAGGACTTCTACAGCCATTAGAGGTTCCGATGTGGATATGGGAGAGCATATCCATGGATTTTATCACGGGGTTACCTACATCATAGAGGGGTCACGACTCCATATGAGTAGTTGTGGATAGGTTGACCAAAGTTGCTCATTTTCTACCCGTAAGGACAGATTACACTACGGGACAGTATGCCCAGGTTTTCATTGTAGAGATAGTGAGACTTCACGGTGTACCTCTAAATATCGTATCTGACCGAGACAAGATGTTTATTTTACGATTTTGGGAGAGTTTCCAGGACGCCATGGGTACGGAGTTGCGGCTGAGTACATCTTATCACCCGCAGACTGATGGGCAAACAGAGCGCACAAATCAGATGTTAGAGGACATGTTGCATATGTGCATCATAAATTTTGGAGGTAGTTGGGAGCAGTACCTTCCACTGGTGGAGTTTTCTTATAATAACTCCTATCAATTCACCATTTGCATGGCTCCATTTGAGGCGTTGTACGGTAGGCCTTGTCGTTCCCCAGCATGTTGGTTAGAGGTGGGGGATAACAAACTCCTTGGGCCGGAAGTGATTCAGGACACTTCGACAAGGATAGAGATGATACGGAGCCGTATTCGGGTAGCCCAGGACCGGCAGAACAGCTATACTGATGCCAAGAGGTTCTTTAGAGAATTCAAGGTGGGGGACCAGGTGTTACTCAGAGTATCTCCGATGAAGGGGATCATCCATTTTGGGAAGAAGGAGAAACTGGCACCAAGATATGTGGGGACATTTCCTATCATCGAGAGGATTGGGCCAGTTGCGAATAGACTGGGGTTACCGGAGCACTTTCATAGGATTCATAATGTGTTCCATATTTCCTCACTAAGGAAATATCTTAGGGGCGACTTGGCCCATACTCACATTTCTTTGGAGGACATCGATCTCCAGCCCGATATTTCCTACGAGGAGGGGTCGATTGCTATTTTGGACCGAAGCGAGCAAAAATCGAGGTCAAAGATAGTACCGTTAGTACGTGTTCAGTGGCGGCATCATAATGACGAAGAGTTCACATGGGAGTGAAGGATGAGATGCGCGAATGCTATCCGGAGTTATTTTTACCAGGTACTCTTTAATTCCAAATTTCGGGACGAAATTATGTTATTAGGGGGGAAGTATGTAATACCCCGTAATTTTATTGATTTTTATTTAAGGGATTAATTAAATTAAATGAGAATTAATTGGAAATTAATTCGGGTATAAATACTAACGAGATGTGAGTTGGTATTTGATTATGATGTTAAAAATTTATTATTTCCGAGTATGTATGGTAATACATGAGTATTGATGATATATGAATTATCACGAGGTAGATACGACAAATTGGAAATTCAGTTGGAACGCGCGTGTCAGTTGCCTTAGGAATAAAATTATTTAAATTAAAAAGTGAATTTTATTTTTATCAACCGAATGGTCATTTTGAGTGCGCCAACGTGTTCGGAAGGGTGGATATAGTCAGAAAACACTAGCCGGGGATTTAGTTTGGGTCCCGGGGCACTTTTATGCCAAACCGGCTACCTAAAGAAGTATTTTGGTAATTTTAAAAATATGGGAATTAAGACCCACGAATTTTAGGAGTTAATTTTATATTATTTAAGAACCCACTAAGCCATTATCAGCATTTGGTAAGTTAGAGGGATACGGGAGTTATAGGAAAAGTCTTAAGAAGTTCCAAAAGAAAACCCATAATCACCATCACCATCTTTGAGAGAAAGCTGTAGAGAGAAAGAGGAGAATCAACCTTCATCTTTCGAAAACGAATCTGGAAAATGAATCTAAGGCAAGTGGTTTAATTACATTAATTTCAAGCGAATGTTTCTTCCATGCTTAGAATTGAATATTTGTCTTATATTGGAAGTTTGATGAAAACCCATGAAATTGGAGGTAGAATTCATAATATGATATAGGGATTGCATGTAAAAGGTTATTAAATGAATGTCATATCCAAAATATATCTTATGATGGTTTAAAAACGGATTTATAAGGAAGTGATTGTAGACATTTAAATTTTGGCTTCATGTTTATAGGGTTTGAGACAAGATTTGAGAAGTTTGATGATTTCATGTTAATTTAGGAAGAATTGACACCAAATATATGTTAAATAGTGACTTAGGATAACTTAGAATAGTTTATTCACGTTAAAACTCATTTGGGATGATCTTAGTATGGATTTTAGGGAGAGAAATTAAAGAAAAACGAATTGGGGAAATTTCTGGGCGAAAACTGTAATCTCGTTAGAAGACCTGCCTAGGTCATTCGAACGACCTCGTTCGAACGAGCTTCTAATGAGATGATAGTGTCCCTTCTAACGAGTTTGTAGTTCGTTCGAAGACTTTCGTTTGAACGAACTCGTTCTAACGACCTCGTTCGAACGAGACTTCTAACGAGTTGACAGACTGGCCTTTTTAGCCTGATTTCATTTCAAACATTCTGTAGACTTATTTAATTGGAGTATTAACCTTCCCTTATTGATTAGTGGGTATAATTGTGAGAATTAGGGTACGTTGAGGAGTAAAACTTAGAACCTTATAATAAAATCGGATGTCAATTGTGGAGTAGGAAACGAGTACCTAATTATGACGTGAGAAGGGTTGATAACGTTAATATAAATATCGGGGACTTGTGATCGTATAACATTAAATGATGGTATAAGAACGAGAAGTATACCTATATTAATAATACGAGATATCAAAGATGTGTGAATGTTTAGTATATGTGGTTTTATGTGTATAACATACCTACTGTACTTGCTATCATGAGAGGTTTGCGTTCGATTAGGTCCATCTAATCTGTGTGTGCCTACGGGGGGATTTAGATTGGTACCTCGAGGGCATAGGTCAGAGAAGGACTTATTGAGAAGTTAATAAGTCTGCTGATCATGGGAGCATAGGTATGTGCGAGAACCATGTGATGTGAACTATGTTCGCCTCCATTTTGTGTGAATATTGTTATCTGAAAACGATTCCTGAGAGATTCGAAATGCGTGGTCCTTATGTACGTGATGTACCGGGATTGTATAGCAATGTATGTGTGCACTGCAGTTTAGTCTCGGGGTGCTAGTAATGTATATTTATGATGAGGATAATATACTGTTAATTGAAATGAACTGTCTTGTTTAATTGTGAGTATAATTATAGCAACGTTCTGTAAAGATAAAATGGAAGATATCTAGTAAATTAGTATTGCTAATAATTGGGAAATCGAGAATTAATGTAAAGCTCTCTAGTTTATTGATGATGTTGTAATTAAAGCGTGAATCGTATAGAAATGCTAGAATTTATTTTGGACTAGTTAGATATGGGAAGCACTAGAATGGGTATGGGTACGTTAGGAATGCACAAATAGTCGAGAGGTGAGTATTTCATGTGAGAGCACGTCCTAACATGTATTTTGCATTCATTGTTTTATTGTCATTAAAATACTTGCTATATTTTAAACTGTTTTCCACAATCGGGCTCTGACCCGTTAGCTTTCAAATCTTTTTTTTTGTAAAAACCTTTTAGGTGCCCAACCACAAGGACACCAAGTATAGGAGTTACATTCAGGTGACGTACTGTAGCTGTTGTGGAAGTTACAGGACCTTGATAGTAGACGCCTCCACTTTCGATCTTGACTCCATATTATCAGATTTTCTCATCTGTTGGGAATGTCCCCCTATTTCCTTTTAGAGGCCCTTTATTTAATTCAGTTATTTCAAGAATTTGGGTTGTAATTAATTTAGTGATACAGACTTGGTACTTGTTCAGTTTAGCATTTGGATTGTGTGAGGAGTGTTCCTCCAGACTCATTACTATTTTATTATTACTCTATTGTCTTTATGTTGTGGTTCTTGTGTTCGCATTTCATAATTTACTTATTGCATGTTAATCGGATTTAATTAAAATTTGACAACTCACTTTTTAAATATTAGGTGGCTAGTAATTATTAAAACGTTTTTCGACAGTGATGCTATGAACTGAGCCAAGTTGGCATTTTGTATTAATTTAATAAAGGAGTAGCTACCCGGTATTTAATTAGTCGGTGTGTCACAGGAACAAGTATGATTATATCTATTGCAATCATAAGTATAATAACCATCCCACCGACCTATAACTCAAGGATGCTGACTCAATTACCTATCCACATTCAGGTTTAGTCAATCAACCATAGTACCAAGCCAGACTCACTCATGGTCATGGTAGAAAAGTAAACGGTGGAGGCGGTCATATTCCATCCTGAAAGTGGAATAAAAATATCACACTCATATGCGGGACGATATGAACTGGGGATATACCCTCCTTGCTCCTCAAGCCAGGGGATTCACCCACATCGTGTAACCTCCCTGGATAGCACTAGAGAAGATATATAATCTGGTTGTCCATCCCTATGCCCAGGGAAGCCTGTAGAACCAACGTCGAAAGTAAAAATACACCAATCACACACAGATATATTTATATTCATATCATATCATATATATACTGTAACAACTTCCGTATGTATAATATATATCCCTTCTCAATTCCCTCATCTAGGAGTCCTAATATCATATCTAGAATCCCCTATAATAATATCCAAGTTATAATTTAACTCCCCACTCACTTGAGGGAAGAAAACGGATAAATTCAGCAAAGGTGAATCGGTTCTCCCCTAATGAGAATTGATTCGGTCTCAATCCGAATCGATTCGAAAAGTGTTCTGTAAGAAGGTCCTCAAAAGCGAATTGATTCGATCTCAATCCGAATTGATTCTTCCTGAGATAGCCTTATAGGTCCCTTTATGAAAATTGATTTGATCTAGACCCAATTCAATTCATCCTGTTCGGAGCTCACTATTTGGGAAATTTCATCTTCTCTAAAATACCCAAATATCAACCCTTTCTCCTTTTTGTGGTTTCTAATCTCAACCAACAAGACTATAATCATCCTAACACAGATTTATAACTAACACATCAATTAATTTGTGGTATTAAACCATTTCTCTTAGATTTAAAACCTAAAACCATTAAAATCCTAGTTTATCATTTCTTTTCGAACTCCAAAGCAAACCAACACCCAATCAATACAAGATTTATGTTTTTTCACTTCACCAACCAACAATATAATCATCTACACATCTATTTTTAACGAACACAACATTAATTTCACGGGATTCATCAAACCGCTCTAGAATTTAACCCTAACTCCATTGAATTCATTTCTTACAAAAACTACACTATTTTCATCCATTGATGCTTAGATTTCTTATGGAGCAATTACCAAATCAATTTCTATGAGTTCATTTCTCAAAGCCCCATTTTTATTCAAGAATCCCAACCCAACACCATAATTTTCATTACCATCTATGATATTAGATACACACAAATGAATAAAGCAAGTAAACACTTGCCTCATGGATAAAATTCGACGACCTCGAGTCGAATCCTGCGGAGTTTGGCCCAGAATCCCTTTTTCTCTCTTCCTTTCTCCTCTTCCTTTCTTTGCTTCTTCTTTTCTCTCATTTTCTTTCTTTCTCTTCCTCTATCTCATGACTTATAAGTGAGAAATAAGGGCTTGTCCCTTATAAACCCAAAAATGACTCGTTTACTCAATTGTGAGTCCCGGAAAATCCCCATAACCTAAACACTACCCCCGAATACTCTATTCTGACTATCTCGGCCATTCCGAAACAAACCGTGCACTCGAAATCTCCATCTGAGTTACTTAACTAAAAATCACTAATTGAACCTCACACTTCTCGACACGTGTTTTCCAATTAAAATATTATCCTTTGTCGCTTTACCCAACTGCGACATAAAAAAATAATCCAACTCATTTACTTAGTCCCGTAAGAAAATAAAACCCATGAAAATATTAATCCGACCTTCAAAACTAATATTTACTACTCAATTTAAATTCTCAAATTCATCAAATTATACTCATAAATTCTAAAAATACTATTCACAACAATTTCCTCTAATTACCAAATTACACCCACATACGTAATTTAAATATCTATAAAAGTACAGGGTATTACATACTCCCCCTATAATAGAATTTTGTTCTCGAAATTTGGTTACAACCGGTATCACCAAAGTCACTTCGTCCTAGTACACTGAAGTCGAATGGTGCTACCCAATGGTACCCTACCATATACCACTTATCTCAAGGCTTATATTCTAACACACTATCTTAACCACAAGCTTAACTAAATTTCTATACTTTGAAACACTACCTCGGTCGTAAGGTTATAATCGTATATAAATAATACAATCCTATAATCGTAACTCTAACATATCTATCTTATTGGGAAGGCATCAATCTAAGCGCCCGTTCATCTACAAGAGGACGTCGAATTTCCCTTAAAAAGGAAACTACACTAGCTCTTGACTACTCCAATCGTCTTATCACTTATCTTATGTGCGCAAAATCTTGTTTCACCTATGCAATTGGATTATCGTGTACCTCCTACAACGTTCAATCCATCAAACTCCAAATGCAAATCCATTTATAACTGGCCCACATCATATTCTTCAGCTTTATATACTACGCATGTTCTATCTCATAAGATATATAAAATCATCTTACCAAGGTTCCCACACCCTTTTACCCGTGCACATCGGCACAACTATTCCATACTCCACACACATAACACTCTTTCTAAAAAAAATTGGCCTCATTTTCTCTGCCTGGTACAAACACTTGGGTACTCCCAACCCGAAAAACTTGAAATTCAATTCCTTCCATCCGTGGAAATTTAATCCTTCTTAAGGTTACCCCACCAATATTCTCGTGGTTAACTCACTGAAATCTTTGTACATTAACGCCACTTGCCCTACTGGAATTATCTCTTAGTAGTCCTTAGACCGGTGTGTTTTCCTACACACGTAAAATGAGTACTATCCTAACCATATCCCTAGTGACCGAGACCTCTCTCAACTTCCGAAACTTGATCGGTTTCATTCGTGGGACGTCTCGCAAAGAGAAATCCAAAAAAGGAACCCTCCCATTACACTACTTCCTCACATCGTCAGTCATAAAGATATAATGACCTAAGGCACACAAACGGGATGTTTTAAAATACTATATCGTAATCTTACTAATGCGCTTCTACCTATATGTCCTTCCATCTTAGCAAAATGGAAATTCTAACTAATCGAGGTGCCTATACTCTGCGCAAGTGTTACGATCGTCATACACAAACATGTTACCTCAGAATTTTCCCCTTAGACACGACATGGCCATAAGCCTTGAATCAATTCCCTTAACCTTACCTCACCCGCTTATTTGACATGTGATAAACATTAACGTGATTTTCCACAACACTTCCACCTCTATTAAACTTTAATCATCACATGAATCTTAGATAATATATCATCAAAATCAACATCCTTGCATCCCATAGCATCTCTCCACTCCCGACGTCGTTAAGGTTCGTGCATGGAGTGGCTCGCAAGTGAAATCCAAATAAGGAACCCCTCTGATACACTACTATATAACTTTATCGGTCGTTGAGCTCCGTTATCTTCAAATATGTAATCGGAATAATCCCATCCCATATATCCACAAAATGTGGTATGAACTCCTACTTCTTTCAAGGAGCCATACCACAAAGTTTTTGTACTAACACTGAGTCCTTTGCGCAACCAACAACGAACTTAAACTCACAGCTTAACACTAAATCCTACATACCTTAAATCATACCTATAAGGTCGCCACAGACTAAAATCGGTAAAATGAAACATCTACTCATTGAGATTCCATCTAAACATATAATAGAGGCGATCTCAACCCGTATCTATGAGAGATGTCGCAAAAACAATCAGTTCCACCCTAGAACCGCGGATACGATAGTCTTAGAATCATTAGCCTATTATCGCTCCGATCATCCACAAATACATTACACTTATAATAGTAACATAATCGTATAACACATATAAAATGAACAGTACAAACCAGATATGAATTCAAAATATCAACACACTCTTTTACAGCAAATGAAGGAAAATAGAACCCCGCTACCGCGGAAAAACATATAGACATACACTATATAATGTTACCGAAACTATCGGTAAATTCGAATCACACACATAAATCTAGGGCTAATAAAATACTGTGACTTAATCTTGCCACACGAAATAAACCTCCTTCAGCAGAGGTGAAATCCCCAATCTCCTCGACTGCTCCAACTGGTTTCCAGACATAGTACACTTTCCTTAACCAAACCAAGAACTACTTTAATCAATGCTCCATCTAGGCATCCTACTCTTGTCCCTCAGCTCATACTGGGCAAGGTTAAAGTCTGTGGTTATACGCTCCACATTACAATCATTCCCTATCTCTGGCCACCCTGACCATGTTAAGTTTATTAGTATCTCAGACTCTATAGCCTCGATCCGGACAGTCACCCTCGTAGTTCCTTTATCTCCTCCGACTGAAAGGAAACATGATGCTGACCTCAACTTCCTTGTTTAAATAAATTCCCCGGGTGGATGTCCACCAATGGGGTTCCACGAACAAAACTTCTCTATTAGTGTTAGAAACACTTACTAGTGAGCCTATCATTACACCGAAGGACTCTCTCGTCATTGTACCTACCTTAATTCGGTACAAAGTTTACTTATCCATAAAACTTTTTATTCACTGTCGACCTCTGGCCGATCTTTATGTGAATAATTCCAAAATTGTATTCTCCCCGAGTCTGGTAAATTGAAGGAATTCACGATTAAAACCATATGTAAGATTACCCTATGAGCAAAACATCATGCTCCCTCAAATATGGTGACCATCATTCCCACCATTTCAACATTGCTCGAACGAGTGAAAAATTTTCCTCAAATTTTCACATTTGGAATTTCCATACCCTTCTCTAAGCCAAAGCTTCTGATCCTTCTACTTCCACTGGATAACGTTAAAATGAATCTGTATAACTTAAACTTCAACGTATGGTCCTTATCGAATACCTTCCAAACTTTTTCCCAATTTAACTTCACTGGGAAATTCAAGTTTAGCACCACTCTCTAATATATCAGTGCGTGGATAATTATAACTACTATACTTTAAGATTCATTGTGGAAATCCTTCACAATTCCATAAGGGTAATGACCTCTACGGTGGTCCTCGTTCCTAACTTCAACATATAGCTCCAACTAAGCCCCGTCTCATGCCGCCCCCGCAATGGCCTTCTGTGGTCTCCCTTCGTCGATCAGCACACGAATCATGAACGAGCGTGCAAAAGATTTACTATAATCTTACATATTGTAAGGAGAACAAAATCTCATAATACAAACCAATAATCCTAATCATAAGGCTCTATATCAAATCAAAAGCAACGCTGAAAGCGTAGTACCTCCGCACAGATTTCAAAGGACACTAGAACTTGATGCTCTGATACCATCTGTGACACCCCTCCTAATAAAATATCGGGTGATCAATCCTATACCAAATTGAAACAGGAGTCTCATATGGTTCATTCTTAGCATCACTATTGAAAACCAATTTAATTACTAATAACTTATTAGGCTAGCGTAAAATTTTTATTTAACTAACCTTTTTAATCAAACCAACTAAGTAAAACAATCACAACAATTTATATACACGAAAATGAAAATAAATACAATAACGGAACACTCAGTACAACATAATACAACAAAATCGAATGCCGAACTAAAAGGTGGTAAAAGAATAAATGAGTACAATTGGGCTATAGGCCCGAATGTTTCTACAATACCTCCTATCTAGATTTTAAGGATAAAAGCGTATACAGATAAAAGCGTATACAATAATCCTCCTTGCATCCACAGTTGTTGCAGGAAATGTCTGACTCGAAGGAATCATCATCCTGGCATCCCTGTGTCTGGATGTGAGTGCAAATTTGTAGTTATGTGTGTTCAAATTTGTAGTTTTGTGTGTATAAACATGAAAATTTCTAGTCGTGTGAGTATAGTTATCTATAAATATTGGATGTCTGTATAAATCTTTAATCATGTGTGTGTAAATATGTAGTTATGCATGTGTAAATCTCTAGATCTGATACTTGAGAAAGTGTGTAGATTGTAGGGTAGTGAACATAACTGAGACATATGATTATCTTAAAAGAGGGGGTAGCGTTATTAATATGGATAAGACATATGTTTGTGTGATACAAATAAAAAATCACACATTTTAATTGTAGAGAACACTTTTTTATTTGTATATGGAGTAGTTTGTGTCTAATATTTTGTCTTACAACTTGGTAGGGTTTAGCAAAACATTATTTAAAATATAGTTTAAATGTGATTTTACTACTTTGCTTTTGTAGTTTCTTAATTGCATTTATTTGATAATATGTATGTCGGTATGTTCATGTGTGTAAGATAAGATAAATGGTGTTTGAGAGGAAAATTTTACGGAGAAAAATAGTTGTGAACATAAGTGAATGGAAGGAATTAAATATTTATTAAAAATATAATGTTTTTAATAAAAGGTCTTGTGTTGTTAGTTTGCTCTACCTTTCTTTATATATAGATTACGCACCAAGTCTTAACAATTTCACTAATTGTATTTCTCAATATTGAACTAGTATGTTTGGATATTGATTATATTAAAATGGTTTCAAAACCTTTTTTTAATGTAGAAACATCTAAGCATGGTTATGGAATTATTATTTCTATAAAACACTTCATACAAAACGTAACACACCATATATATATATATATATATATATATATATATATATATATATATATATATATATATATATATATATATAGAGAGAGAGAGAGAGAGAGAGAGAGAGAGAGAGAGAGAGAGAAAGAGAGGAAGGCTCACCCACATCACGATGTATACACCACACTTAGTTATCGACCCTAAAGAACATTTTTCCAAATATTTGATTTTTCTCTTGAAATTAATCTTCCAATCAACTCATATATATATATATATATATATATATATATATATTATAGTTTGGGTATATTCATAAGAAAATATTCAACAGTTTGGGTATATAGATATTAAATAGTATGTATTAATTTTTTTTACTAATGTATCTTAACATACAGAATGCCATGCTAATTTAGTAAAGAGTGGATGAAGAAACTGAAACAGAAAGTGAAAAATACATTAGTAGGATTTCTACGTTCATTGATTTTGTGAAGAAGAACAATAACGGTGAAACCTTATTTTCATGTCCATGCATTAAATATGAAAATGGAAACTTATTGGAGCTTCAAGACGAACATTTTTATTTTCTTTGTTATGGTATATACAAGTCTTACCCATTTTGGAATTTTCATGGCGAAAAGGAAGTCGTTAAAAGAAAAGAAAAAGAGCCCACTAAAAGTCTTGAATGCAATGACCCTGCCCCCGATAATCCTTTAATGGAAGATCTTGTTTACAACATATTTGAAATGTTTAATCGTGAATTAGATCATTTTTCAAGTGAAAATATTAGAAATGGGGGGGGGGGGGGGCAGTGACAATCGTGAAGAGACTAATGAGGAGTTAAAATGAAAAAATTTATGTAGAGAGGCGAGTGGACCATTATACCCTTCAAGTCTTGAGAAACATACCACGTTATATTTTCTTGTCAAATTGGATAATGTAAAGATAAATTATAGTTTGTTAGATAATAGTGTTACAGAAATTTTGTGGGTGTTTAAAGTGTTTTTGCCGAAAGGAAATACAGTACCATCCAAGCATCTAGCAATGAAGAACATAATCAAATAACTTTGTCTGGATTATAATATAGTTCATCCATGCTAAAATGATTGTATTTTATTTACAAAAGAACATGAAATGAAGGAAAAATACTTAGTATTCAACCTACCCAGGGGAGGGTAAAGTACCTTTGAAGATAATTAGACATTTCTCTTGATTCCAAAGTTCAAGAGATTATTCATTATATCATGGATTGCAAATAAGATGACATGGCATGCTAGACTGCAATGTATCACAAATATCATGTGCCGTCTTATTAATTCGTCTATTTGGAAATCTACTGATATGATGTGGCCAGACTTCGCGGATGAAAAACATAATGTCCGTCTTAGTGGGACCACCGATGGTTTTAATCCGTATGAGAATCCCAACTCTAGTTATAATTGTTGGCGTATCATTATTTTTCCTCTTAATATGGGATCGTATTTGAGTATGAAAAAGGATTTTTGTAATCATGTCAATTTTTATATCCGGGTTGAATAATCGAAGCAAAGACTTTGACATTAACCTACACCCTTTGATAGATGAGTTATAAAAATTATGATTTCAAGGGGTGATGGAGTAGAAATATTAAACAAAAACTATTTTTTCTTTGAGAGAGATGTTATTATGGGAAGTCCATAATTTTCCTGCCTATGGAACTTTATCGGGTTTCACAGTTCGTGGTTATAAGGTGTGCCCAGTTTATGCAAAAGAAGTAGACTATAAAAGACTTATGAGTAGAAAAAAATATGTTATCATGGTCATAGAAGATCCCTTCCTTGTAATAATAAGTTCAGGGAGGATAAACACAATTTTAACAACAAGGTTGAACATCATAAACCTCCATGAAGGTTATCTAGTTTGGAGGTTGACAACAAAGTGGAATCCAACAAGATGAGAATTAGTAAACAGATTTATGGAATAAAAAGAAAACGTAGAGGGGAAAAGAATGTGTTTAGTGATGTTACTGACCCATGGTATCGGAGGTCCATTTTATTTTATTTCCCTATTGGAAAGACCATAGTGTTTGTAAGAATCTAAATGCTATCCACATCGAGAATAACGTCACCGATCATTTTTTGTCAACCATTCTAGACATCAAATACTAAACCAAAGATAGGGAAAAGGCACGTAATGATACGAAAACCATGGGATCAAGAAGAATATGTGGATGGAAACAGACGAAAGTTAAAGAAAAACTATGAAACCAAAGGTTGCATTCACTTTAAATAAAAAAATGAATGGTTATTTTTTACTTTCAAGGAGCTAAAGCTTCCAAGAGGTTTTTCTTTGAACTTGAGTAATTTTTTGAGTTTACAACCACTTGGATTCAAGGAACTCAAGTCACATCACTATCATGTAATTATGCAATATTTATTGCCATTGCTTCTTAAAAACACTTATCCAAACACAAGTATTTTCAAATAGACATTAAACGATTAAGCTTATTCTTAAATGTGCTGTGTTCCAAAGTGATCAAGAGGGATGTCTTGGAGTCGAAAATGAAATCATTATTCAAGACTTTGTGTGTTTTTGTGAAATATTTTTCACTTGAGTTTTTTGTAATTACCGTCCACCTCATTATATACTTAATGGAAGGAGTTTTGATTTGTGGTCCGATAGGATATATGTGGATGTATCCTTATGATAGGTAATTAAATAGTAAATGTTTTTCTAAACCTTTTTAGTTTGCAAAATTTTTATTTTTTATTAATCGATATATTTTTATGTGTAGGTTGATAAAAGCTTACAATAAGTATGCTAATAATAGAAGGTATGTTGAATAGAGCATTGTAGAGAAACATATCGTAGAACAATCGACTCTCTATTGAATTGAGTACATGTCAAACCTTAGTGAAGGAAATCATAAATATACTCATGAAGATTTTCTCGATAAAGATGAAGATGATGAATGCGCATTCGGGGTCCTTTGGTACAAGGGATGAATGTGAAGTTAACTCCATTACAATTTGCATAAGCACATAAGTGGGTGTTACACCAATCAGATAAAGTGGAGGAATGGCTGAAGTAAAGGTATCAATACAAGGTAGCCTAGACAACATACTTTGGCATTATTATTGGAATATTTGAGTTAGATTATACGTCATTCAAAATAGTTGTGTTTACTATATTGGGTGAGAGTTTAGGACAAGGTAAATGTCTTCAAAGTTGATTATGACTCGAACTTAATGATGATAAACTTAAGTAAACTGAAGAGTAAGGATAAAACTAACGGCGAGTCATTCATTCTTTCATCTGAAGCATGTCGAGTGTTATACTCAGAGGATTTTGAAGACAATGGTTGATCTATAATTTTGCATGCACCACATAGATTAACAACAAGTATATTGATAAACTTAAGGTTCCTACAATGTATTGGTCTATTCTAGAGAACAATCCCAATGTGAAGAATTTGCTTCAGGACTTCTAATTAAAGATGAAGTTTATTTTTATAAAACAAATTAATATTTACTACTTTAATGATTCAATTATTATGTATAACAATTTTAGACATCTCTTGAAGATGTTATTTATTGTGATATGTTATGTTTATATACTACTTTAATGCCCCACTTACATTTAAACATGCTATAAATGGACCAATTCTTAGCAAATTTAAACAAATTATGCATTTGGATATATTACTATGGCATTGGGACACATTATTCATTTGGATAGATTAATCTTAGAAAAATTGGACATACTATGTCAATAATTCATATGTATCGATTATTAATGAATATTATTATGCTGTAATAATATTTATGCAGATTATTATGCATTCGGATAAGACTCTTTGTTAACTCAAGTGATTATTTAAGTCGTATGCTATTTATGCAAATTAGTAAATTACACATATTTCAAATATATATTCTAGATACATTGATATTTTACTTCTTCGTGTAATTTGATAACCCAAGTTTATTAGTGTGCATCGTATATCAAACACTAGTTCAATTTCAGTATAATATCAAATGAAGCTAATGTCTCTGACCCACATGAAGTTCCAAATGGATCGTCTTTAAACACAACAATTGCAGATGATATCAATCAATATGATCAAGTAGTAGGTAGTGAGAAAGGTTGATTCATGTCTCAAGTTGCTAAAGTAGTATATGCTCAGGTTCCAAGTTCGTATAATATTTGGCGCAAGGTTCTACAAACATACAAGAAGAATGTTCGGAAGGAAATGCCAGTAAGACTTCTTATGTATAAATAATTTGTTCATTATCTTTGGTTTTGTATAACTTTACACGTTTCTTATGATTATAAAATATCAATTGTCATATTCGAGAAAATATGGACTCCCAAAAAGTTACAAGAGTAGTTGCTAAAAAATTAATTGGCATCCTACTTAAAGTATATAAATCCATGCTACATAAGAGATATTATGATAAATAATCAACGGAAGTTGAAAGGTTGTCCAACGTACCTCCAGGTGTTAAGACGGATTAGTGGAAAGAATTTTTCAAGCATGAGAATACGTAAGAGGCTTCAAAATAGGAAAGGAGGGAAATATAATAGGGGAAAGATTGGGGTCACTCACATAAGTGGTCGAAATGGGAATGCTCAAGTCGAGTAAAATATGGTACGTGTGACTATTATTTTTTACTTATTTGTTTGATTATTATTATTATTACCTTAAAGATTATATATGTTATGTTTTTTATTTGTATAAAAAGAAATCATATAAAAGCCCATTGCGTGTTGATGTATGGATAACTAGCCACATGACGCGACCAAAAATGTGCCTAAAGTGCATGCCTATATAGGTTCAAGTGCAAGCCTGTCGCGTTAGTAATAATTCCAATAAGTCAGGATCGTCTCCATAGGGAACGAGGATGGAAACTTGTAATGACGAAGGAATTGAAGACCAACCCTAAACTGATTCAAGAAAAGAAACTAAAAGATGATTAATTGTGGAACTAAATTCTACTATTTAAATTCAAATGAAATTTGAATTACAAACTACGGTACGTACAGATAAATAAATCTAGTGCAATTAAGTGAATACAAATGAAGAAAAAGCAGGGTAGGATACAATCCCCCAAACCCTTGTAGATTCATCGAATAGAATAATAGCTTTGGAATTAGATGGTTGATCAAACCCAATCTTTATTAATCCTAAGCATTACATATATGAAGGTACTAGCCCGCATCATATGTAATCAAAGGTAAAAATAAAGCAGTGCTACATAGCCAACACGCACATCGCATCCTTAAATACCCTAGTTACCTATGGCATATGAGGTTAAAAGGCCTACGATGGTTATGATCACTACACAACATGACTCCATCAAAATTTAATTCAAAACCTATTTTCTATGCATGTAAACTACATTGGGTCGGGTTCATGCATCCCAACCCTTAGAAATTTAGCTGGACATAATTAAACTAAGCAAGGACACAAAATCTATGTTGCATGAATTCATAACTACATGAAAATTTGGAAAGAAATTTGGAAATAAGACTTTCAAACTAAAATTTAATGACTAATCAAGCTAAACTATGAAAGAAATTAAAAGAATAAAATAAATAGTACTTGCAATGAAGAAATTCTGGAACTAAAGCTTGAAATTAAATCATAGGGTTCTTAGTTGCAAAAATCTTTCAAAAAACTCTCCAAAAAAAAAGAACTATCTAATGTCCGTTATGTAATTAGAATAAGTATCCTACGCAAATTACAAGATTTTAATCTAAGTTCAATTTGAAAAAGAAAATTCAGAAAAAATTGCACTCGAACCGGTCCGGCGTGCTCTTTCGGTTCGGTATAAGCCAGATTGGTTCATTTTCCTTTGTAATTGGATCGGTTCTTCCCTCAATTTTATGTAGAGATTCTCAAGGCATCGTACCCATTCTTTATTTTCTTTATTCGGATCGGTTCGTCGGTGAATTTTATTCAGAGTTTGAATCTCCTCCGGATCGATTTGTTTTTGGCAATGACCAGTTCGGTCCTGTTTTGAAATTCCTTCTTTTCTTCTTTTCTCTTGATTTTCTTTCATATTTGAAGTTACATAACTTCTGATCCGGGACTTGGATTGGCATGCCATTTCTTCCTACGTTCTTTTAGACGCGAGGTATCACACCCCAAACCCAATATCCATACTAATCATTTGTCATTAGAATAATTGGATCATAATCTCGATCCCATTGAAAATTTAATTCCTTTATCAATATTTTTTTTTGCATAATGAACATAATATTGTTCTTGTGCCATAACGAAGTCAACATCATAGTCATAATTAGAGATTATACAATACTACGATTAACTATGATAAACTCAATCCATACTAAATCAATATATACAATGTGTGAGTATATCAAAATCTTCAGTGTGACAACGATAAAATCTCCATACTTAAACCCCAGCTCTTCTAACGGTGCAACTCTCAAAGTTACCGGTAATATATTATCCTAGCTGGCAGCGTACCAACCTGAAAATTTTAAAATATAAACCATAAGCATTAAGCTTAGTGAGGTACTCCTTCCCTGCAATAGAATAACAATTCTATATCGAATATGTGAATATAAAATCTGAACAATCCTGCCCATTGGAATAACAAATCACGGATCATAAGATCCAAATAATTCTGCCCGTTGGCAATAACAAATCCTGGATCGTAAGATCCAAATAATTCTGCCCGTTGGCAATAACAAATCCTGGATCGTAAGATCCAAATAATTCTGCCCATTGGCAATAACAAATCCTGGATCATAAGATCCAAATAATTCTGCCCATTGGCAATAACAAATCTTGGATCATAAGATCCAAATAATTCTGCCCATTGGCAATAACAAATCATGGATATTTGAATATCCAAATAATTCTGCCCATTGGCAATAACAAATCCTGGATATTTGAATATCCAAACAAATCCTGAATACCGAAGTATTCAAACCAACCTTGGATCATGGGACCCAAAAAAATCCTGGATATTTTAATATCCAAATAAATCCTGAATACCGAAGTATTCAAACAAATCCACTCTTAGAGCTATATTCATATTTATATATGAAACAAATCATAAGTACACTCACCTTGGCAGTTTAACTGGCTTTGCCCTTGCCTTTGTCCAGTACTTGTTCAATCATCTCTTCTTCCCTTCCTATCATTCTTAAAATATTAGTATCATCATAATAATATCAATAATCCAAAGAACAATTTAAACATAATTCAATCCATAAGCATCACATGATTCCATTCAAACCATTTATCACAAGTGAAGTCCCATCCAAATTCATGCTAGTATATTTAACATATCCAAATCATAGACCAAATATAAATTCATTTATTCTTGTAAATTCAATCCTTGTCATATTAGTATTCCAATACAAAAGATGGTACATCATTTTAGGTCTCGTAGAGCAAGATATGCTCATTTCTTTACCACATGGAAAATCTGCCCTATAGGCCCTCTTATCGTTCATTCAACTTCCACGAATTTCCATAATTTTTCTACATCATAAATTTATATGATATTTCACCCAACATCATTAAACACATTGAAAAATATAATATTAAAGTTTCATAATTTTTAAGGTTCGTTTGCTATGTCAAGCAAAACACCGAACACATGGCGGGCATATTTTCACCCTTAGGGCAGATTTCATACCCGAATTTCAAACTCTCACCAAAGACCCATTTCTTGGTATTTTCACATGATTTTCGGATATGTCATACATATATGAGGCCAGGTTAATCTCCAATTAGAATCAATCTATTCCAGTATGTATACAAAAACATATGGAAGTTTGAATAAACAAAGTTTCTAAACAAAGTAATTTTAAGGTTTTGTACATTAAACTTAACTTAAACTTTCATATAACCAAACATATATATCAAGGGCTGAAAGTTTAGTAAACAAATGATGGTTTCTATCATCTAAAACATAAATATAAGAAAACAATAAGATTTTCAGTTAGAATTACCTTCGGGGCTTTTACGTAATTTTCTATGAATTTTCTTCAATTTTCTCCTCACTTTCTTCCTAACTTCCTACTTCTCTTTCCTTAAGCTTAAAATCTCTCATGGATGCATTTTGGCTGAATAAAGAGGTAATTCTAAGGGTTTAAGGTCGTCCAAAGCCACCACCCTTCCCAACCAATGAGAATAAAACATTTGTTGCCATAATAAGACAAAATACTACTTAACGGATGGACTATTTTGCCCTTGTTTCCTACTTTTGGTATAACTTCTCACTCGAACCTCCGTTTCACACACCGTTTGTTGTGTTACAACCATAACTCACTTGTCTACAACTATATAGTTTTCACCTCAAGTCAATTTTTATGTCATAAAGGTCAAAACTAGCCTTAAACATGAACATTCCTACCGAAACCTTCAAAATTTTGTATTTGTAACTAATTCGACATTTTATGCTTTTTGAAGGTAGGATTAGACTAAACATAATAAACTAACATCACATGTATTAATAACCCACTAATCATATCACATAATCTAGGCATGATTTAAGCATAATTAATCATAATTATATTCGGGTTGTCACAATTCTCCCCTTGTTAGGAAATTTCGTCCTCGAAATTGACATACCTTGGTTGTCTGAATCAAACAAATACGGATAACGCATTTTCATGCTATCCTCACTCTCCCATGTAGCTTCTTCCATGGAATGCCTTCTCCACACAACTTTCACAAGTGGGATCACCTTTGATCTCAATATTTGTTCTTTCCTATCGATGATAGCAAGCGGTTCTTCCACGTAGCTCAAATCTTCCTTCA
Source organism: Sambucus nigra (assembly GCA_949130495.1). NCBI lineage: Eukaryota > Viridiplantae > Streptophyta > Magnoliopsida > Dipsacales > Adoxaceae > Sambucus > Sambucus nigra. Next base: position 315,908,032 of record OX422215.1, on the reverse strand, counting down.
ATTCAATAAGGTGTTCCACCAATACATGTGAAGGGTCTGCTACATACTTTCTCAACATAGAAACATGGAAAACATCATGTAATCGAGCTAACTCTGGTGGTAATGCTAACTTGTAGGCAACCATCCCGACTTTTTCAAGGATTTCATAAGGTCCAATGTAGCATGGACTTAATTTTCCTTTCTTTCCAAACCTCACAACTCCTTTCCATGGTGATATTCGAAGAAACACATAATCCCCTTTCTGGAATTCCAAATCTTTTCGTCGTTTATCCGCATAACTTTTTTGTCTGCTTTGAGCTATTCTCATTCTATCTTGAATAATCTTCACTTTTTCAGTGGTGACTTCAATCAATTCTGGACCCTCTATCTTCCTTTCACCAACCTCACCCCAACATATCGGTGTATGACATCATCTACCGTACAGTGCTTCATATGGAGCCATACCAATAGTAGACTGAAAACTATTGTTATATGCAAATTCTATCAAAGGCAAATATTCATCCCAATTACCTTTGAAATCAAGCACAACAAGCTCTAAGCATATCTTCCAAAATCTGTATTGTCCTTTCAGACTGCCCATCTGTCTGAGGATGAAAAGCCATACTGAACTTCAAGTTAGTACCCATAGCATACTGCAAGCTATCCCAAAATCTGGATGTAAAAGTAGGGTCCCTATCTGAAACAATAGATACCGGTGCTCCATGCAATCGAATAATTTCATTAACATACAATCTAGCATACCTATCAACTGTATACGTAGTCTTAACTGCTAGAAAATGAGCGGACTTCGTCAATCTATCCACCACTACCCAAATCGAATCTGACCCCTTCTGAGATCGAGGAAGCCCAACTACAAAATCCATCGTTACATGATCCCATTTCCATTCTGGTATTGGCAATGGTTGAAGTAAACCAGTAGGTTTCTGATGCTCCACTTTTACTTGCTGACATATAAAGCACCTAGCAACAAAATTAGCTATTTCCTTCTTCATATTATTCCACCAATAATGCTCCTTTAAATCCCTATACATTTTAGTACTACCAGGATGCATAGTATAAATGGAATTATGAGCCTCATCTAAAATTTCCTCTTTCAATCCACCCGCATTAGGCACACATAACCGCTGTTTATACAATAAAGTGCCATCATTCACAATACAAAAATCTTCAGACTTACCATCTTGGACATCTTGTCGTTTCTTCTCAAGGAAAGGATCTTGACTTTGCAAATCATGAATACGGGTAGCTAACAAAGGCCTCACGCTTACATGAGCAAATAATCTATCCCCATCTACTAGCTGCAATTCTACTCCCATCAATCTCAACTCCATAATATGAGCAACTCTAGCACATCGAATACAAGATAACCTGCCTGAAGCCTTTCTACTCAAAGCATCTGCAACTACATTTGCCTTTACTGGGTGGTAGTGAATTGTACAATCATAATCTTTAATTAACTCCATCCACCGCCTCTGCCTCAAATTCAACTCCTTCTGAGTAAATAAATACTTAAGGCTTTGATGGTCAGTAAAAATTTCACATACCTCACCATATAGATAATGACGCCGTAATTTCAAAGCAAACACAATAGCAGCAAGTTCCAAATCATGTGTAGGATAATTACGTTCATGTGTACGCAACTGCCTAGAAGCATAAGCAATAACTCTACCATGATGCATAAAAACACAACCCAACCCCTGGTGTGAGGCATCAGTATAAATAACAAGACCATCTCCACCATGTGGAATAGTAAGAACAGAGGCAGTTACCAACCTCTTTTTCAATTCATCAAAACTATTTTCACAATCAGAATTCCATTCAAACTTAACATCTTTCCGGGTTAGTTTAGTCATCGGCAAGGCAATTGAAGAAAATTCCTTTATAAACCTCCTATAATACCCAGCTAAACCAAGAAAACTCCTCACCTCAGTCGCGTTATTGGGCCTCTCCCATTTTACAATAGCCTCTACCTTTTTAGGATCAACACATATACCATCTCCCGAAACAACATGGCCTAAAAATGCAACTTGTGATAGCCAAAATTCACACTTGCTAAACTTGGCATACAACTTCTTATCTTTCAACAGATTCAAAATAGTTGTGAGATGCTTTTCATGTTCAACCATATCACATGTGAATAAATCAGAATATCATCAATAAAAACTATCACAAATGAATCAACAAAAGGATGCAGTACCCGGTTCATAAGATCCATAAATACAGCTGGAGCAATAGTCACCCCAAAAGGCATCACCAAAAACTCAAAATGACCATACCGAGTGCGAAAAGCAGTTTTAGAAATATCACTCTCCTTCACTCTCAACTGATGATACCCTGATCGCAAGTCTATATTTGAAAACACTTTAGCACCCTGTAACTGATAAAACAAATCATCTATACGAGGTAAGGGATATTTATTCTTAATTGTAGCTTTATTCAGTTGCCTATAATCAATACACAACCGCATAGTATCATCTTTCTTTTTCACAAATAAAACTGGTGCACCCCACGGAGATACACTGGGTTGTATAAAGCCCCTATCAAGTAAATCCTGTAACTGGATCTTAAGTTTTTTCAACTCAGTAGGTGCCATTCTATACGGTGCCGTAGAAATAGGGGTTGTCCCTAGTGCTAATTCAATACTAAATTCAACTTCTCTTTCTGGAGGTAACCCTGGAAACTCACTAGGAAACACTTCAGGAAAATCCCGTACAATAGGAACATCGACTAATTGTAAAGCCCCCTTCCTAGTGTCAAGAACATATGCAATAAAAGCCTCACAACCCTTACTCAATAATTTCCTCGTCTGAATAGCAGAAATGATGCAACTGGGAACAATTTTCCTTTCCCCCACAAATTTAAATTCAGGCTCACCAGGCATATTAAAAACAACTTCCTTACGGAAACAATCCATGGATGCATGATATTTGGATAGCCAATCCATTCCCAGAATTATATCAAAATCAGAAATATCCAATGGAAGTAGATCTATAACCGTATCTCTAGACCCCACAGTCAAAACACAATCACGAAAAACATATTCGACTACAATCATATCCCCCATAGGCATATAAATACCCAACCCCACATCTAAACGAGTACACGGTCTATTCAGGTATATGGCAAAAGCATAGGACACAAAAGAATGGGTGGAACCAGGATCAATTAAAATATAAGCACTTCTATCAGTAACAGAAAGTGTACCTGTCACCACATCCGGGGTAATATAAGCCTCTTTCATTGTAAAGAATCGTCCACCAGGCCTGGAACCACTGGCTTGTCCTCTGTCCATACTTTTCACTGCACTGCCTGGAGATAACACTCTACTTGCTGCTTCGTTAGGTGCTGCTGTAGTCTCTGCCAAGTGCGGACAATTCTTCCTAACATGCCCCACTTTATGACAATGGTAGCATTCCACTCCTTTAAGCTTAGGACACTCGGATTTATAATGCCCCTCCTCTTTACAAAAGAAACATGTAACAACTCTTGTCGGTGCCTCACCTCTCCCTGGCCTCCTAACCAGACTAGAAGATTATCCACCCCTAGTATCTTTGCCAAATCTCCCTTGGCCTCTACCACTATATCCACCACCTCTCTGAAATTTATGAGGTTCCACCTTAACACTTCCACTCTCACCTCCCCTATACCGAGATGCGTCGAATCTACTTTTCTTAAAACTCTCTCTGCTCACAACACCTTGGTTCATTTGCCTTTCTGCTATCGTGGCTTTGTTTACCAGAGAAGCATAATCTTCTAACTCATAAGTTTCCACTCTATTTTGAATAGGCCAAATCAGTCCATCTTGAAACTTACTATATTTATCTCCTTCATCCTGCACATACTTAGTAGCAAATCTAGACAAAGCAGTAAATTTAGCATCATACTCCCTCACGGACATTTTCCCTTGGGTCAAATTTATAAATTCCCTCAGCTTCTCCCTCCTATAAACTTTAGGGAAATACTTAGCGTACAAAGCTTTAATAAACTCATCCCAAGTAATAACACCAGTACCTTCCATTCTGGGCACCAAATGGTTGCTGGCTTCCCACCAATATTTGGCCTCTCCTTTCATCTTAAACACAGCTAGATTCACTTTCTGGTCATCTGGAACTTTCATAACTGCAAAGATGGTCTCTATATCTCTGACCCACATCTCAGCTTTTGTAGGTTCCACCGACCCTGAATATTCTGGAGGATTCAACTTCAAAAACTTCTCATGCATGGAATCCTTCATTTCCTTCCTTGCCTCTTTCTCAATCCTGGCCACAATCTTTGATTCTAGATATCTAGCCTGCTGCTCTTCCATTTGCGCCATATTTCTTTCTTATTGCTCTGCCATCCTCATCATTGCATGCATCATCATCTGAATCTCTGTAGGTTGTTCATTCTCTCTAGCCCTTCCAGCAACACTCTGCTCTTCTTCAGTATTGTCTATACGAGAAGCTACTCCCTCTTCTCGATGTTGTCCATCCCCAGGTTCCATCTGGAATTATCTGGAATACAATAAAGTTCTAACAACCAGTATAAACAGTTTATACTACTAAACTATTGGTTAGAACATAAACAATTCATAAATATCAAATCAACTCAATACTGCCATCTAACCGTCACACACGTCCAGAATTAATAACCACGCTCTGATACCACTAATTGTCACACCCCAAACCCAATATCCATACTAATCATTTGTTATTAGAATAATTGGATCATAATCTCGATCCCATTGAAAATTTAATTCCTTTATCAATATTTTTTTTTTGCATAATGAACATAATATTGTTCTTGTGCCATAATGAAGTCAACATCATAGTCATAATTAGAGATTATACAATACTACGATTAACTATGATAAACTCAATCCATATTAAATCAATATATACAATGTGTGAGTATATCAAAATCTTCAGTGTGACAACGATAAAATCTCCATACTTAAACCCCAGCTCTTCTAACGGTGCAACTCTCAAAGTTACCGGTCATATATTATCCTAGCTGGCAGCGTACCAACCTGAAATTTTTAAAATATAAACCATAAGCATTAAACTTATTGAGGTACTCCTTCCCTGCAATAGAATAACAATTCTATATTGAATATGTGAATATAAAATCTGAACAATCCTGCCCATTGGCAATAACAAATCACGGATCATAAGATCCAAATAATTCTGCCCGTTGGCAATAACAAATCCTGGATCGTAAGATCCAAATAATTCTGCCCGTTGGCAATAACAAATCCTGGATCATAAGATCCAAATAATTCTGCCCGTTGGCAATAACAAATCCTGGATCATAAGATCCAAATAATTCTGCCCATTGGCAATAACAAATCCTGGATCATAAGATCCAAATAATTCTGCCCATTGGCAATAACAAATCCTGGATATTTGAATATCTAAATAATTCTGCCCATTAGCAATAACAAATCCTGGATATTTGAATATCCAAACAAATCCTCAATACCGAAGTATTCAAACCAATCCTGGATCATGGGACCCAAACAAATCCTGGATATTTTAATATCCAAACAAATCCTGAATACCGAAGTATTCAAACAAATCCACTCTTAGAGCTATATTCATATTTATATATGAAACAAATCATAAGTACACTCACCTTGGCAGTTTAACTGGCTTTGCCCTTGCCTTTATCCAATACTTGCTCAATCATCTCTTCTTCCCTTCCTATCATTCTTAAAATATTAGTATCATCATAATAATATCAATAATCCAAAGAACAATTTAAACATAATTCAATCCATAAGCATCACATGATTCCTTTCAAATCATTTATCACAAGTGAAGTCCCATCCAAATTCATGCTAGTATATTTAACATATCCAAATCATAGGCCAAATATAAATTCATTTATTCTTGTAAATTCAATCCTTGTCATATTAGTATTCCAATAAAAAAGACGGTACATCATTTTAGGTCTCGTAGATCAAGATATGCTCATTTCTTTACCACATGGAAAATCTGCCCTATAGGCCCTCTTATCGTTCATTCAACTTCCACGAATTTCCATAATTTTTCTACATCATAAATTTATATGATATTTCACCCAACATCAGTAAACACATTGAAAAATATAATATTAAAGTTTCATAATTTTTAAGGTTCGTTTGCTATGTCAAGCAAAACACCGAACACATGGCGGGCATATTTTCACCATTAGGGCATATTTCATACCCGAATTTCAAACTCTCACCAAAGACCCATTTCTTGGTATTTTCACATGATTTTCGGATATGTCATACATATATGAGTCCAGGTTAATCTCCAATTAGAATCAATCAATTCCAGTATGTATACAAAAACATATGGAATTTTGAATAAACAAAGTTTCTAAACAAAGTAATTTTAGGGTTTTGTACATTAAACTTAACTTAAACTTTCATCTAACCAAACATATATATCAAGGGCTTAAAGTTTAGTAAACAAATGAGGGTTTCTATCATATAAAACATAAATATAAGAAAACAATAAGATTTGCAGTTAGAATTACCTTCGGGACTTTTACGTAATTTTCTATGAATTTTCTTCAATTTTCTCCTCACTTTCTTCCTAACTTCCTACTTCTCTTTCCTTAAGCTTAAAATCTCTCATGGCTGCATTTTGGCTGAATAAAGAGATAATTCTAAGGGTTTAAGGTCCGGCAAAGCCACCACCCTTCCCAACCAATGAGAATAAAACATTTGTTGCCATAATAAGACAAAATACTACTTAACGGATGGACTATTTTGCCCTTGTTTCCTAATTTTGGTATAACTTCTCACTCGAACCTCCGTTTCACACACCGTTTGTTGTGTTACAACCATAACTCATTTGTCTACAACTATATAGTTTTCACCTCAAGTCAATTGTTATGTCATAAAGGTCAAAACTAGCCTTAAACTTGAACATTCCTACCGAAACCTTCAAAATTTTGTATTTGTAACTAATTCGACATTTTATGCTTTTTGAAGGTAGGATTAGACTAAACATAATAAACTAACATCACATGTATTAATAACCCACTAATCATATCACATAAGCTAGGCATTATTTAAGCATAATTAATCATAATTATATTCGGGTTGTCACACGAGGTCTCCAATTTTCATTTTAGTCCTTCATTCGAACTCCAGATGTAAAGTTACTATTTTTCCCTCTGACTGCCCTTCCTTTATTTTTTCCTTGATTTCTACGTCTTCAGTTCCCCTTCTCTTCACTGATTTGAAATACTTGTAAAAAGCATGAAGAATACATGAAACTCGAACCACTTTATAGGAAAGGTCAGTAGCACATTTATGAGATAAATCCACAAAATTTAAATCGTCCTAGCTGCTAAAATCTACTAAATTAAGGGGATAAATCGAAAGAATTTATGCCGAATCAAACCCCCCTAACTTAGAACTTTGATCATCCCGAGTAATGTAAAATAATCATAACTAGGCTCAACTCCTCAAAAACATTTTATTAGGATATAATACCTCTTTCGCGGGCAAGCGATTTCATTTAGCGTATGCAACAAGCCTTTAAACCCCTAGGTTACCCTTGTTGGACGAGTGGTGTCTCATGACGGTTTGTAGTGAATATACCCACAAAATTCGATTTTCACTCAAACAAAATTCAAAATACCTAAAAATTGTATAATTCAAAATTTTCTAAAAACAATAACCATATTTTTATAGTCCATAATCTCAATTTTTCGTGTGTGTGTGCGCGAAGGCAAAAATTTAATCGTAATTTTTTGCTGATTTATCAGTATGTTACTTTTTGAAAATTTGTTTTGACTTAAATGCTCATGGGATACTCTCACAAACGAATCACTCAAAATGTGGTTATTCCGCTCAGTATGTGTGATATAAAGAGCAAATGCATTATAACACAAATTCACGCACCCAAAATTAAAAGGCAGAATATTTATGGTGGAAGGATCTCATCATCGGGTAACGATCATTAGGAAAACGATAAGATCGCCTCTTATACACTCCAGTTAATATCTTTTATTACATGTCCATGTTTTAACTCTCCATGCAGTAATTAATTTCAAATTTTGGATTCGATAGGACTTTTTAAGGTTATAAGGTGTATTGGGTAATATGGAAATGGTTGGAAAGTTTAGAATTGGAAAATGTCCTTATGATGTCCGTCATTGCTTCTTCGGGCTTTTACTCATTTTCTCTTGTTTTTCTATATTTTCATTTTTCTTTTCTTGATATTTTTGTGGAGCATTACTCTATTTTTCTTGCCTCATTTTATCCCACATATTGGACATAATTCATGAAATTTTTTCCTTTTCAAAATTCCGGGCTAAACAAAAAGGGAAAACATTTTATTAGGCTCAAATTGGGTTGAAAAGGGAAGATTTTTCACAAATTTTTTGGGTAACAAATGATGGCCTAACTTTATTGCCCGAATTACAAATTAGTTTACCATACGCGTCTCGAGATTAATTTAGTTTAAAGATATATTAGCGCGCTTTTCAAGACAACATCTCACACATTTTTTCCATAACCGATCAAAACAAAAAAATTGAGATCTTCAACGACTTATTTTAATGAAGAAAAGAACTTTGAGTTAATCATTAACTTGGATTGCTTTAAAACCTCAGAAAAATCAGTACGCTCAAAATCTTAACGGGTTGATTAATCTCCACACTCATTCGTAAAGTCATTCATTTTCGTTCAATTTCCATCTTTGGTCAATTTTGGCTTAGTGCAATTGAAATTTACAAATTTTAGACTTTAAACAAGATTTAGTTGATATTTAAAAAAAAAAAAATTCAAACATTTATTTATTTTAAAGAAAATATTTTTTCTTTTTCAGAATTTTTCATTTTTTTTGGAAATTTTTCAAAATTTCAAATTTTTTTGCTTTTTTGGACATTTTGAACTTTGTGAAATTTGGAATTGCATGCGTACCCCCCATAACTAAGACTTTTACAAAGTCCGGATACAAAAGGACTAAAAGCTAAACTAAGAGAGAGAGAGAGAGAGAGAGAGAGAGAGAGAGAGAGAGAGAGAGAGAGAGAGAGAGAGAGCATAGAAATGGAATAAAGTACAAAATGCAAGACATATATAAGAATCTATAAGTCAAGACAAGATAGGCAAAACCAATTTTCATTAGAATTTCAGCATACAAACATGTGGAAATAGCAAATGGGAAAATTACATAAACAAACTAAGCAAATAAAATTATTGTGGTGGCGGGTGAGAGGTGCCAGGGGCATTTGGGTTGTATGGGTCGTAAAAGTAATCCGGTGGTGGTACACCCATAGACATTCGATACATCTCATCCTTGAGATGATTCATCGTGCTTGTGTCTCGTTGGTATGCCCATTAGTTTTTGTTGTATTGATTTACGAACCTGTCGAGTCGTGATTCGATCTAAGTGATGCGTCTATTGAAATTTTCTCCTAGCGACTCGAAATTTGAATCCTCATATTCATTATACTCCTCATTTTCACCCCCATCACATTCCAAATAGTCTGCGCCAATATCCTCCATACATCAAATAACTTCGATATGCGGCCCCGTCAGGCGACCCTCATTTATCGTCTTTTTTACCCCACCACCCCGATCCACCGGGCCCTCGGGAAGGAGCAGAAATATACAGACGTGAATTGATCCGGGTGCCTATGACTCGACCTGTTCGGTCCTATTTTTTTCATAAAAGAATCGATCTGAAACCCCACGGGTGGACCGGTTTGGATCCGAGAAACTTTTAGAAACCCATAACATTAGAATTCACTCTTCTCTCTCAATTTTCTGATGTTCCCACAACTATTCCTTCGCATGATCGACCTAGAACCTCCCAACGCTTGCATTGAAAACCTAGACTCTCTCTCGATGTGTGTGCTCCCGCTCCTATTCTAATGTGACTTATACCTACCGACTCTAACTACCCTAACTGACTCACATCTACTATACATAAGAATCACCACATACGTGTCAGGGGTGTGATGACGTTGTCATACTTCTCAATCAATCCCCATAGATGGGGTCTGACAACCAAATGGTGTCGGCTTCTTCCACACCTCAAGGTAACGTTTGAAGTGTTGTCCATTCACCTTAAAGGTATTTCCCCCTTTTGAATCTACCAACTTTATAGCTCCATTGGGGGAATACTTTTGTAACCACAAATGGACTCATCCACCTTGAACGCAACTTGTCAGGAAACAAGTGTAATCGAGAGTTGTAGATAAGAACTTTTTATCCCGAATGAAACTCCTTGCATGGAATTATCTTGTCATTCTTGAGTTTCATTCGTTCCTTTGAAATCTTAGCATTCTCATATGTGTCACTACGCATCTCTTCCAACTCGTTCAGTTGAAGCTTCCGAGCTTAACCAGCTTTATCTAGATTGTAGTTCAACCTCTTGATGGACCAATAGGATTTGTGCTCTAGCTCCACGGGGAGATAACAAGGCTTACCATAGACAAAAAAATTGGGAAATCTCGAGGGGGTTCTTATAGGCGGTATGGTAAGCCCATATCTCATCGTTTAATCAAAGTGACCAATCGTTTCGGGTAGGATCGACGATGTTTTCAAGGATGGTTTTGATATCATGATTTGCTAACTCAACTTGTCCACTTGTTCGGGGGTGATAATTTGTTCCAACCTTGTGGACGACCCCATACTTTCTCATTAACTTTTAAAATGAACTATTGTAAAAATTTGTGTCGTTATCACTTATGATCGCCTTCGGAGCACCAAAGTGAGAGAGTATGTGTTCTTATAAGAACTTTATCACCACTTTGTTGTCATTAGTCTTGGTAGCTACTGCTTATACCCATTTGGAGACGTAGTCTACCGCTATGAGGATGTATAAAAAGCCGAAGAAGGGAGGGAATAGTCCCATGAAGTCAATACCCCAGTAATCAAATAACTCAATGACGAGTGTAGGAGTTAGTAGAATCATGTCGCAACGGGTAATAGCTCCCATCCTTTGGCATCTATCGCAAGATTTTCAATAAGTGTTCACATCCCAGAACGTTGTGGGCCAATAGAGGCCGCTTTGGAGGATTTTAGAGACCATCTTATTATGGAGAATTGGTCTCCACAAGCTTTCACATGACAAAACTGGATTACACTTTAAATTTATTCATCCGGAACACATCTTCGGATGAGTTGGTCCGCACAATATTTGAATAAGATTGGATCGTTATAGAAAAACATGCGGGACCAAGTGATGAATTTCTTCTTCTCCTGCGGTGTCCATCCGAGAGGAACGGCTCCCGTGACGAGATAATTAACAATGTTCACAAACTAAGGTAGCTAAGAACTAGCAAAGAGTTTTTCATCCAAAAACTACTCGTCTATGGGTATTGGATCACTAGGCACGTCGGACTAGAGCCGTGAAAAATGATCGGCAAAGACGTTTTCTACCCCTTTCTTATCTTTGATAGAGATATTGAACTCTTGTAGGAGTAGGATCCACCTTATGAGGCACGGCTTAGCATCTTTCTTAGTATGGAGGTATTTGAGTTTCGCATGGTTGGTAAAGCATGTAATGGGCGACCCAACAAGGTATGAGCAGAATTTGTCCAAAGAAAAAACAACAGCTAGTAACTATTTATCCTTGGTGGAGTAGTTAAGTTGTGGCCCATTCAACGTCCGGCTAGAATAATAGATGACATGAGCTTTCATGTCCTCTATTTTCCCCAAAACTACACCAATCGCGTAATCACTAGAATCACACATGAGCTCGAATGGAAAGGACCAATCCAAAGCTTGCATGATGGGGGCAGAAATTAGAATGCTTTTTAATTTATTGAAAGCCTCTTGGCATGTGTCATTCCACTCAAAGGGGGCATACTTCATAAGTAGGTTACTCAAGGGTCTAGCGATGGCACTAAAGTCCTTGATAAATCTTTTATAAAATCCTGCGTGGCCCAAGAAGGAGTGCTCATCCTTTAGTGATTTAGGAGGGGGAATCTCAGTTATGGCATTTATTTTTTCTTGATCAACTTCTATGCCTTTAGATGAAAATATGTGTCCAAGAACTATCCCATCGGTAACCATGAAGTGTCATTTTCCCCAATTGATAACTAAGTTATTTTCCACACACTGGGATAAGACTTTCTCAAGATTCGCTAGACATTGGGCAAAAGAGGAGCCAAAAATGCTAAAATCATCTATGAAAACCTCAAACCCTCTCTCTACCATGTCTCTAAAGAGACTCAACATGCCGTTCAAAGGTCGCGAGTGCATTGTGCAATTCAAAAGGCATACATTTGTAGGCAAACATGCCAAATGTACATATAAAAGTCGTATTCTCTTGATCTAATATGTTTACCTCAATTTGGTTATATTTGGAATTACCATCAAGGAAGAAATAATATGGGTGACCCACTACGCGTTCAAGAATTTGGTCTATAAATGGCAAGGGAAAATGGTCTTTTCTCATTCTGGCATTGAGTTTTTAATAATCAACGCAAACACGCCACCCAGTGGTGGTGCATTGAGCAATTAATTCTCCCTTAGTATTTTCGACCACAATCATGCCCGACATCTTCGGGACGACTTGAATTGGGCTTACCCATTTGCTATTCGAGGAAGGGTAGATAATTCTGACATCTAACAACTTCATAATCTCCTCTCTAACAACTTCTTTTATGGTAGGGTTTAGTCGCTTTTGCTTTTTCCTCGAGGGATTTACATCCACCTCGAGGTGGATTTTGAGTAGTTTGTTCTAGATTTTGAATGAAAGGGCTTTTCAGGAATGATTTATTTTTGGCTTTTTATTTTTCTGAATTTTTATGGATTTTTTATTTTTTTCTTTTTAAATTTTGCAATCAAATTTGGGATTAAATATACTAACCTAAAAGTCTACCTAAGTCCCTAGCAACGGCGCCAAAAACTTGACGCGACCACAAATGTGTCTAAAGTGCGTGCTTACATAGGCTCAAGTGAAAGCCTGTCGTGTTAGTAATAAACTCGGTAAGTCGGGATCGTCCCCATAGGGAACTAGGACAAAACCTCATAATGATAAAGGAATATAAGACTAACCCGAAACTGATTCGAGAAAATAAACTAAAAGATGATTAATTCTGCAACTAAATTCTACTATCTAAATGCAAATGAAATTTTAATTACGAACTATGATGCATGAACATAAATAAATCTAGTGCAATTAAGTGAATATGAAGGAAGGAAAAGTAGGGTAGGATACAATTCCCCAAACCCTAGTAGATTTACCAGATAGAATACTAGCTTTTAAATTAAATGGTTGATCAAACCCAGTCTTTAGTAATCCTAATCATTATATATAGGAAGGTACTAGCTCGCATCATACGTAATGCAAGGCAAGAATAAATCGGTGATGTATAGCCAACACGCACATAGCATCCTTAAACACCCCGGTTACCTAGGACAAATGAGGTTAAAAGACCTACGATGGTTATGGTCACTATACAAAACGATTCAATCAAAATTTAATTAGAAACCTATTTTCTATGCATATAAACTACATCGGGACGGGTTCATGCATCCCAACCCTTGGAAATTTAGCTGGACATAATTAAACTATTCATGAACACAAAATCTACTTTGAATGATTTCATAACTGCGTGAAAATTTGGGAAGAAATTTGGAAATAATATTTGCAACCTAAAATTTAATGACTAATCACGCTAAATTGTGAAAGAAATTAAAAGCAGAAAATAAATAATACTTGCAATAAAGAAATTCTGGAATTAAATCTCGAAATTTGAATAATTGTTGTAGAAATTAAATCCTAGGGTTCTTAGTTGCAAAAATCTCTCTAAAAATTATCCCGAAAAAAAGAACTCTCTAATGTCTGGTATGTAATTATAATAAGTATCCTAAGAAAATTACAAGAGTTTCAGCTAAGTTGGACTCTCAATTTGAAAAAGAAAAATCATAAAAAATCGCACCTGAACCGGTCCGGCGTGGTCCTTCGGTTCGATTCGGTATAGGCCGAATCAATTCATTTTCCTTTGAAATAGGATCGGTTCAGCCCTCAATTTTATGCAGAGATTCTCAAGGCATCAGACCGGTTCATTTTTGTCTTTATTTGGATCGGTTCGATGGTGAATTTATTCAGAGTCTGAATCTCCTCCGGATCGGTTTGTTTTTGGCAGTGACCAGTCCGGTTTGATTTTCGAATTCTTTCTTTTCTTCTTTTCTCTTGATTTTCTCTCATTTAAAGTTCCATAAATTCTTATCCGAGATTCAGATTAGGACAATGTTTCTTCCCACGTGCTTGTAGACGCGAGGTCTTCAATTTTCATTTTGGTCCTTCATCTGAACTCCAGATGTAAATTTGCTATTTTTCCATATGACTTTCCTTCCTTTATTTCTTCCTTGATTTCTCCTTATTGAGTTTCTCTTCTCTTCACTTGTTTGAAATACCTGTAAAAATCATAAAGAATACACGAAACTCGAAGCATTTTATAGAAAACGTTAGTAGCACATATATGAGATAAATCCACACAATTTACATCGTTCGATGTGCAAAAAGATACTAAGTTAAGGGGATAAATCAAAAGAATTTATGCCTAATCACCACACGTGCAAATTATTATTCTTGACTACTATATATATATGATATTTCATAGGACAAGATGTTGTTAAAGAAAAAAGAACTAGAGGAAAGTTTTAGTGATAACACCAACCAATCACAATCATTGAGAAATGATGCCTTATCCGAAGTCATTGGTGTTGACAAGCGAGGCACACTCATGGTGTAGGTTCCATAGTTTTTATATCATACATATAGGCTTCGACTCTATCTTTATCATTACTTGTAGATGAAAAGGCCGATGGGAAGCAAATGAAAGGTTGGATCGATAAACTGGAATCAAAGATCAAATGCATGAATAATAAACTAAGAAATATAGAGATAATGAAATGTATAGTGTTGGGTAAAGCCCATTCCTCCCTAATTATTGGAGATAGTGCAAATAATGAGATACCTGCATCATTTAATGTAAAAAAGACTTCTCACTAAAATATGATGTCTCATGTGATTTGCAAGGGTTTAATGGTAAGGAAAGGATAGATGATATGCTTGGAGACGTAATGCACAATCACATAGTTGATTATGATAGAGAGAGGTGGTATTTTTATTTGACAAAGAGCTCGAGGACAATGCTTTTCGTTACATGGGTACACAAGGTGATGTTGAGCTTCTCGAAGATGTTGGTAGTGGAAGTTGGGTGGTGCGACCGAAGAGATTTGTCACACATAGTGTTGGACCTCGGTGACTTATTGCTTTTAATTTTTCTTAGTCACTATTTAAAGTCATGCTTGTGTTGAGTATGCTATTGACTTAATTATTCTAGTATTTTCTATGGACTTTATTATGATGTGGACTTTATTATGATAGTATTTGTTATGGACTTTATTATGTTCGTTGTGTTTTGTATTTTAAGATTACTTTGGTTGATTTTTGCTATATCTTATAACCTTTTTTAACTCCGCCAATGCAAATATTTACTTTGCATTGTCGGTTACAAGCCCAGATAAAGTAGGAGGGGAAGATATTTTTATACTTTCCATTGGAAGTTAATGTTGGTATCTCATATTTTAGTTATTATATATATCTTTCTCTACTTTTTCGATGCAATATTAGTTAATCCCATGCTAATAAGTGAGGAAATTAGTTTTTGGTAGGTCATAAAGAATATTGACGCTTATTCAAAAATCCATAACATAAGAAGGAAGTGATAAAAAAATTCAAAGTGATAAGGTGCTGAAAAAACTAATGATGAAGAACTTTAAATATTTGCCTCCTCATACGCTACTTATTAGAAGATGCATCTAGGTCATTTCCTCTTCAATTTGGGTCCTTAAGCCATGGTTTCATGAATGAAATGTTGGTAATTTTATATTCTTTAACACAATTGGAGCTTAAATATATTGATTTTATATTCTAAGTTGAATGTGGCTCATTTTAAATGCAACCATTTCAAACACAATTGGTGCTTGGTGATGATGAGCTCTCTCCACTGAACTAGACGTCTATTTTTAAATTAGCGAGCCTTCTCAATGTCGATCATTGAAGCTACCATAAAAATGATATTAACTAATGTAGTACTATCAATTTTCTATATTATGTCATATTTTACTATATGGATGTTTATTTTTTCTATAAAAGTTACAACTAAGCCCCAATTTCATTGTTCGATTTCTAATTCCATAAACATATTTTAGACTATTACATTTAAGAAAAAGGAAATCGTTTGGATTTATGTAATCATAAAATCTCGTTAAAAAGAAGATAACAAAATATGGGAACAAATGGGGTTAGAAGAGCTGCGGACAAATGTGTGACCATTTTAGCTTTGCTATATTAACAACAATAATGATCGAAGATGCTAACAAACCTGTGATCTTATATGTGCATAATGATTAACTAAATGAAAAAACTCATGATAGAGACATTGCATTTTTTTCTTCTTATTTATATACCTCTAAGACAACTTATTTCAAACCTGCTTGAGCTTCATCCCACACGTATATGTTTCATGTTTGTTACGACCTATATTTGGATTTTTCAGGTTGACAGTTCCAGTTTTTTGGTGCAAGGTAACTAAATAAAACCTTTTTCGTTTCTTATTTGAGTATTATGGTTGTGGTCTAATGATTGAGTTCTTTCCCCCTTAATATACAATCATTTCTTCATGTGTTATTATGGAACAATGAAGTAGATAGAGGATCAGTTCATAACATATCCAGGTCACTAGTTACATCACGTTTAGCATTTCCTCCAATAAAGGCATTAATTAAGAGCCTGAGACTAATTATTCTTCATTTGTTTCAGGAAATTATATTTTGTTGTCATTTATTAATGGATTTAAGTCTTAAACGAATTGATATATCTATATTATAACTCTAATACGATAGTATTATAAGTTAATGAGAATTTACTCCTCCAAAATTTAATGCTCTACCCCGTACCCAAGAGCATCTCCTTTTTTAGGAACCTATTGGCTTTAACAGTCTTAAAACTTTCATTTCTCTCTTTCGTCCATATCTAAGATACATTGACAAATCAGGCTGATAAAACCCAAAAATTGGCGAGTCCACCAAACCCAAGTCATCAGATATTATCCCTGCCACGTAGTAGTTGCAAACCCTGCTTGGCCTCAAGCATCCGCCCTTTACCCAGGAGCCAACTTGGGGACTCGGGAAAGAAAAATAATGTTAACCCAAAATAGAAGAGAAAAAAATAGAGATAACACCAACCATCAACTTCCAGTTGAGTACCTATTAATTTTCTTTGGGTTCAAAATTACAGATTCCTTCTTTTGGTTAAATTTGCACAAATCTCTTGAAATACTAATATGTGTGATGGTTTCTATTCATGTTTCAAAGACTCAGAGAGGTTTTTATTACAAGGGGTTTTAAATATAAATTTGATATCAAATTAAAAAAATATTATTTATTTGTGTGTCCCATTTTGTGTTTTAATTCTCAACAGGTGGTTTGTCGTAGGGTCGGCATTGCCAGCAGATATTGGTTGTCATCGGCGATGGGGTTAAACCGATCGGAGTTAGGGTTGTTGGGTTAATGGATGTAGCTCTCGCGTCTGGTGGGTTCGGATTTTGTTTTCGGGTTGTACAGTTGGTTAAATTAGCAATAGTAGCCAGATGTTTAGAGAATTACGGTTGGGTTTAGGGTCGATCATGGGTCGCAGGTTAAGGAGGCTGGATGGTCAGAGGTCTACCCAAAGTGGGTAAGTGGTATGAAGTTTCGGTTTTTGGGTTAAGGTGGAACCAGGTATAAAGGGTTCTGGTTTAACTCGGTTACTAGATTTGTGGGTAGAAGAGGCGATCGGGTCGGGGTGATGGGTCACGATTTGATTGGAGTGATAAGGTTGGCTTGAAGCTTTTGATTATGGAGTTGTAATACCCCGTATTTTTATGGCTTTTAATTATGCGATTAATTAAATGAAATTGCTTTTAATTATGGGATTAATTAAATTAATTTGGGATAATTAATTGGAAATTACTTCGGATTTAAATAACTACTGAGACGAGAGTTAGTATTTCATTATGATGATAATGTTGAATATTACTGAGCGATTATTTTAATATGTGATTATGGAATTTATTAAAATTATCGTGAGTTTAAAATACGGCAGTTTCAGTAATTAAGTTGGGACGCGTGCGTTCGTCGTGTTAGGACCCAATTTAATGGATTTAAAAGTAATTTAATTTTATGTCATCCGTATGATCATTTTGAGTGCACAAATGTGTCTCAAAGGGTCAAGATAGTCAGAAAACACTAGTTGGAGGTTTAGTTTGGGTTCCGAGACATTTTAGGCCTAACTGATAGCCCGAGAGGGTATTTTAGTCATTTTGACTTTTTGAGGAATTATGACCCACGAATTTTAGACTTAAATTATCATCCAACACCATAACTCTTAGGGTTATCACACCTAAAAACCACCAACGGCAGTTAGAGAGGAAAGTTTCCAAAGGAGAAACCACCCTTAGAGGCTTTTGCAACACCATCCACCACCGGATAGATCGAAAAGAAAGAATCATTCCTATACCATCTGCTTCAAAGGATCAGAATCTTCACTATCAGGAAATTGATTTAACTTTCGATAATTTAGTGCATATATCATTCATGTTAGTTTAGAATTGAAGAATAACCTTGAAAAATAATGAATGAATGGATTTGAGGAGTTTAAAATCGTAATCTGGGTAGGTTCTGCATGTAGTCTATCTTCTGGGAATATATAATCCATGAAATTATGATCCAGGTGTAAAGAATCACGAATTTATATGGTGTTATATGAAGATCTCAAAGAAAATAGGGGAAATAGAGTTTTTATGAAAAATATGTGATTTGATCCCAAAAACTGTTAACCCTTGTTGATTTAATGATTCTAATATGTTAAAGTTTATGCATATATGTTGGTTTGATGATTAGAATTCTTGGTTGGGAGTTTTGGATGTTGTAATGAAATATTTGGGTGTCAAATATAGAGAAACCG
The DNA here is from genome assembly GCA_949130495.1 of Sambucus nigra. NCBI lineage: Eukaryota > Viridiplantae > Streptophyta > Magnoliopsida > Dipsacales > Adoxaceae > Sambucus > Sambucus nigra. The sequence continues at coordinate 315,889,076 of OX422215.1, read as the reverse complement.
TAACTGTTAATGGAAATTCTGGGCAGATACCTGTTCGATCGATCGATCGACTCAAGACTGTCGATCGATCGATCGACCCCTTTCCATCGATCGATCGGCCCCTTCTGATTTTTGTAAAATTGTTCCCTTTAAGGTTCGTCGAATCCCAAGCTTGTAAGAAATCTTAGAGTGACTTATAAAGGATTTTGGGACTTGATTGAGGTCAGTAGGATCATAAATATGTAACAACCCATCCTTTTGGAGACCATTAAATTCCATAATTGGATATAAATTGGAATTTGGGGAATTTTCCTAAATAGTAAATTTTGGGATTTTCGAGGATTGAATGATTTTCGATGGGTGCTGTAATTATTTTTGGGACTATATAGGTCGAAATATTTTAATTATATGTCGTCGTTGAGTAAAGCGACACGAGGTAAGATTTTTAATTGGAAAACCCGCATTTAATTATTTTGGGTTGGAATAGTGATTTGCGGTCAAGTACCTCGGATGGGAATTTCGACTGCGCCATAATTCTCGGAATGTCCGAGATAGTCGGAAAAGAGTGTCCGATTGTCGAAAATGAGTTTCGGGTAATTTTAGAGGTAAAAGTAACTCGTATTTGGGTAAACGAGTCGTTTTTGGGTTTTAAGGGTTTAAAACCCTTTTCTCCTTATAAAAGGAGGAAGAGAGGGAAAGAAAAGAAAGAAAGAAAAGAGAGAGAAGAGAGAGAGGAAGAAGAAAAGAGGAGGAAAAGGGAGATCTCGGGCAAACTCCGCCGGATTCGACTCGAGGTCGTCGGATTTTATCCACGAGGCAAGTGTTTACTTACTTTATTTCATTTTGTGCAATCCTCTCATATCACTTTTGGTATAAACATGATTTTAGGGTTAGAACCCTTAAAATAAATTGGGTAAAAGTTGATTATGAGTTTACACATTGATGTAGTGTAAACTCTTAATGATTTTTAGTATCAAAACTATGTTAATGGAGTATAAAATGGGTTGAAATGCTAAGTTGTGGTTTTTTATGGTTTTAGGATTTAAAACTAAGAGAAATGATTTAATACCCCAAAATAATTGATGTGTTAGTTGTAAAACATAGATTAGATGTTAATTGAGTTGTTGGGTGAGGTTAGAACCAACAAAAATGGAGAAACATGGAGTTTGGGATTTTGGTAGGGACAATAAATAGTAACCCGTAAGCTTGTGGGGTTATTTTGACTAGGAAAATTATTGATTTAGTTTTCGGCCAAAACACGAAAGTTGTATATTTTTTCGATACGGTCGCGTGGGCGCCGACCGCGTATTTTTCTGATTTTTCTACGATTTGATATGATTTTTACAAGATGACAGCTCCCGGTTGAAAGTACCAACTCGGAAATCAAATCGGGAATTGGAAAAATAAAGGCTAGAAATTATTGTGTAGATGTTTGGGATGATTTTTGGTGTAGAGTAGAAACCATGAAAATGAATTTGGATTAATTTTTGGGTATTTTGGAGTTTGAGAAATCGCCCAAACTGTGACCATCGAACAGGCCGAATCGATTCGGGTACAGGCCGAATCGATTCGCCTAAGGGGAATTGGGTTTCTGCAATGGGCCGAATCGATTCGGGTACAGACCGAATCGATTCGCCATTTACAGACCTGTTTGCAGAATACTTTCCGAATCGATTCGGATTGGGAACCGAATCGATTCGCCCATCCGAATCGATTCGCTAAAGGGGCGAATCGATTCGCTTTGGCCAAAATTTCTAGTTTTCTCCCTTTAAGAGTATGGGGAGTTGAATTACCATTTGGGATTTTTATGGGGATTCCTAAATAAGGGTTTTGAGGATAAATAAACCTTTAAGAGATGATTGAGGTAATTAGTATTGAACAAAGTAAGGAAATCTTTGGGATTAATGGTCATCGCTATATATAGTTGGCAAATATGGCCATTTATGTATATTCAAGGATGAATATATGGTATATGTATATACTATGTGATTAAAGTATATATATGATATGATGAAAATGATTTTGAAAATAATATATAAATGTTTTCAAAATGGAAAGACAAATGATTTTCATAAATAATAAAAATGAGGATACACACCTCTCTAAATCGCTATCATAAGGGAAGTTGCGTTTGTATGGTGAAGCCCCCTGGCTAATGATGCAGGGTGGATATAGTCCTATAGGCCATGTGAGCGTTTGTTGTTATATTTTCTGCGCTGGTTAGGAGATTCCGGGTGTGGTCTTGACTATCCCGCAGGCACATGGTCGCTTCCCGACGTCTTTCGATATAGGATCCCAGGTTGTCTTGGAGGCCCTGGAAGATGATAGCCATTTAGGGGCGCGCACAGTGGAGAAATCCGGACGGGCGGTCTTAGAACGCGTTTATTAAAGCAGTTCATAATAATGGATTTGCTTTAATTACATTTCCTGGATATAGGAAGGGAAATGGGTTATATTATTTGGCTTCGGTAACACTTTCCGGATGGAAGAAGGGATGTGGAAGCATATGTCATGATCAAAGCATTTTTATGATAATGAAAATGTCTTTGAATACATTTCCTGAGTATAAAAAGGGAAATGGGATAATTGATAAACGAAAAGCATTTTTATGTTAATAAAATTGGCTTTCAAAAAGTATATGATTTGTTAAAGCAATTCATGATAATGAATTGGCTTCTATAAATACATTTCCTGGATATGAGAAGGGAAATGAAATTTTTTGAAATGAAAAGGATAAGTATTTATAAATACTATATATATCAAGTAATCCTCAGTCCGGGAGATATTATCCGGACGTATATTGTAGATGTACGTATATGTATAAATCGAGTGCCGAGGGTCTAATGGATCCCGACGATCGACCGTGCTGCATAGTAGTGTATCGGGGGGGGTTCCTTGTTTGGATTTCGCTTCGCGAGACACCCCACACACGAATATGGCATTGTGTTGAGACTGGGGAGAAGTTTAATCCTTAGTGCTCTAATATTATTAAATGTTTATGGTATATATATTATATATATCTTTCTGTACTGAGGGACTGGCGGATCTCAAAGATCGACCTTGCTGCATAGTAGTGTATCGGAGGGGTTCCTTGTTTGGATTTCGCTTCGCGAGACACCCCACGCACGAACATGGCATAGCGTTGAGATTAGAGTGAAGTTTAGCCCTTAGTACACCTGTTTGACTATCGAGGTTAGATAGTGGTTGGGTATTAGACTAGTTTAGCAGGGTAGCTTGACTAGGATGTTTATAGGGATGCGCTAGGTGTGCACTGTTAGAGGAGAGGTGAGGGGTATCTCATGAGAGTGCGATACCAATTTAAATATGAGATAAAAACTATTTTTCTAAAAATAAAGCATTTATGCACTTGCAAAATATTTTCTAAACATTCGGGCTCTGACCTGTTTGTCTACTCTCCTTTCTTTCTCTATACTGTATATATATATAGGTGTCAAGACACAGGGACGCCTGGATGAAAATTCTTTCGAGTCAGACGTCAGCTGCAGCAGCTGTGGATGCGTGCAGGTTTTTGATAGCCGCTTCCATCCTTGTACTCTAGATAGGAGGTACTGTATAAACATTCGAGCCAATGGCTCAATTGCATTTATTTATTCTTTCAGTACAGCATTCGATATGGTTGTATATTTGAACCGAGTGTTCGGTTATTTTAATTTATTTCAGTTTCATTTACGCATATAATTGTGGATGTTTTAATTTGATCGTAATAAGAGTAGTTAAGTAAAAGTTTTTAACGCTCACCTAATAGGATATTAGTAATTAAATGGACTTTCGACAATGATGCTAAGAATGATCCATATGAGACTCCTGTTTTAATTTAATATTGGAGTGATCGTCCGGTATCTTATTAGGCGGGTTGTCACAGATGGTATCAGAGCATCAAGTTCTAGTGTCCTTAGGAATCTGTGCGGACGTACTACGCTTTCAGCGTTGCTCTCGATTTGTTATAGAGCCTCAGGAATAGGATTGTTGATTTCTATTGTGAGATTTTGATCTCCTGCCATATTAGAAGATTATAGAAATTTGTTACGCGCTCGTTGAGTATCGTGTGCGGAGCTCGGAGGGCAGCAGGAGTGGAGCTTAGCTGGGCGAGCTGGTAGAAGACGGGGACGAGGATCTTAGTAGATGCCACTCTCCTTGTGGCAAATGCTAAGGACTGTTGCGACGACTACTAAAGTATAGTAGTTATGAGAAACCAAGTACTACTGTGATAGAAAGTGGTACTAAAGTTGGATTTCCCCATGAAGATAAGGGTTCCAGAGGGATCTTACGGATAGTTCTCACCGTGAGTCCCCATGAATCAGCAGGACGAGAAGAATTCAGTTTTGGGAATTATTCGCCTAAGGTTCAGCCAGGGGCCGACGGTGAATAAAGAGTATTATGGCAAAGTGAACCTTGTACCTAAGTGAGTTAGGTGCAATGAATATTAAGTCCTTTCCAAGGAGGATGGGCTCACTAAAGAATGGGTATGTTCGAGGACCCCATGGTTGGACATCCACTCGGGGAAATCGTTATAATGAAATTTTGGTTATGAGTTTTACCTCAATTGAGGAGGTATATTAGGCGTGACTAGATGAAGTCGCGGTATTAGTTAGCCCTAGAATCGTGTGGGTAATTTGAGTTATGGCGGTATCGATAACATTATATCATGTATGCCTATGTGTTGTCCGCAGTAGCGGAGTTTTATTTTTCTTCATTCGCCATAGAGGCGGGTGCTGATATATGGTATATATATACATATCTGGTTAGTGATGCTCATTTTATATGTCTATACGAGCATGGTGGTATGAGGAGCCTAATACATTATGGTGTATTTTCGGAGCGATAGCAGGCTAAGAATAGCAAGTCTATCGTGTCCATGGTTCCTCGAGGGAACAGGTTATTATTGCGATGTCTCACCTAGATATAGGTTGAGTTCACCTTCTTTGTTATGGGTTAATGGAACTTCAGTGAGAAGAGGTTTCCTTATCGTGATTTGGGTTTATGGCGAGCTTATATATATGATTTAAGGCCGCAGGATTTTCGTTAAGCTGAACATAAAGCTCATTATTGTTTGCGCAAGGACTTAAAAATGAGTGCGAGCGCAGGGTGGTATGACTCTTAGTTAGAGATAGGAGTTCAGATCACCTTTTTGTTGGATTAGGGGATAGGGATATCCCGGTTGCATGTTTAAATGAAAGAACTCCATAACCAACGAAGTCAAGGGTTAATGTGTGGAGGGGTTCCTTGTTTGGATTTCGCTTTGCGAGACACTCCACACATGACTCTTAACGGCGTCGGGAGTGGGGAGCTGTTATGGGATGCAAGGATGTTGATTTTGTGGAAAGGTCCTATAGTGTGGATGAACCACTATAGGCTATGAGCCACATGATGTTGATATACTTATGGAGATATTGTGCTATGGAAAAGCACTAAATTGGTCCCCTCGCCACAAGTGGGTGGTTGAGGTTGGACTTAGAGAAATTTGTTTGAGGATAATAACCAGCCTTAATGAAAAGGCAGACTTTGAGAAGATAAATTTTGGGTACTATGTTCGTGACACTTTTTACAGAAAGTGGGCACTTCGATTGATTAGGTTTCCTTCTGTATGGGCGGAAGGATAAGATAGTAGGAATGCGTTCATAGGATAGCCTTGTAGGATTTAGGAAGTCCCGCCTATGTGCCTTGGGTCGCTATATCTCGATGACCGACTACGCGAGGGAGTAGTGTAACGGGAGGGTTCCTTGTTTGGATTTCGCCTTGGAGAGACGTCCCACGCATGAAACCAAGCAATTGTCGGGAGTTGAGGGAGGCCTTGGGCACTAGGGACATACTTAGGATTATATTAGTTTCGCGTAGGTAGGGTGACGCATAGATTATAGCCTTGTTAGGATGTAGGTTCGCTAGAGTTAGCAGCGCCGAGGTTAGGAGTTGGAATTTCACGGGTTGGAAGGACCCATAGGTGAGTATTACACCGAGGAAAGGAGACCCTTATTGGGAGAGAGTGTTACGTCTCAGACGTTCGTTACGAATGTGCAGATGTGCACAAGTTAGGAAGGTGTAGGGGCACCTTGGTAAGTTGGTTTATATACCGCCTGAAATAGAATGGGCGTAGTATATAAGGTTGAAATTCATGCCGATAGGCATTATAGATGATGGGTATTATGTGATGTATAAGTATCACTTTGCGATTGTGGTAGTGGTGTAGCATATGGTTGGGAACCATTGGGTTAGTATTGTTTCCCTTGAGGTATTAGGATTTGGAGTGATCCTAGGATTGGTGGTGTAGGTCGTATCTGAATTTCGAGGACGAAATTCCGTTGTAAGGGGGGGAGTATGTAACAACCCGTCCTTTTGGAGACCATTAAATTCCATAATTGGATATAAATTGGAATTTGGGGAATTTTCCTAAATAGTAAATTTTGGGATTTTCGAGGATTGAATGATTTTCGATGGGTGCTGTAATTATTTTTGGGACTATATAGGTCGAAATATTTTAATTATATGTCGTCGTTGAGTAAAGCGACACGAGGTAAGATTTTTAATTGGAAAACCCGCATTTAATTATTTTGGGTTGGAATAGTGATTTGCGGTCAAGTACCTCGGATGGGAATTTCGACTGCGCCATAATTCTCGGAATGTCCGAGATAGTCGGGAAAGAGTGTCCGATTGTCGAAAATGAGTTTCGGGTAATTTTAGAGGTAAAAGTAACTCGTATTTGGGTAAACGAGTCGTTTTTGGGTTTTAAGGGTTTAAAACCCTTTTCTCCTTATAAAAGGAGGAAGAGAGGGAAAGAAAAGAAAGAAAGAAAAGAGAGAGAAGAGAGAGAGGAAGAAGAAAAGAGGAGGAAAAGGGAGATCTCGGGCAAACTCCGCCGGATTCGACTCGAGGTCGTCGGATTTTATCCACGAGGCAAGTGTTTACTTGCTTTATTTCATTTTGTGCAATCCTCTCATATCACTTTTGGTATAAACATGATTTTAGGGTTAGAACCCTTAAAATAAATTGGGTAAAAGTTGATTATGAGTTTACACATTGATGTAGTGTAAACTCTTAATGATTTTTAGTATCAAAACTATGTTAATGGAGTATAAAATGGGTTGAAATGCTAAGTTGGGGTTTTTTATGGTTTTAGGGTTTAAAACTAAGAGAAATGATTTAATACCCCAAAATAATTGATGTGTTAGTTGTAAAACATAGATTAGATGTTAATTGAGTTGTTGGGTGAGGTTAGAACCAACAAAAATGGAGAAACATGGAGTTTGGGATTTTGGTAGGGACAATGAATAGTAACCCGTAAGCTTGTGGGGTTATTTTGACTAGGAAAATTATTGATTTAGTTTTCGGACAAAACACGAAAGTTGTAGATTTTTTCGATACGGTCGCGTGGGCACCGACCACGTATTTTTCTGATTTTTTTACGATTTGATATGATTTTTGCAAGATGACAGCTCCCGGTTGAAAGTACCAACTCGGAAATCAAATCGGGAATTGGAAAAATAAAGGCTAGAAATTATTGTGTAGATGTTTGGGATGATTTTTGGTGTAGAGTAGAAACCATGAAAATGAATTTGGATTAATTTTTGGGTATTTTGGAGTTTGAGAAATCGCCCAAACTGTGACCCTCGAACAGGCCGAATCGATTCGCCTAAGGGGAATTGGGTTTCTGCAATGGGCCGAATCGATTAGGGTACAGACCGAATCGATTCGCCATTTACAGACCTGTTTGCAGAATATATTCCGAATCGATTAGGATTGGGAACCGAATCGATTCGCCCATCCGAATCGATTCGCTAAAGGGGCGAATCGATTCGCTTAGGCCAAAATTTCTAGTTTTCTCCCTTTAAGAGTATGGGGAGTTGAATTACCATTTGGGATTTTTATGAGGATTCCTAAATAAGGTTTTTGAGGATAAATAAACCTTTAAGAGATGATTGAGGTAATTAGTATTGAACAAAGTAAGGAAATCTTTGGGATTAATGGTCATCGCTATATATAGTTGGCAAATATGGCCATTTATGTATATTCAAGGATGAATATATGGTATATGTATATACTATGTGATTAAAGTATATATATGATATGATGAAAATGATTTTGAAAATAATATATAAATGTTTTCAAAATGGAAAGACAAATGATTTTCATAAATAATAAAAATGAGGATACACACCTCTCTAAATCGCTATCATAAGGGAAGTTGCGTTCGTATGGTGAAGCCCCCTGGCTAATGATGCAGGGTGGATATAGTCATATAGGCCATGTGAGCGTTTGTTGTTATATTTTCTGCGCTGGTTAGGAGATTCCGGGTGTGGTCTTGACTATCCCGCAGGCACATGGTCGCTTCCCGACGTCTTTCGATATAGGATCCCAGGTTGTCTTGGAGGCCCTGGAAGATGATAGCCATTTAGGGGCGCGCACAGTGGAGAAATCCGGACGGGCGGTCTTAGAACGCGTTTATTAAAGCAGTTCATAATAATGGATTTGCTTTAATTACATTTCTTGGATGTAGGAAGGGAAATGGGTTATATTATTTGGCTTCGGTAACACTTTCCGGATGGAAGAAGGGATGTGGAAGCATATGTCATCATCAAAGCATTTTTATGATAATGAAAATGTCTTTGAATACATTTCCTGAGTATAAAAAGGGAAATGGGATAATTGATAAAGGAAAAGCATTTTTATGTTAATAAAATTGGCTTTCAAAAAGTATATGATTTGTTAAAGCAATTCATGATAATGAATTGGCTTCTATAAATACATTTCCTGGATATGAGAAGGGAAATGAAATTTTTTGAAATGAAAAGGATAAGTATTTATAAATACTATATATATCAAGTAATCCTCAGTCCGGGAGATATTATTCGGACGTATATTGTAGATGTACGTATATGTATAAATCGAGTGCCGAGGGTCTAATGGATCCCGACGATCGACCGTGCTGCATAGTAGTGTATCGGGGGGGTTCCTTGTTTGGATTTGGCTTCGCGAGACACCCCACGCACGAATATGGCATTGTGTTGAGACTGGGGAGAAGTTTAATCCTTAGTGCTCTAATATTATTAAATGTTTATGGTATATATATTATATATATCTTTCTGTACTGAGGGACTGGCGGATCTCAAAGATCGACCTTGTTGCATAGTAGTGTATCGGTGGGGTTCCTTGTTTGGATTTCACTTCGCGAGACACCCCACGCACGAACATGGCATAGCGTCGAGATTAGAGTGAAGTTTAGCCCTTAGTACACCTGTTTGACTATCGAGGTTAGATAGTGGTTGGGTATTAGACTAGTTTAGCAGGGTAGCTTGACTATGATGTCTATAGGGATGCGCTAGGTGTGCACTGTTAGAGGAGAGGTGAGGGGTATCTCATGAGAGTGCGATACCAATTTAAATATGAGATAAAAACTATTTTTCTAAAAATAAAGCATTTATGCACTTGCAAAATATTTTCTAAACATTCGGGCTCTGACCCGTTTGTCTACTCTCCTTTCTTTCTCTATACTGTATATATATATAGGTGTCCAGACACAGGGACGCCTGGATGAAAATTCTTTCGAGTCAGACGTCAGCTGCAGCAGCTGTGGATGCGTGCAGGTTTTTGATAGCCGCTTCCATCCTTGTACTCTAGATAGGAGGTACTGTATAAACATTCGAGCCAATGGCTCAATTGCATTTATTTATTCTTTCAGTACATCATTCGATATGGTTGTATATTTGAACCGAGTGTTCGGTTATTTTAATTTATTTCAGTTTCATTTACGCATATAATTGTGGATGTTTTAATTTGATCGTAATAAGAGTAGTTAAGTAAAAGTTTTTAACGCTCACCTAATAGGATATTAGTAATTAAATGGACTTTCGACAATGATGCTAAGAATGATCCATATGAGACTCCTGTTTTAATTTAATATTGGAGTGATCGCCCGGTATCTTATTAGGCGGGTTGTCACAGATGGTATCAGAGCATCAGGTTCTAGTGTCTTTAGGAATCTGTGCGGACGTACTACGCTTTCAGCGTTGCTCTCGATTTGTTATAGAGCCTCAGGAATAGGATTGTTGATTTCTATTGTGAGATTTCGATCCCCTGCCATATTAGAAGATTATAGAAATCTGTTACGCGCTCGTTGAGTATCGTGTACGGAGCTCGGAGGGCAGCAGGAGTGGAGCTTAGCTGGGCGAGCTGGTAGAAGACGGGGACGAGGATCTTAGTAGATGCCACTCTCCTTGTGGCAAATGCTAAGGACTGTTGCGACGACTACTAAAGTATAGTAGTTATGAGCAACCAAGTACTACTGTGATAGAAAGTGGTACTAAAGTTGGATTTCCCCGTGAAGATAAGGGTTGCAGAGGGATCTTACGGATAGTTCTCACCGTGAGTCCCCATGAATCAGCAGGACGAGAAGAATTCAATTTTGGGAATTATTCGCCTAAGGTTCAGCCAGGGGCCGACGGTGAATAAAGAGTATTATGGCAAAGTTAACCTTGTACCTAAGTGAGTTAGGTGCAATGAATATTAAGTCCTTTCCAAGGAGGATGGGCTCACTAAAGAATGGGTATGTTCGAGGACCCCATGGTTGGACATCCACTCGGGGAAATCGTTATAATGAAATTTTGGTTATGAGTTTTACCTCAATTGAGGAGGTATATTAGGCGTGACTAGATGAAGTCGCGGTATTAGTTAGCCCTAGAATCGTGTGGGTAATTTGAGTTATGGCGGTATCGATAACATTATATCATGTATGCCTATGTGTTGTCCGCAGTAGCGGAGTTTTATTTTTCTTCATTCGCCATAGAGGCGGGTGCTGATATATGGTATATATATACATATCTGGTTAGTGATGCTCGTTTTATATGTCTATACGAGCATGGTGGTATGAGGAGCCTAATACATTATGGTGTATTTTCGGAGCGATAGCAGGCTAAGAATGGCAAGTCTATCGTGTCCATGGTTCCTCGAGGGAACAGGTTATTGTTGCGATGTCTCACCTAGATATAGGTTGAGTTCACCTTCTTTGTTATGGGTTAATGGAACTTCAGTGAGAAGAGGTTTCCTTATCGTGATTTGGGTTTATGGCGACCTTATATATATGATTTAAGGCCGCAGGATTTTCGTTAAGCTGAACATAAAGCTCATTATTGTTTGCGCAAGGACTTAAAAATGAGTGCGAGCGCAGGGTGGTATGACTCTTAGTTAGAGATAGGAGTTCAGATCACCTTTTTGTTGGATTAGGGGATAGGGATATCCCGGTTGCATGTTTAAATGACAGAACTCCATAACCAACGAAGTCAAGGGTTAATGTGTGGAGGGGTTCCTTGTTTGGATTTCGCTTTGCGAGACACTCCACACATGACTCTTAACGGCGTCGGGAGTGGGGAGCTGTTATGGGATGCAAGGATGTTGATTTTGTGGAAAGGTCCTATAGTGTGGATGAACCACTATAGGCTATGAGCCACATGATGTTGATATACTTATGGAGATATTGTGCTATGGAAAAGCACTAAAGTGGTCCCCTCGCCACAAGTGGGTGGTTGAGGTTGGACTTAGAGAAATTTGTTTGAGGATAATAACCAGCCTTAATGAAAGGGCAGACTTTGAGAAGATAAATTTTGGGTACTATGTTCGTGACACTTTTTACAGAAAGTGGGCACTTCGATTGATTAGGTTTCCTTCTGTATGGGCGGAAGGATAAGATAGTAGGAATTCGTTCATAGGATAGCCTTGTAGGATTTAGGAAGTCCCGCCTATGTACCTTGGGTCGCTATATCTCGATGACCGACTACGCGAGGGAGTAGTGTAACGGGAGGGTTCCTTGTTTGGATTTCGCCTTGGAGAGACGTCCCACGCATGAAACCAAGCAATTGTCGGGAGTTGAGAGAGGCCTTGGGCACTAGGGACATACTTAGGATTATATTAGTTTCGCGTAGGTAGGGTGACGCATAGATTATAGCCTTGTTAGGATGTAGGTTCGCTAGAGTTAGCAGCGCCGAGGTTAGGAGTTGGAATTTCACGGGTTGGAAGGACCCATAGGTGAGTATTACACCGAGGAAAGGAGACCCTTATTGGGAGAGAGTGTTACGTGTCAGACGTTCGTTACGAATGTGCAGATGTGCACAAGTTAGGAAGGTGTAGGGGCACCTCGGTAAGTTGGTTTATATACCGCCTGAAATAGAATGGGCGTAGTATATAAGGTTGAAATTCATGCCGATAGGCATTATAGATGATGGGTATTATGTGACGTATAAGAGTCACTTTGCGATTGTGGTAGTGGTGTAGCATATGGTTGGGAACCATTGGGTTAGTATTGTTTCTCTTGAGGTATTAGGATTTGGAGTGATCCTAGGATTGGTGGTGTAGGTCGTATCTGAATTTCGAGGACGAAATTCCATTGTAAGGGGGGGAGTATGTAACAACCCGTCCTTTTGGAGACCATTAAATTCCATAATTGGATATAAATTGGAATTTGGGGAATTTTCCTAAATAGTAAATTTTAGGATTTTCGAGGATTGAATGATTTTCGATGGGTGCTGTAATTATTTTTGGGACTATATAGGTCAAAATATTTTAATTATATGTCGTCGCTGAGTAAAGCGACACGAGGTAAGATTTTTAATTGGAAAACCCGCATTTAATTATTTTGGGTTGGAATAGTGATTTGCGGTCAAGTACCTCGGATGGGAATTTCGACTGCGCCATAATTCTCGGAATGTCCGAGATAGTCGAAAAAGAGTGTCCGATTGTCGAAAATGAGTTTCGGGTAATTTTAGAGGTAAAAGTAACTCGTATTTCTGTAAACGAGTCGTTTTTGGGTTTTAAGGGTTTAAAACCCTTTTCTCCTTATAAAAGGAGGAAGAGAGGGAAAGAAAAGAAAGAAAGAAAAGAGAGAGAAGAGAGAGAGGAAGAAGAAAAGAGGAGGAAAAGGGAGATCTCGGGCAAACTCCGCCGGATTCGACTCGAGGTCGTCGGATTTTATCCACGAGGCAAGTGTTTACTTGCTTTATTTCATTTTGTGCAATCCTCGCATATCACTTTTGGTATAAACATGATTTTAGGGTTAGAACCCTTAAAATAAATTGGGTAAAAGTTGATTATGAGTTTACACATTGATGTAGTGTAAACTCTTAATGATTTTTAGTATCAAAACTATGTTAATGGAGTATAAAATGGGTTGAAATGCTAAGTTGGGGTTTTTTATGATTTTAGGGTTTAAAACTAAGAGAAATGATTAAGACCCCAAAATAATTGATGTGTTATTTGTAAAACATAGATTAGATGTTAATTGAGTTGTTGGGTGAGGTTAGAACCAACAAAAATGGAGAAACATGGAGTTTGGGATTTTGGTAGGGACAATGAATAGTAACCCGTAAGCTTGTGGGGTTATTTTGACTAGGAAAATTATTGATTTAGTTTTCGGCTAAAAAACGAAAGTTGTAGATTTTTTCGATACGGTCGCGTGGGCGCCGACCGCGTATTTTTCTGATTTTTTTACGATTTGATATGATTTTTACAAGATGACAGCTCCCAGTTGAAAGTACCAACTCGGAAATCAAATCGGGAATTGGAAAAATAAAGGCTAGAAATTATTGTGTAGATGTTTGGGATGATTTTTGGTGTAGAGTAGAAACCATGAAAATGAATTTGGATTAATTTTTGGGTATTTTGGAGTTTGAGAAATCGCCCAAACTGTGACCCTCGAACAGGCCGAATCGATTCGGGTACAGGCCGAATCGATTCGCCTAAGGAGAATTGGGTTTCTGCAATGGGCCGAATCGATTAGGGTACAGACCGAATCGATTCGCCATTTACTGACCTGTTTGCAGAATACTTTCCGAATCGATTCGTATTGGGAACCGAATCGATTCGCCCATCCGAATCGATTCGCTAAAGGGGCGAATCGATTCGCTTAGGCCAAAATTTCTAGTTTTCTCCCTTTAAGAGTATGGGGAGTTGAATTACCATTTGGGATTTTTATGAGGATTCCTAAATAAGGGTTTTGAGGATAAATAAACCTTTAAGAGATGATTGAGGTAATTAGTATTGAGCAAAGTAAGGAAATCTTTGGGATTAATGGTCATCGCTATATATAGTTGGCAAATATGGCCATTTATGTATATTCAAGGATGAATATATGGTATATGTATATACTATGTGATTAAAGTATATATATGATATGATGAAAATGATTTTGAAAATAATATATAAATGTTTTCAAAATGGAAAGACAAATGATTTTCATAAATAATAAAAATGAGGATACACACCTCTCTAAATCGCTATCATAAGGGAAGTTGCGTTCGTATGGTGAAGCCCCCTGGCTAATGATGCAGGGTGGATACAGTCCTATAGGCCATGTGAGCGTTTGTTGTTATATTTTCTGCGCTGGTTAGGAGATTCCGGGTGTGGTCTTGACTATCCCGCAGGCACATGGTCGCTTCCCGACGTCTTTCGATATAGGATCCCCAGTTGTCTTGGAGGCCCTGGAAGATGATAGCCATTTAGGGGCGCGCACAGTGGAGAAATCCGGACGGGCGGTCTTAGAACGCGTTTATTAAAGCAGTTCATAATAATGGATTTGCTTTAATTACATTTCCTGGATATAGGAAGGGAAATGGGTTATATTATTTGGCTTCGGTAACACTTTCCGGATGGAAGAAGGGATGTGGAAGCATATGTCATGATCAAAGCATTTTTATGATAATGAAAATGTCTTTGAATACATTTCCTGAGTATAAAAAGGGAAATGGGATAATTGATAAAGGAAAAGCATTTTTATGTTAATAAAATTGGCTTTCAAAAAGTATATGATTTGTTAAAGCAATTCATGATAATGAATTGGCTTCTATAAATACATTTCCTGGATATGAGAAGGGAAATGAAATTTTTTGAAATGAAAAGGATAAGTATTTATAAATACTATATATATCAAGTAATCCTCAGTCCGGGAGATATTATCCGGACGTATATTGTAGATGTACGTATATGTATAAATCGAGTGCCGAGGGTCTAATGGATCCCGACGATCGACCGTGCTGCATAGTAGTGTATCGGGGGGGTTCCTTGTTTGGATTTGGCTTCGCGAGACACCCCACGCACGAATATGGCATTGTGTTGAGACTGGGGAGAAGTTTAATCCTTAGTGCTCTAATATTATTAAATGTTTATGGTATATATATTATATATATCTTTCTGTACTGGGGGACTGGCGGATCTCAAAGATCGACCTTGTTGCATAGTAGTGTATCGGTGGGGTTCCTTGTTTGGATTTCACTTCGCGAGACACCCCACGCACGAACATGGCATAGCGTCGAGATTAGAGTGAAGTTTAGCCCTTAGTACACCTGTTTGACTATCGAGGTTAGATAGTGGTTGGGTATTAGACTAGTTTAGCAGGGTAGCTTGACTATGATGTCTATAGGGATGCGCTAGGTGTGCACTGTTAGAGGAGAGGTGAGGGGTATCTCATGAGAGTGCGATACCAATTTAAATATGAGATAAAAACTATTTTTCTAAAAATAAAGCATTTATGCACTTGCAAAATATTTTCTAAACATTCGGGCTCTGACCCGTTTGTCTACTCTCCTTTCTTTCTCTATACTGTATATATATATAGGTGTCCAGACACAGGGACGCCTGGATGAAAATTCTTTCGAGTCAGACGTCAGCTGCAGCAGCTGTGGATGCGTGCAGGTTTTTGATAGCCGCTTCCATCCTTGTACTCTAGATAGGAGGTACTGTATAAACATTCGAGCCAATGGCTCAATTGCATTTATTTATTGTTTCAGTACAGCATTCGATATGGTTGTATATTTGAACCGAGTGTTCGGTTATTTTAATTTATTTCAGTTTCATTTACGCATATAATTGTGGATGTTTTAATTTGATCGTAATAAGAGTAGTTAAGTAAAAGTTTTTAACGCTCACCTAATAGGATATTAGTAATTAAATGGACTTTCGACAATGATGCTAAGAATGATCCATATGAGACTCCTGTTTTAATTTAATATTGGAGTGATCGCCCGGTATCTTATTAGGCGGGTTGTCACAGATTGTATCAGAGCATCAGGTTCTAGTGTCTTTAGGAATCTGTGCGGACGTACTACGCTTTCAGCGTTGCTCTCGATTTGTTATAGAGCCTCAGGAATAGGATTGTTGATTTCTATTGTGAGATTTCGATCCCCTGCCATATTAGAAGATTATAGAAATCTGTTACGCGCTCGTTGAGTATCGTGTACGGAGCTCGGAGGGCAGCAGGAGTGGAGCTTAGCTGGGCAAGCTGGTAGAAGACGGGGACGAGGATCTTAGTAGATGCCACTCTCCTTGTGGCAAATGCTAAGGACTGTTGCGACGACTACTAAAGTATAGTAGTTATGAGCAACCAAGTACTACTGTGATAGAAAGTGGTACTAAAGTTGGATTTCCCCGTGAAGATAAGGGTTGCAGAGGGATCTTACGGATAGTTCTCACCGTGAGTCCCCATGAATCAGCAGGACGAGAAGAATTCAATTTTGGGAATTATTCGCCTAAGGTTCAGCCAGGGGCCGACGGTGAATAAAGAGTATTATGGCAAAGTGAACCTTGTACCTAAGTGAGTTAGGTGCAATGAATATTAAGTCCTTTCCAAGGAGGATGGGCTCACTAAAGAATGGGTATGTTCGAGGACCCCATGGTTGGACATCCACTCGGGGAAATCGTTATAATGAAATTTTGGTTATGAGTTTTACCTCAATTGAGGAGGTATATTAGGCGTGACTAGATGAAGTCGCGGTATTAGTTAGCCCTAGAATCGTGTGGGTAATTTGAGTTATGGCGGTATCGATAACATTATATCATGTATGCCTATGTGTTGTCCGCAGTAGCGGAGTTTTATTTTTCTTCATTCGCCATAGAGGCGGGTGCTGATATATGGTATATATATACATATCTGGTTAGTGATGCTCGTTTTATATGTCTATACGAGCATGGTGGTATGAGGAGCCTAATACATTATGGTGTATTTTCGGAGCGATAGCAGGCTAAGAATGGCAAGTCTATCGTGTCCATGGTTCCTCGAGGGAACAGGTTATTGTTGCGATGTCTCACCTAGATATAGGTTGAGTTCACCTTCTTTGTTATGGGTTAATGGAACTTCAGTGAGAAGAGGTTTCCTTATCGTGATTTGGGTTTATGGCGACCTTATATATATGATTTAAGGCCGCAGGATTTTCGTTAAGCTGAACATAAAGCTCATTATTGTTTGCGCAAGGACTTAAAAATGAGTGCGAGCGCAGGGTGGTATGACTCTTAGTTAGAGATAGGAGTTCAGATCACCTTTTTGTTGGATTAGGGGATAGGGATATCCCGGTTGCATGTTTAAATGACAGAACTCCATAACCAACGAAGTCAAGGGTTAATGTGTGGAGGGGTTCCTTGTTTGGATTTCGCTTTGCGAGACACTCCACACATGACTCTTAACGGCGTCGGGAGTGGGGAGCTGTTATGGGATGCAAGGATGTTGATTTTGTGGAAAGGTCCTATAGTGTGGATGAACCACTATAGGCTATGAGCCACATGATGTTGATATACTTATGGAGATATTGTGCTATGGAAAAGCACTAAAGTGGTCCCCTCGCCACAAGTGGGTGGTTGAGGTTGGACTTAGAGAAATTTGTTTGAGGATAATAACCAGCCTTAATGAAAAGGCAGACTTTGAGAAGATAAATTTTGGGTACTATGTTCGTGACACTTTTTACAGAAAGTGGGCACTTCGATTGATTAGGTTTCCTTCTGTATGGGCGGAAGGATAAGATAGTAGGAATTCGTTCATAGGATAGCCTTGTAGGATTTAGGAAGTCCCGCCTATGTGCCTTGGGTCGCTATATCTCGATGACCGACTACGCGAGGGAGTAGTGTAACGGGAGGGTTCCTTGTTTGGATTTCGCCTTGGAGAGACGTCCCACGTATGAAACCAAGCAATTGTCGGGAGTTGAGGGAGGCCTTGGGCACTAGGGACATACTTAGGATTATATTAGTTTCGCGTAGGTAGGGTGACGCATAGATTATAGCCTTGTTAGGATGTAGGTTCGCTAGAGTTAGCAGCGCCGAGGTTAGGAGTTGGAATTTCACGGGTTGGAAGGACCCATAGGTGAGTATTACACCGAGGAAAGGAGACCCTTATTGGGAGAGAGTGTTACGTGTCAGACGTTCGTTACGAATGTGCAGATGTGCACAAGTTAGGAAGGTGTAGGGGCACCTCGGTAAGTTGGTTTATATACCGCCTGAAATAGAATGGGCGTAGTATATAAGGTTGAAATTCATGCCGATAGGCATTATAGATGATGGGTATTATGTGACGTATAAGAGTCACTTTGCGATTGTGGTAGTGGTGTAGCATATGGTTGGGAACCATTGGGTTAGTATTGTTTCTCTTGAGGTATTAGGATTTGGAGTGATCCTAGGATTGGTGGTGTAGGTCGTATCTGAATTTCGAGGACGAAATTCCGTTGTAAGGGGGGGAGTATGTAACAACCCGTCCTTTTGGAGACCATTAAATTCCATAATTGGATATAAATTGGAATTTGGGGAATTTTCCTAAATAGTAAATTTTAGGATTTTCGAGGATTGAATGATTTTCGATGGGTGCTGTAATTATTTTTGGGACTATATAGGTCGAAATATTTTAATTATATGTCGTCGCTGAGTAAAGCGACACGAGGTAAGATTTTTAATTGGAAAACCCGCATTTAATTATTTTGGGTTGGAATAGTGATTTGCGGTCAAGTACCTCGGATGGGAATTTCGACTGCGCCATAATTCTCGGAATGTCCGAGATAGTCGAAAAAGAGTGTCCGATTGTCGAAAATGAGTTTCGGGTAATTTTAGAGGTAAAAGTAACTCGTATTTCTGTAAACGAGTCGTTTTTGGGTTTTAAGGGTTTAAAACCCTTTTCTCCTTATAAAAGGAGGAAGAGAGGGAAAGAAAAGAAAGAAAGAAAAGAGAGAGAAGAGAGAGAGGAAGAAGAAAAGAGGAGGAAAAGGGAGATCTCGGGCAAACTCCGCCGGATTCGACTCGAGGTCGTCGGATTTTATCCACGAGGCAAGTGTTTACTTGCTTTATTTCATTTTGTGCAATCCTCGCATATCACTTTTGGTATAAACATGATTTTAGGGTTAGAACCCTTAAAATAAATTGGGTAAAAGTTGATTATGAGTTTACACATTGATGTAGTGTAAACTCTTAATGATTTTTAGTATCAAAACTATGTTAATGGAGTATAAAATGGGTTGAAATGCTAAGTTGGGGTTTTTTATGATTTTAGGGTTTAAAACTAAGAGAAATGATTAAGACCCCAAAATAATTGATGTGTTATTTGTAAAACATAGATTAGATGTTAATTGAGTTGTTGGGTGAGGTTAGAACCAACAAAAATGGAGAAACATGGAGTTTGGGATTTTGGTAGGGACAATGAATAGTAACCCGTAAGCTTGTGGGGTTATTTTGACTAGGAAAATTATTGATTTAGTTTTCGGCTAAAACACGAAAGTTGTAGATTTTTTCGATACGGTCGCGTGGGCGCCGACCGCGTATTTTTCTGATTTTTTTACGATTTGATATGATTTTTACAAGATGACAGCTCCCGGTTGAAAGTACCAACTCGGAAATCAAATCAGGAATTGAAAAAATAAAGGCTAGAAATTATTGTGTAGATGTTTGGGATGATTTTTGGTGTAGAGTAGAAACCATGAAAATGAATTTGGATTAATTTTTGGGTATTTTGGAGTTTGAGAAATCGCCCAAACTGTGACCCTCGAACAGGCCGAATCGATTCGGGTACAGGCCGAATCGATTCGCCTAAGGAGAATTGGGTTTCTGCAATGGGCCGAATCGATTAGGGTACAGACCGAATCGATTCGCCATTTACTGACCTGTTTGTAGAATACTTTCCGAATCGATTCGTATTGGGAACCGAATCGATTCGCCCATCCGAATCGATTCGCTAAAGGGGCGAATCGATTCGCTTAGGCCAAAATTTCTAGTTTTCTCCCTTTAAGAGTATGGGGAGTTGAATTACCATTTGGGATTTTTATGAGGATTCCTAAATAAGGGTTTTGAGGATAAATAAACCTTTAAGAGATGATTGAGGTAATTAGTATTGAACAAAGTAAGGAAATCTTTGGGATTAATGGTCATCGCTATATATAGTTGGCAAATATGGCCATTTATGTATATTCAAGGATGAATATATGGTATATGTATATACTATGTGATTAAAGTATATATATGATATGATGAAAATGATTTTGAAAATAATATATAAATGTTTTCAAAATGGAAAGACAAATGATTTTCATAAATAATAAAAATGAGGATACACACCTCTCTAAATCGCTATCATAAGGGAAGTTGCGTTCGTATGGTGAAGCCCCCTGGCTAATGATGCAGGGTGGATACAGTCCTATAGGCCATGTGAGCGTTTGTTGTTATATTTTCTGCGCTGGTTAGGAGATTCCGGGTGTGGTCTGGACTATCCCGCAGGCACATGGTCGCTTCCCGACGTCTTTCGATATAGGATCCCCAGTTGTCTTGGAGGCCCTGGAAGATGATAGCCATTTAGGGGCGCGCACAGTGGAGAAATCCGGACGGGCGGTCTTAGAACGCGTTTATTAAAGCAGTTCATAATAATGGATTTGCTTTAATTACATTTCCTGGATATAGGAAGGGAAATGGGTTATATTATTTGGCTTCGGTAACACTTTCCGGATGGAAGAAGGGATGTGGAAGCATATGTCATGATCAAAGCATTTTTATGATAATGAAAATGTCTTTGAATACATTTCCTGAGTATAAAAAGGGAAATGGGATAATTGATAAAGGAAAAGCATTTTTATGTTAATAAAATTGGCTTTCAAAAAGTATATGATTTGTTAAAGCAATTCATGATAATGAATTGGCTTCTATAAATACATTTCCTGGATATGAGAAGGGAAATGAAATTTTTTGAAATGAAAAGGATAAGTATTTATAAATACTATATATATCAAGTAATCCTCAGTCCGGGAGATATTATCCGGACGTATATTGTAGATGTACGTATATGTATAAATCGAGTGCCGAGGGTCTAATGGATCCCGACGATCGACCGTGCTGCATAGTAGTGTATCGGGGGGGTTCCTTGTTTGGATTTCGCTTCGCGAGACACCCCACGCACGAATATGGCATTGTGTTGAGACTGGGGAGAAGTTTAATCCTTAGTGCTCTAATATTATTAAATGTTTATGGTATATATATTATATATATCTTTCTGTACTGAGGGACTGGCGGATCTCAAAGATCGACCTTGCTGCATAGTAGTGTATCGGGGGGGTTCCTTGTTTGGATTTCGCTTCGCGAGACACCCCACGCACGAACATGGCATAGCGTCGAGATTAGAGTGAAGTTTAGCCCTTAGTACACCTGTTTGACTATCGAGGTTAGATAGTGGTTGGGTATTAGACTAGTTTAGCAGGGTAGCTTGACTAGGATGTTTATAGGGATGCGCTAGGTGTGCACTGTTAGAGGAGAGGTGAGGGGTATCTCATGAGAGTGCGATACCAATTTAAATATGAGATAAAAACTATTTTTCTAAAAATAAAGCATTTATGCACTTGCAAAATATTTTTTAAACATTCGGGCTCTGACCCGTTTGTCTACTCTCCTTTCTTTCTCTATACTGTATATATATAGGTGTCCAGACACAAGGACGCCTGGATGAAAATTCTTTCGAGTCAGACGTCAGCTGCAGCAGCTGTGGATGCGTGCAGGTTTTTGATAGCCACTTCCATCCTTGTACTCTAGATAGGAGGTACTGTATAAACATTCGAGCCAATGGCTCAATTGCATTTATTTATTCTTTCAGTACAACATTCGATATGGTTGTATATTTGAACCGAGTGTTCGGTTATTTTAATTTATTTCAGTTTCATTTACGCATATAATTGTGGATGTTTTAATTTGATCGTAATAAGAGTAGTTAAGTAAAAGTTTTTAACGCTCACCTAATAGGATATTAGTAATTAAATGGACTTTCGACAATGATGCTAAGAATGATCCATATGAGACTCCTGTTTTAATTTAATATTGGAGTGATCGCCCGGTATCTTATTAGGCGGGTTGTCACATATGGTATCAGAGCATCAGGTTCTAGTGTCCTTAGGAATCTGTGCGGACGTACTACGCTTTCAGCGTTGCTCTCGATTTGTTATAGAGCCTCAGGAATAGGATTGTTGATTTCTATTGTGAGATTTCGATCTCCTGCCATATTATAAGATTATAGAAATCTGTTACGCGCTCGTTGAGTATCGTGTGCCGAGCTCGGAGGGAAGCAGGAGTGGAGCTTAGCTGGGCGAGCTGGTAGAAGACGGGGACGAGGATCTTAGTAGATGCCACTCTCCTTGTGGCAAATGCTAAGGACTGTTGCGACGACTACTAAAGTATAGTAGTTATGAGAAACCAAGTACTACTGTGATAGAAAGTGGTACTAAAGTTGGATTTCCCCGTGAAGATAAGGGTTGCAGAGGGATCTTACGGATAGTTCTCACCGTGAGTCCCCATGAATCAGCAGGACGAGAAGAATTCAGTTTTGGGAATTATTCGCCTAAGGTTCAGCCAGGGGCCGACGGTGAATAAAGAGTATTATGG
This sequence comes from Sambucus nigra, assembly GCA_949130495.1. NCBI lineage: Eukaryota > Viridiplantae > Streptophyta > Magnoliopsida > Dipsacales > Adoxaceae > Sambucus > Sambucus nigra. The sequence goes on along the minus strand of OX422215.1, from coordinate 315,866,444 downwards.
CAAAGTGAACCTTGTACCTAAGTGAGTTAGGTGCAATGAATATTAAGTCCTTTCCAAGGAGGATGGGCTCACTAAAGAATGGGTATGTTCGAGGACCCCATGGTTGGACATCCACTCGGGGAAATCGTTATAATGAAATTTTGGTTATGAGTTTTACCTCAATTGAGGAGGTATATTAGGCGTGACTAGATGAAGTCGCGGTATTAGTTAGCCCTAGAATCGTGTGGGTAATTTGAGTTATGGCGGTATCGATAACATTATATCATGTATGCCTATGTGTTGTCCGCAGTAGCGGAGTTTTATTTTTCTTCATTCGCCATAGAGGCGGGTGCTGATATATGGTATATATATATATATCTGGTTAGTGATGCTCGTTTTATATGTCTATACGAGCATGGTGGTATGAGGAGCCTAATACATTATGGTGTATTTTCGGAGCGATAGCAGGCTAAGAATGGCAAGTCTATCGTGTCCATGGTTCCTCGAGGGAACAGGTTATTGTTGCGATGTCTCACCTAGATATAGGTTGAGTTCACCTTCTTTGTTATGGGTTAATGGAACTTCAGTGAGAAGAGGTTTCCTTATCGTGATTTGGGTTTATGGCGACCTTATATATATGATTTAAGGCCGTAGGATTTTCGTTAAGCTGAACATAAAGCTCATTATTGTTTGCGCAAGGACTTAAAAATGAGTGCGAGCGCAGGGTGGTATGACTCTTAGTTAGAGATAGGAGTTCAGATGACCTTTTTGTTGGATTAGGGGATAGGGATATCCCGGTTGCATGTTTAAATGACAGAACTTCATAACCAACGAAGTCAAGGGTTAATGTGTGGAGGGGTTCCTTGTTTGGATTTCGCTTTGCGAGACACTCCACACATGACTCTTAACGGCATCGGGAGTGGGGAGCTGTTATGGGATGCAAGGATGTTGATTTTGTGGAAAGGTCCTATAGTGTGGATGAACCACTATAGGCTATGAGCCACATGATGTTGATATAGTTATGGAGATATTGTGCTATGGAAAAGCACTAAAGTGGTCCCCTCGCCACAAGTGGGTGGTTGAGGTTGGACTTAGAGAAATTTGTTTGAGGATAATAACCAGCCTTAATGAAAAGGCAGACTTTGAGAAGATAAATTTTGGGTACTATGTTCGTGACACTTTTTACAGAAAGTGGGCACTTCGATTGATTAGGTTTCCTTCTGTATGGGCGGAAGGATAAGATAGTAGGAATGCGTTCATAGGATAGCCTTGTAGGATTTAGGAAGTCCCGCCTATGTGCCTTGGGTCGCTATATCTCGATGACCGACTACGCGAGGGAGTAGTGTAACGGGAGGGTTCCTTGTTTGGATTTCGCCTTGGCGAGACGTCCCACGCATGAAACCAAGAAATTTTCGGGAGTTGAGAGAGGCCTTGGGCACTAGGGACATACTTAGGATTATATTAGTTTCGCGTAGATAGGGTGACGCATAGATTATAGCCTTGTTAGGATGTAGGTTCGCTAGAGTTAGCAGCGCCGAGGTTAGGAGTTGGAATTTCACGGGTTGGAAGGACCCATAGGTGAGTATTACACCGAGGAAAGGATACCCTTATTGGGAGAGAGTGTTACGTGTCAGACGTTCGTTACGAATGTGCAGATGTGCACAAGTTAGGAAGGTGTAGGGGCACCTTGGTAAGTTGGTTTATATACCGCCTGAAATAGAATGGGCGTAGTATATAAGGTTGAAATTCATGTCGATAGGCATTATAGATGATGGGTATTATGTGACATATAAGAGTCACTTTGCAATTGTGGTAGTGGTGTAACATATGGTTGGGAACCATTGGGTTAGTATTGTTTCCCTTGAGGTATTAGGATTTGGAGTGATCCTAGGATTGGTGGTGTAGGTCGTATCTGAATTTCGAGGACGAAATTCCGTTGTAAGGGGGGGAGTATGTAACAACCCGTCCTTTTGGAGACCATTAAATTCCATAATTGGATATAAATTGGAATTTGTGGAATTTTCCTAAATAGTAAATTTTGGGATTTTCGAGGATTGAATGATTTTCGATGGGTGCTGTAATTATTTTTGGGACTATATAGGTCGAAATATTTTAATTATATGTCGTCGTTGAGTAAAGCGACACGAGGTAAGATTTTTAATTGGAAAACCCGCATTTAATTATTTTGGGTTGGAATAGTGATTTGCGGTCAAGTACCTCGGATGGGAATTTCGACTGCGCCATAATTCTCGGAATGTCCGAGATAGTCGAAAAAGAGTGTCCGATTGTCGAAAATGAGTTTCGGGTAATTTTAGAGGTAAAAGTAACTCGTATTTGGGTAAACGAGTCGTTTTAGGGTTTTAAGGGTTTAAAACTCTTTTCTCCTTATAAAAGGAGGAAGAGAGGGAAAGAAAAGAAAGAAAGAAAAGAGAGAGAAGAGAGAGAGGAAGAAGAAAAGAGGAGGAAAAGGGAGATCTCGGGCAAACTCCGTCGGATTCGACTCGAGGTCGTCGGATTTTATCCACGAGGCAAATGTTTACTTGCTTTATTTCATTTGCTGCAATCCTCTCATATCACTTTTGGTATAAACATGATTTTAGGGTTAGAACCCTTAAAATAAATTGGGTAAAAGTTGATTATGAGTTTACACATTGATGTAGTGTAAACTCTTAATGATTTTTAGTATCAAAACTATGTTAATGGAGTATAAAATGGGTTGAAATGCTAAGTTGGGGTTTTTTATGGTTTTAGGGTTTAAAACTAAGAGAAATGATTTAATACCCCAAATTAATTGATGTGTTAGTTGTAAAACATAGATTAGATGTTAATTGAGTTGTTGGGTGAGGTTAGAACCAAAAAAAATGGAGAAACATTGAGTTTGGGATTTTGGTAGGGACAATGAATAGTAACCCGTAAGCTTGTGGGGTTATTTTGACTAGGAAAATTATTGATTTAGTTTTCGGCCAAAACACGAAAGTTGTATATTTTTTTGATACGGTCGCGTGGGCGCCGACCGCGTATTTTTCTGATTTTTCTACGATTTGATATGATTTTTACAAGATGACAGCTCCCGGTTGAAAGTACCAACTCGGAAATCAAATCGGGAATTGGAAAAATAAAGGCTAGAAATTATTGTGTAGATGTTTGGGATGATTTTTGGTGTAGAGTAGAAATCATGAAAATGAATTTGGATTAATTTTTGGGTATTTTGGAGTTTGAGAAATCGCCCAAACTGTGACCCTCGAACAGGCCGAATCGATTCGGATACAGGCCGAATCGATTCGCCTAAGGGGAATTGGGTTTCTGCAATGGGCCGAATCGATTCGGGTACAGACCGAATCGATTCGCCATTTACAGACCTGTTTGCAGAATACTTTCCGAATCGATTCGGATTGGGAACCGAATCGATTCGCCCATCCGAATCGATTCGCTAAAGGGGCGAATCGATTCGCTTAGGCCAAAATTTCTAGTTTTCTCCCTTTAAGAGTATGGGGAGTTGAATTACCATTTGGGATTTTTATGGGGATTCCTAAATAAGGGTTTTGAGGATAAATAAACCTTTAAGAGATGATTGAGGTAATTAGTATTGAACAAAGTAAGGAAATCTTTGGGATTAATGGTCATCGCTATATATAGTTGGCAAATATGGCCATTTATGTATATTCAAGGATGAATATATGGTATATGTATATACTATGTGATTAAAGTATATATATGATATGATGAAAATGATTTTGAAAATAATATATAAATGTTTTCAAAATGGAAAGACAAATGATTTTCATAAATAATAAAAATGAGGATACACACCTCTCTAAATCGCTATCATAAGGGAAGTTGCGTTCGTATGGTGAAGCCCCCTGGCTAATGATCCAGGGTGGATATAGTCCTATAGGCCATGTGAGCGTTTGTTGTTATATTTTCTGCGCTGGTTAGGAGATTCCGGGTGTGGTCTTGACTATCCCGCAGGCACATGGTCGCTTCCCGACGTCTTTCGATATAGGATCCCAGGTTGTCTTGGAGGCCCTGGAAGATGATAGCCATTTAGGGGCGCGCACAGTGGAGAAATCCGGACGGGCGGTCTTAGAACGCGTTTATTAAAGCAGTTCATAATAATGGATTTGCTTTAATTACATTTCCTGGATATAGTAAGGGAAATGGGTTATATTATTTGGCTTCGGTAACACTTTCCGGATGGAAGAAGGGATGTGGAAGCATATGTCATGATCAAAGCATTTTTATGATAATGAAAATGTCTTTGAATACATTTCCTGAGTATAAAAAGGGAAATGGGATAATTGATAAAGGAAAAACATTTTTATGTTAATAAAATTGGCTTTCAAAAAGTATATGATTTGTTAAAGCAATTCATGATAATGAATTGGCTTCTATAAATACATTTCCTGGATATGAGAAGGGAAATGAAATTTTTTGAAATGAAAAGGATAAGTATTTATAAATACTATATATATCAAGTAATCCTCAGTCCGGGAGATATTATCCGGGCGTATATTGTAGATGTACGTATATGTATAAATCGAGTGCCGAGGGTCTAATGGATCCCGACGATCGACCGTGCTGCATAGTAGTGTATCGGGGGGGTTCCTTGTTTGGATTTTGCTTCGCGAGACACCCCACGCACGAATATGGCATTGTGTTGAGACTGGGGAGAAGTTTAATCCTTAGTGCTCTAATATTATTAAATGTTTATGGTATATATATTATATATATCTTTCTGTACCGAGGGACTGGCGGATCTCAAAGATCGACCTTGCTGCATAGTAGTGTATCGGGGGGGTTCCTTGTTTGGATTTCGCTTCGCGAGACACCCCACGCACGAACATGGCATAGCGTCGAGATTAGAGTGAAGTTTAGCCCTTAGTACACCTGTTTGACTATCGAGGTTAGATAGTGGTTGGGTATTAGACTAGTTTAGCAGGGTAGCTTGACTAGGATGTTTATAGGGATGCGCTAGGTGTGCACTGTTAGAGGAGAGGTGAGGGGTATCTCATGAGAATGCGATACCAATTTAAATATGAGATAAAAACTATTTTTCTAAAAATAAAGCATTTATGCACTTGCAAAATATTTTCTAAACATTCGGGCTCTGACCCGTTTGTCTACTCTCCTTTCTTTCTCTATACTGTATATATATAGGTGTCCAGACACAGGGACGCCTGGATGAAAATTCTTTCGAGTCAGACGTCAGCTGCAGCAGCTGTGGATGCGTGCAGGTTTTTGATAGCCGCTTCCATCCTTGTACTCTAGATAGGAGGTACTGTATAAACATTCGAGCCAATGGCTCTATTGCATTTATTTATTCTTTCAGTATAGCATTCGATATGGTTGTATATTTGAACCGAGTGTTCGGTTATTTTAATTTATTTCAGTTTCATTTACGCATATAATTGTGGATGTTTTAATTTGATCGTAATAAGAGTAGTTAAGTAAAAGTTTTTAACGCTCACCTAATAGGATATTAGTAATTAAATGGACTTTCGACAATGATGCTAAGAATGATCCATATGAGACTCCTGTTTTAATTTAATATTGGAGTGATCGCCCGGTATCTTATTAGGCGGGTTGTCACAAAATAGTGACGGGAATATGTTATATATTATGGGATTTAATGGAATAATTACCAGTGTTTACCGAGTAGGGTACGGTTAGAAGTTTCATATAAATTGGAATATAAAGTGGACGAATGTTAATTTAAGGTTAGGACCAGTAGAAGAGGGACTTGGGATTACTAAGATAACCTTACAAACTAGTGGGTGACTTAGTAACCTTATGAGGTAGGTTTAATTATTCGGACTTATACGATGAGAGTTGTTGCGCTAAACATATTACGTGGAATATTTGGGATGAAACTATAATACGTATGAGACTTAAGATATAGGGGTAGTGTATACCTATATTAATGTGATGATTACCTTAGTTGTGTAATTACTTAGTATCTGGATTATTATGTGTATGACATGCCTACCATACTTGCTATCACGGGAGGTTGATTTTCGAAAAAGGACCATCTTATCTTTGTGTGCCTTCGGAGGGATTTAGATTGGTAGCTTAAGGACATAGGACTGTGAATGACTTATTTGTGAGTTGATAACCCAGCTCACCATGGGAGCGTAGGTACGTGCGTGACCTATGGATATGTTAATTATGTTCCCCTCCAATATGTGTGATTTGTATTGAAATGGTTCCTGAGCGATTCAGAATGCATGATCCTTATGTACATGATGTACTTGAATTTTATAGCAGAGTATGCGTTCACCGCAGCTTAGCCTAGGGGTGCCATATATGTATATATGTACTGAGAGTGATTTATATATGTACTTGTGTCTAGTTCACCCTTGCTTAGTAGATATGAACGACTAAGATATTTAAATGGGTTAAAAATGTGAAAATTTATAATAGCACTTGAGATAAGAAATTTGATTAATATAAATGTCAGATATAAATATGACTTGTTTAAGTAATACAAGTAGGCACCCTATATTAGAATGTGAAAGCAGGAGTTAGTATGGACTAGTTAGATAGTGACATAACTAGGATGGGTTAAGGGTATGCGTTAGGCGTGCACATTAGTTGAGGGGTGAGAAACTCATGTAAGAGTACGCAACTAACATGTATACAATATTTATTTTTTAATGCAATTAAACACTTACTATTTTTAAACTGTTTTCACATCGGTCTCTAACCCGTTTTCTTCAAATCTATTTTGTTTTGTAAAAATATTTTAGGTGAACAACTAAAAGGATGACAAGCATAGGAATTCCATTCTGATGACGTGTTTTAGCTACTATGTAAGCTACAAGATCTGAGTATTAGACGCCTCCAAATTTATCCTTGGTTCCTTCAGAGTCATTCATATCAGTTAGGGCATATTTTTCATTCTTATTTAGAGATTGTAGATATAGATTTTCATTATTTCAGATGTTTGTTTATTTATTTAGACTCTTATATTCAGATTTTATTTACTCCGGTATTATTATCATTGGATTGTTTACTTGAGGCACGGTTATTTCATTTCGTTGGTTATTCTTATGAGATTTGTTTATGCGATTGACTGATAATGATTTAATTACTTGGTTAATTGTTAATTTAATTAATAAAATTTGGCATCTCTCTATTTTAAATATTAGATGGCTAGTAAGTAACTAATTATTTTCGACGGTGATGCTAAGACTGAACCAACTTGATATTCCGTGTTAGTTTAATAAAGGAGTAGCTACCCGATATTTAATTAGTAGGAGTGTCACGGGAGTAAGATAAGAGATGATGGGATTGATGGGGAAGATGAAAAGTGAAGAGAGAGAAAATGGAGTCTGATTAAGATTGATGGGTTTGTGTGAGTATATAGTGTAGGTGAGGTTTATATTGTCTAGGGTGTATGTTGAGGAGTGTTTTAGGTGTACGTGAATGTAGGGGGACTAATGAGTGTGTCTGTGTGTGTGTGTGGGGGGGGGGGGGGGGGGGGGGGTTATTTTATTATAAAAGAAAGTACATATATATATATAGATATTTAAAATAACTCAAACACATATATAAAATATAAAAAAACTCTTAATAAAATAAAATTAAAAATTAAAATTATACTAAAATACACCGTTTAAAATATTATAGAACGTAGTAAGAAAATGAAATCTAAATTCCTCCTCATTCTAAGAGTATCCAGGTAGAGTATCCACATAGATTAAGAGATTATTATTGCATCTAAAAATTTAGGTGTATAATAAATTAAATACGATAATATATGAAAATACAAGTGAATGTGAATAACACAACTCACACAAGTCATGATTTTCACACAAACACGACATGAGACAAATATTTGCCAAAATATCCTCACACGAACCTGACACGAATAAGACATATCATGTTAATTGGTTTTTATTGTGTCCTGCCTAAAATTGTTACCCTTACATCTGGTTCCTTATTTTTAATTGGTCACCAAACCAGTCCAAGAAAATTTTGGACTTTGTTGGATTAATGAGCCTCTTTCAATTACTGAATGCCTAACTCTCACTTCCAAAAAAACAGGGCAATGAGTACCACTTCACCCTATTCAATGGCTATATTTTTAAAAAGAATATTCAATACAGCTTACGTTATAGTTCATGCCAAAATTAATAGTCACTTACTTATTCATAACAACCCAACCTATGTGTATATGTATGTATGTTTATTTTTTTCTTACTTTCTACACTATTAAGAATGGTGATATTTTATTATTCACAAGAGACTAATCTACCAACAGTTAATTTACATGTTATTCTATTTCATGTTTTCATTTGATTTAGAAGTCAAAAGTAATGTCAATATTTCATGGTAGTTTATTTTATGATTTTTTATTCTCAAGTCACAAGTCATCTCAATATTTGTTAGATGACATTTTCATGCTATAATGAACATGTATGAGATACTATAATCCAACTTAATAGTTATCATGTTAAAGTATCTCAATATATGTACGATGTACTTTTCACCCAAGTATTTTTCTTTTTTAAAAATTTATTTTTATTTATTTTGTTTCTCATTTTGAAATTTTCATAATCCACATATTTTTATTATTTTATTCTTCGACTATGAGTATATACTAATTTTATGGAAAAAATTACAACAAAAATATTTCATGGTAGGAATTTATGCCTTCTCATATTGGTTGCTTTAACTTATGGTTGGTTCCACTGTATTTTGAATAAATATTATAGTACGCCCACGCATCGCGCGTATTACATGATAGTGATATATGAATATGCAATCAATCATATTAAGTTTAATGAAAGTGAGATGAATTGCCATATTAATTGTAAGAATGCATATTCGAATTATGTTCAAGAGAAAGTGAGTTAAATTTCAACGATCTTTTAACTTCTGATTCTATCTAGAATGCATAGTGATAAGTAAAAAATTTTGAACTTCCAATTCAGTCAGTTTATGAGCTTGATCATGACTTTTGATCAGTCAAATAGTTCAAGATGATATCGTTTCCAGGTTAATTGTCTTTAGTGTATATATATATATATATATATATATATATATATATATATATATATATATATATATATATATATATATATATATATATATATATATATATATATATATATATATATATATATATATGCTTCTAGTTTGAACCTACTATACTTGAAGTGTTGGTTTCATGTAACTAAAGATAGCACATTAAGAAAGTAAGTAATAACCTGTGAGTAGATGACTTGCACAAATCACTATAGAAAAACAATTTGAGTTTTTCGTTCTTCAAATGTTTTATCTATTTATTGAGGAACTAAAAATCATTTTTAATTGACTTTTGTGTTTTTCCTCATGTGTTCTCTCTCTCTCTCTCTATATATATATATATATATATATATATGTGTGTGTGTGTGTGTGTCCATTGCCTCGGTTGTTTGACAACTTATTGATTTGTTTAATTTTACTAACATGATATCTTGTTTTCTTTACTAATTATTAAGTGGTGGTGGGTTTGTCATGGTTTTTATGCATACGAAAACACATTGTGGTTTAATTGAATGGAAGGCTGAACAGATATGGGATCATTGCTCTAGAATTATAACAGGTCAATCATGGGTTTTCTTGAGATAAACGAATATATTCTAGATTGTTAATATAAATGAATCTCTCTTAATCCGCTTTTAGTTTTCTCTGTATAATATCTCTAACCTTATATGGAAATAGGTGACTCTACAGAAAATAAATTCGTCCCAGACTCAAGAGAATATTGAACCTTAAGTTGTTTCTCTTTCTCTTAAGGAAAAACAAATTCATCTGACGATCGTCATGCTAAAGTTGTTAGTTCTCTCAAGGGGAAAAATCTTCTAAGGAGAAGCGTTAATTTGTAGTTGTTGATGGTGTTATACTGGAATGTCAATAATGTATCAAGTGTTATCGTCACGTGGACCCTCTTTGCGAATTAAAAGGCAGTAAACCCTTATTTACCTTATATCAATTTTTATTTACTATCGGGGCAAAAAAAAAAGGTGTGATTCTAGTTTCTATTATGACTTTTTATTATATAGGCATATAGCAAGTCTAATATTTAGCAGTCTAATCTAATGATGTATGCATGGTTTAGATAGAGTTTTTCTACATTTCTCCTCTATTTTGTATAGTGTTTGGAGGCTCTTAGATTGTAGGAGTGCTAATTGATGGTCTTTTTGCTTGCTCCCTATTGTTTGGTTGTATACATTCTGTATACGGGTTTGTCCACCAAGGGATTAAAAAAAGAAAAAGTAAAGAAAATTTATCAAAGTTACACAGACAGATAACACGGTTATTCACAAGATGTATTTGATAACATATCAAAGATTTACAATCAATGGAAAAGATAAAAGAGGGTCTAGGGTTTCATATTAACATAAACTATAATACAATACAATGAGAAGAAGGAAAGAGAATGTATGACCTACTGCAATCATCTAAAAATAAAAGAGAAAATACTAAAATACCCTTAATGATAAATAAAACTGTAATATAAAACTCTAGTATCCCCCCTCAAACTCACGATGCTGCAGAGAGAAGCATTGAGAGTTTGCTAACCAAAAAATGAAAACGCTGAACTGGATTAGATTTCGTAAACAAAACAACTATTTGTAAGGAAGAAGAAACAAAAGGCAAAGTGATGATGCCATGCGTAAGATGATGACGAGTGATATGATAATCAATCTCGATGTTCTTAGTCCTCTCATGAAAACTCGAATTGTGAGCAATCTGAATAGCGCTCTTATTATCACAGTACATAGGAGTGGGCTGAGAGAGAGAGAGAGAGAGAGAGGGACACCCATATCTGCAAGTAACTGATGTAGCCAAACAACCTCACGAGTACTAAAAGCCATAGCGCGATACTCAACTTTCATGGAAGACACATAAATAATAGCTTGCTTTTTACTCTTCCAAGAAATAAGAGAATCGTTCAGAAATACAAAAAATCTAGTAACTGACTTACGATCAACAGGATCATCGGCCCAATCAGCATCAGAGTATGCACGTATCGCCAATGAAGAAAATGAAGGAAGTAAAAGATTCTAAAAGAGGGTGCCTCTCAAGTATCACAATATATGATGAACAACTGCCCAATAGTCCATAGTAGGGGCAGTAGCAAATTGACTAACAACATAGACCGCGTGAGCTATATCTGGATGAGTAATAGAAACATAAACTAAGTTTCCCATAATAGTGCGATATAAGATAGGATAAGGTAAAAGAACACCATCATATGGGGAAAGATGAACATTAAGCTCTAGAGGGGTATCAGTAATCTTAGTATCAGTGAGGCGAGCACACTCAAGAATGTCCCCGGTGTACTTAGACTGTGAGAGAAGATAACCCTTTGGAGAATGAGCTACCTCAATACCCAAAAAGTAACGTAGGGAACCCAAATCCTTCATCTCAAAATAACTAGATAATTCAGACTTCAACGTTATAATTCCATCAATAACATCCCCAGTAATAATTATATCAACAATATATAGAGAGACCAGAATACGACCACCCGAGGTGCATCGAATAAAGAGATTTGAATCGTGCTCACTTGGAAGGAATTCAAGAGAGGTAATCATGGTAGAAAACATCTCAAACCAAGACCGTGGTGCCCGCTTGATACCATAGAGGCCTTCTTGAAGCCTACAAACTTCATTAGAACCATGAGGAACACCCGGATGAGGAGTCATATAAACTGCTTCATGAAGATCATCATTTAAGAATGCATTTTTAACATTTATCTACGATATATGCCACTGACGGATAGATGCAACAGCAATAAGAGTACAAATAGTAGTCAATTTGGCAACATGAGCAAAGGTCTCGTCATAATCCATACCATATTCCTGAGAAAAACCCTGAACAACCAATCTTGCTTTGTACCGCTCAACAGACCCATCTGACCTGGTTTTGATTTTATATACCCAACGAGATCCAATTGCCTGCTTACCAGTAGGTTAGGGGACCAAACTCCAAGTATATGTCTGATGTAAAGAAGACAGTTCCTCAGCAATAGCCTGCTGCCAAAGAGGATCAAGATATGCCTCTCAATAAGATAAAGCCTCAGAGAGGCAGTGAACACAGGTTAGAAATGAAGAAAAAGAATTAGAATAACAAGAATAAACAAAATCTTGAGATTGAGTGGTCTTGCGTGGATATTTTGGATAGTGAGAAGGATATTTCATCGTTTCAGTGGGTGCTTGGGTTGCTACACAAAAGGGGGAGCATCAAGAACATCAAATGGCAAAGTACGTGTATGAGTAGAAATGATAGGAGAAGAAGAAACATGGGGTGGCACGCTATCAGTGGTGCAAGATGGTTAAAATTTCACACTCTCATCATTATCATAGAATGGATCAATACTGAAGAGATCAAATTTAGTGAGTTCATGAGGGCTATCCGTAATAGAAAAGAAAGGGATATGCTCAAGAAACACAACATAGCGAAAGACATATAAGTTTTTAGTAACTAGATCATAAGAACGATATCCCTTTTGACCCTCACTATAACCAATAAAGACACAAATACATGACTTTGGAGATAATTTGTTACGTTCCACATGAGGTCGAAGAATAAAACAAGTACAACTAAACACTTTTAAGGAAGAATAATCAGGGGCAAACCCATAAAACTTTTCAAAAGGTGACAAACCTGAGCAATGAGAGGTAAGAATCTTATTAATTAGATTGACAGCAGTAAGGACGGGCTCTACCAAAAACTCACTTGGGACATATGCGAACAATAAAAGAGAGCAAGAAGTTTCAATAATGTGCCTATGTTTCCTTTTGACAACACCATTTTGCTCAGGAGTGTCAGTACAAGATGATTAGTGAATAGTTCCATCTAAATCAAGCAACTCACTGAATTTCTTAGAAGTATATTCCTTACCCAAATCGTATCTAAAACATTTGATAATAGTAGAATGTTGAGTTTTGACAAAGGCACAAAATTTATTAAAAATATTAAAAAAAAATCGAATGTCGTTTCATAAGAAAAACCCAATAGTAGCACGTATAATCACCAATAAATGAGACATAATATCGAGACCCTCCTCTTGTAATAATAGGAGAGGGTCCCCACACATCATAATGAATAAGATCAGGGAAAATACTTCTATTAAACGATAAAGCTTAAAATTTTGCAAGTTTGCAACCGCTATAATAAGAGATATCATGATAATGCAAATTTCCTAAATTTCCTGTAGAATCCTAATATTTTAATCGTGACCTTGAGACATGACCAAGAAAAGAGTGCCATAAATAAAAGATAGACGAATATGAACTCAAACGAAAGGATGACAAGTCAACACTGGAAGCTGCAACCATTGGTACATTAAGTTTCTCCATGATGTACAATCTCCCCTGCCTATGGCCTATCCCAATCACCTTCTGAGACTGTGGGTCCTGCATATGACAAAAGGTAGAAGAAAAGGAAACTGAGCAACCAACATCACATACTTAACCAATAGAAATAAGATTCATTGAAAGCTTAGGAATGTGGCAAACATTAGAGAGAGATAAGTTGGGTGAGTCAATAGTCCCAACACCCGTTGAGGGCATGGGAGTACCATCAGTAGTCATAATGGGCAATGAATAAGTGGGATAAAAATAACCAAAAGAGGAAAAATTTGGTGACATGTGATTAGAAGCATCGGAGTCTAGAATCCAAATACCTGAGGACTTACCTAGTGAAGAGATGGACATGGCGTGAGGCTGTGTTATGAGAAACTTTTGAAACTTCTCAGTAAGAGACGACATGGATGGAGTTGATGATGAAGAACACGATGCGAAACAGTCTGATGGTGGTACAACTGTTGCAGTATTAGGATGTGAAGGCCTATATAAACATTACTGAGATTGGTTGTTGGATTTCCAAGTAGCAAACTACCGCTGAGGTGGTCGAATATTTGATTGTTGTTGTTGTTGTACTCGTAACTTAGGGCACTGAGACTTCCAATGACCCTTCTCCTTACAGTAGCTACATTCATCACTTGCAACTCTCGAATAAGGCTTATTCCGATTACTGGAAATTGGCCGAGAGGAGGCTGTGAGAACAGATAGATTAGGGTCCGAAGAAATTACCTTCCCTGACTGAGTCTTGAGACGAATCTCCTCGGCTAAAAACTCATGAAAAATGGAATCAATAGTCGAAAGTGGGATATAATGAAGAATCGACCCACGAAGACCCTCAAAATCATCACGCAATGCCATCAAAAACTGAACCAGATATTGTTCCTCCCTATTGGGAATATACAGTGCAAAGGTCCGCAAGTCAGCTAACTCTGTGAGAGCCTACTGATCCCAAAGATCCGTCATAGCAGAATAGAATTCCTGGATACTCAATTTTTTTTTGCTCAAGAGCCCAAATATCGCACTCTAACTGGTACTTTTTTACGAAATTAGATACAATCTTCCTAAATGATCCCAAACATCCTTTGTATAATCATACTTAGCCAACTGCATACCTATAGAAGGTGCAACGGAGTTATTGATCTAAGTGATGATTTTCGAGTTGTTTGCTTCCCAACCATCCAAAAACTTTGCATATTTTTCAACGTTCGTCTTATCATTAGGTTTACTCAAATCTCCATTAATGTAACCCCAAAGCTTCTTCCCCTTTAAAAAATTCTTCATAACATAACTCCAATACGTATAATATTTTCCATCTAATCTGACACTAATCGATTGCAGTGAATCATGTCTTTCACAACCCATTCCGAAAATAAATAATCAAATAGCACCCAAACAGAACCAAGTCGAACGAACTAAATAATTAATCGAACAAGCAGGAGGTAAAACGATCATTAATACCTTCGAAATAGTCAAGCAAGTAGAAAAGAGGGACTAGGGTTTCATATTAACATAAACTATAATACAATACAATGATAAGAAGGAAAGAGAATATATGACATACTACAATCACCTAACAATAAAAGAAAAAATACTAAAATACCATTATTGCCAAATAAAACTGTAATATAAAACTCTAATAGTATTATGATATATTTTTGGTCGAGATCACAAGTAAAATGCTACACTTATGAAAGAAAATAGTTTAAGTAAAACATATTGTAGAAGTACTACTTTCAGTTCGAATAGTTTTTGATGAGGCTTAGTCTTATATGGTAGGAGTATTGGCTAGTGTTTCTTGTGATTGATGAATTTTATGTACTGAAGAAAATATTTTGTGGAGTCTGAATAGTGTGTGAATATGGGATAAACTAAAAAAAATCTCAATTATTTTAAATTTAATTTTTATGTTTTGGTTAAAATATAGTTGATTGGAGGGTAACTAAAGACTTTTGTATACAAAATTATTTATATAAAAATGTGCAACCTAATTGTAGTTAGTTTACATTACCATAATGTCTAACAAAATAAAGAAAATTACAAAATGGAGAATGCCATTAAAATAAGTAAAGGAAATACACACACACACACACGTACATATATATATATATAATCACACATTTATGTCATAGAGGAATTTGTTTTCTCCGTAATATATTTTGCTTCGTTTGGGTTACGCTTGCAAAACTTTATATGGTAGTGTCTGGTAAAAAAACTTCCCTATAAATGTTTGGTCATATCCTTTAATTCAAGATATCATGTGAATTTTTTATGGAAATTCCATCCCCATATACTTTTGTTATAGAAGATGAAATAGGACATTATGTTTCTATTTAACTATTATTAAGTTACTAATGAGATATATTACATATGAACTGGTTATATGCTCCTTCTGGTTCTAATCATCTATTAATGAGTTGAGTGTTTTGTTATTTGATGAAAAAGCTAAATGTTTAATTATCTCAAATTCTGAAGAAAAATTTTCTTCTCCACATATCTAATCTTTTAGATTTATAATGTATTTATTATAATGTGGTGGACAAAGAGGTATACCGTGCAATCTTTTAGCATCGAGCGTAATGAGAAGATCATGTGCTAAGTCATAGTCCGGTGATAAAGCAATGCAGCTTCTAGAGTGAAATTAGCTGTACTTTGTCTAATGACATTAATTAAACTTTGGTCTCTGGTTGAATTATGAAATATATGATAAATTACATTGCCTCGTGCATATAATTTTTGTTGTATATATAATAAAATATTGTTATTTTACTATAAATTTATGTCCATGATCACTATTTTCATAGTGCTCTTGCAATGGAATCTCATATTGGATGTGAATTAGAGCGATTCCATTGACTCGCCGGTTACACTACTGACAAAGAAGTTGATCCTCAATTTGAAACCTCCATCGAAAGGGAATGTAGAGAGACTTTTCCATCCATAGTGCTCTTGTGTATTGAACAACAACAAAATTAGAATCTGGATTGCAAGAACTTTAGGTGGCATTTTCGACCTTAAACATATCAAGCATCCATGAGTGTTGGAAATTTTTGCATTCATGTTGTTTTTAATTTTCCAACGGTGTGTATTTTTACCTATTTGTAAATTACGAATGTTTGTAATGTCTAGGATTTATATACTTATATGATCAAAATACAACAGGAATTGTGATGTAAAATTAGTGATTTAATTGATTGTTTCTTTATTTCTCTATTATTTATTCTGCTTATCTTGTCAGTTTATGTTCATCTAATGATTTGAATATAAATGGTACAAGAGTGTTAGTCTAGGTTTTGGTTGTGTTATAAACCATGTTTTATTTGTTGTTCATGATCTTTCAAGGTTATGTTGGTTGGATTTATTATGGAGGGTGGTGGCATGTGGTGGATAATTTTTTTTAATATTTAAATTTATGTAACAGTTTATAACACTTACAAAAGTAACATTTTTTTCTTGAATATTACTATTTAAAAGTGTTTTGATCCGTTATAAAAAAGTTACATTTTTTTCAATTACAAGTGTTGTAACCGTTGCAAAACAAACGCTTATTAAACTTTTCAATGGTTTTGAACACTTGCAAATGAAAATTTTGCAAGTGCTTAAAACACTTGAAAAAATTTCATTTGCATGTCTTCCAAACTGTTGAAATTTTTTCTATAAGGGTTATCAAGAATGGACATCCGTTTTTAATAAACCTTTGCCAATACCATTTGCAATGGTTTTAAGTACTTGCAAAAAAATTGCAACACTCTAATTTGCAAGTGTTTAAAACACTTGCAATTTCCATGTTTTGGTGTAGTGCCAATGTGGGTAAGGTAAATGGTTAGGTTGTGTTTGGACTAGGCTGACCCCTATTTTTTTAATCTAAAATGTAGTTACATATTTTCATAAAATAAACTTCACCAAAACTAAATTTTTTAACGATAGAGGTAGTATTTTCATAAAATTAAAACATAGTATAAGACTCAAGACTAATTTTTCAATCATAGAAATTATATATAAAGCATAAAATAACATATCTTATTTATTTGGATCATAAACTAAAAAGTCTCTTTTACGAGAACAACGATATGTCTAAATTATTAGTGCCTCCAAAAAAGTCAAAAATTTTAGTGATGGTGTAACGTTTCAATTTGAATAACCAGTAGGAGCCATTGACCTATGTGTATTCGAGGCGGAGTTGGAAGATGATGGGAACGGTGTGGAAAACTGGGTTGAGGATATGATAGGTGCGTTTGGTAAAATTTTGGAGTGTCATTCAAAGGGCATTAGAAGAAGGCGTGGAAGTTGTTCAAGAAGGAAGCGGAGGGGGTGTAGAGAATGGAGGGGAGGGTGGAGATATTTTGGAAGGGAAAATCAAAAAGAGAGAGAGAGAGGGAGAGAGAGAGAGAGAGAGAGAGAACATAGAAGGTTTTAGTGGTCCATTAATTTTGAGGGAAGAAGGGTAGGAAGATGGAGGGCATGAAAGAGGGTGAAGAGAGTTGTCAATGACATTGCGTATCATTTCATGGAATGTTAGGGGGCTCAACGACCTTGACAAGAGAAATATTATTAGACGAGAGATTTATTTGTGGAGACTGGATGTTTTATATTTGCAGGAGACCAAAATTAGTAATATGACTAGAGAAATGGCTCCAAGTATTTAGGCTGAGGTCATTAAGTGGAGTGGCGTAATCTTAATTCTTGTGGTGCATCGGGGGTGTGTCGATTTTGTGGGATAATAGAGAAGTGTAGATAATGGATAGCCTTGTTGTCAACCATTATTTGTCTTGTTTATTTAGGGGAACGAAATATGGGTTTATGTGGAGATTTTGGGGGGTGTATGGACCGATGGATGACATTATTGGATATGACATATGTGAAGAGTTAGGAGGGGTAATGGAGTGTGGAGGGTCCCTTGGTGGCTTAGTGGGGATTTTAATATTTATCTTTTTATGGGGGAAAGTAGTAGAGGGAGAAGGTTAACAAGACCAATGAGTGAGTTTTCAGAGTTCATTAATGACGTGGAGTTAGTTGACATGCCACTAGTGGGAGGTTTTTTTACCTGGTTTAGTAATTGGGAGACACCTTTGTGGTCTTGATTGGATAGTTTTACAGTGTTAGTGGAATGGAAGTATCACTTCCTAGGAGTGGTGCAATTAGGATTATCTAGAGTAATATCTAACCAATTTTGATTTTATTGGAGTGCGAATGGGTGTCGAGGGGCAGGATCCCTCTTAGATTTGAGAATATGTGGTTGAAAACTAGGGCTTTATAGAGATAATGAGGGTGCGGTGGGATATCTACCAAGTGGAGGGCAATATTGGTTTTGTATTTGACAAGAAGCTTTCTCTTCAGAAAGAGGTCCTATAAAGGTGGAATAAAGATATCTTCAAAAATATGAGGGAATTCATTGTTAGAGGATTAAGGAGATAGATGAGAAGGAAGGTATATGAATTTTGTCTACAGAGGACTAGTTTAGTTGGGAGGAGAAGAAGGGGGAAGTGGGAAGAAAAATGATTTAGTATGAGATTACTTAGAGACAAAAAACATGAGTGTTGTAGCTGAAGGAATGAGATAAGAACACCAAGGTTTTCCCTAGAAGAACTAACTCCTTCCGTAAATTTAATCATATATGAAAGGTAGTGTTTGATGGGGTGGAGTTTACATAAGAGGTTTAGATTAAGGTAGCGTTTAAGGAGTTTTATTAATATTTATTCACAAAATAGGAGGAGTGTATAGCCATATTATACATGTTGGAGTTCAGGGTTATTATAAGGGAGATTAGTGAGGATTTGGAGAGACCTTTATGAACGAAAATTTGGTAATAGAGTCTAAGTCTATGAAGGGTGATAAGGCTCAGATGACAAATGGATTCTCGATCGCGTTCTTATAGTTTTGTTAGTCGGTGGTGTGTGAATATATTCTAAACTTTTTATGGAATTCCATGAGACGGGTATATTTCAGCAAAGCTTGAATGCTTGTCTTAGTTCTTTGATCCCTAAGTTGGAGGGGTGGTGGATGTGAGGGACTTCTAGTCAATCAGTTTGGTAGGAAGTATCTATAAGTTATTAATTAATATGTTGTATGTCAAATTGAGGAAGTTGTTAAACACCATTATTTTGAGACTCATAATGCTTTTGTTGGGGGGAATCTTGGAGGCAACATTGGTGGAAAATGAATGTGTCGAAGGGATATTGAGAAGTGGTGTTCTAGGCGTAGTATGAAAACTTTAAATCGATAAGCAATATGATCATGAAAATTGGCATTTTGTTACTTTATTTTCTTGAGAGGATGAGGTTTGGGCAGATATGGCATTTATGGATAGACATATGCATTTCCTCTATTAGGTCTTTAATGTGAGTGAATGGGTCACCAAAAGGGTTTCTCCTTAGTTCTCGAGGTTTACATTAGGGGCACTCTCTCCATTCCTCTTTATTTTGTTGATGGAGGGGTTAAGTAAGATATTGGCTAGAACAGTGGAGGTGGGTAGGTTAAGCAATTTTGTAGTGGGGGACCCAATAGCCTCTCCATGTAGGGTGTCTCTTCTTTTGTTTAACGATGTTACTAGATTTTTTATGGATTAGGGGAGGAACAAGTGAGAAGTCTTAAGATCATCTTTAAGTGTTTTAAGGGATTTTTAGGTTTGTATATGAATGTGGGTAAGTGTGAGATGATCTCAGTTAGGAGTGTGGAAAAGGTTAATGTTCTGGAGGAGGTGATTTGGTGTAAATTTGGAAATCTATCATCTTGTTACTTTGAACTTCCATTGGGTGTTTCTTTCAAAGCTAAGGCGATTTGTGATTCAATTATTAAGAGGTTAGACAAGAGATTTGCGGGGTGGAAAAAGAGTTATTTGTTAAAAGAAAAAATATTGACGTTAATAAAGAGC
Source organism: Sambucus nigra (assembly GCA_949130495.1). Classification (NCBI taxonomy): domain Eukaryota; kingdom Viridiplantae; phylum Streptophyta; class Magnoliopsida; order Dipsacales; family Adoxaceae; genus Sambucus; species Sambucus nigra. Next base: position 315,846,236 of record OX422215.1, on the reverse strand, counting down.
AACCTATTTAATTTACCCTCCTATTACCTTTCAATTCTTCCGTTGTCAGTTTTTGTTCGTCGAAAGGTTGATAAGTTAATGAGGTTTTTTTTGGAAAGGAAACGAAGATCATTTCAACCATTATTTGGTGAGTTGGGAGGGGATATGCAAACCAATGAAGGATGGAGTTAAATTTTAGTTATTTTTAATAGAGATATTTTGGGAAAGTGATTGTGGAGGTTTTCGATTGAGATAGATAGGTTGTGGAAAATGGTGGTGGTGGTGGTGAGGTTTAAGTTTAGTCATAATTGGTGGGGATTAGGGGCAAGACGTTTTCCACTTGGGCTGGGGTTCTAAAATCACATTACGCAGAGGGGGATTTTCTTAGATATACTTCCTTCTGTTTAGGGAATGGGGAGATAGTTGGGTTTTGGAGAGACATATGAGGGAAGACCAATCTTTAAATAGATGTTTCCAAAGTTATTCTATATTGTGAGTGAGAGGTAATGTTTGGTGGCACGACATATTTGGAGGGATAGGGATAGGATAGGATGGAACCCTAGGTTTAGAAGGAGACTCATGCATTGGGAGTTAAAGGAGGATGAGGATATGGTAAAATGGTTGGGTGGGTGGGTATTTCCAAAGGAGGGAGAGGATTGTGTTCGGTGGAAGGGAAGTGAGAATGGGTAATTCTTGGTGAGACCTTATTATGATGATTTGGTGGGTATTGGAAAGATTGGATCTCCTATGAGGAGCATCTGACATTCACAGACTCCTCCAAAAGCTGTTTTCTTTGCATGGATAATAGTAAGACAAGATATTATGACAATAGACGGGTTCAAAAGAGAGGTGGGAGCATGTCAAGTAGGTTGATGTGTAAGAATTTCGAGAAAATTATTAATAACTTGTTATTGCATTATTGGGTGATTAGGGGACTAAGGGAGATCATTTATTCCCTCTTTTAGGTGATATGGGTATGTCCTGAATCAATAAAAGAGGTGATACCAACATGAGGTTATATGGTGGAGGAGTAAGAAGTTATGTTATTTTTGGAGAATGAACCCTTTAATCATTTTACGAATAATTCGAAAAAAGAGGTATAGGATGTGTTTCGAGAGAAAAGTGATTGATCAAGTAAGAATATGATACAATATTTTTAGCTCTTTGCATATGTGGTTCAAGGAGGAGGCATAAACAACTATTCAGTGCTTGTTAAATTTTTTGAAGGAATTGAATATGGAAAATATATGTATTATTCTTATCTTCTATTTGAGGATGAGTAGAGAATGGGAAGGTTTTTGGTTTCCCTATATCGATTTTTTTTTATCTTTTGTGGAATTTTGTATATCTATTGTATATGGGATTTTGCTCCCTCAGGGGGCTTTGTTAATATAATACTCTAATTACTTATAAAAACATATATATATATATATATATATATAGACACACACACACAGAGAGAGAGAGAGAGAGAGAGAGAGAGAGAGAGAGAGAGGAGATGGGTTCATTAGGAAGGAAAAACACAGGAGTGTGAGGTTTAGAATTGATTTAGGTGTTTTATTTTAAGAGGTGTATTTATATACAAACCATTTCCAGCCCATTTTTGCACCTATTCCAGCTAGTTTATTTGCCTATTACCAGCCTAAATGTGAAAAGTCGTGATCTATATATCATCCTGTAATGGGCAGAAATAGGTTATCAGTTTAAATTGGTCAAAATTGTGAGGTCTAGTCTAGAAGCTTATTCTGATGCCGATTATGAAGGAAGTCCAGCTGATCGTAATTCAACTTATGGCTATTGTGTATATCTTGATTACAAAGAATCTATCGAAGTTATAAGATGTAACAAGTGGTAACCCAATCGAGCATCGAAGTTGAATATTATCAACTATCTCATACTGCAACTTATATTTCTTTCCATAGCACAATATTCAAAGATTTGTGAGTATTTCTATCTACCCCGATTATTTAGTGTGAAAATGTTAGTTCAATATCTCTTTCATCTAACCCAATTTTCATGTTCGAATGAAAGATATGAAGGTTGATTACCATTGTTTTCGAAAAAAGGATGTCCACAAGGGACTGGAAGATCCATATATTTCATTTGAAGACCAAGTAGTTAACTTTGCTCATTTTCAAAACTTGATGACCAATCTAATGGTGCACTTCTTCCCCCATCATCTTGGGGAGAGGGGGGGGGGGGGGGGGGGGGTGATAGCCAATTGAATTCAAATTATGAATATAACGTCATATCTAATCACTATAAGAAAAAATAATTTGACCACCATACAATGTATGTTGCTAAAAGTTAAAAACGTGTTGCTAAAAGGCATCGACGACATATTTTGCTATGTCGCAAGCTTGTTGCTCATTTCTTATTTGGGGAAGCCTTTGGAGACAAAGTGGGATCGTGTTGCCGAAGGTATAATTTTGGAAACACACATTTATGTCACCAGAGGTATTTTATTTTTTCTCAAATTTATAATAAAATATATTATTTATGTTGACAAAGGTCATTCGATAGTGACAAAAATATTATGGCGATAAAAATTTTGTTGCAAAATAAAATATAAATGTGTGATGTTCTTTTAAACTGTATATATTCAACTTACTTAAGTTAGAATTTATTGATTAAGTGTGGTTTTAATCCGATATTGGATTATAAATCATGCTTTGGTATTTGTGTGAGTATCAAACATATATATATATATATATATATATATATATATATATATATATATATATATATATATATATATAAGGTCAATCTTATAATTCAAGGAAGGATATAAAAATTATCAGATATTTAAAAGATAGCCGATGCAAAACATTTAACTCTATTCGAAGGCATTCAACAATTAATTAACATGTGTGAAAATTTTCCTCTTCCAAGATTATAGTTGGAATAAAAACTCACAAACACAAAACCAATCCAAACCCAATCACTTGCACAAACACACTATAATAAATTGTAGTTTTGTAACAATAGAAGTGTATACCCCGTATTTTTGCTATTATTTAAAATGATTGTTAATTATGAGAATAAATTAATAATCTAAAATAAATTATTACCTGAGAGTAATTAGGAATATGTTAATGCATATTTAGATGATGATTAAATTACATGATATAAAACTTGTTACCATATTTCATTATTCTGTGTAATTAATTCATTATGTTGAGTGACTTGTTTATATTGCATATTACGAAACTGTTGATGCCACATATTATATTTAATTAATAAGTGTTATTAATTAAATATGTTATACCACATGTGGTTACATATGAAATAATTAATCAGATGTTTTTATTTTACATGTTGGGGTATTAGCCTGAGAAATAGGTATTACCATTTGGTATGGGCTCTAGAGTTATATGGAGACCCGAAAGTGTATTTTTGTCATCCTAATATGGGCTTGGGGGATATCTATCAACTTAGGTTAAATTTTAGGCTATTCAGAGTAATATTTTGAAGTCATTTAGGGGAAAAAATAGCCATAATCATTTTTTACTGGTTTAAAGTGTAATTAAGGATAATTTGGAGAACTATATAGTGTCTCTTCCCATTGAATGGAAACCATATAGGATAATTGAGAGAAAGCTTGAGAGGATATTTGGAGAAGAGTACAATCAATCAAATATCTAAGGACCTATTCGTTCTTCAAATCAAGCAAATAAATCTTGTGCAATACCGTATTTAAATATGTAATTTGTTTATAATTCATGTTTCTCATATTATGATATGATTTTTGGAAGATGATTATGGGTCGAATTGATGAAGATGAAATCATGTGATGAAATAGGTAAATTAGAAATTGATTAAGTACACACTAAAGACTTGTACATTTGAAGAGAAATGAAATTCTTCATTAGATGTGGTTTAATTGACCTAAAGGTTGTTGATTTGGTTAATATTGTTGTTATACACCTTAGTCTTTTAGTAATATGATATTTAAGTTTTTTAGAAGATTTAAAAGTTGGTGTTGGGTTGTTAATAGCCGTTTTTGTAACTTCGGTAAGATGAACCGATTATTAAAACATGAATATCTCCAAGAATACAAATTATTTTAGGTGATGCGAAGTTTATATGAAACTATATTCACACACCGTTCCATCTATGTATGGTAGAACACCTAATTAGTTTCAAATTAATACAAATTTAACCCACAATCTAAAACTATTTTCTGGAAAAATTGTATACATGTTGGTAAAACTTGAATATTTTTTAGACTATAAATGATTTTTAGGTGATTCCATGTTTATATGAAACTAAATTCACATAAATTTCCAAAAATGTATGGTATGGTACCTAAATAGCTTCCAATTAGTATAGATTTATTTATGAAATTGACCCAAAATTTAAGTTTTTTTTTGGAAAAATTGTACACATATTAATAAAACTTGAATATCTCATAGATTATAAATGTTTTTTTATACGATTAGAAGTTTATATGAAACTAGATTAACATACCTTTTCACCCAGGCATGGTATAACAGCTGATTAGTTTCGAGTTAGAACAAATTTATCTACAAAGTTGACCTAAAATCCAAGGTTGTCTTCAGGACAAATTATACACTTGTTAGTAAAACTTTTTTTTTGAATCCTTGAACCTCCACACGAACGAGCCCTTTGGACTCCCTCGTGTTTGCAAAACAGGGGGGTGCAAGTGCCAGAGCCACCCTAACACACACCCCAATTTAAATCTGGCACCTGAGGGGGAATGAAACCCATACACCTTACGGCATACCTGCATGGCTCTGAGCCCGCCCTTACCCTCAGGGCAGGTATCCATGGGGAGGGATCGAACTCATGACCTATGGTCTAGAGCGAAATCCTCCTTACCACTGGACCAAGCCAGGGTGGATAAATTAGTAAAACTTGAATATCTATTAAATCGAAAATCCAATTGAGTACATTGAAGTTGGGTTATAAACCAGACTCAGTAATCTATATTAATGTGAAATTGAGCCCTTAATTCATTGTAATGTGGTTTCAAAAAATATTTTAATTCAGGTAAAAAATGCTAAAATTGAGCCATTTGTTCATTATTTAACTTAGTTTATTGAAAAATTAGACTTAGTTAATATTGGTAATATTTACGTAGGTTGGAGATTTAAAATTTTGTACTATTTATTAACATCCAGTATTGGGATTTCCTTAAATTGGGTAGATGCGCGAGGGAACAATATACTATAATAGTATGAATATATGCAATCATTATGTATATGTGTACTGAATTTTTATGTGAAAATACCGTACTTGTGATGAATCTATAGGTGGGGCTAATATTAGAAGTGGTGATCTTGTACCATAACTCTGACTGATTACATAGGCAATCAGGGGGTCATATATTTTATACCTTTCGTTCAGTTGGTCTAAACTTCGTAATGACAGAGGTTGACGACCCAATCCTTCGGTGGGATTTGGTGTGTAAATACCCATTGGTTAATCTACGTAATGATACCCCACTATCATTTGTATGTATTAAAATAGTTTAAGTTTGTTAGTTGATGGACTCCTACAGATTTACCGATAGAGGTATGATCGTGTCCCTGAAGGTTGATTCCTTTGTATGTGATTAAAAATTATGACTTTATAAATTATTATTTAAATTTAATGGAATAAATATTAATTAAACCCCACGTCAATATAACATACTAGCTGGAACTGAGGGTACTGTAATAATGATTAACATTGCAAGGGGTTGGTTTTAGGATGTTTTCCCACCTAAGTGACAAGTTACAATCGTAATTTACTTTTTAGCGTTCTCATAATTATTAATGAAATTAATTAGTTACCTCTTAAATCACTTGTTATCATTCACGTATCTGTTAAATTAATTCATTAGTTAGATTTTTAGTATAAATTCTATTATTTCATTCATTGTTAAGATAATATTTAGAGACTCTTAGTGTAGTGATTACCTAGGGATTAGGGACGTGCGAGTAGTATTGCCTTTATATGAGAGGTGATATAACTACTGTATGAAAGTGTTGATGGGATGCAAGCTTATTGTAAATGAGTCACACGATTTATATTTCTAATATTGGATATATTTCTTGAAACTTTCGAGCTCTGACCCAGTCCATATAAATAAATATTTTTCAGATGTTATTAGATAAAATCGCCAAGGCTGAGATAATTCAGAATTGCAACTCTCCATATTCCATCCTAGTTTTTAATTAAGTATTTTCTTTTTAAACATTTTGTAAGGACATTGAGTCAGGATTATTCCTTTTTAGTTAGTCACTAAGTAGGATTTTCAAATTATTAATCTTATTTAATTGGGATATAAGGTAATTTGGGTTTATTTATTAAGTTTTTCTTTCGCTTGTTGTTAATTGTTTAAATTCGCTTACTTTATTTATCAGATGAAATTGATAATGATATAAATTACATGACAAGCCCTATCTTCGACATATTAGCATCGCCGACGGTTATGTGAAAAATAGGGGTTGTTGATTAGGCATAAATTCTTCCTAATTTATCCCTTGATTTTGTTACTTTTAGCACCTCGAATAACGTAATTGAGTTGAATTTATCTCATAATCTTGCTACTGACTGATCCTAATGAGTACACCGAGTTTCAGGTATTTTGTAGTGATTTTACAGGTAATTGATGTCAAGAAACGGAAGAAGGAAATCGGAAGAATAAAGGAAGAAAAAAGGAAAGTCAAAAGGGCAAAAGCGGAATTTCCACCCGAAATTCGGTTGAGGTACCTAAAGAGAAGTTGAAGAGATCTCATTCACGAGAACATAGGAAGAAATAACACCTCAATCGGAGTCCCGAAAAAAAAGATATGAGCAGTCAAAGAGGAGAAAAAAAGTCAAATAGGCAGACCAGTCCTCCCCTACCCCGGACCGGTCCATTTTGCCAAACTCCAGAAGACCCCGAATCACAAGCAAACCGAACAAGGAAAAAATAAAAAGAATCGGCCCGCCCTCGGACCGGTCCGCCCCAAAATAAAAAGAACCGATCTGCTTTCAGGGCAGACCGGCCCGCCTAAGGCCCGGACCGGTCCGGCCATCGAGATTTGCAAATCTTATCTGTTTCAAAGGAGAGTCCTAGTGCAGCTAAAATTCCTAAATTCATGGAGGGTATAAAAACCCAATTTATTATTGTTATGAGGGCGGATTATTTTTAGAGGATAATAGTTAGTCTTTCTCTTTTCTCCAGGAACCCTAGTTTAGCTACAATTACCAATTTTTATTCGGGGATTGAAGATTTATTCAGAGTTCGTGTGATTACCAGTTTTATTGATTGCTGCAATTATTGCTTGGGTGATTTTAGTGAGTTATTTCTTCTTTTTGATTCTATTATAAATCAATTCATCAGTTTTCCTTAGATTAATCATGAACTCTTGCACATTAAACACTGTTTTCATCACTTTCATCATGTTAGGCTAGATTTCCTAAGGCTGGGATACATGAACCCAGCCTGATGTGTTAATTGCATGTGTATAACATTAATCCTCTGAATTTAGTGATTGATTACGACCGTATTGCGTAGGAACACAACAATTGTAGATCTTTATATCTCGTTTGCCTCTGGGTAACCGTGATGATTTAGAATGCAATTCGAGTGTTACTATCGCGATTCCGATTTACTCGTCCTCAGATTAGGTATGGCGCGGGCTTGAACCTCGTATACATAATGCTTGGAAGTACTAAATTCTGGGTCAAATCAATCAGTCAAATTTACGATTAGTATTTTACCAGCAATACACTAGGGTTGGGGGATTGTATTCCCGTCCTATTTTTCTCATCAGTTAGTCAAAAGTTTTAAACCAGTTTCTTTCACATTTTAGGTAAATTAGTGTAGTTGCATTTCGTCATAATTTCCTAATTGCATTTAGCATAATCATTCTCTAAAAACCAAATCATTTTCTTTTTCTTTTCAGAGTCATAGTTAGGGTTCCTTCGTCTTTTCCGGTCGTTACAACTCCGTTGTCCTTTTTCCCTGTGGATATGATACCCGACTTATTGGGATTATTACTTGAGCTACAGGCTTGCACTTGAGCCTAGAGTGAACGAATTTCTGAGACACATTTTCAGTCGCGTCAAGTTTTTGGCGTTGCCGGGGAAATAGGTAGACTTAGGATTAGATTGAGTCAATCCAAAGATTTGACCAAAAATCTCCAAAAATCCAAAAAAAAACATAAAAAAATTCAAAAAGCACAAAAATATTCACAATCATCATCTCTCCTAAGCTTTAATGCAAAATTCTGAAACCACTCCCACACCTCATAATACTCCAACCAAAATTCACGAAAATCCAATTGTTGAGTATAATCCCGATAGTCCCCACACTCCAAACGCCCCACAGTTCTGGATCCCACCTCCCACACGGTCGCACACAATCTCCAATAACACTCCGTTTTCCTTCTTAGGACACACTCCGAGCACACCTAGTGAGAGCACTGAGTCATTAAGTGAGGAAGAGATGTCTCAACACGGCGGTGCACCCGCCAGTGAGGAAGAGCCCCCATACCGTCGAGAGAATTCTTATATCCCGAGAGCACTGTCACTCCGGGATGCATTATACTCTCGTATAATGCAGGGCAATTCTTTTTCAAAAATGGGATGATCCAGATGCTACCGCATTACCATGGTATGGATTCTGAAAAGCCATACCTCCATATTAGGGAATTTGAGGACGTGTGTGATACTCTCAATGATCAAACCTTCACACAAGAGGTGATCTGCCTCAAACTCTTCCCTTTCTCGCTCAAAGATAAAGCTAAGACCTGGCTATGATCTTTACCTCCGAGCTCGATTCCATCATAGAATGAGTTACAATCAAGATTTCTTAAGAAATTCTTCCCAACACATCGAACAATCTCCATAAAGGCTCAAATTCAAGCGTTCAGACAAGCTGAAAATGAGCCATTCCATCGATGTTATGAACGCTTCAACGAGTTAGTTACTTCATGCCCCCATCATGGATTTGATTCAACGCAAATCATCTCTTTTATCTATAATAGGTTGAATCTTAACTACAAACAACTTGTTGAAACCATGGGAAGTGGTCCGTTTGTCGATTTAGATGCCCACGATGCTGAGCTTCACCTGAGGTATGTCGCTGAAACTACCCAATCCTGGGATACATCTGATCCTAACGCTTAAAATTGAAATCGTCAAGTGACCACCACTCTGTCGGCGTCCGGCCTATTCCACGTAGACAAGAACTCTATGACGGATAGTCGATTGGAGACTCTTGAGAAAGGATTTCGAGACCTATGCGAGATATATGGAAAAGGACCATTTGGATCCATACCAAACCCAGTCGAGAAGGTGTGTGCGATTTGTGAGGCGGGACATTCAACTGAGGAATGCCCGATAATACCCGCCTACAAACTTATGCTTCAGGAGAAAGTTAGTGGTATAGGAGGGTTTAAGGGAAATTTCGGTTCCCCGCATAGGAATTTATATAACCCTTCATGGAAAAACCATCCCGATTTTAGATATGGGCAACAACATGCCGCGATGAACCCTCCTTCACATGTTGCCCCCTCCACCACAACACTTTCAACAAGCTCCACACATGCATGGACATATGCAAGCACCACCACCTCAAGAAGCGTATATTCCGCCACCGCGAAGAACTCTCGAGGATACCATGAATCAATTCATCGCAAGCCAAACCGCAACCAATGCCAAATATGATCGTCTGATTGGCGACATAAATGTAAGTCTGTCAAAAATACAATCCTCATTGAGTGTCCAAGAGAAGGGCAAGTTTCCTGCCCAAGGTCAAACTAGTGTTAGCTCCACCTCTACTGAACATCAGGAGCAATGTCAAGCTGTGACCACTCTTCGTAGTGGGAGAGTCGTTGATTTATCACCTCCCGCACACGACACGATAAAAGACAAGGAGATTTTGCCCGACACGAAAGAGGCCGAAGATGTTCCCTTCAATGAGAGTGACAAAGAAGACGCTAGTGAGCCAGAGGTAGTAGTGAAACCACCCTCCGCGGCACCGTTTCCTCAAAGGTTGATTCCCTCCCATAAGGGAAACCCACGTGAAGACGTTCTAGAAGTGCTAAAGCAAGTAAAGCTGAATTTACCTTTTCTTAATGCTATTAAGCAAATTCCAGCTTATGTTAAAGTCATCAAAGACTTGTTGACGGTGAAGAGAAAGATGAAGGTAAATTAGAACGTATTTCTAGCACAAAACGTGAGCTCCATTCTACTAAACGAGCTCCCGCCTAAATTCAAAGATCCCGATGCACCCACCATATCCTGCATCATTGGAAAGAATAAAATCGAAAAAGCCTTACTTGACTTGGGAGCAAGCGTAAATATACTCCCTTACTCCATTTATAGGAAACTTGATTTGGGCGACCTCAAGCCCACAAAGGTCACTCTCTAATTAGCGAAGTGAAGATCCCACATGGCATAGTCGAGGACGTGATCGTCCAAGTTGACACTTTCTACTTCCCAGTAGATTTTGTCATTTGGGACACGAAGCCCTCCTTCAACTCGAGCAATCATGTTCCTATCATCCTGGGGTGTCCATTCTTAGCAACGGCTAACGCAATTATCAACACTCAGAATGGGCGAATGCAACTCACCTTTGGGAACATGACCTTGGAAACCAATATCTTCCACATAACCCAACATACGGGGGAGGAAGATGATCTTCACGCGGTGAGCCTCATAGATGAGATAGTAGAGGAGTATTTTGAGGAGAATTACTGTGGCGACGTTTTAGAGTCCTGTTTAGCGGCGAGATATGAGAGTGAGGGGACGTACACCGACTTCGAGAGGGAGGTTGGGGAGTTGAGAGAGTTACTCGATGAGAGTGCGCCGGGCGAGGACATGAGAGATGTTAATTGGGTTTCTAGATTCGAGGAGTTACCTCCAAGGGATACATGCATGGTTCCCTCCAGTGACAAATTTCCAACCCTCAAATTAAAGAAACTCCCCTCCCATATTAAATATGCATACCTAGGAGAGGATGAGACATTTCCTGTTGTTGTCTCCTCTAGCCTAGACGAAGGGCAGGAGGGTAAATTATTAAAAATTCTGAGGAAGCACCAAAGTGCTTTTGGTTGGTGCATTTCTGATTTGAAGGGGATAAGTCCTTTGATTTTCACTCACAAGATCCATCTCGAAGAGGACGTCAAACCCTCTAGAGAAATGCAAAGAAGACTAAATCCCAACATGAAAGAAGTTATGAGAACCGAGATTATCAAGTTGTTGGATGTCGGGATTATCTACCCAATCTCAGATAGCAAGTGGGTGAGACCTATTCAGGTCTTCCCGAAGAACTCAAGGATGATGGTGATCGATAATGCTAAGGGGGATCACGTTCCCCAACGTACCACCATCGGGTGGCGCATTTGCATTGATTATTGGAAACTCAATGAGGGAACTAGGAAAGACCATTTACCCTTGCCATTTATCGATCAAACGCTTGAGAGAGTTGCGGGCCACCCTTATTATTGCTTCCTTGATGGTTATTCCGGATATAACCAAATTGAGGTGGATGTACTTGACCAAGAAAAGATGACCTTCACTTGCCCTTTTGGAACGTTTGCCTACAAGCGTATGCCATTTGGCTTATGTAATGAACCCGTGACTTTTCAAAGGTGCATGTTGAGCTTATTTAGTGACATGGTAGAAAGAGGACTCGAAGTGTTCATGGACGATTTCAGTATTTTTGGCACCTCTTTCGATCATTGTTTAGAAAAACTGGAAAAAGTACTTGCCCGGTGTGTGGAAAAGAACTTAGTGCTGAATTGGGAGAAATGTCATTTCATGGTCACCGAGGGAATAGTTCTTGGCCACATAGTATCATCCAAGGGCATAGAGGTTGATCGGGCAAAGATAGATGTCATAGCTGATCTTCCCCCACCAAAATCGCTTAAGGACGTGCGCTCATTTTTGGGTCACGCGGGGTTTTATCGACGGTTCATTAAGGACTTTAGTGCCATCGCTAGGCCCTTAAGCAACCTACTCATGAAGGACACCCCATTCGAGTGGACGGAAGCATGCCAAAGCTCTTTCAAAAAATTGAAGAACATGCTTGTGTCTGCTCCCATCATGCAAGTTCCGGATTTGTCTTTACCATTCGAACTAATGTGTGATGCTAGCGATTATTCAATCGGGGCTATTTTGGGCCAATAAAAAGATAAGCAAGCTCATGTCATCTACTACGCTAGCCGGACCCTTATCGGACCTCAACTCAACTACTCTACCACGGAGAAGGAAATGCTAGCGGTAGTCTTTGCCCTTGATAAATTCCGGTCATATCTCATTGGTTCTCCCATCACGTGTTTCACCGACCATGCGGCTTTGAAATACCTACTTGCAAAGAAAGATGCCAAGCCGCGCCTCATAAGGTGGATCCTACTCCTACAAGAGTTCAATCTCTCCATCAAAGATAAGAAAGGAGTAGAAAACGTCGTCGCCGACCACTTATCTTGGCTTTCGTCCGACATACCTAGTGATCCCGTACCCATAGACGAATACTTTCCGGATGAGCAACTTTTTGCTACCTCTTCTTTACCCTGGTTTGCGGATATAGTGAACTACCTTGCCACGGGAGCCGTCCCTCCCTACTGGACACCGCAAGATAAGAAGAGGTTTATTACTTGGTCGCGCATGTTCTTCTATGACGATCCATTCCTTTTTAAATATTGCGCCGACCAAATCATTCGACGATGTGTATCGGATGACGAAATCCCGAAAGTCATCCAGTTTTGTCATTCGGAAGCTTGTGGAGGTCACTTTTCGACGATAAAGATGGCCGCAAAAATTCTGCAATGCGGCCTCTATTATCCCACAATCTTCCGGGATGTGAACGATGCTTGCAAATCCTACAATAGGTGCCAACGGATGGGTGCCATTACCCGACGAGAAATGATGCCTCTTACCCCCATACTTATCATTGAGATCTTCGACTGTTGGGGTATTGACTTCATGGGCCCTTTCCCCCGTCCTTTGGTTTCTTATACATCATTGTCGCGGTAGACTATGTTTCTAAATGGTTGGAAGCCATAGCTACCAAGACAAATGACAACAAGGTGGTGATAAAGTTCCTATAGGAACACATACTTTCCCGCTTCGGTGCACCAAAAGCGGTAATTAGTGATAATGGCACGCACTTTTGCAATAGGCCATTCGCAAAGCTCATGAGAAAGTATGGTGTCGTTCACAAGGTTGGAACGACTTATCACCCACAAACGAATGGGCAGGCCGAACTAGCAAATCGGGAAATCAAGAACATTCTCGAAAAGACAGTCAATCCTACCCGGAAAGATTGGTCACTTAGATTGAACGATTCTCTATGGTCCTATCGTACCGCATAAAAGAATCAACTAGGCATGTCCCCTTTTCGCTTTGTATATGGAAAACCTTGCCATCTTCCCATTGAGCTAGAGCACAAAGCGTATTGGGCGATTAAGCAATTGAATTATGCCATGGACAAGGCCGGTGAAGCCCGCAAGCTTCAATTGAATGAGTTAGAAGAACTACGCAATGATGCATATGAGAATGCTAAAATTTCAAAAGAAAGAATGAAACTTTCTCATGATAGCATCATCCGACGAAAGGAGTTTCTTCCCGGGCAAAAAGTTCTTCTCTATAACTCTCGGCTTCACCTCTTTCCAGGCAAGTTGCGGTCAGGATGGTCTGGCCCGTTCGTCGTGAAGAACGTTTTCCCCCATGGAGCTATTGAATTGGATGATTTAAAAGGGGGAAATACATTCAAAGTGAATGGACAACGCCTAAAGCCATATCTGGAGGTGTGTGCGAAAGAGGTCAACACCTTCTGGTTGTCGAACCCCGTTTACGGGGTTGAGTGAGCTATTCCAGCAAGGTCGTCGCACCCCCGACGCGTATGGGGTGAGAGTCGTGTGTGTTGTGAGAGTCGTGTGAGTGTGAGCGTCATTAGGACTAGGTTCATTCAGGAAAAGCATTCGTGTGTTTCGGGAATTTTGAGTCAAAGGGTGTTGACCAGCGAAATCGAGAGGGTTTTAGTCCAAATTGATAGGGAGTACGTTGTGAAAGTGAAAGTTTTCGAAGAAATGAGATCGAAACCAAGTTCGGAAAAATTCCAGCCCAGCAGAGCTTGGGCCGGACCGGTTCCTTTAATTTAAGGCCGGACCGGTCCGCCCCCGGACTGGTTCCTTTAATTTTAAAAAGTACCGGTCCGTCTGGCGAAGGTTTGAAAAGTCAAAGACCCGGACCGATCTGCCCTCTGCAGTTCTGAATTCTCCCCTTCCCAAGATTCACACCCCTTTCCCCCAATCCCATTCATTCCCTCCTCCCAACCCCAACCTTTCCCTCCCAAATCCACCCCCTTTTCCCTCCAAACACTTTCCCTCCAATTCCAACCCTTCCCCTCACCCCTTCCACTATAAATACACCCCAATCCCTCCCTTTCTCTTCACATCTCCACCACAAATCCTCTCTTCTCCCTCTCTAGTTTTTCCTAACAAAAATCCTTCTTATTTCCATGGCTCCCCGCGTTGCCCCCACTAAATATGAATCCACCGAGATCCAACCCTCCGGTCACGGCGAGTTCCACTCCCACCAAGAGGAGCGATGGTGCAATCAATTTTTCGGTTTGGGTCGCAAACTCCATATGGAGCACGCTATCCAATGGGAAGGGTTGCCCAACGCCGTTACCACCCTATTCATGGCTCGGGGCTGGTGTCGATTCCTCAACAAACCCTACGAAGCAGTTTGGGCAACCGAAGTTCGCTCTTTCTATGGCACCTTAGTTCGAACGGGCCAATTTGAGGCTGAAGCTTACGTGGATGGGACTGTCATCCCATTTTCCTTGGCCCGTCTCACGGCCCAGTTGGCCGAGTATGACGTCCCGGACGTTCCAGAATTTACCTATCCATGCAACGTCCCCCCGGTCGACAAGGATATCATCATGGCTCGCATTGCACCAACTGTGGCTTGGACGGGGAAAACCGTCGTCATTGGACGCCTAAACGAGAAGGCGCGCCTCATATTTTAGATTGTGTGCGCCAACATTTTACAAACATCCAACGACTCCGCCATGCGGCCTCGGAAAGCCACTTTGACGTATCACCTCTTCGACCCCCACACTTCCATCCATTTGGTCCGAACATTATACGCGGATATCATTAACGCGTCCTTGGATGAGAAGGGCACCACCCCACTTCCCTATGCCCGTTTGATCACATCCATCCTTAAGGATGCTAGTATAGCGGCGCCGATCGACCATACTCGCATTCCCGATCCTTTTGGACAAGGGACCCGCACCAAGAGCGCCAAACAGCTAGCTGTCCTCCGGGATAGACGGGGAGGTGATAGTGAGGAAGAGGCTGCCTCGAGCGAGAGCGAGGAAGATGAAGGGGCAGCCGGGGAGGATGTCGAGATGGGGGATATCGGTCCGGATGAGGAGGACGACACAGATTTCAAGTGGGAGGGAACTGACCTATCCGACCGCATGTCGACACTTGAAACAAACTTCAACACCTTTAAGACCAACTACGAGCGCGACATGAACTTGGTTCTCAGCTTCCAAGCGGACATCTATCGGCGACAAGGGGACCGTAATCAGCCACTGCCTTCCTACTACCATAACCCCTATGACCCCAACGCGCCCGGTTCCTCCCATCCCCCACCCCGGTGAAGATTTATATGATGTTTGCAGTTTTTTTTATATTTGTTTTTTCCTGTTCACGGTTGTATGCTTTTCCCTGCACTTGTAACAAAGTCCTGTTTGTAATAAAAACTGCATTTTCTCCATTTGTTTGTTTTATTTATCGCACTTACTATTTTGCCTTATTTAGATTTTAGTCCTTTTTTCTTGAGGACAATGCAAAAGTCTAAGTTAGGGGGGGTCACAAGTGCGTATTTCAAAAACTTCACAAATTTTCAAAATGCCCAGAAATTTCCAAAAAAAATCATAAAATTTTGAAAAATCCAAAAATATTTTTGTTCAAAATAAATAAAAATTTGAATTCAAATTTTTCAAAAGTATCATTAAAAGTCGGTTTAAAGTCTCAAGGTGTAAAATTCAAATACACAAAGCCGAAATTGACTAAAGATGGAAATCAAGCGAAAATTGACGACTTAACGAATAAGTGGAGGTTAACAAACCCGGTGAGATTCGAGCCTATCACTTTTTGCGAGTTTTTAAATCAATCCGAGTTATTTGTTAACTCAAAGTTTTTTTTCAGTGTTTAAAAAGTTGTCAAGGATCTCAATCCTTTCATTTTGATCGGTTATCAAAGACGTGTGTGATATTGCTTTGGAAAACGTGTCAAATTGATCTCTAAACTTAAATTCATCTCGAGATGCATATGGTAAATTAATTGGTATTTTGGACAATGAAGTAGGCCCTCGTTTGTCACCCAAAAATATTTGCTAGAAAAAGTAGCGAAAAAGTACCCCTTTTGTAACCCAATTTGAGCCAAATAAATTATCCCTTTCGTTTGATAACCCGAAAAACCCAAATAGCCCGGAATTGTGAAAAATGGAAAAATTCAGACTTTAAGTCCGGAAAGTGCATAAAAAGGGGCAAGAAAAAAAAAATATGCTCAACAAAAATAGCAAGAAAAGAAAAGAAGTGAAAAACAGAAAAAAATAGAAAAAGAAGAAAAAAATGAGCAATAGCCCGGAAAAAGCACAAATGGACATCATAAATGAATTTTTCAATTCCAATCTTTCCTACCACTTTCATTTTACCCAATATACCTTAATACCCGAAAAAGTCCCAACCGAGTCTAAATTGCGAAAATTGGTTACCGCGTGGAGAGCTAATACACCAACAGATAATAAAAGAGATCGAATGCGTGAAAAAAGAGGCAATGTTCCCGTTTTTAAAACTGTAATCCGTTGATGAGATCCTTTCACTATGAAATTTCCGTCTTTCTAATTGTATGCGTGATTTTGCGTCCGTTACATTCACTCTTTATATCACGCATACCGAGAGAAGATCCATAATCCGAGTGATTCATTAGTGAGAGAATTCTGTGAGAAATTGAAATCAAAACGAATTTTTGGATAAGTAACGTAATGATCAATCGGTGAAAATGGGCGGTTATATTTCCGGCTTCGCACACATACACTACGGTTTGAGACTTGTAAATATGACTTGATGATGAATATTTTTCTGGAAAAGTTTGAATTATATAATTTTTGCGTATTTTGAATTTTCGTTGAGTCGAATTTTGTGGGTATATTCTCTGCAAACCCTCACGAGATACAACTCGTCCTACTAGGGCAACGTAGGGGTTTAAAGGCTTATTGCATACGTTAAATGCAATCGCTTGCCCGCGAAAGAGGTATTCTATCCCAATAAGATGTTTTCAAGAATTGAGCCTGACTAGGATTCTTTTACATTGCTCGGGACGCGCAAGTTCTAAGTTAGGAGGCTTGATTAGGCATAAATTCTTCCTAATTTATCCCTTGATTTAGTTACTTTTAGCACCTCGAACAACGTAATTGAGTTAACTTTATATCATAATCTTGCTACCGACTGATCCTAATGAGTACACCGAGTTTCTGGTATTTCGTAATGATTTTACAGGTATTTGATGTCAAGAAACGGAAGAAGGAAACCGGAAGAATAAAGGAAGAAAGAAGGAAAGTCAAAAGGGAAAAAGAGGAATTTTCACCCTGAATTCGGATGAGGTACCTAAAGAGAAGTTGAAGAGATCTCATTCACGAGCACTTAGGAAGAAACGGCACCTCAATCGGAGTCCCGGAACAAAAGATATGAGTAGTCAAAGAGGAGCAAAAAAGTCAAATAGGGATACCGGTCCGCCCCTACCCCGGACCGGTCCGCTTTGCCAAACTCCAGAAGACCCCGGATCAAAAGCAAAACGAACAAGGCAAAAATAAAAAGAACCGATCCGCCCTCGGACCGGTCCTCCCCAAAATAAAAAGAACCGATCCGCTTTCAGGGCAGACCGGTCCGCCTAAGGCCCGGACCGGTCCGGCCATCGAGATTTGCAAATCTTATCTGTTTCAAAGAAGAGTCTTAGTGCAGCTGAAATTCCTAAATTCATGGAGGGTATAAAAACCCGATTTATTATTGTTATGAGGACGGATTATTTTTAGAGGATAATAGTTAGTCTTTCTCTTTTCTCCAGGATCCCTAGTTTAGCTACAATTACCAATTTTTATTCAAGGATTGAAGATTTATTCAGAGTTCTTGTGATTACCAGTTTTATTGATTGCCGCAATTATTGCTTGGGTGATTTTAGTGACTTATTTCTTCTTTTTGATTCTATTCTACATCAATTCATCAGTTTTCCTTAGATTAATCATGAACTCTCGCACATTAAACACTGTTTTCATCACTTTCATCATGTTAGGCTAGATTTCCAAAGGCCGGGATACATGAACCCAGCCTGATGTGTTAATTGCATGTGTATAACATTAATCCTCTGAATTTAGTGATTGATTACGACCGTATTGCGTAGGAACACAACAATTGTAGATCTTTATATCTCGTTTGCCTCTGGGTAACCGTGATGATTTAGAATGCAATTCGAGTGTTACTATCGCGATACCGATTTACTCGTCCTCAGATTAGGTATGACGCGGGCTTGAACCTCGTATACGTAATGCTTGGGAGTACTAAATTTCAGGTCAAATCAATCAGTCAAATTTACGATTAGTATTTTACCAGCAATACACTAGGGTTGGGGGATTGTATTCCCGTCCTATTTTTCTCATCAGCTAGTCAAAAGTTTTAAACCAGTTTCACTCACATTTTAGGTAAATTAGTGTAGTTGCATTTCGTCATAATTTCCTAATTGCATTTAGCATAATCATTCTCAAAAAACCAAGTCATTTTCTTTTTCTTTTCAGAGTGAGAGTTAGGGTTCCTCCGTCTTTTCCCGTTGTCCTTTTTCCCTGTGGATACGATACCCGGCTTACTGGGATTATTACTTGAGCGACAAGCTTGCACTTGAGCCTAGAGTGAACGCATTTCTGAGACACATTTTCAGTCGCGTCAGTTGTTACAAGAAATAGAAATCAAAATTGATTGATGGCCTTTCTTTGACCCCATTTAATCGATTTTTGCATGTACGACAGTCCGTGTGTATGTGTGTGAATGTGTGTGTGTATGTGTGTGTGTGTGTGTGTGTGAGAGAGAGAGAGAGAGAGAGAGAGAGAGAGAGAGAGACCTGGTAAAAGATGGTGACAATGTGGTGCGACGACAGGGAAGGAAAATTGAGCCGGTGAAAGAGAGAGTGAGGGGAAGAGAAAGGGAAAATGGAGCCGATGAGAGAGAGAAGCAATGGACAAGTGATCAGGGTTGGATTAATCGAAAGTATTTATTTAAAATATCTTCAATACACAAAATACATTTGGCATCAAAATTTTATTGTGGCCCAAAGTTACCCATTTTTCCACTTGCCTAGAGTTAGCTGACATTTGGCAACATCCGATAATGTTGCCAAAACATCTAATAAATTTCCTCCCTCCTTTTATTAGTAACCCGCCCAAAATTTTATCTTTTACCAACAAATTTGTTATATGTTGTCAAAAGTAAAATGTAAAACTATCTTTTGGCAATACAAATGATATTTTATCGCATGATGGTTGCTTTTAGGAATAAAAATGGACAATGTCATTAAATATTATTGCAAAAGCTATAAATTCTTATAGTGAATTATATCAAACTTTCCATAACATAAATATATAAATATAAATATATATATATATATATATATATATATATATAAACTTCTCCAATGGGTGTTTCTCCATCTTATGATGTGGCACAACCAAGGTTTAGAAATTTATAATTCAATTTTTTATATGATGTGGACAAAGCTAATTTGAACACACATTATCCAAAAATGTCACTATTTAACACATAAGATAGAATTACATATAAAGATAACAAAATTGTAGATATTATTTTATAAACTTACCAAACAATTTAAAACAATTTGACACATCCTATACTACAATTTTCTAAATTGACATATTGTTATTAGATATATAAAAAGCTCCAACCATTTGAGATGGCCTAAAGAATGAGATTGTACCAACTAGTTTATCTCGTATTTTATTTCTATTTAGTGGGTCGATTGTTGTACCTAAAGTTTTAAAAAAATGGTGGCGAATTTATAATATAAAAGGAATTGAATGTAGATACAATGGGTACGCTTTCCACCCAAAATAGTCTTCATGCTATTCTCAACTCTTAAGCCCCGTTCGGTACGCGGTTAAGTTGGGTGGAATCTTATTTATTTCAAACAATCCTGGAAAAGTATAAGAATACTGCATTTTGTGTAAGGTTAAGTTGCATCAGAATGTGAGCCCAATGAAATCAGATTATCGCAATCGTGGGAAAGTGGACGGAATCAAAATTCATCGAATATAAGTGGAATTCACACTTTCCCATCAGAATCCTTATAAATAAACTATGTGAAGACAAAAGCGCCCATAAAAGTATTAAATTATAAAAACTACACATAAAAATTAAAAAACTTATTTTATGAAGATAATTTGATTATTTCAGTTTGTATTAAATTTAATACAAATTTGATTTAGGCATTTTTTTTCTAGTCACATAATTGATATGATTAAATTTCACTATAATACACACATATATACAATAAATTATTAAATTTGTTAAATATTGGAGTTTAAAAAAATATATATATTTAAATTCATAGATTTATAAAAAGTGAACCATATTATTGTGTTTTGTAATATGTCTAAATAAGATTAATTGAATAATATATATATATATATATATACACGCACGCGCGCACAGACACACACGTGTTTATATATGTAGCAATAAAATTGCTAAATGATAATATTATACATTCTCATATCACTTTTCATAATTGAATAAAACACTAAAATTTAATTTTTAATATAAATTCATTAATTAATTAAGTAAGACGAATAGATTTAAAATTTTGATGAAAGTCTTCCTAACAAATATTTTTTTAATAATTAAAATTTATCCAAAATATTATTAGTAGCAAGCAAATGGAGCGAAGGCTTTCCCAACCATCCGTCTCACCCTTGGTTTATCAATCTTCCGGAAAATCTTCATCCTTTAAACCTGAAAACAATTGAGTAAGCACATGTTGCACTGCAGCAGCTGCAGCTTGGCGTCTAGCATTAGTATGACTCTCGCAAGTAATCTCCAATTGACCAAGCTTCTTGCTTGCTATAAGGTTGTCACTGTGATCGTTTTGGGTGAATTGAGTTTCATCCTCAGTTCGATCCTTAATACTAACAAAATAATATTTGGCCAACTAAAATTACGAATTGCAAACGTTGATTAGTCGAGGTGTACTTAAAACTAGCCCGGACACCACATGGTACGTAATTTCCAATTGGATAGTGCCCGGATCATCTTTACCCTTTTTTTTAGGTCTTTGTAAATTTAAAACCTATTGTAATATATACTTTGGAAATAGGACAACAAATATTTTATTTATAGTTTTAGTTTCTATTTTTGAATAAAGCCGCTGACGCGGATTCATATTCATAAAGCGTTAACTAATCACACTATGTCACGTATCCCTTTAATTTGAAAATAGGGACTAAAAATAAAAACGAAATATTTGTTATCCTATATCCATAATCAATATTATTTTAAGTCCTAAATGTACATAATCTATTTTTTTAACTGTCATGGATATTGGCAAATGGCCTAAAAGTACACTGCCTCAAAAAAAACCTCAGCGCCTGTTTAGTCGTAGAAGGAAGAACATTTTTTCAAGAAAATTTCTAAATTTTTTCCATTCAAATAAAAACCTGAAAACTCAGATTAAATATTTTTCTAATAAGAATTCGAAAACAGTTTCTTTATTATTTCTTGAGCAAATTAAAGAAACTACATTAACATGTTTTCAAGCATCATTTATCTTTCAAAATTACATTTGAAATCCTGAACTTTTTTAAGTTATATCTTGACCCCAAAAAACTGAAAATTAGATTTGTGCCTAAATTTTAAGAAAAAGTGACATGTCCAATATTTACTATAAATTATATTTTAACCCCAGAAATTTCTAAAGTTTACATTTTGGCCTCTAAATATGAAAATTGAATAATGGCCACTACACTTTCTGTCAATTATATTTTGACTTGAAACACTTTGTAATTAAATTTTTTACTTTCAAAATATCTATAAATCAAATTTTGAAAATAATGTTTTATTTCTAACAAGGGAATGTGCTTCCTTAATTTTCTAAATTCTATAGAAAATGAAAATTAGAAAAAAAATTGTAAATTGTAAATAGAAAACAGATAAAGTAAACAGGCCATGGGTGTTTCAATTTCTATTTCAAAGTAATTCAAGGGCAGTCTCCCTATCATGATGATCAGAGCATGCCTTTGCTAGGGTCGGAACTAGGGGTCTACATTGCACCCCTCCCAAAGGGAGAAACCTCTTGATATGTATATCACCCTAGCTCAAGAAATTATGAGCCCATCCCAATTGAATCACCTTCACTCCAACATAACCCAAATATTAAAGTTTTGATCCATTTGAAAAAAAAAACTCATGTTATTCCTGTAAACTTAATTTATGGTCAACTGTCCTCAGTGACAGACCCAGGATTTTGAGTAAGGGGGTGCGAAAAGTTCTAGCGAAATCCCGGGGTTCGGGGGCGGGAGCCCCCGAGGCAAATTTTTTTGAGTTATTTTTACTTTTTTTTTTTGCAACTTTATAACCCTAAAAATGTTAGATAACTAAGGATGTGTTTTTTTCTTCCATTGGCACATTGTTTGAACCCGCATTTCGCGATTACACTTCGGGTTCAGAATAAGTTTCATCACCCTTTTTTCTTTTAAAGTATTTTTCCATGACCCCTAAAAATACATTTGAAATATTTTCATTAGACCTAATATTATTTCAAAATATTAAACAATAATGCAAACTTAATAACATTAGTCCAACCAAGCTAACATTTGAATTAACAATTAACAAAAATAACTTTTAAAAGTTAACAACAGATAAATTAACAACAAAATTAACTAATAAAATTGGAGCAACAAATTTTAGCAACAAATCAACAACTTAACTAATAAAATTTCATACAATATCCAATTTGAGCAACAAATTTCAGCAACAAACAAGACAAATCAACAACTTAAAAATTTCATTATCAACTCAACAACAAATAAAAGTTTCATAACATATATTAAGAAAACAAACTAAAAAAAAGACCTGCTTGCTGTCGAGCCGGGAGGAGATGGGAGGAGGAGGAGCTTCTGCTGCTTGCTACGTCTGGAAGATCAGGGCTTTGTGCGAGAGAGAGAGCATAGAGGGGGGCCGCATGGGAGATGGATAGAAGAGGAGGGGAGGGAGACACTCGAGAGAGAGGGGGAGGGAGGAAACGGCTGAAACAAAAATGGAGAGAAGAAGAAGAAGAAGAAACCCTTTTCTTTTACCAAAGTTAGGTTAGATTTTTAATAAATTACATATCCGCCTCCAAAGTTTAATGACCCTTATCTGCTGCTAGCCTTTCATTTTAGCAACTTACACATAGGTCCATAAATTTTGTTTTACACTATACTACGCAAAGATTCTGGAAAACCTTGTGGGTGCGGCCGCACCCCTTTGGGATGGGGTGGGTCCGCCCCTAATTGTCCTACCAACCTACTGTGCCCACTCAACCTACTGTTACCACCTAATGATACTCCCAATTGAGAAGAAATAGTCTTCAACTCCTATATTAACAAATTTTTAATTTTTTCCCACATTAGTCATTTTTCTACCATTCAATCATCTCTCTCAAGGATCACACATCCACCGCGTATGTTTAAATGATTGTAATCAACATATTTAATCAATTTACTTCAGTTTTTGGTTGTTGATCTATGGTAATTAAGGATTTTGCTACTATTGCATTCAATAATTGAATTTAAAATTGTGATGTTTAAAAATCAAGTTGGTCTTTAGTAAAAAAAAGTGTGATAATAATTTTTAAGAAAATATTAAACTAGGCTTTTAGGTTTTCGTCATTTAAATATTTCATAATCACTAGTTAGATTATAAATTGGGAAAAGGCTGAATTGATTTGAGTAGAATTGAGTATTCACTTAGTAGGTATTAATTGATTTTTTCTCAGGCTCCTTGCTATCGATTATCTTTATAAGGGCTAAAAGGTTGCTCGCAGTAACCCCAAAGTTCATCAGGGTTAAAATTATTACTAAAAAATAAAAATAAAAAAGACTGAAAAATTCACCTCCGAAGCACCCGCCCCCAAACCCCACATTGGTTGGAACACCTTCCTCCTCTAACAAAAAATCCTATCTATATCATGGATGTTAGCCCACCCTTTTGAGGAATTTTGGCTCCGCCACCTCTTCAAATTCGGTGTGGTTGGTAACAATTTAAAACATCGTGTCCTCAACAGCCGTTGCTTGTATCACAATAATCCCATATGACAACAATCCAACCAAGAATAATCAGTTGAACCTTAAAAAAATGCCACCATGGACAATCCTGGTTAACCTCCCAAAGATTAGAAGCAACCATAATGATTACAAATCCCAAAAATTGAGAAATCACCATAGGACACGTCCATATGGTGTTAGTTCATTTACTTGTAGGTAAACTGTAAATAACCGACTGAACTATTGCATTAGCTGTTACTAAATTCATAACCTTCTACGCTACATCCCATCCTTTGTGTAAAATTGTTTTTAGTGACGCATAAGAACTTTATATGAATTGCAGTCAACGTAATAGTAGTTTAAGGGTTTGTTTAGAATATATGGCCAAATGGCACTCTCACCAAATGTTCCGATCAGAATTTGGAATGTAGTATGTTATGCCACATGAGTAGGGGCCTCAGCAGCTACCTACCATTTTCTTCTATTCACAAGAGGTTGGCCTTGGCGATATGTTATTTGTTTGCCCATATTTTGTTTTATATGTTTTTCTTTTTTTCAACCTTGTAAACCTGTGCAGGTGCACGGTACTAGATCAAATATAGTAGCTTTCCAACACATGTTTCATTGTTTATAAATCCCTAAAAAGAAAGAAGACGGAAAGGTTGTATATTTTAGTCGTGGATCCATAACTTCGACCATGTTATTGTCGGCTAACGGTCAAATCTCATAACACTTTATAAAAGTTTTTATCAAAAATTCGAATGGGGGAAACTACAAGGGTTGTGCATATGATTGGCCTCAGATTTTTTCAAGGAAAGTTATCTATTTTTAGTAATTTTTATTTTATTTTTTGCATGTTTGATTTAAATACATATTATGAAAAGTTATAAACTATGTTTTCAGGCTGCGCGTTACATGGGTGTTTTATAAGAGTTTATTGTGATGTACATCAATTAAATTTTAATTTGTTCAATTTAACAAATTATTAAGGATTTGAAATTAAGAATTATATTTTCTTATGTGAAACATAGAGAGAGAAAACTTAGTGAAAGAGAGAGAGGAAAAAGTTGGAAATGAGCTCCTCTTATTTTGATGATAACTATGTTGGATTCCTAATGTTCCAAAGATATTTGAAATACAAATCAATGTTGCATAAAAATCAGATTATTAATCTAACAATTTAAAAGTTTTAATAAGTAAACTTTAGATTCTATGTGAAATTTAGATCTTAGCATCATTAAGACAAATTTGGACTTTGCTTGAATCAAATTTTTTTGAAATTGCATCTATGAAAAATATACACAATTTCATTGAAAAAATTAGGTAATTAAGATAGTTTGAAAACTTATAATAATAAAATTTATTATTTTAATAGAGGGAAATAATGGTATGTAGTAAAATAAAAAATAAAATAATTTAAGAAAAACATTTACTTAAATTACCTAGCAAGAAAGAAAAACCAATATCTAAAGAGAAGCTATGATCTCTTAACCATAATGAAATCCATAGATTTTGTTAATTCTGGTTTTCTATTCGTCTCCTTCATAAAACTGATAAATAGAAAAATCAATCGGCTCTTCATAAAAAGGATAAATAGAGAAACAAAAAGCAATTTTTAAATGCATTAAAGAGAGTATGCCTGAAACTAGTTAATCTCTCCTTTCAAGAGACAAATTTATACTTAGTTTCATCATATTCCATAAAAAAAGATTTATATCTACTCCTTAATAATTGACTTTCATGTAAAACTCTAAAAAGAATGACAAAACTACTCCCATCTTTTTCACTTTTTTGCAACTTCTCATAAAAATGAATTATATTTTCAATCATTTTTCAACTTTGTAACCAATCACACCTTAAAATTGATTATATATTCATGTTCTTTGAACTCGTTATTCTTTTAAAAACATTTGGTACACGTGGGTTTATTGCTCCCACTTTTGAACTCATTAAAAAAACTAACACCCCAAAATACAATTTCCTCTCTCTCTCAAAACGTGGAATAAACTAGTTGTGCTGATGTCTTAGAGCAAGGGGTGAATAGGACAATACAACATATATTCACAATATTGTTTAATTTTGAAATTTCCCTAAAATATGATTAAATTGAGCAATTTATTAACAATATTTTATCGAATTAGAAATCAACTTCTTAAATGCCATATTCAAGAAGTTTGAAATTCAATCAATCAATAATGATGATCATCAAATGACAAGACTCAGTTATATAGTCAATTTCATTTTTGAGCATATGGTGAACACACATATTTAAGTGATCTATAACCTAAAATCAACAATTAACAAGCACACACACATATAAGATTTCATGTGAAGTGATGGAGAGAAATTGTTTGCCCCAATGAACTTATGAAACATATTTATCTTCTTGCTTCTCATTTTTAATTCCCCAAATGGCTCTTCCCATGTATGAAGGATTCTCTTTTTACCTTGATGGTCTGAAGGCCATGTGCCTATACAATGTGGACTACGATGTTTTCAACCCATGTCAGGTTTCTCTGTGGCGTGATCGAGTCATAGACTGGAACTTGCTACTAGTGGCGGTACAGTTCTAGTACCCTAAGAACAATGTCTCCCGTTTTGACCTCCACGAGGTCTGTCTTACCTACGAAGAATTCTTGGCTATGTTGGGAGTCAGCCCTAGTGTGGAGGTGACTATGCCTAATTTTTCATTCTTTCCGGGTGTTTCTGGAATAATTTCTCCATATTTATCCATTGACGACTCGTCCGTTGGTTACTAGAGATATTATTTCTCTTCAGGCGGTTATGTGTTCAGTGCCCTTGAGGGGGTTTGAGGATGCTGACTTTTCTGGATCTATCACCTTGGGCCTTATGGTGAGGCTTTTTTTGGTGACATGAGACATGAAGATGGATCCCCAGGTGGCTACGATAACGGCATGGATGTCTTACCATCATAATCCTGCAGCGGTAGTGTTGGTGAAGACCCTAAACAGTCTAAATTCTTGGAAAGAGAGTTCCTCCAACTTTTTGAGGGGGAGCCCCGTAATGTTTTTCATGTCGCTTGCAGAGAGGTTTCGTCTGGCGGCCCCTCCTGAGTATCCCTAGGTAGGTGTGCCTAATTTCTTTGTCCGACCTTTCTTTAATTTTATCCCATTAGTAGAGAACTGGGTCAATTGGTTTGTGGCACACGATGCCCTGTGTCTTCGTTGGTTAGTGTCACGGTGGGGAGACTTGTAGCCTATTTTGCATCTTGGAGAGTACTGGTATGTGTGGTTAGTGGGACTTCGACAGACTTCCTTCTATTTCCCCATGTGGCTTCTGTGCCAAGGCGGGTGGGAACAAATTGCACCCCTATCATAATGAACTTAGTTCCAGTAGAGGATTTGAATGATCATTGATGATGTTAGGTTCCTTCACCATTGGCCTTCTATATGTCCATCACAATCTTTGTGAAGGACCTAACATGTGTCGAGGGACTACCTGGAGTGGTTATGGAAGCGGATAGTGAAGAAAATCATGACGAAAGAGACCGGTCAAATGTGGCATGTTGCCTTCGACACCATAGAGGAATGTTTTGTGGTTTTGTCTAGGCTTGTGAGGGCGTACCGCTCCATGGAGTGCATACGAAATGTTAACCAAGAGTGGGAGACTTAAAAACCTCTGGTGGCCGAAAATGATAATGAAGTGGGGTCTTCAGGCAATTAAAGGCAATGTCTTGTGAAGCTTGGGTGATTTTTTATGAAGCTAGGGTAATTTTACTGTTTTGTATTTTTGGGGTTTGGAATAATTTTTAGTGTATCTTGGTAAGGCTAAGGTTTGTTTAAGAATGGTTTAGTCAGTAGAAGGGGGTGATTTTCTTAACTCCCTTCGTTGATACTTCATGTAACAGCGTCGCATTCCTTATTTAGAAATAAAATTTGATTTTGATCATATTTTGTTGTGCTTCTTGATGAGTTTTTCTTTTGAATTATCTATACCAATCGCTAAGGAATACATAATCATTTTGTTCATGTAAATGATAAAATAGACTGCCATTCTGAGAGGTTAGAAAAGAATAGCATTTTGTAAAAAGGGGGAGGACCGAGCCCATGTATGGAGTATTCTTCCTACGTACCTCTGAGGGTTTTGAAAATTTTCATTGAAAATTTTCATGAGGTTCATTTTGAAAAAAATGGTTTTTGAGAGGATCATTCCCACATAGTTTTGGGTAGAGGGAAATAAAGACTTTTTATTATAATAGAAAAGGGGATAATAAGAGTCATAGGGCACCGAGATTTCAGACTAAGGGTAAAATTTCTTAAGACGGTCCAGGTTGACTAGACGTCCCATCTTTTCTCCGTCTAGGTCTATGAGCATAGCAACACCTCCCGAGAAAATTTTCTTCACGATGTAGGCGCTGCTCCAATTCGGTTTGAATTTCCCTCTAGGGTCCCAGACAGGTTCTATGATCTTTTTAAAACAAAGTTCTCCTTCATGGACGCTACGGGCCTTAACCTTTCGATTGAATGATCGCGCTGTGATGGTACCCCTGTATATGATATAGGGCCTTAAGTATCTTCCAAGAGTAATAATTTATCAAAGCGGCTCTGATGCCAGTCTTCTTCACTAACTTTTCTTTCGAACATAACTCGCAGGGAAGGAATTTCTAGCTCAATGTGTAGGACTGCTTCCATACTGTATACTAAATAATAAGAGGTAGACCAGTGGGTGTTCTTATTGAAGTGTGGTATCCCTAAAGGAAATAAGGGATCCAATCAGCCCAATCTCTTCAACTCTCAGTTATCTTGATGATTATTATTTTGAGGCTTTTATTGGTGGCTTCGACAACACTATTAGTTTTGGGTTATTAGCTAGAAGATTTGTGTATCTGAATCTCCTACTCGTCGATTAATACTGTGATCTCAGTTTCGAAGTGGAGCACATTATCGGATACTAACTCATGGGAAACTCCGTATCGAAAGATGGTGTTCTTTTTTATAAAATTGGCCACTTTTTTTGGCATTCTACACTGCGTATGACTCGGCTTCGACCCATTTAGTGAAGTAATAATGGAAATTAGGGTAAACTCATGACCATTTAAATCTTTGGTAGTAACCTTCCTTATGATGTCAATGCCCCAGATGGAGAAGGGCCAGGGAGAGGTCATGTTGTATAGTTCTCGAGGGGGCAAGTGTTGAAGATAGACAAACTGTTGGGATTTGAGGTATCTTCTAACATAAGTAGTGCAATATTCAACTATAGTGGTCCTTAGCAAGCATATGATCGTTCATATGGGACCTATATTTCCCACAGTGGATCTTTTGCATCATTTCTTCAACATCATCCCCTACTATGCAATGCAAATGGGTTCCATCGAAGTTCCTCTAAAAAAGCGCTTTATCATAAATGATATACTGGGCAGCTAGTTTACAAAGGGTCACACGGTCTTTCTTATCTGCATCTTGGGGATACCTACCATGTTTAAGAAGGCACCAAATATCATAGTATTATAACATGAATATATCATAATCTTCCTCAATAATGAGTTCAATGTAGTAGGAGTGGGTTACCATAGCTTGTTTCTAAACCAGGAAAGGGGCCATTGTTATTCCCTCAAGCATATCGATCATGGAGGCTAGGGTAGCAAGGGCATTAACTAGTTTATTCTTTGCATGAGTTAGGTAGTGGAAGGTGATATCTTTAAACTGGGAGGCTAACTCTTTTTAGGTGGTCATAGAAGGGTAGGAGCTTCTCGTTTTTGACTTTCCATTTTCTAAGGATTTGACTAACGATGAGGGAAAAGTCTCTGTTGACATAAAAGTGTTAAATTCCTTTCTAGAGGGAGATCTTGAGGCCTATAATGCATGCCTCCTACTCAGTCACATTATTGGTGCATGGAATGTCTAGTTTGATGGCAATGGGGGTGTGAAAGTCATCAGGGGTGATCAAGAGTATCCCAATACCGTATCCTTTCTTGTTGGGAGCTCCATCAAAGAAAATTTGCTATTTAAGATCCTCCTAAAAGGTGGAGAGAATGTCTTCATTCGAGAATTCAGAGACCCAAACATCGGTCCCTTCCATGGGGTAGTCAGTACGATAGTCTCGAAGATGGATCTCCCTTTCATAGCTTTCTGCGTGATGTACACAATATCAAACTCGGCTAGCAACATCAACCAGAAGGCCATTAATCTAGACAAAGAGGGTTTTTCTAGCAAGTAGTTGATACGATCCATATGGAATACTAGTTTGATAGGGAACACAAGCATGTAAGGTCGTAACTTCTGCATGATCCAGACCACGACGACACACGTTTTCTCCAAAGTAGTGCAGTTGACCTCGTATCTGACCAGTTTTAAACTGGAATAATATATGGATCTTTCCTTGTAGAATTATTTAATGTATTGGGCTAGCAAAGCCCCTGGTGTGGTATCTGTGATGGTCAAGTATAAGAGGAAGGGGTGCGGGTGCAACCGGTACGGTATAGTCGATAACGACCCCTTACTAATACCAAAACCACAATCTAAATGGTAAAACCGTACCGTACCAATTTACCGACGTATACATCAAAACAAAAACAAAAATCAAACCGGTCGGTTTTTCAATTTTTTTGGTATTTTCGGGGTTTTTTTTGTTTCGATTTCAATTCGGATTTTTCTCGATAAATACCAGAATTTCAAATTGGTTTAGCATTCGGTAAATCTGGTATATATTTTGACATTATGATTCCTGTAAAATTTTGTACAAGTTTCGGTACAAACGTATGTATAATTTTCTATAAATTGAAATATCCATATATGTAGTTTTGTATAAACATATATGTAGATGTATATAAAAAATTAGATACACACATATATATATTTTTGAAGTAAAAAACACACTGAATAAAAAAACCATTGAAAGAGAAGATCAGGATTCGAGCAGATCAACAATGTTTTTGAAGTTAAAAAAATATTGAAATAAATAAATGCGTCTCAGATGCACAAACATTTACCAACAAACGTATTGAGATGCGGAAACAAATAATATTTACAATCTGAAACACTTCGGTCCAACATTTTCCTTAAATCTACAAACAAACAATTACACACTGAGTTGCATTTGAGGCATTTGAGGCATACCAAATCTAGTTCTAGATGCATAAAGAAACAAACACTTTGGTCAAAATCCACAAGTTTGAGGCGTAGCAGATCTAGACATACATGCATAAACAATACAGTTGTATCGATTTAAAGCCAGAGGAGGTTGTCGAAGGGGGATACCTGTACTAGTTTGAGGCCGAAAAAGAAAGAGATAGGGAAGAACAAGTTACCTTATGCTGTGCGGCTGGAGGGACTTCGTGTTGGTATGGATGATTTGTGAGAGAATAGAAAAAATTGGGTTTTGTGCTTTTATACCAAGTGAAATGAATGGAATATGATAAGTTTGGTACCATATTTTGATACAATAAATTCGGTAAATCGATTTTTATATCTAAAAACCAAAACAAACCAAAATTTTGGCGGTATTTTTGGTTTCGATAAAATCGATTTTCTGCATTTCATAATATGAAACCAAAACCATTTTTTCTTGGACCAAAATGGTACAATACAGTAAAAACTCGTACCGGTTGCACCCCTAGGAAGGGGAGACCTGGCTACGGATGCATCATCACCGAAGGTCGGGAGAGGTATTGCTTGATTCGGTCAAAATCTGGCATATATTTTGACATTATGATTCCGGTTAAATTTTATACAAATTTCGGTACAAACGTATATATAATTATCTATAAATTAAAATATCCATATATGTAGTTTTTATAAACATATATGTATATGTATATAAAAAATTAGATACACACGTATATATATTTTTGAAGTGAAAAAACACACTGAATAAAAAAAAACATTGAAAGAGAAGATCAGGATTCG
Organism: Sambucus nigra; assembly: GCA_949130495.1. NCBI lineage: Eukaryota > Viridiplantae > Streptophyta > Magnoliopsida > Dipsacales > Adoxaceae > Sambucus > Sambucus nigra. Next base: position 315,814,071 of record OX422215.1, on the reverse strand, counting down.
AGTAGATCAATAATGTTTTTGCAGTTAAAAAAATATTGAAATAAATAAATGCATCTCAGATGCACAAACATTTACCAACAAATGTACTGATATGCGGAAACAAACAATATTTACAATCTGAAACACTTCGGTCCAACATTTTCCTTAAATCTACAAACAAACAATTACACACTGAGTTGCATTTGAGGCATTTGAGGCGTAACAGATATAGTTCTACATGCATAAAGAAACAAACACTTTGGTCAAAATCCATAAGTTTGAGGCGTAGCAGATCTAGACATACACGTATAAACAATATAGTTGTACCGATTTAAGGCCGGAGGAGGTTGTCGAAGGGGGAAACCTCTATCGGTTTGAGGTCGAAAAAGAAAGAGATAGGGAAGAACAAGTTACCTTGTGTTGTGCGGCTGTAGGGACTTCGTGTGGGTATGGCTGATTTGTGAGAGAATAGAAAAAAATAGGGTTTTGTGCTTTTATACCAAGTGAAATGAATGGAATATGATAAGTTTGGTACCGTATTTTGGTATGATGAATTTGGTAATTTTGATACGATAAATTCGGTAAATCGGTTTTAATATCTAAAAACCAAAACCAACCAAAATTTTGGCAGTATTTTTGGTTTCGGTAAAATTGTTTTTCTGCATTTCATAATATGAAACCAAAACCATTTCTTCCTGGACCAAAATGGTACGGTACAGTAAAAACCCATACCGGTTGCACCCCTAGGAAGGGGAGACCTGGCTACGGAGGAATCATCACCGAAGGTCGGGTGAGGTATTGCTTGATACGGTCAAAATCTTCTTAGCAGGCCTCATTCCAAACTTTAGTTGAATGCTTTGGGAGAAGTTTGAAATTGGGTTCTCATATAGAAGTTAGTTGGATGATGAATCGACTAGGGTACTGTAGTTTACCTTTGGAATCCTTGAACTTCCTTCTTCATCTGTGGTGGTGGCATCTCAAGTATGGATTTCATCTTGGCAAGGCCTTCTTCAATTCCCTTATCACTAACCACGAATCCCGAGAGTTTTCCTTTCGTGACATCAAAAACACATTTCTGGTATTACTGTAGTCATTCAAAGAACTTTTAGAGGTGGGAATGTGACCTTCTCGAGTCTTAGACTTAATGATCATATCGTCTACATAGACTTCAACCTTCTTGTGAATAACGTCATGTAGGATGGTTGTGGAAGCCCTTGGGTAGGTAGCCCCACTATTCTTGAGTCTGAATGGCATAATAGTATAGTGGAAGGTTCCCCGTGGGGTGATGAAGTCATTTTTCTCCAGATGGTCAAGGTGCATCTTGATTTGGTTATATTTGGAGAATCCATCGATAGATGACTTGAGGGCATGGATGGTCGGTTATACACGATCATATCAATATTAGGCAGTGGGAAATCATCTTTTGGGAATTCTTTATTCAAATCCTGATAGTGGATGCACATCCAAACTTTTCCTCTTGACTTTGGCATGGGGACGATATTTGCAATCCATGTAGCATATTAAACTACTTGAAGGAAACCCATGTTCAACAGTTTGATCACTTCCTCTTTGACTTGAGCGACTATTTAATGCAGAGTTTCCTTAGCTCCTATTTGACCGTCTTGTACTCTAGGAATGTTGGGATCTCATACTGACTTATTTTTAAGACAATATTGGGCATGTCATCATAGGACCATGCGAAGATGTCCATAAATTCTTTTAGAAGTTTTCCAAATTACACAAGCTCCTACTCTTAAGGGTGGATCCTATCAAAATCTCGCGCTGATAGTTACTCGAATCAAGATTAAAAACAACAGTCTCATCATGATTAATTTAAACGCTATTATGTTGTTTGTTATTCTGCTTATTAAGATTAGTTAAGAATTATTCATTTACAAAACCATCATCATCAAAGTTTTGAGTAGAATCAAAACAAATAATGTAAGGCACAATAAGATACTCAAAATCCTCTTTTATCTCATTTTTAGAAAAAACTACATTGAGAACCTCGTCAAATGAGGTCTCAGTTGATATCATAAAAAGAAACAACAAAATCAGCTGAAGAGACATGGATAGGGTAAATCATAGGGTTATGTTGAATCTAAGTAGGTTGAACTGGTACAGCATTCCAGTTGAGGAGAGGCATCTTTGATTTAAGTGGATGGGTTGAACAACACGACATATGAGCAGATCATATAGAGACTCATTGTTAGTGTCTACAGGTCGAATAAGTATTCAAAATCACTTTCCTCTGAGTCCTTGGTAACTGTCACGCCTTTCTTAGTGAGAGGTTGTACTTCATGCTGGTAGTCTTCGGCCCAAGAGTTATCACCTTGAAAGAAGATTTCCAGCCTCGATTTCATCTTCCTGTTGACATGGTCATATAATGGTTCAGGGAGGCCACAAAAAAGGAAGTCTTAACCCTCCTTGATAAACATTTCGTTTAAAGAGTCTCTCAAAACATTATTTTATCTTATAAGCTTGTTTTTGGTCTTGGTCGTCAGAGTGCTTTGATCTCTTCTAATAAAGGCTGGTAATCTAGGCGACATGGGAGGAAGGCCTTCTTTAATACTATGGGCTCAAGGATCCTTTACTGGAATCTCCCTAGATCCATTCCAAACATGAAGTGCATGTTTTGGAACATCTGAATCATATTGAGTTGCCATAAGGGTTGTGTTTCGAACAAACTCGCTCTTTGAAATTATTTCTTGCTGGAAGGGGAAATAGTTCAACTCTGAATTGAGAGAGGAGCACTTCATTCCTCCCATAATGGATTTATCATATCGGGTTGCTAGTGCTAGAATTGTTTGTACTATCTTCATCCCCCAAAATGGTGATAACCTGACCTTTGGCGAAGAACTTCAGTTTCTGATGAAAAAAAGAAGATACCCATCGGATGCTGTGAAGATATGGATGGATAAGGAGTAGATTGAAACATATAGGTATGCCAATGACTTGGAACTCGGTGATGATATTTATAAGGCCATTCCCTATTATGACTTTTATCTACCCCATTACTTCTCAGTGGGTATTATTATAAGGACACACGATGACAGAAGTAGGAGTGAGATCCCTGACTTTCAATCCTAAATAATTAAAGGTTCTGAGAAGATAAATATTAAGGACAGATCTGTTGTCAAAAAGTTAAAATGGGACTGTCTTTCCCAAGACTTCAATGGAGATGTTAATGGAATAATTGTGATTGTATACTATTTTTGGTATCTCTTCTTCAAAAAATGAGAGAAGTCTGTAAGAGGTTAAGAACCTAACCATAATTAAAACTTCTTCGAGTGTGGTGGAAGGAGGGACTATGGGCTCGGTGAGGATTTTTTATCAAAGAATTTTTTTGTAACTAGGAGGACATAAAAAGCCCCCATATGGTAACATTCGCTTGGGTATTCTTGAGTTGGTCAAGGACTTCTCTTTTCAATGGTTATTTCTAGCATCAAATTTTCTTTGATAACTCCTTTTACTTTAACTATCTCAGTCACTTGAGGAATCGAATCTTTATAGTGTCTCCCTGACCTGGTCATGTGATTTACTAAGGCGGGGAAGAAAAGAGACACGTGTCTTGATCTTCCTCGGGATAAATTTCCACCTTATTGATTTCCCTTAATAGATCTTTGAAGGATATCATTACACATAGGTTGGCTACTAGACTGGTTTCAGTTTGGCTCGGTTTATCATTTGAACTGTCAAAATCATCCCCCTATCCAGTGAAGATTATGTCCTCTTGCTAAGAGAAATCAATACATTTAATAACCACGATAATTCTATTTTACAAATCTTCCCACTCGGCGGGGAGGTGTAGGAGTGAAAGGATCAATCGTCACTTAAGCTTTAAAGCGGTGAATAACTCAGAAATGTTGCAGATTTTGCTTTTTTATTGAAACATGTTGGCTATGGTCTTTACCACATCATCTAGACTGACTTCTTCAATAGGTACCACCCATTCATCTAATTCCCATGTCCACTTTCGAGCTTGTATGAACAAGCCACTGAATTTGCGATAATCAACAGTCATCTAGGGAGGAAATTTTATCCCAAAATCTAAGAGTTGGTTCAATATAACTGCTAAATCCATATCTTTCCCCTCAGACTGGGTGTGGATGACAATGCAAGCCCCTGCAAGGATTGACAAAGATTGATCGATGAAGCAAGTAGGGAGTAGGATAAAATATAGGCAAACCTTGAGCAGTTTGAGTGATTTTATATGTACAATGGGCTCTTTACTGGGCAAGATTTTAGTTGATGGGTCAAATTTTGGGTCACTTTCTAGAAAGATGGCCTTTGTATATTCTAAAAGTGGGTTATGACTGATATTAGGTTTAGGATTAATCGGCCTTGGATTAATTCCTAAAGTGGAAGCATTGGTTGGGGGTACGACATGTGGATTGGTGAAAATCACAATAGGCATCGGGTTTGAAGTTATTCAGGAGTGGATTTGGTAATGGATGGTAGTCCAAGGGTTTAATGAGGTTTTGACTTAGCAGGTCCTGGTAAACTTTGGACAGGGGAGCATGGAGCTCAATGTACTCTTTCTTGGCAGGGTTAGGGTAATTTTTAGTGCCTAAGAGGTAGTAGGCTTGGAAATGTTGTTGATGGTTGAGACTGGAGCATTGGCTGGATTCTAATACTTTCAAAGAGTGATTTTTCAAGTCACTTTGTTTGGCTTGGAATCCACTTTGGTAATGCTTTCCTCAATTTCTACACCAGCTCCTTGAAGGTCTTGAAAGTGTGGGTAATACTGTCATCCCATGGATGTTTGGATATGAGGTAAGAAGTTCTTCTTTCGAATACTGGCTTGTTCCTCCTCAGAGGGTCAGTTGGTCATGGTAGCATCTTTCTATCTCCACCTTCCTATGAAGATAGTGACTGTTTCCCCAGGGTTTTTCATAAGAAGTTCAAAATCTCGGTGCGTAGCCTCTAACACTATGAATTCTAGATTATTCGAAGTACAAAAACCACCGGAGGGAACTTTATTTCAAGGTTTACTGAAACATGTGGTCTATTATCTCTTTGGAGGAACCAAGAAAGGGTCATGGCTCAGTGATAGCTTCGAAGGTGGAGAATTTGGGGTCTGCTTCCCTCGAACTTCTCGATGTCTGGCATCTTGAACTTCTTTGGCAGTCTGACTTTAGGATAAGGAGACATATGGGTGTATTTAATGTAGTTCCTAGTTATCTTGAGTTAATCGAACTTCTTTGACAGAAGTTTGAGGTCTTCCTTGATCTTGTTCATCTCCTCCTCCTTGGGATCCATAGGTATTAGCAGGTTTACCCCTGTTGGGGCAAGGCTATGAATAAGTAGTTAAGCTGGTGGCGGCCCATTGGCAGGTGGGGCATGCAGAACATACTAATACTCTTTTAGGACAAAAACAGTCTCAGGAGAGGGTGGACCCATGGGACAAAGAAAGAGAACCTCGAGTTCTTTGAGAATCTGGGCCGGTGACACTGCATTTCATAGACCTCGGTTTGAAGGTTGTCAATCTTGGCACTGAGTCAGGTTAAGATGGTCATCAGAATGAGCTGGACATTTGTTACTTAGTCAGTGTTCTCCATGAAGAGCTCGTGAAGATAATTCCCAAACTCGGATGAAGTAGTAGAAAAATTAGAGGAGCTTCGGGGCAGTTTGATGGAAGACCGAATCCAATAAGGAGGCAAGCCAAAATTCGGGACGCGATTAACTTGAGAGGGAAAACGTTCGAATTCATTTTTTAAAGAAGGAGGGAGAAATGTTTTTGGTATTTTTGAAGGAAGAGAAAAAAAAAGGTTTTTGGTATTTTTGAAAACGGAGGGAAAAAGGAAAGGAACCCCTGCATGATTATTATTATTATTATTATTATTATTATTATTATTATTATTATTATTATTATTATTATTATTATTATTATTATTATTATTGTTGTTGTTGTTGTTGTTGTTGTTGTTGTTGTTGTTGTTGTTGTTGTTGTTGTTGTTATTATTAGGTTCTCACTTATATTAGATTTTCCTAAATGCAGAAAAAATGTCGAACATGACTCGAGTCTCGGATAATAGGGTTTTAAAATTTGTAAGATACGATGGGAGTATTTCCAGGCTCACGGACGGGTTCCTATTTTTGAAAAAAATCGCAATAGCGTGAAAATTCGGGAGGTACGCTGGCCCAAAATTTTGGTAGAGTTTCGCATGGTAACCCACAAACTAAATATGAGTGCCCTATATTGGACATATGTATAAGGTCTATGCACTTGTTGGGTTAGTTGAAGGGTTCCCCCCTTTAGCATCATTTTCACAACATACATCTTGCCTATAAGGGAAACCATGCATCGATACGTGTGGACAACACATTTTCTAGACCTGAGTGTACGTGAATTGCCTCACTATATACCTCATGGGGACAGTAGGTATGAGAGAAAATTTGATATACTCAATGTACATGAACGAGTTCCCTGCTATATACCTCACGTTGTGAGTTCGGTCAAGTGGTATGATGTGGGGCAAATCTTTCGATTTACATCGAAGGTACAAGGCCAATAGAAGGTTAGAGTCATATCACTTAGGTTAACTGCAACCCATATGACTAGTGCCCCTACAAAGTGACCCCCCAGTACGGGACAAAATTTTGGTCAATATTGCCATGCTTTTGGTGATGTAGTGGGAAAAAATGCATGAATCCTAATTAACATATTACGGAGGGAGAGAGTATTTTTTTATCATTTTTTTATTGGCATGATAAGCAAAAGGAGTACTACACTAATTAGGTTTCATATACAACTATTATGAAAAGTAAATCTAGCATGGAGACTATACTACGCATGGATACATATGAATGAGTAAGTGATATAGGAATATATACAAGTGAGTGTCTATGGTAGTGAGCCTATATATGGATCAACTACCAATGGTGTGAGATATGTGTACATGAGCACGAAGATATATACAAGTGTGGGCGTGTTATAGTGAAGCCTAAGCATGGATATTCTGAGTGGTTTCTGAAGCATGTGTATAAAGTGAAGTTAAGTGTAAGTTTGTGACGTGTACACGGATAGTGTATACAAGTGTGTGAAGTGAGTGAAAAGATAAATATACATGAGAGAAAGATATATAAAAAGGTAAATAGAGGAGACAAGAGAACATACAGATAGGTGCATATGCACACATGAAGAAAATAATAATACCAATGCAAAAATAGAGTCTAGTCCGCTTAAAATGTCCCCAACAGAGCCTCCACTATGGCCATCCCTAGGGGGGGTTGAGGTCTCCGAAGAGGTCCTCTCCTCCATTTCCCTACCTTTCGGCGTGTGCGGGATTGTGCCCTTTCTCGGGGCACTCGGTCATTATCGATGTGGGGTAATAAGTAAAGATAGATTCACCAACCTATTTTACCTAAAATAGGCAAAAGAAATGTTATCCCCTCGAGAGAATAGCATTAAGGATAATATTGATGCTTGTGAAACCAAGTAGTTCAAGGGGTTGGGGACTAAGTTACAAAATGGGAAGGTGTTAAGCACCCATCTCTCCCCTTAAATCTCTCATGGGCATTTTTTAATCTCTCGTGTTAAACTATGTGAAGTGTGTGCTTATGTGCATAATATAAATGGAGAATATAATCTCTCAACTGGCATTATGGACACTTACGGAGTGAGGTTATCCTTAGGGGTGCTTCCAAAATAGTAATTTAATGTATATTATAAGTGTTTACCAATTCACAAGTCGTTATAGAAGAACGAATGCATATATTGGATAAGACACAAGCATGGAAAAATGTTAAATCTATGTATAATAACATACCAAATGTAAATATAAGGAAGGACTCGAGTCTATGAACTTATCCAAGATGCCTACGTAGCTTGAGGGGGTATTAAAGTTCACGTAGTTCGAAGAAAATGTGAGGTGGGTTTTAAACCATAAATCCAACTACGGACTTTTTTTTATGTGTTTGAATAGAAAAAAGTTATTTTAATATGAGAAAATGTGATGAGAATTTGCCATTTGGAATTTACAAGTACACCCTTTTTTCTTGTCTTTTTTATGAAAATAAAATATGTGAAAATACTAATAATAAAGGTTTGAAATTAAGGTAAGTGATGTAATGAAATAAAGCACTACAGTTAAAATAAAGTGACTAATGCTAAAATAAGAGAATTTAAAGATAAATGTGGAGAATTGGACCTCCTTATGAAGACTTGAAGTGGAACTGAATTGTAGATGCTCTTATCTCACGGCAAGGTGATGGTGTCATGAGGAAATGAATGGGAATTTACTAAAAGGAGTATGAAAAGGATAATGTGGAAGTTTTATTTTCAAGAGGGGAAAACTCTGAATTTGAGAGAATGTTCTCTGAATTACTGAGAGGGATGTTCAAGAGTGCCTTTTAAAGTGAGGTCATGGCCTTTATTTATAGGGCCACGGGGTGCCGAATCGGCATCAAAACCAAGTCACACTGCCAAAAGGAAGGGTATTGGGGGTTCCATTCGGTAGTTTGAGGTAGCTTTTTTTGGAAAAATAGTCGTAAAATACGAAACTGTAAGCCAGAATCAAGCACAGGGCAGACCATTGGAAAGAATATTAAGAGACCTTTAAGAATCCATTAAGCCACTCCCGAGTTCGTGAGTTGGCCAGGAAGTTCTTGTTGCTAGCTGGACAGGAAATTATCTGAGGAAAACAAATCATTCATCCGAATCATAAGGCCAATTCGCGTACGAGATGAACCCTTCGAAAGAGTATTCAGAGCCTTGATATTTCATTCAGCCTTGTTCAATTTGAATAGTTGACCCAAGTCAATAAGGGCCTGAAAGCGCTCGATAAAATAGGTCATTTTTTCGTACTATAAGGTTATTTCTTGCATAGGTCAATTATTAAAAAGTGTATTCAAAGCCCTTAGAAACTCATGTAGCTTCATTGAAGCTGAAGAGTTGATTGGGATCGAACGAGGCCCGGGAGTGCTTAGTAGCCTCCAAATCAGTTTTTAGGGTAACACGGACCATTTGTTCGAACTGTAATGCCGATTCACGCACGGGATAGAATGTTAAAAAGGGATTTGTATACCTCCAAAGTTTCATTGGGATTTTTCTCAAACGAGAAAGTTGACCGAATTCAAACTGGGCTCGGGAGCGCCAAGTGACCTCTAGATAAGTTTTCGAGGTAAAACAAACCATTCGTTCGAACCTTAATTCCAATTAATTCATGGGACATACCATTGGAAATGATATTCATATCCCTTTGAAGATTCATTGAGCTTTCTCTCAGACAAGGAAGTTGATTGGAGTCAAACGGGGCCCTGGAGGACCCAATGTCCTCTTAATCAATTATTCTGGTAAGACCTAAGGTTTAGGTGAATGAGTTAGTGATAGGGACCTAAGGAGGTGCTTAGTTTGTCCTAGGATGGGGTGTCTATAGATAGTATAGACATACACCCTGTCTAGAGTCACGAACGGTGACGAATCGAGTCACGAACCATTCATCTCCATGAGACGAATGTAGCAAACAAACTTATTATCCTTTGGGAACTCAAATGATGGACTTCCCTCCTTAGGAATAAGTCTTATTCCTTATATCCTTGACAAATATGAACAAATTCGATTAACTAAAACCCAATGCCTTTGTCAATACAGACCTTATCTGTCTCTTAAGTCAACGTGATGTCGTGACCAACCTAACATACCTAGGTTATTGTCTACTTTATTATACCATGATTATGTTCCCAATGTCTCCTTAGGAGTGCCCAACCAAGTGAAACATTCACCTTATTATAACGTCTATTAACACAAGGTCATCACTGCGCTTATCTTAAAATTTTATCCAAATTGAAATTACGTGACGGCCACACCAATCGCTATTAGCACTGGCAAGTAGTACATGGGTATAAGCTTCCTAATTCGTACCAGTCTGGCAAGACATGCCAAGAGTTAATCCTTTCTCTTCTAGAGCTATTCTAACTTACACTGTTGACATATATCGATATCTTAATCATGCTTTGATATCCCTTATAGGTTGCATTTTTCAAGTCCCTAACATGTTATCATCAATCTAAGTCCCTAATGCATTTCTTAGTACCCATCAAAATCAAGTACGCCACTTTCTACACTATTTATCTTGAGACAAACAAGGAGTATGCCCAATCATGACACTAATATTCAATTACCCTTAGAAGGTTATCTCACTTATTTGTATCAAATTGGATGACCTTACGAAAGATTACACAATCCGACTCCTTATAATTTGACCACTAACCTAAGATCATTAGATTGCCCCAATACAACCATCATTAGAACTCTTTCACTCCATAACACCAGATTTGAATGGTTCCTTAAGGATACCAAGCAAACCTCTTGAAAAGTCATCAGAACCTAGTAAGATTTCATCACCTATGATCTTCTCATAGTAGGTATGCCCTACTAATTTCCCAATATTCATCTTACGACTATTAGATATTCACAAGGATGGCCTATAAGTCCCCACACCTAGCGGATAATAATTACTAAACACCCCAAGGAGTCACAACAAGTCGATTTATAATTCCAAAGACGCCATTCGCAATAAGTCCAAAGGATACTCTAAAGACTTCCTTAATTCATACTCACACCGAAACTGCCTCGCGTTCATCAATTACTTAGGCTGTTAAAAACGGGTAATGGTATTTAGATAAAAAAAATTATTTCATTTTATTTTGAAACCCTGGTATAGGTCTAACCTATGAATTTCTCTTGGAAACCCAATAATGGTTCGAAAACTTCCTTCTAAATGGTTGATGCCATATACTACGCATCAAGCCACAGGTTAACATTACTTAAGGATTTTGGCAGGATATAGGACGTCCTATACAACCTATGAGCCTTTAAGTCCATACTACCGATGCGAAAAGGGATCCTATTCCTCAAATTTCGTAACATATTCTCCAGACCACATCATAGAAGACTACCTAGGGTTCATTCCTACGTCACTTCAACTTATCATTATTACACACATATCAAACTTACAACCAATGGCTCGTAACTCTCATCATAACTTATGAGATACAACGTTTAATTGACTATTACCAAGGCACTTATCTATAATAATAGTTTCCTATCAACTAAGGCCGGGTCACACATCATCAAGTAATGACCAACATGGGATTACATACCTACTAGATTGTCAAATGCTTACAACAAGGAACTACACCAAGGATCAAGTTCCCCTAATCACATTATCCATATGAACTACCCCTAAGTACCTAACCGAGGAAACTAATGCATCCTTATCGCACAATTAATATTGCTTAGTCATGATACTCTAGTCACCTAACCTTCAAAGGTGACTTTAAAAAACTCATGTCTCCAATTCTATGGACGTTATTCATTTTTATTAACATCTTACTAGGTCTCTCACAGCATCAAGAGATGACACCAAGGTACCTCCCACTAGAGAATGCGGTGTAGACACTAATAGCTTACACGTACACCCACAAATTACTAACATGTCTACAATAGACGCACCGAGAACTATCAATGGCAACTAGCTAGGCCAATTACTGCCTGGCAATGAATTTCGCATCATGATAATATCCTTGACCCCTCTGTCAAGGACACGAACTAAGACCGTCACCAGTCTAACATGGACATCTCAAAACCAACATCGACATCAAAGATTCACTACCGGACTTACAATGTCACTCCCAAAAGGATCCTTAAACCTAAAGATCTCATACTATTTATAATGCCCTAACTCGAATTTATGGGTTACCCATGGACAAATCGGTCCAACTTAAACGTTAGGTGTGAAGTGCGATGAGACAACCTAAATAATGTTTCTAGTCTAGCGAGGGAATAAGACAAATGTCCAGTGGAAAAATACAATAATGCAATATAGAATCGAATGGCAGGAAAAAAACTTTAACACGTTTACCTACATGCACGTTCAATTACTTCGTGTGTGTGTGTGTGTGTGTGTGTTATATCCTTAATCTTATAAAGGAACCCATTTTACTAGACTTGACATTTATTTCCTGATTTAATGCACCTGATTAAGTACTTTGGACAAAATACCATTTGTTTAGGGAAAGTCACATATTTTATCAAAATTTTCCATTTACTTACACCAAATTTACCTTAGTATTTTCCTTCGAAATCTCCTCTCAACACATGCAAGCACCGTGTTAGAAAATACTTTTTTTTAGTTGAAAAACTTTTCAGGAACACATACTTGAGTTAATTATAGGTAAAACTTCCTTATGTTGATTGACGACCCACTTAACCACTTCACTTTACCATCCATTTATTTCACACACATTAGCTAATTTCTCACAGTACTTGTCCACATTATCTTTCAACTGGTACATTTATCAATTTCATTCAAGTTAGGTTGGATTTTATAATATTCACCACACAAACAATCTCTTAACATGTTTCACTTTTCATTATTTATTTTCTTGGAATCCTCTAAATAACCTCATACTTTAATGGCCTCCACACTGCCAGATACGATACTATATGCTCTTACAAGTGTTCTTGGGTTTTCACTCTAGGGCTCTGGGACCTTTTTAATTCTTTCTCGGACTCATCCGAGTCTATATTAATGTGCTTTAATATTTATCCAATGTCCACATTATTCCAATTTTACCTACCGAAGCTAAAACCATGGGATCTCACCCTACCTTCCGTTACACTTAGAAAATCACCATTCCTTTTCCTATATACACTTTCCTTGATTATACTCCAAAAATTACTTTCATTTGGGACCATTTTGTGTAACGCTTTTACCAATATTTTTATTTCATAAAAATGTTCCATTTTACTTAAAATTACTATTTTACCCATTTGTTTCCAAACATGTCATTTCCTTCATTTTATAAGTGTTATTTCCCAAAAATATTATTAAGTTACACACACTAACTTCTTAAATATTTTATCTTTATAACACGTATTTAACACTTTAGAGTAACATACATATCAAGTTGGAAATCTTTTTGTTTCATTACTTTCTTTATCAAAGAAATCATTTGGCGTTTTTAGATTACTTTACAAGGAAAGTGCCATTTTCCCTTATCATCACATATCGTCTTGAAACACACAATTATCACATTTTTCACACTTACCATCAAGCTTTAAGGACTGAAATTTTTATTTTCTTTATTTTATGTTAAAACTCATTAAAACCTTCGCTAAACTTGTTTATATAATTATCATCAAAATATTACAAGTTTATATACATGGGAGGAGGCATTTTAAGTCCAAAAATCCAAGAAAATGAATTTAACATATGATTTATTCATAAAATTTCATAATATTTACAAAAACATGCTTTTCAATATTGAAGCACCTTTTGTTCTTCAAACTTGCACAAATGTCCACTTTCACAAAAACCATTTTCAAAAGAAAACTTCAAGACTTTGTTAATCAAATATCTCAATAAGATAAATATTATTTTCAAAACATTTTATTTCATAAAATGTTTAACACCAAGTTTTCTTGAAATATATCATTTCACTCAACACTTTAGTAATCCTTTGTAAATAAGTTTACCAAAATCATAATAAATAACATTTTTAAATCATATATGCATTCTAATCTTACAAACTCCAACTATAAGACAAATTCTATGAAAAATAGAGTTTTTAAATTAAAAGTGGAGTTTCCCACTTCAAAGGAAGTTTTAACAATGGTGGACAAAATGTAGAAGAAAATGGAAACCTCCCACCTCCTAAGGTGGCCTTAAAGAGGTTTTCTAGCTCCACTAAGCTTGCCTCCATGAAAGCTCCATAAATCTCCATGCAAACACCCTTCAAACTCCATTATTTTCTTCTTCTTCTTCAAATATCCCTAACAACATCACTAAAATTCATAACTTTGTCCAACAATGGTGTATATGGGTTTATAGGCCTTAAATACATTGGAAACTATGAAATATTAGGGTGGTTTAAGGTGGCGTGTGGTGGTGCTTGGGTGGTGTAAGGTGGTTTGTGGTGGAGGGGTTCTTAAGAGCTAGAGATAGAGTATAAAATCTGATTGAAATGGATAAAAATGAGCCAAATCTCACTTAAATACCCCAACAACCCTTAGGGGGAAAATCACTAAAATGCTCAAAGTTCCAACCCGAGTTGATCTGCTGCTGTGGGAGCATGACACGTGTCTTAATTGAATGGTCAGAAATTGACAACATTTTTTAAATTTATAGAAACTGATTTTTGCAATCTCATATAAACGAGAATAGATCTTGTTCGAACGAGAACTACTATATTATTCGAATAATTTTGATCTCGTTTGAACGAGGACTACATCTCGTTCGAACGTACTTCGAACGGGGTTTTACCGAGATTAAAATTTTCAAACGGAGATGTTTCGTTCAAATATCAATGGAAGCATCGTTCAAACGATATTGGGAACTCGTTCAAACAACTTTAGATTTCGATCGAACGACCCTGAATTTTCTCCAAAATGAATTTAAGGCCATTCTAAATCCAATTAATTGCACTAAGGCATCTAAATTATAAAAATTTAACCCATAACTCATCTCACAAGGTCTAAAGCTGAAATGGGGTCACATGAAGTCATCGAATTACATGGGTAGTGTCAATATCAAGAGGGCAAGTGTTAAATGTAAGGATGATTCTCACATGGTATGGATTGTTAAAAAATGGTATCTAAATCCATATGAAATTCCATTAAGCCAATATTGATTCTAAGAGTTGACCGAAGTTAAATGGTACCCACAAGTGTCCGATGGCCTATAATTTAGGATTTTGGAGTAAAAAGGCAAGTAAATGCGAATCATAAGGTAGATTCACACCTAGTATGGACCGTTCAAAACGTTATTTCTTCTGAAATTAAATTGAGTTATCTCAATTCTGAGAGTTAAATGAAGTCAATTTGCGCCCGAAAGCATCCGATGGCCTCTAGTTTAGGGTTTGAGGGGGAAAATTGGAGTTCGAGGGTTGAAATAATTGACAGTAGGAACTATGAAGGTGCATTCATGGTATTTAAATGTGGGCAATAGAATTGGGTGTCCATAGAGCCCCTTAACGGGTGAGATTATGATAAATGAAGGTCGTGAAAAAATAGACACGCTAAAGAAGGTGAGTTTCGGGTATAAAGGTTTGATTATGAGGACCTAGGGAGGGTAAACAGTCGATTTAGAGGGACGAGGCCAGTTATGCAGACCTATATCAATTCTACGCACCTAAACGGGGGAAGCAACCTATTCAGAGGGTCGATACAAACTTTGAGGACCTAAAAAATGTGAAAGATTGATTCAGAGGGTCGAGGCCAATTTTGAGGGCCTAAAGAGTTAAAACGAACGGTTAAAAGGGTTGAGGGCAATTATGAGGGACTATGGAGTGTAAATGACCTAATTTAGAGGGTCAAGGCTAATTCTATGGGCTAAAAGAGTGGAAGCGACTTGATTTATAGGGTCGAGGCAAATTTTATAGGCCTAAAAAGTGGAAGAGACATAATTTAGATGGTCGATCCTAATTCCCTGGGCCTAAGTAAATTCTGTGGACCTAAATAGTGAATGTGACCTGATTAGAAGGTTGACCTATAAAGCATGAGCGATTGATTCAGAGGGTTGAGACAAATTCTGTCGACCGATGTTAATTCTTTGGGCCTAATGGGTGGAAGCGATCGATTCAGATGATCAAGACTAATTCCATTGACCAAGATCAATTTTACGGACCTAAGGGTTAAAAGAGACCAATTTAGAGGGTAGAGGCCAATTATGTTGGACTAGGTTAATTTTGCTGACCTAAAGGGTGAAAGCGACCACTTTAGAGAAT
Source organism: Sambucus nigra (assembly GCA_949130495.1). NCBI lineage: Eukaryota > Viridiplantae > Streptophyta > Magnoliopsida > Dipsacales > Adoxaceae > Sambucus > Sambucus nigra. Next base: position 315,798,360 of record OX422215.1, on the reverse strand, counting down.
CGAGGCCAATTTGGCGAGCCTAAGTATTGGAAATGACCTGATTCAAAGAGTTTAGGATAATTTTGTGGACCTATGGAGTGAAAGTGACTTGATTCAGAGGTTCAAGGCCAATTTTGTGGGGCTATGCCAATTTTATGGACCTAAAGAGTGAAAGTGACTTGATTCAGAGGGTCTAGGTCAATTCTGCAAACCTATGAAATTGAAGCGATCAATTTCAAAGTTGGAAGACTATTTTATGAACCTAAAGAGCGTTAACATGGAAGCCTGATGTATTTTGAGAACTTCGATGATTTGTTAATAATTGTTCATTTTTATTCCTGATTTTTGGAATTTTTTGGAATTTTTTTGTAACCTTTTATATTTTTTTAATGCATCTTGCATTTTTAAAAATGGATGATTTTTATGAAAAAATTATGTTTTTAATGGATTTTCAGGTTTTTGGCTTTTTAGTGATTTTTTTTTTCTTTGTTTGCGAATTTTTTGGGCTATTTTTTTAGATTTTTAGCATTTTTGTAACAAAATTTGGGGGGTCTGCCAATAAACATAGGCAGGGGTGTACCTATTTGCATTGGCACAGAATCCTGAGAGTTTTTTGGCATCCTAAGGACCCTGTCGATGGGCATATCTAGGGGACTATTTATTCAATACACATTGGTTCCTTATATAAAGGGGGAGGCTCCCTCATTCTTCACACCTTCAAAATGAGAAATCCTTAGATCTCTCTCTAGAAATCAGTTTTAGGTGCTTTTTTGCCAAAAGATTCATAGAAGACGTGTCCAATAGCCCTTTCGTGAATACTGATGATTTGGATGGCATTTATTGGCGCCATGGAGGTGCGCTGGAGATTGGCAACGAGAATGCATGTCATGATATCGAAGGCATGGATGACGAAAGGATTTTGTTAAGGGAGCCTAGGCTTCACCTCTCTACGAGGGTAAAGAACCCAAGTAGCTATGAGAGTGTTCATTTTTTTATTCTTTTCTTTTCTAATTTGTTTTTTTAAGTATTAATGATTATTTCCCTTATGCATGTTGACATTTCTTCATCGAGCATACGCTCTCGTGGATGGACGACAATTAAGAAGGTATAAGAGAAGATCCCAAGGGAAGTGCAGCTAATGGTAGAGGTTACGGGGGCTTTGAATGGCACGTCGAGACTATTGGAAGTTCTGTGTGGTTTAGGAGAGTAATGGTTGGGCACTACCCATAAATTTAATCTAGTCATGGGTGAGATGAAGGTCACCCCAATAGATGTGCACCAGCTGATGGGGCTGGAGTATGAGGGACAAAAAATTATGGTCAATCGGATGCTACGTATTTCAAAGGTTGCTATTTGGGCTGCCCTGGGGGACTTTGGGTGCATTATTTTTACACAGTTTATAAGGATATCAGTGTTGAAGGACACCTTGTTATAATGTGAGATAGACATCACAGATGGATGGCAAGAGTAGTAGGCAACCCACATATTCATTATGCTTCTGTTGGGAGGCTTCACGGTGGAGCTGAGTGGTGATGTTGTATACCTGTGGTTCTTTCCGTTAATTCTTGTCATCTCTGAGATTCACATGTATGACTAGGGGAGATTCACTTTGGCATGTTTCTATTCTTATCGGTATTCTTTCAACCAGTTTTACCGACCAAATTTTAAGGTGTCCACGTACCTTCTGGACGTAGATTTTATTTTCTTCCATTTTCTTTTTAATTTTTAATTCTTTGAGATTTTCATTGAGAGATTTGTGTTATCTTCTGCAAATGTGGTTTTATGAGGTAATTGGTGACAACAGGGGGTTGATGTCTTTGCATGCAAGTGAAGCGAATGAGTTTTCAAGGATGCATCGATGAGGAAATTGAATAGGGTGGCGAAGCAGTTTTTAGCCTTGAAGCATGTGAATGTGGTGGTAAATGCCCTTAAAAATGACCAGGTTAGACTTTATTCTCTTCCTTTTTTATGTGGGTGTTTTCTTTATGCTTTTGTATCTTTTGTTACTGATTGATTATTATTTTGGGATAGGTGACGTTCTATCCTTGGCACCTATAGAGGGGTGGCAGGGACTATGGGAATTCATGCCCATATGCATAGTTTATTGGCGCACGAGTTCAGGTACCTTTGGTACCTAGGAGAGAGGGTGGTGAGGCAAGTGATGGAGGGTAAGTGGAGGCCCCAGTATCATCACCTCCTACTTTTGTGAGGAAATTAGGGGAGTTGTAGGATGAGGAGAGGGCGACAATGATTAATGATAAGCCTTATACATTCTATACTGATACGATGACGAGGTATGACTATTTAGATTTTATGACCAGTTGGATAATGTCCCCATCCATATATGACATGGAGGGTGCGCCTCCACCTTTGACGAGGACTAGATATGGTAGCTGTGTGTCAGGTCCTTTGGCATAGGGGTCAGGAACTGGCATAGTGGTAGACGCAATTCGTGTTCAACACTTATCTATTCCTTCTTATCATGTCCAACTCGGTGGAGGCCCCGTTGTGTCAACGCCTCACCGTCCTCAAGAGATGATAGATGGTTCAATCCATTCTCCGAGGAAGTTATTCAAAGGTATATATGACCTTAGCTTTTGATTCCCGCACTTGGATTTGTATCTTTTTCTCTTCTACTTACTCTCTTATTTAAACTTCATTTCTCATTTGTAGACAATGCACATGTCTTCATCCTGGGCATGTGATATCATAGATTGGATGACTTCTGTGGCCGATCATGTGAGATTGAAATCTTAGCCTTGTGTTTTGCCGACTGAGGATAGTGAGGAGAGCTTTAGTTCTGGAAGTGGGGGCCCCACTGCTCACCCTCGTGGAAAACGATAATTTTGGTTTAGGTTGAAAAGTCTAGGTTGGATCCCAATACTTTTGACCCTTTTCCTTTTTTTTTCCTTTTCAAAAATGTAAATGCAATCACACACACACACACACACACACACACACACACACACACACACAGATATATATATATATATATATATATATATATATGTGTGTGTGTGTGTGTGAGAGAGAGAGAGAGAGAGAGAGATGATGCATTTTTCATTTTTATTTTATCTTGAATTAGTGACCTATACTACATTCACTTTTTATTTTTCTACTGGGATTTTATTTAGTAATGAAAAGTAAGAAAATATGATTAAGATATGTATTTTTTGAAAAGTTTCTAGAAAGAAATGTCTGGGAAAGCCTTATTGCGAGGTTAGGGGGGCATTTTTGAAAAGGAAGGTGAAAAAGGAAAAGGGAATCTTCCCAAAATAGGGGGGCTAATTGGATTACACCTGCAGCTATGACTTCTTTTCATCCATGATTGTTCTTCTTTTTCACTTCTTGGTGCATGGGAATTATTATTGCGACAACAGATTAATTACTTCGTCTTTTGTGAACAATTTGGGTTGTGTTTCAAACAACATTTCAACTTCATTCTTCCTTTGATTTTTTCATCAATATTTCTTGCTCCTTGAAATGGCCATTCCTATATCTAAATATTTTTATGCTCGCCTTGAGGGGTTGGTGGCCATGTGCTTGTACAACGTTAACTATGAGGAATTCAACTTGTGCCCGGCTACATTGTGGAATAACCGTCCAATTGACTTAACCATCCAATTGACTGGAATCTTTTGGAGGTGGCTTTGCAAATCTATTACCCTAAAGAGCATATGTTTCGCTTTGGCTTGGATAAGGTGTTTCTCGCCTATGAAGAATTTTCTGCCATGTTGGGTGTTTACCCCCAGTGTTTTTGCATCTATGCTTTACTTATTTCATTCCCCTCGGGCTTCATTGTTCGAATTGTTGCATATCTATCCTTTTTCCACCCGACTGCTAGTGCGTGGGCAAAATATCAACCTTCGATGGCGCATAATTATGTGCATCAGAGAGGGTATAGTGATAACGGCTTTGATGTCGTCTAGCTTTGGGAGTGACTGCTAGGATTACTTCGGTAACAAGAGATATGACCGATGATCCCTAGGTTTCCACCATTGTATTTTGGATGTCTTATCATCGTAACCCTGCCACTACCATATTGGTGGATATGCTAAATGGGCTTGATGACTGGAAGGAAGGTCGGGCAAATTTCTTCGGCGGCATCCTTATAATGTTATTCATATTATCGACAGAGAGACTTCATTTGATGGCGCCTCTCGAGTTTCCTCATGTTGGCATCCCAAATTTCTTTGCACAACATTTTAAGAGCTTCTGATAAGCACCCAAAACTGTACAATTTATACCCCGAATAGATGTATTTTAGTTGCTAATTCTCGGCAATATGGGTCTTATTTGCTTAAATGTTTATTTTGTAGGCCGAATGCACGTTGCGGTGTTCAAGCACGTATTTCAAGGAAATTGTGCATTTTATGGAGCTAAATACCCTTGTCCCATATCCTAACCTACCCTAAACCTAAGCCTTAGCCTGTCCCAAAACCGTGTGTGTGTTTGATTTGTCCCTTTTTATTTCTTTTATTTCTTTTACTTAAATTTTTAGTTTGAGTCATTTTTATTTTTAGGATTTATTTTAGATTTATTTAGTATTTTTTAGGTTTTATTTTCTATTTTTCTATTTTATTTTTATTAGTTTTAGTTTTATTAGGATTAAATTTTGTTAGGATTTCATTTATTAGTTTTATTTGATTTTACATTTAATTAGAATTTTAGTTTTAGTTTTATTAGATTTTATTTTTATTTTTATTTCTCTTTTTAGTTTCAATTTTATTTGAGTCTTTGTTTTATTTTAGAATTGCATTTTATTAGGTTTTTATTTTATTTTATTAATTTTATTTTGTTAGTGTCATTTTTAAGTGTCCAAATTAAACACACACACACACAAATACCATACACACACACACACACACACATAAACCTATCCTACACCCTAAGTCACACCCCAATTACCATATACTACCATACACACAAATACCTCTTATCCTAAACCCTCACCCACCTAATCAAACCTACCATCATCTTCCACCTCTCACCATCTCATTCTCTCTCCTCTCTCATTTCCCCCATGTCCCTAAACCCACCTGCCCTCAACCTCCAACCCCGATCGTCCCTCACCTGCTACAAAACCGGCTGCCCCATTCCCGAAGACCAAACTCATTCGGCGTCATTCCGGCGCTACCTCTGGCCAACCTCGCAACCCGCAGGCACCCAACTCTGCTCCAGCATCCCCGGCCAGCCAAGAACCCGGTGAACCAGTCAACTCCGATCGGACCTCCACCCTATTCCTATTCGGTGACGCCTTATCCTTCCGGTGGCGTCCTAACTCGCCTGTCCTAACCCCAGCCAGCGAAGCTCCGGCGCCGAATACCTTGCCAGCAGCCGCTTCCAACTCCGGCGTTGTCTCACCTACCGGCGCAGAACCCAACCTACGACGGCAACTCTCAACAAACTGGGGCAAAGACCCAGCAAACACACTTCTATCCCTGTCCGACCCACTAGCTCCACCTTAAGCCCATCCTCCATTCCGGCGACATCCAACCCATCCCCATACCCGGTTTCCAGCAGCAGAAATCCAAACCCATTTGCAAAACCCATTTTGCCATTTCCCCTTTTAAACCAAAATCGTGACCTGTCAACTACCAAATCCAAAAAGCCAAAGCCAATTAAAACCCATGTGCCACTTTATCTAACTTTAACTCTTTACCCATTTTACCCCCAACTAAAACCTCTTACCCAAAAATACCCTTATAATAATATCATATTTTATTCCCTCACCTCACTACCCACATCATCTCACCCAAACCACACGCACCCTCCTTTAATTCCTAAAGTAACGCTCACCCATACCTTTCATATTCCATACACTCTTGTCCTCCCATTTTTACCCCTCATGCTCCATGCCTACTAAAAATGAAAAGGAAGACCGCATTTGCAAATGACTCAAAATTAGTTTTAAGCTTGGTGTGATAAAATTCTCTCCACTTCTCTATGTTGAGTATTTGCATTTTTAGCAAATACCTCAATATAGACGTGTGTAGTGAAAATTATCTCTAGAATAAATTTCACCCCACCCCTCTATTATGAATTTTTGTAATTTTAGCAATTATTTCAAAATAGATTGATGTAGTGAAATTTATTCCTTATGGGAGGTAAATTCTAATCCATTCCTTTATGTTGAGATTTTGCATTTTTACCAATTATCTCAATATAAATTAATGATCTAGAATTTATTTCTTTGGGTAAATTCTAATGTACAATTTTATAATTTTAGGATTTGCATTTTTAGCAAATATCTTTTATTATTTAATTGTCCATTATGAATTCATCCACTATCCTTTTTTTTTGTAATTTTTAGTTTAGATTCAATAAATACATGAGTGAGGAATTGTAATTGAGAGATTGATGATGTAATTGAAGATTTCATGTCAATTCAAGGCTTAAATGGGTTTGATCTATTCCTCTCTTATTACTTTTAGTTTAATCTTCTTTTGATTTTATTTGTTTATCTTATATTTGTGGATGATGATTATTGAGGGCTAATCTCCCATTAATGGGATGCAATTTTGAAGCCCTCATGAGTCCAATTTTGTTAGTTTACTTATTAGGAAAATTTTGTTTACCTCATTTTTATTAGCTTTTACATCTTAGTAGTACTTTAAAAATTAGTATATAGTTAGTTAATTAATATTCCCTTGAAAAATTCATAAAAAATAGAAAAAGTAAAAATAAAAAAATATAATAAAATGCAAATGAATCTATATATATGTCCTCTCCAATTTTGTGTTTCACCCTTAGATTTGGATTGACCCCCTTACTTACCCTCTACACTAGTTTTGTTATATTTTTGTTGGTTCAAGGGAAATTTTGATGGATAGAGAAGTTGCACAACGATAAATCTACATTAGAGGCAATTTTACTTTTCTATCAAATGGCGCCGTTGCCGTTCTTGGGATTGTGAAGCTCGGAGCGGATTTCATATTGTAGTTCATTTATTTTTTTCACTTTATTATTCTTTTGTACCATTTTTTGCATTTTATTAGAAGACTTGTATTTAGGATTATTCTATTCTTAGCTTGTATTGCGGTGCTTACAGACACCATTTATTTTTCATTTAAAATTGTAATAATTGAAAAGCGTGATAGGAAAACCGGACAAGGTAGAGAGAGGGCGTCCATTGACGAGGATCTAGAAGCCTCTCTACCTTGGATCGGTAGGACTCCCGGGGACGACTGAGATTGGCGTATTCTCCCCCCGGCCGACTCAAATTTTTTGGCACCCCACAGCGTAAAAACCGTGGGTGGTACATTTCTTACAGCATTGCGCCTCTCATTTTAGCGAGTCAATTCTTTTGTGTGCTCTTGTGTGCTCTTATTTGATTTTATTCTCGCATTTATTTTCGAATGGTGTGATGAATTAATTAATTAAGACCTACACTCGGTCACTCAGGAGAAGGGATTTCATCACCCGACTCACTCGCTTACCCATTGTGTGCTACGCTAGCCATCATTAAATTTAAAATCAATCAACTAGGTAGCCCACTAGGAGAAATTTTTGCAACGGCGGTCACTCATATAAATTCCGTGAATTTTTTTTACCGCCCGCGGACTTAATTAAAATTTGGCTACCCCTTTCACTAAATTTAAAGATAAAAATTGGCTATGTGCTAGTTAGGAAATTTTCTTAACTTGTGTGTGTGTCCAAATTCATTTTTCGGTAGTGGATTTTGGTGAGTTCGTCCATTCAAAGAGTCCATATTTTTTCCCCACCTTTTCTTCCAAAAAATCCAAAAATATTTTCTTCCTTTATTTTTCACAAAACCTCAAAAACATTTTCTTCCTTTATTTTTTTTTAGAAAATCCAAAAATATTTTCTTTCCTTTTGAAAAAAAAATTCAAAAAAATTTTCTTCCTTTCATTCTCTAAAAATACCAAAAAAATTCCTTTCCTTTTCAAATTATTCAAAAAAATAAGAGAAAATCTTGAAAATAAAAAAATACAGCCGTGATCGGTGTTTCTTCACCCTCACCTTTGCCAAATTATCCAACAAGGCTGACGCTTCAGTCTTGTTTGGGGGTGATTCCCATCACCCCAATTTTTCAACCACCCCGAGCTTTTCTAGTTCCTATCTTTAGGGTGAGAATGGTTCGGTCTGGCTGAAGACATTAAACTTAGCGCTACCGGGAGGCAACCCGCATTTCTTATACTAGTCTCATCCTGTTTGGTGGTGGTGTTTCACATCACCCTATGCCTTATCATGTTATGGACTTGTCCACATTTTTTCTTCTCATTTCTTATTCAGGTTTCATTTTAGCTTCACATGTCCACTTCATTAGCGGTTCATTTTGGTAATCTCTTTCCTACCTTATGCTCTCAATTTTAAAAAATCATTGTACTTAACATCGAGGACGATGTTCCTTTTTGTTTGGGGGTGGGGAATTTTATCAAAATCGTGCCTCTTTTGAAATTTTTTGATTTTTAAACCTGATTTTTTAAAATTTCGTGCAGGTTCTTTCATCTCACTCATTGATATGAATTTTCAATCATCCATCTTTTTAAGTCTAGGAATCAAGCTAGAGAATATTTTTTTTCTAAATAGCTTATGTAATACGTGACAAGGCATGTTGCACCATGAATTTCTAGACTCAACAAAATTTGCGCACTTATCACGTCAATACGATTTAGAGTTGAGGAGTACTATAATTCTACAGAGAACCTTTAGGATCACTAGTTGAGACTTTAGCTTGTGAGATTTGTTCCTTTCACCCTTTCAGAGTGTTTTACGCAATCTTCGAGTCACAAATTGATTCAACTTCGTTTGGGTCCGCACTTTAAATTGCGTATGATCTCATTATCTTTCATAAAATTTTGGCTTGATCATCGAGAACGACATCACTTTCGAGTTGTAAGAAACACGTGTCTTGAAATTTGTCTCGATCACTAGGTTTTCACCACACCTTCACTCATACACCAACCAAATTCCATTTATCATACATTCATACACCTTCCATTTTCCATATCATCACCATATACCATACTGCCCATTTCCATATCCACAGAGAATAGTGTTGAAAATAAAAGGAGAAGATCCGTCATAGAGAGTGTTTGCATTTTTAGCGAATATCTCTCTCAAAGCCGATTCGGATGGAGAAAAATTTGATACAAATCTATGTTGGGGTTATTTGTATTTTTAGCAGATTTATCTCATACATTGATGCGTATTTGGAAAAGAAAAAAAATATAAAAAAAAAGAAAAAGAAAAAGAAAGTAAAAAAGGTAGATGATCTATCATAGAGAGTGTTTGTATTTTTAGCGGATATCTCTCCCAAAGCCGATTCAGATAGAGAAAAATTAAATACAAATCTATGTTGGGGTTATTTGTATTTTTAGCAGATTTATCTCATACATTGATGTGTATTTGAAAAAGAAGAAAAAGAGAAAGTTGCAGTCACGAAATAAAGACATTTGTTCGTCTATGAGTGATACACTCTTCTCAAATATCCACCATCCATCCATCATATCATCATCCCATCCTATCCTACCTCACCTTATCCCACATATCCCATTTCATTTCCCCCTCACCCATATACATACATGTTCCCCTAGGTGTTCGGGCAAATGATAGTCAACGTGGTGAATAACTCGACGTTCTCACTATAGTGATTAGCATTCTTTCATGAGATCATTTTTCTTTCTAATTGTTCGTTCTTTGTTATGTGTTATGAGACATTTGAACTTGCTTACTGTGGAGGCAATTATTATGCAACACAAATAAATATGAAAGAGGTGACAACCAAGAAAAAATAAATAAAAGGCCAATCACACAACAACGGGAGTACGTGGTTCAGCAAAGAAGTGCCTACGTCCACGGTGGTTCAGTCAGTGTTATTTCTCTATATTCTGAAAAGTAAGTACAGAGAATACAACTTCCTTTTTGCCCCGGACTTGGGGTTTAATTTATACATGTATGTGTTGGAGTAGTGGGGGTGATAGGTTCCTCTTTATTAGCCATCTCCCTTTCATGGGATCGTGTTCCCCCACAACTTCTCTTCATGGCATCGTGGAGTAAATGGATGAGTACCAGAGGTAATGGGCCTGGGTTTTGGGCCGCTGAGGAGGGGCTACTCGTCCAGGCCTTATGGTGATAGAATCGGGGTACCCACAATTGCCCCTAAATTTGTTGGGCCGTTCTTATGGGTCCGATGAATTTAAATGATCCACAATGATGGTTGATTTCTTTGAAAACTGTGAGGTTGCTTTGGCGGCACCCGCTTCGCTATCCGTGCATTATGATTAGTTTTGAAGGCTTGTTGGAATAAGACACATTTTCTCTTCGTCGTTCCATCTTTTCCAGCAATCTTCTATCTTCTGAGAACTCTTGAGTTTTGTATCTTCTGTTTTCGGTCTCCACTCTCGTCGCTTCTTCGCCTTTTGATCTGATCTTCTGTCCTGTAAGTCTTTCGTGCCCTTTTTCTTGAGTTTATAGTTTTTCTTGTATTTTTCCAATGGCGAAGATTGGAGATAGGTCGGTAACTGAGTTTAGAAAATTCTACGGTATTCCTGAGTGGGTAGAGATTGAGTGTTGTGCCTCGCCACCTAGGAACGTTAGGGACATAGAGGATGCACATTGGATTCACGTCCTGTTGCTCTCCCAGGGGGGTCTTACCTTTCCCCCTAATGGTTTGTTCCTGCACTTTTTTAGTTATTTTGGTATTGTGCCTGCACAATGTTCGCCCAATGTATGGAAAATAGTGAACGGTGTGCACAGGATAAATCAACTGTACGGCACAAGGTTAGGGCTTGCCGAGGTCTGCTTTTGTTATTCTTTTTCTCGTACGAGTTCAGGTGTTCTGTACCTTAAGGCTAGGAGCCCTGATAGGGTGTTGGTAGTAAATTTACCTGATTCCCATAAGGACTACTGGCAAGAAGGGTTTCTCGTTAGGAACTGGCAATACTCCCCTCAATTTGAAGGGTCGAGGTCTGAGAGGTTCACTATTCCCTTTTATGGGGAAGAATATATAGGTAGATGTTGTATTATTGTTTCAACCTTTGCGGACTTTGTGATTTCTCTAACTTCTCCTTGCTTTCTCTTTTTCAGCGAAGATAAAGAACTTGGAGCCAGCTCTCAGCGAGGTTCATATCTCGGAACTGGTGAAAGCTTGGAACATCAGGGAACCTTTGGGTGACGGCGAGCATCCTAGGTCTGCTGCTTTTCTTCTTGAATACAAGAACACAGGCTCCAGCTTCATAGCCCGACCTGTGGAAAGTGTTCCGGACTTTGACTCTTCCGAAGAGATTTCAGCTGAGCCCATCCAATTGGACGAGGAGGAGAGCAGCTTGGAGAGCGAGCCTGCAGGTGTTGTGAGTAACTTGGGTGGAGGCAGTGCTGATAGTAGAAGTTCATCGAGTACTACCAGCAGTCCAGGTGAAGAAATGCCTCCCAGGAAGAATCTAATCCGGGATGATGATGATGATGATGTGCTTCTTGCACAGAGGTCGAAAAAATCGAAGACTGTCTCCGGGGCCATAGCTACTGGTTTTCGGCCTCCCTCTCAAGAGCAAGAGAAGAAGAAGAGAGAGGAGGAGCAGGCGAGGGAGAGGGAGAAGAAAAAGGAGGAGGAGAGGAAGAAGGTGGAAGAGAGAAAGAGGAGGGAGAAAGAGAAGGAGGAGGAGAGGAGGAAGATGGAACTGAGGACCAAGACTGGTCAAGCCTTGGTCCCAGTATCTGCTTTGCCTGAGGGGGCTTCGGTGGCCACCTCTCCTCAACTCGCCCCTGCGCTGCTTGAGAGGGCAGTCCTCCCTGCAGATCGCGAGAGGGCGTCAGGGTCTGATCAACTGGCCTTGCAATCTAGCCAGAGGCTTGCCTTGGTAAGGTTTCTTTTCTACTTCCCAACTTCTTCTAATCTATTTTGATGGTTTCTTCTTTCTGATCTTTCCCTTGTTTTCTGCAGTTTGTGACTGACTTCGCTGTGCTCTATCGCTCTCGCGACGAGCTATTGAGAAGGAACAGCGAGCTGGAGCAGCAGAATTCTACTCTGGTGGCCAGGGGTTCTCAGCTGGAGGCCTATCTGATGGCTGCTGATGCGGCTCGAGCTTCTTCTACCTTGGCCCTTGCTAATTCTGCTCACAAGAGAGATAATGCTGTCAGGGAGCTCGGCGAGCTGAGGAAGTCTTATGAACATGTCTGCTCTAGCAAGATGGACCTTGTGGAGAAGAACAGGGTTCTTGCCGAGCAGCTGGAAGCGGAGAAAGCCCAGGCAGCCACTATTAAAGAAGATTCATACAATTCTGGCTGGGCTGCTGCGTATGAAGACGCCGAGGTTCAGATAGGCTATATCAGCCGTCTGAACTTCAAGAAGGGGTGGAACAAGGCCCTTGTGGCTGCTGGGGTGGATGTTGCGTCCCCACTTTTTGATGAACATGATCCAGGGCCCAAGCCAGTTGTGGATGAGGAGCCAGCCCCAACTGCTGAAGGGGTCAATCCCGCTTCTCAGGCGACTCTTGCTGATGCTTCCGTGGTCGAGGGGGCAGTGCACACCTCTGCAGAGGGTGATGCCCCTGCTGATGCTGACAAGGACAAGGGTCCGTCCACCGAGGTTGCTAAGTGATAGGGTTTCTTTGTAATTTTTTTCTTTTTTGTTCTGATGTAACCTCGCTCATTATCAATAAAAAGGCTTCGTTTTTGTTTATGCTGATTTCTTTTTGTTCTCTTCCTTTCTTTTTTACTTGTAGTTGGTTGATGCTGATGAATATATCCCTGCCACTTCACATCTGGGTAGGACTCTCGGTCCAAATGTGAGTCCTGCTGTTCGCCGGGCCTTCGCTAGACTCTGCCGGTTTGCTAAGTTAAGTAACAAAAAATACAAGGATCAGTCTGAGCTGGTGGCCAAATTGAAGGACAGGCTCCAGGAAATGGAAGAGATCGGAGCTTCAGTGCAAGAAGAAGTTAGCGAGCTGAGAGCCAAGTTACTGGAGGCCACCGAGATCAATCAAGTCGTGGAGTTTCTTCAGCAGGAGAATGACGACCTGAGGCGGGAGGTCTCGAGGCTTAAGGAGCATTCGCCGAGCACCGCTCCGGCAGTCCTACAAGGTTCTTCCTCGTCGCGAGCTTCTCGACCTCCCCTCCCGCGTGCTGGTAGGAGTACACGGGGTAGGAGTAGGGAAGTTGAGGAGCAGCGTGAGAGGGAAATAGAGGAGCTGCGCGGTGATGTCCGACGAGCTTACGTAACTGCTGCTGGGCTCCAGAGGGACGTCACCCGACTGCGGCATCTATTCAAGAAGGGCCCTCGCCAAGTGTGGACTGATGGCTATGATCAGGGCTGGTTCGATGCTCCCACGAGATTATCAGAGTTTGAGGAGCTTTCCTTCATCAGGGGGTGGTTGAGTGCTCTCAGAGAGCTGCAGGTCCCAAGGAATTCGATATTGTGGTATCGGCATGAGATGTCTCCGTCTACTCTGATGCCCAATCCATTCAGGCGAGATGACCGATGGATTCCTATCGATGCTATTCCTCGGCGGCTACTGGAGTTGGACACAAATGAAGTTGTTGAGGAACTCGATCCTGCCCCTGATGACGGGAGGAGAGCTAAGGTTGCTGACTACCTTGCTCGGAGGCTTCCCCCTTCTTGATAATTTGTTTTTTTAATAATTATAAATGCTTTGGGCGAACCTTTGCCGACTAAACATGTACTATTATTGTTTGTAAATATAAAAGATTAATGGAAAGTTTGAGTTTTGAGCGATTTTGCCGACTAAACGTGTTTATCCAATCTCTGTTATATTTTTGCAGCTTCACAATCTTTATCTTGTCATGTGAGTGTCCGCCCAGTCCAGTATTAAGAATACCATTGTGCTCTCTCTTTACCTTTTAGGTCGTGTCGTCACACTCCCTTAGGTCTAAGAGGGGCAATTGGCGAGGACACACCTGTTTTTGGATGTCTTCATCCAGTTAGGATTTTGTTTAACCAAAATAGGTTTGATGCCTAAGAATATTCTGTAGGGCTTCATATATTGCCATGGGCAATGCTAAGAGGTTTGTCGTGCTTCGTGACGATGACCTGAGGAGGGGTGTTCCCCTGCTATGTCAACTATGATACCTGTGATTTGAAAAGGATGTGCAATAAGATATAATTGTTACTTTTTTAGAGAGTAATTAACTGAGAGATTCTTATTGGTGAATAGAGAAATAAACTGTCTTTCCCCAAAATGAGTACAATAAAAGATCTAGCAATAGAACTCCTAAAAGTAGAATTTCTTGAGATTAGCTGCGTTCCATGCTCGTGGTATCTCTCTGCCCTCCATCGTTTTCAAATGATAGGCACCTTGGAGATCGTCTCTAATTATCTCATAAGGTCCTTCCCAGTTTGGGCCCAGTTTACCATCTGATGGCTTCACTGTGTTGCCCAGGACCTTTCTTAGGACATAGTCTCCAACTTCGAACTTCCTCGGATTGACCTTTTTGCTGTAGTGCTTCTCGAGCTGTTGCTGATAACTCGCTAGTTTTACTAGGGCAAGTTCCCTGCGCTCGTCGGCCAAGTCGAGTTCAGCGAGCAAAGCCTGATCGTTCTGATTTTGCTCGATAAGGTCGGATCTCATTGTAGGCAATCCTGCTTCTAATGGGATGACCGCTTCCATACCATATGCTAGTGAGAATGGCTTCTGACCTGTGGCTCGTCTGGGAGTCGTTCTGTATGCCCATAGGACATGTGGTATCTCGGTAGTCCACGCGCCTTTTGCTCGTTCTAACCGCTTTCTTAATCCAGCGATCACTGTTTTGTTGGAAGCCTCAGCTTGTCCGTTGCTCTGAGGATAAGCTACCGAGCTGAAGTGGTGCCTGATCCCGTGTTGGTCGCAGAAGTCCTGAAAGGGGCCACTCTCGAACTGTGTTCCATTGTCAGTGATGATGGTTCTGGGGATCCCGAATCGAGTGATTATATTTCTCCATATGAACTTCATCATGTCAGCATCTCGGATGTTCGCCAGTGGTTCTGCCTCGATCCATTTGGTAAAGTAATCAGTTGCGACCAACAGGTATTTGCGATTGCCGGCAGCGGTGGGCAGTGGTCCCACGATGTCCATTCCCCACTGGGCGAAAGGCCAGGGGCTGGTCAAGGATTTTAATTCGCTGGCAGGCTGGTGGACCATGGGGGCGTGAAGCTGGCATTTTAGGCATTTGCGGACATAAACTGCGGAGTCTCTTTGCATATATGGCCACCAGTAACCTTCCTTCATTGCTCGGAAGGCTAGAGACCTTCCTCCGACGTGACTTCCGCAGATTCCTTCGTGGAGCTCGTGAAGCACTGTCTTGACATCGCCTGGGTGGACGCATCTAAGGTAGGGGCCGGAGAAAGATCTTTTATACAAGTCGCCTCCCGTGGATAAGTGAAAGCGAGCATCTTTGATTCTTATCTGGTGGGCAGTCCTCTTATCCTCTGGGAGCGTTCCGTTTTTCAAATAGTCTCTCAAGGGATCCATCCAACTAGGGGCCGGTTCCAATTGGAGTATTTGTTTCGCTTTTGTCAGCTCGCAGTTGGGGTGAATGCTCGGGCAACTAAGGAAATCGATGGGGATTATCCTTTTAAGGCTGGAATCAACTGCCGAGCTTAGGGCTGCCAAGGCGTCAGCGTGGCTGTTCTGCCCCCTGGGAAACTGTTGGATGTTGATTTCTTCAAAGTTCGTCATCAAGTTTCTTACCAAGGAGAGTTAGGCTGCCATCCTCTCATCCTTCGCGTTGTAGTCTCCACTTATCTGATTGGAAACTAGTTGCGAGTCTCCGAACCTGTAAATGCTTTGCTCCTAGAGTTTGCGCCCTTTGGAGACCTGCAATTAAGGCTTCGTATTCTGCTTCGTTGTTGGAGGCTGCAAATCCCAGCCTGATTCCTTGCTCGAGGACTGCATTTTCTGGAGTGATGAGAACAATTCCTACTCCTGCCCCCTTTGAGTTGGAGGCTCCATCAACGAATAGCTTCCAGCTTCCCCCTGTAGCCTGGCTGTTTTGTTCTGTTGGCTTAGGCTGGTCGAGAGGTTCTTCGCCCGTGAATTCAGCTATGAAGTCAGCGAGGATTTGACCCTTGATAGCTGTCCTTGGTTGAAATTGGATGTCAAACCGTCCGAGCTCGACTGACCACTTAGACAGTCTGCCTGACAAATCCGCCTTCCTTAGGACAGCCTTGAGTGGGTGTGATGTAAGGACGATGATCGTGTGAGCTTCGAAGTAATGCTTTAGTTTCCTCGAGGACATTACTAGGGCGAATGCGAGCTTTTCCAATGGCAGGTATCGCTGCTCGGCGTCTAGTAAGGTTTTGCTCGCGTAATAGACTGGATGTTGGATCCCTGTGACTTCACACATTAGCGCTGAGCTGATAGTATGGCTGGATACAGAGAGGTAGAGGTACAAAGGGTCCATTTGCTGTGGCATGACGAGCAGTGGTGGGGAGCTTAGGTAGGATTTGAGCTCGCCTAATGCTTGCGAGCAATCTGGGGTCCATTCTACCGTTTTGCTTCCTTTTAAGAGTTGGAAGAAGGGCTTGCATCTCTCGGAGGATTTAGAAATGAAACGATTTAGAGCAGCGAGCATTCCAGTGAGCTTCTGTACATCGCGGATTGTGCGAGGAGGTTGCACCCGTTTAATTGCCTCAATTTGGTCCGGATTTGCCTCTATGCCACGTTTGCTGACCAAATACCCAAGGAACTTTCCTGGCTGGACACCGAAGGAACACTTGCTCGCGTTGAGTTTCATTCGGTATTTCCTGAGGATTTCGAAGGTACTTGCCAGGTCAGAAAGGTGGTTTCCTTTCTCCTTGCTTTTGACGAGCATGTCGTCGATGTAGACCTCCATCGTGTTTCCCATCTATTTTTTGAACATTTTAGTAACCAGCCGCTGATAAGTTGCCCCTGCATTTTTTAGCCCAAAAGGCATGACCTTGTAACAGTATAAACCAACCGTCGTGATAAACGCCGTTTTATCATGATCTGGGGCATATAAGGGAATCTGGTGATAGCCTGAGTATGCGTCCAGGAAACTCATTCGCTCGTGAGCTGCAGTGGCGTCTACTAGTTGGTCTATTTTTGGAAGAGGGAAGCTATCCTTGGGGCAGGCTTTGTTGAGGTCAGTGAAGTCTATGCAAACTCTCCACTTACCGTTGCTTTTTGGAACTACCACTGGGTTGGATAACCATTTGGGGAACTGCACTTCCCGTATGGATCCTGCATCCATCAGTTTTTCGACCTCCTGTTCTATTGCTTTGGCTTTCTCGAGAGCAGTTCGTCGTGCCTTCTGTGCTATCGGCTTGAATGTGGGATTGACGTGCAACCGATGGCAGACCATATTGGGATCGATTCCTGGCAGCTCGTAGGGTTCCCAAGCGAAAACATCTATGTTGCTTCTGAGTAAGGTTAACAAATCCTTTTGCTCTTCGTTAGTGAGTGAGGTCCCAATCAGGAAGACTCTGCTGTTGTCGCCTTCCCTAGCAATTACTTCTACCAGGTCTTCTACAACCCATTCGGAGGGGAGGAGCCTGGTCTCTTCCACTCCGGGCCTTCCATATTTTAATTGCTATTTGGAAGGGATTGCACCTTCCTCCACTTTCTTGCTAGTTCGAACGTCTTTTTTCTCTGGCTTCGGTCGGATGGCCGCTATGAAGCACTTTCTCGCCATCGCCTGGTCACCATGTATCTCCATCACTCCCCGCTCGGTGATATATTTGAGTTTCTGGTGGTAGGTCGAGGAGACTGCCTTCATTGCATGAAGCCATCCCCTGCCGAGGATGGATTGATACGGTGAATCGATGTCGACCACCAAGAATTCGATCATTTTCGAAACACTCCCAGCGAGCACTGGTAGTACTATCTTGCCCAAAGGCATGGTCATTTTTCTAGCGAAGCCGACTAGAGGGACAGTGGTTCCCTTCAGGTCGGCGATGTCCAACTTCAATTTTCTGAACAGGTCGATGTACATTACTTCGGATGAGCTTCCTTGATCGACGAGCAGCCTGTCGATATCAAAGTTGGCTATCCTGAGTGTAATGACTAAGGCATCGTGATGTGGGGTCCTCACTCCCATAAGATCTTCATCCGTGAAGACAATATGCTTGTTGTAGTTGATGTCCTCTGCTCGGCGGCATTTTCCTGCCTGTGATTTCGCTGGATCAATTTGAAAAGCTTGCATTACTGCTGTCAGCTTCTTTACCTCCATCCGAGCTGAGTTGCCCTGGATTTGCTTAACATCGGATACTCCATGGATTACTGCGAATTCGTGTCCGGTGTCATCTTCTAATACGTTGTCGGGTTTTGCCTCCTTGTGGACAGTCACTCTCTCTACCTTCCTTTCCACAAAGTAATTCAAATGTCCGGATTGGGACAACTCCTCGAGGTGGGACTTAAGAGCCTTGCAGTGCTCGGTCTTATGTCCTCCCTCTTTGTGGAAGGTGCATCTCAGCGCATTGTTTCTTTTCGATGGGTCTCCTCCCATTTTCCGGGGCCATTTGATGAACGGCTCATCCTTGATCTTAGCGAGAATTTTGTAAATTGGTTCTTTGAAGACGGTGTTGACTGCCTGGAACGACTTTGCAACATCAGGGCTCCCTCCGTTCTTGTGGCCATTCTTGCTCCCATTCTTTCCTCCTTTTTTCTGGTTATCAACTTTCTCACTTCCCTTCGTGCCGAGCTTGGCTCGACCGTTTTCACCTACGTTAAGGCGGGTGACATCTTCCACCTTTGCGTATTTCTCAATCCGGGCCATCAGGTCATCAATGGTGGTTTCTTCCTTCTTTGTCAAGGACTGGTAGAGGAGGGAAGAGCTAGGTAGCCCAATTTTGAATGAAGCCACTGCCACCTCTTCTGCGCAGTCTTCGACTTCGTTGAATAACTCCCAGTACCTTTTCGCGTAGTCTCGAAGTGTCTCCTGAGGAGTTTTCTTCATCGTCAATAGAGCATCCATCCTTTTGGGATGGGAGCTGCTGGTGATGAACCTGGCCGTAAAGAGCTCGGCCAGGGATTTGAAATTTCTGATGGATCGGTGAGGGAGTTTCTCGAACCATTTCTGGGCCACGTCATGAAGGCTTGAGGGGAAAATACGGCACATCAACGCATCTCGGTGATTCCAGAGGGTCATAGCCTGCCGGTACTGCCTGACATGATCAATGGGATCAGTCTTCCCGTCATAAATCTTGAACCTTGGAATAGCAAACTTTTTGGGAGCTTCTTCTTCTTCAATTTCCCTTGTGAAGGGCGATTTCATCTGGGTCTTGAGGGCTCTCCTGGCGAGTTCTCTGGTTGACCTGGTGCCGCGGTGAGCTGGATGTTGGTCCATTTCTCTGCGGACTAGGTTCCGTATGTTGTCGTCGCTGCGAGCAGGGCTCTAATAGCGGCGAGCTTTTCTTAGTTGCTCGCGGAGGTCGTCGTCTGAGTCGCCACCTTCGAACCCTTGATGTTGCCGCCTAGGGCTCCTTCCTCGGCTGCGAGATTTGCTCGCCTGAGGGCTAGGAGTGCGATAGGGGCGTCTCCTGGTATCAGGACGTAGTTCTTTTTCCAGTTTTTTCCAGTCTTCTTTCCAGGCGAGCATTCTCAGCCTCATACCTGCGAGAAGACTCCCTCTGCTCATGGAGCCTTGCTTCGTATGCATCGATCAATCTGGATATCTGAGTGGACCTCACTGGTCCTTGACTTTCTTCTGAGGCTGGCCTTTCTAAGCGAGCCCCTTGATCGGAACGTCGGACTTCAGACCTAATCCGCGAGGAGCGGGTGGCTCCTGAATGTCTCCTGCTTGAGGAGCGTTGCTGCTGTGACCAGACATCTTAGATTTTTTCTCGGTGTGGGCTCTTCTCAAGGAAAGATAAACGGTTCCCACAGACGACGCCAATTATGGAGGCAATTATTATGCAACACAAATAAATATGAAAGAGGTGACAACCAAGAAAAAACAAATAAAAGGCCAATCACACAACAACGGGAGTACGTGGTTCAGCAAAGAAGTGCCTACGTCCACGGTGGTTCAGTCAGTGTTATTTCTCTATATTCTGAAAAGTAAGTACAGAGAATACAACTTCCTTTTTGCCCCGGACTTGGGGTTTAATTTATACATGTATGTGTTGGAGTAGTGGGGGTGATAGGTTCCTCTTTATTAGCCATCTCCCTTTCATGGGATCGTGTTCCCCCACAACTTCTCTTCATGGCATCGTGGAGTAAATGGATGAGTACCAGAGGTAATGGGCCTGGGTTTTGGGCCGCTGAGGAGGGGCTACTCGTCCAGGCCTTATGGTGATAGAATCGGGGTACCCACACTTACATTTACTCACCTCCTCACACACAAGAGCAATACACTAACCCATATCTCGAGAGTTCGTTTGAGAGAGTTATATCCAGTGAGATTTTGAAGTTGAAGCGTTGATTCCGACAAGGCAATCTAGGAATTACTCTTATGATACTCGACCCGTTTTGACTGATTCACACTACACACGTTGAGTTCTAGGAAGGATGTGCCTTGAGTATTTACTTAGCTAAAATTTTTATGCACTTCTAGCTTGTATTTCTGAAATCATTTATCTCATGATGGATTGTGCGATTATCCTATGTCTAATAAGAGATTGACTGCATTTTAATAAATTTTGGCAAAATAAGAATTTTGTGGGTATATTCCCTGCAAACCCTCACGAGACACAACTCGTCCTGTAGGGCAACCTATAGGTTTAAAGGCTTGTTGCACATGCTAAGTGCAATTGCAAGTGCCCGCGAAAGTGGTACACTTTTGGTTTCTTATCTTTCTCTTTCTCTCTATCTTATTACTCGAGGACTAGCAACGCTCTGTTTGGGGGTGGTGTGATAAGAACCCAAAACTGTACAATTTATACCCCGAGTAGATGTATTTTAATTGCTAATTCTCGGCAATATGGGTCTTATGTGCTTAAATGTTTATTTTGCAGGCCGAATGCATGTTGCGGTATTCAAATGCATATTTCAAGGCAATTGTGCATTTTATGGAGCTAAATACCCTTGTCCCATATCCTAACCTACCCTAAACCTAAGCCTTAGCCTGTCCCAAAACCGTGTGTGTGTTTGATTTGTTCCTTTTTATTTCTTTTATTTCTTTTACTTAAATTTTTAGTTTGAGTCATTTTTATTTTTAGGATTTATTTTAGATTTATTTAGTATTTTTTAGGTTTTATTTTCTAGTTTTCTATTTTATTTTTATTAGTATAATTTTATTTTATTTTGATTTTTATTAGTTTTAGTTTTATTAGGATTAAATTTTTTAGGATTTCATTTATTAGTTTTATTCGATTTTATATTTAATTAGAATTTTAGTTTTAGTTTTATTAGATTTTATTTTTATTTTTATTTCTCTTTTTAGTTTCAATTTTATTTGAGTCTTTGTTTTATTTTAGAATTGGATTTTATTAGGTTTTTATTTTATTTTATTAATTTTATTTTGTTAGCGTCATTTTTAAGTGTCCAAATTAAACACACACACACACAAACCTATCCTACACCCTAAGTCGCACCCCAATTACCATATACTACCATACACATAAATACCTCTTATCCTAAACCCTCACCCACCTAATCAATCCTACCATCATCTTCCACCTCTCACCATCTCATTCTCTCTCCTCTCTCATTTCCCCCATGTCCCTAAACCCACCTGCCCTCAACCTCCAACCCCGACCGTCCCTCACCTGCTACCAAACCGCCTGCCCCATTCCCGAAGACCAAACTCATTCCGGCGTCATTTCGGCGCTACCTCTGGCCAACCTCGCAACTCGTCGGCACCCAACTCTGCTCCAGCAGCCCCGGCCGGCCAAGAACCCGGCGAACCAGTTAACTCCGGTCGGACCTCCACCCTATTCGGATTCGGCGATGCTTTATCCTTCCGGTGGCGTCCTTACTTGCCTGTCCTAACCCCCGCCAGCAAAGCTCTGACGCCGAACACCTCGCCAGCAGCCGCTTCCAACTCCGGCGTTGTCTCACCTACCGGCGCAAAACCCAACCTCCGGCGGCAACTCTTAACAAACATGGGCAGAGACCCAGCAAACCCATTTCTATCCCTCTCCGACCCACTTGCTCCACCTTAAACCCATCCTCCATTCCGACGACATCCAACCCATCCCCATACCCGGTTTCCAGCAGCAGAAATCCAAACCCATTTGCAAAACCCATTTTTCCATTTCCCCTTTTAAACCAAAATCGTGCCCTGTCAACTACCAAATCCAAAAAGCCAAAGCCAATTAAAACCCATGTGCCACTTTAACTAACTTTAACTCTTTACCCATTTTACCCCCAACTAAAACCTCTTACCCAAAAATACCCTTATAATAATATCATATTTTATTCCTTCACCTCACTACCCACATCATCTCACCCAAACGACATGCACCCTCCTTTAATTCCTAAAGTAACTCTCACCATACCTTTCATATTCCATACACTCTTGTCCTCCCATTTTTACCCCTCATGCTCCATGCCTACTATAAATGAAAATGAAGACCCCATTCGCAAAGGATCTCAAAATTAGTTTTAAGCTTGGTGTGATAAAATTCTCTCCACCTCTCTATGTTGAGTATTTGCATTTTTAGCAAATACCTCAATATAGAGGTTAGTAGTGAAAATTACCTCTAGAATAAATTTCACCCCACCCCTCTATTATGAATTTTTGTAATTTTAGCAATTATTTCAAAATTGATTGATGTAGTGAAATTTATTCCTTATGGGAGGTAAATTCTAACCCATTCCTTTATGTTAAGATTTTACATTTTTAGCAATTATCTCAATATAAATTAATTTTACTTTTCTATCAGCTTCGATCCTTTTATCGAGAACGGGGTCCAATAGATTGTGGAGCATGGTTCTAGACACCTTTCATGGTCGATACCATAGTGGGTCAAGTTATAGGCTATCTTGGAATTGGATGATTACCGATAGGTTTGGCTGGTACGTCTTCACCAAACTTATTTCTACTTCCCTTATAAACTAATGCATCAAGTACGATGGGAAAAAATTATCCCTCCTCACATAACTAACCTTTTTCACGTGGAGGATTTGACTGAATCGCTGAAGATGACATTGGGACCTTTGTGTCAGCTTCGTCGATCGTCTACCCATCCGTCTCAATCTGTTGGGGAGATTTTGGTAATATTTAAAGACTATCTTAGGTGGTTATGGGGCAATATAGTCACTAAGGTGTGTGATGAGAAGATTGGGTAAAGGTGGCTTATGGTGTTTGAAACTAGAGAGTAGAGTCTTATGATTTTATCCAAGTTTATCAAGGAATATCGCTGCATAAAGCGCATAAGGGAGTGTTGTCAGGACTGGGATTCTTCAGGGAACGGGGATGGTTGTGGTGATAATGAGGTGGGGCCTTCTGGAATTTGAAGAGAGTTTGTGGATTTTTATTGGTATGAGGTGTGTTTCGTAGTAAGTTTTTGTGTTTAGGTTTGTATTTGGTATGCTTATATTGTTGTAGGTGGATTTCACTTCATGTAAGTTTACGGACTTTTCTTATCACCGATACATCATATAATTGTTGTTATCAAATAAAAATAAAACAAATGAATGATGATTTTATAACATCTTATCATGCCTTTCGAAGAATTCATTATCATTTGAATTATCTATACTAATTACTAAGGCATACATAATTCTTTTGTTCTGTAGATAGGTGTACAAATAACCTTCTTACAAAGGAGGTACTTTCTGGGAGCATCCACTAAACAAGATATGTTGGGCTAGCAAGCCTAAATTATATGAAAGCCACACGAGCAGTTACTAAGAAGATATGTTGGGTGAGAAATCCAAAATCATGTGAAAGCCACATGAGCTATCACTAATAAGATATGCTGGGAGAGCAAGCCCAAGTCTTTTGAAGCCATACGAGCGGTCACTAAAAATATATGTTGGATTAGCAAGCCCAAATTAAGGGAAATCCACACGAGAAGTCATTCTTAAGATATCTTGGCTGAGAAAGTCATTGTCACTAATAAACCTCAAACGATAACCAGTGAGGGGAAGCTACACGAGCATCCCTAAGTCACAACGTACTTGATAAGGAGCAAGTACATGAGGTGAAATGCCTGCCTAATAAGGGAAATTTGTGAGTGTTTGATTAAGAAAAATGAATGTTTGTATTCGATAAGACTCAAGTATTAACACTTTATATTATTATTTGAACACAAGTTTACTTAGCAAGAAGCCTTAGATGAACAAGTAGGGCTCAGGCAGATGGCTAGTTGGGACCTCTTGGGAGTTTTGGTTTTGAATCTGGAAGGTAAGTATTTTTGGTAAATCTAAGGCTCAACCACTTCAATACCCTAAGAAAGAGAGAATATTGAGGTCATAGACCCAATAGGTCGCTCACACGCACTTACAGTAACGGAGTCCACAATTATTAAATAAGCCAATAGTCAATGACTTGCTCATAAGATATTTGAGACGTGTCAACGACGCGTGGACTTCAAGGCCACTCATAAATTTTCACCAAGTAACCGTTTAAAAATAAACAAAACGATAATTTTTAGCATTATGCTCGACGACATTTCTTTTAAACTTTGATAATACCAGGTGTCACCTGTCAATAGATAGATTGTCATAGATAGTGACAAATAGTAATAAGGATAAAAGTACTATTGAGATATTTATCTCAAGGGACTATCCCTTTTGTTGTGCATGTGCAACATCAGACCTAATGTTACACTATAAATATAACACTTGGAGCACAGTCATTAGGATATCGACTTGAGCGTTGTTACTTTGCACAAATTTCCACAAGTATTATCTCCGTACTCTCTCATAGATTTTTGACGTGTTTATCTCTCCACTCTCAGAGAATCGTCATTCTCAAGTGGTTTCATTCCTTTTATTGTTATTGAAAAGTTGTATTCAATCATTATCCCCTCTTTATTGTTACCATAAAGATCTTTATTGTATTGGAAAGTTAATTTTTGGTCTTCTCTATTTTCTTGAAATATTATTACCTTTAAGATAGTTTCTATTGGAGTGGGTCACACCTCACCCTTTTAGTATACTGATAAACCCCAGTATCGTGACCCTCTTACATGTTCATTTAAAGCCATGAGTTAGACCAATGTCCCTGGTGGAAGAAAATAATAGCATTTTATGGAATATAAAGGACCGTGCCCAAAGTGACTTTATGAGCTGCCAACATACCTATGTGGGGAGAAAAGAAATTGTAAGTTTTGAAAAGGTTATTATGGGAGGATCATGTACAATGTATTTCTTATAGAGGGAGAAGATAATATTTCTTTTAGAATAGAAGGAAAATGAGATGACTCGCAGCACGAAGATAATTTGATCAAGGTTAAATTTCCTGAGATGGTCCAAGTTGACTGGACGCGCCATTTCTTCTCGTTGAGGTTTATGAACATAACGATGCCACATGATATAATTTTCATTATGAAGTATGTCCTATTTCAATTGGGCTTAAGTTTCCCTTTTGGGTCCCAGATGGGCTCTATTATTTCTTTGAGATCTATATCTCTTTCTCATAAACCTCATACTTTTACTTTCCTATTGAATGATCTTGCAATGTGAAGATGGTACACTTGTATGTGGTACAAAGCCTTTAAACTATTTTCATCCAAGAATGGAATTTCGTCGTAATGGCTTTGTTTCCAATCAACTTCACTGACTTAACTTTCTTGCTTAACTCACAGATAAGGTATTTATAGCTCAACGAAAAGGATTGATTATGTGTTGTATACCAAGGAATAGGGTGTAGCCCAAATGGTCATCCTGATAAACATGTGGTAGCCCTAGAGGGCATAAGGGAACTGATCAAGCCAATCTCTGTAACTTTTAGTCAACTTACTCATTATGGATTTAAAGCTTTTATTAGTAGCTTCGATAGCTCCATTGATTTATGATTAGTAGGGAGAAGATTTATAACTATAAATCCCATACTCGTCATCTATTTCTATAACTTATGCTTCAAAGTGGAGCTCGTTATCTAATACCAGCACATGTGGGACCTATTAGAGACATATAATATTCTTTTGGATAGACTTAGCTACTTTCTTTGTGTTCAGCACATCGTATGAATCAACTTTAACCCATTTGGTGAAATAATCGATGGTAGCAAGGATGAACTCGTGCCCACGTTATAATTTGGGAGTTCCTTTCCTAATGATTTCAATGCCGTGGGTTGAGAAGACACAAGGTGAAGCCATACCATATAACTCACGGGGAGGTAGGTGCGGTTGATTCACAAACTGTTGGCATTTGAGGCATCTTCTCACATAAGAAGCATAATCTTGGATCAAGGTGGTTCAGTAGTATCCTTGATAAATAATATTCTTAGCAAGCATATGAACGTTCATGTGGGGTTCACATTTCCTTCTGTGTATATTCTATATAATTTCATTAATTTTATCCCCTTCTATGTATTACAACTGGGTTCGATCGAAGTTTTTTTTAAAAAGTGCCTTAGCACAGATAATGTACTAAGCTTAAAGGTTGAGAAGAGTTACACGATCATTCTTATCAGTCCCTTGAGGGTATTTACCATGTTTGTGAAGTCACCAAATATTATAATACAAAAACCTAACATTATCTAAATCCTCCTCTATTTTGAGCTCGATGTGATAAGAGTGAGTTGAATATGATTGTTTTTGAACTTGAAAGTGGGTCATAATTATTCCCTCAAGCATGTTAACCATGGAGGCTAAGGTTTCTAGATCAGCGAAGAACTATTTATTGAGTGGAAGAAGTAGTGAAAGGTGACATCTTTGAACTATAAGGAGAGCCCTACGAGGTGGGCGTGAAAGGGAAGGAGTTTTTCTTCTTTCACCTTCCATTTGAGGAAGGTTATGTCCTATGATAAGGGTCGAATCTCCATTGATGTATACTTATCGGACTCCTTTCTTAACAGTAGTTTTTATACCTATAGTGCATGCATCATACTCCATTATGTTATTGGTGTAAAGTAAATCTAGTTTAATAGCAATGGGAGTATGAGAATCATCAGGGTTGATCAGAATTATCTTAATGCCACATCCTTTTTTGTTAGATGCTCCATAAAAGAACATATGACATCGGATATCTTTATGATAAGTACAAAGAATATCCTCATCTGGTAACTCAAAAATCTATACATCGGCTTCTCCCTTAGTATTGTTGGTAAGGTAGTCAAAGATGTCTCCCTTTCATGGCATTTTGGGTAACAAATGTGATTTCAAACATGACTAGTAACAAAAGCTAGCGAGCCATTTAGTTTAATAAGGAGGTATTTTCTAACAAATATTCCATGGGGTCTATTCGGGACACTAACTTGATGGGGAACATAAGGATGTAGTGTCGGAGCTTCTGAATGACCCAAATTAAGGAAATACAAGACTTCTCCAATGAGATGTAGTTTATTTCATACACTACTAATTTTTTTATTGGCAAAGCAAATGGATCTCTCTTTACGTGATTCCTCAATGCATTGGGCTAGCATATCCCCTTGGTGACTCTGAAGATGAACTTTTGTGGGTTGATATGTTTCTGGAACCACCACAGTAGTTCAAAGAATTCCTTCAGGACAGGGATCTGATCCTCTCGCATTTTGGACTTAATGATCGTATTGTCAATGTAGACCTCAACCTATTTGTGGATAAGGTCATATAGGCCCTGACGTTCTAAAGAGTGAAAGGAATGATAATATATTAAAAGGTACCCCACAGGGTAGTAAAGTCAGTCTTCTATTGGTGATCGAGATGCATTTTGATCTGGTTTTACACAGCAAAACCATATATGAATGACTTGATGGCATGATTGGTCGTGTTATCAATGATCATGTCAATATTGGGCAAGGGATAATAGTCCTTTTGGGTAAGCGTTTCTTAAACCCCAGTAGTCGATGCACATGCGGACTTTTTCACCTGTCTTTAGTATAGGGATGATGTTGTCAAGCCATGTCGGGTATTCGACTAGGCAAATAAAACCAAAGTTCAGTTGTTTGACGACTTCTTTAACCTTGAGAGACAACTTGGGGAAGAGATTTCTTAATTTTTGCTTGATAAGCTTATAATGCAGTTACGCGATCTTTAAGTCGATGCCAGACATGTCGTTGTAGGACCATGGAAATATGTCTATAAATTCTTTCAGGAATTCCTCAAACTACAACCGCTCATGATCATCGAGTGTTAACCCTATCTTAATTTTGCATGGAGATCCTTTAAAAGAAATATTAATAACAAAAGTCTCATCATCATTAGTTTTAACACAGTTATGTTGTTTTACATTTTCCTTATTGAGATCAGTTAATTATTTTTCATTTATTATATCATCTTCAACATTTTTTATTAGAATCAATGCAATTAATAGAAAGCACATCACGATACTTAAAATATTATTTCATTAGATAAATTTTTGGGAAATAAAATAATGAGAACCTCGTCAAAGGAGGTATCATTTACATTCATATCACTAATAGAAAAAAAGGTATACGTTCAATTTCATTTTGTGAGTGGTAGTTAGCATAATCCTGGATGGCTAGAGTTAGGTTGGCTGGTACACTACGCCAGTTAAGATGTTATTTATCAGGAAGGATGATCTTCTCGAATGGGTTAGAAGGCTCAACCATGGTGTGGATCATGTAGAGATACAACCCCAATGTGTGGAAGCCAAACAATTTATAGTTGTTATCGTACTCAATACTTGGTATGCTATTGGTGCTCTTGGTGTCAGAGGAACTTCCTTCGGAGTCATCACCCCACCGGTGGAAATAATATTATCTTTACATTAGAAATCTATGCATTTTATGACTTTAACTTCTTCATGGTACAAATCTTCCCACTCAACGAAAAAGTGTTGAAATGAGGGAACCAATCATCCCTTGGGTTTCAGGATGGTAAGCAGTCTGGAAATTGTACATATCTCTCTCTCCTTAATGAAATCATCTGACATGACTTGCATAATATTATCTAAGATTAATTCATCCTCCAACATAAAACAATCATCTGACTGTCGGGCCCACTCTCGTCCTTCCATGTATATATTCTCGATCTCCTCACAACTTCTCTCTCCTAGGGTCATTCCAAGCGGTAACTGTAAGGACAAATTTCCAATCGAGTCAATTTTTGTTTGTAATTGGCTTAATCACAAAATATTTGATTAATAGTTTTGGCTTTGCATTGTTTATCTCGTAAACCATATGACACATTTAATAAAGATGTAACGGATAAGCTTCAAAAATGGATATGCATCATCTCGTGTTTAGTGCTAAGTTTTTCTTCATGGCTATCGAGGATATCACAAATATGGATGCATTAAATATGATCCTTGGATATTTTTTTGGGTGTTTATTTTAAAAAAAAAATTGCATGGAAATGTTTTAAAATATTTTTTAGAGTAAAATATTTTATGGTTTTCAAGTTCGTTAAAACAAATTTTGGACTTCATTAGAATAAATCTTTGATCTCGTTAGAATGAGATACCGATCTCACTAGAACAAATTTTGAACTTCATTAGAATAAATCTTCTATCTTGGTAGAATGAGGTACCTCATTAAAACGTATATCCAAAGCAATTCAAATGAACACTCTCTATCAAACAGAAGGCCACCCCTTAGAATCTCGTGGGAAGTTCGTTAGAATGAATTTTGCCTAATTGTTCGACCTAGATTGGTTCTCATTACAACGAAACAAGTAGTTCGTTTGAATGAACCATAGGATTTTGTTCGAACGAACTTGCCACCTCGAAATTCATATTTTTGTATTTAAGGCATGCTATAATTAAATTTTTCAATAACTTTTGATGAAAAACGAATTCCTATTTGTTTTTAAAAGTCACAAAATCCTAGTTTCACCCTTTAAATTTAAAGATCCAAGTTTCCGTATTCTTATGCTTTGAGATCTTTGTGTTGAGCACCAAAGAACTTGTTTCGTGCGGTGGACTCCGTAGTAGTTTGTTGTGTTGTGGTGAAGAATAGGTGTTTTGTGTTCTGATTCTATAGAAGGCTGATGAGTCTCATTGGTTGATATCGATATGTGTGTGGATTCACATGTTATAGAAGCTTGTGTGGGTGGACTCTTGCATTGCACTATGGATAAGAGGTTGAAGATAAAAGAGACTTAAGGCTTGCGAGGGATATGAGTCATTGAGTAAGTTTACTATCTAGTCTTCGTAAAATCTCATCATAGTGATCTATTTGGCTAGTCCGTCCGAGGTTTTTCCCTTTATTAGTTTTACCCGTACATCAGTGCGTTGTGGATGTTTTACTTATTTTATCTGCTTATCACCTAGATGCATCTTTTAGGTTAAAAAGATAAAATTAGGTAAATTACTTTTGCACAACAAAGGTTTAAAATTAGTGCACAATTCGATATTGGGTTATATGTTTAATGTTGTATTCATTAAATTTGAAAATTTTAAAAATACACATTTTGGTGATGTTAACCATCCCTACTTAAGCTATCGAATATTTTTAATTTGATATCAGAGCTAGATCACTAAGTTGTTGTGTTTAGATCCCATGTTGTTATGCAAGAATTTTGGTGGTTTTTATAGTTTTAGAGCCCCGATGTTTGATAGGTCGAACTACGCATACTAGAAAATGCATATGAAATCACCACTTAAGGCTATCAATGAGAAGGCACTACAAAAAAACTCACTTTTAGGGACGGGTAAAAACCTTCCCTAAAAACTTTTAAAGGTCTGTAGGGACAGTTTTAAGGGACGACAAGGTATGGTCACATTTGATAGGTGTTCCAAATGTATTAGGGACGATTTTAACCGTCCTTAATAATCTTATGGGATGATTTCTTGACCGTCCCATTCGAACTATCAAAGGTTCAATTTTAACCGTCCCTTAATATTTGGTGCCAAAATTGTTGCCAAAAAGTGTATGGTGACACTGCATTTTAGGGATGGTTCTAGCCCTTCCCAAAAGACATGGTCATTGCTAAAAATGTTTCCATCATTGTATGTTTATATTTTATAGCTAGCCCCTTATGTGGATTATACGTTTAAATACTAATCTTCAATGTTGATTCAATATCAGCCACTATATCATCAAATGTACAAGTTATAACAAATAAATATCGAGAACAAGATATCAACGAAGCTTCGAAAATTCATTCATTCATATTCAAGGTTCCCAGCATAACATATCCAAAAAGTAAAACAAACAACCTGAAACATAAGCTATATGATTCAAACTACAATTATCGCTAGAAATATTAAATTACCAATTTTAATACATAATAAACCCAAAAATAAACACCTAACATATAAATGAGAAAAATATACGATGTGACATTTGTCAATAAAGTCATAGAGATGGCCAACACCTATTCCATATTATATCCATATCGAATCAAATGATGTTCAGGCCCGTAGAAGAGAAAATAAACATAATTTAATACAATATTCAACTATGGTATATATTCTTTTACACTATTTCTAAATCACTTGTTATTTTTAGAAAATTTTGATAAAGTTTGCTTTGTTTATTCATGAAAACCAACATATTTTAACATTAAAACTCAACTCAACAACAATAAATGAGAACATAAATTAATTTCATCAACATTAATATTCTCCAGCTTGCACAGGATTGATTAATCTCAAATTCTAAGTAAAAGAATTCTAAAAACTTAAGAAAATACCTAAGAAACTGCATCATTTCGTACGGGAAAGTCAGTTGTTGTATCAAATTAGAAAAAAAAACTCTTTAGTCTTATTGATTTTGTCATCTGTCCAGACATAAATTCCATCCCGAAGATCAAACTCTTCTTGATGGACAATTTCATGTTCCTTGAACTCTCTCCATAATTTGGCTATCTTTTTCTCATAATGTTGAGATGATGACGTTGTGCTTGACCTTTTTGGTACCGCTCGAAGATCTACTCTCATGCACAAGATACGATAATGCATGTCGGACCTTATCAACTCATCAAATATCTTATTTCTCACTTTGACATAATTTTGTTGATCATCTGATAACATTTCCAAAAATTTCTTTATACTTTCCTGAAATAGATAACAAAATTTTAATAAAGTATGAACTTCACATGATATACAAAATGGCTCGTATTCACATGGAACTGTTTACTAATATTCAATGTTATACTATGAAAAAAATAATTGAAATGTATGTATCTCCTTAGCGATCGATCCATCAGTATCATTATAAGACTCATTTCTCTTTCGTGTATATCTCCAAACCCCAAGTTTATCAGTTTGTAATTTCTTTTTCTTCATCTAATGTATCGGTAAAAATAAGTACATCAAGAACTATTTTGATTCAAACTAAAGATATAAAAAAGCAACAAAAATTCAAACGATAT
This sequence comes from Sambucus nigra, assembly GCA_949130495.1. Lineage (NCBI taxonomy): Eukaryota > Viridiplantae > Streptophyta > Magnoliopsida > Dipsacales > Adoxaceae > Sambucus > Sambucus nigra. Next base: position 315,766,151 of record OX422215.1, on the reverse strand, counting down.
GGCTAACCTCTTCAATTACGCGTGGGAATGGTTTTTTTTGGTCTTGGGATGAAAATGTAGGTTTGTTTGACTTTGGGAATTTTGATTTACACTTGATACAAGATAATTAAACTATATTAAACTTATACATTGAAAGATGTTGTATTAAAACAAATGGAACTTTGAGTGAAAGATACAATTTAATGACAATATTAGATTAACATATCGGATTTTTCACTTTCCTAACATTCCACCAACTTCTCCCATTGTTCACTATCAGCATGAGAGGGTATATCTTCAATTCATTCCTCATTTGTCTCTAATTCATTATAATAACCCTTCTTTAAGTGGTTCTTGAACTGCTTCCATTGCAACCTAATTTTCTTCAGACAAAGATCCATATAACTAACCGGAGCATTTGTATGTTTCTGAGAACATGTGTTACAATAACTAATTACATTATGTACAACTTTATATTATCAACATAGATTAAAACAAATAAATAACTTTTACCTGAACGGTTTCTCAAATTATTATGAGACGGTTTAAATCCATTTTATCCCAAGATGGCACATCAAATGAAAATAGGTTTCCTTTTCGTGTAAAAGAACCCAATTGAGTTGCCAATTTTAAAGCATCATCACCAATTAGTGACACTTTTCATTCCAATCAGTTATATTTTTGCCTTTGACCCACCCCTTCCATGGTTTTGCACTTCCTCTACCTTGTCGCCTAAAAGATAGGATGCCCAAATGAGTTTCTGAAATCAACCAGGAGTATTTTATGTGTAAGGTATATATATATATATATATATATATATATGTATGTCTTTTTCGTATATATGTTTTTCTGGATATATGTCTTTTTGGATATCTCATGTTTATATTTCATTTTGATGTTGGAAATCTACTAGGACTATTTTATGTGCAAGGATTTGTATGTTTTTATTGTTGTTGGGTTTTCTTTCCTGATACTGAAAATCTACTAGGTCAATAAAATTTGTACTCCATTACGCAATAATCATCATTGGAAATGAATGAACCTTATTTACATTAATAAAGACAAAGTCATTTGGGTGGAAACAAGCCTTAAGAATACCTTGTAATGTGTATATGAATACAACCCAACATTGACTAACTTGTAATAAGTCTTTGTATTAAGTCATTACCATATAAAATAATAAAGGGAATCCTAAGCTTGTCAACTTTTAACTAGCCTTTAGTGATATTTGCAATGTTTTCAAACCTAAGATAGGCTACGGATTGAGAAGGTGAGGTAGTTTGAAAACCCAAGCTACCAACAACTGAGTTTTCCTAATCTCCAAATGTGGTATGACATAAAACAATTATGTAATAAAGCATTATTGGAATACTCGGTAGTTTTCTATAACCTTCAAGGGGAATTCCAACTATTGCGAACCATATTAATCAAAGCATAAGAATCAAACTCAATCACCAAATTTGGAGGCCAAGATGATTATTAAAAGAAATAATAAATTTAGATATAATGAACATATCATCCTCACTGAATTTTCCAACTAAAATAATTGAGAAATTAATATATCATCCTCAATAAATTTTCCAACAAAATTATTATAAGAAGAGATCCTACACACATAGCCTTGAATATTTTTAATAATCAAAACAAAATTAATAGGAATCTTATCAAAATTCTAACCATATCTAGCTTTCCAAATCTCCAAAAAATTATAATATTAAAATTGTATATAAGGAAATGTTTATAAGAGGGCATATTCTTTCTTAACCACCAAGAGATGAGCATAGAGTGACAAGAATGTAAATTGAGGTTTAATGAATAATAGTTTTGTTGTAAGCATGTATTTTTTTAATGAACAGTATGAGCGTTCACTTCTGGGTTACAGTAATTAAAATTTATGCGTGTTATTGATAGTAGAACTTATATTATAAGAATATTATCCATGAATTTCCTCATAGTACTTTGAGGCCAGGTGAATTTTTTTATCTAGATGCATGTCGTTTGCTTTTGAACATCTTAGGGATTTCCTGAGTAAGTTTTGTATAGAGTTATGAGATTCTGAACCTCAAACTGATTTACAATGATTACTTTCAAAATGTGGTCAGAAATTTAAATGGTTCTTTCGACTTACCCCTGTTAATTATGCAAAATTTGAGATACGCTGCTATATTCATAATCATTTGAATTTTTCCCTTCACTTCAAGGGGTTCTCAAAATTTTTTATCATCAACCAGGGGTAAAGTCACATGAAATCTTTAATAATCATTATTCCCCACAGACCACTAGAAGAGGAGGGGGTCCACAGCTTCTTCAGACTGTAAGCCTTAATAAAATCTTCAAGTCTTCTAACATTAAAACCCCCTTTATTATATGGAAAGGAAAGCCAAAATTTTCATCATAACAATTGGAGGAACAAAACCATTCATGATGGTTGTGGCGACTCAAAACACTAACATTATTATCATGGTGATGGAGACTATAACTAACTCCAATTTCCTAATTCTCAAATCTCATGGATAGCCTGCCTTTATTGAAGCGTACTGGCGAATGGTTCACATGATGGTTCTTACCCAAATTTTTAGTATTTGATTATCTTACACTCATGGTACTTTGCAAGAAGGATGAAAAAAATATAAGTTGTTCATAATTTAATTTAGATGATGCCAAATTATACGTGAAAAAAATCAAAGTACAATTAGCACAGCTAAAACAATATTATTCTACAAAACAATAAGAATAGTGTGACGAGATTGACACATGAGTGTTTGTTAGAATGATGCAAATGAATATACCAAAGTCAATAGCTCATCAAATTCACTGTTAGAATGATTCTAATAGTGACCTTACTGCAAACGTAATAGTGAATATAGAATCACTTTAAATGGTTATTTTTATATTATGTGCGTGTGTGAGACATTTTTCTTCTTGTATATATATATATGATATACACATACATTATCTGGAACATTGCATTGACCGTATTTATGTGGATATTTACCTGCATGCATGATTGGACATGATTTATGTTCCTCTCCAGTTGTAGAGTTTGGTGTGCACATTAATGAAACCTGTGTGCTAGAGGTGGAACCATTATCCGTCCTTGACCCCCCAGTTGTACAATCTCTTGAGACTGTACTTTGTAATGTTGTGCTCCCTCTGTTAAAAATAAATAAATGTAAACAAGAGACATGAATGTTAACAAATATAAAATGAAGTGACATGAATCTTTACAAATATGAAAATAGTTAACGTACGTCATAATATAATGGAAAATTCTAGGATCAATAATATTCAAATATAAAAGGATCCAATAGATATGTCAGTAATGTACAAGACATAGTTTGTTTAAAAACTAGAGAAAAACAAAAATTTGCCAATATGAATTATAACCATCCCAATAGACAAAACGAATTACATTTGCAATTCACATCCTCATTCGTCATGCCTGTCATCATCATATTCATCGATATCAGGAACAATTGGTTTAATTACTGAGCCATCCATGCCTTGTCTCACCCATGAAACGTGTTGAGTTCATCTAACTCTTGCATGCTAAATGGCTCGACTCGAGTGAATTATAATTCTTCTTCAATCATTGAATACCTATTAAACCAGTCTTTTGATTTCATTCGAATAATAACATGTCAGTGTGGTTCTAAAGGATCTTGTATATACCATACTTATTCATCTTGGGATGCTAGGATGAATGTGTCATCGCTAACTTGATTATCTTTGTATAACAAGTGGTTGAAGTTCACTAGTGTAAAGTTAAACTCATCTAATTTTTGGTCCACTCGATTATCAACCCAATTACATTTTAATAGAAAAAACTTAATACCATTAAGTTATTGAACTTTAATGATGTCTATCAACTCTCCATAAAATGTAATATCCCCTGAAACTGGGTTTGTATCTCGACGACTAGTATAACTCATTTGTGTTGCTTTTAGAATAACACCACTATTTTGAGTTTTCCTACGAATGTCAACCTTCTTTATTCTAAACCGAAAACCTCTAACAACCTAAGAACTGAATCGTAAAGCATATTTGATTGGACATTAGGCCAAATTTCTATTTTCACCAGATAGTTCGACATGTTTTTCGAGTTCATTCACCTAATATTATTCGGAAATAAAAGGAAAATTAATTAACAATGAATAAAACTCACAATTTAATTAGAAGATTAACAGAACAACAAATACTTACATGATCATTAAACCATGTGTGTAAGTGTTCATTATAAAGGCGAAGGACATGATGTTATTGTGAAACTTGAGGATATTTACTTGAAAGTTCAGCAAGGTGTTTTTTGTTAAAATGCGTACAATTCAATATGATGTTCCATTTAATTTCATTATTGCTAATAAGTGACTTAGTTAATGTACGGTGCAATGGCATCAGTGTTGGTAAGAACATAGTTATGGGCCTATATACGTCTCAGGATCAAGTATAAATTAAGTTTTTTCCCACAACACGGTCAGAGTCATTACCTTTCTCATCATTATTGATCAGTAGGTTAGACTTAGTTTCCACATTATCATCTATGTACCTTGAACAAAAAGTCATACATTCTTCCATAATAAATGATTTTGCAATTGATGCCTCTATATGAGCACTATTGCACATGAAGAGTTTTAGTGTATGAAAGTACCATTCAATGGGGTACATCCATCGGTAGAGTACTGACCCACCAATCAAGAGCTCATGTGCTAAATGAATTGTCAAGTGATCCACCACATAAAAGAAGCTTGGAAAAATTATCTTCTAAAGACTACAAAGAGTAAGATCCATAAGAGCCTCAATATTTTATACATCAGTAAGTGTATTCACATTTGAGCACAATATTCATAAGCAACTGCTTAATTCAATTATGTTTTTGACAACAAGTTTCGACAAGACTATTCGTATAGTTATAGGAAGAAGTTTTTGCATTAAAATGTGGTTGTCATAGATCTTTAGTCCCAATATGATTCTCTTTTAAAGGTGCACACATCGTCAGATATTAGATGAATATCCATCAGGAAATCTAACATCTAGTAGAACTCTCAAAAAAAAATATTTATCTCGGTTTCTCATCGCAAACACTGTCGGAGCCATATACTCTAGATTTGTCCCTCGTAGTTGAGGATGTATATTTGTCCTAATTTTCATTACTTATAGGTATTCCTTGCCTTCAAGTTGTCTTTTGTTTTATCTTTTATGACTAAGAGTGTAAACAATGCATTATCGCACACATTATTTTCAATATGCATAACATCAAGATTATGGAAAATTAAATTATTCTCCCAATACATCAATTCAAAGAATATATTATTTTTCTTCCAATTTAGGATTAATTTTTCTATTTTACCTATTACTGGTTTAGCACCCTCCTTCTCTAATTTTTCTCTTGACCTCTTTCTGAACATATCTTCCATCATATACTCAGTTTCAATGCCAAGGTCTTTTAATTTTTGAAAAACTTGTGATCCTGATAACTTTTGAGGTGGAGGCCTCATATCAACCTTCTTATGTAACTCTTCATGGAAATCCAATTCGTATAACTCCATTTAAAACCATACATTTTATATGATCTTTCACGGTATGTAGGTTATTGTAGAATCGATTTACACATTTTGTACACGAACATTTGATATGTGATGTTTGCATGTTCTTGTTCGTATGACCAAACGTTATAAATGTTTCAACCCCATTATTATATGCTTGTGAGTTCCTATCATGTAGTTCAATCCAACTCTTGTCCATAGTAACTTCTAATGTTTGATCCTATGAGACCCTTCATCAAATCATAAGGGTAGATATGTTGTTAGTCTTAATGATGAATATAATCATAATCATAATGATAAAGAGAGAAATAAAAAATAGCAATGCACATCTTCTTTGTAAATCATATTGCAATATTTATATACCACTAATGATACATAATGAATACACAAACTGAACAATAGAAGTTCCCAAATATTTACGTACTAGTATAGATAATACTTATAGGATGAAGAGTAATCCAATGTAAATACTAATATTTAAACACCAATACTCGTAGATAGTGAAAACACAAATTAAATGACAGAAGTTCACAATTATTCATATACTAGTATAAATAATACACAAAGGATGAAGAGCGGTCTAATGTAAACCATCAATTATAGATCATACCCATGTCCCATTACTAGTAAAAGAACGAACTTTACAAAACTCATTTCATAAAATCCCTTTGTCTACACAAAAACGGATTCAAATATAGCAAAACAACACAGACTAAGTAAATCAATTACGCAAATAATATCCATAATTTAGATACATTTAATGTTACCTTTTATAATGAAATTCAAATGCAATCAAAGTCCATCCTTCAAAATGAACCTTTATTAATGTCCTCCCGGGACAAAAGCATCAGAACCTCGAATTCAACTTCACCCCATCCATATTAATTTAACTAATAAAATTCAAAATCCTAAAGCAATTAAACTTACAACCACAGGGAATACTTAACTTTAACATATATACAAATATATTTATGACCATTCTGAATTTAGAACTATCAATATATTTGAGTAATTTCACTATATACATTTATACATTAATATAATATAGGTTCTTCATTATTAAAAAAATTAAGTATTGATAAAGAGCAATATAATATAAATAAATAAATAAATAAATATATATATATATATATATATATATATATATATATATATATATATATATATATATATATATATATATATATATCAAGGTTCTAAAAAATGCGAGGCGAGATCGAGGCGTGGAGGCCAAGCTTCAAGCCTTAGAAGCCTAGGCGGGTGTTAGGCGTAAAAAGGCGTTAAAAGGCAATCTGGACTTCTTAATATATTTTAATATTTTTAACCATAAAAATGATATTAAAATACTAAAATTGTACATATCATAAAAATATGTCTGAATATATGCAAATTAAAATACTATTTCATTATTTTGGATGAGATAATGGTCCGTGTTGATGTACAAAACTAGATTATCTCTAATTAATCAATCACAGATAAATAAATTAATAAGACAAAGGATTTTTAGAGTAGTTCAGCCTGATGAAAATGGCCTACGTCCACTGTTTTTGTATTGCTGACTGTTTATTTGGAATCTCCATAATAGGTTTACCAGGAGATCCAAAGTCTCCCTCTTATGAGGAAGTTACAATGTATTTATAGCCTTGAGGCTGTACATATGAAAGGATAATCCGCTGTTATCCAGTAGACATATACATCGGTACGATAATAATGCGCATTTAATGCGTAGATGTCTTTTCATTCTGATGCTCTACACGCTAAGTAGTTCGGATCGCCTGAGTTGCTCGGTACGCTTAAGTTGCTCGGGGCGCTTGAGTTGCTCAGAGCCCAGAGTAGCTCGGTGATAGTATGTTGTTCGTTGAAAGTATTTGTATTTGGCATGTAGGATGCTACGTGTCTTCAAGTGATTGGTCCATATCAATAGACTAAATTTGGTATCAACAGAAGCTCTCAATGTTTCACAGTTGAGGTTTAGGAGAGTGTGGAACATTTTTCTTGAAAACTGCTTGGATTACTGATCTTCATGGATTTTAGGAAAATTTTATCATTCCTTTTTTAGCGCATAATATCAAGCTTCATAAATATTTTGAATTTTCACGATCACTTCGATATTTGTGACCTTTTCTTCTTTTAGCCGCCGAAAATGCAAACTTCTTTCCTTGTAATCATTATTTTTCTCTATTCCCGAGGTAAAGTATTTAAGTGCGACATAAATCCTATCATTTTTCACTTTTCAAATCTGTATCTCTGAACTCTTCATCTTCTCTCTATCTTGTGCCTTCGTTCTTTCCATCGTTCATTGACAACTGATCTTTATTTCCTCTGTAAGATTTTCTTTCTTTTTCTTTATTTTCTTTATTCACCATGTTTTATCTTGTTGAATCGTTAGACAAATTTCGATCTGAGTTTTCAATCCCTTCGTGGGTTATCTTGGAAGAAATTTTTTGTCCTTCTGATTATTTTTCTTTGGCTGAGGGACATTGGTTCCCAAGTCTTTTTGTAGCCGAATGTGGCTTTTCTTTCCTGCCAAATCCCTTGTGTTTGGAGTTTTGCCAATATTTCGATATTGTACCTGCAAGAGTAGCTCCAAATACTGGGAGGGTGGTTAATGGCATACGTAGGTTGAATCAACTTCATAGAACTCGTTTAGGGATTCCAGAGATTATGTATTGCTAGAGATGGGTTACCAGTGACAATACTTTCTATTTAAAAACTAGGTTTTTGAATAGAGCTTTAGTTGTCAATCTTCCCGATGCCAATAGGGACTATTTTCATCATAAGGTTGTGATGAAAAATTGGCAATACCCTCCATTAATTGCAGATGTTGTATACCAAGGTCCCAAGTGTCCACCTTATGGCAATGTGATAGGTTGTTTTTATTTTTGAATTATTGTTTTCTTTGTATTTGATAAAATGCATCACTGACATTTGATTTTATTTGTTACAGTTGACAGTAAAAGAAAACCTCCAAAAGAAACCGAGGATAATATAAAGCATTTAAAACTTATCTGGGACTTGCATCAATCTGTTGTTGGGGAGCATATTAGATATGTTCTTATTTGTTGAAATACAGAAGCTACACCTCATCTTTTATTGCTCGTCCTCGTCCTAGGGTAGTTAATCTTAATCGGGTACCGACCTCTGAGACCAGTGTGGAAGATTCTTCTTCTGATTTGAGCATTCCTATTACTGATCTAATGAAGAAGAGGATATCTCCTTCTTTTTTTGACAAGTCTGCCTTTGCCATCGATGAGGCAAAGAAGAGTAAACAAGATATCCTAGACGAAGGGATAAATAATACATGTGTATCCCCTTCCATTGCTTCCACAAAAACTATCAAGAAGCCCCATGTGCCTCCAAGTAAGACTGTTGTCATCTCCCCAATAGAGACAACGTCTTTAATTAAAAATGCTCCTGCTCCTCTGAGGAGATTAAAAAAAACTCTTCGGAGAGACCTGTTGAACCTATTTCTCAACCTTCAAATGTTGAAGGTAGTGTTCCAACTCTTGTTCCTCCGAGCTCTGCTGTGGGCTTGGTAAGATCCTGGACTATCCCAAAGGTCCAAAACATTGAAGATACTTATTCTCATGAGATAATTACTACTCTGGATGCTCAACATATTTCACCAGTAAGTATTGTTAGCCTGAGTCTTTTATTTTCTAATACTATGTTCATATATTGACTTAAAGTTCTTTCTTTTTTCAGCTTGTAAGGTGTTTCAACAACATTTTGAAGAAGGACGAAGCTATTAGGGCTTCAAGCTCCTCGGGTGGAGTGGAAGAAGCTTTTGCTGGACTAACCCAGTCTTTAAAGGAATCTCATTAGAAGTAAGAGGAGGACAAAGATGCTTGGGAGAATCAATTCAAGTCTGTTGAAGCAAATCGAGTTTAGGCTGTGACCGCCTCCAAAGAGTTGGAGAAGAAACTGAAGGAGGCCGAACAACATAATTCTGAGCTCGAATTCAAGCTTAAGTCTGCTGAGGAAAATATTTCTAGGCTTCAAGATGTTGAGCGCTAGAAGACAGAGGTATAAGAAAAGTTGAAGTCTACCAAAGAGCTCCTTAGGGAAAGGACCTCCTTGGAGAAGACAAAAAGGAAAGCTGCAGTTAAAAAATCATTCAGTGCTAGCTGGGACAAAGGTTGGAGAAAGGGCCTGGTTGTCATGTCTTCTCAAATGGAGTATGCCAGTGTCAAATATTTCAGGGATGGATGGGTAGCATCCTTGAAGGAGTTGAAGGTTACTGAGAATTCTGAGTTGTTCCAGTAACATACTCATATCCCTCCTCCCTCTACTGAAGAAGAAAAATAAGATGAGGCTGCTTTAGATTAATCTTCTTTGATGATAGGAGAGCAGGTCCCTATTGATCAACCTTCTGAAAAACTCCAACCAGCTAGCACATCTGCCGAGCAGCTGCCATTACTCTCCGAACAACCAACCCCTTCATCCAAGCCATCCAAAGAAGTCGTAGGAAATAAGGAGAAGGTGTAAAGTTGTTCGGGTCTTTTTTATTTTGCTGTTTTCTTTAATGTAACCTTGAACTATGTTTTCCTTTATCATGATGAATAAAATTTGAACTTTAGTTGTTCGTCTTGAGTTTCTCTCTTACTTATTCTATTAGCACCCTTGTTGATTTTGTGTTTCATTTTGTTTTTGCTAGTTTGTGGATAGGATGGAACTTTTATCACCTCATGATTCAGAGTTGATGAACAAATGCAATGACTATTTCAAAGTTGGTCATGCTAATTTTACTGAAGCTGAAATCATTGATATCCTTGGTTCAGATGCTTCTTGTAATACCCCGTATTTCTGAATATTCTATTTAATTAAATTAGAGAATTAAATGAGAAAATACTGCTTAATTTAAATTACGTAAGAGGGGTAATTTAATGAGATTTATTAAAAATTTTAATTTTGGAATATTAATCGAGAGATAGATACCGATTTATATTTCTCATTATATTTACTTAGTGCGAGTGGTAAATAGTTACTTAACGCGTGTAGACCGTGTTGGGGTGAGAATGAGTAATATTGTTAAGTGACTCAAATGATAATTTAGAGGTCACAGATGAGTCCAAAAGGGTCAAATTAGTCAAAATAGTATACCCAGGGGTACTAGTTGAGTCTCGGGATAATTTTGGACTAAACCGAGACTATTCGGGGGCATTTTGGTCTTTTAAAATAAGAGGGTATGAAGACCTACGAATTTGAGAGCCTTTTATCAGTCGTATGAAAGAGGGGTTAGGGTTAGAAAACCCATGTAAACACCAATACCATTAGAGAGAAGGAGAAAACCAATTCCAAAGCTTAAGAAGGGATTCTTGAAGAATTGGACTTGAATCTTGCACCCAAATCATCCATGGAAGAAGGATGGAGGGAGAAGAACATCAACCCATCATCAACTCCACGAAATCAGATTTCCCTCTGTCAAGGCAATTGTTTATTACAAATCAAATTCAAGTTATAATACCCATGTGTAGGAAATTTTAAGAATTGGTTGATTCTATTGAAAAACTTTTAACCAAATGTATGAATTGATCATATATTTGGGTAGGATTGCATGTAGAATGAATCCCTAAGTAAAGATGAAACAAAATTTGAATATTTTTGATGATTAACATATAATCTTTATGAGTTCTTGGTTAAAGAACATGAATCTTGAATGACTTAGGGTTTAATTGAGGAACACAAGATGTCAATCTGCCAGAATTTTTTACACAACTTTAAACGTATTCCATTTTAGTTGTACTTATAATTAGAGTGTTAACCATACATTCCCGGAAATATATTTCTCTTAGCTATCCAATAAACTTGGAATCAGGTCAATCGGAGTTCTGTAGAGGGAGTAATCGATATTTTACTACAGGGTGTTTGATCTGTCAACATAGTAATCTGCCAGAATTTTAACGTGACTTTAAACGTGTGCGATTTGAATTTTACTTAGAATTAGAGTGTTAACCATACATTAATGGAAAGATATTTCTCTTACCTATCCAATGAACTTGGAATCAGGTCAATCGGAGTTCTGTAGAGGGAGAAATCGAAATTTTACTATAGGGTGTTTAATCTGCCAAAAGAATTTATGATTCGTTTAGGCTGCGAGAAAATGTGAGATCTTTCTTTTTAAGACTCAAAAGCCTAAAATTTTATGGGGGAAATGTTTGGGACCTTGATGAAATATATTTCTATAATAATGATATGGAAGTAAGTCTATGATTGAGTGTTGGACCTTAATTTTGTGAGAGAATTAAAGTGGAGATTCATAGGCTTGATTGTGACGTATTCTAATTCGAGATGATAAGAATATGAGTTCGAAAAAGTGTGAGCGAGCTTCAATTTATTGAGTCAGTAGGTTAATAAGGGTAACTACTGAAATTATATGTAAGGGGTAACTAGGACCCTTAGAGTTATGTGAATACTCAAATAAATGCGATTAATGAGATAAATCGTAAAGCGAATGCTGTACGGCAAATATATGAGATTTAAATATTACGTACGTATATAATTAATAGGTCGGGCGTGTACCTACTGAATTATGTGATCTTTTAGGTCAAGAGATTGATACCTAAATTAATTATGTTAGGGTCGATGAGACATTCCGAACTAACATAAAGTTATTATATGTTTGGGGTCGATGAGAAATGCCGAACCAAACCTTGAACTGGGGTCGCGATGGAAGAGTCCCAAACCAGAATATGTGTATATATATATATTTTGAAAATAATTGGGGTCGATGGATAATTCCGAACCAACTCTCACTTGGGGTTGATGAATCATTCCGAACCAAGAGATCTTTATTTGTGTATATAAATAATTGGGGTCGATGTATCATTCCGAACCAATTCTTACCTTGGGGTCGATGAATCATTTTGAACCAAGAGTCCTTTACGTGTATAAAAAGGGCAAAATAGTAATGACTGATACTTAGTATATATATTGTGTGTGAAATATATACTTGATGATATTCTACTTCTGTGTATTAGTAGATTGATATATATTAAGTATTTAAAGATACATACTGAACTGGTAAGTTAAGTAGTGAAACTTAATTACGAAATGCACCTTTAGATAGAGAAAATATATTTAGTAATTCAAGTTGTGAAACTTAATTACACAAGTGGGAAGTCAACAATTGTGATAATTGTAGTAATTTTAGTAGTGAAACTAAATGAGAAGTATTGAAAAATAACATAGATGAAATGTTACCTGAGAATTAATTAACATACGCGAGATGTTAGTGAAACGGTTGTACTGTATGGGCGGTAATGGAACTTAAGTATAGATAAGTTCAGATGATTACTTAGTCCTAGATAGCTTGAAAGATATGGCTAGGTAGGCTAAGTGTAGAACGTTAGGTGTGCACAAGAGATGAGGGGTGAGTAAACTCAAGAGAGTGTACGAGAACCTAACATGTGTAATCAATAACCGCATTTTTATATTGTGATAAACGCTTGCTAAATATTTTCAAAATGTTTTGAGTACTAACTCTTGCTATAAAATATTTTCAAAACTTTTTAGGTGTCCAGCCACAGGGACGCCATGTATAATGATTCCATTCCAGAGACTCGGAGCTGTAGCACAGTGGATGCTTACAGGATTTTGATTAGACGATATTTCTCATTCAGATCTAGTATAGGATCTCACACTATCTATGTATGGACTTGTGGTCCGGTATTAGTCTCAGATGTTAGTTTCAGACTAGTGGTTATTCTATTGTTGTTTGGGGATTTTTAGCCGATGGTTTATTCGGGAATTACTTTTGTTCTGTTGTACTTTTACTTTGTTGTTTGAATTATAGTACATGATTATTTGTACTTTGTTCCGCATGGTTGATTTATCTGTTTTAAGAAAGATAAAATTTATCACCGGTCTAATTTTACACTAGGGGATTAGTAATTAAAAAGTTTTCGACAGTTATGCTAAGAATGAACCATTTGAGAAACCTGTTTTAATTTAATAAAGACCTGATCACCCGATGTTTAATTAGGCGGGGTGTCACACTTCTGAGCGAGCCATTGATGCTTATCAGTACCCGAAGGGCCTGCTCGATCGTGATGTTGCCAACAATGTGGCCTATTATGAAATGGTTAAAGATCGTCAAGGAACGATCGAGGAACTCCAACAGCAATATAAAGAATCCACTGTACATTTACATCAAGGTTATGAGAAAAAATATCAACAATCGAGTGCTGACAAGGGGTATGACAAGTATATTTCTGCTCATGAGAAGAAATAAAGTGTATTAAACCTTGAAATTAAAGAGCATAGACACATCGCTAAGCTGTTGGAGTAGGAGAACATTTCTTTGCAGGAGGAAATAAAACAACTCAAATCTACTGCCTCTTCCTCGGGAGCCTTGGTCCCCATTAATGATGAAGGTTTTTCCTTCTTGGAGGTAAAAAATGCTAACTTACGAGATGAGTTAAAAACTTTGAAACGAGCTGGACCCTCCACACCTACTCGTGGTAGAGAAATATCTTCTCGTGGATGAGCAAGGGATGGTCGGGTCACCATTGAAGAAGCGAGAACTCAGTCGGCTTTAGTGAATCAAGCTGTCCAATTGATGACGAAGAACCAAGCCTTGGTAGAAATGTCTAAGAAGACTCTGAACTTCACCAAGCAACTATCTAATCAATGTTCTGCTCTGAAAATTAAAGAAATTATGGTGAAGAATCTCCACGAGCAACTTGAGAGGTTAACTTATCAATTTCACAAGCAGCCCGGGGAATTCTGGATGGCTGGGTATAATGAAGCTCTATATCACCTTGATACTCGTTTGCAGTAGTCGAACAACGAAGGATACAAGCAAGGGTGGTTAACTACATTATGTATCCTGAAGTTGGAGCAAGGTCATTTCCTGTGGGATTACTATGAACCTGGGGTCCTTGATTTACATGTGCCTCCCTTTAATCTTGACCTTAATTGGATTACAACCTCTGCTATTCCTCGAATTTTGATATCAAAGTATCTTAGTGATTACAGTCTTCATTCAAACTTTGAAATAGCTCATCCAGGACACTTGCTCGATTATCCATCCATAATGAATGTCAGAATGCTGCGAGATCTAAACTTTATAAATTCCCCTTATGCCTTAGATGATCCTCCAGCTGGGGTAGAACCTGTGTCAAAAGCAAAGGGAAAGAAACCAATAGAATAGGATATTTGACGTAATGAATTAGACTTCATATCTTGTGTAATATGCTTTGCTTTAATGAAGAAAAAGTTTCTCTTTTGCCATTTCATTTTCTTCGAAATAATTAGACTTCATATCTTGGTTGGTGGATGTATATATTTATCCCATTTGTTGTTTGATTATAGTGACTTGTCACTCTTTGGGCCTAAGCAATGGAATAATTTTCATCCCATGTTCCTACTTAGTTACAGTAATCTCCTATGGATTACCTGGTTTCCTAGACAGTGGATGCCCCGGGATGTCGTCTAGCTTCTTGCCTAGTTTGGTACCAACCAACCAAAGTTGGTGGTTATTGATTTACCGACCAACCGAAGTTGGTGGTAATGAGATGTCGACCAACCAGAGTTGGTGGTATTGAGTTACCGACCAACCGGAGTTGGTGGTAATGAGATCCCGACCAACCGGAGTTGGTGGTATTGAGTTCCCGACCAACCGGAGTTGGTGGTAATTGATTTGTCGACCAACCGGATTTGGTGGTATTGAGTTATCGACCAACTGGAGCTGGTGGTAATGAGATCCCGACCAACTGGAGTTGGTGGTATTGAGTTACTGACCAACCGAAGCTGGTGGTAATGAGATTCTGACCAATCGGAGTTGGTGGTATTGAGTTCCCAAACAACCGGAGTTGGTGGTAATTGATTTGTCGACCAATCGGAGTTGGTGGTATTTAGTTCCCGACCAACCGAAGTTGGTGGTAATTATTTCCCAACCAATCGGAGTTGATGGTAATTTGAATTGCCGACCAACCGGAGTTGGTGGCCTGCTGCTCTCTGGATTTGGGTTTGTGTAGTGTTGTGTAGTGTGTAGCACTAATATTCCAAAAAAAATTCAACAAAAGAAGAAACATCACTTTATTCATATTAAAAGGACTGTGTAACATAGGAATTTTATCTATTGATAATACTTGCGCAGATGCTCTGCATTCCATGCTTTCTTGAACTCTTCTCCTTCCAAAGTTTCAATTTTGTATGTCCCTGTACGAACAACTTTTCTTACTCTGTAAGGTCCATGGAAGTTGGCTTCCAGTTTGTTATGCTTTTGGATCACTTTTCCCAGCACACAATCCCCTTCCTTCAAATCAAACTTCTTCACTCTTTTGTTGTAGAACAAAGTTATTCGTTGTTTATATACTGCATTCCTGATTGCTGCTTCTTCCCTAACTTCTTCGAGCATATCCAAGTCTGATCTTCTCATCAAGTCACTTATAGGGGAGTTGAAGTTAAGCACCCTATGTGTGGGTAGGCCCAATTCAACAGGTATGACAGCCTCACTCCCAAATGTTAACATGTATGGAGACTCCCTAGTTACTGTTCGTGGTGTAGTGCGATAAGCCAATAACACAGAGTGTAGCTCGTTAATCCAATTTCCCTTTGCATCATCCAGGCATTTTTTCAAACCATTCAGTAGCGTTATGTTTGTCACTTCAGTTTGGCCATTGCTCTGGGGATGGCCTGGTATAGAGTGGATACTTAGTACATTGGATTGATGACAATATGCAGCAAACTCCTCGTTATCAAACTGGGTTCCATGGTCAGTAATGAATGCATATGGAAGACCATATCTGTAAATAATATTCTTACAAATAAATTGATAGACTTTGTCGTATGTCATATCAATGAGAGCTTCAGCTTCCACCCATTTAGTAAAATAATCAACAGTAACCACGAGGTATTTGAATCTTCCCCTGGTCGTTGGAAGTGGCCCGACCAAGTCTATCCCCCACATGGCGAATGGCCAAGGGGACGTGATAGGTGTTAACAATGCTTGGGGAGTTCTTCGGATGGAAGAGAAACGTTGGCATTTATCGCACTTCTTGGCATAAGCTGCGTAATCAGCTCTCATCATTGGCCAGTAATACCCTTATGTTGTTATCCTTGGCAAAAGCGTCCGACCTACTACATGGGCTCCATAACCCTTCATGAACCTCTTCGATCAAGTCTTTAACTTCGGAGGGATGGACACATCTTTGTAATCATGTTATAACTCCTCTTCTATATAAAATACCACTGGTCAATACATAACGAGCATATTTAAACATTAGTTTCTTAGCTGCGAGTTTATCAGGTGGCAGTATCCCTTCTTCGATATAAGCCTTGATGGGATCCATCCAGGAAGGTCCCAAGTCAAGGGCAATGAAATTCATCAATAAATCTTCGTCTATGCTCCGACCAGCTAGGACTTCTATTGGGATTGTTCTTCGTAGCTCGATGCGCGTGGCTGATGCTAATCGAGCTAGGTCATCTGCTCTTGCATTCTCCAATCTCGGTATTCTAATCAACTGAACTGCAGTAAAACTCGATACAACCTCCATTGCTTTTGCATAATACTTGATCACTAATTCTCCCTTTGCTGCATGCAACCCCAAAATTTAATTTACGATTAATTGTGAATCATTGAATACGACGACCTGCTCTGCCTTCATAGTTTTAGCCAGACTTAGACCCACGATCATAGCTTCATATTCAGCCTCATTATTGGAAGCCTTAAATTGAAAGCGTAGAGAATACTCCATATCAATATCATCCGGACTTTTTAAAATAATTCCGGCTCCACTGCCTATAGTGCACGAAGAGCCATCCACATATAGATTCCACACAAGTACTTCATTATCAAACTCTTGGTCAGATAGAGCTCCTCGGTGGAATATTTGATGCTTCCTTTTATCTTCCCCCAACACTTCTCACTGCTCGTTGATTATCTCCTCTTGATCGTCCATGTATAGAGGTTGGTCAGGGGTTAAATTCGATGATCCTGTAACATCCACGGGTTGGTCTGTATTAAACTCCTGTTCTTTGGAGGTATCAGATTGAGTAAACTCTGCGATAAAATTCGCTACTACCTGTCCCTTGAGCGACGACCTAGGTTCATAAACTATGTCACATTCACCAAGTTCTACTACCTAGTACATCAATCTTCTTGATTTTTCTGGTTTATGCAAAGCCTGTCTCAATGGCATATCAGTATACACCACAGTATGGGCCTGGAAGTATGGCCTCATCCTTATGATTGCTTTGATTAGTGCTTGTGACAACTTTTCCAACCTTGGATATCTGATATCTGCTCCTCGGAAAGACTTGCTGGTGTAATAGACCGGTTTTTGGATTCCGTCCTCCACTCTTACCAATGTCGAACTAACTGCATTCTCTGAAACTTCCAGATACAAGTATAATCATTCTCCCATCACTGGTCTAGATAACAATGGAGGTGTCCCCATATATTTCTTTAATTCTTGAAAGGCCTCCTCGCATTCATCATTCCACTAAAAGTTTTTCGGAGTGTTGAAGAATGGGAGACATCTATCTGTTGCTCGTGACACAAATCTATTGAGTGCTGTAACTCGCCCTGTGAGACTTTGCACTTCCTTCTTCGTAGTTAGATATTGCAGCTCCAATAGGGCTTTAATCTTTTCAAGGTTCACCTCGATACCTCGTTGGTTAACAATTTATCCGAGAAGCATACCTTCTTGTACTCCAAATATGTATTTGGTGGGATTCAACTTCATTTGATATTTCTCTAGTTGATAAAAGGTCTGACCTAGGTCAACTAGATGATCAACAACTTTTTTTCTCTTCGTCAGCATATCGTCAACATAAACCTCCATGTTATGACTGATTTTCTCTACAAACACCTTATTCATCAGCCGCTGATATGTCGCACCTGCATTTTTTAAGTCCAAAAGGCATAATATTATAACAATACGTTCCCCTTGGGGTGATAAAAGAGGTACTCTCCCCGTCCTCGGGCTTCATTTTAATCTGGTTGTAACCAGAATAAGCATCCATGAAACTCAACAACTCATGCTCCGAGGTATCATCCACTAATTAATCGATTCGGGGTAAAGGAAAATGATCCTTTGGGCATGCCTTATTAAGATCAGTGAAGTCTACTCACATCCTCCACTTGTTATTTTTCTTCTTTACCATCACCACATTTGCTAGACAATTAGGATATTTGACATCCTCAATAAAAGAGGATTTTTGTAGTTTCACCACTTCTTCCTGTATAGCTTGGTTCTTTTCAGGGCTAAACACCCTTCTTCGCTACTTCACTGGCTTGACCTCCTTATTCACGTTGAGCTCATGGCACAAAAAACTCGGGTCTATCCCTGGAATGTCTTCATGACTCCATGCAAAATTCTGCTTTCTGTGCCTTAGAAATGCTATAAATTCCTGTTTTATTGATACATCCATTGATGTACCGATTTGAGTTGTTCGTTCCGGATGTTCGTCGTCCAGAATGATATTTTCGGTAGACTCCATGACCTGTCCCTTTACGAGCTGAGACTCGTCTCTAGGGTCTAATGTTTCAATCTCTACATCTTCTATTTCATCCACTTGATAGGTAGTAGTCTTCTTCCTGGATTCTTCACATTCCTCCTGCTCGGCAGATGAATAGTAGCATTCCCGAGCTACTTTCTGGTCACCTTTCACCACTCCCACTCCAAAGTTGGTTGGGAATTTTAAGCATTGATGTACAGTAGAGGCTACTGCTTCGAAATTCTTTAGACCTACCCTTCCCATGATAATATTGTAAGCTGATTGGACATTTTTATCCATTGTGAAAAAGCATACTCTTTATGTTCGACAAGCAGGCCATGTACCGATAATCATATCCAACTTGATTGTCCCAAGTGGAAAAACCTTTTCTTTAGTAAAACCGAGGAGGGGGCTATGATAGGGATCCAACTGGGATAACTTCAGGTTCAGACTGTCAAAGCATGGCTAAAACATGATGTCTGACGAGCTACCATTATCCACCAGTACCCATGAAATCACCACTTCCTTTATTCTCATCTTGATTACCAACGGTTCATCACGAGGATATAGTACACCTGCCAGATCATTTTTAGAGAAACCAATGACCAGTTTATCTTTATTCACCTTCCTCGGGTGATCATCTTCAGCCAAGTTTATTCGCTGTATGTACGAGCAAGCTTGAGCCTCATTGAGGTAAGCTTTTCTTTCCGCAATAAGATCTCTACCTCATGCATCTCCACCTGTAATAACATTACATTTGAATTACCCAAAATGGATTGAAAATACCTCACGCTCTGGCTGTCTCGGTCTTTTGGGCAGATAGGGGTCATCATTTGGATTATCTTCGTGGTCTCTCTTCTTGTCTTCTTTTGATCGACGAGGAGATTTAGATCTTTGCCTTCCTCGGTCGTTGGTCTTTCCACCATTTTGGCGATCAACATACTTAGCCAATTTTCCTCGCCTGATGAGTGCTTCAATTTCATTCTGGAGAGCTATGCAACGTTTGGTCGTGTGACCATGGTCTTTGTGGAATTCGCAATTTTTGGACTTGTCCCTTTTGTCAGGATATGCCTTCATTTCCCTGGCTACGCTAGCTCTTCGCTGTTCTTGATCTCCTCCAGAATGTGATTTATGTCCAATTTTAAGGGAGTGTAATTTCCATACTTCCTCATTTTCTCCAGTGCTTGCTTACCCTTCTACTTCCTGTTGCCACCATTATTCTTCTGATCCTTCTTCTCGATTTTACTGGCCTCAACCTTGGTCTCCTCAGTGTCTGTACTCTTCTTCACAGCCATGGCTTCCTCAGCATTCATGATTTTGGCTTCCTTTGCCATCAGTTCTGCCATGGTCCTAGGAGGATCTTTGGCCAAAGTGTAGTACAACTTATCTGGCAATAGCCCACTCATCATAGCAGTAATTACTTTTTTCTCCTCATAACCAGTTACCTCAAGCTTCTCGTTATTGAAACGAGTAATGTAGTCCCTAGTACTTTTTTCTGGCTTCTATCTAGCACTCAACAAGTGTGCTACCCGTTTAATAGGTTTTTCTCCAAAATAGAAATTCCCTATGAACAGCTCTGCCAGTTGAAGGAAAGTCACAATCTTCCCCCGAGGAGGAATGTTTTACCATATTTGGGTTGACCCGGTGAGAGCTCCTGAAAACTCCCTACATCTTATCTCGTTTGGAACCGCATAGATGTCGGTAGCAGCTTGATATTGTTCTATATGAAGGGCAGGGTCGGTTTTTCCATTGTATTTAGGTGTCACCATAGGAGCTTTGAACTTTGATGGTGTGGGAAAATCCACTATTTCCTGTACGAATGGTGTTCCTTGGACAAAAGTTCTTTGTAAAGGATTCTTGGCCTTAGCCATTTCCCCCAATCTGTCCTCCAACCTTTGAATAGAGCCTTTCCATGCATTATTTCCTACCTCGGGCCTATTCGTCCGAGCAACTGATCGCATTGAATTTTCCTCTTGGGATCTTTCAATACGGGATGGTGGTTGTGATTGGGCAGAGCCTTCCCTTAGGTCGGATGGTCATTGAGAGTTCCTCAACACAATCCTAGGAGGACTCATATTCCTCCTAGGTCCCAATCGATCAAAAGGAGATACTCTACTCAACCTCTCTATAGCATTAGTCCTTTCTGGGGAAAGAGTGACATTTCGGTGGGAATCAGTAGCTCATACTGATGAAGTCCGGCCTGGTTGATATGAAGGATCACTAGATCTTTCAGTAAGATATGAGTCATTACGTCTAGATTGAGAGACCTTCGGGAATAACGTTCGTTTAATTCTTAAAGAAGGCAAATGGGTATTTCTCTGAACACTTCGTTGTCCTGATTGGGCTGGCACTTCACCTTGAACAGTTTGTATAAGTTGACGCATAGTCTCCTATATGGTCGTTTGCCCTTGGGCTAAATTATCCATTATACCAACTAGATCTTGAAATTTTAGGGGAGTAGAAGGGTTTGGAGGGATCCCAGTATTTCGATTACTAGATTTTGGATTCTCAGCCATAGATGATGATTTATTTTGGTGAAAAACGCTAAGTACAGTCGAATTCCCACATCTGGCGCCAATCTGTTGATGTAAAAAACTAAATTATCTCTAATTCATCAATCAAAGATAAATAAATTAATAAGATAAAGCATTTTTAGAGTGGTTCAGCCTGATGAAAATGGCATACGTCCACTGTTTTTGTATTGCTGACTATTTATTTGGAATCTCGATAATAGGTTTACCAGGAGATCCAAAGTCCCCCTCTTATGAGGAAGTTACAATGTATTTATATCCTTGAGGCTCTACATATGAAAGGATAATGCGCAGTTATCCAGTAGACATATACATCTGTACGATAATAATGCACATTTAATGCGTAGCTGTCTTTTCATTCTGATACTCTGCACGCTAAGTAGTTCGGACCGCCTGAGTTGCTCGGTACGCTTAAGTTGCTTGGGGCGCCTGAGTTGCTCAGAGCCCTGAGTAGCTCGGTGATAGTATGTTGTTCGTTGAAAGTATTTGTATTTGGCATGTAGGCTGCCATGTGTCTTCAAGTGATTGGTCCATCTCAGCAGACTAAATTTTGTATCAACAGTCCAGTGAGTAAAAAAATTCTTTAAAAGTCGATATCGTTTCACTAAAGCATTGTTATTTTTAGAAAAAAGTGTGCCTTAAGGGTTTTACCAAGAATAAGGCGTAAAAAGCTTAAGGCTGGGCGTTTCTCCCAAGCCTCAAGCCTAGGAGATATTTTTAGAATAATGATATATATATATATATATATATATATATACCAATTAACGATTGATTGTACACTACAACACCTACAAAGAACAAGTAATAAGCAGAATAAAAAAGTTATCAACAAATAAACTTGAATTACATCAACAATTTTTATAGGTCTCTCAAGACTAACCATTTCCCAAAAAATGACCAAGAGACCCAATCGAATTAAGCAATAAAAAAATGCAGTCTGTGAATAATAATTTGAACAATATTTATCAAATATATACATAATGTGGTTCAAGATTATATTGGCATACTACAAATATCTTCCACAACATACCAGTTCGTATATATTTAGATAACTATAAATATCTTCCACTCAATACTAGTTCGAATATAGAGGTTAACCAAAAAATTTGTAATAAAGAAGGTACCTTAACATGGAAGAAGGTTGTGTACCTAAAAAAGTACCAAATAAAGTCTTCAAGATTTCTCACGGCAGAGGGTTTGCTTTAAGAAGGGATAGAGTCCATGGAGTATAGGGTGTTTATCGATTTTGGGAATGGATTAAGACGAGCATGTGGGTAAAAATTGAAGGCTTTGGGAATGGATTGGGTTTGCTAAGATGGAGAAGATAAGGTTACGGGTGATAATGGAGAAAGAGAGAGAGAGAGAGAGAGAGAGAGAGAGAGACAAAGAGAGAGAGAGAGAGAGAATAGGGGTAATCGACTTAAATGGGGAAAATTATTTTTGGGATAGAGGAACCATATATATCTTCGGGCAACACTCAAACCTTAAAAGGTTTTAAAGGGCCGATAATATAGGAACACTACTGCTTTGTAATAGGTTAATCGTCGGAGACAATAACGAGTGAATCTAGTTTCGAGAGCATGCCTTACTCTAATAAGGGGCGTAGAGTTTCTAAGTGAAGGCAAGCACAACTATCTATTTCATATCCTCCCTGTCAGCAAGGCAGGTCCGCTATAAAGCCTATTGGCCAGAAAGTCCTCAAGAATGAGAAAGTCGACCAAAATACTATTCCATAACCGACTCTTGTTGCCTAATCGAGGGGGCTTAGCTTATACCAGGCTCTAAAAGATTTTTCTTCAAGCGAGCGGTATTTCTATCTTTTTGGGTCATCCTATTTATAACCTAATTTATGTATTATATAGGATTAATGGATCTACCCATCCCTAATAGTGTGTGTGTGTGTGTGTGTGTGTGTGTGTGTGTAGGAAGGATTTAATGGTTGTTCCATATAGTGAGTTTTAGGAATAACCTTATAAAATTGTCTCTAATAGATCAAGCCCAATTAACTATTTTTATAGAGGGGTATGGAGAGAGATTTTAAATGGTTGGACTCCACTTACTTCCTTAGTTGGACATAATAGGATTCCCAAATCCATAGAATTATGGAGTGAGGTTGAACATAGGGTCATAACTTATAACTTGCATGGATTAAATGCTTTGCTTTGTTCTTGCACCCCGAAAGCGTTTCACCGTATTATGACTTGGGAAACATCTAAAGGGTCCTGGGACATACTTCAACTTACCCATGAAGGAACTAATTCTATTAAGTCTTCCAAACTCCAAAACCTCACCACTCAGTTTAAAACCATTAAGATATTGGAGAGTGAGACCTTTGATGAGTTTTACGCTAAACTGTCTAACATAGTTAACTCATCTTTTAAATTGGGAGAGAAGATACCTAAAAATTGACTAATTAATAAAATCTTAAGGTCTTTCCTAGATAGACTTAATTCAAAAGTGAGGATTTTGAATTCTTTAGGTACTTTAGACTTTTCAAAACTTGAAGAACTTGTCGATAACTTAAAAACTTATGAACTTGACACGTTTTCCTCAAAAATCGAAAAGAATAAGGATAAGGACATAACTTTAGAATCTTAAAAGGACTAAACAACTATTTCGAATGATGATTCTGACATTGAGTCTGAGGATATAGCCATGTTAGCAATGAAATTCATGACATTTATCAAATTTCATAGGCAATCGAAAGATGAAAAAAAGTTTGAGAAAAACATGTATAACAATGTCGATCACTTACCTAAAAATCTTAATGATAACTTTAAGATGGTTTAGTAAAAAATATGCTTTGGTTGTGAGAGTTATGGGTATGGGGTAGCGGAGTGATCCACTAAAATAAGGAAGGAGGGAAAGAAACCAAAGGTGTAAAATGCCACCCTTAGTGATATTGATCCTAAAGAGGGACCTAATTCTCCCATTAAGCGCAATTTCACGGTGTTCATGGCTAGTCATGTTAGCCTTGATGAAGAATCTTCCTATGAAGATATTTCTAAACATGAAACTTTTGAGGCAATTTAGTTTGATTCCCAAGTGATTGATAGTAGATAGAGTAGATAAGAGAACGAGGTTGAAGATGAGGAGGAGGAAATGAACTCCAAGTTTCCTTCCATGAGTTGTATGCGAAAACATTGAGAGTGAAAAAGGATAACTTGAAATGGAATCTAGGTTGAAAGAACTTGCCATAGAAAATGATGATAGTATTTTAATTGAGAGTCTTTGGGCATGTAAAAGTAATTTTCAAGAGAAGATAAAGTATGTTTAAGGTGGAAGAGATAGACTTCGTGGTTTGATAGAGGTTATGGAGAAAGAGCTTCTAGAGTTTGATGAGTCTAGGCATTTACTTGAGTCTCGAATAGTTAAGCTTGAAGAGATATTGAGAGACTTGAATCATATCAAATTTGATTTAGAATTTAGGTCATTTTTTATAACATGTTAGGCACAGTCCAAATTAAAAATGACAAGTGTTGGATTGGATTTGATGATCAAGAGGCTTCCTCTACTCAAGATAAGACCATAATTTGAGAGAGTCAACCATTCTAGGAACGTCGGTAAAGGTCAAGCCTTAGGTATCACCACTCATCATATTTTCAGATGCACACATTACGGTAGGAAAGGTCACCTTAGGAGTTTTTATTTTGAATTTTAAAACGGTCCTAAAAAGTCTAAGTATAGAGTCACAAAAGTTCCCTAAACCCAAGAGCATCACGTTTCACCTATGTGGATCAAGAAACCGAATTTGGAGGCTTTACATATTAGACTTATTGATTCATTTTTGATTTCACATGATACTTCCCATGCTATATCTATTGTTTGATTGTGTTCGCATGTTTACATACACTAGCTTTTATGTTTCATGATATATATGTTTCCTAGTTGTAGGTTGTTTGAGTCTTTTGTATTTTAATTTTTCATTTATTGAGTCCTATTAAAAATACAAAAATATTTTATTTGTATTTTGAGTTTGTGCTTTTTTTATATTTTTATTTTTTTTGAAAAAATGTTTAAAAATCTCAAAAAGATTTTTAATATTGGTGTAATTTAGTTTTACACATTTAGTGTGGAATATTGATGTGTTTGAATCCAATTAATTCCTTGATTTCCATGTAACTAGGACATTTGGTTATGATTGTCAAGACCTAGATTTTTCTTAGTCATTATTGTATGGAGTTGTTTAGACTTTAATTTGGTTTATATATTCAACTTTGTATATGCATTTGCACACACATACACGAGCTCTTTTGAATTTTAACTTCACGTGTTATATTTGATCTTTTTGAGATGTTCTTCAATGAATCTCATTATCTACATATTTTGTGAATATGGAAAATTTGTGTATGTAAGAATCGTTGCCCATGAGAACTTTTTAATTAAAAAAATATGCGGGTGCACGAAAAAGGGCTACTAAGGAGCTAATCTCCATTACGTGAAAGCCATCGTTTTCCAGAGCTTACAAGATTTAGAGGAAATAAAAATAGAAATATTTCCAAGGCGAAGTTATTTTAGTTTGTTTGATTTTCAAAAGTGATAACTTCAAAAGAATTGGGTGAAAATAAATATGATAGTTGTTTATGTTTTGAGGGTGTTATAGTTGAAGATCAATGAGTTTGTACAATAAATCCTAGTTTTAATTATTTTGTCATAATGCTATTAATTTGTAGAATCCTTAATATTCTAGGCTTGTGTGCATTGTGCTTGTTTGTTCATTGAGTTAACTTTATCTTGTCACTTAAGGCTAAATCTTAGTTTGATAAAGTTTTATTATTAAATAGAACTCCTTAGACATATTTTAGTGTTTGGGTCATAATATATTTGTATCTAGTTCATGCCCTTTCATTCTATCTCACATGTCCAGACACATCTATACCATGCTAGTGTGTAATACTTATGTGTCAGTGTCGGGTTTTGTTGGTTGTTTATACCTATATATATGTCCCCATGCGTCATTGGTATATGTTGCATATTTATATATATGGTATATATTTGTTTTGATTATTTGTGTTTGAATTTAATCCATGTTTTGCATATGCTATATCATTGGATTTTATTTGGCACGCTATATGGTCATAATGGTATCTTTCATTATGTGCATTGATATTTTAAAATTTTAATTGTTATCATACTTAATATATTATTCATATTGGTATTTTTATTTCATCAATATTGATACTATTTGACCATTGTTTGGATTATTTGTA
This sequence comes from Sambucus nigra, assembly GCA_949130495.1. Lineage (NCBI taxonomy): Eukaryota > Viridiplantae > Streptophyta > Magnoliopsida > Dipsacales > Adoxaceae > Sambucus > Sambucus nigra. Next base: position 315,739,442 of record OX422215.1, on the reverse strand, counting down.
CTTATCTTTCCATGTTGTGTTTTTGTTGCACTTCACACCATTGCATGATTTTATTCCTTCCTCTATATTTCTCTTGGTATCATATGTTCACACAATTAAGGGGAGATTTGGTTTGTGGGGGAGAAATAGTTTTATGCTTTCTTACTTTTTCTATTTCAGAATAAAAAGTGGGAGAAATTTTATCTTTCCTTTCGTGATTAGGGTATCTTTATCTTAGAGGGAGACATCTTACCTAGATTGATATTATTAGACATAGTTCACATTTTATTCTTACGCGAACTTTATACTTGTTATATTCTCTTTGGATTTCAAGGTGTGTGTTTAATTATGTAGGTTTACAACATGAAACAAAGTCTACAAGAGTACAAATCTATATTGAGCATTTTTACTTTTTCCTTTTGGGGTTAGGGATTAATTATTTTAGAGATCTTGACGGCCTATATGGTTTTTATTTTGGTTTTGTCTCGGAATAGCCAAATGGGGATATTTGTGAGGAAAAATTTCAAATCGAGTCAATTTGTTTATAATTAGCTTCATTCTGGACAAAAAATTGGGGTCATAGGTTAGGCTTTCTATTATCGATTTTGTAATCCTATGACATGTTTGATGAAGATATAGGGACCAAGGTTCAAAGATGGGTAGCATCGTACCATATTTTGTGCCAAGTTTTTATTCACGTTTATCGAGGATCTCACAGGTATGGATGCAATGAATATGATCCTTGGATATTTATTTTGGGTGTTTGCTTTTAAACAAAATCATTTAGAACTATTTTTTAAATATTTTTTGGTTTTTAAGTTTGTTAGAACGAATTTTGGACGTCGTTATAACGAATCTTGAATAGTTTTAGAACGAGATATAACGATCATTATAACGAAGCTAGAAACTCATTGGAACAAACATTATACTTTGTCATAACGTACATCTCACATACTTTCAATGGGTACTCTCTATTAAATAAAAGGCCACCCATTAGAAGCTTGTGGGAAATTCATTAGACCAAAATTTGCATGTTTGTACGGACGAGACTGATTCTCATTGGAAGGAAACAAGCAGTTCATTTGAACGCACGATAAGATTTTGTTAGAATGAACCCTTCACCTTGAAATCCCTATTTTTCTATTTAAGGCGTGATGGACTCAGATTTTTCAAGAACTTTTGGAGAAAAATAAATTCCTATCTATTTACGAATGTTCCAAAACCCTAGTTTCACCTATTGAGTTTAAAGATCAAAGTTTCCATATTCTTATGCTTTGAGATATTTTTGTTAAGCACCAAAGTTTGTTTTTCATTGTCTTGAGTTGAAAACTTGTATCGTGTGGTGGGATCTATACTAGTTTGCAGTGTTGTGGTGAAAAAGCAATGTTTCATGTTTTGAATCCATAGAAAGTTATTGAGACTAATCAGTGGATACCAAATGCATGTGGATTCACGTGTTATGATAACTTGCATGGTTGGACTCCTATGTTGCATTGTGGATAAAAGGTCGAAGATATAAGAGCATCGAGCTTGCGAGGGCGACGAGTCATTAAAAGTCTACTGTCTAGACTTTGTAAAACCTTTTCATAGCAATTTGTTTGGTTGGGTCGTCCGATGTTTTTCCCATTGTGGAATTTTCTTATATATCTATGTGTTGTGATTATTTTATTTACTTTATCTGTTTATCACCGAGATGCATATTTTAGGTTAAAAAGATAAACTTGGGTAAATCGATTTTTCAAAACAAAGGTTTAAAATTGATGTAAAGGTTTTTTATGGGTTAATATGTTTAAAGTTTTCTTCATTAAATTTGAAAATTTTAAAACAAAAGATTTTTTGGTGTTGTTTACCGTCCCTGCCTAAGCTATCGGGCCTTTTCAATAACTTCAACCCAAAATCTCCAAGTTAATCCAAAACAGCTAGTAGCTCTATGCTCCCTATTTTTTAGTGGGTTTGTACGGTGATACGGGCCCTGGTCATGAGGCATAGGGATTTTTCTGGAGCATTTTTACAATGCATAAGGAAAAAGGGACAAATTTTAAGGAGTTTAGGGGAAACGGAAGATGAAATTGATCTATTGATGGGTCAAATTTTAATTGAAGGATCGAAATCAGGATCTTCATTACTGATGATGGAATTTACATCGGTCTGGTGCAATAGAAAATGATTTTGAGTAGTAATGGGTTTAGGATTGGGTGGAGAAATGATGATCCCCGTATTGATGAGGCTTTGAATGATATTTTTGAGGTGGAAATACTAATTAATGGCATGCCTAATGATCTAATATGGAAATCATAATAAGAATCATACTTAAAGTTCCTTGGAAGTGGGTTTGGTGATAGACAATAGTCCAAAGGCTTGATGAGGTGTCTTGATAAGAGATTTTGGTATACTTTTGATAAAGGAGCATGGAGATCGGTATACTCCTTTCTAGTTATAGTGCGACAATCTTTTAGTACTGATGATGTAGCAGGATGAGAAATGTTGTTGATGGTTGAAACATATGTATTAGTTTGTTTACAAGGAGTTAACTTCCCTATTGTCTTCTTTATCTTAGAATTGAATTTCTGATTGTTAAAACTCTCTTCAAGCTCTCCCTTTGCATCCTAAAGGTCTCTAAAATGTGGGTTGTTTTAGCTTATCATCGAGGTTCGAATATGTGGTACAAAATTCTTCTTCACGATGCTCATTTGTTCCTCCTCGAATGATCGTTTTGTCATGGTAGCGTATTTTTCTCTCCACATGCTAATAAAGTTATTAATTGACTAATTAGGATTCTGCTTAAGCAGCTCGAGGTCTTGGTAAATGACTTCCAACTCCTCATTATATTTGTATTGGGTCGTTAAATCTTAGGCCACATCCTCCCAACAATGGATTTTGGATTCTTCTAATAATAAGAACCATTGAAGAGCGCTTTCTTTAAGAGCCTGCTAAAACATCTGGACCATTATCTCCTCAATAGCCCTCAATAGGCTCATCAAATGGTGATTGTTGCGAAGATGCACGATGGGAGGTCCACTACCTCTGAATGTTTTTATGTCCAGCATTTTGAACTTTTCTAGCAGCCTAGCTTTCGGATAGGGAGACATGTGGGTGTAATCAACTTAGTTTCCAAGATTTTGACTTGATCAAACTTCTTGGATACAAACTGGAGGTTTCCCTTAACCTTGTTTAATTTTTCTTCTTTGGTATCAGTGGGAATAGGCCTCGACTAGTTATCCCCTGGATGAGAAAGGTTCGATATTGGAAACTTTGCTAGTGGTAGTCCATTAACAGGTGGGATGTGCGGGGCATGATGTGTTTATTAATACTCCTTCGGAGGCCATATCTATTATAATGACTATGGACCCATGTTGTGAGTGAATAAAACATTAGGTTCAGGAACTAAAGGTGTCTAGTACCTATTTTGATGTATCTCTTCGATATCTTCCTCCAGACTATCGATCTTTGTGCTGAGGTGAGCAAGTATTTCCATCAGATCTGACTAAACATTTGCGTTCTGATCAAGGTTCTATATGAGTAATCTTTGATAGGAACTCTCAGTTCTGGGAAAGATGATGAGGGTGTTGAACTTGGGTGTGGCTTGAGAGAATATCTGAGCCAATAGCGAGCTAGGCCAAGGAGTGCAGTCATACCTGAGAGGGAAAGATTCATGTTTATTTATATTGGAAAAAGAATATTTTTGGCTATCTTTGAGAAAAGGAGAAAATATTTTTAGTATGTATACTTTTTTTAAAGGAAAAGAAATATTTTTATTTTTTTTAGAAAGGGAAGGAAGGAAAATCTCCTAGTTTAGTTATTATTATTAGGTTTCACTTGTATTATGTTTCGCCTAGGTTGCAAGTGAAATGATGGATAAGAACTGAGTTTAGGAAAGGATTGGGTGCACGATGAAAGACATGGTTGAACTTGTTTCCAGATTCACTGATAAGGTCATATTTTAAAACATATGAAATAACGTAAAATTTAGGCGGTAACATGACACAAAATTTTAGCAGAGTTTCACGTTGAAATGTATAAACTAGGTATAAGTAACCTAGGATACACGCATATATGAATTTTATGCATTAGGACATTAGTGTATGGCTTTTGACTTCCACAATATACCTCTTTCCTATAAGGGCAATCATTCATTGGTATGTGTGGAGAAGCCATTTGATTACCTCACGATATACCTCGTAGTAATGCTACGTGTGATAGCATTTAATATACTCGGCGTACATGATTGAGTTCCCTGCTATATACCTCTCGAAATGAGTTCGATTAAGAGTTACGGTGTGGGGGAAATGTTCGATATACGTCGAATGTAATAGGCTAATGGAAGGTGGGAATCATATCGCTTAGGTTAACCATACCTTGCACGACCGGTAACCCATCATGAAGTGACCCCCCAACACGGGACAAATTTTTTGTCAAAATATAGTGCTCATGTGATGTAGTGTTCAAATGCATGAGTCTTACTTATGATTTTTATGCAAAGTTTTATGTATGCTGAGGGAAGTAGGTATCATTACTAAGCATGAAGTAAGGCTTGGGAATATACATGGATAACATATGAAAAAGTGCTAATTACACAAGGAGAGTAAAGCCAGCAAGTATGTGTAAGAAACATAAATCATATGCCATATAAAAATTATGATGATATATATATAGTATGAGGTATATGAATATACAAAAGTGAAATAGGTATATGTGAAAAGTGAGAGTGACATGAAAACACGTGTTATTGAAATGTGTGGAAGTGAGAATAATGTGAAATGCGTGCAGGTGAGAGTAAGGTACGTATATACATAGGGGGTATGTGAAACATGTGAGTAAGTATGTGAATATATACAAGTGGGAATAAGCATGGATATTTATAAGTGACATGGAGCATGTGAAAATGTGAATAAAGGGAGTGTAATATGATAAGTATGTACAAGTGAAGATATATACACAAGTGTAGAGAAATAGAGAAAAGGAGATAAAATTACATAAAGACCATGTAAAATAGAGTCTGGTCCTATAAAAATAAAATCTCCAGCGGAGTCACTACTAAGGTATTTTACCTTAAAGAATCAAAAGGTTTTTTAGTAAAATGTGAGACAATTGTTTTGTAGTAGTGATGTAGTTCATTTAATGACATTTTTTCTCTATGAGACCCCTAATGAAGTGACGTATGAACTCAATGATCTTGGTATGAGAATGTTTTACGGGATTCTTTGAAATGACTATAATACTAATGATATCAAAAAAATATCCGTATAGTCTTGTTCAATCCCATAATCACTCACTATTTTCCTCGACGAAATAAATTGAGTACAACTCTAATTGAATGATACTTCCCTTCTGATGTGGACAATGAAATGTATTTTTTTCTTTGACAACTACAATACCAAATATGTACCAAAATGGAAACAACCACCCAATTTATTTTACTATCAACCTTATCTTTGACCCAATCAAAATAAGCATGCGCAAAACTATTGGCATAGTATGAATACCATAACTCAAGGTTTGGGGTTCCATTGACATAAGTAATCATTTATTTTACCACTTACAAATAAGATTACTTATGACTTGATTGAAATTTTTCATACACACCTACACTAAAAGAAATGGTAGTGCAATTAAAAGTGAGGAAAAATAATCTACCTATCATACTTTGTGTGGCTATCCGGTATTCAATGGGTTTGCCCCAAGAGAAAAAAAATGACATGTGGGGATCGAAGAAAATTCTCTTTCCACCACTCGCGTGATATCCGCGGTCTCCCACAAACATAAATTGGCCATTGCCAAGGGGTGAAAAATATAAATAATGGAGTCACCAACCTATTTTTCTCCAAATAGGGAAAAGATGTAGTCATCCCCGAAGAAACTTCATCAAAGACAAATCAATACATACGAGACCAAATAGATCACGGGTTTGAGGACTAAGTTAGGGAATAGGAAGGTGTTAGGAATCCATTTCTCCATTTTGAGGTCTCATGGGATATGATGATGTTATTTTTTTTTTAATCAAAAGTGCAATTCACGTGTACAATGTGTGTGGAGTGAAATAAGTGAGAAAATAAATCGTCATACCCACGTCATGGATAAGACGAGGATGGGTCATTCTAAGGGGTATAAATAAAAAGGAAAGGAAATAATATAAAAGGTATCTGAAATGTGAGCAGCACACGGGATCACAATCCCCCACGGTGAATGGAATATGCATGTCTGACAGGGCTGCTGGAAATATAATAAAGAGAAATGGCTTCACTTTATACAGTACACCGGATCATAATTTACTACGAGTAAGTGGATATGCATGTGTGACGGAATTGTAAAAATCAAATAATATAAACAATATGAAAATATAATATAATGTGAGCAATACACCAGATCATTATTCATCATGGGAAGTGAATATGCATGTCTAACAGTGTTGCTAAGAATGTATAAATGAATATGTGTGCATGTGTGTGTGTGTACACACATATGATACTAATAAAAGTATGAAGGAATAAAGTGAAAAATCAAGAAAATATGACTTGAATATCGAGGAAAACTCGAGATACCTATGTAGACGGATATGGCATCAAAGCTCATGTAGTTCGAAAACAGATAAAGATGGGATTTAACCCATGAACCCAAAATTATAATTTCTTTATTTTAGTTTCTTGAAAAATGTGCACAAGTGATGTAAGTTTAGTAAAAATGGAAGGAAAGTTCTAATTTGGAGTTTAAGGATCAAATCCACTTTTTTTGTTTTTGAGTTTATGAAAATAAATTTAGGAAATATAGAGTAAAAAGGTGATTAAGGTGAGAAAATGACAACTAAATGTAAACAATATACTAGTAAGTAGACTAAAGTGAGTAATAACGCTAAAGTGGCAAGTTTGAATTAATAGGATTTGGACAATCCATGAAGCGTAAATTCTGACTTTGATTGTGATGTAGATTAATTTTGGTGTTGGTGTAAGGGTGAGAAAGTGGGTAATAAAGATGAGGTGTGTGGATGATGTAATAGAATATAGGTGATAAAAAGAAAAAATTGCTTCTCTTGTAGATTTGTCGTTGTTGCAACTTCTCTATCCATCAAAATTTCCCTTGAACCTACAAAATTATAACAAAACTAGTGTAGAGGGTAAGTAAGGGAGTCAATCCATATCTAAGGGTGAAACACAAAATTGGAGAGGACATATATATAGATTCATTTGCATTTTATTATATTTTTTTCTATTTTTACTTTTTCTATTTTTTTATGAATTTTTCAAGGGAATATTTTAACTAACTAACTATACTAATTTTTATAACTACTAATTAAGATGCAAAAGCTAATAAAAATTAGGTAAATAAAATTGAGCTAAAAAGTAAACTAACTAAATTGGACTCATGAGGACTTCAAAATTTCATCCCATAAATGGGAGATTAGCCCTCAGTAATCATCATCCAAAAATATGAGATACATAATTGAAAGCATGAGATGATTAAACTAAAAGTAAAAGAGAGGAATAGATCAAACCCATTTAAGCCTTGAATTCGAATGGAATCTTCAATTTCATCATTAATCTCTCAATTACACATCCAAAATCTCTCAATCATAATCCATCACTCATGTATTTATTGAATCTAAACTAAAATTTACAAAATAAAACTAAAAAGGATAATGGATGAATTCATAATGGACAATTAAATAATAAAAGAGATTTGCTAAAAATGCAAATCCTAAAATTATAAAATTGTACATTAGAATTCACCCAAAGAAATAAATTCTAGATCATTAATTTATATTGAGATAATTGCTAAAAATGCAAAATCTCAACATAAATGAATGGGTTAGAATTTATCTCCCATAAGGGATAAATTTCACTACATCAATCTATTATGAAATAATTGCTAAAAATGCAAAAATTCATAATAGATGGGTGGGTTGAAATTTATCCTAGAGATAATTTTCAACACACACCTCTATATTGAGGTATTTGCTAAAAATGCAAATGCTCAACATAGAGGGGTGGGGAGAATTTTATCACACCAAGCTTAAAACTAATTTGAGATCCCTTTCAAATGGGTCTTCATCCTCAATATATAGGAGGCATGGAGCATGAGGGGTAAAAATGGAAATTGGCAAGGGTGTGCATGTGGGAATGGTGAGAGCACATGTGCATGGGGGTGTGAGCTGAGGATAAATTCAGATATGGTTTAAGGGTATTTTGGGTGTTTGGGTAGACAAGGTTAGTTGGGGGGTATTATGGGAAAATGGGTTTAAATGGTTTTAAGTGGGTTCTTTTAACACATGTGGGTTTATGAGTTTATTTGGTTTTTGTATTTGGCAGGTCGTGGGTCTTTGGAGAAGTGGGTTTTTGAAATGGATTTGGCTTGAAAAATGGGTGTGGGTCTTGGTGTTGGAATGAAATGGGTTGGGTTTGGATTTAAAAGGGTTGGATAGCGTTTGCAACAGGAGGGAGAAGCAGGCCGGAGGTTGGCACTGCCGGAGATGGGTATGCCGGAAACAGTGGAGAGAGGGAGGGTGCGAGTTGGAAATGGGGCTGGACGGCGGCTGAGGAGGGGGATCGCGGGGTATGGAGGGTCTAAGGGGGTTGCGATCGAGAGCTGGAGGAGGCGGCGAAAGGAGGTAGAGAGATGCCGCGGGTTTGGCACGAGGTCGCCGGCGAGCAGGTGGCCAGCGATGGGCTGGAGGTGCGACCGGGTATTGGTTTGTGGTGGTCTCGGTTTGGGTAAGGTGAGAGAGTAGAGAGAGGTTTGGTGGTTATGGTGTTTTGGTGAGGAAGAGAGAGGAGAGATGTTTTGGTGTTTTGGTTATGGGGGAAGAGAGAGAAAGTGTGGGTGAGGTAGGAAGAAGATGAAGTGGGGTAGGTTGTGTGTGTGAGGGTGCAGGTAATACGATGAGGGTAAGGGGAGTTGGATGTAGGATAGGTGTAATGGGTATTAAGTGTGTGTGTGTGTGTATCATTTGGACCCTTAAAAATATAACAAGACTCAATTAAAATTAAAACTAAAAAATAAAATCTAACTAAAAATAAATAAAAATATTAAAACTAAAAATAAAATCTTAAGCTATTAAAAACAAAAATAAAATAAAAGAAATAAAAAGATAAAAGTCTAAATGAAAATTAAGGTCCTAAAAATATAAAATCTAATAAACTAAAAAAATAAACTACTAAAACTAATCTTAATAAAATAAGACTAAACTAAAAACTAATCAAAATCGAAATAAAATAAAATAAAATTATATTAATAAAAATAAAATAGGAAAATAGAAAATAAAATTTAAAAATTCTAAAATAAATCTAAAATAAATCCTAAAAATAGAAAAGACTCAAATTAAAAATTTAAAAAATAATAAAAAGGACACAAACTAAACACACAGAGGGTTTGGGAGAGTTTAGGCTAAGTCTGGGTAGGCTAGGTTACGGGATAAGGGAGAGGTATTTAGCTCCATAAAATGAACAATTGCCTTGAAATACAGCTTTTGACATCGCAAACGTGCATTTGACCTACAAGATAAACATTTAAGCATATAAGACCCATATTGTTGAGAAATAGCAACTAAAGTACGTCTATTTGGGGTATAAATTGTACAGTTTTGGGTGCTTATCAATAGGAGGAATATTTGGAAAGGGATGTGCAAAATACTACGCACTGATTTCGAGGAGAGGAGCTCTTCGGGTCTTGAAAAGAGGGTCATTGACAATGAGGTGATGGTCATGGCACATTTAAATATGAAATGTTTGGGTCCAGGAGGTCTACCAATCGTCATAGGACTATGCATGTCTATCAGCATACCTTTTGACTTGCAGGCAAAGTAAATTACCCTTATACCGATAGGCAGAGTGCCAAGGGTACCTATAGGCAATCTGAAATGGACTTTTTTAGGAAAATGAGAATAAAATGAAAATTGTAAGTGTGATTTGTGCAAGGATGGGATTATTAAAAAGATAATTTAGAGTTCTACAAAAGTTAATTTAGAAACTCTCAAGTTTGAGAGTTGAACAAAGTCAAACAGAGCTCGAAAGCACCCGGTGACCTCTAGATTAGGGTTTTAGAGTAAAAAGATAAGTAAATGCAAATCGTAAGGCAAATTTGTGCTCAGTATGGACCATTGGAAAGGGTATTCATAGCCTTATTAAATTTCTTTGATCCACTCCAAATTTAAGGAGTTTAACGAAGTCAAACTGAACCCATAACATCCGGTGGCCTTTACTTTAGGGATTTGGCATAAAAGGCAAGTAGATGCAAAAAATAAGGCAGATTATTATAAGGAATGGACCATTAAAAAGGGTATTTAGATCCCTATGAAAGTGAATTGAGATACTCTCTATTTTAAGAGTTTATTGAAGTCAATCGGATCCCAAAAGCATCTAGTGGGGACTCTAGTTTTGAAGGGAAATGCAAGGGTTGGAGGGTTAAAGAAATTGTGTATGGGACCTATAAAGGTGCATGAGGGGTACTAGAATTGGGCGACTACACTTTGGTAGAGATTTTAGTCTACCTACTTTACCTATGAATCCTTAAAGATATTCAAGTTAACACACATGTGTGTTCTCATACGTTTAGATAACTCAATCCAAAATTTCTTCAGTACGCATTTTGAAAATTTTGTTTAAGATAGGAAAATCCCATACGTTTTTTCTTTAACTTGTAAACCTAGGAAAAAATCAACTCACTGACGATACTCATCTCAAACTCCTCTTTCATCCCATTTAAAAATATTTGGTGAAATCAAAACATGCGCTCCACATAAATTGAGCTAAGAGGATATGATCCTTTTTCTCTACGCATAAAGAAAATCCTATCAACTCCACCTCTCTTTAAACCTTGCTTAAGAAGATAAGGCATGAGTATCTCATACCAATCCCTTGCTTAAAATAATATAAAATTCTATACAACCAATGCTTGCAAGATAAACTTCATGTGTGTTTCCTTATTTAGTGTGTTAGTATTGTATACTAAAGATCATGAATCATTAGCAAACTTTAGTATGTCCATTTTATATAATTCTTCTTGGAAATGTTTGCTTTATACTATTATGTATTAAAGTATAGGTGTCTTTTATTCTTAGAGTAGATGATAAGTTTTATATAGTTTGGCTTAGACTTTGAGGATTGTATCATCATTTTTTGCAGATTATAAATATGGTTCACCATTGTTGATTAGGATATACAAAATATCAGCAAGATTGTAACATATATTTTAGTTGGTCTCTCTTCATTACGTGGTAACAATATAGTTTTGACTTATTATGTTGGTATAATTATGTGCGTTGAGCAACAAAAGTTCAAGATAATCGTCTTTATACTGACTATATAGGATATCTCTTACTACTATAAAATGCAAAATAAGGCATTTATGATTCCTTACAATGAGGGTATCCATGTTTACAGCGTATCCACGTTTGCAAGATGATATAACATCTCACACGTCAGATGCAACAATTCGACTTCCATCCAAGTAAGCAGAAACCGAAAGCAGTCGTATCTCCACCAATAATCATCTGTAAATGTCGACGATTAGCATTATAAAATAACTCCTCCTTACCATCTACAACTATGTCTAGAAGTTAAGAGATTACAACTGCAGAATTAATAATGGAATATGTAAAGACATATGAGAAATCTATTAAATCCGATAGAAGTGAAGGGCGGTCTGATCAGCAGTTGGAGAGTTTCTTACATTTTGTTAAGGAAACCTACATTCTTGCATCTGATCAAGTAAGTCTACAATGTCTAATATCTATTTCAATGTATTAACTTTGAGTGGTTCTAATTTGTTGTGTATATGATAAGGCATAAGACTGTGGCATATTAAAAAAATGCCCAATAGATGTTTGATAAAATGAGTGAAAGAGAAAGAATTGGATGTATTTTTTGTAAACACAAATTTTCCCCCTGTAATATTTGGTTCCCAATTTGTAATTATTTGGCCATTTTTTTATTTAAAGGAAATAAATATTTTTTTTTATTTTGTAATATTTTCAGTTCATTATCATATGTCCCAATGATGTGTACTTAGAAATCAAATTTTTATCACCTAAGGTTTGGATCCACGTGTAGTCTCGGGTTCGGGCTAGAGGCCTAAGGCCGATGAAACGCGGGTTGATTTGCAGCTTGGTGTCGGATATCAAGCTGAAATGCTTATTTCTACTTCCATGGAAGTAAAGAACAAAGTCGTCTCCACCTATAAAACGAGGGTCATAACAGGCTGCTTCGGGCCCATTGCGATTAGGCTTGCACTCTATTGGATAAAAAATACAGTTCAGTAGCAATTTCATGATTCAGCTTAACTTGGAATTTAAAGGTTGATTACTAATAGTCAGTAGTTATTATGTAAAATGTATATAGGGGGATTTGGGAAGTATGTTAAGGAAAAGAGAAATTGGTTATAGAATGGAGCACATCAATGTCATAAGTCTACTCCCTGCACTAGAAAAAATACAAAATAATTTTGATAATAGTTGTTTTATCGATGGTACAATATGTTACAGAAAAAATATATCGGACACAAATAATAGATCAGGTATTTAAACACATTATATAATGCATATGCATATAAAATTATCAAATGGATTTATACTATATGATCGTGGGTTGTTTGGTATCCTTGTAAGATGTCACTTGACGCAGAATCAATACATATATTAAACTCTGTTCCTTTTTGCAGTTGACATGGTTGCTCAATTTGATGAAATCACCTCTATCTGTTCCTACTTTTTTCATTCTCTATTCTGATTTTGTCTGTTGCTTTGCTTTGGAATTTATTTGTAGTCTTTTTTAGTTAGTAGTTGCATGTTAGGCTGTTAATAATATGCAATCAGTATCTTTCCTTTGTATTTCAATTTTAATCGATGTCATTCTTCAAAGTTTTCATTTAGTTTTATACCAAGTGAACCTGATTAGTTAAGTTATAATTTTATAGGTCTAGGAGAGGCTCTTAGTAACTGGTTGGGAGAACTAACTGGAATTCAATGTATCTAGAACCAGTACGATGAATCCCCCCTCCTACAACTAATTTAAATGTTTGACACTGAGTTCTAAAAAATAAATTAATTTTTAGAAACAATTGGTATATATATACATACTAGACATATTCTTAGGTATTCATGAGATTGGGGAAGAAATTGTGTACACATTTCCCGATTAAGTTTGGTATAATAATGAACACCGACAGGACTCTATAATATAAGGCGTTGGACTCATGCTTTGAGAAACAAATCGGTAGTTCAAAGAAAATATTCTTAGATTTAATCATGTTTTATGATTTTGATAGTTGATTATAGTGGACAAACAATCTTGGGCACATAACCTGTCTGATTTATTAAATCCTACCGCCTTAGTAGTCAATTGGCTACTTTGTATTAACTAAACAAAACTAGGCCCTGCAATATGCTTTGAAGCGACCTAAATTACCCCTTATCCACCCATAAGCTGATTGTCAGTTTAGACTAAATCTTAGTTGATCAAGTATGGTTTATGCGAGGTCACTTTGGCGGATCAATTAAGAGTCGAATACATAAATCAAAAATGGTATAAGGGCTCTTGGACTAGGAATTATTAAATATTTCAAATGGTAAATCTCCCTATAGAAAGCAATCTAAACAACCAATGTTTATCTCATAGGCTTGAATTTTTGTTCATAGCTGAGCCGAAAGTAGATTTCACCTCTATTTATCATTCTTATTGGAACTCTATTGGTATGATTCATTTTTCAGCTAATTATAGAGGAACCTTGCTTCATCATATCTGCCTTTTTTAGTTCTAGCAGGACCTCTCCCCCTAATAAGGTCTATAATAATGAGCAACATATTTCCATTAAAGTTAACCTTGGTGGCCATCTTTGCTGCTTATCTTTTATATATTCTTATTTTCTTACCTTTACTTTGGTTAAATAAGAGTGTGATTTTCGAAGAATATTTTAGTTTGATTTTTATGCTACCTTATTTTTTTTTATTAAAGTGCGATTTTGATAGACGTTCTATTGGATAAAAAATACAGTTCAATAGCAATTTCATGATTCAACTTAACTTAAAATTCAAAGGTTAATTACTAATCTTCTATGAAGTTTGAGCTCCTGCAAACAAGAAGAATGAGAAAATAACCCTGAGTTGGAAAGTTTCCATTTTAAGACTTCATCCTAGACTTCAGTATGCTGCCCTGCCCAAGTTTCCACCTTCTGTAGCCTTATTTTACTCACTGAAACCACCTTAGGATACCTTCTATATTTTTGTTGCATAAAGTCAGACCAAAGACTGTTATCCACCTTCGATTTCCACCACGATTTAACTGAGCTAGAAAATACCAAGTCAAACAAATTTAATATACCAATACCCCCTTCTTTGCATTCAAAACATATATTTTCCCATGATTTCCATCTGTGCTTCCATCTTAATTCTTCATTGCCACCCTAGAAAAAAGCATTAAGAATTTTATGAATTCTATTAATAACTAAATTAAGAGGCTTTACTGTTGTAAAAACATGTAATGGTATTGATTGGAGTATATATTTGATGAGGGTTATTTTTCCACCTTGAGAGAGAAATTTGACATTCCAACCTCCAATTTTGCTCATGATGCTCTAAATCAGGAAACTGAAGTACTCCAGGTTACATCTCTCACTGAAAATAGGGCATCCCAGGTATATAAAGGGAGGGGGTTTATGCACCATACCTGAAAACTGAGAAACTCTCCTCCTCTTACCTATTAGATCTTTATTTTCAATCATAAATGTGTTTTTTCTCAAATTAGTCTTCTGGCCCGTGATAGATTTGTTGTTAGATAGGAACTTGAGCAGGTTCTGTATACTCCTCAAATCACCTCTGAAAAATACCATTAAATCATCCGCAAATGAGAGACGGGAAAGAATCCTGGTACCTTGAGGATGATAAAATTGAAGGATAGAACCATTATGAAATAGCGCCTCTAAGCCACTACTAAAAAGTTTGGCCATGACGATGAATAGGCAAGGAGTGAAGAAGAGAAATAACCCTCCACCTGACCATTAATCAAGATAGAAAACCAATTATTTGAGATGAGCCTCCAAACTATGTCTATTAGAGTTTCACTAAAACCAAAGGCTCTTTGGGATTGCATAAACTAATCGGTATGAATTCTTTGCAATTTTTAGGATTTTTCTTCTTAGGAATGAAAACCAGCAGGGTACTATTCCAATCTCTGGGTAATTGGTTTCCCACTGCAAACCAATTAAGCAACAAATCGGTAGTTCAAAGAAAATATGCTTGGATTTAATCATGTTTTGTGAAGTTGAAAGATGATTATAGTGGACAAACAATCTTGGGCACATAACCTATCTGATTTATTAAATCCTACCGCCTTTGTAGTCAATTGGAAACTTTGTATTAACTGAACAAAACTAGGCCCTGCAATATGCTTTAAAGCGGCCTAAATTTCCCCTTATCCACCCATAAACTGATTGTCAGTTCGGACTAAAAACTAGTTGATCAAATATCATTTAAGCAAGGTCACTTTAGCGGATCAATTAAGAGTTGAATACATGAATCAAAAATGGTATAAGGGATCTTGGGCTAGGAATTATCAAATATTTCAAATGGTAAATCTACCTATAGAAAGCAATTTAAATAACCAATGTTTAGCTCATAGGCCTGATTTTCTGTTCATAGCTGAGCCCAAAGTAGAATTCACCTCTATTTCTCATTCTTATTGGAACTATATTGGTATGATTAATTTTTCAGCTAATTATAGATGAACTTTCATTTTAATACACCAGAAATAAACTCCTTTTATCATGTAATTTATCCAAAACAGTATATAAGTATTTACATAAATGATATAAAACGATGTCTCTATGCCATGTTATATATATATATATATATATATATATATATATATATATATATATATATATATATATATATATATATATATTATGATATTATTCAACTAATAAAACATAATTGTTATTTTCTTTCAAATTAGATGGATCCTGCATACCAATCTCGCATTGCTAGATCCTGTCGTAGGTTGATTATGTTTCGTAAGTGATCAAGTAACGTACGTCGTACGTCAACACCAAGTATTGCTTTAAGTAATATGTCATATAATCTTCATCCATCGATTTAAGACATGTCTTCCATTCGACATCTTAGTTGTACTGCTGACAATGTAAGGAACTGAGGAAGTGCTACCACAAAGAAACGGAAGACAATTATGTCTCGAACAAAACTACTAGAAAATGGAGATATCATAACAACAACGATTGCGGATGACCCATTAAATGTGATTAACCATCCCGGTAGCTATTGTGGATATAGCATTACCTTTGTAAACCATGCTTTGGAATCACTCCATGTTGTAACTGGATCAGGTTAGTCATTTATTAACTGTACATAATAGTAATACGTATCTATATTAGAAAGAAATATATATTTTTTTGTAATATAATTAATGACAATTACATGTAATGTAGGAAATATAGGGGATACAACACCAACCGATCGTACGAATCGAAGTAAGGATCATTTAAATAGTATTCTGAAAAGTAAGTATGGTATTAGTAAGCGGTCATCGAAAAAACTCATAAAAAATTATGGGTTTACTTCTATTATGGTTTATCAAATGCGAAAATTCTACGATTTATAGTAAAGTTTAAAGAAGCATGGAATTTTGGTGGTCCAAGCGCCGTTTGTGACAATTCTAGTGCAATTTTATGGTATGAGGAGAGAATTGATAAGAACCGTACTCCCGCGTCTCCTAAATTCTCATTGTGTTGCCAAGAAAGAAAGATCGTCTTGCCCATTATAAAAGGAGAACCATAGATTTTGAACGATCTACTGAATTCTGAAAAGTATGGTGGTTCATCTAAATCCAAGGACAACATTAGAGCAAACAATTCAATGTTTGCATTTACCTCTACTGGCGCTAAAGTTGACAATCAAACAAATAATGGATTAAGTCCCTATATCTATCGCATTATTGGATAAAACCATCATTAGCTTGGTTCTTTGCTTCCATTTGAAGGCCAAAGCCCAAAATTTACGAAACTTTATATTTATAACACGGAGAATGAATTGAATAATAGAATGAAATCTTTAGGAGGAGATAGGCCGACATCAAAGTTGGATGCATAAGTTATTTAAAAATTAGTATCGATGCTTGATGAGCACAATGAGATTGCAAAAGTTTTCTGAATGACACGTGAGCATTTTGAGAATTTAAAAGTCATGCCTGTGAGAATAAGGTTAATTAAAAATCATTTGAAAGACCCATCGGTTTATAATTTTCCTACCGCTTCCGAAATAGCAGCACTCATTGTTGGTGATTTTACCGAGGATAATGTTATGAGAGATATTATTGTTGACCATAAGTCAAATGGATTGCAAAGAATTAGCGATCTTCATCCATCCTTTATGGCTATGCAATACCCATTGTTATTCCCATATGGTGAAGATGGTTACCAACTGGGTATAACTTATAGAACAAACAATGGGAAATGTAAGACTAAACGAAATTGCTTGACTATGAGATAATATTATCAAAGTGTGAGTGGCCCGATGTGTGTGTTTTAAACAAAACCAAAATTTCTTCGAAAAAGATCCAACTTTTAATTATGCACCAAACCTAGTTGCAAAATCCCAATTCTTACTTTACACCAATTTTATCTTGATTAATCATAAACATGCATCTAGTGATTAAAGCAAGTAAAGTAAAGTAAAGAATACTCACAACGCCGGATGTGCGAGGAAAAAACCCAAAAATGGGAAAACAACCTCGGATGTCCCAAGCCAGAAAATCACTATGAACAATGGTTTTATAAAGACAGATTAGCCTTACACTAAGACTTGATACCCATGGGTCTTGATGCTCCTTCTGATCTTCAACCGTTCTTCAATAGTGCCCACATAGAAATTCCATCTTCCATGATCTCTGTCCACAACACACGCGTCCACGTATGTCTCGGTGTCCACCGATATGGCTTTGATACGTCTACGATGTCGAACATGATGTCCGTCGCTTCTTCACCACAAAACCCTTTGTGTTCAATGTCTAGAACAAACAACTTTGGTGCATCAAGATCACGTAAACATATAAGAATGATAACTCGAATCTTTGCAAACTCTAAGGATGTGTTTATGCTTTGTAAACCTTAGAAAACATGTGCAAACAAGGTTCTGGCTCGTAAAACTTTTTTCTAGAAAGCACACTTAGGAAATTATGATGCAAACACTGTTTAAATAGGATTTAAACACCGCCTCGAAAAACGTGTCATTCGAACGACTTAAGCATGTCGTTCGCGCGACATTGTATCTTGTTCAAAAGAGATCCATTGTCGTTCTAGCGACCTTGCGAAAGTTTGACTTTCTTTGACTTTCGAATAAAAACATCTCTTAACAAAGAGATTCAAATTAGTCAAACTCTATTTCGAGCTTATCATCATAAAACGAATTTTAAACCATTAAAACACTTTTAAAACGTTTAAAAACATTTTTCTATATACAAATTACATCCTTATCTTTTATAAAATAATTTCGAGCACCATTAATTTTACGCATTCATACCTGAGTGATCTCGAAATGAAATTAACTTTGAAGACGAGTAAACTTGTACCAAATAAACATCGGCATGATTATTTTTTTGAAGCTTTGCCGCAACGTCTTCAATTTCTTCAATACGTCATAGACCAAGTGGGATCGTGACAAAATAAAATTCTCCCTATGACATATTACAAACACAGTTTTGTTCACGAAATTAAGTCAAAACAATACAGGGACTCAATTGGAAATTTATGTCCTTACAAATCTCCCCCTTTGACTATTCCGGGACAAAACTAAACCAGTGAAATGACTAACCGGGCCGTCAAGCCGTATGACGCCTAAATCCCATCCCATAAACCCAAAATCAAAAATACAGGACACGAACTAATATATGTAGCACCGGCAAGCATGAACTGTCTGAATGTGATGTAGACTTGAAATCTCAAATCGCTGAAGCATACCTACACACATGAAACAGACAAACAAATACCAAGTGAAGTATGGAGGAACAAATGAAACCAATTTATATATTTAATAAGAGCATATCATTTGAAAACATGTGAGCAATTATTTGACACCAATTTGTTACCAATTTATAACATAAAGTAGTGCTCAACAAATCTCCCCCTACATCACATACATCTCTCCCCCTTTTTGTCGCGAATAGACAATCCGGTGAAAAGATAAACCAATATGAAATATCTAGCATGAGAATATGATACCAAATAGAATCAAGTTGATACCAATTTT
This sequence comes from Sambucus nigra, assembly GCA_949130495.1. Classification (NCBI taxonomy): domain Eukaryota; kingdom Viridiplantae; phylum Streptophyta; class Magnoliopsida; order Dipsacales; family Adoxaceae; genus Sambucus; species Sambucus nigra. The sequence goes on along the minus strand of OX422215.1, from coordinate 315,720,223 downwards.
GAAAAATGAAAACCTCTAGATAAACATGAGAAAACCAGCTAAACAAGATCATGTAATGCCAAAATAGAAGCTAGTAAACCAATGAATCACAAAAAGAGTACACCAGTCAAATCAAGTGTGATAAACAAACATATATGCAAAAAACCAATTTCGAACATAAAAGAACCTGCATATAAATCAATTAATCCAAAAAATGCTTCCTGTAGTACCAAAAATATATCAAAATAAGCCAGAGGACTGCAAACCAATCAGAAGACATTTTTCACCCTGTCGTTCGAACGAGCCAGGGACTTCGCTCAAACAAGATGAGGAAGTCGCTCGAACGAAGCACAAAAGTCATTCGCGCGAGATGCAATGTCGTTAGAACGACTTCGCGCAACCTGCCAAAATTTCCCAGTTTCCCAGAAATATTATAAAGTATTGCCCAGTGAAAAAATTTCCACAAAAAAATTCCAGGAAGGGACTGACAGAAGTAAAACAGTGCTAAAACAGTAGGCTTTTCGCACAAAACGCAAAAACTCATTAAAAATAAAAATGCGAGTTACATGCAAACATAGTACCGATGTGCTCAAACATGGACATGGAATGAATGGGAAATGAGTCACAATTCCAACACATCGAAACGATCAAGAAGCTCTAATTGATAACAATAAATCATCAAACTTTATCATAGCCAAATGACAATTAAAGTGTGAGCTTAATGAACTAAACATACTACATGCACACAAATCCAGAATTTTGATGATTCTACAAACAATAGCGTCAAACTGTAATGTTTCAATGTTAGGATTAGATGTGCAAACCCGTTTGAATTTTCTCCAACCAAACACCCTCATATAAACATACTTTTCAAGTTCTTTTGAGGTTTCTAGCATTCTCAACTTAGAGAAAATCTTATTGGCCCTTTTCTTAGCATCTTGATTTTTCTTTTTGGGATCTTTTAAACGGTGGCGTTCACAATGAGTTAATTTTGAACTCTTGCAGCCCTTTCCCGTGAATCACTCAATATTTTTACCAATTTTAAATCCTCACGGTAAACGGTTATTACATGGACACTTCTCCTTAAGTCTACTTACGCATAGATGACAATATTGAGATAAGAACGCCTCACCAAATTCAATTATGCAAGAGAAGTCAATCATCCATATAAACTCGTGCATGTGTGCAATGTTGGCATATATACAAAGTCGAATCAAGATGCATATCAACTTCGAAACAACCCCATATAAACAATGGTTAAGATAATTCTAAGTATCAATAATAATGACCTAATGTCCTAGCCACATGGAAAATGAAACGATGGGGGGGGGGGGGGTCCAAGCACACCAATATGCCACATCAAACATGTAAACTCAAAAACAAAAACTGAAAATCTTTTTGGCTTTTCAAACATATTTTGACTCAAAGAAAAGCAAAATCTTTTTGGATTTTCAAAAGTTTTCTCAAAAATAAAATCTTTTTGTATTTTTCAAATAAGACTTCAAACAAATGAAAATTATATACAAAATGATACATATGTCATAATACTAGCAATGAATATATCATGAAACAAACTAGTATATGGCAAACATGGCAACACTATCATCCTTTAGATTTAGCATGGGAAGAATCAAGTGCACCCAAACGAGAATCTTGAAGTTCAATTCCTAAAGCCACTAAATCTGATTTCCTAACCCAAGTAGGTGTAAAACGACGCATGTGGGTGTGGGTAACCGGGGCAACTTTATTCCTAAACTTCCTAGGAGCTTGTCTAAGGTCGTAACAATAACGCCTAAGGTGACCTTTCCTACCACAAAATGTGTAAGTGTAGCGGTGGTGGGAATGATTACCTTTATGGGGGACTTTTCTAACCATCCTAGTGTTTCTCACACGTGCGGGGGGGGGGGGGGGGGGGGGGGGGGGATGGGAACAACTCTCTCACAAAAACCTATACCTCCCCTATCTCCCTTAATTTGGACGGTGCCTAAGATCTTATCTAACTTCTCCGACCTAGCCTCCAAATCAAATTTGACTCTAGACGAGTCTTTCAACCTTTCCTCCAACTCAAGAATCCTAGACTCGAGTAAACGCCTAGTCTCCTCAAACTCTAAAATCTCCTTTTTCAAGGACTCCATCAAACCACGGAGATTATCTCTCTCTTTCTCCACAAACTCTAATTTCTCCCTAAACTTCTTCTCCCGTGCCCTAAGATCCTCAATTAAACTATCATTATTTTCTATGGCACACTCATTCAACATAGATTGCAATTTTGAGTTGTCCTTTTTCACCTTCACCGTTTCGGCATACAACTCATTAAACGCATTTTGCAATTCTTTCACATCTATCTCCTCCTCGTCACTCTCTTCACCCTCACTAACATGGGATTCACTCAAAAAATCCTCGAAAGTGTCATTCACATGAGTTGCATCGTCTTCGCTCACATGACATGCCATAAACGCAACAAAGTTGCTCTCAATGGGGGAACTCTCTCCCTCTTACGGTTCACTATCACTTAAGGTATCATTATAGACAACGGGTTGCTTGCCCTCTTTCTTAAGTCTAGTGGGACACTCCTTAACTTTGTGACCGTACCCCTCACACCCAAAACAGTTATCCGACTCATCTCTCTTAGGCTTTTCAAACTTATCCTTCGAGGTGGGATCTACTTTGTTGTTCTTGAATTTTTCAAATTTCTTGGCATCTTTCGATTGCTTTTGAAACTTAATAAATTTTTTAAATTTCTTTGCCAACAAAGCAACATCCTCAAAATAGGAATCGGAATCCAAAACTTTAATTTCCTCCTTCCGAGTTTTCAAAGCAATACCCTTTTCTTTCTTAGGCACTTGCTTGGAGGTAATCATATCGATTTCATAGGTTTGTAAGTCACCTACAATCTCTTCTAGTTTCGTTGACTCTAACCTACCCAAGGAGTTTAAAATGGTCACTTTAGCATCAAAGCTACTAGGCAACGACCTAAGGATTTTCTTAATGACACGGTTGTCGGGAATTTTCTCACCTAGGTTAAACGACGAGTTGACAATATTGGACAACCTAGCATAAAACTCATCAAAGGTCTCACTCTCTAACATCCTAATGGTTTCAAACTGTGTAGTGAGATTTTGAAGTTTTGACGCCCTAACTGTGCTAGTGCCCTCGTGAGTGAGTGACAAAATATCCCAAGCCTCTTTTGATGTTTCACAAGTCATAATTCTGTTATATTCTTCGTGTGTGACATGTGGCGCAATAACGTGCAGACCCTTAGAATTATATTGTGCAAGTCTTTGTTCAGTTTCGGTCCAAGACTCAACTGGCTTTAAACTAGCGACCTCACCTACAATAGTGACAGGGGGTGTCCAACCTTTCTCAACTGCAAGCCAAACACGCTCATCAATAGATTTTAAAGCACATCTCATTCTCATCTTCCAATAAGTGTAATTAGTGCCATCAAAAACAGGAGTTCGAGAAAATTCATTATATCCAGAATTCATCTTTGAAAACACACGGGATCACAAAACAAATAAAAATGTTTTCTATCTCTGATACCAATTTGAAGAGTGTGAGTGGCCCGATGTGTGTGTTTTAAAAAAAAACAATTTTTCTTTGAAAAAGATCCAACTTTTAATTATTCACCAAACCAAGTTGCAAAATCCCAATTCTCACTTTACACCAATTTTATCTTGATTAATCCTAAACATGCATCTAGTGATTAAAGCAAGTAAAGTAAAGTAACGAATACTCACAATACCGGATGTACGAGGGAAAAACCCAAAAACGGGAAAACAACCTCGGACGACCCAAGCCAGACAATCACTATGAACAATGGTTTTACAAAGACAGATTAGCCTTACACTAAGACTCGATCCCCACGGGTCTTGACGCTCCTTATGATCTTCAACCGTTCTTCAATAGTGCCCACGTAGAAATTCCGTCTTCCACGATCTATGTCCACAACACACGCATCCACGTATGTCTCGATGCCCACCGATATGGCTTTGATACGTCTACGATGTCGAACACGATGTCTGTCGCTTCTTCACCGCAAAACCCTTTGTGTTCAATGTGTAAAACAAATAACTTTGGTGCAGCAAGATCACATAAACATATAAGAATGATAACTCGGATCTTTGCAAACTCTAAGGATGTGTTATGCTTTGTAAAACTTAGAAAACATGTGCAAACAAGGTTCTGGTTCGTAAAACTTTTTCCCAGAAAGCACACTTAGGAAATTATGATGCAAACACTGTTTAAATAGGATTTAAACACCGCCTTGAAAAACGTGTCATTCGAACGACTTAAGCATGTCATTCGCGTGACATTGTATCTCGTTCGAACGAGATCCAATGTCGTTCGAGCGACCTCGCGAAAGTTTGACTTTCTTTGACTTTCGAATAAAAACGTCTCTTAACAAAGATATTCAAATTAGTCAAACTCTATTTCGAGCTTCTCATCATAAACGAAGTTTAAACCATTAAAACACTTTTAAAACATTTAAAAATATTTTTCTATATAAAAATTACATCCTTATCTTTTATAAAATAATTCGGAGCACCATTAATTATACACATTCATACCTGAGTGATCTCGGAATGAAATTAACTTTGAAGACGAGTAAACTTGCACCAAATAAACATCGGCATGATTATTTCTTTGAAGCTTTGCCGCAACGTCTTCAATTTCTTCAATATTTCATAGACCAAGTGGGATCGTGACAAAATAAAATTCTCCCTATGACATATTACAAACACAGTTTTGTTCATAGAATTAAGTCAAACAATACAGGGACTCAATTGGAAATTTATGTCCCTACATATTACGGATACCATTTACATTAAAGAACAAATGAAGCTCCCACCGTTTTGTGCTTCGAAAGACTTTTCCAATAATATATTTTCGATGCATATACATGCATTGAACAAGAAAGGTTGAGGTGGATTAGAACAAACCAACCACAATTAAGGGCTGAGATATATAAAGGATTGAAAGATGTTATTCTTGAAGGAGATTCAACGCCTTCGTATGTAGGAAAACGTATTGTCCTTCCATCAAGTTTCACTGGGGGTCCACGTTATATGGGTCAAAATTTCCAAGACACAATGGTTATTTGTATATTCTTTGGTAATCCAGATATCTTTATCACCTTCACGGCTAATCCTAAATTGCCCGAAATCACAAAGTTTCTTGAAATGATTCCTGCACAAAAGCCTGAGGATAGGCCAGATATTATCATACGAGTTTTTAAAATAAAACTTGATGCTCTAATGAAGGATTTAGTTAAAGAAAAACACTTTGGGAAATTAATGGCAGGTACGTATCTTATATTTAATAATTAATGATTCGAAATTACAAATCATATTATTTACGTTTCTAAACTTTTATAATATGTCAATAGCTATAACGAGGTTTATATTTTATGACAGCCATCTACACAATTGAATTTCAAAAAAAAGGATTGACACATGCCCACATACTTCTATTCCTACATGCAGATGCAAACCAACCAACATCGGATGATATTGATAAGATTATTTCAGCTGAGTTACCTAATCGTATTAGCGACCCAGTTGGCTACACATCTATTTCCCAATTCATGATGCATGGAACCTGCGACCACGTAAATCCCCGTTCTCCTTGTATGGCAAACAGATGTTGCTCCAAAAAATTCCCCCAAAATTCACAAGCATGGCCAAATTTGATGCTAATGGATTTTCAATTTATAGATGGAGAGATGACGAGAGATTTGTAGAAAAGATGGTAATCAGACTTGATAACAGATTCGTAGTTCCCCACAATATTGACTTGGTCGTCAAATACCAAGCTCACATAAATGTGGAATGGTGTAATAAATTAAGGGCAATTAAGTATCTTTTTCAAGTAAAGGACCAGAAAGAACCACAATGGAGCTTACGGAATCAATTGTTCGTAATCATGATGATTGTAACAACAAAATCTTAGAGGTTAATGAAATTAAAACATTCCTCGATTGTCGTTACTTATCTGCATGTGAAGCTTGCTGGAGAATTAAACAGTTTCATATACAATATCGAAGCATCGACGTTGAGCGATTGAGTTTTCATTTGCCAGACGAGTAGGTTGTCACTTTTAAAGATTCTGATAATCTGAATTATGTGATTGACAGAATAAATATTGAGAAGACTATGCTTACACGATGGATGGCCACAAATTGCATCCACGAGGATGCAAGGGAATTAACCTATGCTGAATTTTCTTCAAAATGGGTTTGGGACTCAACGCAACAGGATAGTTCAGAAGGAAAAATTTAGGCACATGCCTAGGTCGTATAGTATATGCTCATCCAGCTTCTGGTGAGAGATTTTACCTTCGTATGCTCCTAAACGTTATACGCGGAGCGAGAAATTATGATGAGGTGAAGACAATTAATGGTATTGTTTATCCAACATGCAAAGAAGCATGTTATGCTCTTGCCCTGTTAGAAGATGACAAAGAATGGCATGACACTCTAGATCATGCTTCACAATGGGCTACGGGTAATCAATTGCGTGACCTATTTGTTGTAATGCTTCTTTTTTGCAAAGTTACTGATCCAAAAAGACTTTGGGATGACAACTAGGAGATTCTATCAGAAGATTTGCTTCATCGCCAAAGAAAAATCTTATGCCTACCTGATCTTATTCTTAGTGAAAATCAATTGAATAATTATGCCCTTCATGAAATTGAGCATATTTTAAACAAAAATGGGAAAAGCCTAAAAGATTTCTCGTCGATGCCAGTTCCCGATATTACAATGATTCGAGGAAAGGATAATAGGCTCTTAAAAGAGGAACTTTTGTACGATGCAGATTCTTTGGCACGAGATCATACTAACATGTTCAACGCATTGAATGATGAACAATTAGATGTCTATAATCATATTATATGATCCGTCAACGAAAGAAAATGATTCTTTTACTTCATAAATGGGGCAGGTGGCACGGGAAAAATATTTTTGTACAAAATAATTCTTGCACGCTTGCGTTCAGAGGGAACAGTGGTTCTCGTAGTTGCATCTTCAGGAATCGCATCATTATTGCTACCCGGTGGAAGAACTGCTCATTCAAGATTTAAGATTCCCATTGATATTCATGCCGATTCAATATGAAATATTCATCCACGGACTCATCTTACAGAGCTCATTAGGAAAACAAGCCTAATTATTTGGGATGAGGCTCCTATAAACCACCGTCATTGTTTTGAAGCTGTTGACAGAACATTTTGAGACACAATGCGATTCAATGATGAAAAATCTTTTGAAAAGCCTTTTGGAGGAATTACAATTCTTTTGGGTGAAGATTTTCGTCAAACCCTACTTGTTGTTCATAAGGGAAGCAAAGAAGAAATTGTAAATGAATCAATTAATAAATCAAAGCTTTGGAGTTTGTGCTATTTATTCAACCTATCGAATAACATACGGATACAATATTCAACATCATTTAGAGATTGGGTCCTAGCACTAGGTGACGAGAAACTACACACAAAATCATTTGGAGATGAGGAATATCCATCGTGGGCAAAAATCCCAAATTCCAACCTTATACCCCATTCCGATAACCCAATTGTTGATATTGTTTCAAGTGCATACCCCGATTTAGTCTGCAGATACAATGATCCAAATTACATCAAGGGTCACGATATTCTAACTCCAATAAATCATATGGTTGACAACATCAATGCTTGCGTACTAAATGTCATTCCCGGAGATGCGATAACTTATTTCAGCTCAGACTCAATATCTAAGGCTTTTGGGGACATTCTTGACCAAGATGTGCTTTTTCCTGTTAAATTTTTAAATAGCTTGAACTTTCCTGGACTCCCAGGTCATATCTTGGAGCTAAAGATAGGTTCACCTATTATGATAATGAGAAACATAAACCAAAGTGCCGGCCTTTGCAATGGCACAAGATTGATCATTACACAATTATCTCCATTAGTCATAGAGGCTATAGTTATCATAGTATCTAGTATAGGCGCAAAAGTATTCATTCCACAAATAATTATGTCTGCAACGGACTCCAAATGGCCGTTTATTCTGAGAAGATGCCAATTTCCAGTTCGGCCTTCTTTCTCTATGACAATCAACAAAAGCCAAGGGCAAACTCTCAATCAAGTCTCAATATACTTACCAAATATATCTAGAGTAACTTCAAGCAGCGGTCTAAAATAATTCATAAACAATGATTGCCAAATTGATAGACATTTGGAAAAAAATGTTGTGTACGATGAGGTTCTATCATCTATATCTATAGGTATATTTGCATAATTCATAAAAAATTTAATATTGTTAATCCCTTTACTTATGATTACACTCCATTAATTCATTTCACCAATATGTGTTTTCTCATAAAATAATTTAGGACCATGAAAGAAGTGACAAGACTTGAAGATTTTTCGTTAGGCATGGATGATTGGACCATCTTTGTACGTGTCGTTCGAAAATGGGAATCCAAGACTCGAACTGGCGATAGCCCAAAAATATTTGATGACTTTCTCTTAGTTGATGACCAGGTACATCATTAAGATATTAAAGTTTTTATTATTATTTTTTCACTCAAAATATCATCATTTTCATTACTATTTATCGTTTCTTTATATATTTTTTTTACTTGCACAGGGTGATTTGATACATATAGTATTGCACAAATACTTATTTGCCAAATTCGTCAATTCACTGGACGTTGAAAAAGTCTACACAATAACCAATTTCAGAGTCATGGATACCAAGCATAGCTATAGGGTCTCCTCCCACAATCTAATGATTGAATTCGTCCCATCTTCAAGATTTATACATTCTGAAGGTGACAATTTCATTATTCCAAAATATCACTTCCAATTTATAGAATTTGATGAATTGAGATCTAAATTGGGCAATGACACATATCTCACAGGTATTTTATATTCATTACTCATTATACAATTACCAATAATCGTTGAATTCTATTCATATATATCTATTCACTTTTTATTTCATTAGATGTGTTCGGCCTTTTGACTTATATATCACCTGTTGAGGATCAACCGGCTAGGGGATCCATAGTAAAGAAAAGGGTTTTGAAGCTTAAAAATCAATGGTCATTCCTTCTTATTTTCCTATTATTGACTTCATTCATTTTCAATACATAATATTCATTTTCCCTTACCACATACCCTATATACAGTGGGAAAAGGATTTTCATGACTCCGTGGACCAAAAAATCGGCACTAATAACTGAAGAGATGTGCAAGAATTTCAGTGACCATTTGATTGTAGACGTTACGTCAACTATGGTGAAACAATTTAGAGGTAATTCTAATTTATTTTTAATAATATCATCTTTATATATATTCACGATTTCATACTATGCATTTTAATATTCATACCACTTTTATTCCATAGGTGATTTCTCTCTATCATCAACAAATGAGTCTATATAAATCCTGATGTTCAATGCATTCAAGACTTTATGACCAAGTAAAACTTTATTAACAATAACATATGTATTTTATCACTACCAGTTATGTTTTCATCAGTTAATATTTTTACATCCAGTCAGTAAACTTTTTCTCTCTGCTACACTATGCCATACATAGGTTCACGTCATTTGTTATTCATTGTTGTACTCGCCTATCTACTAAGGTCAATTCCCCTCATGTTGAATTATTACAATAAATAAAATAACTTTGCAATGTCACCAAATACACAAACATTACATGTACATCACAAAATTTCACTACAAATTACAGAAAAAATCATGGATAACTTACACCATGGACCAATTGAAAAGAACCACAATACCGTTGGGACTTTGTTTATAATTATTTCATAGTGAAACTAAAATATAGCATTGCCAAACTTTCCAATCTTGTCATTGATAATAAGATGGCTTCTTTGATCAAAGCCTCCTACTGATTTATGCCTTCTCGATTGAATAAGATTTCACCTATCAGATTATGTATATCTGGATTGCAACAATTTTAGGTATTGTTGACTCAATATGGAGAGCCATAAATATATTATTTGAATCAAACTTCTCCTAAATTTATCTAAAGTTTCGTTTCAAAATTTATTTCTTGAACCTCCAGAGCGTCTGCCGAGCCATGTGGTCGGGTTAATTGCTTTTAAAAAGTAATCTGATCTGGAATGAGATATGGTGGTTGGGCATGGAAGTGAGGTTGTGGGTGTGGGGTGGTGTTAGTAGGTGTGGGGATCAGGGAAGCAGTGTAGGGGAAGCGGATGGCTTACCATATGCAGGGGTGGGAAGCATCGTCAGGGACAAGGGTACTCTGTGTAGCAGCATGGGGTTTTGGGGGACGTGGGTAGTAGGTCTAGGGTGGTGGTGGGGGTGCAACCATCAATGAGAGAGAGAGAGAGAGATAGAGAGAGAGAGAATAAAGAAAATTACCAAAATAATCTTTAAAATCTCACATGCACCATACATGCATAACTTTATCCGAGGGGGAGTATTTTCAGATAATTTGTTGTTCCCAAATGGAAAAGGTGACTGTCCAAATGTTGGAGTGGGGCTGGAGATTTTTTTGTCTTTAGCACGTAGCAGTGCTTATATATGCATTATCTGCATCATGATTTTCTTTTACTTTCATTCACTTTGGGTTCAACATCTCTTCGATCGCTTTCATCTTCATTCGATCTCTTTCATCTTCATTCGATCGATCGACCATTTGATGATATCCCAGGTGACTCATAAGAATAAAAAATTATGGCCTTTTGAGATGGCCCTTTAGAATCAAAGTATATGTTATTCTTATTAGTTTCTTCTCCCATACATTTTCTATTGTGCCATATTAGTTCACCAGAATTTTGTTTGTTTAATTTTGATTCAACATGGTCAAAGATACCAATTGAGTATCACTTGCAATATTTTTTAGTTTATTTAATCTTTTATTTTATCTTCATCACGTAGTAGTGCTTATATATGAATTATTTGCATCATGATTTTCTTATATTTTCGTTTAATTTGCGTTCAACATCTCTTGATGTTATACACAAAGTGAAATGTGAAGGGCCAGTAGGAAATTTGTTTACCTGCTTCTTTACAATGCTCTTTGTTATAAAAAGCCCTTATGTTTCAAGTATACACAGTCAGTGCTATATATATAGCATTGTACTAAAACGAACATTACTGATAGTTGACTTACCTCTTGAGTACAAAGCTAACTAATCTAATTTATAGGAACTGATGCAACTATTAAAGTTATAAGAGTATAACAGCTTCCATTTTCGTATTGCAACATGTGAAAGTTTTCAATCTTCCTAAATAATAGGATGCATTTTTACATGGTGTATTATTTTTCACTTTGATAACTCTCACTCACCTGCTATATATACAAGGCTAAAGCATCGACCCCCCTGTATTATTCATTTTTGGCGATGAACCATTATGCTATTCTTATTGCAAAAACCTTCACCTGTACACTTTAATTGTTTATAAAAACCACTTACATGCCACTAACAACTGTTGATAAGAATTTTCCATAAGGGATCATTACACCTTAATGCACACTTAACACATTATTCTAATTTTCAGTAATGGTGACCTCTAATTCATGAAACTCAACTGCTGTAGAAGAATGAACGTTTATTTTTTTTTATATAAATTTATAACAGTTGGTTTAAGTGTATATTATTTCTCACTTTTTAGAACTTGCACTCAGCTACTATATATACAAGGCTAAACTATTGAACACCCTTGCATTATTATGTTTTGGCAATGAACCATTAAGCTATTTTTATTGCAAAAACATACCCCTTTACAATGCACTTCGTTATAAAAACACCTTATTCTTATTATCATTATTGGTGACGTTTAATACATGATACTCAACTGCTGTAGACGAATGAGCAACATTGTTTTCTTAATGGTACACCCGGTTGATATGCTTATTGCTAAGAAGTATTTCTATGAGACTATAAGGTATTAGGAATTCCCGTCGAAATTGTGACGATTACATGTAATAGTTGCTAAATGAGCATTGGCATGTCAGTTCATGCACTTGATTTTATACGATTGTGCAGACAACAAATAGTTCTGTTATTGAGATTTTACCCCTGTAAGTGGACATGACTTTTTAATTCCATATTGTTACAAAACATAGTACAGATGTTTAAAACACCATCAAAATTCTTCAAATTTCTCCCGAGCTGAACCCCACAGTTTCGATTTGAATATTAATTTGTCATTCTAGGTAGTCCTTTCGCCGCCTACATGATCGAGTCTAATGCACAGTTTATTGGAGTGGTTGAACCAGATGAGGAAGTAGATTTCCAATCAACATAGCTTAACATATTGCTTGATTATATTAGATTCGATGAGTGATAATTTTCGATAATAAAATATAGATGGCTCATTTTCTTACCCAGATTTGATGGTTTTCATTTTCTCTCTTATTTCTTTCTACCCATGTCTCTATAGGTGGGTACCATTTTTTTTCAACCACTCTCCTTATCATACCTGCCCACATGACCTGTATTAGAATATGGATCATTTTCTGTTCTTTTTATAATTGTTGGTATATTAAACTATGTTGGCCTTGAATTTTCATTATTCCACGATTATAGTGGCAGCGACTACAAATAGTCTTTTTCCCCATAATGCTAATTTACTTAAAATTTTATACGTACGAGATTTAGATTAAACAAGTTATTTTAACATTGCACGATTAATGGTGTGACCTTTGTTCTTTTGGCATAGGATAAGTGTCTGGTAATATACTGACATTAGGGTGGGTGGAATGAGAATATAGTGTTTGTGTGGAATGCAGGCCATAAATTGTATATGAGAATGATTGATAAAAGGATTGTTCCTGATGTATATACTTAAACATTCAGGCTCTAATCCTTTTGTAGGACAAGTAGGTCTCCTGCTTCTCTGAGGCTTCTAAAGAACATTCCTGCTCAATAGTCAGTTCATTGCATATATGTTATACAATCATTATGAATATGTCCATTTCAAATATGTAGAAACTTGGATCATTTTTTCCATTTTTTAATGTTTTTTTATATGATAATTGATTACATGATTAACAATATGATTATTGGCATAAATACCGTCTACAAATAACTCAACATATATCCTGATCTTTGCTTTATCCACTCACTTTTTTTAATTCTTGATTACTTTTTAGTTTTAACTAAACCATCGATTTAAATTCTATTATTCTGTTTAATTTTTTCCCCGGTTACTATTTTCTCTTTCTTCATACCATTGAATGCCCATGTTCATACCTTATGTCCCCATTGAGGTGACATAGCATGCCTTTTTTCCACACCTTATTTTACATCTGATTTATAATTTTGTTTACATTTTTTTATTCAAATTTGCATTGGCGTTGTTGACATCTGACATATTAGCGGTGTATATTTATGATATATATACGGAGTTCATAACGAAAATCGTTCTTTCGTCCTGACAACTGATCCAAACAGAGGCAACGATTCACATCTTCAGATTGAAGGAGAATCTAAATCCATTGAAGATATCTTATCCCTTCGTTTAGACTCTCCAAATGAGGTATCCCTTTTTAAATATGCATTTCCTTTCTCTCCTTCATTATCTACTTATAATATAAATATTATATAGTTCACAGGTTATATATGTCACGTGCAATGCAAGAATCACAGGTGTAGAAGAACACAGTGGCTGGTATTATACATCATGCAATCATTGCAACAAAAAACTTAAACACTATATGACTTCTTTATTTTGTGAAACATGCAACACGGACAAACTGATTCCTTCTCCGAGGTATTATCATTGCTCAAGTTATTTTCATTTACTGTTCTATCCATCAATTTTTACCAACATATATTTCTCCATAAATAGGTACAAACTTCAAATCTTCGTCAATGACCAAACATCTACCACCACATTCGTACTCTTCAACAAAGAAACTGAATCTTTAATCAATGTCCAATGTTCTAAGCTTGCAAAAATTGATCATGATGTTTGCGTACGTTGTTCCTAATAATTTTTACTATTTTATCACTACATTCATTTTACGCATTCCATATTCAAACATAATATATTTACTATTTCCCACAGGTAACAAAAGATACACTTCCACTAGCAATCACAAGGATCATCAGCACCTCTCACAAATTCCGCCTCAAGCTCAATAATTACAACTTAATACGTGGGTATGAAAACTTCACTGTGTCAACCATTTTTAAAGATTCTTCATACGAAAATACTTTAATGACTGACCACACCATTCAAAAGGTATTTTGTAGATACTCACTAATAAGTTTATATTCAAATTTCTTTTCTTACTCTAATAATATCTCATTTACATAAAAGGAAACAAATACAGTCTCAACAACAAAAGATCCAATCATTATCACAGACAATGACAGTTGCTCTCACGAAAATGATGTCGAAATCGAAATTAACCTAAAAAGGAAGCTTCCTTCAAGGTATTTTCAATTTATGTTCCATTTAAATTCTATTCACCTTTATTATACAATACTTTCATAATGTTTTTTTAACATATATTTTTATTTCTTTGTACGAACATGGACGTAAGGAAAAAAAAGGATGATTTAGCTTCATTTTCAAGATCTCATTCTTCATGAGCTTATTAAAACTTCTTCTACTTCATCCAATTTCTATTTTATTTCCTATCACAATGTTAACCATTGGCAATCTTTCTATACATTTCTACTTGGAGTTTACCGATCACTAATATTCATCAGTTTCAGTGTATTTCGGTTCTTTTGTTTCTAATTATAATTTCATAATTCAATGCCTTTATTATGCATTAATTTACGTCTTAACCGCGCATCGCACGGGTTTCCACCTAGTTACATATATAATGGTCATTTTGGTGTTTAAGGCTTTAATGTAGATATAATTAATAAACATTTCCATTAGTTGTTGATTGTTATAACCCATTAGGTGAAATTCATTTTTAGATCAATAAGTTTGGTAGGTGACTTAATGGTCGTTGGTGTGTGAGAAAAGTTAATTATGGATGAATTCCACATCTCGGTATAAAGATTGACAATACCCCCTTAATGTACTTATAAGTTTTGGTTATGTCAAATGTGGCATATGTGACACCCAGACTAATTAAAAACCGGGTAGCTACTCCTTTATTAAATCAATACAAAATGCCAAGTTGGTTCAGTTAATAGCATCACTGTCGAAAACATTTTAACAATTACTAACCACCTAGTATTTAAAAAGTAAGTTGCCAAATTTTAATTTAAGTATTATTAACATGCAATAAAAGAATAATGGAAGAACAACATAATCCATTCACCATAACGAAGTAATGAAATAACCAACAAATAGTAAAAAGTCCGGAGGAAAACTCCTCACAAAAATCTCATAACTGAAAATAAAATGACAAGTCTGAATCCTGAATTAATTACATGCCAGAAGTCTGAATAACTGAAATAAATGAAATGCCTCTAAAAGAAATGGCCGACATGCCCTACAACTGATAAATGCTGAATATAGAGTCAAGATAGATGAAGCGTTTACAAGAAAAGTCATGTAACTTCCACAAACAGCTACATCTCGTCACCTGAATGAGGATCCTAAGCATGGTGTCCTTGTGGCTAGGCACCTAAAATGGTTTTTACAAAAATAGATTTGAAAGCAAATGGGTCAGAGCCCGAAAGTGGGAATCATTTTTAAAAACAGCAAGTGTTTTAATAACATTAAAACATTAAATGCGAAATACATGTTAGGACGTGCACTCACATGAAATTATCACCTCTCGACTACATGTGCACTCCTAACGTACCGTACATATCTAAATAACATACATATCTAACCAAACCGTAATAAGTTCTACCCCTTACTACTCGATTCCCATAATACATTCTAGCGTTATCAAATCAATAGAGGGCTTTACTTAAACTCAGATTCTCAATTAGTAATACAATCCATTTCAGGTTATCCCTTTATGTTTTCTCAAAACGTTTCCATATTTATACACACAATAACACATGAAAGTTCCCATTAATTAAGTGTATATTATTCACGTCATAAATATACAATATAAGCACCCCGAGACTAAGTTGCGGTGCACACATACTCTGCTATACATCCCGGTACATCACGTACATAAGGATCACGCATTCCGAATCTCTTAGGAATCGTTCTCAGATAACAACAATCATAAACAATGGAGGCGAACACAGTCACATCACATGGGTCACGCACATACCTGCGCTCCCACGATTAGTAGACTTATTAACATCCCAATAAGTCCTTCTCTGACCTATGTTCATCGAGGTACCAGTCTAAATCCGGGCAACACAAGGATTAGAGGGCCCTAAGCGAACGTAAACCTCCCGTGATAGCAAGTATGGTAGGTATGTCATACACATAAAAGCAATACATATACTAAGTATGCACACATCTTAGTAATCACCATAATATATTGGTGGTACACTTCTCATTCGTACCGACATATAATGCTACACAATTTATATGCTCCCGGTTAATATAATTATTTAGGCCGAAAATGTTCTCGCATCGTAATAGACTCTCACGTCCTACTCCATAATTTCCATTTGGTTCGAATCACACTTCTAGGTTTTATTCCTCTATATATCTCAAATGTCCCTACTATACCAATTTATCATCAAGGGAAGGTTATCTCTACGATTAAATAAGGTTATGGGACACGCGAAATCAAAACAGGCTAAAAAAGCCTAAACTGTCAACTCGTTAGAAGTCTCGTTCGAACGAGAGTTCGTTCGAACGAAGTGGGCCTTCTAACGAGATCTCGTTCGAACGAAAGTCATCGAACGAAATTCACCCTCGTTAGAAGTCAAACTGTCAACTCGTTAGAAGCTCGTTCGAATGAGCTCGTTCGAACGACCTGGGCAGGTCTTCTAACGAGTGGCCAGATTCGAGCCCAGATTTTCCTTAACTCGTTTTTCCAACTTTTCTTCACCTCTAATCTCCTCTAAACATCAAACCAACAATTTACATGGGTTCTAATCAATCCTAAATATACTTAGGTCATAAATTAACGTATTTTGGGGGATTAATTCATCCTAAATCTCATCCAAATATTAAATCTCCACATCTTCTTCCCCAATCTCAAGAACATGAACCCTAGAAATTCAATTCATCCATAGGCATAAATAAATCCGTTTTTATGGTAAAAAAATGTATTTTTCACTGACTAATCATCCTAACATTGTCCTACATGCAATCTCCTCATAAAATTATAAATCTCTACATCCAATTCAATGGGTTTTTATTATTCTCCAAGAACAATGAATTTCTGTCAATTTCCTACGCACGGAAGAAGCATTCTTTGTAAAAATATGTAATTAAACCACTTGCCTTATATGTATCTCTGATTTTGATGTCGATATGATGAATGGTTCTCTCTCTCTCTGCAGAATTCTCCTCTCTTCTCTATCTACAAGCTTTCTTTTCCAAGTGACAATGGTGGCTAGGGTTTTTGCCTTAGGAACTTTTGGGACTAATCCTAATAACCCCCATAGCCCATTAAGTTATTAGTGGGTTTAGTGGGTCATTACTAAATCAGATAATTATTTCCTAATTTTCGTTGGTTTTAAATCCCAAAAATCTAAAATTACCAAACTACCCTTATACGTTGCCGGTATGGCCTAAAAATGCCCCGGGACCCAAACTAAACCCCCGGCTAGTGTTTTCTGACTATTTCAACCCTTTTGGACGCGTTGGCGCACTCAAAATGACCATACGGTTAATAGAAATAAAATTCGCTTTTTAATTAAAATAAATATATTCCTGACGCGACTGTCACACGCGTCTTCAACAAAATTTCCAAATTGCCGTATTTCAATCTCACGACAAGTTTCATAATTCAAAATTCATATATAATCATATATGCACCTTATAATCAAATACCAACTCGCATATTGCTAGTATTTTAATCCGGATTAATTTCCAATTAATACGCATTTAATTCAATTAATCCCATAAATAAATATCACAAAAATACGGGGTATTACATACTTCCCCCCTAATAACTGAATTTCGTCCCGAAATTCGGAACTAGAAAGTACCTGGTAAGAACAACTCTGGATAACGTTCGCGCATCTCATCCTCGCGCTCCCATGTGGATTCCTTGACATTATGATGTCGCCACTGAACACGCACTAACGGAACTATCTTTGACCGCAGTTTCCGCTCACTTCGGTCCAAAATAGCAATCGGCCCCTCCTCGTAGGAGCTATCAGGCTAGAGATCGATGTCCTCCAAAGCAATATGAGAATGAGCCAAATTGTCTCTAAGATATTTCCTTAGCGAGGAAATATGAAATACATCGTGAATCCGATGCAAATGCTCCGGTAACCCAAGTCTATACGCAACCGGTCCAATCCGCTCTATAATAGGAAATGGTCCCACATATCTCGGTGCCAACTTCCCTTTCTTCCCAAAACGCATAATCCCCTTCATAGGAGATACTCTGAGCAAAACCTGGTCCCCCACTTGGAACTCCCTAAAGAACCTCTTCGCATCAGCATAGCTCTTCTGCCGATCCTGAGCTACTCGAATGCGACTCCGAATCAATTCTATCCTCGCCGAAGTATCCTGAATTACTTCTGGCCCAAGTAGTTTGTTGTCCCCCACCTCCAACCAACATGCTGGGGAACGACAAGGTCTACCGTACAACGCCTCAAATGGAGCTATGCCAATGGTGAACTGGTAGGAGTTGTTGTAAGCAAACTCCACCAGTGGAAGATACTGCTCCCATCCACCCCCAAAATCAATGATGCACATTCGTAGCATGTCCTCTAACATCTGGTTTGTACGCTCGGTTTGCCCATCGGTCTGCGGGTGATACACCGTACTCAACCGTAATTCCGTGCCCATGGCCTCCTGAAAACTCTCCCAAAATCGTGAAACAAATATCTTGTCTCGGTCAGACACGATATTTAGGGGCACACCGTGAAGTCTCACTATCTCTGCAATAAAGAGCTGGGCATACTGTCCCGTAGTGTAGTCTGTCCTTACGGGTAGAAAATGAGCGACATTGGACAACCTGTCCACAATTACCCAAATAGAGTCGTGACCTCTCTGTGACGTAGGCAACCCCGTGATAAAATCCATGGATATGCTCTCCCACATCCACATCGGGACCTCTAACGGCTGTAGCAGTCCTGCCGGTCTCTGATGATCCACTTTTACTAGCTGACAAGTGGCGCATTTTGAAACAAACACGGCAATATCTCTCTTCATCCCGCTCCACCAATACTGTCGTCTCATGTCTTGGTACATTTTATCCCCATTGGGATGTACCGCGAACCGTGAGCCATGCGACTCTGCCATCACCTCGTGCCGCAATTCCTCCCCTTCTGGAACTACCAATCTCCCATTGAAACGTAATCCTCCGTCTGAGATAACAGTGTAGGATTCGGCTCCTTCTGCTAGTAATCGAACTATCTGCTCCTGAAAGAACGAGTCATTTGCCTGGGCCTTTACCACCTTCGTGACAATCTGCGGCGTAACAGTCATCACAGACATGAATGATCGGGCCACTGCATCCTGGTGTCCCAACTCCTTCCACTTGGCCTTCCACACCCCTGCCACCTCATCTACCGGCCTACGGCTCAACGCGTATGCTACCACGTTAGCCTTCCCCAGGTGATATTGGATATCAAACTGATAGTCCTTCACAAACTCAAGCCACCTTCTCTGCTGCATATTCAACTCCTTCTGCGTGAATAGGTACTGTAGGGACTTGTGGTCCGTGAATAATCGAAACTTCTCCCCCAAAAGGTAATGTCTCCAAATCCGAAGGGCAAATACAACTGCCACCAATTCCAAGTCATGAGTGGGGTAATTCTTCTCGTGAGGCTTAAGCTTACGGGAATCATAAGATATGGCCTGACTCTCCTGCTGCAATACACCTCCAAGTCCTTGCAAGGACGCATCGGTGTAGACTAGATACTCAACTCTCGGTCTCGGCAATGCTAACACAGGTACTGAGGTCAACTTATCCTTCAACTCATCGAATGCCAACTGACAGGCATCACTCCAGATGAATGGCACACCCTTACGAGTCAGATGTATCAAAGGACCCGCTATTTTCGAAAATCCCCGAATGAACCTCCTGTAGTATCCTGCTAGACCCAAGAAACTACGGATCTCTGTCGGTGTCGTGGGCTGTCCCCACTCCCTCACCGCGGATACCTTCCCCGGATCAACAGATATCCCTCGGTCGGAAATAATGTGTCCCAAAAACTGGACCTCCTTCAGCCAAAACCCACATTTCTCATACTTTGCATACAGCTCGTTCTGACGTAGCGTCTGCAAAACCTGTCTCAAATGCTCTGCGTGCTCCTCCTCTGTCTGGGAGTAAACCAGAATATCATCAATGAAGACAATGACGAACTGATCAAGGAATTCTCTGAACACCCTATTCATCAAGTCCATAAACACTGCTGGAGCATTGGTCAAACCAAAAGGCATAACCCGAAACTCGTAAGAACCATATCTCGTTAAGAACGTAGTCTTCGAGACATCCTCTTCCCCGATACGCAACTGATGGTATCCCGATCATAAATCAATCTTCGAGAAGAAAGAAGCTCCTCTCAACTGGTCGAATAGGTCATCGATTCGAGGCAACGGATACTTATTCCGTATCGTGGCCTTATTCAACTCTCGGTAATCCACACACAATCTCAGTGAACCATCCCTCTTCTTCACGAACAACACAGGGGCACCCCACGGTGAAGTGCTCCTACGTATAAACCCCTGACCCAACAACTGCTCAATCTGATCTCGTAGCTGTCGCATCTCTGCCGGAGCCATAAGGTACGGTGCGCGTGCTATCGGTCTCGTATCTGGTAATAAGTCTATGACAAAGTCTATCTCACGACTGGGGGGTAGGCCTGGTATCTCCTGAAACACATCTGAGTACTCCCTGACAACTGGGATCGAATCTAAAGGAATCACAACCTCCTTAGAGGTATCCTCCTCTATGTAATACAAATGAGTGGTCGAGCCTCCCTCTGGGCGAGGCATCGCCACTACAAACATTTCTTGCCCCGGAATGGCAAAAACAATGCTCCCACCGAAGCAATCAATCATGGCTCTATAATCAGCGAGCTAATCCATACCGATAATCACATCGTGCACATGCATATCTAATACCAACATGTCTGCAGGTAATACCAGACTACCAATCTCTACCCCCACTCCCCGGCATATAAAGAAAATAAGCGACCCACTCCCCAATGGTGAGTCTACACACGTCATTGTGCTCTCTGCTGTGGCTAACAACCCTAAGGCTTTCGCAAAATGTGTAGCTATAAAATAATGCGTTGCTCCCATATCAAACAAAACCCGACCCATAGTGCCATGGATAGGAAACATACCCTCAATCGCGGGTGGGGCCTGTGGAGCTGCTGCGTGCTGAAGCTGGTATACTCTCCCATACTGCAGCTGCCCCTACTGAACTGGGACCACTGGAATAGGTGGCAATGCTGCCATCTGTGGTGGCGCCGGGAGGGCGGCGGGAAACACGGGTCTCTGCGGCTCCTGTCGAGCACCCTACTGCTGCTGCGGGGCCCTGCCCCTATCGGGACAGTATTGGCGTTTATGGCCAGTCTTGCCACAAACGAAACACTTCCCCGGGAAGTTCCCCCCTCTCTGTCCCTACTGCCCCCGGCCCTGGTGGCCGTTACCGTTCCTCCCCTGGCCCTGCTGGCCCTGGTGGCCCTGCTGAAACTGCTGCTGTTGGCCATTATAACTCTGCTGGTTCTGATGGCCGTTTGGACCCTGATGGCCCTGCCGGAAACCTCCCTGTTCGTGCCTGAAATTTTCCGACCTGAACCTCTTGTGATCCCCCTGCTGGGAACCGTGTCCACCCTGTCTCTGCCCCTGAACAGATTGTGCCCCGCTGGCACCATTTCCCCCAGTCCTGCCCTGATGGTTGGACTCTCCTGTCCTCTTGCTCTCAGCCATGTGAAAGCGATGATCCTGGCAGTGTAACAGTGCAGCGTTAACCACATCAGAATAAGTGGCAAACGAGAGGTTCCCCAATAAGTGCTGACGGATCCTCCAAGTCAACCCGTCTGTAAATTTCTGTATCTTCTTCTCCTCTGTCGGTATCACATCCGGAACAATGTTCAGAAGATTAGTGAATTCGGCCTCATACTTGGCCACAGTCTTACCTTCCTGCTTGAGGCTCATCAACTTCCTCCTCATCTCCGTGTGAACAGCTGACGGAAAGTAATTGCGGTCAAAACGCACCGAAAACTCATGTATAGTGAGAGTATCTCTCTCCTCCACGGTGGTAATAGACTCCCACCACTGCAGTACAGACCCCACTAGATTAAAGGTAGCTAGTATCTGCTTTTGGACATCGGTGCACTCATACATCCTCAAGTGTCACTGAATGTCCTTCCTCCACTGACTCGAAACCACTACATCGGAGCTACATGCGAACTCCGGTGGATGTGCTTTCTGAAAAGCATCACGTACACGTTCCCAAGCATACGGGAATGCAAGTTCCTGAACTGGCGCGGCTACCGGCGCCTGAGGTGGTGCCTGCTGAACTACGGCTAGTGCGGCATTTACCGCCTCGGCCACAATGGCTGCAACCTCGGCGGCATTCATCGTGTACTGAACTAGTGCGGCCTGTGGTTCTGGCGTAGCATTCCTGGGAACCCATTGTGCACGTCGTGGAGGCATTCTGAAACAAGAATAAAGTTTATAAGTTCGCAGTTATAAACTAAAAATAGTTGAAGAACGTAGCATAAACAAAAGAATACAACAGTCATAAAATATAGGGCTCTACATCAAGGAAAGCTCAGCGGAAACATAATAAGCCATACAGATCCTAAAGGACACTAGAACCTGATGCTCTGATACCACCTGTGACACCCCGACTAATTAAATACAGGGTAGCTACTCCTTTATTAAATCAATACAAAATGCCAAGTTGGTTCAGTTAATAGCATCACTGTCGAAAACATTTTAACAATTACTAACCACCTAGTATTTAAAAAGTAAGTTGCCAAATTTTAATTTAAGTCTTATTAACATGCAATAAAAGAATAATGGAAGAACAACATAATCCATTCACCATAACGAAGTAATGAAATAACCAACAAATAGTAAAAAGTACGGAGGAAAACTCCTCACAACAATCTCATAACTGAAAATAAAATGACAAGTCTGAATCCTGAATTAATTACATGCCAGAAGTCTGAATAACTGAAAATAAATGAAATGCCTCTAAAAGAAATGGGCGACATGCCCTACAACTGATAAATGCTGAATATAGAGTCAAGATAGATGAAGCGTATACAAGCAAAGTCCTGTAGCTTCCACAAACAGCTACAGCTCGTCACCTGAATAAGGATCCTAAGCATGGTGTCCTTGTGGCTGGGCACCTAAAATGGTTTTTACAAAAATAGATTTGAAAGCAAATGGGTCAGAGCCCGAAAGTGGGAATCATTTTTAAAAACAACAAGTGTTTTAATAACATTAAAACATTAAATGCAAAATACATGTTAGGACGTGCACTCACATAAAATTCTCACCTCTCGACTACATGTGCACTCCTAACGTACCGTACCCATCTAAATAACATACATATCTAACCAAACCGTAATAAGTTCTACCCCTTACTACTCGATTCCCATAATACATTCTAGCGTTATCAAATCAATAGAGGGCTTTACTTAAACTCAGATTCTCAATTAGTAATACAATCCATTTCAGGTTATCCCTTTATGTTTTCTCAAAACGTTTCCATATTTATACACACAATAACACATGAAAGTTCCCATTAATTAAGTGTATATTATTCACGTCATAAATATACAATATAAGCACCCCGAGACTAAGCTGCGGTGCACACATACACTGCTATCCATCCCAGTACATCACGTACATAAGGATCACGCATTCCGAATCTCTCAGGAATCGTTCTCAGATAACAACAATCACAAACAATGGAGGCGAACACAGTCACATCACATGGGTCACGCCCATACCTGCGCTCCCACGATCAGCAGACTTATTAACATCCCAATAAGTCCTTCTCTGACCTATGTTCATCGAGGTACCAGTCTAAATCCGGGCAACACAAGGATTAGAAGGCCCTAAGCGAACGTAAACCTCCCGTGATAGCAAGTATGGTAGGTATGTCATACACATAAAAGCAATACATATACTAAGTATGCACACATCTTAGTTATCACCATAATATATTGGTGGTACACTTCTCATTCGTACCGACATATAATGCTACACAATTTATATGCTCCCGGTTAATATAATTATTTAGGCCGAAAATGTTCTCGCATCGTAATAGACTCTCACGTCCTACTCCATAATTTCCATTTGGTTCGAATCACACTTCTAGGTTTTACTCCTCTATATATCTCAAATGTCCCTACTATATCAATTTATCATCAAGGGAAGGTTATCTCTACCATTAAATAAGGTTACGGGACACGCGAAATCAAAACAGGCTAAAAAAGCCTAAACTGTCAACTCGTTAGAAGTCTCGTTCGAACGAGGCTGTTCGAACGAGAGTTCGTTCGAACGAAGTGGGCCTTCTAACGAGATCTCGTTCAAACGAAAGTCATCGAACGAAAGTCACCCTCATTAGAAGTCAAACTGTCAACTCGTTAGAAGCTCGTTCGAATGAGCTCGTTCGAACGACCTGGGTAGGTCTTCTAACGAGTGGCCAGATTCGAGCCCAGATTTTCCTTAACTCGTTTTTCCAACTTTTCTTCACCTCTAATCTCCTCTAAACATCAAACAAACAATGTACATGGGTTCTAATCAATCCTAAATATACTTAGGTCATAAATTAACGTATTTTGGGGGATTAATTCATCCTAAATCTCATCCAAATATTAAATCTCCACATCTTCTTCCCTAATCTCAAGAACATGAACCCTAGAAATTCAATTCATCCATAGGCATAAATAAATCCGTTTTTATGGTAAAAAATGTATTTTTCACTGACTAATCATCCTAACATTGTCCTACATGCAATCTCCTCATAAAATTATAAATCTCTACATCCAATTCAATGGGTTTTTATTATTCTCCAAGAACAATGAATTTCTGTCAATTTCCTACGCACGGAAGAAGCATTCTTTGTAAAAATATGTAATTAAACCACTTGCCTTATATGTATCTCTGATTTTGATGTCGATCTGATGAATGGTTCTCTCTCTCTGCAGAATTCTCCTCTCTTCTCTCTCTACAAGCTTTCTTTTCCAAGTGACAATGGTGGCTAGGGTTTTTGCCTTAGGAACTTTTGGGACTAATCCTAATAACCCCCGTAGCCCATTAAGTTATTAGTGGGTTTAGTGGGTCATTACTAATTCAGATAATTATTTCCTAATTTTCGTTGGTTTTAAATCCCAAAAATCCAAAATTACCAAACTACCCTTATACGTTACCGGTATGGCCTAAAAATGCCCCGGGACCCAAACTAAACCCCCGGCTAGTGTTTTCTGACTATTTCAACCCTTCCGGACGCGTTGGCGCACTCAAAACGACCATACAGTTAATAGAAATAAAATTCACTTTTTAATTAAAATAAATATATTCCTAACGCGACTGTCACACGCATATTCAAAAAAATTTCCAAATTGTCGTATTTCAATCTCACGACAAGTTTCATAATTCAAAATTCATATATAATCATATATGCACCTTATAATCAAATACCAACTCGCATCTCGCTAGTATTTTAATCCGGATTAATTTCCAATTAATACGCATTTAATTCAATTAATCCCATAAATAAATATCACAAAAATACGGGGTATTACAGCCTATGGATTTAGTTATCGGATTTATCAAATAAGTTAGAAGGATGGTCTTGACGAATGTATAAGAATTTGGTTAGGAGGATGGTCTTGAGGAATTTATAAGAATTCCATTGAATAATAGTTTGTAAATTAAGTTGATCCATTACAAGAAAAATTGTAATAGCGTGGCCTTTTATAAATTTTATTAGAATTGAATTTGATAAGGTTACATATATATTGAGAAATGGCTACGCATTGTTGAATTTTAGTGGGGGATAATTAGGAAATTATTGAATTAAAAAAATTATTAGTGTGACTTAAGTTGGATTATTGGAGATACTTATCGGACTAGTTTGAGTAATTAGACTTTAATTGTATTATTTATACAACTTAGATTGATGTGTTATATTAAACTAAATACATTGTGTGAGAAAAGAATTTAGGTTAAGTTAGTAATATAATAACAAGAAATAATACTTATATAAAGAAACAACATGGAGATAAGGCATTGTAGGAGGACAGCATTGGTGGTGTCCTCTAGCTATGAGAACCGCAATCCAAGTTGCAATGGCAGTTAGGAGAGGCGATCGCGAAAGAGAATACCATGATCGTGGCTTTAAGTCGCGAGCGCGAGAGTGAAATGGATGTACCGAAGATTTTGAATGGGAGATCATGTGATCCACTGAAGATTTGAAATGTGTAAAATCCAAGCCACTAATAAGCTAAGACAAGTCCAAAGTAAGGAACCATGTGAAAGTCTCTATCCGTCTGATTTTTGAAATAAGGAGTTTAGGCTTCTATTAATAAGACCCGAATAAATATTTGGAAAGAAAACACAAAACCTTATTCGGGTGAGTGTCATATAGAGAATAAATTGACCAAAATAAGTGATTGGAAGGTGTTTACGGAGGTATTTTTGGGTAGGATTGAAGAGAAAAAATAAAGAAAAAAAATATTTGGAGTGCAAATTCAATCAAGGAATATTTGGCAGCCCCTTGAGGTCTTATTTGGAGGTGGGGGACACCTCCCTTCACTAAACATTATTCATATTTTGGAATCTAAATAGGCAAGGGTGTTAGTACATTTTCATATTTCAATGTGTTTAAGAGTACAATTATGTATTTTTATATGTGTGTGAATATATTATGGATACTGGAAAATTTTTAGCATATATTACACATGAAAAATAATATATGCATAGGTTGTAAACATATATTATGGGTATTGGTTGTTTTTACTTTGATTCGTTCAATATTAAAATATGTCAAAAATAAATTAATTTTTGAGGGTTGTGAGTTGTAAATAATATTCTAAAAATATTATTCAACCCTAGACTTTGGAGAAATTATTATATGGGGCCAAAGGGTGTAACTTTGTTTCTACCAAAAATACTCGTAATAAGGATTTTTTTATTCCAAAATTTTATAAAATTAAATTTTTTACCCTATACTTGTCAAAAATTTGCTATTTGGTGCTAGAAATGTATTTTTTAAAATATTTACACAATAACCCCTGGACTTTTAAATATTACGAAACAACCCGAATTTTAGAATTTTGTAAAATTTCCCCTAAACTTCATTTTTTGGGTATTATCCCTGATGTTTAAGTATTATTGGGCTTAGTTTTGTGAAGAAAATACAAATCAAGTAGACACTTTAGAACTTACGAAATGGACCTTAAGGGTTGTGTAAAATGAATTCCACTTTAAAGAAGCTCAAAAAGGAAAAGCTGCATGTTTGAGTATTTAACGAGTATAAAAAGTGTAAAGGTAATACAAAAGGGTGTTTATACGAGTAATAGGTGTGGAGGTAGGTCGGGTATTTTGTTAAAAATAGCAGTTGGGCCGTAAAGGAATGAATTTGATAAAAAAAAGTGAGAGTTTTCACAATGGAGTTATCAGGGTAAAATTAAGAAGGGCCCCGAGCCCTATGATACGACTTCGGCTTAGTCCCTAAATAATTATCCAGTAAAGCAATTGGTTACGACATTTATGGTAGATGGTGCCCCCCGAACATGAATGGAATTCGGTGAACTCACAAATATATGGTAATTATGGAAAATGAAATAGCATTGATAAACTCTAAGAAAAAGAATAATTTATCAATAAAGGATTGGGGAGTTGTCCAATTTAAAAAAAATTAATCCTGAGTTATATGTAATTATGAAATAAATGGAATTGATGAATTCCAGAAATGAGATAAAATGAGAAAAGTCAATATTTATAAATTAAAGAAATAAAACATGACAACTATGTGTATGGGCAACCCCATGGCGGGGTATGATCATGGTTTAACATGGGTATGTGTGGATAATTTAATATTGTTTTAAAGGAAATAGAAGTATTGATAACTGGGTGTTGAATGACCTCATGATGGGGCATAATTCCAGGTTTGATAACGGTGTGTGTATGGATAATTTGATATAAAAAATAATAACTAGACGTGTGAGTAAACCCATTGTGGGTCATAATACCGAACTTAACACCATTTTTTTAATAGAAAATCCTTTCCAAACAATGGGTGCTTGTGTTTAAATGCTATTTTTTTAAGAAACATTGTGTTGTTTTAGAGTTTGAGTTTGAAAATATAATTTTATAATTAATATTAGATGGCTCGTTTACGTTCCAAAATGGTTGAGTAATTAAGTCATTCAAGTCACCTAGATTTTTTTCGATTGAGTGAGGCCCGATCATTTATTTTACATGGACCTTTGAAGATTAAAGATCTTCAAAGCCTCTCATTGAAGACTTTCATTTCTATACATTCACATTGGATTTGAGACTATATCTTTTTAGCAAATACTATGAATTGTCCATGGCTAGAGACAACCACATCCATAAACACTTTTTCTAAATGTGTGAGGATGATGAATTTGATGGAACAATTGTTTAAAATTGCCTCGGAGTTTTCGAGAATATGATTTTAGGAGTTATTCTTGGATTTTGAACAAGTTAAGGCTTTCTGAACTATGTGCATCCTTAACCAATCTCACTACTTTGTTTTAAGCCCAAGCGCATGGTGGCATTAGTACGGCACCAAGATGCTCCCGTGCACACAGCCTTGGCCATAATTCCACACTATTTGGAATTGTGTACACGAAAAAAGTACAGCGTCTGCACGTCGGCATTAAATTTTGAAAGTTTTCTATGAAAGGTTCAATATCCCTCACATTTCAAATGATTTGAGTTTCAAATAACTGACAGACCTCTTTGAGCATATTTTTAAACTTAAGAGGTCTTTTTTCTTCTCAGTTATTCAAATTTCACTTGTTCTTCATAAACTTTTCAAATATAGATCTATGGCTTGATCCAAGTGTTTTGTGAGTGACTTTATAGTATTTTTATCATATCATCATTGGACTATCTCAATTCATAATTCTACATTTTTTAATTGCTATGATCACCTTCTCCTTAATCTAAAAGTGCAGGCACTTTGGTTTATTAAAGGAATTGGAGTCTTGCATTGATTCTAAGGAAGAAAGTGGACTTCTCCATTCACATCGTGGAACTTTTTTTAGATTTTCATCATCAATGGGGAAAAATTTCAAGGTTCATATGTGACTACACGAGAGTGCTTATGTGGGAGGTATCATCTAGCCATGTGTAAAGCATCATTTCAATTGGAAATGAAAATTAGACTACTTTGAAGTTTTTCCTCGTAAACCTAATCTTGTGGAAAATTTTGAACATTTCTATACATATGGATATATTTTATTACACACATCACTTAGGTCTAACCTAAATCTATGGAATTTGCTTAAAATTAAATTAGGTGTGTTAGATCTAGGTTTCCCATTTGAATTCACGTAATTTCATTGTTATGTTAGTTAATTATGATAATTGAAAATAACTTTGAGAAAAGTTGTGTTAAGAGATTTAAATTTGCAAGCATATCTCTGAATTCAAAAAATTGGTCATGAGATGAAAATAAAACTATTCACTCCCTATAGGTTTGTGATAAGTTAAACACTTAGACACATTCCTTAATTGGTATGACAATAAGGTGCTCATATTTGTTGCTTTAACGTGATTGAGTTAATCCTTGTTTTGTTATGTATTTTGTAGATCTTATTTTCTTGTGAGTTGATCTAGATTTTGTGTTTGAAGTTGGATTTTTCTTGTCCTAATTTTCCAATTGTTCGTTTCTCCATTCCTTTGTGTCCTATATTGAGAATAAAATATTTTAAATTTAAAATGGATTATAAGAAAAGTAGATCTTCTCCTTCTACAGAAAAATCAAAGTCGATTGGTGTTATCTTTGATAAATGTGATAAAATTAAAGTGTCAAATATTTGAGTCAAAATTTTGATGAGTTAAATGCCTGACTTATCAAAATGAAAAGTTGAATATTGAGAGTGTGCTACAGCGGAATAAATACGACTTCTTAAATAAATCAATTTTAATTGTGTATCAACCAATCCAGTTTTGATGAAACACAAGTTTTAATTCAGTCCTAACACATGCATCTAAGTGATATAAAATTATAAAGCAATAAGCATGCACAGGAAACCAAATAACAGGATAGTCACAATATGAGGAAAAATCCCCCAGAGGGGTAAAACCTTGTATTCCACTATAATTGTAAATCACAACTTAAACAATTATAATGAAATATATTTTTGATAGACGAATACCCTGAGGCATCGGTTGGTGTCGTCAATAATGGAACAACCGCAGCTACTCCACAAGAACACGTAGTTCTATCTTTAGCAAAGATCCACACGCAACGAACCTCAATGACCGCAGTCTTCAGCAATGAATCCACACGCAGCGAATCCACATGGACATGTAGTCCAAATATCGGTGTAGGTTATCCTCCCTACAAGAGTAAACTTCAACAATATTGTATCTTGGGTTCCAAAACAATGCATTAAAGATTGGTATATTTTGTGAATTGAAAAAATAAAGTTTTAAACCATAAAATTGAAACAGATGAAGTGTTCTGCTGTTAAAATATTACTGATATTGAAAATCGTCAAGTCTCCTTCTTGAAAACGAAATGATTTAATGCGCTCTATATAAAAAAAATTGAGTCGACGCGTGGTTCGAACGAGATCTGATGTCGTTCAAATGACCTATCAAATGAGATTCCAAGCCATGATTGTAGATAATTTCGATACGAACACGTGGCTGCCAGTTTCATATTTTTTTGATTTTGTTTAATTAGTTATGATTTTTCTAAGGAAAGGTGTCCGAGAACAAAATCTTTAGATGTTATGAATTCAAAAAAAATTTAACAAAAACTTTTTAACATCCCAAATGCTTTTAAGTGAACTGTAAAGGGATTTAAATACGTTCTCACCAAAATTTATCTCGCAGAGGTTTGAATGTTGAAGAAGCTTGATATTTGGATCCATATCGATGCTTGAATGAACTTGAATCATTCTTCGACGGTTGTAGCGGTATACAACATACTCAATTGTGAACGGACAATGTACATACTCAAATCTCTCCCTATGTCTATGCCGATACAAAGTAAAAGCAATCTGAATTATCAAATCAAAATGCCTCTACAAATATAATACCCTCCCATGAACCCAAAAGTGAAAAGGTATCAACTGTACAAGTCTTTAAATTTTTCTTCAAAAATCTTCAACTTCAAATCTTAAAACCTCTAAGATTTTCTCATCAGGGTGTGCAACATAATGATCATTAATCTTCGTACCTACACACGTGAGATAAAGAAAATACCATCGTGACGCATCGAGATTGAAATGATATAAGAATAAATCAATCAATATAATCAAATCTCCCCATTAATGCAAACTCCTCCATAAAATCATAATTCGTTCTCCCCTTTTTTATTTGTCTGAAATAGACAAGGAAAAGAATAAACAAAGCTAAACATGGAGTGTTACGATACACAACATAAATATGGACAAACTAGCGCATGTAGAGAATATACTCAAAGGATCCATAAACTATTTTTAAATTTATCAATTTTTTCAAACAAAAACAATTTACAAAAATAAATACACACCATGAATAAAATTAAGACAACCAAATCATGGATATGGAATGAATGGGTCTGAACAAATTCAATAGGTAATAAAGCTCAATCAAGCATATGTGCATGATGCATATGTGTATTCCGATGAATGAACATCAAAATCATCCTTAGGTGTAAAGTTGTTGAATTTAGATGATATCGACTAAATCAAATCAACAAATCAAAGCCTAAGTGATTTTCACACCAATAACGTCCAAAATAATTTTGTACCGTTTCGAGAATTTTTCAAAGGACGTGCAAACCCATTGATTACTTTTCAACCAAAACTCCCTCATATAAAATAATGCAGGTTTTTATATCTAATGAGGTACTAAATTCCCAACTTAGAGAAAACCTATTGGCCCATTATTGGTTTAATATTCTTTTTATTGCCATTCAGTTTTTTCGGGCTCTTTTCAAACCTTATTGGACCATGAATAATTTTTAATTCCTCACTTTTTTAGGTCCTAACTAAATTTCTCATGGGAAATAGTTTTTACATGTACTACTTTTATTATTATCGTATTATTGCACTTGGTTCATTTTAAGGAAAGGATTGAGATGAAAACACTTGACCAACATATGATAGAAAAGTACAATAATCAAATAAATTCGTGCACGTGTGTAGTAAAGGATAAATGAGTCAAACATATAGTAAGTCACAACTAATTACATCTCAATGACTCTAAGCATTGTAAAGCATATGGATGACATGATATATTATCTCAAAAGACTATCAAATTGTCACATGGATAAATGGAATGAAATTATGACTCGGTCACCCTAAGTGTCCATTCATATATGGTGTAAAACAAAATACAAAAATCTTTTTGTCTTTTTCAAAAAATTTCAAAATCGAAATTCTTTTTGGTTTTTCAAAATATATGACAAATGTAGTACAATCAGCAACAAGCATAATATCAGCATGAAAGTCATCCTATGCTAGAAAAACATAAATCACACAAATGAATCATTAGTCAAAGCAGGTGTGATTAAAGAAAATATGCATTGTTATCAAATAAGCATGAATATCAAGAGAAGTTGCATATAAATTGTTCTGAAAGCAACCGGCAGTACAATAAATGTAACCAATGAACTCAGGGTACTACAACAAAAGAGAAAAGAAATTCTCCAGAGGTCGCTCGAACGAGACACCCTATCATTCGAACGATAAGGCATCCCGCGAGATCGAGTTTTTCTCAAACGAAAAAAATAGAAATCCCAAATAGTGTAACCCAATGAAAATTTCCTGAAAATAGTACCTAGAAGGTGCTAACAGATCCCAAAACAGGAGCATACATAATAAAACAATGTAAATGAGAATAAAATGAGTCATAACACTAGTAACAGTATATCAAGGAGCACAACTAGCGTATGACAAATATCAACACAGTCAAGCAAACGATCTCACATGGGGTGAATCACGTGCAAGAAAATGAGAGTCGTGAATAACTAGACCGTAAGCCTTTAAATACGATTTCCTAACCCAAATCGATGTGTAACGAGGTGTGGGGGTTTGAGGAATCGAATTTATTCTTTTATTAACCTTCCTAGGTCCATTTAAAAGTTTATAACAGAAACGCCTAAGAAGACCTTGCTTACCGCAATGTGTGCAAGTGTAAATCGAGTGGTGAATGTTACCTAAAGGTGGTCCTCTCCTCAAATTCCTAGGTGTCGCTCTCCTCCAATTCCTAGGTGCCGCTCGCACGATGTTCCTAGGTGGCTCCCGCTTAACAACCCTCGGTGTCTCTCTCTTAATAACCCTAGTTGCCTCTCTCCTAACACCTATAGGAGGCTCTCTCACACGTGTGGGGTTGGATTTGGGAATGGGTGCGACACTATTATCGAATCCTATACCACCCCTATCCTCCTTAATTTGGATAGTCCCTAAAATTTTATCAAGCTTTTCAGACCTAGACTCCAAATCGAATTTCATTTTACTTGAATCTCTCAAAATTTTCTCAAGTTCACTTATCCTAGATTCAAGTAAGAACATAGAATCCTCAAACTCAATAAGATCCTTTTTCATAGCTTCCATCAGGCCTCGAAGATCATATCTCTCACCCTCGACATATCCAAGCTTCTCTCTCAAAATTTTCTCTCGTTCCCTAAGTTCTTCAACCAAAACATCATTATCATTTTGTAAGGCACTCTCTTGAAATTAAGCTTTCAATTTTAAATTTTCTTTCTTTATTTTCAAAGCTTCAGCAAAAATTTCATTGAAAGTCGTTTGCAAGTGACGCTCATCCTCACTCCCATCACCCTCACTACCATCACTAATCACACGGGTGGGAAGCTCTCGCCTAGAAGCATAAAAAACTTCTTCTTTCGAATGACTCTCCCTAAGGATAGAAACATGAGACGTCGATTTTTTCAATTACTTTCATAAATTTGTGGGACACTCGTCTATCGTGTGACCAATTTCCTCACATACCGAACAACTCTTAGAATCATTTTCAAGAGAAGATATAAAATAGGAGTTCATGTGAATTTTGCAATTATACTTTTCAAAAAGTTGATATAAAAATTCATCAAAACCTCCAAAAGCCATTTTTAAGAAAAAACGGGATCAAACACAACAAACTTAGTGCAATAGGCTCTGATACCAAAGTGCGTGCAAAAATCAGGATCACACAATAAATTAGCGTAACCCGCTCTGATACCAATGTGAGAGTGTGCTATAGCGGAATAAATGCGACTTTTTAAATAAATAAATTTTAATTATGTACCGACCAAACCAGTTTTAATGAAACCCAAGTTTTAATTCAGTCCTAACACATACATCTAAGAGATATGAAATCATAAAGTAATAAGCATGCACAGGAAACCGAATAACAGGATACTCACAATATGAGAAAAAATCGTCCACAAGGGAAAAACCTTTTATTCCACTATAATTATAAATCACAACTTACACGGTTATAATGGAACATATTTTTGACACACGAATACCCTCAGGTGTCGGTCAGTGTCGTGAGCAATGGAAGAACCGCAGCTACTCCACAAGAACACGTAGTTCTATCTCCAGTAAAGATCCACACGCAACGAACCTCAATGACCGCAGTCTTCAATAATGAATCCACACGCAGCGAATCCATATGGACATGCAGTCCAAATATCGGTGTAGGTTATCCTCCCTACGAGAGTAAACTTCAACAAGATTGTATCTTGGGTTCCAAAACAATTCACTAAAGATTGGTATGTTTTGTGAATTGAAAAATAAAAGTTTTAAACCCTAAAATTGAAGAAGACAAAGTATTCTGCTATTTACAAATTACTGACATCGAAAATTGTCAGGTCTCCTTCTTAAAAATGGAATGATTTAACGTGCTTTATATAAAAAAAAATTGAGTCGGCCCGTCGTTCGAACGAGATCCCATTTCGTTCGAACGAGATCGAATTTCGTTCGAATGACCTATCAAACGAGATTCCACTCCATGATTGTAGATAATTTCGATACGAATGCATGACCGCCATTTTCGTATTTTTTTAATTTTTTTAATTAGTTATGATTTTTCTATAGAGAGATGTCGGAGAACAAAATATTTAGATAGGATGAATTCAAAAAAAAAATTAACAAAAACTTTTAAACATCCCAAATACTTTTAAGTGAACTGTGAAGGGACTTAAATACGTTCTCACCAAAATTCATCTTGCAAAGGTTTGAATGTTAATGAAGCTTGATATTCGGATCCGTCTCGATGCTTGAATGAACTTGAATAATTCTTCGATGGTTGTAGCGGTATACGATATATTCAATTGTGAACGGACAATGTACAATAATGTCCTTACAAATGTTAATTCGTCTAATCAGGTCAAACTCCATGAATAAGAAAAATAAGCTTTTAAAGACTTTGAAATGACTAGTTAACTCGCATATGAAAAGTTTATATTTATTTAAAAAGAGAAGGGTAAGTTATTATAATTGACTTGTGATTTAAAAGAATATAACCAAGATTTGAGATCATAAAATTCTAATTTGAGAAAATGGACAAGCTCAAAAAGTTTTGATTTTGACAAACTCAAATTTTTGGAAGAAGATAGAAATATTTTGGCTCTTGAAATTAAAAAAGTGAATAAAAACCTTCTTCTTTATGAATGTTCAAAAAGTGAACTTGAGAAAAGTTTTGAGTCTTGACAAAATATATTTGACTCACTTAAATTTGAAAACTAATTCATCTCTTTCTCAAGTTGACACATTAAGTGATTGTTTATCACATGATTAAAAAACGATTACTTGTTTTTGAAGAAAAATGGGATGAAACAAAAAGTTAAATCGAATGTTCATTTAAGGAAAAAAGGGTATTGATAAAAAAAGTTTTAAAGTGTCATCCAAAATCATTCTCTTAGACATTTTGTCATAGGAAAAAGCATTTGTAATCTTCTTGTTATAAGTGGAAATACATTAAAAGAAAATGTGATTCTAGTCCCTTGAGTTTTGAAAGAATATATGATTTTGTTCTGGAGATATCTTTGAACGAAAGAGGTTTGTGAGACATCATGATGATAAGACAATACCATTACCACATGTTCCTGCGCATTTTCATAGTAGGAGAGTTGAGAGGAGAGCTCATAAAGTTGGTAATGGAGATTAATTTTGTGATAAATTTAACCATACTAACCCTTTTTACATTTAAATAAAAAAACTTGAAAGAGATTATTTTAGACATCAAGTAGGAAAGAAGTGCGTGAGAAGGAGGGTTGCCTATTATACTTTTTGTAGGGTACAAGTTCATACGAATCATGTTCGTAGATACTTGATATGGGGAAATAATAAGAATGACATTTTTCATAGGCATCCTATTAATGAACTAAGAGATTATGTTGGTGAGTTGATAAGAAAGATGCCATTTCTAGTGCATAATAGAGGTGAGGCTAGAGATAATATTCCTAGGCCTAGGCGCAACACTCAAGTTTCAAGGACTGGGAATGAAAATTCTTAGAAGGATGATAGATATATCCCGAAAGTAGGTAATGGTTTGACTACGAATGCACCTAGAAACATGACTGATCTAGATGTTCCTCTTGTGAAATTTATGAATTAGGAAAGTGTTGTTATTCCTCCTATTGACACGGGAGATGAACCACCCATCGATATCTAGATCGATAGTTTTCTAACATGACTAGGTTATTATAGATTCCCATTCCAATTTAATTCTTGATTTGTGGGGGAAACAAGTCATTATGGGTGAGAGAATTTTAAATTTGTGTCATATTTCATGGTTTGGTGAGATTTTCGCGCATATGTGATTTTTTGATGAATTTTCTTTCCATGTTATTTTATCAACTAAACTTGATTTTTGTAAATACATTCATCATTCTTATTCAAACATATAAAAAGATTTTATGTTTATTCCTTGTGTGATATATGGTTAAGTCTTTGAGTCTTATTGATTTGATGATGGATCGAACTTAAATGACGATGAAAAGTGAATTTTAAACCATTTAATTAAAAATATTGATTGATTTCATTGATTGATTCAAATTCATTTGATAAATCATGATTAAAAAATTTATTGAAATTTATGGTATCAATTTCACACTACTTGAGCAAATGTATATCTCTAGTTTCATATGATTACACTTATGTGATTATTTCTTTTTATGCTTAATTTGGTCATGATTAAATCCCAAGATCTTGATTGTTGTTACAAAGTACCAAATATTGATTTGATAAGAATTTTATGCCTTGTATGTTAAATTGATTGAGATTTGGATTATTTGAATTTCAAATTCAACTTTTAATCAAGATTTAAATAAATCTTTGGGTCAAATCATTTTTTCATATGTTGCCGATGACTATCACACTTTACGTGCTTTATGTTTTCATTTGTATGTGTGTCTATGTGAGACAGAGTTGTAGATTTTTTTCATTTTATCCCATATTTTTGTTGTTATTCAAGTCAAAATGAATGATTTCGCATGCATTTGCATTCATTCATACTACTAGAGTTGAGACTTTTAGGATTCAAGAGTTGTTCTTTGAGATTTTGGATTTATCGAACATTATATAGATATTCCCATGTTTCGTTCTAACGGTTGCAAAATCACCTTGTTCGCATGATAATCGTTTGCATGTCTCTGTTTCCTACCGTGTGCACGGATGCTCTATTTTTGGTACATTTTATTGTTCTTGGCAGATGTTCTCATTTGTTAGTACATATGCTTCTGCTTATTTCACAGCATGTTCATTTTACCCTCTTCCTTAGATGTAGTGACTTCATTGGATTCTCTTCATACAGATTATATGTATATATGGTCGGATGTTCATTTGATTCGTATAAGTTGAGATTGTGTTTATTTTATTAGTATCTTTTTAGCTCGATCTTAGACACCTTATCTCTTGCAGCTTTTCATGTCTCTAGGGACTTTTTGGTGTTTACCTTGACTAATGTTTGGTATTTTATCTTATTGATTATCTCATGTGAGCTTATATGATTTGAGATATCTCTTTTCGACATCATATTGCTCTTGATTGTTGGACATATCTGGTTATTGTCATTTTATCACATTTTACTTTATATGTTCCAATGTCACATATCTCTATCACCTTCTTTCATAATAACTTATCGCGATACTCCTATTCCCGTCATATTTTGCATGCGTCTTACGCTTTACTTTGTCCTGCGTATCTTTAGGGGGAATGATGCTCTCTTTATGGTGAGTTGTATCCCTTTGATTGATATGTCACTTGATTGAGGATATATTGCCATTGTTATGTTAATTATTGTAGCATCTTGTTGTCTAAATATTTTCTAATAGTATCTCTATGATTGTTTGATATTCGTATCTTATTCTTTGGTACTTGATACTTGGATACTTATTAGATGGTTGTATGGATTTTTTTTTTAGATTTATGGATTATTTGACTTTATCCATATTTTTATCTTCAATTGGTATTCATATTCTTATGATCATATTGTTATATTAATATGATCTCATTCTAGTTAGATTGTTTGTATAGTACATACCTGCTTCTATGCTTAGTGATTGATGTTTTTTATCTACTAGTTCTTATTTTTAGATTCATATAATGATACACTTATACATGCTCATTGTGTATTCTTTTTATAGCTTTGGTATTTCATATGATATACTATCTTTTCTTACCTAGTTCTATTTTTATTGTGATCTTGATTTATTACCATGCTATATCCATTGTCTATGACTAATTTCTTCTTTTTGACTTTCCGTGCCAAAAAGGGGGAGAATAATTTTTCCATGTATCAACAAGGATAATGTGTTAAAAAGGGGGAGAAATATCTAAAATAGGTGGAGATGACTTGTAGGGGAGATATACTAATTGTGTTACTCGTTGATAATATATGAATTTGTTCTTTCTCACATGTTTGAGTGCGTTATATCATTAATATTTTTTTTTTCGTAGGATTCCCAATAAGGAGGAGTTTCTCTTTGTGCATGTCATTTTTGCATGATTCTTTTTGTTGTTTCATGTGATTTCATTCATAGCTATGTTGATCCTGACTCTGGCCCGTATTCAGACTCTAGTATTGACGCGTCATTGATTTATTGGATGGATTTGTCCATTACTTCCTATTGTTGCATTATATGTCTAATATGGAGTGAGCTTAGAATGGGTAATAAAGTTTATTGGGGGTTTGGGGGGGGTCCATTTAATACCCAAATGGGGAGTTCTAAAGCATACTTTTGTGATTAATATTAGTTAGCTAGTTCCTGTAACAAAATGGTTGAGTCGTTGAATCATTCAAGTCACATAAAATTGATTCAATTAAGTGAGGCATGATGAATTATCTTAGATGGACCTTTTACGATCGAAGATCTTGAAAGCTTCTCATTGAAGACTTCTACTTCCATACATTCACATTGGATTGAAAACTATACCCTTTTAGTAAATATTGTGAATTGTTTATGGATAAACACACACATGTGCACACACGTTTTTTAGAATACATGAGGATGATATATTTCATGGAACAAGTGCTTAAAACTATCTTAGATTTTTTGAGTTAATGATTTTAGGAGTTTTTCTTTGATTTTGAACCAGTTAAGGCTTTTGGATACATGTATAGCCTTATGTAATACCCTGTATTTTATGGCTTTTAAAATTGGGGATTTATTAAATTTAATTGAGATATTAATTTAATATGAATTCGGAATGTGAAATTGTAAATATTTACTAGCGTGACATGAGTTAGTAATTATTGGGAATTTGTTGAATATTACTAGATGAGTAAAGTAATACATTAGATTGATTTTATTAAAATTGTCACGGGTGAATAATATGGCAATTATGAAAATTAAAGTCGGGATGCGCCTGTGTCATGTTAGGACTAAATTATTATTATAAAAGTGAACAGCTTAAGTCGCCCGTTTAGTCGTTTCGAGTTCGCCAAAGTGTCCGGAAGGGTTGAGATAGTCAGAAAAGTGTACCCGAGGGTTTAGTTTGGTTCTCGGGGCATTTTTAGGCGTAATTGACATCTCGAGAGGGTATTATGACATTTTGTATTTTGGGGTAATTAAACCTAGGAATTTACCTAAGATATATCAGCCATTAGGAGTTGTCTTCTAGGGCTATCAAACACAGAACATGAGAACGGCGATTATAGAAGAAGGTGGAGAGTTTTCCAAGCAATCCAAGGTCTAGAACTCACTCGATTGCACCGGCACCACCACCAAAACGTAGATCGCACGACGAGGAACGCAACCATATATTTTTAATCAACAAATCAGACCCTTGAATCCCAGGAAAGTATCTATATTACTTTGTTTTTAGTTAATGTTTCAACCATATATTTAGAGACTTTAAATCGCATGTTTTAGAGGAACTAAATATATTCTTGACATATCAATCATATGTAGAGGATTACCCATGAATTTGTATGGATTTAGAAGCAAGAAATCTGGAAAAGAATTAGAAGAAAGAATGTTTCATGAAAAGTTAGGGTTCTTGATAGTTATGTTAATTTACCCCATCAATTCAATACCTTTGATAAATTTGGACATGTTTCACGTAGGAAATCATGTATATAGGTATATATGACTATTAGTAATCTTGTTTGGAAGTTTGGGGATCATTAATTCTGTTTTGGAGAAGAGTTTTTGATGAAACCCGTAGGTTGGATTTTGCAGATTCTGGGCAACAACTGCTTGATCGATCGATCGACCCCATTCCTCCATCGATCGACCCCCTGGAAAAATGCATATTTTCCCCCTTTTTGTTTAATCCGGTTAAATTACCTAGGAACCCTTGATTATTATTTTTAGAGTATAATGGGTTATGAAGAGGACCAGTAGGGTCTATGTAGACTTCATTGAGTGAAATTTAATGTGGGATGAAATTTTGGTTTAACGGGGAGTTTCATCACACGTAAGAAATTGTGCTTATGTTCACTAAATATTTGAGACTCGTTAAAGATTTAGACCAAAAGGTTAGTGAGGGTATACCTACTGAAATCATACTTAATGAGATAGAATACTTTGACAGATGAGAAGTAGGTAAGAAATAAATTATAAATGAGAATAAAAGAGACGAATCTGTTATGTGAGATTGTTGACCAATATTTGTGCTAAGAACGTATAATAATAATTATGGGTCGTGGGCGAACCTAATTTGGAAAATGTGAATATCTATATATATGACTCTGTGACTACATATTATGTATCTGTGTAAAATCATACCTGAGCTACTTGCTATCACGGAGGTTTCTGCACCGGGACAGTCTTATCTCGATTGGACCTTTATGGGGGATATTGACTCGTACCCTAGAAGATAGTATCCATGACTACGGGCTATCTGAAAATGATAGTCAGATGGTCTTAAGGGACATGAGGGTATGTGCTGACCTCTTAGGAATTGGGACTATGCTTCGCCTCCATTTGTGTGTATTGTGTTAATATAGTTCGAAAGTAATTTCGAACTAGTATTTCCCATAGTACGAGTGATACGGGAACTTGATATCAGAGTATGCTACCACCATAGATTTATGTGGGGTGTCGATAGTATATATATTTTATGAATGACTAATATATATATATATATATATATATATATATATATATATATATATATATATATATAGAAACTTTCTACTCTGTGTAAAAGTAATTAAGTAATGAATAAATGCCTCAGCTTTATAACAAGTGTTTGTAAATTTGGTAACGGTACTGAGAGATTCTAAGTAACGTAAGAAAATGGAAGAGATTAATTTTCTAAAACTAAATATCAAAGTATTAGCGCTTCTCGGGATAAAACTTTACGGAAAATAAGTTAGATAGACTTATGATATCAGTATAACGGTAGGAGTGCACACTAAATGAGAGGTGAGGATTCTCAAGAGAGTGTCGCATGCTAACATGGCTGTCACATTAGCCAGTAAGCATTTTAAATACTTGCTAAACTATTTTTAAAACTATTTTACACTCGGGCTCTGACCCGTTTTCTATCATTTTTTTCTCTCTCTTGTATATATGTATGTATGTACTACAGGTGCCCAGCCACAGGGGCATCATGCATAGGTTTTTTGGAATGGACATGTTGTGGCTTATGTGGGAGTTACAGTCCCTTCCTTTAGACGACCTCATCATTGACTCAGTGTGACAACCCGGTATCCGAAATAAGGGGTGGCCAGCCCGATACTCTAATAATACAGGAATCATGGATGGAAATCATTCTCAGCATCGTGACAACATAAAGAGTATACGGGATAACCACTCAATATTTAGAAAACGGGTTGTCAAAAATTTCGTTTTGTAATTTAAAGAAAGCATTTAAACAACCCATAATTGAAAACAAGTGGAAACCCCAAAAGTATATATGTTACAACTACGACTATATAAAATAAAGGACTGAATATAATGTCGGTCAACAAAATTACATATAATATACAACAAGTTCAAATGATTACATAATACATCCATTATACATTTAAACAGTTTGGGCCACACGCCTGAATAAAGACCCAAACATAACTAGAAAACAACAATGAAGGCGTATACACAAAATATCCCGGGATATCCGCAAAAATGTTACGGCTCCTCAAAAGACACTGGAATGGGGAGGTTAATACGGGCGTCCTTGCGGTGGAGCACCTGAGCGATTACAATATATGTATGCACAACAGGAAAGAAGAACGGGTCAGGGCCCGATTTTATGTGATCACCAGATAAATAAGTACTATGACAATAATGAACACTTAATCATGGATGATAAGGATGATAATCTAATATGATGACATCATGAAATAAACTAAGATAATTAAATAATTATGAAGAAATATTCAATTATGCCAGAGGATA
This sequence comes from Sambucus nigra, assembly GCA_949130495.1. NCBI lineage: Eukaryota > Viridiplantae > Streptophyta > Magnoliopsida > Dipsacales > Adoxaceae > Sambucus > Sambucus nigra. Next base: position 315,677,227 of record OX422215.1, on the reverse strand, counting down.
TGTAAAATCATCATTAGTCTCAAATCTTTATCAATATTCACCTTTTCATTTTATCTTTCCATTCCTTATTAGGAATACAAATGTTATCATGTGCTCTTTGTGGCACGTATCTCAATTGTATGCTCTTTGTGGCATGTATTATGCTCTTTATGGCATTGCGTTATGCTCTTTATGGCATTAATATCCATCAAGTCCCACTTGATGATTAGAATAGTTATAAGTATATATATATAACGATTCTAGGACCGCCCGTCCGGGTTTCCCCACTGTGTGCGCCCCTAAATAACCATCATCTTCCAGGGCCTATCATAAGACAACCTGGGATCCTATCGAAACGTCGGGAAGAGGCCATATGCCTGTGGGGTAGTCATAACCACACCCGGAATTACCTACCCATCGCAGAAAATATAAAACAACCGCTCATATGGCCTAGGACTATATCCACCCGCGTTCATTAGCCAGGGGTCTTCACCTTACGCACGGACTTCCCTTAAGATGGTATTTAGAGAGGGTGTGTTCCAACCATTTTATTAATTTCCATGACATGATTTAGTAAATTATCATTTACTTTATCCATTTACATTTTATCAAATGCATTATGGTTATCCGGAACTATACGTGCTTCAGATCATCATAATAACCTCGATGAATATTTAAACTCCCAAATTATTTTCCCAAGTCTCCTTATGGGATTTATAATAGAGCATTATACCTTAAAAATTAACTTCTAAGGTCTGCAAAACTATTTAGTAATGTCCTATACTCCTACTAATTATAAAAAGGAAGTAATGCCTAAACATCACTTCACTCACCCTCGAAATAAATCCCCAAATCTACCAATTCTAATCTAAGGTAGTAAACTAACTCACCTAGAACTCTAGGGCTCTAAGTTGACTTCATAAGAAGGTTCCTAAGTCCTAATACTAGATAAAAGGGATTGAAAATGAAAAAGAAAAATAATTTAAAAATGCAGGATTTCCGAATCTATTCGTCCTAGCCGAATCGATTCGGCCAGAAAATATGGGATTCTGCATAATTGCCGAACCGATTCGGACCTTTCGAATCGATTCAGTCAGGGAAATTGGGTTTCTGCATAAATGCCGAATCGATTCGGTTCACCTAAACCTGGAAACTGTCCCTGGGCGAATCGATTCGGCCAGGTCGAATCGATTCGGTCCTGTGAATTTCGCCAATTTTGGCTATGGAGTCTTGGACTCCAAATTTATCCCCAAATCAAATCCATTCAAACCAACTCATTTATTGTCACCAACACATCATAAATACTACTAACTACTACCATAACCATCAATAATCATCCAAATAATTCTTTAATGATTCAAGACCCACAAATACATAAAAACCCTAAACTAGTTAAACCATGATCAATACACCATTATCACAACTAATCATTTATCTTAAACCACATATAGCAAGTAGAAAACTTGCCTCAATCAAGCAAATGCAAGTTTTTCTTGTGTGGTAGCAAGAATCCCTCCTCAATCTTCAATCTCTTCTCCTTTCTCTACTCTTTCTCTTCCTCTCTCTAGTTCTCTCTAGGTTTAGGAATATAATTAGGGGAAAATAGAAGACTTAACAAGACTAAATCGTGCCTTTATTCAAAATTCCAACTTAAATGATCAATACCGCGATAAAATAACACGCTACTGCATATTTAAGGTATAATCAGTCAAAAGTGGCCCAAACCTCAAAATACAATATGGCACATAATTTGACTATCTCGCACGTTCTGGAATCAACTACGGCCTCCAAATTATCATTTGCATATTTTATACCTCATTTTAAGTTTCGGTCCCATTTTAAATCATAGGGTCATTTTAAATCTTATGACACTATAAAATTCAACATGAGGATATTTACATACTCATACAGTAAATATACAACAAATTAGTAAATATTAACTTTTCTTCATTAAATTAATACTTACTCCATATTACAACATTTTATATGTAATTACTTCACATAGTAAGTAAATATAAAATAGGCTCTCATAAGCAAGGGTTGTTACACTCAATTCCTATTTTAGATCTTTATAGTTAGGGCATGTGTCGCCCGATTTCCTATTTCGGTTTGATTTGTCAGAGATTTATATTTATTTATATTTCCAGCATTTAGTACTCTTCGTGAGTTAACTCTTGTCAGGATGATTCCATTTATAGTAATTAAACTTGGTTTGGTTTATCTAGATGGTTTAATTCTTGTGTGTTAATTGCCATCCTTAGTATGTATGTGATTCTTAACTGTTGGGTATTAAAAAGGTTTTCATATTGGAATTTAATAAAGTAAAAATAAGACTTCAAATTGTTTAGACACTCAGTTTAATTATTTAGGGTGTTTAAATTGGAAATAATTAATTTGCAACAGTGATGCTGAGAATGAACCAACGGTCCACCTTGATTTTAATTTAATAAAGGACTGATCACCCGATATTTAATTAGTTGGGGTGTTACAGGTGGTATCAGAGCATCAGGTTCTAGTGTCCTTTAGGATTTTTGTGGTTTATTATGCGTCCAGCGTAGCTTTCTTTGATCTAGAGCCCTATGTTTAGGATTTTTGATTTCTTTGGTATGATCTCGTTCTCCTGCTATCATGTATATATTAGTGGATCTTATTTGTGTTCGGGCATGTTCGAATAATGAAGTATGGTAGATACGGGCCGTTGGGCGAGTAACGGGAGGCAAGGCTTAGTGGGGTCATGAAGTATATTCGAGGATGATAACCATAGTTGAGGTTACCCCTATTACGGAACGAGAGGCCAGGACTGTAAAGATGGCTAGGACGCAACCTACAAATTCCAAGTGTTGCTATAGTCGAAAGTGATGCCGAAATTAGACTCACCCAACGTAGTACGCTTGGGAGAGGGTCAATGGAAAATTGAGGAGAGTCATCAGTAGAAGTTCTAGAAATGCGGGAATTGTGTGTTACCCAACGAATGTAAGATATTCAAAGGCGTTGGCATATGGCGAAGTGTGGTTAACTAGAAATGAAAATTTGGGGTAAATTTTTTCTTGACTCATCGAAGAAAGTTATTATAGTGGGAGTTAACCACCACATTTAATAGTGAAATGTTGCGTAAATGGAAGGACCTTCGGTACAGTTTAATCGTACATTCCTTCATTAGTTGTTCAGAATAAGATGTGAACGTTGTTCTGAACCCATCATGGAAGGGACGGACAGGGGTATATTTGTAAATGAATTTAGACTTTTATCAAGTCTTGTATCAACGAAAGTGGATACCAATGGTAGAGAAGATTTCAAGTGGGAGATCAACTCGTGAGGAAAGTTGACAACACTTATAGAGAATTCTGTTGCATAGTCGATCCATATGGTGACAATGTCATGCATTGTTCGTAGATATGTTAATGGTCTTATGTGAAAGGATTTAAAGTAATCGAAAGATTCAGATGGAGAATGATACTAGATGAAATTCAGTTAGCAACGCGTCCTAAGTGGGAGACCCATCAGGGGGCTCATTTAAATAATTCGGATATCTGAATTCTTATCAAGAGATGGTGAATTCAATAAGGGTTATTAAATCCAGTAGCACGTTCCTTAAGGCCAACAAAGCTAAGGGAACGACGGGTGTAGCCATCAGGATCGAGACTATTTATGTCCGAGAGAAGGAAAACCCTACTAGGGTCAGTATGACAGGAGATAAGTGGGTTATGAGTTGAGGTATTTTTTGGAGAGTAAAACCACACGAGTTAAAATTTTCCAAAGTGAGAAAAGGGATAAGGGTATGGTGCTTACAAGGGAAATGATTAATGAAATTTTCGATTTAGTTCAGACAGACGCGTTATGTCCGGAAGACCATTAAGTAGCCAAGGTGATTAGCAAAGTACAAGTATGAATTTTATCCTCGGAGGATGAGGCGTGTTTTATGTGACGCGAGCGAGTCACTATATTTTTGTTCATTGCTAGATTTGCATGAGAGAAGAATTTAGTGCATATATCTATAGCGTTATTATTATGTGTATGTTTTCCCTGGTATAGCGGGGTTGTCTTTAGTGTTATCCGCGGAGGATAAAGGGGTAAATTGTTTGTGTTATATACTTTATTAAGATTACTCGTTTTAGTGATGTGATATGCGAGTATGGTATTATACTAATTATGGTTTTATAAATGGTTAAAACGATAAAGGACAGTGATTGCAAGGCTATCGCGATTTCTGCCCTAGTGCAACATGTTTTGTTCTGGCAAAAACCTCACCTGCGAGAGGGTCGGACTCACACTCATATTATATATTATAGAGATTTCGAAGGGTATAGTGGTACAAAAATGTTTAATCCCAGGGTGTTTAGGGACTTTGTTATTATGATTCAGTGTGTATTGGGTTTACTGTTGGGCGAAAAGATTTCACTTATTATTATGTGTAGCGCTCAGGGTTTAGTGTTAGGAGCAGCGCATTTTTATCTTTATCCTTTTGGGAATGTGAAAGTTAAGACTTATATTCATATGTTTGGGAATGGGGTTTTGATAGTCCCGATTGTATACGTACGAGGTTTATGAATGTCATTACCACCAATACTAAGCAATAGTGCGATTAGTAAAACATTCCTTATTTCAGTACAATTGCGGGAGGAGATGTAGTATTTTTATTAAGAGATGGAATAGAGGGGTGCAGGTTATGGACGGAGGACCCAACGAATTTCGATAATCGACACTGCTAGGTAGTAGTGTATTGGGGGGTTCCTTATTTGGATTTCGCTTTGTGAGGCATCCCAAGCATGAAACTCAGCGTAAGGGGTGAAGTATAGCGATGTTTGGTCATTAGTCCATGAGTCTAGTACCTCGGTCGTCATAGGAGCCGATAATATTGATTGTAAGTTAAAGTTGATTGACGATTTAAGGCCAGTGGAGCCAGTTATGTGGTAAGGAAACATTGGAAGTTTTGTTTTATCACCCAATTGAAGGGTGGAGCGATGATAAGGAGGTTTGGGAGTACCCACGTGTTGTAACCACGTTGTGTCACAAGGGAAACAAAGAATTGGGTGTTATGTGTGAAGCGTAAGTGATGCTTACACTAGTATAAATGGTTTATAGGGTGTGTGGGCATCCTAGTTAGCTGTTGCTTGAATAGTTCGAGTTGAAGAAACGTGGAAATAGATGCGTGAAATGTATATTTGTGAGAACGACATAACAAAGTGGAACTAGTAGAGTGGATTAAGAGTGGTGTGAAGGAAGATAATCCATATATACATGTACGATCAGAGTAGAAAACACGAATTTAGTTAGAAGGCTATGGGAAGTCATTTAGGGGTATTCCTTGAGAAGGACAAAATTTAACTATTATGGAAAACACTCTGAGCGGAGTTTTACCGAGTCAAGTGTGGAAAATGACTTGCACATAGGTTGAATGATGATGTTAGTAATGTATAAAGGTTCAATGATACACATCGTGGAGAAAAGTGCACGGGTCGGAACTTTCGGTATAAGCTAAGGAAAGAAGGGGAGTGTTAAATGTCACTTAATGGGAGACATTACAAGAAGAAGTCGATGTTGAGCAGGACATAATGAGTAGTCTCCGAAAGAATCACTTATAGATAGAAATCAGTTGGAACGAGAGGATAAACCAGAGAATTTTATAACAAACCTGCGATTCCTAAAATAGGAGAGAAATTTGGTGGAATTTCTTGGATGGGGTGCCAACTTCAAGGTAAGGCCACAAGTTCCTTAGAATGTGTGGAACAATTTGACCTAAAACAAAGTGATTATTATTCTTTTGGGTGGTATACACTACTAAACAGTGTACCCCAACCTTTCATTGAAAATAAGAATCATGCCAGTAATAGGTTCTTCCCGGTATTATTCTAGACTGGAATGGGATCATTGAACTCCCCACTTTCAAACCAGGATTTCAGAAAGCAGTGGGAATAAAGTTTCGTTTTGATTAAGTTGTATAACCCTTAGCCGGGGAGTAGGCGAGGTGATTAAAGATTAGTGGAACCACGTGAAAGTAATTTTGAATTCATGGTGATCATTTCATTTCCACAACGGATGCATCTAGCAAGTGACGTTTAGTACAGTAGAGTTTCGTGCAAGCACTCGTACCTATATTATTGTGGAAAAACTTCTTATTGAAACTTTTTGTGAAAAAAAAAACTTAAATTTTCTCCCTCTAGTTGTTTAGAGGTGAGTGGATAATCAGGATTTTTGATCGGCCGAGTTAGAGTCTGATGACTGTGGTGGAATTACTATGACTGTTTAGGTGACTTTTGAATGTCATAAGAGTTATGTGGCCGAAAATCGATATTTCAAGATCTGACAAGAGTGGTAAAATGTTCGCGTGGTTTCTATCAAAAAGGGAATTTTATGTTTAGATAAATACGAGTAATTGTTACGGAGTGAGGTGCAACCTCCCAATAATATTGAGACAAAGGGGACCAATGACGTGTAGGCTCGTCTTATGCGAATAACAACGGATTGGAGCACAATGTGAAGTGTCGTTATTAAGGTGTGACTGTATAACTGATAGTCTTGAGAGTATTAAATAAGCTTATTGTGAGGCGGAGTGGATTATAGAAATTTGCCTTACCCGAAAGTCCGTTTTGAGTATTGATAGAGTATCCACATCTATTTTTACCAGGCATACCTTATTTTATGAATTTCGGGACGAAATTACGTTATTAGGGGGAAGTATGTAATACCCCGTATTTTTATGACTTTTAAAATTGGGGATTTATTAAATTTAATTGAGATATTAATTTAATATTAATCCGAAAAGTGAAATTTTAAATATTTAATAGCGTGACGTGAGTTAGTAATTATTGGGAATTTGTTGAATATTACTAGATGAGTAAACTAATACATTAGATTGATTTTATTAAAATTGTCACGAATGAATAAAATGGAAATTATGGAAATTTAAGTCGGGACGCGCCTGTGTCGTGTCAAGACTAAATTATTATTATAAAAGTGAATATCTTAAGTCACCTGTATGGTCATTTCGAGTGCGCCAAAGTGTCTGGAAAGGTTGAGATAGTCAGAAAAGTGTACCCGCGGGTTTAGTTTGGGTCTCTGGGCATTTTTAGGTCTAATTGACATCCCGGGAGGGTATTATGGACATTTTGTATTTTTAAATAATTAAACCCACGAATTTCTCTAAGCTATATCAGTCATTAGGAGTTGTCTTCTAGATTTATCAAACACAGAACATGAGAACGACCATTATACAAGAAGGTGGAGAGTTTTCTAAGCAATCCAACGCCTAGAACTCACTCGATTGAACCGCCGCTACCACCAAAACGTATATCGCATGACGAGGAATGCAACCATATATTTTTCATCAACAATTCAGACCCTTCAATCCCAGGCAAGTATCTATCTTACTTTGTTTTTAGTTAGTGTTTCAACCATATATTTAGAGACTTTAAATCGTATGCTTTAGAGGAACTAAATAAATTCTGGACATCTCAATCATATGTAGAGAATTACCCATGAATTTGTATGGATTTAGCCGTTTGAAATCTGGAAAAGAATTAGAAGAAAGAATGTTTCATGAAAAGTTAAGGTTCTTGATAATTATGTTAATTTACCCCCACTAATTCAATACCTTTGATGAATTTGGACATGTTTCACGTAGGAAATAATGTATATAGGTATATATGACTGTTAGTAATCTTGTTTGGAAGTTTGGGGATCATTAATGGTGTTTTGGAGAAGAGTTTTTGATGAAACCCGTAGGTTAGATTTTGCAGACCTGGTCAAGAACTGCTTGATCGATCGATCGATCCCTCCCTGGAAAACTGCATATTTTTCCCCTTTTTGTTTAATCCGTTTAAATTACGTAGGAACCCTTGATTATTATTTTTAGAGTATAATGGGTTATTAAGAGGACCAGTAGGGTCAATGTAGACTCCATTGAGTGAAATTTATTGTGGGATGAAATTTTGGTTTAACGGGGAGTTTCATCACACGAAAGAAATTGTGCGTATATTCACTAAAGATTTAAGTCTCGTGAAAGATTTAGACCAGAAGGTTGGTGAGGGTATACCTACTGAAATTATACTTAGTGAGATAGAATACTTCTAGAGATGAGAAGTAAGTAAGAAATAAATTATAAATGAGAATAAAAGAGACGAATCCATTATGTGAGATAATTGAGTAATAGTTATGCTAAGAACGGATAATAATAATAATTATGGGTCGGGGGCGAACCTAATTTGGAAAATGTGAATATCTATATATATGGCTATGTGACTACATATTATGTATCTGTGTAAAATCATACCCGAGCTACTTGCTATCACGGAGGTTTTCACGCCGGGACAGTCTTATCTCGATTGGACCTTTATGGGGGATATTGACTCGTACCCTAGAAGATAGTATCCACGAATATAGGGTGTTTTAGAACTAGTATATCCCATAGTACGAGTGATACGGGGACTTGATAGCAGAGTATGCCAGCACCATAGAATTATGTGGGATGCCGATAGCAAATATATTATTTAAGTGACTAATATATATATATACTTATATATATGGAAAATTTCTACTGTGTCTAAAAGTAATTAAGTAATGAATAAATGCCTCAGCTTTATAATAAGTGTTTGTGAATTTGGTAACGGTACTGAGTGATTCTAAGTAACGTAAGAAAATGGAAGAGATTAATTTTCTAAAACCAAATTTCAAAGTATTAGCGCTTATCGGGATAAAACTTTATGGAAAATAAGTTAGGTAGACTTATGAGATCAGTAGAACGGTAGGAGTTCACACTAGATGAGAGGTGAGGATTCTCAAGAGAATGTCGCATACTAACATGGTTGTCACATTAGCCGGTAAGCATTTTAAATACTTGCTAAACTATTTTTAAAACTATTTTACACTCGGGCTCTGACCTGTTTTCTATCATTTCTTTCTCTCTCTTGTGTGTATATATATATATATATATGTACTACAGGTGCCCAGCCACAAGGGCTTCATGCATAGGTTCTTTGGATTGGACGTGTTGCATCTTATCTGGGAGTTGTCGGCCCTTACTTTAGACGACCTCGTCATTGACTTAGTTTCTATTTTAGATCTTTATAGTTAGGGCATGTGTCGCCCGATTTCCTATTCTGGTTTGATTTGTCAGAGATTTATGTTTATGTATATTTCCAGCATTCAATACTCTATGTGAGTTAACTCTTGTCAAGATGATTTCATTTATAGTAATTAAACTTGGTTTGGTTTATCTAGATGGTTTAATTCTTGTGTGTTAATTGCCATCCTTAGTATGTATGTGATTCTTAACTGGTGGGTATTAAAAAGATTTTCATATTGGATTTTAATAAAGTAAAAATAAGACTTTAAATTATTTTGACACTCAACTTAATTATTTAGGGTGTTTAAATTGGAAATAATTATTTTGCGATAGTGATGATGAGAATGAAGCAACCTTCCACCTTGATTTTATTTAATAAAGGACTTATCACCCGGTATTTAATTAGGCGGGGTGTTACACCTTAATCGTTCACACGACTTTATTTAATGTCCGTGCGCACGGTGGCATTTGAACAACACCAATATATGCTCGTTCTCACATCCTTGGCCACAATTCCACACTCATTGGAATCGTGCACACGGTGACATCAAATTTTCAATTTTTTTATAAAGGGTCAAATTTCCCTCCCATTTCAAATTATCTAAATTTCACATAACTGAAAAACCTCTCTGAGCGTGTTTTCAAACTTGAGAGCTCTTTTTTCTTCTCAGCTATTAAAATCTCACTTGTTCCTCATAAACTTTTCAAACTGGGATCTATGGCTTGATCCAAATGTTTTGTGAGTGAATTTATATTATTTTTTTTATCAGATTATCACTAGCCTATCTCAATTCATAATTCTACCTTTTTGAATTGATATGATCACCTACTCATCGATCTAAAATTGGAGGCACTTTGATTTATTGAAGAAATTGAAGTGTGGCATTTATTCCAAAGAAGATAATGAACTTCTTCATTCACATTGTGGATCTTGTTGTGCATTTTCATCATTTTTTGGTGGAAATTTCAAGGTTCATAGGTAAATACATGAGATTCCTCGTGTGAGAGGTATCTTCTTGTCTTGTGTAGATCATCTTTGAAGTAGAAATGAAAATTGGATTATGTCGAGGTTTTCTACCCCATGGTCGATGGGGGGTTCTCAAAAACAATGTCTTATGGTTGATTGTGAATGATTTCTATTCACATGCATGTATTTGATCACAAACGTCACTCCGAATGAACTTGAATCTAATGAATTTGCTTAAAATTAAATTAGGTGTGTTAGATATATTTTTCTGATCTTGATTCACTTAATTTAATTATTGTGTGAGTTAATCACGATAATTGAAAATCACTTTGATAAAACTTGTGTTACGAGATTTGAAATTGCAAGAAAATTTGTTGAATTCGAAAAATTGGTCATGAGATGCAAAAAAAACTATTCACCCATCCTCTAGGTTTGTGATAAGAAAGAAAACGTACATTAAAAAAACAAATTCATCATAGTTGGTATTTTTAAGGGACACCGAATGATTTAAAGTTATTCAAATAGTGTATTTTTCCTAAAATAACTGTATGAGTCATTGGGTTAAAGGACTATTTTTAAAATATAATGACAAATTTAAGAATGCATGGGTTAATGGTAATTAACCTAATTTAAAGGTGGTGTTTTGAAGTGAAACATGAAGAATACACATTGTATAGAGTAATTCCATATATAATTGCTTTAGAATTATACTATTTATAGTATTGAACTAATTATTTTTTGTTCAATATTATATTGTATTTATCTTAGTGTAGGAGGGTGATGATACTGGGGTATATGAATAACTGGAAAGGTTGAGGCATGTCCCTCTATAATGGACGTTGTCTGCAAGGTTCTCAAGAACTTCTTGAGCAGCTTCTAATGAAACCTTCTCCTTTTGGTAAAAATGGTGCTCAAGCTAGGACTCCCTCCCTGCAAGAAGATGAACTTTCACAACAATAATAGTAATTTTCTCAAGAAGAGCTCCTGAGAATGATGGTTGTCAGTGAGGAGTGAAAGAACAAGGTAGTTAGCACTAGAGAGAAAGTAGAGAGAGAATACTAGGAAGTTCTGGTGTGATTTTGACAGAGTAACAGTGCTATTGATTTTTCCTATATCTTTGACCTTGTCCCGGGGTCTTATTTATACTTGGGCACTAGGGCTGAGTTGGCACTTTTGGGTGCTAAAATTGAGAGGGTTGGTAAGGGACAAGGCCTGAAATGTACCATTTGTCCCTGCCTGAGTGTGTAGTCTATCTCCTCAGACAGGTGCCGCCTGGTGCAAAAAAAAAGTCAAAAAATAAATATGTCTCCTAATAGAGACAAAATATCTGATTTGATAAATATCTTTTGAAACGATAACTTGTGGTACAAACTTTATAAACCTGAGAGAGGAGACCTTGAGGACCTCCTTCTCTAAAACTATCAATCTTGAGGGGGAGGATCTTGAGGGCCCCTCTCCTCTAAAATCATTTTTGCTTGAGAGGGGCCTTGGGGGACCTCTCTTCTAAGAGAATCATTTTGTAAAAGCTTATTTCTTGTGGGCGGCCCTTTGAATGCTCACTTCACTTGTGACTAAGTGTGAGATGTGTGTGGTCTGGAGTGACCCATGGGGCATTTCTACTAGTATTCTCTCAATTATAAAGTGCTAAGTGGTTGAGTTTTCTCAACAAACCTTGTTCCTTAGACACCAAGACAAAACTTCCAAGAGATCCCAACTGACCTATTTGAGCAGCCCTACCTGCTCAACTAGACTACCTGTACAAGAAAGCAAAGTGTTAATATTGTTGTTGTTTAAAAGAATGACTTTTCATGATGAGGGGTTGCTCATGGTATCCACTCCCTCATCCTAGGGTCTCTGCCACGAATTTTAGTTGAGGGACCTTGGAGGTTCCTTCACCAATATGACTTTTCTGTATTTGAGGGACCTTGAGTTCTATTTAACCGATTATGAATTTTTTGCGATCAGGGGGCCTAGGTTCCCGTACCAATATGAATTTTCTGTGGTCGAGGGACCTTTGGTGCACTTTCACTAATTATGCATTTTCTGCGATCAGGGGGCCTAGGTTCCCGCACCAATATGAATCCTCTATGGTCGAGGGACTTTGGGTGCACTTTCACCAATTATGCATTTTTTTGCAATCAGGGGGCCTAAGTTCCCGCATCAATATGAATTCTCTACGGTCGAGGGACCTTGGGTGCACTTTTGCCAATTATGCATTTTTGCAGTCACGGGCCTAGGTTCCTGCACCGATATGAATTCTCCGCGATCGAGGGACCTTGGGTTCACTTTCACCAATTATGCATTTTCTACAGTCAGGGACCTAGGTCCCTGCACCAATATAATTTTTTGACGGGACCCTAGGTGGGGTTCCTTCTCAATATGAATTTTTGTCGGGACCCTGGGGGGTTCCTTCTCAATATGAATTTCTATCGGGACCCTGGGTGGGGTTCCTTCTCAATATGAATTTCTATTAGGACACTAGGTGGGGTTCCTTCTCAATATGAATTTCTGTCGTCACCCTGGGGTTCCTTCTCAACATGAGTTTATGTCGGGACCCTGGGGATTCCTTCTCAATATGAATCTCTGTCGGGACCCTAGGGGTTCCTCAACCTCTTTTTTCTGTAGGCTAAAAAGGAGGTATTTGAGGGACCTTCATCCCAAAATATAATATCCAAACTCGAGGCACCCTTGTACATTAGCCCCTGGTGCAAAGTCTTTTATGTTGGGCAGACGAAAAGGCTTTCTATGATATGAACTCAATTTTGAATTCAAAACAATTTTGAGGTACCCTAAGGGCTCTTTAATCCTATCCTTAGGGTCATTAAATGCACTGTACCTTTTTCCTAGGTTTTTTTATTTTCGAGACTCCACGCGTCAGTGTGGGAACTGTCATATCATCATTTAGGAAAAGGTTTTATAACCTTTTAGCATTCCTGCACGTTTTCCTATTTTCATGTAAAATATAAAGCTTCTTATTTTTGAATAAAATCTTCCATCTTCTTCAAAACACTCACAGATAGTTTAAAGCTTATAGATAGAGAGAGAGAGAGAGAGAGAGAGAGAGAGAGAGAGGGAGAAATCAAATACACCATAGCCCCTATTTTTTTTCTCCAAGTTCTCTTCAAATGCACCATTAATGGCTTCAACACCATCAAACACTTCGTCCAACATTTTCCCCATAATTATTCCTATTTTTGGTTCCATGTCTTTTTCTATCGCCATTTTTTCTCCAAATGCTTCCACAATGTCCATCCTCCCAGACGGTTTTGTCATCTCGTCAAGTGTTAGAAGCGAACTCCCTTTTGACACTAAGATTTTTGGGCATTCCTCATCGGTGCCGATTGTTTGCATCGATGGCTCATCGCCGGTCATCATTGGCAAGGGTTCCTAGCGACCCATTGATTCGTCAGTTGCTATTATTAGCGAGACAGAGCCGAGTGCCTTGTGCATCAATCCCAAAATGGGTTCCTCGTCTAGAGGTCCATCATACCCTCATCTTTCGACAAGTTCTTCATTGGCATCTTATGTGTCTAGTGATTTGGGATTTATTTCAGATGAGGGTGCCTCGACTAGATTTTCCATGGATTTGGGTTTCATCAAGGGTTTCTCGCCTATTAGGTTCCTCGTTGCTAGAGAGGGTTCCTCGCCTATACGTGCTCCATTAATACTTAGGGGTTCCTCACCTTTGGCAAACTCGGGCAGTTCTGCTAGCGAGGGTTCCTCGCCTCAACTTGTTCCATCTTCAATAGACTTGAGTTCCTCATGCGCGGATGATTCAGGACTGAGGAGCTACTCTCCCCATATAATTTTAACTATGGGACCCACTTCCAAGGATCCCTCATCGATAGCTATTGTTGCCATGGGTTCCTCATGTGAAACTTTAATCACGAGTGATTTTTTTCTTGTTGTTTTGTCTTCGAGGAGTTCCTCACCCACTACAATGGGTTCCTCATCGCTTGTTTCGTTTGTCGAGGGCTTGGAACATATGGGTTCGTCTCTAAAAAATATTTTTCCTGAGGGGTCCTTGCGCTCCACTGTTGGTGAGAAGGTACACTTTGGAATTATGGGTTCTTTGCCGCTTATAGGTTCCTTACGACATCAAAAGGTTGGCGAGGGTTTCTCATCCAGGGAGTCAGGTGTGGGGGAGTCTCTGCTCGAGTTTTCTTTGACGGTGGGTTCCTCACTTGAACCTATAGCTATTGGTAGTTCTTCCACCACTACATCTTCTTCCCAACCTTGGGAGGATTATATGCGCACTAGCCAATGAAGAGACTTGGCATCTATCGTCGCGGACCTTTCTTTGGACCTACCAAAAATGTCATGGCTTCCCTCTCTCAATTCAAGGAGAAATTTGTTGGCACTGTTCTTGAGAAATCCCATGTGGGACTAGGAGAGTCTGATGATTCTCCCATTATTTTAATAGATTTTACCCTCATGGTGAGGGTCGACCGTGGTGATTTTCCTTACTCCAACATTGAAATCAAGGTTGTGAGGGGTGCCACGGAGGAGTGGGCTAATTGGGTTGATTATATTTTGAGTATTCTTGCTTATATGGCTACCCTTAGGGAGGTGGGTCTTCTTACTGCCATCAACAGCCTGAGGTCTTGCACCATTTCTAAACACAATTCCTCTCTCAATATTTTATTGCCTCGGTGGAGTAGGGAGTCCTGCACATTCTTGGCAGGCTAGGGTGAATTTACTATCACTTTAGAGGATGTGTGTGAGTTATATCCCCTTTATTTCTTTGGGAAACATTTCTTTATGGATGACTACGAATATTCTTTGGTGCAGGAGATGGTGGAGGAGTTACAGGAAGCCCTCGCAGAGTGTTCAAAATATGTGGCTATAAACTTAACAGGTTCTACCAAGCACTACTTTGCCAAGTGGCAAAGGTAGTGGTTTAGGGATTTTGAACAAGTGCAAAAAGGGGAGACTTCCAGCGCAGCTCCTAAGAGCGAGGATGGCCCTAATCTCCATACTCCTTCACACTTTTTTCTGGTTACTTTTAAGACTTGATACTTACTACCGGGTAAGCCCAAAGATTCTCCTTGTGAGATCCTTTTCAAATTTTCATTAAGATAATCTTGCGGTAGGTCGGTCCCTGTAGCCTCTCTAATTCTCGGTTCCCTTTATACTTGGATGGACCGGGCACATGTCGATGTAGAAAGATCTTGTGGTCACTATAATGCTGCTAATTTTGTAAATGTTGTCCTTTTGATGGCCTTTGTATTTGAGCATTTCCCCTACCTTTCTTCTAAGACTTAATTTTTCCATAGTAATGTTGCCCGACTCCTGAAATGGAATAGAAAAATCCCTAAAAGGCCCCTAGGGGCCTTGATTGACAATATTAAAAAGTTTCTATTTTGGCCTTACTGCAAACGTCCTGGCGACGTATTTAGTTGGCTTTCATTTCCCGATGATGGCATGACCTTCCATTGCCCTTCTAATATAGAGCCTGTTTCTACTTGTCTTCATATTAATATAGTAATGATGTTGTTATCGGTCCTCATTCCTTCTTGGATAGAGTTAGGCCAGTGTGCTGAGTTTTATTATTCTCAGAGGGTAAGAAGGCAATTTGGCTATGATCAAAGCGTTCACACCCCTTTATGCACCGATCTTTCCAAGTTATTTTCAGAGGCATGACCAACTTCACTCTCCAGGGATTATTCCACAAAGGAAATGGCTTGGGGGGCTTTATGTGCCTCCTCGTGATTATCGTCCATCATTCACTACTTCTTGGCTCCTGTTCTGGTAGCGAAAGGTTCTTCTAATCCAAGGTTGCGTAACTAGTCCCCCTCACCAGAACAACCCTGTCAAGTATGTTAAAGCCCAATTTTTGGTTAGGTGGATGCAGAAGGATACTTGGTTTCTCGGCACCACTTCTAGGCCACCTCTTTAGCATACCACCCATATTTGAGTGAATCCCCTTCTTAATGAGTCCCTTCAGCTCCAATCTACTGAGTTGTTGCCTGTAAATTCTAAAGGCCAATCTAAGAGCAAATGAAAAGTGAAATCCCCTGCAATAGGCAAGAGGAAGCACCCTGACATGGATGTGTCCAATTTCGTTCCCGCTACTATCTCTTTTCCACCTTCTTCTCCTGTGAGGACCCGAGCTGCAAAGAAGAAGAAAGAGAGTGATGTTATCATTACTACTCCCTCCTTCCTGGTGCAGGAGTCTGATACCCATGATCTTAGAGTGGAGGAGACTTATAGAACTATTAAGGAGAGGGGTTATGAAGGATTGGGCCTCTCCTCTCGGGAGGCACAAGTCACATCTATACCTATAATAAAAGGTACTATATCCCAATATTCTTTACTTAGTGGAACTGGTTCTCTCGAAGTTTCACTTTTTGGTTCCCCCTCCCCCTCATTGGAAGAGGAACTAGTTGACCATGGAAGCACTCCTTGCTATGATGATCATAGTTCTTCTTAAAGTGATGTGGATGGCTTGGATATCCATAGTGAAAGAACTACTGACACTTATGCTTTATTATCAGTTTTGAGGGAGTCTTCCAATGATGGTGAGGTACCCCATCATCCTGAGGGGGTTAGCTCCGCTACCCGACCCCATCCTTATGGTCAGACTATGCATCCCGTTGCTATCATTCTTTCTTTTATTGAAAGTTTTATGCATGTGTTCTTTATGCCCTTTCATCATTAGTTTATGTATGAATAAAAAATTTGCTATATTTTTGCAGGTTACTTCCATAAAGGCGAGTAGTCCTCCATTACACCATTACGACAGGAACCCTTTCAATTAGAGAGGAACTCTATGATCATTTATTCTCGGGGTTTCTTCATAGAGGTTTGCTACTCCTTCCTTTCTTTTGATATTAAATGTAATTTTCTGGCCACCAATTACATTTTTATTATATGTTATACATTGGTACTTTTTTGTAGCTTTCATCCGTGCATCCTACTAGTACCAGGACCGCTTCTGTGGTTTCATGTTCTATTCAGGTATGCTTTATAATTATTTTTAATTTTCATTGTTCTCTTTTCTTTTTTCTTTCTTCTTTTTCCTTATCTGTTTATGATTGCAGAGTTTTGTGCCTTCCAGCCCTGCCACTTCATTTTATATTTCTTCAGTGTTAGTCACTTTGACAGTTGAGCCCCTAGTTAACCCCCATCATTTGAGGTATATATCTCAGAGGTTCTCTTCCTTCAGCAGTAAGAACTTTATGCCCTTTGACATTTTTCATCTCTCAGGGCCTAGCACCTTTTGGCTTTTCCTCCTCATGAGGGACTCTTCCCTTTCCCGATGTTACTACCCTAGGGTTGTCCTCTTCGAGGAGGATCTCTATTCCCCAAGTCTGCATATCTATGGATGTTAGTACTTTGATTTAGGCCATATCTCACAACCTAGTATTTACTATGGCCGCAACTATTGAGCCCACGCTTCAGGTTTCTTCCTCTACTTTAGCGTCACTAGATTCTTTTTCTAGGGCTATGATAATAACATGCTTTAACATTTGTAGGCCATCATCACAACCCCTGTTGCACCGATTATCATTTTTTACTCGTCGTCTTTGGATAGGGCCCATGTACTTTATTTTCCTCTTATTGGCCATTTCTGTACCCATCCTGAACTTAATAAATCCCCTTCTTCCCTGGGTGCTATTTCATCAACAGCTCTTGCTTACACTTCTTTGGTAGCCCTTTCTACATGCGAGCTAGCTTACCCTGTTACCGTGCCCCTCCAGGTAACCATCTTTGTCACGTAGTTTTGAATTTTCTCCTATTCACTTTGCCTTCTTCTGGTAGGTTATTCACTGATTCCTACCCCCCCCCCCCTTTTATTTATAGGCTAGCTATGCAGAGGCTCTGTTATCCACTGCGACCAGTATTATTGAGGTAGATCCTTTAGGATCACCTACTATTGAGGCAGTCCCTTAAGGAGCACCTGTTGTTAAGACAGACCCTTTAGGAGCACCTGCAGCTCTTCCCTTGTCTAATATGGAGGACGTTACTCAGGTATCTTATATGAGAGTAGTCATTTTCTTTATGTCATTATTGTATCCCTATGTTGTTCAAATGTTTATCAGTACTTACCTGTTTCTTCTGTTCTCAGGTTAGTGTTTCTATTGTCTCAGTGGGGATGGAATGCATGGGAGGTATATCAGCGGGGGAGGTTTTACACCGGCCTACCTCTTTTTTCTTTTCTCTTCTGTTTTTTTCATTATTTCTTCTCCCGTATACTATGTGAATGTTTTCATTTCCACCCCTATTTCATTGTCTCCAGGTGAGTGAGGTTGTTCTGGTAGTTGTGGATTCTGCAGGCGAGGTGACTGTGAGAGAGGTATTAAACTGTCATACCCCCCTCTTTTTTTTCTTGCGTATACTGTGCAAGTGTTCATATTTTCACCTTTGTTTTATTATTTTTAGGTGAATGATATTGCTCCGGTGACTGTGGAGTCTGAAGGTGGGGTGGCTGCGAGAGAGGTATTAAACTGTCATATCCCCTCTTTTTATTGTTCCCCTTTTTTCTTCTTGTGTATACTGTGTAAGTGTTCTCATTTTCACCTTTTTTTTCATTGTTTCCAGGTGAATGAGATTGCTTCAGTGACTGTGGAGTCTGAAGGTGGGGTGGCTGCGAGAGAGTAACTTGCATACCCCCTCTTTTTACTGTTCCCCTTTTTTCTTCTTACGTATATTGTGCAAGTGTTCTACTTTCACCTTTGTTTCATTGTTTTCAGGTGAATAAGGCTATTTTAGTGACTGTGGAGTTTGATGGTGGGGTGGCTGCGAGAGAGGTATTAAACTGGCACACCCCCTATTTTTACTGCTCCTCTTTTTCTTCTTGCGTATACTATGAAAGCTATCTCATTTTCACCTTTATTTCATTGTTTCCAGGTGAATGAGGCTGTTTTAGTGACTGTGGAGTTTGATGGTGGGGTAGTTGCGAGAGAGGTATTAAACTGGCATACCCCCTCCTTTTACTATTCCTCTTTTTCTTCTTGCATATACTATGCAAGTATTCTCATTTTCACCTTTGTTTCATTGTTTCCAAGTGAATGAGTTGCTCCTTCGTCAATATCTATGGAACAAGAGAAGAGTGTCGATCTGCACACTTCTCAGGTATTTGACTATCACATCCACATTACTATTCATTAGTTGTTGATTTGTGGATTGTGTTAATAGACCTTATTAATATTCCTTATGTTTATCCTGGTGCCCCCACATTGGTCGAACCCCTTCAGACTGGCGACAGGACGATCACCCCCTTAGGTTTTGGGGTAATATTTCTATCATAGTCATTGCTAGGGCCTAAACCATAATTGCCTTTCTTTTCTTTTTGACTTATCATAAATACTTCCTTTCAGGAGTTTATTGATGAGTCCACTGAGGTAGCTGCTAAGGGAGGTTGTAGTTATAAGGTTCTAATGGGGAGTCTTCTTTCCTCCTCTCCGAGATAGGATCACACCATTACAATGGTGATGCTCAAGTAGAGGCCCCTGCAGCCTTCATGAGTAGATTGTGGCATGAGGAGCGACCCGGACGCTTCAGGACACATGAACGAAAGGTCTTAGATCTGATATTGGAGAATCATACTGAGACATTCACTCCTCATAGTGTACTTCATATTGATAGCCTCGTGGTGTTCAACCTGAAGGCTCTTTCTAGCCATGTTCATGAGTTCTTGGCTACTTCTCCCGCTGAGCTGACTAGCGGCCCTACCTTGTCATTTTTGGATGATCTCCGTGACTTGCAGCAGTTCTATCATTTTCATCTGGATTGGCTTAATGCTGGAGTTCGTCATTTTATGAGCGTTCTCTTCCGAAAGATGGTGAGACTTCACACCTCTAGACAGTCTAGGACCATGTAATGGAAGGCTGAGGCTAAGATGATTCGGGGTCAAATTATATCACTTCAGTCTCATATTTCATCACTTCAGTCTCGACTTGACAGGCTTGAGTCAGGTGATCAGGAAGATGAGGTCAAGATAACTAGGATGGAGGAGGAGGAGGAGGAGGAGGAGGAGTTCTTGCAGGAGGCTGGTCCCTCATATGCCCGTGCTCTCACCCGTGACGACATATTTTTTGTTATTTCTAGTGGATAGCCTAGTTCTTGCTTTATGGTATTTTAGTTTCTATATGTACAACACTGATCGTCCCTGAATGAGAAAAATAATATTTTATTTCTCCTGCACTTTCCTTTTCTCTCGCTCCCCATCTATACTTTTGGCATTTATTTAGTAAGATCTGCTCTTATTTTTATGAGCATTTGGTCAAATTAGGCTACCCTATATACTGAGGGGTACTTGAATTAATCTGAGCAAGTTATGTATATGTATGCATTGTTCTTTTAAATGCACCTTTTATGACTGCGACGTGTTTGCATGTTACTTTTTTGGATCACCCCCTCCTATCTATGGGGGTGCTCCTGCACATTATCACTTGTGTTCATAAGAAATAGATTGGAGGTGGGGTGACCCCATCTCCTTCTTTTAAGTTTTGTTTTATTTAAAAGAAATTAAATTAACTAGCCCCTAGTCTATGGGGCCCTTGATTTACATTTTCTTTAAGAGCTTTCATGTTCGCAAAATGTTTCTGAGGTGGAATTTCACTCCCGTCTTCACATTTCTATTAATCTAGTCAAGTAAAGCATTTTTTCTAAGAAAAAAAGTTTACTACTTGGAGGTTGTCCTCCTATTAGTCAGGTAACCAAAGATAAAACTGTTTGTCCTCTCTGAGAGGACTTTGCTCAGTATACTTTCTTTTAGGATGGACTTACCCCCTTAGTGTAGTGAGCAAAGTTCCTCTTTTTCTTTTTGTGCGCCCTCTTCTAGCCTAGTAAAGAGTATATGTTTTTTTTAAAGAAATATATATGTATATATTCTACTGGGTCTATCTCTTATAGATGAGTAGTCAAGGCAAGAATCAACAATGATCAAAAGTGTTGCTATTCAATTTCTTTATTGTTGTGTATTGTTTACAACATGGAATCGCTCTATCATTTTTCACACAAAAAAGAAATTTTCTAGTATAAGAGCAAACCTCAAATTCTACTATAGAAACGAAAAGAAAATTTTTGAACCAAAACTAGGCATAGTACTTCTTTAGCCATTTGGAATTAATGGATTGGAGACAATCACTCTCAAGCTCCGAAATCTGGCAATATCCTGACTTCCCCACTCCTCTCACTACAAAAGTACCTTCCCAATTGGGTTTGAACTTCGATGCTAACATTCTGCGAAGATGATGAGTAGATGCTCTGAGGAACAAGTCTCCCACTTGAAATTCTTTGGGCTTGACTAGGTTTTCAAAAGCTCTTAACAGTTGTTGGGTGTAAACTTTGAAGTTCTCTCTCGCTTTATATATGTGTTCATCCAACTCCTCGAGTTCCACGTGTCGTGGGTCAGGGATGAGTCCATTGCTTAGAGCAACCCTAGATGATGGTACTACTAATTCCACCAGTAGGACCGCTTCAGTTCCATATACCAGTGAAAATGGAGTAAACCCAGTTAGTTTTCTCTTCGAAGTACGGTAGGCCCTTATCACCATGCGTAGCTTCTCATCCCATGCCCATAGAATGTCTTCCAACATCTTTTTTAGAATATTGATCAAGGTCTTATTAGTGGCCTCTGCCTCGACATTTCCCTTTGGGTAGGAAATGGTTGAACTGTTATGCACGATTTTATATTTATTAGTGAGGAGGGCCATCTCTTTACATACAAACTATTTCCCATTGGCTGTGAGTATCACCTTGGGTATACTGAACCTGCATATGATGTATTCCTAGATAAATTGTGTTACCACCTGGGCATTCACCCTTCTCAGTGGAATGGCATCCGCCCACTTGGTGTATAAACTTATAGCTAAAATGATGAAAGCTTTACCATAAGAGGTTGGGATAATATTTCCCACTAGGTCAAATGCCCATGTATAGAAAGGAAAGGGAGCTGCTAGGATTTGCAAACTGACAGAGGAGGCATGCACCATGTTTCCTTGTACTTGGCAAGCTCTAAACTTCTTTACATAACCAATGGAATCAGCTTCCACGGTTGGCTAATAATACCCCAGTGTCATCAGTTGATCATATAGCTTAGTGCCCCCCATGTGGGAGGGCTCAGGGGATTCCTTCAACACTTTCTATGTATCTTCCTTAGCTATTCATTTCAGTGCCTTCTCATTATAACCTTTCCTATACAGCTCTTCTTCCATCAAGTAGAAATGGGCTACCCTCTTCCTGAGATAGATTTCATCTGCTCTCTCTGTAGGTAACTCATCGTCTTTCAAATATGCAATATACGGTTGCCTCCAATCTGTGAAGGCTTATACAAAATTGGCTTATGTTAGCTAATCGAAGTGAGTTTGGCATTTTTAACAACCTTTCTATAAGCGAGCAGCCTCTGTGCTCATAGTAGGCCAATAGTAGCCCCCTCGCTGCATCCTATGGTAAAGTGGGATGTCAATAACCCCACAATGTTTTTCATGCATTTATGTCAACCTCTATGTTGCTTCTTCCTCCCCCACACACCTTGCTAGGAATCCTCCAGGACTCTTAAAGTAAATTGTTCCTTGCAACAGGTGGTAGTTACCTAGTTTATGGTCCTTTATCTTGTCTCCAAATGCTTTACCACTAGGTGTCTCCAGTCTTCTAGCTCATTGCTTGGTAACAAAGACTTCACCGTAGTAGGTACGGTCCTCCGATGCACCGTGATTATCACCTCTGCCTCATCCATATCTAACTTATATGCCTATAGGGTGCCAAGTTAGCATGTTTGAGGGCGAACTCCTCATTAACCTATTTTACTGCCAGGTTAGAGTCCCCCAGGATGCATAATACTTTGACACCTCTCCAGAGTGACTCTAGCATGCCCAGAATGAGAGCTTCCTACTTAGCCTCATTGTTTGAACATTTGAAGTCTAACTTGAAAGAGAGAGTGGTCTTTTCCTTTCTATTCGAGATTATGATGCGCGCACCTCATGTGCTTTGAGCGCTAGATCCATCTAACTCCATTTCTCACTTCTCCATTTCCTTTACCACATATGCTCTAAAGTTCTCCCCGGGAAGTTCCTCACTGGGGGGCTCAAAATTTCCACTTGGGAAGTGGCCCAGCAGGTCTGCCACTTCTTGACTCTTGATTGCCTTGGGCACTGCACACTTTAAATCATATTTTGACAATATAAAAAACCATCTCATTGCTCGTCCCACGATTACTGTTCTTGCTAGCAGATACTTTATAGGGTCGCACTTGGCGACTATGTGCACTGTGAAGACTAGAAGATAATGTCTCAACTTTTAAGCCACAAAAACCAATGATAGACAATGCCTCTCCATGGTAGTGTATCTAAATTCTATTTCGTAGATTACTATTGACAAGTAGTAGACTATTTTTTCTACTCCTTCCTTATCTTGTGCTAAGAGTCCCCCTATGGATCTCTCTGTTGAGGTGAGGTAGAGTAGTAGCGATGCCCTGGCTTCTGGTGGGATCATCATAGATGGTGAGGCTAGAATTTCTTTAACTCTCTCAAATTCTTTCTTCTGCTCTTCTCCCTAACTCCACCTAACTTTGTCCTTCAATAGGGGTGTGAATAGGTGAGTTACTTCCGCTAGCGTGGGTTAAACCTCCTCATGTAGGATATCTTTCCCAGGAAACTCTTAAGTTTCCTCTGGCTCTTGGGGGTGGCAGCATCACAATGTCCTTCCTATTCTCCGAGTCCACTTGGACCCCCGGCCTATTCACAACAAAACCTAAAAACTTTCTTGCGGTAACCCTAAAGGCACACTTGGAGGGACTCATCCTCATCTTGTACATGTGACACCTCTCGAATACTTTACTAATGTCCTGTATATGTTTGATTTCCTTCTTGGATTTCACCACCAGGTCATCCACATATAACTCTAGTGTGTCATGAAATAGATCATGAGATATTGCCATCATGGTCTGTTGGTATGTTGCCCTAGCATTATTCAGTCCAAAAGTCATGATTGTGTAGTGGAAGTTCTCTAATGGTGTGTGGAAAGACGTTTTCTTCGCGTCTATCGGATCCATTTTAATCTGGTTGTAGCCAACGTATCCATCCATGAAACTATGAATCTCATGTCCTACGGTAGTATCAACCAAGTTGTCTATATTTGAGAGACAAAACTCATCTTTGGGACATTCCCGATTCAGGTCGCGGAAGTCTGCGCAAATCCTAATTTGGATTTTGTCCTTTTTTGCAACCGACACTATGCTGGATATATATACAGGATGCTTAATGGGCTTAATGAACCCGGCTTCTAGTAAATTCTCTACCTCCGCCTTTATCTTCAAATCTAGGTCAGCTTTGTATGTGCGTGTAGCTTGCCTTACTAGGAGGGCATTGGGGAGTATGTTAAATCTATGGGAGATCACTTCTAGTTCTATTCTTGGCATCTCCATGTACTTCCAGGCAAATACGTCAGTGAACTCCTTGAGTAAGTCAATGAGAGCTTCTTTCTGTTTTGGTTCCAGACTCTTGGAGATTAGGATGGGTCTACTCTCACCCCCTTCTTGCCCCAGATTTATCTCCTCTAACTCTTGCAGCTACTCTCTGGGTCCATCTTGCATGCATTCTGGAGCTTCTTCCAGTTCCTCGTCATGCTCAACGATATGGGATTCATCAACAATAAAACACTCATGTGTCGGTTCGATGCTCTCATCCCAGAACACTGTCCGCGTAGACTGTTATAAGTGGTAGATGACCTTTCCATCAGGCAAGACCACCTTTTTGCAAGTTTGAGGAGGCTTAGCCACCTCATCTACTTTCCTCTTGCCCTTTTCTATGTTTTCTATGTGGGGCATCACCCCCCCCCCCCCGAAAACGATCATGAACAGACTTTTTCTTCTGGATACTTCCTTCAACTATTTGCTTCCCTTCTAACTTTATTATAGAGACCTTCCTTTCCTCATCTAATTTCATCTAGAATTAATCATTTACCAGATGGGCCTCCTCAATGGCGAAGAGTCTCTGCATGGCCTTGATCACTGTCTCTGTACCTCTAATGTTTGTCTTTTCCCATTGATGGTAAGTGGAGGGTACAATGCCATGGGTGTGCATCCATACCCTCCCAATGAGTAGTTGGTAGCTAGTATTAGCATTGACAACATGGAACTTAATGTGGGAAGTGAAATTTCCCAACTTGATTGCCACGTTTACATATTCGATAGATTTCATTCCAGCATTGTCAAACTCGAAAATTACTAGTGGTACTGACATTACCTTCCCTTGGTAAATTCTTGTTTCATACAATGTACTAATGGTAATGATGTTAATAAATACTCCACCATCCATTAATGCCATGGGGAATGATACTCCATTAATTATGGCTATAACATACAATGGACGATTGTGGAAGTAACGCACCTTCCTATCTGCTTCTGAAAACAACACCTCAAAAGTATACTTCCTAATTAGCCTTCCAATTGGCCCCTGCCAATTTAGTAAGGGGTCTCCGCGCTGCTGCACAGCTTCTAAGACTTTCCTCATGATGGTTATTCTTGTGTCATATTTCACCCCTATCTGGTCGAAAACCCACTTGAAATTGGGGCTCCTTGTTATGGCCTCATACTCAGAATCTAGGTCTACCTCATGCATCTGGGCATTGCAAACATACTCTGCTTCGGAGGTCCCCCCCATCTAGAGTGAGGATGACATCCACCTCTCCCTCTGAGGGCGTCACTTGCTCAATTTCCTTATTTCCATCTTTTTCTTGTTCCGGAGTAAAGAACTACTCCTATTTATTTCTTTCTAGCTCAACTCTTCTCACTGATAGCTTTTCCAGTCCCTCAAACAACTGATCACCGCTCTCCCACTCCATCAGCTCTTGGGTGGCTTCTTTATCATAAGAAACTACCATATTGGCAATACCGAAGTGATGTGCTGGAAGTGGGTTCTCATTAACATTCACAGGATGGATCCACAAGGTGCCATTGGTCACCTGCTAGCCAAGGATCCTTCTTAATAGTAACAGTCTTTGGTGGAGTGCTGCACCCGCTCGTGTAACTCGCAGTATTTTAGGTTAGCTTTGTTAGCTGCAGTCGGGGTTTCTCCTTTCAAGTGAGGAGGACCTTCTACCCCTTCTTGTAACAAGGTATGATAACAATCCATAGCCTCTGCTATGCTATAAGGTAGTGGAAGTGGGGCATCTTCCCCAAACTTTCTCTTATTGCCGAGGTTGTTGTTCTTGGCCCCAGATACTCCCTTATTTCCTTTGGGATTACCATATACATAGTTAACTGCTTGCCTCCTCGAAACTTGAAACCTTTTGAAAGTCAGTAGAACCTACGTCCTCCAACCCAAGTCTCTTGGCTTGATAATCATAGCTATGTTACTGGCAGCCTTGGTGAACTCTCTAAAAGTTCCATCTCTAGTTCCATTGATCAAGTTCAACTTGTATTCCTTCAAGAGTCCATTGACACACATCTGCAGCAACCTTGCCTCTGCTACATCCTCATTAACATCTAATTCTCTCTCGCGAAAGCATTTAATATACTTTATTAACTCCTCACCAGGATTCTGTACCTTTTGTGCTAGGTGCCTTAATGTGAATTCATCCTTCACTATGAAGAACTTCTGAAGGAACTACCTATGCATCTCTTCCCAAGTAGGGATGCTATTAGGTGCCAAATGGGAATACCATGTGTAAGCCTTACACGTGAGGGTCTTATAAAACTCCCTCAACCACAGATTCTTATCACTAGCATGCACTCCCAAGTACTCAATAAACCTCTTCATGTGCTCTCTAGGGTTCTCCCCTTTCCCGCTGAACTTGATAAATTTTGGTTGGATATACCCCTCTGGATATGGATTCTCATTTCCTTCATGCGGGTAGGGGTCTTGTAACTCCTCATATAGATAAGGAGCCTCCCTCTAAGAGGAGGAGAGAAGCTTCCTCAACTCCTCCATGGTAACAGCCTTGGAGGGTGACTCCTCCATATTCATGCTCTTAGTTGTTGGTGAACCTGAGTGTGCTATAGCCTTCTCCGGCACCACCATATGTGGCAAAATCGTCTATGATAGAATCACAACTATTGTGGCTACCCTTCCAGAAGGAGCAACAGCTGGTGTTACTCAACTGACCCAAACTAGATAGGCCTACATTATTTTGCTTCATAAAATCAAAAAAATTGTCATAAGATTCATACCTTCAATCGGAGCCACTGTCGGCGAGCTGATCTTCCCTCCTTGAGGAGAAGGATCCTTGGCTCCAATCACCACCACTTCTTCCTGAGTAGTCTTGTCACTATGAGCTCCATTCCCAGATGTATTGTCTTCAAAAACTAGCTTCGTAGAAATGTTGAAACATTCTTTGTCCATTAAAGCAAGAATACCTCCCCAATGAAGTCGCTAAATGTAGTACGGTGGTGAGATTGGGGTCTATGAATAACTGAAAAGGGTGAGGCGTGACCCACTCTAATGGAAGTTGTCCTCAAGTTTATCAAGAACTTGTTGAACAACTTCTGATGAAACCTTCTCCTTTTGGTAAAAATGGAGCTCAAGATGGGGCTCCCTCCCTGCAAGAAGATGAACTTCCACAATAATAATAGTAATTTTCTCATGAAGAGTTCCTGAGAATGATGGTTGTTAGTGACGAGTGAAAGAACAAGGCACTTAGCACTAGAGAGAGAGCAGGGAGAGAATACTATGAAGTTTTGGTGTGATTTTGACAGAGTAACAGTGCTATTGAGTTTTTCTATATCTTTGACCTTGCCCAGGGGTCTTATTTATAATTGGGCACAAGGGCTAAGTTGGCACTTTTGGGGGCCAAAATTGAGAGGGTTGGTGAGGGACAAGGTCTGAAATGTACCATTTGTCCCTACCTATGTGTAGCAGTATGTCTCCTCAGACAGGTGCCACCTGGTGCAAACAAAAGTCAAAAAGAAAATATACCTCCTAATGGAGACAGAATATATGATTTGGTAAATATCTTTTGAAATGGTAACTTGTGGTACAAACATTATAAACTTCATAGAGGAGGCCTTGAGGACCTCCTTCTCTAAAACTATCAATCTTGAGGGGGAGGGTCTGGACGACCCCTCTCCTCTAAAATCATTTTTTTCTTGAGAGGGGCCTTGGTGGACCTTTCTTCTAAGAGAATCATTTTGTAAAAGATTATTTCTTGTGGGCAGCCCTTCGGCTTCTCACTTCACTTGGGACTAAGTGTGAGATGTGTGTGGTCTTGAGTGACTCATGGGGTCTTTCTACTAGTATTCCCTCAATCCTAAAGTGCTAAGTAGTTGAGCTTGCCCAACAAACTTTGTTCCTCAGACGCCAATAAAAAATTCCCAAAAGATTCCAACTGGTCTATTTGACCCCTACCTGCTCAACTAGGCTACTTGTATAAGAAAGCAAAGTGTTAATAATGTTGTTCTTTAAAAGAATGACATTTCATGATGAGGGGTTTTTCATGGTATCCACTCCCTCGTCCTAGGTTCTCTGCCACGGATTTTGGTTGAGGGACCCACTAGGTTCCTTCACCAATATGAATTTTCTGTATTTGAGGGACCCTGAGTGCTCTTTCATCGATTATGCATTTTCGGCGATCATGGTGACCTAGGTTCCCGCACCAATATGAATTTTCTACTGTCGAGGGACCTTAAGTGCACTTTCACCAATTATGCATTTTCTACGTCTAGGGGGCCTAGTTTCCCGCACCAATATGAATTCTCGGCGATCGAGGGACCTTGGGTACACTTTCACTAATTATGCATTTTCTACGGTCAGGGGACCTACGTTCCTGCACCAATATGAATTCTCTGTGGTCGAGGGACCTTGGGTGCACTTTCACCAATTATGCATTTTCTAAGATCAAGGGACCTAGGTTCCCGCAACAATATGAATTCTCTGTGGTCGAGGGACCTTGGGTGCACTTTCACCGATTATGCATTTTCTGCGGTCAGGGGGCCTGCACTAATATGAATTTCTACCGGGACACTGGGTGGGGTCCCTTCTCAATATGAATTTCTTCCGGGACCCTGGGGGTTCCTTCTCAATATAAATTTATGTCGGGACCCTGGGTGGGGTTACTTCTCACATGAATTTCCCAGGACCCTGGGTGCGGTTCCTTCTTAATATGATTTTTTGTCGAGACCTTGGGTGGGGTTCCTTCTCAATATGAATTTCGGTCAGGACCCAGGGTGGGGTTCTTTATCAATATGAATTTTTGTCGATACCCTGGGTGGGGTTCCTTCTCAATATGAATTTCTTTCGTGACCCTGGGTGGGGTTCCTTCTCAATATGAACTTTTACTGGGACCCTGGGGTTCTCTCTCAATATGAGTTTCATTCGGGACCTTGGGATTCCTTCTCAATATGAATCTCTGTCGGGACCTTGGGGGTTCCTCGACCTCTTCTTTGCTGTAAGCTAAAAAGGAGGTATTTGAGGGACCCTCATCCCAAAATATAATATCCAAACTTGAGGCATCCATCTACACTTAGGAACCCCTATTGGGCATTGGCTCACCCCATTCCTTTTGTTACAAAAAGTTAGTGATGTTCCGTCTTTTGAGAGCATTTTACAATTAAGTAATTCCTGAACCTTACATAGTAGCTCTAATTATTTGAATCTTGGGCATTGACTAATGGGTTTGACGATTGTTATTATAATGATTATATATATCTCAAAAACATAATTTCATGCTTATCCATAAATTTTAATCAACTAAAATGAACTAGAAACCTTATATACGTTATTTCACATCACTTCACACCTAACGTGGTTGTACCAGACCGAGTTGACCCCACGTGTAATCCCTAAATTCGTGTCAAGGCATTACAACTTGGTATTAGAAATTTAGTTTCAAGTTCCTTTTGGGCATAAAGTTTAGTTAGTAAATTAGGATTTTCTTTGACCTTTAATGTTCAGCGTTAGGGCTCGATCTTGTGAGATGAGTTTAGAACTTCGATTTACATGTGCATGCATCTTTAACATTGAAGTTAGGAATTACGACGTCATTGAAGATTTCTTTTTTAGAATAGTGGACAAGGGTTTTAGTCATTCTAGCATCTCCTATTGGTGTTATTACATGGGTGAGTAAGTAACCTAGTAAAATGTTGACCCCGAAAGCATGTATCACTTCTAATTGATTGATAGGGACTCTTTAAAGTTGTGTAATGTCTTGTGGTGCTCAGTAATAAGACATTTTGAATGATTTATGATTTTTGACCTTGGGAATCGAAATAAGTTGTTCGAGAGAGTGCAACATATGGTGACCCCACTACAATGGATCACCAAGTTCTCTATTTTGACTCTAACCTTAAGCATAATGGCACTTTAAAGGTCACGAAACAAGACATCAAATTGTGTCTCATTCTAAATCCTCTTTTTTCCAAGAGCTCAAAATATCTATAGTAACAATGTAAAACAAGTGGAAGTGTGAGTTAAGGGTTGGTTTTAGAAATCCACATTTGTTATAAACCAATGCTCAAAAAGGGTTTAGATATCTAAGAATGAAAAATGACTATTATCATCTCAATATACCGGCATGCTAGAAACATACAAAGGATATGAAGTCATGAGATGCATTAATGCCTCGTAATAATTATTGGAAGAACATTTGGTTGTTAGTAAATTATTCATGGGATAATTAAGTAGACGCAAGTTAAACTAGTCAGTCATAGATGATTTCAACATGTGCAATAGTCATCATGAGGTTCATCACTCTCCTAGGTGAAGAACAAGCACTAAAAAGATCCTCGACACTCCAAAAAAATTTTATGATGGCATCGTCTTTGAAATAAAGGTTTTGCGATATTAAGTCAAGCACTAGTTTTATTCAGGCAGGCGTCGCATCATAAGGATCATAGAATTTAAGGACAAGGTTTTTATTGCTTTTGAATGACAATGGTTGTAATAGCGTTGGGATCAATAGATCGACAATGGTGACATCTAGACTAGATCTTTGCACCACATTTTTAGGCAATAATTCATGATGACCATCGCCTCTCGACAATCGACTACATTAGTCGGGAGTGGCATTCGCATTTTATTAGTAAACTTAAAGATCTGGCAACCTCATCATCTTTATTAGCAGTTTATGGATAAGAGTTGTCATTAGGGGTTGAAATTAGTATGGTTGCTAGACCTGGCAATGAGTCGTGCTGAATCGTATTTGTGTCGGTTTTTATCGTGTTTGGGACTTATCTGTTTCATGTCTAAACGGGTGATTTTTTTATATTGTGAAATAACCATTATCAAACCCGACTCATTATCTTAATGTGTCATGTCCTATTCACCCTTTACTACCTATTAATATAATTAAATTATTCTGAATCATATACAAGTTGACATATTAACTCATTTTTAACACAATTAGACCCATTAAGTCATTGTCGTTACTAACTCTCTCATTTAGTAAAATTCATTATAATTAAATTAACATTAATCTAGATAAACTCTTTATAAGTCCCCATAATATATCTTATTAAGTTAAATTAATCGATCATAACGAGTCTTATCAGGTATTAACGGGTTAAGGGGGCTAATAATAACCCAATTAGTTAACTTTCATGTCGTGTTATCATGTTGTGCCTCATTTTTTCAGGTCTAATGGTTAACATATCACCACCAACAACTTCGGAATTCAAATTAATACTTTTACCCAAAAGTAACTTGGGCATCATGCAATGGTTTCGACGTCCTAACACTAGCATCTCATTATAATGAGGCGGTTAACAAAGGAAGTCACTTGAAAAGAAAAGTGGAACTTCCAAATTATTGAAATGGTAGTAGTGGTAGAATCACCTTTACTCATTGAAAGTGAAGCCCAAGCATGGGATCAATGCACAACTTTTGGTAGCATAACTTATTGTGTGGATTCACACATCGTAGTTCAACTTAGAAAACAATAAAAAAAATTATCGCTCATTTCTTGCGAACATTGACACTTAAAAGAATATGGTGTCAGATTCCAATAGTATTTAAGCTTCACATCTTTTCGAAACATAAGTTGACACTAGTTTGTGAATTTGGCACATAAGTTAAGTAAGGGCATGTCATTTTGGTATAACAAGTATACAACAATCACTAGGTAATAGTTACCATCGTCGATTGGGCGTATCTCAAAACAAGAATTTTTTATAGTGACATCCATGAATAATTATCATTATGATCGTAAGACTAAGCAATGGTTTAAAACATGATTTGTCAGGTTTTGGCTCTAAACTTTGATTCGAGACACATTTTGTTCGCAAAGTTAGAAATGTTAGTGCTATGGTATGGACTAGAAAACACAAATTTTTTTAATTATCCAATTAAATTGACCGAATAAACAATTAGTTCGATTTTAATTAAACTTACATTGTGTAAAATGCTAGTCCAGTTTTATCTTTCCATAAGCATGCATCTAGATGATATAGCAAGAATAAAATAAATCAAAGACAACTATATCGCAATGTACGAGGAGAACCCACAATGGAAAAACCTCGGAATGCCCAGCCACGCAAGTTCACTACGATATAGGTCTCATACAAGGACAAATGAAACTTACTCACAAACTCGAAGCCTTCACAACTTGATGCTCTTCTTTGTTCCTTGTTACCTTATTCACAGCCACCACTAGAGGACTTTTAAGTTCTTGGACTCTCATAATGTCAACACCACCAAGATAATCTAGGACCGTGGCCTTGGCATTGAATCTTCCACATAACGAACACTCGCAACTCGTGGATAGATTCACCTAAGTTAAATGAGGAGTTACAATATCCAATAACTTAGCATAAAAATCATCAAAAGACTCATGATCTAACATTTTTATCGTCTCAAATTTAGTCATCATATTTGTAACATAGAAACCCTAACTTTGTTAGTGTCCTCATATGTGGATTTTAAAATTTCTTATAATTCATAATACGTCTAAACACTTCAGTCATAATGGTGCAATAAATAATGTTCACTCCTTTGGACTTAAACTTAGAGGAATTATTTTGAACCATTATCCAAAAGGAGTATGTTTTTAGTCAACCACCTTGGTGGGAGGAGAC
Organism: Sambucus nigra; assembly: GCA_949130495.1. Classification (NCBI taxonomy): domain Eukaryota; kingdom Viridiplantae; phylum Streptophyta; class Magnoliopsida; order Dipsacales; family Adoxaceae; genus Sambucus; species Sambucus nigra. Next base: position 315,644,269 of record OX422215.1, on the reverse strand, counting down.
CACCTTTGATCAACCGAGTTCCAAACATTCTCCTCAATAGATTTTAAGAAAAATCACATTTGTGCCTTACAAGAGGGATAGTTTTACCCATTAAACATAGGAGGCCGGGTCATGGAAATCCCCTCTCAGTTAAAATCCATATAAAATCCTAGACACACAAAACAAGCATCTAACAGAATAAAGTAGTGTAACTTGTTATGATGCCAATTTGAGAAACACTAATGGTAAAATATGGATTAGCAAACATAATTTTTTTAATTATCCAATTAAATTTACCTAATAAATAATTAATCTGATTTTAATTAAGCACCAATTAAACTTACCTTGTGTAAACAATTGGTCTAATTTTATCTCGCTCTAAGCATGCATGTAGGTGATATAGCCAAAGTAATATAAATCAATAACCATAATGCCGCGATGTACGAACTCCACTATGATATAGATCTCATACAAGGATAAATTATACTTACTAATATACTCGAAAACTTCAAGCCTTAATGGGCTTCTTTGCTCCTTGTTACCTTTTTCACAGACACCACTAGATGCCTTCCGATGGAAATCACAAAGTAGGCTCCTCCCATGTCTTGATATCCACCGATCTTACTTACTTCTTGGTTGGTCCAGCCGTCACCCAATATAAACACAAAATCCACCGCATGAAACACTCTCAATGATGTAGAGTAAATAGTCTAGGTGAAAAATACAAGAGATCTCAAACACATATATTTTGTTGAAATTTGAATCCCAAACTATGGGTGTAAACTATGATTACAAGAAGTTTAAAAATGTTCTTTGAGAAATGTTTTTGCAAACCCTCTCTAAAAAGTAACTTTACCAATACTTTAATGTATAAAAAATGTGAAAAAACGGTGACACAAACTTCGAGGCATCTCGTTCAAATGAAACTTAAGGTCGTTAGAACGATATTGGATACCTCATTCGAATGGACCTCCAGGTCATTGAATGAGACCTCAATCTCATTTGAGACATGTCCTTCAAATGACATTGCATAACTCGTTTGAATATAACTATACGTTCATTTGAATGACTTATAAAGCTAAAAAAAATGAAAATATTTTTTGAAAATGGCCTCAACATTTTTAAGACATTAGCACCCCAAACGAATCCAGGGATTAAAAATAATATGCATTCATTCCATATATAGCTACCATAAAATGGAGACAAAACTCGAAACAATGTCAAAATCGTTTTACTTGGCTTCTAAGGTCTTCAATGTGCCCTATAAGATTGAAGGACAAATTGAACTCAACACCTAACATATGACTCAAATGGTTTTATCCAAACGGAATAAAGCTAATATATAACACAAATTGACTCGATGTGAAATTTGCACTTACTAATCTCTCTCTTTGGCTATTCTAGTACAAAACCCAAAAATAAAAATAAAAACTACTAGGACATCAAGCTCTCTAAGACTCAATCCCAACCCCAAAAGGAAAAAGTACAAACTATGACACTTTGTAGCATCATTGCTAAAACCTTCACACTTACCATACCTTTCAAATGCAAAGAGAATAGGAAAATATATAACCCGTATATGAAAAATAAATCTTACCACTTTGATAAACATCTCCCCCTTAGGGAATAAGACTCCCCTTTTGGTTAGACTTCTCCCCCTTTCTCTTCAGAAATAAACAAAGGTAAAGGTCCATAATATGAAACAATAATGTCTCTTCCTTAATGTTACACATATGAAAATAAAGGAAAACAAAAAATATCATGCGATGTGAAGTGAAATAGCAACAATAAACAAACTCGGCAACACAAGCACAAATAACCTAAAATTATGAGACAAATGATACCAATGTAAACGATGGAACACGTGATACCACTTTAATCATATATGATGCCAATTTGATACAAATATGAAAAATATGAAAAACATGGAGTAAATTTAATATCAAGACTCAAAATAAACATACCAAATATGTAATAAAACATATGAAGAGAACACACATGGATATATAGCTATAAACAACCACAAGACACACATAAAAGTAAGCTTTCCACACTTGTATGGTATAAATGGGTATAAACCAAATGAGGTGGGAGTGAAGGGACGTGAACTAGAAAAAACAAATATATGTCCCAACCACTCTATATAGTAGAAGGAGATCTATTTTATCGCATTAACTTATCAAACTTAGATTTAGCCTCATCTGACAAATAACGTGAATACAAAATGGACAAACGTATTAAAGGCACACTAGCCTTCAAAATATTGAAATTTCTCAAATCAATAGAGTTAAACATGAATGATAAACTAGGAGTTATTGTGAAAACTCATTAATCTTCAATTTATAACACCCACAAAATAAGCATATACAAGTTTTTCTCTCTTTTCTTTTTAAAGATATCACTTTTGATGATAAATTCTAATCTTGGCCTTGGCATATCTTTTTCTTTTTTTCTTTTTTTTCTCTTTCCATTATTTTCTTTTCAAATTATTTTGCCAATGGTGGCATTCCATGCAAAGGAGATTTCTCCCTCCATACCCCTTTATCATTGCACACTCATATTTTCCTATACTAAAGCATACTCACGGGAAATGCTTCTTACATGCACAAATTCCCTAGACAAATAGATATGTATATGACAATATTGAGAGGATAACACCTCACTTAGCTCATGTGACATAAGTAGTTAAACTAACTAGGCCATATATCGAGAATGGTCACGATCAATTAGTCAGGGTCTGGAGTCGTGACCAGATGGTCACGGCCCAAAATCTTCACCCCCTTCTAAAACACATGAGTAATCATGTAACCGAGACAAAGTGTGATATCAATAGGGAGATGGTAACGATTTCAGACCATGACCACACTGGTTACAGCTCCAGACTGTGACCAAACTGTGACCCTTTATACACCAAAGTTTTTACCAAAAATTCATGGTTGATGGTTGTTGTCCTGGGTTGTGACCCAACCATGAGAAATCCCATTGAATTATGGTCAAAATCCAAAATCGTGACCTATAACTTTCGTTTAAAATGTCCATGGCCAACTGGTGATGGTCCAAAACCGTAACCATTTTTAACTATCGTGACCATTTTTTGAACTATCATTGGTCACAATTGTGGTCACGAATTGGAATCATGACCCTATATTGGTCATAAGAGGGGTCCCAGTACAGAACCATGACCACTTTTTTGCTATAAATTAGATCCACCTAGTTTAGATTTCATTTCACATGATAATATTTCTCTATCTCCCTTCGAATCACTCTTATTCTCTCACAATTGGCAACCCTCTCTCTCTCCACCACGATTGTTCCATCCTCTCTCTTACTGAGTACATCTCTCTCTGAGAGAGAGAGAGAGAGAGAGAGAGAGAGAGAGAGAGAGAGAGAGAGTATGTGTGTTTGCATGTGAGTGTGAGATGTAGCTAGGGTGTTTGTGAATATTGAAAAAAGTACCACTTAAGTCATTTAATTCAAGATTAAACTATCTAAATGGATCCAAATAGTTTGTTGAAGAAACTCTTTTCTTAAAAAAAAATTTAAACACAAGATGTGTATACAGTACGAATGAGTTATTTAAGGTATAGGTTTACCAGTTTTGAAAACTAAAACTTATAAAGAACTAAAATCAACACAGCCTGAAGAAAGTGATAAGAGGAAGAGGAAGTATACAAGTACATTTAACGTGGTAAAATCCCACCAAATTAGGGGTAGGCATGTCAATGGATAGGATTTTATCCAAATCTGAATCCGAATTCGATCCATTTGAGCGGATATGGATCATGCCTAAAATCCGATTATTCGATTACCCAATTACCCGTTTATTAAATTGAGCGGATTTGGATTCATATAGTCTGATCCGTTAATAATCTGATCCGACTAATATTTTTTAATATATATATATATATAATATTTTTAATTAATATATATTGTATTTAATAGTATTTTAAATATTTATTATAATAGTTCTTCATTTCATTATCTATTTTTTTGGAACATTTGCAAAATAAATTTATGAAATAAGAGTTGAAGATAAAAATGTTGCAAATCAAGTTTAACATAAATGGATAATCGGATCCGATCCGAATCCGTTTACCATAAATGGATATGGATTTGGATTTTTCTGATCCGATCTGATTAATAAATGGATCAAATCCGAATCCATTTAACATAAACGGATATGGATTTGTATTTGCCTGATCCGGTCCGAATTCGATCCATTTACAGGCCTAATTAGAGGAACATCCATGGAGGTCTCTACACCTCAAAAGTAAAAAACCCACTGAAATAGAGTAACAGTTTACAAACTATATAATAATCAATACACACAACCAGACCTAATTATAAGTTCAGAAATATACCAACTCCTCTCGATTTTCTGACTTCTCCCAAGGCTCTGATGTTGTTGATGTTCTCTCAGTTTTGTAATTCCACTCCTTTTAGCTTTACGTCAACTTAAAAGTCCAATATCTTAATACCAATAATTTTCAGTGTAGTAGTGTGAATGTGTAAGTGGTGATGTGCTCTAAATTACATGCATGCAACTCACACAAACACTTAATTACAGACAGTGCGCTAAACAAATTACAAACAGATCACAAATATGGAAATATTTCAAAAATCAGTTTAATCAAAAGTATTAGACTTTGAATCTTTCAATATATCCACAGATCAAGAGGGAATCTTACTATAAACATGAACCAAGATCCTAACCACTTTCTTATTTTGAAAATGTACAAACTATTTCACAAAATGTGAAAGTACAAATCCCTAATCAAGATCTTAAACTAGACGTAAGTCTGAATGTTCAAAGAAACTGAAATCATAAACTGTTTTGTTGGTTTTAGAGTTTGAAAACATAACAGTTGAAAACAACCAATAAAACTATGATTTCTCGAAATAAGAAATCAAAACAAAGAGAGATAAACGTGGAATGTGTCACAGAATGTCAATCTCAGTTTTCTATGAGAAAAAATGAGATCAAACAGTTGTGATTAAGTTACAAAAGAGATAAAGGGAAGAAGAGGAATGTTCTTCACACTCTCGAACTAACATACTCTCAAAAATATTTTCTCATGAGATTTGGCTGTAGTTTAGTTTAGGGTCTTCTATTTCTCTCTCTCTCTCTCTCTCTCTCTCTCTCTCCTCTATTTATTTTCTCTCAAAGGTGAGGCATGCAAAAGATTGTAATCGTAACACATAAGTCATGTATTTATACTAAGCCATGGAGGCCTATGGAACATCGAATCAAATGAATGGTCACGATTAAGCCTCAGTTGATCGAGGTAAATCTGATGGCAAACATTGCACCGCAATTATAAAGCCTATGATTAGTTTAAATGAAAACACAAGGATCAGGAAAAAACACATGCAGGTCGTAGATTAAATCAATCCAACGATTAATAATCAAGCCCGGGAATGTGAGGGAAAGGAAACAAACATCGAACCGTTGTGAGATTAACACGTGTAAGGTTGTGATGGATGGTAAAGAGCGTGTTTTTAAACGTTTAGAAATACGAATTGTACCCACAAAATTTTCAAGTGCATTTGGTTTCTACCATAGAAAGGTTTAAACAACTTAATGAAATTACAAAACAGCCCACAAACTTTTAAAAGCCAATTTTAAATTCTAAAAATTATTTAAAAACTCTTATAAATTATTTTTAAATATCCCCAAAATTATGGAAAAATCATTCTAAAGGGATTTAACTCATACACCCTCATATTATGAAGAATTAAATCTTATATGCAATACATAAATGATACTAGGTGTGGTGTTGGTGCTTATACCTTTGGACTATTAGAGGAAGTCAAAATGAAGAGTCTGATGGCTTGTTAGTTTGAAAGGGGTATGACTCAATTTTGTCACTATTTCCAAACTAGATAAGCGCCTATATAATATAGACTCAAGAGAGTCAAAGATATAGGGTGCTTCAATCTCCCCCTTTGGAAATGTGAGACAAGATCTCCTTTGAGTCATCTAGGACTTTTAAGGATACAATGGATAAGAAAAACTCAGTCCTATATAAAAATTCTACTACTCAATATCCTAGAATGAGAATATTACATAACATAACTAGATACAGAACAATACCCTATCAAAATTCTATTGCAAATGAAGGTACTGATTCCTGAAAATAAGATAACTAAGATCAAGCTTTTTAGTTGAGAATAAACCAAAATGTCCAAGAGGACTCAAATTTTCCCCCATTTTATCTCAAATGGACAAAGGGAAAAGTAAAAAATTAGTAAACAATAAATCATTGTTCTGCTATGACCATACCAATAGATTTGCGTAACGATTCAAAATGAAGAAAGTCTAAAGGTTTGGTAAACATGTTAGCTAATTGCAATTCAGTAGGTATGTAATTCATTTCTAACTCCTTAGATTCAACTAACTCGCGTATGAAATGATATATGATTTCAATATGTTTGGTACGAGAGTGTTGAACTGGATTTTTAGAAATATTAATCGTGCTTTGATTGTCACAATAGAGATGTAACTTATCTTCAGATATACCATACTCTTTCATCATTTGTTTCAGCCAAAGTAATTGCGCACAACAGCTTCTTACTGCAATATATTCGGATTCGACAGTAGACAAGGAAGTACAGTTTTGTTTCTTACGACTCCATCCTACCAAATTATTACCAATTTAGTAACATGCTCCAGAAGTACTCTTACAATCATCGGTACAACCGGACCAATCAGCATCGGTGTAGCCTACTATAGTACTAGAAGTGTATTTAGTGTACCAAAGTCCTAAGTTTAGAGTCCCTTTAATGTATTTTATAATTCTTTTAACGTGCAATATATGACTCTCTTTTGGATTATTTTGATATCGGGCACACACGCAGATAGAGTACATGATATCAGGATAAGAGGCAGTAAGGTAAAGTAAGCTTCCTATCATACTACGGTACAAGGTAGAATCAATGGATTTCCCATTCTCATCTTTAAAAAGTTTGACAAAAGTACGCATAGGAGTCCTAGCTTCTTTAGATGTTTCTAGGCTAAACTTCTCGACAATCTCTAAAGAGTATTTGAATTGCGATAGAAATAAACCATCTGAATTTTGTTTAACTTGGAGCCTTATGAAGAATTGTAAATCCCCCATAAATGAAATTTGACCATAAGTGAAATTTGAAATTCTTTGTGCATAATGTCCGAGAAGGTCTTAACTTCTAAAGGGGGGTAGATCCAAAAATGGTATCGTCAACATAAACTTAAGCTATAGTAATATTATTGTCAAAATGTTTGACAAATAAGATTTGGTCATTCCGTCCTCTCCTAAATCCGTTGACTAAAAGAAAGGTGGATAGACTCTCATACCAAGCTTTAGGATCTTGTTTTAACCCATAAATATCTTTTTTAAGACGATAGACATAATTTGGTTGATGAGGGTCAATGAACCATTTGGGTTATTCTACATAGGTCTCATCAGTTAAAATTTCGTTAAGGAAGCCTGACTTAACATCCATTTGATATAGGGTGAAGTGAAAATGATAAGATATTGCAAAAAGTAAGAGAACATATTCGAGGAGAGTGACAGGAGAAAAAGTTTCCTTGAAATCTATTCCTGCAATCTAAGAGTAGCCCTGGGAAACTAATCTAGCTTTCTTCAGAATAATCATCCCAGATTTATCAGTTTTATTTTTAAAAATCCAACATGTTCCAATAACCCTTTTATTTTTAGACCTAGGTACAAGGTACCATATATCATGAATGATAAATTGAAGAAGTTCATCCTACGTAGCACCTATCCACAAAGTGTCATTTAAGGCTTCATTTACAGTTTTTGGCTCAATAAGAGACACAAAACATGCAAAATGAGCAATGTTACGAATTTGAGAACTTGTACGAACAGGATCCGGGATTATCAACTACACTATCTAAAGGATGATCTTTGGAATCCCAGTTAGGTACTTCAGGGGTCTCAGTTGATAAGGATTCAACTAATTTTGGAGAGTCATAATTTAAAAAAAATTCGGACTCATCCACGATAATTGGTTCTTTTGTCTTACTTTCTACATTAGTGTCACTTACAACCACATTAATGGATTCCATCATGGTTTTGGTACGAAGATTGTAGACACGGTAGGCTGTACTATTTGGAAAATATCCTAAGAAAATGGATTTATCTCCTCTAGTTTCGAATTTAGATAGATGTTCTCTATCCTTACAAACATAACAGGTGCTACCAATGTTTCTAAAGTATTTTAGGTTAGGTTTCTTCCCATACCAAAGCATATAGGACGTTTGTTTGGTATTTTTCCTTAAGTAGACTCGATTGATTATATGACGGGAGGTACGAATGGATTCTACCCATAAATATTTAGGTAGGTTCTTCGCATGAATTATCACACGGGCTATTTCTTGAAGAGTGCAATTTTTATGCTCAGCAATACCACTTTGTTGAGGTGTCTTAGGAGCACTAAATTCATGTTTGTGATGCCTAAATCTATTAATTCTACTCCTCTATCACTACGAATTATATATACTTGGGAGTCATTTTCATTTTCTATACGAACTAAGATTTTCAAAAACTTATGGAAGGTTTCTGATTTATGTTTTAAAAAGGCAACCCGGGTAAATTGGGTGAAGTCGTCAATCATATATAGGATGTAACTGTTTCCATGAAGACTAACAGTACGAGAAGGACCCATTAGGTCCATATGGATGAGTTCTAGAGGTTTAGTGGACAGAACTTCTTTAACTTTCTTGTGGGGAGCCTTTAAAAATTTCCCTTCTTGACATGGACCACAAACCATGTTTGAAATTGGTTTGATCTTAAGAAGACCTCTAACTATCTCTTGGGAGCACAATTTTCCAAGACTATTATAATTAATGTGACCCAACCTATTATGCCATATCTCATTATCATCCATTCTGGAAATATTACAAATCTCTATACTTGGATTGACTGTGTAACAGTTACCTAGAGTACGGAGTCCTGTAATAATGCAATCACTTTTTTATTTAAAATTTTGCAATTGTTCTTTGAAAAAGTGACAGTATGGTTTGAGTCACAAGACTGTGATATAGTTAGTAAATTGGCTTTAATACCTTTTACCAAGAGAACATCTTTCAAGATTGGGTAATCCTTATTCATGGAGTGTTCCTTTACCAATGATCTAGGCTGATACACCATCTATAAACAAAACTTTTTCGCTGGAGAAGTTGGTTTTGTTTGAAAGTTTGGAATCATCCTCGGTTATATGTTTGGAACAATTTGAGTTTAAATACCATCCAACTGTCATATGTTTAGCACTAAAAGCACTAATCACAATGTTGCATTTTAACTGGGTAATAGATCATCTTTTCTAACCCAAATTTCTCTAGTTTTAAATTTTCACTTATTCGCTTGTATTTGATGAAACTTGCGAGCTTATGTCTTTTCTTTAAAATATTTTTACGCATATTTATTATGATAAACAGTTTGGGAAACTGGTTTAGAAAAGAATCTAGGATTCCTTCTTGATGATGGACTTTTAGTATTAGTCCTTTTCCTGCTATTACGATAGTTAGAATTCTTATTTGGCTGTCTAGGAAGGACATAGTTATTTCGACTTCTCCTAGAATAGTTGAAGTTATGGTAAATAGGACAGTTATAGACTATATTACATAGACGTTTGGAATAGCAACCATCAGGGGAATGTCCATAGACATCACAATAGGATCAGTAAAGATGGCATGTAGAAATCACAACCTTAGGAAAATTATTATTCAAAGGTTTGTTTAAGTTTTGAGCTCTAGTCTTGTTCCTAGGTGGCACAAGATGAAATCCCAAATCTGCTTGTCGAATAAGGGGCAGACATATTTTGTCTTTTGCTTAACATTATTCTTAGAGTTACTTGATTCACCAGAGTCTAACTTCAGTTGTTTTCTATTAAACTCATTTTTCAAACTTTGAAAAGTCTGGACAAGTTTAAATAGGTCTTTTGCCACCAGACACAAACTTTATAATTTCAATGTTATTAGTTTAGGTCTTAGAATTGGGAAAAAATCCTATTCCTTTTCTTTCATCATAATTGGTTTTACTTTCAGCAACATAATCTTCAAAACGTTTAGAATTATTTTCAAATTTTACAAATTTTTTGAAGACTGTGGACGTTTTTTCTTTTGTTTGTTCCAAATCTAACAACGTTCCTTTGTATTTCTTTTTCCAGAATTTCATTTGAGTTAAACAACTCTATCAGTTTTTGTTCAAAATTTTTGGTTTCATTCTCATGAGTTAGACATTGAGTAGTGTACTCTTCAGCATTCTATTTTTATCTTTTGACTTAGGGTTTCTATCTTCTGGGTAAGATCCTTGACAATCTTTTCAACCATAGTGCTTTTCTTGAGAGTTTTTGTGTACAGTGTGTGAATGTCAAGAAGGTCATCGTTGTCGAAGTCACTAATTGTGTAGTGTGCAGTGTCCCTTAGCGGTTCATTTTTAGGACACACAACTATTGACATCAATAATAGAGCGTTCCCTTTGACTCACACACACAGAGTTTGAAACATTATCAACATTATCAACATTCTCAAGCAATAAGGCAGATAAACCAGTAGAGATAGTATCAGTTAACAAAGCATGATCAAATTCCTCATCATCAGTGTATATTGTCTTAGCAAAGAATGTCATACAAGGTTCAAATGTGTTAGATGACTCATGTTCATCATTTTCAGAGTCACTTGAACCATCCAAAGTCTTTCTTAGATGAGCCCTATTATGTTTGTGAATTTTGTCTAAGTTAACTCTATAGTCACTAGCCATGTGTCCTAACTTCCCACGCCTATAACATTCATCATTTTTAAGGTCTTTCTCCGATCTCTTATTATTATTAGTCTGGTGTTTGTCTTATCTTCTCTCATGCGGACTATTGTTAGATTGGTTTGGATAAGTAGGTCATCCTTGTCTTTTTGCTATTTTATTTTGAAAGTTCACAATTTTCTTAAATTGTTTAGACATTAAGGCAATCTGATTATCCAAAGTATCTAAATTATAGTCCTCATCAGAGTCTAAGTAAATGTTAGGTTTGCTAAGTTCAGGTGTGGTCAACTTAGATGAAAAAATAAGATTGTAGGCAGACTGTTTCTTTTGGGATTGGGTTAATTATTTCTTAAATTCTAATTCCATTTCCACGGTTCTTAATTTGCTACTGAGAAGTTCAGGTGTGAGATTTTCATCATCCATCTCCTCAATTGCATATCTCTTATTATCGAATTTTTGTCGAAGTGATCTTAGTATTTTAGAGATAATTTCCTTTCTATTATAAACAATCCCATTAGCGTGCAATTTGGTCACAATGTCTATCAGTCTAATATAGAAGTCATCAAATGACTCACCCGCAACCATGATGAAAGAGTTGTACTGCTAAATTAATATTTATGTTTTAGCAGCTGTAACTCTGGTATCACCCTCATGTGCAGTCACTAGGGTGTCCCATGCTTCCTTAGAGGTAGAACAGAATGATATCCTCATAAATTTGTGTTCATTAATAGACATGAATATGGCATTTTGGCCTTTGTTATTGTTAAGGGAAATATGTTTCTCTTCTTTAGTGAATTCACTTAGTGACTTTCTAATCCTCACAGTACATCCTTCAGTGGCTAGATTAGTAGGAAAGGTGTAACCATTTTTAATAAATTCCCGAACATCATCTCCCAATATCCCTTGGATGAAGGCAACCATCCTTACCTTCCAGTAAAGAAAGTTGGTTCCATCAAAGAGAGGGGGCCTGGACAAGTTACCTAGTCTCTCAAATTTCTCGTCCATAATTTGTTTTCAGGAAATAATTTCAGAAACTCGAGATCTAAAGAATTTTTAAAAAACCAAAGCTCTGCTACCAATTGAAAAAAGTACCACTTAAGTCGTTTAACTCAAGATTAAACTATCTAAATGGCTCCGAACTGTTTGATGAAGAAACTCTTTTCTTAAAAAAAAATTAAACACAAGATGTGTAAACAGTATGAACAAGTTATTTAAAGTATAGGTTTACGAGTTTTTAAAACCAAAACTTATAAAGAACTTAAATTAAAATAGCCTTACGAAAGGGATGAGAGGAAGAGGGAGTATACAAGTAAAATTTTAACATGGTAAAACCCCGACCAATTGGGAAAACGTCCACGGAAGTCTCTACACCTCAAAAGTAAAAATTCACTAAAATAGAGTAACAGTTTACAAACTATATACCAATAAAGACACACAATCAGACCTAATTCCAAGTTCAGAAATATACCAACTCCTCTGGATTTTCTGACTTCTCCTAAGGCTCTGATGTTGTTGATGTTCTCTCAGCTTTGTAACTCCACTCCTTTTAGCTTTACGTTGACTTAAAAGTCCAAGATCTCAATACCAACACTTTTCAGTGTAGTAGTGTAAAGGTGTAAGTGGTGATGTGCTCTAAATCACATGCATGCAACTCACACACACTTAATTACAAATAGTATGCTAAACAAATTACAAACACATAAAAAATATGTAAATATTTCCAAAATCAGTTTAATTAAAACTATCAGACTTTTAATCTTTCAATATATCCACAGATCAAGAGGGAATCTTGCTATAAACACGAGCCAATATCCTAACCACTTTCTTATTTTGAAAATGTACAAACTATTTCACAAAATGTGAAAAATGTGAAAGTATAAATCCCCAATCAAGATCTTAAACCAGATGTAAGTCTGAATGTTCAAAGAAACTGAAATCATAAACTGTTTTATTGGTTTTAGGTTTTGAAAACATAACAGTTGAAAAAATCCAACAAAACTATGATTTCTCAAAATAAGAAATCAAAACAAAGAGAGATAAACGTGGAATGTATCACAGAACATCAATCTCAGTTTTCTATGAGAGAAAATGAGATCAAACAGTTGTGATTAAGTTGGAAAAGAGATAAAGGACGGAAGAGGAATGTTCTTCATACTCGCAAACTAACATACTCTCAGAAATATTTTCTCGTGAGATTCGGCCATAGTTTAGTTTAGGGTTTTCTATTTATCTCCTCTTCTTTTTTCTCTCTCTCTATCTCTTCTCTATTTATTTTCTCTCAAAGTTGAGGCAGGAAAAAGATTGTAATCGCAACACATAAGACATTTATTTATACTAAGCCATGAAAGCCTTTGGAACATCAAAGCAAATGGATGGTCACGATTAAGCCTCAGTTGATCAAGGTAAATTTGATGGTTAACATTGCACTGTAATTATAAAACCTCTTATTGGTTTAAATGAAAACATAGGGAGCGGGAAAAAACGCATGCAGGCCATAGATTAAATCAATCCAATGGTTTTTAATCAAGCATAGGAATGTGAGGGAAAGGAAACACACATAGAACCGTTATGAGATTAACACGTGTTTTTAAACTTTCAGAAATACGAATTGTACCCACACAATTATCAAGCGCATTTGGTTTCTACCCAAGAAAGGTTTAAACAGCTTAATGAAATTACAAAACAGCCCACAAACTTTTAAAAGCCAAATTTTAAATTCTAAAAATTATTTAAAAATCTTAGAAATTATTTTAAAATATCCCAAAAATTATGAAAAATCATTTTAAAAGGATTTAACTCACACGCCCTCATATATGAAGAATGCAATATTATATGCAATACATAAATGATCCTAGGTGTGGTGTTGGTGATTATACCTTCGGACTATTAGAGGAAGTCAAAATAAAGAGTCTGAAGGTGTAATACCCCGTAATTTTATTGATTTTTATCTAATGGATTAATTAATTAAATGAGAATTAATTGGATATTAATCCGGATTTAAATACTAACAAGACGCGAGTTGGTATATGATTATGATGATAATATTAAATATTACTGAGTATATATGGTAATAAGTGAGTATTGGAAATATTAAAATTATCGCGAGGCAGAAATACATCAATTTAGAAAATTAAGTTGGGACGCGCGTGTCAGTCGCGTCAGGAATGAATTTAATTAGTTTAAAAAGTAATTTATATTTTAACAACCGAATGGTCATTTTGAGTGCGTCAACGAGGGGTCGAGATAGTCAGAAAACACTAGTCGGGGGTTTAGTTTGGGTCCCGAGGCATTTTTAGGTCAAATCGGCAACCCAGAAGGGTATTTTAGTAATTTTAAAAATATAGGAGTTAAGACCCATGAATTTTAGAGGTTAATTATATATTATTAGAGAGGCCACTAAGGCCATTATCAGCCAAAAAACAAAAGAAGTGGGCTACGGGAGTTAGAGAGAAGTTTCAAAGAGTTCCAAAATAAACCACCACCCACCACCACCAATTGGGAAGGATTTATGACCGAAAAGAGGAGCGATTCAGCCTTTAATTACCAACAACAAATCAAAAGAAGAAATCTAAGGCAAGTGATTTGGTTTCATTAGTTCAATGAATATTTCCTCCATGCTTAGTGTAGAAATTTATGTTTGCCTTGAACGATTTGATGAAAAACCCAATGAATTTGATGTAAAACTCTAAACTTTGGTTAGGAATTATATTTAGATCTGTTCTGGACGAGTTCATTACCCCAAATATAAATTTTGATGATTTAAAAATGAATTAAAGAGGAGATTTATCAATGTTCTTGAAGAAAATAGAAAACTAGGGTTTTATTGAAGTTTTGATCCATATAATGCCAATGATTGATGATTAAAAGGTTTTGGAATGTTAACAATGATGTATTTTGGTTGTATGATGAGCCTATAACGTTAGATTAGATTTTCATAACTTGTAATGAAGTTTTGGGATAAGTTTTGGATTGAAAAACGAAGCAGGCCGTAGCCTATCTGGTGCGTTCGATCGATCGATACTCCCAGGTCGATCGATCGATCGAACACCATCGATCGATCGATACTCCCCGGTCAATCGATCGACCTTCCCAGAATCAGTTATATTTTTCCTTTGTTGAATTTTAACAATTTCGACCCTAGAGAATTATTGGTGGAGACTTTGTAAATACTCTTAGATTCAAGGAAGACCAGTAGACATATTTCTGAGACTTGAATTATAATTAGAGGTCAAATTTGGAATTATATTAAACTTAATAAGGCTCGATGAGTGTAATACTATTTGAGATTTAGAATTGATGAGTAAGTTTTAGATAGATGGATAACCTAAGGTAAATGGCATAAATGAGGACCTTAAGAATAGTGAATTTAAACGTGGGAGTAATAGGAGACCTGGTAACCTTTGTGGGTTAGGTTTTAGGTACTTGAAACTACGACGTGAGATGTGTCAGCGGTCTATATTATATATTATTCGGAGACTTAAAGATGTACAAATTGGAATAACGATATAGGAATGTAGAATATACCTTATTTATTATTTTAATATATCTAAGTGGTGTGATTGCTTAGTATATGGACTTATGTGTATAACATACCTACCATACTTCCTTGTGTGACTACAGGGGGATTTAGATTGGTACCTTAAGGACATAGTGCTGTGAATGACTTATTTGTGAGTTAATAAGTCAGCTGACCATGGGAGTGTAGGTATGTGCGTGACCCATGGGTATGTGAACTATGTTCTCCTCCATTATGTGTGATTGTTGCTTATTGAAACGGTTCTTGAGAAATTTGGAATATGTTATCCTTATGTACGTGATGTACCGAGATTCAATAGCAGAGTATGTATGCACCGCAGCTTAGCCTAGGGGTGCCCTTATTGTATATTTATGATGAGATTAATGTACTGGAAATTGAAATAGACTTCCTATTAAAGTGTAATTGTGAATACTTGGGACATTTTTAGTAGAGTTAAAAATGGGAAATTTATATAATAATTATATTAGGTAAATCGGAGAAATAAAAAGGAAGACTCACAGTTTATATTCAAATGTCTGGTATCGACCCTTATATTATATCATAAAGTCAGGGGGTGAAGTAGACTATTAATTAGTGACATAACTAGCATGGGTTACTGATATGTTAGGAGTGCACAATTAGTTAAGAGGTGAGGAACTCATGTGAGTGCACGTAACTAACATGTATTTTATATTCACTGTTTAATGTTATTAAACACTTGCTATATTTTTAAATTGTTTTCACCTCGAGCTCTGACCCGTTTGCTTTCAAATCTATTTTCTTGTAAAAACTTTTAGGTGCCCAGCCACAGGGACGCCAAGCTTAGGAGTTCCATTCCAGTGACGTACTGTAGCTGCTGTGGAAGTTACAGGACCTCGATAGTAGACGCCTCCACTTTCTACATTGACTCCATTTCAGATTTCTTCAGTTGGTAGGGCATGTCCCCCCACTTCTTTTAGAGACAGTTTTATCATACTCAGTTTATTTCAGTGTTGGAGTTAATTAATTAGTTATTCAGACTTTGTATTTGGTTTTATTCAGTATTTGGATTATTCAGAGGAGTGTTCCTCCAGACTCATTTTTATTCCATTATTATTCTATTGTGACTGTGATGTGATTGTGTTACCTTTAGCTCATAATTTAATTGTTTGCATGGTAATCTAAGTAAATTAAAATTGACATCTCACTTTTTAAAATATTAGGTGGCTAGTAATTGTTTAAATAAACGTTTTCGACGGTGATGCTATGAACTGAACCAACTTGACATTTTGTATTAATTTGAATAAAGGAGTAGATACTCGGTATTTAATTAGTCGGGGTGTCACAGAAGGCTTGTTGGTTTGAATGGGGTACGACTTAATATTTTCACTATTTCCAAACTAGATGAGCACATATATAATATAGACTCTATTGAGTCAAAGATATAGGATGCTTCAAATATTTGTGGTATATGAATGTTAAATTGGGTATATGAATGTAAATGTCAAATTGGATATATGAGTGTTAAATTGAAATGGGGTAATATGGATGTCAAATTGAAATTTGGTATATGAATTTGAATGTTAATTTGGGTATACGTGCACATATGCACACAATTTCACACATATTTACACGTAGATACACACATACACTCACACATAAACATAAACACAAAAACACCCATGCGCACATACTCACACGTGCACATATATATACACATACGCGCACACACATACATACCCACAGACATATACATATACTTTCACATAATTACACACACACACACACACAAACACACACACACACACACACACACACACATACACACACACACACACACATATATATATATATATAATATTTCACACAAATTTAGACATAGATACACGTGCACAAATATACTCTCACGTGCACACATACATATACACACCCATATAAACATACTTAAATGCACACACACACACACATATATATATATATATACACACATAAAAATATATAAACAATAGACTTTCAATGTTTTGGTATCTGATGAGATACATAAATTACATGCTTTGAATAGAGTCATTTGGTAACATTTTAGATTGAACAACATGTTAACACATTTTCTTATCATTCAATATGTGCATGAAATTGGAGAAAAATTTTACTTATCTTTTATTTTATGTAATTGTCTTATATATAGTTATAACTTCTTAGCTAAGATCTTGTGTCCGTGATCACCCCTTCCTTAAGTGGATGTTGTTGGGTTAAACACAAATTAGTGTAAGAGCTTGCACATTTGGTAGACATATAGTAATTTTAACATTAATTTAATTAAAATGAACTTAAATTGGACTTGTCCATACTTTGTGAATGAATATTAATGCATATATCTATTTGGTTAACTTGTTGTGGTTGTGTTCACTCCTTACTTAAGTGGTTGATGTTTGGGTGAACATAAATTAATGGAAGGGCTTGCACAATTGGTGGACATATGGTAATTTTAGATTTAATTTAATTAAAATGAACTTAAATTAGACTTGTAAATGCTTTCAAGATGAATATTAATGCATAAACCTCTTTGGTTAACTTATTATGGTCGTGTTCACCCCTTCCTTAAGTGATTGTTGTTTGGATGAACACAAATTAATGGAAGGGCTTACACAATGGGTGGAAAAATAGTAATTTTAGGTTTAATTTAATGAAAATGGACTTAAATTGGACTTGTTGTGTATGATTGATCGTTTAGAAAATATTAGTTAATTTATGATTAATTAAATACATTGCCTCAAGGACTCATATTGACAATCTCCTTCTGTATATTTTCTCAGGAAAAATGAGTCACGGAAGTAATTACTTTCAATAAGAGTATGAGAGTGTGCATTTTGACCGTAATAAATCATCTTTCATTAGTGCGCACCATATAGAGGAAACTCATATTTATAAGTAAGGAATAGGAAAATTGAACAATTTAATTACTTTATAAATTTTGGAGTTTATCTTTCGCAAATGTATTGGTTCGATCATATTTTGATTCTCTTGCCAAAATGTTAGGATAAGGCAGTAGAGTATATATTTTGGCTTCATAATCCCGACAGGGAACTAACATTGGTGACAATGTTAGAAAAGGTAGGAAAAAATATTCATCTATAGTGGATATCACTACGTAAAGAGATCATTCAGCCATATTATGATTTATAGTGACATATACGCATTAAAATGAGCTTAAAACCAAGAAGAAGAAGAAGAAGAAGAAGAAAGGATTCCGACTTCATGTCACGGACCTTTATATGTCAATCATAGATACGCTTCAACCTACTTGGCCGCACAAATTTATTTATAGATTTTAAAAAAGTAATACTGATTGGATGGAAATCAAACACATCGAGTATGTTTTAAAAGTTGTTCAAAACGTATATACACATATATAGTCGTGAACATAAATTTTGTACATTTATCATTATTTTTTTTTAAATGATAGGAAATGTCGAACGGGAACATAACTAATCAACCAAATAGTGGAACACCACCAACTGGGCGGTATCGAGAACCCCAACCTCAATTCTCACCACCTTAGAATTATTAATACTCTACTTTGCTAAAGATTCAGAATACCACTCCATCTACGAGTCATCAAGTCCAACAACCCCTTTTAATCCAATATCCCCACCTCCGGCTACCCAAGAATCCGAAGCAAACCCTAAGATTCCCATTGGGTTCTCGTTGATCGGGAGTAATCCTATCAGTAAAAAACCTGACATCCAAATTCTAAAACCCCGCTATATGTCTCCCAAAAAAATGATTGTGTTCATCGGGGGCTCGGACAACTGGAAGAAAGTTGATCCTTCCATAAAGGATAGCGTATAGGGACAACTTGGTAAGATTTTTGCATTCCCAATCGATTCAAAGAGAAAGTTTCTTTCTTAAGTAGCTGAACAATTGAAAATCTATCAAAGGAACCCTCTTAAAAAAATTATCGAAGGGGTCAATGAGTTATGATATTTTGGGTAAGAGATAAAGTTCCCCCAAATGTTCAAATGCCTACCGACCAATGGAATGACTTTTTGGAGAATGGGGTCAGGCAGGGAAAACTTATCGTGAGGAAGAAAGATAAACTAAATTGATCAAAGAAAGTTGTTGTCCATAAACTTGGAGAAAAATAATATGATGATTTGAAGGATGACTGGGTGGACAGGACCAAGGGGACTCCAAAAGAAGGTAGAGACACTAATCGGGTCAATTTGTACTTGCATGTTCGATGAAAAAAGGGCCAATCAATTTTCAAAAAAATATGACTCTGATGAGTTTGAATTTAATTGTCATACATATACATGTTATAATAAAATAATGTCAAAATCATAGTCCTAAATATTATATTATATTACAGGAAATGATACAAGGCATGTCAAGGAGTCAGACAGCTCCCTCTTCTTATTCTTCAGGAATAAGAAAATTAAAGGTTCACAATATGAAACAACTTCTCCCTTAAAGTAACACATATGAACATAAAGGAAAATAATAAATATCATGCGATGTGAAGTGAAACGGAAATAATAAACAAAGTCAACAACACAAGCATAGATAATCCAAATTATGAGACAAATGATACCAATGTAAACAATGGAACGGGTGATACTACTTTAATCATATAAAATGCCAATTAGGTACAAATATGAAGCATATGAAAACATGGAATAAATGAAACAAAAATACTATAAACACACATATGATGAGGACACACATGAATATATAAGTATTAAACAACCACAAGAGACACATAAACATAAGCTTTCCATACTCGTATGGCATAAATGTGTCTACACCAAATGAGGTACGGAGTGAAGGGTGTGAACTAGAGAATAAAAAAATATTCCCCAACCACTCAATATAGTCCAAGGATTTCTATTTTATCGCATTAATGTATCAAACTTAAATTTAGCCTCAAGTGAAAAATAATGTGAACACAAAATGAACAAACATATTAAATGCACACTAGCTAGAAAATATTGATTATTCTCAAATCAATCGCATCAAATATTAATAATTGACTAGGTCTCATTATGAAAATCCATTGATCTTAAACTTATAACACCCCCAAAATAAACATATTCATTTTTTTCTCTTTTCCTTTTGAAGATATCACTTTTGGTGATAAATTCTAAACTTGGCCTTGGCATATCTCTTTCTTTTTCTCTTTTTAATTCTTTTCTTTTCAAAGGCTCTTGCCAATGTTGGCCTTTTATGCAAATGATATTTCTTCCCTCGTGATCCTTTCCCATTGCACACTCATATTTGTTATACTAAAACATACTCACTAACAATGGTTCTTACCTGCACAAATCCACTAGACAAACATATATGTATATGATAAGATTGATAAGAGAACACCTCACTTAGCTCATGTAAGATAAGCAGTTCAAATACAAAAGAGATCATGTAAGTGTGTCCGGAGGCATATACTTATATGAATCCATTAAGGAAAATAAATTTGAATAAGTCCATGCAAGCATGATTAAGAAACAATCCAAAGCACTGTAAACCATGAATATATGGGTATAAAAATTTTTTTTTTTAAATGGCCTCAAACATTTAAAAAACTTTAACACCCAAAACGAATCCAAGGATCAAACATAATATACATCCATACCCTATCGAGATCCCATGGAATAAAGACGAAACTCGAAATAATGACAATGTCACTTTACTTGGCCACAATAGCCTTCAATGTTCATCATAGGCTTGAAGGGAAAACTGAACTCAAATCCTAACCTATGACTCAAATGGTTTTGTCCAAATGAAATAAATCCAATATAAAATAAAAAAATTGAATTGATGTAAAAAAATTCCTTAGACTAAGGAAAGATTTCAAATTACGATATCCAGGAAAGCTTAGTAAGGTCTCAGTAATTGCTTACCATAAGTGTTATATGCTTGTCGGGTATGAACATGAATGTGGAGTTCGCCTTTATGGAGGGAATCTTCATATTGTGTTATTCCTTATATTAAATTCCTCTTCTTCATTACATAAGTTATACAACATTGGCGTTCAACTTTTGGCTACGAATCGATATCCTAGGCCAAGGTTTGTGGCCTTACTGAAGGCCACCTCGAATGTTAGTGGGTGATTCCAGTCGTAGCTTTAATTTCATTAAACATATTTGGTCTTCTAGTCAGTAAGACTAAGGTTTGTACTCTATAGGTATGAACTCCCTCAAGTTTATAAAGGAGTATTCAGACTATTTGTCATATTCTATTTGAGTTTTGCTTGTTTCCCATAGCTGGATTTTATTATTCGGTTGTTCTCTATATATAGTGGCATTTTTAGCATAATGTTGGATGTGGGGTAGGACAGGTATCGATGATAAATTTTGGTAACTAAGGCTTTTATTCGAGAGATGATATTGTAGGGTTTCATGAACATCCTAATGTCAATTAGTCGCATGAATTATAGTGTTTTTATTATGTAAGTGCAAAATTTGAAATTGCTCATTTTATTTTTATTCGGCTTATCTAGCTACACTCCACTGCACCTTCATGATTGTTATAAAGTCTTTGAAGAGAAGAATCATTGGTGAAATTTGCAAGATTGAAGATTGGTTATCATAACTTTAACTAAGAAGAGTTATGTGGTGGTTTGGTAAAGCTTAAAATGTTTTTAGAAGTTTCCAAAATATTTTTTAAAAGGATCTTTAAGAATTTTGAATTTTTCTAGCTCGTTAGAATGACTTGACATGTCATTCGAACGAGATGCAGTTAATTGTTAGAATAAGATGCCCACGTTCGAATAAGATCCAAAGCATCACCTTTTTTTTCATCTTTGGAATGGCATTTGAAGTATCGTTGGAAGTCGTTCGAACAAGATTAAGTACATCGTTCCAACAAGGTGGTAATTCGTTCGAACGAGTACGGGTGTTTTTGTATTTTAAACAAATCTGACGGAATCTTTTATCCCTATATCCTTGTAACAACTTTTCCTATAAAAGGAGATATGGGTTTGCATTTATTTTGAAGCCTTTTTAGAGTCTTTTTGTGATCAAACTCTACCAGTTTTTCATCCAAACCCCTTGGATCTTTTAGGATCACTTTTTCAAAATAAGAACAAAACAATAAAAAATTCTAAACCCTTGTAGAGAATTTCTCTATTGCTGATTTGTGGAGTTGAGGCTCTACTACTGAAGAAGAATAAGGTAATTTCATATTCCAAAGGTTGATCGATGGATATCGAGGAAAGATTTGCTTCCTGTGAGCGGTTCCATACTGCATCATTTTATGTTGAATATTTTAAGACTCTTGGGGATTATACTTAACGAAGTTTATAAGTCATTACGTGTATATCTTATCTTTAACAATATTGAATTAAAGATTTTTCCCTAAAGGGATTTTTCCTCTATTTCTTCTTCTTCTTGTTTGGTTTGGAGATTTAGATTGTTTTTATCTTTACAAAATCCTACATGTTCACTTTTAATTATATCAAGATAATATTTGATAAAAAAAATGAATCTTTATGTGAGTACCGTAAGATACAAGTAAATCCATATAACTCTTGATTTCTCAATTTGGTATCACAGCAGGTTACACTAATTTATTATGTGATGTTAATTTTGGGATTATGTGGATAATTTGTATAATAAACTGTTTATTTTTTATGGGTCAAATTATGCATATTGTAAAGCTCCAATGAGGTCGACAATGAAGTCGAATGACGAGCGAGTCTGGCTTGTTTTTGAAAGAGGGTGGAAACCACCTACTTTGACAATGTCGTAAGTCTTAAACATGTCACTTCCTAGAGAGATGATGATTTTAAATGGAGTAATTTTAACTCTTGAGCCTTGAGTGCAATTTTTAGTGTAGTCAATCCCAATGAATTTCGTCGAATTATTACGTGCATCATAAGGAAGCATGGGATACCCTCCAACTCACTCGTGAGGGTACCATTGCTATGAAAGCTTCCAAGATAAAAAAATCTAACCACACAATTTGAGACTATTACCATGCTATAAACTGAGACTTTTAATGAGTTTTATGCACGTTTATCTGATATGGTCAATTCTAGCTTTAATTTGGGTGAGATAATTCTTGAGACGAGAGTTGTGAAAAATATTTTGAGATCCCTCCGTCTCATTTTATATCTGAAGTCAAGGTGCTTAATTCGTTGGGAATTTTAGATACGCTAAGGTTAGAAGAACATGTAAGAGACCTATATGTTCCCCAAAATTTAAAACATGAAAGAAAAAGGCATTTCTTTGAAAGCCCAAGCTAAAAAAAAAGAGGAGGTCTCTTCTGACTCCGAATTTGATCTTGATCTTGGTGTTCTTACCCTTTTTGAAAAAATGTTCAAAAAAATTCCCAAGCTAAGAGGAGAAAATTCTTTCAAAGAAAAGAAAGGTTTCTAGAAAGATAAAAAATTTAAGTCGGACAAGAAAGGATTTTTAAAAAGCGATTGGAGATTACCATAAAAAAGACGAGGAGACATGATATGAGTGCGAGGGTAAGGGTCACAAAGTCCACAAGTGTGCTACGAGACTAAGGAGACAAGGCAGAGGCAAAGCCACCTAAAATTCCCCTCATAGCAATAGTGATATCTAGTCGATGGATTCCAGGAACGAATCACTGCATGAACATAAATTCACCATGTTCATTGCCAGATATCTTAGTACATCCAGTACGTCTCACATCAATGAGTACATTTCTAAACATGATGGCTTCGATAATGATCCTAGTCATTCTAGAGAGGGTGAGGGAGAAAGTGTCCTCCGTCAAGCCTACATCGAGCTTTACTCCGAGTCCTTTAAAATGAAAAAGTAAAATAAAAATTTGGTTCCTAGGGTGTTATTACTAGAGAAAGAGTTGAAAGAGTCCAAAGAGAGTGAGACCTCGCTGATAACTTCTTTACGAGAGAGAGTTATTTTAGTGGAAAGGAAAAATGGTGACTTGATCAGTAAAGTTAGTCTTACGAGAGATCTTTAAGCTTCATTGAATGCTCGTGAGAAACTTGTGGCCCATGTCTCCTAACTTGAGGAATATCTCAAACGTGATCGGTGTGACACCCCTCCTAATAAAATACTTGATGATCAGTCCTATACCAAATTAAAATAGGAATCCCAGTTGGTTCATCCTTAGCATCATTGTCGAAAACCTTTTTAAAACTTACTAACCACCTAATATTCCAAAAAGTTGGCGCCAAGTTTTATCTTTTTAATTAACAACGAAAAACATGCGAAAAGATAATATGAGTCATACACCACGATTGAATTAAATCAACTGAATAAATAATAAAATACGTGCCAAATAAACCATCGGTTGCCAAAGTAAATAGTCCAATACAAACATTCCACACCTGAATAAATAAATCTGAAAACTACAACTAAAAATTCTGGGCAACATGCCCTAAATAAAACTGAAACTGATAGATGATTCCTACTCTGGGAATGAATGAACAATGCGTCTAATCCAAGCTCCTGCTAGCATCCACATATGCCACCGCTCTGGGTCCCTGGAATAGAATATCAATCCTGGTGTCTCTGTGGCTGGACACCTAAAAGGTTTTGAAAATAATTTTATAGCAAGGGTTAGAACCCAAAACATTTTGAAAATATTTATCAAGTGAATTAACTGCAGTAATAAAAAAATATATGAATGTGCTTCATATTTATGTTAGTGTCGCACTATCTTGAGGACATACTCACCCCTCCACTAATGTGCACACCTAACGGTTACCTTAACCCCACCTAGTTGTACTACCCCGTCCAACTAGTCCTGGGGAAATCTCCCCTTGTCATACTACTCTAACCCGAGTATAATAATTCATGAGTTATAATTTATCTCCCCAACTAACTTAATTAATTCCTTTTAAATAATATTATATAATCGTGACACAAGTTATATAAAGTAAGTACATTACACACTGTATTATGACCCGCATATAATATTACATCTCATCATATATGTACCTTTACTAAAACATCCACACATAATTCATATGTATATCCATCCCTCTGAGTATACCCTCACAAGATGATTCCCTCTAAAGTGCTATCTCAGTAGGTGTGCTCATATAACCCAACTCCCCAAGTTGGAATCGCTTACCAACCTG
The DNA here is from genome assembly GCA_949130495.1 of Sambucus nigra. NCBI lineage: Eukaryota > Viridiplantae > Streptophyta > Magnoliopsida > Dipsacales > Adoxaceae > Sambucus > Sambucus nigra. The sequence continues at coordinate 315,618,960 of OX422215.1, read as the reverse complement.
GCCCAAAAATATAAACGTAGTGGAAGCGGTCATATTCCTTCCCTAAAAGTGAGATAAACCCCTCACCCATATACCGGACGCTATGACCTGGGGATATACTCACCCTACGCCTCAAGCTAGGGGATTCACCCACTTTGCGCAACCTCACTTGATGGCACTAGAGTATATAACTTAAATAAATATCTAGTCCCTGAGATTTTATAGCACACACAAAGTACACACATGTATATATATACTATCACCACACCGTATATATATATATATAATATAAATTCCGAATTTACCGTGTACTAAAACCAGTAACACTAGCCTATATATTTCCGAGTCTATGGTCCGACTCAAATTTAATTAATTCACTCCTTAATAATTTATTTATTTCCCGAGTCTACACTCCGATTCTAATTTAATTAATTTACACATTAATTAATTATTACCAATCTGAGTCTATGATCCGATTCTAATTTAATTAATTTACACATTAATTAATTATTACCAATCCGAGTCTATTGTCCGACTCTAATTTAATTAATTTACACATTAATTAATTATTACAAATCCGAGTCTATGGTCTGACTCAAATTTTAATTAATTTACACATTAATTAATTTAATACTTGGTCACCTAACCATTATACTCGGACTCGCTCACTTGGCCCGTACCACCGTTAATACCCGATTCTATATTTTTTCCCATAACTAATTAATTATACCTCGATTCCTTTAATAATGTAGTGCCACTCAACTACAATATCCCAACCTTTTCCCTCGGTCCAAAACCAATACCTACGAATTAATTCCCAAAATTTAATCATCCCGTGACATACAATTATCACCCTCCTAAACCCAATTATATCCCCTTATAATTGTTAAGGAATATGTGCCACATATGAATTTATCACTACATAAAAGTAGGGGATTAAATCCTAAATTAATTTCCCTTATATATATATATATATAAAAAAAAAAACAAGCCGAACTGCCAAAATTCCGGGACCATCGATCGATCGATCAGGTCAGCATCTTCTTTGTTTCTGTCTTTCCTCCATTGATGAAAATTCTGAGGTTTTAAACCTTTGATACAACCTCCAATAAAATTATCCACCAACATATACTTGTTTAACTTAGATCCTACACATCACATGGACCTTAAGACATAAAAATTGCTCAACCTATTTCATAACTACCGAAACGGGTTTTCCATTAATCTCAATTAACTTTGTTTTACTATCTAACTTCCAGATTCAAATTTCACCATTTCATATTCCGGGTTTCTCATTCAAATCAAATATCTATACTCAGAGATATGTAACACACTTAATTCTTACTTTGAATCTCATTCAAGTGTTCCATTAACAAAAAATCCCTTTGGTACACATTAATACCCAAAAACGGGTTTTAATTTACACATCACTAAAATTTGAATTGGATATCACAATTTAAACATCACAGCAAGTTAACCACTTCCCTCTAATTGTTCGTAGAGTCTGATCCGTTGGCGTAGAGAAGATGTTGATGGCGAGCACTCTACTTTATCCCTCAATTTGACTCCAAAAAGATCCCCAATTTGCTTATTGAATTGTTTCCTCTGTGTCTCTCTCAAACCCTAGGTTTAGAATTGTTAACTGTCGTTCAACACTTCCCCAATTAGGTTTAAAAACCCTTAATCCCGTTTTAGGTCATACGGGCCTAATTAAAATGGCCCAAATCATCCCGTATAGGACCGGCTATGCTAAAAAATGACCTGAGATCGAATTACTACCCTCGGGCACTCTTTTCTGACTATCTCGGCCCATCCGGACTCAACCGCGCACTCAGAATTATCATCTGAAACACTTTATAACATTCTCCAATTTTGACCTCAAAATGCGACACACGAAATTTTGAACAATTAAACTTAAGGTCGCCAAATATAAATAATTCTTCCCACTCAAATAAATTCTCCAAATCATAAATTTAAGTTTCTCCAATTAAAATATTTGTATTTCCCCCAAAAATAATTAAATTTTAAATCCTCAAAATTACGGGGTGTTACACTCGGGAAGTCAACGTTACTATTGAGGATACATCAAAGTAAGTTAGGAAGATATTCCTCGATCCGGCTTTAGGATAAATCAAAGTATCTCTCTTTCTCTCTCTCTCTCCCTGTACAAGTAATAATACTACTTACACCCCATCCCTAGACCCATATTATTGATGTAAAAAATTAGATTTGACCTAATTATTTTACTCACAGATGAAAATGAGTAAAGAAATAAGATAATAGATTTTTAAAGTGGTTCAGCCTTAAGAGAATGGCCTACATCCACTGTTTTTGTATTACTGATGGTTTTGCCTGGAATTCTCGATAAATGATTTTACCAAGAGATTCAGCCTGTCCCTCTAATGGGGAGATTACAATGTATTTATAGCCTTGAGGCTGTACATGTGAAAGAATAATGCATAGCTGTCTAGTAGGCGTATATATCTGTATGATAATAACTATACATTTAATGCGCAGTTATTTTTCGGTCTTCCTTGATGCGTACTCCACAAGTATTTGAGTTGCGCCGATCGACTTAGTAGCTCGAACCGCCTAAGTAGCTCGACACGCTTGAGCTACTCGGGGCCCTTGGGCTCCTCATTTCTTTTTAGTTGCTCGATGATTTTGAGTTATTTGGAGTATAGTAGTTCCTCGGGGGTTTGAATAGCTCGGTATAAACATTTACAGTTGCCACCCAGGATGACACGCATCTTTAAATAATAGGTCCATATCAGCAGAGTAAATTTGGTATCAACAGAAGCCCCCAATGTTTCACAGTTCGAGGTTGAGGAGGAGTGTGGAATATTCTTCTCGAAATATGGCGGGATTAAATAGTCATCCTGAATTTTAGGAGTGTTTTCCTTGTATTTATTTCTTCTTTGAATTCATAGAATCAGACTTCACGAATATTTAGAATTTTTCTAACTGCTTTCGGTTTTCGGGCCCTTTTTCTCTTTTTAGGCGTCGGTAACGCAAACGTTTCTCTTTGTAATCATTATTTTTACCCATTACCAAGGTAAGGTATTTAAGCGCTACAAAAAATCCTATCGTCTTTTACTTTTTCAAATCTGTATCTTTGAACCATTCATTTCTTCTCTATCTTATGCGTTCGTTTTCTTCCATCGTTCATTGTCAACTGATTCGCTCCTTTCCTGTAAGATTTTCTTCCTTTTCTTTTATTTACTTTGTTCATCATAGTTTACCTTGTTGAAAATCTTAACAAATTTTGCTCTGAATTTTCAATTCCTTCATGGGTCATATTGGAAGAACTTTCTGAACCTTCTAACTATTTTTCTTTGGCTGAGGGACATTGGTTCCCAAGTCTCTTTGTGGCCGAATGTGGCTTTTCTTTTCCTCCAAATCCTTTATGTTTGGAATTCTGTCAGTATTTTGACGTTGTACCTGCAAAAATAGCGCCAAATACCTGAAGAATAGTTAATGGAGTTCATAGGTTGAACCAACTCCATGGAACCCGTTTAGGGATTCCAGAGACAATGTATTGCTACAGATGGGTTGTTAGCGATAGTACTTTTTATTTGAAAACTAGGTTTTTGAATAGGGCATTAGTTGTCAATCTTCCTGATGCCAATAGGGATTATTTTGAACATGGAGTGGTAATGAAAAATTGGCAACATCCTCCATTAAATGGAGATGATGTATATCAAGGTCCTAGATGTCCTCCTTATGGCAATGGGATAGATTATTTTTATTTTTGTTATATTTTTAAAATTATGTTTTCTTCATGTTTGATAAAATGCTTCACTGATATTTGATTTTTGATTATTTGCAGTAGACAGCAAGAGAAAGTCTCCCAAAGAAGATGAAGTTAATTTAAGACACTTGAAACTTATCTGGAGCTTACACAAATCCGTAGCTGACGACATATCAGATCAACCTCTTATTTGTTGCAGTACAAGAGCTATACTTCATCCTTCACTGCTCGTCCAGTGGTGGTTGACATCGACCAAGTACCAACTTCTGAAACTAGTGTGGAAGGTTCCTCCCCTAAATTGAATATTCCCCTTAGTAATATAATGAAGAGAAGAAGAGCTCCTACCTTCTTTGATAAATCAGACTCTGCCAATATGGAGGCAAAGAAAAGCAAACAAAATGTCCCAGAAGAAGGGACGAAAATTATTGATGCGCCTCCTCCTGCTGCTACCTTGAAAGTTATTGAGAAGCCCCCGATGGCTCCGAGCAAGGTTGTTTCAATCTCTCCTCAGAGTGAGGTTATCGTCATATCTCCAACAAAGACATCGTCTTTAGTTGAAACTGTTCCTTCTCCCCCGAGGAGATTGAAGAAAGGTTCGACTGAGATACCTGTTGGGCCTGTCCTTCAACCTTTAAATGTTGAAAGTGGTGTTCCCACTTTTGTTCCTCCGACCTCTAGCATGGGCTCTGTGAAGTCTTGGATTATCCCATAAATCCAAGTTATTTAAGACACTCTTCCTCGTGACAGGGTCACTGCTTTGGCAGCTCAACATCTTGCCTCAGTAAGTATTACTAGTCTAAGTTTTCACTTTTCACTGATATGTCCCTGTATTGACTCAAAATTATTTCTTTCGTCAGCTGGTAATATGTTTCAACAGTATTCTGAAGAAGGATGAGGCTATTAAAGCTTCAAGCTCCTCGAAAGGTGTAGAGGAAGCTTTTATTGGTTTAACTCGGTCCTTAAAGGATTCTCGTAAGAAGTATGAAGAAGATAAATTATCTTGGGAGAAGCAACTCAAATCCATCGAGCAAGAGAGAGATCTAACTATGGAGGCCTCCCAGGAGTTAGATAGGAAAATGAAAGAGTTTGATAAGAACAATAAAGAGCTTGAGGAGAAACTCAAGAATGCTGAAGAGCTTGAGAATAAGCTCAAAACTGCTGAAGAAGAAGCTGGTAGACTTCGTGAGGTTGATCGCCAGAAGGGAGAGGTGGAAGGGAAGTTAAAAATTATCGAGGAGCTCCTTAGGGAAAGGACCTCCTCGGAGAAAGAAAAAAGGAAAAAAGCTGTCAAAAAATCGTTCAATATTGGTTGGGATAAGGGCTGGAACAATAGCTTGGCTGCCATAACTTCGCAAATGGAGTATGCCAGGCTCAAGTACTTTAGGTATGGATGGGTTACTGCTTTGAAAGAGATGAAAATTGCTGAGAATTTAGAATTGTTCCAGCAACACATTCACGGCCCTCTTCCTTCTCCTAGGGAAGAAGAAGAGGACGAGGCTGCCTCAGAGGAATCTTCCATGATGACTGGAGATCAAGTTCCTCCTATTCCAGTTGTTCAAACTTTCTATGAGCAACTTCAGCCCACCAGTACCTCAGTCGAGCAGCTGCCACTATCTTTCAAGCAACCAACCTCCTCATCCTAGCCTTCCAAGGAAGTTATAAAACACAAGGAGAAGGTGTAAAGTTGCTCGGGTTTTAATTTTGTTATTCCTTTTGAATGTAACCTTGAGCTTTGTATTTACCTTTTGATGAATAAAAATTTGAACTTTTGGTTGTTCATATCATCTTTCTTCTTCTTGCCCTTTCTTTATCATTATTGATCCTGTTTATGGCTTCTCTTTGCTAGTTTATGGCCAGGATGGAGCTATTATCGGCTCATGACATAGACTTGATGAAGAAATGCAATGACTACTTCAAAGCTGGTCATGTAGATCTGAATGAGGCTTACCAATAATCGACATCCTCGGATTAAGTGTTTTTGACCGAGCAGTTGAGGCTTACCAATATTTGAAGTGCTTGCTCGACTGAGTTGTTGCCAATAATGTAGCTTATTATGAGATGATTGAGGATCTTCAAGGAACTATAGAGGAACTCCAGCAGTGGTACAAATAGTCCTCCCTACTTTTGCACCAAGGGTACGAGAAGAAATATCAACAGTTAAATGCTGAAAAAGGGTATGATAAATTCATCGCTGCCTACGAGAAGAAAGAGAGCATTCTAAAGCTTGAGGTTGAGGAGCATAGGCAAATCGCTAAACTATTGGAGGAGGAAAATAATGTTTTGCAAGCGGAGATATCCCGACTAAAATCTACAGCATCTTCCTCGAGAACTTTGGTCCATGTCAATGACGAAGGTTTCTCATTTGTGAAAGTAGAGAACGCCAACTTGCGAGATGAATTGGAAACTTTGAAAAGAGTTGGACCTTCTACCTCTACTCGCGGATGAGCAAGATCTTCTTCTCAGGGATGAGCAAGGGCTGGTAGGATCTCTATTGAAGATGCAAGAACTCAAGAAGCTTTGGAAAATAAGGAAGTTCAATTGATGGCAAAGAACCAAGCTTTAGCAGAGCTGTCTACGAAGAATCTGAACCTCAGCGAGCAACTTTTTACACAAAGCTCTGCCTTGGAAAAGAAGGACATCCTGGTGAATAATATCCACAAGCAACTGGAGAGGTTAACTTACCAGTTCTATAAACAGCCCAGAGAGTTTTGGATGGTTGGTTACAATGAAGCACTCTGCTATCTTGATGCTCGTTTAGAACAGTCTAATAATAAAGGGTACAAACAGGGATGGTTGAATGCTCTTTGTGTTCTAAAATTCGATAGAGGTCATTTTTTATGGGATTACTACACTCCTGGAGTTCTCGATCTACCTGTGCCTCCTTTCAAGCTTGACCTTAGTTAGATTCCAGCCCGGGCCATTCCTCGTGTTCTAATATCCAAGTATCTTGATGACTATAGTCTCCATTCAAACTTTGAAATATCTCGGCCAGAACATCTTCTTGATCATCCTTCTATAATGAACGTCAGAATGTTATAAGATCTAAACCTCATAAATTCTCCTTATAGTCTTGATGATCCTCCAGCTGGGGTAGACCCTGTGTCAAAGGCAGAGGGAAAGAAACCTATAGAATAGGGTTTGTTTATGTAATGAACTTCATTCACGTAATCTGCAATTTGTAATTTGTTCTGGTTTTAATGAAGAGATCTTTAGTTTTCTTTGCAATTTTAATTGTTATTGGTTTGGAAATATTTTATGAAATATCTCTTTTATTTAATGACGAATACGCATGTATATCTATAAAAAAAGACAAAAATGTCCTGTGTTATTTTAAATTACCGACCAACCAGAGTTGGTGGTCATTTGCTTCCCGACCAACTTAGAGTTGGTGGTAATTGATTTGCCGACCAATCGGAGTTGGTGGTATTTGTTTCCCGGCCAACTTAGAGTTGGTGGTAATTGATTCCTGACCAACTTAGAGTTGGTGGTAATTGATTTGCCGACCAATCGGAGTTGGTGGTAATTGCTTCCCGACCAACTTAGAGTTGGTGGTAATTGATTTACCGACCAACCGAAGTTGGTGGTAATTGCTTCCCGAACAACTTAGAGTTGGTGGTAATTATTTCCCGACCAACTTAGAGTTGGTGGTAATTGATTCCCGACCAACTTAGAGTTGGTGGTAATTGATTTGCCGACCAACCGGAGTTGGTGGTCATTACTTCCCGGCCAACTTAGAGTTGGTGATAATTGATTCCCGGACAACTTAGAGTTGATGGTAATTGATTTGCCAACCAACCAGAGTTGGTGGTAATTGATTCCCGACCAACTTAGAGTTGGTGGTAATTGATTCCCGACCAACTTAGAGTTGGTGGTAATTAATTTGTCGACCAACCGGAGTTGGTGGTCATTGACTTGTATAGTGTGTAGCACTGATATTCCGAAAATATTTTAACGAACAAAGAAAATGGGAAAACCTCACTTTATTCATATTGAAGAAATTTTATTACATAGAAATTTCAACTACTGATAATACTTTCGAAGATGCTCTGCATTCCATGCATTCTTGAATTCTTCTCCTTGCAAGGTTTCAATCATGTATGTCCCTGGACGAACAAATTATGTCACTCTGTAGGGTCCGTGCCAGTTGGCTTCTAGTTTATTATGCTTTTGGATGACTTTCTTCAACACATAATCCCCTTCCTTTAAATCACATTTCTTGACTCTTTTATTGTAGAACGAAGCTGTTCATTGTTGATATGCGGCATTTCTTATAGCTGCTTCTTCTCTGACTTCTTCTAGCATATCTAGATCTAATCTTCTCATCAAATCACTAATAGGGGAATTGAAATTAACTACCCTATGTGTAGGTAGACCTAATTCAACAGGTATGACAGCTTTATTCCCAAATGCCAGCATGTATGGGGACTCTCCAGTTGTTGTTCGTGGTGTGGTGTGATATGCCCAAAGCGCAGACTGTAGCTCATTAATCCAATTTGCCTTTGCATCATCCAGTCATTTTTTCAAGCCATTTAGCAACGTTCTATTTGTCACCTCAGTTTGTCTATTGCTTTGGGGATGACCTGGTGCAGAATGGACCTTCAATACATTCGATTGTTGACAATATGCAGCGAATTCTTTATTATCAAACTAGGTTCCATGGTCAGTAATGAATGCATGTGGGAGGCCGTATCTGTAAATTATATTCTTCCAAATAAATTGATAGACTTTGTTGTATGTCATTTCAATGAGGGGTTCAACTTCCACCCATTTAGTAAAATAATCCACTGCGACCACTAAATATTTAAATCTTCCTTTAGTTGTTAGTAGTGGTCCGACCAAGTCTATTCCCCATATAGCGAATGGCTAAGGGGAGGTTATGGGTGTTAACAATGCCTGAGGAGTTCTTCGGATGGACGAGAAGCGTTGGCATTTGTCACATTTTTTAGCATAAGCTGCGCAGTCAGCCCTCATCGTCGGCCAGTAGTATCCCTGCGTGGTTATCCTTCGTAAGAGCGTTGGACCAGCTACATGGGCTCCAAAATACCACTCATGAACTTCTTCGATCAAGTCTTTCACTTCGGAGGGATGAACACATCTTTGTAGCGCTGCTATAACTCCTCGTCTATATAAAATACCATTGGTTAGTACATAACGAGCAACTTTGAACTTTAATTTCTTAGCTGCGAGTTTGTCAATTGGCAAGGTTCCCTCTTTAATATAGGACCTGATGGGATCCATCCATGATGGTCCCAAATTAAGAGCAATGAAGTTCATGACCAGATCTTTGTCTATTCTCCGACCAGCTAGAATCTCTATTGGGATTGTTCTTCATAGCTCGGTGCGTGTGGCTGATGTTAATCGGGCTAGTGCATCTGCTCTTGCATTCTCTAGTCTTCGTACTCTGACCAGTTGAACAACAATAAAACTTGATACCAATTCCATTGCTTTCGCTTGGTACTTGATCATTAATTCTCCCTTTGCTGCATATACTCCAAGAATCTGATTTACGATCAACTATGAATCGATGAATACAACAACCTGCTCTGCCTTCATCGTTCTGGCTAGACTTAAACCTGTGATCATTGCTTCATATTCGGCCTCATTATTAGAAGCTTTAAATTGAAAGCGCAGAGCATACTCCATATCGACCTCATCTGGGCTTTTCAAAATAATCCCTGCTCCACTACCTGCATTGCACGAAGAGCCATCTACATACAAATTCCATATGGGTAACTGATCATCAAGTTTTTAATCGGATAAAATTCCTCGGTGGAATATTTATTGCTTTTTTATATCCTCCTCTAGCACTTCTTGTTGCTCGTCTACCATCTTCTCTTGCTCGTCAACCAACTTAAGTTGGTTGGGGTTTAAATTTGATGATCGTGTAACATCCACAGGCTGGTCGGTATTCAACTTCTCCTCTTCAGAGGTGTCAAGATAGGTGAACTCTATGATAAAATCTGCCACTGCCTGCCTTTTAAGCGACGATCTAGTCTCATAAAATATATCATATTCACCAAGTTCTACTGCCCAGTACATCAATCTCCCTGATTTTTCTGGGTTATGAAGAGCTTGCTTTAACGGCATATCAGTAAACACGACTATGGTATGAGCTTGGAAATATGGCCTCATTCTTCTATTCGCTTTGATCAATGCTAGTGCCAACTTTTCCAGTCTTGGATATCTGATCTCTGCTCCTTGGAAGGCCTTGCTAGTGTAATAGATTAGTTTTTGTACTCCATCCTCCATTCTTATTAACGCCGAGCTCACTGCGTTTTCCGAAACTGCTAAATACAAGTATAGTCTTTCTCCCATCACTGGTCTGGATAATAATGGAGGTGCTCTCAGGTATTTTTTCAACTCTTGAAAGGCCTTCTCGCATTCATCATTCCATTCAAACATTTTTCAGAGTGTTTCGAAGAATGGGATACATCTATCAGTTGCTCGTGACACAAATATATTAAGTGCTGCAACTCGCCCTGTGAGACTTTGCACTTCCTTCTTCGTCATTTGAGATCGTAGCCCCAATAGAGCCTTGATCTTTTCAGGGTTCGCTTCAATACCTCGTTGGTTGACAATATACCCGAGAAACATGTCTTCTCGTACTCCGAATGTGCATTTGGTAGGGTTCAATTTCATTTGATATTATCTATTTGATCAAAGGTCTGGCCTAGATCAATTAGATGATTAGTAGCTTTCTTGCTCTTCGTCAGCATATCGTCAACATAAACCTCCATATTGTGACTGATTTGCTCTGCAAACACCTTATTCATCAACCGCTGATACGTTGCACCTGCATTTTTAAGTCCAAAAGGCATAACATTATAACAATAAATTCCCCTTGGGGTGATAAAAGAGTTACTCTCCCTATCTTCAGGCTTCATTTTAATTTGATTGTAACCAGAATAGGCATCCATGAAATTCAACAATTCGTGTCCCGAGGTAGCATCCACCAATTGATCAATTTGGGGCAGAGGGAAATGATCTTTTGGACAAGCTTTATTAAGATCAGTAAAGTCCACACAAATCCTCGACTTGTTGTTTTATTCTTTACCATCACCACATTAGCTAGCCAATTAGGATATTTGACATCCTTAATAAAACAGGCTTTTTAAAGCTTCTCAACCTCTTCTTGTATAGCTTGGTTCTTTTCAGGGCTGAACACTCTTTTTCTTTGCTTCACTAGCTTGATTTCCTTGTTCACATTAAGCTCGTGACATAGAAAAGTCGGGTCTATCCATGGCATGTCTTCGTGGCTCCATGCAAAAGTTTGTTTCTTGCTTCTCAAGAAAGCTATCAATTCCTGTTTTAATGGGGCATCCAACGACGCACCGATTTGAGTTGTTCGTTCTGGGTGTTCGTCGTCCAGAATGATATTTTCAGTAGCCTCCATGACTTGACCCTTAACGAGATAAGACTCATCTCTTGGGTCTAAAGTCTCAATCTCCGCATCTTCTATCTCATCTACCTGATAAGTAATAGTCTTCTTCCTGGATTCTTCACGCTCTTCCTGCTCGGCAGATGAATAGTAGCATTCCCGAGCTACTTTTTGGTCACCCTTCACCACTCCTACTCCCAAGTTGGTTGGGAATTTTAAACATTGATGTACAGTAGATGGTACTGCTTCGAACTTCTTCAAACCTACTCTTCCCATGATGATATTGTAAGCTGACTGGACATTTTTATCCATCACAAAAAAATGCACTCTTTCTGTTTCGACAAGCAGGCCATGTACCGATGAACATATCCAACTTGATTGTCCCAAGTGGAAAAACTTTCTCGCCAGTAAAACCGAGGAGGGGCCTATGATATGGCTCCAACTGGGATAGTTTTAGGTTCAAACTATCAAAACATGGGTAGAATATAATATCTGTCGAGCTTCCATTATCCCCAATACTCGTGAAATCACTACTTCCTTCATCCTTATTTTGATCACCAATGGGTCATCATGAGGATATAACACACCTGCGAGGTCGTTCTTAGAAAAACCGATGACCAGTTTATCTTTGTTCACCTTCCTCGGGCGATCATCTTCAGCTAGATTTATTCGTTAAATGTACAAACAAGCTTGAGCCTCACTAAGGTAAGCTTTCCACCTTGCAGTAAGGTCTCCACCTCCTACATCTCCACCTGTAATGACATTGTAATAAAATGATCCAAAACGAATTGAAAATACCTCACGTTCTGGTTGTCTCGATCTTTTGGGGAGATCGGGGTCATCTTCTGGATCATCTTCATGATCCCTTTTCTTATCATCTTTTGCTCGGAGATGAGATTTAGACCTTTATCTTCCTCGTTCATTGGTTCTACCACCATTTTGATGATCAACATACTTGGACAGTTTTCCTCATCTAATGAGTGCTTCAATTTCATTCTGAAGAGCTATAAAACGCTTGGTCATGTGACCATGATCTTTATGGAATTCGCAATATTTGGACTTGTCTCTCTTATCAGGATCTTCCTTCATTTTTGTTGGCCAAGCTAGTTCCTCGCTATTTTTTATCTCTTCCAGAATGTGATTTATATCCACCTTCAAGGGAGTATAATTTCCGTATTTCTTCATCTGTTCCAATGCTTGCTTACCCTTTGATTGCCTGCTACCACCATTGTTCTTTTGTTCCTTCTTTTCAGTTTTACCATATTCCACCTTGATCTCCTTAGTGTCTGCGTTCTTCTTTACAGCCATGGCTTCCTCGGCATTCATGATTTTTGCTGCTTTTGCCATCAGTTCCTCCATGGTCCTGGGTGGATCTTTAGCTAAAGTATAGTACAATTTATTGGGCAGCAATCCACTCATCAAAGCAGTAATTATAGTTTTCTCCTGGTAATCAATTACTTCCAGTTTCTCGTTATTAAAACGAGTAATATAATCCCTGGTGCTCTCACCTGCCTTTTGTCTAACACTTAGCAAGTGTGCTACTCGTTTGACTGGCTTAGATCCAAAATAGAAATTTCCGATGAAGAGCTCTGCTAGTTGAAAGAAAGTCACAATTTTCGCCCGAGGAAGGTTATTGTACCACATCTAAGCAGATCCAGTAAGGGTTCCTGAAAATGCCCGGCATCGTATCTCGTCTGGAATAGCATAGATATCAGCAACTACTTGGTATTCTTCTATATGGAGAACAGGATCAGTTTTGCCATCATATTTTGGTGTTACTACTGGGGCTTTGAATTTTGACGGTGTGGGAAAGTCCAAAATCTCTTATATGAATGGTGTTCCTCGGACAAAGGTCCTTTGTAGAGGATTCTTGGTTTTATCCATCTCCCCTAATCTATCCTCCAATCTTTGAATTGAGCCTTTCCATGCATCATTTCCCTCTTCAATCCTATTGGTTCGAGCAACTGATCGTGCTGAATTAGCCTCATGGGATCTTTCATGACGAGCAGCTGGTCGTGATTGGGCAGAGCCTTCCTTCATATCAAATGGTCATTGAGAATTCCTCAACACAATCCTAGGGGGACGTCTATTCCTCCTAGGACCCAGACGATCAAAAAGAGAGACCCTACTCAACCTTTCAAGAGCACTTGTCCTCTCTGGAGATAGAGTGATGTTTTGTTGAGTGTCTGTAGCCCGTACCGAGGAAGTCCATCCGGGATGATAAGAAGGATCATTAGATCTATCAGTACAATATGAGTCGTTAGTTCATGAAGAGAACAAACGAATATTTCTTTGAACACTTCGTTGTCCTGATTGGGTTGGCACTCCGCCTTAAACGGTTTGTATGAGTTGACGCATGGTTTCTTGCATGACTGTTTGGCCTTGGGCTAAATTGGCCATAATACCAGCCAAATCTGAAAAACTTGGGGGATCAGAAGGATTTGGGGGAATCCCAGTGTTTCGATTACTAGATTCCGGATTATCAGCCATTGATAATGAGTTGTTTTGATGAAAAACGCTAATTACAGTCGTCTCCCACAGACGGCGCCAATCTGTTGATGTAAAAAATTAGATTTGACCTAATTATTTTAATCACAGATGAAAATGAGTAAAGAAATAAGACAATAGATTTTTAAAGTGGTTCAGCCTTAAGAGAATGGCCTATATCCACTGTTTTTGTATTACTGATGGTTTTGCCTGGAATTCTCGATAAATGATTTTACCAAAAGATTCAGCCTGTCCCTCTAATGGGGAGATTACAATGTATTTATAGCCTTGAGGCTGTACATGTGAAAGAATAATGCATAGCTGTCTAGTAGGCGTATACATCTGTACGATAATAACTATACATTTAATGCGCAGTTATTTTTCGGTCTTCCTTGATGCGTACGCCACAAGTATTTGAGTTGCTCGGACCGACTTAGTAGCTCGGACCGCCTAAGTAGCTCGACACGCTTGAGCTGCTCGGGGCCCCTGGGCTCCTCGTGGCTTTTTAGTTGCTCGGTGATTTTGAGTTATTTGGAGTATAGTAGTTCCTCGGGGGATTGAGTAGCTCGGTATAAACATTTACAGTTGGCACCCAGGATGACACGCGTCTTTAAATAATAAGTCCATATCAGCAGAGTAAATTTGGTATCAACACATATATATATAGGTATTTGAAGTTGGCCTAGGACAATTAAAGTTTCCAGATAGTTTGGGTTTGTTACTTGGTATATGGACTATACTAGGGTCATGAGGAAAATAATTATATTGGCTTCCAAATAGGAATATTAAATTCCCATACCACACCCCCTGATACATTTTTTTTATGTTTAACTGTAATTAATTTCACTAAATAATTACAATTGCACTCCAATTGATTTATCGAAGAATTAATCGAATATAGAGCCATTGTTTCCAAAGTTAAATAGGATTAAATATGATTCTTCGCGTAAAGAATACAGCACTCACTTTGTGAAATTTATTTCGTCGCTAATCAATTTTCACCAACATCTTATCAGTTCCTTGATCTCAAATTTAACTTATTTGAGAGTCTACCGGATATAAATTCACTAGCTATGTTTATTGTTGGAATTAAAACTTACAAGTTTATTGAGGGGGTATCACAATCAAGGATATTTACTGGACGCGGGATCCTCCGAAATATGATCTCAGACATACCCACCCAATGACTACCAATGTACAGAGATTTAACCCAAGTAAATTGAATTACACCCCTAGAAAATAAAATAAATAATTATGTGAATATTCTCAGAATCCTCAGGATTACAAATATAGGCACCATTTGAAAACTTTATGAATTTATACATGTTTAATGTAGTAATCACATAAACTTAAATATCATATGTGGTTATGTTCAATACATTCCGGATGTGCCAGTACAATTCTCTTTTGAACTATGAGGCAAGTTCATGAACCATCAAACATGTTCTCGTAGTTAGGATAAACTATTGATATTGTATGCACCGATAAGCACCCTAAAGTGTTTAAATAAAACCCCAAATAGACAGTTTTTAACCGTTAATTCTTGATAAAATGGGTATTATGCGCGTTCATGTTTATCTTGTAGGTCAAACGTCATTTGTGGATTCAAAATCATTAAAAAAAAGGAAAAACACGACAAAGATGCTGCTAAAAGGAGCTAAACCCGAATTTTTGTACCTATTACCATGTCCCCAAACCCTAACCTAAGCCTACAGGAATTCCAGACTTGTCTCGAGTCTCGTGTGTGTTTAGTTTGTATTTTTTATTATTTTTTTTAGATTTTTATTTGAGTTATATCTTATTTTTAAATTATATTTGAGTGTATAGCTATATATAGTAGTGTCTGAATCATGTGTCGTTTATTTTTATATTTTATTTTTTATTTATTTTTAATGTAATAGATGTGAGTTTTATTGTTATTTGATTTTTAGTTTTTAGTATTATTTTAAGTCTTTTATTTTTAAATGAGAAATTTAATTTTATAATTGATTTTATATTTTTTTAGTTTTATTTTGATATAGGTTTGATTTTTATGTTTTATATATTTTTTTTGGTTTTAGGTGAGTCTTAATTAGTTTTATTTTTAATACATATCTAAACACACACTCACCTTATCCCATGCACCTCACTATAGCAAATCAACACATATCATTTCTCTCTCCTCGCCTCCATTATCCAAAACATGATACTAAGAACCATAAACTGTAACCCACCTACTTCGCCGACCCCAAGATCCATATCTGAAACCCTCACCTCCATCCATTAACCTTAACTCCGATGAACTTTCCTTGCAAACCCGATTCCCCATTAACTCGAAATCAACCCCCCCCCCCCCCATTTAACCTGCAAAAATTCTCGGAGCCATACTTGTCAAACCACGACCCGGCAGAAACTCATGCAACCCAGTCGTAGACTAACCCCTATCTCGAACCCGGAGCACCCTTTACCTTCTCATACCGGAAACCCACATCAAACCCAAACCCCATAACCCGCTATCGAACCATTCAACCCATAGCAACCCAAAACCATTTAAACCCATTTCCCTTTTATCCCCTTACCCGATTCTAGTTGCTTATAAACTAAAGACCAAAGTCATTAACCCCACATGTGTTAAAAGCCACATATTTTTCCATTCCAAAAATACACTCATCGCCCCCATTATCCTTTTACCCTCACTCTATTTACCCCTAATGCCCCTCTCACACCTCACCATTACCATGCACGCCTTAGCCTTCCTATTTTACCCTTTATCTCCTTATGCCACAATATAAAAACCAAGGAAGGTCCATTTGAAGATATGGAGAGAAGACCCTAAAGAGAAGACCTAGAAAAACCCTAGAGAGAGTATTTTAGTAGGATAGTTTGGGAGAGAAATTTGTAAAGAGAAATTTTAGTTTAGTGAGAGAAAAGAGTGGAAAAAAAAAGTGTATCATCAAAAAAGATTTTGTGTTATATTTTGATTGGTTGATTCTCTTCTCTCATACTCATATGATTTCTATTATTTATTTTATGTCTTGGAATCCCTTTATGGAGGGCTAATCAATTCATATAAGGATTGAAATGAAGCTTCCATGGATTTAATTAGATGATTAAATTATTCTTGTTTACTTTGTTTCATTTAGTTACTAAATTGATATTCCTACATGTGTTTATACATAGAGAGAGGATAAACCCTCCTTGAGAAGGGATTTAAATCTAGTATAACTTTAATTTTTGGATTCAAACTAGAGATAGGAGGATCCACTAGTTATAGTATATTATATTTTTATATTACTCATATTTTAATTTTTTTTTAAAGATTTAAAGTTGATTATATGAGTTAGCTCTAGCGAGTGATTTGTATAGTTTCTCTAAATCCTTTCTTCATTTGAGTAGTAGGGATGACAAATTACCTAATTAAATCTATATTTATTTATTTCGTCAAATGGTGAGAACTAATTGATGAAATAAATAAATATTTGGGAATGTAGTAAATTTGAATAATTACATGCATTTTATTCATGAAGTAGAGGTGGATTTTCATTCCTTGATTTTATCTCACTTGATCTTATCTCATTTTATTCACATCTTATTCAAGTTATTGTATCTTGTTTTAGCACACTTTTTAGTATTGCCTTTATATCTTTCATTTAGTGTAGTTACTTAGTTTCACCATCCCTTAAAAAATTATTTTAATATAAAAAAAAATCCATAGAAAAATGAAAACCTCTAAAAAAGATTGGAAAAATAGTTAAGATAAAAAATGAATTACATGATTTTATTAGTGTTTCACTCCTTATATTTGGATCGACATCCTTCCTTATCATTATGCAAGTTTATATTTTGTTTGTAGATTTTTAAGGATTTTGACTGGAGAGGCTTTCCCACAACGATACACAAAAGTTATTCTATCACGTACCATTTCAGTGATGAAGCAACTACCCTAGGGTATGTTGATCCCACATATAAATCAAACTACAAAAAATAATTACCCAAAATGTAAAACCCTACATGGAGGAATTTAGGGTTTACCTTCGAGATCTCTCTCGTTCGATCTCCTCTCAGCATGAATATTATTTAATGCACATTAATCGAGAACACGGGCTCGATGTACCTCATGATCTAGTCCCTTACAATTATGATATTTATTTCTATTCTTGTTTTAGAACACATCCATAATTGTTATAATTTCATACAAATAACATTTGGTACTCGTATCAAATAGTGTTATATGGAATTATGAATGAGAATTTGGGTATTTGGTGAATTGATAACAATGAACGTAATGAACAAAAAGATATAAGTTTTTGGAAAATAAGTTACATGTTGTTGATGATAGGGCTTATGTTATTACATTACATTTTTGACAATGGAATTTAGTATATTGGTAAATTATTGTTGTTGAGGGGACTTGGATTGATTAATTAAATTGTTATTATCGATGGGTATTTTAATGATTGGTTAATTTTTGTTAGTGGTGGGATTTATGTCATTAGGTACTCATGTTTTTCAAGGTAATTTACGTTATTGGTTAATTGTTGTTTACTAAGGGATTATTGTTGGTGGTTGATCACTGATGTTCTCAATCAGATTTATGTTCATTATTAATTGTTTGCCAAAAGAATTTATATTGGTTTTTTGGTATGGTTGATGGGACTTATGTTGATTAATTAATATTTTTTTATGATTAGACTTCTTTTATTGATTACTTGTTGGTTTTTAGGGAATTTATGTTGTTGGTTATGTGTTATTATTGAGGAGTTTAGGGCGTTGACCATGCAAGGTCACTATTGTGATTTATAAGGTTGGGTTTGTATATTCGATGTCATTCGGACTATGTTGTTAGGTTTTATATGTAGGTTTTTAGATACATAAATGACTTTTGTATTACTTGTATTCGTATGGAGAGCTGACTTGTGACTTTAATGTGTTAGGTGTTATATTTTGAGATTGTTAGAATAAGGGATGTTGAGATATGATAGGAAGGCTATGGAAATTTATGGATTGAGGATATAACTTTGATGATTTAATGCAATAGGATGCTTGGGGATTATAGACAGGGATAGGATACTTCCATGAATTCGGGTATAAATGGAAAAAGGGAGAATGTCGAGATTTGGGTGAGGGAGATAATATGTTGTTGTATTTAGAATTGTTTATTTGTTAAGTGTTGACTTATGGGTGGTGTATATGGAATATGAAACTTTTAGGATATGTAGCTTGTGAGTAGACCACACTTATTGATGTTGAGATTTTAGAGATTAATTAGGAAATTAGTAAGAATTGAATGAGTGTCCAGGTAGTGATATAAAATATACTTGTGTGATTGTGTATAATATATGAGTGAGGATAAAGGATAGATGCCCTAGGATCCTGAAGGATAGTTTAGTAATCATTTTATCTTAAGGACTACTCGTGAATCTAGACATAAGTGTAGTGGGGGTACCTTGTTTGGATTTTATTTATGAGATATCCCACATATGAATTCTAGAAAATGTTAGGAGTTTAGGAAGTGATAAGCATGTAGATATTCCAGGTTTGGAATTTAATAATGATGTTTTGAAATAATGGTGGTTCCTAGGTATGAGACTAGGAGACGTGTGTTTATTTTAGAGACTCGTCGGCCAACTAGGTAAGGGATTTGGAGAAATGTATTTGTTTTAGAGTGTCGACGATTACTTAATCTAAACATAAGTGTATTAAGGGGATTCATTTTTGGACTTCATTTATGAGATGTCCCATGCATGAAGTCTAGATAAGTTTAGAAATTGGATAAATGAATGCACTACGGTTATACCTTAGTAGTAAGTAATGATGGAACATGTAATGATACATTGGTAATTATGATAATGTTTAATCATGGATAATGGATTAAAATTATTATATGGGTGTGTGCCAAGAAAGGACACTTTATTTGTTGCATGCCCTTGATGGTAGTTTGATTAGACAGGATAGATAATGGTTTTGTGTGTGAACCCTGAGTGAGTGGTTGACCATGATAGTGAATGGTGAGTCTGAATTTAGAGGTGCTTTTATTTAAGCACCACTCGTACTTGGACCCATGCTAGAGAATGGTGGTGCTTGGAAGATGTGATGGGATTATGTGTTGTATACTAGATGATTTAGGAGGTTGGGGAGAAGTGGAAGGATGAGAAAACGATCAGATTAATTAAGACATTAATTAATTAGGGAAAATAAATCTTTAACTAAATGTATTGTGAGTTTTTGCTTTATACGCTTGCATGTTATTATAGGCATGAGCTTGGCACAATTATGTACATTGGAGGTAGTTGTTTATGTTCGTATGATGACATATGGTATATACTTTGTTATGTGTAGAGTATTGTAGGAGACCGATTAATTATAATATAGCTATCAAGATAAAGATATTACACATGAGTTAAAATATTTATAAGTGGTTAATGTGTTTTTAATTCATTAAGTGAGAGGTCGTTTGGCTAGAATAAAAATGGAATATGCGAAAGTTATTAATGATGGAAAATTAAAGCAAAAAGTGGTTAAAATAATTCTAATAAATTTATGAGTTAAGAAAGTATGTAGTTGTTTAGATTTGTTGATCAATAGATAGTTGATGATGTATGTCATTACTTGGATAGTGGTTGAATATGTTATTAGATGAAAAATTATTGAGATCTAATTTGAAAAGATAGTAGGTTATACTCGTATTATTATGTGGATGATTTGGTATTCCAGTTATTATTTGAACAATTGTATACTCATGTTATAATGTAGATATCACAAAGATTACTCTATTAAATGGTTATTATTAATTAGAATACTCTACTGTGATATTTACTTCATCTAGTACTTCTGGATGGGTTTATTTTATCCTATATAGGATCACCTAGCTAGTATTCTTAAGATGCAACAGATTTATCGTACTCATGAACTAATATCTCAGGTTAGGAGTGCGCTCCTGGAATCTATTGGATGTTGGAGTGCAGGCTTGGACATTTGGAAACTTGTTTTATTTATCGCATAGTTTTCTTTTTCATTGTTTAATTTACGTTGGACAGTTATTGAACTGGCAGGTTACTTATAATTCCTCAATTGTATATGGGATTGTATTAAAAACTATATTGTTGGAAATGGCATGTATTGGAGGTTTTGATGTTGTTGGATCATATTATTTTTTTATTATTCTTATTATCTTTTTTAGCATCTTGTATTGTTGGAAAATGTTTAAATGTCTAATAATTCTATCAAATGCTAAGAATGGTAATGATTGACATATCTTGGCATAAGGAATTGATCAACCCTGATGGAAAAATATGTGGGTTATTACAAACATCAGTTTCAATGAGAATAATGTTATCCACATATTGTACTAGAAACACAACTACGTTTTCATTGCATTTCTTGTACATATAGGACTTATTTAGATATTGATCCAAACCAAAATATTTGATTTCCTGATCAAAGCCAATGTTCTAAGATCTAGACACCTGCTTAAGTCCATAAAATGACTTCTTAAGCTTGCACAATTTGTCATTTTTTCCTTTAGCAACAAAACCAATTGGTTACACCATATGGATACACTCATCAAGATTTATGTTAAGGAGCAATATCTTAATATCCATTTCCCAAATTTCGTAACCAAAATGATTCGCAGTGGATAAGAAAGCCTGGATGGAATTTAGAATAACCATTGGCGAGAAGGTTTCCTCATAATCGATTCCCTTTTTTAAGTAACCCCATTGGAAACCAGTCATTCCTTGAAGGTCTCTACCTGAGCATCCACCCCTCATTTACAACCTATGGGTTTTATCCCTTTAGGTGTATCTAAAATTAACTAGATCTGATTGGAATAAATGTACTCTGTATAAAAATTCATAGCTTTAAGACAAAGATATCTTTGTCTTGGATATCCCTATTGTACTTATAATGATCATCTTCGAGTTCATTGACCTTTTTATAAGAATATCCTAACAACATATACCATTTGGTTTGATGAAAACCCCTCACACTAGGATGAGGTAGGCCATGTTTTAGTGCACTAGTGGCAACACATTATGTCATTTCATCATGTACTAGTGGTGTTGAATAAATTTGTTGGTTCCACGTCAACTCTTTAAGAAGAACTTAACTTATATGTGTTATGATGCATCCAATAATCTCCTTACATAAATTGTTCGTTGGTGTTACCAATGGCCTTCTAATACTTAGGATCATAATATAAATAACCCTTAATTTTATAAGGATATCCTAAAAATAAGCACACTTTCGATCTTGATTCTAACTTATTAGGATCTCTTTTTAGAACATGTGTTGGACTATCCCATATCCGAATATGTTTCATATCGGGCTTTCACCCAATTCATAATTCCTTGAGTTTAGTAGATACCACCTTCAAAGGTACCAAGTTCAATAAATAAATGGATGTTGATAAGACATGTCCCTAAAAGGAATTTGGAAAATCTATATAACTCATCATGGGCCTAACCATATATGTAAGAGTTATAGGTGCGAATAATTAGGATGTGATCCCTTGATCTTCTAGATAAAACCTAAATTCCCCTAAGAGGTATTCATTGCCATGATAAAATCATAGTGTCTTGATACTCCTACCTTAATGATCCACTTTTTCCCTATAAACTTTGAATTCATAAAGGAAGTGGACTTATGGTGTAACACCTGCCCCCGCAACTTTGATCGTACTCGTATGATTTGGTGACTTTATATTACCAACTGGGCTCTAGGACTGTATAGGTGGATCATAAGCCAAATTCGGGTAACATGGTGGCTTCGACGCAATTGAATTGGAATTTTTATAGACTAAAGTTAATATAGTGAATTTCTACAATTCTTTGAATGAGGTGAAGGTGTTGTTCGAACGAGGTTCGAATGACCTTCTAACGACTAGGGAATGCTTGATTTCCCTCACTCTAAGGAATCTTGTTAGAAATCCCATGTTTGAACGAGGTACATTTCGCATCCCTATTAACCCTACGATTTTGAACCATTAGGTCCTCGTTAGATACCTCATTCGAATGAGGCCCAATGTTATTTGAACGATGGAATGAAATTTTGAAAATTTTGCACATTTTAATCTGTTATCACGGCATGGATTGTTGGATTGGATGACGTATTGAACTCTCAACATCTCATATAAAAACGTGGGATAAAGTCTTGATGGACTATTGGATAAAGGGTTAAGTTTAGGGGCATTTATGAGATTTGACCCTTAGGGTTCGAGGGGTATTTAAATTATGTTTTGGCTCATTTAACCCATTCCAATCACATTTGGTCTCTCTCTAGCTATTGGACCTCTTCCTACACCAACCACCACACACCACCCTATCACCACCATCCCTCCACCCAAAACCACCAAATATTAACCATCTTCTTCCATATTTAAGCTCATAAAACCCAATTACACCACACATTCAAGAAAGATGGGTTTTTATGGAGATGTTGTTCGGGACTTTTGGAGAAGAAGAAAGTATTGAGTTTTAAGGGGGATTTTTTTTAGTGAAGGGGGATATAACCCCCAAATATGTAATTCACAACTAAATATGGAAAATCCCCATCTCAACAGCTTACAATAAAAAAGAATACTTAAAGGAAATAAGGCTTTTTATATACAAATACCTTATTTGGAACTTCTAAATGAAAATAAAGAAAACACGGATAAAATAAAAAGTTATTAAGAAATTTTCCTAAAAGCTGGAAGACTCAACTTATCAAGTCTAAGCATACCTTTAAAATTCTTAGGGAAAACATTCACTTGATGGGTTAAAAAAGAATTGGTATTTTAGACACTAAAGTTAGCTAGAAATTTAGCAGGACAATTAGCTTCTCTAAAAACATGAACAAATGAGATTGAATAAACAAGTGTAAGAGTCATAATATCCTCCACCACATCTCTGATTCTCTAAGGTCACCTTGATCTTTTATTTAGAATATCTATGAGAACCTTAGAATCCGATTCAATATTAAAAGGGTAGACTTTAAGTTCTCTATAGTACTTCCAACCTTGTAAAATTGCCATAGCCTCTACTTCGACATTAGATTTAATCCCAAAGAAAGAATTAAAATCCCAAATACCATCACCCTAAAAATTCCTCAAAACACCTCATCCTCCACTAACACCTAGATTGCCCACTACACCAAATCTGCCCATTTGTCAAGGTCATTGACCTTGACAAATCCAACTTGTCAAGGTCAATGACCGTGACATTTCGAGGCGAGACAACTTTTTTTGTCACGATCGTGTCACGGTCGTGTCGCGGTCAATGACCGTGACAAGTTTGTCATGGTTTATAACCGTGACAAAGCCGTGACCCTTTTTAAAAAAATTGTCACGACCATTGACCGTGAAAAGTCCGTGACAACAGTTATCACGGACGTGTCACGGTCAATGACCGTGACAATTCTGGGAAGAATTTAAAAAAAATCTACTGGGAAGTATGGCCACTGCCACTGCCCAGCAGTATATTTGTACCTGTTATAGCAACGTTGTACCTGTTCCAAACATCATATATCCGAACAAAATAAAGATAATGCAAATATATATTCAAATAAGAAACTATTTAAGAAGAAACAACATCACCATCATTTTATCTCAAATCTACAAACTATTTGCATGGAAAAGAGATTTTGTACCGCGACGCTCGGGAACACCTCCTTATCCTTCCCTTCTCGTCCGAATAGCCACATAAGTATAGAGCATATGTGGCCTACCCTTAGGGCCACTCCCTATCCCCTGAATTGAAATAAAGTAAAATTAGTATTCGCCCCTCAAATATAGATAAATATAAATCGTAATTGAAATCGAAATCGAAATTGACATATAAATATAAATACATTACCTGTAGTGTCACTCAAACAGCTAACTTGAGCTCATATGGAACCTCCTTCCAACTAATGTACCCCAGGCAATCGTGTCAAATATAATTCTCTTCATATCTAAACACTAAGAAATACCATAATCCTATGGAGTTATGCGTTGCAAATTCCTTCCAACCGTTGTGTAGCCAAAAATCAGCAGTCGAAGTTGTCAATTCCACCTTTCAATGGTCTCCCATGTTTTGCTAGAGGTTCCAAGTGGTGGGGTATGGAAAGTGGAATTGACAACTTCAACTGGTGATGTTTGGCTACATAACGGTTGGGAGGAATTTTCAGAGCATCGCTCCATAGGATTATGGCATTTCTTAGTGTTCAGATAGACGAAGAGATTCAGTCTCCTCTCCACAAATAGGACACCCCAAATAACTATGTACTAATCACCTATTAAAGGTAAGAAGCGTATATTCATGGATTAGTATAAACAAAACTTAGATGTAGTTGGAATATTTATGTATTAATCTCCTCTCCACACACGCACACTACACAAGAGTGAAAATGATAAAGTGCAGATCAAGTAAAAGCATTAAAAATGGATGTTTCGGTACAAATTGAAATATTTATTACAAATTGAAAAATTGTTTCAAATTCTGGTTATCATAAAAAATGGATTAATATTCGGTAGGAGCAGCCAAGTCATCCACACAACTATTTAGATGCCTTGGCGCGTGTTGGACAATTGACCACGGCTCGTTGTTGATATACTCCGAGTAAAACACTTGCTTAAACTTTTGAAATGCACAAACAAACGGCTCATCGCTCACGTGGTTGTTGCTCTTCAACTTGGACAAGTCAACCATGATCAAATTGGTGACAGGATCAACTTTACAAGCATTTTTATCCTCAACTCTTACCCATTCACAGTAAAATACAACCTCTTTGAAGCTTATATAATCCAATTCAAATATATTTTGGATTACACCATAATAAGTCATTTTAGCTTCAACGAGGTTTTTATCTTTTGCGCTCGTTCGAAAGAAAGTAAGAGCCTTGTATGAAATTCCCGAGTTTTGTACATTTGTACTTTCCTCGTACACTTTAGCGCCGAAAATGTAACCGTTCAATCGATACTTTTTGTACTCTTGTGCCACGAACAAGGTTCCAGTGGCTAGACGAGCAAGCCTTGATGTCGCATCACCCATCTTTAGGAGCTGAGAATATAGATAAATTAATTATATTAGTGGTAAAATTTGAGTGTAATGTAACGTTATATAACGACTGTTTTCATTATAATTACCTCTTGTGTCAACCATAGCCTAAATTCGCTGTCTGATTGTACCATTGTTTTTCGTCTTTTATTGTTCTCACAGGCTTCATATTTACTGCATATTACAAAATTAATCATGTATAAAATAATCTAAAATAATATTAAACATTATAATATTCGAAACTTACTTTTTCCATTCTTTGACATCTTCATGTGTGTCAAATAGATAACGAGCTACTTGTTCATGTTGCAAACTCGTTAATTTCACTCGTTTTCCCATCACATTACCACCATCATCGAGGAATTCATCAGTGTCATCAACGCTGGTCGAGTCAGGCATATATTCCCGAGTATATATTGATGACTTCACGGTGATGTATTCCTCTGCAATTGATCCTGCAATATATAGCGTATTCTTGACGTAATCTTTAAAAACTTTCATCAATCTTTCAAACGGATACATCCACCGATATCTAACTGGACCACAAAGAAGTGCCTCGTCGCATAGGTGTACCAACAAGTGAACACTTATGTTAAAGAATGCTGGGGGAAAGTACTTCTCCAGTACACAAATCGCTTCGTTCACAGCCAATTTTGCGGCCACTATGTATTCTCGATTCACTACCTTCTCACACAAGAGGGAGAAGGTAATACTAATTTGCATAATAGCCCTACGCAAATCCTTGTGCTTGGAGAAACAGTGCTTAAACAATAGAGGAACCAATTGCATGATCACATGCCAATCGTGGGACTTACACTTATGAAAATCATGAGTAGAATAATTCACAATCCTTTGCAAGTTGGACGAAAAAGTATTTGGGCCACATTCAGAAGATTTACTTTTAATTTCTGAACCCGAAAGTTGTCTCGGCGGTAGCCTATGTTCAACTCCACCCAATAAAAAATTGGAACCTTTCTCAAATCTGAAACTATGAGCTGGAGGTAAAAACCTCCTGTGGCAATGGTATACATTTTTTAAGCTAGAGGATAGACGAAGAGATTCAGTCTCCTCTCCAAAAATAGGACACCCCAAATAACCATGTACTACACATCCGGATAATGTCCCATAAGCTGGAAAATCATGAATTGCCCACATCAACATAGCTTTCAGCGTAAATTCTTCTTTTCTAAAACAGTCAAATGATTGCACACCCTCTTCTCACAACTCATTTAATTCTTCTACCAAAGGATCCAGGTAGATATCAATCTCATCACTTGGTGCCTTTGGCCCAGGTATCAATAAAGCCATCATCGAAAATTCAGGTCTCATACACTATGAAGGAGGGAGGTTGAGTGGGGCTAGGATCACTGGCCATACACTCTGATTGGTGCTTAGATTTCCAAATGGATTGAAACCATCTGTTGATATAGCCAAACGAATTTTGCGTTGTTCTCGAGCAAAATTGGGATACTCAAAATTCATCCTCCGCCAGGCAGTAGAATCAATAGGATGACGCATGATATTACCCCCTACTTCTGCCCTAGCATGCCAAGTCATTGCCTCTGCAATCCATGGTACTGTGAAAAATCGCTTTAATCTAGGCCCAACGGGAAAATATTTCAATACTTTTTGAGGCACTTTTGAGCTTGTGCCTTCCTTACTAGTAGATTGGACAAATTTAGGTTCATCGCATACCGGACAACGATCGAGATTTTCATACTCCTTTCGGTATAGTATGCAGTCATACACACAAGCATGAATCAATTTATACTTCATTCCCAAACCTGTCAAACTGTTCTTCATAACAGGATAGCTAATTGGAAGTGTATTCACCTTGGGTAATAAGCCCTTCACCCATTTCAGAATTCCCGTCACGCTATTGCCAGACAAACTGTACTGCGTCTTCAAACTGTGCAAACCAACCATGGCATGTAAAGTTGTTTGATCTTTCTCACAGCCAGAGTATAACGGTTGGGTCGCCTTAAATTTTAAACTTTGGTAGTCATCGTCAAGTTTTATCGTCTTATCTTCACGAGCACTTGAATGTTCTACATCATCAGTAACCTCATTCTCCTCAGCTTCATAAACTCCGTACGCATCATCAACTAAATCCTCTAACATATTATGATCTACGTCGTCCCCTTCTACATCTTTTCTACTTGTTGAAGGCTGTTGTGAAGGTTGGTCGGGGACAAAAGGAACTTTCAATTCACCATGAAAACTCCAAAATCGATAACTATCTTGTATACCCGATCTTAACAAATGTAGTTCAACTGTTTTCCACTCAAACACCTTACCATTCTTACACCTAGCACACGGACACGGAAAATCTTCATCATTATGACATCTCTTTGCATATTTCACAAATTCGTTAGCACCTCTGCGAAACACATCCCCCTATCTATTAGTCTCACCCATCCACTCTTTGTATTTCGGATATCCCATCACAGCTACCACAACTAATCACCTATTAAAGGTAAACAAAACTTAGATTTATAGTATGTTTTATTTAATTATCCCATCATTTAATTATCCTATTAAAGGGTAAGTGGTCCTATCCCATTCAAGACTGCATTTTTCTGTAATATACTTAACAGCTCATGCACATTGTTACGATTTGAAAAAAATTCGATAGCATATCCCCTTAGTTCTCCAAGTACACGACGTAGATTGGCAGGTGTGAGTGTTATTTAAATTGGTAAATTGAAATAACAGTCACACTTGTCAATCTAGTATGTACCCAGAGAACATTAAGATACGACTGCAGAACTTCCTCCAAAAGTAACAACTTTAAGCCAATAAGAATATTATACAGAAATTATACAGTCTCAAAGTGTCCAAACGGGACAATTCGAGAGATCTCATTATAGGGGTAATGACTCTCGAACGGGTCTAAGGACTATTGAATGCGTACGCATAAGAACTAGAATGCTAGTATCTATGCGCACTATATTTAATTTCAAGTATGTTTCATATAATGGGTTAATTCAAATACAAAAATAAATTCATGGGTTAATTCAAATACAAAAATAAATTCATGGGTTAATTCAAATACAAAAATACAAATTCATGGGTTAATTCAAATATAAACACACACACACACACACCTCCCTCCACACCCCCCACTCACCACATACACACACACCCCCACCTCCCTCCACACCCCCCACTCACCACATACACACACACACCCACCTCCCTCCACACACAGAGTAGTGATTGTCTATTTAAAATAATCTCAATGTTAATTTCATGTATTAAATTTCTACTATTGTTTTGTGCTTTTTATAAATCATATTCAATGTTAGATATGTGTTTTGTTAAGATATCTAAGCTGTTCTATAGAATTATTTTTTGTATCTTGAAGTTTAAGTTCTAAAATCATATTCAATGTTAGATATGTGTTTTGTTAGATATGTGTTTTGTTAGATATGTGTTTTGTTAAGATATCTAAGCTATTCTATAGGAATAAAAACAACATTTTTTAAATATGAAGGGCTCACCAATTTGATCAAAATTTTCAACAACATAGACTAATTGATCTTTATTATAAGACAATTACTACAAATTTACGCGCATCGCCCGAATTCAAAAAGTAATTTAATGACTAAAGTAATACTTTTTTTAACTTTAGTTATTCACCACAAATCTTAAAAAATATTTTATTTTTCATGCTTTTTTAACTTCGGATGCTTTTAGCAACTTCGGATGACAATTACTACAAATTTACATTTTTGGATATTATTTTTGGATATTATTTACATTTACATTTTTGGATATTATTTTTGGAAATTTATAGAAAATTACTTATTTATTTACATTTTTAACCCCCTACCCCCTACCCTCACCCTGCCCCCACCCTACCCCCACCCTGCCCCACCCCTACCCCCCACCCTACCCCACCCTGCCCCACGCCCCACACATGAACACACACACGCACATATATACACATATACACACATATATATACACACAAACATATATATAAATGGAAAAGAGAGAGAGAGAGAGAGAGAGAGAGAGAGAGAGAGAGAGAGAGAGCAGCGTTGAGAGAGAGAAGGAGAGGGAGGGAACGACGCGGGAGGGAAAAAAGAAGGGGGAAAGGGATTTTGCTGTAACCATTGTCACGGTCGTGTCAAGGTCATTGACCGTGACAATTATTTAAAGAATTGTCACGGTCATTGACCGTGACAATTTCTTGTCACGATCGTGTCAAGGTCAATGACCGTGACACAAAATGTGTGTTTTTTGTCACGGTCAATGACCTTGACAAGGGTGGCCGGCTGAAAGGTGATAATTTGGCCATTTTGGTGTAGTGGCCTCTTAAGTATCCATCTGTATTGAGCTTTAGCAATTCTTTTGGAGGATGAATCCAGTCAACAAGAGTAAATTTTTTAGATGGGTGAGACAAATTACCAACATTATATATACTTCAGCCTTTAGGAACACAACACATCTTCTCCACCAAGAACTAGATAAGCTGATTGATTCTCATAATGCTCATTTAACAGTTAGAGAATGATTCATTAAACTTAATAACATTTATTTGAACCTAAACAAACTAATAAAATAAAATTGGAATGAGAACTTGGAAAGTACATGATATTGATTTAGGGGCATTAATCCACCATTGAACCATTATGCATGTGACAGTGGATCTGTTTAAAGGAATTCTTAATATACCACTAAAATGTTCACAAAGTGCAATTGCCAGTTACCCTTCTATGAATAAGTGGTCATAGGTTTCCACTTGTGAAAACTTACAACATGTACACATTAAGGGACCTTTCCACCCAATACTATAGAGTTTTTCATCAATAGGTAAAAGACCACCTAAAAGTTTCCATGTGAAGACCGAAAACTTAATAGGCGGACCCTTATACCACACAAAATATGCTACTTAAGAAGAAGTATGAGGCTACTTAATTATATTCCAAGTTTACAAGGAAGTAAAATACCCATAAGTTATCTTAATCCATGGAACATTCAAGGAAACAAGCTTATAGAGCTAGGAAACTTATTTAAGTCCACCTTAGGAGGTGGGAGGATGTCATATTATTTTACACTTCATCCTATCATTGTTGGAGCTTCTTTTGAGGTGGAAAACTTTACTCTTACCTTAAGAACTCTATTTTTCCATAGTATTTGTCTTATAGTTAAAGTTTGTAAGAGTAGAATGCATGTATGATTTAAGAAGGTTATTTCTTATGGTTTTGCATAAATGGTTTATAAATGATTTCAAGAGTTTTGGGGAAAATAATATATTTCAAGAAATATTGGTAAAACTTTTATGAAATAAAATCTATAAATAATATTTATTAAGCAAATGTTTAAAGGATTTCTTGTAAAAATTGGGGTTTTCTAAAATTAGACATTTGTTCTAGTTTTGGAGGAAAAAATATGTATTTTTCCTTGAAAAGCATGTTTATGCAAATTTTGTAAAATTTCTAGAATAAATAATGTGTAAAACTCATTCTTATGGATTTCTAGACTTAAAATCCATCTTCCCATGTGTATAAACTTGTAGTATTTTGTTGACGATCATAAAGACTAGTTCAATTAAGGTTTTATTGAAAACATGAAATAAAGAAATGAAAATTTCATCCCTTAAAGTGTGTTGAAATGTGTGTAGAAAATGTGGTGAGTGGATGTCTCAAGACTACGTGTGAAAATAAAGGGAAAATGGTATTTTCTTGTAAAGTAGTCTCCAAAATGCCAAAAAGTTATATTAATAAAGAAAGTGAGGAAGTAAAAAGATTTTCAACTTGAGAAGTATGTAACTCCAAAGTGTTAAATAAGTATTAATGAGTTAAAAAAATTGAGAAGATAGTATGGGTGACTTAATGATGTTTAATGGGAAATAACACTTGTGAAATTGGAGGAAAATACTAGTTGGGAAACAAATGAGTTAAATTGTAAATTTACATAAAGTGGAACATTTTTGTGACATAAAAATGTTGGAAGGGATGTACACAAAATAGTCCTAAAAGAAGTGATTTTTGGGATAAATAACCATAAGCATGTAAATGACAAGAAATGGTGACTTTCAAAGCGCAACACATGGTGGGATGAAATCACCGAATTTGGCCTCGGTCGGTAAAAGTGAAATAATGTGGACATTTGATAAATGTTAAAACACATTAAAATAAGACTCGGATGAGACCAGCAAAAAATTAAGACGGGTAGGAACACTAGGGTGAAAGATCCAAAACACTGGTCAGAGCATATGGTAGCGTAATTGGTGTTGTGGAGCCCGTTAAAGTGTGCATATAGTTGGAGGATTCCTAGAAAAAATAAAGAGAAAATTGGAACATGTCAAGAAATGGGTTGGGTAGTGAATGTAAGAAAAGGCAACCTAACTTGAATGATATTAATACATGTTCTAGTTGAAAGATTACGTGGACAAGTAAATGTAAGAAATTGGTTAATGTACTTGATAAAACATGAATGCTAAAGTGAAGTGCTTAAATGGGTAATTAAGCAACCTAACTAAGTTTAACCCATAATTAACACATGAGTGCGTTTAAGAAATGTTTTCAATGAAAAATAAGTATTTTTTAACACGGTGCGTGCGTGTGTTGAAATGCGATTTTTTAGGAAAATACTAAGGTGAATTTGGTGAGAGTAAATGGGTAATTTCGGTGAAACAAGTGTTTTTTTCCTAAACGAACGGTATTTTTTAAAATTATTTAATCGGGTGAATTAAATCGGGAATTAAACGTTTTAAGTTAAGTAAAAAGGGGATCATTATAATATTAATGAGATTTTATTGGAATAGTAATGTTTTTGGAATAAAAATGTTTCATGCATTAATGTAAGTATATATCTATATATATTGTAATTTCATGTGCATGTAGGTATAATGTGTTAGAGTGTCTTTTCTTCCGTTCGATTTTATATAGCATTGTTGTATTTTTTCACTTAGCATTCGACTCATTCCCTCCTATTTGTTATGGCAGGTTGTGTGTGGTTCCGTATGTTGAGAGCGTTATACAGGTAATTATTATTTTATTTCACGTTAGTAGCTCTCTATACTTGGATTTGGGGAATGCTTCCCATGGATCCGTCACGTAGCTAGATTTAAATTGGAATCAAGTGTTAAAGAAGTGAAATGTTAATTAAATTAAACTGAATTAGCAACATTATTTTGGTTGTCTCATGGCACTTCACACCTAATGTTTGGTTCGACTTGGGTTAACCACGGGTAACCCATAAGTCTTGATCGGGGCATTACAATTGGTATCAGAGCTCTAGGTTCATGGTTCCTTTCAGGAGTGACGCGGTGAGGTCAGTACTTGATATTTCGATGTTGGTGTTATTTTTTGGTCGATTGCATTGGAGAGGTGATGGTTTTAATTTGTTTCCTCTATAATAGAGTAAAGGAGATTAGCACGATGGACAGTTTGTGGTCAAGTTCTTTTCCATTAATAGTTTACGCGCTTCTAATTTAGACACGTTAGTAAATTGTGAGTGTTCATGTAGGCCATTAGTGGCGACACCGCGTTCTCTAGTGTGAGGTGCCTTGATGTCAACCATTGATGATGTGAGAATCCTAGTGAGATGTTAACAAAGGTAAATAATGTCCATCAAATTAGAGATATGTGTCATTTAAATCAACTATGGACGATAGGTGACTGGAGTGTCATGTCTAAGCGATATTCATTTTGTCATAAAAACACATTAAGTTTCATGGTTAGGTACTTACGAGTAGTTAATAATGATGATGTGATTAGGAGAACTTGATCCTTGGATGGTTTCAAGTCATAAGTATCTAACAACTCAGTGGGCACGTAGACCCGCTTTGGTCATTACTTAAGGTTGTGGGCTTGGCCATAGTTGACAGGATGCTATCATTATAGGTAAATGCCTTGGTAATTGTCGATTGAAAGTTTTATCTCGCAAGCTATGTGAGTAGTTACTAACCATTAGTGGTGAATATGTTATGTGTGTAATAATGATAGGTTGAAGTAACATAGGAGTGAACCCTACATAGTCTTCTATGGCATGGTTTTAGAGAATATGATGCAACTTTTAAGTAATAGGATCCCTAGTCACACCGGTAGTTTAGATGTAGAGGCTTATAGCTTGTGGACGAAGTCCTATATCCTTCTAGAATTTTTTTAATAGTGCTAGTCTGGGGTTTGATACATAGTATACGAGATCAGTTCTTTTGGTACAAAGTTTATAGACCTTTGTGGGGTCTCTAGGAGAGGGTCATAGGTTACACCTATGACAGAGTTTCAAATAAAAAATAAAATAAGGTTTTCTATATAAATACCATAGCTTGTTCTAGTAGCCTAAGTAATGTCTAAATGAAAGGAAAATTCAGTGTGAGTATGACTTAAGGAAGTCCTTGGAGTATCCTTAGGAGCGATTGCGTGTGGCTTCAAAGAGGAAGAGAAATCGACTTACGTTGACGCTTTGTTGTGTTCAAATGATTATAGTTCACCCTATATGGAGACTTGTAGGCTAGTATCTTTGTGAGTACCTAATAGCCGTGATGTAAATATTGGGAAATCGATAGGATATGTGATGGAATCTTGTCAGGTTTTATGACTTTTACAATAAGGGTGTGCTTGTTATCTTTAAGGAACCAGTTATACTCAGTGTTATGGAGTCAAGTGTTCTAATGATGATTGTATTAAGGTTCAGGTGATAATCTCGGGTTATTAGTCAAATTTTGAGGATTCAAATCATGTAGTCCTTAGTGAGATCATCCAATTTGAAATAAATAGGTAGTGCAACCTACTAAGGGGAATTTGGAGAGTTGTGTTATGATTGGGCATGATACTCGTCTATCCTAAGATGACCAGTATAGGAATTGCAATATTTTATTTTGACGGGTACTAGGAAATTCATTTGCGACATAAGTTAATGATGTCATGGACTCAAAAATAGCACCCTGAAAGGGATATCAAAGCATGATTGGGATTGACAAGTATCGGTAGTTTAAATAGAGTGTTTCTTGAAGGGAAAGGATTAGTTATTGGCATGTCTTGCCAAACTGGTATGTATTTGGAAGCATAGACCTATGTATTACTTGCTATCCTTATATTGATGATGGTGATCGGTGTGGCCATCACGTAATTTTAATTTTGGTAGAACCTGGAGAGAGGCGTAATGATAACTTTATGTCAATAAAGGTCATAATGAGGTGAATGTTTTGCTTAGTTGGGCATTGCCTAAGAAGACGTTTTGGATATTATCATGATACGATAAAGTATACAGTAACCTAGGTGTGTTAGGTTGGACACGATATCACATTGACTAGAGAAATGGACAACTTGAGCGTTGATAAAGGCGTAGGCATTCTTTGGCCGTAGTGGCTTGCTTTCGTCAAGGATGAAAAGAGAAATTCTTATTCCGAATGAGGGAAGTCCAGCGCTTGACTTTCCAAAGGATAATAGGTTTATATGATACTTTCATCTCGATAATACGAATGGTTTATGATCTGATTCATCACCGTGGGTAAACCGCAAGGGTATATACATACTAGGTTCGGGTGAGGATGCTAGGGAGGATTCATAAACTTCGAGCGCATGGCATGGGTTCTCATTTCATAGATTATAGAAGTTGCATATAATGGGTTTCCATTGGAATGGTTATTTTTTCATTTTGATTAGTCGTGTTCTTTCAGTTCCGGTAGTCGTGTTCTTTCGATTCCAATGGTTGAGGAAGGTGTACTTTCAATTTTGACGATCTGGTATTATTTCATGTTGACGATTTGGTTATAGAGTGGCTTGTCTTAATATGAATGTGGATGGACCTGGTGTGGTCATTTCAACTTAGAAAATGGGTGCGCTCTTATTTAAAATATTCCTTTGTTTGCACAAGTTTTATGTACGTGTGGTTGTACATTCTGTCGCACAGTTTGCACATAGTATCCGCTTTTTTTAAGATTATCAACCTTATTGATTGAACGATATGGAAATTATTAACTCTATTTGTGAAGAAGAAGGGTGATAATTTGAGGACATCGTATAGTGTTAAAACTCGAGGAAACATAGCACAGAGTGTTGTCTTGCCACAGTGAGTGGATTGATGTAATACTCGGGTGAGCATTCCATAGTTAGACATCGAGAATGATCTTAACTTCATAGAAGGATCTTGTGAAAGGCATTAGTTAGACTCATGATTTATGACTTGGTTGATGGGTCTCTTCACAAGGAGAGTGACTAGTTATGCGAGGTTAGCATCAAGTTTAAATGAATTTGCATAGTCAGGAAGACCTAAGAATTCAAGGAGACTCAGGATACGTAGTCCTAAGAATTGAAACAATTTATAATGATGAAATGGGTGCTAGTTGTATGTAATTTATCTCTTGTATGAGTGTCGACTACTAGAGAGTGTTTCCCCGGTTGAGGCGTTAGTATACTTTGGGTGTTATCAAAGAAGCCTTAGGAATTGAGTGAGTAAGTGGAGACTCTAGAACTGTTATGTAATTTCGATGGCTAGCCTAATAGTGAGCATTGGAATATGTTTCATCTTGAGTTCTTTGGTGACTGCTCGGGTAAAATAAGGTATGATGATCTCCTAGTTATTTGGGATTTCGATAACCCAGCCTTGAAGGGTCCCCATGACTTGATAACCCTAGGAATTTGAGAAAATGGTGTATTAATAATTTTTAGGATGAAATTCCCTAATGAGGGAATAATGTACCACCTGCCCTGTGACTAGGGGTGTTCAAAAAACTCGCCCGACCCGAAAACCGAACCGAACCGAATCGAAACCGCCGATTTTTTTAGCCCGGTTCGGCCTACGGTTTACGGATATAAAAAATTGACATTGTCGGTTCGGTTGTCGGTTTATACGTGAGAAAAACCGACTCAAACCGAACCGACCTGAAACCAATATATATATTAAAAAAACCTAAATAACTTATATTTTTATATCCAAAAACCATTACCCACCTTTAAAAACCGACCCAAACCGAAAATAGCCCTTAAAAAAACCGGCCCAAACATGAAACCGTCGAAAACCGACCCGAAACCGAACCGAACCGAAACCGCTGTGAACCAAAACCGACGTTTTTTTTCATAATCAGTTCGATTTCGGTCTGACCTTTTCTTAAAACCGAACCGATCGGTTCGGTTTGAATTAGGGTCCAAAACCGACCCGAACCGACCCGTGAACACCCCTACCTGTGACTTTCATCATACTTGTATGATTTTGTGATTTGGTATGACCAATTAGGGTTTGGGCTTGTAGTCGTTTGAATGAGGTGAAGGTGTTGTTCGAACGACCTTCTAATGACTGGAGAATGCTCGATTTCCCTCGTTCTCTAGAATCTCGTTGGAAATTCTATGTTCGAGCAAGGTACACAGTCATTCAAAGGAAAGGGTGTTTCCTTTTCTAATTAGGTACATCTCACATCCTTAATAACCTTACAATTTTGACTCATTAATTCCTCGTTACATCCCTCGTTCAAACGTGAGGTTATCTCATTCGAACGAGGCCCAATGTCTTGGACGAAATTTTGAAAATTTTGCAAATTTTAATATGTTTCTATGATATGGATCATCAAATTGGATGATGTATTGAGCTCTTAGAAGCTCAAATAAAAATGTGGGATAAAGGCTTGATGGACTATTAGATAAAGGGTTAAGTTTAGGGGAATTTATGGGATTTGACCCATAAGGATTTAGATTTATTGAAATGATGTTTTGGCACATTTAACCTATTCCAATCTGATTTTGTCTCTCTCTCTAGCTCTTGGATCTCTTCCTCCACCAACCACCCTAGCACCACTATACCTCCACACAAAATCACCAACGATTAACCATTTTCTTCCACATTTAAGCTCATAAAACCCAAATACACCACACTTTCAAGAAAGATGATTTTTTACAGAGATGTTGTTGAAGATCGGAGAAGAAGAAGAATAAACCTTTAGTGCATTGCGTACTCTGCTATCATGTCCCGGTACATCATTGTACTATTCTAATAACCTACAGTTCTCTCACAGTAGGAATAACACAAGTATACATATATATTCACCAATATAATATAAATATACTAATACATCACCCCAAGGTTAAACCTGTAGTGCATTGCATACTTTGCTACAATGTTCCGGTACATCTCGTAATCAAATAAGGACTATCGGTTCGGAAGTCTCCCACGAACCATATACACAAATCACACATAGTGGAGGCGAACATAGTTCACATACCTATGGGTCACGCACATACCTACGCTCCCATAGTTAGCTGACTTATCAACTCACAAATAAGTCTTCACAGTCCTATGTTCTGAGATGCAAGTCAAATATCTCCTCGAATATCACCCAGGATAAGACTGTCTCTACATAACCTCTCGCGATAACAAGCAGCTAGGTATGTCATATACATAATATTAAGCACGTAATAGGTATCCACACGTCCTATTAAAATTCATTAGGTATCTACCCAACCTGATCATATATATTCCATACGGATTATTTTCTCATTACTATGTATAATATATTTACTTTATCCCAAATAATCTACGCAGAGTATTGCACCTCACTTGAACGGTACCACTACATTTATATATCAAAACAGTAGATACGATTCTGATACTCTACCGATCCAGGGTATTTTTCTCCTTAAATCTCACAATTTAAGATTCTAAAGGTTTCTCCAAAGTTCTGCAGCAGCACTGAAAGTCTACAGAAAAGCGAACCAAACCCATCCTCTAGAAAATGAATCGATCCCACTAAAATAAAACGAACCGATACTCCCAAAAAATGAACTAAATCCCCCCACAATGAACCGAATCTCCCCAAAAAATGGAACTGAATCCCCCAGAAATGGAACCGGTTCCGTTATGTCAGTTCTTCAACAGTTACGTTTTCACCATATTCGCACCTAAAACCTCATAGTTAATACCCAATCTTCAATGTATCTATTTTGATTGATAAACAAACATGTTTACACAATTTCTAACATCCTAAGATCATTTAATCATTATAAATCATAAGGTAAAAACGAAATCCCCAATTAATATCATAAAAACCCTAGTTTTCCAATTTTCCATTTAAGAACTTAATTAACCCAGATTAGTTGATCAATTTGTACGCCAATTTCGTATTAAATTCTCTTACATACATGAAGAGATTTACTATTGAACCATCTGCCCATAATCATAAGTTACTTCTCCAAATTTTCACCCAATTTCAATGTAATTCATTAACAATTCTACCTACACTAACATGAACATGACTATTGCTAAATGAAAAGCAGGTAATAAACACTTGCCTCAAATTCAAAGTTCTAATCAATTGATGATGTTGGTATTGGTGCATTCCTCACTTTTCGATCTACGCATTGGTGGAATTATTGGTGTGAAAGCTTAAGTCTTTCTCTAAGAACACCTATGGAGTTCTTCTTCTCCCTCTTAGGCTTTCCCTCACTCCGACTTAGGTTTAGAAACTGATAGGTAATCTCTCACCCACATACCTCTTCTATTTAATTACTGATTTTCGTCCATTTTAATTCTCCAAAAACCCAAATTACAAAACTACCCCTACGGGGTGCCAGCTTGGCCTAAAAATATCCCGAAGTCCAAATAAAATATGCGGGTAGAGTTTTCTGACTATCTCAACCCTCCCGGACTCAACGGCGCACTCAGAATGACCATACGAGTTTATAAAAAAATAAATTCTCTTCTTATTTCAATTAATTAGTCCCGACACGACTCACACGCGTGTCTGACTGAAATTACCAAATGTCACATTTCTCATTCTTGACAATTTATCAAATTCAATAATTCCTTATTACTTATTCATTCATTAATATTCAATCAATAAGTATTAACACTGGCACGCTAGTTAATATCTATTTATTTTAATCCAGATTAATTAACAATTAAATCTCACATTTTAATTCAATTTATCCAACAATAATTATAAATCACATAATTATTTAAATGCTAAAAAATACGGGGTGTTACACTACTGTACATTTTTTTGGGGGTTAAAAGTGGGCTTTATAGGGGAAAAATAGAAAACAACAATGTAGTGGCTCAAAATAGGCACATACACACCAAGAGGTGCAAAAGTAATCCCTGAAAAGTGAATGTGCCCTCATCGGACTCCCGGTTGATGGATATGACTAGTATATGCTCATTTTGAGGTTAAAATTGACTTTTGGTGGCGAAGACTTAAAATAACAACTATATTTCCTAAAAAATGGCATAGACACCCCAAGAGATACACATGTAATATGTGGGAAGTGATGATGTCCTAATCGGACACCGAGTTTCCAAAATTTAATAGTATATGCTCGTTTCCAGGTTAAAAATTGGCTTTAAAGGCTAAACTTAAATTATCAAACTAATGTTGTGGTTTTATTCTCAAAACCATGTATGACGTTTATTTTTAATAAACTAGTGTCAGGTTCATTTTGAAATAAGAATTATATTTGTAACAATGTCTTATATTTATCTTAAATATATTATCTGCATGTTGGTCAATTGAACTTAGTAGGAATTCTATTGAATTGAGTTCAGTTTGGTTATAGAGGGTTATAATTGTTCTAGTTCAGTTGAATAGGTCACGGTCTAGATAAGGAGTTGACATCTGACCGATTGTTAGAGTAGTAGACTAAAAATATGCTTTATAAATATTTTTAGTTAAGGATTTAATACGTAATAAAATGAATTTTTTAGCATAATGTTTGCATTATTTTATATTTTATGGTGTCTTTTATTCTGCATAATAGGTGATATGGTGTATAGAGTACATCTTATACATATAGTTTCAGATCACCGGGTTTTGGGGAATATAAGTTTTATTATTCGTAGTCTTAGATTGATTGGACACACAATCAGTAAGGCTGTAGCACAATATTTTAGTAGGTCTATCTTGATTATGGGAAATGGTATAGTTTCAACTTATTGTCATAGTGAACTTTGTGTATATTGAATAGGACCACTTTGAGGTCATTGTCTTTGTACTAATTTTATAAAATAATGTACACCTCGTGATTATTAGGTTTACTTAATAATCTTGATCCTAATATGCTTGATGGTCACGTGCATTAATTATTTATTGATTTAACCTATCGTGTGATATTCATTATTGGATCAATAAGCCCGATAGATTGGATAGTGGTGATTAATGTATGGTACCCTCTTCAGATGCTTATAAGTTTTTTATATGAAAATCTTGCAGGTGGATTATGTTAATTCAACACTTCAAATACGTTAAGTTGAAACACTCAAGGACTTAAAGAAGTTAATGAAGAAAATTATTAATAATTTATTTTACTAACGGGTATCTGTAACCTTAATATGGAGAGAATTAAGTAATTAATAATAAGAGGATCAAAATATAATTTCTAGTTAAAAAGGGTAGTTGTAGTTATAATTATTTAGGAGAATTAATTATAAGTAGCGGACTAGGATAAAAATATAGGTCATATTAAGTTTTCCTAGGCCCATTAGGAGTCGCATCGTTATCTCTCCTTAGGGTCCCAACCATATCATACAAATATGCAAGTAAGACTCTCTTATCCTCAAAAGTTCATCAGACTTAGAACTCAAAAACCCTAATTTGGATTTTGAGAGAGAGAGAAAGAAAAAACGTGAGCGGAAGGTGATCATGGAATAAGGGATCATACTTTATTTATGGTAGTCTTTATTAGAATACGGTAGAAGATTATAAGGTACATCTAACCCGTATTTTCAACTTGCATCAAATAGTGATCATGCTAAGACGAGATCATACTAGAGATATCTTAAAGGTAAACACTAAATTCCACCTTATAGTGTTCTGGGTTTTGTGTAATGATTTTTTTATAATTCGATTTATACGAATGATTGACAGACCCTGGGGTAACCACTCCAACAATTGATATTAAAGCACTATTGATAAAGTTTATAGGTTAAACACAACCATGTTATCCAATTAAAACAATCGTATATGTCCATTGATGTTGAGTGGAAAGTAGAATTGTGCTAACTTTTGTTTTGCAGCAATCTAATCCCGTTATCGTGTATTTTGATTTCTATTTTATGTGATTAGATCCCAAGATGGTTTAGTTATGGTTATTTTGTTATTATGTAAATGAATATAGTACTGATGTAGCATGTGAAGTCCTACAAGGAGGCATCAAAACTATGTTTTTTCTTTATATTTTGGATGTAGTATTGATGCAGAATGTGAATTACTTCATGCAGGCATATGACATGTGTAATATGTTGGAATTTTTATAGTGATTTTCTGTTGAATATTGCAAAACCAGATCAGAGGTCGGAGGCCTTTTTGACATATAAATAAATTTTGGCAATATAAAACGATGCACGATTTTGGGGGCGCTGCGTACCATCTTGTACCATCCTAGTGTAGTGGCAAAGAAGACTGCTCGGGTCAAGGAGGGATGCTGGTTATTGACATAAAGAGGACTCCTATATACAACAGAGTTATATTTTGATCATAATAGTTGTGAATCCTAGTTTAATTTTGTTTCCATATTTATGTTGATCTATATGTCTTTATTATTCATGTTTTAATTGATGGATTGTTAGTATGTTTTAACGATTAATAATTGAACGTAGATCATGTGGATGCTTGTGTGAATAATTTATAATAAATTTGAATTATGGACATAAATATGTGTAATTATAAAAATAAAATTGAGTATCCATGTTTCTAAATAATGAAAAAGGATTTTTTTTATGCACTACACATGTGCTTGGCATATATTAAGATAGGGGTATCCTGGTATTTTTCGAAATATATAAAAGGTTGTAGCCTTTTCAAATAAATTAAAATTCGACATACATTTTTTATGATGCTTATAAAGTTTTTTACATTACTAAGTAGGAGAGTCATTTTTCCTATAGCAAATCCCACGGTTTCCATCAATGATTTGTAAACTTTCAATAAGTTTTAATTATTG
Organism: Sambucus nigra; assembly: GCA_949130495.1. NCBI lineage: Eukaryota > Viridiplantae > Streptophyta > Magnoliopsida > Dipsacales > Adoxaceae > Sambucus > Sambucus nigra. Next base: position 315,576,489 of record OX422215.1, on the reverse strand, counting down.
TGATGGTAAGTACAAATTTCCTTATGGGTAATTTTGGATTCATTATTCACATAGGCAGCCTCCTAAGGAGGAGTCTATGTGATATGTGATAGTCTAAAATTAGCTCGTGGTATATACTTAGACATAAAATAAAAGTAGGTTCTCTAAATAGGAATTTCATTATTTTGTGGGACAAAGTGTTATCTACCTAATTTTATTTGGCATAATCTTTGTCTGTATGGTAAAATTAAAAGGAATTATCCTACCTAATTGTTTTTTCAAAAATAGGTTCTCTAAAGAGGAATACCACTCAAATGGTAATGACATTGTGGGAGCTCATTTTTTTACTAGCCCATTATCGTAGCCAAATAAATAAAAACACTTGGCCCGACCCAAATCATGGTTCAACTTCCACACGAGACTTTTAGTAACGTGAGAACACTCATGGATATGGTTAAATCAGTTACCAAGAATCTCAAACAAGATAATCAAGTATCTTATGGCCAATTCTCTATGATGGATTTCCTTAAACAACTCAAACTCTGTAATGAACAGATATATAAATTATACTCCCTGACCCAGGGGAAATGGATGAAAAAATTATAATCGTTGAGAGATACTTAATAAGAACAAGTGACCTATCTGTGGACGTAGGAAAATTGTCGAACCACATACATTGTTATTGTGTGTGATTACTTTTACTTTCTTCCATTTATGATGGTTTTCGTAGATTCTTTTATTGTGAATTTTTCTGCACTCACAATTGGTTCCATCTGTGGGAACCGAATTGTATTCCTATGAAAACATTCGTTACCGAAAAGCCTATAATGTCTCACCACAGAAGAAACATTCCATAAGCCGGCAATGTTCAGGAATACCACCCAACCCCTCCTAAGGTCAGGTCTGAAATTCACCAACATTCAAACCTAAGGTTTCACCAAGAAAGGAAACCCCCAGAAGAGAGACATGGGTTGCCATGGTCCACCCAGATTTCTAGGTTGGTCGATGCCTATGAAGCTTGAATTTGAGAACAAGAAGAGGCAACGCGCCGCTAAGAAGAAGAGAATGCTCGCTTTAAGAGGGGACTAGAAAGAAAGGATAGAGATCTCTCTAGAAACACAAGGAGATGTTGAGACATGACTCCTAGACCTTAGGGGGGAGACTCCTCCAGTAGAGGAAGGAGCACTAGGCATGACCAGGAGAAAGTTGAACGTGACAAATCAGAGTGAACATGATTAGAGCGTGGCTAACAGGAGAGGCACCACTGGAACAATGATCGACCAAGTGAGGATTTAAGGATCCTAGTCCATAGGGAGATGGAGCAACACCCGACACACCGAGGAGGCAGATCAACTAGAGAGCTTGCTATAAGAGCTCTCAAATCTCTGATGAGGACCCCCTTTTCAAGGGAAATCGAATGAAAGGATCCCCCTCAAGAAGTTCATTGTCCCCAAGTTTAAGATCTATGATGGGAAAATAAACCCTATAGATCATGTGAGGAAATATCGGCAGACAATGACCTTATGGAGCCACAATGACTCACTCATGTATATAATTTTCCCTTTTATCCTACAATATGTAGCACAAAAGTGGTTCTAAAGGCTTCCCTATAAGCCAATCAGGAATTTTGCAGTACTGGTAGAGGCTTTCATGGTACGATTCGTAACGAGTAGCTCCCACCCTAAGCGGATGGATGCACTGATCACTATAAAGAAGAATCCACATGAGAACCTCAGGGATTACGCTAAAAGATACTAGGAAGTTTTCAATGAGATTTAGGATTTCTCGGAGCAGGTTGCCATAGCATCCTTCGAAATCGGTTTACTAACCACCTCTTTACTTCACCAATCCCTCACTAAAAAGGAAGCCATAAGCATCAATGATCTTATGGCTCGTATCGAGAAGTATGCCAAGGTTAAAGATGTGGTCCATCCTAGTGGGGGAGACAATGGTCGAGCAAAAGAGAATAAGGGGACGGAGAAGAATGACACTCAGAAGAAGGGAGTAAGAATGGGGACAAGAACGTCTCTAAGAATGGAAATAAGACTGACCCCTCAAATGTGTTACAAGCTGTTAATACAGTCTTCAAGGAACCCATATAAAAAATCCTTAGTAAGATCAAGGATGAACCTTTTATCAAATGGCCCAAGAAGATCGGTGGCGATCCAACTAAAAGGAACAAAGCGCTGAGATACGCATTCCACAAGGAGGGCGGTAATCGAATTGAGAATTACAAAGCTCTAAAGTCACATCTGGAACCTCAATGAGTACATTAAATGGCGACCAGAAGACAAACAATGTCCTCGATGATGAAGAGGGACATGAGTTTGCAGTAATTCATGGGCCGTCAGACCTCAAATAGATTTAGGGCAACGCCGTTCAAATGGAACTCAAGAGGGTGACTTCCATGATGGAAGCTTTTCATATCGATCCCGTCAAAACTCAAGAAGGATAGCGATGGTGACGAGAAGACATTGATTACACAAAGCACGTCATGTTTACAGAAGAAGACTTGGTTAGGGTAAGGAACCCACATTGTGATGCATTGGTGACTTAAGATCGCTAACTGGGTTATTGACAAGATACTTGTGGCCCAAGGCAGGTCATCTGAAGTGATGTATTTGGACCCGTTCCATAAACTAAAATTGAATATTACTAACTTTAAATAAGCCATTATTCAACTGGTCGACTTCGCAGGAAGGATCACCATTCCATTAGGAAAGATCATCTTGCCAGTCAGGGCAGGAAACATCTCAAAGTTAATCAATTTTCTAGTAGTGGACATCGAGTCCACATACCATGTTATTTTGGGTAGAGGTTGGCTCCACATCAGGAAGGCTGTTAAATCCACTTATCATCAAAAGCTGAATTGCATCACAAATCATGGAATGGTTGAGATCTACGAAGACCAGTCTACAACCTAAAAGTGCTTTATTGCAGCCATCCGCTCAAAGAAAAAAACAAAGGAGCCCGAGAATACCCAGGAGAAAGCCCAAGAGGGGGTATTCTCTCCAAATAACAATTATGGTATGGTCGTCCAGGGGTGGAAGAGACTAGGGTCCACCCCACAGACGAGGTCGTCGAAAGCCTAGAAGAATTTGTAGCCAATGACAACTTGATAAAAAGGAAATTTTTGATTGGATCAAGAGAAAAGGGAACTGATTGCGCTCCTTAAGAGCAACATAAATGTTTTTAATGGGAGCCTTATGAGTTACGAGTGAGTGACCCTAGCATGGAATGACACCGCCTACACTTTGATCCTACTTTCAAGCCCATCACTCAAAAGGCTCATCGAATATCACCCGAGAAGGCTAAAGTAGTGGAGAAAAAGGTAGGGAAGCAGTTGGAGGTAAGATTCATCAGGGAAATTCAGTTCCCTGTATGGTTATCGAACCTAGTGGTGGTACCTAAAAGCAATGGTATTTGGAGGGTGTGCATTGATTTTACCGACCTCAATCGGGCATGTCCTAAGGATAAATTCCCTCTCCTGAAGATAGATCAGTTAGTCGACGCCATAATGACATACGAGAGGATGAAATTCTTTAGCCCTTACTCAGGATATCATTAGATTCCTCTATATGGACTCGACCAGGACAAAACCTCCTTTATAATCTCAATTAGGTTATACTACTAAAAGGTCATGCTGTTTGGCCTCAAGAACGCAGGGGTAACTTACCAAAGATTGGTAACCAAGATGTTTAGCAAATAAATGGGATAAACGATGGAAGTGTACATCGACGACATGCTCGTTAAAAGAAAGAACAAGGTTGATCACCTCTTAGACCTAGCAATAATTTTCAAAATCCTTAGGAAGTATCGAATGAAGCTTAATGCAAGTAAGTGTTCATTCGGTGTCCAGTCAAAAAAATTCTTAATCTATCGAATGAGTAAGAGGGGAATTGAGGCCAACCCAGATCAAATCGCTACTATCACTAGGGTCCATCCCCCTAAGATATTAAGAAATGTTTTAAAGCTTACTGGGATGATCATGGCATTCAGTCACTTCATCTCCAAGTCTTCGAAGCGCTACCGACCATTCTTTCAGCTCTTAAAGAAAGGCAAAGGCCTAATATTGAATGAAGACTATTCGCAAGCTCTGGGAGAGATTAAGTGTTACCTCAGTAATCCTCTACTTTTGGTAATTCTATATGATGGAGAACAGCTGTATCTTTACCTGGCAGTATCAGACCATGCTGTGAGATCTGCCTTAATATGAGAAGAGAAGGGAGAACAACATTCGATCTACTACGCCTGTAAGACGCTCCTAGATGTTGAACAACGGTACTTGCCTCTAGAAAATCTCTCCTATGCCCTATTAATCGCTTCATGGAAGTTGAAGCACTACTTTGAAGCTCATTCCATAACAGTAATCACCTCTTACCCACTCAAAGCTATTCTACAAAGGGCTAACCTCTCTGGGCGTCTTTAAAAGTGGTCGGTTGAGCTCAAAATATTCGACATCCACTTCCAACCCAAAACAAAAATAAAAGGACAGATCCTAGAAGATTTTACTTCTAAGTTTATAGGAGATCGACAAACAGATCATCTAAACGAAGAGCAATTGGTCACAGGTGAAGCACCATCTAAATATTGGACACTATATGTTGATGGAGCCTCAAATTTTAAGGGGACAGGAGTGGGGATTGTTCTTATCACCCCCGAAGATAGCATAATCGAGCAGGAAATCATATTGGACTTAAAGCCTCCAACAACGAAGCTAAGTATGAAGCACTGATCGTCGATTTGTGAAAAGGCAAACTACTAAGGGTAAAGCACCTAAGTGTATTTGGTGATTCCAAACTAGTCTCCAAGCAGGTAAGTGGAGACTTCAATGCTAAAGATGATTAAATGGAATTATACCTCAACGTAGTTAGAGGACTCATGGGATAATTTTAAAAGGTGGAAATCCAAAAGATCCCACAAGCATAGAATAGTCACGCTGGTGCTTTAGCAGCACTCAACTCGAAAATTGACTCTGTCCTAAGAAGGGCAATCCAGACAGAGTTCCTCGCACAGCCTAATATCGATCATGAAGTCATAGAAGTCCTCCTTATGGATAAAGATCCAAATTGGATAGTCCCCATCATTAATTATCTACGTAGTGATGTATTTCCAGATGACAATAAGTCGGCCCATCAAATTAGGGTCAAGGTTGCTCGTTTCTACCTCAACCCTGGGGGGAAACTTTATAAGAAATCATTTACAGGCCCTACCTCCAGTGCTTTCACCCATAAAATGTCAATCAAGTACTTAGTGAACTCCATGAGTTCACATGTGGGAGTCATACTGGTGGAAGATCATTAGACTTTTGAGCGATCAAGGAAGAATATTAGTGGCCTCGCATGCAGCAACACACTGGTGCTTACATTCGCAAATGTGAAAAGTGCCAAAAGAAGTCGCCTTTGGTTCATTAGCCTGTCAGCGACCAAAAATCTCTTACCAATCCATGGCCTTTCTCTCAATGGGGATTAGATATCATGGGACCACTGCTTACTGCATCTTCAAATCGAAAGTATCTGTTGGTCGCCACAGACTACTTCACTAAATGGGTGGTGGTAAAATCATTGGAAAACATTCAAGAAAGGTTCATATGGAGGAACATCATAAGTCGCTTTGAAATACCAAGGACAATCATCACCGATAATGGTACACAATTTGAAATTGGTTTCTTTCAAGCTTTATGTGACTAGCACAACACCAAGCACCACCTCGGTTCTGTGGTGTATCCCCAAAGTAATGGGAAAGCGAAAGCTTCCAACAAAACCATGATCGTTGGAAAAAAAAATGATTGGAAAAAGTTAAAGGCGCTTGGGTGGATGAACTCCCTCGTGTTCTCTATGCCCATCGCACAATGCCCAGGAAACTAATGGGGGAAACACCATTTGCCCTCACTTATGGCATAGAGGTTGTCATCCCTCTAGAAATAGGTCTCCCCACTATGAGAACCATATTGGTAGATTAAAACATCAATGATGAAGCACTACACACTAAACTTGACCTAGTAGATGAGAGACAAGATCTAGCTTTGATCAAGTTGGCTTGCTACGAACAACAACTAGCCAAGCAATATAACAAAAGAGTTAATCCAAGGAAGTTTTCAATAGGGGATTATGTCCTGCGAAAAGTCCTCGGTAGTGCTGTAAAACCATCAGACGACAAACTGGAACCAAACTGCGAAGGACCATTCAAGGTTATCAAAGATCATCTGGAGGGAGCATATCATTTGGAAATGCTGTATGGCATGGAGATACCAAGGGCATGGAACACAGGTAATCTGAAGAAGTTCTACTTTTAGATCTTCTTTTTTATCTTTTCAGTTAGCAAAAAAAAAAATTTGCTTGATAAAGACAATTTGGAAAGAATAAAAGATGGATTGGCCCATATATTCTTAAATTTTACATTTGCTTCTTAACTCATCTTACCTATATCTCATTTATTTGAACCTTTTCCAATGATGACTCCTTTGCGCATATCTAAATGCCTAACATACAGGTTTATTAAGTTAACTATGTATACTTTAAATTACCCTCAGGCCCTTGTTGTAAGCACAAGAAGCCTTATGAGTTGCCCTGCCAATAACATAATCCCTACAGGGGATCCTTAAGTAATAATTCCAACTCTAGTTAGTCACTAACTTCTGTTGGTGGAAAAAATCCTGCTCGGGTGGATTTCCCACTAGCCAGGTTCATTTTCTCCATCATCTCATTTAGGCCTAATGTAGTGTGACAACACCACCTAAAAGGTAAAGTGAATGGAATGATATTGCTTGGTCATATTGGACTAGGTGAATGTTCAAACATATAACAGGCAGAGTACTGGTACTTTAATATCGTTTAGTTGACTGAAAAATTCCAAAAAAATTGAAACTAAGTATAAGCTAATAATAAAGCCCAAGATCGACCAGTCAGGATCACTTTGGTCAATAGAAACAACATATAACCATAAACATCTCTCAAATGTCATCTAGTCAGAAATAAATCTCATAATGGCAAAGTAAGAGACGAACATATGTTTGATCGACTAATTATATAACTAGCCGAATGTTTAGTCCGCATGAGCTCAAAACACAAAACTCATTGAAAGTTAGTAAGCAACAAATTTTCATTAAACGAAAAGTTATGTTTACAACCAAAACTTAAATATACATGAAGTTTACGATGGCCCAGAATGGCCAGCAAGGTAATCTGCTACATGAACTCTCCGACCATCATCTGGGTGGGACACAAGCTCTTTTCTATTATATCCTTTAAGTGATGTTTCAAAAGCTGAGCTGGAATAGTGTCTATAAGATGTGGGTTCTTGGAATACAGTTAGTATCAAGTGAGGCGTAACCCTTTATCAAGATCGAGATTAATACCATGTAGTATTAAATGGTGACAGTGAATACAGGTAAATAAGAGGCAAAGGGATTCAATATTCAGACTTATATTAAATGGAATGTTGGCACTATAAATACACAATAAGTATAATAAATAGATGGGACCAACAGGTAGCTTGGTCGGAGGGTGAAAGAGCAAGCACTCTAGGCACAATAAAGGCAAGGCAGGAACTTCAGTCTCAGGTAATGCTCAATGATATGGGTATTAAATGGGTGTGGGAAATAATTTTCTCACTATATCTCTCGTGCATGGAGGGAGTTTGGCAGCAATTGTAGGCTCAGAATGTTCTCTCTGCTAAATTGTTTGGCTGGTCTATTTATATGAAAGCTAGGTAACTCGGGTAATCTTGCCCGTGTTTAATATGATTGATCACCTTAAATGCACAAGTACTTGCCATTAATGTAGAAGATATTACATTAAATGCATAGGATCTCATAATTTGGTGAGAAACTATTTTAGTGGTTGAAGGTATATGGGGCATTAATGAGGGACGTGATGTGGCAGCTTGGGGATTATCTTAGAATGACTAAAGGGTAAGGTTTGGTGAACTAGACCTACTATCATAAGGATAAACCCACTTGAGTGCTGTGACTTCGAGTCCCTAAATTCCAGGTATTCGAACAACCCTTGGCTAGAAAGGGTTTTGATTCTCAAATTGAGCTTGCCAGTTACATCTGGGTGATACTATCAAAGATCTATCTCCTTAGAAAGCCCCATGATTTCCCTAGAAAAAGACTTGATTAATATAGTCGTTCTAATGGCCAATGGCGTGAAGCTTCCCTCACAAATATTACACTTGGTTCGCTGTACACTTGGTTGGATCGAGTGGTGGTGGATTATTCCAGGAGCATCAGCAGGTTTGATGTCTCTAACTAAGCGAACCATATAATTTTGACAACCTTCCTTTATGCTCACTTTACAGACTATGCTCCGACCGATAACTATCCCGGTTCTCAGCTCATTAGTGTCCCCAGGATTTGTTGTTAGAACCATAAGAGTGTTAAAAAGCCTCTAATCTCTTTGATCGATAGAGCTGAAAGGTTCTTACCTCACCCCTATGTTGGGGTGGACCAGTTTTTTTCAAACGATTTTTTCACCGAAGAGGAACGTTCCATCGTCCCCCTTGATGAGGCACTAGCCAGGAATTTCCCTTCAAATAATGTTCCCCTTCTGATGATCCCTTCTTATTTAACCTCTTAAAAAGAATGGTAATCCTTTTACTCTATTTATAACCCCTATTGTGTAGCCTTGCAGGTTGGTTACAATCAGGGCACTCCTTTGCTAAGCCATTTTACCCGCGAAAAGCCTACGAACTTCTCTTTTTCTTATGCCAATTACCTCACCTTAGTTGTGGTAAATCTCTAGGCAAGATACCCGACCAATCCTATCATTTCGAATAACGAGGATCGAGGGATCACGTCAGTGATGTACGTAATGGTGTTTTAGCAGAACCAGCTCGGTCGTTTCCAAAGCAACCTTATCAAAGAACCTCGATATCCTAAGGTTGAGAAATATCCTCTTAAAGAGTTGGGTTTAAGAAATTATACCACCTTCTCCTCAATATTCCCTTTAAGTACTGCTAATAACTTTGTTCTTTTCGAGATACCTCCACTCGCTCCTGTGGACCAAGCTGTAGTCAAAAGGAAGAGGGTAGCTCAACCCTCTATTCCAATCGAGGTAGCTTATGTTGCCCCTGGTCCTTAGAGGATAGTTGAAGGAAATAATACTACATGTGTTTCCTCGACTAGAGTAGCCACGAGGTCTAGTAGAAAAGCCCCGATGAAGAAGCCCAAAACTACCTAACAAGCTCCACTCGCCTGTACTCCTGACCTCAATGTCACCCAAGAAGTCAGCCTAATGTTTGATCAACTTAGATAGACTTGTGAGAATTTTAGTGGTGAAGATATGACTTTTATGTTAGCTGAGATGGCTTCCCGTGGTTTCTCATACGTTCCTCATCCTTCCAGAGGTAGTAAAAAGAGGTTGGCAATTAGCCCTCTTAAACTTATGCTGGAGGAATTAAGTAAATCAAGCAAGGAGGAGTTGCCTACGAAGCATGTAATTGCAAGTTATGATGATGATGGTGATGATGAAGGAAAAGAGGAAGCAGAGGAAGAGGAGGAATAAAAACAGGAGGATACTGTATTGATCCGACGACGCAGGTTGAGGATAATGGTTTCCCCTTCTAAACTTGCCTCACTTGCCCAGGATTATAAAGTTTTGGATGAAGTAGTGGAAGAAGAAGAGGTATACTTTCTATTCTTCTTCTTCCAAGTCTTTAACTTTTTTTCTTTTGCTTTGTGATTATGACTCTATTTTATTCCAACTCTCCCATTTTTCAGGTTGATGCGCGAGGTGATTCGCTCTATGATATTGAGGAAAGCAATCTGTTGGAGAATCGTGGTGAAGTTTTACGTGCTTTGAAAGAAGTTGTGCCGCAGGAGATAGCTTCCCCTATTATTTTGCATGTAACCTCAAATTTCCCCCTAGAGGAAGTTATTTCTGATAATTCAAGTGAATCCAGTAGTGGTTATTCGCCTGACCCTACTTTTTTATGCGAGCATGCTAGTCTTGAGAAAGTTATTCTAGTTACAAGGATTGTTGAAGTTGTTCCTAAATCCCCTGCTCCTGTTAGTTTGCTACCCGTGGTAAGCTTTTTCTCTTGATATTCTAAGTTATTTTGTCCCCTTTGACTTGATGTTTTAACTTGCTCTTCTTTGTCCTTTATAGGTTCTTGTACCCCTGCCAACTACCCCGTTATCTCCCCCTCCTCCAACAATCAAGTTCTTATTACTCTGTTCGGGCCTTCCATCCTTAATCAGGAGGGTGCCGAACTTACTGGGGCCGATCAAGGAGAAGGGAGATGGTAGGAGGTTGCTGAGGTAGGGGGGATGTGATTGCCCCCCATGAATAACATCTTTTGGTGGCACCTGTGTTAGCAGAGTAAGAAGATGTAGTTTAAATAGATACTCGTGAATTTGCTGATGAGAAACATCTAGAGGTATACTTGTCTTCTTTTATATATCTCCTACATTTAAACTTTGTCAGTTTTTCCAAGTCGTATTGGTCTTATAAATCTACCATAACCGAGGGTCAGGCGGGCCAAGTTACATTGGTCTTAAAATCTCCCATAACCGAGGGTTAGACGAGCCAAGTTATATTAGACTTAGAATATACCATAACCGAGGGTCAGGTGGGCAAAGTTATATTGGACTTAAAATCTCCCATAATCTAGGGTTAGGCGGGACAAGTTATATTGGTCTTTAAATCTCCCATAACAGAGGGTCAGGCGGGCCAAGTTATTTTGGACTGTAAATCTCCCATAATCGAGGGTCAGGCAGGCCAAGTCATATTGGTCTTTAAATCTCCCATAATTGAGGGTCGGACCAGATAAGTTTATTGGTCTTTAAATTTATACTTTCAAGACAATTTGTATGTGTTTTCCTGACTTGGCAAAAATTTAAGGTAGAAGTCGAGCAACCTGCAGCACGCGAGTTACAAGTTGAAACTATCGCTCATGAAGTTGCACATGCGAGGAATCTAACTGAATTTACATCTTTGGGAGGGGCTATTACTGCTGTACAGGTTCAAGGAATAACTCCTAATATTGGTGAAGTGCACGAGGTGGTTGCTTCTAAGGTCCAAGAAAGTGGCAGTGCTTCGCACACTAGACTCCCTTTCGCAAGTGATAGCATTTTCAGTGCACCCCCCTGAGGCAGACCCTGAAGTGGTTGTAAGGCAGACTTTGGCCAATTTCCCCCATAAACTGACTGAGGACCCTCGTGCATTGATTGGGCAACTCTTATCCTGCTTTCCTTTAACTTTTATTTCTCGCAGTCTCCATCCTATCCCTGGGATGATGTCTTGTTGCCTTCTCTAGCTCATTATTATTTTAGAGGAGATCCTCAATACCCCTCTGGGGTCACTCAATTCTTATACAATTAAGTCATTTTTGGGGACGGTTAACGTGCTTATCAATGATGGTTTCTTGTTGTCCTGGTTGGTGAAGCTACTGCGTGACTTCAAGAAGGCTGACCTATCTACTCTATGTCACCGGCTGCAGAGTTCTCATCATTCGTAGGTGGTCATTTTGGAGGAGCTTATAAGTCTTGAGACTGAGCTGATTATATCTGAGCAGGTGCTGCAGGAGGCTTATGAACCTTATTCGGGAAGAGGATAAGCTTCTTAACAGGGAGCAAAATTTAGAGAATGTTTAGCAAAGGATGGAGCTTCGTCAAAAGTATTTGGCTAACCTTATCTTTGACCAGAGTAACCTTGAACAAATTCTTCCTTAGCATCACCATCGTCTTCTTGTCTCGGCCAACCTTCATTTTATTATAGATATCCCCTAGAAATCTTTATTCGATTTCCTTTTTTGGATGCCCCCTAATTTGTTATTTTGGACTTCTTTGGCATGTAATCACAACACTTCTCTATTTAAATGAAGTTTATGGCACTTGATATTTCTTCCTTTATGTTTTGTTTGAACATCGGCCAATCTATTACGTTAGTGTAAGTCACACCATGCAAAATAAGGAAAACAACTAACAAAAAGGAATAGTGGGTCAACCTTTTCAACATAAACCTCGCTTCACACTATGTTAAACTAGGGACATCTTCTCAAACAAGTATTAGAAAAACACAATGCAATAGACTGAAGTATGGGCAAAACATACATTTAAACATTATATGTTTTCATCCACTTGTTGTTTATCGTGAAGGTAACATCATCTTCCACTTTGGATATCTCGTAATAACTCGAATCATGAGCTGCTCGAATGATGTAGGGTCCTTCCCAGTTGCCTTCAAACTTGGGCAGTAATAAACCCCTGATGTGCCTCATGCTTGCTTTTAGAACCAGGTCCCATTATTTGAACTTCCTTGGCCTCACCATCTAGTTATACGATCTGGACAACTATTTTTTATACATCTCGAAGTGCCTCACTGCATTGTCCTGATGCTCTTCTAGCACTTCAAGTTGGCTATGCCAGCTATGAGGGAGAATGGCACTTCACAAGTTGTAGGGGACAAAGGGTACTTCAAGTTCAACTAGCAGAACAATTTTTGCCCCTAAAACTAAGGAAAATAGAGTATACCCCGTTGGTTTCCTCTTTGTTATTCGATAGGCCCACAGTACTTCAGGTATTTTGTCATCCGATGTGCCTGAGAAATTCTCTAACATTTTTTCCAAAATATTCACCGAAGTCTTGTTAGTGGCTTCTGCCTGCCCGTTACATTTAGGGTATGCTATTATTGACTTTTGGTGGATGATGGAGCATTTGTCTATTAGGACGGTTACTTCGCTATTCATAAAAATGGTGCCATTATCTGATAAAAACACCTTCGAGATGCCAAATCGACAGATGATGTACTTTTTCATAAATCGAACCACTACCCCCGCTGTGGCCCTTTTGAGCGGTATGGACTCTACCCATTTGGTGAAACATTCAGTGACAACCAATATCCAAATATTTCCTCTTGAAGAAGGGTTTATTGCCCCTACTAGATCAAACACCCATGTGTGAAATAGGAAAAGTGTAAAGAGAGAATGCAAATCCACCGAAGGAGAGTGGATTATGTTTCCGTGCAGTTGACAAGCTTTGTATTTATGAACGAACTCAACGGAGTCTTTCTCCATTGTAGGCCAGTAATATCCTAAGGTCATGAGTTGGTCGTAGAGTTTAGATCCCCCGATGTGTACCGGCACGTGGGCTTGCTTCAGTACTTCTTCAACCTCTTCCCCTCTGATGTACCTTAGAGGCCTATCATGATAGCCTCTTCGATACAACTGCCCTTTGTAGACAAAATACCTGGGTGCTCATCATTTTCCTTCGTGGCATCTTTCTTGTCTGTTGGAATTACTCCATTCACCAGTAGATCCATATACGGCTTCCTCCAGTCTTGGGGTTGATTGATGAAATTGCATTCTACTTCCCGGTAGAACAAACAACATTTCGCACAATTTCTTTATATCATCGTGGAGTCTTGCTTCATCGAAGACCAAAAATACTCTGCCCGTTGGATTCTTCTGTACAAGGGGATCTTAGTGGTCACATAGCTATCTTCGTCTACTCTGGTCAGTCTCTTCTAGGATTCTTCGAGGTCTACACATCTGGATAACTAGCCACCTTTATTTTTATAGTATAAATTGCCCCTGGTAATAAAATATTGTGCCAGATCAACTAGGCTCAGTGGGCCTTCACCCTTTTCCAATTGCTTTCTGATTTCCCCTTTCCAATCATCTTTGTCATCTGTGAGCAACATATTCGACACGGTCGAGGGATCTAACCTCTTTGTGATTTGAACGACCGTTGACTCCCATTTAAAGGCAATTTTCTGGGCAATGGTAGCATATGACACCCTGCCCAATTAAATACAGGGTGATCAGTCCTTCATTAAATTTAAAAGAGAATGTTCGGTTGGTTCATTCTTAGCATCAATTTTGAAAACATTTAACCTTATTAATCACCTAATAAATAATTAATCTAGTGTGAAAACATTTTCCATTTTAAGTTAAACCCAAATAATCCATTAATAAATTGTAATTATTTAAGACACAAATCATTTACCATACACATGAATAAAATAAATATTGGATATGAATCAACTGCTAAAATAAATAAGACTGGATAAAAAAACTTTCCAGTTCAAAGTCTCAAAACCATAAAAGAATATAACTGGATCCAAGTAAACAACTAAATACTGAAATAAAGGAAGTACAATCTCTCCAATAAATAACTAAAAATGGGCGACACATGCCCTAAATGAAATATCTAAAGAGAACTGAATGAAATGAGAGTGGAAACGTCTAAACATGACGACCTGCAGCTCCCCTAACTACTATAGCACGTTAAAAAGTCTAACTATTTAAGCATGGCTTCCCTGTGGCTGGACACTTGATATAAATAGAAGGAGAGAGGAGAATATGCAAGAGACGGGCCAGAGCCCGAGTCGAAAAATATTTTTTTAGCAAGTATCTAATATTTTCAATAAAGCAAGCATTATGTGCATGTTAGATTTTCGAACGCTCACATGATATTCTCAACTCTCAGCTATTGTGCATGCCTAACGTACATATAATCCAATCTAGCTATCGATAACACTTCTAACTAGGTCATAGACTTATTCTACTAATTATGTCTCGTAGTAGTAATCCCGTATTCCCAATACTTGTATTAAATGTTTCAACTTTAATTATCTCGATTAAGTGTTATCACACTAAAGTTAAGTATTCACAACTTATGGCACTATTATATACATATACTAATACAACACCCCAAGGCTACACCGCGGTGCAATGCATACCCTACCATCAAGTCCAGGTATATCTCATACTCAAACAAGGATGATAACTCCGATAAACTTATGCAGCTTCTCCAATTCTAATCCTGAAAAAGATTAGTCAACGCATGGGTCAGAGCCAAAGTCCCGAGCAAGAATACACACTACTCCCCTCAAATAGGATCCTTGAATCCAGACAGTAGCATTATACACAATAAATATCATAATAAAATATTTTAAATTAAACGGGATAATTCAACGCGATAATCGATTTGAAAATCTCCCATGAACCATATAAAAAATCCACACATATTGGAGGCGAACGCAGTCCTAGGCCTTTGCGCACCTACGCACCCAAATGACCGGTCAATACCATCGTTCTCACAAATTGTAATCCAATCGACGTACTATGTTCTGAGGTGCCAAATCTAAAATCCCCCTAATGGCTCATCAGGATAAGACTGTCCTTTATCATATTCAAAACCTCCCGCGATTGCAAGCAGCTAGGTATGCCAAACATATAATAAATCACATGTAGGTATACACACAACCTATCACTTTATTTCACATGTTTCATACGTAGTCTATTTTTTTTATCCCGAATAATGTACGTAATAATAATAATCCATAGCTTAATTCTTTAATGAACGCTCCCGAGTATTCCTCATCACTCGAAGGGTATGTTTAAGTTTATACATCATAATAGTGGGTAAAGTTCCTCGGGGCTAAGTCTTCATTTCTCTCGAATCTCTGAGCCTAGAATTATTCTCTAAAGTAGGTATTTTGTCTCGATTAACACCCTTCTAAGTATAACCCATATTTCCCCCCTTTTAGATCCAATCCTAACTCAACCTTGGTCTACAGTTTTATTAAACCAATTTTCATTATATTTCACCATAAAATAGTACTTTAAGATTTGAAAGGTTTGTGAGTATTCTAAATGAGAAATGGAAACTACAACATAAAAATGTTGCAGACCAGACTGGTCCGACTAAAAAAGAAAACGTACCGATCTGACTAAAAAATGAATTGGTCCGGCTGAAAAACAAATCGATCCGGATCTCTGTGAAAAATTGATCTTCCTCAAATGCGTTTTCCACCATTTACAACCCTAAAACCTCTACAGTTCAATCCCAAACACCAAATCAGCAAACCTAATTGATATCCTAACATGTTTAGATGATTTCTAGCAACCTAGAATCATTAAATCTTTATGATGCATCAATAATTCACGAAATCCCCAATTTCTCATCAACAAATAATAAATCATCAATTTAACAGTTAATCACATAATAAACCCAAATTCGTTTCTCAAGCAAAACATATAATTTCGGGATTCCTATTCTACATGCATAGGGATTCAATTATTCACCAAAATAACTTTTAATCTATGATTTAAATTCTCTAACTTCAACCAGTTCAATTCTAAATCATGTATTTGATTCCTATACTAACATGAGCATACTTATTCATAATAAGAAGCAAGTAGTAAACACTTGCCTTGGTTTTTATGGTCTGATCCGCTGATGTAGATAGTATGGGTGTGTTCCTCATTCTCCGATCTACACGGTGGTGGTCTCGGTGTTGCAAGGTGGCGGTCCTAGGTCTTAATTCCTTGAAATTGGTTCTCCATCATCCTCTGTGGCTCTCCCTTGAAACTTGTGAATAATAACCCTAATTGGAGTCATGTTGCTGATATATTCTTGCTCTAATTTTTGTAGGTATAAAATGCCCAAAAATGGAAATTATCAAAACGCCCTCCCGGGATACCAATTTGCCCTAAAACTGTCCCGGGATCCAAACTAAACCCTCGGGTAAACTTTTCTAACTATCTCGGCCCTTTCGAACATATCGAGGTACTAGAAATGACCATTTGCATTACTTAAAAACAATTTAATTCTTAATTCCTTTCAATTCGTCCTGACACGACTCACACGCATGTCCTGACTTAATTACCGTAATTGTCATATTTTTCACTCGCGACAATTATATTAATTTCATAATCATATATTACTTTTTTCACTTAGTAATATTCAACATAATACACATCAATAAATACTAACCCTTAACTTGCTATTTAATATTTATTTTAATCCAGATTAATTCTTAATTAATTCTCAAATTCAATTAATCCTATATTTAAAAATCATTAAAAATACGGGGTGTTACATACTTCCCCCTTACAACGAAATTTCGTCTCGAAATTCGAAAAGTAAAAGTTCACCTGGTAAGAAGAAATCTGGATAATTCTCGCGAATGTCATCCTCACGCTCCCAAGTAGATTCCTCGAAATTGTGGTGCTCCCATTGAACACGCACAAATGGCACTACCTTCCACCTTAGTTTCCTATCGCTATGATGTAGGATAGCCACCGGTCTCTCGTCATATGAACTATCTGGTTGTAAGTCCACCTCTTCCAGCACAATGTGAGTGTGGGTTAATTCATCCCAAAGATATCATTTAAGGGAAGAAATATGGAACACATCATGTATTTGACGCAAGTGATCCGGTAATCCCAATCTATATGCAACTGGTTCGATCCTCTCGATGATAGGAAATGGACCTACGTACCTCGGCACTAATTTCCCTTTCTTTCCAAATCGAATTATCCCCTTCATAGGAGATACTCATAACAACACTTGGTCCCCCATAACAAACTCTCTAAAGAACCGCTTGGCATCGGTGTAGCTTTTCTGGCTGTCCTGAGCTACCCGTATACGACTCTGAATCATCTCTATTATGTTCGTAGTCTCCTGAATCACCTCTATCCCTAGTAGCTTGTTCTCCCCCAACTCCAGCCAACAAGAAGGTGAACCACAAGGTCTACCATATAATGCCTTAAATGGGGCCATGCCAATCGTAAACTGGTAGGAGTTATTGTACATGAACTCCACCAATGGAATATACTTCTCCCAACCTCCTCTAAAGTCAAGGACACACATGCGCAACATATCCTCTAACATCTGATTAGTTCGATCTGTCTATCCTTCAGTATGTGGGTGGTAAGCCGTACTCAACCGCAACTCAGTGACCATAGCCTCCTAAAAGCTCTCCCAAAAATGAGATATAAAAAGTTGGTCCCGGTTGAACACAATATCAAGAGGTACTCCGTATAACCTCATTACCTCGGTAATGAATAGCTGGGCATATTGTCCCACTGTATAATCTATTCGAACTAGCAGAAAGTGGGCCACCTTAGTTAACTGACCTACAATCACCTAAATAAAATCATGACCCCTATGAGAAGTAGGCAACCCTGTGATGAAATCCATGGAAATGGTCTAACATTTCCACATAGGAACCTTTAGCTGGTGCAATAACCCTGACGGTTTCTGATGGTCTACCTTTACCAGTTGGCAGGTGGCACACTTTGAGACAAATTTAGCAATTGTATATCTTCATCCCACTTCACCAGTACTCCCACCTTATATCCTGGTACATCTTATCCACGTCGGGATGTACCATAAATCGTGATCCATGCGACTATAACATCACTGCGTATTATAGATCTTCCCCCTCCAGAACAACCAACTGTCCATTGAAGCGCAAGCCTCCCTCGAAACTCACAGAGTAAGACTCTGCTCCCTTGGATATCAACTGCCAAATCCTCTCCTAACAAAATAAATCCACTGCCTGGGCATGTACTACCCTCGTCACAATCTGGGAGTGACTGTCATGACAGACATAAATGATCGGGAAACTGCATCCTCCTGATGTTCCATATCCTTCCATTTCGCCTTCCAAGACTTGGCCACCTCACCTACGAGCCTATGACTCAATGCATCAGAAACTACGTTAGCCTTTCCCAGGTGGTACTAAATCTCGAACTGGTAATACTTCACAAATTCAAGTAACCTGCGCTTTCGCATATTCAACTCTTTCTGAGTGAACAAGTACTGTAGTGACTCGTGATCTGTGAATGGGATAAATTTCTTCCCTAAAAGATAGTTTCTACAAATCAGAAGTGCAAACATGACTGCTAATATATCCTAGTCGTAGGTGGGGTAATTCCTTTCGTGAGGCTTAAGCTTGCGAGAGGCATAAGTTATATCATTATCCTCCTACTATAATACTCTACTAACCCCCTGTAATGATGCATCCGTGTAAACCAGGTACTCCACTCCTGCTCTTGGGAGTGCAAGTATGGGTGTTGAAGTCAGCTTGAACTTTAGCTCATCAAACGCTAACTGACACGCATCATCCCAAGTGAATGGTACTCCCTTACGAGTTAGATTAGTCATCGGACCTGCAATCTTCGAGAATACTCGAATGAACCATCTATAGTACCCAACTAACCCCAAGAAACTCCACACCTCCATCGGTGTCGTGGAATGTCCCCACTCCGTCATCGCTGACACCTTACTGGGGTCCACCGATATCCCCTATCTAAAATGATATGCCCTAAAAATTGTACCTCACATAACTAGAATCAACATTTCTCAAATTTTTCATACAACACATTCTCCTGTAAAGTCTGTTGAACTCTACGTAGGTTCTTGGCATGCTCCTCCTCTACCCGTGAATAAATTAGGATGTCATCTATGAAGACAATGACAAAGTGATCTAAGAACTCTCTGAACACCCTGTTCATCAAGTCCATGAATATTATCGGTGCATTGGTTGGCCAAAATGGCATAACTCGAAACTCATAGGACCCATATCTCGTCATAAAGTCAGTCTTAGACACGTCCTGCTCCCTGATGCATAACTGATGGTATCCCGACCTCAAGTCTATCTTTGAGAAATAGGCTACTCCTCTCAACTGGTCAAATAAGTCATCATTTCAAGACAGTGGATAGTTATTCCTTATCGTGACTTTGTTTAACTCTCTATAATACACACATAATCGTAAAGATCCATATCTCTTCTTCACGAGTAGGACTGAGGCACCCCAAGGTGTGGTACTCCTCTGGATAAAACTCTGTCCCAAAAGATACTCGATCTGATCTCGTAACTCCTTTATTTTCATAAGATCAATTTGATAAGTCGCACGAGCTATCGGTCGAGTATTAGGTGCTAAATCTATCACAGACTCTATCTCCCTACTATACGAAAATCCCGGTATCTCCTGAAATAGGTCAGCAAACTTGCGAACTACCGAAACTAAATCCAGGGAACCAATAACTCCCGTAGAGGTCTCCTCCCCTATATAAAATAGGTGAGTGAATGATCCTCCTTCTGGGAGAGGAATCGCCACTATAAAAATCTCCTAACCAGTGATAGCAAAAAAAAATGCTCCTACTAAAGCAGTCAATCATGTCCCTATACGTGACTAGCCAATCCATGCCAATAATGGTGTCGTACTCAGACATATCTAAAATAAGCATATCAGTAGGCAAAATAAGACTCCCAATCTTTATACCCACTCCCCGACATATAAAGAAAATCAATGACCCATTACCCAATGGGGAGTCTACACAAGTCACAATACTATTGGCCATGTCTAATAGCCCTGCAGCCCATGTAAATCTAGTGGATATTAAGGAGTGTGAGACCCCAGTGTTAAACAAAATATGCCCCATATCCCCATGTATAGAAAATATACCTTCAACTGTGGGTGGCGCCTGTGGAACTGCAGTTTGATGGACGTTGTATACACGTCCATATTGAAGTTGTCCCTATTGAATCGGGGATGTTGGAATGGCAGGAAAAGTTAGGACTGGTGCTGGCGTTGGCCTGGGAAGATTGACCTCTAAGTCTCCTGGTGAGGACCCTGCTGCTGAGGATACTTCCCCTTTTTGGGGCACTCAAATCGTTTGTGGCCAGTCTTGCCATAAGTGAAACACCTACCTGTGTAGTTACCCCATCTCTGCCCCTGCTGTCCTCGAACCTGCTTACCATTTCCACCTCTCCCTTAGCCTTGAAGGAAATGCTGCTAGTCCTGTTGTCCCTGTCGACCCTGATGGCCCTGCCGACCATGCTCAAAACCTCCCTGTCCCTGAAGAAAGCCCCCTGATCTGAATCTCTTAGCAGAATCCACCTAATGGGAAACCTGCTCACCCTGCCTCTACTGACTCTAACCTATTTGTGCCCCATTGGCACTACCTCCACCTGTCTTTCCCTTCTAGCTAGGCTCACCTACCCGTTTACCCCCTTTAACTTGGAAGCGATGATCCTGGTAGTGTAGTAGAGCATCATTGAGTACATCTGTATAAGACTTTAATGAAAGATTACCCAAAAGATGATGTTGAATCCTCTAGGTCAGGCCATCCATGAACATTTGAATATTTTTCTCCTCAGTAGGCACCTCAGTTGGTACCAAGTTTACTAGTATAGTAAATTCCTCCTCATACTCGGGTAGAGTCTTCCCCTCCTAGGTGAGGTCCTATAGTTTCCTCCTCATCTCAGTCTGAACGGTGGAGGGGAAATATGTGCGATCAAACCGCGCCAAGAAGTCCTTTATAGACATCACATCGTGCTCCTATGCAGTAGTAGTGAACTCCCACCACTGAAGTGCTGCCCCAACTAGCTTGAAGGTAGCTAGTATATGCCTTTGTACCTCCGTGCACTCGTGCATCCTTAAGTGTCGCTGGATGTCTTTCTTCCACTGGCTCGTTACAACCACATCTGAACTCCCTTAAAACTCTAGAGGGTGTGACTTCTGGAAGGCATCCCTGAATCGCTCCCAAGCATAAGGGAACAAATGTACTAGAGCTGGCGCCACTGTTTGTACCTGTGGTGGAGCCTACTGTATGACTATTAGTGTTGCATTGACTGCCTGAGCAACTATGGCACCGAACTCTGCAGTATTCATAGTACCTTGAGCATGGGCTGGCTAGGGCTCGGGTTTGGCATTTTTGGCCCTCGGTGCACATCTGGGAGGCATCTGAAATGAGAAAGAATTTATAAGTCCATAGTTTTTAAATCTCAAATAGCTGAAAACGGAATCACATAATCAAGAATGCAACAATCCTAAAGATTGGGCGCTATATCAAAGAACGCTAAGCTGAAAGCATAATAAGCCGTACAGATCCTAAAAGGCTCTAAAACTTGATGCTATGATACCACCCGTGACACCCCGCCCAATTAAATACTGGGTGATCAGTCCTTTATTAAATTTAAAATAGAATGTTCGGTTGGTTCATTATTAGCATCACTGTCGAAAACATTTAACCTTATTACCTAATAAATAATTAAGCTAGTGTCAAAACATTTTCCATTTTAAGTTATACCTAAATAATCCATTAATAAATTCCCATTATTAAGACACAAATCATTTACCATACACATGAATAAAATAAATATTGGATATGAATCAATTGCTGAAATAAATAAGACTGGAGAAAAAACGTTCAGTTCAAAGTCTCTAAATCATAACCACTGTTCTAAAAAACCTGCCTAGGATTGAGGCTTCGTAGAAACTCCTCGCCTTAATATTTTTACACCTTATTCTTGGTAAAACCCTTAGGGCACACTTTTTTTCTAAAAACAACAATGCTTTGGTGAAACGATATCGCCTTTTAAAGATTTTTTTTACAAACCGAACCATTATCTAATCCAAAATAATCAAATAGTATTTTAATTTGCATATATTCAGACATATTTTTATGATATGTACAATTTTAGTATTTTAATAGCCTTGTTATGGCTAAAAAAATATTAAAATATATTAAGAAGGACTAAATGCATTTTCATGCCTTTTTACACCTAAGGCCCGCCTAGGCTTCTAAGGCTTAAGGCTTGGCCTCCATGCCTCGATCATGCCCCGCATTTTTTAGAACCTTACCATAAACTAATATAACTAGATCCAACTAAAAAACTAAATACTAAAATGAAGGAAGTAAAATCTCTCCAATAAAATAACTGAGAATGGGAGACACGTGCCTTAAATGAAATGTCTAAAGAGAACTGAATGAAATGAGAGTGGCGACGTCTAAATACGAGGACCTGCAGCTCCCACAACTGCTACATCACATCGAAAAGCCTGACTGTATAATCCTGGAGTCTCTGTGGCTGGACACCTGATATAAATAGAACAAGAGAAGAGAATATGCAAGAGACGGGTCAGAGCCCGAGTTGAAAATTATTTTTTTTAGCAAGTGTCTAAAATTTGCAATAAAGCAAGTATTATGTGCAACTCAGTAATGAAGTAATAAAGCAAGTATCTAAAATTTTCAATAAAGAAAGTATCTAAAATTTCATTTTCTTCCTCCTCCTCTTCTTCTAAAAGGATGGGTTCAAAAGGGCCTCTAATCTCCTCCTCTGAAACCTCCAACTCAGTAATGAAGTCAACTTGACAGGCAGTGAAGCTGGAGGTAGTATTCTTGTACTCAAAGAGATAACTAGTCGAATGGGGATGCTCGCCGTCAGTAAGATAATCCCTAATTTTACAAGCTTTCAAAAGTTCAGAATCACTAAACTCACGAGAGTCTGGTTCCTGATTCTTTGCCCTACCTGCAAAGACTATTGGAATAAAAAAAAGCACAAACATATAAAAAAAACAAAAAGAAGAAACAGCGAGCACAAAATTGAAAAGGGATACAGTGATAGTGACATATATATTCCTCCCCAAAGGTTGGGATCCTAGGTCCCTTGTAACTTACACCCTCTGATTGGGGAGGATACTACCAATTTTTAGCAATGAAACCTTAATTCCAATAATTCTTACGTGAACCAGGTAAGTTTACAACTAAAACACGGTCTGCACTCCTAGCCTTCAAGTACAGAAGTCCACCTTTTGTACGAGAAAAGACATAATAAAAATAAATTTTCGCAAGCCCTAAGTTGGTCTCATACAACTCATTTATCTTATGAACTCCATTTACAATTTTCCAAACATTTGGAGTACATTGGGCAGAAATAATGGTAAGTCTTGGAAGAAATGTAAAAAATAAGAGATTAGGGGGAAATGTCAAACCCCCTTAAGATACCAACAGGGTATGAATCCAATGGCCCTCATCTATAATACAAATGTTCTGAGAAATAGGAACACACTCGATATCCTCCCAATTAGGAATATTATAGCATTTTCTAAATTCAAAAAGAGATTTGTTTCAAGCATCTCCATTTTCTACACAAAACCCTAGCTACAGCTATAGAAATGTTTCAGAAGAGAAGAACCAAATAAGAGTTAAAGATGAAACTTACTCGCGTGGATAAAGCCTTGGGAAATCACTAAAGAAAGGAAACTCTAATTTTGAAGAATAAGATAAAGATAAGAAGCTTGGATATGAAGTACACACACAAATGACCAAAGACATTTAACTGATGGTTAAGTTCCACTTGAACGGTTTTCAAAGTGTCTCAAATCATGAGTCGCGCTTCCCTAGGAAGATCATAACTCTTCAAATTTCCTCGTGAAGGCAAACGCGTCCTCACCAGCTTTCATAAATAACAAAAATGCCATTTTACTATTTCAGGCAGTGGGTCTACTAGCTCGATTAAAATCTATTAGCCCAAAATTATGGGCCCAAAGATTTTAGGGGCAACTGTGGGAGCTCATTTTTTTTACTAGCCCATGAGAGTAGCTGAACAAGTCTTAATAAAAACACATGGCCTCGCCCAAATCATGGTTCAACTTCCACACGAGACTTTCAGTGACATCAGAACACTAATGGATATGGTCAAATCAGGTACCAAGAATCTCGAATGAGATAATCAAGTATCTTATGGTCAATCTTCTATGATGGAGTTCCTTAAACAACTCAAACTCTGTAACGGACAGATCTATAAATTGTACTCCCTGACCCAAGGCAAAGGGATGAAAAAATTATAATTGTTGAGAGACACTTAATAAGAACAAGCAACCTCTCCGTGGACATAGGAAAATTGTCGAACCACGTACATCGTTGTTGTGTGTGATTCCTTTTACTTTATGCCATTTGTGATTATTTTCGTAGATTCTTTTATTATGAATTTTTTTGCACTCACCGAGATGCTGATAAATTCTTTTAAAATTAGATATCATAATTATAATTTTGAATTCAAAAGTTTAATGCCCTATAAAAATTCATTTTATTATTTTATTATCAGTGTTATGGTGGGAAGATATTTCAATCTTCTTGTTGCCATTATCAAGAAAAAAAATTAATTGGACATAATTTCATTGATTGGAAAAATAATGTGTTGACTGCTAAAGAGTATAAGTTTGTATTTTATGTACTTGTCCTGAGCAACCTGGTAAGGGGTAACTGAAAAAGAATCCTAGGCTTACCAGAAATAGATCAAGGTTGATAAGATGGTTCAATGTTATATTTTGGAATTTATGTCATTTGTTATAAAAATCAACATTAGCAGATGACAATTGCCTATGACCTGATGTTGAACCACAAATATATGTGTGAGGAACAAAATTATAGAGAAAGGAAAGTTTCCATGAAAGATATATTGAACACAAACATGGATAAAGGAATCTCGGTGAGGAGACATGTTGTAAGGATAATATTTTTTCTCAATGAGCTTTAAATGCTTGGAGATGAAATTGGTGGGGAATCCCAAGTCAATATTGTTCTCCACTCACTGCCTAAGTCCTTTAAGTAGTTATGCCTAAATTACACTATGAACAAACTTTCTTACTATTTAGCATAACTCCTTAAATAACTACAAGCCATTGGTGGTTTTATCAAAAAGTGATTTTTTACTAAGAAAGGTTGTACTTCTAAGACTTTTGACAAGAAGAAGGAAAAGGGATAAAAAATAGGCTATGGTGCCTCAAGAATCTTGTGGTCCTCAAGGAGGTGTGAAAAATCCCAAAGATAGATGTTTTCATTATAAGCAACCAGTACACTAGAAGAAAATTATCCAATTTTCCTCAATAAACAAAACTACACAGGTATATTCGATTCACTTGTCCTTAAATTTTGTTTTTGGTCCGTTCTATCGGTCCCTAGTGTGTGGATAAGGGAGTCAATAATCATGAATGTAATTCTTTGTAGGGTTCTAAGAAATCAAGAAACTTAATGATGCAGAGATTTGTTAGATAATGGAAATGCTACGAGATTAGTGATAGTTGTTGTGGGATATATATATATATAAGCTTTAGTGTTGACATGAATTTAATTTTTAACGATTTCCTTTATGAACCTTCCATTATAAGGAATTTGATTTTAGTTTTCCTGCTTAACCTTTTATGGATATTTGGTTTACTTTAATGAAATTGTGGTTATTAAAAAGAATAAAAGATTTATTTGTTAAAGTAAATTTGTATGTAAAGTTTATATTATAAATCTCATCTCTCCCATGAAATAAATTAATATTTTGTATAAATCAACTGGATGAGATTAAGAGTAAAAAACCCTCATTAATTAACCAAACTTATCTTTGGCAGTTATGCCTATGTTATATTAATCTAAAATGGATTAGTACATTAAAGTTATTGAAGATTTGTATGATAACACAAAGACTAGATTAGGAACTATTTGTGGAGAAACTAATGATTTTACGATTAGAGTGGATCTACATCAAGGATTGGCCTTAAGTCCGTACTTATTTACTGTCGTATTGGATGAAATTACTAAGAACATACAAGATGTCCCATGGTGTATGTTATTTACGGATGATATAGTTTTAGTAGACACTTCAAGGGAGGCCTTAGTGATGAGAGTAGATACTTGGAGAAACGCCTTAGAGACTAAGGGACTAAAAATCGGTTGAAATAAAACTGAATTTATGGAATGTAAATTTAATAATAAGGAGTTTGATAGCATAATGTTAAAGATTGAAGAAAAAGTGATTAATCAAAATAATAAATTTCATTATTTAGGTTCAATGATACAAACTAACGGGGATATTGATGGAGATGTTATGAGTAGAATATCAACTGGTTGGATGAAAAGGAGACAAGAAAGTGGGGTTTTATGCCATAAGAGGATAACTAATAAATTAAGTGCAAAATTTTATAGAACAGTTATCAGGCCAGCGACCCTATATGGAGCGGAGTGTTGGGCATTAAAGAAAAGGAATGTACAAAGTCTCCATGTGAGTGAGATGGTAATGCTCTGATGAATGCTAGGAATTACTAGAAATGACAAGAATAAAAACCCTTATGTTAGGGAAAAGTTAGGATTAGCTCCCATTAGCGATAAATTAAGAGAAAGTAGACTTAGATGGTATGAACATTTGTTGGATAGACTAATAGGTACACATATAAGAAGAGGAAGATGATTAGAAATAAAGGGTAAAAGAGAAAGGGGATGCCCTAAGCTATCGTGGGAGGAATATTAGGAGAGATCTTAATACATTAAACTTGAAAGGTAATATTGCTTATAACAGATTAGAATGAAAAAGGAGAATCCATGTGAGCGACCCCGTGTGATGGGATTAAGGCAAGGATGATGATGATGATGATGATGATGATGATGATGATGATGATGATGATGATGATGGTAGCAAATGGAAAATTAAGCTCATTAGGAGTGGAGCCACATATAGTTTCAGAATCCAGCGTAGAAGGTAAAATTACTAATAGTCCTTTCTTGGCAACATATTATAGAGACAAACAAACATTGGAATTGATTCATTTCGATTTATATGGGTTAATATAAACCCGATCAAGAGGGGACTTTAAGTATTTTATGACTTTCATAAATGACCACTCAGGGTTCGGGTACGTTTACCTAATGGACCATATATAATGCGCTGATCCGAATTTATGGGTAACCCGTGGACAACTCGATCTGAACTGAATATTAGGGGTGAAGTGCGATGAGACAACCTAAATAATGTTGCTAGTACATCTTTATTCAATTAACATTTCACTTGTTTAGCATGAGAAATCAAGCTACGCAAGGGACCAGTGAGAAGAAATCCCGAAACCAAGTATACAGAGCTATTAACGTGATATAAAAGAATACTTACTTGTATAACACTCTCAACATACGAAATCGCACGCAACATGCCGTAACAAAGAGAAGGAAATGAGCCGAGTTCCCAATGGGAAAATACAACAATGCAAAATAAAATAAAGTAGTAGAAACATACTCTAACACGTTATACCTACGTGCACATTCAATTATCTTATGTCTAGGCATATACTTATATTAATGCATGAAATCTTTTTATTCCAAAAACATTGTTATTCCGATCAAATCTCATTAATCTTATAAAGAAACCCTTTTTAATTGACTTACTGTTTAATTCAATGCATACGATTAACTACTTTAAACAAAATACCCTTTGTTTGGGAAAAAGCACTTATTTCACCAAAATTACCCATTTACTCTCACCAAATGCACCTTAGTATTTTCCTTGAAAATCACCTTTCCACACACGCATGCAATGTGTTTAGAAATTACTTATTTTCATTGAAACATTTCATAAACACACTCATGTTATGGTTTAAATCTCGTTAGGTTTCTTAATTACCCATTTAATCAATTAGCAGTCCTATTATATCATATACATTAATTAATTTCTTACATTTACATGTTCGCGCTATCTTTTAACCAAAATATGTATTAATTTCATTAAAGTTAGGTTTCCTTTTCATACATTCACTACCCTACTCATTTCTTGACATATTTCACTTTTCTCATTATCTTTTCTCGGAATCCTCCTAATAACCACATACTTTAATTGGCTCCACACCACCAGCTACGCTACCATATGCTCGGCTAGTGCTTTGAGTCTTTCACACTAGGTCTCCAGACCCATCTTAATATTTTCCCAGTCTCATCTTAGTCTTATATTAATGTGTTATAACATTTATCAAATGTCCACATTATTCCACTTTTACCGGCTGAAGCCAAATCCACGGATTTCACCCCACCTTGTGTTACACTTTGAAAATCACTATTTCTTATTCTTTACACACTTATGTTGATTTATCCCAAAAATAACTTTCTTTTAGGACCATTTTGTGTAACACCCCTTCCAATATTTTTATTTCATAAAGATGTTCCACTTTACGCAAAATTATCATTTTACCCATTTATTTCCAAACTTGTCTTTTCCTCCAATTTCACAATGTTATTTCTCATTAAACATCATTAAGTCACCCATACTAACTTCTCAAATATTTTTAGCTCATTAACACTCATTTAACACTTTGGAGTTGCATAATTCGCAAGTTGAAAATCTCTTTACTTCGTCACTTTCTTTATTAAGAAAACCTTTTGGCATTTTGGAGACTCCTTTACAAGAAATACCATTTTTCCTTTATTTTCTCATGTAGTCTTGAAATATCCACTTACCACACTTTGTAAACATTTTAATTCAATTTAGGGGATGAAATTTCCAATTTCTTTATTTCATGTTTAAACTTAATAAAACCTTCATTCAACTTGTTTATACTCTTATCATCAAAATACTACAAGTTATATACATGAGAAGGTGAATTTTAAGTCTAGAAATACTTAAGAATGAGTTTTACTCATGATTTTTTCTAAAAATTTAATAACATTTGCATAAACATGCATTTCAAGGCCAAAGACATCTTTGTTCCTCCAAAACTATTATAAGTGTCTAGTTTTATAAAATCCCAATGTAATACCCCGCACTTTTATGGGAAGTTAAATTCAATAATTAAGTGTAATTTGGGAATTTAAAAATTATCGTGAATAGTAAATTTTGGATTTTTCAAGGATGAGATGATTTTCAATGGGTGTTATATTTACTTTTGGGATTAAGTAAATAAGTCGGAGTATTTTAATTGTATGTCGTAGCTGGGTAAAGCGACAGAGGATGATATTTTAAAGGGAAAACCCGCATTGAGATGTATTGGGTTAAATTAGTAAGTTGCGATCAAGTACCTCAGATGGAGATTTCGAGTGTACGATTAGTCTCGAAATGGACGAGATAGTAAAAAAAGAGTATTCGGGGGTCGAAATTGAGTTTCGGGAATTTTTGGATTAATAGGGACTCGCAATTGAGTAAACAAGTCATTTTTGGGTTTAAAGGGGATAAACCCTTATTCTTGGCCTATAAGACACGGGAGAAGAAAAGAAAGAAATGAAAAGAGAGAAAAGAAAAAAGGAAGAAGGAGAAGGGAGAAAGAGGAGATAAAAAGGATTTTCGGGCCAAACTCCGTCAGATTCCATTAGGGGTCGTCGGATTTCATCCTCCAGGTAAGTGTTTACTTGCTTTATTTAATTTTGAGCATAAATCTCATATCATAGTTGGTAATAACAAACCCTAAAGATTTTGGTTTGGGATTTCGTGGGTGAAACGGGTTTTTCGAAAGTTTAACGGGTAAACCTCGAAAGTTATAAAATTGGAGAAACTTAGAAATTAATTAAATTTAATTGTTGATTTTTGGATTTAGGGTGTTTAGAACCTAATTCCTTAGTCTATATTTAGTTGGGTGTAGTTGGATGTTTGTAGAAGAAGAGGAAATGAAGTTTGGAGGTTTGTAAATGGCCGAAACAGGGGCCGAAGAAGAAGCTATCCGTCATGATCGATCGATCGAGGGCCAAGGATTGATCGATCGAGGGACAAGGGTCCATCGATCGACCCTTCAGGAATTTTGGCAATTTTACCTAGAGTTATTTATATGGGATAAATTCCAAAATTAAGGATTTCTAGCCTATTTAATTGAGGAAATAAATAGACTTAACTAAGGGAAAGATATTTATCCAACTAAGGAAATTTATGGGGGCTAAGAGAGTGTCTTAAGTGTGTGACACTAGAAATTATATTTTCGAGGAAATACATTAAATTGAGGAATGAGAGAGTTAGGGTTTCTCCAAAAATAGAGTGGTGACCTCTACATTATTATTTGGACATGATGTTGGGTTCGTGGAAATGGAATCCATGACCTATTTAAATTAAGGGTATTGGCGACGAATTATTATGGGGATAATTTTAGTGGGCATTTAGGCCTATATAATTATGCGCGTAGAAAACATAATTACAATGATTGTGGTTGAGTACATCCTGCGAGACTATTAGGATGAATTTGGGAAGATGTGTATTTATTAGTGTGAATTGGTATCGTGGGAGAAATTATATAAATCCTTAAGTGTGAATAAGGTACATGGTATTTATCAAGTGAGGGAATACTTTTGAGTTTAGAAGCGTGAGTGTGCGAATACTCGAATATTATATATTGTGAGAATTTTTGGGATTGTTGGTCATCGCTATGTGTGATTGCCAATTAGGGCCATTTATATTTATTTGAGGAAATATGTGGAATATATATATACTACGTGAGTAAAGTATATATATTGTATGATACGGATATGTATATATATCTATGTGAAGCATACCCCCTCTAATGCTATCATGGGAAGTTGCGCGATGAGGGTGAGCCCCTAGCTTGAGGAGCAGGGTGTGGATAGTCCCCAGGTCATAGAGTCCATTGTTATATTGTGTGATTTTTATTGGGGGTAAGACGTGGTGGGTATGTTTCGTCTCATTACCAGGGAAGAACTATGACCGCTTCCCAGACGTTTTGTGTGTGAGTTGACCGCGATGCCGGTGATATTGAGTCCGATCGCTGGTCCCCAGGATGGTATGTGAGTGATGCCCTAGAAGATGGTAGCATTGAGAGACCGCATCCTCTAGTTATAGCTCGTTGGGATGGTTATTGTACTTGTGTGTATAGTACATTATTTGTGTATGAGAACAAGATATTACATCTCTATGAGAGTAAAGAGACAAATTGAATATGAAATGAATTCTCATTCCGGGAGATTATATCTCGAAATGTAATATGATATGTATATAAAAAGTGAGTATGAAAGATAAAGATAAGTATGATAATGGATATAACTATATGATTATAATGATATGTTGAGTACTGAGGGTCCAATGGATCTTGATGATCGACCTTTCCAAGTAGTAGTGTATCGGGGGGTTCCTTGTTTGGATTTCTCTTTGAGAGACACCCCATGCACAAACATGGCCTAGTATTGAGACTGGGGAGAAGTTTAACCCTTAGTGCTCTAATTTTGGGTTCTTATCATATGAGTATATATATATATATATATATATATATATATATATATATATATATATATATATATATATATATATATATATATATCTTTCGTGTACAGAGGGTCTAATGGATCTCGACGATCGACCTTGCCAAGTAGTAGTGTATCGAGGGGTTCCTTATTTGGATTTCGCTTTGCGAGACACCCCACGCATGAACATGGTCTAGTGTTGAGACTGGGGAGAAGTTTAACCCTTAGTGCTCTAATTTTGGTTCTTCTTATAAGAGTATGTATATACATATCTTTCATGTATTGAGGGTCTAATGGATCTCGACGATTGGCCTTGCCAAGTAGTAGTGTATCGGGGGGGTTCCTTGTTTGGATTTCGCTTTGCGAGACACCCCATGCACGAACATGGCATAGAGTTGAGACTGGGGAGAAGTTTAGCCCTTAGTACTTGGTTTTCTTAGGATTGCTAGAGTTTGGGGGTGATGGATTAGTTAGGCAGCGTAGCTTGACTAGGATGTTTAGAGGGATGCGCTAGGTGTGTACTATTAGAAGAGAGGTGAGGGGTATCTCATGGGAGTGCGATACCAATTTAAATATGAGATAAAACATATTTTTTTTAAAATAAAGCATTTGTGCACTTGCTAAATATTTTTACAACTCGGGCTCTGACCCGTTTCTATATTTTTCCTCTCTTGCTATATATTGTATACATATAGGTAGGGCTGTGAATCGGGCTGGGTGAGCCGGGCTTGGGGTTGCTCAGGCTCGGCCCGAACTCACTTACCCATGCTCAAGCCCGAGCTTGGCCCGAATTATTTTTTCCCACCTAGGCCCGAACTCGGCTCATATATATTATGGGCTTCGGGCCCGATTTTGGGCAGGCTCGATTTCAATTTTTTTGCTAAAAAAGTTCGAATTAATTTTTTTTTCTTGTATTTCCACCATGAAAAAAATTACACATTAAAATCTAATTGATATTTCATGAAATAAAATATATAATTATGAAATGTATTAAATTAAAACAAGGGAAATAAGAGTGAAAACCTACAAATGCCTATTAAATTTCATACATTTAGCAAAATTTGATCACTAAGAAAGGCCTATTGTGACTTGAGCAATTATATAAATTATTTATTTATTTATTTGAAAATATGAAGTTCGGGTTCGGGCCCAATTCGGGCTTGGCAAGGTTCGGCTCAAGCTCGGCTCGAAATTCATTCGGGCTTGAAATTTTGGCTCAGGCTCGGCTCCGCTCAAACTCAAATAAAGCTCGGCCCAAAAATAGCGGGCCGAACGAGCGGACTTCGGGCCTCGGGCGCTCAATTTATAGGCCTACATATAGGTGTCCAGACATTTGGATGCCTGGATGATGATCCTTTCGAGTCAGACGTCTGCTGCAGCAGCTGTGGATGCATGCAGGTTTGATTTAGACGCTTCTATTCTTGCGATCTAGATAGGAAGCATCGTAGTTACTTTCAGGCCGAAAGCCCAATTATACTTATTTATTATTTCACTGCCTTTTAGTGCGGCATTCGATTTGGTTGTATTATATTTAAATCGAGTGTTCGGTTATTTTATCTCTTTCCAGTTTCATTTATATAAACTGGGTGGATGTTTATATGGTATAGTTGTTTAAAAAGATTTGTTAAATAAAATTTTGACGCCAGCCTAATAGGTTATTAGTAATTAATTTGGTTTTCAACAGTGATGCTGAGAATGATCCATATGTGACTCCTGTTTTAATTTGGTATAAGAGTGATCGCTCGGTATTTTATTAGGCAGGGTGTCACATATGGTATCAGAGCATCAGGTTCTAGTGTCCTTAGAAATCTGTGCGGACGTACTATGCTTTCAGCGTTGCTCTTGATTGTTATAGAGCCTTATGATTAGGATTGTTGAATTCCTCATGTGAGATTTCATTCTCCTACCATATTATAAGATTATAGAAATCTTTTGGGTGCTCGTTCGAGATTCGTGTGCTGATCGAGGAAGGCGACAGGAGGTGGGGCTTAGTTTGGAGCTATGAGTTGAAGTCGGAGACTAAGACCGCAATAGAGGTCATTATCCTTGTGTCATTTGTTAAGAATCATTGCAATGACTACTATAGAATAGTAGTTATGAGTATCTAAGTACCGCTATGTTAGAGAGTGGTACTGGAGGGGAAATACCCAGATGTGAAAATTTTGAGGAAATTTTTTTCACTTGTAGGAGCAATATTGAAATGGTGGGAATGGTGATAATAATATTTAGGGGAGCAGGATGTTTTGCCCCTTAAGGGATCTTACAGATAGTTTTTAACTGTGAGTCCCCATGATTTAGCAGGAATGAGAAGAATGCAGTTTTAAATTATTCACGTAAGGTTCGGTCAGAGGCCGACAGTGAATAAAGAGAGTTATGGATAAGCAAAATTTGTACTGAGATGAGTTAAGTACAATGAAGAGAGAGTCCTTCCGAGGAATGATAGGCTCACTAGAAAAGTGTTTCTAACACTTATGCAGAATATATGTGTTCGAAAACCCCATTGGTGGACATCCACCCGGGGAATTCGTTGAAACGGGGTTGTTGAGGCCAGTAGTGGAGTTTTCTTTTTTATGAAGAAGTTAAGGGGAACTAGTAAAGTGATTTTCAGGATAGTGGCTATGGAGTCCAAGATACTGATAACCTTAAAAAGGGTCAGGGTGACGAGAGATGGGGAATGTAGTAATGTGGAGTGTATAATCATACGGTTAGTCATTGCCCAGTAGAAGCTGAGGGGTCAGAGTAAGGTGCCCAAAGGGGGCATTAATTAAAGTAATTTTTGGTTCAGTTAGGGCAAGTGATCAAGTTCGAGAACCTTTTTGGAGTAGCCAGGGAGATAGGCAAAGTGGTTGTTATGAGTTTCACCTCGATTGATGGAAGTATATTCTGTGTGGGAAGATTGAGTCACAGTATCTTATTAGACCTAGATTCGTGTGTGATACGAGTTTATAAATAGTATCGATAACGTTATGTAGTATATGTTTATGTGTTTTCCACGATAGTGGGAATCTATTTTTTTCCATTCGCTGAGAAGAGAGGGTGTTAGTATTTTGAGTTTATATCAGATTGGTATCACTTATTTAATTGCGTTATACGAGTATTGTGTTATTTTGATTAGAATATGATCTTTGTTGTTCAGAGCGATAGGAGGCTAATGATGGCAACACTATCGTGTCCGCGTTCCAGGGTGGAACGGGTTGTTGTTGTGATATCTCACCTGGATACAAGATGAGTTCGCTTTTATTTTATGTATGGATGGAACTTCGGTGAGCAGATGTTTCATTATTATGATTTGAGTGCGTAGCGACCTTATAGGTGTGATTTAAGATATGCAGGGTTAATTGTTGAGCTGTGGGTTTAAGCTCATTATTGATTGTACAAGGACTGAGTGTAGTGCGATCACTTAGTGGTGTGGCTCCTGAATAGAAATAGGAGTTCAGACCACATTTTGTTGAAAGAGGGGATAAGGTTATCCCGGTTGTATGTTTGAAGTTAACGGACCTCCACGATCGACAAAGTTAAGTAGTAGTGTATTGGAGGGGTTCCTTGTATGGATTTCACTTGGGAGACTCTCCACGCATGAACCTTAACGACGTCGGGAGTGGAGAGATGTTATAGGATGCAAGGATATTGGTTTTGTTGATAAGTCATATAGTGTGGAGAAAACACTATAGACTATGAGCCGTATGATGATGGTATGCTTATGGAAATATAGTGCTATGGAGAAGCACTAAAATGTTCTCTCACCGCGAGTAGGTGGGTAAAGCCGGAGTTATAGAAATTTATTTGAGGATTATAGCCAGACCTTAATGAAAAGTCAAATTTTAGAGGAAGTATGTTTTGTATATGATGTTCGTAACGCTTTTGCAGAAAGTTGGCGCCTCGATTAGTTAGAGTTTCCTTTTTGTCTAGGTGGAAGGATAGAATAGTAGAAAAGCATAAATAGGTTAGAGAGGTAGGATTTAGGACGTCCCGCTGGTGTGCCTTAGGCCGTTATATCTTGATGGCCGATGATGCGATGGAGTAGTGTAACGGGAGGGTTCCTTGTTTGGATTTCGCTCTGCGAGACATCCCACGCATGAAACCGAGCAAATGTTGGGAGTTGAGAAAGGTCTTGGGCACCAGGTACATAATTTAGGATAGTACTATTTCTATAGGTAGGAATGCTTTGATCTTAGAATTATTGGGCAGTGAAGCTAGTGGAGTTAGTGGTGCCGATATAGAAAGATTGGTTGGTTAACCTTGAGAAGGATGAGATTTTGCAGGTTGGGAAGACCCATGTATGAGTATTACACCGAGGAAATAGGGCATATTATTTAGAGAGTGTGTACGTGTCGGACGTTTGTGATAGTTGTGCGAAAAGGTGTATGGGCACCTTAGTGAGTTGGTTTTATATACTTCCTGAGATAGAAGGGACGTAGTATATAGAGTTGAAGTTTATGCCCGGATGGCAGTATAGTATAGTGTAAACCTTGATAGAGGTGGGTACTGAATGAGTATACGGTTAAGAGCTATTGGGTAGTACCATTCCACTTTGAGGCATTAGGATGTAGAGTGCTTCATGATCCTAGGCTAGTGTTGGTAGTATTGGTTATATCTGAATTTTGAGGACGAAATTCCATTGTAAGGGGGGAAATATGTAATACCCCGCACTTTTATGGGAAATTAAATTCAATAATTAAGTGTAATTTGGGAATTTAAGAATTATCGTGAATAGTAAATATTGGAGTTTTCAAGGATGAAATGATTTTCGATGGGTGTTATATTTACTTTTGGGATTAAGTAAATAAGTCGGAGTATTTTAATTATATGTCGCAGCCGGGTAAAGCGACTGAGGATAATATTTTAATGGGAAAACCCGCATTGAGATGTATTGGGTTAAATTAGTAAGTTGCGATCAAGTACCTCAGATGGAGATTTCGAGTGTGCGGTTAGTCTCGAAATGGCCGAGATAGTCAAAAAAGAGTATCCGGGGGTTGAAATTGAGTTTCGGGAATTTTTGGATTAATAGGGACTTCATTTTGGGGTTTAAGGGGGATAAACCCTTATTCTTGGCCTATAAGACACAGGATAAGAAGAGAAAGAAATGAAAAGAGAGAAAAGAATAAAGGAAGAAAGTAGAAGGGAGAAAGTGGAGAGAAAAGGGATTTCCGGGCCAAACTCCGTCGGATTCTACTCGGGGTCGTCGGATTTCATCCTCTAGGCAAGTGTTTACTTGCTTTATTTAATTTTGAGCATAAATCTCATATCATAGTTGGAAATAACAAACCCTAAAGATTTTGGGTTGGGTTTTCGTGGGTGAAACAGGTTTTTCAAAGGTTTAACGGGTAAACCCCGAAAATTATGAAATTGGAGAAACTTAGAAATTAATCGAATTTAATTATTGATTTTTGGATTTAGGGTGTTTATAACCTATTTACTTAGTGTATATTTATTTGGGTGCAGTTGGATGTTGGTGGAAGAAGAGGAAATGAAGTTTGGAAGTTTGTTAATGACCGAAACAGGGGACGGAGAAGAAGTTGTCCATCATGATCGATCGATCGAGGGCCAAGGATCGATCGATCCAGGGCCAAGGGTCGATTGATCGACCCTTCAGTAATTTTGGCAATTTTTCTTTGGGTTATTTATATGGGATAAATTCCAAAATTAAGGATTTCTAGCCTATTTAATTGAGGAAATAAATAGACTTAACTAAGGGAAAGATATTTATCCAATTGGGGAAATTTATGGGGGCTAAGAGAGTGTCGTAAGTGTGTGACACTAGAAATTATATTTTCGAGGAAATAAATTAAATTGAGGAATTAGAGAGTTAGAGTTTCTCCAAAAATAGAGTGGGGACCTCTAAATTATTATTTGGACATGATGTAGTCCTTGGGTTCGTGGAAATGGGATCCACGACCTATTTAAATTAAGGGTGTTGGTGACGAATTATTATTGGGATAATTTTAGTGGTCATTTAGGCCTATATAATTATGCGCGTAGAAAACATAATTACAACGATTGTGGTTGATACATCGTGCGAGACTATTAGGATGAATTTGGGAAGATGTGTATTTATTAGTGTGAATTGGTATAGTGGGAGAAATTATATAAATCCTTAAGTGTGAATAAGGAATATGTTATTTATCAAGTGAGGGAATACTTTTGAGTTTAGAATCGTGAGTGTGCGAATACTCGAATATTATATATTGTGAGAATTTTTGGGATTGTTGATCATTGCTATGTGTGATTGCTAATTAGGGCCATTTATATTTATTTGAGGAACTATGTGGAATATATATATACTATGTGAGTAAAGTATATACATTATATGATACGGATATGTATATATATCTATGTGTGATGGTATATATATATCTGAATCATACGACCTCTAATGCTATCATGGAAAGTTGCGCGATGACGGTGATCCCCTGGCTTGAGGAGAAGGGTGTGGATAGTCCCCAGGTCATAGCGTCCATTGTTATATTGTGTGACTTTTATTAGGGGTGAAACGTGGTGGGTATGTTTCGTCTCATTATCAGGGAGGAACTATGACCGCTTTCCAGACGTTGTGTGTGTATGTTGACTGCGATGTCGGTGATATTGAGTCCGACCGCTGGTCCCTAGGATGGTATGTGAGTGATGCCCTGGAAGATGATAGCATTGAGGGACCGCATCCTCGAGTTATAGCCCGTTGGTATTGTTATTGTACTAGTGTGTATAGTACATTACTTGTGTATGAGAAAAAGATATTACATCTGTATGAGAGTAAAAAGATAAATTGATTATGAAATGAATTCTCATTCCGGGAGATTATATCCGAAAGTGTAATATGATATGTATATAAAAAGTGAGTATGAAAGATAAAAACGAGTATGATAATGGATATAACTATATGAGTATAAAGATAAGTTGAGTACTGATGGTCTAATGGATCTCGACGATCAAACTTGCCAAGTAGTAGTGTATCGGGGGGTTGCTTGTTTAGATTTCGCTTTGCGTGACACCCCACGCACGAACATGGCTTAGTGTTGAGACTGGGGAGAAGTTTAAACCTTAGTGATCTAATTTTGGGTTCTTCTTATATGAGTATATATATATATATATATATATATCTTTCGTGTACTGAGGGTCTAATGGATCTCGACGATCGACCTTGCCAAGTAGTAGTGTATCGGGGGGGGGGGGGGTTCCTTGTTTGGATTTCACTTTGCGAGACACCTCACGCACGAACATGGCCTAGTGTTGAGACTGGGGAAAAGTTTAACCCTTAGTGCTCTAATTTTGGGTTCTTCTTATATGAGTGTGTGTGTGTATATATATATATATATATATATATATATATATATCTCGACGATCGACCTTGCCAAGTAGTAGTGTATTGGGGGGGTTCCTTGTTTGCATTTCGCTTTGCGAGACACCCCACGCAAGAACATGGCATAGAGTTAGGACTGGGGAGAAGTTTAGACCTTAGTACTTAGTTTGCTTAGGATTGCAAGAGTTTGGGGGTGATGGATTAGTTAGGCAGCATAGCTTGACTAGGATGTTTAGAGGGATGCGCTAGGTGTGCACTTTTAGAAGAGAGGTGAGGGGTATCTCATGGGAGTGAGATACCAATTTAAATATGAGATAAAACATATTTTTTTAAAAATAAAGCATTTATGCACTTGCTAAATATTTTTACAACTCGGGATCTGACCCGTTTCTTTATTTTTCCTCTCTTGCTATATATTGTATATATATAGGTGTCCAGACACAGGGACGCCTGGATGATGATCCTTTCGAGTCAGACGTCTGCTGTAGCAGTTGTGGATGCATGCAGGTTTGATTTAGATGCTTCTATTCTTGCAATCTAGATAGGAAGCATTGTAGTTACTTTCGGGCCGAAAACCCAATTGTACTTATTTATTCTTTCACCACCTTTTAGTGTGGCATTCGATTTGGTTGTATTATATTTGAACCGAGTGTTCAATTATTTTATCACTTTACAGTTTCATTTATATAAGCGGTGTGGATGTTTATATTGTATAGTTGCTTAAAAAGATTAGTTAAATAAAATTTTGACGCCAGCCTAATAGGTTATTAGTAATTAATTTGGTTTTCGATAGTGATGCTGAGAATGATCCATATGCGACTCCTGTTTTAATTTAGTACAAGAGTGATCACCCGGTATTTTATTAGGCGGGGTGTCACACCCAATTTTTACAAGAAATCCTTTAAACATTTTCTCAATAAATTTTATTTCCACATTTTATTTCATAAAATGTTTAAATACCAATATTTCTTGAAATATACCATTTTCCCCAAAAATCTTGAAATCATTTATAAACCACAAGCAATAACCTTATTAAATTGTATATGTTTTCTACTCTTACAAACCAGAACTATAAGACCAATACTATGAAAAAAATTGAGTTCTTAAGCTAAGAGTAGAGTCTCCCACCTCAAAAGAAGCTCCAACAATGGTAGGATGAAGTGTAGAATAATATGGCAAGTTCCCACCTCCTAAGGTGGTCTTAAAGAGGTTGCCTAACTCCACAAGCTTGTCTCATTGAATGTTCTATATAAATCACCTTCAAGCTCCATACTTTCTTCTTCTTCTTCTTCTTCTTCTTCTTCTTCTTCTTCTTCTGCCTTGGGGTGTTGTATTAGTATATGTATATTATAGTGGTGAATATATACATGTATACTTGTGTTATTCCTATTGTGAGATAACTGTAGGTTATTAGGATAGTACAATCTTAAGTAACGTAAGTTGTGAATACTTAACTTAGTGTGATAACACTTAACCGAATTGATAAATGATGATATTAATAATGTGGAAGCTGGGAATTACGGGTTTCTACCATGAGGTATGACTAGAAGTATAAGTCCTTACCTAGTTAGAAGGGTTACGGATGGCTAGGTTAGAATAGATGTACGTTAGGCATGCACAATAGACGAGAGGTGAGGATCTCATGTGAGAGTTCGAACTAACGTGCATTTGATACTTGCTTTATTGCAAATTTTAAATACTTGCTAAAACAAATATTTTTACACATCGGGATATGACCCGTCTCTTTCATCTCTTTTCTCTCTTGCTATATATATGTATTATATCAGGTGCTCAGTCACAGGGACACCACACTTAGAGACTTGAATTGCTTGGCGTGTTGCAGCTGTTGTGGAAGTTGTAGGTCTTTGCATTAGACGCCTCCATCATTTCACTCAGTTTTATCAAGACTTTTCATTTAAGGCATGTGTCGCCCACTCCTTAGACTTTTTATCAGAGATTGTATTCAGATTACTTTCCAGTCTTTTATGTCGGATTTATTTTACTTTGGTTCTTGGTTTAGAGTTTTGAACTGGAAATATTTTATCCAATCTTATTTATTTCAGTACGTGATTCAGATTCAGTATTTATTTTATTCAGTTGTGTGGTGGATGGATTATATTTAAATTCTTGGACTTTATAAATAAATGATTTTGGTTTCAATTTAAAAAAGAAAAATATTATTTTGACACTAGCTTAATTAATTATTAGGTGGTTAATAAGGTTGTTATGTTTTCGACAGTGATGCTAAGAATGAACCAACCGAACATTCTGTTTTAAATTTTATAAAGGACTGATCACCCGGTATTTAATTGGGCGGGGTGTCACAAGTAGTCAGTTTCGACAAACATAAGTCCAATGAGGACATGATCATTTCCTAACGTTATACCTCTGGGGTTGTCACACCTCTTTCCAACCCACTTACTTTTTATTTCTAATTTTCACCCCTAACACCCAATTTTTCAACATTAAAGTAGATTACACTTGTTGATTTATTAAATGGGATCCAACAAGAATTCTCTCAATTCCCTTAAAATATATATTTATGTTTAAATCTAATAAAATTTGTAACACTATATCGTTAGTTTTTTTATTAATGATTTGCTGAATTTTTATATTTAAGTTTAAATAACAAACTACAATTTTATATTGTCTGTGAACAAATATAATCGACCTTCAAACTACAACCATAACAGGTGTAACAACCTAACAAAAAATAAGAATACAACAATATAAATTAAAGATAGAAAATGATAATTGTCTTCCCCGAAAATAATAAATTATGTACAATATATCCTACGGGCATAAAATATCGATACATATATCCTACATAAAACTCTCTCACATACATATATATAAAGAAAACAACTGGGTAAATAAGATTAATACATATGTAATTATCAAAATGTCTCTATCTATGCATAAATATAAGTATTTGTATATATACACACACTATATATATCAGTAAATAAAATAAAATAATAAAGATTCCACTTACAAGGGATAAAAGATGCACGTAATGAGAAGATAATATATTTTTTCTCAATAAACCCCACCTAAAATGAGATGAATCTACAATTATCACATCAGTTAAGAACAAAAGTAAGTTGAGAACAAAAGTAAGGAATAATCAAGAAAGAAGAAATTATGTTATCGTCTATCTATTTCAATGATTCACTTATAGGAGCATGTTTGATTAAAAAAATGTAAGAAAGTGCGTGCATTGCAAGAAAAAGTTCTAATGATAACAAAAATTAGGCGCATATTATGTTTACTTCAGAATATTATGGGACATCATCATTTTCCTTATATAAAACAAGTAGGCAACTCTAATTAATGGTGTATTACCTTTCAATTTCAAATGGCAGACGGGCTTTCAGGAAAAAAAAAAAAAAAAAACTATTTATTTTAAAAATGATTTCACATTTTATCTAAATCACTAAATAAATTTTAAAAGTCAAAGCTAACAAACTTTTCGCTGTCTTTATGGAGATGAAAATACTTGGATTTAT
Organism: Sambucus nigra; assembly: GCA_949130495.1. Taxonomy (NCBI): domain Eukaryota; kingdom Viridiplantae; phylum Streptophyta; class Magnoliopsida; order Dipsacales; family Adoxaceae; genus Sambucus; species Sambucus nigra. Next base: position 315,534,203 of record OX422215.1, on the reverse strand, counting down.
CTTTCCACTCCTTGGGATCTCTCACGGGATTGGTTTGAGGTAGGATATTATGTAATGCCACAACTAGTTCAACCTCTTTGACAAGATGAGCCAAACTATAGTGTTTGGCCACTCCAGCAGCTCAGTCACAAAGGGTGGAGATCTTTTGTTGCAAGATGTTAACAAATCCTCTAAGATGAGCCAAACTATGAAGGATGTAACACATATAATATCGTTGTGATCATCAACTTGTAGGGCTTAAAGGTTGAGCCTCTTAACATGTTATTGGAGAATCTCCTTTGACTTATTTCTGAAGTTGAGTAAGGATGTGGCTAAGAGTCTTTAAGGGAGGAAAGAAACTATAAGGAGTAACTAAATGTACTTCTCTAAGTTTTTGCCTCTTACTTAGGACTTAATAAATTGAAAATATATTTAAGATGCACAAATGATATTCCTAGAATACAATATAAAGGGAGGAAGTGATCCTTACAGTATTTGTTATTTTCTCTATTTGACCTAAACTCTTATATGATGTATGGTAACTTGAGTTTGATCTATTGCAACCTTTACTAAGTCTTATTTATATAGGCACTAAACTTATGGGAATGTGAAGTGACATGACACTATAGTTAGCCTTTCTCTCAAGTTTTTCATCTATAGTAATGGAGGTGGAGTTTCGGGTAAGGGTTGTAGGTCATGAGTGGTGGTTGATACTAGAACTAAATGTGATTTAATATGTCAATGAATATAATTAAAGGTAAGTGGGTGTAGGTGATATAATGTATGTACTTCTTACCTACCCGTGAAATTATTAAAGTGTGGTGTGCCTTACTACTTTTAATATTTCTTGAACTTTAGGTCTTGAGAACTGTGTGGAAAAGGTGTTTCAGATGCCCATTGAGTTTATATGAGGGTTTTCCCTTGGTGAAAAAGTTTGATTGTGCCTCTTTTAGCAATCTCCAATGTTTGAGAGTAAGGGGCATATGAAAATATATTTAATATATATCCTCAACCTCCTTACAAAGATATTATCCTTTGAACCTAAACGTTTAGGTCTTTAAGTCCTATCCTAACCTTAGATATACTAGATGACCTTTACCTAAGGTTTTGGACTCTTAAGAGACCTTCATGGGTGACCATTTTCCTTGACAGAACCTTGATGATTAACCCTCAAGGTTGGTGGGGGGAAGTTTTATGGACTAAGGGTCATCGACCCATAATATACAAATATATTAACACCTTTATCATATTGGTAGTCCCCTAAAAGGAATGGAACTATATAATACAAATAAAAATACACAAAAATGAAAATACCCTCTTACACAAAATCAAATCGACCATGAAAGTAAAGATAGTGAGGAGAGCTACATGTTGCAGAGTAGCAACGTGAGAGATGAAAAAGATGTAAAAAAAATATTGGAATTATTGAAAGAAGAATGAGACGATCATTTTTTTACATCTTAAAATAATAATCCCATATAAATATTTTATTCTAAGGCTTGTGATTGGATACGCCTATTAAAATAATGGGTGGCCATCCCTCTACTCAAATAAAACAAGAATCTCAGCTCGCTCATTCTTAGCATTACTGTCGAAACTCAATTAATTACTAATAACCTATTAAGATTGATGTAAAGTTTTATAACTTATTGATGATACCAGTTATGGTACCACCAAGTAATATAGTAAGAGATCAATACAGAGCAACCTTGAAGGTGCAGCAATGGTGAAAATAAAATATGTAAGTAAAAAAAGGAGGTGAGGAAATGGAAAGATGGAGACTATAAAGTAAGTGGTTCGACTATCTGTCTTACTCGACTGTGCGAGTGTGAGTGAACTTAACTATGAAAATGGCTCTAATGGAATTATGATAGAAGTTACTAAGATTTCTCTCTCTATTGTGATTTCAACGGAGTTCTGGCTAGGGTTTCAATTATCAATCCTTTACATTGTTGAAGAAGACAATATTATATAGTACTTAGGTGGTTTAATGAACCCCCCAAGCATGTAAGTAGCGTGTATAGTATACATTAGCCAATGAGGTTAGGCCACTTATCGTTGTCATATGTAGATCATGATGAAGTAAATATTCCCCCCACGTGCACATGTGATTCGATTATAACTGTTTATCCACTGGACAGGCCATGTTAGAGTATTGTATGACACATGATGGAGATGTCTTCTGGAAGAGTCTCGACTAGTCCTAGTATGAGACCCCTAAAGAGTTGTTCGATCATGGATTAGAGAGTGCAGAGTGTGGTCTCGAATGAGCAGGGAGACAACCAAGACGGGCATATAAGATAAGACATACGGATGTACATGGATGTTGGAGGTCTCGTCCCGAGAGGATGGATGAAACCGAGACTATTGATGATGAATTATTCATAAAAAGTGTGATTTGTAAGGTCGATAAGGCCGAGCATAACCAAGTTTATGACAAGGCTACACTTGGGTATATCAATCACCCCCTAGCCCTTAGACTTCAATGTGAATAGGAGGTTGATGGCTAAGAGTGTTTGAGGACAAAATATTGATGAAACATTCCTGACGGGAGAGTGAGAAGACCTCTTAACGTCATATCAGAGTTGACGATGGTTCCTGAAGTGACTCTTCGCAGTTAGTTTATGGTTTTTCAGTCTTGAGATGACACATGTCCTAGTTTTCATAGGCTAGCATCTCACCCAAGTATAAACGGCGGTATAGGTTCTTAGGGTTTTGTGCCCACATGATGACTTTTATTGCGACTTTTGCCCAATGATTTAGTGGTTTAAAAAACATTTCCCCCCTTTTCTCTTTCTTCTTTGCTAGTATCTTTTTTTCTCGCTTGTGTTCTTGAGAGTTATCCTCCATTATGTTCTCACCTTGAGCTTTTATTCTCTCTCTCCATTTGTGACGTTATCAGTGTTATTTCCTTCTTTCAACTGCTCCTCCTCAACTAGGTAAACCATTTCCACCCATTTTCCTTAGTTTCACGTGCATATTTGCTTGATTAGTTATTTTGTTCAAATTTTGGCGAATTTCTGCATTTTTTGGTGACCTATTTTTGGGTTTAAGGGTTGTACTTTTAGTTTTCTAAAGTAGTTTGATCATTAGGTGGCATCGTAGGGTACACTTTCAAGTTTTTTATTCACTTTTGTTTGAGTTTGAACACCCCGGGGAATCTCCGATTACCATCTCCGGTGTAGGGGTTAAACCATTATTCTTGTTCTGTTTCTCCCAAAACATTTGAGTTACCCCCTATGATCTTAGAGTCAAATCTAGTCAACCCAAAAACTTATTTGAATGTTAAAGACCCTTTACGAGCTATCTGAACAGTACCTAACTCTTAGGGAGAGATTTTTTAAGGATATACGAAGAGTAGAAATTGAGGTCAATATTAAGCATAAAGTCGAGGCCGTCCCTACACTTTTAATCCATCTAGTCCCTTTAGCTATCGTACCTCCTCTTGTTGTTGAGATTAGTGATTCTATGTCTAAGTCATTTGCTTCTGTGGATGAAAATCCTTTTGTATCCCACACGACTGAAAGTGTGGATTCTTACGAAGAGGCAATGAGGCTTTCTATTACCTCTTCTGAGGGGTCTAACGAAGCCGAGCTTTCTTTTCAAGTCTCGTCTTCTCAACATGTTGAGTCTTCAAAACAGTCAAACTCTTATATAGAAGTCATTTTATATCCAAACGAGTGGAGGGTGGATGTTATAATTCCTCCCCCTCTCATGACAGCCCCATTAATGGCCATCTCGGGTAACGAATCGGATCACAGATTTCTAGGTGGTGTCCCGACCAATAACTCGAACGATGATGATGACATGATCAAGGATATAGTTGATATATCCTATACTAAATCTTTTCCAACACTATTACTAAAGTAGACCTTTTAACTTGGAGACATATCTATGGCATAGGACCTTCTATCAACATGAGGGTGCCTTCAGAGGATGAGAGAACATTTCACGGTCGAGAGGGTGAGATCTCGATCTATGAGTGGATGTTCAGGGTCAGCTTCAGGCTACCCATTCACCAAACAATACGAGCCATTCTGGCTAGTTTAGGTCTCGGCCCCTATCAACTATCACTGAATGCCTGAAGGATCATCCTCGGTTTTGTATCTCTTTGGAAGTTGGTTCATCACACCGACCTTCTAGTTATCATTTTTAGGGGTTGTTATAATGTGTCATCCTCAAAGACTCAGCCTGGCTACTTAATTTCGTAGTCAGGAAGCCAATAAAGAAATTCTTGCTTATAAATTAGACTTCTAATCATAACTGGAAGCCCTGTTATTTCTTTGTATCCAGAGCTTGGGAGTTCAACCCAAATGATCCCTGTAGTGCCTCAGTGTCTAGGGTTCCTTGGAGATGGGAAAAAGCTCAAATGTCAGCTAAGTTAGACACGGGTCTGAGCATTGATGCCACTGAGTAAGTGAAGAAGGTTAGGAGACATGGTAAAGAGGGTTGTCTCGTAAAGTTTAAATAATTAATGACCCCCTACTTTCTGCAGCAGACAGGTTTTGGGGTGGACCCCCTAAACGAATTATGTAAGTATTTTCCTTATAAGTGTTTTATCCTATCTTCTTTGTCTTTGTTACTTACCTCGTCCATATTTTTCAGATCATCCCCTCAAAACACCAGAAGATGTGTGGAAGACGGTTGCTCTAAACCTTGCCAGTTTGACAAAGCATGTTAGGAAAAAGAATGCTCCCTAACCTCAGACCATAAAATCAGGCCTAGGGGACTAATAGGAGGAAGGAAGTTCCTAAGGATTCCCATGTCTCCCCCCAACATAAAAAATAAAAGGACAATTCATCCAGGATGACATCGAGCTAGGCAATTCTAATCTCTTCTGAAGATGCGCTATCATCTCGACTGGCCAACTTGAAAATCAGCTCAGATTCCCTTATAGGGAATAAAATGAAGGATTTTGAGGTGATGGCCTCTATAACACTAGAAACTGATGACTGCTTCTTAGAATGTATGGATGTCTCTTTCTTGAGTGACTTCTGTCTGTACAGAGCTATTTAAGTAAACCCTTGTTCTTTTATTTGAATTCTAATAAGATGCATAGTATCGTTTCGTACTAATATCTCGTATTTTTTGTCATTGGTTCTATTTTTTAAGAAAGTTCATCAGTGGGTCTCAGAGAAGCTTCTTGAGATTCGGCTAGCTCGAGAAGCTATTAAAATTTAGAAGACCTTGAAGAAACAGATCTTGACTCAATAAAATGAACACAAGAAGGAGGTGGACAACCTGAAGAGTCAATGCACAAATGCCACTAATAACCCGAACTCTGACCATGATACTAAAATTAAGGCCCTAATCGAGAAACATGCATTTGAGGTTCAAGAGAAGGTTAAAATTGCTATTGAACAACCTTTAGAAGAGGCCAAGAGAAGGCAGTGGATAAGTTCAAGTCTTTTGAGGAGTTATTGGGGAATAATTTGTAGTACCTCTAGAGGAGAGCCAGAACAACCTACCGTTGGATGACCCTTAAATTCCCTGGCATCTCCCACTTAGCCGAGCAGATCGAGGCCTTTAACTTTTCTGACCCAATGGGTTTGACAGCCTTGAATGAGTTTGAAGAGTTATCACAACCTGAGTCGATTGTCCAGATTGTAGATGATGAGGGTGACAATGAGACAGCTGTGGATAAGGCCGAGACCAATCTTGGAAAGAATGATGGCGGTGCTGAGGCTGAGCACAATGATGCCGCTGATTCGTCGGCTCTTGTAGAGACTGAGGGAAACCCAGCATCTTGAATCTTCTTATTTTATCAAGGCGATCACTTGTGCTCTGATGCCCTTTTCTGATGTAGTAATTCAAACAACTAATTTCCGATGTGATGATGTTTGTACTTCAATGGTTTAACTTAGGAACATATATGTATTCTTGTCTTTATTACGCTCATCTTTACATTTGCCTATATATATATATATATATATACACACACACATACACATATTGTTTCTGCTAAATATTTTCTTGGTGTTGTGTGTGCTTTCCATTTTATGCATCTTTATACAACTTTTTGATTGTCGATGTATTCTCGTCCTTAGTCGAGAAATTATTCAATCAACTTATTGATTGTGTAAAGTAAAGATCACTACATAATGATATTCAATTAATCATAAGATTTGATCTTAAAATTTGAGCCATCAAATTAATGGTGTTTAATTACAAGTCCCCTCGCGTCGTTTTGAGAGTGTATGGATGAGTGTCATCTCGTCCTACATTATCATTTTGTCGAGAGAGTTTTGACTCTCATATCACCAACTTAATGATGTTTAAAATGAACCGTAGTTAAATGATTTTTCAATTTGAACGCACCCAATTAATGGTGTTTAATTGCAAGTCCATTCTCATCATTTTAAGAGTGTATGTATGAGTGTTGTCTCGTCCTACACTGTCGTTTCGTTGAGAGAGTTTTGAATCTCATATCAGCAACTTAATGATGTTTAAAATGAACCATAGTTAAATGGTTTTTCAATTTGAATGCACCAAATTAATGGTGTTTAATTGCAATTCCCCTCTCGTCATTTTAAGAGTGTATGGATGAGTGTCGTCTTGTCCTACACTGTCATTTCGCCGAGAGTGTTTTGACTTTCATATCACCAACTTAATGATGTTTAAAATTAACCATAATTAAATGATTTTCAAATTTTCCTTGTGTTTTTAACCACCTTGGTGATGTTATCACATTGTCTCCCCCCTCTTGGTGTTAATGAGAATCCATGGATGAGGTGAGCCCCATCTAGCTTCTCGTCTCACCAAGAGTTGGCCGATGTTTCGTAACTTAGGACGAGTTGTTCCATGAAATTTGATCAATTCATACAATAAGAATATGAGGGAACACTTGTAATTTTTCATTCATCATTTTTTCAGTACATATTCACTTTTTCAGTACATATTTTTTTTACAATGAGAAAATAAAATCTATATAACATCCTATTGGTAGTTGTGGAGGCAATTATTATGCAACACAAATAAATATGAAAGAGGTGACAACCAAGAAAAAACAAATAAAGGGCCAATCACACAACAACGGGAGTACGTGGTTCAGCAAAGAAGTGCCTACGTCCACGGTGGTTCAGTCAGTGTTATTTCTCTATATTCTGAAAAGTAAGTACAGAGAATACAACTTGTCCTTTGCCCCGGACTTAGGGTTTAATTTATACATGTGTGTGTTGGTGTAGTGGGGGTGATGGGTTCCTCTTTATTAGCCATCTTCCTTACATGGGATCATGTTCCCCCACAACTCCTCTTCATGGGATCGTGGAGTAAATGGATGAGTACCAGAGGTGACGGGCCTGGGCTTTGGGCCGCTGAAGAGGGGCTACTCGTCCAGGCCTTATGGTGATAAAATCGGGGTACCCACAATTGCCCCTAAATTTGTTGGGCCGTTGTCACGGGTCTGATGAATTTAAATGATCAGCAATGATGGTTGATCTCTTTGAAAACTGTGAAGTTACTTTGGCGGCACCCGCTTCGCTGTCCGTGCGTTATGATTAGTTTTGAAGGCTTGTTGGAATAAGACACATTTTCTCTTCGTCGTTACAGCTTTTCCATCAATCTTCTATCTTCTGAGAACTCTTAAGTTTTGTACCTTCTGTTTTCGGTCTCTACTCTCGTCGCTTCTTCGCCTTTTGATCTGATCTTCTGTCCTGTAAGTCTTTCGTGCCCTTTTTCTTGATTTTATAGTTTTTCCTGTATTTTTCCAATGGCGAAGATTGGAAATAGGTCGGTAACTGAGTTTAGAAAATTCTATGGTATTCCTGAGTGGGTAGAGGTTGAGTGTTGTGCCTCGCCGCCTAGGAACGTTAGGGATATAGAGGATGCACATTGGATTCATGTCCTGTTTCTCTCCCAGGGGGGTCTTACCTTTCCCCCTAATGGTTTGTTTCTGCACTTTTTTAGTTATTTTGGTATTGTGCCTGCACAATGTTCACCCAACGTATGGAAAATAGTGAACGGTGTGCACAGGATAAATCAGTTATACGGCACGAAGTTAGGGCTTGCCGAGGTCTGTTTTTGTTATTCTTTTTCTCGAACGAGTTTAGGTGTCTTATACCTTAAGGCCAGGAGCCCTGATAGGGTATTGGTAGTAAATTTACCTGATTCCTATAAGGACTACTGGCAAGAAGGTTTTCTCGTTAGGAACTGGCAATACTCCCCTCAATTTGAAGGGTCGAGGTCCGAGAGGTTCACTATTCCCTTTTATGGGGAAGAATATATAGGTAGATGTTGTATTGTTGTTTCAACCTTTGCTAACTTTGTGATTTTTCTAACTCCTCCTTACTTTCTCCTTTTCAGCGAAGATAAAGAACTTGGAGCCAGCTCTCAGCGAGGTTCATATCTCGGAACTGGTGAAAGCTTGGAACATCAGGGAACCTTTGGGTGACGGCGAGCATCCTAGGTCTGCTGCTTTTCTGCTTGAATACAAGAACACAGGCTCCAGCTTCATAGCCCGACCTGTGGAAAGTGTTCCGGACTTTGACTCTTCCGAAGAGATTTCAGCTGAGCCCATCCAATTGGACGAGGAGGAGAGCAGCTCGGAGAGCGAGCCTGCAGGTGTTGTGAGTAACTTGGGTGGAGGCAGTGCTGATAGTAGCAGTTCATCGAGTACTACCAGCAGTCCAGGTGAAGAAATGCCTCCCAGGAAGAATCTAATCCGGGATGATGATGATGATGATGATGTGCTTCTTGCACAGAGGTCCAAGAAATCGAAGACTGTCTCCGGGGCCATAGCTACTGGTTCTCGGCCTCCCTCTCAAGAACAAGAGAAGAAGAAGAAGAGAGAGGAGGAGCAGGCGAGGGAGAGGGAGAAGAAAAAGGAGGAGGAGAGGAAGAAGGTGGAAGAGAGAAAGAGGAGGGAGAAAGAGAAGGAGGAGGAGAGGAGGAAGATGGAACTGAGGACCAAGACTGGTCAAGCCTTGGTCCCAGTATCTGCTTTGCCTGAGGGGGCTTCGGTGGCCACCTCTCCTCAACTCTCCCCTGCGCCGCTTGAGAGGGCAGTCCTCCCTGCAGATCGCGAGAGGGCGTCAGGGTCTGATCAACTGGCCTTGCAAGCTAGCCAGAGGCTCGCCTTGGTAAGGTTTCTTTTCTACTTCCCAACTTCTTCTAATCTGTTTTGATGGTTTCTTCTTTCTGATCTTCCCCTTGTTTTATGCAGTTTGTGACTGACTTCGCTGTGCTATATCGCTCTCGCGACGAGCTGTTGAGAAGGAACAGCGAGCTGGAGCAACAGAAGTCTACCCTGGTGGCCAAGGGTTCTCAGCTGGAGGCCGATCTGAAGGCTGCTGATGCGGCTCGAGCTTCTTCTGACTTGGCCCTTGCTAATTCTGCTCGCGAGAGAGATAATGCTGTCAGGGAGCTTGGCGAGCTGAGGAAGTCGTATGAACAGGTCTGCTCGAGCAAGCTGGATTTTGTGGAGAAGAACAGGGTTCTTGCTGAGCAGCTAGAGATGGAGAAAGCCCAGGCAGTTACCCTCAAGGAAGATTCGTACAATTCCGGCTGGGCTGCTGCGTATGAAGACGCCGAGGTTCAGATAGGCTATATTAGTCGTCTGAACTTCAAGAAAGGGTGGACCAAGGCCCTTGTGGCTGCTGGGGTGGATGTTGCATCCCCACTCTTCGACGAGCATGACCCAGGGCCAAAGCCGGTCGTGGATGAGGACCCAGCCCCAACTGCTGAAGGCACCGGTCCTGTTTCTCGGGCGACCTCTTCTGATGCTCCCTTGGTCGAGGAGGCAGTGGATGCCCCTGCGGAGGGTAATGCCCCTGTTGATGCTAATAAAGACAAGGATCTATCCACCGAGGTTGCTAAGTGATAAGGATTCTTTGTAATTTTTTTCTTTTTTGTTCTGATGTAACCTCGCTCATTATCAATAAAAAGGCTTCGTTTTTGTTTATGCTGATTTTTTTCTGTTCTCTTCCTTCCTTTTTTACTTGTAGTTGGTTGACGCTGATGAATATATCCCTGTCACTTCACATCTGGGTAGGACTCTCGGTCCCAATGCGAGTCCTGCTGTTCACCAGGCCTTCGCTAGACTCTGCCGGTTTGCTAAGTTAAGTAACAAAAAATACAAGGATCAGTCTGAGCTGGTAGCCAAATTGAAGGACAGGCTCCAGGAAATGGAAGAGATCGGAGCTTCAGTGCAAGAAGAAGTTAGCGAGCTGAGAGCCAAGTTACTGGAGGCCACCGAGATCAATCAAGTCGTGGAGTTTCTTCAGCGGGAGAATGACGACCTGAGGCGGGAGGTCTCGAGGCTTAAGGAGCATTCGCCGAGCACTGCTCCGGCAGTCCTACAAGGTTCTTCCTCGTCGCGAGCTGCTCGACCTCCCCTCCCGCGTGTTGGTAGGAGTACAAGGGGTAGGAGTAGGGAAGTTGAGGAGCAGCGTGAGAGGGAAATAGAGGAGCTGCGCGGTGATGTCCGGCGAGCTTACGTAACTGCTGCTGGGCTCCAGAGGGACGTCACCCGACTGCGGCATCTATTCAAGAAGGGCCCTCGCCAAGTGTGGACTGATGGCTATGATCAGGGTTGGTTCGATGCTCCCACGAGATTATCAGAGTTCGAGGAGCTTTCCTTCATCAAGGGGTGGTTGAGTGCTCTCAGAGAGCTGCAGGTCCCAAGGAATTCGATATTGTGGTATCGGCATGAGATGTCTCCGTCTGCTCTGATGCCCAATCCATTCAGGCGAGATGACCGATGGATTCCTATCGATGTTATTCCTCGGCGGCTTCTGGAGTTGGACACAGATGAAGTTGTTGAGGAACTCGATCCTGCCCCTGATGACGGGAGGAGAGCTAAGGTTGCTGATTACCTTGCTCGAAGGCTTCCCCCTTCTTGATAGTTTGTTTTTTAATAATTGTAAATGCTTTGGGCGAACCTTTGCCGACTAAACATGTACTATTATTGTTTGTAAATATAAAAGATTAATGGAAAGTTTGAGTTTTGGGCGATTTTGCCGACTAAACGTGTTTATCCAATCTCTGTTATATTTTTGCAGCTTCACAATCTTTATCTTGTCATGTGAGTGTCCGCCCAGTCCAGTATTAAGAATACCATTGTGCTCTCTCTTTACCTTTTAGGTTGTGTCGTCACACTCCCTTAGGTCTAAGAGGGGCAATTGGCGAGGACACACCTGTTTTTGGATGTCTTCATCCAGTTAGGATTTTGTTTAACCAAAATAGGTTTGATGCCTAAGAATATTCTGTAGGGCTTCATATATTGCCATGGGCAATGCTAAGAGGTCTGTCGTGCTTCGTGACGATGACCTGAGGAGGGGTGTTCCCCTGCTATGTCAACTATGATACCTGTGATTTGAAAAGGATGTGCAATAAGATATAATTGTTACTTTTTTAGAGAGTAATTAACTGAGAGATTCTTATTGGTGAATAGAGAAATAAACTGTCTTTCCCCAAAATGAGTACAATAAAAGATCTAGCAACAGAACTCCTAAAAGTAGAATTTCTTGAGATTAGCTGCGTTCCATGCTCGTGGTATCTCTCTGCCCTCCATCGTTTTCAAATGATAGGCACCTTGGAGATCGTCTCTAATTATCTCATAAGGTCCTTCCCAGTTTGGGCCCAGTTTACCATCTGATGGCTTCACTGTGTTGCCCAGGACCTTTCTTAGGACATAGTCTCCAACTTCGAACTTCCTCGGATTGACCTTTTTGCTGTAGTGCTTCGCGAGTTGTTGTTGATAACTCGCTAGTTTTACTAGGGCAAGTTCCCTGCGCTCGTCGGCCAAGTCGAGTTCAGCGAGCAAAGCCTGATCGTTCTGATTTTGCTCGACAATGTCGGATCTCATTGTAGGCAATCCTGCTTGTAATGGGATGACCGCTTCCATACCATATGCTAGTGAGAATGGCGTCTGACCTGTGGCTCGTCTGGGAGTCGTTCTGTATGCCCATAGGACATGTGGTAGCTCGGTAGTCCACGCGCCTTTTGCTCTTTCTAACCGCTTTTTTAATCCAGCGATCACTGTTTTGTTGGAAGCCTCAGCTTGTCCGTTGCTCTAAGGATAAGCTACCAAGCTGAAGTGGTGCCTGATCCCGTGTTGGTCGTAGAAGTCCTGAAAGGGGCCACACTCGAACTGTGTTCCATTGTCAGTGATTGGTTCTGGGGATCCCGAATCGAGTGATTATATTTCTCCATATGAACTTCATCATGTCAGCATCTCGGATGTTCGCCAGTGGTTCTGCCTCGATCCATTTGGTAAAGTAATCAGTTGCGACCAACAGGTATTTGCGATTGCCGGCAGCGGTGGGCAGTGGTCCCACGATGTCCATTCCCCACTGGGCGAAAGGCCAGGGGCTGGTCAGGGATTTCAATTCGCTGGCAGGCTGGTGGACCATGGGGGCATGAAGCTGGCATTTTAGGCATTTGCGGACATAAACTGCGGAGTCTCTTTGCATATATGGCCACCAGTAACCTTCCTTCATTGCTCGGAAGGCTAGAGACCTTCCTCCGACGTGACTTCCACAGATTCCTTCGTGGAGCTCGTGAAGCACTGTCTTGACATCGCCTGGGTGGACGCATCCAAGGTAGGGGCCGGAGAAAGATCTTTTATACAAGTCGCCTCCCGTGGATAAGTGAAAGCGAGCAGCTTTGATTCTTATCTGGTGGGCAGTCCTCTTATCTTCTGGGAGCGTTCCGTTTTTCAAATAGTCTCTCAAGGGATCCATCCAACTAGGGGCTGGTTCCAATTGGAGTATTTGTTTCGCTTTTGTCAGCTCGCAGTTGGGGTGAATGCTCGGGCAGCTAAGGAAATCGATGGGGATTATCCTTTTAAGGCTGGAATCAACTGCCGAGCTTAGGGCTGCCAAGGCGTCAGCGTGGCTGTTTTGCCCCCTGGGAAACTGTTGGATGTTGATTTCTTCAAAGTTCGTCATCAAGTTTCTTACCAAGGAGAGGTAGGCTGACATCCTTTCATCCTTCGCGTTGTAGTCTCCACTTATCTGATTGGAAACTAGTTGCGAGTCTCCGAATACCTGTAAATGCTTTGCTCCTAGAGTTTGCGCCCTTTGGAGACCTGCAATTAAGGCTTCGTATTCTGCTTCGTTGTTGGAGGCTGCAAATCCCAGCCTGATTCCTTGCTCGAGAACTGCATTTTCTGGAGTGATGAGAACAATTCCTACTCCTGCCCCCTTTGAGTTGGAGGCTCCATCAACGAATAGCTTCCAGCTTCCCCCTGTAGCCTGGCTGTTTTGTTCTGTTGGCTTAGGCTGGTCGAGAGGTTCTTCGCCCGTGAATTCAGCTATGAAGTCAGCGAGGATTTGACCCTTAATAGCTGTCCTTGGTTGAAATTGGATGTCAAGTCGGCCGAGCTCGACTGACCACTTAGACAGTCGGCCTGACAAATCCGCCTTCCTTAGGACAGCCTTGAGTGGGTGTGATGTAAGGACGATGATCGTGTGAGCTTCGAAGTAATGCTTTAGTTTCCTCGAGGACATTACTAGGGCGAATGCGAGCTTTTCCAATGGCAGGTATCGCTGCTCGGCGTCTAGTAAGGTTTTGCTCGCGTAATAGACTGGATGTTGGATCCCTGTGACTTCACACATTAGCGTTGAGCTGATAGTATGGCTGGATACAGAGAGGTAGAGGTACAAAGGGTCCATTTGCTGTGGTATGACGAGCAGTGGTGGGGAGCTTAGGTAGGATTTGAGCTCGCCTAATGCTTGCGAGCAATCTGGGGTCCATTCTACCGTTTTGCTGCCTTTTAAGAGTTGGAAGAAGGGCTTGCATCTTTCGGAGGATTTAGAAATGAAACGATTTAGAGCAACGAGCATTCCAGTGAGCTTCTGTACATCGCGGATTGTGCGAGGGGGTTGCACCCGTTTAATTGCCTCAATCTGGTCCGGATTTGCCTATATGCCACGCTTGCTGACCAAATACCCAAGGAACTTTCCTGACTGGACACCGAAGGAACATTTGCTCGCGTTGAGTTTCATTCGGTATTTCCTGAGGATTTCGAAGGTACTTGCCAGGTCAGAAAGGTGGTTTCCTTTCTCCTTGCTTTTGACGAGCATGTCGTCGATGTAGACCTCCATCGTGTTTCCCATCTGTTTTTTGAACATTTTAGTAACCAGCCGCTGATAAGTTGCCCCTGCATTTTTTAGCCCAAAAGGCATGACCTTGTAACAGTATAAACCAACCGTCGTGATAAACGCCGTTTTATCCTGATCTGGGGCATTTAAGGGAATCTGGTGATAGCCTGAGTATGCGTCCAGGAAACTCATTCGCTCGTGAGCTGCAGTGGCGTCTACTAGTTGGTCTATTTTTGGAAGAGGGAAGCTATCCTTGGGGCAGGCTTTGTTGAGGTCAGTGAAGTCTATGCAAACTCTCCACTTACCGTTGCTTTTTGGAACTACCACTGGGTTGGATAACCATTTGGGGAACTGCACTTCCCGTATGGATCCTGCATCCAGCAGTTTTTCGACCTCCTGTTCTATTGCTTTGGCTTTCTCGGGAGCAGTTCGTCGTGCCTTCTGTGCTATCGGCTTGAATGTGGGATTGACGTGCAATTGATGGCAGACCATATTGGGATCGATTCCTGGAAGCTCGTAGGGTTCCCAAGCGAAAACATCTATGTTGCTCCTGAGTAAGGTTAACAAATCCTTTTGCTCTTCGTTAGTGAGTGAGGTCCCGATCAGGAAGACTCTGCTGTTGTCGCCTTCCCTAGCAATTACTTCTACCAGGTCTTCTGCAACCCGTTCGGAGGGGAGGAGCCTGGTCTCTTCCACTCCGGGCCTTCCATACTTTAATTGCTATTTGGAAGGGATTGCACCTTCCTCCACTTTCTTGCTGGTTCGAACGTCTTTTTTCTCTGGCTTCGGTCGGATGGCCGCTATGAAGCACTTTCTCGCCATCGCCTGGTCGTCATGTATCTCCATCACTCCCCGCTCGGTGATATATTTGAGTTTCTGGTGGTAGGTCGAGGAGACTGCCTTCATTGCATGAAGCCATCCCCTGCCGAGGATGGCTTGATACGGTGAATCGATGTCGACCACCAAGAATTCGATCATTTTCGAGACACTCCCAGCGAGCACTGGTAGTACTATCTTGCCCAAAGGCATGGTCATTTTTCCAGCGAAGCCGACTAGAGGGACAGTGGTTCCTTTCAGGTCGGCGATGTCCAACTTCAATTTTCTGAACATGTCGATGTACATTACTTCGGATGAGCTTCCTTGATCGATGAGCAGCCTGTCGATATCAAAGTTGGCTATCCTGAGTGTAATGACTAAGGCATCGTGATGTGGGGTCCTCACTCCCACAAGATCTTCATCCGTGAAGACAATATGCTTGTTGTAGTTGATGTCCTCTGCTCGGCGGCGTTTTCCTGCCTGTGATTTTGCTGGATCAATTTGAAAAGCTTGCATTACTGCTGTCAGCTTCTTTACCTCCATCCGAGCTGAGTTGCCCTGGATTTGCTTAACATCGGATACTCCATGGATTACTGCGAATTCGTGTCCGGTGTCGTCTTCTAATACGTTATCGGGTTTTGCCTCCTTGTGGACAGTCACTCTCTCTACCTTCCTTTCCACAAAGTCATTCAAATGTCCGGATTGGGCCAACTCCTTGAGGTGGGACTTAAGAGCCTTGCAGTGCTCGGTCTTATGTCCTCCCTCTTTGTGGAAGGTGCATCTCAGCGCATTGTTTCTTTTCGATGGGTCTCCTCCCATTTTCCGGGGCCATTTGATGAACGGCTCATCCTTGATCTTAGCGAGAATCTTGTAAATTGGTTCTTTGAAGACGGTGTTGACTGCCTGGAACGACTTTGCAACGTCAGGGCTCCCTCCGTTCTTGGGGCCATTCTTGCTCCCATTCTTTCCTCCTTTTTTCTGGTTATCAACTTTCTCACTTCCCTTCATGGCGAGCTTGGCTCGACCGTTATCACCTACGTTAAGGCGGGTGACATCTTCCACCTTTGCGTATTTCTCAATCCGGGCCATCAGGTCATCAATGGTGGTTGCTTCCTTCTTTGTCAAGGACTGGTAGAGGAGGGAAGAGCTAGGTAGCCCAATTTTGAATGAAGCCACTGCCACCTCTTCTGCGCAGTCTTCGACTTCGTTGAATAACTCCCAGTACCTTTTCGCGTAGTCTCGAAGTGTCTCCTGAGGAGTTTTCTTCATCGTCAATAGAGCATCCATACTTTTGGGATGGGAGCTGCTGGTGATGAACCTGGCCGTAAAGAGCTCGGCCAGGGATTTGAAATTTCTGATGGATCGGTGAGGGAGTTTCTCGAACCATTTCTGGGCCACGTCATGAAGGCTTGAGGGGAAAATACGGCACATCAACGCATCTCGGTGATTCCAGAGGGTCATAGCCTGTCGGTACTGCCTGACATGATCAATGGGATCAGTCTTTCCGTCATAAATCTTGAACCTTGGAATAGCAAACTTTTTGGGAGCTTCTTCTTCTTCAATTTCCCTTATGAAGGGCGATTTCATCTGGGTCTTGAGGGCTCTCCTGGCGAGTTCTCTGGTTGACCTGGTGCCGCGGTGAGCTGGATGTTGGTCCATTTCTCTGCGGACTAGGTTCCGTATGTTGTCGTCGCTGCGAGCAGGGCTCTGATAGCGGCGAGCTTTTCTTAGTTGCTCGCGGAGGTCGTCGTCTGAGTCGCCACCTTCGAACCCTTGATGTTGCCGCCTAGGGCTCCTTCCTCGGCTACGAGATTTGCTCGCCTGAGGGCTGGGAGTGCGATAGGGGCGTCTCCTGGTATCAGGACGTAGTTCTTTTTCCAGTTTTTCCAGTCTTCTTTTCAGGCGAGCATTCTCAGCCTCATACCTGCGAGAAGACTCCCTCTGCTCGTGGAGCCTTGCTTCGTATGCATCGATCAATCTGGATATCTGAGTGGACCTCGCTGGTCCTTGACTTTCTTCTGAGGCTGGCCTTTCTAAGCGAGCCCCTTGATCGGAACGTCGGACTTCAGACCTGATCCTGCGAGGAGCGGGTGGCTCCTGAATGTCTCCTGCTTGAGGAGTGCTGCTGCTGTGACCAGACATCTTAGATTTTTTCTCGGTGTGGGCTCTTCTCAAGGAAAGATAAACGTTTCCCACAGACGGCGCCAATTGTGGAGGCAATTATTATGCAACACAAATAAATATGAAAGAGGTGACAACCAAGAAAAAACAAATAAAGGGCCAATCACACAACAACGGGAGTACGTGGTTCAGCAAAGAAGTGCCTACGTCCACGGTGGTTCAGTCGGTGTTATTTCTCTATATTCTGAAAAGTAAGTACAGAGAATACAACTTGTCCTTTGCCCCGGACTTAGGGATTAATTTATACATGTGTGTGTTGGTGTAGTGGGGGTGATGGGTTCCTCTTTATTAGCCATCTTCCTTACATGGGATCATGTTCCCCCACAACTCCTCTTCATGGGATCGTGGAGTAAAAGGATGAGTACCAGAGGTGACGGGCCTGGGCTTTGGGCCGCTGAAGAGGGGCTACTCGTCCAGGCCTTATGGTGATAAAATCGGGGTACCCACAGTAGTATTTCTTTAAATGATCAGCATTTTAAGGGTTGGAGAATGGCTTTCCCTTCAAATTTTCAAGTTGATAAGTACCAGAAACAACCTCTTCAGTAATTATGTAGGGGCTATGCCCGTTTGCATGGAGCTTATTTGGATTTTACCATGATTTTTTTAACACCAGGTCTCCAACAGCTATTGGCTTGGCCTTAACTCTCTTGTTGTAGAATTTTGTAGTTCTCTGCTGATACGTAGCTGCCTAACCTCTGCGTCTTCCCGTCTTTCTTTAATTAGGTCCAGATCTAACCTTCTTTCCTCAATATTTGATTATGGGTTGTATGTCTGAACCCTGTGACTTGGTAGGCCAATATCGATAAGTACATTGCCTCTGATCCGTAGGCAAGCATGAATGGGGTCTCCCTCATTGGTATTCCCTTTGTCATACCGTATGCCCATAGAACATCATGTACCTCTTCTATCCAAAGTCCTTTAGCATCTTCTAATATTTTCTTAATCCCTTTCTAGTATTGTTCTGTTTGTCACCTCAGTTTGGAAATTTTCCTGAGGTCAGCCTGGAGCTGAGAAAAACTATTTAATACTAACCCTCTTGCTGTAGGCCTCTAGAGAAGAATTCTCGAACTATTTACCATTTTTTAAGATCAAGATGTGGGGCATACCATACCTATAGATGATGATGCTCCAAATTAATTTGAAGGTCTTAGTCTTGGTGATGGTTATCATGTCCTCTGCCTCAACCCATTTAGATAAATAGTCGATTGCCACAATAAGATATCTGTAATTTACTATTGCCCTGGGCAAGGGTCCTACCAAGTCAATCCCCTAAACTACAAACAGTTAGGGGGAAGTAATAGATGTTAAGGGCTGGTGAGATTGATGAGGGATGCTGATAAATCTTTTATATTTGTCACATCTCTTCACATAGATTGTAGCATCCTTGGCCAGGGCAGGCCACCAGCAACCCTGAGTGGCTATTCTTTTTGCCAATGATCTCCTTCCTATATGACTGGAAATATACCTTCATGTACATTTTTCAGTAGATATTCAACCTCTATCGAATGAACGCATCGGAGTAAAGGGATAAGGAGTCCCTTCTTGTACATGATGTCTCCTATGATTGAAAACTTAGTCACCTTGTATCATAACTTCTTTCTCTCCAATTTTGACTCTGGCATCTCACCAATCCTGATGTACCTAACGAGAGGGTCTATCCAAGATGCACTTAGGTTTAGGTTCAAGTAAAACTCCACTGTATTGTCTTCCTCTTCAATGGTTGGCCGATGTAGGATCTCTATAGGCACTAACCTTCTAATCCTTGTTCTAATCATAGAAGCTAATCTTGCTAAGGCATTGGCTCGATTGTTGTCTATCCTAGGGATCCTTTTTAGCTTCACATATTTAAAGTTCTTCAGCATTGTTTTTACCCATGCTCTGTACTTATCCATTCTCTCATCTTTCCCCCCCCCCCCCCCCACACTCCCAGGATTTGATTCACTGCCAATCGGGAGTCAATATGAACTTTTATCTCCCCAACATTTAATGCTTTGGAGAGGTAAAGTCCCGCTAGAAGAACCGCATATTCTGACTCATTGTTAGACGCCTTGAAACTGAATCTCATACCATATTCGATGTCAATCCCATCTGGTGAGGACACTATCAAGCTAACACCACTTCCATTATCGCAATAAGAGCCATCTACAAATAGGCTCCAAACACTGTCGTCCTTTAAGAAACTTCCCTCATCCAGCACTATACTTTTTAATAGAAATTTCTCTTCTTCATTCTCGGCCACCACAGTTTTGGCCACACTCATCGCAGCCCCAGTCGGGCTGACACTAACTTTTTATGGCTTATTTACTGGATCTATAAACTGTTCGGTGTCGGCCTCGTCTCATGTGAACTCGACTATAAAATCATCTAAAGCCTTCCCTTTGATGGTTATTCTCGGGTGATAGACAATATCGAATACCTCCAGCTCTATCGAACAGGCCATTAACCTACCCGATTTCTCAGGTTTATGGATGACTTGTCTAAGAGGAGAGTTTGTGAGGAAGACCATAGTGTGAACTTGGAAATAGGGTTTCATTTTCCTAGATAAATGTATCAAAGAATAATCCATCTTCTACATCTTCGGGTACCTCTGTTCGGACCCTTGAAGGTCTAGACGATGGATTCTACTTACTCAGTAGCCTCGCCCTTTTCTAGTTTTGTCTCATCCCTAGGATCGAGAGTATCGATATTATAAGTGGTGGTGACTCTCTTATGAGATTCTCTTTCCTCAATCGAGTTAAAGTAGAATTCTCATGCCTCTACCTTATCACCTTGAATTTCCCCTACTCCATAGGGAGTCATGAATTTTATCATTTGGTGAATGATAGAGGGCACCACCTCAAATTATTTGAGGGTTACCCATCCCATTATGATGTTGTAGGCTGAATAAACATTCTCATCCATCATAAAGAAATTTATCTTCTTTATGAGACATCTCGGCTAGGTCTCCCCCATACAAACATCCCTTTCATAAATCCCAAGAGGATGGACTTTTTCTCCACTAAATTTGATTAATGACTGATGATATGGGATGAGTCTCTTCTTGTTTAGTCCAAATCCTTGGAAGCACTTCGAGAACATTACATCAGCCAAACTTCCATCATCGACTAATATTCTATGAATCTTATACCCATTCACTCTCGTTGTGATCACTAGAGGGTCATTGCGGGGGGGGGGGGGGGGGCTTAGATCCCTTTGAATTCCAACCTCAAGAACCCTATTAACAAGGTGTTCATGTCAATTGTTTTCCTTTTACCCGACTTTGAATCTATTACAGCCAAGTTTAAAACTTTGCTCCTTGGGATGGCCTTTGCCTTTGTAATATGGGCTTTATGGTCGTTATATCTTTACCGCCACCTGCTAAACCATCGCATATCATTTTCACTCCATGAGAAATCGAATGCAGCCGACCCTTGGGATCTGTTTTCTTCAATGGGAGCTCAGGGTCGGTGTAATACCCCGCCCCGTTAATTTAATTTAAACTATGTATTGATTTTATATAAAGAGGAACAAATGATAATTACTGGAAATCATGGGTGACAAGTTATATTATAACTATAAAGAAATTTATTGTATTATTGATTTCATATATGGATTATAGTATCATCAATTATAATTATAGGGATTTGAGTGGAACAAATTGGAGTAAATAAGGAGCACTATTAGATGAGTAATTTTGATTTATTGATTTTCCATAAATTAAGTAATAGGTGCCTTCTTGATAATAACAAACGGTTGGAACAAAAGTGCAGACTTAGAAGGAGTGGATTGCAAAGGGAAAACGTCGTCGTTTCCAACCGATCGTTCAAACGAATTTGATGGTCGTTCGAACAACAAGGCTTATGTCATTCAAATGATGGCCAGTGTCGTTCGAATTATATCTGACAGACTTATTCCCCTTGTGCACTATCAATCTCTCGTCCGTGGGTTTGAACTTGGGTTAGCCTTGGGCCTGACCATCTGACCGAAATCAGAGATAATGTGTGATGAAAGCTTTGGGTATTGTTGTGTATTATAAGGGAATATGAATACAACAAAAAGGAAACCAAACCTATCATCCTCATTGCTACAAATTTTATCAGCATGGGCCTGTAACCTGAATCAAAACGGACGAAGTGAATCAGAGAGCAGACGAAAGGGACTCATCAATCACGGGTTGCTATGACCATTGACCAAAAGCCTTCACAAATATGATATTGGAACCTAATTATGTGTATAAGATAGATGTGTGGAGAGAAAACCCATTGTCAGTATCTTTTCTCTCCTTAGGAGTTTGTAGTTCTCCCACACTATGATACACTAACTTCAACCATTAAAGGCCCTAACAAATATACCAGAATATCTATATCTCCATTGTTAAAATAGGGTACAAAAATTGGAGTTGTTTGTTAGGTTGAAGAAGATGTAATATTTAGAGTTGGATAAGGGTTTGAAGAGGGTTATCTTAGAGGTAGAGGAAGCATTTCTTAGAGTGTTGTTGGAGTTTTTCATAGGAGCTTGGAAGAATGGATTTTTTTACTCCCTTTAAGGCCATCTTTGGAGGTGGGAGAATCACCCATCTTCTTCAACACCACCACCATTTTCAAAGTGTTTGAGGTGGGATAATCTACTCTTTATATTTTAAACTATATTTGGTGTATATAGTAGTCTTATTATTGTTGGGTTTTGAGAGTAGGATTCCTATGAATAAAATGATAAACTGGAAATGTGCATTTTTATGGAAGATAAAGATGTAAGAATTTATTATTTGTGTAGTTTTTCTGGTAAAACTGAAATGTACATTTTTATGGAAGATAAAAATGTAAGAAATTAGTATTTATGTAGTCCTCCTAATGAAATCAAAATTATACATTTTATGGGAGATAAAAATGTGGGAAATTATTGTTTGTGTAGTTTTCCTAGTAAAACTGAAAATATACATTTTTATGGGAGATAAAAATGTAAAAAAAATATTATTTGTGTATATTTATTGTAAAAATAAATATGGGACACTTTTATGGAATAAAAATGCAAGAAAAATGTTACTTGTGTATATTTCTAGTAAAAATAAATAGGGGACAATTTTATGGAATAAAAATGCAAGAAAAATATTGTTTGTGTATAATTCTAGTAAAAAGAAAATGGGACATTTTTATGGAATAAAAATGTAAGAAATTGATATTTTGTATATTTTTGGCGAAAGGAGTTAATAGACATTTTTATGGAATAAAAATGTGAGGAATTAATTGTTTTGTTGAAAATAACGGGTGGATAATTATTTCGAGATTTGAAATAGTAAAAGTTGATGTTATACGAAAATGGTGTATTATCCAGTAATTTTGATGAAAGTAAGTTTAAACCATGTAGAAGGATTTTGAATTTAAAATCAATCTTCTCATGCATATAAACTTGTGACGTTTTGACATTATATGTACAAACTAGTTTAGAGAAGATTTTGTTGGGTTTAAACAGAAAATAATAAAAGTTAACATTTAAGTCTTCAAAGTGTGTAATTAGGACTAAAAGGCACGACGAGAATAAGGGTAAAAGACTACATGTCAAATTAAAAGAAGTGACAATTTTCTCACAAAAGTATTCGTTAAGTGTTAATGGGTAAACATGGATTGTAACTACCAATGTTATGAAATATTAACACTTATGGAGTTAAAAAGGGATTAAAGGTGTGAAAGTGTTTCCAATCAACTAAAGAATTATTCCAAGTGTAAAAAGGTGTTAAAGGGTTAAAACACTTAAGAAGTTGGTGTGTATAACTTAATAGTATTTTTGGGTGAAATCAACACTTGAGAAATGGAGTAAAAGGTGATTTTGGAAATAAATGGGTAAAATGGTAATTTTACTTAAAGTGGAACATTTGTATGAAATAAAAATATTGGAAAGGATGTTACATAAAATGGTCCTAAATGGAAAAGATTTTTATGAAATAAAAAGGGAAGGTTAAAGTGCAAAGGACGTGAAATAGTAAGTTTTCAAAGTGTAACACAAGACGGGGCTATAAAGTCTCGGGTTTTAGCTTCGGCCGGGTAAAAAGGAAAGTGAAAAAATGTGAACAATATGAAAACGTTGAACACATTGGCAAGATAATGATGCCAGATGATGTCGGCTTAAATAATTAAGCAGGGTTATGATGTCCCTCGGGTGAAAAACCCTAAAGCAACTACAGTTTATTGGCGCTCGATGTCGGACGGTGAAAATTCTGTGAAATTGTGGGTGTGGGTGTGCGTGTTGTGATGGGTGGGTGTTGGAAGAATCCCTAAAGATAATGTTAAGTAATGAATTGAATATTCATGAAAGAGGCATAAATGAATGGAATTAATTCATTAATTTACTAATGCAAGAATAACACATTAAATGTTAAATACTCATGTGGTAACATGGGATGGTTAAATATGGTGACTTAATGATATTTAAGCTACCTAATCAGATTTGAATCATAATGAACACAAACGTGTGCTATATTATACTTTCAAAGGAAAATGAGTAACTTTCTAAACACGATGTATGTGTGTGCATTGAAAGAAAGTCTTAAGTATCGATCAATAACTCGGCGTGAGCTAATGGACATTGTGTAATAAATGTTTGAAAGTGAATAAAAGGTTTTTCTCAACGTTTGTAAAGGGTTTAACTGGTTGAGTTAAAGGGAAGAATATGCTAAGTTCTAAGCGTAGAATACCAAATGATTCTTTTGTAAAGACAAGGAGGATAAAAGGTATTAAATATCATTTTCGAAATAAAGCAACTAAATACATTGGAACATGTATTTCCAAAAGTATACATGTAGATATATATGTATTTTCACATGCATGTGATTGTAGTGTGTGAGTGTTCTTCCTGTCGTTCGTTTCTATATTACATTTGTATATGTTCCCACTGATCATTCGCCTGGCATCCCTTCTTTTGTTATGGCAGGTCACATGATATTTTTTACATTGAGAGCGTTATACAGGCAAATACTTACTTGCATTTACGATTAGTATCTCTATTTACTTGGCCTTGGGGGCACTTCCCTTGGGTCATATCACGTAGTTGATAAAATTGGAATTGCATGCTAACAAGAGTAACGTTAAATAATAATAAATCTGGACTAAAAATATTATTTAGGTTGTTTCACTGCACTTCACAATTAACGTACGAACCGGATCGGGTTTATCCTTTATTAACCCTTAAATCCAGGTCGGGGCATTACAGTCAGCCTCATCATCATCTGAGGTATCATCATCCTTATTCACTGGGTCATCCCGTTTACAGTTGTCATCCCGTCTCCTTCAGGTTTTATCTTGGCCATCTCTTGCATCAATACTACCCACATATTTCCCGAGTTTTCCCTGCTTCAGCATCTTTTCTATCTCGTCTTTAATTGCAAAGCATTTGTCAGTGGTGTGGTCGTGATCCTTGTGGAACTTGTACCACTTACTTTTGTCCCTCTTGTGAGGAGGAACCCTCAGCTTTTTTTACCATCTCAAGTCTCGATCATTTTTTATTTCATTCAAGATAATCTCTAGGGTGGTTGTCAATGGAGTATAATCAACGAACTTATCGTCCCCCAACCTCTTCTTGTCTCCCTTTCCTTTGAACTTTAGGGATTTACTTCCACCTACTCCTTTCTCATTATCTTGTTTGGTCGTCATGGCCTTCTCCACATTCATAACTCTCCTGACCATAGCCAAGAGTTATGCCATGGACTTTGGAGGATCTTAGACTAACTTCCATAAGAGCTTTCCCTTTTGTAATCCTCCCATCAGGGTAATCATCGTAATACTTTCATCATAGTCTTCCAACTCCAATTTTTCTTTTTTGAAGAGAGCTATGTAGTCTCTCAGAGACTCGTTTTTTCCCTGTTCGACATACAATAAGTGGTGGTGGTCTTCTTCAGGGGATTCACTCCGAAATAAAAGTTATATATGAACCAATCAAACAGTTGCTTAAAATTATTGATAGAATTGTTTGGGAGAGAGGTGTACCACACAAGCGCAACACTAGTTAGAGTGATGAAGAAGGCTCGATATCTCATCTCATCTCATCAGAGACTGAAAAGAAGTCTACATGGGATTGGTACATTTCCACGTGGTGGACTGGATTGGTGCTTCCATCATATTTTGGGGTGACAATCGATGGATTGAATTTAGTCAGGATTGGGTAGATTATTATTCTAGCTATTAATGGTGAGCCTTCCATGTAACCCCTCTATAGAGGGTCTCGGCTCTTCTAGATG
Source organism: Sambucus nigra (assembly GCA_949130495.1). Taxonomy (NCBI): domain Eukaryota; kingdom Viridiplantae; phylum Streptophyta; class Magnoliopsida; order Dipsacales; family Adoxaceae; genus Sambucus; species Sambucus nigra. Next base: position 315,508,979 of record OX422215.1, on the reverse strand, counting down.
TCACTAATCTTGTCTTCAAGCCTCTTAATAGAACTATTCCATGCCTTGTCGGATGTAAGTACATCATATACCTCAGCCCTAATGGCGTTATCACCAACCCCTTCTTTGTCAGTCGGCCGATATACTGGCTCTCTACCGACGGTCCTTTTACGACTATTAACTTCTCTTTGCTCCTCATCTTGGACACATGGAGGCTGAGTGCCACCGCACTCACCATTTCTTCTAGAACCGGCTATACTATGAGACCTGGAGAGTTGGTCTCTCAAATCACTCACTGATAAAGTCTATTAAAAGAGAAGCCTCTGTTGAGTCTGTCTAGCATTAAGGCATGAGGTTGGCCTTCTCGGCTCGGCCTAGAACCGTTTCCCCTACTGACTTGAATTGGGCACAGTATTCCTAGAAATATCATAGGGCTCCCAATATTCAACATCATCATCACATGGGTTGTCTTGATACTCTCAATCTTGCCTCCCCAAGCATAATCGCCTAAGGTGAGCTGCATCTCGTCATCTTTTTTATTACACTACCTCTTTATATGGGGCCGGGGTGTGGTCCCCCTATCACCAAATTTCCACCCTCTCTAATGGCTAGAGTTATCATCTTCGCTCCCGCACTAGTGGGCCTAGTCAGTATATTTTGGCTGAAAGAAGACAATTCTCCTGCATCTTTATTTGGCTGGTCGCCGGTGAGCATAGCACCTCCGCGACCTCAGCCATGTGTGACTGAGGCGCTTAGATGGAATTGGGACCAATGCTTGGTGGAAATTCTAAAGCCATTGAATTCGATGAACGAAAAGAACAAGAGGTGCACTAGAAGAGTTGAATCAATTGGAAGAAAACTTGGACAACTCAGACCAGAGCTCTTCCAATGGTGATTCAAGACCACCCAAATGTGGGGTTGGACCACAACCAAAGAATCCTGTGAGGAATAAGCTGTAATGAGAGGAATAAAATGATGATCTCGACTTCTCACAGACAACACCAACTGATGATACTAGCTATGGTACCACCAAGTAATATAGTAAAAGCTAAATCTAGAGGAAGCTTGAAGGTGCAACAATGGTGAAAATTAGATATGTAGTAAAAAAATGAGCCAATGGAGAGATAAATACTATAAAGTAAATGGTTCGACCATCTAGCCTACTCCACTATGCGGGTGTGAATGAACTTCACTATGAAAATGGCTCTAATGGCCTTGTGATACAAGTCACTCAACTTTCTCTCTCTATTGTGATTTCAACAAAGTTCTGTCTAGGGTTTTAATTATTGATCCTTTACATTGTTGAAGAAGACAAGCTCATATAGTACTTGGGTGGTGTAATGCACCTGATTGAGGGTGAAAACTAGTGCGTGTCAAACACCGATTGTTCTTTTCTGTTCACCGCCTCAATACAAAAAACCTAAACTATGACTACACTCTTTTAAGGGAGTATAGCGGCCAGTCCGAGTATCGAATCCACAAAGACGAGTTGCTAGAATATTATTTGGTTTAATACTTCTACATAAAAGTGTAAAAGATAATTATAAACAAAAAGGGAAAAGATACAAAAAGGGAAAGATTAAAATAGGCGAGTGTATTTAAACTACGTTAACAAAGCGGATGAAAACTATAGGTTGCATTGAATGTCCCTCACCCAAGTTAATTAGTATAAAATGGTTACATGGGTCGACGAGTTATTAAGACTGCGTCTCATTTCGACAGTTAATTACATCAAGAGTTATCACAACCCTAAATTCGCATAAAATTCTAATAAGATTTTGGCGTCAACAAAGACCCTGAAAATTATGCACAAAAGGTCGTAAGCACGGAGCATACATGATATACCCTGTCAAATCTCCTAGACGTAATAACTAGGATAACACACTCGAAATAGACCCGTAAAACTCCATCGCCAAAGCAAAGAAACATGTCAACCCTAGGTGAGTTCAATCCGACACAACCTATACTAAATTAGGTAGAAAGCATATTAAAAACGCAGTAGAGGAAAGCAGTAAATAAACGCGATAAATCTACACTACAAAGCAAAAATAAAGCACGTAAAGAAAGTGGGAAATACAGAAATACAAAAAAATGGAACCTTGGAGTGATGAAGAAGAAAATGGATAGACACAACCGCGACGGGAAAACCCACTATATGGGTAAACCCTAAGAGGGAGAAAGTGTCACACCCATCACTCTCCTCCAAACCTTATCTCCCAAAGAGAAAAACAAAGAAAAACCTAACTAAAACTAATTATATTTGACTATTACACAAAAATCCCTTATATATTAAATGGGATTAGAATTAAAGGAAAAAGAAAAGAAAGTAAGGGAAATTATCGAGAAACTGCTATACTCGATCGACTGGTTGTAGAGGCGCGGTCGACTGCGCCTTTAAGTTGAAGCCCACTATATCCGAGCCAAGGTAAAATCCAAAACCGCGGTCGACTAGGCCTTTAAGCACGGTCGATCAGTACTCTGTTTTCTGCAATTCTTTGGTCTTTACAGGGGAGGAAAAGTCCATTAAGGAAATGGTCTTAACTTCATCGTTCGGACTCCAAATGACACGTTGTTTGAGGCCACGCGATGCTAACTCAATGAACTACGCATTTATGGAAATTCCATGAGCCGAAAATGAAAGCTAAATTGACTAAAATGCCCTTGAAGTAGCGTCTGACGATGAAACTTCTCTGAAATGCAATAAATCCTCACTTTTAGCGTTCCAATACCTACAAAAGCACAATTAACCCTTGCAAAGCATGTATATATCCAAATACGAGGTTGTTTGTTTAATGAGCATAAATATAGGCATTAAGGATAGTAAAAGTGCTAGAAAGATATAGGCGGAAATATGAATATTTGTGTCGTATCAGCACCCTTAATCATGTAAGAAGAGTTTACAGTATACATTAACCAATGAGGTTAGGCCACCTGTCGTTGTCACATTTAGATCATGATGAAGTAAATATTCCCCCCACGTTCACATGTGATTCGATTATAATTGTTTATCCACGTGGACTAGCCATGCTGGACTATTGTATCACACATGATGGAGATTTCATTTGGAAGATTCTCGTCTAGGCCGAGTATAACCCCCCCCCCCCAAAGACCTGTTCGATTATGGACTGGAGAGTGCAAAGTGTGGTTTGGGCTGAGTAGGGACACAATCGAGACAGGACAATGAGACGAGACATGCAGATGTACATGGTTGTTGGAGGTCTTATCCTGAGAGGATGGATGAGACCAAGGCTATTGATGTTGGATTCTTCATAGAAAGTGTCCTTTGTAAGGTCGACAAGGCCGAGAATAACCAAGTCAGGGACGAGGCTACACTTGGGTATATCACTTATTAAATTTACATAATAAAATCCCATTCACTACAAACCATTCTAATTAAATTAACTAAACGTTTACCATGAACCATAAATAAAAACTAAATGTTAAAATAACCATAATTCATATTACCAAATAAACACTCAGTATAAATCTAGTACAATAATACATGAAAACTTAAATAAATAAAAACTGAATAAATAACTGTCTAATAATGGGCGACATGGCCGAAATACAACTGAATGGAATCATATCTAGAACTTAAAGATATATGCGGCTAGTAAGATCCCTAGAAAAATCCACAACTCGTGAAGCACGGTCTGACTAGAAGGAATAATCTTGTCTGGCGTCCCTGTGGTTGAGAACCTAAAAGTTTTGAAAATATTTTGATACAGATCAGAGCCCAAAACCTTTTTAAAATATTTTGCAAGTGTTCAAATTACATTAATAAATATGGAATGCAATCTTTCATATTTAAACAGGTGTCACACTCCTATGATATAATCATCACCCCTCATCTATAGTTCATACCGAACGCATATAATTTGAAAACCCCAGTTATTCTACCTGCCTAACTAGTAACAACTTTAGCCTTAGCCAATACGCTATCCTTCTAGAAAAACCGTGTCACATGTATTTATTCTTGACTTTAATTCTTATTTATCTACACATATGCTAAATCATTTTAGTCACATCATTCACTAATATAAATAACTTCACACCAGCTATTAATTCAATATTCACACATTCATTTTATTCACATGTGTATATTTAACACACTTATATATGCATATTCATATCACATCCATACATATACATACATATCACTCGCTATATACATCACCACAATCCCCAAAACATTACCTTATAGATGAAATTCCCTATTATACTATGAGGCTCCAGGGATATCATATACCTCAACCTGGGCCACCAGGTCGGAATCTCGCCACCGAACCCTAATTGTACGTAAAATCAGAGGCGGTCATAGTCATACATCCGTGGGCCATAACCATACCACATTACCCCACTAGACTAAAAACTCACATGCAGTAGTTGTGCAACAGACATATGACATGGGGAATCGATCCTACACCTGCTTTAAAACACACACACACACACACACACACATATATATATATATATATATATATATATATATATATATATATATATATATATATATACTGTCTCTATACCCGTGTATATATATAATAAAAACTGAATAACCATGCCTATGTCACTCATAGCACAAGCCCATAATCCCTGAGTCTAATCCCGACTCCCGAATGTATAAGTAATCCCTTACAGAATCGATTCACATATATAACATTTAATCTGGACACTAAGTTATTCTCAATCGGCCTCCCAATTCTAACTGAATTTCCAACTCAATTTCGTTAATTAATTTTCGAGTGTCATTCTCCCTAAACACCCATAATTTCATACTACGAATTTATTCTCGACTAACCCAAGGCAATATAATAGCCCATATAATTTTCAAAAGTCCTAATAATTATTTACGGACCCTCTATTTTTACCAAAACCCCAAATAGTTCCCGAAAAATCCAAACAGCCCAAACTATTTCTCATATCAGGTCCGAAACGATTCGGCTTCCTGGATCGAATTGATTTGCCTGCCGAATTAATTCTCCCTTGAGAACCAAATCGATTCGATTCTGGTTAGCTGCCCTATTTATGTTACCCAATATGAGATTTCTTATTTTCCCATCAACCAATTTAATATTTAGTACCAATTCAACCGAAGTATTTCATTCTCTATCAATTGCAAATATGATTTTACTCAATTTCATATTTAACTTCCTTTAAACATAATAAAAATCATAGGATTCACTACTTAGTCAAGAATTGCACGATTTCTTAATTAAATCTCAAGATTTCACTGATCCTCAATCTTTCTCATTCAAGATCAAATCTTTCTATTTGGAATAAAAGTCTGAATTCATAGAATCTCACCCAAAATTCAGATTTTACTCACTAACTATAATATGAATTAAAAGCATGCATAAACTATCAAGAAAGTTTGAACACTTGTCTTGTATTTATGGTAGAGTTTGAATTCCCCTTTGTACCACGATGATCTTAGCCATAAAATTACTCCTAAATCCTTCCCAAATTCCCTTTTCTTGATCTCCCTTCTCTTTTCTCTTTTCTCTTTTCTCTTTTCTCTTTTCTCTCACTTTTGGACTCTTGGAATGGTAGTGAGGCTACCCCTATCATCCCACATCACTTATTATAATCTCAAACCCGAAATTAGGTTATCACCCAAGTGTAAAATGACCTGTATACCCCAATGCAGGCCCAGGCTAGTCTAAAATATCCTCAAAACCCGATTACCACCCCCATGTACTTAATTTTGACTATTTCGACCCATTTCGGATCATCCGTGCACTTGAAATCATCATCTGAGCCAACTATAATAAATTTTTCCTCTCATTCCTAACACGACTCCATATGTGCATCCCTAATGAGATACCGTCAAATCCCTTCGATTTTACTCACTTACAACGCAATACCCTTTGATATAATTTAATTTACTTTTCTCACTAGTAAATATATTTTCACATAAATATTAATTTTTTTCACTAATTAATATTTATTAAATTTTTGTTATTTTCCATTTTATTTAAATTACGTGCACAGATGTAATTTAAATGCTAAAAATAAATATTTAAAAATACGGGGTGTTACATACTTCCCCCCTTACAAAGCAATTTCGTACCCAAAATTTGATCATAATTGGCTTAAAGAGCTCGGGATATTTCTCTTGTATATCATCCTCCTGCTCCCAATCGACTCATCCTTATTATGATGTCCCCACTCAATAAGAACCAATGACACCACCTTAGACCGCAACTTATGCTCACTATGATCCAAAATAGCAATCAGTCTCTCCTCATATGAGATATCGGGTAGTGAATCAATCTCCTCTAGTGGAATGTGCCAATATGCCCTATCATTCCTCTAGTACTTCTGCAATGATGACACATGGAACACGTCGTGAATCCGCTAGAGGCGATCTGGTTGGGCAAGCCTATATGTAACAGGCCTTATACTCTTAATGATCGATAAAGGCCCTAAATACCTCGGCGGTAGATTCCTCTTATTCCAAAATCTCATAACTCCTTTCATAGTAGACGCATGTAAAAATATCTAATCACCCATATCCAGCTCCACGCGCCTCCTATCAGCATTTATGTAACTCTTTTGTCGATCCTGAGCTATCCGTATAGGACCCCGAATGAGCTCAATCTTGGTGGAGATGTCTTGGATCATCTCATGTCCAAGAAGCTTCTCGTCCCACATCTTAAACCAATAAATGGGTGAATGAAAAGGTCGTCCATACAATGCCTCAAAAGGAGCCATGATAATAGTGAACTGGTAAGAATTATTATACGCGAACTACACCAGTGGAAGGTACTACTCCCAACCTCCGCTAAAATCAAGTATACACATCCTGAGCATATCCTCCAGCATTTGTTTAACACTCTCAGTTTTCCCGTCAGTCAGCAAATGATAAGTCGTACTCAACCGTAACTCAGTCCCCATCGCCTCCTAGAAAGTCTTCACAAAATGGGGCATGAAAATCTTGTCTCAGTTGAACACAATATTAATTGATACCCCATATAGCCTCAATATCTCATCTATAAAGACCTGGGCATACTATCCCGTCATATATTCCGTCCAAACTGGAAAAAAGTGGGCCACCTTGGTCAGACAATCCACAATGACCCATATGGAGTCATGACCCCTCTATGACGTTGGTATTCCCATAATAAAGTCCATCGATATACTCTCCCACTTTCAAATTGAAATCTCCAATGGCTGCAACATCTCGATTGGCCTCTGATGGTCCACCTTCATTGACTAACAAGTGGCATACTTTGAGACAAACTCAGTTATGTCCCATTTCATTCCATACCAATAATACTATATGCACATGTCCTAGTACATCTTATCCCCACCGATATGTACCGCAAACCTCGACCCATGAGACTTTGTCATAAGGGAATGTCGCAAGTCCCCATCCTCTAGGATTATAAGCCTCATATTAAAGCGTAAGCCTCCCTCTAAACTGATCGAGTAAAACTCCACCCCATATGCCAATAACTAATATACCCTATCTTAGTAAAATTAATCCGTAGCCTGTGCCTTCACAACCCATATAATAATGTCGGATGTGATAGTTAACATTATATACATGCTTTAGAAACTGCGTTATCCTATCGAAGCTCATTCCACTTCGCCTTCCAAACTGTCGCTAACTCCCTCATAAACCATCAGCTTAATGCATTTGCCACCACATTAGCCTTCTTCGAGTGGTACCGAATGTCAAACCGGTAGTCCTTTATGAATTCCAACCATCTATTCTATCGCAAATTGAGATCCTTCAAAATGAATAGATACTATAATGACTTATCATCCGTGAAGATACTAAATTTCTCGCCAATGAGATAACACCTCCAAATCTTCAAGGTAAAAACTACCACAGCTAGATCCTAATCGTGCATGGGATAATTCCTCTCATAGGGCTTAAGAATGCAAGAAGCATAAGCTATAGCTCGATCCTCCTACTATAGCACACCACCAAATCCTTATAAAGACGCATCAATAAATACAAGATACGCCACTCTTCCTCTAGGCAGTGCAAGCGTAGGTGCTGAAGTCAACTTGTACTTTAGGTCATCGAAAGGTAAGTGACAGTAATCATCCCACATAAATGGCACACTTTTGCGAGTCAAATTCATCAATGAACCTGCAATATTTGAAAATCCATTTATAAAATGGTGATAATACCCTACCAACCCTAAGAAACTGCGAATCTCTGTCAGTGTCATGGGCTGACCCCACTCCCTCACCGAAAGAACCTTACTCAAGTCCATTGAAATGCCTTTTTCGAACATAATATGACCCAAGAACAACACATCATGCAACTAATACCTTCACTTCTCAAACTTGGCGTACAATTAATGGTCCCATAATGTTTGCGGAACCTTACGTAAATGCTCTACATGCTAGCCTTCAGTGCAAGAATATACCAAAATGTCATTTGATGAACACAATCACAAACTGGTCTAAAAAGTCTTTGAACATCCTATTTATGAGATCCACGAAGAATTCTAGAGCATTGGTTAGCCCAAACGGCATAACCCTGAACTCATACGACCCATACCATGTCAAAAAGTGGTATTAGGGACATCTTGCTCCCTGGTGCGTAACTAGTGATAACCTGATCTCAATAGTATCTTTGAGAAGTACACTTTTCCTCTCAGCTGGTCAAATAAGTCATCGATTCAAGGAAATGGATATTTATTCTAAATCATGACATTGTTCAACTCTTGGTAATCAATGCACAGTCTGAGAGACCCATCCTTTTTCTTTATAAACAACACTATGTACTCCGTTTACTAAATCCCTGCCCCAAGATTTACTGAATTTGGTCCCTCAACTCCCGCATCTCTGTGGGGCCATACGATACGAAGCAGGTGCAATCAGCCTAGTCCTAGGCGCTAAATCGATAAAAGACTCTCTCCCAACTCGATGATAAATATGGTATCTCCTCAAATACGTCTGCAAACTCCCTAACCACTGGGATCAAGTCTAATGATATAGCCACCTCCTACAAGGTCTCCTCCTCAATATAATACATGTGCGTGCTCGACCCTCCCTCGAGAAGAGGCATCGCCACCAAGAACATCTCCTGCCCTCGAATGGCAAACACAATGGTCCTCCCAAAATAATCCACCATCACCCTATACTCTGCTAACCAATACATACCCAAAATGGCATCATACCCGATTAAGTCTAATATCAATAAGTCGGTCGCTAAACAAAATATCCCGACGTCTAACCCCACACCTCTACAAATGGAGTGAATAAGGACCCTACTACCCAAAGGTGAATTGACACACATAATAATAATGTTAGTTATCTCTAATAAACCAATCGTGCACTGGGTTTGCCATTTTATCTCTAATAAACCAATCGTGCATGCAAATCTAGTGGCTATGAAAGAATGTGATGCCCCCGTATCAAATAATACCCGACATATATGCCCATAGATAGGAAAAGTACCCTTAACAGTTGGTGGCGCTTGTGGTGCCTGTGGTATCATCACATTCTGGACATTATAGACACACCCATATTGTAAGTGTCCTTACTGTTGTGGGACTACTGGAGTTGGTGGTGCTATAGGTGGTAACTGCGCCTACTGCCCCTATTGGGCACCCTGTTGCTGGCCCCTGGCTCTCTACGGGTAGGCTCTCTTTATATGACCCATCTTTCCATAAAAAAAGTAACGATCTGTGAAATCCCCTTACCTCTGGCCCTACTGGCCACCTCCATTATTCCTTAGCCCTACTGGTCCTGAGGAACACGCTGTTGATGTTGGCCCTGCCTAGACCCGCTATTACCTGGTCTGAATCCCCCTAACAAAAATCTCTTAAATGAATCTCCCTGTTGGGAATCTCGCTTGTGTTGTTTACTAGTTTGCTATTGCAGTTCCCCTATAATATTATTGCCTCCTGTCTTGTCTGGTTGCCTAGACTTGCCTACTCGCTTGCTTCCCTTCATATGGAAGCGGTGATCCTAACAGTGCAGTAATGCGGCATTGACGACCTCTGTATATGTCTTTAATTTCAAGTTACCTAGATCTATCCATGAACTTCAACATCTTTTTCTCCTCAGTGTTCACCTTGTAGGACACAACGTTCATCAGACGGGTGACATTCTCTTCATACTTGGCGATAGACCAGTCCTCCTATGCAACATCTAAAAATATGCTCCGCATCTCAGTTTGAATCGCCGAAGGAAAACTTTTACAGTCAAATCACACCTATAACTCTTTTATAGCTATCATGTCCCTCTCCTTCGACGTGGTGACTTACACCACTATAAGGTTTCTCCCATTAAATTGAACGTAGCTGTCACTGCACTCAACCATATGGAGATGGCGTTGTATGTCCTTCTTCCACTAACTAGTAACTACCATATCTGCACTACCCTCACTACACCAAATCTGCCCATTTGTCAAGGTCATTGACCTTGACAAATTCACCTTGTCAAGGTCAATGACCGTGACATTTCGAGGCGAGACAACTTTTTTTGTCACGGACGTGTCACGGTCATTGACCTTGACAAAAAACTCGCGTTTTGTGTCACGGTCGTGTCAAGGTCAATGACCGTGACACGTTTGTCACGGTTATAAACCGTGACAAAGCCGTGACCCTTTTTAAAAAAAATTGTCACGGGCATTCACCGTGACAAGTCCGTGACAAATGTTGTCACGGACTTGTCACGGTCAATGACCGTGACAATTCTGGGCAGAATTTACAAAAAATCTGCTGGGCAGTATGGCCACCGCCACTGCCCAGCAGTATATTTGTACCTGTTATAGCAACGTTGTACCTGTTCCAAACATCATATATCCAACACAAACTAAAGATAATGCAAATATATATTCATGACAGTATAATCCAAATCTTCAAAGTAAAAATAATATACATGACGATATAATCCAAATATAATTAAAATGGACAAACTAGAAAATAATGTTACTACATGTCTTGGATAAAACTGAGGAGGTGAGTAGGCCACACGACATACGAATTGACGCACCCACTAATATACGTCGTGCCGCATTGTTCGCGCAACCACAATAGGGAGTTCTCCTTCCCGGTTATGACATGCGTGACGAGCACCCTGGACTCCATCTGTTGAAGCACACGTCCATGGACTATTCCACCCTCGACGATATTCGGGTCCCTCAACCCCCGCCCTATCCGCTGGCCATCAAATATGTCCAATATGAACACGCTCGGCCAACCAATTGTCGATAATGGTCTGTTGGAGGGCGTCAAATAGGGAAGTGGATCGTCGAAGTACGAACGTGTCGGTGATGAAGCAGCGAGGTCCACATCCTCGTCATCCTGCGCCTCGTCCTCCGGCACCTCCTCGTCCTCCGGCACCTCCTCCTCCACCGCCTTCTCCTTCCCTTTCCCTTTACCTTTCTCTTTACGGTCTCCACCCAACGTACGCTTCATGAATGCGTACATATCTTGGACCGTCGCCTCCAAACGGGACAGCTTCGCATCGTGTGAATCCACCGTTCGAGCCAACCCGGTGTCGCTCGTCTCCAATCCGTTGATCCTAGATTTGGCCACCCGCGAGCTCACTCCCCTTGTCCTCCCCTTGCGATCAGAGCCAAGCACTTGGCTGAGTGCGTCTGTGGACAAAGATGCCTTGTCGGCATCAGACTGCGACTCATGCACTTCCTTAAGCTTTGCCTGAAACGACAAAAAGCACATGATTAGTAAAATAAGTAAACTAAAAAATTATAACGTAATTAACAATAATTAAACTGTCGGATTACTTACAATCGTGGCCGCGATGCTCGGGGACACCTCCTTGTCCTTCCCCTTCTTCGTCCGAAGAGCCACATAAGTATCGAGCCTATGTGGCTTACCCCCTGGCCCACTCCCTACCCCCTGAAATAAAATAAAGTAAAGTAAAATTAGTATCGGCCCCGCAAAGTAAAATAATATCCAATAATATATTTCTGTAGTTATAGATAAATTAAATATTACCTTCATCCTATGCTCAACCTCAGCGTAAGAGGTCCGGCCGGAGTAGTGCACGTCCGTCTTTTTAGCCCGATTTTCCCTCCCCGATTGGCGAGATGCCAATTGTCGATCCTCGATCTCATTGTCAATGAACTTTTGCCATTGTGCCAATGAGATCGGCTCCTTGGGCGGGACGGATCCGCGCCATTGTAAAATGGTCTCTCGTGTTTTTCCAAAGTACCGTGTCCGCATATTTTTTTTCCACGTCTTGTGTTGCTCCCTCAACTGCTCCAAGACGGAATCGCGTAGCTTTGGATCCAAGTTGAATTGTTCTTGTCCAACAAATACAATGTTAGTTGCGAATAAATATAAATATAAATATAAATATAAATATAAATATAAATATAAATTGAAATTGAAATATTCATATAAATATTACCTGTAGTGCCGCCCAAACAGCTAACTTGAGCTCATACGGCACCTCCTTCCAACTCATAAACCCCGGGCCGATGACCGTCTTTAGCAGCTCGAGGGATCTCGCTAAAAGCTCCGACTTGTTTTCGACGGTAATCCCAAATTTTCCATATTTGGGGAGCCTAGGGGCGGAGGAGCCCTCGTCGCCTCCGCTACCACCGAACCCAGACGACGACATCATCATAAACAGCATCATCATCTTCGCCCTAACATCTGAAGGAGACATTTTTGCTGTAAAAAAAATGTTATTAGTACAGATAAAAAAAATGTTATTAGTACAGATAAAAAAATGTTCCGTCTATATTATAACGTATGTGTAAGTTCCGTCAATACCATTTCGTTTCAATTTTGTAATATTATGTTTTTTCCAAATATTTAAAGAGTTATTAAATGGGTGCCCCACCCCTGCCCCCTCCCCCCGCCACACACACACGCACACCTACGCACACACACACACACACACCCCACCCCTATCCACCCCACCCCCACCCCCTCCCCCCACCACGACCGTGACAACTACATATATTGTTTATCAATAAAATTATGACATGAGATAATTATAATTGTAGCATAAATTTCATTATCATGGGTTTTACCTAATTGAATTAAATGAACAATACTTTTAGCCCTTGTTATTCATCAAATTTGAGGCAAGTTAATTAGAATATTTGTATCGAGCCTATGTGATTTATATGGATTAATTCTATTACATTTATAATTTAACTAATAGAGTTGAATTTTAATATTAATCCTTTGGTTTATTTAACTAACTTTGGTTTGGTTTATTTCTAGTTGAATCTGAGTTATAATTTTTAGATTATGTATAGGAATTGAATTTTAATATTAATCCTTCATAAATCCCTTGAATACATGCATAAATTTGTAGAGATTGAAATTAAATTGCTTGAGATTGAATTTCTATGTTTCGGGGTCATTATTTGAAAATACTTAATTACCCTTCGAAAACCTTTCATAACACACTTATGTATTAAATATGGGTTAGACCTCTTAGCTTGCTCAACCACCCATTTACACACTTACTTTACCTTTTATTTACATTATGGATATTAATCAATTCACACGTTTTTTGTCCACTTCAACCTTTACTGAAACATTTATTAATTCATTCAAGTTAGGTAAAACCACGCAAGTATCTAATACAAATATTATCATTCAACAAATTAAGTCCCATCGATAATAAACCCCCTCCCCCACCCTGCCCCACCCCGCCCCACCCCAATATTTTTCAACACTGTATCCCCCAATAGTAATAATGAATTAACATATAATTTTCAACTCCAACAACATATGCTTCAACTTAACCCAATCTTCCCAATAATACCAACTAATCAACACCCAACATCCAAATCCAACAACATAGGTCTAGAACCAAAGTTTGTACATAATAATTTATAGTCTCCAAGAAAGTACCATTTTTATTCATAATATTTACGATTATCAGTTTCTCGTATATTAGCCAAATTTCCACCCCACCCTGCCCCACCCCCTGCCCCCCTCCCCCACCCCCGCCCCACCCCGCCCCACCCCCTCCCCTACCCTGCCCCACCCCCACCCCCACCCTGCCCCACCCCCCACCCCGTTCCCCACGCTGCCCCACGCTTCCCCACCCCCTCCCCCACCCCCACCCTGCCCCACCCCACCCCGCCCCACCCCCTCCCCCACCCCCACCCTGCCCCACCCTGCCCCACCCCGCCCCACCCCCCCCCCCACCCCCTGCCCCACCCCCCATACACGCACACACATACACACATATATATACACATACCCCCCACCCCCTCCTCCACCCTGCCCCACCCCGCCCCACCCCCTGCCCCCCTCCACCACCCCCTACCCCCATCCCGCCCCACCCCCCACACACGCACACACATACACACATATATATATACACATACACACATAAATATACAAACAAATATATATATATAAATGGAAGAGAGAGAGAGAGAGAAATTGGACCTGAGAGAGAGAGAGAGAGAGAGAGAGAGAGAGAGAGAGAGGGAAGGGCGCGGGAGGGAAAAAAGAAGGGGGGTAGGGTTTTTGCTGAAAAAGTTGTCACGGTCGTGTCAATGTCTTTGACCGTGACAACTAATTGTCACGGTCATTGACCGTGACACGACCGTGACAAATTGAATTGTCACGGTCGTGTCACAGTCAATGACCGTGACAATTAGTTGTCACGGTCGTGTCAAGGTCAATGACTGTGACATAAAATGCGTGTTTTTTTTGTCACGGTCAATGACCTTGACAAGGCTGGCCGGCTGAAAGGTGACAATTTGCCCATTTTGGTGTAGTGCCTAGAACTCTGGGGGATGCCTTTTCTGAAAGGTCTCCCAAACTGAAGGTCCAGGGTGGGCATGGTGATCAGTGCCACTAGCCTCTGTGACTAAGCTTATTAGAACTATTGTGCCATACCGACATTAACCGCATAAGCAACAATATTGGCCACCTCTACGGTGGTTACTATCTCTTGTGGCTCCTGCTGAGCCTCTTTTGCATTAGCCCCTCGGTGTCCTTGGTATGTCATCCTCTCTTGGGTGGCATATGAAACCAGATCAAATTTGTATAAGTTCACAATTAATATAATATATTAGTAGAAGAACAAAAATGCGTAAATGAATGCAATAATATTGATAATAGGGATCTATATCAAAGGACGCTACGCTGGAATCGTAATAAGCTGCACAGATCCTAAAGACACTAGAACCTGATGCTCTGATACCATCTGTGACACCATGTCTATTAAAATAACGAGTGGTCTGCCCTCTACTCAAATAAAATAGGAATCTTAGCTTGCTCATTCTTAGCACCACTGTAAAAAATTAATTAATCACTAATAACCTATTAAGCCAAGTGTCAAATTTTAAGACTTATTAAATTTCCATAATAAAATCCCATTAATTATAAACAGTTCTAATTAAATTAACCATGCGTTCACCATGAACCACGAATAAAAACTAAATGCTAAAATAACCAAAATAATCCATATGACTAAATAAACACTCGGTATAAATCCAGTACAATAATTCATCAAAACTGAAATAAATAAAGACTGCGTAAATAACTATCTGATAATGGGCGACATGACCGAATAACAACTGAATGGAAACCTATCTAGAACTCAAAGATAGATGCATCTAGTAAAATCCCTGCAAGAATCCACAATTGCTGAAGTACTGTCTGACTAAAAGGAACAATCATGCTTGGTATCCCTGTGGCTGAGCACCTAAAAGTTTTGAAAATATTTTGATACGGGTCAGAGCCCAAAAACTTTTGAAAATATTTTGCAAGTGTTTAAATTACATTAATAAGTATGCAATGCAATCTTTCATATTTAAACTGGTGTCTCACTTCCATGAGATAATTGTCACCCCTCATCTATAGTGCACACCTAACGCATATATTTTAAACACCCTAGTTATGCTACCCTGCCTAACTAGTACCAACTTTAACTTTAGCCCATACGCCAACCTTCTAGCCAAACCGTGTCACATGTATTTATTCTTGGCTTTAATTCTTATTAGCTACACATACGCTAAATTATTTTAGTCACATCATTCATTGATATAAATAACTTCATGCCAGCTATTAATTTAATATTCACACATTCATTTTATTCACCTGTATATATTTACACACTTATACACACATTCATATCACATCCAGTACATATACATATATATCGCTTGCTATATACGTAATCACAATCCCCAGAGCATTATCTCGTAGATGCAATTCCCTAGTATGCTATTAGGCTCCAGGAATTTCATATACCTCAACCTTGACTACCGGGTTGGAATCTCTCCACCGAACCCAAAGTGTACGTAAAGCCGGAGGCGGTCATAGTCATATATCCGTGGATCATAACCATACCACATTACCCCACTAGACTAAAAACTTATATGCAATGGTCGTGCGACAGACATATGACCTAGGAAATCAAACCTACACCTGTTGGTCAATGCTAGGGTGGACCGCCCACTACGCGCAACCTCCACCGATAGCATCCCTAAAATAGATATGTTTCACATATCACACACACACACACACACACACACACATATATATATATACAGTAAAAATCGGATAACCGTGCCTATGTCACTCGTAGCACTAGCCCATAATCCCCGAGTCTAATTTCAAATCCGGAATGTATAAGTAATCCCTTACTGAATTGATTCACACATATAATATTTAATCTAGACACTAAGCTTTTCCCAATCAGACCACATCTCAATTCTAACCGAATTTCTAACTCAATTCTGTTAATTAATTTTCGAGTGTCGTTCACCTTAATCACTCATAATTTCATACCTCGATTTATTCTCGACTAACCCAAGGCAATATAATAACCCACATAATTTCCATGAGTCCTAATAATTATTTACGGACACTCTATTTTCACCAAAACGCCAAACGATTCCCAAAAAATCCAAACAACCCAAACTATTTCCCATAGCAGGTCCGAACCGATTTAGCTTCTAGATCGATTCGCCCTTGAAGATTGAATCGATTAGATTTTTAGAAATGGCCCTGTTCATGTTACCCAATACGAGATTTCATATTTTCCCATCAACCAATTAAATATTTAATACCAAGTCAACCCAAATATTTCATTCTATATCAATTCTAAATGTGATTCTACTCAATTTTATATTTGAATTCATTTAAACATAATCAAATTCATGGGATTCACTACTTTAATCAAGAATTACACGATATCAATCTTTCGCATTCAAGATCAAATCTTTCTATTTAGGTTAAAACTCATAATTCATTTGGAATAATTGTCAAATCCAATTCTATGAAATTATTCCCAAAATCCCATTTTATCATGTAAATCCCACCCAAAATTCAGATTTTGCTTACCAACTATAATATGAATTAAAGCATGCATAAATTATCAAGTAAGTTTAAACACTTTCCTTATATTTATGGTAGAGTTTGCATTTCCATTTGTACCACGATGATCTTATCCTGAAAATTGCTCTTAAATCCTTCATGAATTGCCTTTTCTTGATCTCCCTTTGTTTCTCCTTCTCTTTTCTCTTCTCTCTCACTTTTAAACTCTTGTAATGTTAGTGTGGATGCCTCATACCATCCCTCATCCCTTCTTATAATCTCAAATAAGAAATTAGATTATCATCCAAGTGTAAAATGACTTGTATACCCCTATGCGGAAACTGACAAGTCTAAAAAGCCTTGAAATCGATTACCACCCCGAGTACTTAATTTTGACTATTTCGACACATTCTGAATTATCCGTGCATTTGAAATCACCATCCAAGTCACCTTTCATTAATTTTCCCCCTCATTCCTAACACGACTCCACACGCGCGTCCCGAATGAGATACCCTCAAATCCCATCGATTTTACTCACTTACGATGTAATACCCTTTGACATAATTTAATTTACTTTTCTGACTAGTAAATATATTTTCACATAAATATTAATCTTTTCTCACTAATTAATATTTATTAAATTCTCGTCATTGTTCACTTTATTTAAATTACGTGTACATGTGTAATTTAAATGCTAAAAATAAATATTAAAAAATATGTGGTGTTTAGGTTTAGTTTTTTGTCCCACTCATTGTGAGATAAGATGCTAACTTGAAATACCTTCTCTCACCATATTTCTATCCTAATCTATCCCAACCCTCTCTTTTATCGCACATTCGTATAATATTATTGACATTAACTAAAGATGGTATTTCTCTACCTTTTCCTTTGTTATGAGCTTTCCCTTTTGTAGACATAAATTGCTTGAAGTAACTGTGCTTGATTATCTCCACTATGGGCTCCTTGATGTGGTAACATCCATTGGTATTGTGATCGTGGTCTTTATAGAGATGATAATACTTGGACTTATTTATCCACTTCTTGGGATCCCACATGGGATTGGGATACGCTAGGATGTTTCACAATTAAACAACTAAAAAATAGCTCTATGGTAGTGAAAATAAGGGGAGTGAATTGCTTGGCCCCTCTAGTAGCTCAATTATGTAGGGTGGAGGTCTTTGATAAGATACCTCAATAAATCCTTTAAAGTGAGTTCAACTATGAAGTATGCAACCCACATAGTATCGTTGAGATCATCAACCTATAAAGGTTAAAGATTGAACCTCTTAGCATATCCTTTGAGAGTCTCCCTTGACTACTTTCTAAAAATGAGGAATGATGTGGATGGGTGTCTCTAAGGAAGCAGAGGACCTTTATGGAGTAACTAATTGAATTCTCTGGGTGTTTTGTATTACTTGGGAATCAAGAAACTGAAAATATATCCAAGGCACACAAGTGGTGTTCCTAGAATAAAATATAAAGGGTAGGTGGTCCTTCCCTTATTTGTTACTCTCTTAAGTTTCCCCAAACTCTTGTATCATGCATAGATGCTTGAGTTAGATCTCTTGCAACATTTCCCAAGTCATCTTTATAGGCACTAACCTTGAGGCAACGTGAAGTGATGTGATAACATAGTTGGCACTCCTCTGAAGTCTTCCTGCTATAGTATCTGAGGTTGAGTGTGGAGAAGGGTTATATGTTATGAATGGTGGTTGGTGCCTGCATTAAATGTGATTCAATATTTCAAGGAATTCAATTAAAGGTGAGTAGGGGTAAGTGACATAATATATGTACTTCTCACCTACCCGTCAAATTATGGGAGTGTTGTCTGCCGTACTGCTTGAGATCTTTCTCGACCTTGAGGTGTTAAGACTAGCATGCATGAGTTGTTTTGACTATGAACAAGTAGACCCCGGGTCCACAGAGAGCTGTTGAGCTTGACTGAGGTTGGTCCTTTTGTGACAAAGTTTGATTGATCCCCTTTGAGCAATCACTAACATTTGAGATAAATAAAGGATATATGAAAATAGGTTTGATATATGGCCTTAACCTCCACACAATGATATTATCCTCCTAACTTAGATGTTAAGGTCTTTGAGGTCCTGTTCTGCCCTTAGCTATACTACATTAGCTTTGGCTTAGGTGTTGGACTCTTAGGAGACCTTCCCGGGAGACCACTTCACTTGATAGGACCTGGGCTATAACTTCCTCAAGTTGGTTGGGGGAAAGGGTTTAATGATTGTGGACATCTACCCTCTTGTAGGTGCTCGAAGTTGCTAGTTATTCTTGGCATCATCAAAATATTAGCACCTCAACTGGATTTGGTCCCATAAAAAGGTATGGAAATATATAATACAACACATAATATACATAAATGAAAATACCCTAATGCAAAAAATAGATTAGACCGTGAACAGAAAGATAATAATGGGAGTTACATGTTGTAGAGTACCAACATATGAGAAATGAACAAGATGAAGGGTGCCATGTTGACATTCAAGAAAGAATAATGAGACGATTGTTTTTCTTCGACTTCTTAAACTAGTAAGCCCACATCAATTTTTTATTATAAGGGTTGTAATTGAATATATTTTATAGCACTTAAAATATATCTGGCAACTTTGACGAGTACAATAAAAATACGATACTCACAGGTGAATTTGACATCACATAATAATGAATGCACCACTTCAATCACTTGTAGTTAGTGTGAGAATTGGAACTTAAATCCACCTAAAAAGTATATATAAATATTAAATAAATGCCCAAAACTTAGATACATATTTAATTAACATGAACCATGCATTTGGGGTAAGTGCGAAATCTTAGGCCTATAATTTTCTACAATAGACTGTGATTAACGATGGGTCCTCTCCATCCAATAATATACCTTTCCACAAAAAATGTCAACCATTTCCCACTTTGGCACGTGGAGTAATCCTAAAGCTTCCCAAAACCATTGTCATAGTTTATAATGACGTGTAAGATCCAACGTTGGGTGAACAATGTCGGGACCCAACACAAGAGGACAAAAAGAAGAGGGAACATACAGCACATGATTACTGATGAACCTTTTCATCACAACCTCATTACACTTGAATTCATTCACTGTACTACTCTTTTTAACTGCCACTTTACAAACAATCAATTACAAGTTGTCTCTTCTTCAAAGCAAACAACAGATTCCCCTGTAAGACTGTATCGATCCCATCACATTTTATATCTATATATTATTCCATTGGGTACTGAATTATCACGATGATCATGATCATGATCATGATCATGGGGGATAGTTTGAGTGATTATTGAAGTTATTGGTCATGGCAGGAGAATTTCAAGAACCCATTCAACGTAACTTTGAGGTATTTTCATCTTATGGATCTCATAGGATGAATGATCTGCATTTTTGTATTTACAATCAACTTCAAATATATTTGGGGTAGGTGGTGGTTTATACAGTGGATCATAGGCTTTAGAGACAATATATTGTTAATTAGTACATGGAAAAATGGAAGGGAGTCAAATTCATAGTGAATAGTGAGTTGTTTATAGATTTTAAGCCATACATATTAGTTGTTCCTCATGTTTGGATCTCAAGTTCTCTTTTTTTATATTACTTTTCATTTACCACGTTGTATTCCATTGTGTAGAACATAAATGTTTGCGAATTTACATCAATTGTTGTTGGTTCCACATTTATCATTCCAAAGATATTGGTTTTAAAAAGGTTTTTCACAAATATAACTACCTAAGAGCAACATTTTTCGAATGTATGGTAAAATAAAAAATACATGGTTTGGAGCCCACAAAAAATTCTCGAATGGGGTTATGCGGAGTATCAAAGCTTATTAATGTGTGTGCAATGGGTGGATCTATAAATGAAATTATACTCCTCTTAACACACACACACACTTTCCTTATCATATTGGTGTGGCTTACAAATTTGAAATTGTAGCGAATGACTATTGATTGAGAGAAGAGTATCGTATTTTGCAGAAGAAAACATTTATGGTCATTTTGCTAATATTTGAAGCTTTGGGTTATAATTTTAACAAAATCCACAGTCGTATCACAGTTTTATTTATGATTAATTCGTGTTACTATGTTTGATATATATGGGTTTCTTAAACATGTTGGAATAGTCACATCTACTTCCTAAATTTTTTGAAATTGCACAAGTTGTATAACTCCATGATGCGTTCCATTAAAGCTAAAACAAGCAGAAGGACTGATATTGTTGATTTTTTTTAAGTAATTCTAGAGAGAGCCTTAAATGATACCAAAATTCAGGCCCGCCTGAGTTGTCAGAAATTTATTACTTGGCGTGTGAGATTCACTTGGAATCCATTTAAAACACCAACTAATACATTTGTAACAACTCAGCAGGTCTAATTTTTGGGTATCATTGACGGATCTCCTTAGAGTTACTCTTTTTTTACACATTTGCGCCAGTGCGAGGCTAGTGGTTGAAGTTTTTGTATTTAGAGGCTCTCTTATTGCCTTCTTAACATCCACTTCCTTAAAATGGACAGGCAGCTTCTTTACACTCTGGTTCAATTTCCTTTGGAAGGTTTGAAGCTGAATCCTTATCATGGGAAAGAAGGTCGTCCTTCTCACACAATCGTTATCTTGAAGAGGTCGAAAAATACTCGAAACCAGGTTCAGTTACTGAGAAGAAGGCCTATTTTGAGGCTCATTTCAAAAAGAGAGCCCTTCTGAGCCAGAGTTCATCTGATTACCAAAATGGCACAGAATACCAGACCAGCGAAAATGGAGACTCACAGAACATGGGTTATGCAGAAGAGCTTGAGAATGTTAATGACTCTTGTCGATTTATACACTCTGATAAAGGTCCTGATTGTTGGGAATATGATGGGGATTGTGATGTAACCGAATGTGAAAGAGAAGATAGAGGAGTTCTATATTCTGAAGAGCCTGATATTAACAGTGCTGATGTTGTGGAAAGTGTTCCTGAACAGGACAAGCATGAAGGAGAACACCAACCTGGGGATTCAATTTTCATTGATAAGGAACTAGAAATAGAAGAGGACTGTAATCATGTAGTACATGTGGATGTGACTTCTAAAGCCGTCAATCCATCCCGGAGCAGTGAGATTGCTGAGAATGATGATAGTTCTAGCTCAGGATCCCAAGGAATTCCTTCCCCCAAGGTGCACCCATTTCACATCTTTTTTACATGTTACTGTAATATCACTTGACAAACTGAGCCTCATATCCAAATAATATTTAGGAATGGTAATTAGAAGGTCTTATCTCGAGATAACCCTTAAGGTTTTATGTTATTTTCATAAGATAGCATGTTGTTCATACTCTTTCTGGAAGAAGCAGTTCGTGTTTCCCCTCTTTATATCCTCTTTTGTGCTTCGCACGGTTTGAGCGAATCCAGGCAAGGACTACAGCAGGCATTAAACGTACGAAGCAAAGATCGAACGGTGAGGCCAATATTATGCAGGTTCAAAGAATCCTTTCGAGTGAAGTATCTAAAGACTCTACAAAGAGATATAGTAGAAAGGAAAAAGAAGGTTCACAGAGAACAAAACAAGAAAAGAAGTTGGTTCAAACTGGTGCTCCAACCACACGTGCGATGGGCAGAACTTCAAAATCAGAGGTAAATTTTCCTGTCTTTTATGAAAGGGGGGTGGGGGGGTTGTGGGTGGGTGGGTGTTGGTGGTGAAACTTGGATCATTGCTTGGCTGATGTTGAGAAGACATGATCAGTTATGACGACAGTTCATTCCATGTGCATGTAGCCTTCCAACACCTATAACAAACCACTTATGAGTAGCAAATGCTCAATGCTGCTTGATGGTTGAAATAGTCAGTTATGTTATATATTATTAAAATCAGGTGGTACAAAATTCAAATGGTTTGAATTATTTGAACGTTGAAAGTCTTCCAATTTGATATGTATAAATATAGGGGAATCGACGAAAGAAGTAAATTGATAGTGGATCAAGTGAATCATTGTTTCAGTGGATTCATTTAATTCCCTCTCAAGTTAGAGAAAACACTTTATTTTTCTTTTATGATTTTTTGTGGGTAAATAGTAAGGGCACTCGATCGCTTTGAAAGCTCGTAATGTAATGAAAACTATATGATTCATTCTTCAATAACTTTCCTTTCGAAATGTTTCAAAACTAGGATTCCTATTAACTACACTTCCATAATTTTACTCCTATGATTACATACATATTCATCATGATGTTCAGTATTCTAATTCTGTAATATTTTTCTCTTATAGTTGGCGGTTGTTTATTTTCCTATTCTGTCTCAGGATTCTGGTAGTTTGGATGGAAAATCCATTCATGAGCACAAAAGGTATATGCTGCTTTCTTACTTTCTTGGGTTTTCCTATAAAAATGATGTCTTCCATTGGGTAAGTCCTCAAAAATGTTTCCCTTGATGTTGTAGCATTGGGAAGGAATTAAGAACAAGGAGAGTTGTTGAATCTCAATCTTCAGCAGCGGAGAAGTTTGTTCCTAGAGCACGTCAAACTGAAAATAGGTTTGAATACAGGATAAACTGTGCTTCATTACTGCTATGTTTTGACCTTCTGATATTTGAATTGTATGAAATGTGGTTCTCTTACAAATTTAAATTTTTAAAAAAATCCCAGGCCCAAGATGAATGTAAATTCAAGTAAGCCAAGTATGAAGCAGAGTGCTGCTGGATTTAATCTCAAAAGTGATGAACGAGCAGAAAGGAGGAAAGAGGCAAGGAAGCATGCTGTACTTATTCAGTTGAAATATTGTTTACTATGCTTTGATCACAAATTTCAGATCTGAATCGCTTATTATCCATTCCTTGTCGTTCTATCCATTTTCAGTATTTCACGAAATTGGAGGAAAAAATTCATGCTAAGGAGGCTGAGATGAGTCAAATCCAAGCGAAAACACAGGTAGTGAGCCCATCTAAGTATTAGATATATGTAATACTTTAAGGCAAATGGATTATTTGCTTGTAGAAATCTGATTTTTTACCCTTGCATACCTGTTGAGATGCTATACATCAACCCAACTATTTCCATTATATGGTGTTCTCTCGATCCATATTCATATTAAATTGAACAGCAGGTTCTCTTACAAACTTGTGGAAATATATAATTTGCTGATATTTAGGAATATTACAGGTATTAACTAGTACTTAGGATAATTAGTATGAGTAATACTTATTTAACTAGGTATCTTTCATTTTAAGTCTTGTAATGCTTTTCATAATGGCCTCTTCTTCTGTTGTAATCAATTAAACTTTTGATTGAGCAAGGACCCTTTCTTGATTTTTTTAGTAAGCGTATCGAGTCTTCTTTTCTTCTGTTGTGTTTACTTCTAGGAAGCAATGGATACTTATCTAGAGGTGACTTACGGGTGTCGGATACTCTGGACATTCTCCGACACACGTACGACACGGCTTGGACACATGTCCGACACACCACGTGGCACGTCGGACTTGTTTAACATTCTAAAGAAGGTGGACAAAGCCTAGACACTGGGCGGACACGACGGAGCACCAAAAAATAATTCACTTTAAGAAATTCTAGTGTCATCATCTAAAATTAAATCTTTTAGGGTCCTTGAATAATAGGAAAAAAAGTTAAATTGATGAAGTTAGTCTCTCGCCCAATTTCAGTCCATACTTTTGACTTACGGGTGAAGTGTTTTTATGAAGTACTTAATCATATTAATTTTGATAAATTAGTTTGAGCACTAATTTTTGTTTTTGAAATGCAAATTAGATGATATAGTTATAAGAATATATTTATTTGTCGCGGTGTCTGTGCCATGTCTTATCCTAATTTTTTGAGATTTGCTTTTTTCGCGTGTCCGTGTGTGTCGGACACGACATCCGTACCCGTGTGTGCTACATAGGTTTACATCAATATATATATATATATTACTCACGGGAATTAATAATTAGTCAGTTTGAAGATGCGTAGTAAGGCCTGTCACCATATTTGCAGGAAAAGACAGAAGCTGAGATTAAACAATTGCGGAAAAACCTTAACTTCAAAGCAACACCGATGCCTTCATTTTATCATGAATCTGTACGTGGGTCAGATCGAAACAAGGTACGTGACCAATTCTTCGAATCTCAGTCTTTTTGCCCCTTGTTAAAATGTGATGTTGAAAACAACACGTGGTATCCTCATTAAAGCCCCTTGTACTATGATGTAGCGTAGCAAAATTAATCACCAAAGCACCAATGAGAAGAACACCAAAAAATTATCTATCAAACTGTTTAAAAGATTCCTTATCCCACTTGACAACTAAATAAAGATGAAAATTAAAACAAGGACGCCGCCTTCAATGTGTATTTCTATCTATGTAAATCTCTATGATAGAAATGTAAAATGTAAAAAATCTTCTCCATTGAGAATTTCAATCTCTATCTCTATATGATGTTGGGGGATCAGGATATACAGAAATTTCTACGTGTAAACTATTTCTAATGAAAATTTCTGGGAGTAGAGATTCTCTACTATTGACTTATATGCGAGAAATATTCTTAGAAATAATACCATGGAAGACTATCTTTTTGTAACTTCATGTAAAAAAACAAAAGTGGGAAAGACCTCTAGAACAACAATCATTGGAGATGGCCTTGGACTTCTTATCCCCATAAACTAACCCCCCTACTTACACTCAAGGGGCTGGCCAAAACTCCCAGGAGAGAGAGGGAAAGAGTTGAAATCCCCCCCACCCCCCACCACCACAACAACAAACAAACACACACATTCCAAAAAAATTACAAAATTTTGGATTTTATCGTACTATTTAGGGTTTGCGGGCCTTCCACTCATAATATTGACCCCTTACTGTTTTAACCAATCCATTGAGTGTTTAAAAAGGATAATATATCCTCACTGTAGTCATAATTCAAAATCAGAATCATTCTTAACTGGATTAATGTACTAGACACGCCTCCATCAATTTAAATCCATACTGAACTCCTTAAGTATACTTTCCTTACCCGAGGTGGACCACTGGAACTCAAATAGGAAGGGTAGATGCCGGTACTTAATTGTTTCTGGCGATATCTTTCCACGTGACCCATTGACATCAGCCTAACCTTTTGGAAGATCTTGACAAAATATGGAAATATTTGCACCTATGAGTATTAAGTAACTCATGATTGCTTTACAGCCCTTACTATGAGAGTGATCTCTCCTCACTGCAGCAAGGCACAAGTCCTTTTAGGGACCATCTCCTCTCCCCTCACACCTTTCACTTACCTGTAAATAGATGTGTTGTGTACCCTAAGAGGGCAAATACAATCATATTTGTACTTGCCCGGTCGAAATGAGAACTTGAGAGTGAGAGCTTGTATCATACTCTCATGCAGTCCTGAACCGATCTAGTGGAAGATGACCTCTTGTGGACATAGTCTTTGGAATTGGGGCTCAAGTACATAAATCGCCTCTTATCTGTTTCTCTTCTCTTAGCTTCTGATTTTGTTGGAGTTCATAGTATTTTACACGGATTCATATGCATCTCATTCCATTGATTATTGAGTAGTTAGGAAATAACACTGCAATTAGGTCGTTACTTATTTCTAGGCATCACTAAATTGGTGTCGTCTGTGAAAAATGACACACAACCATGTCTTCCTCATTTCCTATGAAGCACAGACACTCTCTCGGAAACAAACGTGTCGTGTCCTACAATGTGTTGGACACCTATGAAGCACGAACACTCTCCCGTAAATCACGAGCCAACTTTGACTCAAGTGATGGTGATTGTGCTTTATTTATGATTCTTAAGGTCAAAGTGTGTTTGAATTTTATTTTGTATGGTCCATTTTCTTAATTTCATGTTAAAAATGCTCTAATAATGTATTTTATGGAGAAAATCTATTTTATTTTATTAATATATATTTAAATATATACTATATATTATACGTATCATAGCGTGTCGTATCCTAGTTTTTGGATCAATCACGTGTCGCGTGTCTAAACACATATTACGTGTCCGTGCTTCATTGCTCATTTCTGGCAATTAAGCTCCTGAATATCCCGATTGCATTTGTCAAGCTCCATTTGGATCGCAACACTGCAATGAGGAAATTAGAGTTAAGATTCACCTCATTTGACTTGCTTGTGTATTCTGTTAATTTCTCGAATTACATATAGTGTACTTGTGTTGTTTGCTCCACATCTGCGTCACCTCTTTACCTGTGATTTCTCTAATGGCCTCCGATCTGGATCCCATTGCCACCACCACCACTGGCACATCCTCCAATGTCCCCTAGCAGTTAGATTTGTCGGAACTCTAAAGATTCCTTCAAACCATGATGAAAAACCAGCAGGCCATACATGAGTAGATGATGGACCTAAATTAGACCTAGTGGCTCGCCATCTACCGTCAGCTCTAGTAGATCCTGATATAAACCCCATCACACTTGTTGTTGGTGATGAGGGAGTCAGGAGAAGAGAGATCCCTCCACCGACTCTACCTGATGGAAGGAACTATGAATTCAGCTAGAGGACTGTGGAAAATGTCCATCGTCTACAGCTAGAGGCAGACGAGGGGAGGGATGGACCAATTGATCCTCATACGTTGTATGGTCTAAGAAAAACATAAGTGGCTTGTGACACCCCGCCTAATAAAATACGGGGTGATCAGTCCTATACCAAATTAAAACAAGAATCCCAGTTAGTTCATCCTTATCATCACTGTCAAAAACCTTTTTAAAACTTACTAACCACCTAGTATTCCAAAAAGCTGGTGCCAAATTTTATCTTATTAATTAAACCAAACAGTACATGCGGAAATAAATATAATCCATTCACACAACTGAATTAAATCAACTGAATAAATAAAGACTACATGCCGAATAAACCATCGGTCACCAAAGTAAATAATCCAATACAAATATCTAACACCTGAATAAATACATCTGAAAACTGTACTGAGAAGTTTGGGCGACAAACCCTAAATAAAACTGAAACTGATAAAAGATTCCTACTCTAGAAATGAATGAACGATGCGTCTAATCCGAACTCCTGCTAGCATCCACATATGCTGCAGCTCCGTGTTCCTGGAATAGAATATCAATCCTGGCGTCCCTGTGGCTGGACACCTAAAAGGTTTTGAACATAGTTTTATAGCAAGGGTTAGAACCCAAAACATTTTGAAAATATTTAGTAAGTGAATTAACTGCAGTAATTTAAAATATATGAATGCGCTCCATATTTAAGTTAGTGTCGCATTCTCTTGAGGACATTCTCACCCCTCCACTAAAGTGCACACCTAACGATTACCTTAACCCCACCTAGTTGTACTACCCCGTCCAACTAGTCCTTGTAATCCTCCCTTGCCTTTCCACTCTAAACCGAGTATTATCATTCATGGGTTATAAGTTATCTCACTAATTAACTTAATTAATTTCCTTTAAATAATAACATATAAATGTGACACAAGTTATATAAAACAATTACATCACACACTGTATTATTACCCGCATATAATATTTACTACCATTATATACGTACCTTTACCACAACATCCACACATATATCATATGTATATCCATCCCTTCGAGTATACCCTCTCTGGATGATTCCCTCTAAAGTGCTATCTCACTAGGTGTGCTCACATAACCTAGTTACCCAAGTTGGAATTGCTCACTAACTTGGCCCAAAACATAAACGTAATAGAGGCGGTCATATTCCTTCCCTGAAAGTGAGATTAATCCCTCACCCATATACCGGACGCTATGACCTGTGGATATACTCGCCCTACTCCTCAAGCTAGGGGATTCACCCACATCTCGCAACCTCCCTTGATAGCACTAGAGTATATAAATTAAATAAATATCTAGTCACTGATATTTAATAGCACACACAATATATACACGTATTTATACACTATCACTACACCGTATATATATAATATAAACCCCGGCTTTACCGTGTACTCAAAATCTCGTAACACTAGCCTGTAATTTCCTGAGTCTGTGGCCCGACTCAACTTAATTAATTTTCTCAGTTATTAATTCACACGTCAATTAACATAGTATTTCCCCGAGTTCATGGTCCGACTCTTATATAAATACTTTGCACATTGATTTATATAATATTTACCCGAGCCTCTGATTCGACTCTAATTTAATTAATTTACACATTAATTAATTAATGCTAATTCGAGTCTATGGTCCGACTCTAATTAAATTAATTTACACATTAATTAATTAATGCTAATTCGAGTCTATGGTCCGACTCTAATTAAATTAATTTACACATTAATTAATTACCAATCCGAGTTTATGGTCCGACTCTAATTAAATTAATTTACACATTAATTAATTATCAATCCGAGTCTATGGTCCGACTCTAATTTAATTAATTTACACATTAATTAATTACCAATCCGAGTCTATGGTCCGACTCTAATTTAATTAATTTACACATTAATTAATTTAACATTTGGTGTCGCCCAATCATTATACCCGGACTCGCTCACTTGGCCCGTACCATTGTTAATACCCAATTCTATATTTCACCCCATAACCAATTAATTACACCTCAATTCCTTTAATAATGTAGTGCCACTCAACTACAATACCCGAATATTTTCCCTCGGTCCAAAATCAATACTCACAAATAAATTCCCGAAATTGAACCCTCCCGTGACATACAATTTTCACCCTCCTAAACCCAATTATATCCCCTTATAATTGTTAAGGTATATGTGTCACATATGCATTTATCACTAAATAAAAGTAGGGGATTAAATTCTAAATTAATTTCCCTTACATATATAAACAGGACGAATTGCCAAAATTCTGGGACCTTCGATCGATCGATCCCCTGGGTCGATCGATCGATCGAACAGGGATTCGTCTTCTCCAGCGTGCTGTTTCAGCCATTGATGCACCCTTAAGCTTTTGTTTCTTCCCAAACCTTTACCCAAATCACAACCAACATATTCTCCACACAAGAAAAGGTTCTAAACATCCTAGAGACCTTAATCCATCATCAAATTTATGCATAACCTTTAGTATATCCGATTTGAGTTTTTCATCCGGGTCTTGTTCTACCGAATTTGACCTAATTATTTTCAGTCCATTTAATCACTAATACATATTGAAATCCACTCTACAATTCAATCTTAACAGTCCCAAATCATAACTTAACCTCCATTGAGTAATAAAATCCGTCCATTACTCTAAATTCAGAAAACCCAATTATAATTATGGTTACACACCCAAAACGAATTTTCATATACACATACTATAATATGAATTGGTTATCACTTATTTTAAGAATCAAAACAGTTAACCACTTGCCTGGAATGATTCGTAGAGTCTGATCCGTTAGTGCAGTGAAAGTGTTGATGAAGAACACCCCAATCCGTCCCTTAATTTGGCTCCCAAAGACCCCCAATAGGCTTCTTGATTTGTCTCTTTTGTGTCTATCTCAAACCCTAGGTTTAGAGTTGTATTAACTGCCGTTCACGATTAAAACCCTTAATCCCGTTTTTGGCCATATGGGCCTAATTAAAATGGCTCAAATCACCCCGTGTGAGCCAGCTATGCCCAAAAATACCCCGAGACCCAATTACCACCCCCGGGCACTCTTTTCTGACTATCTCGACCCATCCGGACTCAACCGCGCACTCAGAATTGACATCCGAAATACTTTTTGACATTTCCAAATTTGCTCTAAAAAATGCGACGCACATTAATTCGAACAATTTAACTTAAAATCGTCAAATAAAAATAATTCTTCCCACTCAAATAAATTCTCTAAATCATAAATTTAAGTTTCTCCAATTTAAATATTTCTATTTCTCCCAAAAATAATTAAATTTTAAATCCTCAAAATTACGGGGTGTTACATGTCTCACATGACAAAAGTGGGAATCACTAGGCTTAGTCGGGGAACTGCCTTTGATTGACTCGGTCCTAACCCTCATGTTTCTTGTGGCCGTCAGCGGAGGGGGTATCAGGAGGAATTCCTAGGGCCTTCGGCCAATGGGGAATCCTTGTTGACTCATAGCAAGATGGGGTCGGCCAGAGTCGAGTCCGAACTTTAGGAAGGTTATAGGCACAATTTAGATCGAACAAGCCGATTCAGAGGTTAGAAGACAAGCTGGGAGATCTGATAAAAGGCAATGGTCACCATTCGTACCTTATATGGTAAACTACTCGACCCTTGCAAAGTTCAAACCCTTAGTCATCACATAGGTACGACAGTACCACAGATCCAATATGCTACATTGAACAGTATCTGGCTTCAGCTGACATTTACTCCATACTAAACGAAATGCGGTGTTGGGTATTTATCGGTACCTTGACTCACACGTGTGTTATACCGGTCTCTCACAAGGACAAATTAAAGAAGTTAGGGAATTGGATGACATTTGTAAAAATCTTAGAAAAGGGAGGACGAGATCACCCTAGAGTACATAGTGCATTTCAATTCGGAGAAACTGGAGGTAGTCGATTATGATGAGAAAATAAGCATCCCAACTATTATGAATGGTCTACAATATGACAAACTATATTGGGCCTTCGCAAAGGACCCCTCGATTACTATCAAAATTGCTGTTCAAGGCCAGGAAGATCATGATGGCCGAGGAGGCTATGACGGCTAAGCAGGGTAGTCAGGCCAAAGTCGACCTCGATGGAAACTCTTCAAACGACAAGGTAGACCTAAAAATTGTGAATCGTGAATCGAATTGTGAGAATTGGTTTAAATGTTATAAATAATATATAAATGCATAGAGAATGTGTAATAAAACTTATAATGAATTAAAACCAATTTAAGGACATGATTTCATAGAAATATAGCTAATAAAATGAACTTCGATTATCATTACTAAGATAAAAGATTCGTCTTTCAACGTTTCCAATTTCAATTCATCATCATAATAATAATTGCATCTTAAATGTAGTATTTTGTTATCACTTACGTTGGTAAGTAAGATCATTATCTTTATTGTTACCATTTATCTTAATCTTTTTGAATATAGTAACACTAAATCACAAGATATTATCACATAAATAGGATTAGAAAGAGCCTTGTACTTCACCTTTCAAAGCCCAGAAAAAGACAATGAAGACAAACCCTTGTTGAACCTATTTATTCTCCGATGTTTTCGCATTCAAGAGGAGAAGAAACTTAGCAGGTAATAAAGAAAAAGAAAAGAGAAGAGATCGAAGGTAGAAAAAGAAGAAATAAGAGATTGGTGCAGGTAGAAAAGAAAAGGTAGAGATCGCGGCCCTCCAACTACAGCTTTCGAGCCTTCTCCTCTCTCTCTGGTTGTAACCTTTATGTTTTGTTTTACTTTTTTTTATTATGAATAAAAACTTGTTGTTAGAGGTTTATTTTAAAAGAAAAAGAAAAACGAAAAAACAGAACTAACACATTTTCTTATGTTGGGTAAAAATGAAAACCAAACAAAGCCTACTACAATGAATTGCAACCAAATCGTGATCGGGAGATTCACTCCGATTTCATTGACCCCTTTGATTCTCTTCTCGATTCAAATCGCGAATCATATGATTTTGACAACTATGGCCGCAACAGAGCCGAGGATAAGCAAAATCAGAAGTTCGACTAATTACCCTACTTACCATGGGGGTTCACCATATCATGAGTGAGATTCGCGATATTGAAGAGCTAAAATGGCATAAAACTCAAGTCGCCAGAACAAGAAGAAGTGGTGCGAAACTGATGGTAGTTCAGATAAAGATGAGGAGCTTTAGCTCCTGAACCTAAACCTAAATCTAAAGAGCCTAAATAAACGTTCTGACGTAAATGAAGTCAATGGGAAGAAGAAAAGATAATTCTCTCTCAAACTCTCTCTAATCAAACCTCAAAATATGGAAGAATGACCCAAATGAGTCTACATAAGGGGTATTTATAGGAAGGAGGTTGCTTGGCCTCTAAGCTAAGTATTTAATTACAAATATGCCCTTAATTCCAATTTAACCTTCCTTCCTTTAAATACTAAACAAAATGAGTGCTAAAAATAAAAGAAATGCTAAAAATGACTAAAAATGGATAAAAGACGATAATGACCCTAAAGCACATCACTCTCCCCCCTGAAAAGAGTTCGTCCTAGAACTCAGAGGGAAGGCCTTCAGTGTCACCATAAAGGATAGTAATGAGAGCGGGCTGGGATGGAATCTCTGGTGCCTCCTCAAGATACTAAGGGTCCCCTGAAGCTAAGAGAGCACGACGGCGAGGGAGGGAACAATCTGAGTCTCGATAACCACCATTTGAAGGTGACCGGATGAGTGGGGGCCGGAGGAGAAACCGTGGTAGTAGGAGTAGCTGCAGTAGAGGGAGTCACAGGAGAAGCATAAGTCACTGGGGCTGGAGGAGCTGTCATGGAGCCGCTACGCTGTGGAGGGACAATCTGATGGAAGGATTGGACTTTAGTGGCATACTCCACCGTTTTGGCAAAGGAGGTGACATCACGTAAAGCGAGATCCCGCTGAATATAGCTTTGCAGTCCCTGAATATAACGGCTAATCCGCTGCTCTTCACTTTCGCCTAGGCGGGCACGAGTACATAGAAGCTGGAAGCGCTCAGTGTAGTCCAAAACTGTGGTGTCCTGCCGAAGATACTGCACTCGCAAGAATAGGTCACGCTCATAAGTGGCGGGGACAAAGGCTGACATCAACTGTGCTCGGAGCTCGACCCAGGACTGGATAGGAGGTAGGCCCTCAAGGACACGTCGCTGCACCAAATACTGGCATAGCCCTGAAACTTGATCCCTGCTAGAAGGACACATCTACGACTCTTCAGCCGTTTATACTAAAAAATCCACTCAACGATGGCAAGCCAATCAACGAAGGCATCGGGCTGTAGGTGGCTGTCAAACACCAGGACATCCACTCTAATGTCACCTTGCATACTACGTGATAGCAACTGAAGTGCCAACTATGTGATGGCATCACCTCCTTGAAGGGCCAGGGTATCATCATCTAGGTCGTCATCGCCTGGCGGAGGCCTGGGAAGTAAGACACGTTGTGGGCTCCTCCGAGGCGGTGGATGAGGAGGAGCAAGGGCGGGTGGGGGAACTGGAGCTGCGGTAAGGGCAGGATGAGGTGGAAGAAGCTCACGGGGTGGGGAAGCAGGTGGAGCTGGGACCAATGGCTGGCGGTAGGGGCAGTGGTTCATCTGATGCCCCTTTTGATAACACAAAAAGCAATGGCGCTCGGGGAGGGGTACATATGGAGTATCCTTTGGACCCAGAGAGTCAAAAGGAGAAATATCAGTGCACTACTCAGTAGGAGGGGATGGCTCAAACTCTGGAGCGGAGTGGGGTGTGACACCCCGCTTATTAAAATAAGAGGTGGCCAGCCCGCTACTCCAAGGACAACAGGAATCTTAAATGGTCCATTCTTAGCAACAATGTTGCATAATAATAATACGAGACAACCACCAAATATTTTAGAAAATGGATGTCATATATAATTTTGCAAATAGGATAAAGGCGAATATCCATAAATCAGTTTATAACAAAAGGTTGATGTATTTATACATAACAGTTTTAACAATATTTCTACGAAACATAACCGAATAAGTTGTCGGTTAACAAACTGAATACAAAAAGATTACACCAAGTAAGACAGTATATACGAATACTAAACTTGGGCAACACGCCCGAATATACAGACAGATCATAGCTAGAGTATCAAAAGAAATGATGCGTCTATTACAAAAATCCTACAACATCCGCAAAATGCCGTAGCTCCTTAACACTAAGAAGGGAAGTCACATCGGGCGCCCATGCGGCGGAGCACTTGAACATAAGTAAGAACCACACAAGAACCACACAAGAAGGAGAAATATAAGTAAGAACCACACAAGAAGGAGAAATATAAACGGGTCAGGGCCCGGTTTGATATGATATACATGTGAATAAATACATGACGGTTATGAATACTACTTTCATAAATAATACAATTCGCTCTACATTCAAGAAATCATCCTCACCTCTCTTTTAATGCACATCCTAACGCGTACAATTCATTTTAAGTTAAACTACCCATCTACTTATTAGGAGTAACCTAACTATATTCCATATGCCAAGTTTATCAGTTGGAAACATATTCACAAGTCAATAATCATTAGGGACCATAGGCCGTTAAAGTTGATTCACAGTTTACTTCAGTCAATTAATTAATTGGGTAAAATGCCACTTCAATGAGAACAGTTACAATCATAATAATAACGGTTTTATGACCATCCTTCCGGGAGTCACCTCACTGGATGCGCCCCTAAATACTATCATCTTCCAGGGCCTATAACCAAGACCAGCTGGGTATCCTAAATCGCAACGCGTGGGAAGCGGCCATATACCTACTACAGTGAGTTATAACCATACCCGGAATTACCTCACTTCGAACCATACAATCATATAACGTAACAACCGTTATCATGGCCTGAGGACTATACTCAGGGGAATCACCTCTAACGCGTACTTTCCCTATGATAGTATATTAAGAGGTATGTATAAATGTGCCATAGTTACAAACTATATTAAGTTAAACATACGGTCCTTAAATTTTGAAACCATAGGTACATACAAGTTTGGCCACAAGAGATAATTATTATCATTCGAGACCCCGAAGGTCCATCACACACTACTCGACTCTACACTAGTCCTACTCTCGTTTACTAGACGAAATGAGACATTATACCCTTATAAATAGTCCTCGAAATAAGCTTGGACACTCTCGTACTATCCTATAGTACCACTCTCCTTATATGAGGTCATATTACTTCTCAATACATTATAAGAGAAGGTTCCTAAGCCTTAAACCCAAAAGAAAAGGAGTAGAAAGAAAGTCCAATTCTTGGGCTGAAAACAGAGTACTGGTCGACCGGCCTCTGACCCCCGATCGATCACGTAATTGGAATTTTCCTTGCGAGCCAACCAGTAGGCTTTTCCCCTTAGGCCCGGTCGATTGGTGTCTTGGACGCGATCGACCGGTCGCACCAGATAATTCGGCCAACCCCCATTTTTCTTACAAAACCTAAATCTTCCAACTCTTCTTCTTCCCTCTACACCAACTATCAACAACAAATATTATCAACAAATCATTTCTAAATGATCACCTAATAATATACAACCTCAACTCATATCTAACTTATATAGGTGAAGGTTTGAACAACAAACTCAATCAAAACCCTAAATGGGTTAAATCTTAAGAACAATAACTAATCACACAATTTATTCAACATAATCATAAGGCATTGCAAGTATAATACTTGCCTTATTGTTGGAGTCTCGAATTCTTCTTCGTAGCAATGATTTCGGGCTAGAAATGGTAAAATCTCCCCTTTCTCTCAAGCTCTCACTTCTCTCTATACCTTCTAGGTTATACTTTCTAGGTTAAACACATAAATGAGCTATTAATGCTCTTGCAAGACTTAAATATCTAAATATCTTAAGTCTAACATTAAATGCTACTACACACTGAAAATGAGTCGTAACATCATATTTAATTCATAACTAGATAAAAGTACCCCGGAACCTAAAAACAACCCTGGCACTTATTTTGACTATCTCGACCCTTCCATAACTGTCATTTTAAAGCCCAATGACTTATCATAACATAATATTACATTATTTATAATTGCGAAATGGTAAATATGCAATAATCTTAAATATTAACTCTTAAATTACTGAAATTAATATTTACTTCAATTTCCTTTATTTTATATAACTAACCCACATGGCAATTTAATATAAAAATAATTACTCAAAAGTAAGGGGTATTAGATACTCCCCCCCTTACAAAGGAATTTTGCCCTCAAAATTTAGGCGTACCTGGTGAAAAGAGGTGTGGGTACTTTTCTCGGATATCCTCCTCTCGTTCCCAAGTTGATTCCTCAGCATTGTGGTGACCCACTGGACTCGGACCAAGGGCACCACTTTCGATCTTAGTCTACGCTCACCGTGGTCTAAAATGGCAACCGATTGTTCCTCATATGAAACATCGGGTTGCAACTCAATATCGTCCAATGGAACATGCTAATGAGGTCCCTCACATCTTTTGTACTTCTTTAAAGACGAGACATGGAATACATCATGAATTTGCCGTAAGTGTTCCGGCAACGCAAGTTGATAAGGGACGAGGCCTACCTTTGCAATAATGGGAAAAGGACCTACATAGCGTGGCGCAAGTTTGCCCCTCTTCCCGAATCGCGTCACACCCTTCATTGGGGACACCCTCACTAAAACTTGATCCCCTACTTCCAATTCCACGTGCCTCCGATTTGCGTCGGCATAGCTCTTTTGGCGATCTTGCGCAATTATTATGCGATTTTGGATGAGTTCAATCTTCTAAGAGGTGTCTTGGATCATTTCAGGTCAAAGGAGCTTATTGTCTCCTACTTCCAACCAACAAGCAAGTAATCGACACGGTCGGCCATACAATGCCTCATAGGGTGCCACACCTATCTTAAATTGGTACGAATTATTATATGCAAATTCGACTAACGGAAGGTATTGTTCATATCCTCCCTTAAAATCGAGTATGCACATGCGAAGCATATCTTCCAATATTTGGTTGACCCTCTCTATTTGCCCATCGGTTTGCGGATGGTATGATGTGCTCAACCGCAATTCGGTCGCCATTGCCTCTTGGAAACTTCGCCAAAAATAGAATACAAAATTTTTGTCTCGATCCGACACTATATTGATAGGCACCCCATGAAGTTTCACAATTTTCGCAATAAAGAGTTGGGCATAACGCGCTGTATTGTAATCCGTTCGTACCAGTAGGAAGTGCGCCGATTTAGTTAATCGATCGACAATTACCCAGATAGAATCATGGCCTCTTTGCGACGTCGACAATCCTGTGATAAAATCCATTGAGATACTTTCCCATTTCCACATCGGTATCTCCAACGGTTGCAACAACCCAGTTGGCCGCTGGTGGTCCACCTTTACCAATTGACAAGTGGCACATTGGGAGGCGAATTCAGAAATGTCCCTTTTCATTCCCGCCCACCAATACTGACGGCGCATGTCTTGGTACATTTTGTCCCCGTCTGGATGCACTGCAAATCTTGAACCATGGGATTCTTTCATGACAGCACGTCTCAAGTCTCCTTCGTCCGGGAATATAATTCTTCCGTGGAAACGTAAACCACCCTCAGAACTAATAGAGTAGGACTCCGCTCCCTCGGTCAGCAATTTACGTACCCGGTCTTGACAATCTTTATCCCCTCCTTGCGCTTTTACGACTCGCATCATGATAGCAGGCGTAACGGTTAAAACCGACATGCATGCTCTAGCTACAGCATCAAAGTGGCCAAGTTCTTTCCACTTAGCTTTCCACACTTCCGATAGTTGTCCCACGGGTCTTCGACTCAGCGCGTCGGCTACAACATTTGCCTTGCCTGGGTGATAGTGAATATCGAATTGATAGTCCTTTACGAACTCCAACCGCCGTCGTTGCCGCATATTTAGATCTTTTTGCGAGAACAAATATTGTAACGACTTATGGTCCGTGAAAAGACTAAATTTCTCACCCAGGAGGTAGTGCCTCCATATCTTTAAGGCAAACACCACTGCAACAATCTTTAAATCGTGCATGGGATAATTCTTTTCATGGGGCTTTAGCTTGCGAGACGCGTATGCAATGGCCCTATGCTCTTGTTGTAGTACACCACCCAATCCTTGTAGAGAAGCGTCTGTGAAGACCAAATAGTCCATCCCGATTTTGGTAATGCGAATACAGGAGCAGCAGAGGTCAACTTGTCCTTCAGCTCTTCAAAAGCTAGCTGACAGGAGTTATCCTAAACAAATTGTACTCCTTTTTGGGTCAAGTTCGTTAAAGGGCCCGCAATTTTGGAGAAACCCTTAATGAAACGGCGATAGTATCCCGCCAAACCCAAAAAGCTGCGGATCTCCATTGGCGTCGTGGGCTGACCCCATTACCTCACCGCTGCAACCTTGCTTGGGTCCACGGAAACACCCTCAACCGTCACGATATGCCCCAAAAATTGGTTAAAGATGAAAGGATGGCCAAATACCTAGCAAGGGTGAAGGCAATATTGAAGAACTTCAGAGAGTTCAAGCTCAAAAGGATCCCTCGGTTAGACAAAAATCGAGCCGATGCCCTGGCAAGGTTAGCATTTACAACCAGAACTGAGATCAGACGATCAGTGCCAGTGGAGATCCTACATCGACCGACCATTGAAGAAGAGGACAATTTAGTGGAGCTCGGCTTAAACCTGAACCTAAGGGCATCATGGATGGATCCCCTCATCCGATACATCAGATATGGTGAATTGCCAGAGTCAAAGGTTGAGAGGAAGAAATTGAGATACAAGGCAACCAAGTTCACGATAATAGGAGATGTCTTGTACAAGAAAGGGTTCCTTCTCCCTTTACTACGATGTGCTCATCCAACAAAGGTGGAGTATATACTGAAAGATGTGCATGAGGGCTCTTGTTCAAGCCACATAGGAGGGCGGTCCTTAGCAAAGAGAATAGTTACTCAAGGGTAGTGGTGGCTGACCCTAACCAAAGATGCAACCAGCTATGTGAAGAGGTGCGACAAATGTCAAAGATATGCCTGCATTCCTCATTAACCTCATCAACCCCTATTGTCTATCACTTCCCCTTGGTCGTTTGCAGTTTGGGGGATTGACTTGGTAGGACCCTTGCCTAAGGCAACAGGCAATTACAGATACCTTATTGTGGAGATTGACTATTTCTCTAAGTGGGTTGAGGCTGAGGCCATGATCACTACAACCGAGACGAAGACCTTCAAATTTATTTGGAGGAATTTTATATACATGTATGGTCTGTCCAGATCTCTGGAGGCCTATATTGTAAGAAGGTTGGCATCGAACAATTTTATTCAGCACCAGCTCAGGCAAATGGCCAGACTGACATGACCAACAGGACTATCTTAGACAGGATAAAAAAGAAATTGAAAGACACCAAGAGTCTTTGGACAGAAGTACATGCCATCCTGTGGGCATACAGGACGACAGATAGAACGCCAACAGGGGAGACCCATTTCATACTCGCTTGCGGCTCAGAGGCCGTGATACTCACTGAGATCGGCCTACCAAGTCATAGGGTTCAAACATATAGCCCGGAGGCAAATGCTGTGGAGCGAGGATTAGACCTGGACCTCATCAAAAAGAGACGAGAAGATGCAGAGGTCAAGCAGGCGACTTATCAGTAGAGGACTAACAAATTTTACAACAAGAGGGTTAAGGCTTGGCTGATAGCCATTGGGGACCTAATCTAAAAAAGCCTGACAAAAGCCGAATAAGCTCCACGCAAATTGGCATGACCCGTACAAAGTTACTGAAGAAGTTGTTTCTGGCACTTATAGACTTGAGAATTTGGAGGGAGATCCATTCTCAAATCTATGGAACGCTGATCATTTGAAGAAGTACTATCAATAGGAAGTTGTAAAAGTTTCCTTTTTCCATTGTATGATAAATGTTCAAATAGTGATGAATGAGAAAAACCTCAAGTGTTCCCTCATATCTTTGTTGTATGAATTGATCAAATTGTATGTTTCAAGTTATCCTTAGCTAAGAATATCACTCATGTGGTGAATTAACATTAACTCAGTCTCGGTGACACGAGAATTTAGATGGGGCTTACCTCGTCCATGGATTCTCAATAACAACAAGAAGGGGGAACAGTGTGATGATAACATCACCAAGGTGGTGAAAAACACAAAGCAAATTTGAAAATCATTTAATTATGGTTCCATTAAACATCATTAATTTGGTGGTGTGAGAGTCAAACTCTCTCGGCGAGACGCGATAGTGTAGGACAAGACGACTCTTGTCCATACACTCTCAAAATGACGAGAGGGGACTTGCAATTAAACACCATTAATTTGGTGCATTTAAATTTGAAAAGTCATTTAATTATGGTTCATTCAAACATCATTAATTTGGTGGCATCTGAGTCAAACTCTCTGGCGAGACGTTAGTGTAGGACGAGACGACTCTCGTCCTTACACTCTCAAAATGACGAGAGGGGATTTGTAGGTAAACGCCATTAATTTGGCGGCTCAAATTTGAAAAGTCATTAAGTTGGTTGAATTACTTCTCGACTAAGGACGAAAGTAGACTTGAGACAAAACATCATTAACTTGGTGGTCACTTATTTTGAAAAATCAGTGATTTAGTTATCAACACTCGTCTTAGGACGACGGAGATCTTGAGATAAACATCATTAACTTGGTGACCTCTTGTTTAAAAAACTAATTATTTGGTTATTATCCCCCGTCTTAAGACGAGGGAAAGCTCAAACATGGAAACCGAGACGAGAAACAAACTTAGCAAAACCATTACACACATTTAGCAAATATAAAATGAAAGCTGAAGTACGAGACAACACTTCATTGCATGATATTGAGTTGAATACAAAATATTACAAAGGATAAAATGTTTTAAACAAAAAAATTACAAGAAGAGGGGTATTGGTCATAGACGACCACCCTACAGAGTTGGTTCGTTGTTGATGGCAGACCCATCAGCACCAACCTCGCCCTGAATAACCCCAGCAGCATTAGTGGCATTGGTATCAGCTTCAACCGGGACCTCAACTGCAGCTCCCTCTCCCATGGCTGAGGCCATTGATTCAACATACTCCAAGGCCTTGGGGAAAAGAGGATCTTCCAAATCAGGGGCCTCCAATGTGGGATGAATGGACGAAGATGGCCTCAGAAAATTTCATGACGACCCACCGACAGGCAGTTTTAATACCTCTTTCAAGGTATTCAATGCCGAAGTTGCCGAACTCGTCAAATGAACGGCCTCGTCCTGGATCTTTTTTATTGCCTCGGCGGAAAGGGCCTCGTCCTTTGCCTTTTTTACGGCTGCAACAAGATCGACCGTATGCTTTGTAGCTTAGGCTTTAACTGCCCCGTCCTTAGCCTTCAAGGCTTTGCCATGATCCAACTTCAACTTGTCAAGGGCCTTTTTATACTCGTCCTTACACTCCTTCAGCTTCCTCCTCAGATCCACCTCGGTCTGGATAGCTTTCTCGGCCTCCTGAATTTTGAAAAAGTTATCGGTTACCCACTTGGTAGTAGAGGTAAAGGCGCACACAGACTACAGAAAAATAAAAATGTATAAATGTTAGAGTAAGACGAAGTAAAAATTTAAATGAGACGAGGTTCAAATTAAGGACGAAGCAGATACCTCCGCCAAATGATGAGGACCAAAGTCATAAGTCTTCAGGGGGTGCATCTTCCCCATGAATTCGTAATCTCCATTTGAAGGATCAACAAACATAACAGCCTTCGACGTCGGCGCGCTGAAGGAAATAATCGAGTTGGGGAAGTTTTAAATGAGTCCTACGAAGATGAACTCGGCCCAAAAGAACTTGGCACAGACTCGGGGGAGGCAGATTTACTCTCGGCCTCGTATCACGATCGTGACAAGTATCCGAGGGAACAATTGGCTCTTTTCTTTTCTGATCGACCTCAGGTGGGTTCGGCCCACTGGCGGTCGTCTTTTTGGCGGGTTGTTTGCCGCCCTTCTTTCCAAAAGCATTTGCTAGACTTAGAGATCATATTCCAAAGTTCGTCTGAAATATGAGGTGGACGGTTTACAAAGAAAAAAGAAAAATGGTTAGTAATGAAGATTTTAAGACAAGGTAAAACTTATTATCAGAAAAATTAAGAAACTCACATAGCTCATCTAGGGAGTCAACCCCCCAGACTAGACGTCTCTAAAAAGTCGGGAGATATCAGATCTTCAAACTCAGGAAGGGCACCATCCTTCCCTTGACTCCTCAGAAATTCAACCCTCTCCCTATCGGCAATACTAAGATCGTGGCCATCTTGGTGGACATGGAAGGGTTGACCTAAGTACAATGAACACTTGGCTTGTCCTCAGAACGGTCGGCGTCGATCGGACATTCCCAAGCCCCAGAGACAAAAAAGAACCACGGCTTCTAATGATGATTAGAACTTTGGTTGACATGAATGATTTTCTTGTCGGGCTTTCTAGCCCGTAAGTGGTAGTAGTCGGGCTGAGTTCTTGATGATGAAACATTATAGCACGCCTTGAACAGCATAAGTGAAGGATCGTCCTCGTACTTGTTCATCCAGAGAGAGACGAAGCCAAGTATAATCCTCCATGAGTTCGGTGCTAATTGGGAAGGAGCAACCCCCATACTGGATAAAATGGCTCGGACAGAAGGATAAAATGGGAGTTGAAAGCCGACCCTGAACATCTGCTTATAAACGGCGACTTCGCCTTCTTGGCCGTCATATACTTTCTCGTCCTCGTTCGGGACACGCATAATGATATCTGACTTGATACCATATACATACCTCTAAAAAAAGAAGGTCAAGACTC
The DNA here is from genome assembly GCA_949130495.1 of Sambucus nigra. Classification (NCBI taxonomy): domain Eukaryota; kingdom Viridiplantae; phylum Streptophyta; class Magnoliopsida; order Dipsacales; family Adoxaceae; genus Sambucus; species Sambucus nigra. The sequence goes on along the minus strand of OX422215.1, from coordinate 315,465,417 downwards.
TTTAATAGTTGATGAGAAAGTCTTGGCGTATGAGTAATCAACTGGTTCCCTGGCCTTAGAGTCATCATCGTCGGCAGAAGCTTCAACGGCCGAGGCTCCATCAAGGAATCTCTCTTGGAATTCTCTCTCGATCATAGCTGAGAGAGGAACAGCAGTTGGAGGAATGACTACATTAACTCTCGGCGCATCATGGTTCGAGATAAGTTGAATTGAAGAGTCGTCCTAGATGACTCAGCGTGATCCGAGATAAGTTGAACTGAAGAGTCGTCATGGCTGGATGACTCAGCGTGATTGGAAGATGAAGATCGAGACGAACCCTCGGCCACCTCAGATCCCTAAGGATTCGTGGGTGAAAACCTCATGGCCTCATCAAAAGAATCTCTACTCTCGACCTGAGTTGAGACTGAGGGACCATCCTCCGAGGAAGACGAGGCAGACATCTTGTCTCTACCAACCTCGGCTGGTGAAGGTGAGATAACCTTTAAGGGAATAAGGAAGATCGGACAAGTGAGGGCGGTTGCGGCTCTACGACGCTCCTCGGCCTCGGTTTCAATTCACCTTATCTCCTGATAATATCTCTCTTTAAGTGTGGGGTATTGTATTGCTAACTCGTAAAGGGTTCTTAACATTCAAGTGGCTGAGATTTAACTTGGTTAGACTAAAAGGGTAAAAAGGCACAAACAACTTGAAGTTTCACCATTGTTGACCTAAAAATCTAAAGGGGATATTAAATTGTTTTCTATCAAGAACAAATGAAGAACACTCAACTGGAGTTTTGCCGGAGAAGATGATAGCCTCAACTCCAGTGGCTGATCGGAGGGCAAAGAAGGTTGGGAAAAGTCGAAAAACTTAAGGGATTCTAACCAACTCTCAAAACCACCAACAAATCACCTAATGGCAACCCTAGAACCTCTAATTAAGGTGGACGGAAAATAATAAATCCTGTCGGAAAATTAGAAAGCTTAAATGGTAAAGAAACTTTCAAATGAATGGGAGAAAGTAGAAGAAAGGGTACCTAAGAAGATGAATACGCCTAAAGAAGAAAAGAGACCCTAAAAACCTTGCCGGGAAAGCTTGAACGATGGTAAGGAAGAGAAACGAGCTCTGTTAGAGAGAGAGAGAGATTTTAGCGCTAAGAAGAAGAAGCAAGAAAGAGAAAATGAATTTTCAAAACCATTTAAATACCTGTAATCATTACGCACAACTTCCAAGGCGGTCATCATTAGGGCGCATCACCCTATGGCATACTTACAACCGTCATTCTTGGGCAACACGCTAATCCATAGGTGACTGCCAAGTGTTAATTCAAGGTCCTCATTCAACGGTCCAAACCTGACATATGAAAAGACATATCAGACGTCAATCAAGGACGTCTCATCAACTTCTACCCAAAGATGCTTTATCCCTCAGCCTTCCATTCACATTGAAGACTAAGGGCCAGGGGTGATTGATATACCAAGTATAACCTCGTCCCTAGATTGGACCCCCTTGGCCAAGGCCGACCGGTGCCAGACCGTCAGTTTGAGAAAGTTATGGCTCGGCTGTGGACCCAACATGAAGGGTCTCGTCTTCGGCCAAAAACTCATCATAAGAGGTCTCGTCCTCGTCTCTTAACACCGTCAACGATATCAGTCTTAGTGGTCTTATGACTCAGGTCCCCTCGGCCTCGTCCATCACCTGGAGGACGGGGGCCGAATGAAGACTCGCCCTAGCATGACAGTTACCGTACCATCAGAGCACCGAACTTGACAAATCGGCCTCAACCTGGCCCAGATGGACGAAAATTGACAACTGGCAGAGTGCGTGGATTTGGGCACGCGTGGAAGAGTGTACATGGGTTGCAAATCTCACGTGCACAAAACCGTTATAACCAGATCTTCCTTACACGTGAGGGAATATTTCATCATCATGACCTACATGTGCTAGTGATAGGTGGATGTTCCTTATTGACTAATACATTCTACCTATGGACGGAGCCAGGTGGGGGCATGTGGGGGCTTGAGCCCCCACACTTTAAAAAAATAAAAATAAAAAATTTGTAGGTAAAAACTGTTTTTTAATAAAATCTAGGGTAAAAAATATAAATACCTTAAACTCTTAGTTAAAAACCTATTTGAACAGGACAACAACTTCAAAACACATGCACGCGGCTTCAGCCTTCTTTCATTCTTTCTTCCATTCTCTTCTTCTTCTCACAATAGCTCACATTCCATTAAATTTTATGGTTGAAGCAACATTTCTAACTTGATTGAAGAAGCATCAAGTAGGCAGTACGACAGACAAAGACAACATTTTTATTCTATCCATTTGGTTTGGTAGGTAAGATTCTAACTTAATTATTTAATTTTCTATTTATAAATATTATTCTACGACTTATTAACTCTATTAATTAATGAATTTTATGGTTGAATTTTAGGGCTGAAATTTTATTGTTGAATTTTAGGGCCGAAATTTTATTGTTGAAATTTTATGGTTGAATTTTGTGAGTTAACACTTAAATTTTATGATATTGTTAGTTTAAATTTGGGGTCGAAATGTTGATTTAAATATTTGTTTATCTTTTCATTAGAATAAATAAATTACGTTATTTTTTTGTAAATACTAAAAAATAACTTCAACCTCCAGAAATCACCGAGTGATTCACTTAGCCCCCATTATCGAACGTTCCTGGCTCCTTCCCTGCTTACTACAAGCTTAGGGGGTACAGTAACCCCCCCCCCCCCCCCCCGCCAAGGGACTATATATACTATCTTCTTCATCAATGTAAAGGATCGAAATATTCAAACCTTAGCAAAAGCTATGTTGCTATTACAGTAGAGAGAGAAAGTTATGTGAATTGTATCACTAAGGCCATTAGAGTCCATTTTTATAGTGAAACATACACTCACTTGCACAGTGGAGTAGGCCAAATGGTTGAACCACTTATTTTCTAGTCTTTCTCCTCTTTGCCTCATCTCCTTCTTTACTTATACTCCTATCTAAACACCATTGTTGCACTTACAAAGATGTTCTGGGTTGAGCTCATAATATGTTACTTGTTAGTACTATATCTGGTGTCATCAACATCCACTTGTGCAAGTGAGCTCACTTGTAGATAATTGTAAAATGGCTCTAGAACCTTTCCTACACAATTATAAATACTCACGTATGTCATCATTTGTAAAGGACATTCACATTGAAATACAAGACACTTTTAGATTCTCTCTCTAGAATTTGTTGTTTGTTTTAGTTTTGGGCCTTTTGACGTGCAGTTTACGTCAAATTGGTATCAAAGCGGGTGTCGCTCCAACATTGGTGTATCGGTGTGTAGGTTATCAATAAAATCATATGCTACACTTTCAATGGGCCAAAGAAATTAAAGCAACATCAATAAGAGATTCAAGAATTAAGACAAAAAAATTGATGAAATAGCACAACAACAACAAACCCCAGAACTCTAACCAAAAATTTGATAACCTCTTCCGCCTCTTTAGCACAATTCTACCACCTACCGCCACGATCGAACCACCGGAGTCATCCTCCCGAAGACTCGGAAAAGAACCCGCCGGAAACTTTGAAACCCTTGGTGGCGGCACAAGTTCCAAAATCTTCGGAAATCCCGGCAGTGCACTCCGGAAACCCCATAGTTCGCCTGAAACAAACCCTAACCACTCAGGCAGACCGCCTGTAACAATTGGCCCTGGTGACTGTCCCGATCCTGCTGGACATCCATGTCCCGACGAGATTCCAAACTTTTTCGCCTTCAGACTACACCCACAACACCTCGGCAGACAGGCCATAAGCCTTGGTGGTTGTTCGGACCGGCTCAAAATTCCTGAAAATCTTGGCCGACGGCCCTACCCTCGGTGTGGAAGTGCTAAATCAGACCTGTTCGGAAATTACGGCCGAACATCTGACCCCTTTGACCCTGGCGACTGTCATGAGCTGTCCGGAGAGGTTGAAACCCTCGGCTCCGGCAGACTTTTTACCCCAAATTAAAACCCTAGATCCAAAATCAACCCACGCCCAATTCAACCCAACCCCTTGAATTTCTCTCGTATTTTTGGGGATTTTCTTGCAAGTACGTACGCGAGTCGCGTACGAGGTCGCCTCCCCGTTTCAAGTAGAAGAATTCATGGAAGGAGGCCTAGCCGCGTTGTCGTTTACCCTTCACGCTCGAGACGAGCTTTTTGAAGCCGGGGAGAATAACGGAAATTAGGGCTATTATAATATTTTCTTGTATTTTTAGTACTTTTTGTTACTTTGTACTTAATAGATTTTTTGCACTTTAGTGATCTATAGATACTTGTTAGTTCTAGAATATTTTAGAAGCATCTAACAAGTGGGAGCACATCTAATTGGCTAGTTAGTTACAACCACTTGTGCAAATGGGTCACTTATAGATATTTGTAGAATGACTCTAGAATCTTTCCTACACAACTATATATAGCCATGTATGTCATCATTTGTAAAGGACCTTCAATTTGTTGCAGTCTGTTCACTATTCTTCAATATCTGTGCTTGGTTTATTTTTAGAGAATAATGTTATAAAGACATAACAGTCATTGATTGTACTATAATTTCCATCCCAGGCTGTATCAAGTAACACCAAATCAAGTAAAGTACAAAACAAATCTTCTTCAATCCCAAGGGCTGGAGATGCAGAAGGTTCAACATCTTTTTCAAGGACAAGAAATAATCAAAAAGCCCTTCCTGCAAGTGAACCCTCAGGAGTGACCAATTCTTGTATCCCCTCGGATTCATCTGTTAACAGGGTCAATCCTTCAGAAGCTAGAACCAATAACAAACTAATTGCTAAGAAAGAGAGAGAGAAGAAGAACATGAATTCACAGAAACATAGTGTGTCAGATGGAACTGGGAGACGCAGCAATGAGATGAAGAGGAAGGATAAAATGGGTCATGTAACAGTTGGTGTTGTCTCTTGATTATGTATTATTCCAATCATTGTGATAAATAACTCCTATAGCAACATGCAGTTTGGAGGAAAGGGCAAGCTGGATGCTAATCAGGTCATATGGGACCCGTATGTGTCATATAAATAATTTATATACCCAATTTGTTAGTTATTTAATTATTTATTTTGCGGGAAAGCATACTGTACACAGCAGTCTGAAGCGCGCCAGGCGAAGTGTTTTCGACAACATATCAACTATGAAGGTGTGGATCTGTTTCATGTAATTTGTAGTTGGATAGACAATAAAGGTGGATATGTTCATCAAATTCTATTTGTGGATCTACATCCAATGTACGGATCAGCATAGGAAATTTAAGCTCACTGAATAATGTATCTTACAATCGTGGAGCCTAAACCGTATATAGAGATGTATTATTTTTATCAATTTGTTCGAGAAGTGGTCGCCGGAGCTCCAGCCCCGGCAGGATGGGTGGAGGGGTGGTGGGTGCTGCCGCTAGCACGGATCTCTCAAAAAAATAAGAGAGTATTAGAGAAATAAGGGAATTAGGAGTTTAAAAAAAATTATCCTGATTTTAGTGTTCAAAAATTATTTGTCACGGATTACTGTTAGTGCCCTTTTTAAAAATAGCATTATATTATACTCTTATTTAAGTTTTTTATTTTTTTTAAACAAACATACAGATTTCATTGATCAAAAAATGTGGGTTACATCATTCTATAGACAGGATTCCACAAACAAAGGAAACTGATCCAGCCGCACAAGATACAGAGTCAAATATTTGGCATTGTGAGCAATTAAATGAGCTAGGTAATTACGCAGCCACTATTAAAGAGAAGGAAATATTGTAACCCATTTTGAGTTTGATTTGACACACAAAATTTCCAGCCATAGACCTGGGGGCGGTTATGGTGCTTTTTTACCATAGTGTTTTTTACCATAAAATTTTACCATAGTGTTATGAAAAAATATGATTTTGGTTTTGGTTTAGACATTTCACAAATCGATTTATCGAAATTATCATCCCAAATAAAATACTGAAACTACCGTTCCAAAAAACCAATTTGATAAGCATAAAATATCAAAACTATATTATATGTGTATACATTTATATCATTACTCATTTATCACAACTTTTTATATTAAAAGTGATATCAAACGATAATTTTCTTTCTCATATAGAAGCCCTCGGCTAATTTTCTATATTATTTAGTTTTAAACCTATTTTGTTTTTAACAAAGTAAATGAAATAATTTTTCAAATTAAGAATATGTACTTATTCATATATTTTGTCTCTAATATGAGTGTTTTTCAATTATTTTGTAAGAAAACTATGTGTAACTAGTTAATTGATAACTATGATATAATGTATAAACAAACATGTATATTATTTGGTAGTTTATGTGTTAATTTAGTTAATCCATTAAGAAATTAAAATACCAAAAAACGACTAAAAATATAGAAAGTCGAAATTTAAAATATCGGAAAACCCAAAACTATCGAAACCAAAATACTAAAAATATAAAAAATAACGACGAATGTATCGAAACCGAAAACCGAATGGTTTGGAATTGGTATATGACTTTTGAAAATTGAAAATCGAAATTATCGAAATCGAATGTATCGAAAAAAATTGGTATGGTATTGGTACATCTCAAATACCGACCAAACCGACCGATAACCACCCCTACATAGACCGGTCAGTCTCGTCCATGAGAAGTTGGTCAATAATTGTCTTGAAGTCTCCTTCCAAAATGAAGTTATTAGAAATCATCTCAATGGCAAATTCTGTTGCAATTTTTGTTGCACAAGCCTCCACATATTAAGCCTCTAAAAATTTTCATTCTCTAACTCCAAAAAAATCTTTGTATAAAATCTCAATAAATTTTTTAAATTCATAAGAGATATTATTTTCCAAAATTATATTATTTTTGTCAATTCTCTAACTCCAAAATAAGTTATAGAATAACAAAAACCTTTAGTTGTACCTTACCAAACCTCCAATGCAATAAATTGATGTCTTGTCCGGTTATGGAATGTTTGGGGACTTCGTCTTTGCCTTAAAATATACAATTACATCCCAGGACTAAAAGACACAAAGAACTAGGCTTGTTAAGTTTTGGAATTAATCCAAAATCAAATAAATGATGTAAAAAATGTCCTTACAAATCTCCTCATTTGGTTATTCCATAACGAAACACAAAATAAGAAAAGATAAAGGAAAAAAAAGGGGAACCGGATAATTTATTTACAACGTATCTACCCATCCCAAATCCCATTAGAGTGACATGCTACGTTGTACGGCTTCAATGGTCCAAGCTTTTTAGGTACATCACAAGCCATGTATGCTCGGATACTTAAGCATACCCATAAAATACACAAAAAATAAATGAGGACATAAAATAAATGAGTAACAAAAGATAAATATAAATATATCACCTTCATTCATCTCACAGATAGTCCATCTAAATCTAAAAAAAATCCCCTCTTTTTATCATAGGGAGGCAAAAGGAAGAACTTGACAGTCATAATATCATGACTCAAAATATGATAAATGGTATAATCCATATGCAAATACATATATAATTAAGTAAACAATACAGGTAGCACAAATTTCCATATCTAAAAAATGGACGGTATATATTTAGACCATCTAAAATAGCAATATCCAACATATATATCAATAAAAAAATCCACATGTCAGATTGAATGCAATAAGTATCATATATAAGTGATAGTTATGGATGATATAAATAACATACATGTCAACAAATATAAAAATGTCCACGAGTAGTAGAGAAAAAATAGATACAAAATGTATAAAAAAGCTCAAAGTACATTCAAAATGATCAACCACAGAAAAATAAATTTCCTCTTAGGTAATCACAAGCTATGCATGCGCATCTCTCGGTCTATCTCATATGTCGCCTACCCCATATGCACCTCTCGATCCACAAACTTTAGATGATATATCACTTCCAGAAAGCTCTCGTGCTCGCATAATCCTAACCCTCTCCTTTTTTCATTTTCCTCTCATGCGGCTTGCAACTAGTCTCACTCCTTTATAGTGATGAGTTGGTGCTCTTGAGAAGCAGTTCACTCACTTAAAATAATGTATAGTTCAAGTGCAAGCTAATCGCAAGAGTAGTAAAAAATTCGGTAAGACCAGAGTCAAATTTCGCAGGGATTTAAATAAAGTAAGGTTAATATTTGTATAGAAAAATATTATTAAGCAATAGTAAAAAGTAAGAAAGGATGATTAAAGTATAATAGAGTGAGTTAACGAACTAATGAAAATTGAAACTATGAAGAACAAATTAAGAAGAGATTAATTGAAGTTAAACGGGTATTATCTGGAGAGTTGATGAACTAAGATTTAAAAGACGTCTATGAGCATTCTTCCACCTTGGACTAACATAAAAGATAAGATTCTAAAGATGAAATCACAATCAAATGATAATAATTTATTTATACCAACAACGAGCATGAAAGATGTAAAGTTAACAATACGAAATGAAGGTTTCAATAAGTTATGGGTCAAATATGTTTATGTTGTAGTAAAGCCTAAAATACAATCCTTACATGATAGGAGAAGTTAATACACCAAGATAATCCAATATTAACAAATAGAATCAATGATTGGATTCAATCTAACAATCGAACAATTAAGTACAAGCATCGAAGGTGGGTTTATGCTTCCAAGCCAACAAGACTAGTTACTCATGGTAATGAAGAAATCAAAATGCAAATTACATGAAATTAAAGGAAGACAAACCATTTAATACAAGAATTCAAATCCAACAACGATATTAATTAACAATAAAGTCTTCAATACAAGAAAAGCATAGTCAAACTAAGCATTCAATACTTAAAATAGAGTAATTAATGAGAGAGAGAGAGAGAGAGTGAAGAAATGGGTCAAGAAAACTTAGGAGAAAAAAGAGAGATATTTTAATGCTATTGGTTCTCCAAAATATTAGATGTCCTTTAATAAAATATCCCACTTGCTATTTATAGCAAGTACCAAAAATACACTACACAATATATCGAATATGCTCACGGACCTAAACTGTAACCAATACCACTGGTCATGGACTAAGGCTGTGACCATTTAGTCATGACCAAAAATAGTGGTCACGAACCTCATCCTCACTTTTCGTGGATCGATCCACTTTTTTTGTGGATAAATCCATGGACAAATGGGAAATAATATATTCCTAAATGTTTATCTATCCATGGATATTGTGGATCGATCCATGGTGTAAAGGCCCCCTTAGTTCTCTTCAAAATTGGAATGGTTTACAGAAATGGACATAACTTGATCGTTCGGACTCGAAATGATGCACCATTGGTGAACACGCAAAGATAATTCGAAGAAATACACAACCATGGAAAAACAAAGTCCAAATTAATAAGTATGAAATTACAAAAAGGCCATGGAAGTTGCATCTTGCGAAGAAACTTTCTTAAAACTCATCAAATTGCTCCGCTAAGCATTCCCACACTTAGAAAAGCTCAAATGAACCTTGCACAAGATTTATATATTGAATATAGAGATTATATAGTATAAGGGCACAAATATGGGAAAGAAACAAGAACGTGACTGCTAGAATGCATATATAAAAGGGTATTTTATGCCATATTCGAGACTAATCAGTGGTCATGGCTTGCTGCATCAGTGCCTCGGCAAATGATGACGCATATGTCTAGAATCATTGGTCGATGTGTTGAGACAACTATTACGAACTGATATGCAAATGAAAAATTGGGTTGTTATTGATGGTAAGGGGCAGAGGATGATATGATATATGTTGTTTTCTATGCAGGCGTAGAAGGAGGAAAGTTTTGCCAAGATAGTATAAGAATCAATTTCAAAGGTGTCACACCCTCCTTGATGATATGGAGACATTTACAAGTAGACTCAAGTAGATGGGCATTCGACTTATGCATCGTAATGCGCGCACTGAGGACTAAGGGAATCTCGGTGTGTACCACAAGGGCGGTGGGTATTATCCCATAGGGGAAGATCCATGCACACATGTAGATGACCATCATTACGAATGACAACCATATGTCTCCAAATAACGGACGGGAATTATTGAGTGTCTTGTTCTTATAGCATATATAAAGTAGATATGCTCTATACACTATGTGGAATGGTGTGTGATGTGGAGCATATGGTCAAAAATGATGTGATCAAAGACACGTTAGTCAGTGAAAAGACGCTCGTGCTCAGGTGGTTTCTTTCTTTCCAAATTGTTGATATGATAGTATACGGGAGTGAATATGTCACGAATGGGAGTGAGATAACTGGGATCATCGAGGTACTGGGGATATGGTAATCTAGGAATAATGGAGATGGTTGAGATAGTGTTAGGGGAAATGGTGACATTTACACCTCTAACTTTGGAAACCAGGATCTCCTCGTCTCCCTGGGAAAAGACATATAATTCATTAACTATGCCGATGTATGAAAATCCAGATTTGGCTCCAACCTCTAGCCATAAACCAATTAGGAAATTTTATGTCAAGAATATCCTTCATGGAGACTAGTCATTCGATAAACACTAGCATGTATTAGTACCAAGTGTCTATGTAACACTAGTACAACTCGTGGTCCGGCTGCCTTTGACTCCTTTTAAATATGGATGGGAAAAGTAAAAAATACACACCCATAAAAAGTAATGGATAAGGTCTAGGAACCTACTCCAACCAACTACTAACACAGGCCTAACCACCAATTGATGAAACCCCCCACGTAGTCAACAACACAACAAGACATATAAAAATAATCCAAAAGGGGAAAATGTTAGAAAACCAGTTTTTTGTGATTTTAAATTTATTTATTTTCCTTTTTTAATTAAAGTCACAAGTATATATAAATAAAATATTATCACTATATGTAAATATATAATAATGTAGGTACCATATATGAAAAACAAAGGCTAAAGAGAAAATCTTACCTAAACAATCTCAAACTAGAAATCAACGCTAGAATTGGACTTTTAAGGTGAAAAACCCCCGGAAGTTAATATCCTTTTTAAAAATCATTGGAAGGAATGGACTAATGAAACTGAGGAAGTATGGAAATAGAGAAAACTAATGTTCTAAGTGCTTTGGAGGGTAATGGTTTATCGTACAAACGAGATCTCATACGTATGAGGAATCCCTTATACGAACAAGATAGGAAAGTTCTCTTTAAACAAAAAAAAAACACAAAATATAATAGAAATTGGAGCTAAAAACTAAATAAAAAAATAGCACACTACACCAAAACTATCGACTTGTCACGGTCATTGACTGTGACAAGTCCAACTTATTAAGGTCGATGACCATGACAAGTATGGGGGTGACATCTTATGTTGTCACGAACTTATTGTGGTCCTGTCACGGTCTCTGACCTTGACAAGTTTTTGTCACGGTCAAAGACCGTGACAAACCTGTGACAAAACAAAAAAAATTATCACAATCAAAGACCATGAGAAGTTTCTTTATCACGGACTTGTCACAGGTTTTGACCGTGATAATTCTGGGTAAAATTTTAAAAAAACTGTTGGGTAGTATGGTCACTGCCACTGCCCAGCAGTATATTTGTACCTGTTATAACAAAATTATTCATGTTCAAACAATATATATGTCCAAATAAAATACAAATCATATACCAAATAAAGGCATTTATAATCCATATCTAAATAAAATAGAAATGCAAATATCCATCATATCCAAACCAAATTGTACCAAAATCAAAAGAATATAAATACAATCGAATTTTCAAAATCAAAAGAGATAGAAATAATGCCAATCTTCAGTAGGTCGGAGGAGAAAAGAAGGCCACACAATATATGAATTCACACACGCCCCAATATGTTAAACGCCGCGTTGTTTGCATAACCACATAGGTGAGTTCTCCTTTCCTTCCACCACATGCGTGACACGCACTCTTGACTCAGTGTCTTGGAGGGGACGTCCATGAACCGGCATACCCGGGTGGAAGTTCAAATCCCTCAACACCCTCGCTATTGGAAGGCCACAATATATGTCAAGTATATACACGCTCGACCAATCGAGTGTTGACATAAGCCGCTCGATGGGGGGGTCACGATGGGAAATGGATCTTCATATGGTACTGAGTCCGTGCGTATCGGTGATGAAGCAATGTCTTTAACGTCGGCATCCTCGTCCTCGTCCTCCTACTCCATCGACCTCCAAAGTTGAAGGAAAATGTCCTGTTGAATAATTCTTATGTATTTTGTCATTCATTTGAATGTAATACATTTTATATAAATGAAAATCCATATGTTCGTGTTGTTAACTTATGATTATTTTAATCAATCAGTCAACTTGTGGCTGTAATTCCATTGATTTTACTAATGCACTTGGATATATTAATCCAAATTTAGCATTAGTTATCAATGGTGACCAAGTGTATGAGGAATATATGTTTATATTCCAGTATTTAGGAATGTTTACATGTCTTCCTATATTTAACTTAGTCGGGTAAAACTTGCTTGTAACTTTTTTAATTATATACGAAGTTTTACAACCTTCGTGTTCTTGATTTGTCAATGACAACGTCATACATGAAGTAAATTATTCTTGACAATTATTTTTGAACTTAGTCGGATAATACTTCTTGACTTGTTTATACACAGTCATACACGAAGTAAAAGTTACTTCTTGTTCGTGACTTGTATGTATAAAGTCATATAGGAAGTTTGCATTTGAGAGAGAAATAATTGTGTCTCAAGCTGTTGATGCATCTGGAATTTGATAAAGATACTTTTGATCATCAAGAGTTTCTGTGCGATGTATATCGCCATACATCGAAAAAAATTGAAAATATTAAAAAAATTGAAATAAATATTTATGGAAACTTGACTCATAGTTATGTAAGACATAGAGCAAAAAGAAATACAGTAGTAGCAATTCCTTTAATCATTGATAATATTTTCGAAGGTGCTCGACATTCTAGGGGTTTTTGAATTCTTCCCCTTCCAAAGTCTCAAGTCGATAGGTTCCTGGTCGTATGACAACGAAAATGCGATATGGTCCATGCCAATTAGCCTCAAGCTTGTTGTTCTTCTGGATGACCTTCTTAAAAACATAGTCACCTTCTTTAAAGTTGGTCGACTTAACTCTTTTATTATAGAAGCGAGCAGTTATATGTTGGTATGTAGTGTTTCTCAGGGCAGCATCTTCTTGGACTTCCTCCAACATGTCTAGATCTAGTCGGCACATCAAGTCCCTAGTTGGAGAATCAAAGTTCAGTACCCAATGGGTTGGTAGGACTATCTCGGCTGGTACCATGGCTTCAGTTCCAAATACAAGCATGTAAGGTGCCTCTCCGGTTACTGTTCTCGGCATTGTTCTATAAGCCCAAAACACAGAATGTAACTCATTAATCCAGTTACACTTAGTAGCATCAAGCCTCTTCTTCAGTCCATTGAGCAAAGTCATATTTATTACTTCTGTTTGACCATTACTTTGAGGATGGACTGGAACAGAATGGAGTTTTTGGATTATAAACTGAACACAATATGTTTCAAACTTATCGTTATCAAATTGAGTGCCATGGTCGGTGATGAAGGCATACGGTAACCGATATCTGCATATAATATTCTTCCAAATGAATTGATACACCTTCTCATAGGGCATGTCTACCAACGGTTCTGCTTCCACCCATTTGGCGAAGTAATCATCAATAACGACTAAACATTTGAACCTGCCTCTAGTGGTCGGCAGTGGGCTGACTAGGTTAATTCCCCAAATAGCGAATGGCCAAGGTGAAGTTATGAATGTTAGAGCAACATCGGGTGTTTTATGAATTACGACGAACTTTTGGCATTTGTCACACTTTCTTGCAAAGGTTGTACAATATGCCCTCATAGTTGACCAGTAGTACACCTGAGTGTTGATTCATTGGATAAATGACTGACTATTGGAATGAGCTCCTCAGGAACCTTCATGCACTTCTTTGATCAAATCTTCAACCTTCATTGGATGAACACAGCGCAACAAGGAGATTGTCAATCCTTCTCTGTATCAAATGCCCTTATCTAGCACATACCTCGTTACTTTATAGCAGAGCTAAAAACCAAACACAAGGGGTATTAAATGAAAGACGATGTCAAATATGATAACTCTAGGTAGGTAACCTAAAGGGAATGGGAATGGTCTTTAAAACCCAAGAAATAGTGAATCTCATAGAATTACACAAGACCACAAAACCAACCTAGAGATAAAAAAAGATATGAGTCAATCATAACGAGATAAGGTGAGTTATTCAGGTCACGTCAATATCGACCTAAAGCTAACCATGTGGGTTATGTATCCCAATAAATTTTAAAAAATCATATATTAGACGAGAGTGTGAAAACCCATTGATCTTTGACTTATTTTTCCCTCAAATTTTTCTATTTTAATAATTTATATATGTGAATATGACCTTGCATGAATTTATATTATTTTTCTCATTAGAATAAAGAATAAGTCTTTTGCCAACCATATATATCACCCTTTTTAGACAGCTTAACATATCATTTTTTGACATTCATCACAAGAAATGGTTCTTACAAGAACACCTAAAAACTCTAGTGAAGAAAACATAGCTCGGTCGAGTGAAAATGTTTAGCGAGAAAAACATGTCAGATGAAAATCAATGATATGCCCCGTTACAACCTGTGTATATGTGTTTGCAATATTGTAAATACTACGACACGATTAATAAAGGTTGTTCCTAGAAGAATTTCAAATATCATGATTAAGTGATGTATATTATATTCTCACATTATCCTTCAAAATTCTGAAACCTAGAAAATGGAAATAAATGACTTGATTCAGTTCACATGTCCTTTATCATCGAGCACACAAGTAACCATAAATATCATAAAAATATAAAAAAATTGGCTTTTATTATATATTGAAGAAAGAAAATCCTTCTACTTTTCTTAAAAAAAAATTATTATTTTTTGAAAATATATAAAACAAGGAAAACTATGCTACAGTCTAGGAAGGAAGTAATGAAGATGAAATGTGTAAAATGAATCCTAACATAGAGATAGTGGGAATAACTAACTTGGAGTTGTGATATATATGAGTGTTTAAATCCGCATCCATCTCTTGAAGTCTCTTTTCATTCCTTCTACTTCTCGTATTCTTCTTTTTGCGTTGCCCATTTGGAGAAGAAGCGACTGTCATCCTCTTAAATTCTCCCATTCTCATTGGGTATGTCAAAACTTGATAATCAACACGGTATTGAATCTCAAATAAGTCTTCCTTCAAATTTGGAGGAGCAAATTACACTAGCTCAAGATGGTAGCAATAGTTCATAAGGTGACCATTCCTATTGAAATAGGTGCAAAAATACGGTTGTGGAGGATCCACCTTATTCGTCTTAGAATAAGTCTTAGGAGGGGTGATCAGATGGATTAGTTAACCCTTTGGAAACTTTAATTTCTTTATTTTTCTTAGAACCTTGTGTCCCATTATAGACAAACCACTTTTATTCTTCGAGGTTTAGGTCGGTAAAAGGAAAATTGTGACACCCCGCCTAATTAAATACCGGGTGATCAGTCCTTTATTAAATTATAATCAAGGTGACGGTCGGTTCATTCTTCGCATCACTGTCGTAAAAATAACTTTTCTAATTTAAACACCCTAAATAATTAAGCTAAGTGTCAAAACCATTTTAGACATTACTTTTCAATTTTTATTTTATAAACCAACAATTAACTTTACATAACTCATAGTTAAAGAATCACACAACAACTATCCTGTAACATATAATCTAAATGATTAAACATTCAACTAATTGCATCCCACATTTAAAACTTAAAGGGAAACATCCTGACAATAATAAATCCCAAAGTGTAAATAGTGGAAATAAACGAATCACAATATCCGATAAACAACTGAATAATGAAAAAGGGCGACATATGCCCAACGGAATAAATAGTGCTAGAAGTGGAATCAACAAATGAGGTCGTCTAAGAAAGAGGCCTGCAACTCCCACCTAAGCTGCAGCGCGTTCCTTCCAAAGGATCCTATGCAAGACGCCCCTGTGGCTGGGCACCTGTAATATATACATATATACAAGAGAGAAAAGAAAGTGGAAACGAGTCAGAGCCCGATTGTAAAAATGATTTAAAATTTGTTTAGCAAGTATTTAAAATGTTTACTGGCCAATGCAACAACATATTAGTGTGTCACTCCCTTGATAAATTCTCACATCTCTTCTAATGTGCACGCCTATCGCACTAACCTTTCCAACGGTTTAACTTATCTTATCTTAGGTTGCTCGTAATATTTTAACTGACAAATTCAATTGTTTAAGAGGCTAATTTCATTTAACAACAAAGTTCTCATTTAAACCTTATTTACTAATAAAGTTTCTTAGTAACATATTCTACTTTGCAAACACTTATTTCCAAATAGAAATAATTATTCCTTTCTTACATACCATAGGCACAGTAGGTAGTTCCCAAATTCAGATTTAAATATATATATTAATACTCATATAATATATATATATATATATTCTAACAGCACCCCACATAATAATTATGGTGCGGGCATACTCTGCTATCCAGTCCCCGTATCACTCGTACTAAGGGAAATACAAGTTCGGAATCACTCTCGAACTGTATTGAAACAAAACACAAACAATATTGAGGTGAAGCATAGTTTCCAAGTCTCTAAGAGGTCAGCACATTCCCTCACGTCTCTTAGGACCGTCTGACTATCGATCCGATAGCCTTTACTAAAGAATTTCTATCTTCTAGGGTACGAGTCAATATCCTCCATAAAGGTCCCATCGAGATAAGACTGTCCCAGCGCGGTAACCTCAGGGATAGCAAGTAGCGTGGGCATGATTTTTACACGTATATAGTATATGCATAAACACAGTCATATAAATATACTACTATTACCATATCAATTTTAGGTACAGACTCACGACCCATAATTATGTTATTTGTCCTTATTACTCGTTATTTAGTTATCACGTATAACGTTTGCCTCTTATCTTAATTTGTGGAATTATCCCAACTTATCAAGTGACACTCGTGGATTTATATCCTCCCAAGTGTAATTTCACTAGGTACTCATTTATTTTCCAACGTAACTACCTTACGCGTCTCCCCCTTTAATACATAGTTCCATTGTCCCTTATATGTAAACATCCCCGTAAAAATGTAAATCTCGTCTTACATTAAAGGTTTCATATTTCTAATAAATCCTACTGGTCTTCTTTATCTCCCAAAATATTTTAATAAGGATGTCCAAAGATTATTACTCATTTAAATTGAATTTAACTATTTAGAAGGGGAAATATGAGTCTGTCAGGAGGGCTCGATCGATCGATGGCAGGAGCTCGATCGATCGATGCGTCGATCGATCGATACTCCTGGTTCGATCGATCGATCAAACAGGTATGTCGAATCTGCAGAATACCAGTTACGGGTTCTATCATTCAACATCATCAAAACCAAATTTTTAACTCCCAAACTCCCAGAAATTTATACCACAAACATTATAAACCCAAATTAGCAATATTCTATGTAAAGCATGCGAGTTTTCATCAAGATTTATGGATTAAAAGGGCCAAAACTTATATAATTCTCATGAACCCTAGAAGTTTCTTTAACTTAGTTCTTCTTATTCTTTTCCCAGAATTTCTACTTCTAAACCAATATAAATTCGTGGTTTAACCTCTACATGTGAAAGGGATTTCCAGATTATTGTTTTTATCACTACAACATGCGATTTCTAATCACCAACATGGGTTTTCTTCCATAAAAACTCATCCTAATCAACCCTAAACTAATATGAATGAAGCATTAACGAAATTAAGCAAGATAAACACTTGCCTGGGAATTTTTGTTTTTGATTTGCGGCTGAAATCAGTGTGGTGGTGATCCTTGTTACGCGATCTATTGTTTGGCGGCGACGGCGGCTCAAACGGAGGAGTTCTTGGCCTAGAACTCTTGGGCAAGCTCTCTCTTTCCTTCTCCAATGGACATCTCTTATTTTTGGTTGTGTTAACCCTAGAAGACAACCCTAAGCATCTGATATAACCTAACAATTTTCGTGGGTTTTCAGGCTTAAAATGTAAAATGTCCAAAACGCCCTCCCGGGGTGTTAAATAGGCCTAAAAATGCCCCGAGACCCAAACTAAACCCCCGGGTACATTATTTTGACTATTTCGACCCTTTCGGACACTTTGGCGCACTCGAAATGACCATACGGGTGATTTATAATTTATTCACTTTTATTAATCAACATTTAGTCCCGACACGACACGGGCGCGTCCCGACTTAAATTTCCAAAATTGTCATTTTATTCACTCGTGACATTTAATAGAACCAATATTATATATTACTTTTCTCATTAGTAATATTCAATAAGTTTCCAATGATTACTAACTCTCGTCACGTTAGTAATTATAAAAATAATTAATTTTTGAATTTATATTAAATTAATAACTCACCTTAAATTTAATAAATCCCCCAATTTTAAAAGCCATAAAAATACGGGGTATTACAAAAATCTTCACTAACTTCTCGACATTCACCACTAGGTTAACCTTCACCTTTTTTATACTCTCACAAGTATATCTTGAGCCTTTCACTTTATGCCTCCATAACCTCACGAGCAGAAGACAATTTAAAAATGTCATTAATAACAAAGAAAAAAATCGTGGCGCAAGTGTATAAAGATATACGTTGGTTGTTATGCTCGGTTCCCACCGCTATGCAAAAACCTAGACTATTGACTAAACTTTTTTAAGGGAGTATAGAGGTCAATTGGGTATCGAAATCCATAGAGATTAGTTGTTAAAATTCTATTGATTTAATACTTCGGAAATAAAAGTGTAAAAGATAATTGTTAACAAAAGAAAAGATAATACTAGGCATGTGTTTAAACTAAAATTAACAAAGGAAATAAAAACTATAGATTGAGACTAATATCCCTTACCTCGAATTAATTAGTATAAATGGTTACATGGGAATACAAGTTTAACAAGATTGAATCTCATTTCAACAATTAATTAAATCTAGAGTTGTCACCCCCTAAATCATTATAAAAGTCTATTATGTTTTTGGCGTCAACAAATACCCCAAAAATTATACACGTAAGGTCGTAAATATGGAGCATACATGATATACCCCATTAAATCTCCTAGGCATAAAATTAAGAACAACCTAATCAAATTAAACTCATAAACTCCATAACTAAAGCAAAGAATTCAAATCAACCCCATGTGAGTTCAATCAATCAATCTCTAAACTAAGTTAGCTACACAACATAATGGAAGAAGTTAATTTAGATGCAAGAAAGTAAGAGGAGCAAGTAAATGAAAGTAATAATATCTACACTACAAAGCAATAAATCAACAAAAGGAAACTATATTAATGGTAGGGATGATGAATAGTGCACTTACAACACCTAAATGGGCAACACCCAAAGATAGATAGAAGAGGAGATCTCAACACCCAAACCCAAACCCTAACCTAAACTATCTAAAATGATATATATCTCCAAAATAAAACAAAGGTTCTTATTTATAGTAAGTGGGAAAAAAATGGAAAAAGAAAAGAAAACAAATGCTGGCGTCGAAAATCCTGTAAGCTCGCTCGATCGACAAAATCAGGTGATCGATCGATCAAACTGAGAGCTATCCACTGGTTTGCGCGTAGGCTCAATTTTGAATGACCGGTCGACCGGGTTTCAAGGCCGGTCGACCGGTGCTCTATTTTGATCCGCCTTTGGTTTATAAAAGGGGGGGAATCCATAAACAAAAATGGCCATAACTCGATCATCCGAACTCGAAACGTGTGGTTTATGGCCATGCAAAGATGACTCAACGAACTACACTTCTGTGAAATTCCACTAAGATGGAGATGGTGAAATGTCTAAAATTCCCTTGAAGTTGAGTCCGTTGACGAAACTTTTCCAAAATGCAACCAATCCTCACTTTAAGCGTTCTAATACCTACAAAAGCTCAATTAAACCCTTCAAAGAATATAAACGTACATAATGGAGGTTGTATGGTTAACGAGCATAAATGTATACATAAAGAACACACAAAGTTCTAGAATGCATAAAGATAACGGGCGGGAGTATACAATATTCGTGACGTATCAGTCATCTTCAAGGTAACAAATGTTTCATGTAAGATATCAATCTCTTTATACCCCTATCTTAACTTTTCTATGATAATATCCCAATCCTTCAACTTTTCCACAAGTTCCTCATTCTCCCTCATGACATTAAGGTCATTCCTACATTTCTTAAGCTTTGTGTTAAGATTAAGCTTCACGTTCTCCATCATAAATGGCATTGCATAAATATCAAAATATATATTTTGAAGTTTCCCAACATCTTGATTCTACTACAAGTCTCTCTCAAATTTAGAATCAACATTATCTTCAACAAGGGAGGTGGAACGAATAAATGTGTCCTTAATGGTGGTGAACGCAATAAAGTTACGTTCAACATGAAACTCACTAACATCTGAGTCCAAATCACTATCGCTTAGTGTTTCCTTCATTACCTTCTTCTCATTACTATTCCTTATTATCATAGTAGGACACTCACGATCCTGTTGTCCAAATCTTTAGCATTCGAAGAAGTTCCTAAACGTTGATTCTAACTTCTCATCACCTTAAGATTGATGGTCACACTTAACAGAAGATTTTTTACCCTATTTATTTAGTGTTATCAATCCTATTCTTATTAGAATTAGTATTTTGAACATTAGACTTAAGAAGCATTTTTAATTGCTTGGTCAATAGGTCCATATCAGCTTCATCATTATTGGAAACGTCATCCGAGGATAATAGATAACTCTTATCTGTAATCAATGTGATGACCTTCTTTTTATTAGGTATTGGGAAAGTCTCTAAGTAAAAATTTAGCAGAGATGCTATAAATTCTCAAATTCATCCTCTAGATATTTCCTAACACGTTTGGGGTGGTGACGTGTGTTATGAACCTTGGTGGAAACAACCTTAAAATCTTCCTTGGAACCCTCGAGTCAGGTTTTTTCTATCCCAGGTTAAAGTGAGATTTCACAATATCAAAGAGTTTTTCATAAAAAACCATTGAAGATCTTATTATCTTGCATCTATAACATCTCAAACCGCATAGCAAGATGTTGGATATTTGAGACTTCTACTATATCGGAACCCTCATGCTTGACTTGGATTATCTCCCACACCTCCTTAGATGTAGTGCACATAAAACTCCGACTTAAATATGACTCATATAAACAAAGCATTCAATCCACACTACACCAAAATGCTCATTTATTAACACACTTTTTTTTATATTACTAACACTCTTGTACCATTACTATTTCTCACAATATATTAATGTTACTAATTTTAGCCAAGTGTTAGTGGTATTAGTTAATAATTTAAAAATAATTTTTTTTCTTGAAAAAAGGTTAATTTTTCCCCACCAAACCAAAACATTATCCCGACTCTCTTCGAACCAAAGCGGGAAATCTCTTCTCAAAACATTGCGTGCCAAATCCCAAATCAAAAATCGGTAACTCTTCTCCAAGTTTTCCCAAATCGATTGATGCTTTATCCCAAATCGGCAGCTTCTAAATCCCAAATCCCAAATCAGGAAAGCTCTTCTCCAAATCGATTCTTCTCCAAAATTTTCTCCACATAACCCTAACCGGATCCAGGTAACCCTAAGTGACATATGTATATAAACATACTTGTTTTGGATTTGATAAGTTAGGTTTTTTTTGTAACTGTTTGATTTTATTTATGTTTTTTCTTATATCTGATGTTATGAGTGTGTATGTATATGTTATGAGTATATGTTATGAGTGTGAATGTATATCTGATGTTATGAGTGTGTATGTATATGTTGATTTATTTTATGAGCAATGATATTTAATAAGAAACAATCTAAGCAACAATTTTTGGTTTTCCAAATAAACACACATTTGTTTTATTTAACATTACAATTATTTTATTAGTAGTCTAGGAGTGGACAAAATATAGATAGACCCACTTAAATGTTAAATAAAATATTTTATTTAACATCTTAGTGTAATTTCATTACATTAGTCATTGAATGTTGTAGTAGGTGAGTGAATTAAAAACGGAATGGCCATTGTCAGTGTTGATTGTGTACGATGTGGGATCGTGAGGACGTCAGGCATACGAGTAGAAAATAATGTGTACTCTTGTGCACCTTTCCTGTGTAAGCATGTCTTACAAAGACTGGTTGAAACTGAAACACATATAGTTCTTGTATTTTCCCCTTGAATTTATCGGTTACGAAGTATTTGTTTGCACTCTTGGGTCCCATACTAAATCTGCATTCTTCATTTTTTTTTACTATATATACAAGCTGAGAGGTCCTCATTCCGTTTGATGTACCTGTATTTGTTATATCTGCTACAAATATTTTAGTGTTCTTTATTTTTTTAAGTAATGGTTAATATATGCTATTATTCTGTAAATTGGTCCCCTCTGGTTTTTGGGAGGAAACAAAAATTTCTTAGATAATCTCCTATCTCTCCGTTTTGAATGATAAACCTATTTTAAGAACAAGAATCTTGACTAGTCTTGATTTCGAAAGTTTTTTGTGAATCGGTTTATGATTGTTTATTGCAAATTATCCTTTTTCCCATTCAATGTCCATTGCATTTTTCTAA
The DNA here is from genome assembly GCA_949130495.1 of Sambucus nigra. Taxonomy (NCBI): domain Eukaryota; kingdom Viridiplantae; phylum Streptophyta; class Magnoliopsida; order Dipsacales; family Adoxaceae; genus Sambucus; species Sambucus nigra. Next base: position 315,442,824 of record OX422215.1, on the reverse strand, counting down.
AACACAATTGTCCATCCACTAATGCTTTTGAGTTATTTTGTGTTCATGTAGAGGGAAGACTTGCGTAGAGACTTATTTTAGTATTACTAGCATTACTATACCGTTACTATACCTTTACTTATTTTGAGTTACCAACGCTACTATATTATTTCAGTATAGTGTATCATGTAAGTCCAAAGGTGCACACTATCCTTTTATATAAAATAATGATATTTTTTTGGTAGCGCAGAATATCCCAAACATTAAACAAAGGATGGATGACTCAGAGGAACATAATAAGTGAGGTACACATAAATGGAGTAACATATTTCCTTGATTTTACAATTGCAAACAATAGACATCATCTCTCGACATTTCCATGTCCGTGTTCTTAGTATCGAAATAAGAAGCGGTTCGGTGCGTCAAATATCAGGAGTCATTTGATTCGGCATGGTATAGATTCGACATATACTACATGGATTTTACACGGTGCAATAAGATCCTCGAACTCCTCGAATCCCGTTATAGAACCTATTGATTGTGAAGAACATGTTGAAAATGATGAGATCATTAAGAATGAAAGGCTTCGAGACTTAGTTGACACGTGTTGCGGAGTGCATGAACAACATTGTGGAGAACCTGACCATGCAGAAAAATCACATGTTAATAATGAGAAGTATCAAAAGTACAATAGATTAGCAACTGAGAAATTGTATCCTTCATGTGATGGTCTTGAGACTACTCTCTCTGCAATTGTGGAATTGCTTAATTTGAAGAAGCAGTTTGGTTGGTCGGAAAATAGCATTACGGCTCTTTTGTCGATTGTAAAAAGGTGGCTTCCGAAAGAAAACAATTTACCAGAAAAGTATCCACAAATGAAGAGAATTATGATAGACTTAGGGATGAAAGCAAACTACATTCATGCATGTGAGAATAACTGTATTTTTTACTGGAAAGAGAAAGAAGACTTAGAAGAATGTCCTCAGTGTGGGACACCAAGATATTTAGTGACCACAAGGAAAGGAAAAAGGGTATGCAAAGAATCGATGAAAGTATTGAGACATTTTCCTTTGATTCCAAGGCTAAGGAGATCATACACTATACCTTGGATAGCGCATGAAATGACATGGCACCAATGAGCAACAACTTCATGGAATAATCAACGACATCCTTGTGATTCAGATAAGTGGAGAGTGCTAAAAAATAGATGGCCTGATTTTGCTAAAGAAAGGCGCAATGTTTGACTTGCCATATCTACAGACGAGTTCAATCCCCATGGTATACAATCTAGTAGTTATAGTTGTTGGCTAGTTATGGCTGTGCCTTATAATGTGGGCCCATCTTTGTGCTTAAAACGTGAGTTTCAAATATTATCTTTGTTGATTCCTGGGCCCAAGGCACCGGTTCAAGACATTGATATTTTTATTCAGCCGTTAGTAGATGAGTTGAAGCAATTATGGGAGGGATTGCCAGCTTTTGACATGCACAAAATGGAACACTTTACATTGAGAGCTATGTTAATGTGGGGGATTCATGATTTCCCCGCATTTGGAAAATTATCTTGATGTATAACACATGGCTACAAAGCATGTCCTATTTGTGGTGATGAAACACCATCACTTCGGTTGGTTAACAGTAAGAAAATAGTTTACACAAACTATCGTATGTTTCTTGATAGAGATCACCCATTTAGGAGTGGTAAAGGTTTGGGACTTAAATCACAAGAACTTAGATCTCCCCCGGTTCGAATTCATGGAGATGCACTTGTGGAAAAGTTGAGCAAAATTAAGTATGTACCTGGCAGAGCCTCAAAAGTTCCTTCTAAGAAGCGTAAGTCTGATAATGCGAATGGAAGTGACACTGATGTGGATAAAAGCGACAATGTTGAAGTTAAAGAATCATGGTATAAAAAATTCATTTTTTTTACTTGGAATACTGGCGACATCCTCAAGTTAGACATGTCCTTGATGTGATGCACACAGAGAAGAACGTTGCAGAGCATTTAATAAACATAATTCTTGGTGCTAATAAAACAAAGGATACTGAAAAGTGGCCGATTGGATATGAAGGACCTGGGTATGCGCAGCGGGAAATGGATTAAAGTTGATGAGCGCACGGGGAAAAAGATAAAACCAATGGCACCATTCATCTTGGATAAAGAGGAAAAGAGACAATTCTGCCAAATTTTGAAAGACTTAAAGTTTCCTACTAGTTTTTCGTCTAACTTGAGCAATATTGTAAGTCTTAGTCCCCCATCTCTGCACTCATTGAAGTCCCATGAATATATATAAAATAATTAGTGTCACCTAAATTACAAATAACCCTTTTTATATAAGTTGTATCCTTTTCGTGTTTAGACCAAGCAGGTTGTGCCCTTCACATATGATTATTTTTATGGCTTTTGTGTATACTAGTTTCAGTTTAAAGATTTTTCATCATATAAGAAATGTTTACTAGCCAACCACAAATATATCTTATTGGTTTAAATTAAGTATGTAGATAATCAGATAATTTATATATTTTTAGGGCCTAAAATAATATCAATTATGTATATAGGACAACAAACATTTGGTTTCCATTTTTAGTCTCTATTTTCAAATTATCGATTAACGTGACATCCTGTGATAGGCTGACGTTTTATGGATGTGGGTCCACGCCAACGGCTTTATTAAAAAATATGGACTAAAATTATAAATGAAATATTTGTTGTCCTATTTCGAAAATACATATTACAATATGCCATAAATTTACAAAGCCCCATAATTAAAATATCCCTAACATATTAAGACAACTAAACCCTAATATAGTTACCAAGGTTCATACCACCACTTGCCACCGTCACCACTCAACAACCACCAAAATCACGTCCACAACACACCACCATTGTGGATGTAGCCACCATAGAAAAAATTTATGAAAAGCATATAAATAATAAAAAAGCAAAAGAAGAACAAAAATAAAATTGAAAGTACATATATTCTATGAATAATTTTTTTTACTATCACAAGAACAAGAAGAATAAGTTAAAAATAACTAGAACAAAAATTATAATAAACTTTTAATTTTCACTTTTACATTCCCAACAAACCTTTTAAGAAGATGGAGAGAAATAAAAGAACAATTGATTCACGATAAATATCTCCTGCGAGTGTAAATAGTTACTATCATAATAAAAAATAACTCACACTAAATATTTACTCTAATTATAAATATATTCTATGACAAAAAAGAAATACTTGCAACAATCAATGCTCTCATTCTTTTTATCTTTCTTGTTCTCATTTTTTTCCACGCTCTCCTTCTTATTAGGTATCTACTAAGAATGTAGATATTAATTCTTTTGTAACAAAGTAATAATGATGCATGAGAGTATTCTAACATAAATGGACTTACACTCGCTGGGCTTAGGATCTATGGGGCATACTTACCTCTTGCGTATGTGGGAATAAAGTTGTGCCTTTACTATTAGTTATAGCTTTTAATACAACGGTAAACGTTTGACCCACCATTTGGTATCAGAGCGAGGTTATGTGTTCGAGTCGCTGGAGTAGCTATTTAGGTGGGGTTAATGATTCATGAGAGCATATTCTAACCTAAATGGGTCGAGGCTCGATGAGCTTGGGCTCCATGGGGCAGACTCACCTCTTATGTATATGAGAATAAAGTTGTGCCTTTACAATCAGCTATAACTTTTGGTACAACGGTAAGCACTTGACCCATCAAAACATTTACACTCGAAGTATATATTTACTTGGAATCAAATCAACAGAGCACATCATTTGTCTCTCATAATATCAGAGAACACACATATACGCACATTCATATACATATATACACATATTGTCAAGCATATATACATATATATACACAAACTCATACACACATGTATACACATAATCACACACACATATATAAAAATTGACATACACTTACATACATAAAAATTCATATATACACACACTAGTGCATATATATTTAAGTAAATACAAATTTGCACACACACACACATACACACATTCATGAAAATATATATACATATACATACCACGTTTGGAGGTTGGAGATCGAGAGGGACGGATCGAGAGAGATTTAGGAGTTTGATTTTGAGAGAGGTGGTGTCGTAAGATCATGAAGGTAAGGAAATAAAGTGGGTTTGAGTAATGCAATTGTATCTTAGACATTTTAATTTATAATATTTTATAAATAAGACTAATTAATTGACATAAAAGTTTATAAGACTTAATTAAAAATTGACCAAATAAATATAACCAATGGCCTATTTGATCTCACAACTTGACATAGTTTGTAATGGAAAATATGAAATCTTTTGGATTTTTCATCGTTTTGGAATGTTTGATAGTCTTAATTTGTTATGTCAATTTTTTTTTTCAAATTACACTAAAGCACCACATACCAATGCACATTTTGATAATTTTCCTTGACAAAGTTTTCTTTAGTGTGACGGAGACTAAAGTTTTATGAAAAATTTTGCAATGACAAAATTTTCAACCCATGCTATCGAACACGTTCTAATATAAAATAAACCCAATTTTTTTTTTCTTTTGAAACTAGGGTGGACACAAATATTTATGATACATTCTTGTAGGAACATGGCTTATAATTTCAATTTTGGGCTTCATCCTAGGAATTTTTGGGGCAAATTTAGTGCTTCGTCGTAATGTCACCCTAAAAGGATTAGTCACGCTATCATCCAAATCGACAATGGTATAATGTAATTAAATTGAGTAATAAGTTACATATAATTATGGGTTAGTTTCATTTACTTGATCAAATGTGCACAATACCTATTGATTTTTCTTTAATGCAACAAGTCCATTTTCTTAAGAACACAAATATGTTTAGAAAATTTTACCCCTCATCCATACCAGTTAAAAATTCATTTACTCTCTCTAAAAATAAACACATATATACCCCCCCTTCTCTCTCTCTCTCTAACAGCCTCACCCCACCTCGTCCTTCACCCCCGCGGAAGAAGCATTTCTCCTATTGGAGCCTCGCCGAAGTAGCTCCCTGTCTCTCTTCACCTTCATCATTCTCTCTCTCTTCATCTGTCTCACTTTCACTTTCTTATATTTATTGATATGTGCCAGCAGCACCGTCGCGTGAGTAGGGGAAGAAGGGAGAATGCCGGTAAAAATGATTTTTTTTACAGAAATATATAATATATCTTTTTTTCCATAAAAATATTGAATATTAATCTTGGTTGATAGATCTTGATGAGTAGATTCGAAGTATATTAATTTTATGAATTTTGGATTTGTATATTATAAGTTATGAACTTTTAAAGATGAGTGCTTCTAGAGCGACTCTTATCCGACTCTCTCCATTTTGGCCCACTGAAGGACAAAAAAAAAGTAAAACTTGATTTTTTTTAATAAAAACTAAAAATTTGTATTTTCCATAAAAACTGTTATTAATAAAAATATGAAAAATAATTTTTTAAAAGTTGGCTCGGACCAACATTATCGCGATTGATTGGTTAGTGTCGCTTGCGCGGAATCACATCATCATTGCGATTAGGTTAGTGTTGCTGGCGCGGACCCACGTCATTTAATGAGTTTTTTTTTTAAATGGCTTTTATTGAAAATACAAATTTTTAATAAAAAAAAAAATTAAAAACGTTGAAATGTTTTTTTTTGTTTTTAAAATAGTTATAAAAATTTAAAAACATTTTAAAAAGCAGTTTTTATTGAAAAACAGTTTTTTTTAAGAAAAACAGTTTTTTTTAAGAAAAACTGTATTTTTTAATTTGTTTTTAATAGATATATGAAAAATTATTTTTTAAACACTGGCGCGGACTCACACTATCGCGATTGGTTAGTGCTGCTCGCGCGGACACACATCATTTAGACTATATTTTAAAAAAAATGGCATTTATTGAAAATAAAAAATTTCCATAAAAGTCATTTAAAAAAAATATAGTAAAATATTTTTTTTTAAACAGTTATAAATAGTTAAAAACACTTTTTTTTAAAACTATTTTTAAAAAAGTACTTTTATTGAAAATACAAAGGCCTCAGTTACATAGTATTCTACTTGGGTGCCCTCAGCTATTTCATTTATTTCAATCAGACTCTATACTAAGATTATTCTTTGGTTTGGACTTTGTTATTTGTTTTGGAGCCAACGGATTTTATTTGGCATTGGTTTACATTTATCTTGTGATTCATTAGTTATTATTGCATGGATTGGGTTATATTATTTATTCTCGTTGTTGTTGTCATTTAAAAAAAAGATAAAATTTGACACTGACTTTTTAAATTCTAGGTGGTTAGTATAAAATAAAAAGTTTTAGATAGTGATACTAAGAATGAACCATATGTAAATCTTATTTTAATTTGATAAATGCCTGATCACCCGGTATTTAATTAGGCGGGATGTCACAACCACCTTAGAAACTAATTATGAATAAGCATATGAATAATTAAAAAGCAAAAGAAGAGGATAAATAAAACTGAAAGTACATATTTTCTATGAATAAAAATATTTACTATCATAAGAACAAGACGAATAAGTAAAAAATGACTAAAACAAAAATTATAATAAATGTTTTATTTTTATTTTTACATTCACAACAAGCCTTTTAAGAAAAGGTGGAGAAATAAGAGAGCAATTGATCCATAATAAATATCTCATGTGAGTGCAAATAGTTAATATTGCAATAAAAATAACTCACATTAAAGATTTACTACAATTATAAATATACGCTATGACAAAAACAAATACTTACAGCAATCATTGTTCTCATTCCTTTTTTTCTCTCTTGTTCTCATTGTTTCATGCTCTCTTTCTTAGTAAGTATCTATTATTATTGTAGATATTCATTCTTTTACAATAGTAGAGGCATGGTCGTATTCTAACCTAAATGGGCCTAGGCTCGCCGGGCTTGGTCTCCATGGGGCATACTCACTTCTTGTGTATATGGGAATAAAGTTGCGTTTTTACTATCAGTTATAGTTTTTTGTACAATGGTAAATACTTGACCTATCATTTGGTATCAGGGCAAGGTCGCGGGTTTGAGTCGCATGAGTGGCAACCTATTTAGATGGGGAGAATTATGCATAGGCATATTCTAACCCAAATGAGCCGAGGTTTGATGAGTTTGGGCTTCATGGGATAGACTCACCTCTTGCGTATATGCGAATAAAGTTGTGCCTTTACTATCAGCTATAGATTTGGGTACAATGATAAGCTCTTGATCCATTAAGATATTTGCACTCTGAGTAAATATTTACTTGGAATCAAATTAGTAGAGCACATCACATGTCTCTCATAATATCAGAGAACACACATATACACAAGCTCACACATATATAAACACACATTCATATAGGTATGTGCACATATTCACAAATAATCACACACACACACACACACACACATACAAATTAACATATAATTGCATATATATAAAATCATATATACACATACTAGTGCATATATATCCACATAAATATAAAGTTTCACACACGTGTATACAAATTTATGAACATATATACACATGTACATACTAGGTTTGGCGATCGAGACGGACAGATCGACGGAGATTGGGAGTTTGATTTTCGTGGTGTGGTAAGAACATGGATGTGACAACCCGTATATAATTATGATAAATTATATTTAAATCATACTTATCTTATGTGATATGAATAATGTGTTATTAGTATATCTAATGTTAATTGATTATGGTTAGTATAATTCTACTTTCATAAATCATGAAATGTCGAATTATTTACGAACACAAGATTGGTTATTTTCGGTAGAAATGTTCCTGTTTAAGACTAGTTTTGACCCTTATAACATTACAATTGACTTGAGGTGAAAACTACATAGTTGTATACATGTGAGTTAGGGTGGTAACACAACAAATGTTGCATCAAACGGATGTTTGAGTAAGATGTTAGGCCAAAATTACGAACAAGGGGCAAATCTGTCAATTCCCTTAAGTGGTAAATTGTCTTTTATTAAACCAAATGTTTTAATTTGATTGGATGGATTGGGAGGCAGCCTTGGCCGACTTAAAACTCTTCTTCTAACATATTTCTTCAGCCAGTTTAAACCTAAGTTCAGTTTTAAGGGTTTTTCGCTTGAGGAAAGAGAAAGTAAAAGTTAAGGAAGAAAGGGTTTCATTAAAAGCTAGGAAAAGAATTCCAAGAAAATTCTTAAGGTGTTTTCAAGGTAAAATTATGTGTTAATATTATTTTAATCTTCTATTATACTTATTTCAAAGTATATAAATCATGAAGTATTGATTAAAATTCCATCCTCCTTTGTGATAATATGTATTGGTTCATATGTGAGATAAGTGGTGTTATAGGTCATATTGCTTTGTATTGAAACCCTTTGTATTCAAAATTGCAAACCTCTTTGTGTGATTACTGGAATTCAGAAATTCCAATTTGATATGAAAATAGACTCATATATTCATATCATATCCGAAAGCCAAAGTGATGGTTGCAAGTTGGTATATAGTTGCTATTTGTATATTTCATTTCGGTATGCCCTGAGTTTGGTCAAGCTTTTGAGATAGCAAATGAAGTCCAAATATTATGAAACTTTAATTCTGTACTATTTAGTATGTGTACTGAAAGTTTGTTGAAAATCAAGTAAAGTTATGCTGGAGAAAAATTATGAAAATTCTTGGAAGTTGAAGAAACAATAGAGGAGCTTGTAGGACAGACTTCTTGTGTTGTAAAGAAATAGTCATAACTTGCCCTAGGGAGCTTGAAAAATTACACCGTCACTTGTTATGGAAAGTGTATTCATATGTGTTTTCATATTGATAAGGTTGAACACCTGTATATGTGCAATTATTGAATATGGAAAGGTTAAGTATGGAGGACAATAATTTCAGGCCATACTATATATCCCATGAAAGAATATTTTTATTTGCTCCTTCCCAAGGGTATTTTGAGTACATGTTTCATGTGTATATATATTCAAAAGTATACTTTTATTTTTACTTGAGTTTAGTTATAAATTCCTTACGAGGTAGTTTCTAGGGTTGAATGTTCATGACATTATCAACATATATATCATCGTTTCGTATTTACATATGTTTCATGGAATATGACTTGAGTAGAATCATATTGTGGTTGTGTACTCATTTAAAATTATATAATTATATTAAGATAATACTTATGATTGAGTTTCAATACTGATTTAGTTGTATTAACAGGTGTAAGGTCAAATCAACCAAGTTCAGCTCCACCCGAGGGAAATGTGAATACATAGTTGACAACACAAGGTGAGTGTACTTACTGAGTTGACTTGGGATATGATGCGTATGTATTATATATTGAGATGATATGGCTTATTAAAAGTCAATAGTTGTTAAGATGTTATGGCTTGTTAAAAGTTAAGAGATGTTGAGATGTTATGGCTTATTAAAAGCCAAGATATGTTGAGTTGCTATGCAATTCAGGAGATGTTAGGTTATTAAAACATATGGATATGATTATTGCTCACGGCAGGAGATGTGGGGTTTATTAACTCTGGATATGTATATGGCCTAATTTGTCACAAAGATGTATATATTGATATGTTGAGATTTTAATATAGTACTTTTACTATAGATAGCTGTAGTACATTCACTGAGTTTTTAAACTCATGGTTTTATATGTTTACATTTTTAGGTTTTCCAGCTGCCACTGCCAGGTCTAGGAGGTTGAGTAAATAGAAGTAGGGTCTTGTTAGTTTGTTTTATACACTGTACTAGTTGTAAGTAAGTTAAATGATATGTGATTTCTGTTGAAATTATGTTTCCTTAAAACGATTGAATTTTTAGTATTCCGCATTTTAACCTTGAAGTTGTTTCAATATGTATTACTAAAATAATAAATAAATTATAATTGTGGTTTGTAAACTATTTAGTTAATTATATCCTAATGGGGTTAGGGGGTGACAACTTAGTATCAGAGCTTTAGGTTTTTATATTCTGGGGTTAGAGAGTCTAGATATGGCAGTGGCAGAAATAGCGTTGTGTGGGTCATTTATATTAATTTGTGAGAAATACTAACCATTATGTTAGAAATAAATGTTGTATTCTTGTTTCTATAATTGTAGTTTATGACAGATAGTAAGCTATGGAAGGAGCAAATGTTCATGAGAGGGTGGATGAGGAGTCTTCAAATACAGTTAACCAACAAAATCCAAATAATGTAGAGGGGGCTCCTGAACAACTTACAGATATGCAAAAAATGGCTCGTGCCATGACTTTAATGGCAGAACAACAAAACATGTTTATGACGCAAATAGCAGAACAACAAGACAAGTACTTGGAGGAGCAGACTTTGGCCAGAAGAGAAAGGGAAGTACAACGAGAGGAGAAGAATACTCTGTACGAGAAGTTTATCAAATTGAGCCCCCCAGCATTCTCAGGTTCTGCAGATCCTTTAGAAGTTGAGGCTTGGGTTAGAGACACATAAACTATCTTCGGGGTGATGAATGTACCTGGCGCGCAGAAGGTAATTTTGGCTACTTTCATGTTAAAGGGCGAAGCTAAATATTGGTGGGAGTCTTCCAAACATTTATTGCTTACTCCAGAGGGAGGTGAGGTAATTACTTGGGATTCCTTTATTAAAGCCTTATATGAAAAGTATTTTCCTCGCATGTATCGGAAGAAAAAAGAGAGAGAATTTTTATCATTGACTCAGGGGAATATGTCATCCAGGGAGTATGAAACTAAATTTATATCTTTGTCTCGATTTTCATTACGTTTCTTACACAGTGAGGAGGACAAATGCACCAGATTTAAGGATGGGTTGAATTTGGTTATCAAGTCTAGACTCACTGCACTTGAAATGATAGATTATACTTCTTTAGTTAACAAAGCTATGATGGTTGAAGGAGATGTTAACGATGCAATAAAGAATAGGGAACACGGGGGAAAGAGGAGTAGATTTGATCCATCTCAGCAAAAGGAAGGCAATGTAGAATACTCAAAAAGATTTCAGCGCGGTAGAGGGACTGAAAATTATGTTCAGAATAGGACACCAAGTAGTTTTAGGGGTGCAGGATCGATGGGCCAACAGAATAGACAGCAGGAGAATGATAATGGGCAGTCTAAGCCTGTTACATGATATTTTTGCAAAGCTGAGGGCCATATCAATCCAGATTGTCCCAAGTTAACGGGGGTAGAGTGTTATCACTGTCATCAAATTGGTCATACCAAAAATAACTGTCCTATGCTACTGGGAGGGATTCAATCAGCTACTACTAGTCGAGGCTCATCACCTAGAGGCACAGGGAGAGGAGGAGGTAGAGGACAGGCTAGTGGATCCAGGGCTCCGGGAAGGATATTTTTTATGACCTTACAGGATGCTCCAGAGGTGGTGACAGGTACATTTTCTGTCATGAACAAACATGCTTACATGCTTATTGATCCAGGTTCTACTCATTCATTTGTAGCACTATCATTTACCATGCATTTGGATAGACCATGTTCTTATCTAGATTGTGGTTTATATATTTCTACACCTATGGGGGATGTAATTTTAGTGGAGCTTGTGTATAAAAATTGTGTATTGTATATGGGGGAGAGGGAGTGGACTATTGATTTAATTCCACTAGATATTCGAGATTTTAATATTATCTTGGGTATGGACTGGTTATCTTCCTAGCATGCGTCAATTGACTATTTTCGTAAGGAGGTTACATTTAATATGCCGGGGGAGGAAGAATTCAAATTTACTGGGGAAAGAAATGTGGTTTCGAACTATCTTATTTCAGCCCTTCGGGAGAGAAAATTGTTAAATAAGGGTTGTCAAGGCTTTTTAGCATATATTGTGGATACAAATAGGGAATTGCAAAAATTAGAAGATATCCTAGTCGTTAAGGATTTTGCAGATGTGTTCCCAGATGAATTACCAGGATTTCCACCTAGCAGAGAGGTAGAGTTTACTATCGATTTAGTGCCTGGTACAACTCCAATTTCTATTTCTCCATATAGAATGGCACCTGTGGAACTAAAGGAGTTAAAGGTTCAACTGCAAGATTTTCTAGATAGAGGTTTTATTCGACCCAGTGTATCACCATGGGGCGCTCCAGTATTATTTGTGAAGAAGAAAGATGGCACCATGCGACTTTGCATTGATTATCGACAGTTGAACAAGGTGACTATTCGAAATAAATATCCATTGCCTCGTATTGATGATTTGTTTGATCAATTACAGGGTGCTAAAGTGTTTTTAAAAATTGATTTGAGATCGGGTTATCATCAATTAAGGGTGAGAGATTGTGGCATTTCTAAGACAGCTTTTCGTTCTTGCTATGGTCATTATGAATTTTTGGTAATGCCATTTGGGTTAACAAATGCTCCTGCGGTGTTTATGGATTTAATGAATCGAGTATTTCATCCTTTCATAGATTCGTTTGTGATTATCAGTATCGATGATGTTTTGATATACTCACCTAGCCAAGAGAAACATGAGAAGCATTTAAGAGTTGTATTGCAAGTTTTGTGAGATAGTCAATTATTTGCGAAGTTTAGCAAATGTGAGTTTTGGTTAAATCAGGTAGTATCTCTGGGGCATGTTGTTTCGGGAGATGGAATTTATGTTGACCCTAAGAAGGTAGAGGTAATTGTGAAATGGGAAAGACCGAGGAATGTAACGGAGATAAGAAGTTTCCTAGGATTGGTTGGATATTATAGAAGATTCATAAAGGGGTTTTCATCTATAGCCTTGCCGTTGACTAAATTGACCCGAAAGGAAGTGAAATTTGTGTGGAGTGATGAATGTCAGCACAACTTTGAAAAGTTAAAAAATAGGCTAGTATCAACTCTAGTTCTCACTGTTCCATCCAGTGGAGAAGGTTTTATGATTTATACTGACGCTTCACATCAGGGTCTGGGTTGTGTTTTCATGCAACATGGAAAGGTAATTTCTTATGCATCTAGACAGTTAAAGACGCATGAACATAATTATACTACACACGATTTAGAACTTGCGGCTATTGTTTTTGCCTTGAAATTATGGAGACATCATTTTTATGGAGAGACGTGTGAAATTTTCACTGACCATAAAAGTTTGAAGTATTTATTTACACAGAGAGACTTAAATTTGAGACAAATACATTGGATGGAGTTAATTAAAGATTATGATTGTACCATTCACCATCATCCTAGGAGGGCCAATTTTGTTGCAGATGCTCTGACTCGAAAGTCATTGGGGGATGTTATCTTGTATTCAATGTCCACGGGTTGACAATATTATGAAATTAAGACTGATAGGAGTCGAGTTGAACTTATCTAAAACGGGGGCGTTATTTGCACACGTTATAGTGAGACCTTTACTGGCAGAACGCATACGAAATTTGCAAGTCAGTGATCCATTCCTTGAAAAGAAGAAATGAGAAATACTGGAGGGTAAAGAGAGTGAATTTGAAATTAAGAAGGACGAATCGTTATGTTATAAAAACAGAATTTGTGTACCGAATGATCCGTCCTTAAAGAATGATATATTGGACGAGGCACATAGTTCTATTTACTCTATGCATCCTGGGGTACCAAAATGTACAGAGATTTGAAAGAGTATTACTGGTGGAATAATATGAAACGTGAGATTGCAGAATTTGTAGCTAATGTTTAGTATGCTAGCAAGTGAAGGCGGAGCATCAAAATCCGACAGGATTATTGCAGTCATTGCCTATTCCAGAATGGAAGTGGGAACATATAACGATGGATTTTATTGTAGGATTACCATGATCTCCAAAGGGGCATGATTCTATTTGGGTGATTGTAGATCGATTGATAAAGTCAGCTCATTTTCTTCTAGTTAAGACGACCTACACTATTGACAAATATGCACGTATGTACGTTGATGAGATTATCCGTTTACATGGGGCACCAGTGTCAATTGTATCAGATAGAGATCCAACGTTCACTTCTAAGTTTTGGCCTCGTTTACAGAATGCCATGGGCATAAGTTTGAAGTTCAGCACTGCATTTCATCCACAAACCGATGGGCAATCTGAAAGGACGATTCAAATATTAGAAGACATGTTACGAGCTTGTGTATTTGACTTCAAGGGTAGTTGGGATGATCATTTGCCATTGATGGAATTCTCGTATAATAATAGTTATCAGTCCACCATTGGTATGGCTCCGTATGAAGCTTTATATGGGAGGAGATGTAGAACGCCTTTATGTTGGGATGAAGTAGGTGAAAGAAAACTTTTGGGTCCTGAATTGATAGATATGACAACTGAAAAGATCAAAATGATTCGGGAACGGATAAAGATAGCGCAAAGCAGACAGAAATTTTATGCAGATAAGAGGAGGTATTCATTGGAATTTCAGAAAGGGGATTTTGTATTCCTACGTATTTCACCGTGGAAAGGCTTTATGAAATTTGGAAAGAAGGGAAAACTAAGTCCAAGATACATTGGACCATATGAAGTGTTGGAAAGAATTGGAACCCTGGCATATAGATTAGCATTACCTCCTGAGTTATCTCATTTGCATGACGTGTTCCATGTATCGATGCTTCATAAGTATTTGGCAGATCCATCTCATCAACTGAAAACACAACCTATTGAACTGAAAGAAGACTTGTCGTACATCGAGGAACCGACGGAAATTCTTGATCGTAAGGAGCAAGTATTGAGGAATAAAGTGATTCCCTTAGTTAAAGTTATATGGATGAGCCATGGAATTAAAGAAGAAACTTGGGAAACGGAGGATATCATGAAGAAACAGTATCCCCATTTGTTTGGTAAGTGACATTCGTATTAAATTTCGGGGACGAAATTTTCTAACGGGGGGAGGTTGTGACAACCAGTATATAATTATGATAAATTATATTTAAATCATACTTATCTTATGTGATATGAATAATGTGTTATTAGTATATCTAATGTTAAGTGATTATGGTTAGTATAGTTCTACTTTCATAAATCATGAAATGTCGAATTATTTACGAACACAAGATTGGTTATTTTCGATAGAAATGTTCCTGTTTAAGACTAGTTTTGACCCTTATAACATTACAATTGACTTGAGGTGAAAACTATATAGTTGTATACATGTGAGTTAGGGTGGTAACACAACAAGCGTTTCATCAAACGGATGTTTGAGTAAGAAGTTAGGCCAAAATTACGAACAAGGGGCAAATCTGTCAATTCCCTTAAGTGGTAAATTGTCTTTTATTAAACCAAATGTTTTAATTTGATTGGATGGATTGGGAGGCAGCCTTGGCCGACTTAAAACTCTTCTTCTAACATATTTCTTCATCCAATTTAAGCCTAACTTCAGTTTTAAGGGTTTTTGGCTTGAGGAAAGAGAAAGTAGAAGTTAAGGAAGAAAGGGTTTCATTAAAAGCTAGGAAAATAATTCAAAGAAAATTCTTAAGGTGTTTCCGAGGTAAAATTATGTGTTAATGTTGTTTAAATCTTCTATTATATTTATTTCAAAGTATATAAATCGTGAAGTATTGATTAAAATTCCATCCTCCTTTGTGATAATATGTATTGGTTTATATGTGAGATAAGTGGTGGTCATATTGCTTTGTATTGAAATCCTTTGTATTCAAATTTGCATACCTCTTTGTGTGCTTACTGGAATTCAGAAATTCCAATTGGATATGAAAATAGACTCATATATTCATATCATATCCGAAAATTAGAATTTAACACCTTATGGTTAGGCCTTAGTAATGGTTGCAAGTTGGTATATAGTTGCTGTTTGTATATTTCATTTCGGTATGCCCTGAGTTTGGTCAAGCTTTTGAGATAGCAAATGAAGTCCAAATATTATGAAAGTTTAATTTTGTACTATTCAGTATGTGTACTGAAAGTGTGTTGAAAATCATGTAAAGTTATTGCTGGAGAAAAATTATGAAAATTCTTGGAAGTTGAAGAAACAATAGAGGAGCTTGTAGGACAGATTTCTTGTGTTGTAAAGAAATAGTCATAACTTGCCCTAGGGAGCTTGAAAAATTACACCGTCACTTGTTATGGAAAGTGTATTCATATATGTTTTCATATTGATAAGGTTGGACACCTGTATATGTGCAATTAATGAATATGGAAAGGTTAAGTATGGAGGACAATAATTTCAGGCCATACTGGATATCCCATGAAAGAATATTTCTATCTTCTCCTTCCCAAGGGTATTTTGAGTACATGTTTCATGTGTATATATATTCAAAAGTATACTTTTATGTTTACTTGAGTTTAGTTATAAATTCCTTACGAGGTAGTTTCTAGGGTTGAATGTTCATGACCTTATCAACATATATACCATCGTTTCGTATTTACATATGTTTCATAGAATATGACTTGAGTAGAATCATATTGCGGTTGTGTACTCATTTAAAATTACATAATTATATTAAGATAATACTTATGATTGAGTTTCAATACTGATTTAGTTGTATTAACAGGTGTAAGGTCAAATCAACCAAGTTCAGCTCCACCCGAGGGAAACGTAAATACATAATTGACAACACAAGGTGAGTGTACTTACTGAGTTGATTTGGGATATGATGTGTATGTATTATATATTGAGATGATATGGATTATTAAAAGACATGATATGTTAAGATGTTATGGCTTGTTAAAATCCAAGAGATGTTGAGATGTTATGACTTATTTAAAGCCAAGATATGTTGAGTTGCTATGCAATTCAGGAGATGTTAGGTTATTAAAACCTATGGATATGATTATTGCCTACGGACAGGAGATGTGGGGTTTATTAACTCCGGATATGTATATGGCCTAATTTGGCACAGAGATGTATATATTGATATGTTGAGATGTTAATATAGTACTTTTACTATAGATAGCTGTAGTACATTCACTGAGTTTTTAAACTCGTGGTTTTATTTGTTTACATTTTCAGGTTTTCCAGCTGCCACTACCAGGTCTAGGAGGTTGAGTAAATAGAAGTAGGGTCTTGTTAGTTTGTTTTATACACTGTACTAGTTGTAACTTGTAAGTAAGATAAATGATATGTGAGTTCTGTTGAAATTATGTTTCCTCAAAACGATTGGATTTTTTGTATTCTGCATTTTAACCTTGAAGTTGTTTCAATATGTATTACTAAAATAATAAATAAATTATAGTTGTAGTTTGTAAACTATTTAGTTAATTATATCCTAATGGGGTTAGGGGGTGACAATGGAGGTGAGGAAATGAAGTGGGTTAGGGTGATGCAGGGGTATCCTAGACATTTGAATTTATAATATTTTATAAATAAGTCTAATTAACTGACATAAAAGCCGATAAGACTTAATTAAGAACCGACCAAATAAATATAATTAATGGATTATTTGATATCACAAGTTGACACAATTTATCATCCCATATATGAGATCTTTTGGATTTTTCATATTTTTGGCATGTTTGATACTCTTAATTTGTCATGCCTTTTTTTTCAATTTACACTAAAGCACGACATACCAATGCACATTTTAATACTTTTCCTTGACAAAATTTTCTTTTCAAATTTTGCGATGATAAAATTTTCATTTCATGCTATCAAACATGTCTTAATATAAAATAAACCCTATTGTTTCTTTTGAAACGCGGGTGCAAAGAAATATTTATGATACATTCTTGAAGGAACATGACTTATATTTTCAATTTCATGCTTCCTTCTAGGAGTTTTTTTTGCAAATTTAGTGCTTTGCCGTAATATTACCCTAAAAGGATTAGTCACACTATCATCCAAATTGAAAATTTTATGATGCAATTAAAAGGAATACTAAATTAAGCATAATTATGGGTTAATCTCATTTACTTGGTCAAATGTACAAAGTATATTGACTTTTCTTTAATGCAGCAAATCCATTTTCTTAAAAATATAGACATGTTTAGATAATTGTACTCCTCATTAATATATTCATTATAAACCCATTTAGTCTCTCTAAAAATAAACCCACATACCTCTCTCTCTCTCTCTCTCTCTCTCTCTCACACACACACACACACACATATACAAGCAACCCCACCCTACTCCACCCCAGTCGAAGAAGCATCTTCCTTGTCAGAAATTCGTCGGAGCAGCTCTCTCTCTCTCTCTCTCTGTTTGTCTTTCCTTTTTTATATTTATTGGTTCTAGCGACATCATCGTGTAAGCAAGAGAAGAAGGGAGAACATCGATAAATATGATTGTTACAGAAATAGATAATTTATCTATTTTTAGGGAAAAATCAACAACTTCCAAAAAATGCCCTGAATGGAATATTTGAAATAAGTAACTTACTTAAAAAAGACACTCGAACAATAAGTTTACTCGTTTAATTTTTTTTAATAAAATGAAATATCTAATATATATATATTTTTTGATAGATCTTGAAAAACAATTTGAAAAATACAATTTTTACAAATATTATAAATGTAAATATGAAGTTCAGAATTTTTAAAGTTTACAAATTATAAAAAATTAATTAAAACAAATAATATTAATTTTAGAGGACTGATTAACAAGTTAATGGATGAACGTAAAGTATCTCATTATCTCTCTCTTTAAATTAAGATGAGAAAGCTTCTTCATGGTTTTTACCGACAAAAGAAAAGATAGACAAAAACAAAAACTTTCCATATAACATATTAAGACAAAAAAGGTATCTCCCTTACCAAACAAAACGCCATCGTAATCATCATCATCTTCCTAACAAACCTTCTTCACCATTTCCGCACCTTTCTGGAAGAAGAAAAAAAAGAAACAAAGATTGTATACAGCTCTCCATATTCCCTAATGGTAACATCAAAACCAATAACTAATAATTAGGTGTGATACTGATCTTCCATATGTAAAACACTATAGACGGTAGCTAGTACAAGTTGATGATAACTTATTAAACAACAACAACAACAACAAAGAAAAGAAAAACAAGGAGATGGGTTCTGGCAAGGGAAATCATGACCATTGATCCTTGGAGAGCTGTTGATGAAGAGTGGTCAGTCTGATGAGGGGGCTTTCTGTAATAATACGGATACCAAGGGACCACGGGATCCGGAGGGGGGGGTGCAACCTTAACAAAATAAGGTGGTGGAGGGTAATTTGGTAAATATGCAGTAGGGGGATATATGAAAGCTGGAGGAGGGTAAGACACTGTTTGGGAGGGAGGAGGATAACACGGGTACTGGCACTCTGTTTGAGATGAAATCATTGCCGGAGAATTTAAGAGTACTGAGAGGAAGAGGAAGGTAGAGACCATCCGGTAGGGCATTGAGGCCATCTTATGATATTATTAAACAACAAAGGAGGTGTCAAACAATGGTTAATGTGGGGGGTGACTCAAAAAGAAAGGGACACCTTTTTTTGTTAACATTTTTATTATATTTATAGTACATATAAATGATTTTATTATATAAAGTTATTTAATATTAAAAAAGCCCTTCTATCATTTTAAACTATAATTTCTTTTTTATCATCTTCATTTTTAGGACGATCACTTTTTTTTTTTTATAAAAAAAAGTTCCTATTTTAATTGCTCTTAATTAAAGTTCTTTATTTTTGTAAGGAAATAACTTTTTAACTTTTTCATTATATCTCTAGGACACACAATAATTTTGTAATAAAATTAATCCCTAAAATTAATTAATAAAAAATATTATTTTACCATCTTAAAATACAATAGTTTTATGAAATTCAAAATTTATATATATAAAAGTAGTCCCCATTTATTTACCCTCAATTAAAAAATTTATTTAAAAATAACAATTTATCATTTTTTGGAAAAATACAAATTTAACTATGAAGTTTGGGGTGATTTTCGAATTTGGACCCGATATTTCAAAAGTTGTAATGTTAACCTTGAATTTTAAAAATAGATTCATTTGGACCTAGGCCTGTCAATGGGCCGGGTCTGGTCCCGAACCCGATCCTTATAATAAGGTCTGAGCATATATTTTTGGACCCGAGGCCCGAAGACCCAAATACCCGAAGACATGTTTATTAAATGGGTAGAGTCTGGATATTATACAAGACCCGGACCCAAAGATCCGACCCGGATTCTACATTATTATGTTTTAAATATATATACATATACTATAAATTTATATATATTTATAAATATATCTTATCAATATAACATGTAAGTAATATATATAAAAATATACATTTATGTATATAATAAATATAAGTAATATATGTTTTATTTATACTAATAATATTCTATAATACATTACAAAATATTTTAATTTAAGATTAAAAAATAAAGAAGGGAGATAATATAAAATAAATGTATATATTTGGTCAGACCCGAACCCGAGACCCGAACGGATCCCGGTCTGGATCCAATATTGTAGACCCGATAAAGACCCGAACCTGAACCCGAACCCGATGAAGACCCGATTACACGGATCTGGATCTCCCTAAACCCGACCCGGATCCAACCCGTTGACAGGCCTCCGTTATATTTGTCGTTAAAAATTGTAACCGATGTGTTGACTCAATGTCGTATGTGTCAAAAGCATTATGTGGTCCAATAAGAGTTTGACATGTAGCACCTCTTAAATAATATCTTTTAAGAATAAAAGAAAAATTAATAAACTAAAAATAAGTAACATATGTAATAAATATAAAGAAAAAAGAACCCAAACAATTAGCTCTCACACATACCCACCCGATCTTTCCCTCCCCACACATCCCCCTCCCACCAACGTCACCCTCCCCGCCCCTTATTCGACTGCACGAGCGCACGCGCACGTACACACGCACACACACACACACCGACTCTCGCATTTTCTGTCAATAAAGGATTTCTCTTGCTCTCTTTGAATGTCTCTTTCTGCTTCTCTCTACATATATATGCATATCCACGTGTATATATATACACGATTTTTTTTATATATACATGGATCGATGTATATATACACAAAGCTGTGTAGATATACAATGATTCATGTATATATACACAAATCGTGTATATATATACATATATATACATAAATAATGTATATATGTGGATATGTAGTTGGGTATTATGTGTGTGTTCTCAGTGGATATGTGTATATATTATGATCATGTATGTGCATGTATATGTATGGATGTTTTGGTTTATATGTTTGTATATACAAGGCTAATTACACTGCATGCTCAAAATTTTAGTATTGTACTGTAAAATAAGTTTGTTGTATTAATTTTACAGTGAAAAAATTCAAATATAATTTTGTAAACTCATAACGATAAAGTGTTGAGAGCAAGATGATAAAAAGTGGTATAATGGTATTACATCTAAAACATCAAAAATCAAGTAGAAAAAAAATTGACGATGCAAAATTAATCTTGCACTTTGGCGAAGGAGTAATTGTGGCAGAGTTTTGATGACAAGAAGTTCGATGGCATTTTTAGTCCAATACTTGAAAATAAAATATATTTAGTATTTTTTATAAAATAAAATGGCTAATTCCAATAAAAAAAATAGGAAACTATATTTTGTAACATTCCGTAAATTCAAGGACCATTAATTTAAATATATTTGGGAGAAAAAGAATTTAGTTTATTGGGAGGAATGAAATTCATGTTTTGAAAACAAATTAAATTGAAGGATTTATTTAAATTGGCAAATTGAGATTTAATTGTCCGGATTATTTTGGGTCGTATTTTTTTAGGTAAAAAAAATTGGAGAACATTATAAATTAATTCGGATGGCAATTCTAAGTGCACGGTTGAGTCCGGATGAGTCGAAATAGTTGGAAAAGAGTACCCATGGGTAGTAAATGGGTCTTGCGGTATTTTTAGGCATATTTAAGCGCACATAAGAGTGTTTGGACCCTTTTTATAAAGCCACAAGCCAAAAAATGGGATTGAGTTATTAAACCCTAAAAGTGAGAGGGTGTAGCAGCCATAACACATTTTAGAAAACCCTTATAAAGAGAGAAAGTGGGTGCAAGTGGGAGAAGCCATGGGAGACCAAATCAAGAACAAGTGTGCGGGTTCTTCATCAAATCATCCTCATCTACATTAACGGATTCAGACCCTATGAACCATAAGGCAAGTGGCTAAACTTGCTTTTAAATTAATTACAGATTTCTACTCATATCATAGTGGGTGTGATAATTGGTTTTTGATGGGTAGGGTTAAATTGTAGAACAACTTCTTGAATTTGAAGAAGTCTATGAAATTGGGTAAATTAAACCGTCATTTTAGAAACTGTTTTTCGACATTTTGGTTCCAAAAATCGTGATTCTGTCAACGATGCCTCGTAGAAAATCATGTTTTCAACATTTTGTTCTCTGATATGTTTTCTCCAAAAATAGACTCCAAAATGCTTCAAAACGGCATTTTAAAAATGTGGGGAGATTCGTGGGGCAAATTTTAAGAAATATTATTTTTAGTTATTATTCCGTTGGAGGTTGACTAGATTGGTTGATTGCGATTGTTGTTCTATAATAAGGACATTAGGTCTAAAGCGGAGATTAAGTTTACATAAAGTGAGACAAGTATTGGGGTAATTGAGAAAATAATCCATAAGGGAATTAAGGTTGAAAATGAGTAAATTTAAAACCTTAGATTAATAAGTGTGAAAAATTTATTAAGGAGAATTTGAATAGTAAATTCTAAATATTGTATTTTCGGGCTAAGCGAGTGAGTCCGGGAATATTGATTGAGTGACGCCAAAATAATAAATTCATTAATGAGTGATTAATTAAATTTGTGTCGGGATATTGACTCGGGTAAAATTTTGGGGCTAGTGCTATCAGGGTTTAGGCACGGATTTAGCCGAATAAATTTATTATAGGGGTATATAATAAATTCTGGAATATTCAAAATAAAAAGGATTTTAACCTTATACATGATGAGATTTTGGACCGTAGGAGCGAGTCCGGATAATTTAGATGGGTTACACAACTTGAGTGATAAGTAAATAAATGCGAGAATCATTTAAATATCAAGTTAATATATAGAATTGGGGATGTTAGGCTAGTGTTACGATAATTGTTCACGGGTAGCCTAGATTAATTATATATATTTGTGTGATTTATAAATATTTGTGTGAATAATATTTATAGGAATACATACCCCTCTAGTGCTATCATGGGAGGTTGCGCGATGTGGGTGAATCCCCTAGCTTGAAGAGCAGGGTGAGTATAGTACCAAGGTCATAGCGTTTGTAGTTAGGGATGGGACATCTTGGGTATGATTCAGTCTCATTTTTGAGGGGAACTATGACGGCCTCCGCTGCGTTTATTTTATTTTACTGATTCGGGGAGCTAACCGTGTCAGGGATCCGGGTGGATGAGTATACCTGGAAATGATAACATTTTGGAGAACCTCCAGTGAGTGCCTACACAGGAGGATGGTTATATATATTTACTGCATGTGCGCGAATGTTGTAAATCGTTGATACGTATATATAGTGAGAATAAATATATACGGGTCAAATATATGTTGTGAATTGTATTGATATTATATGACGTGTGCGGATGGTATATGGTTGCAAATGAGAAATGATTAATTAAGTTAATGTGTTAAATAACTTATAAATCGTATATTAAACTTACACGGGCTAGAGTACTGTGACGGGAAGGATATCATCGGGAGCTAGTTACGGGGTAGGTGACTAGGTGGGTTACATAGAAAAGCGTTAAGCGTGCACAATAGTTGATGGGTGAGTCGGTCCTCAAGGGAGTGCAACACTAGCTTAAATATAAAGAGCATTTATGCATTTTGATTTATTACAATTTAATTCACTTGCTAAATATTTGCAAAATACTTTGGGTTCTTACCCTTACTATAAAATATTTTCAAAACACTTTAGGTGTCCAGCCACAGGGATGTTAGAATTGTTCTATTCCAGGGTTACGCAGCTGCGGCATATGTGGATGTTGCAGAATTTTTGTTGCCCAGATTATACTCAAGAGGGGGGGAGGTGAATTGAGTATTTACAAACTTTTAGTCAAATTAAAATTTCAAGAAAATATTTAATTTATAACACTTTGACAAATTTCAAATTAATAAAACTATAAAGAATAAATCCAACAATATCAAATAAATGCAACCAACTAAATTAAACAACTAGAAATACAGATTCTAACACAGTAGGAATATTAAATTAATTTTTGTATTTAAGATTAAGTGATATTCTGAAATTAATTATTTAATTCAAAGATAATTATTTTAACCTTAAAATTAATTAAGTCAAATTTCAGAATTAATTATTCGCAAGTTAGGGTGCTGAAAATATTGACTCAAGCAAGCATGTGCAAATAAATAAATAAAAGTGCGGTAAATAAATGACACCGAAATTTAACATGGTTCGGCTAAATCCCGGCCTACGTCCACGCGCCTAGAGCCCCTGTCTCCTTTGCGCTTCACTAAACCTGATCCACTTGTGGGTAGGATCAAACCACCGCGTACAACTGTTTGCAAGATAACTCCGAGCTTCAAACCCCGTGGCCCACTTGCGGGTAGGAACCAATTACCGGTACAAACCGAAGCTTCAACAAAGCTTCACAAAAAATCTGAATTTTTGTAGTACAAGGTACAATAATGAAACTCCTTAAAATACAATTTGTAATCTGAGTTTCTCCTTCTTTAATGAGACTTCAATAAATGATGTTGAAGTAGGCACAAGTCTTCTTCTTCAATGATTGAGCAGATGATAAAATTAATTGCTCTCTTGAATGTGTAGCTGAGTAGTAAAATAAATGCTCTCAATAATATTTCAAGTCTTGCTCATGTTCTCATTCAAGTATCAGTCTTCAATGCAGCTCTTCAAAGCTTTAAACGTGTCTTCCAAAAACTAGCTATTAGACACATGCATTTTGAGCATTAAATGCTCCTGATTTTGCTGAGATGAGGTAGCTTGAAAATAATCTCCAAATCTGATATGCAAATCTTCATTTTTATTTTCTCCATAAAAATATAGTTGTTAGTAGCATAAGAATGGACATTTGAAAATATGAGACCGAAAGATATATTTCTCAGTATCCTTATTTGTGTTTATTTGAATTTGCAGAATGTTAGTCTATAATAAGGAAAAGAGATATCCAATGTGCAAAAGAAATATTCAATTTCAAAATCACATGGGATGGTACATTGCCTAGCACGAGACATACATACGGAAGTGACCTCAAAGAATATTAAATAATATAACAAAGTATAATACATCATCAACTGCAACAAAAAAAATAGTTGGACAACTCCGGTCAAATCCCAAGTACACTAGGTACTACACTTAATAAATGGGCAAGACCAAAAGTAAAGCTAATTTTCCCAATAGTAAACATATATAAGGTCAAATCATGTACAAGCTATAAACCTAAGGTCAACAGTTAAAAAATCTTATTACAATAGATATGGGTATATATATTAGCTGGCGGATGAATAAAAGAAAACGTGAACATCTTTGTTATATATATAAAAAAAATCTGCACTGATTAGAAATGACGTACGAGGTCCAAGTGCGTGTCTCGAGAAAAATAAAAGCAAAAAAAATCTTGAATAGACACAGGTATGATCAAACCACTCCAAATCGTAAACAGATATAAAGATACAAGTGAGGTCTTTAATATATTATAATATATAAACAGTTCGACGTGCAAGTACAAGGTTATGGCCGAAAGTAAGCCTTCTAGACTGACTTGACTGGTGGAACAAAAGTACACGCATGGGCTCAATCTTTCTACCTACATGTGTACTAGTACACGCTAACTATTGCCTGATAGTGTGGTCAAATCTCTAAGTAACATGTACGGTCATGTACGAAATCTAAGGCAGGTAAGCATCCTAATGTAATCTCAGTTTATAAACTAAAGTGTATACCGTAAAGACAAGCAGGTCATATTCGGCCTAGTGAGAATAAAAAAAACTATTGCAGATCAAATCAAGTCTTTTGGTACAAGTAGAATAGGATGGCTAATGACTAAAGCTTACACTAGCAGATGATAAAACAATTCATAAGGACAAAACCTATGATGGAAAAAGGACCAGAGTTGTTAACATACACACACACACACACACACACACACACACACACACACACACACACACACATATATATATATATATATATATATATATATATATATATATATATCCAAAGCATGGCATGTATGTATAACAGGTATAAAAAAAATGTTATGGGATGCATATACCAACTTCTTTCTTTACATAAATAACATTACAATATTATGGCATGTTCTCATAGTATTACAAAGTCATTCAACCAAATCTTATGTGCGTGGGACAAGATTTAAGAATAGAACAAAGTAGACTACTGTGTGTGTATATATATATATATATATATATATATATATATATATATATATATGTATATATATATATATAAGGTGTAAAAGAAAATGAGTATCATAATATAATAACACCAATAAATGTTTTAACAATTAATGATAATATAGAAAGTATAACATAGTCATTATATAATAATATAGAGAGATAATAAAAAATATTTACATAATCACTTAAAAAATATGTTTGGAATCATCAAAATCAATATATTAATTAAAATTAAAATGACTTTAATTAAACTAATTTAATTAATTAGGGATAAATAACATTTTCGTTAACAATCTCCCCCTTTTTTATGATGACAAACAATGATTCACAATGATCTATAAAATGTGTGAATTAAGCATAAATGAGTGAATCAAACATACTTCTCCCCCTTTTGACATTATCAAAAAGATTTTCCTCATAAATCGAGTGTCAACGGGTAAAGTGCGAAGCTCCCCCTATCAAAAATAATTCGTGCATGGGATATAACCATAAATCGCAAATGGCATAAAAGTTTCAATATGCACATATGTCAACATATATTCATCATAAATATTCATAGCATGTATTTGAATGTGTAGATAGAAAAAAAATATCATCAAATAATGCATAAGAAAAAAAATGATAAATGATAAATGATACCAATTATTGTAGTCACACACTAACCGTGCATTGCACACAATGATTCCTCGGAACAACTTTTTACGCATAAATAAATATCATAACTCAATGTTCTCAAATAATTCAAATACAAGAGATATATCAATTAGCACAATCATCTTTCTCAATAATAAAATTTCAGCATATAAATTTTGAATAGGCGCATATCAAATGTTGTGTAAATCCTCATGATAGAATAAACTTTTAAGCACACAACATGAAACATTTCATAACTCAATGTTTTCAAATAATTTGGAATAAAGCCCACATAAGTTAGAAGATAGCGGCATAAATATAACGATAAAAAATTTCTATTTTTGTTCATGCTTTGCCGTTTTCAAGACATGAACATAAATTCTAGGAATGATCAATAATATTATTAAAAAATATATATAAATTTCATGATCAAGATATAAAACAAACTCGTAGAGATTAATATGTTCGTATCATCAAAATCAATAAATGCAAATTACAATATCAATATGTAGCACATATGACTAGTAAATTTTAAAATGACATTTTCGTTTCAAATAAATATACAATGAAGTCATGAATTAATCTAATATCATTATTCACAAAAAAAAAATATATCAAGATGTAATTAAAAAGATATATGAATTTTCTTATAAAATAATTATCAAAATCAAATGTGTGATAAAACAAAGAATAAAAAAAAATAATAAATATACAAATTTACATGTGAATACTAAATAATCAATCAACACGCTCATGTGTTATAACAAATATCTATGCATGGAAATATATCAATTATGAAATAAATCATTAATAAATATATGATATTAAATTCAAGAAAGGTGTTCCTTACCACCTTACCGATACCAAAGATATATTCAAGAAACTTCTTCCAAGTGTGGCATTTCCAACATTAGGCAATGATACTTGAAACTAGTAATATGACCAAATCATATGCCTTGAAAATCCACATTCCATCTCAAAATGCAACCTACACAACTTTGAAAATTTTCTCTTTTGGTACCAAAATGTGTTAGGTCCATAGGGGGTAGTATACATCTTAGTTACTTTTGGAATCCATGCAAATTTTCTTTTTCTAAATTTATATGGACACAAATCTGAAAAATGTGTGTGTCTACCACAATAAGTGCATAAATAGTTAGGATGACTAGATGAGGCATCAAATTTCAATAAATTGGAATAAGTCTTTTTCTCATTTCCTTCATCATATCCTATACCATTATTATTAAATCAAATCCTTTGTGTCTCAACAATTTTATGAAAATATTCATTTCCTTTTGTAAAAGTATCTAATGATTTCTTTAAATATTCAATCTCCATTTTTAACTCAATATTTTCAATTTCAAGAGTAGTGATAATAACAGATTTTTCCTTTTTCAAAGATTTAATTTCATTTTTCAAAGATTCATTTTCTAATTTCAACTCATCAAAATCATTTGACATAGAATCATATTTAGTTGAAACTAATGAATGAGACTTCTTAAGTTTAATATATCTATTTTTAAGTTCTTCAAAACTTTCACATAATTCATCAAAAACAGTTTGTAAAACTTCATAATCATCAACTTCATCATTATCACTATCACTAGAGTTAGGGTTAGAATGTACCCCATTTTCCATAGCCATGAAACATAGATGAGTAACTTCATTTTCATTCGAATATTCATCGGAAGAGCTTGTGTCGGAGTCACTCCATGTTGTGGCTTTCAATGCCTTCTTCCCTTTCTTATATTTTGGACAATTAGGCTTAATGTGTCCAACTTCATCACAATGATATCATCTTGGTTCAGATTTGGATTGATGATCATCATTGAACACTTTTGAATAATTTTTCCTTTTTCTTTCTTTGGCTTTCTTTTTGGAAATAAGATATTTTTTGAAATCTTTAGCCATTAAGGAAACATCATCATCATCGTCATCTTCACTTTCTACATTTTTGCTTGAAGATTTGAAAGCAATAATTTTGTTTTCTTTAGGTTTCTCTTCTTCAACAAATTCCTTAAGTTCCATCTCATGGGTTATTAAGGAACCCAATAACTCATCAAGAGAGATAGGTCTTTCTCTAATTGCTTCCTTGATAGCTAACTTTTTGGTCATCCAATTCGCCGGTAATGACCTGAGAATTTTGCTCACCATCTCATTGTTAGTATAGGTTTTTCCAAGAGAATTAAGACCATTAATAATATTAGTGAACCTAGTGAACATATCAGAAATAGATTCATCAGATGAACTCATAACTATGAACAAGCATGCTAATTT
Source organism: Sambucus nigra (assembly GCA_949130495.1). Taxonomy (NCBI): domain Eukaryota; kingdom Viridiplantae; phylum Streptophyta; class Magnoliopsida; order Dipsacales; family Adoxaceae; genus Sambucus; species Sambucus nigra. The sequence continues at coordinate 315,413,723 of OX422215.1, read as the reverse complement.
TATCTTCTTTAACTTAACTGGTTCCTTCATATGTGACTTCTAGTCTATCCCAAATTTCTTTAGCAGATTCACAACAACAAATTCTATTATACTCATTTACATCAAGTGCACAATGCAAAATATTCATAGCTTTAGCATTTATTTGAATTTTCCTAATATCAACTTCATTCCATTCATTTTCTTCCTTAGGGACAAAAGCATTATTTTCCATTTTAATAGGAATAAAGGGACCATTCATAACAACTCTCCAAACTTCATAATTATGTGACTGAATAAAATATTTAATTCTATTTTTCCAATAACTATAATCTTTTCCAGAAAATAGAGGAGGTTTAAAAATGGATTGACCTTCACCAAGAGATGTAGTAACATATGCCATTGATCTTTAACTCTAAGATTGTTAAATCTAAAACTAAGAAGAGCACTAGCTCTGATACCAATTGTTGCCCAGATTATACTCAAGAGGGGGGGTGAATTGAGTATTTACAAACTTTTAGTCAAATTAAAATTTCAAGAAAATATTTAATTTATAACACTTTGACAAATTTCAGATTAATAAAACTATAAAGAATAAATCCAACAATATCAAATAAATTCAACCAACTAAATTAAACAACTAGAAATACAGATTCTAACACAGTAGGAATATTAAATTAATTTTTGTATTTAAGATTAAGTGATATTTTGAAATTAATTATTTGATTCAAAGACAATTATTTTAACCTTAAAATTAATTAAGCCAAATTTCAGAATTAATTATTCGCAAGTTAGGGTGCTGAAAATATTGACTCAAGCAAGCATGTGCAAATAAATAAATAAAAGTGCGGTAAATAAAGGACACCGAAATTTAACGTGGTTCGGCTAAATCCCGGCCTACGTCCACGCGCCTAGAGCCCCTGTCTCCTTTGCGCTTCACTAAACCTGATCCACTTGTGGGTAGGATCAAACCACCGCGTACAACTGTTTGCAAGATAACTCCGAGCTTCAAACCCCGTGGCCCACTTGCGGGTAGGAACCAATTACCGGTACAAACCGAAGCTTCAACAAAGCTTCACAAAAAATTTGAATTTTTGTAGTACAAGGTACAATAATGAAACTCCTTAAAATACAATTTGTAATCTGAGTTTCTCCTTCTTTAATGAGACTTCAATAAATGATGTTGAAGTAGGCACAAGTCTTCTTCTTCAATGATTGAGCAGATGATAAAATTAATTGCTCTCTTGAATGTGTAGCTGAGTAGTAAAATAAATGCTCTCAATAATATTTCAAGTCTTGCTCATGTTCTCATTCAAGTATCAGTCTTCAATGCAGCTCTTCAAAGCTTTAAACGTGTCTTCCAAAAACTAGCTATTAGACACATGCATTTTGAGCATTAAATGCTCCTGATTTTGCTGAGATGAGGTAGCTTGAAAATAATCTCCAAATCTGATATGCAAATCTTCATTTTTATTTTCTCCATAAAAATATAGTTGTTAGTAGCATAAGAATGGACATTTGAAAATATGAGACTGAAAGATATATTTCTCAGTATCCTTATTTGTGTTTATTTGAATTTGCAGAATGTTAGTCTATAACAAGGAAAAGAGATATCCAATGTGCAAAATAAATATTCAATTTCAAAATCACATGGGATGGTACATTGCCTAGCACGAGACATACATACGGAAGTGACCTCAAAGAATATTAAATAATATAACAAAGTATAATACATCATCAACTGCAACAAAAAAAATAGTTGGACAACTCCGGTCAAATCCCAAGTACACTAGGTACTACACTTAATAAATGGGCAAGACCAAAAGTAAAGCTAATTTTCCCAATAGTAAACATATATAAGGTCAAATCATGTACAAGCTATAAACCTAAGGTCAACAGTTAAAAAATCTTATTACAATAGATATGGGTATATATATTAGCTGGCGGATGAATAAAAGAAAACGTGAACATCTTTGTTATATATATAAAAAAAATCTGCACTGATTAGAAATGACGTACGAGGTCCAAGTGCGTGTCTCGAGAAAAATAAAAGCAAAAAAAATCTTGAATAGACACATGTATGATCAAACCACTCCAAATCGTAAACAGATATAAAGATACAAGTGAGGTCTTTAATATATTATAATATATAAACAGTTCGACGTGCAAGTACAAGGTTATGTCCGAAAGTAAGCCTTCTAGACTGACTTGACTGGTGGAACAAAAGTACACGCATGGGCTCAATCTTTCTACCTACATGTGTACTAGTACACGCTAACTATTGCCTGATAGTGTGGTCAAATCTCTAAGTAACATGTACGGTCATGTACGAAATCTAAGGCAGGTAAGCATCCTAATGTAATCTCAGTTTATAAACTAAAGTGTATACCGTAAAGACAAGAAGGTCATATTCGGTCTAGTGAGAATAAAAAAAAACTATTGCAGATCAAATCAAGTCTTTTGGTACAAGTAGAATAGGATGGCTAATGACTAAAGCTTACACTAGCAGATGATAAAACAATTCATATGGACAAAACCTATGATGGAAAAAGGACAAGAGTTGTTAACATATATATATATATATATATATATATATATATATATATATATATCCAAAGCATGGCATGTATGTATAACAGGTATAAAAAAATGTTATGGGATGCATATACCAACTTATTTCTTTACATAAATAACATTATAATATTATGGCATGTTCTCATAGTATTACAAAGTCATTCAACCAAATCTTATGTGCGTGGGACAAGATTTAAGAATAGAACAAAGTAGACTAGTGTATATATATATATATATATAAGGTGTAAAAGAAAATGAGTATCATAATATAATAACACCTATAAATGTTTTAACAATTAATGATAGTATAGAAAGTATAGCATAGTCATTATGTAATAATATAGAGAGATAATAAAAAATATTTACATAATCACTTAAAAAATATGTTTGGAATCATCAAAATCAATATATTAATTTAAATTAAAATGTACTTTAATTAAACTAATTTAATTAATTAGGGATAAATAACATTTTCGTTAACAATTTTGACTTAGCCTCTTCAGTCATTCCATTCCTAGAGTAAGATGCAGTCAGTATTTCATTTGGGCATGTCACCCTAGTTATTTCTTTTATTCCAGTCACATGATGTACTCATTTTATTATTCTTGTGGTGTATATTTGTAGATTTGGGTTTTGTAGCTGATGGTTTTCTCGACAAGGATTGTAATTATTCATTTTCAGTACTGTTTGATTCAGTGAGTGTGTGAATGGTTTATTGTATATTCTTCCACATGTGGTTGGTGATGTTTAATAAAAAGATAAAATTTGACACCGTGTATTTTAAAATACTAGGAAGTTAGTAAGTTTTTAAAAGGTTCAACAGTGATGCTAAGAATGAACCATATGAGATTCCTTTTTAATTTGATATAGGACTGAACTCCCAGTATTTTATTTTTTGTGCAAGAAAACTAGTGATAGTAAGGACTGATCACGGTAATGTATGTTTTCTTTTTTTAAGCATAAGAGTGGATATGTATACTTTTACGCCTAGAGAAGGGTATTTGGGGTGTTATAACTGTGGGATCGAAGTTATATTACAAGTAAAGGCTGGTATAAGCCGGGTGTTATTTTGTTAGGTTAAGCACAGGTACATGATGTATGGACGCTTTGGTTAACTATATTCCCTTAAGAAATATGTGTAGCAATGTTAAGGGTAAGTTATTAGAGAGCTAGTCGAGACTGAGAGTACTAGGCTTATCTAAATTTCGAGGACGAAATTTCAATGTAAGGGGGGAAGTATGTAACACCCCGTAAATTAATTTGGACATTTAATTAATTATATTTGAGAGAAAAAGACTTTATTTTATTGGGAGGAATTAAATCCATGATTTGGGAAATTTTGAAATTGGAGGATTTATTTAAATTGGCAAATTGAGATTTATTTGTTCGGATTATTTTGTGTCCAATTTTTTGAGGTCAAAAAAATTGGAGAATGTTATAAATTAATTTGGATGGCAATTCTGAGTGCACGGTTTAGTCCGGACGGATTGAAATAGTTGGAAAAGAGTACCCATGTATAGTAAATGGGTCTCGCGGTATTTTAGGCATATTTAAGTGCACATAAGAGTGTTTGGGCCCTTTTTATAAAGCCCGCGAGCCAAAAAACGGGATTGAGTTATTAAAGCCTAAAAGTGAGAGGGTGTGGCAACCATAACACATTTTAGAAAACCCTTATAAAGAGAGAAAGTGGGTTCAAGTGGGAGAAGCCATGGGAGCCAAAATCAAGTACAAGTGTGTGGGTTCTTCATCAAATCATCCTCATCTACATCAACGGATTCAGACCCTACGAACCCTAAGGCAAGTGGTTAAACTTTCTTTTAAATTAATTGTAGATTTCTACTCATATCATAGTGGGTGTGATAATTGGGTTTTGATGTCTAGGGTTGAATTGCAGAACAACTTAAATTGGGTAAATTAAACCGTTATTTTAGAAATTGTTTTTTGACGTTTTGGTTCCAAAAATGGTGATTATGTTCTCGTTGAAAATTCTATTTTCTATATTTTTGTGACACCCCGACTAATTAAATACCGGGTAGCTACTCCTTTATTCAAATTAATACAAAATTTCAAGTTGGTTCAGTTCATAGCATCACTGTCGAAAAACGTATATTTAAACAATTTCTATCCACCTAATATTTAAAAAGTGAGTTGCCAAATTTTATTAAATTAAATTAACATGCACCCAATTAAAATTATTAGCTAAATGATAGTACCATCAAATCACAGTCACATCAAGATAATAATGGGATAATAAAATGAGTCTAGAGTAACACTCCTCTGAATAATCCCAATTAATGGATAAAACCAAATACAACGTCTGAATAATAAATGAATTAACTTCAAAACTGCAATGAAACTGAGTATGATAAAACTGTCTAAAAAAAAAAAGGAGTGACATGCCATAACAAATAAATAAGTCTGAAATGGAAATCCTAAGCTTGGCATCCCTGTGGCTGGGCACCTAAAAGGTTTTTCAAGAAAATAGATTTGAAAGCAAACGGTGCAGAGCCCGATGTGAAAACAGTTTAAAAATATAGCAAGTGTTTAATTGCATTAAACAATGAATATAAAGTACATGTTAGTTCCGTGCTCTCACATGAGTTTCTCACCTCTCAACTAATGTGCACGCTTAACGTATATCCATAATTCATCCTAGTTATGCCGCTAACTAACTAGTCTATACTGCAACCCGTCCTCACATGATAATATAGGGGTTTGTTCAAGACATCCCAATCTAATTTATGTGAATCTACCCTTTCATTTCTCAGATTAATTTATTTTAAATCATATAGGAAATTCTCAATTTTAACTTTACTCAAAGTGTCGCAACTATTCACACACATTAATAAGAACATTCACCCACATTAACAAAGAGTCTGCTATCATCGCCAATATATAAATTTCAACATAATAATATACTTGAGGCACCCCTAGGCTAAGCTGTGGTGCACACATACTCTGCTATCGAATCGCGGTACATCACGTACATAAGGACTACGTATTCCGAATCTCTCAGGAACCGTTTTAATAAGCAAAAATAACACATATTGGAGGCGAACATAGTTCACATATCCATGGGTCACGTACATACCTACGCTCTCATAGTCAGCTTACTTATTAACTCACAAATAAGTCATTCACAGCCCTATGTCCTTAAGGTACGAATCTAAATCCCCCCCCGTAGGCACACAAAGATTAGATGGCCCTGTTCGAAAGCCGACCTCCCATGATAGCAAGTATGGTAGGTATGTTATACACATATAAGTCCATATACTAAGCATTAACACATCTTAGATATCTTATAATATTAATAGAGGTATATTCTACATCCCTATACCGTTATTCCAATTTGTACATTTTTAAGTCTCCAAATAATATACAATATAGACCACTGACACATCTCACATCGTAATTCCAAGTACTTAACACCTAACCCATAAAGGTTGCCAAGTCTCTTATTATTCCCACATTTAAATCCACTATTCTTAAGGACCTTATTTCTGCCACTGACCTTATATTATCCACTATACACAATTTAATCATTTAATCTCAACTCTAATAGTATCCCACTCGACGAGCTTTATTAGGTTTTATATAAATCCCAAAATTGAATCCTAATTATACTCCGGTCTCGTAAACATACCTACTGGCCTTCCTTAAGTCTAAGAGTGCTCACAAAGTTCCCAACAATAATTCTCTAGGGTCGAAATTATTAAAATTCCACAAAGGGAAAAACGTAACCAATTCTGGGAAGGTCGATCGATCGACCTATGAATGTCGATCGATCGATCGATCGCACCAGATGGGCTACGGACTGCTTCATTCTTTTAGTCCAAAATTCGTCCCAAAACTTCATTACAAGGTATGAAATTATAATCTAATGTTATAGGATCATCATACGACCAAAATACATCATTGTTAACGTCCCAAAACCTTTTAATCATCAATCACTGGCCTTATATGGCTCAAAACTTCAATAAAAACCCTAGTTTTCTATGTTCTTCAAGAACAATGATAATTCTCCTCCTTAATCCGTTTTTAAATCATCAAAAGTTATGTTTTGGGTACTAAATTCGTCCAGAACAATTCTACATGTAATTTCTAACCAAGGTTTAGAGTTGTACATCAAATTCATTGGGTTTTCATCAAATCTTTCAAGAAAATTATTAATTTCTACACTAAAAATGGAGGAAATATTCATTGAAACTAATGAAACCAAATCACTTACCTTAAGTTTGATGTTCTGATTCGTTGTTGGTGTTCAAGGGCTGATTCTCTCTTCTTTTCGGTCACAATTTCCGTCCAAAAATAGTGGTGGTGGTTTTGGTTTGGAAACCCTTTTGCAACTTCCGTCTAACTCACGTAGCCCACTCTCTTGTTTTTGGATGATAATGGACCTAATGGATTTTTTAATAATATATAAATAAACTCTAAAATTCGTGGGTCTTAATTCCTTAATTTTTAAAAGTACCAAAATACCCTTCCGGGTTGCCGATTTAGCCTAAAAATGTCACGGGACCCAAAATAAACCCCCGACTAGTGTTTTCTGACTATCTCGATCCTTCCAGACACGTCGATGCACTCAAAATGACCATACAGTTGATAAAATTATAATTTACTTTTTAAATTTAATTAAATTGATTCCTGGCGCGACTAACACGCGCGTCCCAACTTAATTTCTCAAATTGTCGTATTTATAACTCTTAAAATTTTTTAATACATTCCATAATCATATATTACCATATATACTCAGTAATATTCAATATTATCATCATACTATTACCAACTCCCGTCTCGCTAGTATTTAAATCCGGATTAATTTCTGATTAATTCCCATTTAATTTAATTAATCCAATAAATAAAAATCAATAAAATTACGGGGTATTGCATACTTCCCCCCTAATAACAGAATTTCGTCTCGAAATTCAGAACTAAAGTATACCTGGAAAAAATAACTTTGGATAACGCTCGCGCATCTCATCCTCGCGCTCCCAGGTGGACTCCTCGGCATTATGATGCTGCCACTGAACACGTACTAACGGTACTATCTTTGACCTCAATTTCCTCTCGTTGTGGTTCAGAATAGCAATCGGCCCCTCCTCATAAGAACTATCAAGTTGTAGGTAGATGTTCTCTAAATCAATGTGGGTATGAGCCATATCATTTCTAATATATCTCCTTAGCGAGGAAATATAGAACACGTCATGAATCCTATACAAGTGTTCCAGTAACCCAAGTCTATATGCAATCGACCCAATTCACTCGATGATAGAAAATGGTCCCACATATCTAGGTGCCAGTTTCCCCTTCTTCCCAAAACGTATATTCCCCTTCATAGGAGACACTCTGAGTAGCACTTGGTCCCCCACCTTGAACTCTCTGAAGAACCTCTTGACATCGGCATAACTCTTTTGTCGATCCTAAGCTACCCGAATACGGCTCTGTATCATCTTTATCCTTGCCCAAGTATCCTGAATCACCTCTGGCCGAAGGAGTTTGTTATCTCCCACCTTTAGCCAATATGCTGGGGAATGACAAGGTCTACTGTATAATGCCTCGAATGGAGCCATGCCAATAGTGAACTGGTAGGAGTTATTATTGGCAAACTCCACCAGTGGAAGGTACTGCTCCTAACCACCTCCAAAGTCTAGGATGCACATCCGCAACATATCTTCCAACATCTAATTCGTCCGCTCGGTCTGCCCATCTGTCTGCGGGTGATATGCTGAACTCAACCGCAATTCCATACCCATGGCTTCTTGGAAACCCTCCCAAAATCGTGAAACAAATATCTTGTCTCTGTCAGACACGATATTGAGAGGTACCCCGTGGAGTCTCACTATCTCCGCTATGAAAATCTGGGCATACTGTCCCGTACTGTAGTGTGTTCGGGATGGCAAAAAATGAGAAACTTTGGTCAACCTATCCACGATTACCCATATGGAGTCGTGACCCCGCTGTGATGTAGGTAACCCCGTGATGAAGTCCATGGAGATTCTCTCCCATTTCCACATAGGAACCTCTAATGGTTGTAGAAGTCCTGTCGGTCCCTGATGGTCCACCTTTACTAGCTGACAAGTGTTGCATTAGACTCGAACTCGGCAATATCTCTCTTCATCCCGCTCCACCAGTACTGTCACCTCATGTCCTGGTACATCTTATCCCCATCAGGATGTACTGCGAACCGCGAACCGTGTGACTCTGACATTACCTCGTGTCACAAGTCTTCCCCTTCCGGAACAAACAGTCTTCCATTGAAGCGTAAGCCCCCATTTGAACTAAAAGTATATGACTCGACTCCCTCTGCTAGTCATCGAACTATCTGCTCTTGGCAGAACGAGTCTTTTGCCTGGGCTTGTATCACTCTCGTAACGATCTGGGGCGTAACAGTCATCACAGACATGAATGATCAGGACACTGCATCCTGGTGTCCCAACTCCTTCCACTTTGCTCTCCACACTTCATCCACCTCACCTACTGGCCTACAGCTCAACGCGTCTACTACCACGAAAGACTTCCTTGGGTGATATTGGATATCGAACTTATAATCCTTCACGAACTTGAGCCACCTACGTTGACGCATATTTAGTTCCTTCTGCGTGAAGAGGTACTGTAGGGACTTGTGGTCCGTGAACAAATGAAATTTCTCCCCCAGGAGGTAATATCTCCAAATCTGAAGAGCAAATACGACTGCTGCTAACTCCAAGTTGTGGGTGGGGTAATTCTTCTCGTGAGGCTTAAGCTTACCGGAAGCATAAGCTATAGCCTGACTCTCCTGTTACAGTACACCTCTAAGTCCTTGTAAGGACACATCTATGTAGACTAGATACTCAACTCCCGGTCTGGACAATGCTAACACTAGCGTTGAGTTCAACTTGTCCTTCAACTCGTCGAATGCCAATTGACAGGCATCACTCCAGATGAATGGCACACCTTTACGAGTCAGATGTGTCAAAGGACTCTCTATCTTAGATAAACCCAGAATAAACCTCCTGTAGTATCCTGCTAAGCCCAAGAAACTACGTATCTCTGTCAGTGTCGTGGGTTATCCCCACTCCCTCACCGCTGATACCTACCTCGAGTCGACAGATATCCCCAAATTTCGACACATCGTGCCCTAAAAATTGTACTTCCCGTAGTCAAAATTCGCACTTCTCATACCTAACATATAACCGATGTTCTCATAAAATCTGAAGAATCTGTCTCAAGTTCTCGGCATGCTCCTCCTCTATCCGTGGATAAATCAGGATGTCAATTATGAAGACGATGACGAACTGACCCAAGAACTCTCTGAACACTCGGTTCATCAAGTCCATGAATACGGCAGGAGCATTTGTCAGCCCAAATGGAATGACTCTAAACTTATAGGACCCATATCTTGTCAAGAGATAATCTTCGACACCTCCTACTCCCTGACACACAACTTATGATATTCCGATCCCAAGTCAATCTTTGAGGAGAAAGCAGCTCTCCTCAACTAATCGAATAAGTCATCGATTCGGGGAAATGAATACTTATTATGTATTGTGAATTTACCACCATCCCTTATTACACCGATTTAGTACCGATGTAAAACATTCAATATCACTTCTTACGTCACATCGTACGGCTCTACTGACTGCAAATAGGAATAAAATTAAAGTTAAGGTTATGGTTTCTCTTGCGGATGATAACCAGGGTACCAAACTCGTCTACTAAAGACCAACCATCCCCAGTTCCCGACTTTTGCTAGATTTCATGCGTGGGATGTCTCACAAAGTGAAATCCAAACAAGGACCCCCCCCGATACACTACTAACTAACATTTTGGTCAACAAAAATTATGGTCCTCAGTATTTGACTCATAAACCATATCCCTGCTTCCTGCTAACATTAGCACATCTATCCTCATGTGGCAAACGAAATATTCAACACATTACTCCTACTAACTGGGTGCTAGACTCTTCCATTCACGACAAAATTATTCCCATGCCCAGAAATATTTCATTCTATCCTGAATCACTTGAGTAAACGTCCCTACCCACTGGGGTTTGGTATAACCTGACGACGTACCCCACAAGTCTCCGCAGGATTTAATATCTCTATATATACAAGTGACTCTATTTCCTCTCGGATGACACTTAGCACAAATTGTTTTATAACAAGGACTAATGAACACGTAATATTACTCTAATGGCCTATCATCACTCAAACTTATATTATTCGGTTCGAAATTGGGATAGTAATACATTCTACGCTCATGTTTCTCAAGTAGTACAAGTAAGCTGTAACACACACAGGTTATTCAAGATTTTCCTTGTACCTTAAAAACAAAACACTATAAATGATAAAGTATCATACCTCCAAACGTGGGTGGTAGTTGCTGTAGAAGTGGCATAACAACATATCAAGCATTATAGATACATCCATACTGTACTACTTGCTGTTGTTGTGAAGTTTGTGTTACTGGGGTGAATATCCTTTCTTCCCCGAGTTGGTTATTCTGTGGGTTCTGGTGGACACACAATGACTGTTGCGCGTTTCTGCCTTTCTTAGGGCAATCTCAACGGTAGTGGCCCCATTCGACGCATATAAAACACTTACGAACACAATTTCTGTTCTGCTGGACCTGCTGAGCACGCTGCTGGCCCTGAATGCCTAGTTGACTTTGATGAGTTGGCCGAGGTTGTCCTCCAACTCTTTACGGGCAAACATGGAATTTGTGACCATTTCTTCCACACTTAAAACACCTTTTGGTGGTAACCCTCTTCTCCTGGCTTTATTGGATCTGGCGAGTTTGGCCCTTTCTGCTATTTCTATTGCCCCTCTGACGACGACCCTAAGACACTTGTCACTGCTGCGGTGGAATTTTCCTTTTGTTGCTAACTTTAGCAATAACATTTTGATCGACTTCTCTCGTTCTTTTGCCCCCTACAAGCTGCACGCTGTTATTTTGGTACTGTAATATTGCGGTAGTCACTGCCTGTGCCACGATATTTGCTATCTCCGTGATTTCTTCTCTTTCTCAGTGTACCTGGGGTACTTGTTGTTTTATCCAACATTTGTTCCCTCATCAGTTTTAGTTAGTACTTCCCTCAAGAGCGACATCTGAAATTTAACAGATTTATATTAGTCCATCCACCATACATAACATTCTAGCAGAAGAACGTAGTCTACGAAACGAAATTAACGAGTGCAACAATCCTAATAATAGGGCTCTATATCAAATGACGTTACACGGAAACATAACAAGCCGTATAGATCCTAAGGACACTAGAACCTGATGCTCTGTACCACCTGTGACACCCCGTCTAATTAAATACCTGGTAGTTACTCCTTTATTAAAATTAATACGAAATGTCAACTTGGTTCAGTTCATAGCATCACTATCGAAAAACATATAATTAAACAATTTCTAGCCACCTAATATTTAAAAAGTGAGTTGTCAAATTTTATTAAATTAAATTAACATGCACCCAATTAAAATTATTAGCTAAATGATACTACCATCACATCACAGTCACATTAAGATAATAATGGAATAATAAAATGAGTCTGGAGTAACACTCCTCTAAATAATCCCAATTAATGGATAAAACCAAATACAACGTCTGAATAATAAATGAATTAACTTCAAAACTGCAATGAAACTGAGTACGATAAAACTGTCTCTAAAAGAAAAGGGGTGACATGCCCTAACAAGTGAATAAGTCTGAAATGGAATCAATATAGAATGTGTAGGCGTCTATCATCAAGATCATGTAACTTCCACAGCAGCTACAGCACGTCACTGAAATGGAACTCCTAAGCTTGACGTCCCTGTGGCTGGGCACCTAAAAGGTTTTTCAAGAAAATAGATTTGAAAGCAAACGGGTCAGAGCCCGATGTGAAAACAGTTTAAAAATATAGCAAGTGTTTAATTGCATTAAACAATGAATATAAAGTACATGTTAGTTCCGTGCTCTCACATGAGTTTCTCACCTCTCAACCAAAGTGCACGCTTAACGTATATCCATAATCCATCCTAGTTATGCCGCTAACTAACTAGTCTATACTGCAACCCGTCCTCACATGATAATATAGGGATTTGTTCAAGACATTCCAATCTAGTTTATGTGAATCTACCTTTTCATTTCTCATATTAATTTATTTTAAATCATATAGGAAATTCTCAATTTTAACTTTACTCAAAGTGTCGCAACTATTCACACACATTAATAAGAACATTCACCCACATTAACAAGGAGTCTGTTATCATCACCAATATATAAATTTCAACATAATAATATACTTGGGGAATCCCTAGGCTAAGCTGTGGTGCACACATACTCTGTTATCGAATCCCGGTACATCACGTACAAAAGGACTACGTATTCCGAATCTCTCAGGAACCGTTTTAATAAGCAAAATCACACATATTGGAGGCGAACATAGTTCACATATCCATGGGCCATGCACATACCTACGCTCCCATAGTCAGCTGACTTATTAACTCACAAATAAGTCATTCACAGCCTTATGTCCTTAAGGTACCAATATAAATCCCCCCCGTAGGCACACAAAGATTAGATGGCCCGGTTCGAAAGCCGACCTCCCGTGATAGAAAGTATGGTAGGTATGTTATACACATATAAGTCTATATACTAAGCATTCACACGTCTTAGATATCTTATAATATTAATAGAGGTATATTCTACATCCCTATACCGTTATTCCAATTTGTACATTTTTAAGTCTCCGAATAATATACAATATAGACCGCCGACACATCTCACGTCGTAATTCCAAGTACTTAAAACCTAACCCCTAAAGGTTACCAAGTCTCTTATTATTCCCACATTTAAATCCACTATTCTTAAGGTCCTCATTTCTGCCACTAACCTTATATTATCCACTATACAAAATTTAATCATTTAATCTCAACTCTAATAGTATCTCACTCGACGAGCTTTATTAGGTTTTATATAATTCCAAAAATTGAATCCTAATTATACTCCGGTCTCGTAAACATACCTATTGGCCTTCCTCAAGTCTAAGAGTGTTCACAAAGTTCCCAACAATAATTCTCTAGGGTTGAAATTATTAAAATTCAACAAAGGGAAAATTGTAACCAATTCTGGGAAGGTCGATCGATCGACCTATGAATGTCGATCGACCGATCGCACCAGATGGGCTACGGACTGCTTCGTTCTTTTAGTCCAAAATTCATCCCAAAACTTCATTAGAAGGTATGAAATTCTAATATAATGTTATAGGATCATCATACAACCAAAATACATCATTGTTAACGTTCAAAAACCTTTTAATCATCAATCATTGGCCTTATATGGATCAAAACTTCAATAAAAATCCTAGTTTTCTATATTCTTCAAGAACAATGATAATTATCCTCCTTAATCCATTTTAAAATCATCAAAAGTTATGTTTTGGGTACTAAATTCGTCCAGAACAATTCTACATGTAATTCCTAACCAAGGTTTAGAGTTGTACATCAAATTCATTGGGTTTTCATCAAATCTTTCAAGATAATTATTAATTTCTACACTAAACATGGTGGAAATATCCATTAAAACTAATGAAACCAAATCACTAGCCTTAAGTTTGATGTTTTGATTCATTATTGGTGTTCAAGGGTTGATTCTCTCTTCTTTCCAGTCACAATTTCCGTCCAAAAATGGTGGTGCCCACTCTCTTGTTTTTGGCTGATAATGGCCCTAATGGATTTTCTAATAATATATAAATAAACTCTAAAATTTGTGGGTCTTAATTCCTTAATTTTTAAAAGTACCAAAATACCCTTCCGGGTTGCCGGTTTGGCCTAAAATTGCCACGGGACCCAAACTAAACCCCCGGCTAGTGTTTTCTGACTATCTCGACCCTTCCAGACACGTTGGCGCACTCAAAATGATCATACGATTGATAAAATTATAATTTACTTTTTAAATCTAATTAAATTGATTCCTGACGCAACTAACACGCGCGTCCCAACTTAATTTCTCAAATTTTCGTATTTATAACTCTCGACAATTTTTAATACTTTCCATACTCATATATTACCATATATACTCAGTAATATTCAATATTATCGTCATAATAATACCAACTCGCATCTCGCTAGTATTTAAATTCGGATTAATTTCTGATTAATTTCCATTTAATTTAATTAATCCAATAAATAAAAATCAATAAAATTACGCGGTATTACAATTTTGTTCTCGATACATTTTCTCCAAAAATGACTCCAAAATGCCTCAAAGCGTCATTTTTAAAATCTGAGCAGATTCTTGGGGAAAATTTTAAGAAATGTTATTTTTAGTTGTTATTCCGTTGGAGGTTGCCTAGATTGGTTGATTGTGATTGTTGTTCTATTGACGCGACCACAAATGTGTCTAGTGTTCGTGCTATTTAAGCTCAAGTGCAAGCCTGTCTCTCAAGTTATAATTCGATAAGTCGAGTATCGATCTTAAGGAAAACAGGACGAACTAAGTCGCAACGACGTTGGAAAGACTAGGGTAACCTAATTTTGACTGTAAAAAGAAAGAAAAGATGATTTGGGTTGCGAAACAACTCCGACTAGATGCAATTTTGAAATTTATTAATTATCAAAACTACGAATAAATGAAGTGAAATTACTCTAATTAACTAAAGAACTAATGATGAAAAGTTTTAATACTGAAATACGAAATGAGAACAATAGGTCGGGTTACAATCCCCCACACCCTAGTAACTCACTTCGTAGGATACTAGTGTCGAAATTAAAATGTTAGATTAACCCGGTCTTTAGTTCTCCTAAGTATTACATATATGAGTGATCTTATCCCGCACAGCATGTAGGCAAAGGACGAATTAAAATTTGGTCTTTAATACTCCTAAGTATTACACATATGAGGGATTGTAGCCTGTACAGTATGTAAGCAAAGGATAAACTAAAGCAGTATCGTATTAACCAATACTCGCGTCGCTTTCTTAAGCATCCCGGTTACCTAGGGCAAACGAGATCAAAAGTCTACAACGGTCGTACCAGTTATACAATACGATTCACCTAAGATTTTAATTTAAACTTTTATCTCCACTATCATGAATTATATCGGGTGGGGTTTATGCACCCCAACCCTTAGAAAATTAGCTAGACATGATGAACTTAGAGAAAGAATTGGCTTTTAAGGAAGAAAACATTAAATTTAAAGCAAATAATTAGAAAGAAATTTTCATATTCAGAACCAACAATTAAACCTAATGAGCAATCGAAATTAAAGGAAAAGATGTTATTTGAATTGCAAAAATTGAAAGCTTGAATCCTTACAATAATGCTTCTATTGAAAACTAGGGTTTTTTATTACAAAAACCCTCTACTCCTACTTAGCTAACCTAAAAATCGAACTCCATATATTAAGGAACTAATCTAAATAAATAACCACGAAATTTACAAGAGTTTGACTTCATTCCATCTCTGAGAATGAATATAAAAATTTGAAGAAATCCAAAGCGATCCAGACCGATCGGGATAGGCGGTCCGGATCGGTCCCTATTTTGAACCAGCGTTCCTTAGCTTCGGGCAGTCTGGATCCTTTTTTAGGAAAAAGGTCCGGATCGCACCCTTTTTCCTTACAGTGATTATTTTACCAGGGCGGTCCGGATCGCCTAGCTTTTCCATCCTGATACTTTTTTAGGAGATTGGTCCGGATCCTTTTCTTACAAAAAGGTCCTGATCTCCTTGTATTTCTATGCAGGGATCTTTCTCTTGATTCTTCTCAACTTCAAATCCTCGAAAGTTGTTCACCGTAGCTCGGATTATCTTGTCGTTTCTTCCAATGTTCTTGAAATTGAATTCTATTCAACTTTCTAGTTGGCTTCGACTCCGAACGAAGGCTACAAATTTATGAAATCGCCCTTTGACTTTCCTCTTTTGACTTTGTTCATTATTTTTCCAGTTTCTTTCTTCCTCGATGCTTCAAATGCCTGCAAAAACTCATGAGAAATACATGAAACTAGATGTACTAGTTAGAAGGAGTTAGCACCAAAGAAATGCGATAATTACACTCATTTTACGTTACTCGAGATACTAAAAGTCTCTAAATTAAGGGGCTAAATTCGGAAGAATATGAGCCCAATCATCTATAATGAGGACATTAGGACTAAAGTTGAGATTAGGTTTACATAAAGTGAGACAAGTATGTATTTGGGTAATTGAGAAAAGAATCATTAAGGGAATTAAGGTTGAAATTGAGTAAATTAAAAACTTTAGCCTAATAAGGGTGCAAAATTTACTATGGATAATTTGAAGAGTAAATTCTAAATATTATATTTCATGCCAAGCGAGTGAGTCCGGGTATATTGGTTGAGTGATGCCAAGATAATAAATTAATTAATGCGTGATTAATTAAATTTGAGTCGGGATATTGACTGGGGTAATTAAGGGTAGTGTTATGAGGGCTTAGGCATGGATTTAGTCGAATAAAATTATTATAGGGGTATATAATAAATTCTGGAATATTGAAAATAAAAAGGGTGTTAACCTTAATACGTGCAATTTGAGGAATAAGTTATACATTATGAGATTTCAAACCGTAGGAGTGAGTCCGGATAATTTAGTTGGGTTTCCACTACACCAAAACTGTCGAATTGTCACGATCATTAACTGTGACAAGTCCAACTTGTCAAGGTCAATGATCATGACAAGTCTGGGGTTGAAAAACTTTGTTATTACGGACTTGCCACGGTCCTATCACGGTCTTTGACTGCGATAAGTTTTGTCACGGTTAAAGACTGTGACAAATCCTAAAAAATTATCATGGTTAATGACCGTGACAAATCTGGGTAGAATTAAAAAAAAATGCTGGGCAGTTTGGCCGTTGCCACTACCCAGTAGTATATTTGTACCTATTATAGCAAAATTGTACCTGTTCAAACAACATATATCCAAATAAAATAGAAATAATCCACCAAATCATTGCATCTATAATTCCATATACAAATAAAATAAAAATATAATCCATATCCAAACCAAAATGTAACAAATCAAAAAAATTCAAATATAATCCAAGTGTTCAAATAAAAATAGATACAAATAATCTCACGCCATTGAGTCTGGGGTAGTTTCAAGGCGGAAGGAAGGCCACGCGATATACGCATTGAGACATCCCTCAATATGTGTCACGCCGCATTGTTCGCACAACCACAATGCGGAGTTCTCCTTCGTGGTTATCACATGCGTGATGACCAACTTAGCCTCGATGTTTTGAAGGATACGACCATGAACCGGTATACCCGAGACAGTATTCGGTTCCCTCAAACCCCTCGCTATCCACTGGCCATCATATATGTCACGTAAAAACACTCTCGGCCAACTGATTGTTAACATAGACCGCTGGACGAGAGCCAAGTAAGGGACTGGATCATCAAGCGGTGAGTCCTCACGTATCGACGATGAAGCAGCGACGTCTATGTCCACATCCACATCCTCGTCCTCATCCACCTCCTCTTCCACCATCTTTTCCTTCCCCTTCCCCTTTTCCTGGCCCTTTCCACCCATCTGACGCTTCATGAATGAGTATATATCTAGGACCGTCACCTCCAACCTTGATATCTTCGCATCATGCGTGTCCACCTGATGAGCTAACTCGGTGTTGTTCATCTCCATTTCGATGATCCTAGATTTTCCCACTCACAAGCTCACCCCCTTGTCTTCCCCTTTCGATCATCATTGAGCACTTGGTTGAGTGCGTCCGTGGACAAAGATGCCTTGTCGGCGTCAAAATGTGACTCATGTACTTTCTCACACTACACCAATTGAATGGTTGCGAGATAGACTTTGTAATGAACGAATCAAGCATTTACTATGGTTGGTGTCACAGTTAAGGCTACTACTTCGCCTAAACTGCCAAAACGATTTGGATGAAGGCTTATCTTCTTCTTCTTCTTCTTTGTCGCATAAAAATTCTTTCAATCTCTTTTTCTTAGAATCTTCAATTTGGTGAGGTTGATGAGTTTTATTAGTTTTTGTGCGTTTCTTGATTTCTGTGGAATCTAACAACAATGTGTCTGATTGGCGGTGGAAAAATTCAACTGGGATAATATCTTATTGGTTGAGATCGTGGGAAAATGAGATTCTAGGACTTACTAGTACTAGGTTTGAAATATCTGAGCATACATCGACTGCCATGATCTCAATAATGGGGAGAAATTTATGAGGAGAGAGAATTTATAGGTACGGTACAAATTTATGAGACGTAGTAGTAATAGTGTAAGTAATTGATAGTTGAGGGAGTAAGAATAGGATTTTCCCATTTATGTCAAGTGGTCAGAAAAGGAAGGAAAGTGATTGAAGTTTGTCATCAAAAGGCTAGGGGACATATTGGGTATAGGGGTTTTCAAAGAAACTTTTACTTTTAGAATTGGGTTAAAGAATTTAGTGGGAGTGGCAGGGAAACTAAATAATAACGGGAATTGGCGACAGGCGTCCATAGAAGTAGTGGGGACAAAAAGTAAAATGTCTCTAGCACCAGTTGACTACCTCATCTCTCTATCTGGCTATATCCTCTTTTACTGAACTTTTGGTATAGTATTTACCATTGACTATGGTTACTACTAGTTTAACTAACATCATTACATTTTATTGTTTACAGACATAAACATGGCATACCCGGCATACATAGTATTCAAAGGCTTAAATCTAAGTGTTTACACTTCGTGGCAAGCAACACAAGCACAAGTCAATGAATATCGAGGTGCCGTATTCAAAAAAAATTAGTCTATTGAACTTGCTCATCAAGCGTACTTCGAGTACATGAGGGAGGATGTCACCGTACCAATAGCCCCCATGGTTGATTTACCTAGAGTTCACGAAGACTCTCCACAGTGTGGTGACCCATGGTCTAGGTTTATGATGATTTGTTACATGTTCATGACATTTCATGTCATCGAAGTGTTGTGTCATTATTTTTTTTAGTTTATTTTTTATTTTATGTTCATTTTGTACTTGGCGACCAAGAAGGTTTTGCTTGATTGTAAATTAAGTTTTAAAAAGTTTTATGTGTATCTGATATTTGTAATCTCGACATTATAAATAAAATGTTGTTAGATCTTTTAGACTTGTTACATGTTCATGATATTTATTCGACTCTCATCATTTTATCATTTTGTGAAAATATAAAGATTTTTGTAATAGCTCTTACCGCATTTAACAAATACAACTTTTATAATTGATAATAGCACTCACAAATATTAAATTCGTAACTGGTAATAGCAGTCACAAATATTAAATTTGTCACTACTGCTAATTTTGTAACTGCTGACAACATTTATAAATATTAGATTTGTAACTGCTGACAGCGGTTACAAATATTAGATTCGTAACTGCTGACAACTGTTATACATATTAGATTCGTAATTACTGGAAGCACTTACGAATTGGGGTCATCAGTCATAACCCCGGGGTGATAAAAAAATTGTGACTATTGTTAGGGGTGATAATTATTGTTTTGTGACCCCCCAAATCGTGACTGTAAAGAACAATTATAAAGGTCATTTGTAACTTCCATTAGCAGTTACAAATCTCTTTTTTGGTGTAATGTTAAGCTTTCCCTGAAACGACAAAAAGAGCACGATTAGTTAATTAAGTAAATAAAAAAATTATAATGTAATTAACAAAAATTAAATGGTTGGATTACTTATAATCATGTCCGCAACGCTCGGGGACACCTCCTTATCCTTGCCATTCTTCTCCCGAATTGCCAAATAGACATCGAGCTTATGTGGCCTACCCCCAGGGCCACTCCCCGTCCCCTGAAATAAAATAATGCAAAATTAGTAAGTAATGCAAAGTAAAATAATTCATAATAACATACTTTTATAATTATAGAAAAATAAAAACTTACCATCCTATGCTCCACCTCGGCATAAGACGTCCGACCGGATTAGTGCAAGTATGTCTTTTTCGCCTGATTTTTCCTCCTTAATTTGTGAGATGCTAATTGTTTCTCCTCAACCTCATTGTTGATGAACTTTTTCCACTTTGCCAATGCGATCGTCTCCTTCGGCGGGACGGTCTCACGGAGTCTGAGAATGGAGTCCTGAGGCTTCCTAAAGTACCAGGCCCGCAAATTTTTCTTCCACGTCTTATGTTATTCCCTCAATTGCTCCAACACAGAATCTCAGAGGTCTGGGGTCAGGTCGAATTGTTCCTTTCAAATAAATATAAAACAAAAGGAAAGTAAGTGTTAGTTACTAATAATTATAAATTGAAATTGAAATTGAAATTGAAATATAAATATAAATATAATACATGTAGTGCCTCCCAAACAACCAACTTGAGCTCATTTGACACATCCCTCTAACTAGTGTACCCCGGGATGATAATCATCTTCACCAACTCGAGGGATCTAGTCAATATCCTCATCTTGTTCTCAACGATCGATCATAATTTCCCCATTTTGGGAGCTTAGAGGCCGAGGATCCCTCGCCACCTCCACTACCGCCAAGCCTTGAAGAAGACATTTTCTATAAAAAATTGTTGTTATTAGTACAAATCCAAATGAATTAGAAGAATACAAAGAAACCATATTATAACAATCCACTGGCAACTTTGAATTAATGCACTAAATTGATCAAGTACAAATGAATTAAAAACGTTAAAACACTAGAATAATACACCCACTAGACATGAGCTTTCAATTAATGCTTAAGAATTAAATCTAAATATTACATGTAGTAAACTGATCAAGTACAAATGAATTAAAAGCATTAAAAAAATTTCTGATAATTGGAATACTTATTACCAATATAAAAATGGTTTCAAATTTGGGTTATAATAAAAAATGGATTTATATTCGGTAGGAGCAGCCAAGTCATCCACACTATTGTTTAGACGCTTTGGCACATGTAGGAAGATTGACCATGGCTCGTTGTTGATATACTCTGAGTAAAATACTTGATCGACCTTTTGAAATGTACAAATACATGTCTCATCTCTCATGTGTTCATTTCTCTTCAATTTGAATAAGTCAACCATGATCAAATTGGTGCCAGGATTAACTTTACAAGCATTTTTATCCTCAACTCTTACCCAATCACAGTAAAATACAACCCATTTGACGCTTACATAGTCCAATTAAAATATATTTTGAATTACACCATAGTAAGTCATTTCATCTTCAAAGAGGTTTTATCTTTCGCGCTTGCTCGAAAGAAAGTAAGAGCATTGTATAAAATGCCCCAGTTCTATACATTTGTACTTTCCTCTTATACCCTTGCACTGAATACGTGATCGAGTTCTATACATTCATACTCCTTTCTGAGAATGCAAAATATTAATTGCCTTTGTGGTTTTCTACAAATTCCCTAATTTTAAACCAATTTTAGTTTATCCCTAAAATATGCAACTACGTGTTAAAACAAATCAAATAAGCATGCGACACAAAATTCAGGAAAAAATTCCCGAAGGGAAAAACCTTTATTTCTAGAACTTTGACAAGTTTACAAGACCATTGACTTACATATAACCTGATAATCGCCCACAAGTGTAACGCACAGTGTCTTCGTCAAACCTTGAAAGCATCGGCTAGAAATCAACATTGGTTCACACGCAGTTATACCACAAGGACACGCAGTCTTCAACAAAGAATCAACACGCAGAAGATCCTTAATGACACGTAGTCATAAACTTTATAGAGACTCACTCCACAATAACAAGCAGCTCTCGGTTGTAGAGATCTCCCCACAAAGGATGAACAATAACAAGGTAAGTTCTTTGGGTTCCAAAATAACTCATATAAAGATTGGGATTTATTTGTGAATTGTAAAAAAAATGGGTTAAAGACCCTAAAGGAAAAAACCTAAATCTATTGTTTACGCAATTCTGTGCAGAATAAAAACCTCAGGTCTCTCCATGAAAACAAAGTTGGAAAAGTTTATTTATAAAAGACTCAAGGCGGTGGGTCGCTCAAACGAGATAGCATGTTGTTTGAATGAGATCCACTGTCATCCGAACGACACGATGTTGGTTGTCATTCGAACGACCTATCAAATGATATTTCAGGTTATGATTGTATATAATTTTGACACGAACGCGTGGCCGCCAGTTTTATATTTTTCTAATTTTTTTAATTCGTTATGAATTTTCTACGGAAAGGAGTTCGAGAACAAACTCTTTAGATAGAATGAATTAAAAAAAATTAATAAAAACCTTTAAAGATCCTCTCCAACACTTAGAAAATATTTTATGAAAAATAATCCCAATACTCTAAGTGCATTATTAAGGTACTCTAAAACGTAACCTTACCAAAGTTAACCTTACGGAGACTGTTTGTTAAAGAACCTTGATTATTCGGATCCGTCTTGATGTGAATGTGATCTTGAACTTCTTCAACGGTGTAGCGGTATACGACATATAAATTGACAATGAACAAAAATATCCTTAAAAATCTCCCCCTATGTCTATGCCAGTACGAAATAAAAACATATGAATTATTAATCAAAATATGACTTATAGAAATCTACCCTCCCATGAACCCAAAACTGAAAAGGTAAATGAAAAGTCTTCAAACTTTTTCAATCTTCAATAAACTTCAAACATTCTTTGTCATCATCAGGGGGTGAAAAAATGATCTTCAATTGTACCTACACATATGAGACAAATCAAATACCTCATAACGTATCGAGTTTGAAATGATATAAGCATAAACATGAAAGCATAATCAATTCTCCATGAAAGCATAATCAAATCTACCCTATACTTAAACTCCCTTATAATATCATAATTCGCTCTCCCCCTTTTTAGTTGTCCGAAATAGACAACGAAAAGAATAAATCAAATCGGGGTGTCACAGTAAACAAGGCAAACAAATATGACAAATGTGCTCAATGCAGGATATGCTCAAAAAACTACACAAACTATTTTTTATTTTTTTTATTTTTATACAAAAGTGTTACAAATACACACCATGAATTCATACTAAGATAACCAAATCATGGATATGGAATGAATGGGTGTGAACAAATTCGATAGGAAAATCAACTCAATCATATCATATGTGCAAGATGCATAAGTGTACTCCTAACGAATGAACATAAAAAATAGTCCTTTGGTGTAAAATTGTTAAATTTAGATGAAATTATCTTAATCATATCAACAAATCAAAGTATAAATGATTGCCACACCAATAACGTCCAAAACTATGTAATGCTTTTTAATGACTTTTAAGGACGTGCAAACCGTTGAAAATTCCATCCAAACTCCCTCATTAAAAGATAATGATTTTTTATTTATGAGGTGATGAAACAAAATATTTGGCCCATTTTTGGCATAATTTTTTGTTATTGCCTTTCAATTTTTTTGAGCTCTTTTAAACCTCATTGGACCCCGGATAATTTTCAATTCCTCACTTTTTAGGACCATTTAAACGGTAGCTTAATCGCAAAGGATAAATGAGTACCTTTCGTAAACCTTTCCCATTTTTTAAAATAGACACACAAAATCTCACAAACGGTTTATAACATGCATTACTTTTTGTCAAGTTTTATCGCATTTGGTTCATTATATAGACAAAATTGAGATGAAAACACCCAACTAATATGTGATAGACAAGCACAAAAGTAAAAAAAAATCTGTGCATGTTTGTAATAAAGGATAAATAGAGTCAAACATGTAGGTAGCAACACTATATCATCTCAAATACTCCAAACTTTGTAAAGAACATGAATAACACAATATATTATCTCAAAACACTGTCAAACAGTCACATGGATATGGCATGAATTTGTGACTTGGTCATCCTATATGTGCATGCACATAAGGTGTAAAAAAAATGCAAAAATCTTTTTGGATTTTTTCAAATTTTTCAAAAAAAAACTAATACTAAAAGTACACATGTCATAACGCTAGCAAGAGTATATCAAGAAGCACAACTAGCATATGACAATCATGCAAACACAATCATCTATATGATATGGCAAGAGAAGAATCATGTGCAAGCAAATGGGAATCAACTTGTCTAAAATCTAGTGCCTCTAAAAGTGATTTCCTCACCCAAATAGATGTGAAACGTAGTGTGGGGGTTTGGGGAATCACGGAAACACTAGATATAAAATTCCTAGGACCTCTTCAAAGATCAAAACAGAAACGCCTAAGGTGCCCTTTCCTACCACAAAGTGAACAAATGTAAACAGGTGGAACAACACATATGGGTTGACCTTTTCTAACGCCTTTAGGAATGATTGACCCTCTAAAACAAATAATGGTTCTGGTTTTTACAACGGAAGCATTGGAACAGGACGATCCATTACCATCACTACACAAACAACTTGAGTCTTTTAAATAATTTTTCAACATTAAAATTTTAGACTCAAGCAAAGAATTAAACTCTTTCAAATTTAGGGATTTCTTTTTCAAGTTATCAATTAAACTTAACAGTTTATTTGGAACATCCTTAATTAAAACAAACTTATCAATAAGAGTCTCTTCACGTGCCGTAAAATCATCAATAAATTTTTTTATCCTCAATGGCATAAACAGGAACCCTAGAATTTTTGAAGTCCTTTAATTCTTTTTCTAAAACTAGGAATTTATCATCACTCTCCTTTTTTGCAACTTTTAAAGAATCAAAGTCAATACAAAAATTACCAAGTGTTCACGATGAATATCTCTTTGAGTTTAAAACGTTTGCAAATATTCAAACTTATTTTTAAGAAGAGAGTTTTCTTCTTCCAAAATTTTACTGCTTGTGCAAAGTTTCAAATTCAAAAGAGTTAATTTTTCCACATGGGCATGAACTTTATCAAACTCATGTCGACTAACAATATCAACAGTATTAAAATCCATCGAGAAAACAAATCAGGAGGAACACAAATAACCAAAAAAAATTACACTACAGGATCTACACAGTAAAATAGTGCAACAGGCTCTCATACTAATTTGAGAATGCAAAATATTAATTGCCTCCGTGCTTTTCACAAATTCCCTAATTTTAAACCAATTTTAGTTCATTACTAAAATATGCAACTACATGTAAAAACAAATCAAGTAAGCATGCGACACAAAACTCAAAAAAAAATCCCGAAGGGAAAAACCTTTATTTTTAGAACTTTGACAAGTTTACAAGATCATTGACTTACATACAACCAAATAATCTCCCACAAGTGTATCGCATGGTGTTTTCATCAAACCTTCAAAGCATCGTCTAGAAATCAGTAATGGTTCACGTACAACTATACCACAAGGACACGTAGTCTTCAGCAAATAATTAACACGCAGAAGATCCTTAATGACACACAGTCATAAACTTTATAGAAACTCACTCCAAAATAGCACGTAGCTCTCAGTTGTAGAGATCTCCCCACAAAGGATGAACAATAGCGTGGTATATTCTTTGGGTTCCAAAATAACTCACATAAAGATTGGGATTTATTTGTTAATTGTAAACAAAAAAAGGGCTAAAGACACTAAAGAAGAAAATCTAAATCTACTGTTTTCACAATTTTGTGCAGAATAAAAAACGTCATGTCTCTCCATGAAACAAAGTTGGAAAAGTCTATTTATAAAAGACTTAAGGCGGTGGGCTTCTCAAATGAGATAACATGTTGTTTGAACGAGCTCCACTGTCGTTCGAACGACAGTTGGGACTTCGTACAACATGCCATGTCATTTGAACGACATTATCTATCGTTCGAACGACCTATCAAAGAAGATTTCAGGCCATGATTGTAAATAATTTAGATACGAACGCGTGGCTGCCAGTTTCGTATTTTTCTGATTTTTTTTAATTAGTTATGATTTTTCTGCGAAAATGAGTAGGAGAACAAAATCTTTAGATAGAATGAATTCAAAAAAAAATAATAAAAAACTTTAAAGCTCCACTCCAACACTTAAAAAATATTTTATGAAAAATAATCCCAATACTCTAAGTGCATTATTAAGGTACTCTAAAACGTAACCTTACCAAAGTTAACCTTACGGAGACTGTTTGTTAAAGAACCCCTATTATTCGGATCCGTCTTGATGTGAATGTGATCTTGAACTTCTTCGACGGTGTAGCGGTATACGACATATAAATTGATAATGGACAAAAATGTCCTTAAAAATCTCCCCCTATGTCTATGCCGGTACAAAATAAAAACATCTGAATTATTAATCAAAATATGACTTATAGAAATCTAGCCTCCCATAAACCCAAAACTGAAAAGGTAAATGACAAGTCTTCAAACTTTTTCAATCTTCAATAAACTTCAAACATTCTTTGTCATCATCAGGGTGTGCAAAAATGATCTTCAATTGTACCTACACATATGAGACAAAGAAAATATCTCATGGCATATCGAGTTTGAAATGATATAAGCATAAACATGAAAGCATACTCAATTCTCCATGAAAGCATAATCAAATCTACCCTATACTTAAACTCCCCTATAATATCATAATTCGTTCTCCCCCTTTTTATTTGTCCGAAATAGACAAGGAAAAGAATAAATCAAATCGGGATGTCACAGTAAATAAGGCAAAGAAATATGACAAATGTGCTCAATGCAGGATATGCTCAAAAAACTACGCAAACTATTTTTGATTTTTTTAATTTTTTATACAAATGTGTTACAAATACACACCATGAATTCATACTCAGATAACCAAATCATGGATACGGAATGAATGGGTGTGAACAAATTCGATAGAAAAATCAACTCAATCATATCATATGTGCAAGATGCATAAGTGTACTGTAATACCCCGAATTTTTATGACTCTTAAATTTGGGGATTTATTAAATTAAATTGTGATATAATTTAATATTAATCCGAAAATCATATTAAATATTTACTAGCATGACGGGTTAGTAATTATTGGAAATTTGTCTAGTATTACAAAATGAGTAGAGTAATATGTAAGATTGATTTTATAAAAATTGTCACAAGTGAATAAAATGGCAATTATGCAAATTTAAGTCGGGACGCGCTTGTGTCGTGTTAGGACTAAATTACTATTATTAAAAGTGGATAAAATATAAGTCACCCGTATGGTCATTTCGAGTGTGTTAATATGTCCGAAAGGTTCGAAATAGTCAAAATAATGTACCCATGGGTTCAGTTTGGGTCTCGGGGCATTTTTGGGCCTAATTAGCATCCCAAGAGGGTATTATAGACACTTTACATTTTTGGGTAATTCAACCCACAAATTTCCTAAGGATAAATCAGCCTTTAGGAGTTGCCTTCTAGGGTTAGCAATAAGAAAATCAAAGAACGGCCATTAGAGAAGGAGTTGGAGAGCTTTCCAAGCAACTAAAGGCCAAGGACTGAACCGTTTACACCGCCACCACCACCAAAGCGTAGATCGCGCGACGAGGAACGCAACCATATCTCTTCTGTCCACAAATCAGAAACCCAAATTCCAGGCAAGTATCTATCTTGCTTCTCTTTTAAGTTAATTGTCACACCATGTTAGATTAGGATGATTGAACCTATGTTTCATGGAAGAACTCAAGGATTTAGAGGACTTAATGACATGTTGTAGGGAAAATAAATAATCTCTGGACATCCCAATCATATGTAGAGGATTACCTACGAAATTTGATAAATATAGGAGTGAAAATATGGAAAATGACACAGAATAATGGAAGTTTATAGGAAAGTTAGGGTTCTTGATAATTAAAATAAATTAGCCCATTAATTCAATTCCGTTGTTAAATTTATGCATGTTTCACGTAGGAAATCTTTCATATATGTATATAGAACTTGTGATAATGTTATTTGAGAATTTGGGAGTTGTTAATGACGTTTTTGGAGAAATTGGAAGATGAAACCCGTAGGTTTTAATGGCAGTTTTCTGGGAAAGAACTGCTTGATCGATCGATCGACCCAGGAACATCGATCGATCGACCCCCTTTCCTCAATCGATCGACCCCTCCTGAAAAATTGCATATTTCTCCTCCGTTAGTTTGATCCGGTTAAAATTCATAGGAACCCTGTATTGTTATTGTTAGAGTACGATGGGATATAGAGAAGACAAATAGGGCCTAGGTAGACCCTGTTGAGTGAAATTTAGTGTAGGATGAAATATTGGGTAAACGAGGAATTATTTATGTGTATAAGAAATCATGCGTATATTTAATAAAAAGATCGAGACTCGTAAGGGAGTTAGATCAGGAGGTAAGTGATTGTATACCTACTGAATTTGTACCTAGAATAATTCGAGAAAGGAGGAGTGAGTATGAAGAGAATTATAAATGAGAATAAAAATGACGAGTCCGTTATGCGAAATAATAAAGTAAACTGTGTTGATAACTGATAATTTTAATTATGGGTCGGGAGCGCACCTAATTTAAAAATGTGGATATATATGACTGTGTGATTGAGCATATATTATATATCTGTATAAAAATCATACTCGGGCTACTTCCGATCACGGGGGTTTTCGCGCCGGGATGGTCTTATCTCGAATGGGCCTTTATGGGGGATATTGACTCATTCCCTAGAACATAAGATTCCTTTGCACAGGCTATCTGATTGATAGTCAGACGGTCCTAGGAGACATGAGGGTATGTGCTGACCTCTTAGTGACTTGGAACTATATTTCGCCTCCATTTTTATGTGTTGTATGTTAATACAGTTCAAAAGTGATTCCGAACTAGTATTTCACTTAATATGTGTGATACGGGGACTTGATAGCAGAGTACGCCAGCAGCATAGACTTTATGCGGGGTGACGATAGTATATATATTATATGATTGGCTAATATATAAAATTATACTTAAGAATGGGAACTTTCTACTGTGCATAAAAGTAGTTAAGTAATGAATAATTACTCCGACTTTATTATAAGTGTTTGAGAATTTTGTGACAACACTGGGCTATTTTTTTTAATAAAATAAGATATATGTGAGAGTTTAAATTTTGGAAATTAATTATCTTAGCCATCGTAGTTAGCGGTATGAAAATTTATGGGAAAGTTAAGTTGAAATAAACTTTTGAGGCTAATAGTACGGTAGACGTGCAAACTAGATGAGAGGTGAGGATTTCTCAAGAGAGTGACACATACTGACATGGTTGTTACATTAGTCGGTAAGCATTTTAAATACTTGCTAAACTAAAATTTTAAAGTGTTTTACACTCGGGCTCTGATCCGTTTCCTTTTATTTCCTTCCTCTTGTATATATATGTATACATTACAGGTTCCCATCCACAAGGGCGTCATGCTTAGATTCCTTGGATCGGATGCGATGCAGCTTATGTGGAAGTTTCAGGCCATTGCTTAGACGACCTCATTGTTGACTCCACTATTATTTTAGTTCTTATTAATTAGAACATGTGTCGCCCGTTTCTCTATTCAGTTTGGATTTTTATCAGAGATTATGTTCCTATATATTTCAGCATTTAGTACTCTTTAGGATTTAATTACTGTCAGGATGGTTTTAATTATAGTCTTACACTGGTTTGGTTTATATGGATGATTTAAATTCTTTTGTTCTATTATTCATCCTTAGTATTTCAGAAATCTTAAACTGTTGGTTATTAAAAACGTTTTTATATCTGGACTTAATAAAAATGGAGATAAGGTTCAAAATTGTTTTGACACTTAGCCTAATTATTTAGGGTGTTAAATTGGAAATTTTATTTTACGACAGTGATGCTAAGAATGAACCAACCGTTCACCTTGATTTTAATTTAATAAATGACTGATCACCCGGTATTTAATTAGGCGGGTGTCACATGTACTCCTAATGAATGAACATCAAAAATAGTCCTTTGGTTTAAAATTGTTAAATTTAGATGAAATTATCTTAATCATATCAACAAATCAAAGTATAAATGATTTCCACACCAATAACGTCCAAAACTATGTAATGCTTTTTCATGACTTTTAAGGACGTGCAAACCGTTGAAAATTCCATCCAAACTCCCTCATTAAAAGATAATGCTTTTTTATTTATGAGGTGATGAAACAAAATATTTGGCCCATTTTTGGCATAATTTTTTTTATTGTCTTTGAATTTTTTTGAGCTCTTTTAAACCTCATTGGACCCCGGATAATTTTCAATTCCTCACTTTTTAGGACCATTTAAACGGTGGCTTAATCGCAAAGGATAAATGAGTACCTTTCGTAAACCTTCCCCATTTTTTAAAATAGACACACACAATCTCACAAACAGTTTATAACATGCATTACTTTTTGTCAAGTTTTATCGCATTTGGTTCATTATATAGACAAAATTGAGATGAAAACACCCAACTAATATGTGATAGACAGGCACAAAAGTCAAAAAAATTTGTGCATGTGTGCAATAAAGGACAAATCGAGTCAAACATGTAGGTAGAAATACTATATCATCTCAAAGACTCCAAAATTTGTAAAGCACATGAATGACATAATATATTGTCTCAAAACACTGTCAAACAGTCACATGGATATGGCATGAATTTGTGACTTGGTCATCCTAAATGTGCATGCACATAAGGTGTAAACAAAATGCAAAAATATTTTTAGATTTTTTCATCTTTTTCAAAAAAAAAAACTTATACTAAAAGTACACATGTCATAACGCTAGCAAAAGTATATCAAGAAGCACAACTAGCATATGACAATCATGCAAACACAATCATCTATATGATATGGCAAGAGAAGAATCATGTGCAAGCAAACGGGAATCAACTTGTCTTAAATCTAGTGCCTCTAAAAGTGATTTTCTCACCTAAATAGATGTGAAATGTCATATGGGGGTTTGGGGAATCACGGGAACACTAGACATAAAATTCCTAGTACCTCTTCGAAGATCAAAACAGAAATGCCTAAGGTGCCCTTTCATACCACAAAGTGAACAAATGTAAACTGGTGGAACAACTATGGGTTGACCTTTTCTAACGCCCTTAGGAACGGTTGACCCTTTAAACAAATAATGGTTCTAGTTTTTGCAACGGAAGCATTAGAACAAGACGATCCATTACCATCACTACACAAACTACTCGAGTTTTTTAAATAATTTTTCAACTTCAAAATTTTAGACTCAAGAAAATAATTATACTCTTTCAAAGTTACGAATTTCTTTTTCAAGTTATCAATTAAACTAAACAGTTTATTTGGCTCATCCTCAATTAAAACAAACTTATCCCTAAGAGTCTCTTCATGTGCCGTAAAATCATCAATAAATTTTTTTATCCTCAACGGCATAAACAAGAACTCTAGAATTTTTGAAGTCCTCCAATTTTTTTCTAAAACTAAGAATTTATCATC
The DNA here is from genome assembly GCA_949130495.1 of Sambucus nigra. Taxonomy (NCBI): domain Eukaryota; kingdom Viridiplantae; phylum Streptophyta; class Magnoliopsida; order Dipsacales; family Adoxaceae; genus Sambucus; species Sambucus nigra. Next base: position 315,381,986 of record OX422215.1, on the reverse strand, counting down.
ACTCTCCTTTTTCTCAACTTTTAAAGAATCAAAGTCAATACACAAATTACAAAAGTGTTCGCGACCAATATATCTTTGAGTTTGAAACATTTGCAAATATTCAAACTTATTTTTAAAAAGAGAGTTTTCTTCTTCAAAAATTTTAATTCTTTTGCAAAGTTTCAAATTCAAAAGAGTTAATTTTTCCACACGGGCGTGAACTTTATCAAACTCATCTCGACTAACAATATCAACAGTATTAAAATCGATCGAGAATACAGATCAGGAGAGGAACACAAATAACCAAAAAAAAATCACTACAGGATCTACACAGTAAATTAGTGCAACAGGCTCTGATACTAATTTAAGAATGCAAAATATTAATTGCCTCTGTGGTTTTCACAAATTTCCTAATTTTAAACCAATTTTAGTTCATCCCTAAAATATGCAACTATGTGTCAAAACAAATCAACTAAGCATGCGACACAAAATTCAGAAAAAAATTACCGAAGGGCAAAACGTTTATTTTTAGAACTTTGACAAGTTTACAAGACCATTGACTTACATACAACCTGATAATCACCCACAAGTGTAACGCACGGTGTCTTCGTCAAACCTTCAAAGCATCGGCTAGAAATCAGTAATGGTTCATGCGCAATTGTACCACAAGGGCACGTAGTCTTCAGCAAATAGTCAACACACAGAAGATCCTTAATGACACGCAGTCATAAACTTTATAGAAACTCACTCCAAAATAGCATGTAGCTCTCGGTTGTAGAGATCTCCCCACAAAGGATGAACAATATCAAGGTATATTCTTTGGGGTCCAAAAAAACTCACATAAAGATTGGGATTTATTTGTGAATTGTAAAAAAAAAAAAAGGCTAAAGACACTAAAGGAGAAAACCTAAATATACTGTTTTCGCAATTTCGTGCAAAATAAAAATGTCAGGTCTCTCCATGAAAAAAAGTTGGAAAAGTCTATTTATAAAAGACTTAAGGCGGTGGGCCGCTCAAACGAGATAGCATGTCGTTTGAACGAGATCCACTGTCATTCGAGCGATAGTTGAAACTTCGCGCAACATGCCATGTCGTTTGAACGACATTGGCTATTGTTTGAACGACCTATTAAACAAGATTTTAGGCCATGATTGTAGATAATTTCGATACGAATGCGTGGCCGCCAGTTTCGTATTTTTCTGATTTTTTTTAATTAGTTATGAATTTTCTACGAAAATGAGTCCGAGAATAAAATCCTTAGATAGAATGAATTCAAAAAAAAATTTAGTAAAAAACTTTAAAGCTCCACTACAACACTTAAAAACTATTTTATGAAAAATAATCCCAATACTCTAAGTGCATTATTAAAGTACTCTAAAACGTAACCTTACCACAGTTAACCTTACGGATACTGTTTGTTGAAAAAGCTTGATTATTCGGATCCGTCTTGATGTGAATGTGATCTTGAACTTCTTCGACGGTGTAGCAGTATACGACATATAAATTGATAACGGATAAAAATTTCCTTACAGTTTTGATATAGTATGCAGTCATACACACAATCATGAATCGATTTATATTTCTTTCCCAAACCTTTCAAATTGTTCTTCATAAAAGGATAGCTATTTGAAAGCGTATTCTCCTTGGGTAGCAAAAACTTAAACCAATTCAGAATTCATGTCACGTTATTGCCAGACAAATCATATTGGGTACTATGCAAACCAACCATGGCATGTAAATTTGTTTGATCTTTTTCATAACTAGAGTAAAATGCCTTAAATTTTAAATTTTTGTAGTCATCGTCAAGGTTTATCCCGTTATCTTCATGATCACTTGAACCTTATCCATCGTCAATGACCTCATTATCTTCCACTTCATGAACTACGTACGCATCATCAACTAAATCCTCTAACATATTATGATTTACATCGACCCCTTGTACATTTGTCCTACTTGTTTAAGGTTGTTGTGGAGGTTGCTCGAGGACAAAAGGAACTTTAGATTCCCCGTAAAAACTCCAAAATCGATAACTATCTTGCATACCCCATCTTAACAAATGTACTTCAACTGTTTTCCACTCAAACACCTTACCATTCTCACACCTAGCACACGGACATGGAAAATCTTCATCATTATGGCATATCTTTACGTATTTCACAAGTTCATTAGCACCTCTGTGAAACACATCTCCTAATTTATTTGTCCCACGCATCCACTCTTTGTATTTAGGATATCCCATCACAGTTACTCCACACAATCACCTATTATACTGAGAAGCGTATATTCGTGGATTGGTATAAACAAAAGTGCAAACATTTAGTTCCCATAAGTATAAACAATCACCTATTACTTGTTGTATAAAATTTATAGTATGTTTCATTTAATTATGTCTTATTTATATTCGATTTTTAAATTTCAAATTTAAATTCAATTTATAATATCAATTCCTACTTCCTCCACCTCCTCTAAAGGGAGGGGGGTCATATCCCATTCAAGATCGCATATTTTTGTAATATACTTAACACCTCATGCACGTTGTTCCAATTTGAGGAAAATTCGACAGTATGTCCACATAATTCTCCAAGTACACGACGTAGAATTGCAAGTGTGAGTGTTATTTCAATTGATAACTGAAATAACACTCAACATCGCATCATCTAGTATGTACCCAGAGAACATTAAGATACGACTGCAGAACGTCCTCTAAAAGTAACAAGTTTAAGCCACTAAGAATATTATTATACAGAAACTATGCAGTCCCAAACTGTCCAAACGGTACAATTCGAGAGATCTCATTATAGGGGTAATGACTCTCGAACGGGTCTAAGGTCTATTGAATGTGTACGTATAAGAACTAGAAGGCTAGTGCCTATGTGCACTATGTGTAATTTCAAGTATGTTTCATTTAATTATGATAAGTTCATGGTCGTGCCACTCTCGAACGGGTCGTGACACAAAGTAATTTTAGAAAAAAGTTGAAAACTCCCCCTCGCCCCATTTTGACAATAATCCAGTGGTCGTGCCACTTTCAAAATTAACCAATCCAACAAAGTAAGATAATATAATTATTTAAGGATTTATTAGTGTGAATTAAATTAAGGATTTAAAAAAAAATTAACAACCAACTTCCATATCCAACCACATCCGTATAATATAATTCAACGGCAATAACAAATTAACAATGTGTATCTCGTACTCCTTCTAATTCATCTACTCAATTAATTCAACCTTAAAAATTTCAAACCTAAATAAAAATATAGAAACAATATTTATAATGTCAAATTAATTTTATTCTCTAAACAATAAGATTAAATCAATATCAACAATACCTATTCATTTCAATCCCAATCAACATTAACAATTAATTTCAAGTCCTAAACTAAACATTAATTTCAAGTCCCCAATCAACATTAACAATTAATTTCAAATTTTAAACTAAACATTAATTTCAAGTCCTAAATCAGCATTAACAATTAATTTCAAGTCCTAAACTACACACTAATTTCAAGTCCTAAATTAACAATTAATTTTAAGTCCTAAACATTAACAAAGTTGTCACAGACCTATCACGATCTTTGACCGATATAACTTCATAAGGTTATCACGGTCATTGACCGTGACAAGACTTTGTCACGACCTTCTCACTGTCAATGACCGTAACAAAAAAATGCGTATTTTTTGTCCCGATCAATGATCGTGACAAGGCTAGTCGGTTGAAAGATGATAATTTGGCTTTTTTTTTGTATTGTACACTACTTGGGTGATATGTAAGTAAATGTGGGAATCATTTGAATATCAAGTTAGTATATAGACTTGGGAATGTTTGGCTAGTGTTACGGTAATTGTGCACGGGTAGCATGGATTAATTAAATACACACACACACACACACACACACACACATATATATATATATATATATATATATATATATATATATGTGTGAATAGTATTTATAGGAATACATACCCCTATAGTGCTATCATGGGAGGTTACGCGATGTGGGTGAATCCCCTGGCTTGAGGAGCAGGGTGAGTATAGTCCCCAGGTCATAGCGTCTGTAGTTAGGTATGGGACGTCTTAGGTATGATTCAGTCTCATTTTCGAGGGGAACAATGACCGCCTCCGTTGCGTTTATTTTATTTTACTGGCTCGGGGAGCTAACCGTGTTAGGGATTCGGGTGGATGAGTATACCTGGAAATATAGCATTTTAGAGAACATCCGGTTAGTGCCTACTCGGGAGGATGGTTATATATATTTACTGCATATGCGTAAATTTTGTAAATCGTTGATACATATATATAGTGTGAATAAATATATACGGGTAAAATACATGTTGTGAATTGTATTGATATTATATAATGTGTGCGAATGTTATATGGTTTCAAATGAGAAATGCTTAAATAAGTTAATGTGTTAAATAACTTATAAATCGTATATTAATCTTACACAGACTAAAGTAGTGTGACGGGAAGGATATCATCAAGAACTAGTTATGGGGTAGGTGACTAGGTGGTAATATAGAAAAGCATTAGGCGTGCACAATAGTTAAGGGGTGAACCGGTCCTCAAGAGAGTACGACACTAGCTTAAATATGAACACCATGCATGTATTTTAATTTACTGCAATTTAATTCACTTGCTAAATATTTTGGGTTCTTACCATTGCTATAAAATATTTTCATAACCTTTTGCGTGACCATCCACAAGGATGCCAGAATTGTTCTATTCTAGGGTTATGCAGTTGCGGCATATGTGGATGTTGCAAGATTTAAACATAGTCTCTTCAGTCATTCCATTCCTAGCGTCGGATATAGTCAGTATTTCATTTGGTCATGTTGCCCTAGTTATTTCTTTTGTTCCAGTCATATTATGCACTCATTTTATTATTCTTGTGGTGTATATTTTTAGATTTGGGTTTTGTAACCGGTGGTTTTCTTGGCAAGGATTGTAATTATTCATTTTCAGTATTGTTTGATTCAGTGATTGCGTGAATGGTTAATTATATATTTTTCTGCATGAGGTTGGTGGTATTTAATAAAAAGATAAAATTTGACACCGTGTCTTTTTAAATACCAGGTGGTTAGTAAGTTTTATAAAGGTGTCGATAGTGATGCTAAGAATGAATCAAATGAGATTTTTGTTTAATTGGATATAGGACTGATCACCCGATATCTTATTTTTCGCGCAAGGAAACTAATGATAGTAAGGGTGTGGTAGCGTATGTTGTCCTTTTTAGCATAAGAGTGGATATGTATACTTTATGCCTAGAGAAGGGTATTTAGGGTGTTAAAAATGTGGGATCGAACTTATATTACGAGTAAAGGCTGCTATAGGCCGGGTATTTTTTTGTGCAGTTAAACACGGGTATAGGGTGTATGGGCGCTTTGGTTAACTACATTCGCTTAAGAAATATGTATAGCAATGCTAAGGGTAAGTGATTAGAGAGCTAGTAGAGACTAAGAGTACTAGGCTTATCTAAATTTCGAGGACGAAATTCCATTGTAAGGGGGGGGAGTATGTAACACCCCGTAAATTCAAGGACCTTTAATTTAATTATATTTCGGAGAAAAAGAATTTATTTTATTGGGAGGAATTAAATTCATGATTTGAATTTTTTTTTAATTAGAGAATTTATTTAAATTGGTAAATTTAGATTTAATTTTTCGTATTATTTTGTGTCGTATTTTTTTATGTCAAACAAAATTGGATAATGTTATAAATTAATTAGGATGGTAATTCTGAGTGCACGATTGAGTCCGGATTGATCGAAATAGTTGGAAAAGAGTACCCCATGGGTAGTAAATGGGTCTCGGGATATTTTTAAGCATATTTAAGCGTACAAAAGAGTGTTTGAGCCCTTTTTATAAAGCCTTCAAGCTAAAAAACGGGATTGAGTTATTAAACCCTAAAAATGAGAGGGTGTGACAGCCATAACCCATTTTAGAAAACCCTTATAGAGAGGGAAAGTGGGTGCGACTAGGATAAGCCCTGGGAGCCAAAATCAAGAACAAGTGTGTGGGTTCTTCATCAAATCATCCTCATCTACATCAACGGATTTAGACCCTACGAACCCTAAGGCAAGTGGTTAAACTTGATTTTAAATTAATTGAAGATTTCTACTCATATCATCGTGGGTGTGATAATTGAGTTTTGATGGGTAGGGTTGAAACGTAGAACAACTTCTTGAATTTGAAGAAGTCTTTGAAATTGAGTAAATTAAACTGTCATTTTATAAATTATTTCTGGACGTTTTGGTTCAGAAAATGGAGATTATGTATGCATTGTCTCATTGAAAATTCTATTATCTACATTTTGTTCTCTAATACATTTTCTCCAAAAACGACTCCAAAATGCCTCAAACAGATTTTTAAAAATCTGGGCAGATTCATGGGACAAATTTTAAGAAATTGTATTTTTAGTTGTTATTATGTGGGAGGTTGCCTAGATTTGTTGATTGTGATTGTTGTTCTATAATAAGGACATTAGGCCTAAAGTGGAGATTAGGTTTACATAAAGTGAAACAAGTAAGTATTGGGGAAATTGAAAAAATAATCCATAAGGGAATTAAGGTTGAAATGGAGTAAATTGAAATCCTCTGATTAATAAGTGTGCAAAATTTCTTAAAGAGAATTTGAATAGTAAATACTAAATATTGTATTTTCGAGCCAAGCAAGTGAGTGTGGGTATATTGGTTGAGTGATGCCAAGATAATAAATTAATTAATGTGTGATTAATTAAATTTGAGTTGGGATATTGACTCGGGTAAAATTTTGGGGCTAGTTCTATGAGGGCTTAGGCACGAATTTAGCCTAATAAATATATTATTGGGGTATATAATAAATTCTGAAATATCCAAAATAAAAAGGGTGTTAACCTTAATACGTGCAATTTGAGGAATAAGTTATACATGATGAGATTTTGAACAGTAGGAGCGAGTTCGAATAATTTAGTTGGGTTACACAACTTGAGTAATAAGTAAATAAATGTGGGAATCATTTCAATATCAAGTCGGTATATAGACTTAGGAATATTTGGCTAGTGTTACGGTAATTGTGCACGGGTAGCCTGGATTATATATATATATATATATATATATATATTGTGTAGTATATATATATTTGTGTGATTTATAAATATTTGTGTGAATAATACTTATAGGAATGCATACCCCTCTAGTGCTATCATGGGAGGTTACGCGATATGGGTGATTCCCCTGGCTTGAGGAATAGGGTGAGTATAGTCCCCATGTCATAGTGTCTGTAGTTAGGGATGGGATGTCCTGGGTATGATTCAGTCTCATTTCCTGGGGAAACTATGACCGCCTCCACTGCGTTTATTTTATTTTACGGATTTGGGGAGATAATCGCATCTGGGGGTCCGGGTGGAGAACATTTCGTGAGTGCCTACTCGAGAGGATGGTTATATATATTTACTGCATGTGCGTAAATATTGTAAATCGTTGATACGTATATATAGTGGGAATAAATATATACAGGTAAAATACATGTTGTGAATTGTATTGATATTATATAACGTGTGTGAATGTTATATGGTTTCAAATGAGAAATGGTTAATTAAGTTAATGTGTTAAATAACTTATAAATCCTATATTAAACTTACACGGGATAGAGTAGCGTGACAAGAAGGATATCATAGGGAACTAGTTACGGGGTAGGTGACTAGGTGGGTTATATTGAAAAGCGTTAGTCCTCAAGGGAGTGCGACACTAGCTTAAATATAAAGAGCATTCATGCATTTTAATTTACTGCAATTTAATTCACTTGCTATATATTTTCAAAATATTTTGGGTTCTTACCCTTAGTATAAAATATTTTCAAAACCTTTTAGGTGTCCAGCCACAGGGACGCCAGAATTGTTTTACTCCAGGGTTACGCATCTGCAGCATATGTGGATGTTGCGGGATTTTGACTTAGCCTCTTCAATCATTCCTTTCCTAAAGTAGGATGTAGTCAGTATGTCATTTGGGTATGTCACCCTAGTTATTTCTTTTGTTCCACTCAGATGATGTACTCATTTTATTATTCTTGTGGTGTATATTTTTAGATTTGGATTTTGTAGCCGGTGATTTTCTAGGCAAGGATTGTAATTATTCATTTTCAGTATTGTTTGATTCAGTGATTGTGTGAATGGTTTATTATATATTATTCCGCATGTGGTTGGTGATGTTTGATAAAAAGATAAAATTTGACAGCGTGTCTTTTTAAATACTAGGTGGTTAGTGAGTTTTAAAAAGGTTTCGACAGTGATGCTAACAATAAACCAGATGAGATTACTGTTTAAATTAATATTGGACTAATCTTCGGGTATTTTATTAGGCGGGGTGTCACCTATTTGCACATTTTTCACTTCAAAATTAAATTTGCACATTTTTTATTGCCTTATTATTATCGTTCTGTCGCTAGTTTTCTGAATTATATTTTCACATTTTTCACAATTTACAGTGTTAATACAACAAATTTATTCCTCATGGTAATACAAAAAAATTGTGTATTTCGTGTAATCCTTTTCTTATTAAAAGGAAAAATGGAGATTATATACATTAAAATGATTAAAAAACGATAGTGTTGATTTAATTTTGCATTTTGACACTAATATTTTTTTTAATAAAACACCTCATTTTAAGGGGAAAAAATAGGAACTAGATTTGTAAAGAAAAAAACACATATGAAACACTATTTTAAAATAAATATTTAGGACAAAAGAAATAGATAGCATTTTTATAAAAGAAAAGTTAATTATCCTAAAATTATAATGGAAGTTTAAACTTACATTTTTTTACGATTTTTTTGAAAAAAATGATATATCTGCAATCCTATTATAAAAATAGGATACTCAATATTATTTTTGTAAAGATAGTCCTTAAAATATTTCACTCCCCAAAATAACCCCTCATTTTTTAATTACCCTCCTAACATATACCTCCCATTACCCCATCTCCCACTTCAATTTAGAAAATCAAGAGATAGTAATCTGCAACACTTCATATTGTGACGATAACCTCCGATATTGCCTCTAAGTTGCAGTAACCTCCAGCATTTATTCTCTCTGGCAGAGACCTCCTCTTCAGCCCCACCTATCTTCATTTCAAACCACGAAATACTGAAAAAGTTCGGAATGAGAAGTTCCAAATCTATTAGATCTGAAAAATCTTCAAAGATTTGGTAATTAAACATAACCACATCGAAGAGTCATCCTCACTCAAATCCATAACCAACTATATTCCAGATCTACTAGATGAATCTCTCATTCACATCTCTTTCACGAAATCAGTTAATAAGTAAAATCCCTTCTCCTTTAACAAGATGATAGCATGCATTTTTCCTAGCAAATATTCATATAAATATGTTTATTTGATCAACGCCTTCATCTCTCTTCCATAACAAAATACATCATAAGTTTCATGCCCCCCAAAAATGGCAAACCAAAGAAGTTTCCATTCTGGACTTCTAATTTTTTTTATTTGTTTGGATTTATATCATTTATTTCCAATCCTATGTGGTAACATAGTTTAGTTGGTACCATCTCATTCAAGTGAAAATTTTTAGTTGGTTGTTCCAGGATAAAACTATTGTTATTGTGAATGGGAGGTTTCCTATTATTTTTAATTTGGAGATTCAAAAGATTTTACACTTCAAATTAAAATTTGTGATTTTAAACTGTGAAAAAATGTTGATGAATTTGACTCTGCAAACTTAATTTTATAGTGAAATGTTGGCTAAATTTAATTTGCAGTTATCAAGTTTGGGGATTGACGAGATGCTATGATGCCAAATGGTGAATCAAAATTTGTTGTGTTTGAGAAATTAAAAAATACGTAAATTTTTTTGTATTTTTTAGATCGCAAATTTATATTTACTGTTTCTCAACCGGAGCCTCGGTGATCAAAAGCGCTCTGGTGATCGAAGGAAAAAAAATACAACGATCAAAGACGCAAAGGTCTGGTGGTTGGACGACAATTAATATAAGGAATAATTTGTGTTTTATAAAAAATAAAATCAACTTGCAAAAATTAGGAAGTATTTTTATTAAAAAAAAGTTAAATGTCTTCTATCCATAACCAATATTTTTACATGTCCTAAAAATGCATAATGTATTTCTTTTTATTAATGACAAAAGAAAGAAGGATCATTTTAATAAAAGAAAAGTTGATTGTCTTAAAACCATATTAGGGACCATTTTTATAAAAGAAAAGTTGATTGTCCTAAAATCATAATATGGACTTTTATTAGTTAAGGGTAAAATTGGTATTTTTGAAAAAATAAATTCAACTTAATAAATAGGAGGGACTATTTCCATAAATATAAAGTTGAATGTCCTATATCCATAACCAATAGTATTTTAAGTCCTAAAAGTGTATAATCAAAAAATAAAAAGACATGAAAAATGGTAGAGAGAGACCGAGAGAAGGGTAAATAGGGCCCAATCCTTTTTTATTTATAATACCTAATTTATAAATTATTTTAAATATATTTTTTTGTGTTTTTAAATAATAACGTGTGTTTATTAAACTTGTTTTTAAATTCAGTTTTGTCAAAATATTAAAAACTAAAATAAAAAATTGGTAGACACGTGTGTGAGTGTGTGTATATATAATACATATATGCGTACATATAATATATGTATATACACAAACACACGTATATATATATATATATATATATATATAGGAGAAGACTCACATACATCATGCCCTATACATCATCCATACATCATACCTAGTTGTAAGTCCCTAAAAACTTTTTTCTAAATTTTTTATTTTTCTGTTGAAATTAACCTTTCAATAAACCCATGTTCAAAAAATTAGGTCAAAATACATTTTGTAGCTATTTTTTAAAAATTCACAAAAAACTGCTCAAAATACCTTATTTATAAGGGTCTGCACTAGCAGTTTTTTTAAAATTTTTTAAAAACAGCTTCAAAATGTATTTTGACCTAAATTTTTGAATATGAGTTGATTAGAAGGTTAATTTCAAGAGAAAAATAAAAAAAAAATTGGAGAAAAGTTTTCATAGGACCTAGAACTATGTGTAATGTATACATCATGATGTAAGTGAGCCTTTCTCATTCTCTCTCCTCATGATACATAAATGATTACATGCAAACAAAATACATAATAAATAAATAGATATTACATATACATTTATATATATATAATACATTTGTATACATATATACTTATGTATCTATGTATATATTATGATATTGCATGCATAATACATATGGACTATATGTATATATTATGATATTTCCCCACTTTCTATAACAAAAGCAAGCATGCCTACTTTGAAGACCTAATTTTAGCTATGAAAATCAAATTGGCAGGAACACTCATTTTATCTACGTTATCATCAATTTCCATTCATACCATCATAAAAGAACCTTAAATCAAATCCAAAGAATATTCACCAATTTTCTTTGGGGCTTATCTCGAGAATATAATAAAATACATCACCGGTTGAAGTGGAAGACTCTATGCTTTCCTGTGAAAGAAGTTCTCCTTAGATTCAAAAAGCTCTCTAACATCTGCATTAATGCCTCAATGAAGATATGGTGGAATCTCAAGCCTCAAAACTCTATTTGATCTCCATTTTTTGGAGCAAATATAAGGATTTTTCCTTTTCAACTTGATCATTAACTTTTAAAATAGTAAAGATGATCTTGGAGGACACTAGCATCCTAATTCAAAACATAGAGAGATCATCATACTGGTCTCCTACTTCAGAAAGATCTTTTACTTTAAAATCTTCTCGGTAGACTATGAGGTCTACTATTCTATCCTCTTTTATTTGTCAATCTACTTGGAAACATCTATTACCTATTAAAATTTTTATGCTTATGTGGAGGTGCTATCTCAACATAATCCCTATTGATAAGAATATCCAAGTATTAGGGTATACTTTTATCTTCAATTTACAGATGTTGTAATCAAACTGAAGAAGACCTCTGTCATCTCTTTATTCAAGGTCCTAGTACCGAAGTGTGGAATTCTTTTGCTTCTCTATTTGGCCTTGAGTTATCATTACATTTTATTCATTTAATGCTCATGTCATGGTGGATGAGAAGACCAAAACACTACACTAAATTCTACGATTAGTTACGGGCTGAGGGTTATGTACCAAAACTGTGATCAGCTGATCACGGCCCAAAGTTGTGACCATATCAAACTTTTGCATGACCATCTTCATGACCCAGTGTGGTCATAGATGCTCTTGGAGATGGTCATGGACAAAAACTCTAACCACTGTACCATAGTCATGATCATGGCATGACCATTATGGCGCCAAATTTTCCTCTAAGTGTTATCACGGATGGATCACAGATTAAGGTCGTGACCAGCTCCATGACCAAGGCCAAAATATACACAGAGTAGGGTCACGATTGATGATACCAAAATTGGTACCACCAAGTCAGTGTGAAAAGAGAGCTCAAACCAGCACTACAATGGTGTAATAATAAGTATGTAAATATAGAAAGAAATGAGGCAATGGAGAAGATAACAACAGATATAAGTGATTCGACCAGAGCCTACATCCACTGTGTAGTGTGAACGGTGGTTTTCACTAGAATAAAGGCACTAATGTCCTGCGAATACAACACTCAAACTTTTCTCTCTCTATTGAGTATTTTAACAGAGTTTTACCTGGGTTTAGAATAATATATCCTTTATAATGTTGGATAAGACAAGTATATATAGTTCATGGGGGTGTAGTGTACCCCCCATGCATGTAATAAGCATGTGTAAAATGTTCCTAACCGATGAGGAGGAGCCAACTATCTCTATCACATGTAGGCCATTATGATCAAATATTCCCTCACATGTGAGGGAGATGTTGTTATAACGGTTTTGGTACACGTGGGATCTGCAACCCACGTGCACACTCTCACGTGTTTCCTGATCCACGAGACCTGTTAGCTGCCCACCGTCAGAAGTCTATCCAGGATGAGGTCAAGCTGTTGAACTATAGTCCACTAACGGATTGATACATGTCCTGTTAAGATATCTCACCTGTCTTCATCATCAGGATAATGGCCGAGGACGAGGGTGATAGTTCACGGGATTAATGAGGTAAGGCATGTTATCTGGTCTTCCAGTACGAGGTCAAGGGTCCCTATAATGAGCCATTAGTCGAGGACGATTCAGTCTACGTCGATCCATAACTCCTCATTTTCGATGGATTAGTGATGGTCGACCTTGGCCGAGTCATGAAGATCGATGGTCTAGTGATGAGGTCTTCCATATGGATCTATCTTTATTCGACCTCTTTCCTCCTAGGGAGGGACATGGCCGAGGGTACTTGAGGTATAAGAGAATTATTACTGATATTGTTGATTGTTCTTATACAGTGGAGGATGAGGCTATTATGATGATTACACGACTGAGGATGAGGCCCCCCATGATGGTGTCCCGATCAAGTTACTATTTATCCAAACTAATGGTCTATCAAGAGATAGTTTTCATGCTGAGCCATCTTCCTTTAGCCTTGGCCTCTAAAAGAGAGACGAGACTGAGGAAAAGGCCCTATGCCATGAGTCCACTAATGATGGAATCTTTGACTGTGATATGAGACAAGGATAAGTCCCTGTGAAGATCGGTGTATAGCCGAGGACGAGACCTTATGAGGATAGGTGCATGACCGAGCCATTACTTGCACATTCTGATTAGACCTGGCAATGGGTCGGTTCGGGTCATGTTCGGGTCGGGTCTTAACGAATTCGTGTGGAAATGTTCTCCACCCGAACACGACCCGTTAGCTTAACGGGTCGTGAATCCAATATGCATACACGATTCATTTTCCTAATGGGTTACACGATACGAACCCGTTAAGGGTAATGAATCATTTTCGGGTCTTAATGGGTTTAACCCGTTGTACTTGATATGTACCGATGAATGCGTACCAATAAGACCCGTTAGCTCCCAATAATACCCGTTAGCTTTGCATAATTACATATTTAGCCCTTTCAAACTAAAAATATTATTTTTATTTTTCCCTACATATCTTAATGGGTCATAATGGTTACTAACGAGTCACACGACCCGGTATGACATGAACATTATTCGGGTCTTAACTGATTGTTATCGAGTGAATAAAATTTAACCAACCCGATTCATTATATTTAGTGGGTCTATCGTGTTAACCCGATAGTGACCCATACCCAATAAGCCTTGACCCATTAACTGTTAATTTCGGGTCGAGTCGGGTCGTATTATCGTGTCATGTCACATTTTGCTAGGTCTAAGTCTGATGGTCTGCTATTAATTGGCATTGGCCAAGGGGGGTTTAGTCTGGGATGAGGTCAAGATAATGAGCTAGTCCTCTTGTAGGACGATTGCTGATATTGAGATCATCGGACGTGCTATCATGGATGAGGCCAAGGAGATCTGATGTCATCGATGTTGTCACCGTATGATAATACTTAAGAGTTATGGGCCAGCATTAAAGTCTAGGCCGAGGCCTCTTTCACCGACTCCCAGGCCGAGTCATAATATCTCTTTGTCTGATGATTGTCAAGGTTGGCTTTGGCTGAGGCCTCCCGTATACATATATACATAATATCTCTTTGTCTAATAATCACTGAAAATAAGATTGCGAGAAGTTGCAATTGGACAACACATAATTTCAGTATATTTATGATTTCATGCTTTGTAATTAGACTGGATCTACCTTATCTTCATGCTAATAATCCTTTTCAGTAAATATTTGTTATTTTAGATCTTATTCTCTTATTTTAGAGGTATTTCGTGCAAGAAAATGTGAAAGGAAAATCGAAACTAAAAAAGAAAAGAAGGAAAAGTGAAAATATTGATGTTATGAGCATACCGGAAGAAACAACACCAAAATTCAAGCTATGATGAAGAAGTTATGTGCATTTGAAGTTGAGAAGGAAATCAGGGTCAGAAGAGTAAATTTAGGATCTCACCTTAGGCAAAATGGTTCGGACCAAAGTATAGCCGGTTTGCCCTAGGGTGCAAGCGAACCGATTCGATTGCCCTATTTCGCGAATTTTGGATGTAGCCACCTTAGAAAATAATTATGAATAATTAAAAAACAAAAGAAGAGGATAAATAAAACTGAAAGTATATATTTTCTATGAATAAAAATATTTACTATTATGAGAGCAAGAAGAATAAGTAGAAAATAACTAAAACAAAAATTATAATAAATATTTTATTTTTATTTTTACATTCACAACAATCCTTTTAAGAAAAGGGCGAGAAATAAAAGAGCAATTGATCCACAATAAATATCTCATGTGAGTTCAAATAGTTATTATCGCAATAAAAAAGAACTCACATTAAAGATTTACTACTATTATAAATATACGCTATGGCAAAAACAAATACTTACAGCAATCAATGTTCTCATTCCTTTTTTCTTTCGTGTTCTCATTGTTTTTCATGCTCACTTTCTTAGTAAGAATCTATTATTAATGTATATATTCATTCTTTTACAACAGTAGAGACATGGGCATATTCTAACCTAAATGGCCCTAGGCTCGTCGGGCTTGGTCTCCATGGGGCATACTCACTTCTTGTATATATGGGAATAAAGTTGCGCCTTACTATCAGTTATAGCTTTTTGTACAACGATAAGTACTAGACCTATCATTTGGTACCAGGGAAAGGTCATGGGTTTTAGTCGCATGAGTGGCAACCTATTTAGGTAGGGAGAATGGTGTATGGGCATATTCTAACCCAAATGAGCCGAGGCTTGATGAGCTTGGTCTCCATAGGATAGACTCGCCTCTTGCATATATGCAAATAAAGTTGTGCCTTTACTATCAGCTGTAGATTTTGGTAAGCTCCTGTTCCATAAAAATATTTGCACTCTAAGTAAATATTTACTTGGAATCAAATTAGTTGAGCACATTACATGTCTCTCATAATATCAAAGAACACACATATACACATGCCCGCACATATATAAACACACATTCATATACGTATGTGCACATACTCACAAATAATCACGTGCACACACACACACATATATACAAATTAACATACAATTGCATACATATAAAATCATATATACACACACAAGTGCATATATATTCACATAAATATAAATTTTCACACACGTATATACAAATTCACGAACATATATATGCATGTACATACTAGGTTTGGCGATCAAGACAGACAGATCGACAGAGACGGGGAGTTTGAGTTTCGTGGTGTGGTAATAACATGGAGGTGAGGAAATGAAGTGGGTTAGCATTATGCAGGGGTATCTTAGACATTTTAATTTATAATATTTTTATAAATAAGTTTAATTAACTGACATAAAAGCCGGTAAGACTTAATTTAAAGCCAACCAAATATATATAATTAACGGCTTATTTGATAGCACAAGTTGACACAATTTATCATCGTAAATATGAGATCTTTTGGATTTTTCATATTTTTGGCATGTTTGATAGTCTTCATTTGCCATGCATTTTTTTTCAATTTACACTAAAGTACCACATACCACTGCACATTTTTTTTCCTAGACCAAATTTTCTTTAGTGTGGCGAAGACTAAATATCCATGACAAATTTTGCGATGGTAAAATTTTCAAATCGTGTTATCAAACAAGTGTTAATATAAAATAAACCCTATTATTTCTTTTGAAACACGAGTGCAAGCAAATATTTATGATACATTCTTTAAGAAACAAGACTTATATTTTCAATTTCATGCTTCCTTCTAGGATTTTTCTGGAAAATTTAGTGTTTCGTTGTAATATCACCCTAAAAGGATTAGTCACATTATCATACAAATCGACAATTTTATGATGCAATTAAAAGGAGTACTAAATTAAGCATAATTATGGGTTAATCTCATTTATTTGGTCAAAAGTGTACAAAACCTATTGACTTTTCTTCAATGCAGTGAATCCATATTCTTAAAATTATAGACATGTTTAGACAATTATACTCCTCATTAATATATCCATTATAAACCCATTTACTCTCTTTAAAAACAAACATACATACCTCTCTCTCTCACACACACACACACAAGTAGCCCCACCCTACTCCGCCCCCATCGAAGAAGCATATCCCCTGTCGAAACCTCATCGGAGCAGCTCCCTCTCTCTTTTCACCTCTCTCTCTCTCTCTCTCTCTTTGCCTATCTTTCTTTTTTATATTTACTGGTTCATGCTGGAAATATCATCGTGTAAGCAAGAGAAGAAGGGGGAACATCGATAAATATGATTATTACAGAAATATATAATATATCTATTTTTAAGCGAAAAATAAAGAACTTCCAAAAAAATGCCTTGACTGGAATATTTGAAATAAGTAACTTACTTAGAAAAGACACTCAAACAATAAGGTCACTCGTTTCATTTTTTTAATAAAATTAAATATTTAATATATATCTTTTTTATAGAAATTGAAAAATACAATTTTTACAAAAATTATATCTGTAAATTTGAAGTTAAAAAGTTTTAAAGTGTACAAATTATAAAAAAATCATTTAAACAAATCTATTATATACCTCTAATACGATAGTATTAGAGGCTTTAATATCATTTAATGCGCTTTTAACTCACCAAATTACTTATTTATATCTATTATCTATAATAAAACTATATAACTATAATACGAAACCCTCTAAAAAATTTGGAACTCCATTAAAGGTATCTACATGGCACTTACTCTAGCCCTATTACCTGAAACTTCTCGTCACGCATTTACACACCCATATGCCCTCTACACTTTAGCTTTCTCACTGTAAAATCTCAAGGGTTTTCTTAATTAACCTCATTCTAAGATCCTTGAAATTATTTTCATTTATCTCATGACCGATCCCTCCCTCCTGCCCTTTCTTCTATTGTTCCACCCTTTACCATTCTTCCATACAACCAACACTCGACTTTCTTTGCCCTATAAATTGACTAGTGACTACCTCGCCAGCATTCGTGAAACGCCTACTGTGTGACTTGATAGATGTTGTGCACTCCTACATTTTAGGAAGACCAAGACTGGATACTAGCAGCTAACAGTTCAAAGTTTGAACTCTCCTATTTTTTATGGCAGCTCTCCTATTATGTTGTGCATATGCAGTGTGTTTCCCAATGTCATGACCTCATCTCATAAAAGGAGATGATGATTATATTGAATGGGTTGAATGTAGTAAAAGTTTTTTCCTCTGTGTGTAGGAATATAGTAGTTACTTAATTGTTTGTCCAACTTTATTTATTGATGTTGAGTTTATTTACTGATGTTGAGTTGTTTACATTTTATTTCATATAGTTAGTTACTCAATAATATATACTTTAAAGAAAAATTTATAAAATTAATTGTAGTATCTGATTGTATGGGAATGTAAACAATTTAATGATTTTAGGAGCAACATTTTTTTCTTTGAATGACTATGAATTCTTATTTCTATAATTGGTAAAATAATATTTTGAATTTTCTTGAAAAAATTAAATATCGTTAAAATTGTTTGAATTGCTAATAAAACTTATCTAGAAAAAGTTGTAAAAATTTTATCCACGAGATATTAGAAAATTTTAAAATGATTTATCTCAAAAATTTAAATATTAATTATTCTACCAAATCTCACAATTATATAGTACAACAAATTATATGATATATGATTAGGTATGTGAATGTAAGATATTATTCTGATTCATTTATTTTTTTAATTAATTTTACTTAGTTATTAGTGTAGGTCTTACCTATTAACTATGATCCACGAGAGTTTCACAAGGAACACATTTGGTACATAATTCATTGTCACCGTTTTCATGTTTCATTAATAAAAAATTGTTTTGTGAAAAGTTAGAAAAAACTGTCTCTATAACGTTTTTATAAAAATAAATAAACGAACATTGTTTATAGTTTTTTTTAAATGTTACAAAATAACTGTTTTTGTGAAAAAATTAGAAAAAAACCTATTCTTGTTATGTATAATAATTAAAAAAGACCCATTTATAAAAAAATTGTTGTGTTAAAGTTGTTCAACAAATTATTTTCATTATTTTAAAAAAAATAGTTGGGTGACCAAGCATAAATTCTTCTGAATTTAGGCCCTTAAGTTAGTAATTTTGATATCTCGAACAACGTAATTGAATCATTTTTATCCCATATCATTGCCATTGACTATTTCTAACAAGTACCCCGAGTTTCGTGTATTTCTTATGGATTTTACAGAAATTTAGTGCAAGAAAAGAAAGAAAGAAACCAGAAGAAAGGAAGAGAACAAAGGAAGATAAGTCAAAGGGCAAAAGCGTAAATTTACACACGAAGTTCGAATTTGAAGCCTAAAGGAAAGTTAAATATCCTTGTTTCACAAGAGCATCGGAAGAAATGACAGTCAAATCGGAGCTCGTGATCAAAAGTTATGACCAGTTAAAGATGGAAAGGAAAAGTCAAACTTGAAGATAATTGGACCGATCCGGTCTATCTCGGACCGATCCAAAATGACACCTTTCCAGTAGACCCCGGATTGATGCCGAACTGATGATAGAAGAACCGATCCGATGGGATCCAGACCGATTCGATAGAAATAAAAAAGAACTGATCCGATTGCTAAAAAACGAACCGATCCGATGGTATCCGGACCGGTCCAGCTGTTAAAATTCCTGGCAATAATTATGAAGCTCAAGAGGTGCATATCTTGGAGAATCTTGTACAACTCATCGATTTTGGCTCTCAATTCATGCTAGTTGGTGCTTATAAAAGGCCAAGCCCTACATCATTCTAAGGGGGGGAGAAAAATTAGAGAGAGAGAATCAAATTTTAGAGAGTCTTTTTAGTTTTCTTTAGTAGAAATTTTCATAAACCATAGTTTGTAAGGTTGAGGAAGAAGAAGTTTTCTGGATTCAAGTTCATTTTTTTTTCCTGTCGCTGAATACAAGTATCAAATTTCCATTCTCTTATTTATTCTTTATTTTCAATACAATTCTCAATTGTTTTGCAACTTGTTAACAATGTTTGTTAAATCCATAATTCCAAGTATTGTTATGAATTTGTTTCCTAATACAATCGTGTCTAGCTAAAATTTCAAGGGCTGGGGTACATGAACTCATTCTGAGGTAAATTACCCACGTAGAAAATAGAGGGAAAATTAAAATATTGACCAAATCGTGTATGGAAATTATACAACCATAGCCGATCTTTTAATCTCTCTTGCCCTAGGTACTTGGGATGTTTAAGAAGACTATGCAAGTATAATTGTCCATTCACCGCTTTGTATTTGCCTTTGATTTCATATGATGCAGGCTAGTTCCCTCATATATGTAATGCTTAGGATCTATAAAGATTGGATTTAGTCAAAAAATTTACTTTACAATTCTAGTATTCTATACGGTAATTTATTAAGGTTTGAGGGATTGTACTCCACCCTATTTTCTCTCATTTTCAAATCTAAGTTCTTCACAATTCTTAGTGTTTTGTGCACATTTTATTTCCTCACCAATTGGAAACTTAAACCCATCCATCATCTTTTCTTTTCTTCGGAGAAATCATTTTAAGGATAAATAACTATTCCTACGTTACTCAATAGTGCCAATTACTGATCCCTATGGAAACGATCCCAACTTGTCGGATTATTACTAACGCGACTGGCTTGCACTTAAGCCTAGAAAGAACGCTTTTCTGAGACAAATTCTTAGTCGCGTCAAGTTTTTAGCGCCGTTGTCGGGGATCGTCAATTGGTAATTTTTAGGAAAGTGATTTTAATCCTAAAGTGATTTCAAAAAAAAAAATCATCTCATCTATTGTAAGATTACATGCAAAATCTGCGTCTCACCCAAGTCCACGAAAATCCTATTGCCGAAGCTAGTTCTAAAAATTCTCGCACCACCGATTCTCCACACTTTTGGGTTCTACATCCTTCGCCTAATAATTCAATCACAAGTCACACTTTTAAGTCAAACACCGAGTGAGAATTCTGAATCTTTTGGTAGTAATATGTCTGTACACGGTAGTGTTGGTGTTGGTGCTGGAGAGGAAGAGATACCATATCTTCCCATGAAAGATCTTTTATTTTCGGAGCGAACTGTTACCCCTGGTTGCATTTTACTCCCGTATAATGCCGGTCAGTTCCACTTTTGGAATGGGATGATCCAAATTCTTTCTACTTTTCAAAATATGGATTCTGAAAAACCATATCTCCATATTAGAGAGGTCGAGGAATCATGTGAGACTTTTGGTGACCAAACTTTCCCACAAGATGTTATCCGGTTGAAGCTTTTCCCTTTTTCCTTAAAGGATAAAGCTAAGACTTGGTTATGGTCATTACCACCGAATTCTGTTTTATCCTAGCGAGATATGCAAACCAAGTTCCTATCCAAGTTCTTCCCACAACACAAAACCAATTATGTCAAAGCTCAA
Source organism: Sambucus nigra (assembly GCA_949130495.1). Classification (NCBI taxonomy): domain Eukaryota; kingdom Viridiplantae; phylum Streptophyta; class Magnoliopsida; order Dipsacales; family Adoxaceae; genus Sambucus; species Sambucus nigra. The sequence goes on along the minus strand of OX422215.1, from coordinate 315,360,649 downwards.
ATACAAGCTTTTAGATAAAATGAGAATGAAGCTTTTGACAAGTGTTGGGAACGTTTTCAGGAGTTAGTTAGTGCTTGCCCCCATCATGGATTCGAAAAACATCATCTTATTTCATTTTTTCATCAAGGCCTAACTTTAGCATCTAGACAACTTGTTCAGACAATGTACGAAAGACCTTTTTGGGAGTTAGACTCGAGCGATGTTGAGGCTCATCTGAAATACGTAGCGGAGACTACGTAAGCATAGAATGTTTCTGACCCCAATAGTCAAAATAAAAATCGACAGATGTCCAACTTGCCTGCTGCGTCCGGTATTTATTACTTGGACAAGGACAATTTGTTAGATCGAAAATTTGACCAATTGGAAAAGAATTTCAGAGACATGCTTGAAGTTCGATTAAAAGAAGTAGCTGGACCCCTGCAAGCAGGAAAAGAGAAGGTGTGTGCCATATGTATTGCTGGTCATTCTACCAAAGGATGTCCTACCATCCCTGCATACAAGGCAATGTACACGGAGCAAGTAGAAGGGATAGGAGGGTTTCATGGAAATTTTAATGTACCTCAAGGGAATGCATACAATCAATCTTGGAGGAATCATCCTGGTTTCAACTATAGACAACCACAAGGGGGGATGGCTCCTAATCCACATGTGACTTTGCCACCACCCCCTCATCAATTTCAGTAAATGCCTCCTCCGTTGCAACCTCCTATGTCGGTACCACCTCCTGGTCCCCCTAGGAGATCTCTTGAGGATAATCTGAATCAGTTCATCCAATCTCAAAAGGAGAGAAATGCTAAGTATGATCGAATGTTCACGGAAATTCATACTAGCATCATCTCTAGGTTGCAATCTGCAGTAAATACTCAGGAGAAGGGTAAATTCCTAGCTCAAGGCCAAAGACCCCTCTTCAAGGGCAAACTATGGTTAGCTCTACTTCATCGGAGTTTCCAGAACAATGTCAAGCTGTCACTACTCTACGTAATGGTCGCGTAATTGATCTAGGACCAACATCTCCTAAGGAATCTAAGGCTAAAGAAGCTTCAAAATCTGAGGAGACTCCATTGCACATGGAAGATACGGATGGAGGAGTTGAAGCTGAAATCAAAGTAAAACTTCCCACTGCTGCTCCATTTCCTCAACGCTTGCCACCACCCAAAAAGGGGGCTTCGCGTACGAAAGTGTTAGATGTTCTGAAGCAAGTGAAGTTGAACTTGTCGTTTCTGGATGTTATCCAATAAATCCTAGCATATGCCAAAGTCATCAAAGATATTTTGACTATCAAACGGTGGCTCAAGGTGAAGAAGAATGTCTTTTTGATACAAAATGTGAGCTCGATCCTTCTTAATGATCTTCCACCAAAATTCAAGGATCCTGGTGCACCTACAATTTCTTGTGTTCTAGGAGAAAGTAGAGTCAAAAAATCTTTGCTTGACTTAGGTGCGAGTGTGAACATCCTTCTATACACTATCTATAAGCAGCTTGATTTAGGTGACCTTAAACCTACCCGAATCACGCTACAGTTAGCTGATCGAACATTGAAAGTGCCTCATGGGGTTGTGGAGGACGTAATAGTTCAAGTGGACACGTTCTACTTCCTTGTTGATTTTGTCATTTGGGACACAGAGCCTTCTCCCCATTCGAGTAATCATGTTCCCATAATTTTGGGCTGTCTATTTTTAGCCACTGCTAATGCTTTTATCAATACACGTAATGGCCAAATGCAACTCACTTTTGGAAACATGACTCTCGAGACCAATATTTTCAACGTTTCTAACCAAATGGGTGATGAGGATGATATTCATGAGGTTGATCTTATTGAAGAGGTGGTGGATGATCATATTGAGAGGATCATAGGTGTAGATGCACTGGAAGTTTGTTTAGTGCATGGTGTTGAGAATAGGAGTTCTTATACTAAGTTTGAGCATGAGGTGGAAGAGTTGGGAGCTTGGTTGCAAGAAGAAGTGAGTTTTGAGAAGTTGACTGGATTTCTAGATTTAAGGAATTACCCCTGAGGGAGTCACTCATGATCCCCTCTGAATATAGATTTCCTAGTCTTGAGTTAAAGAAACTACACTCTCATGTAAAATATTCTTCTCTGGAAGATGATGATACATTTCCTGTTGTTGTTTCTTCCAGTTTAAAAAAGGAGAAAGAGGGCATGTTGTTGAATGTGTTGGGCGTGCGTTTGGTTGGACTATAGCAGATTTGAAAGGTATAAGTCCCTTGATTTGTACCCATAAAATCCACCTCGAGGAGGAGGTGAAGCCCTCGAGAGAGATGCAAAGGAGACTGAACCCAACCATGAAAGATGTAGTTCGAGCGGAAATAATCAAATTGTTAGATGTTGGGATTATTTATCCCATTTCCGATAGTAAATGGGTGAGCCCAATTCAGATCGTTCTAAAGAAGTCGGGTATAACTGTGGTTGAAAATTCTAAGGGAGATTTAATACCTCAATGCACCACCACCGGGTGGCGTGTTTGCATTGATTATCGAAAACTCAATGCCGGAATAAGAAAAGACCGTTTCCCCTTGTTGTTTATCGACCAAGTGATTGAACGAGTAGCTGGCCATCCTTACTATTATTTCCTAGATGGGTATTCTGGCTATAATCAGATTGAAGTGGATGTACTTGATCAAGAAAAGACGACTTTTACATGTCCATTTGGTACGTTTGCGTACAAACGTATGCCTTTTGGGTTATGTAATGCGCCAGCAACCTTTCAAAAGGTGCATGTTGAGTCTCTTTAGCGACATGATAGAAAAAGGTCTTGAAGTTTTCATGGACGATTTCAGCATTTTCGATCCATCTTTTAGCTAATGTTTAGCTAATCTTGAAAGAGTTCTATTCCGATGTGTGGAAAAAGACATAGTCCTCAATTGGGAAAAATGTCATTTTATGGTTACTGAGGGCCTAGTCTTGGGCCACATAGTCTCATCTAGGGGAATTGAGGTTGATCGAGCAAAAATAGAAGTAATAGCTGAGTTACCCTCGCCAAAATCACTTAAAGATGTGAGGTCCTTTCTAGGCCATGCTGGATTTTATAGGAGATTTATCAAAGACTTTAGCGCTATTGCTAGACCTTTGAGTAATCTTCTCATGAAGGACACTCCTTTTGAGTGGAATAACGCATGCTAAGAAGCTTTTGACAAACTCAAAAGCATGCTAATTTTTGCTCCTATCATGCAAGCTCCCGATTGGTCACTCCCATTTGAGCTAATGTGTGATGCAAGTGATTACGCGATTGGGGTTGTTCTTGGATAAATAAAAGACAAGAAAGAAAATGTTATTTACTATGCTAGTAGGACATTATCTGGCCCCCAGCTTAACTACTCCACCACGGAGAAAGAATTACTAGCAGTCATTTTTGCTCTCGACAAATTCTGCTCCTGCATTGTTGGGTCACCCATCATTTATTTCACTGATCACTCGGCCCTAAAATATCTTCTGACCAAGAAAGATGCCAAACCGCGCCTAATAAGGTGGATCCTACTCCTACAAGAGTTTAATCTCTCGTTTCAAGATAAGAAAGGAGTAGAAAACGTCGTTGCTAACCATTTGTCACGCCTCTCGTCCGACTTACCTATTGATCCCATCCCCATACACGAGTATTTTTCGGATGAAAATTTATTTGCTACTTCTTCTCTTCCTTAGTTTGCAGATATAGTAAATTATCTAGTCACTGGAGTCATTCCATCCAATTGGACTACGCAAGAGAGAAGGAAGTTCATTACCTGGTCACGTATGTTCTTTTGTGATGATCCTTATTTGTTTAAGTATTGTGCTGATCAAATCATCCGAAGATGTGTACCTGATGAACAAATTCAAGGGGTAATTCAATTTTGTCATACGGAAGCATGTGGCGATCATTTCTCCAAAAATAAAACTGCTGCGAAAATCCTGTAAAGCAGTCTCTATTGGCCCACAATCTTCCGGGATGTGAATAAATTTTTCAAATCATGTGATAGATGCCAAATAATGGGAGTTATTACTCGCCGTGACATGATGCCATTACCCCCATACTTGTCTTAGAATTGTTTTTATCAAGTTGTAGGAGGCTAGTAGTTAATTTTTAGAGGATTCTTGTAACCAAGAACCCTAGTTTTGAAGTTTGACTACTATTCAAGATTCAAGGTTCTATTAAAGATTCATCATTCATCCATTGCAAGTAATTTTAATTTATTGTCTTTGCTGCTTTCCTAGTTAGTTTAATTAATTGTTGCTTTCTAGTTTTCCAATCCCAATTCAAGTCGTGTTCTCAATTTTCTAGATTTAGTTATGAATTCCTGCACTTTCACTTTTAAGTTTTTTTTTATTTTAATCATGTTTGTAATTCCCCGTATTTTTATGCTATATTAATTTGGGGATTTATTAATATTAATGTGAATTAATTGTTTAATAAAAATCTGGATATTAATTATGTTATAATTATTAACGTGATGAGAGTTAGTAATTATGGGAAAATTTGTTGAATATTACTAATGAGCAAAGTAATATATAATAGTGGTCGTATTAAATGTCACGAGTGAATAAAATGACAATTTTAGAAATTTGAGTCGGGACGCGCCCGTGTCGCGTCGGGACTAAATATTGATAAATAAAATTAAATATTTTATAAGTTGTTTGTATGGTCGTTTTGAGTGCGCCAACACATCCGGAAGGTTCGAGATAGTCAGAAAAGTATACCCGGGAGTTTGATTTGGGTCTCGGGGAGTTTTTAGGCCTAATTAGTACCCCGGGAGGGCATTTTAGTCATTTTGTATTTTTGGGTAATTAAACCCACGAAAATTAAAGGGGTTATATCAGATGTTTAGGTTATCTCCTAGGGTTAGATAACTCAAAACACTAGAACGTCCATTGGAGAGGAGAGGAGAGAGCTCTCAAGGCATTCCAAGGCTCAAAACTCACCCGTTTGCACCGCCGCCAACGCGTAGATCGCGAGACGGGGAACGCAACCACACCAAATTCAACACCAAACCAGATTTCTGAAAATCCCAGGCAAGTGTTTATCTTGCTTATTTCGTTGATGCATCATCCATATTAGTTTAGGAGTTATTAGGATGAGATTTATGGAAGAAAAACCCAATTTGAGTGGGAAATTTTCATGTAGTGATGATTTATATGATATTCTGGAAACCCTTTGTCATGTAAAGGATTAAGAGTTTGATTAAGAAAAGAGTTCTAATCAGATACAAACACTAAAAAAATTATTCTGGACGATCGGACCGTTGGAATTGGATGAAATTTTACAGAGAATTAGCTGAAGACGAGAGGAAGCTATAGAAAAAAATTTAGCTCGATCGGACCGTTCAATATTTTTTAATATTTTTTTTTCTAGACAGTTTTATGTTTTGAGGAATCTTAGAGATAATAAAAATTCAATTAAAACTCCATTTTAATTCCGATTTCGAAACCGTTTGAAATTCTCATCTTTGAAAAAAAAAATTCAAAATCCTTTAATGTAAGGCGAAATCTATATTTTTGGGATATTTTGCATAAGGGATAATGTAAGTATATATTAAAGGGGAGAGACACGTAAGAGAGAGTTACGTTGGAACATAAATGGATATCTACTGAATTGTACATTTGGAAGAATAGAGTCCATGACGGTTACGTAGTAAGTTGGAAAAACCCTTCGAATTAAAGTTAGAAACGAACCATTATACTTGATAAATAATAATGGGAAAATAAGGATAAATGTTGTGAATGTGGGTTATTGGATAAACCTAAATTGATATAATAAAAGTGGTATATTTATATGATTGTGTATGCATATATTATATACTTGTGAAAATCATGCCCACGCCACTTGCTATCCTTGAGGTTTCCGCGCTGGGACGATCTTATCTCGTGTGCCTTGTGGGGGATATTGACTCGTACCCTAGAAGATAGAAATCCTAGGTACAGGGTATCGAATCGGTAGTCACGGTCCTAAGAGACGTGAGGGTATGTACTGACCTCTTGGACTTGAAAACTATGCTTCGCCTCAATATTGTTTGTGTATGTATTTATACAGTTCGAGAGTGATTCCGAACTTGTATTCCCTTTAGTACGATTGATACGGGGATTGGATAGCAGAGTATGCCCGCAACATAAAATTTTATGTGGGTTGATGTTAGAATATATATATTATACGAGTATTTAATATATATATGAACTTCTGAAATATGGGAAACTGCCTATTGTGTTATGGTAAGTAAGACATGTATAATGACTCAAATTGTAAATACTTGTTTTGAAAAGTATAATATGATATTGAAAAAAAAAATTATGAATCAAAAAAGTTAAAATGAGCGTTTTGTACTAAATGAAGTTATCATTTTTAAACCAGATGTTGTTAAATCTTAAATTTTGAGAGTCACCTAAGAGAAGTTAAATCCTTTGGGAAGGATAGTGTGATATATGATGAGATAAACCATTGGGAAGGTTAGTGCGATAGGAGTGCACATTAGAAGAGAGGCGAGAATTTCTCAAGAGAGTGTCACACTAATATGTTGTTGCATTGGCCTGTATCAATTTAAATACTTGCTAAACGGATTTTCAAATCATATACACTATCGGACTCTGACCCGTTTCTATTCCTCTTTCTCTCTTGTATATATATGTATATATTACAGGTGCCCAGCCACAGGGGCGTCTTGTTTAGGATCTCTTGGAAGGAACATGCTGCAGCTCAGGTGGGAGTTGCAGGCCACTTGCTTAGACGATTTCATTTACTTGATTCCACTTCTATCATTCTCCTTATTGGGCATGTGTCGCCCTTTCCACTATTTATCTGTTTTATTGGGACATTTGTATTTCAGTTATTTCTAGTACTGTTACTTTGGGATTTATTCAGCATGTATGTTTTACTTTAAGTTTTAAATGCTGGGATTGGGTTGTTAAATGTTAAATTATTGGATTGATTGTTTAATAAAATAAATAAATAAAATTGGAAAGTAATGTTTAAAAAATGGTTTTGACACTTAGCTAAATTAAATAGGGTGTTAAATATGTAAAAGTTATTTTTACGACAGTGATGCTAAGAATGAACCAACTGTTCACCTTGATTTTAATTTAATATAGGAGTGATCGCCCGGTATTTAATTAGGCGAGGTGTCACAATGTTAAGCTAAATTTTTAAGGGTGGGGATGCATGAACCCTCCCCGATGTGGTATGCATAGAAATAAAATTTGTCCTCTAAATTAAATAAGTGATTAGATCGTGTTGTATTGTTTCACAACCATTGTAGAACTTTTGACCTTGTTTGCCCTAGGTAACCGGGGTGCTTAAGGATGTAACACGCGTGAACTATTGCAACACTGCTTTACTCATTCTTTGATTATGTATGATGAGGGCATGAACCTCATATTTGTAATGCTTTGGAGTACTAAAGACTGGGTCTAATCAATTATCTAATTTATGACTAATTTTGTACTGGCATACACACTAGGGTTTGGGGGAGTGTATTCTTAACCCATTTCTTCATTCATATTAATTCCTTCTTAGTTAGTTAATTTCGCATGCCTAGGTTAATTTAATTGAATCTAGTTAATTCATAGATAAAATCCATAAAAATCAATCATCTTTTTCTTTTATTTTATTTTAACATTAACTTTAGGATTAATTTACCTTACCTTTGTTGTCACGTTCACACGTCCTAATTCCCTATGGATTTGATACCCAGACTCGCCACTATACTCCTTAAGAAGTGTAGTTACAAGTTTAGTTTTTTTTTGTATTGAGGTTGGAAGCCGATAACAATGACTAGCGTATTACACGGACGCTCGGTTTCCACTCAATCAAAATGGCGTCGTATGAAAGTGCTAAAATCTCAAAAGAACTAATGAAACGAGCTCACGACAGAATCATCCGACGTAAGGAGTTTCATTCAGGACGAAAAGTACTTCTTTACAACTCGAGGATGCACTTGTTTCCCAAAAAATTGCGGTCACGATGGTCAGGTCCATTCATTGTGAAGGAAGTATTTCCCCGTGGAGCTGTTGAACTAGAGGATCAAAAAGGGGGAAACACCTTCAAGGTTAATGGGCAACATCTAAATATATAATTGGAAGCGGTTGTCATGGAATCTGACACAATCTGGTTGTCGGACCCCATTTATGGGGAGTGACTGAACAAGAAATGTGAGGTAATCGCAACCCCGACGTGTATGGGGTGAATGTTGTGTATAGGAGTCATAAGATGGTAGGCTAGTTAATAGTTGTGTGTAACAACCAGAGGTGGGAATAGAACACATGTCTCGGGAGTGTTTCGGGTTTCAATGCGAGTTTTGAGGTCCAATTTCTTTGGAGGGAGTGTTGAAGTTAAGAAATCAAGTTGAAAGTGAAAGCAGGAAAAAGCTGGCAATTTTGCATACCGGATCGGTCCGGCCCCATAAAAAAAGAACCGATCCGGTATCAAAAAGAAAGAAAGAAAGAAAGAAAGAAAGAAACCGGTCTGGTCCGGTCTGAATCCGGATCGATCCGGTCATCTGCAGTCTGCGCGCCTTCCCGAGGTTAAAACCTCATCAATCCTTACCCCATACATTCCCCCGATCCCTTCCTCCCCCCAAAAGTTCGTCTCCCCTCTTTCCCCTCCAAGTCTCCCCCCCCCCCTCTCGTACCCACCATCCAACCTATAAATAACCATATACCCCCTCCTACTTCTTCCACACCTCCATCTCCACTCTCCTCTCTCACTTTTGGTCTAATTCTTTCATTACCATGGCTGCTCCCCAGAAATATTATTTCGTTGAAGCCCTTCCCGATGGCAATGGTGAATATCATTCCCATCGTGAGGCAAATTGGTGCCTCCATTTTTTCGGTCCGAGACAAAAAATCCACATTGAGCGTCAGGTGCTTTAGGATCAGCTACCTAATTCTGTCACTGGAATCTTCATGTCCCGAGGCTGGTGCAGATTTTTCAACGAACCATACGAGGATGTATGGGAGAATGAAGTTCGTTAATTTTACGGTTCGCTCGTCCGTACCGCCGATTTTGAATCTCAAGCCTTTGCCGACCCGACACCGATACCGTTCTTGCTTGAAATTATGGCCCAGAAACTCGAGTCTAAAGGTGTGATAACTCTAGCCCAATTTACTTATCCCAGTCCTGATCCAGTTCTATCCAAAGTTGTTTGCATATCTCGCATTGCATCGGGTTCGGTTTGGAATACCGAGACCTTTCATGTTGGTCGATTACCCGACAAGGCACATATCACTTTTCACATCGTTTGTACCAACCTTTTGCAAACTTTAAATGACTCGGCTATGCACCCGCGTCAAGCTACTATGGTATATCATATGTTTGACCATGAAACTATTATCAATTTGGCCTGCACGTTTTACAATGATATCATTCTCGCAGCACTGGACAAAAAGGGTAGGGCCCCTCTTCCTTATGATCGTCTAATTACATCCTTCCTTAAGGATGTCGGTATTATTCCCCCGCAAGATCTTATCAACTTACCCAAGCCACTTGGGCAAGAATCCCGCACTCGAAGTGACAAGCAAATCCAGCTGATCCGTCCTCGAGTGATGAGGCTGCTGCTGAGGAAGAGGACATTCCTGATGACGATGTCGAGATGGAAGAAGGAGAGGAGGAGGAGGAGTATGATGAAACTGCTGATCCGGATTATGTTCCAGTTGATACGGGTCTGACTGAGAGAGTTGTTTCTCTTGAGACGCATTTTAACGGGTTTATATCCTCCTACCAGCGGAACACGAGTCTGATACTGCGTATGCAGGCTGATCTGTACCGCCTGTAGTTGGGTCCCGATGCCCCCCTTCATGCTTATTTCTATGACCCTGCTGCCCCCGGACCCTCCCACCCCCCACCCGCCCCGTAGACTCCCCGTAGGAACCACTGTCAGCCCCCTTCTGGTTCTGTTGTGTTAGATTGTGGTGTCCTGTTTTTATTTTATCTTTTGTTTACACAACTATGTTGTAATATACAGTTTTCTTATGGTATTTGCTTGTTTTATTTATCGCACTCCTTATTTCGTCTTCTTTCACTTTCTCGTCCTTTTGATTGTGGACAATGAAAAAGACTAAGTTATGGGGGATGATAAGTGCGTATTCATAAAACTTCGCATATATATAAGTGTATAAAAAATTAAAATAAATAAAAATTGAAATTTTTTGAAAAAAGCCAAAAATATTTTTGCTCAAAATAAATAAAAATTGGAATTTAAATTTTTCAAAAATATCACCTTAATTCTATTGAAATTCTCAAATTGTTAACAATCAATTGCACTAAGCCAAAATTGACCGAAGATGGAAATTGTGCGAAAATTGACGACTTAACGAATAAGTCTGGAGATTGATCAAACCCGATGAGATTTCGAGCCTTTCAATTTTTTATGAGTTTTTAAATCAATCCGAGTTTATGATTAACTCAAAGTTCTATTCAGCATTTTAATAAGTCATTGAGGATCTCAAGTCTTTCACTTTGATCGGTTTTGAGAAATGTGTGTGATATTGTTTCGAAATTCGTGCAAAATATATCTCTAAACTTAATTAATCTCGAGATGTATATGGTAATGTGATTAGCAATTTGGACAATGAAGTAGGCCCTCTCTTGTTTAACCCAAAAATATTAGCCATAATAAAGTTGTGAAAAATTATCCCTTTGCAACCCACTTTGAGCCTATATAATATTTCCCTTTCGTTTGATAACCCAAAAAACCCAAATAGCCCGGAATTGTAAAAAATTAGAAATTCATCAAGTAAGTCCAAAGTGTGTAATAAAAAAGGGGTAAGAAAAGAAAAATAGCAAGAAAAAAATGAAAAAAATGAAAAGAGAAAAAGAAAGAGAAAAATGAGCAAATGCCCGAAAAAGCACTAATGGACGTCATAACGACATTTTTCAATTTCGAACAATCCGTCTATTCCCAATTTTACCCTTTACACTTTTTAACCCGAAAAGTTCTAACCGAGTCCGAATGGCGAAATTGATTACTGCATGGAGAGATAAGATATGAAAAGATAATAAAAGAGATTAATATGGTGTGATTAAGAGATGATGTTTCCCGTTTCCTAATAATTGTATTCCAATGATGAGATCTTTTCACCATATATTTCCTTCTTTTCAATTTTGTATGCGTGAATTTGTGTCCATTATATTTACTCTTTATATCATGCATACCGAGAGAAAGTAGCCACAATCCGAGTGATTCATTTGTGAGTGCATCCGTAAGAATTTGAATCAAAACGAATTTTCAGAAAGTAACGTAATGCTCAATCGGTGGAAATTTGCGATTTAATTTCTGGCTTTGCACACACACACACACTATGGTTTGAGACATTTGATTATGAATTTATGGTGATTATTTTTCGAAAAGTTTAAATTGTACAATTTTTAAGTATTTTGTTATTTATTTGAGTCAGTAAAGAATTTCGTGGGAGTATTCACTACAAACCCTCACGAGACAAAACTCGTCCTACTAGGGTAACCTAGGGGTTTAAAGGCTTGTTGCATATGCTCAATGCAATCGCATGTCTGAAAAAGTGGAATTTTAGTTAAATAAAAGAAAACTCAAAAATAGAACTCTGGGCAGCTTCATTTACATTGCCCGGGACGTGCAAAGTTCTAAGATAGGGGGATTTGACAAAGCATAAATTCTTCTAAATTTAGGCCCTTAAGTTAGTAATTTTGATATCTCTAACAACGTAATTGAATCATTTTTATCCCATATCATTGTCATTGACTATTTCTAACTAGTACCCCAAGTTTCGTGTATTTCTTATGGATTTTACAGAAACTTAGTGCAAGAAAAGAAAGAAAGAAAGAAATCGGAAGAAAGGAAGAGAACAAAGGAAGATAAGTCAAAGGGCAAAAGCGTAAATTTACACCCGTAGTTCGAATTCGAAGCCCAAAGGAAAGTTAAAGATCCTTGTTTCACAAGAGCATCGGAAGAAATGACAGTCAAATCGGAGCTCGTGATCAAATGTTATGACCAGTCAAAGATGGAAAGGAAAAGTCAAACTTGAAGATAATCGGACCGATTCGGTCTATCTCAGACCGATTCTAAATGACACCTTTCCAGTAGACCCCGAATTGATGCCGAACTGATGATAGAAGAACCGATCCGATGGGATCCGGACCGATCCGGTAGAAATAAAAAAGAACCGATCCGGTTGCGGAAAAATGAACCGATCCGATGGTATCCGGACCAGTCCGGCTGTTAAAATTCCTGGCATTAATTATGAAGGTCAAGAGGTTCATATCTTGGAGAATCTTGTACGACCCATAGATTTTAGCTCTCAATTCGTGCTAGTTGGTGCTATAAAAGGCCAAGCCCTACATCATTCCAGGGGGGGAGAAAAATTAGAGAGGGAGAATCAAATTTTAGAGAGTCTTTTTAGTTTTCTTTAGTAGAAATTTTCATAAACCATAGTTTGTAAGGTTGAGGAAGAAGAAGTTTTCTGGATTCAAGTTCATTTTTTTTCCTATTGCTGAATACAAGTATCGAATTTCCATTCTCTTATTTATTCTTTATTTTTAATACAATTCTCAATTGTTTTGAAACTTATTAACAATGTTTGTTAGATCCATAATTCCAAGTATTGTTATGAATTTGTTTCCTAATACAATCATGTCTAGCTAAACTTTCAAGGGCTGGGGTACATGAACTCATTCTGAGGTAAATTACCCACGTAGAAAATAGAGGGAAAATTAAAATATTGACCAAATCGTGTATGGAAATTATACAAACATAGATGATCTTTTAATCTCTCTTTCCCTAGGTACTTGGGATGTTTAAGAAGACTATGCAAGTATAATTTTCCATTCACCGCTTTGTATTTTCCTTTGATTTCATATGATGCGGGCTAGTTCCCTCATATATGTAATGATTAGGATCTATAAAGATTGGAATTAGTCAAAAATTTCACTTTACAATTCTAGTATTCTATACGGTAATTTATTAAGGTTTGACGGATTGTACTCCACCCTATTTTCTCTCATTTTCAAATCTAAGTTCTTTACAATTCTTAGTGTTTTGTGCACATTTTAATTCCTCACCAATTGGAAACTTAAACCCATCCATCATCTTTTCTTTTCTTTAGAGAAATCATTTCAAGGATAAATAACTATTCCTACGTTACTCAATAGTGCCAATTACTGATCCCTGTGGAAACGATCCCGACTTGTCGGATTATTACTAAAGCGACAGGCTTGCACTTGATCCTAGAAAGAACGCATTTCTGAGACAAATTCTTAGTCGCGTCATTGGGCATAGATTTTTTTTTAATGTATTCTCATAAAATAAGGTTTTATAAAAAGTTTAATAACATATTTATAAAAATAAAATAAATACATGTTGTAAAAAAGGGGTTATAAACAAGGTTTCTTAAAAAGGTTTTTTAAATAAAAATTGTTTATGTTATATATGATAATAAAAAGAGATAAGTTTACAAAAAAAATTGTTTTGTAAGAAAGTTAAACAAATTTTCATATGTTCAATGTTCCATTTTTATCTCATTGTCCCTCCAAAATTCGAAGTAGCTAAAGTGCACAACCAAAAACATCAAAAAATATCGCAAGACTCTCGAAAACACATCAAGAAAAATAAATTATAATTTACTCAACCTTTGAATCCCAAGGTTAGTATCTTCTTTTTTTATGAAAGGTTAATATATTAGAACAAGGCCAATGCCCAAAAAAACAGAAAACAAGCTCATCGAGACAAACTGGCTATGGCACAAGACAACACATGGGCCCCCAAACCAACATAAGCCAAAGTCCAACAACACCTAGCCTAAGCCTAACTAACCTAAATTTGTGGTTAAATTTATTATACGATAAGTATATTTTGTTTGTAAGAAATATGCAACTCATATACATATCTTAGTCTTTACGTAGTTGATTAAAATCAAAAGTCTAATATAATCTATTTTTAAATTTCTATGCAATTAAAATAAATTTTAGTCGTACCTATTTTTCTATGATTTTGATTTGGTGCATTAGGAGAGAGAAATATTTTTATGTATCTATTTTTTCATTAAGAAATGATTGTCTTTTTTTTTCTTATGAACTTTGAGAACCGATGATTTTTTATTCTTTTAAATTATTTCCCTCCATCCATTAAAAATCATATGTTTATACTTTGTTTTTATATTTTTATACGTGAGTATATTCATTTCTTGAATTATCTTTACTACATATCTATTATCATAAAGATATAAAACGACTACCTACTAGTAATATTAATTTTAGAGGACTGATTAACAAGTTAATGGATTAACGTAAAGTATCTCATTAACTCTATGAGAAAGCTTCTTCATGGTGTTTACCGACAAAAGAAAAGATGGATAAAAACAAAAACTTTCCATATAACATATTGAGATAAAAAAGGTATATCCCTTACCAAACAAAACGCCATCGTAATCATCATCATCTTCCTAACAAACCTTCTTCACCATTTCCGCACCTTTCTGGAAGAAGAAAAAAAAGAAACAAAGATTGTATACAGCTCTCCATATTCACTAATGGTAACATCAAAACCAATAACTAATAATTAGGTATGATATTGATATTCCATATGTAAAACACCGTAGACAGTAATAAAACAAGTTGATGATAACTTATTAAACAACAACAATTACAAAGAAAAGAAAAACAAGGAACTGGGTTGTGGCAATGGAAATCATGACCATTGATCCATGGAGAGTTATAGTTGTTGATGAAGAGTGGTCAGTCTGATGAGGGGTCTTTCTATAATAATAAGGATACCAAGGGACCAGGGGATCCTGAGGGGTGGTGCAACCTTAACAAAATAAGGTGGTGGAGGGTAATTTGGTAAATATGCAGTTGGGGGATATATAAAAGCTGAAGGAGGGTAAGACACTATTTGGAAGGAGGTATTGGTGTAGGTGTGGGAGGAGGATAACACGAGTACTGGCACTCTGTTTGAAATGACATTATTGCCAAACAATTTTAAAGTACAGAGAGGAAGAGGAAGGTAGAGACCATACGGTAGGGTATTGAGGCCATCCTATGATACTATTAAATAACAAAGGAGGTGTCAAACAAATTATCCTTCTAACCATTGAACGATTTCCTTCCATGAATGATCCTTTTCTATCTTCTCGTCCTTTACTAACTTCTTATTTCATATTTGACTCTCGGTCGAACTCTTATCCTTCCTAAAAATGTGCTTAGAACTAGCCAAGCCTTTCACACTTTTCTTGGATCTACACTAGTCTCTAATATCTAAGATTCTTCCTCGAATTATCCATATGGATTTCCTCTAGACACCATTGGATTTTGTCCCAGTCAATCAAAGTCACTCCCCCTTCTTAACCTTTACAAGGTGTTAGGTTGTTCGTTTGCATAGAATTGACAATCTTCCATCAATTAGATTGTTGAAGTTCTCCCTAGTCTCTAAGACTAATCACCTCGATCGGACTCAGTCCTCTTTATTGACATAATACTCTCGCATGTTGAACCGATATTCAACCTCCAAAGTTTCTTCAAGGCTCTTTCTTAGTACATGTGCCTCATCTCCATGTGTGGGTCTGAAGGTGGAAATTATATCCTACGATCTGAATTCTTTATGACAGCTGGAGTAATATGATTCAATTCTGGTAGATTTTATCTGGCCGTGAGACTCTGAATTAACATTTTCATATTCTCCTATATAAATTCTTAGCTCCCAACCATGCTCTGCAGAATTACCTAGAAATCTCCCATTATGACTAGGGATCCTTGAGCTCTAGCAATCGAAAATTGTAGAAAATAATGTGGCTAGCCATTTTTCCACGTACGACATCAATTTGTTATTACTAAAACTAGTATGGAATCTATCTTAACTGAAATAGTGTAATTACTAACAGATAATCAGAGACATAATAAATGTAATATAAAACATTGAACTAACCAAAATAAATAAGAGAGGAAGAGGAAGAACTCGATTTAAGTGGTTTGACCCAACTTTGTGATTACATCCACATATGCTATTCTGATTATAGATTATTGGGAAAACGCCATTGAAGGGTACATGTTACAAGCTTTTAAATTTTATTTAGATGTTGGTAACATAATAGTAAATTGAAGTCTCCAACCTCATATGAGTTTAGTGTGTGCTATTTATATGTTGATAGAAGAGAGAGAGAAGAGATAAAGATGCATGCCTCACATTTATAGGTGAGGTGAGAGAACGTTTTACAATCTTAATGAACAAATAATTAATAAATGAGTTACTCTCACATGGGGGAGAATATTTGAATATCTTCTCTACGTGCATGTGTATTAGAATGTTGATGTCATCTAGTCATGAATTGCATGCCCACTCTAAAGGTGAAAACTAATAAGGTTCAACTACTCTGTTAACTCCGGCCGTGCCAATCACAAAATGATTTAACTAGCCAGTTAGCTCTAGCTGACCACTTTACTAGCTTTAGTCATTGTTCGACTCCTTCAACACAACGACATATGTAGTTTTAGGTAAATCTAGGTGTCCCCTTCTAGTTCTTCCTTGGGTAATTATATATTTATGGTATAACAATCAGTATAAGTATAATGCCAAATCCTTGGACATAAAAGTCCATTTGTCTAATATCTAAGCCAATTACTCTAACTTTTGTGATGACGGACAATTATCTGAAGGTTAAGTTATATGCATGATCCATATATAAAATCTATTTGGACTTCATCTTCTGCAAATGTGCAATTGGATTTCTAGGATATAAAGATAATATCTAGGATCTAATCATGATTTTTGCATTTCACTAGCCTCTGTTTAGGATTTTTCTTCCAATGATGAGGATGATCCCATGGTTGAGAGTGATTAAGCCTGTAAGCATGTGGAAGCTATCGGACATAAAACTTATTTTGGTATTGGTGAGTAGGTTATGGTCCCTCTGAGCTTGGATAAATGTGTTAAGAAGAAGCCCAATAATGACAAAAGGAGGCCAAAGGATGATGATATGTCCAAAAAGAATAAGTTTGTGGACATTGTAATTGCTCGTATTTTTGCAAAGGTTTTAGATGAGTCCTCCATATCTTTCTTAATGAAAATATCCCTTTGTTTGTACTAGTGTTCCATCTTCCTATAATTTCTTGTCTGGTTGTATCAAAAATCTATTTTTCTAGGTGATGCTTCGGCAATAGAACATTTTTATAAATATTTATAGAATTTGATTTTTATTGAGACATATTGGTAATTCAATCTTAACCCCTCCTTATCTTAACAAAATATTTTTAACCTCATAAGATATGTTCAAGCACGCTACTAAGGATTGTTTCTCTAAATAGTGTTGTGATGAGTGTCCTCGGGCTCAAAATTATGCAAAATCAAGGATGAAATCCTAAAATTCCTAAAAAATGTCAAGTTAAAGGTTCTTAGACCTCAAGACAATGTGGAACTAAGGACTAAATCCTTATAACCCCTAATAAATTCTAAGTCATGGGTCCTTAGACCTCATGACTAGTTGGAACTAATAATTAAAGCCTTATTCCTAAAAAATTCAAATCAATATGTAGACCTCATGACTACGGGAAACTATGGAATACATCCTTAAAATTACTAAACATATGTTAATCTAAGGGTTATAAGACTAACTTCTTAGAGCTGAGGATTAGAGCCTTATAACTCTTAGAAAAATGTTAAATTAGGGGTCCTTACACCTTAGGACTTTTTAAAGCTGAGGGTTGAATCCTTGCATATCTTAATGGGTCCTTATAACTCATAACTTCTTAGAGATAAGGATTAAATTCTTATAAATATCATTAAACATTAAGTCGGTGGTCTTTAAACCTCATGCCTATGTGAAACTAAGGATTAAAGCCATATAATTCACTAAATATATTAAGTTAAATTCATTGTACTTCTTAACTTCTTAGATCCATGGATTAAATTCGTACAACTCTAAAAAAATATTAATTAAAGGGTTCTTAGACCTAAAAATTATGTTTAACTAATGATTAAAGCCTAAAAAGTCCCAAATAATATCAAGTCAGGGCTCCTTAGACCTTAGGAGTATATGGAACTAAGGATTAAAGTTTTAAAATTCTCAAAAGTTTATAAGTTAAGGGTCCTTCGACCTTATAGATTCTTAGAATTGAGTACTAAAAACTTATATATCATAAAAATGTTGAGTTAAGGGTACTTAGATCAAAAAATTATTTGGAACTAAGGATTAAGGCCTTAAAATTCTTAACTGTTATGAATGATCAAAGAATTCATCAAATATCAAGACAAGATGAAGTAGTAAAGAAAAGAAATTTCTTGAAGAAGACTTTTAATTTCTAAAGAAAAACACTATATAGTTGGTTCTCTCTCTCGTACAAGTTTTCAAGATTTTTTTAATCTCATTCTAACAGCCTCTCTTAAAGGCTACTTCTTCTAAAGACCTAACTATCTAACAAATTCGGTTACATCTGATTGGCCTTTAATGAGTTCTTGAGACACATCAGTACTCTGTTTCACTTCTTAACAATCTTCACCTTGAGACAGATTGCTGATCTTCTTCAATCTTCTTGTCTCCTAGTTCCTTTGTTGCAGCCCTTAGTTTTCTTCTAGCCGTACCAAACTTTTGAAGTAATCAAACTTGGTACTAGGAGGTGACTTTGTAAGCATATCTGCAGGATTTTCATTAGTGGAAACCTTATCAATCATAATATAACCTTCTGAGACTATTTTCCTCACAAAATGCATCCTCACGTCAATGTGCTTGGTGTGTTCATGATACATTTGATTCTTAGTCAAATGTATAGCACTTTGGCTATCACATAACACAGTAACTTAACCTGGTTTCAGTCCTAACTCCTTTATTAGTCTAGACAACCGCAATGCCTCCTTAAAAGCTTCACTGACTTCCATATACTCCGCTTCAGTTGTTGACAAAGTGACAACATGTTGTAGTGTTGACTTCCAACTAACTGTGAAACCACACACTTGAAACATATATCTTGTTTTTAACCTTCTTGATTCAATAATCCCTGCATAATCTGAGTCGGCAAATCCTACTACACAACTTTCACTTCCTCTCTTAACTTCATAGCACAAGCCAGCATCCAATGCTCCCTTGAGGTATCTGAGAATCCATTTAGATGCTTCCAAATATCTCTTACCTATTCTTGCTAAGAATTTGCTCACAATTCTCACAGCATGATCCAAGTCTGGTCTAGTGCATACCATTGAGTACATCAAACTCCCAACAACACCAGCGTAAGGTATTATGCTCATAGCTTGTTCTTCTTCTTCAGTTTTAGGAGAATCTTGTGATGATAATTTAAAATGCTGAGCTAATGGTGTAGATACCGGTTTAGCATTAGACGTACCAAACCTTTCAATCACTCTCTTCACATAACCCTTCTGAGTAAGAAGTAACTTTCCTTGACTCCTGTCAATATGGATTTCCATACCAAGTATCTTCTTAGCATAGCCCAACTCCTTCATTTCAAATTCAGATTTTAGCATTGCCTTCACTTTCTTAACCTCATCCATATCATGACATCCCAAAAGCATATCATCTACATATAATAACAAATAGATGTACCTACCTTTTGCAAAATTTTTTAAATAAACAGAGCTATCATATTTGCTTCTTACAAAGCCATTTCCTGTTATGAAGAAATCAAATCTCTTATTCCATTGCCTCAGTGATTGCTTTAATCCATATAGTGATTTCTTAAGCAAATATACCCGGCTCTTTTATTCCTACTCCTCATATCCTTGAGGTTGATCCATATAAATCCTTTCTTCCAATTCTCCATGGAGAAAATTTGTCTTGACATCTAATTGCTCCAGTTCATTGAACTGAGCTATCAAGGGGAGGAGAATTCTTATAGAGATATGCTTAACCACTAGAGAGAAAAATTCAGTAAAATCTATACCCTCTCTCTGTTTGTACCCCTTAGCCACCAAACTGGCCTTATACCTAGAATTTTCCACTCCTGGAATGCCCTATTTCTTCTTATATACCCACTTACAATCAATTACTTTCTGATTTTCAGGTTTAACAACAAGCTCCCAAGTCTTGTTTCTTTTAAGTGACTCAATCTCCTCATTCATATCCTCTATCCATTTATGTGCCTCGTTGGAACTAACAGCTTTCTTGTAGTTCCCTAGGCTCACTGCAGTAGAGAGTGCATAAGAGATCAGATCAGCATGACCAAATCTTTCTGGTTGTCTTATTTCTCTTCTAGGTCTATCTCTAGTGAGATGATAGTCCTGCAGTGGATGAATTTTATGAACTTAAGACTGAACCTGCATTCCATTAGCTCCACCTTCTTCCACTATGGTTTGACCTTGCTCCACCTCAAACTCAAATTCTTGCCTTGAGTCAGTATTAACTACATCAGGCTCCTTCAAAACTTGCTTGTACATTACTTCTTCATTGAAAATGATATCTCTACTTATAATGATCTTTGTCTTCCCAACTTCATAGGACTACAGCCTGTACCCCTTTACTCCTTCAGGGTATCCAAGGAAGATACACTTATTAGCTCGAGGCTCAAGTTTTCCTTATTTGATATGTGCATAGGACACACATCCAAAAGTCTTTAGGTTTTCATAGCTAGGAGGCTCACCAGACCACATTTCCATAGGAGTCTTCATCTAAATTGCTGAATAGGGACTCCTATTGATTAAATAAGCAGCAGTCATAACTGCTTCTGCACAAAAACTCTTTGGAATACCATATTCTGATAACATACACCTAATTTTATCCATAATGGTTTTGTTCATTCTCTCAGCTAGGCCATTTTGTTGGGGGTATCAGTAACAGTATGATGTCTAGTAACTCCACAGTCCTTGCAAAATTCATTAAAGATACTACCATAAAATTCAAGGCCATTGTCAGTTCTTAACCTCTTAATCTTCTTTCCAGTCTGAGTCTCCATTAACACCTTCAAATTCTTAAAATACTCAAGAGCATCATTTTTATTTTTTAGGATATAAACCCACACACGTCTAGAGTAATCATCCAAGAAAGTTAAAAAATACCTAACTCCACATATTGAGTCTACTCTTGAAGGC
This sequence comes from Sambucus nigra, assembly GCA_949130495.1. Classification (NCBI taxonomy): domain Eukaryota; kingdom Viridiplantae; phylum Streptophyta; class Magnoliopsida; order Dipsacales; family Adoxaceae; genus Sambucus; species Sambucus nigra. Next base: position 315,339,685 of record OX422215.1, on the reverse strand, counting down.
CCCCAGAGATCAGAGTGAATATAGTCAAGAGTTCCATTTTTCCTGTGAATCCCAATACTGAACTTGACCCGGTGAGCTTTGCTAAACACATAGTGTTCACAGAATTGCGGCTTTAGTAGTTTCTCTCCCATTAGCAGCCCTTGCTTGCAAAGTTCTTGCAAGCCTCTTTCACTTACATGACCTAGTCTCCTGTGCCAAAATTATGCCATTTCTGCTTCCTTTGATAGTACTGTTGAGACTTCTCCGACTGCAATTTCTCCTTGCAATATATATAGGCCATTTTGCCTATCACCTCTCATTACTACCATGAAGCCTTTCAAGACCTCCATTTCACATGCCTCAACTTTGATACAGTAACCTTTGGCATCCAACATTCCCACTGAGATTAAGTTCCTTTTAATTCACGAACATGTCTTACTTCTTTCAGAACCTTTACAGTACTATTTTTCAGTTTCAATTTCACTTCTCTAATGCCAATTACAGGGCATTCTTTATTATTGCCAAGTAAAACCTTTCCTCCATCAATCTTGGTATAGGAACTGAACCAAGATTGATTCGGTGTCATGTGAAATGAACACCTTGAGTCAAGAACCCATTGCTTTTTTACGTCATTATCAGATACTGCCAACACCTCTGCACTTTTATAACCATCTGATGCCATGTCTGCACCACCATGGTCCTTCTGCCTATCTGACATCTATTTTTTTCTCTCTGGGAAATCTTTCTTGAAGTTTCCTTAAAAATGCGGAGATCTTATCTGAATCAAAGCTCTGATACCATTTTGAAAGACCCCGGAGCTTTTAGATTTCCTCAATAAAATCAAAGTTAATAATTTCCTTTGTATGTAAAAGCTCGATGCGGAAGCGTAAAGGAGATGGTTCAATTTTACCACAAAACAACAAATTTTAATTTCTTGAAAAAATTAAAATTAAACCAAGTGAAGTAAAATTAAGCAATTAATATATTCACTTAAACCAAGTTAATTCAATCCAAGTCCTAGAATTTGCCTAAGTCATATTTATCAATATTAGCAAATTAGGCGAAACCAAATTTTAGCAAATGACTTGAATTAAATAAACTTTACCCAATATTTAATTTAGTCCAAATTAAAGTGAGTGTGATAATTTAAACCGAATTTTATCTTGAATTATTCTAAACATGCGTTCTACGTTATTTTGCAAGATAAAATAAACCAATCACACTACGCCGCGATGTACGAGGAAAAACCCAAGACGGGAAACAACCTTGGACGGCCCTAGCCACAAATCCACTAGATACGGAATTACAATTACAAGACCTATAGACTTACAACGCACGACTCGATTCCTCTCAAGCCCCGACGCTTCTTCTTGTAGACACCTCTTCTTAGCGGATAACCTTGGAACACCACTGCAGTCTCGGAATCCACCGATAGGACATTATATGGTCATCGTCACCCGTACATGGAGCCTTTCTCCGAGCGGGTAAAACACATTAAAAAACACTTCTTCTTTCTTTGTGGGAGGTAGAATCAAAACCCGAAACTTCTCTTCAATTCGGTGTAGAGAAAATCGGTGCCAAACTCCAAGCAATTGATAAGTATATAAGAACTTGGAATAAACTCATTTGGGTGTAAACACTAGAGTGATGGAAATTTTTTCTCTAAAATTCTCACTCAAAACATGAACATTTTCCTAAACAATTTTTGCTCTCAAACTCTCTTAATAAAGTCTGAAAAAGTTGGTTAAAAACCAAGTGGGGAAGTAGGTGCAAAACTGCCAAAAAAATTGCCAAAAACTGTTCCCTCCTGGCATCTCGTTCGAACGACATTTCGTTCGAACGAAATCTCGTTCGAACAACTTTTCTAACGACGTTCCAGATTGAAATCGTTAGAATCTCATTGGAAATCTCGTTAGAACGACAATCTCTTTCGAACGACATTTCTAATGACGTTCCAGTGGCCTAATATGGGAACTCGTTGGCAGGTTCGTTCGAACGACATTTTCGTTCTAACGACAATCTCGTTCGAACGACTCTATCGAACGAAAAACCAGAAAGTTGGAAAATTCGATTTTAGCCCAGAAAACTTTATAAACTTATTTTAAAGTTTTATTTAATTCTTTCTGAAAATTAAAACACAGTTTTTACAAAACCTAACACCCAATAAACTTTGTTCCAAGCTCCTATATATATAAGTGCATTCATACCTTGGGAGCATGGAACCATAGTTGATGACGTAGAAACGAGGTATGCAAACCGGCATATTGATGAAGCTTTATACTCTTGGCCGCTACGTCTTCAACAAACACTTCATAGGCTTGAGAATAATACAATTAAATACTATCCTATGAATAAATGTTTTTATCCGGAATTGAGCCAAAACTATATATGGACTCAATTGGAAATTTGTGTCCTTACAAATCTCCCCCTTTGGCTATTCCGGGACAAAAACCAAACAAAAATCCTAAAGGGCCGTCAAGCTCACTAGACTCAAAACATAACCCACCCAAACTTGACTCAACCCAAGGATCAAACGCTTTGCCGTTTAAATAATGCCGCTTTAGAAGAAATCCTGCACACTTAAGCAAACTCATCAAATGCATAGGGAATATCAAAGTATTAAATGCAATTAATTAATTACTCCCCCTAAATTAATTCTTCCACTTTAACAAACACATGACCTACTTAGAAAGACGTCTCCCCCTAAGATAAATCTCCCCCAAACTAAGATACGATAATAATAGGATTAGATACCATTTCTCCCCCTATCATTTTCTCCCCCTTTTTGTTCAGGAATAGGCAAAGGATAAAGAACTAATAAACACGTTGAAGCTTAAAGTGTTATGACATTAAATCATATGGGCAATAAAAGCAAGGCAAAGACAAACAAATATCATATATATATATATATATATATATATATATATATACTATAAATATACCAATAAGTACTTGCATATATATATATAGATATAAACACACATGACACACATAAAATATGATAGGAGTCTTTCACACTCGTATGGCAAAAATGTGTCATATGGAAACGGAAGTGTAGGGGTGTGAACTAGCAACAATTAAATTTAGACCCAAACACTTAATAAACATTCACGGAGTTCTTATTTGATTGCAAACTTTATCACATTTAAATATACCCTCATGTGACAATATAAAGATTGAACTCAATGAACAAACATACACAATGCATACAAGCCTAGCATGATGATGATTCTACAAACCAAATAGAGTCATGACATTAAAGACAACTAGGATAAACGGACATTGTGCAAACCGTTGATATACCATCCAATTCTCCCTCAATAAGCATATATATTCTTTTGCTTTTGAATGAATATATCAAACAAACATTGGCCTTGGCAATTGTTTTCTTTTTAATGCCATATTTTCTGTTTTTAAGCCTTTGGATCACGTATTTCTTTTAGATCCAATAAACGGTGGCTTACTATCGCAAAGGATTTAATTCATCCTTTCGGAGCCCTTCCCCGTGCACATTTAGATATATAATTTTTTTATCTCACAAAGCTCACGAGCAACGGATTTTGACATGCACTAGTCCTCCTAGGTCATAGATATGTAGATGACTAGATTGGTAGGAGAACACCTCATAAATCTCAAATATAACATGTGACATTAAGATTTCAAAAGAGCTCGTGCATGTGTGAAAAGAGGCATATAAAAATAGAATCCATTTAAACAATACAAAATCCAACTACTCCACATAAAACATGGTAAAGAACATTTTAAGGATTGAAAATCTAAACCAAAAGTTCTAGCCACGTGGGAGCGTAAAAGATGGGATTCAAACACAAATATATGCCACATAAAGTGTGTCAAACAAAAATACACACAAAAAAAAATCTTTTTGAGTTTTTAACATTTTTAATCAAAAATAAATATTTACTCAAAAGGACAAACAAAAATCATTTGTATTTTTCATTAATCTCAAATGAAACAGATAAAACACAAATGATAAACAAAAATCTTTTTATATTTTTCAATTAATTCAAACACAAGATAGAATACAAAAAGATAAACAAGTCATAATTTCTAGCATATGATATGAAATGAGGCAATGACTAGAAAATGACTAAACATGCATACATCTAGCAATGATATATAATATGAAGCAAAAAAAGCTAGAGTATGCATAAAACACTAACACATTCAACATTTAAATTTAGCAAGGGAGGTTTCATGTGATAGAAAATGAGAATCAACAAATCTTGTATCTAGCGCGTTTAAAAGAGATTTCCTAACCCATATAGATTTATATTTAAAATGATGGGGATTGGGAAATAATGAAATGCTAGATAAATATTTCCTTGGACTTCTTTTAAGATCAAAACAATATGACCTAAGTGACCTTTCCTACCACAATGCAGGAATGTGTAAACACGAGGAATGTTACCTAAGGTGTGACCCTTTTTAAAGTCCTTGGACAAAGTTGACCCTCTAAAACAAATAATGGTTTTAGCTTTAGCAATGGAAGAGTTTGAGCATGATGTGCTAGAACCATTAGAACTACTACTAGAGTCTTGAAAATCATTTTTCATTTTTAAAATTTCGGACTCAAGTAATAAATTAGACTCCTCAAAATTATGGGACTCCTTCTTTAAATTTTCAATAATTCCTAGAAAGTTAACACGCCCTCCCTCAATATGAGCAAACTTGTCCCTAAGAGTCTTTTCACGATTTTCACTCTCTTTCTTGGACTTTTCTAAAATATCAAAATTTGAATGTAAGTCCATGAGCTTTTCACGAAAAATATCTTTTTGAGATAAGGAGATTTGCAAAGACTCAATGTGAGTTTTAAAACAAGAATTTTTATTTTCAAGAAATTTAATTCTTTTTACAAATCTCAAATTTAATTCCTTTAAATTTTCGTTACATTTGTTAAGCCCATTTGATTCCTCTCGAAAATCAAAAATATCATTTTCACTTAAATTGGACAAATTTTCAGTAAGACGTCCCATCGAGAGAAAAAATAAGATTGATAAAAAATTGAACCACCTAAAAAGGTAAGGAAATACAAAAAGCCGAAAAACGGATCTTTAACGCGATAACTTACCGCTCCGGCTCTTATACCAATTTGAAAATGCGGAGAGCTTGTCTGAATCAAAGCTCTGATACCATTTTGAAAGACCCCGGAGCTTTTAGATTTCCTCAATAAAATCAAAGTTAATAATTTCCTTTGTATGTAAAAACTCGATGCGGAAGCGTAAAGGAGATGGTTCAATTTTACAACAAAACAACAAATTTTAATTTCTTGAAAAAATTAAAATTAAACCAAGTGAAGTAAAATTAAGCAATTAATATATTCACTTAAACCAAGTTAATTCAATCCAAGTCCTAGAATTTGCCTAAGTCATATTTATCAATATTAGCAAATTAGGCGAAACCAAATTTTAGCAAATGACTTGAATTAAATAAACTTTACCCAATATTTAATTTAGTCCCAATTAAAGTGAGTGTGATAATTTAAACCGAATTTTATCTTGAATTATTCTAAACATGCGTTCTAAGTTATTTTGCAAGATAAAATAAACCAATCACACTACGCCGCGATGTACGAGGAAAAACCCAAGACGGGAAACAACCTCGGACGGCCCTAGCCACAAATCCACTAGATACGGAATTACAATTACAAGACAGATAGACTTATAACGCACGACTCGATCCCTCTCAAGCCCCGACTCTTCTTCTTGTAGACACCTCTTCCTAGCGGATAACCTTGGAACACCACCTCGGTCTTGGAATCCACCGATAGGACTTTATATGGTCACCGTCACCCGTACATGGAGCCTTTCTCCGAGCGGGTAAAACACATTAAAAAACACTTCTTCTTTCTTTGTGGGAGGTAGAATCAAAACCCGAAACTTCTCTTCAATTCGGCGTAGAGAAAATATGTGCCAAACTCCAAGAAATTGATAAGTAAATAAGAACTTGGAATAAACTCATTTGGGTGTAAACACTAGAGTGATGAAAATTTTTTCTCTAAAAATTTCACTCAAAACATGAACATTTTCCTAAACAATTTTTGCTCTCAAACTCTCTCTAAGAGTTAAACTAGATTGGAAAAGTTAGATTGGAAAATGTTATTCCCGCACATAATAAAGTCTGAAAAAGTTGGTTAAAAACCAAGTAGGGAAGTGGGTGCAAAACTGCCAAAAAAACTGCCACAAACTGTTCCCGCCTGGCATCTCGTTCGAACGACTTTTCGTTCGACGTTCCAGATTGAACTCGTTAGAATCTCGTTGGAAATCTCGTTAGAACGACAATCTCATTCGAACGACATTCCTAACGACGTTCCAGTGGCCTAATATGGGAACTCGTTGGCAGGTTCGTTCGAACGACTCTATCGAACGAAAAACCAGAAAGTTGGAAAATTCGATTTTAGCCCAGAAAACTTTATAAACTTATTTTAAAGTTTTATTTAATTCTTTCTGAAAATTAAAACACAGTTTTTACAAAACCTAACACCAAATAAACTTTGTTCCAAGCTCCTATATATATATAATTGCATTCATACCTTGGGAGCATGGAACCATAGTTGATGACGTAGAAATGAGGCACGCAAACCAGCATATTGATGAAGCTTTATACTCTTGGCCGCTACGTTTTCAACAAACACTTCATAGGCTTGAGAATATTACAATTAAATACTATCCTATGAATAAATGTTTTTATCCGGAATTGAGCCAAAACTATATATGGACTCAATTGGAAATTTGTGTTCTTATAGTCCTTCTTGGTGACAGATGAAACATTTTCGATTCTTGGAATATAAATTGGATCTTGACTTGTTCTTGGGCTTGAAATCTCTCTTCTCTGTTCTTCATTTTGCCATGAGCCCCTCTGTAGCTTCTTCTTTGATCACTACCTTTTTCTTTAATTCCTTTGAGTAAAGAGCAGATTGCACTTCATCTAAACTCAAAGCATCCCTTCCATACATCATGGTATCTACAAAATTTTCATACGAATCTGGCAGAGAATTAAGCAAAATAACTGCTTGATCTTCATCATCTACCTTAACCTCTATGTTCTCTAAACCCAGAATAATCTTATTGAACTCGTCAATATGATCTTCCAGAGATTTTGAACCTGCCATGGAAAAGGCATATAATTTCTTCTTCAAGAACAATCTGTTAGCCAATGACTTCGTCATATACAGTTATTCGAGTTTCAACCAGATTCCCCCTACTAATTTCTCCTTCGAGACTTCACGCAAAACCTTGTCTCCCGGGCTCAAGATGATCATGTTGTGATCCTTATTAAGAACATCCCTCTTCTCTTTTTCAGACAGCGTCTTTGGCAAACTTGATTCACCTTCAAACGCCTCCTCCAAACCTTGTTGCACAAGCAGAGCCCTCATCTTTAACCACCACAGACTAAATTCATTCTTCCCCGTGAATTTTTCGATGTCGAACTTCATAGATTCCATTGATGGCTCTGACACCAGTTTGTTATGAATGAGCAAAGAATTGATCAGATATCAAGACAAGATGCAATAGTAAAGAAAAGAAATTGCTTGAAGAAAACTTCTGATTTCTAAAGAAAAACACTATCCAGTTGGTTCTCTCTCTCGTACAAGATTTCAAGATTTTTTTAATCTCATTCTAACAGCCTCTCTTATAGGCTACTTCTTCTAGAGACCTAACTAGCTAACAAATTCGGTTACATCTGATTGGCCTTTAATGAGTTCTTAAGCCACATCAGCACTTTGTTTCACTTCTTAACATTAACAAATATTAATTTAAGGGTACTTAGACCTCAAGGCTATGTGGAACTAATTATTAAGGACTTAGAAGCCCGCTAGATAAACAAATTGGACTCAGTCATATGGAGAAAGCAACTATTTTATTCTATTAAATCACTAATTGTACCTTTTGAGGCTTGATGTTTCAAGGGTGTGGGATTTCATATCCCTCCTGGTCTTTGAAATAGTATCAACTTAGCCTTAAATTGTTGTCGATCGCATAGGGACCTCCCATTTGGAGGTCAGTTTTCCTTGACTTGGTTTTCTTGTTGATAATTTTATGTGGCAAGCTCTCTTTTTAAAATATGATGTTATCTTGTGCTTGAAGTTTTCATTCTTATTAAAGTTGCCTTTCTTTGTTTTCCTTAAGATCATTTATTGTAAGTCTAAAGACTTATCCATTTTCCTTTATCTTGAAGTAAGATACTCTCTATGTAGGGAAATTTATATATGTGGGATGCCACACCTCAGTTCCAAAGGTTAAGGACAAATTTGTTTTTCTCCTATGCAGCCTCTAATAATGATCCTATAGGCTTAAGAATATAATTGTGATTATACTCACAAATGTTTAACCTATTTGCATTAACATTTAACGTCTTTTTGATATACTCTTCAAACCTAAGAATACAATTATGTTGGTAACCTCTAGTATTGTATTTCATTAACCATGCCAAAATGATGAGTACTAGTTGATAGTGACCTAACATGAGCAGAACTCTCTTAAGGATCATGTTGTCAAATTGCTTAAGGTTGTATGAGATGATGTTCTAGGGAAAAGACAAAGTGGAAAATTATGTTCTTTCAGATTAAATTTGTTTTCTTCCTCACACTGTTTGTGGCTAAAGGATTTGCCTCCCTCCCACTTGGAAAAGTAATCTATGGATATTATGCAAAACTATATTAACCTTTAGTGAAAGGTAAAGTCCCAACCAAGTTAGCCTCCAATTGCACTAAAGGCCATGGACTTAGCATGGGTTCCATATTTTCTACTGTTATTTAGATGTTGATGAACCTCTAACATTTGTTCTAACATTAACGAGATCCTTAGCTTCTCAAATAACGTTGGATAAAAGTAAACCTACCATAGAACTTTATGATCTAAGATAATAGGTCTAGATTTTGTGCCATAAACACTTTGAGAAATATCACTAAAGACATCCTTTGCTTCTTGAAGGCCTAATAAATGTTTTGGAGATGATTTAAAACAAATTTTGAACATGAATAATTGAGTGAGGTAGTGACGATATCTGAGAGACCTTATGCATGTTTCTTATATCTTGTTATTAAGTAGTGGACCGCTATTGTGGTATTCTATGATGGTCATTGTCTAATTTGACGTCTAGTATGCATCTCCTAAGTTTAACTAAAGTATTGTGATAGTTGGATGATCAAATGTAGCTATGATGATGTCATTGTCAAGTTTGTCTAATCAGGACACTCTAATTAAATGACCACCAACTGAGTTTTAGACTTTTAAAATTTGTTGGATGCTAAATGTGGGTATAATAAGGATGATCTGACCAAGTAAAGATAAATATTCATGTGATCTACTTCATACTAATATGATTTAGTGATATGGATGACCACTAGCTATGAGTCTTTAACTTCTAACACATATTGTGCATTTAAGCATATGGCTAAATACAGGCCTTCCATCATGTCTTGGTCTTCTTGATGATGTCTTTTACTACAAGTGTTAGGATCTAAGGTTCTTTTTCCTATTATCTCAAGTTTCCAAAAATAACAATGAAGTTTTGTAAGGTTTTCCATTTGATGGAAATTGTTTGGTACTTAATCAAACTCCCCAAAACCATTTCACCAACCTCCCAAACGTATTGGGTTTATTGATGACATATTTAAGGGATTAGTTTATCATCGCAATGATCGTACACTTCAAAATAATGACTAATACATCTGACTAAGTTGATTAAACAAAATGCTAACTTTTCCAGCCTTGGGTAATTTCTTTATTCCCCTTACAGAGATCTTCTAACACAATATTTTAAGAGTTATATCACAACCTATTCTCTTATCAAAGCTAATCTCACTATTATTGGAGAATTTAAAACATATAGGAAGAGATCTTCACATGTGATCATTTTAGATAGGAGTGGTTATGAGCTGAGGTACTTATTGAGGCTTCGAAAAGCCTTCTTAACCTCAACATTCCACTAGAAAGAATTCCTTCAGACTTCAAAGAAAGATAACCATTTTTAGTGACTTTGAACATAAAGCGATTCAAGGAAGACACACTTATAGCTAGGAATTTCACTTCATTTATGATTTATAAGATTGAATATCTATGAGAGCCCTAATTTTCTATGGATTTGCCTCAGTGTCTCTTTAGTAACCTTTAAGCTAAAGAAGTTACCTCTAAACACCCCAAAGGCACACTTCTTCAGTTTGTGACTTCTCATGTGTCTTCTTAGGATTATAAATACTTTTACGATATGCTAAACATGGTAATGAGCTTCCAATCTCTTGACAAACATGTAATCTGTATAAAAATCGAGGGTATTGAAAACAAAACCTTGAAACATTGTGTTGACCAACCTTTGATAACTGGCTTCATAATTGTTTAGATGAAAAGGCATAACCTTATAATAATAGTTATCATTGTTAATGATGTAACATCCTCAATTTTGCATTAGTCTTTGGGCCAACATAACATTGAATAGAACTTAAAGATATTTGGCCTCTTTAATGAAATTTTCTTATAGGATCTTGCGAGCGTTTTGATAGGAAACATGGTTCTCTTTCGGGAGATAGAACCTCTTTTGCACATATCAATAATTAGGTTCCATATTGAGATTTTGGACCATGTCGTCAGTATATAACCCTATCATATCTACATAGCTCAATTCAAATAAGCCTCTTTTTTCCTCCTGTAACTAGAACATCAGGCTCTGCAACGGGGTGGTGACGTTGTCACTTGTAGGCCAGTCAATTGAGCTGAGCAGGCCCGAAGCCCGCTTTCTCGGCCCGCTAAATTTGGGCTGAGATTTTATTGAGTTTGAGCCGAGCCGAGTTTGAGCTGAGATATTAAGCCCGAATTCAATTTGAACCGAGCACGAGCGAAGCACTTTCAATCCCGAACTAGGCTCGGCCTGAAATAATATATATAAATATATATATATTTATATACAAAACTATTTTATTTTCTATGATATGTAAAAAATATTTTAAAACAAAATAATTTTTATAATTTTATCCTTATGCAAATAAACCATTAGACTTAATATTAAAGAAACAAAAATAAGATGGACCATTTATTAATTTACTTTACTTAATCTTACGGGGTTTGTCAATATTAGTGTTGAAATCTATTTTTTTAGTGATGAAATATGTTATTTTAGTGCTAAAATGTGGTTTTTTAGTGCTGAAATCTATTTTTTTTAGTGCTAAAATGTATTTTTTTTAGTGTTGAAATCTATTTTTTAGTGCTGAAATTTGTTTTTTTATTGCTAAAATGTGTTTTTTATTGCAGAAATATGAATATTTATTATTGAAATAAATAAATATATATTGGAATATTCAATTCGGCCTGCTCAAATCGGGCCCGAAGCCCGATTTACTTTGTGAGCCGAGCTTGAGCCAAGCACTCTCAAGCTCGTTCGGGAAGAGCTTGAGCTTGAGCCAAGTAAACCAAAATCTGGTCGAGCTTGATCAACCATAGGCTCAGCTCATAGAACCCGATTGATAGGCCTAGTCACTTATTTGCACCACTTTCTCTTGGTCAAATTTGTCAATGAATGTGTTTTAGAGGTCTTCATTAATTTCTCCACTTTGTTATTTATCTTTATATCTTGGATCAATATTGTCCGCATTCATTATCTCGATATGTAAATTGTCTTTAGTTTTTTTGTTAATCTGCCTCCAACTTTTAAGTCCCTACTAAGGTCTATGAAACTTCTGAGAGGACTTTAGAAGGCTTTATTCGGAGTCTTGTTGACACCTCAACCAACATCTTTGAAGCCAGGTTGGGAGCCTAAAGTTCTTCAAAAGTCTTTTTCATATTGTCATAAAAATGATCTAACATTATTTAGTATTTTAATCTACATGAACTTATTCAACTCCAAATCGGGTAGGGAAGTGCATGCATATCCTTTTGGTTGATGTCATAACGTCTAGCTCATTGGTAAATATGTTTCCTAGGATAATATTATAGGGTAAGGGCATGTATACCACCTGGAACTTACCTTAGATGATGATGCATAAGCCTTCAAATCCTAATGTGGTAGGAAAACTGATGGAACCTATAGGATAGGTCTTCTCCCCAAAGGCCGCCACAAGAATCATGATGGGCAATAAGTTCTGCAAGGTCAGACCCATTGCTATAAATTCATCTATGAAAATGATTCTTACCCATATCTCGATGATAACCATAATTTTGTTCATTTTATAATTTTATATGATCATGACCACTAAGCGGCCCTCCTATCATGGGCGGACCTAGGTGGTCCCGAAGGTGGGCGTCCGCCCACCCGGGTTTTTCGGATTTTTTTTCCCGATTATAGGTGTTTTTTTTTTGGACCTATGTGTAATATTTAATAATATAAGGTGTAATGTTTTGGGGGTAGAAACGAAAATAACCCAAATTCATTTCTCTTCTCTACACAAACAGAACAAGACCCGTCTTTTTTCATTTAACCCTAACTAACAGCTGCTCTTCTTTGTTCTCTCTCTACCGGCGGCGCAGCAGCAGCAGGAGCTGCAGTGCTACTCCTCCTCCGGCTCCGGCTCCGCCCGCTCCCTCCCGTCCGGACTCAAGCCACCAGCTACTCCGCCCGGCGCCAGCTACTCCGCCGGCAGCAACGACGTCCCTCTTTCTTCTCAGCACAGGTAATTTTTTTAATTTGTTGAAGTTTTTATTGTTTTTTATTTTCTTGAGTAGAGTTAGTTATGTAAAAATTAACTGAGTTGATTTTGCCCTCTTTCTTGAGTTGATTTTCTTGAGTTGAGTTAGTTATTTTTTAATTTGTTGAAGTTTACTGTAAAAATTTATGATAAAAACATTGAAAAAATATAGTTTATTGTAAAAATTAACATTGTTAGTTTAATTTAAAAATTAGATTGTTGACATTGCTAATTTAATCTAAAAATTAGATTGTTGAAATTAGTTTATTGAAAAATTTGATTGTTGAAAAATTTAATCTAAAAATTAGATTGTTGAAAATTTTATTTTTCGCCCACCCGTCGCTAAAATCCTGGGTCCGCCACTGCCTCCTATGGTAAGTGACTCTGATGAGGTCATCATAAGGGAAGATCATCATAGGGTCCTCCACCGTTGGATTAAATCGAAAGTTGAGAGCATTAATTTTAACCCCGTGATGATAAACCTCTCAAAGACGATCTTTTTTAGATGAAGAAGAGGCCCCAATCTAGTAAACTCATTTAAAATTCTTTTGTCATCTACCAAGGTCAACTTCTCTTTACCTTTGTTTTTTCTGAGGTTTCTCCCCCTTTGTTCATTAATTTTTTGAGGTAACCACACTTGATGACGTACTCTATAGCCTCATGAGATAATAATAAAAAATTAGTATTGTGGTCAGGATCCCTATAAAAGTGTTACTACTTTGACTTATCTCCCCAATCTTCTGGATACCTCATGGTCTTTGGTTGATGAAGGATGTACTACAACTCCACTACTAAGAAAATTTGTTAATAGTGGTAGTGAAGGGTGTGAATTATTTGGCCTTTGGTGATCCACCTTTCTATACATTCTTATTATTGGAATATTTCCTTTCATTGGAGGATTATCCAAAAGGAGATAATATATCCTTACTTTTACCTTTATGAGTTTGGGAATATGGAGGAGGATTTGAACACCTGGCAGTCATTATAGTTCTGAGTAGGGGTGGGCGCGGTCCAGTCCGGTCCGGTTTTTGGCTATTTTAGGTGCCGGACCGAATCATTCGGTCCTATATTTGAGAAGACCGAATTCGGACCAATTTAATCGGTTTAGCCTATTTATTCGGTCTAGGTTATTTTCGGTCCGGTTCGGTTAATAATCGGTCCACGTTTACATTTAAATTATATAAATCATTTCCTAAAATCAGTTGATAAATCACAGCATAATTACACTTTAAGTAGTGTTGTTGGGTACATTTTAATTACACTTTCCAACACTCAGATTGTTCAACACTCAGATTGCACAATTCAATGTTGTACAGAGGCTAATCTGTATTTTATTAATTATTTTGTGCGAAGGCTAATCTATATCTAGGCAGAAACAAAAAAAAAACTTATCATAAAAAGACTTAAACTCAAATCTTGACATAAATTCCCTACCAAAACCCAATACCATACTCAGAAACATGGTATACATATAGACACACTGCATAAGAACCAGTAAATGTAAAATCTTATCAATGAAAAATAGAAGAAAAATAAATTAAAGATACAACCAAACAGACATTGTATAACTGATACAACCCAACAGGCCAATCTTATCAACAGTGTATAACTGAGAAAACCCAACAGGCAAATGACAAAAAACAACCCAACAGGCAAATGCCACAAATCTTATCTTGAGTTTTTAAAAAGCTTTTGTTTCTGAACAAGCAAACAGGCATTGTTGAAATAAAAAATACGTATGTTCTATGTTTTCAAGAAATCAAAACAAACCTTTCGGAACTGCACCGGATCTTTATTTGTGATCAAGAAATCAAGAAACAATCAGAGTTGAGGTGCTAAAAAATTAGAAAAAAACATATACATACCGAATCTTTACCCATCGGATCTTCAGTCGCGATTTCCATTTGTGGGTTGTGGCTTTTAAACTGGAGTTGAGGTGCACCGGAGAGAGGAAATGACAATGAGAGAGAGAGAAAATTTTGGGAGCAATGAAATGAGGGTGCGACCGAAGTTGTGTACGAGTCTTATGTTGGAGTTTTTGTTAGGTTTTGTTATTTACTAAACAAACATATATATATTTATCTAAAATTAATATATATTATATAATATTAAAACAAACGGTCCGGTTCGGTCCTAAGACCGAATTTAAAATGAATATTTTAGACCGGACCGAATATATTCGGGTCTCTTAATTTAGGACCGAATTAGGACCGAATTATAAAAAAGCCTATAAAAGTGGGTCCGGTCCGGTTCGGTCCAATATGGTCAATCGGGTCGGTCTTTTTTTTGTCCACCCCTAGTTCTGAGCCTTGTCCAATACCTCTGTCACATAAGACAAAGAGTTTTTTAGCATATATATAGTGTAATCAAAATCATTAACCTACAAAGAATTAAACCTTTTGAATATTTGGTGTTATTTCTCATCTATATAAAGTTAAGCAAAAAGGTGGCTGACTTATGTATTTTCTGAGATTTAATGAAATATATAAAAAAAAAATAAGATAGCTAACTCGATGATTTTTTTGTCATTTATGGTTTGATCCTGGCAAAAAAATACTAGAAGTTCCCTTCAATGTTTTAGTAGTTTCCTGTATAGTACTTCATTAGGAGTGTCTTGTAGCAGCATGAGATACATGCATGTCTTTAAATGGCCAATAGCATCCTTGGTTACGTCAGAGAGTTCAATGGTAGTTATATTAAACTTTGTGGGAAAATAATGTTATACGTCATTAGATAATTGTTGTAGCAGCAATTTAAATAATTAAATGCAGAATTAAAATTAGGAACGAAATTACCCAATTTTGGAGCAAATAAATCTGGGGCAGAAAAATATAAGAAATCGCGAACCGAACAGTCAAGAACACGGATGAGTCGCGGACAATGACGCTCTCTTTAAGGTGTTTCGCGGCTCTACCCAAAGTGTGCTGACAGTCTCGAAGCCCCGTCACCCCCAGGATAAAACAGCCTCCAAAATTAAATTACGGATTGATAAAGCACAAGAATCAATCCGGTCTGTATACACCCATTCTGAATTAATTGCTCGATTCTATAATTAATCTGTACACGAACGAGATTAATTTTTCTGGAAAAAATTATTCTGGGAGAAGGAAATTTTTTCAGAACTGTAGAGGAAATTCTGTGTTGAAAATTGTTAGGAGATAACTATCTATTAAAAATGGAGGCTCCAACCTCTTTTATGGGGCAAAAAGAAAAGAGACGTTAGTAAACAACGTGGAGAAAAATTTGGAAATAGTGGGAAACTCGGTTGAAGAAATCAACACGGAATAAAACACGTTTTAATTTTTCAGAATTAATTACCGTTAAAAATTAATTTTTAAAGCCCAAAAAACAGTTATGTATTTGTCCAAAAAATTAATTCTTAATGAACCCAAGCCCAAGACCCAGGACCCGGACACAGGCACGGGCCGGGTTGGACGGACGGCGGCGGCGGCGCGCCCGCGCGTGTGTGACTTGGCCCATTGGGTCTGCCCCACATACCCACAAAAACTTGAATGCCCAAAGGGCTAAACCTTTGTTCCCAAAAAATTGTAAATATACACAACACAATTTATCTTTCCCACCGATGTGGGACACAGCCTAAAGGCTGTTTCAAAGTTTTGCATCTAACGTCAACAGCTTTAAGCTTTGGAAAAGCAAAGCTGTTCTGACAATCCCCCACTTGCAAAATTTGAAAACATTTTATCGAGCAATAATTCATAGAATTGTGCATAAGCAAAGGTGTCTTTCGACTTGAACCTTTACGTGGTAAAGATGATTCAGAATATACTAGAGTAACAGTAGTTTTGAACTCTATCTCTGACAAAATCCCACACACAACCCTACTTGGATGTAATTCTAATAGCTAGCACGTTACGGCCATGTGCTTCTATCCCAGTATAGTGAACGCTTTAGGAATTTGCCCAAAATATCCATAAGAAGCGGCCACACTTCCACATTCACATAGGTGAGTCTATCAAGAATACTCTTGTAGCTAAGTACCCCACTCAAAATAAAGCTATAGATCTCATTAAGAGTTATCATAACTCATCCTTAACTCGCTTCAGGATATCATGCTCCTTAGGGATGGACTCGGAGTAAAACCCCATTCTATTTTAATTAATAATCGCATGATTCAACCCATATCACTTGTGACTTGTTATTACCCTTTGAACATATTTCTTGGGATCTCCAGTCTATATGTTGGGTTACCATCACAAATGACTCATTTATCCAAGGGCTTTAGTCCCATCCTTTTCGTGGTGTTCCACACCTTCTCCCTAGCTAGTCATTTCGTCAAAGGATCAGCTAAGTTCTGTTCAGACCGTATATGATCCACCCTCACAGCACCCGTAGAGATAAATTCTCTCACAGTACTATGCTTACGACGTATTTGTTGTTTCTTACCATTATAATAACGGTTATTAACTTTTGTAATAGCCGCGGTATTATAATAACGGTTCTTAACTTTTGTAATAGTCGTGGTACTATCACAATGAATTAAAACGGATGGAATCGGTCTTTCCCATAATGGGATATCTGACAGGAGGTTTCTTAACCAACCTGCCTCTTCACTAGCAGTAGCTAGCGCTATCATCTCAGACTCCATAGTGGATTGAGCCAAAATAGTTTGTTTCTTAGATTTCCAAGAGACTGCACCACCAGCGATGCTAAATATATATCCACTAGTAGCCTTAGAATCATCAGATAGGGTGTTCCAATCAGCATCACTAAATCCTTCAAGGACAGCGGGATGATTATTATAGTGTAATCCGAGGTTCATCGTCCTTTTAAGGTACCGCATGACCCTCTCAATAGAATGCCAATGCTCCATACTAGGTCTAATAGTAAATCTACATAGTACTCCCACAGCATAAGCTATGTCAGGTCTAGTGCAATCTGTAGCATAACGTAAGCTACCAATAATGCTTGCATAAGCATTTTGGTTTACACTGTTCTTAAATAACTTTACACTAGGGTCAAATGGAGTACTAGCAGGTTTACAGTCAAAGTAATTATATTTCTTTAGAACTTTCTCAATGTAATGAGATTGATCCAAAGAAAGTCCCTTTTCTGACCTAGTAATATTAATTCCTAATATTACACTAGCTTCACCCAAATCCTTCATATCAAAGATGGCACATAATAATGATTTAACATTTTCTACGACATGAATATTAGAACCAAATATAAGCAAGTCATCAACATAAAGACATATGATAGTGCAAATGTTCTCAACATATTTATAATAAATGCATTTGTCACTTTCATTAATTTTAAACCCATTAGAGATGACTAGGCTATCAAATTTATCATGCCATTGTTTAGGTGCCTGTTTGAGTCCATAAAGAGATTTTTACACACTTTATTTTCTTGACCGTGTACAATAAAACCTTCAGGTTGATCCATATAAATCTCTTCTTCTAATTCTCCATTTAAAAATGCAGTTTTAACATCCATTTGGTGTACAATTAAATCATTTAAGGCAGCTATAGCAAATAGTACACGTATAGACGTTATTCTAGTCACGGGTGAAAATGTATCAAAAAAGTCTACATTTTCTCTTTGTCTAAAACCTTTAGCAACAAGACGTGCCTTATATTTTTCAACAGTGCCATCAGGTTTTAATTTCTTTTTAAGAATCCATTTACACCCAATTGTTTTACATCCAGGAGGAAGGTCCACTAAATGCCAAGTTTTATTTGTTTCCAAAGAATCCATTTCATCATTAATAGCCTCTTGCCATAAATCGGCATCTAAAAAAGATAAGGCTTCTTGAATAGTGTTAGGATCCTCCTCTAAAGTGTAAGCATAAAAGTCGGGACCAAAATCTTTTTCTACACGAGCCCTTTTACTTTTTCGAATTTCTAAAATGGATTCATTATTTTCTTTATTTTTATTTAAAGAAATATTAGTGGATGACTAGCCCCCACTATTCCTCAATTTAAAAGGAAATTTATCTTCATAGAAATCGGCGTCATTTGATTAAATAATTACTTGATTTTTCAAGTCATAAAAACGGTATGCTTTGCTATTAATAGCATAGCCTATAAAAACGCACTCATATGCTCTACTTGCCAATTTAGACCTTTTAGGGTCGGGTATACGTACATAGGCTAAGCACCCCCACGTTCTAAAGTATGACACGTTGGGCTTAATATTTTTCCAAATTTCATAAGGAGAAATTTTCATTTTAGTCTTAGGAATTCTATTAAGCATGTGACACACAGTCAAAATAATTTCACCCCACCAATGTGAGGTAGCCCCTGAATTTAATAAAATAGCAACAACTAATTCAGTTAATGTCCTATTTTTTCTTTCGGCTTTAACGTTCATTTCGGGCGAATAAAGGGCAGTTTTTTCGTGAATAATACCGTGGGTTTTATAAAATTCAATAAATAGTCCAGAATCATATTCGGTGCCTCTATCACTACGTAACCTTTTTATTTTCCGATTAAATTGATTTTCAATTTCATTAAGGAAAATTTTAAACATGTCAAACGCTTCACTTTTATTTTTCATTAAATACACAAATGAATAATCGGAACAATCATCAATAAAAGTTATAAAGTAACGTTTGTCATTTCTAGTTGTGACACCATCCAATTCACAAATATCCGAATGAATTAAATCAAGTGGTTCAGATTCTCTAAAAGCAGATTTACGTGGTGTCTTAGTGATTTTTGCTTGACTACACCATTCACATTTTTCAAAATCATTTAATGATAATTCGGGAATTAATCCTAAAGTGCTCATATTTTTAACAAGTCGTTTATTAACATGACAAAGCCTAGCATGCCAAATATTAAATGAACAAGCAATATAAGCAGAAGGAGAATTTTTATTCATTACATCAACATTCAATTTAAACATCCCATCAGTGGCATAACCCTTGCCTACAAAAATTCCATTTTTGGTCAAAGTAAATAAATCAGCACCAATAGTTTGAGTAAAGCCAGCTTTGTTGAGAAGATAACCCGAAACCAAATTTTTCCTTATCTCGGGAGTGTGAAGAACATCTTTGAGGATAACAGTCTTTCCCGAAGTGAACTTCAATTCCACATTTCCAGTACCAGCAACCTCAATGGAGTGAGAATCACCCAACAATACCTTCTTATCTGCAGTCTCAGAATAAGTCTTAAACAGACTACGGTCATAACAGATATGGCGGGAAGCGCCAGTATCCAACCACCACCCTTCGGCACCGCTAACCATGTTGATTTCTGAAATCATAGCACGTAGGTCCTCTTCGGTCAAATTCGCTTGTGCTTGTGGCACATTGCGACATTTGCGAGCCATATGGCCAGGCTTGCCACACTTGAAACAGAGAAACTGTCCCGAGTTGCTAGACTTTCCATTTCCAGGGTTCTTATACTTATTCTGAGTCTGAGTCTGAGTCTGATTTTTAAAATTCTGGTTGTGGCTCTTTTTCTGATTTTTCATATTTTTTCCGTTTGCTTTTAAAACAACTGGAGTGTGTTTCTGATTTTTGTTGTTAGACACAACAAGAATTTCATCTTTATAGTCCTATTTTCGGGGTTCCTCCTCAATTCTCAATTTAGTAATTAATGACTCTAGTGAAAATTCTTTAGACTTGTGCCTCAAAATATTTTTAAACTCTTTGAACAGTGGAGGCAATTTATCAATAATTACAGCCACCTGAAATTGCTCATCTAAAGACATGCCCTAGGAAATAATTTCATGGGCAATCATTTGCAAATCATGGGTTTGAGCAATAACAGATTTGTCATCCGTAATTTGAAATTTCAAATAACGGCTGACGGCATATTTTTTAGCACCCGCCTCCTCCGTGTCATATTTTTTTAAAAGTGCGTCCCAAACATCTTTCGCAGTTTTATAATTGGCATAATAGTCATAAAGTTCGTCACTTAGAGCATTCAGAATATAGTTCTTGCACAAAAAATCATTTTCCTCCCAAGTTCTAATTGTTTTGCTTTCCTCAATAGTAGGTGGATTATTTACTACGGGTTTGTCAAATTGAACACGTGATGCGACTTTTTTCGTAGTTAAATAAAATAGCAATTTTTTGCTCCAACGTTTAAAATGAGTGCCTTTATATTTGAAAGGCTTATTTAGGTTACTAGAGTTAATTTCGTCCATGGCAGAATATAGAACACCTTAAAATTGTTGTAGCAACAATTTAAATAATTAAATGCAGAATTAAAATTAGGAACGAAATTACCCAATTTTGGAGCAAATAAATCTGGGGCAGAAAAATATAAGAAATCTCGAACCGGACAGTCAAGAACACGGCTGAGTCGCGGACAATGTCACTCTCTTTAAGGTGTTTCGCGGCTCTTCCCAAAGTGTGCTGACAGTCTCGAAGCCCCGTCACCCCCAGGATAAAACAGCCTCCAAAATTAAATTACGGATTGATAAAGCACAAGAATCAATCCGGTCTGTATACACCCATTCTGTATTAATTGCTCGATTCTATAATTAATCTATACACGAACGAGATTAATTATTCTGGAAAAAATTATTCTGGGAGAAGGAAATTTTTTCAGAACTGTAGAGGAAATTCTGTGTTGAAAACTGTTAGGAGATAACTATCTATTAAAAACGGAGGCTCCAACCTCTTTTATGGGGCAAAAAGAAAAGAGACGTTGGTAAATAACGTGGAGAAAAATCTGGAAATAGTGGGCAACTTGGTTGAAGAAATCAACACGGAATAAAACACGTTTTAATTTTTCAGAATTAATTACCGTTAAAAATTAATTTTTAAAGCCCAAAAAGCAGTTATGTATTTGTCCAAAAAATTAATTCTTAATGAGCCCAAGACCCCGGACCCGAACACGGGAACGGGCACGGGCCGGGCCGGACGGATGGCGGCGGCGGCGCGCGCGCGCGTGTGACTTGGCCCATTGGGTCTGCCCCACATACCCACAAAAACTTGAATGCCCAAAGGGCTGAACCTTTGTTCCCAAAAAATTGTAAATATACACAACACAATTTATCTTTCCCACCGATGTGGGACATAGCCTAAAGGTTGTTTCAAAGTTTTGTATCTAACGTCAACAGCTTTAAGCTTTGGAAAAGCAAAGCTGTTCTGACAATAATGGATTTAATATCTTTTGGAGGGAAAACTCAATGGAGACTTGGATTTGAGTCTTATAGTAGTTTAGGAAATTCCCAAATCAATCCTACATTTTCTTTATTTCATCATCGTGGGACTTGACCACTCTCGAGCCTCCATGAAAGTGACTACTTGGATTGACAACTAATCATTCATCAGTAGTCGAGCATATAATCTTGAAGGACGTGGGAGAAATTCATGCTTTTTTCCATCCCCGTTGTTATCTTTCACTTGTATAAATTCTTTATCCTAATTTTATTCATCATTATTGTGATGGGATAATTCTTCAACAGGATGTGGGACCACTTGTGGGAGAATAAAAAGGACAATGGCGAGATACTCTTGTCATTTCTCTGTGGTTCAATCATAATAGGCGTTATGTGACACCTCCTAAAATCTAAACTCTATTGATCAGGTCTAAAATAAATAAACACGAGTTGAAAATTGTTGAATATCATTATAGGCATGATTCAAATAAAACCAACCCGCGTAAACTACATAACAATAATAAATTATTATAAACCTATGATACCATAAACACCAATTGTAATAAAATCCAACATATGCAGTAGAAATTTCTCAAACATAAATTCGACTCCCCATATAAAAATAACAGCTGCTATAGTATCTTACACAATTGAAACATAAATAGGTATAAAAGAGTGAGCACACAGGCTCAACACCTACATTCTATATGAGAAACAACTGAAGAGCAGTGGAAAAGCCAAGATTTAACTATATTGGGAATAAATCTAGTACTAAAGAAAATTTTAACAAAAAAAACCATGCACTAATATTCATTTTTAACACTTAAAACCATTATCAAAATATCATATGATAGTTATCACAATGCAACTCTCCTAGACTTCATGCATTAATATTCATTTAAAATACTTCAACATATTCTGAAATTAATAGAAAAAACAGAATTAATCTAACATAAATAAGTTATTTGAAATTAAAATTAGAATTAAGTTATGGAATATGATTAATCTAACATATAGAATTGGAATTAAGTTATGAAAAATGATTAATCTAACATAAAAATCAGAATTAATCTAACTTTCTCAAATTATTCAGAATTAATCTAACAGTTCATAAAAATAAGAATTAACCTAATAGTTGAAATTTATTCAATAAATCAGAATTAATCTAACAATTCAATAAATTAGTTCACTAAATTTATTCAATAAATCAATATAAAAGGGACTTATCTCTTGAATGGAGAAAATATAAAAAGTATAAAAAAAAAAGTATAAAGGAACTTACCAGTGGCACTGTGGCGGTGACAACAATGGCTTAGCTTTTGTTCTTGTCAAGAACCTCTTGAACAAGACAAATAATTTCAAATTCTAAAAGGCTTTGGTTCAATGGCTTAGCTTTGGTTCAATGAAGAAATAGGGGACTTATCTCTGTTTTGTTGAATGAAGAAAATAGGGTCGGCTGGTGGTTTATAAGTGTATATGAATATGGACTTAAGTTTTAGAAATTACAACTTTTAACCTCAACGTTTAAGTTATTACACATAGGTGTATATATATATATATATATATATATATATATAAAATAAAATAAAAATCTAGAAATCCAGTAGGTGCAGCTGCACCCACTCGGCACAGTGTGCCTCCGCCACTGCTGAATAGGAAATTAAAGTATTTGAATCGGGGTTGAGGCATCGACGACGACCTAGGTCCTAGAAAACATAATCAACAACAACGTAAAAAATAAGTCTACGAAGAATAAAGATTTAACCGATATTGGGCTACAATATATAACTATGAATCTTCCTCTCATATTTTAGTTGTTTTTAAGTTATCCCAACCAAAATAACCCTAAATATCACATACATTAATCCCAATCCTAAGTGAGCCCAATATCAAATCATCATTCTTCTCATTTGAATTTAACTAACCAAGTCTGATCATATATTCAAGTGTGTTCAAATTAATTAAAATACTAAATAAGAATAACAATATAAAGTTTAACATCCACATAGGTATGGTCCCCGACATATATGATTTAAGGGACTACTCTTAAGTCTAAACATAAAATATATGAAAGCCTATCCCTGCACATAAAATATAAGAAAGACTATCCCTATCACCTTTTGAAATTACTTGTGCATAGTAAGTATAGTTATAGGTCGTACCAAACGAATAACCTCAAATCCATTGACAATGGATAATCACTATTCATTCCCGTCATAACACACAAACTCTAAACCTAAGGCTATATGCTAGAGATCCCTTATGTATTCCCCCTCAGTATATAGGCACATTGGTCGTAGAAAGGACCAAGGTAAATCTCGTCTCTCTATCACCAGGGGTACTTGTGTGGTCTATGCCATACGCGGCCCATAAAAATCAATTATTGTACATCAACCATGATCACTCACTCATGGTATGATTGCACATAAGAACACAAAATAGCAATCCTAGTTACTCAAGAGTTACTAGGCCTTAAACCATAATTTTTAAATTAATTATTCTCATATAATGAAGAATTAATAATTCAAATAGTTCTAAAGTTGTTCAAACGAAGTACCTATTTTCGTTCAAACGAGATTCGACAGGTCATTCGAAGGATAAACTTCAGTCATTCTGACGAAATGACCTACCTCGTTCCAACGAGTTCTAAATTTGTTCAATCAAACCCTCTAATATTGTTCAACCGAGAAACTTATATTGTTTGAACAAGATGAATGCAGTCATTTTCCCCAAGTCTACACAATCCAAAATTAGTGATAAAAAACACCTATATCTTAGTCTCTAAACAGTACCAATTCCACACTCCTTCATGTATAAGTTATCTAATAATACTATTAACCTATATCTCTGAGTTTTACATTATTATAAACCAAAATTGAGGACTAAATTTATCTTTTAGGCTATTAACCCTAAATTCTAAATTTTTACACAATGAGTCTCAAATTACATTCAATTATGAGATTAACATTATCTCTCAACTTAGTTAACCACAAGGTAGCCTTGGATCCATATTTGTCTCAACCCAGTGGGCTCAAATACCATTCAAATAGGCCGAAAACACTGAACAAGCCATATAACAACCCATTGGACTTAAAACCCATTGTTTCAAGTCACAGACAGACATTCTAAATGTTCCAAAAGACAACACCAATATGATAGCAAATGACTAATTATTTTATGTGGTATTAGTCCAAAAATTAATTATTTAAATATTTATTAATTTAGCACGACATACCATTATACGAAACGACTTCATGAAGGGTGAAATCTGACACCGAGAGGATAATCCAAACAAAAAAAAATTAATACCAAATTATTGATCATTTCATATTCGCCCATAATACACAATCACTTCAAATTATTTAATTAATGCATTACCATGTATTTATTTCGATTTCAACTTCAACTTAAATAATACATATATCACGTGTAAATTATAAATAGTGACATCACATGCCACTGAAATAAATATAATAATTTCACAATTTAATCCAATTCACATAAAAATACGGGATATTATGCATTGTTCATCATAGTGTGCAAATTAAGCTAAGAGAATTTCACAGGATGTGACTTTGAGAACGTTCTTTGTCACAAATGATGCAAAATTAGATTGTATAAGATCTACTTGAGACCTCAGTTTCACCAAATTATGTTATTTATTTGATGTTACATACACTGGATATTTATTATGACAATGAAACAATATACAAAGTGGCTAAGGACTTCTGTTAAGGATCATACATGCACCATGGAAATGTTTTCTTTGTATATATTGTAATATCCCGCCCCGAGAAATTTCTTAAATTATAATTATAGGAGATTGTCGGTGGAGTAACTAGGAAAATTATACGTAAAGTATGCACAAATAAGGGGTCACTTGGACTTTACACGCATTTTAGAGGTCATACATAAGGTTGCATATCGCATGCATGACATTACATGGGAATTAATCAACATTATTAGCAAAATAAAGTAATTATGCGAAAAGTATAAAGTTTATAAATTTAAGAAGACCTTAGGGTGCGGCATTAAAAATTTAATTGAGGTTATATCCACAGACCAATTTAGGCAGATTATTATTTTTGAAATAATAAATGTCGAGTGGTGTTTGTTGTATAAGTCGTGTTGGAACGAAATGGAGTGAGGCAAAAAATATATATAACAATAAACTATTAAGGAGCAAACAAACAAAACAAAAAAGGGGATGTATATATAATATATATATATATCACGCAGCGTGAGCTTAACACCAAGTCAATGTGTGTAACTAAACATATTAAATGGAGTAATGTGAAGCGACCTTAACAGCAAAAAGATGGTTCGTTAGTCTCCAAAGAGGAGAAAGGTAGGTTTGGCTTAGTCAATATAGCAGGTAGTGAGGCATTAAAAATTAATGAGGCCAATTATCTTAACAGGAAAAGTAAGGTGGGATTCGTGAGCTCCCCACCACCACCCCACCCACAAAAAAAGGTGGGTCCCCATGCGTCAACCATGGTAGGGATGAAACAAATTTTTTATTTGAGCTTACTGTTGGTTTCGTTTATTGAGGTGGGTCCCCAAGTCATCATGAGGTTTCGTTTGTTATATTTTTTGTAACATGGATTGCTATAATATTAAAGGAAAATGATACGAGTATCAAGTGTTTATACCAAAAGTGGTTTATCAAGTGCATTAAATTATTGTACACTCAGTAGTGTATAATAGTTTAATGCACTTGGTAAATCACTTTTGGTGTAAAAACTTGGTACGTATATCATTGTCCTAATATTGAATCAAATAGCCGTAGGGTATTATAGTGGACCCATGCGAGTTGTATGTATGTGACACACGAAGGAAAATAAAAGGGTAGGACAGGTGTTGATAATCCTTCGAAACGTGGCTTATCACTGTACCCCATCCATTGATTTGTTTATAATATTATCTACACAATATCAACCAGCCTTCTTCCCGTGATAAGAAAAACTCTCGCCAAATAAAAATATAGCAATCCCCTCTCCAAACCGAGAACAATATGATAACGAGGAGCACAATAAAATATTTTCATGGAGCCTTTTATAGAGGGTTTTAAATGGTGTTTTTTGGAGCTAAATTTGGTGGTGCAAGACAATCCCTTTAAGGCCACCTTAGGAGATGGGGGGTTGTCATCTCCATTGATCTTTCAAGCCTTCCATTCTTATAACTTCATTGAGGTGGGATAACCTACTCTTACATTTAAGACTCTATTTTGATGCATATTATAGTCTTGCCATTATTTAATGTTAAGGGTATGATTAATACGAACAAAGTGTAGTATTTCTAGTAAAAGAAATAATTGACATTTTTATGGAATAAAAATATAGGAAAATGTCAGTTTTGGTGTATTTTCTAATAAAAGTTATACTGGATATTTTAATGGAAAAAATATAATAAAATGTTATTTTTGTGTATTTCTAGTAAAAGGAAATAATGGACATTTTTATGGAATAAAAATGTGTAACAATATTATTTTAGTGTGTTTTCTAGTAAAACTAATAATGGACATTTTTATGGAATAAAATGTGTGACGCTAAATGGAATAAAAATGTGTGACACTATTATTTTAGTGTTTTTTCTAGTAAAACTAATAATGGACATTTTATGGAATAAAAATGTGTGACGCTATTATTTTAGTGTGTTTTCTAGTAAAACTAATAATGAATATTTTTATAGAATAAAAATGTGTGACGCTGTTATTTAAGTGTGTTTTCTAGTCAAACTAATAATGAACATTTTTATGGAATAAAAATGTGTGATAATATTATTTTAGTTTGTTTTCTAGTAAAACTAAAATGGACATTTTATGGAATAAAAATGTCAGGAAAAAAGAAAAATTTCATGATTGTCGCAAATGGTATAAATTATAGAATGAATGTATGTTTAAACCACATAAAGGGATTTAGGGAAATGAAAGTCCACTTTCTCATGCATATGGTACTTTGAAAATATATATGTGAACAATTTTAAGAAAAGTTTTTGTTGGGTATAAACATGAAATAAGACTAACTCGAATTTTGGTCTTTAAAGAATGTGTGAAAAATGGAAGTTTATTATGTAAGGGCGTTATTTACATATTTAAAGTGTAAAAGTTGGGTAATAGTGTGGTATTAACAAGTGTTAAAATGGCTAAAGGTGTTTTAAATATTAAGTTGAAATCTTCAAAACCATTTTAAGAAAGGACTAAAGTGCAAGTTTGGTAAAGAAATGGTAAATTGATAATTTGCTTAAAGTGGAATATTTTTATGGAATAAAAATGTCAAAAGAACATCTTTACACTAGTATGGGTGATATTGAATTAAGTCCTAAAGCGTGAATGATTTTACTATAAATCGTGTGTATGTAAATAAGGTACTTAAAGGAGAAAATAAATAATTTTTCAAATGTTAGTAGAAAAACGGACGGGTAAAGTCCAAGTTTTAGCGTCGGTGGGGTAAAAGTAAAGAAGTGGAATAATGTAGACATGTGAAAAATGTTAAACACGTTAATAAATACTCGGATGCAATCGGGAATAAGTAAGAAGGGCCTGGAGCCCTTGGGTGAAAAGTCCTAAATCACTTGCCAGAGCATATGGTGCACATAGCGGGCGATGTGGAGCCCGTTAAAGTATGTCGTTAAGTGGAATGATTTCGAGAATAATGTAATGGAATGTGGAACATGTCAAGAATTACGTGGTAAAACGTGTGAGAACAACCTAACTTGAATGAATTAGTAAGTGTTCCGATTATGCATTAAGTGGACTACTAATGTGCAAAGTGAATAATGTCCATAAATTGAATGAAAAGCGTAATGCATATTGGCTAATGGGTGAGTTAAGCAACCTTAGAGGTTCGACCCATAATTAATACCAGAGTGTGTTCATGAATGTTTTTCAAAGGTTAAATAAGTATTTTCCAACGTGGTAGTCGCGTGTGTTGAATGGGTGCTTTCAATGAAATACTAAAGTGGGTTAGTTGTGAAAAAGGGGCAATATCGGTAAAGGAATGATTTTTTTATTAAACAGGTGTAGTTGTTTAAACATTTAACCAGATGAGTTAAATGAAGGAATAAATGTTAAGCATTAAAAAGAAGTTCTTTTATGAGATTAAGGTGAGTCAATTTGAATAAGTAACGTTTTGCATAAAACGATTTCATGTATTAAACTGTGTGTGTGTGTATATATATATATATAAGAATGTTGCATGTATATGTAGTTATAACATGTTGAGTCTCTTTTTGTCGTTCATTTCTATATTGCTTGTATATTTGCACTGGGAATCGTCTCACACCCTCGTTTTGGCACGGCAGGTTGGTAGCAGTTTTGTATTTCGAGAGCATTGTACGGGTAAGTACTTTATTTATTTTACGTTAGCAGCTCTATTTACTTGAACTTCGGGGTGCTCCCCATGAATCCCATGCATAGTTTATTTTGAAAATGGAATCGCATGCTAAGCAAGTGAAACGTTAATTAAAATAAAACTAGATTAGCAATATTATATAGGTTGTTCATTGTACTTCACACCTAACGCTCAGTTCGGACCAGGTTGACTCATGGGTAACCCATATATTCGGGTCGGGCATTACATATATGTTATCTTAAGATGAGTATTACATACAAGACCTCCCTTAGGTTTTCTATAAGTAAGTATAAGGTTATTTAATATCTTTTTCCTGAGTAGAGAACCTTTAGGGAGTAACTAATTGATTCCTGTAAGTGTTTATAACTTAATCAGGACCAAGGTTCTAAAAAATGTGGAGCGTGATCGAGGCGTGGAGTCCAAGACTTAAGCCTTAGAAGCCTAGACGGGCTTTACCAGTAAAAAGGCGTGAAAAGGCGTTTAGGCCTTCTTAATATATTTTAAGATTTTTTAACCACAACAAGGCTATTAAAATACTAAAATTGTACATATCATAAAAATATGTCTAAATATATGCAAATTAAAATACTATTTGATTATTTTGGATGAGATAATGGTCCGATTAGTAAAAAATTCTTTAAAAGGCGATATCGTTTCACTAAAGCATTGTTGTTTTTAGAAACAAAGTGTGCCTTAAGGGTTTTACCAATAATAAGGTGTAAAAACCTTAAGGCAGGGCGTTTCTCCCAAGCCTTAAGCCTAGACGAATTTTTTAGAATAGTGATCAGGACTAAAGAGGGTATAATGACTCTAAGAAGCACAAGTGGTAAGCCTAATACCATATGAATTAAGAAAGTTTTCTTTATATTTATATGTTCTCTCTATATTTTGTCTAAACTCTTGTATTTTTTGTTTTGACTTAAGTTAAATACCTTTAATGCTTCCTAAAGTATTATTCAAATAGGAAATATTTTACAGTAGTGAAAATTATGTAAGTATTATAGATGATCTTATTCATTATTCATAGGTTCGATTGCTATAATAATAATGGAGTATGGGAAGAAGTGTTTCAAGTCACGATTGGTATTTGGTTTCAGCTTAAAAATGGTGTGATTTTTTAATGAATTCAATAAAGAGCGAGTGAGGGTAGATGACACGGTTTTTTCACTTTCCACCTACCCGTTAGCTCGCTAGTGGGAAGCTTATTTTATAACCTATAGTAATCCTTCATCATGAGATCTTGTGAATGACATGTTTGAAGTTTATTTACTCTCAAGTGGGCCCCTAATCTATAGAGGTCTATTGAATATATTTAGGTCAATATTTGGGGGATGATAATCTGTTTGACCCCTTTAACTTGTTTTCAATAGCCAATATAATCAAGGAGTGTATGAAAAGGATTGGATACTTTCTCACATGCTTATATCAAGATTAGCCTTTTAATGAGGAGTCTGAGGTTTGTGGAGTTACATTCTAACCATAGCAGAGATGGTCGAGCTTGGTTGAGTTCCTTAGGATCTTAAGATACTCTTTCGAGGCCTTATATTATTGGTGGGGCTCGGATGGTGATTCCAACATAGTTATTTAGGTAAAGATCTATGTGACTAAAGGTGTCTTAACTTTCATATGCCCTCTGCCTCTATTAATAGGTCTCGTATTGGGGATAAAGGATTCCTAATTATTGAGGGCATCATCAAAGAGAATCAAGTAGAATGTTCTCTTCCAATGTTTGAGATGCAAAATTATCAATTAAAGCAATAAATCAATTTTCTAACAAATCATTTGTAGAAATACGGATATCATAGTAATTAGGTTGATCAAGTACAAATATTAGGATTTTAACGTTGTTATAATAAAAGTATCATTCTCAACATGTAATAGAAATATGAAACAATTTTAAAAAATTCCAACAATAACAAGAGATATGATAATGACACTAATAAAATTAAACTACCATAAGAATCAATAATAAAACAATATAAAATATAACTTCCAACAATGGTCTCTAATATAAATCCAAACAACTGTCTCATGTTATTCGTGGGACACGGTTGATGATTCCAAATAACTATCTCATAAATAAAAACATAAAAAGGAAATCTAACTAATGGAATAAAACAAAACTCCAGTTTCACTCCTACCACTCCAATTCAGGCAGTTATAAAAAACCTTAACCTAAAATGTGAGTCCACGATAGTGATGGATCATCCTTACATCAATAATACTAACTAGTGATCCTAAATAGGGTGCTAAGAAAGTCACAAGTCATAGATAAAGTAAATATCACAACAGAATCATTTAACTAATAATGCATTTAAATATTGTAATATGTAATACTTCCCACTGTATAACATATATTAATAACCTTATACTTTCTCAATCCATTAACATTAATTACCTTTTTAGATACACCATTATACCCATCAAGTCTCTTATGTGACCCCACTCATGTCATGGTGTACAACCTATATCATTATAAAGATATAGAAGCTACATAATCACAATCAACCAATCCATAATGTAACCCTACACATACCATGATGCACCCACATAATTCCATCACTATAGCTAGATGGTCTAAGTCCAGCACATACAATATCCCCCACATACCGTTATGCACACATAATTATGTCAAAATAGATAAATATTATAAGTCCCACACATGATATACCATAGTGAGCCAACACCATACCCTGCATATACAATGACACCCACATAATCATCAAACTATAAATACCTATTGTATGTGGTAAAATCCTACTAAGGCTAATTCCAAATAAAGATATTTGAATAGGAAAAATAAATCACACAATCACACAAGACAGAGTATACGTGGTATACAAATGTGCTTATGTCAATGAGGTGTTTTACTCTATTCTTATTAATCGGTTTGCAAAAATAACAATTACATGCCCCTTTTTTTAGGGGTGAGGGTTACATTTATAGGGAATAGGAAGGATATAAGTCGTGCAGGACTCTGAGGCTCCCTAAGGTAGTTGTGAGATCGTATAGATCTTGCCCTCAGATTGTTGTTGATCGGACTCCTACTTATGCTTATATCCTTTATAATGAGTTATAGGGCATGTGTCATTCAATCCGATTCAATCCGAGTTGTTCAGAATTAACCGAATAATTCCCCCACAATTTTCCACAAAGATTTTAAACCTAGTAGGGGTGAAGAGGTTTGATCACAAATAACTTGTAACATTATTCGACTGTGGTGTTTGGTTTCTATTTGAAAGAAACTTTGTAGAGTACCAATATTTATAAAAAAATTGAAGAAATATCCATTTTGTTCGGATCGTTAAATATGAGGGGTACACTTGTAATTTAGCCCAATTTCTCAAGGTTGTGCTGGTAAAAAGCATATGAAATGACCTAAGGCTGGGACGCGAATCTGTTAGCCATTACCTTGGATCATGTTTCAAATTGTGAGTAACATTAGGAGTTGAATCACATGGTTTTAAAGTTCACTCTACCACCATTTCACTCTCATTTCAACAATTCAACACGATAATATCTATCCTATGATTTCCTTCACTTGTAAGTCATCTCCACTCTCTATTTTTCCCTATAATTTATTTTCAAACTACATTTTTCCTCTCCTTTCCTTGACTTTTATATGCATCCTTCGTCTTGATTTGGAATAAATGATGTATAAGGAGAACAATTAAACCCTTGGAGAGTTTAGAAAAAGGGTTTTAATACCGGATTAGGTAATAGTCAAATTCTTTGAGGATCTCAATTATTGGGGTCATTGGATGCATATCCAATTGTGGCTGAGGGTGGCATAACTTCCCCCCAACTAAATTTTTTTGAATTTCGCTGAGTTTTTCATACTGGTGCCAGCTTAGTGAACCCCAAACACATGGAGGATTATAAATGGGGTTCACAAAATTAATGAGTTATATGTAACTCAAATCATGATTTCAGATTTCAAGTATTATTATTTATGGGTCAAGACATATAATAATACCTTTTACTTGAAAGAAAGGAAGGAGGATAGAGTCCTCATGGTCAACCTTCCTGATGGCAATAAGGGCTATGGGAGTCACAATGTCATTGTGAGGCAATGGAAACATCCACCAATTTAATAGGATGGTGAGACCTATAGAGGTCATAGATGCCTTATTAAAGGGCAAAAGATATTTTAATTATTTTTTTCAATTTTTTTTATTTTTGTTAATCAGTCATTTTATGAAACATTTTTAGAATTCTTTATTTTGTGTAGAATATTCTAAGAAAAGGGATCCCATTATTTCTTACATTAGCTAGACCGAATTATGAATGTTTGGAATTTGAGGAGACCTCTGTCGCTTAGTTCTGAGCATCACAAGTCGGCAGCTTTGCCTCTCGAGTACATAAACACCACTGTTTTCTTCATCGACAAGCCTATTGATTCAATTTTGTAGATTCTAGTCCTTTACACCAGTGAAGAGTCTTCAAGTGCGTCCACCTCAGCTTTTTTTAAAAATGTGGACATAAACGTTATTCCTCGTGTTCCACCTACAATAAAGGTTCATCATATTCCAAGCAAGGGAAACCTCACTCTGGCAGATGAGTTCAACCTTACCACTTCTCTAAAGATTAAGGCCTTAAAAGGAAAGAGGCTAAATGGTCCTCTGATTTTATTACTCTGTTGGATTCTTAGAATAAGTAAAAGGCTCAAAACAAGTGCATGAATACCTTTGGTACTTTAATTGCTACCATTGTTCCCATAAAGAAGGTGGATGCCTCCATCACAGGTAAGGGTCACCAAATCATATTTGAGGTTAAAATCCTTCCTTGTTTCCAGGGCTACAGAGGGGGTTGTACTGGAGTTAGATGAGGATTAGGTCCGTAGGTTGGCTTATAACCAACTCATTTCTCACATCGTTCACGCGTTATATTTGAAACGTTCTGGCACTCCTAGTCGATTATTCCTTTGAAGTATTTATTTTTATATTGACTTGTTATCTCCCGATCCTCATATTTTTTATAATACTTTGTCAACATCCTTGACAAAAAGGCCAACCAGAACAAAGCTAATGACGGCCTGGAGAAATCCTTGGTGAATTCCTTGGAGCCATTCAAGGTTGCTCAGAAGGCATATGATGCCGAGAATAAATCCACCGACTTAAATATTTCCATGTTAAAGTCTAAGAACGAGCAACTAAAAAAGCTATCGAGGAAAATGACAATATTTTGTCTGAAGCGTTGATGGCCAAAGATAAGGACTACATCCAGGGGATTGTGGACACCTTTAGTCAAGTGGCTTATATTCATAAGTTAAAATTAAATAAGGTCTAGGATGATACCTTGATCAATATTGAGTTCCCATGAGTCTTAACTCTATGGGTAGCATGATCCAGGTTCTCCACTAAAGAGGATGAAAAGAATGTGGACTCAAGTAACGACCAAGTGAAGGATGGGATCGATTAGGGGATGGTGGATGTCGACTACGGCAAGGCTCCATCCACTCAAGAACATGTAAAGGAAAGGAAGGGCCAATATTGTTATGTGTAGCTTAGGTTACATTATTCCTTGTATTTCCTTATCTTTTGAATGTTGTAAGGGAATGCCCCATCTTCTAACTTAATGAGAAACTTTATTCTTATTTTTTCATTGCATGTCAGTCATCGATTGCTTTGTGGATAGTTTTAATTGTTTCCCTTGTGCGTGCATCCTTTTCTCTTGATCCTTATAACTTGAGAATAGATTGGAAGTGGCACCGATACTTCAAAAGACTGATGATATAGATTTGAGTCATGTTGGGATGCTAGCAGTTGAGGTCGCGGGGAATTTTATAATACACTGGTGCTATGATTGATATGATAGCCAGAGATTTATATCCCACATTCCCTAGGTAAGGGAAAGTAAAAGTTCATATATATAGATTTTCACCCTTCTAACACCGGTGCCTTTTATCTTCACTGGTAAGACATGTGATTTACGATTCAAAGGTTATCGATTCATACCCCACTGACACTAGTTTATGGATTTATAGCCAATAAAATCCCTGTATCACTATGTTCAGTGGTCAAAGTGGAAACAATATTGGTGGTGGAAGAGTGGAGTGTTAGATAATGGTATCAGAGATAGTATCCAATCGGAATAAGTGTGCTAATGTATTAAGTGATGGTTGATTTCAACCCAAAAAGGATGAGGGTCTCCAAAAGGGGATGGATTATATCAGGCTGGTTCCACGGGGTATTTAATAGCCAGAGAGTTACACCACACACCGCTTGGGTAAGGGAAAGTAAGGGTTCATATATATAGATTTACATTCTTCTAACACTAAGTCCTTTTTACTGCACTAGTAAGACATATAATTGATGATGCACATGTCATGGATTCAAACCGCACTGACCTTAATTTATGGATTTAGAGATAATGAAAACCCCATACCACTGTGTGTGGTGGTTAAAGTGGGGGCAATACTGGTCATTGGAGAGTGGGGTGTTACACATTTGTTTTTTATTCGGCATTCGCTTCGAAAAATGACAAGTGCTTATGACAAATGGGATCTTTTGGTCACTTCATTGAGAACCGAAGTCAAAGACATTGTTGATGTGGAAGAGTTGTTAGAAAGGGAGAGAAACGATCTATGGGGGATGCTTGGGGAGGCTGATAAATTCAATAAACAAAAGTGTGATCAAGAACAATTTGCAAAATAAAATAATAAGGTTGAGGAACCAATTTTTCCATGGCCCCCATAAAGTTTGGTCATCGGGTTATGACGAAGGTTAGGCTGATGCCCTACCACACCTGAATGAAGATAAGGATATTGCCTGTAAGAAATTATGGCTTAATGCCTTGGCGGTCATGAAGGTTCCCAAGGATTTCCAATTATAGCATTAGTCTGAGGTAAATTATACTAATATTTTACTTCATCCCATTGGGAGTGAAGAATATTGGCTCTCCGTTAATGCCATTCCAATTTAATTGATACAGAGTTATGTCCATGGTCATGATAATGATGATGAACTCTAGCCAAACCCATATGATGATAGTCGTCGAGCTAGAATGTCCATCGATCTGAACTGTCAGAGATAAAATCGTGGTAGAATATGTGCATATATTTATGACGTACCAATATGGACACTTTGTAAAAACCTTTAATATATATAAAATGATTACATTTTTTACTTTCCCATTTTTTATACTGAGCGTATATTTTTATTTGCCTTACCTTTACAGAGTACCTTCACATAGTCTAGTGCCTAGGTCAAACTACGATGAAAATACACCTGGTCTTAGGGTCATCCATCAGTTTAGGATTTTATCCGGACAAAGTCGAGACACTTAGTGCATATGGATTCTACATAGTTCATTTCCATCCCTAAGTAATTCTTTATCATTTCATGTTTGTTCATGATGGAAACAGGTGACGTTGAAGTTTTTATCAAGTAAAATCTTGCAAAGGCATTTAATTTGACGATAAATGCTTGATCGCGCACTCAAATCGGTGATCAAGATTAGATTGGATAAATAAAGATAAATTTTCCATAACAGATTTGGCTAGCCTTTTGGATCAATGAGAAAGATAATTTCATTTGTTACACTTTAAATCATTTGATAAATAAAGATCTGAAATTAAATAAGAACTTTGACCAAAACTTTAAAAATAGAATTTCCTAAGAATGGTAGTATTCCAAGCCCTAGGGATCTACCTTCCCCTATTGTTTATAAATGGTAGTCTATTTGGATATCGTATATAATAATATTGAAAGTTCTTTCCTTGTTAGGACCTATATTTCCATATTCTAGCTTATATGCATTGTCGAGCACCTTTTTGAGGATGTAATCCCTGATATGGAACCTTTTCAAATTCAGGACTTTGTTATACTTCTTAGCCAGCTGTCGTTAGTAAGAAGTCAGCTTGATCAAACCATGTTCTCTCCATTAATTGGCTAGGTCAAGATCAATCCTTATCATTTCTTCATTTAAGCCTTCGACAAAGGTCGTCTTAATGGTCATCAAGCCATCTTCTAGAGGAATTATGGCTTTCATTTCATAGGTGGCGCGACTAAGAATTTGTTTCAAAAGTGCGTTCTCTCTAGGCTCAAGTGCAAGCCTGTCGCGTTAGTAATAATCCGACAAGTCGGGATCGTCTCCACAAGGATCAGAAATTGGCAATTGTGAAGTATGTAGGAAAAAATAATTTTCCTTCCAATGTTTTCTCAAAAGAAAAGAAAAGATGATTGATGGGTTGAAATCTCCTTTTGGTGATGAAAAAAATCAACTACGTGCACAAAAACACTAAGAATTGTAAGAAAGTGAATATGAGAGAAAATAGGGTGGAGTACAATCCGTCAATCCTTAGTAAATTACCGTATAGAATACTAGAATTGTAAATTGAAATTCTTGACTAAATCCAGTCTTTATAGATCCTAAGCATTACATACATGAGGGAACTAGCCCGCGTCATATGAAATCAAAGGTAAATACAAAGCGGTGAATGGACAATTACACTTGCATACTCTTCTTAAACATCCCAAGTACCTAGGGCAAGAGAGATTAAAAGATCGGCTATGTTCGTATAATTTCCATACACGATTCGGTCAATATTTAATTTACCCTCTATTTTCTACATGGGTAATTTACCTCGGAATGAGTTCATGTACCCCAACCCTTGAAAATTTAGCTAAACATTGTTTTTTTAGAAAACAAATTCATAACAATGCATGCAATTATGGATTTAAGAGACATTGTAAAAACAAAAATTACAAAACAAGTGATAATTGGAATTTTATGTTAACCGGTAAAATATCACTTGTATGGAAATTATGGAATATTAAAACTTGTGCGACTTTTGGTAGAACTTATTTAATTATATAATTAAACGAACAAATTTTGGATGATATTTCAATCGAAAAATAACTTGAAAGAATTGTAGCTATAAATTAAAAATATGTTATACGTGAATGTTGCTTGTGGTAATATATCGACACCTAAGGGATGTTGGAATTTTTGGGTAGTTAAGCCTTTACCCTTATTTGTAGGCTTCTTTCTAGGTATGGGACTAGTAGGTAGGCCTCGGTCTTGTTAACACTTTCTAGGTATGAGACTAGTGAGTGTTGGTTAGTACGGTTGGTACGTATTTTTCATTAGCCTAGGTCCGACACTAGGTGGTAATTTGTGGCACGTATCTTTCCTAAGTGATAGGGTAAGATATACTTATAGTTTTGGTGATCTCTAGGTATGGAACTAGGGATGATTTAGGCCGGATAATCCAAACAAAGGGTGGGGATAATAGAGAAAAATGATAACTTGATAAGAAATTTATAACTAATGCCTAAGAAAAAGAACGGGTACTAAAATGGATTTTCGTCATCAATATGTGTAGAACTAACGAAAATTGGGTTGGCTGGCTACAGTAACGATGGTGTGTGTTGGGGACGCTAATATGTGAAGGGCTAACGAAAATTGGGTTGGTTGGCTATAGAGACGCGTCATGTGTTAAACATCACAAATATGTTCAAGGCTAACGAAATTAGGTCGGCTGGCTATAGTGATGGGAATGAGTGTGATGGATTGGTAACTTTAGGCGGGCCCGAATATATACAAGATCCATAGATTAAGTGCATTAAATTAAATTAATAGCTTGGTTATAATAAAAGGTTTTAATTTAATAATTTAAACTGGAATAGTTAGTGGCTTAGTATGTGTCGTGTTGCTTTATTCGTGTTTGATAATATCATTTAATTTACAATACTCTATTGTGATATTTATCATGTATGATGCGTATGTCTGAACCCTAATTGGGAGGAGTAGCTAGTGTTCATGCGGTGGGCTCTTACCTATTGTGTTGACTAATAATTATGGTATAGTGTTGTCGTAGCTGCACAAGATGGATTAAAGATTTTTGGATTGCAGCTGGGGATTTATTTTATTATTTTTTTAGTTTAGATTTATTCCATTACGTTGTTCATTCTTGAGACAGTTATTTATGTATTTTGGCGGGCCATTCAATTCCACAATTCTTTATGAGTTTTTAGTTAAGATTCATAATTGGATTATTTGTTTCGAGTTTTATTCATCTTTTTTAGTTGGACTTCAGTTTGCAGTTAGCATAGTGATGGATTTTATTTGCAAGGATGTTATTCGTTGGATTTATTAAAATTATATCTTGTGGAAAAAAAAATTATTTTCTCATATTTCTATCACATGATAAGAATGGTATTTTATTTAGTGACGCCCGGTGTAGTTTGGCGGCAGTCGATGCCAGAGTGCACAAAGTGTTACAGATGGTATCAAATCATGGTCTTAGGTCTCATAGATTTTAAGTTCGTTATAGCTTCCATGTTATCGATCCTTGATTTCCTTTATTGATTCGTACTCTCTAAAATGTTGGGTCTAGTATACGTGTTAGCTTTGTTTCTTGGAGATAGGGACTTTAGTGTTAAGGACGTTGTAGGAATTGAGGTTAGAAGTAGTAATCATGATGTGAGGATCCTCAAAGTTAATTTTAGGGATGATATTTATTTAGCAGATTGTTAGTATAAATTCCGAGTATATCTAGTTTCGATGCAATGATGTGATCTTATTTGAGTATTTAAGCATTGAGATGACTCTTGGAGATAGAATCGAATGGTGATTCATGGGAGAGCGTGGTACGCCATTATTCTCATAATTATATGTTTATATATAGTTAGGATATATGTTGTGTCTTTATTGGTGGGGTAGGTGCGTGTAGGATTCGGTGTGTAGGAGCCCAATAGTAGCATTCTGCGAGTAGGCATATGTAAGCCTTATTTTATTTACGCGACTTTACGTTTGACATTTACGCTTTATCTAATTTTGAGGATGAAATTCTTGTATTAGTGGGAGAGTACGTAACACCAAGTGATTTTTGAGCCGTTAAAATATTTCATAAATTGAAAATTTTGAAAAAATAATTTTTGGAATCTATTTAATTTTTGTATGTAAAAATATTTGTTTTTATATATAAAAATAAGATTTTAAGTGGAATTTAAATCCGGATAAAAATTTGGAAATTATAACTTTTATATTAAAATTGGGGGAGGATCTGATCTAAGGAGGGTAAGAAATTCGATCGTTCAATCTCTAATATGTGATGCAGACGACCGTAATGATGTCCGATTGAGTTAGTTTTTCTTACATGACTTTCTCTCTCCTTCAGCTAAAGCGTATCCAAAATTTAATAAAATTCAACTCTCTGATCTCTAAAACATAATGCAGATGACCGCAAGGACGTTTGATTGTAAAATTTCAGCGAATTCCGATGGTCCGATTGTCCAGAATGTATTTTTGTGTGTTTTTGTTTGATTAGGACTTTTCTTAAATACTTTATATAATGGAAAGGTTTAGAGTTTTTAAAATACTTTTAACCCTTATCAAAGGGTAGTAGCCTTTCAAATTATTTTCTTCTCTCATCTACAAAACCTAAAATGAAAACACAACTTTCAACCCAAGTTTTTTCAAGAACAACCAAAAAGGAGCCTTTGCTATTTTCGAGAGAGGGACACAACCGTGTAATCATATTTTCAAGACGACTTATTTATAGGTATGAATACTGCTATTTTTCCCCTTAAGTGTTATGCGTTTTAGATATTGCGTAAACTCTAATAAATGGTGTTTTCTTAAAATAAAATAGAAAGACTAATTAGGGAAAGTGAAAATAATTTTGGGACTGTTTTTATTCAAATCTAAAAATAAATGTAAGACTTGTAACAATCGCATGCCTAGATTAGAGAGTTGAACTACAATAGAATTATAAGTGGCTTTTTGTGTTAAAATTAAAAAATACGAATTTGTAATAATGTTTTGACTCGAAAAATTACGATTTTTATTCGTAGATTGCAGAAAAGATTTATCACGGTGTAATATGTATATATGAAAAAAAAAATG
Source organism: Sambucus nigra (assembly GCA_949130495.1). Taxonomy (NCBI): domain Eukaryota; kingdom Viridiplantae; phylum Streptophyta; class Magnoliopsida; order Dipsacales; family Adoxaceae; genus Sambucus; species Sambucus nigra. Next base: position 315,298,786 of record OX422215.1, on the reverse strand, counting down.
GAATCTTGTGTTAACCGGTAAAATATCACTTGAATGGAAATTATGGAATATTTCAACTTGTCTGACTTTTGGTAGAACTTGTTTAGTCATATAATTAGACAGACATAATTTTGATGATATTTCAATCGGAAAAAAATTTGAAAGAATTGTAGCTATAAATTGAAAATATGCTATACGTGAATATTGATTTTATTAATAGTGGTACCGCTTTAATAATAATTTGATTAGACGCATTAAATTAAATTAATATCTTGGTTAATCTTGTAATTTAATCATTTAAACTGGAATTTTGGGTGGCTTAGTATGTGAGTAGATAGTGTCGTGTTGCTTTATTAGCATTTAATTATATCATTTAATTTAAAATACTCTATTGTGATATTTATCATGTATAATGCTTATGTCTGGGTTTACGGACCTTAATTGGGTGGAGTAGTTAGTGTTCATACAGTGGGCTCTGAACATTTAAGGTATAGTGTTGGAGTAGCTGCATAGGATGAATTGGAGATTTTTGGAGTGCAACTAGATATTTATTTTATTGCTTTATTAGTTTAGATTTATCTCATTCCGTCGTTCATTCATGAGACAATTATTTAAGGTTTTTAGTGGGTCATTCGGTTCCACAGTTGTTTATTATCTGTTTCCAGTTTTGTTCCATCATTTGGAGTTGGACCTTAGTTTGGAGTTAACATTGTGATGGATTTTATTTGCACGGATGTTAGTCGTTGGATTTTTTTCAAAATATGTCTAATGGAAAAAGGTTTTATCATCTCATATTTATGTCACTTGCTGAGAATGGTATTTTATTTAGTGACGCCTAGTGTAGTGTGGCAGCGGTTGATGCCAGAGTGCGCGGGATGTCACAATTTGGACATTCATCCCTATAGGTCGACCTTTCCTAAGGCAACCTTGAGCGGGAAGGATTATGACGGAGTAGGTTTCGATGTGATATTTCAGATTCTACGAGGTAATAACTAGAAGATATGTTAACTTCTCTTGTGAAAGGTAAAATTTCTCATCATCCAAGAGCACCTTGATGACATAGTAAATTGGCGCTTAGTGCCCCTTCTTCTTGCACATAAAGGTCAAGCTAATTTAATTGTCGGACACCAAAAGATATAAGTAAATTGGATCTCCTAGATTTGGTACCATGATCAAATGTAGTCTTCTTAGATAGGACTAAGTACTTCTATCATTCTAGTTAAGTTTTAAATATTTAGAATCATTCTTGGGGACTAAACATTAATTCATCTCTAGATTTGGTCGGGGTTTGCCCCGATTCACCTATGGCTAATCAAGTACCCCGAGAACTTCCCAGACAGATTTAAAAAAGAAAACTTATATTGATTGAGTCTTATCCTGTAAAACCTGATAAACTTAAATCCCTTTTCCAAGTTCTAAAGATGGTTAGTACTGTGCTTGCTCTTTATAAGAATATTGTTTATATAGAGTTTCATGGTGTCACCTAGATGATACTAAACATCTTGGTGACCAACCATTGGTATGTCGCTCCTACATTCTTGAGAGAAAATTACATGACTTTATAGCAGTATAAACCAAGAGTGGTGATGAATAAGGTCTTCTCCTGAATGGGACCAAATAGAGGAATTTGATTGTACCCTAAGTATACATCTAGGAAAATCATTCATTCGTGACTAGTTGTGGTGTCAATTAATTACATCTAGGAAACATTTTGTTAATATTTGTGGAGTCTATTAAGACTCTCCACTATCCATTAATTTTCCTTATGATCACTAGATTAGAGAGCCGTTTTGAGAATTGAACTTATTTAATGAATCTTATCTCCAGAAGTTTCCCTACTTCCTGTTCCAGAACATTTACCTTCTCTGGGAATGTTCGAGAATCCTTTTCATTATCGCCAGGTATTCTTGGTCCATATGAAGTAGAAGGCACATAACTTCGTGAACTATCCTAATCATGCCATGAGGCTTCCAAGAAAAAACGTGTTCATTTTCTTTGAGAAGAAAAATCGATTCTTCTTTTTTGGGGTCAGTAAATGGGTTGCCGATCAAGAATTTCTTCTCCGAGTGTGAGTCATTAAACCTTACTTTATGTAACGGGTACATGACCCTAATTGTGAGGTACAACCTTATTATTCCCTGGTCTGCCATACTTTAGTTCCTATATAGATATTGTGGCCCTATTTTTGGTTGGTTCAGTGGTGACCACTTTTTCTTTCTTTTTCTCTTGCTTAGTCGTAATAGCAATGGTAAAGCATTGTCGTGTAATATATCAATTTCCCCTAATCTCTATTATTCCCCAGTTGGTGACGCATTTGATTTTCTAGTGATAAGTGTAGAGTGTAACCTTCACGTCATGAAGCCACCTCGTTTAAGGATGTCATTAAAGGGGGGATTGATATCCACGACAAAGAAATCGATTAACTTTGAGATGTTCCTAATTTGGATAAGGAGAAATACTTTTCCCAGAGGCATAGTCATTTTTTTAGAGAAGTTGATCAAAGGAATTGTCACTTCTTTAAGGTACTCTATATTAAGAGTAGGTTGTTTGAATAATTTCAGGTACATATTATCTGTGGAACTTTCTCGATCAACTAGTATCTTATTCATATCCCAGTTGGCACTTCAATAGAGATTACTAGTGTGACATGATTTACAGTCCTGGCATTGAACAGATCATCCTCGATAAAGAATACATGTTGGTTATAATTAATTTCTTTCGGACCTCAATGCTTATCGGCTAGAGTTTTGACGAGGTCAATCTTGGAAGCCTTTGTCATCACAATGACTTTCTTCAGTTCAATCCAAATGACATTCATTGCATCTGATTTGGGATTGATACCCTATGAATAACTGTGAACTTTTGTACCATCTCTTCATCTTCTAGGACATTATCGAGGTTTTAGTCAGCGTCAATAACAATATTTGTGCCCTTCATCTCCACATAGGCATTTAAGTGGCTATCCTAGGCCAACTCTTCTAAATAAGACTTGAGATCGTTAAATTATTTCATTTTATGCCCATGATCCTTATAGTAGGCGCATATCATGGCAGTGTTCCTTTTTTAGACATCCCTCCATCTTCTTAGTTCATTTAAGGAACTGTTGATCTTTGATATTCGTTAAGATCTTGTAAATTGGTTCTTTAAAAATGGTGTTTATCGCATGGAAGGCCTTATCAGGATCTGCCTTATCACTTTTTTTGGACCGATCGTTCTGCTTCTTTCCCCTTTCTTGAGAACATTCTCCTTATCACCGTTCTTGGATGTTTTCGAATGATGAATGTCATTTTGAGTGTTGACTACAACATCTTCCAGCTTAGCATATATCTTTATCTATGACATGTGATCGACAATGGTGTTGGACTCCTTATTGGTTAAAAAATGGTGCAACATAGAGTTGCTCAATAATACAATATTGAATGAGGCCACAACAACCCGTTCAGAGAAATCTCATTGTAAGTTTTCTAGTATCGCCTTATGTATTCCTGCAAGGTTTCCTGGACTTTTATTCTCTTGGTGATAAGTGAATATATCCTTTTCAAATTGGCACTGATGGTAATTAACCAAGCACTAAATGCCTTAACGATCTTCTTAAAATCAGTGATTCACCTATGTAGTAGCTTTTCAAACCATTTTACTCAATATCCTCTAAGTTGGAAGGGAATATATGGAGCATAAGAGAATCATTTTTGTTGTATATGGTCATTGTCTCCCTATACTGATGGACATGGTAAATGGAATCAGTCTTTCCATCGTAGAACTTGAATATGGGAATAGCAAGCATTTTAGAAAGTTTTGGTTCCTCAATTTCCTTTGAAAATAGGGGATTTCATCTAATGTATGAGGGCATTTCTGGCTAGATCTTTAGTGTATCTCTCCCAATGATGAGCGAAGTGTTGGTCCATATCTTTTTTAAATAATATCATAGAGATCATGCTTGTGATACCCCCTTATTGTTCTCATCGTATTGGCAAAATCCTATACACGAAGCGCTCTTGTTTATAGTGTGGACTCCTTCCTTGCCTAAGAGTTGTACTCTCATGGGGACTAGGGGTTTGGGTGAAATTCTTTCACTTTTACCCGTGGATCTCTTGCTCTATTCTCTCTAGACAACATTATAGTTCTTCGTTCTCCTCCTCTTTGAGGCACATGGCTTCCTCTTGTTGATTGAGTCACATTTCGTAAGCTTTAACAGGCCACAAGATCTATGTAAACATATGTTATTTGTTGCATTGCTCAGAGTTCCCTTTATGGGTATCATATCACGAGTTAGGAGTGGCATGCCTCCTATTGAGATGGACCTCAGACCTAACCCTATTTATTGGAGGACCGTTTTATCGATTGTCATTGGATGAAGGAAGTGCGCTGTGAGGGTGAGACATATCTACCTGCTGGCTTGATTGGCTAAAAAAGGAAAACTCGTTTCCCACAAACAACACCAATTTTAGGTGATAATATGTAAGAGGGTAGTTTAGATAAGATGGAGGCGTAACCCCTTTTGAGTAAAATAATGATAAGTTAAATAGCAGCACTATTGATTAACCTTAGGACATTCAAACATTACTCAATGAAGATAAGTTCAGTTTAAGCTCACGGATCTCTCGTGTATAACTCAGAAGGTAGTAATGAACTTAGAAGTATCTTAGCTAGAGGGAGAGATAAGTAATCACCCTAGATACACCTTGACAGGCAGCCAAACACCAACCACCCTCAAGAATCTCTGTTACGTATTAAAAGCTCCGTAATAAATGACAATGGTGGATGAGTAAAAAATCTCTGGTTTGCGATAATTCTCTCTAATGTATATTATCTATAGCAATAACTTCTGAACTCTCAAAAATATCTCTCTTCCTCAAAGGTGGTTGGGGTCCTTAAATATCCCCCCACACCACCCCCGAGACAACTCAATCATCAATGCCTGTGAAAGATCTCACCCATACTTTATGTCACCAATATTAAATACATGATGCACTAGTTGTCTCAACGTCATAAAAATTAAATGCCAAGACATGCCTTTTGTCTAACCACTGTGTGTCAGGGGGAAGTTGTCACAGAGGTGGCTCACCAACTGTCTGACACCCCCAAATACCACAGCGGTTTACTCAAGTGCAGGTCTGATATTTTTTAGCTGGCTAGTGACATCACCTACAGTAGATGTGACATTAAGTAGAGGGTTGTTTGGTTCACTCAGTAATATTCAACAACATTATAATAATCAAATACTAACTCTCTTCTCGCTAGCATTAAAATTCGAACTATTTTCTAATTAATTATCCCAAATTAATTTTAATAAATCTCATAAATCAAGGCAATTTAATTTATTAAATCACATAATTAAAAGCCATAAAAATACGGGGTATTACATACTTCCCCCCTAATAACGGAATTTCGTCCCGAAATTCAGAAAATAGGCATAATTGGACAAATTTGTAATCCTCCAGTACTCAAAGTAAAATACAAAGAAAGGCTCAATCACTACAGCCCTCGCTTCACAACAAGCTTGTTGAACACTCTTGACACTTTATCAGTTATAGGGTTATACCTCAATAAATGCACCCCACGTTGCGCTCCTACTGACCAACATTCGAATAAAAATAACTTATACATCATTGGCCGCATTATCTCAATATTATTATGAGAGCGCACCTCACTACGTATTAACTCCCGTGTTTATCTAGACACAAAACTCCCATCCTGGGAGAAACCATAGAACATCTGACTGCTCTTATTCGTTCTTTGTATCTCTGTTCCCGGCGTTGTGACTTTTACACAAGGGGAAAACCACTCACGACAGTTGGTGGTTATCCCATTTTATTCATCGAACTCTAACTCCTGACTGATTCAAAACTCTGATAATCCTCTCACCTCTAAACATCCAGAGAAAGAATGATAAGGTTTATCCACACAAAACCTCAGTAAGCACCTTGTCCACTATGAATAGATACGGGTGCTTTCACCTAACTGTACCATTAGGTAATATATTCTCCCCATTACCACAAATCACACATATTAGAGGCGAACATAGTTCACATACCCATGGGTCACACACATACCTACGCTCCCATGCTCAGCTGACTTATCAACTCACAAATAAGTCATTCACAGTCCTACAAATAAGTCATTCACAGTCATATGTCCTTAAGGTACCAATCTAAATCCCCCTGAAGGCACACAAAGATAAGATGGCCCTTTTTCGAAAACTAACCTCCCGTGATAGCAAGTATAGTAGGTATGTCAAACACATAAGAAATCCATACACTAGGCATTCACACAACCTAAGTAATCATATTTTCATATAAATATTCACAAACATTCCATCTACTAAGTCTCATGCATAGCAAGTTTATCCCGAACATTATACGTAATATATATATGGCTTGATAACTCTCTCATCGAATCAATTTGAGTACTTAAACCCCTCCCAAAAGGTTACTAAGTCTCCTATTAGTTTCTAATGTTATCCCAGTAACTTAAAGTCCCACCGTTTCTGTTCTTATCCGTACATCATCATAAATTCCCATTATAGTTTCAATTCGAACGATTTCTAATCGTACCTCACTCGGTAGACCCTCCTAAGCAATAGCATTCAATTCCATACGGTAAATCATTTTTTTCGGCATCAACTAAGACCCTATTGACCTTAACTAAGTCCCAAAATATCAATTTAAACATCCTAAGAATCATCATTGGCCTTGGGATTTTTATTAAGCCTTAAGGGAAAACAATTCCCAAAAATCAGCAGGGGTCGATCGATCGAATAAAATAGGTCGATCGATTGTCGATTGATCGATCAAGCAGGTATCAGCTCAAATTTTCTTAAACAGTTATGGGTTTTCCTCTTTTTACACCTCTAATTCTTCATTTCAATGTCTTAAACTCCCAACCAAGTATACTAATTATCATACCAACATGTTTGCATCATTTTCCACATTTTAGAATCATCAAATCAAAGTAGAACATCAAATTCTTGGATCAATTTACCAAATTTTCGTATAAAAACCCTAGTTCTTATATTTCTTCAAGAACACTATCTAATTCAATAAAATTCCATAATTCTCTACACATGGATCATGATTTCGTGGATGCTAAAATCCCAGAAGTTAATCTACAAGCAAAACCTACCCAAATTACGATTTCAACTCTTCAAATCCATTTAATTATCAATATTCAAAGTTATTCTTCATTTCTAACCTAACATGGATGATATATGCGCTAAATTATTGCAAGTTAAATCACTTGCCTGGTAATGAAGATTTTGGTCCGATGAAGTAGACGGTGTGGGGATGATCCTTGCTTTCCGATCTATCCGGTGGTGGTGACGGTGGTGCAAAAAGCCTCTAATTGGTGGTTCTCCTTTGAAAACTTCCTTCTCTTCCATTATAATAGTTTTTTATGATTTTTGGTTGAGAAACCCTAAGGCACTCAAGTATTGGCTGATATTAACTGTCTAAAATTCGTGGGTCACTATTCACCCAAAAATAGGAATGACTAAAATACCCTCCCGAGTTGCCGGTTATACCTAAAAATGCCCCGGGATCCAAACTAAACCCTCGGATAGTGTTTTATGACTATCTCGAACCTTCCGAACACGTTGGCGCACTCAAAATGCTCATACGGATGACATATAAATAAAATATTTTTAAATTCATTAAATTGGGTCCTGACACTCGGGCCCCATCTTATTACCGAAACTGTCGTATTTTCAACTCACGACAAGTTTAATAAATTCAATAATTACATATTACCATAATCACTCAGTAATATTCAACAACATTATAATAATCAAATGCTAACTCTCTTCTCGCTAGCATTTAAATTCGGATTATTTTCCAATTAATTATCCCAAATTAATTTTAATAAATCTCATAATTCAAGGCAATTTAATTAATTAAATCACATAATTAAAAGCCATAAAAATACGGGGTATTACATTTCCCTTCTCAGTGGTATCGTTTCAGCCCATTTTGTGAAGCACTCTGTTGCTACTAGTATCCATATCTTCCACCTCGAAGAAGGATGTATTGCCCCTACCAGTTCGAACGCCCAAGTGTGGAAAGGATAAGGCGTTGCCAGGGAGTGTAGTTCCACTGATGGGGCATGGATCATATTTCCATGAAGTTAGCAAGCATTGCACCTTTGAACGAACTCGGTAGAATCTTTCTCCATCATTAGCTAATAGTATCCCAAAGTCATCAACTGGTCATATAACTTGGCCCCTCCTATGTGAACTGGACCGTGTGCCTGTTTGAGGACCTCGGTTGCTTCTTCCTTGGTGATGTAGCGCAACGGCCTGTTGAAGTATCCCCTTCGATAAAGTTTCCCCTCCTAAATTTAGAATCTCAGGGCCCTTCGCCGGAGTCCCATCGCATTAATTTTCTCCATATTTAATGAAGTCAATATAGGGTTGTCTTCAGTCAGCCTGAGCCTCCACAAAATGACATTCAGCTGCCTCGAAGAATAACTGGCATTTGTCACACTTTCGTTGTAGCTCTTTCGTGTCCTGTTTCATTCTTGGACAAAAATACCCTTCTCTTCGAATCCTTTGATAGAGCGGTATCTCAGTTGTTTCGCAATGCTCTTCATATGTTTTCTTCAATCTTCGCTCTGCCTCTTCTTGACTAATGCACCTCGATAACCATCCTCTTGTGTTCCTACAGTAAAGGTTTCCCTGGTTCGTGAAATATTGGGCTAACTCTCTCAGCCCCATCCCTCCTTCCCCAGATTCTAATTGTTCTTTAATCTCTCCCCTCCAATATGAGTCCTCTTCCATTAGTATAATTGACTTCACTATCGAAGGAGTTTTTCTTCGTTGGATCACGACGGTAGTTGTATCGTACCTTATGACCAATTTTTGGGCAATGGAGTCATAGGCGTCTGGGTGGAGGTTCATCGTTCTGGGCTGTCTCTTGATCTTGGTCCGATAGAACTGGCAAAGAAGTCCCTGGATGATTGTTCTGTATGGTTCCAGGCTCATATGTTTCAATGCGTACTCTTCATTCACTTGCTGAACCACCAAGTTTGAATTCCCTTTAATGCAAAGTGAATGAATACCCTTCGAAGAGCCTCTAGCAACCATAGCACCAGTGCTTCATATTTTTCCTCGTTATTAGAACAAGGGAAATACAATTTATAGGGAAGGCAAATCTCCTCCATTCCTTTTGAAAGAATAACCCCTATTCCTCCTTTCTTTTTCGTCGAAGATCCATCGAACTGCATTGTCCATTCTTCCTCCGTTGCGTCTAGGTGATTGGCCTGCAAATCATCTCCCGGAACACTTTCTTTGGGTGGCTCAAAAGTTCCCAAAGGGAATATTGCCAATAGGTCAGCGTACGCATGATTTTTGATCGCACGAGGAGCCACGCATTTCAAGTCATATTCGGAGAGGATAAGGAACCACCTAGTTGCCCTTACAATCAATATAGTTCTTGCTAACAAATACTTAATGGGGTCACATCTAGTAACAATATGAATTGTAAAGGACAGCATATAATGTCTAAGTTTTTGCACTTAGATGATCTTACTGAGGTAGTAAACTGGTCGTTCTTGCCCGTCAATCTCTTGAGCCACCAAAGCTCCTACGGACCTCATGGTGGATGTGAGGTACAACTGCAACGGTATTCCTGCCTTTGGGGGAACCATAAACAAGCACTTTCTTCAGCCCGTCGAGAGACTCTTGGTGAATCTCCTCCCACTTGAATTTCATGTTCCTTCATAACAGTTGCATCAACAGATGTGTTACCTCGGCTAATCCAGGTACAAATCTCCTAAGGTAGGAGACTTTACCGAGGAAACTCTTCATCTCCTTTGTAGTTCTTGGGCATGGCATTTCCAAGATCCACCGCTATTTGTTCTGGTCCATTTTCACCTCTTGTCGATCAACCACAAAGTCTAGGAATTTCTGTCACTCCAAAAACACACGTCAGTGGGTTCATCTTTAATTTATATTTCCTGTAACGGGAAAACACCTTCCTCAAATCACTCAGATGGGACTCCTCCTTCCTTGATTTGATGACTAAATCATCCACATAAAATTCCACAAATTTATGAAAGAAGTCATGGAAAATGGCCATTATTGTTCTTTGGTAAGTCACCCCCGCGTTCTTGAGTCCAAATAGCATCACATTGTACATGAAGTTGCCCAACGGGCTGAACGTTGTTTTCTCTGCATCTATGGGGTCCATCTTGATCTGGTTGTACCCTACATACCCATCCATGAAGCTATACATCACATGACCAGCTGTTGCATATATCAAGATATTGATGGAGGGCAGAGGGAACTCATCTTTAGGGCAATCTCTATTCAAATCTCTGAAATCCACACAGAACCTTATTTGGTTTTTTTCTTTCTTTCCCACTGGGACAATGCTAGATAGCCAGAGTGGGTGTTGTTTCGGTATGATGAACCCTGCCATTAGTAAGCGTTGAACCTCTTCCTTGATCTTTAAATCTAGCTCAGGTTTGTACGTTCTCATTGCCTGTTTCACTGGAATGGCTGAAGGCATTAGGTTCAACTTGTGGCAGCTCACTTACTAATCCAGCCCTTCCATCTCCATGTATTTCCATGTAAAAACATCTATAAATTCCGGAATCAACTCAACCAAGGCCTTTAGTTTCTCTTCACTGAGATCTTTCGAGATAAAAAGGGACTTTGGGTCCTCCTCTTCTCTCACCAGGTTCAACTGCTCTAGTTCTTGTGCCTGCGGTTTCGATTGATTCGCCATGTAATCTGGTTCCTCGGTGACTTCCTCCATAAATTCATATATGCTGGAGTTATCTATCACCATACATTATCCCCGTTGATCCACCAGAAAGCATTCACATATCGGTTCAACCTCATCATCAGTTTCCTCGGTCAGTCGCTCACACCGTTACAATCGATATATAACTTTTCCTTCTTCAGTAATAACCTTCTTGCATTATCTATTGGTAATAGTGACTGCCTTCCTCTTCTTCTCTTTAGAAGCCTCGACCACTTTTTTCCTGAGAACCGGCTCAGCACGCTTTATCGTTGGGCCTCATACTCCATCGGACCCACTCTGGGCCTCATCCTATCTTTGAGCTGCTTCGTGATGTTTTAGGGTCGAGGGACCACCTGGTGAGCTTCTTCGATCATCACTCTTGCGCTTCATGCAACCTCTTTACTCCACTCGTTCAAGGGCCCCATCATTTCTCCGATCGAGGGAACCCATGCACCCTCTATTCTTCTTGTTAGGACCCGGACATCCTCCTCCAACTCGGTGTAAAATTCCACATCAACCAGGTGATCTTTCTCGACGGTGAAGGGCCTCTTGGTAGCCCTAATGGTCACCTTTGTCCCCTTGATATTCGCCTTAGCAAATTGGTGGTACATAGAAGGAACTAGCCCTTGGTTGTGCATCCACACCCTTCCTATTAGCAGATGATAGGAAGTTGCACTCTCTATTACGTGGAACTTGATATGGGAACTTAGATTTCCCATTACAATCCCAAAATTCACGTACCCAATGGACTTGGAAGATTGGTTATTATATACCCCGAAATCACCAAAGGCATGGGACGAACCTTTTTTTTGGAATATTGGCCTCATGGAAAGAGTTGATTGGCATGATATTGATGGAAGATCCCCCATCCATAAGATTCCTTGGGAAACTAATTCTGTTGACGCTGGCGGTCACATACAATGGCCTGTTATGAGGGAACCTTACTTCCCTATCTGCATCGCTGAAGGTTACTTCTGACAGAAACCTTCTCACCAACCTGGCCATGGGTCCCTTCCATCTCAGCGAAGGGACTGCGTTCTTCCTCGTAATACTAAGTATTGCCTGGGTTATCTCCAACCTACTCTACTTCGGTATCCCCATTTGGTCGAAGAACTAGGTGAACTTTGGGGATTTTGAAATTGTACAGTATTCTAGGACTGGGTCTGCTTCCTCACCTTCAACGATGTATACATCCTCCATGTCCTTAGCACTTGCTTCGTCGTAGGCCAATACTACATTATCCATTCCCTTTGTAAAATCTTCCATAGCTTCCTCGAATTCCTTCTGCTTCGACATTGGCTCTCTTCCTTCTCTCTCGGCCTCCTCGTCATAGGCCACCACCAGATTAGCCCCATGTGCTGGGAGTAGGTTATTGTTAACGTTCTGCGGAGGTATTTTCTCTATCCCTGCCTTTACGTACTTGTCGATGATTCTCCTCAGTGTGAAATAACTCTCTGTTGGGTGTTAGATCTTCCAATGGACCTGGCAATACTTGGGATCCACCCTTGTTACCACGTCGGGTTCCCCAACGAGAATGCCCTTTGGTTCGTAGACCATCCCTCCTTGGACCATCACGTTATAACAGTTGAGAGCTTCCTCTACTATACAAGGCAACGGTGGTGGGTCCTCCCTGTCTCTTCCAAACTTCCTCTTATTGTCCTTCTTCAGTGCCTTGCCCCCATCTCCTCCCTCGGTGTACCCTACCCATGGGGGCTGAGACTTCCCCCCCGCAGGTTGCATCGGCTGCCTAAACATCATTGGCACCATCACCAGATTTGGTCGTACCACTAAGGAGATATTTCTTGCCGCTTTTAAGAACGTCGAAAAAGTCCCTCGCGCGTTTCATTAATGAGATGACAGATGTACTCAGGAAACAGCCCCTCCGCACAAATCTATAATAACTTGGATTCTTTGGCCTACTCCCTCACATCGAGGGACCTTTACCTAAACCTTTGAACATATGCCACCACTTCTTTCCCGGGTCGTTGCTTCTCCCCCCCCCCCCCCCCCAGTTGGGTCAAAGTAAACTCATCTTTTGCCAAAAAGAACTTCTGGACGAACAAAACATGCATTTCCTCCCATGTAGAAACGCTCTTGGGAGCCAAATGGGAATACCAGGTATATGCTTTATCGGTTAAGGATTTATAAAACTTCCTCAACCTGAGCTTCTTATTATTACAATGCGCCCCCAAATGTTCAACAAAGCGCTTAATGTGCTCCTTCGGGTTCCCACCTTTCCCTGTGTATTTTTCAAAAATATGAGGAACATAGTCCTTTAGATAGGGCTCATCGTTATATTCTTGGGGATAAGGTGTTCGGAAGTCATCATAAATCGAATCTAACTCACCAACAGATTGCGAGGAGGCCTGCATGAACCTCAGCATCTCTTTCCGCATTTCCTTCCTCATTTCCTCCATGTGTGATGCTACTGGGGCACCAAGCAACAAAACCATGGGCTGAGTGCCCATTACAGCTGGAACAATCATCACAGTTGGGGCCGTTGATACTCCTTAGGTTTCCACGGATGGATTCACAACATAGGGTATACTTGCTGGGACTGTTCTTGTTACACCTGCACTCGGTGGGGTCGTTGGGGCTGCCCCTGGTGTTACGAAGGACTTGGCTTCAAATCCTCCCAACACAGTTGAAGCTGCCGGAGTTTGAAAAAACTCGTAAAACTTACTCATGAGGAGTGCCACCTGAGTGGGTCCCAACCTTGCACTCGTGGAAGCTTGTGTCACCCCTGGACCGCTTGCCGCCGCCTGAACTGGAGGTACCTCTATTCGAGGAACCCCATCTCTTAGAGCCTCCAGTTCTCTCGCCGCTTGTTCTTCATTGAGTTGGATGTCATCAAAGTTGATCCTTCGATTAACATTATCTTGCTCCATACTCCTTACTTAGGAGAATGCCTCCCCAGCAGAGTCGCCAAATGTAAGAGGGTAGTTTAGATAAGATGGAGGCGTAACCCCTTTTGAGTACAGTAATGATAAGTTAAATAGAAGCACTATTTAACCTTAGGACATTCAAACCTTACACAATGAAGATAAGTTCAGTTTAAGCTCATGGATCTCTCGTGTATAACTCAGAAGGTAGTAATGAACTTAGAAGTATCTTAGCTAGAGGGAGAGAGAAGTAAGCACCCTAGATACACCTTGGCAGGCAGCCAAACACCAACCACCCTCAAGAATCTTTGTCAAGTATTAAAATCTTCGTAATAAATGACAATGGTGGATGAGTAAAAACTCTCTGGTTTTTGATAACTCTCTCTAATGTATATTATCTCTAGCAATAACTTTTGAACTCTCAGAAAGATCTCTCTTCCTCAAAGGTGGTTGGGGTCTTTAAATAGCCCCCCACACCACCCCCAAGGAAATTCAGTCATCAATGCCTGTGAAAGACCTCCCTCATACTTTATTTTACCAATAATAAATACCTGATGCACTAGTTGTCTCCACGTCATAAACATTAAATGCCAAGACATGACTTTTGCCTAACCACTGTGTGTCAGGGGGCTGTTGTCATAGAGGTGGCTCACCAACTATCTGACAGCCCCAAATACCACGGAAGTTTACTCAAGTGCAGGTCTAACATTGTTTAGTTGGCCAGTGACATCACCTACAGTAGATGTGATATTAAGTAGAGGGTTATTTGGTTCACAACTCAACACCCGATGGAACTCCAAGTTGCTCCGCCCGAGGTTCTCCGGTCATGGTCCTTAGATGTTTTACCAGGTGTATCTAAGATGGTTGGAACGGGCCCCAACGGTGCCTTACTTCTCAATCCTCCAAGTCAAGTCTCTCTAAAGTTCCCTCAGCGAGGTCATTCGATAGAGCATGAAAGCTCTCCCAGGCCCTGCCAAGCCTGGTCTCTCGCGAGTACCGTTTGACCTCACACTAAAACTCATTATTATTCTCGTTACATAATTACAACCGTTATAGCTTAGTCAATATAAACAAAGATACAATATGACTAACACAACAAGCTAAAGTATGAGTTTCCACGCTAAGCTGCCTCGCTGAATTGCCACGCTTGAGCTGCCTCGGTTTCTTAATCCCAAACACTATTGCTAATGGGGGAATTATCCCTAATCTCAGGATTACCTTCAAGCCCCGTCTACAAAGAGTAATTATAAACAAATAAGGATGAACAAGAAAAATAAATCACACAAGACAAAGTAAACGTGGTTCGATAATGTGCCTACACCCACAAAGTATTTCTCCCTCTTCTTATTAATCAGTTTGAAATAACAATAATTACATGCCTCTTTTCCTAGGGGTGAGGTTTACATTTATAGGGAATAGGAATGAGATGAATCGTTTAGTACTTCCACGCTCCGCAAGGTAGTTGTGACTCCATAGTATAGATCTTTCCCCTAGATTATCATTGATCGGACTCCTCCTTGTACTTATCCTAAGATACGGTCCTTTATCATGAAGTGTTGGACATGTGTTATGCATTCCGAGTTGTTATCATCCAGAATAATTCCCCCACAAATCTTTGTAGCCTGATAAGAGTGAATAGGTTTGATGGCGAATAAATTATAACGTCGTTCGGCAGTGATGTTTGATCGCCATTTGAAGGTAACTTTCTAGATTACGAATACTTATTAATTTTTTTAAGCACATACGAGTTTTGTTCTGCTTATTAGACTCAAGGGACACGCTTGTAATTTAGCCCACTTTCTCAAGGGTGCGCCAGTAAAAATCGCATGAAATGACCAAAGGTTAGGGTGAGCATGTGTCAGCCACCACCTTGGGTCCTTTTTCAAATGATAAGTCATATTAGGAGTTAAACCATGCAGTTTCAAAGTTCTCTCTATCGCCATTTTCACTCTCATTTCAACTAATCAAGACTTCAAGAGCTCTCATATGCTTCCCTTCACTTGTAAGTCTTCTTAACTCTCTATTTTTCTCTATATTTTATTTTCAAACTACTATTTTCTTCTCCCTTCCTAGAAATTTATTTCGATACTTATTCTTCATTTTTTTTAAATGGTGCATGCGGTGAATGATAAAAACCCTAGAAGAGTTTAGAAAAAGATTTTCGATCAAAAATTGGAAGGTGATCGATTGCACTGAGGAGATGGGATTTTTTTACAAAATAACAGGGGGTACTAGATGCACACCTAATCAGTGGTTGAGGATAAAATAACCTTCCCCCCAAATCAGCATTTTCTAGAGTTCTACGGATTATTTAGAGTGGTGTATGCTCAGTGCACCCCTAACACATGGATGATTATGAATCTGGATTACATAATTAATGAATTGTATGTAACATTTTGTTTGATGCCAGTGCCATACACTATTTTATATCATGTAGTTTTATGGAGACTTCTGGTTAGTTTCTTAAATCGGGTGATATGTATTTATCGATATCTACTCATTTGGCTATGTTGACTCGTATCTTGGAGACTTGTGATGATGTTAGGATATAAAGTTAAGCTTTGTGGAAGACATGTTAGTTTCATATTTCCACTCTTATGATGTGATCTTAGGTATGGATTATTTGGTTAAATACGAGGTTCACATAGATTGTATGGATCAATCAATTATTTTCAAGATACCGGCTCAAAAGATGTATATTGTAGTGATGCCAAGGACGAAGGGTGGTGTTATGATACAACTATGCTAGGAAAACAACTTAGGATTGACATTTAAATGCTAAAATATTTCATCCATATGTATCATTGATTAATAATGCACAAAAAAAATAAGAACTAGGTTTAATGATCAAGAATTCTTACCATAAAAAATCTTGTTGTGATTCGTATGATGAGAAATTATTTGATGATGTGATAATGATGATGATGATGATGATAATGTTGCTACCCATCAAATGTCTCTAAAAACCCTTTCTTAACCATTTTCAAAGCTTGGATCTTCTAGTGTATGGTCATCCCCAGATCTAGTATGTAAGCACCTTTTGAGATGAAAGCCATTCCTTATGAGTGAGATATGGTACTATCCATCTACTTCTCTTCACAAAAATGTAAAATGTGTTTTCTCTCACCCCCTTAAACATTAATGACCATAATTATTATTAAAACCCCATCCCACACCTTTATATACAAGTACAAAAGGTGGGGTTAGGCCATATTAGGTTTCTTAAGAGTCTGTGACTAATTACTTGGGGATATAGTCTACAATAGGGACACAAGACAAATAATTAAATTGGCTTCAAATAAATACTTGAAAAGCCAGATTACCATTATCCTATTTTTTCCTTTATTTATTAAATCATAATTAATTCCACTAAATAATTGTTATTGCAATCCAATTTAACTATCTCACAATCATAAGGATATAAAGAGGTTTTATTTGCAAAATTTATTAGTGTACATAATATGATTCTTAACATTAAGTATTTAATACCAGCTTGGTCAAATCAATTTGTTGTTAATAGAATTAACCAACATCTAATCAATTTCCTTGATTCTCATAACTTATTTTTTACTCCACTAGGGTCATAAAATAATCCATCAGACAGGTTATACTTGGTGGAACACAAACATATAAGTATATCAAGGGGGTATCACAATCCAGGGTATCCTCTGGATGCGGATTCCTTCGAATTATGACCTCAGACCTACTCATATAAATGCCACCCAATATACGGGGATCATTTGATTCGATTTAAAATTGAATCACACCCATAGCAATGAAAGTGACAATTACATAAGAATACCAATCCTCGTAACTCTCTGGATTAAGAATCTATGCACCCTTTACAAATGGTATGAGATTTCCTGAGTCTAATCTAGACAGACATTAGACTCAAATCTTATGGGTGGTCCCGTTCAATAAATTCCTAGATGTATTGATCATAATCCTCTAAGAACTATTGCACATGTTCTCGAACCATCACATTGGTTCCCTGTAGTTTGAGATAAACTTCTAGGATTGTATCGTAACCATTCCTATTGGGTGTCAACTCAATATGTTGGTTGTGAACATTTTAATAATGCTAGCACCAGAATTCCAATGTCCTTATGATCAACCTGAAGTCGCATCACTAGAATTCCTACTAATCTCTACTGGCATTAATTTGAAATAATATATTTAAACAAACATAAATCATTCTTATGACCATTATTCTAATCTCAAAATGAATTCACGCACCTTTACATAAAAGTAATCGCCTAATATGGTTTTAAGAATAAAACCCCAATAATCTATCACTTAGTCTTAAAGTCATGTATCAAACTCTTAACCCATCTACACGGTAGTTTGTTGCCTATCGATATAGGATTAACCCATTATTTTCCAATACAACCTTGGTCATAATATTATCACCTAATTTGTTCGATCTCTTGAACTAGGTGAAGCCTACACTCAATGTATTTTATCATTTTATGGGTTATATCTCCAACTCGCGATCTTACCACTACGAACACTAAATGTGCAATAACAAAATTCACATGAAAGAACCTTACTCAAGTTATTTAGTAAACAACTAATCTATATAGCCTTTTTAGTTATGATCAAAGTGACAATAACCTTGGCCTCCCTAATGGAGTCAGCAATTTAATATTTCTTCACACTCCTCCAACGTATAACTCAATCTCCTTCGGTAAACACATATTCTGAGATAGAAAAAGTTAGAATCCTTATCTAGATGAAAACCTTAGTCTTTATGACTATACAAGACTATTGAATGAAATCTATTGACCATGTTGAAGGCATAAAATATTTTAGTTTATCTCACAATCTAGCATACACGATGCTGCCCATCATCAAAGAATTAAGAATACTCCTCGTTTTATTTATCAAGTTTCCTAAGACGTTAATCCCCGGATGAATGATTCCATACTTTAAAATAAACATTTGTCATGGAATCCTGATGATAATCATGTGTATAAACCATTGATATAATCAACTTGGGATAAGCCCAACATCCTTTACAACGGATCTAGTGAAAGTTTACTCATAAAGATGTGTCTCGCTTGTCCTAAGTACTACATATCTAAATATGCAGACAACTACACTCATATGTAAGACAATAGTCCCACCTCGTTGTCGATTAGATAAGTATTATGCACAAATTGTACTTATAAAGATCACACGTTTTTATCATACTTCAGTTACAAATAAATGCTTTGCGTATGTTGATCAAAATCAAGACTTGATTACCTGATCAAACCAAATGACCCAAGATCTTGATGTTAGCTTAAATAAATAAATGGATGTCATGATCTTACATCGCTTTACTTTTCTCGACTTCTTACTATTTACTTATCAAGACAGTCATTGAAGAATGTAGTCATGACCACCATAAGAAGGTTTTCTCATTGTCAATACCTATCTTTCTGAGTAAACATTTTTGTAATCGTTTCCTTGGAGGTTTGCGCCTATTTGTTCATATTTATTTTAACCCCTTAGAGGATCACTTGTCCCTAATGAGTTCTACCCCATTAATAAGTCTATAAGTCCCAAAATTTGAATTGAATTCATTGAATCCATTTTGATATCAATAGGCATATGTTAAAGAAAAAGTACTTGTGTTGGAATGCCTCATTTTAGTTCTCAAGACTCAGTATGTGTTTTCATGGGATCATATTAAAATGACCATCCTAAACATAACTATTTAGGATGAATCCTGATGCTCCAATTATGATGTGTCACCAATATAAGTGATATGTTTACCCTGTTCATAGGTAAGGGTCCCACTGTGATTGTGACACCCCGCCTAATTAAATACCGGGTGATCACTCCTTTATTAAATTAAATCAAGGTAAACAGTTGGTTCATTCTCAGCATCACTGTCGATAAAAATAATTTTTCCAATTTAACACCCTAAATAATTAAGCTAAGTGTCAAAACATTTTCCATACAAAACTTTCCAAATTTTAATTAAAGAAAAGATTTATTTTAATTAAAACAACATTTCTACAATAAAGAATCACACCACAATAAACCAAATAACATAATACATTCGTCAATCGAATGTCAACAAATGGAACTAAAACCACAAATCCATCCTGAATAAATCCCATAGAACAATACTGGAAATAGATGAAATATAAAATCCCAACAACAAATGAAATGATGAAAAGGGCGACACGTGCCCAATAAATGAGAATAATAGGAGTGGAGTCAATAACAGAAGCCGTCTACTCAAGTGACCTGCAACCCCCACTTAAGCTGCAGCTCGTTCATCTCAAGGGATCCTAAGCAAGACGCCCCTGTGGCTGGGCACCTGAAAGTATACATATATATATATACAAGAGAGAGAGAGAGAGAGAGAGAGAGAGAGAGAGAGGAAGAGAAACGGGTCAGAGCCCGAAAGTGTGTTTGATTTTAAAATACGTTAAGCAAGTATTTAAATTGATACAGGCCAATGCAAATCATATTAGTTCGACACTCTCTTGAGAAATTCTCACCTCTCTTCTAATGTGCACGCCTATCGTACTAACCTTCCCAAATAATTTAGTTTATCTTAACTTACTCATAAGTTTTCAAAACCGAACGATGACAATGTTTTAAAAAGGTTACTTTCAATTTGTAGCACTACTCTCGTTTTAGCTTCATTAGATTATAAAGTTTCCCAGTGTCTTCTTATACTTTCACAAACAAGTATTTATTATTGCGTCAACAACTATGTCCTACTTATCAAATCACAGTAGGCAGTTTAAAGTTTATAACCTCATATATATATTAACTACTCGTATAATATATATATATATAACAGCATCCCAACTAAACTATGGTGCGGGCATACTCTGCTATCCAATCCCCGTATCGCTCACACAAAGGGAAATACAAGTTTGGAATCACTATCGAACTGTATTAACATATACAAAACAACGTTGAGGCGAAGCATAGATTCCAAGTCCAAGATGTCAGTACATACCCACACGTCTCTTAGGACCGTCCGACTATCAATCTGATAGCCCGTACCTAGGATCTCTATCTTCTAGGGTACGAATCAATATCCCCCATAAAGCAACACATGATAAGATCGTCCCAGCGCGGTAACCTCAGGGATAGCAAGTAGCGCGGGTACGTTTTTCACATGTATATAATATATGTACACACAATCATATAAATATACTCATTTCATCATATTAATATAGGTTCCTCTCGTAACCCATAGTCACAACATTTATCCTTAATTTCTCATTATTATGATTACGTATAAGGTTTCGTCTCTAACCTTAACTCGAAGGGTTTTCTCACTAGCTATGTGACACTCGTGGATTCTATCCATCCAAGTAGCAAAATCAGTAGGTAAACGTCTATTCACTATCATAAGTATTTGACGTAATCTCTCACTTGAATTACGTAGTTTCCTCATCCTTTAAATAATTGTCCCTAAAATACAATTATCATCTCATAATAAGGTTCTCAACACTTAATCATATGCCCTACTGGTCTCTCCTATATCCCAAAATATTTTATTCATAAAGCCCAAAAGCTATTTCACGGTGAATCATGTTCAATTAATTAAACAAGGGGAAATAAGAGTCTGCCAGGAAGGGTCGATCGATCGAGGTCTGGGGCTCGATCGATCGAACCTTCGATCGATCGAAGCTCTAGGCTCGATCGATCGATCAAGCAGGTCTGCGAAATCCTGCAGAAGTGCAGTTACGGGTTTTACCAAAATTCTTCACCCAAATCAATATTTTCCAACACTAATCGTCCCAAAACTCCTACTACAAACATAATAACATATTTCCAGATGTTTTTAACGTTAAGCATGCGTATATCCATCATTAAACAAGGTTAAACAACCCAAAATCTCATTTAAACATCAAGAACCCTAATGTTTTCTTAACTTTTGTTCTAATCAGTTTTCTCCAGAATTTCCTTCTAACATAACATCAAAAATTCGTGGGTTAATCATCTACTTCACATACTATTTCCAGAATATGGTTATAATATTTTTTACATGCAAATTCCTATCAAAATTTGGGGTTTTCTTCCATTGATTACACTCCTAATCATTCCTACACTAATATGAATATTGCACCAACGAAAATACATAAGTTAAACACTTGCCTGGGATTTCAAAGGTCTGGTTTCCTGCTGATATTGGTGTGGTTGCGTTCTCCTCCTCGCGATCTACGCGTTGGTGGTGACGGTGGTGCAAATGGTGGTGTTTTTGGCCTTGAAGCACCTTGAGAGCTCTCTCCTCTCTACTCCAATGGCCGTTCTAGGGTTCTGAATGTTCTAACCCTAAAAGGCTGACTTAAATGGCTGCTAAGGATGGCTGAAATTCGTGGGTTTAATTACCCTATTTTGTAAAATTACCAAAATGCCCTCCCGGGTCACTAATTAAGCCTAAAAACATCCCGAGACCCAAACTAAACTACCGAGTACACTTTTCTGACTATCTCGACCTTTCCGGACGCGTTGGTGCACTCAAAACGATCATACGAACAACTTATAAAATATTCACTTTTATATCTCAATAATTAGTCCCGACGCGACACGGGCGCGTCCCGACTAAAATTCTCAAAATTATTATTTCATTCACTCGTGACCTATAATATAACCCATATCATATATTACTATGCTCATTAGTAATATTCAACAATTTTATATAATTACTAACTCTCGTCACGTTAATAATTGTAACATAATTAATTTTCGGATTTTTATTAAATAATTCACTCTCATTAAATTTAATAAAGCACCCAAGTTAATATAGCATAAAAATACGGGGTATTACAGTGATGAGGTAGTATATTATCGATATCAGGTTGCATTTGATCATCTACAAGTTCTCCAGAAACATTGATAATATGATGTCACATTATAACATATAAGTCCAGGTTACACTAAGGCTCATGGTTTATTACGTGATCGTCTTTAAAGAACTTATCATTGATGCAATCAATGACCGTCTTGTACGTATGAGTGTGATATAAACTGCCTTTGTACCTGTTAGGATAACCAATGAAGAGACATGCCTCTTTTCTTAATTTTATAGCGTGACTAATGACGAACCAGTTCGTCCACTGGTTCGCGTTAAGTTTATGCTTAAGTGATGCCTTGTGTGCTCGAAGTTCACTTATTTACAATTCTGCAACTTGATTTTCTTCTCAACTTCAAACGCGCTTAACTTATTCACCGTAGCTCGAATTGAGGTGCCATTTTTTCTCGTATTCTTGTGACTTCAAGATCATTGTAACACCCCGCCTAATTAAATACCGGGTGGCCAGCCCCATACCATATTAAAACAGAATATACAGTAGGCTCATTCTTAGCATCACTGTAGAAAACATTTACAACTCACTCAATACCCAATTAAGCTGGTGTTAAAAACTTTCCAAATTTTAATTTCAACAAAAACCATTTTCAATTTAAGAATAACACTACACATTTTATTCTACAACATTGATAACCGAACAGATAAAACAAAAGAATTTAAATGCAATTGGAATAAACATTACCATATAATAATAAAATACGGTAACCACAAAAATAATAAATATATTATAATGACACGGGTACAAGAGTATTTGACTCAGATACAAAAGAGATAATTGAGTTCCTTTGGGCGACATGCCCTAACTAAGAGAATACTGTGAATCAAATGAAGATAAGCGTCTAAGCAATACTCCATAGCTCCATAGCTCATCAAAATCAACTAAGGTTGGTGCCCCTGCTGCTGGACACCTGATATAGAAGGTACAATAGAAAAGAAAATATACAAGGAAACGGGTTAGAGCCCGATTGTGAAAATGATTTCGAAATTAGCAAGTATTCAACAAGTGCAATAAAGCATTTATTATGTACATGTTAGTATCCAACTCTCACTTGCTATTCTCACCTCTCAACTAGAGTTCACACTTAATGTTTCCTATTAACCTCCTAGTTAATGGTTCCTCATTACTGATTTCCATAATATGATTTCATCCCAGATTATAACCCCGTATGTCCCATACCATACGCCGTATAATCATTCATTTACATTTCTCGTTAACGTGATTCGTTTCTCACTAATATGAATTAAGCTTTTCAATAAATATTCATTGACTTATTTCAATTCTTTATCTCAATTCACCGTTATCTAAAATTATCACATAGTACATAATTTAACCACTATATACACATTCATACAATTCATTATATATATACATATATAATACGGCACCCCGAGTCACAGCTGCGGTGAATTGCATTAGTCTGCTATCATGTCCCATCATCGCTAGTCGCCAAATAAGGGACAAAAGGTTCGGTAAGGATTCCTCGAACCACAAACAACAACACATAAATTGGAGGCGAACATAGTTCTTGTATCCATGGGTCACGCACATAACTACGTTCCCACAGTCAGCGAACTTATCAACTCCCCGATAAGTCTTTCATAGACCTATGTTCTTGAGCGACAAATCAATGATCCCATGGATTCATTAGGATATGACTGCCCTCACGCGCAAACCTCCCCATCGATAGCAAGCAATCCAGGTATGTTATACACAATTTATCAATCAATCAAATAGGCATTATCATACCTAAAATATAATATCAACAAGGTATTCACACTACCCTTCGATAATTCCCATACGTAGCATTATATCTCTTTAAATCCTACGTATTAAAATATCATGACTTTACTTCTTAATTTAATCATTCCAGAGTCTCACTCATTACCCAAGGTTCAAATAGGTTTTTCCTCAACATTTTATTCAGTAAGAAATTACTAATATCCTACTGGTCCATAACATTTTATCTCCTGAATTACCATGAATTAAACTCTCCCTTGATTAGGGTTATAATCGATTGTTTCTAATCTCTTATAAACATATCTTCTATCAACTAGGATTGAATACCATCATCACATGGCCCATAGTCTATAGTGCTTCATTCACACTATATGACTTATCAACAAAACCAACATCCTCGCATCCCATAACATCTCTCCACTCCCGACTTCGTTAAGGTTCATGCGCGGAACGTCTCGCAAAGCGAAATCCAAACAAGGAACCCCTCCAATACACTACTACTTAACTTTGTTGGTCGTGGAGGTCTGTCAACTTCAAATACGCAACCGGGATAACCTCATCCATTCTTTCAACAAATGTGGTCTGAACTCCCATCTCTATTCAGGAGCCATACTACTAAGCGCTTGTACTACACTCAGTCCTTGTGCAATTAATAATGAGCTTAAACTCAGTCCTTGATGTTCAAATTGTAACCCTAAGTCTACCCAGGTGTTATATTAAATCTCCCCTACTACGCCTATCCTTAATCCTCAAGCATACAAATTAGAATCCAACACACGAATCTAGAAACCGAAATTTCTTCCAATTTAACAACCATAATTCCAATCAATTAAATCCCAATCAAATCAATTCAAATCTTATCTCGGGCTTGCTGATCTTCTCTAAGTCCCATAATATCCAATTAACAATCACCAAAGATCTACAAAAGTTTTGGGATAAGAACCAAAATTAAAAAGAAACAACTTTAACAATCCTGGGGAAGTCGATCGATCAAAGGCAGGGGGTCGATCGATCGCTCGCCCAAGTAACAGCCCAGTTTTTCTGCATTTCTTCTACTACGGGTTTAACCATTTTTTATCAATCAAACCTTCATATTAATACCCCAAATGATTTATAATCCTTACTAAATGATATATCAACCTATATAAATGATTTCTACTGCTCTAAACATCCTAGAATCATCAAAAGATTGAATTAAAAGCATATTTATATCCTCTTTGTCCAGAAAATTATCAACATAATATCTTCAAGAACACATCAATGGTTTTCAGAATTTCTTCTACAGATTTATGATTATTTCTTGGATTACTATCTACCTACAACATGAGTTTGATTCCTATATATTTTCAGTTTCCAGAAATCCATCAACAACTCTTATCTTTTCATCTTCCAAACATGAAACATCTCATCTTTTTATAACTAGCCTAACATGGACAATATACAAACTTAAATTGCAATTATCAAACACTTGCCTCTAATGAAGGTCTGATCCTTTGGGGTGGTGTATCACAGGTGGTTCTCCCTTCTCCGGCCAACTTCCGGTGGTGGTTGGTAGTGGTGACCTTTGGTCTTTGTTCTTCTCCTTCCCAAGTAACCTTTTTCTCTTCCCAAGTAACCTTTCACTCTCTTTAAGAAGATGACCTTTCAATTTTTTGTAGAAGAGATGAATGAACCCACGTTCAACTAATCTCCAAATACTTATAATAAGACAAAATCCGAAATCACTATTCATCCCCCTTGCAAAAATGACTAAAATGCCCTTTTGGGTTGTCTTTTCATTTCCAAATGGCCCGAGACCCAAATTCAACATCTAAATAGACATTTCTGACTATTTCAAACCTTTCGGACGTGACGACGTAGTCGAAATGACTATAAGGTCGATATAAAAATAAGTTTCCTTTTTAATTTAATAAATTAGTCCCGACACGTCCCATACCGCGTCTGACTAAAATTTAAATTATCGAATTAATATCACACAGCCATATCAATAACATCACATTCATATATTACCTAAATATCTTTAAGTAATATTCAGAATCATTCATTTTAATATCCACAATTCGGATAGAACCCAACTGAGTTAATTAATAATAAAATCCAATTAATCCATTAATTTAAAATATAACCCATTTTAAAAGTCATTAAAATCACGGGGTATTACATACTCCCCCCTTATAACAGAATTTTGTCCCGAAATTTGGAAAGATAAATCATACTGGTAAGGTCAACTTTGAGTATAAATCTCACATCGCAAGTAATCTATGTCATACCGCCCATACGGTACATTATCAAAAATCTCCATTGATGTTATACGCCAAGCCTCACCATATAGTTCCAATAGAATCAGATTTAAACTTTATCCAATCTTCCCTATACCATCCTCGTGACAAGTTTGGGAAAAATGATCCTCACTTATTAAACAAATAAATCATGAAGTCTCAACTACTTGCTGTTTCACAATTATGAAAAATACTACAATCCAACCATCCAGGGTGCCTATACACCCTATCGTACAACTTTCATTATAATATTTATCGCAAAGGTTATAATCTCATATCCTAAAGACCTAACTTATTTCGACTCCCAACGATTATTAGTTTCATGCGTGGGGTGTCTCGCAAGCGAAATCCAAACAAGGAACCCCCCCGATACACTACTACCTAAAGTAGTCAGTCATCGAAACTCCTCAAGTCCTTAGTCAATAGTTTATAACCTCTCTACAGGTTTTATCGATTTCAAATAAAGTCTACTCATCTACTCTCTTGTTAAAGACAAAATTCTGGCTATACGCTCTCATATACCACAAAATAATCCACGCCAATAGTCACATCATGATCGGACATGTCTAAAGTAAGTAATTCCGTGATAAAAATCAGACCCACGTGATGACATGAAAATATAGGTGTCCCACAACCCCTCGGTGAGTTTACATAAATAACAGTGCTATAGGCTAAGTTTAGCAACCCTTTTTTCCTAACAATATTAATCGTTACAAAAATCAATATGCGCCTCATAACTCCTTAAATAGAAAACATACCCTCATTCGTGGGCGGTGGTTGTTGACTCCCACTATTATAACTTTGCTCCGTTGAGTCAAGAAAAATTTTTCAGTTCTAGTTAACCACACTCCACTATATGACCAAGCCTTTGAATATATTGCCTTCGTTAGGTAACACACACAATTCACGCATTTCAAGAACTTCTACTGATGACTCTCCTCAATTTTCCATAATAGGGGTGACCTCGACTACAATCATCATACTCGAATATACTTAATAACCTCCCAAGTACGATCTCCGCTATCCGTCCAGTGGCCCTCATCTGCCATACTTCTTGTACGAACCCATCCGAACGCAAATAAGATTCACTAATATATACAGAATCTTACCAAAGAAATCAACAATCCTAAACATAGGTCTCTACATCAAAGAACGCTAAGTTGGAAACACAGTAAGCCGTATAGACCCTAAAGGACACTAGAACCTGATGCTCTGATACCACTTGTTACACCCCGCCTAATTAAATACCGGATGGCCAGCCCCATACCATATTAAAACAGAATATACAGTAGGCTCATTCTTCGCATCAGTATCGAAAACATTTACGACTCACACAATACCCAACTAAGCTGGTGTTAAAAACTTGCCAAATTTTAATTTCAACAAAAACCATTTGCAATTTAAGAATAACACTACACATTTTATTCTACAACATTTGACCGGGCGGAAAAAGTGTGCGCGCGTGAGTGCACAATCGTTGTGTGTTTCACCGCCGCGATACAAAGAAAACCTAAGCTACTACTACATTTGACAAGCAAGCACAGCGATAAGTCGGGTATCGTAAATCCACAGGGAGTGATTGAATTTTAGACTTTAATTGTTTTAATTACTTCAGGAATAAAAGTGTAAAATAAATAAAAGAAAAGGTGATGTGGTGGTTGTCGTGACGAAAGAAAAGAATAAGTTACGCTAAAATAAAGTAATGCGAGGATCGGGATCGCATTCCACCAAACGGATCGAAACAACTACTAATTAGAATTAAGGCTCGAAAGCAATTTAATCGAGCATTTACAATTAAGCATAAACATCACGCAAGAAGGAATTTAACCCAAAGTTGCGAGATAAAACATTTAACTGAAAAATGGTCACACGCGGATTAAATTCGGATAATCGCTATAAACACTAACGTTGCATGACAAAGAAAGTTAAACGCATAATAATCCGACTTTAATACACGAGGTTTCAATTAAATGCGATTTTACACGAAACCCTAAATTTCGAGGTCCGAACCCGAAAATGGCGGAAATGCAATCCCGACCCTATTTATCTAGGGACTAAGCATGATTAAACTAAATTAAACTAGTTAACTAAGAAAGAAATAAATTAAAGAAAGAAAACCTAATTACAAAGCATGGAAATTATCTAAAAAGCAAGGAAAGAATGAAATACAACTAGATTAAAGGAGAGGGAAGAAGAATAGTCAATCTTACAAGCAATTAGTGTGTCAATCCAAGAGAGGAAGAGGAAAAACCAATCAAAAACCCTCCAACCCTAACTAAACTAAGCTAAAATCGTATAAGGGTTGGTCTCTACATTACAAAACCAAAATTAGCTTATATAGTAAGTTAGAATAAAAGAAAAGAAGAAAGAAAAGAAAGAAAATATCTGCAGAAAAACAGAGCATCGATCGATCGACCCCTTTGGTCGATCGATCGACCAAGGCTAAAATTCGACAATCCTGAATGGTCGATCGATCGACCAGAAGCGTCGATCGATCGATCAAGCAGGGCAGAATGCAGCAGCAGCAGCAGCCTCTGCTTCTTTTCTTCTTCTTCTCTTCTCCTCTTTTGCTTTCTTGTATTTCCTCCGCAAGAAACGCCGTAACTTCTTCGTTATGTATCGGAATCGCGCACCGTTCATGGCCACGCGAAGCTAGCGAGGAGGGATACAACTTCCGTGAGATGTCGGGCCAGGTACCCAAGCTGTGAAAAGACTAAAATGCCCTCGAACGTGCGGTTGTGTACGGAAATTCACCGGAATGCATCCGAACTTCATACTAAGCATCCAAATTCCTACAAAAGCTCAATTAACCCCTGAAAAACATGTTAACATAGAAATCCGAGGTTGTCTGGTTAACGAGCATAAATATAGGGATTAAGATACCCGAGGGGGCTAATAACGCGTAGGTTAACGGGTGAAATACGCAATATTTGCGTCGTATCAACATTGATAACCGAACAGATAACACAAAAGAATTTAAATGCAATTGGAATAAACATTCCCACATAATAATCCAATACGGTAATCCCAACAATAATAAATGTATTATAATAACACGGGTACAAGAGTATTTGACTCAGATAGAAAAGAGATAATTGAGTTCCTTTGGGCGACATGCCCTAACTAAGAGAATATTGTGAATCAAATAAAGATAAGCGTCTAAGCAATATTCCATAGCTCCATAGCTCGTCAAAATCAACTAAGGTTGGCGTCCCTGCTGCTGGACACCCGATATAGAAGGTACAATAGAAAAGAAAATATGCAAGGAAACGGGTCAGAGCCCGATTGTGAAAATGATTTTGAAAACAGCAAGTACTCAACAAGTGCAATAAAGCATTTATTATGTACATGTTAGTATCCAACTCTCACTTGCTATTCTCACCTCTCAACTAGAGCGCACACTTAACGTTTTCTATTAACCTCCTAGTTAATGGTTCCTCATTACTGATTTCCATAATATGATTTCATCCCAGATTATAACCCCGTATGTCCCATACCATACGTCGTATAATCATTCATTTACATTTCTTGATTCGTTTCTCATTAATATGAATTAAGCTTTTCAGTAAATATTCATTGACTTATTTCAATTCTTTATCTTAATTCACCGTTATCTACAATTATCACATAGTAGATAATTTAACCACTATATACACATTCATACAATTCATTATATATATATATACATATATAATACGGCACCCTGAGTCACAACTGCGGTGCATTGCATTACTCTGCTATCATGTCCCATCATCGCTGGTCGCCGAATAGGGGATAAAAGGTTCAGTAAGGATTCCTCGAACCGTAAAAAACAACACATAAATTGGAAGCGAACATAGTTCTCGTATCCATGGGTCACGCACATACCTATGTTCCCACAGTCGGCAGACTTATCAACTCCCCGATAAGTCTTTCATAGACCTATGTTCTTGAGCGACAAATTAAAGATCCCATGGATTCATCAGGATATGAATGCCCTCACGCGCAAACCTCCCCATCGATAGCAAGCAAGCTTGGTATGTCATACACATAATTTATCAATCAATCAAATAGGTATTATCATACCTAAAATATAATATCAACAAGGTACTCACACTACCCTTCGATAATTCCCATACATAGCATTTTATCTCTTTAAATCCTACGTATTAAAATATCATGACTTTACTTCTTAATTTAATCATTCCAGAGTCTCACTCATTATCCAAGGTTCAAATAGGTTTTTCCTCAACATTTTATTCAGTAAGTGTAACACCCCGTATTTTTGTGCATTTAATATTTAATTAATTCGGAGATTTTAAATTACTTGTGTGTTGTAGTTTTAATTGAATTAATTATGGCAATATATTTATTTATATATTAATCGGGGAGTGAATGGTTAATGTTTAGGAAAATTTATTTACGAAGTGAATAGTAATAATTTAATTACGTCATTTCGAGTATTAATGACGAGGTATACACTTATACCAGTCGGGAGTCTGTATAGACTAAAGGGGGTGTGCGATAAGAAAATTTATAAATTAATTCGGATGTCAATTCTGACTGCGCGGTTGAGTCCGAATGGATCGAGATAGTCAGAAAAGAGTACCCGAGTGTAGTAATTGGGTCTCGGGATATTTTTGGGCATAGTCGGGCCCACACGGGGTGAGTTGGGCCACTTTAATTAAGCCCATTAGGTGAAAAACGGGATTAAGGATTTTTAACCTAATGGGGAGATTAGGAAATCAGCAGCCAACACAACTCTAAACCTAGGGTTTGAGAGGGGATTTGGGGGAAAGCAAATCAAGAACAAATTGGAGGTTTTTGGAGCCAAATTGAGGGACGGCAACAACAGATCAGACACTACAAACACTTTGAGGCAAGTGGTTAACTGTTTTGATTCGTAAAGCATGATAATCAATTCATATCATAGTGATGTGGGTATGAAAATTCGTTTTTGGGTGTAAATGGGTACAAATGGGGTATTTGTTTTTGAAACACTTGAATGAGATTCAAAGTAAGAATTAAATGGGTGATTGGTATCTGAATATGTATATATGATTTGAACGAGAATTTCAGAACATAAAAGAGTGGAAATCGAATCTGGAATTTGGGATTTAAAATAGATAATTGAATTTTGTGGAGAAAGACCCATTTCGAAAATTTGTGAGATAATTAGAGAAGTTGATTATCTTAATGAGTCCTATGATGAATAGGATGTGGATTAACCATGTGTAGATGATGGGATGATGTAATTAGAGGTTTAAATTAAGGTTTAAAAAGCTTTAAATTCTTTAATGGTGGAAAACAGGGGGAGTCAGAGCTGTGACGAAGGGGTCGATCGATCGATCAGGGGCATCGATCGATCGATGGTAGGAAATTTTGGGCAGTTCGCCCAGTTGGCATATAAGGGGAAAAGTTAATTAAATTTTAACTCCCAAGCATTTATTTAGTGATAAATAAATATGAAACAATTATTCCTAGCAATTATGGGAGAAAGTAATTGGGACTAGGATGAATTTATGTGGGGCATTTAACGGATGAATTTGAGAGTTTTTATTCCAAAATAGTGAGGTACGGATCAAGTGAGTGAATCCGGGCATGTTGGTCATGCGACCCCAAGGTAGTGAATTAAGTTTGGAGATAAACTAAATAATTTTGAGTCGGGATATAGACCCGGGAAATATTTAATTTCGGGCCAAGTGAATCGAGTCCGGGTATGTTATTAATTATAAGCAAATATAATTGGGAAAATTCTAGAAATAAAGGTGTGACACATTGTAGGGAAAAATGTGGGTATTATATTACGAGATGTAAATTGGACCAAGTGAGTGAGTCCGGGTATGTTGGTTAAGTGATATCAAGGTGTTAAATTAATTATTGAGAGAAAGTAATTAGTTTGGAGTCGGAACATTGACTCGGAAATGTGGAGGTAAGGGCCAAGTGAGAGAGTCCGGGGATAATGGTTGGGTGACACCAAGTTATTAAATTAATAAGTGTATTAATTAATTTAATTAGAGTCGGTTTGTAGACTCGGGTAGGATTAAATTAATATGTGTGTTAATTAATTTAATTAGAGTCGGTTTGTAGACTCGGGTAGAATTAAATTAATATGTGTGTTAATTAATTTAAGGAGAGTCGGACCATAGACTCGGGGAAAGTATTATATTAATTAAGGTGTGAATTAATTATATTAGATTGGGACCATAGACTCGGGAAGAGGAAAAGTTATTAAGTGAGAAAATTAATTACATTG
This sequence comes from Sambucus nigra, assembly GCA_949130495.1. Taxonomy (NCBI): domain Eukaryota; kingdom Viridiplantae; phylum Streptophyta; class Magnoliopsida; order Dipsacales; family Adoxaceae; genus Sambucus; species Sambucus nigra. Next base: position 315,266,104 of record OX422215.1, on the reverse strand, counting down.
AGTCGGGCCACAGACTCAGGAAATTACAGGCAGTGTACGGGATTTTGAGTACACGGTAAAGCCGGGTTTATATTATATATATATACGGTGTCGTGATAGTATATATATATATATATATATATATATATATATATATATATATATATATATATATATATATATATGTGTGTGTGTGTGTGTGTGTGTGTGTGTGTGTGTGTGTGTGTGTGTGTGTGTGTGTGTGTGTATTTATTGTGCGTGATACTAAATATCAGTGATTAGATATTTATTAAAATTATATACTCTAATGCTATCAAGGGAGGTTGCGCGATGTGGGTGAATCCCCTAGCTTGAGGAGTAGGGCGAGTATATCCCCAGGTCATAGCGTCCGGTATATATGGGTGAGGGACTTATCTCACTTTCAGGGAAGGAATATGACTGCCTCCACTACGTTTATAATTTTAGGCCAAGTTGGTAAGCGATTCCAACTTGGGGAACTAGGTTTTGTGAGAACACTTAGTGAGATAGCATTTTAGAGGGAATCATCCGGTGAGGGTATACTCGGAAGGATGGATACACGCATGATATATGTGTGGTTGTTAGTAAAGGGACGTATAATATGGTAGCAGATATTATATGTAGGAGATAATACAGTGTGTGATGTATTTACTTTATATAACTCGGGTTACAGTTATATGCTATTAATTAATGAGAAATTAATTAAGTTAATCATTTGTGGGGATAATACAGTGTGTGATGTATTTACTTTATATAACTTGTGAGACAGTTATATGCTACTATTTAAGAGGAATTAATTAAGTTAATTGTGAAATAACTTATAATTCAAGGATCATTATACTCGGGTTAGAGTAGTATGGCAAGGGAAGGTTATACCAGTACTAGTTGGACGGGGTAGTACAACTAGGTGGGGTTAAGGTAATCGGTAGGTGTGCACAATAGTGGATGGGTGAGAATGTCCACAAGGGAGTGCGACACTAACTTAAATATGAAGCGCATTCATGCATTTTAAATTACTGCAGTTAATTCACTTGTTAAATATTTTCAAAATGTTTTGGGTTCTAACCCTTGCTATAAAACTATTTTCAAAACCTTTTAGGTGTCCATCCACAGGGACGCCAGGATTGATATTCTATTCCAGGAACACGGAGCTGCGGCATATGTGGATTCTAGCAGGAGTTTGGATTAGACGCATCATTCGTTCATTCCTAGAGTAGGAATCTTGTATCAGTCTCAGTTTTATTTAGGGCTTGTAGCCCAGACTTCTCGGTACAGTTTTCAGGTGTTGTATATTTGTATTTGGATTATTTCTTTGGTGGCCGGTGATTTATTCGGCATGTTGTGTAATTATGATACAGTTTATTTTCATTCAGTTGTGTGAATGGTTTATATGTTATTTCCGCATGTACAGTTTTGGTTTAATTAAAAAGGTAAAATTGGCACCAGTTTTTGGAATACTAGGTGGTTAGTAAGTTTTAAAAAGTTTTCGACAGTGATGTTAAGGATGATCCAACTGGGATTCCTATTTTAATTTGGTATAGGACTGATCAGCCGGTATTTTATTAGGCGGGGTGTCACAGATGGTATCAGAGCATCAGGTTCTAGTGTCCTTAGGATCTGTGCGGCTTTTCACGCTTCGGCTTAGCAATCTTTGATATAGAGCCCTATCATAGGATTGTTGTATTCTCATACGTATGCGCATATACGTTCTTCTGCGAAATTTATATTTGAAAGTGAACTCATACAATTCGATTCTCATTCCAAATGACGCCCAGGAGAGGGAGAGAAGCTAGGGCAGCATGGGGAGGTGAGACGAGGGAGGCTCGTCAGGAGTAAGAGTTACGGCAGCAACTGCCAAAGATAATTTTGGCAGCACAAGTAACCGAACTAATGGCACGGGCGATTGAAACGACGGTAGTCGCAAACGACAAGGAACTTTCCACGGGATCCGCCACAAGTGTTAGTGGCATTGGATGTTCAGACTCACGCGGGTTCGTTGGGGTGCAAACAAGAAAGAGAGGTTATTTTTAGTGGGAACCCACCAGAGTTGCGAGGAGGTTCAGGTGTAGTACTAGCGTGTCAAGGAAGAGAGGTATTTAGCGTCACCTACGCATGGGAGATTGCGATGGAGTGCGAAAATAAATACTAACCACTTTTAAGTTAGTGGGAGCGGTGCTACAGTGGTGGGAGTCGACCACCACAGTTGAGAAAAGGGACACACTAATTACTGCAGAGTTTTGGGTGCGGTTCGACCGCAAGTATTTTCCTCAGCGGTCGAGACCGAAATGAGGAGAAAATTTTGTGAGGAGACTCAAAGGGAGACCGTTAAGTGGCTGATTGCGAGGAAGAATTCACTCGTTGGCAAAATTTTGTACCGGATGAGGTAGGCAAGGATAAGGGAAAGAAAGCAAAGTTTATGGATGGGTTAGTCTGGAGAATCAGACAACATTTAACTGATAATTACGCATTAGTAGATTATATTGATGTCATTAACGCAACACTCCGGCATTGTTGGGAATATCGTTTCCACGCGAAAGGAAGTGGGAGGGGAGTGGGGATTAGCCAGTCGGATGGGACAGAAGGGAACAATACCAGTGGGGTATCCCAGCAGAAGATTGGGGGAGATCAGGGGCTGGATTTTCGGCAAGGAAATCATGCCAAACGATCTAGAACTGGAGGCTATCGGCGGGATGGCCAGGAATTCCAACAAGGTTGGCATGGAAGGGATCAGTGACAGGGTGAACATGTTAGAAAGTGTTTCGTTTGTGGGAAAAGCGAGACACATGAAGAGATATTGCCTTAAGCGAGGCAGGGGTCAACTACAGGACGAGGTCCTGGATGTATAGCCACTAAAGCAAGACACGGGTGCATTCGGGTAGGGAGAAACTCCTCCGGAACCCGAGAACCAGCCGTTGCAGCTGGAGTATAGAAGTAATTATTTTACCCTAGGGGCATGGGGTATATTGTTGAGTGAAAAAGAGGATGTCACAGTATAAGACTTATTTTTCACTAGAGTTCGTAGGCGAGTTGAACTTAGTGGGTGTGTTGGCGGTAACAGCCATAGCATGTGGGTAAACTTTCCGTAGGGTAGCGGAGTTCCTTAGTGTTCTTCATGTGAGAGTGGAGGCGTACACTGAGTGATTTGTTGAATTATGCGAGGAATGACTACTTTCGTGAATTATGGAAGTAGGGTTGATAATACTTTTAAACATCGGCTGGATAGCGATGGAATGTAACTATTGTGAATAGTGGAGTTAAATTTTGGTGTTCACGACACCAGGGTAGGGTTGGTACTAGGTATCACCGGAGAGGGCGTATAGCCTATATATATGTGGATGTATATATGTTGTATTACGTAGTGTTATAGCACATAGTGAGGTTTTGTGTTCTCACATTTTATCCCGGTAAGTGGGGATGTTTAATGTAGTGAATCAGGGTGGTTGAATTGATTTTCGAGCAAAGAGAGATAGCTCGGGGCTTATTTTGCGCAAGGACTAGTGGTAGTAAGGGCGTGGTATTATGGGTAGCATAAGGGTAAGTGTATATTCTTTTGTGTTGAGAGATAAGTATTTATGGGGAGATAGTTGGACGTAGCACGGGTTGAGTACCCGGACAGTAATTATATATGTATATATATATATATATATATATATATATATATATATATATGTAATATGACTACGGGTTCAAAGTTATATTACGGGTTACGACTAGCATAGTCGGGTAACTTTCGTGCAATAGAGTGCGGGGATAGGGTGTATGGGCACCCGGGGTAATTAAGGCAAAATTTTGTGCGGTTAAGCACGGGTATAGGGTGTATGGGCGCCCTGGTAAAGTTAAATGCATACTTGTGTAATGTATGGTTAGAAGCGGATGGGATAGATATAGCGGCCTTGGAGGCACTTGACTAGTAAGTAGTATGTGAATACTGGAACACTAGGTTAATCTTAATTTCGAGGACGAAATTCTTTTGTAAGGGGGGAAGTATGTAATACCCCGTATTTTTGTGCATTTAATATTTAATTAATTCGGGGATTTTAAATTACTTGTGTGTTGTAGTTTTAATTGAATTAATTATGGCAATATATTTATTTATATATTAATCGGGAAGTGAATGGTTAATGTTTAGGAAAATTTATTTACTAAGTGAATAGTAATAATTTAATTACGTCATTTCGAGTATTAATGACGAGGTATACACTTATCCCAGTCGGGAGTCTGTATAGACTAAAGGGGGTGTGAGATAAGAATTTTTATAAATTAATTCGGATGTCAATTCTGACTGCGCGGTTGAGTCCGGATGGATCGAGATAGTCAGAAAAGAGTACCCGGGTGTAGTAATTGGGTCTCGGAATATTTTTGGGCATAGCCGGGCCCACACGGGGTGAGTTGGGCCACTTTAATTAAGCCCATTAGGTGAAAAACGGGATTAAGGGTTTTTAACCTAATGGGGAGATTAGGAAATTAGCAGCCAACACAACTCTAAACCTAGGGTTTGAGAGGGGATTTGGGGGAAAGAAAATCAAGAACAAATTGGAGGTTTTTGGAGCCAAATTGAGGGACGGCAACAACAGATCAGACACTACAAACACTTTGAGGCAAGTGGTTAACTGTTTTGATTCGTAAAGCATGATAATCAATTCATATCATAGTGATGTGGGTATGAAAATTCATTTTTGGGTGTAAATGGGTACAAATGGGGTATTTGTTTTTGAAACACTTGAATGAGATTCAAAGTAAGAATTAAATGGGTGATTGGTATCTGAATATGTATATATGATTTGAACGAGAATTTCAGAACATAAAAGAGTGGAAATCGAATCTGGAATTTGGGATTTAAAATAGATAATTGAATTTTGTGGAGAAAGACCCATTTCGAAAATTTGTGAGATAATTAGAGAAGTTGATTATCTTAATGAGTCCTATGATGAATAGGATGTGGATTAACCATGTGTAGATGATGGGATGATGTAATTAGAGGTTTAAATTAAGGTTTAAAAAGCTTTAAATTCGTTAATGGTGGAAAACAGGGGGGAGTCAGAGCTGTGACGAAGGGGTCGATCGATCGATCGGGGGCATCGATCGATCGATGGTAGGAATTCTGGGCGGTTCGCCCAGTTTGTATATAAGGGGAAAAGTTAATTAAATTTTAACTCCCAAGCATTTATTTAGTGATAAATACATATGAAACAATTATTCCTAGCAATTATGGGAGAAAGTAATTGGGACTAGGATGAATTTATGTGGGGCATTTAACGGATGAATTTGAGAGTTTTTATTCCAAAATAGTGAGGTACGGATCAAGTGAGTGAATCCGGATATATTGGTCATGCGACCCCAAGGTAGTGAATTAAGTTTGGAGATAAACTAAATAATTTTGAGTCGGGATATAGACCCGGGAAATATTTAATTTCGGGCCAAGTGAATCGAGTCCGGGTATGTTATTAATTATAAGCAAATATAATTGGGAAAATTCTAGAAATAAAGGTGTGACACATTGTAGGCAAAAATGTTGGTATTATATTACGAGATGTAAATTGGACCAAGTGAGTGAGTCTGGGTATGTTGGTTAAGTGATATCAAGGTGTTAAATTAATTATTGAGAGAAAGTAATTAGTTTGGAGTCGGAACATTGACTCGAAAATGTGGAGGTAAGGGCCAAGTGAGAGAGTCCGGGGATAATGGTTGGGTGACACCAAGTTATTAAATTAATAAGTGTATTAATTAATTTAATTAGAGTCGGTTTGTAGACTCGGGTAGGATTAAATTAATATGTGTGTTAATTAATTTAATTAGAGTCGGTTTGTAGACTCGGGTTGAATTAAATTAATATGTGTGTTAATTAATTTAAGGAGAGTCGGACCATAGACTCGGGGAAAGTATTATATTAATTAAGGTGTGAATTAATTATATTAGAGTGGGACCATAGACTCGGGAAGAGGAAAAGTTATTAAGTGAGAAAATTAATTACATTGAGTCGGGCCACAGACTCAGGAAATTACAGGCAGTGTACGGGATTTTGAGTACACGGTAAAGCCGGGTTTATATTATATATATATATATACGGTGTCGTGATAGTATATATATATATATATATATATATATGTGTGTGTGTGTGTGTGTGTGTGTGTATTTATTGTGCGTGATACTAAATATCAGTGATTAGATATTTATTAAAATTATATACTCTAATGGTATCAAGGGAGGTTGCGCGATGTGGGTGAATCCCCTAGCTTGAGGAGTAGGGCGAGTATATCCCCAGGTCATAGCGTCCGGTATATATGGGTGAGGGACTTATCTCACTTTCAGGGAAGGAATATGACTGCCTCCACTACGTTTATAATTTTAGGCCAAGTTGGTAAGCGATTCCAACTTGGGGAACTAGGTTTTGTGATCACACTTAGTGAGATAGCATTTTAGAGGGAATCATCCGGTGAGGGTATACTCGGAAGGATGGATACACGCATGATATATGTGTGGTTGTTAGTAAAGGGACGTATAATATGGTAGCAGATATTATATGTAGGAGATAATACAGTGTGTGATGTATTTACTTTATATAACTCGGGTTACAGTTATATGCTGTTAATTAATGAGAAATTAATTAAGTTAATCATTTGTGGGGATAATACAGTGTGTGATGTATTTACTTTATATAACTTGTGAGACGGTTATATGCTACTATTTAAGAGGAATTAATTAAGTTAATTGTGAAATAACTTATAATTCAAGGATCATTATACTCGGGTTAGAGTAGTATGGCAAGGGAAGGTTATACCAGTACTAGTTGGACGGGGTAGTACAACTAGGTGGGGTTAAGGTAATCGGTAGGTGTGCACAATAGTGGATGGGTGAGAATGTCCACAAGGGAGTGCGACACTAACTTAAATATGAAGCGCATTCATGCATTTTAAATTACTGCAGTTAATTCACTTGTTAAATATTTTCAAAATGTTTTGGGTTCTAACCCTTGCTATAAAACTATTTTCAAAACCTTTTAGGTGTCCAGCCACAGGGACGCCAGGATTGATATTCTATTCCAGGAACACGGAGCTGCGGCATATGTGGATTCTAGCAGGAGTTTGGATTAGACGCATCATTCGTTCATTCCTAGAGTAGGAATCTTGTATCAGTCTCAGTTTTATTTAGGGCTTGTAGCCCAGACTTCTCGGTACAGTTTTCAGGTGTTGTATATTTGTATTTGGATTATTTCTTTGGTGGCCGGTGATTTATTCGGCATGTTGTGTAATTATGATACAGTTTATTTTCATTCAGTTGTGTGAATGGTTTATATGTTATTTCCGCATGTACAGTTTTGGTTTAATTAAAAAGGTAAAATTGGCACCAGTTTTTGGAATACTAGGTGGTTAGTAAGTTTTAAAAAGTTTTCGACAGTGATGTTAAGGATGATCCAACTGGGATTCCTGTTTTAATTTGGTATAGGACTGATCAGCCGGTATTTTATTAGGCGGGGTGTCACAGATGGTATCAGAGCATCAGGTTCTAGTGTCCTTAGGATCTGTGCGGCTTTTCACGCTTCGGCTTAGCAATCTTTGATATAGAGCCCTATCATAGGATTGTTGTATTCTCATACGTATGCGCATATACGTTCTTCTGCGAAATTTATATTTGAAAGTGAACTCATACAATTCGATTCTCATTCCAAATGACGCCCAGGAGAGGGAGAGAAGCTAGGGCAGCATGGGGAGGTGAGACGAGGGAGGCTCGTCAGGAGTAAGAGTTACGGCAGCAACTGCCAAAGATAATTTTGGCAGCACAAGTAACCGAACTAATGGCACGGGCGATTGAAACGACGGTAGTCGCAAACGACAAGGAACTTTCCACGGGATCCGCCACAAGTGTTAGTGGCATTGGATGTTCAGACTCACGCGGGTTCGTTGGGGTGCAAACAAGAAAGAGAGGTTATTTTTAGTGGGAACCCACCAGAGTTGCGAGGAGGTTCAGGTGTAGTACTAGCGTGTCAAGGAAGAGAGGTATTTAGCGTCACCTACGCATGGGAGATTGCGATGGAGTGCGAAAATAAATACTAACCACTTTTAAGTTAGTGGGAGCGGTGCTACAGTGGTGGGAGTCGACCACCACAGTTGAGAAAAGGGACACACTAATTACTGCAGAGTTTTGGGTGCGGTTCGACCGCAAGTATTTTCCTCAGCGGTCGAGACCGAAATGAGGAGAAAATTTTGTGAGGAGACTCAAAGGGAGACCGTTAAGTGGCTGATTGCGAGGAAGAATTCACTCGTTGGCAAAATTTTGTACCGGATGAGGTAGGCAAGGATAAGGGAAAGAAAGCAAAGTTTATGGATGGGTTAGTCTGGAGAATCAGACAACATTTAACTGATAATTACGCATTAGTAGATTATATTGATGTCATTAACGCAACACTCCGGCATTGTTGGGAATATCGTTTCCACGCGAAAGGAAGTGGGAGGGGAGTGGGGATTAGCCAGTCGGATGGGACAGAAGGGAACAATACCAGTGGGGTATCCCAGCAGAAGATTGGGGGAGATCAGGGGCTGGATTTTCGGCAAGGAAATCATGCCAAACGATCTAGAACTGGAGGCTATCGGCGGGATGGCCAGGAATTCCAACAAGGTTGGCATGGAAGGGATCAGTGACAGGGTGAACATGTTAGAAAGTGTTTCGTTTGTGGGAAAAGCGAGACACATGAAGAGATATTGCCTTAAGCGAGGCAGGGGTCAACTACAGGACGAGGTCCTGGATGTATAGCCACTAAAGCAAGACACGGGTGCATTCGGGTAGGGAGAAACTCCTCCGGAACCCGAGAACCAGCCGTTGCAGCTGGAGTATAGAAGTAATTATTTTACCCTAGGGGCATGGGGTATATTGTTGAGTGAAAAAGAGGATGTCACAGTATAAGACTTATTTTTCACTAGAGTTCGTAGGCGAGTTGAACTTAGTGGGTGTGTTGGCGGTAACAGCCATAGCATGTGGGTAAACTTTCCGTAGGGTAGCGGAGTTCCTTAGTGTTCTTCATGTGAGAGTGGAGGCGTACACTGAGTGATTTGTTGAATTATGCGAGGAATGACTACTTTCGTGAATTATGGAAGTAGGGTTGATAATACTTTTAAACATCGGCTGGATAGCGATGGAATGTAACTATTGTGAATAGTGGAGTTAAATTTTGGTGTTCACGACACCAGGGTAGGGTTGGTACTAGGTATCACCGGAGAGGGCGTATAGCCTATATATATGTGGATGTATATATGTTGTATTACGTAGTGTTATAGCACATAGTGAGGTTTTGTGTTCTCACATTTTATCCCGGTAAGTGGGGATGTTTAATGTAGTGAATCAGGGTGGTTGAATTGATTTTCGAGCAAAGAGAGATAGCTCGGGGCTTATTTTGCGCAAGGACTAGTGGTAGTAAGGGCGTGGTATTATGGGTAGCATAAGGGTAAGTGTATATTCTTTTGTGTTGAGAGATAAGTATTTATGGGGAGATAGTTGGACGTAGCACGGGTTGAGTACCCGGACAGTAATTATATATGTATATATATATATATATATATATATATATATGTAATATGACTACGGGTTCAAAGTTATATTACGGGTTACGACTAGCATAGTCGGGTAACTTTCGTGCAATAGAGTGCGGGGATAGGGTGTATGGGCACCCGGGGTAATTAAGGCAAAATTTTGTGCGGTTAAGCACGGGTATAGGGTGTATGGGCGCCCTGGTAAAGTTAAATGCATACTTGTGTAATGTATGGTTAGAAGCGGATGGGATAGATATAGCGGCCTTGGAGGCACTTGACTAGTAAGTAGTATGTGAATACTGGAACACTAGGTTAATCTTAATTTCGAGGACGAAATTCTTTTGTAAGGGGGGAAGTATGTAACACCCCGTATTTTTGTGCATTTAATATTTAATTAATTCGGGGATTTTAAATTACTTGTGTGTTGTAGTTTTAATTGAATTAATTATGGCAATATATTTATTTATATATTAATCGGGAAGTGAATGGTTAATGTTTAGGAAAATTTATTTACTAAGTGAATAGTAATAATTTAATTACGTCATTTCGAGTATTAATGACGAGGTATACACTTATCCCAGTCGGGAGTCTGTATAGACTAAAGGGGGTGTGAGATAAGAATTTTTATAAATTAATTCGGATGTCAATTCTGACTGCGCGGTTGAGTCCGGATGGATCGAGATAGTCAGAAAAGAGTACCCGGGTGTAGTAATTGGGTCTCGGGATATTTTTGGGCATAGCCGGGCCCACACGGGGTGAGTTGGGCCACTTTAATTAAGCCCATTAGGTGAAAAACGGGATTAAGGGTTTTTAACCTAATGGGGAGATTAGGAAATTAGCAGCCAACACAACTCTAAACCTAGGGTTTGAGAGGGGATTTGGGGGAAAGCAAATCAAGAACAAATTGGAGGTTTTTGGAGCCAAATTGAGGGACGGCAACAACAGATCAGACACTACAAACACTTTGAGGCAAGTGGTTAACTGTTTTGATTCGTAAAGCATGATAATCAATTCATATCATAGTGATGTGGGTATGAAAATTCATTTTTGGGTGTAAATGGGTACAAATGGGGTATTTGTTTTTGAAACACTTGAATGAGATTCAAAGTAAGAATTAAATGGGTGATTGGTATCTGAATATGTATATATGATTTGAACGAGAATTTCAGAACATAAAAGAGTGGAAATCGAATCTGGAATTTGGGATTTAAAATAGATAATTGAATTTTGTGGAGAAAGACCCATTTCGAAAATTTGTGAGATAATTAGAGAAGTTGATTATCTTAATGAGTCCTATGATGAATAGGATGTGGATTAACCATGTGTAGATGATGGGATGATGTAATTAGAGGTTTAAATTAAGGTTTAAAAAGCTTTAAATTCGTTAATGGTGGAAAACAGGGGGGAGTCAGAGCTGTGACGAAGGGGTCGATCGATCGATCGGGGGCATCGATCGATCGATGGTAGGAATTCTGGGCGGTTCGCCCAGTTTGTATATAAGGGGAAAAGTTAATTAAATTTTAACTCCCAAGCATTTATTTAGTGATAAATAAATATGAAACAATTATTCCTAGCAATTATGGGAGAAAGTAATTGGGACTAGGATGAATTTATGTGGGGCATTTAACGGATGAATTTGAGAGTTTTTATTCCAAAATAGTGAGGTACGGATCAAGTGAGTGAATCCGGATATATTGGTCATGCGACCCCAAGGTAGTGAATTAAGTTTGGAGATAAACTAAATAATTTTGATATAGACCCGGGAAATATTTAATTTCGGGCCAAGTGAATCGAGTCCGGGTATGTTATTAATTATAAGCAAATATAATTGGGAAAATTCTAGAAATAAAGGTGTGACACATTGTAGGCAAAAATGTTGGTATTATATTACGAGATGTAAATTGGACCAAGTGAGTGAGTCTGGGTATGTTGGTTAAGTGATATCAAGGTGTTAAATTAATTATTGAGAGAAAGTAATTAGTTTGGAGTCGGAACATTGACTCGAAAATGTGGAGGTAAGGGCCAAGTGAGAGAGTCCGGGGATAATGGTTGGGTGACACCAAGTTATTAAATTAATAAGTGTATTAATTAATTTAATTAGAGTCGGTTTGTAGACTCGGGTAGGATTAAATTAATATGTGTGTTAATTAATTTAATTAGAGTCGGTTTGTAGACTCGGGTAGAATTAAATTAATATGTGTGTTAATTAATTTAAGGAGAGTCGGACCATAGACTCGGGGAAAGTATTATATTAATTAAGGTGTGAATTAATTATATTAGAGTGGGACCATAGACTCGGGAAGAGGAAAAGTTATTAAGTGAGAAAATTAATTACATTGAGTCGGGCCACAGACTCAGGAAATTACAGGCAGTGTACGGGATTTTGAGTACACGGTAAAGCCGGGTTTATATTATATATATATATATACGGTGTCGTGATAGTATATATATATATATATATATATATATATATATATGTGTGTGTGTGTGTGTGTGTGTGTATTTATTGTGCGTGATACTAAATATCAGTGATTAGATATTTATTAAAATTATATACTCTAATGGTATCAAGGGAGGTTGCGCGATGTGGGTGAATCCCCTAGCTTGAGGAGTAGGGCGAGTATATCCCCAGGTCATAGCGTCCGGTATATATGGGTGAGGGACTTATCTCACTTTCAGGGAAGGAATATGACTGCCTCCACTACGTTTATAATTTTAGGCCAAGTTGGTAAGCGATTCCAACTTGGGGAACTAGGTTTTGTGATCACACTTAGTGAGATAGCATTTTAGAGGGAATCATCCGGTGAGGGTATACTCGGAAGGATGGATACACGCATGATATATGTGTGGTTGTTAGTAAAGGGACGTATAATATGGTAGCAGATATTATATGTAGGAGATAATACAGTGTGTGATGTATTTACTTTATATAACTCGGGTTACAGTTATATGCTGTTAATTAATGAGAAATTAATTAAGTTAATCATTTGTGGGGATAATACAGTGTGTGATGTATTTACTTTATATAACTTGTGAGACGGTTATATGCTACTATTTAAGAGGAATTAATTAAGTTAATTGTGAAATAACTTATAATTCAAGGATCATTATACTCGGGTTAGAGTAGTATGGCAAGGGAAGGTTATACCAGGACTAGTTGGACGGGGTAGTACAACTAGGTGGGGTTAAGGTAATCGGTAGGTGTGCACAATAGTGGAGGGGTGAGAATGTCCACAAGGGAGTGCGACACTAACTTAAATATGAAGCGCATTCATGCATTTTAAATTACTGCAGTTAATTCACTTGCTAAATATTTTCAAAATGTTTTGGGTTCTAACCCTTGCTATAAAACTATTTTCAAAACCTTTTAGGTGTCCAGCCACAGGGACGCCAGGATTAATATTCTATTCCAGGAACACGGAGCTGCGGCATATGTGGATGCTAGCAGGAGTTTGGATTAGACGCATCATTCGTTCATTCCTAGAGTAGGAATCTTGTATCAGTCTCAGTTTTATTTAGGGCTTGTAGCCCAGACTTCTCGGTACAGTTTTCAGGTGTTGTATATTTGTATTTGGATTATTTCTTTGGTGGCCGGTGATTTATTCGGCATGTTGTGTAATTATGATTCAGTTTATTTTCATCCAGTTGTGTGAATGGTTTATATGTTATTTCCGCATGTACAGTTTTGGTTTAATTAAAAAGTTAAAATTGGCACCAGTTTTTGGAATACTAGGTTGTTAGTAAGTTTTAAAAAGTTTTCGACAGTGATGCTAAGGATGATCCTACTGGGATTCCTGTTTTAATTTGGTATAGGACTGATCACCTGGTATTTTATTAGGCGGGGTGTCACATTAAGAAATCACTAATATCCTACTGGTCCATAACATCTTATCTCCTGAATTACCACGAATTAAACTCTCCCTTAATTAGGGTTATAACCGATTGTTTCTAATCTCTTATAAACACATCTTCTATCAACTAGGATTGAATACCATCATCACATGGACCATAGTCTATAGTGTTTCATTAACACTATATGACTTATCAACGAAACCAACATCCTTGCATCCCATAACATCTCTCCATTCCCGACGTCGTTAAGGTTCATGAGCAGAACGTCTCGCAAAGAGAAATCCAAACAAGGAACCCCTCCATTCAACTACTACTACACTTTATTGGTCGTGGAGGTCCGTCAACTTCAAATACGCAATCGGGATAACCTCATCCATTCTTTCAACCAAATGTGGTCTGAACTCCCATCTCTATCAAGGAGCCATACCACTAAGCGCTTGTACTACACTCAGTCCTTGCGAAATTAATAATGAGCTTAAACTCAGTCCTTGATGTTCAAATTGTAACCCTAAGGCTACCTAGGTGTTATATTAAATCTCCCCTACTGGGCCTATCCTTAATCCTCAAGCATACAAATTAGAATCCAACACACGAATCTAGCAACCGAAATTTCTTCCAATTTAACTAGCATAATTCCAATCAATTAAATCCCAATCAAATTAATTCAAATCTTATCTAGGGCTTACTGATCTTCTATAAGTCCCAAAATATCCAATTAACAATCACCAAAGATCTACAAAAGTTTTGGGATAAGAACCAACATTAAAAAGAAACAACTTTAACAATCTTGGGGAGGTCGATCGATCGAAGGCAGGGGGTCGATCGATCGATCGCCCAGGTAACAGCCCAGTTTTTCTGCATTTCTTCTACTACGGGTTTAACCATTTTTTATCAATCAAACCTTCATATTAACAATCCAAATGACTTATAACCCTTACTACATTATATATCAACCTATATAAATGATTTCTAATGCTCTAAACATCATAGAATCATCAAGAGATTGAATTAAAAGCATGTTTATATCCTCTTTGCCCAGAAAATTATCAACATAATATCTTCAAGAACACATCAATGGCTTTCAGAATTTCTTCAACATATTTATGATTATTTCGTGGATTACTATCTACCTACAGCATGAGTTTGATTCCAATATATTTTCAGTTTCTAGAAATACATTAACAACTCTTATCTTTTCATCTTCCAAACATGAAACATCTCATCTTTTTATAACTAACCTAACATGGACAATATACAAACTTAAATTGCAATTATCAAACACTTGCCTCTAATGAAGGTCTGATCCTTTGGGGTGGTGTATCACAGGTGATTCTCCCTTCTCCGGCCAACTTTCGGTGGTGGTTGGTAGTGGTGACCTTTGGTTTTTATTTTTCTCCTTCCCAAGTAAGTTTTTTCTCTTCCCAAGCAATCTTTCACTCTCTTTAAGAACATGACCTTTCAATTTTGTGTAGAAGAGATGAATGAACCCACGTTCAACTAATCTCCAAATACTTATAATAAGATAAAATCCAAAATCACTATTCATCCCCCTTGCAAAAATGACTAAAATGCCCTTTTGGGTTGTCTTTTCATTTCCAAATGACCCGAGACCCAAATTTAACATCCAAATAGACTTTTCTGACTATTTCAAACCTTTCGAACGCAACGACGTAGTCAAAATGACTATAATGTCGATATAAAAATAATCTCCCTTTTTAATTTAACAAATTAGTCACGACACGTCCCATACCGCGTCTGACTAAAATTCAAATTACCGAATTAATATCACACAGCCATATCACATTCATATATTACCTAAATATCTTTAAGTAATATTCAGAATCATTCATTTTAATATCCACAATTCGGATAGAACCCAACTGAATTAATTAATAATAAAATCCAATTAATCCATTAATTTAAAATATAACCCATTTTAAAAGTCATTAAAATCACGGGGTATTACAATCATCAACTTTCCAGTTGGCCTCATCCTCCTAACTAACGCTAAATAATTACTAAAATCACCTTCAACTTCCTTTCCTTTCTTTCTTTCACTGTTTCGATTTCTCTCCCTCATTCACGTGCATAAAATACATGTAAAACACACAATAAATACACAAAATAAGAAATACTTATCGAAAAGAGTTAGTGGCATGAATATAAGATAAATTCAGTTTATCTACACCATATGAGAATGTAAGAGGGTACTTTAGTTATAGATGGAAGCGTAACCCCTATTCGAGTATGGTAATGATAAACTAATTTAGCTAAAGCTTTGGATTAATGATAAGACACACAAACACAAACCCAATGAAGATAAACTCAGTTTAAACTCACAAAGCTCTCGTGTATAACTCAGGAAATAGTAATGAACTTTAGAAGTAACTTAGCTAGAGGGAGAGAGAAGTAAGCACCCTAGATACACCTTGGTAGGCAGGTAGAAACATACCAAAAACCCTCAAGAATCTCTATCAAGTATTAAAAGCTTCGTAATAAATAACAATGGTGAGTGAGTAAACCCTCTGGTTCGCAATAACTCTCTCTGATGTGTATTCTCTATAGCAATAACTCTTAAACTCCCAAAAGATCATCCTCTCCTTAAAGGTGGTTGGGGTCCTTAAATAGCCACCCACACCACCCCCGAGGCAACTCAGTCATTAAAGACTATGAAAGACATCCCTCATACTTTATGTCACAACATTAAATGACGGATGCACTAGTTGTCTCCACGTCATAAACATTAAATGCCAAGACATGCCTTTTGCCTAACCACTGTGTGTCAGGGGGCTGTTATAGCAGAAGTGGCTCACCAACTGCCTGACAGCCCTAAATACCACGGTGGTTTACTCAAGTGCAGGTCTGACATTGTTTAGCTGACTAGTGACATCACCTACAGTAGATCTGACATTTAAGTAGAGAGTTGTTTGGTTCATAACTCAACGCCCGGTGGAACTCCAAGTTGCTCCGCCCGAGGTTCCACGGTCAGGGTCCTTCGGTGTTTTACCAGGTGTATCTAAGATGGTCAGGACAAGCCCCCAATGGTGCCTCGCTTCTCAATCCTCCCAACCAAGTCCCTCTAAAGTTCCCACGGAGAGGTTATTCGATAGAGCATGAAAGCTCTCCCAGGCCTTGCCAAGCCTGGTCTCTCGCAAATATCGTTTGACCTCACACTAAAACTCGTTTATCATTCTCGTTACAACATTACAACCGGTATAGCTTACAGTCAACATAAACAAAAATACAATATGACTAATACAACAAGCGAAAGTATGAGTTACTATGCTAAGCTGCCTCACTGTGTTGTCATGCTTGAGCTGCCTCGGTTGCTTAATCTCAAACACTATTGCCAATTAGGGAATTATTCCTAATCTTAGGATTACCTTCAAGCCCCTTCTACATTTTCCCCTTCATGGAGAGATTTATTGGAATAAGAAATGTCTGCACGAAACTTCTCAATCTGATGAACCCTCTCTGCGTGAAATATTCTGGCCTCCTCTATTCGTTATAATCGCAGCGTTATAATCTCCTGAAAAAAGTAAAATTCACCCCGATGTACCTGAGCCGAAGTGCCATGACTTATTGGGTATTTGGGCGAAGGGACATCGCCCCTTTTTCCTCGTGATGAGCCTCAACCGTTCTAGCTTTATTATTTAAAATTCTCCCGAAAGGCCTACTAACCTTCTTAAATACTCGTTTGGGCTCTTGGTAAGTCAAATTCTCCCTTGGAATGCTTCGCCATGTTCGAAAAAGTAGAAATTCTCCCCGATGTAACTGAGTCACAAATTCTCAAATATTCATTGGGACATATTTTCCATTGGGAGAATTATTAGATATGTCTGACACCATTTTGGTGCCAAAACATAAACTTGGTTAGGAAGGCAACCCTTTCTATTCCCCAGATGTCACTTCGTATTCGACGTAGCACTATCTTTTCCACTGTCAAAAACACTTCCTGAAGTGCCACGTGTGCCTTTGAAATGATTATAGGCGGTTTGGCATGTGCAGGAGGGGGGGGGAACTCAAACGACAAGTAAAAAAGGGTTTAAAAGTTCCAAATGTCTCTCTATTTCAAACCTTTCTCTTCTTCTTCAATCTTTCATATTTCCTCAGAGAGAGATCTTTGTGCGACCTCCATTGTTGCCCCCTTCTTTGCTCAGCCTCCTTCTCTCATCTTTTGCACCACCATCTGCGATTGTGCCCCTCCCTATTCATTTCCAAATCTTCTTTTACCAGACCTTTTCGTACTTCGGTTGTCTGCAATGGCCTCTTCAAGCAACCCTGCCACCAGTGCTCCTCCTGCCGCCCCCGTTGTCATCGCCCCTTCTGCTGCCTCATTGACCGCTACTCGTCAAGAACAGTTACGTTTCTACCGTCGGTCCCCCATTTTTAGCAAAGGTGATGACTTTGCTGGGTTTTGCAAGAGCTGCATTTTTAACGCCAAGTAAGATGCCCTGACGCTTGGTGATGAAGACGAGAATTCTGATAAATGGGGCTTTCTACCTCCCGAGGGGACTCTTAGATTTCGTCTTGAGCGAGGGGACTTCCCATGGTCCCACATTGATTTTGAAAGTCCTGGGGGCTCTCCTTCCCACTTTGCTGCTTGGAACTCTCATATGCAGAGTTCCCACGTTGATGCCCTTGCTAAGATTGGGCTTTATCGAGCCAAGTGGTTTGGTGAGTTCACCCTCTCCAAAAATAATGTTGCTCTTCCTGTTCTGGTATCTCGCTGGAATGTTACTACTCACACGTTTATCGCTGCATGGGGAGAGTTTATAATAATGTTGAAGGACGTGTGCGAGCTCTTAGGCCTTGAGGCAACAGGTCATGAACCCTATTCCGATGAGGCCCTGGATGCCCAAGAAACTGCTGACCATTTGGAGCTGGATCGTATATGCCGAAGGTGCATCGGTACTTCAAACAAAGCCACGTTCACCCCTCTTATCAACTACTTCTTCAAGGACCCTTCCGAATGAAGTTCCTCCGAGGCCGCCCCTTTACAAGGTACATCGTTAGAGCTTATTGTGACACCCCGACTAATTAAATACCGGGTAGCTACTCCTTTATAAAATTAATTCAAAATGCCAAGTTGGCTCAGTTAATAGCATCACTATCGAAAACATTATATTGTTACTATCCACCTAGTATTTAAAAAGTAAGTGCCAAATTTTAATTTAAGTCTGATTAACATGCAATGAGTAAAATGAAGAAATAAATAACATCATTCACCATACTAAAGTAAATTGAATAACCATCACAATAGAGTAAATAAAGTCTGGAGGAAAAACTCCTCACTACAATCCCATAACTGAAATGAATAACCGAAACTGAAATAAAACATGCTAAAGTCTGAAAACTGAAATATAAAAGATGTCTCTAAAGAAATGGGCAACATGCCCTACAACTGATAGATGGTGACTCTGGAATCCAAAAGATGGAGGCGTCTACATGCAAATTCCCGTAGCTTCCACAAGCAGCTACATCTCGTCACCTGAATGAGTACCTATGCTTGGTGTCCTTGTGGCTGGGCACCTAAAATGGTTTTACAAAGAAAAAGAGATTTGAAAAGCAAACGGGTCAGAGCCCGAATGTGGAGTTATTTTAAAAACCTGCAAGTGCTTTAAAAACATTTAAAACATTAAATGCAAAGTACATGTTAGGACGTGCACTCACATGATATTGTCACCTCTCGTCTAACTGTGCACTCCTAGCGCCATTACCCATCTATAACGACCCATACTACTAGCTAACTGACAACATAACTAGCTAGACTGCCAAAGGTTCTACCCATATTACTCGGTTCTATTTAACACAACAACGCTCGTAATTAAATAGAGGTTTAACGTAAACTCAGTTACTAAATATGCCAATGATATAACTATCAGTTAACTCATTATATAACTTGAAACAATACCGAAATATTTTTACAACATTAACAGGAGGATTTCCATTAATTTAATGTATATTATTCACATCATAAATATACGATACAAGCACCCCGCAATCTAAGCTATGGTGCACACATACTCTGCTATCCATCCCGGTACATCACGTACATAAGGATCACATATTCCGAATCTCTCGGGAATAGTTCAGATAACACAAATCACAAATAGTGGAGGCGAACATAGTCACCATCACATGGGTCACGCACATACCTACGCTCCCATGGTCAGCGGACTTATTAATATCACAATAAGTCTTTCTATGACCTATGTTCATCAAGGTACCAGTCTATATCCCCCCCGTAGGCACACAAGGATTAGAGGGTCCTAAGCGAACGAAACCTCCCGTGATAGCAAGTATGGTAGGTATGTCATACATACAATCCATATATCAATACTAAGTAAACACACATCTTAGTAATATCGTATTATATTCGTAGTACATATTGCACTCTCGTACTAATTATAATTATCACAACTTATTTTATTCCGGTTCATAATTATACGTGCCATAATTTATCCTCACATCGTAGAAGACACTCACGTCTCAACCCAAACGGTTCATTGAATATAACTCTAGTGTATGATTTACTCATCTCAATAACCCAAAAGTCCCAAATCAATCACTATATCATCAAAGGAATGCTAACTCTACCCTTGAACCAGTTTCCGGGACTCCAAAAGTCAAAACAGTCCAAAAAGGACCAAACTGTCAACTCGTTAGAAGTCTCGTTCGAATGAGGCTTCGAACGAGTTTGGACTGTCAGGTCGTTAGAAGTCTCGTTCGAACGAGGCTGTTCGAACGAGGTCCCAGTTCGTTCGAACGAACTGACTCTTCTAACGATATCTCGTTCGAACGAGATATCGAACGAAAATCCTACTCGTTAATAACGACTGGTCAACTCGTTAGAAGCTCGTTCGAACGAGTTCGTTCGAACGACCTGGGGCTACTTCTAACGAGATGCCAGTTTCGGCCCAGAACTTCCCAAAAATCGTTTTTCACCATTTTTACTCCTCAAACCTCTTCTAAAATTCGTTCCCACAATATATTGAGTTCTCTAATCATCCTCAAACATGTTAAGGGGCTATACTAACATCATTAAAGGGTTTAATATCTTCTAAACATCATTAAATCGCAATTTCTACATTAATTCCCAATTTTCTTCAAGAACATAAACCCTAACTTTTTCTCATCATAAATTCCCAGATTTTAATTCGTTTATACATCACCTAGATATGAATCTCCGAAATTAAACCTCCCAACAATGTTTCTACATGCAAACCTATCCCAACATTCAATAATAACAAATATCATGGGTTTTCTTTTAATCTTTCAAGAACAATCAAGATTCTTCAATTTATAACATGGAAAAGACATTCTTCGAATTTAAATGAAATAAAGTCACTTTCCTTGGTTTGATTTCTGAATTTGGTGTGGATTCGGTGTAGAATTTCTGCAGAATTCCTCTCTCTCTCTCCTTCTCCAAGCTTTCTTCTCTAAAAAGCTATGGTGGCTAGGGTTTGCTTTGGGGGAACTTATGAAAACCTAATTTAATAAACCTCCGTGGCTTGTTGTGTTAAAAAGGGTTGGTTGGGTCAATTCCTTATCAGATTACAACTCTCAATTTTCGTCACTTTTAATTACCCAAAAATACCAAATTACTAAAATACCCTTTATGGTGCCGGAATGGCCTAAAGATACCCCGGGACCCAAACTAAACCCCCGGCTAGTGTTTTCTGACTATCTCGACCCTTCCGGACGCGTTGGCGCACTCAAAACGACCATACGGATTATCGATTTTAAATTCACTTTTATTAACAAAATAATATACCGTGACGCGGCGGTCCCACGCGTCTCAACAAAATTTCCAAATCGCCGTATATAAATCCCACGACAAATTTTTATAATACCAAATACATATATAATCATATATGTACATAATCAAATACCAATTTGCATCATATTAGTATTTATAACCCGGATTAATTTCCAATTAATACGCATTTAATTAATTAATCCCAAAAATAAATATAGCCAAAAAGTACGGGGTATTACATACTTCCCCCCTAATAACTGAATTTCGTCCCGAAATTCGAAACTAGAAAGAACCTGCTAAAAATAACTCTGGATAACGTTCGCGCATCTCATCCTCGCGCTCCCATGTGGACTCCTCAACATTGTGATGTCGCCACTGAACACGCACTAACGGGACTATCTTTGACCGCAGTTTCCTCTCGCTTCGGTCCAAAATAGCGATTGGCCCCTCCTCGTAGGAGCTATCCGGCTGGAGATCGATGTCCTCCACAGCAATGTGAGAATGAGCCAAATTATCTCTAAGGTATTTCCTCAGCGAGGAAATATGGAACACGTCGTGAATCCGATGCAAGTGCTCCGGTAGTCCAAGTCTATACGCAACGGGTCCGATCCGCTCAATAATAGGAAACGGCCCCACATACCTCGGTGCCAATTTCCCCTTCTTCCCGAATCGCATAATCCCCTTCATCGTAGAAACCCTGAGCAAAACTTGGTCCCCCACTTGGAACTCCCTGAAGAACCTCTTCGCATCAGCATAACTCTTCTGCCTGTCTTGAGCTACCCGAATGCGACTCCGAATCAACTCAATCCTTGCCGAAGTATCCTGAATCACTTTCGGCCCAAGTAGTTTGTTGTCCCCCACCTCCAACCAACATGCTGGGGAACGACAAGGCCTACCGTACAATGCCTCGAACGGAGCCATGCCAATCGTGAACTGATAGGAGTTGTTGTAAGCAAACTCCACCAGTGGAAGGTACTGCTCCCATCCACCCCCGAAGTCAATAATGCACATGCGTAGCATGTCTTCCAACATCTGGTTGGTGTGCTCTGTCTACCCATCGGTCTGCGGATGATAAGCCGTACTCAACCGCAATTCCGTGCCCATGGCCTCCTGGAAACTCTCCCAAAACCTCGAAACAAATATCTTGTCTCTGCCAGACACGATATTCAGGGGCACACCGTGAAGTCTCACAATCTCTGAAATGAAAAGCTGGGCATACTGTCCCGTAGTGTAGTCCGTCCTTACGGGTAAGAAGTGAGAGACCTTGGACAACCTGTCCACAATTACCCAAACGGAGTCGTGACCCCTCTGCGACGTAGGCAACCCCGTGATAAAATCCATGGATATGCTCTCCCACATCCACACCGGAACCTCCAACGGCTGTAGCAATTCTGCTGGTCTCTGATGATCCACTTTTACAAGCTGACAAGTGGCGCATTTCGAGACAAACTCAGCGATATCCCTCTTCATACCGCTCCACCAATACTGCCGTCTCATGTCTTGGTACATTTTGTCCCCTCCGGGATGTACCGCGAACCGTGAGCCGTGTGACTCTGCCATCACGTCGTGCCGCAAGTCCTCTCCTTCTGGAACTACCAATCTCCCATTGAAGCGTAATCCCCCGTCTGAGCTAACGGTATAGGAATCGGCTCCCTCTGCTAGCAATCGAACTATCTGCTCCTGACAGAACGTGTCATTAGCCTGTGCCCGTACTACCTTTGTGACAATCTGCGGTGTAACAGTCATCACAGACATGAAAGATCGGGCCACTGCATCTTGGTGTCCCAATTCCTTCCACTTAGCTTTCCACACCTCTGCCACCTCATCTGCTGGCCTGCGGCTCAACGCGTCTGCTACCACGTTAGCCTTACCCGGGTGGTACTGGATGTCGAACTGGTAGTCCTTCACAAATTCAAGCCACCTACGCTGCCGCATATTCAATTCCTTCTGTGTGAACAGATACTGTAGTGACTTGTGGTCCGTGAACAGCTGAAATTTCTCCCCCAAAAGATAGTGCCTCCAAATCCGTAAGGCAAATACCACTGCCGCCAACTCCAAATCATGTGTGGGGTAATTCTTCTCATGAGGCTTAAGCTTACGGGAAGCATAAGCTATGGCCTGTCTCTCCTGCTGCAATACACCTCCAAGCCCTTGCAAAGACGCGTCGGTGTAAACCAAATACTCAACTCCCGGTCTCGGCAATGCTAACACAGGTGCTGAGGTCAACTTGTCCTTCAATTCATCGAATGCCAACTGACAGGCATCACTCCAGATGTATGGCACACCCTTACGAGTAAGATGTGTCAAAGGACCTGCTATCTCCGAGAATCCCCGAATAAATCTCCTGTAGTATCCTGCTAGACCCAAGAAACTACGAATCTCTGTTGGTGTCGTGGGCTGTCCCCACTCCCTCACCGCTGACACCTTCCCCGGATCGACAGATATTCCCTGGTCGGAAATAATGTGACCCAAGAACTGGACTTCCTTCAGCCAAAACCCGCACTTCTCATATTTTGCATACAGCTCGTTCTGACGAAGTGTCTGCAAAACCAGCCTCAAATGCTCGGCGTGCTCCTCCTCTGTCTGAGAGTAAACCAGAATGTCATCAATGAAGACAATGACAAACTGATCTAGGAAATCTCTGAACACTCTGTTCATCAAGTCCATAAACACTGCTGGAGCGTTGGTCAAGCCGAAAGGCATAACCCGAAACTCATAAGAACCATATCTCGACAAAAACGCAGTCTTCGAGACATCCTCCTCCCTGATACGCAACTGATGGTATCCCGACCTCAAGTCAATATTCGAGAAGAAAGAAGCTCCTCTCAACTGGTCGAATAAGTCATCGATTCGAGGCAACGGATACTTATTCCGTATCGTGACCTTATTCAACTCTCGGTAGTCCACGCACAATCTCAGTGAACCATCCCTCTTCTTCACAAACAAAACTGGAGCGCCCCAAGGTGAGGTACTCCTGCGAATAAAGCCCTGCCCTAACAGCTGCTCTATCTGATCCCGTAGCTCTCTCATCTCAGCCGGAGCCATACGGTACGGTGCACGTGCTATAGGTCTCGTACCCGGTAGAAAATCTATAACGAAATCTATCTCCCGACTGGGTGGTAGGCCTGGTATCTCCTGAAACACATCTGAATACTCCCTGACAACCGGGATCGAATCCAAAGGAATCACTATATCATCAAAGGAATGCTAACTCTACCCTTGAACCAGTTTCCGGGACTCCAAAAGTCAAAACAGTCCAAAAAGGACCAAACTGTCAACTCGTTAGAAGTCTCGTTCGAACGAGGCTTCGAACGAGTTTGGACTGTCAGGTCGTTAGAAGTCTCGTTCGAACGAGGCTGTTCGAACGAGGTCCCAGTTCGTTCGAACAAACTGACTCTTCTAACGATATCTCGTTCGAACGAGATATCGAACGAAAATCCTACTCGTTAATAACGACTGGTCAACTCGTTAGAAGCTCGTTCGAACGAGTTCGTTCGAACGACCTGGGGCTGCTTCTAACGAGATGCCAGTTTCGGCCCAGAACTTCCCAAAAATCGTTTTTCACCATTTTTACTCCTCAAACCTCTTCTAAAATTTGTTCCCACAATATATTGAGTTCTCTAATCATCCTCAAACATGTTAAGGGGCTAAACTAACATCATTAAAGGGTTTAATATCTTCTAAACATCATTAAATCGCAATTTCTACATTAATTCCCAATTTTCTTCAAGAACATAAACCCTAACTTTTTCTCATCATAAATTCCCAGATTTTAATTCGTTTATACATCACCTAGATATGAATCTCCGAAATTAAACCTCCCAACAATGTTTCTACATGCAAACCTATCCCAACATTCAATAATAACTTCAAATATCATGGGTTTTCTTTTAATCTTTCAAGAACAATCAAGATTCTTCAATTTCTAACATGGAAAAGACATTCTTCGAATTTAAATGAAATAAAGTCACTTGCCTTGGTTTGATTTCTGAATTTGGTGTGGATTCGGTGTAGAATTTCTGCAGAATTCCTCTCTCTCTCTCCTTCTCCAAGCTTTCTTCTCTAAAAAGCTATGGTGGCTAGGGTTTGCTTTGGGGGAACTTATGAAAACCTAATTTAATAAACCTCCTTGGCTTGTTGGGTTAAAAAGGGTTGGTTGGGTCAATTCCTTATCAGATTACAACTCTCAATTTTCGTCACTTTTAATTACCCAAAAATACCAAATTACTAAAATACCCTTTATGGCGCCGGAATGGCCTAAAGATACCCCGGGACCCAAACAAAACCCCCGGCTAGTGTTTTCTGACTATCTCGACCCTTCCGGACGCGTTGGCGCACTCAAAACGACCATACGGATTATCGATTTTAAATTCACTTTTATTAACAAAATAATATACCGTGACGCGGCGGTCCCACGCGTCTCAACAAAATTTCCAAATCGCCGTATATAAATCCCACGACAAATTTTTATAATACCAAATACATATATAATCATATATGTACATAATCAAATACCAATTTGCATCATATTAGTATTTATAACCCGGATTAATTTCCAATTAATACGCATTTAATTAATTAATCCCAAAAATAAATATAGCCAAAAAGTACGGGGTATTACACTTATTACCTATATCCTTGTCATTATTTCTTGCTTATTTTTAATGGGAAAACCCAACGACCAGCCTCGAAGGGATCTCATCAACCTATCTCTTAGATTAGCCCGGGGTATCAAGCTTCCTCTGGCTACAATCGCCCTGGGGTCCCTCTACACATGGCTTGATAGGGTCCTTTTTGACATGGAGTGATCTCTGGGTCGTTACAACATAGCCAATTTCGCCAATTGCGTTCTCCTGACGGGTTTCCTTTATGTGCGCTTCCCGACCGTAGCCGCCAAGACTAACCGTCCTCCCTCGGGGGAAACAATCCTACCCCCTCGCTCATTTATTTACCATAAGAGGTAGACCCGAAAGTAGCTGGCCTCCTTTATCGATGACTTTTCAAGTTTTCTAATGAGTCCCTCTGGGGAGGATATTTTCCTCTATACTTATGATTTTTTCAAGCATGGGGACAGAGTGGTCCAGCCAACCACCGTAGACCTCATTACCAAAGACCCCTCATTAGCCGTTGTGCTTCTATTTTCACCAGGATACCTGCCCTCATACACCGAGTGGGAATACACTAGCGAACATTATAACCCCAACCGATGCAGCCGTCAATTTGGCTTTGATCAAGAGACTCCTCGCCCAGTGTTTCAATTATCTAACCCCATGGTATCTTTTGGCGAGACATGTTCCCTATTCGTCTCGACGACCGCGTGGGGAGTGAGTTCGACATTGGCTGGGTGAGTCACCATCCCCGGCATCACTAGGCAAGGGGACATGACCCCTCTGTTTACCATAAAGTATTGGCCGAGGCAACTGGGCCAGATTACTGAATTCATCGAGGGTGATCCCGTGTATCCCCTAGTTCTTTTATTTTCTACCTTGGCGCTGAGACTGAAGGGAAATTTCATTCTCGGGTTTGAGTTTCCTCTGAGTCAGACCCCCAAAGCACCTCCCAAGGAACTTCCTCCATACTGCCCCATGATCCCTGTTGCTATGCCGAAAGTAAAGGCCACTGCGATCCCCAAACCATCTGTCCCCACGACCGAAGCTGCCACGGCAGAAGGGCCTTCTGATCCACCTGCCAAGAAAGCCAGAAAGACCAAGTCTAAGAAGGCTAAGGTCAAAGATCAAATGCAAACTCCATTGGAGGCATTCCCAATTGCCTCTGTTCCCCCTCCTATGTCTCTGGAACTGGCTGAAGAGCTGAGGAGGAAGGTAGAGGCCGAAGTTTCCGGAATAAACGCTGAATTCCAACGGCGCACAGTGGTCGTTCCTCCTCTGGGTACCTTCCCCAAAATTGTGGTTGATCCTAGTGAGCCATCAGAAAAAAGAAGAAGAAGATCGAAGGTGCCTGATAGTGGTGGTTCCAAGGGCTCAAGAAGGAAGATGTTGGATACTAAGCCCCAGAAGAAACAAACATTTGAGCGGCCTTCATCACCAACTCCTTCTATTGTTGCTTCTTCGCCATCTTCACCAGTGGTTATATCCTCTCGTTCTCCCTCCGGATTTGAGGTATATGTGCATTCTTTATTTCTCATGCTTCTTTTCTTGACATAGCGTCTTTACTTATTGCCTGGTATCTTTGGTGTAGGGAGTTAAAGAAGTAAGGGTCAGTCCCCCCAGTCCCCTAATGAGTCATTTCGTGGGAGGACGTTACAGTAATCCTCCATACACTGTCGCCCTTCCCCGTTCTCCTTTAATAAGCCTCACCTATTAGCATCGTTCCCCCTCCCATCGGTCCAGGGATGCCACCACGGGTGCCGCTGAGATGTCTGGCCAGTCCGAGGCAACTGATCCAACTTTCTCTAAGTTACCCTCAGAGTGGGAGGTCTCTCTGCCCCTGGTTGTGGTCGAAGAGAGTATCCCACGGGTAAATGTCTTTTCGAGCCTTGCATCTCTTATTTGTCCCATTGGTTTAATCCTCAATTGTAACCCTGCACTGTCAAGACCCATTACTGCAGTTCCACTCTTTAGTGCCATAACGGCGGTAAGTTAAGTGCATTTGTGTCTCTTATCCCTTTGTGATTACTCCTTTCATCTAACATTTCTATTTACATTTGTAGCTCTCTCCAAGTCTTTCTCCACCTTTCGCGTTGAGTGGCCTTATCCCTTCTCAGGCCCAGGTTGGAGTAGCTGCTCTCGTTAGGGTATCTCTCGAAGGTCTAACATTTCCTTATGATGATGCCCCCGTGTTGGCCATAGTACCCTATGCTGGCGAGGGGAGTGTGCCTACCTTTGAGGCTTCTACATCCAAGGGCTCCGTTGAGGCTGCTAAGGTAATGAGCCCGCCCCCCACGGTTTCTAGCATCACGGCTCCCGCGGTGACTACCCCTCTCGCTCCTGCTACTGCTGAGGAGGTACTTCTCTAATTTCTCTGTATTTCTCGACTTCTCGAAATCTGCCTGTATGGGTGACTTAATCAATGAAAACACTTGTTTAAGATTGTTTCATAAACTCAAACCTATAACAGCGCCTTAACAATGAAAGCATTTGTTAAGATTTTTCCATAAACTCTACCTATAACGGTGACTTAACAACGAAAACACTTGTTAAGATTTTTTTCACAAACTCCACCTATAACGGTGACTTAACAACGAAAACTCTTATTAAGATTTTTTCATAAACTCCACCTATAACGGTGACTTAACAACGAAAATACTTGTTAAGGTTTTTTCACAAACTCCACCTATAACGGTGACTTAACAATGAAAACACTTGTTAAGATTTTTCCATAAGCTCCACCTGTAATGGTGACTTAACAACGCAAGCACTTGTTAAGGCTTTTCCATAAACTCCACTTATAACGGTGACTTAACAGCGAAAACACTTGTTAAGATTTTTCCGTAAACTCTTATTTTTCCTGCATGTTCCCAGGTTACTCGAGAGGACTCTCCACTAATTCCTTCGCCCCTTACCTCGCCACCTCGTGAACCTGTCTCTTCCAAGGAATCTATCCATAATGATCAAGGTTCCACGATCGGTGCTGCGGTGAAAAGTGAATCTGGGTGTGAGCTTCCCTCGCCTGACTTGGCTCTCATTGCCCTCTGCCTGATAGTACTCCAGCGTTCTCCCCAAATGCCCGCGAATCATTGTTTGGTCATCAAGCAACTTGTGAGTTATGATCCTGAAACCTTCACAGTGGACTGCCTTCGTTCCAACGTCTAAGTTATGAGCTACAGGCTCCAAGGCATGGCCACCGTTATTGTTAATATTGCCAACACTCCAACTACGAATGTGACCAACCCCCTCATCAACCAGTTCTTGGGCTATCTGAGGGAGTTAGGTCGTGAGGGGTCCGTTTTAACTGGCTCATCGCACATTTGAAGACTTTGAAGAGCCAGTGGTTGGACAGCCAGAGGGAGCTTTTATAAAAACATCAGGAGGGTCAGAGGGTCGAGGAAGCCAAGCTAGTCGAGCTTGCACCTCTCCTCGGAGCTATTGACAAGGAGGTGGAGGACTTGGAAGAAGCTCTGCGTTTGGCGAAGCTAAAATGAGAAAAACTTCTTATCGAACATACGCAAGCACAGACTAGGTTAGAAGTTTGCATTAATGCCCAAAGGTCTTGCTTAGAAGCTTCTTCGAGCCTTCCTGGAGATTTTTTCTCCTCCCCAGATTTGTGGTTCCTCTTGGTTCAATGAGTTTTTGTATATGTATTTTCCTTTCTTCTCATGTAATTTCTTGGGCGATAGTTCCTAATTTTGTAATGCCCCGAAGTATATGAATGAAAAAAAATACTTATTCCCATGTCATTTCTTTGTGTTACAGCTGCTTACATAGATTGTGAAATATGAAGTTTTGTAGTTCTTTCATCTCTACTTGAATTAAAATAAAGAGAACTTGCATAAACAAAATGAACTTGTATATTCATAACAGTTAGATACCTCGGTGACCCCAAACGTAATTTCTTACACGTGATAGATCTTCAACCATTTGTTGTTAATCTTAAATGTCATGTCTTCTTCTATCTTAGAAATTAAGCAATAACCTGATTCATGAGCCTCCTTTACGATGAAAGGTCCCTCCCAATTCGCTGCAAACTTAGGTAGAGGAAGCCCCCTAATATGTTTAACTGCTGCCTTTAATATGAGATCTCCCTCCATGAATTTCCTTAGTCTCACCAAATTACCATATGCCCTGGAGAGCTGCTTCGTATACATTTGAAAGTGTTGCATCGCATTATCCCTGTGTTCGTCCAACGCTTTCAACTACACGTGTCTATTCTGAGGGAGCATGCTGCTTCGCAGAGTATATCGATCCAAGGGAACCTCTAACTCTACCGGGATAATTGCCTCAGCCCCATAAACAAGAGAGAATGGCGTATACCCTGTAGGTTTCCTCTTAGTTATCTGATAGGCCCATAAAATGGCTGGTATCTTGTCATCCCACGATCCTGGGAAATCCTCCATTGTTTTAGCTAAGATATTGACCAAAGTCTTGTTAGTTGCTTCGACTTGACCGTCCCCCTTTGGGTATGCCAACGTCGAAGTATGGTGGATAATGGAGTATTTATCTGTGAGCATCATTACCTCTGAATTGACGAAAGGGTTCCATTGTCTAAAAGGATGACCTTTGGGATCCCAAAATGGCAAATAATGTATTCTCTGATGAAGTTACTCACTACTCCTGTTGTTTCCCTTCTCAATGGTTTCGCTTCGGCCCACTTTATAAAACACTCTGTTGCTACCAATATCCATATCTTCCCCCTCGAAGAAGGGTGTATTGCCCCTACCAGGTCGAACGCCCAAGTGTGAAAAGGATAAGGCATTGGTAGGGAGTGTAAGTCCACTGATGGGTCATGGATCATATTTCCATGAAGTTGGTAAGCCTTGAACCTTCGAACGAATCCAGCAGAATCTTTCTCCACCATTGGCCAATAGTATCCCAAAGTCATCAACTGGTCATACAACTTGGCCCCTCCTATATGAGTTGTATCATGTGCCTATTTGAGAACCTCGACCGCTTCTTCCTTCGTTATGCAACGTAATGGCCTGTTGAAGTACCCCCTTTGATAGAGCTGCCCCTCTTGGGTGTAGAATCTCTAGGGCCTTCGCCGGAGTCCCATCGCATTAATTTTCTCTATTGGGATAACTCTATCTTTAATGAAGTCAATATAGGGTTGTCTCCAGTCAGGCTGAGTGTCTACGAAATGACATTCTGCTGCCTCGAAGAATAACTGGCATTTATCCCATTTTCGTTATAACTCCGTTGCATCCTGCTTCCTACTAGGCCATAAATACCCTTCCCTTTTAATTCTTCTATAAAGGGAGATCTCAGTCATTTCGTAGTGTTCTTCGTGCATTTTCTTCAATCTCTGCCGTGCTTCTTCTACGCCGATACACCTTGACAGCCATCCTCCTGCATTTCTGAAGTAAAGGTTTCCCTGGTTTGTAAAGTACTGGGTTAATTCTTTGGGCCCATCGTTCCTTCACTAGACTTCAACTGCTTCTTAATCTCTCTCCTCCAGTCTGTATCCTCCTCCATCGGCAGAATTGACTGTACCGTTGAAATAATTATTCTTCATTGGATCATGACAGTAGTTGTATCACTTCTCATGATTATTTTTTGAGCTATGGTGGCATAAGCATTTGGATGTCGGTTCATTATTCATGGCTGCCTTTTGACTTTGGTTTGATGGAACTGACGAAGAAGTCTCTGGATGATTGTTCTATATGGCGCCAAGCCCATATGTTTCAACG
Source organism: Sambucus nigra (assembly GCA_949130495.1). Lineage (NCBI taxonomy): Eukaryota > Viridiplantae > Streptophyta > Magnoliopsida > Dipsacales > Adoxaceae > Sambucus > Sambucus nigra. The sequence goes on along the minus strand of OX422215.1, from coordinate 315,234,669 downwards.
TGTACTCCCCATTTACTTGCTGAACCACCAAGTTTGAATCCCCATTGATGCAAAGTAAACGAATTCCTCTTCGAAGAGCCTCTAGCAACCCCAGCACCAATGCCTCATATTCCGCCTCGTTATTAGAACAAGGGAAATCTAATTTGTAGGAAAGGCAGATCTCTTTAATTCCTTTTGAAAGAATCACTCCTGCCCCTCCTTTCCCTTCTTCCGAAGATCCATCGAACTGCATTGTCCATTCCTCCTCCGTTGCGTCTATATGATTGGCCTGTAGATCGTCTCCTGAAACACTTTCTTTGGGTGGCTCAAAAATTCCTGAGGGGAATATTGCCAATAGGTCGGCATACACTTGACTTTTGATTGCACAAGAAACCACACATTTCAAGTCATATTCGGAAAGAATAAGGAACCACCTAGTTGCCCTGTCAATTAGTATGGTTCTCGCTAGCAAATACTTAATAGGATCACATCTAGTTATAATATGAATTGTAAAAGACAACATATAATGTCTAAGTTTTTACGCTACAAATACTAAGGCTAAACAATGCCTTTTTAAGCTACTATATCTGACTTTTGGCCCATGGATGATCCTGCTGAGGTAGTAAACTGGTCGTTCTTGCCCATCGATCTCTTGTGCCAGTAAAGCTCCCACGAACCTTGTGGTGGATGTGAGGTACAGTTGTAACGGTATTCCTGCCCTTGGTGGAACCATGGTCTGTGGTGAGATGAGCAGCTTCTTCAGTCCGTCAAGAGATTCTTGGTGAATTGCCTCCCATTTGAACTTCGTGTTCTTTCACAGCAGATGCATTAGTGGGTGTGTTATCTCAGCTAACCCGGGCATGAATCTCCTAAGGTAGGAGACTTTACCGAGGAAACTCTTTAGCTCCTTCTCCGTTCTTGGACATGGCATTTCAGAGATCACCCGCTGTTTATCCTGGTCCATCTGCACCTCTTGTCGGTCAACCACAAAGCCTAGGAATTTCCCACTTATTACTCCAAAAACACACTTCATTGGATTCATCTTTAATTTAAACTTCCTGCAACAGAAAAACACCTTCCTCAAATCGCTCAGATGGGACTCCTCCTGCCTCGACTTGATGACCAAATCATTCACATAGAATTCTATAAACTTATGAAAGAAGTCATGAAAAATGGCCATCATTATTCTTTGGTAAGTCGCCCCAGCGTTCTTGAGTCCAAACGGCATCACCCTGTACATGAAGTTACCCAATGGGGTTTTGAATGTTGTTTTCTCTGCATCCGCGGGGTCCATCTTGATCTGGTTGTACCCTACATACCCATCCATGAAGCTATACATCTCATGACCTGTCGTTGTATCTATCAGGATATCGATGAAGGGTAAAGGGAACTCATTTTTGGGGAAGGCTCTATTCAAATCTCTGAAGTCCACGCAGATCCTTATCTGATTTTTTTCTTTCTTCCCTAGTAGGACAATACTGGATAACCAAAGTGGGTGTTGTATCGGTGTAATGAACCCTGCCGTTAGTAAGCGTTGAACATCTTCCTTAATCTTTAGATCCAGCTCGGGCTTGTACGTTCTTGTTGGTTATTTTACTGGAATGGCTGAAGGCATTACGTTCAACTTGTGACAGCTTACTTCCTCATCTAGCCCCTCCATCTCTGTGTATTTCCATGCAAAAACATCTATAAACTCCAGAATAAACTTGATTAAGGCCTCTTGTCTCTACTTGCTGCGATCCTTTGAGATGAAGATGGGCCTTGGGTCTTCTCCTTCTTTCGTTGGGTTCAACTGCTCCAACTCTTGTGCCTGGGGCTTGGGTTAATCTGCCATGTAATTTGGTTCTTCGGCGACTTCCTCCACAAATTCCTGTATGCTGGAATTGTCTATCACCATGCATTGCCCCTATCGATCCACCAGAAAGCATTTATATATCGGGTCAACCTCATTATTATCTTCCTTGACCGCCAGTTCACACCTTTACAATTGATACACCACCTTTCCTTCTTCGATAATGACTTTCTTGCATTGTTTACTGGTAGCAGTGACTGCCTTCCTCTTCTTCTCCCTAGAAGTCCCGACCACCCTTTTTCCTGAGAATCGGCTCAACACACTTTGTCGTTGTGCCTCATGCTCCATCATATCCACTCTAGGCCTCATCTTATCTCTAAGCTGCTTCGAGATGCTTTGGGGTCTAGGGACCACCTGGTGAGCCTCTTCGGTTATTACCTTCGTGCTACTTGCAACCTCCTTACTTTTCTCATTCACGGACCCCATCCTTTCTCTGATCAAGGGAACCCATGCTCCCTCCATCCTCCTCGTTAGGACCCGGACATCTTCTTCCAACTCAGTATAAAATGCTGCATCCACCAAGTGAGCTTCCTCAATAGCGAAGGGCCTCTTTGTAGCCCTAATGGTTACCTTCATCCCCTTGATATTCGCCTTAGCGCATTGGTGGTACGTAAAAAGAACTAACCCTTGGTTGTGCATCCACACCCTTCCTATTAGCAGATGATATGAAGTTGCACTCTCTATCATGTGGAACTTTATATGGGAACTCAAATTCCCCATTGCATTCCCCGCATTAACATATCCAATGGATTTGGAAGATTGGTTATCAAACCCCAAAATTACCAAAGGCATGGGGACCAACCTTTCTTCCGGAATATTGGTTGCATGAAAGGAGTTAATTGGCATGATATTAATGGAAGCTCCCTTATCCATGAGAGTCCTTGTAAAAATAATACCATTGACACTGGCAGTCACGTACAATGGCCTGTTATGAGGGAATCTCACAGCCCTATCGGCATCGCTGAAAGTCACCTCTGACAGGAACTTCCTTACCAGCCTGTCCATGGGTCCCTTCCATTTCAATAAAGGGACTACGTCTTTCCTCGCAATATCCAGTATCGTCTGGGTTATTTCTAACATGCTTTCCTTTGGGATCCCCACTTGGTCGAAGAACCAGGTGAACTTCGGGGATTTTCAAACTGCACAGTGTAATACCCCGTATTTTTATGGCTTTGAATTATGAGGTTAATTAAATGGAATTGCTTTTAATCTGGGATTTAATAAATTAATTTGGAATAATTAATTGGAAATTAATTCGGATTTAAATGCTAACAGGACGAGAGTCAGTATTTGGTTATTATTATTATGTTGTTGAATATTACTGAGTGATTATGCTAAAATGTGATCATTGAACTTATTAAAAAAATTCGTGAGTTGAAAATATGGCCGTTTCAGTAATTTAGTTGGGACGCGTCTGTCAGTCGTGTCAGGGCCCAATTTAATGGATTTAAATGTATTTTATTTTTATGTCATCCGTATGAGCTTTTTGATTGGGCCAACGTGTCCGGAAGATTCGAGATAGTCAGAAAACACTAGTCGGGAGTTTAGTTTGGGTCCCAGGGCATTTTTAGGCCAAACCGGCAACCCGGAAGGGTATTTCGATCATTTTAAAAATTAAGGAATTAAGACCCACAAATTTTAATGTTTAATTATGTATTATTGGAAGTCCATTAGGGCCATTATCATCCAAAAATAAAGAGGTGGGCTACGTGAGTTAGAGGAGAGGTTACAAAAAGTCCCCAAACCAAAACCACCACCCACCACCACCAATTTGGACGGAATTGTGATCGAAAAGAAGAGAGGAGCAGCCCTTGAACAACAACAACATATCAGAACATCAGATTTATAGGCAAGTGACTTATCTTGAAAATATTCAAAGCATATACTTTACATGTTTTTATAGAATTGAAGATTTCTCATAAATAATGAAAATTGAATGGATTTGAATGGTTTAAATCATAATCTGGGTAGGACTTGCATGTAGGTTTATATTGGAGATGATAACAACTACAAATTTATGATTCATGGGTAGATAATTTCAAAATTTGAAGGGATTATGGGGTGTTCTTGAAGAAATAGGAAAACTAGGTTTTATATGATTTTTGGGTATTTTAATCCAAGAAAGTGATGTTATATGTTGATTTGATGAATCTAAAAACGTGGAGAATGAATCAAACATGTTAGTAGGATGATTAATATATTCATATGTGAGTTTTGGACGTTAGAATGAAGATTTAGAGGTGTAAAAAGTTGATAACCCGTAACTGTTAAGGATTTATGGGCTGATACCTGCTTGATCGATCGATCGACTCAAGAATGTCGATCCATCGATGGTTCGATCGATCGACCCTTTTCATCGATCGATCGACCCCTGCTGTATTTTGGTATTTTTTTCTCTTTAAGGTTTAAGGATTATTCCAAAGCCAATTTTGATTATTGGAGGGAGTAATATAATATGGTGGGACTTAGATAAGGTCCGTAGGGTATTAATTATTATCGGAGAATGGTATAACTTATAGGATTGATTGATATTGCTTATGAGGGTCTACTGAATGAGGTACGAGTAGAGAGCATTAGAATTGAAACTATAATGGGAATTTATGATGATGTAAGGTTAAGGGCAGGAATGGAGTGACTTTAAGTGCGGAGATAACATAAGAATTTAATAAGAAACCTAGTAACCTTTTGAAATGGGTTTAAGTACCCAAGTTGATACGACGAGAGAGTTATCAAACAGAATTCATATTATGTGTAATGTTCAGGGTAAACTTACTACGTATGAGACTAACTAGATGAAATGTGTGAACATCTATATTGATATGATTACTTAGGTTGTGTTAATGCCTAGTGTATGGATTTCTTATGTGTATGACATACTTACCATACTTGCTATCACCGGAGGTTAGTTTTATTCTGGAAAAGGACCCTCTTATCCTTGTGTGCCTACGGGGGGATTTAGACTGGTACCTTAAGGACATAGTACTATGAATGACTTATTTATGAGTTGATTAGTCAGCTGACCTTGGGAGCATAGGTATGTGCGTGTCCCATGGGTATGTGAACTATGTTCGCCTCCAATATGTGTGATTTGTATTTAACGATTCCTGAGAGATTCGGAATACGTGATCCTTACGTACGTGATGTACATGGATTTAATAGCAGAGTATGCGTGCACTGCAACTTAGCCTAGGGGTGCCATATATGTATTTATGTACTGAAAGTGATGTACTTATGTATTTGTGATGGGTTCATTATTTCTTAGTAGATGCGAATGACTAAGATATTCGAATGGGTTAAGAATGAGAATTTAACTAATACTTGAGATAAGTAATTTAACGAATGTGAACATGGGTTATAAATATGTCTTAATTGGAGGTTATGTGTAGATACTCTATGTTAAAATGCGAAGGCAGGAGTGGTACAAACTAGTTAGATATTGGAATAACTAGGATGGGTTAAAGGCATATGTTAGGCGTGCACAGTAGTTGAGAGGTAAGAAACTCATATGAGAGTACGCAATTTACGTGTTTATAATATGTGATGTTCAATTGTAATTTAAGTCACTTGCTAAACTGTTTTCACATCGGGCTCTGACCCGTTTTCCTCCAAATCTATTTTTGTTTTGTAAAAAACTTTTAGATGCCTAGCCACAGAGACGCCAAGCATAGGAGTTCCATTCTGATGAAGTGCTGTAGTTGCTGTGGAAGTTACAGGATCTTGGTAGTAGACGCTCTCATTTTATTCTTGATTCCTTCAGAGTCAATTGTATCAGTTAGGGCATGTCGCCCATTCTTATTTAGAGGTTGTAGTTGCAAACTTTCATTATTTCAGTTTTTGGTTTATTGTTTATTTAGACTCTTGTACTGGGACATTATTTACTCTGGCATCTTTATTATCGGAGTGTTTACTCCAGACTTATTTGATTTCATCTCGTTGAGCATTTATATGAGATTGGTTATGCAATTGATGGTTTATTAAATAAATTCTTGTTTAAATGTTGGCTTAATTAATAAAAATTTGGCATCTCTCTTTTTAAATATTAGGTGTCTAGTAATTAATTAAATGTTTTTGACAGTGATGCTAAGACTGAACCAACTTGATATTCTGTATTAATTTAATAAAGGAGTGGCTACCCGGTATTTAATTAGACGAGGTGTCTCACACAGTACTCTAGGTCCGGATCTGCTTCCTCATCTATAATAATGTACACATCCTCCACGTATTTGGTGCTTGCTTCATCGTAGGCCAAAACTACATTAGTCATTCTCTTGGTACAAGTCTCCAAAGCTTCTTCATACTCTTCTCTTTCTCCTCTCTCCGCCTCTTCATCGTAGGGCACCACGAGATTGGCCCCATGTGCTGGTAGCGGGTTGTTATTGATGTTTTGTGGAGGGATTTGCAACGTCCCTGCCTTTACGTACTTGTCAATAATTCTTCTCAGTGTGAAGCAACTTTCTGTTGGGTGTTGGATCCTTCGATGGACCTGGCAATACTTTGGATCCACCATCGTTGCCACATCGGGCTCCCCAGCGGGAACGTCCTTTGGCTCATAGACTGTTCCCCCTTGGACCATCGCATTGTAACAGCTGACAACTTCTTCTACTGTACAAGGCAGTGGTGGTGGGTCTTCCCTATCTCTTTCGAACTTCCTTTTATTGTCCTTCTTCAGTTTTGCCCCTATCTCCCCCTCGGTGTACCCTACCCGTGGGGGCTGAGACCTCCCCCCCCCCCCCCTCGAGGGTTATATCAGTTGCCTAAACATCATGGGCACCGCCACCGAATTGGGTCGTACCACTAAAGATATATTTCTCGCTGCTTTTAAGAATGTCGCAAAAGTCCCCTCGCGCGTCTCATTAATAAGATGACAGATGTACTAAGGAAGCAACCCCTCAGCGCATTTCTACAGCAACTTGGATTCTTTGTCCTCCTCCCTCACGTCGAGAGATCTTTCTCTGAACCTTCGAACATAGGCCACCACTTTTTCCCCAGGTCGTTGCTTCTCCCTACCTAGTTGGGTCAAAGTAAACTCATCTTCTGCCAGAAAAAACTTCTGGACAAACAACACGTGCATCTCTTCCCATATATAAACGTTGTTGGGAGCCAAATGGGCATACCAGGTATATGCTTTATCGGTCAAGGATTTAGAAAACTCCCTCAACCTAAGCCTTTTATTGTTACAATGCGCCCTAAAATGTTCAACAAAGCGCTTAATATGCTCCTTCGGGTTCCCACCTTTTCCCGTGTATTTTTCAAAAATAGGAGGAATATAGTCCTTCGGATAGGGCTCGTCGTTGTATTCCTGGGGATACGGTGTTCGAAATTCATCAAAAACCAAAGCCACAACGCTAGTAGATTGCGAGGAAGCCTGCATGAACTTCAGCATCTCCTTTTGCATCTCCTTTCTTATTTCCTCCATAGGTGATGTTACTGGGGCAACAACCAATGGTACCACGGGCTGAGCGCCCATTGCAACTGGAGCAGGCGCCACGGTTGGGGCCGCCGATGCTCCTGATGTTCCCCATACTGGATTCACAATAGAGGGTACGCTCGCTGGGACTGTTCTCGCTATGCCTGCACCTGGCGGGACCGTTGGAGCTACCCGTGGTGTTACAAAGGCATTGGCCTCCAATCCTCTTAGCATAGTTAAAGCTACTGGAGTTTGCAAAAACTCATAAAAATTGCTCATGAGGAGCGCGACCTGAGTGGGTCCCAACCTCGCACTCGTGGAAACTTGTGTCACCCCCAGAACGCCTGACGTCGTCGGAACCAGATGTATCTCCGCTCGAGGAGTCCCATACCTTAGGGCCTCCAGTTCTCTCGCAGCTTGTTCTTCATTATGCTGTACGTCATCAAAGTTGAGCCTTCGATTAGCATTATCCTACGCCATACTCCTTACTTAGAAGAATGCCTCCCCAGAAGAGTCGCCAAATGTAAGAGGGTACTTTAGATTATATATGGAGGAGTAACCCCTATTCGAGTATGGTAATGATAAGCTAATTTAGACAAAGCTTTGGATTAATGATAGGCACACAAACACAAACCCAATGAAGATAAACTCAGTTTAAACTCACAAAGCTCTCGTGTATAACTCAGGGAATAGTAATGAACTTTAGAAGTAACTTAGCTAGAGGGAGAGAGAAGTAAGCACCCTAGATACACTTTGGTAGGCAGGTAGAAACATACCAAAAACCCTCAATAATCTCTGTCAAGTATTAAAAGCTTCGTAATAAATAACAATGGTGAGTGTTTAAACCCTCTGGTTCGCAATAACTCCTGAACTCCCAAAATATCTTTCTCTCCTCAAAGGTGGTTGGGTTCCTTAAATAGCCCCCCCCCCCCCCCCCCCCCACACACACACATACACCACCCCCAAGGTAACTCAGTCATTAAAGACTATGAAAGATATCCCTCATACTTTATGTCACAACATTAAATGCCGGATGCACTAGTTGTCTCCACTTCATAAACATTAAATGCCAAGACATGCCTTTATCCTAACCACTATGTGTCAGGGGGCTGTTGTCGCAGAAGTGGCTCACCAACTACCTGAAAGCCCCAAATACCACGGTGGTTTACTCAAGTGCAGGTCTGACATTGTTTAGCTGACTAGTGACATCACCTACAGTAGATGTGATATTTAAGTAGAGGGTTATTTGGTTCACAACTCAATGCCCGATGGAACTCCAAGCTGCTCCGCCCGAGGTTCCACGGTCAAGGTCTTTCGGTGTTTTACCAGGTGTATCTAAGATGGTCAGGACAAGCCCCCAACGGTGCCTCACTTCTCAATCCTCCAAACCAAGTCCCTCTAAAGTTCCCATGGCGAGGTCATTCGATAGAGCATGAAAGCTCTCCCAGGCTCTGCCAAGCCTGGTCAATCGCGAGTACCGTTTGACCTCACACTAAAACTCGTTATCATTCTCATTACAACATTACAACCGTTATAGCTTACATTCAACATAAACAAAAATACAATATGACTAATACAACAAGCTAAAGTATGAGTTGCCATACCAAGATGCCTCGCTGAGTTGCCACGCTTGAGCTGCCTAAGTTGCTTAATCTCAAACACTATTGTCAATTAGGGAATTATCCCTAATTTCAGGATTACCTTCAAGCCCCTTCTACAGAGAACATAAAAGAACCTAAATTAAGGGGATAAATATGAAATATTTATGCCTAATCACTCCTCAAGCATGGTAAATCCCCTAAGATTCTCACAAAAAAGACCAAACAGTGCTCCGCAAACTGGCTGCCCAAGAGAAACTTCGATGGAAGCCATTTGCACTGCATCCCAGTGGCTGATATTGAAGATATGATATAGATTATCCACAGAGGGTAGTGCGGGCCCACATGAATGGCCATATGCTTGCCAAAAAAATCATCCGACAAGGATACTATTAAACTACCATGGTTCAGGACTGCACTGCCTATATTCGGAGGTGCCTTAAATGCAAGTAATTGTCTAACCTCCAGCACTTACCTCCACGAGAATTATACAACATGACTTCTCCCAGGATGTTCTCCTTATGGGACATCGATATCATGGAAAAGTTATACCCAAGGCCTCCAATGGACATGAATTCATCTTGGTTTCCATCGATTACTTCACCAAATGGGTCGAAGCCAAGCCATGTATAATGTTGAATAAAAAGGTGGCTAAGTTCATCCGAAAAAGTATCATCTACCGATATGGGGTCCCACATGTAATACCTCGCCGTAGAAAATAGGTATTTAACATTATTTGAAGTGTTTTCTCTAAAGAAAAATTAGAGGAATTAATAATCGAAGTGTAACACGTCAAGTAATACGTAAGGTGGCATATTACGTAAATGGTTTAAACAAGAACAAATCCAACAATTCATGTGTCACATTAATGCATATTTAATCTCTAATAGTATTGGCTAGGATGTCCATTAAGTTTGAGGAAAAAATATCAAGGAACGGATGCGACACGGACAAGGTTAATACGACGCGACATTTAAATGGTACGAAAAGCAAAATATCGTAATATGGGTTAAACGAGATAGTTTTATGTTTTATGGTTCACACGAGTTTTATTTTGAGTTCAAATAATTATTTTAAGCACTTTGGTTAAGTTGCGTGCGATTCGGACAAGCAACGAATGCTACACAAGCATGTGTACAAATTGTCTTACGACGCGCGACACAGCGAAAGTCCAGTCTTGTGCAAATTGTTTAGGACGTCTCGGGAGGTCAAAAAATATTGTGAATATATTTTTTGACTCACAAAAATATTAAGAATATTATTATGAAGAGAAAAATCGAAAAAAAAATACTTTTGTACGGAGGTCCCGATTCTTGCGCGCCTTGTATAGGACAATTCGATAGACCAAACGACTATTGTAAATATGATTTTTTAGCCAAAAAATGCAAGGAATATGATTCTTCAGTTAAAAAATTCAAAAAAAAAAGAATTTTTTTTTGAGTTTGTACCAAAAGTGATGCAAATCAACTTTTGTGGGTGTTTTGGGGAATTTTTCAAATGAATCTTGGGGATCACATGTTTGGTGTATGTGTAGTCTCTTTCAAGGGTTATTATACAGATCTTGGGAAATCAAATTACATCCATTGGGGCATTCAAAACCTTGGGTTTGTTGGTCAAGGGTGGAAAGCTTCCATTGTAAGATAAATGGGAGGGAAATACTTGGAGCCAAAACTCTCAAACATTTTTAGATTATATCTCCATCTTCCAGCTCTTGCAAGAGTTGTTCTTCCTTCCAAATTTGTGGTCCTCCTTTTCCACCACTTTTTCACCATTAAAACACCACATTAGAGGTTCCCAAACTCCATTAAAACACCTCTCAAGGTTGAGACAGCTCATAGGAGATTTTGAGATAAGTTTTTGGAGCTCAAAGGAAGTTTTGTTGGGTGATTTTAAAAGGAGTTTATCATAATAGAAGAAAGAGTAGTTCATAGAGCTTGAAGATTAATTGGGATCTTGAAGAGGGGACAATTGTGACTGCCTTTAGGGACACCTTTTGAGGTGGGGGAGTCACCCACCTTCTCTACCATTATTTAAGGACATTTTGAGGTGGGATTCTTTAACCTTGGTATAGGTTTATTATTTAGCATAATATCATATTGCTATTTACATATATTAGTTTTAATATATGAAGGATTTGTGTTGATTTGCATCCATGGAGTTCATTGGGTGGGTTTCTATGATTTCTTGAATAAGTGGATTTTCAAAGAAGTGATTTAAATGGGTTTTGAATTTGACAAAATTTTATAATAGTATTTTTCACCATTTGGGTGTAAATCGTGTAAGAAAATGGTTAAAACCAATTCATGGATTTATTGGTTACACTATTGGTATTTTGTGTAAGGATGGGTATATTTTTATGAAACAATCATGAGGATTAAATGTACTAATAGACTTATTAGTATCATGCTTACTATTTTCTATGAAAATTGGTACTTACAACAAGAGGTTTAATGGGTTTTTAAAATAGATAAATTTCAGCCCCAAATCAGAAACATTTTATGGAGTAAAATGTTTAAATTTCAAGTTTTAAGGTGAATAAATGATTTCTTCGGTAAAAGAACATTTGACGCATGTGTACCCTTTTTGTTAGATTGATATATTTATTTTATGTTGATAAATCATTGTAAAGTGCACAAATAAACTTTCATTTATAAAGTGTACTATTTAGCTTGTTTAGACTAAGTTTTGGGGTCAAACGCGTCAATACGTGAAAGTGTAGTCTTCTTGAGAATTTTGGGTAAAAATGTAAATAACGAGAATATAAGAGACTAAGTTCGAAATAAAAGACTAAGTATGGGTTTTTATGCAATTTGTTATAACGAAAGTGTGTGGCACCAAGTTTGAAATTATAAAGTGTCAAACGTGTAAATGTTGGTTAAAATGGAGTTTTAGTGTTAAACTCACAAAATCAAGTGCGGGAACTTTAATATGTGAAAGGCATGATTTTATATATTAAAGAGGATAAAATGCAAAATGTGTAATTTTGACAAAGTGAGAAGTTGAATAAGTGTTTTAATGACGAAAATGCCTACGTGTCGAGAACGGGACTCAAAGAGGGTGTTTTTGTGAATAACACTTGAAAAAGAATAAGGTTGCTAGTTTTGATGAAAAAAGGGTAAATCGATAATTTACCTAAAGCGGAACATTTTTATTTCATAAAAATGTAAGTGAATGTTTTTATCCAAGTACGATGAAATTGAATTAAGTCCTAAAATGTGAATCATTTTAGTGTAATATCAACACGTGTGTAAACAAAGGACTTAAAGAGAAGTAGTGATTTTTCAAGTATAATGGGAAAATGGACGGCTAAGTCTAAGTATTTGGCTTCGGCCCAAAGGAATGTAAATTAAAGTACAAACTGTGAAAATGTTGAAAACATTGGCAAGATAATGATAGTCGGATGATGCCGAGAGAAAATAATTAAGGAGGGCATGACGACCCTAGTGGTGAAAGACCCCAGACCAACTACAGTAGTATATGGCGGTGGAGACCGGTGGTGTGAGGCCACGAAGTCCGTGAGTGTGTTGGAAAATCCCAAAGAAAAGTAGTGCTAAGTAATCAATCGAATATTCGTGAAAGAGGCATAAATGAATGGCACAAATTCATTGATTTACTAATGCAAGAATAACGCATTGAATGTTTAAAGTTCATGTGGCAACATGGGATGGTTTAATAAGGTGACTTAATGAAATTAAGCTACCTAAGAACAATTGAATTAAAGTAAACATAAGCGTGTGTTAGATGAGGTTTACAAGGGAAAAGAGTATTTTTCTAAACACGGTATGTGTGTGTGTGTGTTGAATGGAAATCTTGAAATGGTTAAGTAACTTTGGCGTGAGTAAATGAACATCGGATAGTAAATCTCCTAGAATGTAAGAAGAATGTTTTCCAAACAAATGCCATTTGTTTAAACTGTGTGAGTTAATGGAAAACACGTATAAGTCCTAAGAATGGTAATGCTAATGACTGTTTTGTAATGCCAGGGAAGTTAAATGGTATTAAATGATGTCTTAGAAATAAATGGTTAAATACATTGGCATATGTATTTTTCAAAGGTATATATATAGATATATACATATTTTCACATGCATGTAGTGTAGCGTGTGAGTACTTCTTTCTGTCACTCGTTTCTATACTGCATTTGTATATGATCCCACGGAGCATTCGGCTCACATCCCTTCTTTTATTACGGCAGGTTGTGTGATATTTCGTACTTTGAGGGTGCTAAACAGGTAAGTAACTATCTGTATTTATGATTAGTAGCTCTGTTTACTTAGCCTTGGGGGCACTTCCCTTGGGTCATATCACATAGTGATTATAATTCGGACTAGCATGCTAATAAGTGTGACGTTAAATACTGATAAGAATGGATTAGAAACATTATTTAGGATGTTTTATTGCACTTCACTATTAACGTACGATTTGGATCAGGTTAATCCTTAATTAACCTTTAAATCCGGGTCGGGGCGTTACACCACACGAGCTAATGTAAGACAATGGGTTACATTTCGGGACAGAAGTCACATAATTGATCAACGAGTACGAGATTCAGAGACATAGATCTTCTTCCTACCAACCTCAAACCAATGGTGCAGTCAAAGACGCTAATAAGAACCTCAAAGCAATCATCAACAAGATGATCGAAAGCTATCGAGATTGGGCCGATCAGATCGTTTATGCCCTCTAGGGATACTGAACTTCAGTTTGAGCATCTACTGGGGCTACCACTTACTCTCTGGTATACGGCATTGAAGCAGTGCTAATCATTGGGGTGGAAACTCCTTCACTACGCCTCATGCTTAAGAGCAAAGTCAGCGAGGAAGACTGGCATCAAAACCATTTTGACGAGTTGTCACTCTTGGACTAAAGGAGACTGAAGGATCTATATCATATACAAGGGTATCATCATCGAATAACATGATCATTCAATAAGATATTCAAGGACCGTGGTATCCGAAAAGGGGATTCAGCCCTTAAAGAAATTATAGAGCCCATCTGGGACCCTAAAAGGAAATGCAAGCCCAATTGGAGTGGCCCCTACATTGCTAAGAAGATTCTATCTGGTGGCACCGATATGCTCACCAACCTCAATGAGGAAGAGATGGCCTTTCCAATCAACCCGGACCGTCTCAAGAAATTATGCCCTTAATCTCGACGCGCTATGACTTTTCTCACTTCCCTTCTATTCTAAAAAAATAAAAATAAAATCTTAGTTTCCTCTATTTATAACTTGCGGGGCCTGATCCTTTAAAAATTCTTTTCACTTTCAAAAAATGAAACTCATAAAATTTTCAAAACCCCTAGGGGTACGTAGGCAGCTCATACGCTTCATATGAGCATGACTCCCTTCTTTTTTTTAAATGTTATTCTTTTCTTATCTCTGAGAACGACAGTTCATTTTTATCATTTACATGAACAAAGGGATTATGTATGCCTTAACGATTGGTATAGATAATTCAAATTCAAAAGCTCATCAAAAGGCACAACAATATAATTAAAAATTTCTTTATTCCATAGAGTCAAACAACTTCCCCCACTAACCTATCCTTATTTTCCTAAAAATAAAACAAAAACTAGCGAAAATACTCCTAAACAACCTTCCTAAAGTTATATCTACCACAAAACAACTAGATACATAACCAAACACCATACAAAAGCTTCACAAATAAAACTCCCCAAGGATCCTTCTCGCAGCTGCTAGAAGAACCAGCCCCATCATCATCATCATCTACATCTTGGGGGGCTCAAACTTCCTCTACTTGGATGGAATAGTGAATGTGCTCCATGGTATGGTAAGCCCGGACCAGCCTAAGAAAAAATAAAAAAACCTCCCTCCATGGTGTCAAACACGACGAGTTATCTTTGTCCAGTATCTTCGACCAGTATTTTAGCCACTACCCTCCTCTACAGCCACTTTATGTAATCCCCAAAACATGCCAAACTCTGCCAACAGATTGGGAAGGAAGGGTCGATAGCTGACGATTATCCCACAGAGAGTCCATCTGCATGCGCACGCATTCTTTTAAATCTTTCACAGGAAACGAGTCTAGTGTCCGAGGTGGCACAATCTGCTCCCATCCTAATTGACTCGGTAGCTACTAGAGAAAGTAAAAAAGAAGTCTGCGAGAGGCCAACCAACCGAACATACTGGTATTCCTCCAGTTCTAGAATGGGCTGCAACCTTACCCCATCAAGGACCAAGTAGTTAAAAAAAGTGCAATCAAAGCCTTAAGATGATTGGACGGTACTAACCTGCCGATAGGCAAGACAAAAGGCATGCCGATCGTCAACCCCTTATTTTTAAAAAATTCTCTTTTTCCTTTTTTGTCAAAATACAAAACTCAAAATTTATTGTTATTTACGAAGTCTGGCCAATTCCTCACTTTTTTACTTATATTTTTTCAAAATAAATTCATTTCCTTTTAAGTTATTATAATCCTTGTTAGGGTCTTAGCAGCAAAGTAAGAAGTGCATATGCATTAAGTCGTTAAAAAGGATTAAAACAAATAAAAACTTCATTCCATTGCATATATATTGCTTCATTACATTTGCCTTGCAGGAAAAAACAACAACGAGACTCATCCAGATCCCCCACATTCTCTCTAAACACTCTATCTCTCTCTTACCTACATTCTATCTTTCACCTTCTCTCTCTCTCTCTCTCTCTCTCTCTCTCTCTCTCTCTCTCTCTCTCTCTCTTACAGACCCTCCATCCCTGCGACGTACGCGCTTTCCCTGGTGATAAGCAAAAGAGTCTCTGCAACCCAATCCAGATCCTTCCCCAAACGAAGCAGATGGCACCAACCAAGAAGGAACCGAGATCGAGTCCCATATATGAGTAGTCACAGAAGCCACCCAATCTCGGATGTCCCTAAGCCAGGTAGTCTACACCCAAACGTGCTACAAGAAAAATAGAAAATTGCAAATCAGTCAATCTGAGGCAAAGGAAAAGAAATTAGAAAGAAAAAAGTCAAAGAAATGAAAGGTATATCTCCGACTGAAGGACATCCTTTATTAGTCCCAGCACCTCCGGGTCCACCGCGTCGGGGGGATAAAGCGTACTCACCGATCCTCCCTCGGGTCGCCTGATGTTATAGGAAGGAGAGGCCAGCCGTAGAAATGGAACCTCTGACATCGTCGTCGCTGCTGCTATCGACCATCTCCAGAACTATGGGCAGACCCCACTATCAGAATCGTGCCCCTATTAGAAACCGCGGGGGGAAGAGGCATAATGTCATATATGTTAGGCGGTATCAACCAACTCGATAATAAATCCAGATAATTACAGGTCGTCGTCGTTTCAGTATATGACGAATAAGGCTTGCCGACCATTGCTGCCACCCTCGCCTCCTCTGGCACCTCCCGCTCCTGCCTTATGTACCTCGGGGGCCTCGTAGGTGGAACCATCAACTCATCCTCCTACACCTTTCGGACTAATCCATCCCCCCATGTACCAACAATAGCCGAACTCATGCACCAATAGACGTCACAGCTACGTGTTCCCCCGGTCACCCCCGTGTGCTGGATGGTTATCCCCTAGGGATAAAAGGTCACCTACAAGATTCCCAGCAAAAATTCAATATCTGAAAAGATCATTAAGGAAAAATGGTCACAATAAGAAGAAGAATTTATCCGATCGCTCATCGGGCCATTCAAGACCGCTTACCGCTAAAGAGAGAGACTGTCTTGACTGTTGGTTGGACTTTCGCCACTGGTACATACGACAAAAGTCCCCCACTAACTCATCCTTCAAACTTATAAATTGGGCATTAAGCCCAATCACCTCATAAAACCACGTCTGCAAAGGACAAGGTCATCAATCAGAAGAAAACAATCGAGGAATAAAAAAAGAAATAAAATGCAAAAAGGAAAGATACCTCCAATAGATACGTGATGCCAGTAAAAGTCTGCCGACAGCGTCGGCTGAAAGAGTCCAAAGATGAATAAAGGGTCGCCAAAGTCAAGCTCCCCCAGTCAAAGAGAAGGATATTCGAAAATACCATCAAATAAGGCAAAAATACACAAGTGAACAACGTCACCACTCATCGCCATAAAAATCCTCCCAGCAACAAAGGAATGAATAAACGGGCCATCTGCCACACTTGTATCCCATTAGTCTTATCGATACACCGACTTAACAAAACCTCCTTCAAAAGATAGAGACGAATGTGTACCGCACTACTTGAAAATTTTGCCATCTCTTAGTCTTAGAAGAGAGAAGAACTCTAGAACAGTTCGCAAAAAGGAAAAATAGAAGATAAAAGATCTTGAAGCTGTAAAAATGAAGAAATTTCGTTCCTTTTTATAGGAGGCTAAGGGGCATGTCGATCGACTTTGTCCCTTCACCTACTCGAAATAATCTAAAAAATTGTGCCACTATCGTTTAGCACCTCCCACACCCTACCGATTGGCACCTCCCTAAAATTTTGTACAAAAAATCCCCAAAAATACCAAAAGATCCTTAAAATTCCCCAGAAAAATCCTAAAATTACTAAATGAATTTTCGATCCTTTTTCACTACGAAAAATATTTTTTCAAGCCTCTTAAATCCCCAACCAAATTAGTACCACATTTTCTCCTAGAAATATTTCCCCAAAGGAATTCCCAAATCCAATTGGATATCTCCCCAGCAACGTCTCCAAGGGACACCGCAGAAATCAAAAAGCCCCCCCACCAGGACTGCACACAAATCTCAAATTAGTACTTTTTCATAGAGGAGTCTCCAAAAAAACCCTAAAAAACTATGCCCCATAATTTTCTTAAAGCCCTCATAATTGCCTTCGACCTCAGAATTGATCATTTCTACTTAAGCCCTCAGAATTGGTCGCTCCTACTTAAAACCCTCAAAATTTGTCACTTCTACTAAAGTCCTCAAAATTGGCTTCGACCCTCAGAATTGGTCGCTTCTACTTAAACCCTCAGAACTGGCTTTGACCCTCAGAATTGGTCACTCCTACTTAATCCATCAGAATTGGCTTCGACCCTCAGAATTGGTCACTCTTACTTAAAGCCCTCAGAATCAGCTTCGACCCTAAGAATCGATCACTTCTATTTAGGGTCCTCCAAATTGGCTTCGACCCTCAGAATTGGTCACTTCTACTTAATCCCTCAGAATTGGCTTCGACCCTCAGAATTGGTCGCTCCTAATTAAAGCCCTCATAATTGGCTTTGACCCTCATAATTGTTCGCTCCCATCTTAAGCCCTCATAATTGGCTTCGACCCATAAAATTGTTCGCCTCTACTTGAGACCTCAGGATTAGCTTCAACCCTCAGAGTTAGTCGCTCCCATTTAAGCCATCATAATTAGTTTCGACCCTTTGAACTAATCATTCCTACTTAAAGCCCTCAGAATGGGCTTCGACCCTCAGAATTAGCCACTCCTACTTAAGGTCCTCAGAATTAACCTTGGCCCTCGAAATTGGTCACTCCCATATTAATCCCTCAGAATTGTCTTTGACCCTCAGAATTGGTCACTCCCATCTTAGGTCCTCAGAATTGACCTCGCTAGTACTTAAAGCCCTCAGAATTAGCTTTGACCCTCAAAATTGGTTTTGATTTGCAGAATTGATCGATCCCATCTTTAGGTACTAAGAATTAACCTCGGTCAACAGAATCGGCTACCCCCAACATTACCTTAGGTCCTCAGAATATACCTTAACCCTCTAAATCGATCATCCTCATCCCTTTAAGTCCGCAGAATTTACCTCCTTCCCAAACATCATGTGGTGTCTATTCAAAGGCTTTCACTTATTCCAAGCTCATCTGTCGAGGGGAACTTTAGACACTATATTTTAGGACCCCCTATGCCTCTCCTTAGGTCCCTAGAACCTCACCATTTAACTACAAACCCTGAATTATACTCCGAGTATTGATCTGGAGGCCATCGGGAATTCTCGATCCTCGTTTGACACCAGTAGCTCTTTCGTCAGAGCAAAATCTCAATGAATCTTCCAAGGGCTCCAAATCCCCTTTCCAACGATCCAACTCGTGAGTAAATTGACATAACGATTCAGACGAACGGACCATTTTACCACTAAATCGATCTGGAGGCCACCAGGCACTCCCAGGCCCCGTTTGACTCCGATCAGCTTTATCGTCAGAGCGAAAGCTTAATGGATCTATGAAGGGCACTGAAACCCCTTTCCAATGGTCTGCCCTGCGCACAAAATGGCATAATCGTTAGTACGAACAATCCATTTCCCCTAAAAATTCTCGAATGAAACTGAATGAATCTTTAAATTTCACTGACTACCCTTTCCAATGGTCTGCCTCGCGCGCGAATCAACCTTACGGTATGGGCGAATGATTAATTTTACTCCAAAGGGTCACCGGGCACTTTTGGGCTCCGGTTGACCAAAGATAACTTTTCGAATTGGGAGAAAATCTTTGGAATGTCTAAGTACCTCACATAAACTTTCCAATGGTTCACCCAGTGTGCGATTATGACTTATGGTTTGGATGAATGATCCATTATCATCTGACGATCTCCCATCCAAAGGAAAGATAAGCACTTTCAAGATTTGTTTGACCCAAAGTCAACTCCCAGAACCGGGAGTGGACAAAAAGACTCTTGAAGGTCTATGAATTAACTTTCTAATGGTATGCCCGTGCGTGATTTGAATTTACGGATTACGTTCTACAATCAATTTTTTTGAAAAAATCTACACGAGACTGTCAATTAACAGATCTATTTCCCTGCCTATCAGAAGTGTGTCTAGGGTTATCAACTGATTGGAAGGGCTAGGGTTATGACGATCGGCAACCCCCTACCCTATAAATATAGGGCATGACCTCACTCCTAAAGCAGACCTCCGATCCATCAATATCAGTGATCTCAGTAACATTCTCTTGCAATCAGCGAAATTTCCTTGTGTGAAATTCCCTTACATCTTTCATTCTCATCCTTTTCATACCTAATTTAGTAAAATCTAATTTAATAAAATCTCATTCTCTCTCACCCAACATTCATCTCAACATTTAAGGGAGCTCGTCAAGGATCAAGATCAGGCCTCAATCCTCTAAAGAGGATCTAAAAATCCTTCTTTCTCTTTAATTTCTTTATTTTGGCATTAGTTACATAGATTCTTAATCTCACTTTTACTTTATTTCATACACGTTAATATCTCATCCTTTATTAGTTATAATGCACATACTTTAATTTTTAAAAAAAAGAGGGTTACACCTATAAATTCCAATGGGATTATACACCACAATTTCTCAAAACTAATAATAGATTTTCTACACACGCATATATAATAAATTCATGTTCGAATATATGGGATAAACCCTACCCTCATGCCGCATGCGAACTACGTGGACTTTGATACCTTTATAGGCTACATAGACATTTCAGGTTAAAATCCGAGAGTCAAGTCCTATTTTTCAGTTTCTCAATTCTCTATTTTTTGCATTTGCATCCTTTTCATCTATATATTATTTTAATATATATCATATTTGCGATACATATCGGCATTTTATCTAACAAATATTATCATTTCATTATAACGATCAATATCTCGATACACGCATACATCATATTTTCTAAATATTATTTGGGGGAACATTCTTTTGGATGACATCACTCTATCTTTTCCATGATATGAGTTTGGCAATTTCGATCTCCATTTATATACACACACACACACACACACTTCACGGAGAAAGTAAGAAAAATAATAGCACAAGCCCATGAGAGACCAGAAGGGCGGGATGGGTGCGTAACACCTTTCTATTCTGTAACTTAGCCCCCAAACCTCTGAACTATTGGTTTCGTAAGCATCAGTTTGTCTTTGATGTCGCTCTCTCTCTCGAAACGGCGACATGTTCTTTTACCTGTTTTGTGAAAAATAGGCTGACGACTCCATCTCTTTGCATTCACCCCACACCGACGACAGCTGAAGCGCTCTTAAAGAAAGCAGGGCGCGAGACCTTATCTCCTCCCCCCCCCCCCCCCCCCCCACCCCCCACCGAGAAAGAAAGGGGAGAGATCCCGAGATCGCCACACCTTTCTTTCGTCCATTTCGTCGCCACCACCTGCAACGAAATGAAAACCAAAAGAAATCATTTTTACCTCGAGCTCGGGTTCTCTGGGTTTCTTCTGCAAGTTTGAATCGTCTTCGAAATCATCGTCTCTGCCTCTTTTCTTATCATCTCTTCCCTAATATGGGGATTCCAATCATCTCCTGATTTATCTTTCTTACATCATGCCTTCTTTGTCAATAAATTTAGAGAGCTTACCTCTTCATATCAGACTTTATATTTCGTTCTTTAGAGTTGTGCAACTATCAATAGTATGCCCACAGTCCTTATGAAATTCCCAATATTTGGATTTATCTATATTGTTAGGAGGAGACTTCAGTTTCTCGGGCCATTTTAGATACCTGCTTCCTCGGATCTCCTCTAGGATGTGGTGTACACCAACAGTTAGTGGGTATATTCATCATACCTCTTGGGTTTTCGGCCTTCTTGTATTTTTTATCCTTCTTCTCAGAGCTTGTAAGGGCAAATAGTTTAGCTTAGGATTTTTATTTGTTTTATTTTCACCATGGCTAGTTTGGCATATCCCGTTACAAACTGTCATGACAAACCGTCACGTACCATCACGACAAACTGACTCCAAGATTGAAGACTTCCCTACATCCCGTAAAGGTATAAATCAACTGATGTTTAAAACTATTCATAAGAGTTATTTGGGATGTTTACTTTTTTATAAAAATGATGTTGGATTTTTAATTGAAAAAATAAATTTTTTAAACCTCGTTATAACAACTTTGCCTATTCGTTTGAAGTGTCGTTTGATCTCTACATCGAATGAACTACTAACGAGGGCCTTCTGTTGGAACTCGTTTGAACCTCGTTAGAAGCTGGTTCAAAAGAGATTAGAGTTTTGTTTGAACGAACTCTATTTTTGTTCAAAGAAATTCCTTTTCTCGTTCGAACGAGCCTCATTTTTTTTCGAACGAGCTGCCACCACAGTAAACTTTTATGATCAATCCGGTAAACTTTTACTACAAGGTGTGAGGACGAAAGATAATTATTATGAGATTGTGACCAAGTTCTCTTTTGTGTGCAACAGTGCCACGGTCTCCACTATGGACCTTTGGCACTAACGGAAACGTCAGGTGAACTTTAGGGATCTTGAGAGATTAGTGAAAAAGAACCTAGTTCATGGCTTACCATCGTTTGGGAAACCAACTTCCTCAATTTGTGGACCTTGCCAATAAGGTAAACAAATTCGAAGTCCCCATAGAAAGTTGAATACCATTACCACCTCCTGTGTTTTGGAGTTGATTCACATGGATCTTATGGGTCTTAATCACTCGAAGAGCTTAGATGGTAAGAGATACATTCTCGTGATGGTTGATGACTTTTCTAGATATTCTATCATAGGATTCCTTTGAGACAATTCTAATGCAGTTCAGTTCCTTACAACCAAGTGTCATGTCGTACAAAACCAATATGGTGTCAGTATTAATCGGATGCGTAGTGACAAGGACACTGAATTTAAAGAAGTAAAAATGGATAGCTATTGTGATGGAGTGGGCATCAAACAGGAGTTTTCGGTCATTTTCACTCCTCAACAAAATGGGATTGCTGAGAGGAAGAACCGAACGATACAAGAAATGGCTAGATCCATGCTTCTTGGAAGAAACGTGACTAGACATTTTTGGGCAGAAACAGTGAGGACCGCATGCCATACAGTTAATAGGTTATATATTCGTCCTCACACACTTCGCACATCTTTAGAGTTATGATCAGATAAGATGTCTAACCTATCATATTTTCGTGTCTTTGGGAGTACATGCTACATTTTGTGAGATAAAGAGCCCTTAGGAAAGTTCGAATCCTGGAGAGACGATAGGATATTTTTAGGATATTCATCGACGAGAAGGGATTATCGGGTTTATAAACAGGCTTGCTCTAAGGTTATGGAGTCAATAAACGTTTCGATTAGAGATGATGAACCACCGATGTTTATTTATCCTAACCCACAGTGTAAGGATGATGCAGCCCCTAGTGACGATCCCAACCTTCCTTATGCTACCACGGTAAACCCGTTCCTATTTTAGGGGAGACATCGTCTTGGGTTCGAAAGAGTCATGACCCATCTGCTATACTTGGTGATCCTACACTAGGTGTCAAGATTCGGGCTTAATACGAAAATATTATTAGCTATTTATACTACACATCCCTAGTTAACCCATGATCGTGAAAGAAGCACTCAAGGATGAGCATTAGATGTTTGCCATGGAAAAAGAGTTTCTTCAGTTTAGAAAGAACGATGTCTGGGAATTGGTCCCCCGGCCTAGCAATACTAACGTGATACGTACGAAAGGATTTTTAAGAATAAGGTGAATGAAAATGGTACCATAGTTCATAATAAGGCTAGGTTAGTCGCCCAAGACTACACACAGAAGGAGGATGCAGACGTTGAGGAGATATTTGCTCATGTTACTAGGCTTGAGTCCGTCCATTTACTACTCGCCATAGCATGTCATCTTCACTTCAAGTTATATCAGATGGATGTCAAAAGTGCCTTTCTGAATGACATTCTACATAAGGAGGTTTACGTGGAACAACTAAAAGGGTTTGAAAACCCTAAGCACCAGGGACACATCTACTATTGTAGTAAATCCTTTTAATGGTTTGAAATAAGAATCCCGTGCTTGGTACGAGAGGCTTACTTCCTATCTCTGAGCTCGCGGTTTCAAGAGAGGGGGAATAGATAAGACGTTGTTTATGAGGAGAGAAAGTGGTGAAATTTTGGTTGCCTAAGTCTATGTAGATGACATAGTCTTTGGATCCACCTGCTCCCGCCATGCGCACCCTTTGAGGAGGAGATGAAAAGTGAGTTTAAGATGAGCATGGTAGATGAGCTTACATTTTTCCTAGGTCTCCAGGTTCGTCATCTTGAGGATGGGGTATTTATATCTTAATCCAAATATGTAAGAGACCTTGTGAAGAAATTTGGTCTAGACTTCGTTAAGCACTCATGAACCCCTATGAATACATCTACAAAGGTTAGAAAAGACGCTTTGGGAAAGGACGTAGATCAAATTTTATATCCGAGTATGATAAGTAGTCTTCTTTACCTTACCGCTAGTCATCCCATACTTCCTTTAGTATTAGAGTCTGTTCACGATACCAGGCATCCCCAAAAGATTCAAACATAATCTCTCTTAAATGTGTTATTAAATACGTGAGTGGAACTATTTCGTACGGTATTTGGTATTCCATTTATACCGATGACCGTTTGTCTTGATACCAATGACCGTTTGTCCACCTATTCGGATGTCGATTAAGTTTGGGATGTAGATGGTCGTAGGAGCACTTCGGGTGGGTGTTTCCATTTTGGGAGTGCTCTTGTCTCTTGGATGAGCAAGAAGAAAAACTCCATATATTTTAGTATATAGACGCCGGGAGCTGTTGTACGTAACTCTTATGGATGAAGCAAATGTTGGAGGATTACGACTTTTCACAGGGCATGATGACTATTTCCTGTGATGATACAAGTGCTATACCTATTTTTCGTAATCCAGTCAAGTATTCGTGCACAAAGCACATTAGGATACGCGAGAACTTTATTAGAGTCCTAGTTAAGGAGAAGGTCGTGTCCTTGAGCTTTGTGAATACCGATCGTCAGTTAACCGACACATTCATGACACCTTTAGATGCACTTCTATTTAAGGATCTTAGGAAATCTTTAAGTATTTGCACTATTGACTGAGATTGGATATGTTATCAAGTATAGGGTGATTTTCATGATTATTTGCATTTATTCCTATTGCTATATTGTATTACCATTGTATTATCATTGTATTTATATTTTTCATTTTGATATATTTTTTAAAAATCCAAAAAGAGTTTTGTTTTTTTTTTTTTTTTTTAAAAACATACAAAAAGATTTTTGTTTTTTTTAAAAAGTGAAAAATACAAAAAGATTTTATTTTGATAAAATTTTTGAAAAAGACAAAAAGACTTTTGTATTTTTTTCTTACACCTTATATGGATGAACATTAAAGATATCTGAGTCACCCATTAGTTCCATATCCACGTGACTATTTTATAGTATTTTGAAACGTGACATCAATACATATATGTGCTTTATAATGTGTGGAGTTATTAAGATGTGATTTGATGATGACTTGCTACTTGTTTGACTCCTTATCTCCTCTAATGCATATGAGCACGAGCTTATGTGAGTATTTCACTTATCTTTCGTATGTCGACTATAGTGTTTTCATCTCAATTTAGATTTAAGATGAACCAAATGTGAAAGACGAGATAATAAAAAGTTATGCATGTAAGAACCATTACCCGAATTTAAAAAATCATTTTTTCGGTAAAATTATTATATATTAAGCAATGGAAACAGGTTGCAAAAGATAGAGTCTTTGAGCGAAAAGCCACCGTTTTCAATCAAAAGAGCCTAAAAATATTAGAGGCGCATAAAAACAAAATTGTCAAACCATTTTCTTGAACATTGATGCTTCGCTACAAATGAACATTAATTTCTTCAAAATAATTGAGAGTATTATTGCTATATGTGAGATTTTTAGGGAGTTAAGTCGAAGATCAATGGACTTGCATGAACTATATAAATCTCGAAAAAATATTACATAGTTCTGGGCGTCATTGGTGAGAAAATCACTTATGGTCTTGGTTTGTTGATTAAATTAATTCAATTTCACATGAGTTCATAATCGTTTTAAACCTAAAGTAGACTTTGACATCATTCGTTAGCGGTATCTCAATCCTTCATGCACATTTATTATGTTTATCTACGTTGATTAACTTATGAAATATGTTCACACCCCTACATTTCCCGTCCGTGATAAGGATAATTTTTTATTAATTCGTGGTGTGGTGTGGTGTTTTTGTAAAAACATTTAGTTGAGAAAAACTTGAATTTTTTTCAAAAATAGTCGGTCAATGTAAGCCTTTGAGATTATCATTACATGTGCATTATTTATATTTTTGTGATGATATCTTCTTTATACGTGATGATTTGCTTTAATGATTAGGTTTTTACTCCTTTATCTATAACGTACAAAAAGGAAAGAACAAATTAAGGGGGAGACTTGTTGATTTGAAGATGAGTTTGATTTATGGGATAGATTACTTTATTACTTTAGGAGTTTTATTTTTTATTTTAAACTTTATGCATCATGGGGTATTTTCTTTGCTTCATATGTGTATGTACATTATGGGGAAATCAAGAGACACCGGATGAAGTCAAAGAAGCACAACAGAAGCCCAAGAAGACAAAGAATTTTATGTCATTTCATTCCTAGGGTATTAAGTTATATTTATCATTTAGAGGATATTTTGTGAAATTTAGATTTCTATTAGGTTTGTATAGTTTTGTACCGGAATAACTAAAGAGGAAGATTGGTAAGGGCAAATAGTTTAACTTGGACTTCTTATTTATTTTATTTGCACTATGGCTAATTTAGCATATCCCGTTACAAACCATCATGACAAACCGTCACGTATCGTCATGACAAACCGACCCCAAGATTGAAGGCTTCTTTACATCATACAAAGGTATAAATCAACTGGTGTTTAAAATTATTCATAGAAGTTATTTGGGATGTTTATTTTTTATAAAAATGAGGTCGGATTTTTAATTGAAAAAATAAAAAAATTTAAACCTCGTTCGAGCAACTCTTCCTATTCGTTTGAAATGTCATTTGATCTCTACGTCGAATGAACTACTAACGAGGGACTTCTATTGGAATTCATTTAAAGCTCGTTAGAAGCTGGTTCAAACGATATTGGAGTCTCGTTCTAACGAACTCTGCTTTCGTTCAAATGAAATCCATTTCTTATTCGAATGAACCTCATTTTCGTTTAAACGAGTCGTTGCCTCGAATTTTGTTCATGACTTATAAATAACCATTTTATTTCCACATTTGCTAGGACATATGTGCATCTGTTGCAAAAGTTTCAATATTTTTATTAACCAAAACACTTTTGATTCACAAAATAACCTCTCTAATATACTTGTGAATCATTTTAAAATCGCAAATAGTCTCATACCTGAGTTATACTTGTGGAGAGAGATCTCTACTGCTGACCTTGTGACCCGTGGGATCACTGATGAAGAAAAGATTATAGAAAGGCTGATCGGTGTATACCGAGGGTGGACCGCCACCTGTGGACTGCTCAGGAATGAGTAGTATTCTTTAAAGATTCTGCAAAGACTGTGCATTATGATTGTGATTAATATCAAGTAGTATTGTAAGTCGACAGTCTTGTAAATTTTCTAAAGTGTCGAAAAGAGTTTTGCCCAAAAAAATATTTTTCCTAAGCTGTCGTGTGATTGATTATTCTATTTATCTGACTTATCACTTAAATGCATGTCTTAGGATAATAAGATAAAATTAGATTTTTGTTTGGTGGCATTTAATTAGATAAGTCATTCCATTAAGATCGCAAGCGCACTCTCATAGCACTTATTATCATTAACCTTGGAGCTAGGGGCTTGTTTATCTGCCATAGCCTCCTCGGCATTCATAATTTTACCAGATTTAGCCATCAACACAGTCATGGTCTTGGGGATATCCTTGGACAGAGAATAATATAACTTTTTAGGAAGTATCCCGCTCATCAGGGCAGTGATTGTTATCTTTTCTTCGTAGTCCACCGCCTTTAGTTTTTCGCTGTTAAAGCGAGTGATATATTCGCGAGTGATTTCCCTCGGTTGTTGGCAAACACTCAACAAGTGATCTACTCTCTCGATTGGTTTGTCTCCAAGCATAAATTACTGATAAATAACTCGACAAGTTATTGGAAGATGGAGATTTATCCACGAGGCAAATTGTTGTACTAAATTTGTGTTAACCCAGTCATGGTTCTTGAGAATGCTCGGTAATGCATCTCGTCTGGGACTGAGTAGATATTATCATTAGCCTGGAATTGTTCCACATAAAGGACATGCTTAGTTTTACTATTATATTTGGGAGTGACCACGAGTGGCTTGAATTTGGTAGGTATTGGAAAGTTCATAATTATTGGGATGAAAGGTAATCCATTCATAAAACTTTTCTGCAAGAGGTTTTTTTATTTGGACATTTCTCCCAAACGATCTTATAATCGTTGAATGGATCCCTTTCAAGGGTGCTTTTCTGGATTAGTTTTGTTGGAAACTATTTTAGAGGCTCGGCCATGAGTTTGTATGGATTTATCTTCCTTATAAGTCTAATCGACATGCATGGATCCTCGCATGCTGGTTCTTGACCTGACAGATCCTTTGCAGCACTCTCTTTATTTAGAGGGTTCCTTATGATTATGGACTTTAGTCGCTCGGGGACTTAGGCTATCAAAGTCTGAGCCCCTGTTTAGTTTGTTTAGAGGGCTTGGTCGTTCGTGAGAGAGGGAAATCTCATCATAATAACCAGTGGATCTGAGGGAAGAGGTCGCACTAGGGTGATAAGACCTGTCATAGGAGGATTTAGAATATCTATATCTACTTATCTCTTGTTTAGGTGTTGGGGGTAACATTTTTCCCCTGGTGGCTGGGAGGCCCGGTTTTAAATGTTTGAGTAAGTTGTCTCACTGTCTCTTGCATTGCTTATTGACCTTTGGCTATGTTAAGAAGAATTCCTTTAAGATCTCCCATACTAGGAGGGACAAGAGTATTGAAATCATTACTAGTGGTGTGGATTCCTTCTGGAATGTCTATCATTTTTCAATGGTATGGCTGAGAAACGATTTCTTAAAGAAAACAGGTAGAAAATAACAATAACTTGTCGCTTCCCATAGACGGCGATAATCTGTTGGTCTCTAAAATTGATTTACTAATTTGGAATATTCTTAGCTCGATCAAACCAAGAAACGTAACCACAGATAAAATAGTAAGCTAGAGAGGGATATGAGTTATAGAGATGAAAACAAAGGTTTTTACGTGTTCAACCCAATACGGTGCCTACATCCACGGGTGCAATTACCACTAGTATTTTTAGGGTTTGTACAATTCTCTCAAGAGCTCTCTAGGGTTTAAAGAAATGTTTTTCAGTTGTTTCTAGTTGAGACAGGCCATGATCTATTTATAGTAGTTGGAAGCTAAAGATATGGAATACCTTTATATATTAGGTATTCACATCTTTACATGATAATAGGCAACTGGATATTATTCACGTGCATGTGCATGGTGCCGGTTGAGAGTCCCCACATGTGTCTATTCACATGACCGACCGGATCATTTTTATAGGGATGGTTGGCTAAGTGGTCGACCAACAAGTTAACTAAGCCGACGACATTCGTATGTTGTTTGAGGGTCCACTGATCATGATAACAAGTGTTAGTCTTCTATTGATCCACGTGGCCTACTTATTTCAGGCTATAACAAGGCCGTTGATTTTTTTTATGACTTTTAGATTTATTTCCATTTAATGATTTGTTATCCTAGCAAAAGTCGAGTGATTTATACTTATATTTCTCTTATCCTATAAGTTGAGATGTTGGACCTTTTATATGCGTTTCCATAAGGGATACACATACTTAGTAAACCCAAACCTAAGGCTGATGCACTAAAGGAAATTTTGGTATTAGGAGTGGTTTATCCTTATAAGTGACACATGGGAGACATATGTGTCGGTGGATCGGAGGAGAGTGGCCAAGGTGGTGAGCATAGGGTTCACACACTAATATAAGTTTTTTTTTTGTGGGGGGGGGGGGGGGGGGGGGGAGATTATGTAGCATTTCAGTTGTGTCTTAGATTTGCTTAAAATAGCAAATAATATCTAAAAAGTATGAGAAAAATTCAGTCTTGCAGAAGATTTAATATGAATTAGGAGTATGTGTCTAAAAATTAGATTTGTGATTTTTTTTTTATTTCGAACGAATCATTTAGGTACTCTAAATGTAAATGTTAGTGATTGCACCTGAAATGATAATTTTTATATGAATTTATAAGCTAGTATTGACACCCTTAACTAGTTCCTCTCATTATAATGAGTTTATACTAGTGGCCATAGACTATTTTACCAAACGGGTGGAGGATAAATCTTGTGATGTGTTAAATACTAAGAAGGGATCACAATGCATACAGAAAAATATTATATACCTATTTGGCGTACCATTTGAATTAGTCTCCGACAATAGGATGCACTTTTAGGCAAAAGTCATAAAACTTGTTGATGAATGCAGAATATAGAGAATCAATTCTCCCTATACCACCCTCAAGCCAGCGGATACATAAAAGGCACAAATAAGAATGTGAAGGTGATCGTAAGTAATATGATCGAATGATGTCGTGACAGGGTAGACAAAATCAATTACGCCTTGTGGGGATATTGAACTTCCATTAGGACAGTGACTGGGACAACCCCACTAATCCGTTGTTTAAGGTATGTAAGTCGTGATACTAGTAGAATTGGATATCCCCTCTTATGGAGTAATACTTTGTGACAACCCGCTCAAAATAAGAAACGGGTGGCCAGCCCTATACTACATTAAATCAGGTATCTCAGATGGCACAGTCTCAACATCAATATACAACACTATAATATAAGGCTAACTACCCATAATCATAAGAAGCGAATTGTCAAAAATTTAAAACTTTTTTATTTAACAACAACCACAAAACTAATAATGCAATCACAATAAAAAATACACATCTAACTAAAGTGAGTGATATGTATAAACTCTATAACTATAAAAGAGTGTGATACAATATACAATAAAATCTCAAAAAAAAAGAAATACCCGAATATGTTGTCGGGTAACAGACAGTACAATAATCTGATAAATGAAATATAAAAGTGTTAATCTACAACACTTGAATACTAACTCAATATACAAGATGAATCCTAATCTATATATACAAAGATAGGAATCGACTAAATCAAAATGCCGCGACAGTCCGCTATTGCCGCAGCTCCACGAGTCCTGAACGGATAACATCAAAGGCGTCCTAGGGGAGGAACACCTGAAGTAATACAATATATACATGGAGGAGAAAATATAAACGGGTCAGAGCCCGAGTTTGAAAAACATTTTATAGAAAGTGTATTAAAATGCATAATAATTATAAATGCATTATTACATGATTTAATTGGAATCGAACTCTCCATAATAATTCAACTCACCTCTCATCTAAAGCGCGCTCTAAACGTTTGCACGTGATCTCTAAATGGATGTCCGATTCTATTTAGGTAAGAGGATCCTAACTTAAACCCAAAAGAAGTATTTAAGTGAAATCATCTAACCTATCCCCCAATACATTTGTTTCCATAATTTATAAGTTATATACATTAACTTTAATGTAATAGTTATAGTTATCTTTATAATGTTCCTTTGTTGAACATATAAAGTTACATGATCAAATCATGTCCACATCATCCCAATACATCAACAATCTTATTTACTAGAATTTTATATTCTAGTGATGCCCATATAAGGCATGAAACCATATATATAATTATTATATATGAGTTATTAGCATCAAGAGTTAAGGACTAAACTCCTCCCGATTCTCAACACGACACTGCGTTTCGTGCGTGGGATGTCTCGCCGAAGCGAAATCCAAACAAGGAACCCCCCCGTTACACTACTCCTGACCGTATCGATTCTCGGGGCTCATTATGCCCTCAATGCAAGATGCATGTAACCCAAATGATTATTTTCCAATTTTAATTAATTAATATTCCCAATTCTCAACAGTACGCGGCGTTTTATGCCTGGGACGTCTCGCCGAAGCGAAATCCAAACAAGGAACCCCCCCCCCCCCCCCGTTACACTACTCCTAGCACTGTCGATCGTCGGGATAGGTGATATATATATAAATAATTATGAGCATTAACGGCTAAACTTATCCCCAAGTTCCAACATTACACTGCGGTTCGTGCGTGGGACGTCTCGCCGAGGCGAAATCCAAACAAGGAACCCTCTCGATACACTAATTCTGGCAATGTAGGTCGTTGAGGTCCATTATGCCTTGATACCCAAGTACAAACACAAGCAATAATAACCATCCAACCGAGCTATAACTCGAAGGACGCAGGCTCACATGCTATCATTTTTTAGCAGCCCATATACGTAGCAAACTGGGGCCACCTGGTGGGGTTCAACGACACCCAACTCGTGATCTACTCACGCACACAACGTCCCGGGAAGCGATCATAGCTCCGAACCGTCAAGTGAGAGCGACATATACCCACGAGCTCTCACCCCCAAAATAAATAAATGTATACATATATGTCATTTGCTGACCACCATGGACGACTATGACCTGGGGAATATCCACATCCTGCTTTTCTAGTCAGAATGCTCACTCTCTACGCACGAAACTTCCCAATGATAGCAAGGAGGGGGTATGCTTAACATGTATGTACACCATCATATAAGGTATACATACATCCCACATAATAAAGATATACCATTATATAAGGTATACTTGCACATCATTTCCATATTCATTATACGCCCTTAGGCGAAATAGATTTATATCATTATTTAGTATATCTCTCTCTTTTGATACACTAACCGTCAATTCTCGCACAATAACCCCACTTAGTATATGCTATACTAATTCTCGCTTGAAGCTCAAATGTCGCTTCTATTATAAATTGTCTCTCAATTCTATTTAAGTTAAGGATATTCTTTTATCCTAATGCACCTCAATTAGCATTTCTCACTGTGTGAGATCTCTCCCAATCGATCATCAATAAGGATACTTCTATATCCGTATACATATCAATCAACCATTTTCATTCCTCAAATACTAACCTCGATACTTAGAGGATTTTCCACCAAATTGATATAATCTTTTAGATTATCACTTTCTCAAAATCAATCACTAAAACTCCCTTACATTTTGATTTAGTCATTTATCACTATTTCTCTTATTTCCCAGATAAGAGAGATATCCCACCATCACATTTATTTATCAATTAGCCCCATATATCGTCTTATGATTCTAAAGTCAATAATCCCCTTATATAATCACTTAATCCTTTATGATACTCTGATTATGGAAGTCCATACATATAAACCCAAAGAGAAAGGGGATAACTTAAATTCTCAAACTTGAACCCAAAACAGGGGACCGGTCGACCGGTACCCAAACCGCGGTCGATCGCGTTTCTTAATTTTGCCAATAATCGAAGACAGTGTGCCCAATTCTGGAGGCGTGGTCGACCGGCCCTCTGTACCCGGTCGACCGACCCTACCAGGTACCACGGCCAAACTCCATTTTTACACAACTCCGACTTCTCAAAAAACCCCAATATAATCACATTTAACCACAAATCTTCAACCCAACCATATTCATAACATTAATATACCTCAAAAATTCAGCACAACTAATCTATAACTTTAAATCCATCCTAAACACATCAAATAAAAGATTTATCTCAAAAATCTAGGTTTTAACCTATTTATCCCAAATTTTTATAAATTTATCCACAAATCATGAAAAATGATACACAATAATTATTTAGCAAGTTTAATCACTTGCCTCTGGTTCTTAGGGTCTGAATCCGCCTCAAGATGGCCGGAAAAACCCACTTTTCTCCTCTTTTTCTTCTTACTTTCTCCTTTTCTCTCTCTTTCTCTCCTTCTTTCTAGGGTTTTCCTCTTTCTCTTAAGTGAGAATGACTTCTCACGTGGCTTTTAAGCCTTATCCCATAAGATGCACACTTTAAATGATAGTACACACTTTAAATGACTCAGTAACATTAATTCGAGTCAAACTGACTTAAACTATTTCGGAACCTAAACAGACCCCAAGTACAGTCATTTCGACTTTCTCGACCCTTCCGAAAACAATGGTACCCTCAGAATTGCCATTCGACACACTTTCTAACGACTCCAAATTTTGGACCTCAATTGCCAATTTAATTATTTCTCCAATAAAATATTATTTATTTCTCCCAAAATAAATAAATCATTGTCTCCAAAACCTCGGTTTGTTACATACTTGAGAATATAATCACTAAAGTTGACTGGTTAAAAACTCGATACGAAGTGTTGTTTCTACTAGACAAACATCGATTAAAGACTCGTTACCAAATACATAGTTACCATCGTCGAATTTCTCGGGCATTCAATAAGATGGTCAAAGATCGAAGAATCCAAAAACTTGATCAAGTGATCAAGGATATATTGTCACCCATATAAGTTCCATGAGGAATTTTTTTTCCAATTGGACGAGGTCATATCTAGTAAAGAATATCTTTTTAGAAAATCGTACTTTACCAACATCGATATTATCCCCACTTTAACCACCGCATATAGTGGTATGGGGATTTTATATCAACTTATCCATAAACTGGTGCTAGCAGGGTTTGAACACCTGATATATGGTGTCATGAACCATATGCCTTACTAGGGGTGCTTAAAATTCCTCGGTGTTAGAATAGTAAAAATCATTACATCTATGGACGTTTACTCATCCCGACGATGTGGTACGTAACTCTCTCTCTCTCTATATATATATATATATATATCCATCAAATCAACCATGATACCTGTTTATTACAATTTCCCCCCTAAGAAAGTCCAATGTCCTTATTGGGATGAAATCAACGATCACCCAATAAGTTGGTATGCTTATTCCAGTTGGATACTATCTCTGATACCTATATGTAACATCCCACTCTACCACCAACGATATTGTCATCACTTTAACCATCGCTATGGGAATATGGGGATTTTATTTCAATTCATATTCACAAATTGGTGCCAGCGGGAGTTGAACTCTTAATATGTGGTGTCATAAACCACACACCTCACCATTGGAGTTGTAAACATCATGGTGTTATAATTATTATGTCTAAAAGAAAAGAAGAAGAAAAAATAGCCCTCTTGGTTGATAACCCATAAATGGATGACTTAAATTAGGTCAAAAGAAAAAGAAAAAGACATATTAGAATCATGTAAATATTTATGTACTTGTTTATATATATATATATATATATATATGTGTGTGTGTGTGTGTGTGTGTGTGTGTTTTAGTTATAGAAATATTTAAAAACCAAACAAAAGGCTTACGATCATAAAATAAAAAATTCATAGATTAGGGGGTCACTTGACTTGGGCATTTTAACTCATATTTTGATCTTAATGCGATAAGTATTAATTATACCTTTTAATCTAAATAGTTTCAACTTTTAGTTATAGTTACATCAAGTTGTCCAATCAAACACAAACCTTTTCAATTGCAGTCAAATCAAACCATTTTACAATCAACTCATTTTTTAGGCATCAAAAGGAGTTGAAATCATCCGCATTAAGTGAAAATAAAAGGTAAAATCCCTCTAGAAACTTTATGAACTATGTTGACTTCGAATCGCTTAGAATGAGTATATATGCTCACTCGAACCTTTATCTGAGTGAATAATTCTAACAGTTTATACATTTAACCTTTGTTTATATTATTATCTACACATACTACATATACTACAATGCATATTGTACTTACATATACAACTAATTTAGTCTTATTTACTCTTTTACACTACAACGGCCTAATATAAATGTACACATATACATTTGAGATCGAAAGGGGCAAAATGAGTGCTTGTCATCCCCACTCTGTAACCTAGTCTGCAACTCTGACTTAAAGTTCATAAAAGCAAACTAAATGCCACACTGGTCTCCATAAAGTCTTACCCCGTATTTTTTTTTTTTGAGTAAAATAGATAGGTGAATCCATATTTTGTTTAAAGTGAACAAGGCAGTGTTCATGCATTTCTTTGAAAAACCCCTTATTTATACATCCACAGATGCTTAGAGGAAAACACCATTTGGGTATAGGTTCCCATAAATGCATATTTGTATATCTAATCAATCCGCATTTTTGGATTGATAAGTCCTCGTAGCCAAACACATTACTAATTTTTGAATGGCCATTATTTGGTTCTTCATAGGTGCCTTGTTACTGCAAACCAATAGATACTGCGTAGTTTATCCATATGAGAATGTGACAATCAACACTTGTTGACATTGCATTTTATGCTTATTTTCATTCCCATGAAAATCTATACTAACCGCAGATAGTTAAACCCATGTGCCCAGAGGTATAGAAAATCACTACATTGCATGCCAACATATGCAACCAATTATTTTTACGTCATATAAACATATCAATCCATATATTTTAATTCAAAAATTAAAAATCAATACGTGAGAGAAAAGTTAGGAGTTGCACCCATTAGCGATAAATTAAGATAAAGTAGACTTAGGTGGTACGAACATGTGTTGCGTAGACCAATAAATGCAACTATAACAAGAGGAAGATTGTTGGAAAAAGAAGGTAAAAGAGAAAGTGGCCGCCCTAAGATATTGTGGGAGGAAATTATTAGGAGAGATCATAAGGAATTAAACTTGAATGATAATATTGCATATAATAGAGTAGAATGGAAAAGGAGAATCCATGTGGCCGACCCCATATGATGGGATTAAGGCAAGGATGATGATGATGATGATGATATGAATTGATATAATTAATTAATAGATGCAACTAATATATATAAATAACTTAAATTTATGACCTCATAATATTGAATGTGTCATACTAATTTAACTTATTAAACCCACGGTCCTAATGTGATATTATTATTTATCATCCTTAAACCAATAGGTGATATAAAATTTTGAGTTCTCTCTTTTGATTAAATGAACAATAAATATTATTACGAGGTGTGACAATATGAAAGGCTTGTTATAATATTCTAAGTTGCTTTTTATCTTTGAAAATCAATAATTAAGATCTTACAAAAAAAATATTTAACTACCGATTTAGTTTCAATTATCAGACAATGAAAGAATTAATAATCAACACAATACAAGGATCTATAATGGGTAAAACATATGTGGAGGAAACATCCCACTTGTGGTTACTAAACCACGAAACTAAATCCACTAAATAATAAAGAGAATACAAGTATAACAAATATGAAGAAAATTTCAAGAAATTTTGAAAAATATACCTAAAATTGCAAGAAACACTCTGACGTAGGCTTCCTCGTTGATCTCTTTTCAGTAAGTCAACCAAAAAAATCTCCTAGAAATAAAAGCTCGTGGCCTTATGTGCTCGTGTTCATGAGATGTGTGTACGAGTGAGTGAAATCTATGCATCAAAACTACATGCATACTCACACACACTTATTACAAACGATTCCTAATCAAATTGCAATAATATAAACGAATAGATTATAAATACAAGTTCAAATACATCAGATTTAAAGTATCAATATGTGATAAGCTTAACAAATATATTTTATATTCTCATATACTATTTTTAATTTCATATCTCAACACTATATTTGTAGATAAAAAAATTTTCTTTAATATTTTATAAAAATAACCAATTTGTACAATACTTTTTTGACAAAAATAAATCTAAGTTCTTTCCAACAGATTTAAAAAGAAAAGTCGTTCAAAAACCGAATCTACAAGAATATACATTAAACCCAAAGTTTAAGATATGAAATTAGAATAAAGCACTAGATTGGAAAGATTTTCAAAATAAAGTTTTAAATCAAGTCAAAGCCAAAGTAAAATTAAATATGCATAAACAAAAAATCATTTAAAAGCATTGTGTGTTGCTGATTTTAATTTTTGAGATATGAAACAATATTAATATGAATAGTGTAAGTGAGAAAATGTAATATTTCCAGTTTCTCTCAACGTTTATTAAGTTAAGTACTAAGATTAACAAATCCTAGGTTATTTATCTCTAGAAGAGATAACCAGGAGGTTAAAGATGAAGATACACTCTCATAAACAACCCCTATAACTTTTATTCTCCTCATTTTTCTATCACACTCTCTATCTTTGATTTTGTATGAGACGAAACCCAAAGCTCTCTCTCCCTCCCTCTCTTCACTCTCTAAAACGAGGAAAAAATTTCCAGCCAAAAGACATAAGAGGCATTTTATAGTTGTTTATAGAATCCAAGAGTTACCGAAACCCTAAACCTTGAACTTGATAAGGAAAACCAAGAGTGTATCTTACCAAAACTAGAAAATGCTTGACAAAATTATCCAAACTTGAAAAAGAAAAATTAGTATGGACTTAGGCTATCCTAGGGAAGTCCTCCTAATTTGGGTATTTTAATATGCCCTTAAACTATTACCATATCCCGTTTTACCCCTAACCTACTTTTTTTATTTTGCTTCACCCCTAAAGTATACAACCGTTTTAAAATAGCCCTCCTACAAATTATGTTAAAAGTTGAATAGAAAATTTTAGAACCCACTATCTCCATCTCATTTTTCTTCTTCTTTCTCATTCTTCTCCACACACATAAAATACAAAATGTCAAATTATCAATCTCTTATTCTTATTCACACATTGTGAAACTATTTATCTCCTCCTTTTATACGCACATAAAACACACACAAACACACCATAATAAATCATGTGACTGGGGGTTGACCAACAAAAATAGAAAGTGGGTGTGTATGTTGAGGTGGTGATGTGATTTAGGCATAAACGGTCTTTATATTGTAGGTTGGGTAATAATATTTAGCACAAAGTTTGAGAGAGTTGGTTGCTTTGTAGCTGTATTAATCGAAAAGATGAATTGGGGCATTTGGTAGGTAATAAGACCCTTGGCTTGAGGACTTTGCATCAAACGCATGAAACATGGGAGATATAATAATTTGGTTTAAAATTGATAAACTCACTAGTATGAGGGCCTTAATCACTAAGAGAAAAAAAGCATATTGGCTAGATGTGGTGTCTTCACAAAGATCGGGCTTTAATATATCAATTGAAATTATAAACATTATTTTTTTTAGAAATATAAATAACAAATAGAAATACATATAGACACATATACATTGTTCTTATATATACACATATAATATATATGAAATAAGAGTAAATAATGCATTTGTATATAATAATGCCAAAACTCGCGTGAGGAGGACCTTCCATTCAGGTTATTTGGGCAAACATGGGAAATAAGTAATGTGTGAGACTTGTAAAGTTATGAGAGAGAGAGAGAGAGAGAGAGAGAGAGAGAGAGAGAGAGAGAGAGAGAGAGAGAGAGAGAGAGAGAGAGTTGTGTGTAGCATATGAAATGGGAGGATAAATGACAATTAAGGATCTAGAAAGAGTTTTGATTAATTTGTTAAGTTTTTTTAATGACGGGTGGAGAAGGAGCATTTTAAAACAATAATATACTTAAGTGGGTGCAACGCGATAAAGAATAATTTAAGGTGTCAAACGAGATGTGATATATAAGTTTGTTTTTATCTGATCTCGCTAGAGAGAGAGGTCGAAACAAATAAGGACTAACTTAGGGACCACTCCATATGGACCGATTTTTTTAAAATATAAAAAACTATTTTGAGTTGATTTTTTGTGTGGTAGTTAAACATCCAAGACCATACAAGCCCCAAATTCATCGAGTGTTAAACTCTCAAAATTAGGGGGTGATCCATTCTCCGACCCCTCAAAATTTCGATAAATTGTCGAGGCGTTAAAATACCTCAGTCTAACTCGACCTGACTTAGCTTTTGCTATTAATAAAGTTTGTTAATTTACAATCCTACTGAAGATCATTGGGTTGTTGTCAAATCAATACTTTAGTATCTTAAAGTCGCTATTGCTCGGAGGTCACACATCACTGACTCATCTATTACCCACTTATAAGCTTACCCTGAATTTGATTGGGCTGGATGTGTTGATGAGCACAAAAGCTACTGTAGGATATGCCATTTATCTTGGTTCAAACCTTAAATCATTGTCCTCTCTTAAGTAACAATAGTATCATGATCCTCCACCGAGTCTGAATACAAATCTCTAGTTAATGTTGGTACCAAAGTTACGTGGCTTCAATCATTATTGTTCAACATTATCCTTAAAATGCTCCTTATTTGATCATGTTTATATATATATATATATATATATATATATATTAAAGAGCATGTACATACCACCCGTGAAGACCTAGTTTTAAAAAATATTAATTTTGTGTCAATTTTTGTGGTATATTTAAACATTTTAGGGAAGCCTTACAAAAAATCGAATCAAAATAATTTTATTTTCTATTTTAAAAAATGGTCAAAATATGTCAGTTCTTAAGTTACTTAAAGTTGATATATTTTGATTCATTTTTTAAAATCGCAAAAATATTTATCGATTGATGAATGAGGGTTTTCTCCATAGGAAGCCAAAAATCTTTTGTCCGTCCGTCTCTCTTCTTTCTCCTGTTTGTGAGCTCCCTTGTTTGTTCATTTCCATTCTCTCAAACCTTCATCTTTTCTCCTAATTATTCTTCTCAACTCTCTCAAATCTCACCGTAGGTAGGGATTTACACCGTGGGATCCAAAAATGCATTATCCGTCTCTCTTCTCCATTTTAAAAACCAAAGAGCACCTTCCCTAACCCCATCTTCTTCGCACACAAACTCAATAAATCCCTCTTAGCAAAATAATTAGGCATAAATTCTTTCGATTTATCCCCTTAATTTAGAGGCTTTTATCACCTCGTAACATGTAAAATGTATTGATTTATCTCATATCCTTGTTACTAACATTTCCTATAGACTGCATCGAGTTTTGTGTGTTTTTTTTCCTTTTTACAGGTATTTTATACAACTGAAGAGAAGAGAAAACTCAGAACTAATAATCCAAGAAAGAAAGAAAGGAAGAAAAGTCAGAGGGAAAAATAGTAACTTTACATCTGGAGTTTGGATGAAGGACCAAAATAGGGGTGCAACCGGTACGGTACGGTCAGTAATGACCCCTTACCAATACCAAAACCACAATCTAAATGGTAAAATCATAGCGTACCAATTTACCGACCGGTACATCAAAACAAAAACCAAAACCAAACTGACCGATTTTTCGGTTTTTTGGTATTTTGGGGTTTTTTTAGTTTCGGTAATTTCGGTTTTAATTCGGGTTTTTTCCGGTACGGTACGGTTAGAACTGATTTTGCTTAATTTGTTTGGACTGTAAATCCTAATTTCGACATTTGAGACTGTGAAAATCTTTCAGAAAAATTGTTTTTACATCATTTTCTGTGATTTGTTGGAAAAAATCATTTACTAAAAATTCATTCTCAATGATACTTCTAACATAGTATAGTTTTTCAGTTTACAAAATAGTCATCAACACATCACAAAAACTAACGCAACATTGATCACAAACAGAACACAACATTGAACACAAACATATCCTCCACAAATCCTTAAACACATAATACAAGAGCAAAGGACACAAATGTTTGGTATTTTAGAAAAAATGCCTTCTTTCTCACAGTTACTTTGGTTAGTTTTGATTAGGGTTTGATATGGGTATACCATTTTTTCTCTGTCCATGGTACTAAAACGAAGTGAGAGGAAGATAGACAAAGGAGGCATTGGAAATCTGGTAGAGAAGAAAGAGGAGGCGTCGTTGATACCAGTTGTTCAAAATAAAATATTCACAGTTGTTCAAAATAACCGAAATGGATGAGCAACACTACTGTACTAACGATTGAGCAGTGGCACCAGTGTTAGGAAGGATTTTGTTGAGTAGGACGTGGGCGTGAGGTAGAGTCTAGAAAGAGGGTTTTGTATTATGTCATATGTGGATGTGGGTTACTTTAGGTTAGGTTATGTTAATAACTCACTAGTTGATTTGACCATGTAAAAAAAGAGCATGGGACAGTAAATGGGTTTTAATTGGGTTAGAAATCCTTGATATCGTGTTATAATCGGGTTATAACGGGCTGATTTTGGGTTAATTGCGTGCCAATTTTAGTCGGTATGGTAAATTTGGTAATTTTGGTATGGTAAATTTGGTACGATAAATCGGTACGGTAAATTGTTTTTTTATATCTAAAAACCAAAACCAACCATTTTTTGCAGTATTTTCGATTTTGGTAAAATCAGTTTTCGATATTTCATAATATGAAACCCAAACCATTTTTTTCGGACCAAAACGGTACGGTACAGTAAAAACCCGTACCGGTTGCACCCTAGACCAAAATGAAAATTTAAGACCTCGCATCTACAAGCGTATAGGAATAAACGACGTCCAAATTCGAATCTCGGATCATAAGTTATGAAGTTTCAAAGATGAGAGAAAATCACCACCAGAGTAGAGAGAAAAGGACCTTAAAACGATTTGGTCCAGAAGAGGTTGAGTTCCTGAATAAAATGCACAATCGGACCGATCTGGTTATCCCCAAAAACGATCCGATTCGGAAGCTTAAAATTTCCTGTATAGATTGAAAGGCCGGACCGATCCGATTTCAAGCAAAAAACAAACCGATCCAATATTCACCGAACAGAACCGATGGACCAGGACGGACCGGTCTGGGAGGCGAATTTCTATTTTATCTTTTTTAAAATTAGAGTTGTATCTAGCTCAAACTCTTGTAATTTCGTATAGTATTTATTCCAACTAATTCCCAAATATTAGGGAGTTCTCTTTTTGATTTTTTTAGAGAGCTTTTGCAACTACAAACCTTAGGTATTAAATTTTGCAATAATTATTCAAGTTTCAAGCTTTAATTCCATAATTTCTCCATTGCAAGTATTATTTATTTTATGCTTTTAATTGCTTTCATAGTTTAGCTTGATTAGTCATTAAATTTTCGGTTGCAAGTCGTATTTCCAAATTTCTTCTCAATTTTTCACGTAGTTATGAATTCATGCAAATTAGGTTTTATGTTCATGCTTAGTTTAATTATGTCCGGCTAAGTTTCCAGGGG
This sequence comes from Sambucus nigra, assembly GCA_949130495.1. Classification (NCBI taxonomy): domain Eukaryota; kingdom Viridiplantae; phylum Streptophyta; class Magnoliopsida; order Dipsacales; family Adoxaceae; genus Sambucus; species Sambucus nigra. The sequence continues at coordinate 315,192,169 of OX422215.1, read as the reverse complement.
TTGGAAAGCATGAACCTGACCCGATGTAGTTTACATGAATAGAAAATAGGTTTTGAATTAAATTTTGATTGAATCGTGTTGTGTGGAAATCACGACCGTCATAGGCCTTTTAACCTCCTTTACCCTAGGTAATCGGGGTGTTTAAGGATACGATGTGCGTGTTAGCTATGCAACATTGCTTTATTCTTACTTTTGATTATGTATGATGCGGGCTAGTACATTCATATATGTAATGCTTACGATTACTAAGGAATGGGTTTGATCAACTAACTAATTCAAAAGCTAGTATTCTATCCGGTAAATGTACTAGGGTCCGGGGATTGTATCATAACCTATCTTTCCCTTATTCATATTTACTTCACTGCAGTAGTTTATTTCTGTGCACTTAGTTTAGTCAGTAGTTTAAATTTCCTTCATTTTTAGTTAATAGTCATTCAGTTCACAATTAATCATCTTTTCAGTTTCTTTTCTCGAATAAGTCAGGGTTAGTCTTCTATTCCTACATCGTCACGAATTTTCGTCCTAGTTCCTTGTGGAGACGATTTCGACTTATCGACTTATTTCTTGAGCGACAGGCTTGCACTTGAGCCTATATAGCACGCACACTAGATACATATTTGTGGTCACGTCAAGTTTTTGGCACCGTTATCGGGGAATTAAGTAGACTTTAGGTTAGTAGATTCAATCCCAATTTTGATTCCAAAATTTAAAAAGCCAAAAAAAATAAAATAAAAATAAAAAAAATAGAAAAATAAAAGGCTAAAAAGAAATCATCTCTCGAAATCCCTTTCATGCAAAATCTAGAACAAACTCCTCAAAATACTCCAATTAGAATCCGCAAAAATCCATCATTGAGTACAATTCTAATAGTCCCCATACCCCTCGCGTTCCACAATTCTGAGTTCCACCTCCTACACCTCCAAACTCCATCACAAGTCACACTTCTAGAACACTGAGTGAGGATTTTGAGTCAATTGGAGAGAAAGCAATGTCAGATATCGACAGTTTCGGTACGGGTGAGGGAAACCCACCATATCGTCCCATGAAGGAATTGGTTTTTTCTCGTTCTGGCATTGAGTTTTCGATAATCAATGCAAACACGCCACCCAATAGTGGTGCGTTAAGGAATTAATTCTCCCTTAGCATTTTCGACCACCGTCATTCTCGACTTCTTCTGGACGACTTGAATTGGGCTTACCCATTTGCTATCCAAGATCGGGTAGATAATCCCGACATCTAATAATTTGATAATTTCCGCTCTAATAACTTATTTCATGGTTGGGTTTAGTCGCATTTGTATTTCCCTCGAGGGCTCCACGTCCTCCTCGAGGTGGATCTTGTGGGTACAAATAAGGGGACGTATACCCTTTAAATTCGCTATAGACCAACCAAAAGCACCTTTGTGCTTACTCAAAATTTCTACCAGCTTACCCTCTTGCTCTTTATCTAGGCTAGAGGAAACAACAACAGGGAATGTCTCATCCTCTCCTAAAAAAACATATTTCACATTAGAGGGTAGTTTCTTCAATTCGAGGGTAGAAAATTTCTCTTCGGAGGGGATCAATCATGACTCCCTCGGGGGTAGCTCCTCGAATCTAAAAACCCAAAGAACATCTCTTAATTCCTCTATCTATGCTCCCTTGTCCAATATGTCTTTCAATCCCTCGACCTCTCGCTCAAACTCAGTGTATGGGATCTCACTCTCATCACCTCTCACTAGGCATGCTTTTAAAGCATCCCTGCCCATGGTTCTCTCGACATGCTCTTATACTGCTTCCTCTATGAGGTCGATCGTATGAATTTCATCATCATCGCCCACTTGGTTAGCAACACTGAAGATGTTCGTCTTGAGGGTCATGTTCCCCAAAGTGAGCTGTATTTGCCCATTTCGTGTATTGATTAAGGCATTAGCCATAGCTAAGAATGGGCGGCCTAGAATAATGGGAACATGGTTGATAGAATGGATGGAGGGCTCCATGTCCCAAATGATAAAGTCTATCGAGAAGTAGAAAGTGTCCACTTGGACTATCACGTCCTCAATAATCCCTCGAGGCACCTTCACTGTGTTATCCACTAATTAGAGAATGATTCATGTGGGCTTAAGGTCACCCAACTCAAGTTGTCTATAAATGGAATAGGGAAGGATATTAACACTCACACCTAAGCCAATCAAGGCTTACTTAATTCGACGCTCTTCAATAACACATGAGATTGTGGGTGCACCCGAATCTTTAAACTTGGGTGCAAGGTCGTTAAGTAGAACGGAGCTCACATTCTGTGCTAGGAAGACATTCTTCTTCACCTTTAGCCATCTTTTCACAGTCAAAAGATCTTTAATGACCTTGGCATAGGTGGGAATTTGCTGGATGGCATCCAGGAATGGAAAATTTAGCTTCACTTGCTTAAGAACATCTAATACATCTGCACGAGAGGCTCCCTTTTAAGGCGGGGCCAATCGTTGATGGAACGGATCAGCGGTAGACAGTTTCACAATAACTTTGGGCTTGCTAACGTCTTCCTTATCACTGCATCTTTGCCCTTTTTTGTGCCAGGCGAAACCTCCTTATCTTTTGGCTTCTCGTGTGGGGGAGGTGATAAATCAATGACTCGCCCACTACGTATAGTGGTGATGACTTGGCATTGCTCTCGCTGATCGGAAGATGTAGAGCTAACATTGGCTTGACCTTGAGGATGTCTTTGTCCTTACGGTGAAAACTTGCCCTTATCTTGGACACTCAATGAATATTGCAACTTAGATATGCTCGTATGCATTTCAGTGAACATGCGCTCAAACTTGACATTAGTTGCATTTTGATATTGGATGAACTGGGTTAAGTTGTCATCAATAGTCCTCCGCGGTGGGGTAATATATGGACCTGGAGTTGGAGCTTGTATGTGTGCTTACATAGGTGGCGCTTGTTGAAATTGAGGAGGGGGTGGAGGTAAGGCAACATGTGAATGTGGATTCAACACAGCTTGTGGTTGCCCGTAGCTAAAATAAGAATGGTTTCTCCACGAAGGTTTATATGCGTTTTCGTGAGGGGCATTAAAATTTCCCTTAAACCCTCATATTGCTTCTACTTGCTCGATAATCATGGCTTTGTAAGCAGGTATCGTCGAACATTCCTTTGTTGAATGGATCGCTTCACAAATGGCGCACACCTTTTATTTCACATCACGGGTGGGTTCGATAGTTTCTTACAGACGTACCTTGCGTAGGTCTCTCATACTTTTCTTAAATTGGTCAAGTTGATGGTCAACTAAGGTATTATGATTCAATTGGTATAGACTGGATGCAGCAAGAGTGGTGGAGACTTGTCGAGGTCGATTTTGGGCATTAGGATCGGATGTGTCCTATGCTTGAGTAGTCTTAACGACATACTTAAGATGAGCCTCAACGTCACTCGCATCTAATTACCAAAATGGTCTTTCACACATTGTTTAAACAAGTTGTTTAGACGTTATAGTAAGCCCGTGATGGAAGAAAGAGATAAGGTGATGTTTCTCAAATCCATGATGGGGGCAAGCGTTAACCAACTCTTGGAATCGTTCCCAACACTTATCAAATTACTCGTGATCTTGTTGTCGAAAAGCTTGAATTTGAGCCTACACAAAGTTGGTTTTATGTTGTGGAAAGAACTTTAAAAGAAACTTAGATTGCATATCCTTCCATGATATGATAGATTTCGGTGGAAAAGACCAAAGCCAGGTCTTGAATTTATCCTTTAAGGAAAAAGGAAAAAGCTTTAGGCGAACGATATCTTGCGTGCAAGCTTGATCACTAAAGGTTTCGCATGCCTCTTCGAACTCTCGAATACGGAGATATGGTTTCTTCCAATTCATGCCGTGAAATAGTGGAAAATTTATATCATCCCATTACAAAAGTGGAAATGTCTTGCATTGTACGGATGTAGAATGCATCCAGGTATGACAATCCGCTGAGGAAATAAGAGTTCCTCCATGGGACAATACGGTGGGTTTCCCTCACCCGTATTGAAGCTACCGATTTCGAAATTACTCTCTCTCCAATTGACTCAGAATCCTCACTCAGTGTTCTAGAAGTGTGACTTATGATGGAGTTTGGAGGTGTAGGGGGTAAAACCCAGAATTGTGGAATGCGAGGGGTATATGGACTATTGGAATTGTACTCAACGATGCGATTTTCATGGATTCTTATTTGAGTATTTTAAGGAGTTTGTTCTGGATTGCATGAAAGGGGTTTGAGAGATGATTTCTTTTTGGCTTTTTATTTTTCTAAATTTTTATGGATTTTTTATTTTTTATTTATTTTTGGGGCTTTTTAAATTTTGGAATCAAATTTGGGATTGAATCTACTAACCTAAAGTCTACCTAATTCCGCGACAACGACGCCAAAAACTTGACGCGACCACAAAATTTGGGAAGAAATTTTGGAAACATGACCCTTGAGATGAACATATTCAATATTTCTAACCAAGTGGGTGACGAAGATGAAATCCATACAGTTGACCTCATAGAGGAGGTAGTAGAAGACCACATCAAGAGAACCATGGGTGGGGACGCTTTAGAAGCATGCCTAGTGAGAGGTGATTTGAGTGAGATCCCATACACTGAGTTTGAGCGAGAGGCCGAGGAGTTAAAAGCCATATTAGATGAGGGAGTGTCGATAGAGGAATTGAGAGATGTTCATTGGGTTTCTAAATTCGAGGAGCTACCACCTGGGGAGTCATGCTTGATCCCATCCGAAGAGAAATTCCCTACCCTCAAATTGAAGAAACTACCCTCTGATGTGAAATATGATTTTTTAGGAGAGGATGAGACATTCCCTATTGTTATCTCCTCTAGCCTAGATAAAGAGAAAGATGGTAACCTTATGGAAATTTTAAGGAATCACATATGTGCTTTTGGTTGGTCTATAGCAGATTTGAAGGTATAAGTCCCCTGATTTGTTCCCACAAGATCCACCTCTAGGAGGACGTGAAGCCCTCGAGGGAAATGCAAAGAGGACTAAACCCAACCATGAAAGGAGTTGTTAGAGCATAAATTATCAAATTGTTAGATGCCGGGATTATCGACCCAATCTCGAATATCAAATGGGTAAGCCCAATTCAAGTCGTCCCAAAGAAGTTGGGAATGACGGTGGTCGAAAATGCTAAAGGGAGAATTAATTCCTCAACGCACCACCACTAGGTGGCGTGTTTACATTGATTATCGAAAACTCAATGTCGGAATAAGAAAAGACCATTTTCTCTTGCCATTTATCGATCAAATGCTTAAACGCGTAGCGGGTCACCCATATTATTGCTTCCTTGATGGTTATTTCGAATATAACTGAGGTAGACATACTTGATCAAGAAAAGATGATTTTTACATGTCCATTTATCACGTTTGCCTACAAACGTATGCCTTTTGGATTGTGCAATGCACCCGCAACGTTTTAACAGTGCATACTAAGTCTCTTTAGCGACACGGTAGAGAAGACTTGAGGTTTTCATGGACGATTTCAGAGTTTTTAGCCCCTCTTTTGACCAATGTTTAGCGAATCTTGAGAAAGTATTATCCTGGTGCGTGGAAAAGAACTTAGTCCTCAATTGGGAAAAATGCCACTTCATAGTTACCGAGGGCATAGTTCTTGGCCACATAGTCTCATCTAAAGGCATAGAAGTTGACCGAGCAAAAATAGATGTCATAGATGAGCTTCCCCTGCCTAAATCACTAAAGGATGTGCGTTCCTTCTTGGTCCACACAGGATTTTATAGAAGGTTATCAAGGATTTTAACGCCATCGCTAGGCCCTTAAGTAACCTCCTTATGAAGGATGCACCCTTTGATTGGAATGACGCATGCCAAGAGGCCTTTGATAAATTGAAAAGCATGTTAATTTCTGCCCCCATCATGCAAGCTTCGAATTGGTCTCTTCCATTTTAGCTTATGTGTGATGCTAGTGATTACACGATATGGGCTGTTTTGAGGCAAAGAAAGGATAAGAAAGCTCATGTCATTTATTACGCTAGCCGGACGCTAATTGGGCCTCAACTTAACTACTCCACCAAGGAGAAAGAGTTACTAGCGGTTGTTTTTGCTTTAGACAAATTCCTCCCATACCTTGTTGGGTCGCCCATCACATGCCTTACCAGCCACGTGACCCTGCAATATCTCCTTACTAAGAAAGACGCAAACTCGCGCCTCATAAGGTGGATCCTACTCCTACAAGAGTTCAATCTCTCTATAAAAGATAAGAAAAGGGTAAAAAAATGTAGTCGTCGACCATTTGTCAGGGCTCTCGTCAGACGTGCCTAGTGATCCAAAACCCATAGATGAGTATTTTTCAGATGAGCAACTCTTTGCTACTTTTTCCCTACCTTGGTTTGAGGATATTGTTAATTATCTTGTCACGGGAGTCGTTCCTCCCAGATGGACACCGCAAGAGAAAAAGAAATTCATCACATGGTCCCACATATTTTTCTATGACGACCCATTCTTATTTAAATATTGTGCAGACCAGCTCCTCTGAAGATGTGTTCCAGATGAGGAAATTCAAAGTGTAATCATATTTTATCATACGAAAGCTTGTGGAGGCCACTTCTCCAAGAATAAGGCAGCCACTAAAATCCTATAAAGTTGTCTTTGTTGGTCCACAATGTTCCGAGATGTGAACGCCTATTACAAATCTTGCGATAGATGCCAAATGATAAGAGCTATTACCCGTTGCGACATGATGCCACTAACCTCTATACTCATCATTGAGTTATTTGATTGTTGGGGTATTGACTTTACGGGACCATTCCCTCCCTACTTCGATTTTTTATACATCCTCGTTGCGATAGACTATGTCTCCAAATGGGTAGAGAAAATAGATACCAAGACGAATGACAATAAAGTGGTGGTAAAGTTCTTACAATAACACATACTCTCTTGCTTCGATGCTTCGAAGGCGATCATAAGTGATAACGGCACGTATTTTTGTAATAGGCCATTTGAAAAGTTAATGAGAAAGTATGGGATCATCCACAAGGTTGGAACGACTTATCACCCCCAAACAAGTGGACAAGCTGAGTTAGCAAATCGTGAGATCAAAATCATCCTTAAAAAGATCGTTGATCCTACTCGAAAAGATTGGTCGCTTCGATTAAATAATGAGCTATGGGCTTACCGTACCACCTAAAAGAACCCCCCCTCGAGATGTCCCCATTTCATTTTATCTATGGCAAGCCTTTCCATCTCCCCGTGGAGCTATAGCACAAAGCCTATTGGGCCATCAAGAGGTTGAACTACAATATACATAAAGCCGGTAAAGCTCACAAGCTTTAATTGAATGAGTTAGAAGAGATGCGCAATGACGTATATAAGAATGCTAAAATTTTAAAAGAACGAATGAAACTTGATCATGACAAGATAATTCGATGCAAAGAGTTTCATCCTGGATAAAAAGTGCTTCTCTACAACTCTCGATTACACTTGTTTCCCAGCAAGTTGCGTTCAAGGTGGACGGGTCCATTTGTGGTTAGAGAAGTATTCCCCCACGGAGCTATAGAGTTGGAAGATTCAAAAGGGGGAAATACTTTCAAGGTAAATGTCCAACGTCTCAAACCATACTTTGATGCGTGCGTCAAAGAAACCGACACCATTTAGTTGTCGAACCCCGTTTATGTGGACTGATTGAGAAGTATGAGAAGGTCGTCGCACCCCCGACGTGTATGGGGAGATTCTTGTGTATAGTAAATGTGAATCGATTAGGTTAATTAGAGTCAGTAGGTATAGGTGCAGGAGAACATACATCAAGAGGGGGTTAAGGTTTCTAAATCAAGCAATGGGAGATTTTAGGTCAATCATGTGTAGGTAAAGTTGTGAGAACATCCAGAAATTGAGAGAGAATAGTGAATTCTGCAAACAAGGGAAGCAAAAAGTCTTGAGGAACCATATCGGTCCACTCCTGGCACCCGAATCGGTCGTGATATGCATAAATCAAATATAAAAAAGGATCGGATCTGTCCGGTCCTGGGATCCGGTTCGGTCTGACGTTTTCAATTTCTTACCCCTTCCCAAGATTCACCCCCCATTCCCCCAATCCATATTCTTCTCTCCATATCCGTCCTTACCCTCTTCCCCATACATTTTCCCTCTAAAATCCACCCCCATTTCCCTCCAAAAGCCACCCTTTCCCCTAACCAAACAACTATAGATACACCTCATTCTCTCCCATTTCACCACCACTCCATTCACCCAACTCTCTCACTCTTTCTTCCATATTCTAACTCAAACCCACTTCATTACCACATGGAAAATAGGGCCCTCCCAGAAAAATACACCTCCGTCGAGGTTCTTGACGACGGAAACGGGGCATTTCGATCACGCTAAGAGCAAATTTGGCAAGAGCATTTTTTAGCCATACACGAAAACTACACGTGGAGCGCCAAGTGCGCTGAAATGAGTTGCCCCACTTCGTCACCAGCCTCTTCCTTTCGAGAGGGTGGTGACGTTTTTTTAACGAGCTCCACGGGGCGGTGTGGGAAACCGAGGTGAGTGCCTTCTACGGTTCACTCGTCCGCACCACCGAATTCACTTCCCAAGCATATGTCGACATTACTCCCATCCCATTCTTTTTGGACATTCTGATCCGAAAGTTAGCGAAAAAAGGGGTCCCGAGCCCAGCCCAATTTACATATCCCAACAATCTCGCTCCCCTCATGAAAGCCACATGCATGTCTCGCATCGCACCCGACGAGCATTGGGGTTTCGAGATATTCCCGGTGGGCCGGATGAATAACAAGGCCCACATAACTTTCCAAATAGTGTGCGCAAATATCCTTTAAACCTCAAATGACTCCGAAATGCGCCCACGTTAAGATACCCTTATTTATCACCTATTCGACCCCACTACCCCTATCCAACTGGCCTGCACTCTCTACAAAGACATAAACTATGTGACCTTGGATAAGAAGGGTACAACCCCTCTCCCATATGCCTGGATCATCACTTCTATTTTAGCCGATGCTGGCATTGTTCCTCCCCAAACCTTCACTTGCCTTCCCAATCCTTATGGGCAGGGCACATGCACAAAAAGTGAGCGGCAAAAGGAGGCCATCCGGGCACTGAGGGAGGAAGATGAATCAAATGATGACGACTCAGATGAAGATGAGTACGACGACGAGAAAGAGGAGGCTGGGGCTACTGATGTTGAGATGGGCGAGGGAGAATAAGATGAGTATGATGAGGATGAAGATTCTGATTTTGAGCTTCCAGGAGCAGATTTGGATCGTCGCATCACCGCGCTCGAATCGCGCTTCGACTAGTTCATCAATGAATACCGCACTGACCATGATGTAGATCGGCGGGCCTACCAGCGCGACACTAGTACGATGCATCGCCTTCAGGCAAAGCTATATCATATGACCATGGGTGCGCCACCACCGAGCTACTTCTACTAACCATATGACCCGAATGCTCCCAACTCTTCTCACCCCCCCCCCCCCCCAGTAGCATGTTTGAGTGGTTGTTTGATGTATTTTCTTCCATTTTGCTATTTATACATTCCTCCACTTTGAATATATAATGGAAGAATTTGCTTACCTATCCTCATATTCTCATACCTGCTTTTTTATTCTTGCATTTTGTCCTTTGTTCCTTTTTATGCATTCTCTCTTAAATTTTGATTTTAGTCCTTTTTCATAGGGACTTTACAGGGGGGGGGGGGGGGGTACGCATGCGCTTCAAAAATTTCCAACTAATTTCCAAACATTAGGGAGTTCTCTTTTTAATTTTTTAGAGAGCTTTTGCAACTAAGAACCCTAGGTTTTAAATTCTGCAGCAATTATTCAAGTTTCAAGCTTTAATTTTAGAATTTCTTCATTGCAAGTATTATTTATTTTCTGCTTTTAATTGCTTTCACAGTTTATCTTGATTAGTCATTAAATTTTAGGTTACAAGTCTTATTTCCAAGTTTCTTCCCAAATTTCCATGTAATTATGAATTCATGCAAATTAGGTCTTGTGTTCATGCTTAGTTTAATTATGTCTGGCTAAGTTTCCAAGGGTTAGGATGCATGAACCCAACCCGATGTAGTTTACATGAATAGAAAATAAGTTTTGAATTAAATTTTGATCGAATCATGTTATGTAGCAATCACGACCGTCGTAGGCCTTTTAACCTCGTTTGCCCTAGGCAACCGGGGTGTTTAAGGATGCGATGTGCGTGTTAGCTATGAAGCACCGCTTTATTCTTACTTTTGATTACGTATGATGCGGTCTAGTACATTCATATATGTAATGCTTACGATTACTAAAGACTGGGTTTGACCAACTAACTAATTTAAAAGCTAGTATTCTATCCGGTAAATGTACTAGGGTTTGGGGGATTGTATCCTAACCTATCTTTCCCTTATTCATATTTACTTCACTACAGTAGTTTATTTTTATGCACTTAGTTTAGTCAGTAGTTTAAATTTCCTTTACTTTTAGTTAATAGTCATTCAGTTCACAATTAATCATCTTTTCAGTTTCTTTTCTTGAATCAGTTAGCGTTAATCTTCTATTTTTATGTCGTCATGGATTTTCGTCCTAGTTCCCTATGGAGACGATTCCGACTTATCGGATTATTACTTGAGCCTATATAGCACGCACACTATATACAAATTTGTGGTCGCGTCACAAAACGCCCCTCTGCCTCTATTACACCTCCCCTTCCCCTCTCATCTTCTTAGCAAGTAAACTCTCTCCACCATCTCTTCCTCGTTTCAATTAACAAATAAGGGTTTCTCCCTTTTTATTATTATTTTTTTATTTTTAGGGCAAAATTTGCAGACTAATCCCTCTTTTCATCGTTCTAGGTCAAATTTTGTTAACGAATTAGGCTTTCTCGCTTATCTCCTTTAAAGTTTTTCATGTTTAGCTCAAATTTTGTAGACAACCCTACATATTTATTGCAAATTAGGATTTATTACTTATTTATTTTTTAATTTTCCAAGTAATATTGGTGTTGCTTTGGTTATAATGAAATCAGTTTTTTTTAGCTCGTGGATAAGATCATGTGATATGGGTTTCCGATATGGTTAAATTTTCTTATTATATCGGTTATATGGGATATTGGTGTATGTGGTATATTGTTTTCATGTGAAATTCACCTTTTTTCTTTTTATACATATATTAGCATGCAACCCCGCGCGATGTGCATGCGGTGTGTAACATGTATAATTTTTATGTAGAATTTGAGTAATGTGTTTGATTCATGTCTTAAATATAAAAAATTGTTTATCAAATGGAAAATTTACTTAATAGAAGTTTAATAAACTCATTCAATATATTTTTTACAAACATACACGAAAGGTAACCCTCTTTTGGATTTGCGATGCAACAAAAGAAATGAAAAAGAATAATACCATATTTGAGTGATAATTATAATAGGCTCGCACACTATATAAAACGATGCAAGTTTTTATTCTAAGAACTACGAGTGATTTTAAGATATCTTCTCATAAATACAAAGCTTCTTATGTTGTTGTCTTTTGATAATGGCACACCCATTGTTCATGACTTTTTGTTGAAAGAACCAAAAAGTCCATAAAAAATTTGGAAGTCATATGATAATGCTCACAAACTTGACAAAATACTCAGGTTACTCACATACTGCTATAACTTGCAACCATTTTGAGACATAAATGTTTTCAATTATTTAGATTAATTATTTCATGTGTAATAATTCTCAAACTTAAAACTGCAATATCTATCCGCTTATTTAATGATCGTACCCATTCTTATTATGTATGGCCAATTCAACACGAATATATTAAATTCTCAATATAAGAGAGAATTATATTAACCATCAATAACAGTCCCACATGATGTAGAATGAAATCATTTGGATTAATAAAGAGTGAAATTAGTCAAAACAACAACAAGAACACTTTGAAATACAAAAGAATCAACTTGCAGAAAAAGGAAGAAAGAATTAACCGCTTTGTTAGGTTTTAATAACATATTGACTGACACCTCTTAACACTTCATATATAACATCCATAATAACTAATGAAAAAGTTGTTGAGACATATAACATGTTTAAAAATCCAATGCAAAACTTGGGGTAGAGGGTAGATCGTCTTAGAGGTATTATAGGTGGGGTGGGGGTAGATATAAGAACAGTTTAGAGAAGGGTAAGATGAGGAGGTTCACAACCTTATAGTGAGTGGGTCGAGAGGCAAATGTGAAAGTTAGAAAATTAAAAGGTAGGGAGTGAATACATATTGTATTAATGGGCTAATTCATTATTTATACCAGTATCAATTCATTTATATTGAGTTGATTTATAATAATCAGGATGTCACGTGGCATGTAAGTTTGGCTTTTATAGATTAATATAGATTTATATATTTATGTTTTGAATTTGACTTTGAATTTTATTTTTTTGCTAAGATCACGTGATTTGGATTTTCTTATTATTTTGTATATCTATTTGTGTATGTTGGAGATTGGTGTTTCATATTATCAGCCATGTGTTTGAGTTAGATGCGTTTATTGAAACCACAAAAGATTTTTTTTTTGAAATATCATAGTTGAATTCTAGGTCTTATTGCTAAATTTTGGGACTGAGTTTGTTTATCTTACATTGGGTTGTGTCGATTTTATTGGTCTGTTGTACTATTGTCGCTCCTTTTGTTATAGCGAGATCACAATTTTGTGTTTTGTATTTGGATTAGTTTGCGTTGAGATTGTTTGATTTTGGTTTCATCAGGGTTAAGTTTTCTTATATCTTATGTATAATTATTTTATAACTTGAAAAATGGTGTTTGTGGAAGCCATTCTTCCTATGATATTTAGTTTAATTTATTAGATTATGTGTGTAAATATCGACCTCGAAGGCATTTTGTTAATCATCTTCCCATATGATCTTTTTGTTGTTAATGCGGGAAACTTTGAACTCCTATAGCTCGTTTTTTGTGGTTGTGGTGCACTTGATTATTGCCCTTTTTGTATAATTGATAGGGGCATTGTAAATTTATGACCTATTATAATATGTATTTTGAAAATAGTACAACACACATTTTATTTATAATTTTAGTCCCTATTTTTTTAATAAAGCTGCTGGCGCGGACTCACGTCCATAAAACGTCAATCAATCACAGCATGCCACGTCGGTTTATAATATGAAAATAGGGAGTAAAAATGAAAACCAAATCTTTGTTGTCCTATATCCATAATTGATATTATTTTAGCCCTTAAAAATATATAAACTATAATTGTATAATAGAAAAATCAATTTGTGTTTGAAATAACTGCGATCGATTCCCGCCATTGAACGATATATTAGTTTTAAAGTGATTTATTTTGTGAGACTTTCGTAAAATATTTAAGGGAGCTTGACAAATAAGTCCTCTTTACATAATATATTTCTTAATAGGTTATATTATAGGATTTTTTTTTTCCAATAGGTCATGTTTATACATATAGTGAATATTCAATGTATGTTTACAAATAAGAACTATTGAATCAATTTTTTTTTTATAAGACCTATTAAAACAAAAAAAATGATAAAATTTATTGACTACATATTTAATAAAGAATAATGATACATACATCTATTCTTAGTACCAATCAAGTACCAAATGTATTTTAAATGATTGTATAAAAGTGTAGGTCCCATATATTAAAGTGTAGATTCCATAATAGTACAATGCATTTAAAACACAATTGATACTGAATTGATATTAAAAGTTGGTGTTTGTAGCATTACACTAATCGGTAAAAAAAAAAAAACATTATTAAAATATATCACACACAAATACACGCAAAACAAACAAAAAAAAGTCTTCGTTCCACCTTGTAGCAGGCTCGTGCCGTATAAACAAACTCAATATTGGTCCAATGGAATTACCCTTTCCCACACCCACACGGACCAACACCAACCCAGAGAAATGTGGTTGTCTAGCTTGAAAGTGGTGAACCCTCTCCCGCCGGTGGCCGACCCAAAATCATCTCTTTTCAAAGCACCCAATGTTCCAATGGTCCTTCCCATTCAGGTTCAATCTCATAAACCCAAAACCCCATTACATTTTTTATAATCCCCACAGGATATACATGTTTATCAACACACACACACACACTATGGTGAAGTTATTAAGTTGGCACTAAATGAAAAAAAATGCTTATAATGCGCAGCTAGTTTGACTTGTGCACACCATCACTTATCAAGTTTTAGTCTCTGATATTTTTTAGAAAATCCCAGTGTGGGTTTTGCTCTAAAGAACTTTTTTTGGGTCATAGCAACCAACAATCCCAGCCTAACCCTAAATGTTGTATTTCTTTTGTTTTCTTGTTAAGTGGGTTGTTTGGTTTGAGTTTTTGTGATTCCTTTAAATTCACATATAACGGTTTTAAGAAATTGGCATCTTATGGTGTTGTTTGTTTTTAACTCTTTTAAGTATGAATTTGAACCATTCAGATATAAGAGGTAATAAAAAGTGTTTGTTTTTATAAATGATTAAGAGGGTAACAACTATATTTGACTCTTAATGATTAAAAGGTAAAAGGTACAATTACATCTGAAGTTTCAGATTTCAGATTCAGATGAAAAAACAAACTCAACCTATGATTCAAAAACCATATATCCCCTCCATCCCAAATTAATAGTTGCAATTCAAGTTTTGTATTTTCCAAATTTATCCTCCAAAAGATACGGATACCATTGAATGCAAGTCATGCACTTGGATCATTGTTCTTATAAGTATTGTTCGGTTGGGTAACTTTGTAACATGACCTAATTTATATACTGGTTTTTGAAATGTGACTTCTAATTTGGGACGAATGAAAAGGAAACCACGACTACTAATTTGTGAAACAAGGAGTATGTGTTTACGCCCATTTGGATTTCAGTGAAGCAAAAAAAACTTGAACCCAACCAAACCACTACTTAATGGATTTGACACTTGCATGACTAAATCTTGTCTAGTGGTGACATGTCATTATGGTGCAAACACTATATTAAATCACATTATCGTTCACTAGATAATTTGATTACAATTTCAAAATAAACGCACGTCCTTTGTGGGTTTACCAAAGCATAGTAATTAGAAGCTGTCTCACATTAAGTGACTAGTGTGGGGTGCGAGCGCAAGACCAGAGAAATTAAAATTCATGACACTTAGAGCAGCCCCAGTGTCTATTGTATTATACAAGTAGAATTATATGATATAAATATTACATTATTTTATGTCTTTTCATGATTAAAGAGTGAAATTGAGTGTGTATTTTGTATTATAGATATAAAGTAAAATAATGGAAACTTATATTTTTTAGCAGACAAAGTTTCAACTATGGTGGTTAATGTCTCAAACAACCAATTGGTTCTCGCCCCACATTTATTTAACACAATGTTGCGACGCTCCACATTTATTTAAAATAACGTTACCAGATACTCTATCCTTCCAAGTACTGTGTTCCAGATCTCGTGTACCATTTTAGGGTATTTTAACGTCCCAGATTTCTTGTTGTGCACTTTTGTTTCAAAGTGAAGAAGAGAATAACAAAGAAAAATGAAAAAAATGGCATATATGTTACAATGTTCTATCGATTTGTTCTATCCCGAGCTAATCTAGTAGGTATTGTAGTACCAAGTGCCTAAATAAATAAATAAAACTAATTTAAAGAAAAGACGAGTATGTGTGTGTTTAAATGTACAACGTATAAATATATACACTTATGTTATGTGGTGTACAAAATGATCCAAATAATAATTCTGTGTGAACCATGAATAGCAACAACGTCCCAGCTAAGCTTACCTCCAGCGTACTACATTCTAGGCATAGTAGTCTGCCATGTTACCCTTACTACGTCACAAATAATATTGATATTACACACTTTTATAAATCATTTAAATCATTACACAGGCTACACATGACATACGCCAAATCTCATACTCCTCTTCGTCCCATATTAATAGTTCCGATTTAAAAACGTCGATTTTTAAGAATACACTCGATCGGAATATGTCTACTATCATGGGACTTAGTTTGTTGATGACGTTCAAAAAAAGGAAAGTGAACTCTTCATTTTAGACATCGCAAAAAGGAAAGTTAGACTATTAATTTGGGATGAAAGGAATTACAACACATGAAGCAATTTCACTTAGCATGTCATGTCGTTCAGCAACATAATTTGTTATTTTATGAATATACAAATCAGTTTGTGATTAAAAAATCATGATGCTTGAATTACACTTGATTTGGCATTCAAATTGTCAATTGGGTGGCGGATTAAGGCACTAAGTGATGCAGGAGCATAGGGATATAATCGCCTTTTTAGCATTTATTCTTATTTTTTCCTTGTTATTCTCTTAGTATAAATAGCTATTGAGCCCCTCATTGTATCACTTTTGACCATTTGATATTGAGAAATTAGAGAGAGAAATAATAAGTCATCGTACATTTTCCATGTTGTTGTGTATTTAACTTCTTTTTTTACGCTTCCGCACCCAAATTTGCATTAATTGGTATCAGAGCGAGGTTTGTTCTTGGATCGATCATGTTTATTGAAGATTGGGACTCAAATTGGATTCACCCGAATGAATTTCGACCAAACCCTAATACCCTAACCGAAACCCTAAATCTACCGTGGCTGTCCCTACCCTACCGCAATCCACAGGAACCCTCCCTACCAACCCTAGACAACCCAACCCATTGTCGAAAATCCTTGTTGAGCCCTCCGAAACCTGCGCCGCTACTCCTGGTTGGCAGAAACCCGTCGGAAACATACCTGAAATGACCGCCTACCCCAAGCGGCAACTGCCAGAGCAAGAACCAGGTCAAGCGTCCCAAGCCGTGACCCAAGAAATATCGCCAGGGTGCGCTGAGGCTCTAGGAGTTGCTGCAGAAGATCCCGGCAAAAAAAAATGCTGAACCACATCCGATAACGTCGAAATGCCTCCCAAGGTCAACCCTATCCAACTGTGATGCTGTCAGCCACAAGAATCAAGCAATTCAGCCCCAATATGGATCCAAATCAACCGTAACCCCAGTTGAAGACTCCAAATTAGAAATTAAACCCAAGAATGACTCCAATTCAAACCCTAGCCAATTTCCCTAACACAAAATCAATTCCAAATCATCTTTAGCTCCTTCCTGAGAAACTCTAACTCTTATGCCTCCTAAAAACCCCTATTCCATATACAAAGGGTGCGCCTCTTTGGGCATCTTGCCCATCCCACTCAATGTGCCCTTAGCCGCCGCACAATCTATTTGCCGTCAACGCGACTTTTTTTGCCATTCTCAAGCAAGGCTCGTCGATGTCTCCATCGCCTATACTCGTACCGTTATGATTACGACTTCGGTGAATACCCAGTCACCTCTTCCTAGTGATGACACATGGATTCGAACGAGCATTTTTTTTACTCGTTGCACCTTGAAGGGTAAGTTATGCACGGTGATCATAGACGGGGGAGCTAGTGATAACTTGATGCACAAGAAATGGTAGATAAACTAAAGCTTCCCACAGCGTTATTGGCCACACTGTGCCGTATTGGGTGGTTGGGGTAGCGCAGCCACACTTACCCTAGGTGGCAGTGTCAAGTGGCTTTCTCCATTGGAGACTATCATGACGAGGTTTTATGCATCGTTGTTGACATGAGGGTATGCCACTTATTTTTGGGGAGGGCATGGCAGTTTGATCATAGTAGTATGCATGATGGTTGAGCCAACACTTACTCTTTTACACATGGACGGCGAAACTTTCTTTTTCGTCCCATGCGGCCGTTTTTGATGACTCGACCCTCGGCCCTACTAGTTTCGCATGAGGAGTTAACCCACGAGACCGCGAAGACGCGAATGTGCTATGTTCTTATTAACCCCATCACTACTACTGAGGTATTCGTTCCGACGTGTGTTCAGCGTTTATTGGATTCTTATAGTGATGTGTGCAGTCTCCCAAATGAACTTCCTCCTCTCCGGGATATACAGCATGCGATTGACTTTATCCCTGGGGCGCAGCTTCCTAATCTTCCCCACTATCGCATGTTGCCTACAGAGACCATGCGGAGTTACAGAGGCAGGTCACCGAGTTGTGTTACCAGGGGTATATACGGGAGAGCATGTCTCCTTGTGCGGTCCCCGCACTTTTAGCACCCAAGAAGGACGGGAGTTGGCGTATGTGAGTGGATAGCCGCGCCATTAATAAAATCACGGTAAAGTATCGGTTCCCAATTTCCTAGCTTGAGGATATGTTGGATCAACTCCATGGATCGACGATATTCTCCAAGCTAGACTTGAAGAGTGGTTACCACCAGTTACATATGAGACCGAGTGATGAATGGAAGACAGCCTTTAAAATCAAGTATGGAATTTACGAGTGGACTGTGATGCCTTTTGGTCTATCCAACGCCCCATCCACATTCATGAGGGTGATGACTTAGATTTTGCGCCCATGCTTGGGCAAGTTCATTGTGGTATATTTTGATGATATCTTGATTTATAGCCGGTTCGAGGAGGAGCACTTACGACATGTGACTCAGGTCCTGGAGGTTTTACGAGCCGAACGCTTTTTCCTCACGTTAAAAAAGTGTGCTTTTATGGTTCCATCAGTCTTTCTTGGGATATGTAGTATCGGGAGATGGCGTTCGAGTGGACGACGCCAAGATTTAGGCGATCGTGGATTGGCCCACCCCCACTTCGGTGACTCAGGTTCGCAGTTTTCATGGACTTGCTAGGCTCTATTAACGTTTCATAGCGGGGTTTAACACCGTCATGGCTCCACTCACGGATTTGATGGGCACTTCTTCGATAGACGAGTTCAGGTGGACTGAGGAAGTTGATCGGGCCTTCACACGTATCATGGAATTGATGATGACTGCTCCTATCCTTTCCTTGTCGAATTTTGATCAGTTGTTTGAGCTGCCTTGTGATGCTTGCAAGACAGGGGTGGGCGCTGTCTTGAGTCAGAATGGGAAGCCCATTGCGTTTTTTAGCCAAAAATTGATGGGAGCAGCCTTGCACTATTCTACCTATGACTTGGAGTTCTATGCGGTTGTGAAAGCCGTAAAGTTTTGGTCACCCTACCTCCTACATAAGGATTTTGTGATCAACTCGGAGCATGAGGCCTTGCGATTCCTCCATGGCCAGCGGTGTGTTAGTGGCCGATACGCCAAGTGGACAGCCTATCTTCAGCGTTATATCTTCCACCTTCAGTACAAGCCTGTGAAGGAGAACATGGTAACGGATGCACTTAGTTGGCGTGCTCATGCATTAGTGACCTTGCGGAGTCAGGTTTTTGGGTTCGATGAGATTCGAGATCTCTACCCGACCGATGTGGAGCTAGGGCCCATTTATGCCGCATGCTAGCAGGTCAATGGAGCATCAGGCGATTACTTATTACAGGATGGGTTTTTACATCGGGGGACAACTTTGTGTATTCCTTCGTCCTCCTTGCGGGAGAAGATTTATTTTGAGGTTCATGGAGGTGGTTTAGCATGTCTCGTAGGACAGGCTCGCACCCATGCATTGTTAGGAGACCGATTTTATTGGCCAACCATGAGACGGGATACTAATGCCTTCATTAGACGTTGTTATACTTATCAGACGGCCAAGGGCAAGCAATCCAATGTAGGATTGTACTCTCCTGCCGATACCTGAGCGCCTGTGGCAGGACGTTTCGATGGATTTCATTGTGAGCCTCCCCCGTACTTCCAGTGGGCATGATTCTATTATGGTGGTAGTTGATCGATTCTCCAAGATGTCTCATTTCATTCCGTGTTCTCGCGAGACAGACGCTTCTCATGTCGCGACCTTATACTTTTGAGAGATTGTCCGGTTGCACGGTGTTCCCTGTAACATCACTTCTGATCGCGATGTCTGCTTTACAGAACATTTCTGGTGGACATTATGGCGCTTGCTACGGACGGAGCTTCAGTTTTCGACTGCCTTTCATCCCCAGATAAACGGCCAGACAGAGGTGGTCAACAGGAGTGTAGGAGACCTTTTGCGTTGTTTGACTTCTGAGCACCCCCGTAGGTGGAATCTTGGGATTGCCCAGGATGAATTTGCTTTCAACGACGCTGTCAACCGTTCTATCGATTTCTTTCCTTTCCAAATTGTGTTGGGTTAGTCCCCAACTATGCCTATTGACCTCGTCGAGATCCCACCGACAGTTTCTACGTGCCCTTCTGCTAAGGAGTTTGTAGCCCATTTGACTTCCGTCCAGGCGATGTCCGTTCTCATCTCCGGACCATTTACGCCTTTTACAAAGAGGCGGCTGATGCGCATCGCTGTTTCGTTTCATTCCAGCCCGGTGACTTAGTCATGGTGTACCTCCAGAAATCACATCGTGTCGGCAAAGGCAACAAGCTTTGTATGCGACGTTTTGGGCCGTTTCCTATTGTTTGAGCTTGTGGGCCGAATGCATATAAAACTGATCTTCCTCCGGAGTTTCGCACGCATCATACATTTAATTCGGCGGACCTTTCTCCTTTTCGGGGTACCCATCCTCCTCCCATTCCTCTTCCATCTTCATCGGCTCAGCCTGTCCGCTCCCATGTTGACCGTATTGAGGGTAAACTTGACTCCGCCTTTGTCTCCTCTGCATCGGGTGATTACACACGCTATTTGGTCCGTTGGGTTGGGCGTCCTGCGGCCGAAGACTCTTGGATTACTAAGGCGACATTGCAGCATGTTGGTCATGACTTCTTTCGCCAGTACGCCGCATAATATGGATTCCTCTCAAGGGGGGGAGAATGGTGCAGGAGCATAGGGACATAGTCGTCTTTCCAGCATTTATTCTTTATTTTTCCCTTTTTAGTCTCTTAGTATAAATAGCTATTGAGCCCCTCATTGTATCACTTTTGACCATTTGATATTGAGAGATTAGAGAGAGAAATAATAAGACCTCATACATTTTCCATGTTGTTGTTGTTGTTGTTGTTGTTGTTGTTGTTGTTGTGTAGTTAACTTCTTTTTTTACGCTTCCGCACCCAAATTTGCATCATTAAGGTACTTAACAAAAAATTAAGAATTGATAATTCAGTTGAGTTAATAAAATCCCATTAGTTGTTTGTGTATATCTTGGAAGAGTTAGGGTTGAACTTGGGTGTAAGAACTTTGAGGAGCAACATCCGCACACATGCACGCACGCTATACGCTTCACACCACACATTGTCACGAGACTCATTATGGTGCTTTATATGTTTTTTACCAACAAGATCCTTTGGTTGAACCCAAAAGGAATATGCAGTTTGAGTGGAGTCCTTCTGGTTAAACGAAATGCTCTACAGTTCAACTGCACTGTTGGGACCATCGAGAGGGTAATCTTTGGTCTAACCGAGAGTAGTTTGATGTAGATTTGGATAGTTGGTAGTGTCAACAACAACCCACCAGGCATCAAAATAAATCCCTAAGTCCAATTAACAACTTCATTCTACCTGTTGTTCTAGTGTGAAAGCAAAGGAAACTTAATTGAGCACTGAAGCAATTTCAATATTGTACTGATTCACCGTATTTGACTGCCCAATCTCATGCTGACACGCGTTATTGAACAAGGCCACTGAATACACAGTTCGGAATTGACAACAAATATGCGTTCAAATTTGAACACAGAGATCTAGTATGGTTGCTTTCAACATAAAAAAAGGAAATCGTGTCATGTCATATTTGTGTCCAAAAACCCCGTGTCGTGTTGGGCCGAGACACAACCCCAAAACATGAATTGCCACTCCTAGGTCCAGGCTTGCCAGAAACTATAAAATTTTCAAAAGTAGTTGCTTCATGATGAGGTGCGTTGTTTTTTTGTCGTTCGGAGCCGTTTAAGCCTTCGAATTCACGTTTTTTGCCGTTTAATGGAAGTTTTAACATGGAAATAATTTATGCTTATAAAATCACAACTGATTTTGGTTGGCTTTGGGACATTTCTTTTGGTAATTAGAAGAGAAATTTTATATTTCTGGAATGTTGCCACTATTTCCATTTTTCGTGTTTTTTTTTTCTATTTCTTTTATTTCTCGCATACCAAATTCTCGACGAGAGAAGTTGGCTTCGCATGAGAAGACGTCAATTTCGAATAAGAAAAAGTTGATTTCAAACAAGAAGTTGACTTCAAATAAGAAGAAAGTTTCTTATTGTAAGAGGGTTGTTGGTGGTTAGCTGGGATTTGGGAGTTTGTCCTTCAAAGGATTAAGGTGTAACCCGTCTCGGAGAGGTCTTGACTAGAGGCACAAGAGATAATAAATAACAGTGACATCATAAGCATGCAAGAGTTTATAGTAAACAATAATAATGGGTCACAAGGGTGTGATGGGATGGTAGGTGAGAGAGCAAGCATCCGTTTTAGACAACAAAGTTCGGGAGGCAGCCTGGAACGTTAATAGTTTTTCAAGTAATAATTAGGATCGTTAAGACCTTATGGGAGTGATAGCGAGGATATTTATTAAGGTGACAAAGGGAATGTTTGATGTGTCTTTCAGGGTTAATGTTAGCAGGTGACAATGAGTATTGTCTAACTAACTGAGGTGAATGAGGGGGAGTGTATTTATATATTGATAGTTGGTGCAATCTCAGCCCTTGGTCTTAGGCTTTGGTGTACATTGTGTAGCATTTATGAGGCATGGACTATCATTAAATGGGGTGGTGGTATATAAACAAGCAGTATGAGATGGCAGATGAAGGAAGTTTGTCGGTTGGCTCTTATGGACTGTCTCAGGTACCTGTTATAGAATGTATCAGTCTGTACAAGAATGTGATGGGCATATGTTGGGTCCAAAAATGATAATCTGTGATTGTCAGGTGAGGATGACCTTTTAGGGTCATTGATGCATTTTACTCTCGTATTAAGATGGTTGGCTTGTGGGAGCCCAACAACCTTACTCTCCAGCCTCCAAACCAGAACCCTTAAGAATCCCAAATGGCTATCGATGAAATCTTTCGATTCGCATGAGCTCGGCCCAACTCATGCCCCAAAGCTTTGGGGATCGATAGCTGAAAGAAATGTACTAACCTTGGCCTTTGTTACCTGCTTTGAACATCGAGGTCATTTTGGGTATAATGTGGTCATCGACACTTGTTGTGGGCTGTTGACTCCTTCGATTAGTGTTGAGTGCTGATGGTGGTGTATGGTTACCGATTGTTTGATTCGATATCTAGCTTATTATCGATGGTCATTCTTTCAATAGTAACCGTTTGCCGATCGGCTTCTGAGTGTATCTTATGTTATTGATAGTGGAGGCACTTATATCCCTCCTACACTTGCAAAATTGAATGACTTTAAATAAGATGTTTGTTCATTATCAATAAAGCGTTTAAAGGAGAAAGTAGGCATTCAAAAAGAGTTTAGAATTTTTTTTATTACTTTGATTCGTGTCTTTTACATTTTGTCCCCGTTTGGTTGTTCCAAAATTGTAAATTGGCTCATTAATAATTTGATACATTTACATATTGACCCATTAATTATGTTTGGTTTCATTAATGAAATGATTTATTAATTGCCCCATTTTAACTCGTGTAAAATCTGAAATTGGATCATTTCACAAAAAATGTGAAATGCATCCATTTGAAATAGGAGTCACATAAAGTGCATTCTCCTTTCTCTCTCTTTTCCCTCCCTTCCTCCCTTCCCCCCTCCCCCTCCCCCACCCCCCCTCTTAATTAATTTTTATCTTTTTTTCTCATAGAACCTTAACATCAATTTCAGATTACCAAACATTACGTAAAAATGAATTTAAACTCATTTCAAATCCACTCATTTACAAATCACTAATTCACAATGAACCAACATACATAATCAAATAATTTGGGCAATCAAACAGGGCCTTTGTGTATTTCCTAGTCAGAATGTAGTTTAATTTGAACTTCATCTTTATGTCAATTCTGCAATCACGGCATTTTCATTTCATGTTTGTTTACTTTATTTCCCTCAAACCACTTTGTTAGTTAGCTCACATTGTAAATTGGTTCAAGTCTCTTTGCTATTGGGCAAGAGAATCGTGGTTAGCATTCTTATATGTTGTACATCCTACAAAATTGGATCAAATACTTCGAGTGCAATTTGGTAAACTTTGTTTTGATTGGATCACTAAAATTGGTTAATTACAATTGTTGGGTGGAGTTATTGATTGACATGTATGGATAATTAGATTGTATATGTAATTTAAATCTGTTGGAAAACTAATCAATTCGTTTCTTCTCTCTACTTCGGTTCTCTCTCTTTCTTATTGAAACATTTGAGAAGAGTCCTTCCACTATTGCACGAGAAATTTGCACTCTTACCAACGCAAAATAATCTATCCCTTTTAGAGCTTTGATCCATGACATTCCAACTCTCTTTTATGGCCTCCTTACAAACTTTGTGTGCTTTTTTGTCCAATTACATACAACCTCTTAATGCTGCAAGTTGCTGAAGAGCAGCAATTTTGATGGAATCCCTTTCCAGCCCATTAGATTCACTAACAACCTCTTTCTTCATTACTTTTTTAACTAGTACAATTTTTTCAAAGTTAAGTTCTTAATTGGCAAGGCAGCTCAAGCTCTGCCCCAAGTTCAATAAGGCATGCAAGTCTTTCCATCCTGGTCCAAGCACTTCAATCCAATTGAAGTTGTCAGGCTACTAAGTTGATACTACAGTGCTAACTTGGACTCCTAGACCCATGTGCTTGAGCTTAATGCTCAACTAGTCACAAGTGGTCCTGACCCATACTTCTCATCTGTTGCTAGTGATTCAACCAGGCTTAAGTCAATGCATGTGACTATGGATCTTCCCCAGATGGTGTATTTGATGGTAAAGGCTTCTAGTACGAACACACAAAATGTCTTGGCATACCAAACATATATTTTTCTCGACTGTGTTTCACAAGGCTTCTAGTGTTGTAGTGTTCCAGATGTGCAGGCCCTCAGTGTCACATAAGATCATCATAGGGGATCCTCTTAAGCACCACGTTTAGTGTTGCCTTCCTGCCCACATTCACCCATACAGGCATCCATGGCTATATATACATCCTCAGGAGCTCATTCATGACAAGGTGGAAGTGGTAGCTCAATCACATTTACTCCACATTTCTCTCTCTCTTGTTCACTTATAATCCTTAGCCCCCGGCAACTTGTTGTATTTGACCTTCGGGAATTTGTAACTTAGGCTCCGAGCACTTATAACTTGGCCTTTGGCCTGCAATTAATACAAGAGATAGAAAAACTCATTTATACCATGAACGTAGGCTGAACTCCTTGGGTTGAACCACGTAATATACTCATGTCCATCTTTGTTATTTCTTTCCATTGCTTTAGTCCAACTCATGCACTTCATATTAGGTGAAGCCCAAGTCCCAACAGCATTTGGCTTCATATATGTGAATCAGAATTGGGGCATATTGAGAATTTATGCATTTATTTATGTCCTTTTGTGTCATTTTCCCCTTGTAATCATTCAGTTGTAATTATAAGGATTTTGAGGGCTATTTACTTACCTTTTGTAAATAAGAAGGTATTAGGCCATGTGATGTCATGGATGTGCTTATCCAATTTTGATGTTATCATGACCTCACATGGATGCTAGAATCTTCCTTTAGGAAAGAATATGTCCTTTAGAACATTCCCTTACCCCTTATGTATGTTGTTTACTTTATGTGGGGGAAATCAATCTATATATTGGATATTTTAGAGCTTGTCCCTTGTTTTAGGTGCTTTCTTTGAGTACCATTGGCACCATTTTAGCCATATTTTTTGCAACATCCTTGTTGACATCCATTTGAGTCTTTTTACTCTTGAATTATACCTTCTTGTATCATAGCTAAACTATTGGCATGAGAGATTTTGTCGTGGCTGAACATCTAATGAGAGTTTCCCTTTAGTGTACTATTATCATACAAAAATATGGGATTATTGAAATGGGTGGGATTCCGAAAAGGTTGGAACATGGTGCCTTGGGAAATCCTTAGAAATTCATCTCTTTAGGCATCGAGCCTTTCTTAGGTGTGTTTCATTGGAAGTGGGGGACAGAAAGCTCTTGGGTTTTGGGAGGATGAGTTGAGGGGGGAATCCTCTTTTCAAGCTCTCTTCCTTTGGTCATATAGTGTCTCCTGGAGTAAGAGTAAATCTATTGGTTCTTTAGCATCTTTGGATTCTAATTCTCTTGTATCTTGGAACCACCCTTTTCGTAAAAATTTTAACGGGTCAGGATTCATCTCTTTATTGGGTCTCATTGACAGCGTTTATCTTCATTTAGGGGTGGGGACAAAAGGAAGTGCAGATTGGATAATGTTTTTTCAAGTCATTCGTGTTTCCAATTCCTTACTGACAATCCTTTTGTCAATTTCTTCGCACCTTCAAAAGTAATATGGGCTGCTAGAATCCTCTATAAATTAAGGTGTTTGCTTGGCTTGTAGTGCGTTAGATGATCAACACTTGTGACATAAGACACCTCATCGTTCATTAACGGGATTGGTGTTGCCTTTGTAAAAAAAAGTGGGGAAAGTTCGGACCATATTCTTCTCCATTGCCTCAAACCTTCGGAATTACTTCTTTGTAGTTAAAAGGTGTTGGGCAAAAAGCAAAGGTATTATGCCTATGGAGATGTGTGATATTAGTAATTATTTGGAAAATCTCGATTGATCGCAACTCTAGAATTTTTTATGAAAAAGAAGAAATGGAGTGGATTTGGGAGAGCAAAATAATAGCATCTCTTTGGGCTTCTTAGTTAAAAACTTTTGAAGATATTCCCATGTTTATGATTGTTTTGAGTTAAGAGGGAGGCTGTCCTAGGCAAAAGTTAGGCACTGTTGAATAAGTGGGAAGCTATGAAGCACGATTGCGGTGGGTTGCAGATAAGATTGCGGGGGTATGGGTGCGGCGATTCAGCAAAATAAGGCACGGGTGCGGCGATTCAATGCGGATACGGGTGTGGGTACGGGTGCTAGTGCAAGCGCAATGGGTATTTTGAAGAATCGGTGCTTCATAGGTGGGAAGAGTAATTAAGGTGGCATGTTCTTTTTGTATTAAGGGAAGACATGGTTAGGCAGGTTATGGTGCTGAATCTCCTTATTGCTGTTCTTTAAGTGCGGGCTGCATCTTCCCGATTGTTGCTACTTTTGTATAATTGTCTTTCTAGATTTTGGACATTTTCTCCTTGTATTGTATATATTTTCCGAGGACGGCTGGTTCTTCAACTATTGTACTATTTTCTCATTAATGAAATCACTTTTGTTTCCGATAAAAATTTAAAACATATCCAATCGCCTTCTTTGAGGCCCTTGATAAATCTAGTTATGAAATAACCTTCATTCTAAGCCTTTATTATTATCCATCATTCTTTCAAATC
Organism: Sambucus nigra; assembly: GCA_949130495.1. Taxonomy (NCBI): domain Eukaryota; kingdom Viridiplantae; phylum Streptophyta; class Magnoliopsida; order Dipsacales; family Adoxaceae; genus Sambucus; species Sambucus nigra. Next base: position 315,164,928 of record OX422215.1, on the reverse strand, counting down.
TTCTTTGATAATTGTCCATAGTAGAGGCTTGGTGAACTATATAAAGATTCTTCATTTTCCAATGATAATGTTCAAATACCTTTTTGCATTTCAGCAGTGGATTCTCTAATTGCCTATAAAATCCCATCCATCTTGACTCTGTTTCATATCGTGATATGTATCATCAAATTCCATTTTTGGTCCATCTTTTGTGGAATTAAAAGAGACATAATTATTAATGGAGAAAAGAGGCATTTTCCAAGTAAAGTTGAAGTGTTGAGAAAAGAGGGAAGAGAGTGATCAAGAGAAGACGAGGAAATTAGGAGGAATAGATCAGTAAGAGATATAGAAGATGGCTCAAGAATTGTGGAGAAGAAGAGAAGATAAGAACTAGAGAAGTTTTACAGGAAGATAAAGAATAGAGGAGATTAGAAAAAAGGGTGAAGAAGAAGTTGCAGAGAGGAAGATTGGATCAGTCTCGAAGACGAGAAAGGATAGAAAAAATAAGGAGGAAAAGAGTACCTTGAATTTCTTGAACATGGTGGCTAAGATCATGCTCTAATGCCATAGTGGAATGATACTTTGCAAACATTTCAACAAACGGTATGAATGCATAATTTTGAGGAAGAGAAGGTATGAGAGTTGAGGGAAGATGAAGCGAGAAGAGAAGAAGAATTTTGGAGAGAAAGAGAGTGAATTATTTCTCCCAAAGATGCACATTACCAATACAATCTTACTGTTTATAAATCTCAGTCAACAACTGCAAATGCCAACAAACTCTGCATTCTTGTCAACCCAACAATTGTAACTAACGAAAACTACTAACATAACTGGCTCAGTTAACAACTCATATGACTTTAACTAACGAACTAAACTAACCTCATATGCATTCCTCTTAATGCTCCTGACAGCCATTCCTAGTTAATAGTGGTGTTAATTATTAGTACATTGTGTTTGTAATAATGGAGGATATCAGAGATCACATACTCTTCCGAAAAAAACCTTGTGACACAACTTCATCAATTGTCTTTGCAACTCCTCGTACGGATGTGGTGCTAACCTGTAATGCAATAAATTCGAAAGTTGTGCTCTCGGGGTGATATCAAGTTGAATGTCTCGGAGCGATGGTAGCTTCCATTCTAGAGGCTCCTGACACACAGCAGAAAAGGAATATTATAATATAGCAAGTGTTGTAGTGTCGAAGGAACTCCCGCCTTGAATGTCATGGGAGAACCAACTAATGCATAACATGTTCAGCTTGCATGACTCCAACAACAACGCAGGTATCAAAACCAATAGTGCCAATGGTCTGGACAACCGCAGCTCCCTCATCGGCAAGTTGAATCTGATCCCCATGGTGCGGAAAAGTGCACGCGTTAACTCACCCATCATATACGCTCACATGGGCATACTGCCATAACTGATCCAACCAAAAGAATAACTATCCATTGTTGAAACTATACACATCAATTTTTTAACGGATGGAAAAGGGCACCAGAAATTGCTTGTCTGGCACAATCAAATTTCGACAACCCATCCAATGAATCCTACATGGACGGGTGAGCGGCTGTATGGGACTATAATTTGTTTACTATCACGTGGGGAACAAGTTATTACTAGATCCCCATTCAATGATGACCTTACACAGATGATTCTTCGACGTGCATCGGGTAACAAAGATTCCAGTATGTAACAAATCATTAGCATGAAGACCTACGGATGGAGCTATGAGGGTGTACCCTTGGTAAACCTCCCACAACTTCATTCTTTGCAGCCTTCATTGCGCGATTAGTCCTCATCGCGCCTCTCATGGAGCGTTTTGGCCCTATATTGCTCGCGATTCTCACACCTTCGCGTTGGTTGCCCCTCCTCGCAATCTCATCACAGCAGGACTGCGACAATAGCCCCGATCATCAGGTTTAGGAACTTCTGAGGGTGCTTCCAATCATCTCCTCCACACTTCAGTGCCGTTCATAGACATAAACCCAAATCCAAACCTTGATTTAATGCCACTTTTAAGCATACAAATGAGTTAAGAGTTTCAATTGCTCGTCACATTCTTGTTCATTCTCTTGCAAAAGAGACTACATAAAAACTAAATAAAATAAATAAAACCTCTTGGTATGCATGCTCGACATCAGCTTATGTCATCCAAAGCCCAATGGATAACGCTCTTCATGATCATGAAAAAGTTTGTGGGAGCACCCAAAGTTACGGACTTTTGTCAGTCGGATGCTGATTTGGCAAAAAGCTGAATTGATTTTGCTGGTACCGGATAGCTTAGAGAGAAAAAAGGAGTACAAACATTGACTTTGTTTGCATAAAGGATTTATCTGTCGTAGAAACAATCATGCCTTCAATGTTTAGAAAAACACAAGCTAATATCTTTTATTATAAAAAAAATAAGATAAGCATAAACTAGAGGTAAAGCTTCAATAATTAGAGGCGAGTTTCACAAACATGAGATTTATAACTTAGGGAAATATGCACTTAGGACAACAAACTAAAATGCCCTAAAAATGGGGAAACGACTAGAATGGACAACTAGAATTATCTAGAAGGCAACCCTATATAGGATACAAATTTCATCATCACCTAAAAATTACAATAAAGGAAAATATTAAACATAGAAGATATAGATAATACTAATAGAGGATCGAAGTCTCAATGGCAGAAATATCCTTTAAGGGCAGAAGTCTAAATTCTCTCCCCCCCCCCCCCCCCCCCCCCTCTCATCTCACTCCCCTGGGTACGAAAGAGCATTGGCCCCGAGCTTTAAGGGGAGGTGTATCCTCATCCGACGGGATCCGAATTGCGCGAGCCACCAATGACTCATGCAGCTCTTCCATGGGCGTGTTAACCTCATACCCTTCAAACTCGGTAGCTAGCACCAGCCTGCATTTCTTCTTCGGACAATCCGAGGCCATGTGACTTGCTACCACAATCAAAGCACTTGAAAGCTCCATGTGCCCCTCTTGGGCCTTGGAACTGGCTGAATGTGGTGGTATTGGAACTGAATGGAGGTAATCCTCCAATTCTGGGCGCAATCGTCAGGAAGTCATCTGGATGGACTCCCTAGATGTAGCGGGTAAGGAGCTGACCCTGGAGCAAAGCAACTTGAACTTCTTTGTATAGTCAACAGCTGATAACATTCTCCAGCCTGAAGTCGGGTGAACAAGTCCCAGTGGTGAGACTGAGGTATATACAGTGTTCTAAAAGTTGGCCTAGACCGTAAGGTGGTGCGCTGTCCGGTGGGCTAGACGACCTAGGCAGGGTTTAGTGGCGCCTAGGCAGACTCGGTCTATGCTGGACTAGGTGGGTTGAGAGCCGATTTTTTTTTTTTTAAATTTGGGCATATTATTTCATTTGGCCTTCTATATTCTTAAAACCCAACACTTGAAACGATGTCGTTGAGTATTAACTTTTAACGAAGAAAGAAAAATTATGAAAAATGTTTTTTTTTTGAGTTGTTTTCAATTCAACTTTGACTTGTTTTGGTTTCATATAGGGGTGGTACAATCTTATAGAACAACTGAAGGCTTGTTTGAGCATCAATTTTTATTATATATATATTATGAAATTTTCATTAAAATTTATTTATTGATGGATTGTTTTGAGTGTAAGTTTTGGGGTATTTTGACTTTACCCACCACCACATAGTTATCATTAATGACTTTAGCCACTGCTTTGTTTTTCTTTAAACTTTACCCAGCATTTTCACTTTTAGTGACAGAAAAAATGTTACAAAAGTGGGAAAAAGTGTTGCTAAAAGTGAAAATGGTGAGTAAAGTCTAAAGAACAACACAACAGAGGAAAAAAGCCTGTAACAGAAGAAGGCCAATTACAAATCAATTTGCAATGATTCAATCATTCACATGATTTGTAGTTGTATTTAACTGTTCCAAATCAAGGTCTGTTTAACCAAAATAAAAGCGAGCATCTCTTTTAGAGCCTCTCTCTTGTAAATAATTCAACTATCATCAATATAACGTTGAGAGAGATTTAACTGTAGGGTTTGATGTGTCGAGTGTTTATTCCTCTGCGTGTATTTATCTAGTGGCATTAGAGCACGTTCTCCTCGAGTATTTGTCCGTATGTTCGTGTTCTCGAGTATCTAACATGTGGTATCATCTGTTCTTCCATACTAAGTATTTGTCCGTATGTTCGTGTTCTCGAGTATCTAACATGTGGTATCATCTGTTCTTCCATACTAACTAGTGAATCCTACTCTCCGCTATAATCGTACTTTGTTTTGTGCAAGGTTCTAAAAGGCGCGAGGCGTAGAGGTCAAGCCTCAAGCCTTAGGAGCCTAGGTGCGCCTAGGCGAAGCCTAGGCGTAAAAAGGCGTTTGTCCTTTTTTTATTATTTTAATTATTCCAAGGCTAGTAATATAATAAAATAGTACATACCTTGAATTTTGAAAATATATCCATATGTTTGGTAGCCATCTTTCTCACATTCATGCTCCATAACCAATATTTGTCAACTAATCCTTTGTTTTGTTTAAAAAAAGTGTGCCTTAAGCCTTTTACTAAGAATAGGGGGTAATAAGGCGTAATAAGGCGTAGGCGATGCGTTTCTCTCAAGCCTCAAGCCTAGGCGGGCTCCCTTTTAGAACAGAGGTTTTGTGTTATTTTAATTTTCATTTTGGTGAATTTATCACAAGAAATTCTTATGGTTAGGAGTGCCTTAATTTTTTAAGCCTGTTGTAATTGTTTTCCAATTCAGCTTTCCTTTCTCTGAAGTCAAAGGATTAGGGTTTCAATACGAACTGAAATTGGAGAATGATTGATAGTGACAATACTGTTTCAACTTTGATAGGGGTTAATTAAATGTTGAGGCTCAATAGTCTTCCTACTTTCTTAACAAGGCATAGGTGAAATGCGGTCAAAGATAACACATGTATAAAGTTTAGTAGAATATTATAGATCCATATTACCCTTGAAAATTGGGTGAACTGTTTTTTAGTTCGAATACAAATTTGTTGCTACTTTAAAACCCTCCCACATGATTGGTTGAAACATTAAAAATTGTATGACCCACTGTAACTACTTATATATTATTTTAATGTTTCAGCCAATCATGTGAGAGGGTCACGAAGACCCTACATATTCCAAATGCATCTGGAGCAGTATGAATGGTATTTAAGTTGCCCTTTCTTTCTTTTTTATAAGAATATGAAAGAGCCCCCTTACTTCTCTTGCTATTGGTTCTCATCAAACCTGAAAAGGTATGGTGACTTTTTGAAGGATTTCTCCTCTTTATGTGTGTGAATGCGCGCGTGTGTGTTTGAATGTGTTAGATAAATGTTGAAACGCATGCACTCTACAAAACTTCTAAGGCAATCTCTATACAACTCATTTTACTCGTCAATCCTTTTTTTGCCACAATTATCACTTTAGATATTAGCTGTTGTGTCAATAATTTTCATATAAAAATGTGGATTTCCCATACGTATGTAAAAAATAATTAGGTCTTTCACGTCTGAATTGTTGTTTGTGGGTGTTCATTTTTGAAAAGGAAAGAGTCGTAAAGAAATTTGCATGCGATTACATTCTAGAGTATATTATGCTTGTACTTGCATCTTTCGGTCATATATTCACCAAAAAATGAAAAAGAATACTATTTTATGATCTTCTAATTCTGATTTATAATAATTTTGCAAGCAATTCATAATCTCAATTGATTTTGCATTCGTTTTGGTTGTGATGTAGGTGAGGGACAAGAAAGAACAAAAACTACAAGCACTAGAAACCCTCACCTCCATCTCCCGGAGAGAAATGGCATTGTTATTTACTGCTACTTCTCTGGCTGGGTCCACTCTGCTCTTACCCGAACCTGCTGACGCACGTGTTGTGAAACCCGGGATAAGGAGGAAAATCATGGAAAAGCTTGAAATGCTGAGGGAGAAGGCTGGGTTATCATCAAAGCCAAAGACAGAGAAAGAAGCTCCACTACAACCATTAGCAAAAGAAAAGGATCTTCCTCAAGTGGAAGCTACTTTTCCTTGATGATTCGCCCTCAATAAAGAACACCTTGTTTTAGCGTTAAATTTTGAATTACCGTTTTCTAGAACCATGTTGTATTCTTAATAAATTTTTCCACATTCAGCTCGGTTGCAATATTAGGACGGGCAAATGAGTGAGGACTCGAAATGTAGAATATTATTTGCTCTAGAAACTCGATTTGGTTCTTTGTTAGTTGAGTTGTCAGGCCCACCTGCTGAATATGAGGCGCACATTTGGTTGTACTATTGGGTGGGATTGTCACAGTGGTCCTGAGTCATCCCCTGGCCTAAATTCTACGACTAGTTGAGGAAACCAAGTGTCAATGCTCAGGGTTCATAAATACACAAACACAATACCTGCATAATTTTTTGTTTCTTTAGTGAGAAATGGTGAGACCCATGTTGCACCTGTATATAGTGTCACTATTGTTGTGCGCTAAAAATAGTACAACCTTTTCTTCTCGGATGATGAAAGAGTTCCAGTGGCAGATTTTTTTGATCAATCAACCTTTGTTACACTGCACTAGTTAATACATTCACTTGTTAATCACGATGCATAATAGTTTCAGTAAAATTGCATCTCCGAACTTTGTAGGCTTAAAGTAATTTTTCTGAAATGAAATAACATTTGGGGTGAAGAAATTAAGTGGATTACTGCATTTTAATCCATACTTCGTGTCGCCCATTCAGACTCTAGAGGCGTCAAAAGTAGTTTGTATTTTCAAAAAATCAAGAGATTAGAGGTAATTTTGCATTTGAATCTGAATTGAGATTAATTACATTCATTTAGAAGTTTTATTCGGAATAAAAGAGGATTATCTGGGATTTGGTACCCATTAATTATTCATTATTAAGTCAAATTCTCATAATTTTCGCTTTTGGGGGCTTGGTCCTCATTTTGAAGAATTCCGTCAGTTGATTGTTAAGTCACTCATTTTTCGGGTCTAATATATCTATTATATCCCTCATTCATTACCTAACAACCGTTATTTATAAAAATAAGTTACTTTTGTTTTAAAAAAACATTTAAAAAAATGATTTTTAATAAATAAAAAAACTATTTGATTGCTTTAAAAATACTTTATATATATAAAAAGTTGTTTTATTAAAAAACAACACAATTTCAAAAACTATTTTTTATATTTAAACCTTTTTTATTTTTAAAAAAACTGCACACTATTTATAAGTTTTTTTTTTCCTTTTAGTTGTACGCTATTTAAAAATAATTTTATCACATTTTTATAAATAAAAATATTTTGTTATTTTCAACTTTTTTATTTTAGAAAAACTGTACGAATTTTTAAGTGTTTTTTACTTTTATATATAAATTGCACTTTATAAAAATGACTTTTTTTAATTTTAAAAGCGAATTTTTCTTTTAAAATTTTTCAAGTTAAAAGCCCGTTATTTTTTTCTATATAAGTCCATTTTTTATTTTTAAAAAATAGTTTCATATGATAAACTATTTTTAACACAAAATAGTCTTTTGTCATAAAAAGCAATTTTTTTATTTTTTAAATAGAATGCTTTCTATTTTTTTTTGGGAAACAGTTAAACATTTTTTAAATTTAAAACAGTAACAATTTTTGTATTTCTTAAAACAGTTAGAAGGTAGTTTTTTTAATTTAAAACAAGTATTCTAAAAACTAATTTTTTTCTTTTTTAAAAAATAAAAAACCTTTTTGATTGTTTTAAACTTTATTAAAAATGATTTAACAAAGGAGAAAAGTTTTATAATTTTTCAACTTGTGTTTGAATAAGATACATGATATCCGATAGTAAGCGGAGCATGTGCTAGAGTTCAATTATGACTCGTTCATATGGAGGTTCAAGGTTATAAAAAAAAAATACTATAGGTAAAGCTTCGGTCTAAAACTTTGAATGAGTTTGTTGTATCGTAAAGAAGTTTAAAATTGGGTCATTTAGTGTGTGGAGTACATTTATTTGCAATATTTTGTGTTTGTGATACACTAATTTTCATTATTATTAGATGAGTGTAATTTTAACGATTTGAACTTACTATCGTATAACAATTGTAACAGTTACACACGAATACCTTAAATACCCTAGCATACACAATTATATAAGGGTAGAGCTATTAGCGCTCCACCCTTTTCTTCCCCCACTCCAAAATATTTTATAATTACAAATCTACCCTTGTTTCCCAAATAGAATAGAAACCTCCATTTTTTTTTCAACCATTCTAATTCGACCATTTTTTTTCTACAAACATTACTAAAAATCTGCATAAATATCAACATTTGAACAAAAATATTCCAGCAAAAATTTATGAAATTAAATATTTTCACGAAGCATAAAAAAGCAACAAAAGTAAAAAAAAAATTCTGAACAAATAATCCCAAGAAATAAAAAAAGCAGCAAAAGTAAAAAAGAATCTCAAAAAATAAAAGAATGCGACAAAAGTAAAAGAAAAATCTCAACAAATAATCCCATTTATCAATCTCAACAAAAAATCTCAAGTGTATAGTTTCCAAGTAAAATGAAAAAAAACTTATAAATCCATGGAAAAAATATGGTAAAAATATTCGTTAAAGAAAGAGAGATTTGAATCAGTCTTCTAGTTGAACCAACTTTTTTTTGTGGGATTTCTTTGTCTTGGTTATTTAAAAAATACTTAAAAAAGTTTGATTTACAGAAAAAAAAATATTTTTTGAAAATAGAATGGTCGGAAAATGATTTTTTTCTTGAAACGACATGATTTTTTTTTTACTTGACACAACACGACACGAATTTTTTGGTTGAAAATCATTTTATTTTGGGGAATTTATTAAAAAAAATTAATTTCCATACAAAAACTGTTTTCCACAAAATAAAATGATTTTCAACAAAAAAAACTGTTTTCCGCCCATTTTATTTTGGGAAAATATTTTTTTTCTGTAAATTAAATTTTTTAACGATTTTTTTTTAATTTTATTTGATCCAGAAACAGTATTCACTCATTTTTTTTATCAAACACAAACGCGACCCAAATAAAAGGGACACGACAAAATACAAAATCTTATTTTTATAATCAAACCTGAATACGATCCAATTAAAATGCGACACGACACATCACGACTCATTTTTTAACTAACACGACACGACACGACATGAAATCTTATTTTATTTTTTTGTCTAACATAATCTAATTAAAACGTAACACGACACGAGCCAAAAAAAGTTAGATCGTGTTAGTTGAAAAAATAAAAAATAAATAAAAAAGATTTCGTGTCGTGCTGTGTCACTTTTGGATCGTGTTTGTTAAAAAATAAAATTTTGTGTCGGAGTGTATCGTGTCGCTTTTGTTTCAATTTCAAACTCAACACGTAATTTCTTAGCACTTTATTTTCTTTTGAATTTCATGATACCCAAATAATTCATAATTCCTTACCACACTTTGTCCCATCGCGTTTTAATGTATTTTTTACCTAACACGAATACGATTCAATTAAAACAAAAACTATTTATATGTGTCATGTTTGTGTTAGGTAAAAAAAGAATGTGCCATCGTGTTTCAATACGGGGAGAGCCAATAGCGGTATCCCTAATAATTTTAATAGGAAAACTATACGACATGAAATATATTTTATATTTAAAATAAATATTTAAATATACGTAAATATTAAAAATTTATTTTTAAAAATTTTAATGAAAATTTAGTATTATTTTCGAATAAAATATACGATTTAAATGTTTTTTTAAAAGTAATACATTTTTTTTATATTAAAACGTTTTTTTAACAAAAGAGTCTTTTTTAATAAAAAAAAATGATTTTTTTAACAAAACAGTTTATATTTATAAAAAAAACGGTTAATAGTAATTTTTTTATTTGTTCAAGTTTATAGTAAATTTTACTTTTTATTTATATGTATAATTTTGAGGTAGGAAAAATATTTATTTTTGTGTATGAGAGAGAAGGATGGAAGGATTGATATTAAGGCTCGTTTGATGCGTCGTATAAGAGGTTCGTATTGGATAAAATTATCCTATCCAATGTTTGGTGTAATTTAGGATGGGATATGAGATGGAATAAGTTATCCAAAGTGAGCTTCTTATCCCACAAGGAGTGGGATAAAAAAATTCCACCTCTAAGGTCGTATAAAATTATACGGTGTCAAATTTTAATTAAAAATTACTACTCTACCCTTATTAAGTTATAAAAACTCACGTAACTTGCACTATCTCAAGTATTAGATAGCAGTCGGCGGTCCATTTGATTCACATAACTCTCCATTCATATTTTTCATCACGGTAGGTAACCTCCTCATTTATTTATTTTTCTATTTGTTGCTTTATCATGAACTACTATTTTGATTTAAATCGGTGCAAATATTATGTTAACTCACCTACTAGACAAGTTGAAAATTATGTGTTGTTAATTTACTGCTAATATTTTGTTACACGTATTTTTTTAATGTATTTTTAACCTGCTGTAATACCCCGTATTTTTATGCTTTATAAATTTGGGGATTTATTAAATTTAATGTGAGTTATTAATTTAATATAAATTCGAAAATTTATTACTTTATAATTATTAACGTGATGTGAGTTAGTAATTATGGGAAACTTGTTGAATATTACTAATGAGCAGAGTAATATATAATATTGGTTCTATTAAATGTCAAGAGTGAATAAAATGACAATTTTGAAAATTTGAGTCGGGACGCGCCTGTGTCGCGTCAGGACTAAATATTGATTAATAAAAGTGAATAAATTTTAAGTTGCTCGTATGGTCGTTTTGAGTGCGCCAAAGTGTCCGGAAGGGTCGAGATAGTCAGAAAAGTGTACCCGGGGGTTTAGTTCGGGTCTCGGGGCGTTTTTAGGCTTAATTAGTACCCCGGGAGGGCATTTTGGACATTTTATAATTTTGGGTAATTAAACCCACGAATTTTCAAGGGTTATATCAGATGTCTAAGGTTGCCTTCTAGGGTTAACACAACCAAAGACAAGTGACGGCCATAGGAGAGGGAAGGAGAGAGTTTACCAAGGTGTTCTACGCCGAAAATTCTTCCGGTTGCACCGCCACCACCACCAACGCGTAGATCGCGCGACGGGGAATGCAACCACACCAAATTCGTCCACGAATCAAAACTCTGAAATTCCCAGGCAAGTGTTTATCTTGCTTATTTTCGTTAATGCATCACTCATGTTAGTTTAGGGTTGATTAGAATGAATTTTATGGAAGAAAAATCATGTTGGAGATAGGAAATTGCATGTAGTAATGATATAAATGGAAACCTGGAAAACCCCTTCATATGTAGAGGTTGAACCACGGATTTATGATGTATTAGGAGTAGAAATTCTGGAAAAAGACTAATTAGAACCAAGTTAAAAAAAGTTCTAGGGTTCTTGAGATTTATATAAGTTTTATCCTATTAATCCATGGTTATAGATGAAAATCCGCATGCTTTACATAGAAGATGTATAAAATGGGTTTAGACTGTTGGTAGTACGAATTTTGGGAGTTTGGGTGTTAAAAATCTGAATTTGGTTGAGGTTGGATGATAGAACCCGTAACTGTTAATCTGCAGAATTCGCATACCTGTTTGATCGATCGATCGAACCAGGAGTGTCGATCGATCGACGCATCGATCGATCGAGCCCCTGCCCTCGATCGATCAACCCCTTCTGGCAGACTCTTATTTCCCTTTGTAAATAGTTAAATTCAAATTAAATGAGTGAAAATCTTTGGACATCCTTATTAAAATATTTTGGAAGATAAAGGAGACCAGTAGGACTTATTAATAACTATGAGACCTTTAATCTAAGACGAAATTTACATTTTTGGGATGTTTACACATAAGGGACGATGGGGTTGTATATTAAAGGGAGAGACGCGTAAAATAGTTACGTTGGAAAAATAGATGAGTGCCTACTGAATTCTATACTTGGGAGGATAGAGTCCATGAGTGTTACGTAGTAAGTTGGATTAATCCCTCAATTAAAGTAATAGACGAACCGTTATATGTGATAACTAAAGATTGAGAAATAATGATAAATATTATATTATGGGTGATGGAAGGTACCTAAAGAGATATGGTAATAGTAGTAAATTTATATGTCTGTATTTATGCATATACTATATACGTGTGAAAATCATGCCCGCACTACTTGCTATCCCTGAGGTTACCGCGCTGGGACAGTCTTATCTCGATGGGACCTTTATGGGGGATATTGACTTGTACCCAAAAAGATAGGAATCCTAGGTGCAGGCTATCGAATTGATAGTCACGGTCCTAAGAGACGCGAGGGTATGTGCCGACCTCTTGGACTTGGAAACTATGCTTCGCCTCAATATTGTGTGTGTATGTATTAATACAGTTCGAGAGTGATTCCGAACTTGTATTTCCCTTAGTACGAGTGATATGGGGATTGGATAGCAGAGTATGCCGCACCATAATTATTATGTGGGGTGCTGTTAGAATATATATATTACTTGAGTATTTAATATATATATTAAATTCTGAAATGTGGAGACTACCTACTGTGTTTATGGTAAGTAAGAAATGAATAATGATTTCAATTGGAAATACGTGTTTTGACAAGCATAATATGTTATTGGGAAACTTTATTAGTAAATAAAGCTTAAATGAGAACTTTGGTGTTAAACGGAATGTACCTCTTAACCAATTGAATTTGTCAATCTAAATCTTACGAGAAACTTAAGATAAGATAAGTTAAACCGTTGGGAAGGTTAGTACGATAGGCGTGCACATTAGAAGAGAGGTGAGAAATTCTCAAGGGAGTGTCGCACTAATATGTTGTTGCATTGGCCTGTAAACATTTTAAATAATTGCTAAACAAATTTTAAATCATTTACACTATCGGGCTCTGACCCGTTTCTATTTTCCCTTCTCTCTTGTATATATATGTATATATTACAGGTGCCCAGTCACAGGGGCGTCTTGCATAGGATCATTTGGAAGAATGTGTTGCAACTTAGGTGGAAGTTGCAGGCTCTTGCTTAAACAACTTCATTTAATTGATTCCACTCCTAGCATATTTATTCAGTTGGGCATGTGTCGCCCTTTCCATTATTCAGTTATTTAGCAGACATTGTGATTCATTTATGTTTCCAGTATTTTACTCTTTGGGATTTATTTTTGTCAGGATGTTTTCATTTAAGTATTAAATGTTGGATTCAATTAGTTGAATATTTGATTATTTGGATTGTATGTTCCAGGATGGTTGTGGTGTGACTATTAAATTGTGAATTATGCAAAGTTTAAATGTTGGTTTACATAAAAATAAAATTTGGAAAGTAAAAGTCTAAAATGGTTTTGTCACTTAGCTTAATTATTTAGGGTGATTAAATTGGAAAAGTATTTTTCGTCAGTGATGCTAAGAATGAACCAACTGTTCACCTTGATTTTAATTTAATAAAGGAGTGATCGCCCGGTATTTAATTAGGCGGGGTATCACACCTGCATGCTAGACAAGTTAAAAGTTGTGTACAATTCAATTTATTTATTTTTGTATGTTTTCGGCGACTATTTTAGGTAAAATCGATGTTATTCAGTTGTGAGTTCAAGCAATTTTCTGCAACTGATTTGTTTTGAATCGAAAGAGAAGATAGTAAACAACCAGTTTTACTATCTCATTATTTCTGGCGGCCAGTTTGTGTACACATGATTTTTGTATACGTGTAAGTAATTACTAGTAGTTGAGTGTGTATAAATTATAAATACAAATACATATTTTCATCTCATAATATTATTTTTTTAATATCCCACGTGGAATTAAATATTATGTTATTGAGTTAAAATATGTGATAACAATATATTTTATTATTTTATTATTATTAAATACATAATAAGGGTGTTTTTGGAAAACTGGAGATAAATTAATCTTATCCGGAGTAGGCATGTCAATTGGTCGGGTCTGGATCCGGACCCGACCCGAACCCGATCCGTATAATAGAGTCTGAGCATATTTTATTGCACCCGAGACCCAAAGACCCGAAGCCCGTTTATTAAACGGGTAGGGTCTGGATCTTATACAAGACCCGGACCCGAAGACCCGACCCGAATTGTACATTATTCTTTTTTAAATATATACACATAAACTATAAGTTTATATATATTTATAAATATATCTTATCAATATAACATGTAAGTAATACATATATAAATATATATTTATGTATATAATAAATATAAATAATATATGTTTTATTTATACTAATAATATTCTATAATACATTACAAAATATTTTAACTTAAGATTAAAAATAAAGAAGGGAGATAATATAAAATAAATATATATATTTGGCCAGGCACGGACCTGAACTCGAGACCCGAAGACCCGAAGACCCGAACGGATCTGGGTCTGAATCCAATATTGTAGACCGATGAAGACCCGGACCCGAACCCGATGAGGACTCGATTACACGGATCTGGATCTGTCTAAACCTGACCCGGCTCCGACCCGTTGACAGGCCTAATCCGGAGCATTTCAAATATATGACTGCATTCCGTCTTCTTATTCGAAACTGTTCTAAACGCAGTATTGAAATAAGCCTTATACGGTCTATCCTTATCTTATCCCATCCGAGTTTTATCATATTCTATTCGGACACCTTATACGACGTATCAAACGAAACGTAAGGGTATAATAGTTTTTTATTTATATTTGAAAAGAAAATGGATTACAGGAGAATTTTGTGGATTGTGTATAGCCGTACCCTTATATAATCCTACTCTCTCTCTCTCTCTCTCTCTCTCCTCTCCTTAAACACAATCCACCTCTCTCTCTCTCCACGGCTGATTTATCTTCTCCGAGTTCTCATGGCCGATTTCTTCTCACGCCCATTTCTTCTTCTTCTTCTTCTTCTTCGCCTACGGCGGCTTCAGATCTGGGAGTTGGAGTTCATTTTTAAATGGGTTTATTGGCCAGAGGTTTTTGATGGTCCAAGGTTTGTTGGACGGGGTTGTTGCTGTGGGGACGGTTTGTTGGATGGCCGGAGGTTTGTTGGAGGTTTTCATGGCCGGAGGGTTTGTTGGTGAAAAACGTTTGTTTTTTCTGGAATTTTTTTTTATTGTTCAAAATCATTGTTTTGGGAAGAAAGTTTTTTCCTTTATTTAAAAATCATTTTATCAAGTGGAAAACGTTTTTTTTCTATAAATAATTTTTAAAAACTGAAATCGATTTTATTTTGGTTGGATTTTTTTTTCGGGAAATCAGTTTGGGGGATCATTTTGGCTGGATTTTTTTTTCTTTGGTTGAAATCAGTTTTGGGGATCATTTTGGCCGGAGCTTTTTTTTTTCTTTTGTTAACTGAAAATCCTTTTTTAAATCATTTAATTCAGTGAAAAACGTTTTTTTCTTAAAATAATTTCTTTAAAGTGAAATCAGTTTTATTTCATATTTTTTGTTTGCTGAAAATGATTTGTTCTTGGCCGGAGGTTTATTTTTTTAGATGAAAACATTTTTTTTCTAAAATCATTTTTATGTTCATATCTTTTCTGCTGAAAATTATTTATTTTGTAATTCAAAATCATTTTTTGGGTGGAAAACCTTTTTTTTTTCTGGAAAATATTTTTTTGGGTGGAAATCCTTTTAATTAGTGGAAAATGTTTTTTTTCTTCAGGAAATATATATTATTTTTAACTAAAATCAGTTTTATTTTTTATTTTTATTCTGGAATTCATTTGTTGATTATTTTTTTTGTTGAAAGTGATTTAATTCATGGAAAACATTTTTTATTTCGTAGAAGTCAGTTTTATTTTTTATTTGTATGCTGGAATTTATTTAAATACAGTTTTTTGTTATATTTTTTTAACTGTTTTTAATAAATTTTTAAGTTATAAATTTTTTCAAGCGATATACTTTTTATTTGTAATAGAAAGTGTATTGAGATTTTTATATATTTTTGATAGTTTTTACAAAACGAGAAATTGTTGTATATTTTTGACAGGTTTTATTTATATATTTTTGAAGTTTTTGTTTATATATTTTTAACAGTTTTCATTTTAATTGGTGGAAAATGTTTTTTTTGAAATTATTTTTTAACAATTTTTAACAGTTTTTGTAACTATCTTTTTTCCTAAATATTTAAACCTTATATATATATATATATATATATATCTGGAAACAGTGTTTACTAAATAGTTTTTTATTAATATTATTAATATTAAACAATTTTAATTAAAGAACTTTTATAAATATTAAATATTTTATACTTTAATTTAAAGGGTAAATATGTCATTTACCATGTGAGCCACAATTGTTAAAGATGTAAGTTAACGGTCAATTAACTATTTCCGTTAATTTTGGATCTAACGAATTAATACGAAAAAATAGCGTAATCCAACTTCCAAGCATAAAATATTATAAATAAACGTACCTCAAATAATAAATAATCCTTTAAAATATGAATGGTCCTTTTCGATGTATCAGTAAATATTTTAGATTGTATAAACCATAAATCAATGGGCAATAATAATTGGTTGGCTTGATATTAACTGTTTTATAAAAAATAAAAATTATTTTTTCAAATAATGAAAAAAAAAATTGATCTAAAACCTTGTTTTAATTGTTAAATAGAAATGACAAAATTAAAAATCATTATGAGAGAGAAAAGCTAGGAATAGTTCCAATTAACGATAAATTAAGAGAAAGTAGACTTTTAGGTGATACAAGGAAAATGTTATGTGTCCCAAACAACTCCCCAAATCATCCCCCAAATAGCTTTAAGTGTTATACCTTATGGTATGGGTCCCGCCAGGGCACAACTCATCAATGCTATTTTGGGGAGATTTGGGGGAGTTGTTTGGTACCCATAGCACCTTTGTGTTGCTTAGACCAATAGAAGCACCGATAACTAGAGGAAGATTATTGGAAATAGAGGGTAAAAGAGAAAGGGGCGGCGCAAAACTATCGTGAAAGAAAATTATTAGAAGAGATCTTAAGTAATTAAACTTGAATGATAATATTACTTATAATAGATTAAAATGAAAAAGGAGAATTCATGTGGTCGACCCCATAAGAGGGGATTATATATATATATAGGGAGAGGTTCAGAAGTGAACATAAAAAATGAATATTTCAATGAACTTTAACAAAAATCACTTAATACCCAATCAATTTTAATTTTTATGTTGTAATTGGTCCGCGCTAGCGCCAACGAACACGCGTGTATTAAAAAAGACGCATGCCTTACGCGTGTCCGTTGCCGCTGACGCGGACCAATTACAACATAAGAATTAAAATTGAATGGGTGTTAAGCATTTTTCGTTAAGGCTCATTAAAATGTTAATCTTTTATGTTCATTTTTTACCCTCTCCATCTATATATATATATATATATATATATATATATATTGAGAGAGAGAGAGAGAGA
This sequence comes from Sambucus nigra, assembly GCA_949130495.1. Taxonomy (NCBI): domain Eukaryota; kingdom Viridiplantae; phylum Streptophyta; class Magnoliopsida; order Dipsacales; family Adoxaceae; genus Sambucus; species Sambucus nigra. The sequence goes on along the minus strand of OX422215.1, from coordinate 315,147,602 downwards.
AACTCTCATATATACCCATTACATACTTGCTAGCGCAAATCTATTTTTTAAAAATAGTTAAAAAAATATTTTTGAGTTGAATTTTTTTATATGATATTTAAACATTTCAAATGACCCATATAAAATTTTTTAGCTCAAATCAACTTTTTTTTTATTTTGAAAAGATCGATCAAACTTCACAGCTTTTAAAGTGTGAAAGTTTGATCGATTTATTTAAAAAAGAAAAAAAAATATTTTGAATTGATTTTTTTTATTGGGTCATTTACTGTATGTGGTACATTTGTTTATAATATTAGTTGCTTGTGGTACGTTTGTTTACGTATTTGTTGCATGGGTTTTATTTTAACGAAAGTACTTAACTTTCGTCTCCCAATTGTACCAAATGCATCCAACTACCAATAGTACCCCTTATATTCAAAGTGGACAAAGCATGCCTTCCTTTATTCAATGGTTGTTTCATTTTTTTTGTTTAAACATTCCAAACAGTTTTTTATTTTGTTTATTTTGTTTAAACATTCCAAATAGTTTTTTTTAATTCCAAAGAGTTTTTTATTTTGTTTATCCCAAATAGTTTTTTTTTTATTTTGTTTAAACATTCCAAACTGTTTTTTTTTTGTTTATCTTCATTCCAAACATTTTTTTATTTTGTTTATTTTTTTAAACATTCCAAACAGTTTTTTATTTTGTTTATTCCAAACAGTTTTTTTTATTTTGTTTATGTTGTTTAAGCATTCTAAACATTTTTTTATTTTGTTTATTCCAAACAGTTTTTTATTTTGTTTATTTTGATTAAACATTCCAAACAGTTTTTTTTGTTTATTCCAAACAGTTTTTTATTTTGTTTATTCCAAACAGTTTTTTATTTTTTATTTTGTTTAAACATTCCAAACATTTTTTTATTTTGTTTAAACGTTCCAAACAGTTTTTTATTTCATTTATTCGAGACAATTTTTTAATTTTTTAATTTTGTTTAAACATTCCAAACAGTTTTTTATTTTGTTTATTCCAAAAAGTTTTTTATTTTGTTTATTCCAAACAGTTTTTTTTATTTTTTATAAACATTCCAAACAGTTTTTTATGGTGCAGATCCCGGTACATGCTATTTTTTTAAAATAGTAAAAAAAATGATTTTTTTTATGAAACTTCCAGGATATGATGTCCAGGGTTAGAAGATCATCTTCAAAAAAGTTCATCAAAAAGTTCAATAAAAAAATCGTTGAGATGATACAAAAATGGTATAAATATTCATTTTTAACCGATGAAATGTTGGGTCGGCGCCGATCACTTTATTGATTGATTTTTTTATGAAACTTCATGGATATGATCTTCTCACTATCAAGATTATATTCATAAAGTTTCATCAAAAAATTCAATTAAAAAGTGGGTGAGATGATCCTCAACATTTCAACGGCCGAAAATGCATATTTATAATATTTTTTTACAAATCACCTCACTTCAACGTTTTTTTTTTATTGAAATTTTTGATGAAAATAATTAAAGATGATCTTCTCACCGTGAAAATCATATCCATGAAGTTTTATCAAAAAAATCATTTTTTTACTATTTAAAAAAAATGGTATGTACCGGGTTGCACCATAAGGAGTCCTTACATGAGAGAAAACTTGAATAATATTCTTATAATAGATTAAAATGGAAAAGGAGAATCCATGTGCCCTAAAATATATCTCTTCTCACCATCCCCGTAGTGTATGAGACAAATATATTGTAATACCCCGTATTTTTGTGATATTTATTTATGGGATTAATTGAATTAAATGCATATTAATTGGAAATTAATCCGGATTAAAATACTAGCGAGATGCGAGTTGGTATTTGATTATAATGTGCGTATATGATTACATATGAATATTGAATTATGAAACTTGTCGTGAGATTGAAATACGACAATTTGAAAATTTTGTTGAGACGCGTGTGACAGTCGCGTCATGGAATATAATTATGATAATTAAAAAGTGAATTTTATTTCTGTAAACCGTATGGTCATTTTGAGTGCGCCAACGCGTCCGGAAGGGTCGAAATAGTCAGAAAACACTAGCCGGGGGTTTAGTTTGGGTCCCAGGGCATTTTTAGGCCATACCGGCAACGTATAAGGATAGTTTGGTAATTTTAGAATTTTGAGATTTTTGATTAACGAATTTTAGGAGTTTTAAATGGAAAATTAAAAGACCCACTAACCCATTACCAGCCATTAACTGATTAGAGGGCTACGGGGGTTATTAGAATTAGCTCCAAAAGTTCCTAAGACAAACCCTAGCCTCCATTGCCACCATTAGAGAAGAAAGCTTGGAGAGATAGAGAGGAGGAATTCTGCAGAAGAGAGAGAGAACCATTCATCAGATTCATCATCAAATCCAGAGTTACCCTTAAGGCAAGTGGTTTAATTTCAATTAATTGCAGAGAATGCTTCTTCCATGCGTAGGAATTTGTTATAATTGTATTTGTTTGGGAGATGGATGAAAACCCATTAAACTTGGAATTTGAATCTTGCATATTGATGAGGAATTGCATGTAGAATTGTATGTAGGTGATTATTCTTATGATAATAATATCTTGGATGAAACAAAAACGGATTTAATTAGGCCCATTGATGATTTATAAGTTTTAGGGTTCATGTTCATGTGATTTGGGAAAAATGGTGGAGATTTGATAATTTGATGTAGTTTAGGGTGATTTGAACCCATATAAATGTTGTTATTCGGATGAAACATGTTTAGGGATGATTAGTAGCTTTGAACAATCGTTGGATTAATGTTTAGATGAGGTTAGAGGTGAGGAGAAGTTGGAAAAACGAGATTTGGAAAATCTGGGCTCGAATCTGGCCACTCGTTAGAAGACCTGCCCAGGTCGTTCGAACGAGCTTCTAACGAGTTGACGGTTTGGTTTCTAACGAGAGGGATGTTCGTTCGAAGACTTTCGTTCGAACGAGATCTCGTTAGAAGGCCCAGTTCGTTCGAACGAACTCTCGTTCGAACGAGACTTCTAACGAGCTGGCAGTTTGGACTTTTTAGCCTGTTTTGATCCCGAGTGTCCCGTAACCTTGCTTATATGTAGAGATGGCACTTCCTTGTGGATTAATTGATATATTTGGGGTGTTTGGGATATAACGAGGAGTAAAACCTAGAAGTGTAGTTTGAACCTAATGGGAATTATGGAGTAGGACGTGAGTGTCTATTACGATGCGAGAACATTTACGGCCTAAATAATTATATTAACCGGGAACATATAAATTGTGTAGCTTTATATGTCGGTACGAGATGGAGAAGTGTACCACCAATATATTATGGTGATTACTAAGATGTGTATGTACTTAGTATATGTATTGCTTTTATGTGTATGACATACCTACCATACTTGCTATCACGGGAGGTTTACGTTCGCTTAGGGCCCTCTAATCCTTGTGTTGCCCGGATTTAGACTGGTACCTCGACGAACATAGGTCAGAGAAGGACTTATTGGGATGTTAATAAGTCTGCTGATCGTGGGAGCGCAGGTATGTGCGTGACCCATGTGATGTGACTGTGTTCGCCTCCATTATTTGTGATGTTGTTATCTGAGAACGATTCCTGAGAGATTCGGAATGCGTGATCCTTATGTACGTGATGTACCGGGATGGATAGCAGAGTATGTGTGTACCGCAGCTTAGTCTCGGGGTACTTGTATCGTATATTTATGACGTGAATAATATACACTTAATTAATGGGAACTTTCATGTTAATATTGTGAATATAATTATGGCAATGTTTTGAGAAGAAATAACGGGTTAATTGATAGTGAATTGTATTACTTATTGGGAATCCGAGTGTATGTAAAGCCCTCTATTTAATTGATAACGCTAGAATGTAATTTGGGAATCGAGTAATAAGGGATAGAATGTATTACAGTTTGGTTAGATATGTGTGTTATTTAGATGGGTACGGTACGTTAGGAGTGCACATGTAGTCGAGAGGTGAGAATTTCATGTGAGTGCACGTCCTAACATGTATTTTGCATTTAATGTTTTAATGTTATTAAAACACTTGCTGTTTTTAAAATGATTTCCACTTTCGGGCTCTGACCCATTTGCTTTCAAATCTATTTTTGTAAAAACCATTTTAGGTGCCCAGCCACAAGGACACCATGCTTAGGATCCTCATTCAGGTGACGAGCTGTAGCTGTTTGTAGAAGTTACAGGACCTTGCTTGTAGACGCTTCATCTATATTGACTCTATATTCAGCATTTATCAGTTGTAGGGCATGTCGCCCAGTTCTTTAGAGACATTTCATTTATTTCAGTTATTCAGACTTATGGCATATAATTAATTCAGGATTCAGACTTGTCATTTTACTTTCAGTTGTGGGATTGTTGTGAGGAGTTTTTCCTCCGGACTTATTATTATTTGTTGATTATTTCATTACTTCGTTATGGTGAATGGATTATGTTGTTCTTCTATTATTCTTTTATCGCATGTTAATCAGACTTAAATTAAAATTTGGCAACTTACTTTTTAAATACTAGGTGGTTAGTAATTATTAAAATATTTTCGACAGTGATGCTATTAACTGAACCAACTTGGCATTTTGTATTGATTTAATAAAGGAGTAGCTACCCGGTATTTAATTAGTCGGGGTGTCACATATATGCATTTCGATTTGGATCATATTTTATGGTTACAATTCTACCATATATGTCCTTTTAATTTCGTCGAAAATCGATTTTATGGTATATATATATATATATATATATATATATATATATATATATATATATATATATATATATATATATATATATATAGAGAGAGAGAGAGAGAGAGGAAGGCTCACATGCATCATGATATATACATCACATCTAGTTCTAAGCGCTAAGAAACTTTTTTTCCAAAATTTGTAACTTTCCCTTGAAATTAACCTTCTAATCAACCTATATTCAAAAAAATAGTTCAATATACATTTTGTAGATATTTTCAAAAAATTCACAAAAAACTGCTGGCGCAGACCCTTATAAATAAGGTATTTTGAGCAGTTTTTTGTGGATTTTTAAAAATAGCTACAAAATGTATTTTGACCTAATTTTTTGAACATGGGTTTATTGGAAGGTTAATTTCAAGAGAAAAAAAAAATTTGGAAAAAAAGTTTCTTAGTGCTTGGAACTAGGTGTGATGTATAGAGCATGATGTAGGTGAGCATTCTCATATATATATATATATATATATAGTATTGCTCTTGTGCGGATTAGTCCGCATTTTAAGAATGCGGACCGGACATGTGTCACCTGGCGGTGAGCCCAGAAGAGAGAGAAAGTGTGTCTATAATTTAAGCGATAATTTCTAGACGCACCGTTAGGTGACACATGTCCAGTCCGCATTCTTAAAATGCGGACTAGTCCGCACAAGAGCATTATATATAATATATATATATACCGAATACGTGTCGTCTGGCGGTGATTCTAGAAATTATCGATTAAATTATAGGCACACTCTCTCTCTCTTTTCTTGGCACACTGCCAGGTGACACATGTTCGGTCCGCATTCTTAAAATGCGGACCGAACATTTGTCACCTGACGGTGAGCCCAGAAAAGAGAGAGAGTGTGCCTATAATTTAGGCGATAATTTCTAGGTGAACCGTTAGGTGACACATGCCCGGTCCGCACAAGAGCATATATATATATATATATATATATATATATATATATTATGTCAAAATACATTTGTAGCTATTTTTAAAAAATTAACAAAAAACTGTTGGGGTATACTTGAGTAGTTTTTTGTTAATTTTTTAAAAATAGCTACAAAAAGTATTTTCACCTAATTTTTTGCATATGGATTAATTGGAAGGTTAAATTCAAGAGAAAAGTAAAAAATTTGAAAAAAAAGGTTTTTAGAACCTACAAGTAAGTGTGATGTATGAATGATGTGGGTGAAAATTCTCCATATATATATATATATATATATATATATATATATATATATATATATATATATATATAGAGAGAGAGAGAGAGAGAGAGAGAGAGAGAGAGAGGAAGGCTCACCTACATTACACCGTACATCACACCTAATTCAAGGCCCTAGAAAACTTTTTTTTTCAAATTTTATATTTTTTTCCTTGAAATTAACCTTCCAATCAACCCATATATAAAAAATTAGGTCAAAATATATTTTGTAGCTATTTTTTAAAAATCCACAAAAAACTGCTGGGGCAAACCCTTATAAATAAGGTATTTTTAGCTGTTTTTTGTGGATTTTTTAAAAATATCTACAAAATGTATTTTGACCTAATTTTTTCATATGGGTTTATTGGAAGGTTAATTTCAAGGAAAAAATATAAAATTTGAAAAATAAAGTTTTTTAAGTCCTAGAATTAGGTGTGATGCACGAGTGATGTATAGAGCATGATGTACTATAGCCTGACTATCTCTCTCTCTCTCTATATATATATATATATATATAACTTTTTGATATTAAACAAAACAACTTTAAATTTTTTTTCCTGTTATTATAAACAACAAAAAAGCTTACAGTCTTCTAAAAAATAAAGTTAAAAATGCACATTTTTTCGAGAAAAAAAATTAAATTACAAAGAGTTTTTATTTTTAGAAAAATGCTAAAAAATTGTGTTTAAATAGGGTACAGTTAGAAACACTTCTAATAAAAAAAAGTCAAACAACGCACAATTTTTTTAATAGATAAAAAACAGTTTTTAATTTTTTTTACTTTTAGCAACTCTTAAAAAAAAGTTTTTTAAACACAATCAAAACATATTTTTTTTTTATTAAAAATAGTTTTTAATTCTTTATAAAAAATTAAAGTACAAAAATTATTTTATAAACTTAATGATTGTTTAGTAATGAATGAGGGATATATTAGACATTTTATGCCTCAAAATGAGTTGACTTAACGGTCAACAAGCAGAATCCGTCAAAATGGAGAGCAAATCACAAATGAAAATTATGAAGGTTTGACTCGATAACGAATAATTAATGGAGTCATGTCCCAATAACCCTAAAAACAATTACATTCATACTTCATATCCAAATAAAGAAACAAATGCGCCCTAAATAATCGCACTCTCCCTATTAACTCGTGTCTAAAATGAAATCTCAATTGTTAAAAAATAAAACGACTCAATTGCCCAATTTAAATAATGTTTTTTTTTATCTATTAGTCTCGTTTACTAAGTATACAGTTCAATATGTTCTGTAATTTTTTTTTTTTTTTTTTTTTTGCTCTTACAGGTCCCATGAAAAAAGATTTTTGCTCTAATAGGTCATAGTTGTAAACTTGTAGTGAATATTCACTACATGTATATAAATAAGACGTGTTTTGATATGATTTATTATAAAATATCTTAAGTAGAATTTATATTTCAATCGCCCTTAAATAAATGGTGTTTTTGAATAAACCCACCACTTCTTTCAACAACCCCACAAAATTCTAATATAGATTTTATTATAAAAGTCTTGTAAAATTACAACTATACCCCTATTAACAACCCCCAAACAATTCTCATATCTGTGATCCTAAAAATAAGGAGATGAAGCTTACCCCATACCTGTTCATGAATTATTTAGGATGTTTTTGTTTACACCTTACTTTCCCGCATGCAACCCCCCTAATTATACATCCCCCAATTTTGGGGTAAAATCCTTTTAACATCTCCCACTACCGGGGTTTGACTTGAAAAAAAAAATTGGCATTTCAAACCATAAACCAAAATCTTAGAAAACGCACAAAAATCTAACAAAACCCAATATCATCCTCTTTCTCATCAAGGAAATGGAGTTTAGCCAAACCCATTTTTCATCCTCAATCTCATCACCTTATGATGTTCAATAGAACCCATTTCCCATCCTCCCTCATCAGTGAAATGAAGCCATGACCAGCCATTAGAGATTAAATTTCATCTTCGTCAGAAAACTATGTAGAAGGAAAAAATATTTTTTTTGAGACGTTTTTGGGAGGAGCGTGTATATTTTTTTATTGTTATGATTTTTATATGTTTGAAAGAGTGGGTCGGTCATGATTTGTGCATTGAGTTATGATTTGTGGGTTGCATTGCTAGAGTCATACTTCAGTGAATCGTAACGCATTAACCGCTGGAAATAACTGTTGGATGCTAAAAGGGATGATTTTGTCTTTTTAATATTTTTTTTATTTAAATCTCTCTCTTTCTGAAATCGGTGGGTGTAAACAAAAAAGCCCATTATTTATGACTTCCCCAGAGAGATTTATATGCATAAGGCTTCTAAACACACACACACAGACACACACACACACACACACACACAGAGAGAGAGAGAGAGAGAGAGAGAGAGAGAGAGAGAGAGAGAGAGAATAATATCAATCACTAGAGATAAAGCAACTTTAAAAAAAAATAGATACACCCTTTATTCAAACAGGGCTGTAAACCCAACAAATTCAATCTTGAAAAATTCAAACAGGAACTGTATATAGGTATGCATCATTCTTTTCCAAATAATACAACTGGAACAGGTGTAATCTTTTTTTCAAATTCACGGTCTTTTTTCACACATGAACTGTCAATAGGTTTGTGCAATCTCCAACATGGAAGAACCCGTAACGGATGAGACGACGACATTGATTTTCTGCTATCGGCAGCGGTGGTGACTTTATGTTGTGAGGTTGTCTACTTCCTTCTCTTGCTGTCGTCGTCTGTGTTTATATGTGTTTTGGTTTTGGCTGTCATCGGTGGTTACTTCGGCAGCACTGATGATGGCCTGTGGAAAGTTTGTGGTAAGAGGCTGAAGTTAACCTCATTGATGGGTGAGATAAAGGAAGAAAATGTGAATCTCGGGTTTTGTCTAAAAATGAGGGTTGTGCTTGTGCCACAAGCGTTGTGGCTTTAAATGTCCTCTTTTGTTTTTTCAACTCAAACACAAACCCCGATAGTGTTAGTGTTAGTGTGTGTGTGTGTGGGGGGGGGGGGGGGGGGGGGGGGGGGGGGGTGTAAAAGGTTGCACCCCAAAAATGGAGGGCGTACAATTATGGGGTATTTAAATAGAAAATCGGGTTCATATAGAAACACCCTGAATGAATGGCTTGCAAATGACCGACTGAAGTATATATTATGTTATTCATCCAAGTGTTAGGCTAATTGAATATTTTTTGGCAGTTGCTATGCATCAATACCACGCAAGCATATACTAACATTTCTCTTCATTTAAGCATCTATGGATATCAGAATATGTATCTCTGGGCATTGTAAAAAGGGAAAAAACATCCATTCATTGATCAAGATGAATAGAAAAATCTCTTTCTCGGATAGGATCCTCCAACATTAACACTTCTTTACCTTCTGTGGAAATGGAAAACAGAAAATCAAAGGAAAAACTTTATTACAAAAGTGGAGAAAATTAAGCAATTTTTTTGCTCATGTTGGTGACAAGCTGGCGCATCTGGAATCTCCAGAATAAGAAATAAGCCAAAGCCAAACCAATAACCACAAATACCCAAACAGACTCATCGCCACTCTCCTTCTCTGACACTATCTCCTCTATGCTGAAATTCTCCCTCTCCACATTCCCCATCATACCCTCATTCACATGCCCATATAGCACATACATTCTGTTCCCTCCTCCAATGGTCACCGAGGTCGCAAACTTCTCTGCATCAAGAGCTGTTTCATCATAAACCACACCCTCACTCCAACTGCTATCGCTCTTGATAAAATATGCCTTTTGTTGGGACACCACCACCACGACCCCGTCTTTTCTGACAGCAACCCCATCGGCAGCTGGTAAGTCCTTGTTTAACAGAACTGTCCTCGCCGTTCCATCTTCGATGTCGACTTTGAATAATTTTCCAGTATTCGATTGGACCACGAGGAGGTACCCCTTGCTGATATAAACGACGCCATTTAGTCCGCAGGAACTATATGGTGTGTCGCGCTCCACAGGGTGAGCCGTGAAGACCCGGGATCTGGAGAAGATGGAGCGCTCACCATCAAGGCTGACCTTCCAGATGAAGTTGCTAGCGGAGTTCGTGACGTATGCGTTGCCGGAGAAATCGATGGCCACGTCATTGGCGCCGGCAACGGAGGCGGTGGAGGCAGAGTCATGGAGGGTGGTGAGAAAGAGACGGCGGCTGGACTGGAGGTCATAGGCGGCGAGGGCATTGAATGGAGGGGATTGTGAATTGGAGTGCACAACGGCAAGGAGGCGGCGGTGAAGAGGGTCGACAGAGACACCGAGGAAGGCTGAGTTGGGGGGGAGAGAGGTGTCGGCAATGAGGGTGTCGACAACAGCGGCGTCAGAGATGGAGTGAAGGACGGAATGGCGGAGCGACCCAACAACGAAGTGTTGGGCAGTCGCATCCCATGTGAGAGACTCCGGGTACAGGTTGTGAGATCGAAAGTTGATGACGTGGCTTCTTCTAGCAAAGGTTGGGCCCGTAAATGCAAAGAATATGGCAATGAGAACTAGGATTGATTTGTACATGGCAAGGATTGATTTGTACATGGCTATTTCGAGTTCTCAATTTACTAGAAAGGCTGGGATCTTTGTAGTTGTACAAGTTATCTGATTACCAAACAAAAGAAAGTGGTAGGGTTCGAGAAGCAAACAATGTCCTCGTGTAAATTTATATACTTGAGTTTACAGAACAATAGCGCTATTTGGAGTGGATGGAACCACTAAACAATGGGGGATCAACCTTACATTCATAACCTGAAAGAATAAACAATGAACAAAATTAGAATATTTGGAGTGATCAATTGTCTAGCATTCAATGCATTCCAATCTTCCAACCCCTCAACTTGGGGGTCAGATATGCAAAGTTACTTATATTTTGGACATTAAATTACACACCTCTATATCCAACATACACGTGTATGGTAATAGAACTACCACCAATAGCTAAAAACAAAGAACAACTCTCTTTAAAGTGCAGTAAAGGAAATACAAATATGAATCATTGAAAGGATGGGTGTAGATTAGATTAACAATTTCAAAATGTGATGTGCACGGCAATCTTCAATTTTACCTATTGCAGTAGATGGTGAATATTAATCGGGAAGGAGGGAAATATAACATAAAATAAGAAAATGGGCAACCAAGCAAGAAAAAAAATAACTCTAGATTAAGCAACACTACAATAGACACCTTCAATAATGAACATCCCCTACATGAATCAAGTGCTCGTACCAAAGCACTACAATCATTTTCGCCCTTATTTATAAAAGATCATATTAGTCAGTTGTGGTTGAAAGATCTAAAATAGTTTTAACAGGAATGTCTAGCAGCCTACAAGTATATTTCTAAACCTTGTACATCCTACCAGCAAAACAAATCAGGTTAGCCCTCGTAAAAACTACAAATACAAGCCACATGATGAACTAGGAGGTACAATTTACCATCAATAAAGATATATAACACGCACAACAATGGGCACCACTAAACTACCATTTATTCTCGACATCATGATGCAGCACGGCAGCAGTTTCAAGAACTCAAATTTGCAATGTAAGAGAACATCGAACATTCTCTCTTTGCAAATACTTATCAAATGCAATGCATTTAACTTAAATACTGTGTTTTTTTTCCGATTTTCCGATTTTTCCGAAGTCCGATCCGATTTTTTTCCGATTTTGGAAAGATTTTTTTATTGCCGATTTCCGATTTTTTCCGGAAAAAATAGGATCGGAAATAGGAATTTTTTTATTTTCCGATTTTTGCCGATCCGAATTTCCGAAATTTGTTCCGATCCGAATTTCCGAATTATTTTCCGAAATATTATCCGAACTATTTTCCAATTTTGCCACGAACTGTTTTCCGAAATAATTTCCGAAGTATTTTTCTGGAAAATTGCCGAATTTCTGAATTTCCGAATTTTGCCGAAAATTCCGATTTTGCCGAAAATTCCGAATTCGGAAAAAAAAACATTTCCGAAAAAATCGGATTCGGCTTCGGCACGCCAATTTTTTTGCCGATTTTTTCGGAAATTTTTCCGAAACATGCTTTTCCGATCCGATCCGGCCGAAACACAGCCCTTTAAGAGATGAAATATTATGAATTACATGCCCGTTTGGTAATATTTTTAGAAAAGGGATTTAAAAACATTTTTTAGTACGGTTTTTAAATCCATTTTTATATATTTTTAAATATTGGTGTGCGTTTGGTAAACTTGTTTATAAATCCAGTTTTCTAAAAAATTAAAAACTAACACACACACAATTGGTAAACATCCATATAAAAAGATAGCATGGTTTTTGAATTTGGAAAATGTAAAAGCACAATAACGGCTTAGATTCTCTTAGAATAAATGAGGGGTTGTGATCTACTCTTAGATTTCATTATCCCACCTAAAAGGACTGCTCCAATTTATTATCCCGCCCAAGCTCACTACCAATTTTACTTTAATTCAAACGAATTGCTATTTACTCTTTTTACCCATCACCATTCATGATCATCATTTCTTTTCTATCATGCCCATTGAAGAACTTTACTTCATAACCCAACAACCACGAATTATATTCTCTCTTATTATTTCTCCATTATAACTCACACGTCTCAAACTCGCATGCCACTACGACACCTTCAGATGCCCAAAGATTTTCAGGTATTCTCTCTCTACATTTCTCATTCTTAGGCCTCTCTCTATTTGAGATGTTTGGGGTTTTAAGTTCAAAATTTTGTTCGAAAATGAAATTTTTTTACGATTAGGGCTTTTGAGGATTCAACTGTCAGGTTTTTTGTCGAAACAATTTTTTGTGGGTTTAATTTTTAGCTTTTGAAACAGTTCATAGTTTAAGTTCAGTTAAGGCTACAAATTTGTGTTTGGCTTGGATAACAACCCAAAAGTTGGCTTTGGTTTCAATCGGTGGTTCTCTTGAGATGAGTTTTGTTTCTCCTTTTGAAGTCTTATTTTCCAGATTTCACACTCTTTCTATTTCTTATGTAACATGTTTTGTATATATCTTGATCGGGTTGTTAAGTTTTTTGAGCGTTTGTGGGTTTTGGATTTATGATCTGTGTGTATTATGTTGCAGATGATTCCGGGATAAGGCATTCAAATTTCGTCTTCAGTTTAGAGATCAAAGGGTACTCTCTCCAACTCTCACTCACACACACACACACACAATCGAGCATTGATTGTCTCAAATACAAATAGGTTGGTTTTGATTTGGGCATTTTTCTGTCAGTGTTTAAATATGGTGTTCATCTTAGGTTGATTTGATCTTTGGTATTCATTTTATATTTTTTGCTGCCCACTGCATTGTGCCTGCCACCACCGCCACATAAAGCTTGAGTTTGTTGGCTGTTACTTTCATTAAATTTCAGTAGATATCTATAAATCAAGAACTCCTTTATTTGGCTCTTTATTGAGAGATTTTATCTGTGTATTTGGTTAGAGGTATATTTTCTATGTCAATTAGTTTATGCGTAATATATATGATCGGACTGCTTTTGAATTCTGTTAACAAATGCAGTGCACTATTGTAATACCCCGTATTTTTATAGCTTTTAAAATTATGGGATTTATTAAATTTAATTGAGATAAATTAATTTAATCTTAATCCGGAATGTTGCTTTGAATATTTACTAGCGTGACGAGAGTTGGTAATTATTGGAAATTTGTTATTTATTGCATATTACTGGATGAGTATAGTAATATATGAGATTTATTTTTATAATGTTGTCAAGAGTGAATTAAATGACTATTTCGGAAATTTAAGTCGGGACGTGCCCGTGTCACGTCAGGACTAATTTTGTTAAATAAAAAGTGAATATTTTATAAGTTGTTCGTATGGTCGTTTTGAGTGCGCCAACGCGTCCGGAAGGGTCGAGATAGTCAGAAAAGTATACCCGGGGGTTTAGTTTGGGTCTCGGGGCGTTTTTAGACCTAATTGGTGCCCCGGGAGGGCATTTTAGTCATTTTACATTAGTGGGTAATTAAACCCACGAATTTCAGCCAACCTATATCAGCCATTAGGTCAGCCTCTTAGGGTTAGAACATTCACAAATCAAGTGACGGCCATTGGAGAAGAGAGGAGAGAGCTCCAAGGCAATCCAAGGCCAAAAAGCCACCGGTTTGCACCGCCGCCACCACCACCGCGTAGATCACGAGTCAAGGGACGCAGCCATACCAAAATCAGCCATGAATCTGCATACCAAAATCCCAGGCAAGTGTTTAACTTGCGTATTTTCGTTAATGCAATCTTCATATTGGTTTAGGATTGATTAGAGATGATAAATATGGAAGAACACCCAATTTGTGTTAGGAAAATGCATGTAGAAATGATTTATATGAATTTCTGAAACCCTTGCCATGTAGAGGAAATTAAATCACGAAATTTTGATGATCATAAGAAAGAAATTCTGGAGAAAGATTGATTAGAAAACTGTTTAAGAAAATTCTAGGGTTCTTGATAATTGGAGACAATTTTAGGTGGAAAAATCCATGTTTAAATGATGTATATGAACATGCCTTACGTTAGAATCATCTAGTATATTGTTATGATGTTAGTAGTAGAATTCTGGGACGATTGAAACTTGGAAATATCGATTTGGTGTAATTTTGGTGATGAAACCCGTAACTGCATTCTGCAGAATTTTGCCCAGACCTGCTTGATCGATCGATCGAGCCTAGAGCTTCGATTGATCGAAGGTTCGATCGATCGAGCCCCAAGCTTCGATCGATCGACCCCTCCTGGCAGACTCCTAATTCCCTCTTTAAATGCGTTAAATTCTAATTGTCGTGTTATAATTCTTGGGCATTCTTGATAAATTGATTTGGGAGACATTGAGGACCAGTAGGGTATATGAATAAATGTTGGAACCTTTAATCTTCAACGAGAATGGTATTTATGGGATATTTACCTTAGGTTGTTAGATTTATGAATTTAAAGGGTGAGGTGCGTAAGAGAGTTACGTTGGAATCTAATAAAGTCACTTACTGAATTTCAGATTTGTGGGGATATAATCCACGAGTGTTAAGTAATAAGTGAGAAAATCCTTCGAATTAAGGTTAGGGATGAAACCTTATACGTAATTCTATAAATGTGAAATTAAGGATAATTGGTATAATTATGGGTGATGAGAAGAACCTATTTCAATATGATAAAGGGGTATATTTATATGATTGTGTGTACATATATTATATGCATGTGAAAAACATACCGCGCTACTTGCTATCCTTGAGGTTACCGCGCTGGGTCAGTCTTATCTCGATGGGACCTTTATGGGGGATATTGACTTGTACCCTAGAAGATAGATATTCTTGGTACAGGCTATCAAATCGATAGTTCAGACGGTCCTAAGAGACGCGAGTATGTGCCATCCTCTTAGAGACTTGGAATCTATGCTTCGCCTCGATATTGTTTGTGTATGTGTTAATACAATTCGAGAGTGATTCCGAATTTGTATTCCCCTTGATTTGAGTGGTATGGGGTTTGGATAGTGGAAGTATGCACGCACCATAGTTTTATTCGGGGTGCTGTTATATATATATTATTCGAGTAGTTGATATATATATGAGATTATGATATTTGAAACTGTCTACTGAGATTTGATAAGTAGGACATGGTTATTGACTCAAGTTATTAAATACTTGTTTTGAAAAAGTATTATGTCACTGTAAAACTTTATTGATTTTATAAAGATAAAATGGAGGACTTTGATTTCTGTTTGGAACACTCTTTTTAAAATGGAGTCGTGAATTATAAATCTTGCGAGTAATCTAAGTTAAGTTAAATCTTTTAGAAAGACTAGTGAGTTAAATGGTAAGATAAACCGTTGGGAAGGTTAGTGCGATAGGTGTGCACATTAGAAGAGAGGTGAGTATTTCTCAAGGGAGTGACGCACTAATATGTTGTTGCATTGGCCTGTATCAATTTAAATACTTGCTAAACGTATTTTAAAATCAAACACACTTTCGGGCTCTGACCCGTTTCCTCTCTCTCTCTCTCTCTCTCTCTCTTGTATATATATGTATGTATTACAGGTGCCCAGCCACAGGGGCGTCTTGATTAGGATCTCTTGGAAGGAACGCGCTGCAGCTTAGGTGGGAGTTGCAGGTCTCTGGATTAGACGACTTCATTCATTCGGATCTACTCTTAGTACTTTCATCAGTTGGGCATGTGTAGCTCTCTCCATTATCCCGTTGTTATTGGGACATTTGTATATCAGTTGTTTTCAGTATTGTTACTATGGGTTTTATTCAGTTTGTATTGGTGACTTTAGTTTTCTTATGTTGACATTCGATTGACGAATGTATTATATTATTTGGTTTACTGTGATGTGATTCTAAGTTGTAGAAATGTTGTTTTTAAATAAATAAATCTTTTTCTTAAATTAAAATTTGGAAAGCATGTATGAAAATGGTTTTGCCACTTAGCTTAATTGTTTAGGGTGTTAAATTGGAAAAATGTATTTCTATCGACAGTGATGCTGAGAATAAACCAACTGTTTACCTTGATTTAATTTAATAAAGGAGTGATCGCCCGGTATCTATGTGCTCATTTTTTGTCTCTTCTTGCAATTGTATGCTCTTAACCAATTAGAGTTTGTACCATTAAAGCAAGGCTTATACTGTTAAAAAAATAGTACAAAATGAAATTGGGAGGTTTGCTTGGTGAGTTTGATTCTTTGGATTGTTTCCAGTTTTTATTTCTCGGACGTGGCTTGGAAACTAAATCAAGGCCCAAATTGCATATTTTTTTAGGATGTCGGTACAGGCAACTTTAGACTTAGTATGTGAACCTATTTGAAGACATTATTTTTGTTATTGCTGATAATGGTGTGATGCAACACATAAAGTTGTCTTTAATTAATAACATATATTTATTGTAGTTTGTCAATTTACAACTGATGAATAGGTTTTGATGAATTCAAACATGCACTGAATCTAATAAACGGAGTTAACTGTTTTATGATACATAGGATAATAATAAGTTTTACGTTTGTTTATCTGTCTTAGTTAAATTTCACAATATGAATGCTAATAAGACATTTTTTTCATGAATTATATGTTCATTTATCATTTTGTTGTTTGACTTTGACGACAGGTGTAATACCCCGTACTTTTATGGATATTTATTTATGGGATTAATTAAATTAAATGGAAATTAATTGAGAATTAATCCGGATAAAATACTAACGAGATGTGAGTTGGTATTTGATTATTGAAACTATTGAAATTGTCGCGAGATTTAAATACGGCAATTTGGGAAATTTTGTTGGGACGCGCGTGACAGTCGCGTCAGGAATATAATTATTTTAATTAAAAAGTGAATTTTATTTTTATCAACCGTATGGTCATTTTGAGTGCGCCAACGCGTCCGGAAGGGTCGAAATAGTCAGAAAACACTAGTCGATGGTTTAGTTTGGGTCCCGGGGCATTATTGGGTCATACCGGCAACTTAAAAGGGCATTTTGGTAATTTTGAAATTTTGGGATTTATGACCAACGAATTTTGGGAATTAAAAATAGGGAATTTAATAACCCACTAACCCATTACCAGCACTTAAGTGATTAGAGGGCAACGGGAGTTGGAGGAAAAAGTTAGAAAAGTTCCCAAAGAGAAAACCTTAACCTCCATCTTCAACCTTCAACCTTGGGAGAGAAAGAGAGAGACCAACCTTCATCAATTCAACAGCAAATTCAGAGAATAATCCGAGGCAAGTGGTTTAATTACGTTAATTTCAAGCGAATGCTTCTTCCATGCTTAGAAATTGATATATTTGCATTGTATTGGGAGATTTATAAAAAAAAAAAAAAAACATGAAATTGGAGTTATAAATTCAGATTTGATATAGGTTTGCATGTAGATTTGTTATTGGGTGATTGGACTAAAAGAAATACTACTTTTTATGTTACAAAAAAAACGGATTTATTTATGGAAATTGAAGACTTTAAATTTCTAGGGTTCATGTTCATAAGGTTTGGGAAAAATTGGGGAGTTATGATAATTAGATGATGTTAGGAAGATTTGGCCCTATATAAATGTTAAGTTATGACCTACGAATGTTTAGTGTGGATTAGAAACCTTAAAATACTGTTGAGACGATTTTTATATGGGATTAGAGGTGAAGAAAATAGAGAAAAACGAGATAGGAAAATTCTGGGCTCGAAACTGGCATCTCGTTAGAAGACTGCCCAGGTCGTTCGAACGAGCTTCTAACAAGGTGACAGTTTGACTTCTAACGAGTTGGATGTTCGTTCGATGGCTTTCGTTCGAACGAGATCTCGTTAGATGCCCACTTCGTTCGAACGAGAAACGAGTTGACAGATTGGCCTTTTTGGCCTGATTTGATTTCTAATGTCCCGTAACCTGGTTTAATTGTAGAGATAACATTTCCTTGATGACTAATTGATATAGTTGGGATATTTGGGATATATTGAGGAGTAAAACATAGAAGTGTGATATGAACCAAATGAAAATTGTGGATTAGGACGTGAGTGACTAATTACGATGTGAGAATAATTGACGATTTAAATGTTAGTATTAACCGGGGATATGTGAATTTCATAACATTATAAGTTGGTATCAGAATGAGAAGTATACCATTAATAAATTATGGTAATTACTAGGATGTGTGCATGCTTAATATATGTATATGATTTTATGTGTATGACGTACCTACCATACTTGCTATCACGGGAGGTTTACGTTCGCTTAGGGCCATCTAATCTTTGTGTGCCCGGATTTAGATTGGTACCTCGAGGACATAGGTCAGAGAAGGACTTATTGGGAAGTTAATAAGACTGCTGATCGTGGAAGCGTAGGTATGTGCGTGACCCATGTGATGTGACTGTGTTCGCCTCCATTGATTGTGATTGTTGTTATCTGAGAACGATTCCTGAGAGATTCGGAATGCGTGATCCTTATGTACGTGATGTACCGGGATGGATAGCAGAGTATGTGTGCACCGTAGCTTAGTCTCGGGGTGCTTGTATTGTATATTTATGATGTGAATGATATACGGTTAAATGAACACTTGTCATGTTTAATTATGAGAATAATTTATAGTAACTCCTTGAGAAGATAAATAAGGGGATAACCTCCAGTAAATTGTATTGCTAATAAGTGAGAATCCGAGTTTAAGTAAAGCCATCTATTTAATTGATAACGTTAGAATGTATAATGGGAATCGAGCAGAAAGGTTAGAACTTATGTCGGTTTAGTTAGATATGAGAATTACTTGAATGGGTACGGTACGTTAGGAGTGCACAATTAGTCGAGAGGTGAGTGTTTCATGCGAGAGCACGTCCTAACATGTATTTTGCATTCATTGTTTTAATGTTATTAAAGCACTTGCTGCTTTAAAATACTCTCCACTTTCGGGCTCTGACCCGTTTGCTTTCAAATCTATTTTTGTAAAAACCTTTTTAGGTGCCCAGCCACAAGGACACCATGCATAGGATTTCCATTCAGGTGACGAGTTGTAGCTGTTGTGGAAGTTACAGGGCCTTGCTAGTAGACGCTTCTTTTGTCTTGACTCCATATTCAGTTTTAATAATTGTAGGGCATGTCTCCCATTTCCTTTAGACATTTTATATTTCAGTTATTCATACTTGGGTTTGTAATTAATTCAGGATTCAGACTTGTTTTATTATTTCAGTTGTGGGATTGTTGTGAGGAGTAGTTCCTCCAGACTCTTTATTACTTGTTGATTACACTATTGGGACTTTATTGTGTATGGTTATGTTATCCTTGATTTTTCACTTATTGCATGTTAATCAGATTTAAGTTAAAATTTAGCAACTCACTTTTTAAATACTAGGTGGTTAGAAATTATTAAAACGTTTTCGACAGTGATGCTATTAACTGAACCAACTTGGCATTTTGTATTAATTTAATAAAGGAGTAGCTACCCGGTATTTAATTAGTCGGGGTGTCACAACAGAGCACCAAGATTTTTTTATTACCTTTAGTGATTGTGGCTTTAGCTTTAGATATTAAATGAAAGTAAATGAAACATCTGGTTGACTAGAAAGTATATGAAACATCGGCACGATACGTGCAAATTTAGTTGGTGATGGTTATTACTTTTGTAAGATATAATATTTTTAATCTTTTTTCCCTTGGGCATTCCCAACAATGAAGCAGTATTGTATTAGTTTTGGTGAAAGTTGCCTCTTCTTAACTATAATGCACTGTCATTATTGGTTTGTGCTATTCCAACCAAGTAGTGTTTGTTGTAGAAAAGCGGTGTAAATTTGAAGGTTGTGGTTGCTGATTAGTTTATCCTTCTACTTATGGTATAACATTAATTAGGATATTTTTGTTAGTTTCATTTAACTGTCAACTAATGAGGGGTATGTTGACTTTATTTCAGTTAATTAAGAGGCAAGAACAATGGAGGTGCGTACAAGAGTTCTGTCAACAGTAGAACTGGGGTTACTCTGTTTTTTATTTGTAATAAGGTAAACAGGAAATATTGCCAGTTAAATATGCTCTGTAAGTGTGTTCAGCTGCTATTGCTTTCTAAGTTTTGAGTTACATACTAATTAGGCCATTTTGTGATTATTAAATTACATTTTATTGATTACTTTGTGTTGCGTGATATATTCTCACCCTAACATTTATTCGGCATGTTCTCCCACACCAAGTTGCATGTTCTCACCCTAGTTGAGGGGTACATGTATGCGTGTATGCTATTTTTAATTAGATTAGTTCTCATCACTAAATTGCTTTTGGCAAGAATTATGGGAAAAGAGGCATTTAGTCACATATACCAATATTTTTTAACAGCCGGTCTCATGTATGCTTTTATTTGGTGTTTGTCCTATTATATGTTGGTTCTAATAAATGAGGATCAAGTGTCCTCCAAAAACAAAAATCCCCCCAATAAAAATTAAATACTTGAGAATCAAAAACCATCTTGTTCATAACCGATGGTTCGTACTCCGTCGTAAATTATGGAAAACAAGCATTATAGAATAGTTTGTAAACGATATCGACATATGTGAATCCCTACATCAGCATAACATCATTTGGGACACTGTTAAATAACTGTTTTATATGGTAGTGAGAAGGAATTTTAGCAGGGGTTTACTACCATGACACAATAGTTAAAGATATTTTTCTTCACGTCCTTCATTCACATATGATCTTTTGAGACTTGAGCGGATAAGGATCATGGTGAATAAAGATAATGGGTAAAAATATCTTATGAGTAGGTTCAAAATAGGATCTTAATCCTTAACAGTTTAGAAACAACTGATCAGCTACAGAAAGAATTGGGGTCAACACCTCAATGGAACTTGATACAAAACAAAAAGTAAATGGGATGGGAGGCTACTAACTGTCATTGTATAGGATGTAATTAGCTACTATTTAAGTTAAATTGCAACATAAAGTTATTAAACATGTTATAAAGTAAGCATGTATTGGTGTTTGCCTCTTAATGTTGAGCATGGTTCAAAGTCA
The DNA here is from genome assembly GCA_949130495.1 of Sambucus nigra. Taxonomy (NCBI): domain Eukaryota; kingdom Viridiplantae; phylum Streptophyta; class Magnoliopsida; order Dipsacales; family Adoxaceae; genus Sambucus; species Sambucus nigra. The sequence continues at coordinate 315,126,212 of OX422215.1, read as the reverse complement.
AGGCCAATACCGCGACGATACGGCCGAGTTGACTAGGTATCGGTGCCCACCGATCCGATTCCGAGTTCCGAGTTAAGTTTTCAATTATTGATGTGAATCGACCCTTTATCGGTAATTTCTCGGTAGTATCGGTGATATAGCGGTATAATCAGCCCATATCGACGATATCGCAATAGAATCGGCCCATATCGGTGATATCGCGATGGAATCGGCCCACATATCGGCGATATCACCATATTATCGACCCATATCAGTGATATATCGGCCGAGATGGTATAGGTTACTAAGCATCTCTCTCTCTCTCTCCAGTGTTATGTTGGTAAGCGTGGTTTTTTTTTTGGGGGGGGGGGGGGGGGGGGGTACGAAATGCTAATTGTTTTTTTAATTTAGTGTGCTGTGTGTGTGGGTTATTTGGTCATCGTGTGGATTTAATTTAGGGTGTTGTATATGTGCCATTTTTTTTTTTTAAAGAATGCAAATGATCCAAATGTTATTTGTTATTATTTTTTATAATAATTTTCCCAATGTTATTTTTTAATATGTTATTATTTATAAAAAAAAATGCAAATGTTATTCTTTTACAAACATATATACAACTGTAATTATTGTAAAAATAATATTTGTATCCTCTAAACATTTGTAAAAATAATATTTGCATCCTTTATGTAAAAATAACATTTGCAACACAAGAAAAAAATATATTTGCATCCTCTTTGTAAAAAAATAACATTTCCATCAATTTTAAAAAAACATTTGCAACCCAACAACAACAAAAAAACACATTTACATTCCTTTTATAAAAAAATAACATTTGCATCCTTTTTGTAAAAAACGATTGTAAAAAAAATGTAGTGTTTTGTCAAAATAACTATTTGTAAAAAAATAACAATACTAAAAAAGAAACATTTCTATCCTTTTTAGAAAAATATAACATACTTAAAAAACACATTTGTATCTTTTACTAAAAATAATACTAAGAATATAATAGTTGTATCCTCTTTATAAAAAATAAAAAAAATTATCCTCTTACTAAAAAAGTAACATTTGTTTTTCTTTGTAAAAGCATAATATTTATATCCTCCGTGAAAAAAAAACATTGATTTATTATGGAACATTGAATCTGTCAAGTTCGCAGCACGTCAATAATCAATTGTACAATGTTATGCCTATTAAAGGATAATTTTAAACTTATCTGATTGGTCCACATTGTTAATCGTATTTTAATATTTATATCCTCCGTGAAAAAAAAACATTGATTTATTATGGAACATTGAATCTGTCAAGTTCGCAGCACGTCAATAATCAATTGTACAATGTTATGCCTATTAAAGGATAATTTTAAACTTATCTGATTGGTCCACATTGTTAATCGTATTTTTTTAAAATTTTCTAAATTTTTTTCCAGTTTTTTTGCGCTCTCTAAATAGTGTATCTTTGCGTATCACCCGATACCGCGACCGAGTTGAAAATCGAGTGGCCGATATCGGGAACGATACCGAGACTTTGAACCATGATGTTGAGAATACTCTATAATTATTTATGACTTTTGATTTTGATTAACAGATTTAAATTTTTTGTTTCTGTTTGACAGTTTGAGGAACTTGACAACTCATTTAATTAGGTATGTCCATCTTTTAAGGTTTGATGAACTCTTTTAGTTTAATAGTAAGGAACTCTTTTGATATTTTGTTATTTCCAAAGCAAAATTTTCTTTGTGAATCATGTACATGTATAATTGAATTTACAGCCAAATATTGATTGGGGCATTTTCTAGCTCCACCGAAATTTTGTATTTTTATGTGGTTGGTATTGCCACGGTACATGGATGAACCAATTTCAGGTCTTAAAGTCAACAATTCAGAAGAATAATCTACCAAAACTAAAGCAAGAAACTCACCAAAAATTCCCTGCCAACTGAGCCTAATGAGGAGAAACCAACAAAGTGAAACTGTTAAAAGTGTCTGAAGCAGGAGTTATTACTTCATAGTCTGCATACAAGGAGGACCCAATGTTTGATAAGCATTACCAAGCAAATAAACAAAAGAGGCTTAGGAATAGTGAGTGGTTGATTTAACTAAATGGCTGATTATGATGTAATCAATATTTTCCAACTACCAAGGCAAGGATAGAATAAGTAATTTTGGTTTAACAATTAATTGGTTCATATGATAACATATGCAATCAAACAACCCAAACCATTCATTTGATGATAGATAGTAATATAAACATTAAAACATAAAATCCAGTTATTAGATCCCCAAATTTCACTGCCTAGCACAACCTACTGCTTAATATCTAATAAGTGAGAAAATTACTCTCCAGCACTAATTGGACTGTTGAGCCAATTGGTCAACTTCTGGCTTGATAATTGGACTGTTGAGCCAATTTCCCACAGGTGAAGCCCATTTCTTATGGTTTTGACCTTAATGTGAAGGTGGGAAATTGGATTAATGACAGAAAATGGGAAATTGGATTCAACTAAAAGGGTTTACAATAGGTGTTCAGATGTGTTTTACGCAGAAGCACAAATGAATCTTTGAACCACCTTTTACTAGAATGTGTATTTTCTAAATCTATTTGGAATTTTCCAATTTAACTTGCCTAATGATTATATTGATACTTTGTGGACCCATGCTTTAAAGGTTCATTTCAGTCGTCAAATTAGAAGTATCTGGATTGCTGCCATTATGGGAACTGTTGGCACCATTTGGAGAGTTAGGAGATTGATTTTTTAATAAGATATTTTTTAATCTAATGTAGTCATTTTGTATCATCCTATACTAAAAGAGAATGTGACCTGGAAGATAAAAATAACTTAGCTAATACATACTGCCGCAGGTCGGTCCTACACACAGTGTATACTATTTATTCACACAACAGAGGGCTATTAGGAACGCTAGAGGTGTTCAAATTTCCATCTTTACTTTTTATTGAAACGATGTGCATTATTTTTTAATCATTGATACATAAACTGCAAATTTGGTATTATTGAACTGCAAAATTGGAATCCATTTACCATTGTACTTCAAGTTTAGTTTATAGATTCTCTGCTTTTTTTTTCCTTAATATGATTTGATGGTTTGTTCATCGCAGTTCCACATGACTTGGTCCCAAAAGTTTACTCGGCCATTTTATAAAGTTAGATTGACAAACAAATGTTCATTGCAGTATTAACGAATGAATAAAAGCTAAGCTCAACTTTATTATGTTTGTAGGTTTTATGCTAAATGGTTTTGAAGAGCAGATCACACGGTTGATATTTGAAGAAGTGGAAGCTTTGTAAATACCTCAAAAGAAGGGAACATGTATATTATGGCCATATATTATTTACTGTCCACTGTTATGATTTTTATTATTACCCGTAGCAGTCCTGTTTGAACTTCTTTTGATGTAGTTTTAGAATGAATATAAATGTTATAAGAGTTATACTCGCCTTTTTTTTGCATCTGTTCTCCTTGAATTCAAAATATGTTATGTGTGACCATAGATTTGTATGTGTTAGTTTGCTCTCCTTGAATTCAGCTGTATGTGTTAGTTTGTTCTTTTATTTATGTTTGAATTGATTTTTTTATTCATTTTGACAAAGAATTCAATCCCCAAATATAGATGTATACAGGGATGTTTTAATTTCATATTGGTTTTGTGTTCAGATTTTAAATCGTGGGATCCATCTTCAAAACCGAGAGGGACAAATTGGGATAAGCTGGAGGCCCAAGTAAAGAAAGAGGAAAAAGAAGAGAAGCTGGATGGAGATGCAGCATTGAACAAGCTGTTTGGGGACATATATGGAAATGCAGATGAGGACACACAAATCTTTTGTGGAGTCAAATGGACCAGTGCTATCAACAAATCGGAAAGATGTGGGGTCCAAGAAGGTGGAGGGCAGTGATCCCAACAGTATGGAGTTGTAGAAGTGGGAGTATGAAATCCTCAATTCACTTTAGGTTATATCAAACTTTTTTAAATTTAAAAATGGTAATAGATGGTAATAGGAGTGATGCATGACTTTTATGTAAGGAAATTATTAATTAACCTTTGAGTAACCTTTGGGTTCCTTAATAGTTTTAATTCCTTCCTTGAAATATGGTCATTGGTATTCCGGTTTTTAATTAAAATATGTTATTTCCTAACAAAATGATTCATATTCCAAAAACGAAATGAATATTAAAAGGAGTTACAATTCCAATTAAATCTCTACCTTGATGGACGGTTGAGACTAATTGACCTTTGGAATCCCTCCACCTATAATTAGATGCCTTTCTTCCATCTAAGGTATCTACGAAATACGCATATAAGGTTTATTGGCAAGGAAAGAGAAGCCAAAATACTCCGTTGAAAGACTGCTAGTCGGCAGCAGGCAGTGTCGACGAACAGCGACATCATATCCATGGCGATGAAAGGAGGTATTACATCATCTCTCTTTTCACGATCTTAGAATTCATGTAAATAAACTGTTCTTACATGTGGTATCAGAGTTGATGTTTAGGAACAAATGATTGTCCATAAAATAGGTTATATATGAATTGTCCTATAACTGTTGATAAACTGCTGTAAATTATCTGTTTTTCATGACTATTAAAACAGTTTATGTTTTTAGTTTCTTCATAATGCGTTGAAACAGTATTTGATTTATCCTTTGTTTGTCATGAGTATGAAAACAGTTTGTGTATCCTAAATTTTTTGTCTTTTAGAATTCTTAAAATTATGCATTTTTACAATTTTCGAAATTTTATGGCCTTTTAAAATTCTTGAAATTATGTCTTTTCACATTCCCGAAATTTATGACTTTTACATTTCTAAGTTTTGGAATTCTTGAATTATGAAACTCTAGATAGTACGCCTTCTGCTATTCAAGAATTTTACAATTATGTAATTTTATAGGCTTTGGAATTCTATGATAACATGTACACCAGTATTCATATCAAGTTGTTCGATGAATGCAATTGTATTAGTAAGGTTAGGTATCGCCACAGTGATCCTTATTATTACCCATTCCAAATTAGCCCTTTATTACCATTATAATGTTTAAATTTGTTTATTTAACACAAAAACAATTAGTTGCCCACAAGTATACTATAATCATGTGTTGAATCAACAATCAAGGAGTGCTTGAACATGTGTAAACCAAGGATATCCACAGATACCTTATTAAATTAAACAGATGCATCACTTAATCACGCATGTTGAATATTACGACCATTAATGGTATTAAGTTAAATTTGTGATGACTACCCACAGGAGCATCTTATTTTCATATCGTAACATTTTTAAATCTTACTATGTGTTAATTAAAGTTTTAAAGCCTTATTAAAATTGTTGTATCTCTAAATTGCAGCCCCTTTTCTTGCTCAATTGGCTTCATATGCATTGTTTGTCCCTATTCTCACGGGAACCAACTTCTCAGAATGGAAAGAGCAAGTTGAGTTCACCTTGGGGATACTTGACTTGGATCTGGCTTTTCAAATTGAAAAACAATTGCACCTACAGAAACAAGTACTGTTAAGGAAAAGACTCTCCATAAAGCTTAGGAGAAGTCTGACAGATTGAGCATCATGTTTCTACGAATGACAATTGCAAGCAATATCAAAACATCACTTCCCAAACCAGGCAATGCTAAGGATTACATGAAAGCAATAGAATAAAGGTTTAAGACAGCAGATAAATTCCTTGCTGGAAAACTAATGGCATATCTTACAACCATGAAGTTTGATGGCACACGCTCAATGCATGATCATGTCATTGAGATGACGAACCTTGTTGCCAAGCTAAAGAATTTGGGAATGACAGTGGATGATTCATTTCTCGTCCAATTTATCCTGAACTCTTTACCTACTCAGTATGGACCTTTCCATCTCAATTACAACGCCATCAAGGATAAGTGGGCAGTGAATAAGTTGGCTAACAAACTGGTTCAAGAGGAGGCTAGGCTAAACCAACAAGGTATTAAGGTTGCACATCTTGTCCAAGGAGCTGGATCATCTAAAGTTGGGAAAAGGCAGAATCGAGCCATAAAAGAGTACCACCCAGAAATAATGATGCTAATCAATCCAATGTGAAGAAGGCAAAGAAGGATGACAAACGGTGCAAATTTTGCAAGAAACCTGGACACTTTCAGAAAGACTGTCCTAAACATAAAGAATGGTTCGAAAAGAAAGGTAACCCTATGGGTTTCGCAAGTTTTTTTTAATCAAATCTTACTTATGTTTCTTCTAACACTTGAGGGCTTGATTCTGGTGCTAACGTTCACGTTGTTAATTCAACGGGGCCCAAGCCATAAGCCCAAATGAAAACTTTATGTTCATGGGAAACCGAGACAAAGTCCAAGTTGAAGCCATTGGCACTTATAGTCTCATTTTGAAGAATGGATATCATTTAGATTTGTTTCAAACTCTTAATGTTCATTCTATTTCCCATAATGTAGTAACTTGATCGAGCTGATTATTCGGTTCATAATGGAGATGGTTGTTTTAATTTGTTTTTGAACTCAATTCATATTGGCTCTGGAATTTTAATGGATGGTCTTTATAAATTTCATCTTGATAGTCAAATTGCTGAAACTCATCTCTTACTGCATTCCAATGTTGAAACAAAATGTAAGTCGTCTAAAAACGACTCTTATTTCTTGTGGCATAAAAGGCTGGGACATATATCCAGTGATAGAATCAAGCGATTGGTAAAAGATGGAATTCTTCTAAGTCTTGATTTTACCAATCATGAATTGTGTGTGAATTGTATTAAAGGAAAAACAACAAAACACACAAAGAAAGGAGCACAAAAAGTGGACAACTTCTTGAAATCATACATACAGATATTTGTGGACCTTTCGACGTTCCAACCTTTGGAGGGGAGAAGTATTTCATTACTTTTATCGATGATTATTCACGTTATTGTTATTTATACTTCTTGCATGACAAATCTCAATCTGTGGACGTTGTACAAGTGTTCATCACTGAAATCGAAAGGCAACAAAATAGAAAAGTGAAAATCATAAGGTCAATTTGAGGTGGTGAGTTTTATGGAAGGTATCACGAAACATGACAACATCCTGGACCTTTTGCAAAACTTCTCCAAAAGCTTGGAATTATCGCTCAATACACAACGCCTGGTCCTCTATGGCAGAATGGTGTAGCTGAAAGGCGAAATCGTACATATATGGAAATGGTTAGGTCTATGATGAGTCATGCTAATTTACCTACATCCTTGTGGATGGATGCTCTACACACAACTGTTTATATATTAAACCGAGTTCCTAGCAAGGCAGTTTCAAAGACACCCTTTGAACTGTGGAAAGGTTGGAAACCTAGTTTAAAACATCTCCTAATTTAGGGATGCCCAGCTGAGGCTAGAATTTACAACCCGCATGAAAAGAAATTGGACTTCAAAACGGTCAGTGGTTACTTTATAGGTCACCCCAAAAAGTCCAAAGGATATAGGTTTTATTGTCCTAACCATAGTGCGAGAATTGTTGAAATGGATAATACCACATTCTATAAGAACGCCGAAATCAGTGGGAGTACTAAAATTAATGATGTGATCATTCAGAAAAATAGGGTAAATATCCTTTTACCCTCAATTCCGCAAGTTGTTGGGAATCCCCCCATTATTGAATCTTCAGGCAATGAGGAACACCTAATAAATGATCAACAACTCCATGATGAGATTGTCATCAATGAACATATGGATGAAGCACCTAAGGAACCAGCATTAAGGAGGTCTCATCGTCAGAGGAGGTCTGCTATTTTCGATGATTACGTGCTTTACCAAGTAGAATCTGATGTTGGGATAACTATAGATCTGATTTCATATTCACAAGCCATTAAAGATGTTAATTCTAACAAATGGATTGATGCCATGAAGGATGAGCTAAAATCTATGGCTGGAAATCAAGTTTGGGATGTTCAATTGCCAACAACACACAAACCAGTGGGGTGTAAGTTGGTCTTTAAGACTAAGCGGAACTGCAATGGCTATATTGAACGACATAAAGCTCAACTTGTAGCCAAAGGTTTTAATCAAAAAGAAGGTATCGACTATACTGAGACTTTTTCCCCGTGTCTAGAAAGGATTCTCTTTAAAATTATCATGGCATTAGTAGCTCATTATGACCTTGAGTTACATCAAATGGATGTGAAAACGGCATTTCTTAATGGAGACTTGCAAGAGGAAGTCTATATGCGTCAATTTGAAGGCTTCCAAATCGAAGGGCAGGGAGACATGGTCTGCAAACTTAAGAAATCAATATATGGACTGAAACAAGCTTCGAGGCAATGGTATCTAAAGTTAAATGAAATCATTAAGAACTTTGGTTTCAAAGAAAACTTAGTTGATCCATGTATATACCTCAAGATCAATGGGAGTAAGTTCATTTTGTGGTACTATTGATGACATATTACTAGCCAAAAGCGTTCTTGGTCTATTTCATGAGACTAAGAATCATCTCTCTAAGAATTTTAAAATGAAAGATATGGGTGATGCTTCCTATGTGATAGGAATTGAAATATTCAGTGATAAGTCACTTGGAATTTTGGGAATGTCTCATAAAGCATATATTGACAAAATTCTAAAAGTGATTTGGCATGATGATATGTTCTTCTAGTGTTGTTCCACTGCAGAAAGGGGACAAGCTTGATCTTAGGCAATGTTCGCAGAAGGACTTGGAACGTAAAGAAATGGAAAATTATCCTTATGCTTCTCTTGTGGGAAGTTTGATGTATGCACGGACCAGACCTAACATTCATTTGCCATGCTGTTGGCATACGGGGTAGATTTCAGAGTAACCCAAGAATCGCTCATTGAAAAGCTGCAAAGAAAGTACTGAGCTACTTAAAAGGAACGAGGAATTACATGCTCACACATATAAAAAATCAGCTCATCTACAGATGGTTGGGTTTTCAGATTCAGATTTTGGTGGATGTCTTAACACTAAACATTGTACTCTTGGCTATGTGTATCTCCTAGCTGGAGGTGCAATATCACGGAAAAGCCAGAAGTCTAAATTGATATACAAATCTACTATGGAGGCTGAATTTGTGGCATGTTATGAGGCTGCAAATCAAGGAGCATGGTTGCGAAATTTTTTCTCTGAGTACGGAGCTTTAAGTTTCATTTCTAAGCCCTCAACTATTTAATGTGACAATGAGGCCGCAATCTTTTTCTCCAAGCATGACAAGATATCTAAGGGATCCAAACACATGAATCTAAAATAACTCTCACTGAAGCAAGATGTTAGATGAGGAAAAGTTGTCATTGAACACACAGGCACAGATCTCATGGTTGCAGATATTTTTACAAAAGGACTACCTCCAAAGACATTTCAGAGACATACAATTGCAAGGGTCTTCAGGATAATTTCTAGTTATTTCTTTTCTGCAATTTATTATGCATGTATTTGACATATGTTGAGCTCTTAATAAAACTTCTAATCTATTTTATTATGTTTTCCATTGTGTACACACATTATTATTGGATGAATTATAACAGAAAATTGTCTTTTTCAAGATATTATGGAACCATTATGTAAACTCCTGATTATGGCCTAGTTAAGAAGGTCGTCGATGACGTAGTACATGGATGGAATCACGTTACATAATGATATGCGACCGCTATGACTCCCATTGACTACTGGACTAACCAAGGCACTTATGAAAACCAATTATTGAAGGATTTAGTATATAATGCGCGCGCCTTATGATTCTTAATTAAAAACATTAATGTATTCTCCTAATGACTAAGTGGGAGACTAATGAAATTATTAAATAACCTTTGAGTAACCTTTTGGTTCCTTAATAGTTTTAATTCCTTCCTTGAAATATGGTTATTGGTATTCCGGTTTTTAATTAAAATATGTTATTTCCTAACAAAATGGTTCATATTCCAAAAACGAAATGGATATTAAAAGGAGCTAAAATTCCAATTAAATCTCTACCTTGATGGACGGCTAAGATTAATTGACCTTTGGAAATTAGGCCCTCTCTCCACCTAAAAATAGATGATTTTCTTCCATCTAAAATGTATCCACGAAAAAAACATATAAGGTTTATAGGCAAGGAGAGAGAAGCCAAAATTCTCCGTTGAAAAACTGCTAAGGTGGTCGATCGGCAGCACGCAGCAGCGACGAACAGCGACATCATATTCAAGGCGATGAAAGGAGGTATTAAATCATCTCTCTTTTTACATGCCTATTAGGTGATTATCATGATGTTCACGATCTTTGGATTCATGTAAATAAATTGTTCTTACATTTTATTCTTTCCACTGTTTTAGACACTACAATTATAAATATTCTGAGTATTGATTCTTCGTATCCTTTTTGATATCTTATTTGTTTGCTTTTGATTTTGTTTTTAAGAAACCTTTGATCACATGAAGTCATACTTCTTATCATCCTATTTGATATCTTATATCTTCTAACAACTTTGGTTGAAATGAGTCTTCAGTTGCAAGTACGGGTGGAGTAGTGGTAATTTTGCAAACGAATTTGATAGACACTTGAAGATAGGCCAATAAAGAACAAGCTAAGCCTGTATTTTGGAATGTGGGAAGACATCTAAAGATAATACAGCTCTGCACAGTGATCATAAGCGGCTCTGTACAGTTAACCTTATTTCAGACAAAAATAATACGGCTATGTACAATTAACCTTAGGTTCAATATAAAAAATCCTAAAATACCAATGATTTGAGTTAACCTTATTTCAGTGAATTTTTTTTTTTTGTATTTTATCTAGAACATATATGTTATTCAGTGAACAAACTGGTGCCTCCGTCGAAGGAGTTTCCAGCCGTGAAGCATCTCTCAAAACTCGTAATTTTTCAATTGCACAGGGTTTCGTACACTTTTAGCCTTCTAGAGGGAGTGTTTGTCAACTTGACAGATTGGAGCTGCAATATCTGAAGACTTGCAAAACCAATTGAGCCCGCTGCCAATATACTTTCCTAGAAAGAATAATGGACTATGTGCCAGTAAGCAAAGAGCATCGGAATCCAATGAATTTGTTGATTTTGTATAGATAATTTCATTTATGTATGTTATCATCATTGACAATTTGTTGTCCCCTCCGTTGGAGCTTTCGAATTATGTTTCTCAAGTGTTGCTCTTTTTAAGTGCAATATAGTTAGCCAATCTTGCATTTGTGGGACACGTAAGGTCACGAGTTTTTAAATCTACACGTGTGATTAGCTACTTTCAGCTTCATTATAAATGAATGTTTATTGGGAATTTTATTGCAAGATTCAGGTCATGATTTGAGTTCAATGCTACATTTTTAAATGTCTAAAGTGAACGTAGTGTTGCAGATATATTTTGGAATCTCAACACTACTTTGGCCTATATCATTCGTAACATGAAGATTTTTTTTTTGAAAATTATGGCTATATTTGATGATAGTTTTTGAAACTTTTATGTTGATTATTATACTGAATGAAGAATACCTATATAACTTTTCATGCATTATATTTAAAAAAACACTACCCACTTGATGCGTTTATAAAGAAACTATCCACAAAAATAAAACTAACCCATACCCTTTAACCGCACACGGACACGCACGGCGTGAGCAGATGCTCTAGTATTAATGAAATTAAATAAAATAAAAAATTGTAGAAGAATAATTAGAGCATACTTAACATGAAATTCAATAAAATCAAATACAGTGACAATACAAATTAAATCAAGAATCAAATAAAAATCAATTGAATCGAAAATAAAATGTATGTGGTTTGCAAAAGTTAGGGTTGATTTGAAACTTTTGAGTTTCGATTGTGCATTTCTTTATATGTTTTACAATCAATGTCTTAAGTTATTAAACTTTCCCATTTTAAGTTTTCAATATACTAAAAAAATAACCCAGCAATTTCCAAAAAAATGTGTCCTCAACGTATCCTAATGTGTCCATAGAGTGTCCCCAATGTATCTAGCGTGGAAAAAATACGCTAGTGCGTGTCCAAGCGTCTCCCATGTCCGACATGTGTCAAACAAGATTTGTTGCCGTCGGGAGTTTCCGTGCTTCATTGATGAGTACACTTATCATTCCAAACTTCACTTCTCTAAGGTCTCCATTGTCCAAACAAACTATTTTAATGTTGCTAACATCCCATATAGATGGTTCGTTTTTAATGCCTCTGATCTAGGTTAGCCACAACCCTTTGCTAGTTTACTAGAAATTCGAGGAACTTAACCGAATTGACACCAAATGAGAGCATTTAGAGGCTATGAGTTTCATCTTGTATTACGAGACGATAGCCTCAATCTTTCTTAAATTTGCAATTCTTTTTTCCTGCGTTACACCATATCGTCTATACACATCCATGTTAATTCTAATGTTCAAAATAGCTTTAAGGGGGCTGCCTCGAGGCCAAGCCAAAAGGTTGGCATGGCGAGGCTATAGCCGACTGGGATTAGAATCTACGCCTTAAACCTTCGAGGCTATAAGGTTGTGAGGCTACCCTTGAGGCTAGCCAAAGCCTCAACCTCAGGTTACACTTTTACTAAATAAAATATAAGGCTATAACGTGTATATTTAAATTAAATATACATGGTTGATGATTCCTTCTCATTTGTTATTACTTACGATCATAGTTGTCAAAATCGTCCGATTCGCGATTCGAATCGGACGATTCGATTCACTACCAAAACGATTCGAATCAACCTTCGAATCGCAAATGTCTAAAGAATCGGACCGAATCGGCGATTCACGATTCGAATCTTCCGATTCGGGTCCGATTCGGTCCGATTCACGATTCGGTCCGATTCACTTTTTTTTTTTTTTTTTTTTTTTTTACATTAAATTAATATATAGGCTCTTTATGATATATATATATATATTTGTTTTATGTAGGGTGTTTTAAATTAATATGTAGGCTGTTTTATGAAATATTTTTGTTTTTTACTTTTTTAAGCTTAAAATGGATGAGAACATGTACTACGGTTAATTTTTGTGATATATTTTGGTATATTATCATGTGCTATGATTAGTTTTTTGTCATATTACGCTTAATTACCAATTCTATAGTGTTAAATTCCATTTACATATGTTTTACTACGTTTTTATCGTTTGGTTCCGATTCGACCGATACGATTCACGATTCGATTCACGATTCGCGATTCGGGGGGTAAACGATTCACGATACGATTCGCGATTTGACAACTATGCTTACGATATGATAATACTTTGTTATTTTTTAATGATGGAATATTGGTAAATGATTAATTATTTAGTGAAAATGCAAAATTAACCACAAAGTTTGCGGTGATTTTCCATTTTAGACCCTCAGATTTAGAAATTGTGCAATGTTGACTAGGCACACAATTGAAGCTTTTAAACTTAACAATCAATAAGTGACACATGGCCTAAAAAATAATTAAATAAAAAATTCACTTAAAAGTTACCACCTATCAAATAACAAATAAATATAAAAAAAAAAAAAATACACCCATACATTAACTAAAAATGAACTCCACCCTCTACACACCACTGTCACAAACCCTTCCTCACCCTACTCCCTCAATCAATTATTCACATTACCACACATATACACATATATATGTACACGCACCCACTTGTATACACACACCCACACCCACACCCACACCCACATACACCCACATACAAACATATATACCCATACAAACACACATGATTTGTGTATATATTACACAAATCGATGTATATATACACACACACATATATATATATACAGAGAGAGACGGTGGGGAGAGAGAGAGAGAGAGAGAGAGAGAGTTTGGGTATTGGTGCTCAAATCCATTTGCGATGGTGTATTAGTGGCAACGGTAGAGATTTTGCATCATTGGTTGGTAGTTGAGACGGTGGTGGGAGTAATATGTGGGAGTTCTGAGAGTAGAGAGGAGAGAGGAAGAGTAGGAAATGGGGTCGGGGGATGATTTTGTTCCTTTTCCTGGTCCATTTCGTTTATTTTCAGTTTTTGAATTCTTGAAGGTTAAACAAAAGGTCATTTGTTTTCCAAAATAAGAGAGAATGTTTTTTTATTTCACTTATTGGATAGTATAATAAGTTTTGCCACGTATCATGTCTTATCAGCTTATCTGTTAATTCTACTCACTACAATGTAACAGTGGCTCACTACAATGTGATGGTGGCTCTTCTTGAAACAATTTTTTAACTTTAAGGTTAACATTGCAACTTTTGAAACATCGGGTCTAAAATTGAAAATCACGAGTTAATTTTGTATTTTCCCTAATTATTTGTCTTATTGACTTTGATTGTGGATCTTTTTTGTGATGACTGTGATGATAGATAGTTTTTATTATTACTAGATTTTTTTTGAATTTTTTCCCCAAACTGAGGCTTACACTTTGCTCAAGGATATTGCCTTGCCTTGTCGGGGGAAAACGCCTCGAGGCCACTTTTAGCATTCACGAACATTGGTGATTTTTTATCATCTTAGTGGCCAGTCTTTGATAAGTTGCTATTGCATTTTTTAAACCACATGGCATCTAGACTTGGCAATGGATCATTTCAAGTCGTGTTCTTATTGACTTTTATCATATTCGGCTCTTATCGGGTTCGTGTCTAAACGGGTGGCTTTTTTATCGTGTGAAAAAAACAAATTCAAACTCGATCTACCTTAACATGTTGTGTTCACCCATTATTATCCATTAAGGTAATAAATTATTTTCGAGCGTATACAAGTTGACACATTAACCCATTATTAAATACATTTAGATCCGTTAATTCATTAACATTACTAAATCTCTTACTTAGTAAAATTCATTATAATTTAATTAACATTAAACTACATAAACTCTTTATTAGTCCCAATAATATTTCTTATTTACTTAAAGTAACGGGGTAATAATGGGGCTTAACGGGTATTAATGGGTGAAAGGGAGTCAACACTAACCTAGCTTGTTAACTATCGTGTTCTATCGCGTTGGCATTTATATGCCCCGCGAAACCATTAAGAGCTCACTCATTAACTAATAATTTCGTATCGTTTCATGTCGTGTTATCGTATCTTGTGTCATTTGCCAAGTCTAATTGCATTGTTGTGAAGGGTGGGTGCTAAAGGCACCACCAAAATTTATACCTGGCACAACTGCACAACATTTTTAAACACAATGTACAACTATTTTAAAGCATGCAGTGGTGTCCGCTATGAATTTTGCAAAACAATAGATTCGAGTGATTATAAATGAAGTTTTTCCTATCGATCCGAACAAATGGATATGTTGGTATCCAAAGAAAGTGTTAAGAAAAACTAAATCCGCTAACACTGTCTTTTGGGCAAGCTTGGTATTGCCTGTAAAATCAACACAAACTGTCCATTTGCCATTGCTCTTCCTAATCATGACCATATTCGACAGTCGATCTAGAACTGAACTTCCATAATGGACCTTACATTCAAAAGTTTCCTAACCTCTTATAGTCTACTCTAGCCATGGTTCAAAGACTCGGCTGTCAACTTGGAATTGGCCGAGTTGACTTGAACTCAGCAGGCAACGATCCGATTCCGGGTCACGATACGGAAAAAAAACGTATTAAATTGACATAACTCAACAATATATCGATAGATTCGAGTTGTATGGCCAAGAAAAAAACTGTCGGGCGTTACTTGTGTGTTTTGAGTATAAAAAGTGACAAAATGACATAAAGTTGAAAAATAATGCAAAGATGCTTCATTTTACTAACCTTTTGCTGATGATTGAGAGGAAAAGACAAATCCAGTTCACAAGTTGCTAAAAATCCTTTCTTCGACCGGAGAAACCCATTTTTGGCCCTATTTTCGGCCTAGAATCTCTCTCTCTCTCCCTCTCTCCTGTGTTGTGTTGGTAAGCGTAGGTTATATTTTGGGAGTTTATGAAAGGTTGATTTGTTTATTTAGTGTGTTGTGCACGGGGGTTTATTGGTAATCGTGGGTTTAATGGTAAGTGTGTGTGGGTTTGGTGGTAATAAAAAGGGATTAACTCTCAACTGAAATATATTTAATATGGGTTCTTTATAACATATCTCAGTGGGTCAATGTCAGTAGGGCTAATGTTTGTGCTATAAAGGTTGTCTTTCTTGTCTTCTAGTCTCAGTGGGGGTTTATTTATTACATTACATTATTATATCTTGCTTGTCTTAACGAGCCGTGGGTTTATTTACTTCCTGATCAGTTGTGGGTGCCGTACAAGTTATATGATATTTTGTACAACAATGTTTCATAATATGTGGATTATATAATATTATGTTGGTCTTTGTCTTATTAATTGATTTTTGTATAGATAATGTTATATGCTTAAAATTATGTTTAAAATATTATATGCACAAACAATATTATGTCCTAAAAATAATGTTTTGTACAAAATCCATAAAAAATTTATACAAATAATGTTTTGAACAAATAATGTTTAGAATACTTAAAATAATGTTAAGTAATCCTAAAATTTCTTAAAAATAATGTTTTGTACAAAATTTATGTACAAATAATGTTTCACAAATAATGTTTAGAATTCTTTAAAATAATGTTTAGTAATTCTAAAAAATTTAATAAAACTTATGTACAAATAATGTTTAGAATGCTTAAAAATAATGCTATTTTGTAAAATGGTTGAGCTCGACAAAACATTATAATCATTTCTATTTATCTTCAATGTAAATTTTTTATCATGTTCTGTGTCATTAGATTGTTTTTCAATATTAATATTGGTTTACTATGGAATACTGAATCTGACAAGTCCACCGCGCTCAAGCATAACCAGTATGATAATGCCATGCATATTAAAGGATGGTTTTAAACGTATTTGATTGGTCCACATTGTTAATCTTATTTTTTTTAAATTTCCTATATTTTTTTGGAATTTTTGGAGATCTCTAAATAGCGTATCTTTGCGTATTACCCAATACCGCGACCGAGTTGAAAACTGGGCGTCTGATACCGAGACCGACACTGAAACTTTGAACCATGACTCTAGCTTTTGTTGGGGTTGGCTATTCATCAAACCTTCTAAAAACTGCATCAGAGGGTTAGTAAAACAATTATAAAATTGTAACACACGATGCCAAGGTCGATTTCACACGTCATATGGCTTACATCTTGGTCGATTTCAAGTTTCTTTATCACCCTGTTGGCTAGTGCGACTTTTAGTGTCGTACACCTCAAGTTGCCCATACTTTAATTGCTATTTTGTGGAAACGAGGTTGTCTTTGCAAGTATGAACCTCTCCATTCTCCCTATTCTCCTGCTTTAGCCATTGACAACGATACAGCACTGCCCAAGTCTCCTTTAATCCCCATCACTTCTTGATAAATAATGATGAGGGGAGCGAAACCCAACTAGGTCTTCTTTAGAAAATAAATTGCGCCTTCCAAAATTAAAGCCTTCTAGTCGCGGTTGCTTGCTAAGCACGGACTTAGAAGGGTCAACTTGAAAGGTCGGTCATCACTTTCTTCAACTCCACCCTAAAAGCCTCAAAGCCTTACTCTTGATCTTGGATGCCCCAAGAACCACGTTAAAGAAATGCCCTTCCGCATCGTCATTTGCAACATTATTTGGCCGCTAATCAACAACAATCTTCTCCTTCTAGGCCCTTCTTTTCCACACAATCGCCAAGGTGCACTACTTGCACTAGTTCCTCCAAGTGTGTTTTAAAGACATCACAATCTCAGTCTAATGTTTGTGCACGTAGTATAGTTATGCCTAATTCCTCTTGATCGGGTCTCCAGCCATCTTCCTAGGCCATTTTTAAAGAATGGCTCGTCTTCGATCTTCAAAGGATCTTGTCAAAAGGAATCCTTAGAGGCGGTGCATGTATGAACTTGTAGATAGGTTTCTTATAGATAGTTTCCTTAGATAGGTCCCTTAGCTTCGCTTTGTTTCTTAGTGTTATTCTTCCCGTCCTACTCTTTATGCTAAAATGTTTGTTGATTTGTTCCAACTCATTCCATGATCACTACCGAATATAACATCCTCTACCTTAGCGTACTTCTCAAACCTGGACAAGATGGAGGTCGCCTCCTCGTGAGAGACCAATATAACAGTGAGACATTTAATAAGACAATCTTAAAGGACGCTACGTCGACATGCTCTAAGTAATTCTCCAATTTGTTGTAGACCTCCCAATACGTCCATAATAACCCAACTAGAAGAATGAAAATGCACAATAAACAAAATAGACAAGACAAGATGACAATATATGTGAGTTAGCAATTTGCCTACGAATGAGAGGTGTTGTTTTTTCTACAAAATTTTCGAGGGAAGAGGAATCAAGCCCTTAACCTCCCTACATGGGGGTGAATGGCCTGGACAACAGTTATTTAATATAGTTTTGCCACTAATCTTAATGTGCTTTACTAATATAAACAAGTGCCCTAAAATTTAATTCTGGGTGAAGTATGAACCTCCGTGAATTTGCCGGAGGGTCGCGCCTATCCTAGTCATATAAGGGATTGCTCCTAATCCAGCATTCAAGTTGATATGAGTTTATAATTTGCTCCTAGTTTAATACTCCGTCTTTAAAAAAAAATTGGTCTCGTGTCTATTTGGACACGTACCTCCGAGTTAAGTGAAGCCCAATTAGCTAAACCACGACACAACAACCACCAAGTTGTCACATGAACATATATACATGCATGTATTATGCACACAAAGACGTAGGGGTAGAGAATCAAAAACATTTTTCTTAATAAAATTGTTTAAATTAAGAATTGTAATTTTGTTTTAGGGAGTACAATTAATGAATGGAGGGGAGATAAAGGAAGTTATGTTCTTCCTCGACATTGAGTGGCAATGATGACTGCAGGATGTTGGCAGAGGTTTTGTTGTCGGACCTATGGAGTGTGGGAAAGAGAGAGCGAGAGTAAGTGAAGAAAAAACAACAACTGAAAGGAAGACTATGTGCTTTTGTGGATCGGGAGACGGAAAATTGTGTTGAGTGTTAGGAGTGTTGAAAAGGTGAGAGGTCAGCCAGGTAGATTGAGAAAGAAACACGAGGGAGGTTTGTGCTGAGAAAATAATTGAGGAGTATCGACAAGATGGGAAATCCATTTATTGCAGAGGGGAATAAATCCCTCTTTATGGTCGGTCAATTATATGTGATGTGATGGCGGGACGCATATCCATTTTATCTCAAATGCGTGAAAATAAAGTTATTTGTGTATAAGATCTACAGGTAATGAAATATTTCTCAAAGTTTAAACCATATATGAACTCAATATATATATATACAATTCTGCTCTTGTGCGGACTAGTCCGCATTTTAAGAGTGCGGACCGGACATGTGTCACCTGGCGGTGAGCCAGAAAAGAGAGAGAGTGTGCCTATAATTTAGGCGATAATTTCTAGGCGCACCATTGGGTGACACATGTTCGGTCCGCACTCTTAAAATGCGGACCAGTCCGCACAAGCGCATTATTATATATATATATATGTATATATATATATATACATATATATACATGTATATATATATACATATATATACATGTATATATATATATACATATATATATACATCTCTATACATATATATTGAGAGAGAGAGAGAGAGAGAGATGACTATCAAATTAAAAAATGAATTGGATTACTTTTAGACTAACCAGCATAGCTTAAGGGCTTATTTTCCCTGCTTTTCTTTCATTATTCAAAATATATTAATTAAAAAATCTCATAAGTGATTTAGCTCAGTGATACTACTTCCATTGATAATTGCTTCCAATTTGTACAAAAAAAGAGAGCACTTAAATTTTGCCACCACTTCCAATGGCCTTCACTAGTGAACTACCCTCAAAAATAATTCCATAACCTGGAAGCTGTTTTGTTGTTCCTCTTCTGATATTCTAATTTTACAAGCTCAATAATACTTATAGACATTGCTATCAAGAACAATCAAAACGCTACTAATGTCTGCCATTCCTAAATACCCATTTGACGCAGATATTTTCAAAATTGTCTATGGGAAAAAAACTGCGAAACTCAACATCATACATAACATGAATTTGACAAGGGGGGGGGGGGGGGGATAGGGGTAACAAAGGAACAATGAA
Organism: Sambucus nigra; assembly: GCA_949130495.1. Classification (NCBI taxonomy): domain Eukaryota; kingdom Viridiplantae; phylum Streptophyta; class Magnoliopsida; order Dipsacales; family Adoxaceae; genus Sambucus; species Sambucus nigra. The sequence continues at coordinate 315,106,210 of OX422215.1, read as the reverse complement.
GATTATCTCAAGAAGGAAAAAAATGAGTAAAACGTTCCAGAAGTTTCTCTACTTCTCCCTCGGTCTCATCCATTACGCCTAATAAACTTGAGTTTCCATATTCTAAAAACACAATTGAAACAACAGCGTTCATTCATTTGGAGATTCAACACAACAAATATTAAAACCAGTGGCGGACCCAGAATAGAAGAAAGAAACTAAAAGCGAAACTTACCAGTTGGCAAGTTGTTTGCTCCTCAAAGCTGCCTGATAGAGATTCCGGGTCTGGTCTTTCGACGGTGGTGGTCCGGCGTAGGAGATCGAGAGAACTCCGGACGGGGAGAGGGTCGGCTCAAGGGAGAGGGGCGGGGATTGGGCGGTTGGGTGTTTCCGAGAGGTCTGGGATTCCTAGGGTTTTGTTTTGGGGAAAACAAAAAGAAGTCGGCTGGCAGTGCCAGCCTAGTCTACATGGGATGCTATTTTGAGATTTCAAAAATTACGTTTTCTGCCCCTCCATGTTTGAAAAGCCTATATTTAGTTTCCTTTTACTTTGGGAACTTACACATATGGATCACAATTATTTTTTTTTACAATATATACACATAAAAAATCTTAGAAGTCTATGGGTGCGACCGCCCCCCTTCGGGATGGGGTAGGTCCGCCCCTGATTAAAACTAAAGGTGTGTTCAGTGGCGGATCCAGGATTTTTGTCCAGGGGGAGCCAAATTTGCGAGTTGGGGGGGGGGGGGGGCGAGAGCCCCTGAGACGAATTTTTTTGGATTAACTCAACTTTAATTCGAGATTTATACAAATTTTTGGAGTTATTTTTTTTCCAATAATTTTTTTACCCCATAAATATATACCAAAATTAACAATAAGTTAATTTTTAATAGTAATACAAATAAGTTAATAACAATTAGTTATTAGACCCCACAATATTCAGTCTAAATAATTTGAACAACATTAAAAATGAATTGAACACCTTTCAACATTAAAAATGAACACAAATCTCAAACTGTGAACAACAAAAATGAACAACATTTAAACAGGCAGCTTGGGAGTTGGGTCGGCTGCATTCAGCATTTAAACAAGCAGCATTCAAATTGTGAACAGCAAAAATGAAAACAAAACAATAAACAAACTTACCTTTGGAGTTGGGTCGGACGGAGAAGCGAGCTGGGGAGATGACCAGCAGGCGTCGGCCGGACCGGAGGCATGGGCGGAGTCTCGGAGAGAGAGGTGCGGGAGAGAGAGAGAGAGTCGTGAGAGAATTTTAGGATGAAAATGGGGAAAAGAGGCGTGAGATTTAAACAGGCAGCTATTAGGTTTTCCAAATATTTACGTTATCCTACCCTGAACTTGGGAAAAACTCATTAACTTAACCTTTGAGTTTCTATGTTTACATACTACAACCCTTAAAAAAAATTCTTCGTAATTTTTTTCCAAAATCTCAAGAGGGGCGGCCTCCCCTCCTCGCCCCCCCTGAAGCCGCCCCTGGGTGTGTTCAATTAACAAACAGTTAATTTTTCAAGAAAAGTTGAAAAAAGAGATGAGTGCTTTTCTTAGTTCCAGATTTCCTTAAATCCAATTCTTTGGGGATGGGAAAGAAATTATTTTTTTGTTGAGAAAATGGGAAAACGATGGAGCGCATGTCACCATGTCAATTTCACATTCCAGATTTCCATAAAAATTAGTTGTTTGTCAATTGACTACACATAATGATTTAACCAACACATCAATATCTTTATGGGATTCAGCCTATAAATCAATAAATTACACCCCTTTCTTAATTAACCCACCATTTTCATTTCTTCCAATTTCTCAACAAGATTTACACCATTAACATGGTTTCAAGATCACAATTCATGTGGAGTTAATATCACATCAAATTTACATGAAATTATTCATCAAAAACCCCATTTTTCCACATGAATCCCCAACCCAAAATCCAAAGTTTTCATCACCAACTTTGATATGGGAAAAATAAACACTAGATGGTTAAAGCAAGTTAAACACTTGCCTCGTTGGATAAAATTCGACGTTCCCGTGTCGTGATTCGCCGGAGGTTGGCCGGAGTTCCCCCCTTTTCTCTTCTTTCTTCTTCCTTTCTCTTCCTCTTTCTTTCTTTCCTTTCTCTCTCTTAGGGCTGAAAACTGAGAGAAATGAGGGTTTATAAGGTTTATCCCCTTATTACATCCAAAATTGACTCGTATACTTAATTACGAGTCCCTACTAGTCCAAAAATCCCCGGAATTCAAACGCTACCCCCAGGTACTTTATTTTTACTATCTCGGCCCATCCAAATCCAACTGTGCACTCGAAATTTCCATCCGATTATTGTGTTGGTTGTCACCCAATTCACCTTGTGGTTAACCACCCTATGTAATACCCCGTACTTGTATGGATATTTAAATTACACGGGTGAGTGTAATTTAATAAATTGAGAATTTAAAGTGAATAGTAAATATTAGTTTGCAAGTGCCGGATTAATATTTACATGGGTTATATTTTCTTACGGGACTAAGTAAATGAGTTGGATTATTTTAATTACATGTCGCAGTTGGGTAAAGCGACGAAGGATAATATTTTATTTGGAAAACACGTGTTGAGAAATGTTGGGTTTAAATAGAGAATTTTTGGAAAGTGACTCGGATGGAAATTTTCAGTGCAGAGTTCGGTTCGGATGGGCCAAGATAGTCAAAATAAAGTACCTGGGGGTAGCGCTTGGATTCCGAGAATTTTTGGACTAGTAGGGACTCATAATTAAGTATACGAGTCAATTTTGGATTTAATACGGGGATAAGCCTTATAAACCCTTACAACCCTCATTTCTCTTATTTTTCAGCCCTAAGAGAGAGAAAGGAAAGAAAGAAAGAAAGAAAGAAAGAAGAAGAGAAAGGAGGAAGAAAGAGGAGAAAAGGGGAGAACTTCGGATAACCTCCGGCGGATCACGACACGGGAACGTCGGATTTTATCCAACGAGGCAAGTGTTTAACTTGCTTTAACCATCTAGTGTTTATTTTTCCCATGTCAAAGTTGGTGATGAAAACTTTGGATTTTGGGTTTGTGATTCATGTGGGAAAATGGGGTTTTTGATGAATAATTTCATGTAAATTTGATGTGATATTAACTCCACATAAATTGTGATCTTGAAACCATGTTAATGGTGTAAATCTTGTTGATAAATTGGAAGAAATGAAAATGGTGGGTTAATTAAGAAAGGGTTTTAATTTCTTGATTTATAGGTTGAATCCCATTGATGTGTTGGTTGTTGAGGTAGAAATCATGGAATTTGAGTTGGGATTGTGTTGGATTAAAGAGAAAATTGGAGAAGAAGGTGAATAGTAACTCAGCGGACTTTCTGAATCGTTTCGGACAGGATGCTAATCGATTCGCCTATTTGTCAAAAAATGAAATTTCTAAATCTTTTCGATACAGTCGCGTGGGCGCCGACCGCGTATTTTTCTGATTTTTTTTTAATTAGTAATGATTTTTCTACGGAAGGGTGTCCGAGATCGAAATTGTTAGTCAGAAATCAAACCTAATATTGGGAGAATTAAGGCTACAATTGTTTGGAGATAAATATTAGGGGTTCCTAAATAAAGTTTTAGGACTTCTAAATGACTTGAGGAGATATAAAAACCTTGGGTTTGTAGAAATAAATCCAGGTTATATCTTAAATGAATGTTTGGGACGAACTACATTCGAAGAAATTATTCGGCGGGCGTTTATATATATATATATATATATATGCGTGCAGAGTATCTATATGCCGATCATAATTGGTTTAAATCCGAATGCGTAGTAGGATGCTATTAGAATATTAGTTATTTGTGATAAGCTATTATTCGGGAAATTATTAACGAGATATTGATATTCCAAGTGAGTAAATACTTATGAGATTAAAATGAGCGTGTGTATGCTTATTTATTGATATGAATGTATAATTGGAATTTATAGGCTAATGCCACGGGTGATAGGCATGTATAGCCGGATTTGACGATACATACGAGTATAGGGATAGTATGTATATGATTATGATTTTATATATATCATGTGTGATTCTGATATATGTATGTTGACATACCTCTCTAAGGCTATCATGGGAAGTTGTGCGATGTGGGTGAATCCCCTGGCTTGAAGAGTAGGGAGAGTATAGTCCCCAGGCCGTAGCGCCAGATTATTTAGCGTGTGTGATTATTTTATTCACAGTGAGGTAATTACGGGTATGGTTATGACTCACTGCCGAAGGAATATAGCTGCTTCCCATACGTTTGTATTAGGTTTTTTCTCAAGAGCATGAGTGAGCCTGCCTTGAGCCCAGGTTGCGGTGTGTATGCCCTGGAAGATGATAGCACTAAGAGAACGCATCCAGTGAGGTAATGCTCGGAGGGATGGTCTTAGTTACTTATATTTGTGTGTGAAAAATATGTAAGAATATACTGATGTGTATGGTATATTTTATATATATATATATAAGATGTGAAAGATATAGATATACGGTCTTTAATAAAATTTGGAAATTAAGGTAACTGTATATTTATCCGAGAGATTAATATTCGGAATAAAATGCGATTTGTATATAAGATGAGAATATTATATACAGGACTTATGGCACTAAAGTGAGAATATTGTAATAACTTGTATGAGTTATTTATTTGGATGATTATATATTATAAGCAAGAGATATATAACTATAAGCTTAGGTGATAGCTTAGAATATTATATAAACGGAGTTTGTGATAGCGTATAGTGTATGATGACATATTTAGTATGTTATTGGATTTTAAGCATGTAATACCCCGTAATTTCAATGACTTTTAAAATTGGTTATATTTTAAATTAATGGATTAATTGGATTTTATTATTAATTAATTCATTTGGGTTTTATCCGAATTGTGGATATTAAAATGGATGATTCTGAATATTACTTAAAGATATTTAGGTAATATATGAATGTGATGTCATTGATATGACGGTATGATATAAATTCGATAATTTGAATTTTTAGTCAAACGCGGTATGGGACGTGTCGGGACTAATTTATTAAATTAAAAAGAAAATTTATTTTCTATCGACCTTATAGTCATTTCGACTGCGTCGTTGCGTCCGGAAGGTTCGAAATAGTCAGAAAAGTCTATTTGGATGTTAATTTTGAGTCTCGGGTCATTTGGAAATGAAAAGACAACCCAAAAGGGCATTTTGGTTATTTTTACAAGAGGGATGAATAGTGATTTCGGGTTTTGTCTTATTATAAGTATTTGGAGATTAGTGTATGTAGGTTCATTTCATCTATTCTACACAAAATTTAAAAGTCATCTTCTTAGAGAGAGTGGAAGGTTGCTTGGAAAGAAAAAGAAGTTTGCTTGGGAAGGAGGAGAACCAAAGGTCAAAGGTCACCACCACCATTACCACCTGTGTTATTCAACTCCAAAGGATCAGATCTTCATTAGAGGCAAGTGTTTGATATTTGCAATTTAAGTTCGTATATTGTCCATGTTAGGATAGTTATAAAAAGAGATGATTTCCATGCTTGGAAGATGAAATGATATAGTTGTTAATGCATTTTTGGAATCTAAAAATATATAGGAATTAAACTCATGTTGTAGGTAGTTAGTAATCCAATAAATATTCATCAATCTGTGGAAGAAATTCTGAAAATAATTTAGTGTTCTTGAAGATAATATGTTGATATTTTTCTGGAAAAAGAGGCAAAAACGAGTGGAATGAGAAGAGCCAATTTGGAATGTTTAGATCTTCTTTTTGAGTGCATTTGGATGAGATTTAAGAAAAACTCAAAACACATACCTGACTCAATTTTTCGTGTAGAATCCAAATCTGAAGTCGGATTGATGATTTGAATAATTTTTGGATCTGATTTTTCTGAGTATTTAAAATATGAGAATTCATGATGTTGTTTCTTTTTAATGTTGGTTCTTATCCCAAAAATTTTGTGGATCTTTGGTGATTATTAATTAGATATTATGGGACTTAGAAAATATCAGTAGACCCTTGATAAGATTTGAATTAATTTGATTGGGATTTAAATTGATTAGAATGATGATAATTAAATTAAAGAAATTTCGGTTGCTAGATTTATTTGTTGGATTATAATTGGTTTGCTTGAGGATTAAGGATAGGTCCAGTAGTGGTGATTGAATGTAACACCTGGGTAGACTTAGGATTACAATATGAACATCAAGGACTGAATTTAAGCTCATTATTGATTTCGCAAGGGTTGAGTGTAGTACAAGAGCGTAGTGGTATCGCTCCTGGATAGAGATGGGAGTTTAGAACACATTTGGTTGAAAGAGGGGATGAGGTTATTCCGATCGCATATTTGAAGTTGACGAACCTCCTCGATCGACAAAGTTAAGTAGTAGTGTATTGGAGGGGTTCATTGTTTGGATTTCGCTTTGCGAGACGCTCCGCGCATGAACCTTAACGACGTCGGGAGTGGAGAGATGTTATAGGATGCGAGGATAATTAAATTATGAAGTAAAGATATGACATTTTAATACGTGGGATTTAAAGAGATATAATGCTACATAAGGGAATAATCTAAGGTTAATGTGAGTACCTTGTTGTTAGTATACTATAGGTATGATAATACCTATTTGATTGATTGATGATTTATGTGTATGACATACCTAGCTTACTTGCTATCGGTGGGAGGTTTGTGCGTGAGGGCAGTCATATCCTGATGAATCCATGGGATCTTTGATTTGTCGCTCGAGAACATAGGTCTATGAAAGACTTATCGGGGAGTTGATAAGTCCGCTGACTATGGGTACGTAGGTATGTGCGTGACCCATGGGTATGAGAACTATGTTCGCCTCCAATGATTGTGTTGTTGTTTGTGGTTCGAGGAATCTTAACGAACCTTTAGTCCCTTATTCGGCGATAAGCGATATTGGGACATGATAGCAGAGTAATGCATTGCACCGCAGCTGTGACTCGGGGTGCCGTATTATATATGAATATATATATAATGGATTAAATGAATGATTGGATTTATTGTGGTTAAATCATCTACTGTGTGATAATTGTAGATAACGGTGAGTAGAGAAAGATAATAGAATTAAGTTAATGAATGTTTATTCTTAAAGAATTGAAAAGCTTAACTCATATTAATGAGAAATGATTCGTGTTAATGAGAAACTAATCATATAAATGAGAAATGTAAATGAATAATAATGTGACGTATGGTATGGGACATACGGGGATTATGATATGGGAATGAAATTATAATATGGAGACTAGAAAAGAGGAATTATAAACTAGGAAGTTAATAGGAAACGTTAACTGTGCACTCTAGTTGAGAGGTGGGAATAGCAAGTGAGAGTTGGGCCTAACATGTACATAATAAAAGATTTATTGCACTTGTTAAATACTTGTTGTTTTAAAAATCATTTTCACAATCGGGCTCTGACCCGTTTCCTTGCATATTTTTTTTTCTATTGTATCTTCTATATCAGGTGTCCAGTAACAGGGACGCCAACCTTAGCGGATTATGACAGGCTATGGATTTATGGAGTTTTGCTTAGACGCCTATCATCATTTGATTCACAGTATTCTCTTAGTAGGGCATGTCGCCCAAAGGATTCAGTTATCTCTTTTCTATCGGGGTCAAATACTATTGTATTTAGGTATTTTTAATACATTTAATATTGTTGGGATTACTGTAATGGATTAATATTATTTGGGAATGTTTATTCCAATTGCATTTAAATTCTTTTGTGTTATCTACTTGGTTATCAGTGTTGTAGAATAAAATGTGTTGTGTTATTCTTAAACTGGAAATGGATTTTGTTAAATTAAAATTTGGAAAGTTTTTAACACCAGCTTAATTGGGTATTGGGTGTAGGGGTGGGCACGGTCCGGTCCGGTCCGGGTTTTGCCTATTTTTTGGACTGGACCGAATATTCGGTCCTCAAATTTTTTGGACCGAGACCGGACCGATTAATTCGGTTAACCTACTAATTCGGTCCATGCTTTTTTCGGTCCGGTCCGGGGTAAAATTCGGTCCTGACCCTATTTTATATATATGTACATTTTATGATTTTTTTATCTATTTTTCTCACAAATATATATAAAAAAAAATAATACTCGAAACTCCAAGTGATATTTATATGGGTTTTTTAACCCAAATAAAAAAATGTCTATACATATATAAAATGTTCCAAATTAAATTCATAAGTTATATACATTAATTCAAAAATAATACATAAGAAACACAATAACATTATTTTTATTATATATATATCAGAATCGGTCCGGTCCGGTCCAAATCGGTTTTTTAATATAGTGGACCGCGGACCGGACCGGTTTAATCGATTTTTAGGTTTTGTGAACCGATTTTCGGACCGGTTTCAAAATAGCCTTAATTTTCGGTTCGGTCCAATCGGTCCATTCGGGTCGGTCTTTTTTTTGTCCACCCCTAATTGGGTGAGTTGTAAATGTTTTCGATAGTGATGCTAAGAATGAGCCAACTGTATATTCTGTTTTAATTTGGTATGGGACTGGCCACTCGGTATTTGATTAGGCGGGGTGTTACAAAGCACTTGCGCAAATATTTTTAAAACTCGGGCTCTGACCCGTTTTTATATTTTCTCTTTCTTCTCTATTGCTATATATATATATTTAGGTGTCCAGACACATGGACGCCTGGATGACCATTCTATCGAGTCAGATGATTGATGCAGCAACTGTGGATGCAAGTAGGATATTGTACAGTTACGCTTCCATCATTGTGATCTAGATAGGAGGTATTATAGAGATATTCGGGCTTATTGCCCAGTTGTTGTGAGTTATTTATTTACCGCATTTTTCCCTTTGTCGCAATTCGATATGGCTGTATAAATGTTTTACCGAGAGTTATCGGTTACTATTTATTCAATTCAGTTTTGTTCATATTAACTGTTATGATTGGATCTATATGTTGGTGTTATTAAAAAGATTTGAAGTTTAAAATAGGTTGTTAGTATTTAAATGGTTTTCGACAGTGATGCTGAGAATGAACCATATGAGATTCCTGACTAAATTTTATATAGGATTGATCACCTGGTATTTTATTGGGCGGGGTGTCACATTGATGCGGTCCGTCGTCACTAAAATTGTTGTAAGGCTATGGGCAAAGCTCGAAGGAATCGGCAAGTCAATGCTCCAAAACTAACCCCCGTTACCCGCAATCAGGGGACACCACCTCCACCAAAACCCTCACTACCCTCCAGATGGTTTCACCCCAAACCCTCCAAACTTGTTGTTCAACCACCATTAGTAGTGGCAAAATGTGGCCCAAATAACAAAACAGTTCATATTAGCCCAAGCATCTAAAAATGGGTCCCATATTTAAAAGTTGTGAGTTAAATATGGGTCCCATATTTCAAAGCTATGAGTTAAATATGGGGCCCATATTTCAAAGCAAGAAATCAAATATGGAGCCCAATTTTAAAAGATACAAATCAAATATAATACTCATTTAAAAAAGTTATGAGTAAAATATGAGTTTTTTTTATATATACCTCGAATTGTAATACTTAATTTAGTAAAAAAATAATGGGTTGGTCCAACCCATATTTGGTCCGCCCACATTTAACCCAGCCCATATTTGGCCCAACCCACATTTAGCCCAACCCATATTTGACCCGCCCAAATTAGACCCAACCCATAATTTTGCCAGTGCTAACCACCATTAACCACCAAAAATCCCTTCAAACCCCTAGATCTGAACAGTCCACCCCATCGCCTAAACAGTCGGACTCTTGCACCATCCGAAGACAATCATCGGTGGGCAGGAACCAATTGCCCCCCCCCGACCAACTCTGACCCCACTTAAAGTGGCAGCTCCTCACATTCGGCCCTCCACAACAAGGAGCAAGGAGCCTAAACAAAGCACCAAATCTAAGTCGCCTCGGAATGATCCTAAAGCGACAGACTGACCATCATTGTCCCCAACTGAAGGTGACGTTAACCGAAGGAAGGTGAGACCCACAAACGGGCCCAATAAAGGCCTTCGCAGTCGCCCCCTCATTGATGAACCAAACTCTAGCTACGGTCTAAGAGACTAAGACTAATGAAGTCAATTTCATTCCTACCCCTAATAAATCTGAAAGCAATACCAGCATTATCCTTTATTTTATTTTTTCTTAATCTACCCCCTCATTGGCCTTGAAATATATGCACAAAGCCTCTCAAAATTTAAGTCGCATCCCCACCATTATTTTTCATTATCCCTTAACCCAACCCTTACAAATCCACTCCCTTCTACTTTTGAAAACACCCCCTCCTTCGCTGACCCCTCTCCCCCCCCCCCCCTCTCTCAACACACACACATTCTTGTTTACTCCAATTGAATCTCTTTTTCAACCCTATCGTAATGGGTCCATCATTTTGCAACTATATACCCCGTTAGTAGGTGGATTACCAACAAAAGCTTGCTAACATCGAGAAAAAGATCGAGTTATGGGAGAATGACGATCTAACATCTCGCTACAACAAAGCTATGGATATCCATTATTGGTGGATTTCGGCCTATCACTACAAGGAGTGTCGTTCGAAGATGGATGAGTGCTCTCGATTTATTGGAGAGTCATAGGCGGAATATGAGGAGGTCAAGCGGGATTATACGATGGAGCTATCTAAATTATTTGACTCCACTAACGATGTTGCCCATGGGTTGATTTTAAGTGAGAGCTCAATGGTGGCCCCCATCGCCATTGAGTTTGACGACCGTGTACTCTCCATTTTGGCTACTCTGGTTGACTTTTCAGAACTGTTGAGGGTTAGTGAGGACTACCTTGAATATTCCATTGGGTTTTTCTTCGGTATTTTTATCAAGGATGGTTGAACTACACGTACACGTTACAATTTTTGGAGATTTTTATAATCAGAGATTTCTTTCCCATCTTCGAGGAAGACGGGGTTGCGTTGTGTATCATATACTTCTTCGATAGCTTATCAGAGATGGGATAGGCAACTCACAAACATTTTTACGAGGTAGCAGTATTTTGTTGTAAATTTCTTCCCACATTTGGGGAAGGGGGATGATTTCGCCATGGTTGATTCTTCCTGTGGCTAATGGCTATTATGAGATTGAGTTGTTAGCTTTCGACTAACATGGTCGTTTAGAGTCCGTGGACCCACTTTGTGTGGGATTCAAGGCATGTTTGAAGGTTGCATTTCAACGTAATAGCCTCGAAATTGTTCGTCATGACTGATTTGGCTCTGGTATGCCATCTTCGAGGAGTTGGTAAGATGGTGCCATTGTGGTAAAGCCTGGGAACAATTTATATTCAATTGCCTTTGTTGGGATTTTTTATCAGCCGCATCGCATGTTTACTAGTCGATACACCGGATTTTCGTGGGCAACTTCACTCCGCAATCAGGAAAATGGCGGTGTTTCCATGCTTTGGTTGACTGTCACCTCCCCCACTTTCACGCTCTTGGATGAACTTTCCTTAATAGGGGTGATCAACGTTAACAAGTCCAGAAATTTATTTTTATTTTCGTATTTTATTAGGTTATTTCTCTCTTTCAGTGGTTATATTAGGTTAGGGGGTGGCGTTTTCTTTTAATATCTTTAGTGTGCACTCATTAGTCATTTTACCATTTTAGGTCTCTTGGGTAGCAAGATACCTTAGAATACATATAATGACTTGACCACTGATCATTTTACTTTTGGAGATGAATGAATGATAAAGAGAGAGACTTTTATTTCTTTACATTGTTATCATGAAAATGCTTCTGCTCAAGCATACATATATATATAAAACAACATAAACAGAGTTGTCTCCACACCCTCGGCTTTCCTAGCAAGGCCTCACCGAACAAACCCATATCTTCAAGCTCTCCTAAAATGACACTGTCTTTGGTGAGGATTCTCGAGGAAATAACAAAAGGGTTCACGCAAATCCATTTTAAAAGGCACTGACCAAGTATCGAGGTGCCTATTAATTACGTCACTTTTACCTATTTATTTAAATATATACCCCAACTTCACTACCACTTCTACTCACTGTCGCCAGTTTCGTATTAGATGCTAGATTTCCGTCCAATAATATGAACAAAATTAGAGTAAAAGATGACATTGCATCACACATGGAACTACAAGGTTTAAATTGCTTTGTTAGAACTTTTAGACAGACACCATAAATGATCATAAACTTCAAAGTTTAATTTGCAATTTCCCATTAAACACTTTAGTGAAGAACTCCAGGACCGGCCAGAACATATTTTAATGGGTTAATTAATGTTGTATATATATTTTTCAAAAGGGATGATTATATTTAGGTCCCATTTGTCAGGTCAACATTCTTATAAGTCCTATTGACTTTTCAACAATCCTATAGGTCCTATTCTAACTTTTTAGGGAATTTTTTCACAATTTTACCCTTTTATAACCAACCATCTGTAACTTCCTTGAGGAAGTTACATAAGTGGTTGGACTTTTTTTTTAAATCTTTAAATGATCATAACTTTTGATTCACAAATTTGTTTTTCGCAAAATTACTATTTTTGAAATCTGCTCGACGAGATCTATCAAACAAGATCCATGAAGGCTATAAAATTCCAAAGAAAAAAATTTACACAAACAGTAAACTTTACTGTATGCCTTAGAATATGAAATAGTTTTCTATATGTGTCATTTTCACAAACAGACGGTAACATTTACTGTGGCAGTATATATATATATATATCCGGTGGATCCAAACCCTTTTTTTTCAAAATTACCTTATATTTAAAGGTTCGCGCTAGCGGTATCCAATCCTTACCACCATTGTTGGAGCTTCAACGACCTTCGTCAGAGCTCCGATTTGGGGTGGGTAAGGGTGGCATGTGGTGTCGCTGGCGCGGACTTTTGAAAATAAGAGACTTTTGAATAAATGGATTTTGGATCCACTGGAGTATCATGGGGTGCCGCTGGCGCGGACCTTTGAAAATAAGACTGGATAAATGGAATCGGGATCATCTCGAGCACCGATTTGGGGTGAGTAGGGGTGGCACAAAACTTTAAAAATAGGAGCATATTGGATATATATATATATATATATATATATAGTTTGTAAAAATGTCATGGATATTAAACTTTATTGTATACACCAGAAAATGAAATAGTTTCATATTTGTGACATTTTCATAAATAATAACATTTACTGTGTTAATATATTTATGAAATAGTTTTATATATATATAACATGTTCACAAACAGTAACATTTACTGAGTTAATATTACACAATATATATATAACATTTTCACAAACAGTCAAATTTACTGAGTTAATATTACATAATATATATATATATATATATATATATATATATATATATATATATATATACACGGTAGATCCAAACCTTTTTTTTTAAATTACCATATTTTTAAAGGTTTACGCTAGCGACATTCAATCCCCACCACTACCCACCCCCATTGTCGAAGCTTCAACGACTTTCATCAGATCTATGATTTAGGTGGGTAGTAGTGGCATAGGGTGCCGCTAGCGCGGACCTTTGAAATTAAGAGAATATTAGATAAATGGAGTTTGGATCCACTGGAGATCCGATTTGGGGTGAGTAGGGGTGACATTGGGTTAAGTTTATATCTATAACATTTTTACAAACGTTAACATTTACTGTGTTATAACACAGTATATATATATATATATATATATATATATATATATATATACGGTGGATCCAAACCTCTTTTTTCTGATATTGTCTTATTTTTAATGGCCCGCGCTAGCGGTATTTAATCCCGACCACCACCAACCCCAATTGTCGAAGCTCCAACAACCTTCATCAGATTTCTGATTTGGGGTGACATGGAGTGCCGCTGGTGCGGACCTTAGAAAATAAGAGAATATTGGATAAATGGAATTTGGATACACCAGAACTCCAGTTTGAGGTGAGTAGGGCTAGCATTGGATTAAGTTTATATCTGTAATATTTTCACAAATAATAAATGTTACTGTTTGTGAAAGTGTTACATCGGCATCCCATGCCACCTCAAATCAGAGCTCTGATGAAGGTTGTTGGAGCTCCGATAAAGGGGGTGGGTGGTGGTAGGGATTGGATGTCGTTGGCGCGGACCGTTAAAAACAAGATAATATCAGAAAAAAGAGGTTTGGATATATATATATATATATATATATATATATACTGTGTTATATGAACACAGTAAATGTTAATGTGTGTGAAAATGTTATAGATATAAACCTAACTCGATGCCACCGCTACTCACCCCAAATCGGAGCTCCGGTGGATCCAAACCCCATTTATCTAATATTCTCTTAATTTCAGAGGTCCGCGCCAGTGACACCCTATGCCACTACTGCCAACCCAAATCATAGCTCTGATGAAAGTCGTTGAAGCTCCGACAGTGGGGGTGGGTAGTGGTGGGGATTGAATGTCGCTAGCGTAAACCTTTAAAAATATGGTAATTTTGAAAAAAAAAAGTTGTTTGGATCTACCGTGTGTGTGTGTGTGTGTGTATATATATATATATATATATTATGTAATATTAACTCAGTAAATGTTACTGTTTGTGAAAATGTTATATATATATATTGTGTAATATTAACTCCGTAAATGTTACTGTTTGTGAAAATGTTATATATATAAAACTATTTCATAAATATATTAACACGGTAAATGTTATTGTTTGTGAAAATGTCACAGATATAAAACTATTTCATTTTCTGGTGTATACAAAAAAGTTTAATATCTATGACATTTTTACAAACAATAGCATTTACTGTGTTATCACATTATATATATATATATATATATATATATATATATATATATATATATATATATATATATATATACATATATATATATTCAACATGCTTTTATTTTTAAAGCTCTGCGCCACCGGCACCTAAGGCCACCCATACTCACGCCAAACCGGTGCTCAAGAGTATCCAGATCTCATTTATCCAATCTTATTTTCAACGGGCGCCAGTGGCACCCCATGACACTCCGGTCGATCCAAAATCCATTTATTCAAAAGTCTCTTATTTTCAAAGGTCCGCGCCAACGGCACCACATGCCACCCTTACCCACACCAAATCGGAGCTCTGACGAAGGTCGTTGAAGCTCCAACAATGGTGGTAAGGATTGAATGCCGTTAACCCGAACCTTTAAATATAAGGTATTTTTGAAAAAAGAGGGTTTGGATCCGCCGGATATATATATATATATATATATACTGTGTAGTATTACCACAGTAAATGTTACTGTCTATTTGTGAAAATATCACATATATAAAACTATTTCATATTCTAGTGCATACAGTAAAGTTTACTGTTTGTGTAAATTTTTTTCTTTTGAATTTTATAGCCTTCATGGATCTTGTTTGATAGATCTCGTCGAGCAGATTTCAAAAATAGTAATTTTGCGAAAAACGGATTTGTGAATCAAAAGTTATGATCATTTAAAGATTAAAAAAAAAAGTTCAACCACTTATGTAACTTTCTAAAGGAAGTTACGGATAATTAGTTATAAAAGGGTAAAATTGGGAAAAAAATCCCTAAAAAGTTGGAATAGGACCTATAGGATTGTTGAAAAGTCAATAGGACTTATAAGAATGTTGACCCGACAAATGGAACCTAAATATAATTATCCCTTTCAAAAATAATTTTTTGTCCCAAAAAAATGTTTCATTTAATATTAAACGCCATGCTAATGTCACTATCAGGGACTAAAAGTTATTTTTAAAAATCTGTTGAACTAAAAATTAAATAAATAATATATCATGTGATACTTGTTAAATTCCCCTAATTTTATTTTAGGGTTATTTGAGATTTGACCCCCATTAATTCTACCCGTTTGGGGGATTAACCCTCAATTGAAAACCATTTTAGGATTAACCCCCATTTTTCACTTTTAGCGACACTTTTTGAATTTTTTGATATTTTTAACGACTCATTTTATCAAAAATCGTTGCTAAAAGTGAAAAATGGTGGTTAATTCTTCAATAGTTTTTAATTGGGGGTTAATCCCCAGACGGGTATAACTAATGAGGGGCAAAACCCATATAACCCTATATTAATCAAGAGATAAACCTATCTATAATAACAATGGTAACTATAAATCCCAGAAAAAAAAAAAAAAAACACCATAATTTTATAATGATTTTAACACTCCTGGCTAGAAGACAATAAATTATAAATCCCTAAACTCGAATTAAATACAATGATCTAGGTTTTAGGTTTAAACTTTATGTAAATGGCAGAATAAAACATATTTAAAAGACACAGGTGTTTCTCTTAAGGATCTAGGGTTTTGTATATCACATACCTGAAATCAACATATGCCTCGAATTCCGATTGAACTCTAAATTTTCACCACCTTCGATCTCAAAGAAATCGTTGATTATTGAGTAAAAAAACCTTATAATTTTCGGTTTTTCTGGAGTTTGGACCTTTATTTTAACGGATTCCCTGGGTTGACCGTTAAACATTTCATTTTCGGGTTTAATTACAATATATATATATATATATATATATATACTAGCGGATGGCCGTACCGAGGGCACGGCGATAAATTTGCCCCCGTGATAAAAAAAATAAAAATTAAAGAAAAAATATAAAAAATATTTTAAAAATATAAAAAATATAAATTAAATTATTTAAAATTATTTCCCTTTTAAAAAAACAAAAACAAAACCCTTTTTATTTAAAAAAAAACACTTTAGCATGACATTTCATGCATGAACATCAAAGAGGAAAATATCATACATCCAAAAGTGAAGATACTTTTCAAAAAATTTCAAAAACCATGCTATCATATTATATGGATATATCTTGTCATCATAATACAACATCATGACGCGTGTACATTTTATTAAGCCATTTATTAATTTTGTATTACTTAAATTAATGTAGATACATATATATTTGGTCAATACATGCATTTAGTTGGTTCATATATTGGAAGGTTCATGTACAGAAGTCTAAATTGGTTATGCTTACCTTCATATGTATTTTGGGTAAGATACATTTTAGCGAGAGAAATTCTAAGTGTACCAAATTGAAACCGCATTGTACACATGACGTGATGTGATTGGTTAATTTCTTATGGACGTGGGTCTGCTTCAGCGGCATTAACCAACCATCGCATGCCACGTAGGCAATGAGGTTTCAATGCGATTTGAAATGGCAGTACATGTAGAATTACTCTTTTAAAGATTTCATAAATACTTGGAGCATCCATAGTGGGGGTTGCTGGCGAAAGGTATTTTTGGCAAATGAAAAGTTGGTTTAGCAATCATCTGAACCAAGCTTCCACAATGGTGGAATAGCAGAATTGGTAACTACGAACAACATTTGTTCATAGGAAATATTACGAATTAATGTTGTTCGTAGGAACCCATTATTTATATTTGTTACGAACTTTATTTGTTCGTAGAAATTCTTACGATCAAATGAAGTTCGCATGAACCTTTACAAATTCAGTACTCGTTCCGTAAGTTTAGAGAACCACTGCAAATTCTTCCACGGAATTTGTAAACTTTAACCCACCACTGCACTGATCCAAATTTGCAAAGTTACCATTTGTCTTGGATTTTAGCATCCCCCCTACGGATGCTCTTATATAATGTTGGCATTTGAAGTAAGTCATAAAAGTCAAAAAAATTGTGTGAGTAATAAAGAAAATGGTCATTTACTGTCTAGGATACATTTGTTTACAATGTTTTGTGCTTGAGTACAATAGTTTCCATTATTGTTAGATGAGTGTTATTTTAACCGTTGGACTTAACTTCCGTTATCCATATCACGATATACTCTCAATTACCAATTATTACCCTTGTTTATAATGACGCATCTACCCTTTTGTATATATAAATGTTATTTATTTATACAAAATTATTTTTCAATTGTATATATATATATATATATATATATATATATATATAAGGAGTAGAAGTGTGGTTACTATTCAATAAGATGATAAGCTAATTAGAGGCTAGGATTAAACCAACAAGGCAAAGATCCAAGGGCTGAAATTAAAATACTCCTTTTACCATTTTTATCCCTTAAATATTTGATTTCCCTCAACTTTTGACACTCTCTACTTCATTTTTCCCTTTTTTCAAAATTAAAAAACAAGGGTAAATAGGATATTATACCCATTTTAATCTCAACCCACGATACTCCCTCTTTTCAGACATAACTCACAAAATCACCAAATCCTTTCTCTCACACGACACACTCTCCCCCATGGATACCAAATTCTCTCTCTTTTTTGGACTTTCTATGCCTCTTACATACCCCAAAATAATCGAAATCCCCTCTCTCTCTCTGTCAAGCAAACGACTCGCTCTTTTCCCTGAACCTCCTCTCTCTCACTCTCTGTGTTAGATCCCCAGATTTGTCGTGGTGCTCTCCATGCTCGCAGTGAGTTCTTTTGGATTTTATTTTATTAGGTTAAAATTTTCAACGTTTAGATTCTTCGAGGTATTATTTATAGATCTATTTTTTGCACATCTAATTTTTTTTTGTGGTCCAAATTGAGTTTCGTTAGAGTTTGATTAGATATTCTTCAATTTTTTTGTTTGTATGGTTGAAATTGCTGATCTATTTAGGTTTACTTCTTTTTATGGAGTTTAGGTTTATGGATATTTTTAGGGCTAACTGGTGTTATTCGTTATTATTCATTTTTAGATGTTTGGATCTTCAAACGACTACACACACAATCATTTACCAAACCCACTGAGATTTTGGGATTTTCTTAAAATTTAGGGGTTTCAAAATTTGAATATGGGGCTTTCTTGAAATTTACTGTTCTAACCTTTGAATTATACATTTTAAGAATTAAATTTTTGTGTCTGTATTTGTGTTTGTGTAATTTATGTATTTTGGTTTGTCAATTGCTAATTTGGTCTTGAGTTATACATCTCAAGTACAAATCATGACCCTTTCATCACTTGAGCCCACAAAAATACTGAAAATAATCATTTTTAGCTTTTCTATCAATCTCATACTCTGTCCCACTCAACATTTTTTTTATTTTTAATTAGTTTTTTTTGGAGTTCCAACTTTAAAGTTTTGATTTTGGGTTGTTATAATTGGTTTGTTTAACTTCAGTAACATTTTTTTTTCTATTTTCCTGTATATCTTTCTTTATCTGATTAGGTGGATTTCTGTGATTTCTTATAAAAATTCTTTGTATCTGATATAAAAATGAAAATAACATTGCAAATGATACAGTTATGCTTGCACATAAGAGTCATAGTTATGCTTACATTGAGCCTAATTCTACTTATATTCAAAATTTTGATTTTTTGGAATTTTTTGGTGGGCAGGGATGGCTGTGGGAAGGGATCTAAAGGCTGGAAAGAACAATGTAGTCACAGTATAGGCGATGGTGCCATGACAGCTGGTTACGCTTACAAAGCTATGATCAATGCTGGGTACCTAGATTCCGATATGATTGTTATTCTTAATGACAATAAGCAGGTATCTTTACCCACTGGTAATCTGAAAAATTATCGTCTAGAAAATATCCTTTATCATTTGGTACTTTATCTCTCATACGATATCTTCCTCACTTCTTTTTAATTGGTTAATTTCTTTAATGTTTTTACCTCTTTCAAAGTGGGTTTTGTCCCACAATGGCATGCAGTATCGATTCCAGGTACCTGGATGAAGGATTTGGTGGAAAATGATATTAAGGCAACAAATAATCATCAACGGAGATAGGCCTATAAATGTTGGTGATCTACACGAGAAATCAGCCCCCGTTTACACAGCCCCATTTTAAACTGGTATATCTTCGCGATCATATATTTACGCAGCTCCTGTTTAAAAAATCACCATCGATTACACATGGTTTTCATTTCCCCGGCCCCTATTTTTCAATCATCCCCAGATTTAGAAAATGAAAACATCCATGCTTTAGTGTACCCAAGCATAACAATTGCTCACCTCCAAAATCCAGTGGCATCCCCATCACCGCAACCCATCGTATCTGGATGCTAGAACCACCCGATTGGATCCACAAAACACGGTTGAACTCTGTATTGGTAAGTCTTTTGTGCTGAATTTAGAATTGGTTTATTTACTTCTGAGAATTTGTTCCTTATGTCTAGAAATGTGCTTTTTATTCAGTTACTATGTTCCTTTATGTCTAGAAATGAATTTTTTCAGGCACTCACTTAATTTTTATTTAGGTTTTGTCTACGTTCTTTTGAAGAAACACAATCTCTTTTGTTCCTTATATTTTTATTCAGATACTCTTTTTATTCAACCAATATTTTAGTTTATAAATGAATTTGTGTTACTTGGTTTATTTAGGGGAAGACACACGTATTATGTTTTGTTCATTGAGTTTTATGAATTGTAGGCTTTGAAACTTATAGCAATGCTCCTTTCTCAGTTCTTGGTCCTATACATTGCAGGCTTTGAAACTTATAGCAATTACGTGAAAAATTGCTCACTTAAGAGTTCTACAGCATTGGCCCTTGAAGTTGTAGTGGTCAAACATTGCAGGCATTGAAGCTATAAATTGCAGGCTTGAGCATCACTTATAGCAATGACGGATCAAGTGATAAATTGCATCGGTCATTTGTAGAACATGTTCACCTAAGAGTTCTATATGACTGATCAAACGTTGCAGGCTTTGAAGCGATGCATTGTATAATTTTTCACGGAACAGGTATGAATCAAACATATTTATACTAATAAGATATACAAGCATAGACATTGTATAGTACACATATATATTTTTCCTAGGAAAATCATAATAGATTGCACCATATATTTCTCCTTCACATGAAAGGATTTTAAATGCCCCATATTAATAGCCAAACAACTAGATTATAAGCAGACTCCCCACATCACCTTAGAATGGCAAATCAAATTTGAATAGTCATGTTTTGTTAATAATCAAAAGCACGTAATCCACACACAATTGTCTGAGAGTGGTTTTCATAAGTCTTATCCGCCAATTTTGAAACATCTGGTGCAAAAAACATTTCAATGTCAACATAACTCAAAGTGACGGTGTGTCCTTTGGTAATTGATGAAGTATCCATGTGTCATCAAAAGCATATTTTGATAAGATTTGGCCTCTATATATCGGTTATATTAGCTGATTTGAAATTGGAGAAATATTAGTTAAATTGGAGAGGTTTTAGGGCCCCATTAGGAACTAGATCACTCTGTGGATCCTGATGGATACTGGAAATGAATATTAGTTCATTTCCAAATTCTGATGGATATTAGTCGATTTCCATATTCTGATGGTTACTTGAAATGAAGAGCCCAAGGTGGTATCAATTTCTGTGGATCCTTTTTTACATCTTATCTTCATAAGGATTTTCTTTGAGTTGTTCCATAAATACTTAGGAGTGGGTATTCTGTTTCTTACATTTTATAGTCACATATTTAAATTCTCTTTGAATCCTGAATGCAACTTCTCATTTTTGACACTGTCACTTTAGTTTTGCTTATATTAGTATCTGATTGGTTGTTGATTATTTATTAGTTTACCTTTCGTTGTTGAATGGTTGTTCAGGTTTGTATTGCTTTAAGCTATTAGCATATTTTTTTTGTTAAATTAGGTGTATGTGGTGATCTTTTTTTCAGGTACAGTTTGTGGCATTTACTGCTGGGATCGGTGCGCCCAAGCTGCAACGGAACAGGTCGGGTCTGTTGTTTATGCAACCGCTGGTCGAATGGGGATGGCCAGTGTCAGAGTTGTTCTTAGTCAGGTCGGATGGCGTGTTCTAGCTGGGGGCAGGTAGGAGTCGACCCATTCCTTCATATTTTGGTTCGTGCCCACAACCATCCATCCTAATAACTGGTTGGCGGTTCTTTGAAATATGTAGTTGTATGGTGATGAAACTTTAAAAAAGGATATAAGATATTCCCCCAGCTGTGACTACATTGATATTTGTACAATGAAATGGGTTTATATATTATATATTTTATTTTTGAATGTGTTTTTTTGTTCCCTTTTTATTTGTATGTTTTTTCCTGTCTAAAAACTCACAAGAACTTGAAATAATCAAACGATGTAATCTATGAATGGAGATTGTTCATTATCTATTGGTTTCTATTTATTTTTTATTTTTTAAAATTAAATTTAATGCAAATCATTGTTTGACTTTACTCTTGGATTGTTTCAGGTGGATTTCTTGATGATATGGGGGGTAGCTGGATTTCTTGATGATATGGGGGGGTAGCTGTTGGAGCAAATAATTACCGTTATTGGTAATCATTTAGTGTTTGAACTAAGATTTCTATATACCAATTTATAAGTAAATAGTTAGATGTACCCCATGAAAACAATTCTTAGAATTTCGATATGTTCACCTCAGATAAAGTGCTTTTTTTGTGAACAGGGGATACAATTCATGGAGACCGTGTTGCCATTATCTCTACACAAAGAAGCTTTTGGGGAGTTTTCTTAGACTTCACCATCAATGAACTTTAAGGTTATAGCTGTAGGTGTCATTTTATAAATTTTCTCCCGCTTAGCATTTTATTTTGGGTAAATGAGGTTATGCAAACATAGTTATATTATGATTTTGTTTCACATTTTATTTCCCAAGACATTTCATTTGTCAATAGATACACTATTCAATAGTGCATTTTTGTACTGTGAAATCAATTATAATGCAAACTGTGAAGAGGTTTTGTTCACTTTTACTATTTTGTATGATTTAGTATGTTTTGGGGTTTTGTTCAAGCTATTATGTTTTTTGGTGTAATTTGATGATGCATTATATTTTGAGTTTTTCTTCCTATTTTATCAATGATCCTTGGGTGACTAAATATTTGTAAATTAGTCTTTTAGGGGTATTTTGAGTGATGAAATAGCTATAGGAGTGTGTTACACCCTTATGAATAGTAAAACTGCAATGATGGCATAACTCCAAAGGATTTGAAAATTTGATTAACATATTCCACCCGAGCCATTAAAATGTCTTTAAAAATTATAGAATTTATTTAGAAAAAATGCCTGATAGGTAACAAAAATAAATTCCCGACACCTTTGACACTAAATCTCTATCTACCATCCGTGATCGGACCCCATGATGAGGAAGTGAAAGAATCAAAGATCGATACATTTACTTTGATTTATTTTTGTTTACATCACATTTCCCCCATTTCATTTATTTCTTTTGTATGTGATATATTTGGTTTTCTTTTTGAAAGTGGTTTAGGAAAATTTATTATGATTTTTATATATTTGTTGAAATTATTATGTACTGTGGCACAAATTGAAAAATACTAAGATCTGAGATACTAACAGCCATTACTGGATCTGCATAGCTGCCCCTATCATTCTCTGCTTCAATAGAGTACACACATACTCCTTTTTTACTAATATGACACGATAGCACTATAACAACGAGAAGGAATCTTCAATTGTAAATGACTGGAAAATTCAATTACACATGATGTTCCCACCTTTTGTGTTGGTATTTTGCATTCCTTCATAGGCTTAATTGGAAGATACGAAAAAGTTGATTTTAGTCACCTGTTCATCCATACTTTTGATTCCTTGTTACTCTTTAACTGTCCAAACTCAACTACTACTTTTTGTTGTATGTTTGTCTTTCATGTGCTTTGGAGCACGAATGAGGCATGTAGGCATTGATAAAGTATATGCATGCTTGGATACAGTTGAAGCCTTTTTCATGCGAAAAAAAATCCTTTTAATCTCTTTATTTGAATATGTGCTAACTTACAGGTAAAGATTTATGCAAAGGCTAATGTAATACACTGTCAATTTCCCAATCATTCTCTTAACTCACAAGTAAATTTTTATTGTTTGCTGTCAATATTGAGTAATTTGTGAGAGAACCATAGTTTTGTTGCAAACCTTTTCTTCATTCTTTTATACTCTTTGAAAGAAAATTTTACAATTTTCTACACCTCTTGCCTTTTAATTTATCTGCACCTATTGAGATGTGTTTCATATGTATTGAGATGATTTTTTTATTAATGGAATTTGAGCCATTAATTTTTATTTGGCCCATTGTCTAGATGTGTATTATTATTGTTGTATTATTTTTTATTTCTTAAACATGGTTGTGGATAATCCTATAAACAAAGGAAATTTTGTCCAAATTTTCTAAAATATTTACACATTTGTGTTGTATGATGGATATGATGCTATATATGCGAGATCCATGACACTACTAATATTGTTGTGTTGGATTATTTTTTATTTCAAGATTGATCATCCTATACATAACGAATACTCTACCCAATTTTTTATTTTATTTTTATAATTATTTGTGTCTTATAATAGTTTACCATTATTACAAGGAAATTAGAATTGTTATTGGATTATTTTTTACTTAAACAGGGTGGATGGTTCTATAAAAAATTAAAATTTTGCCTAAATTTTTTATATTATTTAGTCTTATTTGTGTTGTAAAAGAAACTTTTTTACTTGATTATATAAAATTCAATATTTTGAAATTTTTTCTCCGTGCCTTCAGGCACGGGCATTCCACTAGTATATATATATATATATATATATATATATATATATATATATATATATATATATATATATATATATATATATATATATATAGAGAGAGAGAGAGAGAGAGAGAGAGAGAGAGAGAGAGAGAGAAATTATAATATAACTGATTTTTCAGAAAATAAAACGTTTTCCACCCAAAAAATGGTTTTCAATTGAAATATATATTTCTAGGAAAAATATAATTTCCAGGCAAAAAAATATGTAAATAAAATTGATTTCAGTTTAAAAAAATTATTTTAAAGAAAAAAAATGTTTTTCACTTGATAAAAATAGAACTATTTTCAATTTAAAAATATATTTAAAAAAAAAATCCACCCAACAAAATGATTTTTTTTAAAATAAAACATCTGGCCAACAAACCTCCGACCATCAAACCCAAACTCCAAATCGAATTAAAATAATTAGAAAAACAATCAAAAATTTATTCAAAGTCGTTAAAAAATGTTTCCACCAAATAAAAAAAGAAACTGATTTTCAGTATAAAAAATTATTTCCACATAATAAAAAATGTTTTCCACCAAATAAAATGATTTTCAACAAAACAAAATGTTTTCCAACCAAAAAAATGATTTTCATAAACAAAAATAAATAAATTCCAGCATAAAAATAAAAAACAAAACTGATTTTAGTTAAAAAAAAAAATTATTTCCAGAAAAACGTTTTCCACCCAAAAAAATGATTTTTGGCTAAAAAGTAAAAAAAATAAAAACAATTTAAGTTATATATATATATATATATATATATATATATATATATATACGGAATAAAAAACATTTCCACCAATTAAAATGATTTTCAACACCCAAAAAACTGTTTTTTACCCAAAAAAATAATTTCAATTACAAACTAAATAATTTCTAACAAAAAAAATTTGAAAATAAAACTGATTTCAGTTTAAAAAATAATTTTTACAAAAAAAAAACGTTTTCCACCAAAAAAAACTGATTTCATAAATCTAAACTCCCCCCCAAAAAAACTTAAGGAGATCGGAAGGAGTTTAAATCTCATAAAGCTTACCATGAAGGAGTTTAAATCTAAACTCATCAACTCCACTAGATCCATATGTTTTCTTCTCACTGTGAAGAGATCGGGAGAGGGGTGGAGGGTGAGGGGAGGAAGGAGAAGGCAGAGTGAGGGGAGGAGGGTGAAGGGAGGGGTTGTGGAGGAGCTGGGCTGGAGGGGGAATCCGTAGTGGATGGAGGGAGACGGGGCAGCCATGGCCATGAGGAGGAGAGAGAGTGAAAGAGGTGAGAACAATTTTTGGTGATTGAAAACATTTTTGTCTTGTAAGTTGTATGAGTAGGGGTATTTTTGGAAGTTGATAATAGGAGGTGAGAGTAGTTAAAAGGCGTTAACAACAACCATTAAAATAACACCTATCCAACAATAATAAAAACCAGCGTACCCCAAGTACAAAATATTATAAACAAATGTACCCCAAATACTAAATGACCCTAAAGAAAAAAGTATATCCTCATATTGAATGTTATCTCCCAAATATTGAGTATGTTAGTGTTTATTATTATCTCACAAATATTTCTTTTTTATTTTTAACAGTCATGTATTTGAATAAAGAGGTTTACGAATGTGTTCTCTAGTTGAATGAACACT
The DNA here is from genome assembly GCA_949130495.1 of Sambucus nigra. Classification (NCBI taxonomy): domain Eukaryota; kingdom Viridiplantae; phylum Streptophyta; class Magnoliopsida; order Dipsacales; family Adoxaceae; genus Sambucus; species Sambucus nigra. The sequence goes on along the minus strand of OX422215.1, from coordinate 315,080,104 downwards.
TTAGCTATTTGAATGAAGGGGCTAATGAATTTTTTTTCCCTGTGTGAATTTTTAGGGTGTGATGGTTTTAAATGCATTAATAGGTTTATTAATTTGTATGTTTGCTTCACACATTAATAATGCATTATATTTACACTTACAATTTCTTAGCTATAGATATTAATATGTTGTGCTTATTAGGTTTGTTAAAGTAGGTTTTGTATAAATTTATAACGTGACATAAATTGTATAAAATATTTAATGTTACATAATAAGATTTTGTAATCTATTTGATGCGTTCATCTTGAATATTTTAGAGTTATTTTACGTTGTTTTCTATGTACTTTTAAACATAACACTCTCTTTCATAACAATTTTTATATGTTGGTTTCATATTAATTTTTATTTATATAAAATAATATTAAGATATTCAGTCACATCAAACCACCATCAAAATATCGTTCTACGGTGTTAAATATATTTTCAATATGTCTTAATTATATTCTATTTCACAACCTCGCTCTCCAAAAAGTATCATTTTACGCTCATGCAACACGTGCCTGTGACACCCTGCCTAATTAAACACCGGGTGATCAATCATTTATTAAATTAATTCAAAGTGTCCGGTTGGTTCATTCTTAGCATCACCATCGAAAAATAATTTCTCTTTATTAATCATTTAATAAATAATTAAGCTAAGTGTCAAAACATTTCAATTTTATAGGTTAAGTCTGATTGTTATGATTTAATATACGAAACCATTTTTATGAACACAGATAATAATATTGAATACCAAACCATCCAAGTGAAATAAACAGTTTAGATTAAATCATTTCAAATAAAATATCCCAAGTCTAAGGATAATGAAATAATAAAAATAATCCCAACTAAAACTGAATACTGAAATAATAAAGAGTACAAGTCTCTCTTTGAACTAAATAAAAACTGAAAATGGGCGACACATGCCCCGTCTAAAATGACTAAGTGAAGAGCTGAGATAATAAGGATGAAGTCGTCTAAATGCAAAGACCTGCAACTCCCACTAGCTGCAGCACGTTAACAGTCCAAAGATCCCCTATGGCTGGACACTTATAATACATACTTATAATATATATATATATATATATATATATATATATATATATATATATATATATGAGAAAGAAGAGATGACAGAAAACGGGTCACAACCCGAGCGTAAAATAACTTTAAATTAGTCTAGCAAGTATTTGAAATGCTTGCCAGTTGATATAACATGCATGTTAGTACCTAGACACTCATTTGGGAATTCTCACCCCTCAACTAGTGTGCACACTTAATGCACTACTGAATTAATCTAGATAAGCTAACCCAATTAACTAGTCTAACCCAATCTCCCTTGCCAATCCTAATTCTCGTGATCGCATGACTATAGTTTATATATGATAACTTCTTCTTATGAATTTACCAAGCCAGCTATGTACATCTCAATACATCCTTTAGTTCTCAACCACTTGATTTATTTAATATTAATTATTCAATTTTATCTACTTACAAGCACAGTAGATGAATCACATGTACATATATTTATCACTTATAATATATATACTAATAGGGCACCCCACATAAATCTATGGTGCAGGCATACTCTGCTATCAAGTCCCCGTATATCTCGTACAAAAGAAAAATACTAGTTCAGAATCACTCTCGAACTGTATTAACACAAAACATACATATTGAAGGCGAAGCATAGTTCCCAGTCACTAAGAGGTCAGCACACACCCTCACGTATCTTAGGACTGTCTGACTATCATTATCAGATAACTTATACCAAGGATCCCATGTTCTAGGGTACAAGTCAATATCCCCTATAAAGGTCACATCGAGATAAGACTGTCCCAACGGAAAACCTCTGTGATAACAAGTAGAGAGGGTATGATTAAACACAAATGTTCACATAATATATATATTTATACACTCATATATATTTACATTATTCAGATAGGTACACCCACGACCCATAACGTATTCTAACCATACGCGGTACGTAGCGCTCGAGTCCTACTTATAATTAATTAATTCTTTTATTTTCTCAATTACTGCAAGTTCTTAGGTACTTCTCGACTCTCGAAGTGTATCATTTTAATAAATGTCAAATCAGTAGGAGTACCCTCTCTACCCACTGGTCTAAGTCGTCATCGGTTTGCACAGTCCTCAATTGATCACACACGCAATTATAACCCATTTTATATCCTCGTAATCCCCACGATTTAATTCCATATGAAATCATACTACCCGGACCTTGCCCACAAATCTATTGGTTCTTCTCAAGGCCCATTATGATATTTAAATTATGTCTAAGGGTCCTTATACATTGGGGTTGGATTAACATTTAAAAAGGAAAAAGATTCAAATTTCAGGAGGATTCGATCGATCGGTGGGAATGGTCGATCGATCGATGGGAATGGTCGATCGATCGACATTCTTGGGTCGATCGATCGTTCGAGCAGGTATTGGCCCAGATTCTCCAATTCTTTGCCTACGGGTTCCTTCCATTTTAATCATCTAAACCTCAATTAAAATGTCCCAAACTCCCAACCAAACATCATCAACATTATATAAACAGGTATGGATGATTTCTAACGTAAAACATTTATTAATTCTCAAAGAATCATCATTAAATGGGTTTAAATACATGATTTGGTCTCTAACCTTAGTTTACTATATTAATACAAGAATTCACATTATATTTCCAGATTCCCTCCCCTAATCCTCATCCAAATTCGTGATAAATACTCTACATATGATAAAAATATTAGCCTAACATGATTTCCATTCAAACATATGAATTATAGTCTTCCAATTACATTAATTCTCCATAAAAACTTATAATTATATTTCCTACTCTAACATGGATGAAATATCAACTTAAGAACATCAAGATAGATACTTGCCTGGAAATCAAAGGTCTGAGTTGTAGAAGATGATGGTTATATATACACTCCTCGTTCTTCGATCTACGTGTTGGTGGAGGAATTGATGGAAATAGTGTGGGATTGATGGTTCTCCCCCTTGGAAACCTTCTCTCTTCTCCCTTCTTTAGGCTCTCTACAACTCAAGTGTTTCTAACCCTCGAAGACGCTATCTCCCATCATATATAACCTTATGATTTTCGTCATTAATTAATGCCTAAAATTTGAAATTACCAAAATGCCCTCCCAGGTTGCCGGTTAGGCCTAAAAACGTCCCGAGACCCAAACTAAACCCTCAGGTATAATTTTTTAACTATCTCGACCCTTTCGGACACATTGGCGCACTCGGAATGACCACATGGGCGACTTAGAGTTAATTTAGTCCCGACGCGACTGATACGCGTGTCCCGACTTAATTTCTATATTTGTCGTATTATTCACTTGCGATAATTTTAATAAATTCAATCGCATGTGTTACTTTACTCATTAAATAATATTCAACATAATTCTCATGAATAATTACTAACTCTCGTCACGCTAGTAAACATTCAATTTAAAATCCGGATTAATATTAAATTAATTTATCCCAATTCAATTTAATTAATCCCATAATTAAAGGCCATAAAAATACGAGGTATTACATACTTCCCCCCTAATAACGGAATTTCGTCCCGAAATACAAAAAATAAGGCATACCTAGTAAAAACAATTCCGATTACTTTTCACGCATATCTGTCTCGCGCTCCCAAGTGGACTCCTCTACATTATGATGTTTCCCATTGGACCTGTACAAGTGGGACTACCTTCGACCTCAATCTCCTCTCACTATGGTCTAGGATAGCCACTAGTCTCTCCTAATAAGAACAGTCAGGTTGTAACTCAATCTCCTCAATCGCAATGTGAGTGTCGGCCATATCATCCCGAAGATATCGCCTCAACGACGAAATGTGGAATACATCATGAATACGATGCAAGTGCTTCGACAACCCAAGTCTGTATGCTACTGGTTCGATCCTCACGATAATGGGGAATGGTCCTACATAGATATTAACCAATTTCCCTTTCTTCCCGAACCTCATTACTCCTTTCATAGGAGACACTCACAGTAATACTTAGTCCCCCATGCTAAACTCCTTGAAGAACCGTTTTGCATTGGGGTAGCTTTTCTGCCTGTCCTGGGCTACCCGAATGTGACTCCTGATTAACTCAATCCTGGCTGACGTGTCCTGAATCACCTCTGGCCCGAGTAACATGTTATCCCCCACTTCTAGCCAACAAGTTGGAGGACGATAAGGCCTGCCCTGCAATGCCTTAAATGGGGTTATACAAATCGTAAACAGGTAGGAGTTATTATAAGCGAACTCCACTAGTGGGAGGTACTGCTCCCAACCCCCTCCAAAATCAAGGACACACATGAGTAACATATCCTCCAGCATCTGATTAGTACGCTTAGTCTGTCCATCTGTCTACGGAAGATAAGTCGTACTCAACCACAACTCGGTACCCATACCTTCCTAAAAGCTCTCCCAGAAGCGCGACACAAAATTTTTGTCTCTGTTGGACATGATATCCAGGGGCACCCCATGCAACCTCACTATCTCAACAATAAATAACTAGGCATACTGTCCCATAGTGTAGTCTATCTGCATCGACAGAAAATGAGCTACCTTGGTCAACCGATCCACCATTACCTATATAGAATCGTGACCCCACTATGATGTAGTCAACCCAATGATCAAATCCATGGAAATGCTCTCCCATTTCCACATAGGGATTTCTAGCGACTGAAGTAATCCTGACGGTCTCTGATGGTCCACCTTTACTAGCTAACAGGTGACACACTTGGACACGAACTCCGCAATGTCCTTCTTCATCCCACTCCACCAGTATTGTCGCCTCATATTCCGGTACATCTTATCCCCTTTGGGATGTACCGCAAATCGAGATCCATGCGACTATGTCATCACTGCATGACGTAAGTCCTCCTCCGGAACCACTATTCTCCCATTAAATCGCAAACCCCCATCTAAACTCACTGAGTAGGACTCCGCGCCCTCGACTAGAATCCGTACAATCTGATCCTGGCAAAATGTATCAGCGATTTGAGCCTGGATCACTCTCATAACAATCTCTGGTGTGACTGTTATGACGAACATAAAGGATTGGGCTACTGCATCCTGATGTCCCAACTCTTTCCACTTCGCCTTCCACACTTCCGCCACCTCACCTGCTGGCTTACGGCTCAACGCATCAGCAACTACGTTTGCCTTCTCTGGGTGGTACTGTATCTTGAACTGGTAATCTTTCACAAACTCCAGCCACTTGTGCTGATGCATGTTCAACTCCCGCTGAGTGAACAAGTATTGCAGTGACTTGTGGTCTGTGAATAGGCAAAATTTATCCCCCAACAAGTAGTGTCTCCAAATCCATAAGGCAAACATGATCGCTGCTAGCTCCAAGTCATGGGTGGGGTAATTCCTCTCGTGAGGCTTGATCTTGCGGGGGGCATAAGTTATAACCTGCTCCTCTTGCTTAAGTACTCCACCACCCTATAGGTAAGTGTCAGTATACACCAGGTACTCCACCCCCATGGCTTGGGCAAAGCAAGAACTGGCATCGAAGTCAACTTATCCTTTAGCTCATCGAAGGCCAACTAACAAGCATTGTCCCATACATACGGTACCCCCTTGCGAGTCAGATTACTCAATGGACCCGTTATCTTCTATAATCCTCGAATGAACCGCCTGTAGTGCCCTGTGAATCCTAATAAACTATAGATCTCTTGCGGTGTCGTGTGTTGCCCCCACTCCCTCACTGCGGACACCTTCCCCGGATCTACGGATATCCCCCTAGAGGAAATAATGTGCCCCAAGAACTGGACCCCGCGTAGCTAAAACCCGCATTTCTCATACTTAGCATATAACTGATGCTCTCGCAGCGTCTGAAGAACTCGTCTCAAATGCTCGGCATGTTCCTCCTCAGTCTGGGAATAAATCAGAATGTCATCTATGAAGATAATGACAAACTGATCTAGGAACTCTCTGAACACCCTATTCATTAAGTCCATGAACACGATTGGCGCATTGGTTATCCCAAACGGCATAACCGAAAACTTGTAGGATCCATATCGCGTCAAGAAAGCAGTCTTCGACACATCTTCTTCCCTAATCCATAACTGATAATATCTCGATCTCAAGTCTATATTTAAGAAGAAGGCAACTCCTCTCAACTGGTCGAACAAGTCATCTATTCGGGGCAATGGATACTTATTATGTATCGTAACTTTGTTCAACTCTCGATAGTCTACACACAATCTCAAAGACCCATCTCTTTTCTTCACAAACAACACGAGAGCATCCCAAGGTGAGGTACTCGTATGGATGAAGCCCTGTCCTAACAGTTATTCAATCTGATCTCGCAACTCCCTCATCTCAGCTGGAGCCATAAGATATGGTGTACGAGCTATCGGTCGAGTGTTCGACATCAAATCTATAATGAAATCTATCTCTCGACTAGGTGGTAGCCCCGATATCTCCTAAAATACATCGAAAAACTCGCTAACTACATGAATCAAACCAATGGGAATCACTATCTTCTTAAAGGTCTCCTCATTTATATAATTCAAATGTGTGGACGATCCTCCCTCAGGGCGAGGCATCGCCACCAGAAACATTTCCTGACCCGAAATAGCAAAAATAATACTCCTATCGAAACAGTCTATCATGGCTCTATACGGAGCAAGCAATTTCATGCCAATAATGGTGTCATGCTTGTGCATATCTAAGACTAGCATATCTATAGGCAAAATCAGGCTCCCAATCTCTATACCTACTCCTCGGCATATAAGAAAAATCAACGACCCATTACCTAACGGCGAGTCTACACATGTCACTGTATTCTTTGCCATATCTAAAAACCCCGTGGCCCGTGTAAAACTAGTGGCTGTGAAGCAGTATGATGCCCCAGTGTCAAATAAAATGCGCCCCATAGTACCATGGATAGAAAACTTACTCTCAACTACGGGTGGCGCCTGTGGTGCTGTTGCCTGGTGGACGTTATAAACACGTCCACACTGCAATTATCCCTGCTAAACTGGGACTGCTGGGATGGATGGTAAGGCTGGTATATTAGATGGTGCGGGGAGGGCGGTTGGGAAGAACGATCTCTGCAGCTCCTGACGGGCACCCTACTGCTGCGGGCCTTGTCCCCCTCGGGGCAATCCTGACGTCTATGGACATTCTTACCATAACCAAAGCATTTGCCCCTAAAATTTCCTCCCCAATATCCCTGTTGCCCTTGGCCCTGATGGTCGTTACCACCCCTCCATTGGCCCTGCTGATATCGATGTTGGCCCTGATGCTGGTAACGATGCTTGCCCTACTGGCCTTGGTGACTGGACTGGCCCTGTCTATATCCCCCATGTCCTTGCCTAGAGTCACCATATCGAAATCGCTTAGCAGGGTCCCCCCTGATGGGAACCCTGCTCACCCTGACGGACCTGCCCCTAAGTTGCTGGTGCCCCACTGGCACTACTACCTCATGTCTGCCCCTGCTGTATGGACTCCCCACCTCATTTTATCCCCTGCTGATGGAAGCGATGGTCCTGGCAATGCAATAGGGCGGCGTTGAGTACATTAGTATAAGTACCCAACGACAGATTACCCAAGAGGTGCTGGTGAATCCTCCAGGTCAAACCGTCCATGAACATTCGAATCTTCTTCTCTTCGGTAGGCACCTCATCTGGAACTATGGTAATCAATATCGTAAACTCCTCTTCATACTCTACAATAGTCATACCTTCTGCTTGAGATTCAACAGTCTCCGCCTAATCTCAGTCTGCACGACGGAAGGAAAGTATTTACGGTTAAATAGCACCCAGAAACTCTGAATCGTCATAGTGTCCCTCTCTTCCAAAGTAGTAGTGGACTCCCACCACTGTAAGGCAACCCTTACTAGCTTGAAGGAAGCCAGTAACTGTCTCTGAATATCTGTGCACTCGTACATGTGAAGATACCTCTGGATGTCTTTCTTCCATTGGCTCGCGATGACAATATTAGAACTGCTCGAGAACTGTGGGGGATGTGCCCTCTAAAAGCCGTCCCTAACTCTCTCCCATGTAGTGAAAAACTGAGCTAGAACCGACGCCACAGCCTGAACCTGGGGTGGGGTCTGATTCACCACCATTAAAGCTGCATTCACCGTCTGAGCAACTATGGCGACAACCTCGTCTGCGTTCATTGTTCTCTGAGCCTGAGCTGCCGGTTGCTCTGGCTGAGCATTTCTGTCCCTCGGTGCTCATCTCGGATGTTGGGGTTGTATACTAAAAATCACGGTTCACTAGTGAATTTTAGTATGTCTATTTAATGAGAATCTTCACAAGTAATGTTTGCATCATATTATTTTATATATTTATGCATATGTGTCTTTTATTCTACACAGTAGATGATTTCGTGTGTAGAGTTCGACTTACACACGGAAGATCAGATCATCGGTCCTTGAAGAATATAAGTTTGGTTCACAATCTTAGATGGGGATGGACACACCATCAATAGGATTGTAGCACACTATTTTAGTAGGTTTGTCTTGATTATGGGAAACGGTATAGTTTTGACTTATTGTGCTAGTACACTTTATGTGTATTGAACGGGACCAATTAGAGATAATTATCTTTATACTAACTATATAAGATAATGAACATCTCATGGTTGTTATGAGTGATTAGGCTCTTAATCCAAACATAATTGATGGACATGTGCATCAATTTTTCGTTACTTTGACCTATTGGGTGAGATTTATTTATGGATCAATAAGCTTGGAAGATTGGGTAATGTCAATTAGTGTATGGTGAAAGTTAATTATGAATGGAATCCACGTCTCACTAAAGAGATTGATGATATCATGTTGATGTAGATTATATGTTTTGATTATGTCAAACCCGGCCGGTGGATTTAATTATCCGACATATCAAATAAGTTAAGTGAACGGTCTCAAGGAATTTATAAGAGGTCGATTAAATATAATTGTCAGTAATTTAATTTAATCGACGGGTATCTGTAATCTTAACGTGGGGAGATTTTTAAGCATTTAATAACGTGGAGCTCAAAATTATAATTTTGAGATAGTAGACTAGAGTGCAATTATTATTCTTTAGTGGAATAAATAATAATTTATCTAATTATGGAATTAATTATAGAGTTTAATTAGAATTCCTAAATTCTGTAGGAAGTTAGTCTTCTATTTCTCTTGGGGGTCCCCGTGCTAGCCTATATTAGCAACCCCTTGTCTCCTAATAAGTGAGGGGTCAATATTGATCATAAAAATACCTAAAAGGAGTAGTAGGGTCTTGATCATTGGTTCCCACACACCAATGACATGTATTGGCTTAAAGGAATAGCATGAAAGATCTCGATGTCTCTTTCAAAGCTCTTATGTTGTAAAATATGTTACGGCCAATCAGAGAGTCCAAAAATTCTGAAAGTAGAATAACGTGTTCCTGACATATAGAGGAAGAGGCACAAGAAATTTCAAGTCATTTAGAGGTCGTTTGATCCGCTTGCCTCACACATCTTTACCAAATTTCAGCTATCCAAACAGATGCGTGACACGACATGGTATCTACTTGTTAGAGCCATAACTTGAGAACCATTGATCGGATGGGACTAAAATTTTTTCTACGGGTTCCAGAGGTCAAAAGACATACAAAATCGTGAAAGATCTTTTTTTGTGGATGTTATGATTTTTGAAAAAAATAATTTCATTTTTGTGGCTGACACACCGTTAAATTTACGACACGGGTCGGTGTAACATGAAAGAGATCAAATCTCTATGGTTCAAGCCAGAAGGAACTGCAAAGTTATGAGATCTTGAATATCCTATGTAGATACACCATGTGTAATTTTTTTATGATTCGATCTATACGCGTTTTCAATAGACTCTAGGACTTCCTTTCCAACGAGTGGTATCAGAGCCATGTTGATACCGCGCATAGGTTGAATTCAGCCATGTTATCCAATAAAAATAAAATGAAATAAAATAATCGAATATGTGCACGAATGTTGGGTAGAATTTGATATGTGATAACTTTTATTTTGCAGCGATCTAATCCCACTACTATGGTCACATATTTATATTTTTATTTTATATGATTAGACCCCACGATGGTTTATTCGGGGTTATTTTTTTATTCTGGATTAATGTAATATTGATGTAGAATGTGAACTCCTTTATAGAAGCATAGGACATCTGTAATTTGTAACTATTATGAGCGTGACTCTTAGGTTCATGACTATTGGGTTGAAGGATGAGTGTTGAGTTCAAGGATGACTTTTGGGTTCTTGACTCTTGGGTTAAAAGATGACTCTTGAGTTCAAAGATGACTTTTGGGTTCAAGGATGACTGTTGAGTTCTCAACATAATTGCATGTTGACCATAATAGTCGAGAATCCTTATTTATCTCAATTTTTTTTATTCATGTTGATTTATGCCTATATTATTCATATTTTAATTGTTGGGTTATTAATATGTGTTAACGACCCTTAGAATTATGGACAACATGGAATACCGACCCGACCTTAGATCGTGATTTTCTTGGATAATAAATTTTTGATGGTTCATTTTAAATTCATTAAATTGAATAGGTTTTATTTATTACTCAAATTAAATAAATTTCCATAATTATTTTAATTTAAAATAATTTTATTATTAATGGGTAATTAAAATAAGGAAAGTAGTTATTTTAATCTAAATAAATAAATTGGAAAATCCCATTATTTTAATTGGATAATTTAAAATTGAATAGTCTCCATGGTTATATGTTTAATTTAAGTTTTTTTTAAATTTTGCATTTTTAATGTGTAATTAGAAAATATAAATTAAATTTCCGGATTTATCTTGGGAATATAAGGGAATTTAGAATTTATATTTATTACACATATTTTGGACGCGCGAAAAATTAGGCAACCATAAATTTTGACATACATTAGTTACCTTGTATTTTTTTTAAAAACATTTAAATTAAAGTTCTCTTTTCATAACCCTCACAACAAAATTATAAATTACTAAGTGGGAGATGGATTTGGTCACAAACAAATCGCACGGTCTCCACCAATGGTTTGTAGGTTTTCAATAACGAGTAGGTTCTCCAAAGAGGAATACTAATTATTGTGGTAGCCAATGCAAATTTCCTTAGGGGTAATTTTAGGCTCATATTCATATAGACGGCCCCCAAAGGAGGAGTCTATGTGATATGGAATAGTCTAAAATTAGTTAGTGGTATACACTTAGACACAAAATTACAGTAGGTTCTCCAAAGAGGAATGCTATTATTTTGTGGGACCGAAGTGTCAACTATTAATTTTATCTCGCATAGTCTTCGCTTAGATGGAAAAATTAAAGGAATTGTCCTGCCTAATGTGATTATGTATAGTAAATTCTCCAAAGAGGAATGCTATTCAAACAGTAATTGGGATGCTAACGAATTCTTTTAAAATGATAGAGGGAGCCAAATTTAAATTGAATTCAAAGTCAATTGCTTGTCATAATATGTTCTTTATTATGTGATTCTCTAGTTTTGAATGGTAACTCCAATATTCACGTATTTCATACTCAGTTTTATATACCTTCTGGTAATAATTAAAAAGACTGAATTCAAATTGGACATAGTATTGATGATAAATTAATGCATATGTGTATTTTCTTAGTGTCGTCTTGAATAGTCACATTATAAGAATTCTATAAGGAAATGTAGAATATAAGTGGAAAAGATTAATGGTATGACACAATATGACTTGTTCATTAAGTTAGATATATTGTGACATTAATATTAATCAGTGTCCAGTGCCTATAATATGATGATTATCTCATATCTAATGTTTGATAATTAGGGCATATAGTTAGGCAGGTTGCTATGAATGACTTTAAAGGAATATTAGTATGATTGATATAACCTTAGTTATAAGATTATGTTTTTATGGTGATTTCTCATCTGAAGGAACTAGAAATCTAAAAAGGTGAAATTGACGGGGAAACCCATGTTGATATCCTCCTCAACTAAAGGTTTTATCATGATATCATATAAGTATTCAAGTTACTGAAATGACTTCACTTCTTAGCCGTTGATAGAAGCTAAAGTTAAATAAAAAACTATTAAGTCGGAATTCAGGCAGTGGCTAGGTTTCGAAGACAGTTAGCGAATTGCGTAATCGCAAGTAAATTCACTAAAAGCAATCAGAATCTAGTAGGAATTAATATGCTTATCTTCTTTACAAGAACAAGGTAGATACATTTTATTTGCAAAAAAGTTAAATAATGCTTAATGGTTTGTTCTACGGTAACCTGGATTGTAGAAACATGAGCCATTAATCATTGGTTCCAAGAAACCAGTCAACTAGTGATAGGTGAATTTGTCTACTATTGGGAATTTATAATTACAGTGGGAGACCCGAGTCTCAGTTTTTATAATTAGAGATTAATTTTAAATGATTGATTATAAGTATGTAAGAATAGAAGGAACTTTAGTTCAGCTTCTACTCTTTTATGAAAGGATATTTGTTTTATTTTAATAACTCATGTGTGTTGTTAATGGTAATAAACAATATATTCATCTCTGGTACTAAAGCGGATAATCATTATAAAATAAATCTCATATGTTGTACACTATAGTTTTTGAATAATATTCATGATTTATCACTAAATGGATAATATTATTCTCTACAAACTATAATATATCTATAGCTCCAAATACTCAGGTCATTTTGTCTAAATGAATTCTAAACTGGTGGAAGGTGGATTATTACATTCATCGGAAGTAGAGGCACTTCTAGTTATTGAATTTGGTTTAGATAAAAAATGATCAGGAGGTATTATAGCTACAGAAATATTAGAATTGGTTTATTATGATTGATGTAATTCTAGAACTACTTATTTAGGAATTTAAGAATTACAGATCATTAGTTCAAATTATATCCATGAAGATAATGCCATAAGTTACTTTTAGTAACGGTGTGTCAAAGAAAGAAGAATTTGGTTTCTTTCACACGTGATTAAATTCATGAGGGTTATTTATAAGATATAGATACGCATATGTCAAGATTGTTTTCCAAATTAGTTTTCTTTACTCCCATTAAAAATAATGGATCATTTTCAGCTCAATTCCAGTATTTTATATAATGGGTAGTGCAACACTTGCGTTGAGAAAAAACATGACAAGTTAGAACAAGGATACATGTTTAAATCTATATTCTAGATCACATTCCCAAAAGCATTGTCCTAAATAAATAAGTTTTGATAGGATTATGAGAATTTCTTTCATGCCACCAGTATAGGTGAAAACATCATAAAGAAATAAGTATGACATTTTTCTACCTTATCGTAGTGGGAGGATTGTCAATTTTCATAATGGTAAAAACCATATAAACGGATCACGATTTATACACTCGTAAAGGGATAACTTTATCATAGTGGGAGCGTTTTTTATTTTTAGGATTGTCACCCTTCGTTACCCCTGGAGACGAAGACAACAAACAAGGATGCATAACATTCTTGGAAAAGTTATGATATTTGGTACCATATAGATTCATCAAGATGGGGTCATACCCATCAGTTATAAGTGAATCAAGTAAGAGAGGTAATCAAATTCATGATTTTGATAAATTGTTAGATGTGTTCACTGTGTAAAAAAGGAGTGATGGAAGGGTGGTGGTGTCTTTAGCAACTAGATGTATAGATATATAGGGATATGTCATATAGTTAGACTTTAGTAGTCCAATAAGTTCAATATGAAAACATTAGAAAATTTTATTACATTTTTGGGATTAAATTAACATTTGATCACTATAAAAAATGTACTTTTACTTATCTAAATTATTATATTTATATTATTCTTTTGAGGCTTTGTTATGCAATATTCCAAGAAAGACATTCGGTCTTTTAGATTTGGAAATTTGCATTACTTGATAATAAACCATTGGTTTTGGTAGAATAAATATTCAAGTGCCTGGAAAGGATTATGTAACACCCCGCCCGCCCGGGGAGAGCGAACGGAGCGCTAATGCGATAAAATAAATCCAAATCCACAAGTGACAAGGTATAGAGCATCTAAATAAACCCACAATAATATAAATCCGCTAATCTCAATCTCTTCAATTACAACAAGTCTCTCGAATTAAAATTACAACTATCTAACTCGAATAAAAATACAAATCTCTAAAGCTCTATACATAAAAATAATACAAATCTTTTCCAAACAATCCTCGCTAAAATCAATCTCCATAGCGCCCCAAAATCCGCGCTAATCTGCCACTAAAAGAAAATATGGGGAAGTACACAATACGACAAGAAAGATGCTCAACAAATATATTAACGATGAATAAAGCGTAACAACACGAGTACGAATAATCAAATCAAATGCAAATCTCAAAGCATTTATCAATATAATTTCTCAACAACACTTTAACCGGGTCACCAGGCGTCACCACATCCGTATATGCTTTATCAAGCCATAGCCCGGGAAACAGGAATTTTGACGGGTGCCCAACATCCGTGCCATATTAAAATATCATGACAACGTGCTCAACAACAATATAATGATACCACATGAATCAAAATAATTTCAACAATTATTTTTCAGATTTCAATGAATTTATCAATTCAAATATGAGTTCAATTAAACAAGAATTCAAAGAGAATGACACTCGCGAGATTTAAGGAGCATATTGTGTAAAACCCCATACCTCAAACCATGATGAGAAACCAACGATCACATCCTCAAGATCAATAACAAAGATCTGCAAAAGCTCCTCCAAGAACCTCCAACAAAATAGTCCCAAGAACACCTCTAATCTAAGGTTGGAACTCACAAATCTCAAGGGCCAAAGTATATATAAAAAGAAGAGGAATATAAAATATATTTGCTGCCAAAATTTGTGCCAAAAGTAGGTTAAAAAGGCTTACCCACGACTTCCTTTTATAATGCAAATAAATGAAGAGTTGGAATCCAAAAGAATCCTTTAAATAAGGCAAAGAAATGAAGAGTTGGAAGTCAAAACAACTCCAAGAGTTAAAAACATTTAAAAATTATTTTAAAATCCGTTTTAACTCCGTTTTTCGAAACCGTTTGAAATTATCGCCTTTAAAAATAATAACCAACATATTTGAGCAATAAAAATAATTTTATCAAAAACTTTATTTTCCTCCATTTTCCAAAAATTAATTAAAATAGCCCAAAATTACACGAGTTATTACACTTCCCCACTAACAATGGAATTTCTCCCTCGAAATTCGCCGAATGCCTAACTCTAAAAATCAGGCCACTATACTAACTCCAAAAATAAATCACGTCTCCCAAAAATAAATTCTTCACCTCTAATCTCGAAACTTATCACGAATATCACCTAAAATTTTCTATCTCCAAAAATTGCTAATCACGCAATGAACCCAAAACCCAATCCCCGAGGGTTGCCTATACCTAAGCTCTGATACCATTTGTAACACCCCGCCCGCCCGGGGAGAGCGAACGGAGCGCTAATGCGATAAAATAAATCCAAATCCACAAGTGACAAGGTATAGAGCATCTAAATAAACCCACAATAATATAAATCCGCTAATCTCAATCTCTTCAATTACAACAAGTCTCTCGAATTAAAATTACAACTATCTAACTCGAATAAAAATACAAATCTCTAAAGCTCTATACATAAAAATAATACAAATCTTTTCCAAACAATCCTCGCTAAAATCAATCTCCATAGCGCCCCAAAATCCGCGCTAACCTGCCACTAAAAGAAAATATGGGGAAGTACACAATACGATAAGAAAGATGCTCAACAAATATATGTTAGCGATGAATAAAACGTAACAACACGAGTACGAATATATAAATCAAAATGCAAATCTCAATAGCATTTCATCATTATAATTTTTCAACAACACATCAATGGGTCACCAGGCCTCACCACATCCGTATATGCTTTATCAAGCCATAGCCCGGGAAACAGGAATTTTGGCGGGTGCCCAACATCCGTGTCATATTAAAATCTCATGACAACGTGCTCATCAACAATACAATGATACCACATGAATCAAAATAATTCCAAAAATTATTTTTCCAGATTTCAACGAATTTAACAATTCAAATAGGAGTTCAATAATCATATGAATTCAAAGAGAATGACACTCGCGAGATTTAAGGAGCATATTGTGTAAAACCCCATACCTCAAACCATGATGAGAAACCAATGATCACATCCTCAAGATCAACACAAAAGATCTATAAAAGCTTCTCCAAGAACCTCCAACAAAATAGCCCCAAGAACACCTCTATTCTAAGGTTGGAACTCACAAATCTTAAGGGCCCATGTGTATATAAAAAGAAGAGGAATATAAAATATATTTGCTGCCAAAATTTGTGCCAAAAGTAGGTTAAAAGGCTTGCCCAAGACTTCCTTTTATAATGCAAAGAAATGAAGAGTTGAAATCCAAAAGACTCCTTTAAATAAGGCAAATAAATGAAGAGTTGGAATCCAAAACAACTCCAAGAGTTAAAGATATTTAAAAATCATTTTAAAATCCGTTTTAACTCCGTTTTCGAAACCTTTTGAAATTCTCGCTTTTAAAAATAATAACCAACATATTTGAGCAATAAAAATAATTTTATCAAAAACTTTATTTTCCTCCATTTTCCAGAAATCAATTAAAATAGCCCAAAAATTACGCGAGTTGTTACAGATTCATGAATATATATTTGGTTGCCAAGTAAACCGATAAGTAACTTGTAGGTTACTAACTCATGTATTCAGTCAGATTTAAGATTTCAGAAGTGTATAGTGCCCCTTGTATAAGAAATTATACATAAGGGAGTTTTTAGTGGTTGTGATTGCATTAGTTGAAAAATGGCAAGCCTTTTACTTTAGGTGTGAGGTTTGGTTGACAGATGCATGAGTCCATGTCTTTGAGTATAGGTGGGAGATTGTTGGGGTTGTATACTAAAAGTCATGGTTCACTGGTGAATTTTAGTATGTCTATTTAATGAGAATCTTCATAAATAATGTTTGCATCATAT
Organism: Sambucus nigra; assembly: GCA_949130495.1. Taxonomy (NCBI): domain Eukaryota; kingdom Viridiplantae; phylum Streptophyta; class Magnoliopsida; order Dipsacales; family Adoxaceae; genus Sambucus; species Sambucus nigra. Next base: position 315,063,118 of record OX422215.1, on the reverse strand, counting down.
TATTTTATATATTTATGCATATGTGTCTTTTATTCTACACAGTAGATGATTTTGTGTGTAGAGTTCGACTTACACATGGAAGATCAGATCATCGGTCCTTGTAGAATATAAGTCTGGTTCACAATCTTAGATGGGGATGGACACACCATTAGTAGGATTGTAGCACACTATTTTAGTAGGTCTATCTTGATTACGGGAAACGGTATAGTTTCGACTTATTGTGCTAGTACACTTTGTGTGTATTGAATGAGACCAATTAGAGATAATTGTCTTTATACTGACTATATAAGATATTGAACACCTCACAGTTGTTATGAGTGATTAAGCTCTTAATCCAAACATAATTGATGGACATGTGCATCACTTGTTCGTTACTTTGACCTATTGGGTGAGATTCATTTATGGATCAATAAGCTTGGTAGATTGGGTAATGTCAATTAGTGTATGGTGAAAGTTAATTATGAATGGAATCCACGTCTCAGTAAAGAGATTGATGATACCCTCTTGATGTAGCTTATAAGTTTTGATTATGTCAAACCCGACCGGTGGAATTAATTATCCGACATATCAAATAAGTTAAGCGAACGGTCTCAAGAAATTTATAAGAGGTCAATTAAATATAATTGTTAGTAATTTAATTTAATCGACGGGTATCTGTAGTCTTAACGTGGGGAGATTTTTAAGCATTGAATAACGTAGAGTGCAATTATTATTCTTTAGTGGAATGAATAATAATTTATAGAATTATGGAATTAATTATAGAGTTTAATTAGAATTCCTAAATTCTGTAGGAAGCTAGTCTTCTATTTCTCATGGGGGTCCCCGTGCTAGCCTATATAAGCAACCCCTTGTCTCCTAATAAGTGAGGGATCAATATAGATCATAAAAAATACCTAAAAGGAGTAGTAGGGTCGTGATCATTGGTGCCCACACACCAATGACATGTATTGGCTTAAAGGAATAGCATGGAAGATCTCGAGGTCTCTTTCAAAGCTCTTATGTTGTAAAATATGTTACGGGGAATCAGAGAGTCCAAAAATTCTGAAAGTAGAATAACGTGTTCCTGACATATAGAGGAAGAGTCACAAGTAATTTCAAGTCATTTAGAGGTCGTTTGATCCGCCTGCCTCACACATCTTTACCAAATTTCAGCTAACCAAACAGATGCGCGACACGACATGGTATCTACTTGTTAGAGCCATAACTTGAGAACCATTGATTGAATGGGGCTAAAAATTTTTCTACGGGTTCCAGAAGTCGAAAGACATAAAAAATTGCGAAATATATTTTTTTGAGGCTGTTATGATTTTGAAAAAAAATCATTTCGTTTTTATAAATAACACACCGTTAAATTTGCGACACAGGTTGGTGTAACATGAAAGAGATCAAATCTCTACGGTTCATTTCAGAAGGAACCGCAAAGGTATGAGACCTTGAATATCCTATGTAGATACACCATGTGTAATTTTTTTATGATTCGATCTATACGCGTTTTCAATAGACTCTTGGACTTCCGCTCCAACATCGGAGTCATCTGAACCGAGAAGGAATTTATCAGGTCATAGCTATTATTAAATCTCAAATAAATGAAGACGTAATCGCATAAATAAGAATATAACCATCCTAAAAATAGGTCTCTATATCAAGGACGCTAAGCTGAAAGCATAATAGCCGTACAAATCCCAAGGACACTAGAACCTGATGCTCTGATACCACCTGTGACACCCCGCCTAATTAAATACTGGGTGATCAGTCCTTTATTAAATTAAATCAAAGTGTCCGGTTGGTTCATTCTTAGCATCACCGTTGAAAAATAATTTCTCTTTATTAATCACCTAATAAATAATTAACTAAGTGTCAAAACATTTAAATTTTATAGGTTAAGCCTGATTGTTATGATTTAATATACGATACCATTTTTATGAACACAGATAATAATATTGAATACCAAACCATCCAAGTGAAATAAACAGTCTATATTAAATAATTCCAAATAAAATATCCCAAGTCTAAGGATAATGAAATAATTAAAACAATCCCAACTAAAACTGAATACTGAAATAATAAAGAGTACAAGTTTCTCTCTGAACTAAATAAAAACTGGAAATGGGCGACACATGCCCCGTCTAAAATGGCTAAGTGAAGAGATGAGATAATAAGGATGAAGTCGTCCAAATGCAAAGACCTGCAACTCCCACACTAGCTGCAACACGTCAACAATCGAAAGATCTAAATCTGATGCCCCTGTGGCTGGGCACTTGTAATACGTATATATATATATATATATATATACACACACACATACAAGAGAAAGAAGAGATGACAGGAACGGGTCAGAAACCGAGTGTAAAATAGCTTTAAATTAGTTTAGCAATTACTTATAATGCTTACCAGTTGATATAACATACATGTTAGTACCTCGACACTCACTTGGGAATTCCCACTCCTCAACTAGTGTGCACGCCTAACGCACTACTGAATTAATCTAGATAAGCTAACCCAGTTAACTAGTCTAACCCAATCTCCCTTGCCAATCCTAATTACGTGATCGCATGACTATAGTTTATATATGATAACCTCTTCTTATGAATTTACCAAGCCAGCTATGTACATCTCAATATAGCCTTTAGTTCTCAACCACTTAATTTATTTAATATTAATTATTCAATTTTTTCTACTTATAACCACAGTAGATGAATCACAGGTACATATATTTATCACTTATAATATATATACTAATAGGGCACCCCACATAAATCTATGGTGCAGGCATACTCTGCTATCAAGTCCCCGTATCTCTCGTAGAAAAGGGAAATACTAGTTCGAAATCACTCTCGAACTGTATTAACACAAAACACACATATTGGAAGCGAATCATAGTTCCCGGTCACTAAGAGGTCAACATATAGCCTCTCGTATCTTAGGACCGTTTGACTATCATTCTCAAATAGCCTTTACAAAGGATCCTATGTTCTAGGGTACAAGTTAATATCCCCCATAAAGGTCACATCGAGATAAGACTGTTCCAGCGCAAAAACCTCCGTGATAGCAAGTAGCGCGGGTATGATTAAACACAAAATTTCTCATAATATATATATATATATATATATATATATATATATATATTTACATTATTCAGATAGGTACACCCATGACCCATAACATATTCTAACCACGCGGTACGTAGCGCTCGAGTCCTACTTATAATTAATTTATTCTCTTATTTTCTCAATTACTGCAAGTTCTTAGGTACTTCTCGACTCTCGAGGTGTATTATTTTAATAAATGTCAAATCAGTAGGAGTACCCTCTCTACCCTATTGGTCTAAGTCATCATCAGTTTGCACCGTCCTCAATTTATCACACACGCAATTATAACCCATTTTATACCCTCGTAATCCCCATGATTTAATTCCATATGAAATCGTACTACCTGGGCCTTGCCCACAAACCGACTGGTCCTTCTCAAGGCCCATTATGATATTTAAATTATGTCTAAGGGTCCTTATACATTGGGGTTCGATTAACATTTAAAAAGGAAAAAGATTCGAATTTCAGGAGGAGTCGATCGATCGATGGGAATGGAAGAGAAATAGAGAGAAAAAACGTACCAAAATCGCAGAGAGAGAGTGTGTGTGCAGTCGCTTAGAGACAAAGGGAAATAGAGGGAATAGAAATCGGTGGGAAAAAATTAAAGGGAAGGTTTTTTTACTGACAGAATTGTCACGGACATATCACGGTCTATGACCGTGACAATTTTATAGGCTTGTCACGGTCATTGACCGTGATAAAAAAATGCGTATTTTTTGTCACGGTCAATGACCGTGACAAGGATGACCGGTTGAAGGGTGTCAATTTGACCATTTTGGTGTAGTGCATGTTACCCTAATTATAAGACCATGAATTGTGGGTTCTATCATTGGGTTGATACCCCAAAGTCGCCACAATCCCGAATAGCTAATTATTATTAAAAACAACTTGTATTAAAAGAGCAGTTGTGCTAGTTTGAAAAAAAAAGTCGAAGGAATAAAGAAGGTGGTTAAGGAAGTCAAATTGGTTGCCATTTAAAGGAAATTAGTGACATTTGATTTAAAGGAAAAAGATAATATTAAGGTTTTGAAACTGAAAATGAAGATTTGAAGAATTTTGAAACTGAAAACTGAAGGTTTGAAGAAGAAAATAATATCCATATTTTTTGTTTTTGTTTAGGTGGTTAATCAACAATTATGCATGTATATATGTTAAATGGTATTATTTATAGGGGTTGCGTTTTGTTTTGGATGAAGTTAAGAACATCTCATTTCGTGTTAAATTGATGGTGACCTTTTAAATCCATTGATGCATAAATTGATAACAAAGCACAAATGAAAAGTTCGATTAATATATGCTTGCATGGAAAAAGGGCTCTAAAATAAACACTATACGGATGGTTACCACTGATACAGTATAAGGTATTTAAATGCATGTAAAGTTTTAATTAATTTCTTAGTAAATAGTTTATTGAATTATATCCCCCATAAACATAATGAGTTTCAATAAGCTTAAAACTAAAAATGAGAAAAGTATGTGTTGGCATTGACATAAAAAAATTATGCCAAAGGACCGTTAGTATATTATGTTTTTAAAAAAAAGCAATCTAAACTTTATCTATAACACTAGATATAGGGCTTTAATTACCATACATTTGTGAATCTTGTAGGTGACTCAACACGGAGACTAGATTTTGAAGAATAGAACCACTGAAGATCTTTCGATATATGAACCAATGAAGAAAGAAAGGCGTGTAGACACTATTTCGAGACTTGAATCTTATAAAACTTGAGAATGAACTTCTCTTCTTCTCCCCCTTTCTCTTTTTAACAAAATCTCTCACTTCTCCTTTATATTTTGAGATTGGGTATTGTAAATTGGGAATCCATCCCTAGGGATTCATATCTACAAAGTCATTTATATTTTGTAGCATAATTAACTCCGAGTAAAACACATTTCCCAGGATTGGTCTCTCATTCGAACGAGAATGACCATGGTTTGAACTGGACATTCGCATGAAAAGTCCTTATGCGAAGTTGACATCTTATGAGGTGTTTATGAACAAAAATAAAATACCTTATACAAAAATGTTTCGTATGAGGAACCCTTATGCGAAAGTAATTGTCTTTGGAGGGACTCTATTTGGAAATAAATTCCCTCATACAAAAAATTATCGCACGAGAGGTGCCCTCATTCGAACAAGGTCCCAGTGTAACACCCCAACCCGGATTTATGGGTCACCCATTGTCAATCTGACCCGACCCAAGCGTTAGGTGTGAAATGCAATGAAATAACCTAAATAATGTTGTTAATCCAGTTTTATTTAATTAAACTTTCATTTGTTTAGCATGCGATTTCTATTTCAAATCAAGCTACGCGAGGGACCCGCGGGAAACATTTTCGGAATCTAAGTATACAGAGCTACTAACATAAAATAAAAGGGAATACTTACTTGTATAACGCCCTCAAAATATGAAATCGCCCGTACTTGCCGTAACAAAGATAAGGGAATGAGCCGAATGTCCAGTGAAAAATACACAAAATGCAGTATATAATCAAACGGCATAAAGAAGACCCTAACATGTTATATCTATATTCAACTACCATATATATACTTACATGCATGAAATTATTTTTATTCCAAAAACGTTATTTACTCGATTAATTTACCTTAATCTTGTAAAAGAAATAATTTTTACTTGAGTTGACATTTACTCATTGATTTAACACACCCGGTTAAATACTTAAAAAAATATACTTTGTTTAGGAAAAATAATTTCTTTTTTCGAAATTACGCGTTCATTTACGCCAATTCACGTTAGATTTTTCTTTGAAAATCACCATTTCAACACAGGCAAACGTCGCATTAGAAAGTACTTAATTTCATTTGAAAACCTTTCACAAACACACCATTGTGTCAATTATGAGTTAAACCTCTGAAGATTGCTTATCCGCCCATTTAATCACTCCACTTTACCATTCCTTGACTTTGTGGACATTAGTCAAGTTTCAAATTACTTGTCCATTTTTATCCTTTATGGGAACATTTATTAATTCATTTAAGTTAGGTTGTATTTTTGTACATTCACCACGCAGTCCATCTCTTGACATGTTCCATTTTTATTATCTTTTTCTCAGAATCTTCCAATAATCGCATACTTTAACGGGCTTCACACCGTCAGCTATACACACCATATGCTCTGGCTTGTGATTTTGAGTCTTTTATCCTGGGCTCTGGGCCCTCTTCAATTTTTTCGGTGTCATCTGAGTCCTTATTAATGTGTTTTAATATTTTACAAATGTCCACTTTATTCTACCTTTCATTTCTTTTACCCGGCTGAATCCAAAACTCAGGGTTTCACCCCAACTTGTGTTACACTTTAAAATCATCCTTTCTTATTATTTACACTTTAGAAATGATTTATTCCAATATTATATTCATTTAGGACCATCTTGAGTTACACCCTATTGTTTCAATTTATGTAAAATTACCATTTTACCCATTTATTTTCAAACTTATCTTTTCCTCCATTTTCACAAGTGTTAATTCCCAAAACACCATCAAGTTACCCACGCTAACTTATTAAGTGTTTTTAATGCATGAAACATTTTTAACATTTTGGAGTAACGCTATTATCAATTGGAAACATTTTTATTGCATTACTTTATTTTCTAAGAAGTCATTAACATCTAACACCACTTTGCAAGAAAATACCATTTTCGTTATTAGTTCATGTAGTCTTAAAACCATACATTTATCTCCTTTTCAGCACCTTTTTTCTCACAATTTAAAAGTTAAATTTTCCGATCTCTTTATTTCATGTTCAAACCCAATTAAACCTTTTATTAAAATCCATATTACCATGTTTTGTAAATTTGTAGTAATTTGATATTGAGCATATAAACAAGTTAGTCGACTGGCGAAATCCGTCAAAATGGAGGGCAAACCCCAAGAAGTGAAAATTATAGGGGTTTGACTCAATACAAATAACTAGTGGAGGTTAAACCCCAAATAACCTTACACTTTATAGATCATTAAAATTAATTATAAATTACATCAAACCCCTTGTACTATCTCGGGTTAGCAGGTCACTAGCTTAAATTTTCTTACCCGAAAACCCACCCCCTCCCACATCCAACCATTTCAAAAAAGCCCAAAAATGAAAACACGATTATAAATCTTTATAAAACTGTTTGTATCCCTGTTTCAGGTTTTCACGTTTTTCCTAACCTTATTTCTCTATTAACCTCTATAATATCCAACTTACCCCTAAGAATCTCCTTTAAAATACATCACTCATACCCTTTTTATCCCCACTAACACACTTGACCTAACTAATTTTTTTGCTCAGAGGTAACAATCTTATTCTCCATCATAAAATTAATTTTCATTTTTAAATACATTATTTAATTTATTTAATTCTAAAGCAACTCATTTTTTATATTTTAAAGTTTTATTTCATTCATTGAGGGCATGAGTACTGATTCTACAACAACATCTTTATATAGTTGCTATAGTAATGTTCTTGTTCAGGTGAAGATATTATGGCATGCGAAAAACCTTGGTAAAAAATTTGCATCACTACACCAAATCTTCCGGATTGTCACGGTCATTGATCGTGACAAGTCCAACTTGTCAAGGTCAATGACCGTGACAAGTCTGGGGGTGACAACGTTTATTGACCGTGACAATTTTTTTTATTAAATGTCACGGATTTGTCACAGTTAATAACCGTAACTAATATTGTCATGATCATTCACCGTGACATGTCCGTGACAATTATCCTTTGTCACAAACTTGTCACGGTCAATACTGACAATTTTGGGCAGAATTGAAAAAAAATCTACTGGGCAGTATGGCCACTGCCCAACAGTATATTTGTACCCGTTATAGCAACGTTGTACCTGTTCAAACATCATATATCCAAATAAAATAGAGATAATGCTAATATACATTCAAAACAATATGCATCACGATATAATCCAAATATAATTCAAATGTAACAACTTAAGACAATTCAATTAAAATAATGTCACTACATGTTTGGGGTAGGTCTGAGTATGTGAGTAGGCCACACGATATACGAATTAATACACCCAGCAATATGCATCGTGCCGCATTGTTCGCACAACCACAATGGGGAGTTTTCCTTCCCGAGTACCACATGTGTGACGAGCACCTTGGCCTCAATGTCTTGAAGCAAACGTCCATGAACTAGCATACCCTGTATGATATTCGGGTCCCTCAACCCCCGTCCTATCCACTGGCCATCAAATATGTCCTGTATAAACACGCTCAGCCAACCAAGTGTCGACATCGGTCGGTCGAAGGGAGCTAAATAGAGGACTAGATCATCAGAGTCCGCACGTGTCGGCGATGAAGCAACGAGGTACACATCCTCCTCCTCGTCCACCACCCTCTACTTACCTTTCCCCTTACGATTTCTGCCCAACGAACGCTTAATGAATGAGAACATATCTTGGACCGTTGCCTCCAAACTGGACAGCTTTGCGTTATGCGAGTCCACCATTCGAGCAACCCGGTGTCGATTGTCTCCAATCCGATGATCCTAGATTTATCCATCCGCGAGCTCACCCTCTTTTTCCTCCCCTTGCGATCAGCGCTAATCACTTGGCTGAGTGTGTCTGTGGATAAAGATGCCTTGTCGGCATCAGACTGCGACTCATGCACTTCCTTAAGCTTTGCCTGAAACGACAAAAAGCACATGATTAGTTAAATAAGTAAATAAAAAAATTATAACATAATTAACAAAAAGTAAACTGTCGAACTACTTACAATCGTGGCCTCGACACTCGAGGACACCTCCTTATCCTTCCCCTTCTTCGTCCGAATAGCCACATAAGTATCGAGCCTATTTGGCCTACCCTCAGGGCCACTCCCCGTCCCCTGAAATAAAATAATGAAAAATTAGTATCGGCCCCGCAAAGTAAAATAATGCAGAATAATATATTTCTGTAATTATAGAAAAATTAAATCTTACCATCATCCTATTATCCACCCCGGCATAAGACGTCCGGCCGGAGTAGTGCACGTCCTCCTTTTTTCGCTCGATTTTCCCTCCCCGATTGGCGAGATGTCAATTGTCACTCCTCGATCTCCTTATCAATGAACTTTTGCCATTGTGCCAATGAGATCGGCTCCTTTGACGGGATGGATTCACGCATTCAGATAACGGAGTTTCGGGTCTTCCCAAAGTATCGGGTCCGCATATTTTTCTTCCACGTCTTGTGTTACTCCCTCAACTGCTCCAAGACGAAATCGCGTAGTTTTGGATCCTGGCTGAATTATTCCTGCACAACAAATACAATGTTAGTTGCGAATAAATATAAATATAAATATAAAATGAAATTGAAATTGAAATATTCATATTCATATAAATATAAATACATTACCTGTAGTGCCGCCCAAATTGTAAACTTGAGCTCATTTGGCACCTCCCTCCAACTAGTGTACCCCTGGACGATGATCATCTTTACCAGCTCGAGGGATCTCGCTAATAGCCCCGTCTTGTTCTCGATGGACGTCCCCAATTTGCCATATTTTGGGAGCCTAGGGCCGAGGAGCCCTCGTCGCCTCCGCTACCACCGAACCCAGACGATATCATCATAATCAGCATCATCATCCTCACCTTAATACCTGAAGGAGACATTTTCTATAAAAAAATATTGTTATTAGTACAAATCAAAATGAATTAGAAGAAGACATGAAAATATGTACAATTACTACAAATCCAAATGAATTATTATTGTTTAACATCTCTATTCTGAATTCCAAAACAACAACATCTAACTCATAATATGTACAATTACTACAAATCCGAAACATCCCCAGCCCCACCCCCACCGACGCACACTACACAAGAGTGAAAAAGATAAAGTGCAAATCAATTAAAAGCATTAAAAATGGATTGATAAAGTACAAATTGGAATATTTATTACAAATTGAAAAATTGTTTCAAATTTGGGTTATCATAAAAAATGGATTGATATTCTATAGGATTAGCCAAGTTATCCACACTACTATTTAGACGCTTTTGCGCAAGTAAGATAATTCACCATGGCTCTTTGTTGATATACTCCGAGTAAAACACTTGGTTGACCTTTTGAAATGCACAAACAAATAGCTCATCGCTCACGTGGTCGTTGCTCTTCAACATGGACAAGTCAACCATGATCTAATTTGTGCCCGGATCAACTTTACAAGCATATTTATCCTCAACTCTTACCCAGTCACAGTAAAATATAACCTCTTTGAAGCTTATATAATCCAATACAAATATATTTTGAATTACACCATAGTAAGTCATTTCAGCTTTAACGAGGTTTTTATCTTTTGCACTCGCTCGAAAGAAAGTAAGAGCCTTGTATGAAATGCCCGAGTTCTGTACATTTGTACTTTCCTCATACACTTTTACTCCGAATACGTAACCGTTCAATCGATACTTTTTGTACTCTTATGCCATGAACAAGGGTCCAGTGGCTAGACGAGCAAGCCTTGATGTCTCATCACCCGTCTTTACGACCTGAGAATATAGATAAATTAATTAGATTAGTTGAAAAGTTTGAGTGTAGTGTGTAAGGACATAAATTTCCAATTGAGTCCATGTATTGTTTTGACTTAATTCCGTGAACAAAATTGTGTTTGTAATATGTCATAGGGAGATTTTTATTTTGTCACGATCCCACTTGGTATATGACGTATTGAAGAAAATTGAAGATGTTGCGACAAAGCTTCAAAGAATTAAATCATGCCGATGTTTAATTGGTGCAAGTTTAATCGTCTTCAAAGTTAATTACATTCCGAGATCACTCAGGTATGAATGCATATAATTAATGGTGCTCGGAATTGTTTTTATAAAAGATAAGGATGTATTTTTATAAAGAAAAATATTTTAAAATGTTTTTAAAAATGTTTTAATTGTTTACACTACGTTTTATTCTGATATACTCGAAATAGAGTTTGACTATTTTGGATCTCCTTTGCAAGAGACGTTTTGAGCTAAAAGTCAAAAAGTCAAACTGACACGTCAGCTCGTTCAAACGACTTAAGGATCTCGCTCGAATGAGATGCCTAAGTCACACGAATGACCTGCCATTCTCGTTCGAACGACACGGTTTTTGAGGCGGCGTTTAAATTGTTATTTAAAGCGTGTTTCTATCAGAGTTTCGTAAGTGTGCATCTGGAAAAAATAGAATACATTCCAGTACGTTGTTTGCACATATTTTCTAAGGTTTACAAAGCATAAACACATCCTTAGAGTTTGCAAAGATCCAAGTTATCATTAGTTTATGTTTACGTGATCTTGCTGCACCAAGAAGTTTGTTCGATTATTGAACATCAAAGGGTTTTTTGGTGAAGAAAAGAGAAGGACTTCTTGTTCGACATCGTAGACGAATAAAAGCCAATCGGTGGACAATGAGACATACGTGGATGCGTGTGTTGTGGACATGTATCGTGGAAGACGAAATTTTTGCGTGGGCACTATTGAAGAACGGTTGAAGATCAAAAGGAGCGTCAAGACCCGTGGGGATCGAGTCATGGTGTAAGGTTAATCTGTCTTTATAAAACCATTGTTCATAGTGATTGTCTGGCTTGGGCCGTCCGAGGTTGTTTTCCCGTTTTGGGTTTTTTCCTCGTACATCCGACGTTGTGAGTATTCTTTACTTCATTTTACTTGCTTTAATCACTAAATGCATATTTAGGATTAATCAAGATAAAATTATTTTAAAGTAAGAATTGGGTTTTCACAACTTGGTTTGGTGCACATTAAAAGTTGGATAATTTTTTGGTAAAAAATTGGTTTTGTTTGAAACACACATATTGGGAACCCTTTCAAATTGGTATCAGAGTTAGAAAACATATTTTATTTGTTTTGTGATCCCGTGTGTTTGTTTATCTCTCCTGTGCTTGTTTTCTCTCGATGGATTCTCTAAGCTTTGACGATTTACATAGTTTGAATTTAAAGTTTGCAAAACGTATTGAAGTTTTGGAGAAAGAAAATTTCGGTTTCAAAAATAGGATTGAATATTTGCAAATGTTTCAAATTCAAAGAGATATTTGTCGTGAGCACTTTAGTTCCTTGTTTAAAAATTTTAATATATTAAAATTGGGCAAAAAGGAGAGTGATGATAGAGTCCTCAGTTTAGAAAAAGAGTTAGAGGATTTAGAAAATTTTAAAGTTTGTGCCGTTGAGGAAAATAATTCGATTAATGATTTTGAGGCATGAGAAAAGGGTCTTAGGGATAAGTTTGCTCACATTGAGGGGGAGTGAGATAACCTTCTAAGGGTAATTAAAAATTTAAAGAAGGAGTCCCGAATGTTTGAGGAGTCTAATAGTTTGCTTGAGTCGAAAGTTTTGAAGTTAAAAAATGATTTAAATGACTCGAGTAGTGATGGTAGTAGATTATCTTATTCTAGTGGTTCGAATGTAAACGCCAAAACCATAGTTTGTTTTAGAGCGTCAACCACATCCGAAGGTATTAGAAAAGGTTAACCTAAAGGTTCCGTTCCTCGTCGTGTTTTCACATGTTCACATTGTGGTAGGAAAGGTCACCTTAGGAGTTCTTATTTTGATCTTAGAAAAGACCCTAGGAAGATTAAACGTAGTGTCCCATTGGTTCCCAAAACCCGTTTTGTTAGGTATACACCTGTTTGGGTTAGGAAATCCGTTTTGGAGATGCTAAATGCTTCGTTGGTTGATTCTCACATGCATACACATGATTCATCTCTTGCTATTTCTTATGGTTAGTAGCTTGCATGTTTTGTCATACGCTAGCCCTTGCATCATGTTTATAATTTGCTAGTGTTGTGACATGTTTATCTCTTTGTATTATATTTTTCATTTGTTTGAGTCTTATTTGAAAAATACAAAAAAAATTTGTTTTTCATAAAACTTTTGTAAAACCAAAAAGATTTTCGGTTTTTTATTTTGAGTTTACATGTTTGATGTGGCATATTGGTGTGCTTAGACCCCCCTCGTTTCATATCCACGTGGCTAGGACATTTGGTCATTATTATCGATGCTTATAATGATCTTAACCATTGTTTATATGGGGTTGTTTCTAAGTTGATATGCATTTTGATTCGACTTTGTATATATGCCAACATTGCACACATGCACGAGTTTAGATGGATGTTTAACTTCTCTTGCATATTTGAAATTGGTGAGGCGTTCTTATTTCAATCTTGTCATCTATGCGTAAGTAGACTTAAGGAGAAGTGTTCATGTAAGAACCGTTTACCATGAGGATTTGAATTGGTAAAAATGATGAGTGATTCACGAAAAAGGGCTGCGAGAGTTCAAAATTAACTCGTCGTGAAAACAACCGTTCAAAAGAGCCCAAAAGAAAATACAATATGCTAAGAAAAGGGCCAAATTAGTATAGTTCATTCCAAAGAAAATATGATATTATTGAGGGAGTTTGGATGGATTTAGAAATTTAAATGGGTTTACACAACTAATCCTAATGTTGAAACATTGCAATTTGACGCTATTGTTTGTAGAATCGTCAAAAATTCTTGATTTGTATGCATGTAGTATGTTTAGTTCATTAAGCTCACACTTTTATTGTCATATGGCTATGATAAAGTTTGATGATTTATCTCTATTAATTAGAGCTTCTTGATCGTTTCGATGTGTTGGAATTGTGACTCATTTGTTTTAGTTTCACGCCCATTCATTCCATATCCATGTTTGAGCACATCGGTTCTATGTTTGCATGTATCTCGCATTTTTAGTTTTTATGAGTTTTTGCGTTTTGTGTTAAAAGCCTACCGTTTTAACAGTGTTTTGCATCTGTGCGGCCCTTCCTGGAATTGTTTTGTGGAAATTTTTTCACTGGGCAATATTATATAATATTTCAGGGAATCTGGGAAATTATAGCAGGTCGCGAGAAGTCGTTCGAGCGACATATCCATCTCGCGCGAACGACATCTGTACTTCATTCGAGCGACATCCTCAACTTGTTTGAGCGATGTCCCTGGATCGTTCGAACGACAGGCTGTTTTGTTGCTTCTGATTGGTTTGCAGTCCTCTAGTTTAAATTGGCATATTTTTTTGGTACTACTGGAAGTGTTTCTGGACTAACTGGTTTATATGCAAGTTTTAATTGGTTCAAAATTGGATTTTTGCATTTAAGTCCGTTTATCACACCTGATTAGATTGCTATATTCTTTGTGTGATTCATCGGTTTACTAGCTACTTATTTGTCATCTATTGATCATATTTAACTGGTTATTTCATGGTTATCTAGTGTTTTCAATTCTCAAATTGGTATCCAATTGATTCAAATTGGTATATTCTTATGCTAGATACTTGATTGGTTTATCTTTTCACCGGATTGTCTATTCGAGACAAAAAGGGGGAGAGATGTATGTGATGTAGGGGGAGATTTAAGCATGTTTTGGTTTACATATGTTTACAAATTGGTATCTCATATTGGTAGTACACATTGGTATCATTTTGTTGTTGGTATCAGTTGCTCAAATTGTTTAACAAATGACTTTTCACAAAGTTTATTCATATTGGTATCTATTATTGTTTGGTATCATTTGAATATATATATATATATATATATATATATATTGGTTTCATTTGTTCCTCCACACTTAACTGGGTATTTATTTGTCTGTATCCTGTCTGTAGGTATGCTTCAGCGATTCGATATTTCAAGACTACATCACATTCAGACAATTTATGCTCGCCGGTGCTACATATTCTAGCCCATGTCCTGTATTTTTGATTTTTGATTTATGGGATGGAATTTAGGCATCATACGGCTTGACGACCCAGTTTAGGCATTTCACTGGTTTAGTTTTGTCCCGGAATAGTCAAAGGGGGAGATTTGTAAGGACATAAATTTCCAAGTAAGTCCATGTATTATTCTGACTTAATTCCGTGAACAAAACTGTGTTTGTAATATGTCATAGGGAGATTTTTATTTTGTCACGATCCCACTTGGTCTATGAAGTATTGAAGAAAATTAAAGACGTTGCGATAAAGCTTCAAAGAATTAAATCACGTCGATGTTTAATTGGTGTAAGTTTAATCGTCTTCAAAGTTAATTGCATTCCAAGATCACTCAGGTATGAATGCGTATAATTAATGGTGCTCAGAATTGTTTTTATAAAAGATAAGGATGTATTTTTATAAAGAAAAATATTTTAAAATGTTTTTAAAAGTGTTTTAATTGTTTACACTACGTTTTATTCTGATATACTCGAAATAGAGTTTGACTATTTTGGATCTCCTTTGCAAGAGACGTTTTGAGCTAAAAGTCAAAAAATCAAACTGACATTTCAGCTCGTTCAAACGACTTAAGGATCTCGCTCGAACGACCTACTATTGTCGTTCGAATAACACGGTTTTTGAGGCGGCATTTAAATTGTTATTTAAAGCGTGTTTTCATCAGAGTTTCGTAAGTGTGCATCTGGAAAAAATAGAATACATTCCAATACGTTGTTTGCACATATTTTCTAAGGTTTACAAAGCAAGCATAAACACATCCTTAGAGTATGCAAAGATCCAAGTTATCATTAGTTTATGTTTACGTGATCTTGTTGCACCAAGAAGTTTGTTCTATTGTTGAACATCAAAGGGTTTTGCGGTGAAGAAAAGAGAAGGACTTCTTGTTCGACATCGTAGACGAATCAAAGCCAATCGGTGGACACCGAGACATACATGGACGCGTGTGTTGTGGACAAGTATCGTGGAAGACGAAATTTTTGTGTGGGCACTATTGAAGAATGGTTGAATATCAGAAGGAGCATCAAGACCCGTGGGGATCGAGTCATTGTGTAAGGCTAATCTGTCTTTGTAAAACCATTGTTCATAGTGATTGTCTGGCTTGGCCCGTCCGAGGTTGTTTTTCCCATTTTGGGTTTTCTCCTCATACATCCGGGGTTGTGAGTATTCTTTACTTTATTTTACTTGCTTTAATCACTAGATGCATGTTTAGGATTAATCAAGATAAAATTGGTTTAAAGTAAGAATTAGGTTTTCAAAACTTGGTTTGGTGCACATTAAAAGTTGGATAATTTTTTCGTAAATTTTTTTTTTGTTTGAAACACACATATTGGGAACCTTTCATAGTGGAACGTTATATAACAACCATTTTTATTATAATTTCCTCTTGTGATAACCATAGCCTAAATTCGCTATCTAATTGTACCATTGTTTTTCGTCTTTTATTGTTCTCACAGGCTTCATATTTTTTGCATATTACAAAATTAATCATGTATAAAATAATCTAAAATATTCTAAAATAATGTAAAACTAAAAATAATTTAAACTTACTTTTTCCATTATTCGACATCTTCATATGTGTCAAATAGATAACGAGCTACTTGTTCATGCTGCAAACTCGTTAATTTCACTCGTTTTCCCATAACATGACCACCATCATCGACGACCTCATCAGTGTCAACAACACTGGTCGAGTCAGGCATATATTCCCGAGTATAGATTGATGAATCCACGGTGATGTATTCCTCTGCAATTGATCCTGCAATATTTCGCATATTATTGACGTAATCTTTAAAAACTTTCATCAATCTTTCAAACGGATACATCCATCGATATCTAACTGGACCACAAAGAAGTGCCTCATCGCATAAGTGTACCAACAAGTGAACACTTATGTCAAAGAATGCTGGGGGAAAGTACTTCTCCAACACACAAATCGCTCCGGTCACCGCCAATTTTGCGGCCACTATGTGTTCTCGATTGACTACCTTATCATACAAAAGTGAGAAGGTAATACTAATTTTCATAATAGCCCTCTACAAATCCTTGTGCTTGGAGAAACAATGCTTAAACAATAGAGGAACCAATTGTATGATCACACGCCAATCATGGGACTTACACTTATGTAAATCATGAGTAACATAATTCACAATCCTTTGCAAGTTGGACGAAAAATTAGATGGGCCCTTAAAATTATATATTGTGTCTAAAAGCACCTTCCTTTCCCCACTCGTCAAAGTAAACGCACCAGGGGGAATTATTGTCCTTCCCCTACTATCTTCTTTCAACCATAGTTGTGGCTTAAGTTTCAATGATTTAAGGTCTTTTCGTGCATTTTCTCCATCCTTCGAATGACTCCCCCCCAAGGCAAGTGCCCATAATATATTCAGAGAGGTTTTTCTCTGTATGCATCACATCCAATACATGGCGCACCGGGTTATTCTTCCAATAAGGCAAGCCAAATAAAATTGACCTCATAGACCATGCCTTCTTGTCTGAGTTTCATTCACGTTGGGGTCTTCTTATGCTTGACATTCTTAAATTTGGGATTCTTACCTGGCATATTAGGGCCACATTCAGAAGATTTACTTTTAATTTTTGAACCTGAAAGTTGTCTCGGAGGTAGCCTATGTTCAACCCCCCCGATAAAAAATTGGAACCTTTCTTAAATATGAAACTATGAGCCAGGGGTAAAAACCTCATGTGACAATGGTATACATTTTTTGAGCTAACGGATAGACAAAGAGATTCAGTCTCGTCTCCATAAATAGGACACCCCAAATAACCATGTACTACACAATCGAATAATGTCCCATAAGCTGGAAAATCATGAATCGCCCACATCAACATAGCTTTCAGTGTAAACTCTTCTTTTCTAAAAGAGTCAAATGATTGCACACCCTCTTCCCACAACTCATTTAATTCTTCTACCAAAGGAGCCAGGTAGACGTCGATGTCATCACTTGGTGCCTTTGGCCCAGGTATCAATAAAGACAATATCGAAAATTCAGGTCGCATACACTGTGAAGGAGGGAGGTTGAGTGGGGCTAGGATCACTAGCTATACACTCTGATTGGTGCTTAGATTTCGAATGGATTGAAACCATATATTGATATAGCCAAACGAATGTTGCGCTGTTCTCGAGCAAAATCGGGATACTCATAATTCATCCTCCTCCAAGCTGTAGAATCAATGGGATGACGCATGAGATTACCCCCCACTTCTTCCTTAGCATGCCAAGTCATTGCCTCCGCTATCCATGGTACTGTGAAAAATCGCCTTAATCTAGGCCCAACGGGAAAATATTTCAACACCTTTTGAAACACTTTTGAGCTTGTGCCTTCCTTACCAGTAGATTGAACATATCTAGGTTCATCGCATACCGGACAACGATCGAGATTTTCATACTCCTTTCGGTATAGTATGCAGTCACACACACAAGCATGAATTGATTTATACTTCATTACCAAACCTTTCAAACTTTTCTTCAT
The DNA here is from genome assembly GCA_949130495.1 of Sambucus nigra. Taxonomy (NCBI): domain Eukaryota; kingdom Viridiplantae; phylum Streptophyta; class Magnoliopsida; order Dipsacales; family Adoxaceae; genus Sambucus; species Sambucus nigra. The sequence continues at coordinate 315,044,833 of OX422215.1, read as the reverse complement.
AACAGGTTAACTATTTGGAAGCGTATTCTCCTTGGGTAGTAAGCCCTTCACCCAATTCAGAATTCCTGTCACGTTATTGCTAGACAAACCGTACAACGTCTTCAAACTGTGCAAACCAACCATGGATTGTAAAGTTTTTTGATCTTTCTCACAGCCAGAGTATAACGGTTGGGTCGCCTTAAATCTTAAACTTTGGTAGTCATCATCAAGGTTTATCGCGATATCTTCACGAGCACTTGAACCTTGTACATCATCAGTAACCTCATTCTCCTCCGCTTTATAAACTCCGTACGCATCATCAACTAAATCCTTTAACATATTATGATCTACGTCATCCCCTTCTACATCTATCCTACTTATTGAAGGTTGTTGTGAAGGTTGTTTGGGGACAAAAGGAACTTTCAATTCACCGTGAAAACTCTAAAATCAATAAAAATCTTGTATACCCCATCTTAACAAATGTAGTTAATCTGTTTTCCACTCAAACACCTTACCATTCTTACACCTAGCACACGGACACAAAAACTCTTCATCATTATGGCATCTCTTTGCGTATTTCACAAATTCATTAGCATCTGTGCGAAACACATTCCCCATTCTATTTATCTCACCAATCCACTTTTTGTATTTCGGATATCCCATCACAGCTACCACAACAGTCACCTATTAAAGGTAAGAAGCGTATATTCATGGATTAGTATGAACAAAACTTAGATTTATAGTATGTTTCATTTAATTATGTCTTATTTATATTCGATTTTTATATTTCAATTTATAATAGAAATTTCTATTTCCTCCATCTCCTCTAAAGGGTGAGTGGTCCTATCCCATTTAAGACCGCATATTTTCGTAATATACTTAACAGCTCATGCACATTGTTACGATTTGATAAAAATTCGGCAGCATATCCCGATAGTTCTCCAAGTACACGACATAGATTGACAAGTGTGAGTGTTATTTCAATTGATCAATTGAAATAACAGTCACCCGTGTTAATCTAGTATGTACCCAGAGAACAATAGGATACGACTGTAGAACTTTCTCCAAAAGTAACAACTTTAAGCCACTAAGAATATTATTATACAGAAATTATGCAGTCCCAAACTGCTCAAACAGGACAATTCGAGAGATCTCATTACAGGGGTAATGACTCTTGAACGAGTCTAAAGGCTATTGAATGCGTATGCATAAGAACTAGAAGGCTAGTATCTTTGCACACTATATGTAATTTCAAGTATGTTTCATTTAATTATCATACTATATATATTTATTGTTCGTGATACAAAGTAATTTTAAAAAAAAGTTGAAAAATTCCACCCCCATATGGATAATAATTCAGTGGTCATGCAACTTTTAAAATTAACCAACCGAACATCGATCCACTACAATCCAACCGCAATGGCAACAACAAATGTGTATCCCGTACTCCTTCTAATTCATCTACTCAATTAATTCTTTTCATCAATTAAACTAACAATTAAAGTATACAATTATTAATTTACTAATTTACAATCAGGGGCAATCCTACTTGCATATGAAGGGGGCACTAATTATTAATTTACTAAAAAAATTAACAACCAATCAATATTTAATCAATCAATTCTTTTACAAGGGGCACTACAATATGAGGGGAAGTATCTAATAAACCAATAAAAATTAATTAAAACAAACACACACACAGTCCCCCACCCCCTGCCCCCCGCCCACCCCCACCCCCCCGCCCTTCCCCCTCCCCCCCACTGCCACTGCCCACCACACACGCGCGCGCACACACACATATATACACACACATATATACACACACACGTACATATACACACACATGCATACACACACACACACACGCACATATACACTCCCCCTCCCCTCCCCCAGCCCTGCCTCCTCCCCCCCACACGCATATATACACCACACACACACACACACACACACACACATTTACACACACATATACACACACACACATACACACACACACATATACACAAATGGAAGAGAAATAGTGAGAGAAAATATACCAAAATCGTAGAGAGAGAGAGAGTGAAGTCGCTTAGAGTGAGAGAGAAATGGAAGGAATAGAAATTCGTGGGAAAAAAGAAGAGGGAAGGGTTTTTTACTGACATAATTGTCACGGACATGTCATGATCTATGACCGTGACAACTTTATAGGCTTGTCACGGTCATTGACCGTGATAAAAAATGCGTGTTTTTTTTTCACGGTCAATGACCGTGACAAGGCTGGCCGGTTAAAGGGTGTCAATTTGACCATTTTGGTGTAGTGCATGTTGCCCTAATTATAATACCATTAATTGTGGGTTCTATCATTGGGTTGATACCCCAAAGTCGCCACAATCCCGAATGACTAATTATTATTAAAAACAACTTGTATTAAAAGAGCAGATGCGCTAGTTTGAAAAAAAAAAGTCGAAGGAATAAAGAAGGTGGTTAAGGAAGTCAAATTGGTTGCCATTTAAAGGAAATTAGTGACATTTGATTTAAAGGAAAAAGATAATATTAAGGTTTTGAAACTGAAAATGAAGATTTGAAGAATTTTGAAACTGAAAAATGAAGGTTTGAAGAAGAAAATAATATCCAAGTTTTTGGTTTTTGTTTAGGTGGTTTATCAACAATTATGCATGTATATGTGTTAAATGATATTGTTTATAATGGTTGTGTTTTGTTTTGGATGAAGTTAAGAACATCTTATTTGGTGTTAAATTGATGGTGGCCTTTTAAATCCATTGATGCATAAATTGATAATGAAGCACAAATGAAAAGTTCGATTAGTATATGCTTGCATGGCAAAAGGACTCTAAAATAAACACTATATGGATGGTTACCACTGATACAGTATAAGGTATTTCAGGCACGTAAAGTTTTAATTAATTTATTAGTAAATAGTTTGCTGAATTATATCCCCATAAACATAATGAGTTTCAATAAGCTTATAACAAAAAATGAGGTATGTGTTGGGATTGACATAAAAAAAATTGTGCCAAAGGACCTTTAGTATATTATGTTTTAGAAAGAAAACAATTTAAACTTTATCTATAACACTAGATATAGGGCTTTGATTACCATATATTTGTGAATCTTATAGGTGACTCGACACGGAGACTAGATTTTGAAGAATAAAACCACTCAAGATCCTTCGATATATGAACCAACGAAGAAAGAAAGGCGTGTAGACACTATTTCGAGACTTGAATCTTGAAAAACTTGAGAATGAACATCTCTTTTTCTCTCCCTTTCTCTTTTTAACAAAATTTCTTACTTATCCTTTGTATTTTGAAGCTGGGTATTGTAAATTGGGAATCCATCCCTAGGGATTCATATCTACAGAGTCATTTATACTTTATAGCATAATTAACTCTGAGTAAAACACATTTCCCAGGATTGGTCTCTCGTTCGAATGAGAATGACCATCGTTTGAACTAGACATTCACATGAAAAACCATTATTGCTAGTTGACATCTTATGAGGTGTTTATGAACCAAAATAAAATACCTTGTACAAAAATGTTTCGTATGAGAGACCCTTATGCGAAAGCAATTGTCTTTGGAGGGACTCTATTTGGAAATAAATTCCCTCGTACGAAAAATTATCGCACGAGAGGTGCCCTCATTCGAACAAGGTCCCGGTGTAACGCCCCAGCCCGAATTTATGGGTCACCCGTGGTCAATCCGACCCGACCCGGGCATTAGGTGTGAAATGCAATGAAATAACCTAAATAATATTGCTAATCCAGTTTTATATAATTAAAATTTCATTTGTTTAGCATGCGATTTCTATTTCAAATCTAGCTACGCGAGGGACCCGCGGGAAACATTCTCGGAATCCAAGTATACAGAGATACTAGCATGAAATAAAAGGGAATACTTACTTGTATAACGCCCTCGAAATACGAAATCGCCCCTTACTTGCCATAACAAAGATAAGTAAATGAGCCGAATGTCCAGTGAAAAATACACAAAATGTAGTATATAATCAAACGGCATAAAGAAGACCCTAACATGTTATATCTATATTCAACTACCATATATATACTTACATGCATGAAATCATTTCTATTCCAAAAACGTTATTTACTCGATTAATTTACCTTAATCTTGTAAAAGAAATTATTTTTACTTGACTTGACATTTACTCCTTGATTTAACACACCCGGTTAAATACTTAAACAAATATACTTTGTTTAGGAAAAATAATTTCTTTTTTCGAAATAACGCGTTCATTTACACCAATTCACGTAGATGTTTCTTTGAAAATCATTATTTCAACACATGCAAATGCCGCATTAGAAAGTACTTAATTTCCTTTGAAAACCTTTCACAAACACACCATTGTGTCAATTATGAGTTAAACCTCTTAAGGTTGCTTATCCGCCCATTTAATCACTCCACTTTACAATTCTTTGACTTTACGGACATTAGTCAAGTTTCACATTACTTGTCCATTTTTATCCTTTATGGGAACATTTATTAATTCATTTAAGTTCGGTTGTATTTTCGTACATTCACCACGCATTCCATCTCTTGACATGTTCCATTTTCATTATCTTTTTCTCAGAATCTTCCAATAATCGCATACTTTAACGGGCTCCACACCATTGGCTATACACACCATATGCTCTAGCTTATGATTTTTATTCTTTTATCCCAGGCTCTGGGCCCTCCTCAATTTTTTCGGTGTCATCTGAGTCCTTATTAATGTGTTTTAATATTTTACAAATGTACACTTTATTCTACCTTTCATTTCTTTTACCCTGCCGAATCCAAAACCCGGGGTTTCACCCCAACTTGTGTTACACTTTAAAATCATTTTTCTTATCCTTTACACTTTAGAATTGATTTATTCCAATATCATATTCATTTAGGAACATCTTAAGTAACACCCCAATGTTCCAATTTATGTAAAATTACCATTTTACCCATTTATTTCCAAACTTATCTTTTCCTCCATTTTCACAAGTGTTGATTCCCAAAACACCATCAAGTTACCCACGCTAACTTATTAAGTGTTTTTAATGCATTAAATTTTTTTAACATTTTGGAGTAACACTATTATCAATTGGAAACATCTTTATTGCATTACTTTATTTTCTAAGAGGTCATTAACATCTAACACCACTTTGCAAGAAAATACCATTTTCTTTATTTGTTCATGTAATCTTTAAACCGTACATTTATCTCATTTTCATCACCCTTTTCTCCCAATTTAAAAGTTGAATTTTCCAATCTCTTTATTTCGTGTTCAAAACCAATTAAACCTTTTATTAAACTTGTTTATATGCTCAATATCAAATTACTACAAGGTTACATACAAGGGAATATGGATTTTAAGTTAAAAAATCCTATTAAAAGGTTCAGACATATAATTTATTATAGAAATTTCATAATGTTTGACCAAATATAATTTTCAAGGCAAAAGACATATTATTTCTTCAAACTTGGATAAAATGTCCATTTATACAAAAATCACAATTTTTGTTGCCAACAAAATCATCGTTCTTCCAACGTTTTTATTCTATAAAAATGTTTAATGCCAAGTTTTCTTGAAATATATCAATTTACTCAAAATTATTGAAACCCATTTTAATAAATCTTAAGAAACATAATTCTTGAACAACGCATGCATCATGCTCTTAACTTTATATGCAAAATCAACAACTAATAACATAGAGTCTTAAACTTAAAGGTAGAGTTTTTCCACCCCAAATGGAGCTCCAAAATGGTTAGTTGAAATGTCTAAGAAGATGACAACCTCCTACCACCTAAGGTGGACTTAGTGAGATTGCCTAGCCCCACCAAGCTTGCTCCATTAATGATTCATAAAAAAATCCTCTTCAACACTCTTCAAAGCTCCTCCACCTTTATCTCCAAAAATCCCTAACAACACCTCCAAAATTCGTGGCTTTTTTCATCTATGAAGAAAATGGGTTTATATAGTACAGTGGAATACTGGTAGAATAAGGTTGTACAAGGTTGATATATGGTGGTGGCATGGTGGTTTGTAGTGGAGAGAGGGAAGGAAATTCTGAAATGGTGGGGGAAGCCCACCCCTACTATCTCTCTCTCTTCTTCCAACTCTAATAAACCCAAATAACCCATAAAACCCATATAAAAATGACTCCAAACTATAAAATCCCCATTTCCCCAATCTGGGACAATCAAAATTCGACACCTCATTGATCCAAGGGTCCAAAATGCGACAACACACAAGGGAAAGCCAAAATTATAAAATCTAAGCAACCTCGTTCCAATGAGATTCGCCTCTCGTTCGAACGCCCTTTGAATGAGCCATACCTGTTATATAGAAGGACCTCATTCGAACCTCGTTCTATCTCCACTTCGAATGACCTGGCCTACTCGTTCAAATGAATAATCTTCATTCGAACGAAACTTTAATCTTGTTCGAACGACCATCCACTCGTTCGTACAAAAGATTCATGAATTTCTCCAAATTATCCAATTTTACCCAAAACTTTTAATATTATCACCAAGACTCCCAAAATCAATCAAATGCAGGTATAAACCCAATCATAATTATCCAAATCCCAAGTTTTTCATATTATTATAACTAGTGCTAGAAAAATAATAAAATATTATGGCGGGGTATTACATTCTTCCATCCTTAGAAAATTTCATCCTCGAAATTATCGAACCGTCCATTCCACAAATCCATGGGGTTTATAGACTCTTATACTAAGTCATAGGAATCCTCCGTGACTAAACTATTGAAGTCCTCAATAACTAAGATCACATCACACACCCTTACACATGAATTGTCACTAAAAGCTCAACATTCGACATGCTCTAATGTTCACCATCATGTTAACCATGAATGTCGCATAATCGACCCTGAGTCTACACTCACTTGATGATCATGATCAATCGAGCTAGGACTACCTTTTATAATACCCAAAGCATATTGTTGCCCCTACCGGTCAACCTTCTCTAGTGGTCGACACTCACTTAAGAGAGGGCCATAATATAATCCATCCTCAACTCATCATCAAGAACCATATTGCATCTAAGAACTACACATTCTAAGTATCCTTAAACCCTCGGATCATCAAGACCACATAACCCATATCATAAGTCACTCACTCAGTGGAGCAACACACCGATTAAATCATGTACACGCACTCGACCAACACCTTCTGCTGTGTCACTCTGATGACCCTAGTATTACTCAAGGCGACTCAATTAGAGCACTCACTTGAGTATCGTATCAGTCCATTCATCATAGCAAAGTAACACTACGTGCTAAGTCTCATCGAGTTCTAATATTATACAATGTCCTCAAGTCACCATCCTGCTCTTTATAACTAGAGCCACCGATTTCCATGCAGGCAAATCCTAGGGTGGCTAATTCTAAGGAAAGCAAATACTGTAAAAAAAACGTGTAGTCGAAAGTGCAACCACCGCACATAGAACTTTGTGCAATAGTAATGACACCTCAAATAGGGCCATACCTAGTTACCGAGTTGCATTAACCATACCAGGTCCATCCGAACTCTACTAGGCCCGACCGTGCCATACCATGACATGGCATAAAGTCGAGCTACCACATCGTGGGATTCACAATCCTCGATTATCGAAAGCGAAAGGGACACACACATAAGAATCAAAGGAACAATGAGCGTTCCAAGAAAATCTCATTTATACGCAATGAACTATGGTATATGAAAAGCGAACCTACGCTACATACTAAAAATTTTATGACTTCTCTCATACGTTCTCAATGTGCACTAGCTGCATCCATTGGCTTAAGTCACCAACCGTGATGAATCAAATCATAACCATTCATCCTCGCAAGACGAAAGTAACATACGAACCTATTGTTCTCTTGGAAAGTCAAACACACAACTTCCCTCCTTAAAATTAAGGTCATCCTCCTTACATCCTTGACATATATGAACCACTTTGATTGGTGAATGCTTAATGCCTTGTCTACAATGACCTTATCTATTTTATCGGTGACGATGTCACCAACCTACTACACCTAGGTTATTGTCTGCCTTATCATATTATGATCACAACCCCAAAGTCTCCTTAGGTAACACCCCATTCACGAGAGACATTCACCTTATTATAACCTCCAATTATGCGAGATTGTCACTAAGATTATTCCCAGGTTCTACCCGAACCGAACTCACATGATGACCATAACGATCGCCATTGGCATTCTAAGGGTAGTAAGTCTCATACAGGGCTACATCTTCTACTCTGTACCCACTTGGAAATACGTGCTAAAAATTCGTCCCTAACTTTCTAGGACTATCCTCATTCACACTGTGGATTCATGCCAACATTATAATCATGCTTCGATATTCCCTCGGAGTTTCCAATTTTAAGCCTAGACATGGCGTCATCAATATAAGTCCCGAATACATTTCCTAGTACTCAAATTAAGTACCACATCGCCTATACTAGTAATTTTATGACACCCCAACAGTACACCCATAAATGACACAAGCTTATAATTTCTCCTGGGAGGTTACGCCACCCATCTATGCCAATTCGGATAATAACACCCGACACGTAGACTATTCGACTCTTTTAAATCTCTACCATCAACCTGAGATCATCATCTGACCCCTAACTTAATCATCACTAGAAAGCTAAGATTTCTTTATTCAGGATTTAACTGGTTCCCCTAAAGACACTAAATATACTGCATGTAAAAATCCTCAAGACCCCACATGAATTCATCATTTATGACTCTCTCATTGTAGGTGCACTCTACAACTCCTTAATATCCACATCGTGATCATTAGGTGATCTAAAATACACTAGTCTACGAGCTTCTACACATGGTGCACCTTGACCATTAAACGCCTTAAGATGTCATAACAAATCGATTTCTATTCCCAATGACGCCACACATAATTAGTCCCATGGACACTCCAAGATGCCCTTAAACCACATTCACACTAGGATTACCTCACGTATAACCATTCAAACGTCCCTGACACTTAGATAACGATCTTTGCTTTCTTCAACAGTAAGTCACGCACTAGATCATAGACTAACACCAATAAGGAATCTGACAGGATACATGATGCGGCCTACAACTTATAAACCCCAAGGTCTGTATCGTCAACATCACTAAAGATCCTATCCCTCAAAATCGCATTATAACTCTTAAACCCTGACATGGAAGATGATGATACATAAATATTGCGTATTTATGCTCCGAACGGACACATTTTATCCCCCTCGGGTATCTTATTCCCTATATTTATGCTCGTTAACCAGACAACCTCAGATTTCTACGTTAACATCTTTCGTAGGGGTTAATTGAGCTTTTATAGGTGTTTGGATGCTAAGTGTGAAGTTCAGACGCATTCTGCTCAATTTTCACACACAACTGCACGTTCGGAGGCATTTTAGTCTTTTCACAGCTTGGGCACCTGGCCCAACATCTACACGAAAGTTGTAGCCCTCCTCGCTATCTTTGTGTCGCAGCAAACGGTGCGTGATTCCGATTCATAACGATGAAGTTACGATGATTTCAGCGGAGGGAAAAATAAAGAAATCAAAAGAGGAGGAGAAAAGGAAGAAAATGAATGCAGTGTGCTGCTGCTTGGCTCACCCCTACTTGATCGATCGATCAACGATTTTGGTCGATCGATCGATCCTTCTGTACAGCCAAAATTTTGCCTTGCTCGATCGATTGACCCTTTTTGTCGATCGATCGATCCCCTGTTTTCAGGAGATATTTTGGCATTTCTTTTCTTTTCTCTTTTCTTTTCTAATTTAATTCCAACTTACTATATCAAGCAATTTTGATGTAGTAAACCGATATACACGATTTTAGGTTAGTTTAGCTTAGGGTTTTGGGGTTTTTGCTTAGTTCTTCTTCATTTCTCTTTGGTTTGACACCCCATTTGGATTGTAATTTAACTATACATCTTCCCTACCATTTAATATAGTTGTATTTCTTCATTTCTTGCTTTCTAGTGTAATTTACATGCTTTCTAAATTAGGTTTACATGCTTTGATTTATTGCTTTCTAGTGTAGTTTTATCGCGTTTCTTTACTTCTTTATTTACCGCATTTTTAACATGCTTTCTAGGTAATTTAAATTAGGTTGTGTTTGAATGGAACTCACTCGGGTTAACGAGTTGCTTGGATTGGTGATAGTGTTTACGGGTTTATTTCTAGTGCGTTGTCCTAGTTATTACGCCTATGAGATTTGACGGGGCATATCATGTATGTCCCGTGCTTATGACCTTTCGCGCGTAATTTATGGGATATTTGTTGACGCTAAAATCTTATTAGGATTTTATGAGGATTTAGGGGCGTGACAACCCTTGATTTAATTAACTGTCGAAATGAGATGCATTTGTAATAACTTGTCGACCCATGTAACCATTTTATACAAATTAACTCGGGTGAGGGATATTTGACGCAACCTATAGTTTTACTCGCTTTCATAATATAGTTTCAATACTTTGCCTAGATTAAACATTTCCCTTTATGCATCTTTTCCCTTTTAGTTTGTAATCATCTTTTGCACTTTTATGTAGGAGTATAAAATCATATAAATTCTAGCAACTCGTCCCAGTGGATTCTCGATACTCGACTTATCGCTATGTTTGCCCCGCAAGTGTAGTAGTAATTTAGGTTTTTGTATAGTCGCGGCGAGACAGAAAACAACGACTATGAACTTTACACGCGCATACCTCTCGTGCGCCTATCAGAAGACTATTCACTCATAAGCTTCCCTAACTATCAATATTGCATACGTAACATACTTATCGCAATTTTCTCATAACTTTCATCATCATACCTTATGAGGTACAACCTTCAATCAACAATTGTCAAGACACTTACCCACGACAATAATAATTTATCGACTTAAATTGAGTTCACATCTCCACTGTTGATCAACACAGTTCCCCATGTCTACCGAATCACCAACTATCATAAAACACTGTACTACCCCAAGGATCAAATTAACCTAATCACATCATTGGAACTATCTACCCAAAAGTACCTAATCAGGGAACTTAACACGTTCCTATCACAAATCAGTACTTCTTAGGTATGATGCACTAGTCACCTATTCTCCACGATTGACTTTACACGATTTGTGTTTCCAATTCACTAAATGTCATTTACCATTTTTAACATCTTAATTGGATTCTCTCATCACCACGGATCAAAACACAAGCACCCTATACTAAAAATCGCGGTGTTACCACTATTAGCTCGCTCAGATGCTCACAAGTCACTAACATCTCTAATTAGAAGCGCAAAAGTGATTAACGACAACTAACTTGATCCCATGCCTTTTGGCGATGAATTTTTAGTCGTGCATATCTTCTTAACTTTACCGTCGACAATACGAACCGAAACTGTCACTAACCTAGGGTGATCAGTTCGAAACCAACACCGGCATTGAAAGATCCAACACCGACCTCATCACATCACTTTCGAAATGAACCTTGAACCTAAAGCTATGATACCATTTGTAATGCCCCAACCTGGATTTATGAGTCACCCATGGTTAACCCGGTTCGACCCAAGCATTAGGTGTGAAGTGCAATGAAACAACCTAAATAATGTTGCTAGTCCAGTTTTATTTAATTAAACTTTCACTTCTTTAGCATGAGATTTCTATTTCAAATCAAGCTATGTCAGGAACTCGTGGGAAACATCCCCGAAATCCAAGCATATAGAGCTAATAACATGAAATAAAAGGGAATAGTTACCTATATAACACCCTCAAAATACGAAATCGCTCCCCACCTACCGTAATAAAGATGAGGGAATGAGCCGAATGCCCAGTGAAAAATACACAAAATGGAATATAGAATCGAACGACAGAAAGAAGACTCTAACACGTTATATATACGTGCACACGCAATTACCATATATATATATATATATACACTTACATACATGAAACTGTTTTTATTCGAAAAATGTCATTTATCTGATTAAATCCTTTTACTTAACTTGACATTTATACCTAGATTTAACACCCCGGGTTAAATACTTCAACAAATACACTTTGTTTAGAAAAAATCATTTCCTTTCCCGAAATTACTAGTTCATTTACACCAATTCATGTTAGTATTTTCTTTAAAAATCACCCTTTCAACACAAGCAAACACCGTGTTAGAAAATACTTAATTTCCTTTGAAAACCTTTCACAAACACACCCTTGTGTCAATTATGACTTAAACCTCTTAAGGTTTCTTAGCCGCCCATTTAATCACTCCACTTTACCATTCCTTGACTTTATGGACATTAGTCAAATTTCACATTACTTATCCATTTTTAACCTTTATCGAAACATTTATTAATCCATTTAAGTTAGGTTGTATTTTCGTACATTCACCATGCAACCCATTTCTTGACATGTTCCATTTTCATTATCTTTTTCTCGGAATCTTCTAATAACCGCATACTTTAATGGGCTCTGGGTCCTCCTTAATTTTTTTCCAGTGTCATCCGAGTCCTCATTAATGTGTTTTAATTTTTTTACAAATGTCCACATTATTCCACCTTTCCTCTCTTTTACCCGATCGAAGCCAAAACTTGGGGTTCCACCCCAGCTCGTGTTACACTTTTAAATCATCTTTTCTTGTCCTTTACACTTTAACATTGATTTTATTCCAAAATCATGTTCATGTAGGACCATCTTGTGTAGCACCCTTTCCAAAATTTTTATTTCATAAAAACGTTCCACTTTACATAAAATTACCATTTTACCCATTTGTTTCCAAACTTATCTTTCCTCCATTTTCACAAGTATTAATTCCCAAAATACCATCAAGTTACCCACACTAACTTATTAAGTGTTTTTAACACATTAATACCTTTTTAACATTTTGGAGTAACACTCTTATCAATTGGAACTCATTAACATCGACCACTTTATAAGAAAATACCTTTTTCTTTATTAGTTCATGTAGTCTTAAAATCATACATTTATCTCCTTTTCAACACCTTTTCCTTACACTTTAGAGGCTGCATTTTCCAATCTCTTTATTTCATATTCAAACCCAATTAAACCCTCATTAAACTTGTTTATACGCTCAACATCAAAGTATTATAAGCTTACATACACATGAATATGGTTTTAAGTCCAAAAATCCTATTAAAACGTTCAAACATATAACTTATTCTAGAAATTTCATAATGTTTGCCCAAATATAATTTTCAAGGCTAAAGACATATTATTTCTTGAAACTTGGATAAAATGTCAATTTATACCAAAATAACAATTTTTCTCAAGAAAGCTTTGAAATATTTATCCATAAATTGTTCCCGATAAAATCATCATTCTTCCAACATTTTTTTTTCCATTAAAATGTTTAATACCATGTTTTCTTGAAATATATCAATTTACTCAAAATTATTGAAATCCATTTTCACAAATCTTAAGAAACATCATTCTTGAATAACACATGTATCCTATGCTTAACTCTATATGAAAAATCAAGAACTAATAACATAGAGTCATAACTTAAGAGTAAAGTTTTTCCACTTCAAATGGAGCTGCAAAAATGGTTGGTTGAAATGTCTAAGAAGATGGAAACCTCCCACATCCTAACGTGGCCTTAGAGAGGTTGCCTAGACCCACCAAGCTTGATACATGAATGCTTCATCAAAAACCCTATTCAAAACTCTACAAAGCTCCTCAATTTTTATCTCCAAAAACCCCCAATAGCACCTCCAAATTTCGTAGCTTTGTGCATCTACGGAGGAAATGGGTTTATATGGTTCAAATGTGGTGGAATACTAGTAAAATATAGTTGTACAAAGTTGATATATGGTGGTGGCATGGTGGTTTATGGTGGAGAGGTTGAACGAATTTCTGAAATGGTGGGCCCCACTCACTCTCTCTTTCTTCCAACTCTAATACACCCAAATAACCCATATAACCCTTATAAAAAAACAAACCTCAAAATCCCCATTTTGCCCAATCTGGGACATTAAGAGTTCGACATTTCATTGATCCAGGGGTCCAAAATGTGACAACACACAAGGACAAGCTGAAATGATGAAATCCGAGCAACCTCGTTCGAACAAGATTCGCCTCTCGTTCGAACTCCCTTCGAACAAGCCAGACCTATTATGCAGAAGGACCTCATTTAAACCTCGTTCAGTATCCATTTCAAATGACCTGGCCTACTCGTTCAAATGACTTATCTTCGTTTGAACGAAACTCCAATCTCGTTCGAACGACCCTTCACTCATTCGAACGACTGATTCCTAAATTTTCCCAAATTATCCAATTTTACCTAAAACTTTCAGTATATCACCAAGACTCCTAAAATCAATTAAATGCATGTATAAAATCAATCATAATTATCCAAATTGCATGGTTTTCATATTATTATAACTTGTACGGGAAAAATAATAAAATATTAGGGTGGGGTATTACACCCAGGTCCATAATTCCTTTTGAAATCTCTTAACGAGAAAACGTTAACGCGTTAAGGAAAAAGAGAATTTTGGTCTCACTTTTGTAATAAGGAATATACCAGGGACCTAAGGCTAAATAATTAAATATTCTTCAAAACAAAATATATAAATTCCAAATTATAACCTCTAAATTTATTTCTTGCTCCGTTTAATTATAATTAATTCCACTAAATAATTAAAATTGCACTCGAATTTTATTATCTCAAAATCACTCGTCTGAAGAGGCATTATTTGTAAAGTTATATAGTACATAATTTAATTTCCTTAATTAAGTATTCGTTATTTGCTTTGTGAATTTCCATTTGTCACGAATTTGTTTTCACATACATGTTATTTATTCACTGATGTCAAACTTTACTTTCATGATACTCTATTGGATAATAATCCACTAAACACAGGTATAATAAAAACTTTTAGGTCTATCAAGGGGGTATCATGATCTATAATATCTACCTTGGATGTAGATTCATCTGGAACATTATCTCCGATATATTCTATAGTAAACACATTCTAGGATCCCCTAAGTCTCTCCTTAGGTTCCTAACACCTCCCCCTTTCATTACAAACCCTATGTCATACTCCAAGTATAAATCTAGAGGCCATTGAGTGATCTCGGCCCCCATTTGACTCCAATTAACTTCATTGTCAGAGAAAAAGCTCATGACACTTTGAAGGGTTGTGAATCTCCTTTCTAACTCTCCACCCCATTCACGAATTGGCATAACCGTTCGGATGAACAAACTATTTTACTACTAAAAACCGATCTGAAGGCCACCGGGAACTCCCGAGCCCCCTTTGACCCTAATCAACTTCAATATCATAGCTAGATCTCAATGAATTTTTTAAGGGAACTGAAAGCCCTTTCCAACGATCCACCCTGTGTGCGAAATGGCATAACCGTTCGGACAAAAGATCCGTTTTCCCTCAAAAATTGATCCAGAGGCCACGAGCACTCCCGGGCTCCGTTTGACCAAAGTCAAATCTTTAACTCGAACGATATTGAATGAATCTTCAAAGGGCACTAAATACCCTTTCCAACGGTCTGCCCCGTGCGCAAATCAACCTTACGATACGGACAAATAACCCATTTTACTCCGAAAGGTCACCAGGTGCTCTCGAGCTCCATTTGACCAACTCTAAACCAATCAAAGCTCTTTGGAACTTCGAATTACCTCATATAACCTTTCTAACGATCCATCTTATGCACGATTCTGACTTACGATTTGAACGAATGATCCATTATCGTCTAATGATCTTCCGTCCAAAGAACTGACGGGTGATTTCGAGCCCCGTTTTACCCAAAGTCAACTCCCGAACTCGGGATCGGCCCAAAGGACTCTTAAAGGTATCTGAATTACCTTTCTAATTGTATGTCCCATGCTCTATTTGGATTTATGAATTGCATTCCCTGACCATTTTTTTCAAAAAAATCTGCACGAGACTACCGATTGGCGGGTCCATTTCCCTGCCAATCGACAGTTTATCTAAGGTCACCTGCTGATTGCCAGGGCTAGGGGTATGCTGATCGGCAATCCCCCCACTTTATAGAAGGAGGGCATGAGCTCACTTCCAGGACACACCTCAGATCCATCAATATCAGCATTCTTAATAATTTTTTTCTATAATCAATGAAGTTCCCTTGTGTGAAACTCCTTTCCATCTTTCATTCCCATCATTTTCATACCCAATTTAGCAAAAATCTATCTCTCTCATCCAACATTCATCTCAACTTGCAAGGAAGCTCATCAAGGATCAAGATCAAGCCTCAAGTCTCCAAAGAAGGTCCAAATACCCTCTTCTCTCTCTAAATTTCTTTATTTTTGCATTAGTTTCATAAATTCTCTTACTTTAGATCATACACATTAATATTCCACCCTTTATTAGTTATATTGCACATACTTTATTTTCTATAAAAATCCAAAGAGGGTTACACCTATAAATTCCAACGGGATTATTCACCACTTTTTTCAAAACTAAAAATACTTTTCCACACACGCATATAATAAACTCCCATTTGAATCTATGGGATAAACCCAACCCTTGTTCCGCATGCGAACTACGTGGACTTTGATGCCTTTATAGGCTACATAGGCATTTTATGCTAAAACCCGAGACTCGAGTCCAATTTTCCTATCTTTTATTTTCATCTTTTCCTATTTTATCCATACATTACTCGTATATACCATAATTGTGATTAATATTTGCACTTTATCTAACAAATATTATCGTTTCATTATAACGATCAATATCTCGATAAGCACACACATCATATTTACAAAGTATTATTTTGGGAACATTCCTTTGGATGACCTCACTCTATCTTTTTCATAATATGAGTCGAGCAATTCAAATCTCCATCTATATACACACGCACACACACTTCATGGCGACATTGAGGAAAATAGTAACAGAAGCCCATGAGAGACTGAAAGGGTGGGATGGGTGCCTAACACCTTCCTATTCCGTAACTTACCCCTCGAACCTCTGAACTATTAGTTTTGTAAGCATCAATTTGTCTTTGATGCCGCTCTCTCGAGGCGACGACATGTTATTTTGCATGCTTTATGAAAAATAGGTTGGCGACTCCATATCTTTACATCATACCACATTGACGACGACTGAAGCGCTCCTAGAACAAGGGTGCGAGACATTGTCTCCCTCCTCGAGTGCGCGCACACGAGCACCGAGAAGCCCCCCGAGACAAGAGGAAAGACCCAAATTAGGGTTGGCCACATATTCACATAGTTACTGCCCAATTTATAGGGCTTATCAGCCCAATAAATTTGATCACACCCATTAGCAAATCGAATGAGTAATCATATGAACATATTGATCCTCATATCCCTCGAGATTAAAAATCTATACACCCTTTGCAAATCGTGATATTATGCAAGTCTAAGCTAGTCAACTCCTAGAATCGAATCTCATAATTGGTCTTATTAAATACATTCCTGATGTAGTGGTACACTTTTCTTTGAACTATTAGACAAGTTCATGAACCATAAGACATGTTCCCGAAGTCAAGGAAAACTATTAAGATTGTACATGCTACTTTACTGGCAGGATGCCAATTCCCTACCTAAGTTGTGAACTATTCAATCATATTAGAACATGAATTCTAATATTTTGTAATCAAGCCAAACCTAATTTACTAGAATTCCTACTAAATATAATTGATCGATATATGCAATATATTTTTAAACAAATATAAGTCATTCCCCTAAACATGATTCATATTTCAAAATGAGCTATGCCAATACTTTATTAATAAATAATAAATGTCATAAAACTTAGTTTTAAGAATAAAAAACAACAATATAAACCAAACAACACAAATCAGCAATACCAATCTCTCACTACCTCACAAACCCAGAGAGAGAGAGAGAGAGAGAGAGAACCATGAAACCCTAGCCAAACCACAAAACAGACAACAAGATCTAGCAAATACTCAAGACATAGACAACAAAATGACTATGCCAAAATAAACTAAACTCCATCGATGAATCAAATAAAAAATAAGCCATCTAACGACTAATTGGAACATTCATAGAAGGCAGATCTTCAAGCGGGGGCACAATAAAGAAAAATGTATGATTCTTCAACTCGAATCTGAATCTATTGAAACCATGTATAGGATATATATAGATCTTAGAACTTACCCTCCATAATTGAACATGCATAAACCCTAAAAAAGAAGAAGAAGAAGAATAAGAAGAAGAAGAAGATGATGAAAAAACTCATCTCAACCGTCTAAAATAAAAACCAAGTTCTGAACATAGAACATGTAAGGAAAAATTTCCAAATTGATTCAATTTGTATATATCGGTTTAATTATGTTTGGAAAAAACCGTTTAAGTCATAGGTTAGGTCTTGAGTTAGTTTATCCTTCAAAGCCTATGACATGTTTGATTAAAGACCGCAACGACCAAATTATAGCGTCTACATCATTGTATCGTATTTCATGTGTGACACCCCGCCTAATTAAATACCGGGCGATCAATCCTTTATTAAATTAAAATCAAGGTGAACATTTGGTTCATTCTTAGCATCACTGCCGCAAAATAAAAACTTTCCCAAATTAAACACCCTAAATAATTAAGCTAAGTGTAAAAAAAATTAAAACTTTATTTCCATTTTTATTAAATTCTAATTTGAAAAACTTTTTAAATAACCAACAGTTTAAGAATCACATAAGTGCTATGGATAGCAATCAACACAAAAGAATTAATCCATCTAGATTAACCAAACCAAATTTAAACTATAAATGAAATCATCCTGACAATAGTTAATACTTAAGGAGTACCAAATACTGAAAATAAATGAACATACATCTCTGACAAATCTATACTGAATGGGAAATGGGCGACACATGCCCTAACAATGAAGAACTATAACAAGAATCGAATCAATAAAGAGGTCGTCTACAACAAAGGACCTGTAACTCCCACATAAGCTAGAGCGCGTCCAATCCAAAGAACCTATGCATGACGCCCCTGTGGCTGGGCACCTATAATATATACATATATACATATATATATATATATATACATATATATATATATATATATATATATATATATATACAAAAGAGAAGAGATCACATAAAACGGGTCAGAGCCCGATTGTAAAACAGTTTTAAAATTAGTTTAGCAAGTATTTAAAATGCTTACCTGCTAATGCAATAACCATGTTAGTATGCGACACTCTCTTGAGAATTCTCACCTCTCGTCTAGTGTGCACGCCTACCGTACTAATGAACCTCATAAGTCTCTCTAACTTATTCTAAATAAGATTTTATCACTTGGAAATAAGGATATGATATTTACTTTAGAAAATCAATCTCTTCAAGATTTATTACGTTATTTAGAATAACTCCGTACTGGTTATAAAGTTTTCGAATACTTATAGTGTAGTTTAAGAATTTATTCATTACTTAACTTCTATTACTCACAGTAGAAAGTTCTCATATAGATATACATATATATATATTAGTTACATGTATAATATATATACTAACGGCACCCCACATAAATCTATGGTGCAAGGTTTCCATATATAAGTATATATATACCAATCACTCATATAATATATATATATATATATATATACTATCTTCACCCCACATACAATCTATGGTGCTGGCATACTCTGCTATCAAGTCCCTGTATCACACATATTTAGGGAAATGCTAGTTTAGAATCACTCTCGAACTGCATTAACATAAAACACATACAAATGGAGGCGAAGCATAGTTCCAAGTCACTAAGAGGTCAGCACATACCCTCACGTCTCTTAGGACCGTCTGACTATCAATCAAATAGCATGTACCAAGGAATCCTATATTCTAGGGTACGAGTCAATATCCCCCATAAAGGTCCCATCGAGATAAGACCATCCCGACGCGGAAACCCCCGTGATAGCAAGTAGCCCGAGTATGATTTTTATACAGATATAATATATGCACAATCATACAGTCATATATATATATATATATATATATATATATATACACACATCCACATTGCTAAATTAGGTGCGCTCACGACCCATAATTATAATTATCCATTATTACACATTTTACTCGATTATTTCGTATAACAGACTCGTTATTTATATTCTCATTTATTATTCACTTCATACTCACTTCTCCTCTCTCGAAGTATTCTAAGTATAATTTCAGTAGGCATTCACTCACTTATGTTCCGGTCTAACTCTCTTACGGGTCCCGATCTTTTTATTAAATATACGCATGATTTCTTATACACATGAATCATTCCTCGTTAACCCAAAATCTCATTCTACACTAAAATGTTACTCAACGGGGTCTACCTAGGCCCTACTGGTCATCTCTATATCCCATTATATTCCAATAACAACAATCAAGGGTTCCCATACATCTTTATTGGATTAAACTAACGAACGAGCAATATGTAGTTTTCCAGGAGGGGTTGATCGATCGATCGATGCTATGGGCTCGATCGATCGATCAAGCAGTTCGTGCCCTGAAACTGCAAATTAAACCTATGGGTTTCATCTTCTAATTCCTCCAAAAACGTCATTAACAACTATAGAATTTTCAAATAACAATACTACATGTTCTATATACATATATATAAGGTTTCCAACGTGAAACATGTTTAATTTCATCAACGATATCGAATTAATGGGGTAAGATTGACAAAATCTTCAAGAACCCTAATTTTGAAAGAAATATACATTCCTCTAATTATTTTCTAGATTTCTTATTTCTAAACTCATAGAAATTCGTTGGTAATCCTCTACATATGATGGGTATATCCAGAATATATGGAATCTCTCTAAACATGCGATTTAAAGTCTCCAAATTAAGAATTTCTTTCATGGAACAAGTCCTAAACAACCCTAGACTAATATGATTGAGACATTAACTAAAAATAAAGCAAGATAGATACTTGCCTGAAATTCAAGGTTATGATTTCGTGGATGAAATGGTATGATTGCATTCCCCGTCGTGCGATCTACGTTTTGGTGGTGGTGGCGGTGCAACCAGATGAGTTCTTGGCCTTGGATTGCTTGGAAAGCTCTCCAACTCCTTCTCTAATGGCCGTTCTTTGATTTTGTGTTTGCTAACCCTAAGAGACAACTCCTAAAGGCTGATATATCCTTAGTAAATTCGTGGGTTTAATTCCCCAAAAATATAAAATGTCTAAAATACCCTCCCGGGATGTCAATTAGGCCTAAAAATACCCCGAGACCCAAACTAAACCCCCGGGTACACTTTTCTGACTATCTCGACCCTTCTGGACACTTTGGCACACTCAAAATGACCATACGAGTAATTTATAATTTATTCACTTTTTATAATTATAATTTAGTCCTGACACGACACAGGCGCGTCCCGACTTAAATTTCCATAATTGCCATTTTATTCACTCGTGACAATTCTTAACAAAATAAATTCTACTTATTACTTTACTCAATAAGTAATATCTAACGAATCAACAAATTTTCAATAATTACTAACTCTCGTCACGCTAGTAAATATTTAAAACAACATTCAGGATTACGATTAAATTAATTTATCTCAATTAAATTTAATAAATCCCTAAATTTAAAAGCCATAAAAATACGGGGTATTACATCATGCCACTTTCATCTTTGAAATTTGAGGAATCTCATGAGCTATGGATTTATGCTAGTATGATTCCTGGACATTAAATTTGGGTGTTTGTTGTATTTTATTTGAGGCATTTTTCATAAAAGTATTTCAAAGAAAAAATATGTTTTGTAAAAAGTCATTCGAATGACCCTGTTAAAATGAGTTTGTCAAGTTAATTTAACGAGATGTTTGAACCGTTAAAATAATTTATTTATTCTCGTTCAAATGAGATTTTTTGCTTGACAGAAAAATGTCGTTCCAAGGTCATTAGATCTCGCCATTCGAACGAGATTTATAAATTTGTTCAAACGAATCTATTGTTTTCATTCGAACGAGTTTCTACCGCCTCAAATAACATGTTTTTGTATAAATAGGCATGGTGGGAACTTTTTTATATGAGGATTTTGGCGAAAATTAATTTCTTATTCATATCCAAAGTCTACACACCCTAATTTCACCGAACTAGTTTGAGATCCAAATTTCATCTCTATGTTCTTAATCAATATATCTTGTTTGAGTGCGAAGAAGTTTTTATCTTCATTGAGAACCTGTTTCATGTGATGGACTCCATACATTATTTGCTTGTTTACATACGGTGGACTCCGTGTGTGTGGCGATTTAAAGCGGTGGACTCTGTATTCTCTCTATTGACAGTTGTCCTGAATCGAAGGTGTGGTGATAAATATTTTCAACACAAATAAATGAGAAAAGCTCAATCACCAAGCAAAATAAGGAAAGTAAAATGCCAATCACACAACAGGAGATGTACGTGGTTCAGCAAGAATGCCTACGTCCACGGTGGTGCAGTCGGTATTATTTTTATATACTCCGGTGAGTGATTACAGAGAATACAGTGCGTGTCCTATGCCCCAGACCTAGGGTTTATTATATACATGTCTGTCTTCGGGGAGTGGGTGTGTTGGACTCCCCCACGTTTACCATCTTCTCCTGGAATACCTCTATACGAGAACATGGGAGAAGACTAAGTCATAACTGAATTAATATTAAGGTGCGAAGGGTTTGTACTTTGGGCCGTTTTAAGTAGGCTACTCGTCCAGGCCCGTAATGTCAAATCCGTGTACCCACAATTGCCCCTAAATTTGTTGGGCCACAATTTGGGCTCAATAAATTTAAATGATTTGTCATAATGGCTCTTTTGCATATCGTGTAACTCTTCCCAAAGTTTGAGGACTGAATTAGGTGGCAGTTTCTTCGTGTCTTGTGCTCGATGATTAGCAACATTTAAAAGTCATTTCGAGCAGCGTTTCATAGTTGCCGTTTCAAGTTTCTTAGTGTTCTTCCATCTTCTGCGAGTTTTAGAAATTTGTGCCCTCTTCTTCAGGTCTTCATTTTCTTCGCTTTCGATCTCTCTCGTCATCTGGGCTTGTAATCTTTCATCTCGTAAGTCCTCTTTGCTCTTTCTTTGTGCTTTTTCTGTTGAGTTTTCTCTGAACTTGCTATTTTTAGGGTTTACAAATGTCAAAGATAGGTAATAGGTCTTTGCCTGAGTTTATCAAGTTCTATAATATCCCAGAATGGGTAGAGATTGAATGCGCCTCTCTTTCTAAGAATGTTAGGGAGATAGAGGGTGCTCATTGGATTCATGTCCTGTTACTCTCTCAAGGGGGCTTACTTTTGCTCCAAATAATTTGTTTCTTCATTTATTTGGTTATTTCAACATTGTCCCTGCACAGTGTTCGCCCAATGTATGGAAGATAATCAATGGTGTCCATAGAATAAATCAACTTTATGGCACTAAATTAGGGCTCGCTGAAGTTTGCTTTTGCTATTCCTTTTCTCGAACTAGCTCTGGTCTTCTTTACCTCAAGGCCAGGAGTCCTGACAGGGTATTGGTAGTAAACTTTCCTGATTCCCATAAGGACTACTAGTAGGATGGCTTTCTTGCTAGGAATTGGCAGTTCTCCCCCCAAGATGAGGGGTCGAGGTATGATAGGTTCATTGTTCCCTTTTATGGGGAATAGTACATAGGTAGCCTTTGTTCTGCCCTTTTGATCTCTTTGTTAATGTGTGATTTTTGTGACACTTTCCTGTTTTATTTTTAGCGAGGACAAAGAACTTGGAGCCTGACCTTAGTGAGGTTCAAACTTACTAGCTGATCAAGGCTTGGCATATCAGGGAACCTTTGGCTGACGGTGAACATCCTCGATCTGTTGCCTTCCTGCTCAAGTATAACAACATTGGGTCCAGTTTTATCGTGACGCCTATGTACAGCATACCTGAATTTGATACTTCTGAAGAAGCTGCTGCTGATCCCATTCAATTGGACGAGGAGGAGAGCAGTTGTGAGAGTGATATCCGAGGAGGTCGTGAAGGTGTTTTTGGAGGGGAAAACTCGAGCAGTGATAGCTCTTCTAGCTCGGAAGAGATTTTTGAAGCCCAAGATCCCTCAAGTACATCTAGCAGCTCTAGCGAGGAAATGGTTCTTCTAAGGAGAAACCTGATTCGTGATGATGATGATGATGATGTGCTCCTTGCCCAAAGGTCGAAGGAGCAGAGGTCCTGGAGTGGGGCTGTTGCTACTGGTACTCGGTCTGCTGCTCAGGAGCAGGAGAAGAAGAGAAAGGAAGAAGAGAAAGTAAGAGAGAGAGAGAGAGGAAGAGGGAAGAAGAGAAGAAGAAGATTGAGGATAAGAAGAAGGTCGAGGAGAGGAGGAGGATAGATAAGTATAAGGAATAGGAGGAGGAGAGGAGAAAACTGGAGGCGAGGACAAAGGCCGGGCAGGCCTTAGTGCCTGTGTCTGCGTTGCCGGAGGGGGCCTCGGTTGTCACTTCTCCCCAGTTGGCCCTTGCACTGCTCGAGCGAGCAATCCTTCCTACTGACTGCCAAAGGGGATTGGGGCTGACCAGTTAGCCCTACAAGCGAGCCAGAGGCTAGCCTTGGTAAGTCTATTTCTCTTCTCTAATGCTTGCCACTTTCTATCTGTTTCCTTCTTATAATATCTTATTTTACTTGCAGTTTGTGACTAATTTTACTGTGCTCTATCGCTCTCGCGATGAGCTGATCAATAAGAATGGCAAGATGGATAAGCAGAATACTACTTTGAGGGTGAGGAATACCGAGCTTGATGCTATCTTGAGGCTGCTGATGCTGCCTGGACGTCCTCTGATCTGCCCCTTGTCAAAGCTAATCGAGAAAGGGCGGTAGTGGCTAAAGAACTGAATGAACTGTGGCAAGCCTATGATCTGTTCTGCTCGAGCAAGCTGGCTATTGTGGAGGAGAACAAAGTGCTGACCGATCAGCTGAAGGAGAAGGAGTCTCAGGCAGCCACCGTTAAGGAGGACTCATATAACTCCGGGTGGGCTGCCGCGTATGAAGACACTAAGGTTCAGATAGGCTACATCAGCCGTCTGAACTTCAAGAAGGTATAAAACAAGGCTCTTTTAGCTGCTGCTGTGGACGTTGGACCCTATTCGATGAGCACGATCCAGGCCCAAAGCCAATTGGGATGAAGCCCCTGCCCCAGCCATCGAAGGTGTTAACCCTGCCTCCCAGTCAGGTCCTGCTGATGCCTTTCCTGTTCAGGCGACAGAGGTTATCCCTACTGAGGGAGGTGCTCCTACTGCTACTGACAAGGGGAAATAGCCAGCTTCTTTTGGGCAGCCCGAGGTCGCCAGCTAATTTACCTTTAGGGTTACTCTTGTATTTTTGTTTGTAATTTTCTTTTCTGCTCCTCGATGTACTCTGATCCTTTTGCATGTCAATGAAATGAGAAGGTTTCTTTTCCCAGTGCACTGATTTATTTTTTCCTTTACTGCTCTTTTATGGCCTGTAGTTGGTTGATGTGGATGACTATATACCAGCCACTTCTCAATTGGAAAGAATGCTTGGTCCTGATGTAAGTCCTGAAGTTTATCATACCTTTGTGAGGATTTGTAAATCGCTGCGATTGAGGAACAAGCCTTTCATAGAGCAGACTGAGCTCGTTGTTAAACTCAAAGACAGGCTCCAGGAGATGGAAGAAGTTGGAGGTTCTGTTCAAGAGGAGGTGAATACTCTAAGGGCAAGACTCCTTGATGCTACCGAGATTAACCAAGTCGGGGAAATTCTTCAGCAGGAGAATGAAGCTTTGAGGAGGTAAGTCTCGCGACTCAGGGAGCATGCACCGATCATTTCTTCTGCAGTATTACGAGGTTCCTTCTCGTCACGAGCAGGAGATGGACCAAGCAATGTTGCTTCGATGCTGTGAGGTTTTGCCCCGT
The DNA here is from genome assembly GCA_949130495.1 of Sambucus nigra. Classification (NCBI taxonomy): domain Eukaryota; kingdom Viridiplantae; phylum Streptophyta; class Magnoliopsida; order Dipsacales; family Adoxaceae; genus Sambucus; species Sambucus nigra. Next base: position 315,019,025 of record OX422215.1, on the reverse strand, counting down.
CGACTGTTCCACAAGTTGGTACAAACGCAAGAAGTCCAGCTAGGGAAATGGAAGAGCTTCGTGATGATGTTCGACGAGCATACGTGATTGCTGCTAGGCTTTAAAAATATGTCACTCGACTGAGGCATTTGTTTAAGAGAGGACCTTAGCGAGCATGGGCCGATGGTTACGACCAAGGTTATCTAGATGCTCCAACGAGGCTGACAGAGTTTGAAGAGCTCGCCTTTATCAAGGGATGGTTGAGTGCCCTGAGGGGGCTGTAAGTTCTAAGGAAATCAATGCTCTAGTATCGTCATGATATCTCTCCTTCCACTCTAATGCCTAACCCCTTCCGGAGAGATGATCTGTGGATTCCTATCGATGCCATCCCTCGGTAGATATTGGAGTCGGATGCAAATGAAGTCAAGGAGGAGCTAGTTCCCCATCCCCACGACGGTCGAAGAACTCAAGTGGCAGATTATATCATTCGGAGGCCTCGACCTCATTGAGATTTTTCCAGTAGTAACTCTCTATACATCTGTAATAAAGTAATGTAATGTTGATGTTTTGGGCGAGCTCGCCAACTAAACATGGGTTGTATTTGATGTAAATGTGATGAAGTAATATAAAATTTATGTTCTGGGATAATTTCCCGAATAAACAAGTGTTTTATGTTTTCCACATCTTTTAGACTTAGCTCAATAACCTTGGGCCTCTCTTGGCCGACTAGATTTGTAAGTTCGCATTATCGAGTGAGTGTCCCTCCAGTACAATATGCTTATGAGATACCATTCTGCCCCACTTTACCTTTTAGGTCGTGTCATTACACTTCCTTAGGCCTAAGTGTGTCAATTGGAAGGGACACACCTGGTGTTGGATGCTCTATATGATCAGGATTTTATTAACCAAACATTATTTGGGAGTCAATTTTGACCTGGCCATATTGCCTAAGGATCTCCTGTAGGGCTTCATGTATTGCCAGGGGCAATGCTAAGAGGTTTTTCGTGTTTCATAATGAGAACTCGAGGAGGGTGATTTCCCTGCTATAGTGTATTGATTAATATGCCTGTCACTTTGGAAAGGGTGTGTGAGTTATAAAGTTCATATACTGAAACTTCGTAGAATGCAACTGCTAAACAACTTTTATTAATGATAAGCAAATGAACTTTATGTTTCCACAAGTCTGATAAAGGACAAAAGAAAAAGCAAAAGCTAGAAATAGAATTTCTTAAGATTGGCTGCATTCCATGCTCGGGGTATCTCTCTGCCTTCCAGCGTTTCTAAGTGATAGGATCCTCGCAGATCATCTCTTGTTATCTTGAATGGTCCCTCCCAGTTCAGCCCTAACTTGCCGTCTGATGGTTTTACCGCGCTGCCCAGGACTTTCCTTAGGATATAGTCCCCAACTCGGAATGCCCTTGGGCTGACCTTCTTGTTATAGTACTTTGCGAGCTGTTGCTGATAGCTCGCTAGTTTCACTAAGGCAAGCTCTCGACGTTCATCGGCTAGGTCAAGTTCAGCGAGCAATGCTGCATCATTCTAGCCCTGGTCGTCAAGGGTGGACCTCATAGTTGGTAAGCCTACTTCCAATGGGATGACTGCTTTCATTCCATTTGTCACTGAGAATAGGGTTTCCCCCATTGCTCGATGTGGGGTAGTACAGTAGGCCCACAGAATATACGGTAGTTCAGTCACCTATGCGCCTTTGGCTCGCTCTAATCATTTCTTTAGCCCATCGATCATCATTTTGTTGAAATCCTCGGCTTGGCCATTACTATGAGGATAGGCCACCGAGCTGAAATGGTGTCTGATTCCGTGGTCATTACAGAAATTCTGAAAAGAACCGCTCTCGAACTGCGTTCCATTATCAGTGATGATGGTCCCGGGGATCCCAAAATGGGAGATTATATTTTTCCATATGAATCTCATCATATCCGCATCTCAGATGTTCGACAGTGGTTTTGCCTCGATCCATTTGGTGAAGTAGTCAGTTGCGACCAATAGATACTTGCGATTTCTAGCAGCGGTAGGAAGAGGTCCTACGATGTCCATTCCCCATTGGACGAATGGACATGGGCTAGAAAGTGATTTTAGGTTGCTGGCGGGTTGATGGACCATGGGAGCATGAAGTTGGCATTTCTTACACTTGCGAACATACACTGCAGAGTCTCTTTGCATATATGGCCACCAATAGCCTTCCTTCATTGCTCAGAAAGCCAATGACCTTCCTCCAATATGGCCTCCACAGATTCCCTTGTGTAGTTCGTGTAGAATTCGCTTGACATCCCTCGGGTGAACACACTGAAGGTAAGGACCGGAGAACGATCTCTTATATATCTTGCCCTCGGGAAAGAAGTGAAAGTGAGCAACTTTAACTCTTATTTGGTGAGCGGTCTTCTTATCACTTGGGACTGCGCCATCCTTCAAATAGTCCCTTAAAGGATCCATCCAACTGGGTGCTGACCCAATGTGGAGCACATGCTCCATGCTTGGCAGCTCACTGCTACGGTTTATGCTCGGATGAGCGAGGAAATCGATGGGCATTGTTCTTTTTAAGTCGAAATCAATTGCCAAACTCAGGGCTGCTAGGGCGTCAACATGGCTGTTCTGTCCTCTGGGAAACTTCTGGACGTGAACTTCCTCAAAGCTGGCCATTAGCCTCTTTGCCAAGGCAAGGTAGGCTGCCATTCTTTTATCTTTTGCATTGTAGTCTCCACTTATCTGATTGGAGACTAATTGTGAGTCATCGAACACCTGTAACTGCATTGCCCCCAAAGTATGTGCCTTCTGGAGGCCGGCTATTAAATCCTCATATTCTACTTCGTTGTTGGAGGCTTCAAATCCAAGCCTGATTCCTTGTTCGAGGATTGTATCCTCTGGAGTGACAAGCACAATGCCTACTCCTTCCCCCTTTGGATTGGAGGCTCCATCAACAAATAATTTCTAGACTCCCTCTGTGTGATTCTCTCTTTGCTTCACTGGTTGAAGTTGGTTGAGAGGCTGCTCGCCTGTGAATTTGGCTATGAAATCAGCAAGGACCTGCCCTTTGATTGCGTTCCTTGGTTGAAATTAGATGTCAAATCGCCCGAGCTCGACTGACCATTTAGACAGTCTGACCGACAAATCCGCTTTCCTCAGGATTGCTTTAAGGGGGTGCGATGTAAGGACGATGATAGTGTGAGCTTCAAAGTAGTGCTTCAACTTCTTCGAAGCTACTACAAGTGCAAAGGTGAGCTTCTCTAGTGGTAGGTACCACTGCTCGGTCTTTAATAAGGTCTCGCTCGCGTAATAAATGGGGTGCTGGATTCCTGCTTTTTTGCACATCAAGGAAGAACGGACAGTGTGGTTGGAAACGGCGAGGTATAAGTACAAGGAATTTATTTCCTGGGGTATGATGAGCAGTGATGGTGAGCTAAGGTAAGCCTTGAGCTCATCCAATTCCTACGAGCAATCTTGATTCCATTCTACCATTTTGTTTCCCTTTAGGAGCTGAAAGAACGGTTTGCACTTCTCGTAGGACTTTGAGATAAAACGGTTCAAGGCAGTGAGCATACCGGTGAGCTTTTTTACGTCCCATACTGTGCGAGGAGGTTATACCCTTTGGACTACGTCGATCTGGTCTGGATTAGCCTCGATGCCTCTCTTGCTGACCAAGTACCCAAGAAATTTTCCTAACTGGACGCCGAAAGAACACTTGCTTGCGTTAAGTTTCATTCGATACTTCCTGAGGATTTCGAAGGTTCTTGATACGTCTGAGAGGTGGTCTTCTTTGTTCCTTATTTTGATGAGAATATCATCGATGTAGACTTCCATGGTGTCCCCTATTTGGTCCTTGAACATCTTGGTGACCAGCCGCTGGTAGGTTGCCCCTACGTTTTTGAGCCCAAAGGGCATGACCTTGTAATAGTATAATCCAACGGTGGTGATGAATGCTGTCTTGTCTTGGTCTGGCATGTACAGAGGGATCTGATGATACCCAGAGTATGCATCCAGAAAACTCATTCTCTCATGAGCTGCGGTGGCATCCACTAATTGATCAATTTTTGGGAGAGGGAAACTATCTTTAGGGCACGCCCTGTTAAGGTCTGTGAAGTCGATGCAGACTCTCTATTTCCCATTATTCTTTGGAACTAATACTGGGTTGGATTGGACCTCCCGTATGGATCCTGCATCCAACAATTTTTTAACTTCTTTTTCCACGGCCTTTGCCTTCTCGGGCGCAGTTCACCGTGCCTTCTGCGTGATTGGTTTGAAAGTGGGGTCGACGTGCAGCTGATGACAGACCATACTAGGATCAATTCCAGGCAGCTCGTATGGTTCCCATGCGAAAATGTCTACATTGCTCACCAGAGTCGTCAACTCCTTATTTTCCTGATCTGTGAGAGAAGCTCCAATCAAGAAGATCCTGTCATCGTCGCTACCTCTAGCTGTAACTTCCTCCAGGTCCTCGACAAATCGTTCAGAGGGGAGGAGCCTGGTCTCCTCTACTCCGGGACTTCCATATTTTAATTGCTATTTCTAAGGTATCAGACCTTCTTGTTCTTTAACTTTGTCGCTGGGCTTGTAGGCCTTCTTCTCTGGTCTTGGGCGGATGGCCGCTATGAAGCACCTTCTTACCATCGCTTGATCGCCATGGATCTATATTACGCCTCACTCGGTCACATATTTTAGTTTCTGATGGTAAGTCGAGAAGACTGCCTTCATTGCGTGCAGCCATCCTCTGCCGAGGATAGCTTAGTATGGCGAGTCAATGTCAACTACCAGGAACTCAATCATCTTGGAGACATTTCCTGCCCTTACTGGCAACACAATCTTTCCCAAGGGCATAGTCACTTTTCCAGTGAAGCCAACTAAAAGGGCAGTGGCTTCCTTTAAGTCGGCGATGCTTAACTTCAATTTTCTGAATAAGTCGAGATACATTACCTCGGACGAGCTTCCTTGGTCGATGAGAAACTTGTCGACGTCATAGTTAGCTATCCTGAGAGTAATGATCAAAGCATCATGATGTGGGGTTCTCACTCCCACCAGATCTTCATCTGTGAATAGGATATGCTTGCTATAGTCGACGTCATCTGCTCATCGATGCTTTCCTGATTGTGTCCTTGCTGGATCGATCTGAAAATCTTGCATCACCGCTGTAAGCTTTTTTACCTCCATTCGAGATGAATTTCCTTGAATCTGCTTCACATCAGATGCCTCATGAATTACTGCGAATTCATGGCCAACATCGTCTTCGAGTACGTTGTCAGGCCTTGCTTCTCCATTAGCAGCAACTTTCTCTGCCTTCTTTTCCACGAATTCATTCAGATGCCCGGACTGGGCCAGCTCCTCGAGGTGGGACTTAAGAGCCTTGCAATGCTCAGTCTTATGTCCTCCTTCTTTATGAAAAGTGCATCTCAGCATGTTATTTCTCTTTGAGGGATCTCCTCCCATATTTTTAGTCCACTTAATAAATGGCTCGTCTTTGATTTTTACGAGAATCTTGTAAATCGGTTCTCTGAAGACAGTGTTAACTGCCTGAAATGCTTTTGCCACATTGTTCCTGACTCCGTTCTTGGAGCCATTATTACCCCCATTCTTTCCTCCTTTCTTTTAGTTCTCAGTTTTGTCACTTCCTTTGGCAGCAAGCTTAGCTCGACCGTTTTCCCCTGTGTTAAGGCGGGTCACATCCTCCACCTTGGCGTATTTCTCGATGCGAGCCATCAGGTCGTCGATGGTCGTGGCCTCTTTCTTTGTCAGGGACTGGTACAAAAAGGAAGAGTTAGGTAGCCCAATTTTGAAGGAGGCCACTTCTACCTGCTCCGAGGAGTCTTCGTCCTCATTGAATAATTCCCAGTACCTCTTCGCATAGTCTCGGAGGGTCTCTTGAGATGTCTTCTTCATTATTAGCAAAGCATCCATCCTTTTGGGATGGGAGCAACTAGTAATGAAGCGGGCCATAAAAAGCTCGGCCAGGGACTCAAAGCTCCTGATGGACCTATGAGGGAGCCTTTTGAACCATTTTTACGCCATGTCATGCAGGCTCGAGGGAAAAATTCCGCACATCAACGCATCTCGGTGGTTCCAGAAGGCCATGGCTTGCCGGTACTGTCTAACGTGATCAATGGGATCAGTTTTTCCATCATAAATCATAAATCTTAGAATAGCAAACTTCTTGGGTGCTTCCTCTTCTTTTATTTCCCTTGATAAAGGGGATTTCGTCTGGGTCTTGAGAGCTCGTCTAGCAAGCTCCCTGGTTGATCTTGCGCCGCGATGTGCTGGGTGTTGGTCCATCTCCCTTCGGACTAAATCTCGTATATTCTCATTGCTGTGAGCTGGGCTCCCGTGATGGCGGGCCGGTCGCTGGTGCTTAAGTGAGTCGTTGCTTGACTCGTGTCTCTCACTCCTTTGGGATCCACACTTAGGGCTCCTTCCTCGGCTGCGAGACTTGCTCGCCTGAGGGCTAGGAGTGCGTTACGAACGTCTCCTAGTGCTGCAATGGAGTTCTTTATCCATCCTCTCTAATTTCCTTTTGAGGCGAGCATTCTCAGCCTCCTGCTTGCGAGAATACTCCCTTTGCTCTTGGAGCCTTGCCTCATAGGCATTAATCAGTCTGGAGATTTGCGTGGACCTCACTGGTCCTTGGCTTTCCTCTGAGGCTGGCCTCTCCAGGCGAGCCCTCTGATCTGAACTCTGAACTTCAGATCTGATCCTGCGAGGAGCAAATTGTTCTTGGATGTCTCTTACCTGAGGAGCGTTACTGCTGTGACCAGACATTTCGAACTTCTTTGTTGGTGTGGGCTTTCTCAGGGAAGACAAAGGTTTCCCACACACGGCGCCAATTGTGGTGACAAATATTTTCAACATAAATAAATGAGAGAAGAGCAATCACCGAGCAAAATATGGAAAGTAAAATGCCAATCACACAACAAGAGATGTACGTGGTTCAGCAAGAATGCTTACGTCCACAGTGGTGCAGTCAATATTATTTCTATATACTCCGGTGAGTGATTATAGAGAATACAGTGCGTGTCCTATGCCCCAGACTTAGGGTTTATTATATACATGTCTGTCTTAGGGGAGTGGGGGTGTTGGACTCCCTCACGTTTACCATCTTCTCCTGGAACACCTCTATACGAGAACATGAGAGAAGACTAAGTTATAACTGAATTAATGTTAAGGTGCGAAGGGTTTGGACTTTGGACCGTTTTAATTAGGCTACTTGTCCAGGCCCGTAATGCCAAATTCGTGTACCGACAGACTGATATTGAGCCGTGTATGGACACACATGTTAAGGCAGTGCGCTGGTGGACTCTTGCTTATCGCTGTGTGGAGGTTGAAGAAATACAAATACGTTAAGGCTTGAAGCGAGTCGAGTCCATTGTGTAAGTCTTTTATCGTGTCCTTTTGTAATTCCGTACATAGAGAATTTGCGTTGACTGGGCCATATGAGATTTTTTCCATTTGGGTTTCCTTGTACATCGAGCAATTTGGTTGATTATTTTAGTTTATCCTGCTCTCATCTAGATGCATGTTTTAGGGTAAGATAAAATTAGTTATTGTTTAACACAAAAATCGATAAAATTAGTGCAAATTTTAATTGGGTTAATTGTTTTGTTTGATTAAATTTCAAAAATTTTAAAATTCGTGTGTGTTTGCCTATCCATAAAAAAATCTACATTTTTCAAATTGGTATCAGAGCCAAAACACTAAGTCACCGTGTCAAATCCTTGTTTAGGCATGAATTTGTGAGGTTTTAATATGGAGGGTCGGCCATTTTTTAAACCATTGTTGTTTGACAGGTCTAACTACGCGTACTAGAAAACATATATGAAATCAACACTTAAGGCGATAGAGGGTATGGTTAGTTGCTGTTAAGGGATGGTCCCCACCCACGACGTTAGTAGGTGAATATAGAATCCCTTAACCCATTGAGACCTAGAGTGAGGATGAGCATAAATTGTCTAAGTATAATTCACGTGGCTTGAATGCTTTGCTTCAGAGGAGTTTCGTCATTTTATGACATATGAAACGTCTAAAGAGGCTTAGGAAATACTTCAACTCACTCATAAGGGTATTACTATTGTTAAGGCTTTCAAACTCCAGAATCTCACCACTCAGTTTGAAACTATTAGGATAGAGGATAGTGAAACCTTTACTAAATTTTATGCTAGATTATCTAATATTGTTAACTCATCTTTAAACTTGCGAGAGAATATTCTAAACTAGAGTTGTCAAGAAAATCTAAAGGTCCTTGCCTGAAATATTTAAACCTACAGTTACTATTTTTAACTTTTAGGTACTTTGGACTCTACAAAACTTGAAGATCTCGCGAGTAACCTTCAAACCTATAAGCTCGATATGTTTTCTTCAAAAAAGTTGAAAAAAGATAAGAGCATTGCTTTGAAGGTCCGAAAGGAGGAGCATATATTTCAGATGATGAGTCTGACATTAATTCTAATGATATGCCCATATTTACGAAAAAGTTTAATAAATTTCTCAAGTTTGAAAAACAGCAGAAAATGGAAAGAAGTTTGAAAAAAATAAGTTTAACAAGGTCGTTAAATTCCCTAAAAATCGTAGTGATAATTTTAAGATGGGTGAATCAAATAGATGTTTTGGGTGTGAGGTTTATGTCTACAGGGCAACTAAGAGCACCACTAAGCTAAGGAAATAGGGCAAAAATTAGAAGGCATATAATGCTACCCTTAGCAATGGTGAATTAGAAGCGAAACCTGATTCCCCCGTTGAGTATAACTATATCGCATTCACGATAAGTCATTTCAGCCTAAATGAAAAGTCTTCTGATTAAGATAATTCTACGTATAATGATTTCAAGGACAAATTGTGTGAACCCTGAGTGAGTGGCGAAAAGGACGAAGAAGATGAAGAAGAAGAGGAGGAAAGCGAGCTTCAAGTTTCCTTTAGGGAGTTATATGCAGAGTCGTTAAAATTGAAGAAGGCAAATTTGAAGCTGAAAGATAAGTGTAAAGAACATGTCATAGGAAATGATGATAGTATATTGATTGGGGATATTAGGTCACATGAGAAGACTCTTAGGTAGAAGCTCACTTTTGTTGAGGGGGAGCTTGATAACCTTTGTGGATTAATAGAGATTTTAAATAAAGACTCCTTAATTTTTGAAGAGTCTCGTCATTTGCCTGAGTCTTAGATAATGGAGTTAGAGGGGAGATTCTAAGACTCGAGTCACATCAAATTTGATTTGGAATATAGGTCGAAGAAGTTTAATAAGATTTTAAGCACCGTCTGAATCAAAGATCAAAATTTTAGAATTGACTTTGATGATGATAATGCTTCTGCTACTAAATGCAAGACCAACATTTTAAGAGGGTTAAATAAATCCAAGGACGTTAGAAAAGGTTAACTCTTCGGTAATATTCCTCATCGTGTATACACGTGCACACGTTGTGGTAGGAAAGGTCACCTTAGGCCTTTTTGCTTTGATCTTAAAAAAGGTCCTGAGGTTCCCCAAAACCAAGAGCGACACATGACACCTATGTGGTTTAGGAAATCAGATTTTGGGGCTTTAAAAATTAGACATGTTGATTCTCGCATGCTTACACTTGATACTTCTCATGATAAATCTAATAGTTGATTATGTTTGCATGTGTTCATACACTAGCTTTTGTAATTAATGTTATATGTTATTTCTAGTTGTATGATTGTTGAGTCTTTTGTTTTTTTATTTTTTCTTTATTGGGTCTTATTGAGAAAAATACGAAAAAAATTATTTGTCTTTTGAGTCATTTTTGAAAATGTTTAAAAACTCAAAAAAATTATTATTTTGTTTTGTGTTTTTTGGATTTGCACATTTATGTGGCATGTAAGTGTATTTGAATTTCATTCATTTCATGTATTTATGTGGCTAGGATATTCGATTATGATTTTCAATGCTTAGGATTGTTCTCTATCATGCTTACATGGAGTAGTTTGAATTTGATTTGCTTACTGTTATGATTTGCTTAATGAATTCACTTTGTATATCATAAATGTCGTTTAAAACATACGACACTATAAAACGTAACATGGTGATATTTACATACACATAACAGTAAATATGCAACAATCTAGTAAATATTAACTTTCAACTCATTCAATTAATATTTACTCCATTTTCCAACATTTTATATAATTACTTCACACAGTAAATTAATATAAAAATAAGTTTCTCAAAAGCGAGGGTTGTTACATACTCACCCCCTTATGAGGGAATTTTGCCCTCAAAATTCAAGTGTACCTTACAAGAAGAGATGCGGATACTTTTCCCGCATATCCTCCTCACGCTCCCACATTGATTCCTTGGCGTCGTGATGACCCTATTGAACTCGCACCAAGGGTACCACTCACGATCTCAATTTACGCTCTCCGTGCTCTAAGATTACAACCGGTTGTTCTTTATACGAAATATCGTATCCTCCAAAGGAACATGCCAAAGGTCTCCTTCACACCTCTTATACTTTTTCAAAGAGGAAACATGAAACACATCATGGATTTGTTGTAAGTGTTCCGGTAAGGCAAGTTGATACGCCACTGGACCTACCTTGGCAATAATGGGAAAAGGTCCAACATAGCGCGGCGCAAGCTTTCCCCTCTTCCCAAAGCGCTTTATACCTTTCATTGGCGATACTCGCACCAAGACTTGATCTCCAACTCCCAACTCTACATGCCTTCTATTCGCATCGGCGTAACTCTTTTGACGATCTTGAGATATTCGGATGCGATTCCGGATGAGTTCAATCTTGGAAGAAGTATCCTGGATCATTTCAGGTCCAAGAAATTTATTATTCCCCACCTCCAACCAACAAGTGGGTGATCTACACGGCCTTCCATAAAGTGCCTCGTAGGGTGACATCCCAATGGTGAATTGGTACGAATTATTATAAGAGAATTCGACTAAAGGGAGATATTGTTCACAACTACCTTTGAAATCAAGCACACACATCAGGAGCATATCCTCCAACATTTGGTTGACTCTCTCTGTCTGCCCATCTGTTTGAGGGTAATAAGAAGTACTCAATTTCAATTCGGTTCCCATAGCTTCTTGGAAAATTTGCCAAAAATGGGAAGCAAATATCTTATCTCTGTCGAAAACTATATTTATTGGCACCCCGTGGAGTCTAACAACCTTTGCAATAAATAACCGGGCATAACGAGCGGTATTGTAGTCGGTACGTACCGTTAAGAAATGTGCCGACTTAGTCAAACGATCAATAATAACCTAAATGGAATCATGACCGCTCTGAGATGTTGGTAATCCCATGATAAAGTCCATCGAGATGCTCTCCCACTTCCATACCGGAATCTCCAATGGTTGTAACAAACCCGTTGGTCTTTGGTGGTCTACTTTCACCAATTGACAAGTAGTATATTGGGAAACGAACTCGAAAATATCCCGCTTCATGCCCGCCCACCAATACTGATGGCGCATGTCTTGGTACATCTTGTCCCCACCAGGATGCACTAAAAATTTAGACCCATGAGATTCTGTCATCACGGCCCGTCTTAAATCCCCTTGGTCCGGGACAATGAGTCTCCCGTGGAAACGTAACCCACCCTCCGAGCTTATAGAGTAGGATTCTGCTCCCTCGATCAATAATTGGCGTATATGGTCATGATAGCCTTTGTCCCTTCCTTGATCTTCTACAACCCTTGCCACAATAGTAGGCATAACGGTCAACACCGACATAAACTCCCTAGAAACTGCGTCCTCCTGGCTAAGCTCCTTCCATTTGCCTTTCCATATCTCCGCTAACTCCCCCTCGGGCTTCCGACTCAAAGCATCCGCCACCACATTTGCCTTACCCGGATGATAGTGGATGTCAAATTGATAGTCTTTCACAAACACTAGCCACCAGCGTTGTCGCATATTTAGATCTCTCTGGGAACACAAATATTGCAACGATTTGTGGTCCGTGAAAGACTAAATTTCTCCCCTAGGAGATAATGCCTCCAAATCTTCAAGGCAAAAACAACTACGACAAGTTCCAAATCATGCATCGGATAATTATTTTCATGGGTCTTTAGCTTGTGAGAAGCATAAGGAATAGCCCGTTGTTCTTGTTGTAGCACGCCTCTCAATCCTTGTAGAGATGCGTCGGTGAAGACGAAATATTCCAATCCTGGCCTTGGTAACGCAAGGGCTGAAGCAGAAGTCAACCTATCCTTGAGCTCGTCAAAAGCCGACTGACAAGAATCATCCCATATAAACCTCATCCCTTTCTGGGTTAAATTTATCAAAGGGCTAGAAATTTTAGAAAAACCCTTGATAAACCGACGGTAATAACTAGCCAAACCCAGAAAACTACGGATCTCGATAGGTGTCGTGGGCTGACCCCACTCCCTCATCGCGACAACTTTACTTGGGTCTACCCAAATACCCTGGGCTGTCACAATATGACCCAGGAACTGTACTTCCTATAACCAAAAACCACACTTCTCGAACTTGGCATACAATTGGTGATCCCTCAACGTCTGCAAGACCAACTGCAAATGAGTAGCATGATCGCCTTCTGTTTGAGAATACACTAGAATGTCATCGATGAACACGATAACAAACGGGTCTAGGAAGTCTTGGAACACTCTATTCATGAGGTCCATAAACACGGCAGGAGCATTAGTTAGTTCGAAAGGCATAACCGGAAATTTATAGGACCCATACCTAGTTAGGAAAGCGGTTTTGGACACATCTTGTTCTCGTATCCATAACTGGTGATACCCCATCCTCAAATCTATTTTAGAAAATTACGAGGCTCCCCTAAGTTGATCAAATAAATCATCAATTCGAGGCAACGGGTATTTGTTCTGGATGGTGACTTTATTCAACTCTCTGTAGTCAAAACACAACCGGAGAGAATCGTCTCTTTTCTTCATAAATAACACCGGAGCGCCCCACGGCGACATGCTTCGCCTAATAAACCCTTGCTCTAACAGGTCCTGAATCTAATCCCTTAAATCCCTAATCTCAACAGGAGCCATACGGTACGGGGCTCTAGCAATCGGTCTCGTTCCTGGTGCTAAATCGATTATAAACTCAATCTCCCTACTCGGAGGCAAACCCAGTATTTCCTAAAAAACATCTTGGAAATATCTAACAATGGGAATCGAATCTAAAGAAATGACTACATCCCGAGAAGTCTCCTCCGCAATACAGTACAAGTAAATTCTAGTAACTCCTTCTGAATGAGGCATAGCCACAAAAAATATCTCTTACCCCGGAATGACAAAAACTATACTCTTCCCATAGCCCAGGATTACATCATACCCGACCATATCAAGGAAGAGTAAATCGTCCTCAAAACACAAGTTACCAAGATTTATTCCTATTTGTTTACAAACAAAGAAAATGAGTGAACCATCACCCATAGAAGATTCAACACTAGTGAAGGTACTTTCCGCAGATTTAATGAACTCTGTAGACTGAGCAAAACTTCTAGAATTGAATGGGTGTGTCGCAATCGTATCAAATAATACATGACCCATATGCCCCTAAATGAGAAACTTACCCTCAATAGCTGGCGGCCCTGGTGGGGTCGGAGGAAGCATAACATCCTGAATGTGGTAAATGCGACCATACTGTAGCTGTCCCGATTGTGGAGGGACAATTGTATTGGGTACTTGTGGCGATAACTGAGTCTGTGGCTACTGTGGAACTCTAGGAAGTTATCCCCCAATCAACTGAGGACACGCCCTCCTGTAGTGACCCGACTCTCCACATTGAAAGCATCGATTCGCCATATTCTCCTGATTTCGACCCCGATTATTTCTAAACTGCCCAACTCCTTGGCCTGGATGGCCTCTACCCCCATTACCACCCCGACCTACTGGTTGGTGTTGCGAGGCACCTTGACCATGCCTAATATTACTTCCACCAACATTGAATCCACCAAAACGCTGCCGTTTAGACAAGTCCCCTTGCTGGGGTCCCTTTCTTTTTATTTTTTTCCCGAAGATTGGGACGAGGGAAATGCTCCTCCTCCTATCCCATTGCCTCCGGGTTTCCCAGCTTTCCCCATAACTGAAACCTTCTTACTACCTTGAACATACAACCGATGTTCCTGACAATGGAGTAACATCGCATTCATCACATCTCCAAAAGTCTGCAAGGCTGGATTGCCCAACAAATGCTGTCGTATCCTCCAGTGCAAACCCACAATAAATTTGGATATCCTCCTCTCCTCCGGAGTCACCTCATCAGGTACAAAACTATCTAACCTAGTGAATTCCTCTTCATACTCCGCAACTAAACGCTCTCCTTACACCACATCCTGAAGTTTTCTTCTCATCTCCCTTTGAACTGCGAGAGGAAAATACTTTCGATCAAATCGAACCCAGAAATCATTGATGGTCATAGCATCCCTCTGCTCTGGCGTAGTCATTGACTCTCACCAAAGTAGTGCAGCTCCAACGAGTTTAAAAGTAGCAAGGATTTGTTTTCTTTCCTCACTACACTCCACCATGCGCAGATGGCGCTGCATATCCTTTTTCCACTGATTAGCTACTATGACGTCAGAACCTCCTTGAAATTCTGGGGGATGGCCCTTTAAAAAGGATTCCCTAGCTCTCTCCCATGGAGAAGGTCCCGCAGGAGCTTGTACCTCTTGAGCTCGTTGCGGTTAAGCTTGTGGTAATTACTGAACCACGACAGTCATCACTGCATTGACCGCTTGGGCCACAATATACTCCAATAATAATGGGAATCATAGATGGACCATTCTCAGCATCGTAAGTATACGGGATAACCACACTATATTTCAGAAAAACGGGTTGCCAAAAAATTTGTTTTATAAGTTAAAGAAAGAATTTAAACAACCCAATTTGAAAAGAAAGTGGATACCCAAAAGGAATTATATTACATCTGCATTAAGTATACAATACGGGGACCGAATATGTTGTCGGTCAACAGTCTCTTACAACAATATTCAACAAGTTCATTAAGTACATAGTACACTTCATCAGACAATTACAAAAGCTTGGGCCACACGCCCGAGTAAATGACCCGATCATTACTAGAGTACAAAAATGAAGGCGTCTACAATAACATATCCCGTAATATACGCAAAGTATTACGGCTCCCCAAAACACCGAAATAGGAAATTCAGAATGGGCGTCCTTGCGGCGGAGCACTTGAGCGAATGAATAATTCATGCAAAACAAGAAATATGAACGGGTCAGGGCCCGGTTTTATATGATCACCAGATGAATAAAGAGTATGACAATTATGAACAGTTAATCATGATTGATAAAGATAAGAATCTACCAACACAATCTCAAAGCATAAACTAAGGCAATTAAATGATCATAAGTTTAATTTAGTTATGCAAGAGAATATGAATGAATATCATTAATTAAAATCTCCATAATTTACACTGTTTCATTTCATCGTTCCTTTTATCATTATGAAACATAATCACAGTTATTTTCTCTTTATGGCATTTCCCATAAATCAAGTCCAACTTGAATAAGAATAGTTATATTCATCTATATATAACGATTCTAAGACCGCCCGTCCGGGTTTCCCCACTGTGCGCGCCCCTAAATGGCTATCATCTTCCAGGGCCTATCAACCAAGACAACCTGGGCATCCTAACGCAACGTCGGGAAGTGGCCATATACCTGCGAGTGAGTCATAACCACACCCGAAATTACCCCACATCGCACAATAAATACAACATACATAATAACCGGTCATATGGCCGAGGACTATATTCACCCTGCATTCACTAGCCAGGGGACTTCACCTCATGCGCGTACTTCCCTTATGATAGCATTTAGAGAGGTGTGTTTAAGTAAATTATTATTTACCATTTTTATTTCCATTTTAACAGATACATCACATTTTATCCGGAGCCATACGTGATTCACGCCATCATTATAACCTCAATGAATGAATAAACTCTCAATTTATCCTCTAAACATTTTTTGGGGTTATTATAAACTACCAAGACTAGCACCTCCCAATAATGTGATAAATAATCTTCAATTATTTATTTCCACATCCCGAAATATTACATTAACTAATTAAGGGAAAGAACACCTAATCTTCCATTTACTTATCCCCAAATAAGTCCTAACTATCCCCTTCTAACATAAGGTATTTGCCTACCCAATATAAGACTCTAGGATACTAAGTTTACTTCATACAAGAAGGTTCCTAAGTCCTAAGCCTAAAAGAAAAGGATAAAAAATGAGTTAGAAAAATAACTCAAAACAACAAGATTCCGAATCGATTCGTCCTAGAGCCGAATCGATTTTCCCCAAGCAGAAGCGAATCGATTCGGGCGAAGAACCCAACTTTTCATTTTAGACGAATCGATTCGGCCTTAACCCAAATCGATTCGGGTCCCCAGACCTGTAACCCGACCCCTTAGCGAATCGATTCGCTGAAAGGGCGAATCGATTCACCCCTGCGAATTTACCAAGAAGGGGCTACGGGTTATGAACCCTAGTTTTCCCCCAAAACTAATTTCTCCTCCATTTTTACACACATCAACCAACATTAATCTACCCAAAACCATCCTACAAGTTTGTCAATTACTATACTCCACATAATCATCAAATTTAACTATGATTAGGGCTAAAACACCACAAATCCATAAAATCCATATTTGTTCATTTGATTTACATACACAACCATCAACATAATTTATTCATCTTAAATCACATATTAGCAAGTAGAAAACTTGCCTTGAGGTTGAAATCTCAGATTCTTGGAAAGTGAATGCAAGATCAAATCCCAAATCTTCAATCTCTCTCTTTTCTCCTCTTTTCTCCACAACCCTCTTCTTCTCTCTTTCTCTCTAGGTTAGTAGATACACACTTAAGAGAAATAAATGGCTTAGCAAGACTAAATCGTGACTTTAGTCTAAATTCTCAACTTAAATGGTTAATACCTCATTAAAATGTCTCGCAACTACACATTTATGTTAAAACCAGTGAAAAGTGCCTGAAATCCAAAAATACAATATGGCACTTATTTTGACTATCTCGCACATTTCGGGACTAACTACGCCCTCTAAAATGGCATTCGGAGATATTTAAGTCATTTCAAGGTTCGGTTTCATTTTTATCATAAATGTCGTTTAAAATATACGACACTTAAAACGTAACATGGTGATAGTTACATACACATAACAGTAAATATGCAACAATCTAGTAAATATTAACTTTCAACTCATTCAATTAATATTTACTCCATTTTCCAACGTTTTATATAATTACTTCACATAGTAAATTAATATAAAAATAAGTTTCTCAAAAGCGAGGGTTGTTACCTTAACTCGGGGAAAGATTTTTACCTTAAGGGGAGACGTACTATCTTAGGTGGAGATTGATTAGACAAAGTTTTTTTTCATATGCAGTTTATATTATTATATATTAAAGTTGCATTTGAAATACGTGTTTAAGTGTGCATGTTTACAACGATGCAGAAAATTTTACACAAGAGCAAAGTTACTCAGAGTTTGTGTCTGTCAAGTCTATACTTTTTCCTTTTGGGGTTGGGATTGAATCTTCAGATGAGCTTGACAACCTATAGGTTTTTGTTTTAGGTTTTGTCCCACAATATCCAAAGGGGGAGATTTGTAAGGACATATTTCCAAATAGAGTCAATTTGTATGTATAACTTAATTTCGTTTGGATAAAATCGTTTGAGTCATAAGTTAGGTCTTGAGTTGGTTTATCTTTCAAAGCCAATGACTTGTATGATTGAAGATCGTATTGTACAAGTTAGAACATCTACATCATCGTGTCATGTTTCGTGCCATGTTTCGTGCCTTCAACATTTGAGAAATATCAAGAGGTATCGATGCGTTTTAGTTTGATTCTAGATATTAAATTTGGGTGTTTGAGGCATTTTTCATAAACTGATTTAAAGAAAGATTATGTTTTGTGAAAAGTCATTCAAATTACCCTGTTCAAACAAGTTTGCATAGTTTTCTCGAACGAAATGTTCGACACTTTCAAACGAGTTATGTATCCCCATTCAAACGAGGTTCAAACATACTTCAAATGCGATTTTCCTGTTTGACAAAAAACTATCATTCAAAGGTCGTTCGATCTCCCCATTCGAACGAGATTACTAACTTCATTTGTATGGACCAACTATTTTCCTTCGAATAAGTTTCTGTCACCTCAAAGATCGTGCTTTCTATAAATAGGTATGCTGGGAACTTTATTTGAGAATTTTGGCAAAAATTGATTTCTTATTCATATCTAAAAGCCTCCAAACCCAAGTTTCACCCAACTAGTTTGAGATCATAGTTTCATATCTATATGCTTAACTGATATCTCTTATTTAAGCACCAAGAAGTTTTTCTCTTCATTGAGAACCTATTTTGTGCGGAGGATTCTGTACATTGTTTGCTTGTTTACATACAATGGACTCCATGTGTGTGGCGATTTGAAGCGGTGGACTCGGTGTTATCTTCGTTGATGGTTGCTAAGCCTAGATCGGTGGATACTGAGGTTGTGTGGACTCACACATTACGGCTGTGCACTGCTGGACTCCTGTGTGTTACTGTATGAAGGTTGAAGGAACGAATTCACATCAAGGTTTGAAGGGAGTCGAGTCCATTGTGTAACTTTCTATTGTTTCCTTTTGTATTTTCGTACATAGTGAATTTGTTTTGGCTGGCCCTTATGAAGTTTTTCCCATATGGGGTTCCTCATACATAGGGTGTTGTGATTGATTATTTTATTTTATTATGCTATCACCTAGATGCATGTTTTAGGATAAGGTAAAATTTATTGACTGTTTAACACAACAATGGATACAATTGATGCAAATTAGGGTTAATTTTTTTATTTAATTAAATTTTAAAAATTTAAACATTCATGTGTGTTTGCCTATCCATATAAAATATGTGTTTTTCATAACAAATCTAAAATAAACATAAAGAACCAAGCTAAACTCTTCATGATTTTACACAAAAAACCCTTTAATGTCACAATAAGTAACTGGAGAAAAACTTGCCCCAATCTTTAACATGTAACAACAATCTGAGCTCCATCCATTAGTCAAATAAAAAACTCCATCTAAGAACCAGTTGAAATGACGGATTTTTTAGCAATAGAGTTGACAACCATGTACGAATCTTCAACTCAGACTTGAAATCTATTGAGACCATGTAGCAAACTGAAAGAACTTTAAACAACACCTTCATTATTGAACATGCAGAATCCCCCCCCCCCCCCCCCCCCCAAATGAAGACTAATGAGATAAGAAAACTCATATCGACCATAAAAAATAAAGATAAGTTCTTAACTTTGAACAAGTTTCAAATAAAATCTAGGGTCGAAGCTAAAAAAACTAATTGATTTTGTAGGAAAACCCCTTCAATGTCACAAGAAGCCATTAAAGAAAAAACTCGGCCCATAGTTCAACAATCCGGCTAGCAAATATTTAAATTAAATTCCCCCCTTAATCCCACTTCTTATATCCCCCTCAAATATGGTCTGTGTAATTTGGCATGTAATTTATACTCCCTTCCCTTTATTATAAGGTGTGTTTATGAATGAATCCCCCATCCCATAGAATATATTATTAATGATGCTATAGGCATGAATATTAAGACAAAACTCTTTTAGAAAACCCCAGCAAAGGCACCATTCCCAATTGGTTTGGGTCCTTGGGATCTTTTTCCATCTACACACACTATCACGTAGTAACTCTTCAATATTGATAGTAATAGACCGTTGATATGACATTTTGATGAAAATATCATGTTATTTTTTTCTTGCCAAATATAGTACACAGAAGCACACACTGCTAGTCATATAACACGCCAAGAAAAGAAATTTTAAAAAGATTGAATAATATCCTCAATCGCTTGCATTAATGAACCAGGATTTCTCATAACACCACTATTTTAGGAAAAAACATTGAGGCATAGTGATTTCCTATACCATATTTTGAATAGAAGTCTATGAATTCATCATTGTCTAATTGGGTTCTGTCATCTGAGACCAAGGCTCAATGATGTCAAATCTAGTGGTAAGGTTTCTCCACACGAATAGTTTTGCATCTGCCTCTTTGATGTGAGTTAACGGTTCAACCTCCACCCATTTGATGAAGTAATCAATGGAAGTGATTAGGACATTTTAATTCTCAGGCATGACAAGGAAATATCCATGCCTCGTCGACTGATTTCTTGATGATGAGCGATATCTTGGCATTTAGGGCACTTTTGGATGAACTAGATTGCATCCTTTTGCATGAAAGTCTACTAGTATCCATATAAGATCCCTCTATAAGACATAAATATTCCTTCTACATGAGCTCCATGACTAACTACGTATATATCAATGTGGTTTCCTTCTACCTGATCTCGGTGGACACACTTGAGCAAAGGACCTATAAATGATCACTAGTGAAGTTTTCGCTTAAAGATAAGGAAAAACTAGACAAATGAATTTTCAATTTATGGGCCTCTTTGTTATCCGATGGAATGTTTTGATTCCTTAGATAGGCAATGATGAGGTCCATCCATGAAAGAGCCAAATTGATATTCGATATTATTTTTGATTCATCGATGCTTAGTCAAGGAACACATTTAACTTTAATCATTATCTTAAAATTAATATCAATTGTTTAAGCCAAAATGGCTAGGGAGTCAAAATGATTGTTGTAGTTCCTTGACAAATATTCGATTGATGTCGATCTGAAGGCCTTGAGGATTTTTCTATCTTTATCTCAGAAGGTGTGCATTCTTAAATATCTAAATGGGAATACCAATACACGGTGGTGCCTTATGCTTCCATGACGATCGCCCTTTAAAGGCCAATTATCACTATCTCATATTTTGCCTCGTTATTGGATTCCTTAAAACCAAACGAAACTTCCTACTCATTAAGGGCTCCTTTTCGCGTAATAAAGATAATTCTAATACTAGTGCCTTATTCATTTAATTATCCATCCACAAATAATATCTATCTGGTTGTTTAATTTTCTTGCTCTAGGTTTAGCCTCTGTAGGAGGGGATAAGTTGAATAACTTCTCCTTTCGAGATTATTGAGAACTCAATAATGAAGTCGAATAATACTTGGCCCTTATAGAAAAAACATAGTATCCTATAGGTCTACTTTCTTTAATACTTCTTTTAGAGAGAGACATTAGGAAAACTATAGTGTGATCATCAAAATAATGATGTAACTTCCTTAATGACATCGCTAGCGCCAATGCCAATTTTTCAATGATTATATATTATCTTTTAAGTTCAAGGAGAGTGTGGGTGCCGTAATAAATTGACAACTGATCTCCATCTTATCATTGAACCAAAACTTTGTTGGTTGTATGTGTGAAATAGCTAATTATAAGTGTATCTTCTCACCATTAACTGGCGTTGACAACAGTGTGTGTGTGTGTGTGTGTGGGGGGGGGGGGGATCCCAAATACTATTTGATATTCTCTAATGCATGATCACATTCTTGTGTCCAGATTGTAGTATTTTCTTTCTTCAATACTTGTAAGAAAGGACAAAACTTGTCAGATGATCGAGATACGAACTGATTAAAGGAGGCCAACATCTTGGTCAAGACTTGAATGTCTCTAATAATGGTTAATTTCTAGTTGGGCCTAGCTTTGATTACACTCTGGGCCACTAAGTACCCTAAAAATTTGACTTAGAAGACCCAAAGGCACACTTGAGAGCAATTAACTTCATTCGATAGTTTCTTAGGATTTTTAAGGTTTTGTAAATATTTTTAATGTGGTCTGCTGCATGTCTAGTCTTGAGGAGAATATCTTCGACATGGATTTCCATAGTTGATCCAATCATTTCTTGAACATTTTTGTTACATGGCATTGCTATGTTTCCCCAGTGTGGCCATCCCGATCGGCACGGGGCACGCTCATGGGAAAGGAGAAAGATGATCCCCTTCCATGGGGATGGAGGCTTCATCGTGGTCTCGCACCCTTCTCTTCGAAAAGGAGGCTTCGACCGTCATCGGTGTGGGGTGAATGTGAAGAGATAGAGTTGCCAGCCTATTTTGCTCAAAACAGGCAAAAGAGTATGTTTCCACTTTCAAGGGAGCGGCATCAAAGACAAAAATGATGCATGCAAAACCAATAAATTAGAGATTCGGGGGCTAAGTTATGGAATAGGAAGGTGTTAGGTACCCATCCCTCCCTTTCGGTCTCTGATGGGCAAATGTTTATATTTTTTTATCCCCGTGAAGTGTATGCACGTGTTTAGACTTGAATGAGATTTCTCATATGGAACTTCACTGACTTCGAGAGAATGTTGCTAAGATCACTGATGCTGATGGGTTTGTGCTCTGTCCTCAGCAATGAGTTCATGGACCTTATTTATAGGATAGGCAGGGTTCAGGGCCTGCCAATTGGCAGTCCCGTGTGGACTTTTCTAAAAAAATGATCGTAGATTACAAACCATTGATCCTAATTGTGCACGGGTCACACCATTAGAAAGGTATTTCAGAGGCATACGAGAGTCCTTTAGACCGTTCTCGAGTTTGGGAGTTGACTTTGGGTCAAATATGACTCGGAAGCGCATGTTGGTCATTTGGACGGGAGATCATTGAACGCAAAAGGATCGTTCGTCCACATGGTAAGTAAGAATCGTGCACAGGGTGGACCGTTGCGAAGGTTCGGATATGTATTTTGACATTCCAAAGAGTTTTGCTCGGTTCAAAAAGTTGACCTTGGTCAACCGGGGATCAAAAGTGTTTAGTGACCTCTCGGAGTAAAACATATCGTTCGTCCATACTGTAGGTCACAATCGTGCACAGGGAGGATTGTTAGAAATGGTATTCAGTGACCTTTGGAGATTCACTCAGTCTCATTTGAGTTGAAGAGTTGACTTTGGTCAAACGAAGTCTGGGAGCGCCCGGTGGCCTCCAAATCGATTTTCGGGGGAAAACTGATTTTTCGTCCGAACGGTTATGCAATTTTACGCACAGGGTGGAACATTGGAAAGGGGTTTTAGTCCCCTTTTAAGATTCAAAGAGATTTTTCTCTGACGATGATGTTGACCGAAGTCAAATGGGGTCGATTCGGGGCCCGGGAGCGCCCGATGGGCACTCGGAGTGCGACCTAGGTTTGCGGGGGAAGGGGGAAGCATTAGGAGCCTAAGGAGAGATTTAGGGGGTCCTAGAATGTGGTGTATACACCCAGTATTCTTGGGGTTAAACGATATATACAATAATAAAGTCCTAACATCGTGTTGAAGAAAGTCTTTTTTTTAATCGGGACCGAATAAGGGTGTCTGATGATAAGTGTCCATGAAGCTCATGTGTTGGTGGCCTTCTATTGAATTAATGAATTAATCGATCCTAAGGAGAGGGAATCTATCATCTAGGAATGAACTGTAGAGATATGTAAAGTTAACACAGATTCTCCACTTTCCACTTTTCTTCTTGATCACGATCGTGTTGGAAATCCAATCTTGAAATTATACCTCTTTAATAAAGTTGGCATGAAGTAAATTCTCAACTTTTGTAATACCCCCTACTTTTATGGACATTTAAATTACACGAGTGAGTGTAATTTATCAAATTGAGAATTTAAAGTGAATGGATAAATATTAATTGGCGAGTGATGGATTAAAAAGGACGTGTGCTATATTTACTTACAGTTGGGCAAAGCGACAAGTAATAATATTTTATTTGGAAAACACATGTGGAGATGTGTTGGATATAAAAAGATGAATTTTTGATGAGTGACATGGATGGTAATATCGAGTGCACGGTTGGTCTCGGATGGGCTAAGATAGTCAAAATAGAGTACCCGGGGGTAGTGTTTGGGTTTCGGGGATTTTTTGGATGAGTAAGGACTCGTATTTGTGTATACGAGTCAATTTTGGGTTTAATAAGGGGATAACTTTTATTTCTCTCTTATAGGCCATGAGAGAAGGAAAAAAAGGAAAGAAAAGAAAGAAAGTAAGAAGAAAAGGGAGAATAAGAGAATATTTCCAGCCAAGCACCGACGGATCTCGACATGAGGTCGTCGGATTTTTCTATCGAGGCAAGTGTTTAACTTGCTTTAACTATTTATGTGTGTTTATTATTTATATTATAGTCGGTGAAGACTATATGATTTTGGGTTGGGATTCTTGAACCAAAATGGGATTTTTAGAAATGATTTCATGTAAATTGAGGTGATAATAACTCCATATGAAATCTAAGTTAAAATCCATGTTAATGGTGTAATTTTTTTGGTGAGAAATTGGAAAGGTTGAATAAAAAAAACTAAGGTTTAATTAAGATGGGGTTTAAATCTTAATTAACGTGATAAATCCGAAGAATAAATTGGTGTGTTGGGTATATTTAAGTGTGTAGATGTTTATAGTAATGGTTGGTGAGCGTAAAAACTACAAATTTTGGAATTTGAAGAGAAAAGTGAACTCCTGAACTGATCAGATCGTCGGACCGGTTCGTTTTACGGGCAATCGATTCGGTTTGTTTTTGGGTAACCGAACTAGTTCATTTTTGGGAGCCATTGGTTCGGTTCGTTTATTTCAGAACCGGATCGGTTCGTTTTATGGCCAAAGGTTCAGTTCGGTTACGGCAGTTAATTTTGGGATATTTTTCTTGGACTAAAAGGATTAGAGAAGAATTCCTTTTGGAGATAAATAAAAGGGGACCCCAAATAGAGGGTGAGGGCCCCTAAAAGATTTAATGAGTGGTATATAAATCTCGAGTTAGCGGGAATAAGATCCGGGTTATAAATTTTAGTATTGTTTGGGATGAACGACACTCGGGGAAAATGATTTCGGTGGGTATATATACATTTATGCGTGTAAAAATGTATGTGCAGATAATATATGTGAGTAAATCTGAATGTGCTATAAGGATGAATATTAGAATACTAGCTAAACGTGATAAGCTATTATTCAGAAGAAATTAATGAGATATTTGTAGGATAAGTGAGAAAATACTTATGGGATTAATATAAGTTGTGTGTATACTTATGAATTAATACGAATTGGTATATTCGGGATTATAGGCTAATGCCAGTGAGATCGACAAGAATAATCGGATTTGATTTATATATACGGCTATAGAGACAATATATATATATGATATGATTATAAATATATATGTGTGTGAATGATATATTTGCGTGGAATATACCCCTCTAGTGCTATCATGGGAAGTTGCGCGAGGTAGGTGAACCCCCGGACTAGTGAATGCAGGGAGAGTATAGTCCCCAAGTCACAACGTCCAGTTTTTATGGAGTATGGAACTTTATCGAGGGTGAGACGTCTTGGGTATGATTCGACTCACTTTCATGTGAGAAACTATGGCCACTTCCCATACGTTTGTGTTATGTTTTGTCAAGTCGGTGTGAGTTCTCGACCGATGGTGCCAAGGATGATGTGTGTATTCCCTGGAAGATGATAGCATTCTAGAGACTACATCCATTGAGTTATAGCTGTAAGGACACAAGTCACCGATTGAGTCTTAATGTAGTGTTAACTCAATTCCGGACAAAAACATTTGAGTCATAGAATAATGTTCAAGTTTATCCATTCAAACCTATGACGTGTTAGTTGAAGACGTAGCGGCCAAGATTATAAAGCTTTATCATATGTCGGGTCTATTGTGCCTCATTTCTACGTCAACACCATTGGTTCCAATGCTCCTAAGGTATGAATGCATTTTATATATATATAGGAGCTTGGAAATTTATTGTGTGTATTTTATAAATTTTTTATAAATAGTTTTATCGACTTTGTTTTACTCAAAATATTTTTTTAAAAATTTTCATAAAAAGTTTTGGGCTTACAAAGAATTTTTCCTTTTCTAACAAGTCGTTCGAACGAACTGGAATCTCGTTCGAACGGGATTCCCAGGTCGTTTGAACGAGAATTCTAATGAGATTTCCTTTTTCTCACTAGAACATTGTTAGTAAAGTCGTTCGAACGAGTTTGGCGGCAACAGTTTTTTGACAGTTTTTTGCAGTTTCTCCATGTTCCCACTACTTTTCCCCTCTAACTTTTTCAGAATTATTAAGTGTGGGAACCAAAATTTTCAAAGTAACGTTTTCATCTCCTACAATATCTAAGAGAGTTTTTGAGAGTTTAATTCCTCCATGAAAAGGTTAAAGTTTTGAGTGTTTATTTTTTCAAGAAAATTCATTGACACTTTAGTTTACACCCATATTTGTTTATTCCAAGTATCATATATGTATATATTTGCTGGGAGTGTTTGGCACCAGGTTTTCTCTACACCTCAAAGAAGAGAAGTTTGGGTTTACTTCTACACCCCTCATAGAAAAAGTTTTTGTTTTTGGCTGCGGCATTCTCATACGGTGAAAGGCACCGTGTGTGGTTGACGGTTGTTCCCTAAAGCTTCATTGGTGGATTTCAAGGTTCCGGTGGATTTCGGGATTATCGGCTAAGCAGAGGTAGTTGCAAGAAGACGCATCGGGGCTTGAAGGAGTCGAGTCGAGTGTAGTAAGTCATCTTTCTTATAATTGTAATTCCGTACTTAGTGGACTTAAGACGAGGGCCGTCCGAGATTTTTCCCCGTTATGAGGTTTTCCTTGTACATCGCGACGTAGTGGTTTGTTTATTTTATCTTTTGAAAAATCACATTAGATGCATGCTTAGGTAAAAGATAAAATTAAAATATTTGATTTGGTGCTAACTTAATTTGGGTAAATATTAATTTAATTCAAATCATTAATTTTATTGGATAAAATTTGGTTTAGCCTAAATTTCAAAATGAATATTTATTGTTAGGCAAATTTCTAGGACTTGGATTGAATCTCTTTTGGGCTTAAAGCTAAATATTCACAAGTTTGTTTTAAAGTGTAATTTTAATTTTGAGAAAATTAAAATCCGGTTTAGTTTAATTTTAATTTTGGAAGAATTAAAATTAAAATATTTTAATTGTGAATCTTGAAAAGATTATTCCTTTTTAATTTGTGAAGGAATTAATTTTAGTTTATGTAGTTGTTTAGTTGAACCATCTTTATTCCGCATTTAAAGGAAATTTATTTTTAAAGTGAAAGATTTTAAAATTGGGTTTAAATTGGGCTCCTATCATTTTCAAATTGGTATCAGAGCCGGAGCGCTGATTTATTGCATTAAGGTCCTTTCAAATATTTTTGACTAAAATGGGATTTTTTCCATTTTCAAAATTTCTTGTTTTCGATGGTTCCAACTATGCGTATTGGAAAGCGCGTATAAAATCGGCACTTAGGTCTCTAGATGAGAGGGTTTGGTTGTCAGTTGTTAACGGGTGGTCCCCACCTACATATTTAGTTGAAAATGAACGTGTTCCCAAACCCACAAATAGATGGAGTGAGAATGAATTTAAACTTGCTAATTTTAATTCTCGAGGTCTAAATACCTTGTTTAGCGCGATCACACCGGATGAATTCCGACGCATTATGACGTGTGAAACCGCTAAAGATGCTTGGGATATTTTACAACTCACTCATGAAGGAACTAGTGTCGTAAAAGCTTCTAAACTCCAAAACCTCACCACTCAATTTGAAACCATCAAGATGAATGAAAAAGAAACATTTGATGAATTTTATGCTAGACTTTCCGATATAGTTAATTCATCTTTTAATTTGGGAGAGAAAATACTCGACAACCGATTAGTAAAGAAAATTTTAAGGTCCTTACCCGATAGATTTATTCCTAAGGTGATCCTGTTAAATTCTTTACCCACTTTGGCCTCTACGAAATTAGAGGAGCTCGTAGGTGACTTACAAACCTATGAACTAGACATGTTTCCCTCTAAAACTGAAAAGAAAATAGATAAGGGCGTTTCTTTGAAAGCCCGAAAGGAGGAAAAATAAGTATTAGAGAGCGAAAGTGATAGTGACTCGGAGGAGATGGCTATGTTTGCTAAGAAATTTTGAAAATTTCTCAAGTTTAACAAATATAAAAATGATTTTAAGAAATTCGAAAACACTAAGCATGACAAAATCGACAAGATCCCTAAAGTTCAAAAAGATGATCTTAATAGGGACGAGTCTAATAAGTGTTACGGTTGTGAGGGTTATGGCCATAGGGCGAGAGAGTGCCCCACTAAACTAAGGAGAGAGGGTAAGCAACCAATTTATTACAATGCAACCCTTAGTGATAGTGATAAGGAAGAGGGACCCGATTCCCTCACTAAGCCCAACTTTTTGGTTTTTATGGCAAGTCATGTGAGTGAAAGTGAGCACTCCTTTATTAAAGAAATTTTAACACATGACACTTCCAAGGTCATAATTTGTGAATCCCAAAGAAATGATGGTAGTGAGAATGGAAAAGAGAGAGAGAGTGAAAACGAAGAAGAGGTTAGTGTGAGTGAACTTCAATTTGCATTTCAAGAGCTATATAAAGAATCTATTAAATTAAAAAGAGCAAATTTGAAGCTAGAAGCTAGTTTGAAAGAGCGTGTCGAGGTCATTAATGAGAGTGTTTTAGTGTAAGACCTTAGGACACGTGAGAGAGCTCTTCGTGAGAAGCTTGAATCTGCAGAAGGTGAGAGAGATAGCCTTAAAGGTTTAATGGAATCCTTGAAAAAGGAGCTTCTCACGTTTGAAGAGTGCAATGTTTTATTTGAGTCTCACATTGTAGATTTAGAGAATAAACTAAAAGACTCTAGTAAAGTCAAATTTTATTTGGAGTGTCGTTCGGAGAAATTAGATAAAATATTAGTAACGGTCCAAATTAAAAATGACAGGTGTGGTTTAGGCTTCGATACTTGTAATGAGTCAACTCATAAAGCCAAAACCAATGTTTTAGAAGAATCCTCTAGGAACAAAGTTATAGATCATTAATTAGGTAAGTATTTTCACCGAGTCTTTAGGTTCTCACATTGTGGTCGAAAATATCATCTTAAGAAATTTTGTTTTAATCTTAAACGAGGTCCTAAAAAATCCCTACGTAAGGCAACCGAGGTAGCCAAGATTCCTAAATCCCGAGATCGTCATTCGTCATCAGTTTGGGTTAGGAGATCCGACTTGGTAGCGTTACAAGATAGAATTTTTTATTCTCATTTACTTTCACACGATACCTCCCTTGCAAAATCTAAAGGTTGAATGTGTTAGTTGTTTGCATACTTTAGCTTTTCTGCTTCATGCTATATTTTCATGCTAATTGTATGCTTGTTTATCACTTTCTAGTCATTGCTTAAACACATATCTCATGCTAGAATTATGATTTTTATTTATCTTTTGTATTATAGTTCTTTCATTTTATTTTGCATTAAATGAAAAAATACAAAAAGATTTTTGTTTATCATTTGTGTTTCACCTTTTAGTAATTTAGTCTTAATGAAAAATACAAATGATTTTTGTTTGTCTTTTGAGTAAATATTTTTTATTTTTGGTTAAATTTTTTCAAAAACTCAAAAAGATTTTTGTTTTATGTGTATTTTAGTTTGACAAACTCTATGTGGCATATACTTGTGTTTGAATCCCTTCTTTTTCTCTTCCACGTGGCTAGAACTTTTGGTTTAGATTGTCAATCCTTAAAATGTTCTTTACCATGCTTACATGGAGTAGTTGGACTTTGTGTTGCTATAATAGATTCTATTTTTAAATGCCTCAATTCACACATGCACGAGCTCACTTGAAATTATAACTTCATATGTATATTTGAGCTTTGTGAGGTGTTCTCCTACCAATCTTATCATCTACATGTTATCTAACCTAGGAGGACTAGTGCATGTTAAAATCCGTTGCATGTGAGTTTATTGTGTGTTTAAAAATTAAATATATGATATGTGTACGGGGAAGGGCTCCAAAGGAAATATCATCATTTGCGAGTAAGCCACCGTTTTCTTGGACCTAAAAGAAATAGATGGTCCAAAGGCCTAAAAGAATAATGGCATTAAAAGAAAATATTTGCCAAGGCCTATTTTGTGTAGTTGATTTATTCATTCAAAAGATTAAAATATATATTCTTACTTTGAGGGAGATTGGATGGTATATCAACAGTTTGTACAATGTCCGTTTATCCTAGTTGTACTTTCAATGTCATAACTCTATTGGCTTGTAGAATCATCAAAATTCTAAGCTTGTATGCATTGTGTATGTTTGTTCATTGAGTTCAGTTTATATTGTCGCACGAGGTTATATTCAAATGTGATAAAATTTGCAATCAAATGAGAACTCCGTGAATATGTTTTAAGTGATTGGGTCTAAATTCAATTGTTACTAGTTAACACCCCTACACTTCCGTTTCCATAAAACACATTTTTGACATACGAGTATGAAAAGCTTATTGTATTTTGTGTCATGTGTGGTGTCTATACCTATATATATGTGCGTGTGCGTTAGTGATAGTCATGATGTCTTCATATATATGGTATTTATTTTTCTTTGCCTCGCTTTCTAGTCCATCTATGCTTCTAATTTATAATTGGTATCAATCATGTTGGATATTGTTATTGATATCACATGCTTAGTATCTTATGTATCACATTGGTATCATTTTTTTTGCATCTTCGTTGGTATCCGTTATTATTTGTATGGATTCGTTATGATTTTGTTTACCATATGCTTTCATGCTCTTATCACTCTAAGCTTCATCGTTTTTAAATTATTTTTTATCCTTTGTCTATTCCTGAACAAAAAGGGGGAGAATGATAGGGGCAGAAATGGTATCTGATCCTATTGTAATTGTATTCTTAGTTTGGGAGATTTATCTTAGGGGGAGACGTCTTTCTCAGTAGATCATTTATTTGATAAAGGGGAGAATTAATTTAGTGGGAGTATTTATTTTATATGCATTTAGTATTCTTATTCCCTATGCGTTTGATAGTTTGCTTAAGTGTGCGGGAATTCTTCTAAGTGGCAACTTTCATTGGCAAAGATATTGATCCTTGGGTTTTGAGTCAAGCTATGTAATTTTTTATTTTGGGTGGGTTGTTTTTCAGTCTAGTAGAGCTTGACAGCCCTTTAGGATTTTGTTTTGGTTTTTGTCCCGGAATAGCCAAAGGGGGAGATTTGTAAGGACAAAAGTCTCTGATTGAGTCTTAATGTAGTGTTGGCTCAATTTCGGACAAAAACATTTGAGTCATATGATAGTGTTCAAGTGTATCCATCCAAGCCTATGACGTGTTAGTTGAAGACGTAGCGTCCAAGATTATAAAGCTTTATCATATGCCGGGTCTATTGTGCCTCGTTTCTAAGTCAACAACATTGGTTCCAATGCTCCTAAGGTATGAATGAATTTTATATATATAAATATGAGCTTGGAAATTTATTGGGTGTATTTTATAAATTTTTTATAAATAGTTTTATTGACATTGTTTTACTCAGAAAATATTTTTTTAGAACTTTTCATAAAAAGTTTTGGGCTTACAAAGAATTTTCCATTTTCTGACAAGTTGTTCGAACGAACTGGAATCTCGTTCGAACGAGACTTCTAACGATATTTTCTTTTTCTCACTGGAACATCGTAAGTAAAGTCGTTCGAATGAAAATGTCGTTCGAACGAGTTTGGCGGGAATAGTTTTTTGGCAGTTTCCTCCATGTTCCCACTACTTTTTCCCCTCTAACTTTTTCAGAATACTAAGTGCAGGAACCAACTTTTTCAAAGTAACTTTTTCATATCCTACAATCTCCAAGAGAGAGTTTTTGAGAGTTTAATTCCTCCATGAAAAGGTTCAATTTTTGAGTGTTTCTTTTTTCAAGAAAATTCGTAAACACTTTTGTTTATACCCATATTTGTTTATTCCAAGTATCATATATATATATATTTGCTTGGAGTGTTTGGCACTGGGTTTTCTCTACACCTCAAAGAAGAGAAGTTTGGGTTTACTTCTACACCCTTCAAAGAAGAAGATTTTGTTTTTGGCTGCGGTATTCTCATACGGTGAAAGGCACCGTGTGTGGTTAACGGTTGTTCCCTAAAGCTTCATTGGTGGATTCCAAGGTTCCGGTGGATTCCGGATTGTCAGCTAAGCAGAGGTAGTTTCAAGAAGACGCATCACGACTTGAAGGAGTCGAGTCGAGTGTAGTAAGTCATCTGTCTTGTAATTATAATTCTGTACTTAGTGGACTTAAGGCTAGGGCAGTCCGAGGTTTTTTCCCACTGTGGATTTTTCCTCGTACATCGCGGCATAGTGGTTTGTTTATTTTATCTTTTGCAAAATCACATTAGATGCATGCTTAGGTGAAAGATAAAATTAGAATATTTGATTTGGTGCTAACCTAATTTGGGTAAATATTAATTTAATTCAAGTCATTAATTTTATTGGATAAAATTTGATTTGGCCTAAATTGCAAAATGAATATTTATTGTTAGGCAAATTTCTAGGACTTGGATTGAATCTCTTTTGGGCTTAAAGCTAAATATTCACAAGTTTGTTTTAAAGTGCAATTTTAATTTTGAAAAAATTAAAATCCGGTTTAGTTTAGTTTTAATTTTGGAAGAATTAAAATTGTAATATTTTAATTGTGAATCTTGAAAAGATTATTCTTTTTTAATTTGTGAAGGAATTAATTTTAGTTTATGTAGTTGGTTAGTTGAACCATCTTTATTCCACACTTAAAAGGAAATTTATTTTTAAAGTGAAAGATTTTAAAATTTGGTTTTAAATTGGGTTCCTATCATTTTCAATAGCTCTGTGGGATGTTTATTATACTTATATAGTGTGTGATATATAAGTATGGATATACTTTATGTGTGTGTGTATATATATATATATATATATACGGACAAAATAAAGAATCAAGTGAGAAATAAATTGTGCCATCCGGGAAAGCTAAATCCGGAATAAAAATGTGATGTACGTATATAAAGATGAGAATATTATATACAAGATTCATAACACTAAAAGCGTGAATAGTGTAGTATAACTAGTGAAAGTTATTCATAATGAACGGATAAATTATAAGTGAGAATTTATAATGCACCCGCTTGGGTGAAAGCTTAGAATGTTATATACGCGGGATGTGAGATTGCGTATGGTGATTTAGAGTTTTGAGAGATGCTTGTTAGGCTGGGTGTCATAACTAAGGTGTTTAAAATACATGCGTTAGGTGTGCACTGTTAGATGAGAGGTGAGGGGTATCTCATGTGAGTGCGTCACCAGTTTAAATATGGATAATTCCATACTTTAAATATTAAAGTATTTCAAACACTTGATAAATATTTTCAAAACATTTTGGGCTCTAACCCGCTTGAAAATATGTTTCTTAAAAACCTTTTAGGTGTCCAGACACAGGGACGCCTGGATGATAATTCCTTCGAGTCCGATGTTGCTGCAGTAGTTGTGGATGCTAGCAGGAATTGTTTTAGATGCTTCCATCCTTTTGATCTAGATAGGATGTATTGTGAATTATATTTGGTCATGTTGCCTAATTGTTGTCATTTATTTATTTGTCACATTTTCGTTTACGCCTATTCGATATGGTTGTATAAATGCTTTACCGAGAGTTATCGGTTATTGTTTATTTACTTCAGTTGTTGTATATATTAATTGTGTGGATGATTTATTATGTGTTTTAGTTAATAAGATTAAAAAGTTTAAAATTTGACACCGGGCCTAATATGTTATTAGTAATTAAATGGTTTCGATTGTGATGCTGAGAATGAACCATTTGAGAATCCTGATTTATTTTGATAAGGGATTGATCAGCCGTGATTAAAATAGGCGGGGTGTCACAGATGGTATTAAGGCATCAGCTTATAGTGTCCTTAGGAATCCGTACAGACGCACTACGTTTTCGACATTGCTTTCTACTTGATATAGAGCCCTATGCTTAGGATCGTTGATTCCTATGGTGAGATTTCGTTCTCCTACCGTACTCTATAATTATAGTAAATCTTATATGCGTTTGGGCGTGTTTCATTAACCGAACAAGGAAGGACAACGAATGAGGGCCATTAGGAGAACAGCAGGAAGCAGGGCTCAGTTGGAGTTATAGAATATTTCGGGGACGATGACCATAGTCGAGGTCACCCCTATTGTTGCTTAGGAAGTTGGAGCTGTAAGGACTGCTAGGGTGCATCATATATTTTCCATGGAGTCAGAGGGGTATTTGAAGAGGACCACCTATTGAAATTTTAGAAAATGCGATGATTGTATGTGTTAGCCAATGAATGTAAGATACCCAGAGGCTTTAGTATACAGCCAAATATAGTATACCCGGAAGTGAAAATTTGGGGTAAAATTTTTCTTAGCTCGTGGGAGAAGTGTTGTGATGGTGGGAGTCAAACACCATATTTGAAAAGTGAGATAACGTGCCTAAGGAAGGATATTAGGTACGATTTGACCACAAGTTCCTTCATCTATTGTTCAGAAGGAGATGTGTATGAAATTCTGAACTTATTACCGGAAGGTGGGACAGAGGTCTTATTTATTGAACCTGGTACCCGATGAGGCAGGTACAAGGGAGAAAAGAGCCCTTAAGTGGGTGATGAATTCACTTGAGGA
This sequence comes from Sambucus nigra, assembly GCA_949130495.1. Taxonomy (NCBI): domain Eukaryota; kingdom Viridiplantae; phylum Streptophyta; class Magnoliopsida; order Dipsacales; family Adoxaceae; genus Sambucus; species Sambucus nigra. The sequence goes on along the minus strand of OX422215.1, from coordinate 314,984,696 downwards.
GTTGCCAGCACTTAAGGGGAATTCTTCTTGGATGATCGATACAGATGGCGGCAATGTCGTGCTTATGTCAGTAAGGATATTAATGCTTCTTTATGAAGGGAGATAAAAGAATTGGAAAATTTAGTCAGGGAGTAAGATTGAATGTAACGGTGCTAGAGAAACATCACTGTGGGGAGACCCATTAAAGTATTTATATAATTGAATTCCTACCGAGTGACGGTGGATTCAGTCGGGACTGTTAAATCCAATGGTGTGTTCCTTAGGACCAGCGGAGCTAAGGGAACAACGGGGTTAACCATCAGGGTTGAGTCTACTAGGGTCCGAGAGAAGGAGAACCCTAATATGGTCAGTATGTCCAGGAATAGGGGATTGTATAGAGAAATATTTTTATGTGGAGAGTCGGACCACATGCATTATTTTTGCCCAAAGCGAGTAAAAGGACAAGAGTATGGTGCCTAGTAGGGGCAATGATTAATATAGTTTTTAGTTCTTTTCGGATAGGCGTGTTATGTCTGGGAACCATTTGAGCATCCAAGGAGATCTGGCAAGGTAGAAGTATGAGTTTTATCCTCGGGTGAATGAGGCATGATTTATGTGATACGAGCGACTCACATTATTTTGATTAGCACTAGATTCACGTGTGAGAGGAGTTTAGTGGTTATATAGATAACATTATTATGTTTATATATTCTTCGTGGTATAGCGGGGTTATCTTTGGTTTCATCCGCGGGGAAGCAGGTGTAGTCACGATGGTATATATTTTCATTGGAATTACTCATTTTAGTGATGTGTGATACGAGTATGATATTATCCTGGATATGGTTTGGATATAAATGTGAAAAGGGGTGCCCGATATGTGTGTTTTAAACAGAATCAAATTTTTCTCCGAAAATTATCCAACTTTTAATTATGCACCAAACCAAGTTGTGAAACCCAATTCTTACTTCAAACCAATTTTATCTTGATTAATCTTAAACATGCATCTAGTGATTAAAGAAAGTAAAATAAAGTAAAGAATACTCACAATGCCGGATGTACGAGGAAAAAACCCAAAATAGGAAAACAACCTCGGAAGGCCCAAGCCAGATAATCACTATGAATAATGGTTTTACAAAGAAAATTTGCCTTACACTAAGACTCGATCCCCACGGGTCTTGACGCTCCTTTTGATCTTCAACCATTATTCAATAGTGCCCACGTAGAAATTTCGTCTTCCACAATACCTGTCCATAACACACGCGTCCACGTATGTCTCGGTGTCCACCGAATGACTTTGATTCGTCTACGATGTCTGATAAGAAGTTCTTCTCTTTTCTTCACCGCAAAACCCTTTGATGTTCAATGATAGAACAAACAACCTTGGTGTCGCGAGATCACTTAAACATATAAGAATGATATCTTGGATCTTTGCAAACTCTAAGGATGTGTTTATGCTTTGTAAACCCTAGAAAATATGTGCAAACAACGTACTGGAATGTATTCTATTTTTTCCAGTTGCACACACTACGAAACTCTGATGAGACCACACTTTAAATAACAATTTAGCACCACCTCGAAAAACATGTCATTCGAAAGACTTAAGGCTCTCATTAGAGCGACATAGGTATCTCCTTCGCGCGAGATCTAATGTCGTTCGAGCTTGAAGTTTAACTTTTTGACTTTTCAATTAAAACGTTTCTTTAAAGAGACCCAAAAAAGTCAAACTCCTTTTTCGAGCTTATTAGAATTAAAACGTAGTGTAAATAATTAAAACACTTTTAAAAACATTTTAAAATATTTTTCTTTATAAAAATACATCCTTATCTTTTATAAAAACAATTCCGAGCACCATTAATTATACGCATTCATACCTGAGTGATCTCGAAATGCAATTAACTTTGAAGATGATTAAAGTTGCACCAATTAAACATCAACATGATAAAATCTTTGAAGCTTTGCCACAACATCTTCAATTTTCTTCAATACGTCATAGACCAAGTGGGATCGTGACAAAATAAAAATCTCCCTATGACATATTACAAACACAGTTTTGTTCACGAAATTAAGTCAAAACAATACAGGGGCTCAATTGGAAATTTATTTCCTTATAAAATGGTTAAAACGATAGTGGGCTGATATTGCAAGGCTATCGTATTGGCTGTTCTAGGGTAGGATGTGTTGTTTTGGCGATGCCTCACTTGAAAGAGGGTCAAGCTCGCATTTATATCATATTATGATGGAGACTTCTGAGAGAATAGTTATCTCAAGATATTGATCCCAGTGTGTAGGGACTTTACCAATATGATTCAGGGTATATTGGGTTTATTATCGAACAAAGAGATTTAGCTCGTTATTATGTTTAGCGCTCAGGACTTGGTGATAGGAAAAGCGAATTATTATATCACTCCTTTAGATATGTGGGAGTTGAGATTTATATTTATATGTTTGGGGATAGGATTTTGAGAGTCCCGGGTATGTGTTTGAAGTTTATAAAATTTGATTACCGCCAATGCTGAGTGATAGTGAATTTGGGAAAGTCCCTTATTTGAATGTTATGGCGGGATGAGTTACTCGTGGACCTTGGTAAACATCATGAGTAGAGAGACGTTGATGGGTGATAGGGCATCACTTTTAAATGTTAATCAATGAAAGTGTGGAGAAAATACTCTGAGCTGAGAGCTATTACAGAGTATAAGACCAGTGGAGCCGGTAGTGCCATGAGAGAGCACTAAATTTTTTTCTTCTCACCGCGAGTTGAAAGGTGGAACGATATTAAGGAGAATTAAATTTTGATTTATGGGGTGATTGAGAATACCCATGTGTTATAGCCACATCGAGAATGCAAGGCTATTTTTGAGGAAAGTGTGTGACGTTTCCAGTGTTGTGCTAATGTGCACTGATTATAGGGTGTGTGGGAGCCCTAGCTAGATGATTTCAAGTCATCCAAGATGGAGGGAATGGGGAATAAATATGTGGAATATATGCCTGTGGGGAAGTTATAAATAGAGCTAGAATGGCATGATGGATTGAACGTCATGTGAGAAAGACGATGATCAAAGTATATGTGTGCAATGAGAGTAGCACACCCGAGATGGGTTGTTAGGCTATGGGAAGCCATTTAAAAAGGATATCTCTTGAGAAGAGAAAAATCCCTTTATTGTGTGAAAGTAGAGCAGAGTCCTACTCAGTTGAATGTTGAGGGTGGCTTACGCATAAATAGGATGGTAATAAAAAGTGCACGAGTCGTATTTTTGGTATCCCCCGGGGAAAGAAGGGGAGTATAAACTACCACCTAATGTGAGACGTTATAAGTAGAAATTGGTTCTAGGTGAGACGTAGTGAGATTGTCTCTGAGTGCACCACTATAGATGGGAATAGGTTGGTTCGAGATGACCAACAAAAAATTTAGGCAGACAGGCTGGTAAAGAAGGATTTGTACCAGTGCAAGGTGCCACCCAATATTGTTGTGAATCAAGATGAGATCCGTGAACCCCACCTCCGATAAGGATTTTCAGGAAGAAGTGGGGATGACATTTTGTTATGGGCAAGTTGTGTCATCTATCTCCCGGTGAGTAGACGGGAGGTGATTGACGACTAGTAAAGCGGTATGAGTGCGATTCTTGAGTCATTGCGATTCTTTTACTTTCGCAATTGACATAGCTTGTAAGTGAAATAAAATATAGTACGGTAATCGAGAGAAGAAATTACCGATTTGTAGAGTCAATCATGCCTGTTTGTCGTGGACGATGTGCCATTTGAGGTTTTGCGTGGAAAGCTAGTCCGTTGTCGAGAGGTATAGTAACCACAAATTGTTTTCGGGTGACTTTTGAGCATCGTGAGAGTTACGTCGCCATGAACCGAGATTTGAAGGACTGATAGGAGTGGTCAGATATTCTTATGGTTTCTCTCAGGATGGGAGTTTTGTGTTGGATGACTATAGGAAGCTGGCACTTAGTGATGTGTGGCCTTCCAATAGTATTAAGGCGATAGAGCCAGTAATGTATAAGCTCGTCTTACTTGGGTGTTGTTGGTAGAAGCACAATATGTGATGTGCCGTTATTGAGGTGAGACCTTATGACTGATGGAGTATATAAATATGAAGTGTATTGAACAAGCTTGTTGTTAAGCTGGGGTTTTAGTAATTAAGCCTTTATATAAATGGGTCCCATTAGCGGGTAAACAGTGGAGTAACCCTACCATTTTTGTTATTTGATTTTGGGCACTAAAGGGTGTTGTGTGGTTCAAAATCCTAAGTTTTTGGTACCGGTCTTATCCAATTTTTGAGGACAAAATTCCCTTGTAGGGGGGAGGGGAGTACGTAATACCTCGTACTTTTATGGACATTTAAATTACAAGCGTGAGTGTAATTTATTAAATTGAGAATTTAAAGTGAATGGATAAATATTAATTGGCGAGTGACGAATTAAAATTGATGTGTGCTATATTTACTTACGGGAAGAAGTAAATGAAGTTGGATTATTTTATATCATGTCGCGGTTGGGCAAAGCGACAAGTAATAATATTTTATTTGGAAAACACGTGTGGAGATGTGTTGGGTTTAAAAAGGTGAATTTTTGATAAGTGACTAGGATGGGAATTTTGAGTACACGATTGGTTTCAAATGGGGTGAGATAGTCAGAATAGAGTACTCGAGGGTAGTGTTTGGGTTCCTGGTGTTGAATGTAATTGTAATTCACCCCGATTTGTTTAATTAAATATTATTAATTACTATTAACTACATTTTTAATTTAATATTATATATTGATTTTGATGATTCCAAATGTATACATATTTAATTCTTTCAACAATTCATTTATAATAATATTTTTTTTATATCTTATGTGTTTATATTATAAACATATGCATATAAGTTTTCTTTTTTGTACAATATGTAATTTATAATATTACTTTTTAATCTCTCTCTCTCTCTCTCTCTATATATATATATATATATATATTTATTTATTTATTTATTTATTTTTTTACAATACTTTATTATTGTATAGTTTACATCTTCGTAAACTTTATACATATATTTAACTTAGTATTTTCTAAGAACTTATAATATATATTTTAAAACATATATGTAGCACTTAAATTTATATATATAGTTTTTTTTATATATCCATTTATTATATATACCTTATTATATTTATGTATTACATAAAACTGTTAACAAATATAATATTTTATGTTTTTATACTATGTATATATTGTTTTAGTATGAAAGGTATATTTCTTAAGATTTATGTATATATAATATACTAACTTCATTATATATATATATATATATATAGAGGAAGGCTCACCTACATCATGCACTATACATCACACCGTACATCACACCTAATTCTAGTCACTTGAAAACTTTTTTTTCAAATTTGATATTTTTCCCTTGAAATTAACCTTCCAATCAACCCATAAGCAAAAAATTAGGTCAAAATACATTTTGTAACTATTTTTAAAAAATTCACAAAAAACTGCTGGCGCAGACCCTTATAAATAAGGTATTTTTAGCAGGTTTTTGTGGATTTTTTAAAAATAGTTACAAAATGTATTTTGACCTAATTTTTTGCATATGGGTTGATTGGAAGGTTAATTTCAAGAGAAAATATAAAATTTGAAAAAACAAAGTTTTTTAGGCCCTAGAATTAGGCGTGATGCATGAGTGATGTATAGAGCATGATGTAGGTGAGCCTTCTCCTATATATATATATATATATATATATATATATATATATATATATACATACATATAATATGCTTACATGTTAAGATTCATTTTATTTTTGTTATCTAGTTTATGATAGTCATGTGATGTTGTAGTTGTGAATTACCAAAGGACAAAATATGTGCAAAAAATGCACCCACATTCATAATAGTTTATTGTATAATCTTAGGAGTGATGACAATTAAAATGGTATTGCAACACCTGTAGAGAATATGAAATGAGTCAGTCAGGAAGTTTAGTTGGGTCAATAAAAATAGGTAATATATATATTTTATTTTATATGTATTTGTTCGTACTTAAGCTATATGAGATTTGTCCCATCCATAGCAACTTTCTTTGGGCTACATATGCTCTCTTTCTTGTCCCATTTTTCTCAAATCTTTTAAGCCCCACGCATTACCTTGTTGACATATTTTCTTATATCATTTTGGTTTCACTGATGTGTTTACTTTTCTTGTTGACAATTGATATCTTTTTATTGTTGGTCACACATTTCCTCTCGCATGGTTTATATTATATAAGGTTTAATTTTTTTATACACTATATAATAATATATATTTATATAGATATCAGATAACGTTTTATTTATATTAAAAAAAAGAAAAAAATTACTGAATGCATATATAAATTATTTTTATTCCACTTTTTTTAAATGAAAGAAGAAAACACAGGTATGTATTTGATTTATATATCTGGTCAAAAGCAGTAGAAATGAATTGATAAAATCTTAGTACCATTTTTCTCTTTCACCTATACAACTGTCATGGACATTTCATTTTTTTTATATGATATACTTTTCTATGGGTGCTCTCACTTATGTTATATTATATATATTGGGCCACACCTGTTCATCTATATATATATATATATATACACACACATTATATAATACCTTTATTTTGTTATGTGACCCACTCCTACTAACCTGCTCTAACTAAGGAAGATTTTGTTTGCCATGTATTTTTCGTCTGGCCACATCTTTGTTTTGCCCACAATTCTGCCTTCGAAAATATAAATAACAAGTCTTAGACCTCATATATTGAGTAGACCCATTTACCTTAGGTCTCATAGCTAGCCTCGATTTGACACTTAGATATTGGTGATTCATTTTTTTAAACCGAAGTATATCAGTTTACCATTAGTAACTTTTATTTGCTTTATCTATTATACGGTCTTTTAAGTCCCATATCGACAATATCCTATTAGAATAGGCCGTACCTTGAATTATGCAAATTTAAAAAAAAAATATTTTTTTCTATTATCTTTTAACGGGATTCATGATTTCCTTATATAAATTTTATTTATACACTATGTATGCATGTATTAACATCTGTTTTTGTATTGCCTTGTTTTCCCATCAGTTGGATTAAATAATTTAATTAATTGCTTCAACAGTTTCAAATCCTACACAATCCTTTGAGATCCTTTTTATCTGCTACTCTAAGAATTTGATATAATTTTTAGCCGTTGTAAATATTCCAAAATACTCTTTGACACTGACTATTGTTATAACATAGGAATATGTGTGCTTTATCATTTTGTATCTGCACTAATATTTGTCGGCAGATTTTGTGGGACGATGTTCCTGGTAGTGTAAGTGATAATACGCAAATATTGCGTATTTCATCCCTCGAACCGACGCATTTTATCCCCCTTGGGTATCTTATTCCCTATATTTATGCCCGTTAATCAGACAACCTCGGTTTATATTGTTAACATGCTATATGAGGTATAATTGGGCTTTTATAGGTATTTGGATGCTAAGTGTGAAGTTCGGATGCATTCCGCTCGATTTCCATACATGATCGCACGTTCAAGGGGATTTTAGTATTTTCAGAGCTTGGGCACCTGGCCCAGCATCTACACGGAAGTTGTAGCCCTCCTCGCAAGATTTGCATGGCCATGAACGGTACGCGATTCCGATTCAGAATGAAGAAGTTATGGCAATTTTAGCGGAGGAGAAAACCAAACACACCAAAACAGAAGGAGCTTATTCAGACCTGTAGCCATCGATCGATTGATCCTTCAGTTTTTGCCAATCGTGGGAGACAGCGGACTTGATTTTTCACCATCGATCGATCGATCACAAGGGATCGATCGATCGATCCCCTATTTCCAGCTGGTATTTTGGCTTTTCTTTTCTTTTCTCTTTTCTTTTTTATTTTAATTCCACTTACTATAAATACCAATTTTGTTGTAAATATCAGATATCAATATATATAATTCATTTTAGGTTAGAATAGCTTAGGGTTTGGGGGATTTGAGAGTTCTTCTTCTTCCTCTTTTGGATTGACACCCTTTAGGGTTTATAATTGGTACTTTCATCTTCCCTTCCATTTAATTTAAGTTTTATTTCCTTTATTTCCATTATTGTAGTTTAATTTACATGCTTTCTCAATTAGATTTACATGCTTTCTTTTCTTGCTTTCTAGGTATATTTATCGCGTTTGTTTACCTAATTTTTACCACGCTTTCTAGCTAAATTAGTCTAGGTTGTGCTAGATTGAACTCATTCTGGGTGACATGTTGCTTTGCTTTGGTGATGGAGTTTACAGGTCTATTTCGGGTGCGTTGTCCTAGTTATTGTGCCTAGGAGATTTAACAGGGCATATCATGAATGTTCCGTGCTTACGACCTAGCGTGCGTAATTTTTAGGGTATTTGTTGACGCCAAAATCTGATTAGGCTTTTATGCGGATTTAGGGGTGTGACAACCCTTGATTCAATTAATTGTCGAAACGAGACCCATTTGTAATAACTCGTCGACCCATGTAACCATTTTATACTAATTAACTCGGGTGAGGGATATTCGACGCAACCTATAGTTTTACTCGCTTTCATTAATCTAGCTTTATTTTCCCATGCCTAGATTAACATTTCCCTTTTATGCATCTTTTCATTTTTAGTTTGTAATCACCTTTTTCACTTTTATTTAGGAGTATTAAATCCTATAAATTCTAGCAAATCATCTCTGTGGATTTTTGATACCCTACTTATCGCTATACTTGTATCGTAAGTGTAGTTGTAATTTAGGTTTTTTTGTATTATCGCGGTGAAACGAAAACAACGATTGTGTCCTTACACGAGCACACCTTTCACGTGGTAGTCAAAATGGCGCCGTTGCTGGGGATGAGTTTGTTTTAGAATTTATTTGATTTAGTATTTCGTAGTATTTTCTTTCTATTTGTATTATTTGCTAATATTTTTGCAGGACTTCCACATTTGAGCACTTAGAAACGCTTGAATTTCTCGCGCACACATATCTTTATGTAATTCACCATTTTTGGGGTAAGCATGTCTTATTCCAATTCTTTCAGTAATCATTATGATAATTCTCAAAATTCTCGCAAACCTTTGACTTTTGGTCAATACTTAGAATCCCAAAAAATTGCAACATCTAAAATGACTTTGGGCAAGTATTACAAAAGTCAAGCTTTGGAGTGCGTCTATTTTGAGGACGATGATAATGATTTTGGGACTTTACCTCCTTATAATAGGAATTTTGAAACGAATTGCAATAGTTTTCAAAATTCCTATAATAATGAGTTTTCGTTTAAGTCCGATGGTAATTTTCAAAGTTCCCATTTCATGTATCCGTACCTCGACCTATGATATTCGGTGAGGGCTTGAGTATGCTTGAAAATGAGAAAATTGAAAATCGTCATTGGTAAGAAAATCATTTGTGGGAACACGAATTGGATTTATTATTTGAATCCGAGAACGATTTTGCTTTCGAGACTTTTGAAGTCGACGAATGTTTTTAACCAAATGAGGATTTCATGCCTACTTTGGAACAAACCATTCTTGACTTTACCCATTGCATAATAGCTATTGAAAGTGAGGATGAAAATAACGTAATATCTATTTGCAATGAAATGATTTCTTCTTTGGCCCCCAAAGAATAATATTTCATTGAAAATGATATTATTTCATTCGAAACTCAATCTTCATGCGATGATGATTCATCTCATGAGTTTGAATTTCTTTCATCCCCATTTTCATTCTCTGTTATCACACCGTCACAAGTACCCGATGATTCGGTTTCAAACTTAAATGTTTTAAGCCTTTTCGCCGATGAGGAGTAATTTCTCGAGTCGAGCTCCACGATCGCATCTTTGCCTTTGTGTGCGCCACCTCCCATTCTAATTTCAAAATCCTTGGGAGGATATTCTGCTTTTCTCGGTCCCCAAATGTTTTTGTCACCCGTTCAATCCAAATCCCCCATCGTCCCTCCAAAACTTTTAATTGGCGATAGTTCATTTCTTCCGCCTTACACATGCCTTCCGTTGTTCAAACGAAATTCATATTTTTCGGAAGGCATGATTGTATGTGAGGGTACACCGGTTATCCTTCAAAGTCAAATCGTTTTCACGGTGGACCCTCAACTATTTAGACTTCTAGTGTATAGTTAGTGTGAAGCCTAAATAGTAGGTTGTATATAGTTAGCTTTTTATTCTTTTTATCTTTTTCTTTCCTTTTTAATTTAGTCTCGTCTAATTAGTTAACTTTTTGTTATTTGTTTTTTCTTTGCTTGGTATTAACTTGTTTTGTAGATTCTTTGGACTTGGTTCTTAATTCACATTGAGGACAATGTCAAGTTTTAAGTTAGCGGGTGTGGGATATTCTATCCATTTCTTTATTTAGTCCATGTTTTTCCTCACATGTTAGTTACTTAGTATGCTTTTCTTAGAAAAATTAAAAATTTCAAAAAGATTTTCTTTCTTTTTTCTCCTTTATTGGGCGTTTTCCCTTTGTTTCCAATGATAAATTTCAATAATTGCCCGATCCAATAGACAACCCAATGATGCATGTTCTCTATTTTTGAAGTTATTAGACTTTAGTCCTCAATTATTGATATTATGAATAACTTCATGAATTAAACTTTAATCCCATGAGCACATGCACTGTCTTATTTTATTGATTTGGTTTAAGATATTTATAGCTCGGTAATCTTTTGTTGCATTGTATATACTTACACCAAGTAAGCTTTGTACCTTTCATCATTTGTGAGTTTATACACTATTCTTTCCTCTTTAAAAACATTGAATTCTTCGGTAATCTCTTTATTCTTTCATTGATTGTTCATTAATTGAGTTCGTATTTGAAATGTGTTATTTGATCATGATTTTCATACATTGTTTTGACTCAAGAATTGCGTAAACGTTGTGAAATGATCATAGTCCATCTTTGTTATATCACCCATATTTACCTTGACCTCACCTTATATGTTTCCCCTCGTCAACCCCTTTGAGCCTAAATATTAGCCTTTCGTTTCATAACCCCAATCCCATTCCAACTCTAAATTGGAGTTATATACCATATATACACCTTCAATACCTTTTTTTGGAATGTTGCTTGGGATTGAATGATGTTGTTGTGTTGCATTTGCAATTTAGGCATATGAGTGTGAGAAAAGTAAAAACAAGAAAGAAGAGAAAAAGTGATGAAAAAGAGAAAGCAAAAAGCAAAACAAAACATGAGAAAAAGAAGAAAAGAAAAGAAAGATAAAGTTGTAAATATCGTGTATATAGTTCAATAAACTTTGATTACTCTCCTTGATGATATATCTAATGCCTTTTTGGAACTTGTTTTCCAATTTTGATTTTGCCCGCATTTTTCCATTATCCCGAGTTTTCATTCCGAACACTTTGAACCCGTATATACATTCCTTCATTTCGTACCCTAGACAAACCTACATTACAACCCTATTCAAAGCCTATGTGATCTTAAGTGGATGTAATTCAAAGGTTTAAATAGTTTTGATAATCTGTGAAAATGCATTTCGCCTCCTTTAATGAGCGATATCCTTTCATTGAGATTACAGCTTTTCATTTTATATATAGCGTTCTTTACTTGTGACATGTGTGTGACCTAGTTTCCATTTACATTTACTCTTTATGCCCGCGTGTTCTGTGTGTTACCTCCCTGTTTCAAGTGAATTTCATTTGATGAGTGTAATACCTGTGAGGATTGAATGTATGCTTGCTTAAATTTAGTATCCGATTTATATAAGTTTTCTCCAAATCATACTTTGCATGTGCTCGCTCCCCTCCCACATTTTAAGGTTTCAATTCTATGAGGTGCATTCTAAAATGTTAGTGATTTCGGACTTTTGTTTGAATTCGTTCAATTTGCTAATAATGCATATGAAATCCTTTTCGTTATTGTTGGGCTTGTCGCATGTTGGTTTGGGCATATTTTGAGTAAACCATGTGATGTTTGTGGGTATCATCCTAGAAAACCCTCACGAGACGACACTCGTCCACTAGGGTAACCTAGGGGTTTAACAGCTTATTGCATATGATAAATGCAATGGAATCGCTCACGAAAGTGGCCTTATGATTTTATACCATACTTTTGTACTATCTCCTGCTTTTGGTTTACTTGTAGTTCTTGTTGCATCCTATTTCATTGCTAGGGACTAGCAACGTGTAAGTTAGGGGGTGTGATAATATGCAAATATTGCGTATTTCATCCCTCGAACTGAGGCATTTTAGCCCCCTTGAGTATCTTATTCCCTATATTTATGCCCGTTAACCAGACAACCTTGGTTTATATTGTTAACATGCTATATGAGGTATAATTGGGCTTTTATATGTATTTGGATGCTAAGTGTGAAGTTCAGATGCATTCCGCTCGATTTTTGTACACGATCGTACGTTCAAGGGCATTTTAGTCTTTTCATAGCTTGGGCACCTGGCCCAGCATCTACACAGAAGTTGTAGCCCTCCTCGAAAGCTTCACGTGGCCATGAATGGTGCGCGATTCTGATTCAGAATGAAGAAGTTACGATGATTTTAGCGGAGGAGAAAACCAAACACACCAAAACAGCAGGAGCTTGTGACCTGTAGCCATCGATCGATCGATCAAAATCATCGACCGATCGATCCTTCAATTTTTGCCCATCGTGGGAGACATTGGGCTTGATTTTTCACCATCGATCGATCGATCACAAGGGATCGATCGATCGATCCCCTGTTTCCAACTGATATTTTGGTTTTTCTTTTATTTTCTCTTTTCTTTTCTATTTTAATTCCACTTATTATAAATACCAATTTTGTTCTAAATATCAGATATCAATATATATAATTCGTTTTAGGTTAGAATAGCTTAGGGTTTGGGGGATTTGAGAGTTCCTATTCTTCCTCTCTTGGATTGACACCCTTTAGGGTTTGTAATTAGTACTTTCATCTTCCCTTCCATTTAATTTAAGTTGTATTTCCTTTACTTCCATTGTTGTAGTTTAATTTACATGCTTTCTCAATTAGATTTACATGCTTTCTTTCCTTGCTTTCTAGGTAGATTTATCGCGTTTGTTTACCGAATTTTTACCATCCTTTCTTGCTAAATTAGTCTTGGTTGTGCTGAATTGAACTTATTTCAGGTTGACATGTTGCTTTGCTTTGGTGATGGAGTTTATGGGTCTATTTCGGGTGCGTTGTCTTAGTTATTGCGCCTAGGAGATTTAATGGGGCATATCATGTATGTTCCATGCTTACGACCTTGCGTGCGTAATTTTTGGGGTATTTGTTGACGCCAAAATCTTATTAGGATTTTATGCTGATTTAGGGGTGTGACAACCCTTGATTCAATTAACTGTCGAAACGAGACAGATTTGTAATAACTTGTCGACCCATGTAACCATTTTATACTAATTAACTCAGGTGAGGGATATTCGACGCAACCTATAATTTTACTCGCTTTCATTAATCTAGCTTTATTTTCCCACGCCTAGATTACCTTTTCCCTTTTATGCATCTTTTCATTTTTAGTTTGTAATCACCTTTTCACTTTTATTTAGGAGTATTAAATCCTATAAATTCTAGCAACTCGTCTCTGTGATTTTCGATACCCGACTTATCGCTATACTTGTATCCCAAGTGTAGTTGTAATTTAGGTTTTTTTGTATTATCGCGGTGAAACGAAAACAATGATTGTGTCCTTACACGAGCACACCTTTCACGCGTTAGTTAAAATGGCGCCGTTGCCGGGGATGAGTTTATTTTAGGATTTATTTGATTTAGTATTTCGTAGTATTTTCTTTCTATTTATATTATTTGCTAATATTTTTGCAGGACTTCCACATTTGAGCACCTAGAAAAGCTTGAATTTCTTGCGCACGCATATTTTTGTGGAATTCGTCATTCCGAGCCATTTTTGGGGTAAGCATGTCTTAATCCAATTATTTCGGTAATCATTATGATAATTCTCAAAATTCTCGCAAACCTTTGACTTTTGGTCAATACTTAGAATCCCAAAAAATTGCAACATCTAAATTGACTTTGGGCGAGTATTACAAAAGACAAGCTTTGGAGTGCGTCTATTTTGAGGACGATGATAATGATTTTGGGCCTTTACCTCCTTATAATAGGAGTTTTGAAACAAATTGCAATAGTTTTCAAAATTTCTATTATAATGAGTTTTCGTTTAAGTCCGATGGTAATTTTCAAAGTTCCCATTTCAAGTATCCGCACCTCGACCTATGACATTCGGTGAGGGCTTGAGTATGCTTGAAAATGAGAAAATTGAAAATAGTTATCCGCGTGGACGTAGTCCGGGTTTAGGCCGAACCACGTTAAATTCGCTGTCATTTATTTTTTCGCACTTTATTTGCTTATTTATTTGTGCTTGCGTTAATTTATATTTTTCATCACATAAATTTACAAATATATTAATTTCGAAAATTGGTAAATTTATTTTAAGGTCAAAATAATTATTTTCAATTTAATTAATTTATTTCAGAATATTAATTTTCTTATTAAATACAAAAATTAATTTAAATATTTATTGGGTATTAAAAACTACATTTTAACTTGTTTAAATATTGGGCATATTTATTTGACATTCTTGGTTATAATCATTAAAGATTTATTAATCTGAAAATTTAATCAAGTGACTTAAATTTAATATTATTCTGAAACTTAAATTTAACCCCAAAAGTTTGCAATACTCAATTCACCCCCCTCTTGAGTGTGATCTGGGTAACAATTGGTATCAGAGCAAGTGCTCTTCTCATTTTTTGGATTTAGCAATCTTAGAGTTAAAGATCATGGCATACTTTTCTGCGCTTATTTTAAATGCGGCACTCTACATTTTTATTATTTGTATGCTAAAGTGTTTGATCTCTTGTAGCTACTCATTATTTCATTGTGTGAAGAGAAAATGAATAAACTGTAAACCTTACGTTTCAAAGTTTATTTTAAAGAAATACTTCACTGAAAGCCTGCATATTGAAGCAGAAAATGGAGATATGTGCAATCCTTGCTTATTTGCTCACATTGAAAACTCAAGCAGTAAGAAAAAAAATGTTCATTGTTTGATGGCCAATAAAAATGAGGAGGTACAATCTAACCCTAGCTTAAGGGATGATGAATCCTACTCTACCCATAATTCAAATAATGATGATATTGTTGATAACTATGATAAATTGCAAGATGCATTTAATGAGACGTATGAAAAATATGAAAATATTGGAAAAAAAATTGTTACACTTAAAAAGTTTCATTCATTATTTTCAACTAAATATGATTCTATGTCCAATGATTTTGATGATTTGAAATTAGAAAATGAATATTTGAAAAATAAAATTAAATCTTTGAAAAATGAAAAATATGTTAGTGTCCATAACCCTATTGAATTTGAATATAGTGAGTTGAAAAAGAAAATTTATTATTTAAAGAAATCCATAGACACATTTACAAAAGGAGATGATTATTTTCATAAAATTGTGGAAAATCAAAGAATTCGGTTTAATAATAATGGTATAGGATATGATGAAGAAAATAAAAAAAAGAATTATTTCAATTTATTTAAAAATGATGCCTCATGTAGTCATTCTAACTCTTTATGCACATATTTGTAACACCCCGCCTTCCCGGGGAGAGCGAACGGAGCGCCACTCATCGATAAAATTAAGCTAATCCACAATCACAAGGTATAGAGCATCTAAATCCCACAACAACAAGAGATGAAACCACTAATCTCAAATCTCTTCAAATAAATACAACAAATCTCTCGAATTAAATACAACATCTAACTCGAAATAAAATAAATTCCAATGCTATATACATCAAAATAAATAAATACAAGTCTTCTCAAATGTATTAAAAATTCTCCCAAAATATCCAAGATAAAATCAATCTCCAATAATCCATAGCGCCCAAATCCACACTAACCTGCCACTAAAAGAAAATATGGGGAAGTACACAATACGGCAGGAAAGATGCTCAACAAATATATGTTAGCGATGAATAAAGCGTAACAACACGAGTACGAATATTCAAATCAAAATGCAAACCTCAATAGCATTTAATCATTATAATTTCTCAACAACACTTTAACCGGGTCACCAGGCTTCACCCCATCCGCATATGCTTTATCAAGACATAGCCCGGGAAGGAGGAATTTTGGCGGGTTCCCAACCTCCGTGCCATATTAAAATCTCATGACAACGTGCTCAATAACAACATGAATAATACCACCTGAATCAAAATAATTTGAACAATTATTTTCCAGATTTCAATGAATTTATCAATTCAAATATGAGTTCAATTAATAAGAATTCAAAGAGAATGACACTCGCGAGATTTAAGGAGCATATTGTGTAAAACCCCATACCTTAAAATTATTGCATGAATCGCCACATAAAAATCATCCTCAAAATCTGATCACGCCATCACGTTCCTCTCGCGAAAATAATCAAATCATGTTCTAGCCCCAACACGAGATAACACTAAATAGTCCTATTTTAAAAACTCAGAAAAATCAGCTCCAAAAATTATTCAAATCGCTGATTCGACTTCAGATTTGGATTCTAGATGAAAAATTGGGTCAGGTATATGTTTTGAGTTTTTCTCAAATCTCATTCGAATGCACTAAAAAAGAAGATCTAAACATTCCAAATGGCTCTTCCCATTCCACTCGTTTTTGCCTCTTTTGATTTCGTTTTTGGCCTCTCTTTTTCACCTCCCTTTCCTTATAATCACCCATAATATTCCTTATATAGTCTCTCTCTCAAACCCTAGCTTGGAGACTAAGCTAACACATATTACCATATTACCCTTTAATTTAAAATTATCAACTTTACATATTTAAACCGTTACAAAATGTCCAAAAGCCAATTAAATTTGAATTTAAATATTCGATTGATTTCAAATAAAAATAAATATAATATCCATATCCCGATTAAAAAAATACTAATATTATTAAAGTTATATACCATATTCGTAAATAAAGCCCTTAAAATTACGGGTTATTACAATATTATGGTAGACATACACATTATTCCAAATTTTGCCAGTTTAGAAAAAGTAAGTACAAGAATACTAAATTAGCTTCGATTCCTAAAGAAACAATTATGTTTGCTAACCCTTATCAACCACACACATATTGGGTTCCAAAAGATAAAATTTTTAGGTGCAAAACCTGTATCGGTATTTGAACAAAAATTTAGGAGAATAGAATTAGTATTAGATTTTTTTTCATTAATTAATGAATATTGTGTTTTCATTTTTTTTTTTTTGCTTTAAGTAAAAGCATATGGCTCATAATATTTTTAAAAAATACATTTTGTTGAATAATCTATTTTGAATATGATAAAATTGACATTTATGATAATATGATATTATGTCATTATTGATCTTGATGATTATCTTTTATTATGACTATACTTGAATTTTTGATAAGAAAATGAATTCTGAAATTTGCTCTTCAATAATGCTTTATTGACCTAACACCTTCTTGGATGGAAAAGAGAAAATATTAAAAGTCGTGTAGGTTGCATGTTGGGATGAAATGTGGATTTTCAAAGCATATAATTTGACAACGTTACAAATTTCAAGTATCATTGCATAATGTTGGAAGTACCTCACTTGAAGAAATTTTCATGGATATATCATTTATATTGGTAAGGTGGTAAGAAAACACCTATCTTGAATATTGAATTTCATATCTTTTGATTCTTGATGATTTACTTTATGATCTTAATTGATATATTTCCATGCATAGAATATTTGTTAATGTATGTGGGTACCCGAATTTACCATTATGGGCCTGGACGAGTAGCCTAGTAAGAACGGCCCAAAGTCCAGACCCCCCACCTTAATTAAATACATTTATGACTTAGTCTTCTCCAAGAATCTCATATAGAGATATTCCAGGAGAGAAAAATGGACGGGGGGGGGGGGGGGGGGGGAGTCCAAAACCCCACTCCCCGAAGACAAAACATGAATAAAATAAACCCTAAGCCTGGGGCAAGAGGCACGCACTGTATTCTCTGTAAACGCTCCCTGGAGTATATAGAAATAATACTGACTGCACCACCGTGGATGTAGGCATTTTTACTGAACCAAGTACAATACTGTGTTGTGTGATAGGCATTTTATATTCTTTATTTTCCTTGGTGATTACGTTTTTCTCATTTATTTGTGTTGAACATAATTGTCACCAAAATTGGCGCCGTCTGTGGGAACATCTGTCTTCCCTGAGAAATCCCCCACCAACAAAGAAGTTTGAAATGTTTGGTCATAGCAGTAATGCTCCTCAGGCAGGATATATCTAAGAACATCCTGCTCCTCGCAGGATTAGATCTGAAGTTCGATGTTCAGATCAGAGGGCTCGCCCAGAGAGGCCAGCTTTAGAGGAAAGCCAAGGGCCAGCGAGGTCCACGCAAATTTCCAGACTGATTGATGCCTATAAGGCAAGGCTCCAAGAGCAAAGGGAGTCCGCTCGTAAGCAAGAGGCTGAGAATGCTCCCCTTAAAAGGAAATTAGAAAGGATGGAGAAAGAGCTCCATCGCAGCACTAGGCGACGTCCATACCGCACTCCTAGCCCTCAGGCGAGCAAGTCTTGCAGCCGAGGAAGGAGCCCAAGGCGTGGATCCCAAAAGTGTGAGAAGCACGAGTTAAGCGATGACTCTCTCGAGCACCAGCGACCGGCTTGCCGTTATAGGAGCCCAACTTACAGAAATGAGAACATACAAAATTTGGTCCGGAGGGAGATGGACCAACACCCGGCACACTGCGGCACAAGATCGACCAGGGAGCTTGCTAGACGAGCTCTCAAGACCCAAATGAAATCCCCTTTCTCAAGGGAGATAGAAGAAGAGGAAGCCCCCAAGAAATTTGCTATTCTAAGATTCAAGATTTATGATGGAAAAACTGATCCCATTGATCACGTTAGGCAGTACAGGCAAGCCATGACTCTCTGGAACCACTGGGATGCACTGATGTGCAGGATTTTTCCCTCGAGACTGTATGACGTAGCGCAGAAATGGTTCAAGAGGCTCCCTCACAGGTTTATCAGGAGCTATGAGTCCCTGGACGATCTCTTTACGGCCCGCTTCATTACTAGTAGCTCCCATCCCAAAAGGATGGATGCTTTACTAATAATGGAAAAAACGCCTCAAGAGAGCCTCCGAGACTACGCGAAGAGGTACTGGGAGTTGTTCAATGAGGTCGAGGACTGCTCGGAGCAGGTAGCAGTGGCTTATTTCAAAATTGGGCTACCCAGCTCTTGCCTTCTGCACCAATCCCTGACGAAGAAAGAGGCCACGACCATCGACGACCTGATGGCTCGCATCGAGAAGTACGCCAAAATGGAGGATGTGACCCGCCTCAGCACAGGGGAAAATAGTCGAACTAAGATCGCTGCCAAAGGCAATGAAAAAGTTGAGAACCAGAAGAAAGGACGCAAGAATGGCTCCAAGAACGGAGGCAGGAACGATGTTTCAAAAGCATTTCAGGCAGTCAACACTGTCTTCAAAGAACCAATTTATAAGATTCTGGCGAAGATCAAAGACGAGCCATTTATTAAGTGGCCCAGAAACATGGGAGGAGATCCCTCAAAGAGAAACAACGTGCTGAGATGCGCTTTTTATAAAGAGGGAGGACATAAGACTGAGCATTGCAAATATCTTAAGTCTCACCTCGAAGAACTGGCCAGTCTGGGCACCAGAACGAGTTTGTGGAGAAGAAGGCAGAGAAATTTGCTGCCAATGGAGAAACAAGACCTGACAACATACTCGAAGATGATGCTGGCCATGAATTCGAGGTAATTCATAGAGCATATGATATGAAGTAGATCCAGGGGAACTTAGCTCGGATGGAGGTAAAAATGCTTACAGCAGTAATGCAAGCTTTTCAAATTGATCAAGCAAAGACACAATCAGGAAAGCGTCGGTGAGTAGATGACGTCGACTACAGTAAACGTATCGTGTTCACAGATGAAGATCTGGTGGGAGTAAGAACCCCACAACATGATGCCTTGATCATTACGCTCAGGATTGCCAACTATGACGTCGATAAGTTGCTCGTCGACCAAGGAAGCTCATCCGAGGTAATGTATCTCGACTTGTTCAGAAAATTGAACTTGAGCGTCGCTGACCTAAAGGAGGCCACTATCCCTCTAGTTGGCTTCGCTAGAAAAGTGACTATCCCACTGGGAAAGATTGTGCTACCGATAAGGGCAGGAAGTATCTCCAAGATGATTGAGTTTCTGGTTGTCGACATTGACTCGCCATACCAAGCTATCCTCGGCAGAGGATGACTACATATGATGAAGGCAATCCCCTCAACCTACCATCAGAAACTCAAGTATGTGACTGAGCGAGGAGTAATGGAGATCCATAGAGATCAAGCGATGGCAAGAAGGTGCTTCATAGCGGCCATCCGTCCAAAACTAGAGAAGAGAGCCGAAAGGTCAAATAAGAAGATTGAGGAACGAGAAGGTCTGATACCTTCAAAATAGCAGTTAAGGTACGAAAGACCCGGAGTGGAAGAGACCAGGATCCTCCCCTCTAAGCAGGTCATCGAAAACCTGGAGGAAGTTACAGCTGGCAGTAGCGGAAAGGACATGGTATTCTTGATTGGAGATTCCCTCACAGATCAAGAAAAGAAAGAGTTGACGATTCTACTGAGAAGCAACATGGAAGTTTTTGCATGGGAACTATACGAGATGCCTGTAATTGATTCCACTGTGGTTTATCACCGGTTGCATGTTGACCCCAATTTCAAACCTATCATGCAGAATGCATGACGAACTGCGCCGGAGAAGGAAAAAGCCGTAGAAAAAGAAGTTGAGAAATTGTTGGATGCAGGATCCATTCGGGAGGTTTAATTCCCTAAATGGTTATCCAACCCAGTAGTAGTTCCAAAGAATAACGAGAAATGGAGAGTCTGCATTGACTTCACTGACCTTAACAGGGCTTGCCCTAAGGACAGTTTCCCTCTCCCAAAAATTGACCAATTAGTGGACGCTACAGCAGCTCACGAAAGAATGAGTTTTCTGGATGCATATTCGGGGTATCATCAGATCCCTCTATATGCGCCAGACCAGGACAAGACAACATTCATCACCACCGTCGGATTATACTGTTACAAAGTCATGCCCTTCGAGCTTATAAATGCAAGGGCAACCTACCAGCGACTGGTCACCAAGATGTTCAAAGACCAAATGGGAGACACCATGGAAGTCTACATCGACGATATGCTCGTCAAGAGCAGGAACAAATAAGACCACCTCTCAGACCTATCGATAACCTTCAAAATCCTCAGGAAATACCGAATGAAGCTCAACGCGAGAAAGTGTTCTTTCGGTGTCCAGTCAGGGAAATTTCTTGGGTACTTGGTCAGTAAGAGAGGCATCGAGGCTAACCCGGACCAGATCGACGCAATCAACAGGGTACAGACCCCTCGCACAATATGAGACATATAAAAGCTCACCAGCATGCTCGCTGCCTTGAACCGTTTCATCTCGAAGTCCTCTGAGAAATGTAAACCATTCTTCCAGCTCTTGAAGGGAAACAAGATAGTAGAATGGAATCAAGATTGCTCGCAAGCATTGAACGAGCTTAAGGATTACCTTAGCTCACCACCCCTGCTCGTCATACCTTAAGAAAGAGATTCCTTGTACTTATACCTCACCTTTTCCAACCACGCCGTGAGTTCTGCGCTGATGTGCGGGAAAGCAGGAATCCAACACCCAGTTTATTACGCGAGAAATACCTTATTAGAGGCTGAGCAGAGGTACCTACCACTAGAGAAGCTTGCCTTTGCACTTGTAGTAGCGTCAAGGAAGTTGAAGCACTACTTTAAAGCTCACACCATCATTGTCCTTACATCTCACCCCCTTAAAGAAATCCTGAGGAAAACGGATTTGTCAGACAAACTGACTAAATGGTCAATCGAGCTCGGACGATTTGACATCTAATTTTAACCAAGGAATGCAATCAAGGGACAAGTCCTTGCTAATTTCATAACTCAATTCACAGGCGAGCATCCTCTAGACCAACTTCAACCCATGAAGCAAGGAGAGAACCATGCAACATAGGGAGTTTGGCAATTATTTATTGATGGAGCCTCCAACTCAAAGGGGGCAGGAGTGGGCATCGTGCTTGTTACTCCAGAAGACACAATTCTCGAACAGGGAATCAGGCTTAGATTTGAAGCCTCCAATAATGAGGCAGAATATGAAGATTTGATAGTCAGCCTCTAAAAGGCACACACTTTAGGGGCGAAGCAGTTACAGGTGCTCGATAACTCATAATTAGTCTCCAATCAGATAAGTGGGGACTACAATGCAAAAGATGAAAGAATGGCAGCCTATATCGCCTTGGCGAAGAGGCTAATGGCCAGCTTCGAGGAAGTCAGCGTCCAATAATTTCCCACAGGACAAAACAACTATGATGACGCCCTGGCAGCCCTGACTTCAGCAATCAATTTCGATGTAAAAAGAACGATCCCCATTGACTTCCTCACTCACCGAGAATCAACCAAAGCGATGAGCTACCTGGCACGGAACATGTACTCCAGATTGAGTCAGCACCCAGTTGGATGGACCCTTTAAGGGAATATTTGAAGGATGGCGCACTTCAAAGTGATAGTAAGATCGCTCATCAGATAAGAGTCAAAGATGATCGCTTTCACTTATCTCCTGAGGGCAAGATGTAAAAGAGATCATTCTCCGACCCTTACCTACAATGTGTTCACCCGAGGGATGTCGAAAAAATTCTACACGAGCTCCATGAAGGAATCTATGGAAGCCATATTGGAGGAAGATCACTAGCTTTTCGATCTGTGAAGGAAGGCTACTGGTGGCCATACATGCAAAAGTATTCGATAGTGTACGCTCGAACGTGCAAGAAATATCAACTACACGCCCCTATGGTTCATCAACCTGCCAGGGATCTAAGATCACTCACCAGCCCCTGGCTTTTCGCCCATTGGGGAATGGACATCGTAGGTTCACTCTTTACTGCCGTCGGCAACTGCAAGTATCTATTGGTCACAACAGATTACTTTACCAAATGGATTGAGGTAGAGCCACTAGCAAACATTCGAGATGCAGATATGATGAGATTCATATGGAAAAAATAATTACGCATTTTGGAATTCCCAGAACCATCATCAATGATAACGGAACATAGTTTAAGATTGTCCCTTTCCAGAACTTCTGCAATGAACACGAGATCAAGCATTATTTCAGCTTGGTGGTGTTCCTCAGAGCAACGGTCAAGCCGAGGCTTCCAACAAAATAGTGATCGATGGGTTAAAAAACGATTAGAGCAAGCCAAAGGCGCATGGGTGAACGAACTGCCGCATATTCTGTGGGCTTACTGCACTACCCCACGTCGGGCAATGGGGGAAACCCCATTTTCACTAACATATGGAATGGAAGCGGTCATCCCATTAGAAGCAGGCATACCAACTATGAGGTCCACCCTTGTCGACTAAGGCCAGAATGATGCAGCATTGCTCGCTGAACTCGACCTAGCCGATGAACGCAGAGAACTTGCCTTAGTGAAATTAGCAAGCTATTAGCAACAGCTCACAAAACACTATAACAAGAAGGTCAATCCAAGGGCATTCCAAGTTGGTGACTATGTCCTAAGGAAAGTCATTGGCAGTGTAGTAAAACCATCATATGGCAAGTTGGGGCCGAACTGGGATGTACCATTCAAGATAAAAAGAGATGATCTGCAAGGAGCCTATCACTTAGAAATGCTGGAGGGCAGAGAGATACCCCGAGCATGGAATGCGACAAATCTTAAGAAATTCTATTTGTAATTTTTTCTATTTCTAGTTTTTTCTTTCACTTTTTACCAGATTTATGAAAATGGCAGCTCATTTACTTGTAATTAATAAAAGTTATTTGGCAGTTGCATTCTATGAGGTGTCAGTTAACTAACATATGAACTTTATAACTTGCACACCCTTTCCAAGTGACAGGAACACTACTCAGTACGCGATAGCAGGGAAAACACCCTCCTCAAGTTTTCATTATGAAGCACGAACAACCTCTTAGCATTGCCCCTGGAAATATATGAAGCCCTACAGGAGATCCTTAGGCAATTCGACCACGTCAAATTGGTTGCCAAACAATGTTTGGTTAACAAAAACCTCATCGGATAAAGTATCCAACACCAGGTGTGTCCTCGCCAATTGCCACACTTAGGCCTAAGGGAGTGTGACGACACGACCTAAAAGGTAAAGTAAGGCAGAATGGTATCTCATAAGCATACTGGACTGGAGGGACACTTACTTGACAATGCGAACTTACCAATTTAGTCGGCCAAGAGAGGCCCAAGATTATTAAGCAAAGAATAAATGATGTAAAAAATATAGAACACTTTTTTAGTCGACGAGTTAGCCCAAAACATAAATTTTATATTACTTCATCACATTTACAACAAAAATATACAACCCATGTGCAATCGGCGAGATCGCCCAAAACATCAATATTACATTGCTTCATTACATATGTATACAAAGTTACAACTGGTAAAATCTTAATGAGGCTAAGGCCTCTGAACAAGATAATCAACCACTTGTGCTCTTCGACCGTCATCCGGATGAGGAGTTAATTCCTCCTCGACCTCATTCGCATCTGACTCCAATAGCTGTCGAGGGATGGCATCGATAGGGATCCACTGATCATCCCGCCTAAAGGGGTTAGGCCTTTAAGTGGAAGAAGAAATCTCGTGATGATACCAGAGTATTGAGTTCCTTAGAACTTGCAGCTCCCTTAGGGCACTCAACCATCCCCTGATAAAGGTGAGCACTTCAAACTCTGTCAGCCTCATCGGAGCATCTACCCAACCTTGCTCGTAACCATTAGCCCATACTCGCCGAGGTCCTCTCTTAAATAGATGCCTCAGTCGTGTGACATCCCTTTGAAGCCCAACAACAATCACATATGCTCGACGGACATCTTCACGAAGCTCATCCATTTCCCTAGCTGAGCTTCTTATATTTGTACCAGCTCGCAGAACTGTCGATGGGGTAGAACCTCGCAGCATCGGAGGAACATCGCTTGGTCCTATGCTAGCTCGTGATGAGGAAGAACCCCTTAAATACGAGGCGTAGTGCTTGGCGCATGCTCCCCGAGGCACAACACTTCCCTTCTCAAGGACTCATTTTCCTATTACAAAACTTCTCCGAATTGGTTAATCTCAGTAGCATCGAGGAGTCTTGCTCTCAGAGTATTCACTCCCTCTTGAACAGAAGCTCCACTTCTTCCATCTCCTGAAGCCTGTCTTTCAGTTTAACAACGAGCTCTGTCTGCTCTATGAAACGCTTATTCCTCAATCGCAGTGATTTGCATATTCTTACGAAGGTATGACGAACTTGAGGACTCACATCAGGACCAAGAATTCTTCCCAATTGAGAAGTGGCTGGTATATAGTCATCTACATCAATCGACTACAGGCCATAAAAGAGCAGTAAAGGATAAAATGAATCAGTACACTGAGGGAAAAATTCTTTTCATTTCATTAGTACATAAAGGATCAGAGTACATTGAGAAAAAAAGGAACATTAAAAATAAAAATACAAAAGCAATCCTAAGAATAGATTAGCTGGCGACCTCGGGCTGTTCAGAAGAAGTTGGCTGCTTCCCATTGTCAGTAACAGTGGAAGCATCTCCCTCAGTAGGGACAACTTCTGTCGCCTGAGTAGGAAGGGCATCAACAGGAGCTGACTGGGAAGTAGGGTCAACACCTTTGATGGCTGGGGCAGGAGCTTCATCTACGATAGGCTTTGGGCCTGGATCGTGCTCATCGAACAAGGGAGAGGCGACATCCACCCCGGCAGCTAAGAGGGCCTTGTTCCAGCCCTTGTTGAAGTTTAGATGGATGATGTAGCCTATCTGAACCTCAGCATCTTCATATGCGGCAGCCCACCCGAAGTATATGAATCTTCTTTAATGGTGGCTGCCTCAGACTCCTTCTCCTTCAGTTTCTCAGTCAGCACCTTATTCTCCTCCACTATCGCTAGCTTTCTCGAGCAGACCAAATTATAGGCCTACCGCAGCTCGCTTAGTTCTTTGATCGCTGCCTCCCTCTCTCGATTGGCTTTAATAAGGGATAGATCATGAGACGTCTGAGCAGCATCAACGGCCTTTAAGCTAGCCTCGAGCTCGGTACTCTTCACTTTTAGAGAAACATTTTGCTTCTCCAACTCACCATTATTATTAACCAACTCATCGCAAGAGTGATAGAGCACGCCAAAGTCAGTTATGAACTACAAGTAAAGAAAGGCATTAGAAGGGAGAAACAAACAGGATTTTACAAGTATCAGAAAAGAGAAACAGACTTACCAAGGCTAGCCTCTGACTCGCTTGCAAGGATAACTGGTCAGTCCCCATTGCCCTTTGGCGATCAGCAAGAAGGATTGCTCTCTTGAGCAGCCCGGGGGCTAGTTGAGGAGAAATGGCAACCGAGGCCCCCTCTGGCAATGCAGACACATGCACTAAGGCCTACCCAGCCTTTATCCTCGCTTCCATTCTCCTTTTCTCCTCCTCCCTCTCCTTCTCCTTATCCACCCTCTTCCTCTCCTCAACCTTCTTTCTCTCTTCAATTTTCTTCTTCTCCTCTTCCCTCTTCCCCTCTATCTCTCTCAACTTCTCTTCTTCTTTTCTTTTCTTCTCCTGCTCCTGAGTAGCAGACTGAGAACCAGTGGCAACAGCCCCACTACTGGATTTTTACTTCTTCTACCTCTGAGCGAGAAGCACATCCTCCTCCTCATCATCATCACGGATCAAGTTTCTCCTAGTGGGAACCATTTCCTCGCTAGAACTGCTGGATGTACTTGAAGACTCCTGGTCCTCAGAAACCTCTTCTGAGCTGGAAGAATTGTCACTGCTAGATCTCTCCTCACCAGAACCACCTTCAGCACCTCTTCTGATATCACTCTCATAACTGCTCTCTTCCTCGTCCAACTGAATGGGATCGGCAACAGCTTCTTCAAAAGTATCTAAGTCAGGAATGCTATCCATGGGCTTTGCAATGAAACATGACCCAATGTTCTTGTACTTGAGCAGGAAAGTAGCAGACTGAGGATGTTCACCGTCAGCCAAAGATTCCCTGATATTCCAAGCCTTGATCAGCTCAGAAGCTCGAACCTCGCTAAGGGCAAGTTCCAAGTTCTTTGACCTCGCTAAAAAGAAAATAGGAAAGTGTCAGAAGAATCACATATTAATAAGGAGATCGAAAGAACAGAGCAAAGACTACCTATATATTCTTCCCCATAAAAGGGAACAGTGAATCTATCAGACCTCGCCCCCTCAGTCTGGGGGGAGAACTGCCAATTCCTAGCAAGAAAGCCGTCTTGCTAGTAGTCCTTATGGGAATCATGTAAATTTACTACCAATACCTTATCAGGACTCCTGGCCTTGAGGTGGAGAAGACCTGAACTCGCTCGAGAGAAGGAATAACAAAAACAAACTTCAGCGAGACCCAATTTAGTGCCATAAAGTCGATTTATTCTATGGACACCATTGACTATCTTCCAGACATTGGGCGAACACTGTGCAGGGACAATGTTAAAGTAACCAAAGAAATGCAGGAACAAATTATTTGGAGGAAAAGTAAGCCCCCCTTGGGAAAGCAACAGAATATGAATCCAATGAGCTCCCTGTATCTCTCTAACATTCTTAGGGAGAGAGGCACACTCAATCTCTACGCACTCTAGGATATTATAAAATTTCCTAAACTCTAACACCGATCTATTACCTATCTTTGTTATTTGTAAACCCTAAATTAAAAATTCAAAAAAAACTCAACAGAAAGCACAAAGAGAGAGAGAAAAGAGGACTTACGAGATGAAAGTTTGACTTGGACGATGCAAGATCACAAGCCCAGGTGACGAGGGATATTGAAAGCGAAGAAAATGAAGGCCTGGAGAAGAGGGCACAATAGCTAAAGTTCGGAGAAGATGAGAGAACACTAAGAAGTTTGAAACGACAACTATGAAACGCTGCTCCAAATAACTTCCCAATCATCGCGCACAGGACACGAAGCAACTGCAGCCTAAATCAGCTCTCAACTTTGGGAAGAGCTGCACGATTTACAAAAAAGAGCCATTATGACAAATTATTTAAATTTGTTGAGCCCAAATTGTGGCCCAACAACTTTAAGGGCAATTGTGGGTACCCGGACGAGTAGCCTAGTAAGAACGGCCCAAAGTCCGAACCCCCCACCTTAATTAAATACATCTATGACTTAGTCTTCTCCTAAAATCTCATATAGAGATATTCCAGGAGAGAAAAATGGACGTGGGGGAGTCCAACACCCCCACTCCCCGAAGATAAACATGTATAAAATAAACCTTAAGCATGGGCAAGAGGCACGCACTGCATTCTCTATAAACACTCCCTGGAGTATATAGAAATAATACTGACTGCACCACCGTGGACGTAGGCATTCTTGCTGAACCACGTACATTACTGTGTTGTGTGATAAGAAAATTATATTCTTTATTTTCCTTGGTGATTACGCTTTTCTCATCTATTTGTGTTGAACATAATTGTCACCACAATGTATATGAGCTTGTTGTTGATAATTTTGTCTTCACATGTAAATTTGTATATTTTACCCTTGATGATTTTATGTTGTATGATACATGCACTTGATTTTGAGAATAAATTTTTTAGATGAAAATTCATAATTTTTTTTGTGTTAAATCAAGACATATACTTGTTAATAATATTGGATTAAATTTGTGACATTCTTAAATATTGATCCGAAACGAAAATGTTCTTGTAAATATGCTAGTCATATGTGCTACTTGGTGATTTTATGACATGAATTTATTGATTTTGGTGGTATGAACATATTAATCTTTGTGAGCTAGATTTATGAGATGCTACATGATTTGTGCCATTATTTGAATATTAGTGACATTCGTGAAGAATATAATTTTTGATTAAAAAAAACTAAGGTTTGTTCTATTTGTGCTTGATTTAAAAAAAAATCGTATTTTCATTACTTGAAAATTGATTTACTGACTTTTATGAAAAATATTGTTGTTGAAAGAAATTAACACTTGAGATATTTGTGCTTAATTGAAAACCACATGATTATTGAATTTAAAGATTTGTGAATATATCGAGACTTGTCTAAAATAATTTTTATGGTAGCAAATATTGATAGTATTTTTGTCTCATGAGAAAGATGCACCATATTTATTATATGCATGCGTCTATTGGTATCCCTTAGAGGGAGATAAATATTTATTCTAATTTATGACATCATTTTGTGATTGTATTGTGAAAATTATATATATCAATATAATATGTGTAACTCGTGCATTATGCTTCATTGAAATATTCTTTTCATTGAGTTGTGAAATATCTTAATGTTGTGTGCCCAAAATTTTATATCATGATGATTTTTACAATAATTGAAATTTATGAGATCAGTGGGCTTATTGTGAAAATTTATATGTTGACATCATAAGGTTTTATCTTACATTATTGAGAGAAGATTATTTGTGCAAAATGATTACATCTCTCATTTTTGCATTAGACTCATGTTATGTGCTTATCCAAAATGATTTAAGAAAATTGAGTAATGTGTGTTCCGTGAAGAGTATTCATTCATATATTTCTTGATGACTATGCATTATTTGATGATACTCATGCTTATTCAAAACTCAAATACTTGCATTTGCGAACTTTCTGTCAAAGGGGATAAAGAATTATGATGATAATTTGAGCTTATTGATATTGAAAATTTCATGATGCTTATACATGCCTCTTGTGACTTATATTTGAACCTTGTTCTTATATTATTTTTTTATAGGGGGAGCTTCCTTTTATGAAAAATCTTGTGACTTATATTCCCGTTGACACTCGATTTATTTGAAAAAGATTTTTGATAATGTCAACGGGGGAGAAATATGTATGATTCACCTGTTATATGCTTAAATTATTCATTTTTTGGTATCAGTGTGAATCATTGTTTGCCATCATTAAAAAGGGAAAGATTGTTGAATGTAATTGTAATTAAACTCGATTTATTTAAATTAAATATTATTAATTAATGTTAACTACATTTTTAATTTAATATTATATATTGATTTTGATGATTCCAAACGTATACATATTTAAGTTTTTTAATAATTCATTTATAATAATAATTATAATTTTTTTTATATCTTATGTGTTTATATTATATACATATGCATATAAGTTTTCTTTTTTATACAATATGTAATTTATAATATTACTTTTTAATTGAATATATATATATATATATATATATATACACAATACTTTATTATTGTATAGTTTACATCTTCGTAAACTTTGTACATACATTTAACTTACTATTTTCTAAGAACTTATAATTTATATTTTAAAACATATATCTAACACTTAAATTTATATATATAGTTTTTTTTATATATCCATTTATTATATATATTTTATTATATTTATGTATTACATAAAAGTGTTAACAAATATAATATTTTATGTTTTTATACTATGTATATATTGTTTTAGTATAAAAGGTATATTTCTTAAGATTTATGTATATATAATATACTAACTTTATTTTATGTATATATATACATATAATATGCTTACATGTTAAGATTCCTTTTGTTTTTGTTGTCTATTTTATGCTAGTCACGTGATGTTGTAGTTGTGAATTACCAAAGGACAATATATGTGCAAAAAATGCACCCACATTCATAATAGTTTATTATATAATCTTAGGAGTGATGAAAATTAAAATGGTATTGCAATACCTGTAGAGAATATGAAATGAGTCAGGAAGTTTAGTTGGGTCAATAAAAATAGGCAGTATATATATATATATATTGTATTTGTTTGTACTTAAGCTACATGAGATTTGTCCCATCCATAGCAGATTTCTTCGGGATACACGTGCTCTCTTTCTTGCCCCATTCTTCTCAAATCTTTTGACCTCACGCATTATCTTGTAGGACATATTTTCTTACATCATTTTTGTTTCACTAATGTGTCTACTTTTCTTGTTGACAGATGATATCTTTTATTGTTGGCCACACATTTCCTCTCGCATGGTTTATATTATATAAGATTCAATTTTTTTATACACTATATAATAATATATATTAGATAATGTTTTATTTATATAAAAAATAATTTTTTTTACTGAAAGCATATATTAATTTTTTTTATTCCACTTTTTTTTAATGAAAGAAGAAAACACAGGTATGTATTTGATATATATATCCGGTCAAAAGCAATAGAAATGAATTGATAAAATTTTAGTTCCAATTTTCTCTTCCAACTATACAACTGTCATGGACAGTTCATTTTT
Organism: Sambucus nigra; assembly: GCA_949130495.1. Lineage (NCBI taxonomy): Eukaryota > Viridiplantae > Streptophyta > Magnoliopsida > Dipsacales > Adoxaceae > Sambucus > Sambucus nigra. The sequence continues at coordinate 314,953,402 of OX422215.1, read as the reverse complement.
TTTATACTATATTTTTATATGGGTGCTCTCACTTATGTTATATTATATATATTAGGCCACACCTGTTCCTCTCCCCTCTCTCTCTCTCTCTATATATATATATATATATATATATATATATATATATATATATATATATATATATACCCACATTATATAATACTTTTGATTTGTTATATGACCCACGCTTACTTACCGGCTTTAACTAAGCAAGATTTTTTTTGCCATGTGTTTTTCGTTCAGCCACATCTTTGTTTTGTTCACAATTCTTTAAGGTGTTCAATATTCTGCCATGGACGAAATTAACTCTAGTAACCTAAATAAGCCTTTCAAATATGAAGGCACTCATTTTAAACGTTGGAGCAAAAAATTGCTATTTTATTTAACTACGAAAAAAGTCGCATCATGTGTTCAATTTGACAAACCCGTAGTAAATAATCCACCTACTGTTGAGGAAAGCAAAATAATTAGAACTTGGGAGGAAAATGATTTTTTGTGCAAGAACTACATTATGAATGCTCTAAGTGACGAACTTTATGACTATTATGCCAATTATAAAACTGCGAAAGATGTTTGGGTTGCACTCTTTAAAAAATATGACACGGAGGAGGCGGGTGCTAAAAAATATGCCGTCAGCCGTTATTTGAAATTTCAAATGACGGATGACAAATCTGTTGTTGCTCAAACCCACGATTTGCAAATGATTGCCCATGAAATTATTTCCGAGGGCATGGCTTTAGATGAGCAATTTCAGGTGGCTGTAATTATTGATAAATTGCCTCCACTGTTCAAAGAGTTTAAAAATATTTTGAGGCATAAGTCTAAAGAATTTTCACTAGAGTCATTAATTACTAAATTGAGAATTGAGAATTGAGGAGGAATCCCGAAAACAGGACTATAAAGATGAAATTCTTGTGGTGTCTAACAACAAAAATCAGAAAAAGAACCACACTCCAGTTGTTTTAAAAGCAAACGGAAAAAATATGAAAAATCAGAAAAAGAGCCACAACCAGAATTTTAAAAATCAGACTCAGACTCAGAATAAGTATAAGAACCCTGGAAATGGACAGTCTAGCAACTCGGGACAGTTTCTCTGTTTCAAGTGTGGCAAGCCTGGCCATATGGCTCGCAAATGTCGTAATGTGCCACAAACACAAGCGAATTTGACCGAAGAGGACCTATGTGCTATGATTTCAGAAATCAACATGGTTAGCGGTGCCGAAGGGTGGTGGTTAGATACTGGCGCTTCCCGCCATATCTGTTATGACCGTAGTCTGTTTAAGACTTATTCTGAGACTGCAGATAAGAAGGTGTTGTTGGGTGATTCTCACTCCACTGAGGTTGCTGGTACTGGAAATGTGGAATTGAAGTTCACTTCGGGAAAGACTGTTATCCTCAAAGATGTTCTTCACACTCCCGAGATAAGAAAAAATTTGGTTTCGGATTATCTTCTCAACAAAGCTGGCTTTACTCAAACTATTGGTGCTGATTTATTTACTTTGACCAAAAATGGAATTTTTGTAGGCAAGGGTTATGCCACTGATGGGATGTTTAAATTGAATGTTGATGCAATGAATAAAATTTCTCCTTCTGCTTATATTGCTTGTTCATTTAATATTTGGCATGCTAGGCTTTGTCATGTTAATAAACGACTTGTTAAAAATATGAGCACTTTAGGATTAATTCCCGAATTATCATTAAATGATTTTGAAAAATGTGAATGGTGTAGTCAAGCAAAAATCACTAAGACACCACATAAATCTGTTTTTAGAGAATCTGAACCACTTGATTTAATTCATTCGGATATTTGTGAATTGGATGGTGTCACAACTAGAAATGGCAAACGTTATTTTGTAACTTTTATTGATGATTGTTCCGATTATTCATTTGTGTATTTAATGAAAAATAAAAGTGAAGCGTTTGACATGTTTAAAATTTTCCTTAATGAAATTGAAAATCAATTTAATCGGAAAATAAAAAGGTTACGTAGTGATAGAGGCACCGAATATGATTCCGGACCATTTATTGAATTTTATAGAACCCACGGTATTATTCACGAAAAAACTGCCCCTTATTCGCCCGAAATGAACGGTAAAGCCGAAAGAAAAAATAGGACATTAACTGAATTAGTTGTTGCTATTTTATTAAATTCAGGGGCTGCCTCACATTGGTGGGGTGAAATTATTTTGACTGTGTGTCACGTGCTTAATAGAATTCCTAACACTAAAATGAAAATATCTCCTTATGAAATTTGGAAAAATATTAAGCCCAACGTGTCATACTTTAGAACGTGGGGGTGCTTAGCCTATGTACGTATACCCGACCCTAAAAGGTCTAAATTGGCGAGTAGAGCATATGAGTGCGTTTTTATAGGCTATGCTATTAATAGCAAAGCATACCGATTTTATGACTTGAAAAATCAAGTAATTATTGAATCAAATGACGCCGATTTTTATGAAGATAAATTTCCTTTTAAATTAAGGAGTAGTGGGGGCAAGTCATCCACTAATATTTCTTTAAATAAAAACAAAGAAAATAATGAATCCATTTTAGAAATTCGAAAAAGTAAAAGGGCTCGTGTAGAAAAAGATTTTGGTCCCGACTTTTATGCTTACACTTTAGAGGAGGATCCTAACACTATTCAAGAAGCCTTATCTTCTTTAGATGCCGATTTATGGAAATAGGCTATTAATGATGAAATGGATTCTTTGGAAACAAATAAAACTTGGCATTTAGTGGACCTTCCTCCTGGATGTAAAACAATTGGGTGTAAATGGATTCTTAAAAAGAAATTAAAACCTGATGGCACTGTTGAAAAATATAAGGCACGTCTTGTTGCTAAAGGTTTTAGACAAAGAGAAAATGTAGACTTTTTTGATACATTTTCACCCGTGACTAGAATAACGTCTATACGTGTACTATTTGCTATAGCTGCCTTAAATGATTTAATTGTACACCAAATGGATGTTAAAACTGCATTTTTAAATGGAGAATTAGAAAAAGAGATTTATATGGATCAACCTGAAGGTTTTATTGTACACGGTCAAGAAAATAAAGTGTGTAAATTAGATAAATCTCTTTATGGACTCAAACAGGCACCTAAACATTGGCATGATAAATTTGATAGCCTAGTCATCTCTAATGGGTTTAAAATTAATGAAAGTGACAAATGCATTTATTATAAATATGTTGAGAACATTTGCACTATCATATGTCTTTATGTTGATGACTTGCTTATATTTGGTTCCAATATTCATGCCATAGAAAATGTTAAATCATTATTGTGTGCCAACTTTGATATGAAGGATTTGGGTGAAGCTAGTGTAATATTGGGAATTAATATTACTAGGTCAGAAAAGGGACTTTCTTTGGATCAATCTCATTACATTGAGAAAGTTCTAAAGAAATATAATTACTTTGACTGTAAACCTGCTAGTACTCCATTTGACCCTAGTGTAAAGTTATTTAAGAACACTGGCGACAGTGTAAACCAAAATGCTTATGCAAGCATTATTGGTAGCTTACGTTATGCTACAGATTGCACTAGACCTGACATAGCTTATGCTGTGGGAGTACTATGTAGATTTACTAGTAGACCTAGTATGGAGCATTGGCATGCTATTGAGAGGGTCATGCGGTACCTTAAAAGGACGATGAACCTCGGATTACACTATAATAAGCATCCCGCTGTCCTTGAAGGATTTAGTGATGCAGATTGGAACACCCTATCTGATGATTCTAAGGCTACTAGTGGATATATATTTAGCATCGCTGGTGGTGCAGTTTCTTGGAAATCTAAGAAACAAACTATTTTGGCTCAATCCACTATGGAGTCTGAGATGATAGCGCTAGATACTGCTAGTGAAGAGGCAGGTTGGTTAAGAAACCTCCTGTCAGATATCCCTTTATGGGAAAGACCGATACCAGTCGTTTTGATTCATTGTGATAGTATCGCGGCTATTGCAAAAGTTGAGAACCGTTATTATAACGGTAAGAAACGACAAATACGTCGTAAGCACAGTACTGTTAGAGAATTTATCTCTACGGGTGCTGTGAGGGTGGATCATATACGGTCTGAACAGAACTTAGCTGATCCTTTGACGAAAGGACTAGCTAGGGAGAAGGTGTGGAACACCACGAAAGGGATGGGACTAAAGCCCTTGGATAAATGAGTCATTTGTGATGGTAACCCAACATATAGACTGGAGATCCCAAGAAATATGTTCAAAGGGTAATAACAAGTCACAAGTGATATGGGTTGAATCATGCGATTATTAATTAAAATAGAACGGGGTTTTACTCCGAGTCCATCCCTAAGGAGCATGATATCCTGAAGCGAGTTAAGGATGAGTTATGATAACTCTTAATGAGATCTATAGCTTTATTTTGAGTGGGGTACTTAGCTACAGGAGTATTCTTGATAGACTCACCTATGTGAATGTGTAAGTGTGGCCGCTTCCTATGGATATTTTGGGCAAATTCCTAGAGCGTTCACTATACTGGGATAGAAGCACATGGCCGTAATGTGCTAGCTATTAGACTTACACCCAAGTAGGGTTGTGTGTGGGATATTGTCAGAGATAGAGTTCAAAACTACGGTTACTCTAGTATATTCTGAATCATCTTTACTACGTAAAGGTTCAAGTTGAAAGACACCTTTGCTTATGCACAATTCTATAGATTATTGCTCGATAAAATGTTTTCAAATTTTGCAAGTGGGGGATTGTCAGAACAACTTTGCTTTGGAAAAGCTTAAAGCTGTTAACGTTGACGTTTGGTGCAAAACTTTGAAACAGCCTTTAGGCTGTGTCCCACATCGGTGGGAAAGATAAATTGTGTTGTGTATATTTACAATTTTTTGGGAACAAAGGTTTAGCCCTTTGGGCATTCAAGTTTTTGTGGGTATGTGGGGCAGACCCAATGGGCCAAGTCACACACGTGCGTGCGCCGCCGCCGCCGTCAGTCCGGCCCGGCCCGTGCCCGTGTCCGGGTTCGGGTCCTGGGTCTTGGGCTTGGGCTCATTAAGAATTAATTTTTTGGACAAATACATAACTATTTTTTGGGCTTTAAAAATTAATTTTTAACGGTAATTAATTCCGAAAAATTAAAACGTGTTTTATTCCGTGTTAATTTCTTCAACCGAGTTGCCCACTTATTCCAGATTTTTCTCCACGTTGTTTACCAACGTCTCTTTTCTTTTTGCCCCATAAAAGAGGTTGTAGCCTCCGTTTTTAAAAAAGAGTAATCTCCCAAAAAATTTCTGCAAACAGTTCTCATTTTCCAACCTCCGAAATTTTTACAGAAATAATTATTCATTCCCTGAATAATTATAACGACACAGAAATATATAATCTTCCCAGATTATTTATATTTATCTTGATCGAGCAGTATATGTATTATAAAATGGGTGTTTATTGAGCGAATCAGATTCGTGCTGCTGATTCGTATTATTTTCGAGGCTGTTTTATCCTGGGGGTAACGGGGCTGTATACTGTCGGCACAAATTGGAGGCAGAGCCGCGAAACACCTTAAAGAGAGCGACATTGTCCGCGACTCAGCCGGGTTCTTTACTGTCCAGTTCTGGAATTCTTATATTTTTCTGCCCCAGATTTATTTGCTCCAAAAATTGGGTAATTTCGTTCCTGATTTTAATTCTGCATTTAATTGTTTATTACTGCAACAACAATTCTGCCTTGGGAAATATAAATAACAAGTCTTAGACCTCATATATTGAGTAGACCCATTTACCTTAGGTCTCATAGCTGCCCTCAATTTGACACTTAAATATAGGTGATTCATTTTTTTAAAATCGAAGTATATCAGTTTACCGTTAATAACTTTTAGTTGCTTTATCTATTATATGGTATTTTCAGTTCCATGTAGACAATAGCCTACTAGAATAGGTCATATAATGAATTATGCAAATTTCAGAAAAGAATATTTTTTTTCTATTATCTTTTAACGGGCTTCATGATTTCCTATTATAAATTTTATTTATACACTATGTATACATATACTAATGTTTATTTTTGTACTGTCTTATTTTCCTATCAGTTGGGTTAACAGATTTAATTAATTGCTTCAAAAATTTTAAATCTTACACAATCCTTTGAGATCCTTATTATCTGATACTCTAAGCTTTGATATAATTTTTAGCCATTGTAAATCTTCCAAAATTCACTTGGACACTGACTATTGCTATAACATAGGAATATAGGTGCTCTATCATTTTGTATCTGCACTAATTCTTGTCCGTAGATTTTATGGGACGATGTTCCTCATAGTGCAAGTGTTCTCATTAGACATCCATTCATGGAGTAAAAATCACTTTACATCACTCTTTACAACAATCACTATTTTTGAAGTTACAAATAAGAGAGACCAAGAAGTGTTGAGTACAAGACAGGAAAATAGAAGATATCTGTCAAACACTAAGAAGAGAGCAACCTGAAAATTATATTCAACTTTTCCTGTATTTGAGATAGGAACAAATTTATACTCAGCTATTTATTAAAGAAGAGAACAAGAGCAGAAGAAATACTATTCTGCTATAAGATTTCAAGAGAAGACTTGAGCTAAAAAAATTTGATTCATTGTGAAGTCTCGTTCAATAAGAAACTCGGATTAAATTTGTATTTTAGAGAGTTTCGAAATCCAAATCTTTGTACTAAAAATCCAGATCTATTTGGAAGCTTTGTTGAAGCTTCGGTTTGTAACGGTGATTGGTACCTACCCTCAAATGGACCACGATCTTGGAGCCGATATTTCCTTCAAGTGTTTGTAAAGTGGTGGTTTGATCCTACCGTCAAGTGGATTAGTAATAGTGAAGCACAAGGAGATGGGAGCTGCTCTAGGCGCGTGGATGTAGGTCGGGTTTAGGCCGAACCATATTAAATTCGGTGTCATTTATTTTTCCTCACTTTATTTTCTTATTTATTAGTGCTTGCTTTAATTTATATTTTTCAGCACTTAAATTTGCAAATATATTAATTCCGAAAATTAGTAAATTTATTTTAAGGTCAAAATATTTGTTTTGTTTTAATTAATTTATATTAGAATATTAATTTTTTTATTAAATACAAAAATTTATTTAAATATTTATTGGATGTTAAAACCTACATTTTAACTTGTTTAAATATTGGGTATATTTATTTGACATTCTTGGTCATAATCATTAAAGATTTATTAATTTGAAAATTTGATTAAGTTACTTAAATTTAATATTTTTTTGAAATTTAAATTTGACCCAAAAAGTTTGCAATACTCAATTCACCCCCATCTTGAGTATAATCTGGGTAACACCAGGGACTTTTTGGATCAGTAGGGACTCGTATTTGTGTATACGAGTCAATTTTGGGCTTAATAAGGGTATAATCCTTATTTTTCTCTTATAGGCCACGAGAGAAGGGAGAAAAAGGAAAGAAAATAAAGAAAGGAAATAAAGGAAAATGAAGAGGGAAAAGAAGAGAAGATTTCAGGCCAAGCTCCGGCGGATCCCGACACGAGGTCGTCGAATTTATCCATCAGGGCAAGTGTTTAACTTGCTTTAACTATTTAGGTGTTTTTATTATTCATATTATAGTTGGTGAAAACTATATGATTTTGAGTTGAGATTCTTGAACCAAAATAGAGTTTTTGGAAATGATTTCATGTAAATTGAGGTGATAATAACTCCATATGAAATATGAGTTAAAATCCATGTTAATGGTGTAATTTTTTGGTGAGAAATTGGAAGGGTTGAATAAAAAAAACTAGGGTTTAATTAAAATGGGGATTAAATCTTAATTAACGTGATGAATCCCAAGAATAAATTGGTGTGTTGGGTATATCTAAGTGTGTAGATGTTTATAGTAATGGTTGGTGAGGGTAAAAACCATAAATTCCAGAGTTTGAAGAGAAAATTAAACTCCCAAACTGATCAGATCGTCGGACCGGTTCGTTTTATGGGCTACCGGTTCGGTTTGTTTTTGGGTCACCGGACCGGTTCGTTTTTGGGATCCATCAGTTCGGTTCATTTATTTCAGAATCGGATTGGTTCATTATGGCCATAGGTTTGGTTCGATTATGTTAGTTAATTTTGGAATTTTTTTCTTGGACTAAAAGGATTGGAGAAGCATTCCTTTTGGAGATAAATAATAGTGCATATAAATCTCGGGTAAGCGGGAATAAGATTTGAGTTTTAAATTTCAGGAGTGTTTGGGATGAACGACACTCGGAGAAAATGATTTCGACGGGTATATATACATTTATGCGTGTAGAATGTTTGTGCCAATAATATATGTGAGTGAATATGAATGTGCGAGAAGGATGAATCTTAGAATACTAGCTAGACGTGATAAGCTATTATTCGGAAGAAATTAATGAGATATTTTTATCACAAGTGAGAGAATACTTATTGGATTAAAATAAGTTGTGTGTATACTTATGAATTAATACGAATTTGTATATTCGGGATTATAGGCTAATGTTAGTGAGATAGGCATGAATAGACAAATTTGATATATATATATATATATATACGGGTATAGAGACATTATATATATGATTATAAATATATGTGTGTGTGAATGATATATTTGTGTGAAACATACCCCTCTAATGCTATCACGGGAAGTTGCCCGAGGTGGGTGAATCCCCTGGCTAGTGAATGCAGGGAGAGTATAGTCCCCAGGTCATAGCGTCCAGTTTTTATGGAGTGTGGAACTTTATCACGGGTGAGACTTCTTGGTTATGATCCATCTCACTTTCTGGTGAGGAACTATGGCCGCTTCCCATACGTTTGTGTTATGTTTTATCAGGTCGGTGTGAGATCCCAACCGGTGGTGCCCAGGATGATGCGTGTATTCCCTGGAAGATGATAGCATTCTAGAGACTGCATCCATTGAGTTATAACTCTGAGGGATGGTTATTATACTTATATAGTGTGTGATATATAAGTATGGATATACTTGATGTGTATAGTGTATTGTATATATATATATATATATATATATATATATATATGAAGAAGTGAAAAGATATATATACGAAAAAAATAAAGAATAAATTGAGAAATAAATTGTGGCATCCGGGAAAATAAAATATGGAATAAAAATATGATATATGTATATAAAGATGAGAATTTTATATACGAGATTCATAACACTAAAAGCGTGAATAGTGTAGTATAACTAGTGAAAGTTATTCATAATGAACAGATAAATTAAAAGTGAGAATTTATAATGCATAAGTTTGGGTGAAAGCTTAAGATCTTATATACGTAGGGTATGAGATAACGTATAGTGATTTAGAGGTTTTGAGAGATGCTAGATAGGCTGGGTAGCGTAACTAGGGTGTTTAAAATACATGCATTAGGTGAGCACTGTTAGATTAGAGGTGAAGGGTATCTCATGTGAGGGCGACACCAGTTTAAATATGGAGAATATCATATTTTAAATATTAAAGTATTTTAAACACTTGCTAAATATTTGCAAAACATTTTGGGCTCTGACCCGCTTGCAAATATTTTTCTTTAAAAAACTTTTAGGTGTCCAGACACATGGACACCTGGATGATAATTCTTTCGAGTCAGACGTTGTTGCAGCATCTGTGGATGCTAGCAGGAATTGTTTTAGACGCTTCCATCTTTGTGATCTAAATATGAGTTATATTGAGTTATATTCGGGCATGTTGATGAATAGTTGTCATTTATTTATTTGTCGCATTTTCGTTTATGCCTATTCGATATGGTTGTATAAATGCTTTGCCGAGAGTTATTGGTTATTTTTTATTTACTTCAGTTGTTGTATATATTAATTGTGTGGATGATTTATTGTGTGTTTTAGTTAATAAGATTAGGAAGTTTAAAATTTGACACCGGGCCTAATAGGTTATTAGTAATTAAATGATTTTCGACTGTGATATTGAGAATGAACCATTTGAGAATCCTGATATATTTTGATAAATGATTGATGAGCCGTAATTAAAATAGGCGGGGTGTCATAACTTCATTCTCCACTACCTTGACTTTCTTTAGAGTTGACTTCCTTTGTGTTTTTTACCGATCGAGATATAGGATCCACGTGTAATTGGTGGTAAGCAATAGCTAGGTCGATTAATGGTAGATATAAGTCGTCCACACAAACACATAAACATTTGTTATGAGAAAATGAATGAGTTGCTCTGCCTCTTGTTTTATTAGCTCAAAAGAAATTAGGAAGTATTACTATGGTTAAAATGAGTTTGGAGGAACGGTTTTAAATTTCTTCACTACTCGGTCGATGGGTCAAGCCTGGTCTCCTCAACCCCTGTCGATCTCCCTTTGGTTGTTATTTGGATTGATCACTTTTTGAATTGTCGTCATCTTGGGTCTTCTTAGACTGAGCTTACTTTGATTTGATGGAGGCGACGAAGAAGCTTTGTGCTATTGCTTGATTAAATCTGACTTCAACGATTTCTTGACTAATAAAACTTTTAGCTTCTGATGGAGGGAAAAAGGCACAACTATCATGGTATGTATTCATCATTTACTTAGGGTCGCATTGTAAGGTGAATCTGATCCAATCACATGGAACTCGTTCTCACAATTGACAAGGCAAACCTTGACCGACAATTTGATTTTTCCTGATGACATCTCCACATTACCACTAAAGATAATCAAAGGTCAGACATTTGGGTCTAGGTCTTGGACATTTTATCCAATCATGTATAAAATGATATGACCGAATTGAACCATCTTGGAGGAAGAGTATCATCACATCTCACTGCCGAGTCCCATAAGAGTCCCACAGGCCTATAGTGGGATCGTGCGGATAAGAGTCGACCTCGTCTCAATAAGTCTCGATTATATGGAAAGTCGAGGCCGTAAGAGCATCACGTGTTCAACAAGGACCAACTTCGTACTCTGCCATGGACGATAATAGGAGTGACCGCGCTAATCTAACCTCAACCTGATCTATTCAGTCGAGGTCATACTTGTGTTTGTGAGCATGGGACCATCCTATTGGAGTTAGCAACCTCGTATCCTGCCAGGTCGAGCTCCTAGCGGACGATACCAAACAGCGTAAGCATATGCAAGTACAAAAGTGGCATGCCCACGTGGACAATTCTATTATAAAAAAATCATTCCCTCACGTGAGGGAATATTACATCATTATTATATCCATGTGCCAGGGACAAGTGTCTTAATCTTATTTGGAGTTTCCTCATGCACATGTTGATTACATGCTTAGGGGGTACATTACACCCCCAAGCCCTATATATACACTTCATATTCTCCATGAAAATGAATCGATCTCTCTTAATTTAAAGCCCTAACAAAACTCTGTCCAATTATATATAAAAGAGAGAGATATCTCTGATTGTTGTATCCATGGCCATTAGTGCCCTTATTTAGTGGATATCTCACACACTCACATAGTGGATGTAGTCCTAATTGGCTGAACCACTTTAAATCATTGAGTTCATCTTCTTATTCTCATATCCTTCTCTCATATATACATATCTCTATCTCTCCATTGTTGTGCTGTGATTGAGCTTAAGCTATCCATAAAATCATCTTAATCTGGTGGTGCTGATTATAACATCATCAATTTGGCGCCATCTGTGGGAAGAATTAGATAGCCATATCTTCCCTGTTTTAGCTTATACTCATCAGAGTCTCTGGCGGTGAACCCATACTCCCTCTTTGTGGATCTATTTCACCATTGAAAGATCTCTTGTTGAGCATTTAATTCCTCTTTCTCCAGCTCATAGCTCAAACATCTTACACCAATGGCAATGGATCCACCTCCTCTTCCTAAGAATCAACTGGCACCATCACATGGAGGTGGTTCAATCTCCAGTCAAGCACCGCTCCAATCGGAGATGGATGAGGTAGAGATTGAGCTCCGCTCCCTCATAGCCAGCCAACAACGAATGCAAAATCAATTCTCTATGTTTAGCCAAAATTTCATTGCCAGAACTGGTGGTGTTGGAGCTGAGTTTATAACTCCGACTGTTAGAGAAAATGCCCCAGATCAATAAGCTAGGGGACTACCCCCCGCACCGAAAAAGGATTTCCGTCCACAATAGAGATGGAGAGACATTGCTGTACCCTAGCATCTACGCCAGGGGAAGCAGATTTAAGAACTCCGTGATGATAGGGTGGGAGATGACCTCTATGAGGATGGAGAAGAGAGGGAATGCTGGGAACCATATCGGATCTCTAGGGGCACTATTTTTCCTTTACAACCGAGTTGAGATCAAGAGCATCGATAAAGCCAGGATGACAAACTAAGGCGATCAGCCTTGGACAGACTAAGCAGAAGGTCGGCCTTTGATAGGCTCGACCCTCAAGGAGATCTAAGGAACCGTCTATCCAGATCAAGAAGTGTTGTCGGCTCAAAAAGAAATGAGAGGATAAATGACTGCAGACCTCCCCAAGACCGAGAAAAGCAAATAGAGGTCATTAGACGAGCTAGGTGTGTAGAGACGGTGACCTCGACCCGTCCAGTTAATAGAGAACGATCAGCTTGGCTAGACGATAGAGAAGGGGCCAGGGAAAATGCTATCCCTACAAAAGTCGATGTTGCAGCAGACAAGACTTAGAGTGAGTCCATACAGAGGTTGGAGAACAAAATAGGGGATATCATAAAAAGCCGAGACCCTTTACATATGGGATATGCTGAAGGATCCCCATTTGTAGCAAAGATACTGAACTACCTAACCCCGACCAAGTTTAAGCCTCCGATGGTTACTCCGAAGCATGACAGGAGCTTTAATTCGATGCATCATGTGGAGATGTATCAATCGGCCTTCGACATCTATTCAATTTCAGACGAGATGAGATGTAGAGAATTCTATAGCACATTGACATGGGAATTCCACGTATGGTTCACCTCCCTTCCTAAGAATTCATAGGGAGTTTCAAGCAACTAACCGATAGTTTTGTCCACACTTTGTACTTTGGAGTGAAGCCTAGGAAGAAGATGACCCACCTGTTGTACATAAAACAGGGGAAGGACGAGACTCTGAGGGAATATATAACTCATTTTGATAAGGAGACGCTAGAATTCGAAGATTATGAAGAAAGTATCGCAATAACAACCCTTATGGGAGGTCTTTAGAAAGGAAAGCTACTCTGGAAGCTAGCTGAGGACCCTCTAAAGTCCATGGATGAACTACTGGCTATGTTCGAGAGAGTCATGAATGCAGAGGAGGCAATGGTCGCTATAGAAGATGAAAAAAAGAGCTTACAATGATGGAAAGTTTCAGAAGTTTAAGGGTAAGGATAGCAAGAAAAGGCCAATAGACGACAAGTTTACGAACTATACCCCTCTGATAGTTAGTTGTGAGCACATTTTGAACGAAATAAAAAATGATAGGTCTCTTAGGTGGACAACAAAGTTGAAGATATCTCCTCAAAAGAGAAATAAAAATCTTTGGTGAGAATTTCACCAAGATCACGGGAATATCATCGATAAATGCTTCGCCTTCAAATACGAGATAGAAAAAATGCTGAAGTCTGGTAAATTGAGAAAATATGTTGATAAGAGCGGTTCTGGCCAAGGCCGAAATGATTAAGGAAGAGACGACACCAGAAAGAAGAGAAATGATAAATGCAGAGAGGATATTCCAGCCAAGCGGGATGACCCTTTGGATGATGATAGTGATGATCCGAATCTCCCACTAAAGGATCATAACGTCCCAGTGAAGAGGCTCAATATGATTTTCTTTGGTGAAGGCATGATTTGTGGTGGCCTAGAAGGAGGAGACTCTGGGGTGGCCGATCGCAAGGCACACGTGGCCGTGGCGAAGGAAATAACTAAGATCGAGGTTGTAAACTCAGCCTCTATTGATGTTAAGCCCGAGAAAAGGAAGAAAATGGATATGTAAACCCTCATAGTCGGCTTTTCAAGGATAGATTTTAAAGGTATCTTAGCTCCTCATGAAGACCCGCTCGTTATTACCACCAGGGTACATGGATGCGAGGTATCGATAATCTTGGTTGATGGAGGAAGATCTGCAAACGTCATATTTTGGCCGTGCTTCAAAGGCTTAGGACTTAGTTAGTCCAGGCTCATCCCGTACCATCATCCTCTGATAGGATTTAGTGAAGAAAAGGTTTACCCTCTGGGAATATACGAAATGGATGTTAGAATGAGAGATGAGTGGCCGAAGAGGCTGACCAAGAAGATAAACTTTTTTGTGATGGATGAGAACATCTTCTCGGCTTACAACCTCATATTGGGATGGGTAGCTCTCAAAGAGTTTGAGGCCGTGCCTTCGACAGTTCACCAAATGATAAAATTCCTGATTCCTTATGGAGTAGGGGAAGTTCAAGGTGACCAAACGTTGGCACGAGAGTGCTACTTTAACTCAGCAGAGGAAAGATAATCACATAAGAAAGCAACAACCACATACAATATTGACACCCTTGATCCCAAAGACAAGACAAAACTCAAGAAAGGGGAGGCTACAGAAGAGGTAGAATCCATTGTCTTCGATGAGGACGAGCTGAAAAAACCATCTAGGTTGGAAAAACCCTAAAATAAGAGATCAAGGATTAGCTGATTGAATTTTTGAGGAAGAGACAAAGCATCTTCGCGTGGATTCACGACTACATGCCTAGGATTGACCCAAAAGTAATGTCTCATAAGTTGAATGTTTTTGATGGTGCAAAGCCGATAAAACAAAGGAGTATGATCTACTGGAGGGAGAAGTATGAGGTCATTATAGACGAGGTTAAAAAGATTGGGAAGGATGAGTTCATCAGAGAGGTGATATACCCTGAATGGCTTTCAAATGCTTTCATAGTACCTAAAACCGAAAACAAGTGGAGAATGTGAGTGGAGTTTAATGATTTGAACAATTCTTTCCCTAAACACAACTCCCCTCTCCCTCGTACTGATCAGATGGTAGATGCCATGGTCGGGTATGAATTAATGAGTTTTATGGATCTTCATAGACCCGATCGATGAAGAGAAGATAACCTTTATCATCGATAAAGGGACCTACTGCTACAAGGTCATGCCCTTTGGTCTGAAGAATATCGGGGCCACCTATTAGCATTTAGTAAATAAGATGTTCAAATATCATATAGGGAAGACGATGGACGTATATGCTGATGATATGCTTACGAAGAGTCTGAAGGCCGACACACATGTGGTCGACCTTGAAAGAACGTTAAACATAATGGATGAGTACATAATGAAGATCAATCCAGTGAGGTGTGTGTTCAGTGTTAGATTTGGTAAGTTTCTAGGATTCACTATAAATATGAGGGTAATAGAGGCAAGCCCTGAGAAGATCAAAGCCTTGATAGAAATGCAGACCCCAAAGACCATCAAAGACGTCCAGAGGCTCACTGGACGAGTGGCTGTTCTAAACAGGTTTGTCTCTAAAGCCACTGATAAATGTTTGCCATTCTTTAAAGTGCTCAGAAAAGCTTTTGAGTGGGATGAAGAATGAGAGAGAGCCTTTATGGAGCTAAAGTCTTATCTCGTCTCTTCACTTTTACTTTCTCATCCTGTCCATGGAGAGAAACTTTATCTATACTTGGTCATGTCTGAGTTGGCTATTAGAGCGACGATAGTACGAGATGATGAGGGTGTGCAAAGGCCAGTGTATTTCAATTGCAAGGCCCTCTAGGGGGCTAAACAGAGGTATCCAAATATGGAGAAACTAGCCTATGCCCTAATCCATGATTTAAGAAAGATGAATCCATACTTATAAGCCCACACCATGGTCGTCTTGATAGACTCACCCCTCAGATAGGTCATCCATAAACCCGAGTAATGGAGTAGGTTGATGGCCTGGGCCATTGAAATGGGAGAATACGACATAGTCTATCAGTTGAGGGTGGCAATCAAGGGGCAGGCCTTAACAGACTTTGTAGCAGAGTTCACCTGGTCTGAAGCCAATAGTGAAGAAGTAGATAGGCTTGAAAGGTCGACCGAAACTAGTACCGCACGGTGAGACCTCTTACATTCGAAATCGACAAGTTTTTGCTCATAAATGGTGTTATTGAAGAAGGGCCATTTTTAAAAGGGACAGTGTGGAACTTGTTTGTTGATGGTTCATCCTGCGAAAATGGGAGTGGAGTCTACCTGATTATGTTGGCCCCAAATAAAACAGATATAGAGTACGCATTGAGGTTAAGTTTTAAGACTTTAAATAATGAGTAAGAGTATGAGTCCCTCATAGTCAGAATCTCCCTCGCCAGAGCTCTCAACGTCAGCCAACTTTTAGTCCATAGCGACTCTCAGCTTGTAGTTAATCAGGTCATGGGGATTTATGAAGCCAAAGATAAAAAAATGGCAAGGTACCCAACAAAGGTGAGGAAGATGACGAAGGACTTTAATGAGATCAAAGTCAAAAGGGTGCCTCATCTGGATAATAGCCGAGCCGATGCCCTAGTAAGGCTAGCCTCGGACACACAGATACAGACCAGAAGGTCGATGCCAGTAGAAATCCTTCCTCAGCCGACCATAGAAGAGGATGACACGAAGCTGAATTTTTACTTCAATTTAAACCTAGGACCATATTGGATGGACCCCCTTATTCAGTATATCAGAGAGGGTAGTTTTCCGGAGTTTAAGGCCGAAAGAAGGAAGTTGAAATACAAAGCCGCTAAGTTTTCTATCTTAGGGGGCGTGCTATACAAGAAGGGGTTTCTTTTACCTCTGCTTAGATGTGTCCACCCGTCGAAGTAGATTGTATTTTTAAGGATGTTCACGAAGGTTCTTACTCAATCCATATTGGGGGAAGATCATTAACAAAGAGGATCGTAACTCAAGGGTATTGGTGGCCAACCCTATCCAAAGACTCAGTCGAGTACGTAAAGAAATGCGATAAGTGCTAGAGATTTGCCACCATCCCTCATCAACCTCATCAACCTCTGGCGTTTATCACAACACCATGGCCATTTGCAGTGTGGAGGATTGATTTGGTTGGACCTCTGCCAGAGGTCATGGGCAACTATAGATATTTGATTGTGCCGATAGACTACTTTTCAAAGTGGGTAGAGGCCGAGGCCATGATCAAGATCACAAAAAAGAAGACCTTTCAGTTCATGTGGAAGAACATCATTTGCAGATACATCTTGCCTAATACACTCATCTCAGACAATGGTACCCAGTTCAAGAACATCTCAGTTAAAAAATATTATAAAAGGGTCGGCATCAAGCAATTCATCTCAGCGCCAGGCCGACCTCAGGCCAATTGTCAGACTGAAGTCGCTAATATAACTATTCTTGATGGAGTCAATAAAAGGTTAGAAGATGCTAAGGGGAGATGGACTGAAGAGGTACATACTGTTCTATGGGCTTTCCGAACGATAGTGAAAATGCCGATAGGGGAGACCCCATTCATGTTAGCTTATGGTTCAGAAGCCGTGGTGCCTACAGATTGGTCTCCCTACTCACAGAGTTTAGACGTATGACCATAAGGGAAATATGACAGAGAGAAGAATTGACCTTAATCTGATTGAAGAGAGAAGAGAATATGCAGAGGTTAGGCAAGCAGCCTACCAGCAGAGGACGACTAAGTTCTACAATAAGAGGGTCAAAGCAAGGCCGATAGCTGTGGGAGATTTAGTTCTGAAAAGGACGTGGCAGAAACCTAACAAGCCCCATGACAATTGGCATGGTCCTGATAGAGTTACTATTAAAGTTATCCCAGGGACATACAAGTAGGAAAATCTAGAGGGAGAGCCCTTCTCCAACCCCTGAGACGCCGACCATTTAAGAAGATACTGTCAATAAAAGATCTTGGATATTATCTTGTATGTTGAACTTTTTCCATTGAATGATATAGTCAATAAATGAAAATTATCCTGCATGTGTTCCATCATATCTTATTTGTAGAAATTAAATTATATGGTCCAAATGTCCTCAAGCTATAAAACATCATTCGTGGTGAGATAGCAACAACCCAACCTTGGTGAAATGATAACCTCGAGGGGTCGACCCCATCCATGGATTTTCAATAACACCAAGAGGGGTAAATTTCATTATTAAAACATCATTAACTTGGTGAAGAAACCTCTCTCGACCGAGACGACAGTGCATGAGCGAGACGATGCTCAACCGTGCACTCTCAAAACAATGAGAGGGGGTATGTCATAACACCATAATTTGATGAGTCCAAATTTAAAATCCCTTGGGTGCGGTTCATTATTTAAACATCATTAATTTGGTAAGAAAACCTCACTCGGCCAAGATGACAGTGCATGGGCAAGATGATGCTAAACCATGCACTCTCAAAATGAAGAAATGGGGAATGCCATAACACCATAATTTTGTGAGTCCAAATACAAAATCACTTGGGTGTGGTTAATTATTAAAACATCATTAATTTGGTGAGAAAACCTCTCTCGTCTGAGATGATAGTGCATGAGCGATACAATGCTCAACCATGCACTCTCTAAATGACGAGAGGGGTATGGCATAACACCATAATTTGGTGAGTCCAAATTCAAAATCACTTGAATGTGGTTCATTATTCAAACATCATTAATTTGTTAAATATGAGATGAAACATCATTAGTTTGGTGATCTCAGACCTTAAACATCATTAATTTGGTGAATATGAGATGAAACATCATTAGTTTGATGATCTCAAACCTTAAACATCATTAATTTGGTGAATACGTGAATATGAGATGGAACACCATTAGTTTGGTTATCTCAGACCTTAAACATCATTACTTTGGTGAATATGAGACGAAACATCATTACTCTGGTGATCTCAGACCTTAAACATCATTAATTTGGTGAATATGTGAATATGAGATGAAACATCATTAGTTTGGTGATCTCAGACTTTTAAACATCATTAATTTAGTGAATATGAGATGAAGATGAAACATCATTAGTTGGTGGTATCATACTTCAAAAGATAGCACGCAAAAGATAGAAAAATTATGGAAAACATAATTTCATTCATCAAATATGAGGTTACAAATGCCATAAACAGAGGTTGCAAAAGGAAGTACAAGAATAAAAATCCCTTAGGGCTGACTGCCTTAATAGGAAAACTAATAACCAAGGAGCCCTTAAGGCTGAACGTCGCCTTCGATCGGGGTCGACCCATCACCAGTCTGAACCATTTCAGTGGCTCTGACACTAGTGGCCCCAACCCCATCGTCATGGACATCCGGCGCGGCATCATCCCCAAGGTTCTCTATAACCTCTAGAGGGCTGGTCTCTACAGGGGCAGCAACATCATTCTCAACCTCGACCAAAGCAGCTCCGAGATGAGGGTCACCAAAACCAAGGCCTATAAAGTCATTTGGGGATAGGCTCCCAGTTTCAGCGTGTTTAAGGGTAGCCCATCATCCAACAACCCTAATACCCCTTTCAACATAGTCAAAGCTGAAGTCCACAAATTCATCAGACACTTTATAGTCGGTAATGATTTGGTCTTTAGCCTCGGTAAAGGCAGCTTTAATGGTGGCATCAATACTGGTCTTCATGCTCTCTTCCTTAGCCTTAAGAGCTTTGTCATGGTCAGCCTTCAGAGTGGTGACCAAATCTTTCTCCTTCTTCAGATCCCTCTTGACCTTGTCAAGGTCGGCCTTCTAGTCCTTCTCTGCTTTTTCAGCATCTTGGCCCTTTTGGATTAAGGGCAGCCTCTTTAGAGTCCAACTGACCAAGCGTTGAAGAGAAATTACACCCTGCAACATAAGAGGCATACACTTAAGTATGAGACACAGGAAATGAAGGGACAACACTTCGATGAATTGGTTTTTCTTAAAGATACCTGTACAGTTTAGTGAATGGTGAATTCATTCAGTAGAGGGGCGTCTATAGATTGAAGGAAATATTTTTCATCATCTGAGATGAGGGAGCCAAGGGCGTCTGTAGCCTTCAGACTATGAACAATGATGCTATTGTCACTTATTTTTAGTTGTGACAGATGAGCAGGGAGAGCTTATCCGTTAAAAGCTGACCCTTCCTCTTCTTCCCGTCACCATCGGTTCTGCTGGAGCCGATAATCTTTTTCGATCATATAGTTGGAGGGGCAGCCTTATTGCCATGCCTCTTATTAAGATTGATCAAATTTGGGGTCGACATCTTCCAAAGATCGTCTAAAGTTCCTTTTTGATGCTCAATAAAAGAAAAGTCTCAGAATCAGTGTATCGACAATACAAAGGTACGAGGCATCACTTAGCAATAATGATAAAATAACTTACGAAGTTCAGTCAGGGGCCCACCCCCATACCTATCTGAGTAAGGTAGTATGGGGGTCATCAGGTGCTCAAACTTCACAAGACGACCTTTATCACCTTGGTTACGAAGTTTATTAATCTTCTCATAGGCATTAGGGACCAATCTCGGGTCATCTTTGGCCGAAATGGGGACCTTGGCCCACCTCAGAGGAGTTCTAGGTGCAGATATCCCACAGGATTAGTTAGGGCCAAACTCCCAAGCACCCGAAATGAAGAAGTATTGGGGTTTTCAATTATGGTTGGAGGTCCGAGTCACCAATAGGATTTTATTTTTAGACTTCTTGGCTACAAAATGATAATATCCTGGATGAGTCTTGGAAGATGATGGTGCGTAACATCCAAGGAATATATGAATTAAAAAGTCAATTTGATGTACAACCTTCCAATGGACGATTGATTCAATCATAACTCTTCACACATTCGGAGATATCTGAGAAGGGTAAAGGTTTATGTGAGCAAGGATGGCTCGAATTATGGTGTGAATAGGTAGAAAAAAACCTAACTTAAACATCTGCTCATAGACACAGATCTCACCATCTCGGTCGTGAAAGGCAATCTCGTTCTTGAGAGGTATCCTCATAAAAATAGCGGGACCTATGCCGTAGAGGTGTTTACAGACTAAGAGATCAGCCTTAGATACATAACTCTCATACTCAGCGGCGATAGAGGTGTCAACCTCACTCTCCCCCTCACTATTATTCTTCGGGACCTTGGCCTGGGTGTTGTCGGGTCACTGCTAGGGAAGTTATCAACGAACTTGGCTCCACTCGAGGCCAATAATGTAATGGCATCTATTGGAGGAGGGAATGCAACATTGGGTTCTAATATTTCCACAAAATCAGAGTCATGTGATGACTCAGCTCCATTAGAAGACGGGATACTAGAGTAAACCTCTTTAACATCAGACTCCACACTTTGCGTAGGGGAGTAACCCATGGCCTCTTCGTATGAATCCGCACTCTCGGCTTGTTGAGAGGTGGACATATGGTCGGCATCAGACGACTCTGACATTGGTTCACAAGTCTCAATAACTTGGGGTATACTACAACCAAGGGTGGTGGAAAGATAGGATGAACTGGAAAAGCCTTGGACTTTCGGCTCTTGGTTTGGGCTTCCTTTATCTTCCTAATCTTATTAAAGCACTTATCTCTCAGGATAAGGAAGTCCTCTAATAACTTGTACAAGTTCGTAGCATCCGAAGGACGAGGCCACACTTGGGTAAAATAGGAAAAAGTAATAAAGGGAAAACAACTTAAAATTTTGACTGTAGTTGACTCAAGGATCAAACCTTGGGAATCTGAAAGGTTTTCCTAAGAACACCAAGAACAATCTTAACTTAACCAACCAGAGATGATGATCAGAGTTTGCTTGAAAACCTAAAAAATGGCAGCCTAAGCCTACCAAACTCTCATGACCACACAAGCAACCTAAAAACCACCGATAAGCGACCCTCTTCAACCCAAAAACCCCCAACTGTGGTAAAAACTGTCGCCGAAAAATATAAAAGCTGATCGAAAAAGTAATGCAAAGATTGGAAGTACTAAAAATGAATAAAATAGGGGGTGAAGAGGAATAACTGAGGAAACTTAGGCTCTTGAGACAGGGGGAATGGCAGGAGGCGACTTGAGATTGGAGGATTTCCAGGTTTAGAGATTTGAAAGGCTATGGGTTTTTTTGCAGAAACGGTAAAGGCATGAAGGATTGTTTGAGAAAAAAGAGAAAACCTTTGTTTGTTTTTTATTTAAATACTCCCCTAATGATTATGCACATTTCCTAATGGTGCCATCATGAAAGGCACGAAACCCTAAGCCTGCAGCCACAAAACCCTACTTAGGGCAGACGCCAACCAACCCACTCATGTATCAATCCCTATACAACCAACACGTCAGAGACATCTAATCACACATTCAACAACACGTACCCCTCAACCTCCTATTCACACAGAAGGCCAAAGGCTAGGGTGATTGATATGACCGAAGTGAACCCTCATCTCAAAGGAAGAGTATCGTCACATCTCACTATCGAATCGCTATAAGAGTCCCACAAGCCTATGGTGGGATCGTCCAGATAAGATTCAACCGTGTCTCAATAATTATCGACTATATGGAAAGCCGAGATCGCAAGAGCATCACGTGTTCAGCAAGGACCACCTTCGTACTCTGCCATGGCCGATAATAGAAGTAACCACGCTAATCCAACCTCGGTCTGATCTATTCAGCCGAGGTCATACTTGTGTCTGTGAGCATAGGACCATCCTATCGAAGTTAACAACCTTGTATCCTGCTAGGCTGAGCTCCCAACGAACAATACCAAGCAACGCGAGCATATGCAAATACAGAAGTGGCATGCCTATGTGGACAATTATGTTATAACAAGATCATTCCCTTACGTGAGGGAATATTACATCATTATTATATTCATGTGCTAGGGACATGTGTCTTAATCTTATTGGTCGTTTCCTCATGCACATGCTGATTACATGCTTAGGGGGTACATTACACCACCAAGACCTATATATAAACTTCATCTTCTAAATGAGAAGGGATCGATCTCTCTTAATTCAAAAACCTAACAGAACTCTGTTTAATTGTATACAGAAGAGAGAGAGAGAGAGAGAGAGAGAGAGAGAGAGAGTTGAGTGTTGTATCCATAGCCATTAGTGCCCTTATTTAGTGGATATCTCACACACTCACACAGTGGATGTAGGCCTAATTCGTAGAACCACTTTAAATCATTGAGTTCATCTTTTTATCCTCATCTCTTTCTCTTATATATACATATATCTATCTCCATTGTTGTGCTGTGATTGAGCTTAAGCTATCCATAAAATCATCTTAATCTGGTGGTGCTGATTACATCATTATCATAGAATATTAATTTACTTTATCGAAAGTCTCATTTTCTTGCACCGATAACATCTTAAACCGGGAGGGGGGGGGGGGGGAGATTTTAGATCTTTGAGATACATATCTTATCGGTACCCTTGTGGGTAACTTACAGTATCTCTCACGCCTCCTTAGACATTTCACATGACATAATTCAATTGAACTCCTCTATTGTAACCAAACAAAATAAAGCGTCAAGTCCTCTGGAATTGTAGTTAAATAATCTATGGTCATCTTCACTCCTACTCTCTATAAGTTTAGGGATATGTGTGTAACATACCTTCATTGTGGGATGTGCTCACCCGTTTTCAACTGTTTACCAAACCTGCTCGTCAAGGGACTTAAGAGAAAATTTCATACGGGCTTTTCAATACGCGTAATTAAACCCATTAAATAACGGTGGTCTAGAAAAAGATTGAATTGTTATAAAAAATCCTTTGATTCATGCCTGAATAAAAAATAAATACCCTCTCTAATACCAGTTTGAAAAAGCACAGGTCTCTCTGTGGGTCGATAAATTTAATTAATCTCAAATTAATTATTTCCAATTTTAATTCGATTAATTATTAATCTGAGGGAAATATGTCAATTCAAATTTGAATTAATTATATCAAATTAAATATTATGCAAATTAAATAATCGATTTAATGTGTTCGTAATAAAATTATTTAAGTCAATTTACAAATAAATTAATTGGGTTCAAATTTCATACGAGGTGATAGAAATTAACAATGGTGAAAAGTAAATGCATGACACATATAGGGACAGTCATTTAAATTGGAAATCCTCTCGGGAAGAACCCCACACACCCATCCACACACAAGTCCACTAGTACAAAAATTTTTAGGGATTACAAAAGGACAATCATGACTTACAACCCTTGATTTGATTGCAACCACAAATGGTTGTAATTTCAATCCTTCAACCTCCATAGTCTTAGTTCTGTTAATCTCCAACATAACTTTTACTTAACTACCCCAACCCTCGGGATTCGTTTTAAATCTATGAAATGGATGTGTCTACTTGAATCTTCATTCAAGTTTAATTCCTAGCTTCCTAGTCTTACAAAACGTGCCTTAGATTGTAACCTAAGTCAATCGGTTCACCGATATCGAAAATCTCCGCGTGCCTTGATTATAACCAAAGCCAAACCTCCATAAATTTTTATAACAAATTTGTCCAAAATTATGATTTAGAGAACAAAATTAACATATGACATTTAATGTGCTATAGGTTTTTCTAAAACATATAAAACAAACCAAATACCAATGTGACACCCCAACTATTCTAACATCAGATGGCTACTAATTTATTAAAATAAAACAGGAATCCAGTATGATTTCATTCTCAGCATCACTGTCACAAAAAGCAATATAAATATAAATGAATAAAACCACAGATACAAACGAACATAATAAACGAATGCATAAATAAGTAAATGTGAATCGAATAAACTATCGGTCACTAACAGTAATCATCCAACTAAAATAAACACTGATAAATGAATATGTATCTTTGACATAAATAAAAAGCCTATCCAACTATGGGCAACACGCCCAAAGAAATGAAAAAGGATCCAATCTAGATAAAAACAAGTTGGAGTCGCTAAACCAAACTCGTAGTGTCCAGAGCTACTGCAATGGCATAAAAGATCTATCTATGTTGTAGCTGCACACCTGGGGTTTTCAAAAAAAGATAAGAAAATAGATTTTCCTGTCGAGCAAAGCCCGAAAATATTTGAAAATATTTTGTAAGTAATTAAAGTCTTTAAATAAATAAAACACGAGTGCATTACTTTCACAATTAATTTATCGGTCGCACTCACATGAGACAAACCTCAACTCTCATCTACAATGTGTAGCTAATGTATTAATTTTACTATCCTAATTATACTACCCAGTCTAACTAGAATAATAACTGCTATCCAAGCCCAATCCCGCTAATAGTCACCATTAGCTAAGTATATACTACCCTCACTAGGTATACATGCATAAATAATATCGTAGTGACACACGTGCTGTAAATAAATGTTTACACAATTTAATAACATAAATGCACCCATGCTATAAAAAGATATACACATTATTTTGCATAAACATACATATATATGGCTCCCTATATAAGTATAATCGTATCCTCAGAGCATGGACCTCACTGATACATCCCTCGTGTGCTATTAGGCTCCAAGCATGTCACACATCACACTGAGCCACCGAGTTGAAATCTTACTACTGAACCCAAATGTATAACAAACAAATGGATACGGTCATAAACATACATTCGGGGGGTGCGTGTAACAACCCGTCCTTTTTGGAGACGATTAAATTCCATAATTAATTATAAATTGGAATTTGAGGAATTTCCCGAAATAGTAATTTTTGGGATTTTCGAGGATTGAATGATTTTCGAAGGATGTTGTGATTATTTTTAGGACTATATATGTCGAAATATTTTAATTATATGTCGTTGTTGAGTAAAGCGACACGAGGTAAGACTTTTAATTGGAAAACCCGCATTTATTTATTTTGGGTTGGAATAGTGATTTGCGGTCAAGTACCTCGGATGGGAATTTCGACTGCGCCATAATTCTCGAAATGGCCGAGATAGTCGGAAAAGAGTGTCCGATTGTCGGAAATGAGTTTCGGTTAATTTTAGAGGTAAAAGTAACTCGTAATTGGGTAAACGAGTCGTTTTTGGGTTTTAAGGGGTATAACCCTTTTCTTTCTTTATAAAGAGAGGGAGAGGGAGAAAAATAGAAAGAAAAAGAAAGAAAAGAGAGAGAAGAGAGAGAGGAAGAAGAAAAGAGGAGGAGAAAGGGAGATCTCGGGCAAACTCCGCCGGATTCGACTCGAGGTCGTCGGATTTTATCCACGAGGCAAGTGTTTACTTGCTTTATTTACTTTCGTGCATTAATCACATATCACATTTGGTATAAATATGATTTTAGGGTTAGAACCCTTAAAATAAATTGGGTAAAAGTTGATTATGAGTTTACATATTGATGTAGTGTAAACTCTTAATGATATTTAGTGTTAAAACCATGTTAATGGAGTATAAAAATGGGTTGAAATGTTAAGTTGGTTTTTTTTATGGTTTTAGGGTTTAAAACTAAGAGAAATGATTCAATGTCCCAAAATAATTGATGTGTTAGTTGTAAAACATAGATTAGATGTTAATTGAGTTGTTGGGTGAGGTTAGAACCAACAAAAATGGAGAAACATGGAGTTGGGGATTTTGGTAGGAATAATGAATAGTAACCCGTAAGCTTGTGGGGTTATTTTGACTAGGAAAAGAATTGATTTAGCTTTCGGCCAAAACACAAAAGTTGTAGATCTTTTCGATACGGTCGCGTGGGTGCTGACCGCGTATTTTTCTGAATTTTCTACGATTTGATATGATTTTTACAAGATGACAGCTCCGGGTTGAAATCATCAACTCGGAAATCAAATCGGGAATTGGAAAATTTACGGCTAGAATTAATGTCGTAGATGTTCGGGATAATTTTTGGGGTAGTTTAGAAACCCCGAAAATAAATTTGGGTTGTTGGATAAGGGACTTAAGGATTTTAATTTGGGAGACCTGGTGTGACCGGTCGACCGCGCCCCTATGGCCGGTCGACCGCGTCAAGGAGAAAGGGCCTACTGCTTTGTTTCGTAGGCTTATTTACAACCCGCGGTCGACCGGGGGTCTAAGACCGGTCGACCGGTGCCCTGTTTTCAGCCCAAGATTTTGGAGATTAGGATTATTTCTCCTTTTTGATTTTAATGTTTAAGGCCCTTCCAAATAAGAAATTATGGAGGGTTATGTCCTAAAGGACTTGAGGAATTGGGAATTTATATATGTGTATATTCACTTAGAGTGAATTAGCATAATTGGAGATATCCAAATGAATCCATAGATAGGATTTTGATATATATATTACTTATTAAAGTAAGAAAATAGTTTGGGTTTAGTATCATGCATATATGAATGCATGATTATGATTCTTTGAGAGAATCTTTGGGATTATTGGTCATCGATAGACGGTTTGGCAAATATAGCCATTTTTATATATTCAGGTAGGAATATATGGTATATATATATATATATATATATATATATATATATACTATGTGATTATGTATATATATGATGTGATATAAATGATTTTGAAAATATAAAAATGAATATTTTCAAAATGGAAAAAAGATAAATGATTTTCATAATTGATAATTATGGATTGTACACACCTCCCTAAATCGCTATCATAAGGGAAGTCGCGCGCGTTGTGGTGAAGCCTTCCTGGCTGTTGAGCAGGTTGGATATAGTCCCTAGGCCATATGGGCGTTTATTTGTACTGCGCTGGTTAGGAGATTCCGGGTGTGGTCTTGACTATCCCGCAGGCATATGGCCGCTTCCCGACGTTGTTAGGTTCCTAGGTTGTCTTGGAGGCCCTGGAAGATGATAGCCATTTAGGGGCGCGTCCAGTGGGGATACCCGGAGGGACGGTCTTAGATTTATTAAAGCAATTCATGATAACGGATTGGCTTTAATTTACATTTCCTGAGTATAAAAAAGGGAAATGGGATAAAGGTTTGGCTTCGGTAACACTCCCGGATGTAAGAAGGGATGTGGAAGCATATGTTATGATCAAAGAATTTTCATGATAATGAAAATGGCTTTGGGTACATTTCCTGAGTATAAAAAGGGGAAATGGAATGATTTTATAAGGAAAAGCATTTTTTTTATATGTTAATAAAATTGGCTTTTAAAAAGGTATATGTTTTGGTAAAGCAATTCATGATAATGAATTGGCTTTAAATACATTTCCTGGATATGAGAAGGGAAATGGGAAGTTTTGAGAAAATGAAAAGTATTGATATATACTTGTATATAAATCCTTAGTCCGGGAGATAGATCCGGATGTATATTGTAATATGAATATGTATATATGGATGAATCGAGTACCGAGGGTCTAATGGATCCCGACGATCGACCTTGCCGCATAGTAGTGTATCGGGGGGGGGGGGGGGGGAGTTCCTTGTTTGGATTTCGCTTCGCGAGACACCCCACGCACGAATATGGCAGTGTGTTGAGACTGGGGAGAAGTTTAATCCTTAGTGCTCTTATATTATTAATTCTTATGGTATATATATTATTATATATCTTTGTGTATTTAGGGACTGGCGGATCTCGACTATCGACTGTGCCGTATAGTAGTGTATCGGGGGGGTTCCTTGTTTGGATTTCGCTTTGCGAGACACCCCACGCACGAACATGGCATAGCGTTGAGACTGGGGTGAAGCTTAGCCCTTAGTACATTACTTGGACTATCTAGGGTAGATAGTGGTTGGGTGTTAGACTAGTCTAGCAGGGTAGCTTGACTAGAATGTTCTAGATAGATGCGCTAGGAGTGCACTATTAGCGGAGAGGTGAGGGGTATCTCATGGGAGTGCGATACCAAACTTAAATATGAGATAAAACTATTTTTCTAAAAATAAAGCATTTATGCACTTGCAAATATTTTCAAACATTCGGGCTCTGACCCGTTTGTCTACTCTCCTTTCTTTCTCTATACTGTATATATATAGGTGTCCAGACACAGGGACGCCTGGATGAAAATTCTTTCGAGTCAGACGTCAGCTGCAGCAGCTGTGGATGCGTGCAGGTTTTTGATAGCCGCTTCCATCGTTGTACTCTAGATAGGAGGTACTGTATAAACATTCGAGCCAATGGCTCAATTGCATTTATTTACTCTTTCAGTACAGCATTCCATATGGTTGTATATTTTGACCGAGTGTTCGGTTATTTTATTTATTTCAGTTTCATTTACGCATATAATTGTGGATGTTTTAATTTGATCGTAAAAAGAGTAGTTAAGTAAAAGTTTTTAACGCTCACCTAATAGGATATTAGTAATTAAATGGACTTTCGACAGTGATGCTAAGAATGATCCATATGAGACTCCTGTTTTAATTTAATATTGGAGTGATCGCCCGGTATCTTATTAGGCGGGTTGTTACAGTGCGTCCATACCATATCGCACTCAAATGGTCTCCAAGCCAACACCTATCCTCACACGTAGATAATGGCCATGCAATAGTACTATGACCTGGGGAATCAATCTAATTTCTGTTGGTAAATTTTAGGGTGGACTGAATTTCCCACTACTTGTAACATCCGAACGTTAACAATAACGAGTAGGCATTTTCATTATAAACATGTGACACCCCACTTATTCTAATAACAGGCGGCTAATCCTCTACTAAAATAAAACATAAATTTCGATCTGGTTCATTTTTAGCATCGTCGTCGAAAATCAAATTAAGTGCTAATAACCTATTAAGCCATGCATCATTAAAAAAAAAACTTATTATCCTGCTTAATTAAACATTAAATCTCAATATAAACATTCACCACAGTAATATAATAAAGAACGCTGATGGCATAAATAAATAACGGAACCGAATAACCCTCAGTAAAATCCACGTACAATCATCCAAATGATAAATGAAATAAAATAACAAAGTCTAAAATGTAACTGTCTCAATGTGGGCAACATGCCCCAAAGAAATACTAGAGTAACATCCTAGTTAAATAGAAATGATAGAAGCATCAATGCAAATCCTCTAGGCATCCATAACTATTTCAACATCATCTGATTGGAAGGACACACTAACCATGGCGTCCCTGTGGCTAAGCACCTAAAAGGTTTTAAAAAAGATTTTTTGATATGGGTCAGTGCCTAAAACATTTTGAAAATATTTACAAGTATTTAAAACACAATAATGAATATGCAGTAGAATAATTCATGTTCATATGGTGTCGCACTCACATGAGATTATCCTCGCCTCTCATCTATAGTGCTCACCTAACGCATACATTTTAACTTTATAGTTATGCTACCCCTCCTAACTAGTCTAACTATAGTTCCCATAGTCCAAGCCTCTAGAACTAGCCCCATTTTCACTACGAAAATTTCACTTTACTTTGGTTGTTATTTATCTACCACGTTGGCTATGTCATAGTAATTCTCAATTTTGACTCTCATCATTATATAGTTAACATAATCGTACACTAGTTACTAATTAACGTTCACACATTCATTAAGTTCACATATACATATAACACCCTTTATACGTATATACATAGCATCCCCAAGATGTCCTCTTGGATGTATTCCCTAATAGCTCTCAGGATCCAGGCACATCACGTACCACCCTTGGGCCACCGAGTTAGAATATCACCACCGATCCCAAATCATAAACACATAAACTGGAGGCGATCATAGACATACATCCGTGGGTCATAACCATACCATATTACCCCACCAGACTCTAAACTCACATACAATGGTCATGTAATAGTCCTATGGCTTGGGGAAACGACCCAACACCTGCTGGTCATGCCAGGATGGATCTCCCACTGCGTGTAACCTCCAATGATAACATAATTGGAGTAGGTATGTTCACATATATCAATCACACACACACACACACACATATATCCATACACGCGCGTATATATATATATATATATATATATATATATATATATATATATATATATATATATATATATATATATATATATATATCCGTCTAATCGTGCACATATCCCTCGTAGCACTGGCCCATAAATTTCGAGTCTATCCTAACTCTCCATTTTTGTCAAGTATTCACTTACTTATTTGTAATTCTCTAAAGTCACGTTTCTGGCCAACGTACTATACTCCTTAACCACGTAGCCTAATTCTTCCCAAAATCTTAACCCGATTTCATAACCATTACTCGAGTGCTATTCACCCTAATACACATGTAATATCTTACCCGAATTTAATCATCGTCTAATCCAAGGTACTTTCTAATCGCTTCTCTATATTTTCAGAAGTTATATTCCATCTATCGGACTCCATAAACCATGCCCTACCCTAAACGGTCCATGAAAATAACAAAAACTCCAAGGGTGGGCACCAGCCAAATCGAATCGATTTGCTGGCTTGACCAAATCAATTCGATGTGAAAATTGATTCGCTCCCCCTTAGTGAACCGATTCGAAACTGGGCAGTAAACATGGATTATTTTGACTAGATCCATCTCTTTCCCTTCAACCTTAGTGGTTCCCATCTTCACCCAAACCCTTAATATGAGTTCTACATTAATCCCAAACATAATTTCACAGATTCCTACATATGAACCAACCTAAAAATCATCTAATTCATGGGATTATCGATTAACGTCAAGGATTGTGCATAGTTTCACTCCCTAAATCAATATTTTATTTTTAATAGTTTAGATCATACATGATTACATCTTTGTAATTCAATTCACATCAGATCTAAAAAAAATCATAATATAGTTCCTTTTTGATGATTTCATTTGTAAAAATCCCCATTTTACATGTTAATCCCAGCTAAAATTT
Source organism: Sambucus nigra (assembly GCA_949130495.1). Classification (NCBI taxonomy): domain Eukaryota; kingdom Viridiplantae; phylum Streptophyta; class Magnoliopsida; order Dipsacales; family Adoxaceae; genus Sambucus; species Sambucus nigra. Next base: position 314,921,926 of record OX422215.1, on the reverse strand, counting down.
ATGTTTTTCTGCACCAAATTTCTACATGAATCATTAAAAACTACACTAGGAATTATAACAAGGTGAATACTTTCCTAATGATTGAAAAGATTCTGAGTTCTTCCCTCTGAGTTCTTCTTTTTGTAGTGTTCTTATGCTCAGAATGATTCAATCTCCCTCCCAGATAACTTATCTTTCTTCAATTTACTTTTCTCTTTTCTCTCATCTCTCAAAGCTTTGGTCTCTTGGATGGATGCTCACTCCATCCACGTTCCCCAATTATAACCCTAGAAACCAAGTCATCCCCTAGGTATAAAATGACCTGAATACCCTTTTATGAGTCCGTTTGGCCTAAAAATCCCTCGATACTCAAATACAACCCCATGAGTACCTTTTTTAGACTATCTAGACCCACTCCGGATTATTGGTGCACTCAAAATCATAATTCGAGTTATCTAACATTAACTTTCCATCTCATTCCCAATATGACCCTATCTGCGTGTCCCGAATGAGATACCATTAAAATCGTCGATTTTTCCTTCCTTACGACGTAATATAATTTAATATGTTTTTATTTACTTATCACAAAACTAAATATAGTTACACATAAATATTAATTCTTTTATTCGCCAATTAATATTTATTTAAGTCGCTTTATTTCTCAATTTAATTAAATTAAGTGCACACATGTAGTTTAAAATGCTAAAAAATACGAATTGTTACATACTTCCCCCCTAACAACATAATTTCATCCCTAAAATTCATACATACCTAGAACAAAGATCTCTAGATACTTCTTCCGCATATCATCCTCACGCTTACACGTCAACTCATCTATATTATGATGCCCCCACTAAACATGAACTAATGATGCTACCTTTGATCGAAGCTAATGCTTGTGACACCCCGCCTAATTAAATACCGGGCGATCACTCCTTTATTAAATTAAAATCAAGGTGAACAGTTGGTTCATTCTTAGCATCACTGTCGTAAAAATACTTTTCCAATTTAAACACCCTAAATAATTAAGCTAAGTGTCAAAACCATTTAAAACCTTATTCTCATTTTATTAAATCCGGTTATAAAACCTTAAACCATTAACATCTAAAGAGTCACACATTAAAAATAAAAATAGAATTGAACATACACGAATTTAATCATCAATAATAAATCCCAACATTTACAACCCTAAAGGAAAACATCCTGACAGTAATAAATCCCGAAATAAAGGTACTGAAAGTAAAAATTTCAATCTCTGACAATACCAACTAAATAGTAGAAAGAGGGCGACACATGCCCCTGCTGGATAAAACTAAACTAGGAGTAGAATCAAATGGATGAACTCGTCTAAACAACAGGCCTGCAACTCCCACCTAAGCTGCAGCACGTTCCTTCCAAAGGATCCTAAGTAAGACGCCCCTGTGGCTGGGCACCTGTAATACATACATATATATACAAGAGAGAAAAGGAAATAGAAATTGGTCAGAGCCCGATAGTGTATATGATTTAAAAATTCGTTTAGCAAGTATTTAAATTGATACAGGCCAATGCAACAACATATTAGTGCGACACTCTCTTGAGAAATTCTCGCCTCTCTTCTAATGTGCACTCGTATCGCACTAACCTTCCCAATGGTTTATCTCATCATATATCACACTATCTTTCCCCAATGATTTAACTTATCTTAGGTTATTCGCAGGATTTACAACTGAACAACACAAGTGTTTAAAACGTAAGATTTCAATTTGTAACCAAGGTTCTCCTTTTAACTTTATTAATCAATAAAGTTTTCCAGTGTCATATTATACTTTCTCAAAACAATTATTTATAATTTAAGTCATCAACCATGTCCTACATATCAAATCACAGTAGGCAGTCCCAGATTTCAGAATTTCATATATATATTAACTACTCGTATAATATATATATATCATAACAGAACCCCACATAAAAACTATGGTGCGGGCATACTCTGCTATCCAATCCCCGTATCAATCGTACTAAAGGGAATACAAGTTCGGAATCACTCTCGAACTGTATAAATACATACACAAACAATATTGAGGCGAAGCATAGTTTCCAAGTCCAAGAGGTCAGTACATACCCTCACGTCTCTTAGGACCGTGACTACCGATTCGATAGCCTGTACCTAGGATTCCTATCTTCTAGGGTACGAGTCAATATCCCCCATAAGGAACACGAGACAAGATTGTCCCAGCGCGGTAACCTCAAGGATAGCAAGTAGCGCGGGCATGATTTTCACAAGTATATAATATATCCATACACAATCATATAAATATACCACTTTTATTATATCAATTTAGGTTTATCCAATAACCCACATTCATAACATTTATCCTTATTTTCCCATTATTATTTTTCAAGTATAATGGTTCGTTTCTAACTTTAATTCGAAGGGTTTTTCCAACTTACTACGTAACCCTCATGGACTCTATTCTTCCAAATGTACAATTCAGTAGATATCTATTTATGTTCCAACGTAACTCTCTCTTACGTGTCTCTCCCCTTTAATATATACTTACATTATCCCTTATGCAAAATATCCCAAAAATATAGATTTTGCCTTACATTAAAGGATTTTGAATTTTATTTTCAAAGATGAGAATTTCAAACGGTTTCGAAATCGGAATTACAATGGAGTTTTAATTGAATTTTTATTATCTCTAAGAGTCCTCAAAACATAAAACTGTCTAGCAAAAAAAAATATTAAAAAATATTGAACGGTCCGATCGAGCTGAATTTTTTTTGTAGCTTCCTCTCGTCTTCAGCTAATTCTCTGTAAAATTTCATCCAATTCCAACGGTCCGATCGTCCAGAATAAATTTTTTCTTTTTTAGTGTTTGTATCTGATTAGAACTCTTTTCTTAATCAAACTCTTAATCCTTTACATGACAAAGGGTTTCCAGAATATCATATAAATCATCACTACATGAAAATTTCCCATCTCAAATTGGGTTTTTCTTCCATAAATCTCATCCTAATAACTTCTAAACTAATATGGATGATGCATCAATGAAATAATCAAGATAAACACTTGCCTGGGATTTTCAGAAATCTAGTTTGGTGTTGAATTTGGTGTGGTTGCGTTCCCCGTCTCGCGATCTACGCGTTAGCGATGGCGGCGCTGTAAACGGATGAGTTTTGAGCCTTGGAATGCCTTGAGAGCTCTCTCCTCTCCTCTCCAATGGCCGTTCTAGTGTTTTGAGTTATCTAACCCTAGGAGATAACCTAAACATCTGATATAACCCCTTTAATTTTCGTGGGTTTAATTACCCAAAAATACAAAATGACTAAAATGCCCTCCCGGGGTACTAATTAGGCCTAAAACGCCCCGAGACCCAAATCAAACCCCCGGGTATACTTTTCTGACTATCTCGACCCTTTCGGACGCGTTGGCGCACTCAAAACGACCATACGAACAACCTATAAAATATTCACTTTTATTAATCCACATTTAGTCCCGACATGACACAGGCGCGTCCCGACTTAAATTTCCACAATTGTCATTTTATTCACACGTGACAATATTATAAAAATAAATCTCATATATTACTATACTCATCCAGTAATATGCAACAAATAATATATTCCCAATAATTACTAACTCTTGTCACGCTAGTAAATATTTAAAACAACATTTCGGATTAAAATAAATTAATTTATCTCAATTAAATTTAATAAATCCTTAAATTTAAAAGCCATGAAAATACGAGGTATTACAATGCTTTCTACGATCTAGGATGGTAACCGATCTCACCTCATACGTAATGTCTAAATGTAACTCAATATCCTATAATGGGATATTCTAGTAAGCCATATCACTCATCTGGTACTTCTTCAATGACAACATATGAAACACATCGTGAATCCTCTGCAAGTGCTCTAGTAGGTCGAGCCTATACGCAACTGGCCCTATTTTCTTTATAGGGATAGGCCCCACATATCTCGGTGCTAACTTTCCTTTTTTTTCAAATTGCACAACTCCCTTAATGGGAGACACCCGTAATAACACTTGGTCACCTACCTCAAGCTCCAAGTGTCTTCGATCTGCATTTGCATAACTTCTGCCTATCCTGAGCTATTTGTATACGACCTCAAATTAGCTTGATTGTTATATAATTATTCCGAATTATCTCCGATCCAAGAAGCTTATTATCCCCCACATCTAACCAACGAGCGGGCGAATGATAAGGTTGGCCATGCAATGACTCAAAAGGCGCCATGCCTATCGTGAACTGGTATGAGTTATTATAGGCGAACTTTGCGAGTGGAAGGTACTGCTCCCAACCTCCTTCAAAATCCAGTATGCATATCCTCCAACATCTGATTAACTCTCTCGGTTTATCAGTTTATCTATTGATGGCAAGCTGTACTTAATTGCAACTCAACCCTATAGCATCCTGGAAACTATGCTAAAAATGGGACATAAAGATTTTGTCTTGATCGAACACACAATTAATAGGAACCTATGTAACCTCACTGATATGACAAATATAGCACCCCGCCGCGGATAGGTACTCATACATGGGCGGGCTTATAGGCCGCGGCCCTAACCAACAGGGTGCGGCCCTAACCAACTCGCGTTACATACACAGGCCGCGGCCCCTCCCTTGGAGGGCCCGACACCTTCTGTTCAGCATATGGTGCCGCACTTATCATCTATCTTATAGGCCGCATCCCTCTCCACTGCAACCAACTACGGACCATGTGCTCATAGCACGTGACACCTCACATCACTCTTATAAATAGAGGACCGCACCTCGAAATAAGGGATGGATTTCCTCTCCTCTGGAACAGTCTCGACAACGCTTGCTTAAGCCTCGCACGGCTCTCCCCGTACGACCTCAACATACGACTTGGGGGCTACGTGGCCTGACCTCCGGCACACCCGGAACCTCGACAGCCATGTATTCTCCCTATTTCTCATACTTGTACGCCTCTCTAGGCAGGTTTATATTGTAAAGTGCATCGTATATAATGAGAACGGAGCAACACAGTGGACGTAGGCCTATTTTAAGGGCTGAACCACTCTATACCTTGTTTTCTATCTATTTACTTGCTTTATCAACTTATTCTACACTTACACTTGATCTGCTGGTACGAGATCTACCTGTGTACGATTTCTCGTATCATCAGTTTGGCGCCGTCTGTGGGAACGAGATATTTCAATCTTGTTTCTCTACATTTTGAGTTCATAAACACCTTATCTTACACATGGGGATCCTTTGGATCAGAATCTCATGTGTGAATTTTGGTTAGTTGAGCTCTGCTTCATATTCACCCCTTTGATGGTTATTTCTCAAGTCCAGATTTACTCTTGGACCTCTGTTTCATAACTTTAAATCTGTTTTGCATTCCCCGATGATATCGTTCCACCTAGATGGTGCTGAAAAGCACGATGGGTTTTAACCCCAAAAAGATGAACGATTAGGGAAGGATTGTACCTATTCCTGTTTTATTGTACATGGCCTGTGATCTAGGGTTTATAGTTCAAGCTGTGCCACTTTGTGCATCGAGAGGTTATGTCCTCATGAACAAACCCTAGTAGGTATGCTTTCTGTAAGCGCCGGGAGGAAAACTCGGCCCTCAGGAGTAAGTGTGATTGCTCCTTGCTGCCTATGAGGGGATGCGACTAGACAGTGAAAATGTCTTATGGCCGCGGCCTCTACCAGCGTAGCTGTTTAACAAGCTTCAAAAATTGCGAAGCGGAATCGGAGGAGCACTGGCTCTAAATTGGAATCAATTTAGGCCGCGGCAGTATATCTATGTGCTATGGCCGGCGGCCGCGGCAGTAAGCCCATGTGGCAGTGCAAACGCTGCATCCCCATTTTTCTACTTGGTTACTCCACTATTTGTGAGATTACTTACTGCTGTTAGTTTTGTCTCAGATTATATATATATTTTGTAAAAGACTAACAAAAGCAGAGGATGGAAGGAGAGTCCAGTCAAAGCACAGAAGTCAAAGACGAAATTGTGCAGCTGTACAGCCATCTCAACCATCTGTATGACAGCCATGCCTCGCTCCAGACCCAGGTCAACTACCTAACTCAGAGGGTACTCATGCTAGAAGCCGCGGCCTCACCCAATACGGGCGCGGCACTCATCTCAGCAGCACCCGCGTGCTTGACGACCGCGGCATCTTCAAAGGATGCAGCTGTAGAGGCAATCAGCGGCCAAAAGAGGAAGGCAGAGAAGAAGTCAGGGCCCTACACCCCGCTGGCCTACCCGATTGAAGTGATACTTGAGTACATCAAGGAAGATCAACTTTTGAGGTGGCCAGAAAAGCTGAAAACTCCGCCCCACAAGAGAAACAAAGCCGCTCAGTGCCAATTCCATCAGGACCATGGCCACGAAACGGAGCAGTGCTACGCTCTGAAGGATGAGATCGAAAGACTAATTGGGCAAGGGATGCTGAGGAGGTTCCTCAAGAATGATTAAAGGCTGCAGCCAGACCTAACATAGGCCGCAGGCCACATCTATCCCTTAGTTTTTCTGTTTTTCAGATCTTTCTGTTTATGTTTGAGGAAGCTCATTACAGCCTTTATCTTCAAGATTTTATGTTTTATTAGCAAAGTCATCAGCTGAAACATACATATATAAATATATGGATTAGCAAATTTTGCCATATCTCATTCCTCTCTTGTTTTCATAATTTGTCATCTCACAAGAAGACCTTTTGTCTTAAACAGATTCCAAGGGAAGAATAACACATTATCTTGGAAGATTATTACTATTTTGGGATGCACCTATGGAGGGATTGCGGTCTTAATTAGCTCAAAAGTTCCCCTCACGATGTGCAACTGTATCTTATCATATGATGATTACAATCATGAAAGCGTCCGAGGATTCAAGGAGCTTTTATTAGCCACGGGGGCTTACAATGCCTGTTCTCATCTCTTGGGACGCGTCATCAAGCCGGGAGGCTTATAATCTCTGGCTATGGAGGGCTTTGTGTATATCAGTAGCTGTGGGCGGCTTAATAACATAGCCCAGCCTGGAGAGGCTTGATAATGTCTCACACATTAGCTGTGGGTGGCTTCATAACATAACCCAGCCTGGAGAGGCTTGATAATGTCTCACACATTAGCTGTGGGTGGCTTCATAACATAACCCAGCCTGGAGAGGCTTGATAGTGTCTCACGCATTAGCTGTGGGTGGCTTCATAACATAACCCAGCCTGGAGAGGCTTGATAATGTCTCACACATTAGCTGTGGGTGGCTTCATAACATAACCCAGCCTGGAGAGGCTTGATAGTGTCTCATATATTAGCTGTGGGCGGCTTAATAACATAGCCCAGCCTGGAGAGGCTTGATAGTGTCTCATATATTAGCTGTGGGCGGCTTAATAACGTAACCCAGCTGGGAGAGGTTTGATAGTGTCTCACATGTTAGTGCTTGGTGACATGACCCAGCGCGAGAAGATTGGGAAACACCAGCATATGTCTACAAAGGCACATCGTTCAGATGAACCGGAAATGTGCCGCACCCCACCGGTACGGTTGCAGAGCTCTAAGAGCCACTCATCCGTGAAAGCGCTGAGACACTAACATCTAGAGGCATGAGAGGGTTACAATGTCGAATGCCACGGTGGAAGAGAATCAATTGTACCAAGTCTAAGGGAAGAGTTTGCTTCATGATTCATGTTGATTGTGGGACAACAAAAGGCTAACAGTTCAGACAACTGGGTGCAATGAAGGCGGATGGAGACGCATGCAATCAGCAAGTCCCAGCCTTGAAATCAGGACCGCGGCAACCAGGCGAAGACATTTATATGGCATGGCATAATGAAGAGCCGCGTCTTGCACACAGCTACCTCGTGACCGCTAAATCCTTACTTCAAAGACGTCGCACTATCTATATGTCCGCGGAAATGGGATTTTAATCAATATACGAATTCGATCTCTGTCCGCGGACTTAAGATATTATGTTTATCTGGACACGGATGCGTTTTCAAATATGCGGCAGTTACGATGAATCATTCATTATAAACAGGCAATGTAAGAGAGCAAGGAATGGAAAGATAAAAATCATGTACAAAGTAGTCAATATGGCCGCAGCCTTGATATTAATATTCAAGATTACAGAAAGGAGGCCGCAGCCACAAATGCAGATTACAAAAAGAAAGGACGCAGCCCTGAATTAATGATGAGCTCCAGAAATGGACTGAATTTAAGAGGCTGCGTCATCATCCTCATCATCATCTTCTCCATCCGCGGCAGACTCTGTCACTCCTTCCGCAGCCGCTGCTTCGGCCTCCGCCTTCATCCTTGCCCTCTCTTCCGCCGCGGACTTAAGCTCAGCGATGCACTCATGATGCTCGGCATCGCTCAACTTCCAGGCCAGGACCCTCTCGGTTTCGGGGAAGTTCTTTACAAATCTCTGCCGCAGCTCCTGGTAGCCGCGAAGGTAAGCCCTGTTGTTGACAATAAAGAAGTCCTTGGAGCCTTTAAATGACTCCACGGCGTGATCTATGGCAAGCTGGAGGGATTCACCATGATCAGCCTCCAATCTTTTTATTTCCGCGGCGTGGCTTGCTGCATCCTGGGCAGACTTGGACTCCAGCTCCTCATATTTCTTTTGAAGAAATATAAGCTTGTTATTGGCAATCTCTGCAGCTTGGGCAGCTTCCGCGGTTTGAGCCTGCGAGGCTTTTAGGGATTCCGCGGCTTGTATGAAATTTTTGCTCCGCTTCCTCCCTTTCCTTGTCTGCCTTCTCCAAGTTCATTTTTACCGCCTGAAGAGCCGCGGCAGCAGAACTCTTCCCAGCTTCAAATGAAGAGGTCCGTGCAGCCTGCAAGTCCGCGGCATGGGCACTCTTCTCGATCTCCTTCAGCCTGTACAAGGCCTCGTACTTCCTCTTCTGAACAACAATCACATCCGCGGCCTGAAATAAAGAGGAAATATGAAAAATACATATGGTGCAAAAGTTGAAAGAATGACGACAAGTACGTACCCTCAGAAGGCTGTGGAGGCCGCAGTCCTCTAGGTCTTCATGATCTTCGCCAACTAACCTATCTAGGTCCGCGGCATCCAGTGCACGCTTCATTCTCCGTGCAGCCTTTGCAGTGGTGTCCCAAGAGGAATTGGGGTCGGGCTGCCTCAATTGGGGTCTTGGTCTTCCATCAGGCCCGGACTCTCCGCGGAATTGTGGGGGCGGCAAGTTAGCGTTAACCCCCACAACAGCTGGCGGTGGAGGAGATGATGGATGAAGGGGCACATCGGTTGACATCAAGCCCACCGCAGCCAGGTTTTCCCCTATGTCGTCATCGAATTGGTCATGTGGAAGGCCGTCATTAACCACCTGCTCTGCGGCAGGATCAGTCGCCTTATTTGCAGTGACCGCGGCTTGGGCAGCATTATTTTCTTCGGAGGGAGCAGTGGCAGGTCCCTTGGCCTTGGATCTCTTCCTTTTTCTGCTCCGCGCAGTATTATTGAGGACCACCGCGTCCTCGTCCATCTCCGCCAATTGTGCGTTCAGCAACTCCCTGTCCACTTCCTCACCTGAAAGGGAGAAACAATGTTAAGCACAAACATTTGAAGAACTCAAAAATCAAGTTGTAATCCGCAGATTAAAAGTTACCTTCCACGGCCATTTTCAGGGGGATCGACTTATTAGGGAAGAAGCCTGCGTTGAATATAGTGGCAGAGGTCACTAGAGTGCTGAATCTCTTCTTATCAGCAGAAACAGCCGCGGCCTCGGCAACTCTCCTCTCCTGCCGCGGGTTGAGTTGCAAATTGTCAAGGACTGCAGAAGACATTACAAGGGTTAGTATAAAAAAGTGGCAAGTTATAAATAGGGGACGCGGCTATTAAAAAGATACCTAGTTTGGATGGGGTCCCCCATCGCTGCAGCATTTGAAAAGACCTCTCCCTCTCATTCTCTTCAGGGTGGAACTCCCACCCCTCTCCAGAAAGGAAAAAGTACTTCCCTTTCCAGTTCTTTACACTGGTTGGCCTCCCAGTATATAGGGTCTCATCCCTGCCGCGGATGGAAAAGTAGTAGTAGCCCGCGAACTTTACAGAGTTCTCTTTCGGGCGGTAGAAATGGAAAAACTCCGCGGGAGTAATGTCCTTTTTGAACAAATTCTCCCAAAGAACGACCGCGGCAAGAACAGCTCTCCAGCCGTTGGGATCTAACTGGGCTGGGGCCAGTTTCATGGTTTGAAAAAGTCGACGGATGGGAACAGGAACAGGCAACCGCAGCCCGTAAATAAATGCATGAAGTGGAAAGCATATCCCATCAGTGAGTGCCGTGCACGGCCTTTGGTTCACGGCAGGAGCTGAGCATATCAAATTTGATGGAAATTCGAAGGACTCCGCTACCTGGTCGACCCAATCTTGGGTCATGATGCTGTGGATGCCAAGAGCAGCTAAGAGTCGCTCAGCCCTCCCAGACGTACCAGCTGGGGGGTCTCTAGATTCCGCGGCAGTACCTCCTGCCCCCAGTGGATGATTGCTCGAATTGGCTTCTTCCTCCATCGGCACGGACTGAAAATCAAGCTTAGAATCAGAGTCCGCGGAATCAGAATCTAATGTTATGCAGTTGGGGCAATCCTTCAATTGGCAAGACCCTATTGATCTTAAGGGGGGCACGAAAGAGAGTTCAGGAGGAGAAGTCCCAAAGTGCTTTGCCCAAAAGCCCTTCAGAAAGTTGTCTGGGTCAAAGCTCATATGGCTGCAGCAGTACCTGAAAAGCAGAGACCGCAGTTAGGTGCCGCAGCCAATATGGTCCTAAAAAGCTCCTAGGAAGCCGCGGCAGGATTATTAATATGATTAAAGTGGAGTAGCAAGATGGGCTAAACATGCCAAGTGTTGGGTTCTAGAGCCCTAAAGGATGTTTGTAGCCGCGGACTAAAGTTATTGAGATGAAGACAAATTCTGGGTAGCCGCGGAACCTAATCTAAAACTGAGTCACTACAGGCTGCAACCTTTATTTAATACTGGTTACAACCCTTATTTACTACATGCCGCAGATGATTTTTATTAAGCAATGAAGGATATGTTGACTGAGCAGCTCTAAGTTATTTAAGAAATTATTTCACTCCGCGGCCTCAAACACAAACAGGTAATTACTTCAACAGTTGTAAATCCGAAGATCAAAACCCTAGAACACTCAAGAACACAATGGGAACTCAGAAGCCCTAAAGTTTAACCCTAAACTGCAACATTGATGTTCTATTCAAAACCTATTACCCAGTACAAATCCCAAAACAACTATGCAGAAAAGAGCATGGCAAATCTAATACGAAGGAGAATACATGATTCTAGGTTGAGATATTTACGAATGCAGAAGTTAAAGAACTGTTAAAAGGTTGATGGGTGGAAAAGTTACCTTTTAATGAAGAAACCGGCGGTGCTCAGCCTTCAACCACCACGGAACCGCCACACACCGCTTTCGAAAGTCGCCGGAAAACGCAAGAACAAGGAGGAACAGAATTTTCTCTCAAGGTTTTGAAAATGTAAAGAAGTCCACGGCCAGAAGCCATTTATATAAGGGAACGCGGAAGATGAAACGTCGCCTCGATCAGGCCGCGGCACGTCATGCAACACCGCTGCCTGGGATCAAACAGGCCGCAACATAATTCAATAAGCACGAAACATCTCTCAGCATCCGCGGTTGGTACATAATTCAGCCGCAGCCCCAACATTCTACCAATTGGCACTACGGCTTGGGGGCTTATTGATATGACAAATATAGCACCCCGCCGCGGATAGGTACTCATACATGGGCGGGCTTATAGGCCGCGGCCCTAACCAACAGGGTGCGGCCCTAACCAACTCGCGTTACATACACAGGCCGCGGCCCCTCCCTTGGAGGGCCCGACACCTTCTGTTCAGCATATGGTGCCGCACTTATCATCTATCTTATAGGCCGCATCCCTCTCCACTGCAACCAACTACGGACCATGTGCTCATAGCACGTGACACCTCACATCACTCTTATAAATAGAGGACCGCACCTCGAAATAAGGGATGGATTTCCTCTCCTCTGGAACAGTCTCGACAACGCTTGCTTAAGCCTCGCACGGCTCTCCCCGTACGACCTCAACATACGACTTGGGGGCTACGTGGCCTGACCTCCGGCACACCCGGAACCTCGACAGCCATGTATTCTCCCTATTTCTCATACTTGTACGCCTCTCTAGGCAGGTTTATATTGTAAAGTGCATCGTATATAATGAGAACGGAGCAACACAGTGGACGTAGGCCTATTTTAAGGGCTGAACCACTCTATACCTTGTTTTCTATCTATTTACTTGCTTTATCAACTTATTCTACACTTACACTTGATCTGCTGGTACGAGATCTACCTGTGTACGATTTCTCGTATCATCACTCACTATCTCGGCTATAAAAATCTGGGCATTCTTCCCCATTGTATAATCTATCTAAATCGTCAAAAAGTGGTCCACCTTGGCCAGGCGATCCATAATGACCCATATGGCATTGTGACCCCTTTGCGAAGTCGATAACCCTTTGATGAAGTCCATCGACATGCTCTTTAATTTCCAAACTGGAATCTTCAATGGCTGTAAAATCCCAGTTGTCTCTCATGGTCTACTTTCACTAACTGACAATTGGTGTACTTCGAGACAAACTCAGCAATGTCTCCCGTCATCTGAGCCCACTAATACTGTCTTTCTAAGTCTTGATACATCTTATCCCCTTCGAGATGTATTGAAAACCATTACCTATGAGACTCTGTCATCATCGCATGCTGTAGGTCCCCAACTTTTAGGACTATCAGTCTCCCATTAAAACTTAAACCTCCCTCTAAACTGACCAAGTAAGACTCTACTCCCTCTGCTAGTAACTGAAATAACTTTTCCTAGTAAAAAGAATCCCCTGCCTATTCCTTCATAACCCTCATGATGATCTCGAGTGTGATAGCCAAAACTTCCATACAAGCCCTGGCCACTGCGTCATCTTACCAAAGTTCACTCCACTTTGCTTTCCAGATCGCTACTAACTGCCCCATAGGCCTTCGACTCAATGCATCTGTCACCACATTAGCCTTCCCTGGGTGGTACTGGATGTAAAACTAATAATATTTCATGAACTCGAGACACCCACACTGCCTCATGTTAAGATCTTTTTTGTGAACAGATAGTGCAGTGAATTATGATCGATAAATAGACTAAATTTCTCCCCTAAGGCCCCATATCCTTAGGCAAAAACTACCGCTACAAGCTCCAAATTGTGCGTGGGGTAGTTACTCTCGTGGAGATTAAGCTTATGAAAAACATAAGCTATGACCCGGTCCTCCTATTATAATACGCCCCTAGTCCTTGTAAGGATGCATCTATAAAAATAAATCACTCCACTCCTCCCCTAGGCAATGCGAGCACTGGTGTCGAAGTCAATTTGTCATTTTAGCTCATAAAAAGCTAACTGATGGTGATTATCCTAAACAAATGGCACCCTCTATTGAGTCAGATTTACTAACGGGCCTATAATCTTCGAAAACACCTTTATGAAGCGGTGATAGTAACCAACTAAACCCAAAAATATATAAACCTACGTTGGTGTCGTGGCCTGACCCCACTCCCTCACCGCTACTACCTTACTCGAGTCCATTGAAATTCCCCTGTGTGACATAATATAACCTAAGAATTGCACCTCTCGTAATCAGAAACCATATTTCTTGAACTTGACGTACAACTAATGGTCCTGTAAAGTCTGAAAAACCATATGTAAGTGCTCCGCTTTCTCACCCTCAGTCCGAAAATAGACCAAAATATCGTATATGAAAATGATAATGAACTAGTCTAAGAAATCTCTGAACACCCTATTCATAAGATCCACGAATACAACTGGTGCGTTGCTTAGCCCAAACGGCATAACCCTGAACTCATATGACCCATACCGTGTCAGGAATATGGTCTTAGGGACATCTTGCTCTCTGATACGTAGATGATGGTACCACGATCTCAAGTCAATCTTTGAGAAGTAAACTTCTTCTCTCAATTGGTCAAATAGGTCATTGATACGAGGCATTGGATATTTATTTCAGATCGTGGCCTTGTTCAACTCTTTGTAGTCAACACATAATCTCAGAGATCCGTCCATCTTCTTCACAAGCAATATGGGATCACCCCTCATTGATTTACTTTGACAGATAAAACCCTTCCCTAAGAGATACTAAATATGCTCCCTCAACTCTCTCATCTCCACTGGAGCCATATGATAGGGCGCACGTTCTATCGGTCTAGTAATTGGCGCTAAATCAATAACAACCTCACTCTCTCAGATCGAAAACAAACCCAGTCGCTCCTAGAAAACATTCGTAAACTCCCTCACCACTGGCATCGAGTCTAACAATATAAAACTCCCTGCGAGGTCTCCTCCTCAATATAATAAAGGTTTGTGCTTGAAACTCCCTTGGGAAGAAGCATCGCCACCAAAAACATCTCCTGCCATGGAATGGCGAACATGACGATCATACTAAAATAGTCCACCATCACCCTATAACCTATTAACTAGTCCATACTGAGGACGACATCATACCCAACCACATCCAACACGAGTAAATCAGCAGCCAAGCATAGTCTCCCTACATCTATATCCACTCCTTAGCATACCCCACTACCCAATAGAAAATCTACACATATAATAATACTATCAGCTGTATATAATAAACCGACTGCTCGTGAAAATCTTGTAGCAATAAATGAATGTGATGCCCCCGTGTAAAATAAAACATAACCCATATGATCATGGATAGGAAACATACCCTCTACAGCTAGCAGCACTGGCCGCGCCTGTAGAATCATAGTATTCTAGACGTTGTAGCTAAGTCCATACTGTAACTGTCCCTGGTGAGGTGGGACAACTAGAGCTGGTGGTGCTGCAAGCAATAATGGTGCTATGGTCACTACTGGGCACCTTGTTGATGTCCTCTGGTCCGTTGGGAACAAGATCTTTGCATGTTTCCCTACTCTCCACATATAAAACACCTGCCCGTGAAATCCCCTTGCTTTTGGCCTTACTGGCAATATCGGGGCTGCCCTAGTCTCTAGCCCTGGAGGCCTCAGCCATAATGGCCACCCCCATTATTCCCTTAGCCCTACTAACCCTGAGGAACACGCTACTTCTGGCCCTATATAAATCCCCCATTTCTCGATCGGAATCCCCTTGATCTGAATCTCTTATTCGAATCCCCCAGTTGGGTATCTTGCTCATGGTGTCTGCCCTGTTGCTGTTGTGGTGCCCCACTAGCACCATTACCTCCAGTATGCCCTATTGCCTACATCCTCAACTCTCTTCACTCCCTTTATATGGAAGTGGTGTTACTGGCAATGTAGAAGTGTTGCATTGACGGCCTCAGTATAAGTCTTCAATGCTGGATTACTCTGCAGATGTTATCGGATCCTCCAAGTGAGTCCACCAGTAAATTTTAGCATCTTTTTCTCCTTCGTATTCGCTTCATTTGGCATGAAGTTCGCCAAACGGGTGAATTCCACATCATATTCGACCACTGTCCGACCCTCTTGTGATAAGTCTAGAAATTTTCTCCGTATCTCTGTTTGAGTAGCATATGGAAAGAACTTGTAGGCGAACAACACCCAAAACTCCCCGATAGTCATGGTATCCCTCTCCTTAGATGCGGTGACTAATTCCTACCACTGTATTGTAACTCCCACAAGCTTAAAAGTTGCTAAAATATGCTTGTGAGTGTCACTGCACTCAACCATATGTAAATATCGTTTGGTATCCTTCTTCCATTGACTGGCAGCGATAGCATCCACGATTCCATGAAACTCTGGCGGATGGAACTTTTGAAAGGCCTCTCTAACTCTTTCCCATATCGATGGAACTGGGTGGGCCCGAACAATTTGTGCCACCCATTGCTGTGACTAAGTTTGGGAAATCTGCTACGCCATGGCAGTCATTGCGGAATTAACCGCCTGTGCAACTATAGTGGCAACCTCCGCAGATGTCACCATCCCCCGCTCGACTTATGGCTCTGGCTGAGCCTCTCCTCCTATGACCCTCTTAGTAGCCCTAGCTGATCGTCCTCTCCTGTTTGGCATCTGAAACCAAATCGAGTTTGTATGGTATCACAATATATGAAAATGGCAGAAGAACATATATGCATAAATATAAATGCAACAGTCCTAATCATAAGGCTTTACATCAAAGGATGCTACGCTGGAAATGTCATAGAGTCGTACAGATACCTCGAAGACTTAAACCTAATGCTTTGATACCATTTGTGACACCTAACTTATTCTAAATACGGGTGGCCAATCCTCTACTAAAATAAAATAGGAATCTCAACCTGGTTCATTCTTGCATCACTGTCGAAAACTAAATTAATTACTAATAACCTATTAAGCCCGGTGTTAATTTAAAAAAAAACTTATTATCCTACTTAATTAAACATTAAATCTCAATATAAACATTCACCACAATGACATAATAAAGAGTGATGATGGCATAAATAAATAACATAACTGAATAACTCTTTGTAAAATCCATGTACAATCATCCAAATGGTAAATGAAATAAAATAGCAAAGTCTAAAATATAACTATCTGACTGTGGGAAATATGCCTAAAAGAAATACTAGAGCAACATCCTAGCTAGTAGAAATGATAAAAGTGTCTATGCAAATCGTAGGCATCCATAGTTGCTTCAGCATCATCTGACTAAATGAACACGCTAACCCCGACGTCGCTATGTGTGAGCACCTAAAAGGTTTTGAATAATATTTTTGATACGGGTCAGCGCCCAAAACATTTTGAAAATATTTGCAAGTATTTAAAATGCAATAATTAATATGTAGAATAATAATTCATGTTCATCTGGTGTCGCACTCACATGCGATTATCCTCGCCCCTCATCTATAGTGCACACTTAACACGTGCATTTCAACTTCCTAGTTATGTTACCCCGCCTAACTAATCTAACTATACTTCACCTAGTCCAATCCACTATCACTAGCCCCATTTGCACTACATGCATTTCACTTTACTTTGGTTGTTGTTTATCTACCACGTAGTCTATGTCATAGTTATTCTCAATTTAACCCGCATCGTTATATAGTTAACATAACTGTACACGGGTTGTTACTTAACATTCACACATTCATTAAGTTCACAGATACATACAACACTCTTTTATAGGTATGTACATAACATCCTCGAACTGTCCTCTCGAATGCATTTCCTAATATGTTATCAGGCTCCAGGTACATCACGTACCACCCTTGGGCCACCGATTTGAGACCGCCTCACTATCGATCTCAAATCGTAAACACATAAACTGGAGGTGGTCATAGACATACATCCATGGGTCATAACCATACCACATTATTCCATTAGACTCTAAACTCACATAATGTGGTCGTGCAACAATCCTATGACCTGGGAAATGACCCAACACCTACTAGTCACGCTAGGGTAGACCCCCTCTATGCCTAATTTCCAAGGATAACATAACTAGAGTTGGTATGTTCACATATATTAATCACACATACACACACACACACACACACACACACACACACACACACACACATACACTATCTCACTCAATATGAATATGTATGTATATATATATATATATATATATATATATATATATATTTAATCGGCTAATCGTGCACCTAGGGAGCATAGACTTGACACTAATACGGGATATGAATCGATTCGGGATTTACGATTTTTCCAAAATGTAGAATACGGATATTCTATGATACGTTAAATATTTATTATACATACATATATATATATATTTATGATAAACTTGAATCAAATGAAGGTAAGGCATCAAATGCCATTATATTAAAATGGTCGAATATGATGATTGTTGTCACCAAACAAACACGATTAAAATTAAACATCATTAACATAAAAGGTTGTTCCAACAAAAAACATAAACAAAAATAAAGATAACATATGCAGTATAAAAGTAAGGTAGTGAGAAGCCTCCTGAGAGCATCCCTGCTTCATATTATCTCAATCACTAAGTAGACAAAACATCAACGGTTTGTACTAAATGCAGTAGCTCCAGATGTCATTTCAAATAAAATCTACAAACATAAGTAGAAAAAAAATCAGACAGTTTTTATGAAGAGAAAAGGGATTCAAACAATAGAATGATATGATTTTTCAGAAAACAGTAGAATGAAATACCATTTTAAAAAAAAGTTGATTTTTACTTGGACAAAAAAAGAATGAAAACAAAAAAATAGTAGTTAAGAAAAAATAGGAACAACACACTTAAGGCATAAAAAGAACAACACACTTAAGGTCGGAAGTGAAAAATCTAGTCGGAGTTTATGAGAGAACAGAAAAAATCTCCAAAAATGTATCCCAATGTATCCCAGCATATCCCAACGTATCCATTACATTTAAAAAATAAAATAAAAATAGGATACTCTAGGATTCACGTATCTTAGCGTATCCCATATAGCATACATGTCAAAAACATTTACAACCTCCCGAGAGTATCCGTGCTTCGTATTCGTGCACATATCCCTCGCAGCATTGACCTAAAAATCCCGAGTCTACCCCAACTCTCGATTTTTGTAAAGTATTCACTTACTTATTTTTAATTCTCTAATGCCACGATTCTGGCCAACATGTTATCCTACCTAAGCACGTAGCCTAATTCTTCTCGAAATCCTAACCTGATTTCATAACCATTACATGAGTGCTATTCACGATAATATGCAATATCTTATCCAGAGTTAATCCCCGTCTAACCCAAGGTGCTTTTTAATCGATTATGTATATTCCCAGAAGTTATATTCCATCTATCAGACTCCATAAACCATGTCGTACCATAAACGGTCCACGAAAACCACAAAAAACCCAAGGGAGGTCACCCAGATAGATTGAATCGATTTGCAGGCTTGATCAAATCGATTCGGTAGGCAAATCGATTTGCTCCCGCTCAGCGAATCGATTCGGAAATGGGTAATAAACAGGGATTATTTTGACAGAATTCCTCTATTTCCCTTCAACCTTGGGAGTTCCCATTTTCACCCACACCCCTACTATAGGTTCTACATCAATCCCAAAGAAACATAATTTTACAGATTCCTACATATGAACCAACCCGAAATTAATCTAATTCATGGGATTATTAATCAACATCAAGAATTGTGCAGAGTTTCAATCCCTAAATCAAGATTTCATCTTTTATAGTTTAGATCATCCAAGATTACATCTCTTTAATTCCATTCTCATCAGATCTAACATATAATCATAATCAAGTTCCTTTTTGATGATTTATTTTATAAAAATTCCAATTTTACATGTAAATCCCACCCAAAAACACCAAATTTCTAGATGAATATTTGAAAATTACACTAGGGATTATAGCAAGTTAAGTACTTGCATTATGATTGAAAAGATTCTGGGTTCTTCCCTTTGATTTCTTCTTTTCGTTGTGTTCTTGTACCCAGAATAATTCAATCTCCGTCCCAGATCACTTATTTTCAATTTCCCTTTCTCTTTTCTCTCCTCCCTCAAAGCTTTGGTCTTTTGGATGGTTGGATGGATTCCCACTCCATCCACCTTCCCCAATTATAACCCTAGAGATTCTTAATATGTCATCTCCTAGGTGTAAAATGACTCGAATACCCTTTTACGATTCCTGTTTGGCCTAAACAACCCCTGATACCTAAATACAGCCCCCGGGTACCTATTTACAACTATCTCAACCCATTCCGTATCATTTGCACACTCGAATTCACCATCCAAGTTGTCTAACATTAACTTTCCATCTCATTCCCAATATGACTCTATCCGCGCATTTCGAATGAGATACCGGTTTACCCGTCGATTTTTACTCACTTACGACGTAATATAATTTAATATGTTTCCACTTACTTATCACACAAGTAAATATAATTTCACATAAATATTAATTATTTTATTCGCCAATTAATATTTACTTAATTCGCTTTATTTCATAATTTAATTAAATTACGTGCACACATGTAATTTAAAACGCTCAAGAATACGGGGTGTTACAAAACAGGTAACACACACACGCACGCGCACACACACACACACACACACACACACACACACACACATACACACATATATATAAAGTATCGACTTTGTATGAAAATCCCATGTCATACTAGTCTACCATTCTCGAAGTCTGAACTGACTTCCCGATTATTGATATAAGTGCTCACTTACTTGGATTTCCATTTCATCTCACCCAAACCCATATATCCATTTATTCCCGGAAGATCCTACATTTATTCCCCAAGTTGTTACAGTTCAAAACAACGCGAAACAAAATTTTGGGCAGGCCAACAAACTGAACTGGTTTGCATGTGAAATTGAACTGACAATCAAACTAATTCGCTCCCCCAGCGAACATGATAGGTTTGTCGGGCTACCCATTGTCTCCTTCCTCGGGTTTTTACCTGTAAGACCCTCCAATAGAGGTCCTTGGCCTCCCAAAACATTAAAATTGATAACCCACATCATTATATTATTAACCCAAAAGTATTTTAACATCGAATTAAACCCAAATCCATTATTGAAACACATGGATCTCTAATCATGATTCAATTTTAATAACTCAGAATTCATCTAAACTTAAAATTTCATTGATTTCTAACAATCCATCAATATTCTCATGTTCAATCTCATAAAACCATAATTATACTACAAATTTCCCCTCTATTAATCATTAATCATTCTGAATCAACACCAGAGATAAAATGCAATTTAGATCTCTTCATGGATTATAAAAGTTTACATCTTTTAATCTCACATTTGTTTTTTTATTAACTATAAATGTAATTAACAACAAAATTTAATCTAAAGTAAGTAAATATTTGCCTTTAAGTATCTAAATCCGAAGTCTTGTTAGTAGGGATGATTCTAAATCCGGAGATTGTCTCTTCTCTTTTCTTCTCCAAGTTCTCTTATCCCTTTCTTCTCTTAATCTCTTCTTTTAATCTTTCCCTCTTAATCTCAATTATGCAAATGTAAAAGAGAGGCTATAATCCACCTCTTTAATCTTTAAATACCCTATAATCACACCCCAATCCTTCTTTTAGATTGAACCCTAGGTGTAAAATAACCACTATATCCCCATACGGGTCCTGCTATGTCTAAAAAGCCCCCGAAACCCAATTATAACACTAGGGTACTTATTTTGGACCATTTTGACCACTCCAGATCACCGGTGTAAAAAGGTAATTCGATTCACCCAATTATAAATAAATCCACATCTCATTAATCGGGCCTGATAGGTGCGTACTGTGCATGTCGCCCATAAAGTACACAAATCCGTCGATGGTACTCTCTATCGACATAATATAACACGCCACCGATTTTTACTCATAAACAACATATAATAAATCACATATCAATTTACTTATCACACATAATTATATAATAATAATAAATATTAAGCCTTAACTCACTAATTAATACTTATCGAAACCTAATTTAATTTCCTCCAATTAAATTTATAATTATAAGCACACAAAAATTAAATTATCATAAAAGTACGGGGTAGTACATTCTCCCCCCAATAATGGAATTTCATCCTTGAAATTTGAACGTACCTGCCACAAAGAGTTCTAGGTACTTTTATCGCATGTCATCCTCGCGCTCCCATGTCGACTCGGCAACATTATGGTGTCTCTACTGTATATGAACTAACAATACCACATTTGAGCTAAGCTTTCGCTCATTATGACCCAAAATGGAAACAAGTCTTTCCTCATAAGAAATATCCAATTGTAAATAAATCTCCTCTAATGCTATATGCTGATATGCCACATCATCCCCGAGATACCTCCTCAATGATGACACATAAAACACATCAGGAATCCACTGTAAATGCTCCAGTAAGGTGAGCCTATACGCAATCGGACCTACCCTCTTGATGATGGGAAAATGCTCCATATACCTAGGCTCCAACTTCCCCTTCTTCCCAAATTGCATCACTCCCTTCATGGGAGATACCCTCAGTAATACCTGATCACCCATGTTAAACTCCAAGAATTTTTGGTTTGTATTGGCGTAACTCTTTTACTGGTCCTGAGCTACTCGATGCGAAATCTGATCAACTCAATCTTCCCTAATGTATCCTGAATCAAATCTGGCCAGGAAATCTTATTATCCCCCACCTTTAACCGACAAGAGGGTGATCGTCAAGGTCTCTCATCCAAAGCCTCAAATGGTTCCATGCTAATAGTAAACTGGTACGAGTTATTATACACAAAATCTACTAAAGATAAATACTGCTCCCAACTACCCTTAAAGTCCATAATATAAATCTTCAACATATCCTCCAACATCTGATTCACCCTCTTTATCTACCCATCGGTCTACGGGTGATACGTCGTGCTCAAATATACCTTTGTCCCCATGGCCTCCTAAAAACTCTGCCAGAAGTGGGACATAAATATCTTATCCTGATCCAATATAATGCTGAGTGGAACCTCGTGCAGTCTCACTATATTTGCTACGAAAAGTTAGGCATACTTCCCAGTCATATAATCCACCCAAACTAGAAAAAAATGAGATACCTTATTCAAACGATCCACAATGACCTATATGGAATCGTGACCCCTCTACGACATCAATAACCCTATGATGAAGTCCATCGATATACTCTCCTATTTTCATGCTGGAATATCCAACAGCTGTAAAACCCCAACTAGTCTTTGAGGATCTACCTTCACCATTTGACAAGTGGTTCATCTGGAGACAAGCTCAGATATGCCCCTTATGCTAACCCACTAATACTATCTCCTCATATCCTGGTACATATTATCCTATTTGGGATGCATAAAAAATTATGATAGATGCACCTCCTCCTAAACTGTACGCCTTAGGTCATCTTCATTTGGGACAATCAACGTCCCATTGAAGCGTAAGCCACCCTCAGAACTGACTGAGTAAGACTCTACTCCACCCGCCAATAACTACTGTATCCTCTCCTAAAAAGAAGGATTCCCTTCCTATGCCTTTACAACCCCTAAAATAATCTCGGGTGTGACGATCATCACTGCTATATAAGCTCAGACTACCTTTTCCTCCTGATGAAGCTCATCCCACTTCACTTTCTGCACTGCTACCAACTACCCATTCGACATATAGCTCAATGCATCTGCCAATAGTTAGCCTTCCCTGGATGGCTGGATGTCAAACTAATAATCCTTCATGATCTCAAGATACCCACATTGCGTTATATTTAGCTCCTTCTGCATGAAAATATACTGCACTGACTTGTGACCCATGAACAATCGAAACTTTTCCCTAGTAGATAGTGCTTCCAAATCTTCAAGGAAAAATTAATTGCAGATAACTCTAAATCGTGAGTGGGATAGTGCTTCTCATGGGTATTAAGCTTGCGAGATACATAAACTATAGCTCACTCCTCCTACTATAAAACTCCTCCAATTACCTCTAAGGAAGCATTAATAAAAACAAAGTACTCCACTCCTCCCCTAGGCAATGTGAGTACTAGTGCTAAAGTCAACTTGTCCTTTAGCTTATCGAAATCTAACTAACACTAATCGTCTTAAACAAAAGGTACTCCCTTACGAGTCAAATTCGTTAAGGGACCCACAATCTTTGAAAATCCTCTAAAAATCGGTGGTAGTAACCTATTAATCATAAAAAACTACGAACCTCCATCGATGTTGTGGGTTGGAACCACTCCCTTACTACTAACACCTTACTTATAGCTACAAAGATCCGTATCTTGAAGATTATATGATCCAAGAACTACACCTCCTACAACCAGAATCCACACTTCTTAAACTTCGCATACAACTAATGGTCCCGTAAAGTCTGAAGAACCATACACAAATATTTTGCATGACCGCCCTTTATTCAAGAATAAACTAACATGCCATCTATGAACACAATGAAAAATTGATCCAAAAAATCCCTAAACACCCTGTTCGTGAGATCCATGAAATCTGTCAGTGATTTGGTTAGCCCAAACATCATAATCCATAACTCATAAGACCTGTATCTTGTAAAAAATGCGATCTTAGGGATATCCTTCTACCTAATATGCAACTGATGGTATCCTGATCTCAAATTAATCTTAGAGAAGTGGGTTGCTCCTCTCAGCTGATCGATCAAGTCATCGATACATGACAACAAATACTTGTTCATAATCGTGATACATAACCTCAATGGCCCATCCTTCTTTTTCACAAATAGAATTGGGGCACCCCATGGTGATGTACACCTATGAATAAAACCCTTCCCCCAAAGAAGCTGAATCTGATCTCTCAACACCCACATTTATAAAGGAGCCTCATAATATGGCGCTCGTGCTATCGGCCTAGTCCTTGACGCTAAGTCGATCACAAACTCAATCTCCCGACTCGGTGGTAACCGCAGTATCTCCTAAAACACATCGACATTATCCCTAACCACGGGGATCAGATCCA
Organism: Sambucus nigra; assembly: GCA_949130495.1. Lineage (NCBI taxonomy): Eukaryota > Viridiplantae > Streptophyta > Magnoliopsida > Dipsacales > Adoxaceae > Sambucus > Sambucus nigra. The sequence goes on along the minus strand of OX422215.1, from coordinate 314,897,520 downwards.
ATGAGATGACTATAACCTATGGAGTATCTTCTTCAATATAATATAAGTGCGTGCTCGACTCACCTTTCGAACGAGGCTTAATAACAAGAAACACATCCTTCCCTAGAATAACAAACAAGGTAGTCCTACTGTAATAGTCCACCATCACTTTATATGTCTTTTACCCATCTATACCTAAAATAATATCATACACGTACATCTTTAAAATAAGCAGACCTGCTACTAAGCATAACCTCCCAATGTCCACACCCACTCCCTTACAGGTGGAATTAATGAGAGACCCACTACTGAACAGTGAATCTATGGACATAATGATATTTAATGATGTATCCATTAAATCCTTCTCTCACGCGAATATAGTGTTGACAAAAGAATGTGACGCACCCCTGTCAAATAAAACCCACCCCATTTGACCATGATACGAAACGTACCCTCAATTACTGGTGATGCTGGTGGTAAAACTGACCCACGAACGTTATAAACACGCCCAAACTGTAACTGCCCCTATGGAGGTGGCAATGTTAGAACTGTTGGTGGCGTTGGAAGCTGTTGTAGCTTCTGCCCTGAATGGGCCTCCTACTTCTGACCCCTAGACCTATTCGGTAATGCATGCTCCATGTGGACGTGCTCCCCATATACAAAATATCTCATAAAATCTGTCAGTTTTTGGCCCTGTTAGCTCTGGCGAGGTTAACCCTATCTGTAGCCTGCTTGCCATAATAAGCACAACCCTACTGGTCTCCAGTCTGGTTCTTATGGCCTAATGGCCCTGAGAAGCATGCTGTTGGCCCTAATAGCCCTTCCTGTTAGGGAGCCCCGCTCCTTCTCCCTACCCTGCTTTTATGGAACCCCGCTGGCATCATTGCCTCTAATCTTTCCCTACTGGCTTGATTCTCCTGTCCTTTTTTCTCCCCTCAGATGGAAGCGATGGTCCTAAAAGTGGAGCAACGCAGCGTTAACGACATAAATATAAGTCCTCAATGACATATTCCCCAACAGATGATCGCAAATCCTCCAAGTAAGACAATTCATAAATTTGAGAATCCTCTTCTCATCAATGTTCACCTCATTTGGCTTAAATTTTTTTAGGCGAGTGAACTCTTCCTTATACTTGGCCACTGTATGTCCCTCCTGTGAGAGATCCAAAAATTTGCTCCTCGTCTCATTTTGAACTACAGACGAAAAGAACTTACGATCAAACAACAACCTAAACTCCCAAAAAGTCATTGAACCTCTCTCCTCTGATGTGGAGCTACTTTCTACTAATTAAGACATGCTCTAACTAGCTTGACTGTAGCTAATACCTTCTTTTTAGTGTTAGTGCACTCAACTATATGTAGATGCCTCTGGATGTCCTTCTTTCATTGCTTAGCTACTACTACCTCCGCATTGTCCTAAAACTTTGGCGTATATCCCTTTTAGAAGGTTTCCCTGACCTGATCCCGTACTGATAGCATTGGATAAGTCTGAACTCCTGCTTCCACTAGTGACTGTGGCTGTACCCGGGGAAAAAGTTATACCATAACGGTCATGGTAGCATTAATCACCCGTGCTACCATGGGTGTGAACTTTACTACAATCACAGTCCCCTGAGCAGCATGCGTCTCCGACTAAGCCTCCCATTCTGCGGCCCTCCTCCTTACATGTCTCCTAGCATTTGGAATCTGATACCAATCCAAAATTTTATGAGATTCACTTCAAATATATATAATATCAAAAGAGTGTAAATGCACAATATGAAACAACAGTGCTAAGCATAGGGCTCCATATTAAAGAAACACAACGCTGACAACGTAGCAAGTTTGCACAAATCCTAAGGACACCAGAACCTGATGCTCTGATACCAAATGTGACACCCCACCTATTCTAATACCGGGTGATTAATCCTTTATTAAAATAAAAAAGGAATTTAGTATGATTTCATTCTTAGCATTATTGTCACAACAAGTAATATAAATATAAACGAATAAAACCATACATACAAATGAACATAATAAATTAATACATAAATAAAAAAACGTGAATCGAATAAACCATCGATCACTAACAGTAATCAACCAACTGAAATAAAAACTGATAAATGAATATGTATCTCTGATATAAATAAAAATCCTATCCAACTACGGGAAACACACCCAAAGGAAATACTGAAATGAAAAAGGATCCTATCTAGATAAAAAGAAGTTAAAATGACTAAATCAAACTCGTGGCGTCTACAACTACTGCAACGACATGAAAGATCTACCCTTGCTTCCACTGTTGCTACTGCACACCTGGGGTTTAAAAAAAAGAAAAGAAAATGGATCTGTCTGCAGGTCAAATCCCTAAAATATTTGAAAATATTTTTCAAGTAATTAAATGCTTTAAATAAATACAACACATAGTGTATTACTTTCACAATTAATTTACCGGTCGCACTCACATGAGACAAACCTCACCTCTCATATATAGTGTGAACCTAACGTATTCATCTTATTATCCTAATTATATTACCCAGTCTAACTAGAACAATAACCACTATCTAAGACCAATCCCGATAATAGTCACCATTAGCTAAGTATATACTACCCTCCATAGGTATACATTCATAGATACTATCGTAGCGACACAAGTGCTATAACTAAATGTTCACACAATATAATAACATAACCGCCCCCGTGCTATAAATAAATATTCACACTATATCGTATAAACATACATACAAACATATATATATATATATATATATAAAACCATATCCCCAGAGTATGGACCTCGCGGATACATCCCTCGTGTCCTATCAGGCTCCAGGCATAACATGCAACACACTGAGCCACTGGGTCACAAGATCACCACCAAACCCAAATGTATAACAAACAAATAGAGGCGATCATAAACATATGTTCAGAGGTCACAACCATATCTCACCTAACTAGTCTCTAAACCAATACCTATCCTCACACCCGAATAGTGGCCATGCAACAGTACTATGACCTAGGGAATCAATCCAACACCTACTCGTCAATGCCAGGGCAGACAACCCACTACGGGCAACCTCCTAACGATAGAAATTCCGAGTAATTATGTTCAATATAAGCAGCACACACACACACACACACACACACACACACACACACATACAAATCATCCCAATACGTGTATATATAGTACCAACTTCGTGAGTAAATCCCACAGCGTACTAGTCTACCAATCTTCAAGTCCGAATCAACTTCCCGATTATACATATAAGTGTTCACTCACTTGAGTTCCCGATTCGTCTCACTTGAACCCATCTATCCAATTGACTAACACACATACCAAACCCTAAAAATATTCTCTGTAGTCCCACTCAACCCTAGAAACCCCTACGATCATTCTCCGAACTCTAACGGGTCAAAACAGCGCATAATAAATTCTGGACAGGCCAGTAAACCGAACTAATTTTCTTGATAGACTGAACTGGTTCGGTCGACTGCACCGATTCGCTTCCCCAGCGAATCGGTTTGGTTCGTTGGGCTGCTAGTCGTCTCCTTCCTCGGGTTTTCACCTATAAAACCCTCAAATGGAGGTCCCAAGCCTCCTAAACATTAAATTAATAACCCATATCAATATATTATCAACCCAGAAGGATTTTAACATCGAATTAAACCCAAATCCATTATTGAAACACATGGATTTCTAATCACGATTCAATTCTACAACTCAGAATTTATCCAAGTTTGAATTTCATTGATTTCTAACAACCTATCATTATTCTCATGTTCAATCTCATAAACCCAGAATTATACTATGAATTTCCCCTCTACTAATGATTAATCATTTTCAATTAACATCAGAGATGAAACACAATTTAAATCTACTCATGGATTATCTAAGTTTACATCTTTTAATCTCATATTTTTTAATTAATTATGAATGTAATTAACAACAAAATTGCAACCTAAAGTAAGTAAATACTTGCCTTTAAGAATATGAATCTGAAGTCTCATTAGTAGGGATGATTCTAAATCCTTAGATTGGTTATTCTCTTCTCTTAAGCTCTCTCTCTTAATCTCAATTATGCAGAGGAAAAAGTGCGGCTATCATCCACCTCTTTAATCTTTAAATACCTTATAATCACACCCTAACCCTAAATTTAGATTAAACCCTAGGTGTAAAAAGATCACTATACCCCCATACGGGTCCTGCTATGTTTAACAAGCCCTCGGAATCCAATTATAACACTCGAATACCCATTCTTGATTATTTCGACCCACTTTGGATCACCAGTGCACTAAAAAAGGTCATTGGAGTCATCCAACTATAAATACATCCACATCTCATTAATGGGGCCTGACTGGTGCGTACAGTACGCGTCGCCTATAAAGTATAAAAATCTTCTGATGTAACTCTCTATCGATATAATATAGCAAACCGTCGCTTTTCACTCATAAACGACATATAATAAATCACATATCTATTTACTTATCACACTCAAGTAAATAATAATATTAATAATAATAATAATAATAATAATAATAATTATTATTATTATTATTATTATTGTTGTTATTATTATTATTATTATTATTATTATTATTATTATTTTAATTAATCCTTAACTCACTAATTCATATTTACCGAAATCTTATTTAATTTTATCCAGTTAAATTAATAATTATAAGTTCACGGAAATTAAATAATCATGAAAGTACGGGGTATTACAATTAAGTAGTGTGCTTGGGAGCTTTTTGAGGTTAAAAATCTAAAAGGATCATGTACAAAAAAACAAAACAAAAAGAGGATTTGTGAAAATCTCTCACGAAAACCTCCTTAAATAGATTTTGAGATAACTTTTAAAAGAAGTCGAGTAGGTTTAAAATACTTAACAACCAATTAGGGGAATAAAAATAAATAAACCACTTAGGAAAAAACCCATGTGCAACCCAACTTTTAGCCCCCGCTATGGCGCTTCCTCAACCCGCTATTACAGTTGGATAAGCCGTTATAGCGACAGGTATTATCCACAGTCGCAACGTAATATCCCACAACCGTATGTCAGGCAAAAATGCGACCAATTCACGACGTGAGTGTGGGTCACACTGGATGGATTTTCTCTTTTTCACTATTTGATGATTTAGCGACCCATGTAGATTGGAAAACAATTAGGGACATTTTTAGGTTCCATTAAAGTAGTCTATTAAAAATACTGGACAATACAAACTTTGATAAATCCCTTACAAATTCAAAATAATAATTTAAAAATAAAATTAATTTTTATATTTCAAAAAATAAATTTTCCCTCATGTACTACCTGGTTTTTGTGGATTGAGCTTTGGTGTGATGGATAATTATGCCCGCATTGATATTGTTGTGTCATTGGTGTGGACTCCGATTGTGTAGACGATCTTCAATCAAAATAACCTACACTTAAACTGCGCGTTGATTCGAAACTTAGACAACAAGGAGAATCATGTTCTTACAAATTTTTCCCTTTGTCAATTATGGGACAAAGCCAAAAATAACACGACACATTAAAAATAGAGACATAAACATATGCATCAATTTCTACCTAGTCCACAGACCCTCGAGACTCGATATGCAAGATAGGTTTTATCCATGTTCAAAATGTACTCAAGAAACCTATCACCTGCACACATCTAACATATATCGTGTCAAGTACAAAAGATATAAGAGAGATATAAACTAATCAGTAAGAGTAATTAAAAATGTAATTTACGCACATTAAAGGATTACTCCCCTTAAATTCAAAACCTCTATTCTATAAAACCCCCGTAACCTAAAAACTCTCCCCATTTTTGTCACGTACAGACAAAGGGAAAAACGAAGGAGAAACATGAGATGAACACCGCAGAGTATCTCACTAAAGAACGAAAAATAAAGGATATATATTAAGTGTTAAATAAAATATATTCTAAAACTCAACCAACCTAGCAACACTAATGATATGACCATGCAAGCTTAAAAAATGCTAGAATAGGAATATGAGAAATATATACAATGAAATATGAATCATATAAAATATATATAACAATTATGATATAACATCGAATGTCAAAGAGAATGATATCAAAACCCTAAAAAATAGATTACCCGATCCATGTTGACAAGAATCCAAGATTCAACCCATAGTTGAACACACAAAAAAGTCGAACATATTGTAAAAATGTTAAGTTCATAAACGGCTCACTCCAATTAAGACCTAAAGTTAAGATTCTAAAGTTTTTCAAGTCAATAAGGCAAAAAATATTCTAGAAAAAATAAGTGCACACCCATTAGTCTTCAATTTATGTCTCCCTCAAAAGTTATCTTTTTGAATTTTTCTTTATATTTTATGAGAGTACGCTTTAGCATAAATATTTCATTTTTCCCTTTTCTCTGATGAGCACAGATATAAGTATTTTTCCAAATGGAGATTTCACTACACTTTGGATAGAACTTCCCATTACACACTCACCATTTTTTACATTAATCCTCACACATAATGGTTCTTACGTGCACAATTTCAAAAATATATAAAAAATAATATGTGATCCGATTGATACAAACACATGCAATATAAAATTTTTCAGATAAAACACAAGGATACTCCTTAGTTCAACTCGTGTATGTGTGCGATATAAGAATGACAATGTAGAGTGCGTTGTGTGATATCGATTCAAATAAATTTACAAATTCCAACAATAAACTTATTTAATTAGAGTCAATTTTTAAACTAAATTAAATCAGTCCCTAAACATGGAACTACGTGTGTGTGTCAAATCAATAAACACAAATAACCAGCTCACAGATTTCCAGGAAAAAAACCCTTTCGGGTAAAACCTTAATGTCACTATAATACTTACAATTACAATGAAATCCAGAATGAGTTAACCGCAGAAAACCCACATAGACCGCAGCCTAGAGTTAGCCAGAATCGCAGTTCCAATTCAACCTAGGAATGCCCGCAAGCACTCCATGTTGACAAGAAATCGTTTTTAGCCCAATACTCCCTGTGGGCATTCCCGATCCTCGCGGAGGGTGGGTGGCGTGATGGAGGATCCTAGGTCCCGCGCGTCCCTCTCGGGAGCGCTTCGGCCAACGTTATTTGGGTGAGGTGAAAAATGTAGAGAAATAGAGTCGCTAGTCTATTTTACTCAAAACAGACAAAAGAAAAGGAGCCATCCCGAAGGACAGCATCCAAAGACATACTGATGCATACGAAACCAAAATGATTCGAAAAGGGTCCGGAGGCTAAGTTACAAAATGGGAAGGTGTTAGGCACCCATTCCTCCCTTACGGTCTCTCATGGGTTTTTGCTATTTTCCTTTATTTTCCTCGTGCTATGTGTGCATGTGTATATATAGTGGAGATAGGAATTATCGACTTGTACCATGGAAAAGGTAAATCGAGTCATCCGTAGGAAGGTATAAAAATATTAGAAAATATGATTTATGCCATTATCCTTACGTTGATCGTTGCGATGGAATAATAATGCATGTGGAATAATACGCCACTAAGAACAAGTATATATATATATATATATATATATATATATATAATCTAGGATAATTGAATTTAAGAAGAATAGAAGATGAGAGAAAAACTAAAAATAGGACTCGAATCTCGGATTTTATCCCGAGAGGCCTACGTAGCCTATAGAGGCATCAAAGTCCACGTAGTTCACATGAAAAACGAGGGGTGGGGTTTATCCCATAAATCCAACTGGGGACTTCTCTTATTTGTGTGTGTGGAAAAAGTGTTTTAGTTGTGAGAAAAGTGTAAGAAAAGTGTGAGAATTCCCGTTGGGAATTTATGAACAAACCCTCTTTTTCTTGTTTTTTGTTTTTTTTATTTGTATGAAAATAAGAGATGTACAATAATACTAACTAAGAAGTATATTAGGATATGTGAGATGAGAGAATAAAAGTTCTAAGTAATAAAACAAGTTAATGCGAATTTATGAGAATTTAAGGAGAGAATTGAGAAAATTGGACCTTCGTGAAGATCTTGAGCTTGATCTTGAATATTGGAGAGCAACCCTTGCACTTGGATGATGATGGAGAGTGGTTAATTAACCAAGTTTGATGAAAAGGATGATGAAAGGTGAAGGTTGAAAAAGGATTTGGATGTGAAAATCGTGCTAAATTCGAGAGAGGTTTTCTGGATTTGCTGAGATTGATATGCTTATGTTCTGGGCTCCTCTTTGCAATGAGGTCAAGGCCTCCTTTTTATAGTCCCAGGGAATTACTAATCAGCATAGCCCTGTTCCTACCAATCGGCAAGTGCGTTTAGGCACACTGTCGATAGGTAGGGTCTGGGACCTGCTGTTTGGTAGTGTCTTTCAGGCCTTTTCGAAAAATCGCTCGCAGAGCGCAAACCGTTGATCCGAATCGTGCACGGGGAATACCGTTGGAAAGGTAATTCAGAGACCTTAGAAAGTACTTCGAACCACTCTCGGGTTTGGGAGTTGACTTTAGGTCAAATGTGTCTCGAAAGCATTCTTCGTTCTATTGGACAGGGAATCGTCGGATGCAAACGGATCGTTCGTCCGCATGGTAAGTCCAAATCATGCATGGGGTAGACCGTCGGAAAGTTTAGGAAATGTACTTCAACATTCTGAAGATTTTGATCTGGTTCGAGGAGTTGACTTTAGTCAACCGGGTCCTGGAAGCATTTGGTGACCTCTCAGAGAAAAACGGATCATTCGTGCGTACTGTAAGTTAGAATCGCGCACGGAGCAGACCGTTGGAAAGGGCCCTTAGAAGATTCATTCAATCCCGATGGACATGAAGAGTTGACTTAGGTCAAATGGATCCTAGGAGCGTCCGGTGGCCTCTATAACAGGTTTTGGAGAAAATGGGTCGTTTGCCCGCATGGTAAGTCAGAATCGCACACGGGATGGACCGTTGGAAAGGGGTTTCAGGGACCTTCAAAGATTCATTCAGTCTCGGTCGAGCTGAAGATTTAACTTTTGGTCAAACGGAACCTGGAAGTGCTCGATGGATTCTATGTCAGTACTCGGCGTATGACCTGGGTTTGTGGTGATAAAGGGAGGTGCTAGGGACCTAAGGAGAGTTTAGTGGGTAACATAATGGGGTGTCTACAAAGCCCCTTGATGCGTGAGTTTGGAACAAATGATAGCCGTCAAATAGACACCGCATGATGCTTTTGAGGGAGGATGACCAATTTAAAGGGTCGATGCCAGTGCTGAAGACTTGAGGGAACAAGGATGACCAGGACGAGGATGAGGATGATCAATTCAGGGGGTCAAGGTCGATTCTGAGGACCTAAGGGATGGTGTGGAGGAAAGGTTTAGGCCAATTCCTGAGGAGGTACTGGGGATGATCTATTCTGCGGGTCGAAGCCAATTCTGAGGGCTTGAAGATGAGGGTGACCGATTCTGCGGGTCGAAGCCAATTCTGTGGGCTTAAGGGTGATGACTAATTCTGTGGTTCGAAGAAAATCATGCGTGTTTAAGGGTGATGACTAATTATGCGGGTCGAAACCAATTCTGCGGGCTTAAGGTGAGATGACCAATTCTGCGGGTCGAAGCCAAATCTGCGGGCTTAAGTAGAGATGACCAATTCTGTGGGTCGTAGACAATTCTATGGGCTTAAGTAGAGATGACCAATTCTGTGGGTCAAAGCCAATTCTGAGGGCTTGAAGGCGAGGGTGACCGATTCTGCGGGTCAAAGCCAATTCTGTGGGCTTAAGGGTGACGACCAATTCTGCGGGTCAAAGCCAATTCTGAGGGCTTGAAGAGATGACCAATTCTGAGGGTTGAAGCCAATTCTGAGGGATTGAAGATGAGGGTGATCGATTATGTGGGTCGAAGCCAATTCTGAGGGCTTGAAGATGAGGGTTACTGATTCTGCGGGTCGAAGCCAATTTTGAGGGCTTAAGTAGAGATGACCAATTCTGCGGGTCGAAGCCAATTCTGCGGGCATAAGTAGAGATGACCAATTCTGCGGTTTGAAGCCAATTCTGAGGGCTTAAGTAGAGATGACCAATTCTGCGGGTCGAAGCCAATTCTGTGGGCTTAAGTAGAGATGACCAATTCAGCGGGTCGAAGCCAATTCTACGAGCTTAAGTTGAGATGACCAATTCTGCGGGCTTAAGGTAAGATGACCAATTCTGCGTGTCAAATCTAATTCTGTGGGCTTAAGGGTGATCACCAATTCTGGGGGGAGATTTATCTTGTGGTTTTGTTTTGGGCTGGGGAGCCGATTGCTGGGGAAATCTTTTGCATCCTCTGAAGGAATACCCAAAATTCTACTGGGGAGGCCCAAGGTTTGGATGTATTGCTTGGGGAAAATTGAGACCTTTAGAGGTATAGGGGGTGATCTTTATAGATCCTCCAGGGACGTTGACAGGAGGAGTTTTACTTGGTTTTTGTAAGTTTCGCTGGGGAAATAGGGGTTTCGCTTGAGGGAGTGCAAAATTTTCTTGGTGAAAATGTTCTAAATCCTTCCTGGAATTTTTAGGAATTTTCTGAGAATTTTTCAGGATTTTCTGGTATTTTCTAGGAAAATTTGTACGAAATTTTAAGGGGGGAGCTGGTCGGCATGGTATGAGGGATGCCATTCGGCAGTGGCACGGTCTTTGGGACAGCCTCGGGAAGGTTAGGAGATAGTGCCGATCGATGGGTGGGTGTAAATGACGATCGACATGACCCTTGGCATCCTATTTAAAGGGGCTAATTCCATTCATTTTTCATAGCTTCTTGCTTTCTTTCTTTCTGCGATTTTTCTCTGCAAATCGTTCTAGCATTCTGATCTCTAAGAAATGGCCACCTTTATGAGCATTGCAGCGCATAGGGAATGGTTGACTGTTGATGACTGGGCGAATGTGGAGTGGAGGGCTAGGGCGCCTCTTGCTTTGGGGAGTGAGAACTTCTTTGACGCATTCGAGACGGTTGCGGATCAAACGAACCTTATTGCTAGAGACGTCGCGTCATCACTCCTCGAGGGTGGTGAACCCTAGCGGTTATGTAAGTAAAGACTTTTGGCATTCTTTTCTTTTAATGATTTTTTCTTCCTTCTTGAATTTTTGACAAGGTTTTTTTCTTTTGACAGTCTGATATCTCTTTGAAGAACATGCGTGACCGTGGGATGATGGGGCTTAAGGATGTCTAGGAGCATCTTCCTCCTGTGGTGCGTTGGATGGTATCCTCAGCGGGTTTTGGGAGGTTGGCGTCTGCGCTGGATGAGACGCCTCGTTCGACAGCGGTCCTGTGCGCTTTGGGGGAGACTTGGTGGGATACCACCCACACCTTCCATTTTATCTTTAGGGAGATGACCATGACTCCCATAGATGTGCACCAGTTGCTGGGGATGGATTGCGATGGGGAGCAGATAGAGTTGGATCGTTCTCTGCGGGTGAGGCCTAAGGCGGTGCGGGTGGAGCTCGGCGATGTAGGGAGGATAGTGTCTGGAGATTCCATCCGACTGTCCTTGCTGAATGATATTTTGTTGAGCAGGGTGATTGATGTGGAGGATGGGCTGCAGGTGAGACAAATGTCCCGATTGTTCATATTGTTGGTGCTGGGAGGTTTCATGGTGGCATTGAGCGACGCCGTCGTCCATTTGTGGTTCTTGCCGTATTTGGGGATGTTTTAGAACATCCCTCTCTATGATTGGGGGAGCCTGACTTTGGCGACCCTCTATTTTTCTTTGGACGCATTCAGCCGGTGCTGCCGGTAAACTTTTACTGGAGCCACGTATCTCCTTGAGGTATTCTTTAATTTGCTCTTTTTTTTCATGCATTCGTATTTTCCTTATGCGTCTTTTTTTAATCGTGAATTCTTATCTTTGGCAGACGTGGTTCTATGAGGTGATTGGGTGCAATACCCCGCTGATCTCTTTGAAGGACGATATTGTTGGGGACCTTTGTCGATTGTACCGATGGCGCAAGGCCAATCGACAGTCGAAGGGATCTCTCTCTTTAGAGGCTGTGCGTCAGGTCTTGAATGGCCTGACCAGTGGTAGGGTAAGACTCTTTCCTTTCAGCCTTGATTTTTCACATTCTAATTTTGTATTAACTTATGCTTGCTGGGGGTTTTTAGGTTACTTTTTACCCTTGGGGGACAACCATGTAGGATATAGGGGCGACCGGGGTGAATGCACATATAAGGTATTTGCTGGCGCACGAGTTCGTCCATTATTGGTATCTCGGGGAGAGGGTGGTTCAACAGATTACTGAGGAGGAGGTGGTGGTTCCATCTGCGTAGCCTCCTATGTCTATGAGGCGGGAGGGGTTGTTGCCGGAGGATACGAGGATCGCAGCGATGATCGACGAGTCCTACCTGTTGTATACTGATACGGCTATACCGTATGACTATATGGATTTTGTGACGAGCTAGTTGATGGCACCCAACATATATTATGCCTTGCCTTTCCCTCCTACGAGTTCGAGTCGGGCAGTGGGGTCTTCCTACAGCGGCGGTGGTCCATCGACGTCTGTAGTGGTGGTGACTTCAGAGGTCCCCCCTGTGTGATTGCATACCCCTTCATACAACATTCAACTGGCTGATGGAGGGATGGTCCCCATGTTGCACCGTCCTCACGCGATGGATTCAGAGGAGTTGGGTTTGACAGAGGAGGCTCTTCGTCCTACGGTATACCTTCTTCCTCTTTTTGGATCCTTTTCTATTTTGATCCATCTTTGATACTGATTTTTCCTTTTTCTTGCAGCAAGTCCGGGTGTCGACCACTTGGCTGAGGGACATCAGAGACTGTATATCTTCGGTGACTGCCCATATTCGGGATGTGGTCCCGGTTCCTTCTTGCTTGGTGCCATCTTCTTCGTCCGGGGAGGACTCTGGCTCGGGTAGTGGTGGTGCGTCATCTCGTCGTAGGGGAAAGAGAGTGCATCGCAGGGGTGGAAGCTCTTAGAGAGAGGGGTGAAGGGTAGGTGAGAGAGAGAATGTGGGTTGGGGCTGAGTCCCGTTGTTTTCTTTTCTTTTCTTTATTTCCTGCAAAATTTGATGTAACACAGAAGAATATATATATGCAATGCAAATGGAGTTTTTTATTATCTTCTGTTAATGGTGAATGAATGCATGCACATGCGCTTTTTTACTTTGTTGTTGAGACCATAAAAAGAGAATTTTTTGGGATTTCGAAGGAAGGTTTTAAAAATGAGAAATTATATAGGGGTGGAAGAGGATTTTTGAAATTTTGTTGAGAATATCAATTTATTTTTATCGAGCTTCTGATTTTGGCAAAAGAGGAAAAAGGAAATTTTTTTGATAATTTTATTGGGTTTTTCTGATTTTGATATAAAAGGAAAAAGGAAAATTTCTAAAAATAGGGGGTTTCCGATCGACAAGCCCCTTGTCCTTCCTATCGACAATCAAGTCTAGTCCCATCAATTCAAATCTTTGATTAGTGCCCTCTTCAGCCTCTTGTACTTTGTGGGGTAGGATTCCCTCTAATTTTTGAAAGGGTTATGTCCTTTCTGAGGGTTCTCAAGTATAAAAGGGGTAAGGGTGGAGTGTTTTCATCACACCTTCACTTATCTACTATTTCTTAGTTTTGCAAGATGGCTCTCCTTGGTAGCATTGAATTTGTTCACTACCTCGAAGCCTTGGAAGTGATGTGCTCTTATAATGTCGACTACGATGCTTTCAACATACGTCGAGTCTCTTTGTGGCTCAACTAACCCATTGAGTGGAACATGCTGATGACGGTGGCATAATTTTGGTACCCCCAAGACTATGTATTCCACTTTGGGTTGGATGAAGCTTGTCCAACCTATGAGAAATTTTCTGCCATGCTGGGGATAAATCCTAGTGTTGCCACGGCTTTACCCGAATTTTCTCATTCTCTCCGGGATTTACTGGTCGGGCTTCTTCGCATTTCACCTTCGGCGGCCAGGCCATTGGTTACTGGAGGAATGATCTCCCTTTCGGCGGTGTTATAGTCCATGCAATTGTAGGAAGCTGGCGATGATGGATACGCCGGAGCCGTTATTCTGGGCTTAGTATCAAAATTGCTACTGGTGACTGGGGAACTGCTGGTGGACCCACAAATTGCAGCCATTACCTCCTGGATTTCATACCGTCACAATCCTGTGATCGTGATATTGGCGGAGACTTTGAATGGCCTGGATGCCTGGCAAGAAGGTCGTTTTGACTTCTTGAGAGGTAACCCCGTGATGCTGTTCATGTGGTTGTCTGAGAGACTTCGCCTGGTGACTCCTCCGGAGTATCCTTTGTCGGTTGTACCCAACTTCTTTTCGTGCCACTTCATCAGTGTTGGCTTGGATATTGAGAGCTGGGAGAACTGGTTTGTGGAGCACAGGGCTCTAAATCGGTATTGGTCAGTGCCTTGGTGGGGACAGTTGCTGCCTATTCTGGAGCTGGGAGAATACCCGTATGTTCGGCTCATTGGTCTCAGACAGACTTCTTTCTATTTTCCTTGGCATCTTCTGCTTCAATTTGTATGGGAGCAGGTCATGCCACCTCAAACACTAGACTTCTTTTCGGTAGAATATTTGACTGAGCATCTGTGCATGTGGCTTGGCTCTTTGTGGGAGAATCGACATCCGTCGACCCGTCCTTCTCAGTCTATTGGGAGAGTTTGGCATATCCTTGGGGATTATATAAAGTGGTTGTGGAGGAGAGTAGTCAGCAAGATGTTGGCAGTGGAGACTGGACAAAGGTGGTTTGTTTTGTTTAATACCATGGAGGGAGGTGTGGTAGTTTTTCCGAAGCTAGTTCGAGCTTATCGATCCCTAGAGCGTCTGCGGCACTCCCTTCAGGCAGGGGAAGTTTGGGGATCCTAGGATATAGATGATGATGACGGAGGGGGATCCTCTGGTAGCTGCGGATATGACTCTTAGAGGGTTTATAACGGGGAGTAAATGTGGGGATTTTATTTTGGCTTTTTAGGAAAGTGGGGGGGAGTCATTTGTTTCTTTTCTTATGTAATCTGTACCAAAATTTCTTATTAGTTAAATAAACAAGTTTTTGATCATCCAGCTGTGCCTTTTAATGAGTTTTGTATTTTTGAGCTATCTATACCGATCGCTAAGGCATACATAATCATTTTGTTCAAGTATATGTTAGAATGGACTGTCGTTCTCGGAGATAAGAAAAGAATAGTATTTTGTGAAAAAGAAAGGGCCGTGCTCATGTATGGTGTATGAGCTACCTACGTACCTCTGGGGTTTTTGAAAAGTTTTACTTTTTTTGAAAATGGTTTTTTTGCAGAGGATCAGGACCACGTAGTTCTGGGTAGAGGGAAATGGAGAGATTTCTTTTTTTTAGAATAGAAGGGAGATGAGAAGAGTCGTAGCGCGCTGAGATTTTGGACTAGGGGTATAACTTCTTAAGATGGTCCATGTTGACTGGACGAGCCATCTCTTCCCCATCTAAATTAGTGAGCATGGCAGCACCGCCAGATAAGATCTTCTTAATAATGTAGGGGCCGCTCCAATTGGGCTTGAATTTCCCTCTGGGGTCCCAGATGGGTTCTATGATTTCTTTGAGGGATAGATCCCCTTCTCAGACACCACATTCCTTGACTCTCTTATTGAATGATCGCACTATTCGGCGATGGTACCCTTGTATGTGTTATAGTGCTTTTAATCTCCTTTCGTCTATAAGGGTCACCTCATCAAGACGGCTTTGACACCAGTCTTCTCCACTGACCTTGCTTTCAAGCATGACACGCAGCGAGGGTATTTCTAATTCCACGGGTAGGACTACTTCCATGCCATAGACTAGATAGTAAGGGGTAGCCCCAGTAGAGGTTCAGATTAAGGTTCGATAGCCCCAGAGGGCGTACGGGATTCGGTCGGCCCAAATCTTGATAGCTTTCTATCATCTTGCTGATGATGGCATTGAGGTTCTTATTGTTGACTTAAACTGCACCATTGGTATGAGGTAGATAGGGAGAATATTTGTGTCTTTGAATCCTATACTCGTTGACCACTTCTGTAACTTCTGCGTCGAAATGCAAGCCGCTATTTGATACTAGCTCGTGCGGGATCCCATATCGGTAGATGATACTTTTCTTGATAAATTTGGCCACTTTCTTGGCATTCAGCATCGCGTATGACTCAGCTTTGACCTATTTGGTGAAGTAATCAATGGAAACTAGGATGGACTCATGCTCGTTGGAAGCCTTTGATGTAACCTTCCCTATGATGTCGATGCCCCAGGTGGAGAACGGCCAGGGAGAAGTCATATTGTATAATTCGCGCGGAGGCAGATGCTGAAGGTTGGAGAGCTGTTGGCATTTGAGGCATCTCTGGACATAGGCGGTGCAATCCTAGGTCATGGTGGTCCAGTAGTAACCTTGTCGGATGATCTTTTTGGCAAGCATGTGACCGTTTATGTGGGGTCCACATTCCCCGCTGTGGATCTTATGCATTATCTTTTCAATGTCATCCACTGTGATATAGTGTAGATGAGTTCCATTGAAGTTCCTTTTGAGCAGTGCTTTGTGACAGATGATGTACTGGGCGACCAGTCTTCAGAGGGTTGCTCGATCTTTCTTGTTGGAACCCTAGGGATACATACCATGTTTGAGGAGGCGCCATATCTTATAGTACCAACAGTTGGCTAGCTCGGGATCTTCTATGGTGACGAGCTCAACATGGTAGCAGTGGGTTGGTTTGTCTTGCTTTTGAACAAGGAAGGGGGTCATTGTTATTCCTTCGGGCATGTCGACCATGGAGGCTATGGTAGGAAGGGCATTGTCTAGGTTATTCCTTGCCCGAGGTAGGTAATGGAAAGTGATGTCTTGGAATTGGGTGGCTAGCTCTTCTAAGTGGGCATGGAAGAGTTGGAGTTTCTCGTCCTTAACTCTCCATTTTCTGAGCACTTGACCGATAATGAGGGCGTAATCCCCGTAGACGTCTAGGCATTGAATATATTTCTCGAGATAAACCTTGAGGCCTACCGTACATGCCTCGTATTCAACCATGTTATTGGTGCAAGGGAAATCCAATTTGATGGCGATAGGAGTGTGGGAGTCATCTGGGGCGATCCGAAGTATCCCAATGCCATATCCCTTTTTATTGGCAGCACCGTCAAAGAACATTTTCCATCGGAGACTGTCCCGGGAAGTGCAAAGGATGTTTTCATCCGGGAATTCGGAGTGACATCCCGCCTAATTAAATCCCGGGTGATCAGTCCTAAATTAAATTAGAACAGGTTTCTTAGTTGGTTCATTCTTAGCATCACTGTTGAAACTTTTTAATTACTAACCACCTAAGTGAAATTAGACTGGTGCCAATTTTATCTTTCATTAATTCAATGAATTACTCATGCGGAAATAAAGCATTAACAATCACGAGCTAACTGAATCCAACCATCACATATAATTAAGAAACTGGCCGAATAAACCATCGGCTAAAATCCAACACAAATGTAAATACAGACAATAATGGATCTCAAGTATCTGAAGTAAATACTAAATCAAACCATGTGCAACATGCTCGAATATCTGATAGAAAATCCCTACACTAGGAATAGACGGAATAGAGGTGCCTATCCAAATCCTGCAACATCCACATATGTTGCAGTAGCGAATCCCTAGAATGAATCAAGCCTGGCGTCCCTGTGGCTGGA
The DNA here is from genome assembly GCA_949130495.1 of Sambucus nigra. Lineage (NCBI taxonomy): Eukaryota > Viridiplantae > Streptophyta > Magnoliopsida > Dipsacales > Adoxaceae > Sambucus > Sambucus nigra. The sequence continues at coordinate 314,879,978 of OX422215.1, read as the reverse complement.
CACCTAAAAGGTTTTGAAAATATTTTATATCAAGGGTTAGAACCCAAAACATATTTGAAAACCTTTAGCAAATGATTAACTTGCAGAAATAAAATATGCATGAATGCGTTTCATATTTTAGTTAGTGTCGCACTCCCTTGAGGACAGAATCACCCCTCAACTAATGTGCACACCTAACGCCTCCTTTGTATCCCATCTAGTCCTCTACCCCAAAACTAGATACTTGATATAACTCTTGTCAATCGCCCTACTCAATCCTGAGTATTTTAAATGCATGATTTACAAGTTATTTACCACCTTAACTTAGTTAATCACATTTCCTTGAAATCCATATAACATTCACTATATGTATTTAATGACCCGTATATAACTATCTATCCCATTATATACGTAGAGCCATATTACAACATTCACACATATGTTGAATATAAAAATAACCCATCCTCCCGAGTAATAACTCACCAGATGTATTCTCTAAAGTTCTATCCCACTTGATGTACTCGCATCACCTAGTTACCCTAAGTTAGAATCGCTCAGTAACTTGACCAAATAAAAACATAATGGAGGCGGTCATATTCCTTCCCCGAAAGTGAGATAAGCCCCTCACCCATATAATGGACGCTATGACCTGGGGATATACTCTCCCTGCTCCTCAGGCCAGGGGATTCACCCACATCGCGCAACCTCCCTTGATAGCACTAGAGTATATAAATTAAATAAATATCTAGTCACTGATATTTAATAACACACACAATAATATATATATATATATATATATATATATACATATATATATATATATATACATATATATATATGATAATTAATTCCCGGCATTACCGTGCACAAAAAATCCGTAGCACTAGCCTATAACTTCCCTGAGTCTATAGTTCGACTCTAATTTAATTAATTTACACACTAATTAATTCATTGCTTTCTCGAGTCTATGGTCCGACTCTGAATTAATCAATTTATCCCTTAATTAATTTATTACCTTGGTGTCACTCAACCAATATACCCGGACTTGCTCAGTTGGTCCGTATTTTAATATGTTTCGAGTCAATATTCCCACTCCAAATTAATCTACTCCTCTCAGTAATCAATTTAACACCTTGGTATCACTCAACCAATATACATGGGATCGCTCACGTGGCCCGAGATTAAATATCACCCGAGTCAAATCCTCGACTCCAAATTAATTAGTTTTCCTTTATAATTAATTTAAATGAGTAGTGTTGCCCTACTACTATACCCGAACTTATTCACCCAGTCCGTTATTTTATTTATTTGAATTTATTTCCCAAAATTCATTCGCAATATGTCCCCCTTAATTCCCCCACCACTCCCAATTATATCCCTTTATAATTGTTAAGAATTTAATCTCATAATTCATTTTCTCTCTTAATTATGCTAGGGAAAATTTGTAACTAAAATCTTTACCCATATAAATCCCTAAGCCAAACTGCCGAAAAATCTGAAGGGTCGATCGATCGACCCCCAACTGTTGATCGGTCGATCGAACATGTGGTTGTCTAACCCAAGCACAATCAACACTATATTTACATAGGAATAGGATCAAGGCACCTTATAGAACTTCAAACTAAAATTAAATCTCACGATTTTCTACTTTTCCGAGTTGGGGAATTTTAGGGTTTTTACACGTTAAATCCAAATTCCATCAATTTATCCCAATTTCGTTCACAATTTCTACTGGATTTCACATTCAAATCAGATATCTATACTCAGAACCATGTAACACAATTAATTCTCACTTTGAATTCATTCCAGTGTTCCATTAACAAAAACCCCATTTTGTACCCATTTATACCCCAAAACGGATTTTGGTTTACACATCACTAAAATATGAATCGAATATCACAATTAAACATTACAGCAAGTTAACCACTTGCCTTATGGGTTCGTAGGGTCTGATCCGAGTGTGTAATTCGCAAGGTTGATGATGAACTTCCAATAGGTTCCTTGCCTTGTCTCCAAAAGACTCCAATTTTTACAACGAAATCACTCCCTATGGCTTCTTCTCCAAACCCTAGGTTCTCCCTTGTGCTTTATGTCGTTTTCCTTTTATTAGATTTCGGTGTTAAAATATTAATCCCGTTTTTAGCCTAATGGGATTAATTAAAATGGCCCAACTACCCTCGTGTGGTCCCGGTCATGCCCAAAAATGCCCCGTGACCCATTTACTACCTCTGGGTACACTTTTGACTATCTCGGCCCATCCGGACTCAACTGTGAACTCAAAATCGACATCCGAATTAATTTATAAAAATCCTTATCTCACACCCAAATTAGTCTATACCGACTCCCGACTGAGATAAATAAATGCCACATCACTAATACACGTTATGACGTAAATAAATTATTACTATTCACTTAGTAATTAAATTTCCCTTAATATGAACCATTCACTCTCCGATTAATATTTAAATAAATACTATGATAATTAATTCAATTAAATTATGACACACAAGTAATTTAAAATTTCCCGAATTAATTAAATAATACATGCACAGAAATACGGGGTGTTACATACTCCCCCCCTTACAAAGGAATTTCGTCCTCGAAATTTGGTCATTACTGTGGTGAATAACTCTTGATACTGCTCTTACATATCCTCCTCCCGGTCCCACGTATACTCATCAATACTGTGATGACCCCACTCCACCACATTCTAACTGGTGGTACTATCTTAGACTGCAGCTTGCGCTCCCATAGCTACCAGACTCCCCTCATATGAGGTGTCTTATTGCAAGTCATTATCCTTGAATGGAACGTGCCTAAAAGCTCAATCGTTCCTCCTGTATCCCTCCAACTATGCCATGTGGAACACATCCCGTATCTGCTAAAGATGTTGTGGCAAACCCAGTCGATATGCTACCGGTCCCACCCTCTCAAAGATAGGGAAAAGACCCACATATCTCGATGCTAGCTCCACTTTCTTACCGAACTACATCACTCCTTTCATAGGAGACACTCGAACCAATACTTGGTCACAAATCTTTAACTCGATGGCCCCTAATAACATAGTGCCCTAGAAGATGATCCTATACTCCGCTGGCTCCACTATCTCTCAGTTAGGAAACTCCCCTCTTATATGGGTGTCAATTTCCTTGTTGCCAAAGCACGTGACTATCTTTCGGGTAATTACCCACATCATCCCTAATTAATCATGTTAGATTTGAACCTTTAACTCACGGTGACGTACCCCTCCTTATGTCCCTGAACTGTATGAAAGGATACAACTTACTTAATTCCCGCTGATGGACCATAACCCATCTCGGGTCCTAGCAGCTTGTTATTTTCTCACCTCTTATCTACTAAAGGTGGGTAATAAAACTTTTCCCATAAAGTCTCCTAAGGTGTCACGCAGACCAAACCGTTACGAGACATCACATGTAACTCTACCTATGGTAAATACTACTCCCGAATTACCCAAAAATCTAAAATGCACAATCCTTACTTCCCGTCTACCAATCGACTTATGGGCGACACGTTCAACCCGATATGTAACTCTGTCCCGATTACTTGCTGATAGTTTACCAACCTAAGCATTAATCCCTTTACTGGGACCGTAGAATAAAAAAAATATTCCTGGTTGATACCCTCCAATCAACCTATTTCCATCCTTAAATGGTCTACCCGACAACAAATTCACTATATCCCATTCAACACCGATTCCCACGCTCAAGAACTCCATTTCTTGTGCAATTTTCGTCGGGCAGCAATCTATACCTTGTCTATGCGTAAAACCACTCTAGGTATATGACTAAGTGATACTCTTTTCTATCTTCCCAAAAATGTGGGTTTCTCCCTTGCCTAGTGATATCTTATTACATGGGTCTCCCCCACCTCCCCACTCCCTACGGTAGAGTTAGTTCTCCTTGATATACATAGTCCGACCGTTTCCTTTCTCACATGGATTTTAGTTCACTACACTTTTCCACTTATTCTCTGACTGCCCCGCAGGCTTATATTCAATATGTTTATCTACACTTCCCTTTTATTTAAGACGACTCTAAAATCACACTAACCAAGGCGCCCATACACCCTATGTCCCGTGCTTAACCGCACAAAATTTACCTTAATTAACCAGGGTGCCCATACACCCTGTCCCCATGCTCAACCGCACAAAATTTAACCAACTATGCTAGCCATAACCCGTAGTATACTTCTAACTAGAAGTCATATCGCATACATGAATAATAATCGGGGTACCCAACCTATGTACTAACGACTAACCATCTGCCCACTTCCAACGTTGCACTAAGTTTCATGCATGGGACATATCGCAAAGAAAAATCCAAACAAGGAACCCCCCTGATACACTATTATCTAACATTGTTGGTCGTTGAGATTTGTTAGACCCTTAGTCCATAGTACGTACCCCCAAATACTTGTCTCTTAACACAAAAGCATATATGCATACTATTATGCTACAAAAGACAACATAAAATACCGCGCCCTTACTATCACTAGTTCTTATGAAAAAATAAATCCCGAGCTATCTCTCCCCGCTCAAAAAATAATTCTAACCACCCTGAATCGCTTCAGTATACGTCCCTTCTTGCCGGGAAAAATATAATAATACAAGACATTCTTATATATCCTTCATACCACACAATACAAGCTATATACACACACATATATATAGGCTAGTCTCCCTCGGAGGTGCCTAGTAGGAGTCATTTATAACCTGGTGTCACGAACACCAAAACTTACTATCACTATCCGTAATAGTTCATACCCATTGCTAACCAATCCATACCCAGGAAAAATCACGCTTCCTTAACACTCAAAATGAGTAAATCTTATAAAGTATACCCTTTCAATTTTCACACATGCTCCCCTGCAGATAAGACCAAAGAGATCCCGTTACCCCGTGGTAACCATTTACTTATTAGTAACACTACTATACATCCATAAAACTCGTCCCCCATGCGAATATAGTGCTAACAAGAATGTTGTGATCACTCGTGTCACGAAATTCACCCCATCTATCCTAGGATAAAGCTCATACTTCCACTCACCTATCTACCAGCGACCCAAATGGTTCCCGGACATAATATTCCCATCCGACTGAACCAAAATTTCGCAATTTTTGTCCCTACTGGGCATTCCACTTCTATCCCCTGCCTCATTGTGGACATAATCAATTATTGTGGTTCCACTTCCACACATAAGATACCTCTCTATGTCAATCCCCTACCTCTGGCCCAAATGGACATGTTGGGGTTGTCCTTCTCGCGTACTTGGTAGTCCTGACCCTAAGTGCTACCCCCATTGTCCCTTAGGCTTCCCTAGCCCTATGGGACTCGTTATTGGCCTTGATGACCCGGATCAAATCCACCGTCAATAGGTAGAAATTTACTTAATTTAAAACGTCAAGATGGGTCCCTTACTAGGCATACCCTTCCGTCATGCTTCACTAGCACCATTAAATCTCATTTCGTTCTTAGGTTAAACTCTATAACCTTATTGGCTCCTGCATCTTAGAAGGGTTAATGTAAGTTGGTAAACAAAAGATATTGACAACCTTAACACTTGTCATCCTAGTCTGATTTCCCATCCATTATTGTGTATTCTCACACGGTTCATTATCCATTTGCGGGTTCCTTTGTCGTTATCCTTATCCCCTTCGTCGGTCATGAAGTTCGCTTATACCATTTACCGTCTATCTCACGATCAGTTGCAATCTTACCCATTTCATAAACTCTAAAATTTCACTCGCATCCTTATATGAATAGCAGATGGACGGTCTTATGGTCACATCGTACCCAAAATTTCTTGTTTGACTCCATATTTTCTCCTGCATACGTGGTGACTGACTCTCTTACAACTACAACACCGCCCCACTGGGCTAAAAATTTTGTCCTGGGTGCCACCGCACACCATCCTACACAATTGTCTTTGGGTTATTTCCTCCCATCGACTTATCGCGCTACTCTGCTACTCAATCCTTATAGATAACCCTTCCAAAAGGGTCCTTCCACACTTTCCCCACTCCTTGCTAACTACGCCGGGTGAGACTGAAGTTGTACCACCGTTATCTACAACAGTGCTTTGGGAGACTATGGCTCCCAGGTGATTATTCTATCCTCACTGGCCTGAGCAATAATCAAGGTGATTCCTATTACGATCACCATTTCCAGAATACCCCATGTCTTCTGTTGAGCCTCTCCTCCTGCAATCCTCCTCTGACCCTCATTGGTCACCCAAAGAATGTTCGGTATACAAGCCCAACCGAACTTGTGTATGAATCACATCACTATACTTAATAGCAGAAGAACGCAAGTCGCATACGTAGAGGAATACAATAATCCTATCAAAAGGCATTACATCAAAGAATGCTAAGCTGAAACGTGAAAAGGCGTACAGATCCTCAGGACATCAAACTCGACGAGGAGCATCAACCATCGGGCCATTCGACTGGATAAAGCGGGTTTCTCAAGCAATACTTGATGGGGTCCATTTGGGATACAAGTTTGATAGGGAAGGCGAGCATGTAATGCCGCAACTTTTGGGTGACCCATACAAGCGTGACACATGCCTTTTCCAAAGTAGTGTAGTTGACCTCGTATTCGGCCAATTTGCGACTGGCATAATATATGGCTCTTTCTTTATAGGAATCTTCAAGGTATTGGGCTAGTAAAGCCCCAGTTGTATTGTCGGTGGTGGCCTGAGTACCTGGGGTTGGGTCAGATATTGTTTGATTCGATCAAAAGCTTCTTGGCAGGCCTCATTCCAAACCTTAATTGAATCCTTTCGGAGAAGTTTGAAGATAAGCTCACAGATGGAGGTTAACTAGATGACGAACGGGATGATGTATTGTAATTTCCCAAGAAAACCTCAGACCTCTTTCTCTGTTTGGGGAGGCGGCATCTCAAGCATGGCTTTCAGCTTGGCAGGATCTGCTTCTATCCCTTTCTCACTGACCATGAATCCCAAGAGTTTTCCCTTTGTAACGTTGAAGACGCATTTCTACGGATTGAGTCTCATATGATACTGTCGTAGTCATTCGAAGAACTTTTGAAGAGTGGGAACATGACCTTCTCTAGTCTTGGATTTGATAATCATATCATCCATATAGATCTCAACCTCTTTGTGAATCAGATCGTGCAGGATGGTTGTGGCAGCCCTCTGGTAGGTAGCCCCAGCGTTCTTGAGACCAAATGGCATAATAGTGTAGGAAAAGGTACCCCATGGGGTGATGAATGTGTTTTTTTCTTGGTGGTCTGGGTGCATTTTAATTTGGTTGTATTCGGTAAACCCGTCGACGAATGACTTGAGAGCATGATTGGATGTGTTGTCTACGATCATGTCGATATTGGGTAACGGATAATCATCCTTTGGAGAGGCTTTGTTCAAGTCTCGATAGTCTACACATATCCAAACTTTTCCTCCTGATTTCAACACGGGCTCTATGTTAGCTAGCCATGTGGGATATTCGATCACCCGAATAAAACCTACATTCAACTTCTTAACCACCTATTCTTTAACCTCGAGCGACCATTCAGTGCAGAGCTTTCTCAACTTTTGATTAACTGGATTATAATCTGAGAGAGTGGGAATCTCATGCTGAGATATTTCAGGATCAATGTTGGGCATATCGTCATAGGACCATGTGAAGACATCCACGAATTCCTTTAGAAATTCTTCGTGTTGTGCACGCTCATGCTCGTTAAGGGTAGCCCCTATTATAATCTCCCGCAGTTGGCTACTAGAACTGAGGTTAATAACAACAGTCTCTTATTCATCAACTTGAATGCGGTTATATTATTTATTATTAACCTTACTTAGATCAGTTAAGAATGGTTCATTTGCAAAATCAATATCATCAAAAGTTTGATTAAAATCTAAACAGTTAATGTAAGTCACAACAAGATACTCAAAATCTTTGTTTATTTCATTGATAGGAAAAACAACATTAAGAACCTCATCAAATGAGGACTCGATTACATTTGAGCAAGGATAGACAATAAAAGAAGAAATAGGGTAAACATTGGGATTAGGGGAGATTTTAGCAGGTAGAACTGGCACAGCATGCCAGTTGAGGAGAGGTGTATCAGCAGCTTTAATCAGTTGGGACGGATCTGGTGATGTAGTGCCTGAGTGAACCATGCAGAGTGTTAGCCTAGGTGTCTGTAAGTTAAAGGAATCTTCAGAGTCACTTTCCTCAGTCTCTTCGATATCTTTGATGAGCGATTATACATGGTGTTGGGAACTCTCAGCCCATGGGTAGTTGTCTTGGAAAAAGATCTCCATTATAGGCTTCATCTTCTTGTTTGTATGGTCATACCATGGTTCTGGAAATCCGTAAAAGGGGAAGTCTTCACCCTCTTTGACGAATCATCCATTCAAGGAATCACCTTGGATAGTCTGGACGCAGTCTAGTCCTCTCTTTGGTCGAGACTGGTGGATCATTCTGAGCTCTTGTTCTCATGGTTGATACCCCAAACCACAAGGAGGGAAAGCTCTCTTCAGTTCAATCGACTCAAGTATTCCTTGCTGTCTTTGTCCTAGCCCCTGTCCGTGCATGAAGTGCATGTTTCTGGACATCTGAAAAACATTAACGTTGCCATGAGGGTCGTATTATGGACAAACCCTTTCTTTGAAGTCATCCCCTGTCGGGACTAGGAGTGTTTCAACTCGGAATCCTGATAGGAGCATATCATTTGACCCGTGCTGTATCTCAAGGATTAGACTGCTGGTACTTGCACCCTTGGTATTGTCATCGTCGCCCAAAATGGTGATGACTCGTCCATCAGCGGAGAATTTTAATTTTTGATGGAATGAGGAAGACACACTCTTGATACTGTGGAGCCAAGGTCGTTCGAGCAACAAATTGAAACAAGCTATGATGTCAATAACTTGGAATTCGACAACAGGTTTTATAAGGACATCCCCTATTACAAGCTTTATGGATCCCATCACCTCTCGATGGGTATTATCGTAGGCACGCACATCAGCGAAGGTTGGAGCGAGGTCGCTTTCTTTCAGTCCTAAACATTTTAAGGCTCTCAGTGGGCAGACATTCAAGGCGGATCCATTATCGATAAGAGAGAGTGGTACAACCTTCCCCATAGATTCGATGGAGATGTTTAGGGCGTGATTGTGGCTTGGCCCAATCTTAGGTATTTCTTCTTTGGAAAAGGATATCATTCGGGTAGAGGTCAAGGAACTGACTAAATTTATCGCTTCTTCTGGTGTGGTAGAAGGAGGAACTGTGGGTCCAGTGAGCGACTTGATCAAAATTTTTTTTGCATCTGAGAAGGTATGAAAAGCCCCCATAGAGTGATGTCAGCTTGAGTTTTCTTTAGTTGGTTGAGGATCTTTCTTTCCTCAAGGGTCATCTCTGGCACAGGAAGGTTTTCCACGCCCTTGACCTTCTCATTGGCTGGTAGTGAGCTTGGTATCTGGTAATGCCTCCCTGATCTAGTCATGTGATTTATTGAAGAAGGGAAGAACATGAATCTCATTTCCTTGTCAACCTCGGGTTGTTTTGCCACCTTGTTTATTTCTTCGAGGAGTTTTTCAAATGATATCATCCCACACATGCCAGCTATAGGGCCAGTTTTCTCTGAAGCTTGTTCTTCATTTGAATCTTTGAATTATTCCTCCCATCCGGTGGCAACAATTTTATCTTTCCACATAAAATCGATACATTCCATAACTTCAATGGCTTCTTCATACAGGTCTTCCCAATCGGTGGGGATGTGTAAGGGTGAAGGGAATAGGCACCCTTGTAGCTTCAAAGCATCGAATAACTCGGTGATACTGTAAATGTTGTTGGGTTATCTGAATAATTCTGCCATAATCTGGACAACATCATCCAGGCTGACTTTATCGATCGGTTTACCCAACTATCTGACTCTCAATCCCATTTATGTGCTTCCAAGAATAACATACTGAACCTTTGGCAATAAATGATCATCTGTGAGGGAAATTTCAGTCCGAACTCTAGGAGTTGGTTTAAGACTTCTGATAATTCCATACTTCTATTTTCGGAACGGGTACGGACGGAAGTGCATGCTTTGGTAAGGAGTGATAATGCCTGATCAGCGAGGCTAGCAGGGTATAGGAGGAAATATGGGAAAATTTGGAGAGATTTGGGAGAATGTATGGGTGTGATTTGAGTTGAGGGATCAAATTCTGGGTTCTCTTCTAAGAAGATGGCATTGACATGATTTGGGAGTGGGTTGTGAGTAGTGTTTGGCTTAGGATTGGCTGGTGGGGCGATGGTACCCCGATCAATTAGACCTTGGATTATGTTTCGGAGGTGAAAGAATTGGTTAGTGGTATGGTCAGCTGTTTGGTGAAAGGTGCAATGGGCATCTTCCTTGAAGTTTCTTGGGAGTGGATTTGGCAATGGATGGGGATATAAGGATTTGATAAGGTTTCGGCTCAATAAGGCTTGATAAAATTTGGAAAGGGGAGCATGGAGATCGATGTATTCCTTTCGGACTGGGACAGGGAGGCTTTCTGCTGCCCATGAGGTGGTTGGTTGAGATATGTTGTTGATAGTTGAGACTGCGGCACTTGTAGGCTTATCATATTTCCCGGGGGTGAACTATATGGACACCTTCTTTGGTTCGACATCTGTTTTAACAAGACCCTCCTCGATTTCTACTCCTACTTCTCTGAGAGATCGAAAATGGGGATAGTATTGTCCTCCCATCGTTGCGCGGACATGGGGTAAGAAGTTCTTCTTCACTATGCCGACTTGTTCTTCCTCAGAAGGCCGATTAGTCATGGTTAGTGCTTTTTCCCTCCATCGCGCTATGAAGTTACTGACTGATTCCCCAGATTTCTATTTGAACATCTCTAAATCACGGCGGGTGACCTCAAGCTCTTCATTGTATTTGTACTGCGACATGAATTCTCGAGCCACATCCTCCCAACTAAGAATTCTGGACTCTTCGAGAGACAAAAACCATTGGAGGGTTCTATCCTTCAAAGTTTGCTAAAATAATTGGGCCATCACTTCTTCAGAAGCCCCTAGTAGAGTCATGGAATGGTGATAGCTACGGAGATGAACAATTGGGAGTCCATTTCCTTCGAATTTCTCAATATTTGGCATCTTGAACTTCTCGGGTAACCTCGCTTTAGGATAAGGATACATGTAGGTGTAGTCCATGTAATTCCTCGAGATTTTAACTTGGTCAAACTTCTTGGTGAGCATCTTGAGGTCCTCTTTGACTTTGTTCAATTCTTCCTCTTTCGGATCGGAAGGTGGGCAGGCGGTGACCCATTAGTGTGACACCCCGCCCAATTAAATATAGGGTGATCAGTCCTCTACCAATTTAAAATAGGATATTCAATTGGTTCATTCTCACCATCACCGTCGAAAAACTTTTTAACATATTAATCTCCTAATATAAAATTAAGCTAGGTGTCAAAACATTGCCAATTTTAATAAAACCAAGTAAATCCATTTCTTTCCATCTTAAAATATAAACCATTCACCACACATAGGAATGTAAATAAATACTGAACATGAATCGAGTACTGCAATAAATAATACTGAGTAAAACACTTAGTTCAAAACTCCAAACCATACAATAAACTGAATACAAAATCTCTGATGGAAGAACTAGAAGTGTGCGACATATGCCCTACACAAGAAGTCTATATGAAACTGAATGGAAAGGATAGATTCGTCTACTGTAAGGACCTACACCTCCCACAGCAGCTGCATCACGTCAAGCAACTCCAAATCTCTAAATCTGATACTCCTGTGGCTGAGCACCTGATATAATACATATATATAGCAAAAGAGAGAAGAGATACAATAAACGGGTCAGAACCCGATATGTAAAAATATTTTAGCAAGTATTTAAAACTGGTTCTTAAGACAAGTCTTATACTCATGTTAGTTATCGAACTCTCACATGAGTTTCTCACCTCTCGTCTATTGTGCACGCCTAACGTACGTCTAATCTCCCCCTAGTTATACCTCCCAGTCTAACTAGTCAGAAACCATACTAATACTAACTATGCTCACTAGTAGTATTCCCGCATCGCCCATACAATACGCAATTTAGATAGTTTATCTCACATACTGAATTACATTATTCACCGTTTAAATGGTTAATCTTTTATTCACTAAGATTATCTTACTTCTCATTTTCATTTTATCTACTAGTCTCACAAAGTAGAAAGTTACCCAAGTACACTGATACATATATATAGTCTCATCATCCCTATATATATACACTAATCCTGCATACTTAGGTTAAGACCGCTTGGTGCAATGTAATGATTATTATTATTACCAATTCTACTAATTTCACACAGTATCAATATTCACAAGTCCATATATATTTATATAGTCACATCATCCCTATACATATATCGACTAAGACCCATTAGTGCACATATACAGAAAATCATGCATCCCCGGGTTAACACCCATTAATGCACCTATCAATAAAAATTCAGCACCCCCGGGTTATCACCCATTAGTGCGCCTAACAATAGAATATTGCATCCCCGGGTTAGCACCCATTAATGCACCTATCAATAATCATTCAGCACCCCCGGGTTATCACCCATTAGTGTGCCTAACAATAATTATCTTTGTACCCACGGGTTATCACCCATTAGAACACTTAATAATAGAGTTTCTGCACCCCCGAGTTATCACTCATTAGTGCTCTTAACTATAAGGTTCTTGCACCCCCGGTTTATCACCCATTAGTGCTCTTAAAATAATATCACATAATAGGCATACACCCATCCTATTATAAATTATAGGTATTTCTCCAACCTATATATGTACTCTTCGTACGTATTTTAATCTCATCTCTATGTATTGTATAAATATTTAGATTACTATCGCTCTCGTAATCTCCAAGGTATACTCTCTCTCTATACCGAAATAATTAAAGTATTTATTCTCACATACTTTCCTGAAATTCCATCTTATTTAAATTTACTAATTGGCAGTTCCTCTCACTCCAATAAACCGGTAAGTTCAAAACTAGACTTTGAGAAAAAGCCCCAAAATTGCCTCTGTTGCTCGAACCAGAAGGGTTGTCGTTTGAACGACTTCCACGTGTCGTTCGAGCAGCTTCGCGCGAGATGCCATCTCGCTTGAATGACTTCGCGCGAGATCTCCATCTCATTTGAACCACTTCGTGTGAGATCCCCATCTCGTTTGAACCACTTCAATAAACTGGTTAGTTCAAAACTAGACTTTGAGAAAAATCGCCAAAATTCCCTCTATCGCTCGAACCGAAGGGTTGTCGTTTGAACGACTTCCACGTGTCGTTCGAGCGGCTTCGCGCGAGATGCCATCTCGCTCGAACAACTTCGTGTGAGATCTCCATCTCGTTTAAACCACTTCGTGCGAGATCCCCATCTCGTTTGAACCACTTCGCGCGAGATCGCACGAGATTGCACTGTTCGTCTTCTTCCCCAAACTTCAACGTTTTTCACCATTTTTGAACCTAAATACCTCTAAGATTCAATTCCCAACAACTCATCATCAATACCCATCAACCCCTAACAGGTTACAGATCATTTCTATCATCCTAGGATCCTTAATTCGTCATTAATCATCATAATTTCATAAACCCCCCAAATTAATTCACATGAACCCTAGTTTTCCAAATTCTAATTGAAGAACCTAATTAACCCAGATTCGTTCATCAATATATAATCCAATTCCGTGATTAATCCTCTACATACATGAAGGAATTCCAACCACTAATTAAATCTATCCATAATCATAATTTAAATCTCCAATTTTCACCCAATTGACATATAAATCATGATTAATTCCACCTATACTAACATGAGCATGATTATTGCTAAAATAAAGCAAGTAATAAACACTTGCCTCAAATATGATAGTCTGATCCATTGGTGATGTTGGTATATACGCGTTCCTCTCTTCGCGATCTACGCGTTGGTGGTCACGGTTGTGCAAGGTGATGCCAAATGAGCCTTCTCTCTTGGAAATTGGTTCTCTCTCACACCCTCCATGGCCGTTCTTGATTTGTGTAACCTAGTAACCCTAATGGCCTTTCCTTAACTGATATAATTAATCCCAATTTTCGTCCATTAATTTAGCCCAAAAATACAATTTACCAAAATGCCCTCTCGGGGTGCCGGTTAGGCCTAAAATCTCCCCGCGACCCAAACTAAACACCCGGGTATACTATTTTGACTATCTCGACCCTTTCGGACTCAATGGCACACTTGAAATGACCATACGAGTTAATAAAAATAAATTCTCTTTTTATTCCATTTAATTAGTCCCGACACGACTCACACGCGTGTCAGACTTAAATTACCAAACTGCCGTATTTCTTACTTCCGACAATTTATCAAATATCATAATTCCATATTACATATCACCCATTAACATTTAACAGTTCACAACAATAAGTATTAACCCTAGGTACGCTAGTTAATAATTATTTTAATCCGGATTAATAACAAATTAATTTCTTACATTTTAATTTAATTAATCCAACAACAATAATTAATCACATATTTATCCCCATAATAATAATTAATCACATAATTATTTAAATCATCAAAAATACGGAGTGTTACAATTAGCAGGAGGGGCATGTGAAGTGTGCTAATACTCTTCGGGGACCAAGATAGGCTCGGGGGGACCCATAGTGCGAGGAAATAGGGCCTCGGGCTCTTGACGAATAGGAACCTAGTTTCGTTGCATTTCTCGGACCTCAGTTTGGAGGTTATCAATCTTGGACACAAGCTGAGCTAGGACTGCCGTTAGATCCGACTACACAACGGGGACTTGATCTATGTTTTCCATAGAAAGTGGATGGATACCGAACTCGAAAGAAGTTACAGGGGAACGGACGGAGCTCCGAGGTGATTCGATTGAAGACCGAAGCCAATAAGGAGCCGGGCCAAGGGTTTACGATCGACTTGAGAAGGCGAAAAAATGGGATTTATTTTGAGAAAAAAAGGGATGAAAATATTTTTGACATTTTTTTTCTTTTTGAGATTGGAAGACAAAATATTTTTAGCTTTTTAATAACGAGAGGATTTTTTTTGGATTTTTTTGATAAAGAAAGGAGAGACGATCTCAACATGATTATTGCAATTATTATGTTTTCACTTGTATTAATTCTCCTAAATGCAAAATGAAATGCCAGACGGGACCTGAGCCTGAAAAAATTGGGTTTGTAATATATATAAAGCTATGGCTGGACTCGTGACCAGGCCCACGGACAGGGTCCCGTTTTAAAAATGCGCAAAAATTTAGGGGGGCACGCCGACCCAGAATTTCGACAGAGTTTCGGGTTAAAACTGATAATCTTATATGTGTGTCCTAGGCTTGACACCTATATGCGGGTATGCAGGTAGTTGGGTGAATCGGAAAGGGTCCCCCCTTTGGCGTGACTTCCATGATATACGTCTTGCTCTTGCGGGCAATCGGTACGTGTTGACAAGCCATTTGATATACCTGAGTGTACGTGAATTGTCTCACTATATACCTCATGGGGACGGTACGTGTGATAGAGAATTCGATGTACTCGGCATACATGAATGAATTCCCTGCGATATACCTCCCATCATGACTTTGGTCAAGCAGTACGATGCGGGGGAATCGTTCGATATACGTCGAAGGTAATTGACCAATGGAAGGTGAGAGTCATATCGCTTAGGCTGATTGCTCCCTGCTGGACCAGTGCCCATCACGAAGTGACCCTCCAGTTACTGGATAAAATTTGGTCAATCACAATGCTCTTTGGTCATGTCGTGTGAATCATGCATGATCCTCTGATTAGTATCTTATGAGAATGTATTTCTTGATTATGCCAACATGGAGCAAAGTACAAGTACTAATGGTAGACCAAGTATGGATGGGTGATGCGTGCAATATGTGGATATATGTGACCCTAGGTGCACGTGGTGCGAAGTGTACATGGAGAATTTTCTACAAGTGTGTGAACAGAAGCATAAGCATGGGGTACACATGAGTAATAAAGGGGAAACATGCAAATAGGGGGAAAATATAAACAAACATAACACACATGTAAATAGAGTCTAGCCCTCATGTATCCCCAGTAGAGTCGCCACTGTGGCCATCCCCGATCCTCGCAGTGGGTGGGCGATGTGATGGAGGATCCTAGGTCCCACACATACCTCTCGGGAGTGCTTCGGCCGACGTCATTTGGGTGAGGTGAAAAATATAGAAAGATAGAGTCGCCAGTCTATTTTACTCAAAACAGACAAAAGAAAGGGAGCCATCCCGATGGACATCATCCAAAGACATACTGATGCATACGAAACCAAAATGATTCGAAAAGGGTTCGGAGGCTAAGTTACGAAATTGGAAGGTGTTAGGCACTCATTCTGCCCTTACGGTCTCTCATGGGTTTTTGCTATTTTCCTTTAATTTCCCCGTGCTATGTGTGCATGTGTATATATAGTGGAGATAAGAATTATCAACTTGTACCATGGAAAAGGTAAAGCGAGTCATCCGTAGGAAGGTATAAAAATATTACAAAATAGGATTTACGTGATTATCCTTACTTTGATCGTTGCGATGGAACGATAACGCATGTGGAATAATACACCACTAAGAACAAGTATATATATATATGTAATCTAGGATAATTGAATTTAAAGAGAATGGGAGATGAGAGAAAAAGTAAAAATAGGACTCGAATCTTGGATTTTACCCCGAAACGCCTACGTAGCCTATAGAGGCATCAAAGTCCACGTAGTTCGCATACAAAATGAGGGGTGGGGTTTATACCATAAATCCAACTGGGGACTTCTCTTATTTGTGTGTGTGTGTGTGTAGAAAAAGTGTTTTAGTTGTGAGAAAAGTGTAAGAAAAGTGTGAGAATTCCCGTTGGGAATTTATGAACAAACCCTCTTTTTCTTGTTTTTTGGTTTTTTATTTGTATGAAAATAAGAGATGTGCAATAATACTAAATAAGAAGTATATTAGGATATGTGAGATGAGAGAATAAAAATGCTAAGTAATAAAACAAGTTAATGCAAATTTATGAGAATTTAAGGAGAGAATTGAGAAAATTGGACCTTCTTGAAGATCTTGAGCTTAATCTTGAATGTTGGAGATCAAACCTTGCACTTGGATGATGATGGAGAGTAGTTAATTCACCAAGTTTGATGAAAAGGATGATGAAAGGTGAAGGTTGAAAAGGGATTTGGATGTGGAAATCGCGCTGACTTCGAGAGAGGTTTTCTGGATTTGCTGAGAGTGATATGATTCTAATCTGGGATCCGTTTTGAAATGAGGTCAAGGTCTCCTTTTTATAGGCCCATGGCATTGCCGATCGTCATATCCATGTTCTTACCAATCGACAGGTGCATTTAGGCACACTGTCAATAGGCAGGGTCTGGGACCTGCCGTTTGGTAGTGTCTTTCAGGCCTTTTCAGAAAATCAGCCGCAGAGCGCAAATCGTTGATTCAAATCATTCATGGGGTAGACCTTTGGAAATTTAATTCATATACCTTCGAAATTCCTTTGGACCGCTCCCGGGTTCAGGAGTTGAGTTTGGGTCAAATGTGGTTCGGAAGAATTCTTCGATCCATTGGACGGGGAATCGTCGGACGCAAACGAATCGTTCGTCCGCATGGTAAGTCCGAATCATGCATAGGGTAGACCGTAGAAAAGTTTAGGAGATGTACTTCATCATTCCAAAGAGTTTGATCCGGTTCGGGGAGTTGACTTTGGTCAACCGGGTCCTCAAATTATTTGGTGACCTCTCGAAGTAAAACGGATCGTTCGTGCTTATCGTAAGTCAGAATTGTACACGGAGTGGGCCATTAGAAAGGAGTTTCAGTGACCTTTGAAGATTCATTCAGTTGCAGTCAAGCTTTAGAGCTGAATTAGGTCAAACGGAGACTGGGAGCGTCCGGTGGCCTCTAGATTAGGTTTCGGAGAAAACGGCTCGTTCGCCCGCATGGTTAGTCGGAATCGTGCACGGGAAGGATCATTGGAAAGGGGTTTCAGGTACCTTCGAAGATTCATTCAGTCTCGGTCGAGCTAAAAACTTTAACTTTTGGTCAAACGGAACTTGGGAGTGCTCGATGGCTTCTAGGTTAGTACTCGGGGTATGACTTGGGTTTGTAGTAATGAAGGGAGGTGCTAGGGACCTAAGGAGAGTTTAGGGGGTAACAGAATGGGGTGTCTATAGTCCCCTTAAGAGAACTTAGATCAACAATAGTGATCCTCTATACAAGAGAAACTTGACACAAGTTGTGTTCTTGGATTCCAAATTAATTCACACAAACTATTGGGATGATTTGTGAATTGAAAACAAAGGATTAAAACCCTAAAAGTGAGAAGACAATGTATTCTACCAAAGAAGTTTCGTGTATGGAAAATTTTGCAGGTCTTCTGATAAAAAATGAAGTTAGAAAACTCTATTTATAAAAAATCTAAGGCAGTGCATCGCTTGAATGAAAAAGAAGCGTCGCTCGAACGAGAGCACGTGTCGTTTGTACGACACTTCGCGCGACAAGGGATGTCATTTGAATGACCCATGTATGTCCCTTGAACGAGTGAAGTGAAATATAATATTTTAATCAAGTCCCCCTCAACACTTAGAAGATATTTTTTGACGAAAAACTCCGCTCCAACACTTAGAAATTTTTTTAGAAAAAATAACCCAACACCTTAAGTGAACCGTTAAGGGACTAAAAACACCCTTACCAAAAAATATCGAGCGGAAGCTTTTCTTCCTAAAGAACTTGATATTCGGAATCGTCTTGATGCATATGTGATCTTTAATATTCTTCGATGTTTTTAGCGGTATACTACATACTTAATTGATAAAAAACATTTATAAAATCAAGTCTTTACAAATCTCCCCTATGTCTATGCCGATACAAAATAAAAACATCCGAATTATCAACTAAAAAAATGCTTATACAAATATAATACCCTCCCATGAACTCAAAACTCAAAAGGTACTAAACATATAGGTCTAAAACTTTCTTCAAAAGCTTCAACTTCAAAATCTTCAAACCATTAACCTTTCCTCACCAGGGTGTGCAAAATAATGATCTTTAATTTTGTACCTACACACATGAGACAATGAAAATACCTTCATGACGCATCGAGTTTGAAATGTTATAAGAATAAATCAATCAATAATCAAATCTCCCCCATAATGCAAAAACTCCCCCATAATTTTTTCTCACCCTTTTTATTTATCCGAAATAGACAAGGAAACGCATACACAAAATAAACATGGAGTTGCCACGACAAAAATACAAGAAAATATGAATCAAACTACTCTCATGCAAAGGAGAACTCAAAATCTTCCACAAACTATTTTTGATTTTTTAATTTTACAAAAAATGCAAAAATAATTTTACAAAAATCACACACCATGAATTTACACTAAGAGAACCAAATTATGGATACGGAATGAATGGATGTGAACATATTCAATAGAAAAATCAACGCAATCAAACATAACATATGTGCACGACGTATACGTGTACTCATAACGAATGAATCTAAAAAACGTCCTAAGGTGTTAAAAGTGTTGAATTTACATGACATCGACTCAATTCACCAACACATCAAAGTCAAGAATGATTCCCACACTAATAACGCCTAAAACTATGTAATGCTTTTTTCATGGTGTTGTTAGTACGTGCAAACCCATTTTTCCATTCTTTCCATCCAAACTCCCTCATAAATAATCATCATTATATTTTTCTTTTGAGGTGGCCCATTTTTGCATATTTATCTTTTATTGCCTTAATTTTTTTTTCGGGAGCTTTTAAACGGTGGCTTTCACGAAGATTTAATTTTGAACTCTCGCAGCCCTTTCTCGTGATTCACTTATCATATTTTTGTTGCAACTAAATTCCTCACGGTAAATGGTTTTTATATGCACTACTTCTATTGTCAAGTTTTATAGCATATGTTTCGTTATAAAAACAGAATTAAGATGACAACACTCTGACCAATATGTGAAAACAAGTATGATAATCAAATAAATTTGTGCAAGTGTGCATTAAAGGAACTTATGAGTCAAACATGTAGGTAGTAACAACTAATCACATCTCAATGACTCCAAACATTGTAAAGCAGAAAATGAAATGATGACGCATATCAAAACACTATCAAATCATCACGTGGATATGGAATAAAATTGTGACTCGATCATCTTAAATGTCAATCCATAAACGATGTAAAACAAAATACAAAACTCTTTTTGTCTTTTTCAATAAATATTATCAAAATAAAATCTTTTTGTATTTTTCAAAAATAAAAAGTTTAATACAAAAAAATCTATGCTAGCAAAAGGGACAAAATATTGATATGCAAATCAACCTATACTACCAGACAAGGATAAATCTCAACCGTTAGGTACGGTGGAGTTTTCCAAAGGTGGTGACATCCTACAAAAAACCTCCAACAAATCATGTGAAAACTTGACTAAAAACTTTACCTACTCCCTAACATGTGCAAACTCTCTCGTGTCATCATCCAGAGCGTCAGGTGTGGGTGCATGTGTATGAACATGTGTAGTAGAGAAACGTGACACATGACCCAACTTAAAACAAAACATTCAAAGGTGTCCTCTCTTCTTGTAGTGTGTGCAAACATAAACATGCCTAGGTACATGTAACACCCCATATTTTTTAGCATTTAAAAAATTATGCGATGTGTAATTATTGTTGGATTAATTGAATTAAAACGTGACATTTAATTGTTAATTAATCAGTATTAAAATAGATAGATATTAACTAGAGTGCCAGTGTTAATACTTATTGGCTGAATACTACTAAGTGAATAACTGATATGGAATTATTGAATTTGATAAATTGTCGATACTAATTTATTGAAATAAAAAAATAAATTGTTTTTAAGCAACTCGTATGGTCATTTCGAGTGCGCCGTTGAGTCTGGAAGGGTCGAGATAGTCAAAATAGTGTATCTGGATGTTTAGTTTGGGTCACGGGGCAATCTTAGGCCTAACCAGTATCCCAGGATGGCATTTTAGTAAATTGTATTTTTGGGGTTAATTAATGGATGAAAATTAGAAGGTTTTATTATCCCATCTGTAGTCACAGTTAGGGTTTCATCTGTGAAAGAAAAGAGAGAGTCCCAGGGGAAGGAGAAGAGGTTTTTAGGAGTTCTAAGGCCAAACCTAGTAATCCTTCTCCAAAAACATCATCAACGCGTAGATCGAAAAGATGAGATCACATCTATACCAATTTCAAGCGATGAATCAAACCTTCGTAATCAGGCAAGTGTTTATTACTTGATTTCATTTAGCAATAATCATATTAATGTTAGTGTAGGTAAATTTGATAATGAATTTCATTGAAATTGGGTGAAAATTTGGAGAAGTAATTTGTGATTATGGACAGATGGTTTAGTAGTTAATTCCTTCATGTATGCAAGAGAATTTAATAAGAAATTGGAGTACAAACTGATGAACAAATCTGAGTTAATTAAGTTCTTAAATGGAAAATTGGAAAACTAGGGTTCTTATGATGTAAATTGGGGATTTCGTTTTTACCTTATAATTTATAACGACTGAATGATCCTAGGATGTTAGAAATTGTGTAAACATGTTGGGTTATCAATCAAAATAGTTACATTGAAGATTGGGTATGAACTATGAGGTTTTGGGTGTAAAAATGGTAAAAACGTAACTGTTGAAGAATAGATCTGACATAAGAGAACCAATTACTTTTTCTAATAGGATCGGTTCCTTTTTCTGATAGTACATGTTCCTTTTTTTGATAGGATTGGTTCGTTTTATTTTAGTAGGATTGGTTCATTTTCTGGAGGATCGGTTCGGTTCATTTTTCTGCAGACTTTCAGTGCTACTACAGAACTTTGGAGAAACTTTTAGAATCTTAAATTGTGATATTTGAGGAGAAAAATACCTTGGACCAGTAGAGTATCCGGACCGTATCTACTATTTTGATATATAAATGTAGTGGTACCCTTTGTGTGAGGAGCAATACTCTACGTAGATTGTTTGGGATAAAGTAAATATATTATACGTAGTAATGAGAGAATAATCCGTATGAAATATATATGATTAGGTTGGGTAGATACCTAATGGATAGTAATAGGATGCGTGGATACCTATTATGTGTTTAATATTATGTGTATGACATACCTAGCTGCTTGCTATCGCGGGAGGTTGTGTAGAGACAGTCTTATCCTGAGTGACCTTCGGGGGGAAATTTGACTTGTATCTCAGAACATAGAATTGTGAAGACTTATTTGTGAGTTGATAAGTCAACTGACTATGGGAGTGTAGGTATGTGCGTGACCCATAGGTATGTGAACTATGTTCTTCTCCACTATGTGTGATTTGTGTATATGGTTCGTGGGAGACTTCCGAATCGATAGTCCTTATTTGAGTACGAGATGTACCGGGACATGACAACAGAGTATGCAATGCACTATTGGTTTAGCCTTGGGGTGCTATATTAGTATATGTATATTATAGTGGTGAATATATATATGTATACTTGTGTTATTCCTACTGTGAGATAACTGTAAGTTATTTATATAGTACAATCTTAAGTAACGTAAGCTGTGAATACTTAACTTAGTGTTGATGTAAAAAATTAGATTATATCTAATTATTTAATCACAGATAAAATAAAATGAGACAAAGAAATTTTAAAGTGGTTCAGCCTTATAAGAATGGCCTACGTCCACTGTTTCTATTATTGCTGACTGTTTGGGAATTCTTAATTACCAGTTTTGTCAAGAAATTCCTGGTCCCCTTATAATGAGGATGATACAATGTATTTATAGCCCTCAGGCTGTACATGTGAAAGGGTAATACATAGCTGTCCATTAGGCGTATACATCTATATGATAATAATAAGCATTTAATGCGCAATCAATCTGTTGGTTATCCTGCTATTAAAGCTCTGTTCGAGGTGCAGCTCGGATCGCCTAAGCTACTCGGTATTCATAAGTTGCTCAGTGTATTAAAGTTCCTCAGAGAACTCTTGTTGGTCGGAGCGTTTGAGTTGATCGGGGAAGCAGAGTTCCTCGTTGCAGTATGGTTCCTCGGAGTCAAGGTGTTGTTCGAAAGTGTTTGTTATTGCCACACAGATTGCCACGTGTCTTCACTCAATTGAGCCATGTCAGCAGACTAAATTTGGTATCAACAGAAGCCCCCAATGTTTCATAGTTCGAAATTTTAGGAGTGTGGAACATTCTTTCTCGAAATATGGAGGTTTTAAATGGTCATCCTGAAATTTAGGAGTATTTTCTTTTGTATTTATTTCTCCTTCCAAATTCGTAGAATCAGACTTTTTGAATTTTTATAACCGCTTCGAATCCCGCGCCCTTTTTTGTCTTTTTATCCGCTGGAAACGTAATCGTCTCTTTTTGTAATCATTATCTTTACCCATTCCCAAGACAGGGTATTTAAGCGTTGCAGAAAATCCCCTCGTCTTCTACTTTTTCAAATTTGTCTCTTTGAGTTTTCCATTGTCTCTCTCTCCTGTGTGTTCATCCCTTTCATCATTCGTTGTCAACAGACTCATCCTTTTTCCTGTAAGATCTTCTTATTTCTCTTTGATTTCCTTTACTCATCATGGTTTACCCTGTAGAGTCGCTTGATAAGTTTCGTTCTGATTTCTCTATTCCTTCATGGGTTATTTTGGAGGAACTTTCTGAGCCTTCAGATTATTTTCGTTTGGCTGAGGGACATTGGTTCCCCAGTCTCTTTGTCGCTGAATGTGGCTTTTCTTTTCCCCCAAACCCTTTATGTCTAGAATTCTGTCAATATTTTGACGTGGTTCCTGGAAGAATATCCCCCAATACGTGGAGAATAGTTAACGGAGTTCATAGATTAAATCAAATTCATGGAACTCGTATAGGAATTCCAGAAATTATGTTCTGTTATAGATGGGCTGTTGGTGACAATACTTTTTTATTTAAAAACTAGGTTTTTAAATAGGGTTTTAGTGGTCAATCTCCCAGATGCCAATAGGGACTACTTCGAGCACGGGGTTGTTATAAAAAATTGGCAACACCCTCCACTGACTGTAAATGATGTGTACCAGGGTCCTAGATGTCCTCCCTATGGCAATGGGATAGGTTATTTTTATTTTATTTTATTTTTGAAATTATGCTTCCTTTGTGTTTGATAAAATGTGTCACTGATATTTTAATTTTCATTTATTTGCAGTTGCCAGCAAAAGAAGGTCTCCAAAAGAGACATAAGTTAATTTAAAACATCTAAAACTTATCTGGGGTTTGCATAAGACTGTTGCTGATGAGCATATCAGGTCGGCTTCATATTTGTTGCAGTATAAGAGTTACACCTCATCTTTTACTGCTCGTCCGGTGATAAGTGAGGTAGAACCAGTACCTGCTTCTGCAAGTTCTTCACCTGAGTCTCATATCCCTCTGAGTGAAAGAATGAAGAAAAGAAGAGCTCCTGCCATCTTCGAGAAATCTGCCTCTGTTGCCCCGCCGACTAAGACTACATCGTTAGTCGAGACCATTCGTGTTCCCCCGAAGAAGCTGAAGAAAAGCTCCTCGGTCAATTTGGCTGAATCCATCTCTCAGCCCCCAATTACTGGAAGTGGTGTTCCCACTTTTGTTGCCCCGAGCTCTTCCATGAGCTCGGTGAAGTCTTGGATCATTCCCGAGATCCAAGGTATGGAAGAAAATCTTTCTCGGGACATGGTTACCTCATTAGCTGCTCGTCATATAGCTTCTGTAAGTATCATTGTCCTCAACTTTCATTTTTCCCTTGTTACATCTGTGTACTGACTTGATATCATTTTCTTTTCCCAGTTGGTGACCTGTTTTAATACCATTTTAAAGAAAGATGAAGCTATTAAAGCTTCAAGCTCCTCGTCTGGTGTAGAGGAAGCTTTAGTGGGCCTGACACAGTCTTTGAAAGATTCTCGTCAGAAGTATGATGATGATAAGGCTGTTTGGGAGAAGAAGCTAAACTCCATCGAACAGGAGAAGGATCAGGTTGTTGAGGTCTCCAAAGGGTTGGAGAAGAAAATAAAAGACTTGGAGGAGAAGAATAAAGAGCTCGAAGAAAAGCTCCAAACTGCTGGGGAACTTGAAAGTAAGATCAAAGTTGCTGAGGAAGAGTTGGGTCAACTTAGTGAAATAGGTCGTCAGAAGGAGGAAGTGGAGAATAAATTGAAGGCTGCCAAGGATCTGCTTTCCGAGAAGCTTTCCTCGGAGAAGGCAAAAAGGAAGTTGGCTGTAAAAAAGTCCTTCAGCACTGACTGGGATAAGGGGTGGAATAAAGGTCTGGCTTCCATGATGTCGCAGGTGGAATATGGTAGCCACAAATACTTTAGGGATGGATGGGTCGCTGCTCTGCAAGAGATGAAGGTCGGTGAAAATTCTGACCTGTTTCATCGACACATCCCGGGCCCCCCTCTAACTCCTGAAGAAGAAGAAGAGGACGAATCCGCCTCTGAGGAATCCTCTATGGTGACGGGAGATCAAATTCCTCATTCCCCAGCTATCTAGTCCACCAGCGAGCAACTTCAACCATCCATTATTTCAAACAAACAGCTTCCAGCACTCCCCGAGCAACCATCTGTACCATCCGAGCAACCTACCTCCTCGTCCCAGCCTCCCGAGAAAGTTTTGGGAGACAAGAAAAAGGTGTAGAGTTGTTCGGATTTTTCTCTCTGTTTATTTTTCTTTATCAAATGTAACTCTGAATTTTGTACTTCTCCTTTATGATGTAATAAAATTTGAAGTTTCGCCTATTCATACTGTTGTTTCTCTTCTTCATGATCTGTTTGAACTCTTATTGATTCTTGTTTTCTCTTCCTTTACTAGTTTATGGCCAGGATGGAGTTATTGTCTGCTCATGATACAAAATTATTGAGGCAATACAATGAGTACTTCAAAGATGGTCATACAGATATGAGTGCATCACAACTCATTAACATCCTCAGTCAAGGTGCTTCAGAGTAAGCAATTTTATCCTACCAGTATTTGAAGTGCCTTCTTGACCGTGTAGTGGCTAATAATGTAGCATATTATGAATTGATTGAAGATCTCCAAGGAACTCTTAAAGAGCTTCAACAACAATATAATGAATCTACAGCCCTTTTGCACGAAGGATATGAGAAGAAGTATCAGCAAATCAATGCTGATAAGGGATACGATAAACTGTTTGCTTCTTACGATGTGAGGGAGAGAACTTTGAAGGCTGAGGTCGAAGAGCACAGACAAATAGATGAGTTGTTAGAGCAGGAAAATAATAACTTGCAAAGAGAGGTGTCTCAGTTGAAGTCTGCAGCTTCCACCTCAAACACTTTGGTCCCTGTGAACGACGAGGGATTCTCTTTCTTGGAGGTCGAAAATGCCAACCTGAGGGATGAATTAGAAACCTTAAAGAGAGCTGTCCCTTCTACATCTACTCGGGGATGAGCAAGAGCTCTTCGGGGACGAGCAAGAGCTGATCAGATTACTGTCGAGGAATAGAGAACTCAATCTGCTCTGGAGAACCAGGCCTTCCAACTGATGGCAAAGAACCAGGCATTGGCTGAGATGTCTAAGAAGATCAGGAATCTGGATGAGCAGCTTTCTGCACAGAAGTCTGCCTTGGAGAATAAAGAACTCTTTATAAAAAGTCTTCACGAGCAGTTAGAAAGGTTGACTTATCAGTTACACAAGCAGCCCAGAGAATTTTGGATGGCTGGCTACAATGAGTCTCTTTACCATTTGGATGATAGGACCCAAAATGCGAATAATGAAGGTTACAAACAAGGGTGGTTGAATGCCCTGGGTGTACTGCAACTGGAACAAGGTCACTACTTGTGGGATTATCATAATCCTGGGTTGTTCGACTTGCCAGTGCCACCCTTAAAACTCGACATGAGCTGGATCCCTGCCCGGGTAATCCCTCAGTGTTTGATTTCCAAATACCTTGGCGATTATAGTCTCCATTCCAATGCTGAAATATCTCGCCCCGAGAACTTACTCGATCGACCATCTGTGATGAACATCAGGATGCTTAAAGATCTTAATTTCATAAACTCCCCTTATGCTTTAGACGATCCTCCTGCTGGCGAGGAACCTATTTCAAAAGTAGAGGGGAAGAAACCAATAGAATAGGAATCTTGATGTAATAATTAATTTGTATTTCATTCTCAATGTATTCTGTTTTTGGATTTAATGAAAGACTTTTATTTTTGTTCGCAATCTTGATTGACATTGCCTTGTGGTTGTAAAATACTTTATATATGTATATCTGTTAAAAAGATAACAACATTGTGTTATTTGTCAATCAACTTAGAGTTGATTAAAACTTATTGTCGACTAGTTTGAATTTGTGGTAATCATTTCACAACTAACCAAACTTAATGATGTTTTGTTTCTCGACCAACTTGGTAGTAATTTAAAAAGTTACGAGTATAAAAAATTTTGCTCGATCACTTTCTCGTACTCATAAAATGTTTCCGACCAACCAAGGTCGGTAAATTTTCCTTCTCGACCAACTACAGTTAGTGGGTTTTTATTCCCGATCAACCATAGTTAGTAGATTTTTTCTTACCGACCAACTTTGGCACTTTTTGGAATAGTTTTTCTTCCTAACCAACTTTAGTTGGCATTTTTAGGAATAGTTTTACTTCCTAACCAACCTTAGTTGGCATTTTTAGGAATAGTTTTCCTTCCTAACCAACCTTAGTTATCATTTTTTGGAATAATTTTACTTCCTAACCAACCTTAGTTGGCATTTTTAGGAATAGTTTTACTTCCTAACCAACCTTAGTAGGCATTTTTAGGAATAGTTTTTCTTCCTAACCAACCTTAGTTGGCATTTTTAGGAATAATTTTACTTCCTAACCAACCTTAGTTGGCATTTTTAGGAATAGTTTTACTTCTGAACCAACCTTGGTTGGCATTTTTAGGAATAGTTTTTCTTCCTAACCAACCTTAGTTGGCATTTTTAGGAATAGTTTTGAGTAGTCTGAGTTTTGCTGAGTAGTGTGTAGCATTAGTATTCCGCAAAAAAATTCCAACAAAAGGAGAAAACTGGGCAGAACATTGTCACTTTATTCATACTAACGAAAATGTATTACATGAGAGTTTACATCACTAATAATACTTGCGCAAGTGTTCTGCATTCCATGCATTCTTAAACTCCTGCCCTTCTAAAGTTGCTATTCTGTAGGTTCCTGGTCGAACAACTTCTGTAACTCGATAAGGTCCATGCCAGTTTGCTTCCAATTTGTTGTGCTTTTGAATCACTTTCTTTAGCACATAGTATCCTTCTTTCAAGTCGCACTTCTTTACTCTCTTGTTGTAGAACAAAGTTGTTCGTTGTTGGTAAGCAACATTCCTGATGGCTTCTTCTTCTCTAACTTCCTCGAGCATGTCTAAATCCAATCTTCTCATTAAGTCGCTGACAGGGGAATTGAAATTCAGTCTCTGTGTGTCGGGAGACCCAACTCGGCAGGTATAACGGTTTCACTTCCAAATGCTAGCATATATGGAGATTCCCCTGTTGCTGCTCGAGGAGTAGTTCAGTAAGCCCATAGTACTGATTGTAGCTCATTGATCCAATTTGCTTTTACGTCATTCACTCTCTTCTTCAAGCCATTCAGTAGCGTTCTATTTGTTACTTCAGTTTGTCCATTGCTTTGGGGATGGCCTGGTGCCGAGTGGATCTTCAAGATATTTGACTGATGACAATAGGCAGCGAACTCCTCGTTGTCAAATTGTGTTCCATGGTCGGTAATCGGTAATGAATGCGTGGGGAAGACCATATCTACAGATGATATTTTTCCAAATAAATTGATACACATTCTCGTACGTCATGTCGACAAGAGGCTCAGCTTCTACCCACTTAGTAAAATAATCCACTGCGATGACGAGATATTTAAATCTTCCTCTGGTCGTTGGAAGTGGTCCGACCAAGTCCATTCCCCACATAGCAAATGGCCAAGGGGAAGTAATTGGTGTCAACAACTCTTGTGGATTTCTTTGGATGGAGGAGAAGTGCTGACACTTGTCACATTTCTTAGTATAGGCTATACAATCAGCCCTCATCATTGGCCAGTAGTATCCTTGCGTCATAACCCTTTGTAAAAGTGTCCGACCTGCTACATGGGCTCCACAGGACCCTTCATGGATCTCTTCAATCAAGTCTTTCACCTCGGTGGGATGCACACATCTTTGCAAACCTGCTATAATTCCTCATCTGTACATAATACCATTATTCAGTACATAACGAGCAGCTTTAAACTTCAGTTTTTGGCTGCAAGTTTGTCAGTTGGTAATTCCCCCTCCTCAATATATGCCCTGATAGAATCCATCCAAGATGGTCCTAAATTAAGGGTAATAAAATTCATCATCAAATCTTCATCTATACTCCGACCAGCTAAAACTTTAATTGGGATTGTTCTTTGTAACTCGGTACGAGCAGCTGATGCTAATCGAGCTAAGGCGTCTGCCCTCGCATTCTCCATTCTTGGTATTCTGACCAGCTGAATAACAGCAAATTTTGATACCAATTCCCTTGCCTTTGCATGATACCTGATCATTTATTCTCCTTTGGCTGCATATACTCCCATCATTTGATTTACGATCAATTGCGAGTCACTGAAGACAATAACCTGCTCTGCCCCCATGGTTTTTGCCAAACTAAGACCTGCAATCATGGCTTCATATTCAGCCTCATTATTCGAAGCTTTGAATTGGAAGCGTAGGGCATATTCCATGTCGACGTTGTCTGGACTATTAAGAACAATCCCTGCCCCACAGCCTGTTGTGCAAGATGAGCCATCCACATATAAACTCCATATAGGTAACTCGTCTTCAAATTTATGATCTGACAGAGTTCCTCGGTGGAAAATTGGTTGCTTCCTTTCACCCTCTCCTAATATTTCTTGCTGTTCGTCGATCATCACTTCTTGCCCTTTTACCAACCTAAGTTGGTCTGGGGTTGAGTTTGATGATTCTGTAACATCTACTTACCCTTTTACCAACCTAAGTTGGTATGGGCTTGGGTTTGATGATTCCGTAACATCCACAGGTTGATCGGTGAGCAGCTTTTGCTCCTCGGGGGTATCAGGATAGGTGAACTCTACTATAGAATCTGCTACTGCTTGCCCTTTAAGCGATGATCCGGGTTCATAAATTATGTCATATTCACCGAGCTCTATTGCCCAATACATCAATCTTCCTGATTTTTCTGGTTTATGAAGATCTTGCCTCAATGGCATATCGGTATATACGACTATAGTATGAGCCTGGAAGTATGACTTCATTCTTCTACTTGCCTCGATCAATGCTAGTGCTAATTTTTCCAGCTTTGGATATCTGATCTCCGTTCCTTGGAAAGCTTTGCTAGTGTAATAAATCAATTTTTGCACTCCATTCTCCACTCTTATTAATGCCGAGCTAACTGCATTCTCTGACACTGCCAGATACAAGTATAAGTTTTCTCCCATCACTGGCCTGGACAATAGTGGAGGTGCTCCCAGATATTTCTTCAAGTCTTAAAAAGCCTTCTCACATTCATCATTCCACTCAAAAGTCTTTCGGAGCGTTTTGAAGAATGGGAGACATCTATCAGTTGCTCGCGATAAAAATCTGTTGAGTGCTGCTACTCGTCCTGTAAGACTTTGCACTTCTTTCTTTATCGTTGGAGATCGCAACTCTAACAGAGCTTTGATCTTTTCAGGGTTTACTTTAATGCCTCGTTAATTGACAATGTACCCGAGAAACATGCCTTCTCGTACTCCAAATATGTACTTCGTCGGGTTCAACTTCATTTGACATTTATCTAGTTGATCAAAGGTCTGGCCTAAGTCAACTAGATGATCAGCAGCTTTGTTGCTCTTTGTCATCATATCATCAACATAGACTTCCATATTGCAACTGATTTGTTCTGCAAACACCTTGTTCATCAGCCGCTGATATGTTGCACCTGCATCTTTCAAACCAAAAGGCATAACATTATAAGAGTAAGTTCCCCTAGGGGTAATGAAAGAAGTACTTTCCCTGTCTTTAGGTTTCATCTTAATCTGGTTGTATCCAGAATAAGCGTCCATGAAGCTCAACAACTCGTGTCCCGAGGTAGCATCTACTAATTAATCAATTAGGGGCAAGGGAAAGTGGTCCTTTGGGCATGCTTTGTTAAGGTCGGTGAAATCTACACACATCCTCCATTTGTTGTTCTTTTTCTTTACCATCACCACATTTGCTAACCAGTCTGGATATTTAACATCTTCAATAAAGCAAGCTTTCTGGAACTTCTCGACCTCTTCCTGTATAGCTTGATTCTTCTCGGGACTGAATACTCTTCTTCTCTGCTTTACTGGCTTGATCTCCTTATTCACGTTGAGTTCGTGACATAAGAAATTTGGGTTTATTCCGGGCATATCCTCATGACTCCATGCAAAAGTTTTCTTTCTGCTTCTTAGGAAAGTTATCAATTTCTGTTTTAGTGAGGCCTCCAACGACGAACCTATTTGAGTTGTTCATTCAGGGTGCTCGTCGTCCAGAATGATGTTTTCAGTAGCTTCCACCACTTGGCCTTTCACGAGTTGGGACTCATCTCTAGTATCCAATGTTTCAATTTTTGCACCTTCCTCCACTTGATAGGTAGTAGTCTTTTTCCTTGATTCCTTCAGTTCCTCTTTTTGATCACCCTTCACAACTCCTACTCCAAAATTTATTGGAAATTTTAGGCATTGATGTACCGTGGATGGCACTACCTCGAACTTCTTCAATCCTACCCTTCCCATGATGATATTGTAGGATGATTGAACATTTTTATCCATCACGAAGAAGAGTATTCTTTCTGTTCGATAAGCAGGACATATACCAATGAATATATCCAATTTGATCGTCCCAAGTGGAAAAACTTTCTCGCCAGCAAAACCGAGGAGGGGTCTATGATAAGGCTCCAGTTGAGATAGCTTTAGATTTAAACTTTCGAAGCACGAGTAGAACATGATGTCTGTCGAGCTACCATTGTCTACCAGTACTCTTGAAATCATTACTTCCTTCATCCTCATTTTGATCACCAATGGGTCATCATGAGGATATAGAACACCTGCGAGGTCATTCTTTGAGAAACCAATGACCAATTTCTCTTTGTTTACCTTTCTCGGGCGATCCTCCTCAGCTAGATTTATTCGTTGAATGTATGAGCAAGCTTGAGCTTCACAGAGGTAAGCTTTTCTCTCTTCAATAAGGTCTCCTCCTCCTGCATCTCCACCTGTAATAACATTACAATCAAACGACCCAAAGCGTATTGAAAATACCTCACGTTCTGGCTGCCTTGGTCTCTTGGGAAGATCGGGGTCGTCTTCTGGATCAACTTCATGGTCTCTTTTCTTGTTCTCCTCTGCTCGACGAGGAGATCTAGACCTCTCTCTTATTCGGTCGCTGTTTCTTCTTTAATTTTTACGATCAACATACTTTGCCAATTTTCCTCGTCTAATAAGTGTTTCAATCTCATTCTGAAGAGCTATGCAATTTTTGGTCATATGGCCATGATCTTTGTGAAAATCATAAATATTTGCCTTATTCCTCCTGTCAGGGTCTGTCTTCATTTTCTCTGGCCAGTTTAATTCCTCGTTGTTCTTGATTTCTTCTAGAACATGGTTGATGTCTATCTTAAAAGGAGTGTAATTATCAAATTTCTTCAATACCTCCCATGACGACCTTGTTTTTAATTGTTTGTCACCATCATTGTTCTTATGCTCTTTCTTCTTAGCTTTATCACCTTCCACCTTGGTTTCTTTGGCGTCCATATTCTTCTTGGCAGCCATAGCCTCCTCGGCATTCATGATCTTGTCCGTTTTTGCCATCAGTTTTGACATGGTTCTGGGTGGGTCTTTGGCCAAAGTGTAGTACAATTTGTTGGGCAGCAGCCCATTCATCAAGCCGGTAATCGCTGTATTTTCTTCATAATAAATGACTTTGAGTTTCTCATTATTAAAATGAGTTATATAATCTCTGGTACTCTCACCAGCTTTCTGTCTAACACTTAACAAATGTGCTACTCGTTTAACTGGCTTTGCCCCAAAACAGAAATTTCCAATGAATAACTCGGTCAGTTGAACGAAAGTTGAGATATTACCCCGAGGAAGATTATTGTACCATATTTGAGCAGATCCGGTAAGAGTTCCTGAGAATGCTCTGCATCTCATTTCATCTGGAACAACATAGATGTCGGCTGCAGCTTGGTATTGTTCTACATGAAGAACAGGGTCGGTCTTTCCATCATATTTGGGAGTCACAATAGGTGATTTGAACTTTGACGGTGTGGGAAAATCCCCTATGGCCTGGATAAAGGGTGTCCCTTGAACAAAAGTTCATTGTAGGGGGTTCTTGGCCTTAACTATTTCCCCTAGTCTGTCTTCCAGCCTCTGAATAGAACCTTTCCACGCATCATTTCCTTCCTCGGGCCTGTTAGTTCGAGCAACTGATTGCGTTGAGGTGGCTTCCTGTGATTTATCTTGACGAGCAGCTGGTCGCGACTGGGCAGATCCTTCCCTTAAGTTCGATGATCGTCGAAAGCTCCTCGACGTAGCCTTAGGAGGACTTTTGTTCCTCCTAGGACCTAATCGATCAAAAGGAGATACCCTGCTTAAACTTTCTAGCGCACTAGTCCTTTCTGGAGAGAGAGTGATACGCTGTTCAGTATCTGTGGCTCGTACTGACGAAGTTCATCCAGGTTGATAAGAAAAATCTTCAGACTCCTCAGTACGATATGAATCGGTATGCCTAATACGCGAAGAAAGTAAACGGGTATTTCTTTGAACACTTCGATGTCCTGAATGGGTTGATACTCCGCCATGAAGGGTTTGTATGAGTTGTCGCATAGATTCTTTCATTGCTGTCTGGCCCTGGGCTAGATTTGTCATTATTCCAGCCAGATCTGGAACGTTTGGCGGAGCAGATGGATTTGGAGGGCTTTCAGCGTTTCGATTGCTGGGTTCTGGATTATCAGCCATTTGTAATGAATTATTTTGGATGAAAAATGATATTACCAGTCGTTTTCCACAGATGACGCCAATCTGTTGATGTAAAAAATTAGATTATATCTAATTATTTAATCACAGATAAAATAAAATGAGATAAAGAAATTTTAAAGTGGTTCAGCCTTATAAGAATGGCCTACGTCCACTGTTTCTATTATTGCTGACTGTTTGGGAATTCTTGATTACCAGTTTTGTCAAGAAATTCCCGGTCCCCTTACAATGAGGATGATATAATGTATTTATAGCCCTCAGGCTGTACATGTGAAAGGGTAATACATAGCTGTCCATTAGGCGTATACATCTGTATGATAATAATAAGCATTTAATGCGCAGTCAATCTGTTGGTTATCCTGCTATTAATGCTCTGTTCGAGGTGCAGCTCGGACCGCCTAAGCTGCTCGGACCGCCTAAGTAGCTCGGTATTCATAAGTTGCTCGGTGTATTAAAGTTCCTCAGAGAACTCTTGTTGGTTGGAGCGTCTGAGTTGATCGGGGAAGCAGAGTTCCTCGTTGCAGTATGGTTCCTCGGAGTCAAGGTGTTGTTCGGAAGTGTTTGTTATTCCCACGCAGATTGCCACATATCTTCACTCAATTGAGCCATGTCAGCAGACTAAATTTGGTATCAACACTTAGTGTGATAACACTTAACCGAATCAATAAGTGATGATATTAATATTGTGGAAATCTAGGAATCACGGGTTGCTACCATGAGGTATAACTAGAAGTATAAGTCTTTATCCAGTTAGAAGTGTTACGGATGTCTAGGTTAGAATAGATGAACGTTAGGCGTGCACAATAGATGAGAGGTGATGATCTCATGTGAGAGTTCGAACTGACATGCATTTGATACTTGCTAAAACAAATATTTTTACACATCGGGCTTTGACCCATTTCTTGCATCTATTTTCTCTCTTGCTATATATATGTATTATATCAGGTGCTCAGCCACAGGGACACCAGACTTAGAGACTTGGATTTCTTGGAGAATTGCAGCTATTGTGGAGGCTGCAGGTCTTTGCATTAGACGCCTCTATCATTTCACTCAGTTTTATCTAGACTTTTCATTTAGGGCATGTGTCGCCCACTCCTTAGACATTTTTATCAGAGATTGTATTCAGTTTACTTTCTAGTCATTTCAGTTGGATTAATTTTACTATGGTTCGTAGTTTAGAGTTTTGATATGGAAATGTTTTATCCAGTCTTACTTATTTCAGTACGTAATTCAAATTCAATATTTATTTTATTCAGTTGTGTGGTGGATGGATTATATTTAAATTCTTGGACTTTATAAATAAATGATTTTGGTTACAATTTAAAAAGGAAAAATACTATTTTGACACTAGCTTAATTAATTATTAGCTGACTTACAAGGTTGTTATGTTTTCGACAGTGATGCTAAGAATGAACCAACTGAGCATTTTGTTTTAAATTTTATAAAGGACTGATCACCCGGTATTTAATTGGGCGAGGTGTCATAGTACACCTCTCTCAAAACACCTCCCGTGCACTCGCCTATCAGGTATGGGACATTTAGGTGGGTTGGGTTGATAGCCATGTGAGTCTAACACTAAATTAGGAACCGACTCGGGTGCAACTTGTGATGTGGAAGCACCGTCATAACTTATTACTAAACTCTCACCTCTACCTAAAATGGGATTGAGAACCATATTTTCAACCTTCTTAGATGCGTTCTCTAAAGGAACTTTAACCTCTCGGGCATGATCGAGATCACTCTCGAGTTGGGATACACGTGTTGTCGGACTATACACCATGTTGGTCAAATCACTCTTTTCCCAGCCTAAAGATATCAAATGTTCACTCAAAGAAACCTTCACCTTCTCGAGTTGACTCGCTTTCGCCTCAAACTCTTTAACTCTGTCTCCAAATCTCGTAACCTAAGACTTAACTCCTTATTCAATTGTTTAGTCTTTAAGGTCTCGGCGTACAAATATCTAAATGCAATTTGGAACTCACTATCACCCTCAATAGCGCACTCAATCTCAAACTCGCTAGAAACACTCAAATCATCCATGGGGTCTCATGTACACAAGTATCCTCATTGTTGTAGGACAAACTGGGTGTGCTCATGTGACTAACAAAAAAAGAAACAAACTTTTCATGTGATGACTCATCCCTAGAATCTTTCACCTCTTCCTCACTATCAGTAATAGTGGTTGCCATGTCAATCTTTTTGCCCTTTGCCTTAAGCCTAGTGGGACACTAAATTGCTCTATGGACTCTCCCCTCACACTCAAAACACTTCTTTTCCTACACTTTCCCACCCTCTTTATCACCACCCTGTATGGTCTGATTTTTATTTTTCTCAAAAAATCTTTTATTGGAAGAATTTTGTTTTGAAAACTTGAGAAACTTTTTAAAATATTTTGAAAGCATGGCCATATCAAAATCAGACTCGTCCTGAGACTCGGACTCACAAAAAATCACTTTATTTTTCTTCTTAGACTGGGCTTTAAGTGCTATCCCTCTATCCTTAGGCTTGATAGTGTCAGGAAACATGTAAATCTCATATGTCTGGAGGTCTCCTACCAGCTCTTCTAATTTCAGATGATTCAAATTACCTAAGGTATTCAAAACAGTCACTTTAGGGATAAAATGTTTTGATAGCGATCTTAAAATCTTTTTAACAACTCGTGCATCGGGTATGGGCTCACCAAGATTAAAACTAGTGTTGACAATATCGGACAAATGTGCATAAAAGTTATTGAAACACTCAGTCTTAAGTATGGTGATAGTCTCAAATTGAGTGGTCATATTTTGAATTTTAGACTTTTTAACCACGTTAGTGCCCTCGTGATTGAGTTGCAAAACATCCCACGCTTCTTTAGACGCAGTTCACGTCATAGTACGTCAGAACTCATCCAGAGTGATGTGTCCGAAAATTGCACTAAGCCCTCGAGAATTATAAGTGATCCATCTAAACTCATCCTCTGTCTAGTCTGACACAGGTTTTAAATTGGTGACATTATTTGCGGTGACAGTGGGAGGAGTCCAACCTCTTTCATAAATGACCCAAACTCTTTCATCGATTGCTTTTTAATGTGATTTCATGCCCTTTTTCCAATAAGCATAATTAGACCCGTAAAAAATTGGCAACCGATTATATAAGTTTTCATTTGGAAACATTGCGATAATTTTTAAAAATCAGATTTTTCAAAAAAATCAATATCACACAAATTTGGCAAAAAAATAGGAATACACAATAAATTAGTGTAACCATTTCTGATACTAATTTGTAGAGTGTGTTGTGCGATATCGATTCAAATAAATTCGCAAATTCCAACAATAAAATTATTTAATTAGAGTCAATTTCTAAACCAAATTAAATCAACCCCTAAGCATGCAACTACGTGTGTGTGTGTGTGTGTCAAACCAATAAACATAAAAACTCAACTTGCAGATTTTCGGGAAAAAAAACTTTCGGGTAAAACTTTTATTTCACTATAATACTTACAATTACAATGAAATCCATAATGAGTTAACCGTGAAAAGCTACATAGACCGCAACCTAGAGTTAGCCAGAACCGCAGTTCCAATTCAGCCTAGGAATGCCCACAAGCACTCCCTGTTGATACGCAGTCATCTTCAGCCTCGTACTCTGATCAAGATCACCTAGATAAGCAGTATAGATCCTCTTTATAAGAGAAACTTGACACAAGTTGTGTTCTTGGATTCCAAAATAATTCACTCAAACTATTGGGATGATTTGTGAATTGAAAACAAAGGATTAAAACCCTAAAAGTGAGAAGACAATGTATTCTACCAAAGAAGTTTCGTGTATGGAAAATTTTGTAGGTCTTCTGATAAAAAACGAAGTTGGAAAACTTTATTTATAAAAAATCAAAGGCGGAGCATCGCTTGAACCAAAAAGCAGCGTCCCTCGAACAAGAACACGTGTCCTTTGAACGACACTTCGCGTGACAAGGGATGTTGTTTGAATGACCCCTGTATGTCCCTCGAACGAGAGAAACGAAATATAATATTTTAATCAAGTCCCCCTCAACACTTAGAAAATATTTTTTGACGAAAAACTCTGCTCCAACACTTAGATTTTTTTTTTAGAAAAAATAACCCAACACCTTAAGTGAACTGTTAAGGTACTAAAAACACCATTACCAAAAAATGCCTAGCGGAGGCTTTTCTTGCTGAAGATCTTGATATTTGGAATCGTCTTGATGCATATGTGATCTTGAACATTCTTCGATGTTTGTAGCGGTATACTACATACTTAATTGATAAAAAATATTTATAAAATCATGTCTTTATAGATCTCCCCCGATATCTATGCCGGTACAAAATAAAAACATCCGAATTATCAACTAAAAAAATGCCAATACAAATCCAATACCCTACCATGAACTCAAAACTCAAGAGGTACTAAACATGTAGGTCTAAAACTTTCTTCAAAATCTTCAACTTCAAAAATCTTCAAACCATTAAGCTTTTCACATCAGGGTGTACAAAATAATGATCTTTAATTTTGTACATACACACACGAGACAATGAAAATACCTTCGTGACGCATCGAGTGTGAAATGTTATAAGAATAAATCAATCAATAATCAAATATCCCCCATAATGCAAAAACTCCCCCATAATTCTTTCTCCCCCTTTTTATTTATTCGAAATCGACAAGGAAACGAATACACAAAATAAAAATGGAGTTGTCACGAAAAAAATACAAGCAAATATGGATCAAACTACGCTCATGCAAAGGAGAACTCAAAATCTTCCTCAAACTATTTATGATTTTTTAATTTTTTAAAAAAAATGCAAAATAATTTTACAAAAATCACACACCATGAATTTACACTAAGACAACCAAATTATGGATACATAATGAATGGATGTGAACATATTCAATAGGAAAATCAACACAATCTAACATAACATATGTGCACGATGTATACGTGTACTCATAACTAATGAATCTAAAAAACATCCTTAGGTGTTAAAAGTTTTGAATTTACATGACATCGACTCAATCCACCAACACATCAAAGTCAAGAATGATTCCCACACCAATAACATCTAAAACTATGTAATGCTTTTTCATGATGTTGTCAGAACGTGCAAACCCATTTTTCCATTTTTTCCATCCAAACTCCCTCATAAATAATAATCATTATATTTTTCTTTTGAGGTGTACCCTTTTGGCATATTTATCTTTTTATTGCCTTAATTTTTTTTTTCAGGCGGTTTTAAACGGTGGCTTTCACGACGATTTAATTTTGAACTCTCGCAGCCCTTTCCCGTGTTTCACTCAACATATTTTTGTTGCAATTAAATTCATCACGGTAAATGATTTTTACATGCACTACTTCTATTGTCAAGTTTTATCGCATATGTTTCGTTATAAAAACAGAATTAAGATGACAACACTCTGACCAATATGTGAAAACAAGTATGATAATCAAATAAATTTGTGAAAGTGTACAATAAAGGAACTTATGAGTCAAACATGTAGATAGTAACAACTAATCACATCTTAATGACTCCAAACATTGTAAAGCACAAAATGAAATGATGACACATATCAAAATACTATCAAATCATCACGTGGATATGGAATAAAATTGTGACTCGAACATCTTAAATGTCCATCCATTAACAGTGTAAAACAAAATAAAAAACTCTTTTTGTCCTTTTCAAGAAATTTTATCAAAATAAAATCTTTTTGTATTTGTCAAAATTTTTTAAAAACAAAAAATCAAATACAAAAAAATCTATACTAGCAATAGGCACAAAATATCTATATGAAAATCACCTCTACTAGCAGACAAGCCTAAACCTCAACCGTTAGGTGCGATGGAGTTTTCCAAAGGTGGTGACATTCTACGAAAAACCTCCATCAAATCATGTGAAGACTTGACTAAAAACTTTACCTGCTCCCTAATATGTGCAAACTCTCTCGTGTCATCATTTAGAGCGTCAGGTGTGGGTGCGTGTGTATGAACATGTGTATTAGCAAAACGTGACACATGACCCAACTTAAAACAAAACACTCTAAGGTGTCCTCTCTTCTTGCAGTGTGTGCAAACATAAACATAACTACAAATCTCTCAAAACATCTCCCTTAGCTCTCCTATCAGGTACGGGACACCTAGGTGGGATGGGTTGAGAGCCATGTGAGTCTAACACTAAATTAAGAACCGACTCGGGTGCAACTTTTGATGTGGAAGCACCGTCATAACTTATTCCTAAACTCTCACCTCTCCTTAAAATGAGATTGAGAACCATCTTTCCAACCTTCTTAGATGCGTTCTCTGAAGGGATTTAGACCTCTCGGGCATGTTTGAGATCACTCTCAAGTTGGGATACACATTTTGTCAGACTAGACACCATGTAGGTGAAATCACTCTTTTCCTCGCCTAAAGATATCAAATGTTCACTCAAAGAAACCTTCACCTTCTCCAGTTGACTCTGTTTCGCCTCAAACTCTCTAACTCTGTCTCCAAATCTCATAACCTAAGACTTAACTCGCTATTCAATTGTTTAGTCTTTAAGGTCTCGGCGTACAAATCTCTAAATGATATTTGGAACTCACTAGCGCACTCGCTCTCAAACTCCCTAAAAACACTCAAATCATCCTGTGACACCCCGACTAATTAAATACCGGGTAGCTACTCCTTTATTAAATTAATTCAAAATGCCAAGTTGGTTCAGTTAATAGCATCACTGTCGAAAGCATTTTAATAATTACTAACCACCTAGTATTTAAAAGTAAGTGCCAAATTTTAAGTTAAGTCTGATTAACATGCAGTAAAAGAATAATGAAAGAATAATAACCATTCACTATAATGAAGTAATGAATAACCAACAACATAAATATAAAACCGGAGGAAAACTCCTCACAACAATCCCACAACTGAAGAATAATACTACAAGTCTGAATCCTGAATAATTACATGCCAAAGGTCTGAATAACTGAAATAAATGAAATGTCTCTAAAAGAAATGGGTGACATGCCCTACAACTGATAACTGATGAATATCGAGTCAAGATAGATGAAGCGTCTACAAGCAAAGTCCAGTAACTTCCACAAACAGCTACAGCTCGTCACCTGAATGAGAATCCTATGCATGGTGTCCTTGTGGCTGGGCACCTAAAATGGTTTTTACAAAATAGATTTGAAAGCAAATGGGTCAGAGCCCGAAAGTGGAAATCATTTTAAAAACGGCAAGTGTTTTAATAACATTAAAACATTAAATGCAAAATACATGTTAGGACGTCCACTCACATGAAATTCTCACCTCTCGACTACATGTGCACTCCTAACGTACCGTACCCATCTATAAGACATCCATATCTAACCAAACCGTAATAAGTTCTACCCCTTACTACTCGATTCCCATAATACATTCAAGCGTTATCAAATAAATAGAGGGCTTTACTTAAACTCAGATTCTCAATATGTAATACGTTTCACTATCGGTTAACCCGTTATGTTTTCTCAAAACAATTCCATAATTTTATTCACAATATTAACATGAAAGTTCCCATTAATTAAGTGTATATTATTCACATCATAAATATACAATACAAGCACCCCGAGACTAAGCTGCGGTGCACACATACTCTGCTATCCATCCCGGTACATCACGTACATAAGGATTACGCATTGCGAATCTCTCAGGAATCGTTCAGATAACAACATCACAAATAATGGAGGCGAACACAGTCACATCACATGGGTCACGCACATACCTGCGCTCCCACGATCAGCAGACTTATTAACATCCCAATAATTCCTTCTCTGACCTATGTTCATCGAGGTAACCAGTCTAAATCCGGGCAACACAAGGATTAGAGGGCCCTAAGCGAACGTAAACCTCCCGTGATAGTAAGTATGGTAGGTATGTCATACACATAAAATCAATACATATACTAAGTATTCACACATCTTAGTAATTACCATATTATTGGTGGTACACTTCTCATTCTCGTACCGACATATAATACTACACAATTTATATGTTCCCGGTTAATAAAGTAAATTAGGCCGTCGATAGTTCTCGCATCGTAATAGACACTCACGTCCTACTTTATATTTTCCCTTAGGTTCAAACTACACTTCTAGGTTTGACTCCTCATTATATACAAAACATCCCAAATATATCAATTACTCATCAAGGGAAGGCTATCTCCCTATACACAAGGTTATGGGGCACTCGGGTTCAAAACAGGCTAAAAAGCCTAAACTGTCAACTCGTTCGAAGTTTCGTTCGAACGAGGCTGTTCGAACGAACTGGCCTATCTAACGAGGTCTCGTTCGAACGAAGTTATCGAACGAACTTTACCCTCGTTAGAAGTCAATGGTCAACTCGTTAGAAGCTCGTTTGAACGAGTTCGTTCGAACGACCTGGGCAGGTCTTCTAACGAGCGACCAGATTCGAGCCCAGATTTCTTATTTTCGTTTTTCCCATCTCTCTACACCTCAAATCTCATCCAAACATTACTCCAACGATTGTTTAAGGTTCCTAATCGTCCCTAAACATCCTTAGGTCACATATTAACATGTTTGGGGGTGTTAATTCATCCTAACATCATTCAAATATCAAATCTCTACATATTTTTCCCCAATTTCAAACACATGAACCCTAAAATTTATAAATCATCTAGAAGTCTAATTAAATCCATTTTTTGGTTTCATACTAA
The DNA here is from genome assembly GCA_949130495.1 of Sambucus nigra. NCBI lineage: Eukaryota > Viridiplantae > Streptophyta > Magnoliopsida > Dipsacales > Adoxaceae > Sambucus > Sambucus nigra. Next base: position 314,837,318 of record OX422215.1, on the reverse strand, counting down.
TTGTAATATCATCATAATAATCATCAACTACAAATCTACATGCAATTTCCTCATTAATAATGGAATTTCTATTTCCAATTTAATGGGTTTTTCATTAACTCCCAAGAACAAATCAGATTTTTATCAATTCCTACACATGGAAGAAACATTCTCTATAAAAACGAAATTAAATCACTTGCCTTATTGGAATCTCTAATTTGATGACGAATTTGATGAATGGTTCTCTCTCTCTCTGCAGAATCCTTCTATCTCTCCTTTTACAAGCTTTCTTCTCCAAGTAACAATGGTGGCTAGGGTTTTTGCCTAAGTAACTTTTGGGGCTAGTTCTAATAACCCCCGTAGCCCTCTAATTAGATAATGGCTGGTAATGGGTTAGTGGGTGTTTTAATTTTTCAATTAAAACTCCTAAAATTCGTTAATCAAAAATCCCAAAATTCTAAAATTACCAAACTGCCCTTTTTGGTTGCCGGTATGGCCTAAAAATACCCCGGGACCCAAACTTAACCCCCGGCTAGTGTTTTCTGACTATTTCGACCCTTCCGAACGCGTTGGCGCACTCAAAATGACCATACGATTACTAGAACTAAATTTCACTTTTTAATTAAAATAAATATAAACCTAACGCGACTGTCACACGCGTCTCAACAAAATTTCCAAATTGCCGTATTTCAATCTCACGACAAATTTTATACTCCAATATTCATGTATAATCATATATGCACATTATATTCAAATACCAACTCGCATCTCGCTAGTATTTTAATCCGAATTAATTTCCAATTAATATACATTTAATTAAATTAATCCCATAAAATAAATATCACAAAAATACGGGGTATTACATAATTCCCCCCTAATAACTGAATTTCGTCCCAAAATTCGGAACTAGAAAGTACCTGGTAAGAACAACTCTGGATAACGTTCGCGCATCTCATCCTCGCGCTCCCATGTGGACTCCTCAACATTATGATGTCGCCACTGAACACGCACTAACGGAACTATCTTTGACCGCAATTTCCGCTCACTTCGGTCCAAAATAGCAATCGGCCCCTCCTCGTAGGAGATATCCGACTGGAGATCGATGTCCTCCAAAGCAATGTGAGAATGAGCCAAATCGTCTCTAAGATATTTCCTTAGCGAGGAAATATGAAACACATCGTGAATCCGATGTAAATGCTCTGGTAACCCAAGCCTATACGCAACCGGTCCAATCCGCTCAATAATAGGAAATGGTCCCACAAATCTCGGTGCCAACTTCCCTTTCTTCTCGAAACGCATAATCCCCTTCATAGGAGATACTTTGAGCAAAACCTGGTCCCCCACTTGGAACTCTCTAAAGAACCTCTTCGCATCAGCATAACTCTTCAGCCTGTCCTGAGCTACCCGAATGCGACTCCGAATAAATTCTATCCTTGCCGAAGTATCCTGAATCACTTCCGGCCCAAGTAGTTTGTTGTCCCCCACCTCCAACCAACATGCTGGGGAACGACAAGGTCTACCGTACAACGCCTCAAATAGAGCCATGCCAATGGTGAACTGGTAGGAGTTGTTGTAAGTAAACTCTACCAGTGGAAGATACTGCTCCCATCCACCCCCAAAATCAATGATACTCATACGTAGCATATCCTCCAACATCTGGTTTGTACGTTCAGTTTTCCCGTCGGTCTGCGGGTCGTACGCCGTACTCAACCGCAATTCCGTGCCCATGGCCTCCTGAAAACTCTCCCAAAATCGAGAAACAAATATCTTGTCTCGGTCAGATACGATATTTAGGGGCACACCGTGAAGTCTCACTATCTCTGCAATAAAGAGCTGGGCATACTGTCCCGCAGTGTAGTCTGCCCTTACGGGTAGAAAATGAGAGACTTTGGTCAACCTGTCCACAATTACCCAAATGGAGTCGTGACCTCTCTGTGACGTAGACAACCCCGTGATAAAGTCCATGGATATGCTCTCCCACATCCACATCGGGACCTCCAACGGCTGTAGCAGTTCTGCCGGTCTCTGATGATCCACTTTTACTAGCTGACAAGTGGCGCATTTAGAAACAAACTCGGCAATATCTCTCTTCATCCCTCTCCACCAATACTGACGTCTCATGTCTTGGTACATTTTGTCCCCACCGGGATGTACCGCGAACCGTGAGCCGTGCGACTCGTCCATCACCTCATGCCGTAATTCCTCCCCTTCCGGAACTACTAATCTTCCATTGAAGCGTAATCCCCCGTCTGAGCTAACGGTATAGGACTCGGCTCCCTCTGCTAGTAATCGGACTATCTGCTCCTGACAGAACGAGTCATTTGCCTGTGACCTTACTACCTTCGTGACAATCTGAGGTGTAACGGTCATCACAGACATGAACGATCGGGCCACTGCATCCTGGTGTCCCAATTCCTTCCACTTGGCCTTCCACACCTCTGTCACTTCATCTGCTGGCCTACGGCTTAACGCGTCTGCCACCACGTCAGCCTTCCCCGGGTGATACTGGATATCAAACTGATAGTCCTTCACAAACTCAATCCACCTTCGCTGCCGCATATTCAACTCCTTCTGTGTGAATAGGTACTGCAGGGACTTGTGGTCTGTGAACAATCGAAACTTCTCCCCCAAAAGATAATGTCTCCCTATCCGAAATGAAAATACAACTGCCGCCAACTCCAAGTCATGAGTGGGGTAATTCTTCTCGTGAGGCTTTAGCTTACGGGAAGCATAAGCTAGGGCCTGACTCTCCTGCTGCAATACACCTCCAAGTCCTTGCAAGGACGCATCGGTGTAAACTAAATACTCAACTCCCGGTCTCGGCAATGCTAACACAGGTGCTGAGGTCAACTTATCCTTCAATTCATCGAATTCCAACTAACAGGCATCACTCCAGATGAATGGTACACCCTTACGAGTCAGATGTGTCAAAGGACCTGCTATTTTCGAGAATCCCTGAATAAACCTCCTGTAGTATCCTGCTAGGCCCAAGAAACTACGAATCTCTATCGGTGTCGTGGGATGTCCCCACTCCCTCACCGCGGATACCTTCCCCGGATCAACATATATTCCCCGGTCGGAAATAATATGTCCTAAAAACTGGACCTCCTTCAGCCAAAACCCGCATTTCTCATATTTTGCATACAACTCGTTCTGACGTAGTGTCTGCAAAACTTGCCTCAAATGCTCGGCGTGCTCCTCCTCTGTCTGGGAGTAAACCAGAATATCATCGATGAAGACAATGACAAACTGATCTAGGAAATCCCTGAACACTCTATTCATCAAGTCTATAAACACTGCTGGAGCGTTGGTCAAACCAAAAGGCATAACCCGAAACTCGTAAGAACCATATCTCGATAAGAACGCAGTCTTCGAGACATCCTCCTCCCTGATACGCAACTGATGGTATCCCGATCTCAGATCAATCTTTGAGAAGAAAGAGGCTCCTCTCAATCGGTCGAATAAGTCATCGATTCGAGGCAACGGATATTTATTTCGTATCGTGACCTTATTCAACTCTCGGTAGTCCACACACAATCTCAGTGAACCATCTCTCTTCTTTACGAACAACACAGGGGCACCCCACGGCGAAGTACTCCTCCGTATAAACCCCTGACCCAACAACTGCTCAATCTGATCCCGTAACTCCCTCATCTCAGCTGGAGCCATACGGTATGGTGCGCGTGCTATAGGTCTCGTATCTGGCAATAAGTCTATGACAAAGTCTATCTCTCGACTGGGGGGTAATCCAGGTATATCCTGAAATACATCGGCAAACTCTCTAACAACCGGAATCGAATCAAGTGGTATCACCACCTCCTTAGAGGTCTCCTCCTCTATATAATACAAATGAGTGGATGATCCTCCCTCGGAATGAGGCATCGCCACCAAAAACATCTCCTTCCCGGGAATGGCAAAGATAATACTCCTACTGAAACAGTCAATCATGGCTCGGTACGCAACAAGCCAATCTATACCAATAATGGCATCATACTCGGTCATCTCTAATACTAACATATCTGCAGGTAATACCAGACTACCAATATCTACCCCTACTCCCCGGCATATAAAGAAAATAAGTGACCCACTCCCCAATGGTGAGTCTACACACGTCACTGTGCTCTCTGCTGTGGCTAAAAACCCTAAGGCTTTCGCAAAATGTGTAGCTATAAAGCAATGTGTTGCCCCCGTATCAAACAAAACCCGACCCATAGTACCATGGATAGGAAACATACCCTCAATCGCGGGTGGTGCCTGCGGAGCTGCTGCCTGGTGGACGTTATAGACACGTCCATACTGTAACTGTCCCTACTGCACAGGAACTGCTGGAATGGCTGGAAGAGCTGGCACCTGGGCTGGAGCTGGGAGGGCTGGTGGAAAAAGTGGCCTTTGTGGCTCATGTCGAGCACCCTGCTGCTGCTGCGGGGCCCTGCCCCTATCAGGATAGTCCTGGCGTTTATGGCCAGTCTTGCAATAAACGAAACACTTTCCCGGAAAGTTCCCCCCTCTATGTCCCTGCTGCCCCCGGCCCTGGTGGCCGTTACCATTCCTCCACTGGCCCTGGTGAAACTGCTGTTGATCATTCTGACCCTGCTGGTGCTGATGGCCCTGCCGAAAACCTCCCTGTCCGTGCCTGAAATTTCCTGACCTGAACCTCTTGTGATCCCCCTGCTGGGTACCCTGATCACCCTGCCTCTGCCCCTGAACAGATTGTGCCCCACTGGCACCATTTCCTCCAGTCCTGCCCTGATGGCTAGACTCTCCCGATCGCTTGCCCTCAGCCATGTGAAAGCAGTGATCCTGGCAATGGAGCAATGCAGCGTTAACCACATCAGAATAAGTGGCTAACGAGAGGTTCCCTAACAAGTGCTGACGAATCCTCCATGTCAACCCGTCCGTAAATTTCTGTATCTTCTTCTCCTCCGTCGGTATCTCATCCGGAACATTGTTCAGAAGATCAGTAAATTCGGCCTCATACTCGGCCACAGTCTTACCCTCCTGCTTGAGGCTCATCAACTTCCTCCTCATCTCTGTGTGAACAGCCGACGAAAAGTACTTGAGGTCAAACCGTACCCAAAACTCCTGAATAGTGAGAGTATCCCTCTCCTCTACGCTGGTAATAGACTCCCACCACTGCAGTGCAGATCCCACTAGCTTAAAGGTAGCTAGTATCTGCTTCTGGACATCTTTGCACTCATACATCCTCAGGTGTCGCTGGATGTCCTTCCTCCACTGACTCCAAACTACCACATCGGAGCTACCTGCGAACTCCGGAGGGTGTGCTTTCTGAAAATCATCACGTACACGTTCCCAAGCAGACGGGAATGCATGAGCCTGAACTGGCGCGGCTATCGGCGCCTAAGGTGGTGCCTGCTGAACTACTGCTAGTGCGGCATTTACCGCCTGAGCCATAATGGCTGCAACCTCGGCGGAATTCATCGTGCCCTGAACTGGTGCGGGCTGTGGTTCTGGCGTTGCATCCCTGGGAATCCTTTGTGCACGTCGTGGAGGCATCTGAAATAAGAATGAAGTTTATAAGTTCGTAGTTATAAACTTAAAATAGCTGAAGAACGTAGCATAAACAAGAGAATACAACAGTCCTAAGATAGAGGGCTCTACATCAAAGAAAACTCAGCGAAAACATAATAAGCCGTACAGATACTAATGGACACTAGAACCTGATGCTCTGATACCACCTGTGACACCCCGACTAATTAAATACCGGGTAGCTACTCCTTTATTAAATTAATTCAAAATGCCAAGTTGGTTCAGTTAATAGCATCACTATCGAAAACATTTTAATAATTACTAACCACCTAGTATTTAAAAGTAAGTGCCAAATTTTAAGTTAAGTCTGATTAACATGCAGTAAAAGAATAATGAAAGAATAATAACCATTCACTATAATGAAGTAATGAATAACCAACAACATAAATATAAAACTGGAGGAAAACTCCTCACAACAATCCCACAACTGAAGAATAATACTACAAGTCTGAATCCTGAATAATTACATGCCAAAGGTCTGAATAACTGAAATAAATGAAATGTCTCTACAAGAAATGGGCGACATGCCCTACAACTGATAACTGATGAATATCGAGTCAAGATAGATGAAGCGTCTACAAGCAAAGTCCTGTAACTTCCACAAACATCTACAACTCGTCACCTGAATGAGAATCCTATGCATGGTGTCCTTATGGCTGGGCACCTAAAATGGTTTTTACAAAAATAGATTTGAAAGCAAATGGGTCAGAGCCCGAAAGTGGAAATCATTTTAAAAACAGCAAGTGTTTTAATAACATTAAAACATTAAATGAAAAATACATGTTAGGACGTGCACTCACATGAAATTCTCACCTCTCGACTACATGTGCACTCCTAACGTACCATACCCATCTATAAGACATCCATATCTAACCAAACCGTAATAAGTTCTACCCCTTACTACTCGATTCCCATAATACATTGAAGCGTTATCAAATAAATAGAGGGCTTTACTTAAACTCAGATTCTCAATATGTAATACGTTTCACTATCGGTTAACCCGTTATGTTTTCTCAAAACAATTCCATAATTTTATTCACAATATTAACATGCAAGTTCTCATTAATTAAGTGTATATTATTCACATCATAAATATACAATACAAGCACCCCGAGACTAAGCTGCGGTGCACACATACTCTGCTATCCATCCCGGTATATCACGTACATAAGGATTACGCATTGCGAATCTCTCAGGAATCGTTCAGATAACATCATCACAAATAATGGAGGCGAACACAGTCACATCACATGGGTCACGCACATACCTGCGCTCCCACGATCAGCAGACTTATTAACATCCCAATAAGTCCTTCTCTGACCTATGTTCATCGAGGTAACCAGTCTAAATCCGGGAAACACAAGGATTAGAGGGCCCTAAGCGAACGCAAACCTCCCGTGATAGCAAGTATGGTAGGTATGTCATACACATAAAATCAATACATATACTAAGTATTCACACATCTTAGTAATTACCATATTATTGGTGGTACACTTCTCATTCTCGTACCGACATATAATACTACACAATTTATATGTTCCCGATTAATAAAGTAAATTAGGCCGTCGATAGTTCTCGCATCGTAATAGACACTCACGTCCTACTTCATATTTTCCCTTAGGTTCAAACTACACTTCTAGGTTTGACTTCTCATTATATACCAAACATCCCAAATATATCAATTACTCATCAAGGGAAGGCTATCTCTACCTATACACAAGGTTACGGGGCACTCGGGATCAAAACAGGCTAAAAAGCCTAAACTATCAACTCGTTCGAAGTCTCGTTCGAACGAGGCTGTTCGAACGAGAGTTCGCTCGAACAAACTGGCCTATCTAACGAGGTCTCGTTCGAACGAAGTTATCGAACGAACTTCACCCTCGTTAGAAGTCAATGGTCAACTCGTTAGAAGCTCGTTCGAACGAGTTCGTTCGAACGACCTGGGCAGGTCTTCTAACGAGCGACCAGATTCGAGCCCAGATTTCTTATTTTCGTTTTTCCCATCTCTCTACACCTCAAATCTCATCCAAACATTACTCCAACGATTTTTTAAGGTTCCTAATCGTCCCTAAACATCCTTAGGTCACATATTAACATGTTTGGGGGTGTTAATTCATCCTAACATCATTCAAATATCAAATCTCTACATATTTTTCCCCAATTTCAAACACATGAACCCTAGAATTTATAAATCATCTAGAAGTCTAATTAAATCCGTTTTTGGTTTCATACTAATTGTAATATCATCAGAATAATCACCAACTACAAATATACATGCAATTTCCTCATCAAGAATGTAATTTCTATTTCCAATTTAATGGGTTTTTCATTAACTCCCAAGAACAAATCAGATTTTTATCAATTCCTACACATGGAAGAAACATTCTCTATAAAAACGAAATTAAATCACTTACCTTATTGGAATCTCTGATTTGATGACGAATTTGATGAATGGTTCTCTCTCTCTCTGCAGAATCCTTCTATCTCTCCTTCTACAAGCTTTCTTCTCCAAGTAACAATGGTGGCTAGGGTTTTTGCCTAAGTAACTTTTGGGGCTAGTTCTTATAACCCCCGTAGACCTCAAATTAGATAATGGATGGTAATGGGTTAGTGGGTGTTTTAATTTTTCAATTAAAACTCCTAAAATTCGTTAATCAAAAATCCCAAAATTCTAAAATTACCAAACTGCCCTTTTTGGTTGCCGGTATGGCCTAAAAATACCCCGGGACCCAAACTTAACCCCCGGCTAGTGTTTTCTGACTATTTCGACCCTTCTGGACACGTTGGCGCACTCAAAACGACCATACGGTTACTAGAACTAAATTTCACTTTTTAATTAAAATAAATATAAACCTGACGCGACTGTCACACGCGTCTCAACAAAATTTCCAAATTGCCGTATTTCAATCTCACGACAAATTTTATACTCCAATATTCATGTATAATCATATATGCACATTATATTCAAATACCAACTCGCATCTCGCTAGTATTTTAATCCGGATTAATTTCCCATTAATACGCATTTAATTAAATTAATCCCATAAAATAAATATCACAAAAATACGGGGTATTAAACATCCATGGTGGTCTCATGTGCACAAGTATCCTCATCGTCGTGGGACAAACTGGGTGTGCTTATGTGACTAACAAAAAAAGTAACAAACTTTCCATGTGATGACTCATCCCCGAAATCTTTCACCTCTTCACTATCAGTAATAGTGTCTGCCATGTCAATCTTTTTGCACTTTCCCTTAAGCCTAGTGGGACACTAAATTGCTCTATGGCCTCTCCCCTCACACTCAAAACACCTCTCTTCCTACACTTTCCCACCCTCTTTATTACCACTCTCTTTGGTCTGATTTTTATTTTTCTCAAAAAATCTTTTATTGGAAGAATTTTGTTTTGAAAACTTGAGAAATTTTTTAAATTATTTTGAAAGCATGGCCATTTCAAAATCAGACTCGTCCTGAGACTCGGACTCATAAAAAATCACTTTATTCTTCTTCTTAGACTAGAATTTAAGTGCTATCCCTCTATCCTTAGGCTTGACAGTGTCAGGAAACATATAAATCTCATATGTCTAGAGGTATCCTACCAGCTCTTCTAATTTCAGACAATTCAAATTACCTAAGGTATTCAAAATAGTCACTTTAGGGATAAAACGTTTTGACAGCGATCTTAAAATATTTTTAACAACTCGTGCATCGGGTATGGGCTCACCAAGATTAAAACTAGTGTTGACAATACCGGACAAATGTGCATAAAAGTTATTGAAACACTCAGTCTTACGTATGGTGATAGTCTCAAATTGAGTGGTCATATTCTGAATTTTAGACTTGTCAACCACGTTAGTGCCCTCGTGGTTGAGTTACAAAACATCCCACGCTTCTTTAGACGCAGTGAACATCATAGTACGTCAGAACTCGTCCAGAGTGACGTGTCCGAAAATTGCACTAAGCCCTCGTGAATTATAAGTGCTCCACCTAAACTCATCCTCTGTCTGGTCTGACACAGTTTTTAAATTCGTGACATTATTTGCGGTGACAGTGGGAGGAGTCCAACCTCTTTCACAAATGACCCAAACTCTTTCATCGATTGCTTTTTAATGTGATTTCATGCGCTCTTTCCAATAAGCATAATTAGACCCGTCAAAAATTGGCAACCGATTATATAACTTTTCATTTGGAAACATTGCGACAATTTTTAAAAATCAGATTTTTCAAAAAAATCAATATCACACAAATTTGGTGAAAAAATAGGAATACACAATAAATTAGTGTAACCATTTTTTATACTAATTTGTAGAGTGTGTTGTACGATATCAATTCAAATAAATTCGCAAATTCCAATAATAAATTATTTAATTAGAGTCAATTTCTAAACCAAATTAAATCAGCCCCTAAGCATGCAACTAAGTGTGTGTATGTGTCAAACCAATAAACATAAATAATCAACTCGCAGATTTTCGGGAAAAAAACTTTTGGGTAAAACTTTTATTTCACTATAATACTTACAATTACAATGAAATCCGCAATGAGTTAACCATGAAAACCCACATAGACCGCAACCTAGAGTTAGTCTGGATCGTAGTTCCAATTCAGCCTAGGAATGCCCACAAGCACTCCCTGTTGACACGCAATCATCTTCAGCCTAGTACTCCCCTCAAGATCACCTAGATCAGCAGTAGAGATCCTATCTACAAGAGAAACTTGACACAAGTTGTGCCTTGGATTCAAAAATAATTCACACAAACTATTGGGATGAGTTATGAATTGAAAACAAAGGTTTAAAACCCTAAGAGTGAGAAGACAATGTATTCTACCAAAGAAGTTTCGTGTAATTTTGCAGGTCTTCTGATAAAAATGAAGTTGGAAAACTCTATATATAAAAATCTAAGGCAACGCGTCGCTTGAACAAAAAAGCAGCATCACTTGAACTAGAACACGTGTCGTTTGAATGACACTTCGCGCGACAAGGGATGTCGTTTGAACAAACTTTATATGTCTCTCGAACGAGAGAAACGAAATATAATATAAATCAGGTCCCCCTAACACTTAGAAAATATTTTTTGACGAAAACCCCCGCTCCAGCACTTAGAATTTTTTTAGAAAACAAAATACCCCAACACCTTAAGTGAACCGTTAAGGGACTAAAACACATCCTTACAAAAAATTTTCTCGCAGAGGCTTTTCTTATTGAAGAACTTGATATTCAGAATCGTCTTGATGCATATGTGATCTTGAACATTCTTCGACATTTGTAGCGGTATAAGACATACTTCATTGATAACGGACATTTATAAAATCACGTCCTTACATACTACTACATAGACCACATGAGTTATTCTTGATGAACTCCTAAAATGGTTAAGCAAAACCCAAGTAAAGTCGCCCTATCCTCATCAAGAACAAGGTATAAGATAGCGTGATATGTTCAGAAATATTTTTAATCATCTGAAAACATTCGATATCCACAAAAATAAAAAATGAAAATATTTTTATATCTTCATAATATTGTCAAGACCAGAAAATAATATTTTTGGTTTTTCTTTAATTAACACAAAGGAAAACAAAAATATTTTCGTATTTTTCATTTATAAAATCAAAGCAAGATCAATTAAATAAAAAGGCATAGAAAAATAAAGTACGTATAGTACATATCCTGGATGGATATAAATATGATGAAATAAATGTAAAGCACAAAAATCCTAACCTATAAAGATAAATGGCTCAAGTAATGTCAAGATGGGGACGAGCAACCTCATCCCTGTTCCTCATTCTCCTATGCTTAGACTTCTCTCAACACTACCCTCTTGGTAATGATAAGATTTCTTTAACCCTCCCATGAGTTGTTGGGAGTTCTTAACTAGGTTTTTTATGCCTTTATGTAAATTTCAAATCATTCTAAAATGCGGATTGGGAGATTTACCTATATCCTCCTCTAGCTGGAAATAATACTCCTTAAGGTGACCATTCATTTTATAATAAATGCACAAATATGGTTGAGGGTTAATCACTTTCATCTTTTTGGAGACATATCTAGGTCGAGGACGAGTTGGTGCCAACTTACTAAGTCTCTAAGAGTCAAGTATGGAGAGATGGTCTAAACAACAAAAGTCAATTTTTAATTTTTTCAAATTAGATATCAAACTTAAATAGATTAACCCAAACAAAACTTTGAATAGTTTTAAACTAGTTTGTTCTGATAAATTGATTTGCCAAATTTTATCTTAAACTAAAACATGTGTCTAAGTTATAGTAGATAAAATAAATAAATAAATCATACAACACGCCGATGTACAAGAAAAACCCACAACGAGAAAAACCTTGGACGACCCATCCACATAAATCACTATGATGAGGAATTAAAACATTTGATAGATGACATATTAAATAGTCTCAACGCCATCACAAGCCTTAATGTATTTTAGATCTTTAACCACTCCTCCATAGTGCAATGTAGGAATCCACCCACATAAGGTTTCAAAATGTGTGGGTCCACACATGCCTCAGTATCCACCGAAAGGTTCAACAACCATCTAGGAATTCAAAACATAGATGTACTAGAGTCCACCGTGTGTAAATAGCAAACTGTGTACGGAGTTTACCACATGAAACTTTTCTCCATCAAGATGATGAGAGAAACAAACTTTGGTGCCTTAAACTAAGATATCAAAGCATATAGAAAGATGAAACTTGAATCTTAAATACTTTGGGTGAAACTAGGGCCTGGGATTTTTTGGATAGGTATTTAACAAATTTTTTTGCCAAAAGTCTCTTTTAAAACTGGTGCCTAATCCCCTTTATATAGAAAACATGTTTTCTAAGGCAACACAATTTTTAAGAAAACTCATTCGAAAGAAAACAAGACTTATTTCAAATAAAAATACAACCTTGTTCGAACTAAATCAAATCTCATTCGAACGAATATCGGATCTCATTCGAACGAGATTCAAACGAGATAAGTTTTGTAAACAGATCAAACCCGTTATATGCATTCATACCTAAAAGAAAAGGTTTTCCAAAGAAGTGACAAAGAAAGTATTTTTCTTAAATTAACCAAGTTGGGTTAATGGGATGAGTACATGTCTTGTTAATGTAAAAAAGGAAAGGTCATTAAATAGGTTAATGAAATTTAACCGGATTAAAGATAAGAATTTTTTAGATAAAATAAAATTTTATGCACACACACACACACACACACACACACACACACACACACACACACATATATATATATATATATATATATATATATATATATATATATATATATATATATATATATATATATATATATATATATATATATATGTATATATATATATATGTATATATATTTATTGCATGTAGGTATTAGTATCTCGATGTCATAACATCCATACTTCTGCCGTTCATTTCTATATTGCATCTTATTAGAGCGCCACTGAGCATTGGTTCACACTATTTCCTTTGTTACGAGAGGGTAAATGCAGTTCCGTATTTGAGAGCATTTTCCTGGCAAGTGTTCTTGCCCTCTTTACGTTAGTAACTCTAATTAGGTGAATCCGGGATGCACACTAAGGTGTTTTTCACTTGGCAGTATATTTTATATTGCTTGAAAATGAAATTACATGCTAAATACCGAGACTTTAAATTACATAAATGGAACTAAATATATTATTTAGGTTTGTTCACATTATATCACACTTATTACAACTGGACCGACGCAGGTTGACCCACGGGTGACCCATAAACCTAGGTCGGGGAATTATAGCTAACCAAACTCGCTTGTCAAGGGACTTAAGAGCAATTTTTTTTATTCACTTTCCAATACGCATAATTAGATCCATAAAATAATAATGGTTTAGAAAACGATTGACCCTCCATAGAAAACCCTCCCGAATTCATGCCTAAATTTATAATAGTGTAGAACCCCATATTTTTAGCATTTTTTAAATTACACATATGCACGTAATTTAGTTACATTGAATAATAAAGTAAATTAAATTAATATTAATTAGTGAATAAAATACTTAATAATTATGTGTAATTACATTTACTTGCGTGAGAAGTAAATTAGAACATGTTAAATTGTATTACGTCGTACGTGAGAAAAATCGAGGGGTTTAATGGTATCTCATTCAGGACGCGCGGATAGAGTTGTGTTGGGAATAAGATGAAAATTAATGTTAGACAACTCGAATGGAAATTTTTGTAACAACCCGCCTAATAAGATACCGGGCGATCACTCCAATATTAAATTAAAACAGGAGTCACATATGGATCATCCTTAGCATCACTGTCGAAAATCCATTTAATTACTAATATCCTATTCGGTGGCCATTAAAATTTTTTACTAAACTACTCTTTTTAACGAATAAATTACAATATCCACAATTAAATGCGTAATGAACTGAAATGAAAATGAAAGGAATTAAAATAACCGAACACTCGGTCCAAATATACAACCATAACGAATGCTGTACTGAAAGAATAAATAAATGCAATTGAGCCATTGGCTCGAATATTTATACAATATCTCCTATCTAGAGTACAAGGAAGGAAACGTCTACCGATAACCTGCAAGCATCCACAGCTGTTGCAGCAGACGTCTGACTCGAAAGAATTTCCATCCAGGCGTCCCTGTGTCTGGACACCTATGTATATATATAATATAACAAGAAAGGAAAAGTAGACAAACGGGTCAGAGCCCCTAATGTTGAAAATATTTTGCAAGTGCATAAATGCTTTATTTTTAGAAAAATAGTTTTCTCTCATATTTAAATTGGTATCGCACTCCCATGAGATACCCCTCACCTCTCCACTAATAGTGCACTCCTAGCGCATCCCTCTAAACATCCTAGTCAAGCTATCCTGCTAAACTAGTCTATCCCAAACCCACTATCAATCCTAGATAGTCCAAGCAAATGTACTAAGGGCTAAACTTCACTCTAATCTCGACGCCATGCCATGTTCGTGCGTGGGGTGTCTCGCAAAGCGAAATCCAAACAAGGAACCCCCCCGATACACTACTATGCAACGAGGTCGATCATCGAGATCCGCCAGTCCCTCAGTACAGAAAGATATATATAGTATATATATATACCATAAACATTTAATATTAGAGCACTAAGGATTAAACTTCTCCCCAGTCTCAACACAGTGCCATATTCGTGCGTGGGGTGTCTCGCAAAGCGAAATCCAAACAAGGAACCCCCCCAATACACTACTAAGCGGCACGGTCGATCGTCGGGATCCATTAGACCCTCGGTACTCAATTCATCTAATTATATATACATATATATAATCATCCGGATCTATCTCCCGGACTGAGGTGTATTCTATGCACAAAGTATTTATCAATACTTATCCCTTTCATTTCAAAAACTTCCATTTCCCTTCTCATATCCAGGAAATGTATTTAAAGCCAATTCATTAGCATGAATTGCTTTACCAAAACATATACCTTTTTAAAAGCCAATTTTATTATCATAAAAAAATGCTTTTCCTTTTAAATCATCCCATTTCCCTTTTTATACTCAGGAAATGTATCCAAAGCCATTTTCATTATCATGAAAACGCTTTGATCAAATTATATGCTTCCACATCCCTTCCTACATCCGGGAGTGTTACCGAAGCCAAACCTTTATCCCATTTCCCTTTTTATACTCAGGAAATGTAAATATAAAGCCAATCCATTATCATGAATTGCTTTAATAAATCTAAGACCGTCCCTTCGGGTATCCCCACTGGACGCGCCCCTAAATGGCTATCATCTTCCAGGGCCTCCAAGACAACCTGGGAACCTAACAACGTCGGGAAGCGGCCATATGCCTGCGGGATAGTCAAGACCACACCCGGAATCTCCTAACCAGCGCAGTAAAAATAAACGCCCATATGGCCTAGGGACTATATCCAACCTGCTCAACAGCCAGGAAGGCTTCACCACAACGCGCGCGACTTCCCTTATGATAGCGAGGGAGGTGTGTACAATCCATAATTTATTAATTATGAAAAACATTTCTCATTCCATTTTGAAAATATTCATTTTTATATTTTCAAAATCCTTTCCATTATAACATAGATATATGTATACCTAAATCACACAGTATATATGTATAGCCTATATATTCCTCTTAGAATATATAACCGGCTATAATGGCCTATATCATCTAACGATGACTATAATCCCAAAGATCCCCCCGGAAATCATAATCACGCATTCGGATTAGCATGATTCTAAATCCAAAGTATTTCTTACTTTGATGACTAATAATTACCTTAATCAACTCTTAAAGGTTATTGGATATCTCCAAATATAATAATTCACTCTAAGTGAATATATACATATTTATTCCCAATTCCTCAAGTCCTTTAGGACATAACCCTCTAATATACTTTAACTTAGAAGGCCCTTAAACTTAAATCTCAAAGAGGAGAAATAATAATAATCTCCAAAAATCTTGGGCTGAAAATAGGGCACCGGTCGACCGGTCATGGACCCCCGGTCGACCGCGGGTTGTAATTAAGCCTACGAAACAAAGCAGTAGGCCATTTCTTCTTGACGCGGTCGACCGGTCATAGGGGTGCGGTCGACCGGTCACACCAGGTCCTCAAAACTGAATTCTCCAAATTCATCTATCCAACAACCCGATTTCATTATCGGGGTTTCTAAACTACCCCAAAAATTATCCAAAACATCTACACGACTAATTCTAGCCGAAAATTTTCCAATTCCCGATTTGATTTCCGAGTTGGAAATTCCAACCCGGAGCTGCCATCTTGTAAAAATCATATCAAATCAAGGAAAAATCAGAAAAATACGCGGTCAGCGCCTACACGACCGTATCAAAAAGATCTACAACTTTCATGTTTTGACCGAAAGCTAAATCAATTCTTTTCCTAGTCAAAAATGACCCTAAAGGCTGCGGGTTACTATTCATCACCTTCTTCGAGAAGGTTTCAGCCATTAAAGCTTCTCCCAAGCTTTTGACGCGTCACCCAACGTCCTACAACCTTAACCAACTACAATTACACCTATATTAAGGGTTCTAAACATCCTAGAACCCGGAATCACCAATAAATTTCAATTAAAACCTAAGTTCTCCAATTTACCATTTTTAGGGGTTTATTCGTTTTAACTCTCAAAAACCCGTTTTATCCACGAATACCCAACCCAAAATCATTAGGGTTTGTTATACCAACAATGATATGAGATATTTATGCTCAAAATAAATAAAGCAAGTAAACACTTGCCTCGTGGATAAAATCCGACGTCCTCGAGCCGAATCCCGCGGAGGCCGGCCGGAATCTCCCCCTTTTTCTTCTTTTCTTCCCTCTCTCTCTCTTCCCTCTCTCTCTCTTCCCTCTCTTCCTTCTCTTTTATTTTCTCTTTTCTCCCTCTCTCCCTCCTTTTATAAGGAGAAAAGGGTTTAATCCCTTAAAAACCCAAAAACGACTCGTTTACCCAATTACGAGTTACTTTTACCTCTAAAATTACCCGAAACTTAATTTCGACAATCGGACACTCTTTTCCGACTATCTCGGACATTCCGAGACTCATGGCACAGTCGAAATTTCCATCCGAGGTACTTGACCGCAAATCACTATTCTAACCCAAAATAATTAAATGCGGGTTTTCTACTCAAAATCTTACATCTTTTGTCGCTATACTCCATGGCGACATATAATTAAATTATTTCGACCTATATAGCCCCAAAATAATTTATAACATCCTTCGAAAATTATTAAATCCTCGAAAATCCCAAAAATCACTATTTCGAGAAATTCTCCAAATTGCCAATTTATATTTAATTAGGAAATTTAATCGTCTCCAAAAGGACGGGTTGTTACAATTTTGAGTGTGCCAATCGAGATAGTAAAAAATAAGTACCCGAGGTTGCAATTGGGTTTCGGGAGCTTTTTAAGCTAAACGACAGTTGTAAGAGGGTATTCAAGTCATTTTACATATAAGGGATGACTTAATTTCGGGATTTGGAGTGTTTAGATTTATATTTAAGTAAGGTGGAAATAACTACAAGACAAACACCTTTTTGTGATGCTCGAAAAAATAATTTAATGACATTTATTACCAAAATGTCATTTAAAAGTCAATTCTATTATTAATACGACAAATTTAATATAAAATGTCATTATATATATATTAGTATTATTTTTTATGACAATTTAAATATAAAAATCATATTTGATTATAGATATTATGACCTTTTTTTTAGAATTTTTAAAGTGAATACATATTATCACATTTTTTCCTCCTTGAGATTTTTTAAAACACGCTCTTTCTTCCCCCTTAAAATTTGGACCCCTAAAAAAGAGAACCCTCTCCTCACATTTTGACTCCCTCACGCCCGCTCTTCCCACCACGACTCCTCATGCCGGCTCCTCGTGCATTTTTCTCATATGTGTTTCTTTTTATTTTGGAGTTTTTTGGATTGATCACTTTTCATACGCTTTCTTTCAATTAATATGATTATCTTTGAAGCCCAAATTTCAGATATCTTGGTCGACAGTTTCTTGAAGATCGGTGAAAACCCACAACTCCTTCCAAAAAGAAAACCCGTTCCACAGCTCGTCCCTGCTTGGTGGTCCCCTTTCCCCTGCCTGCCCTGCCCGATGCCCCTGGCCGCTTCTTGTGTGTTGTGTCCCTGGTCCGTGGACCGTGGTGGTGGTCGTGGAGGTGGTCCCCTCTTCCCTGCTAGGCTGCTTCTGCACACGAGGTAAATTTTGACTTTCTCTTATTATTTATTTGGCTGTTTTGTGTGTATATGTAATTTTTTTTATTGGATGTGTTTATTTGAAGATTAAGATTCTAATTATATATTTATTTAGAGTTTGTAATTTTAGGGATGTTAGAGTTAATGTTTAGAGTTAAAATTGGGGATATAATTTTCTCATGTTATGCTTTCAATTTTAGGGGATATTGATGTTATGTTATTTATTACTAATTTTTTTTCTCTTTTCGTTGGATTAAATAAATATTTTACTAATTATTTGGTAAATACTCAAAAATAACTTAAAAAAATTTGGCTCGGGGGCGGGAGCCCCCGAACCCTCGGAAATTTTTGTTAAATTAGGTCCCACTATCGAAACTTCCTGGCTTTGCACCTGATGGCATCAGTTGTTTTTATTTCTTTTAGGTGGGTGTGGCTAAAACAGCTGCAGACGAAAACAGATCATGTTGTCAAACACGATTCACATTTCATTATCTCTTGTTTTCCTATTCATTACCTCTTGTATCACATTGAAACAAGTTTCTAGAATAAGTAGGATTTATATTCAACTTTTGGTACCTAAAACGCAATATTTGCATTCAGGGCAGCAGAGCTCTGGCCTAAATGAAAAATAGGGACCGTTTCAATAATTAAAGCATTAGTATCCTAAAAGCATACTATCATTTTAGTAATAATTTTTTTATTAATAATATTAGCTAAAGTGGTAAATGTTAAAATTTGAAAATGCCATATATGTGCTTGACTTAATTTGAGTTGTGTATCAAAGAGATTGATATATGACCTATATGATATTTTTGGCTTTTAGTTACTAAAATAATTTTTGTGCCTGCTATTCATTTTTTGGGACTATTAGGCACTGGCAGTCTTGAAAAAATGCTTTTTATGACGCTTTAAAAAATGACTTTATCACATTTTCTAAGAAAATATCATTAAAAGTCTAGTATTACTACTTTTTGATAGATTTATAAAAAAATATCATTTTATTGTTATTGATATTACTTTATATGACACTTTTAAAATAACAATTATATTTAATTTGACTTATTAGGACATTTTTTTGGGAGTATTTAGGTATACCAATATTTTTATGACATTTTAATTTCCTCCAAAAAACATTTAAGCGCGTTATCTTCCCGCACTCAAAATTTTCGCAGACTGTTTTTTTTGCTCCATTACGAAATCGAAACCCTCCTTTTCCCTCCCACTCAACCAAGTGACTTTGTTCATTTTTTGTTCTATTTTAAGAGCTATTTGTCGCCGATGAGGGAATGTACATAGGCCAATTTTTTTTGTCTGTGGGAAGACGGCCAATCTCATGGTCGTAAATGTCCTTCCTCTCAGATCTATCCCTGAAGGGGCTTTTGTTTGCAACGTTGAACACCATGTCGGCGACCGTGTCTATAGATTCTAGTGACTACGCTATTTATTAGTCACAACCCAGACAATGAAACCTCTAGGTATTACAACTAATATCAACTTTTTTCTTTAGATGCTTTCATTTTCCATATGCTTTTAAATACAACATTATTTTCTCTGGGGTAAACTCAAACCCCTTTAAATATGGCATTAATTAATCAATTTCAATAATTACCACAAAGATTATGATCTCTGAATGAGTAGCTTTCAATAATAGATGTTTGCTACTGATGGATTAATGGATGATTGTGTAATTCCATCGAAATTAAAATATGGAACTATGAATTACGAATGTTTTTAATTATGTTGTTGGTGTTATCAAGATTGTATAATTACATTGAAATTTTTATCAAGATCGGTAACTCATACCCATTTTGTTCATTTTTGAGGCGCGTTCTCTTCCCTCTCACTCTAAATTTTCACGACTTTGGCTCCAATACTTTTCTTGAGATTTTTAAGTATTTACTTTCCATTCAACTTGCCTTCTATGTCTTTGTCCCACTCTTCTCAATCGTTATTCGCTTTGATGTTAGGACCTATAACTTCATCATAGTCAAGTTAGTATCTGGAACCCGAACATTCATAATGACACTGTGGAACAATGACATTGTAGAACTATTTGCTTCAAGATGGTACATGTTTGTACAATTTTTTGCCTTAATGTCGAGTAATATATCTTGGATAAATATCAATTAAGGATTGCACAGTGGAGTTCAAAACTTCAAATACATCTTCATTGCAATTATATCCATCTATGAAGCACGAACACTTAATACGTGTTTTGACACGCCACACGCCATATGCCACACGCCACACACCACACGTGATTGATCCAAAAACTAGGATATAACACACTATGATACGTATAATATATAGTACATATTTAAATAAATATTAATGAAATAAAATAGTTTTACTCCGTAAAATACATTATTAGAGCATGCTTAACATGAAATTAAGAAAATGGACAATACAAAATAAAATTCAAACACATTTTGACATTAAGAATCATAAATAAAGCAGAATCACCATCATTTGAGTCAAAGCTGACTCTTGGCTTCCGGGAGAGTGTCTGTGCTTTATAGGTGTCCGATACGTTGTCGAACACGGAGAAGTTGACTTCCGGGAGAGTGTCCGTGCTTCATAGATATCCATCTAACAAAATAGTGGAACCAGTTTATTGCCAAGTTTTAGAAGGGGAAGAACTTTGGATTGTCCCGTATTGTCCATCTCTTTTGAATCTTCAGTTAATTTCTTTTTAATATTAAGAACTTTATGCTTGATGATAGATTGCCTTATTTTTCTAAGCTACTTTTCACCGGTTGACGAGTTACCTGATCTCATAAAATAGATATAGCCATTTATGAGATTGAGTTCTGGTAGAGGTATCTAGGGTGCTAGTAAACAAGTACAAAACTCAACTCAATTAACAAACTCAAACAATACCTACAAGCCTAAGGCCATCTAAGGACTCAAAGCACAAAAGCCCACAATCAAACCCTCACAACCAAACACTCCCTAATCCACCAACAAGACCCGCCAGTCTCTTAGTTCCTAGTCACGTCCATTAGTAGGGCGTTAACGTATGCCCGAAGGACACAGATTAAAAATAGGAGTATTTTTGCATTTATGTCTTTTTATAATTTGTTAAATTCTCGTTGCCTGTCAGGGGTATTACCCTTGCTAGGATTGTTCATAATGTGTGTCCATAGGTCACAACATATATGTATACATATTGTTATATATGTTTTGGCATGTTCTTACTTATGCAAGTTGTTTCCATTAGCTGTACTGCAGTTTCGAATCATTCGAGGCCCATTCTGCAGCAATGTTAGACTTACAGTAATGAATTCTGCCGCCAATTTTTTTTAGAATACCCAAAAGAAGTTGGCTTTTGGCTTTTGGGTTAAACTTCATGTCATGTCAAAAATTCCACCTTAAATGAGAGGCACCCCATGAACGACACCCCTTATCGCATGTAAGGGTTAAATACCATAGACTATTCATAGCTTGATTAGATAAACTAAGTTGGAATGTAGTCACGAACATGTGAAGCCCAGGGATGATCAAACCAATGACAGAAATTCTGTGGTGGATCAAATAGTCGAGGTTCATGTGGTCGAAATTAAGGCTGCAAAACCTTAAGATTCGATTAGGTCCACTGTCCATCGACAAACACTCTAGGTCAATGAATCCCACTTGAGATAAGATGAGATTAGATTATACATATCTTTTGGTCGTGTTGGGTATATAAAATAGTACGTGCCCTAGGGATCTACTCAAATTATTCAATCGATTAAATTTACTAGGTTTGTATAGACATATAATGAATATGTGAAATTTGGGGTTTGAGTTTCTTGGGTTCTTTGTATCATCAGACACATACTGAGTCTCACAAACATATTAATGAATTTTTGCTTTTGGGTGATGGAATGATTGTGCTTTTCGAATTGAATTATGAGTGTAATTATTGCAACTATTATAACATAGGATGGAATTGTGTTGGAATTTAATTGTTTGAGCGTGTCCTCTCCTATAATTATGAGGATGCTGGTTTGGTCCACTTTATTTCTAGCTTGACAATTTTGTTTTAGTCTCCTTATCATGTTTCACTTCTGGGCTTCTAAGCTTTGATTTTAAAATTTTTTTCCTTCATGCTAATTGATTTTCCCTCAGGGAAGTTTCATTCTTCAAAGAAATGGATAGAACTGTGCTGAGCTATTGTATAATCAGTATAAGTCTTCTTATTATAGAAACATAGTACAATTTGTATTAGTTTTCAAGTGATTGTTTACTCTTTCCTGGTTAGAATTAAACTTTGAATCCATTATCAAGGCTATTATTTTTATCCCTTACTGGCTTTTTAAAAGTTAGATGCAAAGTAAGTGATTTATCATAATTTTGAATCCATTATCCAAGGCCTTAAATTTTGCATCAGATGATTCTAGTTCTTGGAGTAGTTGTGGTTATCTACCAAGAAGGTAGATAAGGTAAGTAATTACCATAATTTTAATTTTTGTGCTGAGTGGAGATTAGAACAAAATGATTCGATTACTTTTGATATCCTAAAATAAGTAGGAGAGTGGTGAAAATTGAGTTTAATTTCCTATATATTCTTATTTTATGTTGGCAGTGCTCGCGTTTAATTGGTCTAAAGGCAATTAGCTGAAAAATTATCAAATGAAATGGAAAGCAAACATCGAACACCAAGAGTTATTGCAAAACTTATGGGTTTTAATGAACCACCACATCAGTAGTCTGTCCACAATCAAGCGAGAGTGCTTTCCAAGAGTTATCTTTGGAAAATTTCTTCTATAAGCTTACGATCGAAATGATGATTTGATAAAGACCGTTCAAGGAAGATAAAAATTGAAAAGAAGCAAGAGTTTAACGATGTACTTGAAGTCCCAAAGTTATTGAAGAATGATAAACACCATATTCAATCAGATCTCATAACAACAGTCTTCAAGTCATTTAATCTTTCGAATTATAGATACAGTGAGAATTGCAGGAAAGTCCTGAAAATTTCACGAGGGAATGTTTTGAGACCACTTCGGAAACTTGAGAACAATTCTATCTTGGATATATGTGGAGGTTTTAATATTGGTTTTTTGCAAAACATGGTGAAATCTCAATTTGAGGTAAAAAATGAAGCGTCTGACTCACGTAAATGGATTGTTGCTTTGAAACCGAATTCCGAAAAGGCTAAAAGCTCTGCAAATTCTTCTCTTTTGTATAGTTCTATACCAATAAATGGGGAATCTTATAATTAAGTGAGAAACAAAGAAATCACAGCGAATGAGATGGAGCCTTCTAGGCATAGTTTTACAGTGTCTAGGGGAACTGGAAAGAATAACGAAATTGTCGCACTAATAAAAGATAACATTCATAGCATTTCTATCGAGGTACTAAAATCAGACGATAGAGTTGATGACACTACTGTACATAAGCCAAAATCTAGGACCAGAAATGAAGCTTTTTACTCTGGCATGTGTCTGAGGCACAAGAAGCTATTACCAAAAAGTTCAGGAAGTAATACATTTTGGAAAAAAGATAGGTAAAAACCTAGAGACTCCAGACTTATATGTAAGATATCCTCGTTTACTAGTCATATGGATTTAGGGAATAATCAAACCATGCATGAAACTCAAGTGGACAGGGATGAACTGGAAAATAAACCGGAGAACGAAGATTTATCTGAAGTTCCTAAGTTAAGTTGCAATATTCCTTGCTTCGATTCGGATTGTAATCAACCATCCCAAGGAACTCAAATGATACATGATGATCCAGAAAATAAATTCGAGGAAGACAATGCATCTACAAACTCTGAAACAATAGCCTGCATCATGTTTATGAAAGTAGGGCATTCTTATTCTAATGCCTGGGATAGTTCAATTGGAAAAGTTTGACTTTTCTTTACCAATATTTGGATGATTGGTAAAGACATTTCTAGTTCGTGTTTTGTCAATGAATCATTGTCATGTAAACAAAGGGGATAAACTAATGTCTGATACACCTCATGTCTCATTGTTTCAAGTTCTAGCCCCATCTAAAGGTCTTGTTAAATACACTTACATTGATTTCTTGTGTTTTCTCACTGATGTTATCCCACAGAAGTGATCCTTAACATGATGGTTTTATAAACACAATAGTGAAATGTTACCAGAGAGAAGGGTAATTGTTGGCGCAAGCGAGCATGGTTTGCGGGTTGTTCATCGAGCAAGGAGGTTTGGTCGAACATATGGAAGAAGATTATTGTTTTGGGCCTTTTCATTTATTGTGATTTTCTCACTATGTTTGGCAGCTTTCGGCTTAAAGGTGCCCTTTCATGGCGAGATTAATCATCAATAAGCCTCAGATGTACTAAATTCTAGAAATTTACTTGGATATTGGCACATTACCATTTTAGTTTTCTTTGAGAGACTGAAAAGTTTAATTTCTATAACTAAGACCATAACATCGAGACAACCTTTTTTGTTTGGGTAGAAACCAACTTGTTCTTATATTAGTTGCTGTCTTCGGGCATTTTCTCCTTGGCCTTTTCTTATTAAACTATTATTAAACTTGAGTCTCCCAATAACATTTACTGATTTTATAATTGAGAATACTAGGCTGTTGGCTATTACAGATGTGGGCAAGGTAAACTATAACTGATGTAAACCCAGTGACAATACACACGAATAAAAGAAATAGGGTTTCTTTCAATACATTCTGATTTCATTTATAATACAATTAAAGTGAGCACCAAGGGGAGGCCGAGGGCCTTAATTATGAAAACCTCTAGTACTGGAGAGCAAGACACCTATTTAAATAAGGAAACCAAATAATAAAAGTAAAAGATAATTTCCATCCAGAACATCTCCTAAATATTGGTAATCCCTACATCCAAGGAATAAGAAATACCTCCTCCCCCTAAACCTTTATTTATTCAGCCAACACTAAAGAGGCCCCCTCCCTTCGTTCTAAAGAGACTTACTGAATCATTATTAGCAGTGAAAATGATGGGATAATGGTCTTGATAATGGTGATTTATGTTGCCCAGATTATACTCAAGAGGGGGG
Source organism: Sambucus nigra (assembly GCA_949130495.1). Taxonomy (NCBI): domain Eukaryota; kingdom Viridiplantae; phylum Streptophyta; class Magnoliopsida; order Dipsacales; family Adoxaceae; genus Sambucus; species Sambucus nigra. The sequence goes on along the minus strand of OX422215.1, from coordinate 314,812,079 downwards.
GGGGGGGGGGGTGAATTGAGTTTTTACAAACTTTAAGTCAAATTAATATTTTAGAAAAATAGTAGATTTAAATCACTTAAACAAATTTCAGATTAATAAAACTATAAAGAATAAATCCAACAATATCAAATAAATGCAACTAACTAATTTAAACAACTAGAGATGCAGATTTTAACACTCTAGAAATATTAAATTAATTTTCGTATTTAATATTAAGTGATATTCTGAAATTAATTATTTAACAAAAAAAATTATTTTAACCTTAAAATCAATTTAGTCAAATTTCGGAAATAATTTATTTGCAAGATAGTGTGCTGAAAATATTAACTCAAGAAAGCATGTGCAAATAAATAAATAAAAGTGCGGAAAATAAATGACACCGAAATTTAACGTGGTTCGGCCAAATCCCGGCCTACGTCCACGCGCCTAGAGCCCATGTCTCCTTTGCGCTTCACTAAACCTGATCCACTTGCGGGTAGGATCAAACCACCGCGTACAACAGTTTGCAAGCTAACTCCGAGCTTCAAACCCCGTGGCCCACTTGCGGGTAGGAACCAATCACCGGTACAAACCGAAGCTTCAACAAAGCTTCACAACAAATCTGAATTTTTGTAGTACAAGGTAAAATACTGAAACTCCTTAAAATACAATTTGTAATCTGAGTTTCTCCTTCTTTAATGAGACTTCAATAAATGATGTTGAAGTAGGCACAAGTCTTCTTCTTCAATGATTGAGCAGATGATAAAATTAATTGCTCTCTTGAATGTGTAGCTGAGTAGTAAAATAAGTGCTCTCAATATTATTTCAAGTCTTGCTCATATTCTCATTCCAGTCTGTTATCTTCAATGCAGCTCTTCAAAGCTTTAAATGTGTCTTCAGAAAACTAGCTGTTAGACACATGAATTTTGAGCATTAAATGCTCCTGATTTTCTGAGATGGTGTAGCTTCAAAATGATCTTCCAATCTGATATACACATCTCCATTTTGATTCTCAATAAAAATATGGCCGTTGTAGAAGATTTGGAATGGTCTGAGTGTAGCATTAAATGCACTGAATTTACTGAGATAAAATATTCTGCAAATCCTAATTTTTATCTTTCCCATAAAATATAGCTGTTGAGTATGGAAGTGGTATTCTGAAAATGTGTGACTGAAAGTAGCATTTCAAATTTCTAACATGGCTCTGCAAAAATGTGTTAGTCCAAGAGATAATATCCAACTGATATAAAAGAGTTAATGGACATTAGTGATAACTTGGAAATAAATATTGTGGAAAAAATCTAGTAGCACAATTTGTACATATGCAGTGTAACTATGGTTAAAAGGACGATGCTGACAGAAAAGACAATTCTCATATATATAACTTGCAAAACTTTTATTTATCTGCCAAAGCAGTGATAAGAAGCAAAACTGTTCAAGACAGTTGATGACGCGCGGCTCGAGACTTTTACAGTACATGTATATAAAAAAATTCGAACTGAAATATAAAACAGTAGATTTCCGAATAGATGCATATAAGAGATTTCGGACAAAAAAAATATATATATAAAAAGATAATACGGAAGATCTCTGCATGGGGCTCAAACCCATCTGACAAAAACTGAGTTAAAAAAAACGTAAACTTCAAACAGGGGGCCACCTAAGGTTTCGGCCAAAGCAGGTCCGTGCAGCCACCAGCTATGAAAGCAGGTCAAATCTTGGATGGTACAGGATGGGACAATAGGTATGGAAAGATGGAGATTACTTCAGCCAAAGCAGGTAGCAAAGGCTATGCATTTATTCGGCCAAAATGATGAAGGCTTAAAAAGCGTACATGCCAACAGAATGAACAATGACATATATTAAAATATGATATATATATAATACATAACTTATATTATATAGCATACACATGAGATAGGCACTAGTTAAAGGCACAAAGTCAAGGCCAATCACCCAAAAAAAATGCCAAAAGCTTTGTTATGGCATGGGAAAAGCAAAGGCTTTTTCTAAGGTCAAGTCCAGGAAGATAATAGCTAATGACCACATCTACCAAATCAAATGACAAAGCATAAAAAATGAAATCAAAGCCACAAAAAAATATTTCAGTAAAAAAAAAATAATTCCGGGCAAAGCATAAAAGATGAAACCAAAGCCCCCAAAAAAATTTATTTTAAACAGAGTTATACCAATTTTAAAATTTATTTTAAACAGAGTTGTACCAATTTTACTAAAAACTTATTTAAAAAAAATATAATTTTTTGTTTTAAAATGTTTGGGCTCATAATTAGTTAGTCACACAATTAAAATCATAGATAAAAAAAATATGCATGTGTGTCTAATGTGTCAAGTGCAAATGTGCGCCACACGTGAATACCTTTACTCGAATACGTCGTTGAGTAGAGTCGAGGTATATTGTGTCGTGAATAAACAGGATAATACCATACAAAATAAATATATGTATATCATGGTATATAAACAAGATCATATAATAAATATTATACAATAATAAATATCTATAGAATAACTTAATGAAAATGTGTTTGGAATCATCAAAATCAATATATTAGTTAAACTAAAATGTACATTAATTAAACTAATTTAATTAATTAGGGATAAAATACATTTTCGTTAACAATCTCCCCCTTTTTGATGATGACAAACAAGGATTCACATTTATTCATAAAATGAAATATTAAGCACAAATAGTGAATCATAAATATTTCTCCCCCTTTGACATTATCAAAAAGATATTTCATATAAATTTAGTGTTATGGGTAAGAAGGGCGAAGCTCCCCCTATAAAAAATAATTCATGCATGGGGTATAACCATAAATCGCAAATTCCATAGAATTTTCAATACGCACATTTGTCGACATATATTCATCATAAATATTTCATAGCATGTATTTGAATGTGTAGATAGACAATAATATCATCAAATAATGCATCAGTCACGAAAATCATAAATGATACCAATTGTTGTAATCATACACAAACCGTGCGTTGCACACAATGATTTCTCAAAATTTTTTTTATGTAAAAATAGAAATCAGAACTTAATGTTCTCAAATAGTGCAAATACCTTGATGATTTTATGTTATATGACACATACACTTGATTTGCAAATACAAGAGATATATCAATGTGCATAATTAACTTTCTCACTAATGTAATAAAATTGCAATGTATAAATTTTCAGTAGGCGCAGTATCAATTGTTGTATAAATCATCATGATGTAAACTTTTAAGTGCACAACAAATAAACATTTCATAACTCGATGTTTTCAAATAATTTGAAATAAAGCACACCCGAGTTAGAAGATAGAGGCCTACAACAATTTTTTTTTTAATTATTTCATGCTTTGCCGTTTCCAAGAAACGAGCTTAAATTCTGGAAAATTCAATCATATAAAAAAAAATTTGATCAACCATTTTTCAATGAGTAATTTCCAAGAGACATTTATCTCCCCCTAAGGGATACCAATGAAGGTATATATGCATATAACAAATATGGTGCATCTATTTCATGAGATAAAATAGTATTAAAAAAATTGATTTCATAAAATCCTTTTTGAAAGGTCTCACAAATGATACCAATTATTGATCATGTGGTTTCTCAATTCAAACATACATAACACAAATGTTACTTAACCAATTTTTTTTTTCGTGAATGTTACAAATATTCGAATAATGACATTAATTATGTAGTATGCAATAAAACTAATTTATAGAGATTAATATGACCATATCATTAAAAACAATGAGAGAATGTTGTAATATTAACATGTAGCTCATATGACTAGCAAACCAAAAAAAATGACATTTTAGTTTCAAATAAATATTCAATAAAAGCATGAATTGATCCAACCTTATTATTCACAAAAAATTGTAATAAATAATACAATAATCATCAAAATCAAATGTGTGATAAAAACAAAGAATCATCATAAATATACAAATTTACATGTGAAATCAATCAACACGCACATGTGTTATAACAAATATTCTATGCATGGAAATATATCAATTATGAGAAAAATCAATAATAAATATATGATATTTAATTTCAAGAAAGGGGCTCCTTACCATCTTACCAATACCAAAGATATATAAGCAACTTCTTCCAAGTGTGGCATTTTAAACATTAGGCAATGATACTTGAAATATGTAATATGACCAAATCACAAGCCTTGAAAATCCACATTCCATCCCAAAATGCAACCTACACAACTTTGAAAATTTTCTCTTTTGGTACCCAAAATGTTTGAGGTCCATAGGGGTTAGTATTCATCTTGGTTCCTTTAGGAATCCATGCCAATTTTCTTTTTCTAAATTTATATGGACACAAATCTGAAAAATGTGTGTGTCTACCACAATAAGAGCATAAATAATTAGGTAGACTAGATGAAGCATCAAATTTCAATAAATTGGAATAAGCCTTTTTCTCATTTCCTTCATCATATCCAATACCATTATTATTAAATCGAATCCTTTGTGTCTCAACAATTTTATGAAAATATTCATTTCCTTTTGTAAAAGTATCTAATGATTTCTTTAGATATTCAATCTCCCTTTTTAACTCAATATTTTCAATTTCAAGAGGAGTAGTGACAATAACAAATTTTTCCTTTTTCAGAGATTTAATTTCATTTTTCAAAGATTCATTTTCTAATTTCAACTCATCAAAATCATTTGACATATAATCATATTTAGTTGAAACTAATGAATGAGACTTCATAAGTTTAATATATTTATTTTTAAGTTCTTCAAAATTTTCGCATAATTCATCAAAAACATTTTGTAAAACTTCATAATCATCAACTTCATCATTATCACTATCACTAGAGTTAGGGGTAGAATGTACCCCATTTTCCATAGCCATGTAACATAGATGAGCAACTTTATTTTCATTTGAATCTTCATCGGAAGAGCTTGTGTCGGAGTCACTCCATGTTGTAGCTTTCAATGCCTTCTTCCCTTTCTTATATTTTGGACAATTAGGCTTAATGTGTCCAACTTCATCACAATGATAGCATCTTGGTTCAGATTTGGATTGATGATCATCATGGAACTCTTTTGAAAAATGTTTCTTTCTCCTTTCCTTGGCTTTCTTTTTAGAATTGAGATATTTTTTGAAATTTTTAGCCAATAGGGAAATATCATCATCATCATCGTCATCTTCACTTTCTATATTTTTGCTTGAAGATTTGAGAGCAATAATTTTGTTTCCTTTTGGTTTCTCATCTTCAACAAATTCCTTAAGTTCCATTTCATGAGTAATTAAGGAACCCAATAACTCATCAAGAGAGATAGGTCTTTCTCTAATTGCCTCTTTGATTGCCAGCTTCTTTGTCATATAAGCAGATGGTAGTGACCTGAGAATCTTACTCACTAATTCAGAGTCAGTATAAGATTTACCAAGAGATTTAAGACCATTAATAATATTAGTGAACCTAGTGAACATATGAGAAATAGATTCAACAGACATCATCTTAAATAACTCATAATTATGAACAAGCATACTCATTTTATCTTCTTTAACTTGACTAGTTCCTTCATAAGTAACTTCTAGTCTATCCCAAATTTCTTTAGCAGATTCACAACAACAAATTCTGTTATACTCATTTACATCAAGTGCACAATGCAAAATATTTATAGCTTTAACATTTATTTGAATTTTCCAAATATCAGCATCATTCCATTCATTTTCTTCTTCAGGAACATTTTCATTATTAACAACTTTCATGGGGATATTAGGACCATTTATAATAACTCTCCAAACAGCATAATCATTTGATTGAATAAAATTTTTCATTCTATTTTTCCAATAGCTATAATTATTTCCAGAAAATAAAGGAGGTCTATTTATTGATTGATCCTCACCAAGAGATGAAACAATAAAGTTTGCCATGGATCTTTAACTCTAAGATTGTTAAATCTTAAAAGTAAGAAGAGCACTAGCTCTGATACCAATTGTTGCCGAGATTATACTTAAGAGGGGGGGGGGGGGGGGGGGGTGAATTGAGTTTTACAAACTTTAAGTCAAATTAATATTTTAGAAAAATAGTAGATTTAAATCACTTAAACAAATTTCAGATTAATAAAACTATAAAGAATAAATCCAACAATATCAAATAAATGCAACTAACTAATTTAAACAACTAGAGATGCAGATTTTAACACTCTAGAAATATTAAATTAATTTTCGTATGATATTCTGAAATTAATTATTTAACAAAAAAAAATTATTTTAACCTTAAAATCAATTTAGTCAAATTTCGGAATTAATTTATTTGCAAGATAGTGTGCTGAAAATATTAACTCAAGCAAGCATGTGCAAATAAATAAATAAAAGTGCGGAAAATAAATGACACCGAAATTTAACGTGGTTCGGCCAAATCCCGGCCTACGTCCACGCGCCTAGAGCCCCTGTCTCCTTTGCGCTTCACTAAACCTGATCCACTTGCGGGTAGGATCAAACCACCGCGTACAACTGTTTGCAAGCTAACTCCGAGCTTCAAACCCCGTGGTCCACTTGCGGGTAGGAACCAATCACCGGTACAAACCGAAGCTTCAACAAAGCTTCACAACAAATCTGAATTTTTGTAGTACAAGGTAAAATACTGAGACTCCTTAAAATGCAATTTGTAATCTGAGTTTCTCCTTCTTTAATGAGACTTCAATAAATGGTGTTGAAGTAGGCACAAGTCTTCTTATTCAATGATTGAGCAGATGATAAAATTAATTGCTCTCTTGAACGTGTAGCTGAGTAGTAAAATAAGTGCTCTCAATATTATTTCAAGTCTTGCTCATATTCTCATTCCAGTCTGTTATCTTCAATGCAGCTCTTCAAAGCTTTAAATGTGTCTTCAGAAAACTAGCTGTTAGACACATGCATTTTGAGCATTAAATGCTCCTGATTTTCTGAGATGGTGTAGCTTCAAAATGATCTTCCAATCTGATATACACATCTCCATTTTGATTCTCAATAAAAATATGGCCGTTGTAGAAGATTTGGAATGGTCTGAGTGTAGCATTAAATGCACTGAATTTACTGAGATAAAATATTCTGCAAATCCTAATTTTTATCTTTCCCATAAAATATAGCTGTTGAGTATGGAAGTGGTATTCTGAAAATGTGTGACTGAAAGTAGCATTTCAAATTTCTAACATGGCTCTGCAAAAATGTGTTAGTCCAAGAGATAATATCCAACTGATATAAAAGAGTTAATGGACATTAGTGATAACTTGGAAATAAATATTGTGGAAAAAATCTAGTAGCACAATTTGTACATATGCAGTGTAACTATGGTTAAAAGGACGATGCTGACAGAAAAGACAATTCTCATATATATAACTTGCAAAACTTTCATTTATCTGCCAAAGCAGTGATAAGAAGCAAAACTGTTCAAGACAGTTGATGACACGCGGCTCGAGACTTTTACAGTACATGTATATAAAAAAATTCGAACTGAAATATAAAACAGTAGATTTCCGAACAGATGCATATAAGAGATTTCGGACAAAAAAAAATATATATATAAAAAGATAATACGGAAGATCTCTGCATGGGGCTCAAACCCATCTGACAAAAACTGAGTTAAAAAAAACGTAAACTTCAAACAGGGGGCCACCTAAGGTTTCGGCCAAAGCAGGTCCGTGCAGCCACCAGCTATGAAAGCAGGTCAAATCTTGGATGGTACAGGATGGGACAATAGGTATGGAAAGATGGAGATTACTTCAGCCAAAGCAGGTAGCAAAGGCTATGCATTTATTCGGCCAAAATGATGAAGGCTTAAAAAGCGTACATGCCAACAGAATGAACAATAACATATATTAAAATATGATATATATATAATACATAACTTATATTATATAGCATACACATGAGATAGGCACTAGTTAAAGGCACAAAGTCAAGGCCAATCACCCAAAAAAAAATGCCAAAAGCTTTGTTATGGCATGGGAAAAGCAAAGGCTTTTTCTAAGGTCAAGTCCAGGAAGATAATAGCTAATGACCACATCTACCAAATCAAATAACAAAGCATAAAAAATGAAATCAAAGCCACAAAAAAATATTTCAAAAAAATATTTCAGTAAAAAAAAAATAATTCCGGGCAAAGCATAAAAGATGAAACCAAAGCCCCCAAAAAAATTTATTTTAAACAGAGTTGTACCAATTTTAAAATTTATTTTAAACAGAGTTGTACCAATTTTACTAAAAACTTATTTAAAAAAAATGTAATTTTTTGTTTTAAAATGTTTGGGCTCATAATTAGTTAGTCACACAATTAAAATCATAGATAAAAAAAATATGCATGTGTGTCTAATGTGTCAAGTGCAAATGTGCGCCACACGTGAATACCTTTACTCGAATACGTCGTTGAGTAGAGTCGAGGTATATTGAGTCATGAATAAACAGGATAATACCATACAAAATAAATATATGTATATCATGGTATATAAACAAGATCATATAATAAATATTATACAATAATAAATATCTATAGAATAACTTAATGAAAATGTGTTTGGAATCATCAAAATCAATATATTAGTTAAACTAAAATGTACATTAATTAAACTAATTTAATTAATTAGGGATAAAATACATTTTCGTTAACAATTTATACCATATATATAGTCCCATTATGCTTTCTTTAAATCTACTTTCTTATTTGGTTTAAAATTGAATTTAACATTAGTAATACTGTTATCCTTCATCTAGTGATGTTTGAAAGTTTGCAAATCGAGACATATCAAGCTTTGTCAATTGAGACTTGAAATGTATCACGACACATGTCAATATATTTCACTTTATCAATTTAGTATTTTTAATGGTGTCATTATCATTTTATTTTGTTGCCATGCATTTTTGATAAGTTTTTTTTTCCAGGCAAGATAGAAGGCGGTGTTTCATCATGGAGAGGCATGCAAAAAGAATTACCAGGATTAGCTGCCTCAGAACAACCAAAAAGAAAACCCCGCAGGCCACGTAAGAGTGGTTTTCTTGTATATTCTACTACTATTTTAGTGGTAGACAACATCTCTTAATTGTTAATAAATTGGCTTTGAAGCCAAACTCCACAAGCATCTATCTTTTCACGGGATCCACCTAGTAGATCTGAAATGAAAAACCTGATCGATACAATAAGTTGGTGCAAAGCTCTTACCTTTCTAAACCAATGGTTTAAGAAAATAATTATGCTAATACATAGTAGCAACAAAGTACTTAGGAAAGCTTATAATATGGATCCAAACTTAATGCCAAGTTTAATACTAATTAATAAAGATTCCCGTCCATGTTATGGCAAATAAATTTCAAATCCAGGTCTGCATACAAAATACTTTGTAGATATATAGACTTATAGTAGTACAAATATGGTTGCTTTCACTTATTGAATGTAGATACACACAACATGTTATATCATAGTAAGTGTATACAGAGAAATATGCTATTGGAACGTGGAAATATTGGAGGTCACGTGATTAGAGTAACTTATACAAACAACTCATGTAGTTATGAGACTCATGGATTAAGATGTAGTTCTAAATTTCAAATTTCCAGGTATAAAACTTTAGAGTCGGGGTTAGAGCTTGGAAACAAACTACAGGTACCACACACATCAACTTGACAGTCTACATCTATATCCCTTATTACTTATGAACTATTAATTTTATGGTAGAGGTCATATATATAAAAGTTATAACTGCAAGTATGTGTAAAATTTTACAACCCCTATTGGGCTATCCCCCTTTGGATTTCATGTTCTTTTTTGGATTTCACATAGTGTCTTTATATGAAATATCACAATAAAAAACACGAATCAAGAATAGACTAGAAATATACAATCAATATAGAGCCAAATGATTTTATAGTTTTAAATCAGTGCGATACCTATCCAAGAGCAACAGATCTCCCAGATATTGAAACTCTGTCTCTTCACAATAATCTCTCTAAGTCAGAATCTAAAGTGTAAGTCCATAAGCAGAATCCTAAAATTTATATTTCAAATTACATTTAGGCACAATCTAATGTTTGGTTGCTGCAGAAATAGTATAAACTAATCAAAACTTATATTTCAAATTACATTATAATGTTTTGACTTTAAGTATGCTGATATACTTGGCATAGTCATGTCTATCTTATATTAAGAATGATTTTCAAGTCTGAGCAACAATTATATCAAAAGAATTAAAGTTGGATGTATAGTTATGGTAATCAACAGATTGTTTTTGTTTTAGTCTATTTCATTTATTTTGCTTGCATATTTTTCATTTATTTATTTATTTATTTTGCTTGCACTATAGCTATGTTTATGTTTCATGTATTATAGGAACGAGCTTGATATGAAAGATTTTAGGATTCAAATCAGATGCATAGGGCTCATCCTTCTTGTTCAAATAGTCTTATCTTTGTAAGTTTAATTTTCATACAAATTTGACAATGTCACTCTTGTTTTCACACATTCTTAGTTCCTGCTTAACAAAATGCACGTGAAACTTTAAAATGGACCACTTTGAAAAGTTGGGTTTCCGTACATGTTCATCCTTACCTTTTATATATATGCTTTCACTACTTAATAAGTTTAAATTGGTTCTTGTAATACTAGCTTCTTTGTTTTTTCATACGAGAAGAAAATATTGTAAAATTACTAAGTATAGAGAAATGCATATTTCACATAACTCATAATTTTGAATGCTAACAAGATAAATTAACAGGTCCAGTGACTCTCGCCATCTAACAATAGAGGGATGGAAGAAACAATGGAAATTATTATTATGGTTGTCTAAAAGCAAGGATGGAAGAAATTATTTTCAAGGTAGAGCATCAATTACCTGAAGGTGAGTATAGTCTTATTTGACTCTTTTTAATATGAAATGGAGCGGAAATATCAATGTGTCAATGGTTTATTTTCCCTATTAGTGAATGCAATAATATCAGAATTTGTTTGATAAATTGGGTCTTTTTGAATATTGTTGAAGTTTTTTATTTATTTCTTAAACAGGGCGGATAGTCCAATAAACAAAGGAAACTCTGCTCAATTTTTTAAAAATTGTTTACACTTATTTGTGTTATATAAAAGATCTTTTCGAATTACATTATGCACGAACTTAATACTTTGGAAAAACTGGAATTTATATATTGTGTTTTACGTTGCACTGGAGATTTATATATTTTGCTTTGAACTTATACATGACATTTAATTCGAGGCATGTGAAAGGCATATCATTACTAGATTAGAGGCATGTGATTGAATTCTTGTATTATTTGTAGAGTATACAACCATAATCAATTAATTGTGGGGATTTTGTGTTGTGTGCTTAATTTCTTATATTTTATTTTTTAATTAGGACAAAAAGATACATGGATATGCATTTGATGAGGATGATAGGTCTCTAATGTGGATAACTGCCCGACAATCGAGAAATAGAGAATATCAAGACAATGCAACCAAGGAATTTGGTGAAAAATTTGTGAGTTTCTTTCAAAAGTTAAGAAAGCATAACTTTTTATACAACACTTATAAATTTGGACATATTACATAAGAGGATTTAAAAGATTATGATTTAACAACACTCTTGATAATTTGTTTTATTGTAGGACGCTTTGAAGAAACAAGTCCATGGTGGGAGTTTATTCGGGCTTATATTATATGATTTGGAGCTTTTGAGGTGTTGCCACAATTTCAAGAAAGCCAAAGACCGACACATTTATGAGTGATTTTTGGATGTAAATTTTTTTAGAGACATTTTTTTAATGATGTACATAGTGGATATATCTAATTATGATACATGTAGTAGGTCATTATTTTTTTGTGGATAATAAATGTAGATGGCGAGTATATCTATTTGTGTTCCACTATTTTTTTATATGGACAAATGGCTTGGTTTGGTGCATTATAGGTGGACTTGACTTAATATAGAAAAAATTCAAGATTGTCTTTATGTTATTGTAAATTTTGATTTTTGTTTAGATTTATTTGTCAACTATGACATTAGTATTGGTTATTAATTTTTTTTATTATATGTTTAATTTATGACCGTTTAAATTAAACCCTAATGTGATGAAATTTTTCATGACCTTTTTAAAATTTTGAAAACCGTTTATCATGACACTTTTTAAATCAAATATGACATCTTATAAAGTATATTATGACCTTTTTTTTGTAGCAGACATGATAGTTTTGAAAAAGAGTTCATGTGTAACCGTTACCTAATATGACACTTTTTATGGGTATCAATTATGACACCCAAACTTATGACACTTCTTATTAAAAAATAAAAGCGTCATAAAATGCGTTTTATGCCGGCAATTATCTAAACATTCAAGAGTCTAAGGTTTTGAGAGAGGAGAGAAAAAAGAAGAAGAAAAAGAGAAAAATGAATAAAATAGAGATCCGGGTCGGAGATCAAGTTCATATGGGTTGGAGATAATTGCCAAGAGAGGAACTCAAGAAGAAAATCTTAGAAATACATAGATCTCATGGCAAGTATCTAACTTGCTTTATGTTAATTATAGTTTCAAATATTCATGCAAAATTGATGTAGAAAACACATAATTTTTGGTTTGGGAGAACCATGCAAAATTAGGTTTTGAATAAAGTAACTATTGAATATGAATCTAATGATAATAATATGGTAATATGATGTTATTAGAATTAAAAAGATAGGTTCTTAATTGATTTAAAACCGAAAAGGGTGAACCTTGAAACTAGGGTTTAGTATTGAATGATGTATTGATTTAATTGATGAATCTGATAGTAATTTCGACGTCACTTCAAACTAATTCCATTTTATTTTTACTTTGAATTAGACTATTAGCCATAGACGTAAATAAAGGTACACATATTAGCTTTCCAATGATCTTTAAATCAGGTCATTTGGACTCTTGTGGAGGGAGTAATAGCTATTTAACAATTTTAGTAAAAGGTATTTAATATGTTAGAATATCCGATTTTTGCAAATTTTGACTTCACTTCAAATGCATGCCATTTTATTTGTACTTTGAATTATACTATGAGCCATAGAAGTAAACAAATATGTGGATATTAGATTCCAATGAGCTCTGAATAAGATCATTTGGATTTGTGCGGAGGGAGTAATAGCTGTTTTAGTAAAAAAGTGTTTAATCTGTCAGAATATTAGATTTATTAGAATTTGTCATTTTTAAGAGTTCTAATGGGATAATGACTCTTATATTTTTACCTATTTAAAGTGAGATCATGGGAGGACTTTTTAAAAATCATTTTAACTTATTCCCAATATTAGGAAGTGCCTTAGGCTAACTCGGGATGAATTTCGGGTATGAAATTACATGTATAATAAGGGGAACGTACTTGGGTGAAAATTATGAAACTGGGGTAGGATTTAGGGATTGGTTAGGTCAATATATTAGGTAGAATAGTATGTTGGCCAGAAATATGAAGTTAGAGAGTTAATAATTATTAAATGAATACTTGATGAGAAGATCGGGAAGTCGGGATAGACTTGGGGTTTTGTGGTCTAGTGCTTCGAGAGACATTATGCACGTTAACCGATTATATATATATTGAGTAAAATAGTATATATATATATACATATATGTATGATTGATTTATATGTTAACATACCTACTCCTGGGATTCTATCTTTGGAGGTTGCACGTAGTGGGCAGTCCACCCTGGCATAACCAACAGGTTTTGGATTGTTTTTCCAGGTCATAGAACTGTTGCATGACCACTTTTGGTGAGTTTCGAGTCCGATGGGCTAATTTGGTATAGTTATGACTCACGAATGTATGTCTATGACCGCCTCCAGTTTATGTGTTTACGATTTACGATTAGTGGTGAGATTTCAACCCGATGGACCTAGAGTGGCACGTGCCATACCTGAAGCCTGATAGCATACTATGGAATGCATCCAGTAGGACAGCTCGATGATGCTATGTATATTCGTAGAAAAGAGCGTTATATGTATATGTGAACTTAATGAACATGTGAAGGCTAAATTATAACTAGTGTACAGTTATGTGATTATATAACGGTCTGAATATAATTGAGAATTATCATAATATAGCTTATGTTATAGCTAGGAGATAAACAAAGTAAAGTAAAATACATGTATTACAATTGGGCTAAAGGTTTAGCGCATCGGACAATGTTATAATTGGCTTGACTAGCTAGGCGGGGGTAGCGTGATGAAGGAAATAAAATACATACCTTAGGTTCACACTATAGATGAGGAGCGAGGATAATCTCATGTGAGTGCGACACCAAATGAACATTAATAATTCTGTTGCATACTCATTATTGCATTTTAAAGACTTGGAAATATTTTTAAAATGATTTTGGGCGCTGACCAGTATAAAAAATATTTTTCAATACCTTTTAGGTTCTTAACCACAGGGATGCCAAGGTTAACATGTTCTTCCAGTCGGACGATGCTACAACAACAATGGATGCATACAGGAGTTGTGTAGACGCTTATACCATTTCTATCTAGTTATGATGATACTCTAGTATTTCATTTAGGGCATGTTTTCCACAGTTAGATAATTATCAATTTGAGACTTTTATTTTATTTTATTTCATTACTCAATCGGATGGTTGTATGTGGATTTTACGGGGAGTTATTTGGTTACTTTATTTATTTATGTCGTTAGCACTTGTTATTATGCCATTGTGGTGAATGTTTGTATTTATGATTGAATGTTTAATTAAGTAAAATAATAAGTTTTAAAATTTGACACCGGGCTTAATAGGTTATTAGTAATTTAATTTGGTTTCGACAGTGATGCTAGGAATGAAACAGACTAAGATTACTGCTTTATTTTAGTAGAGGATTTACCACCCATTATTAAAATAGGCGGGGTGTCATAGATGGTATCAGAGCATCAACTTTAAGTGTCCTTAGGATCTGTGTGGACTTCTTGCATTTTCAGCATTGCATTTCTTTGATGTAGAGCCCTATGTTTAGGACTGTTAATTCATATTACGCTTTTACTTTCTTCTACTATTGTATATAGTTGAAGTGAATCTCATATGAATTCGGTTCAGTTTCAGATGCCAAACAACATGAGAGGATGACTAGCTCATCCCGCAAGGTGGGTCACAGGAGGAGAGGCTCAGTAGGAGCCCTAGGTTGCACACGAAACATTAACATTTCTAGAGGTTGCCACCATTTTTTATTGTACAGGAGGTTAATATCGCGACGACTATCAAGGCACAACCACAATTGCCAGTGGCGCCAGTCGTCCAGGCCCACCTAGTGCCATTGGTGTAGGAGAGAGAATTAGAGAGGCCTTCCAGAAGGGCCAGACCTTGGAGTTCCATGGGAGCACAAATGTTATTATAGCTAGCCAATGGAAGAAAGACATCTTGAGGCATCTACATAAGGTTGAGTGCAACAACACTAAAAAAAGAATATTTTGGCTACTTTTATTCTTATAGGGGGCACCGTTGTGGTGGTGGGAGTCAGTCACCACATCTGAAGAGAGAGACACCATGACCATTAAGGAATTTTGTGTGCGATATGATCGTAATTACTTTTCGTCAACAGTTCAGACAAAGAGGAGGAGGGGATTACACCAGTTTTACAACTAGAGCCAATAGCGATTGAGGGTATATTTTCTTATCTGTGGGTACTTGGGGCATGTTTTTAGGTAATAAGGGAGAGTCACATTCTTTTGTTTGCACTAGATTCATGCGTGAGATGGGTTTAGTGGATAAAGCGTCAGTTACTATTATGAGTGTATTTTTACCATTGGATAGCGAGTCTCTCTTTCGTTCGATATGCAGAGGAGAGGTTGTGGACATTGGGAGGTCATGCTTTAATTGATTTATTCGTTTTAGAGATTTATAAGTATGATGTTATCCTGGGTATGGACTGGTTAGCGACGTGTAGAGTGATGGTGGACTATTAAAGTAAGGCTATCATGTACGCTATTCCAGGATAAGATGTATTTCTTTTTGCGATGTCTCATCATGAGTGAAAGTCGAGCATGCTTTTATACTATTTTGGGTAGGGGAGTTCAAAGAATGTAGTTGTCTCATTATAATTAATCCTTGTGTTATTGACTTTAATTATGTGATTTAGGGTATGCCGGGGTCACTTCAGAGCCGAGAGGTTGAGTTCATTATTAACTTTGCACCGAAACTTAGTGATAGTATGAGCGCCATATAGTACAACTGCTTTAGAGACGTCGGAGTTGGGAATCTAATTAATGACTTTACGGGATAGGATTTTAAGTGTCTTGGTAATGTGTCTTGGGTATATGGTTCTCGATAACCCACAAAGCTAAATAGTGGTGTATCAGGGGTTTCTGTATTTGGACTTCACTTACGAGATGTCCCAAGCATTAAACCTAGCATGTGTTGGGAATTGGGAGATGTTTGGGCCCTATGGCATTGGTTTAGTACATTAGTCATTACACATGTATGGATATAAGGTTTTGAGCATAGAGATATTATATAATTTAGGCCAACGGGGCTAATTAGTGTTGTGAATAAAGCACTGGAGAATTTTTGCACCACTAGTTGATAAATGGGGCGATCTCAGAAGAATTGAGTCATGATTAGTAGGGTAATCGAGATACCCTTACTGTATAGTCATGCAGGGCATGTGGGGTCGGTTTTAATGTAGGTAGATTTCATTTGTGATATTTGTGCATATATGCATGTGGTATAGGGTGTATGGGAGACCTGATTAGTTCGATATTTAGTGTTGTCCGAGTTAAGGTAATGTGGTGCCATGTTCCTATAGGACAGTTAACAACATAATTATAATGGTGAGGTAGACTGAAACTTCATTAGAGGAAGAAAATAGTTCGAACATTTATAGCTGGGAGAACTATCACACCCGAGATGGGTTAACGAACTGTGAGGACAAAGGAAAGGGATCCTTCTCGCCAAGGGAGGGTCCAACAGTTTTGGAAGGTAGAGAGAAGTCATACTTAGTCAATTCTGAGGGTGGCTTGCGCATCAATAGTAAGTTGATTGTTACAGATGAGGAGGAACTACGAAGTGCGTGGTTTTAGAGCAAAGGCATGGGTCATGGTTCTTGGTGTACCCCAGGAAGGGGATAAAGATATACCATATAATGTTGGATACAGTATGTGTGGGTAGGTGTGGAGTAGAACGGAACAAAGTTTATCTCCTGGTGCACCACAAGTTATATGGAGAAGGTTGATCCTAGGAGATCAACAAGAGTTTTGTAAAGATTGGAGATTCTAGTGAGGGAATGGGAGTGTATACCGATGGATTTTATTTTGGGTTACTAACGTTCCGGAGGGGTAAGGATTTCCTATGGGTTATTGGGATTGGTTGATCGAGGTGGAGTAGTTCTTACTAATTTGCATTAATTAAATGATCGGGCAGTGTCCCCAACACTTCATTATCACAAAGAGAGTGAGTCATCACACGGTGTCGCCCAACAATGTTTTAGATGAAGATATGATCTTTGTGTCCCACTTTCAATAGAGTTTTTAGGAAACTGACCAAGCATAAATTCTTCTGAATTTAGCCCCTTAATTTAGTGATTTTTAATATCTCGAACAAGGTAATTGAATCATTTTTAGTCCATATCACTCTATTGTCTATTTCTAACAATATTCTCTAGTTCTTGTGTAATTGTGATGAAGTTTTCAGGAATGGAATGCAAGAAAGGAAAAGAAGAAAATCAGAAGAAAATTAAAAGGGCAAAAGAGTAAAGTTCCACTCAAAAATCGAAGGGGACACCAAAAGTGAAGTTAAAGAGCATGAGTTCACAAGAGCATAGGAAGAAACGGCGCCCAAATCAGAGTTCTAGATCAGAAGATATGGCTAGTCAAAGTTGCAAGGAAAAAGTCAAAGTAGAAGAAAATCGGACCGATCCGATGGAATCCGGACCGATCCGAAATGATCCAAGTCCAGTAGACCCCGGATGGATAACAAACCGATGGAGAAGAAAATAGGACCGATCCGACTAGGACTGGACCGATCCGGTAGAAATAAAAGAACCGATCCGGTGGATATCGGACCGATCCGAGTGTAATCCGGACCGGTCCGGTCATGTGAAATCCTGGCATTAATTATGCAGATTTTTGGCGTACTGGATGGTGAAACTTGTGCCACAAGTACATTGAGCTGTCAATTTCGATTCTTTGTGCTATAAACGCCCATGCCCTACATCATTTGAGAGGCTAGCTAGAGAGTTGCTAGGGTTGCTAGGTTGAGAGTTCTAGAGAGAATTAGAGGTGGAATTTTAGGGTTAAATTTTCTATTCCTTCAAGAGTTTTCATGAACCCTAGTTTGTAAGAAATTCTGAATTCCAATTACTTTCTTGTTGCTGAATTCAAGTAAACCCATTCCATTCTCTAGTTTTATTATTTGCAAATTATTTACAATGTCTTGTAGATCCATAATTTTACATGTGAATTTATTCTTGAACCAAATCATGAGTAGCTAAATTCCCAAGGGTCGGGGTACATGAACTCAATCCAAGGCAAATTATTTATATAGAAAATAGAGGTTAAATTAAAATATTGATTGAATCGTGAAAGAAAATCATACAAACATTGTCAATCTTTTAATCTCTCTTGCCCTAGGTACTTGAGATGTTTAAGAACGCTTTGCGAGTATAATTTATCATTCACCGCTTTATATCTATCTTTGATTTCATATGATGCGGGCTAGATCCCTCATATATGTAATGCTTAGAATTTATAAAGACCGGATCTAGTCAATAATTTCAATTTACAATTCTAGTATTCTATACGGTAATTTGTTAAGGATTAAGGGATTGTACCCTACCCTATGTTCTCCCATTTGTCAGATCTAAATTTTTAAACAAATTTCAGTTTGTTATTCTTAAGAAATTTTCCCAATCATTAATCATCTTTTCGTTTTTTTAAGAAATCATTTCAAGATTTAATAATTTTTCTTAGTACTATTTGGCAATCTCGATCCCTGTGGATACGATCCCGATTTACCGGGTTACTACTTGAGCGACAGGCTTGCACTTGAGCCTAGAGTAAAACGCACTTTTGAGACAAATTCTTAGTCGCGTCAAGTTTTTGGCGCCGTTGCCGGGGATCCGAAATTGTTAAATTTTCAAGAAAGTTATTTTCATCTACAAGTGATTTCGAAAAAAAAAAAAAATTCTCATCTTTTGTGTGCTTATATGAAGAATTCATCTCCCACCCAAGTTCACGAAAATCCTATTGCCGAAGCAAGTTCTGAAAATTCTGAGTCTCTTCCTTTTTGGGTTCCACTTCCTTCGCCTAATAATTCCATCACAAGTCGTTCATTGAGTCAAACCCTGAGTGAGAATTCTGAACCTTTTGGTAGCGATATGTCGGATCATGGTAGTGTCAGTGTTGGTGCTGGAGAGGATGAGATACCATATCTTCCCATGAAAGATTTGTTATTTCCGGAGCGAACTGTTACCCCTGGTTGCATTTTACTCCCGTATAATTCCGGTCAGTTCCACTTTCGGAATGGTATGATCCAAATTCTTCCTACATTTCATGGGATGGATTCTGAAAAACCATATCTCCATATTCGAGAATTCGAAGATACATGTGAGACGTTTAGTGACCAAGCTTGTCCACAAGATGTAATCCGGTTAAAGATCTTCCCTTTTTCCTTAAAGGATAAAGCTAAAACTTGGTTATGGTCCCTACCCCCAAATTCTGTGTTATCCTGGAGAGATATGCAATCCAAGTTTATATCAAAAAATTTTCCACAACACAAAACCCATTCTGTTAAAGCCCAAATTCAAGCTTTTCGTCAGAATGAGAATGAGGCTTTTGATAAATGTTGGGAGAGATTTCAGGAGTTAGTTAGTGCATTCCCACATCATGGTTTTGAAAAGCATCATCTGATTTCATTTTTCAATCAAGGCCTTACGTTAGCGTCTAAACAACTTGTTCAAACCATGTGTGAAAGACCTTTTTGGGAGTTAAATTCGAGCGATGCCGAGGGTCATTTGAAATATGTGGCAGAGACTACCCAAGCATGGGATATTTCTGATCCCAATAGTCAAAATAGAAATCGACAAGTGTCCAACTTGCCTGCTGCGTCCGGTATTTATCACTTGGACAAGGACACTTTGTTGGATCGAAAATTCGACCAATTGGAGAAGAATTTCAGAGATATGCTTGAAGTGCGATTGAGAGATGTGTCTGGACCCGTACAAGACGGAAAGGAGAAAGTGTGTGCCATTTGTCATGCGGGTCATTCTACCAAAGGATGTCCTACCATTCCTGCATACAAGGCAATGTACACTGAACAGGTTGAGGCAATAGGGGGTTTTCGAGGAAATTATAATGCACAGCAAGGGAATTCATACAATCAATCGTGGAGGAATCCTGGGTTCAATTATGGACAACCCCAAGGTGGGATGGTTCCTAACCCACATATGATTTTACCACCACCTCCTCAATTTCAGCAAGTGGCTCCTCCAATGCCAAATCCTATGCAGGTACCACCTCCTGGTTCGTATGTAGCTCCACCTAGGAGAACTCTTGAAGATAATCTCAATCAATTCATCCAATCTCAAAAAGAGAGCAATGCTAAATATGATCGAATGTTCGCTGAAATGCATACTAGTATCTCTAGGTTGCAGTCTGTAGTGAATACTCAAGATAAGGGTAAACTTCCAGCCCAAGGCCAAAGACCTCCTCTTCAAGGTCAACCCACGGTTGGCTCCACATCATCGGATTTGCAAGAATAATGTCAAGCTGTTACTACTCTTCGTAGTGGCCGCGTAATTGATCTATCACCAAAACTTCCAAAGGTGAAAGATGATGGAGTTGAACCCGAAAGTTCTAAGGAATCTGAAACTCCCGAGTCTGCAGACCCTCCCTTAGAAAAGGAATTGAAAGATGAGGAAGTTGAACCTGAAATTGAAGTCAAGTTGCCTACTGTTGCTCCATTTCCTCAACGCTTAGAGCCACCCAAAAAAGGGGCTTCGCGTACCGAGGTGTTATATGTGTTGAAGCAAGTAAAATTGAACTTGCCGTTTCTTGATGCTATTCAACAAATTCTAGCATATGCTAAGGTTATCAAAGATCTTTTGACTGTCAAACGACGGCTTAAGGTTAAGAAGAATGTTTTCTTGGCACAAAATGTGAGCTCGGTCCTTCTCGATGATCTTCCACCAAAATTCAAGGATCCAGGTGCACCTACAATTTCATGCGTCATAGGAGAAAAAAGAGTGGAAAAAGCATTGCTTGATTTAGGTGCGAGTGTAAACATCCTTCCATACTCCATCTATAAGCAGCTTGATTTAGGTGATTTAAAACCTACCCGAATCACTCTACAGTTAGCTGATCGAATAGTGAAAGTGCCTCGTGGGGTTGTAGAAGACGTGATAGTTCAAGTGGACACGTTCTACTTTCCTGTTGATTTTGTCATTTGGGACACTGAGCCTGTTCCCCATACGAGAAATCATGTTCCAATAATCTTGGGCCGTCCATTCTTAGCTACTGCTAATGCTTTGATCAATACACGGAATGGCCAAATGCAAATCACTTTTGGAAACATGACTCTCGAGACCAATATTTTCAATGTCGCTAACCAAATGGGTGATGAGGATGAGATTCTTGAGGTTGATCTTATTGAAGAAGTGGTGGATGAGAACATTGAGAAAATTATAGGAGGAGATTCATTGGAAGTGTGTTTAGTGCAAAGTGGTGAGAAAAAGAGTTCTTATACGGAGTTTGAGTGTGAGGTGGAGGAGTTGGAAACTTGGTTACAAGAAGAAGAGAGTTTTGAGAGTTTAAGAGATGTTGACTGGATTTCTAGGTATGAAGAATTGCCTCCAAGGGAGACAACCATAATTCCCTCTAAAAATAGATTTCCTAGTCTTGAGTTGAAGAAACTACCCTCCCATATCAAATATGCCTTTCTAGGAGAGAATGATACATTTCCTGTTGTTGTGTCTTCCCGTCTAGAAAAAAGGCAAGAGGGTATGTTGTTGGATGTGTTGCGAAAGCATAGAAGTGCTTTTGGTTGGACTATAGCAGATTTGAAAGGTATAAGTCCATTGATTTGTACCCATAAAATCCATCTTGAGTAAGAAGTGAAGCCCTCGCGTGAGATGCAAAGGCGATTAAACCCAACCATGAAAGATGTAGTAAGAGCAGAAATCATCAAATTGCTAGATGCTGGGATTATCTATCCCATTTCGGATAGTAAATGGGTAAGCCCAATTCAAGTCATTCCAAAAAAGTCAGGAATGACCGTGGTTGAAAATACTAAGGGAGAATTAATACCTCAATGCACCACCACCGGGTGGCGTGTTTGCATTGACTACCGAAAGCTCAATGCCGGAACTCGAAAAGATCATTTTCCCTTACCATTCATCGATCAAGTGATTGAACGAGGGGCGGGCCATCCTTACTATTGTTTCCTAGATGGGTATTCCAGATATAATCAGATTGAAGTGGATGTACTTGATCAAGAAAAGACGACTTTTACATGTCAGTTTGGTACGTTTGCCTATAAACGTATGCCATTTGGGTTATGTAATGCGCCAGCAAATTTTCAAAGGTGCATGTTAAGTCTCTTTAGCGACATGATTGAAAAAGGTCTTGAGGTGTTCATGGACAATTTCAGCATTTTCGGTCCATCTTTTGACCAATGTTTAGCTAGTCTTGAAAGAGTTCTATTCCGATGTGTGGAAAAAGACTTAGTCCTCAATTGGGAAAAATGCCATTTTATGGTTACCGAGGGCGTAGTTTTAGGTCACATAGTCTCATCTAGAGGAATTGAAGTTGATCGAGCAAAAATTGAAGTAATAGCTGAGTTACCCCTGCCAAAATCACTTAAAGATGTGAGGTCTTTTCTAGGTCATGCTGGATTTTATAGGAGGTTTATCAAAGACTTTAGCGCCATCGCTAGACCTTTGAGTAATCTTCTTATGAAAGACACTCCATTTGAGTGGAATAAATCATGTCAAGAAGCTTTTGATAAACTTAAAATCATGCTTGTTTCCGCACCTATCATGCAAGCTCCGGATTGGTCACTACCATTTGAGCTTATGTGTGATGCAAGTGATTACGCGATTGGGGCAGTTCTTGGACAGAGGAAAGACAAGAAAGATCATGTTATTTACTATGCTAGCAGAACATTATCTGGCCCTCAGCTTAACTACTCTACTACAGAGAAAGAGTTACTAGCAGTCGTTTTTGCTCTCGACAAATTTCGCTCTTACATTGTTGGGTCGCCTAGCATTTGCTTTACTAATCATTCGGCACTTAAATATCTCTTGAGAAAAAAAGATGTCAAACCCCATCTAATTAGGTGGATCCTACTCTTACAAGAGTTTAATCTCTCGATTCAAGATAAGAAAGGAGTAGAAAACGTCGTCGCTGACCATTTGTAACGCCTCTCGTCCGACGTGCCTATTGATCCCATTCCCATAGACGAGTATTTTTTGGATGAAAATTTATTTTCTATTTCTTCTCTCCCTTGGTTTGAGGATATAGTCAATTACCTTGTCACTAGAGTTATTCCATCTAATTGGAATCCGCAAGAGAGGAGAAAGTTCATTACATGGTCACGCATGTTCTTTTATGATGATCCATATTTGTTTAAGTATTGTGCTGATCAAATCATCCGGAGATGTATACCCGATGAAGAAATCCAAGGGGTAATTTGATTCTGTCATTCGGAAGCATGTGGAGGTCATTTTTCTAAAAATAAAACTGCTGCGAAAATCCTTCAAAGTGGTCTTTATTGGCCCACAATCTTCCGGGATGTGAATGCTTTTTGTAAATCATGCGATAGATGCCAAAGAATGAGAGCTATTACTCGCCATGACATGATGCCATTAACCCCAATTCCAGTATTGGAGTTGTTTGATTGTTGGGGTATTGACTTCGTGGGCCCCTTTCCACCTTCTTTTGGTTTTCTATACATCCTCGTCGCCGTAGATTACGTCTCAAAATGGGTCGAGGCGATAGTTACAAGGATGAATAACAGCAAAGTGGTGATAAAATTCATTCAAGAAAATATACTTTCTCGTTTTGGTATGCCTAAGGCCATAATCAGTGATAATGGAACTCATTTTTGCAATAGGCCTATGGAGAAACTAATGCGGAAGTATGGCATTGTCCATAAAGTTGGCAACTTATCACCCTCAATCGAATGGCCAAGCCGAGCTCGCTAATCGGGAGATCAAAAACATCGTGGAAAAGACAGTCGATCCTAATAGGAAAGATTGGTCTCTGAGATTGAATGATGCACTCTGGGCTTATAGAACCGCATATAATAATCCCTTGGGATGTCCCCATTTCAATTTGTGTATGGAAAATCTTGTCATCTTCCGGTTGAGATCGAACACAAAGCGTATTGGGCTATCAAAAGGGTGAACTTCAATATGGATAAAGCCGGTGAAACAAGGAAACTTCAGTTGAATGAGTTGGAAGAAATACGCAATGATGCGTATGAAAGTGCTAAAATATCCAAGGACCGAATGAAACGAGCTCATGACGGAATCATTCGTAAGAAAGAGTTTCATTCGGGACAAAAAGTACTTCTCTATAACTCGAGGTTGCACTTGTTTCTCGGAAAATTGCGGTCAAGATGGTCAGGTCCATTCATTGTGAAAGAGGTATTTCCCTATGGAGCTCTTGAACTCATAAATGAGAAAGGGGGAAACACATTTAAAGTTAATGGGCATCGTCTCAAGCCCTATTTGGAAGCAATTGTCAAAGAAGCTGACACAATCTGGCTGTCGGACCCCATTAATGGGGATTAACTGAACAAAGAGAGGTGAGGTCGTCGCACCCCCGACATGTATGGGGTGATTGTTGTACATATGAGTCTTAGGAATTAGGAGTCCTAGGTTTGATTCAGTCCCGGGGTTGAGAATTCGAAGGGTGAGGGGTGTTTCGTTTTCGATGAGCATTGAGGATAGTTCGAAGTGTGAGCAGTTGAAAACCCATGTTTGGAATGGAGAATAGGAGCATTTATGGTAAAAAGAAGAGAGAGGAAGAATTCAGAAAAATCAGCATACCGGATCGGTCCGGTATGATATTAAAAGAACCGATCCGGTCAGGCGGATCGGTCCGGTGGAATTAAAAGAACCGATCCGGTAAGGCGGATCGGTCCGGTTGTCTGCAGAAGTTCATTTCCCAAGGGTCACACCTCTTCAATCCACACCTTTTCACTTCCCCCAATCCATTCACTTCCTTCAAAAATTCGTCCCCCCTTTCTCACCCTTTCATTCCCTCCAATTTCCCACTCCCCTACTATAAATACACCCATCCCCCTACCCATTTTCTTCACACCTCCTCCTCCTTCTCTATTCTATCTCCATTTCTATTTCAATCCTCCATCTCCATGGCTGCTCCCTAGAACTATACCTCCATTGAAGTCCTTCCCGACGGAAATGGAGAGTACCTTTCCCGCCGCGAAGCCAATTGGTGCCGTAGGTTTTTAAGCCCTACCCGAAAAATTCATATCGAACGTCAAGTGTTTTGGGACCAAATGCCCAATTCTGTCACAGCCTTTTTCCTGTCACGGGGCTGGTGCCGTTTCTTCAACGAACCCTATGAGGCAGTTTGGGAGAATGAAGTGCGTCAGTTCTACAGATCTCTTGTCCGTACCGATGAATTTGAATCCCAAGCCTTTGTGGATTCCATCCCTATTCCATTCTCACTTGACCTTGTGGCACGGAAACTCGAGTCTTATGGTGTTATCACTCCGGCCAAGTTTGACTACCCGGGTCTCGATCCCGTTCTCACCAAAGAAGTTTGTATCTCGAGGATCAAACCTGGTGCTGTTTGGAATACCGAGACATTTACCGTCGGTCGCTTATCCGACAAGGCACGATTCACCTTTCATATCGTTTGTGCCAATATTTTGCAAACCTCTAATGATTCAGCGATGAGGCCGCGCCAAGCTACTATGATGTATCATTTGTTCGACCCTGCGACAGTGATCAACTTAGCCCGGACATTTTACACCGATATCCTTTTTGTGGCCTATGACAAAAAGGTCCGCGCCCCTCTTCCTTATGGTCGCCTCATTACCTCCATGCTTCGGGATGCCGGGATAGCACCCCCTCAAGATCTTATCAACTTGCCTAAGATTTTAGGACAAGAATCCCGCACTCGTAGTGAAAGACAAATTCAGCTAGTCCGTGCAAGACGCGGTGACGATTCGAGTGACGCGGAGTCCGATGAGGAGGAAAACGTCGCTGATGAGGATGTTGAGATGGAGGAAGGTGAGGAGGAGGAATATGATGAGACTGCTGATCCGGATTATGTTTCGGTTGGTACGGGCTTGACTGAGCGCGCTCTCTCCCTTGAAACGAGTTTCGACGAGTATGTGTCCTCCTATGAGAGGGACATGAGTTTGGTCCTGTTTATGCAGGCCGACTTGTACCGTCTTCAGTTGGGACCCGAGGCCCCTCTTCGTCTTTACTATTACAATCCTTATGATCCTGCTGCTCCCAGTCCTTCCCATCCCCCACCCGCCCCTTAGGAGGCCCCTCTCCCCTTTAGGATTTTTATAGCTATGTTTATTTTTTCTTTTTGCTTACACATTGGTGTCACAGTTTGTTTGTAATCTACAGTTTTAATATGATATTTGCTTGTTTTATTTCTCGCATTCTTTATGTTGTCTTCTTTATCTCTCTTATCCATTTGATTGAGGACAATGCAAATCATTGAGTTAGGGGGGATGACAGGTGCGTATTCATAAAACTTCGCTTGTATTCATATATATGTGATAAGAAAAAAAAAAAAAAAACCAAAAATATTTTTCTTCAAAATAAATAAAAATTGGAATTTAAATTTTTCAAAAAATATCACCTTTATTCTATTTAAAGTCTCAAATTGTAAAATTCATAATGCACTAAGCAAAAATTGACCGAAGATGGAAATTGAAAGAAAATTGACGACTTAACGAATAAGTGTGGAGATTGATCAAACCCAGTGAGATTTTGAGCCTTTCAATTTTTTATGAGTTTTTAAATCAATCCGAGTTTATGATTAACTCAAAGTTCTTTTCAGCGTTTTCATAAGTCGTTGATGATCTCAATCCTTTGCTTTGATCGGTTATGGGAAATGTGTGAAATGTTGTCTCGAAATTCGTGCTAAATATATCTCTAAACTTAATTAATCTCGAGATGCATATGGTAATGTGATTAGCAATTAGGACAATGAAGTAGGCCCTCGTTTGTTACCCAAAAATATTAGCCATAAAAAGTTGTGAAAAACAAAATTATCCCTTTGCAACCCACTTTGAGCCTAATAAAATATTTTCCTTTCGTTTGATAACCCGAAAAACCCAAATAGCCCAGAATTGCGAAAATGGAATAGTCATTAAGTCCGAAAAGTGCAACAAAAAGGGGCAATGAAGAAAAAAATAGATATGCTCAGCAAAAATAGCAAGAAAAGAAAAAGAAAAAAAAATGAAAATTGAAAAAGAAAGAGAAAAATGAGCAAATGCCCGAAAAAGCACTAATGGACATCATAAGGACATTTTCTAATTCCCTACCATTCCCATTTTTACCCTTTACACCTTACCCCCCAAAAGTCCTAACCGAGTCCGAATGGCGAAATTAATTACCGCATGGAGAGCTAAGACATGAAAAGATAAAATGAGAGATAAAATGGTGTGAAATAAAGGTGATGTTCCCATTTCCTAATAATTGTACTCCGATGATGAGATCTTTTCACCATATATTTCCTTCTTTTCAATTTTGTATGCATGAATTTGTATCCATTATATTTACTCTTTATATCATGCATACCGAGAGAAAATAGCCACAATCCGAGTGATTCGTTTGTGAGTGCAATCCGTAAGAATTTGAATAAAACGAATTTTCGAAAAGTAACGTAATGCTTAATCGGTGGAAATTTGAGGTTTAATTTTTGGCTTTGCACACACACACTATGATTTGAGACAGTTGAATATGAGTTGATGGTGATTATTTTTTCGAAAAGTTTAAATTGTACAATTTTTAAGTATTTTGATATTTATTTGAGTCAATAAAGAATTTTGTGGGTAAATTCACTGCAAACCCTCACGAGACAAAACTCGTCCTACTAGGGTAACCTAAAGGTTTAAAGGCTTGTTTCATACGCTAAATGCAATCGCTTTCCCGCGAAAAAGGTATTCTATCTCAATAAAGGAATTTTCAAGAGTAGAATTTTGGTTAGATTCAGTTACATTGCCCGGGACGTGAAAAGTCCTAAGTTAGGGCGATTTGACCAAGCGTAAATTCTTCTGAATTTAGCCCCTTAATTTAGTGATTTTTAATATCTCGAACAAGGTAATTGAATCATTTTTAGTCCATATCACTCTATTGTCTGTTTCTAACAATATTCCCTAGTTCTTGTGTAATTGTGATGAAGTTTTCAGGAATGGAATGCAAGAAAGGAAAAGAAGAAAATCAGAAGAAAAGTAAAAGGGCAAAAGAGTAAAGTTCCACTCAAAAATCGAAGGCGACACCAAAAGTGAAGTTGAAGAGCATGAGTTCACAAGAGCATAGGAAGAAACGGTGCCCAAATCGGAGTTCTAGATCAGAAGATATGGCTAGTCAAAGTTGCAAGGAAAAAGTCAAAGTAGAAGAAAATCGGACCGATCCGATGGAATCCGGACCGATCCGAAATGATCCAAGTCCAGTAGACCCCGGATGGATAGCAAACCGATGGAGAAGAAAATAGGACCGATCCGACTAGGACCGGACCGATCCGGTAGAAATAAAAGAACCGATCCGGTAGATATCGGACCGATCCGAGTGTAATCTGGACCGGTTCGGTCATGTGAAATCCTGGCATTAATTATGCAGATTTTTGGCGTGCTGGATGGTGAAACTTGTGCCACAAGCACATTGAGCTGTCAATTTCGATTCTTTGTGCTATAAAAGCCCATGCCCTACATCATTTGAGAGGCTAGCTAGAGAGTTGCTAGGGTTGCTAGGTTGAGAGTTCTAGAGAGAATTAGAGGTGGAATTTTAGGGTTAAATTTTCTATTCCTTCAAGAGTTTTCATGAACCCTAGTTTGTAAGAAATTCTGAATTCCAATTACTTTCTTGTTGCTGAATTCAAGTAAACCCATTCCATTCTCTAGTTTTATTATTTGCAAATTATTTACAATGTCTTGTAGATCCATAATTTTACATGTGAATTTATTCTTGAACCAAATCATGAGTAGCTAAATTCCCAAGGGTCGGGGTACATGAACTAAATCCAAGGCAAATTATTTATATAGAAAATAGAGGTTAAATTAAAATATTGATTGAATCGTGAAAGAAAATCATACAAACATTGTCAATCTTTTAATCTCTCTTGCCCTAGGTACTTGAGATGTTTAAGAACGCTTTGCGAGTATAATTTATCATTCACCGCTTTATATCTATTTTTGATTTCATATGATGCGGGCTAGATCCCTCATATATGTAATGCTTAGAATTTATAAAGACCGGATCTAGTCAATAATTTCAATTTACAATTCTAGTATTCTATACGGTAATTTGTTAAGGATTGAGGGATTGTACCCTACCCTATTTTCTCCCATTTGTCAGATCTTAATTTTTAAACAAATTTCAGTTTGTTATTCTTAAGAAATTTTCCCAATCATTAATCATCTTTTCGTTTTTTTAAGAAATCATTTCAAGATTTAATAATTTTCCTTAGTGTTATTTGGCAATCTCGATCCCTATGGATATGATCCCGATTTACCGGGTTACTACTTGAGCGACAGGCTTGCACTTGAGCCTAGAGTAAAATGCACTTTTGAGACAAATTCTTAGTCGCGTCAGAAACTATGGGGACGAAATTGCGCTTGAGCTAGGTGTATCACCCACAGACTGATGGGAAGATGGGAAGGGTGATGAAGATGTTAGAGGATATGATGATGATGTACATTCTAGACTTTAAGGTAGTGGTCGAAGATTTTTAAAGTTTGACATGAGTGATCAGATGTTACTGCGTATATCTCCCATGAAGGTAATGATGCGATTTGTGAAGAAGGGAAGTTGTGTGGGTCCTTTCTTATCATCAGAGTGTACGACTAGTTGTGTTTAGGATCATTTTACTAGAGCATTGCAGTAGGCTTATAATGCATTTCATGTTTCATCATCAAGGAGCTAAAGGATGATGTGGTATATCGTCTCATGACGTTAGAGGATATTGACTTGGAGCCGGACAACTTTACGAAAAGAGAATTATCAACATTTTGGTCTGTACTGAGTGGGACTTCGGTCAAGATAGTACCGTTAGTGTGTGTATAGTGGAGGCATCATAATGCCAATGAATCAACTTGGGAGTGTGAGCATGACATGCGAAAAAAGTATCTGAAGCTTTTTATGCTAGGCATGTCCAAATTTTGGGGGACGAAATTCCCTTATTTGGGCTGAAGTATGTAGCACCCCGTATTTTTCAACATTTTTTAATTTACACATGAGCACGCAATTTAAATATATTAAGAAATAAAATGACTTAAATAAATAAATATTAATTGGCGAATAAAAGAATTAATAATTATTTGTAATTACATTTACTTATGTGAGAAGTAAATTAAAACTTGTTAAATTGTATTATGTCGTAAGTGAGAAAAATTGAGGGATTAAAAGGTATCTCATTCGGGATGCGTGGATAGAGTCGTGTTGGGAATGCGATGGAAATTAATGTTAGACAACTTGAATGGAGATTTTGAGTGTGATAATGGTCCTTAATGGATTGAGATAGTCGAAAATATGTATCCGGGGATTGTAATTAGGTTCCAGGGGCTTTTTATACTAAACAGGAGCTGTAAAAGGGTATTCATGTCATTTTACATATAAGGGTTGACTTAACTTTGGGTTTTGTAGTGTTTAGGCTTATATCTAAGTAAGGTGGATAGAAGGTCAACTATCTAACAATTCAAGAGGCTAGGAATTTGAGAGAGGAGAGAAAAGAGAAGAAGAAAAAAGGGATCCAGGTTGGAGATCAAGTTCATCCGGGTTCAAGATCATTGCCAAGAGAGGAACTCAAGAAGAAAATTTCAAAAATTCAGACCTCTCAAGCCAAGTATTTAACTTGCTTTAATTTTAATTGTAGTTCAAATATTCATGCAAAATTGGTGTAGGAAAACACACAATTTTTGGGTTGAGAGAACCATGCAAACTTGGATTTTGAATAAAGTAACTATTGAAGGTGAATATAATGATGATAACATGGTAAATTTGATGTGGTTAGAATGAAAAATGTAGGTTCTTAATTTATTTAAAAGAGAAAAGATTGAATCTTGAAACTAGGGTTTAGTATCGAATGATGTGTTGATTTAATTGATGAATCTGACATAAATTTTGCCATCACTTCAAATGCATGCCAATTTATCTTTAATTTTAATTAGAATATGCGCCATATATGTAAAGAAAGACGAATCCTATCTCTCTAGTGAGCTTTGAATCAATTCATTTGGACTTATGTGGAAGGAGTAATAGCCATTTTAGTAAAAGGTGTTTGATCTGTCAAAATATCTAAGTTTTGCAAATTTTGATGTCACTTAAAATTCATGCCATTTTATTTGTACTTTGAATTATCCTCTTATCCACAGACGCAAAAAAAGGTATGGATATTAACTTTCCAATGAGCTCCGAATCAGGTCATTCGAACTTCCGTGGAAGGTGAAATAGTCATTTTAATAAAAAGGTATTTAATGTGTCAGAGTATTAGATTTGTCCAAATATGTGATTTAAGAGTTTTAATGGGATAAGGACTCTTATATTTTTACCTATTTAAAGTGAGATCATGGTAGGACTTTTTAAAACTCATATTAACCTATTCCCAAAATTAGGAAGTACCTTAGGCTAACTGGGGATGAATTTAGGGTATCAAATTACATGTATACTGAACGTACTTGGGTGAAAGTTATGAAATTGGGGTAGGATTTCGGGATTGGTTAGGCTAAGTGCTTAGGTAGAATAACATGTTGGCCAGAAATATGAAATTAGAGAGTTAATAATAAGTGAATACTTGATAAAAAAATAGGATGTTAGGATAGACTCGGGGTTATGTGGGTTAGTGCTACGAGAGATATTATGCACGTTAGCCGATTTGATATATACACACACACACACACACACACACACACACACACACACACACACACACATACACATATTGAGTGAAATAGTATATAAATATAGTTGCACGTAGTGGGCAGTCCACCCTGGCATGACCAGCAGATGTTGGGTCATTTTTCTAGGTCATAGGATTGTTGCATAACCACTATAGGTGAGTTTCGAGTCCAGTGGGGTAATGTGGCATGGTTATAACCCATGGATGTACGTCTATGACTACCTCTAGTTTATGTTTTTGCATTTTGGGATCGGTGGTGATATTTTGATCTAGTGGCCCAGGAGTTGTACGTGTCATACCTAGAGCCTGATAGCAAACTAGATAATGCATAAGGGAGGACAGTTTGGGGATGCTATGTATATACATATAAAATAGTTTTATATGTATATGTGAAGTTAATTAATGTGTGAACGTCAAATTATAACTAGTGTACTGCTACGTGATTATATAACAGTCCGAATATAATTGAGAATTATGATAATATAGCTTATGTGATAGCTAAAAGATAAACAAAGTAAAGTAAAATACGTGTGGCACAATTGTGTTAGAGGTTTAGTGCATCGGACAGTGTTGTGATTGACTAGACTAGTTAGGTTGGGTAGCGTGACTAGGGAATTAAAATACATGTGTTAGGTGCTCACTATAGATGGGTGGCGAGGATAATCTCATGTGAGTGTGTCACCAGATGATCATGAATAATTCTGCTACATACTCATTATTACATTTTAAATACTTGCAAATATTTTAAAAATGGTTTTGGATGTTGACCCGTATTAAAAATCTTTTTCAAAACCTTTTAGGTGCTCAACCACAGGGATGCCAGGGTTAGCATGTTCTTCCAATAAGACGATGCTGCAATAGCTATTGATGCCTTTAGGAGTTATGTAGATGCTTCTATCATTTCTATCTAGTTAGGATGATACTCTAGTATTTCATTTAGGGCATGTTTACCAGAGTCAGATAGTTTTCAATTTGAGAGTTTGTTATTTTATTTCATTAGTCACTCGGATGGTTGCATGTGGATTTTATCGAGAGTTATTCGATTACTTTATTTATTTATGTCATTAAAACTCGTTATTATGTCATTGTGGTGAATGTTTATATTTATGATTGAATGTGTAATTAAGTAAGACAATAAGTTTTAAAATTTGACCCCGGGCTTTATTGGTTATTAATAATTTAATTTGGTTTCTACAATGATGCTAAGAATGAATCAGACTGAGATTCCTAATTTATTTTAGTAGAGTATTGGGCACCCATTATTACAATAGGCGGGGTGTCACAAATAGACACCCGCTCTGATACTAGTTTGAAAAAGCACGGGTCTCTCTATGGTTTGATAAATTCAATTAATATCAAATTAATTATTTCCAATTTTAATCTTGATTAATTATTTATCTGAGGCCAGTATATCAATTCAAATTCTAATTAATT
Organism: Sambucus nigra; assembly: GCA_949130495.1. Lineage (NCBI taxonomy): Eukaryota > Viridiplantae > Streptophyta > Magnoliopsida > Dipsacales > Adoxaceae > Sambucus > Sambucus nigra. The sequence goes on along the minus strand of OX422215.1, from coordinate 314,778,619 downwards.
TTAACAAAGTAAATATGATGCAAATTAAATAACCGATTTAATTTTTTCTTAATCAAATTAATTAAATCAGTTTACCATTTAATTAATTAGATCCAAATTTCATACGAGGTGATATTAATTAACAATGGAGAAAAAGCAATCACACAAATAAGGACACAATCATTTAATGTGGAAACCCTCTCAGGAACCCCCCCCCCCCCCCCCAAGTTCAGTAGTACAAAACGTTTTAGGGATCATAAAAGGACATGCATGACTTAGAACCCTTGATTTGACTGCAACCATTTGTCATTACAATACTTCAACCTCCATAGTACTAGTTTTATCAATATCTACCATAGCTTTTGCTTGACTGTTCCAACCTTTGGGACTCAATATCCTTTGATATATGAAATAGATGCATAAACTTGAATCTATACCACAAATTTGATTCCTAGCTCATCAGTCTCGCAAACTTTCCTTGGATCGTACCCAAGACAATCGGCTAACCGATCTAAAAAATCTCCTGAAGCCTTGATCAAAACTAACGACAAATAGATATTTATAATAAATTTATGAGAAATTATATTTTAGAAAACACCATTAAAATATGAGATTTAATATACAAAATGTTGTTCTAAAACATTTAAAGCAAACTAAATATTAAGTAGTGTGCTTGGGAGCTTTTGGGGGTTAAAACTATAAAAGGGCTCTATGCAGGAAAAAAAGAGGAGTTAATAAAATCTCTCACAAAAACCTCTTTAAATAGGTTTTGAGATAAGTTTTAAAAGAAGTCTCGTCGGTTTAAAAGACTTATCAACCAATTAAGGGAATAAAAACAAATAAACCACAAGGGAAAAAAAGAAACCATACATCGCCCAACTTTTAACCTTCGCTATATCATTTCCTCAACCCGCTATAGTGGTGGAATGAGCCGCAATAGTTAAAGGAATTAGCCACGTTCGCGATGTAATTTCCCATGGTCGCGAGTTAGGCAGAAATGCGATAAAGCCGTGGATTGAGTGAGTGTCACACTAGATTATTGTTTTTCACTCTTTCACAATATAGAGACCATTTTAAATTGAAAAAGTATTTTATAAATTTTTTAAAAATTCATTAAAGTAAAATTGATTTTTTATGTTAAAAAATAATTTTTCCACATGTACTACCTTATTGTGTGGCATGAGCTTTGGTATGATGGATATTTATGTCGCGTTGATGTTGTTGTGTCTTTGCCATAGACTCCGGTTGTGTAAACGATCTTCAATAAAAATGACATAAATCTAAACTATGCTTTGATCTAGAATTTAGACAATAAGAAGAACTAGGTTCTTACAATAGGTATAACCATGGATGAAGATGATCATTATTAATGGTGGGTGATCGTCATCATCTTTTTCCTGTATATCGTTGACCTGGGGTGAAGACTTTGTTTTATGGGCATCAATATATCTTTACAGTAGCCAGCCTGGACGAGGTTTTCTAGGTCGTTTGATCATATTATAGTTCTCTGTCTTATGGTCATGGTCCTAATCATTAGTGTATTGGATATTGGTGTCTGCTGGACATCTTGGGAGGGTTCTTGTAGTATGGATTACCTTTTTTCTAAGTAAGTACTTTATAAATTGGTTCCTTTAAAAAGGTTTTTACTGCTTGGTTGGAATTTTCATTGGTTGGCATCTTTGATCGTCCCTTAGGATTCTCTATCTTAAGTTGGTTGGGTTTTTCATTTTGACCCTTTCTACATGTCGTTTTTCTTGGACTACTAAGAAGGCTGTTTGACCTGATTATTAGAATTTAGGAGCTTGTATTTTACCTTGGCATATTACCCCATTCATGCAATAATGTCGTTAATGGATGATGTCTAATTATTGACGAGGGACCAGTAGAGGTCTTTGATATGGAATGGACAAGTTCAAAAGAAGAAATCCAATGCTCATGGAAATTATCCATCTCATTAAATATCTACTAGTACTGCTCATATTTCCTTAGAGATTCCCCTTTCTTCCACCTAAAGGCGATTAGGGAGTCGACTTTCTTTACTATTTTGGTTCTAGTGATAAAGAGGGCTATAAAATGCTCGATCAAAAGTAGGATATCGACCTTGGGTTCTCAAATTACCTAAGGCTGATATCCCCAAAATTGGATGGAAAAATGTGACACATAAGTTCATCGTGATGGGTTTATAAAGAAATTGACTATCTGTGTTGTATAATATGATAGGATGGATCAATATTGCCATAATAAGTTGTAATCTTTAGAATGGGAAACTTTTATGGGGAAATATTCTATGTCAATAATGAAGGGAGACTTTGATCCATGACCCAAATCTCTCCTGGAAAGGTCATTTAGTATCCATGTCAAGTTGGGATTCATTTATCCCTCTAATTATTTCTTGATAAATTTGTGAAGGTCGTCGTGATCAATAATCTTCCCTAAAGCTTGAGATTTTCTGAATTGTTGTTGTGACTAGATTTAACTGGCCAAACTAGGCCTATGTCATAATTAGCGATTCTTCGAATAGAGGAATGTCCTCATTGAGGATTATCACAGTGTCCCTCTCATGGATTCCTGAATCTAGAGGCTATCATTATGGTCATCTTGAGGAAGTGTGGGAGATCGGATTCTCCTTGTTCTTTGATGTTCAAGGTTATGAGAGCTAAACCCACGTTCTTCACACTGTTCGATTAACTACCTTTTCAATTGAGAAATCTTCCAACTTCACTCATTTAGTCATTCTTTAAAAAGGTTAACTAAAGGTGATGTTTTATTCTTAGTAGGATTCTCCACGAATGAGGTGAGCATCCCCAAGACCTTATATCACTGGTAGGTAGCAGACATTTAAAAAGAGTGTTCGTTCCTTACAATTCGTACCTCTAATCAAACATACATTTGAAAAGAGTGTTCCTTCCTTACAATTGGTATCTCTAATCAAACATGTTTCATTGCATAGGAATGATATAACTGGTGAGAACTCATATCGAATGAGGGTTGGTATTATCTAGTGGTGGGGATTAAAGTTTTTCCCATAAACGGTGCCAAATTGTAGGATATATCAATTCGACAATAATGATAAATACCACTTTTGCCACAAATATGAGTGCAAATTATCAAAAGAGCATAAAGATGTTTGTTGTTGGAAGGTTGGATTGCTTATGTAAATAGGAAAGGGAAAGCTAGGTCTTATTTATTTTAAGGTAAGAAGAAGAATACAACTTGGAGTGTTAGGGATGCAAGATGAAAGCTTGAGTCGTGGGTACAATATTGTGACATATATATATATATATATATATATATATATATATATATATATATATAATAAAGTATAAATCTTATGTATGTCATAAACTCAAAAGATGATGTCATCTTGATGAATTTTTTTTGCACTTCCTATTTTTCCCCTTAAATCTTTGATTTCCCCCTCTTTTTTTCCTTACCAAATTTACACTCTAATTCAAAATTGGGGGTACTTTCGTCCGAACCTCTTCATTCTCTACTTCTCCCTCCCGCTTAGACCCTCTCTCATTTCTCACACAAAGAACACATTTCCCGTTATCTCATCAACGACCTAAAAAACCCTACCTAAAATATCTCTTGCTTGGTCTACCGCCCCTCCTCTCTACACGCCGCCGATTCTCTCTCTACACGCCGCCGATTCTCTCTCTACACGCCGCTCCCCTTACGTAAGTTTCATTTCTGATTTTAGCTTTCGTTTGTTTAATATTCATGCATATTGGTGCATAAATCTTAGGTAATGTGCTATAAATCTTATGTAATCTAACCTCCCTCTTTTCTTCATTTCGGATTTCTCTTCTCTCCATGAGATCCAAACCTACCTCTATCGATGGATGTAGGTGCGAGCTCAGGTAATTTTTAGGTAACCTCCTTTTCATTTACATCGTACGTTTGTAGAAGTTTGAGATTGCGATTTTCTATTTTTTAGGTTGCGATTGTGAACGAAATCAACCAATTTTGAAACCCTAATGTATGTTTATAATCCTCTTTGTTCATTTCTTTATTTTGTGACATTCGTTTTGGGTATTTGGATGGGTGATTTGTAGATACTTGATTAGGGCTTTTTCCTCAAGTTATTTCACTTTTCTAGTTTTTATTCACTTTTAAATCTTGGAAATAGTTCACATTTCAAAAAGATTTATTTTGTGGGTGCTATAAATATTTTAGGGATTTTTATTTTGGTAGAATAATAGGAGTGGAGGTATTAATTTAAAAATCATTATCTTTTTTTTAGGGGCTTTGTAAATTTAGGACCTATTGAAATATGTATTATGGAAATAGGACAATAAACATTTTATTTATAGTTTTAGTTCCTATCTATATTCATAAAACATCAACCAATCACAGCATGTCACGTGTCCCTTTAATTTGAAAATAGGGACTAAAAATGGAAGCGAAATGTTTGTTGTCCTATATCCATAATCAATATTATTTTATGTCCTAAAAATACATAATCTATTTTTTTAATATTTTATGGTATACAGATCCAACCGACCATCGACTTACATTATCACCCTATGTTGTGGTAAGATCTTCACCTTTCCCCATCTTTGTCATTTTTTAGATTGGTTTTAAATCTTCCCATTTTTGAGTCTCTGTTTTAAATCAGTTACTCAGTACAACCTCGACTTCCATGTTGATGTAATTAGATATGGATTGGAAAGTTCATGATGGGCAAGATCTTGCACGCATTGGTATTGAACAAAATTTTGGATATTAATTGGAAAGTTCATTCTTTTGATGTTGACATGTGCATTGTTTTAACAAAACTTTGGATATTATGTATGTTAGTTTTTCATGTATGTTAAAGGGACTCATATTTTATATTATGTATGTTAGTTTTTCATGAATATCTATTTGTTGAGGTATGTATCGTGAACGGAATAGAGTTTTATGCAAATATGAGCCGCAAGATCTATTTTTTAATGATATTTCGATTGCTTTGTGGTGCCTAGACTATAGTGGTTGTTCTTATTAAATATCCAAATAGTACTAATATTCAGAAGCTTTGAATGTGTTCATTTTGAAGTGATATAGATCTGATGTGATTTTCATTCGTGAGTGTGATTTGCAATGTGTGGAACCATGTCTTATTCATACTCCATCGTATATTAATTACGCATTTTCAAGCTCCTTTTGGCTCGATCTGGGATTTGTTCAACATATTTTTGAGTCATTTTGGAGATTATGCCTTCAAATGAATTTGTTTCTAAGATATTTCAAAAAAGATGACTCCTAAACCTGACTTTTATGGCATGTGGTTCTGAATGTTTCTCACGACATTTGTGTAACATGTTTCGACATTGATTACCAGTAATTCAGTGCATATAATGACCATTGTTTTGTCTTTGACGTCTGATTTAGTTGATGAATGTGAATTGGGGTAGCATTTTAATTCACTTCATAATCTTTTGTATGAAAATTATTGAATATGTATGTATATAGAACTCTGTCAAGGAAATCTAAGAGTTGGTTTTATATACATTTTTCATAATGCCTAAATGCTCCATGTACAATAGAGAGAGATAAATGCAGTATCTTTTTTATTTCTTAAAAGAAGCTAAAATATATCTTCTAAGGTAAAATCTTATGATACACAGTGAAGTTTGTATTACGGTTTGTAATTATGATATTATATATAATAGTCCAATCTGTTCTTTAAATATTAAGCAATTATGTACAAGTTCTAACTACACTCAGTGGGGCTCCAAGGTGTGTCTCATTCTTTGTCCACTGTTATTGTAATATTTGCTTTATTATTAATCTTTGTTCATATGTCGTGCTTTATTAATTTTTTAAATCCATTTATTATTTGTATGTTCATCCTTTTTTTTTCATTTCATGATTTTTTCTTTTCAAATCATCACTAACTTTGTTTTTGTACTTATTTGGAAGATTCACAATATTCCAAGGTACTCTACTACTTATGTGTATTCGTCGATTTAAAATGGAGGCAACCTCTAGCTATATTTTTTCATAATACGAAAGTGTAATGTGAATAATTGAGTTTTATTGTATTGCTTTATTGATAGCTTCAGATTATTTAAAAAAAGATTCCAATGTTAATGACATGTTATGTAGACAATGAATTAGTCATAGTTCAAACTTAGAATATGAACTGTTGCTATATGAACTGTTATACCTGCTAGAATAAGAACTAAGTACTCCTCACTCTGGCATTCGGACTTGGCAAATTTGGTGGTTGCTTCCAAGATGCAGAACGAGGATGATGTTTGGCCAAATTCTTATGTAAATATTTTAATGTTGTTTAATAGTTTGGCCTATATTGGGTTTGTAGGTGAGTCAATAGGATGTCTCAGTTGTTCCACGGTTCTATGTCCCCATTTAATGTTTTTTTGATACAAATTAGAGAATAGAAAGAAATGATGTTGAGCTAAAAAATTGGAGATGAGAATAGGAAAATAAGAATATTTGATTTAGCTCACTTTAAAAATAGTATAGATATAGATGTGTATCATTTGCAGACGTATCTGTGCTTCTTTGGGTACCTCTACCTAGAAGAAAATGAATTGTTTGATATGTCCATAGGATATAAGCTATATTGATGTTTCCTTTGCCTTTATGCATGCTATACATGATGTGAGTAGTTCAAGTTAGAAAAAACTGACAGCTCAGTTCCTTTATAAAATTATTATCCATCGAGTATATTTTATATGTTGCAAAATCAGAACAAGGAGTCCACGGATCGTCACATTTCTCATTAGCTTGGGCCCCGTTTGGTGTTCTCACATTTGAGTTCTTCTATTATATATTTTATTTATTTATGTTTTCTTTACACTTCATGTTCCTATTTATCTCAGATCTGTTCAACTGTTAGGAATTTAGGTTTCAGATATTTGGAATTCAAGGCACTTATGTTTTGACAATGTTTTGATGAAATTTATGAATTTATATCACTATAACGAATATGGTTTGTTGTGGAGAATGTTGGTTTGGAGTTGAGAATGTTGAAGTTATTCCATTAATTTTTTGTCATTTCATCTTTTATCTTGGGGATCCTATTTTTCCTTTATTGAATTTCAAAGTGGGGGAGGTTGAGAACCCCTGTAGTGTCAACACTTCAATTGTAGTACTAAGATTCCTTACAAAATTCTAATTGGAAACTTGATTTGATTTCTAATTGTATTATAATCTTTCCCCTTGCTCTGTTTTTTGCTTAGTCATTGAGTGTCTTAGCGTCGCTTGGATTTTGGAGTAATCTTTCCTTTTCAAGAGGGTGCAAGTGTTGAATCTTGAAAGGATCCTTGAAGCACATCAATCAACATCGGGCTATTTATGATATTTGGTAAACACGTTGGTTTTGTGATTTTGATTTTGATTTTCTCAAACAGGTAAATGGGGAACTATCGTACCCTCTGTACAACAAATTATTTCAATGGGAAGTGGTTTGGCATTCGAAAAATTCATTGTAATTGGGCAATCTGCATATACTGCATATATATGCAATCTGCATATATATGGAGTGCATATATAGGCATATGCATATATATATATATATATATATATATATATATATATATATATATATAGCATATATATGCATATGCATATATATGCTGTAGCCTATGTATGCATATGCATATATAGGCTGTAGCCTATGTATGCAGCACCTATATATGCATATGCATATATAGGCTGTAGCCTATGTATGCAGCGCCTATATATGCATATGCATATAGTTGTGTTTGGAATGAAAATGGGTTAAAGAAAACTTGCAATACTATTATGATGTGCAAGGTACATTGATCCTTTCTGGATCAACCTCCAGTTTCTTACGACAGTGCATAAATTTGGATGCAAATGCCTCATTTATCTGACTGCATTCAGGACCAGCAGTCTTAACTCCTGTTGGAATTGCAACAGCTAGACCAACTCCCATAATGGAAGGGTCTACACCAACGATATGCGGAGTGCCGATTGAATGTTCGTTTACACCCAAAGGTATGCGGAGTTTAATTTTATTCAATAAAGGAGAAAATTAATACGTCTAATGTATAGCTGCATGGGCAAATAGTACTATTATAGTTGATTAAGTACTATGATCCCAAAACACCAACAATCCTCTAAATTTGGAAATTCCAATGCCCAAAAAACCATTAATCAATCAGATCAAAACAAAGCATACAATCCTAACACAACCACCCTAACCCAAACTATCATTTGAAAAAGGAAATGCAAGACAAAAGATCCATAGATCCATGTTATTACTGTGATGAGGTATATAAACATGTGTTCATCGGATCGAGCCTATAAACATCTTTTAAAATGTGAAACTTTTCGCTGGACTAACGACCATTTAGTAACAACATTCCCTTTTCTTCATTTAGTTGTTAGATATCATGAAGCTTAAAATTTGGTCTGTTGTCTTTTAGTTCACTGTTGTTAATTTCAAGGTTGCGTAACGGTGGATGTTACGTGTACTATTATAAATTCAGCGTTGATAACTATTATACATTCATCGTTGATTTTACTTCCGTGTTCTAAAAAAATGTAAATTTCATTTATGAATTCACAGGTTGGAAAGCTCACGGATATATATATATATATATATATATATATATATCAAGTTGTTCTTCACTATGAATTCTCCTACAGAACTTTTATTCAAAGTTTCACATCCTGTCATTCTATATATATAACATGCCTTTTAATGTTTTACATACCACAAACTATTACATAGATCCAATTGCAGGTACAAATTCTCTCCATATACCACAAATAAACATAGATCTAATAGATCCAATTGTAGTTACCTGTTAACTGACCAAAATATACCACAACTGACTTACCACAACTGTAAGTCACAATAGATCCACAGGTACCTCTCCAATTGCATATACCATAACTGTAAGTCACAACTGACCGCAATATACCACAACTGATTTATAGAATTGCAACATAAAGTTATTAAACATGTTATAAAGTAAGCATATATTGGTGTTTCCCTGTTGATACAGTTATTAAACTATTGTGGAAATTTGATACAATTATTTGATATAGTTTATGGAAATTTGATAATGGTTTTGGGGGGGCATTGCCCCCCTTAGTCTTGCTGTAGTTTCGTTTCTGGTCTCATAGAAACAAAACTTGATTGACTAAGGTGTGAAGGGAATAAATATCTCCAGCAGTTGTCATAGCTTATTGATGAAGAGTAAGGGCCGAGGCTCGGTCAGAGTTACCAGTGGGTGAAAGAGCAAAGACCGCCGGTTGATTTAATTGAAGCACGAAGCAGGTCATTTTTGTTGGAATCTTATTTGGTGTTCTGCCAAAAAGATATAGAATATCTTGCACGGAAACTAAGAAGCAGGACATATCTGGAGGGGTGGAGTTTCTTAACTTTGAGTTTCTTACAGAAGTAAGTGCACTCCGAACATTGGACTATAAGACGATGGCAAAAAATTTAACCATTCTCTTTCTAATTTACAGTCGCATCACTAAATCAGGTTTCCGGTTAATCAGATTACTTCCCTTGCATTCTAATGGTCGACTCCTGAGTGGAATCATGTTTTCGTTCTTCACTTTCTTCGAGTCAACATATGTTTGGATTTGCCTACACAGACAGGCCTTGCTGATGCAACCTTAATGTTGGCTGCTACCTCGCCGATCTTACCTCATTGATGTTGCTATCGCCGGTGAGAGGTAAGAGATTACTTAGAGATAAGTTAAGTTCCAGATTAGTTTGAGACTGTCCATAACTTGCAACTTCATATCATATATGAAAATTCATAAATTTTTTACACCTTTATGTTGCAAATTTTTTACACGGTTCAATATCTACATTGTAATGTTTTCACAATGTTCGATTGTAAAAGTTTTATGCTAATGAGTGCACGATTCAATGATTATGTAGTCAACTGTGAACTGATGAGGACAACAAATGTCTTCATTATTGGCAAACTTGCAACCTCCACAGTTTGATTACTACTCATTCCTATTATATACGAAATGTAAATTCTAGGAATGAGTACTAATCAAAGTGTGGATGTTGTAAGTTTGCCAATAGTGAACACATTTTCTGTCCTATATGATATATGTTGGCAGATCATATACTTGCTTCGGCAGAAAATGTTGTCTGCCTCCAACTCGGGGTGGACTCATGGACTACACTTATGAATTTATTGTTAGAAATCATAGGATTCATACGGAGGAGGATTACTCCTATCAAGGTCGAGAAAAATCGTGCAGCAAAAATAAAGTAATCAATTTATACTTTCTCCCTATCCTTTTCCTTTGTATGATAATATATAAAGGACAATGTATTCCTATGATAATACTATAATTATAAAATTTCATTGCTATTATAAATCAATGTTCTCTTTACATTGCAGTTGAAAAAACATGTTGTGACCATTGATGGCTATGTTGATGTGCCCAAAAATAATGAGAAACAACTTCTCCAAGATGTGGCAACTTAACCTGCAAGTGTAGGCATATGTGCAAGTGAAAGATCATTTCAACTGTACAAAAAGGTTTGGTTATATTCACAATTTCAGTAAGCTTTGGATATATTCACACAAATGCACGTGCGCGCGCGAACACGCACACACACAGGAACGTTATTTATTGATTTGATGATATTTCTCAAGCAGTGGATATTTAGTGGGCCTTGCTCAACTTTTTAGTTGTTGAGAAACTTGAAGAGAAAAATTGGGTTGCTGATTATTTTATCCAGTTGATTATTTTGTTAAAAATTGATTTTTTTTGTCGGTTGATTCTATTAAACACTTTGTATAAATTCTATCCCTATCCTTTATCTACATTAGTAGTACATTTAGTGTAATCTTGCAAGTGGATGTCAGTTGATTCATATTTGGATGCTAACTTTGTTCTATTTACATTCTTGCAAGTGGGCATACATTCGTGGTGAGTAATAATGTTTTTGACCAATTGGTATAAAAAGGCAAAAAGATCTGTTTGGAGATTTTAGGTATTCTCTTCCAATCTCTTTGCACTGATAGTTTTAGGTATTCTATAAAAAAGGCAAATAGATCTGCTAGAGATTCCAAGTATACATGTTGGTTTCAAATTGCTGTTTTTAGTTATGTGTTTTTAGTTCTCTGGAATACAGTTCAATTGCAACTGTTTACAGTCGTTACGTGTTGGTCACTTTTCTTCAGTGTGAATTTCAATTGCAACTATTTTAACATCTGTGGAGCCGCTGAATATTGACGCCCCAATAGATGTGCACACGGGCTTTCACACGAAGAAGTTTTACAGTGCAACACTGACGAGTCGATTGAGCTCATCAAACAGCTGCAACAAACCAAGATGGCTTTGCTCAATTGAGCATTCGATCTTATGGCGGATGTCGTTGAACAAGAGGAATGTAACAAAATGATGGCCATAAATATTGCCATATATTTTGCACCCAACATGACTCAGGTTAGTAACTCAAGCTTCAAACCTCTTTATAAGAGTATCAGACAATGCCTTTACTAATATCTTCTAACAATAGGTTTTTGAAATCAAACATGATACACATAATGTGAAATTGGTGTTACAGCTGAATATGATACTGCTGCACTCATAAAGGAAAGTGAGATGAAAAAGCCTCTTGCTGCGTTTATTACTGGAGTCATTGGACTACCTAGATGGAGAATGGGACATACTGGAGCCATTGTATTGGGTGGAAAGGGTACTACACAAGATAAAATCGAGACGCATAGGGAAGCTAGCACGATAGCGGTAGAGTCTCCAACAAACATTGGACCTGCAATGCATGAGGTCTTCAAAAGGAGGTCCTTTAGAATAGGTCTTCTCACTTACTATTCAGTTGGTAATCATAATCTGTATTAGTATTATCTAGAACAGGTCTTTATGGACTTGATCACATATATTTATATGTATTCATTGTTAATGAGAATGAATTAAATATGATGTAATGCTTTCATTGTATAATGGGATTTTAATATGATGTTACTTCTACTTATAAAAGAAACTCATTTAATGTCAGTACATATATCCATTTGCTTGGTGCTCGGTTGAGAAGATAAGAATGTTCATTGTTTGAGATTTTATTTAATAACTATGGAGTAATTTAGGCTCGGTCATACTTTAGGTACGTAATGTGTTGTGATCAAGTATAATTGGGGCTAAGTAATCTGTGACATGAGTTTAAGAGATCTTTGGAAAATTTGACATGAGATACATTTCGATATGAATTTGACAGGAGATACATATCGATCTCAGGACAATTTCCGCTGTGCCTTCAGGTGAAATAATGAAATTTGTTAATATATATATATATATATATAACTAAATGGTGTGTGTTTTATAAAACTAATTAAGTTTGTTCAGATTATAAGTAATTACTAATAATTTGCAAAAGTTGATTAAGTTCTATAGATAAGCATGTGGTGGTTGATTTTTTTTGAAAAATAATTCATTTTCATTAAAAAAAAAATGCGGTAGGGATCAAATCATTTGTTTCCATCCATCATTTAGATCCACTAATGTTTTAATTCTTCACTAATTCGCCTAATCGTGTCATGTTGGGTCGGGTCTAATCATGTCATATTGAACCGCATTTACTTATAATGAAAACATTTCGTGCCGTGTCAAGAAAAAAAACGCTACTATTGAGTAATTTTAGGTCATGAAAAACGACCCGTTGATTCGTTTTTCCGGACCTAATATAAATACATGAAAATTTTCCCAATGTTTTAAAATTGTTTACAATTTTTTGTTAAAAAATAATTTGAAAATGATTTATCTGTTGCAAACTTGATACGATGTGTGGTCTTTTCAACGACATACACTTTCAAAACTTTGCAGCGTGCCTTCAGGCACGGGCATACGCTAGTATATATATATATATATATATATATATATATATATATATATATATATATATATATATATATATATATATATATATATATATATATATATTGTCATTACGGATAACCTTTTTATAAATACAAGCGTCCAACCAAATAAACTATATTATTAGACCATTCTGATGGTAGTCAGCCTCCATCCTTAATCTTATCCTTAAAGTAATTGAGTTATGTTAGGTTGTATCGTTCATATCTTTGTTATCTTTGGAAATTCGGCTTAAGTTGTCCCGTGATCTTTAATCGTCCAGATCGGTATAATCATCTCTATTCCACGTCTAATACCATGTAGAATATCCGGATCATAATTCCTTTAGTCTCTGTAATTGATTTCCATTTCTATTTAATTATGAAATTATTTTAAAAATTATTGGATGAAATATTACAACAAATTCCTATGCATGAAAACATATTTTTAGGAGATGAATTGAATGGACATGCAGGTGTAGAATGGGACCATTATCCAAGGATACACGGAGATTGTGGTTTGGTAAGAGAAATGAAGTAGGGAAAACTATCTTAGAATTTGCTAAGGCCTACGATCCAGCGTTAACAAACACATTTAAAAAAAGGGGAATAAAATTTAAAATTGGAGAGAATAAAACTTCAATAGATTATTGCTTACTTAGAGGAAGAGACTTGAACAATAAAAAGTATGTAAGGTTATACCAGGGGAAAGCTTAACAAATAAACATTGCATATTAGTAATAGATTTAGCCATTAAAGGATTTAAGTACCGAAAAGAGAAAATATGTTAACAAAATATAAAACAGAAGGATTTAAAAGGATACGAAGAGATAGAATTTAGGCAGAAGCACCTGTTACACATGAAGTGGAATAGGGACGACAATGTTAACAACATTTGGTCAAGAACAAAGAATTATATTGAAAAAATAGGTAATTTTTTTTAGGTGAGATTAAAGGAATAGTATTCATTAAAAAGAGAATTGGCGGTGGAATGAGGAAGTGCAACAGATAATACAAAAGAAACAAGTAAGTTTTAAAGAGTGGAAAAAGAGTAAAAATTAAGAAAACTTAGAAAGGTATAAGGAATTAAAAAGTGAAGTAAATAATATTATTAGAAATGCGCAACAAAATGTACTAGATAATCTTTTAGTAAATTAGGTAATAAGGAAAGTGAAAAGGAGATATACAAATTGGCAAAGAATAGTGATAAATTGATAAGGAACATGGGTCCAGTTAAGTGCATAAAGACATAAATTAAAAAAAATATTAATTAACGATAAAAAAGTTCTAGATAGATGAAAAAAGTATTTTTATAGATTATTTAATCAAGAATGTCCCCCCAAAAAATGACGAGAACATTGAATCGAATATATGAATGGTATATCCGATTATTGAAAAAGAACTAGATGTATTAATAAGAAAAATGGGAAGGAATAAAGTAGTTAACCTGAATAAAATACTCATAGAGGTGTGGAGAACTCTTGGAAGTCTAGGGGTATAATGGCTAACATATTTATTTAACAAAAATTTAAAAGAAGGAAGCATGCCAGATGAGTGGAAGAAAATCACCACAATACCTTTGTATAAAAATAAAGGGGATATACAAAACTGCCGTAATTATAGAGGAATTAAACTGATGAATCACACTATGAAATTATAGGAAAAGGTTATAGAACAAAGATTAAGAAATGAGTCAACTATTTAGGACAATCTATTTGGATTATTCCAGAGCGATCCACCACGGAAGCTATTTACTTAGTAAGTCAATTAATAGAGAAATGTAGAAGTATACATGGTCTTTATAGACTTAGAAAATGCATATGATAGAGTACCTAGGGATATAATATAGTGGGATTAAAGGAGGAAAATAATTACTATGAGTTATGTTTATTGAAGATATGAATGATAACACAAAGACCAGAGTAAGGACTATATGTGGAGAAACTAATGACTTTGCGATTAAAGTGGGTTTACATTAAGGATCGACTTTAAGTCCTTATTTATTTTTCGTAGTTTTGGATGATATTACTAAGGACATAAAATAAGATATCCCATGGTGTATGTTGTTTACGGATGATATAGTTTTAATAGACACCTCAAAGGAAAGCTTAACGATGAGAGTTGATAGTTGGAGAAAAGCCTTAGAGTCTGAGGGTCTAAAAATTAGTAGAAATAAAACTGAATTTATGGAAAGTAAGTTTAATAACGAGGCATCTGATAGCATAATGTGAAGGATTGAAGAAAAAGTGATTAACCAAACTAATAAATTTCGTTATTTAGGTTTAATGATACAAAGTAATAGGGATATTAATGAAGATGTTACAAGTAAAATATCAACTCGTTGGATGAAATGGAGACAAGCAAGTGGGGTGTTATGCGATAAGAGGATAACTAATAAATTAAAAGAAAAATTTAATAGAATAGTTGTTAGGCCAGAGACCTTCCATGGAGTGAATTGTTGGGCTTTAAAGAAAAGCATGAACAAAGTCTCTAGTTATTGAGATGAGGATGCTCCGATGGATAATATGAATTACTAGAAAGGACAAGATTAAAAACCATTATATGAGAGAAAAGTTAAGAGTAGTTCCCATTAGCGATAAATTAAAAGAAATTAGACTTAGATAGTACGAACATGTGTTATATAGATCAGTATATGGACCTATAATAAGAGGGGTTATTAGAAATAGAGGGTAAAAGAGAAAGGGGTTGCCCAAAGCTATCGTGGGAGGAATTTATTAGGAGAGATATCAAGGAATTAAACTTGAATGATAATATTTCTTATAGTAGATTAGAGTGGAAATGAAGAATCCATGTGTCCGATACCATGTGATGGGATTGTAACAACCCGAGGTCTTGGAGAGGAGGGTTTATTTATTTTGGGAGAAATAAATAATATTTTATTGGAGAAATAATTAAACTGGCAATTGAGGTCAAAATATGAAGTTGTTAGAAAGAGTGTCGAATGTCGATTCTGAGGGTACCATAGTGTCCGGAAGGGTTGAGAAAGTCAAAATAACCATCCTTGGGGTCTATTTAGGTTCCGAAATTAATTAGGACTGTTTGACTCGAATTAAAGTCACCGAGTCATTTAAAGAGTGTATTATCATTTAAAAATGTGTATCTTGGGATTTAGGGCTTATTAAGCCTACGGGAGATATTTCTTCAAAGAGAGACAGAGAAAAAGAAAGAAAGAAAGAGAGAAGAAGAAAGGGAAGGAGAAAAGAGAGAGAAAGTGGACATTTTCGGCCAAATACGCGATCTCAAGGCGGATTCAGACCCTAAGAACCCGAGGCAAGTGATTAAACTTGCTAAATAATTGTTGTGTACCAATTATTGCATGATTTGTGGATTGATATTTTGGGTTTTAGATTTAGTTTAATGAAACCTAACTTTTGGGTATAATCTTAGATTTGATATGTAGATCTTTGATTTGAGGATATAAATTAGTTTATATGTATTCTAGGATGATTATTGATGATATATATGTGATTGGGTTGAACAGATATGGAGAGAAAATGATTAAAATGGATTTTGATATTTTTGGCTTACTAAAAAGTAGCCATTTTCGAGGTTTCTGAAGGGCCGAATCGATTCGGCCTCCTACCGAATCGATTCGGAAATATGCAGGTGCCCAGGTCTAAGTGATCGAATCGATTCGGACCCCAGCCGAATCGATTCGAACTGAGAAAGAATTCCAGGTCTAATGACCCTAATCGATTCGCCTTCCAGGCCGAATCGATTCGCTTGGCCGAATCGATTCGGAAATGGCCCGAATCGATTCGGAAACAGGGTTTTTGGGGGATTGTTTTTCTAAGAAGAATTTCATCCCCTTTTGTTCGAGGTTATCGACTGGGGATCTCTATAGGAGATATTTGGAGTATGTTTTGGAGACTTTTAGCGAGTTTCCCTTATAAGAAATTTTGGAGTCATATTGACTAAATTTGAGGAATACCGATTAAGATATTTTGGTATGTTCTAAGTGGGGAAGCCCACCTTATTTTGAGAACTCTATTTTTAGATAATTATGATATTAATGGGAATAATTTAGAGATACCGGATCTTAGGATCCAATCCCAAATGGGATAATTTCAAAGGTTCATAAAATGAATTGAACCCCATTATGGATGGAGAACTGTTTATGTGAATTGAGGTGCATTCGGATATAGAATATCCTTAACTTAATTAGAATTGAGAGACAACTCATTATTAGAAGCGATATGTGAGCTTCAAGAGAGAAATAGTATAGTGTATACTAAGTGGGGTTAATGTGTGAGCTGTGACGGTTAGTGTATCAAGAGAGTGATATTCTAAAAAATGACATTAAATTTATTGCGCCTAAGAGCGTATAATAAATATGAAAATGATGTTGCAGGTATACCTTATATGATGGTATATCTTTATTATGTGTGATGTATGTATACCTTATATGATGGTATATATGCATGTTAGGCGTGAAACGCCGTGTACTGTTGAGAATTGGGAATACTAATTAATTAAAATTGGATAATGATAAATTGGGTTACATGCATCTTGCATTGAGGGCATAATGAACCTCGAGGATCGATACGGTCAGGAGTAGTGTAACGGGGGGGTTCCTGGCGAGACGTCCCACGCACGAAACGCAGTGCCGTGTTAATAATCGGGAGGAGTTTAGTCCTTAACTCTTGATGCTAATAACTCATATATAATAATTACACACACACACACACACACACACACACACACACACATATATATATATATATATATATATATATATATATATATATTGTTTGCATGCCTAATAAGGGCATCACTAGAATATAATATTCTAGTAAATGAGAATGTTGATGTATTATGATGATGTGGTTATGAGATGGATCATGTAACTTTATATGTTTAACAAATGAACATTATAAAGATAACTATAACTATTACATTAAAGTTAATTTACACAATTTATAGATTATAGGAATAAAAGGTAGATTGGAGATAGGTTAGACGGTTTCACTTACATACTTCAATTGGGTTTAAGTTAGAATCCTCTTACCTAAATTATAATCGGGCATCCATTTGGAGATCACGTGCATACTCTTAGTGCGCGCTTTAGATGAGAGGTGAGTTGAATTATTATGGAGAGTTCGATTCCACCTTAATCATGTAATAATGCATTTATAATTATTATGCATTTTAATACACTTGCTATAAAATGTTTTTTTAACTCTAGATCTTACCCGTTTATATTTTCTCCTCCATGTATATATTGTAATACTTCAGGTGTTCCTCTGCAAGGAAGCCTTTGATGTTCATCCATTCAGGATTCGTGGAGCTGTGGCAATAGCGGACTGTCGCGGTATTTTGCTTTAGTCGATTTCTATCTTTGTATATCTAGATTAGGATTCAGTTGTATATGGAGTTAGTATTCAAGGTGTTGTAGATTAACACTTTTATATTTCATTTCTCCGATTGTATTGTCTGTTACCCGACAACATATTCAGGTATTTCATTTGTTCCTTATATTGCACTCTTGTATAATGATGGAGTTTGCCCTTATCATTCACAATAGTTAGATGTATATTGTTGGTTATGTTGTATTATTAATTTTGCTGTTGTTGTTGTTAAATAAAAGTTTTAAAATTTTTGACAATTCGCTTTTAATAATTTTTGGTAGTTAGCCTTATATTATTTAGTAGTGTCAGTTGATGTTTAGACTGTGCCATCTGAGATACCTAATTAATGTAGTATAGGGATGGCCACCCGTTATTATTTTGAGAGGGTTGTCACAGATGGTATCAGAGCATGAGGTTCTAGTGTCTTTAGGATTTGTGTGCATTATTACGATCTTCCGTAGGCGTTCTTGATATAGAGCCCTACTGCTAGGACGGTTACATTCATACGTCCATATCTTTCTGTGAATCGAAAATATTTGAAAGGCATTCTGATACAATTGTTCTTGTTTCAGATGCCACCGAAGGGAGGTCGTTTAGTTAGGGTAAACAAAGGGCAACCCCAAATGCCTCAAAGGGACATGACTACGGATGATGTTGCCAATATTATGGCAAAAGCAGTAACTACTGCCGTTTCTACGATGGCTCAACAATCTGCCGCTCGAGCAGCCCCACCCCATTTAGGATTGTATTCATGGGAGAGAGTGAAGGAAGATTTTAGTAAGGGGCATCCTCCCGAGTTTGCAGGGGGAGTCGATGCAATGGCTGCAAGTCAATATAAGAATAGTATACAAAGTCAACTTCGTATGGTTGAGTGTAGTGAGGTGCAGAAGCAGTTTTTAGCCACCTTTAAGTTATCGGGTGCAGCTCTTCAATGGTGGGAGTCTGTCACCACATCTGAACAGAGAGATACTTTACCTATAAAATAATTTTGGGAACTTTTTGATCGAAGGTATTTTCTTTCCTCTACTAGGGACATGAAGATTTTTCAGGGTAATAGAACAGTGGAAGAATATGAGGAAGATTTTTCTAGATGGGCAAGGCTAGTACCTGATGAGGTAAATATGGAAGATAAGCGTATATCGAAGTTTAGATTGGAAAATTTGGCAACATTTGATAGAGGGTCCCAGGTTAGCGACTTTCGTCGAGGTAGTGAATGTGGAACTACTAAAGTGTTATGAATATCATCTTCGTTCGCAAGAGGTAAAGAACTTTGGAGATTCGAGTTCGTCAAGTAAGTTTGGCAAAGAGAGTGCTAGTAATGCGAGTGGGCAAAAAGAATTTGTGGGTAAGTGTTTCTGTTGTAAAGAAATAGGTCATAAAAAGAGAGATTGTCCTAAAAGAGGTAAAGGACCACGGTTTGATGAAGTCTTGGAAGTGTAACCCCTACAGCAGATTCGAGGTCGTTTTAGACTGGGGGACTTTGTTTGGGAGCCCATTTATGAGGAAGGGCAATCGGACTAGAGATGGATGATGTAAGATAATTTTCCTATTATAAATAGGATAATTACTAGAATGAGTTTTGGGAATATTGTATGAGAGATATTGATGAATGGGTAATGCTGTAGCCCTATTATGTATGTATTGACCCTAAGGGGAATTTTGAGAAAGTTAGGCTCTTATGCTATTATCTTTTGTAAGACTAGATAATATTAATGCGCTAAAAAAGAGCTATAAACCTTGTGGTAAATGTAAGAATGGTTATGGTGATAAGTAGTAATGATAAAGCTACTTCTTTTATATAGTCATGATAGACTTATATAATTGTTGTATTCTAGATATGGATGTGCCTTATAAATGGCAATATATTGAAATGATGTAAGATGTTGTTTTTGATGAAAGTAAAGATTGTGGATTGATGGGACGCGGGAAAGTTTAGCTCATAATTATGATAATTTTTGTGAGCTACATATTGTTATATATATGATGATTTAAAAGACCTTGTGTTGGAAATAAGGCATTTTATACTATATTATTATATATAAACCGTTTTCAAAATAAACTATTTTCAGAATAAAACTTTTATCGGCCTTCGCCCCTTTCAAAACGATTCTTATAAAATTACAATTTTTCAAACTCTAGTCCAGATTTAACAAACTCTCAATCCCCGACGTCAGCACATAGTAGTGTATTGGGAGGGTTCATTGTTTGGATTTCGCTTTTGCGAGACGTCCCTCGCACGAAAGTGGCGAATGTCAGGAATTGAGAGGAGTTATTTCTTTAGACCATTCAAAAATTTTACTCTATTAAAGCATTAGTATTATGTTTATGGAAATGTGGAACTTGGAGGAAAATAAAGCCTCATTATGATTTCTCTGAGCATAAAGCTCAAATATAAAGGGTGTATGGGTGCCCTAGTTGTGGAAATTGATTTTATAAAACTCAAAATTCACTTGACTTAAAGTAAATTAAAATAAACTCGTCGCGGGTAGTTAGAAGTTTGGAGATAGGATTAGTGAGGATGGGTGCAGTAGAACTAGTTGAGCTTTGGAGAATTAGGCTTAGCAAAAATTTCGAGGACGAAATTTCTATAAGTGGGGAAGTTTGTAACAACCCGAGGTCTTGGAGAGGAGGGTTTATTTATTTTGCGAGAAATAAATAATATTTTATTGGAGAAATAATTAAATTGGCAATTGAGGTCAAAATCTGAAGTTGTTAGAAAGAGTGTCGAATGTCGATTCTGAGGGTACCATAGTGTCCGGAAGCGTCGAGAAAGTCGAAATGACTGTACTTGGGGTCTATTTAGGTTCCGAAATGAAATAGGACCGTTTGACTCGAATTAAAGTCACCGAGTCATTTAAAGTGTGTATTATCATTTAAAGATGTGTATCTTGGGATTTAGGGCTTATTAAGACTACGGGAGATATTTCTCCAAAGATAGAGAGAGAGAGAGAAAGAAAGAAAGAAAGAGAGAAGAAGAAAGGGAAGGAGAAAAGAGAGAGAAAGTGAAAATTTCCGGCCAAATATGCGATCTCAAGGCGGATTCAGACCCTACGAACCCAAGGCAAGTGATTAAACTTGCTAAATAATTGTTGTGTACCAATTATTGCATGATTTGTGGATTGATATTTTAGGTTTTAGGTTTAGTTTAACAAAACCTAACTTTTGGGTATAATCTTAGATTTGATATGTAGATCTTTGATTTGAGGATAGAAATTAGTTTATATGTATTCTAGGATGATTATTGATGATATATATGTGAGTGGGTTGAAGAGATATGTAGAGAAGATGATTAAAATGGATTTTGGGATTTTTGGCTTAGTAAAAAGTAGCCATTTTCGAGGTTTTTGAAGGGCCGAATCGATTCGGCCTCCTACCGAATCAATTCGGAAATATGCAGGTTCCCAGGTCTGAGTGACCAAATCGATTCAGACCCCAGCCGAATCAATTCGGACTGAGACAGAATCCCAGGTCTGATGACCCGAATCGATTCTCCTTCCTGGCTGAATCGATTCGCTGGGCCGAATCGATTCGGAATTGGCCCAAATTGATTCGAAAATAGGGTTTTTGGGGGATTGTTTTTCTAAGAAGAATTTCATCCCGTTTTGTTCGAGGTTATCGACTGGGGATCTCTATAGGAGATATTTGGAGTATGTTTTGGAGACTTTTAGCGAGTTTCCCTTATAAGAAATTTTGGAGTCGTATTGACTAAATTTGAGGAATACCGATTAAGATATTTTGGTATGTTCTAAGTGGGGAAGCCCACCTTGTTTTGAGAACTCTATTTGGAGATAATTATGATATTAATGGGAATAATTTAGAGATACCGGATCTTAGGATCCAATCCCAAATGGGATAATTTCAAAGGTTCATAAAATGAATTGAACCCCATTATGGATGGAGAACTGTTTATGTGAATTGAGGTGCATTCGGATATAGAATATCCTTAACTTAATTAGAATTGAGAGACAACTCATTATTAGAAGCGATATGTGAGCTTCAAGAGAGAAATAGTATAGTGTATACTAAGTGGGGTTAATGTGTGAGCTGTGACGGTTAGTGTATCAAGAGAGTGATATACTAAAAAATGACATTAAATTTATTGCGCCTAAGCGTATAATAAATATGAAAATGATGTTGCAGTTATACCTTATATAATGGTATATCTTTATTATGTGTGATGTACGTATACCTTATATGATGGTATATATGCATGTTAGGCATACCCTCTCCTTGCTATCATTGGGAAGTTTCGTGCGTAGAGGGTGAGCATCCTGGCTCAAAGAGCAGGGTTTGGATATTCCCCAGGTCATAGTCGTCCATGGTGGTCAGCAAATGATATATATATATATATATATATATATATATATATATATATAAATTTATTTATTTTTAGGGTCAGAGGTCGTGGGTATGTGTCGCTCTCACTTGCCGGTTAGGAGCTATGACCGCTTCTCGGGACGTCGTGTGTGTGAGTTGATCACGAGGTGGGTGTCGTGGAAGCCCACCAGGTGGCCCCAGTTTGCTATGTATATGGGCTGCTGGAAGATGATAGCATGTGAGCCTGCGTCCTTCGAGTTATAGCTCAGTTGGATGGTTATTATTGCTTGTGCTTGTACTTGGGTATCGAGGGCATAATGGACCTCAAGGACTGACATTGCCAGGATTAGTGTATCGGGGGGGTGGGGGGGGGGGGTTCCTTTTTTGGATTTCGCTTCGACGAGACGTCCCACGCACGAACCGCAGTGTAATGTTGGAAATTGGGGATAAGTTAGTCCTTAATGCTCATAATTATTTATATATACCACCTATCCCGACAATCGACAGTGCCGTGAGTAGTGTAACGGGGGGGGGGGGGGGGGGGGTCCTTGTTTGGATTTCGCTTCGACGAGACTTCCCATGCATGAAACGCCGTGTACTGTTGAGAATTGGGAATATTAATTAATTAAAATTGGATAATGATAAATTGGGTTACATGCATCTTGCATTGAGGGCATAATGAACCTCGAGGATCGATACGGTCAGGAGTAGTGTAATGGGGGGGGGGGGGGGGGTTCCTTGTTTGGATTTCGCCTCGGCGATACGTCCCACGCACGAAACACAGTGTCGTGTTAAGAATCGGGAGGAGTTTAGTCCTTAACTCTTGATGCTAATAACTCATATATAATAATTACATATATATATATATATATATATATATATATATATATATATATATATATATTGTTTACATGCCTAATAAGGGCATCACTAGAATATAATATTCTAGTAAATGAGAATGTTGATGTATTGTGATGATGTGGTTATGAGATGGATCATGTAACTTTATATGTTTAACAAATGAACATTATAAAGATAACTATAACTATTACATTAAAGTTAATTTACACAATTTATAGATTATAGGAATAAAAGGTAGATTGGAGATAGGTTAGACGGTTTCACTTACATACTTCAATTGGGTTTAAGTTAGAATCCTCTTACCTAAATTAGAATCGGGCATCCATTTAGACATCACGTGCATACGCTTAGTGCGCGCTTTAGATGAGAGGTGAGTTGAATTATTATGGAGAGTTTGATTCCACCTTAATCATGTAATAATGCATTTATAATTATTATGCATTTTAATACACTTGCTATAAAATGTTTTTCAACTCGGGCTCTGACCCGTTTATATTTTCTCCTCCATGTATATATTGTACTACTTCAAGTGTTCCTCCGCAAGGACGCCTTTGATGTTCATCCATTCAGGATTCGTGGAGCTGTGGCAATAGCGGACCGTCGCAGCATTTTGCTTTAGTCGATTCCTATCTTTGTATATCTAGATTAGGATTCAGTTGTATATGGAGTTAGTATTCAAGGTGTTGTATATTAACACTTTTATATTTCATTTCTCCGATTGTATTGTCTGTTACCCGACAACATATTCGGGTATTTCGTTTGTTCTTTGTATTGCACTTTTGTATAATGATGGAGTTTACAGTTTTCATTCACAATAGTTAGATGTATATTGTTGGTTATGTTGTATTATTGGTTTTGTTGTTGTTGTTAAATAAAAGTTTTAAATTTTTTGACAATTCTCTTTTAATGATTTCTGGTAGTTAGCCTTATATTATTTAGTAGTGTCAGTTGATGTTGAGACTGTGCCATCTGAGATACCTAATTAATGTAGTATAGGGCTGGCCACCTGTTATTATTTTGAGCGGGTTGTCACATGGATTAAGATAAGGATGATGATGATGATGATTCTAAGTATTCAATAATCGCTTGGTGAATTTTAGTTTTTCATAAATCGATTTTCACCAAAATCTTATATATTTCTTGATTCTCAAATTAACTTGTTTGATAATATACTGGACTATAAAAAAAATCTACTTATCACGTTTACTAGTAAAATAAAAAACTTATAAGTTAATAAAGGGGTTATCACAATCCAAAATATATATCTCACAGGAGAACTCCTCCATAGCATAATCTCGAATATATTTAGATAATGATTTCCCAACTTACTGGGCTTATTGACCCATTAAATTGAATCTTACCCATCGATAAATCAAAGCAATGACCAAGTGAATATTATGATCCTCATATCCCTCGAGAGTAAGAATATATGTACCTTTTGCGAACCGTGATATTGTGTATGTATAATCTAGTAAGCACCCACACTTAAATATCGTCGTTGGTCATGTTCCCCACATTTCTAATATACCGGTACAATCTTCCTTTAACTATAAGACAACGTTGCATACCGTTATACAAGTTTCCAATAGTCAAGGTAAACTACTAAAATTGTACACACAACTTTAATGATAAGATGTCAATAACATATCTAGACCGTGAACAATTGAATCATATTAAATTTTTTTTTATCTTTCGTGAACTCATTATAATTCCTTTTATGTATAATTGACCTACATATACAATATATTAATAAAAAAAATAAGTCAATCCCAGAACAATAATTCTTATTTCAAATGAGTAAAGACAATATTTTATTAATAAATGATAAATTTCATAAATATGATTTTAAAAATAAAATCCGAACAATCTCCCACTTTGTCTTTAAATCCATGTGGCCATACGTATAACTACCAAGTCATCCATGTGACACTAGATAGTCCTAGATAGAAAATGATTAACTAGGTTGTTATCTAATGTAATATTGGTTAAAATCTTATCAGTTCTCTTATTCGATCCCCCAAACTAAGTGATAACTATGCTTAATGTTCTTAGCGCTTTTATGGGCTTTAGGTTTTCTCAAACTTGTAATTGCAACGCTATTATCACATATAGTGCAATGGTCGATTGCCCTAATGGAACATAACCCAAGTCACTTAGGATGTTCCTTATCTATATATCCTTCTTAGTTGCCTCTGAAGATGCAAAACTTTCAGATACCTGGGTGGAAATAATTAATAATTACATGATATTACTCTAACTAATGGCTTCACCTCATATTTGTCACACCCTGCTTTTTGGTATGAATGTACAGGAGAGTATACATAAAGAAATGAACAAAATTTCAGGCTTAAAACATAACTTTATTTATTACAACGTCACACATAGTGTATTACCACCACAGGGATAAATTACATCTTATTATCAACACGAAATATAAAGTAGATAATAGTGAAGCGCCACTACTTCCATACATCTGGTTTAGTCTCCGTATAAACAGTTACATACACAAACAGATGACTTGTGTGTGTCACAAAAGGGGAAAATAGACTATCCACTTTTTGCTGGGACATCTGGAGGAAAAAGAAATTAGCACAAATATGCTAAGCGGGTTCTATCAATTTTATAATAATTATCTATATAGATGGAGGGGGAGTGTGTATAGAATTCAAATGTCTGTATACTTAAATGAGAAATTCAAAGAGTTTTAAAATTGATAATCCGATACTTATCAAATTTCAAAGTGGGTATAGAAATAAATAAACCATCAGTAAAACCATCTATTAAATAACCCAAAACCTTTGAAAAAATAAGGGGCTAGACAAACAATTAAAGTGGCACTCATACATATGTAGATAAACTCCGGGATCTCAATCATCTGAGACCATAGGCCAAGTAGAAAATGTCGTGGAATAACATGGAAGTCTACTTCCAAGTTAATACTTATGCTTTTAAAATAATGCACAAAGGTGTAAGGTAAATTTAATCTTTACAACGAATTGTCATGATATCAATTACTAGATGAAAAGGGTTCAAATTGTTGCAATTGATCATAATTATAACAATCAATGATATAGTAATATATGAGTATGATAATATTCGCACATACTTGGAATCAAATAGGGATATAAAGGTATGATATCAACAACAGTTAAACCGGTACGCAAAAGTTTACTATTAAAGAGTTAAAATGCCTACTTGTACGGATATTTGAACAACATATAGAAGATCAAAAGAGGACGTTGGGAGAATATGGTACTTTATTATTCATATACACATGTTTGTGTGAATAAGTATCGTTGGAAATGAGGTTGATTTTGGTCACCTTATACTAAAAACTGTGTATATTAAAGTTTAAGGGGTTAAATTGTAATTTATTTAAGGAATTTAAAATCTTAGGTTTAGAGTTAAATTAAAAACTTGGTGTAGAAGACTTTTGGACTCAAAATAAATCAAGGTATTTATAAAAAAAATTGGGGTTAAAATTCGTAACTCGAAAAAGTTAGGAGGGTCAATTTACAATTAAGGGAAAATATTTCAAACCTAAAACCCTATTTTTTTTTTATAAATTTGGCTAGGTTTGACCAAACACAGTCTTACCTTATACCGTTTTGACCAGACAAATAAAATAAAAATATCTAAAAAATTCAGAATTTTTCGATTAGCCACGCGCTTGGTCAATGATTCTTGTTGAAAAGTTCATCTTCAACCTCTCGATAGTTGACCTAGGAATTGAAAAACTTTGACCTGAAATAACTCCTGATTTCCTAAACCATTTAAGATGATTGTTCTGTGACACCCCGCCTAATTAAACATTGGGTGATCATTCATTTATTAAATTAAAACAGGTTTCTCATCGGGTTCATTCTTAGCATCACTGTCGAAAACTTTTTAATTACTTACAACCTAAATGAAAAATTATGCGATTGGCAAATTTTAACTTCAATTAGACATACAAAAACATGCGGAACAATATATAAATCAAATACCAACATAAGAGTCTGAATATAACATCTAAGATCAAACAAAGTCTTGCCGAATATCCCGTTGGCCAAAAACAAAACAATAACAAACTCCAAAAATGAAAGTATTGAGGGACAACATGTCTGTACTGAAATCTGAAATCCTACACTAGATCAGAAAGTGAAAGAGTCCTCTAATCAAAGCCCTGCAACATCCACCTATGCTGCAGCTACGAAGTCCCTGAAATGAAGTCACGCTTAGCGTCCTTGTGACTGGACACCTAAAAGGTTTTGAAAATATTTTACATAGCAAGAGTTAGTAATCAAATCATTTTGATAATATTTAGCAAGAAATTTATTGTAGTAAAAATCAATTATTGATTACACATGTTAGGTTTACGCACACTCCCTTGAGTTTCCTCACCCCTCATCTATAGTGCATGCCTAGCATTCCATACTAGCCTATTTAGCTACACTACCCAAGCTATTTGGACTATATTAGTCGTCTGAACTTACCTACACGTCTAATTTATGTGACAACCCGCCTACTAAAATAAGAGGTGGCCATCCCGATACCCTAATAATCACATGAATCATAGATGGTCTATTCTTAGCATCACTCTCGTTAAAATAATAGTACGAGGTAACCACCAATTATTTTAGAAAACGGACTGTCAAATTAAATTTGTGCAGTAAAATAAAAGCACTTAGACAATCCAATTTACAAAGATGGTGGATACCAAAAATGAAAGGGTAATAATTGTAACAACCCGTCCTTTTGGAGACAATTAAATTCCATACGTGGATATAAATTGACAATTTGGAGAATTTCTCGAAATAGTAATTTTTGGGATTTTTGAGGATTAAATGATTTTCGAAGGATGTTGTGATTATTTTTGGGACTATATATGTCGAAGTATTTTAATTATATGTCTCCATGGAGTGAAGTGACAGAAAGGTCAGATTTTAATTGGAAAACTCGCATTTAATTTTAAGGGTTAGAATAGTAATTTGCGGTCAAGTACCTCGAATGGGAATTTCAACTGCGCCATGAGTCTCGGAATGTCCGAGATAGTCGGAAAAGAGTGTCCGATTGTCGAAATTGAGTTTCAGGGAATTTTAGAGTTAAACGGGCTCGTAATTGAGTAAACGAGTCGTTTTTGGGGTATTAAGGGATTAAACCCTTTTTCTCCTTATAAAAGGAGGAAGAGTGGGAGAAAAAGAGAAAGAAAGAAGAGAAAAGAGAGAGAAGAGAGAGAGGAGGAAGAAAAGGGGGAGATTCCGGCCAGCCTCCGCGGGATTCGGCTCGAGGACGTCGAATTTTATTCACGAGGCAAGTGTTTACTAGCTTTATTTCCCTTTTTGCATAAATATATCATACCTTAGTTTGGTATAAACAAACCCTAAAGATTTTGGGTTGGGGTTTCGTGGATAAAACGGGTTTTTGGGAGTTAAAACAATTAAACCCCCATAATATTTCAATTTGTGGAACTTAGGTTTTAATCGAAATTAATTGATGGTATAGGGTTCTAGGATGTTTAGAACCCTTAATATATGTGTATTTGTAGTTTGTTGAGGTTGTAGGACGTTGGGTGAGGTGAAAAAAGCTTGGGAGAAGCTTTAATGGCCGAAACCGTCTCGGAGAAGACGATGAACAGTGGCCAGCGTGCTTACCGAATCGATTGGTCCTAGAGGCGAATCGATTCGGCTCTTGGTCAAAAAATAAAAATTGTAGATGTTTTCGATGCGGTCGCATGGGCTCTAACCGCGTATTTTTCTGATTTGTTTTGGATTTATAGGGATTTTTCTACGAAAAGCTATCCGAGATTGAAATCATTAGTTATAACTTATTGGAGATAAATATTACGGGTTCTCAAAAGGGTTGTTAGGACCTCTAAAGAATTTGAGGAGATATTAAAACTTTGGGTTTGTAGTAATAAATCCTAGTTATGATTTAAACAGAGATTGGATTGAATTTTGGGTATTTTGGAGATTGAAAAATTGCCCAAACAGTGCCCCTCGAACAGGCCGAATCGATTCGGGTCTAGGCCGAATCGATTTGCCTAAGGGGATCTGTGTTTCTGTAGTGGGCCGAATCGATTCGGATTTACACCGAATTGATTCGCCATTAAAGACCTATTTGCATAACACTTTCTGAATCGATTCGGTTTGGGGGCCGAATCGATTCGCCCACCCGAATCGATTCGCATTTGGGGCGAATCGATTCGCTTTGGTCAGAATTGCCAGTTTTCTCCCCTTAAGAGTATGGGGAGTTAAATTATAATTTGGGGTTTTATACGGGGGTTCCTAGTTATGAATTCAGGACTCCTAAATGATGGTTTTGAGGGTTAATAAACCTTTAGATGAAAGAGAATGCCTTGGATTGGTGTAGGGAAAATCCTATGAGGTGATTAGGATGAAATTGAGAATATAGATATATATATATATATATATATTCAATTAGTGTAAAGTGGTATAATTCGAGATATCCTATAAATCCGTAGAGGGTATTGAGGTATTTATTACTTATCAAAGTGAGGAAATACTTGGGTTTAGTATCATGCGTATATGACTACATGATTATGATTCTCTGAGAGAATCTTTGGGATTATTGGTCATCGCTAGATGAGATTGGCAATTATGGCCATTTATATATTCAGGGAGGAATATATGGTATATGTATATACTATGTGATTAAAGTATATATATGATATGATGTTAATGATTTTGAAAATAAAATATGAATATTTTCAAAATGGGAAAAAGGTAAATGATTTTCATAATTAATAAAATTATGGTTACACACCTCCCTAAATCTCTATCATAAGGGAAGTTGTGTGCGTTATGGTGATGCCCCCTGGCTAATGAATGCAGGGTGGCTATAGTCCTATAGGCCATATGGGCGATTATTTGTACTGCGTTGGTTAGGTGATTATGGGTGTGGTCATGACTATCCCGCAGGCATATGGTCGCTTCCCGATGTTGGTAGGTTTCTAGGTTGTCTTGTATAGATAGGCCCTGGAAGATGATAGCCATTTAGGGGCGCGTCCAGTGGGGAAACCCGGAGGGGCGGTCTTAGTTTTATTAAAGCAATTTATGATAATAAATTGGCTTTATATTTACATTTCCCGAGTATAAAAAGGGAAATGGGATAAAGGTTTGGCTTCGGTAACACGCCCGGATGGAAGAAGGGATGTGGAAGCATATGATTGATCAAAGATTTTTTATGATAATGAAAATGGCTGTGAATACATTTCCTGAGTGTAAAAAGGGAAATGGGATGATATAAACGGAAAAGTATTTTTATGATAATAAAACTGGCTTTTAAAAAGTATATGATTGGTTAAAGCAATTCATGATAATGAATTGTCTTTTATATTTACATTTCCTGAGTATAAAAAGGGAAATGGGAAGTTTTGAGAAAATGAAAAGTATTGATAAATACATGATATATGAACTCTCAGTCCGGGAGATAGATCCGGATGTTTATGGTAAGATGAATATATATGGATGAATCGAGTACCGAGGGTCAAATGGATCCTGACGATCGACCTTGCCGCGTAGTAGTGTATCGGGGGGTTCCTTGTTTGGATTTCTCTTTGCGAGACACCCCACGCACGAATATGGCAAAGTGTTCAAACTGGGGAGAAGTTTTATCCTTAGTTCTCTAATATTATAAATTCTTATGGTATATATATTTATATATATCTTTCTGTACTGAGGGACTAGCGGATCTCGACGATCGACCGTGCCGCATAATAGTGTATCGGGGGGGGGGGGGGTTCCTTGTTTGGATTTCGCTTTGCGAGACACCCCACACACGAACATGGCATAGCGTTGAGACTGGGGTGAAGTTTAGCCCTTAGTACATTACTTGGACTATCTAGGGTTGATAGTGGTTGAGTGATAGAGTAGTTTAGCAGGGTAGCTTGACCAGGATGTTTAGAGGGATGAGCTAGGAGTGCACTGTTAGTGGAGAGGTGAGGGGTATCTCATGGTAATGCGATACCAAACTTAAATATGAGATAAAACATTTTTTCAAAAAAAAATAAGGCATTTATGCACTTACTAAACTCGGGCTCTGACCCGTTTATCTACTTTTCGTTTCTTTCTATATTATATATATATTTAGGTTTCCAAACACAAGGACGCCTAGATGGCACTTCTTTCTGGTAGACGTCAACTGTAGCAGCTGTGGATGCGTGCAGGTTTTTGATAGCCGCTTCCATTCTTGTACTCTAGATAGGAGGTACTGTATAAATATTCGGGCCAATGGTCCAATTGCATTTATTTATTCTTTTAGAGCATCATTCGATATGGTTGTATAATTTGAACCGAGTGTTCGGTTATTTTTTTCATTTCATTTTCCTTTCAGTTTCATTTACGCATAAACTGTGTGTATGTTTTATTTATAATTGTTTAAAAATAGTAGTTAAGTAAAAGTTTTTTGACGCCAGGCTAATAGGTTATTACTAATTAAATGGATTTTTCACAGTGCTTCTAAGAATGATCCATATGAGACTCCTGTTTTAATTTAATATTGGAGTGATCGCCCAGTATCTTATTAGGCGGGGTGTCACAATAATCTACCAAAATGCATAAAGTAATAACCGAATAAGTTGTCGGTTAACAAAATAATACAAATAGGTTACACCGAGTATTACAGCTAAATATTACATTATAATAAATGAGTACAAAGAATGGGCAACACGCCCGAATAAATAAACTGAACAAAGCTAGGGTACAATGGATAGAAGCATCTATAACGAATATCCTACAACATCCGTGTAACACCCCTCATTTTCATGCATTAAATATTTAATTAATTCGGGAATTCAAAATTACTTGTGAATCGTAATTTAATTGAATTAATTAGGAAAATATTATTTAAATATTAATCGAGGAATAAATGGTTAATATTTACGAGAAGTTATTTACTAAGTGAATAGTAATTATTTATTTAAGTCATTTCGAGTATTAATGACAGGGTAGGCACTTATCTCAACCGGGAGTCGGTATAGACTAAAGGGGTGAGGGGATAAACACTTTTATAAATTAATTCGGATGCCAATTCTGAGTGTACGGTTGAGTTCGGATGGGCCGAGATAGTCGGAAAAGTATACCCGGGGGTAGTAAACGGGTCACGGGGCGTTTTTAGACATAGCCGGGCCCACACGGGGGCATTTGGGTCACTTGGGCTTGGCCCATTAGGCAAAAAACGGGATTTAGGTAAATTAAGGAATTTGGAGGAATGATATAACGGCTGATAGAGTTTTAGAAAAAGGCTAATTGGATTAAAGAACCCTAATAGCAGTTAAAGGCAATTTTGGGGATCATTAGAGAGCCAACAAGGATCATCTTCAACCTTGGAATTCATCTCCGAATCAGATACTACGAAACCTAAGGCAAGTGGATAACTTGCAATAGTATTAAATCTGTGTTGAAATTCATATTCATGTGATGTGTTTGATCAAAAATTCTTTTTGGGTGTTCATGGCATAAATATGAGGTTTTGAAAAGTGATAATCTGATTTACGAATTTTAATGAAAATTCTGATAGAAATCTGATATTATGAACTAATACATATCTGGTAGGATGATATCTGGATAATTAGAAACGAATTTGGTGAAGGGATTTTGGATGTAAATGGGTTAAGGGTTAAAGATGAATTTTTTCTCCAAATCCAGAAACTGTAGTTAATGGACGAATTAATGATGTTGGTGGACATTCTGGAGGTCCCTAATAAGGTTTCTAACATGTATTAATGCTAAGAGGGATGGAGGTTACCGGTAGAAGGAATTAGGGTTTGAGAATTTCCGTCCATGGCTGATTCTGTCTTCGCGAAGAAGACGAAGACTTGTTCGATCGATCGATCGAAAGTCTGGGGTCGATCGATCGAAGGTCGGCAGATTTCGGCAATTCTGCCCAGTTATGTGTAAAAAAAAATTTATATAATAAATCCTTATGTAATTAATTATGGGAAAAATTAATACATGAGTCTAAACCTAATTAATAATGAGTAAAGTTAATTAGGATTTGAGGAAATTTTTGGGTGAGACGTCATGATTTTAAATTCGAGAGTCGGGAATTTAGACTCGAGTCAGGTTATTTCAGGCTACGAGAGTAAGTCCAAATTTATGGTGGGGGCGACACCAAAGGTAACTAAATTAATTAATGTGAAAATTAATTAATAATTAGGATTGGACCATAAAATCCTAATAAATTAAATAGGCTGGTGTTACGGGTTTAGTACATGGTGTAGCCGGGATGTTTTATTTTTATATATATATAGAGTGTGTGATAGTATATATATATATAAATATAGTGTGTGTGCATTAATATCAGAGATTGAATATTACTATTATATACTCTAGTGCTATAGGGGGAGGTTACGCGTAGTGGATGAATCCCCTAGCTTGAGGAGTAGGGCGAGTATAATCCCAGGTCATATTGTCCGTTATATGGGTGAGGGGCATCTCACTTTCAGGCAAGGAATATGACCGCCTCCAATTCGTATGTTAAACTAAGTTAGTGAGTGAATCTAACTTGGATAACTAGGTTGCGTGAATACACCTAGTGAGATAGAACTTGGGAAAACTTATATTTTGTGAGTATTCTTACTCGGTCGAAAGTTTGTATTAAATGTTATTTCAGTATGTTGGTGAATACTGTAATATGATTAAATATATAATTAGGTAAATAATTATATAGGGGATAATTAATACATAGTGAAAAATGTATTAGGTGTATAACCGGTGTGAATTTTACATGAAATTAAAAAGGAGTAATGATTCAATTAAGTTGATGTTTATAATAATTTAAAAATCATGAATTAAGGCATACTCGGTTAGAGTAGGTAACATTCAAAGTTTAAAAATAAGCATTGGGTCAGGAGCGTAGAACCTAGTAATTTAAATGGAAGCGTTAGTAGTTCACATTAGAGGAGGGGTGAGGTAGTCCTCAAGAGAGTGCGGCACTAACTAAAATATGAAGAGCATGCATATTTATTATTACTGCAAGTTAATCATTTGTTAAATGTTTTCAAATGTTTTTGAGTACTAACCCTTGCTATAAAAAGTTTTAAAACCTTTTAGGTGTCTAACCACAAGGGCGCCAAGCTTGACTCTATTCCAGGTATCCTTTTCTACAACACATGTGGATGTTGCGGGGTTTTGCTAGACGCCTCCTTCTTCCATTCTTGTAGGGACTCTCTAGTAGTTATCTGAGCTTGTCGCTCACAGTTCTTTTATCTGTAGTAGACTTGTTAGATGTTTTATGATATTTACTTGTATTGGATATTTGGACCGATGGTTTATTCGGTTAGGTGTTTTAATTGTGGATGGTTACTTTAATTAACTGTGATTGTGTATTGTTGTATGTTCCGCCTGAATTTTATTTTAATAAAATTGAAAGATAAAAATTGGCACCAGTCTACTTTTCTCACTTAGGTGGTTAGTAATTTAAAAAGAATACAGTGATGCTAAGAATGGACCAACTGAGAAACCTTTTCTAACTTGATTTAGGACTGATCACCTAGGATTAATTAGGCGGGGTGTCACAGATGGTATCAGAGCATCAGGTTCTAGTGTCCTTAGGATCTGTGCAGCTTTCTACATTTCAGTGTAACACTCGTTGTTATAGAGCCCTATTATTAGAACTGTTGATTCATTTTTTCACTTGTGAGATATCGTATTTCTGCTGTGTATATTTTGTGTAAATTGTGTACTTATAAAATTCAATCTATTTCAGATACCACCGAGGAGACTGAGAGCCGAGAGGGCTGAGGCTAGGGATGAAATCAGGGAGGCTCATCAGGAGCCACAGGTACCGCTACCCCCACCCGAGTTGATTTCCACTACTCAGGTGGCAGTGATAGTGGCCCAGGCGGTCGAAACAGCAATGAGAGCTATGGCAGCTCACTTTCCACAGCCCCAGGCACCGGCTCCAGTGGCACCAGCAGTTCAGGGTCCAGTGGGGCCACCATCTTGGCAGAGAGTTAGGGAGACCTTTCAGAAGGGTCACCCACCTGAGTTCCGGGGTAGTACAGATGTGACAGAGGCTTGTGACTGGAAGAAGAACATTCAGCGCCATCTGCGCATGCTAGAGTGTACAAAGGTACAAAAGCAGATGCTTGCTACCTTTCGTCTATCAGGGGCTGCCTTACAGTGGTGGGAGTCAGTTACCACCGCCGGGGAGCGAGACTTGATGCCGATAGCAGAGTTTTGGGTGCGGTTCGATCGCAAATACTTTCCACCAGCAGTAGAGATTGAGATGAGGAAGAAATTCAGTGATTTAGTTTAGGGTGACCGATCAGTGGCAGACTACGAGGAAGAGTTCACCCGTTTGGCAAACTTTGTGCCAAATGAGGGGAGCGATGAGGTGCGGAAGAAATCGAGGTTTATGGACGGTTTAGCCTGGAGGATCAGGCAACACTTGATTGGGAATCCGGCGTTAGTGACGTATACAGACGTCGTTAATGCCACACTTGTACATTGCCAGGACCATCGCTTCCATGCAAAGGGGAGCAAGCGAACAGGGGAGCCGAGCCAACAGGGCAAGGCTGTTATTAGTAGTGACACTAGTGGTGATCAGCAGCAGGCAAGTAGTCAGCAAGGGAATCAGGCTAAGAAGTTTAAGCCTGGTGGTTTCCGACAGGGAGGACAAGGGGTCAGACAGGGGCAGCCGGGACCGAATCATCAACAGCAGGTTCCTCAGGGCCGTCAGGGCCAAGGTAACAATGGGGGAGGCCAGCAGGGCCAGGGCCAACAGGGCCAACGACAAGGGGATGGTCAGAGACAATGTTTTGTGTGTGGCCAGCCAGGACATTTCAAGAGGGAATGCCCACAGAGGGGCAAAGGCCCACAGCAGGAGGCCCAACAGGGGCAACGAGTGCAATTACCACCAGCAGCACCAGCCCCACCCGCCCCACCTCAGCAGGGGTAGATGTACTACAGACTTGTGTATAACGTCCGGGATGTTCCTAATCCCCCGACGCAGGAAGCACCGCCACCAGTTGAGGGTATGTTTCTCATTCATGGTTATGAGGGTAGTATTCTCTTTGATACAGGAGCATCACATTCATTCATTAAATTAAATTTTGCTAAATGGGCCGGACTACTAGAGATCGTGGGAGGTCTTCGGATGTGTGTAGAGTCGCCAGTTGGCAACGGGGCCACGATTCACTCGATTTGTCGGGGTGTGGACTTTTTAATTGGGAGAATTAGTTTAGCAGCGGACCTACTAGTGTTAGATATGGAGGGGTACGATGTCATCTTGGGTATGGATTGGTTGGCAGGTTATCGGGCGACGGTGGATTGCTACGAAAGGACTATCGTGTTCTCCATTCCAGGGCAGGAGATGTTCTTAATAGCAATGCCACTACCCGAGGGAGGGTCACGTACGCACTTGTATTACATTGAGGAGGAAAGCTCATAGGAGGTGGCTATTCCGCTGGATTCAATCCCAGTGGTGAGAGACTTTGAGGATGTGTTCCAGGAGATAGCAGGGTTGCCACCTAGTAGGGAAATCGAATTTGTGATCGATTTAGCACCGGGGATGAGGCCAATTGCTCGGGCCCCATACCGTATGGCCCCTTCGGAGATGCGTGAGCTGAGGGAGCAGATTCAGCAGCTTCTGGGTCAGGGTTTCATACGACGGAGTACATCATCATGGGGTGCACCGGTGTTATTTATGAAAAAGCGAGATGGCTCACTACGGTTATGCGTGGACTATAGAGAGCTGAATAAGGCCACGATACGGAATAAGTATCCGTTGCCTAGGATTGACGACCTATTTGACCAGTTGAGAGGGGCGTCGTATTTCTCTAAGGTCGACTTAAGGTCAGGATATCATCAATTACGTATCCGCGAGGAAGATGTTCCGAAGACCGCTTTCCTGTCGCGGTATGGGTCTTACGAGTTCAAGATGATGCCATTCGGACTCACCAATGCACCAGCAGTGTTCATGGACCTCATGAACAGAGTATTCAGGGAGTTTCTCGATCAGTTTGTTATCGTGTTCATTGATGACATCCTGATCTACTCGCGTACCGAGGAGGAGCACGCAGATCACCTACGTATAGTGTTACAGACATTACGGGATCACCAACTCTATGCCAAATTCGGTAAGTGTGGATTTTAGCTACGGGAGGTCCAGTTCCTTGGCCACGTGGTGTCAGACCGGGATATTGCGGTGGATCCAAGTAAAGTATCGGAGGTGAAGGAGTGGGGACAACCCACGACACCGACAGAAGTGCGCAGTTTTCTGGGGTTGGCCGGTTATTACAAACGGTTCATCAAAGGATTCTCGAAGATTGCGGGCCCTTTGACGAATCTTACCCGAAAAGGGGTACATTTCACTTGGGATGATCACTGTCAATTAGCCTTCGATGAGTTAAAGGACAGGTTGACATCTGCACCCGTACTTGCATTGCCGAAAGGAGGATTAGAGTATCGGGTTTACACTGACGTATCCTTACAGGGAATTGGGGGTGTGCTTCAGCAGGAGGAAAGGGCTATAGCTTATGCGTCCAGGAAGCTAAAGACCCATGAGAATAATTACCCCACTCACGACCTGGAGTTAGCAGCAGTCGTTTTTTCTTTGAGGATATGGAGACATTATCTCCTGGGGGAGCAGTTCACGCTATTCACGGACCACAAAACACTTTAGTATCTCTTCACTCAGAAGGATTTGAATATGAGACAGAGGCGATGGCTAGAATTCATGAAAGACTATCAGTTTGATATTCAGTATCATCCTGGTAAGGATATGTGGTGGCAGATGCATTGAGTCGGAGACCGACTGGGGAAATATCAGAAGTCTAGAAAGCAAAGTGGAGAGAACTTCGATACGAGGATGATGTAGCCAGGGCTTGCATGTCAGCATTATCCATCACACCCGAGATCATTATGCGGGTTGTGGGGGCCCAGGCAGAGGATCAGACTTGCCGGGATAGGGTGATCCAGTTACTAGCTGAGGGAGCAGAGGGTTACTCGATTAGCTCGGAGGGAGGCTTACGCCATAATGGAAGGCTGATTGTGCCAGAGGATGCGGAGTTGAGGCACGCTGTGATGACAGAGTCTCATGGGTCGAGATTCGCGGTACATCCCGGTGGGGATAAGATGTATCAAGATATCAGGAGGCAGTATTGGTGGGCAAGGATGAAACGAGACATAGCAGAATTTGTTTCGAAATGTGCCACGTGTCAGCTTGTGAAAGTTGACCATCAGAGACCATCAGGGATGCTACAGCCACTTGAAATTCCTGTGTGGAAGTGGGAGAGCATCTCTATGGACTTCATTACAGGATTACCGAAATCATAGAAGGGTCACGATTCCATATGGGTTATTGTGGATCAGTTGACCAAGGTGGCCCACTTTCTACCAGTTCGCACAGACTTTGAGATGATGCATTATGCACAACTATTCATAGCAGATATTGTTAAACTGCACGGGGTACCGATTAATATTGTGTCGGATAGGGACAAGATCTTTGTGGCCCATTTTTGGCAGAGTTTTCAGGAGGCCATGGGCATGGAGTTACGTTTGAGTACAGCCTATCACCCACAGACTGCCGGGCAGACCGAGAGAGTCAATCAAATGTTGGAAGATATGCTCAGAATGTGTATACTAGACTTTGGGGGAGGTTGGAAGAAATATCTTCCTCTGGTAGATTTTGCGTATAATAACTCTTACCAATTCACGATCGTCATGGCACCATTCGAGGCATTATACGGGAGACCTTGTCGTTCACCCGCTTGTTGGTTAGAGGTGGGGGACAACAAACTGTTGGGGCCGGAGATTGTACAGGAGACATCTTCCAAGATAGAGCTGATCCGAGGGAGGATTCAGATAGCTCAGGATAGGCAGAAAAGTTACGCTGATGCTTCATGGAGACACGTGGAGTTAGAGGTTGGGGATCAGGTATTAGTCAGGGTGTCCCCCATGAAAGGGGTGATGAGGTTCGGCAAGAAGGGTAAACTAGCACCGAGGTACGTGGGACCTTTCCCTATTATTGAGAGGGTGGGTCCTGTAGCCTACAGGCTAGGATTACCAGAGCATCTTCAGTGGATGCACGATGTGTTCCATGTAGCATCGCTGAAGAAATATCACAGGAGTGAGAGCGACTTCTGGCACATTCCACTCGAAGAAATTGATTTATAGCCATACATCTCATATGAGGAGAGGCTGGTGGCTATCCTAGACCGTAGCGAGCGGAAATTACGATCCAAGGGTGTTCCACTAGTTAGAGTACAGTGGGGTCATCACAACATTGATGAGTCTACCTGGGGGCGGGAGGAGGATATGCGGGAGCAATATCCAGAGCTTTTCAGTACAGGTATGACCTATTTCGGGGACAAAATTCCTTTGTAAGGGGGGGAGTATGTAACACCCCGCATTTTCATGCATTAAATATTTAATTAATTCGGGAATTCAAAATTACTTGTGATTCGTAATTTAATTGAATTAATTAGGAAAATATTATTTAAATATTAATCGAGGAATAAATGGTTAATATTTACGAGAAGTTATTTACTAAGTGAATAGTAATTATTTATTTAAGTCATTTTGAGTATTAATAACAGGGTAGGCACTAATCTCAACCGGGAGTCAATATAGACTAAAGGGGTGAGGGGATAAACATTTTTATAAATTAATTCGGATGCCAATTCTAAGTGTACGGTTGAGTCCGGATGGGCCGAGATAGTCGAAAAAGTGTACCCGGGGGTAGTAAACGGGTCACGGGGCGTTTTTAGACATAGCCGGGCCCACACGGGGGCATTTGGGTCGCTTGGGCTTGGCCCATTAGGCAAAAAACGGGATTTAGGTAAATTAAGGAATTTGGAGGAATGATATAACGGCTGATAGAGTTTTAGAAAAAGGCTAATTGGATTAAAGAACCCTAATAGCAGTTAAAGGCAATTTTGGGGATCATTAGAGAGCCAACAAGGATCATCTTCAACCTTGGAATTCATCTCCGAATCAGACACTACGAAACCTAAGGCAAGTGGATAACTTGCAATAGTATTAAATCTATGTTGAAATTCATATTCATGTGATGTGTTTGATCAAAAATTCGTTTTGGGTGTTCATGGCATAAACATGAGGTTTTGAAAAGTGATAATCTGATTTACGAATTTTAATGAAAATTCTGATAGAAATCTGATATTATGAACTAATACATATCTGGTAGGATGATATCTGGATAATTAGAAATGAATTTGATGAAGGGATTTGGGATGTAAATAGGTTAAGGGTTAAAGATGAATTTTTTCTCCAAATCCGGAAACTGTAGTTAATGGACGAATTAATGATGTTGGTGGACATTTTGGAGGTCCCTAATAAGGTTTCTAACATGTATTAATGCTAAGAGGTCTGGAGGTTACCGGTAGAAGGAATTAGGGTTTGAGAATTTTCGTCCATGGCTGATTCTATCTTCGCGAAGAAGATGAAGACCTGTTCGATCGATCGATTGAAGGTCTGGGGTCGATCGATCGAAGGTCGGCAGATTTCGGCAATTCTGCCCAGTTATGTGTAAAAAAAAATTTATATAATAAATCCTTATGTAATTAATTATGGTAAAAATTAATACATGAGTCTAAACCTAACTAATAATGAGTAAAGTTGATTAGGATTTGAGGAAATTTTTGGGTGATACGTCATGATTTTAAATTCGAGAGTCGGGAATTTAGACTCGAGTCAGGTTATTTCGGGCTACGAGAGTAAGTCCAAATTTATGGTGGGGGCGACACCAAAGGTAACCAAATTAATTAATGTGCAAATTAATTAATAATTAGGGTTGGTCCATAAACTCCTAATAAATTAAATAGGCTGGTGTTACGGGTTTAGTACATGGTGTAGCCGGGAGGTTTTATTTATATATATATATATATATATATATATATATATATATATACGGTGTGTGTTAGTATATATATAGTGTGTGTGTGCATTAATATCAGAGATTGAATATTACTATTATATACTCTAGTGCTATAGGGGGAGGTTACGCGTAGTGGATGAATCCCCTAGCTTGAGGAGTAGGGCGAGTATAATCCCAGGTCATATCGTCCGTTATATGGGTGAGGGGCATCTCACTTTCAGGCAAGGAATATGACCGCCTCCAATTCGTATGTTAAACTAAGTTAGTGAGCGAATCTAACTTGGATAACTAGGTTGCGTGAATACACCTAGTGAGATAGCACTTGGGAAAACTTATATTTTGTGAGTATTCTTACTCTGCCGAAAGTTTGTATTAAATGTTATTTCAGTATGTTTGTGAATACTGTAATATGATTAAATATATAATTAGGTAAATAATTATATAGGGGATAATTAATACATAGTGAAAAATGTATTAGGTGTATAACCGGGGTGAATGTTATATGAAATTAAAAAGGAGTAATGATTCAATTAAGTTGATGTTTATAATAACTTAAAAATCATGAATTAAGGCATACTCGGTTAGAGTAGGTAACATTCAAAGTTTAAAAATAAGCATTGGGTCAGGAGCGTAGAACCTAGTAATTTAAATGGAAGCGTTAGTAGTGCACATTTGAGGAGGGGTGTGGTAGTCCTCAAGAGAGTGCGACACTAACTAAAATATGAAGAGCATGCATATTTATTATTACTGCAAGTTAATCATTTGTTAAATGTTTTGAAATGTTTTTGAGTACTAACCCTTGCTATAAAAAGTTTTAAAACCTTTTAGGTGTCTAACCACAAGGGCGCCAAGCTTGACTCTATTCCAGGTATCCTTTTCTACAGCACATGTGGATGTTGCGGGGTTTTGCTAGACGCCTCCTTCTTCCATTCTTGTAGGGACTCTCTAGTAGTTATCTGAGCTTGTCGCTCACAGTTCTTTTATCTGTAGTAGACTTGTTAGATGTTTTATGATATTTACTTGTATTGGATATTTGGACCGATGGTTTATTCGGTTAGGTGTTTTAATTGTGGATGGTTACTTTAATTAACTGTGATTGTGTATTGTTGTATGTTCCGCCTGAATTTTATTTTAATAAAATTGAAAGATAAAAATTGGCACCAGTCTACTTTTCTCACTTAGGTGGTTAGTAATTTAAAAAGAATACAGTGATGCTAAGAATGGACCAACTGAGAAACCTTTTCTAACTTGATTTAGGACTGATCACCTAGGATTAATTAGGCGGGGTGTCACAGATGGTATCAGAGCATCAGGTTCTAGTGTCCTTAGGATCTGTGCAGCTTTCTACATTTCAGTGTAACACTCGTTGTTATAGAGCCCTATTATTAGAACTGTTGATTCATTTTTTCACTTGTGAGATATCGTATTTCTGCTGTGTATATTTTGTGTAAATTGTGTACTTATACAATTCAATCTATTTCAGATACCACCGAGGAGACTGAGAGCCGAGAGGGCTGAGGCTAGGGATGAAATCAGGGAGGCTCATCAGGAGCCACAGGTACCGCTACCCCCACCCGAGTTGATTTCCACTACTCAGGTGGCAGTGATAGTGGCCCAGGCGGTCGAAACAGCAATGAGAGCTATGGCAGCTCACTTTCCACAGCCCCAGGCACCGGCTCCAGTGGCACCAGCAGTTCAGGGTCCAGTGGGGCCACCATCTTGGCAGAGAGTTAGGGAGACCTTTCAGAAGGGTCACCCACCTGAGTTCCGGGGTAGTACAGATGTGACAGAGGCTTGTGACTGGAAGAAGAACATTCAGCGCCATCTGCGCATGCTAGAGTGTACCAAGGTACAGAAGCAGATGCTTGCTACCTTTCGTCTATCAGGGGCTGCCTTACAGTGGTGGGAGTCAGTTACCACCGCCGGGGAGCGAGACTTGATGCCGATAGCAGAGTTTTGGGTGCGGTTCAATCGCAAATACTTTCCACCAGTAGTAGAGACTGAGATGAGGAAGAAATTCAGTGATTTAGTTTAGGGTGACCGATCAGTGGCAGACTACGAGGAAGAGTTCACCCGTTTGGCAAACTTTGTGCCAAATGAGGGGAGCGATGAGGTGCGGAAGAAATCGAGGTTTATGGACGGTTTAGCCTGGAGGATCAGGCAACACTTGATTGGGAATCCGGCGTTAGTGACGTATACAGACGTCGTTAATGCCACACTTGTACATTGCCAGGACCATCGCTTCCATGCAAAGGGGAGCAAGCGAACAGGGGAGCCGAGCCAACAGGGCAAGGCTGTTATTAGTAGTGACACTAGTGGTGATCAGCAGCAGGCAAGTAGTCAGCAAGGGAATCAGGCTAAGAAGTTTAAGCCTGGTGGTTTCCGACAGGGAGGACAAGGGGTCAGACAGGGGCAGCCGGGACCGAATCATCAACAGCAGGTTCCTCAGGGCCGTCAGGGCCAAGGTAACAATGGGGGAGGCCAGCAGGGCCAGGGCCAACAGGGCCAACGACAAGGGGATGGTCAGAGACAATGTTTTGTGTGTGGCCAGCCAGGACATTTCAAGAGGGAATGCCCACAGAGGGGCAAAGGCCCACAGCAGGAGGCCCAACAGGGGCAACGAGTGCAATTACCACCAGCAGCACCAGCCCCACCCGCCCCACCTCAGCAGGGGTAGATGTACTACAGACTTGTGTATAACGTCCGGGATGTTCCTAATCCCCCGACGCAGGAAGCACCGCCACCAGTTGAGGGTATGTTTCTCATTCATGGTTATGAGGGTAGTATTCTCTTTGATACAGGAGCATCACATTCATTCATTAAATTAAATTTTGCTAAATGGGCCGGACTACTAGAGATCGTGGGAGGTCTTC
This sequence comes from Sambucus nigra, assembly GCA_949130495.1. NCBI lineage: Eukaryota > Viridiplantae > Streptophyta > Magnoliopsida > Dipsacales > Adoxaceae > Sambucus > Sambucus nigra. The sequence continues at coordinate 314,734,543 of OX422215.1, read as the reverse complement.
GGATGTGTGTAGAGTCGCCAGTTGGCAACGGGGCCACGATTCACTCGATTTGTCGGGGTGTGGACTTTTTAATTGGGAGAATTAGTTTAGCAGCGGACCTACTAGTGTTAGATATGGAGGGGTACGATGTCATCTTGGGTATGGATTGGTTGGCAGGTTATCGGGCGACGGTGGATTGCTACGAAAGGACTATCGTGTTCTCCATTCCAGGGCAGGAGATGTTCTTAATAGCAATGCCACTACCCGAGGGAGGGTCACGTACGCACTTGTATTACATTGAGGAGGAAAGCTCATAGGAGGTGGCTATTCCGCTGGATTCAATCCCAGTGGTGAGAGACTTTGAGGATGTGTTCCAGGAGATACCAGGGTTGCCACCTAGTAGGGAAATCGAATTTGTGATCGATTTAGCACCGGGGATGAGGCCAATTGCTCGGGCCCCATACCGTATGGCCCCTTCGGAGATGCGTGAGCTGAGGGAGCAGATTCAGCAGCTTCTGGGTCAGGGTTTCATACGACGGAGTACATCATCATGGGGTGCACCGGTGTTATTTATGAAAAAGCGAGATGGCTCACTACGGTTATGCGTGGACTATAGAGAGCTGAATAAGGCCACGATACGGAATAAGTATCCGTTGCCTAGGATTGACGACCTATTTGACCAGTTGAGAGGGGCGTCGTATTTCTCTAAGGTCGACTTAAGGTCAGGATATCATCAATTACGTATCCGCGAGGAAGATGTTCCGAAGACCGCTTTCCTGTCGCGGTATGGGTCTTACGAGTTCAAGATGATGCCATTCGGACTCACCAATATACCTGCGAGCGATTCATAACCTGCATATACCTGCGAGCGATTCATAACCACACCCGGAACTACACCTCATCGCAAAATAATCACATAATACAATAACCGGTCATATGGCCGAGGACTATATTCACCCTGTATTCACTAGCCAGGGGACTTCACCTCATGCGCGTAACTTCCCTTATGATAGCGATTTAGAGAGGTGTGTATATGCAAATTATCATTTACATAAATCAATTTTCCATTTTGAAAACATTCCCTTTTTACATTCTCAAAACCATTTATACTTAGTCATTAAGTACCAAATTTTAGAATATGCAATTCTTATTCTTAAAGTCATATTTTTATTAATGACCTAAGACCCAAAGTGCCATTATCCTCATGCTAGTCTCCAAGAGTCCAAAACAATACCATAGTCCATCAAAGGTAATTTCTCATAATTATAGTCTCCCCAAAGTCCCAAACATTATCATTCTATGTTCGATAGATTCTAGGTTAACGTCCTATATCAAACGAGATATTAACCCCTATGGACTAACCCTTGGGATAAATACAAATAACCCCATGCTAACCTAAGGTATGTGTCTCCCTAATACAAACCTCTAGGACCCTTTATTACTTCCCAAAGGAAGGTTCCTAAGCATTGAACCTAAAATAAAAGGACTCAAAACAAAGCTAGAAAAATCCCTAAAAAACAGGGCTTCCGAATCGATTCGCCTAGGGCCAAATCGATTCGGTGAGGAAAAACAACTTCCTATCCAAGACCGAATCAATTGATCCTTAACCCGAATCGATTCGGTTTCCCAGACCTGTATCCTTCCCTATAGGCGAATCGTTTCGCTTGGGGAGTGGATCGATTCGGCCTTGCAGAATTGCCCAATTTGGGCTACGGGTTTAAGAACCCAAAATTTCCCAAAACCTCAAATCTTCAATCTCTATCAATATCAACAACAACTAATTCTACCAAAACAATCCTACACAACTTCTAACTCATATTTTCTCCTCAAATCAAATTAAACTACAAGATTAAGGGTTTAAACACCAAAATCATAAAAAAACCATTTATGGTTAAAACTCCAAAAATATAACTATCAATGCAATTTATCCACATTAAATCATGATCTAGAAAGTAAGAAACTTTCCTCAAGTTTGTAGTCTCGGATTCTCCTCCCGAAGCAACGATTTCCAGCTCCAGTCTTCCATTTCTCTCTCTTTTCTCCATTTTGTCCCAACTCTCTCTTCTCTTTCTCTCTCTCTCTCTTGGCTTATAACATAAGAATGAGAAATAAAAGGGGTTTAGAAGACTTAAACGAGCCTTAAACATAAATTCCCCTCTTTAACTGATGATACACCATTAAAATGACTTGTAACTACATAATTGAATCATAACCTGTCAAAAATGCCCGAAACTCAAAAATACAACTTGGCACTTATTTTGACTATCTCGACTATTCCAAAACTAACTGCATCCTCTAAATTGACATCCGGAGTATCGTATAATATTTTATGTCCCAATGTCATGTTAATTCATTAATTATTCTCAAATTTTAATATAAGTCATAACCGTCGCTTAAAGTACAACGACGCAATAAAACACAATATAATGCTATTTACTTTCTCATAACAGTAAATAGACAAAACATGGTAAATATTATCTGTTAAATCACTTAAAATAATATTTACCCCCACTCTCTCTATTTTATAAAATTAGCCCATCCGACAAAATAATATAAAATAGTCACCCCAAAAGTCTGGGTTGTTACACACTTGCCCCCTTATAAGGGAATTTCGCCCTCAAAATTCTGGCATACCATATAACCATATTAATGGAGTACTTTTCTAAACTATCATTCTTTCATCTCTAAAATTTTCTAGGCAGAGTAGTGTCCCCATTGGACTTGGACTAAGGTCGTCACTTTCGCTCTTAGTCTACATTCTTCATGCTCTAACATAGCACCTAATCGTTCCTCATGAACTATCGATCCTATCTTTCAGCAACGGAAGAAAATGCCTACATAACTCGGCACAAGTTGCCTTTCCTTCTGAATCACGTTATACCCTTACTCGGTAATACCTACACTAACACTTGATCTCCTATCTCCAACACTACGTGACTTCTACTCGCGTCAGCGTAGCCCTTGAAAGTATGCGGCTCAATGAACTCAATCATTTAAGAAATTATTCCTGGACCACTCCGAGTCCAAGGAACTCATTGGTCGCTGGTTCCACCCAACGAGCAGGCTAATTACTCAGCCGACAACATAGGGCCACCTACGCTGCCAACTTATAGAAAAACGATCCAAATTATCTTGCGAAAATTCGATTCGTAAAAGCTACTGCCCCCACTCTTCCTTTGAGTCAAACACGCCCATTTGAGGTATGCCTTTCGGCCTTTGGTTAACTTTCTCCATACATTCATCCACTTTCGGGTGGAAGACGGTACCCAATTTCAATTTGGTTCTCCCCACTTCCTGGAAACTTTACCCAAAAATTTGACACGAAAGTCTAGTCTTGGTCCAACACTATTTTGATAGGCACCTTATACAGCTCCATAACTTCACCATAAAGAGCTGGGCGTACTCCTCCAGAAAATAGTCCGCCCATTTTGGCCGAAAAAGTGGTGATTTGGTCAAACGATCAACAATTGTCTCAAATAGGATAATGACCATTACGATGTTGGCAATTGAATGAGAATGTCTGTGGATATACCCTTCCATCTCTACACCGGTACTCTAACACTTACAACGATCCCGTTAATCGCTGGTAATCTACATTCACCAATTGACAAGTGTCGGATTTGGGAGAAAACTCAGTAATTCCCCCTACCTCACACTTCAACACTGACATAAAGACTTTTGCTACAAAGTCCTCTTGGTTAAGCTCATCCCACTTAGCTTTCCATGCCTTCGCTAATCTCCCCCACGGGTTTTGTTCTTGGCGCATCCGCTACCATATTCTCATTCCCTTGGCGAAAGTGAATATCCAATTGATAGTCTTCTATGAACTCCAAACACCAACTATATCGCCCCAACAACATATCGCAACAACTTGTTGCTCGTGAAAAGACTAAATTTCCTGCTAAAAAGGTAGTGCCTCTATTTCTTTAAGGCAAAAACTACCGCTGTGAACTCTAAATCAAGCATGGGATAATGCTTCTCACGGGGCTTAAGATTGTGAGACACAAAACCAATGGCTCCATGCTCCAGCATTCATACTTCCCATTTCTGATAGAGACTCGTTCGTTAATATTGAGAATTCCACTCTCGATGTTGACAACACGAGTGCAGGAGTAAAAGTCAGCTCATCCTTTAAGTCCCCAAAAGTTTGGTTAACTACGTAATGCTCTTTCTAAGAGGGGCCTCATCATCTATGGCCTAGCCTCCCTAATTACTCGAGATCCCGTACTCCTTATTTCTGGGGACCTAATCCTTCTTAGAGTTAACCCACAAACTTACTCGTGGTTAACTCCCTAACACCTTCCTAAAACAACGTCACATGCCCCAAAGGTCTTACATCCTAATAATCCTAAGGTGGATATATTTCCTATTCGAGTCATATAAGTATTATACTAATTATATCCCTAGTGCCCAAGGCCTTTATCAACTTTCGGCATTTGCTCGATTTCATGCGTGGGACGTCTCGCAAAGTGAAATCCAGACAAGGAACCCTCTCGTTACACTACTACCTCGCATCGTCGGTCATCAAGATATAACAGCCTAAGACACATGTTCGGGATCTCTAAAATTCTAATTCGTAACCCTAGTTATACGTTCTACTTCTATGCCCTACCATCTCAGATAATTGAAAATTTAACTAATCGGGCGTTTACTTTATGTAAGGTGTTACTAATGCCCTTTTTTCCAATATATATATACGCACATCTTTAAAAAATGGCCTTCTCATCAAGGCATAACCATAAGTCTCAATCCGACTTTCTTATCTAGATCTCCCTCACATCGATCAGAGGAGAGAACTATTTACCGTGCTTCTATATCGCACATAAACTTTTTATTAGCCCCTTTAATCACTCAATCACGTGATTCTAGGATAAACCCTCCAACCCAGCATTCAACTAACAGAAAAAATAAGAAAATATAACATCTCTCCACTCCCAACGTCATTAAGGTTCATGCGTTGAGTGTCTCGCAAAGAGAAATCCAAACAAGGAACCCCTCCAATACACTACTACTTAACTTTGTTGGCCGTGGAGATAAGGCAACAACATACATGCAAAATAAAGAATAAAATGAAAAATATTCTTGCATACCTTAAACCAACTCTATAAAGTCTAAATCGTGTATCTAGGTGAGATATTATAGAACAACTAGTTCCTTTCTGGAACTACAAATACGATAGCCTCACAATTTATTTGCTTGCTATCGCTCCGACCAAACAAAAATATTTCCACTCGTATAACACATATAATACGATTAGCACAAACCACATATACTTTGAAAATATCATCACTCGCTCTATAACGAGTGAAGGAAAAGTAGAACCTCCCTACTATGGAAGTCATATAGATACACTCTCTATAATAACATTGATACCACCACAAGCTCAATTTACACACCCGAATCTAGGGTTAATACAATACTACTCCATCTTATCATAAATAATGCACCACCCTCAACCAAGGTGGAATTCCCACCAACATTCTTGCCAATCTCCCTGGCCACTACTAATGGTTCCCAGACACAGTATTTTAGTCTTATCTGAACCAAACTACTTCCATTAATGCCCCGACTAGGCATCCTATTCTTGACCTTTATCTCCAATCAACAAGATCAAAACGCGTGGTTCCACATTCCATGTCATAACCGTTTTTCCATCTCTAGCCACCCTGACGATTACTCGCGTAGTTCCCTTAACTTCCTCAGTAAAAGGGAACATGCTAATGGCCTCCCCTGCCTTATTTCAATGAGTCTTCCCCGAATATATTTCCACCAACGGGGTTTCATGAGCACTACTTCTCTATACAAGTTACCAATACCTACTCATGAGCCTATCATTCCACTGAAGGGATCTTTCTTCCTTGTACCTACCTTAGTTCGGTGTACGGTTTCTTTAACCGTGTAACTCTTTATTCACTGTCGGCCTCTGACCGATCCTTGTGTGAATACTTAAAAGTCTACCTTCTCATCATTCCTGAGATTTCAGAGAAACTCATCGCTGAAAACATCTACCAGGTTTCTCTACGAGCAAAACTTCCCGCTTCACCAAAACATGGCGACTACCGCTCCCGCCATTTCAATATTACTCCAATAGGTGAATTTTTTTTCCTCAATTTTTCACATATGGGAATTTCTATACCCCTCTCCAGGCCAAAGCTCCTGGGCCTTATACTTCCACCGAACGAGGTTACACTTCCTCCATCTGGCTTAACTTCAACATGTGACCCTTATCAAGGACTTTTCAACTTAAATATAGCATCGCTAGAAATTACAAGCTTAGTACCACTCTCTACTGGTTGTGGTACTGGAAAAACTATATCTACTGTACTTAGTAGTCGTGGTAGCAATATAAGAGAATGCTACGAAGAGAGCGACCCTCATCCCTAACTACAACTTACAGTTATTAGTAATCCCGTCTCATAACGCCTTCATAACGACCTTCCCTGATGCCCTTAAATATTCATCCTATGAATCTCACACGAACGCGTAAAAGATTTTTTGGGTTCTTACATAATGGCAGGCGAAAGAAATCTCACAAGAGAAATAAATTATCTTACTCCTAAGGCTCTATATCAAATTAAAAGTAACGCTGAAAGCGAAATACGTCCACACAGATTCCTAAGGGAACTAGAACTTGATGCTCTGATACCATCTGTGACAACCCGCCTACTAAAATAAGAGGTGGCCAACCCGATACCCTAATAATCACAGGAATCATAGATGGTCCATTGTTAGCATCACTGTCGTTAAAATAATAGTACGAGATAACCACCAATTATTTTAGAAAACAGACTGTCAAATTAAATTTGTGCAGTAAAATAAAAGCACTTAGACAATCCAATTTACAAAGAAGGTGGATACCAAAAATCAACGGGTAATAATATACCAAAATGCATAAAGTAATAACCAAATAAGATATCGGTTAACAAACTAATACAAACAGGTTACACCGAGTATTACAATTAAATATCACATTATAATAAATGAGTACAAAGCATGGGCAACACACCCGAATAAATAAACTGAACATAGCTACGGTACAATGGATAGAAGCATCTACAACGAATATCCTACAACATCCACAAATTGTTATAGCTCCAGAACAACTGGAAAGGAGAGGTCAATACGGGAGTCCTTGCGGAGGAGCACCTGGACGAACAATGAATTCATGCAAAACAAAGAGATATAGACGGGTCAGGGCCCGATTTGATATGATCACCACGTGAATAAAATGCATGACAGTTATGAATATCTAAACATAAACATAAACTTAACTTTCTCTCGCAATAATTATAAAATTTCTCACCTCTCACTATAAAAGCACAACCTAGCAGAATATCAATGATCATGCTTAATATTCATATATGCATGGGAGAGATCATCTACATTACTCAAGGAGACATCATTTCAACTATTCACAATTCTACATGCATAGTTCCTTTTTCTCTTTAAGAAAATATGTGAATATCATTTCATTTCACAAAATATTTTGCCAATTCAAATTCATCATATAACTTCCCATTTCCCTTCTTACATCCAGGAAATGTATTTAAAGCAACTTTATTATCATAAAATGCTTTAAAATCAATAATGTCCCACATTATTATGAATAGTTATATTTCATATCATATAACGATTCTAAGACCGCCCGTCCGAGTTTCCCCACTGTGCGCGCCCCTAAATGGCTATCATCTTCCAAGGCCTATCAAATAAGAAAACCTGAGCATCCTACAACGCGAGACGTCGGGAAGCGGCCATATACCTGCGAGTGAGTCATAACCACACCCGGAATTACACTACATCGCAAAATAATCACATAATACAATAATCGATTATATGGTCGAGGACTATATTCACCCTGTATTCACTAGCCAGGGGACTTCACCTCATGCACGTAACTTCCATTATGATAGCGATTTAGAGAGGTGTGTATATGAAAATTATCATTTACAGAAATCATTTTTCCATTTTGAAAACATTCCCTTTTCACATTCTCAAAACCATTTATATTTAGTCATTAAGTACCAAATTTTAGAATATGCATTTCATATTCTTAAGGTCATATTTTTATTAATGACCTAAGACCCGAAGTGCCATTATCCTCACACTAGTCTCCAAGAGTCCAAAACAATACCATAGTTCATCAAAGGTAATTTCCCACAATGCTAGTCTCCCAAAAGTCCCAAACATTATCATTCTATGTTCGATAGATTCTAGGTTAACGTCCTATATCAAACGAGATATTTACCCCTAATACAAACGTATAGGAACCTTTATTACTTCCCAAAGAAAGGTTCCTAAGCCTTTAACCTAAAAGAAAAGGACTCAAAACAAAGCTAGAAAAATCCCTCAAAAATAGGGCTTCCGAATCGATTCGCCTAGGGCCGAATCGATTTGCCCCTGACTACGAATCGATTCGCCCAAAAATGAATCGATTAGGCGAGGAAAACCAACTTACTGTCCCAACCCAAATAGATTCAGCCTTAAACCGATTCGATTCAGTTTCCCAGACCTGTGTCCTTCCCTATAGGCGAATCGATTTTCTTGGGGGGCGAATCGATTCGGCCCTGTAGAATTGCCCAATTTGGGCTACGGGTTTAAGAACCCTAAATTTCCTAAATCCTCAAATATTCAATCTCTATCAACATCAATAACAACTAATTCTACCAAAACAAACCTACTCAACTTTTAACTCATATTTTCTCCTCAAATCAAATTAAACTACAAGATTAAGGGTTTAAACACCAAAATCATCAAAAAGCCATTTATGGTTAAAACTCCAAAAACATAACTATAAATGCAATTTATCCACAATAAATCATGATCTAGCAAGTAAGAAACTTGCCTCAAGTATGTAGTCTTGGATTCTCCTCCCGAAGCAACGATTTGCAGCTCCAATCTTCCATTTCTCTCTCTTTTCTCCACTTTCTCCCAACTCTCTCTTCTCTTTCTCTCTCTCTTGGCTTATAACATAAGAATGAGAAATAAAAGGGGTTTAGAAGACTTAAACGAGCCTTAAACATAAATTTCCCTCTTTAAATGTTGATACACCATTAAAATGACTCGTAACTACATAATTGAGTCATAACGTGTCAAAAATGCCCGAAACTCAAAAATACAACTTGGCACTTATTTTGACTATCTCGACTATTCCAAAACTAACCACACCCTCTAAATTTACATCCGGAGTATCGTATAATATTTTATTCCCAATGTCATGTTTATTCATTAATTATGCTCAAATTTTAATATAAGTCATAGCCGTCGCTTAAAGTACAACGACGCAATAAAGCACAATATAATGCTATTCACTTTCTCATAACAGTAAGTAGACAAAACATGGTAAATATTATCTCTTAAATCACTTAAAATAATATTTACTCCCACTCTCTCTATTTTATAAAATTAGCCCATCAGGCAAAATAATATAAAATAGTCGCCCCAAAAGTCTGGGTTATTACAAGTTTCCGTAACGCCCCTACAGTACCAACTTTTTATTAACACTCCTCATGTGTGAATTAATTCTCGTGTAACATTTCAAATATGTTAGTTCCTTATTTTGAAATGTAAGTCTGACCACTTAATCTTATTCATTGGATGTTCACTATCTAATATTATAGTTTTCCAATTAATTTTTCTCTACTTAATTTATTTTTTTAGATTTATACACGTCATCTAACTATCAATTACTTCGCTGTAGTAGATTATTCATATAGTATATATTTCACACCCAATATTGACTATAAGGATTATTGTCCCGGTCTAATCATCGACTCCAATTCTCCCAATTTATATTTTTAGATGTATGCATGTCATCTAAATATCTACTATGTCACTCAAGTAGATTATTAATATAGTGTATATTTCACTCACAATATACACTATACGGATTATTGGCCCGGTCTAATCATCGACTCCAATTCTCCTTTCATTTACATTAGCTCGTTCTAATCATCGACTCCAATGCTAAATATCATATAAAAGTATTGGCCCAGTCTAATCATCGATGCCAATACTATTTAAGTACTGTAGGTCTTTCACAAAACCTAATCGTTCACATTAGTACGCAGTATATTTCTCTAATACTCACCGTACAGTTCATTTTGCGATTTCTCTCATTATCGCATCTTCTCGAGTATTCTCCCAACTCTAAGGGACCTAGTTAACCCCTTTGTATTTTCACTCGCTAAGCCTAACTTACTCTACTGGTATACTTATCGTCCATCCGAAGTTCTCGTAAATTATTATTTCACTATATGATAATTTACGACACAAATTTATCCCAATTGATTTTTGTCTTACTTCCCTTGCTAAAACAAATCTACAAATCCTAATCAGGCCTACTATAGTATTAATAATTCCCCCCAAATCCCTTAGTAAGGTTCTAAAAGTTTAGACGATAATCAATTAGAAGAACTAAGCCAAAAAGTAAAAAACAGAATTTCTGGGAACCTGACCAAATACCGGATCGATCCTTTTTTTGTTTAAACCGGATCGATCACCTTTTTTTTTACCGGATCGATCCTTTTTTTTAAAATCGGATCGATCCCCCTTTCAGCAATTCACCATCCTCGCCCGTTCATGCGTTTTTCGCCAATGATCTAGTACCAACCTCCATTACTCTACACCAAGGTTTCAACTAAACATTCCTAACCATTTCTACATGCATTAGGACAGATTCTAAAGTAATTCTTTTCTCAAAACATTACAATAATCATGCAAGAAGGGATTTATTCTTTCTATTTTCTAAAACACTATGTTTTCATATTCATCCATGATTGTTCATCAATACTCAGATTTATTTCGTGGAATACAACCCATATCTTACAATACCAATATCTTAGCAGATTTCAAATCATTCTACGTGTAATTTCCTACCAAACATTCATTTAATTAAAGTTTTCTTCTCAAGAATTCATCAATATCATCATACAAATGAAACCCCAATTACATGGGGTATTATAACATCAATTAATTGCAATAAACACTTTCCTTATTCACTATAGGGTCTGATTTCGTGGATGAGGATGATGATTTGATGTTTCCCTCTTCAAATATTCACTCCTTAGGTCCTCCGTAAGCAATAACTCTTTCAAACCTTCAAGAATCCTCCTTAAGCTCTTAGGAATGGTTCCTCTCTCCCTTTTAATGGACTCTCTAAGCTTTTCGTGTTAAGAACCCTAGCCCACCGTTTATAATCATCAGATACAAGGCTCTAATTTTCGTATGTCCTTTAACCTCTATTTTGAAAATGACCAAATTATCCATCAAAGGTTCCGATTTGGTCCAAAATTGACCCGTGACTCAATTAACATCCCCGGGTGTACTATTTTAACTAATTTGCTACCCCTTCCGGACTCATCCGTGACCTCTAAATTATCATTCGAATCACCTAAAATATATTTCTCATTTCCCACCTCACCATAGTCTAATGCACGACTCTCGGTGAGATAACAAAAAATACGTCCATATCACTCGCTATGACATATATCATATTTAACTGTCAATATTTACTATTCATTCTTAGTAAATTTAAATCATATATTAATCAGTCTCTATCTCTCGATTAATATTTGAATACCATGATTATTATTCGATCACTTAATAATCATCACTAAAATTTCATCTCATTAAATTACTTCACTCAGGTAATTTAAATATTAAATCACATTAAATTACTCTACTCGCGTAATTTAAATATAAACCAATATTAAATTACTCTACTCACCTAATTGGAATTAAACGTATTTTCCTCTTCAATTACTCAATTAATTAAATTCTAAATATGCCGAAATACGGGGTATTACATGTTGAAACAACCGAACCTAATTTTTCACAAGGAATCCAAAAATATAAGTTTTACGGATTGAGGTTTAGTATTCATCGAGTAATTAAATTAAGTGTTTTTTAGAAATTTGGATTGAACTTTCGAAGCCCTATAGAATATGGCAGAGGTTCTTATGAGTATAGTTATGTTTTTGGTATCCTAAGGAAGCATTTGAATTTGGCTTAAAAGATTGAGGTGGTTTGGTTATGGAGAACTTGACGTTTTTATTTTTCGTAAATAGAAAACAACTTCAAGTAATTGAGGCTCAAAAATTATGATTTTTTACAAGTGAGCTATGAACTAGAGCTCTTGAGTTCATAATGAATCATTTACTTACTTTGAAACTGATTTACAATCAAGAAATCAAAATTCATCATTAAAGCTTATGCTTTAATGGAGTTCTTTTAAGTTTCTTTGAACAAGGGCTATTTTATATATACTTAATATAAAAAAATAAAATGTTTAGTATTCAAAGAATGAAATATAATTCATAAAATGATAGAATACCTGGTTAGAGGAAAATTTTGAGTTTTATGTACACTGAAGTGGTGAGTTTTGGAGCTTGTGATCACGAGCAATTTAGATGTTATAGGTTTGGTTTGGAGGTAGATTCCTCCATTGTTTGAGTAGATAAATTTGTAAAGCATTGTACCTCACATGTTTGCATGGTAATAACATGTGATTTTGGACTCTTTTGCTTATGTGGTGGCTGATATGTAGAGGGGGGAATATGAAAATATCATTTATTTGGTTTTTGGTCCTTGGTTGATAAAATATATACTTATATAGTTAAAAAGTGTTATTTTAGGAAAGTTTAGGAGCATTTTTATAATTTGAGAAAAATGTAAGGCCTGAAAATGAAGTTTTTATTTAGTTAATGTCTAGACGTTTAATTTGATATAAGGTTTAGGTATAGGGGTTAAGAATAGGTCAAGTATGCTTATTTAAAAAGTTCAGGGGTTATTTTAGAAATGTTAAACCTTTAAGGGGTACTTGGAAAATCTAGTAAAGTTTTAAGTTTTGTAGAGTAGTTTCACCCTTATTTAGGATGCTTTTCAGTTTATATTTTCTACGAGGGGGTAAAAATAAGAATTATAGGGGATTAGGGTTTTCAATTTATTCTAATTTAAATACAGATGCTACAGTCTACCTACTTAAATTTTTTCCCCCTCAAATTTACCTTGGAAGAGATCAGGATAGTGGTCTTTCATAACCTGTTCTAGTTCCCGTGTGGCTTCTTGTTGATTTTGATGTTCCCAAAGTACTTTGAATGAGGGGATTTCTTTATTTCTGAGAAGTTTTACTTGACGATCCAAAATTTGAATAGGGCGTACTCCAAATTCGTGATTTGATTGAATATAAATTTCTTGCTATGTAATAGTATGGGAGGGATCATGAATATAGTGACGTAAATGGGATACATGGAATACATTGTGAATATTGGATAATTCCACTGATAATTCTAATTGGTAGGCTATATGTCCAATACGTTTAGAAATAATGAAAATTCTAATATATTGGGAATGCTAATATTCCTTTTTTTTTCGAAGCGTAAAATTCCTTTTCGAGGAGAAACTTTAAAAAATACTTGGTCACAAACTTGAAATTCTAAGGGCTTCGAGTGATGATCTGCATAAATTTTTTGACAATCTTGGGATATCTTCAATCTTTCTTGGATTTGTTATATTTTTTCAGTAATTTCTTGGATTATTTCAGGACCAACTTGTTTACTACTTCTAGATTCTATCCAATGTGCAGGTGAATGACAAGGCTTTCCATACATGACTTTAAATGAGGTGAATTTGATACTTGACTGATAACTGTTGTTATAAGAAACTCAATGAGGAGTAGGTGATGATTCTAATTATCGGGCATATCTAACGTAGAAGCTCCTAATATATCTTTAATGTTTAAATTGTTCATTCAGATTGTCCATCCGTTTGAGGGTGGAATGCGTACCTATTGCAATTTAAAGTGCTTGTCTAAATTTTACTACAAAACGAGAATCTCTGTTTGACATGATGGATAAAGGAATTCCATGGAGTCGAATAATTTCTTGAAAGTAGAATTTACTGAGATTTTGAAAAGAATCGGTGGTTTTCACTTACAAAAAATGAGCAGATTTGGTAAGTCGGTCTAATAGTACCTAAATGGAATTATATCCTTGAGATGTAGGAGGTATTCCACTAACAAAATCCGTTGCGATATGATCCCATTTCCTAATGGTTGAAGAAATCCACCAAGATACTGGTGTTCTATCTTTACTTATTGGCGAGTAAGACATATTCTTACAAAACTCTCAATATCATTTCTCATATTTTGCCACCGATATTCTTTCTTTAATGCATCGTACATCTCGGAGCGTCTGGGGTAAACCATAAACTTATAACGATGGGCTTATTTCGTTACTTCTTCTTGAAGAGATGAATTATCAGGTACATACAATCTAATTCTAAATCATAAGCCCGTTTCCTTAACATACGTTCGACAAAAGGATCTTGGGACTGTAGTGCTAGTATTTCCTTTCTCAAATCTAGATATGCAATTATATTAGAATTTTTTATAAAAGGGGGTATCAATCAAAGATCATATTACTCTATGGTAACAAAAATATTAAAAGAAATTAAAGTTTGGATTCTTCCAACGGGATCACGACTTAAGGCATCGGTTACCACATTTGCTTTTCTTGGATGATAATTTAATTTAAATCGATAATCTTCCAAAAATTACATACAACGTCGTTGTCTTAAATTTAAATCTTTTTGAGTGAAGATATATTTTAAACTCCTGTGATCAGAAAAGACTTGAAATTCTTCACCATAAATGTAACAATGCCATATTTTCAAAGCAAAAACTACAGTAGCTAATTCAAGATCATGGACAAGGTATTACATTCGTGGGTTTTGAATTCTCATGATCCATACTCTGGTACTCTCCATGTTTGCATTAAAACACATCCTAAACCTATGAATAAGGCGTCAGTATATACATTATAGCATACATAACTAGAAGGAATAGTGAGGACAGGAGGAGTAGTTAATTTATCCTTCAAAATTTGGAATGCTTTATCACATTCATCACTCCAAACAAATGGTACTTCCTTCCTAGTTATCTTTAATAAGGGAAGAGCAATGCGAGAAAATCCTTCCACAAAGCAGCGGTAATATCAATCTAATCCTAGGAAACTTTTTATGTCGGTGATATTGGTAGGATTTTTCCATTCCAAAATGGCTGAAATTTTGGCAGGATCGACTTGGATTCCATTTTTAGAAATCACATGTCCTAGAAATGTTATTTATTTCATTAAGAAATGACATTTGATCTTTTTAGCATATAACCTATGGTTTCTTAAAGTGCCTAATACTATCTCTAGATGTTGGGAATGCTCTACTAGGTTTTATGAATAAACAAGAATATCGTCAATGAAAATGATAATAAATTGGTCAAGAAAAGGTCTAAATATTCTATGCATAAAGTTCATAAAAGCCGTAGGTGCACTGGTTAATCAAAACAACATTACCATAAATTTGAAATGTCCATAACAAGTTCGAAAAGCAGTTTTGAGAGCCTATTTTATATTTATTTACTATGTGAAGTAATTATATATAAAATGTTGGAATGTGGAGTAAGTATTAATTTAATGAGATAAGTTAATATTTACTAAATTGTTGCATATTTACCATATGTGTAGGTAAATACCGCCATGTTGTGTTTCATTTTGTCATGAGAATTAAAATGACATTATTCTTTAAAAATGGAACCGGAACTTAAAATGAGTTATAAAATTTCCAAATGATAATTTGGAGGGTGTAGTTAGTTTCGGGAGGTGCGAGATAGTCAAAATGTGTGCCATATTGTATTTTGATGTTTTGGGCACTTTTGACTGGTTTTAGTATATTGCGTATGGGGAATCATTTTAACGTGGTATTAACCACTTAAATTTGAAAACTTTAGAATAATGCCCCGATTTAGTCTTGCTAGGTATTTTATTTCCCTTAAGAGCAATTGTTAACCTAGAGAGTTAGAGAGAGGAAGAGAACTTTGGGAGAAAGAGAGAGATTGAAGATTCAAGCTTGGAGATTCGTGCTAGAAAGGAAAAATCTTAGATTTCTACACTAAGGCGAGTTTTATACTTTCTATTATGTCATTTAAGTTGGATAATTAGCATTGATAGTTGTGGGTTAATTATGGTTTAACAAAGTCAGGGCTTTTTATGGATTTATGGGCTTTGAAATCTTTGGAAGAGATTTGGATATTTATTGGTGTAGATTGATGTTCTTGAAAGAATTTATGATCATTTGGTAGCAATAAAGTAGATTGGTTTGGTTGGATTTGAGTTTGGGAAAAAATTTTGGAGTCCAAGACTCCATAGCCAAACTTGGCAAAATCGGAGGGGAGAATCGATTCGGCCCCTAAGCGAATCGATTCGCTTAGAACCAGTTTTCAGGTCTAGGTAACTGAATCGATTCGGGTTAAGGCCGAATCGATTCAGCATTTACATAAAGTTGGGTTTTGTTACCCGAATCGATTCGCTTTCTGGCGAATCGATTCGGTGGGCGAATCGATTCGGCCCTAGGGCGAATCGATTCGGTTCATGTAGTTTTGAGTTATTTTTTTAACTCAATTTTTATTCTTTTTCTCTTGGCTTAGGACCTAGGAACCTTCTTGAATGAAGTAAACTTAGAGTCCTAGAGTCTTAGTTGAGTTTGGTCACCACCCTAGATTAGAATTGGTTCATGTGGGGTTTATTCCGGGGGGGGGGGGGGGGGGGCTTAAAGTGATGTTCAGGCATGACTTTTTTACATCTTATTAGGAGTTTAGGAGTTAAAATCCCATATTTGGAGACTTTTGGGGCTCATTTGAGGTATATAAGACCTTGAGACTGGTGGAATTATTGTGATCACTTGGAGCATAACTCGGGACTTAAAACGTGATGAATATTAATGAAAATATTCAATGATTATGGTTTCAGATATAATGAAACACACATATGATTAATGGAAATGAAAATGTGATTTAAATGGTAAATGTTAATTTACTTAAACACACCTCTCTAAATGCTATCATAAGGGAAGCTCGCTCATGAGGTGATGTCCCCTGACTAGTGAATGCAGGGAGACTATAGTCCTCGTCCATATGCGGGTTTGTTATGTGTTTTATTCTGGGCTAGTGAGGTAATTTCGGGTGTTGTTATGACTCACTAGCAGGCATATGGCCACTTACGGACGTGCGTTAGGTGCCCAAGCTGCCTTGTTTGATAGGCCCCTGGAAAATGATAGTCATTTAGGGGTGCGCCCAGTGGGGAAACTCGGAGGGGTGGTCTTAGAATCGTTATATGTATAAGAATATAACCTTTCTAAATTAAAGTGGGACTTGAGATATCTATATTGCCACCAAAAAGTATGACGGTAATTATATTCCTGCTAAGGAATAAGAATTGAAAAGAAATGAGAAATAATGTTGGTATTATATTCCTGTTTAGGAATGGAAATTGGAATAAAGTGGTAAATAATGATGGAGGCTTTTAAATTTATGATGTCTAATTACATTTTCCTGCATAATTTAATAAAAGACATATCATTTAAACTGCTTCATTTATGCTTCATGATTAGGTTGTTAGATTTTCATCTTCATCATTCATGATTAACTGTTCATATCTATCATGCTTCTTATTCATCTGGGAATCATATAAAAATCGGGCCCTCACTCGTTCATTTTCCTTGTTGTGTATATTATTGTATCCGTTCAGGTGCTCCTCTGCAAGGACGCCCGTGTTGATATTCCTACTCTTATGCTTACGAGGAGGTGTAAGAATTTGTGGATATTATAGGATGTTTTGTTAGACGCCTTCATTTTTGTATTCTAGATATGATCGGGTCTTTCACTCGTGCGTGTGGCCCAACTTATATAATTGTTTAATGGATTTATTATGTAACTATTAAACTATTGTGATACGTTGTATGTGACTGTTGACCGACACAATATTTGGTCCTATATTGTATCGCTGTTACGGATGTATATATATCAGCTCTTTTAGAATTCCACTTTCTCTTCATAGTTGGGTTGTTTAAATTGTTTTCTTTTACTTGCAACTAAACTAAATTTTAAATTTTGGCAACCCGCTTTCTGAATTATTGGGTGGTTTTTCCGTATACTACATATTTTGATGTTGATGCTGAGAATGATTTCTATCCATAATTCCGTTATGTTGGAGTATCGGGCTGGCCACACCTTACTTCGGGTTGCGGGTTGTCACAATACTGAGCTACAGACATATTTTCTTATTGTAATTTTAAGAAATCTACAATTCGTAGATCTCGTTCAGTTTTAGGAAAATACTTTTTGAAGAAGATTTATTCAAATTGCTCCCAAGTTAATTTGACAATATTCTTGTTAGGTGACATGACTTGCCACTAGATATCAACTTTATTTTCAAGCATATAGGAAGATAGAATTACTCAAAGATTGGTAGCTATACCTACTCCATTAAGAATCTTTACAATATGAAGCATCCATTTCCCAGCTTCACTAGCACCTGGCTTTCCAAGAAATAATGGAGGTCTTTATCTAAAACATTCTTTGAGAGCATTCATTCAACGAATTTCTTCTGAGATTTATTTTAGAGCTGGGTGAGGAATTTATTGTTGTCAGGCTAAGGATGTTAATTCCTGAAGACATCCCATGATTCCTTCAGTGTCAGTCTATTCAGTTTGAGTTCCGGTGGAGGGAATTTGAGTACTAACCATCCTAAAATATGATTGAACAGTCACAATAATACATAAGAACATAAAATAAAGAATATATCACAAACCTAATTATATTATACAAAATATTGAGTTATATGTTACAATAGATTAGTAAATCAAAAGATTGAGTTATATATATTAATTTATTTTGGTATGTTACATTAAGAGGTAATTTTTTCATTCTTTCTTAATTTTGGATTTTTCTAAAGTGGGAACATCAACATTAGTTTATAAAGACTCGAAACTTGGAAAAAGTCATCAGGCTCGGATAGATCATCATTGGTAGAATCATTTGAATATGCAAAAAATCCAATGATAAGTTCACCATTTGATGTAGCCTCGAGATAAGGTGGTGGAGATGATTGTTCATTAGTTGGATCAAGATTGATTGCTTCTTGGAGTATAACCGAATCATCCACATAATCACTTATTTTTCTCATGACTTGTACTTCTCCTGAGACTCTATTTGTTAACACCAGTCGCCTCATGTCACTGCTTGAGTCTATGCAGTCATCAACAACAATGCGAATCATCTCTCCGAGTCATGCAAATCCTTATTCTCTAACACTAGTTTCCCAATGGTTGGTAGGAACAATATCCAAACTAGATAAAAGAGAGTCCCATGTGTGCATGATGCAAATTGGAGATATAATATTGATAAAGAAATTACAGAAAGATAAAATAACTAATATCTTATAGAATTTTTGTCGTATAGGATTCTAACCAGGCAAAATGTTAATTTTAAAGCATGCTCAGATCCAAACTTGTCACACCCTGCTTTTTGGTATGAATGCATACGAGAGTATACATAAAGAAATGAATTGAAGATAAGTGAAAAACATAACTTTATTCATTAAAATATCACACATAGTGAATTACCACTATAGGGATAAATTACATCTTATTGTCAACACGAAATATAAAGTAGATAATAGTAAAGTGCCACTCATTGCTCCCATCTGGTTTAGTCTCCGTCCAAATAGTTACATACGTTAACAGGTGACTTGCGTGTATCGCAAAAGGGGAAGATAGACTATCCTCTTTTTCTTAGAGCATCTGGAGGAAAAAGAAATTATAAAAAATATGCTAAGTAGGTTCTACCAATTTATAATAACTATATGTATAGATGGAAGGTAGAGTGTATATAGAATTCGAATGTCTGTATACTTAAATAAGAAATTCAAAGAGTTTAAAACTGATAATCCCATACTTATCATATTTCAAAGTGGGAATGTAAATAAATAAGCCATCAGTAAAACCAAATAATAAGTGTATGAATAGGTATTGTTGGAAATGAGGTTGATTTTGGCCAATTCATACAAAAAATTGAGTATATTAAAGTTTAAGGGGTTAAATTGCAATTTATTTTGGGTATTTAAAATCTTAGGCTTAGGGTTAAATTCAAAACTTGGTGTAGAAAACTTTTTGACTCAAACTAAATCAAAGTATTTATAGAAAAATTAAGGGTTAAAATTCATAACTCGAAAAAGTAAGGAGGGATCAATTTGCAATTTATGGAAAGTATTTCTAACCAAAAACCCTAATCTTTATAGATTTGGATAGGTTTGACCAATTACCGTCTTACCTTATACAATTTTGACTGAAAAAATAAAATTAAAATATTAAAAAAATATTATAATTTTTTGATTGGCCACACACCCTCACGCGCTTGGTCAATGATTGTGGTTGAAAAGTTCATCTTTAACCTCTCGACAGTTGACCAAGGGGTTTGAAAAACTTTGACTTGAGAAAACTCTTGATTTTCTAACCCATTTGATATGATTCCTGAACCGACTTTCACAAGGAATCCAAAAATATAAGTTTATGGATTGAGGTTTAGTATTCATCGAGTTATAAAACTGTGTTTTTTTAGAAATTTTGATTGAACTTTCAAAGCTCTACTGAATATGGCAGAGGTTCTTATGAGTATGGTTGTGTTCTGCTATCCTAAGGAAGCATTTGGATTTTGTTTGAAAGATTGAGGTGGTTTAGTTATGGAGAATTTGAATTTTTCTGAAACAGAAAACACCTTCGAGCAATTGAGGCTCAAAAGTTATGATTTTTCACAAATGAGATATGTACTAGAGCTTCTGAGTTCATAAGGAATCATTTCCTCACTTTAAAACTGATTTACAATCAAGAAATCAAAATTCACCATTAAATCTCATGCTTTAATAGAGTTTTTTCGATTTTCTTTGAATATGGGCTATTTTGGACATAAACATTCTATTGGTTTGATTGATATATGCATAATATCAACACAGAGAATGTTTGGTATTGAAAGAATGAAATATAATTCATCAAATGATAGAATACCTATTTAGAGGGAAATTTCGGGTTTTGTGTAAGATGAATTGGTGAGTTTTGGGGCTTCTAGTCGTGGGAAATTTATAGGGTTGGACGAGGAGATGTTATTGGTTTGGTTTGGAGGTGGATTCCTCCAATGTTCAAGAAGCTAATTTTGTAAAACTTTGTACCTCACATGTTTGCATGGTAATGGCATGTGATTTTGGACTCTTTTGCTTATGTGGAGGCTGATGTGGAGAGGGGGGGAATATAAAATATCATTTATTTAGTTTTTGGTCCTTGGCGGATAAGATATCTACTTATATAGTTCAAAAAATGCTATTTTGGTGCTTTAATACATTGTAGTGTTCTTTACTTGAATTAGACTCTGCTAACCATACCTACAATAATGTAAAATTAAGTTTTGTACATGACATATTTTACATGAGGATGGACCCCACCAAAATATAATTTATATTACTCATCCTCTCTATTTGATCAGGTGTCTGAGGACACTAATCATTAAAATTATTCCATGCTTAAAGGAAGAAATTCTTTCTTATAATCATGCATGATAAATTTTTTTAGAACATCACCAATATAAATGTCTTGGAATAAGCCCAATATCATTACTCCAATCTTAGAAAATCTTGATCGCTAAAATGTGACTAAATTCTATAATGTCCTTTATGCCTGATAAGTTGGACAACAACACTCTCATTAAAGACAATACAACCACCTCGTTCTCGATTAAGATAATATCATCCATATGATCTACAATTAATACAACTATATTTCCATCATGCTTCTTATATAAACAATTTTTATATGGTGTTTAGTCCAAATTAAAAAATCTGGGAGAAAGAGAGAGATTGAAGATTCAAGCTTGGAGATTGTTGCTAGCAAGGAAAAATCTGAGATTTCTACACTAAGGCAAGTTTTATACTTTCTATTATGTGATTTAAGTTGGATAATTAGCATTGATAGTTGTTGGTTAATTATGGTTTAACAAAGTTAGGGCTTTTTATGGATTTATGGGCTTTGAAATCTTTGGAAGAGATTTGGATATTTATTGGTGTAGATTGATGTTGTTGAAAGCATTTGTTATCATTTGGTAGCAATAAAGGAGATTGGTTTGGTTGGATATGAGTTTGGGAAAATTTTTTGGAGTCCAAGACTCCATAGCCAAACTTGGCAAAATCGCAGGGGAAAATTGATTCGGCCCCTGGGCGAATCGATTCGCTTAGAACCAGTTTTCAGGTCTAGGTAACTGAATTGATTCGGGTTAAGGGCGAATCGATTCGACATTTATAGAAAGTTGGGTTTTGTTACCTGAATCGATTCGCTGGGTGAATCGATTCGGTTCATGCAGTTTTGAGTTATTTTTTTAACTCAATTTTTATTCTTTTTCTCTAGGCTTAGGACCTAGGAACCTTCTTGAATGAAGTAAACTTAGAGTCCTAGAGTCTTAGTTGAGTTTGGTCTCCACCCTAGATTAGAATTGGTTCACATGGGGTTTATTCCGGGGGGGCTTAAAGTGATGTTCAGGCATGCCTTTTCTTTTACATCTTATTAGGAGTTTAGGAGTTAAAAGCCCATATTTGGAGACTTTTGGGTCTCATTTGAGGTATATAAGACCTTGAGACTTGTGTAATTATTGTGATCACTTGGAGCATAACTCGGGACTTAAAACGTGATGAATATTAATGAAAATATTCAATGATTATGGTTTCAGATATAATGAAACACACATATGATTAATGGAAATGAAAATGTGATTTAAATGGTAAATGTTAATTTACTTAAACACACCTCTCTAAATGCTATCATAAGGGAAGCTCGCGCATGAGGTGATGTCCCCTTACTAGTGAATGCAGGGAGACTATAGTCCTCGGTCATATGTGGGTTTGTTATGTGTTTTATTCTGGGCTAGTGAGGTAATTCCGGGTGTGGTTATGACTCACTCGCAGGCATATGGCCACTTTCGGACGTGCGTTAGGTGCCCAAGCTGCCTTGTTTGATAAGCCCCTAGAAAATGATAGTCATTTAGGGGGGCGCCCATTGGGGAAATTCGGAGGGGCGGTCTTAGAATCGTTATATGTATAAGAATATAACCTTAATAAATTCAAGTGGGGCTTGAGATATCTATATTGCCACCAAAAAGTATGATGGTAATTGTATTCCTGCTAAGGAATAAGAATTGAAAAGAAATGAGAAATAATGATGGTATTATATTCCTGTTAAGGAATGGAAATTGGAATAAAGTGGTAAATAGTGATGGAGGCTTTTAAATTTATGATGTCTAATTACATTCTCCTGCATAATTTAATAAAAGACATATCATTTAAACTGCTTCATTTATGCTTCATGATTAGGTTATTAGATTTTCATCTTCATCATTCATGATTAACTGTTCATATCAATCATGCTTCTTATTCATCTGGGAATCATATAAAAATTGGGCCCTCACCCGTTCATTTTCCTTGTTGTGTATATTATTGTATCTGTTCAGGTGCTCCTCCGCAAGGATGCCCGTGTTGATATTCCTACTCTTATGCTTACGAGAAGCTGTAAGATTTTGCGGATATTACAGGTTGTTTTGTTAGACGCCTTCATTTTTGTATTCTAGATATGATCGGGTCTTTCACTCGGGCGTGTGGCCCAACTTATGTAATTGTTTAATGGATGTATTATGTAACTATTAAACTGTTGTGATACGTTATATGTGACTGTTGACCGACAAAATATTCAGTCCTATATTGTATCGCTGTTACGGATGTTAATATATCAGCTCTTTTGGAATTCCACTTTCTCTTCAGAGTTGGGTTGTTTAAATTGTTTTCTTTTACTTGCAACTAAACTAAATTTTAAATTTTGGCAACCCGCTTTCTGAATTATTGGGTGGTTTTTTCGTATACTCCATATTTTGATGTTGATGCTGAGAATGATTTCCATCCATAATTCTGTTATGTTGGAGTATCGAGCTGGCCACCCCTTACTTCGGATTGCGGGTTGTCACAGATGGTATCAGAGCATCCGGTTCTAGAGTCTTTAGGATCTATGAGGACTTATTACGTTCTACCGTAGCGTTCTTTTATGTAGAGCCTGATGTTAGGACTGCTTTGTTGCTTATATTTGCGATCTTTTGCAATATAGATTGTTTTGAATAGTATTCTAACTCTATTATTTCTTCATCTCAGATGCCGCCTAAGAGAGGTCACCCAGCAAGACGTAATAGAGTTGTAAAAGATGACGTTGGTCCTCCGCCGCCACAAGGAACTTTTAATGCTGCTGATGTAGCAAACATTGTGGCTCAAGCGGTCAATGCTGTTATGACCGCAGTGGCTCAGCAAATGCCACAAGCTCCACAATGAGCAACGGATGCACAAGCTCCTACGGGACCTTCTCCGTGGGAAAGGGTTAGGGAGTCCTTTTTAAAGGGCCATCCCCCAGAATTTGATGGAGGTTCTGATGTTTTTCGAGCAAATCAATGGAAGAAAGATATGCAACGCCATTTACGAATGGTGGATTGTAGTGAGGAGAAGAAACAAGTCCTTGCTACCTTTAAGCTTGTCGGATCTGCGTTGCATTGGTGGGAGTCAATGACTACACTAGAATAGAGGGATATTATGTCGATCACTGATTTCAGGGTCTTGTTTGACCAAAAGTATTTTCCTCCCGCAGTTCAAAGGGAGATGAGAAGGAGACTTCAGGATCTGGTACAGGGAGAGCGGCCTGTTGCCGAATACGAAGAGGAGTTCACCCGGTTGGCAAGTTTTGTACCGGATGAGGTGACTCTGGAAGAGAGGAAGGTTTCAAAGTTTATGGGAGGTTTGAACTGGAGAATCCGACAACATTTGCTGGGTAATCCAGCCTTGCAAACTTTTGGTGAGGTAATGAATGCAGCATTGCTCCATTGCCAAGAGCATCGGTTGTACATATAGAGTAGCAAGAGAGCTACCATAGTGGGGTAAGGGGGAAAGCCTGGAGGCAATGGGAATGGAGGAGGAGCTTTTTCCTCATCCCAATCTTCGGGTAATAAACAACGAGAAAGGGATCCCCAGCAAGGGGACTCGTCAAAAAGATAACGCTTTGGTGGGTTTAATTCAGGTGGTAATAATAATCGGCACGGTCAGGGTGCCTCGCAACAGCAACAATCAGGTCGGGGTGGTCAAGGAGGTAGAGGCTATCAGGGTCAAGGTGTTAACCAGTTTAGAAATAACCGGGGCCATGTTCCGGAGAATATGTTGGGAAAGTGCTTCCAATGTGGGGAGGCGGGTCATTACAAGAAGGAGTGTCCTTAGTTGATTGGGGGTCAGCCTCCTAGGGCTCCATAACATCCTTATGTTTAGTTTCCACCACAGGAACCAAACCCGGTTGTCCCTTCGCAGCAGGGTCAGCTAAAGTATGGGAGAGTTTATCATATCCAGGATGCTATGCATCTTCCTGCTCTGCCAGCGCCGCCAGTGATTGAGGGTCAGTTCCTTATTCAGGGAAACATGGGTCGCATTTTATTTGATACGGGTGCGACACATTCATTCATTTCTAGAAGTTTTGCTCAGTCCACATAGTTGATAAAATCTACTGAGAGCACTTTCACTAGCGTTGAGTCCTCTATGGGTGATGGTTCACTCATTTTCCTTGTTTGTAAACATATAGGAATTACTCTTGGTAATTTGTGCTTTGATTCCGATTTACTCGCCCTAGACATGGTTGGGTATGATGTGATTTTGGGCATGGATTGTCTTGTCAAGTGTCATGCAATAGTTAATTATTATGGGAAGAGTATAGTCTTCTCCATTCCGGGACAATAAATGTTCTTGGTGGTTATGGCTCGTTTAGAAGGAGGTACTAGTACTTATTTGTATTGTATTACAGAAGAGACTTCTCGGGATGTAGTTGTTCCCTTGGAATCGATTGCAGTTGTTAGAGATTTTGTAGATGTCTTCTGGGAAATATCGAGTTTGCCTCTGAGTCGGGAGATTGAGTTTGTGATTGATTTAGCGTCGGGAACTCGACCGATTACGAGATCTCCTTATCGTATGGCTCCGGTTGAAATGAGGGAGTTAAGAGATCAAATTCAGTAGTTGTTGGAGCAGGGGTTTATTCAGCGTAGTACGTCTCCATGGGGTGCTCCGGTGTTGTTTGTAAAGAAAAGGGACAGCTCTCTCCGATTATGTATTGACTATAGGGAATTGAATAAGGTCACCATCCAAAATAAAAACCCTTTGCCTTGTATTGATGATTTATTTGATCAACTTAGGGGAGCGTCGTACTTCTTTAAAATTGATTTGAGGACGGGGTATCACCAGTTGAGGATACGGGAGCAGGATGTATCCAAGACCGCTTTTCTAACGAGGTATGGGTCTTATGAATTTTTGGTTATGCCCTTTGGACTAACCAATGCCCCCGCCGTATTTATGTATCTCATGAATAGGGTATTTAGGGACTTCCTGGACCAATTTGTTATTGTATTCATCGATGACATCCTAGTCTATTCTCGAACAGAGTCTGATAACGCTATTCATTTGAGGTTGGTCCTACAAAGGTTGAGGGATAACCAATTCTATGCTAAGTTCGAGAAGTGTGGCTTTTGGTTATAGGAGGTACGATTTCCGGGTCATATTATGACGTCCCAGGGTATATCGGTGGATCCGAGTAAGGTAGTTGCGGTGAGGGAGTGGGGTCAGCCCACGACACCGACCAAAATTTGTAGTTTCCTCGGTTTGGCGGGTTATTACCGTCGGTTTATCAAAGGTTTCTCTAAAATCGCTAGCCCTTTGATAAATTTGACCCAGAAAGGGGTGAGATTTGTTTGGCATAACTCTTGTCAGATCGCTTTTGATGAGATTAAAGATATATTAACTTTGGCTCCAGTCTTTGCATTGCCAAAGCCGGGGTTGGAATACCTAGTCTTCACCGATGCATCTCTACAAGGATTAGGAGGTGTGCTCCAACAGGAGCGACGGGATATCGCATATGTTTCTCTCAAGATAAATCCCCATGAAAGAAACTATCCGTTGCATGACTTAGAACTGGCCGCAGTTGTCTTTGCCTTGAAGATTTGGAGGCAATATCTCATAGGGGAGAAATTCAGTCTTTTCACGGACCATAAGTCGCTCCAATATTTATTTTCACAGAAAGATTTGAATATGCGGCAGCGCCGATGGTTGGAGTTCATAAAAGATTACCAATTTGATATCCATTATCATCCGGTCAAGGTTAACGTGGTAGCGGATGCTTTGAGTAGAAATCCCGAGGGAGAGTTAGCTGGTGTATGGAAAGATAAATGGAAAGAGCTCGATCAGGTGGATGCGGTGGCGAGAGAATTCATATCAGTGATGACCGTTACTCCTACAATTATGCCAAGGGTCGTAGAGGCCCAAGGAAGGGATAAAGGTTGTCAAGACCATATACGTCGATTGTTGTCTAAGGGAGCGGAATCCTACTCGATATGTTCATAGGGTGGATTACGCTTCCATGGAAGACTCATTGTCCCTGATGAAGGGGGACTTGAGAAGGGCGGTGATGGCATAATCTCACAGTTCTAAATTTATGATACATCCAGGTGGGGACAAGATATATCAAGACATGCACCGTCAATATTGGTGGCCAGGTATGAAGCTAGACATTTCTGAGTTCGTATCGCAATGCACTACTTGTCAGTTGGTCAAGATAGATCATCAGGGACCGACAGGTTTGTTGCAACCGTTGGAGATTCCGGTGTGGAAATGGGAGAGCATATCGATGGAATTTATTACAGGCTTTCCAAGGTCACAGAGCGATTGTGATTCAATTTGGGTGATTGTCGACTGCTTGACTAATTCGGCACACTTTCTACCTATGCGTACTGACTATGACACTACTCGCTATGCCCGATTATTTATCGTGGAGATTGTCAGACTCCATGGGGTGCCTTTAAATATCGTTTTCGACCGAGGCAAGATTTTTGTTTCCCACTTTTGGTGAAGTTTCCAAGAGGCTATGGGGACCGAGTTGAAGTTGAGTACTTCTTATCATCCTCAAACAGATGGCCAGACCGAACGAGTAAACCAAATGTTGGAGGATATGCTTCGTATGTGTATGCTCGATTTCAAAGGCGGTTGGGAACAATATCTCCCTTTGGTAGAGTTTGCTTATAACAACTCGTACCAATTTACTATTGGAATGGCGCCCTACGAAGCTTTGTACGGTAGGCCTTGTAGATCTCCCACATGTTGGTTGGAAGTGGGTGATAATAAATTCCTTGGACCTGAAATGATCCAAGATACTTCTTCTAAGATTGAACTCATTCGGAATCTCATTCGGATAGCTCAAGACCGTCAAAAGAGTTATGCCGATGCAAATAGGAGGCACATAGAGTTGGATATTGGGGACCAAGTCTTGGTGCGAGTGTCTCCTATGAAATGTATCAAACGTTTCGAAAAGAAAGGGAAGCTTTCGCCGCGTTTTGTTGGACCTTTTCCCATAATTGCTATGGTGGGTCTAGTGGCATATCAAATTGACCTATCAGAACCTTTACAAAAAATTCACGATGTGTTCCATATCTCTTCTTTGAATAAATATAAAAGGTGCGATGGAGCCCAATGGCATATCCCTTTCGAGGATATCGACTTGGAACCCGACATTTCTTATGAAGAACAACCCGTTGCTATTCTAGAGCATGGGGAGCGTAGGTTGAGATCTCGAGTGGTGCCCTTGGTGCGAGGCCAATGGAGTCATCACAACTCTAAGGAATCAACATGGGAACGTGAGGATGATATGCAGAAAAAGTATCCACATCTATTTATTCAAGGTACGTGCGAATTTTAGGGGCAAAATTCCCTCATAAGGGGGGGAGTATGTAACAACCCTCACTTTTGAGAGCCTATTTTATATTTATTTACTATGTGAAGTAATTATATATAAAATGTTGGAATGTGGAGTAAGTATTAATTTAATGAGATAAATTAATATTTACTAAACTGTTACATATTTACCATATGTGTAGGTAAATACCGCCATGTTGTGTTTGATTTTGTCATGAGAATTAAAATGACATTATGGTTTAAAAATGGAACCGGAACTTAAAATGGGTTATAAAATTTCCAAATGATAATTTGGAGGGTGTAGTTAGTTTCGGGAGGTGCGAGATAGTCAAAATGTGTGCCATATTGTATTTGAGGTTTTGGGCACTTTTGACTGGTTTTAGTATATTGCGTTTGGGGAATCATTTTAATGTGGTATTAACCACTTAAATTTGGAAACTTTAGACTAATGCTTCGATTTAGTCTTGCTAAGTATTTTATTTCCCTTAAGAGCAATTGTTAACCTAGAGAGTTAGAGAGAGGAAGAGAACTTTGGGAGAAAGAGAAAGATTGAAGATTCAAGCTTGGAGATTGTTGCTAGCAAGGAAAAATCTGAGATTTCTACACTAAGGCAAGTTTTATACTTTCTATTATGTGATTTAAGTTGGATAATTAGCATTGATAGTTGTGGGTTAATTATGGTTTAACAAAGTTAGGGCTTTTTATGGATTTATGGGCTTTGAAATCTTTGGAAGAGATTTGGATATTTATTGGTGTAGATTGATGTTCTTGAAAGCATTTATGATCATTTGGTAGCAATAAAGTAGATTGGTTTGGTTGGATTTGAGTTTGGGAAAAAATTTTGGAGTCCAAGACTCCATAGCCAAACTTGGCAAAATCGGAGGGGAGAATCGATTCGGCCCCTAGGCGAATCGATTCGCTTAGAACCAGTTTTCAGGTCTAGGTAACTGAATCAATTCGGGTTAAGGCCGAATCGATTCGGCATTTACAGAAAGATGGGTTTTGTTACCCGAATCGATTCTCTTTCTGGCGAATCGATCGGTTCATGTAGTTTTGAGTTATTTTTTTAACTTAATTTTTATTCTTTTTCTCTAGGCTTAGGACCTAGGAACCTTCTTGAATGAAGTAAACTTACAGTCCTAGAGTCTTAGTTGAGTTTGGTCACCACCCTAGATTAGAATTGGTTCATGTGGGGTTTATTCCGGGGGGGGGCTTAAAGTGATGTTCATGCATGACTTTTCTTTTTACATCTTATTAGGAGTTTAGGAGTTAAAAGCCCATATTTGGAGACTTTTGGGTCTCATTTGAGGTATATAAGACCTTGAGACTTGTGGAATTATTGTGATCACTTGGAGCATAACTCGGGACTTAAAACCTGATGAATATTAATGAAAATATTCAATGATTATGGTTTCAGATATAATGAAACACACATATGATTAATGGAAATGAAAATGTGATTTAAATGGTAAATGTTAATTTACTTAAACACACCTCTCTAAATGCTATCATAAGGGAAGCTCGTGCATGAGGTGATGTCCCCTGACTAGTGAATGCAGGGAGACTATAGTCCTCGTCCATATGCGGGTTTGTTATGTGTTTTATTCTGGGCTAGTGAGCTAATTTCGGGTGTTGTTATGACTCACTAGCAGGCATATGGCCACTTACGGACGTGCGTTAGGTGCCCAAGCTGCCTTGTCTGATAGGCCCCTGGAAAATGATAGTCATTTAGGGGTGCGCCCAGTGGGGAAACTCGGAGGGGTGGTCTTAGAATCGTTATATGTATAAGAATATAACCTTTCTAAATTCAAGTGGGACTTGAGATATCTATATTGCCACCAAAAAGTATTATGGTAATTATATTCCTGCTAAGGAATACGAATTGAAAAGAAATGAGAAATAATGTTGGTATTATATTCCTATTTAGGAATGGAAATTGGAATAAAGTGGTAAATAATGATGGAGGCTTTTAAATTTATGATGTCTAATTACATTCTCCTGCATAATTTAATAAAATACATATCATTTAAACTGCTTCATTTATGCTTCATGATTAGGTTGTTAGATTTTCATCTTCATCATTCATGATTAACTGTTCATATCTATCATGCTTCTTATTCATCTAGGAATCATATAAAAATCGGGCCCTCACCCGTTCATTTTCCTTGTTGTGTATATTATTGTATCCGTTCAGGTGCTCCTCCGCAAGGACGCCCGTGTTGATATTCCTACTCTTATGCTTACGAGGAGGTGTAAGAATTTGTGGATATTATAGGATGTTTTGTTAGACGCCTTCATTTTTGTATTCTAGATATGATCGGGTCTTTCACTCGTGCGTGTGGCCCAACTTATATAATTGTTTAATGGATTTATTATGTAACTATTAAACTATTGTGATACGTTGTATGTGACTGTTGACCGACATAATATTTGGTCCTATATTGTATCGCTGCTACGGATGTATATATATCAGCTCTTTTAGAATTCCACTTTCTCTTCATAGTTGGGTTGTTTAAATTGTTTTCTTTTACTTGCAACTAAACTAAATTTTAAATTTTGGCAACCCGCTTTCTGAATTATTGGGTGGTTTTTCCGTATACTACATATTTTGATGTTGATGCTGAGAATGATTTCTATCCATAATTCCGTTATGTTGGAGTATCGGGCTGGCCACCCCTTACTTCGGGTTGCGGGTTGTCACAATACTAAGCTAGAGACAAATTTTCTTATTGTAATTTTAAGAAATCTACAATTCGTAGATCTCGTTCAGTTTTAGGAAAATACTTTTTGAAGAAGATTTCTTCAAATTGCTCCCAAGTTAATTTGACAATATTCTTGTTATGTGACATGACTTGCCACTAGATATCAGCTTTATTTTCAAGCATATAGGAACATAGAATTACTCAAATATTGGTAGCTATACCTACTCCATTAAGAATCTTTACAATATGAAGCATCCATTTCCCAGCTTCACTGGCACCTGGCTTTCCAAGAAATAAAGGAGGTCTTTATCTAAAACATTCTTTGAGAGCATTCATTCAACGAATTTCTTCTGAGATTTATTTTAGAGCTGGGTGAGGAATTTATTGTTGTCAGGCTAAGGATGTTAATTCCTGAAGACATCCCATGATTCCTTCAGTGTCAGTCTATTCAGTTTGAGTTCCGGTGGAGGGAATTTGAGTACTAACCATCCTAAAATATGATTGAACAGTCACAATAATACATAAGAACATAAAATAAAGAATATATCACAAACCTAATTATATTATACAAAATATTGAGTTATATGTTACAATAGAGTAGTAAATCAAAAGATTGAGTTATATATATTAATTTATTTTGGTATGTTACATTAAGAGGGAATTTTTTCATTCTTTCTTAATTTTGGATTTTTCTAAAGTGGGAACATCAACATTAGTTTATAAAGACTCGAAACTTCGAAAAAGTCATCAGGATCGGATAGATAATCATTGGTAGAATCATTTGAATATGCAAAAAATCCAATGATAAGTTCACCATTTGATGTAGCCTCGTGATAAGGTGGTGGAGATGGTTGTTCATTAGCTGGATCAAGATTGATTGCTTCTTGGAGTATAACCGAATCATCCACATAATCACTTATTTTTCTCATGACTTGTACTTCTCCTGAGACTCTATTTGTTAACACCAGTCGCCTCATGTCACTGCTTGAGTCTATGCAGTCATCAACAACAATGCGAATCATCTCTCCGAGTCATGCAAATCCTTATTCTCTAACACTAGTTTCCCAATGGTTGGTAGGAACAATATCCAAACTAGATAAAAGAGAGTCCCATGTGTGCATGATGCAAATTGGAGATATAATATTGATAAAGAAATTACAGAAAGATAAAATAACTAATATCTTATAGAATTTTTGTCGTATAGGATTCTAACCAGGCAAAATGTTAATTTTAAAGCATGCTCAGATCCAAACTTGTCACACCCTGCTTTTTGGTATGAATGCATACGAGAGTATACATAAAGAAATGAATTGAAGATAAGTGAAAAACATAACTTTATTCATTAAAATATCACACATAGTGAATTACCACCATAGGGATAAATTACATCTTATTGTCAACACGAAATATAAAGTAGATAATAGTAAAGTGCCACTCATTGCTCCCATCTGGTTTAGTCTCCGTCCAAATAGTTACATACGTTAACAGGTGACTTGCGTGTATCGCAAAAGGGGAAGATAGACTATCCTCTTTTTCTTAGAGCATCTGGAGGAAAAAGAAATTATAAAAAATATGCTAAGTAGGTTCTACCAATTTATAATAACTATATGTATAGATGGAAGGTAGAGTGTATATAAAATTCGAATGTCTGTATACTAAAATAAGAAATTCAAAGAGTTTAAAACTGATAATCCCATACTTATCATATTTCAAAGTGGGAATGTAAATAAATAAGCCATCAGTAAAACCAAATAATAAGTGTATGAATAGGTATTGTTGGAAATGAGGTTGATTTTGGCCAATTCATACAAAAAATTGAGTATATTAAAGTTTAAGGGGTTAAATTGCAATTTATTTTGGGTATTTAAAATCTTAGGCTTAGGGTTAAATTCAAAACTTGGTGTAGAAAACTTTTTGACTCAAACTAAATCAAAGTATTTATAGAAAAATTAAGGGTTAAAATTCATAACTCGAAAAAGTAAGGAGGGATCAATTTGCAATTTATGGAAAGTATTTCTAACCAAAAACCCTAATCTTTATAGATTTGGATAGGTTTGACCAATTACCGTCTTACCTTATACAATTTTGACTGAAAAAATAAAATTAAAATATTAAAAAAATATTATAATTTTTTGATTGGCCACACACCCTCACGCGCTTGGTCAATGATTGTGGTTGAAAAGTTCATCTTTAACCTCTCGACAGTTGACCAAGGGGTTTGAAAAACTTTGACTTGAGAAAACTCTTGATTTTCTAACCCATTTGATATGATTCCTGAACCGACTTTCACAAGGAATCCAAAAATATAAGTTTATGGATTGAGGTTTAGTATTCATCGAGTTATAAAACTGTGTTTTTTTAGAAATTTTGATTGAACTTTCAAAGCTCTACTGAATATGGCAGAGGTTCTTATGAGTATGGTTGTGTTCTGCTATCCTAAGGAAGCATTTGGATTTTGTTTGAAAGATTGAGGTGGTTTAGTTATGGAGAATTTGAATTTTTCTGAAACAGAAAACACCTTCGAGCAATTGAGGCTCAAAAGTTATGATTTTTCACAAATGAGATATGTACTAGAGCTTCTGAGTTCATAAGGAATCATTTCCTCACTTTAAAACTGATTTACAATCAAGAAATCAAAATTCACCATTAAATCTCATGCTTTAATAGAGTTTTTTCGATTTTCTTTGAATATGGGCTATTTTGGACATAAACATTCTATTGGTTTGATTGATATATGCATAATATCAACACAGAGAATGTTTGGTATTGAAAGAATGAAATATAATACATCAAATGATAGAATACCTATTTAGAGGGAAATTTCGAGTTTTGTATAAGATGAATTGGTGAGTTTTGGGGCTTCTAGTCGTGGGAAATTTATAGGGTTGGACGAGGAGATGTTATTGGTTTGGTTTGGAGGTGGATTCCTCCAATGTTCAAGAAGCTAATTTTGTAAAACTTTGTACCTCACATGTTTGCATGGTAATGGCATGTGATTTTGGACTCTTTTGCTTATGTGGAGGCTGATGTGGAGAGGGGGGGAATATAAAATATCATTTATTTAGTTTTTGGTCCTTGGCGGATAAGATATCTACTTATATAGTTCAAAAAATGCTATTTTGGTGCTTTAATACATTGTAGTGTTCTTTACTTGAATTAGACTCTGCTAACCATACCTACAATAATGTAAAATTAAGTTTTGTACATGACATATTTTACATGAGGATGGACCCCACCAAAATATAATTTATATTACTCATCCTCTCTATTTGATCAGGTGTCTGAGGACACTAATCATTAAAATTATTCCATGCTTAAAGGAAGAAATCCTTTCTTATAATCATGCATGATAATTTTTTTTAGAACATCACCAATATAAATGTCTTGGAATAAGCCCAATATCATTACTCCAATCTTAGAAAATCTTGATCGCTAAAATGTGACTAAATTCTCTAATGTCCTTTATGCCTGATAAGTTGGACAACAACACTCTCATTAAAGACAATACAACCACCTCGTTCTCGATTAAGATAATATCATCCATATGATCTACAATTAATACAACTATATTTACATCATGCTTCTTATATAAACAATTTTTATATGGTGTTTAGTCCAAATTAAAAAAATAATTACCCGATTAAACCAAATGTACCAAGACCTTAACGCTTGCTTAAGTCCATGAACGACCCCTTAATGTTTCACACGTTGCTTTCCTGATTTCTTGCTATGAATCTAAAGTTGAAAATACATGCTAAGAGTTATATGGATAGTCAAACACATATCAATTTTTAATTTTTCAAAATTTAATTTACACTAAGTTAAACATGCAGCAATTAAAAAAATTGTTGCTGAAATAATTAGCAAAAATTTATCTCACTTTAGCATGCATCTAAGTGATAGAAAGAATAAAACAAACCACAACACACCAACGTATGAGGAAAACCCACAATTGGGAAAACCTCAGACTCCCTAACCATGAAAATTCCTTATAGTCTAGTAATTACACAAGGATGATCGATGACTTACACAACCGACTCGACTCCTTCAATCCTTGATGCGTCTTCAATCCGTTGACCTTCTTCATAGAAACGTGTGCTGCTCATAAGCCTTGGCATCCACCGAGCTTATCTCATGTCAATGGATCAAATAAAGAGTCCACCGCTCCAAACCATCACACATAGGGAGTCCATCGTATGTAACCAACAAACAAGTATGGAATCCACTGTACAAAATGTAACTCAACAAAGATAATGAGTAAGCAAACTTTGGTGCAAAAAACAAAGATCTCAAAGAAGCATATTTATATGAAACTTGAATTTAAAATGGTTTGGGTGTAAACTAGGGTTCGGAGGCATAAGATATGTTCTTGGAAAGTAATTTTGCAAAGACATATTATGAAAATAAGCCGTGAGCACTCTTATTTATAGAAAATATGAATTTTAGAGTGGCACAAAAATGAGGAATCTTGTTCGAACAAAATGGATAGGCTCGTTCCAATGAACTTACTATTATCGTTCGAACCCAAAATAATCTCATTCAAATGAAAAAGACTGATACCATTTAAACATACTTTGAACGAGCTTCAAATGATATTTTACTATTAAACAGAGAAATTTTGATTGAACATCGTTAAATGGTCTCTTGAATGAATTTCAGAAAATCGTTTGAAGAACTTAGTGACTTTGTTTGAAATACTTTAAAAATAAAAAAATATTTATCTTTTTAAAATACTTATTATGAAAAATGGTCTAAAACATTTTAAAACAAACACTGAAATGAATACCTAAGGATAAAAAATAATATGCATTTATACATATTGAAATCCATGGACTTTAAAGATGAAACGTGGCATGGAACATGTCACGATGATGTAGACACTTCAACTTGGATGCTACGATCTTCAATCTTGTATCATAGGCTTTGAGGATAAATAAACTCAAATCCTAACCTATGACTTAAATAGTTTTGTCCAAATGAAATTAAGTCAAAATACATACAAATTGACTCTACCGTGAATTTTTCCTTACAACTATCACCCTTTGGCTACTCTGGGACAAAACACAATAATAAAAACCTATGGACCATAAAGATCTCTAAATATTCAATCCTACCTTGAAAAGATAAAAGTACAGACACAAACTTTGAATTACTTTGCTCTTGTGAAAACTTTGTCGCATCATTGCAAATTTGCACACTTAAACATACCTTTCAAATGAAAAGAGAATATATAACAAATATAAATATGCATATGAAAAACCATCCCCCTTTGTCTAATAATCCCTACTATAAGTAAGATGCTTTCCTCAAAGGTACAATCCCCCCCCCCCCCAAGCTAAATAGTTAAATAACCCTTCTCCTCCTTTTTGTTCAGGAATAGATAAAGATATATATGCATAATATAAACAACTTATACCATAAATGTAACAAATGTGAATATAATGGAAAAAATAAGTATATCATGCGATGATGTGAAGTGATATGCA
Source organism: Sambucus nigra (assembly GCA_949130495.1). NCBI lineage: Eukaryota > Viridiplantae > Streptophyta > Magnoliopsida > Dipsacales > Adoxaceae > Sambucus > Sambucus nigra. The sequence goes on along the minus strand of OX422215.1, from coordinate 314,697,712 downwards.
ATGACAAACTAACTCAGAAATAAAAGCATAAATAATCTAATAAATGAACAAGTGATACCGATTCTAAATTAGAAATAGAAGCATAAGATACTAATGTAAGAAAGTAACAAAAGATACCCATATGAGTATAAAACATGCCAATTTGAATCTATGATAAAGCATATGGTAAACATAGATTGAATGAGAATGCAAAGACCCCTAAACAAACATACCACATATATATGACCGTACATTTACCAATGACGCGCGCGCGCGCGCAAACACACACACACACATGTATGTATGTATCAACACCACAAAAGACACAAAATGCATCAGCTTTCCACACTCGTATGAAATTAATGCTTTTAGATAATAATGTGGTACGGAGTGAAGGGGCGTGAACTATAAACAAAAGAAACATGACCCAATCACTCAAAATATGTCCAAGGAGTTCTATTTGATCGCATTAACTTATAAAACTTTGGTTTAGCCTCAAGTGACAAATAAAGAACTCATAATAAACAAACATACACAATGCACACTAACCAATAAATCTTGATGATTCTCAAATCACTAGCATTAAATAATTAAGCATAACTATGACTCATTGTTCAAACTCATTGATCTTTAACTTTAAGACCCTAAAAAAATATATATTTTCTCTCTCCCATTTTGAAGAATTAATTTTTTTATTTTCTATTGGCTCTATGTTATTTTAGGCTTTTACTAATGGTGGTCGTTCACGCAAAGGAGATTTATTCGTTTCGTAGCCCTTTGCCATTGCACCCTCATATATTTTAAACAAAAGAAGATCTCGGAAAGGAGTTCTTACATGATCAAATGCCCCATAGTCAAATACATATGCATATGATAATATTTATAGTAGAATACCTCACTTAGCTCATGCAACATAGGTAGTTATAATCCAAAATAACTTGTGCAATGTGTGTACAAAGGCATATGCAAAGGGTATCCATTTAGAAAATTAAACTCAAATAACTCAATGAAAGCATGATTAAGAGAAATCCTAAGCATTGTAAAACATATTCAAATGCCATAGACACATGGAAAATGTGAAACAAATTGGATTCAGACACACTGATATGCAACACAAAACCAACAAAATATTTTTGAATTTTTCAAGATTTTAAAAACATGACTTAAAAGTTAAACAAAATATTTTTGTATTTTTCTCAATAAGACCCAATAAAAGGGAAATCAAAATACAAAAGGCAAACATCATACAACTAGCAATAACATATAACACGAATCAGAAAAACTGGTGTATGAAAACATGCAAAGAGAATCAACCATTAGATTTAGCAGGAGAAGAATCATATGCTAGCATGTGAGAGTCAAAAAGTCTAACATTAAGTAGCTCAAAATCCTATTTACTAACCCAAATAGGTGTAACATGACAATCTAGGGTTTTAGGAACCTTTGTGATACTAGTCTTAGACTTCCTAGGAACTTTTAAAAGAAAGTAACAAAACTGACTAAGGTGACCTTTCCTACAACAATGTATGTAAGTGTAGATACAAGGAACGTTACCCTTGAGATGACCTTTTGTAACGTCCCTAGATATTATTGACCCTCTCAAAATATTTTTCCTGGCTTTAGTAGCCAAAGCAACGAAGCTAATTCTAAAATTGTCATTTGTATGGTGCCTAAAATATTATCCAGCTTCTCCAACTTCTCCAACCTGGATTCCAAATCAAATTTCACACAAATAGAATCTTTCAATAACTCTTCTAATTCATCAATACTAGACTTAACAAAATAAAAAGACTCATCAAACTTTAGGGACTCCTTCTTCAAATTCTCCATTAATTAAAAAAGGTTATCTCTCCCACGCAATCTTCTCCTGAATAGACTTATCACGTGCCCTCAAATCATTAATCAATTTAGAATCATCATTACCTATGGAACGTTCCTTTAACTTAGCTTTTAAATTTAATTTGGCATTTTTTAACTTTAACGTCCCTGTGTACTACTTATAAATGTCAACCTAAAGTTGACTCTCCTCCTCCTCCTCCTTCTCTTTTTTTTCTTCCTCATCATCACCATTCACTTATGAATCACACGACTCGATATCAGAATCATCATGCACAAAGTTATATCTTCATCAAAAGACTTTTCATTTAGGCTCACATGACTGTCTGTGAATGGTGTAATTACGCTCAACGAGGGAATCAGGTTCCTCTTTCGATTCACTATCACTAAGGGAAGCATTGTATGCCTTCGAATTATTGCGTTCCTTTCTTAGCTCAGTGGGAATTTTAGCTTCCCTATGAGCACAACACTCTCACTCGAAGCTTGTTTATGATTCATACCTTTTAAAATTTTCATTCCAATTCTTAGCGAATTTTACAACCTTGTTAAACTTGTTGTACTCAAAATTCTGTCCATTAACTTTCGAGTTCTGTTTGTCAAAATTGAGAAATTTTCTAAACTTCTTAGCAAACATGGACATATCATCAGAATGTATGTTAGACTCATCCTCAGAAACATGTGTTTCCTCCTTCTAGGATTTCAAAATAATTCCTTTATCGTTCAATATCTTTTTGGAAGGAAACATGTCAAGCTCATAATTTTGAAGGTCATTTAAAAGTTCCTTGAGTTTTGTAGAGTCAACGGTTACTAAAGAAATAAAAAACCTTGACTTTAGTATTAAATATTTCAAGTAGGGTCCTTGAGATTTTCTTTATAACCTTGGTATCGGGTATTATCTCTCCAAAGTTAAAAGATGAGTTAAAAATATTAGAAAATCTATCATAGAACTCATCAAAGGTTTCACTATCATCCATCATAATGGTCTTTAACTGAGTGGTGAAATTTTTAATCTTGGAAAATTTACAAGAATTAGTACCCTCATGGGTAATTTAAAAAATATCCTAATCCTCTTCGGACATTTCACACGTCAGAATACAATAGAAGTCCTCCGGTGTAACAACACAAAATAAAGAATTTAGACCACGAGAGTTGTAGTTACACAGTTTATATACATCTTCTTTTTAACTCTCAACGGGTTTATGGATTCTAAGTTCACTTACAAGTGTTATGGGTGGTTTCCACCCCAATTCTACGAATAACCATACCCTCGCATCGATGGCCTTAAGAGAAAATTTTGTACGTGCTTTCCAATAGGCATAATTATATCCATTAAACAAAGGCTGCCTAAAAAAGATTTACCCCCCATATATAAACTGTGACACCCTGCCTAATTAAACCCCTAGTGATCAGTCCTAAATTAAATTAAAACATTTTTTCAGTTGGTTCATTCTTAGCATTACTGTTGAAAAACATTTTAATTACTAATCACCTAAGTAAAATTAGACCGGTGCCAAATTTTATCTTTCATTAACTATGCAAAGACCTGCCAGCCTCCACAAAGCTGTAACCACGAGTACCTGAATAGAGTCTTCAAGTATGGCATCCTTGTGGTTGGACACCTAAAAGGTTTTGAAAATATTTTAATAGCAAGAGTTACAACTCAAAACGTTTTGAAAATATTTTGCAAGTGATTATCACAATAAGATGAGTTATTGATTACACATGTTAAGATTTCGCATATATTCTCTTGAGTTACCTCACCCCTAATCTATCATGCAAGCCTAACGTCCCGTACCTAGCCCACCTAGCTATACTACTCAAGCTAACTGAACTATGGCATTCGACTGACTCATCTATACTACTAAGTCCCCATTCTGCCCACGTTGTATGTAATAGTAACCATATCTCATAATTTATATACTTAGATAACTGTTCACACCTTATTATCTTTCACCATTTTACAATTAATTGTAATGACCCCACTTTTATATAGTTTGTTTTTACACTCTTGTGTTATTTATTATCTTATAAATGTTGTATTATTAGATATGTGGTATTATTGGCTATCAATATAACAAACCCCATTTTAATTACGAAGAATCAACTGTAAATTGGATCAAATCGAAGTCTTATGACATATCTTAAGGCAAATAATAAGTTTTGGGGTAGAAAATATAATTTTATGAAACTTTAAGGACTAAAATAAAAATATAAAATGGGCCATTTTGTAAATAAAATATTTTCAAGGACCTCTAAGAAATATTCAAAATATATAGTGTGAAATTACCAAAATACCCTTCATGTGTGAAATGACCCTTATACCCTTATCACCACTCCACCACGTGCTGGTCACTTCCACCTTCCACATGTCATCTGTAGAGAGAGAGCTAAAACACTTGTCATCATTTGGTGATATTAACACTGCAAGACCACTCTGGATCACGGCACCTCGGTGTTGAATCACCAATCCAAAAAGCCTAGTCATTAGACACGTGTCAACACCGTAATACTTTTGAAAACCTATAAACAGGGCCTTAGGGTTCATTTGAAACTCACACCAATTCCTTGAGAATTATAGTAAGAAAGAGTGATAGAAAGCTTGGGAAATATCTTAAGAAGGAGTTCTATAATTTCGAAGAAAGAATTCATTTCGTAGGTATGATTTTATTTAAATGTTATAATGTATTTTTATAGTTTTAATTTTGTGTTTTATATCTTTACTTAGTAGTTATGCTGGTAAAATACACTAAGGACTTCACTAATCAAAACTTAAAGTTTAGAAGAAATCCAAGTTGATTTTATTTTCATGTAAACTTGTTTGAAATTGAATATACGATTTTCAAAAAATGATTTTTTAAAAGTAATTGCTCGTTATTATGGAATTCCATTTAAGTAATTCCAAAGTCAGGCCCGGTGAAATTCTGTCTAGACGAGATGGTATTTAAGTGGTTCCCCTGTGACCCTCCATCTCTACTGGGAATGAATCCAAAAATGTTCTGTCTAGAGGAGATGGTATTTAAGCGGTGCCCCTGTGACCCTCCATCTCTACTGGGAACCGACTGATTAGGAAGAACTATGAATTGAATCCTTTAATTACGATCAATAAGTTTTAAAAGTTAAGAAAATGGTTTTTAGTAATCCTTTGAAACAAATTACTATTAAAATACAATATCTAGACTGGACCTTGTTTAGAACATATACTTAAACCTTTATCTTATTTGTTAGATTAACGTTCGATCGAAGACTCGTTATCTATAATTTCGACCTCTATTTTAGGTGAGTACTCTATACAATTTCTTCCGCATTTTGATTATATTATATTATGCAAACTATGTATATTTTGTGAAATGCTTTTATTCTCAAAATACATCTGATACCGATGATTCCGTCGTTTGTTATATGTTTATATCTCTCCATATAAACATCTGAATTGAATTCTAAAAATTATTCATTCGGCCTATGGAAACTCTCTTACTATGTTGGCCTTGACTACCGGGTGGAAATATTTGGGTGGTACCTTCCTAGCTACTTTATCGCTGGTGTGCCCTAAACAAGGCGTTGTTCCAGAAATCATGATTATTTGTCTGTGATGTTATCGGGTGGAAACATTTGATAACACTATCTGTCTGGGTATTAGAGTGTACATGGCCACAAAAAAACTGAATAATTGACATATGCTCAATTGTTTTATCTGCTCTGTTCTGAACTGTTTATTCTGAGTATATATATTGTCATCTACTTTATATATATTGCTTGAAATTCCTATGTTTATGTATATACTTTTTGTTCTAAATTGAATAGGTATCAATTTTCTGAAAAATCCTGGAATGTCAGGAGATTGAATCTCATTTGGCTTTTAGCTGACGTTGTATAAATAACCATTTTTCAGGAATTAATTAAGTTCGTGCATGGAACGAAAAAGGACTATGTTGAAGATTTAGCTTTTAAAGCTCTTTTTGTTACCTTAAGTAGAAGTTTGTTTAATTAGATAGAGCATGTTTAGCCCTTTGTGTCAAGTTGTAACTCGTTGACATTTTAATACAAATGAAGTTCCCTTTAGAAAGCTCTGATGATGTAATTCCTTCACTTTTAGTATTTTACGATTCATAACCATGTGATTATACTTCCGCTACATATATTTTAAAACAAAAATTTTAAGGCCAGAATATTGGATGCCTTGGCGGCATGTCAAGACACCCGTTCCCTACTTTTTTCGGGTCGGGGTCGTGATAGAGGTGGTATCAGAGCATAGGTTTCGAATGTTATAGATTTTATGTTTCCATCCTTAGGAGATAGTATTAAAAATCTAATTTATGTGATAACCCTCCCTATGTGTTATCTTATTTATAGTTGGTCTTTTAGTTTTCAATATTGATATAGTATAGTAGATCTTACGTTTGGCTATGACTGTAGAAAATTACCAAGAGAAGATCATCAATGGGATCTAGTGATTCGAGTATAGAAGGACTGGAAGGTCCATACAAGGCAATTGAAAATCAGGCAAAGATTATGGAGCAGCAGGTGAACAATAGAGTACCAAAGAATCTTGAACTAAGTAGATGTACTATTGAACAGTTCAAGAAGCTGAGTCCTCCATCTTTTAAAAGTACTCCTAACCCCACCGAGGTAGAAAGTTGGGTGATGCAGATGGAAAAGATACTCGATTTTCTTAAGTGTACCGACGAACAAAGGGTGTCATTTGCAACATTTATGCTAGAAGGGGAGGCTGAATATTGGTGGAGAATGACTAAGAGAATACACGGGGAAAGGAATACTTACATAGGTTGGAATGATTTCTTATTAATATTTTGTGAGAAATATTTTTTGAAAACGGTGAAAGACGAAATGGCAGCTGACTTCTTGAGTCTGGTGCAAGGGAATATGACGGTTAGTCAATATGAGGCAAAGTTAACTGAGTTATCCCGTTTTGCACGTCATGTTGTAGCAACTGATGTTTTAAGAGCGAAGAAGTTTGAGCGTGGGTTAAGGTTGAATATTCGTAGTCGAATTTCCATCCTGAAATTAACATCATAAATTGATGTCGTGACTAGGGCTACAATAGCTGAGAGGGATGGTGAGGAGTACAATCGAATTAGAGATGGAAAAAGGAAGCTTGGGGAACAAAAAGGAAAGAAGCCGAATAATAGAAATTTCTTTAGGAACACATCCAATGTTGGGGGATCTAGTGATAACAAACAGTTTAATAACCAGACATGTCAGCAATGTGGAAAGATGCATGGAGGACGACCTTGTTATAAGGATTCAGGATCTTATTTTATATGTGGACAGAAAGGACATCACCCAGCAAGGGTTCCGATAAATCCTTCAAGTGCAAAGAAGGATCAAGACAGACAGGGTAGAGTTTTCTAACTTTCTGATACCCAAGCTTCTAATGCGGTAGTGTCAGGTACACTTTCTATATGTGCATAGCCTTTTAAAACTTTGATAGATCCTGGTTTTACCCATTCGTTCATATCTATACATGTATTAAATCGCTTTCATAAATTTCCTGAACCCTTGAATCATAACATACATGTTTCTACTCCTTCGGGTGAGTTATTGATGGATAAATTAGTATACAAGACTTGCCCTATAGATATTGATAGTCATAAACTATTTATTGATTTGATAGTTTTAGACATTAAAGATTTTGAAATCATTTTGGGGATGGATTGGTTAGCATCACATCATGCTAAGGTACACTGTTTTGAGAAGAGTGTTACTTTCCCAATTCCTCACCAACCAAAATTTCATTTTGAAGGAACTGGCATCATATCTCCGAAGTGTATTATTTCTGCAATGCAAGCCTATAGTTTTCTTAAGAAGGGATGTCAAGGATTTCTTGCAACTGTTACTAGTTTGGAGATGATAGAGACTAGATTAGAAGATATTCCTATTGCTAAGAAATTCATGGATGTTTTTCCTGATAATTTACCTGGTCTACCTCCTAATAGAGAAATAGAATTTACCATTGACCTTATTCCTGGAACTATACCAATCTCAAAACCACCATATCGTATGGCACCTTTAGAATTAAGAGAGTTAAAAGTTCAATTAGAAGACCTTTTAGATAAGGGTTTTATCAGACCAAGTATATCGCCTTGGGGTGCTCCAATGTTGTTTATGAAAAAGAGGGATGGGACAATGAGATATGTATAGATTATCGTGAACTGAATAAGGTAACCATTAAGAATAAATACCCCTTACCTCATATAGATGACTTGTTTGATCAATTAGAAGGTGCAGAAGTATTCTCTAAGATTGACCTTAGGTCAGGCTATCATCAATTGAAGATTAAGGATGATGATACACTATGAATTTCTTGTAATGCCATTTGGACTAACTAATGCACCAACCGCTTTTATGGATATGATGAATAGGGTGTTTAGGAAATATTTGGATCAGTGTGTGGTTATTTTCATTGATGACATCCTTATTTATTCCAAAAGTATTGAAGGACACGAAAAGCATTTAAAGACGGTATTACAAATTCTTAGGAAAGAGAAATTATATGCAAAATTAAAGAAGTGTGAGTTTTGGATGCCTAGTGTTTCTTTTCTAGTACATGTCATATCCAAAGAGGGAGTGTCTGTTGACCCTTAAAAGATTCAGGCTATACTAGATTGGCCCAGACCAACTAATGTGAGTGAGATTCGTAGTTTCCTTGGATTAGCAGGTTATTACCGAAGATTTGTTGAAGGATTTTCTAGAATTGCCAAACCTCTATCTAGGTTAACACAAACTAAGGTACAATATGAATGGTCTGAGGAAACCGAGAAAAGTTTTCAAGAACTTAATAATCGATTAGTAACTGCCCCAATTTTGACTATTCCTTTCGGGATAGGGGGATTTGTGATTTATAGTGATGCTTCTAAAAATGGTTTGGGATGTGTGCTAATGCAAAATGGAAAAGTAGTTGCTTACGCCTCGAGACAGTTGAAAACCCATGAGCAGAATTATCCAACCCATGACCTAGAATTAGCAGCTCTAATTTTTGCTCTTAAGATTTGGAGGCACTATTTGTATGGTGATATTTGTGAGATTTATACCGATCATAAGAGTTTGAAGTATATATTTACTCAGAAAGAGTTGAATATGAGACAAAGGAGGTGGTTAGAATTGATGAAGGATTATGATGTAAATATTCACTATCACCCGGGGAAAGCTAATGTAGTAGCCGATGCTTTAAGTTGGAAGTCTACACCAAATTTAGCATGTATTATTACAAGCCATGAAGCACTATTAAGGGATTTGAGAAGTATGGAAATAGATGTAAGTATCTATAGCAAAGGAGGAATAATTATAAACTTACAAGTACAACCCATATTGATGGAGAGGATCAAAATTGCACAAGTAAATGACCCACAACTGAAGAAGATTAGAGAAGAAGTCATCGAGGGTAAGAGAACTGAATTTGCGATGCGAGATGATATATTGAGGTTTGGAAATAGAGTGTGTGTGCCATGTGATGCCCAACTAAAAAGGTAAATTTTGGAGGAAAGTCATTGCTCAAGATTCACATTTCATCCCGGATGTACAAAAATGTATATGGATCTTCGAGAAGTATTTTGGTGGAATAACATGAAGAGGAAGATAGCAAAATTTATATCTCAGTGTTTGGTAAGTAAAGGCAGAACATCAAAAACCATCAGGATCACTGCAACCCCTACCTATCCCTGAGTGGAAATGGGAACATATTACTATGGATTTTGTGACAGGTTTATCGAGGAGTTCAAATGGTAATGACTCTATTTGGGTAATTATTGATAGGTTAACTAAATCTGCTCATTTTCTTGCCATTAAGATTACCCATTCTTTAGAAAAGTTAGCTAAGTTGTATGTGCGGGAAACTATTAGGCTTCATGGAACCCCAATTTCAATTGTTTCTGACCGTGATCCTAGATTTGTGTCTCGCTTCTGGAAAAGCCTACAAGAAGCCATGGGAACAAAATTGAATTTTAGCACTGCTTTTCATCCTCAAACGGACAGACAATGAGAGAGAACTATTGAAACCTTAGAGGATATGCTTAGGGCATGTGCACTTGATTTAAAAGGGATTTGGGATGATCATTTACCGTTAGTGGAATTCGCATATAATAATAGCTATCAAGCAAGTATTCAAATGGCTCCATATGAGGCACTCTATGGTAGAAGGTGTCATTCCCCTACATCTTGGGTAGAAGTTGGGGAAAGAAAATTATAGGGACCAGAATCGATTCAGATCACAACAGAGAAGGTGAAATTAATACAAGACCGACTTCGAACCGCTCAAAGCCGTCAAAAGAGTTACTTTGACAATCGACACCTACAGTTAGAATTCCAAAGAGGAGATTATGTGTTCTTGCGAGTATCTCCTACAAAGGGAGTAATACAATTTGGGAAGAAAGGGAAGTTAAGCTCAAGATACATAGGACCTTTTAAAATTCTTGAAAGGATAGGAGCAGTTGCGTATAAAATAGCCTTACCACCGGAACTATCTAGTGTACATAATGTGTTTCACTTATCAATGATAAAGAAATATGTCCCAGATATAAAACATATCTTAAGTCATGAGCCTCTTCACGTTAGAGAAGATTTGTCGTACATTGAGCATCCAGTGGAAATTTTGGACCATAAAGATCAAATATTACGAACCTAGGTTATTCCGCTAGTCAAAGTATTATGGCGGAATCATTCTATTGAAGAAGCAACGTGGGATCGGGAAGATGAGATAAAGGAGCGATATCCATACCTTTTTGAAAATTAATGTAACTAAAGTTTAGGGACCAAACTTTTTATAAGGAGGGTAGGATGTAATGACCCCACTTTTATATAGTTTGTTTTTACACTCTTGTGTTACTTATTATCTTATAAATGTTGTATTATTAGATATGTGGTATTATTTGCTATCAATATAATAAACCCCATTTTAATTACGAAGAATCAACTGTAAATTGGATTAAATCGAAGTCTTATGACATATCTTAAGGCAAAATAATAAGTTTTGGGGTAGAAAATATAATTTTATGAAACTTTAAGGACTAAAATAAAAATATAAAATGGGCCATTTTGTAAATAAAATATTTTCAAGGACCTCTAAGAAATATTCAAAATATATAGTGTGAAATTACCAAAATACCCTTCATGTGTGAAATGACCCTTATACCCTTATCACCACTCCACCACGTGCTGGTCACTTCCACCTTCCACATGTCATCTGTAGAGAGAGAGCTAAAACACTTGTCATCATTTGGTGATATTAGCACTGCAAGACCACTCTGGATCACGACACCTCGGTGTTGAATCACCAATCCAAAAAGCCTAGTCATTAGACACGTGTCAACACCGTAATACTTTTGAAAACCTATAAATAGGGCCTTAGGGTTAATTTGAAACTCACACCAGCTCCTTGAGAATTATAGTAAGAAAGAGTGATAGAAAGCTTGGGAAATATCTTAAGAAGGATTTCTATAATTTCGAAGAAAGAATTCATTTCGTAGGTATGATTTTATTTAAATGTTATAATGTATTTTTATAGTTTTAATTTTGTGTTTTATATCTTTACTTAGTAGTTATGCTGGTAAAATACACTAAGGACTTCACTAATCAAAACTTAAAGTTTAGAAGAAATCCAAGTTGATTTTATTTTTATGTAAACTTGTTTGAAATTGTATATACGCTTTTAAAAAAAATGATTTTTTAAAAGTAATTGCTCGTTATTATGGAATTCCATTTAAGTAATTCCAAAGTTAGGCCTGGTGAAATTCTGTCTAGACGAGATGGTATTTAAGTGGTGCCCCTGTGACCCTCCATCTCTACTGGGAATGAATCCAAAAATGTTCTGTCTAGAGGAGATGGTATTTAAGCGGTGCCCCTATGACCTTCCATCTCTACTGGGAACCGACTGATTAGGAAGAACTATAATTTGAATCCTTTAATTACGATCAATAAGTTTTAAAAGTTAAGAAAATGGTTTTTAGTAATCCTTTGAAACAAATTACTATTAAAATACAATATCTAGACTGGACCTTGTTTAGAACATATACTTAAACCTTTATCGTATTTGTTAGATTAACGTGCGATCGAAGACTCGTTATCTATAATTTCGACCTCTATTTTAGGTGAGTACTCTATGCAATTTCTTGAGCATTTTGATTATATTCTATTATGCAAACTATGTATATTTTGTGAAATGTTTTTATTCTCGAAATGCATCTGATACCGATGATTCCATCGTTTGTTATATGTTTATATCTCTCCATATAAACATCTGATTTGAATTCTAAAAATTATTGATTCGGCCTATGGAAACTCTCTTACTATGTTGGCCTTGACTACTGGGTTGAAATATTTGGGTGGTACCTTCCCAGCTGGTTTATCGCTGGTGTGCCCTAAACAAGGCGTTGTTATAGAAATCATAATTATTTGTCTGTGATGTTATCGGGTGGAAACATTTGATAACACTATCTGTCTGGGTATTAGAGTGTACATGGCCACAAAAAATTGAATAATTGACATATGCTCAATTGTTTTATCTGCTCTGTTCTGAACTGTTTATTCTGAGTATATATATTGTCATATACTTTATATATATTACTTGAAATTCCTATCTTTATGTATATACTTTATGTTCTAAATTGAATAGGTATCAATTTTCTGAAAAACCCTGGAATGTCTGGAGATTGAATCTCATTCGGCTTTTAGCTGACGTTGTATAAATAACCATTTTTCAGGAAATAATTAAGTTCGTGGATGGAGCGAAAAAGGACTATGTTGAAGATTTAGCTTTTAAAGCTCTTTTTGTTACCTTAAGTCGAAGTTTGTTTAATTAGATAGAGCATGTTTAGCTCTTTGTGTCAAGTTGTAACTCATTGATATTTTAATACAAATGAAGTTCCCTTTAGAAAGCTCTGATGATGTAATTCCTTCACTTTTAGTATTTTACGATTCATAACCATGTGATTATACTTCCGCTACATATATTTTTTTAAAAAAAATTTAAGGCCAGAATATTGGATGCCTTGGCGGCATGTCAATACACCCGTTCCCTACTATTTTCGGGTCGGGGTCGTGACATTAATTCTTCCTACTTAATTTGTTTTTAGATGTAATTACGACATCTCATTATCTACTAACTCGTACAAGTAGATTATTAATCCAGTATATATTTCACACACAATATATACTTATAAACTCATTTATTACTAATATGTCCTCCTAAAACACATCATGGACTCTTGGTTCGGAATGGTCCATTGACACCAAGGAAGAGTTTGGTTCGAAATTTCATCTCGACCCCAAATTCATTGCATGAAGTGGTTTAGAATAATCACCTCGACCCCACTAATGAAATTTATGCATAGATTGGTTCGGAACTCTTTCGTCATGACCCCAACTTACTATTTCCATATATTAGTTCAGAATCCTACCTAGACCCTAATATAGGCAATTATACTTTAGGTATTCTCACAACCTAAGTATCTATATAATTTTGTAGCTTTACACACAACCTAATAATAGTGTTCGTACATAATATTTTCTCACTGTACTTATTTATTTACGATTTATCTCACTATCATATTTTAATTGAGTATTCACACCACTCTAATGGCCCTAGTTACCCCTCTATTCATTTCAGTAGTTAAGCTATCTCTAACCTACTGGTATACCCCCAGAAAATTACATTTACTCTCTTCGTAACTCAAATCCCTAATTTTTGATATACTACTCGATCGATTTATCCTTGTCGGTCCATCACTTCCAATATTACACTCTATGATTATAAGGTCCCTCCACTATACACCTATTGGTACTCTCTAAGTCCCTACATAGGTACCATATCATCCCTAAGGTTTTCCCCAATAATTGTCAAATGATTAGAACTCAACCAACAAAAGAACCCAGAATCAGCCCGGGTCGATTGATCAACCTGAACCATTGATCGATCGACTCCATCGATCGATCGAGAAGGTGAAGGTGCCGTTCGTCTTCTTCATGCGTTTTCTCACCATTCTCAATTTTCCAACTTACATGATAACACACCAAACATGAAACCAATGATTTCTAACCATTCCTACATACTTTAGGATGATTTTCCAATTATTTAAACATCATAAATCTTCGCAAATTTAGCCCTGAAAAATACGAATCCTCTAATTATTCAAGAAACCTAAAAATATGTTCTTCCCATATTCAAAATTATAAACCCAGATTTTAATTCGTATTAACAATTCTTATTCCTCTGATTTTCAATCCTCTACAGATATAAATATAATTACATGTAATTTGTACACAAACATGCAATTAATCAATTCCTTTTCTCTAATAATATTCATCAAAATCAATTATTTGAAAATTATAAGCATGGATATTATAACTCAAAATAATTATGCAAATAACCACTTGCCTTGTTCAGGGATGATCTGATTTCGTGATTGTTGTTAGTGATCGATTGTCTTTCTCCTCCAATATTCCTTTTCAATAAGTTTGTGGTGCAAGAACCCCATAAATCCTTCACCAATTCTCCTTTAAGCTTTGAGAATAATATATCTTCTCTCTCTAATGGCTTTTCTTTGTGTTATGAGGTTTCTAACCCTAACCTCACTTTTTATCAGGTGATAAAACACTCCAAAATTCGTAGGTCTCCTCACCCCCATATGCCAAAAGACTAAAACGCCCCCTTACGGTCCCGGTTTAGCCCAAAAATGTCCCGGTACCCTATTAGTACCCCCGGTTATACTATTTTGACTAATTCGACCCATTCAGAATCATCCGTGACCTTTAAATTATCATTTGAGTAACCAAAAATATTTTTCCCAACTCATCCTAAATTTAGTTTACATGTGACACTCGGTTGAGTTATAAACAAGTACGTCCATATCTCTCGCTATGTCGTACAATTTAACTATCAACATTTACTATTCATACTTAGTAAATTTGAATAATAATATTAATCAGAATCTATCTCTCGATTAATATTTAATAATCACAATTATTATTTATTCTTAATAATCATAATTATTATTAAATCATATTAAATTACTCTACTCACATAATTTAAATTAAAACGTATTTTCTATTTAATTACCCAATTAATTAAATTCTAAATATGCAGAAATACAGGGTATTACATACTCCCCCTGTGGCTATCCCCGATCCTCGTCGTGCGGGCGGGCGCTTGGAGGAAGGATCCTCGGGTCCCGCACATCCCTCTCGAGAGCGCTTCGGCCGGCGTCGTTTGAGATGTGGTGTAAAAATGTAGAGAGATTCAGAGTTGCCAGTCTATATTACTCCAAACAGATAAAAGAAAAAGGGGGAAGCCATCCCGAAGGATGGGATCCAAAGACATACTGGTTCATGCGAAACCAAAATGATTCGAGAAGGGTTCGGAGGCTTAGTTACGAAATGGGAAGGTGTTAGGAACCCATTCCTCCCTTTCGGTCTCTCATGGATATTAGTTATTTTCATTCATATTTCCCCCCGTGATATGTGTGCATGTGTATATATATAATGGAGGTAGGAATCCTCAACTTGTATCATGGAGAAGATAAAGCGAGTCATCCGTAGGAAGATATAAGAATAATATTAGAAAAATAATATTTACGCTATTACCCCTACATTGATCGTTATAATGGAACGATAACTCATATGGAGCAATACGTCACTAAGGGCAAGTATATAGAATATAAGAAAATTAGCTTTAGAGAAGATAGTAAAATAAGAGAAAAAGTGAGAAAAGGACTCGAGTCTCGAGTTTTACCCCGAGACGCCTACCTAGCCTATAAGGCATCAAAGTCCACTTAGTTCTCATACAAAATGAGGGGTGGAGTTTATACCATAAATCCAAATGGGGGATCTCTTATTTGTGAATGTGTGTGTGTAGAAAAAGTGTTTTAGTTGTGAGAAAAGTGTGGGAAAGGTATGAGAATCCCTATTTGGAATTTATGAGCAAACCCTCTTTTTATTGTTTTTTGGTTTTTTTATTTATATGTAAATAAGAGATGTGCAATAATAGTAAATAAAAAGTATATTAGGATGTGTGAGATGAGATAATAAAAAGTGCTAAGTAATAAGAGAAGTTATTGCGAATTTAAGAGAATTTGAAGAGAAAGGTGAGAAAGATGGACCTTCTTAAAGATCTTGAGCTTGATCTGGAATGTGGGAGAGCAGCCCTTGCACTTGGATGATGATGGAGAGTGGTTAATTAACCAAGTTTGATGAAAAGAATGATGAAAAGTGGAAGTAAAAAAGGGATTTGGAAGGTGAAATCACGCTTCCTTCGAGAGAGGTTTTTGGGATTCGCTGAGAGTGATTTTTATCAGATCTGGGCTCTCCTTGCAAATATGGTAAAGGCCTCCTTTTATAGGCCCAGGTCACTGCCGATCGGCATAGACCTGGTCCTGCCTATCGTCACATGCCGATAGGCAGGGTCTAGAACCTGCCATTTGGTAGTGTGTTTCAGGGCTTTTCCGAATATCGGCTGCCGAGGGAAAACCGTTGGTCAGAATCGTGCATGGGGCATACCGTTGGAAAGGAAATTCGGAGATCTTAGAAAGTACTTTGGACCGCTCCCGGGTTTGAGAGTTAACTTTGGGTCAAATATGGCTCGGAAGCATTTGTCGGTCCATTTGACGAGAAATTGCTCGGATGCAAACGGATCGTTCGTCCGCATGGTAAGTCCAAATCGTGCACGGGGAAGACCACTGGAAAGGTTAGGAGATTTACTCTGATATTCCAAAAAATTTGACCCGGTTTGGGGAGTTAACTTTGGTCAACCGGGCCCCAGAATCGTTCGGTGACCTGTTAGAGTCAAACGGATCGCTCGTCCGTATGGTAAGTTGGAATTGCGTACAGGACGGACCGTTGGAAAGGGTATTCAGTGCCATTAAAATATTCATTCAGTCTCAGTCGAGATAAAGAGTTGACTTAGGTCAAAAAGATCCCGAGAGCGCCCGGTGGCCTCTAGGTCAAGTTTCGAACGCAAACAGAACGTTCGTCTGCATGGTAAGTCGGAATCGTGCATGGGATGGACCTTTGGAAAGGGTATTTAGTTCCCTTCAAAGATCCATTGAGTCTCAGTCGAGATGAATAGTTTGACTTTTTGGTCAAACTAAGGTGGGGGGGTGCCCGATGACTTCTAGGTCAGTACTCGGGACATGACCTAGGTTGGTGGTGATGAAGGGAGGTACTAGGGTCCTAAGGGTTTGGGGGGTAACAGAATGGGGTGTCTACAGAGCCCCTTGAAGGGTGAATTTGGAACAAATGAGAACCGTCGAATAGACACCACATGATGCTTTTGAGGGAGTATGACCGATTTAGAGGGTCGATGCCAATTTTGAGGACCTAAGGAGTGTGCTGGGATGGAATGATGATCCAAGGTTTAGGTCTATTCTGAGGACCTAAAGTGGTGTTGGGGGGGATGACCAATTTAGCGGGTTGAAGCCAAATTTGCGAGCTTAGGGTGAAGATCTAATAACCAAGGTTAATTCTGACCTAAGAGTGGTGACGACCGAGGATCGGGGTCCATTATGACCCAACTCAGGTAACGATCCAAGACTGAGGTCAATTATGACCTAAGAGTGGTGACGATCGAGGATCGGGGTCAATTCTGACCCAACTCAGGTGACGATCCAAGACCGAGGTCCATTTTGACCTAAGGAGTGGTTACGATCGAGGACTGGGGTTAATTCTGACCCAACTCAGGTGCCGATCCAAGAGCGAGGTCAATTGTGACCTAAAGAGTGGTGATGACCGAGAACCGGGGTCAATTTTAACCCAACTCAGGTGACGATCCAAGGCCGAGGTCAATTCTGACCTAAAGAGTGGTGACGACCGAAGACCGGGGTCAATTTTGACCCAACTCATGTGAAGATCCAAGCTCGAGGTCAATTCTGACCTAAAGAGTGGATGAGGATTGGATTTTTATTTTGCTGGGGAAAGTACATTGTGATTTTTATTTGAGCTGGGGAGATGATAGTTGGGGAAGCTTTTATTTCATTAGGAGACCATGCGGGGGGAACAACCTATTTTGGGTGATGTAAGAGAATTCCGCTGGGGAAGTGATCAGATGATCCTTAGAGGTGTTCCGGGGTTTTACCGGGAGGAGTTTTCACTTGGTTTTTTGAGGATTTTGCTAGGAAAGAGGGGTTCTGCTCGAGGGAACGCGAAGTTTTCTTGGTGAAAAGGCTTTAAATCCTTCTTGGGATTTTTAGGAATTTTTCGGGGATTTTTCGAGGCTTTCTTGTATTTTCTGGAAATTTCTGTACTAAAATTTATGGGGGGGGGGGTGCCGGTCGGCATGGTATGAAGGGTGCCATTCGGCAGTGGTACAGACTTTTGGGCTACCTCAGGAAGGTAAGGAGTCAGTGCCGATTGGTATGGCACGGGGAAGTGCCAATCGGCATGGCGCTTGGCATCCTATAAAAAGGGGGCGAATCCCTTCATTTTTTCAAAGCTTCTTTGCTTTCTCTCTCTCTGCGTTCCTCTACAAATCATTCTAACATTCTGATCTTCAAGAAATGGCTGCTTTTGTGAGCACTGTAGTCCACCGGGAGTGGTTGACCGTTGATGACTGGGCGAACGTGGAGCGGAGGGCTAGGGCGCCTCTTGCTTTGGGGAGAGAGAACTCCTTTGATGCGTTTGAGCCTGTTGTGGATGAGAGGACCTTGCTATGGGAGCCATCGCATCATCGCTCTTCGAGAGTGAGTCCTAGTGGTTATGTAAGTAACCTGACCTTTGGCATTCCTTTCTTTTTGGTGATTTTTCTTTCATTCTTGACTTTTAATGAGACTTTTCCTTTTTGCCAGTCTGATATTTCTTTGAAGAACATGCGCTCCCGCGGGACGATGGGGCTCAGGGATGTCTGGGAGCATCTCCCACCTATGGTGCATTGGGTGGTATCATCAGCGGGTCTTGGGAGGTTGGCATCGGCGCTGGATGAGACGCCTCGTTTGATAGTGGTCTTGTGCGCTTTGGGAGAGAGGTGGTGGGATACTACCCACACCTTCCATTTTGGCTTCGAGGAGATGACTGTGACTCCCATAGACGTGCAGCAGCTGCTGGGGCTGGATTATGATGGAGAGAAGATAGAGGTGGATCGATCTTTTCGGGTGAGACCGGAGGCAGTGCATGCCGCACTTGGTGATGTAGGGAGGATAGTTTCTGGGGATTCTATTCTGTTGTCCCTGCCGAAGGATGTTCTGTTGAGAAGGATGATTGATGTGGAGGACGGGCTGTAAGTGAGGCAGATGACCCGGTTATTCATTTTGCTGGTATTGGGAGGTTTCATGGTGGCGTCGAGCGGTGACGTCGTCCATTTGTGGTTCTTGTCGTACTTGAGGACGTTTTCGAACATCCCTTTCTATGATTGGGGGAGTCCTACTTTGGCGACCCTTTACTCTTCTCTCGAATGAATTCAGTCGGTCCTGCTGGTAGAATTTTAATGGGGCCACGTACCATCTCGAGGTATTCTTTGATTTGCGCATTTCTTTTCATGCATCCGCATTTTCCTTTCATGCATTCGCATTTTCCTTATGCGTCTCTTTTGCTTGTGAATTCAGACGTGTTTCTATGAGGTGATTGGGTGAAATACTCCGCTGATCGCTTTGAAGGATGACACTGTTGGGGACTTCTATCAATTGTATTGGGTTTTTGCACCTTCTGATATTGTATTGATTTATTCTTTCTTGGAGATTTTTAGGTGACCTTTTATCCTTAGGGGACAACCATTCAGGATACGGGGGCGACTGGGGTGAACGCGCAGATGAGGCATTTATTGGCGCATGAGTTCAGCCATTCCTGGTATCTCGGGGAGAGGGTGGTTCATTAGATTGCTGAGGAGGAGGTGGTGGTGCCACCTGCGTAGCCTCTTACGTCTATGAGGTGGGAGCGACTGCTGTTGGAGGATGAGAGGATTGCGGGGATGATCGGTGAGTCCTACTTGATGTACACTGATATGGCAGCGCCGCATGACTATATGGACTTTGTGACGAGCTGGTTGATGGCGCCCAGCATATATGATGCCCTGCCTTTCTCTCCTACGGGTTCGAGTCGGGTGATGTGATCTTCCCACAACGGCGGTGGTCCGACGACATCTGCGACAGCGGCGACTTTAGAGGTTCCTTTTGTGCGGTTGCACACTCCTTCGTACAACATTCAGCGGGCTGACGGAGGGATGGTGCTTATTTTGCATCATCCTCATGCGATGGATCCGGAGGAGTTGAGTTTTACAAAGGAGGTCCTTCGACCTACGGTATACCTTTATGTTCTTGTCTTTTTTTCTTTTCTATTTTGGTCATCTCTGCTTTGATAATGATTTTGCCTTTTTCTTGCAGCAAGTCCGGGTGTCGACCACTTGGCTAAGTGACATCAGAGACTGGATATCTTCGACGACTGCCCATATTCGGGACGCGGTTCCTGTTCCTTCTTGCTTGGTGCTGTCTGCTTCGTCTGGAGAGGACTCGATCTCGGGTAGTGGTGGTGCGTCGTCTTGCCGTAGGGGGGAAGTGAGCACGTCGTAGGGGTGGAAGCTCTTGAGAGAGAGAGAGAGAAAGAATGTGGGTTCGAGCTGAGTCCCGTTGTTTTTTCTTTTTCTTTTTATTTCCTGCAAAATTGATGTAACACAGAAAACAGATATATGCAATGCAATGGAGTTTTTTTTATTATCTTTTATTAGTGATGAATGAATGCATGCACATGCACTTTTTACTTTGCTGCTGAGACCATAAAAAGGAATATTTTTGAAAAAAAATTTGAAGGAAAGTTTTTGATTAAAAAGGGGAAATTTAAAGGGATTTTGAAATTCTATTTAGAATATAAATTTATTTTTATTTGAGTTTTATTATTTGACAAAAGAGGACAAGGGGGAAATTTCTAAAAATGGGGGGTTGCCGATCGGCAAGCACCCTGACCTGCCTATCGGCAATTCAGTCCAGTCCCATCAATTCAAAGTTTTGATTGGTACCCTCTTCAGCCTTTGGTACCTTGTGAGGTAGGATTTTCTCCGATTTCTGCAGGAATTATGTCTCTTGTGAGGGTTCTCAAGTATAAAAATGGGTAGGGGTGGAGTGTTTTCATCACACCTTTGCATTTTCACTTACTTTCCCATTATATCTTGGCCCTACAAGATGGCTCTCCCTGGTAGCATTGAGTTTGCTAACTACCTCGAAGCCTTGGAAGCAATGTGCTCTTTCAATGTCAACTATGATGCTTTCAACATGCGTTGAGTCTCCCTGTGGCGCAATCAGCCTTTTGAGTGGAACATGCTGATATCGGAGGTACAATTCTGGTACCCCAAAGACCATGTATCTCTCTTTGGGTTGGAAGAAGTTTGTCCTACCTATGAGGAATTCTCTGCCATGCTGGGTGTAAATCCAAGTGTTGCTGCAGATTTACCCGAATTTTCCCACTCTCCCAGGGGTTTGTTGGTCGGGGTTCTTCATATTTTTCCTTCGACTGCTAGATCATTAATTGCTGGAGGAATGATCTCCCTCCCGGTGGTGCTGCAGTCCGTGCATTTGCGAGAAGTAGTTGATGCTGGCTATGCTTGAGCCGTTGTTCTGGGTCTGGTTTCAAAATTATTGCTGGTGACTGGAGAACTGCAGGTGGATCCGCAACTTGTAGACATTACTTCATGGATGTCTTATTGTCGCAATCCTGTGGCGTTGATACTGGCGGAGACCCTGAATGGCTTGGATGCCTGGAGAGAAGGTCGTTCTGACTTTTTGAGGGGTAGCCCCGTGATGCTGCTCATGTGGTTGTCTGAAAGATTCCGCTTGGCGACTCCTCCAGAGTATCCCTTGTCTGCCGTATGTAACTTCTTTTCACGCTACTTCATCAATGTTGGTTTGTATATTGAGAACTGGGAGCATTGGCTTGTGGAGCATGGGGCTCGTGGTCTGTATTGGTCAGTGCCTTGGTGGGGAAAGTTGCAGCCCATTATAGAGCTAGGAGAATATTCATATGTGCGGCTGGTTGGTCTCAAGAAGACCTCATTTTATTTCCCTTGGCGGCTTCTGCGCCAATTTGGATGGGCACAGGTAATACCACCTCGGACCTCAAATTTCTTTCCGGTAGAAGACTTGACTGAGCGCCTGCGTCTGTGCTTGGATCTCTGTGAGAAAATTGGCATTTGTCGACCCGTCCCTCCCAGTCTATCGAGAAAGTTTGGCATATCCCCAAAGATTATATGAAGTGGTTGTGGAGGAAAGTAGTCAGCAAGATGTTGGCAGTGGAGACTGGACAAAGATGGTTTGTTTTATCCAACACCATGGAAGGGGGTGTTGTGGTATTTTCGAAGATGGTTCAGGCTCATCGATCCATGTAAGGTTTACGACAGTCTATTCAGGTAGGGGAGACTTGGGGACCTCGGGATGTAGATGATGAGGGTGTAGGCTCCTCTGGTAGCTGTGGGGAGGACTCCTCGGGAGTTTATTTACGTAATAGGTGCGGGGATTTTATTTGGCTTTTTATGGTAGTAGGGAAAAGGTAGTTATCTGTTCCTTTTCTTATGTAATCTGTACTATAATTTCTTATTAATGAAATAAATAAGTTTCTGATCATCCAGCTGTGCCTTTTGATGAATTTTGTATTTTGAAATATCTTTACCGATTGCTAAGGCATACATAATCCTTTTGTTCAAGTATTTGTTAGAATAAATCGCCGTTCTCAGAGGTAAGAAAAGAATAGTATTTTGTGAAAAAGAAAGGGACGCACTCATGTGACGTGCATGAGTTGCCTACGTACCTCTAGGGTTTTTGAATTTTTTTTTATCTGCTTGAAAATAGTTTTTGCAGAGGATCAGGTCCACGTAGTTCAGGGTAGAGGGAAAGGAAGAGTCTTTTTTATTAGAATAGAAGGGGGATGAGAAGAATCGTAGCGCGCTGAGATTTTGGACTAGGGGTAGAATTTCTTGAGACGGTCCAAATTGACTGGACGAGCCATCTCTTCCCCATCTAGGTCAGTGAGCATGGAGGCACCACCGGATAAGATTTTCTTCACAATGTAGGGGTCGCACCAATTGGGCTTGAATTTCCCTCTGGGGTCTAGATAGGTTCTATTATCTCTTTGAGGGCTAAATCCCCCTCCCGGACGCCGCAGTCCTTGACTCTCGTGTTGAATGATCGCGCTATTCTGCGATGGTACCCCTGTATGTGGTAAAGAGCATTCAATCTTCTTTCATCTAGGAGGGTTATCTCATCAAGACGGCTTTAGCACCAGTCTTCTTTGCTAACTTTGCTTTCGAGCATGACGCGTAGCGAGGGTATTTCCAGCCCCACAGGTAGGAGTGCTTCCATGGCGTAGACCAGGGAGTAAGGGGTAGCCCCAGTAGAGGTTCGAATTGAGGTTCAATATCCCCAGAGGGCGTACGGGATCCGGTCAGCCAAATCCCTACAACTTTCGGTCATCTTGTTGATGATAGCCTTAAGGTTTTTGTTGGCTTCTTGCACTGCACCATTGGTCTGTGGTCGATAGGGAGAAGATTTGTGTCTCTGAATCCTGTACTCGTTGACTACTTCAGTGAGTTTTGCTTTGAAATGCAACCCGTTATCTGATACCAGCTCATGCAGGACCCCATATCGGCAGATGATATTTTTTTTTGAGGAATTTGGGCAATTTCTTGGCTTTCAATACTGCGTATGAATCAACTTCGACCCATTTGGTTAAGTAATCAATGGCGACCAGGATAAACTCATGTCCATTTGAAGCCTTTGGCATAACCTTCCCTATGATGTCGACACCCCAGGTGGAGAACGACCAGGGAGAGGTCATGTTGTATAATTCTGGCGAAGGCAGGTGTTGAAGATTGGAGAATTATTAGCATTTGAGGCATCTTCGGACATAGGTAGTGCTGTACTGGGCCATGGTGGTCTAGTAGTAGCCTTGTCGGATGATTTTCTTGGCAAGCATGTGACCGTTCATGTGGGGACCGCATTCCTCGCTGTAGATTTTCTGTATTATTTTCTCAATCTCAGCCACCCATACAGTGTAGATGAGTTCCATTGAAGTTCCTCTTGAGTAGAGCTTTATGACAGATGATGTACTGGGCGGCCAGTCTTCGGAGGGTTGTTCGATCTTTCTTATTGAAACCCTCGGGATACCTACCATGTTTGAGGAGACACCAGATATCATAGTACCAACAATTGGCTAGTTCGGGATCTTTGGTGGAGATAAGCTCAATATAGTAGCAGTGGGTTGGTTTGTCTTGCTTTTGGACTAGGAAAGGGGTCATTGTTATTCCTTCGGGCATATCGACCATGGAGGCCAAGGTAGCGAGAGCATCGGCTAGATTATTCTTTGCTCGGGGTAGGTAATGGAAGGTGATATATCAAAATCGATAGGCTAACTCTTCTAAGTGGGCATGGAAGGGTAGGATCTGTTAATCCTTGACTTTCCACTTTCTGAGCACTTGACCAATGATAAGGGAAGAATGCCCGTAGACATCAAGGTATCGAATACCTTTCTTGAGAGCAACTTTGAGGCCCACTGTGCATGCCTGGTATTCTGTCATGTTATTGGTGCAAGAGAAATCCAATTTAATGGCGATGGGAGTGTGGGAGTCATCTAGGGCGATCAGAAGTATCCCAATGCCATATCCCTTTTTGTTGGCAGCGCCGTCAAAGAACATTTTCCATCGAAGGTGGTCTTGAGCGGTGCAGAGGATATTTTCATCTGGAAATTCGGAGATCCAGACATCTGCTTCTTCTACAGGGTAATCGGCAAGGTAGTCAGAGATGGGTCTTTCTTTAACAGCTTTCTGTGTGACGTACACGATATCGAACTCGGTTAGGATCATCAACCATCGGGCCATTCGACTGGATAAGGAGTGTTTTTCCAGCAGGTATTTGATGGGATCCATTCGGGATACAAGTTTGATGGGGAAGGCGAGCATGTAGTGTCGCAACTTTTGGGTGACCCAGACAAGTGCGACACATGCCTTTCCAAAGCAGTGTAGTGGACCTCATACCCGACCAGTTTGCGATTGGCATAATAGATGTCTCTTTCTTTATGGGAGTCCTCAAGGTATTGGTCTAGTAAATCCCCAGCTACAGTGTCGGTTATGGTTAGGTATAAGAGCAAAGGGAGACCATACTGTTGTGGCATGAACACTGTAGGTTGGGTCAGGTATTGTTTGATTCGGTCAAAATCTTCTTGGCAGGCCTTGTTCCAAACCTAGTTTGAATCCTTTCGGAGGATCTTGAAGATTGGTTCACAGATGGAGGCTAGCTGGCTAATGAATCGGCCAATATATTTCAATTTCCCAAGAAAACCTCGAACTTCTTTCTCTGTTCGGGACGGTGGCATCTCAAGTATGGCCTTCAGCTTTGCAGGATCTGCTTCTATCCCCTTTTCGCTGATCATAAATCCCAAGAGTTTTCCCTTTGTAATGCCGAAGACACACTTCTGTGGATTAAGTCACATCTGATACCGTCGCAGTCGTTCGAAGAACTTCCGGAGAGCGGGAACATGACCTTATTTAGTTTTGGACTTGATAATCATATCATCCATATAAACCTCGACCTCTTTGTGAATCAGATCATGTAGGATGGTTGTGGAATCCCTTTATTAGGTATCCCCAGCATTATTGAGACCGAATGGCATAACGGTGTAGCAAAAAGTTCCCCATGAGGTGATGAACGCGATTTTTTCTTGGTGGTCTGGGTGCATCTTGATTTGTTTGTATCCGGCAAACCCGTCGACGAATGACTTGAGAGCATGACTGGCTGTGTTATCCACGATCATGTCGATATTGGGTAACGAATAATCATCCTTTGGAGAAGCTTTGTTTAAATCTTGGTAATCTATACACATTCTAACCTTCCCTCCTGATTTCATCACAGGTACTATGTTGGCTAGCCATTTGGGATATTCGATCACCCGAATGAAACCCACGTTCAACTGTTTGACCACCTCTTCTTTGACCTTGAGCGACCATTCGATGCGGAGTTTTCTCAATTTTTGTTTAACCGGCTTGTAATCTGGGAGAGTGGGGAGCTCGTGCTGAGCTATTTCAGGATCAATGCCGGGCATATCATCATAGGACCATGCAAAGACATCCACAAACTCCTTTAGCAATTCTTTGAGTTGTGCTCGCTCATGCTCGTCATGGGTGGCCCCTATCCTAATCTCGTGCGGTTGGCTACTAGAACCGAGATTAATAACAACAATAACTTATTCATTAACTTGAACCCGGTTATGTTATTTATTATTAACCTTATTTAGATCAGTTAAAAAAATTTCATTTGCAAAATCGTAATCATCAAAAGTTTGATTAGAATCCAAGCAGTTAATGTAAGGCACAACAAGATACTCAAAATATTCGTTGATTTCATTGATAGGAAAAAAAGCATTGAGAACCTCATCAAAAGTGGTCTTGATTACATTTGAACAAGGATATACAGTAGAAGAGGAAATAGGGTAAACATTGGGGTTAGGTGGGATTTCAAGAGGTAGTACTGGCGCAGCGTGCCAGTTGAGGAGGGGTGTATCAGTAGCTTTGATCAGATGGGATGGATCCATTGATGTAGTGCCTGAACAAACCATGCAGAGTGCTATCCCTAGTGTCTATAAGTTGAAGGAAAATTAAGAATCACTTTCCTCAGTCTCTTCGGTATCTTTGATGAGCGGTTGTACGCGGTGTTGGAAACTTTCGGCCCATGGTAGCTATCTTGGAAAAAGATCTCCATTCCAGGCTTCATATTCTTGTCTGTGTGGTCATACCATGGTTCTTGAAAACTGAGGAGTTCCTCAAATGATATCATCCCACATATGTCGGCTACTGGGCCAGCTCTTCTTGAAGCTTGTTCTTTGCTCGAATCTTTGAATTCTTCCCTCCATACGGTGGCAACAATTCTGTCTCTCCATGTAAAGTCAATGCATTCCACCACTTCAGCGGCTTCTTCATACAGGTCCTCCCATTCTATGGGGATATGTGTGATTGAAGGGACTGAGCACCCTTATAGCTTCAAAGCGTCAAGTAACCCGGTGATACTACAAATGCTGTTAGTTTGCCCGAATAATTCTGCCATAATCTGGACAACATCATCTAGGCTGACTTCATCAGTTGGTACCACCCATTTGTCTGATCAACGAGGTTAGTAGTGTGGAGGAGGAAATATGGTAAAATTTGAAGAGGTTTGGGAGAGTATATGGTTGTGATTTGAGTTGAGGGATCAAAATCTATGTTTTCTTCTAAGAAGATGGCATTGGTATGATTCGAAAGTGGATTGTGAGAAGTGTCTGGCTTAGGATTGGATGGTGGGGCGATGGTACCCCGGTCAATGAGATCTTGGATTATGTTCCGAAGGTGAAAGCATTGGTCAGTGGTATGGCCGACAGTTTGGTGAAATGCACAATGAGCATCGGTCTTGAAGTTTCTTGGGAGTCAATTTGGCAATGGACGGGGATCCAAGGGTTTAATGAGGCTTCGACTTAACAGGGCTTGGTAAACTTTGGAGAGCGAAACATGGAGCTCAGTGTATTCCCTTCGGATGGGGGCAGGGCGACTTTTTGGTGCCCATGATGTGGTTGGTTGAGAGATGTTGTTGATGGTTGAAACTATAGCACTAGCAGGCTTGTCATACTTTCTAGGGGTGAACTGTTCGAACACCTTCTTTGGTTCAACATCTGTTTTAATGAGGCTTTTCTCGATTTCCACTCTAGCCTCTCTGAGAGTTCGAAAGTGGGGATAGTATTGTCCTCCCATCGTCGCTCGGATATGGGGAAAGAAGTTCTTCTTCATTATGTTGACCTGTTCTTCCTCAGATGGCCGATTAGTCATGGTAGATGCCTGTTCCCTCCACCGAGTTATGAAGTTACTGACTGATTCTCCTGGATTCTGTTTGAGCAGCTCTAAATCACAACGGGTGACCTCAAGCTTTTCGTTGTATTTGTACTGCGACATGAATTCTTGGGGTACATCCTCCTAGCTACGGATTCTGGATTCCTCAAGAGATAAAAACAATCAAAGGGAACTATCCTTCAAAGTTTGCTGAAATTATTGGGCCATCAATTCTTCAGAATCCCCTAGTAGAGTCATGGAAGGATGATAATTACGAAGATGAACAATTGGGGGCCCACTCCCTCCGAACTTCTCGATATTTGGCATCTTGAACTTCTCGAGCAACCTCACTTTAGCATAACGAGACATGTGGGTGTAGTCCATCTAATTCCCATAGATCCTGACTTGGTCACACTTATTGGTGAGCATATTGAGATCCTCTTTGACTTTATTCAATTCCTCCTTTTTTGGTCCAACGACCATAGGCAGGTTAGCCATAGACTGGGCAATGTTGGGCAGGCGGTGGCCCATTGGCAGGAGGGGCACGTGGAGCGTGATGATATTCTTTCGGAACCCAGATAGGCTCGGGTGGACCCATAGCATGAGGGAATAGGTCCTCAAGATCTTGAGGAATTGGAACCTGGTTTCGCAGCATTTCTCGGACCTCAATTTAGAGGTTGCCAATCTTGTACACGAGCTGAGCTAGGACTGTCATCAGATCCGGCTGTATGACTGGTGCTTGATCTGTATTCTCTATAGAAAGTGGATGGATTCCTGAATCGGAAGAAGTAATAAAGGAATGGATGAAACTCCGAGGTGATTTGGCTGAAGACCGAAGCCAATAGGGAGCCAGGCCAAGGGCTTGCGATCGACCTTATTTTTGAGAAAAAAGGGAAGAAACTATTTTTGGATTTTTGATAAATAAGGGAGAAATGTTTTTGGATTTTTGATAAAGAAGGGAAAAATGTTTTTGGAGACGGAACTCAGCATGATTATTATGATTATTATGTTCTCACTTGTATTTAATTCTCCTCGGACGGGACCCGAGCCTAGAAAAGTGGGGTTTTAAATATATGCAAAGCTACGGTTTGGACTTGTAACCAGGCTTGCAGACAGTGTCCCATTTTAAAAATGCGCAAAGATTCGGGCGATGGATCGACCCAGAATTTCAACAGAGTTTCGGTTCGAAATCGGCAATCTAAAGTGCGTGTCCTAGGTTTGACACCTATATGTGGGTATGCAGTTGGTTGGGTGAATCTGCATGGGTTCCCCCCTTAGGCATGACTTCCACGAGATACGTCTTTCTCTTGCGGGCAATCGGTACGTGTGGACAAGCCATTTGATATACCTGAGTGTACATGAATTACCTCACCATATACCTCGTGGGGACGGAACATGTGAGTGAGAATTCGATATACTCGGCGTACGTGAACGAATTCCCCGCGATATACCTCCCGTCATGGCTTCGGTCAAGCGGTACGATGCGGGGGAACCGTTCGATATACGTCGAAGGTACATGTCCAATGGAAGGTGAGAGTCATATCGCTTAGGCTGACTACGACCTGTAGGACCAGCGCCCATCACGAAGTGATCCTCTAGTTACTGGGTAAAATTTGGTCAATAGCAATGCTCTTTGGTGATGTTGTGTGAATCATGCATGATTCTCTTATTAGTATCTTATGATGAGAATGCCTTTCTTGATTATGCCAAACAGGGAGAAAAGTACAAGTACCCAAGGTACACCAAGTATGTATTGGTGATGCGTGCAACATGTGGATATATGTGATCCTAGGTGCACGTGGTGTGAAGTGTACATGGAGAATTTTCTACAAGTGTGCGAACATACGCATAAGCATGGGATACACATGGAAAAGGGGGAACATGTAGATATGGGGGAACACATAAACAAATATAGCATCCATACAAATAGTGTCAAGCCCATAAACAAAATAATACTATCGCCAGTAGAGTCGCCACTGTGGCCATCCCCGATCCTCACCGTGCGGGCGAGTGCTGGGAGGAAGGATCCTTGGGTCCCACACATCTCTCTCAGGAGCGCTTCAGCCGGCGTCGTTTGAGATGTGGTGTAAAAATGTAGAGAGATTCAGAGTCACCAGTCTATATTACTCCAAACATATAAAAGAAAAAAGGGGAAGCCATCCCGAAGGATGGCATCCAAAGACATACTGGTGCATGCGAAACCAAAATGATTCGAGAAGGGTTCGGAGGCTTAGTTACGAAATGGGAAGGTGTTAGGCACCCATTCCTCCCTTTCGGTCTCTCATGGATATTTGTTATTTTCATTTATATTTCCCCCCGTGATATGTGTGCATGTGTATATATATAATGGAGGTAGGAATCCTCGACTTGTATCATGGAGAAGATAAAGCGAGTCATCCGTAGGAAGATACAAGAATAATATTAGAAAAATAATATTTATGCTATTACCCCTACATTGATCGTTATAATGGAACGATAACTCATATGGAGCAATACGTCACTAAGGGCAAGTATATAGAATATAAGAAAATTAGCTTTAGAGAAGATAGTAAAATAAGAGAAAAAGTGAGAAAATGACTCGAGTCTCGAGTTTTACCCCGAGACGCCTACCTAGCCTATAAGGCATCAAAGTCCACTTAGTTCTCATACAAAATGAGGGGTGGGGTTTATACCATAAATCCAAATGGGGTATCTCTTATTTATGAATGTGTGTGTGTAGAAAAAGTGTTTTAGTTATGAGAAAAGTGTGGGAAATGTATGAGAATCCCTATTTGGAATTTATGAGCAAACCCTCTTTTTATTATTTTTTGGGTTTTTTATTTATATGTAAATAAGAGATGTGCAATAATAGTAAATAAAAAGTATATTAGGATGTGTGAGATGAGATAATAAAATGTGCTAAGTAATAAGACAAGTTATTGCGAATTTAAGAGAATTTGAAGAGAAAGGTGAGAAAGATAGACCTTCTTAAAGATCTTGAGCTTGATCTTGAATGTGGGAGAGAAGCCCTTGCACTTGGATGATGATGGAGAGTGGTTAATTCACAAAGTTTGATGAAAAGAATGATGAAAAGTGGAAATAAAAAAGGGATTTGGAAGTTGAAATCACGCTGCCTTCGAGAGAGGTTTTTGGGATTCACTGAGAGTGATTTTTATCAGATCTGGGCTCTCCTTGTAAATATGGTGAAGGCATCCTTTTATAGGCCCAGGTCACTACCGATCGGCATAGACCTGGTCCTGCCTATCGTCACATGCCCATAGGCAGGGTCTAGAACCTGCCATTTGGCAGTGTGTTTCAGGCCTTTTCTGAATATCGGTTGCCGAGGGCAAACCGTTGGTCAGAATTGTGCACTGTGCATACCGTTGGAAAGGAAATTCGGAGACCTTAGAAAGTACTTGGACCGCTCCCGGGTTCAGGAGTTAACTTTGGGTCAAATATGGCTCGGAAGCATTTGTCGATCCATTCGACGGGGAATCGCTCAGATGCAAACGGATCGTTCGTCCGCATGGTAAGTCCAAATCGCGCATAGGGCAGACCATTGGAAAGGTTAGGAGATTTACTTTGATATTCCAAATAATTTGACCCGGTTTGGGGAGTTAACTTTGGTCAACCGGGCCCTGGAAGCGTTCGGTGACCTGTTGGAGTCAAACGGATCACTCGTCCGCGTGGTAAGTCAGAATTGCGCACGAGACGGACCATTGGAAAGGGTATTCAGTGCCATTCAAAGATTAATTTAGTCTCGGTCGAGATGAAAAGTTAACTTATGTTAAAAAGAGCCCGAGAGCGCCCGGTGGCCTCTAGGTCAAGTTTCGGGCGCAAACAGAACATTCGTCCGCATGGTAAGTCAAAATCGTGCATGGGATGGACGTTTGGAAAGGGTATTTAGTTCCCTTCAAAGATCCATTAAGTGTCAGTCGAGATGAAGAGTTTGAATTTTTGGTCAAACTAAGCTGGGGGGTGCCCGATGACTTCTAGGTTAGTACTCGGGACATGACCTAGGTTTGTGGTGATGAAGGGAGGTACTAGGGTCCTAAGGGTTTGGGGGGTAACGGAATGGGGTGTCTACAGAGCCCCTCGAAGGGTGAATTTGGAACAAATGAGAACCGTCGAATAGACACCACATGATGCTTTTGAGGGAGTAGGACCGATTCAGAGGGTCGAGGCCAATTTTGAGGACCTAAGGAGTGTGCTGGGATGGAATGATGATCCAAGGTTTAGGTCGATTTTGAGTACCTAAAGTGGTGTTGGGGGGGATGACCAATTCTGCGGGTCGAAGCCAAATCTGCGGGATTAGGGTGAAGATCTAATAACCGAGGTTAATTCTGACCTAAGAGTGGTGACGACCGAGGATCGGGGACAATTCTGACCCAACTCAGGTGACGATCCAAGACTGAGGTCAATTATGACCTAAGAGTGGTGACGATCGAGGATCGGGGTCAATTCTGACCCAACTCAGGTGACGATCCAAGACCGAGGTCCATTCTGACCTAAGGAGTGGTGACGATTAAGGACTGGGGTTAATTCTGACCTAAGAGTGGTGACAACCGGCGATCGGGGTTAATTCCTACCCAACTCAGGTGACGATCCAAGACCGAGGTCAATTCTGACCTAAGGGTGGTGATGACCGAGGACCGGGGTCAATTCTGACCCAATTCTGGTGATGATCTAATACAGAGGTCAATTATGACCTAAGAATGGTGACAACTCAGGACTGGGGTCAATTCTGACCCAACTCAAGTGACGATCCAAGAATGAGGTCAATTCTAACCTAAGAGTGGTGACAACCGAGGACCGGGGTCAATTCTAACCCAACTCAGGTGACGATCCAAGACCGAGGTCAATTCTGACCTAAGAGTGGTGACGATCGAGGACCGGGGTCAATTTCGACCCAAATCAGGTGACGATCCAAGACCGGGGTCAATTCTGACCTAAGAGTGGTGACGACCGAGGACCGGGGTCAATTCTGACCCAACTCAGGTGCCCATCCATGACCGAGGTCAATTCTGACCTAAAGAGTGGTGATGACCGAGGACCGGGGTCAATTTTAACCCAACTCAGGTGACGATCCAAGGCCGAGGTCAATTCTGACCTAAAGAGTGGTGACGACAGAAGATCGGGGTCAATTTTGACCCAACTCATGTGAAGATCCAAGCTCGAGGTCAATTCTGACCTAAAGAGTGGATGAGGATTGGATTTTGATTTTGCTGGGGAAAGTACTTTGTGATTTTTATTTGAGCTGGGGAGATGATAGTTGGGGAAGCTTTTATTTCATTAGGAGACCACGCGGGGGGAACAACCTATTTTGGGTGCTGTAAGAGAATTCCGCTGGGGAAGTGATCAGATGATCCTTAGAGGTCTTCCGGGGTTTTGCCGGGAGGAGTTTTCACTTGGTTTTTTGAGGATTTTGCTGGGGAAGAGGGGTTCTTCTCGAGGGAACGCGAAGTTTTCTTGGTGAAAAGGCTTTAAATCCTTCTTGGGATTTTTAGGAATTTTTCGAGGATTTTTCGAGGCTTTCTTGTATTTTCTGGGAATTTTTGTACTAAAATTTATTGGGGGGGGGGGGGGGGGGTGCCGGTCGGCATGGTATGAAGGGTGCCATTCGGAAGTGGCACAAACTTTTGGGCTACCTCGGGAAGGTAAGGAGTCAGTGCCGATTGGTATGGCGAGGGGAAGTGCCAATCGGCATGGCGCTTGGCATCCTATAAAAAGGGGGCGAATCCCTTCATTTTTTCAAAGCTTCTTTGCTTTCTCTCTCTCTGCGATTCCTCTACAAATCATTCTAGCATTCCGATCTTCAAGAAATGGCCGCTTTTGTGAGCACTGCAGTCCACCGGGAGTGGTTGACCGTTGATGACTGGACGAACGTGGAGCGGAGGGCTAGGGCGCCTCTTGCTTTGGGGAGAGAGAACTCCTTTGACGCGTTTGAGCCTGTTGTGGATGAGTGGACCTTGCTACGGGAGCCATCGCATCATCTCTCTTCGAGAGTGAGTCCTAGTGTTTATGTAAGTAACCTGACCTTTGGCATTCCTTTCTTTTTGGTGATTTTTCTTTCTTTCTTGACTTTTAATGAGACTTTTACTTTTTGCCAGTTTGATATTTCTTTGAACAACATGCGGTCCCGTGGGACGACGGGGTTCAGGGATGTCTGGGAGCATCTCCCACCTGTGGTGCATTGGTTGGTATCATCAACGGGTTTTGGGAGGTTGGCATTGGCGCTGGATGAGATGCCTCGTTTGACAACATTCTTGTGTGCTTTGGGAGAGAGGTGGTTGGATACTACCCACACCTTCCATTTCGGCTTCGAGGAGATAACTGTGACTCCCATAGACGTGCAGCAGCTGCTGGGGCTAGATTGTGATGGAGAGCAGATAGAGGTCGATCGCTCTTTACGGGTGCGACCGGAGGCAGTGCGTGCGGCACTTGGTGATGTAGGGAGGATAGTTTCTGGGGATTCTATCCGGCTGTCTCTGCGGAAGGATGTTCTGTTGAGCAGGATGATTGATGTGTAGGACGGGTTGTAAGTGAGGCAGATGGCCCTGTTATTCATTTTGCTGGTATTGGGAGGTTTCATGGTGGCGTCGAGCGTCGATGTCGTCCATTTGTGGTTCTTGCCGTACTTGAGGATGTTTTCGAACATCCCTTTCTTTGATTGGGGGAGTCTGACTTTGGCGACCCTTTACTCTTCTCTCGATGCATTCGGCCGGTGCTGCTGGCAGACTTTTACTGGGGCCATATACCTTCTCGAGGTATTCTTTTATTTGCGCATTTCTTTTCATGCATCCGCATTTTCCTTTCATGCATTCGCATTTTCCTTATGCATCCCTTTTGCTTGTGAATTCAGGCGTGGTTCTATGAGGTGATTGGGTGCAATACCCCGCTGATCGCTTTGAAGGATGACACTGTTGGGGACTTCTGTCAATTGTATCGATGGCGTAAGGCTAATCGACAGTCGAATAGATCTCTCTCTCTGGAGGCAGTGTGTCAGGTCTTGAATGACTTGACCAGTGGTAGGGTAAGACTCTTTCCATTTTAATCTTGGTTTTTTGCACCTTCTAATCTTGTATTGATTTATGCTTTCTTGGAGATTTTTAGGTGACCTTTTATCCTTGGGGGACAACCATTCAGGATGTGGGGGCGACTGGGGTGAACGCGCGGATGAGGCATTTGTTGGCGCATGAGTTCATCCATTCCTGGTATCTCGGGGAGAGGGTGGTTCGTTAGATTGCTGAGGAGGAGGTGGTGGTGCCACTTGTGTAGCCTCTTATGTCTATGAGGTGGGAGCGACTGTTGTTAGAGGATGAGAGGATTGCGGCGATGATCGGCGAGTCCTACTTATTGTACACTGATACGGCTGCGCCGTATGACTATATGGACTTTGTGATGAGCTGGTTGATGGCGCCCAACATATATGATGCCCTGCCTTTCCCTCCCGTGGGTTCGAGTCGGGCGATGTGATCTTTCCACAGCGGCGGTTGTCCGACGGCATCTGTGGTGATGGAGACTTCAGAGGTTCCTTTTGTGCCGTTTCATACTCCTTCGTACAACATTTGGTAGGCTGACGGAGGGATGGTGTCTATGTTTCACCGTCCTCATGCAATGGATCCGGAGGAGTTGGGTTTGACAGAGGAGGTCCTTCGACCTACGGTATACCTTTATGTTCCTCTCTTTTTTTCTTTTCTCTTTTGGTCATCTCTGCTTTGATACTGATTTTGCCTTTTTCTTGCAGCAAGTCCGGGTGTCGACCACTTGGCTAAGTGACATCAGAGACTGGATATCTTCGGCGGCTGCCCATATTCGGGACGCGGTTCCTGTTCCTTCTTGCTTGGTGCTGTCTGCTTCGTCCGGAGAGTACTCGGTCTCGAATAGTGGTGGTGCGTCATCTCGCTGTAGGAGGAAGAGAGAACGTCGCAGGGGTGGAAGCTCTTGAGAGAGAGAGAGAAAGAATGTGGGTTCGATCTGAGTCCCGTTATTTTTTCTTTTTCTTTTTATTTCCTGCAAAATTGATGTAACACGAAAAACAGATATATGCAATGCAATGGAGTTTTTTGATTATCTTTTATTAGTGATGAATGAATGCATGCACATGCGCTTTTTACTTTCCTGCTGAGACCGTAAAAAGGAATATTTTTGAAAAAAAAATTTAAAGGAAAGTTTTTTATTAAAAAGGAGAAATTTAATGGGATTTTGAAATTCTGTTTATAATATAAATTTATTTTTATTTGAGATTTTTGATTTGACAAAAGAGGAAAAAGGGGAAATTTCTAAAAATGGGGGGTTGCCGATCGACAAGCACCCTGACCTGCCTATCGGCAGTTCAGTCTAGTCCCATCAATTCAAAGTTTTGACTGGTACCCTCTTCAGCCTTTGGTACCTTTTGGGGTAGGATTCCCTCCAATTTTTGCAGGGATTATTTCTCTTGTGAAGGTTCTCAAGTATAAAAAGGGGTAGGGATGGAGTTTTTTCATCACACCTTTGCATTTTCACTTACTTGCCCATTATTTCTTAGCCCTGCAAGATGGCTCTCCCGAGTAGCATTGAGTTTGCTAACTACCTCGAAGCCTTGGAAGTAATGTGTTCTTATAATGTCGACTATGATGATTTCAACACGCGTCGAGTCTCCCTGTGGCGCAATCGACCTCTTGAGTGGAACATGCTGATGGCGGCGGTACAATTCTGGTACATCGAAGACAATGTATTCCGCTTGGGTTGGAAGACGTTTGTCCTACCTTTGAGGAATTATCTGCCATGCTGGGTGTGAATCCTAGTATTACTATGGCTTTTCCTGAATTTTCCCGCTCTCCCAGGGGTTTGTTGTCCGGGCTTCTTCATATTTTGCCTTCGGCTGCTAGATCATTGGTTGCTGGAGGAATAATCTCCCTCCCAGCATGGCTGCTAGATCATTGGTTGCCGGTGGTGCTGCAGTCCGTGCATTTACGGGAAATAGGTGATGTTGGCTATGATGGAGCCGTTGTCCTGGGTCTGGTTTCAAAATTATTGCTGGTGACTGGAGAACTGCAGGTGGACGTGCAACTTGTAGCCATTATTTCATGGATGTCTTATTGTCACAATCCTGCGGCGGTGATACTGGCGGAGATCCTGAATGGCTTGGATGCCTGGAGAGAAGGTCGTTCTGACCTTTTGAGGGGTAGCCCCGTGATGCTGCTCATGTGGTTGTCTGAAAGATTCCTCTTGGCGACTCCTCCAGATTTTCCCTTGTTGATCGTACCCAACTTCTTTTCATGCTACTTCATCAGTATTGGTTTGTATGTTGAGAACTAGGAGCATTGGCTTGTGGAGCATGGGGCTCGTGGTCTGTATTGGTCAGTGCCCTGGTGGGGGCAGTTGCAGCCCGTTCTGGAGCTAGGAGAATATTCATATGTGCGACTGGTTGGTCTCAGGCAGACCTCCTTTTATTTCCCTTGGCGGCTTCTACGCCAATTTGGCTGGGCAGAGGTCGTGCCACCTCGGACCTCAAATTTCTTTTTAGTATAAGACTTGACTGAGCGCCTGCGTTTGTTGCTTGGATCTCTGTGAGAAAATCGGCGTCCGTCGACTCGTCCCTCCCAGTCTGTCGAGAAAGTTTGGAATGTCCCCAAAGATTATATGAAGTGGTTGTGGAGGAAAGTAGTCAGCAAGATGTTGACGGTGGAGACTGGACAAAGATAGTTTGTTTTATCCAACACCATGGAAGGGGGTGTTGTGGTCTTTTCGAAGATGGTTCAGTCTCATCGATCCATGGAATGTTTACAGCAGTCTATTCAGGCAGAGGAGACTTGGGGACCTCAGGATGTAGACGATGAGGGTGTAGGCTCCTCTGGTAGCTGTGGGTAGGACTCCTGGGGAGTTTATTTGTGTAATCGGTGCGGGGATTTTATTTGGCTTTTTGTGGTAGTAGGGAAAAGGGAGTTATCTATTCCTTTTCTTATGTATTCCGTTCTATAATTTCTTATTAATAAAATAAATAAGTTTCTGATCATCCAGCTGTTCCTTTTGATGAATTTTGTATTTTGAAATATCTATACCGATCGCTAAGGCATACATAATCCTATTGTTCAAGTATTTGTTAGAATAAATCTCCGTTCTTGGAGGTAAGAAAAGAATAGTATTTTGTGAAAAAGAAAGGGCCGCACTCATGTGAGGTGAATGAGTTGTCTACGTACCTCTGGGGGTTTTGAAAAGTTTTTTTTTATCTATTTGAAAATAGTTTTTGCAAAGGATCAGGCCCACGTAGTTCTGGGTAGAGGGAAAGGAAAAGTTTTTTTAAGAATAGAAGGGGGATGAGAAGAATCGTAGCGCGTCGAGATTTCGGACTAGGGGTAGAATTTCTTGAGACGGTCCAGATTGACTGGACGAGCCATCTTTTCCCCATCTAGGTCAGTGAGCATGGAGGCACCGCCGGATAAGATTTTCTTCACAATGTAGGGGCCTCTCCAATTGGGCTTGAATTTCCCTCTAGGGTCCAGATAGATTCTATTATCTCTTTGAGGGCTAAATCCCCCTCCCGAACGCCGCGGTCCTTGACTCTTTTGTTGAATGATCATGCTATTCTGCGATGGTACCCCTGTATGTGGTAAAGAGCTTTCAATCTCCTTTCATCTAGGAGGGCTAGCTCATCAAGACGGCTTTGGCACCAGTCTTCTTCGCTAACTTTGCTTTCGATCATGACGCGTAGTGAGGGTATTTCCAGCTCCACGGGTAGGAATGCTTCCATGTCGTAGACCAGGAAGTAAGGGGTAGCCCCAGTAGAGGTTCGAATTGAGGTTCGATAGCCCCAGAGGGTGTACAGGATCCGGTCAGCCCAATCCCTACAACTTTCGGTCATCTTGCTGATGATAGCCTTAAGGTTTTTATTGGCGGCTTCCACTTCACCATTGGTCTGAGGTCGATAGGGAGAAGATTTGTGTCTCTGAATCTCATACTCGTTGACTACTTTTGTGACTTCTGCTTCGAAATGCAACCCGTTATCTGATACCAGATCGTGCGGGACCCTATATCGATCGATGATATTTTTCTTGAGGAATTTGGCCACTTTCTTGGCTTTGAATACTTTGTATGAATCAGCTTTGACCCATTTGGTTAAGTAATCAATGGCGACCAAGCTAAACTCATGTCCGTTTGAAGCCTTTGGCGTAACCTTCCCTATGATGTCGACACCCCAGGTGGAGAACGGCCAGGGAGAGGTCATGTTGTATAATTATCGCGAAGTCAGGTGTTGAATATTGGAGAATTATTGGCATTTGAGGCATCTTCGAACATAGGAAGTGTAGTCCTGGGTCATGGTGGTCCAGTAGTAGCCTTGTCGGATTATTTTCTTGGCAAGCATGTGACCGTTCATGTGGGGCCCGCATTCCCCGCTGTGGATTTTCTGCATTATTTTCTCAATCTCAGCCCCTGCGATACATTGTAGATGAGTTCCATCGAAGTTCTTCTTGAGTAGACCTTTATGACAGCTGATGTACTGTGCGGCCAGTATTCAGAGGGTTGTTCGATCTTTCTTGTTAGAACCCTCGGGATACCTACCATGTTTGAGGAGGCACCAAATATCATAGTACCAGCAATCGGCTATTTTGGGATCTTTGGTGGAGACAAGGTCAATATGGTAGCAATGGGTTGGTTTGTCTTGCTTTTGGACTAGGAAAGGGGTCATTATTATTCCTTCGAGCATGTCGACCAAGGAGGCCAAGGTAGCGAGAGAATCGGCTAGATTATTCTTTGCTCGGGGTAGGTAATGGAAGGTGATATCTCGGAATCGAGAGGCTAACTCTTCTAAGTGGGCATGGAAGGGTAGGAGCTGTTCATCCTTGACTTTCCACTTTCTGAGCACTTGACCGATGATAAGGGCAGAATGCCCGTAGACATGAAGGTATTGAATACCTATCTTGAGAGCAACTTTGAGGCCCACTGTGCATACCTCGTATTCCATCATGTTATTGGTGCAAGGGAAATCCAATTTAATGGCGATGGGAGTGTGGGAGTCATCTAGGGAGATCGGAAGTATCCCAATGCCACAACCCTTTTTGTTGGCAGTGCCGTCAAAGAACATTTTCCATCGAAGGTGGTCTTGAGCGGTGCAGAGGATATTTTCATCTGGGAATTCGGAGATCCAGACATCTGCTTATTCTACAGGGTAATCGGCAAGGTAGTCAGAGATGGCTCTTCCTTTAACAGCTTTCTGTGTGACGTACACGATATCGAACTCAGTTAGGTGCATCAACCATCGGGCCATTCAACTGGATAAGGAAGGTTTCTCCAGCAGGTATTTGATGGGATCCATTCGGGATACAAGTTTGATGGGGAAGGCGAGCATGTAGTGTCGCAACTTTTGGGTGACCCAGACAAGTGCGACACATGCCTTTTCCAAAGCAGTGTAGTTTAACTCATACCCGACCAGTTTATGACTGGCATAATAGATGGCTCTTTCTTTATGGGAGTCCTCAAGGTATTGGGCTAGTAAAGACCCAGCTGCAGTGTCGATTATGGTTAGGTATAAGAGAAAAGGGAGACCAGACTGTTGTGGCATGAGCACTGGAGGTTGGGTCAGGTATTGTTTGATTCGATCAAAATCTTCTTGGCAGGCCTTGTTCCAAACCTTGGTTGAATCCTTTCGGAGGAGCTTGAAGATCGGTTCACAGATGGAGATTAGTTGGATGATGAACTGGCCGATATATTGCAATTTCCCAAGAAAACCTTGGACTTCTTTCTCTGTTCGGGGTGGTGGCATCTCAAGTATGGCCTTTAGCTTTGTAGGATCTACTTCTATCCCCTTTTCGACGACCATAAATCCCAAGATTTTTCCCTTTGTAATGTCGAAGACACACTTCTGAGGATTAAGTCACATCTAATACCGTCGCAGTCGTTCGAAGAACTTGCGGAGAGCGAGAACATGACCTTCTTTAGTTTTGGACTTGATAATCATATCATCCATATAAACCTCGACCTCTTTGTGAATTAGATCATTTCGGATGGTTGTTAAAGCCCTTTGTTAGGTAGCCCGAGCGTTCTTGAGACCGAATGGCATAACGGTGTAGTAAAAGGTTCCCCATGGGGTGATGAAAGCGATTTTTTCTTGGTGGTCTGGGTGCATCTTG
This sequence comes from Sambucus nigra, assembly GCA_949130495.1. Classification (NCBI taxonomy): domain Eukaryota; kingdom Viridiplantae; phylum Streptophyta; class Magnoliopsida; order Dipsacales; family Adoxaceae; genus Sambucus; species Sambucus nigra. Next base: position 314,657,053 of record OX422215.1, on the reverse strand, counting down.
ATTTGGTTGTATCCGGCAAACCCGTCGACGAATGACTTGAGAGCATGATTGGCTGTGTTATCCACGATCATGTCGATAATGGGTAACAGATAATAATCCTTTAGAGAAGCTTTGTTAAAATCTCGGTAGTCTACACACATTCTAATCTTCCCTCCTTATTTTGGCACAGGTACTATGTTGGCTAGCCATGTGGGATATTCGATCACCCGAATGAAACCCACGTTCAACAATTTGACCACCTCTTCTATGACCTTGAGCGACCATTTGGTGCAGAGTTTTCTCAATTTTTGTTTAACCGACTTGTAATCTGGGAGAGTGGGGAGCTCGTGCTGAGCTATTTCAGGATCAATGCCGGGCATATCATTATAGGACCATACAAGGACATCCACGAACTCCTTTAGCAATTCTTCGAGTTGTGCACGCTCATACTCATCAAGGGTGGCCCCTATCCTAATCTCGTGCAATTGGCTACTAGAACCGATATTAATAACAACAGTATCGTTTTCATTAACTTGAACTCGGTTATGTTGTTTATTTTTAACCTTATTTAGATCAGTTAAGAATTTTCCATTTGTAAAATCATCATCATCAAAAGTGTAATTACAATCCAAGCAGTTAATGTAAGGCACAGAAAGATACTCAAAATCTTCGTTTATTTCATTGATAGGGAAAAAAAGCATTGAGAACCTCGTCAAAAGAGGTCTTGATTACATTTGAACAAGGATAGACAGTGGAAGAGGAAATAGGGTAAACATTGGTGTTAGGGGGTATTTCAAGAGGTAGTACTGGCACATCATGCCGGTTGAGGAGGGGTGTATCAGTAGCTTTGATCATATGGGATGGATTTATTGATGTAGTGCCTGAATGAACCATGCAGAGTGCCAGCCCCAGTGTCTATATGTTGAAAGAAAATTCAAAATCACTTTCCTCAGTCTCTTCGGTATCTTTGATGAGCGATTTTACGCGGTGTTTGAAACTTTCGGCCCATGGGTAGCTATCTTAGAAAAAGATCTCCATTCTAGGCTTCATATTCTTGTCTGTGTGGTCATACCATGGTTCAGGAAAACTGAGGACTTCCTCAAATAATATCATCCCACATATGTCGGCTACTGGGTAGCTCTTCTTGAAGCTTGTTCGTCACTCGAATCTTCGAATTCTTCCCCCCATACGGTGACAATAATTTTTCCTTTCCATGTAAAGTCAATGCATTCCACAACTTCAGCGGCTTCTTCATACAGGTCCTCCCATTCTATGGGGATATATGTGATTGAAGGGACTGAGCGCCCTTGTATCTTCAAAGCGTCAAGTAACCCGGTGATACTACGAATGCTGTTAGTTTGCCCGAATAATTCTGCCATAATCTGGACAACATCATCTAGGCTGACTTCATCAGTTGGTACCACCCATCTGTCTGAATCTCGGGCCCACTTTCGTGCTTCCAAGAACAGTGTGCTGAACCTCTAGCAATCGATGATCATATGTGAAGGCAATTTCAGCCCGAACTCTAGGAGTTGGTTTAACACCTCTGACAATTCCATACCTCCATTTTCAGAACGGGTACGGACAGCGATGCATGCTCTGGTAAGGAGTGACAGTGCCTGATCTGTGAGGCTAGTAGGGTGTAGGAGGAAATATGGGAAAATTTGAAGAGGTTTGGGAGAGTATATGGGTGTGATTTGAGTTGAGGGATCAAAATCTAGGTTTTCTTCTAAGAAGATGGCATTGGTATGATTCGGAAGTGGATTGTGAGTAGTGTTTGGCTTAGGATTGGCTGGTGGGGTGATCGTACCCCGATCAATGAGATCTTGGATTATGTTCCGAAGGTGAAAGCATTGGTTAGTGGTATGGCCGACAGTTTGGTGAAAGGCACAATGAGTATCAGTCTTGAAGTTTCTTGGGAGTCGAATTGGCAATGGACAGGGATTCAAGGGTTTGATGAGGTTTCGGCTTAACAAGGCTTGGTAAACTTTGGAGAGGGGAGCATGGAGCTCAGTGTATTCCCTTCGGATGGGGGCAGAGCAACTTTCTGGTGCCCATGATGTTGTTGGTTCAGAGATGTTGTTGATGGTTGAAATTTTAGCACTAGCAGGCTTGTCATACTTTCTAGGGGTGAACTGTCCGGACACCTTCTTCGGTTCAACCTATATTTTAATGAGGCTTTCCTCGATTTCCACTCTAGCCTCTCTGAGAGCTCGAAAGTGGGGATAGTATTATCCTCCCATCGTCGCTTGGACATGGGGCAAGAAGTTCTTCTTCACTATGTTGACCTATTCTTCCTCGGATGTCCGATTAGTCATGGTTGATGCCTATTCCCTCCACCGGGTTATGAAGTTACTGAGTGATTCTCCTGGATTCTGTTTGAGCAGCTCTAAATCATGACGGGTGACCTCAAGCTCTTCGTTGTATTTGTACTGCGACATGAATTCTCGGTCTACATCCTCCCAGCTAAGAATTTTGGATTCCTCAAGAGATAAAAACCATCGGAGGGCACTATCCTTCAAAGTTTGCTGAAACAATTGGGCCATAAATTCTTCAGAAGCCCCTAGTAGAGTCATGGAACGATGATAACTGCGAAGATGAACAATTGGGGGTCCACTCCCTCCGAACTTCTAGATATTTGGCATCTTGAACTTCTCGAGCAACCTCACTTTAGGATAAGGAGACATGTGGGTGTAGTCCATGTAATTCCCAGTGATCCTGACTTGGTCACACTTCTTGGTGAGCATATTGAGATCCACTTTGACTTTATTCAATTCTTCCTCCTTTGGTCCAGCAACCATAGGCAGGTTAGCCATAGACTGGGAAATGTTGGGCATTGGGAGCTGGGCAGGCGGTGGCCCATTGACAGGAGGGGAACGTGGAGTGTAATGATATTCTTTCAGAACCCAGATAGGCTGGGGTGGACCCATAGCACGAGGGAATAGGGCCTCGGGCTCTTGAGGAATTAGAACCTGGTTTCGCTGCATTTCTCAGACCTCAGTTTGGAGGTTGTCAATCTTGGACACGAGTTGAGCTAGGACTGTCATCAGATCCGGCTGTATGACTGGTGCTTGATCTGTATTCTCCATAGAAAGTGGATAGATTCCGGACTCAGAAGAAGTAGTAGAGGAATGGATGAAACTCTGGGGTGATTTAGTTAAAGACCGAATCCAATAGAGAGCCAGGCCAAGGGCTTGCGATCGACCTTATTTTTGAGAAAAAGGGAAGAAACATTTTTGGATTTTTGATAAATAAGGGAGAAATGTTTTTGGATTTTTGATAAAGAAGGGAAAAATGTTTTTGGAGACGGAACTCAACATGATTATTATGATTATTATGTTCTCACTTGTATTTAATTCTCCTAAATGTAATGCCGGACGGGACCCAAGCCTAAAAAAGTGGGGTTTTCAATATATGCAAAGCTACAGTTTGGACTTGTAACCAGGCTTGCAGACAGTGTCCCATTTTAAAAATGCACGAAGATTCGAGCAACGGATCGACCCAGAATTTCAACAGAGTTTCGGGTCAAAACCGACAATCTAGAGTGCGTGTCCTAGGTTTGACACCTATATACGGGTATGCAGTTGGTTGGGTAAATCGACATGGGTTCCCCCCTTTGGCGTGACTTCCACGAGATACGTCTTGCTCTTGCGGACAATCGGTACATGTGAACAAGCCATTTGAAATACCTGAGTGTACGTGAATTGCCTCACCATATACCTCGTGGAAACGATACGTGTGAGAGAGAATTCAATATACTCGGCGTACGTGAATGAATTCCCTGTGATATACCTCCCGTCATGACTTCGGTCAAGCGGTACGATGTGGGGGAACTGTTGGATATACGTCGAAGGTACATGGCCAATGGAAGGTGAGAGTCATATCGCTTAGGCTAACTGCGACCTGCCGGTCCAGCGCCCATCACGAAGTGACCCTCCAGTTACTGGGTAAAATTTGGTCAATAGCAATGGTCTTTGGTGATGTTGTGTGAATCATGCATGATTCTCTTATTAGTATCTTATGATGAAAATGCCTTTCTTGATTATGCTAAACAGGGTGCAAAGTACAAGTACCCAAGGTACACTAAGTATGTATGCGTGATGCGTGCAACATGTGGATATATGTGACCCTAGGTGCATGTGGTGTGAAGTGCACATGGATAATTTTCTACAAGTGTGCGAACATAGGCATAAGCATGGGATACACATGGAAAGGGGGAACATGCAGATATGGGGGACCACATAAACAAATATAGCATCCATGCAAATAGAGTTAAGCCCACAAACAAAATAATACTATCCCTAGCAGAGTCGCCACTGTGGCCATCCCCAATCCTCGCTGTGTGGGCGAGCGCTTGGAGGAAGGATCCTCGGGTCCCGCACATCCCTCTCGGGAGCGCTTCGTCCGGCGTCGTTTGAGATGTGGTGTAAAAATGTAGAGAGATTCAGAGTCGCCAGTCTATTTTACTCAAAACAGAAAAAATAAAAAAGGGGGAGCCATCCCGAAGGATGGCATCCAAAGACATACTGGTGCATGCGAAACCAAAATGATTCGAGAAGGGTTCGGAGGCTTAGTTACGAAATGGGAAGGTGTTAGGCACCCATTCCTCCCTTTCGGTCTCTTATGGATATTTTCTATTTTCCTTTATATTTCCCCCGTGATATGTGCGCATGTGTATATATATAATGGAGGTAGGAATCCTCGACTTGTATCATGGAAAAGATAAAGCAAGTCATCCGTAGGAAGAAATAAGAATAATATTAGAAAAATAAGATTTACGCGATTACCCCTACGTTAATCGTTATAATGGAACGATAACGCATATGGAGCAATACGTCACTAAGGGCAAGTATATAGAATATAAGAAAATTAGCTTTAGAGAAGATAGTAAAATAAGAGAAAAAGTGAGAAAAGGACTCGAGTCTCGAGTTTTACCCCGAGACGCCTACGTAGCCTATAAAGGCATCAAAGTCCACTTAGTTCGCATACCAAACGAGGGGTGGGGTTTATCCCATAAATCCAAATGGGGGATCTCTTATTTGTGAATGTGTGTGTGTATAGAAAAAGTGTTTTAGTTATGAGAAAAATGTGAGAACGATATAAGGATCCCTATTTGGAATTTACGAGCAAACCCTCTTTTTCTTGTTTTTTGGGTTTTTTATTTATATGAAAATAAGAGATGTGTAATAATAGTAAATAAAAAGTATATTAGGATGTGTTAGATGAGATAATAAAAAGTGCTAAGTAATAAGACAAGTTATTGCGAATATAAGAGAATTTGAAGAGAAAGGTGAGAAAGATGGACCTTCTTGAAGATCTTGAGCTTGATCTTGAATGTGGGAGAGCATCCCTTGCACTTGGATGATGATGGAGAGTGGCTAATTCACCGAGTTTGATGAAAAGTGGAAGTAAAAAAGGGATTTGGAAGTTGAAATCACGCTACCTTTGAGATAGGTTTTTGGGATTCGCTGAGAGTGATTTTTATCAGATCTGGGCTCTCCTTGCAAATGAGGTGAAGGCCTCCTTTTATAGGCCCAGTTCACTGCCGATCGGCATAGACCTGGTCCTGCCTATCGGCACCTACCGATAGGTAGGGACTGGAACCTGCCATTTGGCAGTGTGTTTCAGGCCTTTTTGGAAAATCGGCTGCCGAGGGAAACCCATTGGTCAGAATCGTGCACGATCATACCGTTGGAAAGATAATTCGGAGACCTTAGAAAGTACTTTGGATCGCTCCCGGGTTCGGGAGTTAACTTTGGGTTAAATATGGCTCGAAAGCATTTGTCGGTCCATTGGACGGGGAATCGCTCGAACGCAAACGGATCGTTCATTGGCATGGTAAGTCCAAATCATGCACGGGGTGGACCGTTGGAAAGGTTAGGATATTTACTTCGATATTCCAAAGAATTTGACCTGGTTTGGGGAGTTAACTTCTGTCAATCGGGCCCCGTAAGCGTTCGGTGACCTCTTGGAGTCAAACGGATCGTTCGTCCGCATGGTAAGTCGAATTGCGCACGGGATGGACCGTTGGAAAGGGTATTCAGTGCGCTTCAAAGATTCATTCAGTATCAGTTGAGATAAAGAGTTGAATTAGGTAAAAAAGAGCCCGGGAGAGCTCCGTGGCCTATGGGTCAAGTTTCGGACGCAAATGGATCGTTCGTCCGCATGGTAAGTCGGAATCGTGCACGGGACGGACCGTTGGAAAGGGTATTCAATGCCCTTCGAAGATTCATTGAGTCTCGATTGAGATGAATAGTTTAAATTTTTGGTGAAACTTAGCCAGGGGGTGCCCGATGGCTTCTAGGTCAGTACTCGGGACATGACCTAGATTTTTGGTGATGAAGGGATGTACTAGGGTCCTAAGGAGAGTTTAGGGGGTAACGGAATGGGGTGTCTACACCCCCCCTTATAAAGGAAATTTGTCCTAAAAATTAGGATATACCTGTGGTGAATAACTCTTGATACTGCTCTCGAATATCCTCCTCCCGCTCCCATGTCTACTCATCAACATTACGGTGTCCCCACTGTACTCGTACTAATGGTACTACCTTGGATCGAAGCTTATGCTTGCTATGATCCATGATATCCACGGGTCTCTCCTCATATGAGACATCTGGCTACAAATCAATCTCCTTAAGTGGGACATGTCAGAAGGCTCTCTCAGTCCTCCTATATTTCTTCAGCGACGCCACGTGGAACATGTCGTGTATCCGCTGAGGATGCTCTGGGAGTCCCAAACTATATGCTACCTGTCCCACCCTCTCAATAATAGGGAACGGTCCCACATATATCGGTATTAACTTCCCCTTCTTGTCGAACCTCATAATTCGCTTCATAGGAGATACTCGAATTAACACCTGGCCACCCACTTTTAGCTCCACGTGTCTCCTATCGGTGTAAGCATTACTCTTCTGCCTATCCTGAGCTATTCAAATACGTCCTCAAATCAAATTTATCTGGGCAGAAGTATTCTATATCATCTTCGGCCCTAATAGCTTATTGTCCCCCACCTCTAATCAGCAGGCATGCGAACGATAAGGCCTCTCATAAAGTGCCTCAAAGGGAGACATACCGATAGTGAGTTGGTAAGAGTTGTTATACACAAACACTACTAATGGGAGGTATCGCTCCCATCCTCCCCCAAAATCTAGGATACATATCCTCAACATATCCTCAAGCATCTAATTCACCCTCTCAATCTGTCTGTCTGTCTGTCTGAGGGTGATATGTCGTACTCAACCGCAAATCTGTACCCATAGCCTTCTGGAAACTCTTCCAGAATTGTGACACAAAAATTTTGTCTCTATCCGACACAATATTAATAGGAACCCCGTGCAGCTTAGCGATCTTCGAAATGAATAGGTGCGCGTACTGCATCATATCAAAATTAGTACAAACTGGTAAGAAATGGGGTACGTTGGTCAACCAATCCACTATAACCCATATGGAACCGTGACCTCTCTGTGATGTTGGTAGTCCGATAATAAAGTCTATAGAAATGCTCTCCCACTTCCACATGGGAATCTGCAATGGCTGTAACATCAATCAATATCTATCTCTCGATTAATATTTAATAATCACAATTATTGTTTACGCTTAATAATCATAATTATTAGTAAATCATATTAAATTACTCTACTCACATAATTTAAATTTAAACATATTTTCTATTTAATTACCCAATTAATTAAATTATAAATACGCAAAAATATGGGTATTACATAAACCTCCCAGATTCTTGTCTAAAATACTTATTGACACTCTCTTTTATACGAATTTGAAAATGCAACTACTCGATAAGGTTTACATAGATTGTCAAACACAAACTAATTTTAATTTTTCAAAATTAATTTGAACCAAGTTTGAACATGAACCAATTAAGCAAAGTGTTGTGAAAACTAATAGCCAAAATTATATTACCTAAGCATGTGTCTAGGTGATTTCCAGAATTAAAAAAACTACAACATGCGATATATGAGGAAAACCTATAATGGAAAAAATCTCAGATGGCCCAAACACACAAATTCACTATGATCTAGGAATTACACAAGGACTTATACAACTAACTCAACTCCTTAAAGCCTTGATGTATCTTCATTCCTTCGACCTTCTTCATAACGATATGTAGGAGTCCACCTATACACTACCAAAACATGTCCTCGATATCTATCGATCTTAGCTCAACAAACTATAAACAGATTAAACATATAGTCCACTTCTTTAAACCACCCCACACATGGATTCAATCGTATGTAAACAAAAAACAAGCACGAAATCCACCATACAAAAAGTTACTCAACAAAGATAACAAGTAAACAAACTTTGGTGCACAAATCGGAGATCTTAAATTAACATATTTAGATTAAACTTGGATCTCAAATTGTTTTGGGTATAAACCAGGATCTAGAGCACAAGATATGATTTTGGAAAGAAATTTCGCAAAGACCTCTTAAGAAAATAAGTTTCCAACACTCCTATTTATAGAAAATATGAATTTCAAGGCGTCACGAAAAATGAGGAATCTCATTCAAATGAGATTCATAGGCTCTTTCTAATGAACTTACTATATTTGTTTGAACAAAAAATAATCTCGTTCAAACCAAATAGCCGATCTCATTCGAACAAACTTGGATGAGCTTCGAATAATAATTTCCTGTTAAATTGTGTAATTTCATTTGATGGTGATTTGCGACTTTCGGAAACTCCTTCAAAACAATTTAATGATCTCGTTCGAACGACTTTAAAATAAAAATATTTTTCGTTTTAAATTCCTTTTATGAAAAATGGCCTCAAACATATTTTAAAACAAGCATCTAAATGAATATACAAGAATAAAAAATAATACTCATTCATACCTCATGAGATCCATGGACTTTGAAGATAAAGCATGGCACGAAATACGACACAATGATGTTGAGACTTTAATTTGTTCGCTACAGTCTTCAGTCACATATTATTGGGTTTAAGGATAAACAAACTCAAATCCTAACCTATGACTTAAACGATTTTGATCGAACGGAATTAAGCTAAAATATATAAAATTGACTTTATTGGAAATTTATCCTTAGAGAATCCCTCAGCTTTCACTATGTATATGCACTAGTCAAGAATGTCATTCAAGAACACAATCTGGAAATAAAAGTAATCTTAATGGACTTTAGAATGGCTACCGACAATAAGGTTTTCTTATAGTTAATCCCTTTTTTATCAATAAAGCCTTTCGCAACAAGCTTGGCAGTAAATATTTCCACGTTCCCATCCTTCTATATATTTCCTATTGTAGATAAACTTCCACCACCATTAATAAGTCTACAAATTCCAAAGAAGATTCAAATACATTAAATTGATCTCAATATCAAAAGCCTTAAGACAAAGCTTAGAGTCCTTATCTTGGAGTGACTTGTTGTAGTTCCTCAGGCCCGGTTCATGTTTTTTATTATATTCGTGAAGTGTTCACCTAAATTCTCTAACTTACATAATGTATACTGGTCCTATCACTATGACGTGCCTCCATTTGTGATCCAATATAAGTGACACATGTTTCGTGATCATCGGTAATACTACCATTACCACTATCCCTAGCTAATGAATTATCAATATCATGTTGTATTTTTCTTATATGTGTGGTCTAGAAACAATGGTAATCTCATGTTTCCTTTGATTAGTACCTAAAATTTCACATATATAGTGATATATATGGGGCAAGTAATCTTCCTTAAAGCCTTAATTCCTAACCATTAAGCCAGTTTTATGTGTATGCATTTTATTTGAATGTTATATGTTATTTGAATTTAAATGTATGATTTCCTAATGTTCATAAAACATTATAAATGTGAAAATAACAAAATTTACTACTAAAAGGCATGTCCCAACTTTAAACGAGGATGTCCAACTCTTCAAAGAAAGACTGGAGAAGTTTTGGATTATTTTTAGGGACAAATGGAATTTTTTTGGGTGTTAGGAAAAATGCATTTTGGGAAGTAAAGGAAGAATACATTTTTCCCTTGGTAGGATGTATTTTTCCCAAATAAGATGTATTTTTCCCTATTAAGATGTATTTTGTTTCACCAAAAAATTACAGTAAAGCCATTATGGGATTTGTGCAATAAGATAGATTTTATGTTTTGAGGAGACATTTTACATAATTATGAGATTTGGGATAGATATACTTGGTACTTAGAGAGTTCGAGTGAGAGAAAGAGAAAGAAATAAAGGATTTGAAACAAATTTGAAGATAATAAGTATTTAAGCCTTATTTTGATTCAAGACCTATGTCTTGCTTTCTTTACTTTATCTCTATTTTTATTTGTTTTGAATTTTTAACTATGAGTTGCTAGATATATATGGCAATGGTAGTGAATTCAATATGAATCATGTGTAATTAGTCATAGATTAATTTTAGAATGTATGGATTGATGAAGTTGAGTTAGTATTGTAGGGATTTCTCTTCATCCATATTGTCAAGAAACATGGATAATTGATGGATCTCCATAACTCTAATTCAATTGGTTATATTTGTTCATAATAGATATTAATTAACTGTTGTTGGTTAAAACCTTCACACTTGATATTTAATTTCACATAAGGAATTACAAAATCAATACAACTCTATAGTGAATCAATCATTTATGTTAAGATTCATATTGAACTTATGATCCCTAACGTTTTTTCTCATTTGATCTCTTAATTATTTGTTGTTTTTGTGTTTAATTTCTAATTACCTTCATTTTATTTAACTGAATTCACATAAAATTTCATACTCACACTAACATTTGGTCAAATGCCTCTATAAGCGTAATGGATTAATAGTTTTACCAATCTTTATTGAATTCGACCCCATACTTATTGAGATTTACTACTTGTTGTTTGGTTAGCACTTGGGCCATTGATAAACACTTTTTAAGCACAAACACCCTTGTAATATCTTGTAAGACTATATTACTCTTGGGCATGTGGTTAATTATATAATCATCTTTCAAGAACAAGATATTAACACCAATAATGGCCTTCTTGTTCTTAGGATTATAAAACAAACCACTGTTAGAACCTTTAGGATAACCAGCAAAAATACATACTTTTGTTCTTGATTATAATTTTCTTAGTTCTTTGCACATAACATGTGCTGGGAAAATCCCATATTTGAACATGTCCTATAGTGGTATTGCACCCATTCCATAGTTCCATGAGAAATAATGAAATCGATTTAAATGTAACTAAGTTCAAAATCTATATAGCCATTTTCAATACAAAATATCTGAAAGAACGTCACAATCCTAAAATACTTACAATGGACCCTACCATATCTGAAATAATCATATCCCTTCTCCCTACTACATCATCCCGTAGTGGGATGCTCGGTGTTGCACCAAAAATGTAATCACCACCTCTTATGTATAATTCCTAAACACACCCAATAGGTACTCCCCACTGAATCAAATCATCATGTTTGAATTAGTTACCATGCATATGCTCCACATTAGCCTTGTACACTTTGAACTAATAAAAGGCTTCAAACTAGTGGCCATAAGGTAAACATATCCATACTTTGAGTAATCATCAATAAAAGTGATGAAATACTCATAACCACCTCTTTCCTAAATTTTCATAGGATCACAAAATCAAAATGAATTAATTATAATACATCGTTATCGCTATAGCCTTTGGACTGGAAGGGCTTCTATCTTTTATTACTTTTAGATTAAAATGATCTAAGAGTAAGTGCCAAAGATACGCTAAGTTCAACCGAAAAGGAATGTTGTTCTCTATTGGTTGCTCGTATAATTATGCATTCAGTATTTAACAGTATTATTGAGACACACCTTATACTATTGATTATCTTCCAAGGTACCAAAGTGGATAAAACTAACCAATTTTGATAAGAACATTTTTATAAAATTAATCAAATATGTGTTCATAATTAACTTAGAAACCGAAAACAAAAATTCTTTCGAAACAGGTACATTAAGTAATTGTCCAACATTTTTTTTTCTCCACTAAAATCTAAATCTAGATGGACTATTAATATTACGAGTGCCTTATCCTTATTTCTTATTATTAAGAAACATCTCTCCTTTAAGTAGCCTCCTAGTTACATGGAACCTCTAAAAAGAGTTGCAAACCTAATTTGTGGCTCTCAAATCTGAAAAAACACTTAAGCAGAAATATGATTAACAAGGTCAATAAAATGTGTTTTTCTAAACCGCGAGTTATTTGAAGAAACCCTTAATTATAAAAATGGATTTGAATATATGACACAAGATGTGTAACCCAAAATTCTAACAGATTTTATTTATGAAACTTCTTTGTTTAGTTTTTAAGAAAAAATACAAACTAACTGGCAAGAGATAACTGCCATGCAAATAAGTAAAGCAACAATAAATCACAATACAAGGATTTAACATGGTAAAACCTCCGTAGAGGAAACATTACGAGGGTCTCTATACCCCAAAATAAAAACAAATCATTAATAAACAAGAAACAATTACAAATACAATAAATACCACACTAATGGAAAAATAAAAAATACCTAACTGAGATACCCTCTGAAGTGCAGGTAAAACACCTATGAATGTTGATGCAACAGTTTTCAATTTAATGGATTAGCCAACGCCTCCAAATGTCAATGGATTAAAGTGAATGTTGTGAAATGTATAATGAAGTGAAATTTACACTTAAAATACACACACACAAAACAAGTTTTCACACAGTTGTTTTTAAAATAGTAACAGATCTTAACATGCAAGTACTTAGTTTCATATATCCTTGGACAAAATCTTGGATTTTCACAAACAAACTTCAGATATATGTTTTAATACATTAGATCTACAAATATTATCCTTAGTCTTTTAAAACTTTTACGAAAAATAATTTTTTTTCCTTTTAAACAGTTATTCACAAGATATAAACAAGAATAGAACCAAAATGTTTAAGAAAATCTCAGATTTGATCTAAAGTAGTGAAACAGAAACAAAAAGGTTGCAAGAGATGTTTAAAACTCAGTTTTTCAAAAGTTTGGTTTTCTAATATAGAAGTTGAAACAGATAATCAAAGTAACCTAGAAAAAATATATTCATGAAACTATGATCTAGGTTTAAATCTTGGTTTCATTTGTTTAAAATGAGATTTTAAACCATGACCAAGATTTGAAAAATAGAAACAAAAATCATAAAACCCTTTGTTTTCTTTTCTCAAAAAATCTCCCAAATTCTCTCTTATTTTTCGAATATTTCTTTTATGTAGGATATATTAATAAAAGGTTACAATTGGATGAATGGGATGGTCAGGATGATATTGGTTTAGGCTGTTAAATCTAACGACTGAAATAAAAGCATCTCGAGTAAGCTAAACTGGTCAACCAGGTTAACATGTAAAAAACATGGTATTCGATCCATGTTAAAAACCCTAACAAATACTAGCCTATGATAAAACTGATCCAACGGTTGAGATATGAATGGTCAGTTAAGACACATAGAAAACATACTTAAGGGCACGTTATTTCTCCAAACACAACCTTAAATAAAATATGTTTAAAATGTTATTTTAATTAATTATAAATGTTTCAAAATTCAATGAAAAATACTATAAAATCATTTCAAATACTGGAAAAATTCTAAAATTGTTTTCACACAATTTTATACGAGAAATAATATTTCTCACAATTTTAGCATTAAAAAGTGAAGGATTTGGAAATTATTAATTCCTAAATAAATTTTAATTAAATCAATTTTAGTTCAAAAAAATATTTTAATGATTTTGTATTATTTTAACGAATGCAAGTGTGTAGTGCAATGTCTTTTCCACTATTCTCTATTGACTTCGTTACATACAAGTCTTGATGCAGATAGTAGTCCCTTAAAGGTCTTCAATCTTGAAATGGAATGAGAGAAATCTCTTCTAAATATTTATTTTGGTACAATATCCAAACTAGTTGAACACTAGATAATCTAGACTCTACAAATCCTAATGAGTCTTCTACCTAGGGTGTTTCAATATCCCCTTTTGGACATTTATGAAAAAACTCCATCAAGTACATACATAATACTTTTGAACTCTTTGGTAAAAAAAAAATAAAACCTAGTCCTATCAACAACTAATCTACACCACCTACAACCGAAAATAAGAAGTAGAGTGAAAAATACAACTCAACTAACAACATTTGATCCCAGACTTAAAGAATATAAAATCTAATCAAATTTGCACAAAAAATATACCTTCAAGTGAATAATATCAAGATAAGTATAAAAAATAATATATGTAATTATATGGATGTATTCCACTCCCCTATTTTGGCTCAAATAGACAAGGGTTTAAAGTAATGAACATACAAAACATATCTAAACAGGTGTTTGTCCTACATTAACAAGTTATGAGAGGTGCATTTTCTCATTCACAGACATCTATACCCCATAACCTCATATAGAAATTTATTAACATGATAAAAATAGTTATGTAGGTTAAGGTATAAAGATGAATCAATCAAGTATAACCATTCATATTTCTATTCGTATACTTTTAGAATGAATATTATCTAGAGGCTTAGTTAAAAATCAGCAAGTTGCTTTTCAGTGCTAACATAATCAATTATAAGTTCTTTTGATTCTACTAAGTGTCTAATAAAATGATGACATTTTTTTATGTGTTTAGTTCGAGAATGCGAAATTGGATTCTTAATTATGTTTATAGCGCTCTCGTTATCACAAAATAAAGTAACTTGAGATTTTATAATGCCATAATTACTTAGCATCTGTTTTATCCACATTAATTGGGCACAACAACTTCCAACTGTAAATATATTTTTCCTCAATAATAGAGAAGGAAATAAAATTTTATTTTTTGCATCCCTAACCAGCCAAGTTGTTTTCAACATAATAACAACCACCAGAGGTACTTTTACTATTATTAGAACAACCTCTCGAGTCAGCATCACTCTACCCTAAAATGATACTGGTTGTGTCTTTTGTGTACCACAATCCTAACTCTATAGTATTTTTAATATATTTTAAAATCCTCTCAATGCTTTTAAGGTGACTCTCTTTAGAAAGGATTGATAAATGGTACACACACCCCCTGAAAACTTGATATCGAGTCGAGACGCAGGTAAATATAATAAAATACTAATCGAGGTGTAAACCTAGCATCCGTGTAAATACGCTACTCATTGTTATCGGCTTCCAACCTCAATAAAAAAACCTAAAATTGTAACTACACTCTTAAGGAGTATAGTGTTGAGTTTGGGTATCGAATTCACAAGGAGTTAGGACGTGTGAACGTGACGACAAAGGTAAGGTAGTTTAATCCTAAAGTTGATGTTAAAAGAAAATAAAAGAAAACAATGAATGATTTTTGGATTTTATCTATGAATTAACTAAATTCAATTAAATTAACCTACACATGTAAAATTAACTAACTAAGAAGGAATTAATATGAATGAAGAAATGGGTTAAGAATACACTCCCCCAAAACCTAGTAGTTTACCATATAGAATACTAGAATTGTAAATTAAAATATTAACTGAATCCAGTCTTTATAGATCCTAAGCATTACATATATGAGGGAACTAGTCTGCATCATATGAAATCAAAGGTAAATATAAAGCGGTGTAGAACAATTACACTTGCATAGCATTCTTAAACATCCCAAGTACCTAGGGTAAGAGGGATTAAAAAATCTACTATGTTCGTATAATTTTCCAACACAATCCGGTCAAATTTTAATTTAAACTCTATTTTCTACATGGGTAGTTTACCTCAGGATGGGTTCAAGCATCCCAACCCTTGAAAATTTAGCTAGACATGGTTTTGTTAGATGAAAACAGAACTATAACTATGCATGGAATCATAGATCTAAGAAACATAGCTTCAAAAGAGAATTGCAAAAACAATTGAGAACCGAATTGAAAATAAAATAGAGAAACAAATAATAGAATTGAAATTGATACTTGGATTGAAGATTGAAAGAGAATTGAACTTGAATCTTGAATACTCCTTTTCTTTAAACTTACAAACTAGGGTTCCTAAAATATAAAATTGTCTATCCAAAAAGAACTCTCTCTCTTCCTCCTAGGGTTTTCCCTTTTATATATCTAAAAAATGACTCTTCCATGCCTCTCCACGTTTTACAACTAATAAAAAGGAGTTATACAAGAAATTTCAAGAGTTGAAACTCTTCAACTTCCAAAATTAATTTCAACTTTGACTTTATGTCTCCAATTTTAAATGGGCATAACTTCTTCACCGTAGCTCGGATTGGGGTGCCATTTTTTCCAATGTTCTTGTAATTTAGAGATCTTCAACTTTATAGTTTTTCCCACCTCTGGAATATAGCTATAAAATTATGAAAATGCTCCTCAACTCCCCATATCTTGCTTTCTTTCACTGTTTTGCATTCTCTTTCGCACTAATTTGCATGAAATACGTGTAAAGTACAGAAAAGATACACAAAATACGAAATAATTGACAGAAAGGGTTAGTAGCATAAATATAAGACAAATTCAAGATATTTACAATGCACGAGATCATAAAAATACCAAAATTAAGGAGATAAATGTGAAGAATTTATTCCTAATCAAATCCCCCTAACTTAGAACTTTGCGCGTCCCGAGCAATGTAAGAGAAATGAGTTGACTTTTGAAATTCCTTTTATTAAAATAAAATTCCACTTTCACAGGCAAGCGATTGCATTGAGCATATGCAATAAGCCTTTAAACCCCTAGGTTACCCTAGCAGGACGAGTTTTGTCTCGTGAGGGTTTGCAGTGAATACACCCACAAAATTCTTTATTGACTCAATTAAATATAAAAATACTTAAAAATTGTACAATTTAAACTTTTCAAAAATAATCACCATAAATTCATATTCAAATGTCTCAAACCATAGTGTGTGTGTGTGTGCAAAACCAGAAATTAAACCTCAAATTTTCACCAATTGAGCATTACGTTACTTTTCGAAAATTCGTTTTGATTCAAATTCTTACGGATGCACTCACAAACGAATCACTCAGATTGTGGATGTTTTCTCTCGGTATGAATGATATAAAGAGTAAATATAATGGACACAAATTTACGCATACAAAATTAAAAAGAATGAATTATATGGTGAAAAGATCTCATCATCGGAATACAGTTATTAGGAAACAGAAAACATCATCTCTTAATTACACCATTTTAATCTCTTTTATTATCTTTTCATGTCTTAACTATCCATGCAGTAATTAATTTCACCATTCAGACTCGGTTAGGAATTTTCGGGTTAAAAGTGTTAAGGGGGATAAATGGGAATGGTAGGAATGTTCAGAATTGGAAAATGTCCCGATGACGTCCATTAGTGCTTTTTCGGGCATTTTCTCATTTTTCTCTTTCTTTTTCTATTTTCATTTTTTTCTTTTTTTTTGCTAATTTTCTTTTCTTGCCCTTTTTTTATTACACACTTTGGAATTACTTGAAGAATTTCCAAATTTTCACAATTCCGGGCTATTTGGGTTTTTCTAGTTATCAAACAAAAGGGGAATATTTTATTAGGCTCAAAGTGGGTTGCAACGGGATAATTTTTTCACAACTTTATTATGGCTAATATTTTTGGGTTAAACAAAAAAGGGCTTAATTCATTGTCCAAATTTCTAATCACATTATCATATGCATCTCGAGATTAATTATGTTTAGAGGTATATTTAGCACGAATTTTGAGACAACATTTCACACATTTCCCATAACCAATCAAAACAAATAATTGAGATCATCAACGACTTATTAAAATGCCGAAAAGGACTTCAAGTTAATCATAAACTCGGATTGATTTAAAAACTAAGAAAAAATTGAAAGGCTCGAAATGTCACCGGGTTTGATCAATCTCCACACTAATTCGTTAAGTCGTCAATTTTCTTTCAATTTCCATATTGGGTCAATTTTGGCTTAGTGCATTTTGATTGTTAACAATTTGAGACTTTAAATAGAATAAAGGTGATATTTTTGATAAATTTAAATTCCAATTTTTATTTATTTTGAAGAAAAATATTTTTGGCTTTTATTCTAAAGTTTTTCATTTTTTTTTAAATTTTTTGAAATTAAAAAAAATAAAGTAAAATAAAAGAAAAAATATACTTGGAACAAACATGTGATCAAATCAATGAATCTAAATAATAAATGGGAAGAATATTCCACACCCCCTAACTTAAATGTTGCATTGTCCTCAATGTGAATCAAGAACACAACATAAAGAGAGGAAAAGAAAGATATTACCCAAATGGAGCGATCCCCGATGAGTGCGAGTCCATTGAATCTACACAATATATTATTACCAAGCATAACTAAAAGAATAACAAAAACTTTAACTAATTACTCTAAACTATAAAAGAAAAGAAAAGGAAAAAGAAAAAGCTAATTATGTACAACCTACGATTTGAACTTCTAATAAGTTATACACTAGAAGTCAAAAAATTTGAGGGTCCACCCAAAATACAATTTGATTTTGAGGGATTAATAGTTTGCCCCCACTAGCAAGCATGCCTACTGGAAAATAAGAATTCTGTTTGAACAATAGAAGGCATGTGTAAGGCAAAAAAAATGGACCATCACCAATTACTATTTTTAAAGGGATGATGGGTGAAAAATACAATTGGGATCCAAGAAAAATAGAATCCCCTCCCAAATATTTTTCAAGTAGTATGGGAAGAGGGGAGCACAAAAAGGAAGAATCTATCTTGGAATCCAATTCAAGCAAAGATTCCTCGTCGGTAAAATTTTTAACTGTTTCAAAAGTTACAACTAACTCATGGGAATCAAAATTCAATTCATCTCCCAAATTTTTTTTAGTTGGAACGGGAGGTAGTGAACATGTAAGTGAATAACCCATAAGATGAAGCATCTTAAACAAACATTCTTGTTCAAGAATCGGATCAACATCCTCAAGACTTTCATCCGATTCTTGTGATGGATTTAATGGTTCGATAATAGTGGGGACATAAGGAAACGAAGGATTTTTAACCTCAATAGATTTTGAAATTTTTATAAGAGGTGGAGATTCAAAATTACTTGGATCACTCTTAATGATTTCATACTCAAAAGTGTTAGGTGAAGCGTAAGTATCGACCTTCTTTAAGCTGTCCAAATAATCATTAAACTCCTTGCAAGTTGCTATAATTTTCAACTCTGTAGCAGCAAGGCCATCGGATTGCTTTTTGCTAATAAGCAAGAGTTCTTCCAAAGTAGGCTTCCTTGGTTCTAGCACCTCAGATTCCTTATTTGGTTGAAAATATTCTTCAACTTCAAAAATATCAAAAGAAAAATCCTTATTGGGTTCAAATAATGCATCTAACTCTTGCTCCCAATAACGATTTTTTTCTCGATATTTTTTTTCAAGTCTTTTTTCTTCAACCAATTCATTTTGATAAATTTGGATGGCCTTAGCACTAGGCTTGTATTTCTGAGATTCATCTTTAGTGATATTGATCCAATGTTCATAAGTCTTGAGCGCCTCCTCCTCACTATTATCATAACAAATAAATCCACCAAAATATTTAAAGTAAGACATTTCAAATTGGGCAATTCAAGAACGTGACACCCATATTTTTGAATTATTTCTTTTGGATTTTTTTTAAGGACAAATTCGGGATTAACCAACCTAACTTAAAGTCTACCTAATTCCCTGGCAATGGCACCATTTTGATCGAGGTCTAAACCGAGCGTCCGTGTAAATACGCTAGTCATTGTTATCGGCTTCCAACCACAATACAAAAACCTAAACTTGTAACTATGCTCTTAAGGAGTATAGTGGTGAGTCTGGGTATCGAATCCACAGGGAGTTAGGACGTGTGAATGAGACGATAAAGGTAAGGTAGTTTAATCCTAAAGTTGATGTTAAAAGAAAAGAAAAGAAAACGATGAATGATTTTTGGATTTTATCTATGAATTAATTAAATTCAATTAAATTAACCTACGCATGGAAAATTAACTAACTAAGAAGGAATTAATATGAATGAAGAAATGGGTTAAGAATACATTGCCACAAACCCTAGTAGTTTACCGTATAGAATACTAGAATTGTAAATTAAAATCTTCACTAAATCCAGTGTTTATAGATCCTAAGCATTACATATATGAGGGAACTAGCCCGCATCATATGAAATCAAAGGTAAATATAAAGCGGTGTAGAACAATTACACTTGCATAGTATTCTTAAACATCCCAAGTACCTAGGGCAAGAGAGATTAAAAGATCTACTATGTTCGTATAATTTCCCTACACGATTCGGCCAATTTTTAATTTAAACTCTATTTTCGACATGGGTAATTTACCTCAGGATGGGTTCATGCATCCCATCCCTTGCAAATTTAGCTAGACATTATTTTGATAGATGAAAACTAAACTATAACTATGCATGGAATCATAGATCTAAGAAACATAGCTTCTGTTGATACCAAATTTAATCTGCTGACTTGAACCAATCATATGAAGACACATGGCTATCTACATGGCAACAATAAGCACTTCCGAGATGATCACACGCTCTGAGGAACAATGTTACTCCGAGGAACTCATACGCTCTGAGGAACAGACCTCTTTAAGGAACTCTTGAATACCAAGAAGCTTAGGCGGTCCGAGCAACTCAGATGGTCCGAGCTGCATCTCGAACAAAGCATTAATAGCTGGATAACCAACAGTTCAACTGATTCATTAAATGCTTATCATTCAGATGAACACGCAAAAAGGGCATTAAATGTATTACCCTTTCATATGTATATCATTTAATGTATCACCCTTTCACATTACAGCCTCAGGGCTATAAATACATTGTACAATCCTCATTGTAAGGGAGGAACGGAATCCAAACTTTGGGACCGAATCCAGAACGGGATTTCTTGTAATCGAGAATTCCCAAACACTCAGCAATAAAACAACAGTGGACGTAGGCCATTCTTATAAGGCTGAACCACTTTAAAATATTTTGTCTCATTTATTTATCTGTGATTGAATAATTAGTGTGATCTAATTTTTTACATCAACAGATTGGCGCCGTCTGTGGGAAACGACTGGTAATATCGTTTTCGTAATCAAATACAATCCATTACCAATGGAAGATATTCCTGAATCCAGCAATCGAAATGCTGGAACCCCTCCAAATCCGTCTGCTCCACCAATTATTCCATCTCTGACTGGAATAATGGCAAATCTGGCTCAGGGCCAGACCATCATGCAAGAAACGATGCGACAACTCATCCAAACCCTCCATAGCGGTGCATCAGCCCATTCCGGACCACGAAGCATTCAAAGAAATACCCGTGCACCTTCTTCACGTACTAGGCGTAGTAATTCATATCGCAATGATGAATCTGAAGATTTTTCTTATCAACCTGGACGAACTTCGTCAGTGCGAGCCACAGATACTGAACAACATGTCACCCTCTCCCCGAAAAGGACCAGCGCATTGGAAAGATTAAGTAGGGCTTCTCCTTTCGACCGATTAGGCCCTAGTAGGAACTAAAGTCCTCTTAATGCAACGTCGAGGAGCTTTCAACGACCATCAGATTTAAGGGAAGGATCAGCCCAGTCGCGACCAGCTGCTCGTCAAGATGGATCCTATGACCGACCAGCTGCTCGTCGAGATAAATCCCAGGAAGCCACTTCAACGCGATCAGTGGCTCGAACCAATAGGCCCGAGGAAGGAAATGATGCATGGAAAGGATCTATTCAGAGGCTGGAGGATAGATTAGGGGAAATAGCTAAGGCCAAGAACCCTCTACAACGAACCTTTGTTCAAGGAACACCTTTTGTCCAGGACATTGTTGATTTTCCAACACCATCAAAGTTCAAAGAACCTATTGTGACTCCCAAGTATGATGGGAAGACTGACCCTGTCCTTCATATAGAACAATATCAAGCTGCTGCCGACATCTATGTTGTTCCAGACGAGATGAGATGCAGGGCATTCTCGGGAACTCTTACCGGATCTGCTCAGATGTGGTATAATAATCTTCCTCGGGGTAAGATTTTAACTTTTCTTCAACTGGCCGAGTTATTCATTGGGAATTTTTGCTTTGTAGCAAAGTCAGTTAAACGAGTAGCACATTTGTTAAGTGTTAAAAAAAAAGTTGGCGAGAGTATCAGAGATTATAGAACTCGTTTTAATAACAAGAAGCTCGAAGTCATTGATTATGAGGAGAAGATAGCAATTACCGCTTTGATTAGTGGACTGCTGCCAAACAAGATGTACTACACTTTGGCCAAAGATCCACCTCGAACCATGTCGGACCTGATGGGAAAAGCGTCCACGATTATGAATGCCGAGGAGGCTATGTCTGCGAAGAAGAATATGGACGCCAAAGAAACCAAGGTGGAAGGTGATAAATCTAAGAAGAAAGAACATAAGAAAACAATCCAAAAATAGGTCGTCATGGGAGGTCTTGAGGAAATTTGATAATTACACACCTTTGAAGGCAAATATTAACCACGTCCTGGAAGAAATTAAGAACATCGAGGAGTTAAATTGGACAAAGAAAATGAAGGCAGACCCTGATACGAGGAATAGGGAAAAATATTGCGAGTTCCACAAGGATCATGGCCATATGACTAAAAATTGCATAGCTCTTCCGAATGAGATTGAAACACTCATCCGACGAGGAAAACTAGCAAAGTATGTTGATCGGGGAGGCGAAAGAAGAAACAACGACCGAACTAGAGAGAGGTCTAGATCTCCTCGTCGAGCAGAGGAGAACAAGAAGAGAAACCATAAAGTTGATCTAGAGGATGACCCCGATCTTCCCAAGAAACCAAGGCAGCCATAACGAGAGGTATTTTCAATACGCTTTGGGTCATTTGATTGTAATGTTATTACAGGAGGAGATGCAGGAGGAGGAGACCTTGCTGCAGAAAGAAAATCTTACCTCGGTGAGGCTCAAGTTTGCTCGTACATTCAGCGAATAAACTTAGTTGAGGAAGATCGCCCGAGAAAGGTGAACAAGGAGAAATTGGTCATCGGTTTTTTGAAAAATGACCTTGCAGGTGTTTTATATCCTCACGATGATCCACTGGTGATCAAGATGATAATGAAGGAGGTAATGATTTCAAGAGTGTTGGTCGACAACGGTAGCTCGGCAGACATCATGTTCTACTCGTGTTTCGATAGTTTAAATCTAAAACTATCTCAACTGGAGCCTTACCACAGACCCCTCATCGGTTTTGCTGGCGAGAAAGTATTTCCACTTAGGACAATCAAGTTGGATATATTCATTGGTACGTGGCCTGCTTGTCGGACAGAAAGAATACGATTCTTCGTGATGGATAAGAATGTCCAGTCATCGTACAATATCATCATGGGAAGAGTAGGATTGAAGAAGTTCGAGGTTGTATCATCTACAGTGCATCAGTGCCTAAAATTTCCAACAAACTTTAGAGTAGGATTTGTGAAAGGTGATCAGAGAGTAGCTCGGGAATGCTATTATTCATCCGCCGAGCAAGAAGAACTGGAAGAATCAAAGAAAAAGACTACTACCTATCAAGTGGATGAAGGTGCAAAAATTGAAACATTGGATCCTCGAGATGAGTCACAACTCGTGAAGGATCAAGTGGTGGAAGCTACTGAAAATATCATTCTGGACGACGAGCACCCTGAACGAACTACTCAAATAGGTTCGTCGTTGGATACCTCATTAAAACAAGAATTGATAACTTTCCTTAGAAGCAGAAGACAAACTTTTGCGTAGAGTCATGAAGATATGCCTAGGATAGACCCAAACTTCTTATGTCACGAGCTCAATGTGAATAAGGAAATCAAGCCTGTGAAGTAGAGAAGAAGAGTATTCAGTTCCGAGAAGAATCAAGGTATACAGGAGGAAGTCGAGAAGCTCCAAAAAGCTTGTTTCATTGAAGATGTTAAATATCCAGATTGGTTAGCTAATGTGGTGATGGTAAAGAAGAAGAATAACAAGTGGAGGATGTGTGTAGACTTCACCGACCTCAACAAAGCATGCCCAAAGGATCACTTTCCATTGCCTCGAATTGATCAACTGGTGGATGCTACCTCGGGACACGAGTTGCTAAGATTCATGGATGCTTATTCTGGTTACAATCATATCAAAATGAAACCTAAAGACAGGGAGAGTACTTCTTTCATTACCCCTAGGGGAACTTATTGTTATAATGTTATGCATTTTGGTTTGAAAAATGCAGGTGCGACATATCAAAGGCTAATGAACAAGGTCTTTGCTGAACAAATCAGTGACAATATGGAAGTCTATGTTGACGACATGCTGACAAAAAGCAAGAAAGTTGTCGATCATCTAGTTGACTTAAGTTAAACTTTTGATCAACTAGATAAATATCAAATGAAGCTGAACCCGACGAAGTGCATATTTGGAGTACGAGAAGGCATGTTCCTCGGGTACATTGTCAATCAACGAGGCATTGAAGCAAATCCTGAAAAGAACAAGGCTCTATTAGGGCTGCGATCTCCAACGACGAAGAAGGAAGTACAGAGTCTCACAGGACGAGTAGCGGCACTCAACAGATTTGTGTCGCGAGCAACGGATAGATGTCTCCCATTCTTCAAGACACTCAGAAAGACTTTTAAGTGGAATGATGAATGTGAGAAGGCTTTTCAAGACTTGAAGAAATACTTGGGAACACCTCCACTATTGTCCAGGCCGGTGATGGGAGAAAAATTGTATTTGTACCTTGCAGTGTCCGAGAATGCAGTTAGCTCGGCGCTGATCAGAGTGGAGAATGGAGTGCAAAAACTAATTTACTACAGAAGTAAGGCCTTCCGAGGAGCAGAGATCAGATATCCAAGGCTGGAGAAATTGGCACTGGCGCTGATTGAGGCGAGTAGGAGAATAAGACCATACTTCCAAGCTCATACTATAGTAGTATATACCTATGCGCCATTGAGACAAGCCCTTCATAAGCCAGAAAAATCAGGGAGATTGATGTACTGGGCAATAGAGCTCGGTGAATATGATATAATTTATGAACCCGGATCATCATTAAAAGGGCAGGCTGTAGCAGATTTTATAGCAGAGTTCACCTATCCTGATATCGTCGAGGAACAAAAGTTGCTCGCCGATCAACCTGTGGATGTTACAGGATCAACAAACACAAGCTCAGACCAACTCCGGTTGGTAAAAGGGCGTGTGGATGTTACAGGATGTGATGCTGAGATAGTTGTGAGGACTCCGAACGAGGAACAAAAGTTGCTCACTGATCAACCTGTGGATGTTACAGGATCGACAAACACTAGCTCAGACCAACTATGGTTGGTAAAAGGGCAAGAAAAGATGATCGACGAGGAGCGAGAAAAATCTGGGGAGGATGAAAGGAAGCAGTAAATATTTCACCGAGGAGCTCTAACTGATTCGAAATTTGAAGACAAGTTACCTATATGGAGGCTATATGTAGATTGCTCATCTTGCACTACAGGATGTGGCGCGGGGATAGTTTTGAGCACTCCGGACGAGGTCGACATGGAATACGCCTTGCGTTTCCAATTCAAAGCTTCCAACAATGAGGCTGAATATGAGGCCATGATTGCAGGGCTTAATTTGGCAAAAATTATGGAGGCGCAGCATGTTGTGATCTTCAGTGACTCTCAATTGATCGTAAACCAAATGATGGGAGTATATGCAGTTAGAGGAGAATTAATGATCAGATATCATGCAAAAGCAAAGGAGATGGTGTTAGAATTTACCGTTATTCAGCTGGTCAGAATACCAAGAATGGAGAATGCGAGAGCAGACGCCCTAGCTTGACTAGCATCAGCTACTCGCATCGAGCTATGATGTACAATCCCAATTGAAGTGTTAGCTAGTCGGAGTATAGATGAAGATCTGACGATGAACTTTATCACCCTTGATTTAAGACCATCTTGGATGGATCCCATCAGGGCGTATATCGAGGAGGGAGAATTGCCAATTGACAAGCTCGCAGCCAAGAAATTGAAGTTTAAAGCTGCTCGGTATGTACTAACTAATGGTGTTTTATATAGACGTAGAATTATGGCAGGTTTGCATAGATGCGTACATCCCTCCGAGGTGAAAGAATTGATTGAAGAAATCCATGAAGGGTCTTGTGGAGCACATGTAGCAGGTCGGACGCTTTTGCAAAGGGTGATGACGCAGGGATACTACTGGCCGACGATGAGGGCTGATTGTATAGCCTATGCCAAGAAGTGTGACAAGTGCAGCGCTTCTCCTCCATTCGAAGAACTCCACAAGCATTGTTGACACCCATAACTTCCCCTTGGCCATTTGCCATGTGGGGAATTGATTTGGTTGGCCCACTGCCAACGACCCGAGGAAGGTTCAAGTATCTAGTCATCGCAGTGGATTATTTTACTAAGTGGGTAGAAGCTGAGCCACTCATTGACATGACGTACGAGAAGGTGTACCAATTTATTTGGAAGAACAACATTTACCGATATGGTCTCCCGCATGCCTTCATCATAGACCATGGAACACAATTTGATAACGAGGAGTTTGCCGCCTATTGTCAGCAGTCAAACATTCTGAAGGTTCATTCAGCACCAGGTCATCCTCAAAGCAATGGACAAACTGAAGTGACAAACAGAACGCTGCTGAACAGTTTGAAGAAAAGATTGGATGATGCAAAAGCAAACTGGATCAACAAGCTACAATCAGTACTTTTGGCTTACCGAACTACTCCCCGAGTAGCAACTATAGAATCATCATACATGTTGGCATTTGGAAGTGAAGCTGTCATACCTGTCGAGTTGGGCCTCCCAACACACAGGGTACTGAATTTCAATTCCCCGGTCAGCGACTTAATGAGAAGACTGGATTTAAACATGCTCGAGGAAGTTAGAGAAGAAGCAACCATTAGAAATGCTGCTTACCAGCAGCGAACAATTTTGTTCTACAACAAGAGGGTGAAGAAGTGCGACCTGAAAGAAGGAGACTATGTGCTGAAGAAAGTAATTCAAAAACATAATAAACTAGAGGCAAATTGGCATGGACCATACCGAGTTACAGAAGTTGTTCGACCAGGAACTTATCGAATAGTAACTTTAGAAGGCGAGGAGTTTAAGAATGCATGGAACGCACAACACCTGCGCAAGTATTATCAGTGATGTATATGTAACACAGTTCCATCAGTATGAATAAAATGAAGATATTCTGCCAAAGTCTCTCCTTTTATTGAGAATTTTTCGAGAATACTAGTGCTGCACACTACTCGGCAAAGCTCAGACTGCTCAGCGAGATATTCCTAAAAATGCCAACCTCGGTTGGTTAGGAAACGAAATATTCCTAAAAATGCCAACTTCGGTTGGTTAGGAAACAAAATATTCCTAAAAATGCCAACTTCGGTTGGTTAGAAAACAAAATATTCCTAAAAATGCCAACTTCGGTTGGTTAGGAAACAAGATATTCCTAAAAATGCCAACTTCGATTGGTTAGGAAACGAAATATTCCTAAAAATGCCAACCTGTTTGGCTCGGAAACGATATATTCCTAAAAATGCCAACCTGTTTGACTAGGAAACGATATATTCCTAAAAATGCCAACCTGTTTGGCTAGGAAACGAAATATTCCTAAAAATGACAACCTGTTTGGCTAGGAAACAAAATATGCTCGCAAATGCCAACTTATGTTGGTCGGAAGGTACATACATTCTCGAAAATGCCAATTTCTGTTGGTCGGGAGGTAAGATTATTCCAGAAAGTGCAAAAAGTTGCTAACTATGGCTGGTCGGGGATAAAAACCCACCAACTTTAGTTGGTCGACAAAGAAAATTTACCAACCTTGGTTGGTCGAAAACATTTAAGAGAAAAATCTACCAAGTATGGCTGGTCGGAGGTAAAAACCCAATAACTATAGTTGGTCGACAAGCATAATAACCTTGGTTGGTTTGAAAAATTTTAAACAACATTTTTATACTCATTACTTTAAGTGATCGAGCAACAGTATTGATACTTGAAACTTTTTTGCTGAGTTGGTCGACAAACAACACATTATTGTTAATTTTTTTTAACAAATATGCATAAATATAAAGTGTTTGATAACTACAAGATAATAGCAAACAAAAATGAAAGTCTTTCATTGAATTCAGAATAAATTACAGTTACATTGACATGTATACTAACTATTACATCAAAAAATTCCTATTCTACTGGTCTCTTCCCCTCTGCTTTTGACACAGGTTCCTCGCCAGCAGGCGGATCATTGAAAGACAGAGGAGAATTGATGAAATTAAGATCTTTCAATATCCTTGTATTCATCACGGATGGTCGATCTAAGAGATGCTCGGGACGAGATACCTCGATTTGAGAGTGAAGATTGTAGTCACCGAGGTACTTTGAAATTAAGCTCCGAGGAATGGCCCGAGCAGGGATCCAATCCATCTCTAAATTGTATGGTGGCACAGGCAAGTCGAGCAACCCGGGATCATGGTAGTCCCACAGATAATGACCTTGTTCGAGCTTCAACACACCTAAGGCATTCAGCCAGCCTTGCTTGTAGCCCTCATTATTGGAACTCTGGATATGGTCGTCAAAGTGGAATAATGCTTCGTTGTATCCAGCCATCCAGAACTCCCTGGGTTGTTTGTGGAATTGATATGTTAGCCTTTCTAGCTGCTCGTGGAGATTCTTGATGAAAAGCTCCTTATTCTCCAAGACTGACTTCTGCGCAGAGAGCTGTTTTTCCAGGTCCCTAATCTTCTTTGACATATCAGATAAAGCTTGGTTCTTCGCCATTAATTAGAATGCCTGGTTCTCTAATGCAGATTGAGTTCTCTGTTCCTCGAACAGAACCCGACCTACTCTTACTCGTCCCCGGGGAGCTCTTGCCCGACCACGAGAAGATGTAGAGGTGCCTGAACTCTTCAAAGTCTCCAATTCATCCCTCAACTTGGCATTCTCAACCTCTAAGAACGAGAATCCCTCATCGGTCACTGGGATCAAGGCACTGGAAGTGGAGGCTGCAGACTTCAATTGTGATAACTCTTTTTGCAAGTTGTTGTTCTCTTGCTCCAGCAACTTGGTAATCTGTCTGTATTCCTCAACCTCACCCTTCAAAGTTCTCTCCCTCGGATTATACCCAGGAAAAAGCTTCTCGTAGCCCTTGTCAGCCATGATCAGCTGGTATTTCTTCTCGTAACCCTCATGAAACAGGGCAGTTGATTCCTTGTATTGATTCTGAAGATCTTCGAGGGTACACTGGGGATCCTCGATCATTTTATAGTAAGCCACATTATTGGCCACTGCTCGGTCATGTAGACACTTCAAGTACTGATATGCTTCAACTGCCTGTTCTGAAGCATCATGACCAAGGATGTCGGCAACTTGTGCAGCACTCAGGTTTGTGTGACCAGCCTTCAAGTACTCATTACATTGCTGCAATAACTTTGTATCATGGGCAGATAGCAGTTCCATCCTGGCCAGAAACTAGCAGAGAAAGAAAGAGCAATCATCAATAAGAAAAACAAGCAGAGTATGAATAAAAGATGAAGAACAGTATGGAAAAAAGTTCAAGTTTATTAGATCATAATTCAGAGTTACATCTTTTGAGTTACATTTGATAAAGAGAAACAAAATAAAGAGAAAACCGAACAACACTAAACCTTTTCCTTATCTCCCAAAACCTTCTCGGGAGGCTGGGATGAAGAGGTAGGTTGCTCGGAGGGAAGAGATAGTTGCTCGGGTAGAGTTGGCAGTTACTCGGAGGAGGAAACGATGTGTTGATCTTCCTCGGCAGCAGGCTAGATGGATAGGGCACGATCTCCCATCACCATTAAAGATTCCTCAAAGGTAGCTTCGTTCTCTTCTAATTCTTCTGGAGTTGGAGGGGGACCGGGGATATGTCTCTAGAAGAGCTCGGAGGACTCGTTGACCTTCATTTCTTGAAGGGCAGCAATCCATCCATCCCTAAAGTACTTTAGACTGCCATAATCCACTTGAGATACCATGGCAGCTAACCCCTTATTCCACCCCTTGTCCCAGCCAGCGCTGAAGGACTTTTTCACAGCAGCTTTCCTCTTCAGCTTCTCCGAGGAAAGCTTCTCGGACAGCAAGTTCTCAGCAGCCTTCAACTTATTTTCTACCTCCTCCTTCTGCTGACTTACTTCCTGAAGTTTGACCAACTCCTCCTTGGCAGCTTTCAGTTTATTTTCCAGCTCCCCAGCAGTTTTGAGCTTCTCTTCAAGCTCCTTATTTGCCTTCTCCAAGGCATTTATTCTCTTCTCCAACTCCTTGGAGGCTTTAATAGCTCGAGCTTTCTCCTGCTCGTTGGAGGCAAGCTTTTTCTCCCAGATAGCCTTATCAGTGGCATACTTCTGGCGAGAGTCTTCCAAAGACTTAATAGACTCTTCCATAGCTCCCTCCACGCTGGACGAGGAGCATGAAGCTTTGATTTCTTCATCTTTCTTCAAAATTATGTTAAAGCAGCTCGTCAACTGTGAACCGAAAAAGAAAGCAAGTTAGAAATAAGAAATGACATTGGAAAATATGAAAAGTTCAAAGTAAAGAGATTTACTGAAGCAAGGTGACGAGTAGCCAAAGAAGTAACCATGTCCCGAGTAAGATTATCTTCATTACCTTGGACCTCGAGAATGGTCCAGGACTTCACCAAGCTCATGGCAGAGCTCGGAGGAACAAAAGTGGGAACTACAGTCCCAGCAACTGGGGGCTGAGTAGTGGTGTCAGCCAAATTGACCGAGGAGCTTTTCTTCAGCCTCCTCGAGGGAACAGGTACAGATTCAACCAAGGAAGAACCCTTGGTCGGTGATATCACAATCACCTCTCCAGGAGCAGCAGACCTGCTCGGAGCCACTGCGGGCTTCTCGACGACTTTAACAGGAACAGCTCGAGGAGCTGTATCAGTTTTCTTTGTCCCCTCCCTTGGGACATCAATCCTACTCCTTTTTGCCTCCCCAGAACCAGAGGCATTTTTCTCAAACAAGGTGCGAGGTCTTCTCTTCTTCATCCTTTCGCTCAAAGGAATATGAGATTCAGGCGAAGAACTTGCAGAGGCTGGTACTGGCTCTGCCTCACTGATCACAGGACGAGCAGTGAAGGAGGTGGTGTAGCTCTTGTACTGGAGGAGATATGAAGCTGATCTAATGTGATCATCTGCAACACTTTGATGCAGACTCCAGATAAGTTTCAAATGCCTTATGTTGACATCTGCTTCTTTTGGGCACTTTCTTTTGTCATCAACTGCAAAAAAGCAAACATTGTTATCAGTGGCACATTTTATCAAACACAAAAGAAGCATAATTTCAAAATAAAATGAAATAAAAGTAACCTATCCCATTTCCATAAGGAGGGCATCTGGGACCCTGGTAAACCTCATCTCCAGTTAATGGAGGGTGTTGCTAATTTTTTATGACAACCCCATGCTCAAAATAATCCCTATTGGCATCAAGGAGATTGACTACTAAGGCTCTATTTAAAAATCTAGTTTTTAAATAATAAATATTTTCATTAACTGCCCATCTATAGCAGTACATGATTTCTTGAATTCCTATACGAGTTCCATGCACTTGATTTAACCTATGCACCCCATTAACTATTCTCCATGTGTTGGGGGCTATTCGTGCAGGAACAACGTCAAAGTACTGACAGAATTCCAAACACAAGGAATTTGGTGGAAAAGAAAATCCACACTCAGCAAAAAAGAGACTGGGGAACCAATGTCCCTCAGCCAAATGGAAGTAATTAGAAGGCTCAGAAAGCTCTTCCAAGACAACCCAAGAGGGAATGGAGAAATCAGAACAAAATTTCTCAAGAGACGCAACAGGGTAAACCATGGTGAATAAAGAAATAAATATGAAGGAAGAAGATCTTACAGGAAAAGAATGGATCTGCTGACAACGAACGACGGAAAAGATGAACGCACAAGAGAGTAGGAAGAGACGACATAAAACTCAAAAGACGAAAATTTGAAAAGGTAGAAGACGATGGGAGTGTCTGTGAAGTTTAAATACCTTGCCTTGGGAAATGGTGAAGTAATGATTACAAAAATGGATGATTATGTTACC
Organism: Sambucus nigra; assembly: GCA_949130495.1. NCBI lineage: Eukaryota > Viridiplantae > Streptophyta > Magnoliopsida > Dipsacales > Adoxaceae > Sambucus > Sambucus nigra. The sequence continues at coordinate 314,625,096 of OX422215.1, read as the reverse complement.
GGCGGCTAAAAGGGCATTAAATATTGGCGCGGGAATCAAAGCGAACAACAGCAGCTAAAAAGACGAAAAGTGACGCAGGAATCGAAGCACACAGAAAAGTCCAAAAAATCATGATTCTACGAATTAGGAAGGAGAAATAAATACAAGGGAAATGCTCCTAAAAATTAGGAAGACTATTTAAAGATACCATATTCCGAGAAAGAATGTTCCATACTCCTCAAATTTCGAACTATGAAACATTGGGGGCTTTTGTTGATACCAAATTTAATCTGCTGACTTGAACCAATCATATGAAGACACGTGGCTATCTACATGGCAACAATAAGCACTTACGAGATGATCACACGCTCCGAGGAACCATGTTACTCCGAGGAACTCATACGCTCCGAGGAACAGACCTCTCCGAGGAACTCATACGCTACGAGGAACAAACCTCTTCGAGGAACTCTTGAATACCAAGAATCTTAGGCGGTCCGAGCTGCATCTCGAACAAAGGATTAATAGATGGATAACCAACAGTTCAACTGATTCATTAAATGCTTATCATTCAGATGCACATGCAAAAAGGGCATTAAATGTATTACCCTTTCATATGTATATCATTTAATGTATTACCCTTTCACATTACAGCCTCAGGGCAATAAATACATTATACAATCCACATTGTAAGGGAGGAACGGAATCCAAACTCTGGGATCGAATCTAGAACAGGATTTCTTGTAATCGAGAATTCCCAAACACTCAGCAATAAAACAACAGTGGACGTAGGACATTCTTATAAGGCGGAACCACTTTAAAATATTTTGTCTCATTTATTTATCTGTGATTGAATAATTAGAGTGATCTAATTTTTTACATCAACAGTTTCAAAAGAGAATTTCAAAACAATTGAAAATCGAATTGGAAATAAAATAGAGAAACAAATAAGAGAATTGAAATTGATATTTGGATTGAAGATTGAAATTTGTAACCAAAACATGGAAAGAGAATTGAACTTGAATCTTGAATACTCCTTTTCTTCAAACTTACAAACTAGGGTTTATAAAATATGAAATTGTCTATCCAAAAAGAACTCTCTCTCTTCCTCCTAGGGTTTACCCTTTTATATATCTCAAAAATGACTATTCCCATACCTCTCCACGTTTTACAGCTAATAAAAAGGAATTATACAAGAAATTTTAAGAGTTGAAACTCTTCAGCTTCCAGAATTAATTTCAACTTTGACTTTCTGTCTCCAACTTTAAATGGGCATAACTTCTTAACCGTAGCTCGGATTAGGGTACCATTTTTTCCAATATTCTTGCAATTGAGATCTCTTAAACATTCTAGCTTTTCCCACCCCCGGGATATCGTTGTAAAATTATGAAAATTCCCTTCAACTCCCCATTTCTTGCATTCTTTCACTGTTTTGCATTCTCTTTCGCACTAATTTGCATGAAATACCTATAAAGTACATAAGAGATACACAAAATACGAAATACTTGATAGAAAGGGTTAGTAGCATAAATATAAGACAAATCCAATCTATTTACAATGCACGGGATCATAAAAATATCGAAATTAAGGGGATAAATGTGAATAATTTATGCCTAATCAAATACCTATCATGCTTCTATATAATGTAAGATCTATTCTTTTACCACCTTTATGGTCTTAAGTTAACTTCGTAGTTGTGCTCATATGTGTATGCTCTATTTTGTCATCATTTAAATCAAACTTCTTTATTAAGTCTTTTGCATATTTTGTTTGACATATAAACATGCCATCATCAAACTGTTTCACTTCAAGTCCAAGGAAATATTTCAACTCTCCCATAAGCGACATATGAAACTCCCCAATCATAAAATTTAAAACCTTTTTAACTTCTTGAGGGGAAGTTGAACCAAAAATGATATCATCTACATATACTTGTGCTATCAAAACATCATTTTTAATTTTTCGAACAAATAATGTCAGGTCACTTCCACCACGATCGAACCCTTTATTGAGTAAAAAGGGCGAAAGACGATCATACTAGGCCCTAGGGATTGATTTACACCATATAACACATTTTTTTAAGTCTAAAGACATGTTCAGGGTATTTTGGGTCAACAAAATCTTTTATCTTTTGTACATAAACCTCCTCTGATAAAATACCATTAAAATGGGGACTTAACGTCCATTTGAAAAAGTTTAAACTATAAATGACAAGCAACAACCAAGAGAAGATGGACAAACTCCATCGATGTAACCAGGGCGAATGTCGCATCTACATCTATTGCTTGTATCTAAATGTATCCCTGAGCAACCAACCTACTTTTAATTATAATTATCACCCTTGTTTTATCAGTTTTGTTTTTGCAAATCCATTTTGTACTGATTACTTTAATATTAAATGAACTAGGAATGAGATACCAAAAATCATGCATTTTAAATTATGCTAACTCTTCTTGCATAGAATCTATCCAAAAGAAATCTTGTAAAGCTTCATTTACATTCTAAGGTTCCACAAGGGAAATAAAGCAGGAAAAGTTTTCAAGATTATGAATTTGGGATCTCATTCTAACTGACTCTAATACTTAACCAATAATATTAGTTGTAGGATGATGTTTAGAAACTCATTTAGTCACAACAGGGTCTTCAACTGGTAAAGTATCAATTTTAATTGGTGAGTCTACGTTTTCAAACTTTTCTGGATCATTATTAGAAAATTGGTATTTTAATAACAAACGTGATTAAAGTGCCATCTATAATTACATTAATTGACTCCACGATAGACTTTGTCCTTAAATTGTAAACCTTATAGGCGCGATTGTTTTAAGAATATCACAGGAAAATTCCTTAATCACCTCAGGATTCAAATTTTGAAAGATTTTCTCTATCACGACACATATAATAAATGCTCTAAAAGGTTCTGAAGCATTTAACATTAGGTTTTTTTATCATACCAAAGTTCATATGGAGTCTTTTAGTATTTTTACAAAGGTATATTCTATTTATAGTATGGAAATCTGTTTGAATTGCTTCAACCCAAAAATATTTTGGAAGATTTTTAGCATGAATTAATACTCTGGTGAATTCTTAAAGAATTCTATTTTTACGTTCAACTATTCCATTATGTTGGGGGTTCTTAGGAGAACAAAACTCATGTTAATACTCATTTCCAGAGAAGTATTCGACAATGCTAGTGTCTTTAAATTCTCTTCCCCTATCACTTCTTATACGTAATAATTGGGTATCCTTTGCAATTTTAATTTTCAAAAGGATTTTCAAAAACTCTTAAAAGTATCTGATTTGTATTTCATGAAAGATACCCATGTAAAACGTGAGAATTTATCGAGAATTTATCCACAATGACTAATAGTTAACTATTACCACAAAGGGTGATAGTAAGAGAAGAATCCATTAAGTCCATATGGATGAGGTTGAAGGGTTTTAAAGTTATAACATCACGTAGTTTCTAATGAGGTGATTTAGTTATGTTTCCCGCTTGACAAGGTCCACAAAAAATAGTAGGACACTTTAATTTTAGTCAAAACCTTAATAATTTCTTCGGTGCTCAATCTTCTCAAGTTTTCAAAATTTGTGTGACCTAGACTATTATGCCAAAGGTCAGTATCATAAAATCTAGTAAAAAAAGATAAGAATCAGGAACAAGGGGAATAATATAAAAAATCTCCTTATTTATGTTTCATATTATGATGCAATTACCAGTATTGTTAAAAAATTTGCACTCATTTGTAGAAAAATTAACAGAGTAATTTTCCGCACAAAATTGACTTATACTCAGTAGATTAACTTTCAACCCTTTAACGAAGAGCTCATCATCAAGCAGAGGTAAACCTTCTTTATAGAGTGTTCCTTTGCATATAATTTTGGACAAAACTCCGTCTCTAAACATGACTTTCCCACCAAGGCAGTTAATCACATTTTTAACTTAATGTGGTCTCCTATCATATGCTTAGAACACCCTAAATTTAAATGCTAGCCAGTTGAGTTACTTACTTCTTTGAGTGCAGAAATCACATTATTGCATGTTAACTGTGGTAATAGATCATCTTTCCTAACCTAAATAGGCCTAATTTTTATTTTTAGCTAAGCCAATTCCACTCTTGTCATGATCTTATCGCATATCACTCAACATAAGTTCTTTTTGTTTTGTTGAGTTTTCAAAATCTTGCCACTTTCTAAAAACTTTTGATCATTTAGACTTGGATTCCTCCAATTTTACCATAGTGGCCTTGTATTGTTGTTCTAAAACAAAATTATTTTCAAAAAATTCTATTATTCTTTATTTACATTATTTAATCTCAATCTCATAAGCTAATTGTTGCCTTCTGTATTCTTCGACATTTAGATCAATAGTTTTAATCATAGTTTCAACTTGATCAGAAAGTTTATTCATCAGTTTTCAAACTTAGCAAATTTCTTTAACGTTATAACATATATCTCTTGAAAATTTTGCAATATATCTCATCATCACTATCACTAAGTGACGTGTGTTGTGACCCATAATAATTGAGTTTAATTAATGAAACTCACACACATATTCAATTCACCAGCATTAACTTCACTTTGACTCACCCACCCACGAGTATCTATCTTAGCAAAATCATTATCATGAGAAAAATAAGCAACCATATATTCAGTATAAGCGTTATAGTAGAAGTACCAACGACATCATTATCAATGATAATACTAATAGTAATAAACATTTCATCACACACAAGCATAAATTCATCATCAGCAAGGCAAGTATCACTATTATATTCAATAACTCTAGAATAAAAGGAAATACAAGATTCATCCATGTTCGACGTTCTTGACCCATCATCATTAGAATCACTAGATTCATCCCATATTTTGGTAATATGAGCCTTAGGTGTGATTGGATTTTTATTATAACAACTATTTACATAATGTCCCATTTTCCCACATTTATGACATTATACATGGGACTTGTCCTATTGAGGTCTGTTGTTGTTTGAGTCTGTGGGTTTGTTATTATTTAACTCTATAGGTCTGTAAAACTTTCTATAATGTGGTCTAGACACTTGAAGTCCCTAATGACTAGTTTGTCCTCTTCAAGAAGCAATATTATTTCTATATTTCAAAATTTTCTTAAATTGTTTGCTCATTATGGAAATTTGAGTATCAAGGGTTTCAACGATCCGTGTCTTGGTTTGAGTCACTATCCAGGCCAGGCATAAATAATTTGGGACTACTCATCTTATAGGTAAAGCCTATTGTTGACTCACTAAGCCTTTTAATAGTAGAGGATGACTGTTTTTTTGTAATCAATTTCCATTTCCATTGTCCTTATTTTACTACTAAGAAGTTTAGGAGTTAAGAATGGGTTAACAATTTCTTCAATTGCATGCCTGTTGTGGTCAAACTTAATAGGGATAAATCTTAAGATTTTCATAACTATATCTCAATTAAGGTAATCAATACCATTAGCAAGCATTTTGGTAATAATATCAGTCAGTCTTAGATAAAAATCATCAAAAGTATCTGAATCAGATATCACTTTAGTGTGATACTATTGAACTAACATTTGAGTCTTGACAGCATTAACATGATGATTACCTTCATGAGCACTGATCATTGTGTTCTAATCTTTTGGCAGTGGTACATGTAATATATGTTTTAGTCCATGTTAACTGACAGCCATAAAGATGCAGTTAAATCCTTTGTTATTACAGTGAGACATAAGTTTTTCATCTTTAGCATATTCACTAAGTGATTTAATTATTCTCACAGTGATTCCCTCAGTTGCTGATTTAGTAGGGGTTTTATAACTAGTTTGAATGACATTCCAAACTTATCCTTGAATTAAAGTTATCATCCTAACTTTCCCATAAGGAAAATTTCCTCCATCAAAGACAGGGGTCTAGAAAGCTTACCCATTTTATCCAAAATATTTTTCAATCCATTTTCATGAAAGATTATTAGTAACTTCAGGATATTGAAAAATATTGAGTATGAAGTTCTGATACCAATTGAAAAAATATTTAAGCGAAAATATGATTAGCAAGGTTAATCAAACATTTTTTTTGTAAATTTCAAGTTATTTAAAGAAATCCTTAATAAATAATGGAGTTGAGTAGATGACTCAAGATGTGTAACCTAAAAGTCTAACTGATTTTATTTATGAAACATCTTTATTTAGTTTTTAAGAAAAACTACAAACCAACCAGCAAGATATAACTACCATGTAAATAAGTAGAGCAATAATAAATCACAACACAAGTATTTAACCTGGTAAAACCTCCCTAGAGGAAACATCCATGAAGGCCTCTACGCCCCAAAACAAAAATAAATCACTAATAATCAAGATACAATTGCAAATACAACAAATAGCAGACTAATGGCAAAGCAGAAAATTCCTAATTGAGATACCTTCGCAAAATCTGGTAAGACGCCTCTAAATATCAATGCAATAGTTCCCAATCGAATGGATCATCCAACTCCTCCAAATATCAACGGATTATAGTGAATGTGGTGGAATGTGTAGTGAAGTGAAATGTAAACTTAAAATACACACACAAAAAAAAAGTTTTTACATAGTTCTTTTTGAAATAGTAATAGATCTTAACATGCAAGTACTTAGTTTTAAAGGTCCTAGGATCAAAACATAGATTTTCACAAACAAACTTAAGATCTATGTTTTAATAAACTGGATTCACAAATATTATCATTAATGATTTAAAGCTTTTATGAAAAACAAAATTTTTTCCTCTTAAACAATTATTAGTAAGATATAGACAAGAATATAAAAAAAATGATTAAGAAAATCTCAGATCTGATCTAAAGTAGTGAAACAGAAACAAAAGGGTTTCAAGAGATGTTTAAAACCTAGTTTTCCAAACGTTTGGTTTTGTAAAACAGAAGTAAAAACCAAAAAACAAAGTAACCTAGTAAAGATTTATTTGTGAAACTATGTTTTAGGTTCAAATCTTGGTTTCATTTGTTTGAAACAAGACTTTAAAACCACAACTAAGATTTGAAAACGGAAACGAAAATTAGAAAACCCTTTGTTTTCTTTTCTCACAAAATCTCTCAAATCCTTTCTTATTTTCAGAGTATTTTTTTATCTCTCTTTAACTGTCTGTTCTTATCTCTCTCTCTCTCCCCCCCTCCCCCCTCTAACCTACCCAACTGACCAAAAAATAGAGATTCAAATGAGGTAATGGTTTATATAGGAGATATTGGTAGGAGATTATAACCAGATGAATTGGATTATCAGGATGAGATTGGTTTAGGCAGTTTAAATCTAATGGCTAAAATAAAAGCATCTCGAGTAAGCCAAGTCGGTCAACTAGGTCAATAGCTAAAAACCTTGGTCTTTGATCTATGTTAAAATCCCTAGCCAATAATAGCCTATGATAAAAACTGATCTGACAGTTGAGATATAAAAGGTCAATTGAAACACATAGAAAGCACAAGTTAAGGGCTCGTTATTTCTCCAAACAAATTTAAATAAAATATATTTGAATTGTTATTTTAAATAAATTATAAATGGTAAAAAATTCAATTAAGAATACTATAAAATCATTTTAAATTCTGGAATAATTTCTAAAATTATTTTCACACACTTTTATATTAGAAATAATTTTTCTCATAATTTTACATTAAAAAGGCAAGGATTTAAAAATTAATTAATTCCTAAATTATTTTTAATTAAATATAATTAAATCAATTTTAATTCAAAAAATTTATTTGAATGATTTTGAATTATATTAATGCATGCAAGTGCATGTAGTGAAGTGTCTTTTCTACTATTCTCAGTTGACATTATTTCATACAAGAGTCTTGATGCATATAATAGTCCCTTAAAGGTCTTCAATCTTGAAATGGAATGAAATGGATATCTTGTAAAAAATTATTTTGGAATAATATTCAAACTAGTTGAAGAGTAGATAGTCTAGACTCTGCAAATCCTAGTGAGTTTTTGATCTAGAGAATTTCAGAATCTACACACTAGGTTGTTGTAAACCGAACCTTAAATTACACTTCTACTTTGAAAGATAAAAAGGCATTACCTTATTATTTTCCTTATAGTGCCAAGATTAATAGACATCGTTGCTATCAATCATCTTACTACTTTCCATGAAAAGATAGGCCTTTCAGTTTTTTCCCTACTTGTTCAGGATTATGAACCTTTGTAACCACATCTCATTGAAGTTTAAACTTATACTTATTTTTCTTCCTCCATTTCAGGAAATAAGTCAAACACTTCTTTACAATCAAAACTATACATTGGCTTCCGATAATGATCGCAACTACCTGAAGCTCCTTAATTAATTGCATCATCAAATTAGTCAGAATATAAATATGATAATTCAAGAGGAATTTTTTAAAGGCTTCAAGTATTGACCATAGCACTAAATCAATTCGAGTTTCCCTATCAATTTCTGATCCAAGGAACCCAAGATGAAAAATATCTTTAGAGTGTGATCATTTAATGGAGCATCATTAACCAATATTCGTTTTTAAAAACTCTAATATGGCTACAAATTCTAATAGTATTAGGAAACTTTTGAGGTTCCCTTATCTTTGGCTTGTTAGGGCCATCAAGAGTTAGGGGAAGTTTATGACCCTTCATAGTTTGAACAGTGTCCAAAACTATTTTAATCACAAAAAAACATTACTTTTAACATATAAACCTTAAGATCAAACAAGTGGGATGAAAGTTTCGCCCATATTTAAATCTTGAACATCATTAAAAAAAAATTAACATAATCCCCAATTTATAATTTCTTCTTTGATATAACCCCCACTTTACTAATGTGATAGACTTAACCCCACCTTTTTAACATAAGTCTAGCACCATGGAAAAAACTCATAACTTTTCATTCGACATACCCCCCTACAATATTTTAAGATACAAGTACCCCTTGATTAATACTCAAACATTGTAATCAAAATACATCTTCTTCTGCACACAAGAAACCCTAATCTAACACTACACCCAAACACACCCTCTCTCTCTTATCTATACCTATCTCTCTCTCTCCCCCCCTCTCTCTCTCTCTCTCACACACACACACACACACACACACATTGTAATGACATTATTTTCGCTGTCCGTTACCGTGGTGACAAAAATCACAGCACAAATAATAAGAGAAAAAAATCACCAAGAGATCAAGAGCAGCAAACAATCATAATCACAACACAAGAATATACGTGGTTCGACAACTTGCCTACATCCACGGAGAGGTCTACTGTTTTTATTAAGTAACTCTTTAGAAGGTTTCTTCTACAAGCCCCTATCCCCCGGGCCAGGGTGTTAATATATATTCTATTAATTGAAAGTGGTTGTAACCAACTCGTTGGGCCGGTATCCCTTGAATATCTCAACGAGATTATTGGGGATAGACTCGGTCATATCTTCAATTTTAACTGTTAATAAGGGCTCATCATTTGGGCCGGGCACCTCATTAATTCACTTGGGCTTGGCCGGCTACTCTTATGGGCTTGATCGACAATAGGTACCCACAATTAACCCTAAAATTTTGGGGTGACAGATTGGGACCATAAATTTTAAAAAGGTACCTCCTCCCCTGTGATGGTGATATTGCAGTTCATGCGATTAGAAGGGGTGTGAATCATCATTTTACTGGATATGTGAGTGCTAAATCTTCTTCAATTATTGTTCTCTATCATTGAGAAGTTTAAACTCAAGTGTTGGACAAACTCTATCTTCACTTCAACTTATTTGCTTCTCTTGCTTCCCAAGTTGTCTCTTGCTCTTCATCTTCTCAAATTCAAAGTTTTTTAACATTTCCAGCTTGATTCTCTCTTCGTAAGTCACCAGTTCCTTCCTCTTTCTTTATTTCTTTTTATTATGGCTTTTCTTTCCCATGTAACTAGGGTTTTTCCATGGAAAAATAGATAATAAATCTCTGACTGAATTTAGAAAATGCCACAATATCCTCGGTTGGGTAGATATTGTGTGTGACCCTATCCCCCGCAATGTTTATGATATTGAGGATGGACACTTGATACATCTGCTCTTGTTGTCTCAAGGGGGTTTGACATTCCTCCCAAATCATCTATTTTTACACTTTTTTCAATACTTTGACATAGTTCCTACTCAATGCTCTCCAAATGTTTTAAAGATCGTTAATGGAGTCCATAGAATAAATAAAATCTATGGTACCAATTTAGGGTTACCCAAAATCTTCTACTGTTACATTTTTTCTCGCACAAGCAGGGGTCTTTTATATTTGAAGGCGAGGATTACAGATAGGATATTTGTAGTAAATTTACCTGATTTTGACAAGGACTACTAGTCTGTAGGTTTAATTGCTAGAAACTGGAAATATCCTCCCCAAATAGAGGGCATAAGGTACAGGGGACCTCGGAGCCCTACTTATGGGGAGGAATACATAGGTTGTTACCGAACCTTTTCATTTATTGCTCGACAGTCTACTTTAATGTGTTTTTCTTCTAATGTTATCTTCTCTTTCCCTTTTTCAGCGAGGTCTAAAAATGAAAAACCTACTCTTCGAGAGATCCGGGCTGCTGAGCTGGTAAAAACCTGGGAAATAAGGAACCCCATAGCTGAAGGAGAACATCCTGGGTATGCTGATTTCTTGTTGGAATACAAGAACATTACAACCAGTTTTATTGCTCGCCCAGTGGATACCATTCCCCATACCAGAAGAAGAAGAAGGTTATCTCGAACCCATCAAGCTAGACAATGAGGAGGAGAGAAGCTCAGAAACTGGTGTTGCTAAAGGTGGCAGAGGTGGTAGTGGCGAGGTAGGATCTAGTTGGGAAGAGTCCAGTGAGGTAGAATCCAGTACAGGAGAGTCTAGTGAGGAAAAGATGGCTCCTCCAAAAAGAAAAAACCTGATTCGAGATGATTATGATGATGTCATATTGTCTAGTAGGCTAAAGTTTCAGAAGCAAAAGCCTGGGGATTCCGCTGCTGGTTCAAAGACAGTAACCCACGAGAAGGAGGTGGAGAATAATAGGAAAGAAGAAGAAGAAAAGAGAAAGAGAGAGAGAAAAAGAGATAAAAGAGAAGAGGAGAGACGAGGGGAGGAAGAAAGAGGTTGAGAAAAAAAGAAAAGAAGAGAGGATAAAGAAGACACAAGCCTCTCTAGTGCCTATGGCTATTCCAGTTGAGGGAGCCTCTATGGTTGTGACCCCTCACTGTACCCCATTGATGCTTGAGAAAGTGATGCTCATGGAAGACCACGAGCACTCATCGAGCATGGTCCCTGACCAGTTAGCCCTGAAATCAACTCAAGGGATTGCTTTGGTAAGGTTACTTTTTTTTTCTATTTCTCTAACTTGTAATCTCCTCTTATTATATTTGCTAAACTCTATCTTTCTTTGTAGTTTGTGTCTAATTACACTGTCCTACTGCGCAATCGAGCTGAGTTGTCGAGAAGGAATTTGAGCTCGAAGAGGGTCTTAAGTCTTCCCAGGAGGCCCAAAATTCTTCCGAGAATGCTCTAACAAAAGCCAAAGCTTCGTTTTCTTAGGATAATGCTGATGTAGATAAAGAGTTAAAATAGATATGTGAGGCTTATGAGTTAGTGGTTAAAGGCAAGCCGTCCACCACAAAGGAGAATAAGGTACTAGAAGATGCAAATAAGGAGCTGGCAGTAAAGGAGAGGGAGGTGGAGGTAGAGGTAGAGGTGTCCACCGTTTGGGAGAGTAGCTATAATAAGGGATGGGAGGCAGCGTACGAAGATGCTAATAGCCAGATCGTTTACATCAGTCGAGCGAACTTCAAGAAATAGTGGGATCAGGCCTTGGTCACCACTATAGTTTCTAGTGACTCCCCACTCTTTTTTGAGCACCATTCGGGTCCTAAACCCAGTATAAATAAAGATGCCCCTATTTTTCAAGCTTACGTGTAATCTTCTGCTCCTGTCGGTGACGCTCCCTCTAACAACCAGGAAGTGAATCTTATCCCAACGGAGGGAGGAGCATCTGGTGTTGGCATAAGCGAGGTTACTGGTAGTTCTACTAATGACAAGGGAAAAGAGCGAGCTTCCACCGAGCAGGTTGAGGCTACTAATTAGACATCTAGGCCTTAATTTTTATCTTTGTATCTTTTTTTTCCTTTTTATCATTTGATTTACTTGTACTTGGCCAGTGCCACTTCCCAATGAATGAAATAGATTCCCTTTTTGCATTCACTGATATATTTGATCTTTGTGTTCGATGTCTTGTAGCTTGTTGATATTGATGATTATATTCCTATTACCTCTCGTCTAGGCCAAATCCTTGGTTCGAACATAAGCGACCAAGATCCCTGGGCTTTCATTAAAATTTTCAAGTCCTTTAGGGCAAGGAATAAGGACTATAAAAATCAGTCCAAAGTAGTTTACAAACTAAAGTACATGCTTACAGAGATGGAGGAGGTTGGAGATTTTGTTTAGGAGTAAATGGATGCCTTGAGAGAAAAGATTCTGGATGTATCCGAGATTGACCAGGTGGGGGAGGTGCTATGGGGGAGAATGACGATATAAGGAGAGAGGTCGCATGCCTTAAGGAGAATGCTCCGAGCAACGCTCCCCAAATTATTCAAGGTTCCTCATCGTCATCCATACCATGATCTAGGTCTGATGATGTCAATACCTAGAGGGAGATCGACGATATGGAGGACGTTTGACGAGGATATGTAATCGCCATCGAACTTCAAAGAGACGTCACAAATATGCGGCACTTATTTTGTAAGGGTCCTCTACAGGCATGGGTTGACTGCTATGATCAAGGTTGGATAGACTCCCCCATAAAGATGAAAGAAGTGGAGGACCTAGCCTTTATTAGAGGGTTCCTAAGTGCCCTTAGGGAGTTGAGGGCTCCCAAAAACTCTCCCCTGTGGTACATGCATGAGATCACTACCCCAGTCTTGGAGCCAAATCCATTTCTAAGGGATGAACACTGGATCCCTATAGATGCTATTCCAAGGAAGCTGCTGGAGACAAGCTTGGAGGGGGATGTGGAGAGTTTTGTCCCTCATCCTGATAATGGTCAGACAACTCGACTAAAAGACTATCTTGTTCATCGACCTGAAACTTCTTAGGTCTTAGTTGATTCTTTACTGTTGTACATGTAACCATGTAACTCTTTATCAAAAAATGTAATTAGATATTTATGTCTTGGGCATAAGCCGACTAAACATGCATTTCTTGCTTTGCATTTATTAGTTAGTAAACTCTTAATTATTTTGGGCACTTCATGTGACTAAATGTTATTTAGAGTTTAATTTTAATTGAGCATTCCCCCAATCCAGTATGTTTAAGCCAAACCATTCTGGCGACTTTACCTTTTAGGTCGTGTCGTCACACTACTTTAGGCCTAAGTAAGGCAATGGTGAGAATGTACCTGAGTAATAGGAAGTCTACCTGAGCAGGATTTTGGGGCCAACTATGTTGGCGACCAAGTTGAGTTGGCCATGTTGCCTAAGGATCCCCTGTAGGTCTTTGTGCGTTGCCGGAACCACCTCAGAGGACAATTGTGCTCTTGGACAAAGGCCTAAGGAGGGTTACTTGTTGACCTTGCTAATTATGATTTGGATAACTTATGTTGCAATCATAAGATGCTAGTTCTAAAGATTCTTTAACTGAATTAAGTTAGCCAACTTACTATAATCCACGAGTTCTATTATACTCATAAAATGAGTGAAGCCTGTAACTTGGAAAGGGTGCATATCGAAATATAATTGGGATAACCAATACACGTATAATTCCTAGGCCAATCAAGTATTATTAATTAAAATTATAAATTAAGAACGGCATTAGTTTGTAAATAAAAATTTGCCTCAACTAATGATGCAAAAATAAAGAAAGTATAGAAGTAGAACTTCTTTAGATTGACCGCATTCCAAGTCCTTGATATCCTCCTGCCTTCTAGCGTTTCCACCTGATAGGCTCCTTGCAGGTCATCTCTTACTAACTTGAAGGGTCCTTCCCAGTTTTGTCCCAGTTTTCCATCTGATGGTTTCACAGTGCTGCCAAGGACTTTTCTCTGGACATGGTCCCCAACTTGAAATATCCTTGGATTGACTTTTTTGTTGTAAATTTTGGCTATTTGTTGCTAGTAGGATGCTAATTTAATTAGAGACAAATCTCTCCACCCATTAGCTAAGTCAAGTTCAGTGAGCAATGCTTCATCATTGTGGACTTGGTTAACCAACATAGACCTTATGGTAGGGAGACCAGCTTCTAGTGGAATAAATGCTTCCATTCCATATGTGAGTGCAAAGGGTGTTTCCCCAGCTTCTCGCCTTGGGGTGGTGTGATAGGCCCAGGGGATGTGGGATAATTTGTTTGCTCAAACTCCTTTGGCCCATTCCATACATTTCTTTAGTCCATCGATCACTGTCTTGTCGCAAGCTTCAGGTTCACCATTGCTCTGTGGATACGCTAGAGAGATGAAATACTGCCTGATTCCATGATCATTGTAAAAACTTTGGAAGGGTACACTCTCGAACTAGGCCCTGTTGTTAGTAATGATTGTCCTATGTATGCCAAAGTGGGTAATGATGTTTCTCCATATAAATCTCATCATGTTTGTGTCCCTGATGTTTTGCAGTGGTTCTGCCTCTATCCACTTAGTGAAGTAGTCAATGGAGACCAACAGATACTTCTAATTCCCTACCATAGTAGGTAGAGGACCTACGATATCCAAACCCCACTGGGTGAAGGGCCACAGTCTGGTTATTGACTTTAGGTCGCTGGTGGGCTGGTGGACCATGGGTGAGTGTTTTTGGCATTTTTTGCACTTTCGAACGTAGACTCTAGCTTCCTTCTGCATGTATGGCCAACAATACCCGTATTTCATTACTCAAAAGGATAACGACCTTCCTCCTGCATGACTTCCATAAATTCCCTCATGAAGTTCATGCAGAACTTGCTCGATGTCTTATGGATGAACGCACTGGAGGTAGGGGCCTGTGAAGGATCTTTTATATAACTTCCCATTAGGAGATAAGTGAAAGTGAGAAGCTTTGAGTCTTATCTGATGAGCCGATCTCTTATCACTTAGCAGTACATCACTTCGTAAGTAGTCTATAATGGGATCCATTCAGCTCGGAGCCTTTTCAATGTGGAGACTCTTCTCAGGATTCAGTGGCTCAATAGTCTAATCACTGCTGGGCTGCGTGAGGAATTCTATTTGGATTGTTCTTCTCAAGTTAGAGTCAATTGCTGAATATCCACTTGATCGAAGTTGGATATTATTCCCTTCATAACGGTGAGATAAGTTGCCATCATTTCATCCTTTGCGTTGAAATCACTATTTATCTAGTTGGATACCAGTTGAGAGTTATCGAAGACTTGAAGGTGCCTTACCCCTAGCATTTATGCTTTGCGTAATCCAACGATCAACACCTCATATTCTACCTCATTTTTAGAGGCTTTAAATCCTAGTCTGATACCTTGCTTGCATATTATATGTTTGGGAGTCACTAGAACAATACCGACACCTTTCGACCTTGAGTTAGAGTCTCCATAACCATAAAAGGTCCAAACGCCCGGTTCCTATAAGCTCTTCATTGGTCGATTGGTTTTTAGCTAATCGACATGCTGTTCTCCTGTGAACTCATTGATGAAATCAACTAGGATCTGCCCCTTGACAGTTGTTCTTGGTTAAAAGTGAATATCAAACCTTTCAATCTCGACTGACCACTATGATAGTCGGCCAGAGAGGTCTTCTTTGCTCAAAATATCCTTTAGAGGGTGCGAAGTAACCACGAAGATGGAGTGGGCTTCAAAATAATGCTTTACTTTCCTTGAGGCTATCACCAATGTGTAGGCCAGCTTCTCCAATCGCAGGTACCGCTGCTCGGCTTCCAAAAGAGTCTTACTTGCATAGTAGACTGGATTCTTCTCTCTTTCACATACTAAGGCGGAGCTCACAACTTGGTCTGACACAGTGAGATAAATATATAAAGGATCACCCTCTCTAGGAATCATGAGCAAAGGGGGCCTGCTGAGATAGGCCTTCAGTTCTTCTAAGGATCTAGAGCAGTACTTGTTCCATGTCATGCCCTTGTTTCTTATCAAAACCTGAAAGATTGGTTGACATCGTTTTGAAGATTTTTATGAATCGGTTGAGCGCGATGAGCATTTTAGTGAGCTTTTGTACATCTCTTACTATTTGAGGAGGCTGAACTTTGTTGATGGCATCAATCTAGTCGGGTTTTGCCTCCATTCCTCTCTTGTTGACCAAATATACAAGGAATTTTCCTGACTGGACACCGAAAGAACACTTACTTGCATTGAGTTTCTTTCAGTATTTCCTGAGGATATTGAAAGTCCTCGCCAGGTTAGAGCAGTAATCGTCCTTAAGCTTGCTCTTAACGAGCATGTCATCAATGTAAACTTACATAGTATCCCCCATTTTTTCTTTAAACATCTTTGTAACTAGATACTGATAAGTCGCTTCTGTATTCTTAAGACCGACGGGTATAACTTTATAACAATACAAACCAACAGTGGTTATGAAGTAGGTCTTATCTTGGTCCGACACGTGAAGGGGAATTTGGTGGTATCGAGAGTAGGTATTTAAAAAGCTCATTTTCTCATGCGCTGTTGTAGAATTAACTAGTTAATGAATATTTGGAAGGGGGAAATTGTCTTTGGGACATACCATATTAAGGTCGATAAAGTCAATAAACTCTCCATTTTCTATTGCTTTTAGGAACTACTACCGGGTTGGACAACCATTTAGGGAACTGAACCTCCTATATGGAACCTGCATCCAGTAGCTTTCTGACCTCTTTCTCTACCGCTTTAGCTTTCTCCGAGGCTATTTGACGAGCCTTCAGTGTGATTGGATTGAATGCCGGGTCACCATGCAATCGATAATAAGCAATCGTGGGATCAATCCTGGGTAACTCGTAGGGTTCCCAAGAAAAAACATCCCAATTTCTTCGGAGGAGGGTGACTAGTTCTTTCTTCTCGTGATCGGTCAAAGAGTTACCAATCAAAAAAAAATCTCAATCGAGCTACTTCGAGCAACGACTTCTTCAAAATCTTCATTGACCCTCTCGGAGGGATGGAGTCTGGTCTCCTCCACTCCTGGTCGACCATACCTTAGCTTCTATTCGGAGGGTATCAACCCCTCCTGGGCTTCTTCCTTGCTTATTGATTCCTCCACTTTCTTTTTCTACTTGGAGAGAATGGTCGTGATGAAACATTTTTTGGCCATAGCCTGATCTCCATGGATCTCGACTACTCTTCGATCTAGTATACACTTCAGCTTTTGATGGTACGTTGAAGGTATGACCTTCATTGAATGGATCCACCCCTTACCGAGGATGACGTGGTACGGATATTCAATGTCAAGTACTAAAAACTCGATCATTTTTAAAATGTTTCCTACCCTGACTGGTAGGACAATCTTACCCAACATTATCGAAATCTTTCTAGCGAAGCCGACTAATGGGATAGTGGCTTCCTTGAGGTCGGCTATGATCATCTTCAACTTTCTGAACAACTCTAGGTACATCACTTTAGATGAGATATCTTGATCGACGAGCAACCAGTCGACGTCCCAGTTGGCTATCTTGAGTGTGATGACCAGAACATCATCATGAGTGATTTTCACCCTAATCAAGTCTTCATTAGTGAACATAATGAGCCTATTATAATCGACGTCCTCCGGTTGTCAACGCTTCTCGGCCTGAGTTTTGGTTGGGTCAATCTGAAAGGTCTGCATGACCATAGTAAGCTTCTTTACTTCCATCCGATCTGCATTTCCTTGAATTTGCTTGAGGTCTGATTCCCCACGTATCATCGCAAACTCATGGCCGATATCCTCCTAGAGGACGTTATTGGGACTTTGCTCGCCATTTGATGCTACCTCTTCTACCTTATTTTCTACAAATTCATTAGGATGCCCATCTTGGGCCAACTTCTCGAGATGAGATTTTAGGGCTTTGTAATGCTCAGTTTTGTGTCCGCCATTCTTGTGGAATGCGCTGTGTCCATCCTCGATCGTCGTCGCACGACGGAGGATCCTCAGGTCCCGCACGTCCCTCTCGGGAGCGCTTCGTCCGGCGTCATTTGAGGTGAGGTGAAAGATGTAGAGAGATTAGAGTCGCCAGTCTATTTTACTCAAAATAGATAAAAGAAAAGAGGAATCCATCCCGAAGGACAACATCTAAAGACATAGTAGTGCATACGAAACGAAGGGTCCGGAGGCTAAGTTACGAAATGGGAAGGTGTTAGGAACCCATTCCGCCCTTTAGGTCTCTCATGGGTTTTTTCTATTTTCCTTTTATTTTCCCCATGATATGTGTGCATGTGTATATATAGTGGAGATAGGAATCATCGACTTGTACCATGGAAGAGGCAAAGCTTGTCATCCGTAGGAAGGTATAAAAGTATTTGAAAATAGAATTTAGGTGATCATCCTTATGTTAATCGTAATGAGGGAACGATAACGTATGTAGAATAATACGCTACTAAGAACAAATATATATATATATATATATATATATAGTGTAAGAGAATGGAGTTTAGAGAAAATAGAAAATGAGAGAAAAAGTAAAAAATAGGACTTGAGTCTCGGGTTTTACCCCGAAACGCCTACATAGCCTATAGAGGCATCAAAGTCCACGTAGTTTGAATACAAAATGAGGCGTGGGGTTTATCCCATAAATCCAACTAGGGATTCTCTTATTTGTGTGTGTGTGTGTGTGTGTAGAAAAAGTGTTTTAGTTGTGAGAGAACTGTAAGAAAAGTATGAGAATCCCGTTTGAAATTTATGAGCAAACCCTCTTTTTCTTACTTTTTTGGTTTTTGATTTATATGAAAATAAGAGATGTGAAATAATACTAAGTAAAAAGTATATTAGGATGTGTGAGATGAAATAATAAAAGTGCTAAATAATAAAATAAGTTATTGCGAATTTATGAGAATTTAAGGAGAGAGTTGAGGAAATTGGACCTTCTTGAAGATCTTGAGCTTGATCCTAAATGTTGGAGAGAAGCCCTTAGACTTGGATGATGATGGAGGGTAGTGAATTCACCATGTTTTTTGAAAAGGATGATGAAAAGTGAAGGTTGGAAAAGGATTTGGGCGTGGAAACCACGTTGTCTTCGAGAGAGGTTTTCAGGATTTGCTGAGAGTGATTTATATCAGATATGGGCTCCCTTTTGCAAGTGAGGTGAGTGCCTCCTTTTTATAGGCCCAGGGCATTGCCGATCGGCATAGCCCTGTTCCTGCCATTCGGCAGGTGCGTTTAGGCACACTGCCGATAGGCAGGGTTTGGGACTTGTCGTTCGAAAGTGTATTTCAGGCCTTTTTGGAAAATCGGTCGTAGAACGCAAACCGTTGATCAGAGTCATGCACGAGGTGGACCACTGGAAAGGTAATTCAGAGACCTTTGAAAGTCCTTTAGACTGCTCCCGGGTGCGGGAGTTGACTCTGGGTCAAATATGGCTCGGAAGCATTTGTCAGTCCATTAGATGGGGGATCGTCGGACGCAAACGAATCGTTCGTCCATATGGTAAGTCCGAATAGCGCACGGGGAAAACCATTGGAAAGGTTAGGAGATGTACTTTGACATTCCAAAGAGTTTTACTCAGGTTAGGTGAGTTGACTTTGGTCAACTGGGCCCTTGAAGCATTCGGTGACCTCTCGAAGTAAAATAGATCGTTCATCCGTACCGTAAGTCAGAATCGTGCATGAGACGGACCGTTGGAAAGGGGATTCAGTACCCATCAAAGATTCATTCAGTCTCGATTGATCTAAAGAGTTTACCTGGGCCAAACAGAGCTCGAGAGTGCCCGGTGGCCTCCTGATTGAGTCTTGGGGGAAACGGGTCGTTCGTCCGCATGGTATGTCAGAATTACGCACAGGATAGACCGTTGAAAAGGAGTTTCAGTGCCCTTCGGAGATTTATTTAGTCTCGTTCAAGCTAAAGACTTTTACTTTTGGTCAAACGGAGCCTGGGAGTGCCCGATGGCTTCTAAGTCAGTACTCGGGGTATGACCTGGGTTTGTAGTGATGAAGGGATGTGCTAGGGACCTAAGGAGAGTTTAGGGGGTAACAGAACGTGGTGTTTATAGAGCCCCTCGATGGGTGAGTTTGGAATAAATGATAGCCGTCGAATAGACACCGCATGATTCTTTGAAGGAGGATTACCAATTTAGAGGGTCGAGGACGATTCTGAGGATCTAAGGGAGCGAGGATGACCAATTTAGAGGGTCGAGGCCGATTCTGAGGACCTAAGGGAGTGAAGACGACCAATTCAAAGGGTCAAGGCCGATTTTGAGGACCTAAGGAGTGTGCTGGGGATAACCAATTCTGTTGGTGGAAGCCAATTCTGCGGGCTTAAAGATGAGGGTTACCGATTCTGTGGGTCAGAGCCAATTTTGAGGGCTTAAGTTGAGATGACCAATTATGCGGGTCGAAGCTGATTCTGAGGGCTTAAGTTGAGATGACCAATTCTACGGGTCGAAGTCACTTCTGCGGGCTTAAGTTTAGATGACCAATTCTGCGGGTCGAAGCTAATTCTGCGGGCTTAAGCTGAGATGACCAATTTTGTGAGTCGAAGCCAATTCTGCGGGCTTAAGTTGACATGACCAATTATGCGGGTCGAAACCAATTATGCGGGATTATGTAGAGGTTACCAATTCTATGGGTCGAAGTCACTTCTGCGGGCTTAAGTTAAGATGATCAATTTTGCGGGTCGAAGCCAATTCTGCGAGCTTAAGTTGAGATGACCAATTCTGCGGGTCAAAGCCAATTCTGCGGTCTTAAGTTGAGATGACCAATTCTACGGGCTTATGTAAAGGTGACCAATTCTACGGGTCAAAGACAATTATGTGGGCTTATGTAGAGGTGACCAATTCTGCGGGTCGAAGCCAATTCTGCGGGCTTATGTAGAGGTGACCAATTATGCGGGTCGAAGCTTATTCTGAGGGCTTACGTTGAGATGACCAATTCTGCAGGTCGAAGCCGATTCTGATGGCTTAAGTGGAGGTGACCAATTCTGCGGGTCGAAGCCAATTCTACGGGCTTAAGTGGAGGTGACCAATTCTGCGAGTCGAAGCCAATTCTGCGGGCTTATGTAGAGGTGACCAATTCTATGGGTCGAAGCTGATTCTGAGGGCTTAAGTTGAGATGACCAATTCTACGGGTCGAAGTCGATTCTTTGGGCTTAAGTTGAGATGACAAATTATGGGGGTCGAAGCCAAATCTGTGGGCTTATGTAGAACTGACCAATTCTACGGGTCGAAGATGATTCTGAGGGATTAAGTTGAGATGATGATCCAAGATCGAGGTCAATTCTGACCTAATAGAGGTTATGCTCGAGGATCAAGGTCAATTCTGACCTAAAAGGTGTGATGACCAAAGACCGAGGTCAATTCTAACCTAAGAGAGGTGACGACCGAGGACCGAGGTCAATTCTGACCTAACTAAGGTGACAATCCAAGACCGAGGTCAATTCTGACCTAAGAGAGGTGACAATGGATGACCGAGGTTAATTCTGACCTAACTAAGGTGACGATCCAAGACTGAGGTCAGTTCTGACCTAATAGAGGTGACGACTGAGGACTGATGTCAATTCTGATCTAACTAAGGTGAAAATCCAAGATCGAGGTCAATTATGACCTAACTAAGGTGAGATCCAAGACCGAGGTTAATTCTGAACTAATAGAGGTGACGACCTAGGACCGAGGTAAATTCTGACCTAACTAAGGTGACGATCCAAGACTGAGGTCAATTCTAACCTGAGAGAGGTGACGATCGAGGACCGAGATCAATTATGACCTAAGAGGGGTGATGACCAAAGACCGAGGTCAATTCTAACCTAGAGAGGTGATGACCGAGGACCGAGGTCAATTCTAACCTAACTAAGGTGACAATCCAAGTCCAAGGTCAATTCTGACCTAAGAGAGGTGACAACCGAGGATCGAGGTCAATTCTGACCTAACTAAGGTGACGATCCAAGATCGATGTCAATTCTAACCTAAGAGAGGTGACGACCGAGGACCAAGGTCAATTCTAACCTAACTTAGGTGACGATCCAAGACCGAGGTCAATTTTGACCTAAGAGAGGTGACGACCCAGGACCGAGGTAAATTCCAACCTAACTAAGGTGAGGATCCAAGATCGAGTTCAATTCTGACCTAAGATAGGTGACGACCGAGGATCGAGATCAATTTTGAACTAACTAAGGTGACGATCCAAGACTGAGGTCAATTCTGACCTAACTTTTCTTTGGAACAATCAGGGATTCTGGTGGGGGTAAGGATTGGACTTTGGATTCCGCTGGGGAATAACGAATGAGCTGGGAAAAAGTAGAGTGTCCTTTGGAGACTTTAAAAATGACTTTCTGGAGTTCCGCTCGGGAAATTACCTCGTGATGTTGTTTTGAGCCGGGGAGCTAATTGTCGGGGAAGTGTTTATGATCTGTGGAGGAGAGGCGAGTTTGATGTTGTAAACTTCACTGGGGAAGTGATTAGGTGATCCAGGTATTGGACATATTTCTCAAGGAGGTTTGAGACCTTTAGAGATCCTCCGGGGACATCGTCGGGAGGAGTTTTACTTAGTTTTTTTAGAGTTTCGCTGGGGAAATGGGGGTTTCGCTTGAGGGAGTGCAAAATTTTCTTGGTGAAAATGTTCTAAATGCTTCCTGGGATTTTTAGGAATTTTCCTAGGATTTTTTAGGGATTTCAATTTTTTTTGGGAATTTTTGTATGAAATTTCAAGAGGGTGCCGGTCGGCATAGTGCAGGGGGTGCCATTCGGCAGTGTCACGGACTTTTGGACTACCTCGGGAAGGTAAGGAGACAGCGCCGATCATCATGACGCTTAGCATCCTGTATAAAGGGGGCGAATTCCCTTCATTTTTCACAGCTTTTTTCTTTCCTTCTCTCTACGATTTTCCTCTGCAAATCGTTTTAGTATTCCGATCTCTAAGAAATGGCCGCCTTTGTGAGCGCTACAGTGCATAGGGAATTGTTGACGGTCGATGATTGGGCGAACATAGAGTGGAGGGCCATGGAGACTCTTACTTTGGGGAGTGAGAACTCCTTTGATGCATTCAAGATGGTTGCGGATGAGGGAACTTTGCTACGGGAGTCATCGCGTCATCGGTCTTCTAAGGCGGTGAGCCCTGGCAGTTATGTAAGTAACCTAACTTTTGGCATTCCTCTCTCTTTTTTTGATAATTTTTCCTTTTTTAAATTTTGATAAGGTTTCTCATTTTGAGAGTATGACATCTCTTTGAAGAACATGTGTTCCCGTGGGACGACGGGGCTTAAGGATGTCTGGGAGCATCTTCCATCCGTGGTGCATTGGGTGGTATCATCAGCAGGTTTTGGGAGGTTGGCGTCTGCATTGGATGAGTCACCTCGGTCAACAGCGATCTTGTGCGCTTTGGGGGAGAGATGGTGGGATACTTCCCACACCTTACATTTTGGCTTGGGGGAGATGACGGTGACTCCCATATACGTGCAACAGCTGTTGGGACTGGATTGTGATGGAGAGCAGATAGAGGTGGATCGTTCTCTAAGGGTGAGGCCAGAGGCAGTGCGTGCGGCACTTGGTGACGTTGGGAGGATAGTCTTGGGTGATTCTATCCGGCTGTCCTTGCTGAAGGATGTTCTGCTGAGTAGGGTGGTTGATGTGGCGAACGGGCTGCAGGTGAGGCAGATGGCTCGATTGTTCATCTTGTTGGTGTTGGTAGGCTTTATGGTGGCGTCGAGCGGCGACGTCGTCCACTTGTGGTTCTTGCCGTATTTGAGGATTTTTTCGAACATACCTCTCTATGATTGGGGGAGCCTAAATTTGGCGACCCTCTATTTTTCAATGGATGCATTCAGCCGGTGCAGCCGACAAACTTTTACTGGAGCCACGTATCTCCTCGGGGTATCCTTTAATTTTCCGCATTTTCCTTCCATGAATTTGCAATTTCCTTATCCGTCTCTTTTTTATTGTGAATTCCTGTCTTTGGCAGACGTGGTTCTATGAGGTGATTAGGTGCAATACCCAGCTGATCGCTCTGAAGGACGAGACTATTGGGGACTTCTACCCATTGTATCGATGGCGGAAGGCCAATCGATAATGGAAGGGAGCTCTTTCTCTGGAGGCAGTGCGTCAGGTCTTGAATGGCCTGACTAGTGGTAGGGTAAGACTCTTTCCTTTTCAGTCTTGGTTTTGTCATGTTTTGATTTTGTATTGACTTATGCCTACTCGATGATTTTTAGGTGACTTTCTATCCTTGGGGGACAACCATTCAGGATACGGGGGTGATCCGGGTGAACACGCATATGTGGCATTTGCTGGCGCATGAGTTTGGCCTTTCTTGGTATCTCGGGGAGCGATTGGTTCGACAGATTGCTGAGGAGAAGGTGGTGGTTCCACCTGTGTATCCTCCTATGTCTATGAGGCAGGAGCGGTTGCTTTCGGAGGATGCGAGGATCGGCGAGTTCTACTTATTGTACACAGATACGATCGGGCCGTATGACTATATGGACTTTATGATGAGCTGGTTGATGGCGCCCAGTTTATATGATGCCTTGCTTTTTCCTCCTGCGGGTTTGAGTCGG
Organism: Sambucus nigra; assembly: GCA_949130495.1. Taxonomy (NCBI): domain Eukaryota; kingdom Viridiplantae; phylum Streptophyta; class Magnoliopsida; order Dipsacales; family Adoxaceae; genus Sambucus; species Sambucus nigra. The sequence goes on along the minus strand of OX422215.1, from coordinate 314,600,574 downwards.
GCAGTGGGGTCTTCCCACAGCGGCAGTGGTCCGGCGAAGGCAGTGACGAAGGCTTCAGAGGTTCCTTTTTTGTGATTGCATACTCCTTCGTACAACATTTGGCGAGCTGATGGAGGGATGGTGCCTATGTTACACCATCCTCATGCGATGGATCTGGAGGAGTTGGGTTTGACAGAGGAGGTTCTTCGTCCTGCGGTATACCTTCTTGCTCTTTTTTGGTTCTTTTTATGTTTTGATTCCTCTTTGATACTGATTTTTGCCTTCTTCTCTACAGCAAGTTCGGGTATCGACCACTTGGCTGAGGGACATCAGAGACTGGATAACTTCGGTGACTGCCCATATTCGGGATGCGGTCCAAGTTCCTTCTTGATTGGTGCCGTCTTCTTCGTTCGTGGAGGACTCTGGCTCAGGTAGCGGTGGTGCGTTGTCTCACCGTAGGGGAAAGAGAGCACGTCGTAAGGGTGGAAGATCTTAGAGAGAGGGGTGAAGGGTAGGTGAGAGAGAGAGGATGTGGGTTCGGGTTGAGTCCCGTTGTTTTTGGGTTTTCTTTTATTTCCTGCAAAATTTGATGTAACACAGAAAAACAAATATATATGCAATGCAATGGAGTTTTTTTTATTATCTTTTGTTAATGATGAATGAGTGAATGCATGCACATGCGCTTTTTACTTTGTTGCTGAGACCGTAAAAAGAGATGATTATGGGATTTTGAAAGAAATTTTTATTAAGATAAAAAGGGGATTTTTTAAATTCTATTGAGAATATCAATTTATTTTGAGTTTTCTGAATTTTGACAAAAGAGGAAAAAGGAAAATTTCCAAGAGTAGGGGGTTGCCGATCGACAAGAACCTTGTCCTACCTATCGGCAATCAAGTACAGTCCCATCAATTCAAAGATTTGATTACTACCCTCTTCAGCCTTTGGTACTTTATGGGGTAGGATTCCCTCCGATTTCTACAGGAAGTATGTCTCTTGTGAGGGTTCTCAAGTATAAAAAGGGGGAGGGGTGGAGTGTTATCCTCACACCTTCACATTCTTACTTAGTTGCCTATTATCTCTTAGCCTTGTAAGATGGCTCTCCCTGATAGCATTGAGTTTGCAAATTACCTCGAAGCCTTGGAAGCGATGTGCTCTTATAACGTCGACTATGATGCTTTCAACATGCGTCGAGTTTCTTTATGGCGCAATCGGCCCATTAAGTGGAACATATTGATGGTGGTGGTACAATTTTGGTACCCCAAAGACCATGTATTCCACTTTGGGTTGGATGAAGTTTGTCCTACCTACGAGGAATTTTCTGCCATGCTGGGGATAAATCCTAGTGTTGCTGCGGCTTTACCCAAATTTTCCTGTTCTCCCAGGGATTTGCTGGCTGGGCTTCTTCTCATTTCACCTTCGGCGTCTAGATCACTGGTTGCTGGAGGAATGATTTCCCTCCTGGCGGTGTTGCAGTTCGTGCATTTGTAGGAAGTTGGCGATGCTGGATACGCTGGAGCCGTTGCTCTGGGCTTGGTTTCAAAATTACTACTGGTGATTGGGGAACTGCTAGTGGATCCGCAACTTATAGCCATTACTTCATGGATGGCATACTGTCCCAATCCTACAGCGGTGATACTGGTGGAGACCTTGAATGGTCTGGATGCCTGGCGAGAAGGTCGTTATGACTTCCGGCGGGGTAGCCCCATGATGCTATTCAAGTGGTTGTCTGAAAGACTTCGCCTGGTGACTCTTCCAGAATATCCTTTGTCGGTTGTACCCAACTTCTTTTCACATCACTTTTTCTATGTTGGCCTGGATATTGAGAGTTGGGAGAATTGGCTTGTGGAGAATGGGGCTTGGAATCTGTACTGGTCAGTGCCTTGGTGGGGACAGTTGCTGCGTATTCTGGAGCTAGGAGAATACCCGTATGTGTGGCTAGTCGGCCTCAGACAGACATCATTTTATTTCCCTTGGCGGCTTCTCTGCCAATTTGGTTGGGAATAGGTCGTGCCACATCGGACACTAAATTTCTTTTCGGTAGAGGATTTGACTAAGCATCTACGCATGTGGCTTGGTTCTCTGTGGGAGAATCGGCGTCCGTTGACCCATCCCTCTCAGTCTGTTGGGAGAGTTTGGAATATTCCTAGGGATTATGTGAAGTGGTTATGGAGGAAAGTAGTTAGCAAGATGTTGGTAGTGGAGACTGGACAAAGGTGGTTTGTTTCTTTTGACACCATGGAGGGAGGTGTTGTGGTTTTTTCGAAGCTGGTTTAAGCCTATCGGTCCATGGAGTGTCTGCGACACTCTGTTCAGGCAAGGGAAACTTGGGGACCCCAGGATGCAGATGATGTTGACGGAGCAGGATCCTCTGGTAGCTGTGGATAGGACTCCTGGAGAGTTTGTTGTGTAATGGGGGATAAATGTAGGGATTTTATTATGGCTTTTTATGAAGGTAGGGGGAAGGGAGTTATCCGTTCCTTTTCTTATGTAATTTGTACCGTAATTTCTTATTAAGGAAATAAACAAGTTTCTGATCATCCAGCTGTGCCTTTGATGAGTTTATGTTGTTTGGATTATCTATACCAATCGCTAAGGCATACATAATCCTTTTGTTTAAATATATGTTGGAATTGACTGTCATTATCGGAGGTAAGAAAAGAATAGTATTTTATGAAAAAGAACGGGTCGTGCTCATGTCAGGTGTATGAACTTCCTACGTACCTCTGGGGTTATTGAAATTTTTTAATTTATTTGAAATTTATTTTTACAAAGGATCAAGCCCACGTAGTTCTGGGTAAGGGGGAAATGAAGAGTTTTTTTTTTAAATAGAAGGGAGATGAGAAGAGTCGTATCGCGCCGAGATTTTGGACTAGGGGTAGAACTTCTTGAGACGATCTAGGTTGACTGGACGGGCCATCTCTTCCTCATCCATGTCGATGATCAAGACGGCACCACCGAATAAGATCTTCTTGATAATGTAGGGCCCGTTCTAATTGGGCTTGAATTTCCCTCTGGGGTCCCAGATGGGTTCTATTATTTCTTTGAGGGCTAGGTCCCCTTCTCGTACTCCTCGGTCCTTGACCTTCTTATTGAATGACCGCGTTATTCGGCGATGGTAGACTTGTATGTGGTATAGAGCTTTCAATCTCCTTTAGTCTAGGAGGGTCAGCTCGTCAAGACGACTTTGGCACCAGTCTTCTTCACTGACCTTGCTTTCAAGCATGACGCATAGAGAGGGTATTTCCAACTCCACAGGTAGGACTTCTTCCATGCCATAGAATATAGAGTAAGGGGTAGCTCCAATAGAGGTTCGAATTGAGGTTTGGTAGCCCCAGAGGGCATACGGGATCCGATCATCCCAATCCCGATAGCTTTTGGTCATCTTGCTGATGATGGCTTTGAGGTACTTGTTGGAGGCTTCAACTGCACCATTGGTCTGAGGTCGGTAAAGGAAAGATTTATGTCTCTGAATCCCATAATCATTGACCACTTCTGTAACTTCTGCCTCGAAATGTAACCCGTTATCTGATACTAACTCGTGCAGGACCCCATACCGGCAGATGGTGTTTTTCTTGATGAATTTGGCCACTTTCTTAGCTTTCAGTACTGCGTATGACTCAGCTTCAACCCATTTGGTGAAGTAATTGATGAGAACTAGGATGAACTCATGCCCGTTGGAAGCCTTTGGTGTAACCTTCCCTATGATTTCGATGCCCCAGGTGGAGAACGGACAGGGAGAGGTCATGTTGTATAATTCACGTGGAGGCAGATGCTAAAGGTTGGAGAATTATTGGCATTTGGGGCATGTCCGGACATAGGTGGTGCAATCCTGGGTCATGGTGGTTTAGTAGTAGCCCTATCGGATGATCTTCTTGGAAAGCATGTGACCGTTCATGTGGGGACCACATTCCCCGTTGTGGATTTTCTGCATTATCTTTTCAATATCAGCCCCTGCGATGTAGCATAGATGGGTTCCATCGAAGTTTATTTTTCAGTAGTGCTTTATGACAAATGATGTACTGGGTGACCAATATTCAGAGGGTTGCTCTATATTTCTTGTTTGAACCCTCGGGATACCTACCGTGTTTGAGGAGGCTCTAGATATCATAGTACCAACAACTGGCTAGCTTGGGATCTTCTGTAGTGATGAGCTCAATGTGGTAACAGTGGGTTGGTTTGTCTTGCTTTTGAACTAGAAAGGGGTTCATAGTTATTCCTTCGGGCATGTCGACCATGGAGGCCAAGGTAGCGAGAGCATCGTCTAGGTTATTCTTTTCTCAGGGTAGGTAATGGAAGGTGATATCTCGGAATTGGGAGGCTAGCTCTTCTAAGTGGGCATGGAAGGGTTGGAGTTTCTCGTCCTTGACTTTCCACTATCTGAGCACTTGACCGATGATGAGGGAAGAATCCCTATAGACATATAGACATTAAATACCTTTCTTGAGAGTACATTTGAGGCCTATCGTGCATTCCTCGTATTCAATCATGTTGTTGGTGCAAGAGAAATCCAACTTGATGGCGATGGGAGTGTGGGAGTCATCTGGGGCGATCAGGAATATCCCAATGCCATGTCCCTTTTTGTTGGCAGTGCCGTCAAAGAACATTTGCCATCGAAGGTTGTCTTGAGCAGTGCAAAAGATGTTTTTATCTGGGAATTCAGAGATCCATACATCGGCTTCTTCTACGGGGTGATCAGCGAGGTAGTCAGAGATGGATCTACCTTTCATGGCTTTCTGCGTGACGTACACGATATCAAACTCGACTAGGAGCACCACAATCGGGCCATTCGGCTAGATAAAGTAGGTTTCTCGAGAAGGTATTTGATGGGGTCCATTTGGGATATAATTTTGATGGGGAAGGTGAGCATGTAATGCCGCAACTTTTAAGTGACCTAGACAAGTGCGACACACGCCTTTTCTAAAGCGGTGTATTTAACCTCATACCTGGCCAATTTGTGACTAGCATAATAGATGGCTCTTTGTTTGCTGGAATCTTTAAGGTACTAGGCTAGCAAAGCCCCAACTGCAGTGTTGGTTATGGTTAGGTATAAGAGCAAGGGGAGACCAGGTTGTGGTGGCATGAGTACCGGAGGTTGGGTCATATCACTACACCAAATCCGCCCATTTGTCAAGGTCATTGACCTTGACAAATCCAACTTGTCAAGGTCAATGACCACGACATTTCGAGGTGAGACAACTTTTTTTGTCACGGTCGTGTCACGATCATTGACCTTGACACAAAACTCATGTTTTGTGTCACGGTCGTGTCGCCGTCAATAACCGTGACACGTTTGTCACGTGTAACACCCCACCCGCCCGGGGAGAGCAAACGGAGAGCTAATGCGATAAAATAAATCCAAATCCACAAGTGACAAGGTATAGAGCATCTAAATAAACCCACAATAATATAAATCCACTAATCTCAATTCTTCAAATACAACAAGTCTCTCGAATTACATACAACAACTAAATCGAAAATAAAATTAAAATCTCCAATGCTCTATACATCAAAATAATACAAATCTTTCCCAAACAATCCTCGCTAAAATCAATCTCCATAGCACCCCAAAATCCGCACTAACCTGCCACTAAAAGAAAATATGGGGAAGTACACAATACGACAGGAAAGATGCTCAACAAATATATGTCAGCGAAGAATAAAGCGTAACAACAAGAGTACGAATATTCAAATCGAAATGCAAATCTCAAAGCATTTATCAATATAATTTCTCAACAACACTTTAACTGGGTCACCAGGCCTCACCACATCCGTATATGCTTTATCAAGCCATAATCCGGGAAGCAGGAATTTTGGCGGGTGCCCAAAATTCGTGCCATATTAAAATCTCATGACAACATGCTCATCAACAATATAATGATACCACATGAATCAAAATAATTTCAACAATTATTTTCCAGGTTTCAATGAATTTAACAATTCAAATATGAGTTCGATTAAACAATAATTCAAAGAGAATGACACTCGCGAGATTTAAGGAGCATATTGTGTAAAACCCCATACCTCAAACCATGATGAGAAACCATTTATCACATCCTCAAGATCAACACAAAAGAGAAACCATTTATCACATCCGTCTTAACTCCGTTTTCGAAACTGTTTGAAATTCTCGCCTTTAAAAATAATAACCAACATATTTGAGAAATAAAAATAATTTTATCAAAAACTTTATTTTCTTCCATTTTCCAGAAATTAATTAAAATAGCCCAAAATTACGCGGGATGTTACATCACGGTTATAAACCATGATAAATCCGTGACCCTTTTAAAAAAAATTGTCACGGTCAATGACCGTGACAATTCTGGGCAGAATTTAAAAAAAATCTGCTGGGCAGTATGGCTACTGCCACTGCCCAGCAGTATATTTGTACCTGTTATAGCAATGTTGTACCTGATCCAAACATCATATATCCGAACAAACTAAAGATAATGCAAATATGTATTCAAATAAGAAACTATTTAAAAAGAAACAACATCACCATCATTTTATCTCAAATCTACAAACTATTTGCATGGAAAATAGATTTTGTACCGCGACGCTCGGGAACACCTCCTTATCCTTCCCTTCTCGTCCGAATAGCCACATAAGTATAGAGCATGTGTGGCCTACCCTTAGGGCCACTCCCTGTCCCCTGAATTGAAATAAAGTAAAATTAGTATCCGCCCCTCAAATATAGATAAATATAAATCGTAATTGAAATCGAAATTGAAATCGAAATTGACATATAAATATAAATACATTACCTGTAGTGTCACTCAAACAGCTAACTTGAGCTCATATGGCACCTCCTTCCAACTAATGTACCACGGGCAATCGTGTCAATTATAATTTTCTTCATATCTAAACAGTAAGAAATACCATAATCCTATGGAGTTATGCGTTGCAAATTCCTTCCAACCGTTGTGTAGCCAAAAATCAGCAGTTGAAGTTGTCAATTCCACCTTTCAATGGTCTCCCATGTTTTGCTAGAAGTTCCAAGTGGTGGGGTGGAATTGACAACTTCAACTGGTGATGTTTGGCTACATAACGGTTGGTAGGAATTTGCAAAGCATCGCTCCATAGGATTATGGCATTATTTAGTGTTCGGATAGACGAAGAGATTCAGTCTCCTCTCCACAAATAGGACACCCCACATAACTATGTACTAATCACCTATTAAAGGTAATAAGCGTATATTCATGGATTAGTATAAACAAAACTTAGATGTAGTTGGAATATTTATGTATTAATCTCCTCTCCACACACGCACATTACACAAGAGTGAAAATGATAAAGTGCAGATCAAGTAAAAGCATTAAAAATGGATGTTTCGGTACAAATTGAAATATTTATTACAAATTGAAAAATTATTTCAAATTCGGGTTATCATAAAAAATGGATTGATATTCGGTAGGAGCAGCCAAGTCATCCACACTACTATTTAGATGCCTTGGCGCGTGTTGGACAATCGACCACGGCTCGTTGTTGATATACTCCGAGTAAAACACTTGCTTAACCTTTTGAAATGCACAAACAAATGGCTCATCGCTCACGTGGTCGTTGCTCTTCAACTTGGACAAGTCAACCATGATCAAATTGGTGACAGGATCAACTTTACAAGCATTTTTATCCTCAACTCTTACCCATTCACATTAAAATACAACCTCTTTGAAGATTATATAATCCAATTCAAATATATTTTGGATTACACCATAGTAAGTCATTTCTGCTTCAACGAGGTTTATATCTTTTGCGCTCACTCGAAAGAAAGTAAGAGCCTTGTATGAAATTCCCGAGTTCTGTACATTTGAACTTTCCTCGTACACTTTAGCGCCGAAAATGTAACCGTTCAATAGATAATTTTTGTACTCTTGTGCCACGAACAAGGGTCCAGTGGCTAGACGAGCAAGCCTTGATGTCGCATCACCCATCTTTAGGAGCTGAGAATATAGATAAATTAATTATATTAGTGGCAAAATTTGAGTGTAATGTAACGTTATATAACGACTGTTTTCATTATAATTCCTCTTGTGTCAACCATAGCCTAAATTCGCTGTCTGATTGTACCATTGTTTTCGTCTTTTATTGTTCTCACAGGCCTCATATTTACTGCATATTACAAAATTAATCATGTATAAAATAATCTAACATAATGTTAAACATTATAATATTTGAAACTTACTTTTTCCATTCTTCGACATCTTCATGTGTGTCAAATAGATAACGAGCTACTTGTTCATGTTGCAAACTCCTTAATTTCACTCGTTTTCCCATCACATTACCACCATCATCGAGGAATTCATCAGTGTCATCAACGCTGGTCGAGTCAGGCATATATTCCCGAGTATATATTGATGACTCCACGGTGATGTATTCCTCTGCAATTGATCCTGCAATATATCGCGTATTCTTGACTTAATCTTTAAAAACTTTCATCAATCTTTCAAACGGATACATCCATCGATATCTAACTGGACCACAAAGAAGTGCCTCGTCGCATAGGTGTACCAACAAGTGAACACTTATGTCAAAGAATGCTGGGGGAAAGTACTTCTCCAATACACAAATCGCTTCGTTCACAGCCAATTTTGCGGCCACTATGTGTTCTCGATTCACTACCTTCTCACACAAGAGGGAGAAGGTAATACTAATTTGCATAATAGCCCTACGCAAATCCTTGTGCTTGGAGAAACAGTGCTTAAACAATAGAGGAACCAATTGCATGATCACATGCCAATCGTGGGACTTACACTTATGTAAATAATGAGTAACATAATTCACAATCCTTTGCAAGTTGGACGAAAAAGTAGATGGGCCCTTCAAATTATATATTGTGTCTAGAAGAACCTTCCTTTCCTCACTCGTCAAAGTAAACGCACTAGGGGGAATTATTGTCCTTCCCCTACTATTTTCTTTCAACCATAGTTGTGGTTTAAGTTTTAACGTTTTAAGGTCTTTTCGTGCATTTTCTCCATCCTTCGAATGACTCCCCCCAAGGCAAGTACCCACAATATGTTCAGCGAAGTTCTTATCTGCATGCATCACATCCAATACATGGTGCACCGGGTTTTTCTTCCAATAAGGCAAGTCAAATAAAATTGACCTCCGAGACCATGCCTTTCTTATCTCAGTTTCATTCCCAGTTGGGGTCTTCTTATGCTTGACATTCTTAAATTTGGGATTCTTACCTGGCATATTTGGGCCACATTCAGAAGATTTACTTTCAATTTCTGAACCCGAAAGTTGTCTCGGTGGTAGCCTATGTTCAACTCCGCCCAATAAAAAATTGGAACCTTTCTCAAATCTGAAACTATGAGCTGGGGGTAAAAACCTCCTGTGGCAATAGTATACATTTTTTAAGCTAGAGGATAGACGAAGAGATTCAGTCTCCTCTCCACAAATAGGACACCCCAAATAACCATGTACTACACATCCGGATAATATACCATAAGCTGGAAAATCATGAATTGCCCACATCAACATAGCTTTCAGCATAAACTCTTATTTTTTAAAAGAGTCAAATGATTGCAAACCCTCTTCCCACAACTCATTTAATTCTTCTACTAAAGGAGCCAGGTAGATATCAATGTCATCACTTGGTGCCTTTGGCCCAGGTATCAATAAAGTCATCATCGAAAATTCAGGTCTCATACACTGTGAAGGAGGGAGGTTGAGTGGGGCTAGGATCACTGGCCATACACTCTGATTGGTGCTTAGATTTCCAAATGGAATTGAAACCATCTGTTGATATAGCCAAACGAATGTTGCGTTGTTTTCGAGCAAAATCGGGATACTCAAAATTCATCCTCCGCCATGCAGTAGAATCAATAGGATGACACATGATATTACCCCCTACTTCTGCCCTAGCATGCCAAGTCATTGCCTCTGCAATCCATGGTACTGTGAAAAATTTCTTTAATCTAGGCCCAACGGGAAAATATTTCAATACTTTTTGAGGCACTTTTGAGCTTGTGCCTTCCTTACTAGTAGATTGGACATATCTAGGTTCATCGCATACCGGACAACGATCGAGATTTTCATACTCCTTTCGGTATAGTATGCAGTCATACACACAAGCATGAATCGATTTACACTTCATTCCCAAACCTTTCAAACTGTTCTTCATAACAGGATAGCTATTTGGAAGTGTATTCACCTTGGGTAATAAAACCTTCACCCATTTCAGAATTCCCGTCACGCTATTGCCAGACAAACCGTACTGCGTCTTCAAACTGTGCAAACCAACCATGGCATGTAAAGTTGTTTGATCTTTCTCACAGCCAGAGTATAACGGTTGGGTCGCCTTAAATTTTAAACTTTGGTAGTCATCGTGAAGTTTTATCGGGTTATCTTCACGAGCACTTGAATCTTCTACATCATCAGTAACCTCATTCTCCTCAGTTTCATAAACTCCGTACGCATCATCAACTAAATCCTCTAACATATTATGATCTGCGTCGTCCCCTTCTACATCTATTCTACTTGTTGAAGGTTGTTGTGAAGGTTGGTTGGGGACAAAAGGAACTTTCAATTCACCGTGAAAACTCCAAAATCGATAACTATCTTGCATACCCGATCTTAACAAATGTAGTTCAACTGTTTTCCACTCAAACACCTTACCATTCTTACACCTAGCACACGGACACGAAAACTCTTCATCATTACGACATCTCTTTGCATATTTTACAAATTCGTTAGCACCTCTGCGAAATACATCCCTCATTCTATTAGTCTCACCCATCCACTCTTTGTATTTCGGATATCCCATCACAGCTACCACAACTAAACACCTATTAAAGGTAAACAAAACTTAGATTTATAGTATATTTTATTTAATTATCCTATTAAAGGGTAAGTGGTCCTATCCCATTCAAGAATGCATTTTTCTTTAATATACTTAACAGCTCATGCACATTGTTACGATTTGAAAAAAAATCGACAGCATATCCCCTTAGTTCTCCAAGTACACGACGTAGATTGGCAGGTGTGAGTGTTATTTCAATTGGTCAATTGAAATAACAGTCACACTTGTCAATCTAGTATGTACCCAGAGAACATTAAGATACGACTGCAGAACTTCCTCCAAAAGTAACAACTTTAAGCCAATAAGAATATTATACATAAATTATACAGTCTCAAACTATCCAAACGGGACAATTCGAGAGATCTCATTACAGGGGTAATGACTCTCGAACGGGTCTAAGGGCTATTGAATGCGTACGCATAAGAACTAGAATGCTAGTATCTATGCGCACTATATTTAATTTCAAGTATGTTTCATATAATGGGTTAATTCAAATACAAAAATAAATTCATGGGTTAATTCAAATACAAAAATAAATTCATGTATTGACCACATGCACACACACACACACACACACACTATCTAAGTTGTTCTACAGGAATAAAAACAACATTTTTAAAATATGAAGGGCTCACCAATTTGATCAAAATTTTCAACAACATAGACTAATTGATCTTTATTATAAGACAATTACTACAAATTTATACGCATCGCCCGAATTCAAAAAGTAATTTAATGACTAAAGTAATACTTTTTTTAACTTTAGTTATTCACCACAAATCTTAAAAAATATTTTATTTTTCATGCTTTTTAAACTTCGGATGCTTTTAGCAACTTCGGATGAAAATTACTACAAATTTACATTTTTGGATATTATTTTTGGATATTATTTACACTTACATTTTTGGATATTATTTTTGGAAATTTATAAAAAATTACTTATTTATTTACCCCCTACCCTCACGCTGCCCCCACCCTGCCCACACATGAACACACACGCACATATATACACACATACACACATATATATACACACAAACATATATATAAATGGAAGAGAGAGAGAGAGAGAGAGAGAGAGAGAGAGAGAAAATTAAAGCTGAAAGTAGAGAGAGAGAGAGAGAGCAGCGTCGAGAGAGAGAGAGAGGGAGGGAACAACGCAGGAGGGAAAAAAGAAGGGGGAAAGGGTTTTTGCTGTTAACATTGTCACGGTCGTGTCAAGGTCATTGACCGTGACAATTATTTAAAGAATTATCACGGTCATTGACCGTGACAAGTCCGTGACAAGTAAATTTGTCACGGTCTTGTCACGGTCAATGACCGTTACAATTAGTTATCACGATCGTGTCAAGGTCAATGACCGTGACAAAAAATGCTTGTTTTTTGTCACGATCAATGACTTTGACAAGGCTGGCCGGCTGAAAGGTGACAATTTGGCAATTTTGGTGTAGTGTATATTGTTTGATTCAGTTAAAGATTCTTGTCAGGCCTCGTTCCAAACCTTAGTTGAATCCTTTCGGAGGAGTTTGAAGATAGGTTCGCAGATGGAGGTTAATTGGCTCATGTATTGCAATTTCCCAAGGAAACCTCAGACTTATTTCTCTATTCGGGGAGGTGCATCTCGAGTATGGCTTTCTGCTTGGCGGGATCTCCTTCTATCCCCCCTTCTCACTGGCCATGAATCCTAAGAGTTTTCCCTTTGTGACGCTAAAGATGCATTTTTGCGGATTGAGTCTCATTTGATACTGTCACAGTCATTCAAAAAACTTTCGGAGAGCGGGAACATGACCCTCTCTAGTTTATAATTTGCTAATCATATCATCCACATAGACCTGTACTTCTTTGTGAATCAGATCGTGCAGGATGGTTGTGTAAGCCCTCTGGTAGGTAGCCCCAGTGTTCTTGAGACCAAATGGCATAACGGTGTAGCAAAAGGTTCCTAATGGGGTGATGAATGCGATTTTTTCTTGGTCGTCTGGGTACATTTTAATTCGGTTGTATCTGGTAAACCCGTCAACGAAGGACTTGAGAGCATAACTGGCTGTGTTGTCCATGATCATGTCAATATTGGGTAGAGGATAATCATCCTTTGGAGAGGCTTTGTTCAAATCCTGATAGTCTACACACATCCAAACTTTTCCTCTTGATTTCGGCACGGTCACTATGTTGTCTAGCCATGTGGGATATTCGATCACACGAATGAAGCCTACGTTCAACTGATTGACCTCCTCTTCTTTGACTTTGAGCGACCATTCGGTGTGGAGCTTTCTCAACTTTTGTTTGACCGGCTTATAATCTGAGAGAGTAGGAATCTCGTGTTGAGCTATTTCAGGATCAATGTCAGGCATATCATCGTAGGACCATGTGAAGACATCCATAAATTCCTTTGGCAATTCTTCGAGTTGTGCATGCTCATGCTCGTCGAGGGTAACCCCTATCCTAATCTCGCGCAGTTGGCTACTAGAACTAAGGTTGATAACAGCAGTCTCTTCTTCATTAACTTGAATGCGGTTACATTGTTTATTATTAACGTTATTTAGATCAGTTAAGAATTGCTCATTTGCAAAATCATCATCATCAAAAGTTTGATTAGAATCCAAACAATTAATGTAAGGCACAACAAGATACTCAAAATCTTCATTTATTTTATTAATAGGAAAAACAACACTGAGAACCTCGTTAAAAGAGGACTCGAATACATTTGAACAAGGATAGACAACACAATAAGAAATAGGGTAAACATTAGGATTAGGGGAGATTTCAGCAGGTAGGACTGGCGCAGCATGCCAGTTGAGGAGAGGTGTATCAACTACTTTAATCAGTTGGGAAGGATCCGGTGATGTAGTGCCTCAATGAACCATGCAGCGTGTTAGCCCCAGTGTCTGTAAGTTGAAAAAATCTTTTAAATCACTTTCCTCAGTCTCTTCGATATCTTTGATGAGAGGTTGTACTAGGTGTTAGGAATTTTCTGCCCATGGATAGCTGTCTTAGAAAAAGATCTCCATTTCAGGCTTCATCTTCTTATTTTTATGGTCATACCATGGTTCAAGAAAGTCACAAAAGGTGAAGTCTTCACCCTCTTTAATGAATCGTTTATTCAAGGAATCACCTGGGATAGTCTGGATCCAGTCTACTCTCCTCTTTGATCGAGACTAGCGGATCATTCTGAGCTCTTGTTCTGATGGTTGATACCCCAAACCAGAAGGAGGGAAAGCCTTCTTTAGTTCAATCAGCTTGACTTTCCCTTGATGTCTTTGTCCTAGCCCCAGTCTGGGAATGAAGTGTATGTTTCCAAACATCTGAATCACATTGAAGTTGCCACAAGAGTCATATTTTGGACAAACCCTTTCTTTGAAGTTATCCCCTGTTGGGAGTAGAAGTGGTTCAACTCGGAATCCTAATAGAAACATATCATTTGACCCGTGTTGTATCTCAAGGATTTGACTGTTTGTACTTGCACCATCGGCATTGTCGTTATCGCCCAAGATGGTAATGACTCGTTCGTCAGCAAAGAACTTTAATTTCTGATGGAGTGAGGAAGATACGCCCTTGATATTATGGAGCTAAGGTTATCCTAGCAATAGGTTGAAATAGACTGGGATGTCAATAACTTGGAATTCGACGACATGGTTTATAGGGCCAGCCCCTATTACAAGCTTTATGGATCCCATCACCTCCCGACGGGTATTATCGTAGGCACGCACAACGACGGAAGTTGGACCGAGGTCGTTTTCTTTCAGTCCTAAACATTTGAAGGTTCTCAGTGGGCAGACATTCAGGGCGGATCCATTATCCACAAGGGAGAGTGGCACAACCTTCCCCATAACTTCGACGGAGATGTTGAGTGCATGACTGTGGTTTGGCCCAATCTTGGGGATTTCTTTTTCAAAAAAGGATACCATTTGGGTAGAGGTCAAGGATCTGACCAAATTTATCGCTTCTTCTGGTGTGGTAGATGGAGGAACTGTGGGTCTAGTAAGCAACTTAATTAAAGCGTTCTTGTGCAGTTGAGAAGACATGAAAATCCCCTATAGAGTGATGTTAGCTTGAGTTTTCTTTAGTTGATCGAGGATCTTGCTCTCCTCGAGGGTCATTTCTAGCATAGGAAGGTTTTCCACACCCTTACCCTTGTCATTGGCTGGTAATGAGCTTGGGATCTGTTAATGCCTCCCTGATCTGGTTATGTGATTTACTGAAGAAGGGAAGAACATGAACCCTGTTTCCTCATCGATCTTGGGTTATTTTGCCACCTTGTCTATTTCTTTAAGGATTTCTTTAAATGATATCATTCCACACTTGTTGGCTACCGGGCCGATTTTCTCTGAAGCTTGTTATTCATTCAAATCTTCAAATTCTTCCCCCCATCTGGTGGCAATAATTTTATCTTTCCATGTAAAGTTGATACATTCCACAACTTCAACGGCTTCTTCGTATATGTCTTCCCGTTTTATGGGAATATGTGAGGGTGAAGGGACCAGGCTCCCTTGTAGCTTCAAAGCAGCAAATAACTCGGTGATATTACAAATATTGTTCGTTTGCCTGAATAATTCTGTCATGATCTGGACAACATCATCTAAGATGACTTCATCGGTTGGTACTACCTATCCATCTGACTCTCGGGCCCATTTTCGTTCTTCTAAGAATCGCGTACTGAATCTTTGGCAATCAATGATCATATGTGAGGGTAATTTTAGCTCGAACTCTAGGAGTTGGTTTAAGACTTTTGACGATTCCATGCTTCCATTTTCAAAACAGGTACGAATAGCGATGCATGCTCTGGTAAGGAGTGACAGTGCCTGATCAATGAGGCTAGTAAGGTGTAGGAGGAAATATGGACAAATTTAGAGAGTCTTAGGAAAGTATATGGGTGTGATTTGAGCTAAGGGATCGAATTCTGGGTTCTCTTCTAAGAAGATAGCATTGGTATGATTTGGAATTGGGTTGTGATTAGTGTTTGGCTTAGGATTGGCTGGTGGGGTAATGGTACCCCGGTCAATTAGACCTTGGATTATATTTCTGAGGTGAAAGCATTGGTCGGTAGTATGGCCAGCAGTTTGGTAAAAGGCGCAGTGAGCATCTGCCTTGAAGTTTTTTGGGAGTGGATTTGGCAATAGACAGGGGTCCAAAGGTTTGATAAGGTTTCGGCTTAACAATACTTGATAAACTTTGGTGATGGGAGCATGGAGCTCGGTGTATTACTTTCAGACTGGGACAGGGTGACTTTCTGGTGCCCATGATATGGTTGGTTGAGAGATGTTGTTGATGATTGAGACTGCGGCACTGGCAGGCTTGTCATATTTCTTGGGGGTGAACTGTCCGGACACCTTCTTTGGTTCAACTTTTGTCTTGGAAAGACCTTCCTCGATTTCTACTCCTGCTTCTCTGAGAGCTCAAAAATGGGGATAGTATTGTCCTCCCATCATTGCTCGGACATGGGGTAAGAAGTTCTTCTTCACTATGCTGACTTGTTCTTCTTCAGAAGGTCGATTGGTCATAGTTGCTGCTTTTTCCCTCTACCAGGCGATGAAGTTACTGACTAATTCAGCAGGGTTCTGCTTGAGCATCTCCAAATCACGACGGGTGACCTCAATCTCTTCATTGTATTTGTACTGCGACATGAATTCTCGAGCCACATCCTCCCAACTATGAATTCTGGATTCTTCGAGAGACAAAAACCATCGAAGGGCGCTATACTTCAGGGTTTGCGAAACAATTGGGCCATCACTTCTTCAAAAGCCCCTAGTAGAGTCATGGAACGGTGATAACTTCGGAGATGAACAATCTGGGGTCCACTTCCTCCGAATTTCTCGATATTTGGCATCTTGAACTTCTCGGGTAACCTCGCTTTAGGATAAGGAGACATATGGGTGTAGTCCATGTAATTTCCTAAAATTCTAACTTGTTCAAACTTCTTTATGAGCATCTTGAGGTCTTCTTTGACTTTGTTCAATTATTCTTATTTTGGGTTAATGACTATAGGCAAGTTAGCCCCATGCTGGGCAAGATTCAGCATCGGAAGCTTAGCCATTAGCAGGAAGGGCACGTGGAGCGTGATGATACTCTTCGGGAACCCAGATAGGCTCGGGTGGATCCATAGCGTGAGTAAATAAGGCCTCGGGCTCTTGAGGAACGGGAACCTGGTTTTGTTGCATCTCTCAGACCTCGGTTTGGAGGTTGTCAATCTTGGACACAAGCTGAGCTAGAACTGTCATCAGATCTGGCTGCGCAATGGGTACTTGATCTATGTTCTCCATGGAAAGCGGATAGATTCTGGACTTGGAAGGAGTAATAGGGGAACAGATGGAACTTCGAGGTGACTTGACTGAAGACCTAAGCCAATAAGGAGTCAGGCCAAGGGCTTGCGATCGACCTGAGAAGGAATAAAATGGGATTTATTTTGAGAAAAAGGGATATTTTTTTTTAAATTTCTTTTTTGAGATTGAAAGACAAAATATTTTTGGATTTTTGAAAAAGAGAGGTGAAATGTTTTTGGATTTTTGATAAGGAAAAGAAAAAAAAATGTTTTTGGATAAGGGAATTTCCCCTTTGGAGATGGTCTCAGCATGATTATTATACTTATTAGGTTTTCGATTGTATTAATTCTCTTAAATGCAAAATGAAATGTTGGACGGGACCCAAGCCTGGAAAAATTAGGTTTGTAATATATGCAAAGCTATGGCTGGACTTGTGACCAAGCTCACAGACAGGGTCCCATTTTAAAAATGTGCGAAAATTTGAGCGGTAGGCTGACCCAGAATTTTGGTAGAGTTTCGGGTTAAAACCGTCAATCTAACATGTTTGTCCTAGGGTTGACACCTATATGCGGGTATGCATTTGGTTGGGTGAATTGGAATGGGTTCCCCCCTTTGGCGTAACTTCCACAAGATACGTCTTGATCTTGCGGGCAATCGATACATGTGGACAAGCCATTTGATATGCCTGAGTGTACGTGAATTGCCTCACCATATACCTCGTGCGGATGGAATGTGTGAGAGAAAATTTAATATACTCGACGTACGTGAACGAATTCCCTGTGATATACCTCCCGTCAAGACTTCGGTCAAGTGGTACGATGCGGGGGAACCGTTCGATATACGTCGAAGGAACTTGGCCAATGGAAGGTGAGAGTCATATCGCTTAGGCTAACTGCGACCTGCCGGGCCAGCGCCCATCACAAAGTGACCCTCCAGTTACTGGGTAAGATTTGGTCAATAGAAATGCTCTTTGGTGATGTCGTGTGAATCATGCATGATTCTCTTAATAGTATCTTATGAGAATGTCTTTCTTAATTATGCCAAACACAGAGCAAAGCACAAGTACCAATGGTTCATCGAGTATGGATGATACGTGCAACATGTGGATATATGTGACCCTAGGTTCATGTGGTACGAAGTGTAGATGGAGAATTTTCTACAAGTGTGTGAATAGAAGCATAAGCATGGGGTACACATGAGTAATAAAGGTGGAACATGCAAATAGGGGGAAAATATAAGCAAACATAACATCCATGTAAATATAGTCTAGCCCTCAAAATAAACATATAATAGTCCCCAGCAGAGTCTCCATTGTGTCCATCCCCAATCCTCGCCGCGCGATGGAGGATCCTCAGGTACCGCGCGTCCCTCTCAGGAGCGCTTCAGTCGGCGTCATTTGAGGTGAGCTGAAAGATGTAGAGAGATTAGAGTCGCCAGTCTATTTTACTCAAAACAAACAAAAGAAAAGGAGAAGCCATCCCTAAGGATATAATCCAAAGACATAATGGTGCATACGAAACCAAAATGAATCGAGAAGGGTCCGGAGGCTAAGTTACGAAATGGGAAGGTGTTAGGCACCCATTCTGCCCTTTCAGTCTCTCATGGGTTTTTGCTATTTTCCTTTTATTTTCCCCGTGATTTGTGTGCATGTGTATATATAGTGGAGATAGAAATCATAGACTTGTACCATGGAAAAGATAAAGCGAGTCATCTGCAGGAAGGTATAAAAGTATTAGAAAATAGGATTTAGGCGATCATCCTTACGTTAATCGTTATGAGGGAACAATAACGTATGTAGAATAATATGCTACTAAGAACAAATATATATATATATATATATATATATATATATATATATAGAGAGAGAGAGAGAGAGAGAGAGAGAGAGAGAATGGAGTTTAGAGAAAATAGAAAATGAGAGAAAAAGTAAAAAATAGGACTCGAGTCTTGACTTTTACCCCGAAATGCCTACGTAGCCTAAAGAGGCATCAAAGTCCATGTAGTTTGAATACAAAACTAGGGGTGGGGTTTATCCCATAAATCCAACCGGGGATTCTCTTATTTGTGTGTGTGTGTGTGTGTGTGTGTGTGTAGAAAAAGTGTTTTAGTTGTGAGAGAAGTGTAAGAAAAGTATGAGAATTCCCGTTTGGAATTTATGAGCAAACCCTCTTTTTCTTTTCTTTTTTTGATTTTTTATTTATATGAAAATAAGCGATGTGCAATAATACTAGGTAAAAAGTATATTAGGATGTGTGAGATGAGATAATAAAAGTGTTAAGTAATAAAACAAGTTATTGCAAATTTATGATAATTAAAGGAGAGAGTTGAGGAAATTGGACCTTCTTGAAGATCTTGAGCTTGATCTTGAATGTTGGAGCGCATCCCTTAGACTTGGATAATGATGGAGGGTAGTGAATTCACCAAGTTTGGTGAAAAGGATGTTGAAAAGTGAAGGTTGGAAAAGGATTTGGGTATGGAAACCATGCTGTCTTCGAGAGAGGTTTTCAAGATTTGCTGGGAGTGATTTCTATCATATCTGGGCTCCCTTTTGCAAGTGAGGTTAGGGACTCATTTTTATAGGCCCAGGGCATTATCGATCGACATATCCCTATTCCTGTCGTTCGGCAGGTGTGTTTAGGCACACTACC
This sequence comes from Sambucus nigra, assembly GCA_949130495.1. Classification (NCBI taxonomy): domain Eukaryota; kingdom Viridiplantae; phylum Streptophyta; class Magnoliopsida; order Dipsacales; family Adoxaceae; genus Sambucus; species Sambucus nigra. Next base: position 314,580,892 of record OX422215.1, on the reverse strand, counting down.
GATAGTTAGGGTATGGGACCTGCCGTTTGGCAGTGTCTTTCAGGCCTTTTTCGAAAATTGGCCACAGAATGCAAACCGTTGATCAGAATCATGCACAGGGTGGACCGCTAGAAAGGTAATTCAGAGACCTTTGAAAGTCCTTTGGACTGCTCCCGGGATCAGGAGTTGACTCTGGGTCAAATATGGCTCGAAAACATTTGTCAGTCTATTGGACGGGGGATCGTCGGACGTAAACGGATCGTTCGTTCATATGGTACGTCTGAATCGCACACGAGGCAGGCCGTTGGAAAGGTTAGGACATGTACTTTGACATTCCAAAGAGTTTGCTCAGGTTTGGGGAGTTGACTTTGGTCAATTGAGCCCTAGAAGCATTTGGTGACCTCTGAGAGTAAAAAGGATCGTCCGTCCGTACCATAAGTGAGAATCGCACACGAGATGGCCTTGGAAAGGGGATTTAGTGCCCTTCGAAGATTTATTCAGTCTCGGTCGAGCTGAAGAGTTGACCTAGGTAAAAAAGAGCCCGAGAGTGCCCAATCGCCTCTTGATTGAGTCTCAGGGGAAATAGGTCTTTCGTCCGCATGGTAAGTCGGAATTGCGCACGGAACAAACCATTGAAAAGGAGTTTCGGTGCCCTTCAGAGATTCATTCAGTCTCGGTCGAGCCGGAGATTTGACTTTTGGTCAAACAGAGTTTGGGAGTGCCTGATGGCTTCTAGGTCAGTACTCGGGGTATGACATGGGTTTGTAGTGATGAAGGGAGGTGCTAGGGACCTAAGGATAGTTTTAGGGGGTAACAGAATGGGGTGTCTACATGCGCACCTTAGTGCATTATTTGATACTACCTTAGTGCGTTATTTCTCTTAGAGGGGTCTCCTCCCATCTTCTTCGACCACTTAATAAATGGTTCATCTTTGATCTTATCAAGAATATTATATATTAGATCCTTGAAGATGGTATTCACGGCCTGAAAGGCCATCGAGGAGTCATTTTTGTTTCCATTCTTGGAGCCATTTTTCCCCCATTCTTTTTCCCTTGCTTATGAGGTTCATTTTTCTCCACTCCTTTGACAGCCTTCACGTGACCATTATCCTATGCATTAAGATGGGTCACATCCTCAACCTTATTATATTTCTCAATACGAGCCATCAAGTCATCGATGGATGTAGCCTCCTTCTTAGTTAAGGACTGGTGCAGGAGGTAGGAGCTCAACAAATCGATTTTAAAAGATGCTATGGCAACCTGATCTAAGCAATTCTTGATTTCGTTAAACACTTCCCAATACCTCTTCGCGTATTCTCTTATATTCTCTTGTGGCTTATTTTTCATAGTAAGCATTGCGCCTATCCTCTTCAAGTGAGAACTGCTAGTTATGAAACGAGTTATAAATTACTCAGCCAAAGATTTGAAATTTTAAATGGACCTATGAGGTAGCTTCTCAAACCATTTCTGGGCCACATCGTGCAAGATCAAAGGGAAGATTCGACACATGAGCGCATCGTTATGACTCCATAAAGTCATAGCTTGTCGGTATCATCTGACATGGTCAATGGGGTCAGTCTTCCTATCGTAAATATTAAACTTGGGAATTAAGAACTTATTCGGGGACTCTTCTTCTATTGCCCTTGAAAAAGGGGACTTCATATGAGTTTTAAGAGCTTGCCTGGCTAGCACTCTTATAGATTTGGCACTGCGATGAGCTGGGTACTGCTCTATCTCCCTCCGGACCATACTTTATATGTCATCGTTCTGCTGACTAGGACTCCTATAACGGCGAGCTGGTTGTAGTCGTTCGAAATGGTCATCGTCTGAACAGTGCCTCTTGGTTCTTTTTAACCCACGCCTCAGGCTCCTTCCTCGGCTGTGAGACTTGCTCGCCTGAGGGCTAGGAGTCCAGTTGTGGCATCGCCTCGTGCTTCAATGGAGTTCTCTCTTCATCCTTTTCCGTTATCTCTTGAGGCGATAATTCTCATCTTACTTTTGGAGAGTGGCCTCCTACTTCCCTTGGAGTCTGGCTTCATAGGCGGCCCCTGGCTCTCCTTAGAGGCTTGCCTCTCCTGACGAAGTCTAGGGTTTGAATGATGAATCTCAGACCTTACCCTTTGAGGGTTAGGATGCTGCTGAATGTCACCTACTTGAGGGACGTTAATGATGTGATGGGACATCGCTGGTTCTTATTGATGAAGGTTTTTGTAGGAATAAAAATCGATTCCCACAGATGGCGCCAATTGTGGTGACAAAAATTGTAGTACAAATAATAAGAGAAAACAATCACCAAGAGATCAAGAATAGCAAACAATAAAAATCACAACATAAGAATATTCGTGGTTCGGTAACTTGCCTACGTCCATGGAGAGGTCTACTGTTTTTATCAAGTAACTCTCGAGAAGTTTTCTTTTACATGCCCCTATGCCTCGGGCTAGGGGTACAATATATATTATATTAATTGAAAGTGGTTGTCACCAACTCGTTGGGCCAATATCCCTTGAATATTCCTCTGAGATTATTAGCGATAGACCCGATCATATCTTCAATTTCAACTGTTAATCAAGGCTCATAATTTGGGTCGTGCGCCTCATTAATTCGCTTGGGCTTGGCCGGCTACTTTTATGGGCTTGATCAATAATATGTACCCACAGTTACATTTAGAGTATGTCGTATACCGCTACAATCATCGAAGAATTATTCAAGATCATTCAAGCATCTAGATGGATCCGAATTTCAAAGTTCTTCAACATTTAAGTCTTCGCGAGATAAATTTGGTAAATATTGTGTTTTAATTCCTTAGCATCTCACTTAGAATATTGGAATATATTTTATGAATTTTTTTCTAGTTGCTGGAGTGGACTTTTTGAGTTTTTCATCAAAAATATTTTTTGAAGTTTTAAGGCGGAACATTCACTGGCCAAAGAAATAAAAAAATACTTTAATTTTCTTGTTTGAGGGACAGGCCTCTGTCGCGCGATGTCATTTGAATGACATGTGGATACATTTGAGTGACACTATGTTTTTGTTCGAGCGGTGTGCCGCCTTAGATTTGCTATAAATTGATTTTTCCAACTTTGTTTTTGATCAGATTACCTGAGAATTTTCAAGAGACAAATTTCTTTGGCAGAATACTTTGTCTTCTCACTTTTAGGGTTTTAATCCTTTGTTTTCATTTTACAAATCATCCCAATAGTTTGTGTGAATCATTTTGGAACCCGAGAACACATCTTGTGTCTAGTTTCTCTTGTAGAGAAGATCTCTACTGCTGATATAGGTGCTCTTGAGGGGAGTACTAGGCTAAAGACGATTGGGTGTTAATAGGGAGCGGTCGTGGCTATTCCTGGTCTAAATTGGAGATGAATCATTGCGGATTTCCTTGTGTATTCCTATTTTTCTGCAAAATTTGTGTGATGTTGATTTTTTTGAAAAATATAATTTTTAAAAAATTATCGCAATGTTTCTGAATGAAAACTTATATATTCGGTTGTTTATTTTTTTACAGGTCTAATTATGCTTACTGGAAAGCCTGCATGAAATAAAATTTAAAAGCAATCGATGATCGAGTTTGGATTATTTGTGAAAGAGGACGGACTCCTCCCACTGTCACCGCAAATAATGTCACGAATTTAAAATCTGTGTTAGACTGGACCAATGATGAGTTTAGGTGGAGCACTTTTAATTCATGCGGGCTTAGTACAATTTTCGGACACGTCACCCCCGACGAGTTTTGTCGTATTATGACATGCAGCACGTCTAATGAAGCGTGGGATGTTTTACAACTCACCCACGAAGTCACTAACACTTTCAAAGAGTCTAAAATTCAAAATTTGAGTACTCAATTTGAAACGATAACCATGCTTGAGACTGAGTGTTTTGATGACTTTTATGCACATTTGTTTGACATTGTCAACACTAGTTTCAATCTCAATGAGCCTATACCTGATGCTCGAGTGGTTAAAAAGATTTTAAGATCGCTGCCAAAATGGTTTGTCCCTAAAGTGAATATTTTAAATGCCTTAGGTAATTTGATTCGTCTAAAATTAGAAGAGCTGGAAGGAGACCTCCATACATATGATATTGACATGTTTCCTAACATTGTCAAGCCTGAGTATAGAGGGATAGCACTTAAATCTCAGTCTAAAAAGAAAAATAAATTGAGGTTTTGTGAGTCTGAGTCTGAAGACGAGTCTGATTTTGATATGGCCGTACTTGCAAACAATTTTAAAATGTTTCTCAAATTTTCAAAATAAAATTCTTCCAATAAAATATTTTCTTAGAAAATTAAAAATGAGGCCAAGGAGAGCGGTGAGAAAGAGGGTGAGAAAGTGGAGGAAGATAAGTGTTTTGATTGTGAGGGGAGATACCACAGAGCATTTGAATGTCCCACTAGGCTAAAGAGAAAGGGTAAAAAGATTTCCAAGTCAGCCACTCTTAGCGATACTGAGAAAGAAGTGAAAGATTCCGGGGATGAGTTATTACATGGGAAGTTAGTTTCTTTTTCTACTAGTGACATGAGCACACCTATTTTTTCCCACGACGATGAGGATACTTATTCACTTGAGACCCCCGAGGATGTTTTGAGTGTTTCTGGCAAGTCTAAGAGTGAGCGCACTAGTGAGAGTGATAGTGAGCTCCAGATCGCGTTTAGAGATTTATACGCCGAGACCTTAAAGACTAAAAAATTGAATAAGGAATTGAGTTTTAAGGTAACATATTGGGAGAGAGAGTTAGAGGTTTTGAGGGAGTTTGAGGTGAAAAAAAGTCAGCTCGAGAAAGTGAAGGTTTTTTTGAGTGAACATTTGATTTCTTTAGATAATGAAAAGAGTTATTTGACCAACATGGTGACTAGTCCGACGACACATTTATACCAACTCGAGAGTGATATCGAACATTCCTGGGAGGTCAAAGTCCCTTTAGAGAACATATCTAAGAAGGTTGGAAAGATGGTTCTTAATCCCATTTTAGATATATATTAGAGTTTAGGAATAAGTAATGATGGTTCTTCTACTTCCCAAGTTGCACCTGAGCTGGTTCCCACTATAGTGTTAGATTCACATAGCTCTCAACCCAACCCACCTAGGCATCTTGTACCTAATAGGAGAGCACGTAGGAGACATTTTGATAGAGGTGTACCCAGGCCTTTTTATGTTTGCACACACTGCAAGAAAAGAGGACACCTTAGAGAGTTTTGTTTTAAGTTGGGTCATGTGTCACATTTTGTTACTACACTTGTTCACACACACGCACCCACACCTTACGCTCCATATGATTACACGAGAGAGTTTTCACATCTCAGGGAGCAGGTAAAATTTTTGGTCAAGACTTCACATGATTTGATGGAAGTTTTTCATAGGTGTCACCACCTTTGGAAAACTCCACCGCACCTAACGGTTTAGGTTTAGACTTATTTTCTAGCATAGGTTGATTTGTATTACGATATTTTTTTCCTATTTCTTGTGTGTATCATTTTTGTATCACTCTTTTTATTTTTGAAACCTTTTGAAAAATACAAAAAGATTTTATTTTGATAAAATTTAAAAAAGCTAAAAAAGTTTTGTATTTTGTTTTGCATCGTATATGAATGGACATTTAGGATGACTGGGTCATAATTTCATTCCATATCCATGTGACGATTTGATAGTGTTTTGATATGCATAATCATTTCATTTTTGTGCTTTACAATGTTTAAAGTCATTGAGATGTCATTAGTTGTTACTACTTACATGTTTGACTCATAAGTTCCTTTAATACACACTTGCACGGATTTATTTGATTATTGTACTTGCGTATCACATATTGGTCGGAGTGTTGTCATCTTAATTATGTCTTTAAAACGAACCATATGTGATAAAACTTGACAATGGAAGTAGTGCATGTGAAAATAGTTTACCATGAGGATATAATTGCAACAAAAAATGATGAGTGAATCAAAGGAAAGGGCTGAGAGAGTACAAAATTAACTCATCGTGAAAGTCACCATTTAAAAGAGCCCGAAAAATTTATAGGCAATAAAACGATATATATGCCAAAAATGGGCCACCTCAAAAGAAACATATAAGCATTATTATTTATGAGGGAGTTTGGATGGAAAGAAATGAAAAACGAGTTTGCACGTCCTGACAGCGTCATGAAAAAGCATTCATAGTTTTTAGATGTTATTGGTGTGGGATTCATTCTTGACTTTGATGTGTTGATGGATTGAGTCGATGTCATTCAAATTTAACACTTTCGACACCTAAGGACGATTTTGAGATTCATTCGTTAGACGTACACCTATACAATCATACACATATGTTATATTTGATTGCTTTGATTTGCCTATCGAATATGTTCACACTCATTCATTCCGTTTCCATGATTTGATTGTCTAAGTGTAAATTCATGGTGTGTATTTTTTTGTAAAATTGTTTTTGCATTTTTGTATGAAAAAATAAAAAATAGTTTGTAGAAGCTTTTGAGTTAGTCTTTGCATGAGTGTAGTTTGATTCATGTTTTCTATGCATTTTTTTCGTGAAAACTCCATGTTTGTTTTGTTTATTTGTTTCCTTGCCTATTTCAGTCAAATAAAAAGGAGGAGAACGAATTATATAGGGGAGTTTTTGCATTATGGGGGAGATTTGATTATATTGATTGATTTATTTGTATATCATTTCAAACTCGATGCGTCACGAAGGTATTTTCTTTGTCTCATATGTGCCAGTACGAAATTGAATATCATTATTTTGAACACCCAGATGAGAAAAACTTAAAGTTTTGAGGTTGAAGATTTTGAAGAAAAGTTTTAGGCATACATGTTTAGTACCGTTTCAGTTTTGGGTTCATGAGAGGGTATGAGATTTGTATAGGCTTTTTGATTTGATAATTCAGATGTTTTTATTTTGTACCAACATAGACATACGGGGAGATTTGTAAAGACATTATTTTCATTGACCGTTACCTTTAGAGTATGTCGTATACCGCTAAAACCATCGAAAAATTATTTAAGATCATTCAAGCGTCAAGACGGTTCGGAATATCAGAGTTCTTCAACATTCAAGTCTCCACGAGATAAACTTGGTAAAGGTTGTGTTCTAATTCCTTAGCATTTCACTTAAAATATTGGGATATCCTTTATGAAAATTTTTCTAAGTGTTAGAGCGGAATTTCTGAGTTTTTTGTCAAAAATATTTTTTGAAGTTTCAAGGCGGAACATTTACTGGCGAAAGAAATAAAAAACTATTTTTTAATTTTCTCGTTTGAGCGACCGACGGACTTTGTTCGAGCGACAGGTGTCGCGACCCAACTTAATTAACTTAAAATCAGCCTTTTATTTAGAGATAAATTCCCTCAAACATTACTTTACTTTAATTCTCTATGAAAGATAGCACCATATTTTTCTTCTTTCCATTTACTTTTTCAAAAGCATGTTTGGATCAAAACATAACTACCTTAACATGAAATGTGCAAGTACTAAACAACTTTACATACAAAAATTCTTTAGTTTAATATTTACCCCCAAAGCTTGTTGATATTCAACGCATATTAGATATCCATCACTCCCACGTTTTAAGGTCCTAACTTGGAAGTGAACTCCAAACAATAGTCATACCTGAAACATAACATTTTAGTAGTGTAAGAAACACAAGCTTAGTGAATGACCCTATACGACACATATAGACAATTTAAATAACCATTTTTATTTTTTAATGTCATAACCCAACATGAATTGTGTAACTCTAGCAAGCCCGGGCCCGCCAGTCTAATTAACTCCCAGTTAATGGGGAACACCAAATCCCATATGGGGACACCAAATCCCATAATTAGGCCCGAGTACAATAAACCTTTAAGTTGGATTAGCGCGACCGCTGCATCCCGTAGGACCCACCACAGTCCTTAACATTAGATAGAGGTCCCACCTCAGTCCATAATATTAGATATCATCATTTAAATTTTTTAATCATACACATATGTTTCATAACACCACATCACTCCATAAGCATCACCACACATATATTTAACTACACAATTCCATATGAAAATATAAGCATCTATATTTCATAGGAAAGGTCATTAACCTTGAAATTGGTACTGAGATTAATACCAAAACTATTTCCTTGGTATGGTAGTATTAGCCGCTTCCCCACCTAACAATTCAACATCATTAGTACTTGAATACACCAAATCACATTAAACTCGGTAACACATCACATCAGTTTGTCAATCTGACATAACTAAAAAGTAATTAAATATGATACTTCACATTTCTATAACACCTTATTCATTCAGGTTCTAACACAATTTACGGAATTAAATTACGAATTCTCAAGACAAAGTTATGCCCATTTTATTACAACCATTTCCAAATCATTTCTGGAGAAAAATAATAACAAAACTTAAACTTCAACACAACCCCCCAAGCCAAACCAGAAGGTATTTTACTATCCCCTTCAGATATATCATACTCATATATGTTCTCTAACATTTCCAATTAAAGTTTCTTGATTTCAACAAGTATTCAATGATTTATGCCACTTTTAACACATCTAGGTCTGAGTTGACCATCAAAGCATAACTTAACATCATTCAAGAATATATAAACTCCACTTTGGTTATAAATTATGGAAACATATATTAAATATCTTGAATAATATAAAATTAAGTTTGCATAATTTTTAGATTTCACTTGCTAAGTCAAGCAAAACGCCGAACACCTGATGTGCATACTTACACTTTTAGGGCAGATTTTAGACCTGAACTTCAAACTATCACCCAAGATTAATTTGTTGGTATTTTTAGACCATTTTCGGATATATTATACATATATGAGTCTGTTTTAATCTTCAACTAGAATCATTGGATTTCAATAAGTATTCCATGATTTGTGCCATTTTTAGCACAGCTAGGTCGGAACAGAACATTAAAGCATAACTTAACCTTTTTAAGCATATATCACTTCTACCTCGGGTATCAATCATGGAAACATATACTAAACATACTTTAGTATATACACACATCATATATATATTAATTTCCTACATCAAAAAAACTTCACAAGAAGGAAATTCAAAACTGGGACTTTGAAGTTAACATTTACGATCCTAGCACAAGTCCTCACATATGATCTTAAGACATCCTTAGTTTAACTCAATTTGGCAAAATAGGCATCATTTAAATCTTCATCCAAATCAGAAACAAAAATATACCAAGTGTAGAACTCATCCATGGGACCAACTTTAATAAAGAAGTAATTACCTTACGAGAATTCCTCGATTTATGGTAATTTTTGGAAGGATTTCTACCTTAACTTTCTTTTTTCTCTCTCCATAAGCATGTTTATTACCAAGCTTGTAATATGAAATGAAAAATATGATAATGCCTGATCTTATAACTATAAAATTTGTCCATTTGACTAATATAATGTGGGGGCATGCGATTGGTTGGACAAGAGGTCCATTAAGACAATTCCACTAATGACGGATTTGTCCCGCCTTTGTAAAATCACCATAACTCAGTCGTACGGACACCTATTTACTCACTCTTTACGTGTACGTGTAGATAATTTATATAAATACAACTTTCAAATTTTGTGTTTTCCAAAAATCGTAAAATTAGTATGCCTCATTTGGGTCGAACGGAAGAGTAATAATTTACTCAAAAATTCATAACTTTCACATTTGGCAACCAAACATTGCCAATTTTGGACCAAGACCTTGGTTATATTTTATAATCATAATGATGCATGAAAAACATATTTTTATGATTCATTTAACCCCTTAACTAATCATATGATCATAATCTCGATTAACATCTAATGCAAACAATACATATATCACATGAGTATGCATCCCCCAGATATGATAACTAACATGTTTAACACCCCTCACCAAACTTATAAGTCATAACTTCTACTTAATCATTTAATTAACATTACTAATAACTTTTTAGGGCCTTGTAACTTCTACTTAATCATTTAATTACCCACGACACTACGTTTTCGTTCGAGCGACGCGCCGCCTTAGATTTTTTATAGATTGATTTTTCCAACTTCGTTTTCGATCATATTACCTGAGAATTTTCAAGATACTAAATTTATTTAGCAGAATATGTTGTCTTCTCACTTTTAGGGTTTTAATACTTTTTTTTCAATTCATAAATCATCCCAATAGTTTGTGTTAATTATTTCAGAACCCAAGAACACATCTTGTGTCAAGTTTCTCTTGTAGAGAAGATCTCTACTACTGATGTCGGTACTCTTGAGGGGAGTACTGGGATGAAAATGACTGTGTGTCACTAGGGAGTGCTCGTGGGTATTCCTGGACCTAATTGGAGATGCGATTTTAGCTGACTCTAGGTTGCGGTCTATGTGGGTTTTCTGTGCTTAACTCATTGAGGATTTCCTGGTAAGTGTAAGTGTTACATATTATAGTGAAATAAAAGGTTTTACGTGAAAGGTTTTTTTTTTCTGAAATCTGCGAGTTAGTAATTTTGTTTGTGATGGTTTGACACACACACACATACACACACGCGCGTAGTTGCATGTTTAGCAGATGATTTAATTTGATTTAAAAATTGACTCTAATTAAATAATTTTATTGTTGGAATTTGAAAATTTATTTAAATCGATATCGTACACGACACGACTCACTCTTCACACACACAAACACACAAACACTCACTCATATCCATCCCCCACTTTAAGCCCAGATGGGCACCTTAGTTTATGAAAACACCTTCTACTAAAAAAATACTCATTAATGTCATCATAATTCCACTAATCTGAGTGAGGAGCAATACCATTTCTACTATTTCCAAACTCAGATCCAATCCTTCGGTAAATGGGTTTCACGATTCGTTTTAAAAATGCTATTTCACCAGAGATGGATGGGAGAACATGTCAGACCATATTTTTAACTGTGTATTCTTCTAATATTTAGTTGAGTTCCATAAACATGTGGTGGAATGTGTAACATAACATTCTAAGATGAAAGTAGGATTAGTGGACTCACCCCAAATGATGATGGATAGGGAGACACATAGAAGTTCATGGTGGTGGTCGAATGGGGAAGTTTAGCGGTGTGAGTTGGAGATCCAGATGTTCGACTCGCAACCGAGGTAGGAGCATCAGTGGTTGTGTTATTGAGGAGTTTGTGGCGAAAGCGACAAAGAAGGGATGGGTCGACTCGGGGTGAGGGGTGAGGCACATTTGGGTTTTGAAAAAGAGAGATAGAGATAAAGATACATACATAAATATTGAGAGAGAGAGAGAGAGAGAGAGAGAGAGAGAGAGAGAGAGAGAGAGAGAGAGAGGTATGGATGGGAGATATGGTAAGTTTGGATGTTATGTTAGATTAGGTCTTATTGAATGAGGAATAATATGGGTGTTTGGTTACAATTTGAGTATCGATAAGTGGTATTATTGTCTTAAAATTTTATTGGATATAAAGTGTAATTATAAATTATTATTTTCATAACAGTGTTAGACTTTTGTTAAAAATATGGGGTTATGTCGAAACATTAGTTAAGCGAGGGCAATATCAAACAAGGGACTATAATTTCGTTATGTAAAAAAAACCCTTGAAAATTCAATAAATATATAGGAATTAAAAATTTAGTTAAATTAACATTAGCTTCCCCTTATCGCTAATCAGAATTAATCCTGCACTTAATCACAGTGACTCCATTGGGGAGAACATTATTAATTAGCTTTAAGTGTATACAATTTTTATTTTAAATTAAATCCTCCTGTACTAAATTTCACCATTGGGGGGACCGAACATACTCACATTTAATTTTAATTAAAACTTGCGAGTTTAAAATTTATGTGATTCTGTTATTAATTCCCTCCATTATGGAGAAAAGTAAATCTAACACAAGAAATTTATCACATCATTATTTAAAACTCCGATGGAGACCGCGAGGTTTATTTTTGAACCCCTCTCCCACTACTTTTTTTTCACTTGAGGGTATTTATCCAAAAAAATATTCAATTTTACTTTTCGTGAATTTAATCAACAATATTATCCTAATTTCTAGGACGAATTAAATTATCCAGTGTCACTATTTTTATTTTACACAATATTAAAATATGAAGTTACGGGTATCAATGGAATGGTCTAAACGAAAGCCAAATTTTAATTTTGTAAAATAAAATATTAAACTAAAACAGAATAACCCTCAGCACCAATTATAAACGAAAGTTTTGTAAACTAGTTTTTAGCTAATTTATTTTATCCTAAAACATGCATCTATGTGATAGCATGATAAAGTGAAATAAACAATCACACAACGCCCTATGTATGAGTAAAACTCAAATGGGAAAAACCTCGAATTACCCAACCACACAAATTCACTCTGATAAGGAATTAAAAAAGTTGACAAATGACTTACATAATAACTTGATGCCCTCGCAAACCTTGATGCACCTTCGATCTTCAAACTCTCCTCCACAGCGATAAGACGGAGTCCACCCGCACAACTGTCACAACGTATGAGTCCAAACATGTCTCGGTGTCCGCTGATAAGGCTCAATAATCACCTATGGATTTGGAACACGGACGCATGGCTTCTTTATCGCAACACCACAAACACGGAGCTCGTCGTGTATAAATAGCAAACACAAAATCCACCTTATGAAATGTACTTAACAAAGATGATGATGATGAGTAAAAACTTCTTTGTTCCCACAAATTGGATATCTCAAACTGTCATAAAGATTAAATCCTGGATCTCAAAGCATTTGGATAAAGCTACAGTTTGGAGGCTTTGGGTTTATGATAGAAAAGTGATTTTCACCAAAATTCTCAAATTAAAATGTTACCAACACGGCTATTTATAGAAAACATGATTTTCAAGGCGATAAAATCTTGTTGGAACCAAAATAGAGTTTCGTTCGAATAAAGTTCATAAACTCGTTCGAACCAAACTAAACCCTGTTATAATTATCATGCCTATCTTAATCGAACGTACTTCGAATGAGTTTCGAATGAAGTTTTCACTATTGACAAAAAATTTCTCGTTTGAACCTCATTTGAATGTCATTCCAATGACATAGCCATCTCGTTTGATCCAACATAAAATCTCGTTCAAACAAAGTACATGAATTCGTTTAAATAACTTTAAAAACTCATTCGAATGACTTGTTCAAATACAAAAAAAAATCTTATAAATTCTTTATGAAAAATAGCCTTAAATTTATGAAACAAACACCCAATGATATCCGGGAAGCAAACTAAAATGTATCCATTCCTTTTTGAAATTCCTCGAATGTTGTAAAGAAAACCTAGTATGAAACACAACACGATGATGGAGATGTTCAAATATGGTTTCTACGTCTTCAAGAAACCACGCCATAGGCTTGAAAGGTAAACAAACTCCAGTCCTAACATATGACTCAAACAGTTTTGTTCAAATACAAGATAACCCAAAACATGTAAATTGACTTTATTAAGAAATTTATCTTTACAAATCTCCCCCTTTGTCTATTCTAGGAAGAAAAAAAAATTCCTATAGGCCGTCAAGCTCATCTAAGTCTCAATCCCCAACCCCAAAAGGAAAAATTATAACTTGACTTACTCATAAACCTTGATTATCTTTACTGGCTTATAAACTTTGACTCATGCTTCAATTATGTACACTTAAACACACCTTCAAATGCAAAGAGAATATAATATTATATAAAATTTGTATAAGAATTAACTCTCCGTATGTCTAATGAACCCTGCCTAGGTAAGATGTATCCCCCTAATATAAATATATCCTCATAAAACTAAAGTCGAAGATACCATTTCTCCCCTTTTTGTTAAGTAATAGATAAAGAAAGAATGCATAATAAACCATTTCTCCCCCCCCCCCCCCCCCCAATAGACCATTTCTCCTACAAAATATGAGAACATGTGATGTCGATTAGAAATATAGAGGAAGGAATAATATCACGCAATGGTTTAAAGTGCAACGAACACAACATGGAAACACAATCATAAATAATTCACATAATGATCAATTACAACCAATTTTGATGCGAAAATGATACCAACTTGAATACAAAATGAAGAATGAGTAACATTGCAAACAAGTAACAAGAAATACCAATATGACCATAGAGCATGCCAAGCACACAATAAACATGGATTAAATGAAAATGTAAAGACTCAAATTAAATGATATATATATATATATACATATATATATAGAGAGAGAGAGAGGTATAAACACCACAAACAAGACATAAAATACAATAAGCTTTACGTAGTAGCATAATATCAATGTGTCTATATATGTAGAATGGAGTAAAGGGGCATGAACTAGAAACAAATGAATTATGAACTAATCGCTGAAAAATGTCCAAGGAATTCTACTTGACCACGAACTTTATCAAACTAAAATTTAACCTCAAGTGACAGATAAAGTGAAATCAAAGAACAAACAAAAATAATGCACACAAGCCTAGAATTTTGAAGATTTTACAAATCAATAGCGTTATGAAAAGTTAAGCATAACAAGGATTCATAGTGAAAACTCGTTGATCTTCAATTATAACACCCTCAAAATCTAAACAAATATTAAAAAATTCACTCAATTTGTTATGAAGATACCATTTTTGAAAATCAAACAACCAAACAAACATATTGGCCTTTAATATTTTCTTTTTTCCTCGCATTTTTAGGCTCTTGCCAGTGGTGACTTTACTGCAAAGGAGATTTTCTCCTTTCGTAGCCCTTTCCCATGCATCCAAATATATTCAATAAAAATAAACATACTCGTGGCTAACGGTTCTTACATGAACAAATCCCCTATAGTCAGAAGATATGTAGATGAAAAGATTGATGGGAGAACATTTCACTTAACTCAAATATATCATGTGAAGTTAAAATTCAAAAGAGCTCGTGCATGTGTGTGTGGGGAGGCATATACAAAGTGAATCCATTAAGAAAGTTAAAGTCAAACAACTCCATGCAATCAGGATTAAGAACAATCTAAGCATTGAAAATCATAATCAAATGTTCTAAACACATGGATTCTAGCAACATGGAACCATGGAGTGAAGTGGATTCAGACAAACCAATATGCCACACAAAATGTGTAAAACTAAATTGCACATAAATTAAAAATCTTTTTGAGTTTTTAAAACATTTTATTCCACTAAATGAAAAACAAAATCAAAATACAAACAAAATATTTTTGTATTTTTTCAATATGGCCCAAGCAAGAAGAAAAATACAAAAGACGCACGACATATACAAGTAGCAAACATATACAACAAGAAGTAAACAAGATAATGTATGCAAGCATGTGAAGTATCATATGCAAGCATTCGAGAATCTACAAATTTAACATATAAAGCCTCCAAATCTATTTTCCTAACCCACGTAGGTGAGACTTGAAGATCTTGGATTTTGTGAACCTTGATGACTATATACTTAGACTTTTTAGGACGATTTCTAAGATTAAAGAAAAAATACCCGAGCTGACCTTTCATACCACAATGTGTGGACGTGTAGACAAGAGAAATATTACCATTGGGTTGATATTTTCTGACATCCCTAACACCGATTGACTCTCTTAAAAATATTCTTTTACCTTTAGTAGTCGAAGCATTTCGAATGTCGAATCCAATATCACCATTGTCATCTTTGATTCGAATGATGCCTACTATTTTATCCAACTTTTCCAACCTAGACTCCAAATGAAATAGGACATTAATCAAGTCTCTCAATATCTCTTATAACTCCACAATTCTAGACTCGAACAAACAATGAGACTCATCAAAGATAAGGGAATCATTCTTTAAAATCTCCATAAATCCCCAAAGTCTATCTCGCTCCCACTCAACAAACACGAGCTTTTCCCTAGTAGTCTTCTTAATTTCGCTAAGGTCCTCAACCAAAGTACTTTCATCAATACCTATGGCACGTTATTTTAGATTCCAACTTCAAGTTAGGCTTTTTTTAATTTCATCTTTTTCACATACCATTCATGAAAGGAAACCTTAAGTTCATTATCCTTCTCTTACTTCTCTTCTTCTTCTTCTTCTTCTTCTTCTTCTTCTTCTTCTTCTTCTTCTTCTTCTTAATCTCAACTCTCTTCACCATCACTCACTTGGGAATCATAAAAAATGGCACCAAAGTTATCAAGCTCAAAATTATCTTCATCACAAGATTTTTTCTCACAGTTCTCATGACTAGCCAGGAACCCGGTGTAGTTACACTCAATGGGGGAATTTTCCTCTTTTGGTTTATTATCACTAAGGGTGTCATTATGAAGTGGGTATCTTTCCCTCCTTACTTATCTTAGTGGGACATTAAGCTTCTCTATAGCTATAACCCTCACACCTAAAGCATCTACCCGATTCATCCCTCTTTAAATTAATATTATAATTTTTAGGGAATTTCATAGCCTTGTTATACTTGATTTTCTCAAACTTCTTTTTCATCTTTTGATTAATTTTCAAACTTGAGAATTATTTTAAACTTATTTGCATACATGGACATATTATCATAATCGATGTCAGACTCATCATCTGATACACATGTTTCTTTCTTTTGGGATTTCAAAACAATGCCCTAATATTTATTAATCTTTTTAGAGGAAAACATGTCGATCTCATAAGTTTGTAAATCACCTACAAGCTCTTCGAGTTTCATAGAGTCTAAAGTACCAAAAGAATTCAAAATTGTCACTTTTGAAATTAAATCTTTTAGGTAAGGACCTTAAAATTTTCTTGGCTACTTCAGTTTCAGGTATTCTCTCTCTCAAGTTAAACGATGAGTTTACAATATCTAACAATCTAACATAGAACTCATCACAAGATTCACTTTCCTCTATCCTAATGGTTTCAAACTGAGTGGTGAGTTTTTGGATTTTGGAAGCCTTAACAGCAGTCGTACCTTCATAGTGAGTTGAAGTATGTCCCAAGACTCTTTAGACGCCTAACATGTCATAATCTAATGGAACTCCTTCGGTTTGACGACACAAAATAGAGCATTCAGACCTCAAGAGTTATAATTACACAACTTATGCTCATGCTCACTTGAGGTTTCTACGACTTTTTAGAATTCTATAGTCACCTGCTAAGGATGTGTGTGGCGACCAACCCTTAACAATCACTTTCCATACCCGTTAATTTATTACGTTAAGTGTTGATTTCATACAAATCTTTCGGTATGCATAATTAAACCCATTAAACAAATTTGGTCTAGAAAATTATTGACACTCCGTATAAAATTGCTAAAATTCATGCCTAACAACGAATCTAACATAAAAACGTAATGTTCCCGATATGATACTGATTTGAAGTTACGAGGGTATACATAATGCTCTAAAAAAGGCCAATTTTAAATTTTTTTCAATGTAATTTAAAACTTAAACAGAATAACCTTAAGCACTAATTATACACAAAAGTTGTGTAAACTAATTTTATCCAACTTTATTATATCCTAAAACATGCATTTATGTGATAGCCAGATAAGGTAAAATAAATAATCACACAATTCCTGAAGTATGAGGAAAACCTAAATGGGATAAACCTCGGATGGCCTGGCCATAAAAATTTACACAAAAGTTGACAAATAACTTACACAACGACTCGATGCCCTTGCAAGCCTTGATGTGTCTTCAATCTTCAACCTCTCCTCCACCGCGAGACACATGAATCCATTCACACAACAGACATAACATGTGAGTACACACACGCCTCAATGTCCACCAATAAGGCACAATAAGCATTTGCAGATTTAGAATACAGATGCACCATTCCTTTACTGCAAGACCACAAACACGGAGTCCACCGTGTGTAAACAGAAAACATGGAATCCACTATATGAAGCATACTCAACAAAGATGATGATAAGTAAAACCTTCTTGGTGTACACAAATTGGAGATCTCAAACTAGCATAAAGATTGAAACTTAGATATAAAAGAGTTTTGGTGAAACTAGTGTTTTAATGCTTTTGTTTAAGATTGAAAAATGATTTTTACCAAATTTCTCAACACAAAAAGCTCCCAGCACACCTATTTATAGAAAACACAATTTTTGAGGCAACGAAATCTCATTCGAACAAAAAATGAGGTTTGTTTAAATCAAGTGCATAAACTTGTTTGAACTAACATGCCTATCTCATTCGAACGAATTTCGAACTAAGTTTTTACTATTGACAAAACTTCCTCATGTGTACCTCGTTTGAATGTCATTCCAACGACATATCCATCCTGTTCAAACCAACATAAAATCTCGTTCGAATGAACTACATGAATTATTTTAAAGAGTTTTAAAAACTCGTTTGAACGACTTTGTTTAAAAATAAAAAATTTCTTATAAAAACCATTTATGAAAAATAGCCTCAAACATATAAAAAAACACCCAATGATATCCATGAATCAAACTAAAATTCATCCATACCTTTTTGAGATTCCTCAGATGTTGAAAAAGAACGTGGCAAGAAACACGACTTGATGATGTAGATGTTCTAACTTGTCCGTCACATCTTCAAGAAACCACGTCATAGGCGTGAAAGATCAACAGACTCAAGTCTTAACCTATAACTCAAATAGTTTTGTCCAAACACGGAATAACTTATAACCAAATTTAATTTGTACGAAAAATTGATTTCATGATTTAATCAAATCAAAAAATAATTAAATAATTATATAGTTCTCTAATTAATGGATTAATTAGAAAATGCAATTATCAACATAGTAATATGATGTAAGATAGATAATCAAACACAAACACATGCATCATGGCCTAGAATTCATCATATCCTGGAGTTCTCGTTGAAGTAAGTTTTCTAAAAACTAAAGTCCCTCTTGTAGTAGATATCTCAGAGATTCACTATAGCATGAATTTAATATTTGGAACCATCAAATCACTACCCTAAAATAATTTCCAAAAAAACATGAGAAGAAACCATCAATATAGGTAAAATTAGGCATACCAGCAGGACCAAATTGATTTGGTCTGGCACCCCAATCAATCCAGTGACTCGATCGCGCAAACTCCATGGCCATATCGCATCGGGTCCTTGGAGTGGTGTCAATTTTGAAATACCCTAAGCTCGTAAAAAAAATTAAAAACATTTGAAACTTCATAAGCAAGACACCAAATTTCATTGAACTCTCACAATGATGAAACCCCATCAAAACATAGTATTTTATCTAATAAAAAATATTATATTCCATCACAATCTCCTCTGGATATACGATTTTCTTAAAAAATAATTATACAAAACTAACTACAAATAAATCACTTTAGGATCCATGCACATAAAACAAACATTCGCATGACCATGACGGACTAAATATGTAATAATCAGTATATTTTGATATTTAGGTTGATCAATTTTAATTATTAGGATATATAAATTGCTAATAAAAATTAAATATCATTCTCAGCATGTAAAGAATCAACATAATAATGATGTAACAAGATAAATCATGCAATATGATAATAACCCCAAATAGTAAAAATAAATATTATCGCCATCTACTAAAACTAAAATATAATAAAAGTGTCCCAAAAAGAGTAAAGTCTTAAAATCTAAAAAGAGTCTCACACACTAATACCACCATAATAATATAATACATGCCATTACAAATACTCATGTAAGATATAACAAGCTGAAATGTAGTATAAACACAACTCACTCAACTGGAACATAAACTAAGAAACTCGATCACTTAAAATGTTCCACAAAATAATCAAGTCAGAGCCCATTTATGAAATATGAAATAAGATCTCACTATCCACTTCAATTATACTTCAATTCTATAATTAATTAATTAAACCTTTACCACATCTCCCTGACCACCATCATGCGGTACGCATACATAATAACCATCATAACATCCAAGCACCATCATCATCAGAACGAGCATACCAATCACGTGTGATACATAAATCATAGGTCGCCACTATATTCGGACCCATCATCAACATCATGGTTCCAAAAATCACATAGGGCACATCACATAAATTGTTCCCCCGTCTAGTCCATTCCTTATTACAATATGTCCTACTATAAGTGTGTGGATCACCTTTTAAGCTATTAATTTTAAAAGCGTTTGTTCCAATAAACTTCAAAGCGTTTAGTCTCCATACAAAGCCAACCTTTCAACTAACTATTACCCTGTCACCTTAATTATTTAATAACACAAACTCATGTTGTAATACGTCTTACTTTTATGTAATTCAATTTAGCAGAAAATAATAAATGGGAATTAATAATTACTCGGGATATTGCATAATTTACATTGTGTACGATGATGTGATTTAGCTGTACTCTATAATTTGCATATTTAAATTGTAATTAAGTGGGAATGTTATATGAATTGTTTGTACCGCATGGTATTATAATTAATAAGCGTAATTAACGAAATGGACTATAGGTGGTTAATACATAAAACAATTAAGTGTGTCATTTTATTTTACACTGAGAGATTTTATCGTTTGATTTGAGGTATACCTGTTTTGAGTGGACTCTAGGGTGATATGGAGGCCCGTTTATGTGTTTTAAATGTCTCATGTTGGGCCTGGGGGTAGGTATACCGTTAGAGGGAACTTTGGGCTATTTTGGGTGGCATTTTGGGCTATTTTAAGGGGCCAAAATGAGTCTTTGTTAAGAGGTACGAGAATTAGAGATTTAAAAGGGACTAATACTATTTCATAAAGAAGATGGGAGAATTGGAGAAAGCTTGGAGAGGAGAAATCAAGGGGATTAAAGGGTTGATTCTTCAAAGTTCAAACCTAAGGCAAGAAATTTCTTGCACCATCATTACATAACATGTACTTAATTTAGAACCATATTCTTACCATGTTGATTTCATGTTTGGAGATTTAATTCATATAGTTTGAATAATGTTATTATTGGGAGTAATTACGCTTAGTTATCAATTAATCTTATGTCAAAAGTTAATACTTTGGTGATAAAACCTAAAATCGATATAGTATAATAATTGGAAATCATGTTAGAATCCAT
Source organism: Sambucus nigra (assembly GCA_949130495.1). Classification (NCBI taxonomy): domain Eukaryota; kingdom Viridiplantae; phylum Streptophyta; class Magnoliopsida; order Dipsacales; family Adoxaceae; genus Sambucus; species Sambucus nigra. Next base: position 314,559,959 of record OX422215.1, on the reverse strand, counting down.
ATTCTAAGATCCATTCATATTTCTAAATTGAATCCATGTATTAACTTGAAGGTTTATTCTAAAATTGAAAGAGAAGTGCTAAACCATTAATATTTTAAGTAAAGAGGTGACCTTTATTGATTAATCCTTGAAATGTATGAATTAATCTGTTTATGATGATTAGAAATCAATGGAAATGTGTTACCATGTCTAGTAAAAATTCTTGTGTTGTTAATTTAAGGTTTAAGAGATTTATAACTCACTAATGGAGGTTAGGGCAGAAAAAAAATCATTTTTTGGCAAATCTAAACCTACTTCCCGATGCGATTCGATATGGCCCTCAGGGAGAATCGATTCAGTCACTGATTCGGGCTGGGTCAAATTTGGAAAAGGGATCGTAGGGTAATTCCAATTTGATTCGAGTATATGAGATGTTATTCATTTGAGGAATGATTGATATGATGCATTATTGGGAATTTGTAGCATAAACCAAAAGGCATAAATTATCATGAGTATAATAGAGAGTTAATAATTAAGGATATAAGCTTATAACATAACTTGACATTATGGGATTTGGTCTAAATTGAATGGACACGTGAGAGGTGAGATATTCTATAGGGTAGTTACATACAACGTGTGTTTTATAGCTGTGTATTCAATAATTATGTGAACATACCTTTACTTATATTGAATTTATCGATTGGGGATTTGCATTTGATATCGATATCGTGTACCATGCACTTATTGAGATGTGCTGGATTTAATGGAGATCATTGTTTTAGATCATACGATCAGCTTCGTGATGAGATAAGCATGATGAATTAATCCATCTACATGGTCTGGGTATGGGCCACATGTGGTGTTATTACGTAGTGATTATCCCACTGTTTATTTGCGCGTTTTTGCTTAAGCCATTAGGTGATGTACTCTTACGTACTTGTCAATAGAGGAACGAGATAGGCATTGAGGGTAGTGTTCTTCATGTGAAGTAATAACTTTTGAGTTAGAACTAATATAGTCTAAACACGTAGTGTGATTTATTTGTATCTTTTGGGGTGATATTATGGGGGTTAGCATTGGGTTATATATGTACATGCGTAGGTATTTACATCCATATTACATGGTAGTTAGTTGCAATTAATTATTTGTGATAGTATAGAGACTAATTATCATAATGTGACTTGGGTCGGGTAATGCACGTTGTATTGCACTTAGAGGAGGGATGAGATACTTACTGCATGTGACAGATGATGGGTGTCATGTATTGTAAATCACTCTCATGATTATTTATTAATATTGAAGTTAATTATTTCAACTTTAGGAATCTAACCCAAAATCATAAAAATATTTCCCGGTTTAATTAAGAATGATCAATAAGGCTAAGAAAAGATCAGACTTACAACTCCACTTTGCCTAGTAGATTTCAATATTTTGATTCAGTATATGTTGCTATTTATTTTAGTTTCAGTTAATTTCATTTCAGAATTTTGTTTAGTCAGATTTTATTATTTAGTCAGATTTTATTTAGAGTCTTGAGGTGTAGATATTTCATATGTCAGTGGAATTGAGACTTATTTGTTTATTTGATTATGTCGTTTCAGTTCTATATCACATGCATGGATGGTTTAATTAAAATTTTTATTTATGGTTTGATGCTTAGAATAATATATATTATTTAATAAGCCCCATCTTCGACATATTAGCCTCGATGACCGTTACGTGGAAAATGGGGGATGTCACAGCTAGTATCAGAGAATCTAGGTTCAAGTATTTTCAGGATCTGTGTTGCATTCATTAAGTTCTGCGTTGCATTCTTTTATATGTAGATCCCTATATTCAAGAATCATTATACTCTTTGTGACTAGTTACTAGTATGAACCTTGTTTGATTTTAGATGGAAAACACTTGGTGCAATAGACCACGACTCGTGACCAAAGAGGTTGTAAAGGGGTAAGGGATAGCGGGTGCTGCAATTGCTACCATAACCACCACCAGTTCCACCCATAGCTTCGGTAGCAGACATAGCTACTATAGTTACTCAGGTATTCTCTACATTGATGGTTGTCGTGTTAGATGAGAGTGCTTGCACGATATTAACGGAATGATTTATATAATTAAATGTCTAGACACAAATTTTACTTTATCTTATTATCCTAAGACATTCATATAAGTGATAAGACAAATAAATACAATATGCAATCACATGGAAACGGAGGAAAAATCCCTTTTCAGGGAAAACCCTTTTATATAATAACTTTAAATAATTTACAAGATAGTCAACTTACGATACTACTTGTTACAGCCACAAGTATAATGCTCAGTCTTCGCAGAACCTCTAAAGAATACCAATCAGTCCTGAGCAGTCCATAGGTGGAGATCCACCCTCGGTATCCACCGATTAGTCTTCAGCTGTGATCCTTTTGGGTTCATAAGTTAGTCATAGAGATGATCTCTCCACGATGAATATAACTCAACTAAGCTTCAAAACCGATTCAAAAAATATATTTGGGGATGTGTTTGTAAATCAAAAGATGTTTCGTAAATAAAAAAGTTGAAATTTTTTTGCAACAGATGTGAATAAATCATTTTGGAAAAAGTTCCAAAAAATTTGGAAACAAAACAGATATTTATATCTCGTGCATAAAATTCGAGGCGACGGCTCGTTCGAACAAAATTCAAGCTCATTCGAATGAGAAACGTATTTTGTTTGAAGAAAAACAGATTTGGTTCAAACGAGACTCAACTTTTGAACCAAATTCTAACGAGCTTCAAACGAATTCAAACAGAAGGCCCTTGTTAGATGTTCGTTCAAGGTATAATTAAATGATCCTTTTAATGATAATCCTACTTCGTTCGAATGAGAATTTGATCTCATTTGAACGAGGTTAGAAAAAATTACTTTCAAATTTAAAATTCCAGCCTGAATTTTATATAAAAATAAACATCCCATATAAATATTGTTGATGTAAAAAATTAGATTATATCTAATTATTCAATCACAGATAAAATAAATAAGACCAAAGAATTTTTAAAGTGGTTCAGCCTTAAAAGAATGGCCTACGTCCACTGTTTTTGTTATTGCTGACTGTTTGTTTGGAATTCTCGAGGTAGGGTTTTTCTCAATAAATTCCAGTCCCTTACAATGAGGATGATACAATGTATTTATAACCCTGAGGATGTACATGTGAAAGGATAATACATAGTTGTCCAATAAGCTTATACATCTGTATGATAATAACCAGCATTTAATGCGCATTTAATCCTCTTAATTGTCTGGTAATAAATGCTCTGATCGAGGTGAAGCTCGGACCGCCTAAGTATCTCGGTATCCATGAGTTGCTCGGTGCAATAAAGTTCCTCGGAGAGTACCTACTGCTCGGAGTATTTGAGTTGGTCGGGGAAGTTGAGTTCCTCGAAGTCAAGGGGTTGTTCAGAAATATTGGTTAGTGCCATGCAGATTGACACGTGTCTTCACTTAATTGAGCCATGTCAGCAGACTAAATTTGGTATCAACAGAAGCACCCAATGTTTCACAGTTCTAGATTGAGGAGTGTGGAACATTCTTCTCGAAATATGGAGGGATTAAATGGTCATCCTGAATTTTAGGAGCATTTTCTTTGCATTTATTTTTCTTTTTGAATTCATTGAATCAGACTTTTTGAAATTTTCTAACTGCTTCGGTCTCCGCGCCTCTTTTGTCCTTTTAGCCGTCGGTAGCGCAAACGTCTCTCTTTGTAATCATTATTTTTACTCCTTCCCAAGGTAAGGTATTTAAGCGTTGCAAAAAATCCTATCGTCTTTTACTTTTTCAAATCTGTATCTATGAGTTTTCCATTTCCTCTCTCTCTTGTGCGTTCATCCTTTTCATCGTTCGTTGTCAACAGATCCATCCTTTTTCTGTAAGATTTTCTTTCTTCTCTTTTATTTCCTTTATTCACCATGGTTTACCTTGTTGAGTCTCTTGATAAGTTTCGTTCTGATTTCTCTATTCCTGCATGGGTTGTTTTGGAGGAACTTTCGAAACCTTCAGATTATTTTCGTTTGGCTAGGGGACATTGGTTCCCTAGTCTCTTTGTAGCTGAATGTGGCTTCTCTTTTCCCCCAAACCCTTTGTGTCGGAATTCTGTCAACATTTTGATGTGGTTCCTGCAAAAATAGACCCCAATACATGGAGAATAGTTAATGGAGTTCATAGATTAAATCAGATTCATGGAACTCGTATAGGAATTCCAGAAATAATGTTTTGCTATAGATGGGCTGTCAGCGACAGTACTTTCTACTTGAAAACTAGGTTTTTAAATAGGGCTTTAGTGGTCAATCTCCCAGATGCCAATAGGGATTATTTCGAGCATGGTGCTGTTATGAAAAATTGGCAACATGCTCCACTAACTGGAAATGATGTGTATCAGGGTCCCAGATGCCCTCCTTATGGCAATGGGATAGGTTGTTTTTAATTTACTTTATTTTTGAAATTATGCTTTCTTTGTGTTTGATAAAATGTGTCACTGATATTTTAATTTTCATTTATTTACAGTTGACAGTAAAAGAAGGTCTCCAAAAGAGACAGAAGTTAACTTAAAACATCTGAAACTTATCTGGTGTTTGCATCAGACTGTTGTCGACGAGCATATCAGATCAGCTTCATACTTGCTGCAGTATAAGAGTTACAACTCGTCTTTTACTGCTCGTCCAGTGATAGGTGAAGTATAACTAGCACCAGCTTCTGAAGGTTCTTCTCCTGAGTCACATATTCCTCTTAGTGACAGGATGAAGAGAAAGCATGATGTCCCAGAAGAAGGGACAAGGAAAATCGATGCACCCACTCCGTCTGCTACTATGAAGGTTGTCGAGAAGCCCCCAGTGGCTCCGAGCAAGGTTTCTACTCCAAGCGAGGTTGTAGTTATATCACCGACCAAGATGACATCCTTGTTCGAGAATGTTCTTGTTCCCACGAGGAAGTTAAAGAAAATCTCCTTGGTCAATTTGGATGAATCCGTCTCTCAGTCTCTAACTACCGGAAGTGGTGTTCCTACTTTCGTTTCTCCGAGTTCTGCCATGATCTCGGTGAAGTCTTGGATCATTCCCGAGATCCAAGGTATTGAAGAAAATATTTCCCGGGATAGGGTTACCACTTTGGCAGCTCAGCACATTGCCTCAGTAAGCATTGCTAATCTAAACTTTCATTTTTCCATATTATGTGCTTTCACTGACTTACAATTATTTTCTTTTTCAAGTTGGTAACTTGTTTCAATGCAATTTTGAAGAAGGATGAAGCCATCAAGGCATCCATCGCCTCTGGTGGTGTAGAGGAGGCTTTTGTAGGTCTGACGCAGTCTTTAAAAAATTCTCGTCAAAAGTATGTTGATGATAAATCTGCTTGGGAGAAGCGGCTTAATTCCACTGAGCAGGAGAGGGATCAGGCTGTTGAAGTCTCCAAGGGGTTGGAGAAGAAAATAAAAGACTTGGAGGAGAAGAAGAAAGAGCTCGAGGAGAAACTCCAACATGCTGAAGAGTTTGAAAATAAGCTCAAATCTGCGAAGGAAGAGCTAAGTAGACTTCATGACGTTGGTCGTCAGAAGAAAGAAATGGAGAATAAATTGAAGGCTGTCGAGGAGCTTCTTAAGGAAAAGGCCTCCTCGGAGAGAGAGAAAAGAAGAAAAGATGTTAAGAAATCCTTCAGCGCTGGCTGGGATTGGGATAAGGGGTGGAATAAGGGTTTGGCTGCCATGATTTCACAAATGGAATATGGCATCCTCAAGTACTTTATGGATGGCTGGGTCGCTACTTTAAGAGAGATGAATGTTCTGACCTATTTCAGCGACACATCCCTGGCCCCCCTCCAACTCCTGGGGAAGAAAAAGAGGACGAAGCTGCCTCTAAGGAATCCTCCATAGTGATGGGAGATCAAACTTTTCATCTCCCAGTTGTCCAGTCCTCCTGCGAGCAACTTCAACCATTCGTTATTTCAATCGAGCAGCTTCCAGCACACACCGAGCAACCCTCTGTGCCATCCGAGCAACCTACCTCCTCGTCCTAGACTCCCGAGAAAGTTTTGGGAGACAATGAGAAGGTGTAAAGTTGTTCGGATTTTTCTCTTTGCTTATTTTTGTCAATTGTAACTCTGAACTATCTACTTCCCTTTTATGGTGCAATAAAATTTAAGATTTTGATTATTTATACTGTGGATTCTCTTCTTTTTGCTTTGTTTGCACTCTTATTGATTCTTGATATCTTTTCATTTTACTAGTTTATGGCCAGTATGGAATTGTTATCTGCTCATGATACAAAATTGTTGAGACAATGCAATGAATACTTCAAAGCTGGTCATACAGATATGACTGAATCTCAAATTGTTGATATCCTCGGTCCAGATGCTACAGAGCGAGCAATCGAAGCTTACCAGTACTTAAAATGTCTGCTCGACCGGGCAGTGGCTAATAATGTAGCATATTATGAGATGATTGAAGACCTCCAGGGCACTCTCGAGGAGCTTCAACTATAATACAAGGAATCTACAGCCCTCTTGCACCAAGGATATGAGAAGAAGTGTCAGCAACTAAATGTTGATAAGGGATATGATAAGTTGTTTGCTGCTTATGATGTGAGGGAGAGAACTTTGAAGACCAAGGTCGAAAAGCACAGGCAAATAGCTATATTGCTGGAGCAGGAAAACAATAATCTGCGAGGAGAGGTATCCCAGGTGAGGTTTGTAGCCTCTACCTCAAACGCTTTGGTCCCTATGAACGACGATGGATTCTCTTTCTTAGAGGTCAAAAATTCCAATCTAAGAGATTAATTGGAAACCTTAAAGAGGATTGGGCCTTCTACCTCTGCTCGGGGATGAGCAAGAGCTTCTCGGGGATGAGCAAGAGCTGCTCGGATTACTATTGAGGAACAAAGAAATCAATCGGCTCTGGAAAACCAAGCCTTCTAATTGATGGCAAAGAACCAGGCATTGGCTGAGATGTCTAAAAAAATACAAGCCTTCGACAAGCAACTGGCTGTCCAAAATTCTACTTTGGAGAATAAAACGAACTTGGTGAAGAATCTCCACGAACAGTTAGAAAGATTAACCTACCAGCTCCACAAATAGCCTAGAGAGTTCTGGATGGCTGGTTATAATGAAGCCCTTTATCATCTTGGCGACCGGATCATAAATGCAAATAATGTGGGTTACAAGCAAGGATGGCTAAATGCTTTGGGTGTGCTGCAGTTGGAACAAGGTCATTACTTGTGGGATTACCATAATCCTGGGTTGCTCGACCTACCAGTGCCTCCTTTCAAGCTTGATATGAGTTGGATTCCTGCTCGGGCCATTCCACAATGCCTAATTTCAAAATATCTCGGTGACTACAGTCTTCATTCCAACTTCGAGATATCTCGCCCAGAACACCTTCTTGATCGGCCATCAGTTATGAACATCAGGATGCTTAAAGATTTGAACTTCATAAACTCCCCCTGTGCCTTAGATGATCCTCCTGCTGGTGAAGAACCTGTCTCAAAGGCAGAGGGGAAGAAACCCATAGAATAGGATTGCTGATGTAATAATTTTTATGTGTTTTCATTCTTAGTGTACTTTGTTTTGGATTTAATAAAAACTTATATTTTTCTTTGCAATCTTGACTGTCATTGTCTTGTAAGTATTTTGTAAAACATTTCACTTATTTACTAATGAATGTGCATGTATATCTGTTAAAAAGATAACAATATTGTTTTATTTTTCGATCAACTAAAGTTGGTGAAAACTTATTGTCGACTATCTTGAATTTGTGGTAATCATTTGACGACTAACCAAAATGGATGATATTTTGTTTCCCAACCAACTTGGTGGTAATTTAAAATGTTACAAGTATTAAAAATTTTGCTTGATCACTTTTTAATTTTAAGCCATTAGTTGACTTTTATCACATAATCCTGCTTTGTTTAATAGAAATCTTCCCGACCAGCCGTAGTTGACAGATTTTCATTCCTGACCAGCCTTAGCTAGTGGATTTTTATTCCCGACCAACTATAGTTGTATTTCTGGGAAATATTTTTTATTCCCGACCAACCGGAGTTGGTGGATTTTCTCCCCAACTAACCGTAGTTGGTATTTCTGGGAACTATTTTTTATTCCCGACCAACCGGAGTTGGTGGATTTTCTTCCCAACCAACCGGTATTTCTGAGAAATATTTTTTATTCCCGATCAATCGGAGTTGGTGGATCTTCTTCCCAACCAACCGGAGTTGGTATTTCTGAGAAATATTTTTTATTCTCGACCAACCGGAGCTGGTGAATTTTCTTCCCAACCAACCGTAGTTGGTATTTATGGGAAATATTTTTTATTCCTGACCAATCGGAGTTGGTGGATTTTCTTCCCAACCAACCGTAGTTGGTATTTCTGGGAAATATTTTTTATTCCCTACCAATCGGAGTTGGTGGATTTTCTTCCCAACCAACCGGAGTTGGTATTTCTGGGAAATATTTTTTATTCCCGACCAACCGCAGTTGGTGGATTTTCTTCCCAACCAACCGTAGTTGGTATTTCTGAGAAATATTTTTTATTCCCGACCAACCGGAGTTGGTGGATTTTCTTCCCCAACCAATCGTAGTTGGTATTTCTGGGAAATATTTTTTATTCCCGACCAACCGGAGTTGGTGGATTTTTTTCCCAACCAACCGTAGTTGGTATTTCTGGGAAATATTTTTTATTCCCGACCAACCGGAGTTGGTTGATTTTCTTCCCAACCAACCGTAGTTGGTATTTCTGGGAAATATTTTTTATTCCCGACCAACAGGAGTTGGTGGATTTTCTTCCCAACCAACCGTAGTTGGTATTTCTGGGAAATACTTTTTATTCCCGACTAACCGAAGTTGGTGGATTTTCTTCCCAACCAACCGGCGTTGGTATTTCTGAGAAATATTTTTTATTCCCGACCAACCGGAGTTGGTGAATTTTCTTCCCAACCAACCGTAGTTGGTATTTCTGGGCTTGACGCATAGTGTGCAGCACTAGTACTCCAAAAAAAATTTAACAAAAAGAGAGAATTGGGCGAAATAACCAAAACTTTATTCATATTGAAGAAAACTGCATTACATGGAGATGAGACTACTGATAATATTTACGAAGATGCTCTGCGTTCCATGCATCCTTAAACTCCTCCCCTTCTAAAGTTTCAATTCTATATGTCCCTGGTCGAACAACCTCTGTTACTCTGTAATGCCCATGCCAGTTAGCTTCCAGTTTATTATGCTTTTGAATTACTTTCTTCAGTACATAGTCCCCTTTTTTCAGGTCACACTTCTTCACTCTCTTGTTGTAGAACAAAGTTGTTCGTTGCTGGTAAGCAGCATTCCTGATAGCTGCTTCTTCTCTAACTTCCTCGAGCATGTCCAAATCTAACCTTATCATTAAATCGCTGACAGTGGAATTGAAATTCAGTACTCTGTGTGTTGGGAGGCCCAGCTCGGCAGGTATAACAGCTTCACTTCCAAACGCCAGCATGTATAGAGATTCTCTTATTGCTGCTCGGGGAGTAGTATGATAAGCCCACAGTACTGAATGTAGCTCGTTGATCCAGTTTGCTTTTGCTTCATTTAATCTTTTCTTCAAACCATTTAGCAGCGTTTTGTTTGTCACTTCAGTTTGTCCATTGTTTTGGGGATGGCCTGGTGCCGAGTGGGTCTTCAAGATATTTGACTGGTGATAATAGGCAGCGAACTCCTTGTTGTCGAACTAGGTTCCATGATCTGTAATGAAGGCATGAGGAAGACCATATCTACAAATGATGTTCTTCGAAATAAATTGGTACACCTTGTCGTACGTCATATCAATGAGGGGCTCAGCTTCCACCCATTTAGTAAAGTAATCCACCACGACCACCAGATATTTAAATCTTCCCTTGGTAGTTGGAAGTGGTCCGATCAAATCTATTCCCCACATGGCAAATGGCCAAGGGGAAGTAATGGGTGTTAGCAATGCCTGGGGAGTTCTTCGAATAGAAGAGAAGCGTTGACACTTGTCACATTTCTTGGCATAGGCTATAAAATCAGCCATCATCGTTGGCCAGTAGTACCCTTGCGTCATCATTCTTTGCAAAAGCGTTCGACCTGCTATATGCGCTCCACAAGACCCTTCATGGACCTCTTCAATCAAGTCTTTCACTTTGGAGGGATGCACACATCTTTGCAAACCTACCATAATTACTCGTCTGTATAAAATACCATTAGTCAGTACATAAAGAGCAACTTTAAACTTTAATTTCTTTATTGCGAGTTTGTTAATCGATAATTTCCCTTCCTCAATATATGCCCTGATGGGATTCATCCAAGATGGTCCTAAATCGAGGGTAATAAAGTTCATCGTCAGATCTTTATTTATGCTCCGACCAGCTAAAACTTCAATTGGGATTGTTCTTCGTAGCTCGGTACGAGTAGCTGATGCTAATCAAGCTAAGGCGTCTTCTTTTGGATTCTCCATTCTTAGTATTCTGACCAGCTGAATAACAACAAATTCCGATACCAATTCTATTGCCTTTGCATGGTACTTAATCATCAACTCTCCCTTTACTGCATATACACCAAGCATTTGGCTTACAATCAATTGCGAGTCATTGCATATGATTACCTGCTCTACTTTCATGGTTTTTTCCAAACTAAGACCTACAATCATCGCTTCATATTCGGCCTCATTATTATAAGATTAAAATTAAAAGCGCAGAGCATATTCTATATCGACCTCGTCTGGACTTTTCAATATAATCCCAGCTCCACTACCTGAGGTGCATGATGAGCCATCCACATATAGGTTCCATATAGGTATATCGTCCTCAAACCTTTTATTGGACAAAGTTCCTCGATGGAATATTTGTTTCTCCTTTATCTCCATTTCTACCACACCTCGCTGCTCGTCGACCATCTTCTCTTGCTCTCCAACCAACTTCAGTTGATCGGGGTTTAAATTTGATGATCCTGTAACATCCACAGGTTGGTCGGTGTTCAGCTTTTGCTCTTCGGGAGTATCAGGATAAGTGAACTCTGTTATACAATCTGCTACTGCTTGCCCTTTTAGTGATGATCTAGGCTCATAAATTATATCATATTCACCGAGTTCTATTGACCAATACATCAATCTCCCTGATTTTTTCGGTTTAAAAAAGCTTTCCTCAATAGCATATCGGTATATACGACTATGGTATGAGCCTGGAAGTATGTCTTCATTCTTCTACTCGCTTCGATCAGCACCAGTGCTAACTTTTCTAGTTTTGGATATCTGATCTCTGCTCCTCGGAAGGCCTTACTAGTGTAATAAATTGGTTTTTGTACTCCATCCTCGACTCTTATTAATGCCGAGCTAACTGCATTTTCTGAAACTGCCAGATATAAGTAAAATCTTTCTAACATCACTGGCCTGGACAACAGTGGAGGTGCTCCCAAATATTCCTTCAATTCTTGAAAAGCTTTCTCGCATTCTTCATTCCATTCGAAAGTCTTTCAGAGCGTTTTGAAGAATGGGAGGCATCTATCAGTTGCTCGCGATATAAATCTGTTAAGTGCTGCTACTCGCCCTGTAAGACTTTGCACTTCTTTCTTCGTCGTTAGAGATCGTAGTCCCAATAGAGCTTTGATCTTTTTAGGATTTTCTTCAATGCCTCATTGATTAACAATATACCCGAGAAACATGCCTTCTCGTACTCCGAATATGCACTTAGTCGGGTTCAACTTCATTTGATATTTATCTAATTGATCAAAGGTCTGGCCTAAGTCAACTAGATGGTCAGCAGCTCTCTTGCTCTTTGTCAGCATATCATCAACATAAACTTCCATATTGCAACTGATTTCCTATGTAAACACCTTGTTCATCAGCCGCTGATATATTGCACCTGCATTTTTCAAATCAAAAGGCATAACATTATAATAATAAGTTCCCCTAGGGGTAATTAAAGAGGTACTCTCCTAGTCTTCAGGTTTCATTTTGATCTGGTTGTAACCAGAATAAGCATCCATGAAGCTCAGAAACTCGTGTCCTGAGGCAGCATCCACTAATTGATCAATTTGGGGTAAGGGAAAATGATCCTTTGGGCATGCCTTGTTGAGGTCGGTGAAGTCTACACACATCCTCCATTTGTTATTCTTTTTTTTTCACCATCACCACATTTTCTAACCAGTCTGGGTATTTAACATCTTCAATAAAATAAGATTTCTGGAGCTTCTCGACCTCCTCCTGTATAGCTTGGTTCTTCTCGGGGCTGAACACTCTTCTTCTCTGCTTCACTAGCTTGATCTCCTTATTCACATTGAGCTCATGACATAAGAAATTTGGGTCTATTCCGGGCATATCCTCATGACTCGAAAAAAAAGTTTATTTCATGCTTTTTAGGAAAACTATCAATTCCTATTTTCGTGAGGCATCTAACGACGAACCTATCTGAGTTGTTCGTTCTGGATGCTCGTCGTCCAGAATTATGTTTTCAGTAGCTTCCACCACCTGACCTTTCACGAGTTGCGACTCGTCCCTAGGATCCAATGTTTCAATCTCTGTACCTTCATCCACTTGGTAGGTAGTAGTCTTTTTCCTAGATTCCTCCAGCTCTTCCTGCTCGACAGATGAGTAGTAACATTCCCGAGCTACTTTTTGGTCACCTTTTACAACTCCTACTCCAAAATTGGTTAGAAATTTCAGGCATTGATGTACCGTAGATGGTACTGCTTAGAACTTCTTCAATCCTACCCTTCCCATGATGATATTGTAGGCTGATCGAACATTCTTATCCATCATGAATAAGCGTACTCTTTCTGTTCGATAAGCAGGCCATGTACCAATGAGCATATCCAACTTGATCGTCCCAAGTGGAAAAAATTTCTCACCAGCAAAACCGAGGAGGGGCTTGTGATAAGGCTCCAACTGAGACAACTTTAGATTTAAGCTATTGAAGCACGAGTAGAACATAATATCAGCCGAGCTACCATTATCAACCAGTACTCTCGAGATAATCACTTCCTCCATTCTCATTTTAATCATCAATGGGTCCTCATGAGGATACAGCACACATGTAAGGTCGTTCTTTGAGAAATCAATGACCAATTTTTCTTTGTTGACCTTCCTCGGGCGATCATCTTCAGCCAAGTTTATTCGTTAAATATATGAATAGGCTTGAACCTCATTGAGGTAAACTTTTCTTTCTACAGTAAGGTCTCCACCTCCTGCATCTCCACCTGTAATAACATTACAATCAAATGATCCAAAACGTATTGAAAATACCTCACGTTCTGGCTGCCTTGATCTTTTGGGGAGATCGGGGTCATCTTATAGATCATCTCCATGGTTTCTTTTCTTGTTCTCCTTTGCTCGACGAGGAGATCTATACCTCTCTCTTGCTCGGTCGCTGCTTCTTCTTTCATTTCTACGATCAACATACTTTGTCAGTTTTCCTCGTCTAATGAGTGCTTCGATCTCATTCTAAAGAGCTATGAAATTTTTGGTCGTGTGGCTATGATCTTTGTGGAACTTGTAATATTAAGCCTTATTCCTCCTGTCAGGGTCTGACTTCATTTTATCTGGAAAGTTTAGCTCCTCATTGTTCTTGATTTCTTCTAAAACGTGGTTGATGTCTACCTTCAAAGGGGTATAATTTTCAAATTTCTTCAATACCTCCCATGATGGCTTTTTTTTTACTGCTTGTCACCCCCATTGTTCTTATGCTCTTCCTTTTTAGCCTTATCAACCTCCACCTTGGTCTCTTTGGTGTCCATATTCTTCTTCGCAGCCATAGCCTCCTCGGCATTCATGATCTTGGCCGCTTTTGCCATCAGTTCTGACATGGTTCTAGGTGGATCTTTGGCCAAAGTGTAATACAACTTGTTGGGCAAAATCCCACTCTTCAGAGCAGTAATCGTTGTCTTTTCCTCATAATCAATAACTTCAAGTTTCTCGTTATTGAAACGAGTTATATAATCCCTGGTGCTCTCACCTGCTTTTTGTCTAACACTTAACAAGTGTGCTACTCGTTTAACCGGTTTTGCTCCAAAATAGAAGTTTCCAATGAAGAGCTCGGCCAGTTGAAAGAAAGTTAAAATCTTATCCCGAGGAAGATTATTGTACCATATTTGAGCAGATCCTGTAAGAGTTCCCGAGAATGCCCTGCATCTCATCTCATCTGGCACAGCATAGATGTCAGCACCAACTTGGTATTGCTCTGTATGAAGGACAGGGTCGGTTTTTCTATCATATTTAGGAGTCACAACAAGTGCTTTGAACTTTGATGGTGTGGGAAAATCCAGAATTGCCTGGACAAAAGGTGTCCCTTGGACAAAAGTTCTTTATAGAGGATTCTTGGCCTTAGCCATTTCCCCTAATCTATCCTCCAACCGCTGAATAGATCCTTTCCATGCATCATTTCCCTCATCGGGCCTGTTGGTTCGAGCAACTGATTGTGTTGAGTTCACCTCCTGGGATCTATCTTGTCGAGCAACTGGTTGTGATTGGGAAGAACCCTCTCTTAGATCAAATGGTCATCGAAAGTTTCTCGACAGAGCCTTAAGAGGACTTTTATTCTTCCTAGGGCCCAATCGATCAAAAGGAGAGATCTTACTTAGTCTTTCTAATGCACTAATCCTTTCTCAAGAGAGAGTGATGTTTCGTTCAGTATCTGGGGCTCGTACTGATGAAGTTCGACCCGGTTGGTATGAAAAATCATCATATTTCTCAGTGCGATATGAATCGCTTTGCCTAATGCATGAAGAAAGTAAACGAGCGTTTCTTTGAACACTCCGTTGTCCTGAATGGGTTGACGCTCCAACCTAGATAGTTTGCATGAGTTGTCGCATAGTTTCTTGCATGGCTGTCTGGCCTTGAGCCAAACTGGCCATAATTCTAGATAGATCTTAGACATTTGGAGGAGCAGATGGATTTGGGGGGTTTCCAGCGTTTCGATTGCTGGATTCAGGATTGTCAGCCATTGATAATGAATTATTTTTGGTGAAAAATGATAATTACAGTCATTTTCCCACAGACGGCGCCAATCTGTTGATGTAAAAAATTAGATTATATCTAATTATTCAATCACAGATAAAATAAATAAGACCAAAGAATTTTTAAAGTGGTTCAGCCTTAAAAGAATGGCCTACGTCCACTGTTTTTGTTATTGCTGACTGTTTGTTTGGAATTCTCGAGGTAGGGTTTTTCTCAAGAAATTCCGGTCCCTTACAATGAGGATGATACAATGTATTTATAGCCCTGAGGCTGTACATGTGAAAGGATAATACATAGCTGTCCAATAAGCGTATACATCTGTATGATAATAACCAGCATTTAAAGCGCATTTAATCCTCTTAATTGTCTGGTAATAAATGCTCTGATCGAGGTGCAGCTCGGACCGCCTAAGCTGCTTGGACCACCTAAGTATCTCGGTATCCATGAGTTTCTTGGTGTAATAAAGTTCCTCGGAGAGTACCTACTGCTCGGAGTATTTGAGCTGGTCGGGGAAGTTGAGTTCCTAGAAGTCAAGGGGTTGTTCAGAAATGTTGGTTAGTGCCATGCAGATTGACACGTGTCTTCACTTAATTGAGCCATGTCAGCAGACTAAATTTGGTATCAACAAATATTATGAATAATTTTAAACACCAATTGATTTACACGTTTGTGGGATGTAGGGAAGTCTTCAATCTTGGAGTCGTTTTGTCGTAATGGTGTGTGAAGGTTTGTAATGGGATATGCCAAATGTGCCAAAGTGTCAAATAAAATAAATACTTAACCTAAGCTAAACTCTCTGGCCTTATAAATCTCCCCCTTTATCTAATTTGATACAAAGCTTAACCGAACCCAAATTACAAACTATTCCCAAAAAATTCTAATACCCTTCCTAAACCCTAGAAATGGAATGACAAAGATAAATAACCTTTTGCTTCGATCTCCAATTGTTCTTATTGATCTTCTCATCAATGACCAAGGGAACCTACACAAATGAATCAAAGACAAATACACATGATTCATGTAGTTTGAAATAAACAAAAACACATAAATCTCAAAAATCAATCTTCCCCTTAATTTATTACCCCCCTTTTCTCCATGTAAGGATAAATTTCCAAATAGTGTCAATTTATATGTATTGGCATTCTTCCGAAAGAAAAACAATTTGAGTCATAGGATAGATTTTACTTCCCACGATTCCCATTAAGTCCCTGACGTTGTATTGAAGACATAGCGGCCAAACTGTCAAGATAGATCATGTCGTAGTTTTAGTGCACCTTTCAAGTCTTCACTTTGGGTTTTTAAGATTCTCTCAAGTATGGATACATATTATTTTATGAATACTCGGTTAATATTTTCTAAGGATGTTATTTTATTTAAATAATAAATTCTTTTTAGAATGAATTTTGAAAGTTATTTCATGTTTAGAGTCGTATGAAACACTTTCGTGTGTTTGTGTGGTTCAAATAACTTTAGTAGTCGTTCAAATGACATCATGCTGTTGTTCAAACAATATGGCATTCTCATTCTAATGAGCTTCTCATATCATTCGAACGACTGGTTGATTTCATTCTAACGATGCACTGCCTCAAAGTTTTTATTTAAGGCATTTTTTTCCTAAAAAAGGTGTGGAGAATATACATAACATAACATAACATAACATAACATAACATAACATAACATAACATAACCCATACATTTTCTACATTTGTTTACCAAAGGTTTCCAAATCTAAAAAATCCATTATGTTTACAATATCTGAGTTTTACATAACCAAATGTTATAGAGATCTTGTATTTGTACCATTGTTTCATTCTTCATCACTCCAAGAACTTGTTTCGTTCGGTGGACTCTGTACTTATCAATTGATGATTGTTGGTTGTATTAGTCGATATTGATATACTTGTGGACTCGTGTGTTATGGACCTTACATAGGTGGACTCCTGTGTTGCTCTGTGGAGGTGTAGTTGAAGAGAAAAAGAGGCATCAAAACTTATGAGGATCGAATCGTTGAGTAAGACTGCAATCTTCCTGTGTAAAACCATATCATAGTGATTATCTAGCCTGGGTCGTTCTAGGGTTTTTTTCCTGTTGTGGTTTCCTCATACATCGGCATGTTTTGTAAGCATTCTTCACTTTATCTTGCTTATATCACTAGATGCATGTTTAGGGCTGAGAAGATAAAATTAGTTCAATTAGTTTGTTTCACAAAATTAGTGCTTGATAAAATTGGAAAAAGGTTTTGAAAAGAAAAATTATTTTCACCTAAAGGACACACGTAGAGGGACCATCATGTTTACAAATTGGTATGAGATGTAGAAATGTTATGTCATTGTGTGAGTGATCCCACGTGTCTTTAAGTATGAATTTTGGTATTTATGAAGGTTCTAGAACACTTATTTTTTATGGTTCCAATTATTCTTCTTAGAATATGTGTATAAATAGTGCACCTAAGGCCATAAATGAGCGTGTTTTGTTAGCGGTAGAAAAAAGGTGGACACCACCAGTCATGAGAGAGGGTTAGGCCACATGTTTAAAACCTATCGAGTCATTGATTGATTCCGGACACAGACTTGCACATTACAATTCCAAAGGTTTAAATACTATCTCCTTGTCTATTACCCCGAAAGAGTATAATCGTATTATGATGTGTGAAACGTCGAAAGAGGCTTGGGATGTCCTTTCACTTACTCACTAGGGAACTAGCACAATTATGGCGTCCAAACTTCAATACCTCACTACCCAATTTGAGACAATTAAGATATTAGAGAGTGATACGTTTGATGAGTTTTACGCTAGGTTGTCCAATATTGTCAAATCATCATTTAACTTGGGAGAGAAAATACCCAACAAACGAGTCATAAAGATAATCTTAAGGTCCTTACCTAGTAGATTTGATTAAAAGGTGACCATTTTGAACTCTTTGGGTTTACATGACTCAATGAAACTAGAAGAGATTGTAGCTGACCTACAAACTTATGAGATTGACATGTTTACCTCCAAGTAAGTGTCAAAGAAAGAAAAGGGCATTGCTTTGAAATATCGGAAGGAGGAAATACAAGTTTTAGAGGATGATGAATTTAACACTGATTTCAAAGATGCGACTTTGTTGGGAAAGAAGTTCAAAAAGTTTCTTAACTTCCAAAAGCAAACGAAAGCTGCCAAAAGACTTGAGAAATTTAAGAACAACAAGGAAGATCACGTCCCTAAGAATCTAAGTGAGAATGATAAGAGGGATGAGTCAAATAGGTATTTTGTTTGTGACGGTTATGTCCATATGGCAATGGAATTCCCCACTAGACTTCAAAAAAAGGAGGGCAATAAACTGATTGCATATGCCACCCTTAGTACTAATGAACCAGAAGAGGGAGAGGATACCCCCAATGAGTACAACTACACCATGTTTTGTAACACCCCGCCTAATTAAATATCGGGTGATTAGTCCTTTATTAAATTAAAATCAAGGTGAACGGTTGGTTCATTCTTAGCATCACTACCACAAATAAATATTTACAATTTAAACACCCTAAATAATTAAGCTAAGTGTCAAAACAATTTAAAGTCCTTATTTATTTAATTCCGTTATAAAAATCTTTTAAGCATAAACAAATTTGAATAATGAAAATGATAAAGATATCAATCATCCAACAAACCATTCCAACTAGATTACTCAAATTTGAAATAAATAGCCACAACCATAGACACTGTAATATATATAAAACCATCCCAAACGAAAACTAAATACAGAAATGATAGAAGTATGTGCAATCCCTATCAAGTATAAACAAGATTCTGGAAATGGGCGACACAGGCCCTAACTAAAATACCTAAACAGAAGTCTGAGGAACCAAAGGAGGAATCGTCTACTGCAATGACCTGCAACTCCCACACAAGTTGCACCACGTCCAGTCAAATGATTCTGCACCAGACGCCCCGGTGGCTGAGCACCTGTATTAAATACATATATATATATATACAAGAGATAGAAAATAACAGAGAACGGGTCAGAGCCCGAGAGTAAAAAAGTTATAAAAATAGTTTAGCAAGTATTTAAAATGTTTACTGGCTACTGTAACAACCATGTTAGTTGCGACACTCTCTTGAGAATTCTCACCTCCCATCTAGTGTGCACGCCTACCGTACTTCTACTCTCATAAGTCTATGTAACTTATTCTCCATAAAGTTTTATCTCGAGAAGTAATAAGGTTATGATATTTATTTTAGAGAATCAATCTCTTCATGATTACTTACGTTTATTAGAATATCTCAGTACTGTTACAAAGTTCCCGAACATTTATCGTAAAGTTTGGAGCATTTATTCAATACTTAACTACTTATATGCATAGAATAAATATTCCATATATATATATATATATATATTAGTCACTCACATAGTATATATACTATCGGCACCCCACATAAAATCTATGGTGCTAGCATACTCTGCTATCAAGCCCCTGTATCACTCGTACTAAGGGAAATACTAGTTCATAATCACTCTCAAACTGTATTAACACAATGCACACAAAAATGGAGACTAAGCATAGTTCCAAGTCACTAAGAGGTCAGCACATACCCTCACGTCTCTTAGGACCGTCTGACTATCATTCTCAGATAACATGTACCAAGGAATCCTATGTTCAAGGGTCCAAGTCAATATCCCTCATAAAGGTCCCATCGAGATAAGACTATCCCGGCGTGGCAACCTCCGTGATAGCAAGTAGTGCGGGTATGATTATACACAAGAATAATATAAATATATACACATGAACTCGGTCATATATATAAATATTCTCATTTCTCTGATTAGGTTCACCCACAACCCAACAATATTAATTATTAACCGTACTTAGTACCATTTTACCCAATTGCCTCGCATAAAGGATTCATCTCTTTTAGTCTTAATTATAATCGTTGCATACTTATTTATCATCTCTAGAAGTATTCTCTCTTACTAAATATAATTTCAGTAAGTAGAACCTCTCTAACCTTCTGGCCTAAATTTCTCATGAGTCTCTAAATTCTTTAGTGAACGTACGTACAATTTCTAATGTGTGACTAAACCCCCTGTTAACCCACAACTTCATCCCATATTAAATTTCACTCAACAGAGTCTACTTAGACCCTACTGGTCCTCTTCATGACCCATTATACTATTCAAATGATATTCAAGGGTTCCCACATATTTTATAAGGATTAAACAAAAAGGGGAAAAATATACAGTTTTCCAAGAGGGTCGATCGATCGAGGAAAGGGGTTGATCGATCAATCAGTAGATCGATTGATACTCTTGGGTCGATCGATCGATCAAGCATTTATTTCAAATTCTGCCATTGTTAACTACGGGTTTTCTTCTCCAACCTCAACCAAAACTCCATTAACGCTCCCCAAACTCTCAAACAACATTACTACTGTCACATATACCTATCTACATGATTTCCTACATGAAACATGTACAAATTCATCAAAGGTATTGAATTAATGGGGTAAATCATCATAATTATCAAGAACCCTAATTTTTCATAAACTTCCATTCCTCTAATTCTTTTCCAAATTTCTTGATTCTAAACCCATACAATTTCGTGGGTAATCCTCTACATATGATTGAGATTTCCAGAATATATCTATTTCCTCTAAAACATGTGATTTGATTCTCTAAATCATTCAATTCTTCCATGATCTTATTCTAACATGCGTGAAACATTAACTAAAAGAAAAGCAATATAGGTACTTGCCTGGGATTCGAATGTCTGATTTGTTGGTGATAAGGATATGGCTGCGTTCCTCGTCTTACGATCTATGCCCCGACTATGTTAATCTTGAAAGAGGTGCTACGATTTGTGATCAATGCTTGAAAGATTCTATACATTTCTTCTCTAATGGTCGTTTTATGTTTATGTGATTGTTAAACCTAAAAACTAACCTCTAATAGCTGATATAACTTAGGAAAATTCGTGGGTTTGATTAACCCAAAATATAAAATGACTATAATACCCTCTCGGGATGCCAGTTAGGACTAAAAATGCCTCGAGACCCAAACTAAACCCCCGGGTACACTTTTCTAACTTTTCAACCCTTCCGGACACGTTGGCGCACACAAAACGACTATATGGGCAACTTATAATTTATTCACTATTATAAACTAATATAGTCCCGACACGACATAGGCGCGTCCCGACCTAATTTCCATAATTGTCATATTATTCACTCGTGACAATATTAATAAAATAAATCTCATATATTACTTTAATCATCAAGTAATATTCAACAAATTCCCAATAATTACTAACTCTCGTCATGCTAGTAATTATGTAAAATAAAATTCTGGATTAATATTAAATTAATAACTCAATTAAATTTAATAAATCCCCAATTTTAAAAGCCATAAAAATACGGGGTATTACATACTTCCCCCCTTATAATGGAATTTCGTCCCGAAATTCGGAAAATAAGGTATACCTGGTAAAATAGATTACTTTATCAATACTAAAAACTGACTTCAGGGTACGTCGAATTACTATAGCCCCTCGCCTCACAGTAAACTTATTTAACACTCTTAATACTATCAATTATAGAGTCACACCTTAATAACGGCACTTCACATTGTGCTCATATTTGTTCCTATTCGAATAAGACGAGTCTACACATCATTAAACCCCATTGTCTCAATATTATTGGGAGGCTGGACCTCACTACGTATAAATTACTGGTATTTATCTAAACACAAAACTCCAATTTTAAGAGAAACCATGCGAACATTTGACCACTCTTGTCAGTTCTTCGAATCTCGATTTTTGGCGACGTAACTCTCACGACAGTCAAAATTCACCTAAAAAGTCATGGTAATTCTTCCATAGTCATCTGACTCTAACTCGGTGGATCAAAAATTCTGATTATCCACTCACCTCTAAACAACTAGAGGGAGAATAGTTAAGGTTTTTCCACACAAAATCTCAATAAGTAGTTTGTCCACAATAAACAGGTGCGAGTGCTTCCGAGAAACTCTATTGTAATATACTTCACTTGCTAGCTACATCCATTGTGGAAATGAAATGATCACTATGAATCCAAAATTACTTTCACGTGGCTCCACTAATCGTTAATCACCTCGCCTACTCCCCGGCTAAGGGTGATACAACCTACTCAAAATGAAACTTTATCCCCACTGCTTCCTAAAATCCTGGTTTGAAGGTGGGGTTCAATGGCCCCATTCTAGTTTAGAGCAATACCGGGAATAACCACTTATCGGTGCGATTTTTATTTTCAAAGAAAGATTGGGGCATACTATCTAATAGTGTATACCACCCAAAATAATAATAATTACTTTATTTTAGGTCAACTTGTTCCACACATTCTCAGGAACTCGTGATCTTATCTTGAAGTTAGCACCCCATCCAAGAAATTTACCAAATTACTCTCTTCCATTTTAGAAATCGTAGGCTTGCTAGAAAATTCCCTGGTTGATCCTCTTGTTCTAACCGGTTTCTATCTATGAGTGGTGTCCGCGGAGACTACTTGCTATATCCCGCTCAACATCGACCTCTACTTGTAATGACTCATATTAAGTGACACTTAATACTCCCCTTCTTTCTTCAGCGTATAACGAAAGTTTTGACCCATGCACTTTTATCCACGATGTGCACTTCTGAACCTTTATACATTAGTAACATCATCATTCAACCTACGCGCAAGTTGCTTTCAAAACTTGACTAAGTAAAACTTCGCTCCGAGTGTTTTCCATAATAGTTCAATTTTATCCTTATCGAGGAATACCCTTAAATGGCTTCCTATAGCCTTCCAACTAAATTCATGTGTGCTACTCTGATCGCATAGGTATATATTGATTATCATCCTTCACACCACGCTTGATCCACTCTACCAGTTCCACTTCATTATGTTATTCTCACAAACATATATTCCGTGCGTCTATTCCCATGTCCCTTCAACTCGGATGATTCAAGCAACAGCTAACCAGGATGCCCACACACCCTATAAATCGTTCATACTGGTGTAAGCATCACCTACGCTTCACACATAACACCCAATTCTTTATTTCCCTTATGCTCACAACGTGATTACAACACTTGTGTACTCTCAATCACCCTAGAAATTTAAATTTTTAAGTTCTCCTTAACATCGTTCCACCCTTCAACTCGTGGTGATAAAATAAAGCTTTCAATGTTTCCTTACCACACAACCGGCTCCACTAGCCTTAAATCTTCACTTAACTCTAACGTAGAGTCATAATTATCGACTCCTATGGCGACCTAGGTACTGGACTCATGGACTAATGGTCAAACAACTCTCTACTTTCAACCTTACGCTAAGTTCCATGCGTGGGATGTCTCGCAAAGAAAAATCCAAACAAGGAACCCACCCAATACACTACTACCTAACATTGTAGTTTATCAAAATCCATTGGGTCCTCCATCCATAACCTGTACCCCTCTATTCCACCTCTTGATAGAAAATCTACCTCTCCTCCCGCAATTGTACTAAAATAAAGAACTTTTCACTTATTTCACTATCGCTAAGAATTGGTGGTAATCACATTCCATAAACTTCGTACGTATACAATCGGGACTCTCGAAATTCAATTCCCAAACAAATGAATATAAGTCTCAACTTCCATATTTATAAAGGATAAATATAACAATGCGCTCCTCCTATCACTAAGTCCTGAGCGCTAAACATAATGATGAGTGAAATCTTTTCGCTCAATGGTAAACCCAATACAAACTGAATCATAATAACAAAGTCCCTAAACACCCCGGGATTAAAAATTTTGGTACCACTATACCCTTCGAAGTCTATATAATATATAATATGAGTGCGAGCCCGACCCTCTCGCAGGTGAGGTTTTTCTATAGCAAAATATGTTACACTATCGTTTTAACCATTTTATAAAGCCATAATCAGTATAACAGCATACTCGCATATCACATCACTAAAACGAGTAGTCTCAATAAAGTATATATCACAAACAATGCACCCATTTATCCTACACAGATAACACTAAAGACAACCCCGCTAGACCGGGAAAAACATACACATAATAATAACGTTGTTGATATACGCCCTAAATTTGTCTCACATGCAAATCTCTCAATAATCAAAATGTAGTGACTCCCTCGTGTCACACAAAAATACGCCTCATCCTCTGAGAATATAACTCATACTTGCACCTTGCCAATTGCCCTAGCTACTCAAATGGTTTTCGGACGTAACACGCCAGTCCGAACAAAAAAAAACTACTTTAATTGTTGTCCTTTACTAGGCACCATGTTCTTGTCCCCTTTACTCTCTTTGGGAAAAAATTAATGCATGTGGTTTTTCTCTCCACAAAATACTTTTATGCATAATCCACTTACCACTGGTCATACTGACCATTTTAGGGTTGTTCTTCTCTTGGACTTTGGTAGGCCCGATTCCTGATGACTACCCCCGTTGTTCCCTTGGCTTTGTTGGCCTAAAGGAACATACTACTAGCATTAATATCCCTTACTAAATTCACCATCACTTGGTAAGAATTCAGTTATCCAAATCATTTAAATGGGTCCTCTGATGGATCTCCCCCTTGTGGTGTTTTACTAACACCGTTTTGCCCAGTCTTATTCTCTGACTAAATTCTTTGATTCTTTTAGCCTCCCACATAAAGGCGTTAACATCTCTATGAACAATGCGTGACCTTGCCACCATATGGATGGACTGTGTAGTAGAATT
This sequence comes from Sambucus nigra, assembly GCA_949130495.1. Classification (NCBI taxonomy): domain Eukaryota; kingdom Viridiplantae; phylum Streptophyta; class Magnoliopsida; order Dipsacales; family Adoxaceae; genus Sambucus; species Sambucus nigra. The sequence continues at coordinate 314,535,309 of OX422215.1, read as the reverse complement.
CTCTTTTAAGTGTTGTCATCTTTTCTTACGAGTCTATTTCCCTCTTGATATCCTCTTTTCTATTTGTATCTACATCTTCTGTCACGGGACTCGCTAAATAATTAAATTCATTTTCACACATGGACCTCTGTCCAGCCCTCCCGTGATCGGTTCAGAACAGCGTTCACATCTTATTCTAAACAACTGATGAAGGAACGTATAGTTAAACTGTACCTAAGGTCCTTCAATTGACGCAACATTTCACTATAAAATGTGGTGGTTGACCCCCACTATTATAACTTTGCTCCGATGAGTCAAGAAAAATTTTAACCCAAATTTTCACTTCCAGTTAACCACACTCCACCATATGCCCAAGCCTTTGAATATATTACCTTCATTGGTTAATACACACAATTCCCGCATTTCTAGAACTTCCACTGATGACTCTCCTCAATTTTTCCATCTGACCCTCTCCCAAGCGTATCACATTGGGTGAGTCTCATTTGGCATCACTTTAGACTATAGCATCACTTGGAGATCATATGTTGTACCCTAACCGTCTTTATAGTCCTAGCTTCTCATGACATAATAGGGGTGACTTCTACTACGGTCATCATCCTCGAATATACTCTACATCCTCAATTAAGCCATCCCTCCTGCTACTCGCCCAACGGGACTTATCTGCCATACTTCATTGTTCGAACACGTCCGAACACAAATAAGATTCACTAATATATACGTGATAGCAGGAGAATTAAATCACACCAAAGAAATCAATAATCCTAAACATAGGGCTCTATATCAAACAAAGCTACGCTGGAAGCATAATAAGCCGCACAGATCCTAAAAGACACTAGAACTTGATTCTCTGATACCACCTATGACACCCCCGCCTAATTAAATACCAGGTGATCAGTCCTTTATTGAATTAAAATCAAGGTGAACGATTGGTTAATTCTTAGCATCACTGCCGCAAAATAAATATTTTCAATTTAAACACCCTAAATAATTAAGCTAAGTGTCAAAAAAAATTAAAGTCCTTATTTATTTAATTCCGTTATAAAAATATTTTAAGCATAAACAAATTTGAATAATGAAAATGATAAATATATCAATCATCCAATGAACCATTCCAACTAGATTACTCAAATTTGAAATAAATAGCCACAACCACTACACTGTAATATATAAAACAATCCCAAACGAAAACCAAATACAGAAATGATAGAAGTATGTGCAATCCCTATCAAGTCTAAACAAGAGTCTGAAGATGGGTGACACATGACCTAACTAAAAGAACTAAACAGAAGTCTGAGGAACCAAAGGGGGAAGCGTCTACTGGAATGACCTGTAACTCCCACACAAGCTGTAGCACGTCCAGCCAAATGATTCTGCACCTGACGCCCCTGTGACTGAGCACCTGTAATATGTACATATATATATATATATACAAGAGAGAGAAAATGGAATAGAACTGGTCAGAGCCAGAGTGTAAAACAATTTTAAAAATGGTTTAGCAAGTATTTAAAATTCTTACCGACTACTGTAACAACCATGTTAGTATGCGATACTCTCTTGGGAATTCTCACCTCTCATCCAGTGTGCACGCCTACCATACTACTACTCTCATAAGTCTATCTAACTTATTCTCCATGAAGTTTTATCTCGAGAAGTAATAAGGCTATGATATTTAGTTTAGAGAATCAATCTGTTCACGATTACTTACGTTTCTTAGAATATCTCAGTACTATTACAAAGTTCTCGAACACTTATTATAAAGTTTGGAGCATTTATTCAATACTTAGCTACTTATACGCACAGTAGAAAGTTTCCATATATATATATATATATATATATATATATATATATATATATATATATATATATATATATATATATAAGCACCCCACATAAAATCTATGGTGCTAGCATACTCTGCTATCAAGCCCCCGTATCACTCGTACTAAAGGAAATACTGGTTCGGAATCACTCTCGAACTGTATTAACACAATACACACAAAAATGGAGGCGAATCGTAGTTCCAAGTCACTAAGAGGTCAGCACATACCCTCACGTCTCTTAGGACCGTCTGACTATCATTCTCAGATAGCCTGTACAAAGGAATCCGATGTTCAAGGGTCCAAGTCAATATCCCTCATAAAGGTCCCATCAAGATAAGACTGTCCCGGCACGGAAACCTCCGTGATAGCAAGTAGCACGGGTATGATTATACACAAGAATAATATAAATATATACACATGCACTCGGTCATATATATAAATATTCTCATTTTTCCGATTAGGTTCGCCCACGATGCAACAATAATAATTATTAACCGTACTTAGTACCATTTTAGCCAATTGCCTCGCATAAAGGATTCATCTCTTTTATTCTTAATTATAATCGTTGCATACTTACTTCTCATCTCTCGAAGTATTCTCTCTTACTAAATATAATTTCAGTAGGTACACCCTCTCTAGCCTTCTGGTCTAAGTCTTTCACGAGTCATTAAATTCTTTTGTGAACGTACGTATAATTTCCAACGTGTGACTAAACCCCCCGTTAACCCACAATTTCATCCCATATTAAATTTCACTCAAAGGAGTCTACTTAGACCCTACAGGTCCTTTTCATGACCCATTATACTATTTAAATGATATTCAAGGGTTCCAAATTATTTTATACGGATTAAACAAAAATCGAAAAAAAATACAGTTTTCCAGGAGGGGTCGGTCGATCGAGGAAAGGGGTCGATCGATTGATCAGTCAATCGATCGATACTTTTGGGTCGATCAATCTATCAAGTAGTTATTCTAAATTCTGCCATTGTTAACTACGGGTTTTCTTCTCCAACCTCAACCAAAACTCCATTAATGATTCCCTAACTCCCAAACAACATTATTATTTGTCACATATACCTATCTACATGATTTCCTATGTGAAACATGTACAAATTCATCAAAGGTATTGAATTAATGGGGTAAACCATCATAATCATCAAGAACCCTAATTTTTCATAAACTTCCATTCTTCTAATTCTTTTCCTAATTTCTTGCTTCTAAACCCATACAATTTCGTGGGTAATCCTCTACATATGATTGAGATTTCGAGAATGTATGTATTTCCTCTAAAATATGTGATTTAATTCTCTAAATCATTAAATTCTTCCATGAAACATGTGTTTAACAATCCTATTCTAACATGGGTGAAACATTAACTAAAAGAAAAACAAGATAGATACTTTCCTGGGATTCGAATGTCTGATTTGTTGGTGATAAGGATATGGATGCGTTCCTCATCTTACGATCTATGCCGCGGCGGTGTTAATCTTGAAAGAGGTGCTACGGTTTTTTATTAATGCTTGAAAAGCTCTCTACCTGTCTTCTCTAATGGTCGTTCTAAGTTTATGTGGTTGTTACCCTAAAATCTAACCTCTAATAGCTGATATAACTTAGGAATATTCGTGGGTTTAATTTCCCAAAAATTCAAAATGACTATTATACTCTCCCGGGATGCCAATTAGGCCTAAAAATGCCCTGAGACCCAAATTAAACCGCTGGGTACACTTTTCTGACTATATAGACCCTTCCGGACATGTTGGCACACTCTAAACGACCATACAGGCGACTTATAATTTATTCACTTTTATAATACTAATATAGTCCCGACACGACACAGGCGCGTCCCGACTTAATTTCCATAATTGTCATATTATTCACTCGTGACAATATTAATAAAATAAATCTCATCTATTACTTCACTCATCTAGTAATATTCAACAAATTCCCAATAATTACTAACTCTCGTCACGCTAGTAATTATTTAAAGTAGAATTCCGAATTAATATTAAATTAATAGCTCACTTAAATTTAATAAATCCCCAATTTTAAAAGCCATAAAAATACGGGGTATTACATGTTCATGGTTTGTTATGTGAGCATCGCTGATATATCTTCTTATGAAGATTCTTATGTAAATGACACTTCCAAGGCAATAGTTTGTGAGTCCCAAGTGAGTGAGGGTAAAGAGAGTGAGGATGAGGAGGAAAGTGAGTTGCAAGTGGCCTTTCATGAATTGTATGAGGAAATAATGAAGGTGAATAAGGAAAATTCGAAGTTTCATGCTAAGTTCAAATAATGTGCCATAGAAAATAATGATGCATTGATTAGGGATCTTAGGGCACGGGAGAGGACTCTTTGGGAGAAACTAGAGTACGTTGGGGTGAGGGAGATAGTCTTCGTGGTTTGATGGAAGCTTTGAAGAAGAATATTCTAGAGTTTGTGGAGTCTAGGAATTTTCTCGAGTCTAGGATTAGTGATCTTGATGAGATATTGAGAGATTCGAGTAAGGTTAAGGTTGATTTGGGGGAAAGGTCAAAAACGTTGGATAGGATGTTAGGCACCGTCCAAATCAAGGATGATAGGTATGGTATAGGCTTAAATGATTGTATTTCTTGCATTCCCAAAGCCAATACCAATCGTGTGAGAGAGCTAACTCGGGACCCTAGAAGAGGTCCACACTTAGGTAACATTCCTCACCATGATTACACTTGCACGCATTACAGTAGGAAGGGATTAGACGTTATTGTTATGACCTTAAAAATGCTTCTAGGAAGTTTAAGAATAGAGTTGTTACGGTTCCCAAAAACCCCTTGCGTCGTTATACACCTACTTGGGTTAGGAAATCGAACATAGAGGCTTTAGGAATTAAACTTCACGACTCTCGTTTGCTTTCACATGATACTTCTCATGATATTTCTTACGGATGATTGTGTTGGCATATTTGTCATACTCAGTTTCACTTTCTGATATATTCTTTCTAGTGTTATGACATGCCTATCGTTTTGTATTATATTGTTTTCCTTTTATTTATGTCTTATTGGAAAAATATAAGAAGATTTTTGATTTCATATATTTTTGAAAAATACAAAAAGATTTTATTTTGGGGTCAAAACTATTTTTTGAAAAACACAAAAAGATTTTTTTTATTTTTTTGTGTTGTGAGTTTACACTTGATATGGCATATTGGTGTGCTTGGACCCCCATCATTTCATCTTTCCATGTGGCGAGTACATTTGGTCATAGTTTTGGGTACAAAGATTGATCTTAACCATTGGTTTTAATGGGGTTGTTTCTAAGTTGACTTAAATTTAGATTCGACTATGTATATGCCATTGCACGAAAGCACGAACTTATTTGAATGTTTAACTTCTCATGCATATTTGAATTTGGTGAGATGTTCTCCTCTAAAATTTATTATCTATGCGCACAATAGACTTGTGAGGATTTGCGCATGTAAGAACCGTTGCCCTTGAGGATTTATATTGCATATTAAAAAAATGATGAGTGTGTGCGAGAAGGGGCTGCGAGAGGCATGTGAACTCGTTGTGAAAGCCACCATTTAAAAGAGACAAAGAAAAAATAAAGGCAATAAAAAGAAAGGTATTATAAAAACGGGACCAATAGGAAATTTATTAAAAAGAGAAATAGATCTTCAAAAGAAAAATGCATAAGAAATAATTATCAATTAGGAGGGATGGGTTTGCACAAATAAGTCCTACTTAAAAAAGGTTGTGTCATGATGCTATTATTTGTAAAATCGTCAAAAATTCTAAACTTGTTTGTGTGATATTTATTTCATTAATTAAGTTCATACTTTAATTATTACATATGGATAAAACATAGTTTGATGATATTTAGCGGTCAATTAGAGATTCTTGAATGTATCTTTATGTTCGGATTATGATTTATGTGTGTTAGTTACACCCGTTCATTCCATTCCATATTTGAGCACATTGATACTATGTCAATGCGTAACTCACATGTTCATTTTTGAGTCTATTTTGCTATTTTTTTCGTACTGTCAGATGGTTTTGTCAGAAATTCTTTTCACTGGGCATCTTATACATTGTTTTTGTGCTAGAATTGAGAATTTTTAAGTTATTAGAACGACTTCTACATGTCATTAGAAATACATGTCCACGTCATTAGATAAATGGATCAAATAACGTATCAAACGGGCTAAAGTCGACATACATGTATGGTCATTAGATGGGTCGTTAGAAAGGTGTTTCGAATGAGATGATAATATTTTAGGTCGTTAAAAGCGAGATCTTACATGGTTCAAACGACATCATTATATCGTTTGAACGACCTCTTTGGTTTTTCAGAATTTCGATCTGTTTTAATACCTGCTGGTTATATATTACTCTGATGTTATGATTTGGTACTTATATATTGTTCTGTACAATTCATATCCAATCAATATTAATTATTCATGCTTAATGACTATACTGCATTGTTGTTTGAGTTTTGTTTACTCACATAATTTGATATTGATTATTATTCCATATGACTATTTACTATCTAGTTCATCATGTTTATCTAGATATGCTTCCTGTTATACTCATGCTTGATATTCGTGTATATGTTTATTTTTCTCACTGATTGTCTATTCAAGACAAAAAGTGGGAGAGATTGATATGTGATGTAGGGGAGATTTTGCTAGTATTTTTATATTGGTATAGTATTGATTATATATCATTTGTTCCTCCATACTTCACTTGTTATTTGTTTGTTTCTTGTGTGTAGTGATTCTTTAACGATTCGAGATTTTGTAGCTGCATGATATTCAGATTCAGACAGTTCATGCTCACCGATCATCCTACAGTTCATAGTCCATATCGTGTATTTTAGTTTTAGGTTTATGGGATGGGATTTAGGTCATACGACTTGAAAGCCCAACTTTGGCCATTCACCTTTTTGGTTTTGTCTCGGAATAGCCAAAGGGGGAGATTTGTAAAGAAAAATTTCCAAATAGTATCAATTTGTATGTATTGACATTAGTTCGGAGAAAAACAAATTTGAGTCACAAGATAGATTTTACTTGTCATGATTCATATTAAGTCTATGATGTTGTGTTGAAGACGTAGCGACCAAGCTTCAAATATAGATCATGCCATAGTTTGGTACACATTTCACGTCTTCACTTTGGATTTATGAGATTCTCTCAAGTATGGTTACATATTGGTTTATGACTACTCGGTAAATATTTTCTAAGGATGTTATTTTATTTAAATTAGAGTTTAAATTGTTTTTAAAATTATTTTTTGAGTTTTTTCGTGTTTAGAGTCATATCAAAAACTTCCTTGTGTTTGTGTGGTTCAAACAATTTTAGAAGTCGTTCAAATGACATGGAATTATCGTTCTAATAAGATGCTCATATCATTCGAACGACTGGCTGATTTCGTTATAATGATGCACCACCTCAAAGTTTTTATTTAAGGCGTAATTTTTCTCAAAAAAGGAATGGAGAATATACAGAACATTATAGAACCCACACACTTTCTATATTTGTTTACCAAAGGTTTCCAAAGCTAAAAACATCCTTTGTGTTTACAAGATCCGAGTTTTACATAACCATATGTTGTAGAGATCTTGTGTTTTCATCATTATTTCGTTTTTCATCACTCAAAGAACCTATTTCGTGCGGTAGACTTTGTACTTGCTGATTAACAGTTATCAATAGTATTAGTGGATACCGAGGTATGCGTGGACTCGTGTTATGTGGACTTGATGTAGGTGGACTCATGCATTGCACTGTGGATGAGCGGTTGAAGAGAAGAAGAGGCATCAAGATTTATGGGGATCGAGTCATTGAGTAAGACTGCAGTCTTCCTTTATAAAATCGTATCATAGTGATTGTCTGGTCTGGGACGTCCGAGGTTTTTTCCCGCTGTGGTTTCCTCGTACGTTGGCATGTTTTGTGAGCATTCTTTACTTTATCTTGCTTATATCACTAGATGCATGTTTAGGGTTAAGCAGATAAAATTGGTTTAATTAGTTTGGTTCACAAAATTGTCGCTTAATAAAATTGGGAAAAGTTTTTAAAATAATTTTTTTTCACCTAAAGGGCACAAATAAAGGCACCTTCGCGTTTACACTCCAAAATAGACAAAGGAGTTGAAACTAAACATGACATATAGAGAACATCACAGATAAGTAGTAGATATCATTAAAAAGATATAAAAATAATGAACTTGCAATGATAATCTCAAAGGGTCCACAAACTATTTTTGTAAATTTTAAAAATTTGTAAGTACAAACTTTTACAAATACAAGACACCATGGGGAAGCACAAAAATCACATAATCATGGAAAGGGAATGTGGGGCGCGAACATATTTCATAGGTTAATCAATATAGACAAACATATCACATGTGCACGAAGGATTAGGACACCACTAACGAAAGAACTCAAAGTCTATCTTAGGTGTAAAAATGGTGAACTCATGTGAAACTGACTTAACATAATAAACAAATCATGACCCTGAGTGATTTTCACACTAATGACTCCCAAAACTATGTAATGCTTTTTTTTTAGATTTTTATAGTTTATGAAACCCCATTAACTCCCTCAAAATCTCACATATAGCAATAATACACTAACTTATTAATGCTAATTTGTAGCGAAGCGTCAATGTTCAAACAAAATTGGTCTAGAAATTCTGTTTTTATGTTGCTCTAATTTTTTTAGGCTCTTTTGATTCCAAATAGTATATTTTAATGCAAATACCTTGTCTTTCGTAGCCCCTTTTCATTGCTTAATATTTAATATTATTTAACTGAAAAAATGATTTAAATATGGGTAATGATTCTTACAAGCACAACTTTATATCTCATTTTTCATATTTGGTTCATCTTAAAACAAAATTGAGATGAAAACTCGATGATCGATATGTGACAGGTAAGTGCAATACTCATATAAGCTCGTGGTCGTGTGCATTAAAGGAGGCAAGGAGTCAAACATGTATCAAGTTATCATCAAATCTCATCTTAATAATTCCCCACATTATTAAGCACAGATATGAAATGATGTCATGTCTCAAACCACTACAAAATAGTCACATGGCTATGGAATGAATGGGTGACCCGGTCATCTTTAATATTCATCCATATAAGATGTTAAAAAAATACAAAACTCTTTTTGTCTTTTTCAAAAATTTTATCAAAATATAATCTTTGTGCCATTTTCATTTTTTCTTCAGAATAGAGAAAATCTTTTTGTATTTTTTAAAAAATCTTTAAAAAAACAAAACATTTTTTGGATTCTTCAAAAAATATATCAAAACGAAAATATAAATACAACGGTAGTACACACTAGCATTAGGGAGATAAGATATGAACATGAAAATCATTTTATGCTAGAAAATAAGTCTCAACCTCAATCATTAGGCTCGGGGGAGTTATCCAAATGAGATGACATCCTATGAAATACCTCCGTGAAATTTTGTGAAGTCTTGACTAAATACTGTACTTTCTCTCAAAAACTCTCAAAATCTCTCAAGTGATGTGTGGGAGCATGCAGAGTAACATGTGTGAGAGTGCGTGTGGGAACTCGTGTGTGATCATACCGAGGAACATACGTATAAGACACTCTTCTTAGCTTAAAATAATACACTCTAAGGTGACCTCTTTGTTTGCAATGGGAGAAAACATAAATGGTCTAGGGTCCACCTTTCTCAAAACATCCAGGATGGGATCTTATAGGTGATTTAGGTCAAGGGCCATAAGGATCCAGAGCAAACTCAAAAATCACCTCATGTGCGGCATGGGAAGTGGATGCACGGTCATAACCTATTCCTTTCCTCTTGACATTACCTAAAGCAGGACCGAGGAGCATCTTTCTTACCTTCTTAGATGTGTCCTCTAAAGTCACCTTGACCTCCCAAACACGTTCGATATCGCTCTCGAGATGGGATACATGGGCTTCAAGTCACTCATGAGTCTCCACTAAACATTGAAGATCTATTTTAAGGCTATCCATAGTGTTGGTCAAATTGGTCTTTCTCCGGCGTAAAATGATCAACTGCTCACATAAAGAAGTCTTCACTTTCTTGAATTGACTCACCGACGCTTCACACTCTCTCAAAACTTTCACCTCCTTCTCCAAATCTAACACCCTAAGAGACAAATCTTTATTATCCTTTTTAGTTTTCAAAGTCTCGATGTAAAGATCACCAAACGCCTTTTGGAGATTGCCTTCTCCCTCACTCAAAATTCTCATTTTCACTCTCACTAGAATGACTCGTAACATTATCGAGGCTTTCACATTTTGATACGTACTCATCGGCATGGAACAAACTAGAATGATAACATGACTAGACATGAACGCAACGCATTGTTCATGTGGTGATTCTCCCCCTGAATCAATCGACTCAACGTCACTATTTCTAAGAGTGGCCTTATTTGCAACTTTCTTGATTTTTTTCTTAAGCCTAATGGGACATTCATGTTCTTTGTCCCCTTTACTCTCACATTCATAAGATCTAATATCTTCCTCTTTCTTTTCCTCTCTCGCGCCCTTATTCTTATTTATATTTTTCTCAAAAATATTTTCTTTGGAAGCATTATCTTTGGAAATTTTGAGAATTTTTTAAAAAAAAGAGCAAAGTCATCAACAACAAAATCAACCTCCGATTCGAACTCACTAAATTTCTATTTCTTAGTTTGAGTCTTTTAAGCAATCCCTACTTCCTTAGGTTTGATAGTTTTATGGAACATATCAATCTAATACGTTTAAAGATATCCTATAAGTTCTTCTAACCTAAGAGTGTCTAGGATCCCTAACGAATTAAGTACGGTGACCTTAGGAATAAAGCTGGTAGGGAGTGACCTCAAAATTTTCTTAATAACTCTCGTCTCAGGCATATTGTCACCCAAATTAACACTAGAATTAATTATGTCCGACAAATGTGTATAAAACTCATTAAAACACTTGGACTTTAGCATGGTAATGGCCTTAAATTGGGTTGTCAAATTTTGTAGCTTAGATGTCCTTACAGCATTGGTACCCTCGTGTGTGAGATGGAGAATATCCCAAGCTTCTTTAAATGTAGTTCACGTCATGATGTCGTGAAACTCGTAAGGTGTGATGGATCTATAAATTGAACTTAATCCATGAGAGTTAAAATTACTCCACTTAAATTCATCCTCAGTCCATGAAAAAACATGTTTAAAGCCAACGACATTATCTATAGTGACAGTGGGAGGATTCCACCCTCTTTCACAAACTAACCAGACTCGTTAACTTATGGCTTTTAAGGCTAACCTCATCCTACCTTTCTATAAGCATAGTTAGAACCATCAAATATGGGCATCCAATTATACACATTATCCATTGAAATCATGCATTTTTCAAGATCAATAATTTTTTTTTAAATTAATATCAAAGAAAATTTATTGCGAAAAGGATCACATAGTATTTTTATATAACCGGCTCTGATACCAATTTGAGAGTGCTTGCATATTCTTAATGGAATGATTTATATAGTTAAATGTCCAAACATAAATTCGATTTTATCTTATTGTCCTACGACATTCATCTAAGTGATAAGACAGATAAATAAAATATGCACTCACATGGCAACTAAGGAAAAATCCCTTTTCAGGGGAAAACCTTTTATATCAGCACTTTAGAAATTTTACAAGATAGCCGACTTACAATACTACTTGATAAATCCACTAGTATGATTTACAGTCTTTGAAGAACCTCTAAAGATTACCACTCGTTCCTGAGCAGTCCAGAAGTGGCAGTCCACTCTTGATATCCACCGATCAGCCTTCAATCATGATCCTTTTGGGTTCACAAGTCAGCCTAGAGATGATCTTTCCACAATGAGTATAACTCAACTAAGGTTCAAAACCAATTCATAAAATATATTTGGGGATGTGTTTCTGAATCAAAAGCTGTTTTTTAAACGAAAATGTTGAAATCTTTTATAGCGGATGTGCAAAAGTCGTTTTGGCAAAAGCCCCACAAAATTTGAAAATGAAACAGATATTTATAGGTTGTGCACAAAATTTAACGCGATGGCGCATTTGAACGAAATTGAAGCTCATTCGAATGAGAAAGGCATTTCATATGAATAAAAATAGAGTTCGTTCGAATGAAACTATAGTCTCATTTGAACCAGCTTCTAACGAGCTTCAAACGAATTCAAAAAGAAGGCGCTTGTTGGATGTTCGTTTAATTTAAGATCAAACAATCCTTCTAAAGAAAAGACTACTTCATTCGAACAAGATGCTGATCTCATTTGAACGAGGTTAAAAAAAAATATTTTTAAATTTAAAATTATAGCCTGGGTTTTATATAAAAATAAATATCCCCAAAAAATCTTATGAATAATTTTAAACACTAATTAATTTATACCTTTGTGGGATGTAGGGAAATCTTAAATCTTGGAGTAGATTTGTCGTGACGGTAGTGACGATTTGTAACGGGATACGCCAAATGTGCCTAAGTGGCAAATAAAACAAATACTCAACCTAAGCTAAACTATTTTCCCTCAAATAACATCACTTCTAGACACAACCACCACGACGACCACAACAGGTAGTGTTACCAATTCAGCAATAAACTTTGGTTTGGGAGAGAGCGAGGGAGGAGTTTGCCAAGGGCCACCCACAAGAGTTTGCTAGGAGTACAGATATTATCATAGTGTGCCAATGGAAGAAAGTTGTTCAGAGGCATTTGCGGATTGGTGGAGTGCACAAAAGTGCACAAACAGATGTTAGCTTCATTTAGATTAGTATGAGCAGCCCAAAAATGGCGGGTGTTAGTTTATTAGTCATGAATATTGCATTTAGTACCCTTTATTCTTGCACATTCTAGTATTATCGTGTCCGTGAATTCTTATATTTAAACTCATATAATGGATGACCTTTGTTCTATCTTTTTATATGTTTTGTAAGGTATATTTGATCTTTTGTAGGTAATATGGATGCATAGTGTGAAGTTAGATGCGTTTCGAGAATGTTTTGTTGCAAAATTCAACTTTAAGAGAAATTTGGTCTTTCTAAACTCCTTATTTTGGATGGTATTAAATTATCAACATGTAGATCATCAAATTATCTTCGCATGGCTACTGACATTGCATCATTCTGATCCCGAATGAGGAAGTTATGGCCATTTTCAGAAAGTTTCAACATGTTCTTCTACTTCATAGGTAATTTGGTAATTTCATAATGCACAATTTGGAGGGTTTCAAAACACCATCATGTAGAGAATTAAATTATCTTCGCGTGATCGCGCATCATTCTGAGTCTGTATGAAGATTTTATAACCTTCTTCGTGCGACATGTCAAAATTGGATCGAAGTGAGAAACGGATTGTTAGAGGCAAGGTTTACCGAGTCCTTTTAGAGGTCGACCTAGACTATCAGAAAAATACTCAAATTGTTATTTTTTGGGTTATTTTTCTTTGTTTTGTTGGTAGTTTATTTAGGGGTATAAATAAAAATCTTGTGCTTTTATTTTAGAGATATATATCAGATTATGAGGGATATTTTGAGAGGGTGCTTCTCTCACCTAGGGTTTGATTCCAAAGGGTTTGTAAGTTCACTATTCATCATCTCTCCCACTAATATAAGTTGCCATTATTGTTTTAAGGTATTGTTAATTAATTGTCTTTCTTACTTTCTTGCTTTAATTACATATTTTAATATGCTTTATAGATAAATTAGTTTAGGTTGAGATGATTGAACTCACCATGGATTAAATGGTTTTTTTTTCTTTGGTGATGGATTAGATGACTTTAAATGGGTTAGGATGTTCTTGATTTTACTCCTAGGATATTTAATGGTGTATATCATGTATTCACTGTATTTATGACCTTCCGTGTGTAATTTTTAAGATATTTGTTGAGGCCAAAGTCATAGTAGGATTTTATGAGAATTTAGGGGTGAAAACTCTAGATTTAATTTGCCTTCCCATTTGACCATTTAATTGATGAAATGAAATTTAATCTTAATAAATTTGCCTTCCCATTTGACCATTTATAGTATTAACTCGAGGTGATGGATATTATTCTCAATATTTATTTTTTACTCATTTTTTTAATCTTAGTTTCAATACATGTCTAGATTAACTTTTATTAACCCAATAATCTTTTACACTTTTATTTGAGAAATAATAAATCAATTAAAGTCTATCACTCATTCCTTGTGGATTTAATACCCGTATTCGCCGCTATACTTATAAAGCAAGCGTAGTAAAAGTTAGTTTTTTCTGTATTATTGTGGGAAACCAAACAACAATAGTGTCCTTACACGACCACTCGGTTTCCCCGACAATCAAAATGGCGTTGTTAACGGGGATTTTTTGTTTAAAATTTAATTAATTTCGTATTTCATAATATTTTCTTTCGTTTTATATTCTTTGTTGACTAGTTTTGTAGGACTTCTATAATTGAGCGCCAAGAAATGCTTGAATATTTCAGATGCATATCATTTTGTGAAATTTTCCATCTTCAGCCATTTTTTGGTAAGCATGTCTTATTCTAATGTTTTCATTAATCGCGTTGATAATTCTCAAAATCCCCCTAAACCTAAGATTTTTGGTGAATATTTGCAAAGTAAAAAACTTGAAACATTTAAATTTACTTTGGGTGAGTATTACAAAAGTTAAGTTATGGATTATGGGAATTTTGAGATTATGGGAATTTTGAGAATGATCTTTTTGACAGTGGACCACAAAATCATTGTAATAAGAATGGTGAAACTAATTGCAATAGCTTTCAAATTTTTTATAATAATGAGTTTGATAATAATTTCGAGGATAGTTTTCAAACTTGTCAATTTCAAGAATCCGCACCTCCACCTATGACTTTGCATGAGGGCTTGCGCATTCGTAAAAATGAAAAACTCATTATCAGAAAGCCCTCATTCAAAGTAACTATCCTCAGAATTATTATCAAACTCATTATTATAAAAAATTTGAATGTTATCGCAATTAGTTTCACCATTCTTATTATAATGAAGTTAAAATGGTAGGATGTACCTATTAGGTTGATTTTTTTACTTAGTATCTAGTGTAATTAGTTAAGTTTTTGTTATTTTTTTTTCGTTATGCCTATTGCTAACATATTTTGTAGAATCTTTGGACTTGTAATTTTCAGAGATCGCTCCATTTTGGGTAATATCGTTATTTTCCTCTCTTTAACTTGTTTCTTAATTCACATTGAGGACAATGCAAGGTTTAAGTTGGGGGTGTGGGTTATGCTATCCATTGGTTTTTTTATTTTCATTCATTGACTATATGTTCTTACCAAGCATCCTTTTGTTGTAAAAATTATAAATATTCAAAAAAAATTCTTTTTTCTCTTTTGTTGGGCATTTTGCCTTTGTTTTCGATTATAAATTTCAAATAATTGTTCGATCCAATAGATAATTCAATGATTCATATTCAAGATTTTAGAAGTTATTAGACTTTAGTCCTATAATCATTGATATTATGAAAACCTTCATGAATTAAACTTTAAACCCATGAATACATGCACTTTTCGTGTTTCTTTGATTTGGTTTAAGATTTTATATCTCGGTAATCTTTTATTATATATACTTACACATAATGATCATTATGATTTTCTTTGTTTTTGAGTTTTTATAGATTACTCTCTCCTCCTTGAAAACGTTAAATTCGTTGGTAATCTCATTATTCTTTCATTTGATCGTTCATTAATTGAGTTCACATTTTAAAATATGCTACTTGATCATGATTTTTTAAATTGTTTTGACTCGAGAATTACGTAAATTTTAGGAAAGGATCATAGGCCCTCTTTGTTATTACATCCATATTGACCTTGATCTCACCTTATATGTTTTCCCTCGTTAATCCCTTTGAGCATATATATAACCTTTCATTTCATAACCCAAAATCCCATAACCAACTCCAAATTAGAGTTTTTTAACCATATATACACATTCCGTACATTTGTTTGGAATGATACTTAAGAGTGAAATTTTTTATTGATATGTGGTTGCAATTAAGCATGTGAGATTGTGAAAGAAAAGAAAGAAGTTAAAAAGAATAGAAAAAGAAGAAAACAAAAGAAAGAGAAAGTATTTCCATTTTGTATGTAGTGTTCAATAATCTTTGTCACTTTCCAATGTTACATCCAATGCTTGTGATAAAAATCATATTATAATTTCAAAATCACTGATGATTGTCCATTTTTCCAAGTGTTTATCTCAAAACACCTCTAAATTTATACGTATTTCCTTCATTTCATAACCCGATCCTAGCGTACATTACAACCCTATAAAAGTCTATGTAATCCTAAGGTGAATGTAATTCAAAAGTCTTAATAGTTGCGATAATATGTGAAAATTCATTTAACCTCCTTTAATGAACGCTACCTTTCATTAAGATTACATATTTTTTTATTTTATATGTAGTGTTGTTCGTTAGTCACATGTGTGTGGCCTACTTGCCATTTATATTTACTCTTTATGCCCGCATGTACCGCGTGTGTTACACCCCATTTCATAATGATTTCATTTGTTGAGTGTATACACCGATGATGATTGATTTGATGTTACGATTTAATGCTTATCATGACTAGCCAAATTATACTCTACATAAGCTCACTATTCCTCCCACGCTTTAAGTTTCAATTTGATGAAGTTCATTTTATAATGTTAATAACTAAGGACTTTTGTGTGAGTTCATTCACTATGCTAATAACATGTTGAAATCTTTTTCATTATTATTGATCTTGTCTTATTGGTTGTATGGGCATACTTGTGAGGAATCTTGATGTTTGTGGGTTTCATCCCTAAAAACCCTCACGAGACAACACTCATCCACTAGGGTAACCTAGGAATTTAACGGCTTATTGCATATGCTAAATGCAACCGTGTTCCATATGAAAGTTGTTTTTCATGATTTGTGTGTGTGTGTGTGTGTGTGTGTGTGTGTGTATATATATATATTCTAGTTGGTCTACCTATTTTTCTCATTTCTATTCATCTTTAATGGCAGGGACTAGCAATGTGTAAGTTAGAGGGTGTGATTAGTCATGAATATTGCATTTAGTACCCTTTATTCTTACACATTCTAGTATTCGCGTGTCCGTTAATTCCTATATTTAAGGTCATATATGGGATCCCTTTATTCTATCTGTTTGTGACGTATATCTGAGATTTTTTAGGTGTTATGAATGCATAGAGTGAAGTCGGATACGTTTCGGGAAAGTTTCTTCCCAAAATCCAACTTTAAGGGAAATTTTGTCTTTTTCAAATTCCATAATTTGTATGGTATTAAATTATCTACGCGTGGACACTGACCTAAACCATTCTGATCCCGAATGAGGAAGTTATGGATGTTTTTACAAAGTTTAGGCATGTTCTTCTACTTCAAGGGTAACTTGGTAATTTCATAATGAACAATTTGGAGGTTTCAGAGTACCATCACGTAGAGAATTAAATTATCTTCACATGGATTCTAAACGCGCATCATTCTGAGTCTGTATGAAGATTTTATAACCTTTTTGTGTGACATGTCAAAATTGGATCGAAGTGAGAAAGGAACTGCCTGAGGCAAGGTCGATCGGATCCTTTTAGAGGTCGACCTCGACTAATAGGAAAAGATACAAATTATTATTTTTAGGTTTATTTTGGTTTGTTTTATTGGTAGTTTGTCTAGGGTTATAAATAGAATGTGTTGGATTTTGCTTTAGATATATATATATATATATATAATATTTGGAGGGATATTTTTAGAGGGAGATTCTCTCTCCTAGGGTTTGATTCCAAAGGGTTTGTAAGTTCCCTGTTCATCATCTTCCCCATTAATATAAGTTTCAATTGTTGTTTTCAAGCTTTGTTAATTAGTTTCTTACAAAATTTCTTGCTTTCCTACTTACTTTCTTTAATATGATTTTTAGATAAATTAGTTTAGGATGAAATGATTGAACTCGCCTTGGATTAAATGGTTGCTTTTCCTTAGTGATGGACTAGATGAGTTTAAATGGGCTAGGTTTTTCTTGATTTTACACCTAGGATATTTAACGGTGTATATCATGTATGCACCATATTTACAACCCTGCATGCGTAATTTTTGGGATATTTGTTGATTCTGAAATCATAGTAGGCTTTTATGAGAATTTAGGGGGGTGACAACTCTAGATTTAATTAATTGATGTAATGAGAGTTAATCATGATAAATTTATATTCCCATGTAACCATTTATAATACTTAAATCGAGGCGAGGAATATTATTCTCAATCTATAGTTTTTACTCGTTTTGTTAATCTTAGTTTCAATACATGCCTAGATTAATTAACCCTATCATATTTTACACTTTTATTTGAGAAATAATAAATCAATTAAAGTCTAGCACTCATTCCCCGTGGATTCGATACCCGAACTCGCCACTATACTTATAAAACAAGTTTGGTAAAAGTTTACTTTTTTTGTATTGTAGTGGGAAACCAAACAACGACAGTTTCCTTATATGACCACTTGGTTTCACCCGATAATCATTAGTCATCACACTGGAGGAGTGGGACAGGATGACTATTATTGATTTCTGGGTAAAGTAAGATGGCAAGTACTTGTCACCCACAAAGAGGACAGAGATGGGAAGAGAACTTATGAATCTCAAGTAGGAAAATAGTACCATATCAGAATATGAAGAGGATCTTATTTCACTCTCATTATTTGCCTTGGATGAGGTCACTACAGAGAAGAATAAAATAGAGAGGTTTGCAATGGGGTTAGCCTAGCACATCAGGAAGTACCTCTTGGGGAACCCGAATTTTACCACTTATAAACATATATTTAATGTCTACTTATTATATTGTTAGGATATGTCACCTTATTATATTGTTAGGATCATATGTAATTTCAAAAGAGTAAGGGTGAGAAGAGGTCCAATACAAACACGTCGAGCCATTAGGGCAAGGCAAATAGGAGTAGTAATCAGGTGGTACAACAATTTAAGGGGACCGAACCCAGTTAGGGGTTCATTTTAAAAGTCATTGAGGTTTCAATGATCAAAATAAGCAGGGCCATCAAGGACAATGTCTGCAGTTCCAGCATGGCCATCAGGTTCAGGGATGACAAATGAGAGGCCATCTAGTCCAGTGGCAGTAAGGACATGACCAACAGGCTTAGCAGGGTAAGCGTCAGATTCATGGAGATTGTTACACCTACGGAGAGTCATGACACATAGTGAAGAGGCTCCATTGGAGAAATTGTGGGGCACAGGAGCAAGGGTCAGCGTGGGTAATAGGCACCCCCGAGGTAGCGTTAGCAGTTACCATCACCGCTAGTTGTAATAATGCCAGCACCACCCACCCCACCTCAGGGGGAACAACAATAGTTACAACATGGGCATGTGTATCACGTTTCACCTTGAGAGGCACCAGGGCCAGCACAGGTAGTAGAGGGTATGTTTCCTATCTTTGGACATGTGGGATGCATTTTATTTGATACAGTTGCATCACATTTATTCATTAATACTAGTTTTGATCGGTCATTGAGGATGGTAGACTTATCATCAAACATACTACTTCACATATACTCGCCCGTGGGTAGAGGGGCACTGATACATTCTGTGTGCAGAGATATAGGGGTAAACATTGGGAAACCTAGGTTTTTAGCCTACCTACTTATTTTTAAAATGTAAGAGTATGAAGTCATCCTCGGGATAGATTGGTTAGATACTTATAGAGCTTGTGTGGATTATTTTGGGAGGTCTATTATTTTTGCTATTCCAGGTCAAGAGATGTATTAATTGCGATGTCACGCCCGAAGGGAGGGTCAACCACTCACTTATACTATAATGAGGAAAAGACTTACGAGGCAATCATTGTTTCATTAGACTCTACTTCGATTGTTAGGAAAATTTTCAGATGTGTTTCAGGAGATTTTGAGGTTACCACCGAGTAGAGAGTGAGTTTATGATTGATTTAACTATGAATAGGATACATATTGATCTTATATCATATCACATGTCTCCTGTAGAGATGAGAGAGCTTAGGGATCAGATTTAGCAGCTACCGGGTTAAGGATTTATTCATATGAGTACATTTTCTTGGGTTGCTCTAGTTATGTTCGTGAAGAAGAAGGATGGGTCATTGAGGTTGTGTAATGATTATCGAGAGTTAAATAAGGACACCATATGAAATAATATCGGTTACCCCGCATCAATGACTCCTCCAACCAATTGAGGGGTGTTTCATACTTTTTTAAGATTTATTTGAGATTGGGGTGCCCTCAGTTGAGGATTCGGGATCAGGATGTTTCGAAAATAGCATTTTTGATGAGATATGGGTCTTATTAGTCCAAAGGTATGCCTTTTAGTATAACCAACACACCATCAATGTTTATACACCTGATGAATAGGGTGTTCAAGGACATCTTGGATCAGTTTGTCATATTATTTATAGATGACATATTAATTTATTCTCGGACTACAGACGAGCCCGCTCAACACTTGTGGATAGTCTTATGGACACTAAGAGACTATTATCTCTATGCTAAGTTCAAGAGGTGAGGATTTTGATTAAGGGAGGTTCATTTCTTGGGCCATTCCGTTTTTCAAACATGGATATACGTGGATCCAGGGAAGGTTTCAACGGTGATGGATTGAGGACAACCCGTGATACATATAGAGGTGCGTAGTTTTTTGGGTTTGGACGGGTACTATCATCTATTAATTCAGACGTTCTCAAACATAGTCGGGCCTATGATGAATTTGATGCGGAAAGGCATACCATTTTTTTGGGACGATTCATATAAACATGATTTTGACGAGTTTAAGGTCAACTTGACTTCAACTCCGGTGCTTGCTTTACCTCGTGGGGGGATACACTGTAAGGTTTTTACTAATGCGTTATTGCAAGGAATTAGGGGTGTAATTATGCAGGTGGAGAGTTCTATAGCTTATGCTTCTTGAAAGCTTAAGACTCACAAAAGGGAATTACCCAAACCATAACCTAGAGTTGGCAGCCATAGTGTTTGCAATGCATATTTGGACACATTATCTTTTGGGAGAGAGATTCCATTTATTTACATACCATAAGAGTTTGTAATACTGGTTCACGTAAAGGGAGTTAAATATGAGGAAAAAAATGGCTTGAGTTCCTGAAGGATTATCAGTTTGATATTTGGTATCACCCGGGTAAGGCAAATGTAGTGGCAGATGCCTTGAGCCATAATTTGCTAGTTGAGCTAGCACCAGTGTGGAAGGTAAAGTGGAGTTATCATTGCACAGACGATGAGTTTTCATGCACATTTATAGTAATTCTTACTATCATATTGTGGCCATCCCTGATCCTCCCCAACAGAGAGCGGGCGGGCGCTTGGAGGAAGGATCCTCGGGTCCCGCGCATCCCTCTCGGGAGCGCTTCGGTCGGCGTCGTTTGAGATGTGGTGTAAAATGTAGAAAGATTTAGATTCGCCAGTCTATTTTACTCAAAACAGACAAAAGAAAAAATGGGAAGCCATCCCGAAGGGTGGCATCCGAAGACATACTGGTGCATGTGAAACCAAAATGATTCGAGAAGGGTTCAGAGGCTTAGTTACGAAATGGGAAGGTGTTAGGCACCCATTCCGCCCTTTTGGTCTCTCATGGATATTTGCTATTTTCCTTTATATTTCCCCCCGTGATGTGTGTGCATGTGTATATATATAATGGACGTAGGAATCCTCGACTTGTATCATGGAAAAGATAAAGTGAGTCATCCGTAGGAAGGTATAAAAATAATATTAGAATATAAGATTTACGCGATTACCCCTACGTTGATCGTTATAATGGAACGATAACGCATATGGAGTAATGCGTCATTAAGGGAAAGTATATAGAATATAGGAATATTAGATTTAGAGAAAATAAGAAGTAAAAGAAAAGGTGAGAGAGAGGACTCCAGTCTCGAGTTTTACCCCGAGACGCCTACGTAGCCTATAAAGGCATCAAAGTCCACGTAGTTCGCATACAAAACTAGGGGTGGGGTTTATCCCATAAATCCAAATGGAGGATCTCTTATTTGTATGTGTGTGTGTGTGTGTGTAGAAAAAGGGTTTAGTTGTGAGGAAAGTGTGCGAAAAGTATGAGAATCCCTATTCAGAATTTATGAGCAAACCCTATTTTTCTTATTTTTTGGGGTTTTATTTATATGAAAATAGGAGATGTGCAATAATAATAAATAAAAAAGTATATTAGGATGTGTGAGATGAGATAATAAAAGCGCTAAGTAAGAAAACAAGTTATTGAGAGTTCAAGAGAATTGAAGAGAGAGTTTGAGAAAGTTGGACCTTCTTGAAGATCTTCAGCTTGATCTTGAATGTTAGAGAGCAATCCTTGCACTTGGATGATGATGGAGAGTGGCTAATTCACCAAGCTTGATGAAAAGGGTGATGAAAAGTGGAAGTAAAAAGGGGATTTGGATGTTGAAATCACGTTGCCTTCGAGAGAGGTTTATGGGATTCGTTGGGAGAGATTTCTATCAGATCTGGGCTCCTCCTTGCAAATGATGTGAAGGTCTATTTTTATAGACCCAAGTAAGGGATGATCGGCATATATCTATTCCTGCCTATCGGCAGGTGCCGATAGGCAGGGTCTGGAACCTGCCATTTGGCAGTGCGCTTCAGGCTTTTTCAGAAAATCGGTCGCCGAGGGCAAACCGTTGGTCAGAATCATGCACGGGGCATACCGTTGGAAAGGTAATTTAGAGACCGTCGAAAGTCCTTTGGATTTCTCCCGGGTTCGAGAGTTGACTTTGGGTCAAATATGGCTCGGAAGCATTTGTCAGTCTATTGGACGGGGAATCGCTCGGACGCAAATGGATCGTTCATCCGCATGGTAAGTCCGAATTATGAACGGGGCGGATTGTTGGAAATTTTAGGAGATGTACTTCGACATTCCAAAGAGTTTGACCAAGTTTGGGGTGTTGACTTTGGTCAACCAGGCCCGGGAAGCATTCGGTGACCTCTCGGAGTCAAACGGATCGTTCGTCCGCATGGTAAGTCGGAATCCCACACGGGATGAACCGTTGGAAAGGGTATTCGATTCCCTTTGAATATTCATTCAGCCTCAGATGAGCTGAAGAGTTGACATAGGTCAAATAGAGCCCGAGAGAGCCCGGTGGCCTCTGGGTCAAGTTTCGGACGCAAACGGATCGTTCGTCCGCATGGTAAGTCAGAATTATGCATGGGATGGACCATTAGAATGGATATTTAGTGACCTTTGAAGATTCATTTAGTCTTAATCAAGACGAAGAGTTTGACTTTTAGGTCAAACTGAGCAGGCGAGTGCTCGATGGCCTCTAGGTCAGTACTCGGGACATCACCTGGGTTTACGGTGATGAAGGGAGGTACTAGGGACCTAAGGAAAGTTAGGGGTAACATAATGAGGTGTCTGCAGAGCCCCTCGATGGGTGAGTTTGAAACGAATGATGGCCGTCGAATAGACACCACATGATGCTTTTGAGGGAGTATGATCGATTCACAGGGTTGAGGCCGATTCTGCAGACCTAAGGAGTGTGCTGTGGATGAATGACGATCAGAGGTTTAGGTCAATTTTGAGGACCTAAAGTGGTATTAGGGGGTGACCAATTTTGTGGGTCAAAGCCAAATCTGCGGGCTTAAGTGATGAGGGTGACCGATTATGCGGGTTAAATCCAATTTTGCGGGCTTAGTGTGAAGATTTAATACCCGAGGTCAATTCTGACCTAAAAGTGGTGACGACCGAGGACCGAGGTCAATTCTGACCTAACTCAAGTGACGATCCAAGACCGGGGCCAATTCTGATCCAAGAGTGGTGACGACCGAGGACCGAGGTCAATTCTGATCTAACTCAGGTGACGATCCAAAACCGGGGCCAATTTTGACCCAAGAGTGGTGACGACCGAGGACCGAGGTCAATTCTGACCTAACTCAGGTGAAGATCCAATATCGGGGCCAATTCTGACCCAAGAGTGGTGATGACCGAGGACTG
Organism: Sambucus nigra; assembly: GCA_949130495.1. Classification (NCBI taxonomy): domain Eukaryota; kingdom Viridiplantae; phylum Streptophyta; class Magnoliopsida; order Dipsacales; family Adoxaceae; genus Sambucus; species Sambucus nigra. The sequence goes on along the minus strand of OX422215.1, from coordinate 314,511,551 downwards.
AGGTCAATTCTGACCTAACTTAGGTGATGATCCAAGACCGGGGCTAATTTTGACACAAGAATGGTGATGACCAAGGACCGAGGTCAATTCTAACCTAACTCAGGTGACGATCTAAGACCGGGGCCAATTCTGACCCAAGAGTGGTAACGACCGAGGACCGAGGTCAATTCTGACCTAACTCAGGTGACGATCCAAGATCGGGGCTAATTCTAACCCAAGAGTGATGATGACCGAGGACTGAGGTCATTTCTCACCTAAATCAGATGACGATCCAAGATCGGGGCCAATTCTGACCCAAGAGTGGTGACGATCGAGGACTGAGGTCAATTCTGACCTAACTCAGGTGACGATCCAAGATCGGAGTCAATTCCAACCCAAGAGTGATAATGACTGAGGACTGAAGTCATTTCTGACCTAACTCAGATGAAAATCCAAGAACGGGGCCAATTCTCACCCAAGAGTGGTAACGATCGAGGACCGAGGTCAGTTCTAATCTAACTCAGGTGACGATCCAAGATCGGGGCCAATTCTGACCCAAGAGTGGTGATGACCAAGGATCGAGGTCAATTCTGACCTAACTCAGGTGACGATTCAAGACCGGGGCCCATTCTGACCCAAGAGTGGTGACGACCATGGATCGAGGTCAATTTTGACCTAACTCAGGTGATGATCCAAGACCGGGGCCAATTCTGACCCAAGAGTGGTGACGACTGAGGACTGAGGTCAAATTCTGACCTAACTCATGTGACGATCCAAGACCGGGGGTCAATTCTGATCCAAGAGTGGATAAAGATTGGATTTTGATTCTACTGGAGAAAGGGCTTTGTGATTTTTATCTGAGCTGGGGAGCTGATAGCTGGGGAAGCTTTTAGGAGACCTCGCATGGGGGGAATAACCTATTTTGGGTGCTGTAAGAGAATTCTGCTGGGGAAGTGATCAGGTGATCCTTAGGGATTTTTCGGAGCTTTACCGACAGGAGTTTTCACTTGATTTTTGAGGATTCTGCTAGGGAAGAGGGGTTCCGCTCAAGGGAATGTGAAATTTTCTTAGTAAAAAGGCTTTAAATCCTTCCTGGGATTTTTAGGAATTTTTCGAGGATTTTTCGAGACTTTCTGGTATTTTTTGGGAATTTCTGTACGAAATTTAATGGGGGTGTCGGTCAGCATAGTATGAAGGGTGCCATTCGGTAGTGTCATGAACTTTTGAGCTACCTCGAGAAGGCAAAGGGTCAGTGTCGATCGGTATGGTAGGGGGAGATGTTGATCGACATGGATCTTGGCATCCTATATAAATGGGCGAATCCCCTCATTTTTTCACAGCTTATTTTGCTTTCTCTCTCTCTACGATTCTTCTACAAATATTTATATCATTCCCATCTTCAAGAAATGGCCTCTTTTGTGAGAACTGCAGTCCACCGGGAGTGGTTGATCGTTGATGATTTGGCGAATATGGAGTGGAGGGCTAGGGTGCCTCTTGCTTTGGGGAGTGAGAACTCCTTTGATGCCTTTGAGCCTGTTGCGGATGAGAGGACCTTACCGTGGGATCCATTGCATCATCTCTCTTCGAGAGTGAGTCCCGGTGGTTATGTAAGTAACCCGACCTTTGGCATTCTTCTCTTTTTGGTGATTTTTCTTTCTTTCTTGACCTTTGATGAGATTTTTCTTTTTGCCAGTCTGATATCTCTTTGAAGAACATGCGTGCCTGTGTGACAACGGGGCTCAAGGATGTCTGGGAGCATCTCCCACATGTGGTGTGTTGGATGGTATCATCATTGGGTTTTGGTCAGTTGGCATCTGCACTGAATGAGACGCCTCGTTCGACAGCGGTCCTATGCGCTTTGGGAGAGAGGTGGTGGGACACTACCCACACCTTTCATTTTGGCTTCAGGGAGATGACGGTGACTCCCATAGATGTGCAGCAGCTGCTGGGGATGGATTGTAATGGAGAGAAGATAGACGTGTATCGCTCTTTACGGGTGAGACCGGAGGCAGTGCGTGCGGCACTTAGTGATGTAGGGAGGATAGTTTCTGGGGATTCAATTCGGCTGTCCCTGCTGAAGGATATTCTGCTGAGCAGGGTTATTGATGTAGAGGATGGGCTGCAAGTGAGGAATATGGACCGATTATTCATTCTGCTAGTATTGGTAGGTTTCATGATGGTGTCGAGCAGCGACGTCGTTCATTTGTGGTTTCTTCCGTACTTGAGGATGTTTTCGAACATCCCTTTCTATGATTGGGGGAGTCTGACCTTGGCGACCCTTTACTTTTATCTGGATGCATTCATCCGGTGCTGTCGGTAGAATTTCACTGGGGCCATGTACCTTCTTAAGGTATTCTTCAGTTTGTGCATTTCTTTTCCTGCATTCGCATTTTCCTTTCATGCACTCGCATTTTCCTTTCATGCATTCGCATTTTCCTTATGCATCTCTTTTTGCTTGTGAATTCAGACGTGGTTCTATGAGGTGATTTGGTGTAATACCCCGCTGATTACTTTGAAAGACGACACTGTTGGGGACTTCTATGAATTGTATCGATGGCGTAAGGCCAATCGACAGTCGAAGGGATCTCTCTCCCTGGAGGCGGTGCGTCAGGTCTTGAATGACCTGACCAGTGGTAGGGTAAGACTCTTTCCATTTCAATCTTGGTTTTTGCTCCTTATGTTCTTTTATTGATTTATGCTCGCTCGGATATTTTTAGGTGACCTTTTACCCATGGGGGATAGCCATTCAGGATGCGTGGGAGACCGGGGTGAACGCGCGAATGAGGCGTTTGCTGGCGCGGGAGTTCGTCCATTCCTGGTACCTCGGGGAGAGGGTGGTTCGTCAGATTACTGAGGAGGAGGTGGTGGTGCCACCCGCATAGCCTCCTATGTCTATGAGGCAGGAGCGACTGATGTTGGAGGATGAGAGGATCACGACGATGATCGGCGAGTCCTACTTGCTATACACCGATACGGCTGCACCGTATGACTATATGTATTTTGTGACGAACTGGTTGATGGCGCCCAGCATATATGATGCACTGCCCTTCCCTACGGCCGGTTCGAGTTGGGCGGTGGGATCTTCCCACAACGGCGGTGGTCTGTCGGCATCCACGGTTGCGGCGACCTCGTAGGTCCTTTTGTGCGATTGCACACTCCTTCATATAACATTCGGCGGGCTGATCGGGGGATGGTGCCTATGTTGCACCGTCCTCATGCGATGGATCCGGAGGAGTTGGGTTTGATAGAGGAGGTCCTTCGACCTGCGGTATACCTTTCTGTTCTTCTCTTTCTTTCTTTTATGTTTTGGTCATTTCTGCTTTCATACTGATTTCACCTTTTCTTTCAGCAAGTCCGGGTGTCGACCACTTGGCTCCGGGACATTAAAGACTGGATATCTTCGGCGACTACTCATATTCAGGATGTGGTTCCTATTCCTTCTTGCTTGGTGTCGTCTGCCTCGTCCAGAGAGGACTCTGGCTCAGGTAGTGGCGATGCGTCATCTCGCCATAGGGGTGGAAGCTCATGAGAGAGAGAGAGAGAGAGAGAGAGAGAGAAAAAGAATGTGGGTTCGGGCTGAGTCCTATTTTTTTTTTTTTTTTTAATTCCTGCAAAGATGATGTAACATAGAAAACATTTATATGCAATGCAGTGGAGTTTTTTTTATTATCTTTTATTTAATGATGAATGAATGCATGCACATGCGCTTTTTACTTTGCTGCTGAGACCGTAAAAAGGAATATTTTTGGATTTTTTTGAAAGAAGGTTTTTGATTAAAAAGGGAAATTTTTATAAGGAGAAAAAGGGATTTTGAAATTCTGTTGAGAATATCAATGTATTTTTATTGAGTTTTTTGATTTGACAAAAGAAGAAAAAAGGGAAATTTCTAAAAATGGGGGGGTTGTTGATCGGCAAGCACCCTGACCTGCCTATCGGCATTTCAGTCCAGTCCCATCAATTCAAAGCTTTGAATGGTACCCTCTTCAGCCTTTGGTACCTTGTAGGGTAGGATTCCCTCCGATTTTTACTCGGCCACCATCTCTTAGCCTTGCAAGATGGCTCTCCCTGGTAGCATTGAGTTTGCCAACTACCTCGAAGCCTTAAAAGCTATGTGCTCTTATAATGTCGACTACGATGCTTTCAACATGCGTCGAGTCTCCTTGTGGTGCAATCGGCCTATTAAGTGGAATATGCTGATGGCGGTGGTACAATTCTGGTACCCCGAAGACCATGTATTTCGCTTTTGGTCGGAAGAAGTTTATCCTACCTACGAGGAATTTTCTGCCATACTGGGTGTAAATCCCAGTGTTACTGCGACTTTGCCCGAATTTTCTCGTTCCCCTAGAGATTTGTTGGCCGAGCTTCTTTATATTTCGCCTTCGGCTGCTAGATCATTGGTTGCTAGAGGAGTGATCTCCCTCCCGGCGGTGCTGCGGTCCGTGCATTTGCGGGAAGTAGGTGATGTTGGTTATGCTGGAGCCGTTGTTCTGGGCTTGGTTTCCAAATTGCTGCTGGTGACTGGGGAGGTGTAAGTGGACCCACAACTTGCAGCCATTACTTCGTGGATGTCATACCGTCGCAATCCTACGGTGGTGATATTGGCAGAGACTCTGAATGGCCTGGATGCCTAGAGAGAAGGTCGTTCTAACTTTGTGAGGGGTAGCCCTGTGATGCTGTTCATGAGGTTGTCTAAAAGATTTCGCTTGGTGACTCCTCAAGAGTATCCCTTGTCGGTCGTACCCAACTTCTTTTCACACTACTTCATCAGTGTTGGCATGTATGTTGAGAACTAGGAGAATTAGCTTGTGGAATATGGGGCTCGTGGGTTGTATTGGTCAGTGCCTTGGTGGGGGCAGTTGAAGCCTGTTCTGGAGCTAGGAGGGTATTCATATGTGCGGCTGGTTGGTCTCAAGCAGACCTCTTTTTATTTTCCTTGGCGGCTTTTACGCCAATTTGACTGGGCACAGGTTGTGCCACCTCGGACACTAAATTTCTTTCCGATAGAAAATTTGACTGAGCGCCTGCGTCTATTGCTTAGATCTCTATGGGAAAATCGACGACCGTCGACCCGTCCCTCCCAGCCTGCCGGTAAAGTTTGGCATGTCCCTAAAGACTATATGAAGTGGTTGTGGAGGAAAGTAGTCAGCAAGATGTTGGCAGTGGAGACTGGACAAAGATGGTTCATTTTATCTGACACCATGGAAGGGGGTGTTGTGGTCTTTTCAAAAATGGTTAAGCCTCATCGATCCATGGAATGTTTACGGCACTCTATTCAAGCAGGGGAAACTTGGGGACCTTAGGATGTAGATGATGAGGGTGCAGGGTCCTCTGGTAGCTCTGGGTAGGACTCCTGGGGAGATTATTTGCGTAACAGATGTGGGGATTTTATTTGGCTTTTTATGGTAGTGGGGAAGGGAGTTATCCGTTCCTTTTTCTTATTTAATTCGTACTGTAATTTCTTATTAATGAAATAAACAAGTTTCTGATCATCCAGCTGTGCCTTTCGATGAGTTTTTGTATTTTGAATTATCTATACTAGTCGCTAAGGCATACATAATTCTTTTGTTCAAATAATTTTAGAATGAACCGCCATTTCTCGGAGGTAAGAAAAGAATAGTATTTTTTGAAAAAGAAAGGGCCGCACTCATGTGAGGTGCATGAGCTGCCTACGTACCTCTAGGGTTTTTTGAAAATGTTTTTATCTGTTTACAAAATAGTTTTTTGCAGAGGATCAGGCCCACGTAGTTTTGGGTAGAGGGAAATGAAGAGTTTTTTTTGTAGAATATAAGGGGGATGAGAAGAGTCGTAGCGCACCGAGATTTCGGACTAGGGGTAGAATTTATTGAGATGGTCCAGGTTGACTGGACGAGCCAACTCTTCCCCATCTAGGTCAGTGAGCATAGCGGCACCACCGGATAAGATTTTCTTCACAATGTAGGGGCCGCTATAATTAGGCTTGAATTTCCCTCTAGGGTCACAGATGGGTTATATTATCTCTTTGAGGGCTAAATCCCCCTCCCGAACACCACAGTCCTTGACTTTTTTGTTGAATGATCGCAATATTGGTCGATGGTACCCCTGTATGTGGTAAATATCTTTTAATCTTCTTTCATCTAGGAGGGCTAGCTCATCAAGACGGCTTTGGCACCAGTCTTCTTCACTAACCTTGCTTTCGAGCATGACGCGTAGCGAGGGTATTTCCATCTCCACAGGTAGGACTACTTCCATTCCATAGACCAGGGAGTAAGAGGTAGCCCCAGTAGAGGTTTGAATTGAGGTTCGATAGCCTCAGAGGGCGTATGGGATCTGGTCGGACCAATCCCTACAACTTTCGGTCATCTTGCTAATGATGGTTTTAAGGTTTTTGTTGGCGGCTTCAACTATGCCATTGGTCTGAGGTCAGTAGGGAGAAGATTTGTGTCTCAGAATCCCGTACTCATTGACTATTTCTGTGACTTCTGCTTCGAAATGCAACCCGTTATCTGATACCAGCTCGGGCGGGACCCCATATCGACAGATGATATTTTTCTTGAGGAATTTGGCCACTTTCTTGGCATTCAATACTGCGTATGACTCAGCCTCGACCCATTTGGTGAAGTAATCGATGGCAACCAGGTTGAACTCATGTCCGTTTGAAACCTTTGGCATAACCTTCCCTATGATGTCAACACCCCAGGTGGATAACGGCCAGGGAGACGTCATGTTATATAATTCTCGCAGAGGTAGGTGTTGAAGATTGGAGAATTGTTGGCATTTGAGGCACCTACGGACATAGGCGGTGCAATCCTGGATCATGGTGGTCCAGTAGTAGCCCTGTCGAATGACCTTCTTGGTGAGAAAGTGACCATTCATATGGGGTCCGCATTCCCTGCTGTGGATTTTCTGCATTATTTTCTCAATCTCAGCCCCTGCGATGCAGTGTAGATGAGTTCCGTCGAAATTACTCTTGAGTAGGGCTTTATGATAGATGATGTACTGGGTGGCCATTCTTCAGAGGGTTGTTCAATCTTTCTTATTGGAACCCTCGGGATACCTACCATGTTTAAGGAGGCACCAGATATCATAGTACCAGTAATCGGCTAGTTCGGGATCTTCAGTGGAGACAAGCTCAAGATGGTAGCAATGGGTCGGTTTGTCTTACTTTTGAACTAGGAAGGGGGTCATTGTTATTCCTTCTGGCATGTCGAACATGGAGGCCAAGGTGGCGAGAGAATCAGCTAGGTTATTCTTTGCTCGGGGTAGGTAATGGAAGGTGATATCTCGGAATCGGGAGGCCAACTCTTCTAATTGGGCATGAAAGGGTTGAAGCTTTTCGTCCTTGACTTTCCACTTTCTGAGCACTTCACCGATGATAAGGGCAGAATCCCCATAGACATCAAGGTATTGAATACCTTTCTTGAGAGAAACCTTAAGTCCCACTGTGCATGCCTCGTATTCCGTCATGTTGTTGGTTCAAGGGAAATCCAATTTAATGGCGATGGGAGTGTGGGAGTCATCTGGGGCGATCAGAAGTATCCCAATGCCATATCCCTTTTTATTGGAAGCACCGTTAAAGAAAATTTTCCATCAAAGGCGGTCTTGAGTGGTGCAGAGGATATTTTCATCTTGGAATTCGGAGATCTGGACATCTACTTCGTCTATGGGGTAATCGGTGAGGTAGTCAGAGATGGCTCTTCCTTTAATGGCTTTCTGCGTGACGTACACGATATCGAACTCGGTTAGGAGCATCAACCATCGGTCCATTCGACTGGATAAGGAGGGTTTCTCAAGAAGTTATTTGATGGGATCCATTCGGGATACAAATTTGATGGGGAAGGCAAGCATGTAGTGTCACAACTTTTGGATGACCCAGACAAGTGAGACACACGCTTTTTCCAAGCGGTGTAGTTGACCTCGGACCCAGCTAATTTGCGAATGGCGTAATAGATGGCTCTTTATTTGCGGGAGTCTTCAAGGTATTGGGCTAGCAAAGCCCCGGATGCAGTGTCGATTATGGTTAGGTATAGGAGCAAAGGGAGACCAGACTGTGGTGGCATGAGAACTGGAGGTTGGGTCAGATATTGTTTGATTTGGTCAAAAGCTTCTTAACAGGCCTCATTCCAAACCTTGGTTGAATCTTTTTTAAGGAGCTTGAAGATCGATTCGCATATGGAGGTTAGCTGGCTGATAAACCGACTGATATATTACAATTTACCAAGGAAACCTCGTACTTCTTTCTCTGTTCGGGGTGGTGGCATATCAAGTATGGCTTTCAGCTTCGCATGATCTTCTTCTATCCCCTTCTCACTGACCATTAATCCCAAGAGTTTTCCCTTTGTAACACCGAAGACACACTTCTGTGGATTAAGTCGCATCTGATACCGTCGCAGTCGTTCGAAGAACTTCCGGAGAGTGGGAACATGACCTTCTCTAGTTATGGACTTGATAATCATATCATCCACATAAACCTCGACCTCCTTGTGGATCAGATCTTACAGGATGGTTGTGGCAGCCCTTTGGTAGGTAGCCCCAGCATTCTTGAGATCGAATGGCATAACGGTGTAGCAAAAAGGTTCCCTATGGGGTGATGAATGTTGTTTTTTCTTGGTGGTCTGGGTGCATCTTAATTTGGTCGTATTTGGCAAAACCGTCTACAAATGACTAGAGAGCATGACTGGTTGTGTTATCCACAATCATATCGATATTGGGTAGCGGATAATCATTCTTTGGAGAAGCTTTGTTTAAATCTCGGTAATCTACACACATTCGAACCTTCCCTCCTGATTTTGGCACAGGTACAATGTTGGCTAGCCATGTGGGATATTCGATCACCCGAATGAAACCCATGTTTAACTGTTTGACCACCTCTTCTTTGACCTTGAGCGACCATTCGGTGTGGAGTTTTCTCAATTTTTGTTTAACCGGCTTATAATCTGGGAGAGTGGGGATCTCGTGCTGAGCTATTTCAGGATCAATGTCGGGCATGTAATCATAGGACCATGCGAAGACATCTACGAACTCCTTCAGCAATTCTTCGAGTTGTGCGCGCTCATGCTCGTCAAGGGTGGACCCTATCCTAATCTCGCTCAGTTGGCTACTAGAATCGAGATTAATAACAACATTCTCTTCTTCATTAACTTGAACGTGGTTATATTGTTTATTATTAACCTTATTTAGATCAGTTAAGAATTTTTCATTTGCAAAATCATCGTCATCAAAAGTTTGATTAGAATTCAAGCAGTTAATGTAAGGCACGGCAAGATACTCAAAATCTTCATTTATTTCATTGATAGGAAAAACAACATTGAGAACCTCGTCAAAAGAGGTCTCGATTACATTTGAGCAAGGATAGACAACAGATGAAGAAATAGGGTAAACATTGGGGTTAGGGGAGATTTCAAGAGGTAGAACCGGTGCACCATGCCAGTTGAGGAGAGGAGTATCAGCAGCTTTAATCAGAAGGGATTGGTACATTGATGTAGTGCCTGAATGAACCATGCAGAGTGCCAGCCCCAGTATCTGTCGTTTGAAGGAATCTTCGAAATCTCTTTCCTCAGTCTCTTCGACATCTTTGATGAGTAGTTGTACTTGGTGTGGGAAACTTTCAGCCCATGGGTAGCTGTCTTGGAAAAATATCTCCATTCCCGGCCTCATCTTCTTGTCTATGTGGTCATACCATGGTTCCGGAAAACCGAAAAAGGGGAGGTCCTCGCCTTATTTAATGAATCATCCATTTAGAGAGTCTCCTAAGATAGTTCGGATGCAGTCTAATCTTATCTTTGGTCGAGACTGGCGGATCATTCTGAGCTCTTGTTCTCATGGTTGATACCCCAAGCCACAAGGAGGGAAAGCTTTCTTCAGTTCGATGGGCCCAAGGATCCTTTGCCCTAGCCCCAGTCCGGGCATAAAATGCATGTTTCTGAACATTTGAATCACATTGACATTGCTATGAGGGTCATATTCTGGACAAACCCTTTCTTTGAAACCCTCCCCTGCCGGGAGTAGGAGTGGTTCAACTCAGAATCCTAATAGGAGCATATCATTTGACACGTGTTGTATCTCGAGAATTGGACTGCTGGTGTTTGCCCCCTCGACATTTTTGTTGTCGCCCAAAATGGGGATGACTCGCTCGTTGACGAAGAACTTCAATTTCTGATGGAGTGAGGAAGACACACCCTTGATATTGTGGAGCCAGGGTCGTCCGAGCAATAGGTTGAAACAAGCTGGGATGTCTATGACTTGGAATTCAATGACAGGGTTTATAGGGCCAACCCCTATTGCAAGTTTTATGGACCCCATCACCTCACGACGGGGATTATCGTAGGCACACATAGCGACAGAGGTTGGAGCGAGGTCGCTTTCTTTCAGGCCTAAACACTTGAATGTTCTCAGAGGGCAAACGTTCAAGGCAGATCCATTATCGATAAGGGAAAGTGGCACGGCCTTTCCCATAACTTTGACGGAGATATTGAATGCATGATTGTGATTCCGCCCAATTTTGGGGATTTTTTCTCCAAAAAATGATAGCATTTGGGTAGAGGTCAAGGGTCCGACCAGATTTACCGCTTCTTCTGGTGTGGTAGAGGGAGGAACTATGGGTCCAGTGAGTAATTTGATTAAAGCATTTATGTGCAGCTGGAAAGACATGAAAAGCCCCCATAGAGTGATGTTAGCTTGGGTTCTCTTCAGTTGATCGAGGATCTTGCTCTCCTCGATGGTCATCTCGGGCATAGGAAGGTTTTCAATGCCCTTCCCTTTATCATTTTCTGGTAGTGAGCTTGGAACCTGGTAATGTCTCTTTGATTTGGTCATGTGATTTACTGAAGAAGAAAAGAACATAAATCCCGTTTCCTCGTCAATCTCAGGTTGTTCCGTCACCCTATTTATTTCTCCGAGGAGTTCTTCAAATGATATCATCCCACATATGTCGGCTATTGGGCCAGTTCTTCTTGAAGCTTGTTCTCCACTCGAATCTTCGAATTCTTCCCCCCATCCGGTGGCAATAATTCTGTTTTTCCATGTAAAGTCGATGCATTCCATAACTTCAACAGCTTCTTCATACAGTTCCTCCCATTCTGTGGGGATATGTGTGATTGAAGGGACCAAACGCCCTTGTAGCTTCAAATTATCAAGTAACCCGGTGATACTGCAAATGTCGTTAGTTTACCCAAAAAATTCTTCCATAGTCTGGATAACATCATCTAGGCTGACATCGTCGGTTGGTACCACCCATCTGTCTAAATCTCGGGCCTATTTTCGTGCCTCCAAGAACAGTGTGCTGAACTTCTGGCAATCGATGACAATCTGTGAGGGCAATTTCAGCCCGAACTCTAGGAGTTGGTTTAACACCTCTGATAATTCCATACTTCCATTTTCAGAACGGGTACGGACAGCAATGCATGGAGTGACAGTGCCTGATCAGCGAGGCTAGTAGGGTGTGGGAGGAAATATGGGAAAATTTGAAGAGGTTTAGGAGAGTATATGGGTATGATTTGAGTTGAGGGGTCGAAATCAGGGTTTTCTTCTAAGAAGATGGCATTAGTGTGATTCGGTACTGGATTGTGAGTAGTGTTTGGCTTAGGATTGGCTGGTGGGGCGATGGTACCCCGGTCAATGAGATCTTGGATTACGTTTCGGAGATAAAAGCATTGGTCGGTGGTATGGCCGGCAGTTTGGTGGAAGGCGCAATGAGAATCGGCCTTGAAGTTTCTTAGGAGTGGATTTGGCAATGGACGGGGATCCAAGGGTTTGATGAGGTTTCGGCTTAACAGGGCTTGGTAAACTTTGGAGAGGGGGGCATGGAGCTCAGTGTATTCCCTTCGGATGGGGGCAGGGCGGCTTTTTGGTGCCCATGATGTGGTTGGTTGAGAGATGTTATTGATGGTCGAAACGATAGCACTGGAAGGCATGTCATACTTTTTAGGGGTGAATTGTCCAGACACCTTCTTTGGTTCAACCTCTGTTTTAACGAGGCCTTCCTCGATTTCCACTCCAGCCTTCTGATAGCTCAGAAGAGGGGATAGTATTGTCCTCCCATTGTCGATCGGATATGGGGCAAGAAGTTTTTCTTCACTATGTTGACCTGTTCTTCTTCATATGGTCGATTGGTCATGGTAGCTGCTCGCTCCCTCCACCGGGTTATGAAGTTACTGATTGATTCTCCTGGATTCTATTTGAGCAGCTCTAAATCACGATGGGTGACCTCAAGCGCTTCGTTGTATTTGTACTGCGATATGAATTCTCGGGCTACATCCTCCCAGCTACAGATTCTGGATTCCTCAAGAGATAAAAACCATCGGAGGGCACTATCCTTTAAAGTTTGCTGAAACAATTGGGCCATCACTTCTTCATAAGCCCCTAGTAGAGTCATGGAATGATGATAACTTCGAAGATGAACAATTGGGGGTCCACTCCCTCTGAACTTCTCGATATTTATCATCCTGAACTTCTCGGGTAACCTTGCTTTAGGATAAGGAGACATGTGGGTGTAGCCCATGTAATTCCCAGAGACCCTGACCTGGTCAAACTTCTTGGTGAGCATCTTGAGATCCTTTTTGACTTTATTCAACTCCTCCTCCTTTGGATCAACTACCACAGGCATGTTAGCCATAGGCTGGGCAATGTTTGGCATTGGAAGATGGGCAGGCGGCGGCCCATTGGCAGGAGGGGCACGCGAAGCATGATGATATTCTTTCGGAACCCAGATAGGCTCGGGTGGACCCATAGCACGAGGGAACAGGGCCTCGGGCTCTTGAGGAATAGGAACCTAGTTTCGTTGCATCTCTTAAACCTCAGTTTGGAGGTTGTCAATCTTGTATACGAGCTGAGCTAGGACTGTCGTCAGATCCGGCTGTATGACTGGTGCTTGATGTGTATTCTCCATGGGAGATGGATGGATTCTGGACTCGGAAGAAGTAGCAGAGTAACGAATGAAACTCCGGGGTGATTTGACTAAAGACCGAAGCCAATGAGCCAGGCCAAGGGCTTACGATCGACCTGAGAAGGCGTAGGATGAGATTTAATTTTGAGAAAAAAGGAAGAACTATTTTTGGATTTTAGAAAAAGAAGGGAGAAATGTTTTTTTATTTTTGATAAATAAGGGAGAAATGTCTTTGGATTTTTGATAAAGAAGGGAAAAATGCTTCTGGAGACGGAACTCAGCATGATTATTATGATTATTATGTTCTCACTTGTATTTAATTCTCCTAAATGCAATGCCGGACAGGACTTGAGCCTGAAAAAGTGGGGTTTTCAATATATGCAAAGCTACGGTTTAGACTTGTAACCAGACTCACGGACAGGGTCCCGTTTTAAAAATGCCCGAAAATTTGGTGGCAAGCCGACCCGAAATTTCGGCAGAGTTTCGGGTTGAAATCGGCAATCTAAAGTGTGTGTCCTAGGTTTAACACCTATATACGAGTATGCAGTTGGTTCGGTGAATCGGCATGGGTTCCCCCCTTTGGCGTGACTTCCATGATATACGTCTTGCTCTTGCCGGTAATTGGTACGTGTGGACAAGCCATTTGATATACCTGAGTGTACATGAATTGCCTCACCATATACCTCGTGGGGATGGTACGTGTGAGAGCGAATTCGATATACTCAGCGTACGTGAACGAATTCCCTACGATATACCTCCCGTCATGACTTTGGTCAAGTGGTATGATTTGGGGGAACCGTTTGATATATGTCGAAGGTACTTGGACAATGGAATGTGAGAGTCATATCGCTTACGCTAACTGCGACCTGTCGGACCAGCGCCCATCATAAAGTGACCCTCCAGTTACTGGGTAAAATTTGGTCAATAGCAATGCTCTTTGGTGATGTTGTGTGAATCATGCATGATTCTGTTATTAATATCTTATGATGAGAATGCTTTTATTAATTATGCCAAACAGGGAGCAAAGAATAAGTACCCAAAAGGCACACCAATTATGGATAGGTGATGCGTGCAACATGGGGATATATGTGATCCTAGGTGCACATGGTGTGAAGTGTATATGGAGAAATTTCTACAAGTGTGTGAACATAAGCATAAGCATGGGATATACATGGAAAAGGGGGAACATGCAAGATATGGGGGAAATATAAACAAATATAGCATCCATGCAAATAGAGTCAAGCCCTAAAAACACATAAACTCCCCAGCAGAGTCGCCACTGTGGCCATCCCCGATCCTTGCCAAGGGCGGGCGGGCGCTTGGAGGAAGGATCCTCGAGTCCCGCGCATCCCTCGCAGGAGCGCTTCGACCGGCGTCGTTTGAGATGTGGTGTAAAATGTAGAAAGATTTAGTGTCACCAGACTATTTTACTCAAAACAGACAAACGAAAAAAGGGGAAGCCATCCCGAAGAGCGGCGTCCGAAGACATACCGGTGCATGCGAAATCAAAATGATTCGAGAAGGGTTCGGAGGCTTAGTTACGAAATGGGTAGGTGTTAGGCACCCATTCTGCCCTTTCGGTCTCTCATGGATATTTGCTATTTTCCTTTATATTTCCCCCCGTGATATGTCTGCATGTGTATATATATAATGGATGTAGGAATCCTCGACTTGTATCATGGAAGAGATAAAGTGAGTCATCCATAAGAAGGTATAAAAATAATATTAGAAAATAAGATTTACGCGATTACCCCTACGTTGATCATTATAATGGAACGATAACGCATATGGAGTAATGCGTCATTAAGGGAAAGTATATAGAATATAGGAAGATTAGATTTAGAGAAAATAGGAAGTAAAAGAAAAGGTGAAAGAGAGGACTCGAGTCTCGAGTTTTACCCCGAGACGCCTACGTAGCCTATAAAGGCATCAAAGTCCACATAGTTCGCATACAAAACGAGGGGTGGGGTTTATCCCATAAATCCAAATGGAGGATCTCTTATTTGTAAGTGTGTGTGTGTGTGTGTGTGTGTGTATAAAAAGTGTTTTAGTTGTGAGGAAAGTGTGCGAACCCTCTTTTTCTTTTTTTGGGGGTTTTATGAGCAAACCCTCTTTTTCTTTTTTTTGGGGTTTTTTTGGAATTTATGAGCAAACCCTCTTTTTCTTTTTTTTGGGGTTTTATTTATATGAAAATAGGAGATGTACAATAATAATAAATAAAAAAAGTATATTAGGATGTGTGAGATGAGATAATAAAAGCGCTAAGTAAGAAAACAAATTATTGAGAGTTTATGAGAATTTAAGAGAGAGTTTGAGAAAGTTGGACCTTCTTGAAGATCTTGAGCTTGATCTTGAATGTCGAAAAGCAGCCCTTGCACTTGGATGATGATGGAGAGTGGCTAATTCACCAAGTTTGATGAAAAGGGTGGTGAAAAGTGGAAGTAAAAAGGGGATTTGGATGTTGAAATCACGCTGCCTTCGAGAGAGGTTTCTGGGATTCGTTGGGAGAGATTTCTATTAGATCTGGGCTCCTCCTTGCAAATGAGGTGAAGGCCTATTTTTATAGGCCCAGGTTAGTGTCGATAGACATATATCTGTTCCTGCCTATCGGCAGGTGCCGATAGGCAGGGTGTGGAACCTGCCATTTGGTAGTGCGCTTCAGGATTTTTTGGAAAATCGGTCGCCGAGGACAAACAGTTGGTCAGAATCGTGCACGAGGCATACCATTGGAAAGGTAATTCAGATACCTTCGAAAGTCCTTTGGACCGCTCCCGAGTTTAGGAGTTGACTTTGGGTCAAATATGACTCGGAAGCATTTTTTGGTCAATTGGATGGGGAATCGCTCGGACGCAAACGGATCGTTCGTCCGTATGGTAAGTCCAAATCACGCACGGGGTGGACCGTTGGAAATGTTAGGAGATGTACTTCGACATTACAAAGTGTTTGAACCGGTTTGGGGAGTTTACTTTGGTCAACCGGGCTCGGGAAGCATTCAGTGACCTCTCGGAGTCAAACAGATCGTTCGTCCGCATGGTAAGTCGGAATCGCGCTCGGGATGGACCGTTGGAAAAGGGTATTAGGTTCCCTTTGAAGATTCATTTAGCCTCGGTAGAGATGAAGAGTTAACATAGGTCAAATAGATCCCAAGAGCGCCCGGTGGCCTCTAGGTCAAGTGTCGGATGCAAACGGATCGTTCGTCCTCATGGTAAGTCAGAATCGCGCACGAGATGGACCGTTGGATAGGGTATTCAGTGCCCTTCGAAGATTCATTTAGTCTCGATCAAGACAAAGAGTTTGACTTTTGGGTCAAACTGAGTCGGGGAGTGCTCGATGGCCTCCAGGTCAGTACTGGGGACATAACCTGGGTTTACGGTGATGAAGGGAGGTACTAGGGACATAAGGAAAGTTAGGGGGTAAAAAAATGGGGTGTCTACACATACCTTTGATTATCATTCTAATCGTGAAGGCACATGCTAAGGAATTTTTTTTTATCAAGAGAAGATCAAACAGTTATTGGTAGATGGAGAAAAGTATTACTCAATTGGTTCTTACGGAGGCTTTGGTTCCATAGTAGGTTAACATTTCCCAAGGATGAGGAGTTACGACGAGAAACTATGAATGAGGTGCATGGGTCACATATTTTGGTACATTGCAGTGGAAATAATATGTACCAGTATATGAGGCGCCAGTGTTGGTGGGTAGGCATGAAGAAGGACATCGTCGTTTTTGTGTCAAAGTGTGATATGTGCCAAATGGTAAAAGTAAACCATCAGAGGATAACAGGTGTTCTACAATGTCTCGAGATTTTGATGTGGAAATGGGAGATAATTTCCATGGATTTCATCAGAGCGTTACCTATGTCGCATCGGGGACACGATGCCATCTGGTTAATCATAGACCATATAACAAAGACGGCTCACTTTATTCCAGTTTGTATGGATTATACTTCAGAGCAGTACATTAAGCTCTTCCTTAAAGAGATTATGAAGTTGCATGGTGTACCATTTAATATTGTATTGGATAGGGACAAGACATGTGCGTCTCACTTTCGGAGGATTTTTTAATAGGCATTGGGGGTAGAGTTGAGGTTGAGTATCTTGTACCACGTATAAATGGATGGTTAGATGGAGCAGATGAATCAAATGTTAGAATACATATTACAGATGCATATCATGGACTTCAAGGGTGTTATGAGCATTACTTACCATTGGTGGAGTTCACTTACAACAATAGTTAACAGTTCACTATTGGAGTGGTTCCATTTGACGCATTGTATAGGAGACCTTGTCGTTCGGCCTCTTGTTGGTTATAGATGGGTAATAACAAGCTTCTCAGATCAGAGTTAACCCAAGACACCTTTAAGAAGTTAGAAATGATTCAAAGTAGGATTCAAATTTCCCAGGATCGATAAAAGAGTTATGCGAATGCAGAGAGGGGGCACTTATATCTTAATATTAGGAATCAGGTGCTATTCAGGGTGTATCCCATTAAGGGAATGATGTAATTTAGGAAAAAAGGAAATTTGAACCCCCGATGCATGGGACAATTCCCTATTATTGAGAGGATCAAACCAGTAGTGTATCATTTAGTCTTGCCAGATGATTTGCATAGATTCCATGTTATTTTTCATGTTTCGATGTTACGAAAATTCCATGGAGATGAGGTAGCTTTGCAGCACATAGATATTGATGAGATAGAGATTCAACCCAAAGTGAGTTATGAGGAGAAGCCCATCGCTATTTTGGATCGTAGGGAGTGTAAACTTCATTCTAAGGTAGTTACTTTAGTGCATATATAGTGTGGAAACCACAATAATGATGAGTCGACGTGAGATAGAAGGGTGATATGCGAGAGAAGTATCTAGAACTCTTTTGGTCAGGTACGTGTTGAAGTCCGAGGACGGAATTACTTTATTAGGGTGGAGAACGTAATACCTCATACTTTTATGTCATTTACTTTAGCAGGAAATAATAAAACAAAATTAATAATTACTTAGGATATTGGGTAATATACATTATGCATGATTATGTAATTTGGTTGTACCGCATGCTTTTAATATTTGGGTAGTAATTAAGTGTGCATGTTATATGAATTATTTGTACCGCATGTTATTATGATTAAAATCATAATTAATGAAATGGAGACTATAGGCAATTAACACGTAAAACAATTAAGTGTGTAATTTTATTTTACGTCGATAGGTTTTACCATGTGATTTGAGGTATACCTATTTTAAGAGGACTTTGGGGTGAGATGGAGGCCCGTTTATATGTTTTAAACGTCTCAAGTTGGGCCTAGGGGTAGCTATACCTTTAGAGGGGATTTTGGGCTATTTCGTGTAGCATTCTGGGCTCTTTTAAGGGAAAAAAATTAGGACTCATTAAGAGGTACGGAAATTGTTGTTTTAAAAAGGACTAAGATTATTTCATTAAGGTTATATTACCATCTAAACAAAACCCTAGCAACCATAAGCATCTGGGGAAATTTGACAAAGCTTGGAGAGGAGAAATCAAGGGGATTCTTAAATCTTCAAACCTGAGGCAAGAATTTTCTTTCAACATCATTAAATAATATGTACTAAATTTAGAATCATGTTCTTCACATGTCAATTTCAATTTTTGGATTACGTTTGGGGATTTGATTCTTATTATTTTAATTATGTTAATGTTATGACTAATTGGGATTAGTTATCAATTAATCTTATGTTGAAAGTTGATACTTTGGTGATAAAACCTAAAATCGATATAGTATAATAATTGGAAATCATGTTAGAATCCATTATTAAGGATCCATTGACGTTTCTAAATAGAATGTATGTATTAACTTGAAGGTTTATTCTAAAATTGATAGAGAAATTCTAAACCATTGGCATTTTAGGTAAAGAGGTGACCTTTATTGATTAATCCTTGAAATGTATGGATTAATCTGTCTATGATGATTAGAAATAAATGGAAACGTGTTACCATGTTTAGTATAAATTCTAGTATTGTTGATTTGAGGTTTAAGATCTTTATAACTCGTTAATGGAGGTTGGGGAAGAAAAAAAATTATTTTTTAGGAAAATCCGAGCCTACTTCCCGGTGCGAATCGATTCAGCCCTAGAGGTGAATCGATTTGGTCCCTGATTTAGGTGGGTTCAAATTTGGAAATGGTTTGTGGGATTATTCGGAGTTGATTTCAGTGTATGTGGGGTTATCCATTTGAGGAATGATTGATCTAATGCATAAGTGGAATTTGTAGCATGAACCTAAAGACATAAATTATTATGAGTATTATAGAGAATTAATAATTAAGGATACAAGCTTATAACATAACTAGACGTTGGGATTTGGGCTAGATTGAATGGACTGGTGAGAGTTGCAATATTCTATGGGGTAGTTACATATATTGTGTTGTGCATATATGTGTATTAAATAATTATGTGAACATACATTTCCTTGTGGTGATTCTATCGGTTGGGGGCTTGCATTCGACATTGGGAAAGTGTATCGTGCACCGATTGAGATGTGATGGACATAATGGAGATCATTATTTTAAATCATATGGTCAACGATCATCGCTTCATGATGAGATACGCATGATGAATTGATCCATCGACGTGGTCTAAGTATGGGTTGTAGGTGGTGTTATTGCGTAGTGATTGCCCCATTGTTTTTTTGTGTTTTTTTGCTTAAACCGTTAGGTGATGGACTCCTACGGACTTACCAATAGTGGCATGATATAGACGCTGAGAGTAGTAGCCTTCATGTGAAGTAATAACTATTCAGTAAGAACTAATATGGTCTAAATACATCATGTGCTTTATTTGTACATTTTGGGGTGATATTACGGGGGTTAGCATTGGGAATACATTCATACACACATATCTAGTTACATCCTTGTTATTTGGTAGGTCGTTGTAATTAATTCTTTACGAGAGTATAAAGACTAGTTATCATAATATGACTTGGGTCGAGTAATGCACGTAGTATTGCATTTAGAGGAGAGGTGAGATACTTATTGCATGTGAGAGCCGATGGGTGGCATGTATTGTAAATCAACAAGATGATTAGTTATTGATATTGAAGTTAATTCTTGAAACTTTAGGGCTCTAACCCAAAATCATAAAAAATATTTTTCAGGTTTACTTAGGCATGACTAGTAAGGCTGAGGAAAGATCATACTTGCATCTCAACTTTCCATAGAAGATTTCAGTCTTTTGATTCAGAATAGGTTGCTATTTATTTTCGTTTCAGTTGATTATGTTTCAGACTTTTGTTTGGACATAAGCCTAAATTAATTATTCGGTCAGTTTTTATTCATAGTCGTTAGGTGTAGATACTTCATATGTCAGTGGGATTGAGACTTATTTATTTACATGATTGTATTTTCAGTTCTATATCATACGCGTGGATGGTTTAATTATAATTTTTATCTTGTGGTTTAATGATGAGACTGATATAGATTATTTGATAAGTCCCATCTTCGGTGTATTAGCATGGCCAACTCTTAAGTGGAAAATGGGATTTGTCTCATGCGCCTTTTTTTATAAAATGCGCTCTTAAAGCAGTCCTAAAAACTTTCATATTATGAAAAACTATCTAATAAGATAAAGTTTTTTTTATATCCCTTTCCTCATCAAAGTCAAGGTACTCATTTCCCATACCCTCATCACCAGAAAATTTCATTAGAGCCCTTATAACTTCCATATTACTAATGTCATCATCCTCACTAACTAACTATGTCAATAAATGCAACTCTCTTATCACCAAATCCCTCATTTAATAAACATTGTACACCTTCCAAACATTTTTATTCTAAATCTTAACCCTCTATCTCCTCCCCAATAAGACTTTCACCACTATTTTCGAATTTAACCTCCTCTCTATCACCACTATTTGCCAAAACTATGTATTCCTTAATTACTCCATCATCCCATATTTATGGAATCTCCTCAGGAACAACCTTTCTTCACTTATAAGATTGTTATTTACATAAAATTATAGAATATTACTCGCCATATTTCTAATAAACATATCAAATACATCTTAATCGATAGCCATCAAAGTTAACGGAGTGCCAAATTCCTCCCATGAAGTGATTAGATATACTTGTAGTAGTGATGATTATGCCCTAACCCATAGCTACGTCATTCAACTCTAGTATTGATACGAAGTATCGATCAACATTAAAGGGATGAGTTGCTAACCATATTAGGGTTTTATTTTTAAACCACGTATGATGTTTATTTTCAATAAAGGTATGTTGTGTTCATTTTAAACGAGAATAATATATTTGGGAATGCCTTATACTTATGATTTAAACATATTGCATAATTGAACAATTTACAACATAATTCTATAGTTGACATACTATCGGTAAAGCTACGAGTGCAATCCTAGTAGTTTATCCTAAACTATGAGAACCCATTTAATGATTTGGGGAACTTGTTTAATAGTTCAAAGAGGAATATGACCGAAATACTCGGGAATGTATTGAGTATGACCACAAATGGTATTCAAGTCTATGTGTTGACAATATTAGACTTGAACAATCTCACACGCTTGCAAATGGTGCATAGGTTCTTAATCCCGAGGGTTATGAGAATTGAAATTCTTTCATAATTGTTGCTTTGATTATTATGGGTGCAATTCAATATTATTGGATCTTAATTTACACAAGTTGGGCAATCGTTGTGTAAGTAGGTCTAAGATCATTATTTGGAAGAATCCGCGTCAAAGAAAAATCTTGGATTGTGATTAATGATGAGAAAAACGAGTGTCATGTAAATATGGTAATCTTTGTTATTGGTTTTCACAACAATACAAAAAACCTAAACTTTAACCACACCCTTATGGTATTTTCAAATATTATTTTCCCCCAAGTTTAATGATTTTTCATGAGATGTTTTTTATGATTTTTTTTAACACTTATCTAATTTTTTGACAAAGACTCGTGAAAATTCATTCTATTATGGCTCATTTTACTAATATTGTTAATATTATTATGGAGCTCATATTTTCCATTTTTTTGTTTGGTTTTGATGGCTTGGTTGGTCATAATCGAATAGGGTGTAGAAATTTTTATTTTTGTATTGCTCATGGTTGTCGTAACCACCACGTTGTCTAATCGGACGAGGAACACTCCTTGAAAGATCAACAACCTATTACAAATCTCCAACTTCGTTGGGGATTCTAACATTGAATATATAGAGAATGTTGTTTAGACTTTAATCGAGTTACTACATTTGCATAAAAGTGTAAAAATGATTTCTCTAATTAGTTTAATCTAAACAATTATTTAAACTAAAAAAATTATAATAAAAACTATAAAATAGGAATAATATACCTCATCTGAGACTAATTAGTATAAAATGGTTACATGGGAAGAAAATCTTTATCAAGATTAAATCTCATTTTGACAATTAATCAAACCTAGAGTTTTCACCCCCTAAATTATCATAAAAGCCTACTTCGATTATGGCATCAACAAATATTTCCGAGATTACACGCGAAAGGTTGCAAACATGGCGCAAACATGATATACTCCATTAAGTTTCCTAGACGTAAAATCAAGAACAGATTAATTCGTCAAAACTAGCCTAATTCATTATACAATAGCAAAATAACCAAATGATCCAAGGTGAGTTCTATCATATCAACCTAATTTAATTAGCTACAAAGCATTGTAAATGACGTGGAATTAAAGGAATGCAATAAATTAAGCAATAAACCTAATTAACAAAGCTTGAAAACTAATTGATAAAGAAAGAAATAATAAAAGAATGCTTGAATTAAATGAAGAAGACGGTGAATAATACTTACAAAACTTAAAATGGGAAAATCCTAGGGGGGAGAGAGAGAGAAGATCCCAAAATCACCCTCAAACCAAAACTAAAATAAGAACTAGGTATTGAAAAAATAATCTCCACTTACTATTTATAGTAAATGGATTAAAATAAAGAAAATAAATCAAATCTCTAAAAAAATATATGAAATGTGAAGTGATTGATCGATCGATCGACGCTTGAGAAAAATGCCCAATATCTTAAGATCTTCCCAAAATTGGTATGATGGATCGATCAATGAAATTAATCGATCGATCAATGAAGAAAAGTATCAATGCTGCTTACAGGTCTTCACTAATACCACATCGAACGATTGGGGGGGGAGGTGATCGATCGATCACCTATTTCTAGCAACAAAATCTCTTCATTTCAAACAATAAGGGACTTCGGGAGAACGGACATAACTCGTGCTAGAATGCATAAATATAAAGGGAGCTAATATACAGTTTTCATATTTGTTAATGTCTAAATTGGCATGACACCCTACCTAATTAATTACCGGGTGATCAGTCCTTAAAAAGGTTGGTTCAGATAAATGCATCACTGTCGAAGAACTCATATTTTAATTTAATTGAAAACTAACCACCTAATATTTAAAAAGGTTGGTGTCAATTTTATCTTGTTATTAACCATCATCATTAAAGGGAAATATTTAATCATCACCATACATCACAATAGTATAAGGAAAGAACTAACTGAATTTAAATAAGGAACTGGAGTAAACACTTCCAGTCAAAATCCCATACAATAATCCAATAACATGAAATCAAAGTCTAACGATAGAATAAAACAACTCTAAATCTCTGAATGTAAAATAGCAGGGGAGACATGTCCAGCTGAAGTAAATAACTGATAGATAAGGAGAAATAGACTTAGAAGCATCTACAAGTAATATCCTGTAGCTTCCACAGTAGCTACATCTCGGCAAATGAATGAAATCTCCTAAGCCTGGTGTCCCTATGGCTGAGCACCTAAAATAATAGAACAAGAAAAGAGATTTGCAAAAAAATGGGTCAGAACCCGAGTAGAAAACAGTTTAAATATATTAAGTGCTTAAATTGTATAATTATCAAAAATATTAGTCATGTTAACTTAGCGTACTCACTTGGGATTATCACCTCTCATTTAATGTTCACACCTAGCGAGCCTAACTACCCATACTAGTCTCGATACTCTTCCTGACTATATGTAGTATAACCACTATGCTGGATAAAATATCTAAATAACCCGAAGCCAATATATTTCTATTATTTAGGAATAGATTTAAAGATTATTAACTCATTTTCATAGCATTCTTAATTCTCAATTGGTGACCCAATAATTATATACTCTAATGTAGAGGTCAATATGAAATATAGAATTTGAACTAAGTATACATATATAAAATCTCACTATGTATACATACAAATATATATATCAATACTGCACCGTTGGTTAAGAAACCTCTGGTGCTAGGCACACTCGGCTATCTAGTCCCATTGCAATGCTCACGCATAAAGGAAAACACGTTCATTATCTCAAGAACCAATAAATCATATGCACATATTGGAGGCAGACATAGTTCTAAGTCGATGGGATACTAAGATACCTACGTACCCATACGACCATCACCACTATCATTCTCACAGTTACCCGTAACTAGGTTCCATGCTCTAGCGGTACGACTCAAAATCCCCGAAGGTACACAAGATATGGTTGTCCATAATACGCTAGCCACTATCTAGGTATTTCATACACATAATATTCCAAGTAATAAGTATGAACACAACTATATAACTCAATAGGCATTCGCGCAACCCAATTACCATAATACATAAGTAGTAGTAGTATTTCTACCCTTTACGTAGATAATATATATATATATACTCTCTTGAACCTAACTATCCTTGGTTCTATGAAATTTCTACATCCCGAGAATAATCACACTCCCAATTGAATATTAACTCGGACTTTAGATCACTCATCATTCACGTAGGTTATTTCTCTCACTTGGATAACCCAAGAATGCTTTTTAACCTAAGAGGACTCAAAATGTGTATTCTGAAATATTGTTAGAAGTCAAGGGATTCTCGTTCGAACGACCTCGTTCGAACGAAGTTTTCACTTCGAATGAACTCAGCATCTCGTTAGAAGGGTCGTTGGATTTCTCGTTAGAAAGATCGTTCGAACGAGGTCTTTCGAACGACCTGGGATGGTCTTCGAACGAAAAATCCGGATAGACCCAGTTCTTCGCAATTTTGTTTTTTTTCCAACTTTCAATCTTCAATACCAATCCAGAACTCAACCCCGCTCTAATTACGTGTTTCTCAACTATTTATAATCACCACAGGACCTTATTAACGAAAATTAGAGTACAAATCCTTATATGTATTCAAAGGGAATTCATCAAATTCTCAAATCTCTAAAATTCTCATAAAAAGAAACCAATAGATTTTTATTATTCTAAACCCTTAATTAAACTAGTTTTTGAACATAAGACCTTCAAATATATCAAAATACAAAAGGGCAATTCCTCTACATGCGTTCCCATCTCCAATTTCTAAGATTCTCCACAAATTAGTCTAATTAAACCTAGTTTTCCTTGCAATAAGTTTATATCATCTAATTTAAATAAACAGGAACAATATAATGCTAAAAGAGGAGCAAGATAAACACTTTCCTTGGAATGGACTTATGATTCTTGGGTTGAATTTGGTATGTGGTTGATCCTCTCATCGCGATCTACACTTTGGTGTAATTCTTGGTGGGAAATCTTGAGTTCTTGGCTTAGTTCTCCTATGGGGTCTTCTTCCTCCTTCTCTCTCTCTCTCTCTCTCTCTCTCTCTCTCTCTCTCTCTCTCTCTCTCTCTCTCTCTCACGTAGTTTGAAACTGACAGTAACCTCTAACCCACGTACCTTTTATTTTAATCCTAATTTTCGTCCATTTAATTTCCCAAAAACCTCAAAAGACTAAAATACCCCTCTGGGGTGTCGTTTTGGGCTAAAATGCCCCGGAGTTCAAATAAAACCCCCGAGTAGTATTTTTTGACTTTTTAGACCCTTCCGAACACACTGGCACACTCAAAACTGCCATACAAGTTATTTAAAAATAATTTGTCTTTTTAACCCCCAAATGTATAATAGTGACGTGACTCATATTCGCGTCTCAAATAATTATATCTTAACTATCGTGTATCTCGTCCCCGGTTATATTATTATTTCCAAAACCATTTATTATGTTACTCACTACATAATATTCAACATAGTTATTACTCAATATATTTCAACATAATTATTTTCGGTAACCACTAACTCTCGTCACGCTAGTAATTATTACCATTAAGTCGGATTAATTTTAAATTAATTTTTCTCCCTATAAATTAATTAATCCCAATTTCCATAATTTCATAATAAAATAAATATGCGTAAAAATACGAAGTATTACATACTTCTCCCCTAATAACAGAATTTCATTCCCGAAATTCGGAAATGAAAGCATCCCTAGCAAGAATAACTTTGGGAAACATTCACGCATTTCATCCTCGCCCTCCCAGATAGATTCCTCAACATTCTGGTGCTGCCACTGAACACGGACTAGTGGTACTATCGTCGACCTCAACTTCCTCTCTCTACGGTCTAGGATAGCAATCGGCCCCCCTCATAGGAGCTATCAGGCTGTAAGTCGATCTCCTCCAACGCAATGTGAGTGTGGGCCAAATCATCCCTAAGATATCTCCTCATCGAAGAGATATGGAATATGGCATGGACTCTATGCAAGTGCTCTTGTAACCCAAGTCTATAAGAAACTGGCCCAATCCTCTCGATAATAGGGAATAGCCCCACATACCTAGGCGCCAACTTTCCCTTCTTCCCGAAATGCATAACTCCCTTTATAGGAGACACCCAAAGTAACACCTAGTCCCCAATATTGAATTCTCAAAAATATTGCTTGGTATCGGTGTAGCTCTTCTGTCGATCCTTAGCAACCCGAATATGGTTCCGTATCAACTCTATCCTCGTCGAAGATGATTAGGCATAAATTCTTCCTATTTATCCCTTTAATTTAGTTACTTTTAGCACCTCGAACAACGTAATAGATTTAATTTTATCTCATAATCTTTCTATTGACTTATTCTCAAGAGTGATTTTACAGGTATTTGATGTCAATAAAGAAAGAAATAAACCGGAAGAATCGAGAAAGAAAAGAAAGAAAGTCAAAATGGAAAAGTGGTAATTTTTACCCATAAGTCGGATGAGGCATCTAAAGATGAGTTGAAGATATCAAGTTTGTGAACACATAGGAAGAAACGGTACCTCAATCGGAATCCATGTGTGAAAGTTATAGGCATTCAAAGGAAAAAGAAAAAGTCAAAGGGAATTCGGACCAATCTGGATAGGACCCATCCGAGATCCAAACTTCCAGAGAACCCTAGACCGAAGACGGATCAAAGATAAAGGAAAATAAATGAATCGATCCGTACCGGATCAATTCGGCCAAGAAATAAATGAACCAATCCGAATTCAAGCCAGACCGAATCGAAGGATGTCCAGACCAGTCCGACTGTCGAATTTTTGATTTTTTACTCTTCTTCTAATGGAGAGTCCGACTTCAGCTAAAACTCTTGAAGCCTTGTAGGGTATTTAAACCCGACTTATTGTCATTTTAAAGGATGGGGAATTTATCTAATTTTCCATTCTTTCCGTAAAAACCCTAGTTTGAAGATAGATTACAATTTTATTTCCAAGATTAAAGATTGTTCAGATTTCTGTGATTACAAGTAATTTTAGTTGATAATTTTAGTGCTTTGGTGAGTTAATTGATTACTTCCTGCTGTCTAATCTTCCTTCTACATCATTCTTCAATTCTTCCTTAGTTTAATCATGATTTCCTGTAATTCAACAATCGTTTTCATTAATTTCACCATGGTAGGCTAGGTTTTTAAAAGTCGGGATACATGAACTCAACCTGATGTGGTAGTTGCATGTGTATAAAATTAATCCTCTAAATTTAATGATTTGATTACGACCGTATTGCGTAGCTTCACAACCATTGTATATCTTTGGATCTCATTTGCTTCAGGGTAACCGGGATGCTTTAGAATGCAATGCGAGTGTAACTATCGTAATATCGATATACTCGTCCTCTGATTAAGTATGGTGCAGGCTTGAACCTCATATACATAATGCTTGGGAGTACTAAATTCGGGGTCTAATTAATCATTTAAATTTACAATTAGTTTCATAACATCAATACACTAGCGTTGAGGGATTGTATTCCCGTCCTATTTCTTTCATCATATTGTTCAAGTTTCAGTTCAATCATTCTCTGTAATTTAGATAATTTAGAATAGTTTCATTCCATTCATAATTTAGTACATTAAATTAATATTTTCAAAAATTGCATTTAGTTGTAGTTAGTTCCCAAAACCTACCATCTTTTACTTTTTCTTTAGAGTCAGAATTAGGATTCATTCATCTGTTCAACGTCGTTACAATTCCATTATCCTATTTCCCTGTGGATACGATCCCGACTTACCGGGTTTATTACTAACGCGACAGGCTTGCACTTGAGCCTAGAGATAACGCACATTAGAGACACTTTATGAGTCGCGTCAAGTTTTTGGCATCGTTGTCGGGGATTTAGGTAGACTTAGGATTAGATCGAGTCAATCTCAAACTTTGATAAAAAATTTCCAAAAATCCAAAAACATAAAAAAATTGAAAAAGCACAAAAATATTCATCATCATCTCTCATAAGCCCATTATTGCAAAATTCTGAACTCACTCCAACTCCCCATAATACTCCAACCCACATTCACAAAAACCCTATTGTTGAGTACGACCCTGATAGCCCTCACACTCCTAACGCTCCACAGTTCTGGGTTCCACCTCGCACACCGTCACACTCAATCTCAAATAACACGCCGCTTTCCCTCTTAGGACACACTTCAGAGCGCGCTCCGAGTATACCAAGTGAGGATACCGAATCTTTGAGAGAGAGAGACATGCCAGTGACTCTAATGTGACATCATGTTGTGACATGATGTCACAACATAGTAGTGCAGTCACCGACGAGGGAGAGGACCCATATCGCCCTTTGAGAGGCGTCTTATATCTCAAGCACACTGTCACTCCGGGATGCGTTTTACTCTCGTACAATGATGGGTAATTTCGTTTTAGGAATGGGATGATCCAAATACTTCCCACTTACCATGGAATGGATTAAGAAAATCCATATGCCCACATCATGGAATTTGAGGAGGCATGCGAGACTCTTAGCGATCAAACTTACACAAAATATGTGCTCTGCCTTAAAATCTTTGGTCTTTACCTCCAAATTCGATTTCATCATGGAACGAGCTACAATCCAAATTTCTCGAGAAGTTCTTTCCTCCACATCGAATAAATTCCATCAAGGATCAAATTCAAACTTTCTGACAATTAGAAAATGAGTCATTCAATCGATGCTAGGAGCATTTCAATGAGTTAATTGCTTCGTGTCCCCATCATGGTTTTGATAAAAGGCAAATCATTTCCTTTATCCATAATGGGCTGAACATTAATTCCAGGAAACTCGTGGAAACCATGGGTAGTGATCCGTTTATCGACTTAGACGCCCACGATGTTGAGCTTCACCTGAGGTATGTCGTCAAGACTACCCAATCCTGGGATACATCTGACCCTAATGCTCAAAATTAAAATCGTCAAGTGACCACCACTCCCTCGGCGTCCGACCTATTTCATGTAAAAAAGAATTCTATGACGGACAGTCGACTCGATATGCTTGAGAAAGGACTGCGAGACCTACGTGAGGTATATGGAAGAGGACCAACTGGATCCATCCTAAACCCCGTCAAGAAGGTGTGTGGAATTTATGAGGTGGATCATTCAACTGAGGAATGCCCGACTATACCCGCCTACAAAGTGATGCTTCAAGAACAAGTAAGTGGTATAGGAGGATTCAAGGGTAATTTCGGTGCACCGCAAGATAATTCTTACAATCCTTCATGGAAAAAGCACCCTGGTTTTAGCTATCGGCAATAACATGATGCGATGAATCCTAATTCACATGTTGCCCCTCCTCCACCACCTCACTTTCAACAAGCTCCACACATTCAAGGACATGTGCAGGCACCACCACCTCAAGGAGCATATATCACTCCACCGCGAAGAAATCTCGAGGTTACGTCAACCACTTTATCAATACCCAGACTGCAACTAATGCTAGGTATGAGCGCATGATTAACGACATGAATGCGAACATTTCACAGTTACAATCATCGTTGAGTATCCAAGAGAAAGGCAAGTTTCTTGCCCAGGGCCAAAGACCACCCCAAGGTCAAACTAGTGTTAGCTCCACCTAGACAGAACATCAAGAGCAATGCCAAGCTATGACCACTCTTCGTAGTGGGAGAGTCATTGATTTATCACCTCTCCCACATGACACGACCAAAGACAAGGAGATTTTGCCCGGCACGAAAGAGGCCGAAGATGTCCCCTTAAAGGAGAGTGGTAAAGAGGACACTAGTGAGCCCGAGGTAGTAGTGAAACCACCCGTCGCGGCACCGTTTCCTCAAAGGTTGATTCCTTCCCACAAAGGAAACCCCGGTGATGAAGTGCTAGATATGCTTAAGCAAGTAAAGTTGAATTTACCTTTCCTCGATGCCATTAAGAAAATTCTAGCTTATGCAAAAGTCATTAAGGACTTGTTGATGGTAAAAAGTAGGATGAAGGTAAAGAAAAATGTCTTTCTAGCATAGAATGTGAGCTCCATCTTACTCAATGATCTCCCTCCCAAGTTCAAAGATCCCAGTGCACCCACCATTTCCTGCATTATTGGAGAAAATCAAATTGAAAAAGCCTTACTTGATTTGGGAGCAAGTGTCAATATCCTCCCTGACGCCATCTATAGGCAACTTGATCTGGTCAACCTCAAGCCCACAAAGGTCACTCTCTAGTTAGAGGATCTAACCGTGAAGATCCCAAGAGGCATAGTTGAGGACGTGATCGTCCAAGTTGACACTTTCTACTTCCCGGTAGACTTTGTCATTTGGGACACGAAGCCCTCCTTCACCTCGAGAAATCATGTTCCCATCATTCTCGGGCATCCATTCTTAGATACAGCTAATGCAATCATCAATACTCGGAATGGGCAGATGCAACTCACCTTTGGGAACATGACTTTAGAGACTAACATCTTCCATATAGCCCAACAGACGGGGGAATAAGATGATCTTCACGCGGTGAGCTTCATAGATGAGATCGTAGAGGATTACTTTGAGGAAAATTATTATAGAGATGCCTTAGGGTCCTGTTCAGTATCGAGCCACGAGAGTGAGGGGATGTACATCGAATTCAAGAGGGAGGTTGAGGAGTTGAGAGAGTTACTTGATAAGAGAGCGTCGGAGGAGGACGCGAGAGATGTAAGTTGGGTTTCTAGATTCGAGGAGTTACCACTGAGGGATACATGCATGGTTCCCTCCAACGAAAAATTTACAACCCTCGAATTGAAGAAACTCCCCTCCCATATTAAATATGCATACCTAGGAGAGGATGAGACATTTCCTTTTATTGTCTCCTCTAGCCTAGACGAAGAGCAGGAGGGTAAACTGTTAAAAATTATGAGAAAGCACCAAGGTGCTCTTGGTTGGTGCATTGCCGATTTGAAAGGGATAAGTCCTTTGATTTTCACCAACAAGATCCATCTCGAAGAGGATGTCAAGCCCTCGAGAGAAATGAAAAGAAGGCTAAACCCTAATATGAAAGAAGTGGTGAGAACCAAAATTATCAAATTATTGGATGTCGGGATTATCTACCCAATCTCGGATAGCAAGTGGGTGATCCCTATTGAGGTTATCCCGAAGAAGTCGGCATAACAGTGACTGAGAATGCTAAGGGAGAGCTAGTCCCCCAACATACCACCACCGGGTGGCGCGTTTGCATTGATTATTGGAAACTCAATGCGAGAATTAGGAAAGACCATTTCCCCTTGACATTTATTGATCAGATGCTTGAGAGAGTAGCGGGACACCCTTACTATTGCTTCCTTGATGGTTGTAGATGTACTTGACTAGGAGAAAATGACCTTCACTTTCCCTTTTGGTACATTTGCCTACAAATGTATGCCATTCGGCTTGTGTAATGCACCTGCAACCTTTCAAAGGTGCATGTTGAGCCTATTTAGCGACATGGTCGAGAGACCACTTGAAGTGTTCATGGACGACTTTAGCATTTTTGTCACCTCTTTCGATCTTTGTTTTGAAAAACTAGAAAAAGTACTTGCCCAGTGTGTGGAAAAGAACTTGGTGCTAAATTGGGATAAATGCCATTTTATGGTCACTGAGGGAATAGTTCTTGGCCACATAGTTTCATCTAAGGGGATAGAAGTTGATAGAGCTAAGATAAATGTCATAGTCGATCTACCCCCACCAAAATAGCTCAAAGATGTGCGCTCCTTCTTGGGCCACACGGGGTTTTATCAAAGGTTCATTAAGGAATTTAGCGCAATTGTTAGGCCCTTAAGCTACCTACTCATGAAGGACACCCCATTTGAGTGAACGGAAGCATGCCATAGCGCTTTTGAAAAATTGAAAACCATGCTTGTGTCCGCTCCCATCATGCAAGTTACGGATTAGTCCTTACCATTCGAACTTATGTGTGATGCTAGTGATTATGCGATAGGGGCTGTTTTGGGCCAAAGGAAAGACAATAAGGCTCATGTCATTTACTACGCTAGTCGAACTCTTACCGGACCACAACTCAATTACTCCACTACAGAGAAGGAGTTGCTAGCGGTAGTCTTCTCCCTTGACAAATTTCAGTCCTACCTTATCGGTTCTCCCATCACTTGTTTCATCGACCACGCGGTGTTAAAATACCTACTTGTAAAGAAAAATGCAAAACCGCTCCTCATAAGGTGGATCCTACTCCTAAAAGAGTTGCATCTATCCATTAAAGATAAGAAAGGAGTTGAAAATATTATCGTCAACCACTTATCACAGCTTTCGTTCGACGTGCCTGGTGATCCAATACACATAAACGAATACTTTTCGGATGAGCAACTCTTTGCTACCTCTTCTTTTCCCTCGTTTGTGGATATAGTGAACTACCTTATCACGGGATCCATCCCTCCCGATTGGACACCGCAAGATAAGAAGAGGTTTATTACTTGGTCGCGCATGTTTTTCTATGATGATCCCTTCCTATTTAAATATTGCGCCGACCAAATCATCCGGCGATGCGTACCGGATGACGAGATTCCCAAAGTCATCCAATTTTGTCATTCAAAAGCTTTTAGAGGCCACTTTTCCATGAAATAGATGGCCGCTAAAATTCTGCAATGCGGCCTCTATTGGCCCATAATATTCCAGGATGTGAACAATGCTTGTAAATCTTGCAATAGGTGCCAAAGGATAGGAGCTATTACCCGACGAGACATGATGCCAATAACCCCGATACTCATTATTGAGATCTTCGACTGCTGGGTTATTGACTTCATGGGCCCTTTCCCCCCGTCCTTTGGTTTCCTATACACCCTTGTTGCGGTCGACTACGTTTCCAAATGGGTGGAATCCATAAAGACCAAGACAAATGACAACAAAGTGGTGATTAAGTTCCTGCAGGAACACATACTTTCCCGCTTCGGTGCTCCGAAAGCGATAATTAGTGATAATGGCATGCACTTTTGCAATAGGCCATTCGAGAAGCTCATGAGAAAGTATGGCGTCGTTCACAAAATTGGTATGACTTATCACCCACAAACGAATGGGCAGGCCGAACTAGCAAATCAGGAAATCACGAACACTCTTGAAAAGACCGTCAATCCTACCCGAAAATATTGGTCACTTAGATTGAACGATTCGTTATAGGCCTATCATACCTCATACAAAAATCCTCTAGGCATGTCACCATTTCGCTTTATGGATGGAAAGCCTTTCCATCTTCCCGTGGAATTAGAGCACAAGGCGTATTGGGCGATTAAGGAGTTGAACTATGCCATGGATAAGGCCAGTGAAGCTAGCAAGCTTCAATTAATGAGTTAAAAGAGATACATAATGATGCGTACGTGAACGCAAAAATTTCCAAAGAAAGGATAAAACTCGTTCACGAAAATATCATTCGACGCAAAGAGTTTCTTTCCGGATAAAAATTGCTTCTCTATAACTCTCGACTTCACCTATTTTCGGGCAAGTTGCGGTCATGATGGTCAAGCCCATTCGTTATAAGGAAAGTTTTCCCACACGAAGCAAATGAATTAGACGATTTAAAAGGGGGAAATAGGTTCAAGGTAAATGGACAACGCCTAAAGCCATATCTAGAGGCGTGTGTGGAAGAAGTCGACACCGTTTGGTTGTCAGACCCCGTTTATGGGGTAGAGTGAGCTGCTACAGTGAGGTCGTCGCAATCCCGACACGTATGGGGTGAATTCTTGTGTATAGTAGACGAGAGTCGTGTGAGTAGTGAGAGTCCCTAGGATTAGATTACAATAAGGTGAGAGCGTTCACATGTTTCGGGAAATTGAGTCCAGTTGCGTTGACCATAGATATCGAGAGAATTTTCAGTCCAAATTGATAGGGAGCATGCTGAGAATAGGAAAATTTTGGAGAAGGAGCATTTGAAATTAAGTTAGGGGGAGAAATCCAACTCAATGCAAGAACCGGATCGGTTCTTTTATTTTTGAGTCAGATCAGTCTGGACCAGATCGGTTCATTTCTTTTAGAGATGGATCAATCCGGTAATAAAAGAACTTGAAAATTAAAAGGACCAGACCGGTCCGATCCTGTACCATCCGGATCAGTACGGTCCTGTACCATTCGGATAGTTTCGGTTTCTGCAGACTTTTCCCTTTCCCTAGGTGCACCCCCCTTCTCCCCAATCCCTTCCCTTCCTTCCCAATTCGTCCAACCATACTCAACGCTTCAATTTCCCTCCCAAATACATCCCCTCTTTCCCTTCAAACCCTTTCCCTCCATTTCCAAAACCCTACCCACACTTCTCACCTATAAATACACACCCAAATCCCCCATTTTCCTCCATACCTCCAACTACATCCCTTCTCTCTTCTCTCTCCCTAATTTTTTTCCAGCACCCTCCCCTTGTCCCAATGGCCCAAAGAGATGCCCCCGTCAAATAAGACTCTACTAAAATCTTACCCTTCGGCCATGGTGAATTTCGTTCCCCCCAAAAAGAACGTTGGTGCAACCATTTTTCTGGTCCGGATCGCAAAATACACATGGAGCGCGTTGTCCAATGGATAGGGCTGCCCAATTCCGTCATAGCCCTCTTCATGCCTACGGGTTGGTGTTATTTCCTTAATGAACCGTACGAAGCGGTTTGGGCCACCGAGGTACGCTCTTTCTATGGCTCCCTTGTTCGAACAGGCCAATTCGAGTCCCAAGCCTATGTCGATGGTATCATCATCCCTTTTTTTTACCCTTCTCACGTCCAAGTTGAGCGAGTATAATGTTCTCGATGTTCAAGACTACACATACCCAAGAATGTCGCCCCGGTAGACAAGGAACTGATTATAGAGCGAATTTCTCTCGGCATTGCATGGAGGCAGGAAACTGTCCCTGAGGGTCGACTCATAAGAAAGCACGCCTAACGTTCTAAATTATGTGTGTTAACATTCTACAAACCTCCAATGATTTTGCCATGCGTACCCGTCAAGCCACATTGACATACCATCTATTCGTTCCCAACACTTCCATTAACCTGGATTTCACCCTATACGCTGACATTCTTGTTGCAGCCATGGATGAGAGAGGCGCAACACCACTTCCTTATGCACGCCTGATCACCTCCATCCTCAAAGATATTAGCATTGAAGCTTCGTTGGACCGTACTCGCCTCCCCGGTCCCTTTGGATAAGGAACCCGTACTCGGAGTGCCAGACAGCTTGCCATCCTTCGGGTAAGGTGTGAAAGTGATGACGAGGCCGATGATGTCTTGAGTGAGGAAGAGGAAGCGGAAGAGGCATCTGCCGATGTGGAGATGGGAGAGGTTGGGGTAGATGAAGAGTCCTCCGAAGAAGAAGACGACCCTGATTTTGAATGGGCGGGTAGCGACCTCACTAATCATATGTCGGCCCTTGAGACGAGATTCAGTTACTTTATTACCGACTACCGCCGCGATACAAGTATGATGTTTCATTTCCAAGCGAACTTGTATCGACGCCAAGGGGATCGCAACGAGCCATTGCCATCCTACTTCTATGACGTTTATGGCCCCGACACGCCCAGCTCTTCCCAACCCCCGCCCCAGTGATGATTTGTTTGTTTGTGGAAATTTTGAGTTGTTTCCCTTGTTCACATAGTTCTATGCTCTTTCCTATTATTGTACCACAGTCCTGTTTTATAAAAATTTGCATTTTCTCCATTTGTTTGTTTTGTTTATCGCACTTTTCATTCGCTTTGAGTTAGATTTTAGTCCTTTTTACTTGAGGACAATACAAAAGTCTAAGTTAGGGGGTCACAAGTGCTTATTTCTAAAACCTCACAAATTTTTAAAAATGCCCAAAAATCTCAAAAAAAAAAAATCATAAAATTTTGAAAAATCCAAAAATATTTTGTTCAAAATAAATAAAAAAATTGGAATTCAAATTTTTCAAAAAAAAAATATCATTAAAAGTCGGTTTAAAGTCTCAAATTGTAAAATCCAAAATGCACAAAGAAGAAATTGACCAAAGATGGAAATTGTGCGAAAATTGACGACTTAACGAATAAGTGTGCAGATTAACAAAACCTGGTGAGGTTTCGAGCCTATTGATATTTTTGAGTTTTTAAATCAATCCGAGTTAATTGTTAACTCAAAGTTCTTTTCAGCGCCAGATAAGTCGTTGATGATCTCAATTCTTTCATGTTGATCGGTTTTGAGAAATGTGTGTGATATTACCTTGAAAAGCGCGTTATAAATCTCTAAATTAAATTCATCTCGAAATGCATATGGTAAATTAATAAGTAATTCGGGCAATGAAGTAGGCCATCGTTTGTTACCCAAAAATATTGCCAGAAAAAGTTGTGAAAATCATCCATTTTGTAACCCAATTGAGCCGAATAATTTATCCTTTTCGTTTGGTAACCCGAAAAACCCAAATAGCCCGGAATTGTGAAAAATGGAAAAATAATTGTTGGAATTATTTTGATTCATGTGGTATTATTCATGTTGTCGTTAAGCACGTTGTCATGAGATTTTAATATGGCACGGACGTTGGGCACCCGCTAAAATTCCTTCTTCCAAGGGCTATGACTTGATAAAGCATATGCGGATGGGGTGAAGCTTGGTGACCCGGTTAATGTGTTGTCGAGAAATTTATTAATAAAATGCTATTGAGATTTGCATTTGATTTGAATATTCGTATTCGTATTGTTGCGCTTTATTCATCGCTAACATATTATTGTTGAGCATCCTTCCTGTCGTATTGTGTACTTCCCCATTTTTTTCTTAGTTGGCAGGTGAGCACGGATTTGAGTGTTATGGACCAATTGGGATGATTTTAGCGAGGATTATTTTGGAAAGAGTTTCAATACAAGAGATGAGAAGACTTGTACTTATTTTGATGTATAGAGCATTTGGAGATTTACTATTTTCGAGATAGTTAGATTGTTGTAATTATTTCGAGAGAATTGTTGTATTTATTTGAAGAGATTTGAGATTAGTGGTTTCTTTTCTATTATGGGATTCAGATGCTCTATACCTTGTTATATTGTGGAATTGATTTAGTTTATCGTAGTAGTGCTCCGTTCGCTCTCCCCGGGGCAGGCGAGGTGTTACAGTATTTTATACTGATTTTACAGGTATTTGATATCAATAAAGAAAGAAAGAAATCGGAAGAATCGAGAAAGAAAAGAAGGAAAGTCAAAAGGGCAAAGTTGTAATTTTTACCCAGAATTCGGACGAGGAATCTGAAGAGGAGTTGAATATATCAAGTTTGCAAGAACATAGGAAGAAACGGCACCTCAATTGGAATCCCAGTGTGAAAGTTATAGGCAGTCAAAGTTAGAAGAAAAAGTCAAAGGGAATTCGGAGCGATTCGGATCGGACCGATCAGAGATGCAAACTTCCAGAGAACCCCGGACCGAAGACGGATCGAAGTTGAAGGAAAATAAATGAACCGATCCGTATCGGATCGATCCGGCTAAGAAATAAGTGAACCGATCCGGATTCAAGCCAGATCGAACCGAAGGAGGTCCGGACCAATCCGACCATGGAATTTTGATTTTTTACTCTTCTTCTAATGGAGAGTCCTAGTTCAGTTAAAACTCTTGAAGCCTTGTAGGGTATTTAAACCCAACTTATTATAATTCAAAAGTACGTGAAATTTATCTAACTTTCCATTCTTTCGTAAAAACCCTAGTTTGAACATAGATTACAATTTTATTTCCAAGATTGAAGATTGTTCAGATTTCTGTGATTACAAGTAATTTTAGTTGATAATTTCAGTGCTTTAATGAGTTAATTGATTACTTCCTGTTGTCTAATCTTCCTTCTACATCATTATTCAATTCTCCCTTAGTTTAATCATGATTTCCTGCAATTCAACAATCGTTTTCATTAATTTCATCATGGTAGGCTAGGTTTTTAAAGGTAGGGATACATGAACTCAACCTGATGTGGTAGCTGCATGTGTATAAAATTAATCCTCTAAATTTAATGATTTGATTACAACCGTATTGCGTAGCTTCACAACCATTGTAGATCTTTGGATCTTTTTTGCTTCAGGGTAACCGGGATACTTTAGAGTGCAATGCGAGTGTAACTTTCGTAATACCGATTTACTCGTCCTCTGATTAAGTATGGTGCGGGCTTGAACCTCATATACGTAATGCTTGGGAGTACTAAATTCTCGGTCTAATTAATCATTTAAATTTACGATTAGTTTCATACCATCAATACACTAGGGTTGAGGGATTGTATTCCCGTCCTATTTCTTTCATCATATAGTTCAAGTTTCAGTTTAATCATTCTCAGTAATCTAGATAATTTAGAATAGTTGCATTCCATTCATACTTTAGTGCATTAAATAAATATTTTCAAAAATTACATTTAGTTGTAGTCAGTTCCCAAAACCTACTATCTTTTCCTTTTTCTTTTGAGTCAGAGTTAGGATTCATTCATCTGTCCAATGTTGTTACAATTCCATTGTCCTATTTCCCTATGGATAAGATCCCGACTTATCGGGTTTATTACTAATGTGACAGGCTTTCACTTGAGCTTAGAGAGAATTCACATTAGAGATATTTTCTGAGTCGCGTCAGAAGTATCAGGAATCACCTCTGGGCCAAGTAATTTGTTCTCCCCCACCTCTAACCACATGTTGGGGAACGACAAGGTCTGACATATAGTGCCTCGAATGGATACATACCAATAGTAAATTGGTAGGAGTTGTTATAGGCAAACTCCACCTGCGGAAGGTACTGTTCCCAACCTCCCCCAAAATCAATGATGCACATACGCAACATATCCTCTAACATTTGATTTGTTCGCTTGGTCTATCCATCCGTCTGCGGGTGATAGGATGTACTCAGTCGCAACTTGGTACCCATCACCTCCTATAAACTCTCCCAAAACTGAGACACAAACACCTTATCTCAGTCAGACAAGATGTTGAGAGGCACCCCGTGAAGTCTCACTATCTCTGCTATAAAAATCTGGGCATACTATCCCGTGGTGTAATCCATCTGGGCTGGCAGAGAGTGGGCTACCTTGGTCAGTCGATCCACTATCACCGATATAGAATCGTGACCCCTCTGCGATATAGGTAATCCCATGATGAAGTCCATGGAAATGCTATCCCATTTCCACATAGGAACCTCTAATGGTTGTAGAAGTCTCATCGGTATCTTATGGTCCACCTTTACTAGATGACAAGTGGTACATGTCGAGACAAACTCGACAATATCCTTCTTCATCCCGCTCCACCAGTACTGTCTCCGCATATCCTGGTACATCTTATCCCCACCCGGATGTATCGTAAATCATGAACCGTGCAACTCTGTCGCCACCTCGTGTTGTAAGTCTTCTCCCTCAGGAACAACCAACCTTCCACTGAAACGTAAACCCCCATCTGAACCAATGGTATAAGACTCGGTCCCCTCTGCTAGAAGCTGCACTATTTGACTCAGGCAGAAAGGATCAGCTACTCGAGCCTGTACTACTCTCGTAATAATTTGGGGCGTTACTGTCATCACAGATATAAATGATCGAGCCACCGCATCCTTTTATCCTAACTCCTTCTATTTTGCTTTCCACACCTCGGCCACCTCACTTACCGGCCTACGACTCAATGCGTATGCTACCACATTAGCTTTCCCCGGATGGTATTGGATATCGAATTGATAATCCTTCACAAACTCAAGCCACCGATGCTGACGCATATTTAGCTCCTTCTGGGTGAAGAGGTACTGTAATGACTTGTGGTCTGTGAACAAGCAAAATTTCTCCCCCGGGAGATAATGCCTCCAAATCCGAAGTGTAAATACAAACGCCGCCAACTCTAAGTCATGGGTGGGGTAATTCCTCTCATGGGGCTTAATCTTACGGGAGGCATAAGCTATATCCTGATTCTCCTACTAGAGCACACCCCCAAGTCCTAATAAAGATGCATCAGTATAGACTAAATACTTCATTCCCGACCTGGACAATGCTAACACTGGTGCTGAGGTCAGCTTATCTTTTAACTCATCAAAGGTCAACTGACAGGTGTCGCCCTAGATAAACGGCACACCTTTGCGAGTCAGGTGTGTCAATGGACCCGCTATCTTCGAAAATCCCCAAATGAACCTCCTGTAGTATCCGACTAGGCCTAAAAAACTGTGTATCTCGATCGGTGTCATGGGTTGTCCCCACTCCCTCATCGCTGACACCTTCCCCGGATCCACGAATATCCCTCTGTTAGAGATTATATGCCCCAAAAATTGGACCTCCTTCAGCCAAAACCCACATTCCTCGTATTTTACGTACAAGTCATGCTGGCTTAGTGCCTGCAAAACCTGCCTCAATTGTTCGGCATGCTCCTCCTCGGTCTGCAAGTAAACCAGAATGTCATCTATGAAAACGATGATGAATTGGTCCAGGAATTCTTTGAACACCACCCTATTCATCAATTCCTTAAACACGGTTGGGGAGTTGGTTAGCCCGAAAGTCATAACCCTAAACTTATAGGAACCATATCTTGTCAAGAAAGAAATCTTTGACACATCCTGCTCCCTGATACGCAACTGATGGTGTACCGATCTCAAGTCAATCTTTGAGAAGAAGGTAGCTCCTCTCAACTGGTCGAATAAGTCATCTATTCGAGGCAACAGATATTTGTTCCATATCATGACTTTATTCAACAATCGGTAATCAATACATAACCTCAATGATCCATCCCTCTTCTTAACGAACATTAAGGGAGCACCCCACGGTGAATTACTCCTACGAATAAACCCCTGCCCCAATAACTGCTCAATCTGGTCACATAACTCCCTTATCTCTACTGAAGCCATACGGTAAGGTGCACTGGCTATCGACCGATTGCCCAACGCTAAATCAATGATGAAGTCTATCTCTCTACTCAATGGTAAACCCAAAATCTCCTGAAATACATCTATGAACTCTCGAACAACATGAATCGAGTCAAGTGATACCACCACCTCCCTAGAGGTCTCCTCCTCTATGTAGTATAAATGTGTGGATGATCCTCCCTCAGGGCGAGGCATCGCCACCAGGAACATCTCCTGACCGGGTATGGAAAAACTATACTCCTACTAAAATAATCAATCACGGACCTATACCTGACAAGCCAATCCATACCTACAATTGCATCATACTTGGACATATTCAATACGAATATGTCAACGGGTAAGATAAACCTCCCAATCTCTATACCCACTCCCCGGCAAATAAAAGAAATAATGGAACCTCTACTCAACATAGAATCCACATAAGTAACCGTACTCTCTATTGTACCAAATATTCCCATAGTACGTGCAAACCCCGTGGCAATAAAATAGTGTGTGGCACCCGTGTCAAATAAAATACACCCCAAAGTCCCCTGGATAGAAAACATACCCTCAATCGCAGGTGGGTCATGCGGGACTACGGCCTGGTGAAGATTATAGACTCGTCCCTACTGAAGCTGCCCCTGCTGAACTGGGACGGCTGTAATGGGTGGCAGTGCTGGCATCTGTGGGGGTGCAGGGAGAGATGTGGGAAATAACTGTCTCTGGGGCTCCTGGCGAGCTCCCTGCTACTGTTGCTGCTGGTGGCCTCTACCCTTCTGAGGAGAGTCCTAACATTTGTGTCTAGTGTTGCCACAAGTGAAACATCTCCCTGGGAAGGGTACTCCACTCTGTCCCTGATGGCCGTTACCACCCCTCCCTTGGCCATGCTGGCCCTGTTGAATCTGCTGTTGGCCCTGATGGCCCTGCTCGCCATGTCTAAAACCTCCTGATATGAACCTCTTAGGATCCCCCTGCTGGGAACCTTGATCATTGTGTCTATGCTGACCCTGAACTGCCTGTGCCCCACTAGAACCATTTCCTCCTGTCCTGCCCTACTGGATGGACTCTCCTACTCACTTAACTTCTATCAAATGAAAACGATGGTCATGGTAGTGGAGTAGTGCTGCATTAACCACGTCCGAATAGGTGTCCAAAGATAGATTACCTATCAAATTCTGGCAGATCCTCCATGTCAACCCATCCATAAAACATTAAATCTTCTTCTCCTCAGTTCAGATCTCATCCGGTACAATGTTCAAAAGGTTGATAAACTTTGCCTCATATTCCACCACGGTCTTTCCCTCCTGCTTCAAGTTTGCCAACTTCCGTCTCATCTCTGTCTTGATGGTCGAGGGAAAATATTTGCGGTCGAACCTCACCCAAAAGTCTCGAATCGTGAGTGTGTCTCTCCTTTCAGTTGTGGTAATAGACTCCCACCACTGCAGCGCTGCTCCTACTAACTTGAACGTGGCTAGTATCTGACTCTGCACCTCCGTGCACTCATGCATCCTCAAATGCCTCTAGATATCCTTCTTCCATTGGCTCGCTACCACAACATCGAAGCTCCCCATAAACTCCGAAGTATGTGACTTCAGGAAGGCATCCCTAACACATTCCCAAGAAGATGGAAAGTCCTGGGCCTGAACTGGAGTCACCACCTGTGCCTGAGGTGGTGCCTATTGCATAACT
Organism: Sambucus nigra; assembly: GCA_949130495.1. Lineage (NCBI taxonomy): Eukaryota > Viridiplantae > Streptophyta > Magnoliopsida > Dipsacales > Adoxaceae > Sambucus > Sambucus nigra. Next base: position 314,468,734 of record OX422215.1, on the reverse strand, counting down.
GCCAATGAGGCATTTACCACTTGAGCTACAATGGTGGCAACTTCAGTGGCATTCATCACACCCTGAGCTGGTACAGGTTGCGGCTAAGGCTTTGCATCCTTGGGAACTCTCTGTGCACGTCGAGGAGGCATCTGAAAGGAGAGAAAAGTTTCATAAGTCTACAGTTATTATCTCAAAGCAGTTGAAGAACGTAAAATGCATAAAGAGTACAACAATCCTAAAATATAGGGCTCTATATCAAAGGACACAATACGGAAATATAATAAGTTGTACAGATCCTAAGGACACTAGAACCTGATGCTTTGATACCACCTGTGACACCCCGCCTAATTAATTACCGGGTGATCAGTCCTTAATTAATTAATTTCAGAATTTTAAGTTGGTTCAGATAAATGCATCACTGTCGAAGAACTCAAATTTTAATTTAATTGAAAACTAACCACCAAATATTTAAAAAGGTTGGTGTCCAAATTTTATCTTGTTATTAACCATCATCATTAAAGGGAAATATTTAATCATCACCGTACATCACAATAGTATAAGGAAAGAACTAACTGAATTTAAATAAGGAACTGGAGTAAACACTTCCGGTCAAAATTCCATACAATAATCCAATAACATGAAATCAAAGTCTAACGATAGAATAAAAAAACTCTAAATCTCTGAATGTAAAATAGGAGGGACAACATGTCCAACTAAAGTAAATAACTGATAGATAAGGAGAAATAGACTCAAAAGCATCTACAAGCAATATCATGTAGCTTCCATAGCAGCTACAGCTCGAAAAATGAATGAAATCTCCTAAACCTGGTGTCCCTGTGGCTGAGCACCTAAAATAATAGAACAAGAAAAGAGATTTGCAGAAAAATAGGCCAGAGTCCGAGTGGAAAATAGTTTAAATATAGCAAGTGTTTAAATTGATTAATTAGCACAAATATTATTCATGTTAACTTAGCGTACTCACTTGGGAAGCTCACCTCTCATTTAATGTGCACACCTAGCTAGCCTAACTACCCATATCAGTCTCGATACTCTGCCTGACTATATGTAGTATAACCATTATGCCGAATAAAATATCTAAATAACCCGAAGCCAATATATTTCTATTATTTAGGAATATATTTAAAAATTCTTTAACGCATTTTCATAGAATTCTTAATTCTCAATTGGTGACCCAATAAGTATATACTCTAATGTAGAGGTCAACATGAAACACATAATTTGAACTCGGTATACATATATAAAATCTCACTATGTATACATATAAATAAATAAATAAATATATATATATATATATATACACTACACCAATGGTTAAGAAACCCCTGGTGCTAGGCAGACTCGGCTATCTAGTCCCATTGTAATGCTCACGCATAAAGGACAACTGGTTCAATCTCTCAAGAACCAATAAAACATATACACCTATTGGAGGTGAACATAGTTTCAAGCCGATGGGCTACGCACATACCTACGCACCCATACGACCATCACCACTATCGTTATCACAGATAGCCCGTACCTAGGTTCCATGCTCTAGTGGTATGACTCAAAATCCCCCGAAGGCACACAAGATATGGTTGTCCACAATGCGCTAACCTCCGTTCGATAGCAAGTAGCTAAGTATGTTATACACAAAATATTCCAAGTAATAAGCATGCAAATAACTTATACAGCTTAATAGGCGTTCACGCAACCCAATTACGATAATACGTAAGTATTATTATTATTTATACCCTTTCCGTAGATCATATATATATGTATATACTCTCTTGAACCTAACTCTCCTCGGTTCTATGAACTTTATACATCCCGAGAATAATCACACTCCCAATTCAGTATTAACTCGGACTTTAGATCACTCGTCATTCACGTAGGTTATTTCTCTCACTTGGATAACCGTAGGATTCTTTTTAACCTAATCGAACTCAAAATGTTTATTCTAAAATCTCTTTAGAAGTCAAGGGATTCTCGTTCGAACAAGTTCGTTCGAACGAAGTTCTCACTTCGAACGAAACCAATATCTCGTTAGAAGGGTCGTTGGATTTCTCATTAGAAGGCTCGTTCGAACGACCTGATATGGTCTTCGAACGAAAAATCTGGACAGACCCGATTCTTCCCAATTTTAATTTTTTTCTAACTTTCAATCTTCAATACAAATCCAAAACTCAACCCCACTCTAAGTACATGTTTCTAAACTATTTCTAACCACCATAGGACCTTACTAACCCAAATTAGAGTACAAATCCTTATATGTATTCAAAGTGAATTCATCAATTTCTCAAATCTCTAAAATTCTCATAAAAAGAACCCAACATATTTTTATTAATCTAGACCCTTAATTTAACTCATTTTTTAACATAAAACCTTCACATATATCAAAATACAAAAGGGCGATTCCTCTATATGCATTCCCATCTCCAATTTCTAAGATTTTCCACAAATTAGTCTAATTAAACCTAGTTTTCTTTGCAACAAGTTTATATCATCTAATCTAAATCAACATGAACACTATAATGCTAAAAGAGGAGTAAGATAAACACTTGCCTTGGAATGGACTTCTGATTCTTAGGTTGAATTTGGTATGTGGTTGATCCTCTCATCGCGATCTACACTTTGATGTAATTCTTGGTGGGAAATCTTGAGTTCTTGTCTTAGTTCTCCTATGGGGTCTTCTTCCTCCAATCTCTCTCTCTCTCTCTCTCTCTCTCTCTCTCTCTCTCTCTCTCACATAGGTTGAAACTGACAGTAACCTCTAACCCATGTAGCTTTTATTTTAATCCAAATTTTCGTCCATTTAATTTCCCAAAAATCTCAAAATACCAAAATACCCCTCTGGGGTGTCATTTTGGGCTAAAATGCCTCGGATTCCAAATAAAACCCCCGGGTAGTGTTTTCTGACTATTTCGACCCTTCCGGACACATTGGCGCACTTAAAACTGCCATATAAGTTATTTAAAAATAATTTATCTTTTTAACCCCCAAATGTATAATAGTGACGTGACTCATACATGTGTCCAAAATAATTATATCTTAATTGTCGTGTACTCGTCCCCGACCATATTATTATTTTTGAAACCATTTATTTCATTACTCACTACGTAGTGTTCAACATAGTTATTACTCAACATGATTTCAACATAATTATTTTCGATAACCACTAACTCTCGTCACGCTAGTAATTATTACCATTAAGTCAGATTAATTTTAAATTAATTAATCCCAATTTCCATAATTTCATAATAAAATAAATATGCGTAAAAATGCGGGGTATTACAATTGGTTTATCAATTTACGAGTCTTAGCTAGTAAATATCAATAATACACAATAACATATAAAGAAATTATCACTACCAACATGTCAATTTGGGATTAATAGATAGGGGTGAGAGATAAAGAAGGAAAGCATGGGTTTTTGTGGTTCAGCCCAACGCGTTACCTACGTCCATAGATGAAGTATTGATTGTATATATCTCGATGGGTAATATCCATGAAATAAATGATTACAAGCTCTCAAAGTTTTCTCCAAGCTTTTGTGCATGGTTAATCAATAGAATAATTTTGGATCCCTTATTCCATGGGATTGAGTGTCATTTATAGGCAGTTATTAGAGAGAGAGTGTAGTGAAACATCTGGAGTGCCTTACAGGTCAGGAACTAATACCCTTTACATTACAAGAGGCGGATAATGATGAGTTTGTTACATCACGATAAAGGTGGAATATTACATAACTTCTTCACGTGTGCATATGGGATAAACATGACTGTTGGTATTCCATCACATGATATAACTGGAGCAAGGCTGGCATTGACGGGAGTAACAAAAGTTGTTTATTAACATCGTGTTAACAATAATGAGATGGTAAATTATTTCTGCCGGCTAAGCATATTTATATCTGAGCCGACCATATCTCCCATAGATAAGCAGATTCTTTATCCCAAGTAGGAACATACATCACCTCTTGAGAGGCTAACAAGGTATCCTATATTTAATGTATAACAAAATCCTCTAAGATTTCATTCATGACTCGAACATGTAACAGGCTCTCTAAAGCATTGGATCCTCGTAGTAGTTGTTAGGTGAAATGAATGGAGGGAATGTTAATTAATAGGATATGGTTGTCTTTAAATCTTCTCGACTCGTACTAAACAGATCAACTTGAAACATTTTCCACTCTAACGTTTAATTTGACACATGTCACTGGCTGGGTTTTTGCATCTAGAGTATTTATCATGCACGTGTGGGGGAAGTGCGTGCGTCTGTAAACTCACAGCGCATGTCTGATTTTCCAGGTATGCCATTATGTGTAATAAATAAATGACTCCACCATTTTTTAGTACAAATATTCGTATTACGATCCTTTTACCTTTTTTCAATTATTCATCCTCCTTTGAACATCTTTTGGAGAGAGAGCTTCATCTTTTAAAAAATCCTTCCTTTTTAACTTTCCATTTTCTCCATAACTAGAGATCTCCCAAGATTTTCCCTCGCTATTGTCTATAGTTGAGATGCTTCTCGCTGTCTTCAAAACTGTTTAGGTTTTTTTTCAAGTACGCCCTCCTTTATCCCTGCATTTTAGGGATTTTTTGTGAGAACCTTCTATTTCTAACATTCTGACATTCTGCCATCTTAATCTTGTTGTGGTTAAATTTCTTGCTGGTAATTTGTTGATTTATTGGAGGATCATTGATATTTAGACGACCATTGAGTTGGTTGGACTAGGATTCTAATTTGGTTAGGGATTTCCTTTTATGGTCATTTTCTAAATTTTCCTTTCATTCTCCTTTTGATTTTACCCCTTGATGATTTACGAACTCCATGTACGAAGGTGGTCTGAGTATTTGGCTAATTTAAAGCGATTGAGATAAGATATAAATATGCTCAACCTAATAGAATAATTTAATGTCTCATTATTGTTAACACGGTGCTAATCACCGAAGTTTGTTAATCTCGTTAATGCCAGCCTTGTTCTAGTTATATCACGTGATGGAATACCAACATTTATGTTTATCCCACCTACACGCGTGAAGAAGTTAAGTATTATTCCACCTTTATCGTGATGTAATAAACTCATCATTATCTTCCTTTTGCGATGTAAAGGGTGTAATTGCTTGACCTATAAAGTCACTCTACCTATCCCACTCCACTCTCTCTCTAATAAATACCTATAAATGGCACACAATCTCACGGAATAAAGGACCCAAAAATTATTCTCTTGATTTGATACGCAAAACCTATGTGAAAACTTTGAGAGCTTATAATCATTTCTTTCATGGCTATTGCCCACTGAAATATATACAATCAATATTGCATCTGTGTACATAGGAACCATATTGAGACGAACCATATAAACCCCTAGTTTCCTTCTTTATCTCTCTTCCCTCTCTATTCATCCTAAATTGGCATGTTGGTAGTGATAATTTGTTTATCCGTTATTATAGGTATTTACTTGCTATGGCTTATAAATCCGTTTACCATTTTTATATGACAATAGTAACTAATGAGTGATACCCCCTTGATAGGATTATAAGTTTTGATTCAACTAGTAAACTTGATTAGTGGATTATTTTATAATCTGCTAAAGTTTAACAAATATTAAGCCTGAGAATTAGTGAATAAATAAGAAGTTTGTTAAAATCGGTTAGTGAGAAATTCATTTTACGAAGAAGGTATTGTATACTTAATGTGGGGAATCATATTATGTCGGATATCAACTTTGTAAGCAAGACCTCATCATTCAAGTGATTTTGAGATAGTTAAATTGGAGTGAAGTCCTGATTATTTACTAGAATGAATTACTATTAAATAAATAATGGAAATAAATTATGGAGATGACATTTGGGATTTTCGAGTAACTATTTGGAAGAAATTTTAATTATATAGTCTTGGGTCCCTAATATAGTTCATTTACACAAGTATCAATCCCAAACTCTTCAAAAACCGGTTTAGCCCAAGTCCATGACTTATACCTATACGTATTGGTGTAAGCTAAGGTTTTAGGTAACATACTTATTATTGGGGGTTAATAAGGGAGAGAAAAAGTACTATTCACATTTTTATGAAGGGGTGTAGAGAAATAAGACCATATCTCACTCAACACACCAAGTATTCATCTTTAAGAGGGCCTACCCACGTAGTCTGCTTTAGGAGGACCATATGCTACACAATCCAATGCTTTTAGAGTTTTCTAACGAGGTTTTGGAGGATAAAAAAGGCATATCCTCATATTCTTCAATGTATCTTTCTCCTCATTAGGATCAACTATAAGATCCTCTAAGGTATCGTGATTCGAAACCCTATCATTTTATCTTTCTATTGCATGATCAATCAAAAATTTTGGCAACAACATTTCAAAGTTTTTCCAGTTATACCGATCCCCAATAGACCGACTCACATACTGAAGTGAAGTTCCCACAAAATTCCCCCCATGGCCAATAATAATATTATTCTCTATAATCTATATATAGCGATCAATTTATTATGTTTGAAAATAGTGCACAACAATTTATATTAAAATATATTCATAAAGACATATACAATGTTCAATAAAATCCACAAAAATTTCTTTTAGGGGGAACACAAGACCCAAATACCCCCAAAAATTGTATTAAATAGTTGATATTCAATTAAAGTAATACAAATAGAGGTAGTGGGCTATTACAAATAATAAATGAATTTATACCATATCTATGTAATACCATGGAAAACCCTAACACGCAAAGGGTTGAAACAAGTTAGTAAAAACTATTAAAATCATATTGAGGAATAAATCATTGATGAAGCAGCAAACTAGTTTTAGGAACACCCACAAACTTCTAATATGCTACAGTCAACTTATCCATTAACACTAAACATTTTCTTAGACATTGTATAAAGGGAAATGATTCAAATCAACCAGATCATCATATACCACACAAATTCATTATTTTTAGAGCATATGAATATTTAACTTACCTCAACACATATCTAACAAATGAATGTGTTTAACAAATTAAATAAATTGTACATGATGATGCAGTAAATAGCACCACCAGTATGAGGTGTTGATAATCTTAAATTAGCAATTATAATGGCAGCACAAGAGTAGATATCTAGTTGAAGGTGGTGAGGAGAAGAGGAGAAACATTAGTATATAAGTGGTTCAGCCAATCTGGCCTACATCCACTGTGAGTGTGTGTGAGTAATTTCACTACAATGAGGGAACTAATGGCTTGTGATACAATCTCTCACTTTTTCTCTCTACTGTGTATACCAATAGAGTTTCAGCTAGGGTTATAATTATCGATCCCCCTCCAAGGTAGGAGAAGGCCTCTATTTATAGCGCTTAGGGGGTGTAATGTATCCCCCCAAGCATGCATAGAGAATGTATGATTTGCATATACTATTCATAAGTGGACACTTGGATATGCCATATGTAAGGAATGATGACCAAATATTCCCCCACGTGAAGGGAATGATTTGGTTATAACTGAATAACCATGTGGTCTAATTCTTCCATTTTCTTATGTATCCTCAGACCTGTAATATCACTTGCTGTAACATCGACCTAGACGAGTACGAGGTTAGAGGAGTCTGATAATTACTTTATTATATCAGTCATCAATATGGCCTCGACCTGGAAGACTGACCGAGGTTATGTAAGAGGTATGATGTAATGTCGGCTGAGGCATAGTATGATGTTGGCAATAGCTTGAGCCCATGAGACAATGTTGACCTCTTCTAATGGCCAGGTAAGGTTTGTAAATGAGAGTCCGACCTTCCATAAGACGACCTTTCTAATGGTTGTTATAAGCTTCTTGTCAGCTCGACTGTGAGACAGGAAGAGGTACGTGACCATGAGTATGAGGGTGCACTTTGGGCATATTAATCACCCCTTAGACCTCAGTCTCCTATGTGAGTAGGTGACTGATGGGTATGTAGGTTAGGTCGAGGAGGAGTTACTTTCGATATCTTGGGGCGTGAAGTGATTCCTTGACACATGTCACTTATTAAAGTGACTAACGTACTCCCTAAGGTATGATAATTCTGATAGCGTCTTTTGGGTTCTCTAGGGTAATGATGGGTGCCTTGAAAATTATGCCCCATTATTGAGAAGGTTTAAAGTCCCTTATCTCTCCTTATTTTCTCTTTCTTCTTCCAACTTTCCCGCCTATAGCTTTTATGCAACTGTAATTTTCCCTCAAGGCCTATATTGTTTTGCTGCGATTCAAGGTTTTCCTTGCCTCTTAATCTCCTCCTCGCTCACTCTCAACCACTCAGGTATTTCTCTTCGACCTTTCTTTTTCCATTTTTGGTCATTACTTTCACAGTTTAGTTTTTCGGTGATCTTTTCCTTTTTCCGGCGAGGTTTTCTGTCGCTGTTGAGTGGCTATAGGGTTAGTTTTGTAACACTTGAGTGACTTTGGGGCCATACTAGGTCATCTAGGGGTTGTTTCAGCCAAAAATACTTCCTTTTTGGCTTCCGGGTGACCCTCCTATCATCTTCTCCGGTGACCCTTCTTTGGGAGTTCTTTGTGTTCATGTTTGAAACCCTTTGGATTCCACATTTTGATCTTAGTTTGAGTAGCACAAATTGTTTGCTTGTTTGTCTTTTTTTAGTTCGATCCAAAGTGTAGTGTTGTCTTCTGAATGCTCAGACCTTTGTATAAACTCATTGAAGAATTCATGTCTTTGCATGAGAATCCCTTTGAGAAGATTGGGCAGATAGAGTTAGCCCAAGAGGAAGCTCGTAGGGCTAAGGCCTTTCCCCTCAGACCAATCTTTCCTCCTCCCTTAAAGGTTATATACCCTGAGCCTACAGAACCTGCTGAGCCTGCAGAGGTTCCTGAACGAGTGTCTGAGGATAACGCTTCTGCAGACACAATGTTAACGTCTGAGGTAGACGAATCTATAAATTCTTTTCAAGAGGCTATGTATTATTCTCCTAGGTAAGGTGAGGTTTCAGAGGAAGCCGAGGTTTCAAGTCGTGCCTCGTCCCACCAAAGTGCTAGCACTTCATGTAGATCTTCCTCTGTTGAAATCTTAGGGCCTAGTATGGCAATTCCCCCTCCTATTGATGTCATTCCCATATCTGCTGCCACCTGGGGTTGAATTTGTGAAGAGGTTTCTTGGTGGTCCCCCTACAAGTGCCCAGGCCGACGTTACTGGGGATAGTTATGATGGTGAGGAAAGTGAACTCGATACCTCTGATGTTACAGAGTATGAGAGTACCGTGAACGAATATGACCTTCTTTCCTTCAGGCACCTCTATTCCATAGATTCCTTAATCGTCCTTAGGAAACCTCAGAAAGACGATAGGGCCTTCGGCGATCGAGATGGCAAAATCTGCATCTATGAGAAAATGTTTAAGTTGGGCTTTCATCTTCCTATCCACCCAGTCATCAGAGATATACTCTCGTACATAAATCTTGCCCCTTCCCAATTGTCCCCAAATTCTTGGAGGTTTATGATTGGGGCCATCGTCCTTTGGAAGGTTGTTCACCATTCAGACCTTCCAGTTAGAGTTTTTACGAGTTGTTACATCCCCTCGTCTGCCAAAAATCATCCCAGCTACTATCACTTCTTATCTAGGAAATATGAGAATAAGATGCTCTTGGTTACCCAAACTTCAAATCATAATTGGAAACCACGGTACTTCTTTATTTCTGGGGCATGGGAGTTTGGTTCAGACGAAGCTTCTGGAATGTTGGTTCTAAGGACCCCACTAAGATGGATGAAAGTCTCAATCGCGACTAATGCCAAGCCTGGCTACAAGAACTTTGAGGACCTTCGCAATCAAGGAGAGAAAGGTCTTCTCGTTAAATATGAACATCTGATGACCCCCTATTACCTTTCTGAGGTCCCCTGGAAGAGCTTCGTAAGTCTTCAAAATTTTTCTTACCCAAGTTATGCCTCTTATATTTTTTATATCTTACTAACTTAGAGACTTATCTTTTGCAGAGCATCCAGCAGGCATACCAGACGAGTTTTGGGAGATGTCTGCTCCTAGTCTTGTGAAGCTTATGGAGAAGTGAGTTGGAAAAAATGTACCCCCACCCAACACAAAAAAGAGCGTTAGCGTCTCTAAGGCATATGCTAGCAAGAAGAGGAAGACTTCCACTAAGCTGGCGCATATGAGGCCGAGTAAGACTCAGGCAAAAGACTGTACCATACCCATTTCTAGTGATGATGCCCTGGCTGCTCGTCTATCTCAGCTTAAAATTAGAGATAGTGTGATCTTCCATAGTCTGAAAGCTGCCAACGCTATTGGCACAATAATAACGGAGAAAGATAAGTGTTTCCTTCGTGTATGGGATGTCCCTTTATTAGCCGAGTTTGCTCCTCACAAATCAATCCAGGTATCAGTTTTTGGCTATTTTTCTGTGTTACCATGGCTTTTCAGAAATTATAACTCATATGTTCGTATGTCTGATCTTCTTTTGCAGGGTATCTTATTTTTTCATCGCCTTGTTGAGTTGACCTTGAAGAAGATGCCCCTTATATAAAAGGGTAAGGATGCTGAGAAGGTTGAGGCCTCTCTGAAGGCCGAGGTTAAAAAGTGTCGTCAAGGAGAGGGATGACCCGATGTCTTAGCTCAAGAAGGACCATAGAAAATCTCTGAAGGCAAAGGATGACGTCCTACAATCGAAGGTTGATGCTGTAGTCAAAGTTGTGTTGGAAGATGCTGCAGAGAAAATAATTTAGGACTGTAAGGTCTCTGATGAGTTTGTTGGCTTCGGCTTTGAGTACCTAAAGAGGGATATTAAAGCGACCAGCATATGGGCTTCCATGAAGTAGAATGAGTCTAGGAGCTTAACTGTCGAGGATTTTATTGGTCCCGACTTTGGATATCCTCAGTTTACTAAGGCTTTAAAGGAGGTTGAAGAGAGTGACACTGCCCTAGACGAGACTGCACCTCTTGAGGTCACTGAGACAAAAGATGGTACCCATCATGACGACGGAGTTACAGTTATAAATGTAGACCTTGACTATCTATGCCTGTTGATGGGTAGGTTCCTGTCGAGGCATAGGCTCCCTTGCTGATTAACTTTTCGATGTTCATATTCTTGACAGTTGTAATTTTTGATGAATTTTGTCTGTAACTCTTGTTTTTATGAACTCTGATGGTAGTTTCTTACAATTCTGAATTGTAATTTAGAATCCTCTTTATGATGATCATAAATAGATTGGCTTCTTCGGATTCTATTACTTTATATGATGTTTTGTTGCTCTATAATTGTGATGTTTTGCCTCATATTTTAACCAAACTAATGATATTTAAGGTCTGAGGTTGCCAAATTATGATATTTAAAGGTCTGAGGTCATCAAATTATGGTGTTTCACCTCTTCTTTTCACTAAACTAATGATGTTTAAAGGTCTGAGGTCACCAAATTATGGTGTTTCACCTCTTATTTTCACCAAACTAATGATGTTTAAAGGTCTGAGGTCACCAAATTATTATGTTCACCCTCATTTTTCACCAACTAATGATGTTTAAAGGTCTGAGGTCATCAAATTATGGTGTTTCACCTTTTATTTTCACCAAACTAATGATGTTTAAAATATGAGGTCATAATGGATGAACCTTTTCACCGCTGAAGCCAATCAAGGGATGATGATAAGGGACAAGCCTAGCTCTGCTGAGGCCCAAGCTCTTGAAACAAGGCTAAAACATAATGTCTGCAGAACTTCCCCCATCAACCAGGATCTTTTAAACTTCACACACATGCACCCTTGTGGTGATGACTAAAGGGTCATCGTGGGGAGCTAAGATACCCTTGAAATCAAGTCGTGAGAAGCCGACCACGAGGGTATCCATATCTACCTTCTTTCTCTTCTCATGTTTAACTTCTGTAGATGCCAAGTTCATAACCTCAGATTTAGTCACTTATTTGGCCTCTACTATATGGGCCTTACGATCAGTTACTTCTGAGCCACCCCCTGCTAGTCCTCCACGGATAGTATTCACACCGAAAGATATCATACCGACCCTCTTCACTGGGAGATTTTCATCTTTGGGTGGGAGGTCAGGGTCATCGTCATCATTATCTGAGTCATCAGCTCTTTTGGCAGGGGCATCTTCCTGGCATTTATCATTTCTTTCCTTTTTAGGGTTATCTCTTCCTCTCTTAGAAGCTTTACATCCGCATATTTACAGACTTCAACATTTTTTCAATCTCATCTTTCAGAGCGAAGCACTTCTCAGTCAAATGGCTATGATCTTGATGGAACTCGCACTATAATCCTTATTTCTCTTATGTGGAGGAGCTTTCAGTCTCTCTGGCCACCTCAAAGATCTATCATTCTTTATTCCGTTGAGGATGTGTTCACATCTCACAGTTAAAGGAGTATAGTTTGCAAACTTGTCATCTACAATCCTCTTATTTCCATCCTTTTTATTTTAAAATTTCCCACTGCTATTTTCATTCCCATCCTCATACTTCACAGCCATTGCTTCTTCTGCATTCATGACCTTTCCAGTTGTTGCTAACAACTCAGCCATCGACTTAGGAGGGTCTTTAGTGAGCTTCCAGAGTAACTTTCCCTTCTGAAGTCCTCCAATGAGGGCTGTCATGGCTATATTCTCTTCGTAATCTTCTACCTCTAACTTTTCCTTGTTAAACCTCGCAATGTAATCTCTGAGGCTTTCATTCTTCCCTTGCTTGACAAACAGTAGATGGGTTGTCTTCTTCTGAGGTCTTACCCCAAAATAGAAGTTGTGAATGAACCCTTCGGCCAGACCTTTGAAACCCTTAATTGAATTTTTAGGAAGAGAAGTGAACTAGATATCTGCAGCCCCGATCAGAGTTCTTGAGAAAGCTTGGCACCTCATCTAATTAGGGATAGAATAGATGTTAGTTGCAAACCGATACATCTCAATATGATGAGCTGGGTTGGTAGTTCCATCGTACTTGGGAGACACCATTGGAGGTTTAAATTTGGCAGGGGTTGGGAAGTTAACAATCCTTGCCATAAATGGAGAGCCCTTGGAGTATCCCCTCTGTAACGGGTCTCGGTTTTTCAAGAGATCTCCAATTTTGTTTTCTAGCCTTTGAATAGATTCGTTCAATGGTTTAGCAACGTCAGCTTAGCCGAGGTTATCCCCAACCACCTTCAAGGGGTGAACTGAGGGTTCCCCATCAACTGCACAATGTCGGCTATTAACCTCCCCCTAACCATAGTCTCGCCATGTGGGGGTCGACCAATATGGGGACGACAGTCTCCTCCTTCTCTTTTAGAGCCAGCAAGACTTCTTGATCTGGATATTCTCTCCCTTAGATCATTAATTGGGCCGATCCTTTTAAAAGTCTACCCTCTACTTAAGTGATCAAAAGTTGATCCTCTTTGGCGTGCATCACAATCTCGTCTCTCACACTGACCTCAACCCTGCTGGATAGGATGCACAGTATTGTTTGAGACCTCATATGGCTCTCAACATTCTGTCGGAGCATCCTCTGCCTCAATGTCATCGTACCTTTCCTCAGGGAAAGGGTTTCCTTTCCTCCGTAGGCGTAAACGCATGGGGTCAGCAACATCCCTCATTTGTTGAGGAGTAGGTAATTCCTTTCTCGGTGCCTGGGGTGGTCCCCTGGCCTCATGATGTGGCTGAGTAGCTGCTGGAGTTATCATCTCCGGTGAGACCCCATGTCGTCTCATTATTATGTTCTAGCTTAGCTGGGTAAATTTCTCATGCATCGCCTGTTGAGTTGCAGCTAAGGACTTCAAGGCTATTTCCACCTCATCCATTTCAGACTGGGGTGGTGCTTGAATGGAACTAGGCCCTCCAACACCAGATGGTGGTGTGGGGTGATAGCTCTGGTGCCATGAAAAAAGGCTAGATAGAATATAAATGAAAACACTAGAGATCTTGATACCTATAAAGATCCCTTTCAATGGTGAAACAGCTTCGCGCGATGGGGGAGGACTGATGCACCATCAGAGTCCCTGATGAGTCCAAGCTTCAAGAGAGTAGAGATATAACTTCTCATTCCCATAAACGGCGCCAAAATAATGATGCAGTAAACAACGACACCATTATGAGGTGTTGATAAGCTCAAATTAGCAATTACAATGGCATCAGAAGAGTAAATATCTAGTTGAAGGTGGTGAGTAAAAGAGGAGAAATACTAGTATATAAGTGGTTCAGTCAATCTAGACTACGTCCACTATGAGTGTGTATGAGTAATTTCACTACAATGAGGGCACTAATGGCCTGTGATATAATCTCTCACTTTCTCTCTCTACTGTGTATACCAACAGAGTTTCAGCTAGAGTTATAATTATCGATCCCCCTCCAAGGTAGGAGAAGGCCTCTATTTATAGTTCTTAGGGGGTATAATGTATCCCCCCAAGTATGCATAGAGCATGTATGAGTTGCGTACACTAATCATAAGTGGACACCTAGATATGCCATATGTAAGGAATGATGACCAAATATTCTCCCACGTGAGGGGAATGATTCGGTTATAACTGAATCGCCACGTGCTCCAAGTCTTCCATGTGCTTACGTATGCTCGAACCTGTAATATCACTTGTTGTAACCTCGTCCTGATTGAGTACGAGGTTGGAGGAGTCCAACAGTTGTTTTGTTATATCAATCATCAATATGGCCTCGGCCTGGAAGACTGGTCGAGGTTATGTACGAGGTAGGATGTAACGTCGGCTGAGGCATAGTACGATGTTGGCAATAGCTTGAGCCCATGAGACGTTGCTGACCTCTGCTGATGGCCAGCCGAGGTTGGTAAATGAGAGGCCGACCTTCCAGAAAACGATCTTTCTGATGGCTGTTATAAGCATCTTATCAACTCGGTTGTGAGATAGGCTGAGGTATATGACCATGAGTACGAGGGTTTACTTTGGGTATATCAGTACAAAAACCAAAAAATTGAAACCAAATAAGGAACACTAGCCTATTTTATTAAGAAACTAAGATTGAAATAAAATCCAAGGATGAGAAAGGATGGAAAGAGAAATATTGATAGAGTTGAGTAATTTGATGATCACGAAAGGTATGATTGTGAGGTGAGAATATGGGCCAAATAGATAAGGAGATGGATTCAAATTTCGTGGCGCGAAAAGGGTGATGGGGGAGAATAAGCTAAGTTGTTTTAAAGAGTTGTAAATTATGTGAAATAAAATAGAGGCATATATCCCAATCATATTTTCCAGAATTCATAAATACGTGAAACACTTTTTACACAACACTTTAGTGGTTTACGCTTTATATTTATTAAAAACCACTTTGTTATTTGTAATGGGTATCCACGGTTACAATTTTTAATAAACCCATTAAAAATAATTCTAAACCGAAAAGTCTATATCCTAACAAATATTCTCCTTTCTAACAGATAAAAATAGTTAGAAATTTCTAACACACATAACTTGTTAGTTATAATAAAAAGGGATCATTAGAAATACCCCTTTTGATATAGCATGTATCTCTCTCTCAGTGTTGGTGAAGCTTTTATTTCTTGAGTGTCTAATTATTTTATTTTCCATTGGCTTCCCCTCAATTCTATCTTTATAGAAGAATTTATAAAAGTTGAAAGTGACGTTAGAGACATGGGTGAGAGTGACTTGACGTCTGCTGGAAGGTGGAGTGCAGGGGAAGTAATTTTAAATCACAAGTTATAGTTGGTCATAGAATTAAATGCAATGAGTTGGGGTTGGGGTTGGTATTGATTATACTTGGTACCAGCCCCTCAGATTGGGCAAACAGATATCTTTATAATTTTTTCGATCTAATCTTAGTCGTTCAAGGTTTATGGAGGTCCTTGAGTCTAAAATAATGAAGTGTGGGTAGGAATCACACGTCCACAGGTTTATCTAACTATACTAAGGACCATAGTTATGCAGTGGACCTAGCATAACTCTATAAGGGCTTGGGTATGAAATAACTAGGATACCTTGGATGCGTAATGATGTGGTGGACCTTAAATATAGATCTTATAGATCTCGAGCCCTTTAATGTGGACAAGAACCTTAACTAATATTGTGAAGTTTTCTTTAAATCCCAAGTACTTTGTGGAATTATTTAAATCATCTTATTACTTACTTATGAAAAATAGTCATTGGTTATTATACCTGATATTTGATGGCTCTGTTACATTCCTAAGGTCTGAATAGTGACTCAAATACTTAGAATATAAAATGTTTTTGTGATGCAAAGTAACTTATAACACATGCAAAAAACCACGTGTCCCACTAATCTAATGGACAATCATCATCATGTGGATAAACTCAATGGAGAAAATAAATTGCAAGAATAAAGGAATGGATAAAGCCGATTAGTTGAAGATAACTATTATTGTGGTCGAGCAACCTAGGAATCTTCTTCGTTCCTCAATAAATGTAAACATATCCCCCAGGGGAAAGGGATATGTAATTCTGAGATATAACTACACTTAGCCAAAATTAATTTCTGAAATCAATAAAAGAGTTAAACACCCCCGTGTACATAGGCATATTATCAAACTACGTACATCCTGCCACTTTGCGTCTGTGAGGAATTAATATTAATCAAGGTTGATTAGTTATTTAGTGTACGTGCATTAAATATTTAATAGCAATATTTTTTCCCCTACAATTGGTGTCGTCTCTGGGAAATAATTCTTCCTCGGTGTTAGAAACCAACAACAATCACATTATATCTTACGTACAATGTGGGTACTAGGGATTTCATGATGAACATCAAGTCCATTAAATCATTTATATGCCCCCAAATTCAAATATGTGGTTAGGCAGGATCATAGCACTCCCTACCATCCTCAGGAGGAGAAAATCGTAGAGATAAAAAACCCACCAAAATCTAGTTATATATCATGGATCGTCGATGTTTACGAGCATCGCTTCCATGAATAGGAGACAACCACTCAAAATTAGAAAGAGGAGAATGATTGTCTCTAGCGATGTTTAGATATAATGGAATGGATCAATATATTCAAAGAGAAAAACCCAAGAAACAAGAAATTTCTCGTACTCCTATACCTCAAGCGGGTAAAAATGGTAGCCTAATGTAACACCCTGTATTTTTGTGGGTATTTAAATTACATGAGTGATTGTAATTTAATAATTTGAGAAATAAAGTGAACTGATTAAATATTAATTGGCCATTATCGGATTAATATTTATATGTACTATATTTACTTGTGGGGTAAGTAAATGAAGTTGTGTTATTTTTATATCACGTCGTAAGGGGGTAAAAACGATGAGTTGATAGTATCATATTCGGGACACGCACGGTGGTCATGTTGGAAACAAAATGGTGATTTTTGATAAGTGACTCGAATGGTTATTTCGAGTGCACAGTTGACCCGGAATGGGTCGAAATAGTCGAAATTAAGTACCCGGGGTAGTGTTTGAGTTTCAGGTGATTTTTAGACTATTCGGGACTCGTATTTCGGTACACGAGTCATTTGACAATTGGGTTAATACCAAATTTTTGGATTTATAACAAAATAGGGGTAGGGGAATGCCTTAAGGCAACCATTTAATTTCTAAGAGGCAGAGAGAGAGAGAGAGAGAGAGAGAGAGAGAGAGAGAGAGAGAGAGAGAGAGAGAGAGAAGGAAGAAGAGGAAGAAGAAGAAGAAGAAAAGAAATCAAGATGCCATTTTCAGAACTAATTCAACACATAAAGAGGAAGATCAAATCATCTACAATTTGAGGCAAGTGTTTATCTTTCTTTGATATTATATGTGTGTTTTAATTCATATTAAAGTTGGTGATAAATATAAATTTTTGGGTTGAGAATTATTTGAGAAAATTGGTTTTTGTGAAATGATTTCATAAAATTGATTGATGACTATAACCCATGAAATCTGAAATTAAACCCTATGATTTGGATGTATAATTGATGAATTAAATAAATAAACATATACCCTTATGGTGGATGTTGATAGGGTAGGATTATATTGTGTTGGGATGATTTTTGGGAGTGATTTTGGTGGAGAAATTGGGTTAAAAAGCCATAAAAGCCATGACATCCCGTCCTGGATATTTAGAATGAGAGAATCAATTATCCCTATGGACGAATAGACTCGGATCACCTGCCTAGCCCGATCATAAGTTATATCTTTTCGATACGAACATGTGGCCGCCGACCTCGTAGTTTTCTATTTTTTTTAATTAGTTATGATTTTTTTACAAAAGGATGCGTGAGACCGACATCTTAAGGAGGAAATAAAACTCGAGTTATTTTGGGATGTCCGTATATGAGCTTAGTACTCTGTAAAGTATTTAGGAAAATTATTTTATCCTTGGATTAGATGGTAATGAATCCGGGGTATGGATTTATGAGTGTTTAGGATAAACGACACTCGAAAATATATGAACGGATTCAAATGGGAATTTTAGATGGATTTGTGATATCGACTAGTGTGATAAGCTTTGTAGTTAAGAATAGAATGTAATGAGATATTCATATAAATAAGTAGGTTAATACTTATGAAATTGAATTGGACTTATATTCGGGATGGACAGGCTAGTGCTATGAGCGATATGCACGTTAGTCAGATTTTGATATATACAAGTATAGAGACAGTATATATGTATATGTATGTATATATATATATATATATATGTGTGTGTGTGTGTGTGTGTGTGTGTGTGTGTGTGTGTGTGTGTGAAACATACCCCTTTAGTGTTATCATTGAAGGTTGCGCAATGTGGGTAAATCCCCTGGCTAGTGAATGAAGGGAGAGTATAGTCCCCAGGTCCTAGCCCCATATTTATGATTGTGTGGTTTATTCGCAGTGAAGGTAATTGTGGGTATGATTATGACTCATTGTTGAAGGACTATGGCCGCCTCCAATAAGTTTGTGATTTGTATTTACCAAATCGATGTGAGAGTGATTAGGCATAAATTCTTCATATTTATCCCCTTAATTTCGGTATTTTTATGATCCCGTGCGGTGTAAATAGATTGGATTTGTCTCATATCTATGCTACTAACCCTTTTTGGCAATTATTTCGTATTTTGTGTATCTCTTATGTGTTTTACAAGTATTTCATGCAAGAAAGATGGAAAAGAGAACTCAAAATAGTGAAAGAAACTAAGAATCGGGGAGTTGAGGGGCATTTTCGTAATTTTGTAGCCTTAGTTCGGAGGTGGGGCCAACTGGAAAGTTGAATAGCTTTCAATTACAAGAATACTGGAAAAAACGACACCTCAATCCGAGTTACGGTGAAGAAGTTATGCCCATTTGAAGTTGAGAAGAAATTCAAGAAAAAAAGCTGTCAGACCCAAACCGAACCGAAGCGGAGAAAAAAAACCGGTCCTCCCATTTGTCACGTACCAGATCCGTTACTAAATTAGTCACGCTCCAGATCCGTTACGAAATTAGTCACGCTTTCTAAGTGTAACAAATTGGCAGATACGGGATTTTTATTTTGTGCTTATCTTTTAGCCAAAAGAGTTTTATGTTTTGGGGACTCTTCTAAACGACCCTTAGCCTATATATTTAGTCATTAGGACTCTTTTTATCAAGATTTCATTCATGTAAAAGCTCCATAACAAGTAGGAACATCTAGGAGAAGAATTTACATACTTTGCACCATTAATTCAAGAGCTTTTTCGGTTTATCTTCAATCTTTGATTTCTTCTTGCATGTTCTTGTTCTTCAGTCGTGGTAATTTCTATTTCCAGCACTTTTATTATTATTTACCATGTTAGGCTAGGTTTTTAAAGGTTGAGATACATGAACCCAACCTGATGTGTTAATTGCATGTGTATAATATTAGTCCTCTGAATTTAATTATTGATTATGATCGTATTACGTAGTTACACAACAATTGTAGATCTTTATATCTCGTTTGCCTCTGGGTACTCGTGATGATTTAGAATGCAATTCGAGTGCTACTATCGCGATACTGATTTACTCATCCTCAGATTAAGTATGACGCGGGCTTGAACCTCGTATACGTAATGCTTGGGAGTACTAAATTCCGGGTCAAATTAATCAGTTAAATTTACGATTAGTTTTATACCATCAATACTCTAGGGTTGGGGGATTGTGTCTCTACCTTAATTTTTCCAATTAGTTTTAGTTAACTTCTTTATTTTTTTCCCTTTTTCCTTTCTCACTCAATCATCTTATTTTTATTTCTTTTTAGAGTCAAGTTAGGGTTAACAGTCTTACCTTTGTCGTCACGTTCACTCGTCCTAGTTCCCTGTGGATTCGATACCCAGACTCGCCACTATACTCCACAAGAGTGTAGTTAAAGTTTAGGTTTTTGTATTGTGGTTGGAAGCCGATAACAACGATTAGCGTATTTACACGGACGCTCGGTTTTCGACTCGATCAAATCGATGTGAGAGTCCAACTGCTGGTAACTAGGATGATGTGAACATTCCCTGGATAATGATAGTATTGTAGAGATTCACATCTGGTGAGATATTACTCTAAGAGATGGCGGTTATACTTATATTAGTGCGTGCTATATAACTATGGATATACTTGATGTGATTAGTATATTGTATATATATGTGTGTAAGAATATATATACAGACAAATTAAGGAATATAATGAGCAATAAATTATATACATCCATGAGGATAAAATCTGAAATGCTAAATGATATACATATATATAGAAAGACGAAAATATATACGAGTTAATTACACTAATATGTGAATAGTAAGTAAATAACTAGTGAAAGTTATTTGAAATAAATTGATAAATTATAAATGAGATTTATAATGAATAAGTTGAGGAGAGCGCTTAAAATAAATTCTAAGTATATAATAATATACGCGAGGCATAAGGCGGCATATGAACCTTAAATGATGGGTGATGCTAGTTAGGCTGAGTAGCGTAACTAGAGTGTTTAAAATACATGTGTTTGGTGTGCACTTTAGATGAGGGGTGAGGAGTATCTCATGGTAGTGAGACACCAGTTAGAATACGAAAGATTGCATAACATATTTATTAATGTATTTTAATCACTTGCTAAATATTTTCAAAAGGTTTTGAAATCTGACCCGTATGCAAAATATTTTGAAAATATTTATCTATCGAGACGTAGGGATGCCTGGATGAATCATTCTTCTAGTCACACGATGCTGCTGCAGCTGTGGATGCTTGTAGGGATTGATTAGTCGCTTATATCCTTGAGATCTAGATAGGAGGTATTTCAGAGTTATATTTGGGCATGTTACCCAGTTGTTGTTATTTATTTTATTTCCATTATTTTACTTTCAGTTATTCGGATTAATTGTAATATGAATTTTATCGAGAGTTATCGATTAAATTTTATTTATGCCTATTGTACGAGTTTATTAATTTCATAGATGGAGTTGATTAATGGAATTTTGTTTACGTAAGTTAGAAGTTTAAAATTTTTACATCAGGCCTAATAGGTTATTAGTAATTAATTGGTTTTCGACAATGATGCTAAGAATGAACCATATGAGATTCATATTTCATTTTGGTAGAGGAGGGGTGTCACAGATGGCATCAGAGCATCAGGTTCTAGTGTCCTTAGGATTTGTGCCTACTTACTGTGTTTTCAGCGTTGCATTCTCTTTGATGTAGAGACCTATGCTTAGGATTATTGGTTCCTATTACGAATTACATTCTCCTGCTATTGTATGATTATAGTGAATCTTATATGAGTTCGGTTGGGTTTTGTACACCAAATTATGAAAGACAACCAGCGAGGATCGTTAGGTTGGTAGTAGGAGGTTAAGCTCAGTCAGAATCGCGAAGTATACAGGGGACAGTGACCGTAGTAGAGATCACCACTATTGTTGCTCAGACAGTTGATGCTGTGATGACCGCTAGGTCGCAACAGTTTCACCAAGCACGGCCACAGCAAACGATGACGCCAATTTAGACTCACCTAATGCAGTTAATAATGGAAAGAGTTAGAGTGGCCTTTAAAGAGGGACATCCTCCGGAGTTTATAGTAAATATAGATGATGTAGTAATGAGCCAATGAAAAGACGACATCCAAAGGCATTGGTGTATAGTGGAGAGTAAGACACTCGTAACAAATTAGAGGAAAAAAATTAGCTCGTTGGAGCAGTGTTACAATGGTGGGAGTTAGTGACCACCTATGAAAAGAGAAATGTTATTATAATCGACGAATGTTGGGTGTCTTTTGACCAAAAGTTCTTTCATCTGCTGTTTAGATAGAGATGCGAATGAAGTTTCTAGACATATCACAAAAGGGTCGGACAGAGGTCGATTGTGAATTTGTTTTACTTGTTTGACGAACTTTGTACCCGATAAGGTAGGAATAGAGGAGAAAAGAGTCCTTAAGTCGGGTAATGGACTCACGAGTAGAAATCTCCAGCACTTACTGGACATTCTGCTTGGGTGACCTATGCAGATGACATCAATGTATTGCTTTTATAATAATAGTATCAACGCTTCCATGTGAACGGAGATAAGAGACTTAGAGAATTTAGTCAGAAAGGTAAGACTAGATGTAAGGGTGCTAATGAGGCATCACAAGGGGATACCCAGCAGGGGAACCCATTTAAATGATTTATATCAAGGAAATTACCACAGAGTGACAGTGGATTCAAATAGGTCTATCAGGTACGACAGTGTGTTCCATAGGGCCAATAAAGTAATGAGAACAATGAGGGTATCCATTAGGGTCAAGGATACCAGGTTTGAGAGAAAGACAACCCTAATACGGCTAGCGAGGCCCAGACAGGGGAATTACACGGGGATATATTATATATGAGGAGAGAAAGACCACAATAGATAATCTTGTCCGCAATGAGTAAAAAGGGACAAAATCATGGTGCCTAGCAGGGACAACAGTTAAAACAATTTTTGTTTCTGCTTGGACGAGAGTATTATGTCCAGGATCCATTTGAACGATGAGTGTTATTGGCAATTGAAAGTATGGGATAAGTTTTGTGTGACACGAGCGAGTCACAGTATTTTTTTAGCACTAGATTCGCGTGTGAGACGGGTTTATTGGAAGTATCATTAATATTACTATAGTGTGTATATAGTTATTGTTGATTAGTGGGGCTCTCCTTGGTTCCATCCACAGGGGAGCGGGTGTAGACATTAAGAGAATATGTTTTAATGATTCTACTCATTTTAGAGATGTGCTATACGAGTATGATTTTATCCTGGATATGGACTCGTTAGCGATGGTTTTAGTGATGGTGGGCTATTACAACAAGGTTATTGTGTTCATTGTTCTAAGGTAGGATGTGTTGCTTTGTAATGTCTCACCTGAAAGAGGGTTGAGCTTGCATATATATTATATTGTTAAAGAGACTTCATAGAGTATATTTGTTTCGTTATGTTTTATCCCGGTGCATAAGGACTATACTGATGTGATTCAAGGTATATCGGGTTTATTATCGAGCAAATATATTGAGCTCGTTATTATTTAGCGCTAAGGGCTTAGTGATAGTGCGAGCGTGGGATTATGGAACTCCTTTAAAGATGTGGGAGTTGATGTTTAGACTTACACATTTGGGGACAGTATTTTGAGTGTCCCAGTTATACATACTGGGCTTATGAAACTCGATGACCGATAATTCTAAGGGATAGTGCATTGGAGGAGTTTCCTATTTGAGTTTCGTTGCAGGATGTTACACACATGATCCTTAATAAACGTCGAGAGAAGAGAGACGTTAATGGATTCTAGGGAACCAGTTTTGAACGTGAATCATTTAACGTGTAGAGAAAACACTTTGAGCTGAGAGATATTGTAAGATATAAGGCCAATGGAGCCCTTAGTACCGTGTAAAAAGAACTGGAAATTTTTTCTCTGACCACGAGTTAATGGGTGGGACAATATCGATAAGAATTAACTTTGCAATTTGTGCAACGATCGAGAATACATGTATGATATAGTCATGCTGAGTATGCGGGGTTGAGCTTGGGATAAGTATGTTACGTATATGACGTTGGTGATATTTGTGCAAACATGCACGGGATATAGGGTGTATGGGCGCCCTAATTAGTTTGATTTTAAACATCGTCCGAGATAAGGGGACGTGGTTATAATGTGTTTTAAGTATGCCTGTGGGGCAGTGGAAATAGAATTGAAAAGTAAAATGGGTTGAACTTCATTTGAGAAAGATGATGATCCGAATATGTATGTGCTAAGAGAACAATCACACCCAAGATGGGTTAAAAGATTATAGAAAGACATGTAAAAGATATCTCTTAACAAGAGAAGACCCAACTATTATGGTAAAGAAGAGGGGAGCCTTACTCGATCGTATGCAGAAGGTGGCTTACGTATTAGCAGAATTTTGATTACTATAAGATGAAAAGGACCCGGAAGTGCGTATTTTTGTAGAAGATGCACAGGCCATGGTTTTCGTATACCCCAAGAAAAGGGGAGTAAGATGTACAACATAATGTGAAATATTGAACGTGGGGATCGGTGTTGAGTGAGACATAGTGAAGTTGTCTTCGGGTGCACCACATGTAGGTGGAAAAAGGGTTGTTTGAGATGATCAACCAGATTTTTTTTTTTTACAAATTGGAAATTCTAGTGACGGAATGGATAGGCAGACTGATAGATTTCATTGTTGGGTTACCAACATCATGAAAAGATTAATATTTCCTTCGGGTTAGTGAAATGGATTTATGGGGAAGGAATAATTATTATTCTTTTAGGTGAGTTATACAATCGGATAGTGTGCCCAAAATTTCTTTAAAAAAAGGGATTGCATCGGCACAAGTTGTCGCCTAACATTGTTGTGAATGAGGAAAAGATCCTTGAATCCCACCTTAGATAGGGATTATCAGGAGGTGATGAGATGGATTTTTATTTTGATCAAGACGTGCCACCTTTAGCCAGATGGTTAGGCAGGGGTGATTAAAATGTTGGTGAATGCGAGGAAAGCGTATTCAGAATTTTTGGGTAATGGGGAGGAGTAATTACCATTGGTGAAGTTGTGTGAAATGACTCATAGTAGTTTATCTTTGTCAAGGAACCTTTTGAGATTTTATGTGGGAAGGCTTGTCGTTTACCCTCTAGTTGATTAGAGATGAGGGGATAACAAGATTTTTGGGCCAAACATGATTCAGAGTCCATCGGCAAGGATTGAGTTAATCAGAAACTATTTTGAGTAATTCAAAAATGTTATAAGAATTATGTCACCACGAACGAAAGTTTTAAGGACTGACATGAGTGGTCAGGTGTTATCATGGTTTCTCTCATGAAAGGAGTTTTGTGGCTTGGAAAATAAGGGAAGTTGGCACATAGGGATATGGGGACTTCCATATGTATTGAGACGATAGAGCCAGTGATGTGTAGGCTCGTCTAATTGGAATATTTTTAATAGGATCACAATGTGCTTTGTGTATCGTCATCAAGGTGAGACCTTAGGAATAATGGAGTATATCAGTATGAAATGAATTGGACGGACTTATCGCTAGACTTGGGTCATAGTGTGTAGACCTTTAGACAGGTGGGTACCACTAGCGTGTATATAGCGGGGGATCCGTAGTGTTATCACTATTTATTTTGGGTATTAGAGGATGTCGTGTGGTTAAGGATCCTAAGTTTTAGTACCGGCCATATTCAAATTTTTAGGACGAAATTCCTTTATAAGGGGGAAACTATGTAACACCTCGTACTTTTGGGGGTATTTAAATTACACGAGTGCATGTAATCTAATAATTTGAGAAATAAAGTGAGTGCATTAAATATTAATTGGCGAGTATCAGATTAATATTTATGTGTACTATATTTACTTATGGGGTAAGTAAATGAAGTTATGTTATTTTTATAGCACGTCGTAACTGGGTGAGATCAACGAGTTAATAGTATCTTATTCGGGACATGCGCGGTGGTCTTGTTGGAATTAAAATGATGATTTTTCATAAGTGACTCAGATAACGATTTCGATTACGCGGTTGATCCGGAATGGGTCAAAATAGTCAGAATTAAGTACCCAGGGGCAGTGTTTGGATTTCGAGGGTTTTTAGACTAGTCGAGACTCGCAGTTGGGTAAACGAGTCATTTTACAATTGGGTTAATACACAATTTTTGGATATATAGCAAAGAAGGGGTTGGGTAATGGCTTAGGGAAAACATTTCATTTC
This sequence comes from Sambucus nigra, assembly GCA_949130495.1. Taxonomy (NCBI): domain Eukaryota; kingdom Viridiplantae; phylum Streptophyta; class Magnoliopsida; order Dipsacales; family Adoxaceae; genus Sambucus; species Sambucus nigra. The sequence continues at coordinate 314,442,720 of OX422215.1, read as the reverse complement.
AGAGAGAGAGAGAGAGAGAGAGAGAGAAGGAAGAAGAAGAAGAAGAAGAAGAAGAAGAAGAAGAAGAAGAAGAAGAAGAAGAAGAAGAAGAAGAAGAAGAAGAAGAAGAGAAATCAAGATGCCATTTATGAAACTAATTCAACACACAAAGAGGAAGATCAAATCATCTATAATTTGAGGCAAGTGTTTATCTTACTTTGATATTATATATGTGTTTTGATCCATATTATAGTTGGTGGTAGATATGAATTTTTGAGTTGGGATTTATGTGAGAAAATGGGTTTTTGTGAAATGATTTCATAAAATTGATTGATGAGTATAACCCATGAAATCTGAAATTAAACCCTATGATTTGGATGTATAATTGATGAATTAAATAAAGAAACATATACCCTTATGGTGGATGTCGATAGGGTAGGATTATATTGTGTTGGGATGATTTTTGGGAGTGATTTTGGTGGAGAAATTGGGTTAAAAAGGCATAAAAGCCATGACAACCCGTCCTGGATATTCAGAATGAGAGAATCAATTCTCCCTATGGACGAATAGACTCGGATCACCTACTTAGCCTAGACCATGAAGTTATATTTTTCGATACGAACACGTGGCCACCAACCTCATATTTTTCTAATTTTTTTAATTGGTTATGATTTTTCTACGAAAGGGTGCGTGAGACCGACTTCTTTAGGAGGAAATAAAACTCAGGTTATTTTGGGATGTCAGTATATGAGCTTAGGACTTGGTAAAGTATTTAGGAAAATTATTTTATCCTCGGATTAGATGGGAATGAATCCAGGGTATGGATTTAGGAGTGTTTAGGATGAACGACACTCGAAAATATATGAACGGATTCGAAAGGGAATTTTGGATAGATTTATGATACGGGCTAGTGTGATGAGGTTTGTAATTCAGAATAAAATGTAATGATAATATATTCATATAAATAAGTAGGTTAATACTTATGAAAGTGAATTGGACTTATATTCGGGATGGATATGCTAGTGCTATGAGCGATATGCACGTTAGTCGGATTTTGATATACAGGTATAAAGACAGTATAGATGTATATGTATATAAATATATTTGTGTGTGTATGATATATTTATGTGAAACATACCCCTCTAGTGCTATCATGGGAGGTTACGCGACGTGGGCGAATCCCCTGGCTAGTGAATGCAGGGAAAGTATAGTCATCAGGTCATAGCGCTATATTTATGATTGCGTGATTTATTCGCGGTGAGGTAATTATAGGTATGGTTATAACTCACTGTAGAAGGACTATGGCCTCCTCCAATACCTTTGTGAGTTTTTTCCAAATCGGTGTGAGGGTCCGAACGCTGGTAACTATAATGGTGTGAGTATTCCCCGGATAATGATAACATTGTAGAGATTCACATCCAATGAGACATTACTCTGAGGGACGACGGTTATACTTATATTAGTGTGTGATATATAAGTATGTATATATTTGATGTGATTAGTATATTGTATATATATGTGTGTGAAAATATATATACAGACAAATTAAGGAATACAATGAGCAATAAATTATATACATCTAGGAGGATAAAATACGAAATGCTAAATGATATATGTATATATAGAAAGATGAAAATATACACGAGTAATTACACTAATGTGTGATTAGTAAGTAAATAACTGGAGAAAGTTATTTAAAATAAACTGATAATTATAAATTATATTTATAATGAATAAGCTCAGGCGAATGTTTAAAATAAATTCTAAGTATATAATAATATACACGGGGCATAGGGCGGCGTATGTGACTTAAATGATGGATGATGCTAGTTAGGACGGGTAGCATAACTAGGGTGTTTAAAATATATGCGTTAGGTATGCACTTTAGATGAGGGGTGAGGAGTATCTCGTGGGAGTGTGACACCAGTTAAAATATGAAATATTGGATAAGATATTTATCAATGTATTTTAAACACTTGCTAAATATTTTCAAAAGGTTTTGGGATGGACTCGTATGTAAAATATTTTCAAAACCTATAGGTGTCCAGACCCAGGGACACCTGGATGAATCATTCTAGTCAGATGATGCTACAACAGTTGTGGATGCTTGCAGGGATTGATTAGTTGCTTCTATCCTTGAGATCTAGATAGGAGGTATTTCAGAGTTATATTCGGGCATGTTGCTATTTATTTTATTTTCGTTATTTTACTTTCAGTTATTCGGATTAATTGTAATATGAGTTTTATCGAGAGTTACCGATTATATTTTATTTATGCAAGTTGTGTGAGTTTATTAATTTCATAATTGGTGTTGATTAATGGAATATTGTTTATGTAAGTTAGAACTTTAAAATTTCAACACCAGGCCTAATAGGTTATTAGTAATTAATTGGTTTTTGATAGTGAAGCTAAGAATGAACCATATGACATTCCTGTTTTATTTTGGTAAATAATTGATCAATCGTGATTAAAATCGGCCGGGTTTCACACCGAGGAAGGAGCACACACCATAATCTAGAGATCTCCCTAAAAGGAAGGTCGCGAGAAAGAATATCTCAACCATTACTGTCATAAAAAAGAAAAACTTCGTAACCTTATATAGAGGGACATAGAGGATAACACAATGTGACACCCCTCCTATTAAAATACCGGGTGGCCCGCCCTTTATCAAAATAAAAACGTTTGTCTCATATGACTTATTCTTAGCATTACCGTTGAAAACATTTTAAAAGTTACTAACCACCTAGTAATTTGAATAGACTCGTGCCAAATTTTATCTTACATTAGTTAACAACATGCAAAAATAAATAATAATTAAACCATCCACAGACTGGTAACTGATTCCAACACAGATGAAATATATTATTAAAGGATACCGAATCAACTATCAGTTCAACAAAAGATTTAATAATAACCTGGATATACAAGGTCTAATTAATAACTTAAATACTAAAATAGTCTGAAGGGCGACATGCCCAAAAGATTATTTAAATAAAGTCCCTACACTAGGAGTGAATGAACGAAGCGTCTATAGCAAAGTCCTATGACATCCACACGAGTTGCAGCTACGCACCTCTAGATAGAATCCTCAAGTTGTGCATCCTTGTGGCTGGAAACCTAAAATATTTTGGAAAAGATTTTGACACGGGTCAGAGCCCAAGTAAAATATTTTGAAAATATTTAGCAAGTAGTTAAATTGCAATTAATTAAATATGCATATACCCTTTCATATTTAAGCTAGTGTTGCACTCTCTTGATGTATAACTCACCCCTCATCTAATGTGCATACCTATCTCTTGCCTTCTAACCTTCCTTGTCATGCTACCTCATCTAACTAGCCTTATTACACCTCTTTCTATTGCACTACTCTAACCCGAGTATTCTTACTTTGATTATTAAGTTTTCTACTCATTATGTTAATCGATTTAACTATATTAAATCATACAACGTCCACATTAGTTATATAGGAAACCCCTTTTTAGTCATGTAACTTTCACACTATTTATAAAAGAAATACATTCGCACTTATGTATTAATCCCGTATATAATTATCTACTCATATTATATACGTACTAGTATACTACAACACTCACACACATGTCGCGTATAATAACCATCCATTCCCAAGTAATAACTCACCGGATGCTTTCTCTAAAATACTATCATATCCCAGGTATGCTCACTCTAACCCGGCTACCTCAAGTCGAAATAGCTCACACCGAATTTGGGCAAAAATATTGCAAACGTATTGGAGGCGATCCTATTCCCCCTGAAAGTGAGACCGAATCATACGCAAAGCTTTTCACCTCGAAAAATATATCACGCAATAAAATATTAGGCGATAGGACCTGGGGACTATACTCTCCCTGCATTCACTAGCCAGGGGATTCACCCACATCACCCAACCTCCTATGATAGCACTAGATGGTATGTGTTTTAAAAAAATCTAACACTGATATTTAATGAGCACACACACACACAATATATATATATATATATATACACACACACGCACATACACGCGCACACACACACCATCACACTAACCGTATATACATAATTTATAAAAGTTCGGCTAACCCGTGCCTAACACCCGTAGCACTAGTCAAAAAGTACACAAGTCTATAGCACGACTCGTAATATAATAAATCACACATTAATTAACTTTTTTTTTAAATAGTGTCACCCAACTACAATACCCAGACTCACTCATTCGGTACGCATCTTCACCCTTTAGAATTTATTACACAAAGTCCCACTATTTGGTTAGACGTCCTTTTTTAAATTAAATATTCCTTAGTGCCCATCTCCCACCCTAAGAATTATCCTCCCTTTTACTTTCACCCACTTAAATTATTTAAAAGAAAATCCCAAAAGAAAAAACAGGTAGAAGACAACACTAGCCCAAAATTCCCAACGTCGCTCGAACGACGACCCTGGTCATTCTCGCGACTTTCACCATCCTTCGAATGATGCCCTTGGTCATTAGAGCGATCTCCTTTCGTTTTCACCCCTTCTTCTTCCTCACGTTGTCTGCCATTTTTGAAGCTCAATCCTTCATATTTTCTTATCAGTCTGGAACCAAGGTATTCCCAACATTTATTATTCGTCTAAAATAGGTTATAATCATCCTAATAACCTTTAAACATCACTAGTTTATCTTATCATCCATTGTTCAACTATTTGGGTTTTGTATGGTTTGTTAAGTCCTTTTCCTAGATTCAACTACATAATCGTCAAATCCATGAACCTAGCGTCCGTATTTTGAATCTAAATATGATTCAAATAGTGATTTATCCCAATCCATTATCAATTTCATATTTAATCTACCCAATATACTCAAATCACTAAAACCCATTTCATATAATAGCTCACTCCCAAAAATGAATTCCTTTATCATACCCACTATGATATGAATCAAAATACTGTAATTAAATTAAAAGAAAGTTTAATCACTTGCCTGATTATATTCATAGGGTCTGATTTCCTTTGAGGTAGATTGAGATTTGACGAAGAACACACTCAATTCTTCTTGATTTGGCTCCCAAAAGCTCCCCAAGTTATCCCTCTTTTCTCCTCTGTAAAACTAGGGTTTTCTTATTGACTTTTGTCTTCCACAAACTCCCTAATATAGTTTTTGTAGTGCTAATCCTGAAATTAAGCTTATGGGCCAAGCCCAAATGACTCGAACACCCCCGTGTGAGCCCAGTTATGCCTAAAAATACCCCGAGACCCACTTACTACCCCCCGAGTACTCTTTTTCCATTATCCCAACCTATCCAGAATCAACCGTGCACTCAAAATCGTCATTCGAGTTACTTTACTAAAATTCTCCAATTTCGACCTCAAATTACGACACATGTGAATTTTTAAAATAACTTGAATTAATTAAATTTTACTTAACTAAATTAATTAAATCCTCTTGATTAATCAAATCATATGTCACAAAATTAATTAAATTATATATCCGCAGGAATATGGGGTATTACACTCATCTCATTGAGGAGAACGAACAAGCTCTTGCAAGTCAAATGAAATCTCCGTTCACCCGATCGATTGAAGAGTTCAAGTTACCATAGAAGTTAGATGCACCTAGATTCAAGATTTATGATGGGAGAATAGATCCTATCGATTATGTTCGCAAATATCTCCGGCTATGACACTTTGGAACAACAATTAACCCATAATGTGACGTATCTTCCCATTGAGCTTCAGGGACATAGCCCAAGGTTTGAAAGGATGCCACAAATGTCTATTTTTGGTTTTAAACAACTCGTCGAGGCCTTCACCACTAGATTAATCAAAAATAAAATCCATTTTAAGAGGATGGATTCGCTCCTCATGCCAAAGAAGAAGCCACAAGAGAACTTACGAGAAGCCCGAAAATAATGGAAAGTCTATAACGAGGTGGATGTATTAGACTCTGTACTGAGAATTGTGGTTATATGAGACTGTACAATGTAGGTTGGAGTTGTCTCTTTTAAGATCGGCCTACCAAATACCTACATGGTTTACCAGCCCCTCACTAAGAGTAAGCAACCACTATTAATTACCTGATTTTGAGGATAAAAAAATATGTTAAAGTTGTAGACGTGGTTACTAGAAGAAAATAGGATAATGGTCGACTAAAGGAAAATAAGAACGGGAAAAAATATGATTCCCCCATAAGGGAGGTAGATTAAGAATGGAAGTTTGAAAGGAGATGAAAAACTAGATCCAACCAAGGCTCGTTGTGCTATTAACAAAATCGTTAAGGAACAAATATACAAAATCTTGACTAAGATCATGGACCAACAATACTTGAAGTGCCCTAACAAGATGAAGGGAGAATTTTTAAAGAGAAACATCACCCTGATATGCTCTTACCATAAGGAACATGGGAACAAAATGGAGAACAATAAAATATTAAAGTATCATCTTGAGGAGTTGGCCCAAAATTGTCATTTGGATACTTTCGTGGAAAAGAAGAGTGGCAAAGTTTAAGAGGAACACAACCAGAAGACAAATAATGTTCTTAAAAATGAAAGATTAGAGTATGAATTCAAAGTAATCTTCTAGTACCTATTAGATCAAAGGAAACATTATTAGTATTAGTATAGAGAAGATCACCATAGTAGTGGATGTTTTCTAGATGAATCCGACCAAGGACATTATCGATAAACGCCGCCAACCAAAAGAGGTAGACTACACCAAGAATATCATATTCACTGAAAAAGACTTAGTAGGAGTTAAAACCCTGCATCATGATTCATGAGTATTAACACTCGGATTTACTGACAGGGATATCGACGAGTTACTAGTCGACCAGTGGAGTTCCTTAGAAGTCATATATTTCAAGATATTCAACTATCTCAACTTATGCATGGTAGATATCAATAAGACTAAGATTCGGTTGTTCATTTTTGCACAAAAAATGACTATGCACTTAGGGAAAGTACTCCTCCCAATATGAACATGAGGCATTTACAAGCTCATTGAATTCTTGGTCGCTGACATTGATTATCCATATAACGCAATCATTGGGAGGGGATTGTTGCATTCATTGATGGTAGCCCATTAGACCTATCACCAGAAGATCAAATGCATTATCCACTAGGGGATAATGGAGATACATGGCAATCAAGCTTCTACTTGATAATGCTTTACGTAAGGATCATGCCTAAGTAATTAAATAAGAAAGATAAGGTCAAGGCAAGGGGAAAAGGGCCTCTCCCGACCAAATAAAAGCAAATAAATGGGCGACCATAGGTAGAGGATACCATTTTCTCACCTATTGATAATGTTATGGAACCATTCCAAAAATTTCCATTTATCATCAACACAAAAAGTTCCTCATCAGAAGCTAGCTCATTTATAAAAAAAAATGAGTTGGTCCTTTACTAAAAAAGAATGAGAACGTGTTCAGTTGGAATCCATATGATATGACTACCATAAGACTGGAGGTCATGTATCATAAGTTTCATGTCAATCCAACATTCACACCAGTAACCCAGAATGCACACCGAACAACTCCTGAGAAAGTGAAGGAAATAGAAGAAGAGGTCGAAAAACTACTAGAGGCAAGGTCCATTAATGAAGTTTAATTCCCTTAGAGGATTTCAAATACAATTTTGGTAAGAAAGAACAACAAAAAATGGAGATTCTGCATCAACTTAATTCACCCAAGTCATTTTCCCTCACAATTGTCATCAATCGTGAATCATTATAAACTCCTTAATTCCTATTATTTACTAAAATGACTCTAATAACCTATTTAAATTATAAAATGGTCTAACCATATATATATATCCGGAAATTAAAATGTACAAATTAATTTATTAATTAATACTTTGTATTGAAATGTAAAAATACGCAACCTCAAGAGAATAATATATAAAACGAAGGCAACGCTTTAGATGTGTATGCATTCTTGAACATTAAATAGGCTCAATGAATGCTTATGTTCAAGTCACTAAAATCAATAAGTTCTTTATGAACGATATGTAATAAATGAGAAGATAAATAAAGCGGCTAGGGCTTTAAATGTTTTAGGGTAATGAAGAACATCGATACTCTATTTTTATGTGAGAAATTGGGTGGTTTAAAAATATGAGATTTTTTTTTATATCAAACCAACTATGACTGATTTAAGATAAATGATAACTGTCTCAATAGGCTTGGTTGCCAAAGAAAAAAAGTCTTAGCAGCCTTTTCAGCCTTTAGGTTCCTAAGTAGAAAGACAGAGTTATCTAGGATATTTGTGAAATTTAGTCCAACCGTTACTACATTTCATCGTTGATCACGTAAGAAAAGTTTAGGCTCCTAAGACCTTTAGGACGTGAAAATCCATTTGGTGCAAATGTCAACTGAAATAAAAGATAATACAACACTAATCACTTCTGATCAAAACTCCTGAATAAAAAGGACTATTACAAGGAACCATCGACTCCTACTCTAAGAATAACAAGCTGAATTTTCACAACTGCAAGTCTGACTGCTCAACTCGACTAAACCGGTATATAATAATAATAATAATAATAATAATAATAATAATAATAATAATAATAATAATAATAATAATAATAATAATAATAATAATAATAATACCTATGGGAAAAAATATTTATAGAATTGGGTCAGAGCCCAAAAGTTGTAAAAACTATTTTCAGTAATGGCAATGTAAATCATGCAACTCATTTATAATAAACATGCTACCTCTCGACACTCACATGCAATGATTACCTGACCACTCATCTATGGCAATCACTATGAGCATGTACTAACCCAAGTTATAAACTATATTAAAAGTCCAATTAGCCCTGAATATATTGGTGATACCAATACCCACACCCTCATTACTATAGCTATCCAACCCAATTATCGTTAGTGCTGCACATATTGGTGATGCCAATCCATTTAAATACCTGTTTATTATCTTAGGTATTAATTATATTTTCTAAGTCAAATTCTCTTTATTAATTTTCAATTAGCCCCACCCATAAATTGGACATCATAACTAAAACCATTCCGAGTCCCATACCTAGAAATCACCAAACCATAGGTATTACCTAGTCTATCATCTATACCTAACCAAACTTTTCATCGAGTCTTGCACTTAGTCTAAAGAAATATTGTAACACTGTATTACCTAGCCTCGCCAAGGAGAATATCTAACCGTACAAGCACACACTCATTAGTCCCATACCTAGAAGTGCTAATAATAATAAAGTCGATCTACTAGTTCTAAACCTAGTAAGCAACCTACTGAAGAAGGGTAAAAGATAACTACTCCTAAAATCCCTACATTCCCACAGTGTCAAGTTATTAACACAAGAAATCTCTACAAAAATTATATTTTTAATTTAATGTTATAATCCCCAAATAATCATATATATCCAACTCCATTATAATTACATCCATTTAATAATGTAATAATCAAGTTCTATGAAAAATTCTACGCATGTTGTCCAATTCCATAATTCCAATATAGGTGATAATTTATCAATTCTACACATAATCCAGTTTAAACAAGCGTAATAACAAAAATTTACAGTAAACAAATTCATTCTTACAATATACATATCAATGTAATAATATTATGAGTCCAAATATTATTTGAATTACCTATTTTATGTTCAACATATGATTCGTCCCAGTAATCCACAATAACATGATACAACTAATCTAATAATGCGATATTTTAAGTCTTAAAAATATATTTTCAGATTTAATAAAAACAATCCCAAATTAATTATCAATTTTCCGAACACAAAAGGTCGTGTCAATTTTGTGTCGTTTCATATCATATTATTGTTTCATTTCCAAAATTATCACCCCTAGTGAATGTTCAATATAAGATATTAGAAACCCACAATTGTTAGATAGAGTATACATCAAATAAAAACATAAACAAAACCTCAAGTAACATTATTTTGCAAAGCAAAAAAAGTCCATATATATACAGAGGGAGAGAGAGAAGAATGAGTATACATTAAATATAGTATACATGAAAAACTATAATGAATATAAATATAAACACAAATCAGTAACTAAAAAACAAAAATAAACACGTAAATGACACAATTTAAAGATCAATAAGCCATAAACCATAACACCTATACATGAGATATCTTGAACACCAAAGATTCGAACCCAAAATAAATTGGAGAGGTACCAAATGAGTACACTTGCAAAATCAATATGAACACAAAAATAAGCCCTACAAATTTGAATCTCCTAAAACTAATTTAAAACATTAATTGTCGACTCCATAACCTTTTGTTTTGATATATATATACACGCGTGGGTGTGTGCGTGTGGGGATATTATCTTAAAATATTCGATATAATAACCTGAAATCCATACCTAAACCACAAAATTTTGAACATAACAAGCCAAAGATATCTGAGTGAGGGAAGAGTACCGAGAATCGAATAAAAGAGAGAGAAATAGAGATCATTGATTGAGAGGAAAGAAAAATAATAGTATGATCGAGAATATAGGAAGGCGGGTGGATGCAAACATTGGACGAGGCGAGAGAGATTGGGTGGGATAGAGAGATCGGGTGAAGTAAGTGTTGGGGCTTATATGGAAGAATATAAGTCACTTGAAGAGAAAATGGATGAACGGATACTTGGCAATATTGAAAATTTATAGAAATTGAGGTGTAAAATGGTCAAATGTGAGCTATATCCATTTTACATGCTTTTTAGAGTAGTATCGTATGCGTATGAGCATGTATTATCGATTTATCCATGAAAATTATTTTACCTTACAAAGTTCTCAATACAAGGATGTGATTCCTCATAAAAGGGTAAAATAAATAGAGATTAGATTACATAATTTATAAAAACAACTCCCCATTAGTTAATAACAAAAATATATAAGGGTTAATCGACGAATAATCCATCGGTCATTTTTTAATAAACGTTTTGTCCAAACTTTTTTACGTTGTCCAATAAATTTCTCAACACATAAAAACACTCAAAATAAGAACACATAAATCCATTTGTCAACCTTCCTCTCTTCCCCCCCCCTCCTGTTGGAGCTTCGATGAGTGATTGGTAGAGCTTCGATGAGAATTTGGAGGTGGGAGGGTGGATGCCACTAACACAAAATTTTAAAATTAAAAAAGTATTGAATAAATTAATATTTAAAAAATTAAATAAATAAAATTATAAATAATATATTTATTTATAAAATATATATTTATATAGAGTACTATACATTAATTGTCACGACTCATATTTAACGCAACAAAATTCCCGCACGAATCTTTTATTTCTTCCTTTCAGAATCATGGGAAAAAGAAAGTAGTCTTAAGAAAAAGAGAAAATATTAGCGTGCACGGCCCAAACTCAGCAGGCCCAGAAATTTTTAAAGAAAATATCATTGTTCAAAGGAATGCAAAAAAAATATCTAGCAAGAACGTTTCTGGAACATTCGGGTGTACGACATATAAAAAAAAATCTCCCCCTCTCTCATCTCTCCGCCACTAGATAATAATCTCAAAAGACACTTCAGTTTCAACGGACCCATGCCCACCAATATAAACCGACTTTCTTTCTCTACTTGAAGCATAAATATGCATTTCTTTTCTTACCATAGAAACTGATTCGTAGCTGGTGGCACCTCTTATGATCGGCATTTGAGAGAAAAAAAGATCTCATCACATTTCATAGATACACCGAGATGGAGTCCTATTACACCATTCTCGGCGTCAATAAGGACACATCGGATGAAGAAATTCGACGTGCCTACCGTAAGCTTGCTATGGTATGTTAATGTTATTTATATGTACAAGATTTATTCATTATTGAAATGGGAACTGATTTAGTTTTGTTTGTTGCAGCAATGGCATCCTGACAAATGGACTAAAACTCCTTCAATGATGAGTGAAGCAAATCGCAAATTTCAACGAATCCAAGAGGCTTATGCAGGTATTCTTTATTTGGAGAATTTTGGCCTGTTTCATGCTGATTCTTTGGAAAAAAAATGACTTCTTGGATTGATTACTTAAATTTTAATATGTACTTCACTAAAGAAATAGAAAATCTTGTTTGGGTTGATTAGTTAACTTATTTGACTGTTTGATTGGGCAGTATTATCGGATCAGGGGAAGAGACTAATGTATGATGTGGGATTGTATGACCCTCAAGAAGAAGAGGACGAGGTGGGTATATTTATCCATTTCTCTCTCTCTCTATATATATATATCCTATACACGATGCGATGCGTTTGCACAATTTTTTTTAAACAGTGAAAAAATATTTTTGAATTTCTTTTTTTTTTTTAGGTAATATTTAAACATTTTAGAAAATTTATATAAAAAAATTGGTTCAAATTTTTGGGTCTTTAAAGAACTTTAGAAACTGTGAAAGTTTAATTAATTTTTTTTAAATAACTGAATAAATATTTTTTGAACTAATTTGTTTTATATGGATCATTTGAAATTTTTAAATATCATTTAAAAAAATTTAACTTCAATTTTTTTTAATATTTTAAAAAAATAGATGTGCCCAATTCCTGCTTCTCTCTCTTTCTCTCTCTCTCTCTCTATATATATATGGCTGTGGGATAACTGTTAATTATTTTTCAGGGCTTTGCTGATTTCTTGCACGAAATGACATCTCTTATGGCGGACGTTCGGAAAGAGGTATGAATTTTACTTGGTTCTTGAAAGTCTTCTCATTCTTTTTATTTTTCTGTATGATATTTACTAGTAGTGGTAAGATTAGTCCAATCATCTAAATATAATATCTATATTTAAAATATTATGAATCAAATATGAGTCTCATATTTGAAAGTTAGGAATCAAATATGAAGTTCAATTTTAAAAGATACAAATCAAATATAATACTCGTTTTTTAAAATTGTGAGTAAAATATGAGTATTTTTTACATATACATGGAATTGTAATACTTACTTCGGTAGAAAAACAATGGGTTGACTCAATCCATATTTGTTCGGTCTATATTTTGTCCAACCCACATTTAACTCAACCCATATTTGGCTCAATCTATATTTAATTCAACCCATATTTGACTCGTCCAAATTAAACCCAACCAATAATTTCCCGAGGCTAATATTTACCAAGAATGTGTAAAGTCTTCCACTTTGTGTAGGTTCATAACTATAGTGCATTTGTGGCACATTTTCGCCTGAAGTCTTTTTAGGCACAGTGAATACGAAATGTGGTAATTGTGCTGCGATTTGAACTTTTAAAACAGGGGTATGATTTAATAGTAAAATAGGGTTACTATAAGGGCTCGTTTGGTTCGAGGTTTGAAAAGGGAATTTAGAATTCCTGGAATTTAGAATTCCCCTCATTTAGAATTATAATGTTTGGTTGGAGATTTAAGGGGGAACTTAGAATTCCTGGAATTTAGAATTCCCACGAAATTAGATTCTCCTTTCCCCTCTAAAATGGGGGTAATTCTATATTCCCGGACATATTACCTTACTTTTTCAAAAAATAGTATATATTTAATATCTTTTTAAGTGTTTACATAGAAGGGATTTTTGATGGCGGGAAAAAAGAATTCCTGCTTGAACCAAACAATGGAAAGGAATTGAAGATTCTAGGAACTTAGAATTTCTGGAATTATGAATTCCCATTCCCTTGTCAAATCTCGAACCAAACGAGCCCTAAATGCCAATTATTGCTGCCTTCAATGTTACAAGGCCTGCATAGGAATTTGGTTGGTTTAGCTGAGTTGGGTAATTTGGCTCTCCTGGAATTGAAATTAGGTGTAGCTGATGTGCTTGTGTTTTAAACAGGACAAAATTTACAGCATGGAGGATATACAGGGTATGTTTTGGGAGATGGCACAGAGCTTTGAGTTTCCCCAATGGTCTGAATCTCCTCAACACGAGCCAAATCAGTGGTTTTGTGGGAAGTCCACTCACGATGACTTGAGTAGCTCCTCCCATATATACGAGTCATCACAGTTGTTTTGTGGGCAGTTCACTTTTGATGGCTATAAAGGTTAAAGAGGGACTAGATATGAATGGGGCAGGCAGTATAATTTTTTTATAAAGTGGCAATATCAAGCCTGTTCATGAGCCTTTTGATGTAAGGTGGAGCGTTAAATTGTCACACTGAGATCATAAAATATCAAAAATAGAAAGCTGTTTTCAGATGGGTAATGGTGTCTCACCATTTGTACATCACTCGATTCATGTTCTCGTTTCGGTCATGGCGCTTCTAGGGAGTAGTGTGTACATATGATTCTGGGTAGGTAGATGAAACTTCGTGGAAATTGGATATGCATATGCAGGACTCGTTATTTTACTTATGTATGAGCTGAAATGCGAAATCTTGTGTGTAAAGTTTGAGTTGTGAAATGTTTTATTCTCCCGTAGTAAAATAAGTAAACTCATCAAATTGAAATGAGTAGTTGTAGGCCGATATAAGATTTCAATAAATTTATTATGATACACGGATGGTGTTGTGTCTTCAATTGTCGGTGTATGAGGTTTATTAATTATCATTATAAAAACCACACGCAGTGGATCGTACAAATGTGTCGAAATCCTATTTTGCCCTCGAAATACCTAATTAAATTTAGACAATCGGCCAAAATAGGTATAAATAATGTCTCGCGAGCTAGGCTTGTCATACTTGGGCAACAAATTACTCGACGACCCAACACATCTCTCTCTCTCTCTCCCTCTCTCTTATGTGTTTTTATTTATCTTATTCTTTACTTCGGGCATTACCGCATAAAAAAGCAACAATACTATTTTATTCCATTAAAGCAATAGATGTCTACAAGATGGATGGCTCTAGTTTGCAGGCTTTAGCTTCACAATGGTAATATATTTCATTTCTATTTTTTTATTGGTCAAGGCAATACTAATATGGTTGTTTGGAGAGAAAAAAAGATCCATCTGGGTTTGCACCCCTTATTAAATGGGTTCAAATGTTCAATCCATTTTGATCACTCAAAATGCCCCAAATGGGGTATAGCTAAAAACACTCCAAAAATTCTTCCTACACTCCAAAAAATTTTCAAAGGACAATACTACCCCTCTATCCTTTATTTCTTTACCCTTACATCAAATCCCAATTAATAATTATAGATTATGTAATAATTAAATACAATTTAAGCAAAGAATTTTTTTTAACTTTAAATAACAATTATTAACAACTTAAGCATCAATTGATTTATACTTTAGTGCTTACTTATTTTTTTACTAAATATGAACACGATTCAGTTAAAATGCCACAAAACACGAAATCTTATTCTTTATCTAACAAAAACACAACTCAAATAAAAGTGACACGACACGAAATCTTTTTTTTTTAAATCTTAAACGAACACGAAATATTTTTTTAACCTAACACAAACACAATCCAAGTAAAAGAGACGAAATTACACGAAATATTATTTTAATTTATTTACAAAAACAGAAACACGACCGAATAAAAATGCGATACAATACGAAATATGTTTTTTACAAAACACAAATATGGCCAAGTAAAAGCGCTACAACATGATTTTTTTTTCAAACATAAATAGTAATTTTTTGGTAATTTTTTTTACCAAATACAAACACAATTAAAATGCGACACAATACAAAATCTTTTTTTTTTATCAATATGGCCAAGTAAAAGCAACACAACATAATTTTTTTTTTACCAAACAAAAGCCCGATCCAATGTGGTGTGGTGTTTATGTTTTACTTCGATCGTGTTTGTATTTGTGCTCGGTAAAAAAATTGTGTTTTATTTGGTAAAAAAAATATTATTTGGGTTTGGAAAAAAAAATCATATTGTGTCGCTTTTACTTGGTCATATTTGTGTTTCGTAAAAAAAAAAGATTCCGTATTGTGTCGCATTTGAATTTTGTCGTGTGTCGCATTTTAATTTTGTCGCATTTTAAAATTATGTATTGTGTCAAAATGCGACACAATACGACAAAATTAAAATGCGACACAATACGGAATCTTTTTTTTTTACGAAACACAAATATGATCAAGTAAAAGCGACACAACATGATTTTTTTTTCCAAACCCAAATAATATTTTTTTTACCAAATAAAACACAATTTTTTTACCGAGCACAAATACAAACACGATCGAAGTAAAACATAAACACCACACCACATTGGATCGGGCTTTTGTTTGGTAAAAAAAAAATTATGTTGTGTTGCTTTTACTTGGCCATATTGATAAAAAAAAGATTTTGTATTGTGTCGCATTTTAATTGTGTTTGTATTTGGTAAAAAAAATTACCAAAAAATTATTATTTATGTTTGAAAAAAAAATCATGTTGTAGCGCTTTTACTTGGCCATATTTGTGTTTTGTAAAAAACATATTTCGTATTGTATCGCATTTTTATTCGGCCGTGTTTCTGTTTTTGTAAATAAATTAAAATAATATTTCTTGTAATTTCGTCTCTTTTACTTGGATTGTGTTTGTGTTAGGTTAAAAAAATATTTCGTGTTCGTTTAAGATTTAAAAAAAAAAGATTTCGTGTCGTGTCACTTTTATTTGAGTTGTGTTTTTGTTAGATAAAGAATAAGATTTCGTGTTTTGTGGCATTTTAACTGAATCGTGTTCATATTTAGTAAAAAAATAAGTAAACACTAAAGTATAAATCAATTGATGCTTAAGTTGTTAATAATTGTTATTTAAAGTTAAAAAAAATTCTTTGCTTAAATTGTATTTAATTATTACATAATCTATAATTATTAATTGGAATTTGATGTAAGGATAAAGAAATAAAGGATAGAGGGGTAGTATTGTCCTTTGAAAATTTTTTGGAGTGTAGGAAGAATTTTTGGAGTGTTTTTAGCTCTACCCCCCAAATGATTGAAGATTGTTTAAAGGATATTTTTGGGTATTAGATATTCCTCTTTTAAAAGGATCCTACTCCTTTGCAATGACTGCATCGTTGCAGTGCATTTTGAAGATGTTGATTTTACATGAGAAATGGGAGGAGAGAGAAAACTTACATACATCTTCCCCTCATTTTCTTCCAAATCTCCACCTCTCCCATTTCATTCTCCACCAGCCTCGAAAAATACGCCAAAGAAAAAAATATGACAAAGGAATAAACACAGAGAATGAGAGAAGCAAGCAAGAAAGAAAATGCAAGTACAATGGAAGAAGTTGAATAATTTAGCGCTCAAGGGGAGAACTCAAGAGAGGATTTATAATTTCTATTATAAGGATCAATACCTCAAGTTTATAATAAGGTCATTGGGTATGAGATGGATTTATAATTTCTCTATGGTTAGTCGTGTCAACCTGAAGGGGGTTCAAGGAGCAGTGGGCCAAAAGGCTTATGTTTTTTCTTCGTGTCGATCATGACTAAGGTTACAAAATTTTGAAAATATATTTTGAGATATGTTTATCATTTTTCATTCTTCGTGTGAATATGTTGTGCTTTTATACCGATATGTAAGGATGGGCTGTTCATATTAGTAGGGCTAAATGTCTTGACCAGTTGCACTAAACTATTGTTAGTGTTCAAGATGGTGAATGAGTATAGGGTTTCCCTAAGTTGTTTGGTTGATTCATTAGTTGAATGGCCACCATCCTTAGCCGTTTGAAGTAAGGAAAAATCTCCGACCCTGGTTTAGGCAGACCACTAGAAGCAAATTAATAAGGTTTACTCGAGGTTGACGCAGGGATTTGGCGATCATCCAAACCAATATGAGACACATGGTTTACATAATATAACTTTCGAGACTTGTTACGTCTAATTTTTGTTTTTTAATCTAACTTACTTTATTTCTTTTAACTTTTCGGGATTTTACCGCAAATTCATGTAATACCCCGTATTTTTGTGATATTTATTTATGGGATTAATTGAATTAAATGCGTATTAATTGGAAATTAATCCGGAATAAAATACTAACGAGATGCGAGTTGGTATTTGATTATAATGTGCATATATGATTATATATGAAGATTGAATTATGAAATTGTCGTGAGATTGAAATACGGCAATTTGGAAATTTTGTTGTGACGCGTGTGACAGTCGCGTCAGGAATATATTTATTTTAATTAAAAAGTGATTTTTATTTCTATAAACCGTATGGTCATTTTGAGTGCACCAACGCGTCCGGAAGGGTCGAAATAGTCAGAAAACATTAGCCGGGAGTTTAGTTTGGATCCCGGGGCATTTTTAGGCCATACCGGCAACGTATAAAGGTAGTTTGGTAATTTTGGATTTTTGGGAATTAAAACCTACGAAAATTGGGAATTAAAAATCTGACTTGGTAATTACCCACTAAACCCACTAACTACACCTTATGACCAAATAGGATACGGGGGTTATTAGATGAGTTACAAAAGTTCCTAAGGCAAATCCTAGCCACCATTACCACTTTGGAGAAGAAAGCTTGTAGAGAGAGAGGAGAGGAGAATTCTGCAGAGAGAGAGAGAATCATTCAGCAATTCGACATCAAAATCAGAGATATACATAAGGCAAGTGGTTTAATTTCGTTTATTACAAAGAATGTTTCTTCCATGCGTAGGAAATTGACAGAATTTGTATTGTTTTTGGGAGTTTGATAAAAACCCATTAATTGGAATTAGAACTTGTATTTTGATGAAGGGATTGCATGTAGAATTGTGTTAGGAGGGTTATTCTGATGGAAATACACCTTGTTCATAACAAAAACGGATTTTATTATACCCATTGGGATTTTATTATACCCATTGGTGACTTTAAAATTTTAGGGTTCATGTTCATGTAATTTGGGGATAAATGAAGGGATTTAATGATTCAATGATGTTTAGGAAGAATTGACCCTATATAAACGTTAATATATGACCTAAATATGTTTAGTGATGATTAGTAGCTTTGAACAATCGTTGGATTAATGTTTAGCTGAGGTTAGAGGTGAAGAGAAGTTGAAAAAATGAGATTAGGAAAATCTAGGCTCGAAACTGGCCACTCGTTAGAAGACCTGCCCAGGTCGTTCGAACGAGCTTCTAACGAGTTGACCTTTGACTTGTAACGAGGGTGAAGTTCGTTTGATGATTTCGTTCGAACGAGACCTCGTTAGAAAGCCCATTTCGTTCGAACGAACTCTCGTTCGAACAGCCTCGTTCGAACGAGACTTCTAACGAGCTGACAGTTTGGGCTTTTTAGCCTGTTTTGATCCCGAGTGTCCCGTAACCTTGTTTATAAGTAGAGATGATACTTCCTTGTGGAGTAATTGATATATTTGGGATATTTGGGATATAATGAGGAGTAAAACCTAGAAGTGTAGTTTGAACCTAATGGAATTTATGGATTTGGACGTGAGTGTCTATTACGACGTGAGAACAATTAATGGCTCGTATAATTATATTAACTGGGAACATATAAATTGTGTAGCATTATATGTCAGTACGAGAATGAGAAGTGTACCACCAATATATTATGGTGATTACTAAGATGTGTGCATACTTAGTATATGTATATGATTTTATGTGTATGACATACCTACCATACTTGCTATCACGGGAGGTTTACGTTCGCTTAGGGCCCTCTAATCCTTGTGTTGCCCGGATTTAGACGGGTTACCTCGATGAACATAGGTCAGAGAAGGACTTATTATGATGTTAATAAGTCTGCTGATCGTGGGAGCGCAAGTATGTGCGTGACCCATGTGATGTGACTGTGTTCGCCTCCATTATTTGTGATGTTGTTATCTGAGAACGATTCCTGAGAGATTCGGAATGCGGGATCCTTATGTACGTGATGTACCGGGATGGATAGCAGAGTATGTGTGCACCGCAACTTAGTCTCGGGGTGCTTGTATTGTATATTTATGATGTGAATAATATACACTTAATTAATGGGAACTTTCATATTGATATTGTGAATACAATTATGGTAATGTTTTGTGAAAACATAACGGGTTAACCGATAGTGAATTGTATTATTAATTGAGAATCTGAGTTTAAGTAAAGCCCTCTATTTTATTAATAACGCTAGAGTGTAATATGGGAATCGAGTAGTAAGGGGTAGAACTTATTACGGTTTGGTTAGGTATGTATGTCATTTAGATGGGTGCGGTACGTTAGGAGTGCACATGTAGTCGAGAGGTGAGAATTTCATGTGAGTGCACGTCCTAACATGTATTTTGCATTTAATGTTTTAATGTTATTAAAACACTTGCTGTTTTTAAAATGATTTCCACTTTCGGGCTCTGACCCATTTGCTTTCAAATCTATTTTTGTAAAAACCATTTTAAGTGCCCAGCCACAAGGACACCATGCATAGGATCCTCATTCAGGTGACGAGTTGTAGCTGTTTGTGGAAGTTACAGGACTTTGCTTGTAGACGCTTCATCTACCTTGACTCTATATTCAGCATTGTATCAGTTGTAGGGCATGTCGCCCATTCCTTTTAGAGACATTTCATTTATTTCAGTTATTCAGACTTCTGGCATGTAATTAATTCAGGATTCAGACTTGTCTTATTATTTTCAGTTGTGGGATTGTTGTGAGGAGTTTCCTCCGGATTTATATTTATCTTGTTGGTTATTCATTACTTCATTATGGTGAATGGTTGTTATTCTCTCATTATTCTTTTACTGCATGTTAATCAGATTTAACTTAAAATTTGGCAACTTACTTTTAAAATACTAGGTGGTTAGTAATTATAAAAATGTTTTCGACAGTGATGCTATTAACTGAACCAACTTGGCATTTTGAATTGATTTAATAAAGGAGTAGCTACCCGGTATTTAATTAGTCGGGGTGTCACAGGTGGTATCAGAGCATCAGGTTCTAGTGTCTTTTAGGATCTGTACGGCTTATTATGTTTCCGCTGAGCTTTCTTTGATGTAGAGCCCTATATGTTAGGACTGTTGTATTCTTTTGTATATGCTACGTTCTTCAGCTATTTTAAGTTTATAACTGCGAACTTATAAACTTCATTCTTATTTCAGATGCCTCCACGACGTGTACAACGGGTTCCCAGGGATGCAACGCCAGAACCACAGCCCGCATCAGTTCAGGGCACGATGAATGCCGCCGAGGTTGCAGCCATTGTGGCCCAGGAGGTAAATGCCGCACTAGCAGTAGTTCAGCAGGCACCACCTCAGGCGCCAGTAGCCGCGCCAGTTCAGGCACATGCATTCCCGTCTGCTTGGGAACGTGTACGTGATGCTTTTCAGAAAGCACACCCTCCGGAGTTCGCAGGTAGCTCCGATGTGGTAGTTTCGAGTCAGTGGAGGAAGGACATTCAACGGCACCTGAGGATGTATGAGTGCACCGATGTCCAGAAGCAGATACTAGCTACCTTCAAGCTAGTGGGGTCTGCACTGCAGTGGTGGGAGTCTATTACCACCGTGGAGGAGAGAGATACTCTCACTATCCAGGAGTTTTGGGTGCGGTTCGACCGCAAATATTTTCCGTCAGCTGTTCAGACGGAGATGAGGAGGAAGTTGATGAGCCTCAAGCAGGAGGGTAAGACTGTGGCTGAGTATGAGGCCGAATTCACTGATCTTCTGAACATCATTCCAGATGAGATACCGGCAGAGGAGAAGAAGATACAGAAATTTACGGACGGGTTGACATGGAGGATTTATCAGCACTTGTTAGGGAACCTCTCGTTAGCCACTTATTCTGATGTGGTTAACGCTGCACTGTTACACTGCCAGGATCATCGCTTTCACATGACTGAAGGCAAGAGGTCAGGAGAGTCCAGCCATCAGGGCAGGACTGGGGGAAATGGTGCCAGTGGGGCACATTCTGTTCAGGGGCAGAGACAGGGTGATCAGGGTTCCCAGCAGGGGGATCACAAGAGGTTCAGGTCGGGAAATTTCAGGCACGGACAGGGAGGTTTCCAGCAGGGCCATCAGGGTCCGAACGGCCATCAGAACCAGCAGGGTCAGAATGGTCAACAACAGTTTCAACAGGGCCAGTGGAGGAACGGTAACGACCACCAGGGTCGGGGGCAGCAGGGACAGAGAGGGGGAAACTTCCCGGGGAAGTGTTTCGTGTGTGGCAAGACTGGCCATAAACGCCACGACTGTCCTGATAGGGGCAGGGCCCCGCAGCAGCAGTAGGGTGCTCGACATGAGCCACAGAGGCCACTTTTTCCACCTGCTCTCCCAGCTCCAGCCCAGGTGCCAGCACTACCAGCCATTCCAGCAGTTCCTGTGCAGCAGGGGCAATTACAGTATGGACATGTCTATAACGTCCACCAGGCAGCAGCTCCACAGGCACCACCCGCGATTGAGGGTATGTTTCCTATCCATGGTACTATGGGTCGGGTTTTGTTTGATACGGGGGAAACACATTGCTTTATAGCTACACATTTTGCGAAAGCCTTAGGGTTGTTAGCCACAGCAGAGAGCACAGTGACGTGTGTAGACTCACCATTGGGGAGTGGGTCACTTATTTTCTTTATATGCCGGGGAGTGGGGGTAGAGATTGGTAGTTTGGTATTACCTGCAGACATGTTGGTATTAGACATGCATGTGCACGATGTGATTATCGGTATAGATTGGCTCGCAGATTATAGAGCCATGATTGATTGCTTCGGTGGGAGCATTGTTTTTGCCATTCCGGGGCAAGAGATGTTTGTAGTGTCGATGCCTCGCCCAGAGGGAGGCTCGACCGCTCATTTGTATTACCTAGAGGAGGATACCTCTAAGGAGGTTGTGATTCCTTTATATTCGATCCCAGTTGTCAGGGAGTATTCCGATGTGTTTCAGGAGATACCAGGCCTACCCCCCAGTCGAGAGATAGACTTTGTCATAGACTTATTGCCAGATACGAGACCTATAGCACGCGCACCGTACCGTATGGCTCCAGCTGAAATGAGGGAGTTACGGGATCAGATTGAGCAGTTGTTGGGTCAGGGGTTTATTCGGAGGAGTACTTCGCCGTGGGGTGCTCCTGTGTTGTTCGTGAAGAAGAGAGATGGTTCACTGAGATTGTGTGTGGACTACCGAGAGTTGAGCAAGGTCACGGTACGGAATAAGTATCCGTTGCCTCGAATCGACGACCTATTCGACCAGTTGAGAGGAGCTTCTTTCTTCTCGAAGATTGATTTACGATCGGGATACCATCAGTTGCGTATCAGGGAGGAGGATGTCTCGAAGACTGCGTTCTTATCGAGATATGGTTCTTACGAGTTTCGGGTTATGCCTTTTGGTTTGACCAATGCTCCAACCGTGTTTATGGACTTGATGAATAGGGTGTTCAGAGATTTCCTAGATCAGTTTGTCATTGTCTTCATCGATGATATTCTGGTTTACTCCCAGACAGAGGAGGAGCACGCTGAGCATTTGAGGCAAGTTTTGCAGACGCTACGTCAGAACGAGCTGTATGCAAAGTATGAGAAGTGCGGGTTTTGGCTGAAGGAGGTCCAGTTTTTGGGGCACATTATTTCCGACCGGGGAATATCTGTTGATCCGAGGAAGGTATCCGCGGTGAGGGAGTGGGGACAGCCCACGACACCAATGGAGATCCGTAGTTTCTTGGGTCTAGCAGGATACTACAGGAGGTTCATTCGGGGATTTTCAAAGATAGCAGGTCCTTTGACACATTTGACTCGTAAAGGTGTGCCGTTCATCTGGAGCGATGCCTGTCAGTTGGCATTCGATGAGTTGAAGGATAAGTTGGCCTCAGCACCTGTGTTAGCATTGCCGAGACCGGGAGTTGAGTATCTAGTTTACACCGATGCGTCCTTACAAGGACTTGGAGGTGTTCTGCAGTAGGAGAGTCAGGCCATAGCTTATGCTTCCCGTAAGCTAAAGCCTCACGAGAAGAATTACCCCACTCATGATTGGAGTTGGCGGCAGTTGTATTTGCCCTTCGTATTTGGAGACATTACCTTTTGGGGGAAAAGTTTCGATTGTTCACGGACCACAAATCCCTACAGTACCTATTCACGCAGAAGGAGTTGAATATGCGGCAGCGAAGGTGGCTTGAGTTTGTGAAGGACTATCAGTTTGATATCCAGTATCACCAGGGGAAGGCTAACGTAGTAGCAGACGCGTTGAGCCGTAGGCCAGTAGATGAGGTGGCAGGGGTGTGGAAGGCCAAATGGAAGGAGTTGGGACACCAGGAGGCAGTGGCCCGATCGTTTATGTCTGTGATGACCGTTACACCGCAGATTGTCACGCAGGTAGTAAGGGCACAGGCAAATGACTCGTTCTGTCAGGAGCAGATAGTTCGATTACTAGCAGAGGGAGCCGAGTCCTATACCGTTAGCTCAGACGGGGGATTACGCTTCAATGGAAGATTGGTCGTTCCGAAAGGGGAGGAATTGCGGCACGAGGTGATGGCAGAGTCGCATGGCTCATGGTTCGCGGTACATCCCGGAGGGGACAAAATGTACCAAGACATGAGACGACAGTATTGGTGGAGCGGGATGAAGAGAGATATTGTCGTGTTTGTTTCTAAATGCGCCACTTGTCTGCTAGTAAAAGTGGATCATCAGAGACCGGCAGGACTTCTACAACCATTGGAGGTCCCGATGTGGATGTGGGAGTGCATATCCATGGACTTTATCACGGGGTTGCCTACGTCACAGAGGGGTCACGACTCCATTTGGGTAATTGTGGACAGGTTGACCAAAGTCGCTCATTTTCTACCCGTAAGGACAGACTACACTACGGGACAGTATGCCCAGCTCTTTATTGCAGAGATAGTGAGACTTCACGGTGTGCCCCTAAATATCGTGTCCATCATTGATTTTGGGGGTGGATGGGAGCAGTATCTTCCACTGGTGGAGTTTGCTTACAACAACTCCTACCAGTTCACCATTGGCATGGCTCCATTTGAGGCGTTGTACGGTAGACCTTGTCGTTCCCCAGCATGTTGGTTGGAGGTAGGGGACAACAAACTACTTGGGCCGGAAGTGATTCAGGATACTTCGGCGAGGATAGAATTGATTCGGAGTCGCATTCGGGTAGCTCAAGATCGGTAGAAGAGCTATAGCTGATGCGAAGAGGTTCTTCAGGGAGTTTCAAGTGGGGGACCAGGTTTTTCTCAGAGTATCTCCTATGAAGGGGATTATGCGTTTCGGGAAGAAAGGGAAGTTGGCACCGAGATATGTGGGACCATTTCCTATTATTGAGCGAATTGGACCGGTTGCGTATAGGCTTGGACTACCGGAACATTTACATCGGATTCACGATGTGTTTCATATTTCCTCGTTAAGGAAATATCTTAGAGACGATTTGGCTCATTCTCATATTGCTTTGGAGGGCATCGATCTCCAGCCTGATAGCTCCTACGAGGAGGGGCCGATTGCTATTTTGGACCGAAGTGAGCGGAAACTGCGGCCAAAGATAGTTCCGTTAGTGCGTGTTCAGTGGCGACATCATAATGTCGAGGAGTCCACATGGGAGCGCGAGGATGAGATGCATGAACGTTATCCAGAGTTGTTCTTACCAGGTACTTTCTAGTTCCGAATTTCGGGACGAAATTCAGTTATTAGGGGGGAAGTATGTAATACCCTGTATTTTTGTGATATTTATTTATGGGATTAATTGAATTAAATGCGTATTAATTGGAAATTAATCCGGAATAAAATACTAGCGAGATGCGAGTTGGTATTTGATTATAATGTGCATATATGATTATATATGAAGATTGAATTATGAAATTGTCGTGAGAATGAAATACGGCAACTTGGAAATTTTGTTGTGACGCGTGTGACAGTCGCGTCAGGAATATATTTATTTTAATTAAAAAGTGAATTTTATTTCTATAAACTTTATGGTCATTTTGAGTGCACCAACGCGTCCGGAAGGGTCGAAATAGTCAGAAAACACTAGCCGGGGGTTTAGTTTGGATCCCGGGGCATTTTTAGGCAATACCGGCAACGTATAAGGGTAGTTTGATAATTTTGGATTTTTGAGAATTAAAACCTACGAAAATTGGGAATTAAAAAGCTGACTTGGTAATTACCCACTAAACCCACTAACTACACCTTATGACCAAATAGGATACGAGGGTTATTAGATGAGTTACAAAAGTTCCTAAGGCAAACCCTAGCCACCATTACCACTTTGGAGAAGAAAGCTTGTAGAGAGAGAGGAGAGGAGAATTCTGCAGAGAGAGAGAGAATCATTCAGCAATTCGACATCAAAATCAGAGATATACATAAGGCAAGTGGTTTAATTTCGTTTATTACAAAGAATGTTTCTTCCATGCGTAGGAAATTGACAGAATTTGTATTGTTTTTGGGAGTTTGATAAAAACCCATTAATTGGAATTAGAACTTGTATTTTGATGAAGGGATTGCATGTAGAATTGTGTTAGGAGGGTTATTCTGATGGAAATACACCTTGTTCATAACAAAAACGGATTTTATTATACCCATTGGGATTTTATTATACCCATTGGTGACTTTAAAATTTTAGGGTTCATGTTCATGTAATTTGGGGATAAATGAAGGGATTTAATGATTCAATGATGTTTAGGAAGAATTGACCGTATATAAACGTTAATATATGACCTAAATATGTTTACTGATGATTAGTAGCTTTGAACAATCGTTGGATTAATGTTTAGGTGAGGTTAGAGGTGAAGAGAAGTTGGAAAAACGAGATTAGGAAAATCTAGGCTCGAAACTGGCCACTTGTTAGAAGACCTGCCCAGGTCGTTCGAACGAGCTCGTTCGAACGAGCTTCTAACGAGTTGACCTTTGACTTCTAACGAGGGTGAAGTTCGTTCGATGATTTCGTTCGAACGAGACCTCGTTAGAAAGCCCATTTCGTTCGAACGAACTCTCGTTCGAACAGCCTCGTTCGAACGAGACTTCTAACGAGCTGACAATTTGGGCTTTTTAGCCTGTTTTGATCCCGAGTGTCCCGTAACCTTGTTTATAAGTAGAGATGATGCTTCCTTGTGGATTAATTGATATATTTGGGATATTTGGGATATAATGAGGAGTAAAACCTAGAAGTGTAGTTTGAACCTAATGGAATTTATGGATTTGGACGTGAGTGTCTATTACGACGTGAGAACAATTAATGGCTCGTATAATTATATTAACTGGGAACATATAAATTGTGTAGAATTATATGTCAGTACGAGAATGAGAAGTGTACCACCAATATATTATGGTGATTACTAAGATGTGTGCATACTTAGTATATGTATATGATTTTATGTGTATGACATACCTACCATACTTGCTATCACGGGAGGTTTACGTTCGCTTAGGGCCCTCTAATCCTTGTGTTGCCCGGATTTAGACTGGTTACCTCGATGAATATAGGTCAGAGAGGGACTTATTGGGATGTTAATAAGTTTGCTGATCTTGGGAGCGCATGTATGTGCGTGACCCATGTGATGTGACTGTGTTCGCCTCCATTATTTGTGATGTTGTTATCTGAGAACGATTCCTGAGAGATTCGGAATGCGGGATCCTTATGTACGTGATGTACCGAGATGGATAGCAGAGTATGTGTGCACCGCAGCGTAGTCTCGGGGTGCTTGTATTGTATATTTATGATGTGAATAATATACACTTAATTAATGGGAACTTTCATATTGATATTGTGAATACAATTATGGTAATGTTTTGAGAAAACATAACGGGTTAACCGATAGTGAATTGTATTACTAATTGAGAATCTGAGTTTAAGTAAAGCCCTTTATTTTATTGATAACGCTAGAGTGTAATATGGGAATCGAGTAGTAAGGGGTAGAACTTATTACGGTTTGGTTAGGTATGTATGTCATTTAGATGGGTGCGGTACGTTAGGAGTGCACATGTAGTCGAGAGGTGAGAATTTCATGTGAGTGCACGTCCTAACATGTATTTTGCATTTAATGTTTTAATGTTATTAAAGCACTTGCTGTTTTTAAAATGATTTCCACTTTCGGGCCCATTTGCTTTCAAATCTATTTTTGTAAAAACCATTTTAGGTGCCCAGCCACAAGGACACCATGCATAGGATCCTCATTCAGGTGACGAGTTGTAGCTGTTTGTGGAAGTTACAGGACTTTGCTTGTAGACGCTTCATCTACCTTGACTCTATATTCAGCATTGTATCAGTTGTAGGGCATGTCGCCCATTCCTTTTAGAGACATTTCATTTATTTCAGTTATTCAGACTTCTGGCATGTAATTAATTCAGGATTCAGACTTGTCTTATCATTTTCAGTTGTGGGATTGTTGTGAGGAGTTTCCTCCGGATTTATATTTATCTTGTTGGTTATTCATTACTTCATTATGGTGAATGGTTGTTATTCTCTCATTATTCTTTTACTGCATGTTAATCAGATTTAACTTAAAATTTGGCAACTTACTTTTTAAATACTAGGTGGTTAGTAATTATAAAAATGTTTTCGACAGTGATGCTATTAACTGAACCAACTTGGCATTTTGAATTGATTTAATAAAGGAGTAGCTACCCGGTTTTTAATTAGTCAGGGTGTCACAATTCAATTAAGTGTTACAAAACAAATTAAGTGGATAAAGCTATGATATTCTCTTGATGGGCATCATCGATGTTACATTTGTCTAGTTTTTGTTTCGCTTCGTGTTCCCACGACATTCTCTTGTTAGTACTTCATCTTGTCGGGTGTTACCATGAGTTTTTTTTATCAAATGCATTAGTGATGTCATATTAGGTTTGTATTACTAATCATGTTTTGGGTCGTTCAATACGTCGAGTATGCTATAGTGTTCATGTTGTCGGGCTAAGAATTTTTTTTTCTAGGATAGGAGTAAGATTCACGGATATATCATCTCAAGATAAATACATTATCAACCATTAATAAAATTCTACAATAAACCAAAACTCTACAATAACAAATCCTTGGAAGGAGAAATTCTCAAAATCTAGGAACAAATCTTACCAAGATGGCGAATAACCACTTAAATCTAGAAATGAACACTTAAACTTTCAAGGTATGGATATAATAGGAAGATATATGAAAATGGGTACATAAATAGATTGGTTGCGAGTACATCATTACAGTGAACCCAAATGTTCACGGGGGGCACAAACCTATGCTGATCTAAGTAACAAAATCCTAGTGTTACATAATCAACACAATTAACCCGACCAATAAATAAAAGTTCACAATCATACAATAATACAATATGTATGTGGTTAGGTAATGTGCCTACGTCTACGGGGTGTTTCTCCATCTTTATTGATCAATTGCAGGTACTAAATGTTACATGCCCCTTTTCCCAGGTGTATGAGTTACATTTATAGAGAACAAAAAGATACTGAGTCGTGGAAGACTCCATGACCTTTGATTGCTATCGTGACTTGATTGGATGAATCCAACTCCAAAATTTTCGCTGATTGTTCTCAATTCGTTCTTATCTCTTTTAGCTGTAATTGTTACCAACTCTTTCGGACACACGTCAAGTGCTCCTACCTGGTTGGTTAATTCCCCCATAATTGGCCTCAAAGCTTTGCAGCGAGATTGGGGTGCGGAGGTTTGTTCATCTATTGAATATAACTCCGATTGTGGTTAGGAGTGAAGTTTAATCGCTTACAGAAGCTATAGCCGGAGGGTGACAACACTTGGTATCTTTTAAGTTGAAAACTGCCTTTATTTTTCCCATTGGATCCAATGAACACTCTTGTAATTTGCCTTATTTTAGGGTTCCCTGGTAATTTTATGCCGTTTTGCCAAAAGGCGGTAACGCGTGTGTTGGTACAAAAATTAGTCAACTGACATGGATCAATTATATGAAGACACGTGTCATACAGTATAGCGCAAGTTCAATGTATCGAGCTACTCAGCGTACCGAGCAACTGGTTAGGAAGATCAAACGACAAAGGAAGATTCAATGAATATTCTTATCATGTACATATGTATATGCCTATTTAATAACGACATATTGTCTATTCATACTGACAGCCCAAGGGCTATAAATACATTATAATACCCTCATGGAAGGGTAAGCTATCATAAGCGAGCATAATCAAGATTAAAGCAAGACACCCAGTAATACAAGACAGTAGACGTATGCCATTTCATTAAGGCTGAACCACTTTAAAAATCTCTTGTCTTATCTCTTTATTTGTATTTATCCGTGATTAATTAATTAGATCAAATCTAATTTTTTACATCAACAGATTGACACCGTTTGTGGGAATGACTATACGCAACGTTTTTCACTAAAAACTTATCATAAATGGTTGATATCCCAGAATCTAGCAACATGAACAATGACGGGAATCCTCCTGACCCTTCTGCTCCTCCAAATGCCAACGATATCACAGGAATACTGGCAAACTTAGCCAGGGGACAAACGACTATGCAAGAAACTATGCGACAGTCCATCCAAACTATGCGACAGTCCATCCAAACTATTCAAAATGGAGCATGCGTCCACCGTCTTCACGATACAGACGTACTGAAATTCATCATACTGGAAATTCAAGTGATCCATCCTATCAGCCTGGTCTGACTTCTCCCATAAGAATTGTGAATTCTCAAGAAAATGTCACCTTAACTCCAGAACGAACAAGCGCTCTGGAGAGGTTGAGCAGAGTTTCACCCTTCGACAGTTTCGAGCCTAGGAGGAACATAAATCCTCCTCGAATTGCGTTGAGAAATTCTCAACGACCAAACGATTTAAGGGAAGGCTCAACTCATTCACATCCAAATTCCAGGTCTACAACTCGCATAGAAAGATCCCAAGAGGATAATTTCGCGCGATTAGTTGCTCGTGCAAACATAAATAAATCAGAGGTCAGAAATGATGCATGGAAGGGATCTATTCAAAGATTGGAATACAGGTTAGGTGAAATGGCTAATGCAAAAAATCCTCTTCAAAGAACCTTTATCAAAGGATCCCCATTTGTACAAGAAATTTTGGATTTTTCCACACCCTCAAAGTTCAAGGCTCCTATGGTCACACCGAAGTACGATGGAAAAATTGATCCTGTTCTCCACATAGAGTAGTATCAAGCTCTAGTAGACATTTATGCAGTCCCAGATGAAATGAGGTGCAGGGCATTCTCAAGAACTATTACCGGATCCGCTCAGATATGGTATAACAACCTTCCTCGGGGGCAGATTGCAACCTTCCATCAACTGGCAGAGCTCTTTATAG
Organism: Sambucus nigra; assembly: GCA_949130495.1. NCBI lineage: Eukaryota > Viridiplantae > Streptophyta > Magnoliopsida > Dipsacales > Adoxaceae > Sambucus > Sambucus nigra. The sequence continues at coordinate 314,411,753 of OX422215.1, read as the reverse complement.
GAAATTTCTATTTTGGTGCAAAGCCAGTCAAAAGGGTAGCAAATCTATTGAGTGTAGGGAAAAACGGAGGAGAAAGTACCAGGGACTATATCACTCGTTTTAATAACAAAAAATTGGAGGTCATTGATTACGAGGAGAAAACAACCATTACAGGTCTCATGAGTGGTCTTTTGTCAGACAAGATGTACTACACCTTGGCCAAGGATCCCCTTAAATCCATGGCTGAATTGATGGCTAAAGCAACCAAAATTATGAACGCCGAAGAAGCTATGGTTGTGAAGAAGAATGTTGATGCAAAGACAGAAACAAAAGTTGATGGCAAGTCATAGAGGAAAGATCACAAGCATAACAGTGGGAGAAAGCAGTCAAAAGGCAAAGAAATGTTGGAACACCTGAGGAAGTATACAAATTATACTCCCTTAAAGGTATATATAAACCACGTTCTGGAGGAAATCAAGAATAGCTAGGAACTAAATTGGACAGAAAAGCGGAGATCAGCACCGAAAGAAGGGATAAAATTAAGTATTGCGAGTTCCATAAAGATCATGGTCATACGACCAAGCAGTGTGTAGCTCTTCAAAATGAGATAAAAACACTCATTAGACGAGGAAAGTTGAATAGGTATGTTGATCGCCAGAATGGTGGGAGGATCAACAACTGAGCTCGGCATAGGTCCAAATATCTTTACCGACCAAGAGACGACAAGAAAATAGATCATAAAGATGACCCTGAAGATGACCCCGATCTCCCAAAAAAACCAAGACAACCTGAGCGTGAGGTATTTTTAATTCATTTTGGTTCATTCGATTGTAACATGATTACAAGTGGAGATGCAGGAGGGGGTGATCATACCGCTGAAAGGAAAGCTTACCTCAATGAGGCTCAAGCTTGTTCCTATATATATCTTATAAATTTGGTTAAAGAAGATCGCCCGAGGAAGGTTAACAAAGAAAAGATGGTCATTGGTTTTTCTAAAAATGATCTGGAAGACGTTTTGTATCCTCATGATGATCCTCTAGTAATCAAAATGAGGATGAAGGATGTAAACATTTCAAGAGTGCTGGTAGATAATGGTAGCTCGGCAAACATCATATTCTACCATTTTTTAAATAGTTTAAACTTGAAACTGGGTCAATTGGAGCCGTATCACAGGCCCCTCATTGGGTTCACTAGAGAAAAAGTTTTTCCACTTGGGACGATCAAGTTAGACATATTGATTGGTACCTGGCCTGCTTATAGATTGGAGAAGGTACGTTTCTTCGTGATGGATAAAAACCTCCAGTCAACTTATAATACAATCATGACGAGAGTAGGATTGAAAAAGTTTGAAGCAGTTCCATCTACTATACACTAGTGTTTAAAGTTCCTGACCAACTTTGGGGTAGTAATTATGAAGGGTGACCAAAAAGTAGCTCGGGAATGCTACTACTCGTCTGCCGGGTAAGATTAATTGGAGAATACTAGAAACAAAACAACCACTTATCAAGTGGATGAGTCTGAGATTGAAACCTTGGACCCAAGGGATGAAACGAAACTCGTTACAGGCTAAGTAATAGAGGTGACATAAAGATGACGAGCAACCAGAAAGAACAACCCAAATTGGTGCTTCACTTGACCCAGCATTAAAATAAGAGTTGGTGGCATTTCTAAAGAACAAAAAACAAATATTCACGTGGAGTCATGAAGATATGCCGGGGATAGACCCAACTTTCCTATGTCATGAGCTCAACGTCAATAAAGAGATCAAACTAGTGAAACAACGAAGAAGAGTCAGGCTATTCAAGAAGAAGTGGAAAAGTTGCAAAAGGATTCTTTCATCGAAGATGTCAAATAATCCTGATTGGTTGGCTAATGTTGTGATGGTCAAGAAGAAAAACAACAAATGGAGAATGTGCGTGGACTTCACAGACCTGAATAAAGCTTGCCCGAAAGATCATTTCCCTTTGCCCAGGATAGATTAGCTGGTAGATGCAACTTCGGGGCATGAGCTGCTAAGTTTTATGGATGCCTATTCTGGATATAATCAAATTAAAATAAAACCAGAAGACAAGGAAAGTACCTCTTTCATTACCCCACGAGGAACATATTGTTACAATGTTATGCCTTTTGGTCTTAAAAATACAGGTGCTACATATCAGCGGCTGATGAATAAGGTGTTTGCAGAGCAGATTGGAAAAAATATGGAGGTGTACATCGACGACATGTCGACCAAAGGCAAGAAAGCTGCTGACCATATAGCTAATTTGAGCCAAACATTTGATCAGCTGGAGAAGTACCAAATGAAGCTGAACCCGACCAAGTGCGTTTTTGGCGTACAAAAAGGCATGTTATTTGGGTACCTTATGAATCAAAGAGGTATTAAAGCAAATCCTGATAAGATAAAAACCTTGCTGGAATTACAATCTCCAACCGCCAAAAAGGAAGTGCAAAGCCTTATGGGGCACGTTACTGCTCTCAACAGATTCGTCTCCCGAGCAACTGATAGATGTCTTCCATTCTTCAAAGTGCTCAGAAAGACCTTTGAGTGGAACAACGAAAGTGAGAAGGCGTTCTTAGAGTTGAAGAGATACTTGGGGACACCTCATTTATTGTCTCGTCCAGTGGTGGGAGAAAAATTATATTTGTACTTAGCTATTTCAGAAAGTGCAGTTAGTTCGGCTTTCATACGAATAGAAAGCGGAGTACAAAAACCAGTTTAATATACGAGCAAGGCATTCAGGGGAGCAAAGATCAGGTATCCAAAACTGGAGAAGTTAGCATTGACACTGATTGAGGCGAGCAAGAGGATGAGACCATATTTTTAAGCCCATACAATAGTGGTATATATTGACATGCCACTCAGACAGGCTTTACATAAGCCAGAAAAATCTGGAAGATTGATGTATTGGGCAGTGAAATTAGGGGAGTATGACATTATCTATGAGCCAAGATCCTCTCTCAAAGGGCAAGCAGTGGCAGATTTCATTGCTGAATTTACCTACCCAGATATCTCTGATCAACAAGGGGCTAATGCAGAGAAACTTAAGGATGCTAGAGGATTAACATGAACTGTCCCTGATCAACTCCCAGTAGCAGAATTTCCATAAGGGATGGTAGCCGATCAACCAGAATCTTCTGGTAAGAGGCCAGCGTTGAAGGATGAAGAAAGGAAGGATAAGATATTCCATTAAGGGATTTTGTCAGACCAAGGGTTTGATAATAATATCCCTATATAGAATTTATATGTTGATCGTTCTTCGTGTGCAACAGGTTGTGGAGATGGAATTATTCTCAATAGTCCAGATATAATAGACATTATGCTCTGCGTTTCCAATTCTAGGCTTTCAATAACGAAGATGAGTATGAAGCCGTAATTGTGGGCCTTAACCTAGCTAAATCATTGAATGCAAAGCAAGTTGTGGTGTTCAGTGATTCGTAACTCGTGGTAAATTAGATGCTTAGTTTTTACTTAGCAAAAGGGGAGTTTATGTCGAAGTATTTAGCTAAAGCTATGGAGATTGTATTCAATTTGGCGACTGTCCAAGTGATTAGAATACCAAGGCTGGAGAATGCAAGGGCGGATGCACTCGTTCGGTTAGCCTCAGCTACACGCACCGAGCTACGAAGAACAATCCCCATTGAAATACTTACAAGACGAAGTATTAATGAAGATTTAATGGTGAATTTTATCGCCATGGATACGGGACCTTCCTGGATGGATCCCATCAGGGCTTATATCAAAGAATGTACTTTACCAGCCGACCAAATGGTAGCCAAGAGGTTGAAATATAAGGCTACCAGATATGTCTTAAACAATGGAGTTCTGTACAGAAGAGGTGTGATGGATGGTCTGCAAAGATGTGTTCATCCAGTAGAAGTTAAAGATCTAATAGAGGAAATTCATGAAGGATCTTGTGGAGCTCACATAGCAGGTAGAACTCTTTTACAGAAAATAAATACGCAGGGGTATTATTGGCCAACAATGCGTACTGATTGTACATCTTATGCCAAGAAATGCGACAAGTGTCAGCGATTATCTACTATACGAAGAACTCCTCAGGCACTGCTAACACCAATCACTTCACCTTGGCCATTCTCTATGTGGGGAATAGATTTAGTCGGGCCTCTATCAACTACAAGAGGACAATTCAAATATTTGGTGGTAGCTGTTGATTACTTTACAAAATGGGTGGAAGATGAACCTTTAATTGATATGGCTTACGAAAGGGTCTATCAATTCATCTGGAAGAATATTATTTGCAGATATGGTTTGCCCCATGCTTTTATTACAGATCATGGTACCCAATTTGACAATGATGAGTTCATAGCATACTGTCTATAGTCCAACATTCAAAAGGTACATTCTGCTACAGGTCATACCCAAAGTAATGGGCAAACAGAGGTGACGAACCGAACTCTACTGAGTGGGTTGAAGAAGCGATTGGATGATGCTAAAGGGAATTGGATCAATAAGTTGCATTCAGTGTTATGGGCCTACCGAACAACTCCCTGAACAACAACTAGGGAATCTCCTTGCATGTAGGCTTTTGGGAATGAAGCAGCGATACCCGTTGAGTTAGGATTACCTACTCATAGGGTGCTTAACTTCAATTCTCCAGTAAGTGATTTGATGAGACGTTTGGACTTGAACATGCTTGAAGAAGTCAGAGAAGACGCAGCAAACTGAAATGTAGCTTATTAGCAAAAGACTGCCATGTTATATAATAAAAGGGTTAAGAAGTGTGATCTCAAGGAAGGCAATTACGTTCTCAAGAAAGTAATTCAAAAACACAATAAGTTGGAGGCCAATTGGCATGGGCCCTATCGTGTCACAAATGTTTTTCGACCAGGCACTTACAGAATAGAAACTCTTGAAGGGGAAGAATTCAAAATCGCTTGGAATGCAGAGCACCTACAAAAATACTACCAGTAATGTAACTGAACATATACCCCATTGTTTCAATATGAATGAAAACGATGATTTCCCCATACTTGTTTGGGTTATTTTTTTTCGGAGTACTAGTGCTACACACTGCACTTAACTCACTTTGCAGAAACAAAAAACTTTTTCTCTCAACTAAAAGTTGGTTGGCATTAGCACAAATACCAACAAAGTTGGTCGGCATCAACTAAAATTTCGTTCGTTGGCCGACATCAGTACAAACACCAACAAAGTTGTTCAGCATCAGCAATCACCAACTAAAAGTTGGTCGATATCAACAACCACCAACTCAAAGTTGGATGGTATCAACATAATCACCAACAATGATTGGGAAAACAATCGAGCAAGGCAAGGCATGTTTGATTATGGGTGACCCAAGTGTCATCTAAACTAGGAAAAAAGATGGGTAAAATATCCACTGCCTAGGCACCAGGGCAATTATTTACTTAAATGATTGTTACAACTAAGCAGGAACATGGGATAAAAATAATTCCATTGCTTAGGCATTTATGGGTGATAAGTCACTACAACTAGGCAAACACATGGGGCAAGGTTCCATTGTCTAGGCAAATCAAATCAACATAAGGCGCACTACCTATTCAAATATATATATACTTAGTGACCGACAAGTACAACATAATTATAGTTGATCTTATGTTATAAACAAAGGTTGATAAGATAAATATCATACAACTAATTTATTTCCAAGGAAACAAAATTACAAAAGGACGATTTTTTCTTCATTAAAACTAACGAAATACAAATAGTCTATTCTGCTGGTTTCTTTCCTTCAGATTTAGATAGAGGATTTATTCCAGCTAGAGGATCATCTAAAGAAAAAAAGAGTTGATAAAGTTCAAATCTTGCAGCATTCTAGTATTGCTCGAACTTGGTCGGCCAAGCAAATGTGGAGGTCGGGATATCTCAAAATCTTTGTGAAGATTATAATCACCAAGGTATTTGGAAATCAAAAACTGAGGAATGGAGCTAACTGGAATTCAGCTAACATCTAGTTTGAAAGGAGGTACTGGTAGATCAAGTAATCCAGGGTCATACCAATCCTACAACTCGATTCCCTCCTCAATATTCATCACAGTTAGAGCATTCAACCACCCCTGTTTGTATCCCTAATTGTTTGATTTCTTCAACCTGGCATCAAGGTGATATAAACCTTCATTGTATCCTGCCATATAGAACTCTCTGGGCTGTTTGTGAAATTAATAAGTTAATCGTTCAACGTGTTGGTGGAACCTCTTCACCAAACTTTCTTTATTCTGTAACACAAAACTCTGATTGGAAAGTTGCTCGGTAAGAGTTTGAATTTTTTGGGACATCTCAGCCAGAGCTTGATTTTTTGCCTTTAGTTGCGCAACTTGATTTTCTAAAGCCTGTTGTGTTCTAGTCTCTTCAATGCTTCTCCGACCATCTCTTGTTCTACCCCGGGAAGTGGATGCAGGTCTAACTCTTTTCAAAGTTTCTAATTCTCCCATTAATGAGGCATTCTCAGTCTCCAAAAAGGAAAAACCTTCATCATTAACTGGGACTAGAGCTCTAGAGGAAGAAGAAGATTTTATCGGTCTCAGTTCTTCTCGTAAAGCAATGTTTTCTTCCTCCAGTAGCTTAGCAATGTTTCTATATTCCTCAACTTCAAGTTTTAGCACACTCTCTCTCTTATTATGGGCTGAGATAAATTTTTCATAACCCCAATCAACACTCAACTGTTGCTACTTCTTCTCATAACCCTCATGCAGAAGAGCAGTGGCTTCCTTTTGTTGAAGTTGAAGTTCTTCAATTATTCCTTGAAGATATTCAATCATTTCATAATAAGCTACATTATTTGCTACAGCCCGATTAAGCAAACATTTTAAATACTGGTAAGCATCAATTGCTCGCTCAGAGGCATCAGATCCCAAAATATCAATTATTTGTGCTTCAGGGAAATCTGCATGACCAACTTTAAAGTAATCAGTACACTTCTTCATCAACTCTGTATCGTGAGCTGACAACAGTTCCATCCTGAAAATAAATTAGCAAGGCAAAGTGAAAACAGATCAACAATAGTACATCTATATTGAACAGTAAAGGAGTAATCCAGAATAAATAACAAAGTCCATTTTATTGATCATAAGAGGGGAGGGTACAACCAAGAGTACAAAATAATAGGGAAAATAGAGAAAAACAACAAATTGCCAAACAACTTTACACTTTCTCCTTATTCCCTACAACATCCTCAGCTGATCTTGAAGAAAGGATTGGTTTCTCGGTGGGAAGTTGGCGTTGCTCGGTAGAAGTTGTAGTCTGTTGAACTTTCTTAGAGGATTGAGGGATAGTGGCATCAGGTGTTTGTTCTACTATCATCAAAGAAGATTCATCAGTCCCAGCTTCATCATCATCTTCTTCGTCTTCAATAGAAGGAGGAGGGCCATGGACATGTCTCTGAAATAGTTCAGAGTCCTCAGTAATGTTCATCTCCTTTAAATCTACAACCCATCCGTCCCTAAAGAACTTCAAACTTGCATACTCCATTTGAGTAGAGGCAACAATTATAGCTTTGTTCCATCCTTTGTCCCATCCAGAGCTAAAGGACTTCTTCGCAGCAATTTTTCTCCTCTCCCTCTCCGAGGAAACACTCTCTCTGAGTTGATCTTCAACAGATTTAATTTTTTCTTCAAGCTCTTTCTTACGCCGTTCAACCTCTTCAAGCTTGCTCTCAGCCTCCCCCTTGCTGGAAACGACCATCTTCAATTTCTCCTATGCCTCCTTGGAAGCATTTCTAGCTTGTTGCCGCGCTACATCAGTCTCTTGTGTAGCATCCACAGATCTCTGCCGAGGTAGATCAGCCTCTTTGGAAGTTTCCACAGCTTTTTGATGAGCTGTCTCAGCAGACTTGATTTTATTCTCCTAAGCAGCTTGTGGCACCCCGCCTAATTAGACACCGGGTGATCAGTCCTTTATTAAATTAAAATCAATGTGAACAGTTGGCTCATTCTTAGCATCACTATCACAAAATAAAATTTCCAATTTAAACACCCTAAATAATTAAGCTAAGTGTCAAAACAATTTAAACCTTATATCAGTTTTATTAAATTCCAATATGAAAACCTTTTTAATAATCAATAGTTAAGAATCGTATAAATGTTACGGATGGCAATTAACACACAAGAATTTAAGCATTCCGATAAACCAATACCAAGTTTAAAAACTACAAATGAATCATTATGACAAGAATTAAATCCCAAAGAATACCAAATACTGAAAATAAAAGAACATAAATCTCTGACAAATCCTGAACTGAATAGAGAAACGGGCGACACATGCCCTAACTAAGCAGAACTAAAATAAGAGCAGAATCAACAAAGAGGCCGTCTAAAGTAAGGGCCTGCAACTCCCACATAAGCTGTAGCACGTTCGGTCCAAAGAATTTGAGCATGACGCCCCTGTGGCTGGGCACCTGTAATATATACATATGTATACAGGATAAAAGAAATAACAAGAAACAGGTCAGAGCCCGAGTGTAAAAAAGTTTAAGAATAGTTTAACAAGTATTTAAAATGCTTACCGGCTAATGTAACAACCATGTTAGTGTGCGAAACTCTCTTGAGAATTCTCACCTCTCATCTAGTGTGCACGCCTACCGTAGTATTAACCTCAGAAGTTTATTTTAACTTACTCTCCCATATGGTTCATCCCAAGAAAATACTATGGCTAAGATAATTAATTTCTGAAAATTAAACTCTCTCATACATTTTATATTACTTAGAATACTCAGTATTGTGACCAAAATTCCCAAACACTTATAATAAAGTTGGAGTATTTATTCATTACTTAACTATTCTTGTGCACAGTAGAAAGTTCCCATATTTAAGTATACATATATTAGTCACTCAAATAAGATATATACTATCGGCACCCCACATAAAATCTATGGTGCTGGCATACTCTGCTATCAAGTCCCCGTATCACTCGTACTAAGGGAAATACTAGTTCGAAATTACTCTCGAACTGTATTAACATAAAACACATACAAATGGAGGCGAAGTATAGTTTCAAGTCACTAAGAGGTCAGCACAAACCCTTACGTCTGTTAGGACCATCTGACTATCACTCAAATAGCCTGTATCAAGGATACTATCTTCTAGGGTACAAGTTGCCATCCCACATAAAGGCCCAATTGAGATAAGACTGTCCCGATGCGGAAACCTCCGTGTTAACAAGTAGCTTGGGTATGATATTTGCACAAATATATAATATATGCACAATCACACAGTCATATATATATATATATAAATATTTCCATTTCCTAAATTAGGTGCACCCACGACCCATAATTATAATTATTCGTTCTTAACACATTTTACTCGATTATCTCGCATAACGGATTCGTCACTATTATTCTCATATATAATTTACTTCATACTTACTTGTCATCTTTCGAAGTATTCTATCTCCCTAAGTATAATTTCAGTAGGCATACTCTCACTTACCTTATGGTCTAACTCCCTTACGAGTGTCGATCTTTTATTAAATGTACGCATGATTTCTTATGTGTGAATAACTTCCCGTTAACCCATAATTTCATCCTACATTAAATTTCACTCAACGGGGTCTCCATAAACCCTATTGGTCCTCTTTATAACCCATTATGCTCTATCAATAATAATCAAGGGTTCCTATACATTTTAACCGGATTAAACATAAAGAAGGAAAATACGCAATTTTCCAGGAGGGATCGATCGATCGATGAATGGGGTTGATCGATCGATCAATCAAGCACTTAGGACGAATTCGGCCATTGTCAAGTTATGGGTTTGCCTCTCCAACCTCAACCAAATCTCCATTAACGATCCCCAAAATCCCAAACAACATTACTACTAGTACTATATACCTAACTACATGATTTCCTACGTGAAACATGTTCAAATTCATTGATGGTATCAAAATAATGGGGTAAAATTTACATAAACTTCAAGAACCCTAATTTTGCAAGAAACCTTCTTTCTTTTAATTATTTCCCAGATTTTCTTACTTCTAAATCAATACTAATTCATGGGTAATCCTCTACATATGATGGTTATGTCTAGAATATATTAAATTTCTCTAAATATGCGATTTAGGATCTCTAAATTATCAATTTCTTCCATAAAACATGTTCTTGATAATCCTAAACTAACATGGGTGAGACATTAACTAAAAACAAAGAAAGATAGATACTTGTGGACGAAAAATGTTATGATTTGTGGACGAAAAATGTACGATTGCTTTCCTCGTTGCGTGATCTACGTTTTGGTGGTGGTGGCGGTGCAAACGGATGAGTCTTTGGCCTTGGGTTGCTTGGAAAGTTATCCAACTTCTTCTCTAATGGCCGTTCTTTGGTTTTGTGTTTGTTAACCCTAGAAGGAAACTCCTAAAGGCTGATATATCCTTAGGAAATTCGTTGGTTTATTTACCCAAAAATATAAAATGTCTATAATATCCTTCCGGGATGCCAATTAGGATTAAAAATGGCCCGAGACTCGAACCAAACCCCCGGGTACATTATTTTTACTATCTCGACCCTTCCGGACACATTGGAGCACTCGAAATGACCATACAGGTGACTTATAATTTAATCACTTTTAATCATAATAATTTAATCCCAACACGACACAGGCACGTCCCGATTTAATTTCCACAATTGTCAAATTATACACTCGTGATAATTTTAATAATTTGATTATATATGTTACTTTATTCCTTAAGTAATATTCAACAAATTCCCAATAATTACTAACTCTCATCATGCTAGTAAATATTTAAAATAATTTCTGAATTAATATTAAATAAATAACTCAATTTAAATTTAATAAATCCCCAAACTTAAAAGCCATAAAAATACGGGGTATTACATACTTCCCCCTAATAACGGAATTTTGTCCCGAAATTTAAAAAAATAAGGCATACCTGGTAAGAATAAATCTGGGCTTCTCTCGCGTATATCTTTCTCGTGCTCCCAAGTGGATTCCTTCACATTATGATGCTCCCACTGGTCCCGTACAAGTGGAACTACCTTCGACCTTAATTTCCTCTCGCTATGGTCTAGGATAGCCACTAGTCTCTCCTCGTAAGAGCTGTCGGGTTGTAAGTCAATCTCCTCTATCGCGATGTGGGTGTGGGCCATATCATCTCGAAGGTATCGTCTCAATGATGAAATGTGGAATACATCGTGAATGCGGTGCAAGTGTTCTGGCAGCCCCAATCTGTATGCTACCGGCCCAATCCTCTCGATAATGGGAAATGGTCCCACGTACCTGGGAGCCAACTTCCCCTTCTCCCCAAACCTCATCACTCCTCTCATAGGAGACACATGCAGTAATACTTGGTCCCCCACGCTAAACTCTCGATTTTTTTTTTGCATCGGCGTAGCTTTTCTGCCTGTCCTGGTATACCCGAATACGACTCCTGATAAGCTCGATCCTAGATGAAGTTTCCTGAATCACCTCTTGTTCGAGCAACTTGTTGTCCCCCACCTTTAGCCAACAAGCTGGAGAAAGACAAGGCCTTCCATACAATGCCTCAAATGGGTCCATGCCGATCGTGAACTGGTAGGAGTTATTATAAGAGAACTCCACCAGTGGAAGATACGACTCCCAACTTCCTCCAAAATCAAGGACACACATGCGTAGCATATCTTCCAGCATCTGATTGGTATGCTCTGTTTGTCCATCCGTCTGTGGGTGATAAGCTGAACTCAATCTCAACTCTGTACCTATGGCCTCCTGAAAGCTCTCCCAGAAGTGCGCCACAAAAATCTTGTCTCTATCAAACACAATATCCAAGGGCACCCCATGTAGCCTAACAATCTCGGAAATGAATAACTGTGCATACTGGCCCATGGTATAGTCTGTCCGTACTGGCAGGAAATGAGCTACCTTGTTCAATCGATCCACTATAACCCATATGGAGTCGTGACCTCGCTGTTATGTAGGCAACCTACTAATGAAGTCCATAGAGATACTCTCCCACTTCCATGTAGGTATCTCCAATGGCTGAAGTAACCCCGACGGTCTCTGGTGGTCTACCTTTACCATCTGACAAGTAGAACACTTGGACACGAACTCGGCAATGTTCTTCTTCATCCCACTCCACCAGTACTGCTGCCTCAAATCCTGGTACATCTTATCCCCTCCGGGAAGTACCACAAATCCGGACCCACGAGACTGTGTCATCACTGTATGACGTAAGTCTTCTCCTTTTGGGACCACCAATCTCCCAATAAACCTCAAACCCCCATCAGAACTTACTGAATAGGACTCAACACCCTCAGCTAAAAGTCATACAATATGCTCCTGAAAAAATTTATTCGCTGACTGTGCCTATATCACCCTCGTAACAATCTCGGGCATGACTGACATGATAGATATAAAGGAACGGGCTACCGCATCCTTGTGACCCAGCTCTTTCCGCTTCTCTTTCCATACATTCTCTAAGTCACCTACCGGTCTACAGCTTAACGCATCGGCAACCACGTTAGCCTTTCTCGGATGGTACTGTATCTCGAGCTGGTAGTCTTTCATAAACTCCAACCATCTGCGCTGTCGCATGTTCAACTCTCGCTGAGTGAACAAGTACTGCAGTGATTTGTGGTCTGTGAAGAAGTGAAACTTCTCCCCCAACAAGTAATGTCTCCAAATCCTCAATGCAAAAACGACCGCTGCTAGCTCTAGGTCATGGGTGGGATAATTCCTTTCGCGAGGCTTAAGCTTGCGAGAGGTAAAAGCTATAGCCTTCTCCTCCTATTGAAGTTCTCCCTCGATTCCTCGTAAAGAGGCATCAGTGTACACCAGATACTCCACTCTCGTCTTGGGCAAAGCAAGAACTGGCGCCGAAGTCAACTTATCCTTCGGCTTATCAAAAGCTAATTGATAAGCATCGTCCCAAACATATGGTACTCCCTTGTGAGTCAGATTCATCAACGGACCCGAAATCTTTGAAAAGCATCAGATGAATCTCCTGTAGTACCCGGCTAACCCCAAGAAACTACGCACTTCTGTCGGTGTCGTGGACTGTCCCCACTCCCTCACTGCCGACACTTTTCTCGGGTCAATCGATATTCCCAATTTCGACACAATATTTCCCAAAAACTATACCTCCCGTAGCCAGAATCTTCACTTCTCATACTTAGCATACAACTAGTGCTCTTGTAGGGTCTGAAGAACCTGCCTCAAGTGCTCGGCATGCTCCTCCTCAGTGTGTGAATATATCAGGATGTTATTTATGAAGACGATGACAAATTGATCCAAGAACTCTCTGAACACTCGGTTCATCAAGTCCATGAATATGACTGGAGCATTTGTCAGCCCAAACGGCATGACTCTGAACTCATAGGACCCATATCTCGTCAAGAAAGAAGTCTTCGACACATCCATCTCCCTAATCCATAGCTGATGGTATCCCGATCTCAAATCTATCTTCGAAAAGAAGGTTGCTCCTCTCAGCTGGTTGAACAGGTCATCGATTCGAGGCAACGGATATTTATTTCGTATCGTGACCTTGTTCAGCTCCCGGTAATCCATGCGTAACCTCAGTGAACCATCTCTCTTCTTCATAAACAACACTGGAGCCCCCTAAGGTGAGGTGCTCCTACGAATGAGGCCCTGACCTAACAACTGCTCTATTTGGTCCCGCAACTCCCTCATCTCCGCTGGAGCCATACGGTACGGTGCACGTGCTATTGCCCCGACATCAAGTCTATGATGAAATCTATCTCTCGACTAGGGGGTAGGCTCGGTATTCCCTGGAATACATCTGAATACTCACAAACAACTGGAATTGAATCCAAGGGAATCACAATATCCTTAGAGGTATCCTCCTCTATATAGTACAAATGGGTGGAAGATCGTCCCTCTGGGTGAGGCATCGCCACCAAAAACATCTCCTGCCCCGAAATGGCAAAAATAATGCTCCTACCGAAACAAGCTATCATGGCTCTATACACGGCGAGACAATCCGCGCCAATAATGACATCGTGCTCATGCATCTCTAAGACTAACATGTCTGCCGGTAAAATCAAGCTACCAATCTCTATCCCTACACCCCGACATATAAAGAAAATCAAAGACCCATTACCCAGTGGTGAGTTTACGCATGTCACAGTGCTCTCTGCCGTGTCTAATAATCCTAAGGCTCGTGCAAAATGAGTAGCTATAAAACAGTACGACGCCCCGATATTAAATAAAACCCGACCCATAGTGCCATGGATAGGAAACGTACCCTCAATCGCGGGTGGTGCCTGAGGTGCTGCTGCCTGGTGAAGGTTATAGACACGTCCGTACTACAATTTCCCCTGCTAAACTGGAGCTGCTGGGATGGCGGGTAAGGCTGGCACCTGAGTTGGCGCTGGGAGGGAGGCTGGAAAGAGTGGCCTCTATGGCTCATTACGGGCACCCTGCTGCTGTGGGGCCCTATCCCCCTCTAGGCAATCCTGGCGCCTATGGCCATTCTTGCCACATTCGAAACATCTGCCCCTGAAGTTACCTCCCCTCTGCCCTTGCTGACCACGACCCCGTTGGCCATTACCACCCCACCACTGGCCCTACTGAAAACGCTATTGGCCCTTCTGCTGACGGTGTTGGCCCTGTTGGCCATGCTGATTAGATTGACCCTGCTGGCCCTGCCTAAATCCCCCAAATCCCTATCTGGAGTCACCTCATCGAAATCGCTTGGCAGGGTCCCTCTGATGGGAACTCTGCTTATTGTGGCGGGTCTGTCCCTGGGATGCTGGTGCCGCACCAGTATTACTGCCCCCTGTCCTGCCCTGCTGGCTGGACTCCCCTGCTCGTTTGCTCCCCTGCAGATGGAAGCGGCGATCCTGATAGTGTAACAAATCAACATTGAGTACATCAGTGTAGGTACTCAATGGTAGATTGCCTATGAGGTGCTGACGGATTCTTCAGGCTAATCCATCTATAAACAGCAGTATCTTCTTCTCCTCAGTGGGTGCCTCATCTGGAACTATAGTGAGAATCCTAGTAAACTCCTCCTCGTACTCAGCAATGATCATACTCTCCTGCTTAAGATTCAGTAACTTTCGCCTCATCTCAGTCTACACGGCGGATAGGAAGTACCTGCGGTCAAACCATGCTCAGAATGACTGAATCGTGATGCTGTCCCTCTCCTCTAAGGTGGTGGTGGACTCCCACCACTACAAAGAGGCCCCCACTAGCTTAAAGGAAGCCAAAAGCTATCTATGCACGTCAGTTCACTCATACATGCGCAGATGCCTCTGGATATCCTTCTTCCATTGGCTGGCGACTACGATGTCCGAACTACGTGAGAACTCTAGGGGATGCGCCTTCTGAAATGCATCCCTAACCCACTCCCATGCAGATGGAAGCTGTGCTGGTACTGGCGCCACTGCCTGAATTTGGGGTGGAGCCTGCTGCACCACCACTAATGCGACATTTACCGCCTGAGCAAAAATAGCGGCTACCTCAGTTGCATTCATCATTCCCTGAGTCGACGTTACTGGCTGATCCACCTGGGCATTCCTATCTAGGGGTGCATGTCTCGGAGGCATCTGAAATGAGAAGGAAATATATTAGTCTACAATTATTAACAAATCTCAAATAGCTGAAGACGTAACGTAAATACAAGAATACAAAAGTCCTAAAAATAGGGCTCTATATTAAAGATGCTAAGCTGGAAGCGAAATAAGCTGTACAGATCCTAAAGGACGCTAGAACCTGATGCTATGATACCACCTGTGACACCCCGCCTAATTAAACACTGGGTGATCAGTCCTTTATTAAATTGAAATCAAGGTGAACAGTTCGTTCATTCTTAGCATCACAGTCGCAAAATAAAATTTCCAGTTTAAACACCCTAAATAATTAAGCTAAGTGTCAAAACAATTTAAACCTTATATCCATTTTATTAAATTCCAATATGAAAACCTTTTTAATAATCAATAGTTAAGAATCGCATAAATGTTGCGGATGACAATTAACACAAAAGAATTTAACCATTCTGATTAACCAATACCAAGTTTAAAAACTACAAATGAATCATTCTGACAAGAATTAAATCCCAAAGAATACCAAATGCTGAAAATAAAAGAACATAAATCTCTGACAAATCCTGAACTGAATAGAGAAACGGGCGACACATGCCCTAACTAAGCAGAACTAAAATAAGGGCAGAATCAACAAAGAGGTCGTCTAAAGTAAGGGCCTGCAACTCCCACATAAGCTGCAGCACGTTCGGTCCAAAGAATCTAAGCATGACGCCCCTGTGGCTGGGCACCTGTAATATATACATATGTATATAAGATAAAAGAAATAACAAGAAACGGGTCAGAGCCCGAGTGTACAACAGTTTAAGAATAGTTTAATAAGTATTTAAAATGCTTACCGGCTAATGTAACAACCATGTTAGTGTGCTACACTCTCTTGAGAATTCTCACCTCTCATATAGTGTGCACGCCTACCGTAGTATTAACCTCATAAGTTTATTTTAACTTGCTCTCCCATACGGTTCATCCCAAGAAAATACTATGGCTAAGATAATTAATTTCTGAAAATTAAACTCTCTCATATATTTTATATTACTTAGAATACTCAGTATTGTGACCAAAATTCTCAAACACTTATAATAAAGTTGGAGTATTTATTCATTACTTAACTATTCTTGTGCACAGTAGAAAGTTCCCATATTTAAGTATACATATATTAGTCACTCAAATATGATATATACTATCGACACCCCACATAAAATCTATGGTGCTGGCATACTCTGCTATCAAGTCCCCGTATCACTCGTACTAAGGGAAATACTAGTTTGGAATCACTCTCGAACTCTATTAACACAAAACATAGACAAATGGTGGCGAAGTATAGTTTCAACTCACTAAGAGGTCAGCACAAACCCTCACGTCTCTTAGGACCATCTGACTATCACTCAAATAGCCTGTATCAAGGATACTATCTTCTAGGGTACAAGTCGTTATCCCACATAAAGGCCCAATTGAGATAAGACTGTCCCGGTGCGGAAACCTCCGTGTTAACAAGTAGCTTGGGTATGATATTTGCACAGATATATAATATATGCACAATCACACAATCATATATATATATATATATATATTCCCATTTCCTAAATTAGGTGCGCCCACAACCCATAATTATAATTATTCGTTCTTAGCACATTTTACTCGATTATCTCGCATAACGGATTCGTCGCTATTATTCTCATAGATAATTTACTTCATACTTACTTCTCATCTTTCGAAGTATTCTATCTCCCTAAGTATAATTTCAGTAGGCATACTCTCACTTACGTTATGGTCTAACTCCCTTACGAGTTTTGATCTTTTATTAAACGTAGGCATGATTTCTTATGTGTGAATAACTTCCCGTTAATCCATAATTTCATCCTACATTAAATTTCACTTAACGGGGTCTCCCTAAACCCTACTGGTCCTCTTTACCCATTATGCTCTATCAATAATAATCAAGGGTTCCTATGCATTTTAACCGGATTAAACATAAAGAAGGAAAATACACAGTTTTCTAGGAGGGATCGATCGACTGATGAATGGGGTCGATCGATCGATCGATCAAGCAGTTATGACGAATTCTGCCATTGTCAAGTTACGGGTTTGCCTCTCCAACCTCAACCAAATCTCCATTAATGATCCCCAAACTCCCAAACAACATTACTACTAGTACTATATACCTAAATACATGATTTCCTAGGTGAAACGTGTTCAAATTCATCGACGGTATCGAAATAATGGGGTAAAATTTACATAAACTTCAAGAACCCTAATTTTGGAAGAAATATTAATTCTTTTAATTATTTCCTAGATTTTCTTACTTCTAAATCAATACTTATTCGTGGGTAATCCTCTACATATGATGGTTATGTCCAGAATATATTAAATTTCTCTAAACATGCGATTTAGGATCTCTAAATTATCAATTTCTTCCATAAAACATGTTCTTGATAATCCTAAACTAACATGGGTGAGACATTAAATAAAAACAAATCAATATAGATACTTGTCTGGAATTCAAGTTTCTGATTTGTGGACGAAAAAGGTACGATTGCTTTCCTCGTTGCGCGATCTACGTTTTGATGGTGGTGGCGGTACAAACGGATGAGCCTTTGGCCTTGGGTTGCTTGGAAAGTTCTCCAACTTCTTCTCTAATGGCCATTTTTTGGTTTTATGTTTGTTAACCCTAGAAGACAACTCCTAAAGGCTGATATATCCTTAGAAAATTCGTGGGTTTATTTACCCAAAAATATAAAATGTCTATAGTACCCTCCCGGGATGCCAATTAGGCTTAAAAATGCCCCGAGACCCAAACTAAACTCCCGGGTACATTATTTTGACTATCTCGACCCTTCCGAACACATTGGCGTACTCGAAATGACCATATGGGTGACTTATAATTTAATCTATTTTAATCATAATAATTTGATCCGGACACGACACAGGCGCGTCCCGATTTAATTTCCACAATTGTCAAATTATACACTCGTGATAATTTTAATAAATTCGATTATACATATTTCTTTAACCCTTAAGTAATATTCAATGAATTACCAATAATTACTAACTCTCATCACGCTAGTAAATATTTAAAATAATTTCTGAATTAATATTAAATAAATAACTCAATTTAAATTTAATAAATCCCCAAACTTAAAAGCCATAAAAATACGGGGTATTACACGGCTTTGTCGTCCTCATACTTCTGTTCGGATTCCTCCAAATATTTTGATAACCGAGCAAGGGCTTCTTCTACTTCACTGGAATAGAAAGCAAATTTAATAGCTTCATCCTTCTCCAGGATATTATTGAAATACATCAAAAACTGCAAGAAGAAGAGAAACTCAAGTTAGAGTGAAAATCGAAAACAGACCTAGAATGACTGGTATAATGACACTTACTGATACAAGGTGTTGGGCTGCCAAGTCAATGACGTTTCCCCGAGGAGTGGAAGTCTCAGCAGCTCGACAGTCAGGAAGAGTCCTATACCAAATCAATTTCTTGGCCAAGCCTGGAGTAATGAGTGTTGGAGAACTATCCCTCAAAGAAGGTACTTTAACCCCAGTAGGTTGAACAATAACATCAACGATATTCTCAGCAAGACCCCTTCTCAATCTTCTCAAAGAAGCAACCTTTTTAATCAAATGTGCTTCCTCTTTTGGAGTAACAGGGGACTTCTTGTTGATCTCCTTAGCAACCATAACTGCTCCCCTAGATAGAGCAATATCCTTTTTCTTAGTCCATTCAACTGGGACATCTTCTTTGCTTCTCTTTTCCCCATTAGCACCAGGTACAATCTTACTAAAGAGATCAGGCATTCTCCTCTTCTTCGTCATCATGTCAGCAATAGAAGTACCCAAATCAGAGAAATATTCTTCAACAATTGAAGAAGATGTTGGAGCCTGCTCAAGATCAATCACCAAAGGAGGAGCAAGGGGCCGAGCAATAAAAGATGAAGTGGTGTTCTTATATCTCAGCAAATAGGAAGCAGACCTCACGTGCTCCCTAACAATTGATTGATGCAAACCCCAGATGAGCTTTAAATATTTTATATTAATATCACTCTCTTTTGGGGATTTTCTTTTACTGTCAACTGCAAATAAAAAATGAAAGAGAAAAAGTCAGTAAAACATTTTATCAAACAAAAACATAGCTAGCCTAAAAATAAAGAACAACCTATCCCATTGCCATAAGGTGGAAATCTGGGACCTTGGTACACGTATTTCCCTTTTAGTTGGGGGTGTTGACAATTTTTCATCACAACTTCATGTTCAAAATAATCCCTATTAGAATCAGGGAGATTGACCACTAAAGCTCTGTTAGAAAACCTATTTTTAAATAAAAGGTGGTATCGTTGGTGACCCATTTATAACAGTACATAATTTTAGGAATCCCTAGACGAGTTCCATGAATTTGATTCAACCTATATACTCCATTAACTACCCTCCATGTATTTGGAACTACTTTTGCAGGTACAATATCAAAATATTGGCAAAATTTCAAACACAGGGGATTAGGCGGGAAAGAAAAATCACATTCTGCTACAAAATATAGGGAAACCAGTGTCCCCCAGCTAGAGAAAATAAATGAGAAGGGCAAGGAGGTTCCTCCAAGACAACCCAAGAAGGAATTTCAAAATCGGCTCTAAACTTATCTAATGACTCGATAAGGTAAACCATGATGATTAAAGTAACGAAAGAAGAAGGAAAGAAGAAATTCTTACAGAAGATTAAGGAATCAGCTAAGGCAGATGATTTTAAAGAACGTTCATAAGAAGAAAATGAGAAAACAAAGATTTTGGAAACAAAATAGCAATGGGGAGAAGACAATCGGATTTTACCGCCGTTATATATGCTGCATCGAAAAATGAGAAAAGTAATGATCACACATGATGACTATTGTGTTCCCGACGGTTAATCAAAGGAAAAAGACACAAATACCCAAGCGTTCGTGAGAAACTCAAAATATTTACAACTTTGCCATTTCGCGCTCAAAATTGTTATACAAAGTTGAAAATTTTCACAAGTATTGCAGTTCTGTAATTAATCAAGACGTAAAAAATGTGCCCAAGCAACTTTTGAGTAAAATGTTCCACACTCTCATATAAAAACTCAAATGCGAAACATTAGGGGCTTCTTTTGATACAAAAATTAGTCAGCTGGCGTGGACCAATTACATAAAGACACATGTCATCCAGCATGGCGCAAGTTCAATGTACCGAGCTACTCAGCGTACTGAGCAACTGGTTAGGAAGATCAAACGACAAAGGCAGATTCAATGAATATTCTTATCATGTATAGATGCATATGCGTATTTAATAACGGCATATTGTCTATTCATACTGACAGGCCAAGGGCTATAAATACATTGTAATACCCTCATGGCAGTGTAAGCTATCATAAGCGAGCATAATCGAGATTAAAGCAAGACATCCAGTAATACAAGACAGTGGACGTAGGCCATTTCATTAAGGCTGAACCACTTTAAAAATCTCTTGTCTTATCTCTTTATTCGTATTTATCTGTGATTAGTTAATTTGATCAAATCTAGTTTTTTTACATCAACAGCGTGTGTCATCCATCATTTGGAGGAGTGTTGCAAATGATGATTTGTCTTGGAAGTTGAACCAAGGCACTTAATGACATTCCTATCATCACTTCGAAGCGCATTTTCTTCTGCCCAGTTGGTGAGGGTTCCATTAAGGAGTTTAGGAGATTCTTCTCTATTATTGAGTAAAGGTGATCATAGAGTTTGAGGAAAAACCCTAAGATTAATGTAATATTGAGGGAGGATATTGGATGTTTTCCCAATTTATTGCTAGAGTCGACATAACTTTTCCCCCCAAATCAATTCTTTAGAATTATGTGAGTTCTTATGTTTAGTCCCGGCTGAGTGTTCTCTAATTACTTGGAGGATAGTGAATGGGATAAACAGGATAAATAAGTTATATGAAAGATGATTAGAGATCCCGGGGATTCATTATTATTACACGTGGGTGAGGATGAATGAAGATACCTTTTATCTGACGGCGAAGAAGGCAAAAAAGGTCCTTATAGTGAACCTGCCAAATTTCAATAAGGATTACTGGTCCCATGATTTTATTGTAAGGCAGTGGGAGCACCTGCCTATTCTAGAGGGTGGTGAACCTTATAGAGGCCATATGTGCCGTAACAGGGAACATGGAATACGTCCAACATTGATTTTTATTGTTATTAGCCAAGTCTTGATTTAATTTTTCTCATGTTGTTATTTCTTGTCTTGCACAGAAAAATCTAAGAAGAGAGAGCCCGACCAAACGTTAACTCTAACAATCTGAGAAAAATTTGGAGACTTATACAACCTTTAACTATAGGTGTCGAGCATCCAAGATGGGCCTTATTGTTGTTAAACTATACTTTCACCTCCTTTGTTGCCACAAATCCACGTTGTTCTTATCGTAGAGGAGTTTTTAATTGCAATCACTTCAAGCTCATTTGAGTTTGTGGACGTTATATATATTCCTGCCACACTCTGTTCTTCTTCGAAGGAGTAAATGTTACCGATGAAGAGAATTTCAAAGTTGATGTAGGGGCCTTTGCCTCCAGGTCTCCAAATGCCCAACCTTCTAAAAGTAAGGAGGTCAAGGGTTCGTTCGACCCTGTCCAATTAGGGGATTCCCCCAACAAGACAAAGACCCAACTTGTAAAGAAGATTAAGACTAACACATGTCTTTCATATCCTATTCCCACCAAAAGGGTGGATGCCTCCGCTAAGGGTAAAGCCCTACCAATATGTCATTGTCCAAAAATATAGATATGCATCTACATTGATACAGGGGGCCTATCCCTAAGCTGACTAGGAAGTGGTCAATAACTTGTCAATCGACTAGTAAGTGGCCTATCTCTGAGAAGTTACCAAAGTATCACGCTTCTTTTGAAATCATTGTTGACGTCTGGTACATACTAGCATGGTAAACCCAAACGTCCATTTAAATTTCTGAAACGACTAATATCTCCAGCACTTAACCTTTTTCTTCTCTTTGCCTTTCATTTACCTTCATCACTTCCAGAGCTTTTAGCGAGTGAAAGAGAACTTCCTCCATTGTTGAACTCCCCCTCAAGCTGTAATCTTGCAAGAACTTTCTTCCTTTTCCCTTTTTCTACCATCAACAACCACTCCTCTGCCGCTCTCACCTTCTTCTTCCTTCTTTACCCCGGGTTTCCTTCTTTTCAACCTCTATAATGGCTTCTTCAAGTGCTCCGATTGCTCCTACCACTACTACTACATTTCCCTCCTCCCCAGATGTCTGCCTTAATAGCAACACGCCAAGAGCAACTCCGTTTCTACCATCGCTCTCCTATTTTTAGCTTTGTTGATGATTTTTCATTCGAGTGTAAAGCATTTTCTACAAATGCTAAGTGTGACTATGTAACACTTGGTGACGAAGATGATGATTCTTTTGCCTGGGGTTTTCTTGCCCCCAGAGGGAAATATGATGTTTCATCTTAAACGAGGTGACTTTCCATGTCCTCAGATTGACTTTGAGGGGCCTGGAGGTTCCCCAGCCTACTTAGCTACTTGGAATAACTATATGTAAGATACTTATGCTGATTCCCTTACTAAAGTTGGGATCCATCGGGCTACCTGGTTTAGGGAGTTTACTTTGTCGAAACACAATATACCCTCCAAGTGTTGGTATCACGTCGGAAGATCACGACCCACACTTTCCTTGCTGCGTGGGGAGAATTTACTGATACTTAGGAAGATGTTTGTGAGTTCCTTTGGCTTGAGCCCATAGGTACTTCAATACTTCGATGAGTCTTTAGACATCGAAGAAGCTACAACCTGGGCAAACATAGATCAAATCTGTCGAAGTTACACAAGGACGTCAAACAAAGCCAATTGCACTCCTCTCATCAGTAATTTCTTCCATGCCCCTTCTTATAAAGAGGGTTCTTCTTCTTATGGAAAAGGTAAAGGTGCACATTTGGAGTTACCTACTTACATATTGGTTATTCTTTCCTATTTCCTATTACCTTGTAAGCCCAATGATCAACCTCGTAGGTATCTTATCAATGTTTTTATTCGATTGGATCGGGGGTTCAAGCTCCCTCTGGATGCAATGTCTTTGGGGTTCCTCTACACCTTGCTTAATAGGATCCACCTTGATATATAATGCTCTCTTGGTCGATACAATGTGGATAGTTTCGCTAATGCTATACTCCTAACGGGTTTCCATTATACCAGTTTTTATGTGATAGAATCCACCAAAAAGTTATTACCAGTTCGTGAAACCATCAAGCCCCATCACGTATTTTGCTGGCATAAAAAGAAAAATTGAAAGGACATTCTTCCCATCTTTGATAAGCCCAGTTTATTTGTCATGAGGACATATAGCAAGGATTGTCACTACACCAAAACTGTCGAATTATCACGGTCAATGACCGTGGGGTGACAACTGTTTTTGTCACGGACTTGTCACGGTCAAAGACCGTGACAAGTTCATTAGACTTGTCATGATCTTGTCATGGTCTTTTCACTTGAAAAGTTTTATCACGGTTAAAGACCATGATAAACTCGTGACAAACCCTAAAATAGTTGTTACGGCCTTTGACCGTGATAATTCTGGGTAGAATTTAAAAAAAATGTGTTGGACAGTATGACCACTACCACTATCCAATAATATATTTGTACCTGTTATAGCAAAATTGTACCTGTTCAAACATCATATATCCAAATAAAATATAAAGAATGCACCAAATCATTGGATATATAATTCCATATCCAAATAAAATAGAAATACAATCCATATCCAAACCAAAATGTAACAAATCAAAACAATACAAATATAATTCAAGTGTGTAAATAAAATAGATACAAATAATCAATGCATAGAGTCATCAGTAGGTTGGAGGAGGAAGGAAGTCAACACGATATACGCATTAAGACATCTCTCAATATGTGTCACGCCACAATGTTCGTGCAACCACAATGCAAAGTTATACTTTTTGGGTATCACTTGTGTGATAAGCACCTTGGCCTCGATGTCTTGAAGGATACGTCCATGAACCGGCATACTCGGGAGGGTTATCGGGTCCCTCAAACCCTTCTCTATCCGTTGGCCATCATATATGTCGAGTAAAAACACGCTTGGCCAAACGATTGTTGACATAGTCCGTTGGACGGGAGCCAAGATGGGAATCGAATCATCAAGCGACAAGTACAAGCATATCGGTGATGAAGCAGTAACGTCCATGTACTCGTCCATCTCCTCCTCCACCATATTCTCCTTCTCCTTTCCCTTTCCCTCGCCCTTGCCCAACTCATGCTTCATGAAGGCGTACACATCTAAAATCGTCGCCTCTAACCTTGATAGCTTCTCGTCATGCGTGTTCACTTGACGAGCCAAACCGCTGTTGCTTGTCTCTATTCTGATGATCCTAGACCTTCCCACCCGTAAGCTTACCCCCTAGTTCTCCTCTTACAATCAACACCGAGCACTTAGTTGAGTGCGTCCGTAGCCAAAGATGCCTTGTCGGCATCAGACTGCGACTCATGCACTTCCTTAAGCTTTGCCTCAAAAGATAAAAAGAACACAATTAGTTAATTAAGTAAATAAAAAAATTACAACGTAATTAACAAAAATTAAACATTTATAACTTACAACGTGGTCGCGACGCTCGGGGACACCTCTTTGTCCTTGCCCTTCTTTGTCTGAATTGCCACATAGGCATCGAGCCTATGTGTTCTACCCCCAGGGCCACTCCCCATCTCCTGAAATAAAATAATGCAAAATTAGTAAGTAACAAAAAATAAAATAATACAGAATAACATAAAACTATAATTATAGAAAAATAAAAGCTTACCATCCTGTGCTCCACCTCGGCGTATGACGTTCGCTCGGAGTAGTGCACGTTTGTCTTTTTCGCCCGATTTCCCTCCCCGATTAGCGAGATGACAATTGTCGCTCCTTGATCTCATTGTCGATGAACTTTTGCCACATTGACAATTCGATCGTCTCCTTCGGCGGGATGGTCTCAGGCAGTTTGAGAATGGAGTTCCGAGTCTTCCCAAAGTACCGCGCCCGCAAATTTTTCTTCCACGTCTTATGTTGTTCCCTCAACCACCCCAACACGAAATCGCAGAGTTGTGAGGGTAGGCCGAATTGTTCCTATTAAACAAATACAAAACAAAAAGAAAGTAAGTGTTAGTTGCTAATGAATATAAATATAAATGCATTACCTGTAGTGCCGCCCAAATAGACAACTTGAGCTCATTTGTCACCTCCCTCTAACTAGTGTACCCCGGGTCGATAATCGTCTTCACCAAATCGAGGGATCTATCCAATATTCCATTCTTGTTCTCAACAATCGATCCCAATTTGATCAATTTTAGGAGCTTAGGGGCCGAGGAGCCGTCGTCGCCTCCACTGCCGCCAAGACCTGAAGAAAACATTTTCTATAAAAAATGTTGTTATTTGTACAAATCCAAATGAATTAGAAGAATATAAAGCACTAACCATATTATAACAAAACACTGGCAACTTTGAATTAATGCACTAAAGTGATCAAGTAAAAATGAGTTAAAAGCATTAAACTGATGTCTGATAATAATAAAACACTAAAATAATACACCCACTGGACATGTACTTTGAATTAATGCTTAAGAATTAAATCTAAATATTACATGTAGTAAACTGATCAAGTGCAAATGAATTAAAAGCATTAAGCTAATGTCCGATAATTGGAATACTTATTAAAAATCTAAAAATTGTTTCAAATTTGGGTTATCAGAAAAAATGGATTGACATTAAGTAGGAGCAACCAAGTCATCCACACTATTGTTTAGACGCTTTGGCGCATGTAGGACAATTGACCACGGCTCGTTGTTGATATACTCCGAGTAAAACACCTTCTTGACATTTTTAAATGCACAAATTAATTAGGTTAGTTGTAAAGTTTTATTGTAATGTAACATTATATAACAACCATTTTCATTATAATTACCTTGTGTGACAACCACAACCTAAATTCGCTGTCTGGTTGTGGCATTGTTTTTCGTCTTTTATTGTTCTCACAGGCTTTATATTTTTTGCACCAAATTAATGTGACGAACGTAGTAAAAAATTAATCATGTATAAAATAATCTAAAATAATTAAACTTACTTTTTTCATTCTTTGACACCTTCATGTGTGTCAAATAGATAACACGCTACTTGTTCATGTTGCAAACTTGTTAATTTCACTCGTTTTCCCATCACATGACCACCCTCATCGACGAACTCATTAATGTCATCAACGCTGATCGAGTTAGACATATATTCCCGAGTATAGATTGATGACTCCACGATTATGTATTCCTCTACAATTGATTCTGCAATGTATCGTGTATTCTTAGCATAATCATTGAAAACTTTCATCAATCTTTCAAACGGATACATCCATCGATATCTAACTGGACCGCAAAGAAGTGCCTCGTCGCATAGGTGTACTAACAAGTGAACACTTATGTAAAAGAATTATGTCTTATTTATATTGGATTTTTAAATTTCAAATTCAATTTATAATATTAATTCATATTTCTTCCATCTCCTCTAAAGGGTGAGTGGTCCTATCCCATTCAAGACTGCATATTTCTGTAATATACTTAAAAGCTCATGCACATTGTTCCAATTTGAGGAAAATTCGGCATCATATCCCCATAGTTCTCCAAGTACACGATGTAGATTCGCAAGTGTGAGTGTTATTTCAATTGATAATTGAAATAACGCTTAACATCACATCATCTAGCATGTGCCCAAAAAACATTAAGATACAACTGCGGAACTTCCTCCAAAAGTAACAAGTTTAAGCCACTAAGAATATTATTATACAGAAACTATGCAGTTCCAAACTGATCAAACGAAATAATTTGAGAGATCTCATTACAGGGGTAATAACTCTCGGACGAGTCTAAGGGTTATTGAATGTGTACGCATAAGAACTAGAAGGCTAGTATCTATGCACACTATGTGTAATTTTAAGTATGTTTCATTTAATTATCATAAGACTGTGGTCGTTCCACTCTCGAACGGGTCATGACACAAAGTAATTTTAGAAAAAAATTGAAAACTCCCCTTCCCCCCATTTCGACAATAATCCAGTGGTCGTTCCACTTCCAAAATTAACTAACCCAATAAATTAAGACAATATAACATATATAAGGATTTATTAGTGTGAATTAAATTAAGGATTTAAAAAAAATTAAATAAACAACTTCCATATCCAACCGCATCCTTCCAATATAATCCCACAACGATAACAAACCAACAAATGTGTATCCCGTACTCTTTCTAATTCATCTACTCAATTAATTCAACATTAACAATTTCTAACCAATTTCATACCTAAATAAGAATATACAATAAGATTCAATCAATATTAACAATACCTATTAATTTCAATCCTAACTAAGATCACCCAATTAGCA
Source organism: Sambucus nigra (assembly GCA_949130495.1). Lineage (NCBI taxonomy): Eukaryota > Viridiplantae > Streptophyta > Magnoliopsida > Dipsacales > Adoxaceae > Sambucus > Sambucus nigra. Next base: position 314,383,854 of record OX422215.1, on the reverse strand, counting down.
TTAACAATTAAAGTCAAGTCCTAAACTAAAAATAAAAATACCCAATAAATATTTATAATTCCTAAAACCAAATTGAAAATCACACACACACACACACACACACACACACACACACTCATACACACACCTCCCCCACTCCCCCCCTTCCCCCCACCCCAACCCCCTGCCCCCTGCCCCTCCCCCCCTCCCCCCCCACCACACACACACCCACGCACACACACACCCACGCACACACACACACACACACACACTCACCCACCTGCACACTCACCCCCTGCCCCCACACATACACCCCCCCTTCACACACACACACACACACACACACACCCAGACTCCACTGCCCACGTCCCCCTCTCACCCTCCCCCCACCCACCTGCACACACACACACCCCCACACCCACACCCACACACATATATACAAAGGAAAGAGAAAGAGAGAAAAAACTCACCTGAAAACGTAGAGAGAGAGAGAGATAAGTCGCGCGCTTAGAGAGAGAAATTGGAGGGAAGTGAAAACGGTGGGAAAAAAGAAGGGGGGAGGTTTTTTTACTGATAAAGTTGTCACAGACCTGTCACGATCTTTGACCGTGACAAATTTCTAATATTTTCGCGGTCATTTACCGTGACAAGCCTTTGTTATGGACTTGTCACGGTCATTGACGGTGTTAAAAAAATGAGTGTTTTTTTTGTCACGGTCAATGATCGTGACAAGGATGGCCGACTGAAAGGTGACAATTTGACATTTTTGGTGTAGTGTAATTTGTCCATACTTGGTCAATCTTCTCTCGTGAAGCTAGAATGGTTCAAGCCACTTTTAAGGAGCTTATCAATGACGATCACTCATTTGTTGTTGTGCTCCTTCTGACTCCAGGTTACTTGAGTTCTTACACTGAGTGGGGTACTACTTAAGACCACTACAACCCAAAGCGTTGTTATCATCAATTTGTCCATGATTAAGGGGATCCTTGCCCTGTTTTCCAGGAATCTCACCCCAAGGCAACTTTCTTTGAGGTTTACTCTTTCTACACCACTTCAGCTGCTTCATCAGTTTGCTTGGAGGTTAGTGGCGGAATCACCATTCCTGGAATTATAAGGAAAGGTGATATGACTTCCACTACGTGATGAAATATTGGCCGATGCAACTAGATAAGATTCATGAATTCATCCAGAGTCCTCCCGTTTATCCTCCTATTCTTACTTTCCCAGCTTTGGACCTGGGTCTCAAAGGTATTTGTGTTTTCGGAGTTGAATTTCCTCTTAGTAGTAATCTTAAGAATCCTCCCACTAAGTTACCCCCTATTGTCCCTTGGTCGTTATTGCTGTTCCTAGGGCCAAGAAAGCTCCTACCCCAAAACAGTCTACCCCTGCCTTTGCCCTATCTACCGAAGGTTCTCCAAGCGAGGGAGCCTCTCAAATAACTACCAAAAAGTAAGGTGATCTCCCAATGCCAGAAATGACAACCGAAGAAAGTAAGGTCCTCGAACAATTAAAAAAAACAACCTAACATCACTCCGTCCTCTCAATTACAAAAAAATTCTCTTATAAAACTCCTTCAGGACCCACAGTTCCTCCTGCTACAACTCTCGAAGAAGTCTTTCACATGATGGGATCTCTACCTACAACAAGGCTCATCTCCTTCTACGAGAAAGAAATCCCTAAGTTCGGTCCTAACCATAACTACACTCTCAATATTTCAGTCGAAGTCATTAGAAAAACAATTCCACTAAAACTTTTTGATAACGGTTATTCTCTATATGTCTGTCCATTGAGGACTCTCAATTGCCTTGGGATAAAGGTCAGTGATCTCACCCCCACTTCTGTTGCTGTACGCACCTATGATAATACCTATCGAGAGGTTATGTCTCTATAAAACTCACACTAGGGGCTAGTACTATATTTCCCCAAATAGAGTTCCAAGTCATCGATATAGAACTACTTCAACTTGCTCCTTGATTTCCCTTTAGCTTCAAAATATTCAGGGAATGCCTTCTTCCCTCCATTAAAAGATAAAATTCTTCGCCAATGATAGGCCATTGCTATCCTCGGAGATGACCACAACTCTTATACAGTCAACATGAGTAACCCTATATTTGAAATACATCATGGGGCTAATGACGTGTTCCTCTCGGGCTTCAAGATTTATACACTTCCCATCCCATCCAAGGATAATTTCAAAGAAAGATTCTTCCCGGAGTATAACCTATATGGTAATGTCAATGTGATTCAAATGTTCAAAATTATGCATTTTGTCCTCGAAAAAGGGTTGTGCCACCGTTAACAAGGGATCTTCAAGCCGATAATTCTGAAAGAAGCCTTTCCTCCTTGCGGCCTCGGTTACCAACCATCACCAGATGAACTTAGTGCACTACGCCAACCAAATCGAAAAATAATATTGAGAAAGGAAGAGACGATCTCAGGAGATTCCCTAAAGGGAAGATTTATTAAGGAGGGAAAAGACTTCCCCTTCTGCGAGTTCCCCGAGCCATGGTATGACCCTGTGGAGAAGAAGATGAAACTAAGATTGGAGATTTTCTTTGGGGATGAAGTCACATGGGATGAAGACCATAAATAAGAGATGGAGCCTTTCACAAAGTCATGGAAAACTCTAAAGCAATGATGATGATAAGGCGCTTGATCTTCGTACACCGGGTCTGTATTTGTTTTTGACACACATGAAGGCTAAGCCATTTGATCTATCCGATAAGATCATCCCTACTAAGAAGACTTTCCTTAACCGGCACAATATTCCTATCAAGTCTGCACAAACCAATCCAAACCTTGTTATTCACCCCCTCCAAAATGAACCATAATTTATCCATTCTCCTTCTATCACTGATATGATTATAAATGAGACCTCCTTTGATGAGGTTCTTACTGCTGTATTTTCAAAAGATGTTTTTAATGAAATAAATGATGATTTCAAGTATCTTGCTATGCCTTATATTAGTTGCATTGATTCTAATCAAACAATTGATAAAGATGATCTAATAAATGAGAAATGCTTAACTCATCTCAATGAGGAAAAAATCAAACAACATAATCGTGTTCAAATTAATGATGATACTATTATTATCTATCTCGGTTCTAGTATCAATCCTCGCGAGATTAGGATAGGGTTCACCCTCGACAAGCATGAGCGGTCGTAGTTTGAAGAACTTTTTATAGAATTTGTGGACGTCTTTACATGGTCCTACAGAGATATGCTCGATATTGACCTAGAAATCATATAGCACGCGATTCTTACCATCCCATAAAGTAATCATGTTAAGAAAAAGTTGAGAAAGCTCCAGACGGAGTGGTTTCTCAAGGTCAAAGACGAAGTGGTAAAACAATTGAACGTAGGTTTCATCTGCGTGGTCGAATATTCTACATGGCTTGCAAACATCATCCCTGTGCCAAAATATGGAGGAAAAGTTCGTATATGCATTGACTATTGAGATATTAATAAAGAATCCAAGAAGGATGATTACCCGACATGATTATCAATAACACTACCATTCATTCCCTCAAATAATTTGTAAATGATTTCCCTAGGTATAATCAGATCGAGCCCGAACATAAAGAGAATACTTCCTTTATCACCCCATGAGGAACCTTTTTCTACATGATCATTTTGTTTGGTCTAAAAAATGCTAGAACTACCTACCAAATGGTAGCTACAACCATTTTTCATGATCTTATCCATAAAGAAGTTGAAGTTTATGTTGACGATATTATCATCAAGTCCAAAACTCGAGAAGGTCACATACCTGCCTTGAGATGAAATTCTTTGAATGACTGGATCTGTATCAAATGCGCCTCAACCCATAAAAATGCATTTTCGGTGTCACAAAAGGCAAACTCCTCAACTTCATGGTCAGCGAGAAGGGGATCAAAGCAGACCCTGCTAAACTCAAAGCGATTCTCAAAATGTCACCACCTCAGACATAAAAAGAAGTTTATAGCTTCTTGGATAAAATCCAATACATCGGTTGATTCATCAACCACCTGAACTCCATCTACGAGACCATATTCAAACTTATTCGGAAGAATTCAACCAAAGTCTGGAACGAGGCATGTCTAGAAGCCTTCGACCATATCAAGCGATACCTTAACCGACCTCTAGTTCTAATGCCTCCATGAAAAGATCTTCCCATCCTTCTATATCTCCCCATCACGGACATCGCGATAGGGGTCATGCTAGCCCAATGTATAAAAGAATTGCACAAAAAAGAGCAATCTACTACGCTAATCAAAAGCTAGCAAGGTACGAGGTAAACTATACCACATTGGAAAAAGAGTGTATCGCCTTAGTATGGGTCATGCAGAAGCTTCGACATTATATGCTCGTATTCAATATCAAATTGGTGTCTCAAATGGATCTGATGAAATACCTATTAGAGAGTCCTTCCTTGTCTAGTTGCATGGCTCGATGGTTGATGTTACTAGATAAATTTGACACCACGTATGTCTCTTAAAAAGTCATGAAGGTAAGAGGTATTTCTGACTATCTTACCAATAATCCCATGGGGGGAGCCGAGGTCTGGATTTTTGAGTTCCTGAATGAAGCCATTCTTTACAATTATCATGTAGAGCTCAGATGTCATATGTTTTTTGACGAGGTTACTAATAGGAAATGATGAAGTGTTGAGATACTCCTGATCGCTCCCAACGATTCTCATACTCATATCACCATCAAATTAGGCTTCCCTTGCACTAACAACTTGAAAGAGTATGAAGCGTGCACTATAGGTATTAAGATCACTCTTAGCAAAGGAATCCGGCACCTCTATGTCTATGGATATCCATCTTTTATTGTAGGTCAAATCCTCAAAAAGTGTAAAGTCAAAGATGAAGAGATCCTACCCTTCCATGCTCACCTCGAAGCGTTTGCCTCCCAGTTTAAAGATGTCACCTTCCACTACCTTCCTCACTTGAGAAATAGCTTATTCTATGCATTGGTAACCTTGCCCCCTATACTAGACATGCCATGGGGAGTAACAATGGCTCCCATTCTAGTTCAGAAACAGGCAGTACCCGCTCACTGCTACCACAATGAGCTATCAATAGAAGAAGATTAGAGCATAGCTAGATTATGGTATTCTTCTATTCGGATCCTATAGATACCACATTCTAAGACCCCTTAAGTATCTCCTTAGGTCCCTGGCACCTTCCCAATTCACTACAAACCCTAGGTCATACTCCGAATACCAACCTAGAGGCCATCGGGCACCCCCGAGTCCCGTTTGACTTCGATCAACTCCATTGTCAGAGTGAAAGCTCAATGACTCTTCAAAAGTCTTTGAATCCCCTTTTTAACAGTTTTCCCTATGTACGAATTGGCATAACGGTTTGGACTAACGGACCATTTTACTATCAAAAACCGATCTAGAGGCCACTGAGAACTCTTAGGCCCCGATTTGACCCTAATCAACTTCACTGTTAGAGTGAACGCTCAATGAATCTTTGAAAGTCACTGAAGCCCATTTCCAATGGTCCACCCCGTGTGCAAAATGACATAATGGTTAGGACGAACGATCCATTTTCCCCCAAAACTGATCTAGTGGCCACCAGGCGCTCCCGATCGCCGTTTGACCAAATTTAACTCCTCAGATCGAACAACAATGAATGATTATTCAATGGAAATTGAATACCATTTCCAATGGTTTTCCCCATGTGCAAATCAACCTTACTGTACGAATGAACGATCTGTTTTACTCCAAAGGGTCATCGGGCGATTTTGGGCCCCGTTTGACCAAAGCCAACTCTCCGAATCGAGAGAACCTCTTTGGAACATCGAAGTACCTCACCTAAACTTTCCAACGGTCCACCCCGTGCGCGATTTGGACTTACAGTTGGGACGAACGACCCATCATCGTCTGATCATCTTATGTCCAAAGGACCGACGGGTGCTTTCAAGCCCTGTTCGATCCAAAGCTAACTCCGGACCTAGGAGAGGACCGAAGTATTTTCAAAGGTCTCTGAAATACCTTTCTAACGGAATGCCCCATGTGCGATTTGGACTAACGAATTACATTTTACGACAATTTTTTAGAAAATATGCACGAGACAACCATTTGGCAGGTTCATTTCCCTACCTATCGGCAGTGTGTCTAGGGTTACCTGCCGATAGGCAGGACAAGAACAATGATGATTGGCACTCCTCCTACCCTATATAATGAGTGTATGAGCTCACTTCGAGAGGCACCTCAGCAGCATCAACTTCAGTGATCTCAGAAATATTCTTCTTAAGTCAGCGAAGTTTCCTTGTGTGAAATACTCCCCCACCTTCCATTCCCATCACTTTCATACCCAATCTAGCAAAAATCTCCTTATCTCTCATCCTACATTCGTCCCAACTTTCTAGGAAGCTCATCAAGGATCAAGGTTAAGCTTCAAGTCTTCAAAGAAGATCCAAACATCCATCTCTATTTTTAAATTTCTTTATTTTTGCATTAGTTATATAAATTCTTAATTTAGCTTTTGGCTTTAGATTATACACATTAACATCTCATCCTTTATTAGTTATATTGCACATAATTTATTTTCTATAAAAAAACCTAAAACAAAGAAAAAGAGGGTTACACCTATAAATTTCGACGGGACTCTTCATGACATTTTCTCAAAACTAAAAGCATCTTTTGCACACACACACACACACACACACACATGTAATAAACTCCCATTTTAATTTATAGGATAAACCCCACCCTTGTGTCTCATGCGAAATACATGGACATCTCAGGCTAAAACCCGATACTTGAGTCCTATTTTTCTATTCTCATATTTTCATCTTTTTCCTATTTTATCCATAAATTATTCATATATATATATATATATATATATATATATATATATATATATATATCATATTTATGATTATTACTTGCGTCTTATCTAACATATATTATCGTTTAATCATAACGATCAATGTCTCGATAAACGCACACATCATATTTTTTGTAATTATTATTTTGGGAACATTCTTATGGATGATTTGAGTCCATCTTTTCCATAATGCGAGTCGAGCGATTTCGATATCCACTTATATATACACACACACACACTTCATAGAGAAATTAAGGAAAATAACAACATAAGCCCATGAGAGACCGAAAGGGCGGTATGGGTGCCTAACACCTTCCCCTTTCGTAACTTAACCCCCGAACCTTTGATCTATTGGTTTCCCAAGCATCAATTTGTCTTTGATGCCGCTCTCTCTAGGAAACAATATGTTCTTTTGCCTATTCGTGCAAAATAGGATGGAGACTCTATCTCTTTACATTACCCCAAAAATGACGACGATCGAAGCACCCCTTGATGTAGAGAGGGGTGCGAAAACTATATATCCCCCTGTCTTCCCCCCCCCCCCCCCGAAAGTGCCCCTGAGGGGGGGGGGGGGGGGGAGGATCTCGGGATGGACACAATGGCAACTCCTCTGGGGACTTACTTAAGAGAGTAAGACTCTATTTGCATGGTTGTTATCATTTTCTGCTTGTGTGTGTGTGCACCTACATATATGTTTCCTTTTTCTCCTTTATTATTTCTTGTATATATCTGCCTTATGTTTATATCTCCTATCACTCACTTTTCACTTCACACACTATGTAAATGCTCTCCATGTACACCTCACACTACTTACACTTGTAAATAGGTTCCCTTGTATCCACATATTGCATAAACCACTTAGAATATCCCTGCTTAAGTGTCACTATCACACACCTCCACTTACCAAACTTGTATATATCCATGTTCACTTATACTTATCACACACCAATTGTAGTTGATCCATGCTTAGATTCACTATCACACACTCACTTATAGATACTCACACATCACTCTCTCACGTATCCATGCATAGTGTAATCTTCATGCTCCATGCTAGATTTAATTTTCATAATACTTGTACATTCTTCCTTATTAGCATAACGCTCATCATGCCAAATAAAATAATTTCTCTATAATATACTAATTAAGATTTGTGCATTTTTACACACTGCATCACCAAGAGTATTGTTATATTGACCAAAATTTATTCGGTACTGGGGGTCACTTTGTGATGGGCGCTGGTTCGACATGTCGCAGTTAACCTAAGAAATATGACTCTCACCTTCCATTGTCCCAGTACCTTCAACGTATATCGAATGGTTATCCCTGCATCGTACTGCTTGACCGAAGTCACGACGGGAGGTATATAGCAGGGAACTCGTTCATGTATGTCGAGTATATAAAATTCACTCTCACACGTATTGTCTCCACGAGGTATATAGTGAGGCAATTCATGTACACTCAGGTATATCAATTGGTTTGTCCACATGTACCGATTCCCCTCAAAAGCAAGATGTATATCGTGGAAGTCATGCCAAAGGGGGGAACCTTTCCACTAACCCAACAACTGCATACCCTCATATAGGCGTCAAACATAGGGCACTCATACTTAGTTTGTCGGTTACTATCCGAAACTCTCTTAAAATATCGGGTCGACATGCCGCCCAAAGTTTCGTTCGATTTCATCTTTTTTTTCAAAACGGGACCCTATCAATGAGCCTGACAACAAGTTAAACCATGTTTTACATATTTTTCAAACCAATTTTCCCAGGATCGGGTCTCGTTCAACATTTCTTTTGCATTTAGGTAAACCTAATGTGGTAGAAAAAAAACTCACCCTTAGGGGGTGCCAAATTACCGCGATGCATGTACAATAATAAATAAAAGAGAGACAAATATTTACGTGGTTCGACCATGAATGGCCTACGTTCATGGGGCTGCAGTTGTATTCATTATAAACTTGAGAGAAATTACATGAGAGTGTTTCTCTAGCCATCGAGAGCCCAGTTTTACAATGGAGGGGGGGGGGGTGTCCCTATTATATAGAGTTAGGGGTTACATTTGGTTAAGTCCTATCCCCGTAGATTTTAAGTTATAATCAAATACTGCTCCTTAGTCTTCTACTTTATCAAGGTCTCTTACCGTGCTTATCTTGGTAGAGCGTATGCTGCTCGCTATCTTTACTGGCATGCTCGCCATGTGTCTTGTTATTTATGTAGGTATAGTTTTTACCCCCACAATAGCCCCACATGTCGCAGTTCAGCTAAGTTGATTTTAAGATGAGCTGGGAGCAGGTCCGTAATCTCTTCAAACATGTGTAGTTGCTGATGTGAACTGGATTGTTGTTCTTTGAGCTATCATTCAACTTTTAAGACTTGTTTGGTTGATCTTCTTACCTTTGTATAATTTTAGAAGAATGTTTGGCTTGAGTTGAGAGACACTCAATCCATATGGGAATTGGACTCGAGAGTGTCGAGCTTCCTACGTACCCTCGTGGGACTAGGTCGAACGTAGTTCATTGTTGTGTTTTATTGAATGGTCCAATTCATGAGGCTGACCATGGGCCTGTTAAGAATTCATTTACGAAGTCTTGCTTGATTGTCCATTAAGTTTAGGTAATCTCCTTATATTTTGATTTCGTATGCTCCAATTGGTGAGGCCGACCACAGGCCTGAAAAGCACTCATGCATCAATGCTTGCTCGAGCGCGCACCTAGTTAGGGTAAAACCCTGCATTAGGATTTTCTCATGGTCCAATTGGAGAGGCCGGCCATAGACCTATGAAGAAATCGCGTGTCGGGGCAATCTTGAGCGTGCACCTACTCTAGGGTAAGACCCTGTATTAGGATTTTATATGGTCCAATTGAAGAGGCCGACCAACGGCCTATGAAGCACTCGTGCACCGATGCTTACTTTGGCGTGCACCTACTCTAAGGTATGGCCCTGTATTAGGATTTTATGTGGCCAATTGAAGAGGCCAACCACAGGCCTATGAAGCGCTCGTGCACCGAGGCTTGATCGGGCGTGCACTTACTCTAGGGTATGACCCTGTATTAGGATTTTATATGGCCAATTGAATAGGCCGACCATAGGCCTATGAAGTGCTCATGCATGGAGGCTTGCTTGGGCGTGCACCTACTCTAGGGTATGACCCTGTATTAGGATTTTATATGACCAATTGAAGAAGCAAACCACATGCATATGAAGCGCTCGTGCACCGAGGCTTGCTCAGGCAAGCACCTACTCTAGGGTATGACCCTCTATTAGGATTTTATATTGTCCAATTGGAGAGGCCGACCATAGGCCTAAAAAGAAATCACGCGCCGAGGCTTGTTCGGGCGTGCACCTAATTAGGGTATCACCTTGCATTAGATTTTATATATGGTCCCATTGGAGAGGCCGACCACAGGCCAATGTGCCTAGGCTTACTCGGGCATGCACCTAGTTAGGGTATCACCCTGCATTAGGTTTTTAATATTTGATATGAAATTAGTACGCTTATTGTACTTGGGACTTTCCCTCAAGTCAATGTAATACCAATTTTGATTGAATTTTTCCATTTTATAATGCCTTGCATGTAAATATCCATATATTTTACCTTTTAGGTTGTGTCTTCAGACTTTCTTAGGCCTAAAAGACGATGGAAAAAATGCACCAGGTTTAAGGGCCATCCACCTGTTCAGGATTTTAATACACCAACATAGTTGGCGACCAACTTGAGTTGGATTTTTGCCTAGGGATCCCCCATAATGATTTTATTGTTGTCGGGGCAACTCGTAAGGCCATTTGTGTTTGGTGATGACAAAGAATTGAGGTCTATCTTAATTTAAAACAAGCAAGATAGTTGTTGAAATTAAATCAAGCTGAATTCTGATCGACAATTAAAATACTAATGCCAATGTTAAACCTATTGGCGACCACCCCAAGTTAGCCTTTTCTATTTTTCTTTCTTTCTTGACTAATGTTGCGGTGAATCTGTTCACGTGTCAATGTTTCCATGGATCCCCCAATCGAGCTGTGACGAGAAGACTAACTAAATATAACTCACGGCCATCCATCGAGTCTTTAATTCAGTTTAATGTCGATCATTTGAATAATCGAGATGATAAGTGTTCCCGATCGTTCCTCGGGCCTTTGTGGTGTTGAAGAATATCGCGTCGATCATTCGTTGAGCTGGATATAATTAAGGATTATGTTGCCCAACTTCCCATTGGGGAATTTAATAAACGTGATTAAACAACCAATATATGTTCGAGCATATGAACTGGATTGCAACTATACAACGTTGGCTAATGAAGGACCCTATACCGATTCGCCGAGGTTGAATTAAATAAGAATTTCATGGCCCAACCGTCCATTGGGGCTTAAGACATGATCACATAATGTCGACTATCCATCGAAGCTGAGGGTTAATCAAGGCAAAATTGTAAAGGATCCAGTAGATGTTGCGAACTATCCATGCTTGATATGGCGGAGCATTAAGAAGATAAATGATGCTTGAGCATCCGTCGAGTCAAGATTTAAAGGACCGAGCAGATATTACTAATGATCCTGCAATGTTAGTGAAAAATAGATTTCCAGATTATCAATTAGGGTTGGATCATAATGATAATGATAATGACCAACAATCCGTTGGGGCTAAACTGTGGTGATCACATAATATATGTGCCAACCATCCGTCGGGGCATTTTAAAGAAAATAAATAGTGTCTGAGCACACGTCGAGGCGAATTTTTAGAGGATCGAGTAGATACTATGAATGATCCTGCATTGTTAGAGATAAGCATATTTCCAAACCGTTTATTAGGGTTGAAATACAATAATAAATGTAATGTCGATCAGTAATCGACTGTGCCGACCATTTTTCGGGACTGAGCATAAGAGTTATCCTGACCAACGATCCGTTGGTGATAAAATGCGACATGTCTGGAAAATATCTTCGGGACTAAATATATAGAAATATTTTGCCGATCAGTTGCCGAGATGAACCTTGAATATGCCTGATCGCCCTTCAGGTTAAGAATCATAGAGCCTGATGAGCAATACTAAAATTTAAGAAATATTAACTCCCGAGCATCCGTCAGTTATTACAAATAATCTTGCCTAAGTATTTGTTGGGTATAAAGTGTTGTAGTGTGCTCGACCATCTGTTAGAGTGGTAATAAAATAAATGGTGCTTGGCTAGTCCGTTGAGGCAAAGTTGTACAGTTCTGAGTAGATATGGCGAGCGATTTGTGCTCGAGCATCTGTCGGTGCATTAATAAGATTTCCAATAGCTTCAAGATTTCTGAGCATTCATCGGTATTGAATTGTGTACCTATGGAAGTTAGTAAGTTGCTCGACCATCTGTCGAGGTTCAATCAAATAGAAAATATCATGCGATTTGTTTATTCAATCAAGGAATATATGATATGCATTTGCTCGACCATCTGTCGAGAAAAAATTCATAGTATCATATGAATGTAATGAATGATCCAATGATTTTTATGATAATGATGATGTCCAAATTTATAGTCCAAAACAAGCTAAATCGATCCACTACTACTATATTGAGCTCATCACATAAGAGGATTTCCATATGATCGGATGGTTATACTACGACATTTGGTGCCTCCTTAAGCACGGTAGGTACCCCCAAGAAATCAACAAGAAATACCGAGCGACCCTTTGCAAACTGGTTGCCAATTACATTGTCTGTGATAAAAAACTATTCAAGAGAAAATTCGATAGAACCCACTTGCCCTGTATCGCAAGGGCTGGCATTGAATAAATGATATAGAAAATCCACAATAGGGAATGCAAAACCCACATGGATGGCCATTTGATCTCCTAGAATATTATTTGACAAGGTTACTATTGGACTATTATGGTTTAGGATTGCACCGCCTATGTAAAGAGATGCCTTAAATGCCAATAGTTTTCCAATCTCCAGAACTTGCCTCCGTAAGAATTGTACAACATGACCTCTCCTTGGTCGTTCTCCACACGGGGAATCGATATCATAGGGAAAGTCACGCCCAAAGCCTCTAATGGGCTTGAGTTCATCCTGGTTTCCATAGAATACTTCACCAAATGGTCGAAGTCGAGTCATACGTGATAACTTGGACCTTTGTATGTTGTCGTTGTTGTCAAACCAAGCTAATCAATTCATTTATCACCTACCAAAAAATAATAACAAACTAGAATAGCGGTAAGTAAGGATGTCAATCCATCTCTAAGGAGTGAAATAAATGAGAAGTAATGTAATTCGTTATTTTATGCAATTTTCTTTTTTACTTTTTTCTTTTTTCTTTTTCTTTATTTCTATTTTTTATGATTTTTGTAACACTAAAACAATTTTGTGATAAGGGTTAAATAAGACTAAACTAAATCAAAGATCTAAAGACTAACTAAAAAGCGCGATGAAAAATAAGTGAAATCTAACTAAATAAAAATGTAAAATAGGAGATGAATGAGGAAATCAAAGTGAGAACTAACAAGGGATAGGATTACACCATATATTCTAGTTAATCTTATTAATTAATTCATTCAAATTAAACCTCACAAGTTAGTATCGAAATTACAAATCAACTCTCATTGAAAATATAATTTTAATAATAACCTTTTAGAAAATTAAATTTAACACTCCTACAACTCTTGAAGAGTAGATCTAAACATCATTTAACAAACCACTCACTAGGATAGATTTACTAAATTAGTTTAAGTCACATAAATAAGCTTAGAGTTGAAATTCCAAGAAATAATTTCACATTTTAGAAAAACCTATCTCTAGTTCGATTCTAAAATGGAAACTAAGATTAGAATCTCGATTTTCTCTTGAAAATCATTTACCCTCTTTCGAGGTGTAAATCAATAGTAAGAGTGTAAAGTTAATTATCAAATGAACATTTAAAGTAAATAAACTAATTAAAGTGGGATTAACATTAAATAATAGGATCATCCCACCCCTTGAAAGGGTTTTATATCCTAACATGATGACAAAATACAATAATCAAGCAATCAAAGGCATTAAAATAAAATAGTAGAGATAAGATAACAAATCTTCAGACAAGTCTCCTTGATTTGTAAAATTGAACTCTAAATCTTCATTGAACTTGAGTAATATCCATCCAAATTGAGCTTCCAAATTTTTTTATTCAATATATACATTCAATTGAATCTCACAATATACTTTGATCTCTAAGCAATCTCTAAAAAATAAAATAAAATAAATAAAATAAAATAAAATACTATTCTACTATTTACAAAGGTGTTTCTCTCTTTTTAGTCTCTTTTTGAGTCTCCTCTATAGGGTTTTCTCTCTATATACTTGTAGTCTTCAAATGAGCCTTCCTTGATTCTTTTATATCATGGCAAAAATAGGCCCAATGGGCAAAGTTGGAAGAATAAAGGTGCATGAGGTGTGTGAGATGTGCAAGTGGGAAAAGTGCTGAGGGCATTTTTGGAAAATGGGGTATAAGGTTATTTAAGCATGTGGGTTCTTTTGTTTTGTTTGGGTTTTATGAAAAATTGTGTTAGGGTTTGGAGAATTGGATTTTGGTTTTGTTGAAATGGAAATGGGTTTGGAATAAGGGTTAGTGGGTAGGTGTGTGTCCGTTTATGGATTGGTGTTTTCGGGTTTGAGCTTTGCTCGGAGTTCCAGGTTCGGGTTGAAAGTGGTCGGGTAAGGAGGGAGTTCGGGTTGGATAGAAATTAGGTAGGTGGTTTGGGTTCTCTGGTTAAAGGATGGGAAATGGGAATTCGGGTAATGGCTGCCAAGGGTTGGAGCTTGGATAAAATCAAAGCAGGTATGGAAAGGGTAGCAGTGGGTTCGTGGAGGTCACCGACGCTGCTGGAATGGGAAGAATTTAGGATTCAAAGGTGGTGGCAATAGGGGTCGAGTTATGGAGGTCGGTTTTTTTAGAGGGAGTGTGGGGGTGTGTGTGGGTGTATATAGTGGTGTTAATGGAGGAGAGAGAGAATTGTTTGGATGAGAGGTTGAAGATGATGGGGGGTTAGTTTGGGTGTGGTGAGGCATTGGATTAGGAGGTGTAGGTGGGGATGTGTTTAGGTGTAGGAGTGTGTAGGATAATGTGTGCGTGTTTAGTGTACACCTAAAATAAACTCTTTAAGTCTCACGAAAATCAAATTAAAACTAAAAATAATAAAATATATTAAAATATTAAAACTAAAAAATTAAAATCCCAGCTTAATAAAATAAAACTAAAAAAAATACAAAAATCTATTAAACTTAGAAAATTAAATTTGTAATCGAAAAATTAAAATAAAGCAATACGAATAAATCTAATCTAATAAAAAGAAAATATAATAAAATATAAAACTAAACGAATAATAAAAACTAAAAACTAAAAATAGAAACAAATAACGAAAAAACTCACACCTATTATAAAAATATATAAACATATTCAATGCAAAAATAAATCCTAAAGATATACAAGATTCTAAACAAAATATAAAATAAATTCTAAAAACTAAACACGACTCAAATAAAAATCTAAAAAGTCTACAATGTGCAAACTAAACACACATGAGACCCAGGATGTAATAAGGATGGTCCTGTCTCGATGTAAATTTAGGTTCGGGTTTGGGGATAGGGTAATAGGTATGGGGATTGGGATTTTGCTCTTTTTAACCACATAAATGTCATATTTTCCTTAATTTGAAGCGTTTGAGCCTTCAAATGACATTTGACCTACCAAATAAATATATAAGCGCATAAGACCCATATTACGGAGAATTAGGAGTTACAAATTGTCTATTTGGGGTTTTATTTAAACACATTTGGGTGCTTATCAGACCACCACCAAACAGAACATTGTTAGTCCTCGAGCAAAAATAAAAAGGAAAAAAAGATAAGGAACCAAAAGTGTACCACTTTCCCGGGGACTTGCGATTGCACTTAGCATGTGCAATAAGACTTTAAACCTACAGGTTGCCCTACAAGACGAGTTTTGTCTCGTGAGGGTTTATTGGGAATATACCCACCAATTCTTTATTTACAAATGACAATCAATCTCTTATTAGACGTAGAATAATTGCACAATCCATCACGAGATAAATATTTTGAGAAATACAAGCTAGAAGAGTGTAAAAAGTTTAGCTAAGTGAATACTCAAGGAACATCTTTCCTATAACTCAACGTGTCTGGTGTGAATCAATCAAAATGGGTCAAATATCACAAGAATAATTCCGAGATTGTATTTTCTAAATCAATGCTTCAACTTCAAAATCTCATGGATATAGCTATCTCAAACGAACCCAAGATTTGGGTAAGTGTATCGCTCTTGTGTGTGAGGAAGTGTGTAAATGTAAGCAAGGTCAAACGTCTCACACACATATAATAAAGAACGGACCTTTAGAAAGAAAAGTGATCTCATGAAAGCAAACTAATCACTATAGTGAGAACGTCGAGTTATCCACCATGTTGACTTTCATTTGTTCCAACACCGAAGGGAAAACCTGGATGATTGTGGGTGAGGGGGGAAATGAAATGATAAAGATGGAATGATATGAGGTAGGATAGGATGGTGATATGATGGATGTTTGAGAAGACTGTTCAACACTTGAGGAACAAATATATTTATTTCAAAAGAACTTAACTCCAACTTTCTCCTTTTCTTTTATTTTCTTCTTTTTTTTCAATATTTTTCTCCTTCTTTTCAATATTTTTCTCTTTTATACTCTCAGTATTCTTCTCTTTTTCAAAATGGTGGGCGGCGGTGGTGGCATAAGCATAGGGATGGTAGATTATGATGATGATGATGATATGAAAAGTAAAAGGTGTACAAATGTGGATGTATGAGTGAAAGTCTGGTGATTGGGACTAATTTCAAGACACATGCTTCTTACAACTCGAAAGTGATGTCGTTCTCAGTGATGAAGCCAAAAATTTAGTGAAGAATAATGAGATCATACATCGATTAAAGTGCGGACCCAAAATATGTTGAATCAACTTGTGACTCGAAGATTGCGTAAATCTCTCTAAAATGATGAAACACACGAATCTCACAAGTTAAAGTCTCTACTAGTGATCCTTAAGGCTTTCTTGAGAATTGTTGGAAGACAACGTAGACCCCCAATTTTAAACTTCTTTTAAAATCAATTTCCTTTTAAATGTGGAACGAAGATGGTTCAACACAACAATTTAATTTTTTAAATTTTATTTGATTTTCTATTATTAAAGATGAAAAATTAACTTAAACACAAATTTTAATTTCTACAAAGTTGAAATTAAACCTAAATTAGTGAATTATGGTGAACACACGCACACGCACACACAAAATTCACACAAACCAGTATTAGGATTTTCTCACAAACAAAACTAATACATGAAGTAAACTGTGAGAAATTTACTTTTACCCCAAAATTAATTTAACAAAAGTCCTAAAATTTGCCTACACAATATTTGCAATATTACCAAATTAGGCCAAACCAAATTTTAGCAAATATAAATTAATGACTAGAATTAAATCAAATTATGTTTCACCTAAACATATTTTAGCACCAAATTAAACTAGAGAAGTGAATTAAACCATATTTTATCTTTTAATCCTAAGCATGCGTTCTAGGTGATTTGCAAGATAAAATAAATTCACAATCATTACGCCGCGATGTACGAGGTAAAACCCACAACGGGAAAAAACCTCGGACGACCCTAGCCTTAAGTCCACTAAGTACGGAATTTTACAAGTACAAGACAAATGACTTACTCAACTCGACTCGACTCCCTTCAAGCCCCTGATGCGTATTCTTGTACCAACCTCTACTTAGTCGACCATCTAGAAATCCACCAGAACCTTGGAATCCACCAATGAAGCTTTTAGACAACCGTCAACGCTCGCGCAATGCCTTTCACTGTAGCAAAATAATTAACTTCTTCTTTATTGGATGTAGAAGTAAACCCAAACGTTCCTTCAATTCGGTAGAGTAAAACCCAGTGCCAAAACTCTCTCCAAGAAAGTATATAACAATAGGAACTTGGATTAGACTTAAACTAATGGGTGTAAGTGTTTTTGTAGAGATTAATTCATGGATACTCAAAAACACTAAACAATGAACTAAGAATTTTTTCTCTCTAAAAATGTTCTCTCAAAATGTGTTTAGAAAATGTCAAAAGTTCATTTTTCAATGTTGGTTCCCGCACATATTAATTATGGAAAAATTAGTGGGAACGTTAGAGTAGGATAGTGGAGAAAAACTACTAAAAACTGCCAAAAAGTTTTCCCGCCAGAAATCTCGTTCAAACAAGATTTTCGTTCGAACGAAGTCTCGTTCGAACGACCTTCTAACGAAGTTCCAGTGGCCAAAAGGGAAAAGTCGTTGGCAAACTCGTTCGAATGAAATTCGCGTTTGAACGATATTCTTATTCGAACAACAATTTTGAACGAAATGTCAGAATGGTTAAATTACGTTTTAAGCCCAAAAACTTTTTATTCAAGGTTCTAATGTAACCTTCTGAAAATAAAATTCATTTTAAAATAAAATTACACCAATTAAAAAAATGTTCCAAGCTCCTATATATATATGAATGCATTCATACCTTGGAGAGATTGGAACTAAGTTGATGACGTGAAACGAGGCACATGTAAACCGACAATGATTTTCTCTTGATAAGTAGTCCGCAACGTCTTCAACTTTAACATGTCATAGGCTTGATGGATCGTCAAGAACTCTATCCTGTGACTCAAACGTTTTTGTCTGGAATTGAGCCAACATTATATTAAGACTCAATCGGATACTTGTGTCCTTACAAATTTCCCCCTTTTTCTATTCCGAGATAAAAACCAAAACAAAATCCTAAAGGGCCGTCAAGCTCTACTAGACTTAAAAACATCCCACCCAAAAATAGAAATCTTGACTCAAGACCCAAGGATCAATAGCTTTTTCGATGAAAGGTTGCCGCTAAATAGAATTCCTTCACACTTAAGCGAACATTAAACGTATAGGGAATATCAAAGATTTAAATGCAATGAAATTAAATAGTCCCCCTAAATTAATTCTCCTTTATCAACTATGATCAACCTAAGAAGATAGCGCTCTCCCCTAAGTTAAATCTCCTAAAATAAGATACGATTATAATAGGATTAGATACCATTTCTCCCGCTATCATTCTCCCCCTTTTTGTTCAGGAATAGACAAAGGATAAAAGAACTAATAAACAAGAGGATGCATAAGGTGATGAGAACATGAAAGTATATGGGCAACAATAACATAACTAATCCATACACATAATAAAGGATACCAACTAAGATGAAAAAAATGATATCAATTTGATACATAAAATACTAAGCATGTTATATCAACCGAAATATGCAACAAAATAGATACCAATTGTGAATTAGAGGCATAGATGGACTAGCAAGCAAGGCAAAGAAAGAAAGAAAATTACCATATATCTGTAGACATAATGAATATCACTAACGCGCACACACATATATATAGATATAAACATCACACATGACACAAAATACATTAAGCTTTTCACACTCGTATGGCAAAAATGTATCCAAATACATGTGGTAAACGGAATTGTAGGGGTGTGAACTAGTAACCATTAAATTTAGACCCAATCACTTAAAACATGTTCATGGAGTTCTCATTTGATTGAATTTTTTTTTATCACATTTAGATATAGTCTCATGTGACAATATAAATTGAACTCAATGAACACACATACACAATGCGTATAAGCCTAGAATTTTGATGATTCTACAAACCAATAGAGTTATGACAATGAAAGCGCAACTAGGATAAATGGACATTGTGTAAAACCGTTGATATACCATCCAAACGCCCTCAAAATATGTATATAGTTATGGAATGACTATATCAACTAAACAAAATAGGTCTGGGCAAACATTTTTATTTTAATACCATTTTCTTTTAGGCCTTTGAACCACATATTTTAGGTCCATTATAAACGGTGGCTTACTCGCAAAGGATAAATTTACTTTTGGAGCCCTTCCCCGTGCACATTTATATAGCAATTTTTTTTATATCACACAAATCTCATGTGCAACGGATTTAACATGCACAAGTCCTCCTAGGTCACAAACTATGTAGATGACTAGATTGGTGGGGGAACACCTCAAAAAGCTCAAATATACATGTGAAGTTAAAATTTCAAGTGAGCTCGTGCATGTGTGAATTGAGGCATATGAAAATAGAATCCATTAAGGAACACAAAATTCAACTACTCCATGCATGCATGACAAATAACATTTTAAGGATTGACAATCTTAACTAAAAGTTCTAGCCACATGGAAGCGCAAAAGAAGGGATTCAAACACAAGTATATGCCACGTAAAGTGTGTCAATCTAAAATACACATAATAAAAGTATTTTTGAGTTTTTGAAATTTTTTAACCAAAAAAAATATTTACTTAAAAGACAAACGAAAATCATTTGTATTTTTCATTAAGACTAAATTCCTAAAAGGTAAAACACAAATGATAAACAAAAATCTTTTTGTATTTTTCATTTAATGCAAACTAAAAAAATATAATACAAAAGATAAACAAACATCATAATTCTAGAATGAGATATGTGATAAAGCAATAACTAGAAATTGATAAACAAGCATACACTTAGTATGATAATATAGCATGAAGCACAAAGGCTAAAGTATGAAAACAACTAACACATTCAACCTTTGGATTTTACAAGGGAGGTATCGTGTGAAAGTAAATGAGAATAAGAAATCCTATGTTGTAAAGCTACCAAGTCGGATCTCCTAACCCAAACAAATGATGAATGACGATCATGGGATATAGGAATATTGGCTACCTCGGTTACCTTATGTTGGGATTTTCTAGGACCTCGTTTGAGATCAAAACAAAACTTCCTAAGATGACCTTTTCGACCACAATGCGAGCACCTAAAGACTCGGTGGAAAGACTTACCTAAGGAATTATCTATAGCATTGTTCCTAGAGGATTCTCCTAAAATATTGGTTTTGGCTTTATGAGTTGATTCATTACAAGTATCGAACCCTAAACCACACGTGTCATTTTTAATTTGGACCGTTCCTAATATTTTATCTAATTTCTCCAAACGACACTCTAAATCAAATTTGACTGTACTAGAGTCTTTTAATTTATTTTATAAATCCAAAATGTGAGACTCTAATAAAACATTGCGCTCTTCAAATGCAAGAAGCTCATTTTTCAAGGATTCCATTAAGCCCTTAAGGCTATCTCTCTCGCCTTCTACATACACAAGCTTCTCTCGAAGATCTTTCTCTTGTGTCCTAAGGTCATCAACTAATGCACTCTCAGAGACAACCTTAGCACACTACTTTAAACTCGCTTCTAACTTAAAATTTTCTCTTTTTAATTTAATAGATTCTTCATATAATTCTTGAAATGCAAATTGAAGTTCACTCACATCAACCTCTTCTTCATTTTCACCCTCTATTTCTTTTCCACTCTCACTACCATCATCTTTTATAGCTTCACAAACAAAGTCCTTGGAAGTGTCATGAATTTGTATATCTTCATGAGAAGATTCATTATTAGTGCTCACATGACTTGCCGTGAACGCGACAAAGTTGTGCTCAAAGGGGGAGGCGGATCCCTCTTCCTTATCACTATCACTAAGGGCGGATCCCTCTCTACTTAGTTTAGTGGAGCACTCAAAAGCCCTATAGCCATACCCTTCATAACCATAACACCTATTTGACTGGTCCGTATTTAAATTTTTATTAAAAGTTTTAGGGATCTTTTCGGCTTTGTCATGCTTAGAATTTTCAAATTTCTTAAAATCATTTTTAAATTTATCTTTGTTAAATTTAAGAAATTTATGAAACTTCCTAGCAAACATAGCCATATCTTCCGAGTCACTATCACTCTTATCAACCACAATTTATTTTTCTTCCTTTCAGGCTTTCAAAGCAATGCCCTTATCTATTTTCTTTTCATTTTTGGAAGGGAACATATCTAGCTCATAAGTTTGTAAATCACCTACTAGTTCCTCAAGTTTGGTAGAGTGTAAGGTGGGTAAAGAATTTAATACGATCACCTTAGGGATAAATCTATCAGGTAGGGACCTAAGGATTTTCCTTACAACTCGATCGTCGGGTATTTTCTCTCCGAAATTAAATGAAGAATTTACTATATCGGAGAGTATATCATAAAACTCATCGAATGTTTCTTTTTCATTAATTTTGAAGGTTTCAAATTGAGTTGTGAGGTTTTGGAGTTTAGAAGCCTTAACGATACTAGTTCCCTCGTGAGTGAGTTACAATATATCCCAAGCTTCCTTAGCGGTTTAACACATCATGGTACGTCGAAATTCATCCGGTGTGACCGGCTAAATAAGGCATTTAAACCTCGGGAATTAAAATTTGCAAGTTTAAATTCATTCTCACTCCATCTATCTGCGGGTATGGGAACACGCTCATTTTCTACCAAATATGTAGCTGGAGACCACCCGTTAACTACTGACAACCAAACCCTCTCGTCGATAGATTTTAGTGCCGATTTCATATGCGCTTTTCAATACGCGTAATTGGAACCATCGAAAATAGGAAATTTTGAAAATGGGGAAAATTCCAAGTTAAACAAAAATATTTAAAAAGACCTTAACGCAATAAATTAGCGCTCCGGCTCTGATACCACTTGTTGGAAGACAACGTAGACCCCCAATTTTAAACTCCCTTTAAAATCAATTTCCTTTTAAATGCGAAATAAAGATGGTTCAACAAAACAATTTAATTTTTCAAATTTTATTTGATTTTCTTTTCTTAAAGATGAAAATTAACTTAAACACAAATTTTAATTTCTACAAACAAAGTTGAAATTAAACCCAAATTAGTGAATTATGGTGAACACACACACACACAAAGTTCACACAAGCCATTATTAGGATTTTATCACAAACAAAACTAACACATCAAGTTAACTATGAGAAATTTACTTTTAGCCCAAATTTAATTTAACACAAGTCCTAAAATTTGCCTATATAATATTTTCAATATTACCAAATTAGGCCAAACCAAATTTTAGCAAATATAAATTACTGACTTGAATTAAATTAACTTAAGTTTCACCCAAACATATTTTAGCACCAAATTAAACTAGAGCAGTGAATTAAACCATATTTTATCTTTTAATCCTAAGCATGCGTTCTAGGTGATTTGCAAGATAAAATAAATTCACAACCACTACGCCGCGATGTCCGAGGAAAAACCCACTACGGGAAAAAACCTCGAACGAAGCATTAAGTCCACTAAGTACGAAATTTTACAAGTACAAGTCAAGTGACTTGCTCAACTCGACTCGACTCCTTTCAAGCCCCCGATGCGTATTCTTGTACCAACCTCTGCTTAGTCGATAATCCTAGAATCCACCGGAACCTTGGAATCAACCAATGAAGCTTTTAGACAACCGTCAAACCTCGCACAATGCCTTTCACCGTGTGAGTATGCCATATCAAAACAATGAACTTCTTCTTTATTGGATGTAAAAGTAAACCCAAATGACTCTTCAATTCGGTAGAGTAAAACCCGGTGCCAAAACTCTCTCCAAGAAAGTATATAATAATAGGAACTTGGATTAGACTTAAACTAATGGGTGTAAGTGTTTTTGTAGAGATTAATTCATGGATACTAAAAAACACTAAACAATGAACTTTTGAACTAAGAAATTTTTCTCTCTAAAAATGTTCTCTCAAAATGTGTTTAGAAAATGTCAAAAGTTCATTTTCCAATGTTGGTTCCCGCACATACTAATTCTGGAAAAGTTAGTGGGAACAATAGAGTGGGATAGTGGAGAAAAACTGCTAAAAACTGCCAAAAAGTTTTCTCGCCGAAAATTCAAACGATATTCTCGCTCGAACGACAATTTCGAACGAAATGTTAGAATGGTTAAATTACATTTTAAGCCCAAAAACTTTTTATTCAAAGTTCTTAAGTAACCTTCTGAAAATAAAATTCATTTAAAAATAAAATTACACCCATTAAAAAAAATACTCCAAGATCCTATATATATATGTAATGCATTCATACCTTAGGAGATATTGGAACCAAGTTGATGACGTGAAACGAGGCACATGTAAGTCGACAATGATGTTCTCTTCATAAGTAGTTCGCAACGTCTTCAACTTTAACATGTCATAGGCTTGATGGATGGTCAAGAACTCTATCCTATGACTCAAACATTTTTTCCCGAAATTGAGCCAAAACTACATTAAGACTCAATCAGAGACTTGTGTCCTTACAAGAATTGTTATACTCTTCAACTCTAGACCATAGTGACGTGATGAGTGCGTAAATTTTGTTGAGTCTACAAATTCATGGTGCAAAATGCCTTGATACGTATCACATAAGATATTTAGAGAAAAGATAACTTGTATCTTGATTCCTATATTTAAAAGATGAATGATAGAAAATTCACGTCAATGAGTGAGATGAAAGAAATTGTACAAAAATTTAAAAAAATCCGGTTTTAAAAATAATTTTTTTTCAAAAGAGGTACGATTTAAAAAAAATTCTCCATCCCAAACAAAAAGTAACATCGTCCTCAATGTTAAATAAAATGATTTTTTAAATTGAGAGAAGAAGGGAGGAAAGAGATTACTATAATCAACCGCTAATGAAGTAGACAATATGTATCAAAGATGAACCTAAATAAGTAATGATAAAAAAATGCTAACAAGTTTATAAACATGGTAACGCATTAGGTGGTGTGAAACGCCACCCCCAAACAGAATAAGACTCATACTTAGAAAAAGAGGGTTGCCTCCCGGTAGCGCTAAGTTTAATATCTTTAGCCAGATCGAACGGAACTCACCCTAAGGATGAGATCTATAAACTCGCATGGTGGCAAAAAATTTGGTGATGATAATCACCCTCAAACAAGCTTGGCGCGTCAGTCTTGTTGGATAAAGGCTAAAGAGGGTCGATGAACTTGTATGACAAAGTGCTTCACACGATGAAAAGCATCGATGAACCAAGTGTGGGTGGGGAGAAAGGTATATGGAAGAAAGGCAAGGGTAAGGTTGAAGAGGCACCGATCAAGGGCCTTATTGAGCCGAAAGGTGAGGGAAACAAGGGACCTATAATCATGGTGCTCTAGTTTGATAGGAAGGAAAATGGTTTACATATTGGGATGTGTTGGGGTTCATAGAAATCGCACAACCGTTCTATAAATGGACAATAATAATGGCCGTGTTGTGACACATTGATAAGCTGACAATATGAAAAATCAACACCACAAGTAAGTGGTGTGCATGAAGGAACAAGATCAATGTCATGGGTGAGAGTGTCACCACATATAATCTCATGTATGGAGGGATGGAGGGATGAAGGGATGGAGGAAGAACTCATGAGTGGGATCATGAAGTTCATGGGTGGGTGACAGTTTTAAGTAAGGACCTATGTGGGTAGATGAGAATGATAAGGGAACAAAGTCTAAACATGGTGGTGTGCCGGGTGGCATAAAGGGTGGATCGGGTGGGACAAAGGGTGGGGGAAGGTGATCTATCTCAAGAGTAGTAGACACACACTCCTTATGAGGCTCGGAGTGACCCTCAAGGGCACTCGTAAGAGGATATGTTGAAGAAAATGATTGAGTGATCAACTTAATCATCCGTAAGTCACCATCCAAAGTCGTGGAAAAATCTAACGAGGCACCAAGATCAAAGATAGATGAATCACTAGAGATATCAGGCCCAAACGGATCCATGCATAGTGAGGCAGGATCCATATCAAGAGAGGTGAGAACCATCTCGGATGCAATCTCGATAAAATTGTGATAACGCCTAGCCGGAGCTAACCTATGATGAATTGGGTCCTTGGGAACACACACAGTGGGCTCAATAGGTGTAGACTCGGTCGTGTTTTTAGATTCATGGAGAAGGGCCGTGTGAACCTCAATGGTGGGTTATTTTAGACATAACGGGGTTCGATTAGTCTCACAATCATTTGATAAGCCAACACAATTGTCAACTTAGGGCCCGGACCACTAGGTGGTTTTAACTTCAAGATTCTTGGGGTGGTAGGTTTGGTCACACTCAAAATTAGTGCCATAAGATGATTCATCATCACTCCACGTGGGGGTAACAATGGGTTGAATTGGGGTGAAATCCGACTCTCTCGTACACTCAAATTAATTTAACATTTGTTCAAGCCATTGAAGGGATCCATTTTAATATTGAGTATCTTGCTCTTGCTCGAGGATGAACTTTTGCAAGAGGCTATCGAGAGTGGATGCAGATGAAGGTGGTGAAGTGTTGGCTGGTGGCAGTGGTGGTTGAGGTGGACATAACTCGCCATTTGTAGGACTATGCGGAGAATACTCGTATAAAGTATGGGGAGAGGGGTCAAGTTCTACATACACGGGAGAAGAATCTTCATGAGAGACAAAAGGATGATAATCATTGGGTGCGTAGTGAGGGGACCGATCGAGATGGGGTGCACTTGATTGCCATGACGACTGTTGGAACGTGTGAGGATCCGCAACGTAAGGTTGAGATTCATATTGCGTGAAAGGGTGATCAGGGCTCTATGAATGGGTTGGGTACTCACACTACTCGGGATTGGATATATCATCACAATAATCTAGAGTGGATTTAGAAACAGTGTCATATGGATACACAAGTTCCATACAGGGTTCGGATGGATAAATAAGGTACGAGCACTCATTGGACAAGTGATAAGTGTGAAAGAAATATGTGCACGATGAAGCATTGAAAGTGTTGACACTTGTCATCGGAAGTGATTGCATATGAGAAGCGTGCGTGGATAACACATGAGTATCAACAATGCGTGTTTGCGAGTTAAATCCACTAAGTAAAGTGAGGAGGCGGGACTCAGGCTCAACGTCAAACATGCTTCGAGATGATGGATAATGGCCAAAGTATTCCCGTAAAAGGCATTCTTCGGTCATAATGAAAGAAATAATTTTTTTTATAAGGAAGAAATGTTTTTGGATTTTTTTCTGAAGAAAAGACGTAAATAATATTAGGACACTTGAAATGGTCGAACTCACTAAAATCGACTACTAAAGATTGAATTAGACAAACACAAGTCAAGGATACATCCTAACTAGCACATAGCCAATTTTTATCTTCAGAATTAGTGAAAGGGTAGACAAATTTTAATTAAGGCCGCGGGCGACAAAAATCACGGAATTTATCTTTGTGATCGCCTTTGCAAAAATTATGTTCCTACTTGGCAAGCTAGTTGATTTATTTTAAATTTAATGATATCTAGGGTAGAACACAATGGATAAGCGAGTGAGCCGGGTGATGAAATCCCTTCTCGTTTCAATGACCGGGTGTGGGTCTTAATTGATTAATTCATCACAACATTCAAAAATAAATGCGAGAATAAAATCACATAAGAGAACGTAGGCACACACAATATTAACTTTCTTGCGATAGATTCGCGAGTGTTGACAAATGTACCTCCCACAGTTGTGACATGCGTGGGGTGATGATCGATTTGAGTCGATCGGGGGGGGGGGGGGAGGGAGATCAAGCCTATCTCAGTCGGCCCTAGGAGTCCTACCGACCCAAAGTAGAGAGGCTTTTAAATCGTCGCCTTTGGACGTCCTCTCTCTACCTTGTCTGGTTTCCCTATCACGCTTTTCTTCTTTTTATGAATTATTCAAAATTTAAATGAAAAATAAATGGTGTCTCCAAGCACCGCAATACAAGCCAAATAATATAATCCCAATACAAAACTTTTTATAAAATGAAAATGGTAGGTACAAAAAATAGCACAAATGAATCACAATCCAAAAATCTCTCCAAGTGCTTCAAGCTCCAAAGATTGGCAATGGTGCCATTTGATAACTAGCTTTTTGTTATGTCGTTGAGGGAAGCCAAGCTAATCCAAACATACAATTACCTACACAAAATATAACCAATTAGAGTATAGAGGTAAGTAAGGATGTAAATCCTAATCTAAGGAGTGAAGCAATTTAAAAGTAATGCAATTAATTTTTTTGTTTAATTTCTTTTCACACTTTTTTACTTTTACTTTTTTTAGCTTTTTTAATATTAAAACAATTTTCAAGGGTGAATGAAGGCTAAACTAAATCAAAGATCTAAAGACTAACTAAAAACTATGATGAAAAATAAGTGAAATCTAACTAAATAAAAATGTAAAATATGAGATGAATGAGGAAATCAAAGTGAGAACTAAGAAGGGATGGGATTACACCATATATTTTAGTTAATATTATTAATTAATTCATTAAAATTAAACCTCCCAAGTTAGTATCAAAATTACAAATCTACTCTCGTTGAAATGTAATTTTAATAATAACCTTTTAGAAAATTAAATTTAACACTCCTACAACTCTTGAAAAGTAGATCTAAACATCATTTAACAAACCACCCATTAGGATTGATTTACTCAATTAGTTTAAATCATAGAAATAAGCTTAAAGTTGAAATTCAAAGAAATAATTTCACATTTTAGAAAAACCTATCTCTAGTTCGATTCTAAAATGGAAACTAAGATTAGATCTTTATTTTCTCTCAAAAATCATTTACCCTTTCGCGAGGCGTAAATCAAAAGTAAGAGTGAAAAGTTAATTATCAAATGAACATTTAAAGTAAATAAACTAATTCAAGTGGGATTAACATTAAATAATGGGATCACCCCAACCCTTAAAAGGGTTTTCTATCCTAACATGATGATAAAATACAATAATCAAGCAATCAAAGGCATCAAAATAAAATAGTAGATATGAGAGAACAAATCTTTAAATAGGTCTCCTTGATTTGCAAAATTAAACTCTAAATCTTTATTGAACTTGAGTAATATCCATCCAAATTCAGCTTCCAAACATTTTTCATTCAATATATACACTCAATTGAATCTCTCAATATACTTTGATCTTTCACCAATCTCTAAAAAATAAAATAAAACACTATTCTACTATTTACAAAGGTGTTTCTCCCTTTATAGTCTCTTTTTGAGTCTCCTCTCTAGGATTTTCTCTCTATAGCCTTGTAGTCATCAAATGAGCCGCTCTTGATTCTTTTCTATCATGGAAAAAATAAGGCAAAGGGTAAAAGTTGGAAGAATAAAGGTTCATGAGGTGTGTGAGGTTGTGAGCGTAGTTTAGGGAAAAAGGGTAGATGAGTAAGTGGGAGAAGTGATGAGGGTATTTTTGGAAAATGGGTACAAGGTTATTTAAGCATGTGGGTTCCTTGGTTTGGTTTGGGTTTATGGAGAATCATGCAAGGGTTTGGAGAATTGGATTTTGGTTTTGTTGAAATGGAAATGGGTTAATCAGGAGGTGTATGTTCGGTTATGGATTCGTGTCTTCAGGTTTGAGATTTGCCCAGAGTTCCACATTCGGGTTGAAAGTGGTTGGGTAAGGAGGGAGCTTCGGGTTGGATCGAAACTAGGTAGGTGGTTTGGGTTATGTGGTTAAAGGATGGGAGATGGGGATTTGGGTAATGGTTGCCAAGGGTTGGATCTTGGATGAAATCGATGAAGGTATGGAAAGGGTAGCAACGGGTTCATGGAGGTCGCTGAAGCTGTTGGAATTGCCAAAATTTAGGATTTAGAGGTGGTGGAAATGGGGGCCGAGTTATGGAGGTCGGTTTCTTTGAAAGGGAGTATGGGTGGGTGTGTGGGTGTATATAGTGGTGTTAATGTAGGATAGAGAGTTGTTTCGATGAGTGATTGAAGATGATGGGGGGTTAGTTTGGTTGTGGTGAGGCATTGGATTAGGAGGTGTATGTGGGGATGCGTTAGGTGTAAGAGTGTGTAGGATAGTGTGCGTGTGTTTAATGTACACCTAAAATAAACTATCTAAGACTCAAGAAAATAAAATTAAAACTAAAAAATTTAAATACTACCCCAATAAAATAAAACTAAAGAAAATACAAAAATCTATTAAACTTAGAAAATTAAATTCCTGATCAAAAAATTAAAATAAAGGAATACGAATAAAAAGAAAATATAAAACTAAACTAATAATAAAAACAACAAACTAAAAATAGAAATCAAATAAAAATAAAAATCACACCCGTTACAAAAATATATAAAAATAGTCGATGCAAAAATAAATCGTAAAGATATACAAGACTCTAAACAAAATATAAAATAAATTCTAAAAATTAATAACGACTCAAATAAAAATCTAAAAAAATCTAAAAGGTGCAAACTAATCATATATGAGACTAAGGACGTAATAAGGATGGTCTGGGCTCGGTGTAGGTTTAGGTTCGGGTTTGGGGTCAGGGTAATAGGTACGAGGATTGATGTTTAGCTCCTTTTAACCACATAAATCTTGTATTTGCCTTGAGTTGAAGCGTTTGAACCCGAAAATGACATTTGACCTACAAACTAAATATATAAGCGCATAAGACCCATTTTACCGAGAATTAGTAGTTAAAAATTATCTTTTTGGGTTTTTATTTAAACACTTTTGGGTGCTTATCAATATGCAGTTCTGAATGCCAAAAAAGAACCCAAATTCCTTCGAAAGAACATCATCTGCCGATAGGGTGTCTAATGATCTAGTGTCAAATAACGGGTTACATTTCGAGGCAAAAGTCACTGAATTGGTCGACGAGTATGGGATTCAGAGACATAAATTTTCTCCCTACCGACCACAAACCAACAGTGCAATTGAAGCCACTAATAAGAACCTCAAAGCAATCATCACCAAAATGATCGAGAGTTATTAAGATTGGGCCGATCGGATCCCTTAAGCCCTCTGGGGCTACCGTACTTCAGTTCGGGCATCTACTGCGGCTACTCCTTACTCTCGGGTATACGGCATGGAAGCAGTCCTACCTGTTGATCTAGAAATTCCTTCATTACGGGTCATGCATGAAAGAAAAATCAACAAAGAAAACTGGTATTAGAGTTGCCTTGACGAGTTGTCGCTCTTAGATGAAAGGATGATAATGGCTCTATATCATATACAAGGATACCATCGCCGGATAACAAGATCATTCAGCAGGAGAATCAAGGACCATGGATTCTGAGAAAGGGACTTATCTTTCAAAGAAATCATAGAACCCGTCTAGGACCCCAAAGGGAAATTCAAGCCAAACTGGAGTGGAACCTACATCGTGAAGAAGACCCTATCCCCTGACGCCGCTATGATCACTGACCTTGACAAAGAAGAGATGGCGCATTCAGTCAACCTAGACCGTCTCAAGAAATTCTACCCATAGTCTAAAATCGCAACACCCTATGACTCCCCTCACCCATTCTATTCTTTAAAAAATATTCTTCATTTCTCTCTACTCAGAACTACATGGGGACTCATCCTCTAAAACCTTTTTGATTTTAAAAATGAAGCTCAGAAAATTATCAAACCCCCCAGAGGTACATAGGTTCTTTTTCATTAAGTGCTATTCTTTTCTTACCTACGAGAATGACAGTTCATTTTATAATTTACTTGAGCAAAAGGATTATGTATGCCTTAGCGATTGGTATAGATAGTTGAAATGTAAAACTCATCAAGAGGCATAAAAATATAAATAAAATCATTTTTTATTCTATTATGGAAAAATTCAGTACAATTACATGATATATTAACACAGGGAGTCAAACAACTACCCCCGCCAACTAAACTGTCCTAAAACAAATCAAGCCAAACTACTTATAAAAACAAACTAACCAAACCTTCCCAAATTTATTCCCAATAACCCAAAACAACCAAACACATCTACATCACAAAAGCTTCACGAACAAACACCGTCTTCACAAAAGAACCTATCCATAGTTGTCGAAAGATCCAACCCCATAATTATTTGATCCTTAAGGCCTCCAAACTTCCCCTGCTTGAATGGTATGTTAAGGGTACGCTATGGAACGATAATCTCAGACTAGCCTAGAAAAAAACACCATGCCCCCTCCATAGTGTCAAACATAGCGAACCATCTCTACCCGATCTCATCTGCTAAGATCTTAGCCATTACTCTCTTTTACAACCATTTTATATAGTCTCTCGAAACATGCCAAACCCTACCAATAGATTGGGAAGGTCGGGTTGATGGACGATAACTCTACCACAAAGAGCCCAATCGCATGCAACAACCTTCAGTTAAATCCTCTATGGGAAAGAAATCCAGGGTATGGGAAGGCACTACCTAGGGGAAATAAAGTGAGGTCTGACTGAGACCAGCTAACTGAACATATTGATATTCCCCCAATTCCAGAATGGGAAGGGCACCGACCAGCATAGAGTTCGAGATATATGCTCCACAAACTAGTTACCCAGTTCTTTATGAATGGGCCGATGCTGATGAAATAACGAGTGAAGAAATTCGACACAACTGACAAGGAATATTCAGGGGGATCGCCAAACGAAATCTCTCGACCAACTATATGAATAGTATAATTGAAATTCCTCTCAGAAAATCAGAACGACATTCTTGCCAAACATCTAGATTATTTAGGGTCTCTCCTAGTATCACCGTCGTAAGATTGTGATGATATGACATCCACACTGTAATGGCAGCCCATTGAGGGTCCACCATCAGGTCCCCGATCACTACTAGTGGCTTCGAAGTTTAGCCATGGGCAACGGCTCTGGTATGACACTCATAATTGAAATCCCGCAGATGCACAAAATATAGTATGATTGGGAGGGAGATCATTCCCCCGGTGACCAATGTCCCAGCTACCGAAGGAAGGTGTGGAGAAGTCCTGCTAATAGCTCTTGAGGAGACTAAGAGAATTTAGTCATGGCCACTGCCACACTGGGATTAACCCCCGACATAGAGAAAAAATCCTCATAGGTCGGACATACCTCATCCAAGCTAAAGGGGAATACATGATCCTCAAGATACTAAAATTGTGTCACCGTCGCCAGCATATTCCATTCAAGAGGTCGCTTATTCCATAAAGAGACTCCACGCAAGTTAAAAGCATTATAGTCTACATTGTACAAACATATAGCCTCTAAATTCTTGAGATATGAAGAGAACTCTTCAGTCATGGGAATGGCCATTCTGAAATCATGGAAGAAAGCAAGAAATATGATGCAAGAAGGAGAAATCAAAGATGAGTGAAAAATAACACCACCTTAACCCCTTTTTATACTTAAAACTTTGGCTAAAAAGAAGAAGACAACAAATCCGAATGAAAGACCTGCCCACTAAAGGACTCCAAGCTCCAGAAAAGTGCAATAAAAACCCTAGAGTGATTTGACATGGCTCATATGCCAATAGACAGAACATGGGTTCTGCCAATTGATAACCCCCTATTTTTAGAAAATTCTACCTATCCTTTTTGACAAATTCAAAATACCACAAAAATAAATCTTTATTTCAATGAACCCTGGGGTTATTCCGTCCTGCAATTTTTTCCATCCTATCTCCAGAATAAAATCTTTCTCTCAAGTTAGTTAAACTCTCTCTACAAAATAATAAAATAATTCATCCTCTTTACGATTTCAGTAATAAAGTAAAGAGTGCATGTAGAGTAAGTCATTTAAACAAAGATAAAATAAAATTCCATTCATGTAGAGTAAGTCATTATATATATATATATATATATATATATATATATATATATTGCCATTAACATATTTTTTCCAGATAAATAGAAGAAAATAAAAATAACGGGATTCAGACCGAAACCTAAAATTGCTCTTTCTCTCTACGATCCCCCTGTCCCTACGATGAATGCACTTCCCCTGACGACGAGCTAAGGAGACTCCACTACCTAATCCAAATCCCTCCTCAGAAGTAGAAGATGACACTAGGCAGGAAGGAACCAAAATTGAATTCCGAATATGAGCTGTCGCAAATTCGAATGTCCCTCAGCTAAGTAGTCGACACCCGGACATGCTGCAGGAAAAATAGAAGGGAAAATCATACAGTGTAGAGGAAAATGAATAAATTAGAAAGACAAAGGATGGAGAAATGAAAAGATATACCTTTGGATGAAGGACGTCCTCAG
Source organism: Sambucus nigra (assembly GCA_949130495.1). Taxonomy (NCBI): domain Eukaryota; kingdom Viridiplantae; phylum Streptophyta; class Magnoliopsida; order Dipsacales; family Adoxaceae; genus Sambucus; species Sambucus nigra. The sequence goes on along the minus strand of OX422215.1, from coordinate 314,350,162 downwards.
TCAACCCCAGCACTACCGGGTCCATCGCATTATGGCGGTGTTGCATACTCAACGATCCCCCTTCATCTGTCTGATATTGTAAGAAGGAGGAGAAATATAGAGAAATGGAACCTCCGTCATCATTATTGTCGCTGATGACGACGTACCACCAGTACTGGATCGAATCGTACTCCAGCCTGAAGCCGTAGGAGGCGGAGGCATATTCACTACATCATAGATTAAGGAGGGAATCATCTAGCTCATCACAAAGTCAAGGTAGTCGTAAGTCGACACCATGTCACAGTAGGAGGAGTAGGGCTCATCGATCATTGCCACCGCCTTGGCTTCCTCTGACATCTCTCGTACGTTCCTCACATACCAGGGCATCATAGATGGGACCACCACCTCATCTTCCATGATCAGTTGGACTAATATTTCTCCTAGATAGAAAGAATAGCTGAACTCGTGCGCCACCAGTCGGTGCATTTATGCATTCTCCCTGGTCACCCCCGTGTGTTGGATAGTTGTCCCCCACGGATAGAAAGTCACCTGTATTTTTAAAAAATAAAGTCACTACTCGCATAAATAAGGGAAAAGACAAAAAAGGATTCAGAAGGGAAAATAAGAAATAACCTGATCGCTCGTAAAGACATTCAAGACCTGATGCACTACCGACAGGGAAAGAGACTGCTTTTACTTTCGATTGGATTTTACCACCGGTACATCCAATAGAAGTTCCCCATCGACTCGTCATGCAAACCAATTAGACGAGCATTGAGCCCGATCACCTCTTAGAACCACGGATGCAAAAGGCAAAAATCAGCAATCAGAAGAAAAAAGAAGAAAAATGCTAGAAAACACATAAAGAGAATTGAGAAAATTCCCTCCAGAAGATACGTGGCTCCAGTAAAAGTCTGCTGGCAGCACTGGCTGAAAGCATCCAAAGAAGGATAAAGGGTCACGAAAGTCAGGCTCCCCAGTCATAGAGAGGGATATTTGAAAATACCCTAAAATATGGTAAAAACCGTAAGTGGAGGACATGGTCGCTCGATGCCACTAAAAACCCTCCCAATAGCAAAAGCACAAATAAGTGGGACATCTGTCTGACTTGTAGCCCGTTGGTCTCATCGATCCTTTGATTCAGTAGAACCTCCCGGAGAAGAGAAATACGTATCGAGTCCATCGAGACTATCCACCCGACATCTCCCAGCGCAATATCAACTGCCACCGGTTTTACCCTCAGAGACCGATCTACCTCTATCTTCATACCCTCGTAGTAGATCCCCAACAGCTGCTAGACATCAATGGGGGTCACTGTCATCTCGCAGAATGCCAAGTGTATGGTATGGGTAGTGTCTCACTACCTCTCCCCCAGTGCACACAGACGAAGGAGTTTAACCAGCGCACCACTACAAGAAGGTTCTCCCACACATTTCTATATCTCATCGTCCCCCAGTCACGAAAGTTAGTAGCAACTATGTGAGTCTGCCAAATAAGAAGAAAGAAATCTTTTATCAAAATTCAAAGAAATAAGAAAATGCAAAGAAGAAAAAAAAGGTCAAAAGTCATGTAATACTTACTGAGAACGTATTTGCTCGCGTTCAAATGAGCAACTTATATATTAAACACCTTTTAACCCAAACAAACCCTAAACATGCAACAATATGTGATTGAATACGATAATGAACAAAGAAAGAACATTCAAACACATGCTTGTGAGGAAAAATCCCCCAAAGGGGCCAAACCATTTATTTTCATTATAATATTGTAGCTATACAATTTCGGATTACAATGAAAATACAAGTGACTAAGAATTACCCTCAGGTGGCGGATTTTGTAGTCGACGGCTGGAACTATCCCTTTCCAGGAGGGCTGGAATGGAGAAGAAGAACGGTCTTCTCCACAAGGGTACGAACAGCAAAACTGCGTTCCTGGGTTACAAAGTGATTCACAAATGTTTGGAAATTTGTGTGAATCAAAAACCTAGAGTCTAGGGCTCAATAGGTTAAGACTTTGAGTTTTCTGTACTCTAAAAATCGTGTGTTTGAGTCTTGAGAAAACCACTTCCCGTAGTGGGATTAAATAAGAAGTCTGGAGCCATAAACATTTGAACACGATCTGTTTAAGTTTATCCCAGGCGGACCGGTCCGGGTCTGAGCCATAAAAATTTGAACACGATTGACCGGATCGGTTCTTTTATTCCAGGCTTCATCGGTTCACCTGCGGTCCGGGGTATACTGTCCTTCAGCAGGAGGATCGGTCCGGGTCTGAGGCGGACCGGTCCGGTTAGCCGGATCGGTTCTTTTATTGCAGGCGGACCGGTCTGGTCTGTCAGACTTTGATTCCCCTTCTTCTTTTGATATTCGGATCCGTTGATGAATGTATGAATCTTGAATTTCTTCAACGGTGTAACGGCGTGCGACATAATAAATTGTTAATGGACAAAAATGTCCTTACAAATCTCCCCCTATGTCTATGCCGGTACATACATAAAAACAAACATCCAAATTATCAAACAACTAAAAATGCCTATACAAATCTACCCTTCCATGAACCCAAAACTAGAAAGATACAATTGAATAAGACTACAGCGTTTGCTCTTCAATTCTTCAGGAATCTCAACACTTTTCTCATCAGGGTGTGCAATCCAATGATAATCCATGTAGTACCTAAACACATGAGAAAAAGCAAAATACCAAGTGACATATCGAGTTTGAAATGAGATAAACATATATATACCAATTTATGAGAAAACTTCAAACTTTCAAATCTCCCCCATAATAAGATAATTCATTCTCCCCCTTTTTTGATGATGTCCCAAAATAGACAAATGAGAGAAATAAATCAAACAAGCAAGTGCGGGGTGTCACTAGGATAAAATCACACCATGAATGAACACAAACCAACCAAGTCGATGATAGCGTAAATGAGGTGGTGTGATAAAATTCGATAGGAAAATCAATGCATACAAACATGACATATGTGCATGATGAATATTGGATACTCCTAGCGAATGAACTCAAATGCGTCCTTTGGTGTAAAATAATGACAATATAAGATATTGACTCAATCAAATCAACAAATCAAAGCTCAAAGTGATTTTCACACCAATAACGTCCAAAACGATTTTATGCTTTTTCAGGACTTTCAAGGAAGTGCAAACCCGTTTAAAGATTCTCCAACCATACTCCCTCAGATATAATTTTGAATAGAGGCATTCTAAATTCTCAAACTTTGGAGAATTGATGGTGAAACCTAAGTGGCCCATATTTGGCATGAAGTGCTTTTTATTGCCTTTAAATTTTTTCGGGCTCTTTTAACCTCTTTGGACCTCGGATATTAAAATTCCTCCATTTTTTAGGTCCTTTTTAACGGTGGCTTTTGCGCAAAGGATAGATGATGACCTTTCGCAGCCTCTCCCCATTATACAAAAAACACACAGTCTCACCAAAACGGTTGTAACATGCATTCCAATCTTGTCAAGTTTTATCGCATATTGTACATTGTATAGACAGGATTGAGATGGAAACACTCAAGCCAATATGAGATAGACAAGTGCAATAATCAAATATAGCCGTGCATGTGTGCAATAAAGGATATAGGAGTCAAACATGTAGGAAGATATCACTAATTGCATCTAAAAAACTCCAACCAATGTAAAGCACATAAATGAAATGATGTAGCCTCTCAAATCTCTATCAAACAGTCACATGGATAAATGGAATGAAGTTGTGACTTGGCTATCTTAAATGCTCATCCATAAAAGGTGCGTAAAAATACAAAAATCTTTTTGGTCTTTTTCAAAAATTTTATCAAAATAAAATCTTTTTGTGCTTTTCAAAAAAAAATAAAAGAAAATCTTTTTGTATTTTTCAAAAGAAATGTAAAAAGCAAAAAGAATAAATAAAAGCTGTACAACTAAGCAATGGTACATATAAAACAGACTAGCAATAGGAAGCATATGATATGAACATGAGAAAGCATCTTATTCTAGACATAGACCAACCTCTCAGTCAACTATGCAAATCCCCAAAAACTTCTAAGGGCATCTAAAGGTTTTGTGAAAATGTCTGCTAACTAACGATCGGTAGGGACAAAACTCAAGGATACAGTGTTCTCCTCAACTAACTGACGAATAAAGTGCTCACGTATCCTGATGTGTTTTGTGCGCGAATGCTGGACGGGATTACGGGATATGTGTATCGCGCTCGTGTTATCACAAGAAATGATCATGGTGTCTTGTGAAATCCCATAATCCTCCAACATTTGCTTCATCCACAAGAGTTGTGTGCAACAACTCCCGGCGACTATGTACTCAGCCTACGCAGTGGACAAAGAGATGGAATTTTGCTTCTTGCTCAGCCAGGAGACAAGAGCATAACCAAAATAGAAACACCCACCAGAAGTGCTCCTACAACCATCTACATCCCCAGCCCAATCGGCATCCGAATAGGTGGAAAAATGGTCATCGGTATCAAAGGAATACCAAATACCGTATGAGAGAGTCCCACTTACGTATTTAATAATACGTTTTAGAGCAAGTAAGTGTGACTCTTTAGGGGACGCCTGATATCGTGCACAGACTCCAACACTAAAGGCGATGTCGGGACGACTGGCAGTCAAGTAGAGAAGACTACCTATCATACTCCGATATAAGGTTTGCTCTACGTCCTTGCCTGAAGTGTCCTTACTAAGCTTGGTAGTGGTACTCATAGGTGTACGTGCATGCTTAGTGGAGTCTAAACCAAATTTCTTCACTAGGTCTCTAGCATACTGGGATTGGGAGATGAACATCCCATCCTCTAGCTGACGAACCTGGAGACCAAGGAAGAATGTAAGCTCACCAACCATGCTCATCTCAAACTCACTTTTCATCTCCTCCTCAAAGTGGTGAGCATGCTGGGAGCATGTGGATCCAAAGACTATGTCGTCCACATAGACCTGGGCAACCAAAATAGCACCGTCATCTCTCCTAACGAACAATGTCATATCTACTCCCCCTCTCTTGAAGCCACGAGCTAAGAGATAGGAAGTAAGCCTCTCGTGCCAAGCATGGGGTGCTTGCTTCAAACCATACAAGGCTTTTCTAAGATAGTAGACGTGCTCTGGGTGCTGAGGGTCTTCAAACCCTTTTGGTTGTTCCACATAAACCTCCTCCTGTAGAATGCCATTCAGAAAGGCACTCTTGACATCCATCTGATATACCTTGAAGCGTAGATGACATGCGATGGCGAGCAGAAGACGGAAGGACTCAAGCCTTGCAACAGGAGCAAATGTCTCCCCAAAGTCTACACCCTCTATCTGTGTGTAGCCTTGAGCGACCAACCTAGCCTTATTTCTGATTATGGTACCATTTTCATCCATTTTATTCTTAAAAATCCACCGGGTACCTATCACATTAGTCTCACTAGGTCGGGGGACTAGTTCCCAGACATTGTTCTTTTTAAACTGAAGCAACTCATCCTGTATAGCAGATATCCAGTGTTCATCCTTGAGTGCTTATTTATGGTTCTTGGGCTCGACTTTGGACGTGTAGCAAAGATGGATAACAACGTTCTCTAGCTGAGCACGACTCTTGACCCCTAGAGTGGGATCGCCAACAATTGCAGACGGGTCATGACTCTCGCGAACCCAAGCAGGTGTGTCCCCTAACACAGGAGTAGGGTCCACAAAGTGTGAGAGAGGAACAGGTAAATCACTGTCAGAACAATCCTCATCCTCACACTGAAGGTTAGGATCAATAACCGTCGAAGGTTTGTTATCTTGCACGGTGACGTTTATTGATTCCATAACCTTAGAGCTCTTCAGGTTAAAAACCCGGTACGCTCTTCTATTCGATGAATATCCTAAAAATATTCCCTCGTCGCTCTGGGAGTCGAACTTTCCTAATTGCTCTCTATCCCGTAGGATGTAGCATTTACTCCCAAAAACACGGAAATATGCCAGGTTGGGCTTCTTTCTAGTCCACAACTCATAAGGAGTCTGCAGTGTGTGTGGACGCAAATAAACCCTATTCACCGTGTGGCATGCAGTAGACACTGCCTCTTCCCAAAATATCCTAGAAACTTTACGACCTAGAAGCATAGATCTAGCCATCTCTTGGATCGTTCTATTCTTTCTCTCAACAATCCAATTTTGCTGAGGAGTTCTCACAGCAGAAAACTCATGTTTGATCCCGAGGCTATCAAAGTAAAGGTCTACCTTTGCTTCTGTGAATTCAGTGCCATTGTCACTATGCATCCTGTTAATAGTGACACCGTGTTGATTTTGCAGGACACGGCACTTGGTCGTTAAAAATTCTACAGCATCGGATTTCTCTCTGAGAAAACCTACAATGGAGTACCTGGAGAAATCATCTACCATCACGAGGATGTACCTCTTACCACCTAGACTCTCAGTACGAGTGGGACCCATAAGATCCATGTGAATCAACTCAAGAACACGAGAGGTGGTAATGGAATGAAACTTCCTATGAGGACTACGAATTTGTTTTCCCAACTGACAGGGTCCACAAACGGTAGAAGTTGACTTTCTAAGAGATGGTAAGCCACGTACTAGGTCCTTTTTAGCTAAGCGATTGAGATCTCTAATGTTTACGTGACCTAGATGTTGGTGCCACAGATCCATAGGAGTGATCGTGGCGCTGTTGCAGAAAAGTGAGGATGTGGGCTCAGTCCCATAACAATTATCCTCGGTCCTCACCCCTTGCATCAAAAGTTTACCGGCTTGATTGTAGACTTTACATGCATTTCGGTCAAACTTTACTGCAAAGTTAGTGTCGCACAGCTGGCTAATGCTGAGAAGGTTTGCTTTCAAACCTTTGACGTACAAAACATTTTCTAGCTTAGGAAATCCAGGTAACTCGACAGTACCTCGTCCTATAATGCTAGACTTACTCCCATCTCCAAAGGTGACTCTGCCATCCTGATAGTCCTCAAGAGTCATAAAAAATGAGGCATCACATGTCATGTGTCTGGAGCACCCACTATCAAAATACCACCGTGAGGTATTATGTGCTTTGAGAGCAACATGAACAATAAAAGCCTTTTTATCTTTCTTAAGTACCCAAGTCGAGATGACCTTTTGTTTGCCTTTGTTGTTGTTGGTTTTAGCTGGAATGTGAGAAGCATTCAGTAACGGCAAAGTCATCCGTCGGAATTCTTCCATTAAACTCTGAGTCGTGGCAGCTAAGTACTCAACTCGCTCTCTCAGACTAGTAAACTCATCAGTATGACGTGGTGGAGCAGTAGTACATCGTGTCCGACCCATGCTATAGCAAGACTCCCTAAGGTGGCCTTTTCTTTTGCAATAAGTACAAAAGAACACAGTCAAAGGCGGACCTTGGTTTGCCTTTCTTGGTCGAACTCTCCTTCAAGGTTTTTTACGCTGGCCATAAGGATTTGTAGTAAACTCAGGAACTGGTCCAGGTGTAATTTGGGACGTGGAGGCACCATCATAACCAATTCCTTGCCGATCACCAAAACCTAAAGCGGGGCCGAGGAGCATCTTTCCCATCTTCCCAGATCGGTCCTCGATTTGTACCTTGACTTCCCGTGCTTTCTCAAGATCATGAGTCAGCTGGGCAACAAGGGCTTCAAGTTTCTTCCGAGTCTCCACGGAGGAATGGAGCTGACCCGTAAGACTAGCCACTTGTTTCGTCAAGTCCCCTCTTTCTTTCTCTAAAACACTCTCTCTCTCTCTAAACAAACTCTCTTTTTCGACACAGTCAGATTCTCTCTCTCTCAGGGCGGTGAATATGGAGGACTCTCTCTCTCTCGCCTTTTTTAAATCTTCCTCTAAGCCGGTGATCTTAAGAACTAGCGCTTTGTTACGTTTTTTAGTTTTAAATGACTCAGAATATAACTCAGCGTAGGCGCGTTGAATATCACTCTCGCTCTCACTTGAGTCATCCTCCCCCTCACTCACATCGATCTCACTGTCGAGGTGTCCCTGTGAAGTGTAATCTTCATCGTCGTGAAGAGAACTAGGAGTGCTCACTTGACTGGCCATGAATGCGGTGAAGTTATACTCATGCAGTGACTTATCTCCTGAATCCACCGTCTCGACCTCACTGTCATCACTAAGGGTAGCATTAAGGACAACTTTCATTTTCTCTCTATTCAGATGAGTGGCACACTCAAAGGCTCTATGACCCCTACCATCGCACTCAAAACATCTCTCACTTTCTTTCTTGGGAGGATTTTTGGAGTCTTTTTCATTTTTCTTTTCAAACTTATTTTTCTCAAATTTGTTTTTATCTTTAAAATTGCCATTTTTCTTAAATTTGAGAATCCTCTTGAAATTTTTTGCAAAAAGAGCCAAATCATCTAGGTCAAAATCACACTCAGAATCTGACGTGTCAGTCTCTCTCTTTCTAGATGACTCTACCCTCTTTCCAGCCGACCCCTCACTCCTTCTCTCTTGGGCTTTAAGTGCAATTCCCTTATCTTTAGAGTTAGCAGTTTTAGGGAACATATCAATTTCATAAGTTTGCAAATCTCCAGCAAGTTATTCCAATTTTAGGGTATTTAAATTACCCATAGAATTTAGCACAGTGACTTTAGGGATAAAACGCTTAGGTAAAGAACGAAGAATCTTTTTAACAACTCTAGCAGTAGGAATATGTTCACCAAGATTAAAGCTAGTATTCACAATGTCAGAAAGTCTAGCATAAAATTCATCAAAGCATTCAGATTCATGCATGGTGATGGTTTCAAATTGAGTTGTCAAATTTTGCAACTTAGATTCTTTCACAGCATTAGTTCCTTCATGGGTGAGTTGTAAAACATCCCATGCCTCTTTTGACGTGGTGCACGTCATTATGCGTTTGAACTCATCAGGTGTGACAGACCCAGAAATAGCACTTAGACCCTTAGAATTAAAAGATGACCATTTAAATTCTTCACCAGTCCAAGAAGTGACAGGTTTCAAATTTGTCATGTTTTCAACAGTGACGGAGGGAGGTGTCCACCCTCTTTCAACTAAAATCCAAACCCTTTCATCTATGGCTTTTAAAGCCGACCTCATTCGGGCTTTCCAATAAGCATAATTTGTCCCGTCAAAAACAGGCATTTTATTATATAACTTCTCCATTTGAACACGCACTTTTTCAAAAATCAAATTTTTCAGAAAATTGATATTTTAGAAAAATTTTGCGGAAAATAGGAATACGCGATAGATTAGCGTAACCTGCTCTAATACCAATTTGAGAACGTATGTGCTCGCGTTCAAATGAGCAACTTATATATTAAACACCTTTTAACCCAAACAAACCCTAAACATGCAACAATATGTGATTGAATATGATAATGAACAAAGCAAGAACATTCAAACACATGCTTGTGAGGAAAAATCCCCCAAAGGGGCAAAACCATTTATTTTCATTATAATATTGTAGCTATACAATTTCGGATTACAATGAAAATACAAGTGACTAAGAATTACCCTCTGGTGTCGGATTCTGTAGTCGGCGGCTGGAACTATCCCTTTTCCAGGAGGGCTGCAATGGAGAAGAAGAACGGTCTTCTCCACAAGGGTACGAACAAAAAAACTGCGTTCCTGGGTTGCAAAGTGATTCACAAATGTTTGGAAATTTGTGTGAATCAAAAACCTAGAGTCTAGGGCTCAATAGGTGAAGACTTAGAGTTTTCTGTACTCTAAAAATCGTGTGTTTGAGTCTTGAGAAAACCACTTCCCGTAGTGGGATTAAATAAGAAGTCTGGAGCCATAAAAATCTGAACACGATCTGAACACGATCTGTTTAAGTTTATCCCAGGAGGACCGGTCCAGGTCTGAGGCAGATCGGTCCGATTGACCTGATCGGTTCTTTTATTCCAAGCGGATCGGTCCGGTTGACCGGATCGATTCTTTTATTCCAGGCTTCATCGGTTTGCTTGCGGTCCGAGGTATACTGGCCTTCAGCAGGCGGATCGGTCCGGGTCTGAGGCGGACCGGTCCGGTTAGCCAGATCGGTTCTTTTATTGCAGGCGGATCGGTCCGGTCTGTCAGACTTTGATTCCTCTTCTTGTTTTGATATTCGGATCCGTTGATGAATGTATGAATCTTGAATTTCTTCAACGGTGTAACGGCGTGCGACATAATAAATTATTAATGGGCAAACATGTCCTTACACTTACATAGCCATTAGGGTTCCTCACACTAGACGAGCGATGGTGCGATGGATCACGCAACAGAGAGTGGTCATCGGTAACAGGCTCGAATATGTCAAAAGCGTTCTCATTACCTAAAAGCGAGGGCACCCTAACTCGCCACTGGTTCTCCTAATCGCCAACGCCCAACCACGCCATGTGAGTCTCGCTACTTGAGAAATCTGCCATTTTCTAGTAAAACGGGGAAAGAATGTAGGAGTAGATTGCAGAAGATAAGAAAGCTAAAAGTTGTGAAAAATGAAGAGAATTCGCCCCCTTTTATAGGAGGTTAAGGGGCATGCCAATTCGTAGTTCCCTAATACCCACCGATCGACATCTGCCTATTCCTCTTCCTAAGGTACACAGAAGACCGTGCCACTTATGATTGTCAATTCCTACTACCCATCGATTGACAATACCTTTGAAATTTTGTACAAAAAATACCAAAAAATGTAAGAAAATTCGAAAAATTTCTAAAATTACAAAATGAATATTATAACATTTCTTCACCAAGAAAACTATTTTTCAATATCCCAAATCCCCATTCGGATTAATACCCTATTTTATCCCTAGCTTCAACCTTAAAATTCATTGCACCTGCATCCCAAAAGCTCAATAAAACTCCCCAGCAGAATCCTAAAACCTCATCCTTAGCAGAAATCAACCGCTTCCTTAGCAGAGCTACGTAATATCCTACCCATTTCCCCGTCAAGAATTCTTGAATTAAACTTTTTCCCAGAAAAATCCCAATTTCCCCCAAAAAGATCTAGAAGCCTTGATTTGACATCTCTCCCCATCGGTGTGTCCAAGAAACTCATTCCCCAACAACATCAACTGTTTCCCCAACAAAAATTCTAGACTAAGAATTTCAGCTTCCCCAGTAAAGCCATCTCTTTTCAAAAGGACATAATCCCCAGACAGATGTCTCTTCCCCAGTAGAGTTTCGAAAAAATTAAAACAAACACTCCTCAGAAAGAAACCCCCTACTTAAGGTCCTCAGAATTGACCTCGACCCTCATAATTGGTCATTCCTACTCAAGGTCCCCAAAATTGATCTTGACCCTTAGAATTAGCCTCTCCTACCTAAGGTCCTCAGAATTGACCTTGACCCTCACAATTGGTCACTCCTACTTAAGGTCTTCTGAATTGACCTCGACCCTCACAATTAGTCTCTCCTACTTAAGGTCTTCTGTATTGACCTCGACCCTCAGAATTGGTCACTCCTACTTAAGGTCTTTAGAATCAACCTCGGCGCTCAGAATTGGTCGTCACCACTTAAGGTGCTCAGAATTGACCTCGACCCTCAGAATTGGTTACTCCTACTGAAGGTCCTCAGAATTGACCTCGACCCAAAGAATTGTTCGCTCCTACGTTTGGTCCTCAGAATTGATCTCGACCCTCAAAATTGGTCACCCCCACTTAAGGCCCGTAAAATTGGCCTCGAACCTTAGAATTGGTCGCCCCCATTCAATGTCCTCAAAATTGACCTCGACCCACATAATTCGTCACCCCTAATAAAAAGGTCCTTAGAATTGGACCCGATCCTTAGAATTGGCTGCCCCCACTTAAGGCCCGTAGAATTAGCCTTGTCCCTCGAAATTGGTCGCCCCCATTTAAGGTCCTCATAATTGACCTTGACCCTCGGAATTGGTCTCTCTTACTTAAGGTCCTCAGAATTGTCATCGACCCTCAGAATTGTCCGCTCTTACTTAAGGTCCTCAGAATTGACCTCGACCATCAGAAGTGGGTGCTCCTACTTAAGGTCAGAATTGGTCACTCCTACTTAAGGTCCTCAGAATTGGCCTCGACCCTCAAAATTTGTCGCTCCTAGTTAAGGCCTAAAAATTGACCTCAACCCTTAGAATTGGTCGTCACCACTTAAGGTCCTCAAAATTGCCTCGACCCTCAGAATTGGGCACCGCAACCTTAGGTACTTAGAAATGACCTTGGATCATAGAATTAGCCATCCCTATCATTACCTTAGGTCCTTAGAATCAACATCGACCCTCTGAAATGGACATCATTGGCTCTTTAGGTCTGCAAAATTGACCTACTTTTCAGAACATCATGTGGTGTCTATTCGACGGCTTTCACTTAATCCAAGGTCACGTGTCAAGGAGATCTATAGACACCACATTATAGCCCCTCCTAAGTCTCTTATTAGGTCCCTAGAACCTCCTTAATTCACTATAAACCCTAGGTCATACTCCGAATACTGATTTATAGGGCATCGGGCGCACCTGAGCCCCGTTTGACTCCTGTCAACTACATCGTCAGAGTGAAAGCTCAATTAATCTTCTAAGGGCTCTGAATCCCTTTCCAACGGTTTGTCCCATGCACAAATTGGCATGACGATTCAAATGAATGGACCATTTTACTATAAAAAAATTGATCTGGAGGCCACAAAGTGTTCTCCGGCCCTGATTTAACCCCAATCAACTTCACCGTCCGAGCAAAAGCTCAGTGAATCTTTAAAGGGCGATGGAATCCCTTTCCAATGGTCCTCCCCATGCATAAAATGGCATAATGGTTCAGCCGAATGATCTATTTTCTTGAAAAAACTGATTCGGAGGCCAGTGGGAACTCCCGGGTTCCATTTGACCAAAGTTAACTCTTCAGATTGAATGAGACTGAATGAATCTTCGAACGACACTGAATACTCTTTCTAATGGTCTACCCCATATGCAAATTAGCCTGATGATATGGACGAAAGATCCATTTTACTTCAAAGGGTGGGTCATTGAGCGCTTTCAGGCCACATGACCAAAGTCAACTCTCCCGAACCGAGTGAAGAACTTTGGAAGATCTAAGTACTCACAAAACCTTTCAAACAATTTTCCCGTGCATGTTTTAGACTTACGGTTTGGATAAATGACCCATCCTCATTTGATAATCTTCTATCCAAATGACCGATGGGTGCTTCTGATCCCCATTTGACCCAAAGTCAACTCATAGACCCAGCAGCAAAGATTCTCAAAGGTATCTGAAATAAATTTCTAATGGTATTTCCCATGCGCGATTTGGGCTTACGAATTGTGTTTTATGACCGTTTTTTGGAAAATCTACACGAGACTTCCAATTGGTAAGTCTATTTCCCTGCCTATCGACAGTGTGTCTAGGGTTACCTATCGATAGGAAGGACAAGGACATTGCCGATCGGTAGTCCCCCTACCCTATATAAGAAGAGCATGAGATCACTTCGAGAGGCACCTCTGAAGCATCAACTTCAGTGATCTCAACAACATTCTTCTTAAGTCAACGAAGTTTCCTTGTGTGAAATACTCCCCGACCTTCCATTCCCATCACTTTCATACCCAATTTAGCAAAAATATCCTTCTCTCTCATCCTACATTCATCCCAACTTGTAAGGAAGCTCATCAAGCCTCAAGGTCAAGCTTCATGTCTCCGAAGAAGGTCCAAACATCCTTCTCTATCTTTAAATTTCTTTATTTTTGTATTAGTTATATAAATTATTAATTTAGATTTTGGCTTCAAATCATACACATTAACATTTCATCGTTTATTAGTTATATTGCACATAATTTATTTTTAATAAAAAATCCAAAACAAAGAAAAAGAGGGTTACACCTATAAATTCCGACGGGATTCTTCATGACATTTTCTCAAACCTAAAAGCATCTTTTCTACACACAAACACATATGTAATAAACTCACATTTGAATCTATAGGATTGTATAGGGGCTTGAAGGTAATCCTGAGATTAGGGATAATTCCCCTATTTACAACAGTATCTGGGGTTAAGGCAGTGTGGCAGCTTAGCATGGTAACTCATATTTTAGCTTGTTGTGTTACTTAGCCATATTGTATCTTTTATTTGTACTGACTATGATCTATAACGATTGTAATGATGTAACGAGAATAATGATTATGTGTGAGGTCGAACGGTACTCGTGAGAGACCAGGCTTGGCAGGGCTCGGGAGATCTTTCATGCTCTATCGAACGACCTCACCGTGGGAACTTTGGAGGGACTTGGTTTGGAGGATTGAGAAGTGAGGCACCATTGAGGCTTGTCCTAACCATCTTAGATACACCTGGTAAAACATCGAAGGACCCTGACTGTGGAACCTCGGGGGGATTAGCCTTGAGTTCCATCGGGCGTTGAGTTTGAGCCAAACAACCCTCTACTTAATGTCACATCCACTTTATCTGATGTCACTAAACAACTAGGCAATGTTAGACCTGCACTTGAGTAAAACACCTTAGTATTCAGGGCTGCTAGACAGTTGGTGAGCCACCTCTGTGACAACAGCCCCTTAACATACAGTGGTTAGGCAAAAGGCATGTCTTGGCATTTAATGTTTATGAAGTGGAGACAACTAGTGCATCATGTATTTAATATTAGTTACATAAAGTATGAGGGATGTCTTTCACAAGCATTAATGGCGGAGTTGCCTCGGGGGTGGTATGGGAGGCTATTTAAGGACCCCAACCACATCTGAGGAGAGGATGATCTTTTTGAGAGTTCAGAAGTTATTACTAGAGATAATATACATTAGAGAGAGATAGTTATTACAAACTCGAGATTTTACTCACCCACCATTGTCATTTAATATGAAGCTTTTAATACTTGACATATATCTTTGAGGGTGTTGGGTGTGTTTAGCCACCTTCCAAGGTGTGTCTAGGGTGCTTACTTCCCTCTCCCTCTGTAGAGGGGGCTTGAAGCTCAGCGTGGCAACTCAAGCGTAACATCTTGGTTAGGCAGCTCAGCGTGGCAACTCAAGCGTAACATCTTGGTTAGGCAGCTCAGCGTGGCAACTCAAGCGTGACATCTTGGTGGGAGAGCTCAGCGTGGCAACTCTGGCGTGACATCTTGGTTAGGCAGCTCAGCGTGACAACTCAAGCGTGACATCTTGGTGAGGCAGCTCAGCGTGGCAACTCAAGCGTGACATCTTGGTTAGGCAGCTCAGCGTGGCAACTCAAGCGTGACATCTTGGTTAGGCCGCTCAGCGTGGCAACTCAAGCGTGACATCTTGGTGGGAGAGCTCAGCGTGGCAACTCTGGCGTGACATCTTGCTGAGGCAGCTCAGCGTGGCAACTCAAGCGTGACATCTTGGTGAGGCAGCTCAGCGTGGCAGCTTGGGGAGGCAGCTCAGCGTGGCAACTCATATTTTAGCTTTTTGTTTTAATCACATCGTACTTTCATTATTGATTTCTGCAAGCTTTAACGATTGTAATGACGTAACGATAATAACTAAAGGGTTTTTATGAGGTCAAACGGTACTTGCGAGAGACCAGGCTTGGCAGGGCCTGGGAGAGCTTTCATGCTCTATCGAATGACCTCACTGTGGGAACTTTAGAGGGACCTGGTTTGGAGGATTGAGAAGTAAGGCACCGTCGGGGCTTGTCCTGACCATCTTAGATACACCTGGTAAAACACCGAAGGATCCAGACCGTGGAACCTCAAGTGGAGCAGCTTGGAGTTCCATCGGGCATTGAGTTATGGACCAAACGACCCTCTACTTAATGTCACATCTACTGTGGGTGATGTCACTAGCCATCTAAACGTTGTCAGACATGCACTTGAGTAAACCACTGTGGTATTTTGGGCTGTCAGGCAGTTGGTGAGCCACCTCTGCGACAACAACCCCCTGACACACAGTGGACAGGCAAAAGGCATGTCTTGGCATTTAATGTTTAATGACGTGGAGACAACTAGTGCATCAGGCATTTAATGTTGTGACATAAAGTATGAGGGATGTCTTTCATAGTATTAAATGACTGAGTTGCCTTGGGGGTGGTATGGGGGGGCTATTTAAGGACCCCAACCACCTTTGAGGAGGAGGATCCTGTTTTTTGGAGAAGTAAAAAAAGAGTTATTGCAAACTAGAGAGCTCATTGACTCACCACTGTCATTTATTACAAAGCTTTTTATATTTGACAGAGATTCTTGAGGGTGTTTGGTGTTTTTCTACCTGCCTATCAGGGTGTATCTAGGGTGCTTACTTCTCCCTCCCTCTAGCTAAGCCACTTCTAAAGGTCCATTGGCATGACCTGAGTTATACACGAGGGATTTGAGAGTTTAAACTGAGCTCATCTTCATTGAGTTCGTGTGTGCAGATCCTATAATTAGTCCAGGGTTTTGGCTAATTGAACTTGTGATTACCATACTCAATAGGGGTTACGCCTCCATATATATACAATCTAAAGTACCCTCTTACATTTGGCGACTCTGCTGGGGAGGCATCCTTCTAGAGAAGGAGTATGGCGCAGGATAACGCTACTAGAAGACTCAATTTCAATGACATACAACATAATGAAGAACAGGCTGCGAGGGAGCAGGAGGCCCTAAGAGATGGGGCTCCTCGAGTAGAGGTACCGCTGGCTCCAACAACGATAGGCGTCCCAGGGGCGGCACAACCTTCCACGAGCGCGGGGCTGGGACCGGCCCAGATGGCGCTCCTCATGAGCAAATTTTACCAGTTTTTGCAAACCCCAGTAGCTTCAACTATACTCGGAGGGCTGGAGACTAATGCCTTCGTAACACCGGGAGTGGCCCCAGGGGCCCCACCAGGGGCAGGCATTACGGGAGCGGTCCCAGCAAGTGTACCCTCTGTTGTGAATCCCACTATGGGCGGCTCAGGAGTTTCAACGGCGCAACCGATAACGTTCGCTCCGGTTGCAACGAGCGCTCAACCGTCTGCTCCGTTGCAGGTGGCCCCAGTAGCCTCGCCCCCGGAAGAGATGAGAAAAGAGATGCAGAAGGAGATGCTGAAGTTCATGCAGTCTTCCTCGCAGGCTGTGGGCGAGGTGGCAGCAGTCTACGACGACTTCCAGACACCCTACCCCCAGGAGTACAACGACGAACCCTACCCGAAGGACTATATTCCCCCTACCTTTGAAAAATACTCAGGAAAGGGTGGGAACCCGAAGGAACACATTAAGCGTTTCGTTGAACACTTGGGGGCGCATTGCAATGACAAAAGGCTTAGGCTGAGGGAGTTTTCCAAATCCCTGACTGATAAAGCCTACACTTGGTACTCTCACCTGCCTCCCAATAGTGTCTCCACGTGGGAGGAGATGCACGTGTTGTTCGTCCGAAAGTTCTTCTTGGCAGAAGATGAGTTCACCCTAACCCAACTGGGGAGGGAGAGGCAAAGGCCAGGGGAAGAGGTAGTGGCCTATATCCGAAGGTTTAGGGAAAGGTCCCTCGACGTGAGGGAAGAAGCTAAGGAGGCCAGGTTACTACAAATTTGCGCTGAGGGATTACTTCCTGAGTATATCTGTCACCTGATCAATGAGACACGCGAGGGAACTTTTTCAGCCTTCTTAAAATCTGCAAGAAATATATCGTTGGTGGTGCGACCTAGCCCGGTAGTAGCCCCCATGATGTTCAGACAGACGATACAACCCATCGGGGGAAGATCTCAGGCCCCACGGGTAGGATATGTTGAGAGAGACGATGGGGGCAAGGCTCAGAGGAAGGACAACAAAAGAAAGTTCGGAAGGGATAGAGAAGACCCGCCACCGTTGCCTTGTACGGTGGAGGAGGCTATGAGTTGCTATAACGCAATGGTCCAAGGCGGGACGGTTTACGAGCCAAAAGGCATTCCGGTGGAGGAGCCCGACGCGGCAACTAGGGCCAATCCCAAATATTGTCAGGTTCATCGAAAGGTCCAGCATCCAACAGAAAGCTGCTTCACGCTGCGAAGAATCATAGACAAGTACGTGAAGTCGGGAACGCTGCAAATCCCCCCACAAAACGTTAACAATAACCCGCTCCCGGCGCATGGGGCCAATGTTGTGACGGCCTACGATAAGGAGGCAGAGCGAGAGGGGAGAGGGGCAATGATGGAGTTCGATAAAGCACTGGAGTATTGCACTAGGGGAATGGCTAACGTAGTTCTGGCGTATGATGAAGCAAGTGCTAGGGACGTAGAAGACGCCTATAGCGTTGAGGGCGAAGAAACGGATCCAGTCATAGAATATAGCACAGTTTCAAAATCCCCAAAGTTCGCTTGGTTCTTCGATCAAGTGGGGATACCAAAGGAGAGCAGACTGGAAATAACTCGGGCGATCCTTGACATCGCGAAGAAGGATGCGGTTCCCTCGCTGAAATGGAGGGGACCCATGGCGAGGCTGGTGAAAAAGTTCCTATCAGAGGTGACCTTCAGCGATGCAGATAGAGCTGTAAGGTTCCCTCATAACAGGCCCTTGTATGTGACGGCTAGTATCAACGGGGTTAGTTTTGCAAGAACGCTTATGAATGGGGGGTGCTTCCATCAACATTATGCCGATCAACTCCTTCCACGCAGCTGATATCCCAAAAGAAAGGTTGGTCCCCATGCCTCTGGTAATCTCAGGGTATGACAACCAATCTTCCAAATCCATTGGGTATGTGAATGTGGGAATTGTAATGGGAAATTTGAGTTCCCACATCAAGTTCCATGTAATAGAAAGTGCAACTTCCTATCATTTACTAATAGGAATAGTATGGATGCACAATCAAGGTTTAGTTCCTTCAACATATCATCAATGCGCCAAGGCGAATGTCAAGGGAACAGAGGTGACCATTAGGGCTACAAAAAGGCCTTTTGCTGTCGAGGAAGCTCACTTTGTAGATGCGGCCTTTTATACGGAGTTGGAGGAGGATGATCGAGTCCTAACAAGAAGAATGGAGGGGGCATGGGTTCCCTCGATTAGAGATAGAATGAGGCCTCTGAACGAGCAAAGCAAAGAAGCCGCGAGTAACGAAGGGGTGAGGGCCGAAGAAACCCATCAGGTGATCCCTCGACCCCAAGGTACCACGAAACAGCTCAAAAACAAAGTAAGGCTTAGAATGGATCCTGTGGAGCATGAGGTCCAACGGCAAAGCGTGCTGAGTCGCTTTTCAGGTGGAAGAATCGCTGAGGCTTCGAGAGAAAGAAAGAGGAAGGCCGTGGCAACAGTTACCAACAGGCAATGCAAGAAGGTGGTCACTGAAGAGGGAAAGGTGGTATACCGTTTATAACGATGTGAGCGGGCGGCCGAAGAGACCGAGGATGGGGCTGAACCGTTATATGAGTGTTTCTTGGTAGATCAACAGGGACAGTGCATGGTGATAGACAACTCCAACATACAGGAGTTCGTGGAGGAGGTCGCCGAAGAACCAGACTACATGGCAAATCAACCGAAGCCACAGGCACAAGAGTTGGAGCAGTTGAACCTGGCAGAAGAAGGGGAAGACCCAAGGCCCATCTTCATCGCGAAGGATCTCGGTAAGGAGAAACGAGAAGCCTTGGTTGGGCTAATCCGGGAGTTCATAGATGTCTTTGCATGGAAGTATATCGAAATGGAAGGACTGGATGAGGGAGTCAGCTGCCACAGTCTAAACGTGATGCTTTCAGCCATCCCGGTGAAGCAGGCAACAAGGACTTATAAACCTGAGTTGGACTTGAAGATTAAGGAAGAGGTTCAGCGTTTGTTGGCAGCAGGATTCATCAAACCAATACAGCATCCCCTTTGGCTATCTAGCATTGTGCCAGTAGGAAAAAAGGACAAGAATCAAATAAGGATCTGTGTGGATTTTAGAGATTTGAACAGGGCTTGTCCCAAAGATGAGTTCCCTCCACCCTCCATTGATAGCTTGATAGATGCCACGGCTGGGCATGAGATGTATAGCTTCATGGATGGGTACGTAGGGTACAACCAGATCAAAATGGACCCCGTGGACGCAGAGAAAACGGCATTCAGAACCCCGTTGGGCAATTTCATGTACAAAGTAATGCCATTTGGACTTAAGAACGCGGGAGCTACTTATCAGAGAACAATGATGGCCATTTTTCACGATTTCTTCCACAAATTTGTAGAATTCTATGTGGATGATTTGGTCATCAAATCGAAGAAGGAGGAGTCCCACCTGAACGACTTAAAGAAGGTGTTTACTCGATGTAAGAAGTATAAATTAAGGATGAACCCATTGAAGTGCGTCTTCGGAGTAACATGTGGAAAGTTTCTAGGCTTTGTGGTTGATCGACAAGGGGTGCAGATGGTCCAGGATAAACAACGCGCGATCTTAGAAATGCCGTGCCCAAGAAGGGCGAAAGAGCTGAAAAGTTTCCTCGGTAAAGTCTCCTACCTTAGAAGATTTATACCAGGATTGGCCGAGGTAACACACCCGTTGATGCAGCTGCTGCGAAAGAACACAAAGTTCAGGTGGGAAAAGGATCACCAGGAGTCTCTCGATGAGTTGAAGAAGCTGCTCGTTTCACCACAAATCATGGTTCCTCCACAGGCAGGAGTACCGTTGCAGCTATACCTCACCTCCACGGCAAGGTCCGTTGGAGCTTTGCTGGCACAAGAGATTGACGGGCAAGAACGGCCAGTGTATTACCTCAGCAGGATCATACATGGGCCAGAGATTAGATATAGCAGCCTAGAAAGGCATTGTTTGGCCTTAGTCTTTGATGCACAAAAACTTAGACATTATATGTTGTCTTTTACAATTCACATTGTAACTAGATGTGATCCTATTAAGTATTTGTTGGCTAGAACTATCTTGATTGGCAGGGCAGCTAGGTGGTTCCTTATTCTCTCCGAATATGATTTAAAGTGTGTGGTTCCTCGTGCTATCAAGAGCCAGGCGTATGCTGATCTATTGGCAATCTTTCCATCGGGAACGTTTGAACCACCTAAAGAAGACATTCCGGGAGATGACTTACAGGCCAACTATCTGGATACAACCGATAAGGAATGGACGATGCAGTTCGATGGGTCTTCGGCTGAAAAAAAAGGAGGGGCAGGGGTCATCCTTTCAAAAGGAATGGAGGAAATTTGCCTTTCCTACAAACTAGATTTCCTTTGCTCCAATAACGAAGCAGAATACGAAGCATTGGTACTAGGGTTGCTGGAGGCTCTTCGAAGGGGAATTCGTTCACTCTGCATCAAGGGTGACTCGAACTTAGTAATTCAGCAAGTTAATGGAGAATATGCGTTGAAGCACATGAGTTTGGCACCGTACAGAACGATCATTCAAAGGCTCCTCAGCCAGTACCATCGGACCAAAATCAGAAGACATCCCAGAATGATGAACCGACATCCAGACGCTTATGCCACTATTGCTCAAAAGATGGTCATGAGGAGCGATACGACTATCGTTACGATCCAACGAAGAACAGCTCCTTCGGTGGTACAGTCAATACTACCGATGGAGGGAGACGCGGATTGGAGAAGAGACATTAAGAAGCAACTGGAGTCTGGCGAGGGGGCGATGCGGCTAGGAGAGTTGGCCCAATATTTTACATGCCAGGGAAATCTCTATTTCAGAAATACAAGAGGATGGTTGTCAAGATGCGTCAGCCCCGAGGAGGCCGAGCAAATATTGAGGAAAACGCATGAGGAGCATTGCGAGACGACTGAGATACCTCTATATAGGAGAATTCAAAGGGAGGGGTATTTCTGGCTTAAAATGAAGCAGGATGCGGCAGAGCTACAACGGAAATGCAACAAGTGTGAACTATTCTTCGAAGCAGCTGAGTGCCATTTTATTGAAGCCCAAACGGACTGGAGGCAGCCCTACATCGACTTCATTCTAGAGGGGGTTGTCCCAACGGAGAAAATAGATGCAATGGGTCTAAGGTGAAGGGCTCCAAGGTTCTACGTCCAGGAGGGGCAGCTTTATCGAAAGGGGTACTTTAACAGGCCCTTGCGATGTATCACAAAGGAAGAAGCAGCGGAGGTCCTCAAACAAGCGCATGATCCAGCACACATAGGAGGGGCTAAGTTATATGATCAGTTGATGACGTTGGGGTATTATTGGCCAACGATGGAGAAAGACTCTGCTGAGTTCGTTCGAAAATGCAAAGCTTGCCAACTTCATGGAAATATGATCCATGCCCCATCGGTGGACTTACACTCTCTGTCAACACCCTATCCATTTCATACTTGGGCGTTTGACCTAGTGGGGGCAATACACCCTTCTTTGAGAGGCAAGATATGGATACTGGTAGCAACGGAGTGTTTTACAAAATGGGCCGAGGCAATACCACTCAAACGGGCAACGGCTGGGGTGGTGAGCAACTTCATCAAAGAATACATCATTTGCCGTTTTGGGATCCCAAAAGTAATTCTTTCAGATAATGGGACCCCCTTCGTCAATTCTGAAGTAACAATGCTCACGGACAAATACTCCATTGTTCATCACACTTCAACGGTGGCATACCCAAAGGGAAATGGTCAGGCCGAAGCAACTAACAAAACCCTGATTAATATTTTGGCCAAAATGATGGAAGACTTTCCAGGGGCGTGGGATGACAAGATACCAGCTGTCTTGTGGGCCTATCGAACAACCAAGCGAAAACCCACAGGATACACACCGTTCTCTCTTGTCTATGGGGCTGAGGCAATCCTCCCAGTAGAATTGGAAGTCCCCTCTGCCCGTTATGCCTTGAGAAGTAGCATGCTCCCTTATAGTAGACATATACAGCTGGAAGCGTTGGATGAGCACAGATATAACTCGATGCAACACTTTCAAATATATACGAAATAACTCTCCAGAGCATATGACAACTTGGTGAGACCAAGGAAGTTCGTGGAAGGAGACCTCGTATTGAAAGCGGCAGTAAAACACATCAGGGGACTTCCTCTACCAAAGTTCGCAGCCAACTGGGAGGGACCTTACGTTGTGAAGGAAGCGCATGACTCAGGTTATTGCTTAATTTAGAAAATAGAAGAAGACAAGCCGTTTAAGATTAACAATAAGTGGCTAAAGGTTTATCATGTGTAAAATAACCAAGTTTGAGCTGATGTTATATCGTTATAAATATGCAAGTTTTGGGTGACATTTTTCTTAGAATAAAGAATTACAGAAACACAAAGCTCTATAGCACACAACAACAGTCACAACACATGAAGGGATTGAAAAGTATGCGTTCTTCATTCATAAACAATATAGTATTACAAAATTTCCTTTGGAAGCTATTGCCCAAGAATTACATAGAGAAAAAGAAATAAAAGATCTGTACACAAGAGGTAACTACCCTAAAAGAAAAGATAAATCCGAGGAAGAGAAAAAATCTCCAGGAAGGCCCGAAGAAGCTGCTGTGAAGGAACGTTGGGCGTTAATGGAAACCTCTAGCCTCGTTTGCACTTGCGTACGTTCGATCAGGAGTCTCTCACACTTCAGTTTGGCCAGGGACAAAGCTTCTTCGGCATCCTTCACCTCTTGTTCCACCGCTTCCAAAAGAGGGGCCAATACGACCAACCTAGCCTCCTCAGCTTGCTGATCCTCTTGGTGCTTGCGCAATACCTCCCTCTGGCTGATCAGTTGCTGGTTTTTCAAGATCTTCAGATACGCAGCAAGCCAGTCAAAACGGAAACCATCACGTCCCAACTCCTTCAGGAAACCTAGAAATTGGTTGAGAAGTGATCTGGTAACACTGGCAGTGGGGGTACTCACAATTTCAGCAACAACGATCGCCATGCCTTGCAGTCTGAGACTCATCACATGAGTATTTGAACGTAGGCAATCCGATGTGAAGGTCTCAGGATGGAGATCCACTAGTTGTTCAATCACCAGGCGATGGTTGACGGGCATTTGAGGAGACTACTGAAGCACCATGAGGCAGAACAAGTGAGGAGCTAGGTTGGGAAGAGGCAATTCACACCCAGATTCGCTCTCGGCTGCAGCACCAGTCGTAGAACCTTGATCATCATGAATAGAATTTTCCGAAGCATCAGGTTCTCGGAAGGGCGAGCCTACAGGTGAGAGGACTGGGGGCGAATCTTCCCGAGCAACCTGAAAAGAAAAGGCCAAATTTAACAAGTGTTTTCGTTGTTAAGTCACCATTATAAGGTGGAGTTTGTGATAATAAAACTTAACAAGTGTTTTCGTTGTTAAGTCACCGTTATAAGGTGGAGTTTGTGAAAAAAACTTAACAAGTGTTTTCGTTGTTAAGTCACCGTTATAAGGTGGAGTTTGTGATAATAAAACTTAACAAGTGTTTTCGTTGTTAAGTCACCATTATAAGGTGGAGTTTGTGAAAAAAACTTAACAAGTGTTTTCGTTGTTAAGTCACCGTTATAAGGTGGAGTTTGTGAAAAAACTTAACAAGCGTTTTCGTTGTTAAGACACCATTATAAGGTGCAGTTTGTGAAAAAAAAAATTAACAAGTGTTTGCGTTGTTAAGTCACCATTATAAGGTGGAGTTTGTGAAAAAACTTAACAAGTGTTTTCGTTGTTAAGTCACCGTTACAAGGAGGAGCTTGAGAACAATCTTACATAAAATGATAAGATGGAGATAATGGAAAACCTTAACGAAAGATAGCAAGGAAAATATACCTCAGTCACAACGGGAGCAGTTGAGGCAGCCACAGGGACAGGAATCGTTGGGGGAGCGATTATTGCCTCAGATGGCATAACAGGGTCCCTTGGCGCAGAAGCCTCCACGCTTGTCCAAATATGATCACCCGTATAGGGCACAAGGGCCAGCATATTGGGATCATCATGAGAAGACACGGGGCCCTCAAACAAAGCCACGTCAGGAGGAGGTGTAAACACACCAACCTGGGCCCTCACTACGGGAGTTGGTGCAAGATCAGGAGACAGCTGTGCACAAAGCCAAGTGTTAGAGAAGAAGAATGGGCACTGAAATTATGAAGAAATATCTTGACGTGTTACTTACCTCGGTTAGGGTGCTAAACAAAGGAATGACAGGCGGGGGCCTTAGCAGAACTGTTGGAAGAAGAATGCTCGCCAACAACGAGGACACTTCCACCTGGGATACCCAACACATATCACAATTCAGTAAGCCAAATACGAAAAGAGTATGACCGAAAGGACTACAACAAACAAATTATAGATCACATCATACCTCGGGCTCATTCTCTACCACAAGTACAATGGGCAGAGGAACCTCAGGTGAGGCCTGTGACTCAGAGGGGACAAAGGAGGTTATCTCGGGATGTGCCACTTCGGGCAAGATTACCACTTCCGACGAGGAATCACTCGCACGATCAACGTCATCACATCCCACAAAAGCTTCCCTCGCACGTTGGCTGGCTCCACAGCGAGAATACGTGAGCCCCGTCATGGGGGAACGAGGAGGAGTTACATCGGTATGAGGTGCACTGAAGCGTCCCCACACAAAACGGCTCACGGGAGGACTGGAAGGGTCTGGGTTTTCTATTTCAACCCCCTGCAAAACAGTTGTCAAAGAAAGGGGGGGAGGGATAAGTATACACACAAGCAAAGACAGTCATCCTCAAGAAAAAAGGAGATAATAATTAAGTCAACCATACATACCTCCGATTCAGAAGAAGAACGAGAGGGCACAACCACGGGCGAAGTGGGAGGAGTGGCAGCAATTGAGGGGGCAGGGGTGGATTGCACCTCAGGGGTCAGGTGTACTTCAGGAGTCCATTTCTTCTGGGACTTGGTGCCCAGAGTCTTCTTCCTCGAGCTAGCTGCACCAATGCTGACCCCTTGAGGAACCCTGGAACTTTTCCTCTTTTTGGCCGTTGGCTCTGAAGGACCCACCACCACAGTGGGGAAAGCAACGGAGGAAGGGACAACGACTGCATGCCGTTGATACTCCGCATTTATTCGGTCCAGTTCTGCCTGGGCCTCCCTCCTCACACGCTCAGCCATCTCAACGGGCATGGGAGGAGGAACGGAGGCTATGGGAAGAGCTTCCACGGGAGTTTGGGGCCTCGACTTCGATTTCGATGTCCCACTCTTGGCCGTCCTTGCTTTCTTAGCAAGAGGTTGAGAAGCTCCCTCATCGGTAGTAGCTGCAGCAGAGGGGGCAGCCTTCTTTGCAGCAGCAGTTTTTGACTTAGGCGTGGCAACTGGGACCATGGGACAAAGTGGGGGCAGCTCGTTGGGAGGTGCTTTGTGGGTTGAACTCAGAGGGAACTCTATCCCAAGCACAGAGTTGCCCTTTAGCCCCAACTCTAGGGCAGAAAATGAGCAAACAGGAGGGTACACCGGCTCTTGCTCGATGAACTTAGCAATTTCAGCTAGTTGTCTTGGCCAATATTTGGTGGCAAAAAGAGGGGTCACATCCCCACGCCTAGTAATACTAGGAACGGTGACACGACCAGCCATTGCTGAGGATATCCCCCACGCAGCAGTTGAAGAAAACAACGAACATGCCTCGCCAAAGGAGACTTTGGGGTTTGATGATTGGAAAACTGGACGTGGCACCCCCTGGTCAAACCCAAACTGACGGCTGCATCGGTTGGGGTTGTAATGCTCGCTCGAGTATCCCCACTCGGTGTAGGAGGGCAGATATCCAGGAGAAAGAAGAAGAACTACGCCCAGCGAGGGGTCCTCGATGTCAGGAGAGGGATCCCGTATCATTCTGGCATCAAGATGAAAAAATTTACAAGTGTGGAAAAAGGCCTCTTCTTGATAAGGCCTCATAACGAAGCTCTCAAAACGGTCAATCACTGAAATCAACTCCTTTCGGCTTTGCCTCTTATGGTAAATAAAGGACCGAGGAGGCAGAATCGATTCAGCCGAAGGAGGTCTGTTGGGCTTGGCCGCTACGGCAGGAAAGCGGAAGTAAAGAAAGCTAGTCAGAAGCACACTATTGGTAAAATTGGCCAAGTTATAACGACCAATGGAGCGTTCCATGTCGAATAAAGTCCTGTCCAACCAGGTGTACTAGGATCCCAAGGCAATTGCAGCCAGGGGAAGCTTTATGCCTCGAGCTAGGCGAAGGGACAGGTTGATGAGGTCTCTTCGGGGCTGATCGTTAGGCTTGCCCGTCAAAAAGAACCGGGACAAAATCACAAGAATACAAGCAGGAAGCTCCAACGATGTACCTTGACCAGGGGCAGTTGATGAAGAGCTGCCTTCGCTAGAACTCTGGAAGAAATAGTTGATCAGGGGAGAAAAAATAGCTTTGTTGGAGGAGCCAATGCAGCTTCGGCATATGCGATCCAACTCCGAACGATCCGCATTCTCTTGAGCATTAAGAGCTTCATCGGTGTAAGGCTCATGGCCTGTCGCATCGAGGCCCAAGATCTCACACACATCCTCCAGAGTTATGGTAAACTCACCCCAGGCAGCAATGAACGTATGAGTATCCACGTTCCATCGAGAGATCAAGACAGGAAGGGCAGCATTGTTCTTTGAGATGGTGAACTCACCAAACCATTTAGCCCGTTGCAGCCCAATCTTGGTAAGAATATCAGCATAGGAACTCTTCATGTGAGAGTTCCAGGCAGCAAAGTGGGCGGGGGATCCCCCGGGTGCTTCGAAATCAATATGGGACCATGGAAAGTCCCCTCGCTCTAAGCGAAATCTCAGAGTTCCTTCTGGGGGCAAAAATCCCCACTTAGACACCTCTTCGTCTTCATCACCCAGCAAGAGGGCGTCAAACTTGGAGGAAAAGCAAACAGCCTTACAGGCAACAGCAAAGCCATCACCCTCCCCAAAAATGGGAGAGCGACGGTAAAATCTCAGCTATTCTTGGCGAGCAGCACCCTGGGCGGAGGCAGCAGTGGTGGTGGCAGATGGAACACTGGTGGTAGAAATGGCGGGGTTGCTTGAAGACGCCATGGAAGAAATGGTGCTTGAAGCCGTAACAAAGAAAGCTTCGAGAGAAAAGAGATTGAAGGAAACAATGGAGACAGACGATCACAAGTAGTGTTATAGTTCTCTGCAACAATGGCGTATCTCTCTCTCTCTCTCTTTATAAGAACAGAAGCGATAGTCTGAGGAAAGAAGATAGCAATGAAGTAAGGAAATAAGTGAAGAAGAAAGAAGAAGTATAAACAGACCCTTTAGGCCCACGTGGTTAAGGTTCAAAGTATTTTGAAAAATGGCTGTTGAGACTTTCGAGTTTGGCGTTTAGATTTTCCCACCCTCGCACGTGCACGGTCGCCTGTAATCATTTCACAAGAACACGTGTCACTTCGGGAAGTGCTATGACAGTTGAAAAGACAGCGCACGTCACTAATGAAATGATGCATAGAGAACAGGAAGCGTTGCCTTCCTCAGCAAGTTTGAGTTTTGGCGCCAATCTCCTTGTCAGACCTATCCAACGGAGCCACAACGAAGAAGATGTTGCAACGGTTACACAAAGAAAAATCCATCAAGATGAGTAATTTCGTGCAGACATTTCTTGTCCCAATAAATCTCTCCACGAGGGGGAAAATGTAGAGGGGGCTTGAAGCTCAGCGTGGCAACTCAAGCGTAACATCTTGGTTAGGCAGCTCAGCGTGGCAACTCAAGCGTAACATCTTGGTTAGGCAGCTCAGCGTGGCAACTCAAGCGTGACATCTTGGTGGGAGAGCTCAGCGTGGCAACTCTGGCGTGACATCTTGGTTAGGCAGCTCAGCGTGGCAACTCAAGCGTGACATCTTGGTGAGGCAGATCAGCGTGGCAACTCAAGCGTGACATCTTGGTTAGGCAGCTCAGCGTGGCAACTCAAGCATGACATCTTGGTGGGAGAGCTCAGCGTGGCAACTCTGGCGTGACATCTTGCTGAGGCAGCTCAGCGTGGCAACTCAAGCGTGACATCTTGGTGAGGCAGCTCAGCGTGGCAGCTTGGGGAGGCAGCTCAGCGTGGCAACTCATATTTTAGCTTGTTGTTTTAATCACATCGTACTTTCATTATTGATTTCTGCAAGCTTTAACGATTGTAATGACGTAACGATAATAACTAAAGGGTTTTTATGAGGTCAAACGGTACTTGCGAGAGACCAGGCTTGGCAGGGCCTGGGAGAGCTTTCATGCTCTATCGAATGACCTCACTGTGGGAACTTTAGAGGGACCTGGTTTGGAGGATTGAGAAGTAAGGCACCGTTGGGGCTTGTCCTGACCATCTTATATACACCTGGTAAAACACCGAAGGACCCTGACCGTGGAACCTCAAGTGGAGCAGCTTGGAGTTCCATCGGGCATTGAGTTATGGACCAAACGACCCTCTACTTAATGTCACATCTACTGTGGGTGATGTCACTAGCCATCTAAACGTTGTCAGACATGCACTTGAGTAAACCACTGTGGTATTTTGGGCTGTCAGGCAGTTGGTGAGCCACCTCTGCGACAACAACCCCCTGACACATAGTGGACAGGCAAAAGGCATGTCTTGGCATTTAATGTTTAATGACGTGGAGACAACTAGTGCATCAGGCATTTAATGTTGTGACATAAAGTATGAGGGATGTCTTTCATAGTATTAAATGACTGAGTTGCCTTGGGGGTGGTATGGGGGGGCTATTTAAGGACCCCAACCACCTTTGAGGAGGAGGATCCTGTTTTTTGGAGAAGTAAAAAAAGAGTTATTGCAAACTAGAGAGCTCATTGACTCACCACTGTCATTTATTACGAAGCTTTTAATATTTGACAGAGATTCTTGAGGGTGTTTGGTGTTTTTCTACCTGCCTATCAGGGTGTATCTAGGGTGCTTACTTCTCCCTCCCTCTAGCTAAGCCACTTCTAAAGGTCCATTGGCATGACCTGAGTTATACACGAGGGATTTGAGAGTTTAAACTGAGCTCATCTTCATTGAGTTCGTGTGTGCAGATCCTATAATTAGTCCAGGGTTTTGGCTAATTGAACTTGTGATTACCATACTCAATAGGGGTTACGCCTCCATATATATATAATCTAAAGTACCCTCTTACACCCTCTAATTGAGTTACTTATGAGTTCATTGTTATCCTTTGAATCATACACGAGAGATTTGCGAGTTTAACCAGGTTTATCTTCACTAAATTGTGTATGTGCGTCCTGTAGTTAATCAATAGTTTGCTAGGTAAGTTATCATTACTATACTCAAAAAGGGGTTACGCCTCCATCTAATCTAAACTACCCTCTTACATTTGTCGACTCTGCTGGGGATGCATTTTTTTAAGCAAGGAGTATGGCGCAGGATAACGTTAGTCAAAGGCTTAAATTTGATGACATTCAACACAATGAAGAACAATCGGTGAGAGAGCTAGAGGCTTTAAGGGATGGGGTTCCTCGGATAGAGGTACCTCCAGTCCAAGGGGCAACAGGCATTCCAGGTGTGACACAAGATGACACGAGTGCTGCATTGGGACCAGCACAAGTGGCACTCCCAATGAATAAGTTTTACGAGTTTTTGCAAACTCCGGTAGCTTTAACGGTGTTGGGAGGATTTGAATCCAATTCCTTCGTAACACCAGGAGCAGCCCCAATGGCCCCACCAAGTACAGACGTAATAGGAACAGTCCTAGCAAGTGTACCCTCCGTTGTGAATCCGTTAGTGGGGGCCTCGAGAGTATCAATGGCTCAAACTATGATGGCCGCTCCAGTTGCAACGGGCACTCAACCTATGGTCCCAGTGGCATCACTCATGGAGGAAATGAAAAGAGATACATAAAGAGATGCTGAAGTTCATACAAGCTTCCTCGCAATCTGTGAGCGAGGTAGCTTCGGTCTATGACGACTTTCGAACACTTTACCCCCAGGAATACAATGATGAGCCTTATCCAAAAGATTATATCCCTCCTATCTTTGAAAAATATACAGGAAAAGGTAGAAACTCGAAGGATCACATTAAATGCTTCATTGAACACTTGGGGGCGCATTATAATAACAAGAAGCTCAGGTTGAGGGAGTTTTCTAAATCCTTAATCGATAAAGCATATACCTGGTATTCTCATTTAGCACCCAAGAGCATTTCTACAAGGGAGGAGATGCACATTTTGTTCGTCCAGAAGTTCTTTCTGGCGGAAGATGAGTTTACTTTGAGTCCTTTGATGTGAGAGAAGAGGCTAAAGAATCCAAGTTATTGCAGATCTGTGCGGAGGGGAAGCTTCCTGAGTACATCTATCGGCAGCTTCCTGAGTACATTTGTCATCTCATTAATGAGACGCACGAGGGGACATTTTTGGCGTTCCTAAATGCAATAAGAAATATCTCATTGGTGGTGAAACCAAACCTAGTGGTGGTACCCATGATGTTTAGGAAGCCGATATAACCTGTGGGGGGACGTCTCAGCCTCCACGGGTAGGGTACACCGAGGGAGCAGATGGGGGCAAGGTGCAGAAAAAGGATAACAAGAGAAAATTTGGAAGAGATAGGGAGGACCCACCACCATTGCCTTGCATCATGGAGGAGGCTATCAACTGTTAAAATGCAATGGTCCAAGGAGGAACGATCTATAAACCAAAGGGCATTCCCATTAGGGAACCCGATGCAGCAACAAGGCAGATCCCAAATATTGCCAGATTCATCAAAAGATCTAACATCCGACGGAGAGTTATTTCATGTTAAGGAGAATCATCGATAAGTATGTGAAGGCAGGGACGTTGAAAATTCATCCGTAGAACGTTAACAACAACCCACTCTAAGCACATGAGGCCAATTTGGTGGTGGCGTATGATGAGGAAGTAGAGAGAGGAGAAAGAAAGCCAACTATGAAAAAAGGGAAGTTCGAAGAAGCTTTGGAAGATTGTACTAAGGGAATGGATAACGTAGTATTAGCCTACGATGAGGCAATCACCAAAGGCTTAGAGGATGGATATAGTGTTGAAGGGGAAGAAGCAGACCCAACAATAAAATACTGTGCAGTTTAAAAATCCCTAAAGTTCACCTAGTTCTTCGATCACATAGGGATACCGAAGGAGAGTAGGTTAGAAATAACCCAGGAAATACTTGACATTATGAGGAAGAACGCGGTCCCCTCGCTGAGATGGAGGGGACCCATGGCCAGGTTTGTGAAGAGGTTTCTGTCAGAAGTAAGTTTCAGCGATGCAGATAGGGCTGTGAGATTCCCTCATAATAGGCCATTATATGTGACTGCCAGCATCAACGAAGTTAGTTTTGCAAGGACTCTTATGGATGGGGGAGCTTCCATCAATATTATGCCAATTAACTCTTTCCACGTAGCCAGAATTCTAGAATAAAGGTTGGTCCCCATGCCTTTGGTGATTTCGGGATATGATAACCAATCTTCCAAGTCCATTAGGTAAATGAATGTTGGGATTGTAATGGGAAATCTAAGTTCCCATATAAAGTTACATGTAATAGAGAGTGCAACTTCCTATCATCTGCTAATAGGAAGAGTGTGGATGCACAACCAAGGGATAGTTCCTTCGATTTATCACCAATGCGCCAAGGCAAATATCAAGGGGACATATGTGACCATTAGGGCTACGAAGAGGCCCTTCGCTATCGAGGAAGCTCACTTAGTAGATGCGGCATTTTACATAAAATTGGAGGAGGATGTCTGGGTCCTAACGAGAAGAATGGAGGGACCCTGGATTCCCTCAATTAGAGAAAGGATGGGGCCCTTAAACGAGTAGAATAAGGAGGTTGCAAGAAGAATAAGAGTAATGGCCGAAGAAGCTCACCAGGCGATCCCTCAGTACCAAAACATCTCAAAGCAGCACAAAGACATAATGAGGCCCATAGTGGATCCGATGGAGCATGAGGTCCAACAGCAAAGCATGCTGAGCCAATTTTCAGAAAAAAGAGTGGCTGATGCTTCTAGAGAGAAAAAGAGGAAGGAAGTTACAACTACTAGCAGGGAGTGCAATAAAGTCATTACCAAAGAAGGAAATGTGATATATCGATTATAATGGTATGAACGGGCGGTTGAAGAAGCTGACAATGAGGCTGACCTGATATATAGTGCTTTTTAGGGGATCAACGGGGGCAATGTATGGTGATCGATAACTCCAATATACAAGATTTCACGGAAGATGTTGGAGAAGAACCAGATTGAATAGCAGATCAACCGAAGCCACAGGCATAAGAGTTGAAGCAGTTGAACCTGACAAAAGAAGGGGAGGATCCAAGGCTTATTTTCATCTTGAAAGATCCCAGTGAGGACAAACGAGAGGCTTTGGTTGAGTTAATTCGGGAGTTCATAGACATTTTTGAATGGAAATACACAGAGATGGAAGGGCTGGATGAGGGAGTCAGCTGCCACAAGTTGAACGTGATGCCTTCATCCATTCTGGTGAAACAAGCAACGAGAACGTAAAAGCCTGAGATGGATTTAAAGATAAAGGAAGAGATCCAACACTTATTGGAATTAGGGTTCATCAAATCGATACAGCACCAGCTTTGGCTGTCTAGCATTGTCCCCATGGGAAATAAAGACAAAAACCAAATAAGGATTTATGTGGAGTTCAGAGATTTGAATTGAGCTTTCCCCAAGGATGAGTTCCCTCTACCCTCCATTGACATATTGATAGATGCAACGAATGGTCATGAGATGAATAGATTCATGGATGGGTATATAGGGTACAACTAGATCAAGATGAACCCCTCGGATTTCGAGAAAATGGCATTTAGAACCCCATTGGGCAATTTCATGTACAGAGTAATGCCGTTTGGACTCAAGAACACTGGGGCTACTTACCAGAGAACAATGATGGCCATTTTACATGACTTCTTTCATAAATTCATGGAATTCTATGTGGATGATTTGGTCATCAAATCAAAGAATGAGGAATCCCATTTGAGTGATTTGAGGAGGTTGTTTACCCGATGCAGGAAATATAAATTAAAGATGAACCCACTTAAGAGAATCTTCAATGTAATAAGTGGAAAATTTCTAGGTTTTATGGTTGATTGGAAAGGGGTGCGGATGGACCAGGACAAGCAGTGAGCGATCTTGGAGATGCCAAGTCCAAGAACGATGAAGGAGTTGAAGAGTTTCCTCGGTTAAGTCTCCTATCTTTAGAGATTTGTGCCTGGATTAGTCTAGATGACAGATTTATTGATGCAACTATTATGAAGGAACACAAAATTCAAGTGGGAGGAGGTTCACCAGGATTCACTCACTGGGCTGAAGAAGCTTCTCGTTTCACCATAAATCATGGTTCCCCCACAGGGAGGAATACCGTTGCAGCTGTATCTCACATTTACCACGAGGTCCATTAGAGCTTTGTTGGCATAAGATATTGATGGGGAAGAATGGTCGGTTTACTACCTCAGCAGAATCATACATGGGCCAGAGGTCAGATATAGTAGCTTGGAAAGGTATTGTTTAGCCTTAGTCTTTGGAGCATAAAAACTTAGACATTATATGATATCTTTTAAAATTCATATTGTAACTAGATGTGATCCTATTAAGTATTTGTTGGTAAGAACTATATTGGTTAGTAGGGAAGCTAGTTGGTTCCTTATCCTCTCCGAATATGACTTGAAGTGTGTGGTTCCTCACACGATCAAAAGACAAGCGTTCGCCGATCTGTTGGAAATCTTCCCCTCGAGAATGTTTAAGCCACCCAAAGAAAGTATTCCAGGAGATGATTTGTAGGCCAATCACCTAGACACAATGGATGAGGAATGGACGATGCAGTTCGATAGATCTTCGGCGGAAAAGAAAGGAGGAGCAGGGGTTATCGTTTCAAAAGGAATGAAGGAGATTTATCTTTCTTACAAGCTAGATTTCCATTATTCCAACAACGAAGTAGAGTACGAAGAGTTACTTTTGGGGCTGCTGGAAGCCCTTCAAAAGGGTATCCGATCATTTTGCATCAAGGGCGATTCAAACTTAGTGATTCAGCAAGTGAATGGAGAATATACGTTGAAACACCTGAGTCTGGAACCATACAAAACAATCATTCAGAGGCTTCTTAGTCAGTTCCAATGGACCAAGATCAAGAGACATCACTGAACGATGAACCTCCACCCAGACGCTTATGCCACCATTACTCAAAAGATGGTCATGAGTAGTGATACAACTATAGTCATGATTCAACGAAGAACAGCTCCCTCGGTAGTTCAGGCAATCCTGTCGATAGAGGAGGATGCAGACTAGAGGGGAGAGATTAAAAGATAATTGGAATCTAGGGAAGGAGCAATGGAGCTAAGGGAATTAGCCCAATAATTTACAAATCAGGGAAACCTTTACTTCAGAAACGCAGGAGGATGGTTATAAAGGTGCATAAGCCCAGAAGAGGTAGAGCGGAGATTGAAGAAAACACATAAAGAGCACTATGAGATAATAGAGATACCTCTTTATCGAAGAATTCAAAGAGAGGGATATTTTTGGCCTAGAATAAACCAGGAAGTAGCGGAGCTACAACAGAACTGTGACAAATGCCAATTATTCTTCGAAGAAGACGGATGTCATTTCTTGGACGCCCAACCTGATTGGAGGCAACCCTATATTGACTTCATTAAAGATGGAGTTGTCCCACTAAAAAAGATTAATGCGATGAGACTCAAGTGAAGGGCCCCAAGGTTCTACGTTTAGGAGGGGCATCTTTACCGAAGGGGCTACTTCAACACGCTACTGCATTACATCACAAAAAAAGAAGCGGTCGAGGTCCTTAAACTCGCGCACGATCCAGCTCACATAGGAGGGGTCAAGTTGTATGACCAATTAATGACGTTGGGATATTATTGGCCAACAATGGAGAAAGACTTTGCTGAGTTCGTTCAAAATGCAAAGCTTGTCAACTTCATGGAAATATGATCCATGCCCCATCACTAGATCTACACTCCCTGGAAACGCCTTATCCTTTTCGCACTTGGGCATTCGACCTGGTAGGGGCAATACATCCTTCTTCGAGGGGGAAGATATGGATACTAGTAGCAACAGAGTGATTCACATAGTGGGATAAAACGATACCACTAAGAAGGGCAACAACGGAGGTAGTGAGAAACTTCATCAGAGAACACATCATTTGTCGTTTTGGGATTCCAAAGGTTATTCTCTCAGATAATGGAACCCCTTTCATTAATTCAGAGGTAATGATGGTCACAGAAAAGTACTCCATTGTTCATCATACTTCAATGGGTGGCATATCCAAAGGGCAATGGTCAAGTCGAGGCAACTAACAAAACCTTGATTAACATTTTGGCCAAAACGATGAAGGATTTCGTAGGATCGTGGGATGAAAAAATACCAACTGTATTGTGGGCCTATCGAACAACCAAGAGGAAGCCTACAGGGTATACTCCATTCTCCCTTGTTTATAGGGCTGAGGTAATCCTTCCAATGGAGTTAGAAGTTTCCTCTACTCGATATGCCTTGCGAAGTAATATGCTCCCTTAGTGTAGACTTGTGCAGCAGGAAGCATTGGATGAACACAGAGATAATGCGATGCAACACTTTCAAATGTATACGAAACAGCTTTCCAGGTCAAATGATAACTTGGTAAGACTGAGGAAGTTCGTGGAGGGAGACCTCATGTTGAAAGTAGCAACGAAGCACATTAGAGGTTGCCCTTACCCAAGTTTGCAGCAGATTGGGAGGGACCTTTCATTGTAAAAGAAGCTCATGACTCAGGTTATTTCTTAATTTCTAGGATGGAAGAAGATAAACCATTAAAGATTAACAATAAATGGCTGAAAGTCTATCATGCATAAGAAACTATGTTTAGACCACCGATGTATCTAGATGTTGTTACGAATACACAAGTTCTTTTTATGATGAGTATGCAAGTTTTTTTTTATTATAACTCAAGTGGAGATGAAAGAATTATAGAACTTCATAATGTACACAAACAATTGTAACACAAAGAAATGACATGGGAAAACATACATTTTTCTTCATTCAGAAACTTTAGGGCATTACAAAATTGGGAGTTATTGCCCAAGAATTACATAAAACGAAGAAAAGGAAAATATTTACAACAAATCATTGACCTAAGAGGAACCAAAGATCTAGAGTAGAGAAAAAATCTCCAGGAAGGCTCGAAGAAGCTGCCAGGCAAGGCTATTGGGCATTTATAGAAACCTCCAACCTTGTTTGTGCTTGTGTACGCTCAATGAGGAGTCTATCTCACTTCAGCTTGGCTGGACACAGAGCTTTTTTGATATCCCCCACTTCTTTGTCAATAGCTACAAGGAGAGGTGCTAACTCAACCAACTAAGCTTCCTCAGCCCGTTGATTCTCCTGATGTTTTCGGAGAAGTTCCCTCTGGCTATCCAGTCGCTGGCTCTTCAAAGTTTTTGAGTGCATGATGAGCCAGTCAAAATAAAAGCCATCACGACCCAACTCCCTTAGGTAGCCCAGGAATTGGTTGAGGAGGGCTCTGGTAACATTTGAGGTCGAAGTGCTGGCGATTTTAGCCACAATGATAACCATGCCCTGAAGTCTGTAACTCATTATGGAGGTGTTGGAATGCAGGTAATCTATAGTGAACGTTTCAGGATGGT
The DNA here is from genome assembly GCA_949130495.1 of Sambucus nigra. NCBI lineage: Eukaryota > Viridiplantae > Streptophyta > Magnoliopsida > Dipsacales > Adoxaceae > Sambucus > Sambucus nigra. Next base: position 314,312,988 of record OX422215.1, on the reverse strand, counting down.
GGCTTGCAAGCTGCTCAACTACCAAGCGATGGTTGGCAGGCATCTGAGGAGAACGCTGAAGCACCATCAGGCAGAAGGCATGACGAGGCAAGTCAGGAAGAGGAAGCTCACATCCAGATTCGCTCTCAACAGCAGCACCGGTCGAGGAACCTTGATCATTGTGACTGGAGTCTTCTGAAATAACAGGTCTCGACGTGGTGAAGCGGTAGGTGAAAGAACTGGTGGAGAATCCTTCCGAGCAACCTGAGAACAGTTAGAAGAAATAATGAGTTTATGAAAAATCTTAAAAAGCATTTTCGTTGTTAAGTCACCGATATAGGTGGAGTTTATGAAAAATCTTAACAAGCATTTTCGTTGTTAAGTCACTGATATAGGTGGAGTTTATGAAAAATCTTAACAAGTGTTTTCGTTGTTAAGTCACTGCTATAGGTGGAGTTTATGAAAAAAGTTTAACAAGCATTTTCGTTGTTAAGTCACCGATATAGGTGGAGTTTATGGAAAAATCTGAACAAGCATTTTCGTTGTTAAGTCACCGATATAGGTGGAGTTTATGGAAAAATCTTAACAAGTTCTTTCATTGTTAAGTCACCAATATAGGTGAAGTTTATGAAAACTCTCAACAAGTGTTTTCATTGTTAAGTCACCAATATAGGTGGAGTTGGTTAAAAATCTTCAACAAGTGTTTTCAGTGATAAGTCACCGTCATAGGGGAAGTTTGAAAGGTTGAGAAATACAGAGAAATTAGCGAAGTACCTCAGCAGTTGCAGGAGAGAGAATTGGAGTCACTGAGGAGGCCATAACGGCAGGAACCGTTGGGGGCAGAATTACTTCCTCAGAAGCCTCAACGGTGCCCTTATCTAAAAAACCCTCAACGGTCGGCAACGCTCCCTCACCAACAAAAGGTACCAAGGCCAGCATAAGATCATCACTCAAAGAAAAAGATAGACCTCCAACCGATACCTCAGCATGGGTAGGAACCGAAGAACCATCAGGGTAGAAGCATCGACCATGGCCTTGGAAAGAGGAAGACCACTAAGAAAAAAGGGCGGGCTAAGACTTGGTAAAAATTGCAAACATGAAGCCACGAGTTAGACACAGGGAGAAACTACGGGAAAAAGGGAGAAATTCATCTAAGTGTTACTTACCCCCGTTATGGAACCAAAAAGGGGAACCGCAACTATGGGTCTCACCAGTATGGTGGGAAGAAGAAGGTCAGCTAACAAAGATGCCATTTTAACCTAATTCATCCCAACATTTTAAAATTCAGCATGATAAAAAAAGGGATGGAAAAAGGAAAAGATGTGAGCCTTGACAAGTAAAAGATTATATGTTACCTCGGGAGCACTTTTCGTAACCGGAACAAGGGGTAGAGTAGCCTCGTGCTGCGATGATAATTCAGAAGGGGTAGGGGGAGTTATTTCTTGTCAAGAAGAGATGCCCCGAGATTCAACGGAACCTCCCCCCATAGCAGCGTCCTTCATGCGCAGAGACATCGAACGATGGGAGTAAGTAAGACCGATCATGGGGGAGCGGGGAGGAGACATATCGGCCTGAGAGGAACCGAAATGTCCCCCCACTAAAGGGCTCACGGGGGGCTGGGTCTTTCTTCTTCAACTCCCTGCACCAAAGCCAATAAGAGTTAAACAGATGCAGCTTGCCTTAAGAAAATGTGAATAAAGAACTGCAAAAACATGCACACATACCTTAGATCCGGAAGGAGAATAAGAAGATATAACCACCGGTGAAGGAGGAGAGGAGGAAGTAACAGAAGGAGCTGGGGAGGGATGTATCTCGGGAGTCTGTTTCTTCTGGTACATGGTACCCAGACTCTTTTTCCTCATACCCGAATCACCAACACCCCGAGGAACCTTCGAACTCTTTCTACTATTTGCCATCGTCTTAGTGGGATCAACCAGAATCGTGGGGAATGCATTCGATGGAGGAACAACAAGGGCGTGTCGCTGAAACTCAGCATTTATTCGTTCTACCTCATCCTGAACTTACCTTCTCAACTCCTCCTCCATTTCTGCAGACATAGGAGGAGGAACAAAGGCGATGGGGAATGCCTCCAAAGGGGTTTGTTCTTGCGCTTGAGATTTGGATTTCGAGGACTTGGGTTTTGAGGATATCCCACTCTTGGACTTCCTGGTCTTTTTGGCTAATGGCTAGGAAGGACCTTCACCAGGAGCAACTTTGGCTAAAGGGGCAGGCTGTTTGGTAGTTGCAATGTCCTTGGGCTTAGGCGTGGCAGTGGGGACCATCGGGCAATAAGGGGGTAGCTTGTGGGGAGGATCTTTGACGGTTTTACTCAGAGGGAACTCAACTCCAAGAACGGAGTTTCCCTTGAGACCCAACTCCAAGGTAGAGAAAGAAAGGACTGGGGGATATTGGGGGGGGGGGGGACTCTGTATAAACTCACGAATCCAGGTCAGTTGCACCAGACGGAACTTTGTGGCATAAGAGGTAGATACATACCGCTTCCTAGTGGCACTGGGAAGGGTGACTCGCCCATCGATAGTAGAGGTCACACCAAGCATCGCTGTTGTAAGATAGAAGGTGAAATCTTCAGCGAATGTGGCCCTTGTATGGTTTTGTTAAAACACAGGACGAGGGCCCCTGATCAAACCCGAACTGCCTGCTGCATCTATCGAGGTTATAAGGTTCTGAGGTGTATCCCCATTTAGTAAAGGAAGGAAGAAACCCAGGGGTAAACAGAAGCACCACGGCCTGTGAAGGATCTTCTACAACTGAAATATATTTTACCGTTGAAGCTGTAGAAGGAAAAAAATCCCAAGAATGGGCAAAAGTAGATTCACTGTATGGCCTCATTATAAAGGAGTTAAAACGATCAAAAACTCCCATTATCTCCTTTCGACTCTATTTTTTATGGAAACATAAGAGGCGTGGGGGCTTAATATCTTGGCTCACGGGGAAAAGGATGGGCTTAATGACAATGGCAGGAAAACGGGTGTAAAGTAAGCCGGTTAGGATAATGGTGTTGGAAAAATTGGCCAAGTTATAACGACCCAGTGACCATACCATGTCGATATGAGCTTTATCCAGCTAGGTATAGAGGGACCCCAAAGCAATGTCGGCCGGAGAAAGGTTGAAACCCCTAGTTAAAAGGATGGAAATATTTATAAGGTACCTCCCGGGCTGGTCGTTGGGTTTCACAATAAGAAAAAGCGTGAAAGCATCACAAGAATGTAGGATGGAAGTTCCAGAGATGTACCTCTACCTTGGCCCATTGCAGCAGTGACATCCTTCGGAGTCGGAGCTTCGAAAAAATAACTGATGAGGGGAGTAAAAGTGGCCTTGTTTGAAGACCCAGTGCAACTACGGCAGATTCGATCAAGCTCAGATCGATCAGCAGTCTCTTCGGCATCTATGGCCTCATCGTGGTATGAAAACTCACCCGTGGGCTCAAATCCATGTAGCTCGCAGACATCCTCCAACGTGATGGTGAACTCTCCCCCACGCAGTAAAGAATGTGTGAGTTGTAATGTTCTATATGGAAACTAGTACTTGGAGCACAGTGTTATGCTTAGAAAGTGTGAAATCCCCAAACCAATAGGCTCGATGAAGACCAACCTTCGTAAGAGCAGTAGCATGAGAGCTCTGCATATGTGTGTACCAGGCAGTGAAATGGGTTGGCAACACCCTAGGTGGCTCGAAATCGATCTGAGAATAGGGGAAGTCACCATGGTCCAATCGAAAGCGCAATGTCCCCTCTGGGGGAAGGTAGCCCCACTTCGATGAATCCTCATCTTCATCACCCAACGGTTAAGGGTCATACTTGGCTGAGAAAAGACATGTCTTACATGCATCAGAGAACTTATCATCTTCACCAAAGATGGGAGACCGGCGATAGAAGATTAGTTTCTCTTGACGAGCAGCATTCAGGGTAGTGGTGCTAGGGGTAACAGCACCGCCAGAGGTGGCAGTAGGGGAGCTTAGCTAAGCAGCGGTGGTGGTAACCTTTAAGGCACTTCAAGAAGCCATAGTAAGCAGGTGATGAACGTAATCGCTTGATAAAAGAAGGGATAGGAAAAAATAGGGAGGAGTAGAACCACATGTGGTGGCGTAAAAGATGAGACAAGGAAGAAGCTAGGTAACGAGCTGGACAACAATGGGGTTTTCGCACAAAGTTCTCTCTCTAAAGAAGACGGGAGATTGAAAAAGACAAAGGAAAGAGAAGCATTTTGAAAAAAAAGATGTTTTAAACCTTTTAAACCTCTCTATTGAGTTTCCCACCACCACACGTGAAAGGCCGCCTATAATCATTTCAAATGAACAACTGGCACTTCAAAAAGTGTTTTGACAACTGAAAAGACAACGCCACGTCATTTACAAAGTGATGCCTGGCGAATAGAAAGGGGTTGCCCTCTTAAGCAAGTTTGAGTTTTGGGGCTAGAATTTTTGTCAGATATATCCAATAAACTCCCAGCGCAGTAGATGTCCCAACGGTTTAAAAAGCTACGATGTCCCCTCACCACAAGTCCAAACGTTGTTTAAATTGTCATTCAGCTACATCGAGGAGAATTTTCACTTTTTCGAACATGGCGAAACACTACAAGGGAGAATTTCACAAGTCACAATGCTAGGGGTAGTCCTAACGAAAAAAAAAACTCACTACCCACACCTATACTCCACACCAGCACAAATGGGAGAATTCCACTTACTAAGAGTCAAAACGGGTATCTGCAAAAGTCAACAGGTGTATCGGGAGAATTTCAAATAGTTAGGCCAGAATGGTTGATGCTCAGTGAACAGGAAAAAGAAGCGATGTCCCCTCGCCAAAGCGCCAATAAGCCGCAACGCTTCGACTCAAGTACATCAGGGAAAATTTTACTTTTTCCTCCAGGCGATAACTTAGTTGTTGTAACGAAGAGAAAGATGTCAGAATTTTTTTTCAGAGAGGAGGTTCATCGGATTGAGAAGTTTTCATGCAGACATTTCTTGTTCCCATAATAAATCCATCCACTAAGGGAAAAATGTAGAGGGGTCTTGAAGGTAATCATGAGATTAAGGATAATTCCCCTATTTACAACAGTATCTGGGGTTAAGGCAGCGTGGCAACTCAGCGTGGCATCTCAGCAAATAAGCTTAGCGTGGCAACTCATATTTTAGCTTGTTGTGTTACTTAGCCATATTATATCTTTTGTTCGTACTGATTATGAGCTATAACAATTGTAATTATGTAACGAGAATAATGATTATGTGTGAGGTCGAACGGTACTCGTGAGAGACCAGGCTTGGCAGGGCCTGAGAGAGCTTTCATGCTCTATCAAACGACCTCGCCGTGGGAACTTTGGAGGGACTTGGTTTGGAGGATTGATAAGTGAGGCACCATTGGGGCTTGTCCTGACCATCTTAGATACACCTGGTAAAATACCGAAGGAACTTGACCGTGGAACCTCGGGGGGAGCAACTTTGAGTTCCATCGGGCGTTGAGCTGTGAGCCAAACAACCCTCTACTTAATGTCACATCCACTTTATCTAATGTCACTAACCAGCTAGGCAATGTCAAGCCTACACTTGAGTAACTCACCATGGTATTTGGGGCTGTCAGATACTTAGTGAGCCACATCTGTGACTACAGCCTCCTGACACACAGTGGCTGGGCAAAAGGCATGTCTTGGCATTTAATGTTTATAACGTCGAGACAACTAGTGCATCAGGTATTTAATGTTTGTGACATAAAGTATGAGGGATGTCTTTCATAAGCATTAATGGCGGATTTTCCTCGGGGGTGGTGTGGGAGGCTTTTTAAGGACCCCAAACACGTCTGAGGAGAGGATGATCTTTTTGAGAGTTAAGAAGTTATTACTAGAGATAATATACATCAAAGAGAGAGAGTTATTACAAACTCGAGAGTTTACTCACCCACCATTGTCATTTATTACGAAGCTTTTAATACTTGACAGATATCTCTAAGGGTGTTGGGTGTGTTTGGCGCCTGCCAAGGTGTATCTCCCTCTAACTGAGTTACTTTTGAGTTCATTGTTATCCTTTGAATCATACATGAGAGATTTGCGAGTTTAATCAGGTTTATCTTCAATAACTTGTGTCTGCGTGTCCTATAGTTAATCAATAGTTTGCTAGTTAACTTGTCATTACTGTACTCAAAAAGGGGTTACGCCTCCATCTAATCTAAACTACCTCCTTACAAGGATAAACCCCACCCTTGTGTCGCATGCGAAATACGTGAACTTTGATGCTGGCTATATGGGCATCTCAGGCTAAAACTTGAGACTCGAGTCCTATTTTCCTATTCTCATATTTTCATCTTTTTTTATTTCATCCATATATTATTCATATATATCATACTTGTGTCTTATCTAACATATATTATTATTTCATCATAACGATCGATATCTCGATAAACGCACACATCATATTTTTTCAAATTATTATTTTGGGAACATTCGTATGGATGACCTCACTCTATCTTTTCAATGATGTGAGTCGAGGAATTACGATCTCCACTTATATATGTACACACACTCCATAGAGAAATTAAGGAAAATAATAAAATAAGCGCATGAGAGAACGAAAGGGCGGGATGGGTGCCTAACACCTTCCAATTTCATAACTTAGCCCCTGAACCTCTGATCTATTGGTTTCGCAAGCATCAACTTGTCTTTGATGCCGCTCTCTCGAGGCGGAAACATGTTCGTTTGCATGTTTTGTGCAAAATAGGCTGACGACTCTATCTCCTTACATCACTCAAAAGAAACAACGACTGAAGCATGCCTGAATATAGCGAGGGGCATGGGGAATTTATCTTTCCCTAACTCATTTTCCCTTCGAAAGCACCCTAAGAATGGGGGAAGATCTCTGGATGGCTACAATGCCTCCTCAATTATGGTAGATATCATCAGGACGCTAACAAGAAAGACTGTGAGACCCTTCGTACGCTTCCTACTTAGTACATTATCTGTGACAAGGCACTCTTCAGGATAAATTTTGACGGAACCCATATGCATTTCATAGTAGGGGTTGAGGTCGAAAACTTGATGCAAAAAATCAACAACGGAGAATGCGGACCTCACATGAACGCTCATATTCTTGCCAAGAAAATCACCCATCAAGGATATTACATGGCTACCATGGTCCAAGACTGCGTTGCTTATGTAAGAAGATGCCTCAAGTGCCAAGAGTTTGCCAATCTTTCTGCACTTGCATCCTTGAGAGTTGTATAAAATGACTTTGACTTGACGCTTCTCAACTTGAGTCATAAATATTATTAGGAAAGTCACTCCTAAGGCATTAAACCGATATGATTTCTTCTTGTGACCATTAATTACTTCACAAATGGTTTGAAGCCGAGTCATACATTGTGTTGTATGCAAAGAATGTAGCCAAATTCATCAGAAAAAAAAAATCATCTGCCACTATAGAGTTCCCCATGAAATGGTATCAGATAATGGGATCCATTTTGATGTGGAAGTCATATAGTTATTCGATGATTATGGAAGTCAAAGGATCAAGTCCTCTCCCTGCCAACCGTAAACCAACTGGGTTGTCAAAGCCACCAACAAAAGCCTCAAGTACATAATCAACAAAATGACCAAACGTTGTAGAGATTGGGCGAATCGAATCCCATATGCTCTTTAGGGCTATTGTACCTCGATCAGAACAGTCACTGAGGCTACCCCTTACTTCCTAGTATATGGCTTAGAGGCAGTCCTACCTGTCAAACTCGTAAAATGCTCCCTGTGAGTCATGCTCGAAAGTTAGGTCAACAAGGTAGATTGGCAACAAAGTTGCTACGACTTACTCAAACTCTTGGATGAAGAAAGGTTAAAAGCCCTATATCATATACAAGGTTGCCATCAATATATTGCGCGATCATTCAACAAAAAGGTTAAAGAATGAGGTGTGCATAAGGGAGATCTCACCCTCAAAGAAATTACAAAACCATTTGGGATCCGAGAGGGAAATTCAAGCCTAACTGCAGTGCATCGTACAACTTAGAAAATTCTATCAAGTGGCTCTGTTATGCTCACAGATCTCGATCGGGAAGAGATGGCACGTCCAGTTAATTTGGATCTCTTTAATAAATTCTTCCCCTAGTCCAACTCTCGTCACGCTACGAGTCTTCTGACCTCCTTTATATTTTAAGAAAAACATCTCCCCTCTCTTCTCTAAACTATCTGGGACCTGATCCTCTCAGAAATGCCTTTCCAAAGAAAAACTCACAATTTTCAAATCCCCACAAAAGGACGTATGCATCTCACAAAACACTTTGGTCACTGTCCTTTATTTTTAACAAAGTGATATTCATTTCTCCCATCGAGAACATTAGTCTCTCTCATCATTTAAACAAATAAAATGATTATGTATTCCTTAGTAATCGGTATAGATAACTAAAAAAAAGATATTCTTCAAAGGCACAAAAAAATATATAAAATACATCATCCCATTCTTTTATTTAATACGAAACAAAGCGATTACATAATGTCTCAACGACAAGAACAAAAAAACAACAAGAACACCATAACTTGTCTTACACACAAACATACATATTGCCAAACTTGCCCCCATATTCCCACAAAACCCACTTCAACTGCTAGACGAACCCGCCTCATCATCATTATCAGTCCCCGAAGGAACCCAAAGGTTCTAATGCAGACTACACTTCCATATTTGCTCCATGCGATGACATACCTTGATCAGTTTGGATGAAATCATAACGACCTCCTCTAAAGCGTCAAACATCACAAGAGACCTCTGTCCCGTTTCCTTAGCATAGAACTTTATAACCAAATTCTTCCATAGCCATTTCAAGTAGTCCCCTGGTATAAACTCAGGTTCCCCAATGGATTGGGATAAACGTGTAGACGGTCGACGACACTTCCACAAAAGGTCCCAAAATTATTTTAAGAGATTAAGTCAAATCCTCTACAAGCAAAAAGTTGTCTACCCAAGGAGGAACAATCTTCTCCCATGAAGAATTCATCAAGCAAAATAGAAGGACTTCTGATGAAGGCCTACTAATAGAACCTAATGGTAGTCACCCAGATGCATAACAGGATGCAGGTTGCCCCACCATGGTACTGACCAATAAAGATTTCTAGCCCCATGCTCCATAAGAAAACTCACCTAGTTCTCCACGGATGGGCCACACCTACAAAAGGTTCATGTAATGAAGTTAGGAACACCCATCAGAGGATACTTAGGGGGATTCGACAACTACATAAAAATCATCATGGGACTACCTTGTAAAATGTTAGACCAACCATTCTTCCAATCGTCCAAGCTGTTTAGAGTCTCCGCCAAAATGACCTTAGAATAATTACGATGATGAGACATCCACAACACAATCGTGGCCACCTGATGGTCCGCTATCATATTACCATTTACTAAAATAATCCTAGAAAGTCAATCCCAGAGATACAATAATAGCTAAACCCTTAGCGGTATAGTCTATCTGACACACCGAATTTAGCACCTCTGAAAGGACAACACTTACTCCATGCACCAGTGGTTGGTCAATAGAAGGAGAAATGTGAAGTAACTCGACTAATAACGCCCGAGGGGAATGTCACATGTCCGACATTGCCTCAGCAACACTAGGGTTAACACCCAATATAGCAATAAACTCCTCGTAGGTGGAACACACTTCTTCTAGGCCAAAGTGAAACATATGGTCCTCAAGGTACCATAACCGTAGTTCCGCTTCCATGAGCTTCCAATCCATGGAATGGTTACACCATAAGGTGACCCAACACAAGTTAAAGGCCTCATAGTTAATGTCGTACAGTCACATGGCCTCCAAACCCTCAAGGTTGCTATGAATGCTTCGGTCATGGGAACCTCTATCTCCAAGGAGTAAAAAATTTTGGCGAATAGAAAGAAAGAAAGAAAGAAGGTGAAGTTTGGTTTGAAATTCAATCCCAAAGTCTCCCTTTTTATACTCAAAACCACTCACAAAAGACAAAGAGACCAACATGCTGTTATAACGACTGTTCCCAAGTACACCCAAGTGCAGAAGGCGTATACTAATGTCTATAAAAGTAATTTGTATATGACCATCATGCCGATAGGTAGTCCAAAAGGAATGCCGATCGGTATCTTCCTATTTTTGGAAATTTTCTACCTTCCCTTTTTGTACATAATTCCAATAAACCCTTATTTGTCAAAATAACCTGTTTGCAAATATTTTTCCTTGAGTTTCTTTCTAAAGAAAGAACTTCCGAAAAGTAATACGTAATTTAAACTTCTTTCTTACTGATGCAAGAAAGAAACCTCAGTGGAAAATTAAAGTGCATGTAGACTAGGCCATTTATTCCAAGATAAATCTTGAAAATGAAAAATGCATCTTGTATATATTCGTCATTATTCTTACATTTTTTTTTGGTACAAAAAGAGAAAAGAGGAAAATAACAAAAAAGATCAAAATATGGCGGGACGCAACCCAGACTTTCCATAATCCTGTCAAATAAAGACTATTGCCTCAAGAACCTTAGCGACCGCGCTTCCCCCGACGATGAGATTTAGATCCCCCCACTCCCATAACCGAAGCTTTCCTCAGAAGTGGCTGATGGCAACATACAATACCAGGTCTCCTTCATCACATGATTAGACACCGAAGCCATCCAGTGTCTAATGTCCCATAGCCATGATGTCGATACATGAACCGTCTGTGAAAGGACCAGTCCAACAAAAGAGACCAAGTCAGTAATAAAAGAGAAAATAGGGAACAAGATGCGAAAAAGTAAAGTTATACCACCCTTTGAAGAACCTCCTCAAGAAGGAGAATGAAACCATCTATCGTCGCCTCAGGACAATAAGTCACCAAGACGACTTGCCCACCACCTAGCCAAATGTGGTAGGAAGGAGTGAAAAGGTGCTACATGAACATCCTCTGTCGTCGTCGCTCAGCCACCCCCAAACTATGAGCAGAAAATACCGGCACCATATTATCCCTCCATGATCTTACTGCTGGTGGAGGAATACCCTCCACATCGTAAATAGACAATGACATACACCAACTGGTCGTGAAGTCTAGATAATCATATCTCGCTGCCGTGTCTGTTTAGAGCTTGTAGGGTTCGGCCACCATCACCATCACCTTTGCCTCATCTGAAATCTCCTTCACCCACTTCATGAACTGAGAAGGTGTTGATGGTGGAACCTCCACCTCACCCTCCATTGCCTGCCTCACCACTCTCTCTTAACTAGAAGATGCATCAAAACTCATGTGCTAGCAACCTCTGTATCTAGACATGAATGCCCGTAACCCTTGCAGCCTGCGTAGCCAAATGCCAAGGATAAAATGTCACCTGCCCCCAAATAAAAGTTAGTTATTAAAAATCTAAAAAAGGAAAAAAATGCACAAAATCCAAAAAGAAAGGATGAAATCAAACCCAACCTGATCACTCGTCGAGGCGTTCTATACCTCCCTCATGTTCTTCAGACACAAAAACTCTTTCAACTTCCTCCACCGGTATATCCTCATGAAGTTCCTCACCTCACTCACATTTAAGGACACTAACCCAGCATTATGGTCGATCACCTCATAGAACCACATCTGCAGAAATAAACACAAAATGTCAAGAAACAAGAATAAGAAAAATTAGGAAAATAAAGAAAGTTGTATCTAAAGATTACCTCTAGAAGGTATGTCGGACTTGTGAAAGTCTTTCGACGACATTGACTGAAGGCATATAAGGAAGCATGGAGCACCACTAGCATAAAGCTCCCTTAGTTATATAAGTGAATCTAAAAAATGATCCCGAAGAAGGGGAGAAACCAAAAATGGATGACATCACCACTCTTTGCCACCATAAATCCCCTAACAAAAGACAAATGAGTAAATGGGTGTAATACCCCGTATTTTTATGGCTTTATTATTTGTTGAATGTTACTGGATGAGTATAGTAATATATGAGATTTATTTTTATAATATTGTCACGTGTGAATAAAATGACAATTACGGAAATTTAAGTCGGGACGCGCCTGTGTCGTGTCGGGGCTAAATGTTGATTTATAAAAGTGAATAATTTATAAGTTGCTCATATGGTCATTTTGAGTGCGCCAAAGTGTCCGGAAGGGTCGAGATAGTCAGAAAAGTGTACCCGGGGGTTTAGTTTGGGTCTCGGGGCATTTTTAGGCCTAATTAGTACCCCGGGAGGGGGTTTTGGACATTTCGCAATAATGGGTAATTAAACCTACGAATTTTATAGGGTTATAACAGATGGAAAGTGTTATCTTTTAGGGTTAACACAATGAAATACTAATGACGGCCATTGGAGAGGAAGAGGAGAAGCTCTCCAAGGAGTTTTAGGCCAAGAACACCTCCGATTGCACCGCCGTCACCACCAACGCGTAGATCGCGCGACGGGGAAAGGAACCACACCAAAATCATCTGCCAATCAGAACACCAAAAAATCCCAGGCAAGTGTTTATCTTACTTATTTCGTTGGTGCATCTTTCATATTAATTTAGGAGTAATTAGAATGAGTTTTTATGGAAGAAAACCAAAGATATGAGATAGGAAATCGCATGTAGTGATGGATTAATTGTTATTCTGGAAACTCCTTAACATGTAGAGGATTAAACCACGAATTTATGAGGTGTAGATGAAGAAAATTCTGGAAAAGATGGATTAGAACCATGTTAATGAAATTTTAGGGTTCTTGAAGTTTTATATGAATTTTGGGCTTGTTAATCCATGTTTAATAGTAGAAATCTACATGCTTTACGTTGGAATTTCATAATATGATGATATAATGTCAGTAGTATAAATTTTGGGTCGATTGGGTATGAAAATTATGGAATCGGTGAAGGTTAGAAGATGAAACCTGTAACTGCAAATCTGCAGATTTCGCAGACCTGCTTGATCGATCGATCGAGCCCAGAGCTTCGATCGATCGACCCCTCCTGGCAGACTCCTATTTCCCTTTTTAAATTAGCTAAATTTAAGTTAATGTGAAATAATTCTTGGACATCCTTAATAAAATGTTTTGGGAGATATGGAAGACCAGTAGGACATATGAATATTGTTGGGCCGTTAATGTGAGACGAGAATTGTATTTTTGGGATAATTACGTAAGGGACGATGAAATCTTGTATTAAAGGGAGAGATTACATAAAAATGATTACGATGGAAAATAGATGAATGCCTACTGAATTTTATACTTGGGAGGATAGAATCCATGAGAGTTATGTAGTAAGTGGAAAAGTTCCTCAAATTAAAGTAAGGTGTGAACGGTTATTCGTGATAACTAAATAATGAGAAATAAATACAAATGTCGTAATTATGGTACTTGAGATGTACCTAAATTGATACGGTGATAATAGTATAGTTATATGACTGTGTGTATACATATACTATCTGTGTGTGGAAATCATGCCCACGCTACTTGCTATCCCTGAGGTTACCGCGCTGGGACAATCTTATCTAGATGGGACCTTTATGGGGGATATTGACTTGTACCCAAGAAGATAGATATCCTTGGTACAGGCTATCGCAATGATAGTTCAGACGGTCCTAAGAGACGCAGGCATGTGCCATCCTCTTAGAGACTTGGAATCTATGCTTCGCCTCATAATTGTTTGTGTATAGATATCCTTGGTACAGGCTATCGCAGTGATAGTTCAGACGGTCCTAAGAGACGCAGACATGTGCCATCCTCTTAGAGACTTGGAATCTATGCTTCGCCTCAATATTGTTTGAGTATGTGTTAATACAGTTCGAGAGTGATTCCGAATTTGTATTTCCCTTAGTACGAGTGATACGGGAATTGGATAGTACAGTATGCCCGCACCATAACTTTTATTTGGGGTGCTGTTATAATATATATATTATACGAGTAGTTAATATATATATGAAATTATGAGATTTGGAACTGCCTACTGTGATTTGATAAGTAGGACATGGTTGATGACTCAAATTGTAAATACTTATTTTGAGAAAATATAATATGACACTGGAAAACTTTATTGATTAATAAAGCTAAAAATGAGAATTTTGGTTACAAATGGAATTCTTACGTTTTAAATACTTGTGTTGTTCAGTTGTAAATCCTGCGAATAACCTAAGATATGTTAAATCATTGGTAAAGGATAGCGTGATATATGATGAGATAAACCTTTTGGAAGATTAGTGCGATAGGTGTGCACATTAGAAGAGAGGTGAAAATTTCTAAAAAGAGTGTCGCACTAATATGTTGTTGCATTGGCCTGTATCAATTTAAATACTTGCTAAACGAATTTTTAAATCATATACACTATCGGGCTCTGACCCGTTTCTATCTCTCTCTCTCTCTCTCTTGTATATATATGTATGTACTACAGGTGCCCAGCCACAGGGGCGTCTTGCATAGGGTCCTTTGGCAGGAACGAGTTGCAGCTTAGGTGGGAGTTGCAGGCCGGTTGTTTAGACGACTTCATCCATTTGATTCTACTCCTAGTTCAGTTTTATCCAGCAGGGGCATGTGTCACCCTCTTTCTATTATTTAGTTGGTATTGTCAGAAATTGTAATTTTTAATTTCAGTATCTTTATTTCGGGATTGTTACTGTCGGGATGTTTTCCTTAGTATTTTAATGTTGGGATTTATTATTGTTGGGTAAACTCTTGAATGTTCATTTTATTCTTCTACTTATTGTGTGACTCTTTAGATGTTAATGGTTTAAGGTTTTATAACCGGATTTAATAAAATGAGAATAAGGTTTTAAATGGTTTTGACACTTAGCTTAATTAATTAGGGTGTTAATTTGGAAAATTTATTTTCACGACAGTGATGCTAAGAATGAACCAACTGTTCACCTTGATTTTACTTTAATAAAGGAGTGATCGCCCGGTATTTAATTAAGAAGGGTGTCACAGGTGGTATCAGAGCATCAGGTTCTAGTGTCCTTAAGATCTGTACGGCTTATGATGCTTTCAGCATTGCTTTGTTTGATATAGAGCCCTATGTTTAGGATTGTCGATTTCTTTGACGAGATTTCGTTCTCCTGCTATAATGTGTATACACTAGTGAATTCTAATTTCATTCGGATGTATGCGTGTGCCGAGCGATGACGGATGTCAGAAGAGGACCGTTAAGCGTACATCAGGAGGCAGGGTTCAGTTGAGATTATGAAATATATCCGAGGATGATGGCCGTAGTTGGGGTCCCCTCCATTATGGCATGAGAAAACACGACTAGAAAGGCGACTAAGGTGCAGCAATGATTTTCAAATGTTGTTATAGTCAAATGAAGTGCGAGGGTAAACTTACCCAACGTATTACAAAAACGTGTAGAGACTGTCAGTGTGAAATTTTAGAAACGCGAAAATTGAATGTGTTTACCAAAGGAGGTAAAGTATCCAAAGGCTTAAATATAGGACGGAGTGTGGCAAACTGAAAGTGAAAATTTAGAGAAAATTTTCTTGGCTTTTGGGACGAAATTATAATGGTTGGAGTCAACCACCAATTTTAGAAGTGGAATGCTATGCCTATAGGAGAACCTTAGGTACAGTGTTGACCGTATGTTCCTTCCTCAACTGTTCAGGATGAGAAGCAAACGTGGTTCTGAACTCATCGCGGGAGGGCATGACAGAAGTCCAATTTTGATTATGAATCCTAATCGTTAGCAAATTTTGTATCGGAAGATGTAGATACTAGTGGAGGAAATGACTCCAAGTGGGAGACCAACTTGTAATAATAGTTGATAATACTCGAGGAGGAAATTCTGATGGACGACCGATTCAGAGGTTGACAATGTCATATTTTGTCAATATAGATGATAACGCTTCTTTGTGGGGGAAGTTAAAGGAATCGAAGAATTTAGTCGAGAATAAGACTGAATACAACGGTGGTGGTATAGCACCACAAAAGGATGTGGATACACATCAGGAAAACCATTTAAATGCTTCAGATAGTTAAATTCTTACCAAGTGATGGTAAATTCAGTAAGTACTATTATAGATAGTAACATGATCTTTATGGCCTAAAAAGCTAAGGGAACAACCGGGATGGCTAACAGGAATCGAGTCTACTAAAGTCTGAGAGACGGACAATCCTAACCTGGTTAGTAGGACAGGTGGTAAGTGGATTATGTGTTGAGGTATTTTGTGCGGAGTGAGATCGCTCACGATAATATGTTCCAAAGTGAGAAAAAGTACAAGAATACGGTGCCTAGTAAAAGGTAACGATTAAAGTAATTTTGTTTGGTTTAAGTAGACGTGTTACATCCGGAAACCATTTGTGCAGTCAAGACATTTGACAAGGTGGAAGTATAAGTCTTATCCTCAGAGGATGCGGCGTGTTTATGTGACACGAGCGAGTCACCATATTTTTGTTCATTGCTAGATTTGCATGTGAGACGAGTTTAATGCATATCATTATAAATGTTACCATTATGTGAATATTTTCCTTAGTATAGCGGGATTTTTCTTTGGTGCTATCCGCGGGGGATGAATGAGTATATTAACAGTGTTTTATACTTCCTTGAGGTTACTCGTTGTAGTGATGCGATACACGAGTATGATATTATCTTTGTTAAAATGTTATAAAAATGGGTAGTATGATAGTGGGCATTTATTGCAAGGCTACCGGAGTAGTTACATTAGTGCAACACGTTTTGCTTTGGCGAGGCTTTACCTGTAAGAAGGTTGGACTCGCACTTATATTATCTATCCTAGAGACTTCGGAGGAGATAGTGGGCTCGAGATATTCGATACCAATGTATGTATAGACCTTGTCAGTATGATTCAGTATGTACCGGGATTTACCGTTGAGCGGAAAGACTTGACTCGGTATTATGTTTAGCACTCCGAACTTAGTGATAGGAAGAGTGCAGTGTTATATTTATCTTTAAGAGATGTGGGAGTTAAGAGTTATACCCCTATTATTAGGGAAAGGAATTTCGAGAATTCTGATCATATATATTCGAGGTTTATAGAATGCAATTACCATCAACCAATACGGGATGATAGTGAAATTGGTGAAACGTTCTTTGTTAAACATAATTACGGGAGAAATTGTAACTTTTCTGTCAAGGGACGTAATAAAGGGGTATATGCTATGGACGGAGGACCTAACGGATTTTGATAATCGACAATGCTAGGTAGTAGTGTATCGGGAGGGTTCCTTGTTTGGATTTCGCTTTGCGAGACATCCCACGCATGAAACTTAGCGTAAGGTTGGAAATAGGGAGACGTTTGGTCGCTATTCCATGAGTTCGGTACCCTGGTCGAAATGGGATCAAGTAATTATGTATGTAAGTTGGAAGTTAAATTTTGTTTTAAGGTCATTGGAGCCGGATTTTTGTGGTAGGAAAGCATTGAAAGTTATCACCACGAGTTGAGGGGTGGAACGATGATAAGGAGAATTTAAGAATTTTGATTTCTAGGGTGATTGAGAGTACCCAAATGTCACAACCGCGTACAGAACACAAAGTAAATAAAGAGTTGGAATGATTTTTTTTGCATGGATTATCTGGAAAGAACTTTATATTATACAAAAGAGATGACCTATAATTATTTTGATGAATAGAGCGTTAGTGATTTATTTTGGTTGTTGTACCTATTTGGGAAAATTGTTGTACTTATCTGAGGAAGGTTGAGAATTATTATTCCTCTTTTATTGTCATGGAATTTGAATGCCCTATTCCTTCTATTCCGTTGAATTTAGTTAGTCCTATAGATGAGTAGCACGTCGTTCGCTCTCCCAGGGCGGTCTAGGTGTTGCAAAAATGTGGGCATCTTGGTTAACTATAGTTAAAATCGTCCGAGTCGAAGGGACGTGGTAATAGACGTGTGAAATATATGTTTGTGGGACTAGTATAACGAAGTGGAAGTGATAGAGTCGATTAAACGTCACATGAGGGGCGATAATCCATACATAAGTGTGCAATTAGAATTGCACGCCCTAACTTGATTTGAAGGCTGTGGGAAGCCATTCAAGAATTGGTATTCCTTGAATAGAGTAGAATTTAATTGTTATGAAGCACACCCGGAGCGGAGTTGTTATTAGTCAAGTGTGAGAGAGACTTACGCATACAAAGAGTAATGATGTTAGTATAGTATAAGAGATCCAGAAGTGCGCTTCGTGGAGAGAAGAGCACGGGTCGAAACTTTCGGCATACTCCAAGGAAGGAAGGGGAGTATTACTTGTCACTTAATGTGAGACATTTCAAGGGAAGAATCGATGTTTAGCGGGACGGAGTGAGTAGTCTCTACATGCACCGCCCATAGGTAAGGTTTGGTTGAAAGAGGAGAATCAACCAAAGAATTTTGTGTTTATCGAAATTCCTGAAATTGTAAGAGATTGGTAAAGTCGGTAAAGTTCTTGGATGGGTTGCCATCCTCAAAACAAGATCAAGGGTTTATCCCGAACATGTGAATTAAGTCTCCGAGAAGGAAGTGATTGATATTCCTTTGGGTTGGCTTACAATATTAACTAGTATGCCCCAGACTTCCTTTGAAAGGAAGGATCGCGCCAGTGCATGGTCCAGTGCGGTATAAATTTCTGAATCAGGATGAGATTGGTGAATCCCACCTTTGATATGGGATTTCAGGAACCAACGGAGATAAGATTTCGTTTCGAGTAGGATGTATCACCCTTAGCCAGGGAATAAGCGCATGGTGATTAAAGATTAGTGGAGCCACGTGAAGGAGATTTTGGAATCTTGGTACGATGATTTCAAGAATGCTCTGTAGAAGCACTCATACCTGTTTGTCGCGTACGAGGTACTTATTAAGGTTTTGTTATGGAAGAACCTTAACTATTCTCCTTCCGTATGCTTAGAGGAGATTAGATAATCAGAATTTTTAGATCGGTCGAGAAAATATCCAATAACTATGGTGGAATTCCACGACTGTTTTAGGCACTCAAGAGTGGTCAAATGTTCATAGAGTTTTCTCAGAATGGGAGTTTGTATATGAATAAATCCGAGTAGTTGTCATGTAGTGAGGTACGGACTCCTAATGATAGTGAGATAAAGGGTAAAATTATAACGTATAGGCGTGACCTATTCGAATGTTGTCGGTTGGGAGCGCAATGTGAAGTGTCTCCAATGAGAATGCAAAACAGGGTTGCTGTGAGGAAAAAGCTATAGTGATTGAGTGTCGTACTATGTAGATAGTTTGCGTATTGACAAGGGTTTCCAGAATTGTGCTGCCTGGTAGACCTTATTTTCCGAATTTCGGGACGAAATTCCGTTATTATGGGGGGAGTATGTAATACCCCGTATTTTTATGGCTTGTAAATTTAGGGATTTAATTAAATTTAATTGAGATAAATTAATTTAATTTTAATCGTTGTTTTAAATATTTACTAGCGTGACGAGAGTTAGTAATTATTGGAAATTTGTTATTTGTTGAATGTTACTGGATGAGTATAGTAATATATGAGATTTATTTTTATAATATTGTCACGTGTGAATAAAACGACAATTATGGAAATTTAAGTCGGGACACGCCTGTGTCGTGTCGGGACTAAATGTTGATTTATAAAAGTGAATAATTTATAAGTTTCTCATATGGTCGTTTTGAGTGCGCCAAAGTGTCCGGAAGGGTCGAGATAGTCAGAAAAGTGTACCCGGGAGTTTAGTTTGGGTCTCGGGGCATTTTTAGGCCTAATTAGTACCCCGGAAGGGGGTTTTGGACATTTCGCAATAATGGGTAATTAAACCTACGAATTTTATAGGGTTATATCAGATGGAAAGTGTCATCTTTTAGGGTTAACACAATGAAATACTAATGACGGCCATTGGAGAGGAAGAGGAGAACCTCTCCAAGGAGTTCTAGGCCAAGAACACCTCTGATTGCACCGCCGTCACCACCAAGGCGTAGATCGCGCGACGGGGAAAGCAACCACACAAAAATCATCTGCAAACCAGAATACTAAAAAATCCTAGGCAAGTGTTTATCTTGCTTATTTCGTTGGTGCATCTTTCATATTAGTTTAGGAGTAATTAGAATGAGTTTTTATGGAAGAAAACCAAAGATATGAGATAGGAAATCGCATGTAGTGATGGATTAATTGTTATTCTGGAAACTCCTTAACATGTAGAGGATTAAACCACGAATTTATGAGGTGTAGATGAAGAAAATTCTGGAAAAGATGGATTAGAACCATGTTAATGAAATTTTAGTGTTCTTGAAGTTTTATATGAATTTTGGGCTTGTTAATCCATGTTTAATAGTAGAAATCTACATGCTTTACGTTGGAATTTCATAATATGATGATATAATGTCAGTAGTATAAATTTTGGATCGATTGGGTATGAAAATTATGGAATCGGTGAAGGTTAGAAGATGAAATCCGTAACTGCAAATCTGCAGATTTCGCAGACCTGCTTGATCGATCGATCGAGCCCAGAGCTTCGATCGATCGAAGGTTCGCTCGATCGAGCCCCAGACCTCGATCGATCGACCCCTCCTGGCAGACTCCTATTTCCCTTTTTAAATTATCTAAATTTAAGTTAATGTGAAATAATTCTTGGACATCCTTGATAAAATGTTTTAGGAGATATGGAAGACTAGTAGGACATATGAATAATGTTGGGCCTTTAATGTGAGACGAGAATTGTATTTTTGGGATAATTACATAAGGGACGATGAAATCTTGTATTTAAGGGAGAGATTACGTAAAAATGATTCTGATGGAAAATAGATGAATACCTACTAAATTTTATACTTGGGAGGATAGAATCCATGAGCGTTATGTAGTAAGGGGAAAAGTTCCTCAAATTAAAGTAAGGTGTGAACGGTTATACGTGATAACTAAATAATGAGAAATAAATACAAATGTCGTAATTATGGGACTTGAGATGTACCTAAATTGATACGGTGATAATAGTATAGTTATATGACTGTGTGTATACATATACTATCTATGTGTGAAAATCATGCCCACGCTACTTGCTATCCCTGAGGTTACCACGTTGGGACAGTCTTATCTCGATGGGACCTTTATGGGGGATATTGACTTATACCCTAGAAGATGGATATCCTTGGTACAGGCTATCGCAATGATAGTTCAGATGGTCCTAAGAGACGCAGGCATGTGCCATCCTCTTAGAGACTTGGAATCTATGCTTCGCCTCATAATTGTTTGTGTATAGATATCCTTGGTACACGCTGTCGCAGTGATAGTTCAGACGGTCCTAAGAGACGCAGACATGTGCCATCCTCTTAGAGACTTGGAATCTATGCTTCGCCTCAATATTGTTTGAGTATGTGTTAATACAGTTCGAAAGTGATTCCGAATTTGTATTTCTCTTAGTACGAGTCATACGGGGATTGGATAGTAGAGTATGCCCGCACCATAGCTTTTATTTGGGGTGCTGTTATAATATATATATTATACGAGTAGTTAATATATATATGAAATTACGAGATTTCGAACTGCCTACTGTGATTTGGTAAGTAGGACATGGTTGATGACTCAAATTGTAAATACTTGTTTTGAGAAAGTATAATATGACACTAGAAAACTTTATTGATTAATAAAGCTAAAAATGAGAATTTTGGTTACAAATGGAATTCTTACGTTTTAAATACTTGTGTTGTAAATCCTGCGAATAACCTAAGATAAGTTAAATCATTAGGAAAGGATAGCGTGATATATGATGAGATAAACCTTTTGGAAGGTTAGTGCGATAGGTGTGCACATTAGAAGAGAGGTGAGAATTTCTCAAGAGAGTGTCGCACTAATATGTTGTTGCATTGGCCTGTATCAATTTAAATACTTGCTAAACGAATTTTTAAATCATATACACTATCGGGCTCTGACCAGTTTCTATCTCTCTCTCTCTCTTGTATATATATGTATGTACTACAGGTGCCCAGCCACAGGGGCGTCTTGCATAGGGTCCTTTGGAAGGAACGAGCTGCAGCTTAGGTGGGAGTTGCAGGCCGGTTGTTTAGACGACTTCATCCATTTGATTCTACTCCTAGTTCAGTTTTATCCAGCAGGGGCATGTGTCGCCCTCTTTCTATTATTTAGTTGGTATTGTCAGAAATTGTAATTTTTAATTTCAGTATCTTTATTTCGGGATTGTTACTGTCGGGATGTTTTCCTTAGTATTTTAATGTTGGGATTTATTATTGTTGGGTAAACTCTTGAATGTTCATTTTATTCTTCTACTTATTGCGTGACTCTTTAGATGTTATTGGTTTAAGGTTTTATAACCGGATTTAATAAAATGAGAATAAGGTTTTAAATGGTTTTGACACTTAGCTTAATTAATTAGGGTGTTAATTTGGAAAATTTATTTTCACGACAGTGATGCTAAGAATGAACCAACTGTTCACCTTGATTTTAATTTAATAAAGGAGTGATCACCCGGTATTTAATTAGGCGGGGTGTCACAATGGGATGCCTGTTTCACCTATTACCCATCGATAAAAATAATCTATCTGGCCAATAAGGTGTCCTTCAACACCGATATCCTGACCGACGATCCATAAATGATCGGCCCAATGTCTTCTAAGGCAGCCCGAACCGCAACCTCAGACACATGCAGAGTTCAGACCACGATGATCTAGTTACCATCACACTCCGATCCGATTAATTGATGAACATTCGTTGGAGTAATCGTCATCTCCCCCATGACCAAGTGAAACGTATGGGTAGTATCCCCCCACCTTTCATCCAAAGTACACAACACGACTTAAGAGCGTGGTGTCTCGAGGAATAAATCCAACAACCTATATTATCAACTACACTGCCCTGGGGAGTTTCTCCCACACATTTTTTTTATCTCCATCAAACCACAAGAATGGATACTCGAAGAAGCAATATCCACCTGAACGTGAGCAAAACTTTCGAATCCCAAGGATGAAAAAGAGAATAAAAATAATAGAAAAATAAAAATAAACTCTAAAAAAATTAGAGGGTAAGAACTCACATGACCATTTGGGTTATTCACCCTCGCAGAACAATGCTTATCAAGCTCCTGCAAAAAACTCCTCTCATCAAGAACATACTCAAAGCTATCATAAGTGTTCTCACTCCTAAGTATCAATACCTCAGCATCACCCCACTCTAGTCTGGTCTAGTTGTCGGTAGCAGTCAAAGAGTTATTTTCCGTGACTTCTATAGATTATTTAAAATAAAAAAATTCTTGAAATGGATTTATCTAGAGAGAGAGAGAAGTAAGTTCACTAAATTTAGGATATGAAAAATGAGAGTGACAACCCCTTTTATAAGGAGCCAGGGGTATTACGATCGACAACCACCTAACCATACCTTTCGATAGTGGCCTTTCACCTTCCTTGAGAAGATTAGGAGTCCACGCCTATGCTGGTAGGCATACCTCTACCTATTCCCACAAAAATTGACCAGAAAAATCCCCCCTAAATCCCCCCAAAAAACAAAACATAAGTTTCAAAAGATTCGGTAATCAAAGAATGCCAACACTCGCTGAACTATCATCACCAACATAATCCCTAGCATAATAAGTATAAAAATATGCTTTCCGTCTTAACCACCGGCCATTGGTTGTATTTATCAACACTATCTACTCTCTTGGTCCACATAATTGGCCTCGACCCTCTGAATCATTCGCTTCCACTTTTTAGGTATGTAGAATTGACCCAGGCCTATAGAATTGTCCTCGACCCTCTGAATTAGGTCTCTATCACTATTTAGGTTCGTGAAATTGACCTAGGCTGCAAAATTGTCCTTAACCCTCTGAATCGATCACTTCCACTTTTTAGGTATGTTGAATTTAGCTAGGCCAATAGTTTTGACCTCAACCCTTCTATTAGGTCTCCATCACTCTTTAGGTTCGAAAAATGGGCCTCGAGCCTCCAATTAGGTTGCTATCACTCTTTAGGTCCGTAAAATTGACCTTGACCCTCTAAATTATTCCCTTCACTCTTTAGGTCCACATAATTAACCTTGGTCTGCATAATCGGCCTTCACCCTCAGAATTTGGTCACCACCTCCCTTAATCCCCATTGGAGACCTCGAGCCACTGAATTTATAACTTACACTCCTTAGATCTTATACGTTAAGCATCTACCCTCAAAACTCTTAACCTTTCATATGGTGTCAATGTTTCGACGAACTCTGCTTATTCCAAGATCTCCCATTGAGGATCTCTTTAGACACCCCATCTTGATACCATCCAAATACCTCCTCAGGTCCTTCACACTTTTTCTTTCACCCTAAGATCCCAAGTGCTACTCCAAACCATGACCGAGAGGCTGGCGAACTCTTCTGAGCTCCATTTGACTTTGGTTAAATCTCCAAATTGAGTGTAGATCATTGCACTTTCTTAGGGCTACTAATACCCTTTCCAATGGTCCCTACCATGAGCGAATTGGCCTTATGGTTTGTGCGTACTTTCCTTTTTTACTTTGAGAAACCATATTTAGAGTCCATTAGGCACTTATGAGCCTTGTTTAACTTTGATTTAATCTCAAACCTGAGAGTGGCCCCATATATTATCATAGGGCTCAATGGTCCTAGTCGTGCCCGATTTGGACTCATGATTTACATTTTATGCCCATTTTTCTAAAAATTCCTTTTTGGATTGCCTATAAGAACCCAGGCCCTCTACCCATAGATAAAGGTATACGTTACTTCTCCCAAAAGCCAGGGGTATATCGATAGGCATGCTAGATCCTCTGCCGATTGGAAGACTCCATAACCCTAATTTTTGCTATTTAAGGCGGCACGACCTCATTCTTAGGGATCCTTTTAAGCAATCTGAATATTCTCTGCCATGAAATCATTGTACCGCCATCCTAAAAATTCCATTTTCCATACATTCTATCCACTTTTCTGACATCACTTTCACCCCACCTTTTGCCGCACATTTCATCCTTACTCCAGCACTATTGAACCACCATAAAAATCAACCTAAACCCCTTCAAAATCTATAGCAAACTTCTATAGGAGGTCTACTCATACCCATTTACTTCTCATTTATTTAGTGTCATTAATTTACTTTTTCCTTCACTTTTGATATATTTTTTTCTTTATTCCACTTTCCCACCTCTACTAATCTATTTTTTATTATTAGTACATACAAAACATATTTTTATGAAACCAAAAAAGCCAAAAAAGAGGGTTCACCTTTAAACCCTAAAGTAGAATTACCCCACATTATTCACACTCTCTACACGTGCCATTTTCTTTAACAAACTAAGGAAAATTCTAATTTAAAGTTTATGGATTAAACCCCTCCCTTGTGTGATTACCGAATTACATGGACTTTGATGCATTTATTTTGCTACGTAGGCATCCCGAGTCATTCTCGAGATTTGAGTCC
This sequence comes from Sambucus nigra, assembly GCA_949130495.1. NCBI lineage: Eukaryota > Viridiplantae > Streptophyta > Magnoliopsida > Dipsacales > Adoxaceae > Sambucus > Sambucus nigra. The sequence goes on along the minus strand of OX422215.1, from coordinate 314,287,761 downwards.
TATTTGGTTTATTTCATTACTTTACTTTTTCTCATATTTAGTAGTATTATGTGTGTATATATACATATATGTACTAGTGACCCCGTTAGACATGCACATCTACTTCTTAATAGTGAATCGTGATTCGGTGGTTTCTTACATCATATTTTCATATTATTTTATTATATTTCCTTTATTTCCAATCCCAATAGACATACATGTCCACTTCATCATAGTGGGTTATGGTCCAATGTATTGCACATATCGTAGCCTTGTTTTTATCATATTTTTAGCGGCTCTGTTAGACATTCATATTCCATTCCTCACAATGGATTATGATCCGGAGCGCCACTAACATTTTGGCTACCTTCTCGAATTATTTTATTTCTTTGTATATAGATTAGAATGAATCATATCCATCCTTCCCATGATGTGAGTATAACGATTTGTTTCTCACTTATTTTCAAATCACATACATTATACACATGAATTACATTTCAAAGAAAATGGATAATACTATCATAGCCCATGAGAGATCTATAGGGAAAATGGGTGGCTAACACCTTTCCATTCCATAACTTAGTCCCCGAACCCTCGATCAATTTGGTTACTTATGAATCAGTTTGTCTTTGGTTCCTTTTCTTCAAGGATGGATACATCTTTTAACTGTTTTGAGAAAAATAGGCTAGCGACTCCATTTTTTATCTTTTCATCTCCTTTTGACGTTGGTTGATTTATATCCATGGGAGCCTGCGAATATCACATGAGTGGCAAAAAAAGGACTTCCCTCTTGATCCCTGCACACATTGAGTTTTCTCTCCTTTCGGGGCGAGCCTAAAGGAATGCTGAATGGCCACAGATGTAATTTGCTAAAATATGTCCTTTTATTTCAGATCTAGGTTGATAGTGGATATAGAACCTCCCCAGCTCCACTGACCACTTGGACATCCATCCAAAAAGGTCGACCTTTATGGGAACTATATTGAGTGGGAAGAGGGTGATAACTATGACCAAGTGCGCTTAAAAGTAGTGCTTCAATTTCTGTAAAGAGATCACTACAGTGTAAGATAGTTTCTCCAAAGGAAGGTAATGTCTTTTTACGTCTTGATAGCATAATAGATTGGGTTTGACGCCCCCATTTTTCACACATATTATGGACAAGCTAATCGCATGGTCAGACATCGCGAGATAAAGGTAAACTAAATCACCCAGATTTAGGACTGTGAGCATATGTGCTCGACTCAAATAAAACTTGATTTCTTTAATTTCCTTTAAGAATTTTTTGTTCTAGGCTTGGCCCTCTCTTACTTAAAGGGCCGGAAGAATGGTTGAAACTTATCAAAGTACTTAAGGATTAAATTATTGAGTGCTGCTAACACTCTAGTAAACTTTTTATGTCCCTAATTGTTTTAGGTGGCTGAACCTTGTTGATTGCCTAAATCTGGTCGGATTTGCTTAAATTCCTCTTTGCCTGACCAGATAGGCCATGAACTTTGAGAGTGAACTTGCATTCAGTGATTAAACTTGTTTAGTTAAATTCCAATTTTATGCCCAGATTTTAATTAAGTCCCTAAAACATGCATCTAATTGTGATTTTAAATTTATTCAAATTATCTAACATGCACTACCAAACAATCACAAGACGAAGTTGAGAAAAAATCCCCAACAGGGGTAAAACCTTTTATTTCTCTACAAATTGTAAATATCCAACTTACATTTACATAGCAGAAATACAACGTTTTTATGACAAGGAAATACCCTCAGGTGTCGGTTCGAAGTCTTTAGCAAGAGATCCCGCAAGAGCTCCAATTGGTCAATAATGGAGACAACCTTCTTCTCCATAATGGTTACTCCAGAATGAGTAAGATGAATAATCAAGTCAAGAATGATTCACACAATTGATTTGGGATTTTTGGAGTGAATAAAAAATGGGTTTAAAGCCCAAAAAATGAAGTCTTTTCGTGCATCTAAAGTGCAGAAATGGAGTTTTGAAAGACTTAAAAAAACCTTGCATCAAAGTAGGTATTAAGAAGATTATTAAAAAGTTGAGGCGACGCTGGTCGTTTGAAGTCGTTCGAACGACGTATGCATGTAGTTTGAACGATATCTAATGTCGGTACTAATGACCATACAAATGACCCTAAAATGTTAAACACAATGGGTTCATTTGATGCAGGCTTCAAACAACCCTTCAAACGTCATATGTTGTCATTAGAAGTTGTCGTTTGAATAATTTCTCAATGTCGTTTGAACAACATTGCAATGTCGTTTGAATGACACAAGAGAATATATTTCTTTTTAAGACTCTCGCCTACAGGTCTTAAAAAATAAAAAATTTCTTAGAAAAACGCCTCAATTTTGATAATTTTTTTTATAAAAATATCCCAAATAAATGCATGAATATTCATAATTTCAATTAATCATTTTACCTTTTATCATAGTGGGGTTAGGGGGAATAAATCCAATTGAAGATGCACGACGCACATTTTCAATGATGGGTGCATGTTGATGATGCTTATAGCTCAATATTTGGATGATGGACGACAAGGTAGAACGTGTGAAGATATGCCGAGATGTAACGGTATACGACATACTAACTAAAATCTAGGTAAATATAAAAATTCCTATATTCTATACAGACATTTATAAACGATGTCCTTACAATTCTCCCCCTATGTCTATGTCGATACATTGATAAAAAAATTCGAATTATGCTACCCAACAAAAACGAGACATAGAATCTAATATCCCCAAAACCCATAATGGAAATATTAAATAACATGTCTTCAAAAATCTTCAACATCTTCAAAGCTTCAATTCTCCAACGTTTCTTTGTCATCATCTGGATGTGCAAAAAAAATGATCCTCAATTTCAGACATACACACATGAGACAAGAAACAATAACCCGTGACTTGCAAAGGTTTGAAATATAATGAGAAGCAGAAAAAAATCAGTATCAATTAAGTTCAAGCAAATCATTAAATTAAACAAGAAAGCAAATCATCTCTCCCATAATTCATTCTCCCCCTTTTAATGATGTCACCAAATAGAAAAATAAGAAGAACACAAAGCGATGCATATGGAGAGTGCCATAAGGTAATCTACTTCCCTTTTTCAATTTTTTTATTTTTTTTTACAAAAAAATACAACAAAGAATCACACCATGAAAGAACACTAAAATAACCAAGTCGGTGATAGAGTAAATGAAGGGATGTGATCAAATTCGATACGAAGATCAATGCAAATAATCATAGCATAAGTGCACGATGAATTTTTGATACTCCTAACGAATGAACTCAACATCTCCCTTAGGTGTAAATAATGGAATTATAAGAAATTTACTCAATCTAATCAACAAATCAAAGTTCAAAGTGATTTCCACACCAATAACGCTCAAAACTATTTAATTCTTTTTTCTAGATTTTCAAGAATGTGCAAACTCGTTGATATACATATCCAAACAAACCCCCTCAAATGTATCATATAATGATATTTCTTTTCTTGTGAATGATCATATCAATCTAAACTAGTTTGGACTGGGCTACTTTTTGCAATGCCACACTTTTTGGCTCTTTTAAATTCTTTGGGTCTTGGATACTTTTTTCAATGCCACACTTTTTTTACCCGATTTAAATGGTGGCTTAGTCACAAAGGATATTATGATTATCTTTCTTAGCACTTGCCTATATTTCACACACACACACACATACACACACACACACACACACACACACACACACATATATATATATATATATATATATATATATATATATATATATATATATATATATATTGAAATAAATTCCTCACAAGCAACCGTTATTACATGCACTACTATTATAATTCTCATTTTATTGCATTTGGTTTGTTGTGTATGCAGAATTGAGATGGAAACACCTAAACCAACACGTGACAAACAAGAACAAAATTCAAATAAAACCATGCATGTGTGCATTAAAGGAGATAAGGAGCCAAACATGTAGAAAAATATCACTATTCACATCTCAATGACTCCAAACAATGTAAAACACGTGGATGAAATGATGTAGCATCTCAAATCACTATCAAAAAGTCACGTGGAATATATAAATGAAGTTGTGACTTGGTCATCTTAAATGTTCATCCATAAAAGAAACAAAATAAAAAACACTTTTTTATTTTTAATTTATTTTATAAAAAGAAAATCTTTTTGTCTTTTTAAAATTTTTTTACAAAAAAAAACTATTTTTTTTGGATTTTTCAATTTTTCTAAAAAAAATAATATCCTTTTGAATTTTTCTAAAAATATGAAAAAGGAAAAATATACTACAAAAATGATACAAATGATACAATCTAGAAATATGAATGATATGATATGAATATGTAAAATGCAACCTATGATAGACATGCTAACCACTCCTCAGTCAACTGTGCAAATTCCTAAAGACTTCCTAAGATTCTCGAATCTAAGAGCATCTAAAGGCTTCGTGAAAATATCGGCTAACTGACGGTCCGTGGACATAGAAATCAAGGACACAACTTTCTCTTCTACTAACGAATAAAGTGCTCATGTGATCTAATGTGTTTCGTGCACGGATGCTGGAATGGACTGAGGGATATGTGTATTGCACTCGTATTATCATAGGAAATAGACATGGTGTCCTATGATATCCTATAATCCTCCAACATCTAATTCATCCACAGAAATTGGGTGCAACAACTCCTGAAGTCTATGTACTCAGCCTACGCAGTGGACAAAGAGATGCAATTTTGCTTCTTGCTCAAAAAAGAGACAAGAGCAAGACCAAAATAGAAACACCTACTAGAAGTTATCCTACATCCATCTACATCCCCATCCTAATTGGCATCCAAATAGCATACAAACGGGCATCGGTATCAAAGGAATACCAAATGGTATGTGAGAGAGACCCACTCACATATTTGATATTATGTTTTAGAGCGAGTAAGTGCGACTCTTTCAGGGATGCCTGATATCGAACACAGACTCCAACACTAAAGGCGATGTTGGGATGATTACCAGTCAATATAGAAGACTACCTATCATACTTCGATACAAGGTTTTCTCTATGTCCTTACCTAAAGTGTCCTTGCCAAGCTTAGTTGAGGTACTCATCGGGCTATGCGCATGTTTAGAGGAGTCTAAACGAAATTTCTTCACAAGGCATCTATCATACTTGGATTGGGAAATGAACATCCCATCCTCTAGTTTATGAACCTGGAGACCATGGAAGAATGTAAGCTCACCAAACATGGCCATCTCAGACTCACGCTTCATCTCCTCATCAAATTTCTTAGCATGCCAGGAGCACGTGCATTCAAAGACTATATCATCCACATAGACTTTGACAACCAAAAAGGCATATTTTCATGCTCTTACAAACAATGTCTTATCTACTCTCTCTCTCTCTTGAGCTACGAGTCAAAAGATAGGAAGTAAACTGCTCATTCCAAACACGGGGTGATAGCTACAAACCATACAGGGCTTTCTTTAGATAGTAGACATAATCAGGATGTTTGGGGTCTTCAAACCCTTTTTGGTTTTTCTACGTAAACTTCCTCCAGTATAATGTCACTCTTGACATCCATATGATAAATCTTGAAGCTCAGATGACATACGATGGAGAGTAGTAAATGGATGGACTCGAGTCTCACAAAAAGAGCAAATGTATCCTTAAAGTCTACACCCTCAATCTGTGTGTATCCCTAAGCGACCAAGCTAGCCTTATTGTGTATAGTGGTACCGTTATCATCCATCTTATTCTTATAGATCCACTTGGTACAAATCAAATTCTTCTCACTAGGTAGGGGAACAAGTTCCCACACACCATTATTCTTAAACTGAGGCAACTCTTCCTGCATAACGAATATCCAGTGTTCATCTTTGAGTGCTTTTTTGACTTTCTTGGGCTCGACTTTGGACATGTAGCACATAAAGCTAACCATACTTTATAACTGAGCACGAGTCTTGACCCCTAAGGTGGGATCTCCTACAATGGCAGAAGAATCATGACTCTTGCAAACCCAAGTAGGAGTATCCCTTAACTCAGGAGTATGATCCACTCTAGGTGTGTGAGGGACAATGGGATCATCAAATGCAAGTGCGTTATCCTTACTCAAAAGGATACGATCAACAAATGTCGGTGGTTCATCATCTTGCACAGTGACATTTATTGACTCCATAATCTTATAGCTACATAAGTTAAAAACCTAATATGCTCTACTCATCGATGAATTGCCTAACAATATTCCCTCATCACTCCGAGTGTCAAACTTTCCTAATTTCTCTTTATCCCGTAGGATGCAGCATTTGCTACCCAAAACAGAAAATATGAAAGGTTGGGCTTCTTTCCAGTCCACAATTCATAAGGCGTTTGAAGAGTGTGTGGATGAAAATAAACCCTATTCACCGTGTGGCATGCGGTAGATATCGCATCTACCCAAAATCTTCTAAAACCTTTATGATCTAGACATTTCCTAAATCGTCCTATTCTTCCTCTCAATAATCCCATTATACTGAGGAGTTTTCATAGCCGAAAACTCATGTTTGATCTCGAGGATATCACAATAAAGATCTACTTTTTTTCTTAGATTCAGTGCCGCTGTCACTACGTATTCTATTAATAGTGTCACCGTATTGTTTTTGCAGAAAATGACACTTGGTTGTAAGAAAATCTATAGCATCAGATTTCTCTCTCGAAAAACCTAATATAGAATAACGAGAGAAATCTTCTACTATCAAGAGGATATACCTTTTAACACCCAAACCCTCAATATGAGTAGTACCCATAAGATCCATGTCAATTAACTCAAGTATGCGTGAAGTGGTAATGGAATTCAACTTCGTATGGTGACTACAAAGTTGTTTTCCCAACTGACAGGGTCCACAAATTATGAAAGTCATCTTTCCAAGTGACGACAAGCCACGTGCTAGGTCCTTTTTAGCTAAGTGCTCGAAATCTCTAAAATTCACGTCACCTAGACGTTGATGCCATAGATACATAGGAGTGATCGTGGCGATGTTACAGACAAATGAGGACTTGGGCACTATCTTATAATAATTATTTTCTGTCCTCACTCCTTTCAATAGAAGTTTATCGGATTGATCATAAACGTTACACTCTTTCCGGCAAAACTTTACTGCAAAGTTAGCGTCACACAACTGGCTAATGCTGAGAAGGTTTTCTTTCAAACCTTTGACATAAAAAACATTCTCTACCTTGAAAACCTGGGTATCTCTACTGTACCACGTCCTACTATGCTAGACTTTCTCCTATCTCCAAACGTGAATTTACCTTATTTACGATCCTCTAGGTAGATAAAAAATGAGACATCACCTGTCATGCGCTTGGAGCACACACTATCAAAATATCATTGTTAGGTATTATGTTCTTTAAGAGAAACGTGAACAACAAGGGCCTTTTCTTCGTCCTTCGGTACCCAGTAGGGGTAACCTTATGTCCACTAATATCAATGACATCCGTTGGAACTATTTCATCAAGCCATGATAAGTGGCGACTAGAAACTCAACCTGCTCTCTAAGACTAGTAAAATCACTAGTGTTGGGGTGATGAAGCATTTGTACTTTGTGTCCGACCCAAAATATAGAAAAAATTCCTAAGGTGGCCTTTTCGTCTATAGTAGGTACAAAAGTACATAGTCTTAGGCCGACCTTGGTTTTCTTTTCTTGGCCAAACTTTTCTTTGGGGTTTTGGTTAATGGCCATATGGATTCGTTGTAAACTACGGAATTGATTTCGGTGAAATATGAAACATAGGAGCACCGTTAAAAACCTATTCCCTACCTTTCACCAAATCCTAAAGCATGGGCAATGAGAATCTTTCCCATCTTTTTAGATCTGTCCTTTATCTTTACCTTGACCTCTCGGGCTCTCTCAAAATCATGAGTGAGTTGGGCTACAAGGGCTTCAAGTTTATTTCGAGTCACCACGGAGGCCAGAGATCACTCATAAGACTAGACACTTTCTTGATCAAGTCCCCATTCTCTCTCTCTCTCAAAACTACTCTCTCCCTCCAAACGATCTCTCTTTCTCTACAAAAATTCTCTCTCTGAACACAAACTCTCTCTCTCCCCCTCTCTATCTTTTTGTAAGACGATGATCCTAAGAGATAACCCTTTGTTATGCCTTTTAGTTTTAAATGAATCAGCATACAAATTAGCGTAAGCACGTCGTAGGAGACTCTCGCTCTCACTTGCAGCATTCTCCTACTCACTCACCTCGCTTTCACTGTCGAGATGTCTCTGTTATGTAGTTTCCTCAATGTTGCGAGGTGCACTCTCTGTACTCACATGACTAGCCATTAATGCAGTGAAGTTACATTCATGTGGTGAATCATCTCCAGAATCCACCGACTCGACCTCACTGTCATCACTACGGGAGGAATTTAAAGTAGCTTTGCCTTTGTCTTAACGTTTCAGCCTAGTTTGACACTAAAAAGCATTACAACCACTACCGTCACAATCATAACATCTCTCTTCATCTCTTTTAGTAGTGTCCTTTTTATCTTTATCATTTTTCTTTCCAGATTTATTTCTCTCAAAATTCTTTTTATCTTTGAAATTTCCATTATTTTTTAATTTGAGAAATTTCTTGAATTTTTTTGCAAACAAATCCAAAAGGTTCTAAATCAAAATCAAACTCCGAATCTAACATTTCTTCCTCTCTTCGATTAGATGACTCGCCCCTCTTTCTAGCTGACCCCTCACTTTTTCCAACATGGGCTTTAAGTGCTATCCCTTTATCTTTAGAATTAATCGTGTTAGGAAACATGTCAATTTCATATCTCTAGAGGTCTCCTACTAGTTCTTCTAATTTAAGATTTCTCAAATTTCCTATTGAATTTGGCATAGTGACTTTAGGGATAAAACGCTTAGGCAATGATCTCAAAAGCTTTTTAACGATTCTTGCATCAGGATTATCTTCACCAATATTGAAGCTAGTATTGATAATATCGGATAAACATGCATAGAATTCATTAAAACACTCAGATTCAAGAATGGTAATTATTTCAAATTGAGTAGTTAAAATTTTCAGTTTAGATTCTTTAACCGCATTAGTGCCTATATGGGTAAGTTGGAGAATATCCCATACTTCTTTTGATGTGGTACACGTCATGATGCACCGAAACTCATTGGGTGTGACAGCTATAAAAATTGCACTTAGCCCATGAGAGTTATATGTGCTCCATTTAAATTCTTCCTCAATCCAGTGTGACACTGGTTTAAGGATTTCTCATTATCTACGGTGACAGAGGGAGGATTCCACCCTCTTACACATACAACCTAGACACATTCATCAATGGCCTTTAATTGAGATTTCATACAAGCTTTCCAATAAGCATAATTAGTCACGTAAAAAATTGGCATCCGATTATACAAGTTTTCCATTGAATTTACGCTTTTTTTTAAATCATTTTTAGACAAAAATTGATATCTAGAAATTTTTTGCGAAAACATTACACTATATAATTGTGTAATTGGCTCTGATACCGATTTGAGAGTGAGATTGTTTTCAATGATTAAACTTGTTTAATTAAATTCTAATTTTATGACCAGATTTTAATTAAGTCCCTAAAACATGTATCTAATTGTGATTGAAAATTAATTCAAATTATCCGGCATGCACAATCAAACAATTAAAAGACAAAGTTGAGGAAAAATCCCCAGCAGGGGAAAAACCTTTTATTTCCCTATAAAATAAGAATATCCAACTTATAATTACATAAAAGAAATACAATGTTTTTGTGATGACGAAATACCCTCAAATGTCGACTTAACGTCTTCATTAATATATCTCGCAAGAGATGCAATTGGTTAGAAATAAACACAACTTTCTTCTTCACAATGGTTACTCCAGAATGAGTAAGATGAATAATCAAGTCAAGAATGATTCACACAATTTATTTAGGATTATTGGAGTGAATAAAAAAATGGTTTAAAGCCTAAAAAATGAAGTTTTTTGGTGCATCTAAAGTGTAGAAATGAATTTTTGAAAGACTTGACCTAGCATCAAAGAAGGTATTTATAGGCTGATTAAAAAGTTGAGGTTGGTGGTTTGAAATCGTTCGAATGACATATGCATGTCATTACTAACGACCATTCAAATGACCCTAAAAATGTAAAATGGTATAGTTTCGTTCGATGCAGGCTTCAAACCACATGTACTGTCATTAGAAGTTGTCGTTCGAATGACTTCTCAATGTTGTTTGAACGACACAAGTGAAGAATATTTATTTTAAAGAGTCTTGCCTACAGGTCTTTAAAATAATTTTTACTTAGCAATATGCCTCAATTTTGTTTAAAAACATTTTATAAAAATATCCCAAATAAATGCATGAATATTCATAACTCCAATTAATCATTTTACCTTTTAGCATAGTGGAGTTAGTGGGAATAAAGTCAGTTAAAGATGCATGATGCACGTTGTCAATGATGGGTGCATGTTGATGATGGTTGTAGCTCAAGATTCGAATGATGGACGTTAAGGTAGAACGTGTGAAGGCACAACGAGATGTTATGGTATATAACATACTAACTGAAATCTTAGACAATATTGAAATTTCTAGATTCTATACGAACATTTATAAAACATGTCCTTACAAACTTCTCAGACTCTACTATGAAAGAACATTTGCTTTCATTAAGCTTCTTCTTGTAGTAATGGAGGACCTCAAACATCTTCGCCAGATCTTATAGATTGTCATTTTTGTGTTTTCTTTTTACAAGCATATTGTTTATATAGATTTCCATAGTGAAACCTAGATGATGTTTGAACATCTTGGTGACTACCCATTGGTAGGTTGCTCCTATATTCTTAAGACCAAATGGCATGAATCTATATTAATACAAACCAAGGGTGGTGATGAACGAAGTGTTCTTTTGGTCGGTTATGAACAAAGGGATTTGATGATATGTTGAATAAGAATCCAAGAAGCTCATTTGCTCATGATTAACTATGGAGTCAACTAACCAATTGATCTGTGGCAAAAGAAAGATGTCTTTTGGACATGCTTTGTTTAGGTCGGTGAAGTCTACACAAACTCTTCACTCTCCACTTCCCGTTACTCTTCTTCATGACAACTAGGTTAGAGATCCACTAAGGGAATTAAAATTCTTTAATGGACTTTGCATCCAGACGTTTTCCCACTTCTTCTTCCATAACTTTTGCCTTCTCGAAAACTATTTAGTCTATCTTCGCGAGATCGACAGGAATATCGAATCCACATGACGTCGATGGAACATGATTTCGAGATCAATCTCAGGCATGTCATATAGTGGCCAAGTAACTACATCTTGATTCTATTTGAGTAAAGAGATTAATTATTTCTTCTCGTGATCGATAAGTAAATCGTCAATTAAAAAAATTCTTTTATGGGTATGAATCATCAAATATGACTTCTTTTAATGGTTTTATGACACTGTCCGCGAGGCTACCCTTGTTTCTTTCGCCATCGATCTCCCGTAATTTAGTTATTACAATGATGAAGTAGCTCCGTCTTTGATTACTTCGTTTGTGACTACTTTTTATTACTTTTTCTTTTATTTAGGTCTAATGTCATCTATGAAGCATTGTCGAGAATCAACCTAATTTCCTCTTATCTCCATTATCCCCTAGTCGATGATGCATTTTTGCTTCTGGTGGTAGGTGAAGGGGAAAACCTTTATGGAGTGGATCCAACCTCATCCCAATAACTTAGTATTGGGATTCGATGTCTACTACCAGGAATCTTGTCAACTTATACATATTCCTAGTTCTTACTAACAACACCACTTTCCCTAGGATCATGGCCATTTTTCCAGTGAAGAGTCCAAAGGCATAGTCACTTCCTCCATATCTTCCATATTGAATTTAAGTTTGTTGAACAATTTTAGGTAAATAACGTCTAATGATCTACCTTTGTCGACTACTAGCTTGTCCACATCCCAGCTAGAAATTCTGAGAATGATTACTAGCACCTTGTGATAATAATTTCTTACTCTGGCCAGTTCTTCTTCGGTAAACACTATATGCTTATTATAATCAACATCTTCTAGTTAACGACGCTTTCCCACAGTGGTTTTGGAAGGGTTAATTTGGAAAGCCTTTATGATGGTAGTAACTTTCTTTAATTCCATCTGAATAAGATTTCCTTGAATTTGATTCAGATTTATGGCAACGTGGATGACTGAGAACACATGCCCCATCTCATCCTTATCAAGGACATTGGAAGGTTTCTGGTCATGCTCTATGTTGGTCTTTGTGCTCTTATTTTCTACATTGTCATACAAGTGGCCTGCCTGAGCCAATTGTTATAGGTGGGATTTGATCGCCTTACAGTTCTCTATTTTATGACTATGTTCCTCGTGGTAGGAACATCTCAGGTTGGTATTCCTCTTTGAATGATCTCCTATCATCTTCCTTAACCACTTTAAGTACCGTTGATCTTTCACTTTATTCAAGATCTTATAAATTGCCTTTTTGAATAATATGTTGATAGCTCAATAAGCTTTGGTATGGCCAGCCTTGTATTCGACCTTTGACCCTCAATTATTTTTCTTGCCCCCTTCTTAGGGGCATTCTATCTGTCTCCGTTCCTGGTATTCTTCGACCAACCATTATCATTCTAAGATCTAGCCACCATATCCTATCGTTTAGCATATCTTTCAATTATTTTTCACGAGGTTATCGATGTGTTGGATTCTTTCTTTGTGAGGGACTGGCGAAACATAGAGTTGCTTGGTAGGCCAATCTTGAATAAAGCCACAACCATGTTCTCAGAACAGTCTTCAAATTCATTGTAGGTTTCCCAATTCCATTGGGTGTATTCTCACAGGGTCTCTAAGGGATTATTTCTCATAGTGAGGAGCAAATCTATTCTCTTTGGATAGGAATTACTAATGATAAATATACTGATGAAGGCCTTGGCAAGATACACGAAGTTGCTCACCTATCCAAGTAGTAACTTATTAAACCAATTTTTTGCGATATCCCCTAGACTGGAGGGAATATACAACACATGAGGGCCTCCTTATTTCTCCACAAGGTTATAAATTGTTGGTATTAGCAAACATGACCTATGGGATTAATCCTCCCATCATAGATTTTTAATTTGGTGGTGACAAACTTCCTAAGAGGTTCTGGTTCTTCTATTAATCTTGAGAAATGATAATTCATTTGACTGATGAGGGCCATTCGGGACAGTTCTCCAGTGGATTTGACTCCTCTATGAGCGGGGTGCTCATCTATCTCTCATCAGATGAGGCCACAGAGATATCTTTTGCGATAAACTCCTTCCTATTATTTTGGTTTGGCGAGATCCTGTTCTTGGAATGCTCTTGATAGAGCCACGAAGTCCTTCCTCAGTAATGAATTTGCTTTCTTAAGGGATAGGGGTTCGGGCATTGCATTTGCATTTGTACCTGTGGAGTTTCTTCTCAATTCTTTCCAGATGACGCTAAAGCTGGGTATTCTCCTCTTGTTGGTGGAATGTGGCATCCTCCTATTAATGGATTAGCCATTCATTGTCGTGCACAAGCCATGAAATTTGGTTGCATTGTGGAGGTTTATTGATCTCCACAGTCTATTTCTCCTAGAGATGATAATGTGATATAGGAGTATTACGAATCTTGTTAGGTTAAACCTCAGACCCGACTCTGGGCGATGGAGGTCTGTTTTGATTATTCTAACAGCTATCATTAGGTAGCAGGCGTGGGCTATGTGAGTGAGACAAAATTGCTCCTTGGCATTTCTTGGTTGAGAAAAGAAAATCATTTCCCATAGAAGCCATCAATTGTATGTGGAAAAAACTTATTGTTATGAAGTCAACACAATTAAGCCTAGCAAGAAATCAAAGTTTTAACAATCACATAATAACATAGTATGTACATGGTTTGTTAGTGTGCCTACATCTACAGAATGCTTTACTCTATTTATTGATCGATTACAAATAATAAATGTTTCACGCCCCTTTTTCCAGGGGTATGGGTTACATTTATAGAGAACTAATATAAATTGAGTCGTGTGGGACTCTATGACATTGGATAACTATCTTGAATTGATTGGGTGAATCCAACTCCGATATTTTCGCTGATCGACTTTAATTCGTTCTTATCTCTTTGAGTTGTTGTTGTTACCAACTCTTCCAAATATGCCTCAATTTCTATCTACTGGTCGGCTTATTCCCCCATAATAGGGATTATAAAAGTGAAGAAAGAAAAGCACAAGGAATTTTATAATATAGTCTTCTTAGTTTAAGAAAGTAAACTCTATCCCTTTAAAAATAAACTGTGATATGATCATATATACTTTCAAAATTCATACTGAAGGTTCATGTTTATTTAAAATGCATTACACTAAGAATGGTTTAGCATTAAAAAATGCATAATGGATTAAATTACAGTCATTTATAAAGAAGCATGATTTAAAGACATAACTCATGATAAAAGCGAACAAAATGAACATTAACCTATAAAAGAGAGAATTAAGATTAATGTTTGATCTCACTTTTGAAAAGATTGGATTGATGTAATTTCGAAAAAGCTTCGTTTCTCTCCATCCTTTTAAACTACCACTTTTACCTTCTCATCCAACGATCTTTGGCTAAAACCTTTCAAGTCTCATCTTTTTAGTGTTACCCAATTTTAGATAGATCACAGTATTTTAGACATCGATTTAAAAATACCTTTTAAAATAATGTCTTTCACTAAAAAAATAGGAGGGGAACTTATTTTAAATTTTCAAAGGTAAGCATCCCTTTTGACCTAATGTCGTAGTCCTGACCACTTCTTCTCTCATGAAATTTTGAATGTTTAGCTTTTTATTTTTCAACATCACCCATGATTAAACTTATGTCATATATATGAATTACAAATGACACCCTTTTCTTAAAAGCCACATATAAATTTAATTTCTTTTAGAATAAATGAACAACTATGTTCATATTATTTTACATGGAAATTGATCAAGTTATAGTGTGGTGTAGTGTATCAGTCATGACAAAATTGTCAAAGATTTGCAAGCTTAATTTACTAAGGAATTTCAATCTATATAATTCTAAACATGGAGTGTATAAGCCATAAACGAAACCAATTACGCAAAATCTAACTATGTAGGATAAAATTCATCATGTTGGATATATGGATGCCTATAAACGTAGAAAACCACATTGCACAAAAGCAAAGTTCTCTGGTATGAACAAACAAATATCAATACCAAAAAAATAGTAAACGATGGAACTGAACCTAGATATACCCAATGAATAAGATGAGAAATATAAATAACTTCTTAGAAATATATATCAAATCATAACTTTAATCACATACATGAGGGAAATGACCTCCAACACTTTGTAAGCTCATTGACTTTGGCTAAATTAATGCCTAGGTTCCTAGACCAAACATGATGTCTTAATGTGGTAGAGCAATCAGAAATGCCTTTGGGTACCACCGTGGTTGATTTTCCATTAGGGGCGTTGCTAGGGGTCCCTATATCCTTCTTACCCTTTTGATCAACACTAAAACTATCCTTAAAGATCATGAAAGGCACAACCGGTTGAACTAAAATGCACAACTCTCTTAGGTGACCCATATTACGGTCATGGGACCTGAGCGATCAAGTTCCTTAGAGTATGTTTCTTCCACTTCAAGAAAAGATCTTTTATATGTCCCTCTTTATCACAATAAGAATATGTGAACTTCACACTCTTTTCGTTCTATATAAATGTCTCATTTGAAGAAGAACAATCTAAGGACGGTGGAAAATAAGGTTGTGATGCAGAGTGTGGAAAAGAGACTCTACGACAAGGAGACAAAGATATCTCACTTACAAATACAATTCCACTCTTGTCTTTCAAATACCAATGCCTTAATAGAATCTTACCCTACTTTTGATATTTTTCCTCTAAATTCAACTTCAAAGTGGAAGCCGACCTCAACTCAATCTCTGGCACGTAGATTTTTTTTCAATAAGTCAATTCGGGAGTTTTCACTCTCGTTCAAGAATTTATTTAAGTACCCAACCTCAACACAAAGGAAGCCACTTCAACCACCCTTTATGCTAAGTGGTTTACTAAAAACGACGCTTTGATAATCAAATCCGTTCTCATAGCTGACTCACCAATGCCCTTTGTTTTTCAAAATTAGCTACCATAATGTAATGTTTTATGTTCTTCTTCAAGAGTTATATTCACTCCTAAAAAGATAATAATATGCATTTATTGAGTTATAATTAATAATTTTAACATCATCAAAATAAGTATTGGTGGTAACATCAACACAGACCTGGGGAGAATCAAATATATTACTCAAAATCATCTAAATCATTAAAAATTTCCTAGGCCATAAAAGTCACATAGCTATTGCTGGGAGTTTCTTGATAAAACTACGAGTGATAAGCATCACTAAATGTTGCTTGATATACATTTTTGACACTACTCTGACTTGGTTCAGTCGGAGATTTCTTACAATAATGTCTTTTACCACCACATGTGTAATGCGTGATGGCACTTGGGGAATCTTGCTTCTTCTCTACACTTTTATAACCAGACTCCAACCTAGGTGGGTAAATTATGGGTTGCCTTTGGTTTGAAGCCTTTTTTTCCATGTCTAGGAAAACTTTCTAGTGAATAAGGCCATATTTTCTTCATTAAAGTCAAGGGAATTATACGAAGGAACCTTGTGAGATTTCTCTTTAAAAGCTATTCTCTTTTCATTAATAAGCTCTCAGTGTCAATAATTAAAATTTACATCATATGTTTGAAGCGAGCCTACTAATTCATTTACTTTCATAGGGCTTTGTTGTTGTGAGTACAAGAAATATCACAATAAAGAAGTCCATGAAAACAATCACAAAGAGCATAAAGTACAGATCACAGATACAACAACGGTATACGTGGTTTGACAACTTTCTTACGTCCACGGAAATGTTATTGTTTTATTACAGTGTCTCTCAGTGTTATTAGTTACATACCTTTGCCCCGAATCATGGTTTACAATTTATAGAAATACGAAATAAGTGATTGGATTTCATAGGAAACTCAACCGACTTAATAGATAGCATATAAGTGTCCCAAAACTCTCCCCGAGATTATTAGTAACTGATTCGTGCTTATCTCCGTGCATTTAAGCATATGTTAAGTTCATGTCCAAGTAATAATCTAAATATTTGGGTCAGGCAGTCCATCTTACACATTGGTCTAGTCGACCAAAAGATTGGGCTTTTAATTACGTCATAATAATTTCCCTTAAAATCTTTGGGCTGATAGTTTAGGACAATAGACTTTAAATGAGTCCAAGGACTAAGGCTTGGAAATGTATAAAAATCGGCATGGAACATTTATAGTTCATGAAGACTGTTGGGGGTACGCTTGTCCTTAGAAGAAAATGGAGCATTGAGATCTTCCTGGAGAGCGTGACATATCATTTAAGATATTTAAATATTACTCATGTGTAAGTTAACTGTCTGTTCACTGATTTTGGTCAACTTTACGTACGAGCTTTGTCCCTAAGCTTCCCCTCCTGTCCTACACTTCAAATCAGAGCTCTTATTCTTCAGTGTTCTTTCAAATCTTTGCCAACACTTGTAAGTTCTAGTTCTCATTTTCTTAGTTCTTATCTTCTTCGAATTAGTTTATAGTTGTAGATATGGTTTTCCTTCCTATGGTGTGCTAATGGAGAGACTTGATAATAAGCCAATTTTTGAGTTTAGAAAGTGTTATGGTATCCCTGACTGGGCAGATATTGAGTGAGCTCCAATTCCCATAGATGTCTACTCTTTAGAAGATAGGCATTGGATTTATACCCTCTTGATTTCATAGGGGGTTTGACGTTCCCCCCCAATCCTCTATTTCTAAGATTCTTCAAGTGTTTTGACATTATTTCTTCTCACTGTACTCCAAATCTTTGGAAGATTATAAATGGGGTACACAGAATAAACATATTATATCGACCTAACTTAGGGCTCACTAAGATTTTATACTATTATATCTTTTAGTGAATAAGTGAAGGTATCTTATACTTGAAGGCAAGGAGTGATGACAGAGTCCTGGTAGTGAACTTTCCTAATTCCCATAAGGACTAGTGGAGCCAAGGCTTCATTGTTAGGAATTGGAAATATCCTCCCAAGGCTGGGGGCATAAGGTATAGGGATATCAGATTCCTACCTTTGGGTATGAATACATATGTTGATGACACAATCTCTTTCATAGTTCTTTGCATGCTCATACCTTTGTTTGATTTTTTCATTTAATTTGTTTTCTTATTTTGCAGCTAAGGATAATAAACGAGAACCTGCCCCTCGTGAGATAAGGGTTGCTGACTTGTGGAAGCCTTCAATAGTTAGGGATATGATTTTTAACGACAAGCATCCTTGCTCGGGGACATATCTGATGGAATATAAGAACACACCTACCAACTTTATTGCTCCGCTAGTGGATATAATCCCCAATTTAGAGCTTCCATAGGAGGAGGTTGGCGGTCCATCTGAACCCATCCAGTTAGAATAAGAAGAGGATGAAGAAAGTGAGGAAGGTGGAGGAGAGGAAGAAGAAGAAGGTGAAGAGGAGGTATCTAAGGATGATATAGAGAACTGATTTAGCAGGAAACCAATGAAGAAGAAGAGATGGCCCCACTTAAGATAAGGTGTTTGATTATTCAAGATAATGATGATGATGATCTTCTATCTGATCGAAACAAGTCGTTGAATAGGACAAAAGGAGACTCCCCTATGGATGGTGATTTCATACCAGGAACCAAGGAGAAGGAGAGCGAGATTGAGAGAAAAAAGGAGGAGGAAGAGGAAAAAAGAAAGGAGAGAGAGAGAAAGAAGGAGGAAGCGAGAAAAATAGAAGAGGAGAGGAAGAGGGGACATGTTTTACATGCCCCTTATGTGCCTTCCCTCTGCTAGCTTCCTAGGGGATCAAGTGTTGTTGACATAACCCTATTTTCCCTAGTTTCTAGATAGGGTTGTGCTTACTTCCAATCATGAGCGATCGGTGAGGATGGGGTCTGACCATTTCTTAAGTCCGCTCAAGGGCTCGCTTTGGTACATCCCCTATTATCTCTCTAAATTTATTTGAATCCTCTTTCTAATTTCTGTAAACTAATATATGATTCTCTTTTCTTTTTTAGTTTGTTTTTTATTTTACCACACCGTTGCATGGTCGGGCCGACCAGTCGATGAGGAAAACCGAGTTAGAAATGGCTCTGAAGAACTTCGACAAGGCTCTGGTCAATGCTAAGGATACTTTTGAGCAACAAAAGGAGAAGGATTTATCTTCCCTTAAAAAGAAGTCAACGAAAGAGTTGGCCAACCTCTAGGATGCTTATAGTCTAGTGGTCGCTGATAAGTTGAAGGTTACTGAAGAAAATAAGGAGCTGGTAGCCAAGGTCGAGAAGCTGGAAGGAGAAGATGCGGCCGTTAGAGAAAGTGGGTATAATAAAGGCTGGAAGACAACTTACGATGATGCTAAGAACCAGATAAAATATGTCAGGTAGGTGGGTTTCAAGAAAGGCTAGGACTATGCCTTGATAGCAATCGGGGTTCCTACGAATTCTTATCTATTCACCCAACACATGCCAGGACCTAATCCTATGGTTGTTGAGGAGCCTTCGATCAACCAACCTACTACCCAAGATGGGATAGATCCTATTGATCCATTTGTAATGGATCTTTCTACTAATAATGATACAAGGGATATCCCTATTGATCAAGCTGTGAGGGATCTTAGTGCAATCAATGTTGTTGGTGACCAGGCTGCCAGGACTGTTGAAATAGGAAAAAGGGCTAGCCTCTTTCGAGCAGGTGTGAATGTTGGAGTTTTTAGGATTTCTGACTTATCTATTCTTTTTGGTTTCTGTTGTGTTGTAACTCTCCTCAATTTGTACCGGCTTACGCCTGACTTATAATTATTGTAAAAGAAGGATTTCCTTTCTTTCTTGTGTTATCTTTTATCTGGTGATCTCTATTACTCATGTTTGTCAAATACGTTACTTATTTGTTTGATTGTAGCCCATTGGTTTATATGAATATATTCCTCCTGAATCTGAATTAAGTCAGATCCTAGGATTAAACATCAGCGTTCAAGCTCACATAGATTTCTTGAAGGTCTGTAAATATTTAAAAATAAGAATATAGCAATATAAGGATCAGGTTGAGCTGGTCGCCAAGTTAAAGAATAAGCTTGAAGAAATGGATGAGATTGGAGATTTAGTTCAGGGGGAAAATGGATGCCTTGAAGGCCAAAATTCTGGATGACATTGAGGTCAATCAAGTGGGGGAGCTAATCCAAAGAGAAAATGATGCACTAAAAAGGGAAGTTGATTGACTAAAAGTGAACATTCCATTAGGGTCCTCTCTAGTACTACGAGGGTCCTTTTCATCATCTACTGGGACAACTCGAGCTGAAAATCAAGCTCTATAGAGAGAGGTTGTTGAGCTCAAGGGAGATGTCCAATGGGCTTATGTGATCACTATCGTACTTCAAAGAGATGTAATAAGGCTAAGGCACTTATTCCAAATGGGACCTAAATAGGCCTAGGAAGATGGTTATGACCAAAGCTGGATTGACACCCTAGAAATATTGAAGGAGGATGAGGACATCAATTTTGTCTGGGGATGGATTAGTTCCCTAAAGGAGGTGAAAACGCCTAAGGAGTCTAACTTGTGTTACAAGTACTAGATCGACTGGCTAGACCATCGTCATAATTCTTTCTCAAGAAATGATAGGTGGATCCCTATAAATGCTATCCCTGTCAAGCTTTTGAAGCATTACTTAGAAGAATTTGAAGAGGAGTTTTATCCACACCTAGATGATGGTCGGAGAGAGCATGTTGCAGACTATCTTGCTCACCATCCTGGTCCATCTTAAGTCTTTTGTATACTTTGGTTTTGATGTAGATGTAAATTCTCATTCGGGCTAATGAAAAAGTGTTAATTATCAACTTTTGATGTTTTGAACCCGTGCTGACTAAACTACGTTAATAACTGTTGCTTTATTGGTTACTTGAGATCTTTGTCGACCGATTGGTACTGAATGGCCATTATAGGAATTTTAAAAATTGAGTGGGCTAGTACTTATTTTTAATCACTTTGTGCCTCTTCAGCCGTGTAAATGACATTGAAGACAAGTGTCAGCCCTTTGTTTCTGCATGTGTGAGCATTATCCCAGTCCAATATGCCCTCGCATTATCATTCCATCTACTTTACCTTTTAGGTCTTGTTATCACACTCCCTTAGGACTAAGTAGGATGATGGCGAGAATGCACCTGGTAGCTAGGATATATGCCCGAGCAGGTTTTTTTGCAACCAATAATTATTAGCGACCAACCTGAGTTGGCTTTTTTTGCCTAAGGATCCCCTGTAAGGCCTTTGTTATGTCGGGGCAACTCATGAGGTTTCTTGTGTTTGTAACAAAGATTTGATGATTTTAGTAATTGAACGGGTTTTATTAACTTGTCATAACTACTGCAAACCCTACTCAACACGTGAGATTACCTGATTAAAACAAGTTGAATAGCTTATTGTAATCCTAGGAGTTCAACTATGCATATGAGTTATCATTTGGAAAAGGGGCGTATTAATAAGATGCGATCAAGAACAAATAAGCAGCCAATGTATAGAATAAAATTACGAGGGTCAACTAGCCTTTATTTATTAAATATTTGTTGACAAGAGACATAAGTTCAAAAATCAAAATTTGCTAAACTAAATTTGCTAAGAAAAGATAGGGAAGACTAAAAGTAGAAGTTCTTGAGAATGGTTGAGTTCTAAGATCTTGGTATCTCCTTGCCCTCCAACATTTCCATGTGATATGCTCCTTGTAGGTCGTCCCTGATTACTGTGAAGGGTCCTTACCAGTTTGTTCCTAGTTTCCCATCTAATGGTTTTACGTCACAGTCGAGGACTTTACTTCGGACATAATCTCCTACTAAAAACCTCCTCGAATTGAATTTTTTTACCGTACAGCTTGGCGAGTCGCTGTTCGTAGGAAGCTAACTTGGTCATGGACAACTCTCTTCGCTCGTCTCCTAAGTTAAGTTCAGAGCATATGGCATCATCATTAAGGCTTTGGTTGACCAAGGTGGTTCTCATGATGGTGAGACCTTCTTTTAGTAGGATGATAAATTCCATCCCATAAGAAAGCGTGAATGGTGTTTCCCCAGTTGGTCGCCTAGGGGTGGTACGGTAAGCCCACAAAACATGAGGGAGTTCATCCACTAAGGTACCCTTATCTCTTTCCAACCTCTTTTTTTAGTCAATTAAGCATGGTTTTGTTAGAAGCCTCTGCCTGGGATACGTCACAGAACTGAAGTGGTTCTTGACACCATGTTCATCATAAAAATCTTGAAAGAAATTACTTTTTAATTGTGTGTTGTTGTCGATGATGATAGCCCTTGGTACCCCAAAGCGTGTTATGATGTTTCTCCAGATGAACCTGGTCATATCTGAGTCGTGTATTTTTGCTATTTGTTCTGCCTCTACCCATTTGGTGAAGTAATTTATGCCAACTAGTAGATACTTTCGATTCCCAGATTTTGTAAGTAGTGGTCCCACAATCTCTAGTCCATATTACGCTAATGGACATGGCCTTGTTAGTGATTTTAGGTTGCTAGTGGATCATAGGAGAGTGATTCTGACATTTTTCACACTTAGGAACGTAAGTTCCTGTGTCCTTTTACATATGAGGCCACTAGTAACCCTCCTTAATTGCTAGAAAGTTCAGAGATCTCCCTCCTGTATGGCTCCCACAATTGCCCTCATGAAGTTTTCTAAGTACTTGCTCGGTGTCATGTGGGTGTATGCACTGGAGATAAGGATATGTGCATGATTTCTTTTAGAGCTTCCCTTCTGGGGAAAGATAAAAATGGGTCGCCTTGAATCTTGCCTAATGAGTCTACCTTCTATCGTTAGGTTGTATGCCATTTCGTAGATAAGAGATAATGTGATCCATCCAACTAGGTGTCTTCTTTGTGAGGAGGACTTGCTTCGCCATGACTACCTGATCAATACTTAGTTATATGAGGAACTCTATCTGGATGGTTCTTCTTAAGTCAGAGTCAATTATTGATCTCAGGGATACTAAGGAGTCGACATGATTCTTCTACCCCTGGGGAACTATTAAATGTCAACTTTCTAAAATTCGACATAAATCCTCTAACAATAGCAAGGTAAGCCTCTACTCTATCATCTTTGGCATTGAAGTCACCATTTACTTTCTTGGAAACCAGTTTAGAGTCTCCGAACATGTGAAGGCGCTTTTCCCCTTGGAGTTGGGATTTGTGCAAACCGATGATCAGTGTTTCATATTCAGCTTCGTTATTGGAGGCCTCTAATCCTAATTTGATTCCTTGTTCAGTGACAGCCTCTTCGGGAGTGATGAGGACAATCCCTACTCCTGCTCCATTGGCATTAGAGGCTCCATCAATATATAGGGTCCAATCCTTACACTGCGCTTCTCAATTGTTGAATTCTTCACTTCTAGTTGGCCGATTGCATGGTCTCATGTAAATTCAGCAATGAAATATGCTAAGACTTGTACCTTAATCACCTTTCTTGGTTAAAAATGTATATCGAATCTCCCAAGCTCTACCAACCAATTTGAAAGTCATTCAGAGAGGTCCAACTTCCAAAAAATAGCTTTGAGGGGGTAGGAAGTGATTACAGTTATTGAGTGGGCTGTAAAGTAATACTTTAGCTTCCTCGAGGCGACCACCAATGCATAAGCGAGTTTTTTCAGAGGTAAGTATCGATGCTCTGCATCTAGAATTGTCTTGCTCGCATAATAAACTAGGTGCTGGCCTCCTTCCATCTCACACACTAGTGCGGATCTTATAGCGTGATTTTATATTGCAAGGTAAAGATACGGTGTGTTTCCATCATTTTAAATTACTAGCAGGGGTGGATTACTAAGGTAGGATTTGATCTTTTCCAAATCTCCTGAACAACCATAATTCCATGTGAGGTCTTTGTACTTCTTTAGGAGTGAAAAGAATGGTCACCAACGTTATGAAGACTTAGAGATGAAGCGATTAAGCACTGTGAGCATACCAATGAGATTTTCAACATCTCGCAACTTCTGAGGAGGTTGGACTCTAGTGATAGAGGCGATCTGATTTGGATTGGCCTCGATTCCTCTTTTACTGACTAACTAGCCCAAGAACTTTCCTTACTGGACACCGAATGAAAATTTACTTGGGTTAAGCTTCATTTGATACTTTATGAGGATCTCAAAAGTTCTAGTTATGTCCGTGAGGTAGTCTCCCTTATTTTTTCTTTTGAATAGCATATAGTTGATGTAGACGTAAATCGTGTGTCCCACGTGTCTCTTGAACATTTTGGTGATAAGTCTCTGATAAGTTTCCCTAGGATTCTTTAAATCGAATGGAACAACCTTATAGTATTATAACCTAATGGGGGGTTATGAAGGACGTTTTATCCTGATTGGGTCTGAATAAAGGAATCTGATGGTAGCCCAAGTAGACATCCAGGAAACGCATCCTTTCGTGCATCACCGTAGCATTAACCAACTGATCTATTTTAAGAAGCGGGAAGCTGTCTTTGGGACATGCTCCATTGAGATCCTTGAAATTAATATAAACCCTCCAACTGTCATTGCTCTTTCACACCATCATTGGGTTGGATAAATATTTAGGGAAATAAACTTCCCTAATGGATCATGTATTTAGTATCTTCCCTACTTTGTTCTCCACCGCTTTAGCCTTCTCAGGATCTATTAGGCGAGCCTTTTGAGTGATCATTTTTATAGTCGGGTCAATGTGCAGGCGATGGGAATCTATGCCGGGTCAATCTATGGCAATTCATACGGTTCCCAAATGAAAACATCTAGATTACTTATGAGAAAGGGAATCAATTCTTTTTTCTCTTGATCGACAAGTGTGGATCTAATAAAAAAATTCCTCTCTGGTAAGTTGTCATCGACCCTAACTTCTTTTAGGGTTTTAATGATCCTGTAGGCGGGGTGGACCCTGGTCTCCTCCACCCATGGTCAACCATATTGTAGTTGATATTTTGAGGGTACATCCCCATTCTAGGCTTCCTCTTGGGCATCCTTTACCTCCCTCTTCTTTTCCTTCTTTGGGCGAATGGTCGTGATGAATCACTTATTGGCAGTGGCCTGGTTACCACAAATTTTTACCATGACCCGGTCGGTAACACACTTTAACTTTTCATCGTAGGTGAATGGTATGGCCTTCAAGGCGTTCATCCAGCCTCTGCCGAAGATGGCATGATATGGGGACTCAATGTCCACTACTAAGAACTCAATTGTCTTTGAGATGTTGCCTGCCCTGACTAGTAGGACTATCTTTCCTAGCGGAATTATGATCCTCCTTGCAAAGCTGGCCAACGAAACTATGGATTCCTTGAGGTCGATGACGTTCATCTTCAACTTATGGAACAACTCTAGGTAAATCACTTCTGATGAGATTCCTTGGTTAACAAGCATCTTATCAACATCCCAATTGGCAATTCTAAGGGTAATTACCAATGCATCAGAATGTGAGGTTTTTATCCCAACCAAATATTCCTTGGTGAGAAAAATATGCTTGGTGTAGTCTACGTCCTCTAGTCATCAATGTTTACTAGACTGGGTTTTGGCGGGGTCAATCTGAAATGCCTCCACGATGATAGTAACCTTCTTCACCTCCATCCAAATAACATTTCTTTGGATTTGGTTAAGATCCATAGATTACCACGAACTCATGTCCCGTGTCATCGTCGAGGAAGTTGTCCGTCTTCTGTTCACCATTGCCTGTGATATTCTCTATTTTCTTTTCTATGTACTCATTGAGGTGACCTTCTTGGGCCAACTCCTCCAAGTGTGACTTTAAATCCTTGCAATCTTTAGTCCTTTGGACGCCCTCTTTGTGGAATGGGAATTTTAGCGCATTATTTATTTTTGTTCGGTCTCCATTTATATTTTTGGTCCACTTGATGAATAGTTGGTCTTTGATCTTGCTCAAGATCTTGTAAATTTCCTTAAAGACCGTGTTAACATCCTGGAATGCCTTGGAGGGGTCAACCTTGATACCATTCTTATCCCCATTCTTGTTTTCCTTCTTTGGAGTATCACTCTTCTCTGTTTGCTTGTTTTCCTTTGCTCGACTATTTTTCCTTACATTAGAGTGAACTACATCTTTCACCTTGGCATATTTCTCAATATGAGCCATGAGGTCGTCAATGGTGATGGCTTCTTTCTTAGTTAAGGACTAGTACAGTAATAGGGTGATCGGAAGACCAATTTTAAAGGATGCCATGACAACTTGATTCGAGCAGTCCTTGACCTCGTTGAAGACTTCCCAACGCCATTTGGCAGAATCTTGAAGGCTCTCTTGTGTCTTCTTCTCCATCATAAGTAGTGCATCCATCCGCATATGGTGGGAGCTGCTGGTTATGAAACGAGTAGTGAAGGCCTCTACTAGAGCCTTCAAGTTTCTGATCGACTATGAGAAAGATTATCAAACCACTTTTGTGCTACATCCTGTAGGCTAGAAGGTAAAATCCAGCACATTAGTGCATCATTATGTCTTCATAAGGTCATTACTTATCTATACTACCGAACGTGGCCTATAGGATATGTCTTTTCGTCGTAAATCCTAAATGTGTGAATGGAAAACTTCTTTGAGGGATCTTTATCTACGATATCCTTTGAGAAAGGGTATTTCATCTAAGTATTGAGTGCCTTCCTAACTATTTCCCTAGTGGACCTGGCTCCACGGTGGGCTGTATGTTGGTCCATCTCTCTACGAACCAGAATCCTAATGTCTTCATTTTGTCGATCGGTGCTCCTGTATCATCTCTCTGGCTGTCCAAGATCTGATCGACCGTGCTCTGATATGCCATATTCAATTCTATCCTGTTTACACATAGATCTCCTCCCTTGGCTGTAAGTATTACTAACCTGTGGACTGGGAATCCTATCACGATATTTCCTTGTGTACCAATGGAGATCTTTCTCCATTATCTCAAGTATCCTCTAGAGGCAAGCAATCTCTTTGACCTGGAGGCGCGTTGCTTCCTCTCATTATTGAAGCTTGGCTTCATAAGCGTTGACCAACCTGGAGATCTAGGTAGATCTGGGTGGTCCCTGTCTTTCTTAAGAAGGTTTCCTTTCATGGAGAAACCTAGGTTTTTTATGCTGGAGAATCTTTGACCTGGCCCTAGGTGGAAGTAGGCCTTCTTGCGCATCTCCAACTCGAGGAATATTGTTTCTCTGGTGAAACATCAGAGGGTTTTTGTTTCTGCAGTTTTTCACAGGAATAGAAATCGCTTCCCGCTTCCCACAGACGGTGCCAATTGTGAGTATAAGAAATATCACAATAAATAAGTCCATGAAAACAATCACAAAGACTATAAAGTAAAGTTCACACACACAATAATGATATACGTAGTTCAACAACTTGCCTATGTCAATGGAGAGGTTACTATTTTATTATAGTGTCTGTCAATGTTATTCGTTAAATCCTTTTGCCCCGGGTCAGGGTTTATAATTTATATAAATATGAAATAAGTGATTGGATTCCATAGGCAACTCAACGGACTTGATAGATAACACGTAAGTGTCCCTCATTATCTCCCCAAGATTATTGGTAAGTGATTCATGCTTATCTCCATGCATTTCAGCATATGTTAAATGGACATCCAAATAATAATCTAAATGTTTGGGTTGGTCAGTCCCTCTTACGCAGTGGGCCAAAAGATTAGGCTTTCAATTACATCTCGATGTTTTCAACCTTGCCACGAAACTTAGTGGGCAGGCATCTAAGAATCTTATCTATCAATAAGTTATTTTTTATTTTATGACTTGTCCCAAAGTAAACATTGAATTAACTATGTCATTTAATTGGGAAAGTTTTGTTATCCCTTATGGTAAGGAGTTAAACATGGTAAGGCTTTGAAGCTTCTCATGCTTCACAGTGGAGGTTCCTTCGTAATTTGTTTCTAAAACTTTCCATGTCTCCTTTGATGTAGTCCACGTTTAAATGCACTCAATCTCACTTAAAGATACGAAACTAAAAATTGAGTTCAAAACCATTAGTGTTACAACCACTCTCCTTGGTGTCGTTATTATCCTGACTAGATGGTATTTTGGGGACATGAAAATCATCGACTACAATAATTGACAGATAACAACCCATTAAAATAGAGTTCTAAATTCGTTCATCCAATGACATCATGTGTGCAATCATACAAATTTTCCAATAGGAATAGTTGCTACCATAAACGATCGAGATCAAAAAGATGAACCACCATCCATCTTGCAACTTAGAGGATCTACTCTAGGGTATTAAATGTAAAATGATTAGACCCTTTTTTATGCCAACTGAGAGTGAGCGCTCTCTATAGTAGCTACCCAATAAAAAATAAATTATAGTTTGAATGATAATTGTCCTTTTAAATAAACAATGGGTTATAATCACCCTAAATTTCTATGTAACAAAATGTTTTAACAAGATTAGAATCTAATCAAGTTTATCTTTAACTTAAGACAACTAATTCTAAAATTACGGAAAGGTAAATTTTTTACACAATACCAGATGTACAAGGAAATAATTCACTAACGGGAAAAACCTCAGCTACAATGAACTAAAAATGTACTATGGTTGAGTTTTATAAATAGAATAAGATGACTTATAATGACACAATTAACCAACTAACTATCTAATCTTTCACACCATATTCTCCGGGGAGAGCGCCAGGAGCTGGAGAACACTATAAAATCTCGGCATGTTTTGGACACATCTAATGTCATCAATTCTTATGCCAATGGATATTCTCTAAAGTGGATAAACATTATTTTCGAGGCCATGGAACCACTGAGTAACCACTGCCTACAATTAAAAATGTGTGAGGATATCTTATGGTTTAATAGATGTAGTGAAAGGTTTGGTTTCTATAAAAACACACACATGTGTTTTACAAGATTGAAAGAAGGCTATACTCGAGAACAAAATATTTTCGAAAATAATATGTCAATTCTATCTTGAGTATGAAAGTCTTACTTTCCAGGATTCAACATTGAATCACTAAACTTGAAACACACAAATGAGATGAGCTAAGAACATTATTTTGGAAAAGTAAAATGTTTTATATCTACTTTTATTATAAAAGTTCAACTCTAAAATTGTAACATCCCGTATATTTTAACCTTAGGGCTGATTAATTATTAACATTAAAACAGAGAAATTGCAAAAAATATAAATACCATTCTCAGTATGAATAGGAAAAATGAAAAATTTGACAAAATAATGGTGCGATACGAAAGTCTTCCAATATAAAACTCATGAAAATGTATCAAAAACAACAATAGAGAAATAAATAAATAAATAAATAAATAAATAAATATATATATATATATATATATATATATATATATATATATATATATAGAGAGAGAGAGAGAGAGAGAGAGAGAGAACTAAACACTAAATCCTAAATATACTAAATATCAATAATACAAGCAAGGTAATTCTATAAAATATACATGTCACCCAAAAGTATAAGTCACACAACTGAAAACGTAAATGATAGTCCATCAAGATATGGACCAACATCAATCTCTGAAGCTAGCAATGTCGGGAGAGGAGAATATATAATACAAGATAGATGGAGAAGACGAAATCTAAGTGGAAGGGCTAGCTCTAGCACTTGAAAAGACATCATAAATAAAATGGATCAAAACCCTAGTAAGTCGCTATGATATACAAATCAAATAAGATATATATACAAATGGTAAATTCAAAATTTACGTAATAAATAATGTTGTCCAAGCATATGTCACGAAACCTCATAATGCATTCAATTAATCCCTTAGTTTCACCAATTAATTAACCTCTTAATTAGTTACAATGTAACTGATGATACGAGAAATTACCCATAAGTTGTTATCATACCAACAAGTCAAGTAAGGAATATAAATAAAGCAAGTAAAGCAAGTAAGGAGACATGAACACAAGATATAGAGTGGTTCGGCTATTAAAATGAGCCTACGTCCACTTTGGTGCTCTTCTCTCTCATTATGTTCATATCATTGATGTACAAATTTATAATTCTACAATGGGCGTACAAGATAGATGAAAGAGAAGAATACATGACTGTAGCGGATCTAGGAGTGTCGGAGATATGACTACGATGTAGGTGAGTAGCCCCCAAGCTGTATGTTGAGGTTATGTAGAGAGAATTTGGCAAGGCTTCCCCATGTGTTGTAGAATCTGACCTGAGAATCAGGAATCGAACCATTATTTTGAGGTGTGGTCATCTATTTATCGGATGTATACGATTTGTGTCACGTGATGTATATCAAGTCTGGAGTTGATGTAATAGAGAGGGATACGACATGTAAGGCAAGTATATTGAGCGTTGCATCCTATATGAGGCTGAAGTTGCACTACAAAAAAAGTAACTTTTGAGGCGGTGGTCTAATAGTCCCAAAAGATCATTTATCCATCTCAAATACTTTTTGTGACGCTATTTGGGACGGCTAGGGGGGGCCTTTTTTATAGGGGGTTATAAATACTTTTTATGACCCCATAGCCGTCTCAAAAGAGTTTTTTGAGACAGGAACAGATCCGTCTCAAAAGGTCCTCATTTTATATGACCCTTTTGAGACGGAACAAAAGTTGTCACAAAAGATTGTTTTTGAGACGAGAATTAATCTGTTTCAAAAGGTTACTATTTTAGAAGATCTTTTTGAGACGACAACATAACCGTCTTTAATATTTTTTTTAGACAATTTTAACCATCCCAAAAGAGGTGAAGGGATCTTAAAATTTTTGTACCAATATTTTGTGGAGAATAAAATATACCGCTAAAGTTTAATATAAAATTGAGTTACATTTGAAACAACACAAACAACGAATAATCACAAAATGTAATACATAAGATGATTTTCAACCAACACAACGAATTATTGTCATTCAACCATAAATAGAGTTCTTACAACCATCTCCAAATATTCATCAAAATAAGAATTATAAAACTAAGTTCAAATATTTGACTTGACAACAAAAATACATTAATGTATTAATACTCCAAACACGAAATCTCTTTATCAAAGTAATTCAGCAACACTGAAGCGTACGACCTCCAAAACCATTGATTAACATTTGCATGTTCTACAAAACTTATCACCTGCACAAAAAAAAATAGTGTCATTTATGTCAGAAGTAATACCCCTCTTCAACAATATAATGTGAAAAATGAATCAATATAGTATATTCTCATGATAAAATAATATAAATATCTTACTACTACTATTTTTAAAAAAAATCGGCAGAGTATCCTTTGTTTACTCATGAAAACCACAGGTAGTCAACCTGTTTTAAACATTAAAATTGATTCGAAGAATGATATACACCAACCAACAGATATTTTTAACCACCACCATAATAAATTATCACCACCATAACAAACTTTCACCACCACCATTGAAAATTTAACTTTAAACGAGAGAATTTTCCATTATATATAAATAACTATATGTATGAATTATATTGTATTTACCTAGTCGGACTGAATCGTCGAGGTAGTGGAAGGATGATGAGCGGTAATACTTTGGAACAAACTTTGCATTTCACTTCGCATATCCGTATAAGAGTTCTATTTCTAACATTATTATATAAAATAGTGTGAAATTGCAACATCACCGAGGTGTAGAGGCTCAACATCAAGTGTTTTTTTATCTGATACGTGTATAAATTTTGAAGTTAAAATCTCCTTCAATTTGTGAATTTTAAACAAGGACTACTATTTTAGAAAATGGCATATTCCCCCTTAGCTCCCATAGATTTTCCAAAAAAATCAACTTCTAAAACATTTTCCAAAACGATCCACGATCAAGGATTGGTTTGGAAAATGTAGTTTTACTACAAGTGGTCCTCACTAGAGGTACTTCCAACAATGATCTACACTCGAGAATTGTTTTGGAATATATTTTACAAGGTGTTTTTTTGTTGGTTAAAAACATGTTGTAGAAGGATCAATAAGGCCTTAGCCCCTCTTAATTGGGATTTAGGACAGAGGGAATCATAAATTGTACCACAGTGTTTCATTTACTTTGTGCATTCTTCTGGTTTTCTGGGATCCAAACAAAGCATTAGCTACTTACAAACTAGTAGTATAAGGTCACATTACTCACCTGTTGTGCAACGGCCAAGGAACGAAGACCGCGATTGGAAAAGTTATCAATAATTTCATGGGCCCTCTTCCTTTTGTCCTCCTTGAGATCACAAAGATCAATAATCTGGTAAAATAGTAAAAACAAAAAATGTTAATGTTATTTGAGATCAAAATCCCTGCTGACATAATTTATTATAGCTAGAAGTGATTTACTTGCTCAGGGGCACCCTTGCTGCTTCTATGACAATTGCCATTAGAGTCGATGTAGGTGATTGCAGTCCTCTTCTCTACTGGGTTAAAGGGAAGGAAATGTACTTCTTTGATCCCAGCTCTTGCGTGAAATACTCAAAATAAAGCGCGCACACATGGGGGAAAATTCACTTCATGTCACTTGGCCCATAAGTAATAAATATAAATTCTGCGGTGATTGAAAAAAATTCATATAGATGTAATTTGGGTGAACATGAACATCCAATTTTCTGAGAGCACAATTCAGCTAAATAAATCCCAGGTTATAAAAAATAAAGAGAAAAAAGAGGAGCTTAGTACCTCCTTGGGGTCACCCAACATTTCAACAATTGAAGCATCAATGGCATCCTAATTTTCAACCCTCGAAGCCCTAG
Organism: Sambucus nigra; assembly: GCA_949130495.1. Lineage (NCBI taxonomy): Eukaryota > Viridiplantae > Streptophyta > Magnoliopsida > Dipsacales > Adoxaceae > Sambucus > Sambucus nigra. The sequence continues at coordinate 314,255,027 of OX422215.1, read as the reverse complement.
CAGTAAGAAGCATAAGGGTTTCCTTGTCCGTGTCCCTTGAGAATACCTGGAATCATGAGTTTAAAATGATAAGTCTAATTTTTTTCCCTACATAATCTAACCACTTGTTTTCTTTCTTGGGAAATTATTTAATTTGGTTTAAGGGGTTTGTTGGGCACACAATCCACACATTAGGAGCCTTTAAAATGAAAATATGTTTGGATATCCCATAACTATGGGAATGTCAGCATGAAACTTGATTCTTATGGGGCATTAAAAAATTCTTTATAAACAAAGAAACTCTGTACAATCTTCAATGTAAATGTCTAGAATCAATCACAGATCCTAGGTAGACAAGATGTCAATCAAAGAGACACTTTATATATAGACGGTCTCCTTCACAAAGTCTTTCCCCATTTTAACACAACATCTTCTAAAAATCTTTAAGTAGTAAGTAGACAATGTAATGTTTTTGTGGTTAAGGCGTCTTATTGAGAATACTGTAACTATAAGGTAAAATGGCTCGCAATCAGACTTAACATATATATAGCCACTGAGGCCATTTTAGAAAGGGAGAAATGAGCATAACCCAAAACAGACTTGTAATAGACGTAGGCTTCCCCGCCGTCCTTGCCATTTCAGGATTGTCAACGCAACAATTTTGAAATTTACATTACCAACCTCAATCATGTTCTTGTCGACAGTGAGCTTGTTGAGAGTAAGGGTCCCGGTCTTGTCACTGCAGAGGACATCCATTCCAGCCATCTCCTCGATAGCAGTCATCCTCTTGGTAATGGCACCTTGCTGAGAAAGACGGTGGGAACCGATCGCCATTGTCACCGACAACACTGTGGTCATGGCAATCGGGATCCCTCCGATCAAAAGCACCAACAGATTGTCAATTCCTTCTCTGTATTTCCTCTGCTGGATTGGGAACATTACCACCACCTCTATCGCCATACCCACGACAATGGAGCAGATACAGAAGTTACCAATGGCTGTCAACACCTGATCAAAACCATCAAATAGTTTTTAGTACCTTTTTTATCTAACAAAATGCACTTGATCCTATAACAATTGTCTATCATGATTGATGGAAAAGTACTTCATTAATATAATTGTTACATTTAGTAGTAAATTCACTCTACATGTGATACCAATAATATAAAAACTAAAAAAAAACATTATAAAGTGTACTCTGGATCATTTACAAAAAAAAATACATTGCAAAGACAAACCTTAAAAATGTAAAATAACTCCCGTGGTGTGTTTGATTACCATGTTTGAAAACAATTCATTATATGAAAAGTTAAGATATCGATGGTAAAAAAGATGAGTGATTTGGTGACACTTGCTTCATATTTTCCTCTTGTTACATGGAAAACACTTCTTGCTCACCCCCTAAAAGTTTGGATTCCATATAAAACTAGAAAAGTAAGAGAACATCTCACCAAATCAATCGCCTCTTTTAGCTCTATGTTCTACCTTCTCACAGAAATGATTTTGATATAAATCTTACCCCTCCTGAATTCCAGTATTTGTGAACCACTTCCTAAAGAAAGATAAGTAACATTAAGCACTTCCATAGGGTCGAGTAAATCATATTCTCTGTCAATGAGGAACATAATAGCAATCAACGAAGGGAAAAAGTTATTATAACCTAACTAATCTGCTCAATGTTTACTTACTTTTATTTTCTTACATAAATAGGGGGTCTGGTAAAAATAAATAGATGGGGTGATGTCAATATATAATATGATTTAAAATGATATTTTTTTCCATATAAGTGATCCTTTATTTTTAAATCTCTATCTTGCTTGTTTGACCTTAGTTGCTTTACTCTAAGATTGTGATAATATTCTTCATATAAAGGCTAACTTTGAGATATGGTATTAGGAAAGAAAATAATAAATCAAAGTTTATTACTCAACAATGAAATAGTAAATTAATGAAAAAACATTAAAACTAGATGTTTTGAGGGGGGGAATGGATGAATAAATTGACCCTAAACTACTCAAAATTGACTAATGTATCTGAGATATGACCAAATCTTTTCAGGCACAAAATCCCATAAAAATTGAAAAATGGTCCAGAAAAAGTGAACATATGGGAATTTCATTATGGGATATACTAAAAAAAATTAGAGTAATGCTACATGAACCAAATAACGTACATTGATCAGTGTTTTAAATGGATCTTACACACTGACCAGTACACATTTTGACATATCATTTGGTACATTAATTTGGTCATTTAAGTTGGTCCATGTAACACTATTGAAAAGATTATTACCGGCTTTAAACAACTGAAAACTAATTCAAGCTTCCCTTATATTCAACTTTTAGACGACTCAACTGATCAATTTTAACAGTATTTTTTAATGACCAGTTAGTTTATATGAGGTAGGTTTTGATTATCATGATAATTACCATGCATTTTATTGCCTTTTTGGACGCTTTAGCATTAATCACCAGTTTTCAGGCCTTGTGAGCATGGATAGCTATAGTGAGTGGATACACTTAGTAGTTCAGTTCACACTGAAGTCCTTACTGTCATGGCAGTGGGCAAGCAGCAGTTTGGACATTCTTACTGCCAATAGCCTCTTTGGACTGGCTTCTCATGAACCTTACACTTGAGGTGTCTGTTTGGACACATACTATGATTTTTCAATCCAGAAATGACAACTTTTGACATGTATACGTTGCACCACTATATATGAAGATATTAAATGAATATTCATAAGTATCCTTTAAAGTTCTAGGAATATGAGATTCATGATGATCGTGATCATAACCAAAATTCCTTATAACCCCATGAGGACTATATATAACAGCCCCTCACCCTAGTCAATACTAAAAGGCAACTGACCAGTAACAAACAAATCCGTGGCATTGATATTAGAAGCCTTCAAAATAGCCGATTCATTAAGCTTCTTGTAAACAAACTCTTGATTTACATCTCCAAAAACAACACCTCTACACACAATTTTTTTTTACATATGGTCTAAATTGAAACCAACTAAGCCGCCAGAATACTCGAAGATGATCATCAGTGAACAATTCGAATAGGGGAGTTATTCATAGCAGGAACTTCATATTCAATAGGTACTATAGAAAAACTTGGGAATCACTCATATAACTTTGAATTCCAAACATTTATCACATCATACTTACCCATTGAACGCTCCATGTCATAATGGAATCTATCCACCTAAGAATTAACATTCCCAAGTGCCAAGGGTGCGATAGGAATTTTATGCCCAATAAGACGGGTGGAAAACACTAATAAATCCTCCCCATTCACTACCATTTGTAGCTTACTCTTGTAACTGACACACTTCGCATACCAGGTAATAAAAGTATTCAATATAGACTTCTCGTACCTTGACATATACCCACTCCCCTCGGCCTCACCCAAAGACTACAACCTGAAAAGCTCACAAACATCATCGGTTGTTATAAACGTATTGGTCTAAAGTGGCCACCTTGAAAAAAATGTAAATAATGCTGCACTACTCTTTGATAGCTTCAACCCCTAACTTTGATAAATCTAGAAAACCTAATTTGATCATGAACTTGCCTATGTTTAGGAGATCAAGGACAGGTCTGGACTATAATTCTCAATCCTCATGATAACCACCAGGGGCTGCCAAATTAATCAATAAAAAGTGTTAGGCATGAATATTTAATTATTAGAAATTAGAACCAGAAAGTGGGAATGAGCAAGTTGTTCTTCTCTTTTACGACTTTAAATATGCGCAGCAGAGTATTCTGGTGGTGTGAAGAGTCAAGCATAAACGTGAGTTAAAATATCTGTTTTGCTGAGGTAGTGGGCATATGCCAGTAGTGGGCCCTCCTAAAACACACTTTCGGCATCTCTCAATCTCAAATCAGTTACTTTTTGTAGGGAGGTCAACCATTTTGTTGCATTTATCTACCTTCTTTTGGGGCGAAGACCAACTTCTGCCATCATGCTTAGTCCATATTTAGTCCAAGTCTTGATGAATTTAAAAGATTTTAGGCCAACAAGACCATCAGTATTAAACTCAAATATAAAGGGGTAATGATCACAGCTAGATGTCACAACAGTTTTATAGGAGACAAACAACCTAGAAATCCATCCATACTTGGTTGCATAAAGACCTATCAAGCTCTCTGTGAACTAATTTTTGGTCACTCTTGACCCAAGTGTGAAAAATACCCAGTGTCAATTTGAAGAATTTTAGCTGAGTCGGTTATATTTTTAAAATCTAATAAGGGTCTATTATAGGGGAGTCTAACTACTTTACATTCATGAGCCCCAAGACAGAATTAAATTCTCTAATAATTGACCAAGGGAGAGAGAGGGTTGAGTAAATATATGATAGTCTTCCAGAGCTCTCTCCTAAGGATGTAATCAATAGTGTAGCATGGACAAAAGTCATTACACACTGGTTATGGAAATAGGAGAAAAAAATAGTATTTTTTTTGTCATCACTAGAAAGGATAGTTGGATTAACAATTGGAACCGAATCAAACACCCAAATGTTAGGCAAAAGCAGATTTATAATTTTGAAGGCCAGATGATGCATGCCAATAGAGTTCCTAAATTAGGAGGAATTGATGCAAAGGACATCATTGGCTCAGAAATGCATATGAGATCAAGCTTAAGAGAGCCACGGGCTATTAAAAGCTAATTGAATTGGGGGATTAGCTAAACCCATAATATTCTAATAGATAACTAACATTAAGAAGTAAGGTAGTTACTTCTAATATCGTATCCATCTATGCTAGCAACATCATTTATGTTTGTATCTTCATTTTGTTTGTTGCGTTCAATTTGTGATTTAGATAAGACCACTTAAAATACCTAAAATCTGGATCGCAAGGAGGAGCCCTCCAAAGTAGATCCATCAGCAGTAGCAATAGAAGAATTGACTATGGTTGCATAAGTAGTGAGGACATGGGACACATTTCGAAGCATTGTGTCCTAAATGATTTGTTCACCCATACAAGTAGTGGTTAAATCATCATTTTACTCCTCATCAACCAAGTTTGCCTAAGATTTATGGCGGAAAGACAGAGTAAAAGAGATGTTGGGGCGAGGAGTAGTGAACTGAGTAGGATCAATAACCATTATATGATCAGTTTATCCAAAAGAAGAATTGGGAACAGTACTAGTGATTGATAATATTTATATGAGTATCATGTTATCAACATGTGGGAATGCGATAATCTCAACAATAGCGTTATCACACATTATATTGTTATTAACAACAACTACAAATTCATATACATGGTGAACCATATCAGTAACATCCAAAGAATTATTAGTTTTTGGATTTTCTACAACATTATCACGAGTATTATCGACATGAGCATCCAAAGTATTTGAGGGATCAACATTTGGATTCTCTATAGCTCTAAAAATTTGTTGCACAGTTTTAGGTTTGGATTTTTTTTAGGAATTGAGTTCTTGTCCCTATTATCCTGGCCAACAACGTTGGGTCTAAAGTATAATGAGATAATAAAGGGTATCGAAACTCGTTAGTACGTGATACACGTATAAAGTCACAGGAATCTTGTGATTTTGTGGATTCTCCATTTGTGACCCCTCCTCAGCCAACTTAGGCATCAGATGGATCCCAATTACCAGTTATTCCATGACCCCCACCCCCAGCGGGCAATATGGAATGTCACATCGAATATAGATCAGACCGATCGACCTCGATTGGTACACACATATAGGATGCTTTTCAAGACATGGGTCCAATACTTAGGTATGGTCCCAATCCTATTCCTCTCTGACGCGAGGGCTGAAGTTGATGGTGTTCCTACTACGTCTCCCTAAGATAGTTGGTACAACCATGACAATGGAACTAGATTCATGTCAACACAACCACTTAGAGTTGTATGGGAAGTAGGATTTCTAACTACTTTTCCCAAAGTAGCCACTATGTAAGAAGACATCCCCCTCCTATATACCACAAGTATCTGGGCTCCATTTCTAGAATAAGTATTATCATGAAATTCTTGACATAAATCTTTTGTCCCTAACGATCTTGTGATTTAGGTATTTGAGCCAAGGCTTGGCCTAACCTACTAGTGCATGTGATTGGGAAGTTCAATAACTGGACAATGGTATAAGACCGGTAAAGAGCCAACTGAGAATAATATGGTAAAAAAATTGATGTTGCAATCATATACTAAACACAAATCAATAATTCTTCAGCTATATCTAGACCTTTTTCTTACTTGTCTAAAAAAATTAGACCAGTTTTTGTTCCTGGTGGCCTAAAATTTATTACGTCTACCAACATGAAACATGATACATCTATGGAGTTTCTGGAATCTAACGTAACTACAAGGCAACGTCAGAAGGGTAGTACATTGTTGATTGCAAGAAGAACTTGTCGATAAAATAAATTTATTTGGTATTGTCTTCCCAACCAATAACACTATATTTCACTTATGAAGTATCATAACTGTAAAGGGAAGCTAATAGCAAGACAGGCTTCAATGACAATATGAGAAACTCTACTCATATGTACATATCTTAAGAGGCATATAAACTAGCTAAAAAAGGAACTTATCAAGATCAGTTAACAAACATCTATGTATGCATAGCCCTTACAATAACAAAATTAAGAGTTGATAACAAAACATCAATAGCAAGGAAATATAACATGTGGATTGATAATCACCTCAAATATGTCTGCATCTTTAATGCCCCAACAACATCTGATCTAATAATTTGCCCATTGATGTTGATAATTATATTAACACTCTCCACGACATCTAAAAACACATGAACAAATAAGACAACAATATTAATATCTAGTGTATTAAACTACTACCAAATGACTCACACAAGCATACGCATAGTTAAGAAACCCGTCAATCCCATTAATGTAGTTAATGATTGCGTAAATCAATCCAACTCTTATACATGGTTCCCATCTATGAATCTAAAAAAATGTTATTAAATTTATATTTCATAATATAAATAAGATAAAATCTTCATAATGTCTTCGTAAGATGATGAAAAAATAAAAAGATTAATAATGACAAACATGAATTCCTAAAGAGATTAGCACATAAAGGGGGAACAAGATATATTAAAATAAGAATATAATTCAACACGTCAATTTAAGTATTAATATGGATAAATCGAACAATTCAAATTTGAAATATTGAAGTACTAATGCACGCATGATAATGGAAAACATCAAATAAGAAGTCACACAATCAATTAATTAATATCTACATCACTAAACATTTACACATTAAAAAAATCACAAGATACATGGCCATTTTCAATCTTGCGTGAATCATTATTTTCTTCTTCACGTGGCACACTCTTCATCATCACCAACTAATTGAAAACTAAAATGAAAACCCGAAATTTGAAGATTGTATTTGCTCCTGTAAATACCCAACACAAAATTAAATTAATAACCCTAACTTTGAAGATTTGTGTTCATGTATATGTGTGTGTGCATCACTGCGTGCGTGCGTGTGTATGGGTACACGCACGTGTGTGTGGGTGAGAGAGAAAGAGAGATGGTAAGTACCAGATAGTGTGGCCGTCGACTCATCTCAAAGTCACGAGAGAGATGGTGAATGGGTTGCCGATTGAGTTTGTGAGAGGGGGGGTTTGGTTAATTGAGTTTGTGAGAGATGGTGGGGGCGTGTGTGTATGCGTCTTCCTATTTTTTTTTATTTTTTATTCTTTTGGCATAAGGCGGGAGATGAAAAGTGATTAGGGTGGGAACATAATTTTTTTAGCCATCTTATTTGGTATATCTTTTGAGACGGTAAATATTTTACGGTCTTATTTAATTTACTTTATAAGACGGGAATAATTAACCGTCTCAAAAAGTGACCTCTTTTGAGACGGATATAACTAACAGTCTCAAAAAATTGTAGTTTTTAAGACGGCTAATTATAGCCGTATTAAAAAGTATGTTTTAAAGACTAAATTTTGTCTGTCTCAAAAAATAGGGTCTTAAAAGCAACTTTTTTTGTAGTGTTGTGGGTGCAGCACCCTGTAGTATAAGGCTGCGACCTGTATATAAGGCCAAGTTGTATGTGCCGCACCCTGTTCTGAGTAGGGCCGCACCTTGTTCTGAGTAGGGTCGTACCCTATGCTGATTAGCGGCGCACCCTGTTCTGGGTAGGGCCTCACCCTATGCTGAGTAGGGTCGCACACTGTTCTGAGTAGGGTCGCACCCTATGCTAAGTAGGGCCACACCCTTTTCTGAGTAGGACTGCACCCTATTCTGAGTAGGGTCGCACCCTATTCTGAGTTCTAACTGCGACTTATAAGTAGGGTCGTACCCTATGCTGATTAGCGGCGCACCCTGTTCTGGATAGGGCCTCACCCTGTGCTGAGTAGGGTCGCACACTGTTCTGAGTAGGGTCGCACCCTATGCTAAGTAGGGCCACACCCTTTTCTGAGTAGGGCCGCACCCTATTCTGAGTAGGGTCGCACCCTATTCTGAGTTCTAACAGCGACTTATAAGCTTTTGTATGCCTGAGTAACCTCCGCGACAGGGTGCTATATCGGCGAACATAATGGAGGGAAAATAAAATTTCAATAGGACGCGGCATATGAGAGACTTTCTCGAAAAATGCAGGCCGCGACGCGAAAGAATATTGATAACTCCTTCCCCAATACAATATACCACGACAGAAGTTGAACTCTTAGGATTCCAGAGCTTAACATGCGTAGTTAACTAAATTTTCTAAGACTTCTATTAATGTTATCAAACATGCTATTTCATTGTGCCTGCCGTGGCCTTCAAGAGGCATGTGTGATCATACTGGCTGCAGCACCTAACTACGTACCCCTTCTGCCTTTCAGGTCTTACTTTAGCCATATGAGTTGGGATCCTGACGAATTTCTCAAGGACTTTTGGAACAAACATTTTGGAGTCGCTCCCCCCAAACTTTCTTTTGTGCGTCCTCTAAAGGCAGTGGGGCTTTGCCAGCTCAATGATTGCCCAAACTGTCTCGTTTGGATTCTACTTGTAGGAAAGATTTTAAGACCACACCAATGGAAGAGGAAGCCAACTCTAGTAACAACCCATTGAGTATTGATGTTTCATCCACTAGGCCTTCCGAGGCTAGGGACGCATCCTGAAATCTAAGGACATTGTAGGACTTTGTGGCTAATGACACTTCCAATAGACACTTTCAATGATGTAATCATCATACGCCGAGATATAGTCTCCACGTGTGGTGCTACTCTCAATAGTTTATTTCGCTTATTTTCAAATATCATTCTCGAATTATCGCGCATAATTAGGCGTCACGGTGGGCGTTGTGCGCCCACTTAGATATTATCATTCTCGATTTAACATATTGTCTCGAATTGAGATATGTTTTAAGACAAAACGGTCATTTATAAGATAAAATTCCATGGAAATGAAAATCAAAACAAGGCACTACAGGAGTGAACTTGATTTCATATATCTATTTATATATTCATGACTTTGTAAGGATAATACAATGTTTAATTTAAAATAGCATAGGAAGAGTTTCACTGTAAAATAAAAATTGATGAAATATAACGCATAAGCATGAAAGATGGGCATGTGGTATGTGAGACTAGGATGCATCCCCTAAAAATCTCTGAGGAACCTGTCCAGCATCCCTTGCCCAATAAGCCTTTCAATTTCATCCTTTAGTGCATAGCATTGCTCAATGTCATGGCCATGAACTAGATGGAACTTGCACCACTTAGCTTTGTTCCTCTTGTGGGGTGGATCTTTAAGCTTCTCCGACCACCTCAATAGCTTGTCCTCCTTAATGGACTCAAAGATGTCTTCAATTGGGAAGGCCAATGGGGTGTAGGCCTTAGAACTCCCTTATGCCTTCTCTGATTTCCTTTTCTAGCTCCCGATGACTGCTTTCACGGATGGATCTGCTGGTACTTCCGCGACCTTGAAGTCTATTGGGGCGATGTCCTTAGGTGCTGCACCCACATTGGATGAGGCTGCGGCCTCCAGCATGAGGACCCTCTAGGTCAAGTAGTTAACCTGGTTTTGGAGTGAGGCATGACTGTCGTAGAGATGGTTGAGGTGATTGTACAGCTATACAAACTCATCATTGACTTCTGTGATCTGGATGGCTTCTCCTTCCATTTTCTGCTTTTTTTTAGTCTTTACAAAATATATAATCTGAGACAAAACTAGCAGAAATGAGTAATCGCAGAAACATTGAATTAACCGGGTAGGAAGTTAGGATGCAACATTTGCACTGCTACATGACATTATTGATGAGGTCGCAACCAGTAAGGCACATAGGTGTACTATCGTGGCCTTTTAATGATATTCACTAAGGTTGACCTGAAGACCACCCGAGTCCTTTCCCTAATGATTTGGATCAGTTTTATTAAAATCGCACTAGTAGGGGCCGCAGCAAGAAAGGTAGTTGAACTGACAGGCCGCATCCCTGCCTAGGCAGTGAAGGGAACAATACCAAAATTAAAACCCCAAAACTGAGTTTTTCTCCCAAAACACATGAAGAGCATACCTACTAGAGTTTATTAATGAGAGAATACCCCCATGGTGTGAAAAATGGCACAGTGCCAATGAAAAATGCAAGATCATAGGTTAAGAACAGTAAAAAGGGGGTAAATATAATTTTTCCCTAATCACTCATCTTTACGGGGCTAAAGCCCATCATGCCTTTCAACATTATCTACATGAAATGATATCACAGGGTTATGTAAAATAGATATAAGGTCATAAAAGAGAGACCATAACAGATCTGAATATACGAAATACCCAATTAAGGGTGTGATATGAAATAGAGCTCAATAACCAAAATTTACTCATGAGATGATTATCCAAAGGATCCCCATAAATAGGTGAGACTGATGATACGAGAAATATCCCATAAGTCATTCTCATACCAACAAGTCAAGTAAGGAATATAAATAAAGAAAGTAAGGAGACATGAACACAAGATATAGAGTGGTTCGGCTATTAAAATGAGCCTACGTCCACTTTGGTGCTCTTCTCTCTCATTATGTTCATATCGTTGATGTACAAATTTACAATGCTACAATGGGCGTACAAGATAGATAAGAGAGAAGAATACATGACTGTAGCGGTTTCGGGAGTGCCGAAGATATGACTACGATGTAGGTAAGTAGCCCCCAAGCTGTATGTTGAGGTTTTGTAGAGAGAATTTGTTAAGGCTTTGCCAGGTATTGTAGAATCTGACCCGAGGATTAGATATTGAACCATTATTTTGAGGTGTGGTCCTCAATTTATAGGATGATTACGAGCTGTGTCACGTGACCTGAGCACGTGATGTATATCAAGTCTGGATTTGTTGTAATGGAGAGGGATGCGGCCTGTAAGGAAAGTATATTAAACGTTGCATCTTATATAAGTCTGAATCTGTGGGTGCCGCACCCTGTAGTATAAGGCTGCAGCCTGTATGTAAGGCCAAGAGGTATGTGCCGCACCCTGTGCTGAGTAGGGTTGCACCATGTTCTGAGTAGGGACGCACCCTGTGCTGAGTAGGGCCGCACCCTGTTCTGAGTAGGTCCGCACCCCGTGCTGAGTAGGGCCACACCTTTTTCTGAGTAGGGACGCACCCTGTTCTGAGTAGGGCCTCACCATGTGCTGAGTAGGGCCGCACCCTGTTCTGAGTTCTAGCTGCGGCCTATAAGCTTATGTATGCCTGAGAATCCTTCGTGGCAGGGTGCTATATTTTTACTATCAGTAACCGACATGTGACCCTTATCCCCATCCATATCAGGAAACATGAGGGATGTCTATAAAGAATCGTCACATGAAAAACTCGTGGCCACCAACTATGCAGTGCCGAAACTCCACAACACTGTGTCACGCACCAAAAGTCCATATCAAATTGTACTCCTCTATTATTGAAACAGAAGAGTGTCCCTTCTCAGCGCACACAAAAAATCCAAGTTCATTATTTCAGTCATTAATAACGTTCTAAGTGTCAATCATAACTAATGAATTATCTTTATATCAACATTATCCAATCACCCCACCCTCTGGGTCATTTTAGAATAAAGATATAAGAAAAGCATTATGTCATTTCAGTAATGACTATAGGGATGATATGTGTAACATGGAACTACTAATAAACAAAATATTAGAATAAAAGGGTATATTGATTAATTAAAGGTTATAAATTCCTCACTCCTACTCGTCTCTAAACTCCATGCGTGGGACATCTCATGAAAAAAATGAAATCCAAACAAGGAACACCCCAATACACTTTAATTTAGATAGGGTAGTCGTTAAGACAATTATTTAGTTAAAGGTTTATTAGGATGAATTTAATTAAGAAATTAATAGAATTCAATACCCAACTTCCAAATCCAACCGTAATCCATTCAATATAAGCCACAACTACCATGGCCCATTACGGCAATAAGTTTATACCCCACTCCTTCTAATTTGTCTACATGATTAATTCATTATCAACAACTAATAAACGCATTCTTACATAAATTATTCATATTCCCAATTTAAAAAGTGTAATTTAACATAAGGGATTTTATCATATTGAAAGAGTTTTAAATTAGTCTAATTACTAATAATGGTCTCATAATTTTTTAGACCATAAATAAAATCATCATACTAAAATCTCATCAATTAATTACTTATTACCGAAGGTACTACTCTCAATGCTAAAGGTACAACCCTATAAAACACATGCATTTCAAATACATGCATTTTAGAACTTAACTAAGCCTAAAATATATCCAAATTACTCATCATATAATCTAATTAATCATAAACTAAAGATGAAACTTCGAACCCTAAAATATTAATTTACTATTTAAGGTTCAGAATTCAGTATCTTACATTATTCAGGGATAAACTCAATATAAAACATGTGAGGATAATCAATTTCACCTAAGTAATATTATACACTAAGACATCTCAAATCCCTAAAGGTTTCCAACTCATTTGAATTCTACAATTAGTATTTAGGTGAAATTTAACATAAGTATATATAAAAGAAGAAAAGTATATAACAACATGACTCCAAAGATGCATTATAACTTTACTTGAATTGGGAGAGAAGAAATCTTAAAAAGTTAGACTTCAATTCTTCTTTAAAAACTCTTGCAAACCATGATTTAAGATCTCTTGAAATATCCTTGAATTATTATTTGGAAACCTTGAAAATATTTATGTTCTATCTGGAGGCAATGAGGTTGTTGGGAGACAATTTAATGAGTTTTAGGGTTTCTTGGTGACAAATATAGATTAAAATGAGGTTTGTAGGTGTAAGATGAGTCTAAATGTCTTTAATGGTATCAAAACAAAAATGCAACTGAAAGTGGGCAGGGCAAGACCCAACTGTGTTCACGACTATAAACTACCACGATCGTGGTGAGAGGCCCTGATCCCGATGAAGGAGGGAGCCCTAGACTTTCCTTGGCAGGTGTAAACCTTAGTAAACTAAAAAATTACGAAACCCTACTTATTCCCTAAGAAATGCCTAATCACCAATTTACCCTCGAGTCTTTTCCAAAATTCCCCATGAGTATAAATCCAATTTAAAAATTTTAAAGTTTCCAATTTAACCCCAAAATTTAGTAAAATAAAACCCTTTCCTATAAAAATTTATCAATTAATCAATTGAACTCCAAATATTAAGATTAACTGATTTTAACTTTGAATCCTCATTAATGATTTCAAATTCTCAACTTAAATTATATAATTAGTCCGAGTTGCTATTTAATTGATTAAAAATAAATTATGTATTATAAGCCCACTTAAAAATATATGGTATTATATTATTCCCCTCTAAAAAAATAACTTCGTCCTCAGAATCCACAAGAAATAATACATACATGCATCAAAATAACTGCAGATATTGTTATCTCGTCGTATTCTCTCACTCCCAAGTGGACTCATCCTCACTATAGTGACCCCACTACACACGAGAAAAGGGTATTTACTTAGATCTTAAAATTTTGACCATACGGTCTAAAATGCCCATAAGATGCTCATAGTACGAAGCATCATCATGTAAATGAATATCCGTTAAATCAATGTGTTGATTCGTGGATTCACACCTCAAGAACCAATGAAAAATGGATAAATGGAACACATTATGTACCCGATCTAAGTGCTATGGAAGTACTGGGCGATACACGAACATCCCTACCCAATCCTTGATCATAAAAGGCGACTGAATATAACATGGGGCCAACTTATCCATTTTTCCAAAATGCATTACCACCTTTATAGTTGACACCTTCAGAAACACCTCATCGCCCATCTGAAATTCAACTTCCTTCCTTTATAAGTCCGCACAACTCATCTTCCTAATCTGGGTTATCCTGATCCGTTCCCCAATTATGTTAATTTACTCAATCATCTTTTGAACAAACTCGGGTCCCGATAAACTACTTTTTACACGGGTCTAACCAAAACATTGATGATCTACTTGGTCGCCAATACAATGCATCATATAATGCAATACTGATCGATTTATAATAATTGTTGGATAATAATTCTACCAACACCAAATGATCTTCTTAACTATCTCTAATATCCAATGTGCATGCCCAAAGAATATCCTCCAAAATCAGGTTCAGTCGCTCCATTTTCCCATCTGTCTAAGGATGGTAAGACGTGCTCAGGTGCAACCTAATCCCCAGAAGCTCCTAAAAACTTCCCCAAAATTGATATAAAAAGTTGAATCTTATTTAAGATGTGAAATCTGTGCGTACCTCTCTGCTGTGAAATCTGTGCAGACATGTAAGAAATGTGCAACCTTTGTCAAATGGACCACTATAATAAAAATAGAGTCGTGGTGACTGGGAAACAAAGGCAAACCGATGAAAAAGTTCATTGAGATGCTATTCCACTTCCATTCAAAGTGGGTAAGGGATGAAATGTACCCGATGATTAACATGTGATGCACCAGGATACAAATGTATCAACGTCCCACTTCATCTTAGCCCACCAATATTGTCTCCTCATGTTTTGGTACATTTTATCCCCACTGGGATGATCCAAAAACTTCTATCCATATAACTTTTACATGATGCTCCTAAATCCTCATCTTTAGGTACGACCAACCTCCCCTTGCAACGCAATCCACTGTTTGAACCAATGGTGTCAAGAGGTTCACAGTGATAATCCTCATGAAATCATCAAACAACTCACGAAGCACCTGAATAGGTTGATCAACTGAAGAGTATGCTAATTTCCACTCGGTCATTGATTCAAAAAAAATATTCCACTACATTAGCCTTCCTTGGGGGATACTGAATTGTAAACTGGTAGTCCTTGATGAAATCGAACCACCATTGATGATGAGTGTTCAAGTCCTTCTATGTGAACAAATACTGAAGACTCGTACTATCATTTAAGAACTAGAACACTACCCCCACTAACTCCACATCATGTGTCGGATAGTTAACCTCACAAGAATTAAACTTCTGAGATGCATAGGA
This sequence comes from Sambucus nigra, assembly GCA_949130495.1. Classification (NCBI taxonomy): domain Eukaryota; kingdom Viridiplantae; phylum Streptophyta; class Magnoliopsida; order Dipsacales; family Adoxaceae; genus Sambucus; species Sambucus nigra. Next base: position 314,239,598 of record OX422215.1, on the reverse strand, counting down.
AATAGGACGATCCTCCTGCATTAATACCTCACCTAATACCTATAGGGAAGCATCTATGTATACCAAATACTCAATCCCACTCCTAGGTAGAGCCAAAACTGGACACGAAGTCAAAAATCTCATTGAGAGTGTCGAAGTCATAATGACACCTCTTAGTCCAAACAAATTGAATACCCTTCTAGGTCAACCCTTTCAATAGTTTGATATCATTGAAAATATCCTAATGAACCTATGGTAATAATCGATCAATCCCTAGAAACTACAAACCACCATAGAGAGCTCAAACAGGTATAACAATGGCAGAAAAAAGTAATATAACAGTAAGAAGAGATGAGGCAAAGTGGAAGAAGACACCCGATATAAGTGGTTTAGCCTTTGAAGGGCCTACATCCACTGTGTGAATGTGTCAAATCCACTAGATATGGGATCTAATGGCCATGGATACATGCACTCAAGTTTTTTCTCTCTTACAGTCAATTTAATAGAGTTTAGGGGGTGTAGTGTACCCCCAAGAATGTAGAAGACAAGGATTTATAGTGCTTAGGGGGTGTAGTGTACCCCCACAAATGTAGTATTCATGTGTGGAATGTTCCCAAGCAACTAGGAGAAGCCAACTGTGTCTGTCACATGTAGGTCATGATGATAAAATATTCCCTCACTTGTGAGGGAGATGTTGTTATAACGATTTTTATACACGTGGGGTGTGTAGTCCGTGTGCACACTCTCATGCGTTCCCCAATCCATACGATCTGCCAGGTATCACACTTGGCCATGTAGTCCAAGTAAAAGCTGAGTTGATAAACTAAATTCTTAGTGAGATCATTACAAATGTTGACTTGGGTCATCCCTCGTCTTCTATCTTATAGAGGTCGATACTGAGGTTACACTTGCAGCCCTGTAGCTGATACTAAATCATTTGGACCAGACTCATTAGGCGAGGTCGAGTCTCTATGGACGAGGCTGAGGTGACTCAATTCGAGTCCACAATCAGGTTGTGATTCCTTACTTTGAATGCTTTGACAATAATCAACCTCGACTGTGATGGATCCGGTTTTAGCTGAGGCTACATTTGTGCATATCAACCACCCCTAGCCCTTAGTCACTAACATAAGGAAGAGGCTGAGGGGTAATAATGTTGGAATACACTGATGTCAATTTCTAAGGAGACACATGGCGATCATCAACTAGGCTACAAACTGGGTGTGACAACTGTCATAGTTCCCATAGGGTTCTGTCCAATTGAGGCATGATTCATGGCTCAGAACTTAAGGTTTTGTGCCTGAAATGATGAGGCTTATGGAAAATTATGCGACGCTTTCTAAATTGTGCACAAATCATTAATAATATTTATGTGGTTATTTTTTAAACCACTTTCTCTTTCATCTTCTTATAAACCTTCGCGCACCTTGTTTCTATAACCAGTGTTACTACCATCACTTTTAAGTGTTTCCATGCAATTTCCAAGGCTACCCTTGCTTCCTTATGCATCTATTCCTTCCAAGTAACATTCTTCTACCATCTTTTTCAAGGTTTGTCTCATTTCAATTTGTTTACAAGCTATATCCATTTTTCGACGAAATTGTTCGATATTCCGGTGACCACATTTGGCTTTTAGGGCTTGTTTTTTGGTGCTTATTAGGTAGAAATAGGTTTTTGGGGTCCGCTCCACTTAGTTTTGGGCTTGTCAGTGCCTAATTAGGCTTTTTAGTCAACTCCGGTAACTTTTTCGATTATCTTCTCTAGTGAATAATCAAGCCGTTCTTGAGTGTTCTTTGAATGTTCTTGAATAAAATGATTCAGTCCCCATTTTGATCCTTAGGTAAAAGTTAGTCAAAGTCTCAAGTTGTTTGCTCTTTTGTAATTATGCTTCCGGTAGCTCAAGTCTTACCTCAACCCTTGGATATTACCAAGATTATACAAGTTGGCCGAAGAGTTCCCCACCCTTAGGGAGAGGTGTTTACAAGAAATTTGTAGGGTAGAGGAGGAGGCAGAGGTTAAATGTAGGGCCGACCTAGTTGGGTACGAACCATATTTTTAATTCCCTTGAGAAGATTACTTCCATCCACTGAAACTTTCACCTACTCTTCATAATCTTTCATCTCGTCTTCTAAAGTTCTCGCCTCATCTTTTGCTTAAGTCAAAGATAAAATTTTTGAAGAGGTGGTGAGAGAATCATAATCTTGCATGTCGTCTTCTTCTAAGGCCAAGTTATCTGGCTGGGATGACCCATATGTTACCATTCATACTGATCAGGACGAGACGATAGTAAATCCTACTGATGTTCGTGTCTCGACCATGTCCCCTGGTGAATTCCATGACAGGTTCCAGATGGTCCTCCTGCTCTTGAGGCTGAGGTTGAGACTCAAAAGTTTGAGGCTGAGGCTCAAGACGACGATGGGGATAGAGATGATGAGATTGAGGACCCAGTTGATACTTCATATGCCGAGTCATTCTCTTATTTTGTTAAAGAATATGATCTCCTATTATGAAGACATTTATATGGAATAAAACTTGATATCACAATGAGGCTCCCTGATAAGGACGATAAAGTCTTTTAGGATCGAGGGGGAGTGGTAGTTGTCTATGACCAGATGTTTAGGATCAGCGTTCGGCTTCCCTTTCAGCCTTCCATCATAGCTATCATATTTGTCCTAGGGGTTACCCCTACTAAGCTGGCTCCCAATGCTTGGAGAACCATCCTTGGGCATGTCTCTTTATGTAAGAACACCTTTACAGATGAGCCTTCAGTTGAGCTCTTCACGACCTGTTACAACATATCGTCTTCATCTAAAGAAGCCGGCTACTATCATTTAGGATCTAGGAAACCAAATAAGAAGCTTATTAATGTATCCTAAATATCAAACCACTACTGGAAACAAAGGTGTTTCTTCATCTCTAGGTCCTGGGAGTTTCTAGCCGAGGTTGACCTTGACAAGTCGAGCCAAGAGTTCCACATGTCTGGGCAAATCCCTCAATTGTAGCTAGACCAGAACCTGGCTTAAGCCTTGCGTAATGAGATGTGGCTGAATATCTGAGGGACTAGGGATACGAACTTGCTCGTATAAAATTTGAGGACCTCATGTCCCCTGAGTACCTTAAGGAAGTCGGTCTGTGAGTCAACCCTTTAGATGATATATGTGAGTCAATTATAATTTTGTTCAAGTATTCTCTCTTCTCATATATTACTTGTACTTATTTTTCTCTTCTTTTGCAGATCTTCCTCTGAATATCTCTGACGAGGTCTGGAACCTGACGACTCCAAGTCTTCTGTCAAGCCTAAAAAAGAGAGGCAAGAAGCAGTCTCCAAAGAAATCAACTGCTGGGGGTCGACCCCTACTGATATCTCCCATAAAAGTAAGGAACCCATTATCCTAGTGAGACTCATCCTGACCCTCAGATGAGTCCGAGGGTAGGCTCAAATGAGGCCTCTCTTGAGTCGCCCTCATTTGAATATTTTTATTCTTCGCATTTGGACCAACTCAAGGCCGACCCTAGCTCTTTGATCATAAATATTAAGGTAGCTAAAGCTGCCATGTTTGCGGCCCCCTCGACGGCCAACTATGACTTCTTGGGGAAGATGTCGCCTACCAAAGTTTACGAATCTGGCCTCCACCACATGGCGCAGGTATCATCCTCATATATCTTGCAATTGTCTCATATCATTTAAGTTTCCTTTCTAACTATGAATTTTCACTTTTATAGTTCGTTTGTGCCCTCACTTCAGCCACAAGGTGGATAACTGAGAATCAATAGAAAATATTGGATGTCGAGAGGTCATTACAAGCCAAGGTTATCCTAAATAATAAACTAAAGGATCGCAAGTTCGATCATAAAAAGGATATGGACGCCTTGAAGTTGGAACACGAAAACAAAATCAAAGAGAAGGATAACCTTATCAAAGTGAAGGACAATGCTTTGAAGACCAAGGATGAGCAGTTTAAGTCCGATCTCGAAGTTGTTGTCCAGAAGGACAAGGACGAGGTCGCCAAAGATTACAAAGTATGTGATGAATTACAAGGTTCTAGAATTAAGACAAATGTAGGTGGGTCGTCCTAAAAATTTTTGATGTCATTTCCTCCATCCGTCCATCATTGGAGGCTGCTGACATTGGGGATCCCCTCTTCGCCGAGGCTTTATCCTATGTTGAATCCTTGACTACAGTTGAGGGTGAAGGAACATCGACTGATCCCCCTATCGAGTAGGGACATGCTAATACTCAGGTGATTGCTGCGGCTGGGACTAGAGGTGGGGCTAAGACCAATATAATCGAGGAGCCGACTCAATAGGATGATCTTATGTGGCCAACACCCTTATTTCATTGTAATCATCTTTCTTGTAATCTTAAACACTTAACTCATTTTTATTGTACTTGTAAAGTGTGTCCTCGACTCATTATTTTGAGTTATATTTTCAATTGTACTTGCAAGTTGTCTTTTCTTGTTACTATATATGTTATTGTCTGATGCTTTAATCAAATAGGCATAATAAAATGGCTTAATGTTAATCCACCAATCTGCCAATGAATATTGACTAGTCATATCATCACGTCACATACTAAGTTCTATGTTCACCGAGTTAATGATGTTTAAAATAAACTACCACTAAGTTATCTTTAATTGGAATCCACCAAAATATGGTGTTGTGTCATAAGTCCCCTCTTGTTATTTTGAGATTATATGGATGAGACTCGTCTCGTCCATGCACTGTAGTCTCGAACGAGAGAGAATTTTCACCAAGTTAATGATGTTTCAAATAAACCACCACTAAGTGATCTCTAATTTGAATCCACTAAATTGTGGTGTTGTATCATAAGTCCTATCTCCTCGTTTTGAGAATGTATAGATGAGAGTCATCTCGTCCATGTACTGTCATCTCGGTTTGAGAGATAATTTTCACAAAGTTAATGATTTTTAAAATAAACTACCACAAAGTGATTTTTCCCCCTCTCGGTGTTATTGAGAGTCCATAGATGAGGTCAACCTCGTCTGGGCTATCATGTCACTGAGAGCAATTCAAAGATACTTCACCACGAATACCAACAAGAAATATTTACACAACAAACAAAAGTAGGAGAGAACATTGGTAATTTTCCATTCATAATTCACTTCTCGTATACATGTATAACTAACATACAGAAACTTGATAAGACGTGCATAAAGCTGACATTGGACTCAAAATAACAGCTCTATTGGTAATATTTCTTTAGGTGATCGGCATTCCACGGATTAGAGAATGGCTCTCCTTCCAGATTTTCCAATCGATACATCCCTAGAAGTACCTCTTTAATCACCCAATACAAGCATGCCAGTTTGAGTGAAGGTTGTTAGGCTTCTTCCATGTCTTCTTTAATACCAGGTCTCCTCCCTTTAGTAGGCGTGCATGTACTCTCTTAATGTAGAACTTTGATGTCCTTTGCTCGTAGGCAGCTTGCCTAACCTCATCATCTTCTCTCCTTTCAACCATAAGGTCCAAATCAAGTTTTCGTTCAGCAATGTTCTCTTTCGGGTCATATGTATGAACCCTGTGAGTAGGGAGACCTACCTCTATCGGTACTACTGCCTCTGAGCTAAAATCCAACATAAATTGTGTTTCCCTAGTAGGAGTCCTCTACGTTCTCTTATAGGCCCATAGGACATCATATACCTCCTCAATCCACCTCCCTTTGGCATATTCCAATGTATTCTTTATTCCATCAAGGATGGTTATGTTAGTCACTTATGTCTGCCCACTGGTTTGGGGTTGGCCAGTAGCGAAGAAGAACTTCTTGATTCCAACTCGTTCATAATATTTCTCCAAGGAGATGGTCTTGAATCGGGTCTCATTATCAGAAGTCAAGGTATTGGATATGTCTTACCTACATATGATAATTTTCCAAATAAATTAGAAGGCCTTCTTTTCTGTGATTGTTATCATTGGCTCGGCCTCTACCCACTTTGAAAAATAATCAATTACCACAATTAAGTAACGATACTAGTTCACGGCTCTTGGCAGTGATCCTACCAGGTTAATCCCCCAGAACGCAAAAGGTAATGGAAGTAAGAGGTGGATGAGGTTGATGGGGGTATGGTGGAAAACCGCTGGCATTTGTTACACTTCTTCACGTATGTAATTGCATCTTTGGCCAATGTCAGCCACTAATAACCCTGGGTAATAATCCTCTTAGCCAACGATGTCCCTTCAATATGGCTCGAGCATGACCCTTCGTGCACATCCTTTAATATATTCTCTACGTCAGATGGATGGACGCATCTGAGTGGAGGAAGTAGTAACCCCTTATTGTATAAGATGTCTCATATGAGGGAGAACTTAGCAGCTTTATACCTATACTTATTTTTCTTGGCATTGGACTAAGGCAGCTCCCCATATCTAATGTAGCGAATGATAGGATCCACCCAGGAGGCTCCCATATTCACATTGAAAAAAAATTCCCTAGTATTTTCTTCTCCTTCGATCACCGGTCGATGAAGGATCTCTATTAGGATCGTTCTTTTGATTTCAGTTCTTGTGGTTGAAGCTAATATTTCGAGAGCATTGACTCGTCCATTGTTCAATTAAGGTATCCTCTTCAATTTTACTTTAGTAAAATGTTTCAATGTTGTCTTAACCATTATCAGAAACTTTGTCATTCTGTCATCTTTAGCCTCGTATGCCCCCAAAATTTAGTTAACAACTAACCTGGAATCACTATGAATAAGGAGTTGGACAACATTGTGTGTCCGGTCAAGGGAGAGACCTTCTAGGAGGGCCTCATGCTCAGATTCATTATTGGAAACGTTATCACTGAACCTCAATGCATGCTCAATATCGGTCCCTTCTGGGACCAACACTATTAATCCTGCCACACTTCTATTTTCTCATAAAGATCCATCAACGAAGAGGCTCCACACAGTACCATTTGTAAAAAACTACCCTCTTCCAGGGTTCCATTCTTGAAAAGATACCATTCCTCTTGATCTCGGACACTTTGTTTCTTTTCGAAGTCGTCGACACACTCTGCTTTCTTGCTTACAAGTTATAGCTTCAACATCTTCATTATCGGCCTCGTCCTAGGTGAACTTGGTAATAATGTTAACTAGGGCTTGCCCTTTTATGGCCGCTCTTGGCTGGTAGATGATGTCGAACTCCCCCACCCAATTGCCCAGGCATCAGTCTTTTTGACTTCTCAAGCTTCTGAATAACCTATTTGATCGGTGAGTTTATGAGGACCACCATGGTATATGCCTGGAAATAAGGCTTTATCTTCCTTGAGGCATGGATCAGTGCATTCACCAACTTCTCTATTTTGGGGTACCTCTGCTCGGCCCCCTGGAGGGCCTTGCTAGTAAAGTAGACTGGTTTTTGAACTCCGTCTTCTTCTCTTACAATAGCGGCATCAATGGTCGATTTTGACACTGCTAAATAAAAATACAATTTCTCCCCTTGAATCGGTCTAGATAATAGGAGTGATGAGCCAAGATAGGACTTCAAATCTTTAAAAGCTTTATCACACTCATATCTTCATTCAAAATCTTTTCTTAATACTTTAAAGAAAGGAAGTAATTTATCAATGGCTCTAGACACAAACCTGCTTAATGATGCCACTCTTCCAATCAGTCTTTGCACATCATTTATTATTGTAGGAGTCTTCATCTCCAGTAAGGCCTTGATATTTTTGGGGTTGTCTTTGAATCCCCTCTGATTCACAATGAATCCCCAAAACTTGTCGGCTCCCATGCTGAAGACACACTTGGCGGGGTTGAGTTTCATGATGTTCTTATCCATCGTGTCAAAAGTGTGCTCAAGATCGGTCGACCACATGATTATCGTCCTTAGCCACATGAGTGTTGTCCTTGAGGCTCTTCGTCAACATTTCATCGATGTACACTTCCATTGTCTTCCTAATCTTGTCCTAAAAAATGCTCTTGACAAGCCTCTGATACGTTGCCCTAATAATCTTCAATCTAAAGGGCATGAGATTATAGAAACAGGTACCCTTATTGGTTATAGATTTTGTCTTCTCTTCATCGGTCGGATCCATGAATATTTGGTTATAGCCTACGTAGGCATCCATGCATCTCATTAATTCATGGATGACTGTAGCGTCTACCATATAAGCAATCCTTGGCAATGGGAAACTATCTTTCGAGCATGCTTTATTCAGATCCGTGAAGTCAACACACATCCTCCATTTGCCATTGGCTTCGGTGACGATGATAGAATTAGCCAACCACTCCAGGTTAATGATCTCTCTTATGAAGTATGCCTTCTCTAACTATTTTACCTCTTCCCAGATGACATCATACTTTTTTCGTGAATACACTCTTCTTCTCTGTTGGATCGTCTTCGCATCATCGGCCACAATGAGTTTATGACAGAGAACTTTTGGGTCAATGTCAGGAATATTTTTTTGGCTCCAAGAAAACATGATATGTCTTTTCCTTAACAGTTTAATCAACTCTACTTTAACCTCAACCTTTAGGGCTTTACCAATTTGGATAGGCTTTTTTGGCTTGTTCTCATTGAGGACGACATATTCTACCTCCTTAGTGGCCTCACCCTTCTTGAGATTCTTTTTATATCTGGGGTCCAAGGTATCGATATTGTAAGCCATAGTGGCCTTCTTATATGCTTCTCTCTCCTCGGCTAAGTTGAAGTTTCATTCACGTGCCTCAACTTGGTCCCCCTAAACTTCCCTTACCCCATATGGGGTCAAGAATTTAATCATTTTTGCGTACTGTTTAGGGAACGACTTCAAATTCCTGAAGGTTTACCCTTTCTAGAATTATATTGTAGGGCGAGTAAACATTTTCATCTATGATGAAGAAGCTGGTCTTCTTTGTAAGACATTTTGGCCATTTTTCCCCATTCTTACTTCCATTTCATATATGCCAAGAGGCTGTACTTTCTCCCCACTAAATTTGATGAGTGGTTGGTGATAGGGAATAAACCTCTCCTTGCTCAGGTTTAGACCTTTATGACAATCCCTAAACATAACTTCGATTGATCTGCCTCCCTCTACCAGAATTCTTAGAACCTCATAGCCTTGAACCAGAGTAGTGATGACCAAAGGTTCATCACGTGGAGCCAAAATTCCCTTAAAATCTAACCATGAAAAGACAACTACTAAAGTATTCATATCAACCTTGGCTCTCCTACCTTTGGTAGGCTGAATTGCAGCTGAATTGATAGTCTTAGGCTTTAGTGAGAGAGCTTTTGCCTCTGCTAGATGTGCTTTTCTATCAGCGACTTCCTTTCCTCGTCGAGCAAGCCCCCGTAGATTATTTGAACCTCATGTGAGATCATATTGATCCGACCCTTCGGATCAGCAAACTTGGGAGACAGATCAGGGTTGCCTTCATCACAGTCATCCGACTCATCATCATCTCGGTCGGCTATATCATCTGGTCTACACTTGTCATTCCTCTTCTTCTTATGGGTGTCATCTCAGCCACCCTTTGAATTACAACTGTCCACATACTTTCTCATCTTTTCGGCCTTCAACATTTTCTCTATTTCATCCTTCAGAGCAAAATTTTTGTCGGTCAGGTGCCTATAGTCCTAGTGGAATTCACACCATAGAATTTTGTTCTTCTTGTGAGGAAGAGATTTCAACCTTTTGAGTCACCTCAGGGACCAATCATTCTTGATCTAGTTTAAGATATGCTCGCAACTAATCGTGAGGGGAGTGTAGTCCACAAACTTATCGTCTACTGATCTCTTCTTTCCATATTTATTCTTTTTCTGGAACTTTTCCCCACTGCTAGAACCCTTCCCATCCTCATATTTTTCTTCCATAGTTTCTTCGACGTTCATGACCTTTCCAGCCATTGCCAATAACTCGGCCATAGACTAATGTGGGTTTTCAGTAAGCTTTCAGAGTAGCTTCCCCTTCTGCAGACCTCTTATTAAAGTTTCCATTGCAATGCCTTCCTCATAATTTTCGACCTCTAGATTTTCCTTAGTGAACCTCGCAATATATTACTTGAGACTCTCATTATTCCCCTGCTTGACATACAACAGGTGAGTCATCTTCTTTTAGGGCCTCACCCCAAAACAGAGGTTGTGTATGGATCTCTCTACGAGGTGCTTGAAATTATAAATTGAACTCTTTAGGAGTGAGATGAACCATACATGAGCCGCTCCGATCAAAGTTCTTGAAAAGTCACGACACCTCATCTCATCATAGATTGAGTAAGTGTCTGCAGATGACTAGTACATCTCGATGTGGTGAACTGGATTGGTGCTTCCATCATACTTGGGAGCTACCATTGGTGGCTTGAACTTGGATGGGGTTGGAAAATTGATGATCCTTGACACAAAGGGAGAGCCTTATGAATAGCCCCTCTGTAAGGGATTCCGACTTTCGAGAATGTCTCCAGTCTAATCTTCTAACCTTTGGATTGAGTCATTCTAGGGTCTCGTGGCTGCTGCTATAACATCGGCCTGGATGACCTTATCTCCTACCACCTCGACCGGTCGAACAAAAGGTTCCCTTACCACAGACCTCTATTGGATGTTCAGTTCTCCTAGCACCTCATCTTGGTCGCATGGAGGCCAGCACCCTGCTCCTTCTCTTCTGGAGCGGGCAATACTCCTTAACCTAGACAAACAATTGATAGAAAAGGCTTTTTGGTGTATTTTTTTTCGTCGTTGCTTGAAAAGCTCTTCTAATCAAAACCTCAAATACCTACAAAATAATAACACAATCTCAAGTGTAGCGGTAAATAAGTGTATCAAACCACTTCCAAGGGGGTAAAGCAAAGGGAACACAATTGTAATTCACTTTTTATTTTCTTTTTGAGCTTTTTCACTTTTCTATTTTTTTTAGCTTTTTCAATATTAAAACAATTGGGTGAGGTGAGGTGAAATAACACTAAACTAAAATGTGAGATGAAAAGAAAGGGGATTAGCCTAACATGATATTAAACATGATGAACAAATAATAAAAGGCATATATAATAAAAGAGTAGAGAAAGAGAACAAATATTCAACAAGTCTCCTTGAAATTGGCAATTTGAACTGTATAATCTTCCATAATATTCAATTACTCACAATTAATTCTCACAAAATCTCTAAAAAATAAAAACAAAAACTATTTACAAAAAAGTGTTTATCTCTCTACAATTCTCTCTCTAAAAATTCCTATCTAAAAAGCTCATTTTCAAATGGGGTCTTCATCTTCATTTATAGTAGATGCATGGAGCATGAGGGGTAAAAATGGGAGGACAGGAGTGTATGGAATATGGAAGGTATGGGTGAGGGTTAATTTAGGAATTAATGGAAGGTGAATGTGGTTTGGGTGTGAGGTCATGATAGTGGGGAGAATGAGGGTAATTTTGGAATTGGGGTTAAGTTGGTTAGTTGGGGGGTAAGAAGGGAAAATGGGTATAAGTTAGTTGTAACACATGTGGCTTTGTTTTGGTTTGATTTTGTATTTGGTTTTGTTTTCTGCAAGTGGAAAAATCGTGTTTGGCTTGAGGTCAAATGGCTTTAAGGGTTAGAGGTTTGGGGTGGAGATGTTGGGTCAATCGGATCAAGTTTGACGTCGGTTAGTCTTAGAAGTCGCCGGGTATGGGGCGCCGGCGGAGGTCGGATTGGTACCTCCTGGGGTGGTGGGTCACAGGAGGTAGAAGGTTACGGGTTGAGCCGCCGGAGGAGGGGGGTTGCGACCGGAGCAGGTTGCGGCGTGAGGCGGATTCGGGGGTTCTGACCGGAGGGAGAGGGACGCTGATACGGGATCAGAGTAGGGTCGCTGACGGGTATTGAGGGTCGAGGGACGATCGGGTTTGCTGGTAAGGAGAAGAGGGTCAGGGGTTCCTTTGTTTGGTTTAAGGGTAGAGTGATGGTGATTGTTGTGGGTTTGTGTGATGGAGTTGTGTGTGTTAATAGAGGTGAGAGATGGGTTTGTGGAGAGAGAACGAGGTGGGAGGTAGATGATGATGAACAGTAGAACGGGGGGAATGATTTTGTGTTTGTGGGTGTATGAGAGTTGGGGTGTGGGTGAGGGTAGCTTTAGGTGTAGGATAAGTTATTTGGGTGTGTTTGTTCTTATGTGTGTGCGTGTTTAATTTGGACCCAATTAAAATAATAAAAAGACTCAACGAAAATAAAAAATAAAATCTAACCAAAAATAAAACAAACTAAAAATAATAAAAATAAAAATAATAAAACTAAAAAATAAAATCCTAAGCTTATATAAAAACTAAAATAAAACAAAAGAAATAAAAACTTATAATCTAAATGAAAACTAAAGTCCTAAAAAAATATAAAATCTAATAAACTAAAAATAAACTCCTAAAAACTAATCCTAATAAAACTAAAAACTAATAAAAATCAAAATAAAATAAAATTATACCAATAAAAATAAAATAGAAAAAATAGAAAATAAAACCTAGAAAATACAAAATAAATCTAAAATAAATCCCAAGAATAAAAATGACTCAAACTAAAAATCTAAAAAATAATAAAAAGGGACAAACAAAACACACCCATGGTTTGGGGTAGGTTTAGGCTAGGTTTAGGCTCGGGTAAGGTTACGGGGGAGGGAATTAGCACCATTTTAATGCAAATTGCCTTAAAATATAACTTTTGACACCACAACTGCAATTAAGCCTGCACAATGAATATTTAAGCGCATAAGACCCATATTATCGAGAATTAGCAACTAAAGTACGTCTATTCGGGGTATAAAATGTACAGTTTTGGGTGCTAATCACACCACCCCCAAACAGAGCATTGCTAGTCCTCGAGCAATAATATAGAGAGAAAGAGAAAGATAAGAAACCAAAAGTGTACCACTTTCGCGGGCACTTGCAATTGCACTTAGCATGTACAACAAGCATTTAAACCTATAGGTTGGCCCACAGGACGAGTTGTGTCTCGAGAGGGTTTGCATGGAATATACCCACAAAATTCTTATTTGTAAAAGATTTATTGGAAGGAAGTCAATCTCTTATTAGACGTAGAATAATCGCACAATCCATCACAAAAAATATTTTCAGAAATACAAGCTAGAATCGCATAAAATTTAGCTAAGTAAATACTCAAGGCACATCCTTCCTAGAACTCAACGTGTGTAGTGTGAATCAGTCAAGACGGGTCGAGAATCATAAGAGTAATTCCTAGATTGCCTTATCAGAATCAACGCTTCAACTTCAAATCTCACTGGATATCTCTCTCTCAAATGAACTCTCAAGATTGGGGTTAGTGTATCGCTCTTGTGTGTGAAGAGGTGAGTAAATGTAAGTAAGTTCAAACGTCTCACACACACATAAGAAAGAATGAACAATAAGAAAGAAAATGATCTCATGAAAGAATGTTAATCACTATAGTGAGAACGTCGAGTTATTCACCACGTTGACTTTCATTTGCCCGAACACCTAGGGGAGATATGTATGTATATGGGTGATGGGGAAATGAAATGGGATATATGGGATGAGGTGAGGTAGAATGGTGATGTAGAATAGGATGCATGATATGATGGATGTGTGATGGATGAGTATGCGATAAGATTGAGAAGAGTGTATAGCACTTGAAGAACCAATGTCTTTATTTAACAAGGACTAAACTACAAACTGCAAACTCTCTTTTTCTTTTATCTCTTTTTCTTTTATTTTTCTCTATTTTTGTTAAAAAAAATCTATATATTTTTCTATATTTTTTGTTTTTCTCTCTCTTTTCAAAACAACATGTAACACCCCGCCTAATTAAATACCGGGCGATCACTCCTTTATTAAATTAAATCAAGGTAAACAGTTGGTTCATTCTCAGCATCACTGTCGATAAAAATACATTTTCCAATTTAACACCCTAAATAATTAAGCTAAGTGTCAAAACCATTTTCATACATACTTTCCAAATTTTAATTCAAGAAAAAGATTTATTTATTTAAAAACAACATTTCTACAATAAGAATCACATCACAGTAAACCAAATAATATAATACATTCGTCAATCGAATGTCAACATATGAAAACTAAAGTCACAAATCCAAACTGAATAAATCTCATAGAACAATACTGGAAACAACTGAAATATAAATGTCCCAATAACAAATGAAATAATGGAAAGGGCGACACAGGCCCAATAAATGAGAATGCTAGAAGTGGAGTCAATAAAGGAAGTCGTCTACGCAAGTGACCTGCAACTCCCACCTAAGCTGCAGCACGTTCCTCTCAAGGGATCCTAAGCAAGACGCCTCTGTGGCTGGGCACCTGAAATATATACATATATATACAAGAGAGAGAGAAAAAAAAGAAACGGGTCAGAGCCCGAAAGTGTGTTTGATTTTAAAATACGTTTAGCAAGTATTTAAATTGATACAGGCCAATGCAACAACATATTAGTGCGTCACTCTCTTGAGAAATACTCACCTCTCTTCTAATGTGCACACCTATCGCACTAACCTTCCCAACGGTTTTTCTTATCAATTTTATCATACTAACCTTTCCAATAATTTAGCGTATCTTAACTTACTCATAAGATTTCAAAACCGAACAATAATTTGTTTAAAAAGGTTACTTCCAGATTAGCAGCAAAACTCTCGTTTTAGCTTTTATTAATTTATAAAGTTTTTCAGTAACATATTATACTTTCACGAAACAAGAATTCACTATCTGAGTCATCAACCATGTCCTACTTATAAAATCATCGTAGGCAGTTTCAAATTTCAAATCTCATATATATATTAACTACTCGTGTAATATATATAAAATAATAGCACCCCTCATAAAACTATGGTGTGTGCATACTCTACTATCCAAAGACCCATATCACTCATATTAAGGGGAATACATTCGGAATCATTCTCGAATTGTATTAACATAAATACACAAACAATATTGAGGCGAAGAATAGATTCCAAGTCTCTAAGAGGATGGCACATGCCTGCGTCTCTTAGGACCGTCTGAACTATCACATCGATAGCATGTACCAAGGATATCTATCTTCTAGGGTACAAGTCAATATCCCCCATAAAGGTCCCATCGAGATAAGACTTGTCCCAGCGCGGTAACCTCAGGGATAGCAAGTAGCGTGGGCATGATTTTCACAAGTATATAATATATGTACACACAATCATATCAATATACCATTTTATCATATTAATATAGGTTCTTCTCGTCACCCATAATTATACCATTTATTTTACATTTCACATTATTAGTATTACGTATAAGGTTTCATCTCTAACCTAAACTCGAAGGATTTTCTCACTTAATACGTGACATTTGTGGACTCTATCCTTCCAAGTGGGAAATTCAGTAAGTATACCACTATTTACTATCGTAGCTATTCGCCGCAATCTCTAACTTGAAATACGTAATTTCATCGTTCATTATATAATTATCCCAAAAATAAGATTCTCGTCTTATAATAAAGTTCCCAACACTTATTCATATTTCCTACTGGTCTTTCCTAACTCCCAAAACATTTCATTAAGAATACCCAAGAATTATTTCACGATAAATTTAATTTTACTAAGTAAACAAGGGAAATAAGAGTCTGCCAGGAGGGGTCGATCGATCGAGGTCTGGGGCTCGATCGATCGAACCTTCGATCGATCGAAGCTCTAAGCTCGACCGATCGATCAAGCAGGTCTGCGAAAATTCTGCAGAAATGCAGTTACGGGTTTCATCACCAAAATTACACCAGAAACATATTTTCTAGTTCCAATCATCCCAGAATTCTACTACTAACATTATAACAATATACCAGATGATTCTAACGTAAGGCATGTACATATTCATCATTTCAACATGGATTTTCAACTTAAAATTATATCCAATTATCAAGAACCCTAGAATTTTCTTAAACAGTTTTCTAACAAATCTTTCTCCAGAATTTCTTTCTTATGATCATCAAAATTTTGGTTTTATTTCCTCTACATGGCAAGGGTTTCCAGAATCAACATATAAATCAATACTACATGGATTCTCCTATCATAAATTGGGTTTTCTTCCATAGTTTTCATCACAAATCATTCCTAAACTAATATGAAGATTGCACCAACGAAAATAGCAAGTTAAACACTTGCCTGGGATTTTTGGTATTCTAATTCACGGCTGATTTTGGTATGGCTGCGTTCCTCATCTCGCGATCTACGCGATGGTGGTGGCGGCGGTGCAAACCGGTGACTTTTTGGCCTTGAATTGCCTTGGATCTCTCTCCTCTCTTCTCCAATGGCCGTCACTTGATTTCTGGATATTCTAACCCTAAAAGGCTAACCTAAATGGCTGATATAGGTTGCTGAATTTCGTGGGTTTAATTACCCAATTATGTAAAATGACTAAAATGCCCTCCCGGGGTACTAATTAGGCCTAAAAATGCCCCGAGACCCAAACTACACCCCCGGGTACACTTTTCTGACTATCTCGACCCTACCGGATGCATTGGCGCACTCAAAATGACCATATGGGCAACCTATAAAATATTCACTTTTTATTTAACAAAATTAGTCCCGACGTGACACGAGCACGTTCCGACTTAAATTTCCGAAATCGTCATTTAATTCACTCATGACATTCAATATAACCAATATACTATATTACTTTGCTCATTAGTAATATTCAACCAATTTCCCATAATTACTAACTCTCGTCACGTTAATAATTATAACATAATTAATTTCCAGATTTTTATTAAATAAATCATTCACATTAAATTTAATAAATCCCCAAATTAATATAGCATAAAAATACGGGGTATTACATACTCCCCCCCTAATAACGGAATTTCGTCTCCAAATTCGGAAAATAAGGCATACCTGGTAAAAACAACTCTGGATATCTCTCGCGCATATCTGCCTCACGCTCCCAAGTGGATTCCTCCACATTATGATGCTCCCACTGGACTCGCACAAGTGGAACTATTTTCGACCTCAATCTCCTCTCACTATAGTCTAGAATAGCCACTGGTCTCTCCTCATAAGAGCTATCAGACTGTAAGTTTATTTCATCTATCGCAATGTGAGTATGGGCCATATCATCCCGAAGATATCATCTCAACGACGAGATGTGGAATACATCGTGGATGCGATGTAAATGTTCTGGCAATCCCAACCTGTATGCAACCGGCCCAATCCTCTCGATGATGGGAAATGGTCCCACGTACCTCGGAGCCAACTTCCCCTTCTTCCCGAACCTCATCACTCCCTTCATAGGAGATACACGCAATAACACTTGATCTCCCACATTAAACTCCCGGAAGAACCGTTTCGCATCGGCGTAGCTCTTCTGCCTGTCCTAGGCTACCCGAATACGACTCCTGATTATCTCAATCCTCGCGGAGGTCTCCTGAATCACTTCTGGTCCTAGCAACTTGTTGTCCCCCACCTCGAGCCAACAAGTTGGAGAACGACAATGCCTGCCATACAAAGCCTCAAATGGAGCCATACCAATCGTAAACTGATAAGAGTTATTATAAGCAAACTCTACCAGTGGAATATGTGGCTCCCAACCTCCTCCAAAATCGAGAACACACATGCGTAGCATATCCTCTAACATCTGATTAGTACGCTCTGTTTGTCCATCTGTCCCAAAAATCTTGTCCCTATCTGACACAATATTCAGGGGCACCCCGTGTAGTCTGACAATCTCAGCAATGAACAACTGGGCATACTGACCCGTAGTATAATATGTCCTCACTGGCAGAAAATGATCCACCTTGGTCAAACGGTCTACAATTACCCAGATAGAATCGTGGCCCCGCTGGGATGTAGGAAACCCTGTAATAAAATCCATGGAAATACTCTCCCACTTTCACGCGCGTACTTCCAATGGCTGAAGCAATCCTGATGGTTTCTGATGGTCCACCTTCACCAGCTGGCAGGTAGAACACTTGGACATGAACTCGGCGATGTCTTTCTTCTTCCCACTCCACCAGTATTGTCGCCTCATATCCTGGTACATCTTATTGCCTCCCGGATGTACTGCAAATCGGGACCCATGAGAATGAGTCATCACTACATGACGTAATTCTGCTCCTTCTGGAACCACCAATCTCCCATTAAACCGCAAACCTCCATCAGAACTAACATAATAGGACTCAGCACCCTCGGCTAGAAGTCGCACAATCTGCTCCTGGCAAAACGGGTCTGTGGTCTGTGCCTGTATCACCCTCGTAACAATCTCGGGTGTGACTGACATCACGGATATGAAAGAACGTGCCACTGCGTCCTGGTGATCCAACTCCTTCCACTTTGCTTTCCAGACGTCCTCTACATCGTCTACCGGTCTACGGCTCAACGCATCAGCAACTACGTTGGCCTTCCCCGGATGATACTGTATATCGAACTGGTAGTCCTTCACAAACTCTAGCCATCTGCGCTGACGCATATTCAGCTCTCGCTGAGTGAACAGGTACTGCAGTGACTTATGGTTTGTGAACAAACAAAATTTCTCCCCCAATAAATAGTGCCTCCATATCCTCAATGCAAAGACGACCGCTGCTAACTCCAGGTCGTGGGTGGGGTAATTCTTCTCATGCGGCCTAAGCTTGCGGGAAGAAAAAGCTATAGCCTTCTCCTCCTGCTGGAGTACTCCTCCAAGTCCCCGTAAAGATGCATCGGTGTAAACCAGGTACTCCACACCCGGTTTCGATAAAGCAAGGACTGGTGCTGAAGTAAGCTTGTCTTTCAACTCGTCGAAAGCCAATTGACAAGCGTCATCCCAAACATATGGTACCCCTTTGCGAGTCAGATTCGTCAATGGGCCCGCTATTTTGGAGAATCCCTGAATGAATCTCCTGTAGTATCCGGCTAATCCCAAGAAACTACGCACTTCTATCGGTGTCGTGGGCTGTCCCCACTCCCTCACCGCTGACACTTTGTTCGGGTCAACTGCAATCCCCTGCTCAGAAACAACATGGCCCAAGAACTATACCTCTCGCAACCAAAATCCACACTTCTCGTACTTAGCATACAACTGATGCTCTCGTAGAGTCTGAAGAACCTGCCTCAAGTGTTCGTCATGCTCCTCCTCGGAGTGTGAATATATCAAGATGTCATCTATGAAGACGATGACAAAATGATCCAAGAACTCTCTGAATACTCGGTTCATCAAGTCCATGAAAACGGTTGGCGCATTTGTGAGTCCGAACGGCATCACCCTGAACTCGTAGGACCCATATCTCGATAAGAAGGCAGTCTTTGAAACATCCTTCTCTCTAATACGTAACTGATGGTACCCCAACCTCAGATCTATCTTCGAAAAGAAGGTTTCTCCCCTCAGCTGGTCGAACAGATCATCAATTCGAGGTAACGGATATTTATTCCGTATTGTGACCTTGTTCAACTCTCGGTAGTCCACACACAATCTCAGTGAACCATCTCTCTTCTTCACAAACAAGACTGGAGCGCCCCAAGGTGAGGTACTCCTACGAATGAAGCCCTGACCTAATAGCTACTCTATCTGATCTCGTAGCTCTCGCATCTCTACCGGAGCCATACGGTACGGTGCGCGTGCTATAGGTCTCGTATCTGGCAATAAATATATAACAAAGTCTATCTCTCGACTGGGGGGTAGGCCTGGTATCTCCTGAAACACATCGGAATACTCCCTGACAACAGGGATCGAATCTAAGGGAATCACAACCTCCTTAGAGGTATCCTCCTCTATGTAATACAAATGAGCGGTCGAACCTCCCTCTGGGCGAGGCATCGCCACTACAAACATCTCTTGCCCCGGAATGGTAAAAACAATGCTCCCACCGAAGCAATCAATCATGGCTCTATAAGCTGCGAGCCAATCCATATCAATAATCACATCATGCTCGTGCATATCTAAGACTAACATGTCTGCAGGTAATACCAAGCTACCAATCTCTACCCCTACTCCCCGGCATATAAAGAAAATAGCTGACCCACTCCCCAGTGGTGAGTCGACACACGTCACGGTGCTCTCTGCTGTGGCTAACAATCCTAAGGACTTCGCAAAATGCGTAACTATAAAACAATGCGTTGCCCCCGTATCAAACAAAACTCGACCCATAGTACCATGGATAGGAAACATACCCTCAATCGCGGGTGGTGCCTGTGGAGCTGCTGCCTGGTGGACGTTATAGACACGTCCATACTGTAATTGCCCCTGATGTACTGGAGCCGCTGGAATGGCTGGTAGGGCTGGCACCTGGGCTGGAGCTGGGAGGGCAGGTGGGAAAAGTGGTCTCTGCGGCTCATTTCGGGCTCCCTGCTGCTGTGGGGCCCTATCGCCCTCTGGGCAATCCTGGCGACTATGGCCATGTTTACCTCACCTAAAGCATCGGCCTTTGAAGTTACCTCCCCTCTGACCCTGCTGTCCACGGCCCTGCTGGCCGTTACCTCCACGCCACTGGCCCTGTTGGCCCTGATGTGCACGCTGTTGGCCTTACTGGCCCTGCTGCTGTCCCTGTGTTCGGTGTTGGCCCTGCTGGCCCTACTGATTAGGCTGGCCCTGATGACCCTGCCTGAAACCCCTGAATCCCTGCCTAGAATCACCTGAACTGAATCGCTTAGCAGGGTCCCCCTGATGGGAACTCTGCTCGTGCTGACGAGTCTGTCCATGAGTTGGTGCCCCACTGGCACTATTACCCCCGGTCCTGCCCTGCTGGCTGGACTCCCCTGCTCTCTTGCTTCCCTGCAGATGGAAGCGGTGATCCTGGCAATGTAGTAACGCTGCATTGAGTACATTAGTGAAAGTACTCAGGGATAGATTTCCAATAAGGTGCTGACGGATCCTCCAAGCTAACCCGTCGACAAATAACATAATCTTCTTGTTCTCAGTAGGTGCCTTATCTGGCACAATTGTGAGAAGTCTCGTGAACTCCTCCTCATACTCAGCTACAGTAAGGTTCTCCTGCTTCAGATTTAGTAATTTCCGCCTCATCTCAGTCTGCACTGCGGGTGGAAAATCCTTACGGTCGAACCGCTCCCAGAATAACTGAATAGGGATCGTTCCCCTCTCCTCCAAAGTGGTAGTGGACTCCCACCACTGCAATGCGGCTCCCACCAGCTTAAAGGAAGCCAATAACTTCTTTTGCACATCAGTGCACTCATACATACGGATATGCCGCTGGATGTCCTTCTTCCATTGGCTAACTGTAACAATATCAGAGCTACCAGAAAACTCGGGGGGATGCGCTTTCTGAAAAGCATCCCGAACCCGCTCCCATGCAGATGGAAGTTGTGCTGGTACTGGCGCCACTGCCTGAACCTGGGGTGGATCCTGCTGAATCACCGCTATTGCGGCATTCACCGCCTGAGCAATAATGGCGGCTACTTCGTTTGCATTCATTGTGCCTGGTGCCGGAGCTGCTGGTTGCTCGGCTTGGGCACGCCTATCTTTCGAAGCACGTCTCGGAGGCATCTGAAACGTGAACAAGTTTATTAGTCTACAGTTATCAACAAATCAAAAAAATAGCTGAAGACTTAAACGTAAAAGCAAGAATACAACAATCCTAAAAATAGGGCTCTATAGCAATAACGTTAAGCTGAAAGCGAAATAAGCCGTACAGATCCTATGGACACTAGAACCTGATGCTCTGATACCACCTGTGACACTCCGCCTAATTAAATACCGGGCGATCACTCCTTTATTAAATTAAATCAAGGTAAAAAGTTGGTTCATTCTCAGCATCACTGTCGATAAAAATACATTTTCCAATTTAACACCCTAAATAATTAAGCTAAGTGTCAAAACCATTTTCATACATACTTTCCAAATTTTAATTCAAGAAAAAGATTTATTTATTTAAAAACAACATTTCTACAATAAGAATCACATCACAGTAAACCAAATAATATAATACATTCGTCAATCGAATGTCAACATATGAAAACTAAAGTCACAAATCCAAATTGAATAAATCCCATAGAACAATACTGGAAAAAACTGAAATATAAATGTCCCAATAACAAATGAAATAATGGAAAGGGCGACACAGGCCCAATAAATGAGAATGCTAGAAGTGGAGTCAATAAAGGAAGCCGTCTACGCAAGTGACCTGCAACTCCCACCTAAGCTGCAGCACGTTCCTCTCAAGGGATCCTAAGCAAGACGCCCCTGTGGCTGGGCACCTGAAATATATACATATATATACAAGAGAGAGAGAAAAAAAAGAAACGGGTCAGAGCCCGAAAGTGTGTTTGATTTTAAAATACGTTTAGCAAGTATTTAAATTGATACAGGCCAATACAACAACATATTAGTGCGTCACTCTCTTGAGAAATACTCACCTCTCTTCTAATGTGCACACCTATCGGACTAACCTTCCCAACGGTTTTTCTTATCAATTTTATCATACTAACCTTTCCAATAATTTAGCGTATCTTAACTTACTCATAAGATTTCAAAACCGAACAATCTTTTGTTTAAAAAGGTTACTTCCAGATTAGCAGCAAAACTCTCGTTTTAGCTTTTATTAATTTATAAAGTTTCTCAGTAACATATTATACTTTCACGAAACAATAATTCATTATCTGAGTCACCAACCATGTCCTACTTATCAAATCACCGTAGGCAGTTTCAAATTTCAAAATCTCATATATATATTAACTACTCGTATAATATATATAAAATAACAGCACCCCTCATAAAACTATGGTGCGTGCATACTCTACTATCCAAAGCCCCATATCACTCATATTAAGGGGAATACATTCGGAATCATTCTTGAATTGTATTAACATAAATACACAAACAATATTGAGGCGAAGAATAGATTCCAAGTCTCTAAGAGGATGGCACATGCCTGGGTCTCTTAGGACCGTCTGAACTATCACATCGATAGCCTGTACCAAGGATATCTATCTTCAAGGGTACAAGTCAATATCCCCCATAAAGGTCCCATCGAGATAAGACTTGTCCCAGCGCGGTAACCTCAGGGATAGCAAGTAGCGTGGGCATGATTTTCACAAGTATATAATATATGTACACACAATCATATCAATATACCACTTTATCATATTAATATAGGTTCTTCTCGTCACCCATAATTATACCATTTATTCTACATTTCACATTATTAGTATTACGTATAAGGTTTCATCTCTAACCTAAACTCGAAGGGTTTTCTCACTTAATACGTGACATTCGTGGACTCTATCCTTCCAAGTGAGAAATTCAGTAAGTATACCTCTATTTACTATCGTAGCTATTCGCCGCAATCTCTCACTTGAAATACGTAATTTCATCGTTCATTATATAATTATCCCAAAAATAATATTCTCGTCTTATAATAAAGTTCCCAACACTTATTCATATGTCCTACTGGTCTTTCCTAACTCCCAAAACATTTCATTAAGAATACCCAGGAATTATTTCACGATAAATTTAATTTAACTAAGTAAACAAGGGAAATAAGAGTCTGCCAGGAGGGGTCGATCGATCGAGGTATGGGGCTCGATCGATCGAAGCTCTAGGCTCGATCGATCGATCAAGCAGGTCTGCGAAAATTCTGCAGAAATGCAGTTACGGGTTTCATCACCAAAATTACACCAGAAACATATTTTCTAGTTCCAATCGTCCCAGAATTCTACTACTAACATTATAACAATATACCAGATGATTCTAACGTAAGGCATGTACATATTCATCATTTAAACATGGATTTTCAACTTAAAATTATATCCAATTATCAAGAACCCTAGAATTTTCTTAAACAGTTTTCTAACAAATCTTTCTCCAGAATTTCCTACTTATGATCATCAAAATTTCGGTTTTATTTCCTCTACATGGAAAGGGTTTCCAGAATCAATATATAAATCAATACTACATGGATTCTCCTATCATAAATTGGGTTTTCTTCCATAATTTTCATCACAAATCATTCCTAAACTAATATGAAGATTGCACTAACGAAAATAGCAAGTTAAACACTTGCCTGGGATTTTTGGTATTCTGATTCACGGCTGATTTTGGTATTGCTGCGTTCCTCGTCTCGCGATCTACGCGGTGGTGGTGGCGGCGGTGCAAACCGGTGACTTTTTGGCCTTGAATTGCCTTGGAGCTCTCTCCTCTCTTCTCCAATGGTCGTCACTTGATTTCTGGATATTCTAACCCTAAAAGGCTAACCTAAATGGCTGATATAGGTTGCTGAATTTCGTGGGTTTAATTACCCAATTATGTAAAATGACTAAAATGCCCTCCCGGGGTACTAATTAGGCCTAAAAATGCCCCGAGACCCAAACTACACCCCCGGGTACACTTTTTTGACTATCTTGACCCTATCGGACGCGTTGGCGCACTCAAAACGACCATATGGGCAACCTATAAAATATTCACTTTTTATTTAACAAAATTAGTCCCGACGTGACACGAGCACGTTCCGACTTAAATTTCTGAAATCGTCATTTAATTCACTCATGACATTCAATATAACCAATATACTATATTACTTTGGTCATTAGTAATATTCAACCAATTTCCCATAATTACTAACTCTCGTCACGTTAATAATTATAACATAATTAATTTCTGGATTTTTATTAAATAAATCATTCACATTAAATTTAATAAATCCCCAAATTAATATAGCATAAAAATACGGGGTATTACACAACAATGAAGACATTTAACAATTGGAATCAACACTCTTTTATTTGAAAATGAAATATGATATGGAGATGATAGGTGATGGTGTGGGGAATATGTGTGAATAGGGTAGAATATGGTAATGTAATTGGTGAAGTGAATGGGTGAGAATCTAGTATTCGGGACAAATTTCAAGACACGCATTTCTTACAACTCAAAAAAAATGTCATTCTCAGTGATCAAGCTAAAAATGAAGAATAATGAGATCATACCACTATTAAAGTGCGGACCCAAATGAATTTGAATCAACTTGTGACTCAGAGATTGCGTAAAACACTCTGAAAGGGTGAAAGGCACGAATCTCACAAGCTAAAGTCTCCACTAGTGATCCTTAAGGTTCTCTTGGGAATTGTCGTACTCCTCAACTCTAAATCTTATTGATGTGATAAGTGCGCAAATTTTGTTGAGTCTAGAAATTCATGGTGCAAAATACCTTGTTACGTATTACATAAGCTATTTAAAAAAAATATTCTCTAGTTTGATTTCTAGACTTTAAAAGATGGATGATTGAAAATTCACATCAATGAGTGAGATGAAAGAAACTGCATGAAATTTTGAAAATCAAGTTTAAAAATCAAATTTTTTTAAAAGAGGTACGATATTGATAAAATTCCCCACCCCCAAACAAAAAGGAACATCGTCCTCGATGTTAGGTAAAATGATTTTTAAAATTGAGAGCATAAGGTAGGAAATAGATGACCAGAATCAACCGCTAATGAAGTGGACAAATGAAGCCAAGATGAAACCTGAATAAATGAGTGAGATAGAAAAATATCTACACGTCTAGAAACATGGCAAAACATAGGGTGATGTGAAACACCACCCCTAAATAAGATACGACTAGTACAAGAAACTCGGACTGCCTCCCGGTAGCGCTAAGTTTAATGTCTTCATCTAGACCGAAGGGATCTCACCCTAAAGATAGGAATTATGAAAGCGCAGGGCGACAGAAGAATGGGTGATGAGAATCACCCCCAAACAAGACTGAAGCATCAGTCTTGTTGGATAGAGGCTAAAACGGGCCAATGTACCTGTATGGCAAAGTGCATCAATTTTAAAATTCTTCTTACTTTCAAATCAATTTCCTTTTTATGAAATTGATGCGGAAGCGTTAGGTGATGGTTCAATAAAAAAACACCAAATTTTAATTTACACCAAAATTAAAATTAAACCAAGTGAAATTAAATTAAGCCATTAAAAACATTTTCACTTAAACATAATTAATCGAAGTCCTAGAATTTGCCTAAGTCATATTTTTCAATTATATCAAGTTAGGACAAACCAAATTTTATCAATTAAATTAAATGACTTGAATTAACATAAACGTTACCAAAATTTAATTACCACCAAATTAAATTAAGTGTGACAATTAAAACCAATTTTATCTTGAACTATCCTAAGCATGCGTTCTATATTATTATGCAAGATAAAAGTAAATCAGTCACACTACGCCGCGATGTACGAGGAAAAACTCACAAGGGGAAATAACCTCAGACGGCCCTAGCCTCAAATCCACTAAGTACGGAATTTACATTTACAAGACAGATGACTTACTTCCTCAATTCGAACCCTCTCAAGCCTTGACGTGTCTTCTTGTAACCACCTCTTCCTACCGGATAACCACGGAGCTCCACCGCGATCTCAAACTCACCGATCGGACAATAGGTACACCGTCAACCACACTTGGTGCCTTTCACCATGTCAGAAAGCCGCAGCTAAACAATTCTTCTTCTTTGAGGGATTTGGAAGAAAATCCAAACAATCTCTTCAATTCGGTGTAGAGATAAACCCGGTGCCAAACTACAAGCAAGATGTATATATATGAACTTGGATAAATAAAACTATGGGTGAAAACTAAAGTGGTAAATCAATTTGTCTTTGAAAATTGTCACTCAAAACTTGAACTTTTTCTTTAAACAATTTTTCTCTCAAACTCTCTCTTAGAGAAGGAAGGACATGAAAAAGTTGGTTTAGAAAAAGTTGTTCCCTCACATTATAAGATCTGAGAAAAGTTAGTGGAGAAACAAGTGGGAAAAGTGGGTAAAAACTACTAAAAATTGCCAAAAAAAATTCCTGCCTGATATCTCGTTCGAACGACATTTTTGTTCGAACGAAGTCTCGTTCAAACGAGACTTCTAACGAATTTCCAGTGTGAACTCGTTAGAAACTCGTTGGAAATCTCGTTCGAATAGCCATATCGTTCGAACGACATTTCAAACGACGTTCCAATGTGCCAAAATGGGAACTCGTTGGCAAACTCATTTGAACGACATCTGGTTCGAACGAAAAACTCGTTCGAATGACATATCGAACGAACTTCCAGAAAGTTTGAAAAATTCTATTTTGGCCCAGAAGCTTTATATTCTTTATTTTAAAGTTTAAATGAAATCTTTTCAAAATTAAAAAATAATTTTAAATTAAACATACACCCATTATCAACCGTTCCAAGCTCCTATATATATATATATGTAATGCATTCATACCTTGGGAGCATGGAACCACTCTTGATGACGTAGAAACGAGGCATTTAACTCGGCATTTTGATGAAGCTTTATACACTTGTCTGCTACGTCTTGGGAGCATGGAACCACTCTTGATGACGTAGAAACGAGGCACTTAACTCAGCATTTTGATGAAGCTTTATACACTTGGCCGCTACGTCTGCAGACAAACTCGTCATAGGCTTGGAAGATGATCAATTTACTCTATCCTATAACTCAAACGTTTTTGTCCGAAATTGAGCCAAAACTACAAAGGACTCAATTGGAAATTTGTGTCCTTACAAATCTCCCCCTTTGGCTATTCCGGGACAAAAAACAAACAAAAATCCTAAAGGGCTGTCAAGATCTACTGGACTAATAAAAAGTCCCACCCAAAATAAAATTATAATTCTTGACTCAAACAACCCAAAGGATCACAATCTTTGTCGATGAAAGTTGCCACTTATAATATAATTCCTGCACACTTAAGAAAACACATTAAACGCATAGGGAATATCAAAATATTTAATGCAAGTAAAGTAAGTACTACCCATAAATTAATTCTCTCCCTTTATCAACCATGGTCAACTTAGAAAGACGTCTCCCCCTAAGATAAATCTCCTCCCCCAAACTAAGATATGATTATAATAGGTTTAGATACCATTTCTCCCCCTATCATTCTCCCCCTTTTTTTTCAGGAATACACAAAGGCTAAAGAATAAAAAATTAACGTATCTTCCACAAATAAAGCATATACACCCAAATAACTTATCCAAAATAAGCAAGGGATAAATAGAATGGGATAACAAGTTAAACATGTAATTGTGCATAAAGTGATGAGAATGTTAAAGCGCATGGGCAACAATATCATAACTAATCCAACAAATATTAATGGATACCAACTAAGATGCAAGAAAATGATACCAATAAGATACATTAAGTATGAAGCATGAGATATCATCGAAGAATGCAACAAGATAGATACCAATTATGAATTAAAGCATAGATGGACTAGAAACTGCGACAAATACTAAACAAAAATATCAAATATATGTATACATAAGATATACCAAAGAGACTCAAGTACACATATATAGATATAAACCCACAAATGACACAAAATACGATAAGCTTTTCACACTCGTATGACAAAAATGTGTCATATGGAAACGGAAGTGTTGGGGTGTGAACTAGTAACAATGAAATTTAGACCCAATCACTTAAAGCATGTTCACGGAGTTCTCAATTGATTGCCAACTTCATCACATTTGAATATAACCTCATGTGACAATATAGATTGAACTCAATGAACAAACATACACAATGCATACAAGCCTAGCATGTTGATGATTCTACAAACCAAATAGAGTCATGCCAATAAAGACCACTAGGATAAACGGACATTGTGCAAACCGTTGATATAGCATCCAATCTCCCTCAAGAAGCATATATATTCTTTTTATATTGAATGAATATATCAATCAAACATAGGCCTTGGCAATGATTTTCTTTTTAATGCCATATTTTCTGTTTTTAGGCCTTTGGACCACGTATTTCTTTTAGGTCCATTTTAAACGGTGGCTTACTATTCGCAAAGGATATAATTAATCCTTTCGGAGCCCTTTCCCATGCACATTTAGATATATAATTTTTATATCTCACACAAAACTCACGTGTAACGTATTTTGACATGCACTAGTCCTCCTAGGTCATAAATATGTAGATGACTAGATTGGTAGGAGAACACCTCACAAAGCTCAAATATGCATATGAAGTTAAATTTTAAAAGAGCTCGTGCATGTGTGAATGAAGGCATATAAAAATAGAATCCATTTAAACAACACAAAATCCAACTACTCCATGTAAGCATGGTAAAGAACATAATAAGGATTGACAATCTAAACCAAAAGTTCTAGCCACATGAGAGCGTAAAAGATGGGATTCTAACAAAAGTATATGTCACATAAAAAGTGTCAAACTAAAATACACACTAAATAAAAATATTTTTGAGTTTTTGAAATTTTTAACCAAAGATAAAAATATTTACTCAAAAGGACAAACAAAAATCATTTGTATTTTTCATTAAGCTTAAATTAATAAAAAATAAAACAAAAATGATGAAAAAAAATCTTTATGTATTTTTCAATTAATGCAAATAAACTAAATATAATACAAAAGATAAACAAGTCATGATTTCTAGCATGAGATATGAAATAAAGCAATGACTAGAAAATGACTAAACATGCATACACCTAGAAATGATATATAATATTCATACAACACTAACACATTCAACCTTTAAATTTAGCAAGGGAGGTTTCATGTGAAAATAAATGATAACAAATCTTGTATCTAACGCATTTAAAAATGATTTCCTAACACATATAGATTTATATTTAAAATGATAAGGATAGGGAACTAATGAAATGCTAGACAAAGATTTCCTTGGACTTCTTTTAAGATCAAAACAAAATGACCTAAGGTGACATTTCCTACCGCAATGAAAGCATGTGTAAACATGAGGAATGTTACCTAGGGTGTGGACTTTTCTAAAGTCCTTGGACAAAGTTGACCCTCTAAAACAAACAATGGTTTTTGCATTAGCAACGGAAGCATTTGAACAAGATGTGCTAGAACCATTATAACTACTACTCGAGTCTTGTAAATCCTTTTTCATTTTTAAAATTTTGGACTCATGTAATAAATTAGACTCCTCAAATTTACGGAACTCCTTCTTTAAATTTTTAATTACACCTGGAATGTTATCATGCTCCCCCTCAATGTGATCAAACTTGTCCCTAAGAGTCTTTTCACGACTATCACTCTCTTTCTTGGACTTTTCTAAAATTTCAAAGTTATAATATAAGTCCATGAGTTTTTCACGAAAAATATCTTTTTGAGAAAGTGAGGTTTGTAAAAATTAAATTCTAGATTTAAAACATGAATTTTCATTCTCAAGAAATTTAATTCTTTTTACAAATCTCAAATTTAATTCCTTTAAATTTTCGTTACACTTATTAAGCCCATTTAATTCCTCTCGAAAATCAAAAATTTCATTTTCATTAAAATTGGACAAATTATTATTAAGTTGTCCCATCGAGAGATACAAAAAAAAATTGAGAGTGAGATAAAAATGAACCACCTAAAATTACAAGGATACACAAAAATACTAAAAGCCGAAAAACGGATCTTTAACACGATAGATTAGTGCTCCGACTCTGATACCAGTTTGAAAGCCCCCAATTTTAAAATTCTTCTTAATTTCAAATCACTTTCCTTTTTATGAAATAGATGCGGAAGCGTTAGGTGATGGTTCAATAAAAAAACACCAAATTTTAATTTACACCAAAATTAAAATTAAACCAAGTGAAATTAAATTAAGCCATTAAAAATATTTTCACTTAAACATAATTAATCCAAGTCTTAGAATTTTCCTAAGTCATATTTTTCAATTATATCAAGTTAGGCCAAACCAAATTTTATCAATTGAATTAAATGACTTGAATTAACATAAACGTTACCCAAATTTAATTAGCACAAAATTAAATTAAGCGTGACAATTAAAACCAATTTTATCTTGAATTATCCTAAGCATGCGTTCTAAGTTATTATGCAAGATAAAAGTAAATTAGTCACACTACGCCGCGATGTACGAGGAAAAACACACAACGGGAAATAACCTCGGACGACCCTAGCCTCAAATCCACTAAGTACGGAATTTACATTTTCAAGACAGATGACTTACTTCCTCAACTTGAACCCTCTCATGCCTTGACGCATTTTCTTGTAACCAGCTCTTCCTATCGGATAACCACGGATCTCCATCGCGATCTCGGACTCACCGATCGGACAATAGGTACACCGCCAACCACACATGGTGCCTTTCACCATGTGAGAAAGCCGCAGCTAAACAATTCTTCTTCTTTGAGGGATTTGGAAGAAAACCCTAACAATCTCTTCAATTCGGTGCAGAGATAAACCCGGTGCCAAACTCCAAGAAAGATGTATATATATGAACTTGGATAAATAAAACTATGGGTGAAAACTAGAGTGGTAAATCAATTTGTCTTTGAAAATTGTCACTCAAAACTTGAACTTTTTCTTTAAACAATTTTGCTCTCAAACTCTCTCTTAGAGAAGGAAGGATATGAAAAAGTTGGTTTAGAAAAAGTTGGTCCCGCACATTATAAGATCTGAGAAAAGTAGTGGAGAAATAAGTGGGGAAAGTGCGTAAAAACTGCCAAAAAAAATTCCGCCTGATATCTCGTTCGAACGACATTTTCGTTCTAATGAAGTCTCGTTTGAACGAGGCTTCTAACGAAGTTCCAGTGTGAAATCGTTAGAAACTCGCTGGAAATCTCGTTCGAACGATATTTCGAACGAAGTTCCAGTGTGCCAAAATCGGAACTCGTTGGCAAACTCGTTCGAACGACATCTGGTTTGAACGAAAAACTCGTTCGAACGACATATCGAATGAACTTCCAGAAAGTTTGAAAAATTCTATTTTGGCCCAGAAACTTTATATTCTTTATTTTAAAGTTTAAATGAAATCTTTCTAAAATTAAACAACAGTTTTAATTTAAACCTACACCCATTATTAACCGTTCCAAGATCATATATATATATATATATATATATAATGCATTCATACCTTGGGAGCATGGAACCACTCTTGATGATGTAGAAACGGGGCACTTAACTCGACATTTTGATGAAGCTTTATATACTTGGCCACTACGTCTTTGGAGCATGGAACCACTCTTGATGACGTAGAAACGAGGCACTTAACTCGGCATTTTGATGAAGCTTTATACACTTGGCCGCTATGTCTGCAAACAGAATCGTCATAGGCTTGGAGGATGATCAATTTACTCTATCCTATGACTCAAACGTTTTTGTCCGGAATTGAGCCAAAACTACAAAGGACATAATTGGAAATTTGTGTCCTTACAAAAGCATCGGTGGACCATGGGTGGGTGGGGATCAGGGTAAAGGTGAGGGTGGAAAGGGTGAAGAGGTATCGGCCACGGGCCTTGTTGAGCTTAAAGGTGAGGGAACCTAAGGCCCTGTAAGCTTGATGCTCTAATTGGTGAGGGAGGCGAAATGGTGTGGACATGGGAATGGGGTGGGCCTCATAGAAAGGACACGACCGTTCTATGAATGGGCGATGATAATTGTCGCACTGTGACACGCCAGGGAGATGATGGAAAGGAAAATCAACACCATAAGGAAGTGGTGTGCATGGAGGAACAATCTCGGTGTCACGGAAGTGGAGAGTAGCAACACAAATACTCTCATGGGTGGGGAATGGTTTTAGGTTAGGATCTAAAAATGTGGTTGGGAACATGCAAGGTATAAGATCTAGATCCAAACTAGTTGATGGGACAAAGGATGGTTCGGGTGGGATAAATGGTGGAGGAGGATGATCTATCTATAGAGTAGGGAACACACACTCATTTGGAGGGACATAAAGATCCTCAATTTCATCCTGAAGAGGGTGTGTTGTATCAAGTGATTTCGAGATCAACGTATCCACTAATGTATCACCATCCGATGTGATGAAAGGGTCTAACGAGGCATTACGATCCGATATAGATGAATCACCATCAATATTTGGCTCAAGGGGAGCCAAATATGAAGGGGGAGGATCCATATCAAGAGAGGTGGGACCATCTCTGATGTTATCTCGGTACAATGGTGAGCACTCGTAGCCGGAGCGAACCTAAAAGATTTGGGCATGTTAGAGACATATGCAATTGGGGCACAAGGTAAAAGCTCGGGCATATTTTTGGATAACTTGGGAGTGGGAACGTCAAGTGTGGGTTCATTTGGATTTGATGGGATCAGATCAGGCTCACTAATGAAAGGTAAGTCAACACAATTATCGACTTGGGGCCCGGACCATGGATTGGTCACAACTTTAAGATTCTCGGGGTGGTGGGGTTGGTCACACTCAAAATCCGTGTCACAAAGAGACACATCATCATCACACTCGGGTGCCACGATGGGTGGAGCCATGGGAATGTCTGACTCTCTCGCACACTCCAATTCATTTAATCGTTGTTCAAGCCTTTGGAGAGCTTGAGTTTGAATTTGAGTGGGTTGCTCTTGCTCAAGTATGAACTTTTGCAAGAGGCTTTCGAGAGCCGATGTGGATAGTGGTGGTGGAGTGATAGGTGGTGGCAGTGGGTGAGGTGGACACAACTCGCTACTATCAGGACTGTACGAAGAATACTCAAATGAAGTGGGTGGAGTGGGACCAAGTTCATTATACACGAAAGGATCGCTTTCGTGATGGACAAATGGTTGATACTCATAGGGTGCATAGTGAGGGTACTGGTTGTGAATGGGTGCACAAGGTTGCCATGACGACTGTGGGAACGTGTGAGGATCCACAACATCGGGTTGGGATTCGTATTGCGTGGGAGGATGATCAGGCCTCCCCGAATATCTAGGATACTCACACAACTCGGGATTAGGTATATCGGGATAATAGACCGAGGTGTATTTCAGAACAATGTCATATGGATACACATGTTCCATGGTGGGTTCAGATGGATATGTAATGTAAGGGCACTCATGGGACATGTGATCGGCATAATAACACTGGGTGCACAATAAAGGGTGAGACACGTCGACACTTGACACCGAGGGTAATGGAATATGAGGTTCATGCATGGACGGGTCAAGAGTATCAACGGGACTCGTGAGAGAGGTGAAACCATTAAAAATATCATAAAGAGACGGCTCGGGATCACTCTCACACGTGTCGCATGTCAATAGGAAATGACCAAAGTAGTCCCGTAAAGGACGTTCTTTGGCCATGAGGAGAGAAATATTTTTTTGGAGTTTTTTAAAAATTTTTCAAAAGGAAAGAAAATATTTTTGGATTTTTTTATAAAAATAAAGAAAGAAAATATTTTTGGATTTTTCTAAAAAGGAAAGAAAGAAAATATTTTTGGATTTTTCTATAAAAATAATATAAGAAAATATTTTTGGAGTATTTTTTTGGAAGAAAAGGTGGGGAAAAATAGGTGGACTCTTTGAATGGACGAACTAACTAAAATTTGACTACCGAATAATTAAATTGGACACACACACGTTAAGAAGAATTCCTAACTAGCTTATAGCCAATGTTTATCTTTGAATTTAGTGAAAGGGTAGTCAAATTTTAATTAAGTCCGCGGACAATAAAAAATCACGGAAATCTTTGTGATCGCCTTTGCAAAATTTTCTCCTAGTGGGCTACCTAGTTGATTGATTTTAAATTTAATGATGGCTACGATAGAACACAATGGTAAGCGAGTGAGTCGGGTGATGAAATCCCTTCTCGTGAGTGACCGGGTGTCGGTCTTAGTAATTAATTCATCACATCATTCGAAAATAAATGCGAGAATAAAATCATCTAAGAGCACACATAGTACACAAAAGAATTGACTCACTTACAGGTGGAGCGCGATGGCTTTGAGAAATGTACCTCCCACGATTTTTAAGCCGTGGGGTGCCGAAAAATTAGAGTCGATCGGGGGGAGATCACGCCTATCTCAGTCGGCCCCGGGAGTCCTACCGACCCAAGATAGAGAGGCTTATAAATCCTCGCCAATGGACGCCCTCTCTCTACCTTGTCCGGTTTTCCTATCACGCTTGTCTTCGATTTATTACAATTTTAAAATGAAAAATAAAATAAAGGTGCCTGTAAGCACCGCAATACAAGCCAAGAATAGAATAATCCTAATTATAAGCCTTCTAAAATTAAGAAAAATGGCACTAAAATGCAACAAAATATAGGAAATAAATGAACTACAAAATTGAATATGCTCCGAGCGCTTCATGCTCCCAAGAATGGCAACGGCGCCATTTGATAGAAAAGACTTTTCAGTGTATTTTTTTTTTGTCGTTGCTTGAAAAGCTCTTCTGATAAAAACCTCAAATACGTACAAAATAATAACACAATCTCAAGTGTAGAGGTAAATAAGGGTATCAATCCACTTCCAAGGGGGTAAAGCAAAGGGAACGCAATTGTAATTCACTTTTTATTTTCTTTTTGTGCTTTTTCATTTTTCTATTTTTTTTTAGCTTTTTCAATATTAAAACAATTGGGTGTGGTGAGGTGAAATAACACTAAACTAAAATGTGAGATGAGAACAACTAACTAAAAAGTGACTAAAAGTGAAAAATAAAGTCTAACACTAAAATCAGAGATAAAGTGAGGTAAATAATTGTGAGAACAATCAAGGAATGGGATTACACCACAAATTTTAGCTATTCTAATTAATCAATTTAATTTATTGAATTCTCCCAAATTAATATCAAACTTACAAATCAACTCTCGTTACAAATGTAATTTTAATAGTAACCTTTTAGAAAATTAAGTTTAACACCCCACAACTCTAGAAAAATAGATCTACACTCCTTTTAATTAATCACCGCTAGGATAGATCAATTAAAATTATGTAAATCTTAGAAAATAAATTTAGAGTTGAAATTCAAGTTATAATACCCCACTTAAGAAACCCCTATCTCTAGTTCGAATCTAAATTGGGTATTATAACTACAATTTCGATTTTCTCTCGAAAATCATTTACCCTCTCTCGAGGCGTAAATTGAAGGGTGAGGGATAAAAATTAACATTCAAAGGGATATTTCAAGTAATCAAACTAATTAAACTAAAATAACATCAAATAAGAGTTTCCCCCCAACCCTTGAAAGGGGATTAGCCTACATGATATTAAACATGATGAACAAATAATCAAAGGCATATATAATAAAAGAGTAGAGAAAGAGAACAAATATTCAACATGTCTCCTTGAAATTGGCAATTTGAACTCTATCATCTTCCATACAATTCAATTACTCACAATTAATTTTCACCAAATCTCTAAAAAATAAAAACAAAAACTATTTACAAAATGGTGTTTATCTCTCTACAACTCTCTCTCTCTAAAAATTCTTATCTAAAAAGCTCATTTTCAAATGGGGTCTTTATCTTCATTTATAATTGATGAATGGAGCATGAGGGGTAAAAATGGGAGGACAAGAGTCTATGGAATATGGAAGGTATGGGTTAGGGTTAATTTAGGAATTAATGGAGGGTGCATGTGGTTTGGGTGTGAGGTCATGATAGTGGGGAGAATGAGGGTAATTTTGGAATTGGGGTTAAGTTGATTAGTTGGGGAGTAATAAGGAAAAAGGTGTATAACTTAGTTTTAACACATGTGTCTTTGTTTTGGTTTGATTTTGTATTTGGTTTTGTTTTTTGCAGGTGGAAAAATCGTGTTTGGCTTGAGGTCAAATGGGTTTAAGGGTTAGAGGTTTGGGGTGGAGATGTTGGGTCAATCAGATCAAGTCGGAGGCGGGTTAGTCTTAGAGGTTGTCGGGTATGGGGCGCTGGTGGAGGTCGGATTGGTACCGCCTAGGGTGGTGGGTCGCAGGATGTAGAAGGTTACGGGTCAAGCCACCGGAGGTGGGGGGTTATGACTAGAGCAGGTAGCAGAGTGAGGCGATTTCGGAGGTTCTGACCGAACGGAGAGGGACGCCGATATGGGATCGGAGTAGGGTCACCGACGGGTATGGAGGGTCGAGGGACGATCGGGTTTGCTGGAAAGGGGAAGCGGGTCAGGGGTTCCTTTGTTTGGTTTAAGGGTAGAGTGATGGTGATTGTTATGGGTTTGTGTGATGGAGTTGTGTGTGTTAATGGAGTTGAGAGATGGGTTTGTGGAGAGAGAAAGAGGTGGGAGGTAGATGATGATGAACAGTAGAAGGGGGGGGAATGGTTTTGTGTTTGTGGGTGTATGAGAGTTGGGGTGTGAGTGAGGGTAGCTTTAGGTGTAGGATAAGTTATTTGGGTGTGTTTGTTCTTATGTGTGTGTGTGTAATATTTGGACCCAACTAAAATAATAAAAAGACTCAACTAAAATAAAAAATAAAATCTAACCAAAAATAAAACAAAATAAAAATAATAAAAATAAAAATAATAAAAATAAAAAATAAAATCTTAAGCTTATATGAAAACTAAAATAAAACAAAAGAAATAAAAACTTAAAATCTAAATGAAAACTAAAGTCCTAAAAAAATATAAAATCTAATAAACTAAAAATAAACTCCTAAAAACCAATCTTAATAAAACTAAAAACTAATAAAAATCAAAACAAAATAAAATTAAACTAATAAAAATAAAATAGAAAAATAGAAAATAAAACCTAGAAAATACTAAATAAATCTAAAATAAATCCTAAAAATAAAAATGACTCAAACTAAAAATCTAAAAAATAATAAAAAGGGACAAACAAAACACACACATGGTTTGGGGTAGGTTTAGGCTCGGGTAAGGTTACGGGGGAGGGAATTAGCACCATTTTAATGCAAATTTCCTTGAAATATAGCTTTTAACACCGCAACTACAATTAAGCCTGCACAATGAATATTTACGCGCATAAGACCCATGTTACCGAGAATTAGCAACTAAAGTACGTATATTCGGGGATAAAATATACAGTTTTGGGTGCTTATCAACGATCTCTGAGATCACCCACTGGGTCGAGACTTTCAAAGGCCCACCCTTTGCTTAATCGATCAAAGGCTGATCCCCTTGTTGATCGTCCTGATAAGGCCGCCAGTTGTGTCCTCGGTTAAATTAAATGGGGCGTACAGTGTTTCCCGATATTTTATATGGCTTCCAGCATTCAACCTAAGCATCTTAAGCCTTATAGTTATTGTACTTATCCTCCAGGCAGTGTTGACTTTGGAA
This sequence comes from Sambucus nigra, assembly GCA_949130495.1. Lineage (NCBI taxonomy): Eukaryota > Viridiplantae > Streptophyta > Magnoliopsida > Dipsacales > Adoxaceae > Sambucus > Sambucus nigra. The sequence goes on along the minus strand of OX422215.1, from coordinate 314,201,829 downwards.
ACTCCTTGTACGATGCCTGGGGCTACCAGAGTAATCATCTTCGGTATTATCCTCGCGGGTCTCCTAAATACATTTTGGATGAAGGTGGCTAACGTTTCCTGCATCGCCTGCTGGCAAGACACAAATGATTTCAATATCGCAACCACTGTCGCCATTTCTGGTTGAGGAGGGGAATGACTAGAGCCAGGCCCACCAGCTGGAGGTGGTAGTTCTGATGCCATGTTTCAAACCTAATGGACGAGGTGTGAATTGAAGAGTAAAATCTTAAAAGCTAAAAATGATCTCTTTCAATGGTGGAACAACTCCTCAAGAGGGTAGGACTGGTTTACAACCAAAGACTTCAGTGAGTATAAGCTAGGGAAGGGAAGAGATAATAATCCTCATTCCCACAAATGGGGCCCAACTGATGATACCATAAACGGCACCATTAGATCAAAGTAATAGTGAGCTCAAATAGGTGTAATAATAGCAGAAAATAAGTAATATAAGAGGAAGAAGAGATTTGGTAAAGAGGAAGAAGACACCAGATAATAGTGGTTCAGCCTTTGAAGGCCTTACATACACTGTGTGAGTGTGTGAAATCCACTAGATATGGGCTCTAATGGTCATGGATACATGCACTCAAGATTTCTCTCCTTTGCAATCAATTTACACAGTTTTAGTAGGGTTTCTAATATGTTATCCTTTTACATGAGGTAGAAGACAAGTATTTATAGTGATAGGGGGTCTAGTGTACCCCCAAGCATATAGTATGCATGTATGTAATGTTCCCATTTAATGAGGAGGATCCAGCTATTTCTGTTACATGTAGGTCATGATGATCAAATATTACCTCACGTGTAAGGGAGATGTTGTTACAACGGTTTTGATACACGTGGGGTCTGTAGTCCACGTGCACACTCTCAAGTGTTCCCCAATCCACACACTCTGCCAGGTGTCACACTTAGCCATGTAGTCCAAGCTAACGCCGAGTTTATGGATTAACTTTTTAATGAGATCATTACAGGTGTTGACCTAGGTCAGACCTTGTCTTTTGTCTTAAGGAGGACGAGGACGAGGACGAGGTTACACTTATGGCCCTATAGCTGACGCTGGATCATTTGGACCAGACTCATTGGGCGAGGCCGAGTCTCTATGGATGAGACCAAGGTGACACAACCTGAGTCGACAACCGGGCTACGATTACTTGCTTGGAATGTTGTGACAGTAATCGACCTCAGCTGTGATGGATCTAGGTTTGGACGAGGATACACTTGGGCATATCAGGTTATCCTTAATTCATCACGGTCAAGACCGTCTTCAGCCTAACAACAATCCTGACCCTAAAACTACATGACCTAAATTTTTTACCTCACGTCTCCAAAACTCACACATATATAACTTATCATACAACTTATGCTTTTGAAATGTCTGAAGCATATAACTCAAATGATAGGCATGGTCCGTCCCAGTTCTCAAATAAATCAAGATACAATTAATAAAAAGAATAATAATCTATTCTAAGTATAGACAGCATACCCGGTTCATCAATCCATGAACACATAAGGAGCATTGGTAGGGCTAAACGACATGAACTATTTAGAACCATAACAAGTCAAAAAAGGGAGTCTACGGTACGTATTCCTTCCATACACTCAATTGATGGTAACCTAAACTCAAATCTATCTTTGAGAAGAATAAAGCACCATGTAAATAATCAACAAAATCATCGATCCTCAAAAAAGGTTACATGTTCCTCACTGTCACTTTGTTCAATTCACGGTAATCAATGCACAATTGTAATTAGGCACCTATATTCTTTACAAAGAGAAATGGAGCTCCCCATGGTGATGTTATACGTAAAATGAATCCCTCCTCTAATAACTTCTTAATTTGTTCCCTTATCTCCCGCATATCCAAAGGATCCATCTTATTTGGTGGTTTGGCAATCGATTTAGTTTCGGGATCCAAGTCAATAACAAAGTCAATCTCTTAGACTGGCTGCAACCCTGACACTTCCTCAAATACATCAAAAAAATATCGAATAATCGGTTTTAATTCTAATTAAACAGTTATCTCCTCTCGATTCACCCCATTAACAAAACCAGTATCTCATCGCATCACCCTTCGGCCTAGGCATAGCCACAATATAATCTCCTAGCCTAGTATCATGAAAAGAATAACTGGACCCACACAGTCTGTGCAAAACTCATAACCAACCAACCAATCCATACCTAAGATCACATCATAAGACTTGATATCCAAAATCAACAAGTTTTCCACAAAATGCTATCTACTAATGTTTCTCTCCACATTAATGAAATTATCCAAAATATGAGTAGTTACATCTAACGGAGTAGTTATCGATAGCTCCTTATCATATGGTCTACTCAATAAACTAGAAGTATCCATAAAACTACGTGATACAATAGAATGTGTGGTGCGAGTTTCAAACATAACTCTAGCTAAAGGTTCTATAAACATAAAACGTACCATCCACTACCTGGACCTTCCCTTAACCCTCTTATCGGGGATGTGTAATCTAACACACTCTACCATACTGAATTTGAGGATACTTTTATGCAAATGAGGGCGATGTGGCTACTAAGGGCTATTGGCTTTGGTCTCGATGCTCGAAGCTATTGAGGGCGATATGGTTATTGCTTTTACTGGGATTTGGACCCTTACTGGCCCTGTTCCTAACCCTGTCGCCCCCGTCATTACTTCTCCAGAGTCTCAACACTCGAGAAAAATAGGGATATGTGTCCCTTGTCTCTATATCTAAATCATAAACCTTTAAACGGAGCTATATGCACTCCTTATTATCTCCGTTACTGTGTGTGCTGCGTCTACGGCCCCTGCTAAATCTAAGGGGATCCTTACAATTGCTTCTAGAACCTCTCCCATCTAAGTTTGAAGCTCCTCCATTCTCCTTAGCCCTAAAAACCTTTGACTCCACATCTGTCACCTCCGAAACTAGATTCTTCTACTGGCCCATTATATTGACCTATTTTCTCTAGCTTTCTCTTATAGTCCCTCCTATCCTTATAATATGCGAACGCGACGTCCACAACTTGAGGATTAGAAGTAAAGGCCAAATTTCCCATAATGACTTGTTTGATAGGCCAAGATTTCCCCTTAAAAAAATGCCTGATTTAATTCTTCTCCGAGTCTACCTCCTCGGGTGCAATGAGTGAAAAGCTAGTGAACTATCATTCATATTCCACCACTGTGTGAGATCCCTAATAAAGGAGAAGAATTTGTATTCTTCTAGTCCCTAACTGATTCTGGGAAAAACGTGGCATCAAATTGTGCCATGAACTCCACATAAGTCAATAACTCTTTATCTTGAACTAATATCACAATCTCCGACCACAAAGAGCTTCTCCAATCAACCCAAGGTGTTATGGAAGGTATCTCCTATCAACTTGCCACCAATTCAGTTTGAACTACCTTGATAATATTCTCAAAAGGATGTTTGGCCCCAAAATGGTACTAGATCTTTACATCGGGTGCCAACATGGCTAGGATAATCGATGCATGTATTGTGGGCGTGGCGATAGCAACCCATGCAGCTTGAGCAACTATACATGTCCTGTTCTTTGGTGACATTTGAAATTCAAGATAAAAGTCCTATCTATAATGAGACATAAATAAGAGTACAAATTAAGGCATGAAAGAAAAAACTCTACACAGAAGTCTACGAGAGGCTAACTAAGGCCATGCTCTGATATCAATTGTAATAACACATATATTTTAGCCTTAAGGTTGAATTAATACCTAACATCTAAATTACAAAAAAAAAATCAAATACCACGCTCAGCATGAAAGTAACAAATGAAACATGTGACACATATAAGGAAGCGATAAGAAAGTCCTCCAATATAAAATTCATACGATATATAAAACCCATAATAGATTGATAGAGATCTATAATTAAACACCAACTCCTAAATATACATGCCAAGACTAAATATTAATAATACAAGCCAAGTCCTACTATTCGATATACATGCCACCCATAACTCACATGACTAGTCCCTTAGGGAAAACTTTGTTACGAGTGATAAATTATTATGATTAACTATAACAAAAGAATAGACTATAATGTGCATAAACTTAAATGAAAGTAAACCTTTGGAGTTATTGGAAAATAAATGCAATAAAGTAAATAATTATACTATGAAATGTAAATCAATAAAAAAAAATTAAATGTAAAGGTAAGAAACTTCTAATAAACTGAAAAAATAATTACAATCTACCTTAAAAGCTACTTTAAATGAAAGAAAAACAGTAAATAAACGAAACGACAAGAAAATAAAGAAAACGAAAGGATTAAAGGAGTAAATGTATTTTTTTTAGGGAATCTTTTTCCCTTTGTCTTATAGTTTCTTATTTATAGAATTTCTTGCCAAGCGACTACTAGGTAACCGCTAGGTGGTTACCCAATTAGATTTTCCCGTCTAGGTACATTAGTGCCCTTATAACTGTTGCTTAATGCTTAATCCCACATCCAAATCCTTTACATGCATCAAGTGTTTAAGCCCCATTTAGAATTAAACCCATGCATTATACTTGACTGTAATTTCCATTTAGTAACCATATATGGAAAACTTTCTTCAGACGATAATTATATGGTATGAACATATTCCCTGCACCAATTAATTTTTGAGAAAAAGTTTATTAGCGGAATGTTTGATTTCCCATGGCATTAATCCATGTTCATACCATCATTACTTCTGATGACACGCTGTTTATATGATGAAATGATCTTCACTTCAATCTATCAGTATCTTCAACTGCATTCTTTGTATATCTCTCTTTTATTTTCTCTAACTTTAACAATAACATCCTAAGAGAACAACGAAGGCTCTACTTTGAACTCAATGAACATTTATGTAAACCCATGGGGAGTCAATAATATTTCCTAAATTTTATAATGATAAATTACTCGTTGCGGGTTCTCAAAGGAATGTTGACTGTGAATTTTATGAAATTCTTACTTAACACTCTCTTGGTGGGACTCAATCTAATGTTGTTAGGGTAGTTGTTCCAGTTTTAGTTTCCCATCAAGTTGAGGAACAAAGTCTTAAAGATATAGATGTTGAGGATGATGGTGTCTCTAAAGAAGAGGTTTTTGAATATAAACCCAAGTATATACGTTGAAATTCATCTAATGACTATGGTAAGCATCCCACCAGAGTTCATGAAGGTCCTTTTCTAAATATCCCTCTTGGGACTGTGTATGAAGAACCTGTTTTGTCGAATCATGATTCCAAACCCATTAGTTATGATCATAGCCTTATACTTCCTCGTTTCCCACTTGAGCTTCAAGCACAAGTGTGTTTCCCCAACTTCACGATCCACCCAATTATAACACATGCTTGGTTGAAACCTCGCTAACCTTATTTTCATTTCAATACTCGTAAGAGTGAGTATTTGAGCATGTTGAATGACTGACATCATTCATCTTATAAGGTCCTAAGGTATGGCTCCAATAATGCCCACAACCCTTATTATACTTTTATACATTCCTATTCTTATTATATGACTAATGGACTCACCACCTATTTTACCCTAATGGGGTCCAATTTTTACATTATTGCATTTGATAAACTAGTGAGTGAAACAAGCTTTTCCACTATTCCCTTTTTTGATATGGTTGTCTTTCCACACCTATCATCTGAAGATTCAATTATGGATTTGGAGATACTTTTTTAGGATGGTATGGATATTGGTTATGATACCATCACTTAGCCCTCCACTGCTAGTAACCTATCTAAAGCTTTATAACTTCTCCACGATTTTTCGCATCTCTCACCATGTGTACTCTCGAGGGGCCATTTTGATTCTTTAGAACTTCGAAGATACTCCTCCAATCCCTAAGGCTCAAATTTCCTTTTTTCTCAAATATTTTCTTTCTTTTGATAAAAGATTGATACATCATGATGTTGAGTTCAAAGATTATGAGGATTCTTTAGCTTTACATAATGATACTTTTACTAAAGCCAGTCGTATCTTAGAGCATTGGAAGGATTTCTTCGTAATTTTTATTCAGGAGCAGGGTGGCCCCGAGGTATATGTCTTTGATGATCTCTCACCTGAAGAAATTACCCTCAACCCTACATAGGTGCATGAAGAATCCAATGATATAGTTTAACCCTTTCAATTCTATGAGCCTGTTTTCCTAGATATGGCTCAAGATCTTGCCTATTTAGAGTTAGAACAAAATCACATTGTCTCTATATGGAATACATTCCATAAAATTTTTACCTATGAATTTTCTTATTATCGCTCCATCCAACGTAGGTGATTTGTATTTCCTCATGTCTTTGTAATTCCTAGACTTCGAAGTATCAATGAAAGGATATCATTTTATTTTTTGATGGTTTGTAATGAAACCATTATGTTTTGGTTGATTAATGAATTTTTATACTTGTTTGGTATTTAAATTCTTAATTTAACCATCTCTATCATCAAGGCTTAATATTTAATTTCACTATTTGATGAACATTCTATGCTTTAACAAAATTTGGTATGTTGCATATACTTGTAACTATTTTTTTACTCTTAAAACGAGAGAAATTTTAATTATGGCCTATTCTACATAATGTTTTATTTATTAATTCTTAAAAAATAGGCAAGTATTACGATTTTCTTCAACCAAAATATTTACCTCCTATAAACTCCAAATATTTAATTTTGCTTCCTTGGGGGGTTATTGACCGGTAAATGTATTCATGAGAATGTTTTTATCAATGGAGACACTAAAAGAGGCTTTTTATCTCTCCACTTCCCCATAAGTCTACTTTTTAGAAGGAACGTTATCAGAGACATGTGTCAATATATGATTGACTTTCTTTTTCCTTTCAACGATACCACTAGACTATTTAAGCCCATTTATTTGTTTCTTAACCCTTTTTTACCGATGACTCTCTTTTTCCAACCAAACTTTCAACTCTCGAGTTTACTTTCTCTATCTTCAAACTCTTCACCATCAATGGCGTTTAGATCTTCAGACACTGATGAGTACCTTCTATTTTATGAAACTATCAATAAGCTCTTAATTAATACTTCCATTATTATTAGGAGCATTTTATGCCATCAAATCTTCATGTGGGTTATCTCTCCCCTGTTAGTCCCTATTTAAAAAATGAACTTCCATTGTTTGTCTATTTTTTATCCTAGATTTGGGGACCACAATCTCTTAATACAATACTTTTCCAAATGCAAACACTATCTTCATTCAGGTTTAGAGTGTTCCCCAATTTAAAAAAAAAAAAATTACAACTGGTCTACGTGGTTGCATCAAATGCTTGCAAATAAAATAGGAGACATGGAGAAATTCCGTATTTTTGACGCCATTAAACTCAGTTTAAGGTGTTTTAAACCTGACCCATTCTCTATTTCTAGGGCCTTTTTATTTTAAAACGTAGCATTCAATTGGTTTGAGTTCAACTTTAGGTCATACTGTATTAGACATTAGTCAACTGACTGGGCTAAAATCTCTTGGAGAGGGTGTTCACTCACATATGCCACCAGTTGACATTCTTTGTAGGTTTAAAAATGGAAACATCCACCTGGTATACCCCACTTTTATGCATGCACACATTAAGAGCACATAGAGTGTGGATGATAAGGAGTATTTTTGCTCTCTTATGATCTGGCTGTCAAGAGATGTCTTTTGCGCTAAGTCTTAAAGGGTAATGTTAGAGTACTCCTTTTTAGATGTCATCATTATGAATGATAAGGAAGTTTCCTTTGATCCATACCTTTTTGGATCTTTTTAGAAGAGCTACTTTGAGTTACTTAAGGACCCTTTCAATTCCAAACAAGGCGAGCCACTTTGGGTTGTTCAAATGTGTCTGCATCATATTTCCCAGAGATTGGCCATATAAAAAATAACTTTGAACTTAGACATTGTTATATTTATTATCGCTATAAGCCTCGGAATAAGAGCTTATAGGCTCTCATTAATATGTTTAGATGCATCATAATTAACAGACCAAGGATCTATTTACAACCCTTGTTAGCAATCATTAAATCATGACTTTGGCTTGCTTCAATTTTGAAGAAACCCACTCCTAAGGAATAGTTAGACCCTTGTTAGAGAATCTTTTTGATTCCTATGGATTTGTACCGTGGAACATCATCTCCTATTTCCCCTAGTTCTAGGTCTTTTGGGGATTTTTTTTTTCCGAACAATTTGGCTTTTACAAATCCATTTCAGTCCCTATGAGGTGTCTTACCAACCTTCATGTGTGTGCTAGGTCTTACCAAATCTCAAAGAAATTTGTTCTGAAAGGAATTATTGGTTGACATAAGGTTTGAAGCACATTTAATATGGTTAGGTCTATGTTTAATACATGAATGACCAAAGTTTTTATGGATCAGTGGTCAGACTACATTACAATTCACCTGAAGCCATTACATGCAACCCCACAACCTTCAAAGCCCTCTTCTTATATTAAGGATTTTCTTCTTCTTCTTTAAACTTATCTTTATCTGTTTTGGACTTTTCTTATCCATTTGGTGCTCTTATAGATGTTGAAAATTAAACTTGTTTTTGAAATTAAAATAATTGGGCTTTATTAGTTTGTATTTTTGGGTTAAATGTTTGGGTTGTCTAATTAGTTAGTATTGGGCCTCTATAAAGTTAGATCCATTAAGAGTGATATTTTGCCAAGAACATTCTAGATCCATCTTGTGTATTGTGGAGAGTGTAAGAAATGGTAGATAGATGTGGAAGGTTCTAGAGATTCAATCTTGGCCCTTGATGTAAATTTAATCTCCACCATTCATTTGAGTTGGAGGATAGTATAAATAGGGGTGTTGTCTCCACATTTTGTATCAAGCAAAATTTAGTGAGTTCTAATAAAATAGTTCCTTTCACCAAATAGTTCTCCACTCTTTTTTCATATATTTTGCTCCCTCCCCTAAATATATAAACAACCTCTTCCAACAAAGTGGTATCAGAGCCAAGGTTCTAAAATGGCTAATGGTATGGTTCCTTTCCAAATTCCCCAACTCACCAAAGACAACTACAACCATTGGAGTATCAAGATGAAGGTGTTACTCGCTTCTAAAGATGTCTGGGAGATCATTGAAAAAGGCTACAATGAGCCTCAAGATGAAGCCACTCTATCTCAAGCTCAAAAGGATAGATTAAAAGAAGCAAGGAGGACAGATCAAAAGGCCCTCACTCTCATTCACCAAGCATTGGATGAAGGTACGTTTGAGAAAATTGCGTTTGCCACAACCGCCAAAGAAGCATGGGAGACTCTACAAAATTCTCATAAGGGGATTGAGAAGGTAAAGAAGGTTCGTCTCCAAACACTTAGAGGTGAGTTCGAGTCTTTGCATATGAAAGATTCCGAGTTACTTTCAGATTATTTTGCTAGAGTTTTGGCTATTGTCAATCAATTAAAAACTAATGGTGAAAATATGAGTGACACACGGGTGGTAGAAAAAATCCTCCGCTCTTTAAGTTCCAAGTTTGACTATGTTGTTGTAGCAATTGAAGAATCTAAAGATACAGATTCTATGGGAATTGATGAACTCATGGGTTCCTTAAAAGCCCATGAAGAGAGACTTAACAGGAAAAGTCAGGAGACTTTAGAGCAAGCTCTTCAAACAAAGCTTACTCTAAAAGAAGGAAGAGAATACAACAACGAACTGAGCCAAAGAAAAAGAGGCAGATGTCAATTTCGAGGAAAAGGCGGTGTGAAGTATTTCAACAATGAAAGACAAAACTCATATCCAGCAAGAGGACGTGGAAGAGAAGGCAACACGAGACCAAGGTACGAAAAATCTCAAATTAAGTGTTATAATTGTCAAAAATTCGGCCATTATGCTTCGGAATGCAGAAGTAATTTGAATATTGTGGAGGAGAAGGCTAACTATGTTGAAAAGGAAAAGCACAAGGATTCGACATTGTTATTAGCATACAAAGGAGAACATAATGGAGAAAGCAAGATGTGGTATCTTGACACGGGAGCAAGCAACCATATGTGTGGAAAAAAGGACATGTTTGTGGAACTTGATGAATCGGTAAAGGGCAATGTTACTTTTGGAGATGAATCAAAAGTGCCGGTGAAAGGAAAAGGTAAAATTTTGATTCGTATAAAAAATGGGAAGCACCAATTTATTTCAAATGTCTACTATGTGCCAAACATGAAAACAAATATCTTGAGTCTGGGGCAACTCTTAGAGAAAGGTTATGATATCCACATGAAAGATCATAGTCTTTCTTTAAGAGACCAAAGAATGAATTTAATTGCTAAAGTACCTATGGCAAGAAATAGAATGTTTTTGCTAAACATTCAAAGTGAAGGTGCAATGTGTTTAAATGCTTGCTTTAAAGACATGTCTTGGCTTTGGCACTTAAGGTTTGGGCATCTAAATTTTAGTGGCTTAAAATTATTGCATAACAAAGGAATGGTTAATGGGTTGCCTCCCATTAATCATCCGGATCAATTATGTGAAGGATGCTTACTTGGAAAACATTCTAGAATGAGTTTTCCAAAAGAGTCAATTACAAGAGCAAAGAAGCCCCTAGAACTCATTCATACCGATGTGTGTGGCCCTATTACTCCTTGTTGTTTTGGCAAAAATAGATACTTTCTACTTTTCATTGATGATTTTAGTAGAAAGACATGGGTATATTTCTTAAAAGAAAAATCAGAAGTATTTTGTTCTTTTAAGAAATTTAAAGCACTTGTGGAAAAAGAAAGTGGTTATGAAATAAAATCTATGCGATCCGATAGAGGAGGCGAATTCACTTCTAAAGAGTTTGAAAAGTTTTGTGAAGAAAATGGGATACGCCGTCCTTTAACGGTTGCATACTCACCTCAACAAAATGGAGTTGCTGAAAGAAAAAATAGATCCATTTTAAATATGACTCGAAGCATGTTGAAAAGTAAAAGAATGCCAAAAGAATTTTGGGCCGAAGCTGTGGATTGTGCCGTTTATCTGTCAAATAGAAGCCCCACTAGAAGTGTGTGGAATAAAACTCCACAAGAAGCATGGAACGGGAGAAAACCCGGAATTTCTCATTTGAGAGTATTTGGGAGCATTGCATATGCTCATGTGCCAGATCAAAAGCGGACAAAGCTTGATGACAAGAGTGAAAAATACGTATTTGTTGGCTACGATTCACGCTCCAAAGGTTATAAGTTGTACAATCCAATCAGTGGAAAAGTCATCACGAGTAGAGACGTCAAGTTTGATGAAGAAGGCTCGTGGAAGTGGGATGCCCAGGAGGAAAACTATGACTTTCTTCCTTTGTTTGAAAAAGAAGATGAAGATAGCAGCAATGGACAGTTTGAAGAGCCTGTTACGCCACCTCCATCACCACCATCATCCACTCATGGAGATCCATCATCATCATCATCATCAAGTCAAAGTTCACATGAAAGAGCCCCACGTTTCAGAAGCTTGGATGAAATATACGAGGTAACTGAAAATCAAAATGATATAACTCTCTTTTGTCTTTTTGCCGATTGTGAACCTATAGGTTTTGAAGAGGCCATACAAAGCAAGAGATGGAAGGATGCAATGGATGATGAGATAAAACCAATTGAGAAGAATGACACGTGGGAGTTGACAAGTCTTCCCAAAGGGCACAAAGCTATTGGAGTCAAATGGGTGTATAAAGCCAAGAAGAATGCTAAAGGAGAAGTGGAGCGGTACAAAGCAAGATTAGTCGCCAAAGGATTTAAGCAACGGTATGGAATTGACTATGAAGAGGTATTTGCTCCAGTTGCTCGTCTTAAAACTATAAGATTAATTATCTCTTTACCAGCTCAAAATAGATGGAAAATCCATCAAATGGATGTGAAGTCTGCTTTCTTAAATGGCCATATTGAAGAAGAAGTATATGTAGAGCAACCCATGGGGTATGTTGTGAAAGGCAACGAAGATAAGGTGTTAAAATTGAACAAGGCATTATACGGCCTAAAACAAGCACCAAGGGCATGGAATAGTAGAATTGATCAATATCTTCATAAAAATGGTTTCAAAAAATGCCCTTATGAGCATGCCCTATACACAAAGGTGAATGGAAATAAAGATATGTTAATTGTTTGCTTGTATGTGGATGATTTAATCTTCACAGGAAATGATTCAAAGATGATCGAGGAGTTTAAGAAGGTGATGACAAGAGAATTCGAGATGACCGATATTGGGCTCATGTCCTACTATCTTGGCATAGAAGTAAAGCAAGAGAAAGAAGGAATATTTATTTCTCAAGAAAGCTATGCAAAGGAAGTTCTCAAGAAATTCAAGATGAATGAATGTCAGCCCGTAAGCACTCCCGTGGAATGTGGAACTAAGCTGTCAAAGCATGAAGAAGGAGAAATAGTGGATCCAACATATTTTAAGAGCCTCATTGGAAGCTTGCGATACTTAACATGAACAAGGCCCGATATCCTCTTTGGAGTTGGACTTATCAGTCGTTATATGGAAACTCCAACAATAACACACTTGAAGGCTGCAAGAAGGATCCTTCGCTATGTTAAAGGAACGATTGACTATGGATTATTTTATTTAGTCTCTAACAGTTTCAAGCTTGTTGGTTACAGTGATAGTGATTGGGGAGGAGACTTAGATGACCGAAAAAGCACAAGTGGGTTCGTGTTCTACATGGGAGACGTTGCATTCACATGGAGTTCAAAGAAGAAACCTATTGTCACCCTTTCCACTTGTGAAGCTGAATACGTCGCCACAACAAATTGTGTATGTAATGCAATTTGGTTGAAGAATTTATTGAAAGAGCTTAACATACCTGAAGATACGGTTGAGATATGCGTCGACAACAAATCGGCGATTGCATTAGCAAAGAATCCAGTTTTCCATGACAGAAGCAAGCACATCGACACAAGGTATCACTACCTTCGTGAATGTGTGGAAAAGAAGGAGGTACAACTGAAGTACGTAAAGTCTCATGATCAAGTTGCCGGCATCTTTACCAAACCACTCAAGCATGAAGTGTGCCACAAGCTACGAAGACTACTTGGAGTTGCAAAACCAAGTTTAAGAGGGGGTGTTGAAAATTAAACTTGTTTTTGAAATTAAAATAATTGGGCTTTATTAGTTTGTATTTTTGGGTTAAATGTTTGGGTTGTCTAATTAGTTAGTATTGGGCCTCTATAAAGTTAGACCCATTAAGAGTGATATTTTGCCAAGAACATTCTAGATCCATCTTGTGTATTGTGGAGAGTGTAAGAAATGGTAGATAGATGTGGAAGGTTCTAGAGATTCAATCTTGACCCTTGATGTAAATTTAATCTCCACCATTCATTTGAGTTGGAGGATAGTATAAATAGGGGTGTTGTCTCCACATTTTGTATCAAGCAAAATTTAGTGAGTTCTAATAAAATAGTTCCTTTCACCAAATAGTTCTCCACTCTTTTTTCATATATTTTGCTCCCTCCCCTAAATATATAAACAACCTCTTCCAACAATAGAAGCTATACCTCCTGTTGGATATGTCTTTTCTAGTAGGACGAAATTAACTTTCGTGGAAGCACAAGCTTTTAGACAAGGTTTTAAAGGAGGAAAGACAAGAGGAAGAAAAGGCTCCTCTTACTAGACCAACCAGAATAAAGTCTTCTTCTTACACTCTAGTCAGTACCTCCTTAGGTAATTCTGAGCCTTCTGAATTTCCCATATATGTTATATTCAATAATTAGAAAAGGAAACGTATGAAAACAATAGCCAAAAAAACTGTGCACAAATTACAGCTGATAGTTATGCCAATGTCTTTTCTTTTAGAAAAAATTGTTTATACTTTGGATTCATTTCTCCAAAAATCTTGACTTCGAACTGTTTTTCTCTTATAAGAGGCTTAGCCGATACCTCAACCAATATTTAGGATCCTGATCTAGCCAGAAGTCCGATTACATCTCCCCCATCATATCCAATAAATTATAAAAATGATCCTTTATCTCTAACATATATCCCCACTATGAACTCAGTTCCTGAAGAAGATACAACCCTAATAACGGTTGATCCGTTTACCTTCAATCCCATTTCTAAGGGTGATGCTAATTAAACCTTAGTTCTTATAGGGAAAGAGCCTAAATATGGTTTTAATCATGCTAAAAGTATTTCAAAGTCCCCTGTAATTACTTCATTCCATGAGGATGTTCCAGACCCAAGTACTTCACCGTTGACGAAGGTTTCTCCTCACGAACATGTCAATCCCCAACTGATGATGTTCCCGTCTTGATGACATCGGCTGAAGTCACTACCTTTCATGAACAACTTCATCAAATCATGTCATAAGCTTCTGTCCAAACCATGGAAATTTTTGAAAACGATGTGGAGAAACAACTACAACATCTTATTCATACCCCACCAGCTGATCCTTATTGTCAAATGGATTCCCCCAAGCTTTCCAGCTACTTCAAAGCTTCGCTAGGGTGCTATTTGAGGCTCTTTCTAATTTTTCCTTTATCAGTGTTCTTAAGAAAACTTACACCTGCATTTATCATCTTAAAGACTTGGAGAAAGGTGTAATGAAGAACTTAAACACTGATGTCTCTATATTTCCTTATTATATTAACACTATAACCTAAGAGAAAGTTGAGGAGGTTTCTCTAACTTTGCACTAGTATCATTAGTCAAATCAAAAGGCTAAAGAAACTAAAACCCTGTAAGACTTGAGAGTTGTTTGAAGCAAAAGTACAACCCTCCTGTCTGAGAAAGAGGATTTGGATAAGTAGTTTGCAAGAGTTAATGATGAGCTAGATTTGACAAATATAGAGGAAGATGACTTACATATAAGATTAAACCAATTGGTGGGAGATATGCAGGTCTCTACCAGCAGTGCATCTTATTTCGAGGAGAGGGAAGCTCAAATTAAAGACAAAAGAGTCATGTACCAGGATTTATGGACCAAATTTAGGTCCTGTGTATTCAAACGTTTTTATTAATCATGTAACAACCAATATATATATATATATATATATATATATGGCTTTAGGAACCTCACATTTGTTTTCCTCATGTGCATGTGACCATTAATGTCTCCTACATGGTATGATCCACCTTTAAATGCCATATAAATTAGAAATGGCCCTTTCCATTTTGGAGACCACTTTCCATAGACTAGATCTTTTGATCCCCAAAATAAAATGGTTTCCCAAACCAAATCCCCTTTATTAAAGGTCCTTTTCTTTACTTTTTTTCATTATAGTTTTCAGTTATTTTCTTCTTTTAGACCAGAAAATTATTTTACGTCTCTGACCCTATCTTCATCTATGTTTTCTAACTCCACGTGCATAGATTGGTCACAACCTTTTATTTTTAGTTCATTTTAGGCTACCACTCTTAAGGAAATTAGAGTTATTTTAACTAGTAAGACCACATCATGACCATAGGTTAAGGCATATAGAGTTACCCCTTAACTTGACCTTTTAGAGGTCCAATAGGCTCACAATACATCTTGAAACAAATTATGCCAATACCTTGGATTTTTCTCAATCACCTTGCTCAGGTTATTCTTGATTACTTATGTATAGTCTTTAACTGACCATTTGATTGATCACAGTAAGATTTTGCATTTTTCAAAGTTATTTTCCTTTTAGGTGAATTCCAACACCATTTATAATCCAAAGATACTTTCATTGTTTGAGGTTATGGTTTATGGAATTCCAAACTTAAATACAATATCTTACAAAAACTCTACTAATTCATATTGGGTGATTGATTTCAAAGTCGTTGCCTCCACCCACTAGTTAAAGTTTTCAATTTCCACAATCACAAAGTTATGAAACTTGGAAGAAGGATGGTAGATTTTTCCTACGATATCAATCACCCATCCTCTGAATGCCCATGCCTTCACTACATATTGTAGATCAATTATAGGAACATGCTTGAAAGGACCATATTGGTGGAACTTTTCACACCTTTTTATAAAATCAATGTAATCTTTTTGGATGGAAGAGTAATAAAAAGTATGTATCCTTAACAACCATCTCATCTAAGGACCATCTTTATGATCCCCACAAATGCCCTCCTGGACCTATATAATGGCTGATAATCCTTTATCCCTGTATATACACTCTAGGATTATTCCATTAGTACCTCTTTTACGTAATTTTCTAGCATACATAACATAATTTGTTGCTCTTAGTCTAATAACCCCATCACTCTTGATATCTGGGTCAGTTTGATATTCAAATAATGGTTTTTTCCAATCTTCTTAAATATTAATATTCTCAATTTGGAACAAAGGGCCACCTATTATGTAGCAGTGGTAAGAATCCATCAATGGAACTAAGCTTTCACTTTGCTTGAAAGTTATATCAAGCTTAAGACCTGAATCCTTTTGATCCATTGCATTAGCTTCTTCATTTAAAAATGTGGGCAAATAATTTAATGTGATGTCATCAAATTTAGATAGCAAGTTTGAAGTCACGTAGTTATATAAAGTTAAACCATCAAGCACACATTTGTATTCACTAGTTAACTATCTTATAACTAGCTAAGAGTCTTCAAAAATCTCTATGACAAAAGCATTACAACTTTGAAGTATTTCTAGCCCATTATAACCACCTCATTATCCACTTAATTGTTGGCACACGTGTTCTTTTCCAACATGTATCCATGTTTTGTTTTAATATGTTCACGGGATTCAATAACCGCCCTACTACGTGACATTATCTGAATCTTTGAACAATAAAACCATAGGTTCCATTGACTTAGTGATATGTATCCAATTTCATATTGTCCTTCAGGATCATTCCTCGCATGGATGATCTGCCAAAAAGTCAGCCAAAACTTGGCCTTTTACTAATCTTTGAGGTACATAAGAAAAACTTAAAGAGATATAACACCCACTTACCAATTATGTTGTGCAAAATAGGTCTATTTAACCTACATATAATTAATTCAAACTTGAAAATAACATAAACCTCTCTTACCAATAAGTAATATCTTAATTTCAAAGAAGAAAATTACAAAGTCAAACATAATTTTCCATTACATAATATCTACATTCACAATCATTCATAAATCTACTAAGATAATGCAAAACTTGTTCTTCGTGGTTGTCACTATCTTGATGTGACACCCCGCCCAATTAAATATCGGGTGATCAGTCCTTTATAAAATTTATAACAGAATGTTCGGTTGGTTCATTCTTAGCATCACTGTCGAAAACCTAAATCCAATTAATTACCAAACATTTAATTAAGCTAGTGACAAAACATTTCCCAATTCAATTTGAAACCAGTTAATTCAATTAATTTCTGAACATTGAATTATAAACCACACACAAGAAATGAATACTGGTTGAATTAAATACTAAGTAATTCAGACTGGATAAAACCTTCCAGTTCAAAGTCACAAACAAAACCAAAATAAATACTCAATCCAACAGAAAAGAACTACAAAAGAACTGAGCACAATCACGCTAATGAGGATGGGCGACACATGCCCGAACTGAAGTATCTGAACTACGAACTGAATAAAATGGGAGAAGCGTTTAATCTTAATGACCCGCAACTTCCATAGCAGTTGCAGCTCAACAAACCATCCAAGTATCTAGAACTGGAGTCCCTGTGGTTAGGCACCTGTACTAATGCATATATATATATATATATATATATATATATAGCAAAAGAGAGGACAAATACAAGAAACGGGTCAGAGCCCGAGGTGTAAAAATTATTTAGCAAGTATTTAAAACCAGTTCTTAAAACAAGTCATATACGCATGTTAGTTATCGAACTCTCACATGAGTTTCTCACCTCTCGTCTATTGTGCACGCCTAACGTACATCTAATCTCCCCCTAGTTATACCTCCCAGTCTAACTATTCAGAAACCATAATAATACTAACTATGCTCACTATTAGTATCCCCGTATCGCCCATACAATACCTTATTCAGATAGTTTATCTCACATACTAAGTTTCGTTATTCACCGTTTGAATTGTTAATCTTTTATCCACTAAGATGATTTTATTTCTCATTTCCATCTTATCTACTAGATTCACAAAGTAGAAAGTTACCCAAGTACTCTTATACATATATATAGTCTCATCATCCCTATATATATATACATTAATCCTGCACCCTTAGGTTAAGACCACTCGATGCAAAGTAGTGATTATTATTATTACCAAGTCTACAAATTTCACACATTAGAAATATTCATAAGTTCATATATATATATATAGTCACATCATCCCTATACATATATATATATATATATATATATATATATATATATATATACTAATCCTTCACCCCCGGGCTAAGACCCATTAGTTCACCTATTAAGAAAATCCTGCATCCTCAGGTTAACTCCCATTAATGCATCTATCAATAATAATCCAGCACCCCCGGGTTATCACCCATTAGTGAGCCTAACAATAATCATCCTTTTACCCCCGGGTTATCACCCATTAGTACACTTAACAATAAAATTTCTGCACCCCCGGGTTATCACCCATTAGTGCTCTTAATAATAATTTCCCATAATAGGCATACACACATCCTATTACAATTTATAGGTATTTCTCCAACCTACATATATACTCCTCATACGTATTTTAATCTCATTTCTACGTATCGTATAAATATTTAGATTACTATCTCTTTTGTAATCTCCAAGGTATATTCTCTCTATACCTAAATAATTAAAGTCTTTATTCTCACATACCTTCCCGAAATTGCGTCTTATTTAAATTTACTATTTGGAAGTTTCTCTCACTCCAATAAATCGATAAACTCAAAACTGGACTCCAAGAAAAATTCCCGAAAATTCCTCCTGTCGCTCGAACCAGTTGACATGTCATTCGAACCAGAATGACATGTCGTTCGAACCAGAATGACATGTCGTTCAAACCACTTCCACATGTCGTTCGAGACACTTCGCGCGAGATCCCCATCTCGTTTGAACACCTTCCACATGTCGTTCGAACCACTTCACGTGAGATCCCCATCTCGTTTGAACCACTTCACGCGACTTCGCGCGAGACCCACTATTTCGTCTTCTTCACCAAATTTCAGCGTTTTCTACCATTTTTGTACCAACGCCTCATCATCAATACCCATCAACACCTAATGGATTATAAATCATTCCCAACATCCTAGGATCATTAATTCGTCATTAAACATCATAATTATTTAAAATCCCCAAATTAATTCATATGAACCCTAGTTTCCAAATTTTCATTTAAAGAACCTAATCAACCCAGATTTGTTCATCAATATATAATCCAATTCCGTGATTAATCCTCTACATACATGAAGGAATTTCAACCACTAATTAAACCAATCCTTAATCATAATTTAAATCTCCAATTTTCACCCAATTCATATGTAAATCATGATTAATTTCACCTACACTAACATGAGCATGATTATTGCTAAAAGAAAGAAAGTAATAAACACTTGCCTCGAATATGACGGTTTGATCCGTTGGTGATGTTGGTATTGGTATGTTCCCCTTGTCCCGATCTACACGGTGGTGGTGGTGGTGATTGTGCAAGGTGGTGTTATCTTAGCCCTTTTCTCTTCGAATTAGCTCTCCCTCACACCTCCTATAGCCGTTCTTAAATTCCTGTAACTTTTTAACCCTAAAGGACTCTCCTTGGCTGATATAATTACTCTTAATTTTCGTCCATTAATTTAGCCCAAAAATACAATTTATCATAATGCCCTCTTGGGGTGCCGGTTAGGCCGAAAATTACCCCGGGACCCAAACTAAACACCCGAGTGTACTATTTTGATATCTCGACCCTTCCGGACTCAACAACGCACTCGAAATGACCATACGAGTTAATAAAAATAAATTATCTATTTATTCTATTCAATTAGTCCCGACACGACTCACACGCGTGTCAGACTTAAATTACCAAACTGTCGTATTTCTCACTTTCGATAATTTATCAAATTTCATAATTCCATATTACATATCACACAGTAATATTCAATAATTCTCCACAATAAGTATTAACCATTGTCACGCTAGTTAATAATTATTTCAATCCGGATTAATAAAAATTAATTTCTCACATTTTTTATTTAATTAATCCAATAACAATAATTAATCACATAATTATTTCTACCAAAAGTAATTAATCACATAATTATTTAAATCGTCAAAAATACGGGGTGTTACATACTTCCCCCCTTCCAACGAAATTTTGTCCCAAAATTCAAAAAAAGTATACCAGGTACAGACAACACTGTAAAAATATTGCGCATCGCATCCCGACGCTCACAAGTAAGCTACTCCGTACCACCCATATAGTTTGCTATCGGATACCCTTAATAGTGAACACTTCACATGTGTTTGTTTTAGGCTCCGAGTTACCCTGTCATGTAGGCTCCTCCCTTAGCCATACCGTTTAAGTTTCACTACTTACTATATTTTAGATATTCACTATCTAGCCTTCTACAATTTGCACCTTAGTAGATTTATCCTCCTTTCAGATACATACGACTTCGTCTCGTGTCGTTCATACAAGTAAATTAGCTGTGCAATATATATTTCACACACAACATATACGATAATATCGATTCTTCTCCGACATTTGTAAATATAACTATTCCCCCCACCTTTAACTATCAAGCAGGACAACAACAAAGTTTACCGTGCTGTACTTCTGTTGGCACTCTTCCCGAACGTGAACTTATAGGAGTTATTTGGACACAAACTCCACTAGTGGAAGGTACTACTCCCGTCTGCCCCTAAGATCTCAGGGTCCACATAAAATTTTTCTCTCCCGCATCCGATTAGACTGCTTGTGCTTCCCATCCCTTTGTGGGTATTAGGCCGTACTCAATCTCATTTTAGTACCTATAATCTTACCATCTCAGCTACATGAGAAAATACTTGGGGATACTCTTCCATTCTCTAGTGGAAGGAGCCCCTACTGGTTTCGAATTGTCCGCCCTTTTTCTAACAGTCAGCTGGCCCACTACAAGAGTAACTTTGAAAATTACTCTATATTAAACCCATTACCACAGTTATTTGTATCCTGATACATTTTGTATTCTCTTGAATGTAATTCTAATCGTGATTCATGTGACTTTATCGTACCGTGTGACACAAGTCTCTTTTCCCGCTCAAAATCTCAGTTTATTTTGAAACGTAAGTCTCTGACAAAACTTAGTGAATAAGCTTCGGCTTACCCGACTACATGTTATCGAATTCACATGCTAATAATAATCCATTGCCTAATTCAATCACCTAGGGCGCCCATACACCCTCTACCTTGTGCAATATTGTACAATTGACATGTAATTATCTTACTTCAATTCTCGCATACCTGGTATGCTGATGTAGTAGGGGTGCACTCAACCACCCCATTAATCATAACTTAATCAATCCTCCAATGGCATCATTGCTCTATTCCGAATGATGTTAAGACTAGGCGACTCTATTGTCCTTAAGTTATAAAAGAATTATCAACTCTCAATTATATTCCTTTATAGGTATAATAACCAACATACAAAACTTATGTACTATCGACCAAACTTTTATCCAACTCCCGACATTCGCTAGTTTCATGCGTGGGATGTCTCGTAAAGCGAAATTTAAACAAGGAACCCCCCATATACACTATTATCTAACCTAGCCGGTTGTCGAGGTTCGTAAGGCCTTCAGTACATAATATGTACTTTCCCACAATCTACGTATGTTGACATAGGAGTTTGATCGGTCACTCTCATGCCTCTAAACATAACATAAATCATGGCGCTTTCACTATCCCAGGTACTCAATGCATATATATATATATATATATATATATATATATAATGAGCTCTATCTCTCTACTCAAAGAAGAACTCAATGCATCATGAGTCTCCTCAGTAAAATAAATTCCTACGCACTGGAATTTCATATAACTAGACAACATACTCGTTGAGGTCTATAATACCATGAATTTTTTTTATATATATTCATATATTTGGGCCCAACCCTATTTCAGGTGGCGACGCACAAAATAAAGATTCCTCCTCCCGGAGTATCCTTACGACAGTCATATCATTATATTTTTATTATCGTTTAACCATATGGTAATTAATCACTACACATTACCATAATAAACTCTACTAAAGATGACTCAATACAGTAGTAAATTATAACAACAAAACATATTCTTAGGGTCCACCCGGTTCACTCATGGGCAATTATCAAAATGCCCTGCTAACAACGAGAAATACGTTTGTAACAAGACTGTTAAAAGTAACGTTCCCACTAAACTCGACCAGCACGCAAAGTTTAGGGTTTCCAATTTACATAAAAGTTGTGGCTCACCCATGTCACTAGAATCTATCCTTTACTCACAAGGAAGAAGCAAAACCTCACTAGTCTTGCCAAATCACAGGGTCTCAGCACGTGGCTTCCATCACGACCCATGAACATCTGCAATCGTCATACATCCTTGGATTTCATCATATAGTTGTCCTCTTTCATCATGGATAATTTATTCCATCATGTGTGTTTCGCGCCCATTATTGAAACGTTGGCCCAAACTCTCCAGGCCTCAATTATAGATTTATTAAACTCCCGTTTACATCCCGAGTACCGTAGACCCTGACATACTATTTGTACTACTAACAAGTACTCTACTGGTCAAGCCTGAACCCATCACTCTCGGGTTATAAATTTCCTGGGTCTAATTCTGTTGACCAAAAATTCCTTCACTGGAAGTCTCACTCCTCCAAATGTTATGCCTAACTGGCACGGTTTACCATTTTTAATCTCTTCGGTCTCACTTCTCAATTATGGACACCTTCAAGACTTGTAGTTTTACTTCCTTCACATAAGGAAAACTTCACGAACCATTTCCCCGTCACTGGTCCCACTGACCATTTTGGGAATGTCCTTCTCTCGGACCAGTAGTCTTAACTCATAATTGTTCTTTCGTTGTCCCTTTGGCTATGTTGGCTATTCGAAACTATGGTTGGCCTCTACAGATCTGATTGACTTCATCGTCCTCTTGAAGTTAATCACTAAAAATCATCTAACCGAGTTCCCTATTGGGTATACTCTCATGTGGGGTTTCACTAACACCGTTAAGTTCAGTTTCTGCTCTTCAGCAGATTCGTTAACCCTATTTACTCCCTTCTCTTGGAAGCATTAACATTACCATACTAACGCATGACCTTGACGAACTCGTCACTAGTCATCCTAATAATATTTCCCATTCATACTGGTATTCTACTCATGGGTCCTTTATCAACTATAAACCCTTTGGATAATTTATACCCCTCTGCCAGGTACGAAGTTCATTATGCAATTCAACCTTTCTCTCATGATCGTTTTCTATCTTACCCATTATGGTAAACATCAAAATTTCACTCGTATTTTGTTACCACATCGAATGGAAGACCTCACGGTCAAATCGTACCCAAATTTCTCTCTAAATTTCAAACACACTTCTTCATATATGGTGATTGCCTCTAATCACTACATGATGCTCCTAAGAGCTATAACTTTAAACTCCAAATTTAATTTTGAGTGTCATCACACCCCACTCTACATAATTGCCTTCGTATTTTCTACCTCTGTTGGTCTGTTACACTCTCTCATTTTCTTCCCCGCATCTTCACCAATGGGTTTTTCAAAAGAGTCCCTCTGAATTCCCCTTTATCGACTATGCTAGGTGGTCCTGAAATCACTCCACCGTTATCTACGACTGTGTCCTGGGAACCCACTGTTTCTGAGTGATGATTTTACTATCTCTTTCTTAAGTAATCCAAATGGTGATTTTTGTCCCGATCACTTTTCTAGATTACTCTATGTCTTCTATTGAGCTTCTTCTCCCACAGTTCTTCTTACGGCCCTCGTTGGTTGTCCTAAAATGTTTGGTGTTCGAATCACACCGAATTTAATATAATGATTCACATCCATTATAATTTGTAGAAGGATAACGTAAGTCGCATACATAAGGGAACATAACAATTCTATCATAAGGCTCTACATCAAAGAACGATGCGTTGAAACGTAATAAGCCGCAGAGATCCTAAGGACACTAGAACCTGATGCTCTGATACCACCTGTGACACCCCGGATAATTAAATATTGGGTGATCAGTCCTTTATAAAATTTATAACAGAATGTTTGGTTGGTTCATCTTAGCATCACTGTCGAAAACTTAAATCCAATTAATTACCTAACAATTAATTAAGCTAGTGTCAAAACATTTCCCAATTTAATTTGAAACCAATTAATTCAATTAATTTCTGAACATTGAATTATAAACCACACACAAGAAATGAATACTGGTTGAATTAAATACTGAGTAATTAAGACTGGATAAAACCTTCCAGTTCAAAGTCACAAACAAAACCAAAATAAATACTCAATCCAATAGAAAAGAACTACAAAAGAACTGAGTACAATCCCGCTAATGAGGATGGGTGACACATGCCCGAACTGAAGTATCTGAACTAGGAACTGAATAAAATGAGAGAAGCGTCTAATCTCAATGACCCGCAACTTCCACAGCATCTGTAGCTCGGCAAACCATCCAATTATCTAGAACCGGTGTCCATGTGGCTAGGCACTTGTACTAATACATACATATATATATATATATATATATATATAGCAAAAGAGAGGAGAAATACAAGAACGGGTCAGAGCCCGAGGTGTAAAAATGATTTAGCAAGTATTTAAAACTGGTTCTTAAAACAAGTCTTATACGCATGTTAGTTATCGAACTCTCACATGAGTTCTCACCTCTCGTCTATTGTGCACGCCTAACGTACATCTAATCCCCCCTAGTTATACCTCCCAGTCTAACTATTCAGAAACCATAATAATACAAACTATGCTCACTAGTAGTATCCCTATATCGCCCATACAATATGTTATTCAGATAGTTTATCTCACATACTAAGTTTCATTATTCACCGTTTAAATTGTTAATCTTTTATTCACTAAGATTATTTTATTTCTCATTCCATCTTATCTACTAGATTCACAAAGTAGAAAGTTACCCAAGTACTCTTATATATATATATAGTCTCATCATCCCTATATATATATACACTAATCCTTCACCCTTAGGTTACGACCACTTGATGCAAAGTAATGATTATTATTATTTCCAAGTCTACTAATTTCACACAGTAGAAACATTCATAAGTTCATATATATACATACATATATATATATATATATATATATATATATATATATAGTCACATCATCCCTATACATATATATATATATATACTGATCCTGCACCCCTGGGCTAAGACCCATTAGTGCACCCATTAAGAAAATCCTGCATCCCCGGGTTAACACCCATGAATGCACCTATCAATAATAATTCAGCACCCCCGGGTTATCACCCATTAGTGCTCCTAACAATAATCATCCTTGTACCCCCGGGTTATCACCCATTAGTACACTTAACAATAAAATTTCTGCACCCCCGGGTTATCACCCATTAGTGCTCTTAATAATAATTTCCCATAATAGGCATACAAACATCCTATTACAATTTATAGGTATTTCTCCAACCTACATATATACTCCTCATACGTATTTTAATCTCATTTCTACGTATCGTATAAATATTTAGATTACTATCTCTCTCATAATCTCCAAGGTATATTCTCTCTATACCGAAATAATTAAAGTCTTTATTCTCACATACCTTCCCGAAATTGAGTCTTATTTAAATTTACTATTTGGAAGTTTCTCTCACTCCAATAAACTGATAAACTCAAAACTATACTCTAAGAAAAATTCCCAAAAATTCCTTTTGTCGCTCGAACCAGATGACATGTCGTTCGAACGAGAATGACATGTCGTTCAAACCACTTCCACATGTCGTTCGAACCACTTTACGTGAGATCCCCATCTCATTTGAATCACTTCCACATGTCATTCTAACCACTTCGCACGAGATCCCCATCTCGTTTGAACCACTTCGCGCGAGACCCACTGTTTCGTCTTCTTCACCAAATTTCAGCGTTTTCTACCATTTTTGGACCTAAAAACCTCTAAGATTCAACACCCAACGCCTCATCATCAATACCCATCAACACCTAATGGATTATAAATCATTCCCAACATCCTAGGACCATTAATTTGTCATTAAACATCATAATTATTTAAAATCCCCAAATTAATTCATATGAACCCTAGTTTCCAAATTTTCATTTAAAGAACCTAATCAACCCAGATTCGTTCATCAATATATAATTCAATTCCATGATTAATCCTCTACATACATGAAGGAATTTCAACCACTAATTAAACCAATTCTTAATCATAATTTAAATCTCCAATTTTCACCCAATTCATATGTAAATCATGATTAATTTCACCTACACTAACATGAGCATGATTATTGCTAAAAGAAAGCAAGTAATAAACACTTGCCTCGAATATGATGGTCTAATTTGTTAGTGATGTTGGTATGGGTTTGTTCCCCTTGTCCCGATCTACACGGTGGTGGTGGTGATTGTGCAAGGTGGTGTTATCTTGGCCCTTTTCTCTTAGAATTAGATCTCCCTCACACCTCCTATAGCCGTTCTTAACTCCCTGTAACTTTTTAACCCTAATGGACTCTCCTTGGCTGATATAATTACTCTTAATTTTCGTCCATTAATTTAGCCCAAAAATACAATTTATCATAATGCCCTCTCGGGGTGCCAGTTAGGCCTAAAATTGCACCGAGACCCAGATTAAACACCCGGGTATACTATTTTAACTATCTCTACCCTTACGAACTCAACGGCGCACTCGAAATGACCATATGAGTTAATAAAAATAAATTATCTATTTATTCTATTCAATTAGTCCTGACACGACTCACACGCGTGTCAGACATAAATTACCAAAATGTCGTATTTCTCACTTTCGACAATTTATCAAATTTCATAATTCCATATTACATATCACACAGTAATATTCAATAATTCTCTATAATAAGTATTAACCCTTGTCACTCTAGTTAATAATTATTTCAATCCGGATTAATAAAAATTAATTTCTCGCATTTTTAATTTAATTAATCCAACAATAATAATTAATCACATAATTATTTCTACCAAAAGTAATTAATCACATAATTATTTAAATCGTAAAAAATACGGGGTGTTACACTTGAGTCAACAGAACTCCAATTGATGCCTTAGAGGCTCAAACATACAACTTCAAGGATATGTCTTCTCTGGAGGTGCGAAAACAGGTTATTTGACCAAGTATCTCTTTAGTGTGTAGAAATCTATCTCATTCTCTTCCTTCCAATCCATCTCCTCTTGTTTTTTTTAGCTTCAAGATAGGATAAAACACTTTAGTTTTTCCTGCTGCATGGGATATAAATTTATAGAGGTTGTTTCATTGAATATAAATTTACAGAGGAAATAAACTTAGCCCAAAAACCTTTGTAAATCCTTCTTATTTTTAGGAGTTGTGCTTTCAATTATATGTTTATATTTGTTTTGATCAACTTGTATTCCTCTTTGGTATTACAAATATCCAAGGAAATTTCCTGAAAACTCTCCAAAGGCACATTTAAAGGATTCATTTTAAGTCGATAAAATCTCCATCTTTCGAAGGACTTTTTTAGGCGCGTTATATGATCAATTACTATTTTTTACTTCACAAATATATAATAAATATAACACTCCAAAAATATTAACAATTGGTCTTCATTGTTAAGCCACCTCGCAGGTGTGAGATTCTGAGAAAAATCTTAACAAGTGGTTTTTCCTTCTTAAGTCACCTCGTAGGTTTGTGATTCTAAGAAAAATATTAACAAGTGTTTTTTATTGTTAAGTCGCCAATTGGTTGTGATATTTTGAAGAAAAAAACCTTAGCAAGAGGTTTTGTTTCTAAGTCACCAATTGGTGTGTTATGTTTTCTAATTTGTTTGAATACATGCAAAATGCTAACTTATGTAAAGGAAAGGAGAAAATAAATTACCTTAATAATGGGAACATTGGCAGAAGGAACTGATGGAGGAACAGTGCCCTTAGTTCTCTTAACAAGTTCAGATGGAACTTCTGGCAGAGGAACCTCAGGCCCTTGTGAACAAGGTTCCCCATGAAAAGGCAGAAATGTTAAAACAGGAGAAGGCTCCACTAAATCTTCTGGATCCCTAACAGTCTCAGCAGCCACGGAGGCTCAAGGAACCTCAGAATGAGAAGTCGAAGTAGTGGCAACTCTTAGAACTTGAGGAACCTCAGGGGGAGAGGATGAAGAAATATTTTGAGAAGCCCGAACAAAATAGATAAGTGTTAGATAGAAATACATGAGTAGGGGAGAATGAATGAAGATGTAAATGCTACCTCAATATTTATCGAAAAGGGAACAAATCCAGTGATAGGCCTCACCGGAGAAAATTGAAGTAACATTTCAGTAAATATTATGGCCAACGAAGAAACAATGACCTAGAAAATAGAGAATACATAACACTTAATGTTGAAGAAATGAGTCAAGCTTGAAATATTATTCAGAGGGAGAAACCATTACCTCTGGAGGGCTCGAGGTAGCTAGAGCCATTGTAAGAGAGAGAATTGGAAAAGGGGATGCCGGAAAATGAACCAATGGAGTCTCCTCTGGCTGAGGGGAGGCTCCATCAGTGCCAATAGATGCGGTAGTTTTACGAGCATCTTCCTCTGTATTCCACGAAGGTGGATGCCTAGAGTAGGTAAGACTAGTCATGGTAGAATGAGGAGGTACAACGGGTTCAGAAAACCGTCCTCCCACGAATAGACTTACAAGGGGATAATATCCACTTGATTGACGTTCCTGCAAAGACAGAGACCAATTTTTGAATAAGTGTTGGAAGATTTCTTTTTATTACTAATTAGAGGTTAGGAATAGGAAAACTACCTCTTGATCAGGAGAAAAGGGTTTCGAAAGAGCTATAGGAGATGGAGCTGTTAGGAGCATCATGGGGGCTTCTTCACCTGTCCCTTTCTCCTCCACTGGGATACCATCTATATCTATTGGCTTAGATGAAGGTGGTGGAGGAGATGTCCTGGTACTTGAAGGAATGGGTTTGGGTTGTACGTTGTAAGCACGTCTTTGCTGAGTCTTTGTGACCAAAGTCGCATTTCTTTGTGAAGAACTACCAATGCCAAATGCTCCATTAGAGCTTTTACATCGCTAGGTGGCTCCCCTAGTGGGAGCTATGGAGAATGGGGGAAAAGTCATTAGGGGAGGAACTGGAGGAATGAGTTACTGAAATTGGCATTGAACCTGTTAGAACTCAGTACGACACCTCTTGATAATTTTTTTGTGAATGAGATCAGGCATTTCTAGGGGAATGATGGCAGTAGGAGGAGTAGTGGAAGATGGTTTAGACTTAGAATAAGTCCAACTCTTGGAGGTTTTTGCCTTTTGGGGGGATGATTGAGAAGGCCCCTCGCTAGGAGAACCTCCAATAGAAATGGCAGGGGAAGGATGTTTCGGGGCAGGAGGTTTCTTCGCTTTCTAAGAAGTAATGACCTTAGAGGAATAAGGAGGTAGTTTAGTGGGAGGATACTTAGGAGTATTCTAAGAGTGAACTCAATCCCTAGAACATAGTTACCCTTGAGACCAAGCTTAAGGGGTGGGAATGACAAAACTGAGGGACAACTAGGAGGTCTTTAGATGAACTAATCAATTTTGGTTAGATACATAGGCCAAAACTTCATTGCAAAACTGGAAGATACATCACCTTTTTTTAGTGAACCTATAATGGTATTTTTCCACTAACCTCAGAACACAAGGCCGAAGTGGTTGAGGTGGTTTAACGTGAGCAAGCTTAAAAAAATGTTAACTTGGGTAGAGAGGCCCTATAAATGAGGCAGAGGGCTCCTTGACCGCAGCCAAATTATCGCGAGCATCGATTGGGTTGTAAGGTTATGAGGTAGTACCCCACTCAGTATATGAAAGTAAGAAACCTAGGTTAGAAGAATCATAACAACTAAGGATGGATATTCGATAATAAGCTCTTCAGAAGTAGCTTAAATCTTTCTGGATTCACAAGAAAAGAATTACTAGGAATGAGCATAAGTGTCACCGCTCTATGGCCTCAGTATGAAACAGTTGGGATTGTAAAAAATTAGCAAAATGTCCTTACAAATTTTCTTCTTGGTCCAATGGAGCAAGCGATGGGGATTGAGGTGATCCTAAACTGGTAGAAAAACCTTTCCTGGAGCTATCTTTAGAAAATGATTATAGAGGAAACCTGTTAAAAGTAAGGCATTAGCTATATTCACCATGTTGTATCAGCCAAGGGAACTATCATATCAAGATGGCTCCTGTCCAGATAGGTATAGATCATTGCATCTAGAGTGAGGTTGAACCCCCTTACTAGTCTAATGTAGATGTTTATTAAGTTCCTTCAAGGTTGGTCGTTCGGTTTCCCAAGCAAAAGAAATTGAGAAATATTGCACAAGATATGGGCAGGTAATTCTAAAGGCGTTCCTTTACCTTTACCATAAACTTCTTGAGAGGAGGATCCTTCCTTGGCAGAAAAGGTATCGAAGAAACTAATTGGGGGGTGGGGGTGAAAGTGGCCTTATTCGAAGTCCTTATGCAACTTTGTCATATTTGATTAAAGTCTGCCCGGGTATTAGTTTCCTCATCGTCCAAAGCTTCATAAGAATAAGATGATATACCTATAATCTCAAGCCCAAGCACTTCCCAGACATCTTCAAGAGTAATGGTGAATTCCCCGAACACTGTAAGGAAAGTGTGACTAGCAATTTTCCATCTAGATACCAGCACTTGGAGAGCAGCGTTGTGTTTTGATAGAGTGAACTCCCCAAACCAAAAAGCATAGTGAAGCCCAATATTTATAAGGAGATCGGCATAAGTGGTCAGGATGTACCTCGTCCAAGAAACAAAGTGTGCTGGGAAACCTCCATGCCCTTCAAAATCAATTTAGGAGCTAGGGAAGTCCCCACGGTTAAGGAAAATTTTTAGAAGTTCCCTTCGGGACAGGAAGCCCCAAACTACGGCATTGTCATCTTGATCATCAAGTGTCATGGGATCACACTTGGCACTTGAACAAAAAGACTAGTGCTTACCAGAAAAGTCATCACCCTTGCTAAAATTTTTGGGAACGATGGTAAAAGTAGAGTTACTCTTTGCATGCCACCATCAGGGCAGTGGTGTCTAGGGAAGTGGCAGGGGTGGTAGGGGAAACTGGGACGTCTAAAGAATCCATGAGAGAGTTCGAAATGTAAAAAATAATGGAAATCTAAGTACCTGAAAGAGAATGAGGTTGAAAGTGGCGGAGAAATGATTAACAATGGTGGTAAATGGAGGAAGAAGGTTAAACCTTGAAAGATGGCTTAACAATGGGGAAGGTTTTTTTTTCTCTGTCTAAAATCTTTGAAGAAGACGAAGGAAAATAAAAGGTGAGAGAAGAAAAATTCTAAGTGTGTAGATATTATCCATTTGAAATTTAAAAATGACGTTTGAGTTTCCCATGCTAGCACATGCTCACTCATCAGTAATGATTTCGATGAATAAGTGAAACTTTGGAAAGTGTTGTGGAAGTTAAAGAAAAAATGCCACATCATTAATGAGGTCACGCATGGAAGAGAGAGAATGTTTCTTCTAGATGAAGAAATAATTTAGCCTCAATTATAAAACATTAAAAGAAGTCAGGGGGTTTGAAGGAGTGTTGTCCCCTCTCATGAAGCCCAAACGATGAGAGAATTGGTCAAGGTGCATCGGGGTGAATCTTCTGGGAAAGAATGAAGGCCTATCGAATAAAGATTGCTCGTAGAAAAGGGGGTCATTTTTTTCTTGTAGTTTAAAAAGGTCACAATGTCCCCTTACTGATATACCATAATGAGACCTTGGCTCGGCTAAAAATAAACCCAGCCCCAACCGACTTAACGAACCACACTTAATTTGAGTCATCTCACGCAGATTGTTTTAGTGCGTCTCAGCTAACATACCTCCTCTTGGCTAGGAGCCAAGTTAGAAGGAAAATGTGGTTTGATCAACATCACGCCCCTCTACGTATGGAAGGTCGAAATCTCCTAGGCCGACATGAACCCTCGTCTCAGCTCTGACATTATTCATCTGAGACTACATTTTGGCATCCATTAACATATGACTCACCAAATGACATATACGTCTCGTACGCAGCCGTTCTAATGTTTATAACCCGATAGAACACCTTGGGTACCCTATTGGTCACGTGGAACATAGCACGCATGGAACATTGTATGTGGTTGACAATCCCACATGGGCAGGCCAAACCGTTATAACATCATCTTGACTATAGATGAGGGAATATATCACCATCATAGCTTACATGTGTTATGGACAAATGTCATTATCCTATTGGGAGTTTCTAGGCTCACACACCTACTGCATGCATAGGGGGTGCACTATGTCCCCCTGGTACTATATAAACCCTTCATCTTCTACATTAGGGGGATCGATAATTTACAACCCTGGGCCAAAAGCTGTCAAAATACTTAGTAACAGATAAAAGCTTGAGTGTTGCATTTTCAGGCCAATAGATCCATTATTATAGTGAAAACCCCCATTCATACTGCACAGTGGATGTAGTCTCTAGTCAAACCCCTTATATCTGGTGTTTCCTTCCTCTTGACCTCATTTCTCTCTACTATTATGTTGCTCTATATCTTCCATTGTTGTACTTATGTGAGCTTGTTCATCACTTTGATCTGGTGATACCAAATCTGGTATCACCAGTCTGGCATCGTCTGTGGGAATGATGATCATCATATCTTCCCTTTTCTAACTTGTACTTGTCGGAGTCTTTGGTGGTGAACCACTCCTCCCCATTGAAAATGGGACAATGTCTAAATTCTCTTGTGGAACTGTCTCACTATTAAAAGATCTCTTATTGGGCTTCTAAGCTTCTACTCTACAGTTTAGAGTTCATCCATCAGGTTTGAAAAATGGCATCATAATTTCCACCACCAGCTCGTGGTCCTAGCTCTATCCACGTGCCTCCTCAGTCAGGAATGGTGGAGGTAGTAGCGGCATTGAAGTCATTGGTAGCTAGCCAATAGGCAATGCAGCAGCATTTGGCTACTTTTAGCGAAAATGTATTGATGAGACCCACTGGGGTAGTGCCAAAAATGATTACTTTGATCGCCATGGAGTAGTACCCAAATGCTGAGGGACCACCCCAGGCACTGCATAAAGAGTTTCAACCTCATTAATGGAGAAGTGACATTGCGGACCCTAGGTGTTTATGCCTGGGGAGGCAAGGTCAACCCTTTCCAGAGGATCGATATGATGACTATGAGGCTGAAGTTGCCAAGGCTGAATGCTGGGAGCCATATAAAATATTAGGTAACATTATATTCCATATTCAAGTTAATAGAGGACACAATAGGAGACCGTGTCAGGATGCTCAACTAAGGGGCTCAGCCTTTGATCGGCTAAGCAGAGGGCTGACCTTCGAAATGTTTAAACCAGTGGGTGATCTCAGAGATATACTGTCTAGATCAAGGGGTATTACAGGCCCTAAAAGAGAATAAGTATTGTGTCGACTACCATGTTACCGAGACAAAGGTTTGAGAGAAGTGAACATGCGACACAAGTCAGTGGCAAAGGAACCTTCCGTTCGATGAGTCGAGGTAGCTGGTGAAAATATCGTCCGGTCGATGTTATAGTAGCGGCCAAGAGGCCCTGGAATGACTCGATCTAGAGGTTAGAATACAAGATTGGAGACATTCTGAAAGCCGAGACCCCTTTCAGAGGAGCTATTCATAAGGCTCTTCCTTTGTGGCTAGGATTGTCAATTTTCTTACCCCAACCAAGTTGAATCCCCTAATGGTCACTCCCAAGTATGATGGGATCACTAATCTAGTTCACCACATAGAGATGTACCAGTCAGTTGTAGACATTTACTCAGTTTTTAGATAAGATGAGATGTCGTACCTTCTCGATCACTCTGACCGGAGAAGCCCATGTATTGTTCACCTTGCTCCTTAAGAATTCAATTGAAAATTTCAAGCATCTCATAGAGATATTCATACACAACTTTCGTTTTGGGGTGAGACTCCCCAAAAGAGATAACTCACCTGTTGTACATTAAGCAGGGGAAAGAATAAGAGTCTTAAGGAGTATATTACAAGGTTTAACAAAGAAAAACTAGAGGTAGAGGATTATGAGGAAAGCATTGCAATGACAGCTCTAATAGGAGGTTTACAGAAGCAAAAACTACTCTAGAAGCTTGCTGAAGACCCTACAAAGTCCATGGCTGAGCTATTGGCAATGGTAGATAGGGTCATGAATGTCGAAGAAGCTATGGAAGTAAAGTATAAGGATGAGAAGGGTAGTAGCAGTGGGGGAAAGTTCCAGAAGAAGAACAAAGATAGAAAGAAGAGATCAATGGACAATAAGTTCGTTGACTACACTCCCCTCACAGTTAATTGTGAACACATGAATGAGATCAAGAGTGATCAGTCCCTGAGGTGGAATTGAAAAGTTAAAATCCCCACCTCACAAGAGGAATAAAAACCTATGGTGTGAATTCCACCAAGACCATAGGCACCTGACCAACAAATGTTTTGCTCTGAAGGATGAAATAGAGAATATGTTGAAGGCCGAAAAGCTTAGAAAGTATATAGACAAAAGTGGCTCAAGGGGTGGCTCAGATGACACCTAGAAGAAGAAAAAAATTGACAAGTGTAAGCCAGATTCTCCGCCGGCTGAGATGACGATGAGTTGGACGACTGTGATGAGGATGACCCTGACCTCCCTCCCAAGGTTGTCTCGATCGGCTGGTCAAGGCGATTGTGATGAGGGTGACCGTATCCATATGATCTCGAATGAGCTTAAGATGATCTGCGGGGGGCTTTCTGGAGGAGGAAAGGAAGTCGTTGATAGAAAAGCACATGTAGAAGAGGCCAAAGCTCTCCCTTCAAAGCTAAAAACTGTGAACTCAGCTGCACTAGAGCCTTTGAAAGGTGAGAGAGATAAAGTTGGTATGAATACCTTAGTTATTAGCTTTTCAAGATTAGGATTTAAAGGGATTTCGGCTCCACATGATGACCCTTTGGTCATCACTACAATAGTACATGGTTATAAAGTGCCAAGGATTTTAGTGGAGGACGGTAGTTGGGTCGACATTATTTTTGGAGACTGTTTCAAAGGTTTGGGTCTAAGCAAAAAAAGGTTGATTCCCTATCACCAACCACTCATCGACTTTAGTGGTGAGAAGGTACAACCCTTAGGCATATATGAAATGGAAGCGAGAATGGGAAAGAGTTGGTCGCAATGTCTTACAAGAAAGATCAACTTCTTTATCATGGATAAAAATGTCTACTTAGCTTATAATATAATTCTCGGTAGGGTAGCCCTCAAGGAATTTGAGATCATTCCATCAATAGTCCACTAGATGATTAAATTCCCCACCCCATATGGGATAGTGGAAGTTTAGGGGGACCAAGTTGAGGCACGCGAATGCTACTTCAACCCAGTAGAGGAGAGAGAAGCATAAAAAAGGGCCACTATGACCTTTAACATTAATACCTTGGACCCTAGAGATAAAAAGAAGCTAAAAAAGGGAGAGGATGCTGAGGAGGTAGAATCCATCATCCTCAATGAGGATGAGCCAGAAAAAACCATTTAGATCGGCAAAGCCTTAAAGAAATATGTCAAAGAGGAACTAATCAAGCTGTTACAAAAGAAACAGAGTATCTTCGCTTGGAGCCATCAGGATATGCCAGGCATTGATCCAAAGGTCCTTTGACACAGGCTCAATGTGGACGAGGATGAAAGGCCGATCAAGTAAAGAAGGAGAGTCTACTCTCAGGATAAGTATGATGCCATCCAGGAAGATATGAAAAAGTTGGAAAATGCCGACTTCATAAGGGAGGTCATTTACTCTGAGTGGTTCACAAATGCTATCATCGTCCCCAAAGCTAACAACAAATGGAGGATGGGTGTTGATTTTACATATCTAAACAAAGACTACCCCAAGTATAACTTCCCATTGCCAATAATATATCAAATGGTTTATTCCACTGTCGACTATGAATTAATGAGCTTTATGGATGCCTACTCATGTTATAATAAAATATTCATGGATCCGACCTGACGCGGAGAACACAACCTTCATAATTGACAAGGGGACCTATTACTACAAGGTCATGCCCTTTGGATTAAAAAATATCGGGGCAACATATTAAAGGTTGGTGAACAAATTATTTGAGGACCATATCGGGAAGATGATGGAAGAATACATTGACCACATGTTGACGAAGAGCCTCAAGGTCGACACTTATATGGCTAACCTTGAGCGCACTTTTAACATGATGGATGAGTATATGATGAAACTCAACCCCGCTAAGTGTGTCTTTGGCTTGGGAGTAGGCTAGTTCTTATAATTCACCGTGAATTAGAGGGGAATCGAATCCAACCCCAAAAAGATCAAATATTTATTAGAGATGAAGACTCCCACAATAATAAAGGAAGTGCAGAGACTAACTGGGCGAGGGGCCGCATTAAACATGTTTGTGTCTAGAGCTACTGATAAATGCCTTCATTTCTTTAAAGTGTTGAGAAAATATTTTGAATGGACCGATGAGTTTGATAAGGCCTACTAAGATTTGAAGTCCTATCTCGGCTCTCCACTCTTGTTATCTAAACCGGTTCAATGAGAGAAGTTATACCTTTATCTAGTTGTTTCGGAGTTGACCATTAGTGTCGCTATTGTCAGAAAAGAGGTTAGCATTCAAAAGCTAGTGTAATTTAAAACAAAGCCCTCCAAGGGGCCGACCAAAGATACCCCAAAATGGAGAAGCTGACATATGCTCTAATCCACCCCTCAAGGAAGATGAAGCCCTATTTCCAGCCACATACCATGGTGGTCCTCATAGACTCACCACTTAGATAGGTCCTCCACAAGCTTGAGAAGTCAGGAAGGCTGGTGGCCTTGGCAATTGAATTGGGGGAATTGGATATCTTCTACCAGCCCAGAACATCCATTGAGGGGTATTTCCTGGAAGACTTCGTAGATGAGTTCACCTGGGATGAGGACGACACTGAAGAAATTGAAACTACAGCTTTTGAATAAGGGAAGGGGGGGGGTTTCCTCCGCTAGCCAAGGTCGAGATGAGTTAAAAAAGAAATAAGGTTTTAGAGAATGAGCAGGAGTAGTACCTTTTCAAGAATGGAACCTTGAAAGAGGGTAGTTTTTCTCAAAATGGTACTGTTTGGAACCTCTTTGTTAATGGATCTTCATGTGAAAATGAAAGTGGAACGAGATTAATTATGTTTGCCTCAAATGGGACTGATATTGAATATGCATTGAGGTTCAACTTTAAATCCTCCAATAATGAATAAGAGTATGAGGCTCTCATAGTAGGCCTCTTTCTTGTCAGGGCACTGAATGTCGGATAACTCCTTGTCCATAGTGATTCCAAGTTGGTTGCTAACCAAATTTTGGGGGTATATGAGGCCAAGGATGATAAAATGGCCAAATATCTGGTAATAGTGAAGACAATATTGAATCATTTTAGAAAAGTAAAGATGAAAAGAATACCCCGACTAGACAATGGCCGATTCGACGCTCTGGAAAGGTTAGCCTCAGTTACTAAAACTAAAATTAGAAAAACGGTCCCAGTAGATATTCTCCATCGATCGATGATTGAAGGAGAGATAATACTATGGAATTTTACTTCAACATGAGTATGGGAGCCTCCTAGATGGATCCTATCATCTGGTGCATCAGAGATGGGGAGCTTCCCGAGTCCAGAGCTGACAAAAAGAAGCTGAGGTATAAAGTTGCCAAGTTCTCCCTCATAGGACACATTTTATATGAGAAAGGGTTCTTGCGTCCTCTACTCAAATGAGTCCATCCATCTGAGGTAGAGTATATTTTAAAGGACGTGTAAGAAGGGTCATGCTGCAATTATATTGGAGGGAGTTCATTAGCTTGGAGGATCATCACTCAAGATAACTGGTAGCCGACGTTGTCCAAAGATGCAACTGCATATGTTAATAAATGTGATAAGTGCCAGAAATTTGCCACTCTACCCCATCACCCTCATTATCCTCTTACATCCACTACTTCTCCTTGGCTATTTAAGGTCTGGGGGATTGATCAGGTAGGGCCACTGCCAAGAGCCATGAACAATTATCGCTATTTGATAATGGAGATTGATTATTTTTCAAATTGGGTAGAGGCCGAGCTGATGATTACAATCACAAAGAAGGAAGTTTTCCAATTTATCTAGAAAAACATCATCTGTAGATACGGCCTACCTAATACCTCGATTTTTTATAATGGGACACAATTCAAGAACCTCTCCCAAGAGAAATATTGTGAATGAGTCGGCATCAAGTAGTTTTTCTCCAGTCCTATCCGACCTCAGGCCAATGTGTAGAAAAAAGTAACAAACATATCAATTCTTGATGGAATCATGAAAATATTAGAGGATTACAATGGGAGGTGGATTAAGGAGGTGTATACTATTTTATAGGCTAATAGAACGATGAAGGGGACTCCAACCGGGGAAAATCCATTCATGTTGGCTAATGGCTCACAGGTAGTGGCGCCGACAAAGGTAGGTATCCCAATACACAAGGTTCAGACGTATGAACCGAAAGAAAATGTTGTGGAATGAGGACTTGATTTGGACCTTATGGAAAAAAGAAGAGAAGATGCTGAGGTTGGGTAAGCTACCTATCAGCAAAGGACAATAAAGTTCTAAAAGAAAAGGGTTAAGGCTCTATCGCTGAAGGTGGGAGACCTTGTCCTGAAGATGAAATGGCAAAAACCCAACAATCTTCACCCGAACTGGCATGGTCCATATTGAGTGGTCGAAGAGTTGGTTCCAGGGACGCATTGGTTGGAAAACTTGGAAGGAGAGCCATTTTCCAACCCATGGAATGTTAACCATCTACAAAAATACTACCAATAAGATTTTAATTTGTATTGTCTCTTTTTTATTCCATTGTAGTACATATATATGAGAATTAGATAATGAATGAAATTCAATGAAAATTCCCAAGTGTTCCCTCACACCTTGCCTGTTTATTTGTATATTTGTTTCTTGTATGTATCAACTCATCTTAAACTATAAAAATCATTCGTGTTGAAGTAGCTTTAAGTTTCTCTCGGTGACATGACAGTCCAGACGGGTTTTACCTCATCCATGAACTCCCAACAACATCGACAGGATTAAAAATAATTTAAGTGTGGTTCATTTTAAACACCTTTAACTTGGTGGAAATTCTCTCTCGGTCGAGACGACCCTCACCCATACACTCTAAAAATGATGAGAGGGGACCTGTAATTAAGCACCCTAATTTGGTGGATTCAAATTTAAAAATCACTTAAATGTGGTTCATTTTAAACACCACTAACTTGGTGTAAACTCTCTCTCTCTCTACCGAGACGACAGTGCATGGACGAGATGACACTCATCCATACACTCTAAAAATGATGAGAGGGGACTTATGATCTAACACCATATTTTAGTGGATTCAAATTTAAAAATCACTTAAGTGTGGATCATTTTAAACACCATTAACTCCGTGTAAACTCTTTCCCTCGGGTGAGACGATAGTGCATGGACAAGATGACACTCGTCCATACACTCTCAAAACGACGAGAGGGGACTTATGATCTAATACCATAATTTGGTGGATTCAAATTTAAAAATCACTAAGTGTGGTTAATTTTAAAAAACATTAACTTGGTGGAAACTCTCTCTCTCGATCGAGATGACGGCACATGGACGAGATGACACTCGTCCATAAACTCTCAAAATGACGAGAGGGGAGTCCTAATCTAACTCTATAATTTAGTGGATTCAAATTTAAAAATCACTTAAGTTTGGTTCATTATAAACACCATTTACTTGGTGGAAATTATC
Source organism: Sambucus nigra (assembly GCA_949130495.1). Lineage (NCBI taxonomy): Eukaryota > Viridiplantae > Streptophyta > Magnoliopsida > Dipsacales > Adoxaceae > Sambucus > Sambucus nigra. The sequence goes on along the minus strand of OX422215.1, from coordinate 314,162,039 downwards.
TCTTATCCGAGATGACAGTGCATGGACGAGACGTCACTCATCCATACACTCTCAAAATAATGAGAGGAGACTTACGATTAAACACCATAATTTGGTGGATTAAAATTTAAAAATGGATAAGAAGGGTACAATCTTCGAAATATAAAGCATGTTGCCTACATCAAGGTCATCTAAAAGTTGGAAGATGTTGGCATCATTCGATAAGCATATTATAACTGAAAACAGATACTTGTCATCCATTCAGAGTATGATATCAAAGATAAAGAGGCATTTATCATTCAAAGCATAAAATAATAAAGTGTTCAAGAAGCAAATATGATGATACTGGTTAATTACAAAGAGCTATCAAGTAGTTAGAAGGTTTTATAATCAAAAGAAGGCATTAGGCCATAGGTGGTCGCCCGCAAAAGAGATAAGTTAAGAAGAACTAGTCTTTAGGGTTTGTCCCCTCAACATTTGGGTCCTCGGCTTCTTTTAAAGTCGACACGTCTCCATCTACAATGTTGTCACCTTTGTTCTCTTTGACAGGCTCACTCTCCTCAGTAAGGTTTGTAGTTTAGACCATGGGCTCGTTGTTCGGCACCGATCCCTCAATTTGTGCTAAAGTTATCATAATGAGAGAATCTTCTATGCTGAAAGACTTTAGCTAATCAGATAAATGAACAATCTATGAGAACTTCTAGTTTTCCACAAGCAACCAGTGTGAGCACCACTTTTAAGATACTGCACACTATAGCCAATAAATTCCTCAGAGGACTTAAAATCCTCAACTGCCTACATCTGAGCCTCAGATATCCTACTGTCAATAGCCTCTTTCACTTTCCCAGCAATATATGACAAGTGGGTGTCATTCAGAGTCTTGATAGACTCACCGTGACCTTTGTTTAGATTGGATATTTCGTAAGAGTGTTGCTTCTTCAGATTCTCTGCATGGGTCTCAAGATGGATGCCACGTTTCTGAGTCTCATCATCGTTAATGTCTTGACAAGCCAGACGAGGCTCAGAAAACTTCTTCTTGACCCATTGATGAAGTTTTTAAAGAAAGATGGTAGTCTGTATAGAACAAAGAAGATTAGTGCGAGACAACCTCATGGATGACCTTATAGTTTGACAAAAACAAAAAACTTTTGAAAGAAAGAAGTGACTTACTTGAACGACCCTATGAATGATGAAGTCATTAATCAACAAAATATTTGTTTCCTTCAAAACCCTGAGATCAGACTCTGAGGTATTGGTGTCAAGAAACTCAATAGCTTGATCTTTGTTCCTAAAGAAAAATTAGGGCAAAGCTTTAAGTTCTCTAACTGTGCAGACAGGGCATCCTCAGAGTAGATTGGAATATCCCTACTCATCCCGGCCTTGGACGGGACGTCCTTGCATTTCTTACTTCTTTAGGTCGTTGGGTGATTTTCTTGACCCCCTTTTCTTTTCCTTGTACCCTCGGCCTGACGAGGATCGATAGTGGTGGATTTATTAGTCTGAGGAGCTGGGGCCGATTTCTTACTTATTTGCTTGAGTAAGTTTACTATACCAGGGGTTGCCATCGTCAACATAGCTTCAGAGGTGTTTGGTGGTTTATCTGCAAAGTATGAAAGAAAGACTGTCAATTCAGATAGAATAAATATAACACCACAATTGGAAAAAATAATGGTTAACGAATACTTACATGGAGTAGACAATGGGTCTACTCCCATGCCTGTCTCCTCTGAGTAGGATGGGGTCATCAAATGTTCGAACTGGACGAGACCCCCTTCATCACCTTATTCCCTAACTTTGTTAAGTTTTTCCAAAGTCTTAACACTTAATCCTGGGTCGACTTTAGCTTCCATTATGGACTTATCCCATCATTGGGGGAATCTGGGCTCTGAGGACGTGAAAAGGGAGTTGGGGACGAATTTCCAAGCCCCTGAGATGAAGAAGTATCGAGGTTTCCAGTAGTTACTAGAGGTCTGAGTGACCAACAAAGCTTTCTTCTTAGATTTTTTTGCTATAAGGTGATAGTATAAAGGTTGGGTTTTGGAAGACAAGACAATGTAGCATCCTCTAAAAATGCTAACTGGAAGGTCCGTATAATGAACCACCTTCCATATGATCATAAATACAAGGATTAATCTCCATGCGTTCGGTGATAATTACGCAAGGCCATGACCAAGACTATGTAAAATGGCTAGTACGGTCGGGTGAATAGGAAGCCTGAAGCTGACCTTAAACATTTGTTCGTACATGCAAATCTCACCATCTCGGCCTTTAAATGCTCTCTCATCGGCTAAGGGTACTCTCATATTAATGGAGGGTTTGATACCATACAGATGTCTCCAGTACAGAAGGTCGACCTCAGTGACTATGCTGATATAGGACTCACCACATAAAGTGTCAAGTGTTTCATCGGTTGAATCATCATCGTCATCTCGGTGTGTAGCCGAGACGACACCAAGGGTTTGAGAAGCTCGAGTGAAGTTTTGTCCTGAAACAACAGTTAAAGGAATGGCATTTAGTCTGGGTGGCATAACAACATTCACTCTCGGCTCATTATGAGACGGAAGGACCTGCACAGACGAGTCTGACCCTTAGAAGGATTCAGACAAATTTGATAATGTATCGGCCTGGTCAGATGACTCGGCCCTATTGAATGACTTAGCTTGATTAGAAGATGAGGCTATTAAATAATCCTGAGCCTCCTTATACCTGTCATAAGGGACTTCCATTGCCATATTAAAAGAATCGACACTCTCAGCAGCCGACTCAGACATGGAGTTACTGATCTCTACAACAGGAGGACGAATGGTTACAAGAGCGATGTGATAGATTTGATGAAGATGAAAGGCTTCGGCCCTTCGTTTTGTGATAACTTGACTTTTGTGTGTAGTCGTCGTTGAAGCCAAGTTAATAAAAAATCTCAATTACCTACAAAATATAACAAACTAAAGTGTAAAGGTACGTAAGGGTATCAATCCACATCAAGGGGATAAAGCGAGGGGAAAACAATTGTAATTCACTTTTATTTTCTTTTTGGGATTTTTACTTTGTCTATAGTAAAACAATTTGGGTGAGGATGTGAAATCACACTAACTAAATCAAAGATGTAAAGAACAAACTAAAAAGTGACTAAAAATATGAACAAAGTCTAACACTAAAATAAGAGACAAAGTGAGGTAAATAAATGTGAGAACAATCAAGGAGTGTGACTGCACCACAAATTTCAGCTATTCTAACTAATTATTTGAATTATTTGAATTCTCCCAAATTAATATCAAAATTAAAAATTAACTCTAATTGAAAATGTAATTTTAATAGTAATCTTTTAGAAAATTAAGTTTAACCTTTACACTCCTTTTAATTAGTCACCCGCTAGGATCGATTCATCAAAATTTATGTAAATCTTAGAAAATGAAATTTAGAGTTGAAATTCAAGGAATAATACCACACTTAAGAAACCCCTATCTCTAGTTCGAATTTAAAATGGGTATTATATCTCGAATTTCAATTTTCTCTCGAAATCATTTACCCTATCTCGAGGCGTAAATTTAAGGGCGGGAGATCAAATTAACATTCAAATGGAATTTTCAATTAATCAAACTAATTAAATCAAAGTAGCATCAAATAAGTGTTCACCCCACCCCTTGAAAGGGGATTTAGCTTAACATGATATTAAACATGATGAACAAATAATAAAAGGCTAATAAAATAAAATAGAAGAGAAGATAATAATCAAACCCAATCTATTGAAGTGAAATTGAACTCTAATTTTTTTGAAATCAAGCACCATCCATCCAATATGAGCATCCAACAGTAATCAATTCAATATAATACTCAATTGAATTTCTCACAAATTTCTCACTCACTATTCTCTTACAAAAACAAAATAAATAAATAAATAAATAAGCTATTGACAAAAAATTGTTTACCCTAATTTATTTTCTACTCTAAACTATCTCTCTTCTTCTCCAAGTATCTCTAAAGTAATATCCTCAATCAAAATGGTCTTCATCTTCTTTAAATAGTAGGCATGGAGCTAATGGTAAATTGAGTAAGGATTAAATGGACATGAGGAGTGAGAGAATAAGTTGGGGTTAAAATGGGGAAATGCACAAATGTGCATGGATTGTATGAGGTCGTGTGAATGAGGGGTGAGGGAATAAAAATCATATTTGGTTAATGGGCATTGGGGTAAAAGGTGTTAGGATGAGTTGAGGGTAATTTTAGAATAAGTGGGTTAAGTCGTTTAATAGACATGTGGGGATTTGGGTAAGTTGGTTTTGGTTTTGTGTTGGGGTGGGAAATCATGTTTGGCAATAGGAGAAAAAGAAATGGGTTTGGGTTGCTTGAAGTGGGAAATGGGTTTGGATTTTCGCTTTGGTCGAAGCAACTATGGAGGGTCAATGTCGCGGGTTGGCATAAGGGATGGCTCAGGTATGGAGCAGGGGCGCGGGATTAGGATGCCGGGTTACTGAAGCGGGTTGAAGGAGTTTAGAGAAAACGGGTTTGCAGGTTCCAGTCAGGGCTACCACGACGGGTCAGAGGGTATAGGGTTCGGTTTGAGATGGTTTGGACGTCGCGGGTCTTGGACAAAATGGGTTCACCGGAGTTGGGTAGGTCTGGCCGGAGGTTGGTCTCGGGTTTAGGAGGTATGGTGGAGCTGGACGAGTTGTCAGGTTTGTGGGTTAAGGACTTTGGTGGTCGTGTTTGTGTAGTGGAGGTTTAAGAGAGAGGAGAAGAAAGGGGTATGACTTTGGAGGGTTTGTGTTTTGATTATGGAGGTGAGAGGAGAGAGAGTGTTTTGAGGTTGAAGATGGGTATGAGGGGTGGTTGAGTGTGTGAGGGTGTAGTTTAGTTAGTGTGTGGGTGTAGTTTAGTTAGTGTGTGGGAGAGGTGAGTGTGTGGTGTAGGATAAGTGTGTGTGTTAGTTGCATCCTAAAAATTAAACTAAAAAAAATAAAATTAATAAAACTAGAAATCTAAAAAAAAACTCCTACTCAAAAAATAGAATAAAGACTCAATTAATAAAATAAATGATAGAAAAATAAATGAAAATTAAAATAAAAATCAATTAAAACTAAAATTGAAATCCTAAAAAAAATGTAAAATATAATAAAAATAAAAATAAACTCCTAAAAACTAATCATAATAAAATAAGACAAAATAAAAATTAAAAACTAATAAAAATCAAAATCAAAATAAAACTACACTAAATAAAAAGAAACAGAAAAATATGCAAATATATTCTAAAAATCCTAAATAAATCTAAAAATAAATTCTAAAAAATAAAAATGACTCAATGTAAAAGTTTAAAAAACTTAAAAAGGCATAAAATAAACACACATGGAATTCGAGGTAGGTTTAGGGACTTATTTAGGCCCGGGTAAGGTTACGGGACATGGTATATGTAATTTGCCTTGAAATAACATGTTTGACACCGTAATTGCAATCCAGCCTGCATATTTAACATTTACGTGCATAAGACCCAAATTGTTGAGAATTGGCAACTAAAATCGTCTCTTCGGGGTATAAAATGTACACTTTTGGGTGCTTATCACCCCCCCCCCCAAAACAGAGCGTTGCTAGTCCTCGAGCAATAAGATAGAGAGAAAAAGAAAGATAAGAAACCAAAAGTGTACCACTTTCGTGAGTCCTTGCGATCGGACTTAGCATGTGCAACAAGCCTTGAAACCTATGGATTTCCCTACAATAAGAGTTGTGTATCGTGAGGGTTTGCTGGGAATATACCCACAAAATTCTTTATTTACAAATGACAGTCAATCTCTTATTAGACATAGAATAATCGCACAATCCATCACATAAGAAATATTTTGGGAAATAAAAGCTAGAAGTGCATAAAAAGTTTAGCTATGTGAATACTCAAGGCACATCCTTCCTAGAACTCAACATGTGTGTGTGAGTCAGTCAAAGTGAGTCGAGTATCATAAGATTAATTCCTAGATTGCCTTTTCGGAATCAACGTTTCAACTTCAAAATCTCACTGGATATAGCTCTCTCAAACAAACTCTCGAGATTAGGGAAGTGTATCGCTCTTGTGTGTGAGTAGATGAGTAAATGTAAGCAAGTTCAAACGTATCACACACACATAAGAAATAATGAACTTAAAGAAAGAAAAATGATCTCATGAAAGAATGTTAATCACTATAGTGAGAATGTCGAGTTATTCACTACGTTGACATTCATTTGCCCGAGCACCTAGGGGAAAACATGGATGATTATGGGTGAGGGGGAAATGAAATGGGAAAGATGGAATGAGATGAGGTAGGTATGATAGGATGGGTGATGTATGGATGCAATAAAAGTGTTCTATACATGAAGAACAATTGTCTTTATTACAGAAAAACAACTACAAACCTTATTTTTCTTATTTTTCTCTCTCTTTTCTCTTTTTTTTTTCTTTTCTCTTTTTTTTCGAATTTTCTTTTCTTTTTCCTTTTTTTTTATTTCTTTCTTTTGCTATTTTTCTATATATTTTTTTTCGTTTTCTCTCTTTCTTTATACTCTCAACAACTAAAGACATTTTATATTTGAAAAACACTCTTTTTCTTAAAAAATGATGGATGATATATAAATGGAGTGGGGAATGTGTATAGATCGTGAGGGGAATAGATGGGAATATGAAAGAATATGGGAAGGTAATGGGTGAACTGAATGGGTTAAAATCTAGTGATCGGGACAAACTTCAAGACACGCATTTCTTACAACTCGAAAAAGATGTCGTTCTCAGTGATCAAGCCAAAAATTTTATGAAAAATAATGAGATCATACAACGATTTAAAGTGCGAATCCAAACGAAGTTGAATCAACTTGTGACTCGGAGTTTGGGTAAAACTCTCTGAAAGGTGAAAGGAACGAATCTCACAAGTTAAAGTCTCTACTAGTGATCCTTAAGGTTTTCTTGAGAATTGTAGCACTCCTCAACTCTAAACCGCAGTAACGTGATAAGTGCGCAAATTTTTGTTGAGTCTAGAAATTCGTGGTGCAAAATGTCTTGTTCTGTATTACATAAACTATTTAGAAAAATATAAATCATATAGCTTGATTCCTAAACTTAAAAAGATGGATCATAGAAAATTGACGCCAATGAATTGAAACGAAAGAAACTATACAAAATTTTAAAAATCAGGTTTTGAAATCAAAATTTTTCAAAAGAGGTACAATTTGGTAAAATTATTCACCCCCAAACAAAAAGGAACATCGTTCTTAATGTTAAGTAAAATGAGCTTTAAAATTGAGAGCATTAGGTAGGAAAGAGATTACTAGAATCAACCGCTAATGAAGTGGATAGACGAATCCAAAAAATGAACCTGAATAAATGATAAAAAAAATCGTATAAGTCTAAAAACATGTAAAGCCTTGGGTGATGTGAAACACCACCCCCAATAGGATTAGACTCATACAAGAAACGACGGGGTACCTCCTGGTAGTGCTAAGTTTAATGTCTTCATCTAGACTGAATCATTCTCACCCTAAAGATAAGATCTATGAAAGTGCAAGGTGACATAAAAAATTGGTTGATGAGAATCGCCCCCAAACAAGACTGAAGCGTCAGTCTTGTTGGATAAAGACTAAAAGGGTCAATGCACTTGTATGGAAAAGTGCATCACACGATGCAAAGCATCGGTGGACCAAGGGCGGGTGCGTATTATGGTATAGGGGAGAAAGGAAAGGGTAAGGATGAAGAGGCATCGGTTACAGGCCTTATTGAGCCGAAAGGTGAGGGCAAAAAGGGACCTATAAGAATGGTGGAAAAGAAGTTGGAACAACGACAAAAACACAATAGAGACATCAATTTCATAGTTATCAAATGGCGCCGTTGCCAATCTTTGGATCTTGAAGAACTTGCGAGGATTACCTATTTGTGATTCATTTGTATTGCACTTTTCAATTTTTTTGTACCATTTTTTTATTTTTTTAGAAGGCTTGTATTAGGATTCTATTATTTTGCTTGTATTGCGATGCATAGAGACACCATTTATTTTTTATTTAAATTTGTAATAAAAAAAGACAAGCGTGATAGGGAAAATCGGACAACGTAGATAGAGGGCCTCCAAAGGCGAGAAAAAGAAGCCTCTCTACCTTGGGCCGGTAGGACTCCCAGGGCCGATTGAGATAGGTGTAATCTCCCCCCGATTGACTCAAAATTTTCAGCACCCCACGGTGTAAATATCGTGGGAGGTATATTTCTAAACCCCCGCGCCTCTCATGTTAGCGAGCCAATTATTGTGTGTGCTTGTGTGCTCTTGTTTGATTTTATTGTCGCATTTATTGTTGAATGGTGTGATGAATTAATTAACTAAGACCTACACCCGGTCATTCACGAGAAGGGATTTCATTACCCAACTCACTCGCCTACCACTTGTGTGCTACCCTAGCCATCATTAAGCTTAAAATTCATCAACTAGGTATCCCACTAGGAGAACATTTTTTCAAAGGCGATCACTCAAAGATAATTTCCGTGATTTTTATCGCCCGTGGACTTAATTAAAATTTGACTACCCCTTTCACCAATTTTGAAGATCAAAATTGACTACGTGCTAGCTAGGATTTATCCTTAACTTGTGTGTGTGTCCAATTCAATTTTTTCGGTAGTCGATTTTAGTGAGTTCGTCCAAATTCAAGAGTCTAAATATTTTTCCCACTATTTTCTTCCAAAAAATCAAAAAAGCATTTTCTTCCTTTATTTTTTTAAAAAATCCAAAAATATTTTTTCCCACTATTTTCTTCCAAAAACATTTTCTTCCTTTATTTTTTTAGAAAATCCAAAAATATTTTCTTTCTTTCAATTTGAGAAAAATCCAAAAATATTTTTTCCCACTAGTTTCTTCCAAAAAAATCAAAAACATTTTCTTCCTTTATTTTTCTAAAAATCCAAAAATATATATTGTTTGCCCTTCTTTTTCTCCAAAAAAAATCCAAAGATATATTCTTCCTTTATTTTTATAAAAATTGAAAAACATTTTCTTGCTTTCATTCTCTAAAAATGACAAATATTTCCTTTCTTTTTCAAATTATTCAAAAACGACAAAAACAAATCTTGAAAATAAAAATATGACTGTGATCAGTGTTTCTTCACCCTCACCTTTGTCAATTTATCCAATAAGACTGACGCTTGCGTCTTGTTTGGGGGTGATTCTCATACCTAATTTTTTTGCTGCCCCGTGCTCCCATAGATTTTATCTTTAGGGTGAGATTCCATCGGTCTGGCTGAAGACATTAAACTTAGCGCTACCGAGAGGCAGCCTGCAATTTCTGAGTATGATTCTCCTCCTGTTTGGGGGTGGTGTTTCACATCACCCTATGTTTTGCCATGTTATAGACTTCTACACATTTTTTTCTTTATCACTCATTCAGGTTTCATTTTTGGCTACATTTGTCCACTTCATTAGTGGTTAATTCTGGTGATATCTTTCCTCCCTTTTGCTCTCAATTTTAAAAATCATTTTACTTAACATCGAGGACAATGTTCCTTTTTGTTTGGGGGTGGGGAATTTTACCAAATCGTACCTCTTTTGAAAAATCTTGATTTTTAAACCTGGTTGTTAAAAATTTTATGCATTTTCTTTCATATCATTTATTGATGTGAATATTCTATCATCCATCTTTTAAGTCTAGGTATCAAGATTAAGGATTTATCTTTTTACAAATAGCTTATGTAATAAGTTTCAAGGCATTTTGCACCATGAATTTCTAGATTTAACAAAAAATTACGCACTTATCAAGTCACTACGATTTAGAGTTGAAGAGTATTACAATTCCTAAGAAAACCTTAAGGATCACTAGTATAGACTTTTTCTTGTCAGATTCGTGCATTTTACCTTTCAGAGAGTTTTATGCAATCTCTGAGTCAGAAGTAGATTCAACTTCGTTAGGGCCCGTACTTAAATAGTTGTATGATCTAAAATGTCTCGGGTCCTAAAGTAAACCCCCGGCTAGTATTTTCTGACTCTCTCGACCCTTTCAGACTTGTTGGCGCACTCAAAATGACCATACAGATGATATAAAAGTAATTTACTTTTAAATCCATTAAATTGATTACTGACACGAATGACACGCGTGTCCCAATCGTATTTTCAACTCGCAACAGTTTTAATAAATTCAATAATCATATATTACCATATTTACTCAGTAATATTCAACATTTTCATCATAATCAAATACTAACTCTTGTCTCGTTAGTATATAAAAATAATTTTAGGACATTTTTTACTAGGTATGCCTTTCCCGAATTTCGGGACAAAATTCCGTTATTAGGGGGAAAGTATGTAATACCCCATATTTTTATGGCTTTTAATTATGAGATTAATTAGATGAAATTCCTTTTAATAATAGGATTAATTAAATTTATTTGGGAAATTATTTAGAAATTAATTCGGATTTATATACTAACGAGACAAAAGTTAGTATTTGATTATGATGATAATGTGGAATATTACCGAGTGAATATGGTAATATATTATTATTGAATTTATTAAAATTGTCGCGAGTTGAAAATATGGCAGTTCCGGTAATTAAGTTGGGACGCGCGTATCAGTCGTGTTAGGAACCAACTTAATGAATTTAAAAGTAAATTAATTTTATATCATTTGTATGGTCGTTTTTAGTGCGTCAACGTTTCCATAAGGGTTGAGATAGTTAGAAAATACTAGCTGGGGGTTTAGTTTGGGTCCCGAGTCATTTTTGGCATAACTGGCAACCCGGGAGGGTATTTTAGTCATTTTGACTTTTTGAAGAATAGTAATCCACGAATTTTAGACTGATTATATCAGCCAACACTTATGGATCCTAGGGTTTTCACAACCAAAAATCACAAAGGGCCATTAGAGAGGAAGAGAAGGAAGTTTCCAAAGAAGAACCACCATCCTTGGACCCTTTGCACCAGCATCACCACCACCGGTTGGATCGCGAAGAGAGGATCACTCCCATACCATCTACGCCAAAGGATTCGAACTTTTATTTCCATGAAAGTGATTTAACTTGCAATAATTCAGTGCATATATCATCAATGTTAGTTTAGAATAGGAGAATAACCTTGTAAAATGATGAATGAATGGATTTGAAGAATTAAAAATTGTAATCTGGGTAGGTTTTGCATGTAGTTTAACTTCTGGGAATATAGTAGCCACAAAATTATGATCCATGTATAGAGAATTACGAATTTCGTATTGAGTTATATAATTTTCCCGAAGAAAATAGGAGAACTAGGGTTTTTTGAAAATTATATGATTTAATCCAAGAAATTGTTTTCCCACTATGATTTGATGATTCAAAAACGTTGGAACTTATGTATTTATATTAGTATGATGTTAGGAATAAATATTTGGGAGTTTGGGATATTATAGTAGAGGATTTGATGAAACCCGTAGGCAAAATTATGCAGAATCGCAATACATGTTTGATCGATCGATCGACCCATGAATGTCGATTGATCGACCCCTTTCCCTCGATCGATCGACTCCTACTGATTTTTTTAGATTATTTCCCTTTAAGGTTTGACAAATCCCAAGCTTCTAAGAATGCTTTAGGGGTTTAATAGAATATTGGGGGACTTGGTTATGGTAACTAGGGTTATAGATTATGCCCAAAAAATGTTACACCTATTGGGATTGAATGCGATACTTACGAGTGTTTATCGAGTGTGGTACGGTTAAAAATTTCATAAAATTTAGATTTAAATTGGACGAATGTTAATTTAAGGTTAAGTCTACTAGAATAGAGACTTTGAATTACTGAAATAACCTTGGAAGCATGGGGGTGACTTAGTAACCTTTGAGATATGTTTAAGTATTCGGATTTATATGACGAGAGAGTTCTCGCGCTACACGTATTACGTGGAATATCATAGATGACATTAAAATGTGTATGTGACTCGTAATATGGGATAGAGAGTACATATATTAATGTTGATAAATACTTATGTGGTGTGATTTCCTAGTAAATGGATAATTATGTGTATGACATACCTACTATGCTTGCTATTACGAGAAGTTGATTTTTGAAAAAGGAATATCTTATCTTTGTGTGCCTTCGGGGGGGGGGGGGGATTTAGATTGGTACCTTAAGGACATAGGACTGTGAATGACTTATTTGTGAGTTGATAAGTCAGCTGACCATGGGAGCGCAGGTATGTGCGTGACCCATGGGTATGTGAACTATGTTCGCCTCCAATATGTGTGAATTGTATTGATACGGTTCTTGAGTGATTCGGAACATGTAAATCCTCACGTGCGTGATGCATCAGGATTGATAGCAGAGTATGTGTAGACAGCAGGTTCCAGCCTTTTGGGGTGCCGGATTTGTAAATATATTATGCTAGTGAATTTTATATATATATATATATATATATACATATACATACTTGTGATTATTCCATTGTTGCTTAGTAGATACTAATAACTATGATATTTAAATGGGTTAAAAATGTGAGAATTGATATGGCACCCGAGATAAGTAATTTGATTAATGTAAATGTGAGATATAAGTACAACATATTTGGGTAATATGAGTAGACACCCTATATTAGAATGTGAAAACATGAGTTAGTACGGACTAGTTAGATAGTGGCATAACTAGGATGGGTTAAGGGTATACGTTAGGCGTGCACATTAGTTGAGGGGCGAGAAACTCATGTGAAAGTAAGAAACTAACAGGTATATAATATTTACTATTTAATAAAATTAAACACTTATTGTTTTAAAACTATTTTCACCTCGGGATCTGACCCGTTTTTCTCCTAAATTTATTTTGTTTTGTAAAAACCTTTTAGGTGCCCATCCATAGGGACGCCAAGCATAGGAGTTCCATTATGATGACGTGTTGTAGATGCGGGGAAGCTACATGATCTTGGTATTTGATGCCTCCACATTTATCCTTGGTTCCTTCAGAGTCATTCGTATCAGTTAGGGCATGTTGCCCATACATATTTAGAGATTGTAGATACAAACTTTCATTATTTCACATGTTGGTTTATTTATTCAGACACTTGTATTGGAATTTTATTTTACTCTGATATTATTATTGGAGTGTTTACTCCAAACTCAGTTTATTTCATTACATTGGTTATTCATATGAGATGGTTTATACGATTGATGAATAATGATTTAATTACTTGGTTAGTTGTTAATTTAAATAATAAAATTTGGCATCGCTCTATTTTAAATATTAGGTGGCTAGTAAGTAACTAAATATTTTTAGCAGTGATGCTAAGACTGAACCAACATGATATTCTATATTAATTTAATAAAGGAGTAGCTACTTGGTATTTATTTAGTCGGGGTGTCAAAGGCTTGAGAGAGCATACATGCTCTATCGAATGACCACACTGTGGGAACTTCATAGGGACCTGATTTGGAGGGTTGAGATGTAAGGTAGTGTTAAGGCTTGTCTTAACCATTTTAAATACACCTGGTAAAACATCAAGAGACTACATACCATGAAGTCTTATGCAAAGTAACTTTAAGTTCCATTTTATATTGAGCCTTGAGCCAAACAACCCTTTACCAGAAGTCACATCTACTTTAAGTGATGTCACGATCTACCTACCCACTATACAATCCAAACATGAGTAAACTACTATTGTATTAGGGCTATGAGACGGTTTTCTAGATTACCACTGTTGTGGCAGTCTTGTGATGCACATTTGGTAGTTAAAATGTATAGGTTGACATTTGATATTTATGATGTAGGACAGGTTGGGCCCTCAGGAATTTGATGTTTGTGACTTGAGGTGTGAGGGGAATGTCTTTCACATTTATGAGGATTGAGACATCTTGAAAGAGGCGTGGGGCTATTTATCAACCCCAACCAATTCTGAGAAGGAGAGTTGTTCAAAAATTTATTACTGAAGACAGAGAGAGAGAAAATACCTTCCCTAAGAGCAAAGAGTTATTGCAAACCAGATTTTACTCACCCACCATTGACATTTATTATGAAGCTTTTATTAGCTACCCAAAGATATTAAAGGTTGTTGGTATGTTGGCTGTCTGTCAAGGCATATTTAGGGTGATTAATTCTCTCCCTTTGACTCAGTTATTTCTAAGGTTCTTTTATTATTGTATGAGTTATACACGAGTGATTTGCGAGTTCAATCTGAGCTTTTGTTATATACAATATTATGTATTCATTTGTGATATTTTAGGGTATTTGGGTTAGTGGTTTATCACCATATCTATAGGGGTTATGCCTCTGATTTTATTGTAACATCCCCAACCCAAAGATAACTCCCCTCTTACAGGCGCGTTATATGATCAATTACTATTTTTGACTTCAGAACTATATAATCAATATAACACTCCAAAAAGGTGCCAACTGAAAAATGGTATTCATTCCCCTCATGTGCCCCATGCATTCATTAATTCGAATGGCGTTTTAATCCATTCGAAGGTCCCAAAGTTTCCAAGGAACCTAAAGGTACTCTTATTCACATCATCTTTAGTTATGAAAATTTGGTTATAACCATAATGACAATCCATCATAGACACTTAAGGTACACAATTAATCCGTTATGAGAAATTAAACTAGCCTGATGTGTTCTTTAAAGTGCTTAGAGAATCTTGTAAAGTAATTCCAATAAGAACCCTTGATTTTTATGTTGGTAGTCGACAAGGATTGCATAAATCTTTTTAACTAGCCAAGCATTAGAGGTTTTGTAAGAAGTAATAAACTTTTATAAAACACTAGTAGACTTGGAATCATCCACACAAAATCTCCCTCTAAGCACGCAAAACTTTTATATGTTGATGAAATTGATAAATTTTGGGTATAGTATCTTCTTCTTCTTCAATTCTGCAAAACAAAGATGGATAAGGGAGATAAATAAAAAAAATTAATGGAAAACCATCTAAAAGCAATGAGAAGCAAAAGTGGGAAGGAAATTAACCTATTATTATCCATTTCTTCGGGAACTTGGTCCCGTTAAGGGTTCACCATCACTCATGGATGGTGTTAAAATCCAAAAATAGTAAAAAATTTATGCTCTTAATAAACCCTATCAGCATCTAAAAGGTTCAACATTAAATCATGGTTTTCCATCTACATCTTAAGATTATAAAAAAGTTATTTTTGCATGCTAAATTAAGTTCATAATCTCCACAAGTTAGGGAAACATTGACTTAGCAAAATTCAAAAGTATTTAACAAATTGGAGCATAAAAGGATTGGAGGGGAAAGGTAATTATCACCTCCGTTATCATCTTAGAGTGGATTCTTGCTCCATCCTAAATATTTAGATGACTAATGAACATGCTTTATAAGAATTACCGAGTTGAGAATATGAAATTAACGCTTTAAGCGTTCCATGGTTTTCTTACCTATGGGGTATTGACCCATGAAGTTAGGAAAAAATAACAAGGGGACATATAAACAAAAAATGAAAAGATGTTACGCGAAAAAGAAAACTTACACACACACACCTAGATATAGATAGAGAGGGGGATGGATGACATAATCTTTCTTGGAAATCTTCATATAACCTTCATTGACTAGTATCACTTTTATCTAGGGAAAACCAGATCATTGAAAAGCCATTTTCAAGTAAAAAAGTAGTGTGGGATTCCATGTTAGACGATAGCAACACCATAAAAGGTAAGAAGTACTGAGAAAGACATTTAATGTAAATTTTTCTTCATGTCCCTGATATTAGTCTTGGCTTTGCCACGAGTGTTGTATATTTTATGAAATGAGAGCTTATTTGGTCAAACTTCAGAGTCAATTTTAATTAAGACACATATGTGAAAAGTAATGTGTCTTAGTAATAATGTGTTCCTTATAGCAAGAAGATTAATTTGGTATACTCACTTGTTCAAAATAGTGAATTAATGAATGAGAAATTTGGACTTAAAGTGACCCATTTGAATTTAAGCTAGATGGTGTAACATAGTTAAGTGGGTTTGTCCCACATTGGAAAAGTGGTAGAAATACTTGGAATTAATATACCCAAGTTATGGGACTAAGGCTTGGATGCCTTGGTCCATCCCAACTCTTTGAAGGGGAGATGGCCTACACTATGCATGTGTTGGGCTTGGGACAGAAGCCCACACGCGCGCACACTGCCGCCGCCGTCCGGTCGGCCCGACCCATGCCCGTGTTCTGGTTGTGGGTCTTTCTTGAGCAACTATTAAATTTTTTTGGACAAATTTTAATTGACCTTTGGGCTTTAAAATTTATTTTCTGAACCAAAAAATCTGGTTTCTCGAAACGAAATAATTAATTACGAATTAATTATTTTACATATTAATTAATTATTTAAAAATGTTATCATTTTTAATTATTTAAAAATGCTATCATTTTTTAATTATTTAATTAAAATGTTGAGTTGTTTTGTTAGAGAGATACGACTGTACAAACAGTCACATCTTTTCTGGGAAAAGCCATGAGTTGCAGCCCTTCACCACTTATAAAAAGGACCATATGTAGTCCATTTTAAATACCAGAAAGTCTACCCGAATTCTCTACTACCATCCTTGTTCCCTTTTTTATGATTGAGAGAAATTATCCATTGTTGGTTCGTGGGACTGTTGCACTGAAGTGCTTCTTATAACAGTCATTGACCGTTTCGTCCTAGGAGGTAGACGCACGTTGAATTTGCCGTCAACATTGTAGCGGGGCGTATTCAATCTTAAGGAGAGATAGTTCAACTTTCGACTCGGTCAAAACTCTACAAGTGATTGTTTTAATCACAAACAATATGTTCTTCTTGGCTCTCTTTACTGTTACTTTTTTTTAGAAACATGTGTTGAAGCTAAATTAACTAAAACACCTTTCCATTCAATTGAAAGGAGTAGTGAACCTTTAGATTTAATTCACACCGATATATGTAATTTAAAATTTGTTCAAACTAGAGGTGGGAAAACGAAATTTTATTACCTTTGTGGATGATTGCACTAGATATTGCTATGTCTATCTTCTAAGAAGCAAAGATGAAGCAATTGAAGCTTTTAGGCAATACAAGATAGAAGTTGAGAATCAATTTAGTAAAAAGATTAAAGAATTAAGAAGCGATAGAGGTGGTGAATATGAATATCCTTTTAAGGATATATGTTTAGAGAATGGCCTTATTCACCAAACTACCGCACCTTACTCTCCTCAATCAAATGGGATTACGGAACGTAAAAAGTGAACTTTAAATTAAATGATGAATGCATTATTAATAAGTTCGGGATTACCCCAAAACATGTGGGGGGAAGCATTGCTTTTAGCTAATTACATTCTCAACAAATTGATTCATTAGAAAACAAATAAGATACCCTATAAGTTGTGGAAAGGACGCAAGCCTTCCTACAAATACTTAAAAGTGTGGGGGTGTCTTGCAAAAGTACTAATTCCTGAACCTAAAAAGGTGAAAATTGGTCCAAACTGTATTGACTGCATATTCATTAGTTATGCACATAATAGTAGTGCATATCGGTTCCTTGTGCATAAGTCTGACATTACTGAAATTCATGAAAATACAATCATAGAATCTAGGAATGCATCATTCTTTGAAAATATATTTCCTTGTAAGAATACACAAGAAACAAGTTCTAACAAAAGAATTCTTGAAGTTACAAATGGTGAACCTCGAAATATTATTGAGGAAGAACTTAGACGTAGCAAAAGAGTTAAGATTTCAAAATCTTTCAGTCCGGATTTTTTAACATATATGTTAGAAAGTGAACCTCAAACGGTAAGAGAAACTTTATCCACTCCGGAAGCCTCATATTGGAAAAAGGCTATCAATATTGAAATTTAATGCATTATGCAAAATCGTACATAGGAACTGGTGGACCTACCACCGGGGACAAAACTGTTAGGGTGTAAATGGATATTCAAATGAAAAATGAAAGCTGATGGAACCATCGATAAATATAAGGCTAGACTTGTAGCTAAAGGATAGAAGAAAAAGGAGGGAATAGATTATTTCGACACCTATTCACCTATTACAAGGGTTACATCCATTAGAATGTTAATTGCAATGGCAACAATACATAAATTGAAAATACACAAAATGGATGTTAAAACGACATTTTTAAATGGTGAATTAGATGAAGAAATATATATGGAACAAGTAGAAGGTTTTAGATCTCCTGGAAGTGAAAGGAAAGTATGTAAACTTGTTAAGTCATTATATGGGTTGAAAGAAGCACCTAAACAATAGCATGAAAAATTTGACAATGTCATGGAGTCAAATGGTTTCAAAATAAATGAGTGTGACAAATGTGTTTACATCACCAGCACTCAAGCGAGACATGTGATTGTATGTCTATATGTAGATGATATGCTAATAATTGGTAATAATAATAATGTTATCAATTATACTAAACAAATATTGACTAGTAGATTTGAAATGAAGGACATGGGATTGGCTGATGTCATCCTTGGAATAAAAATTACTAGAACCCCACAAGGAATTAGCTCATCTCAATCATACTACGTTGAAAATATACTTCAAAAGTATAATAAATATGACCAACGTCCAGTGAGAACACCTGTAGTTCCAAGTCATCACCTCCTTAAAAATAAAGGTGAAGGTATGTCTCAGTTAGAGTATTCTCGTATTATTGGAAGTTTGATGTATTTATCAAACTGTAATCGACCTGATATAGCATACTCGATTAGTAAGCTCAGTCGATATACGAGTAATTCCAGGAAAGATCATTGGAAAGCCTTGATAAGAGTTCTTTGATATCTTCGATACTCTTTGGGGTATGGGTTGCACTACGAATGGTATCCAACTGTACTTGAAGGCTATAGTGATGTAAATTGGATATCTAACTCAAACGATTCAAAATCCACAAGTAGATATGTATTTACTCTTGGAGGTGCAGCCATATCTTGGAAATCCTCGAAGCAAATGTGCATTGCAAGATCCACTATGAAATCTGAATTTATTGCTTTAGATAAAGTTGGGGAAGAGGCTGAATGGCTTAAAAACTTCTTAGAGGATATTCCAATATGGTGAAAGCCCGTGCCACCTATCATAATACATTGTGATAGTCAATTGGAAATTTCTAGGCCTGAAAATAATAACTATGTCGGTAAATCAGGACATATATGTCGTCGACACCAAACCGTTAGACCAATGCTCTCAAATGGAATTATTTCTGTTGACTATGTAAAGTCAAAGGAAAATATTGTGGATCCACTAACTAAAGGTATACCTGGAGAGCAAGTTGCAAGTTCATCACGTGGAATGGGCCTAAAGCCTGTAAAATTCTAAAGAGTCATATTAATGGAAACCCAACCTAAATGACTGGAGATCCCAAGAAATAGGTTTAAAGGGACAACCTAATTATGATAACTCAGTTTGCACTGATAAGTAATACTTTAATTACTTCCTCCCATTCCGAAGATGAGTCAGTGCACAAACTGCTGCGTGTATAAGGATAAACTATGTTTTTATTTATTTCTATATCTTGAATGTATAGGTCATGTGGGGTATTAGCACGATACTCTTTATAGAAATCACCTATGTGAGTGAGAAGGGGCCTCTTTTATGAGAATAACGAAGGCTATTTCTCTAGCACCCTCATGAAACCAGGAGGTGTCCAAGGCCAAAATGGACACAACAATGAGAACCAATAATGTTGGAAAGACATTGTGTGATTACTATTGTCTCAGTTTACACAAATGGTCGATTAATTCAAGACATCGCATTCATTGATTGGCTAGTAAGCTCGATAGTATCTCACTAGGAAAGATTCAAAGCCACAAGCTATCTTTTTCAATGCAATATTTTTTCCTAGAAAAACTCTCTGTTTGCATCTATATTCGTTTAATTATTCCAAATTTCATTCATGTGGGGATTGCTATATATATTATTAAATGACAGCTTCTTTGGTCAAACTTTATAGTCAATTTTAATTAAGACACATGTGAAAAGTGATGTGTCTTAGTACCAAATGTGTCCCTTGTAGCAAGGAGATTAATTTGGTATACTCACTTGTTCAAAATAGTGAAGTAATAAATGAGAAATTTGGACTTAAAGTGACCCATTTGAATTTAAGCTAGATGGTGTAACCTAGTTAAATGGGTTTGTCCCACATTGAAAAAGTGGTAGAAATACTTGGAGTTAATATACCCAAGTTATGGGACTAAGGCTTGGATTCCTTGGTCTATCCCAACCCTTTGAAGGGGAGATGGCCTACACTATGCATGTGTTGGGCTTGGGCCAAAAGCCCACATGCGCGCGCGCCGCCGGCCGGCCCGACCCGTGCCCGTGTATGGGTCCAGGTCGTGGGTCTTTCTTGAGCAACTATTAAATTTTTTAGACAAATTTTTATTGACCTTTGGGATTTAAAATTTATTTTAGAGCAACTATCATTTTTTAATTATTTAATTAAAACGTTGAGTTGCTTTGTTAGAGAGATATGACTGTACAAACAGTCACATCTTTTCTGGGAAAAGCCATGAGTTGCAGCCCTTCACTACTTATAAAAAGGACCATATGCAGTCCATTTTAAATACCAGAAAATCTACCTGAATTCTCTGCCACCGTCCTTGTTCCCTTCTTACTCCTTGAGAGAATTTCTCCATTGTTACTTCGTGGACTATTGCACTGAATTGCTTCTTGTAACAATCATTGATCGTTTCATCCTAGGAGGCAGACTCCCATTGAATTTTCCGTCAGCACCGTAGCGGGGGCGTATTCTGTCTTAAGGAGAGATAGTTCAACTTTTGACTTGGTCAAAACTCTGCAAGTGATTGTTTCAATCACAAATTGTATGTTCTTCTTAGCTCTCTTTACTATTACTGTTTTTCTAGAGTAATTAATTAAATAATTTTAATTACTGTTTATTTATTTAGTGAAATATTATGTTTTTATAATTCAGTAAACAACAACGAGTCTCATATCCATAAGGTATAAAGTACATATAGTCCACGAGATTTTGACTATTGTTGATAAAACGATGTACATGATAATAGGGACGGAGGGAGGTGGGGTAAGTGGGGGCTTGAGCCTCCACGTTTTTTAAAAACAAAAATTAGGGGTAAAAATTGAATTTTATAAAATATCGGGTAAAAAACATAAATTCTAATAGTTTACACTTATACCTAAAACTGAAACCTATTTTCTAAGAGAGCCGCTTATTTTGTCCCTCATTCTTTTCTTCTCACAAGTCAAATACCAAGTTCCTTCCAAATTCATTCTTTCCATTTCCATTATTCATACCAAATTTCTTCTTCTCATCTCAAATACAACAAACATCAAGGTTTCATTATTTCATACCTATAAGCAGCAAAGCTTGAAGGGACTTTACACTTATAACTACAAACAACATTCATTAACTCAATAAAAGCAGCATTTGGTATTTAATTTTCTTTATATAAATATTATTTCAATTTCTATGCTATGGCTCATTAACTCTATTAATTGCTGAAATTTTATGCTAAAATTGTTGAAATTTTAGGGTTGAATTTTAGGGCTGAAATTATATGGTTGAATTTTAGGGGTAAAATTATTGAAATTTTATGGTTGAATTTTAGGACTGAAATTTTATGGTTAAATTTTGTGTGTTAACAGTTATCCTGCTTTGTAGATTTTATCAGAACAAATAAATTATGTTATTTTTTTGTAAATACTAAAAAATAACCTCAAAAAAATTCGACTCCAGGGCTCCCACCTCCGAACCTCCAAAAATCATCGCTAATCTAGCTCCCACTATCGAAAGTTCCTGACTCCACCCGTACATGATAACATCACATGGTATAAGAGTCCCAGGCAAACAAACTTGTAGACTCATTGAAGATTCTACATTTTAGCTATATAAAGGATCCATGAAGCCCTTATGAAGGTCATTTGAACTCAGAGCTTATGGAATCTCTTTGTACTCATAACACCCTTGTGGACATAGACAAGTCGTAGAATCACATATATCATAGTCTTGTGATTGATTTTCTCTAACTTATCTTTTTTTTTTGTGTGAAATGTAAATTTAATTAACCGCTAAAAGGAAAAAGCCCAGAATAAAAAACGTTAAAGCCCAAGCAGAAAAAGACAACCTACAGACATACCTAAAACATGTCTGTAGAATCACATATAGCATAGTCTTTTGATTGATTTTCTCTAACTTATCTTTTTTTTGTGAAATGTAAATTTAATTAACCACTAAAAGGAAAAAGCACAGCATAAAAAACGTTAAAGCCCAAGCAGAAAAAGACAGCCTACAGACATGCCTAAAACACAAAGGCATGCAGGCCTCCAAAACCTAACCAACAAAAAACTTATTTAAACTAACATAGGCCCAATGCATAATGGAAACAATAAAACAAAACAAAATATAGGTTTTTACGGTCTAGTCCTTGGACTAACAATTTAGGACAAAAAAATCGGTGAACCAAATTTTAAACGATTAGGTCCAACATATAAATACCCCAAATTTAAGAAAATCATAAACCTAATCGGCTATTGGAGTTTTCTCTGGAACTAACGACTATTCTCCGAAATCGTAAATAACATCAAACTTATGATTTGATCGTCTGTCCTATAATCGATTACAGTGTTCTTATTCGATTCTACCTGTATCACTTGGCTCTATCATTTGTAAGTTTATCTTTATCAGCAGTTGATTTTTCTATTTTCGATCGATCACAATAAGTATATGTCCTTTGTTTTAATTCAAGAGACTCATTGTAATATTCATTCATGTGATTGAATAGCTTTTTATAAGTTATATATGTATATGTTTTTAATTTGTGTTTTTTATGCATTTATGTTTGGATTCTTAATAAATAAGTTATATTTATCAATATTTGTAATTGTTAGTTGAATGTGCTGAATGAATATTATCGATGTTTCATTCTAATTTTAAGAGTCCTTGATTTTGATTTGGTATTGAATCACTTATTGATATAGGTCCGCGCCAGCGGAAATAACCTGTTCGATATCAGTTTTCAAAGTACACACAGTGTTTATAAAGTACACGTGATTGATTATTTGATAATATGTGTGTGGTTTATTGTTTCATGTATAGGTTTTTAAAAAGTGCCTGTAAGTTTATATTAATTATAAATAAATATTTTGATATTTCATGCATTAAATTATTGCACACATTTTTAGAATTATTGACCTTGAAGTAAATGTTTTTCATCTCTGTTTTACTGCAGGACATTATGGTAAGTAGTGTAATAGCAAGGTGTTGTTATTTGGATAATATGGGTTGTATTGAAATATTTGAAGATAGCTCATTAGATTTCATATGCAATGAGTTGTGTATTGGGTTTACTAATTTGAGAAGTGGGAGTTTTTCATTGAGGTATTCATTTGGTGATGAATGTCGGTTCATGTTGGTTTGTGACAACGATGTTTGTTGTATGTTGCGGTCCCAATTGATCGTGAAAGCTAATTTCATTTGGATATATGTCATTGATTCATTACCATTTCCATGTAATACATGTTGTGAACGGGTTGGCTGCTCTAATCGAATTTTTGAAGGGGTTGACTGCAGTAATACAAGGTCTGAGAGGGTTGACAGTGGTGATACAAATACACAGAGGTTAGAGTCTTTATCATCAGGCACTAAAAATGATTTTAATAGTTGCATTGAAAATGACTTTTATCTTGTAGGTGTGGAGTCAAGTAAGTCGAAAGTCTATCTTTCGAATGATTGGAAGACTTATATAAGTCATGAGCAGCAGTGTTTTGAAGGAGGTGTAATGGAATTTCGGGATAAATTGCGAAAGTATGCCGTTGAGGTTGGGTTCAAGTATGTGTATTTGAAGAATGATAAAACTCGAGTGACGGCTGAATGCTCTAAAAAGACTACTGAGAATTGCATGTGGAGAATTCATGCTTTATTATCTACAATAAATGGATACTTTTACATACGTTCAATGAATAATGAGCATACATGTAGAGGTGTCTTTCGTAGTCCGTCAGCCAAAATGATAGCCTCCAAGTTGGTTTCAACATTGGTAGCTGATGATCTTAGAGATAACCCGCTATTGAGACCAATTGATGTAGTTAGAGATATGAAGAAGAATTATGGTCTTGATATAGCTTATCAACATGCATGGCGTGCGAAAGAGATGGCTGCTGTTGATATACATGGTGATGAAAAGGTTTCTTATGCATTAATGAATAATTATCGTGACCTTCTATTGCAGTATAATCCTGGGTCACATTGCATCCTTGACGTGGAACATGAGAGTAAAAAATTCAAAAGAATATTTGTAATGTTTAGAGGATGTATTTATGGATTTCAATACTGCAGACCTGTTTTATTTCTTGATGGTGCCTTTTTGAAGAGCCGTTACCGTGGAACAATACTATCAGCTACTGCAAGGAATGGGAACAATGGTAAATGAATTTTAAATATTTTATTTTGTGTATTGCATTGAAATTTTGTTTGTTCCATTCCATAACATCAAAATACAAGCATAAAAATATAAAATACCTTTGAAGGTCTTTGTTTTAGTTCACGTGTACTTTTCATTTTTCTGCGTGTATTGTCATGATATGTCTTATTATGTGTAATACTAAGTAAAGTACACGCATAGTGCATCTAAAGTACACGTGAATGTTTTTGTTAATGTCACATGTACTTTTCATTTTTATGCGTGTACTTTGATGATGATGACTTTATGTGTAGTAATAAGTAAAGTACACGCATTTTACATGTCAAGTACACGTGAATGTTTTCTTAATTTCACGTGTACTTTTCATTTTTATGCGTGTACTTTGATGATGATGTTATGTTGAATACAAACTAAAGTAAACGCATTTTACATGTCAAGTACACGTGAATGTTTTTCTTAATTTCACGTGTACTTTTCATTTTTATGCGTGTACTTTGATGATAGGTGTTGTTATTTAGAAATAATAAAGCAAAGTACATGTTAAAAATGTAAAGTACCTTTGAATGTTTTTGTTTAGTTCACCTGTACTTTACATTTTTATGCGTGTATGTTGATGTTAGCCTTGTTAATAATAAAGCCAAGCAAAAGATTGGAAAGTAAACGTGCATTTTATCATGTGTACGGTACATTTTTATGCTTTGTCTTGTTATTTACAAACAATTTAAATTTAACACAATATATTTCCCATGTGTTTTAGGGTCTGCACCAGCAGCATCAATATACAAAGTGTTGTACATGGATATGTTATTTATTTTAATTTTAATATATTTTTATATTTCAGGACTTTTTCCTGTTGCGTATGCTGTTGTTGATTCCGAAACCGAAGATAACTGGATGTGGTTTCTAGTCAATTTGCATAGTGCAGTAGTTGAGCAATATCGAAGCATAACATTTATATCAGATCAAAACAATGGATTACTTGAAGCTGTTTCGAGGGCCTTCCCGTTGTCTGCACATTCCTACTGTATACATCATTTACAAGGGAATATAAAAAAGAAAATTCGTGGGAATTGTACTGGATTTCGAAAGAAAATTGTTAAAGATTTTTTGTCTTGTGCATATGCTATCTCAGTAGATGTATTTCACAAGAATATTGAAGCATTAAAGAAGGAAGGAGGAGCTGCTATTGCCGATTTCATTGATAGTTTGCCTCCCGAGAATCGGTCCTGTGCATATTTCCCTGGTAAACGGTATGGTGACATGGAATCTAGTGTTGCGGAGTCATTCAATTCATGAATATTGGAGGAAAGGCATTTACCAGTAATGAATATGCTTGATAACTTGAGAGTGAAGATTATGAATTTCAATGCAAACAAACTTGTTGAGTCTGACACTTGGACAAATGAGCTATGTCCTTTTTTTCAAAAGTTACTGAATGAAAATTGGAATAAAAGCCGACATTGGACTATTAGTCGCTCAAGTCAAAATGTATTTGAAGTTCATTCTGAAGTGCGAGCAACAGTTGACTTAGGAGAAAGGACTTGTTCTTGTAAGAGTTGGCAGATTAGATGTTTTTCATGTTCTCATGCTGTTTGTGTTGTGCGGAGGAAAGGGACCAGTATTTATGATTATATTGAGGAGTACTATAAGGTATCTTTCTACAGAAAATCATACTCGATACCTATAGTTCCTCTTCCTGATTTGATTTCCTTAAATATTCCTATTCCTGAAAATCCATCTTTCCTTCCACCAATGACTAAGAGACCGACAGGTAGGCCAAGAAATAAGAGAATAAAGTCTTCTGGTGAGATCACAGTAAGGGAAGTTACTTGCTCGAGGTGTAGTAAAACGGGTCATTACAGGTCTACTTGTAAGGAACCCATTTGACTATTTTTAAAATTGTTGAATTCATTCATTTTAACCATTTGATTGAATAAATTAATTAATAAACCATTTGTTTCACATAAATGAATGTAATTTATTTGTAAGTCTCATTCTTTAGTTTTTTTTGTGTGTTGCTGTACATATTTTTCATAAAACATACATGATCTATTCCTTGTGTTCACGTGTACTTTACCTTTGTATACGCATGTTAAGTAAAGTACACGCACATTATATTTATATTATGCGTGTACTTTATAAAAGCATGCGTGTACTTTACTTAATGTACATGCATGAAGTACACCCATAATATAAATATAATGTGCGTGTACATGATGAAATGTGCGTGTACTTTATGAAGTACACGCATTTAAATATAATTGTACATGCATGTTTTAGAAAACTACACGCATATTGATATGACAAAAATCTAATTCAATATACGTGTATTTTATGTATTGTATGGGTATTATGGTTCGCGCCAGCGTCATTGTTATACAAGTATTTCAATCTGCTTGTACTTTATAGACTATGCATGTACTTTATAAAGTACACGTGTAATATATAGAGTGCACGCATTTATATAATGTCTTGAGTACACGCATTATTATACAAGTATTTCAATAGGCATGTACTTTATAGACTATGCGTGTACTTTATATATTACGCGTGTACTTTATAAAATACACGCATTTGTATAATTTTTTTTGATGAAATGTTATTAATGTTAAAATTTTTAACAAAACACGTGATCATGTTTATAAGGGATCACGTGTACTTTACTATATTGGGTGTATGACATAACTCAAAACACATTCATGAAAGAAATAAAATTTTTATTAAAACAAAAAAATTAAGTACAATTTTTTGAAATAAAGAAAGATGAAAAAACTAAAAAGGCTTCTAGTAGGGATGTTTGTCAAAGGCATCCAGGGTGTCAGGGAGAGAGTCAATGAAATTCGACCAGTGTCGAATTTCTTCTTCTATGACAGCTACAAGGCCTTCATGGAGAGCCTTCTTCTCCTTCAGCTTTGCGATTTTCAGGGGCACTTCTTGTGTATAGAAAGACATGAGTTCTTCATGTGTTTGAGGAGGGTCCTCATCCACATCAAATAAATCTATGGGATTGGGTGGAAGTCCAGAATAGCCTTCCCTCGCATATGTTTGAAACTGCTCTAAGGCAGTTTCATATGAGGAAATATTTTCCTCAATTTGCCTTATTTTTTTTTATTTCTTTCATCTCTCTCAAGAGCTTCTCGCAAGTTTTCTGCTGGAATAGCCATTATGTAATCTTTACCCTAGATGTAATGGTTAAGAAAGGAACAAATATTACTCTTTTATAGGAGAAGTGAAAGTTATTTATTTCTTGACCAGAAGTAGTTGGGAAGTGAGTAGTTGAGCTTAATAAATTGATTTCGGTTATTGTGTCCTTAATGAATTCTTCAAAGTAGTTTTCAATTAAAATAATAAATAATTATTATAATAACCACTGCGTGTACTTTAGTGAAAATGCGTGTACTTTGAAGAATTAATTGTACTTAGTAATTATGACTTGTATTTTTCGTGAAAACTAATTGTACATTGTTTCATAACAATCAGATGCATTGTTTGTCTAAACCTTACGTGGATTGTGGTCCGCGCCAGCGGGAAAAAACCATTTTGGTGTAATAAATATTGTAAACAATAACCAATATAACACAAAACAAATTACAAATATATCAATTGAATTTGAATCACAATTTATAGATGTTTTTTCCCATTTCGGGGGAAGAAATATTTTGACAGAAGAATCTCCCTGAGTACATATGCTCTTTGTTTTAGCATGTCAGGGTCTTGAAAGAATTTTTGCATTTCTTTGTCTCTGCTTATTTGTTCAATATAGTACATGCAGAACACCCCACAGTCAACCCTGAAATTACAATAAAACAAATATAAAAATTAGAATGATGTGATGAAATTTTTTGAAAGGATACAAATTAGTAATTTTTAGAAATGAAGTTTTTCTTACCCATTATATTGTTTAGGGCATTCGTGATCTCTTATTAGTTCAAATTTGAGATCACTTTGCAGCAAGAAATCTACAGTGCTTCTTTTAGCAGATGTCAATGGATCGTCATTTATTGTAAACTCATTTGGGGTGCCTTCCTCAAATTTCCTCTGAATTTTGTAACCATTATTTTTCATTGTTTCTGCTTCAGTCTTCAATTCGGACAGTGTTTTTTGGAAGACAGAAAACTGTTAAGAAGACAAAAATTTAGTGTATACAAATAAAAGAGTATATGAAGATGAAAGAGTGAAAAGTACACGCATAATATAAAAGTACACGCATATTTTATTTTTTCATATCACGTGTATTTTAAAATATGATGCGTGTACTTTGCCTAATGTGTTAAAAGTACACGCATAATATTAAAGTACACGCATATTTTATTTTAAAATATCACGTGTATTTTATTATATGATGCGTGTACTTTGCCTAATGAGTTAAAAGTACACGCATAATATTAAAGTACACGTAACTTGTATTGATTCATTTCACGTGTATTTTAAAATATGATGCGTGTACTTTGATAATCTAGGTAATTATGTACAACTAATACAAAGTACACGCATTATATAATGCACGTGTACAAGTGTATAATATAAGTACAAGTAACATTACTAATTAAGTTTAGGCACTAACCAATTTTTTTGCATCATCGAAGAATGTTGTGTTCTTTTTCGTGCTATTCGGTCGGAGGGGATCCATGTGGACCACTTTATTTTCTTTAGTGTATATCACAAATAATGTGAAATGTCCTATACTATGTCTAAGTACAATGAACAAATTATTACAACTGCCTAAGTATTCAAATAAATCCTTGTATAATTCCCCCTTCTTATTGACTCCGTTTGTTCTACAAGCTTCTATCTGAATAAAAATTAGAGACAGTGTGTTAATAAAAAAAAACTGAAATTTTGTTTATCAAAAATTTCGTTTTATTTGTACTTACCCAACAATAATCAGAAAAAGTGTGTGAGTAGGGTAGCCCTTCCTCCGACAATTTTAATCTCAATACTTCGGAAAAGGCAAGTATTATCTGTTTCACACAATATAAAATGGTGAGGAAATAATAATGTTGAAATTTAATGGATGTCTAATATTTGGAATACATACTTGGCTTGAAATTTCTTGATTTTTGAGGACTTCAAGTAAATCTTCCCATGGGACATACGAAACCATCCCTTGGAAAATAAACTCCCTGCATTTTATATAATCAATAAGAATTGTATAATAATAATAAAATTATTCTTTTGCACCAAAAAAAATATAAATTAGCGAAGTGATAAATCATAAAACAATAAACTTTACCCTGGCTCAGCAATTTTAATAAATTCTTCAATCTTTTTCTTCGAAGCTTCATCGAGATATTTATATGCTTCGATTGCTTCAAGCTTGACGCAAGTTTCCTTCATTTTTTCAGCTATTGTTTTAGGGCCTTTTCTAAGCTTTGACTCTTTTAGTTTCTTCATTGGTTCAAGCTTTTCTGTTTCGACGTCAGCTTTTCTTTTCTTCTGACCTCTAGTAAGAGATCCTTTGCTTTTGGATATTTTGGGGCTGCCCTCAACTTTCTTTGAGGCTAATTCACTCGAAATTTAGTCAATGAGTTGTTTATTAATGTTTTCCTGATATATTTAACAAAGAATGTTGGATTGTAAGCATTTTTTGAAACAATGATTGATTTTCTCTGACGTGTATTTTATATAATACACGCGTGTATTATATAAAAGTGCGTGTATTTTATAAAGTACACGCGTTTATTATAAAATACGTGTACTTTATAAAATTTATAATATAGATAAAATTTATAATAAAATAAAGAAAGTGTAGCGTGTAATAAATATCTATTGTATTTTATAGATACCTGGTCAGTTTTTTTCAATTCTGATTCTTCAAGTATTTTCTTCAACTCCGAAATTTCGTCATTAAGGATTTTATTATTGTTTTCCTGTAATACAAAAAAAATGTTACATTTTAAACAATGCATTATTTTTAATAAAATAATGCATGTACTCTTCATTATATCTAATATCAAATAAAACAGCATTAAAATACTATGAAATAAAACTGCGTGTACTTTGAGAAAACTGCGTGTACTTTGAGAAAACTGTGTATATTTTAAACGTGTACTTGGAGAAAACTGCGTGTACTCTGCATTCAAAAGTACTTGTTGAGTTCTTTTCCACTCTGACTCCTCAAGATTCTGCCTCAAAGTCATCTTTTCTAAGTCAGCATCTTTCCATTGTTGCAATGTATCATCATACTTTCTTTTTAGATCTTCATTAGTCAGAGACAGATATCCATTCTTTTGTTCCAAAATTCTTGTTGATTCTGCCTATTTTTTAAATGATTCTTCCAATTCTTTAATTCTATCTGAGTCACTCATTGTGACTTGATCAAGCTTTTCTTTTAAAGAATTGTTTAACTCAACTAGTTGGGCATTTTCTACCTCCAACTTATTTAATAACTCATTTTCCTTCAAAAGGTTGGAATTCTCCACCTTTAAGTTCTTCACTTCTTCATGGGCTTCAAAAAGTGAATCATGATCTACCTGCAACTGTACATTCAAAATGGCACTCTCCACCTCCAAAGTGGTCACCTTATCAAGTGCAACATTAATGTCTACAGCTGCTTTAGATAGTTGGTTATTTTTTTCCAACAACTCCCTTTTCAAAACAACAATTTGTTCCTCCAAATTAACCTTTGGTTGATCTTTTCCCTTCTTTTTCTTTGGAGTCACAATGTTTTTAAGGGGAATATTCCAACCATGTGAAAACTCATTGTCATCAATATCTTCAGCAACATTGTTTGATGATGAATCAGCATGTATAGGACTTTCTGTAGATATGTTCAAAGAGTAACTTGGCCCTTCAAACTGAGATTCCTTTTGTACAGGATAGTCCTTAGAAGCTGGTTTACTTGTAGCCTTCTTCAAAGTTGCTGTTGCGATGTCATTCTTCACAAACCATTGTTTCAAAGACGACAACTTCCATTTCAGGAATTTTGGAGTATTTTCTTCATATTCTTCAACAGGAGAAATGATTTCACATTTCTCACATGCCCAATACTGAGATCATACAAAAAACAAAATAAATTTAATACGTGTACTTGACAGAAGATATAACAAGAGTATTTTGAGAGTACACTGGTTATATTTACAAAACATAGTACACGTGTATTTTGTAAAATACAAGTGTCCTTTCACATGATATAAGACGTGTATTTTCAAAATACAATTGATATTTAACGTGTATTTTCAAAATAAACGTGATATAAGACGTGTATTTTCAAAATACACGTTAAATATCAATTGTATTTTGAAAGAACAAGAGAAAATATTACATGTATTTTGAAAATACACGTAATATTTTGAAAGTACAGGTAAGTATTGGTATGTAAATTTGAGAAATATCAGGAATATCAAGTGTACTTTCAAAATACACTTGAAAATAAACGTGTATTATCAAAATACACGTGAAAAATTCACATGTATTTTGAAAATACACGTGAAAATAAACGTGTAGTTTCAAAATACACGTGAATTTTTCACGTGAATTTTGATAATACACTTTTATTTTCAAGTGTATTTTGAAAGTACACGTTTATATTCACGTGTATTTTCAAAATACACGTGAATTTTTCACGTGTATTTTGATAATACACTTATTTTCAAGTGTATTTTGAAAGTACACGTGAATTTTCACGTGTATTTTCAAAATACACGTGAATTTTTCACGTGTATTTTGAAACTACACGTGAGTATTGCAATGTAAATTTTGAAATATCAAAATGTTTTTTTGCTCACCAGTAGGAAAATGACACATCCAGTAACTGTGCTAGGTTTTGAACTTACTGATTTGTCAAGTGAATGTATCAGAAACTCATGCACAGCAGATGCCCAATCATATTTATTCATTTCCTCAATATTTTCAATGTATTTCAACCAAAATTCTCCAAGCGTGAAGTTTGAGTTGGAGAAAAATAACGTGTTCAAGAAGTGGAGACACACAATTTTAACAAAATCAACAATTCCTTCATCTGTCTCCAATTCAACTGATTTCTTCAAACCATTCAAAATTTTTGACTTTCCTATTCTTTTTAAGAAGTATCGTGCTTGAAATCCAGATTTTGTAGCAGTATTCGGTCGCTTTTTCAGTTCTATTGATTTTAAACCCTCCACCAGGGGTATGCCAAATATTTCACTAATATCTATTGGCATTATTTGAATACTGTTCTTCATACGGAAAATTTTGGTTTCCGTATTGTACAGCTCGATAATTGATAAAATATTTTTATCCGTCTTCTTGTGGTCCACTTCTACTACTTTCTCACTGTAGTAGGCATTGAAAAGCTCCCAAAATGGAGTCTTCTTAAGAAGTTCAATATGGCTATTGTTTATTTTATCCTTAATCTGATGCAAATCATGGAGAAAGCTAACAATATTTGACCGATATTGGTCATTCTTCTTTGCAGGACGTTTAGCTTTCAATGCCACAGTAGAACTGGAACTGGAACTGGATGAAGAACTATCATCAGAACTGCTCTTTTTTTGTTTCTTTCCTCTTCTTGCTTTCATCTTCATCCCCATTATATTGATCTATAAACAAAATTTAAATTACTAACCTATAATGATATGTACAAAAAATAAAACACATGCGAATTAGAATAAAAAATAGACTAAAACAATAAAATACAAGCGTATTTAACAAAAGTACATGCAATATTCTCACAAACAATTTATACAAGTCTCATCAAAATACATGCTAAAGGCGATAATATATATCGTCAGTTTCATGGTAATACATAACAGAGGTTGTTCGACAAGTGAAAAACCAAGATTCTTTACTCCTAACATATTCAGTAAAGAAGTGATACAATAGTTGAATGCTAAAAGCTCCAACATTATCAAAACCCCTTAAGCAATACTGCTCCATTCGTTTAGCTAAATCCTTCGCTTTCGATTCAGTTACTTGAAGCTGTTCCACATCAAAAGTGCAGTAAATGTCTTCATAGTAGTAGTAGAAACCAAGTAACCTTTTAGCTCTATCGTTAATGTGAAGGAGAAAACGAATTTCGTCTTCATTAGTACTATTCACTGTCAATGTGAAAGGTTTTGTATTGTTAAGATCTTCGAAAGTGCAAGCAGCAGTTTTGTAGTTGAACATGCTTGATCGTACGATTCCTAAACAATAACACAACAATACAAAATAGTACACTTATAATACACATTAGTACATGGACACTGGATTGAACAAATTGAATTTCAATGTTCGTGTACATGGACATTGGATTCAAATGCAGCTGGCTATTGGACAAAAAACACTCTTAAATATTAACAAAATAATAATACTTCTTAAAAACTCATGGAAAATAAATCAAATGCCGCTGGCGCGGACCAAAATAACATAGGATTGATGAAATATGGATTTGAAATTAATATTCTATAGAGTACACGTATAAAACATAAAAGTACACGCATATTGAATTGAGAAATACAATTTCAATGTGCGTGTACTATGTGTATTTTGCGTGTACTTTATAAAAGTACACGCAAAACACACATAGTACACGCAACACAGGGCTTGTACATGTAGATATTCTATAGAGTACACGTATAAAACATAAAAGTACACGCATAATGAATTGAGAAATTCATTTTCAATGTGCGTGTACTCTGTTAATTTTGCGTGTACTTTTAAAAAGTACACGCAAAATACACATAGTACACGCAACACAGGGCTTGTACATGTACATATTCCAATCCATATGATCAATACAATGTTTGATTTCATCAGTCCATATGATGAATACATTCTAAATATATGATGAATAATACGCATGAAAAGAAGAATGTGATTTCATCAGTCCATATGTTTACAAATTTATACATATGAGAACACAAAATACACAAGGACAAAAAGGTGATAAGAGAATGTATACATACTTGTTAGTGCTGTTTGGAAGAATTTGATTTAGAATGTAAAATGTAGAACTTTAACGATTAGGTTTTGAAAGAAGAGAGCTAGGGTTTTGATTGAAGAGAGTTAGGGTTTTGATCGAACAGAGTTTCTAGAGCTTCGATCAGGAGTATTTATATGTTGTTGTTGACCAAAATTTTATTGAGAAATAGAATCGTCTTGGGGTTTTGATCGAAGAGACGGTACGATTGATACAAGAGAAAATACAATGTTTTTGGCGCTTCGTTTTCTGGATAGTGCGTGTTTGTTTTAATTTCGGGGTATTTATATGTTGGACCTAATCGTTTAAAATTTGTTGGGCCTGGTTTTTTTGTCCAAAATTGCTAGTCCAAGGACTAGACCGTTAAAGCCCCCACTATCAAATACAACAAACATCAAGGTTTCATTATTTCATACCTATAAGCAGCAAAGCTTGAAGGGACTTTACACTTACAACTACAAACAACATTCATTAACTCAATAAAAGCAGCATTTGGTATTTAATTTTCTTTATATAAATATTATTTCAATTTCTATGCTATGGCTCATTAACTCTATTAATTGCTGAAATTTTATGCTAAAATTGTTGAAATTTTAGGGTTGAATTTTAGGGCTGAAATTATATGGTTGAATTTTAGGGGTAAAATTATTGAAATTTTATGGTTGAATTTTAGGAGTGAAATTTTATGGTTAAATTTTGTGTGTTAACAGTTATCCTGCTTTGTAGATTTTATCAGAACAAATAAATTATGTTATTTTTTTGTAAATACTAAAAAATAACCTCAAAAAAATTCGACTCCAGCGCTCCCACCTCCGAACCTCCAAAAATCATCGCTAATCTAGCTCCCACTATCGAAAGTTCCTGACTCCACCCGTACATGATAACATCACATGGTATAAGAGTCCCATGCAAACCAACTTGTAGACTCATTGAAGATTCTACATTTTAGCTATATAAAGGATCCATGAAGCCCTTATGAAGGTCATTTGAACTCAGAGCTTATGGAATCTCTTTGTACTCATAACACCCTTGTGGACATAGACAAGTCGTAGAATCACATATATCATAGTCTTGTGATTGATTTTCTCTAAGTTATCTTTTTTTTTTTGTGAAATGTAAATTTAATTAACCACTAAAAGGAAAAAGCCCAGAATAAAAAACGTTAAAGCCCAAGCAGAAAAAGACAACCTACAGACATACCTAAAACATGTCTGTAGAATCACATATAGCATAGTCTTTTGATTGATTTTCTCTAACTTATCTTTTTTTTGTGAAATGTAAATTTAATTAACCACTAAAAGGAAAAAGCACAGAATAAAAAACGTTAAAGCCCAAGCAGAAAAAGACAGCCTACAGACATGCCTAAAACACAAAGGCATGCAGGCCTCCAAAACCTAACCAACAAAAAACTTATTTAAACTAACATAGGCCCAATGCATAATGGAAACAATCAAACAAAACAAAATAAAACAATACCGCAACCCAATAAAAAACCAAGCCCGACCCATACTAAAACAGGAAACCAGCCCCTAAAACAAAAACCATTAACTACAAAACCATCAATAGGAAATGTTGAGTCATAACACACATGTACACCACCTACAACACAGCCAATCAGCTCAAAGCATGACCAAGGCTTGTCTGCCACTAACTCCACCAAACATAGTAATCTCTCAGGGAAGACAAAAGGCCAAAACTTCTTCTACAACAAAACCACACTTTAATCCATGGAAGCCATAAAAAAACCAAATCATAACCCCATCAAACCCGAAACTAGAGATCCAAC
The DNA here is from genome assembly GCA_949130495.1 of Sambucus nigra. Lineage (NCBI taxonomy): Eukaryota > Viridiplantae > Streptophyta > Magnoliopsida > Dipsacales > Adoxaceae > Sambucus > Sambucus nigra. Next base: position 314,126,104 of record OX422215.1, on the reverse strand, counting down.
GCCCAACCCAAATGTCATCGAGAAAACGTAAGAACCATCACAAGGAAAACATCCACATGCAAGGAGACTTTTACAAGGAAACCATTTTAAAGCAGAACCCATAAGCTTGACTCAAAAAGACTAGCAAGATGGAACTCCAAACTCAACATACAATAAATCAAACACTTTATTCAGAGTCAAACTACAAGATCCAAATTCATCTCTAACTAGCAAGAAAGGGATGCATAAAATAGAGCCAAACAACAAGATCCATACCTCATAAACCAACACCATGAAGAAAAACAAAACTCAGATCAAGACAGAAAAATCTAGAATACCAAGAACATACAAACATCCACAAAGAATGCCAAGACTTAGTATGCAAAACAACCCATAGAGATGAAGACACGCAGTGGTACTACAGCTCAAAGACTATCTGCATCACTAGAATCTCAACATAAATAACCCAACACTAGAAGATAATTCTTCTATGAATTTCAACATTTATATCCCCAATATCTATAATCATGTAAATTTTTTGTCTGATAATCCCCATTTCATCATTATTTCCCAAATTCCTTGATTCCTACTTATCTTCCTCCATCTATAAGTAGCTTCTTACATTACTCTGTACATATTCTGGCTTCATTACTCTATACATACATGAAAATATGATCGTTTCTCTCCCTCCAAATATATTACAAAGGAACATAAAAACTTAGCTTATGAATATTTTCCTAAAAGATTTACTTTTAGAACTAATTTCACCCACTTCTACATCAAAATTTTTGTCAGCTCTATTATATCAATTGACCACCAAGACTTTTTTTCCAAATATTAGAGAAATCACAATCGAAAAAAAGATAGTTCCTGGTTTCTTTAAATCTCCCACATAAAACACAAAAATCATAATTAATACACCATAATTCCCTTAGTTTATCCCCTGTCCAAAGTTTATTAAGACATGTAACCCTGATAAGAAGGAAGATTTGGGTATTCTTTTAGGATACCATACACCATAAGTCAAAGACACTTTCTGTTTCTTATCTCTAATAGCATTATAAGTATATTTAACACTAAATTGCCCATCCTTTGTAGTCAACCTAGAGAACCAATATTAAAAATCTCTATGAGGAATGATGGATGCAGTATCTAAATCAATAAAATCATTTGAGATAGGTCTAGGAAGATTCCATCCACTATAATTTATCAAATTAGAAGCTTTATCTTTAGTATGACTCACTATATCATACACAATTCTTCTCCCATAAGTTTCAATAATAGGGCTCTTTTCATGCCAATTTCTACCAGAAATGAATCTCGTCTCCCCTGCCAACATGGTATTTTATGAAATTTCTAGTTGTATCTCTATGTTTCCAATTTTTCCTCCAAGTCTAAGAAGCATCATTAGGACGCTTTACTATCCATATAGAATTATTTCTAATAATAACAGAGTCTATTTATTTAACCCAAATTGAATCCTTCTTTCTAGCTAAATCCCAAATGTCATACATGTTTTATTCAAGACAACTAAATTCTAAATTCCTAATCTCCCTTCACCATTAGGGAAACAAACATCTTCCCAAGCCACTTTTGCCTCTGTCTTCTTTAAATCAACCCCATACGAAATAAATCTTCTTAAAATTTGATCAATAACTTTAATTACTTTTTTGGGTAAAATAAACATATTAATCTAATAAACTTGAATGATTCTCAACATTGCAATTGCCAACTGAACCCTCCTGCATATGATAACCATCTATTGGTCCAATTTTTAACCTTTAGGGTCCGTTTGGTTCGTGGTGAAATACTTTTCACCGTGTTAAAAATAAAAGGTAAATTATTAGTGCGGTGATTTTGTTTTCACTCTCTCCGTTTGGATGGTCGAGTTTTCACGAGGTGAAAATTTTAACTTTTTCACCATTTGTTGTTTAGATGGTCAAGATTAATATGGTGAAAAAATAAAATGAACATATTACTCTCATACTTCAAATGCACATAACTATATTGATTTTCATCACACAAGTGTCAATGGCATTAAAAAATATGCATTTACCTCAAACTAAAATTTGACATAATCACCCCCCCCCCCCACACACACACAACTAGTCATATTTGGCTATGCAAGACAAATAAGTAAAAAAATAGTACCAATTAAAAATAAAGTCCTTATTAAAAAAGAAAACGGTCCCAATTTTTAAAAAAAAATCCAACAATGAAAAAAAATTGTCATTTGTAAAAAAAACAATCACAATTAAAAAAAAGAGTCAACTATAAAAACAGTAGTCCACAATAAAAAAAAAGGTCTCAACAATGAAAAAACAGTCCCAATTAAAAGAAAAGTTTTCAACATTGAAAAAAAACAGTCTCAATTAAAAAAAAAAGTCCCAACTATGAAAAAAAAGTGTTCCAATTAAAAGAAATAAAAAAAAATAGTTCCCAACTATGAAACCGGCCCAATTAGTAATTAAATTCCGAACACATTACCATGCACCAAACAAATATTCAATTTTTTTATTTTTTTTTATTTTTTATTTTTTTTATGGGATTAGATATTCTCACACCCTCTATATGTTCCCCCACACCCTTTGAATAATAAATGACAATTGTGCCTTTAAATTTATAAAATCTAAATGTCCAATTTTTTCACCTCCAACTAAACTAAATACATTTGATAAAAACAAAAAAAATATATTTTCAATAAAAAAATTGTTTTTTATAAGTAATAATAAAAGAAACTGTTTATAAAACGTAAAATCTTATCTATTTGTTTTTATTAAAAACTGTATATAAAACGTAAAATTTATTTTACTTAAGAAACTCTTTTCTTAAAAAGTGTTTTATTTTTTATTTACATATTTTATTTTTGGTTAAAAACTGTTTTTTTTGTACTATATTATAAATAATCTTTTTACTATTTTGAAAAAATATTGTCTGCTGCAACGGTATGTATAGGCGGTCCGACCACCTATACATATCACTGGCGTATAGCATTTTTGTCTAATATGTTGGTCCGCGCCAACGGTATGTATAAGTGATCGAACTGCCTATACATACCGCTGACGCGGACCATTTTTTTATATAGTAAAAAGATTATTTTTAAAATAGAAAAAAAAAACTGTTTTAACTGAAAAAATAAATAGCGAAACAATTTTTTTAAATAAATAAAAGAAAGTGTTTTTAACTAGAAATGATAAAAAGAATGTTCAATTTTAAAAATAAATAACGAAACAGTTTTTTTATCAACGTCCATTTAAATAAAAAATAATATGTTTTTTTATAAATAACATAATGTTTTTTAAATGAAAAAATAGCTTTTATAAATTTTATATTTTCAGAATATTAAAATTTTAATTTCCTAGAATATTAGAATTTTTATTTTCAAAACATTATGTTTTATTTTTTTCATAATATTACTTTTTTTTAAGTAATAGATTTTTGGGCAAAAGATTATATTTGCTCAAATCATATATGTATACAGGGTCTTTTGATCTTTTAGTATTTAAATATTGAAAAGAGTGTGGGGAAAGACATAGAGTAGGAATAGCTATTCTATTATTTATTTATGTTTAAAAATTTAATTATTTAAATTATTTAATTTTTTTTATTTTTTTAAATTATTAAAATTTTTTAAAATAAAAAATGAAATTTAGAAAAAAAAATATTTTTTTTAAATAAATATTTGATGATCGTATTAATTGAGAGGGAGAAATGAATGTGTGATAGTTGTAAGTGGAAATAAGAAAGGTTACTTTGGTAATAAGATAAATTTCATTGTTTTCACATGTTAAATTATTCACTTTACACATTGTTTAAAATGGTTAAAGTTTCACCTCACTTTTCACCATATTCATTTTATTTCACCGTGTTAAATGCCCAACCAAACACATATTTTACGTAGGTGGATTATATTCTAACGCGGTAAAAAATATTTCACCACGAACCAAACGGACCCTTAACATCAATTTCTCCACCATAGCTTTACAATCATAGGATTTAAGTACGGTAGAAATTGGAGGAACCCCCAAATATTTCACAAGAAAACTTCCCACCCTTATATCAATTAGATTTAAGAGCCTTAACTTCTCCTCCTCTCCAATCCTAGAAAATAAAACTTCACATTTTTCGTTATTTTCACCTAATCCATATAGGCTTTTTAATTCATTTAGAACTATATCAATCAGCCTTAACGATATATCACATGCTATTGACATTATAAACACCTCATTTGCAAAGTTTAGACTGGCGCAATTACGATGAAAAGAGAATTCATCTTTATTAACCTGATTAATAATTAACTAAGAAAAGGCTTCCATAACCAAACAAACAAATAAGGGAATAGATGATCCACCTATCGTAAACCATTTGTAACTTTAAAAACCCCTTTTTCACCACCATTTACACTAACAGAAAAACTACCAGTGCTAGCACATTCCATAATCCAGTTAACTACTCTGTTAGGAAACTCCATAGCAATCATAAGTTCTTTCATAAATTTATAATTCCCAAAATTATAATCTTTAATAAGATCAATCCTTGAAGCAAATATAGGAAACCCACCATTCCTGTGATATCCTCTCATAATCTCCTGCATTAACAACACATTATCATAAATAATTCTCCCTTTAACAAAAGTAGATTGTCTATTGTTCACTAATTTAGGAATAATGTATCCAAGTCTCTTCACAATCAGTTTGGTAATTATTTTGTAGGTAGTGTTATAATAAGAAATAGGCATTAAATCTCTCATGGTAGTAGGGTTAGAAATTTTGGGAATAAGGCTATGACAATGCTATTCCATTCTTTTAACAATTTTCGAGAACAAAAAAAAACTGATAGCTTCAATAATATCTTCACCCACAATCTCCTAATTCTTTTGGAAAAACCCAGTGTTATACCCATTAGGACAAGATGCTTTATTAGGATTAATGTCAAACAAAGTATCATTTATTTTTTCACTAGTAACCTCCTCCAAAAGTTTAATCTATTGATCCCTAGAAAGCCATCTCTGCCTGATCCTCCTAAGGAAATGAAAATCAATATTACTATTATTACTCTCAGAACCAACCAACTTAGAGAAAAATCTCATAGCTTCCTCATGAATAGTAGTCTGACCAATCAACTCATTCTCCTCTTCATCTTTAATAGCAAGGGTTTTATTACTATGAGTGTGTGTTTTGATTTTTTATGGAAAAAACGAGTATTTTTTATCACCAAGCTCAATCCATTGAATTCTGACTTTTTTCTTATAAAATTCCTCCTCCATATTCCTAATCTTTAATTATTCGAATTGATAAATATTTTTGTCTTGAAGAAGTTCAGCATCACCATTAATATTAATAAGCCTTTTTTGAATTCTTTTAAACTCAACTTTTTCAGCATTCACTCTAAAGGACTTGTTTGAATACCACTCCGTTTGAAGATTTCGAAACTCCTTCTTCAAAAACTTTAGCCTTTTAGCCATAGAAAATGTAATATGCCGATCAATATGAATATCCCATCCCTTTCTAAGAATATCTTGAAAATATTTATCCTTCATCCAAAAGTTAAAAAAACTTAGAAAGGCCTATTAACTTTCTATTTTTCCAAATGGATGGACATAACCAAGGGAGAGTGATCAGAGATACCTTGTAAATCAAATGAATGGACATAACCATGGGAAAGCGAGCAAAGATACTTGGTAAATCAGCATGAACATCACATTCCATAAAATTCAGAAGTCACGTCTGATTATGTAAAATTCTATCAATTCTTCTTTGAACATTTTCATCTCCTTCTTTGTCAATGCTCTAAGTAAACTAAACACCTTTAATGGGGAAATCATCAACATAAATGTTTTCAATACACTTATTAAAATCTCCAGTTTCATCCTAATCAACTCAAGCCCTCCAACTCTTTCATCAGACCTTCTGACCACATTGAAATCCCCTCCAATAATCCAAGGCTCATTTTTGCAGTATTTATCCAATCTTTCAAGATATCTCCACAATTTAAATCTACCATCCCTATCATTTACCCAATAAACTCCAATAAACTAAAACATTCTATCGCTATCCTTGTAATTGATTTGAGTCATCAAAGCCCATGGAACTCAATTCCTCAACTTCAAATACCTCTATGTTCCTAGCCAACCATACTCTACTGGTCCCAATATTTGGAGTATTATGATTAGTTCCCATTAATTAAAACACCCTTCTATAATAGTATAAATATTATTGCTTTTAAGTTTTACTTATACTAGAAACAATATTAATATCATTATCTTTAATATACTGGCTTGCCTTTCTTTGTTTATAAGGGGCATTACATCCCCTAATGTTCCATATGATGAGCTTGATCATTATTTAACTTTATTATTACCTCTTCCTCCTCCCTTCTTAGCCTTGTTTACTAGGTTGATCTCTTTATGCTTCCCTTGATTACAGATTTGACCATTCTTGTGAACATCCATGCCACTTTCAGTACATTCATTCTTTTCCTTTTTAGTATCAAATTATGATATTCCAGATTCATCCTCATGAAGCACATCAAAATTATTTTCCATTATAAACACTTATTTAACTGGATAAAGCTGCTTGAAGCCATTTTAATTATCTTAATTTCATTAACCACCTCATTAGTCTCTTTGTTGTTGTCACTTAGACCTTCTATATGATTTAATTCATCTCCAATATCTTCAATGTCTATATTATTAACTTGCACATCCATAGTTTTCCCCTCAATAACAGTTATAGTACTTGCTTCCTCAATTCCCTTTATATTCACTGAAGCTTCAACCTTCCTCTATATGTGATTAATTTTCTTCACCAATTTACAGTCTTTTTTATGGCAGAAAACATAACATACATTGCATTTAATGGGAATCCATTGATAATCAATAAAATTCCTAATCATAGTACCATCATGATCATATGTCAAACTCTCATTTTTTGTTGTCCTTCTCTCAGTGAACAACGGCTTGCTAAAAATACTAGTAATTTTAGACACCACATTCTAGGACCCCTAAGACTCTCCTTAGGTCCCTAGAACTTCCCCATTTACCATAGAACCATAAGTCATACTCTGTGTGCCGATCTAGAGGTCATCGGGAGCTTTTGGGCCCCATTTAACTGTGGTCAACTTCCTCATCAGAGCGAAAGTTCAATGAATCTTTGAAAGGATCTGAATCCTCTTTGCAACGGTCTGCCCCGTGCGTAAATCGGCCTTATGATTTAGAAAAATTGTTTATTTTACAATCGAAAATCGATCTTGAGGCCATCGGGCGCTCGTGGGCCCCGTTATGACACCAATTAACTTCCTAGACCGATCCAAATCTCAATGAATCATTCAAGGGCTCTGAATCCACTTTTCATTAGTCCCCATGCACGATTCAAACTAACCGTAGGGATGAACAATTCATTTTTCCCCAAAAACTGATCTGGACACTATCAAGCACTCCCGAACTCCGTTTGACTCTCCTCAACTCATCCGCTCGATCGAGACTGAATGAATCCTTAAAGGGAACTAAATACCCTTTGTAATGATCTTCCCCATGTGAGATTAGCCTTACGGTATAGTCGAATGACTCGTTTTACTCTGAAGGGTCACCGTGTGCTTTCGGGCCCCGTTTGACCAAGGCCAACTCTCTGAACTGAATGAGGATAAATTATGTGAACCGAACCGAACCAAAGGTCTCTGAATACCCTTTCTAACGGTCTGTTCCATGTGCAAATCAACCTTACGATTGAGACGAATGACCTATTTCCCTCCAAGAATCTCCTATCTGACCAAAGTCAACTCCCGAACATGAGAGCGACCCATGGATTCTTAAAAGGCGCTGAATAACCTTTCTAACAATATGGCCCGTGTGCAATTTGGACTTATGGATTGCGTTTTATGACCATTTTTTTGAGATATCTGCATGAGGTTGTCGAATGGCAAACCCATTTTCTTGCCTATCGTCAGTGTTTCTACTGATGCCTGCTGATAGGCAGGACAAGGACGATTGCCCCCCCCCCCCCCCCCCCCTTGACCCTATATAAGGAGAGCATGAGCTCACTTTAAAAGGCACCCCAAAAACATCCCTCTTAGTGATCTCAATAATGTCTTCTCAAAGTCAATGTGATTTCTCCATTGAAATCTTTCATTCACATTCCATTTACATCCCTTCCACACCCAATTTAGCTAAATCATTTCACTCTCGTCTTACAACCTCCATTTACTTATGAGGGAAGCCTTTACAAAAATCAAGATCAATCTTCAAGTGTCCAAACATTCTTCTCTCGTTTTAATTTCCTTATTTTAGAATTACTTATCTAATCTTTACTTTAGTATCTCATCCTTATTAGTCCATACATATTAATAATCCCACCTTTTTACTAGTAGTATTGCACATAACATATTTTCTATAAAAAAACACAAAAATAAGAAAAATAGGGTTTTACTCATAAAATCCCAACGGGATTCCTCATCACATTTTCTCAAATCAAAATATCCTTCACATACACATCTAGATAAAATTCCAGGTTGGATCTATGAGATAAACCCCACCCTCATACTGCATGTGAACTACGTGGACTTTGATGTCTTTTTTCGCTACGTAGGTGTCTTGGGTCAAAAATCAAGACTCGAGTCCTCCTTGCATATTTTTATTCATATATCATTCGTATATATTGTATTTGTGATTCTTATTTTCACTTTATCTAACACATATTGTCGTTTCACCATGACGATCGATATCCCAAAAATCTAACACATTATGTTATTAATTGTTATTTTATGAACACTCCAACGGATGATCAAACTCCACTTTTATCCATGACATGAGTTGAGAAACTTCATTCTCCATTTATAAATACACACGCACACACTTTACAGAGTTTTTAAGGAGATTAATAACACATACCCGTGAGAGATCGAAAGGGCGGGATGGGTGCCTAACACCTTCCAATTCAATAACTTAGCCCCCGAACCTTTGAACTAATTAGTTTCGCAAGCATCAGTTTGTATGTGATGTCATTCGCTCGAGGTGGCAACATTTCATTTTCCTGTGTGAAAAATAGGTTGGCGACTCTATCTCTTTACATCACCCCACATCGACGACAACTGAAGTTCTCCTCCAAGAAAGGGCGCGAGACCTTTTTCTTCCCTCCCTCCAACTATGCGATCAAGGGCGAAGCCCCCAAGGAGGGAAAGGGGTGGAAACGAAGGGATGGACACAATGGAGACTATGCAGGGCACTACTTATCATAAGAGGGATATAGTTGGTTTGTATGGGTGTTATTATTTTCTACATGTCTGCATATACACCTATCTATATGTACCCTTTCTCCTCTATTTATTTCTTGTATATATTTATCTTATGCTTATATCACCTGTCACTCACTCACCTTTCACCATTACTCACTTGTAAATATCTTCTATGCACACTTCACATCGGTTACACTTATACGTAGGATCAATTATATCCACATGTTTCACATACCACTTAAAATATCCATGCTTAGGCGTCACTAGCACACACCTCCACTTAACACTCACATATATATCCATGCTCACTTGGACTTATAACACACAACTTAGAGTATCCATGCTTAGGTTCACTACTACACATTCACTTGTAGATATCCACACTCACACGCATCCATGCTTTGTATAATCTTCATGCTCCATGATAGATTTATTTTTAAACTTGTACATTCTCCCCTATTAGTATACTCCTCATCATAAAAAAGACTCTCTCCATAATATACTAATAAAAAATCACCCATTTTTTACACTACATCACCAAAAATATGGCTATTGATCTCTCCTGTACTGGGGTCACTTTGTGATGGGTGCGGGTTCGGCAGGTCGCAGTGACCCTAAGAAATTTGACTCTCACCTTCCATTTTCCTAGTACCTTCAATGTATATTGAACGGTTTCCCCTGCATCTTACCTCTTGACCAAACTCATGATGGGAGGTATATAATAGGGAACTCGTTCACGTATGTCGAGTATAGCGAATTTTCTCTCACACGTATTGTCCCCAAAAGGTATATAGTGAGGCAATTCATGTACACTCAGGTAATCAAATGGCTTGTCCACACGTACCGATTTCCCTCAAAAGCAAGGAGTATATATATCGTAGCAGTCATGCCAAGGGGAACCTTTCCCCTAACCTAAAAACTGCATAAAACTCATATAGGCGTTAGACCTAGGGCACTCATATTTAGTTTTCCAGTTACTACACGAGACTCTGTCGAACTACCGGGCCCGCATGGTGCCCAAAATTTTGTATGATTTCATTTTTTTTCAAAACAAGACCCTATCCATAAGCCTGCAAACAAGTCAAACCCTATCTTACCTATTTTTCATACCAAAATTTTCCTAAGCTCGGGTCCTGTCTGGATTTTTTTTTGCATTTAGGAGAACATTGTATTACAAGTGAATACATAAACATAATAATAATAATAATAATAATAATAATAATAATAATAATAATCAGTCTTAGAATCTTCTTTCATTTTTCCCTCCTCTTTACCAAAAATACAAAAAATATTTATCCTCGTTTTTACCAAAAGTGTCAAAAATATTTTCTCCTTTTCATCAAAATACCAAAAAACAAAATTCCTCCTTTTACCAAAAAATGTCAAAAACATTTTCCATTTTCTTCAACAAAAAAAATTCTTGTTTTTTATTTTTCAAAAATAAATTCGAATCCTTTTCCTTCTCAGGTCGATTGCATACCTGATTCTTGGTCTGGCTCCTTATTGGCTTCAGTCTTTCGTCAAACCGCCTTGAAGATCCGTCAATTCCCCTGTAACTTCATCCAAGTCTGAAATCCAACTTAACCAGTCCACCATGGAGAATACCGATAAAGCACCGAATGTACAACCTGGTCCGATGGCAATCCTAGTCCAACTCAGTGACAACATTAACAACCTCCAAACTAAAGTTCATGAGATGCAGCGAAATCAAATCCCAGTTCCTAAAGAACCCAAGGTTCTCTTTCCTCGTTCCATAGGTCCACCTGCTCCTGAGCCTATTTTGGTCCCGGAATAATATCAACATGCTCCACGTGCCCTCCCTACCAATAGGCCATCGCCATCTCAGCTCCCTATGACAAACCTTGCCCACCCAAGGGCTAACCTTCCAGTACTCATTGATCCCAAGGAGGAAGAACTGAAGAAGGTTAAGGAAGACCTGAAGCTATTGCTAAAGAAGTTTGATGAAGTTAAGATATCCGAGAACTACATGGATACAATCACATGTCTCCTTACCCTAAAGATAGATTGTTAGGGAAATTCAAGATACTAACCATCGAGAAGTTTCAAGGGAAATGGGCCCCCAATTGTTCACTTTCACAGCTATCACCAAGCCCTAACTTCCCTTGGTGCCTCTGAAGAGATAATGGCCTAGATGTTTCATCAAACTATAAAGGACAACACTCTCCGTTGGTTTTTATCCCTCGAGGACTCCAGAATTTGTAATTAGTAGAATGTTTCCTGGGAATTCATGTCATAGTAAACTAGAGGTTACGTATCGTGATTTAGATCTTCTCAAGCAAAACCCTGGAGAAACTATCAGCAACTTCACAGCAAGGTAAAGAGAGAAAGTTGCCACCATAACCAACTTCCCATCCGAAAAAGAATAACTCGGCATAATGAAGAAAAATTTCTTGCCCCATATGAGAGAAACTATGGGAGTTTAGTATTACCCACACTTCTGAGCCCTTGGGGAAGCAGGTGTGGAGATTAAAGAAAATGTTACCAAGACAGAAGTCGAGCCTTAAAAAGTGATCGAACTATTCACTCCCAAAAAGTATTAGAATCCTAATCAGTGCCATAGTCTCAATCATCAATAATATCTCCTGGCCTATTACTTCTTGGGCACTAGAAAGTAGCCCTAATCCTGCCTGAAAAGAATACACCAAGCTCCATGCTCCCATTTCTAAAGTATACCAAGCCTTGTTGAGCAGAAACCTCATCAAACCTTTGTACCCTCGTCCATTACCAAACCCACTTCCTAAAAACTTCAAAACTGATGTGCGTTGTGATTTCCACCAGTTTGTCGTCCATAATACTAATTAGTCCTTCAATATTCGAAATGTAATCGAGAGTCTAATTTACAGAGGTATCATCTTCCCACCATCCAATCCTAAACCCAACACCACTCACAACCCCTTTCAAACCCATACCAATGTCATCTTCCTAGAAAATAACTTGTATTTTTACCCATCTACCAAAATTATTCCTAGTAAAGCACCCATCATACTGATATTTTTAACTAAACCACTCAAAGTTTGCCCCTATTTTATCCTATACCCTACATACTTCACCGATCGAGCTCGGTCACACATCATGATGGCTTGTATTGCCATTAGTACCTAATCAGAAGGAAGAGATATGGATCTGTCAACTCTTTTGAACCAGTTCCTAGATTTCGAGCTGAAATTGCCCTCTGAAATGATCATCGAATGTCATAAGTCCAGTATCCTATTCATGGAAGCCCGAAAGTAAGCTCGGGAGTCAGATAATTGGGTGGTACCCATTGATGAAATCATCTTGGACGATGTAGTACAAATTATGGTAGACATGTTTCGATAGACTAGTGAAGTCTGTAGCATTTCCGTTCTACTCACCGCTTTGAAGCTGCAAGGGCGGTTGGTCCCTTAACTCTCACACCTCCCTGTTGAGTGGGAGGATGTATATGAAGAAGCCATTAAGGTCCTGGAATGCATCGACTTCTCTTGGTAGGAAGACATCATTTCCACCTAATGGGGGGACAAATTTGACAGTGCTGATGATGAACCGAGTTAGGAAAATATCAGTCTAATAATCAGTAAGTGCGAGATAATGTCTTTTTAGGGCATGTTGGGAAAAATTGATAAAGTAACCGTGTAGCCATAAATTGATGAAGAAACTGGTTTCTTATTCTTCCTCTCCTTCATAAACCATATGACCAGATCAGGGAGGCACTACAAAGATCTAAATCCTCAGCCATCAAGAATAGACAAGGGAAAGGAAGTTGTCAAAGAACTTACCATACTAGAGATGACCATCGAAGAAAGCAAGTTCCTATAATAACTCAAGAAAACTCAAGTGAATATTAACTTATGGGGACTCTTTATATCTTTCCAATTACACCAAAATGCTCTAATAGAGTTGCTCACTTGACCCATAGTTGTTCCTTCCACCACTGCAAAAGAAGTTGTGAACCACATTGGATCCTTGAACACCACTAAACTCCTGTCCTTTTTCAAAGAAGAAATTTTAAAGATCGTCCCAGATCATAACTATGCCCTCAACATCTCCGTTGAAGTGATGGGGAAGAAAGTTCTGCTCTCATTCATCAATAATGGATCCTCCCTCAATGTTTGCCCACTAAAAATCTTTAATTGCTTGGGTTTGAAAGTAAGTGACCTAACTTCTACTTCTGCCATAGTGTGTGCCAATGGCAACCCCCTCGAGAGGTGATGTGATCTATAACACTAACAATAGGGATGGCCCTATCATTCTCATTACTGAGTTACAAGTTATTGACAAACTCGTATGCTTCAATTTGTTGCTTAGTCGACCATGGCTTCATATCATTCAAGGTGTATCCTTCTCCCTTCATCATAAATTTAAATTCTTCACCAAGGGGCAAGTCATTACCTAGGAGATGATGATAGTACTGAAAATTCAAGAACTAGCACTCTAGTAGAAGAAATACAATATGGGATGAATGAAATACTTCTCTCTGGCTTTAGGGTTAATCTATTTCCCCTTCTAGCAGGGGATGATTTCAAACACCGAGTTTATCTAGAGCATAACCCTCATGATAATGTCAACGTGATATATATGTTATAGGATATGCCATTTATGCTCGGATTAGGGCTGGGGAGAGGTCAACAAGGGATTCTGGAACACATAGTCCTAGAAAAGGCCTTTCCATCGTGTGGTGTAGGATATCATCCTTCCCCAGAAGAACTCAGAATGCTCCGCCAACCACGGTTGAAGATAACTTTAGAAGATACTAAGACTGTTTTGAGCGAGATTCGTCAAAGAGGGTGAATACTTCCCCTTTTGTGGCTTTCTTGAATCATGGTATGATTACATAAATAAGAAGATGAAGCCATGGATGAAAATTTTCTTTCAAGATAACTACTTTTGGGCTGAAGACTACCATCATTAAGTGCAACCTCTCACTCAAAAATCCATAGCCATTACCGAGGTCTCCAATGGAAGTGAATCCCAAGACTCGTTAAATCTACAGACACTGGGGTTGATACTTTGCATGATCCATTCAGGCACTACATCATCAAACCCGTCCACTATAATCAATACCACTAATATAACTCTCTTTAACTGAAATGCTATACCAGTCCCACCTACTGAGATGCAACAAAACCCATTTGTTTACCCCCTCTCTTCATTTATTGTTATTCCTCCTTTATCTGATAACAATGTAATCAATGCCTCTCTTGATTAGGTTATCAATGCTATTTATCCTGACAGTGAAATAAATGAAGATTTTGAGTATCTTGCTATCCCTGACATTAGTTTTTTTTATTCGAAACAAACTCTTGATGATGATGATTCTGCAAATGAATAATTCTAAACGGATCTTAATAAGGTTAATAACAAACAACAAAATTGCGTTCAAATTAATAAGGATGAAACTATTATTGCCAACAATGCGAGATTAAGATATGGTCCGCCCTTGACGATCATGAGCACATGGAATTCAAAGAGATGCTAAAGGAATTTATGGACATCTTTGCATGGTCCTATAATGATATGCCCGACATTGATCCCGAAATTGCTCAGCATAAGATTCTAACTCTCCCAGAATGCAAATGGGTCAAATCAAAATTACGACAGCTTCGCATCAAATGGTCACTCAAAGTCAAGGAAACGGTAATCAAGAAGTTGAACGTAGGATTCATCTGGGTATCGAATATCCCACATGCGTCATCTATCGGGACTTGAAGAAGATATCCCCAAAGGATGAGTACCCACTACCCAACATCGATATGATTGTGGAAAACATGCCCAGTTACACTCTCAAGTCATTCGTCGATGGTTTCTCCGAATAGAACCGGATAAATATGCACCCTGACCATCAAGAAAAAAAATGCTTCCATCACTGCGTGCAGAACATTTTGTTACACGATAATGCCATTCGGGATCAAGAACGCAGGGGCTACCTACCAAAGGGTTTCCACAACCATCTTGCATGATTTGATACGTAAGGAGGTCGAAGTCTATGTAGACGACATGATTATAAAATTTAAGACTCAAAAAGGTCACGTTCCTACCCTTCGAAAGTTCTTCGAATGACTCCGGTGATACCATGTGCGATTAAATCAACATAAATGTGTTTTTGGTGTCACCAAAGGAAATATTTTGGGATTCATAGTTAGCGAGAAGGGAATCGAGGCTAGACCTACCAAAATGAAATCCATACTTGAAATGCCATTGCCCCTAATGGAGAAGGAAGTATGTGGATTCTTGGAAAAATTACAATATATCAACCGGTTCATCAGCCAACTGACTTCCATTTATCAACCCATATCCAAACTCCTTCGAAAGGATTATACCAAAATCTGGAATGAGGCCTGTCATGAAGCCTTCGACAGAATCAAGCTATACCTTACCTGACCTTCGGTATTCATGACACCGTAGCCTGGTCTCCCACTACTCCTATACTTGATCATAACAGATACCACAATGGACGAGTTGGTAGCCCAATATATCAAAGAAAACTCAAAAGAAAGGTCCATTTACTATGCTAGTCAAAAGTTGGCCGAGTACAAGTTTAACTACACCGCCTTAGAGAAAGCATATGTCGCCTTGGTTTGGGTCACGCAAAAGTTATGACACTACATGCTCACTTTTCCTAGCAGACTTGTGTCCGGAATGGAACCCATCAAATACTTTCTTAAGAAACCCGCATTGTCTTACCGAATGGCATGATGGTAGATGCTGCTATCTGAGTTCGATATCGCATATGTTAAGCAGAAATCCATGAAAGAGAGATCCAGCTTCGATTACCTTCTTGACTACCCCACGGAAGAGGTTGATGTTTGGGTCTCTGAATTCCTGAGTGAAGATATTATTTGTACTTCTCAGGAGGACCTCTTATAGAAAATGTTCTTTGATGGCGTTACCAACAAAAGGGGATACGATATTGGGATATTCCTAATCACCCCTGATGACTCTCGCAGTCCCATTGCCATTAAATTAGATTTTCCCAGCACCAAAAATATGACCAAATACGAAGTGTGCACTGTTGGCCTCAAAGTCTCCCTCAATAAAGGTAGCAAGCACCTAGATGTCTACGGGGACTCTTCGCTCATCATCGGTCAAACCCTTAGAAGTGGGAAAGTCAAAGACAAAAAGATCTTACGCTTCCACGCCCACCTAGAAGAGATGGCCTCCCAGTTCCAAGATATCAACTTCTATTACTTTCCTTGAGCAAAGAAAATTTTAGCATATTCCCTTGCTACCTTAGCCTCCATGGTTGACATGCCCAAAGGAATAATGATGGCCCCCTTCCTAGTCCAAAAATAAACTATGCCAACCCACTTCTACCATATTGAGATCGTCACAGAGGAAGATTCTGATATGGTCAGGTTATGGTACAACGAAATTTAGCGCCTCCTCAAGCACGGTAGGTATCCTCCAGATGCCAATAATAAAGACCATGCGACCCTCTGCAAACTAGCTAGCCAGTACATCATTTGTGATAAAACACTATTAAAGGGAAACTTCGATGGAACCCATTTGCACTACATCGCAGGGGATGACATTGAAAAAATGATGAAGAAGATCCACAACGGGGAACGCAGACCCCACATGAATGGTTATATGCTTGCAAAGAATATTATCCATTATGGGTATTAGTAAACCACCATAGTTAAAGATTAAACTACCTACGTCCGTAGATGCCTCAAATGCCAGCAGTTTGCTAATATCCAACACTTACCTCCTCTGAAATATTATAACATGACTTCTACCTGGCCGTTGTCCACCTAGGGCATTGACATGGGAAATTCACACCCAAAACATCCAATGGGCATGAGTTCATCTTGATTTCCTTTAATTACTTCACCAAATGGGTCAAATCTGAGTCATATGCAGTACTGAGTGCTAAAAAGGTAGCCAAATTTATCCGAAGGAACATCATCTGTTGATACGGGGTCCCTCAGAAGTTAAAATCAGACAATGGGTTACAATTTAAAGCTAAGTTCATGGAACTGGACGATAAGTATGGGATTCATAAACACAAATCTTATCCCTATCGACCTCAAACCAACGGAGCGGTTGAAGCTGCCAGTAAAAACCTCAAATCCATCATCAGCAAAATGATCGAGAGTTATCGATATTGAGCTGATCGGATCCCTTATGCCTTCTAGGGCTATCTTACTTTAGTCATGACATATACTGGGGCTGCCCCTTACTTTTTAGTATACGATATACAAGCAATCCTACCCATTGAGATGGAAATACCTTCACTGAGCATCATGTTTGAAAGAAAAATGAGGAAGATTGATATTAGATCCGTTTTGATGAATTATCACTCTTGGATGAAAATAGGCTTAAGGCTCCATACCACATACACAGATAGCATCGCCGGATAGTGCGATCATTCAACAGAAGAATCAAGGACCTCGGTGTCCGAAAAGGAGACTTGGCCCTCAAAGAAGTCATAGAATCCTCCTGGGACCCTAGAAGGAATTTCAAGCCAAAATGAAGTGCCCTTACATCATGAAAAAGATCTTGTCAGGCGTCGCCACTATGCTCACTTACCTCGATGGAGAAGAAATGGCAATTGTCTGAGGAAGTTCTACCCTTCGTCCAAAATCTCGGCACACTACAACTCCTCTCATCCCCTTTCTATTCTAAAAAAATTCTTCATTTCCCTCTACCCGGAACTATTTAGGGCCTGATCCTTTAAAAAAACATTCAAACTGAAGCTTAGAAAATTTTCTAAATCCCCAGAGGTACGTAGGCATCCCATACGCTTTACATGAGCACAATCCCCTTTTTTTCATAAAATGCTGTCAGTTTCTTACCTCCAAGAATAACAGTTCATTTTATCATTTACTTGAACAAAAGGATTATGTATGTCTTAGCGATTGATATAGACAATTCAAATGCAAACCCCATCAAGAGGCACAACAATATAATTAATTTTTTTATTCCAAATGGAAAAATTCAGTATACTTACACGAAATATCAACGTAAGGAGTCAAAATAACCACCCTCCGCTTACCAAATTATCCTTAAAACAAGCCTATGCTAACCTTCCCCTAAATTATTCCCAAAACAAACCAACAACATTAAACCACATCCCAGTCACAAATGTTTCACAAGAAATGAACACTAGTTTCACAAAGACCCTATCCGGAGCTACCGAAAAACCCAGCCCCATCATCATTTGCTCCTTGAGGCCCCTAAACTTCCCCTGCCTAATTGGTATTTCGAAGGTTCTCCATAGAACGATATGCCTTGACCAGACTAGAGTAACCCACTACTCCCCCTCCATAGTGTCAAAACGGACAAACTATCTTTGGTCGATCTTCTGCCAAGATCTTTGCCACCACCTGCTTCCAGAGCCATTTCAGATAGTCTCCAGACACATGCAAAACCCTACCTACGGATTAAAATGGACGGGGTGACATTTAATGATTCTCCCACAAAGAACCTAACTTTATGCGCATGGATTCAGTTAAGTATTCCACATGAAAAAAGTTTAGTGTCTAAGGAGGCACGATCTTCTCCCATCCGACTTGGCGCATAAGCCGATAGAGGAAATAGAATAAGGTTTGCCGAAGGCTAACTAACCGAACATACCGGTATTCTCCCAGTTCTAAAATTGGCTGCAATTTTCCCCACTAGGGAACCAACTAGCGCAAGCATCGAGCTCCATACTCCACGAACCAATTTACCTAGTTCTGTATGGATGGAACAAAACTAATGGTATATTGAGTAAATAAATTCGACACAATTGCCAAGAAATATTTAGAGGGTACTGCCAAATGGAATCTCTTAACTAGCCAAATAAACAACACAATTAGTCTTCCTCTATGAAAGAAAAAGTGGCCTTCCCGCCAAGAATATTGACCATTCAGGGTCGCCACCAGTATCACCATCGTAGGATTGCAATTATATGCCATCCACACTATAATGGCAGCCAGTTGAGGGTCCACCATTAGGTCACCTATCACCAGGAACAACCTTGAAGTTAGGCCCAGGGCAACAACTCTGACATGGCTAACATCATTGAAATCCCTGAAACACACAAAATACATGACAGCTAGAAGAGAGATCATTCCCCCAGTGACCAACAGGCGAGATATCGAAGGGGAGATGCGGAGAAATTATGCTAACAGCTCCTGAGGAGACCGAGGTAATTCAGGCATAGCCGCCGCCATGCTGGGAATAATCCTCAACATGGCTAAAAACTCCTTGTAGGTTGGACATACATCATCCAAACCAAAGCAAAAATGTGATCCTAAGGGTACCAGAATTGCGCTACCGCAACCAACATGTTCCAATCGATAGTCCAGTTGCGCCATAAGGAGACTCATGGAAAATTGAAGGCTTCGTAGTCTACATTATAAAGACACATGGATTCTAAACTCTTGAGGTATGAAGAGAATTCCACACTCATCGAAAGGGACATTTAGGATACAATTAGGTTAAAAGCAAGAATTAAGAGAGAAGATAAAATGAAAATGGATGAAAAACTACACCCCCCTTATCCCTTTTTATACACGAATACCTTGGCTAAAAATAAGAAACCTAAAGGGACCGAAATAGAACCTACCCTACCAAGTATTTGAGGCTGCAAGAAAGTGCAATATAATCCTTAGGGTGATTTGACTGGACCCATATGCCGATAGGCAGGACAAGGGTTATGCCAATCAGTAACCCCTTATTTTAGAAAACTTTTATCTTTCCCTTTTTGTCAAAATCAAAAACTCAAAAAAATAAATCCTTATTTTAAGATCCTCAAGTTATTTTCCTCTAAGATTATCCATTTTAAGCCTTTTGCTTGAATTATTTTATCTTTGTATAAAATAGATATCCTATCAGTTTTATAGTCTCAACAGCAAATTAATAATACATATAGAATAAGTCATTAAAGCAAGAATGAATTATAGAAATTTGATTCATATATATTTCCATTTGTATAATTACATTCTTTTCAGGTGGAAGAAAAAACAAGAAAATAAAAAGCAACAAGACTCAACTCGAACCCAATCCATCAATCTCTCTCAATCTCCAGACCCTTAATCCCTGCGGTGGATGCACTTCCCCCGGTGGCAAGTTGTAGAGCTTTTGATACCTAAGCCCGAACCTTTGTTTGAAGTAGTAAGAGGAACCAGACAAGAAGGAACAAGAATTGAGTCCTTAATATAGGCAGTCGCCGAAACCACCTAGTCCCTGATGCCCTTCAGCCAAGTAGTCGGCACCCGAACATGCTGGAAGAAAAACCGCAAAATCAAATCCAAATCAGTCAGTAAAAATCAAAATCAAGAATATAAAGGAGACAAGACGAGAAAAAAGAAGTATACCTCAAGTTGAAGGGCATCCTCTTTCAAGACCATCAATCTCGGACTCACCGCATTAGGGAGGTGTGGCAGGCTCAGTGATCCCCCTATAGACAACCAAAAATTATTTGAGGGCGGAGTGACTTGGATGAGAGGAGCCTCCTCTATCGCTATAGTCACCACCGATGTGCCACCTATACTGTGAGCAGATCCCATAGGCCTACTCATACCCCTGCCTGAAGCTATAGGAGGCGAAAGCATGTTCACCACATCATAAATGCATGATAGCATCAACTATCTCGTCACGAAATTGATGTAGTCATAAGTCACAAGCAGATCAATGTAGGGAGAATAAGCCTCGCCAAGAATCACCATCATCATGGCCTCATTTGACATCTCCCTCACCTGCCTCATGTACATCGGAGGCACCGCCGGTGGGACCACCACCTCATAGTACACAATCTTATGTACAACCCTCTATCCCAAGTACTAAGAGTATTCAAACTGATGTGCCATCAACCGTCGCATCTGTGCATGCATGCCTATCACCCTCGTGTACTGAGGAGTTGTCCCTTAGGATAGAAGGTCACCTGTAAGCTCCGTAAAAGATATTAGTATTCGTCCAAAGAAAGAAAATACAAAAATAGAATTCAAAAGAAGTAAAAAATGATTAACCTGGGCACTGGTCAAAGTGTTCAGGTCCTGTTGTACTTCCCCTAGAGACAAAGAATTGTTCGATCCCCTATCAGACTTTCATCACTAGTACATCCGACAGATTTCTACCAAGTCCTTATCTTTCAAGGCTATCAACTTGGCATTGAGCCCTATCACCTCATAGAACCACGTTTGTAGAAAAGACAAAAGTTAGTAACCAGAATAAACCAAAAATAAATGCAATAAAATACAAGAATTACCTCCAACAAGTATGTGGTCCCTGTAAAGGTTTACCGGTAGTGTCGGCTTAATTTTTCTAGAGAAGAATAAGGGGTTCCGAAGGTCAGTCTCCGCCATTCATAGAGCGGAACATCGGCGAAGATCCTAAAAAAAGGCAAGAACCAGAGATGGATGACATCGCCACCAAGAAACTACCCAACAGAAGCAAGATAAATAATCGAGCCATCTACCTCACCTAACTCCCATCCGTCTTTTCAATCCTTCGAATCAAAAGAACCTCCCTCAGAGAGTAAATGTGGATATAATCTCCATAAACTATCCTACCCACATCCTCTAAAGATGCATAAATCGCTTCCGGTGTCAACCTCATCGTATGGTCCACCTCAATATGCACACCCTCACAGTCTATCACCACCATCTGATGCATGTCAATGGGAGTCACGATAATCTGCCCAAAACCCAAGTTAATGGTGTGGGTAGTGACCCACCACTTCTCTCTTAATGCACATAAAACTGCAGTGGAATGCAATGTCTCATCCAAAGCCCGTGCCAAGAAGCCAAAGCCACCAGAAGTAACTAGTAAGCTCACCGTCACGGGAAGACTCTTCCATGCATCCTTCAACCCCGTTGCCCCTCTGGAATGCATGCTCAAAGGAGCATTGTCAGTCTGTCAAAACCAAAAAGAAAAGAAAAAAACCTTTGGTGAGCACAAGAAAACAAAAAAAAAAGAGAGAGAAAGAAAAAAAATGCCAAAGGTCACAATACTTACATAGACACTAGGGTTCCTCACCCTAGAATAACGGTGGTGTGAGGGCTCGTGCAGTAGAAAAAAATCCTTAACTACTGGCTCTAACAAGTCATAGGAATCTCATTGCCCAAAGAAAAGGGCACCCTAGCTCTCCACTCTAGGTCTGCCCAATCATCAATGCTACCATTAGAAGTCTTGAAAAAGGAAATACTTAGAAACATACTCTAGAGATAATAATTAGAAGAATCAGATAAAAAATATGTGAAAAATGAGGAGGGTTTGCCCCGTTTTTATAGGAGCCCAAACGGCATCCCGATCGTCAGACTCCTGCTAATACCGATCGGCACCCACTTTTTCCTCTGTCCATGGAATCCCAAGAGACTATGCCACTGGCCAAATGACAACCCCTAACATATGTCGGTCGGCATACCCCTTAAAATTGTCTACAAAAATGTCATAGATGCTAGAAAAATCCAAAAATTCTCCAAAAAAAATCCTAAAAATGCCATACAAGTATTAGAACATTTCTTCAGCAAGAAAACCATTTTAAGCCCCTACAATCCCCAGCCCAATTAATATCACATTTTTACCCCCATCATAAACCCTAAAACGCATGCCACAAAATGGTGCGTCGAAAAAAGGCCCATTACAATTTCCCAACGGAGCCCAAAATCAAATGCTTACCCAACAGAATTACATAATATCCTCCTAATTCCTTAATAGAATTTCAAACTTCCCCCCAAAAGACATGATCTCGAGTCAATGTATTTCCCCGATAGAGACTCAAAATGACAAAACCATAAGACTCTCCAATAAATAAATCTCCCCGTGTTACATCTTTAGGTCCTCAAAATTGACTTTATCCCCCAAAATTGATCACCTCAATTTTAGGTCCTCGGAATTGACTACGACCCTTAGAATTGATCGTCCCAACTTTAGGTCCTCAGAATAGAACTCGAAATGAAGAATGAATTGCCTCAACTTAGGTCCTCAGAATTAACCTAGGCTTGTAGAATTGGTCGTCCCAACATTAGTTCCTGAGAATTGACCTCGGCCCACATAATCGATGGTCTCAACTTTAGGTCCTCAGAATTGATGTCGGCCCATAGAATCGGTTGTCCCAACTTTCAGTCCTCAGAATTGACCTCGGCTAGTAAAATTGGTCGCCTCACCTTTAGGTCCTCATAATTGACCTCGGCTCGCAGAATAGGTCATCCAAACTTTATGTCCGCAGAATTGACCTCGACCCACAGAATCGATCACCTCAACTTTAGGTCCTCATAATTAACATTGACCTTCATAATTGGTCACTACAACTTTAGGTCCTTATAATTGACCTCGTCCCTCAGTATCGATCATCATAACTTTAGATCCTCATAATTGACCTAGGCTAGTAGAATCGGTCGCCTCTACTTTAGGTCCTCATAATTGACCTTGTCCCGCAGAATTGGTCGTCCTAACTTTAGGTCTGTTGAATTAATCTCAGTCCATAGAATCGGTCACCTCAACTTAGGTACTTAGAATTTACCTCATCTCTTAGAATTGATTGCTTCAACTTTAGGTCCTCAGACTTGACCTCGACCCTTAGAATTGGTCGCTACAACTTTAAGTCCTTAGAATTGACCTCGACCCTCAGAATCGGTCATCACAACTTTGGATCCTCAAAATTGACCTTGGCTCGTAGAATCGGTTGTTATAACTTCAGGTCCCCATAATTAACCTTGGTCCCCAGAATTATTCGCTACAACTTTAGGTCTTCAGAATTGAATTCGACCCACAGAATCAGTCGTCCTAACTTTAGGTCCTCAGAATTAATCTTGGCCCTCATAATTGGTCATCCCTAGTACAACCTTAGGTTCTCAATATTGACCTCAACACTCTCAATCATTCATCCACACCTATTTGGACCTTAGAATCAGTCATCCTCATTCCTTTGGTCCATAAAACAACTTTTTTCCCAAACATCCAGGTGATGTCTATTCGATGGCTTTAACTTTTTACAAGATCACCCGTAGAGGGGCTCTGTAAACACCACATTATAGGACCCCCTAATACTCTCCTTAGTTCCTCATCACTTCCCCATTTATAATAAAACCCTAGGTCATACTCCGAGTACCGATTTAGAGGCCATCAGGTGCACTCGGACCCCATTTAACTCCAGTCAACTTCCTCGTCAGAGCTAAATATTAATGAATCGTTAAAGATCTCTAAATACCCATTCCAATGGTCCACCTCGTGCATGAATCGGGCTTATGATACGTAGGAACAGTCCATTTTATTATAAAAAATCGATCTAGAGGCCATTGGGCACTCCCGGTCCCCATTTTGACCCCAATCAACTTCCTCACCTAAGGGAAAGCTTAATTCTTCTAGGGGCTCTAAATCCTCTTTTCAATGGTCCACCCTATGCATGAATCGAACTTACCATTCAGACGAATAATTTATTTTTCCTTAGAAATTGATTCTAAGGCCATCGGGTGCTCGCGAGCTATTCTTTACTTCATCTTAAATGAGACTAAAATGAATTCTTAAAGGGAACTGAATACCCTTTCCAGTGGTCCACCCCGTGCATAAATCTTCCTTACGGTACGGACGGAAGAACCTTTTGACTTTGAAGAGTCATTAGGCACTTTTGGACCCCATTTGACCAATGTCAACTCTTCGAATCGAATGATACTGAATGAATGGTCGAAGGGATCTAAATACCCTTTCCAACGATCCGTTCTGTGCACAAATTAGCCTTATAGTTCGGATGAACGATCCATTTTTCTCTAAGAATCTCTTTTAAAAAAGATCGCCGGGCACTTTTGTGCCCCGTTTGACCAAAATGAACTCCCAAACCCGGTAGAGGCACAATGGATTCTTAAAGGGATCTGAATACCCTTTCCAATGGTTTGCCTCGTGCGCAATTAAGACTTACAAATTGCATTTTGCGACCATTTGTTTTTGAGAAATCTGCATGATATTGCTGAATGGCAAACCCATTTTCCTGCAGTGAGTCTGGGGATGCCTATTGATAGGTAGGACAAGGACGATGTTGATTAGCACCCACTTAACCTAACATAAGGAGAGTATGAGATCACTTTGAAAGGAACCCCAGAAACATCCCTCTAAGTGATCTCAGTAATATCCTGTCAAGTCAGTATGGTTTTTGCATTGAAATCTTTCCTCCACATTCCATTTCCACCCCTTTCACACCAAAATTTAGCAATAATCCATTCCCTCTCCTCTTACAACCTCCATCCACTGTGAGGGCAGCTTTTACAATAATCAAGATCCATGTTCAAATATCCAAATAAGGTCCAAACATTCTTCTCTCTCTTTAATTTCCTTATGTTTTCATTATTTATATAATCTTTAATTTTAGCATTTCATTCATTTAGTCCATACCTATCAATAATCTCACTTATTTACTAGTAGTATTGCACATAAAATATTTTCTATAGAAAAAATAAAAACAAGAAATATAGGGTTTTAGTCATAAATTCCAAATAGGATTCCTCATCACATTTTCTCAAATCAAAATATCCTTTTTGCTACACATACACATCTAAATAAAATCCTATGTTGGATCTATGGGATAAACCCCTCCCACATATTTCATGCGAATTACGTGAGATTTATTGCCTTTTTAATCTACGTAGGCATCTCGGGTCAAAACATGAGACTCGAGTCCTCCTTGCATATTTTTTTATTCATATATTATTTCTATATATTGTATTTGTGATTCTTATTTTTTCTTTATTTAACACATATTGTCATTTCTCCACAGTGATCGATATCCCGATAAGTGCACACATTATGTTTTTAAGTGTTGTTTTGGGAACACTCCGACAAATGATCTCACTATGCCTTTCTCCACAATGTGAGTTGAGAAACTCTGTGCTCCATTTATATATATACACGCACACACTTCACAGAGTTTTTAGGAGAATAACAACACATGCCCATGAGATACTAAAAGGGCAGCATGGCTGCCTAACGCCTTCCCATTCTGTAACATAGCCCCCAAACCTTTGAACTAATTGGTTTCGCAAGCATCAGGATGTCGTTCTGTCGAGGCGGCAACATTTCTTTTGCCTATTTTATGAAAATAGGTTGGCAACTCTATCTCTTTACATCACCCCACATCGACCATGGCCAAAGCGCTCCACCTTAAAAGGTAGCGAGACCTTCTTTTTCCCTCCCTCCAATCGCGCGTGTGAGCGCCAAAGCCAAGCCCACGAGGAGATAAAGGGGGGAAACAGAGGGATGTCCACAGTAATTTTTCTAAGAACTTAATTAGACCATACGTGCAATTTTAACCTACGCAACTTAATCCAAATAGGAAGTTGAGCCATATGTTCTATTTCAAGACTAACTCCAGTGTCCCAAGGTTTAACCGATAATGGTGTATTATCAAAAGACCATGGGCCATGTTCCATAACTTGCAATTATTCCTGGGCATTATCAAGAGCTACTATGACACGAGATTTTAACATAAACATCTCAATATTCCAAAATTTATCCCACTTGCGCATTACATACCCTTTCATAGCGCCAAAAGTAACTTTCAACCCAAAAGCATATACAACACAACATTTTTCCATCTATACATCTCTTCATGACTCAATTTTAACACAATTTCTCCCATCATTATTTCTACTATTATGCTTGAGTTGCAATTTGTTACCATAGTTTTTATCCCTTTTTTATGAAACAATTTTTGCCCAAGATACTTGATTATTATCTTTGACTGATTGATTTCCCTAATTTTCAGGTTTCCATCTTCCTTTCTACCTTTAATAGCTTTCTACAACATCATAGAATTCCGATCTGGAGATTGATTATCTTAACTGGTCTCATCAAATCCCATAGGTTCCTTACCACTTCTATACGTAAAAAATTCAGATATATATTCTTCTAATTTCTTCTACTGTACAACAGTAGGGACAATGGTTTTGTTTGATATTTGAACCTCTTCAAAAGATGTAAGAGAAAGTTTTATGATTGATCATTATTCTATTTTACTTGATCTTGCCTATCCTGTTACACAAACATGCCACCGACACAACTTCTAAGTGCTCAAAGACTTTGTTGAAGACCAAAGAGATTGGAAGATTTGTTCGCCTCAATCATCATAATAGAAGATTGGGAACGTAAGTGGTAAAAGGTTTCTTAAGAATTTCAAGGGATTAGTTATCTTTTATGAGGCTATACTTTATAAAAATAACTTAAATTTTTATTATAAAAAATCTCTGGAAATACGTCACTTTATTCTAACGAACATGAATGTCATTCGAATGAGATTATATGGGTCATTCAAAGTCATTCGAACGAGATACTAATGAATCATTTAGCGTGTTTCTATAAAATCTCATTCGAAGTCCTAATTTGATGTCGTTTTAATGAGTTATTAGATGTCATTCAAACGACATCCCGTTTCATTTAAACGACCAGGCGAGTTTGATTTTTGTAAAGATTATCTTTCCTATATCTTTTGTGTTTATCAACCCTTCTTATAAATATGGTGAATGGGATCAGATACTTTAAGAACTCCATTTGAAGAACAAAAGCAGCTTTCGAGTTCTCTTTTTGTGATCAAATACCTCATATCATATTCCTTACCCTCAGGAATTATTCAAGCTCACTTTACCTATCTCAAGAAGGATTCTGATTAAAGTCACTTTGTAAAAACTTTTATCTCCTGCTAAGATTGTAGAATAAGATTTCACTACTAAAGAAAAAGGTGAGGTTGATTAGTGGATACCGAGGGTAGATCGCTATATATGGATGACTCTGGAGCTGAGTCATATCTGTTGAAGTTTTAAAGACTTTGCACATCTTACTTAGTGTAGTTAAGTGTTTCATAATTCAATTTAATTCAAAACTCTCAATAGTGCTGATATAAAACGTTTTTTCCCTTCTTAAGAATTTTTCCTCATCTAGTGTTTATTTTCATGCTTAGCTTAGAAAGAAAAATTGAAAATCATCTCATATGCACACCACAATTAATTGAAGATAAAGTTTGATTAATAATTGAATTGTTTTTGTGGCATTTAATTATATAAATTGGTCCATTAGATCACGTGCACTCTCAAATTAGTATCAAAGAAGGTTACACAAATTATCGTGTGATCCTTTTCTTCAATTTTTTTATTTAAATTTTTTTGAAAAATTGTTGTTTCTTAAAAAATATTGAATTTAATGGATAATCGGTATAATCGAACACTCAATTTTTATGGTTTAAACTATGCATATTGGAAGGCTAGGATAAGGTCAACATTAAAATATATTGATGAACATGTCTGGTTGCTTTGTGAAAGAGGGTGGACGCCACCCACTGTGACTGTTGACAATGTCATTATCTCTAAACATGTATCTTCTTAGACAGAGGACGACTTTAAATGAAATTTTTTAGCTCGCGCGATCTGAGTTCCACCTCGGGAGCCGTTACCCCTAGCGAGTTTCACCGCATTATAACATGCACCATGTCTAAAGAAGATTGGGACACCATCTAGCTCAATCAAGAGAGGTCCAATGTTGGTAAAGCTTTTAAGCTGCAAAATCTCACCAAAAATTTGAAACTATCACTATTCTTGAATTTGAATCTTTTAATGAGTTTTACGCATGATTGTCCGATATAGTTAACTCGAGTTTTAATTTGGGTGAGTTAATACTTGAGATCGCATCGTTAAGAAAATTTTATGATCGCTTCCTACCCGTTTTATTCCTAAGGTTAATGTGCTAAATTCATTAGAGAATCTATATACTCTTAGGTTAGATGAACTCGTTGGAGACCTTTAAATGTATGAGATAGATATGTTCGATAAAACAGTTAAAACTAAGGAAAAGATATTTTCACTAAAAGCCCAATCTAAAAATAAAGAGGAAGTGTCTTTGGATTTCGAGTATGATTTTGACTTAGATGATTTAGCCTTTTTTGCTAAAAATTTCAAAAAGTTTCTCAAACTTAAAAAGAAAAATACTTTCAAACAAAAGAAAAGTTTTGAGAAAGATAAAAAAAATATAAACCGAGAAACAAAAATTTTGAAAAAGAAAAGAAAGATGAAGAGATATATTGTGAGTGTGAGGGAAGGGGTCACAAAGTTCATAAGCATTCGACTAGGCTAAAGAGAACCTAATTACCATAATCCAACTATGAAATGAAAACTTTGTGGTAAAGTTTGAACGGTCTGAATATAATGTTTATGACCAATCCAGTGAATTTTTACTCCAAGGTGTGAGGACCGAAGATAATTATTATGGGATTGTGCCCAAGTCCTCTTTTGTGTGCAACAGTTCCATGGTTTCTACTATGGACCTTTGGCATTAGCGACTAGGTCACGTCAATTTTAAAGATCTTGAGAAATTAGTGAAAAAGGACCTAGTTCGTGGCTTACTATCATTTGAAAAAAAAAAATCCTCAGTTTATGGACCTTGCTAACTAGGAAAATAAATTTGAAGTCCCCATTGGAAGTTGAATACCATTACAACCTCCCGTGCTTTGGAGTTAATTCACATGGATCTTATAGGGCCTAATCGATGTAGAGCTTAGGTGGTAAGAGATATATTTTCATGATGGTCGATGACTTTTGATAATCTATCGTAAGATTCCTTAGGAAATAGTCTAATGCGATTGAGTTCCTTACAACCAAGTGTCGTATCCTATAAAACCAACATAATGTAATTATTAATCGGATGCGTAGTGACAATGGCAATGGATTTAAAGAAGCTAAAGTGGATAGATATTATGATGGAGTGGGCATCAAATATGAGTTTTCAGCCATTCATACTCCTAAAAAAATGGGATGGTTGAGAGGAAGAATCAGATGATACAAGAGATGTCTATCTCCATTCTTCTTGGGAGAAACATGCGAAGACATTTTTTAGCAAAGGTGATGAGCACCGCATGCATACGATGAGTATGGTACATCTTCGTTCGCATACACTTCACACACCTAATGAGTTATGGATAGGAAAGAAGCCCAACCTATCATATTTTCCTATCTTTGAGAGTACTTTCTACATCTTGCGAGATAGAGAGCATTTGGGAAAGTTTAACTCCCGAAGTGATAAGGGGATATTTTTAGGATACTCATTGACCAGTATGGCTTATAGGGTTTTTAACCTTACAATCTCTAAGGTTATGGAGTCAATAAACATCACGATTAGAGATGATGAGCACCTTTTTGCTTCTAGTCTCCTATGTGAGGATGATACACCCCCCGGTGATGATCCCATCCTTCTTTATGCTACCATGGTGGAAACCATTTCTAACTTATGAGAGACACCATATTATGTTGAAAGAGTCTTGACCCTTCTACTATACTTGGTTATCCCACACTAGGTGTCAAGACCCATTCTTAACTAGAAAACGTGATTAGTTATCTTTGCTACACCTCCTTAGTCGAGCCCAAGAATGTTAAAGAAGCACTCAAGGAAGAGCATTGGATTTCGTCCATATAACATGGGCTGCTTCAATTTCACAAGAATGATATATGGGAGTTAGTCCCCTGGCCTGGAGAGACTAATTTGATAGGTACCAAGTGGATTTTCAAGAATAAGGTGGATGAAAATGGTACCATAGTTCATAATAATGATAGGTTGGTCACTCAAGGTTACACATAGATAGAAGGTGTAGACTTTGAGGAGACATTTCCTCATGTTGTTAGGCCTGAGTCTGTCCTCTTACTACTCTCCAGAGCATGTCATATGTACTTCAAGTTATATCAGATGGATGTTAAAAGTGCCTTTCCAAATTTCATTCTGTAGGAGTAGGTTTATCTGGCACAACTAAAAGGGTTTGAAGACCTTAATCACCAAAAAAATATCTATTATCTTAAGAAGGCCTTGTATGATTCGAAGCAAGCACCCCATGCTTGGTATGAGAGGCTCACTTCCTATCTCTTAGCTCATGGCTTCAAGAGAGGGGGAGTGGATAAGATGTTGTTTATGAGGAGAGAGAGTGGTACTATTTTGGTTGCCTGAGTCTATGTGAACAACATAGTCTTTGGATCTACATGATCCTGTCATGCTTGAACTTTTGAGGAAAAGATGAAGAGTGAGTTTGAGATGAGCACGTTAGGTGAGCTTACGTCATTCCTAGGTCTCTAGGTTCGTCAACTTGAGAATGGAATATTCATATCTCAATATAAATCTACAAGAGACCTTATGAATAAGTTCGCTCTAGACTCTGCTAAGCACTCATGCACCCCTATGAGTACATCGACAAAGGTTAGCAAATATGCTTTAGGCAAAGACATTATTATCCTCCAAAAATGGAGATAGAAAATAATCAGTAAAACGACGAATAATAATAGGGAATCGGGATGAAAGACAATGAGAATAAGTTATATTTTATGTGGTTCGGACCAAGATGGAAACCTATATCAATTGGGTTACTAACTCTTCTTTCACTATTATCAGGTTACAATTAGGGTTGCTTTGGTGGATGAATGATTAAGAATGAGAAAGTACCATTTGCAGGTGGATTCGTTTCGTATTTATAAGTGCTTGGTAGAGAATATCTAGAGTACATATGGATTGCCTTTATAGGTCAGGTAGTTACACCTACATACACGTGCTAAAAATAAATAACAAACAGTTTTACCTTGGATCTCATGCTGACGTCCCTGATGCGCATGTAAGTAAAAAATTCTTAACAACCACATTCTCTTATTTCCACATGAAGAATGAGAAGTCTCTTAGGTGTATATGTGAATACACGCGTATGGTGTGAGTGAATATCTGCGCTAAAGTAGGACAGATGTCAATGTAGTTAACCGAGCAAATTAATACCTGAGACGATCTCCTATTCAAAGTGAGGCCAAACACATGGTGAGTCCTCATTTACTATTTATTATTTTGGACCCTACATAAGACGGGACTATAAAGGTATAATAGAAAGCCCCTAAGAATTCATGCACAATCTCTGCGATCTGATGCAGAGTGAATGGATGGAGTGTTTTGTCCTTCTTGTATTGAAAGGGGATGGTCAGCTCTCTTCTGGTCATCCTAGGCCAATCAGATTTCCTTTATGTTTACAAAAACAACTGATGACACTTGTTAGGAAATTGAAGCATCTTCTTTATAATAATTGTGGCAGGGCGCGTGTGAAGGTGCATTATACCATCATTCCACTTGTTTTTGTGTTCTCTCTGTTGCATCCATTAAACCACTTTATTCAAACTATAAATACCCATTATAAGTCTGAATCATCATTATACTTTAAACATTCTTAATTTTTTAGAGAGAGAAAAATACGGGCATTCTTCAAAGCTTTCTTGAAAAAACATTTTTAGCGAGGAAAGTGTTTCTTTGGTTCTCTTCTCCTTTGCTAACCGGGGACTTCCCTAATGCTCTGCATTTTGTTAGTTTTTATAAGGTATTCACCTCATAGTCTTCGTTAGGGTTTGATCATTCTGCAATTTTTGGTTTTTCTTCTATTATTGGTATGTGATTTGTTGTTAGTGTTATATGGAGAAAATTCTGAATTAGACGGCCGTTGACTTAGTTGGACTATGATTTTCAAGTGTTGCTAGGAGATTTAGTGCCATTTCACTAGTTTAATTTAGGTTTTTGTACATAAACCAAGTTTTTTTATTTCATCTTCTTTGTTTTGATGTTGAGTATTTATATTTATGAGTTTTCTCCTTCACATCCAGTGAATTTATAACTTTATTAGTGAGAATGAGTTCTAGCGCCTAGGGGTCACTGAGTGGAGGTTTCCACATCCTCTGCAAGTGGTTAGGCCCGAGGACGAACCAGGTCACCATCATTATACACCTAAAACCCAGTTTAACAGTGATTCTTCTCCTTCTTCTGATGAGATTTATGTTAACTCCCCTATTTTTGACATTTTTGAGATAAGTCATATTTATATTCCTTCTCCTTAGGTTAATCTGGTAAACACCGTATCAATGTTTTCCATAAAACTTAATTCTCTTTTTGATGAGGTTAGCACAGATAGGGCTCATGTCATGAGGCCTACAAGTCTTGGTACCCATCCTTCCACTTCTCCTATAGATGAATCACTTACTGAAGTTGCAATGGAGGAGGGGGATGGCTCTTCTGGGTCATCTGACTACTATGATCCTATTGAAACTGATGCCCAGTGGTACCCTTGTACAATTACTGGGCATGATCTTGATCTTTTAATGGAAAAGTTTGGTTTTCACATAGGCATTAGGATAAGGATTCCTCATCCTGATGAGAGATGTTATTCCGTGAAGGATCTGAGGAGGTCTTCTTGCCTTTTTGGGATTTTGACGAGAGATGTTATTCTGTGAGGGATTCCTCATTAAGTGTGGTTAAGGATGCCTGTCTATCCTATTGTGTGCTCAATATTTAGAGGTTATGGGTTTACTCTGACCCAGCTGCCTCCCAATGTCTATAGAACCATACATGACGTTTTGGAAGCTGAGAATAGGTTTCGACCTTATAGGGGACATCTTTAGATATGTTCATGGATTAAAAGATAATGTCAAAGCCCCCAGTTGTTATTATTTTTCTCTTTGAAAATCTCAATATCGAATAGTCATTGTTGTTCAAACTAGAAATCACAGGTGGAAAGGCCAATATGTGTTCACTATCAGAGAGTGGGAGTTTAGGTCTCATGAGCAAGATAGGTCATGTAGGGTCCCTAGGGAATGGAGTGGACCAAATCGAATAGGTAAATTTTTTCATTACTTTTAGTTCAATTAGTCACTTTAGCTCGTCTTATCATTTTGATATTCTTTATACTGCTTATTTTAGTGAAGAGTGTCCCTAAACTTTCTACATCTTTAGTTGATCTGATTGAGATGTACCGTGGGAAGAAGTAACCCAAATTCGAGGAATTATTTTTTGTGTTTAAATTTGTTATTGCTAAATACCACACCTTCCTAGGTGGTCTTTCGAAATAGAATTTGAGGTTCCATTAAAAGGGTGTGTGTTGTCAGAGTCACATCTCGACGGGGGTGAGCAGTTTGTTGAAGGAGAAGAAGAAGGTTTTAAAGTAGGTAGTGTAGATGTATATGTTCATTTTATCTCTTTTCCTTTTTCGAGTCTGCTGGTTAACTCATCTGCTCATGTGTTTCTTGGGTGTAGTAGAGCATACTTCTGAGGAAATGTTAAGGATGGATCCTTGTGATATAGACCATAAAGTTATGGATTTAGCCAATCAGAAGAAAATTAAGGCTCGATAAGGTCAGGCTTGGGACAAATAGAGAAGGTTGGACAAAGAGAAGGAGGAAGTCGAGCATGCTGATCATCAAAAGGAGACAGAGGCTACTGTTTCTAAAGTTCAATTAAAGGTAAGGCCCCTATGAACCCTTCGGGGCCTACCATTGGAGAAAAGAGTCCCCTTGACCCCCTTAAAACTAAAAATGCACGCAAGATGCTACGAGTTGAGGAAGAAGATAGGAAGATCCTTTGTAGTCTAGTGAGAGGACTAGGTCATACTTCACACTATGGGGAAGTGCCTATGTTAAAATTTAATCCAAAGCATAATATTACCCCTATAGAGACTAATTCTAACTCGGACTTGATATTTTATCATGTTAATAATGTCACTGATCTTCTTGGTTATCATGGTTACAATGGGGATTTTGAGTTTACAGGGGGCTATGACCTTGATTCCTTATGGAGGCTCGCCTAACACAAACTATCAGTAGTAAGTTTTTATTTTAATCTGACCATTTTTACTTCTTATGTTGTGTGTTATTTCTAATGACTTTCTTTCTCTTGTCTTCAAGTGGACATGATATGCACAACTCTTAGAGAGAATGTAGTGGTAAATCAGTATGACTTTAAAGAACTGCCCGCTAAGAATTAAAAGTTGAAAGAATATTTTGAAGAGATGTCTGGGGAACTATAGGCGAGGGACGAAAATCTAGTGACAAAGACCACCAAGATGAAATTACTACTCTTAAGGATAAATCTCAAACTGATGGTTCCACCGTCAAGAGTTTGATAAAAACCCTTATTTCCACCCAGTGGGCTCTAAAAAAGGTCTAGAAAGAGAAGACCGTTATGGCCATAGAGTTACGAATTTCTCATGATGCCCTTACCTCTACCGAGGCAGAGGGTATCCAAAACTAAAAGTCTTATGTTGAGTATAATGTAGACTACATTGGCTTTTTTTGGATGGATATGAAGAATTGAAAAGGCGGGTCATGAATCACTACCCTTGAATAAGTAAGAAAGTGGAAAGGGATTAATGAGGAGGCCACTACTTTGGCTGGGTAGGACAGTGATAATTCCCTAGTGGATGATTTTTTTCCTGCCCAAACTGTACTAGGATTTCCCAATCCACCTTCTCCTAGTACTTGAGTTTTCTATGAAGCTTTTCTTGTATCGTCTTTGTTTGATTTTTATGTTTTTGATAGTGATCCCCGTTATCTTTTTTTGAGGGATAGTGAATGAACATTGACACATTAATGATGTAATCGTGTGTTTTGTATCAACATCCTTTAGTTATATGATAAGACTGCATAGTTAAACACAATAGCAATTAATGATTTTTGTTTGCAACCTGTTGGGTCGTACAGACGATGATCACATTTGTTCGCGACTCGTGGGGTCATACATAGGTTAGGCCAAACTCCTTATTCGCAAACTTGTGAGGACAAGTTTTTGCATGGAACGAGTTTTTTTGTTCGTGGTCTATTTTATTTAATGGGATCATATAGTTCCTAATCATGACTTATTTCTTTAACAAAGTCATATAGTGTGTTTGTTTTAATCATGACTTGTTTTTTCAATGAAGTCATACAGTTTGTAGTTAGGTATGTGCACGCATATCTAATTTCGAAAAGATGAACAGAAAATAAAATATAAAGGCTAAAAACACCATTTATAGATATTAAAGTGCTATATACATGGTTGAAGTAAATAAGATTTTACAGGTAATACTTTCTGAGATGTTCTGAGTTCTATGGATTCTTAAACTACTATGCCTAAAGTTCTTCAATGCTGTAAGTCCCAACACTCACCACACCCATCACCCGGTGTAGCCGGTGCCAATTGTGCTCAATTTTGTTATTCTTTTGGGTCACTTATTTAGGACATAGTCCCTTTCTTTAGGATGCTCAGATTGAAGCGCCGATTGTAGTAGCAGGCAGTTCTCTGCTGGTAGGTAGCCACCCACAGTACTGCATTCTGCCTGACTTCTTCCACTAGGTCGAGGTCTAACCTTCTAATATCATCACTTTTTGGAGAATCAAAGTTGAGAACCCTGTGATTGGAGAGTCCTATCTCAATGGGGACCACATCTTCCATACTAAAGACAAGCATATACGGTGTTCCTTCCGTCATTGTTCATGGGATGGTCCTCTAAGCCCAAAGTACACTGTGAAGCTCGTTGATCTAGTTACCCTTCTCATCATCAATCCTTTTCTTAATTCCAACCAGAAGAATTTTATTGGTGATCTTGGTTTGGCCATTGCACTATAGATGTCTTAGGGCGGAGTGTAGCTTTCGAATGTTAGATCTAGTGAAGTAGTCTTCAAAGTCCTGATTATTGAACAACATGCCATGATATGTGATCAACGCATAGGGCTTTCCATAGCGACATATGATCATTTTCCAGATGAACTATAGTACTCTTTCATAAGGTATCTCGACCAGCAACTCGACTTTCACCAATTTTTTGAAGTAGTCCACTACCATCACCAGGTATTTGAATTTTCCCTTTGTCCTCGATAATGGGATGACTAGATCAATCCCCCATATTATGAATGGACAAGATTATGTGATCGGTGCCAATCACACTCCTGGTGTACGATGGATCTTGGTATGTTTATGGCATTTGTCATACTTCCTTGTGTAGTCTGCATAGTCAACCTTCATTATAGGCCAGTAATAGCCTTGAGTTGTAATACACGCTTGATCAGTGACCTTCCAGTGGAGTGTGTTTCGCAACACCCTTCACGTGCGTCTCTAACAATCCTGTTGACTTCTGAGGGGTGAACACATCTCTGTAGTGAGATGGTGTATCCCCTTTTGTATAATACTTTGGCTTCTATTATGTAATGGGCTTCCGTATAGCGTAGCTTCTTGGCTTCCTTCAGATCTGAGGGGAGTTCATAAAATTCAATATATGCACATATGAGTTCAATCCATGATGGTCCAAACTTACTTACATCACTTTCAATCTTCCCTATTCAGTACTCCTGTGAGTTAATATTTCAACTAGCACTGTTATCCTCAAAGCAGTTCTGGTGGACGAGGCTAACCTAACCAGGGCATTTACTTGGACATTTTTTGATCTAGGAATCCATAAAACCTTCACTTATCCAAACTTCTCCATCCACTGTCATATAATGGCCAAGTACTTTGCCATAGACTCCTCTCTAGCTTCCTAGACTCCTAGAATTTGGTTGATAAGTAGTTGGAAGTCATTGTGTGCCATAATTTGGTCCGTCCCTAGAGATGAGACTAGGATGAATCCAATAATACAAACTTTATACTCTTCCTTATTATTGAAGGCTTCAAATCGAAGGTTCAAGGTGTGTTCCACAACTATGTCGTCTAGTGTGGCGATGATAATACTTGTATCATTGCCCACCAAATAAGACGATCCATCAAGGAATAATCTCTAGATATCACTGTCAAGACTGAAGTCTTCTTCTTCAATCTTGTGGAACCTGAACATCTTTTTCTGAGAATCGTCATATTGGCGTTTGTCTTATTTTGTTGCGGAGATCTATCCGATAGGATTCATCTTTTCTTCATAAGGGACTAAGATCCCTTATGGGGAAATCCGTCTATTTTTAAGAATCGAGCTCTATCCCGAGGGAGTCTGCACTGATGACTTCTCCTTGTAGGTGAACTCAGTAATAAAATCTTCTAACCCTTACCCTTTAATGGCTATCTTGGGTTCGTATTGTATGTCATTTTTGTGGCCATCCTTGATCCTCGTGGAGAGAGAGAAGGAAGGGGCATCCCTCTGTGGTGGGAGGATCTCGGGAGCACTTCGACCGTCGTCGGTGATGTGTGAGGTGAAAAATGTAGAGAGATGGAGTCGCCAGTCTATTTTACTCAAAACAGACAAAAGAAAGTGAATTCATCCCGAAGGACAACATCAAAGACATACTGATACATACGAAATCAAAAAGTGATTTGAGAAGAGTTCGGAGGCTAAGTTACGAAATGGGAAGGTGTTAGGCACCCATTCCGCCCTTGTGGTCTCTCATGGATTTGTTGTTATTTTCCTCTATATCCCCGTGATATGTGTGCATGTGTATATATAGTGGAGATAGGAATCATCGACTTGTATCATGGAAGAGATAAAGCGAGTCATCAATAGGAATGTTCCTAAAAGTAATATTAGAAAATATGATTTACGCGATTATCCTTGTGTTGATCATTATAATGGAACAATAACGTGTACGGAATAATACGCCATTAAGAATATATATATATATATATATATATATATATATATATACGTAAATATATACGTAAATATATAGAATATAAGAGAATTAAGTTAAAGAATTGGAAAAATAGAAAAATGGAAAAAATAGGACTCGAGTCTCGGGTTTTACCCCGAGATGCCTATGTAGCCTATAGAGGCATCAAAGTCCACGTAGTTCGCATGCAAAATGAGGGGTGGGGTTTATCCCATAAATCCAATCAGGGACTTATCTTATGTGTGTGTGTGCATGTAAAAAGGTGTTTTAGTTGTGAGAAAAGTGTGAGAAAGGTGTGAGAAAAGTGTTAGAATTCTCGTTTGGAATTTATGAGCAAACCCTATTTTTCTTTTTTTTTTGGTTTTTTTTATATGAAAAATAAGAGATGCCCACTAATAATAAATAAAAAGTATATTAGGATATGTGAGATGGGGAGAAAAAGTGCTAACTAATAAAACAAGTTAATGCGAATTTAGTAGAATTTAAATACAGAGTTGAGAAAGTTGGACCTTCTTGAAGATCTTGAGCTTGATCTTGAATGTTGGAGAGCAGCCCTTACACTAGGATGATTGTGAAGGGTTGTTAATTTGCCAAATTTGATGAAAAAGATGATGAAAAGTGAGGGTAGGAAAGGGATTTGGATGTAGAAATCACGCTGACTTCGAGAGAGGTTTTCTGAGTTCACTGAGAGTGATGGATCTCAGATCTTGGGTCCCCTTGCAATGAGGCCAGACCCTCCTTTTTATAGGCCTAGGGTATTGCCGATTGGCATAAGTCTAGTCCTGCCAATCGGCAAGTGCCTTTAGGCACACTGCCGATAGGCAGGATTTTGAACTTGCCGTTTGGCAGTCTCATTCAGGTTCTTTCAAAAAAATGATTGTAAAACGCAATCCACTGATCCGAATCGTGCACGGGGCCTACCCCTGGAAAGGTACTCCAGAGACCTTCAAAAGTACTTCGGACTGCTCCCAGGTCTGGGAGTTGTATTTAGAAAAAATGTGGCTCGAAAGTACTCATTGGTCCTTTGGACAGGGGATCGTCAGATGCAAATGGATCGTTCGTCCACATGGTAAGTCAGAATTGCACACAGGGAAGACCGTTGGAAAGGTTGAGAGATGAACTTAGAAATTCCAAAGAGTTTGACTCGATTTAGGGAGTTGACTTTGGTCAATCGAGGCCTGGAAGGGTTCGATGACCTTTCGGAGTAAAACGAATCATTCTTCCGTACAATAAGTCATAATTGGGCCCGGAGTACACCGTTGGAAAGGGGGTTTAGTGACCTTTGAAGATTCATTCAATCTTGGACAAATTAAAGAGTTAACTTTGGTCAAACAGAGCCCGGGAGCGTCTGGTGGCCTCCTGATCAAGTTTCGGGAGAAAATGGGTCGTTTGTCCGCAACGTAAGTCAGAATCGCGCATGGGTTGGAGCATTGAAAAGGTGTTTTGGTGCTCTTCGAGGATTCATTTAGTATCGATCAAGAATTGGAGTTTGACTTTTGGTCAAATGCAGCCTGGGAGTGCCCGATGGCCTCTAGGTCAGTACTCAGAGTATGACCTAGGTTTGTGGTGATGCAAGGGGGTGCTAGAATTAGGTGTCTATAGAGACCCTCAACGGGTGAGTTTGGAAAAAATCATAGTCGTTCAATAACCACCGCATAATGCCTTTGAAAGAGGTCGATTATGTGGACCTACGGGTGAGGATGACCGATTCAGAGGGTTGAGGACGATTCTGAGGAACTAAGGATGAGGATAACCGATTCAGAGGGTCGAGGCCGGTTCTGAGGATCTAAGGATGAGGATGACCAATTCAGAGGGTCGAGGTCGGTTCTGAGTACCTAAGGATGAGGATGATCGATTTAGATGGTCGAGGTCGATTCTAAGGATCTAAGGGTGAGGATGACCGATTCTGCGGGTCGAAGCTAATTCTGAGGGCCTCAGTATGAGGATGACCGATTCAGAGGGTCGAGGCCAGTTCTGAGGACATAAGGATGAGGATGACTGATTCAAAGGGTCGAGGCCGATCCTGAGGACCTAAGGGTGAGGATGATCAATTCTGCGGATCAAAGAGAATTCCGAGGGCTTAAATTGTGATGACCAATTCTGCGAGTCGAAGTCAATTCTGAGGGCTTAAATTGAGATGACTAATTCTACAGGTCGAAGCCAATTATTAGGGCTTAATTTTGTGATGACCAATTCTGTGGGTCGAAGCCAATTCCGAGGGCTTAAATTGAGATGACCAATTCTGTGGTTTGAAGCCAATTCTGATGGATTAAATTGTGATGACCAATTCTGTGGGTCGAAGCCAATTCTGAGGTCTTAAATTGTGATGACCAATTCTGCGGCTCGAAGCCATTTCTGAGGGCTTAAATTGTGATGACCAATTCTGCGGGTCGAAGCCAATTCTGAGGGCTTAAATTGAGATGACCAATTCTACGGGTCGAAGGCAATTTTGAGGTCTTAACTTGAGATTACCAGTTTTGTGGGTCGAAGCCAATTCTGAGGGCTTAAATTGTGATGACCAATTCTGCGGGTCGAAGACAATTTCGAGGGCTTAAATTGTGATGACCAATTCTGCGGGTCGAAGACAATTTTGAGGGCTTAAATTGTGATGAACAATTCTATGGGTCGAAGCCAATTCTGAGGGATTAAATTGAGATGACAAATTCTGTGGGTCGAAGCCAATTCTGAGGGCTTAATTTTGTGATGAGCAATTCTGCAGGTCGAAGCCAATTCCGAGGGCTTAATTTTGTGATGACCAATTATGTGGGTCGAAGCCAATTCTCAGGGCTTAAATTGAGATGACTAATTTTGCGGGTCGAAGCCAATTCTGAGGGCTTAATTTTGTGATGACCAATTATGTGAGTCGAAGCCAATTCTGAGGGCTTAAATTGAGATGACTAATTCTGTGGCTTGAAGCCAATTCTGAGGGATTAAATTGTGATGACCAATTTTGCGGGTCGAAGCCAATTCTGTGGGATTAAATTGTGATGTTCTCGGGGAAATCTTTCCGGGAAACTACCTCGTGATTTTGATTTGAGCTGGGGAACTGATTGCTAGGAGAACGTTCGTGTCTTATGAAGACTTTGCAAGGGAATAGCCAATTTGATGTTGTTAATTCCACTGGGGAAGTGATTAGGTTGTCCATGTTTTGGACGCTTTGCTCGGGGAAATTTGAGACTTTTGGGGAATAGGAGATAACATGAAATTCGGGATGCTTTAGTGGTCCTCTGGGGACGTTGTCGGGGTGAGATTCACTTGGATTTTGAGGGTTCCGCTGGGGAAGTAGGGGTTCAGCTTGAGGGAGAGTGAGAGAAAAATAATTTTTCTTGGTGAAAATGTTCTACATCTTCCCGGGGGGGGGGGGGGGTAAGGAAATTTTTGAGGAATTTTCATGGTTTCTGGTATTTTTTTTAGAGTTTTTGTACGAAAATTTTAGGGGGTGTCGGTCGGCATGGTATGGAGGGTGCCATTTGACACTGGCATGAACTTTTGAACTGCCTCAAGAAGGTGGAAGGTCAGTGCCGATCAGTAGGTGGGACGATCAGCATAATCCTTGGCTTCCTATAAAAAGGGGCGGGTTCCCCTCATTTTTCACAGGTTCTTGTCTTCTCTCTCTTTGCGATTTTCTTCTGCGAATCGTATTAACATTTTGCAACTTAAAAAATGGCCGCTTTTGTGATCACCACAACACACAGGGAGTGGTTAGCTATTGATGACTGGGCGAATGTCTGGGAGCACCTTCCATCTGTGGTGAGTTGGGTAGTATCGTTAGCAGGCTTTGGGAGGCTAGCATCTGTGTTGGATGGGATGCTTCGTTCGATGACGGTCTTATGTAC
The DNA here is from genome assembly GCA_949130495.1 of Sambucus nigra. Classification (NCBI taxonomy): domain Eukaryota; kingdom Viridiplantae; phylum Streptophyta; class Magnoliopsida; order Dipsacales; family Adoxaceae; genus Sambucus; species Sambucus nigra. The sequence continues at coordinate 314,083,764 of OX422215.1, read as the reverse complement.
TTTGGGGGATGTGTGGTGGGACACTACCCACACCTTCCATTTTGCCTTTGGGGAGATGACTGTGACTCCCATAGATGTGCAGCAGCTGTTGGGCCTGGATTGTGATGGAAAGAAGATAAAAGTGGATCCCTATTTACGGGTGAGGTCGGAGGCAGTTCAGGTGGTGCTAGGTGATGTGGGGAGGATAGTATCTGGGGACTCTATCCGTTTATCTCTGTTGAGAGATGTTTTGCTAGGTAGGGTGATTGATGCGGAGGATGGGCTGTAGGTGAGGCATGTGGTCTGGTTGTTTATTTTGCTGGTGTTGGGAGGATTTCTAGTGGCGTCGAGCGGCGACATTGTCCAGTTGTGGTTTTTTCCATACTTGAGGATGTTTTCGAACATCCCACTCTATTATTGGGGGAGCCTGACTCTGATGACCCTTTATTTTTCTATGGATGCATTTAGTCGGTGTTGTCGGTAGACTTTTACTGGAGCCATGTATCTTCTTGAGGTATTCTTTAGTTTGCGCATTTTCCTTTCATGCATTCGCATTTTCCTTGTGCGTCTCTTTTTTTATCGCGAATTCTTGTCTTTGGTAGACACGGTTCTATGAGGTGATTGGGTGTAATACCCAACTACTTTCTTTGAAGGACGAGACCATTGGGGACTTTTTCCGGTTGTACCGGTGGCAGAAGGTCAATCGACAGTCGAGAAAGTCTCTTTCTCTTAAGGCGGTGCGTCAGGTCTTGAATGGCCTGACTAGTGATAGGGTAAGACCTTTTACTTTTCCAGTCTTGGTCTCTGTGTGCTCTGATTCCATATTGACTTATATTTGTTGGGGATTTTTCAGGTGATCTTTTACCCTTAGGGGATGGTTGTTCAGGACACGGGGTCGACTGGGGTGAATGCGCATATGAGGCGTTCGCTGGAGCATGAGTTTAGCCACTCCTGGTATCTCAGGGACAGGGTGGTCCGACAGATTACTGAGGAGGAGGTGGTGGTGCCACCTGTGAGGCCCCTATGTCTATGAGGTGAGAGAGGATGTTACTAGAGGATGCGAGGATTGCGGCGATGATTGGTGAGTCCTATTTGTTGTACACTGACACGGCTGTGTCGTATGATTATATGGACTTTGTGACGTGTTGGCTGATGGTGCCTAGCATATATGATGCGCTGCCTTTACCTCATGCCGGTTTGAGTCGGCCAGTGGGGTCTTCCCACAGTGGTGGTGGTCCGTCGACATCTGTGACGGTGGCGACTTTGGAGGTTCCCATTGTGCAGTTGCATACCCCATTTGACGGGCTGATGGAGGGATGGTGCCTATGTTGCATCGTCCTCATGCAATGGACCCGGAGGAGTTGGGCTTGATAGAGGAGGTTCTTCATCCTTTGGTATACATTTCTGTTCGTTTATTCTTTCTTTTCTGGTTTCTTTTGATCTTCTTTGCCTGATACTGATTCATCTTTTCTTACAACAAGTTCGGGTGTCCACCAGTTGGCTGAGGGACATTAGGTACTGAATATCTTCGGCGACTGCCAATATTCAGGAAGAGGTTCATGTTCCTTGTTTCTTGGTTCCATCTACCTCATTTGGGGAGGAGTCTGGTTCAGGTAGCGGTGGTGCGTCATGTCACCACAAGGGAAAGATAGTGTGTCGTAGTGATGGAAGCTCTTAGGAGAGAGAGGGGAAGCGTAGGTGAGAGAGAGAATGTGATTTCGGGCTGAGTCTCATTATTTTTTCTGCTTTTCTTTCTTTCCTGCAAAATTTATATAACATAGAAAAATATCTATGCAATGAAATGGAGTTTTTTATTATCTTCTCTTAATGATGGATGAATGCATATGCGCTTTTTACTTTGCTGCCGAGACCATAAGAAGGGATTTTTTAGAAGTGAAGGAAAATTTATTCTTAAGGATGAAAAGGGGTTTGAAATCCTGTGGAGAATATCAATTTATTTTCACTGAGTTTTTTATTTTTTGATTTTGGCAAAAGAGGAAAAAGGTAAGTTTCCAAAAATAGGGGGTTACCGATTAGCAAGCCCCGTGTCCTGCCTATTGACAGGTCAGTCCAGTATAATCAATCAACGCTTTGATTGGTACTCTCTTGAACTTTTGGTACCTTGTGGACAGGATTCCGTCCGATTTCTGCAAGGGTTGTATCTTGGCTTGGGAGTTTTCAAGTATAAAAAGGGGGTGTGGATGGGTCTTTCTACACTTTCACTTTCTTCCTTTTCCACATTCTTACTTGCTTACTATCTATTAGTCTTGCAAGATGGCTCTCCCTGGTAGCATTGCGTTTTCTAACCACCTCAAAGCCTTGGAAGCAATGTGCTCTTATAATGTTGATTATAACGCTTTTCACATATGGCGAGTCTCTTTGTGGCGCAACCAACCGATTGAGTGGAACATGCTGATGGCGGTTGTCTAGTTTTGATATCCCGAGTATCATGTCTTCCTCTTTGGGTTTGATGAGATTTGTCCTGCCTATGAGGAATTTTCTGCCATGCTGGGGATAAATCCCAGCATTGCTGCGGCTCTACCTAAGTTTTCCTGTACTCCTAGGGATTTGTTCGTCGGGCTTCTTCATATTTTACCTTCGACGGCCAGACCACTGGTTACGAGAGGAATGATCTCCCTTCCAGCGGTGTTACAATCCATGCATTTGTGGGAGTTTGTTGATGTTGGATATACTAGAGCCGTCGTTATGGGATTGGTTTCAAAATTGCTACTAGTGACCGGGGAACTGCTGGTGGACCCACATCTTGGAGCCATTACTTAATGGATGTCATATCATCACAATCCTATGGCGTTGATTTTGATGGAGACTTTGAATGGTCTGGATGCCTGGTGAGAAGGTCGTTCGGTCTTTCTGAGGGGTAGCTCTGTAATGCTATTCATGTGATTGTCTGAAAGATTCCGCCTGGTGACTTCTCCAGAATATCCTTTTTCGGTTGTGCCCAACTTCTTTTCGCGCTACTTCATTAGTGTTGGTTTGGATATTGAGAGCGGGGAGAACTGGTTTATGGAGCATGGGGATCTAAATCTGCACTGGTCAGTGCCTTGGTGGGGACAACTGCTACTTATTCTGAAGCTGGGGGAATACCCGTACGTTCGGCTGGTTGGTCTCAGACATACCTCTTTATATTTCCTTTGGCGGCTTCTATGCCAATTTGCTTGGGAGCAAGTCGTACCACCTTGAACACTAGATTTCTTTCCGGTATAAGATCTGATAGAGCATCTGCGCATGAGACTTGGATCCTTATGGGAGGGTCAACGTCCATCAACCCATCCTTCCCAGTCTATTGGGAGAGTCTGGCACATCCCCGGGGATTATATGAAGTAATTGTGGAGAAGAGTAGTTAACAAGATGTTGGTAGTGGAGACTGGACAAAGGTGGCTTGTCTTATCCGATTCCATTGAGGGATGTGTTATGGTTTTTCCGAGGCTATTTCGAGCTTATTGGTCTATGGAGCGTCTGCGACACTCTATTCAGGTAGGGGAAGCTTGGGGACCCTGGGATGGAGATGATGATGGATAGGGCTCCTCTGGTAGCTGTGGGTAGGACTCTTGGAGAGCTTGTTTTGTAATGGGGATTAAATTTGGGAATTTATTTGACTTTTTAGGAAGGTAGGGGGAAGGGAGTTATCCGTTCATTTTCTTATGTAATTGCACTATAATTTCTTAGTAGTGAAATAAATAAGTTTTTGATCATCCAATTATGCCTTTTGATGAATTTTGTATTTTGAATTACTTATACCAATCGTTAAGGCATACATAGTCCTTTTGTTCAATTATATGTTAGAGTGAACTGCCATTATCGGAGATAAGAAAAGAATAGGTTTTTGCGAAAAAGAAAGGGCCTGCTCATGTAGGATGCATGAGTTGCCTACGTACCTATGGGGGTTTTGAAAAGTTTTAATTTTTCTGAAATGGTTTTGTAGAGGATCAAGCCCACGTAGTTCTGGGTAGAGGGAAATGAAGAGATTTTTTTTAGAACATAAGGGAGATGAGAAGAGTCATAGCGCGATGAGATTTTGGACTAGGGGTAGAATTTCTTAAGACGGTCCAGGTTGACTGGACGAGCCATCTCCTCTCCATCAAGGTCGATGAGAATAGCGACACCTCCGGACAAGATCTTCTTTACAACGTAAGGGCTACTCTAATTGGGCTTAAACTTCCCGCTGTGGTCCCAGATGGGTTCTATGATTTCTTTAAGGGCTAAGTCCCCTTCTCAGACACATTGGTCCTTGACTCTCTTGTTGAATGAATGTGTTATTCGGTGATGGTACCCTTGTATGTGATACAACGCTTTCAATCTCTTTTCGTCTAAGAGCGACAGCTCATCGAGATGGCTTTGATGCCAGTCCTCCTTACTGACTTGGCTTTCGAGCATGATGAGAAGTGAAGGTATTTCTAGCTGAACAGGTAGGACCGATTCCATGCCGTAGACCAGAAAGTAAGGGGTATCCCCTGTAGAGGTTCGAATTGAGGTTCGGTAGCCCTAGAGGGTATAAGGAATTAGGCCGTCCCAATCACGATAGCTTTTGGTCATCTTACTAATTATGGCTTTGAGATTCTTGTTGGAAGATTTGACTGCACCATTAGTTTGAGGTCAGTAGGGAGAAGATTTATGTCTCTAAATCCCATACTCGTTGACCACTTATGTGACTTCTGCCTCGAAGTGCAACTCATTATCTGACACTATTTCGTGCGGGACCCCATATCAGCAGATGATGTTATTCCTGATGAATTTGTCAACTTTCTTAGCATTTAGAACTGCGTATGACTCGGCCATTTGGTTAAGTAATCAATGGAAACTAGGATGAATTCATGCCCATTAGAAGCCTTGGGTGTAACCTTACCTATGATGTCTATGCCCCAGGGGAGAACAGCTAAGGAGAAGTCATGTTGTATAATTCTCGCAGAGGCATGTGTTGAAGGTTGGGAAACTATTGGAATTTTAGGCGTCTTCGGATATAGATGATGAATTCCTGGGCCATGGTGGTCTAGTAATAGCCTTATCGAATGATCTTCTTGGCAAGCATGTGACCGTTCATGTGGGGTCCGCATTGCCTACTATAGATTTTTTGCATTATCTCTTCAATGTCAGACCCTGCGATGTAGTGAAGATGGGTTCCATCGAAGTTTCTTTTAAATAGTGCTTTATGACAGATGATGTACTAAGTGGCCAGTCTTTGGAGGGTTGCTCGATTTTTCTTGTTGGAGCCTTCGGGATACCTACCATGCTTGCAGAGGTGACAGATTTCATAGTACCAATAATTGTCTAGCTCAGGATCTTCTTTGGTGATAAGCTTAATGTGGTAGCAGTGGGTTGGTCTGTCTTGCTTTTGAACTAGGAAGGGGGCCATTGTTATTCCTTCGGGCATGTCGACCATGTAGGCTAATGTAGCAAGGGCATCGGCTAGGTTATTATTTACTCGAGGTGGGTAGTGGAAGGTGATATCTTAGAATTGGGAGGCTAGTTCTTCTAAGTGGGCATGGAAGGGTTAAAGTTTCTCGTCCTTGACTTTCCATTTTCTGAGCACTTGACCGATAATGAGGGCAGAATCTCTGTAGACATCTAGGCATTGAATACCTTTCTTGAGAGAAACATTGAGGCCTTCTGTACACGCCTCGCATTCAGTCATGTTATTGATGCAGGGAAAATCCAATTTGATAGCGATGGGAGTGTGGGAGTCATTTGGGGCGACTAGAAGTATCCCAATGCCATATCCCTTTTTCTTGGCAGCACCGTAAAAGAACATTTTCCATTGAATGTTGTCTTGAGCAGCGCAGAGGATATTTTCATCTGGGAATTCAAAGATCCAAACATCATCTTCTTCCAGGGGTAGTTAGCGAGGTAGTCAGACATGGCTCTTCCTTTCAAAGCTTTTTGTGTGACGTACACGGTATAAAAATCGGATAGGAGCATCAACCATCGGGCCATTCAGCTAGATAAGGCAGGTTTCTCAAGCAGGTACTTGATGGGGTCCATTCGAGATACAAGTTTGATGGGGAAGGCGAGCATGTAGTGTCGTAACTTTTGGGTGACCCAAACAAGTGCGACACATGCTTTTTCCAAAGCAGTGTAGTTGACTTCGTATCGAATAATTTGTGACTGGCATAATAGATGGGTCCTTTTTTACTATATTATTCAAGGTATTGGGCTAGCAAAGCCCCAGATACAGAGTCGGTTATGGTTAGGTATATGAGTAGGGGAGATCAGGCTGTGGCGGCATGAGTCCCGGAGGCTAGGTCAGATATTGCTTGATTCGGTCAAAAGCTTCTTGGCAGGCCTCATTCCAAACCTTAGTTGAATCCTTTCGGAGGAGTTTGAAAATAGGTTCGCATATGGAGGTTAGTTGGCTGATGAACCGATTGATGTATTGCAATTTCCTAAGGAATCCACGAGCTTCTTTCTCTGTTTGGGGAGGTGGCATCTCAAGTATGTCTTTCAACTTGGCAAGATCTGCTTCTATCCCCTTCTCACTGACCATGAATCCCAAGAGTTTCTCCTTGGTAATGCCGAAGACACATTTATATGGATTGAGTCTCATCTGTTACCGTCGCAGTCATTCAAAGAATTTTCGGAGAGGGGGAACATGACCTTCTCTAGTCTTGGATTTGATAATCATATCATCCACATAGACCTCGACTTCTTTGTGAATCAGATTATGTAGGATGATTGTGGCAGCCCTCTGATAGGTAGCCCCAGCATTCTTGAGACCAAATAGCATAACAGTGAGGCAAAAGGTTACCCATGGGCTGATGAACGCGGTCTTTTCTTGGTGATCTGGGTTCATTTTGATTTGGTTGTATCTGGCAAACCTGTCGACGAATGAATTAAGAGCTTGGCTGTATATGTTGTCCACAATCATGTCTTTATTGGGTAGCGAGCAATCATCCTTCGGAGAGGCTTTGTTTAAGTCCCGATAGTCTACACACATCCTAACTTTCCCTCCTGATTTAGGCACAGGCACTATGTTGGCTAGCTATGTGGGATATTTGATCATGAGAATGAATCCCACGTTCAACTATTTGACCACTTCTTCTTTGACTTTGAGCAACCATTCGGTGCGAAGCTTTCTCAACTTTTGTTTAATCGGCTTGTAATCTAGAAGAGTGGGGATCTCATGTTGAGTTATTTCAAGATCAATATCGGGCATATCATCATAGGACCATGCAAAGATATCCACGAATCCGTTTAGTAATTCTTCGAGTTATGCGCGCTCATGCTCGTCGAGGGTAGCCCCTATCCTAATCTTGCACAATTGGCTACTAGAACCGAGGTTAACAACAACAATTTCTTCTTCATTAACTTGAACGCGGTTATGTTGTTTATTATTAACCTTATTTAGATCAGCTAAGAATTGTTCATTTGCAAAATCATCATCATCAAAAGTTTGATTAGAATCTAAACACTTAATGTAAGGCATAGCAAGATACTCAAAATCTTCATTTATTTCATTGATAGGAAAAACAGCATTGAGAACCTCTCTATTACATTAGAGTAAGGATAGATAACAGAAGAAGACATTGGGTAAACATTGGGGTTAGGTGTTATTTCAACAGGTAGAACTGGCATAGCATGCTAGTTGAGGAGAGGTGTATCAGCAGCTTTAATCAGGTGGGATGGATCCAGCGATGTAGTGCTTGAATGAACCATGCAGAGTGCTAGCCCCAGTGTCTGTAAGTTAAACGAATCCTCGAAGTCACTTCCCTCGAAATCTTTAGTATCTTTGATGAGCGGTTGTACATGGTGTTGGGAACTTTCGGATCATGGGTAGCTATCTTGGAAAAATATCTCCATTCTGGGCTTCATCTTCTTATCTGTATGGTCATACCATGGTTCCAAAAATCTACAGAAGGGGAAGTCTTCGCCCTCTTTAATGAATCGTCCATTTAAGGAGTCACCTGGGATAGTCTGTATGCAGTCTAATCTTTTCTTTGGTCGAGACTGGAGGATCATTCTTAGCTCTTGTTCTGATGGTTGATACCCCAAACCACAAGGAGGGAAAGATTTTTTCAGTATAATGGGATCAATTATCCCTTGTTGTCTTTGTCCTAGCCCCAGTTCGAGCATGAAGTGCATGTTTTTGAACATTTGAATCACATTGACATTGCCATGAGGGTTATATTCTGGATAAACACTTTCTTTGAAATCATCCCCTGCCGGGAGTAGAAGTGGCTCAACTCAGAATCCTGATAGGAGCATATCATTTGACTAGTGTTGTATCTCAAGGACTGGATTGTGGGTACTTGCACCCTCGATATTGTCATCGTTGCCCAAAATGGTGATGACTCGTCTGTTGGTGAAGAACTTCAATTTCTAATGGAGCAAAGAAGAGACACCCTTGATACTATAGAGCCAATATCGTCCAAGAAATAGGTTGAAACAAGCTGGGTTGTCAATAACTTGGAATTCAATGACAAGGTTTATAGGGCCAACCCTTATTACAAGTTTTATGGATCCCATCACTTCCCGATGAGTATTATCATTGGCACGTACAACAGCGGAGGTTAGAGCGAGTTCACTTTCCTCCATTCCTAAGCATTTGAAGGTTCTTAATGGGCATACATTCAAAGCGGATCCATTATCGACAAGAGAGAGTGGTACAATCTTCCCCATAACTTCGATGGAGATATTGAGTGCATGATTATGGTTTGGCCTGATTCTGGGGATTTCTTCTTCGAGAAAGGATAGAATTTAGGTAGAGGTCAGGGATCCGACTAAATTTATCGCTTATTCTGGTGTGGTAGAAAGAGGAACTGTGGGTTCAGTGATCAACTTGATCAAAGAATTTTTGTGCAGCTGGGAAGACATGAAAAGCCCCCATAGAATGATGTTAGCCTGAGTTTTATTCAATTGATCGAGGATATTTCTTTTCTCGAGGGTCATCTTTGGCATAGGAAGGTTTTCAACACCCTTCATTGGCTGGTAGTAAGCTTGGGATTTGGTAATGCCTCCCTGGTCTGGTCAGGTGATTTACTGAAGAAGGGAAGAATATGAACCTTATTTCTTCGTCAATCTCGGGTTATTCTGTTACCTTACCCATTTCTCCGAGGAGTTCTTCAAATGATATTATCCTACATATGTCGGCTACTGGGTCAATTTTCTCTGAAGCTTTCTCTCCATTTGAATCTTCGAATCCTTCCCTCCATCCGGGGGTAATAATTTTGTCTTTCCATGTAAAGTCAATGCATTCCATGACTTCAATGGCTTCTTTGTACATGTCCTCCCATTCTGTGGGGGAGATGTAAGGGTAAAGGGACCAGGCACCCTTGTAACTTCAGAGTATCAAGTAACTCAGCCATATCACAAATATTGTTGGTTTTCCTGAATAAATCTGCCATAATCTGGATAAAGTCATCTAAGCTAACTTCATCGGTTGGTACCACCCAACTGTATGACTTTCGGGCCCATTCATGTGCTTCTAAGAATTGCGTACTGAACCTATGTCAATTAATGATCATCTGCGAATGCAGTTTGAACCCAAACTTTAGGAGTTGGTTTATTACTTCTGATAATTCCATACTTCCATTTTCAGAACGGGTACGGATAGCGATGCATGCTCTGGTAAGGATTGATAGTGCCTGATTAGCGAGGCAAGCAGGGTGTCGGAGGAAATATGGGAAAGTTTAGAGAGGTTTGGGACAATATATGGGCGTGATTTGAGTTACGGGGTTAAATTCTGGGTTCCCTTCTAGGAAGATGGCATTGGCATGAGTTGTGAGTGCGTTATGAGTAGCGTTTGGCTTAGAATTGGCTAGTGGGGCAATAGTACCCCGGTCAATTAGACCTTGGATTGCATTTCGAAAGTGAAAGCATTGGTCGATAGTATGGCCAGCAGTTTGGTGAATGGTGCAATGGGCATTTACCTTGAAATTTCTTGGAAGTGGATTTCGCAATGGACAGGGGTCCAAGGGTTCGATAAGGTTTCGGGTTAATAGGGCTTGGTAAACTTTGGAGAGGGGAGCATGGAGCTTGGTGTATTCCTTTCAAACGGGATAGGGTGACTTTCTTGTGCCCACGAGGTGGTTGGTTGAGAGATGTTATTGATGGTTGAGACTGCAGCATTGATAGGTTTATCATAGTTTCTGGGAGTGAACTGTCCGGACACTTTCTTTGGTTTAACTTCTATTTTAGCAAGACCCACCTCGATTTTTACTACATCTTCTCTGAGAGATCGAAAGTGGGGATAGTGTTGCCCTCCCATTGTTGCTCAGACATGGGGTAAGAAATTCTTCTTCACTATGTTGGCTTGTTCTTCCTCGGATGGTTGATTGGTCATGGTGGATGCTTTTTCCCTCCATCGGGCTATGAAGTTATTGACTGATTCCCCAAAGTTCTATTTGAGATGTTATAAATCACGATGGGTGACCTCAATCTCTTCGTTGTATTTGTACTGCGACATGAATTCTAGGGCTATATCCTCCTAGCTACAGTCAGGACTCCTCGAGAGACAAAAACCATCGGAGTACGCTATCCTTTAAAATTTGCTGAAATAATTGGGCCATCACTTCTTCGGAAGCCCCTAGGAGGGTCATAGAATGGTGATAACTATGAAGATGAACAATCGGGGGTCCACTTTCTCCAAATTTCTCGATATTTGGCATATTGAACTTCTCGGGTAACCACACTTTAGGATAAGGAGACATTTGGGTGTAGTCCATGTAATTTCCAGAGATTCTGACTTGGTAGAACTTCTTAGTTAGTATCTTGAGATCTTTTTTGACCTTATTCAACTCTTCCTCTTTTGAATCTATGATCATAGGCAAGTTAGCCCCATGCTGGGTAAGGTTTGGCATATGAAGCTGGTCAGGCGATGACCCATTAGCAGGAGGGGCACGTGGAGCATGCTGATACTCTTCGAGAACCCATATTAGCTCGGGTGGACCCATAGAGTGAGGGAATAGGGCCTCGGGACCTTGGAGAACAGGAACCTAGTTTCGTTTCATCCCGCGGACCTCAGTATGGAGGTTGTCAATCTTGGACACGAGCTGAGCTAAGACTGCCGCCAGATCTGGTTTCACAATCGGTACTTGATCTGTGTTCTCCATGGAAAATGGATGGATTCCGAACTCGAAAGAAGTAGCAGGGGAACGGACAGAACTCCGGGGTGATTTGACTGAAGACCGAAGCAACTAAGGATCCAGACCAATGGCGTGCAATTGACCCGAGAAGGCGTAAAATGGGATTTATTTTTGAATAAAGAAGAATGAAAATATTTTTAACATTTTTTTAAAATTCAAAGACAAAATATTTTTAGATTTTTGATAAAGAAAGGAGAAATATTTTTGGATTTTTGATAAAGAAAAGATAAATGTTTTTGGATTTTGATAAAGAAAAGAGAAATATTTTTGGATTTTGATAAAGAAAAGAGAAATATGTTTGAAAGACGGGTCTCAGCATGATTATTATATATATTATGTTCTCCTAAATGCAAAATGAAATGTCATACGGGACCCGAGCCTGGAAAAGTTGGGTTTATAACATATATAAATCTATGGTTGGAATTGTAACCAATCTCACGGGCAGGGTTCCATTTTAAAATGCACGAAAATTTGGGCGGCAGGCTGACCCAGAATTTCGACAGAGTTTCGAGTCGAAACCGACAATCTAATATGCGTATCCTAGGCCTAACACCTATATGTGGGTATGGAGTTGGTTGGGTGAATTGAAAAGGGTTCCCCCCCTTTGGCATGACTTCCATGATATTCGTCTTGATTTTGAGGGTAATCGGTACGTGTGGACAAGCCATTTGATATACCTGAGTGTACGTGAATTGCCTTACTATATACCTCGTGGGGACGGTACGTGTAAGGGAAAATTCGATGTATGCGATGTACGTGAACGAGTTCCCTGTGTTATACCTCCCATCATGACTTTGGTCGAGTAGTATGATGCGGGGGAACCATTCGATATACGTCGAAGGTACTTGGCCAATGGAAGGTGAGAGTCATATCGCTTAGACTAACTGCACCCTTCCGGACCAGCGCCGCCCCACACAAAGTGACCCTCCAGTTACTGGACAAAATTTGGTAAATCACAATGCTCTTTCGTGATGCCGTGTGAATCATGCATGATTCCCTTATTAGTATCTTATGATGAGAGTATATTTCTTGATCATGCCAAACAGGGAGCAACTTACAAGTACCAATAGTATACCAAGCATGGGTAAGTGATGTGTGCAACATGTGGATGTATGTGATCGTAGGTGCACGTGGTTCAAAGTATACATGGAGAATCTTCTACAAGTGTGTGAATAGACACATAAGCATGAGGTACACATAAAAAAGGGGAACATGCAAAATAGGGGAATATATAAGAAAATAAATCACCCATGTAAAATAGAGTTTAGTCCTCATATAAGTCCGCATCAGAGTCGCCATACCCGATTCTCATGGAGAGAGAGAGAAGGAAGGGGTATCTCTTTGTGGTGGGAGGATCTCGGTCACACACATCCCTCTCGGGAGCGCTTCGGCCGTCGTCGGTGATGTGTGAGGTGAAAAATGTAGAGATATGGAGTCGTCAATCTATTTTACTCAAAACAGACAAAAGAAAGTGAAGCCATCCCGAAAGATAGCATCAAAGACATGCTGATACATACAAAGCCAAAAAGTGATTCGAGTAGGGTTCGGAGGCTAAGTTACGAAATGGGAAGGTGTTAGGCACCCATTCCGCCCTTGCAGTCTCTCATGGATTTGTTGTAATTTTCCTCTATTTCCTCGTGATATGTGTGCATGTGTATATGTAGTGGAGATAGGAATCATCGACTTGTATCATAGAAGAGATAAAGCGAGTCATCCATAGGAATGTTCCTAAAAGTAATATTAGAAAATATGATTTACGCGATTATCCTTGCGTTGATTGTTATAATGGAACGATAAAGCGTATGGAATAATATGCCATTAAGGACAAATATATGTATATGTAAATATATAGAATCTAAGAGAATTAAGTTAAGGAATTAGAAAAATAGAAAATTGGAAAAAATAGGTCTCGAGTCTCGGGTTTTACCCCGAGATGCCTACGTAGCCTATAGAGGCATCAAAGTCCACGTAGTTCGCAGGCAAAATGAGGGGTGGGGTTTATCCCATAAATCCAATCGGGGACTTCTCTTATGTGTGTGTGTGCATGTAAAAAGGTGTTTTAGTTGTAAGAAAAGTGTGAGAATTCCCATTTAGAATTTATGAGAAAACCCTATTTTTCTTGTTTTTTTGTTTTTTATATGAAAAATAAGAGATGCACACTAATACTAAATAAAAAGTATATTAGGGTATGTTAGATGGGGAGAAAAAGTGCTAAGTAATAAAACAAGTTAATGCGAATTTAGGAGAATTTAAAGAGAGAGTTGAGAAAGTTGGACCTTCTTGAAGATCTTGAGCTTGTTCTTGAATGTTGGAGAGCAGCCCTTACACTTGGATGATGATGAAGGGTAGTTAATTTGCCAAATTTGATGAAAAAGATGATGAAAAGTGAGGGTTGGAAAGGGATTTGGATGTACAAAATCACGCTGACTTTGAGAGAGGTTTTGTGATTTCGCTGAGAGTGATGGATCTCTGATATTGGGTCCCCTTACAATGAGGTTAGGCCCTCCTTTTTTATAGGCCCAGGATATTTCCAATCGGCAGGTGCCTTTAGGCACACTACCGATAGGCAGGATTTTGAACCTGTCGTTTGGCAGTCTCGTTCAGGTTCCTTCGAAAAAATGGTTATAAAATACAATCCGTTGATTCGAATCGTGCACGGGGCATACCACTGGAAAGTTACTCTAGATACCTTAGAAATTCCTTTGGACTGCTCCCGGGTTCGGGAGTTTTCTTTGCGGAAAATGTGGCTCATAAGCGCTCGTCGGTCCTTTGGACGGGGGATCGTCGGATGCAAACAAATAATTCATTCGCATGGTAAGTCAGAATCGCTCACGAGGAAGACCGTTGGAAAGGTTAGGAGATGAAATTAGACATCCCAAAGAGTTTGACTCGGTTTGGGCAGTTGACTTTGATCAACCGGGGCCTGGAAGCGTTCGATCACCTTTCGGAGTAAAACGGATCATTCGTCCGTACCATAAGTCAGAATTGGGCCCGGAGTGAACCGTTGGAAAGGGGTTTTAGTGCCCTTTGAATATTAATTCATTATTTTCCGAACTAAATAGTTTACTTTGGTCAAATGGATCCCAGGAGTGTCCGGTGGCCTCCTGATCAAGTTGTAAGGGAAAATGGGTCATTTGTCCGCACCGTAAGTCCGAATCGTGCACGGGGCAGACCGTTGGAAAGGGGTTTCAGTGCCCTTCGAGGATTTATTTAGTCTCGGTAGAGCTGAGGAGTTTAAATTTTGGTCAAATTGAGTATAGGAGTGCCCGATGGCCTCTAGGTCAGTACTCGGGGTATGACCTAGGTTCGTGGTGATGCGGGGGGGGGGGGGGGGGGTGTGGTGCTATAATGGGGTGTCTAAAATTATCACCAAGATCAACTTCCCAAAGGTAGATTAGTGTAGACCATAATGGTATGGGAATGGAAATATGACTTCATTATTCTCGAAGCTTCCCTTAGTGCCAAGGCTAACTTCTCTATTCGAGGATTCCAGATTTCGGCTCCTCGATACACCTTGCTAGTGTAGTAAACCAATCTTTGAACTCCCTCCTCCTCCCTTACCACTGTCGAACTGATGGCTGACTCAGATACGACAAGGTGTAGGTAGAGAATTTCTCTATTAACATGACTTGATAAGAGATGGGATGAGCCCAGGTAATGCTTCAATTCTAGGAAAGCATTCTCACATTTTTTGTTCCACTCGAAAGACTTTCTCAACTCTTTAAAGAATGGAATGCACTTGTCTGTGGCTCTAAAGATGAACATGTTGAGTGTTTCCACTCGCCCTGTTAGCTTTGGAAGATATTTCTTCAATGAGGGGACTGCATGTTGATCAGATCTTCGATCCTATTGAGATTGTCTTGGATACCCCACTGATTGATGATGAAACCTAGGATCATGCCCTCGTTTGCTCCGAAAACATATTTGGTTGGGGTTAGCTTCATCTGGTGCTTCTCCAAATGGTCAAAGGTCTGCCCCACTTCCTTGATGTCATCGGTGATTATCCTGCTCTTTGTGAGCATATCATTTACATATACTTACATATTAACCCCAATCTGATCCTCGAAGACTGTATTCACCAACCTCCAGTAATTGGCTCATGCATTCTTGAGACCAAAAGGCATAATATTATAACAGTAAGTACCTCTGTTGGTTATGACAGAAGTCTTATTTCTATATTATGGATTCATTTTGGTCTAGTTGTAGACAGAGTAGGAATCAATGAAGCTGAGAAGTTTGTGGCCCGAGGTTTCATCCACCAATTGGTTGATCTGAGACAATGGATAATGATCCTACCCTTGTCTTTTTAGGTCGCTGAAATCGTCACACATCCTCCCCTTATCTTTCTTCTTATGCACCATTACTACATTGACCAACTATTATGGATACTTGACGTCATTGGTGAAATTACCTTCCTGGAGCTTAAGGACCTCCTCCTAGATGGAAAGGTTCTTCTCGGTATAAAAAAACCCTTTGCATCTGCTTGACTAGTTTACCTCCTTCAACTACACTCGACTCATCGCAAATGGAATCAGGATTTATACCGGGCATATCCTCGCGGATTCATGCGAAAACTTTCTTCCATTGTTGTAGAAAGTTTATGAGCTCCTACCTTAAACACGGGTCTAGTGACGACTTGATTTGGATTTTTCACTTTGGGTGGTCGGTGTCAAGTGGAACTGTCTCAATTTCCTCAATGTCTTGCCCCTTAACTAGCTTTGCCTTATCTCATGAATCAATGGTTTCAATTTGGTGGGTGGTTGTAAGCTTCTTTTGCTCTTCCTGGTTGGCCATAATGAAATAGCACTCGCGTTCCTCCACCTAGTTTCCTTTGAAAGCCCCCACTCCATAATTATTTGGAAACTTCAAGAACTGGCTCACTGTAAATGGGATAACCTCAAACTTTTTCAGCCCGACCCTGTCTAGTATCATACTGTAAGAGGACAATACATTTTTGTCAAGGATGAAGAAATGAACGTTTTCAATTCAACAGGTTGGCCAAGTGCCCACTATAACCTCTAGCTCCACAATTCCTAGTGGATACACCTTTTCTCCTGAGAAACCGATCAGGGATGATGGTATGGCATCAGTCTGCTATAATAGAGCTTTAATATTCTGAAATAGTTATAGAAAATAACGTCTGCGGAGCTGCCATAGCCTACCAATATTCTAAAACCATTGCCCTTTTGGATCATAATTAAGACGACTAGAGGGTCATCATGAGGGTACAAGACTCCGAACAAGTCATCTTTAGAAGATCTAGAGATCAACTTATCCTTATTCATCTTGAGAGGATGTGTGTCCAGATCAACTGTTATGTTGATCTGTCTCAAATGCGTATAAGATTTGGCCTTGTTCAGACAGGCCTTCCTTTCTACGAGGTCTTATCCCCCAATTGCATCTCCTCTAGTGATGAAGGTACACGCAAAGGATATCATGCTGACATCATGTACAGAGTTTTTAAGTTTCTTTGGGAGGTCTGGACCATCCTCCGAATGGTCATCCATTTCCCTCTTCTGGTCGTCTGCCTTGCGGCACGGTGACTCCGATCATCTCTTGGATTTATGCTCAACAGGATCTGGCCAGGCATCCCTATCCACATACCTAGACAGCTTTCTCTTCCTGATTAGTCCCTCAGTTTCATTCGTCAAGGCTATGCAACTGTTGATATTATGACTGTGAACTTTATGGAACTCATAATACTTGCTTCCATCCCGCCTATTTACTGGTGCTTTCAACTTTCCTGGCCACTTAAGGTCCTTGCTTCCCCATATTTCCTCTATATTATGGTTGATGCTAACCCTAAGTGGGGTGTACTCACCATACTTGTTTGGTTTCTCGACCTTTTGATCTCTTCGCTCCTTCTTATCGGTGGCTTTGCTAGTTTGTCATTTTGTGTGGTCGGACTCCTTGGAAGCCATGGCTTCTTTAGCGTTCATGATTTTTCCCTCTTTTGGTTGTAGTTCGATCATCGTCCTAGATGGTTCCTTCACCAATGACCAAAATAATTTCCCTGATCCTAGTCTGCTCATTAGAACAGTTATAGTAGTCGGTTCATTATAATCCACCACCTTCAACTTCTTAGAGTTAAAACTGGTGATTTCATTAGCCTTCTATCGAACACCAAGCAAATGGTCCACTTTCTTTCCTGGTTTGGCACTAAAGTAGAAGTTACTGAAAAATAGGTCGACCAACTGCAAGAAATTGGCTATTTATACACTTGGAAAACTATTGTACCACATTTGAACGAAACCTATGATTTTCTTGGAGAAGGCTCTACATTGTATCTCATTGAGGATGGAATAAATGTCTAGAATAGCTTAATATTGTTCGACATGAAAAACTTGATCCGTCTTTCAATCGTATTTTATCGTGATAACTAACGTCTTGAATTTTGCCAGAGTAGGGTAAGCTACAACAAAAGAGACAAATGGGAACCCTTTGGTGAAGTCCCTCTACAAGGGACTCTTAGACTCGGCCATCTCACCAAGCCGATCCTCCAAACATTGGATGGATCCCTTCCATGGTTAGTAATCATCTTTGGTCTTTCCTAGAGTTGACTTCGCAGTTCCTCCTTAGCTTTCAACCGACCTCTCTTCATGTGATGTCTGCTCTAGTTCAGTCGATGCTCTAGAAGATCGATGATAGCCTCTGGTGATGGATATACCCGAATCATTTCTCATTTGGCAACAATCGTGCAATGCTTCTACTTCTTGCTAACGATTACAATGAAGGCCTAGCAAATCAAATACCGAGCCCCTGATCAGCCTTTCCAACGCACTAGGATGCTATTTAGAGCAATATTAATCATAAAAATGACTATGTGGCTTGTAAGGACATTTTTTGTCCATTATCTATTTGTATGTCATAATCCGTTGCACCGTTGAAGAAAATCAAGATTCATATCATCATCAACGGATTCGAATATCAAAGAAGAGGAGGAATCAGAATTCTGCACATCCGGACCGGTTCTCCCAGAATAAAAGAACCGATCCGACCCCGGATCGGTCCGCCCCTCTATCGGACAGATTCACCTTGCTGAAGATCCAGTAGACCCCGGACTGATTGCGAACCGATAAAGACAAAATTAAAACGAACCGGTCTGACCCCCCCCCCCCAGACCGGTCCGCCTCAGATCCGGACCAGTCCGTCTGGGATAAAATCGGACAGTTCCGTGTTTATTTAAATCTTCTCATGGTTTTCTTATATAAACCACTTCGGGGAGCTTATTTTTCTAAGACTTTTGAGACGATTCTGAGTATCCTTTTTCCTCAAGTCTTCGTACTTTTTGAGTCCCATGACTCATGTTTTGATTCACATAAACATTGAAAAATCTTTTTGAATATTTTGCAACCCAAGAACACATCCTTGTATTTGTTCAACCCTTGTGGAGAAGACGTCTCTCTTCTTCATTGCTGACCACCTGGAGTTCCTGCAGGAGATTCCAGCCGACACTGTTTCTAGCCGTTGCTTTGAAAATTTGACGAAGACACCGTGCGTTACACTTGTGGGCGATTATCAGGTTGTATGTAAGTCAATGGTCTTGTAAATTGTTCAAAGTTCTAGAAATAAAAGGTTTTTCCCTTTGGGGGATTTTTCCTTAATTTTGTGTCGCTTGCTTTATTTGTTTATGGGTTGACACTTGCACTTTAGATGCATGATTAGGGGCTGAAATTAAATAGGTGTGTCAAATTAGAAATTTGCGAAGCTAATCAATTATCACACGTAATTCTCACGTTTTCAAATTGGTATCAGAGCAGGTTGCGCTAATTTATCACGTATTCCTAGTTTCCACAAAACCGTGTGATATTGATTTTTTGAAAAATCTGTTTTGTGAAAAATCGCAATTTTTCCTATGAAGCACTTATATAATCATATTTCTATTTTTGACGGGTATAATTATGCCTACTGGAAAGCTCGTATGAAATCGATTTTAAAATCTATTGACGAGCGTGTTTGGTTGCTTTATGAAAATGGTTGGACTCCTCCCACGGTCACTGTTAATAACATCACTACTTTAAAACCCGTGTCAGCTTGGACTGAAGATGATTATAAATTGTCCAATTTTAATTCCCGTGGTCTGAGTGCTATTTCTGGTGCTGTCACTCCGGATGATTTTCACCGAATTATGACGTGCACCACGTCTAAAGAGTCTTGGGATGTTTTGAAACTGACACATGAGGGTACGAACGTGGTCAAAGACTCTAAATTACAAAATTTGGCCACCCAATTTGAGACTATTACCATGTCTGAGTCTAAATGATTTGATGATTTTTATGCTCGTTTGTCAGACATTGTTAACACATGTTTTAATTTGGGTGAGGTGATTGATAACACGCGTGTTGTTAAAAATATTTTGAGATCCCTCCCAAAACGCTTTATTCCTAAAGTCACTGTTTTGAACTCTTTGGGAAATTTGAAATCACTTAAGTTGGAAGAACTTGTAGGAGATCTTCAAACCTATGAAATTGACATGTTTCCCCAAACCATTAAGGCTAAGGATAATGGCATTGCTTTAAAGACTCATTTTAAGAAAAATAAAGAAAAAGTTTATGAGTCAGACTCTGAGGAAGATTTAAATTTTAAAGAAATGGCTTTGTTTGCAAAAAAATTTAAAAAATTTCTCAAAATGAACAAAAATTCTTCAAATAAAAAGAGATCTTTTGAGTCAAATAAAAAGAAAAAGGAGGCCAAAGATAGTGACAAGGAGGATGAGATCAGGTGCTTTGAGCGTGAAGGGAAAGGGCACATCACATAGCTAGAGAGTGTCCTACTAGGATAAGGAGAAAGGGCAAAGAAACTGCTATGCCCGCCACTCTTAGTGATAGTGAGGGTGATGAGGGAGATGAGTCTGATAAAGGTTTGGTAAATGAGATGGTTGTCTCCTTTTCTAGTCATGTGAGCACACCCACTTTATCTCACAAAAGTGCACATGAAAGCGATGATGGTGATTTGTGTTCGTCAAGTGAGGCAAAAAGAGAGGAGGAGAGTGGAGATGAAAGTGAGCTCCAACAAGCTTTTAGAGATTTGTACACCGAGACCTTGAAAATAAAGAAGTATAATCGAGATTTAGGTCGTCGGGTTTTAGATTTGGAGAGAGAGATGGAGGTTTTGAGAAAGGATAAGTGTGATTTGACCGACACGGTGTCTAGTCTGACGACACGTGTATCCCAACTCGAGAGTAATCTCGAACGTGCCAGGGAGGTCAATGTCAATTTTGAGAATGCACCTAAGAAGGTTGAAAATGTGGTTCTTAAGGGTAAATGTGAGAAGTTGGGAATAAGTCATGACGGTGCTTCTACTTCCCTATTAGCACCCGATCCTGTTCCCACTTTAGTGTTAGATTCACATGTGACTCACCCTAATCCACCTAGGCGTCCCATTCTTATAGGAAAGTGCGTCCTAGAGTTTTTGAGAGAGGTGTTCCGAGACCTATTTATGTTTGCTCACATTGCAAAAGGAGAGGACACCTTAGGGAATTTTTCTTTAAGTTGTGTTATGTGTCACGTTTTGCTTCTACACGTGTTTCTGACACACATGCACCCACACATGATACTTTACATGCTCCCGGAGACTACATGAGAGAGTTTGCACATTTAGGTGAGCAAGTTAAGTTTTTAGTCAAAACTTCATAAGAATTGATGGAGGTTTTCATAAGTTGTCACCACCTTTGAAAACCCCCTCCACACCTAATGATTGAGGTTTGACTTGTTTACTAGCATAGGGTGATTTTCATGATGACATTGTTTGACTATTGCTAGTATGTATCATTTTTGTATGTTTTTTTTTAAAAATACAAAAATATTTTATTTTGATAAAATTTTGAGAAAATCCAAAAAGATTTTTGTATTTTGTTTGCACCATTTATGGATGGACACTTAGGATGACCGAGTCACAAAATCATTCCATTATTTTCATGTGACTATTTGATAGTGTTTTGAGACAATACGTTAATTCATCCATGTGCTTTATAATATTTGGAGTCATTAAGATGTAATTAAGTGTTACTTCCTACATGTTTGACTCATTTTTCCTTTATTGCACACATGCAAGGATTTGTTTGATTATTGTGATTGCCTTATCACATGTTGGTTGGGTGTTTTCACTTCAATCCCGCCTTTAAAACGAACCAAGCGCAATAAAATTTGATAAGGAAATTGTGCATATAAAAACCGTTTTGTGAGTTTGTGTGCTTTGTTTTAAAACGGGGAAGGGCTGCGAAAGGTTCATCTTGCCTTTGCGAATACTAAGCCACCGTTAAATTGGACCTAAAAAATTAAGGTATTTTATTATCCAGGGTCCAAAGAGGTTAAAATAGCCTGAAAAAATTAAAGGCAATAAAAAGCAATTCATGCCAATCATGGGCCATTTAGGTTTTTGCACCAATTCTCCAAAGTTTGAGAATTTAGATTACCTTTAACAGAAAATATATATGAGGGTGTTTGGTTGGATAATTTAAAACTGGTTTGCACATCCTTGAAATTCTTGAAAAAGCGCTAAATAGTTTTGGACGTTATTGGTGTGAAAATCATTTAGACTTTGATTTGTTGATTTGCATAAGATGATGTTATCTAAATTCAACAAATTTTTACACCTAAGGATACCTTTGATGTTCATTCGTTAGGAGTACACGTATGCATCGTGCACATATGTTTGATTGAGTTGATTTACCTATTGAATGTGTTCACACCCATTCATTCCATTTCCATGACTTGGTTGTTTAAGTCTAAATCCATGGTGTGATTTTTGTAGCATATTTTTTTTTTCAAATGTATCTTATTTTTGTATGAAAAAATTGAAAAATCAAAAATAGTTTGTGCATTTGTTTTTTAGCATCTCCTTGCAAAGAGCACGTTTACCATATTTTTTGATGCCCTTCTTTGTGTACCGTGACACCCCGATTGTGCTTATTTGATTCATTCTTCTCATTTGTCTATTTGGGGACATCATAAAAAGGGGGAGAAAGAATTATCATTTTATGTGGGAGTTTGAATTTTGGGGGAGTATTTGAGATTTAGCTTATGCTTTTATCATAAATTGGTATCTATGTTTATCTCATTTCAAACTCGATACGTCACTTGGTATTTTGCTTTATCTCATGTGTGTAGGTACCGATCGACGATCATAAGTTACACACCCTGATGAGAGAAGCATTGAGATTCCTGCAGATTTGAAGAACAAACGATGAAGTCTTATTCATTTGTATCTTTCCAGTTTTGGGTTTATGGAAGGGTACATTTGTATAGGCATTTTAATATTTGATAATTCGGATGTTTGTTTTTATGTATGTACCGGCATACACATAGAGGGAGATTTGTAAGGACATTTTTTGTCCATCATCTATTTGTATGTCATAACCCGTTACACCATTGAATAAAATCAAGATTCATATCGTCATCAACGGATCCGAATATCAAAGAAGAGGAGGAATCAGAATTCTGCACATCCGGACCGGTCCGCCCAGAATAAAAGAATCGGTCTAACCCCGGACCGGTCCGCCCCTCTACCGGACCGATCCGCCTTGCTGAAGATCCAGTAGACCCCAGACTGATTGCGAACCGATAAAGCCAAAATTAAAAAGAACCGATTCGACCCCCCAGACCAGTCCGCCTCAGATCCGGACCGGTCCGCCTGGGATAAAATCGGACAGTTCCGTGTTTGTTTAAATCTTCTCATGGTTTTCTTATATAAACCACTTCGGGGAGTTTATTTTTCTAAGAATTTTGAGACGATTCTGAGTGTCCTTTTTCCTCAATTCTTCATACTTTTTGAGTCCCATGACTCATGTTTTGATTCACATAAACATTGACAAATCTTTGTGAATCTTTTGCAACCCAAGAACACATACTTGTATTTGTTCAACCCTTGTAGAGAAGCCGTCTCTCTTATTCATTACTGACCACCTGGAGTTCCTGCGGGAGATTCCATCCGACACTATTTCTAGCCGTTGCTTTGAAGATTTGACGAAGACACCGTGCGTTACACTTATGGGATATTATTAGGTTGTATGTAAGTCATTGGTCTTGTAAATTGTTCAAAGTTCTAGAAATAAAAGTTTTTGCCCTTCGGGGATTTTTCCTTAATTTTGTGTCGCTTGCTTTATTTCTTTATGGGTTGACACTTGCACTTTAGATGCATGATTAGGGGCTGAAATTAAATAAGTGTGTCAAATTATAAATTTGTGAAGTTAATCAATTCTCACACATAATTCTCACGTTTTCATGGCTGGATGAAAGATGTGGCTCCAGGACAATAGGACTGATCCCACTATGATTCGGTTTTCTTAGAGGAGATGACATTTTCGTAATATCCCAATCTCAACCTCTTGGTATTCTACAGAGTCTGGCTGTGATACTCTTGTATTCTACCTCTGTAGGGAACTGGGGGGAATCGTCCTCCTCTTCTCCGTGATACCCCTGGTCTAGGGGCAACGACATTATAATTGAGCTACACTTGCCAAGTCTAAAGAGTGTGCTAATTATTTGACACTCTCCTAAATCACTTCCTGCACCTTACCCAGACTCATCAATAGACTGTGTAAATCTCCCACCCCGATGAGGGTTGGTGGTGTTTAGAATTTTGCCTTATGACTACTCTCAGTATTATCTTCCATTCTCAAGCATTTCAGGGAAGGTGGTAAACGAATAAATTCATGTAGGGAGCACAGTGGCTTATCATTTTCCATAGACGATGCCAATTTGTTATTGTCCAAAAATGGAGATAGAAAATAATCAAATAATCAGAGTAAAAAATATGAATAATAATGGAGACTGGCGATGAGAGACAATGAGAATGAGATAGATTTTACATGGTTCGACCCAAGATGAAAACCTACACCCATAGGGTTACTAGCTCTTCTTTCACTAATATCAGGTGTACAATTAGGGTTGCTTTGGTGGCCCAATGATTGAGAATGAGAGAGTCCCATTTGTAGGTGGATTTGTTCCCTATTTATAGGTGGTTGGTATAGAATATTCAGAGGATTGGTGGACTGTCTTTATAGGTCAGGCGGTTACACCTATATGCACGTGCTAATAAATAAATAATAAACAAATATGCATTAGATTACGTGTTGACGTCCTTGATGTGTGTGTAAGTAACAAACTCTTAACAACCACATTCCCTTATTTTCATGTGATTGGTGAGAAGTGTCTTAGGTGTATATGAAAATACGGGCGTATGGTGTGAGTGAATATTTGTGCTAGAGTAGGACAGTTGTCAACGTAATTCACTGAGCACATTGATAATTGAGTTGACCTCCTGTTCTAAGTGAGGCCGAACTTATGGTGTGTATTCTCTTGGTATTATTTTGGTCCCTGTTGATGTAAGAAACTAGATCGCTCTAATTATTTAATCATAGATAAATATAAATGAGACAAAGAATTTTAAAGTGGTTCAGCCTTATAAGAATGGCCTACGTCCACTGTTATGTTATTGCTGAGTGTTTTGAGGAATTCTCGATTACCAGATCTATCAAGAAATTCCGGTCCCCTTGAATGAGGGTGATACAATGTATTTATAGCCTTGAGGCTGTACATGAAAGGGTCGATACATTAAATGATATACATATGAAAGGGTAATACATTTAATGCAACGTGTGTGTCAAGATGATAAACATTCAATGAATAGTTGAACTGTTGATTATCTCGCAATTAACGCTACGACCGAGATGCAACTCGGATCGCCTTAGTTGCTCGTTGCTCAGGAGTTCCTCGGAGTGCTAGAGTACCTTGGAGTGCTAAAGTTCCTCGGTGTATCCTTGTTGCTCGGAGCATATGAGTTCCTCGGAGAGGTCTGTTCCTCAGAGCCTGTGAGTTCCTCGGAGAGGTGTGATTATCTCGAAAATGCTTGTTGTTGCCATGTAGATATCCACGTGTCTTCGTATGATTGGTCCATATCAGTAGATTAAATTTGGTATCAACAGAAGCCCCCAATGCTTCATGCTTGATGGTTTACTTGAAAGGATGGAGTATTTATTTTGCAGTGTTGCTTGGTGCTCGTGAAATTCTTGATCTACCTTCTTGATTTGTTCAACATAAAGTGCATTATCTTCTGGACGACATATGATGCAACTTGTAGCTTGTCATAATCTCCAAGTATGTTGATTGATTTGCTAGCAGACCAACTGCCTCCTGTGCCGAGCAACTGAATACTAACTTCACGTGCTTGATTCTTCTGATTTATGCCTCCATGTGAGTTTGTGAAATTGAATTTGGTGCTCGACTGCATTATGTTATAAGGATGTGCCACCAAATGAACAAATATGTCTGTAATAGAAGCCCCCAGATGAACAAATAATTTTATCGAGCACCTTCTAGATCGCCCATCCGTGATGAATATCAAGATGCTCAAAGATCTTAACTTCATAAATTCTCCTCTTGTTTTAAATGATCCACCTTCTGGTGAGGAACCTGTTTCTAAAGCAGAGGGAGAGAAAACCAATAGAGTAGGAATCTCAATGTAATAGTTAGTACACAATTTAGCATAGCAATATTGTGTGGTTCATCGACCAAAAAGTTACAAGTATTAGTGTTGCTCGATCACTTAACAATAAAGTAATGAGTATAAAAATGTTGAAAATTTTTCCAACCAACCAAGGTTTTTAAATTGTGATTGTCGACCAACTACAGTTAGTGGGTTTTTATCCCCAACCAGCCATACTTGGTTCAATTTGAAATATTTTCTCCTCGGCGACCAAATACAGTTTGTGGGTTTTTATCCTCGACCAACCATACTTGGTTCAGTTTGGAAAATTTTGTTCTTTGAGGAACTTTGGGTTCTTTCGAACTATCTGTCCACAAGCTCTTTTACCAACCGAAGTTGATCACGCAAGTGTACGCCTCCTAACCAAAGGAGTATATTTTGTTCTCGTCCTTTTACCAATCGAAGTTGGTCGTGGCTTCGAACTATAGGGTTCTTTCGAACTATCTGGTTCTTTTGAACTATCTTGTCCACAAGCTCTTTTACCAACCGAAGTTGATCACGCAAGTGTACGCCTCCTAACCAAAGAGTATAATTTGTTCTCGCTATTTTACCAACCGAAGTTGATCACGCTCGAACTATAAGGTTCTTTCGAACTATCTGGTTCTTTCGAACTATCTTGTCCACAAGCTCTTTTACCAACCGAAGTTGATCACGCAAGTGTACGCCTCCTAACCAAAGGAGTATAATTTGTTCTCGCTATTTTACCAACCGAAGTTGATCACGCTCGAACTATCAGGTTCTTTCGAACTATCTGGTTCTTTCGAACTATCTTGTCCACAAGCTCTTTTACCAACCGAAGTTGATCACGCAAGTGTACGCCTCCTAACCAAAGGAGTATAATTTGTTCTCGCTATTTTACCAACCGAAGTTGATCACGCTCGAACTATCAGGTTCTTTCAAACTATCTGGTTCTTTCGAACTATCTTGTCCACAAGCTCTTTTACCAACCAAAGTTGACCACGCAAGTGTACGCCTCCTAACCAAAGGAGTATAATTTTGTTCTCGCTATTTTACCAACCGAAGTTGATCACGCTCGAACTATCAGGTTCTTTCGAACTATCTGGTTCTTTCGAACTATCTTGTCCACAAGCTCTTTTACCAACCGAAGTTGATCACGCAAGTGTACGCCTCCTAACCAAAGGAGTATAATTTGTTGATCCTGTAACATCCACAGGTTGATCAGCGAGCAACTTTTGTTTCTCGGGAGTATTAAGATCAGTGAACTCTGCTACAGCTTGTCTTAATTAATGCTAATGCCAATTTTTCCAACTTTGGGTATCTGATCTCTGCATCTCTTCCTTCGTCGTTGGAGATCGCAACCCTAAAAGGCCTTTGATCTTGTCTGGATTTGCTTCAACGTCTCGCTGGTTGATGATGTACTCGAGGAACATTCCTTCTCGTACTCCAAATGTGCACTTCGTCGGGTTGAGTTTCATTTAATAATTTATTCAGTTGATCAAAGGTCTGATCTAAGCCAACTAGATGATCATCAGCTTTCTTGCTTTTTGTCAGCATATCGTCGACATAGACTTCCATACTACAACTGATTTGTTCAGCAAAAACCTTGTTCATCAGATGCTGGTATGTCGTTCCCTGTCTTCAGGTTTCATTTTGATCTGGTTGTAGCCAGAGTAAGTATCCATGAGAAGCTCGTGTCCCGAAATAGCATCCACTGCCTTGTTGAGATCGGTGAAATCAACACACATTCTTCATTTATTGTTTTTCTTCTGCCCGACGAGGAGATCTAGTTCTCTCTCTTGCTCGGTCTTCATTTCCTCTTGTATAACTTGATTCTTCTCGGGGCTGGATACTCTTCTTCTTCGCTTTATCATCTTCCACTTTGGTTTCTTTGGTGTCCATATTCTTCTTCGCAGACATGGCCTCCTCGGCATTCATAAGCTTGGACGCTTTTCTCATTAGGCCTGACATGGTTCGAGGAGGGTCTTTGGCCAAAGTGTAGTACAACTTGTTAGGCAATAACCCACTCATCAAGGCGGTGATTGCTGTCTTTTCTTTATAATCTATGACTTCCAGCTTCTCGTTATTGAAACGAGTTATGTAATCTCTAGTACTTTACCCAGATTTTTGTCTAACACTTAACAAATGCGCTACTCGTTTTACTGGCTTTGCTCCAAAACAGAAATTTCCAATGAACAACTCGGCCAATTGAAAGAAAATTGAAATCTTACCCCGAGGAATATTATTATACCATATCTGAGCAGATCCAGTAAGAGTTCCTGAGAATGCCCTGCATCTCATCTCATCGGGGACAGCATAGATGTCGGCAGTAGCTTGATACTGCTCTATGTGAAGAACAAGATCTGTCTTTCCATCTTATTTAGGGGTCATCACAGGAGCTTTAAACTTTGATGGTGTAGGAAAATCAACAATATCCTGGACAAAAGGTGTTCCTCGAACAAAGGTTCACTGTAGAGGATTCTTGGCCTTAGCCATTTCCCCTAATCTATCCTCCAGCCTTTGAATAGATCCTTTCCACGCCTTATTTCCTTCCTCGGGCCTATTGGTTCGGGCAACTGATCGCGTTGAAGTTGCTTCTTGGGATTTATCTTGACGATCAGCTGATCGGTCATGAGATTCATCTCGACGAGCAGCTGGTCGCGATTGAGCAGATCCTTCCCTTACATCTGGTGGTCGTCGAAAGCACCTCGACGTTGCGTTAAGAGGACTTTTGTTCCTCCTAGGGCCCAATCGATCAAAAGGAGAGGCCCTACTTAATCTGTCCACTGCACTGGCCCTTTTTGGAGAGAGGGTGACACGTTGTTCAGTATCCGTGGCTCGCATTGACGAAGATCGTCCAGGTTGGTAAGAAAAATCTTCAGATTCCTCATTAACATGCCTAGTTCGTGAAGAAAGCGCATGGGTATTTTTTTGGATGTTTCGTGATCCGGAATGAACTGGTGCTCCGCCATGAAGGGTTTGGATGAGTTGCCGCATCGTATCTTTCATGGCGGTCTGGCCTTGAGCCAGATTTGCCATTATTCCAGTCAGATATGGAATAATTGGTGGTGCGAATGGATTTGGAGGTGTTCCGGCGTTTTTGTTGTTGGATTCAGGAATTTCAGCCATTTGACAATGGATTGTTTTTGATGAAAAACGATATTACCAGTCGTTTCCCACAGATGGCGCCAATCTGTTGATGTAAAAAACTAGATCGCTCTAATTATTTAATCACAGATAAATATAAATGAGACCAAGAATTTTAAAGTGGTTCAGCCTTATAAGAATGACCTACGTCCACTGTTATGTTATTGCTGAGTGTTTTGAGGAATTCTCGATTACCAGATCTATCAAGAAATTCCGGTCCCCTTGAATGAGGGTGATACAATGTATTTATAGCCTTGAGGCTGTACATGAAAGGGTCGATGCATTAAATGATATACATATGAAAGGGTAATACATTTAATGCAGCGTGTGTGTCAAGATGATAAACATTCAATGAATAGTTGAACTGTTGATTATCTGACAATTAACGCTACGGACGAGATGCAGCCCGGATCGCCTTAGTTGCTCGTTGCTCAGGAGTTCCTCGGAGTGCTAAAGTACCTCGGAGTGCTAAAGTTCCTCGGTGTATCCTCGTTGCTCGGAGCATATGAGTTCCTCGGAGAGGTCTGTTCCTCAGAGCCTGTGAGTTCCTCGAAGAGGTGTGATTATCTCGGAAATGCTTGTTGTTGCCATGTAGATAGCCACGTGTCTTCGTATGATTGGTCCATATCAGTAGATTAAATTTGGTATCAACAGTCCCTATGTAAGCCGAGACTATAAATGTATAACAAATGTAGACAAAAACCTTTATCGGAGTATGATAAATTTTCTCCCCTACTTGACCACTAGTCGTCCCGATATTGCCTTTAATGTTAGAGTTTGTGTGCCCTAAAAGAGTCACAATTTCACTTAAACGTATCATCAAATATGTGAGTGGAACTCTTTCATACAAAATTTGATATTCCTTTGACACCGATGACCTGTTGTTCTCTTATTCGGATGCCAATTGGGCCGGGGATGTTGATGGTTGTCAGAGCATTTCAGGTGGGTGTTTTAATTTTGAGAGTGCTCTTTCCTCTTGGTTGATAAAGAAGAAAAAATCCTTATATTTATCCATGAAGAATGAGTTTATTGTCCGTATGGAGTTGTTTCATGCAATATATACGGATGAAGAAAATGTTGGAAGATTACGGGATCCCACAAGGGACGATGAGTATTTATCGTGACAATACAAGTACGATCCATATTTCTCAAAATTTCATCTAATAGTCACGAACAAAGCACATTAGGATATGTGATCACTTTATACGTGACCTAATTGAGAAGGTCGTGTAGTTTAGCTTTGTAAGCACTGATCTTCAGTTACCCTATATATTCATCAAACCTTTAAATGCACTTCAATATGATGATCTTAGGAAATCTTTAAGTCTTTGCACTGCTAGCCAAGTTCATATACTTTATCTAGTGTAGATTTAAATTTCATATTCCTATTGGTAGATTATATTATCATCGTGTTATCATTTTATCTTTATTTTTCTTTTTGATATTTTTAGAGTTTTATTTTTCTGAAAATTTTAAAAAAATACAAAAAGATTTTCAGTTTTTATGAAAAAGGTGAAAAAGGAAAAAAGATTTTATTTTTGATAAAATTTTGAAATAGAAAAAAACTTTTTGTAACTTTTTTCACCATATATGGATGAGCATTTAAGATGTTCAGATCACCCATTCATTCCATATTTCTATGTGGCTTTCTAATAGGGGTTTGAGACATGATGTCATTTTTATAGTGTGTTTAATAATGAGTGGAGTCACATCATTTCTATGTTGTGCTTAATAATGAGTGGAGTCATTATGTTGCTATTCGATGACTAGTGTCTACATGTTTGAATCCTAGTAACCTTTATTGCAAACATGTACGAACTTGTTTGAACATTACGCCTACTTGTGACTTATCGAATACGATGTTCTCATCTCAATTTTTCTTTATAACGAACCAAATGTAAAAAAGAGATAAAGTTGTGCATGTAAGAACCATTGTTCGGATTTAAGTTATTTTTTTTGGAAAATATTTTTATATGTGAAGAAATGGAAAGGGGCTACGAAAGATAAATGTATTCTTTGCATTAAAAGTCACCATTTGCATAAAATAGTGTAAAAATATTAGAGAAACATAAAAGCAGAAGTGCTAGGCCAAGTTTTGATTCATTGATGCTTCGCTACATATGAGCATTAATTTCTTCAAAAATCATTGAGAGTTTATCATTATTTATGTGAGATTTTGAGGGATTTAAAGTTTAATATCAATGGGTACGCACAACTAAAATGTCTTGTAAAAACATTACATAGTTTAGCGTCATTGGTGTGAGAATCATTTATGTTCATTACATAATGATTAAGTTGAGTCAATTTCACTTGAGTTCATTAATTTTACACCTAAGGTCGAGCTTGAGATCTTTCATTAATAGTGTCTTAAATCTTCATGTACACATGTTATGACTGTCTATTGAAAATGTTCACATCCCAACATTCCACATTCATGATTTCAGTATTTTAGTATTATTCCATGGTGTGTTATATTTGTTCATTTTATACTTTATCTTTAACAGAACAAAGTCAAAAATAGTTGGTTGATACATTTCCTTTTGATATAATCATCACCTAAGCTTCCTTGATTACTATTGTGTTGATATCTTACTTTTTCATGTGATTATTTTATTTCATGTATAATATCGACTCCTTTGTCAATTACGGATAAAAAGGGGAGAAAAAATTAAGGGGGAGGATTTATTTTTGTTTAAAACTCTATGCATCATGGTATTTTTGTTTGTCTCTTATGTGTACGACTTTCCTCTTGGATGATGATCGTTTAGACCCACACAAGATGAAGACAAAGTTGTGCTACGTTTCACCTTTTGTAATTTTAGGAGGGTAGTTATTGTATTAGGATTAAATTTGGCTTAAGTTTGTGTTTTGTACTGAAATATCCAAAGGGGTAGATTTGTAAGAGCAAGTTTTATGATTCCTCTTCATTTTATATTGTTTGATTTGGCATATCCCATTACATAAATACGGTACCAACACGACTTCTCGATACTCGAAGACTTTGTTGAAGACCAAGAAGATTGGAAGATTTTTTCATCTCAACAATCATAGTAGAATATTGTGATCGTGAGTGGTAAGAGTTTTCTTAATATTTTCTAGGGATTGGTTATATTTTATGAGGCTATACTTTAAATAAAGGAACTTAAATTTTATTTATAAAGAATTTTCAAAAAATGATGCTTCGTTCGAACGAAGCTGACTGTCATCTGAACGAGATTATATGAATCGTTCAAATTCGTCTGAATGAGATTCTAATGAAATTTTTTTCATGTTCCTCTAGAATCTCATTGGAATTCTTCGTCTGATGTGATTCTAATGAGTTATGAGATTTCATTCGAAAGACATCTTGTTTCATTCGAACAACAGGGTGAACTTGATTTTTTTAAAGAGTATCTTTCCCATATCTTTTTTGTTTATCCTTTTTGTAAACTCTTCTTAGAGAAAGGCTGAACGAGATCAATTAGTTTAAGAAATCCTTTTGAAGAACAAAAACACCTTTTGAGTTCTGTTTTTGTGATTAAATATCTCATATCATATTCCTCACCCCCGAAAATTATTCAAAACAATCACAAAAATGATTATTGTTGAAATCACTTTGTGGAGACTTTTCTCTACTATTGATATTGTGGAACAAGATTTCACTATTGAAGAAGAAGACGAGGTTGTTCGGTGGATACCTATGGTAGATCGCTACCTATGACTCTAGAGTTGAGTCGCATCTATTGAAGTTTTAAAGACTCTGCGCATTTAACTTAGTGCAGCTAAGTGTTTTTAAGTCGATTGTATTCAAAACTCTCAATAGTGCTGGTATAAAAAGGGTTTTCCCTTCTTAGGAACTTTTCCTCATCTTGTGTTTATTTTCATGCTTAGCTTCGAAATAAAAATTGAAAATCGTCTTTCATTCACATCATAATTAATTGACATAAAATTTGATGAAAAATTGAATTGTGTTTGTGGCATTCAATTATATAAATTGGTCCATTAGATCATGTGCACTCTCAAAAGATAAATTATCAACTTGTTTTTTACTCATAGTATTCCCAGTGTTAATCAAACCAGAGTTATAGTTCACTACGATCGAAACTGAAATCTATCTCAGTTATCAACCACAACTTTATGATCTCCAGATGGTCTAGTCACGATGTTCCACTTTTCTCAAACAAAGTCTTTCGCAAAGCTATTTACAAGTGGAGATCTAACCCTAGATGAATTCCTTATGTGTTCATCAAACCTTAGAATGTTAAGTAGAAAGAACAAAAAGAATCAAGAAGTCTTGTGTGTATCACTTTATTATTGAGTAATTCTTATCTTGAGAATTGATACGTGTAGGGCCACACACTTTAACTTATGTCCTTCATATGGATCTGAGTTGGTCTTTATTGATATATGAATTTTTCTCTTGTATATTTACCAATAATATCCATAGATAGTATATGAACAATTAGAATTAATATGGTTATATATATATATATATATATATATATATTTTAAAAGATATAATATACCAGGGTGAATTCACAAGGATATAATTGTAAAATTATTATTACATTAAAATGTGATTGGGTTTTTTAACTACAAATTTTATGGGTAGATTCAATCGACCAAAATGCTCCACATTTTTTTTCACAAAAAATCCTAGAAAAATTATATGCAGAAATTTAAAATATCCCATCATTAATATGTTATTAGGTTAATTATTCTTTTGTCTTGAACTTTATCCCTATTTTAACTCACCACCCAAACTTTAATCTTTTGGATTTAACACTCTAAACTTATAAAACGACTTCAAGTATCCCCCTAACACTAAAACCGTCAATTATTTGGATGTAAATGACACATGGATCCCATGTGACTTTTATGGGTTATTTTTGTAATTTAATTTCTTATGTTAAAATAATAAAACCCTTATCTCTCCCACACATGAATCAACACACACACACACACACATGTATTTTTACTGGTTTGTTATAATGGATATTTCATTTTTCCCTCAATGGTTTGTTGTAGGTATGTTAAAATGGGCATTGGAATTATCTCTTGTGGATATGTGTGGGTTTGTTAAGATGGGTATTGGATTTTTTCTCTTAGATTTTTTTTGGGTTTGATAGGAAGGGAAATGGGTATATGAATCTAGGGATTTTTTTTAAATGGGAGGTAATGAGGGTTA
The DNA here is from genome assembly GCA_949130495.1 of Sambucus nigra. NCBI lineage: Eukaryota > Viridiplantae > Streptophyta > Magnoliopsida > Dipsacales > Adoxaceae > Sambucus > Sambucus nigra. The sequence continues at coordinate 314,049,933 of OX422215.1, read as the reverse complement.
TAGACACCCAAAACTAGGACTCCTCTAAGCACCTCCTTAGGTCCATAGCACTCACTAGTTCATAGAAAACCCTAGATCATACTCCGAGTACTAATTTAGAGGCCACCGGGAGATCCTGAGCCCCGTTTGACTCTGGTAAACTCTCTTACTTGAGTGGAACCTCAATGAATATAGAGATTGTTTTAAAATGGGCTCGGAATCCACTTTCCAATGGTCTGCCCCGTGTGCGAATCAGCCTTATGAAAGGTCTATTTCACTATGAAATTTGATCTGGAGGCCACTGAGCGCTTTCGAACCCCGTTTGACTCTGATCAATTTCTCGCCAGAGCTAAAGCTCAATGAATCTTCGAAGGGCTCTGAATCCCTTTTCTAATGGTTCGCCTTGTGAGAAAATCGGTCTTCCGGTATGGACACTCCGAAAATTGATCTGAAGGCCACCGAGCACTCCTGGGCGTCATCTGACTCTAGTCAACTCTCCATCTTGAGCGAATATCAATGAATCTATAAAGGGCTCTAAATGTATTTTTCAACAGTTCGCCCTTATGCGAATTAGCCTTACGATACGGATGAACGACCCATTTTAGCCCGAAGGGTCACCGGGGCTTTTGGCCCCATTTGACCTTGGTCAACCCACCGAACCGAATGAAGCTGAATGAAATCTCAAAAGTCTTTGAATACCCTTTCCAGTGGTCCATCCCATGAGTGAATCGGCCTTAAGGTTTGGACAAACCATCCATTTTCCTACTAAAACTTCTTCTCTAGTAACCAACGGGCTCTTTCGGGCCACGTTTATAATCGGTCAACTCTTGGACTCGAGAGTAGCTCAATGGATTCTTAAAGGGATCTAACTACTCTTTCCAATAGTCTTCCCCATACATGATTCTAACTTATAGATTGCATTTTACGACCATTTTTCTAAAAAACATGTCCTAGACTACAGAACGGAACCCTCAAGACCTTGACAATCGATTGTGTGCCTGAGGTGCTATGCTGATAGGCAGGTTCAGTACCGTACTGATTGGCACCCCCTTGTCCCTATAAATAGAGGTCATGACCTCACATTAAAAAACACCCCTGAACATCCCTCCCCGCAATTCAGAGAACATTCTCTCGAATTTAGAACTTTTCCTTTTCTAAAAGCCCATTTTCCAAATTCCATTCCATTACTTTCTTACGTCGTTTACTAAATTACCGCCATATCTTCATACCACTTTCATCACATTGCAAGATCAGCATATCTACACACAAGATCAACATCAAGAATTCATAAGGAGGAGAAGATTAACACATGCCCGTGAGGGACCGAAATGGCGGGATGGGTGCCTAACACCTTCCCATTCCGTAACTCAGTCCCCTAACCTTTGAACCACTTGGTTTTGTAAGCATCAGTAGTGTCCTTGATGCTATTCTCTTGAGATAGTGATATTTATTTTTCCTATTTCGTGCAAAATAGGTTAGCGAATCTATCTCTACACATTATCCCACATTAACGATGGTCGAGCACCTCGAGAAAGGGCGTAATCCACTTCTCACGCCGAAGGTAACTCCCGAAAGAGAATGAGGGGGATGCCCTCGGGATGGCACCAGTGGAGACTCCATTGGGGATAACGTTTAAGAGGGCTAGACTCTATTCCTACATGGGTGTTATTCTTTTCTTTATGTGTGCATATGAACCTACATGTATGTTCCCTTTTCTCCTCTATCTACTTTTTGTGTATATGTACCTCATGTATATATAACTTTTAACTTACTTATACACTTCACACACTTGTATATACTCTCAATGTACACTTAAAACACTTAAACTTTTATATAGTTTCAATTCTACTCACATTCTCCACACACCACTTAGAATATCCATGCTTAGGCTTCTCTCTCACACACCCACGCTTCTCATACTTGCATATATCTCTATGCTCACTTACACCTCTTACACACCACTTGTAGTTGATTCATGTATAGGCAAACTACCACACACACTCACTCGTAAATATTCACATGTCACTCATTCACATATATATATCCTGATGCTTTCCTATCACCATGCTTAGTATAGTCTTCATGATTCATGCTAGAGTTACTATTCATGATCTTGTATATTCTCCTCATTAGTGTAGTACTTCATTTACTCATAAGGAAAAAAATAAAAAATACTCTCTCTCCATAAGATGCTAATTAATACTCATTCATTTTTTCACACTACATCACCAAGAGCATGGAAATATTGACCAAAAATTTGTCTCGTATTGGAGGTCACTATGTGATGGGTGCTAGTCAAGTGGCGTGTCGTTAGCCTAAGAGATATGACTTTCACCTTCCATTGGTATGGTACCATCGATGTATATCGAATGGTTCCTCCCACATCATACCACTTGATCGAACTCACGAAGAGATGTAAACAACAGGGAACTCTCTCATGTACGTTGAGTATATCAAATCCGTTCTCACATGTACCATCCCTTCAGTATCATCATCGGACCCAGTCGACGTTGCAAGCGCCATATGAGGATCAGCAGCTCTATAATCTTAGCTCCAATTGTAAGTGTCATCATCATCCCTGGACGATGTTACACATCTCTATCCTCGTCTAGGCATCCCAGCCAAGGTCATCATATAATTCCCAGATAAAGTAGGGGTCATACCTCACCAATCTCGTTCTCACTCAGGCCGAGGTTGGGACCAAGCAAAGACAGCCGAGCTTCTACGCGTACATGTATAACCTGAAGCACGTGGACAAATTTGTTATAACTGAATCATTCCCTCCACGTGAGGGAATATTGAGGTCATCATTACTTAGTTAAAGATTATCCAGGTCGTCCTTTCACTGGATAGATCTCCATGCACATGCTCATTGTATGCTTAGGGGGTACATTACACCCCCCAAACACTATATATAGAGGTCATCGTCTACCTTGCAAAAGGATAAAAAAAAATGACAACCCTAGCTGAAACTCTGTCATTTTATATAGTTGAGAGAGAAAGCTTGAGAGATTGTTTCCATGGCCATTAGTGCCTTCATTCAGTGATATTACCCACACACACTCACAGTGGATGTAGGTCAGATTGGCTGAACCACTTATATTCAAGTATTCATCCTCTTATCCTCACCTCCTTATACATATATACATATATATATTCTCCTGTGCTGCCATTGTTATCACTTGCTTGAGCTTGTCAACACTGTAGTTGATGGTGATGTTTCCTGCATCATCATTTTAGCATCTTCTGTGGGAACGAGAAGAAAACCTCTTCCTCTTTTTATGCTTAACCTCACTGGAGACTCTGGTGGTGAACTAGGCCTCACCCCTTGCGTGGAGCTGTTTCACCATTGAAAGAGTTCCTTTAAGGTATTAAGCTCATCTACTTCACAAGATCTTTAGTTTTAACATATGGAACCAGAATTACCACCACCTCCTCCACCACCTGGTGCTGGAGGACCTAGTTCCATCCAGGCACCACCCCAGTCCAAAATGGCTGAGGTGGCGACAACCTTGAGATCCTTGGCTGCAACGTAATAAGCGATGAAGGAGCAATTTTCACAACTTAGTAAAAATATGATGAGTCCACTTGGGGTCTCACTAGAGATTATTACTCTGGAGGCTGTTCAACCCCATCCTGAGGCCAGGGGACTACCCTAGGCATCGCGGAAAGACCAACCTACACCTCAACGGAGGAGGACGTTGCTGACCCAAGGCGTTTACATCTGGGGAGGCAAGGACACCCTTGCCCTAAGGATAGGTATGATGATATGGAGGCAGAAGACACTCCAGAAGATTGTTGGGAGTCGTATGAGGATTCAAATAACACAGTGCATCATACCCAGCAGCGCCGAGGTTACGGAGGCAGAAGAGGTGAAGGTGCCCAACAAAGAGGATTAGCTTTTGATCGATTGAGCAAAGGGTCGGCCTTTGAAAGGCTCGGCCCAGTAAATAACCTGAGGCAGAGGTTATCTAGGTCACGAAGTGCCGCTGGCTCTCAAAGGGGAGATGGGGAACATCGGCCTCATCCTGGTCGACCACATCTGGACGACCCCATCAGGGTCGAGATAGGGAACAAGAGGAGGTCAACAGTCGACGTTGTGGTACGACTGGGGAACCCTCAGCCCACCCTCTGGAGGTGGCTGGGGACAACCTCGGCCAGACCAACATTGCAAGGCCATGGAATGACTCCTTCCAACGTCTTGAGGAGAAGATAGGAGACCTCATCAAAAGCCGAGACCCATTGCAAAAAGGGTTCTCAGAGGGTCCTCCATTTGTGGCTAATATAGTGAGCTTCCCAACCCCTGCTAAGTTCAAGCCACCTACGATGTCTCCCAAATATGATGGTAGTACCAACCTTATGCATCACATTGAGATGTACCCGTCTGTGATAGAAATTTATTCAATCCTAGATGAGATGAAGTGTCGGGCCTTCTCCGGGACTTTAACAGGAGCTGTACACGTCTGGTTTACCTCTCTCCCGAAGAACTCAATTGAGAACTTTAAGGGCTTGGGTGAATGGTTCACTCACAACTTCTGTTTGGGGGTAAGACCTCAAAAGAAAATCGCTCATTTGTTGTACGTCAAGCAGGGAAGGAATGAGAGTCTAAGAGAGTACATTGCTAGATTCAATAAAGAGAAATTGGAGGTTAAAGATTATGAAGAGAATATAGCCATGACAGCACACATTGGAAGACTCCAAAAGGGAAAGTTATTATGGAAACTGCTGTTGGCAACTGTAGAAAAGGTCATGAACGCTGAAGAGGCCATGGCCGTGAAGTATGAGGATGAGAATGGAAGTGGCAGCGAGAAATTCCAAAGAAAGAAAGATGGAAAGAAGAGGTCAACCAACGACAAGTTCGCACGGTATACTCCTCTAACTATGAGTTGCGAACACATCCTCAATGAGATCAAGAATGATCAATTCCCGAGATGGCCGAAGAAGCTGAAGGTTCCTCCACATAAGAGGAATAAGAACTTGTGGTGCGAGTTCCACCAAGACTATAGCCATGTGACAGATAAGTGTTTCTCCTTAAAGGATGAAATAGAGAAGATGTTGAAATCCGAAAAGTTGAGGAAGTATATCGATGGTAAGGCTCCTAAAAGGGGAAGAGATAACTCTAAAAAGAAGAAGGGCGATAGATGTCAAGTTGACACGCCATCAAGAAGAGAAGATGACTCAGATGGTGATGATGATGATCCAGACCTCCTACCGAAAGACGATAATTCCCCCGTAAAGAGGGTAGGTATGATCTCCTTCGGTGTTAGCACCATACGCGGAGGACTCGCGGGAGGTGGCTCTGAAGTAGCGAATCGTAAAGCTCATGTAGTAGAGGCTAAGTCTTCGGCCAAAGTAGAGGTTGTAAATCTGGCATCTTCAGAGGCCAAGCAGAAGAGAAAGAAGGTGGATATGGACACTCTTATAGTTGGGTTCTCCCGACTCGACTTCAAGGCTATCTTAGCTCCACATGACGACCCTTTGGTAATTATAATAAGAGTGCATGGATGTGAGGTGCATAGAGTTCTTGTAGATGGAGGAAGTTCAGCAAATGTGATGTTCTGAACATATTTCAAAAGCCTAGGTCTCAAGAGAGCTAGGCTGGTACCCTATCATCACCCGTTAATGGGCTTCAGCGGTGAAAAGGTCCATCCGTTGGGCATGTATGAGATGGACGTGAGAATGGGAGATGAGTGGCCTAAGAGGTTAACCCAAAAGATCAATTTTTTTGTTATGGATGAAAACATCTTCTCGGCCTATAACCTCATCATAAGAAGAGTAGCCCTTAAGGAGTTTGAAGCCGTGCCGTCAACGATTCACCAAATGCTAAAATTCCCGACCCCCTATGGGGTAGGGGAAGTGCAGGGGGACCAGACCTCGGTGTGGGAATGCTACTTCAACTCACCTGAAGAGCGAGAGGCCCATAAGAGAGCCACAACCACATATAGCATTGATACACTTAACTATAGAGATGAAACGAAGTTGAAGAAAGGAGAGGCTGCGAAAGAGGTAGAATCCATTGTCCTTAATAAGGACGAATCAGAAAAAACCGTCCAAGCCGATAAGGCCTTAAAAGCGTAGATTAAGGAAGAGCTGATAAATTTCTTGAGGAAGAGGCAAAGTTTCTTCGCTTGGAGCCACGCAAACATGCATGTCATCGACCCGGAGGTTATGTGCCACAAACTCAATGTGGTAGAAGGTGCTAAACTAATCAAATAAAGACGAAGAGTTTACTCTAGGGAGAAGTATGACGTCATCAGAGAAGAGGTCAGAAAGTTAGAAGAGGCAGAATTTATCAGGGAGGTCATATACCCGGAGTGGTTATCAAACGTTGTCACTGTGCCCAAAACCAATGGAAAATGGAGGATGTGCATAGATTTCACCGACCTGAACAAGTCTTGCCCAAAAGATAGTTATCCCTTACCTCGGATTGATCAAATGGTAGATGCCACGGTAGGGCATGAGCTCATGAGCTTCATGGACGCATATTCAGGCTATAACTAGATCTTGATGGATGTTGAAGACTCATAGAAGACAACCTTAATCACCGACAAGGAGACATATTGCTATAAGGTTATGTCCTTCGGATTGAAAAATGTAGGGGCAACGTATCAACGTCTTGTGAATAAGATGTTTGAAAATCAAATTGGTAAGACTATGGAGGTGTATGTAGACGATATGTTGATGAAGAGCTTGAAGGCCTGCATTCACGTGGTAGACCTAGAAAAGACCTTCGATACCATGGACTTGTACATAATGAAACTCAATCTCACGAAGTGTGTCTTTGGGGTAGGAGTTGGAAAATTTCTTGGATTCATTATCAATCATAGGGGAATAGAGGTGAACCCTGAGAAGATAAAGGCTTTGCTTGACATGAAGACACCAAGACATATCAAAGACATTCGGAGGCTCACTGGAAGAGTAGCTGCACTCAATAAATTTGTTACCAGAGCAATGGAAAAGTGTCTTCCATTTGTTAAGGTGCTTAGAAAGGCCTTCGAATGGGATAAAGAGTGTGATGAGGCATTTAATCATCTCAAGTCCTACCTCGAATCTCCCTTACTCTTATCTCGGCCCATCATGGGAGAGAAGTTGTATATTTATCTAGCAGGCTTAGAATCAGTAATAAGTGCAGCTATAGTATGGGAAGACGTTAGGGTCCAAAGGCCTGTATACTTCAATAGTAAGGCCTTTCAAGGGTCTTAACAGAACTATCCTCGAATAGAGAAATTTTCCTACGCATTGATACATGCATCCAGAAAGATGAAACCCTATTTTCAAGCACACTCTATGGTCATACTCACTGACTCCCTACTAAGGCAGGTCCTCCACAAGCCTAAGAATTCAGGCAGATTAATGACCTAGGCCATTGAGTTAGGGGAGTATGACCTTACTTATCAACCCAGGGTGGCCATTAATGAATATGCATTAAGGTTCAACTTCAAAGCATCAAACAACGAGTCAAAATATGAGGCCATGATAGCAGGCCTCTCCTTGGCAAAGACCCTTAGGGTTGGACGACTCCTACTTCATAGTGACTCAAGGTTAGTTGTCAACCAAGTGTTTGGAGTTTTTGAGGCCAAGGATGAAAGGATGGACAGATACCTAAAGAGAGTAAGAATGATGCTAGAAGATTTTGAAGAGGTAAAGACAAAGAGGGTACCTCGACAAAATAACAGCCACGCCGATGCACTAGCAAGGTTGGCTTCAGCAACAAGGACAAACATCAGAAGGAAAGTACCAATCGAGATCCTGCTTAAACCGACCATCGAGGAAGAAGAGGTCACCAGCTCTTGCCTCAACTTAAACCTAGGAGACTCATGGATGGACCCACTCATTAGATATATCAGAAAGGGAGAGTTATTGGAATTAAATCTAAAAAGGAGGAAACTGAGGTACAGAGCTGTAAAGTTCTCAATAATAGGAGATGTCCTATATAAGAAAGGATTTCTGGTACCTCTCCTCAGATGTGTTCATCCCACAGAGGTCCCCCGCATCCTACAAGAGGTACACTAGGGTGCTTGCTCCCGTCACATAGGAGGAAGACCTTTGGCCAAGAGGATTATCACACAAGGATACTGGTGGCCGACCTTGCCAGGGATGATGCAGCCTACGTGAAGAGGTGCGATAAATGCCAAAGATTCTCTACTATCCCCCATCAACCTCATCATCCTATGACGTCAATCAGTTCCCCTTGGACATTAGCAGTATAGGGTATTGACTTGGTGGGTCCCTTGCCAAAGGCTGTAAATAATTATCGATTTTTGATAGTAGCAATTGACTACTTCTCCAAGTGGGTGGAGGCTGAGCCGATGATCACGATCACAGAGCAGAAGACCTTCCAAATTATCTGGAAGAGTATCATATGCAAGCATGGCCTCCCTAACGCCCTCATCTCAAACAACGGAACCCAGATCAAAAAGTCTTCCTTGGAAAAGTATTGCGAGAGAGTTGGGATCAAGCAATTTTTCTCTTCTCCTAGCCGACCCCAGGCAAATGGTCAGACCGAAGTCACGAATAGAACAATCCTCGATGGGATTAAGAAGAGGTTAGAAGAAGATAAGGGGAGATGGACCGAGGAGGTTTATGTTGTGTTATGGGCCTACAGAACATCGGTTAGGATATCAACAGGGGAGACCCCATTTATGTTAGCATGTGTCTCAAAAGCCGTCATACCAACGGAAGTAGGACTCCCCATTCACAGAGTTCAGACCTATGACCTTGAGAAAAATGGGGAGGAGAGAAGACTTGACCTAGCTTTGATTGAGGAGAGAAGGGAAGACGCTGAGATCAGACAGGAACTTACCAGCAGAGAATAGTAAAGTTCTACAATCAAAGGGTAAAATCAAGACCCATAGCCGTAGGAGATCTGGTGTTGAAGAAGACGTTACAGAAGGAAAATAAGCTTCACCCAAATTGTCATGGCCCTTACAAAGTGACCAAGGAGGTTGTACCCGGGACCTACAGACTGGAAAACCTTGAAGGGGAACCTTTCTCCAATCCATGGAATGTTGATCATCTGAAAAATTATTACGTATGATATTGCAATAGTTTCTATGTAAATGCATCACCTTATGAAGAGATTATTAATGAGAAGATTAGTTCTTGTGTCAATCCTTGGTTCATTATTCTTTAATGGTAAAATGTATGGGGGTAACATCCTAGTTTGATGACCTCATACCTTTAACATCATTAATTTGGTGAAAATTTTACGGGGGTAACATCTTAGTTTGATGACCTCAGACCTTAAACATCATAATTTGGTGACACGGTCTGAGGTGAAACATCATATTTGGATGACCTCAGACCTTTAACATCATTAATTTGGTGAAATTTACGATGTAAAACATCATATTTGGATGACCTCAGACCTTAAACATCATAATTTGGTGAAATATTTATGGGGGTAACATCTTAGTTTGATGACCTCAGACCTTAAACATCATAATTTAGTGACAAGGTCTGAGGTGAAACATCATATTTGGATGACCTCAGACCTTTAACATCATTAATTTGGTGAAAAATTAATGGGGGTAACATCTTAGTTTGATGACCTCAGACCTCAAACATCATTAATTTGGTGACAGGGTCTGAGGTGAAACATCATATTTAGATGACCTCAGACCTTTAACATCATTAATTTGGTGAAAAATTTATGGGGGTAACATCTTAGTTTGATGACCTCAGACCTTAAATATCATAATTTGGTGATTGGGTCTGAGGTGAAACATCATATTTGGATAACCTCAGACCTTTAACATCATTAATTTGATGAAATTTATGAGGTGAAACATCATATTTGGATGACCTCAGACCTTTAACATCATTAATTTGGTGAAAATTTTATGGGGGTGTTGATACAAAATTTAGTCTACTGATGGGGATCAATCATATGAAGATGCGTGTCAACTTACGTGGCAAATACAAATACTTTCAACGAACAACATACTGCCACCAAGCTACTTAAACATACACAGCTACTCAGGCACTCCGAGCTACTTAAACATACCGAGCAACTTAAGCGGTCCGAGCTACTTAGCATGCAGAGCATACACATCAAGAAAACCAAAAGGCAACTACGCATTAAGTGCGCATTATTATCGTATAGATGTATATGTCTACTAGATAACAGCGCATTACCCTTTCATATGTACAACCTTAAGGCTATAAATACATTGTAATATCCTCATAAGAAGGGGACTTTTGGATATCTTGGAAAACCTATTATTGAGATTTAAGGCAAACATTCAGCAATACAAAACAGTGGGCGTAGGCCATTTTCATAAGGCTGAACCACTTTAAAAATCCTTTGTCTTATTTATTCATTTTTATCTATGATTGATTAATTAGATATAATCTAGTTTTTTACATCAACAGATTGGCGCCATCTGTGGGAAACGACTATACTTAATGTTTTTCATCAAAACAACTCATCATCTATGGCTGAGAATCCGAAATCCAGTAATCGAAACACTCGGGTCCCTCCAAACCCTTCTACTCCCCCAAATATTCAAGATCTGGCTGGCATAATGGCTAATTTAGCTGCAAGAAACTATGCGTCAACTTATACAAACTATTCAAGGTGGAGTGTCGGCCCAATCAGGACAACGAAGTGTTCAAAGAAATACCCATTTTCCATCTTCAAGAACTAGACGAACGTTGTTCCCAGAGTTCTCGCAATCTAGACGTACTGACTCATATCGTAATGAGAGATATAATGATCCTTCGTATCAACCTGGCCGGACCTCATCAGTACGAGCTACAGATTCTCAACGGAATATCACTCTAACTCCATACAGGACTAGTACTCTAGAAAGGTTGAGTACAGTCTCTCCTTTTGATCGTTTGGGCCCTAGGAGGAATAGAAGTCCTCCTTGGATTATTTCTAGGAACTCTCAATGACAATCCGACCTAAGGGAAGGCTCTGCCCAATCACGCCCAACAGCCCGTAATGAAAGGTCCCAAGAGGAAAACTCAACACGATCAGTCGCTCGAATAAATAGGCCCGAGGTGGGAAACGATGCATGGAAAGACTCTATTCAAAGGTTGGAAGACATGTTAGGGGAAATGGCTAAGGCTAAGAATCCCCTACAAAGAACTTTTGTACAAGGGACACCATTCGTATAAGAAATCATGGATTTTCCCACGCCATCAAAATTCAAAGCTCCTATGGTGACACCTAAATATGATGGAAAAACTCATCCTGTCCTCCACATAGAATAATACCAAGTTGTTGCCGATATCTATGCGGTTCCAGATGAGATGAGATGAAATGCTAGGTGTTTTCGGGGACTCTCACCGAGTCATCTCAGATATGGTACAACAACCTTCCTCGGGGGAAGATTGCGACTTTCCTTCAACTGGTAGAGATTTTCATAGGGAATTTCTATTTTGGATCAAAACCAGCTAATCGAGTAGCACACTTACTGAGTGTTATACATAAGCCAAAAGAAAGTACTAGGGACTACATTACTCATTTCAATAACGAGAAACTTAATGTAATTGATTACGAGGAGAAAATAACAATTACTGCTCTGATGAGTGGACTGTTACCAGATAAGTTGTACTATACTTTGGCCAAAGATTCGCCTAGGACAATGCCAGAACTGATGGCAAAGGCAACCAAGATCATGAATGCTGAGGAAGCCATGGCTATGAAGAAGAATACAGACACTAAGGAGACTAAGGTTGAGGCTGGTAAAACTAAGAAGAAGGATCAGAAGAACAATGGTGGCAATAAGCAGTCGAAAGGTAAACAAGTGCTAGAGCAGATGATGAAATATGGAAATTATAATCCCTTGAAGGTAGATATAAATCACATTCTGGAGGAGATCAAGAACATCGAGGAGTTAGCCTGGCCATGGAAAATGAAGGCAGATCCTGACAAAAAGGACAAGTCTAAATATTGTGAATTCCACAAAGACCTTGGTCACACGACCAAATGTTGTATAGCTCTCCAGAATGAAATTGAAGAACTCATCAGGAGAGGAAAATTGGCCAAGTATGTTGATCGCCAAAATGGTGGAAAGACCAGCGATAGAGGAAGGCAGAGATCTAAGTCTCCTCGCCGAGCAAAAGAAGATAAGAACAAAGATCACAAAGATGATCCAAAAGATGACCCCGATCTCCCCAAAAGACCAAGATAGCCAGAACGCGAGGTATTTTCAATCCATTTTGGGTCATTTGAATGTATTGTCATTACAGGTGGAGATACAGGAGTTGGAGATCTGACTGCGGAGAGAAAAGCTTACCTCAATGAGGCCCAAGCTTGCTCTTAGATATAGCGAACAAACTTGGCTGAAAATGATCGCCCAAGGAAGGTTAATAGGGATAAACTGGTCATCGATTTTTCTAAAACTACCTGGCATGCGTACTATATCCTCATGATGACCCATTGGTGATCAAGATGAGAATTAAGGAAGTGGTGATTTCACAGGTACTGATGGATAATGGTAGCTCTACAGAGATCATATTCTACCTATGTTTTGACAGTTTGAATTTGAAGTTAGCCCAGTTGGAGCCATATCATAGTCCCCTCCTCAGTTTCACTGGCGAAAAGGTTTTTCCATTTGGGACGATCAAGTTGGACATGCTTATTGGTACATGGCCTTCTTGTCGAACAGAAAGAGTACGCTTTTTTATGATGGATAAAAACGTCCAATCAACCTACAACATCATCATGGGAAGGGTAGGTATGAAGAAGTTCTAGGCAGTACCATCTACTGTACATTAATGTTTAAAATTCCCAACCAACTTTGGAGTGGGAGTTGTGAAATGCGACCAAAAAGTAGCTCAAGAATGCTACTATTCGTCTTCCGAACAGGAGGAACGAGAAAAATCCATGAAGAAGACTACTACATACCAAGTGGATGAAACAGAAGATGCAGAGATAGAAACATTATACCCTAGAGACGAGTCTTAGCTCATGAAAGGCCAGGTTATGGAAGCTACCGAAAATATCATTCTAGACGACGAACACCCAGAAAGAACAACCCAAATTGGTGCGTCGTTGGATGTATCATTAAAACAGGAACTGGTAGAATTTCTAAGGCACAAAAAACAAACCTTTTCATGGAGTCATGAAGACATGCCAGGGATAGATCCGAGTTTCCTGTGTCACGAGATCAACGTGAACAAGGAAATCAAGCTAGTGAAGCAGCGAAGAAGAGTGTTCAGTCCTGAAAAGAACCAAGCTATATAGGAAGACGTAGAGAAACTACAGAAATCCTTTTTTTTTTATTGAGGACGTTAAATATCCAGATTGGCTGGAAAATGTGGTGATGGTAAAGAAGAAAAACAACAAGTGGAGGATGTGTGTGGACTTCACTGATCTTAATAAAGCTTTCCCAAAGGATCATTTTCCTTTTCCTCGAATCGATCAACTGGTGGATGCTACCTCGGGGCATGAATTGTTTAGTTTCATGGATGCTTACTCTGGTTACAACCAGATCAAAATGAAACTTGAGGACAGGGAAAGTACCTCTTTTATCACCCCAAGGGGAATTTATTGCTATAATGTTATGCCTTTCGGACTTAAAAATGCAGGTGCAACATATCAGAGGCTGATGAATAAGGTGTTTGCAGAGCAAATCAGTCATAACATGGAGGTTTATGTCGACGATATGCTGACGAAAAGCAAGAAAGTTGCTGATCATCTAGTTGACCTAGGTCAGACCTTTGATCAACTAGAGAAATATCAAATGAAGTTGAATCCCACCAAATGCATATTTGGTGTACGAGTAGGTATATTTCTCGGATATATTGTTAACCAACGAGGTATTGAGGCAGACCCTAAAAAGATCAAGGCCCAACTAGAGCTACGATCTCCAGCTACAAAGAAGGAGGTGCAAAGTCTCACAGGGCGATTTGCAACACTTAACAAATTTGTGTCACGACGAGCAACCGACGGATGCCTCCCATTCTTCAAAACTCTTCAAAAAACTTTTGAGTGGAATGATGAATGCGAGAAGGCCTTTCAAGAGTTGAAGCAATATCTGGGGACACCACCATTGTTATCTAGACCAGTGATGGGAGAAAAAATATACTTGTGTCTGGAAGTTTCAGATAACGCGGTTAGCTCAACATTGATAAGAGTGGAGGATGGAGAGTAAAAACCAGTCTATTACACCAGCAAGGCCTTTCGAGGAGCATAGATCAGATATCCAAGGTTGGAGAAGTTGGCACTAGCACTGATCAAAACAAGTAGAAGGATGAGGCCATACTTCCAAGCCCATACTATAGTAGTGTATACTGATATGCCATTAAGACAAGCTCTGCATAAACTGGAGAAATCAGGAAGATTGATGTACTGGGCAGTAGAACTTGGTGAATATGACATAGTTTACAAGCCTAGGTCGTCACTTAAGGGGCAAGCAGTGGCGAATTTTATTGCAGAGTTTACTCACTCTGATGCATCCAAAGAGCAGGAGTTTAATACAGACCAACCCGTGGATGGTACGAGATCACTGAAGACAGCACCCGACCAACTTCCATCAGTGGATAACCAAGAGAAGATAATCAACGAACAGTGAGAAGTGTTGGGGGAAGATAAGAAGAAGTATCAAGTATTCCACCGAGGAACTCATTTTGGCCAAGAGTTTGATAATGAAGTATCTGTATGGAATTTATATGTGGATGGCTCTTTGTGTGCCACAAGCAGCGGTGCAGGAATAATTTTAAACAGTCCTGATGGAATGGATATGGAGTATGCTCTACGTTTCCAATTTAAGGCTTCTAATAATGAAGCTGAATATGAAGCTATGATCATGGGTCTAAGTCTGGCCAAAACCATGAAGGCATAGCAAGTCGTTGTATTCAGTGACTCACAATTAATCGTTAATCAAATTCTTGGGTTGTACGCAGTGAAAGGAGAGCTAATGGTCAAATATCATGCAAAAGATATGGAAGTTATCACGACTTTTGCCAAAGTTCAATTGTTCAGAATACCGAGATTGGAGAATGAAAGAGACGATGCCCTAGCTCGGTTGGCATCAGCAACACGCACCGAGCTATGAAGAACAATCCCAATAGAAATCCTGGCGATTTGGAGTGTAGACAAAGACTTGATGATGAAATTCATTGCCCTCGACTTGGGACCATCCTGGATGGATCCCATCAGGGCCTATATCGAAGAGGGGATTTTGCCAACTGATAAAATCGCAGCTAAGAAATTGAAGTTTAAAGATGCTCGTTACGTATTGACCAGTGGCATTTTGTATAGAAGAGGCGTTATAGCATCACTACAGAGATGTGTCCACCCCTCCAAAGTTAAGGACTTGATTGAAGAGGTTTAGGAAGGGTTTTGTGGAGCCCATGTAGCAGGTCGGACGCTTTTACAGAGAATAATAACGCAGGGGTATTACTAGCCAATGATGAGAGCTGACTGCTGAGCTTATGCTAAGAAGTGTGATAAATGCCAACGTTTCTCTTCCATTCGAAAAACTCCCCAATCATTGTTAACACCCATTAGGTACCCTTGGCCATTCGCCATGTGGGGGATAAACTTGGTCGGGCCACTTCCAATGACCAAAGGGAGATTCAAATACCTCATAGTTGTTGTGGATTATTTTACCAAATGGGTGGAAGTTGAACCTCTCATTGATATAACGTATGACAAGGTCTATCAGTTTATTTGGAAGAGTATTACCCACACGCATTCATTACTGACCATGGAACCCACTTTGAGAACTAGGAATTTGCTTCATATTATCATCAGTCCAATGTACAGAAGATCCACTCTGTGCCAGGCCATCCCCAGAGCAACGGGCAAACTGAAGTGACAAATAGATCATTACTTAATGGTTTAAAGAAACAGATGGATAACGCAAAGGGAAACTGGATTAACAAGCTACACTATGTGTTATGGGCTTATCACACTACACCGCGAACAGCAACTGGGGAGTCTCCGTACATGTTGACATTCGGGAGTGAAGTTGTCATACCTGCTGAATTGGGTTTACCTACACATAGGGTGCTTAATTTTAACTCTCCCATAAGCGACTTGATGAGGCGTTTAGATTTGGATATGCTTGAAGAAGTTAGGGAAGAAGTAGCAATCAGGAATGCTGCATACCAACAACAAACAGCCTTGTTCTACAATAAAAGGGTGAAGAAGTGCGATTTGAAAGAAGGGGATTATGTGCTGAAGTAAGTGATCCAAAAGCATAAAAAACTGGAGGCCAACTAGCATGGACCTTACAGAGTAACTGAAGTTGTTCGTCCTGGGACATACAGAATTGAAACCTTGGTGGGAGAAGAATTCAAGAACCCATGGAATGCAGAGCATCTGCGCAAGTACTATCAGTAATTAAAGTCTATATGTAACACAGTTCTTTCAATATGAATAAAGTGATGTTTCACCCATATTTCCTCTTTTGTTGAATTTTTTTCAGAATATTAGTGCTACACACTACACACAAACGCAAATTCAGAGCAGTAACCACCAACTATGGTTGGTCGACAATTCATTAACCACCAACTCCGGTTGGTCGATAATTCATTAACCACCAACTCCGGTTGGTCGTCAATTCATTAACCACCAACTCCGGTTGGTCGGTAATTCAATAACCACCAACTCCGGTTGGATGGTACCAAACTAGGCAAGAAGATGGATGACCTCCCGGGAACAAGTAATCCTGATGAGATTACTACAACTAAGCAGGAACATAGGATGAAAATCATTCCATTGCTTAGGCCCAAAGAGCGACAAGTCACTATAATCATACAATAAATGGGACAAGTTCCATTTTTTAGAAATAAAACAGTATATATATATATATATATATATATATATATATATATATTCACCAACGAATAACAAGGACATTCTACAAAATATTTCCAAGAAAATGAAATTGTAAAAGAAACTAAATCTTTCTTTATTAAAACCAAGCAGATTACATACAATATGAAATTGGCTTCATTACAAATGTCCTATTCTATGGGTTTCTTTCCCTCTGCTTTTGAAACAGGTTCCACCCCATCTAGAGGATCATCTAATGCATAAGGGGAGTTTATAAATTTCATATCTCGCAGCATTCTGACATTCATTATGGATGGTCGATCAAGCAAGTGCTCTGGATGAGATATCTCAAAGTCTGAATGAAGACTATAATCACCGAGATACTTGGAGATCAAAATCTGGGGAATGGAACGAGAAAGAATCCAACTAAGGTCAAGTTTGAAGGGAGGCACAGGTAAATCAAGAACTCCAGGTTCATAATAGTCCCACAAGAAATGGCATTGGTCTAGTTTCAGAACACATAAGGCATTCAACCACCCCTACTTATATCCTTCGTTATTCGACTACTGCAAACGAGCATCAAGATGATACAGAGCTTCATTATACCCAGCCATCCAAAATTCCATGGGCTGCTTGTGAAATTGATAGGTCAATTTATCAAGTTGCTTGTGGAGCTTTTTTTTTACCAGAATATCTTTATTTTCTAGAGCAGAACTCTGATTGGAGAGTTGCTCGGTGAAACTCTGAATCTTCTTAGACATTTCTGCCAAAGCTTAATTCTTCGCCATTAGTTGAACGACTTGATTTTCTAAGTCCAATTGAGTTCTTATATCATCAATAGTAACCCGACCAGCCCTTGCTCGTCCACGAGAAGAAGATCTTGCTCTGCCATGAGCAGGTGTGGAAGGTCCTACTCGTTTTAAAGTCTTTAACTCATCCCGTAAGTTAAAATTTTCTATTTCTAAAAAGGAAAAACCATCATCATTAAATGGGACCAAGGCTTCTGAAGAAGAAGAGGCAGCAGATTTGAGCTATTTTATTTCCTCCTGCAATGCGATATTCTCTTGTTCTAGCAGCTTGGCAATATGTCTATGCTCTTTGATCTCAAGATTTAACACATTTTACTTTTTCTCATGGGCTAAAATGTACTTGTCATATCCCCGATCAGAACTTAGTTGTTGGCACTTTAGCTCGTAACCCTCATGTAGGAGTTTGCTGGACTCTTTGTACTGCTGTTGAAGCTACTGATCGTTCCTTGAAGATCTTTAATCATTTCGTAATAGGCCACATTGTTGGTAATAGCACAATCAAGTAGGCACTTCAAGTACTGGTAAGCATCAACTACTCGTTCAGAAGCACCTGATCCGAGGATGTCAATTTCTGGTCCTCAGTAAAAACTGCATGACCAGCTTTGAAATAGTCATTGCACTTGTTCATCAACACTATATCATTAGCTGATAAGAGTTCTATCCTGGACATAAACTAGCAAAGAGAAAATGAAAAACAAAATCAACAATGATGCGAGCAGAGCAAGTAAAAGAGAAATTCCAGACGAACAACAAAAGTTCATGTTTTATTCATCACGATAAAGGAAAATAAGTTCAGGGTTACATCCAAGAAAACAACGAAATAAAAAGACTCGCACAACTCTACACCTTCTCCTTATTTCCTACGACTTCTTCGGACGGTTTGGATGAAGGAGTTGGTTGCTCGGAGAGCAAAGGCAGTTGCTCGGAAGATGTGCTAACTTATTGGACTTGCTCGGAGGGTTGGATAATAGCAACAACAGGGACCTGCTCTCCTGTCATCATGGAAGACTCATCTGATGCATCTTCATCTTCTTTTTCTTCTCCAGGAGAGGGAGGAGAGCCATGAGTATGCTCCTGGAAAAACTCAAAATTTTCAACAACCTTCAATTTCTTCAAAGTTGCTATCCATCCATCCCTAAAATATTTAACACTGGCATACTCCATTTGAGAAGACAAAACAGTGAGGCTCTTATTCCAACCCTTGTCCCAACAAACACTAAAAGATTTTTTAACAGCAACTTTTCTCTTTGCTCTCTCCGAGGAAGTCTTTTCCCTAAGGAGCTCTTCGGCAGCCTTCAATTTTTCTTCTACCTCTATTTTATGATGTTCAACATCTTGAAGTTTGGTGACATCTTCCTCAGAAGATTTAAGCTTGACCTCAAGCTCCTTGTTACCTTGTTCAGCATCCTTTAATTTCTTCTCCAACTCTTTGGAGGCAGCCACAGCTTGATCTCGAGTTATTTCAACAGACTGGAATTATTTCTCCCAGGCACTTTTGTCTTCCTCGTACTTTTGATGAGATTCCTTCAAAGATCGAGTTAATCCAGCAAAATATTCTTCTATTCCACCCGAAGAAGTGGAAGCCCTGATGGCTTCATCTTTCTTCAAAATACTATTGAAACACGTCACGAGCTGAAAAAAGAAAGAAGTTTAATTTAACATATGAACATAGCACTAGAGGATAAGGAATCGGGCTAACGATACTTACTAATGTAATGTGTTGAGCAGCCAAAGAAGTAAGTCTCTCACGAGAAAAGGTGTCTTCAATATCTTGGAATTCTGGGACAGTCCAATATCTGATCAAGCCCATAGCAGAGCTCGGGGGAATAAGAGCTGGAACATTACCTTCAACATTTGAAGGTTGAGAGATAGGGTCAACCGTTCTCTCAGTAGAACTTCTTTTCAATCTCCTCAGAGGAGCAGGAGCACTTTGAATTAAAGGTGTTGCCTCTATTTGAGAAATGACGATAGTTTCATTTGAAGGTGCTGTCTCTTTTGGAGGAACAGGGGGCTTCTTGCCAGTTTCCTTAGCAACAGTGGAAGGGGGTACATCTGTATCCTTTGTCCCCTCATCCGGGACATCTTATTTGTTCTTCTTTGCCTCCTCAGTAGCAAAATCAGACTTGTCAAAAAATACGGGAGCTTTCCTCTTCTTCATTAGATCAGTAATAGGAGTACTTAAGTCAGAAGAAGAACCTTCCACACTGGTTTCAGAGGTTGGTATCTGATCAATATCAACCACCACAGGACGAGCAATGAAAGATGAAGTAGAGCTTATGTATAGCAACAAATAAGAAGCAGATCTAATGTGCTCCCCAGCAACTGATTGATGCAAGCCCCATATAAGTTTTAAATGTTTTATATTAACATCAGTCTCTTTTGGAGGCTTCCTTTTACTGTCAACTGTAACAAACAAAATTAATGTCAATGATGCATTTCATCGAATACAAAGAAAACAAGATTTCAAAAATAAAAAAACCTATCCCATTGACATAAGGTGGACACCTGGGACCTTGGTACACATCATTTCCATTTAATGGAGGGTGTTGCCAATTTTTCATCCCAACCCCATGATCAAAATAGTCCCTATTAGTATCGAGAAGATTGACAACTAAAGCTCTATTCGAAAACCTAGTTTTTAAATTGAAAGTAGTGTCGCTGGTAACCCATCTATAACAATACATAATTTCTAGAATTCCCAAACGAGTTCCATGAAGTTGATTCAACATATATACGCCATTAACTACCCTCCATGTATTTGGAGCTACTCTTGTAGGGCAAATATCGAAATATTGGTAAAACTCCAAACACATGGGATTTGGCGGGAAATAAAAGCCACATTCAGCCACGAAAAGAGTTGGGAACTAGTGTCCCTCAGCCAAAGAAAATAAATCATAAGGACAAGAAAGTTCTTCCAAAATAACCCATGAAGGGATTGAAAACTCAGACCAAAATTTATCCATCGATTCAACAAGATAATTAATGGTGAATAAAGTATATAAAGAAGAGGGAAGAAAATCTTACAAAAGAAAGAGAGATCGGTTGATAATGAATGATGGAAAGAACGAAGGCACAAGATAGAGAGAAAATGAAGAGTTCAAAGATACATATTTGAAAAGTAGAAGACGATAGAATTTCTGTCGCGCTAAAATACTTTACCTCGGGAATAGAGAAAAGCAAATATTACAAGGGAAGACGTTTGCGTTTTCGGCGGTTAAAAGAGGAAAAGGGCACAAATATCGAAGTGATCGTGAAAATTCAAAATATTTATGAAGCTTGATATTGTGCGCTAAAAGGGAATTAAAGTAATCTCCTAAATCACTGATAACCAGTAATCCGAGCAATTTTCAAGCAAAATGTTCCACACTCTTCCTCAACCTCAAACTGTGAAACATTGGGGGCTTCTGTTGATACCAAATTTAGTCTGGAGATGTGGATCAATCATATGCAGACACGTGTCAACTTATGTGGAAAATAAAAATACTTTCAATGAACAACATACTATCATCAAGCTACTTAAACATACCGAGCTACTCAGGCACTCCGAGCTACTTAAATATACCAAGCAACTTAAGCGGTCCGAGCTACTTAGCATGCAGAGCATCAACATCAAGAAAACCAAAAGGCAACTACGCATTAAGTGCGCATTATTATCGTATATATGTATATGTCTACTAGATAACAACGCATTACCCTTTCATATGTATAGCCTCAAGGCTATAAATACATTGTAATATCCTCATAAGAAGGGGACTTTTAGATCTCTTGGAAAACCTATTATCGAGATTCAAGGCAAACAGTCAGCAATACAAAACAGTGGGCGTAGGCCATTTTCATAAGGCTGAACCACTTTAAAAATCCTTTGTCTTATTTATTCATTTTTATCTATGATTGATTAATTAGATATAATCTAGTTTTTTACATCAACTGGGGGTAACATCTTAGTTTGATGAGCTCAGACCTTAAACATCATAATTTGGTGACAGGGCCTGAGGTGAAACATCATATTTGGATGACCTCAGACCTTTAACATCATTAATTTGGTGAAAATTTATGGGGTTAACATCTTAGTTTGATGACCTCAGACCTTAAACATCATAATTTGGTGACAGGGTCTGAGGTGAAACATCATATTTGGATGATCTCAGACCTTTAACATAATTAATTTGGTGAAAATTTATGGGGGTAACATCTTAGCTTTGATGACCTCAGACCTTAAACATCATAATTTGGTGATAGGATCTGAGGTGAAACATCATATTTGGATGACCTCAAACCTTTAACACCATTAATTTGGTAAAATGTTTCAAGGTTAACATCATAGTTTAGTGATGAAGACACTGATGCACGACATATAAAAACATTCGAAGGAAAGAAAAGCAAAGTTCTCCTCATAGAATGGTATAGCACAAAGAAGATAGAATTACAAGTCAAAAGCTAATAGAAAATGTTATCACATGTTATAGATCGATATGAATCATAAATAAAAATTATAAATAAGAGCTTCACAATGTACGGCCTAAGTGTTTGCAATCTCAGGGTTAGTGGCCACTTCCTTGGCTGATGTTGGTCACTTATACCCAATCATATTTAGGATTGACGTCTTCAGTACTGATAGCTTTTGGTTGGTAACTCTCGGCAGGCGCAACACCTCCTTCCTCCTCAACCTCTTATAAGGCCTGAACAAACCAAGGATGAGCATAGCCTAGACCAACGAAGTCCGAGGATGCCAGGCACGCTGACTCCTTCTCTTTCATTATAACCCTTTTTCCAGTGGCCTTAACATCCCTTTCAAGGTATTCAAAGCCAAAGATGACGAATTCTTCAGAGACTTTGTAGTCCTCCAAGATCTTCTCTGAGGCGTCCTTCATAGTAGCTTTGACAGCGGCATCCACCTTTCGTTGAAGGGCTTCATCCTTGGCCTTCATAGAAGAGATGTGATCATTATTAAGTTTGGCAATGTCTTTCTCCAGTTGTGTAGCCCTATCTTAAGACTCCTCAAAGGCAGTCTTCAGACGTTCCACTTCACCATTAAGAGCGGCCTCTGTCTTCTGGGCCTCTCTCCCCTTCTCAATCAGGGGCAGCTTCCTCAGAGTCCAGTCGAAAAATTGGTGCATGGTGAGGATATCCTGCAAAACACATTCAGACACATGAGTTCAAGATTCAACGAAATTCAAAGTCGATGTTACACTTCAATAACAATAGAAAAAGTCTTACTTGGATATATCGATGGAGGCAGAACTTGTCCAGCATTGGGGTGTCTAGAGAACTGCAGAACCGTTTGTCAGCGTCGATCGTCACAGAGCTGATGGCATCCAAGGCCTTCATACTTTGGCCAATAAGGCTGTCGCCGATCTTCAGCTACCCCAGACGAGAAACTAATGTGTCCTCAGAGGAGATAGGGATCGCACGATCCCCCTTAGAGGTTTTCTTCTTTTGCCTCTGATCCTCAGGGGCAGGGTAATTGGATTTCCTTTTTTTGGAGGCATCGTCCCTTGAAGTGGTAGGAGGAGGAGGAGGCGCACTCATGCCTGCTTTCTTAACTAGTTTGGTAAGGCTAGGGGCTGCTATTTCCCAGATATCGTCTGATGCTCCTTCCGGACGCTCTACAAAAAGAAAAGATCTGAGTTAAAAGATCAGAGACATAGTAAAATCAGAGGTATAACTTGTTAAAAAAATAAAGTAACTTATGAAGCTCGGTAGGGGGACTCCCCCCAAGGCCAGTTTCAGAGAGGTAGTAGGGGATCATCAAATGCTCGTACTTGATCGACAGACCATGCTCCCCCTAATCCTGAAGGTCTTTAACCTTTTGAAAGTTATTATGGCATAATCCAGGGTCGGCCCTAACAGACATTGATACCTTTCCCCACCTCAGAGGTATTCTCAGCTTTAAGGATGAAGAGGTGGCGCAGGAACCAAATTCCCATGACCCTGAGGCGAAGAAGTATCGTGGTTTCCAGTTATGGTTCGAAGTCTAGGTAACCAGTAACATCTTTTTATTGGACTTCCGAGCAAGAAAGTTGTAGTAACTCAGATGATTCCTAGCAGAGGAGGGCACGTAGCACCCTGTGAAGACCTGGACGGGAAGGTCTGAATGATGGACTGCCCTCCATAGAACGATAGCTCAAATCATCACCCTCCATGCATTGGGGGACAATTGGGAGGGAGCCAAGATAATATGAAACAATATGGCCCTTATTATTAGATGAATGGGGAGATGAAATCCTAACTTGAACATCTGCTCATATAGGCAGATTTCACCATCTCGGCCGCCAAAGGCCCTTTCATCCCTCAGAGGCCTCCTAAGTTTTATGGAGGGGCCTATAGAATAAAGATTCCTAAAGGCTAGGAGGTTAAATTCATTGATAGTTCTCTTTATCTCGGCCACCTCTGAGACATCAACATCACTCTCATGACCATCATCCTCATCCCGGGCAGCGTCGGCTTGGGCAGGGGTGGGAGAACCAGTGGGGAATCTCTGAGAAAACTCAGTCCATGTGGCAAACGACAGGGGGATAGCATTGATAGGTGGTGGAAGGGACACACTAGGTCCTATAATTTCGACATCCGAGGAAGTGTGTGAAGTGCTAGAACCTGCGTGGGATGAGACAGGGCTTGAAACCTCGGCCTGGTCAAAGTCTTGATCCTGCCTAATGGAATAATCCATGGCTTCTTGAAAAGAATCCACAGACATAGAGTCTGAGGTGGATGACTCAGACTCAGACATCGGAGTGGGTTCTACTAAGACCCCTATTGGCTCAGCTGGATCAGGGTATATCACCTTCAGAGGGGGTGGAAAGATAGGTCTGAGGGGAAAGGCCTCAGCCCTACAAGCTTCCTCTTGGGCTCCCTCTAGTTTCCTAATCTTATCTAAAGTCTTATCTCTAAGAGAAGGGAATTCCTCTAAGAGCTAATAAAGGGGTCTGAGCATAGAAGGACGAACCTACACTTGCGATTCTGAATCAAGAACAAATAACTTTGCTCAAACTAATGAAGGATCTAACTGATATTTTAGATCAAGAACAAACATGAACATGCAAGAACAATCACTGAAAAACTCATAAAATCTCACCGAAAAACACAAGCTATCATCGAAAATTGCATAAATGAAAATTAAAGGCTAAAAATGATAAAGCAAGGTGGAGAGGATACCTGTATGACCATGAAATAAGGGGGAAGAAGATGAGAGTTGAAGAAACCTCTTAACACAGTAGCAACAGAACTCTTGGAGAAGAGAGAGATTACAAAAGACGATCAAGCGGGAAAATGAGAAGAAATGGGAAAAATAAAAAGGAAAGTGAGGTTTAAAAACCCCAAACCCATATGCATGCGCCCTAAGGCCTATCATTGCCTTGGAGGCCTAAAAAATTAACCATCGTGGCACTTGCCCAACATGCTACCTACTGCAGTTCTTGACACTTGTCAAAAGAATATGGGCACACCATGAAGAGAGGTCTCGGAGCTACATACCCCATAGTCACCTATTCACAATTAGTAACTAAGGTCTAGGGGGTGATTGATATCCCAAAGTGTACCGGACAATCCAGAGATCTCAACCTCGGCCTTATGAAAGACGAGGTAATAGAAGTTCAAAGAATACCCATCAGCAACATCGTACTACTGAGGTCATCTACAGTCGATGCCCCCATGACTATGGACCTCGTCTCAGCTTGTAATAAGCCGAGATCATCTAGAACTTTGGAACACAGTTCTAGTCAGGTCGTTCATAGCCGACACCACTCTTACTATAACCTCGACTGGTCATCTGTCGAGGTCAACAAGGACTCATGGGTTAACCTCCCTTCAACATCATCATCGGCCCCAGCCGATGTTACAATCGCCATATGAGGATCAGCAGCTCTGCAAGCTCAGCTCCAATTATCAGTGTCATCATCGGCCCTGGCTGAGATTACACATCTATATCCTTGGCTAGGCATCCCAGCCAAGGTCAACATATAATTCCCAGCTAAAGCAGGGGTCATACCTCACCAATCTCGTACTCACTCAGGTCGAGGTTGGGACCAAGCAAAGACAACCGAGCTTCTATGCGTATATGTATGACCTGAAGCAAGTGGACAAATCTGTTATAACTGAATCATTCCCTCCACGTGAGGTAATATTGAGGTCATCATTTCTTAGTTAAATATTAGCCAGCTGTCATCCTTTCACTGGCTAGATATCCATGCACATGCTCATTGTATGCTTAGGGGGTACATTACACCCCCCAAACACTATATATAGAGGTCATCCTCTACCTTGCAAAAGGATCAAAAATTGCCAACCCCAACTGAAACTCTGTCATTTTACACAGTAGAGAGAGAAAGCTTGATAGATTGTATCCATGGTCATTAGTGCCTTCATTCAGTGATATTACCCACACACACTCACAGTGGACGTAGGCCAGATTGGCTGAACCACTTATATTCAAGTATTCATCCTCTTCACCTCACCTCCTTATATATATATATATATATATATTCTCCTGTACTGCCATTGTTATCACTTGCTTGAGCTTGTCAACACCTTAGCTGGTGGTGTTGTTTCATGCATCATCAAGGAATATTGTGGAAGTTATGCCAAGGGGGGAACACTTCCACTAACACAAAAAGTTCATAAACATCGTATAGGCGTTAAATCTCGGGTACTCGTATTTAGTTTGCCGATTACCATGTGGAACTCTATCTAAATTTCAAGTTAGCAAACCACCCGAATGGTTTCTCTATTTTTCCTTTTTTTAAAAAGGACCCTATTCGTGAGATTGGAAATAAGTCAAATCGTGTCTTGCATATTTTCAAACCCTATTTTCCCAGGCTCGGGTCTTGTCCGACATTTTGTTTGCATTTAGTAAAACATAATACAAGTGAAAACCTAATAATTCTAATAATAATCATGCGAGATTCCTCTCCTTTTTCCATCTCTTTTTAAAACTAAAATGCCAAAAACATTTTCTCATCCTTTTAAAATGCCAGAAACATTTTTCTTCCTTTTCTAAGAAAATAATAATTCTCCCATCTTATTTTAAAAATAAATTCGAATAGTTTTCCCTCTCAGGTCAATCGCATACCCAATTTTTGCTTGCTCCTTATTGGCTTCAGCCTTCTATCAAACCACCCTGAAGCTCCACTGTTTCTTCTTCTACTTCTTCTAAGTTTAGGATATACCTTCATGAGTTCTTTAATAATAACATTAACCAAGCATCGAATCTGTAACCCGATCTGATGGCCATCCTAGACCAACTCAACACCAAGATTGATAACCTTCAAATCGGGGTTCAAGAAATGCAGCAAAACCGAACCCGAATTTTTTAAAGAACCCGACGTTCTCTTTCCTCATGTTATGGGTCATCCTTCTCCCAAGTGCGTCTGGGTACCAGAAGAGTATCATTATGTTCCACATGTTGCACCTACTAATGGGTCATCACCATCTCAACTCTCGATTCCAAACCTTACCGAACTAGGGGCTAATCTGCCAATAACCGTGGATCCCAAGGAGGAGGAACATAACAAGGTCAAACGAGACCTTAAACTACTGTCAAAGAAGTTTGACCAAGTTAAGATATCCAGGAACTACATTGACTACACCCATATGTCTCCCTATCCCAATTCTAGCCTACCAGAGAAGTTCAAGATGCCATACATGGAGAAGTTCGAGGGAAGAAAACCCCCAATTATTCACCTTCGAAGTTATCACCGAGCCGTGACTCTCCTTGGTGCCTCCGAAAAGATAATGGACCAGATGTTCCAACAGACTTTAAAAGAAAGTGCCTTCCGGTGGTTTCTTTCCTTCGATGAATCCAGGATCTGTAGTTAGGAGGATGTCGCCCTGAAATTCATGTCTAAGTAAAAGTAAAACCAAGAGATAGAGGTTATGCATCAAGATCTATAACTTCTTAAGAAAAACCCCGGGGAAATAATCAGCACCTTCATAAGAAGGTGGTGAGAGAAGCTGCCACCGTGACTAATAGGCCCTCCAAGGAGGAACAAGTCAGTATTGTAAAGAACAACTTCCTTACTTATATCCGAGAATCCATGGGAGGATATTATTTCCCATACTTTCGAGCCCTTTGAGAGGTTGGTGTAGAAATTAAGGAAGGTATCACCAAATTAAAGTATATACTGAAGAAGATAATCAGATAATTCACTCCCCAAAAGTATAAGAAGTTTGTCAGTGCTACAATCTCAACCATTAACAACATTTCACAACCTTCTACCTCTTGGGTACCGAAAAGTCACCCTAACCCTGCCAAGAAAGAATACACTAAGATCCATAGTCCCTTTTCCAAAGTCTACCAGACCCTGTTAAGTTGAAATCTCATCAAACCCATGGACCCTCATCCACTACCAAATCCACTCCCGAAAAAATTCAAACTCGGTGCCCGTTGTGAGTTCCACCAATCTGCATCTCATACCACCGACCAATGCTTCCACCTTAGAAATTTGGTACAAGGCCTAATTGATCGGGGTATCATTGCCCCTAACTAATCCTAAACCTAATACCACTTACAACCTACTTTCTGCACATATAAATGCCATCTTTATAGAAAGTGACCCAAAGTTTGACCCATTTACTCAAATTATGCCCAGTAAAACACACATCATCCCTTCAGTCTCATGCAAACCACTCAAGGTTTACCCATTATTTATCCTACACCCTACCTTCTTCATCGATCAAGATCGTCACTCCTTATAAGGGACTACATTGTCATTCGTACCCAATCTGAGGGGGGGAGTCATGGAGTTTATTATTTTAGACTAACTCTTAGAGTTTGGACTAAAATTGCCTACTGAAATGTTAATCGATTATTAGAAATCTAGTGATTTGTTTATAAAAGCCGAAAGTGGGCTCGATAATCAGACAATGGGTAGTGCCTATTAAAGAAGTCAGTCTAGATGATGTGGTATATATCATGGCATATATGTTTTTCTAGAGGAAGGAAATTTAAAACATCTATGAGTTGATCACTACTTTACAGCTTCAGCGACGGTTGGTCCCTTCACTCCTGCACTTCCTTGCTGAGTGGGAAGACTTCTACAATGAAGCCATTGAGGTTGTCGAGTGTATTTATTACTCTTGGAAAGAGGACATAGTAGTGAACTCAAGGGGAATGACTTTGATAACTCAAATGATGAACTAAGTCTGGAAGAAGTCATTATAGTATCCAACTTGTGTGGAATTATCTCCTTTGAGGAATTATTAGGAGAAATGAATAAAGTGTCCATTCATCTCGAGGTAGATGAAGACACGGGGTTCTTATTCTTCCCCTCCTCAGTGAACCACATGATCCGATAAAGGAAGTATTACAAAGATCCAAATCCTCAGTCACTAGGGGTTAATGAAGGAAAGGGAGTTGTTGAAGAACTTCCCATGCCAAAAATGACCATCGAAGAGAGAAAAGTATTTGATCACTTCACCAATACCCAAGCCAATATCACCCTATGGGTTTTTTTCATGTTCTCTCAGTTGCAGCAAAATTCCATGATAAAAATCCTTATAAGACCCATAGTCCCTCCTTTTAATACTCCTGAAGAAGTCGTAAATATGGTTAGGTACCTGACCTCTTCGAGACTCCTCTCCTTTTTCTAAAGAAGAGATACCAAAGTTTGGCACTAATCACAATTATACTCTTAACATCTACATCGATGTCTTGGGAAACAAAGTCCTATGATCACTTGTTGATATTAGATTTGCTCTCAATGTCTTCCCGTTCAGAACCTTTAACTGTTTGAGACTGAAAGTTAGTGATCTCACTCCCACCTCTGCCATCGTGCATGCGTATGACAATACTCGCTGAGAAGTAATTGGTTCCATAAAATGCATACTGGGGGATGGCCCTATCAATCATGTCACTGAGTTCTAAGCCATTGACATATTTTCATGCATTAATCAGATCCTTGGCCATCCATGGCTCCATAGTATTTAAGGAGTATCCTCTTCTCTCCATCAGAAACTGAAGTTCTTTGCCAAAGGTTAGTTTTTCACCATTTGGGGGGATGATGACAATACAAACAGTGCCGGCACTAGCAGTCTAAAAGTAGAGATCCAGTATGAGACTAATGATATGATCCTCTATGGTTTCAAAATTGATCCACTCCCGCTCCTAATAGGGGACAACTTCAAATATTGAGTTTGTAAAGAGCATAACCCTCATGGCAAATATCAACATGATTCAAATGTTCAAGAACATTCACTTCGTGCTTGGAATGGGGCTTGGATGATAACAACAAGGAATCCTTGAGCCCATAGTCCTGAAGGAGGCCTTTCCCCCATATGCCCTGTGTTCTTAACCTTAATCAAATGAACTCAAATCACTCCATCGATCGAGATTAAAAAGAATATTGGAAGATCAAAAGACTATTTTAAGAGACTCTTTGAACGTAAGATTTGTTAGGGAGGGAGAAGACTTCAACTTCTATAGAATCCCTGAATCGTACTAGGGCATTGTTGATAAGAATATGAAATCGAGGCTGGAAATCTTCTTTCAACACGCTAACTCTTGGGCTGAAGACTAAAAATATGAAGTGCAACCTCTCACCGAGCAAGCCGTGGAAATTGCCAAAGACTTTGAGGAAAGTGATTTTGAAGAATCCTTTAACTTTTAAACACTGGGGCTAAGTCTTTACAAGACATGCTAAAATAACGTGTTATCGGACCCGTATGCTAAGATCACGACTACTGACATGCCTCTCCTCAGCTAGAATGTCATACCAGTCTAACCTGCTTAAATTCACCCAACCATGTTGTTCACCCTATTCAAGTCTCTTCACCTATTTTTTTTCCTTTAACTGATATCAATGTAACTGGGGGCCTCTTTTGACGAGTGTCTTAATGTTGTTTTTCTAAAAAATGAAATAATCGAGGATTTTGAGTTTCTTGTTGTGCCTTACATTAATTTTCGTGATTCTAATCAAACTCTTAATGATGATGATTTTGTAAGTGAACAATTCTTAATTGATCTTAATATGGAAAATAACAAATAATATAACCGCGTTCAAACTAATGATAATGACACTATTGTTATTAGTTTGGTTCTAGTATCTATTAGCGCGAGATAAGGATAGGGTCCACCCTTAACGAGCATGAGCGTTCACAATTTGAAAAAGTACTAAAATAATTTGTGGACATCTTCGCAAGGCCCTATAATGACATTCCCAACATTGACCAGAAAACATAATGCAAGATGATCAAATAGAATCTAAGAAAACTTTGTACCGAATGGTCACTCAAAGTCAAAGAGGAAGTGGTTAAACAATTGAATGTGGGTTTCATTCGCCTATTCGAATACCCGACATGGCTTTCCAATATCGTCCATGTGTTAAAGTCAAGATGAAAAGTCAACATGTGCGTTAACATCCGACATTTGAACAAAGCATCCTCAAAGGAAGATTACCCATTACCTAACATCGACATGATCAGAGACAACACGGTTGGCCACGCCCTCAAATTATTATTCGATGGATTCTTCGGATATAGAAAGATAAAGATGCACCCTGACCATTAGGTGAATATCGCCTTCATCACCCCATAGGGAACTTTCTACTACACTATCATGCCATTCGAACTTAATAACATGAGGTCTACCTACCCAAGGGCTACCACAACCATCCTTCACGACCTTATTCACAACGAGGTAGACTTCTATATGAATAACATGATCATTAAGTCTAAGACTCGAGAAGGTCATATTCTCTCCCTTTGAAAATTCTTCGAGCGACTGCGATAATATCAAATGTAGCTATATCCAAAAAATCATGTCTTCGGCATCACGAAAGGAAAAATCTTGGAATTCATGGTTAGTGAGAAGGTAATCAAAGTAGACCTTGTCAAGCTGAAAGCCATACTTGAGATGCCGCCACCATGGATGGAGAATGAAGTCCGAGGATTCTTGGGTAAACTATTATACATTAGTCGGTTCATCAGCCAACTGACTTCTATATGTGAACCCATTTTCAAACTTCTCCGCAAAGATTCAACTAAAGTGTAGAATGAGGCCTGCCAGGAAGCCTTTGACCAAATCAAGAGATCACTACACTAAAATGGATAAATTATCACCTTTGAGCCAGCCAGCCTTGTCACGGTCATTGACTGTGACAAAAAAACATCATTTTTTAACACACTCAATGATCGTGACAAGTCCATGATAAGGTCGTGACAAGTGTAGTTATCACGAACTTGTCGCGGTCAAAGTCCTTGACAGGGCCGTGATAATGTTTTTAACTAAAAACCATAATCCGTCTTTTTTCCCACTATTTTCATTTCCCACCATCTCTCTCTCTCTCTCTCTCTCTTTCTCTCTCTCTCTCTCTCTCTCTCTCTCTCTCTCTCTCTATCTATCTATCTATCTATCTCTCCCTCTCTACGTTTCAGGTCATTTTTTCCTCTCTCTCTCTTTTCTTTGTATATGTGTGTGAGTGTATATGTTTGTACGTATATGTTTGTGTGTGTGCGCATATATGTGTAGGACTGCATGTGTGTAGGGGGAAGGGTGGGTGTAGGTGGGTATGTGTGTGAGTGGGTCTGCGTGGGTGTGTGTATAGGTGTGGGGGGGTGGGGAGAAGTGGGGGGGGGGGCAGGCAGGGGGTGCAGGGGTGTGTGTAGGTGTGTGGGGGTGGTGGTGGGGAGGGCATATGGGTAGGAGGCAGTGGGGGTGGGGGTAGGGTGTGTGTGAGTAGGTGTGTGTGTGTTTGGGAGGGGAGGCAGGGGCAGTGTTTGTAGGTGTGTGGGTGTGTGGGTGTATGAATTAGTGTGTGTGATTTTGTGTGCATGAATTAGTGTGTGTGATGTTGAATTTGAATTTGAATTTGAATTAGACGATTCGATGTGCTCGGCCTTATAACATAAATTGAATTTGAATAGAAATTGAATTTGAATTGAATTAAATTGAAATTGAACGAAATTGAAATTGAAATTGAAATTGAAATTTAATTTTAATTGAATTGAAGTGGTATAAATTGTAATTGAATTTGAATTGGTATTGATATTGGTGTAAATTAGTAAAAAAATGGTTATAAATTGAAATTGAATTTGAATTGGTGTTGATATTGGTATAAATGGGTTTTAATTGAAATTAAATTTGAATTGGTATTGATATTGGTATAAATCGGTATGAATTGGTATAAATTTTAGTTCTTATGTGTTCTTTAAATTAAATGAAACATACTTTAAATTACGTAATCAAATGAAATCTCTCGAATTGTGCTAAGACATAATTAAATGAAACATACTTTAAATTACGTATAGTGTGCATAGATACTAGCCTTCTAGTTCTTATGTGTACGCGTTCAATAGCCTTTAGACCCGTTAGAGAGTCATTACCCCTGTACTGAGAGATCTATTGAATTGTTCAGTTTGGACAATGTTGATACCAAAAATTATCCTGCTACATGGACCAATCATATAAGAACACGTGTCATCCATATGGGTATTAATCCAAGACATCATGGGCAAGTTACCGACCAACTGAATAAATGTCGACCAACAAGTTATGGAAGACCGACCAACAATGACAGCAAATCATCAACAGTTGTAAACATTATTAACATTATACAGATGTAAATGCATATATTCTAAAGGCATTCAATCCTTTAATATTCCAACTCTTGGACACCCTCAAAAGGATATAATTACATTATAAACCCTACAGCTAAGGGACATGAGAAAAATGAGACAAGAGGTAATTAAACAAGCCCAAGGCAATACACAACACTGGACGTAGGCTCTTTCTTATAGTCGAACCACTTTAAAAATTCTTTGTATCTTTTATTCATATTTATCTTTGGACCAATCATATAAGAACATGTGTCATCCATATGGATATTAATCCAAGAAAGCGAGGGCAAGTTATCGACCAACTGAATGAATGCCGACCAATAAGTTAAGGAAGACCAACGAACACTAGGAAGACCGACCAACACTAGGAAGATCCACCAACAATGACAGCAAATCATCAACATTTGTAAACGTTATTAACATTGTACATATGTAAATGCCTATGTTCTAAAGGCATTCCATCCTTTAATATTCCAACTCTTGTACACCCTCAAAGGGTTTTAAATACATTGTAAACCCTACAACCAAGGGACATGAGGAAAAAAAGACAAGAGGCAATTGAATAAGCCCAAGGCAACATATAATAGTGGACGTAGGCTCTTTCTTATATCCGAACCACTTTAAAAATACTTTGCCTCTTTTATTCATATTTATTTGTGATCAATTAATTAGAAAAGTCTAGTTTTTTACATCAACAAATTTGTGCCGTCTATGGGAATATATTTCTAATCGTTCTCATTCATTCAATCACCTAAATGGATGATATTACTTAATTAAGTCTCTGAAATGATGGTATTCCACCTATACCTTCTACCCCACCAATGGAAAATGAATTAACTGGAATTATGTTCAGTCTTGCAAGAGGCCAAGAAGCTATGCATGACACTATCAGGCAATTGGCACAAACTCTTCAAGAAGGAAAACCTGCTTTGTCCGCCTGTGGAAATATGCCACCACCAAAACCAAAAGTTGGCATGTGAAGTCAGTCAAGAACTACAAGGGATGCATCCTATCGTCCAGGATCCAATATATTATCCAGGGCGTCAAAATCTTTCAATACATAGTCCTACTCTACAGAAAGACTAAGCGCCTTAGAAGGGCTAAACCGTGATTCTCCCTTTGTTCATTTGGGTCCCAGAGGGAACCAAAATGTTCCTAGGGAAATGTCAAGAAACACTCAATGACCATCTAATCGAAGGGAAAGCTCAACCCAATCTAGATTAGACGCCCGACGTACTGCTCGGGTCGAGCAACAATCCCAAGAAGATACTTCGACGAAAAAAAAAATAGCAATGCATAAGTCTGATGCTGGTAACAACGCTTGGAAAGGTTCAATCCAGAGATTAGAGGACATGCTAGGAGAGATGGCTAAGGCCAAAAACCCATTACAAAGATGTTTTGTAAAATGATATCCCTTTATGCAATCAATTGTGAATTTCCCCACTCTAGTAAAGTTCAAAGCTCCAGTAGTTATACCCAAATACAATGGGAAAACTGTTATAGTCCTCCGTATAGAACAATACCAAGAAGACATTGATATTTATGTAGTTCCCAACGAAATGAGGTGTAGAGAATTCTTTGGAACAATTACTAGATTTGCCCAAATCTGGTATAATAGCCTTCCTCGGGGATAGATTTCCAGCTTTCACTAGTTAGCCGAGCTATTTATTAGCAACTTTTATTTTGGAGCCAAGCCTGTAAAAAGGGTGGCACATTGGTTAGCATAAAACAGAAGGAAGGAGAGAGCACTAGGGACTACATCACTGGTTTCAACAACGAAAAGCAGGAGGCTGTGGATTATGAAGAAAAAATGTTATAACAGCCCTTATGAGTGGATTACTCCCAGAGAAACTCTATTATACAGTTGATAAATATCCCCCAAAGACCATGGTTGATTTAATTGCCAAAGCAGCCGAAATCATGAATGTCGAGGAAGCAATGGCAGCCAAAAGGAGCTTGGGAGTAAAAGTTGAGGGCAAAAATGACAAGAAGGATCACAAAGATTGCAATGAGCAAAGGGATTAAAATAGTAAGGAATTATAAAAAATATTACGAAGTATCAAAACTTCACTCCACTCACCAAGGGCATTCATCATGTCTTGGAGGAGATCAAAGATAATAAAGATATGCAGTGGCCTGATAAGTTGAGGAGTTACCTTACCAGAAAGGACACAACTAAGTACTATAAGTTCTATAGAGACCATGGTCATATGATGGATCATTGCATTGCCCTCCAAAATGAGAATGAAACTCTCATCCGAAGAGGAAAATTGAATCAGTTTATTGATCGGCAAAATAATGAAGAAGCTCGACGTAGATCAAAATCTCCATGCAGACATAGAGAGGAGAAGAAGGGGTCTCATGAAGATGATCAGGATGATGACCCCGACTTACCTAAAAAGCCATGACAATCGTAACGCGAGGTATTCACACTCAATTTTTGTTCTTTTGATTGCCAAATGATTACTGGTGGAGATGTAGGAGGAGGAGATCATACATCAGAATGAAAATCTTACCTAAATATGGATAAAGCTTGCTCATACATATAGAGGATTAATCTTGCTAAGGAAGATATACCAAGGAATGTTAATAAAGATAAGTTGGTAATAGGATTTTCTAAAAATGATCTATCTGGGGTATTGTACCCATATGACTATCCTCTGGTAATTAAAATCAGAAAGGAAGATATTATTGTCTCTAGAGTGTTAGTAGATAATGGAAACTCGACAGATATCATGTTCTATCCTTGTTTTAATAGCTTAAACTTTAAGTTCGGTCAGTTAGAGCCCTATCATCGACCACTAATAGGTTTCGCAGGTGAGAAAGTTTTCCCTTTGGGAACTATCAAGATGGAAGTGATGATTGGTACATGTCCAACCAACCGAACAAAGAAAATACGTTTTTTTGTAATGGATAAAAACGTCCATTCAGCATACAATGTAATTATGGGAAGAGTTGGACAGAAGAAGTTTAAGGCAGTTCCCTCTACTGTTCATCAATTCTTGAAATTCCCAACCAACTTTGTTATAGGACTTATAGAGGGCGATCAAAAAGTAGCTCGGGAATGCTACAACTCATCTGTCAAGTAGGAAGACCTGGAAAAAATAAAGAGGAAGATGACTTTTTACCAAGTGGATACTTCTGAATCTAATGAAGAATATGAGGTTGAAACCTTAGATCCAAGGGAGGATATATAGTTGATAAAGGGCCAAATTATAGAGACAATAGAAAGCATTGTGTTGGATGACGACAAACCAGAGCGCACAACTCAAGTTGGAGAAATATTGGATCCTATTCTTAAATAGGAACTCATGAGCTTCCTTAAATAGAGAAAACATGAGTTCGCCTGGAGTCATGAAGATATGCCAGGGATTGATCCTAACTTCCTTTACCATTAGCTCAATGTTAATAAAGAAATCAAGCCAGTGAAGCAGAGACGAATAGTTTTCAACCTCGAGAAGAACCAATCCATACAGGATGAAGTTAAAAAGCAACCTTCATTAACGAGGCGAAATATACAGATTGGTTGGCCAATGTAATTATGGTCAAGAAGAAAAATAACAAGTGGATGATGTGCGTAGACTTCACAGATCTTAACAAAAAATGCCCAAAGGATCACTTTCCTTTGCCCCGAATAGATCAACTCATGGATGCTACCTCGGGACATGAGTTACTTAGTTTTATGGATGCTTACTCTAGTTACAATCAGATCAAGATGAAGCCTAGAGATAGGGAGAGAACCTCTTTCATTACTCCCTAGGGAACAACTATTAAAATGTTATGCCTTTTAGTTTAAAAAATGCAGGTGCTACATATCAAAGGCTGGTGAACAAGGTCTTTGAGGAGCAAATAGGCAAAAATATGGAAGTATACGTGAATGATATGCTTATAAAGAGAAAAAAAAGCATCTGACTATATAACCGACCTCAGCTAGACTTTTGATCAACTTGAGAAGCACCGGATGAGATTAAACCCGACCAAGTGCATCTTTGGAGTACAAGAAGGAATGTTCCTTGGGTATATAGTAAATCAGAGGGGAATTGAAGCAAACCTAGACATGATCAAAGCAATACTTGAGATGCAAACTCCAACTTGCAAGAAGGATGTGCAAAGGCTAACTAGGCGAGTAACAACTCTGAATAGGTTTGTGTCCCGAGCTACAGATAAGTGCCTAACATTTTTCAAAGTAGTCATAAAGAGTTTTGAATGGAATGAAGAATGTGAGAAATCTTTTTTGGAATTGAAGATGTATTTAGGGTCACCTCCACTCCTTTCCCGACCAATTATGGGGGAAAAGTTGTACCAGTATTTAGCAGTTTCTGAATCAGCCGTGAGATATGCTTTGATTAGAGAGGATAATGGAGTTCAAAATACTATTTATTACACCAGTAAATCTTTTCAAGGAGCAGAAATCAGGTACCCTCACCTACAAAAGTTTTCAATGGCGTTGATTGAAGCATCTAGACACATGAAGCCCTATTTTCAAGCCCATACAATAGTAGCATTCACTGACATGCCACTAAGGCAGGCTTTACACAAGCCAGAGAAATTTGGAAGATTAATGTATTGGGTAGTGGAATTGGGGGAGTATGACATTAGTTATGAACCAATGTATTCTCTAAAAGGCCAAGCAGTAGAGGATTTCATAGCTAAATTCACTTACCCCGAGGTACCCGAGCAACAAAATCGATAGTCCAAGCAAGGATCAGGAGAAAATAAAATGAAAGAGGTTATTAAGAGTCAAGCTCCAGAGGTACTTTTACAAGAGGCCATTGCTGATCTACCAGATTCCTCTTCTTGAGCAAGAAAGATGTCAAAGAAGTGTGAGGAAGCGGGGAGAAAAACATTCCACCATGGAATTTTGACAGACCAAGCATTTGTCGACGATCTTCCAGTATGGAACTTGTACGTTGATGGGTTATTTTGTGCAACTAGCAGTGGATCAAGTATAACACTTAACACTCTTAAATATATTGATATGGAATATGCTCTGCGATTTCAATTCCAAGCCTTAAATAATAAAGAAGAATATGAAGCTCTCATTGTGGGCTTAAGTCTAGTTCAATCATTGAATTACCAGCAAGTTATGGCACATAGTGATTCACAGTTGGTAGTAAATCAAATTTTGAGGTTGTATGGAGCTAAAGGTGAATTGACAATCAGATAATTATCTAAAGCAATGGAGGTAATAGAAAAATTACCAGTTATTTAGATGAATAAAATTCCAAGAGTGAAAAATGCCGGAGCAGATGCTCTTACTTGGCTAGCTTTGACAACCAGAGTTGAACTCTGCAAAACTATTCCTATTGAGATTTTGTCCAACAGAAGTATAGATGAAGACCTGATGATCAATTTTATCACTATAGATATGGGGCCATCTTGGATGGATTCCATCAGAGAATACATTAAAGAAGTAACTTTTCCAGCAGATATAGTTGAAGCTAAAAAAGTGAAATATAAATATGCCAGATATGTTCTAGACAAAGGAGTTTTGTACAGGAGTGGATTGACGGTCAATTTTCAGCATTATGTTCATCCATCAGAGGTTACAGACCTAATTCAATAAGTACATGAAGGATCTTATGGAGATCACATTGCAGGAAGAACACTTCTGCAGCGAATAAGTGAACAAGGATACTACTGGCCAACTATGCGAGCAGATTGTGCATATTTTGCTAAAAAGTGTGAGAAATGCCAAAGGTATTCCAGCATTCGCAAGACTCCACAGGATGCTCTCACCCTAATCACTACACCTTGGCCATTTGTAATCTGGGGAATAAACTTGGTTGGTTCATTGCCAACCACCCGAGGAAGATTCAAGTACATGATTATTGCAGTTGATTACATTAAAAAATGGGTTGAAGTAGAACCATTGATATAAATGCCTTATGAGAAGGTCTACCAATTCAGTTGGAAGAACATCATTTGCAAATATGGGTTGCCTTATGCCTTCATCATCGACCATGAAATGCAATTTGACAACGAAGAATTCGCATCTTATTGTGCCCAATCCAACATCCAAAAATTACATTCTGCTCTAGGACACCCTCAGAGTAATGGGAAAACTGAAGTTACAAATAGAACTCTGTTGAATGGATTTAACAAAATGCTTGATGATGCAAAAGGAAACTGGATCAACGAGCTACATTCTGTTTTATGGGCATGCTGAACAACCCTGAGGAATGCAATTGGAGAATCCTCATACATGCTGGAATTTGGGACTGAAGCAGTCAAACCTGCTGAGTTGGGCCTTCCATCTTATAGAGTTTTAAATTTTAACTCTCATGTGAGTGATCTAATGCGAAGGTTGGATTTGGATATGCTAGAAGAGGTGCGAGAAGACATTGCTCTGAGATATGCAGCTTACCAACAACAAACAGCTCGATTTTATAATAAAAGGATGAAGCTTACCAACTTAAAGGAGGGAGATTATGTGCAAAAGAAGGTGCTCAATAAAAATATTAATCTTGAGGCCAACTGGCATGGGACTTATCGTATTTCTGCAGTCATCTGACCTGGAACTTACAGGATTGACACTTTGGAGGGGGAAGAATTTAAGAATCCATGGCACGCTGAGCATGTTAGAAAATATTACCAGTAATGTAATCAAGTGTACTCAGTTCAATATCAATTTCTAGTATCAATAAACTGATCTTTCCTTCAATTTCTATTTTTCCAAAAAATTTGGGAGTCCTAGTTCTATGCACTACCTATATACTATACACTTGATCTTGAATAAGCTTAAAAGTCAAAGTTGCTATAAAAACTTCAAAATATTTCTCAGCATAAGCAATAAGTTGCTCAGAAGAAGCAAAACTTGATCTCCATAAGTAATAAGTTTCTCTCCAAACAAGTTATTACAATCTCAAGATGGTCAACAAATATAAGGATAAAACAAGATCTTTATCCTACTAGGAAAAATGCAGGAAGAACGTTGCGAACATTCCTCAAGAGGAATATAGGCACATATTCCACATACGTCTGGTCACACCACTGGTAACTAATACATAAACCCTAAGCATTTATGTGTGTTAGTGAAACCTTTGGAGATACATGGGTAACTAACTCCAAGTTTAGATTTTAATCTAAGTATGCTAGTAGAACCTATGTATTCATTGGTAATTGATACTAAATTTAGATTTTAATCTAAGTGTGTCAATAGAACTAATGAAAAAGAAGAAATCATTCACATACAGAAAATTTTCACATTCAGAGATTAACAAGATGTAACAACCCGCGTAATTTTTGGGGTATTTTAAATTAATTTTTGGAAAATGGAGGAAAATAAAGTTTTGGATTTAAATATTATTCTTGATTAAAAACGTTGGATTTTATTTTGAAAACGAGAATTTCAATCGGTTTCGAAATCGAACTAAAAATTTATTTTTAAATGATTTTTAAAAGTTTATCCCTTAAGTCATTTTTTTAAGGTGGCAGTTTCAAAATTACTGAGTGATCAATCGATCAATCTTGGGGCTCAATTGATCGACCTCAACAGGTTTCGTGCGTTGCGGTTTTCTATTTTGACGAATTTTGTGATTTTAAAACCCTTCAACCTAATTATATAAATGGACTTCGGGGCTAGGTTTTTTAAAACACATGTTCTACAAACCCTTAAGCAGCAGACTCTCTATTTTTCCATCATCTTCCACCTCCAAACCCTAGCCTCCATTAAAATCATTTTTTAAGCTTAGTTTTGAAGGCATACACTAATCTGTCCCAAGTTGATTCAAGAGGATGCTTTGATCCTTTTTTCGAAAGGAGCTCAAATCTCTAATCAGTTTTTTTTTCTACATCTAATCACATGCATGTTTATCCTATTCTTTTCCCTTAGTGTTGTATGTCTTTATTATAGCCTCCATTAAATTCTTGCTTTCTAAAATAACTTATGAATATAATTCTTAAAGAAATAAATATTGGTATTGTTTTGCATGAAATATTAATATTACCTAATACTCATAACCTTGTTGTTCTTTGGATAGTGTTTGGGTCGCCGATTATGTTATGTGTATACGCATGTATAGGAACCCTTAGAAAGTAAATTTTGTTATTTCATGGGAAAACCCTAGATTTATTTGGTTACTTGTGTTGGAAAATAATAATCATGATAGGACTTATATGTAGTTATTATTCTAAAAATCATAATATTTATGTGTCCTTGATTTTAACCATTTAATTAAAATTAAGAAATTGGGAATTTAATGTTGTTATAAATTGTTAATTGTGCCACTTTATGGAAATATTATAATTTTGATATCTAGGGGACGTTGGGTAATGTAGGTAATTTGTTTTCACCCTTTTATAGCATACTTGCTAGGTATGGGACTAGTAAGTAGGCCTTAGTTGCGATTTACGCTTTCTAGGTATGTGACTAGTTAGTGTGAGTCTACGCGGGTTATATAATTTGGGGTGGGGCTGAATTTCTACATTATACCGTCGCTACTTTAGCCTAGGATTGGTGTCCAGGTGGAATGAAATTTTTATAGCCATCCAATACTTAGGATAGGACGAATTTGTGTTTGGGAAATCATAATTGGGACTAAGGGGTATTTTGAGGATTTTCACATCGCTTTTAAGGGTGGGGGAAATTAAATCTGAATATTGATTCTGAGAAATTTTAGAAATTAATACCGCAGGACTAAAATGGGTATTAAAATTTATTGGTGACATAATATGTAGGGGACGAAAGTTTAAATGGTTCAGAGGTTATGTCATGTCATGTGTGGAACCTTGTTATATCGCGAGGATTCCAGGAAAAAAACGGATCAGACGGCAGCCTTCATAAGGGGACAGGTGTGTGGGTGGAACCTTATCATATCGCGAGGACCGACAGTTTGAAACGGGTCAGACGGTGGCTTTGACACGGGGAAGTGTATCTGTGACACCCCGACTAATTAAATACTGGGTAGCTACTCCTTTATTAAATCAATACAAAATGTCAAGTTGGTTCAGTTAATAGCATCACTGTCGAAAACGTTTTAATGATTACTAACCACCTAGTATTTAAAAAGTAAGTTGCCAAATTTTAATTTAAGTCTGGTTAACATGCAGTAAAAGAATAATGAAAGAATAATAACCATTCACCATAACGAAGCAATAGAATAACCAACAAAATAATAATAAGTCCAGAGGAAAACTCCTCACCACAATCCCACAACCGAAATAAATATAACAATGTGCCCTGAATTAATTACATGCCAAAAGCCTGAAAATCTGAAATAGGAATGTTTCTAATAGAAATGGGCGACATGCCCTACAACTGATAAAACTGAATATAGAATGAAGATAGATGAAGCGTCTACTAGCAAAGTCCTGTAACTTCCACAAACAGCTACAGCTCGTCATCTGAATGAGAATCCTAAGCATGGTGTCCTTGTGGCTGGGCACCTAAAATGGTTTTTACAAAAAAATAGATTTGAAAGCAAACGGGTCAGAGCCCGAAAGTGGAGAGTATTTTAAAATAGAAAGTGTTTTAATAACATTAAAACAATGAATGCAAAATACATGTTAGGACGTGCACTCACATTAAATACTCACCTCTCGACTAATTGTGCACTCCTAACGTACCATACCCATCTAAGTGATATACGTAACTAACCAAACCGTAATAAGTTCTACCCCTTACTACTCGATTCTCATATTGCATTCTAGCGTTATCAACTAAATAGAGGACGTTACTTAAACTCGGATTCTCAATTATTAGCATTACAATTCACTACCGGTTATCCCGTTATATCTTCTCAAAACATTACCATAGTTATACTCACAATACAAATATGAAAGTTCTCATTATTTAAGTGTATATTATTCACGTCATAAATATACAATACAAGCACCCCGAGACTAAGCTGCGGTGCACACATACTCTACTATACATCCCGGTACATCACGTACATAAGGATCACGCATTCCGAATCTCTCAGGAACCATACTCAAATAATAGAAAATCACAAAACAATGGAGGCGAACACAGTCACATCACATGGGTCACGCACATACCTACGCTCCCAGGATCAGCAGACTTATTAATATCCCAATAAGTCCTTCTCTGACCTATGTTCTCGAGGTACCAATCTAAATCCGGGCA
Organism: Sambucus nigra; assembly: GCA_949130495.1. NCBI lineage: Eukaryota > Viridiplantae > Streptophyta > Magnoliopsida > Dipsacales > Adoxaceae > Sambucus > Sambucus nigra. Next base: position 314,006,774 of record OX422215.1, on the reverse strand, counting down.
ACACAAGGATTAGAGGGCCCTAAGCGAACGTAAACCTCCCGTGATAACAAGTATGGTAGGTATGTCATACACATAAAACCATATACGTATACTAAGTATGCACACATCTTAGTAATCACCATAATTTATTTATGGTACACTTGTCATTCTCGTACCGACTCATAAGGTTACACAATTTACATATTTCCGGTTAATATAATTATTCAAGCCGTCAATTGTTCTCACGTCGTAATAGACACTCGCGTCCTAATCCAAAATTTCCATTTGGTTCAAATCACACTTCTATGTTTTACTCCTCAATATAACCCAAATATCCCAACTATGTCAATTTATCATCAAGGGAAAAGTTATCTCTACAATTAAACAAGGTTACGGGACACGCGAAATCAAAACAGGCCAAAAAGCCTAAACTGTCAACTCGTTAGAAGTCTCGTTCGAACGACGCTGTTCGAACGAGAGTTCGTTCGAGCGAAGTGGGCCTTCTAACGAGATATCGTTCGAACGAAAGTCCTCGAATGAACATCCCTCTCATTGGAAGTCAAACTGTCAACTCGTTAGAAGCTCGTTCGAATGAGCTCATTCGAACGACCTGGGCAGGTCTTCTAACGAGAGGCCAGTTTCGAGCCCAGAAATTCCTTTTCTCGTTTTTCCATCTTTTCTTCACCTCTAATCTCATCTAAACATCAATACAACAATTGTTCAAGGTTTCTAATCATTCCTAAACACCCTTAGGTCATATACTAACGTATTTTGTGGGGTTAATTCATCCTAAACATCATCCAAATATCAAAACTCTATATTTTTCCCCAATCTCAAGAACATGAACCCTAGAAATTCTTAAATCCCCAATGAGCCTAATTAAATCCGTTTTTGTTTCATCCAAAATACGTTATCATCAGATTAATCACCTACATACAATTCTACATGCAATTCTTCATCAAAATATAATTTTCAAATTCCAATTTAATGGGTTTTCATCAATCTCCCAAAAACAATACAATTTTATCAATTTCGTACGCATGGAAGAAGCATTCTCTGCAACTAATGAAATTAAACCACTTGCCTTATGTATATCTCTGATTTTGATGTCGAATTGATGAATGATTCTCTCTCTCTCTGCAGAATTCTCCTATCTCTCTCTCTCTACAAGTCTTCTTCTCCAAGGTGACAATGGTGGCTAGGGTTTGCCTTAGAAAACTTTTGGAACTAATTCTAATAACCCACGTAGCCCATTAGGTCATAAGGTGTAGTTAGTGGGTTTAGTGGGTAATTGCCAAATCAGATATTAATTCCTAATTTTCGTGGGTTTTAATTCCCAAAATTCCAAATTTACCAAACTACCCTTATACGTTGCCGGACCCAAACTAAACTCCCGGCTAGTGTTTTCTGACTATTTCGACCCTTCCGGATGCGTTGGCGCACTCAAAATGACCATACGTTTAATGGAATTTAAATTCACTTTTTAATTAAAATAATTATATTCCTGACGCGACTGTCATACGCGTCTCAACAAAGTTTCCCAAATTGTCGTATATCAATCTCATGACAATTTAATAATTCAATATTCATATATCGCCATATTATAATCAAATACTAACTCACATCTCGTTAATATTTTATCCGGATTAATTCCCAAATTAATTCACATTTAATTCAATTAATCCCATAAATAAATATCATAAAAATACGGGGTATTACAGTATCTTGGTAAATCAGCTTTATGGTTCAATTAATTAAATTTAACATTGTTGGGAATGCGGGTAAATTTAAATATTATTGGTGTGGCATATTTCAAAGAAACCTTGCGGGTAGTTAGTAATTTATTTTTGGCAATTATTTATCTTTTTAATTAAAATATTTCATTGTTATAGTCGATACATATAACATTATTGTTTGGGTTCAACGACCCTAATTGGGAGGATTAGCCGGTATTAATGCTCGGGGCTTTGGTTCTGACACATGCGTTGACTAATATTTTACATGAATTAATTTGGAGTAGCTGCATAGGATTTATTTTGGAGATGGAACTGGAGCTATTTTTATTGCTTTAGTAGTTAGATTTTTTCTATTCCGTTGTATTTATTATGAGACTACATTTGAGTAATATTGGTTCATCCGGTTCCAAAGTTGTCTTGAGATTTTAGTTAAATTGTAATTATTTAATTATTAAGGTATTTGGAGATTTCATGTGATGGGTTTTTAAATGGCACTTTGGTATTCTATCAGTTGGATGTTATTAGTATTTGGAATTGATCAAATTATTTATCTGGTGGATTAAAAGTTTATATGTCTCATATCTATCACATGTTAAGGATGATATTAAATTTACTCGCACTCGACTTAGTTTTGGTGGCGGTCGATGCCAGAATTTAGCGAGGTGTGACGCAAGATAAGCTAATCAAATGTTTTTTCATTCATTTGAATAATGAATACATAACTGTGTCCACATAAGAACTACATGACATTATTCTAAAGGGCGTTTCCCCTCAACTTTGGAAACAGGATCCATGCTAGCTGGAGGATCATCTAAAGTATAAGTAGAATTAATAAAATTGAAATCTTGAAGCATTCTCCTATTGTTGTTTCTTGGCCGATCTAATAGATGAGGAGGTCGGGTGATTTCTAGCTCGTCGTGCAGCTCATAATCTCCCAGATATTTAAAAATCAGGGTCTGGGGAATTGTGTTGGTTGGAATCCAGTTAACATCCAGTCTAAAAGGGGGATATTCAAGGTTTAACAACCCAGGATCATACCATTTCAGAAAGGACTATTCTCTTCAACTTTCAACACTGTTAGACAATTGTTCTAACCCCATTTGTAGCCTTTATTCTAAGCATGTTTGAACCTAGAATCAAAATTCCCCAAAGCTTCATTATAACCTTCCATCCAGATCTCTCTATATTTCTTGTGAAACTGGAAAGTCAGCCTCTCAACTTGATGATGTAATTTCTTCAGCACTACATCTTTACCTTACATTTGAGAGGACTGAGTGGCGAGTTGCTCGGTTTGAGTTTGAAGCTTCTGGGACATCTCAGCAAGGGCTTAGTTTTTGGCGTTCAACTAGGCAGCTTGGTTAATAAGAGTTTGTTGAGTTCTATCCTTATATGTAGTTCTTCGTCCAGGTATATTTCTTGCTGAGTAAGAAGAGGCATACTTAGTCTTTTTCAGTGCCTCCAATTCTTCCATTAATGTAGCATTTTCAGCTTCCAAGAAAGAATGACCTTCATCGATAGCAACAACAGTAGAACAAGACTTCAAAGAATTTAGCTTATCTCTTAAATTGTTGTTCTCCTCCTCCGGTAGCTTGACAATGGCTCTGGTTTCCTCTACTTCATGGTTGAGCATAAATTCTTTTCTTTAAAAATGATAATCAAATTTCTCCAACTTCTGTTCAAAGCCCTAGCACTCGTACCCTTTCACTTCTTCTCATAACTATCATGTAGAAGAGCCTTATCCTCCTTATTCTCCTCATGCAGCTCTTCAATTATTTCGTAGTAGGTAGCATAATTGGCCACTTCCTGACAAGAAGGAATTTTAGATGAATATAGGCTTCCTTAACTTGCTCAGACACATCTTCCCTGAGAAATTTCAGTAGATCCTCCTCAGTCAGAGATAAATGACCCGCTTTAAAGAGTTTGTTACATCTCTGGAGTAGCTCCGAGTCAGCAGAGGAGAAGTATTCTAGTTTATCTACGAACTATTAAAAGCAAGAAGAATATCCAATCAACAAAAAAGTATAAAGTATGGAGAAAAGACAAGCAAAAGAGCAAGAAAATTTCTTTTCATTGAAAAGTTGTTAAGTACAATTACATCAGCAAAAAGAAAGGAAAAATTACAAGTGTAGAAGAAAATAAAAACAAAACCTGCTCAGATAGATCTACACCTTGTTCATCTCTAGCGTAGGTTCAACAGAAGTGGACACATGGGTAGGCAAAAGGCAAATGGCTATCAGATGGAGGAGATAAGAGTCAACAGTTTGATGTTCATCTGTAGAATCCAACACCAACAGGGATTCACTTGAAACCCCATCATCTTCAATATCCTCATCCATGTTAGGAGGAGCTCCTGGATCATGTCTGAGGAAGTTTCAGAGTCTTGAGGGATGTCTACATCCACCAAGGTTACCGACCAAGCATCCTTAAAGCATTTCGTCTTCGTAAATTCAATTTGTAAAGAATTAACCCCGGCGGATTTATCCCAACCCTTGTTAAAGCCAACCTCCCCATCCTTAGATCTTTTGCCCTTCTCAATAACAAATAAAGCCTTCTCGGCATCCAACTCCTTTTGTATCTTGGTGATTTTAACTTTTTTAGCATCCAAGTCTTTGTGCAGATCAATAACCCCGCCCCGAGCAGCCACTGCATCTTCTTCTGCAACTTTTATTTTTTCCTCCCATTTTTTCTGCTCATTGGCCAATGCTTATTGGGATTCAAGCAATGACTTTTTAAGATCATCAAAAGCTTCTTCAACCTCCTGAGAAGAAGAACACAAAGCATCATCCTTCTCCAGCATGTTGTTGAAGTCAACAAGAAACTACAAAAAGAAAATAAGGCAAGTTAATATTAAATATCAAACAAAGAGATAAAGGGGGGGGGGGGGGGAATACCAGAGCTATGCTTTGAGCAGCCCTCAGAACTCCTTGATCGGGGAAATGTAGCTGCAACACCCCTATGGTCTGGTAAAGTACCAGAATTTATTAATTATCTTACTAAACGAGGGCCATGTGCCATTGGTGAACCAAAAATAGATAAATCAACCAACTCTTGTTGGTCGTTGTTAGCCGAAGACCCTTCTGTCAATCTAGAAAGGAGTCCTCTTTTCAGCCTCTTGAGATGACTTTTATCATCTTTCTCAACATGAAGCTTCTTCCCAATACCCCCCTTATTAGATATGGGATTCTTCCCAGCATCTTATTTATTTTTGGCTTCATAAGTAACTTGTTTGGAGGAGCCAGTAGCACCTATATCACCCAAGATATTGGGAAACTTCATCTTCCCATAGCAGTAATAAAAGGTAGGTCTAAATCTAAAGAAGAAGAAACAAAAGAAAGTTCACCACTGCCAGATGCAGTGGCAGAGGATGTGGAAATGGGGTCTTGGTCAAGGTTGATTAAAAGAGATGGTGTAGCTACAATTGGACGAGAAACAAAGGAGGTGATGGTATTTATATACTGCAACAAGTATGAAGTTGATCTAGTATTTTCTTCCCCAACCTTCTAATGAATGTCCCAAATGAAATTCACCTCCTTGATGTTGATGTCACTCTCCTTGGGACACTTTCTCTTTCGGTCAACTGGAAGTAAAAGTCAACAAAATATACATCAGTGTTGCAGTTAGCATATTATGCAAAGAAGTAAAAGAAAATAAATGCAACCTATCCCATTGCCACTTAGTGGGCACTTAGGCCCCTGGTACTCAGTATGCCGAGTTAAAGGAGCATGTTTCCAATTTTTAACAACTACTCCATGTTCAAAGTAATCTCTATTGGAGTCAGGAAGGTTAACTACTAATGCTTTGTTCACAACCCTAGTTTTCAAATAGAAAGTGGTATCACTGGTTAACCACTTATAACAGAACATAATTTTAGGGATCCCTAGATGAGTCCCATTAACTACCCTCGAGGTATTGGGGGCTACTCTAGTTGGGAAGATACCAAAATATCGACAAAATTAAATACAAAATGGGTTTAGGGGAAAGGTAAACCCATATTAAGCAATAAAAATGGAGGGAAACAGTGACCCTCAGCTAATGAAAAACGATTAGTGGTCAAAGTGGGATGTTCTAATTATACCCATGAAGGAATATTCCATTCATTTTTGAATTGATCAAGAGAGGTAATAGGATAGACCATGATTGATGAAGAAGAAAAAGAGAAAAGAAAAATATTTTTACTGAACTTAAGCATTCAGCAAGAACTGAAGAACATAGATCGATCGCATAAGAGAGAGAAAAATCTTAAAGACACAACGGCAAGAAAAAACTCAGAAAGTTTGAGGTAAGAGACGATCGTGGGTTTTCCCGCCTTTATAGGTTGTCTCGAAAATTGGAAAGGAAATGATTAAAAGAAGAAGTCGATTGAACTGTTGGCGGCTAAAGACAGAATATACATATTTACCCAAAAATGATTCACTAAAGTTGTGGATAATTACAAAAATACCATCCACATTATGTGCCGATAATTAAAATGATTAAATTTATAAGCATGTGAAGTCGGTAACCGACGAAGCCTCAAAATTATTTCTCGAGCAACTTTTAGAGCTAAATGTTCCGTACTCTTGTCAAATCCTCAAACATGAATATTGGGGGATTATGTTGATACCAAAAATTATCCTGCTATGTGGAACAATCATATAAGAACACGTGTTATCCATCTGGGTATTAATCCGATACAGAAAGGGCAAGGTATCGACTAACTGAATGAATGCTGACCAACAAGTTAAGGAAGACCGACCAACAATGACAGCAAATCATCAACAGTTGTAAACGCTATTAACATTATACAGATGTAAATGCCTCTGTTCTAAAGGCATTCCATCCATTAATATTCCAACTCCTGTACACCCTCAAAGGGCTATAAATACATTGTAAACCCTACAACAAACGGACATGAGAAAAACAAGACAAGAGGTAATTGAACAAGCCCAAGGCAGTACACAACAGTGGACGTAGGCACTTTCTTATAGTCGAAACACTTTAAAAAATTTGTCTCTTTTATTCATATTTTTCTGTGATCAATTAATTAGGACAGTTATTTTTGCATCAACAGACAGTTTGGGATTGCATAGTTTTTTAATAATAATATTTTTAGTGGCTTAAACTTATTATTTTTGGGGGAAATTCTGCAGTCATATCTTAATCTTCTATGGGTACATACTAGATGATGCGATGTTAAGTGTTATTTCAATTGATAAATTGAAATAACACTCACACTTGCGAATCTATGTCGTGTACTTGGAGAACTATGGGGATATGCTACCAAATTTTCCTCAAATTCGAACAATGTGCCTGAGTTATTAAGTAAATTACAGAAATATGCAGTCTTGAATGGGATATGACCACTCACCCTTTAGAGGATATGGAGGAAATAGGAATTAAGATTATAAATAGGAATTAATATTATAAATTGAATTTGAATGAACGAATAAATTTATATTAATTAAACTTCTTATATAACACTTGCTTGGGGGTGCATGCATACATGTATTCTCATTTGAATGCACGACATAGAGGTATTGATATAAATTGAAATTGATATAAATTGGTATTGATATTGGTATAAATTGAAATTGAGATCGTATGTATTGTTATTATCAGATTTGAGAATTAATTTGAACTTATACATGTTTGTACTAATAATAACAATTTTTGCAGAAAATGTTTTCATCCTAGTGCGGTAGTGGAGACGAGGTCTCCTCGGCCAGTAAGCCCCCAAAATGGGGCAAATTGGGGTCCATCGTTTAGAATAAGATGGTATTTTTTACTAGATTGCTAGAGTTGTTGAAGGCGATCGTGGGCCCGGGGTACACTAATTGGACAGTCGTTCTTGATGACGTCAAGATTATTATCTGGGGGCCACCAAAAGTATTGTATTTATATTTATATTTATAAGCAAATAACACTTAATTTCTTTTTGGTTTATATTTGTTAGGAAAAATTCAGCATGCCCCCACATGTCCGCGACTCCACGTTGGAACAATTGAGGGATCAATATAGGACGTGAAAGAATAATATCCAGGCACCATACTTTGGGAAGGCCCGGGAGTCCATTCTGAATGTACATGACACTGTCCCCCTGAAAGAGCCGATCTCAATGGCATAGCTGCAAAAGTTTGTCGAAAATGAGATCGATGAGTGACAATTGGCATCTCGCCAATCGAGCAAGGAGAATTGGGCGATAAAGTTGGACGTGCACTACTCCGGGAGGACATCTTACGCCGAGGTGGAGCACAAGATGGTAAGTTTTTATTTTTTTGTAATTTTAGTTTTATGTTATTCGAATTTGGAATTGCTCTGCATTACTTACTAATTTTGCATTATTTTATTTCAGGAGACGGGGAGTGTCCCTGGTGGTAGGCCACATAGGCTCGATGCCTATGTGGCAATACGAACGAAGAAGGGTAAGGACATGGAGGTGGCCTTGAGTGTTGCAACCACGGTTAAAAGTTATAAATGTATAATTTTTTTAATTACGTTGTAATTTTTTATTTACTTAATTAACTAATCGTATACTTTTTGTCATTTCAAGCAAAGCTTCGAGAAATGCATGAGTCACGGTCTAATGCCGACAAAGCATCTTTGGCTACGAACGCACTCAGGCAAGTGGTCGGGGAAGATCATAAGGGGAGGAATAGGGGATGATATCGCGGGTGGGGAAGTCGAGGATCATAGGAATGGAGACCAGCAATACCGGGTTGGAACATAAGGTGGACATCCAAGATGATAAGCTATGAAGGTTGGAAGTGATGGTCCTAGGTATGTATGCCTTCATGAAGCGTTAGTTGGGGAAGGGGAAGGAAAAGGAGAAGGAGGTAAAGGTAGATGAGGAAGTCACTGCCTCATCTCCAATACGTATGGACTCGCCTCCATATGAACCATTTCCCATCTTGACTCCCGTTGAACATCCTATGTAAAAAATAGGTCGGCAGAGCGTGTTTTTACTCGACATATATTGTGGGGAGAGGATAGTGAGGGGGTTAAGGTACACGTCCTTCCTCCCGAGTATGCTGGTTTATGGATGTCCCCTCAAAGAAATTCAGGCATGGGTGCTCGTCACACATGTGGTGACCAAAAAAGTGAACTCACCTCAGTGGTTGCGTCAATAATGTGATGTTCAGTGAATTGATAGGGTTGTCAATGGATATATCGTGTGGCCTTCCTTCCTCCTCCAACCTTCTCAAGACCCTATGCTATGACATTGTTTCTATCTTTTTTAATTGGATATAAGATATTTGTATTTCTATTTTATTTATTGGTTTGGATATGGATATTTGTATTTCTATTTTATTTCGATATGGATTATATATTTCGTGATTTGGTACATGTTGATTTGGTACATTATTTCTATTTTATTTGGATATATGTTGTTTGGAAAGGTATAATTTGCTATAACAGGTACAAATATACTGCTGGACAGTGGCAGTGGCCATATTGCCCAGCAATTTTTTTAAATTTTGCCCAGAATTATCACGGTAAAAAATCGTGACATGTCCGTGACAAAGAAACTTGTCACCGTCTCTGACCGTGACAATTTTTGGGCTTTGTCATGGTCTTTGACCATGACAGGACCTTGATAAGTCCGTGATAAAAGGAATTGTCACCCCCAGACTTTTCACGGTTAAAGACCTTGACAAGTTTGACTTGTCATGGTTTTAGACCTTGACAAGTCGACTATTTTAGTGTAGTGGATACCTCATTCGACCTCCGGTACTCATGCCTCCACATATAGGTCTCCCTCTCCTCTTATACTTGACCATCACAGATACTGTATCAGGGACTTTGCTAGTCCAATACATTGAAGAATCCTACCAAAAAAGATCCATCTACTATGCTAATCAAAAACTAGTCGAGCATAAAGTCAACTATACTATAGTGGAGAAAGTGTGTGTCGCCTAGTCTAGGTCACATAGAAGTTATGGCACTACATGCTTGCCTTTCCCATCAGACCAGTAACCCGAATGGATCTTGTCAAATACCTACTAGAAAAGCCCGTTTTTTTCAGCTGAATGTCCCGTTCGTTGATGTTGTTAGCCAAATTCGATATTGTGTACATAATGCAGAAAGCTATGAAAAGGAGAGCCATATTTGATTACCTTTATGATTACCCCATGGAAGAAACCGATGTTAAGTCTCTGAATTACCAGATGAAGACATTCTCTACACCTCTCAGGAGGACCTTAGATGGTAAATTTTCTTTAATCGTGCTACCAATAAGAAAGAATACGACATTGGGATACTCTTGATTGCCCCTAATGACTCTCAACCACCCATTGCCATCAAATTGGCCTTGCCTTGCACTAACAATATGACCGAATATGAAGCATGCACTGTAGCCTCAAAATTGCCTTCAAAAAAGGTATCCATCACCAAGACATCTATGGGGACTCTGCCCTCATTGTCGACCAAATCCTCAGAAAATGAAAATTCAAAGACGAGAAGCTCCTACCCAATTCAAAGATGTCTCTTTCCACTACCTCTATTATACAAAGAACAGTCTAGTCGACGCCCTTGCTACCCTATCCGCTATGGTCAACATGCCTAAGGGAATAACAAAGGCCCTTTTTCTGGTTCATAAATAAGCCATGCCCACTCAGTACTACAATATTGACCTCGTCACTAAGGAATATTCTGATATGGCTAGGTTATGGCACTATGACATTTGGCGCCTCCTCATATATGGTATATATCCCAAAGCGTACACAAGAAAGACCATGTGACCCTTTGCAAACTGGTTGCCCAGTATATCATTTGTGATGGGCTGATTTTCAAGAAAAATTTTGATGGAATCCTTTTGCACTACATAGTAGGGGCAGATATTGAAGAAATGATGTATACACAGTGGGGAATGCGACCCCCACATTAATGCTCACATGCTTACCAATAATATCATACATCAAGGGTACTACTAGACTACCATGGTTCAAGATTGCACGGCCTATGTTTAAAGATGACTTAAATGTCAACAATTTTCCAATCTCCAACATTTTCCTCCTCAAGAACTATACAACATAACCTTTCCCTGTCCCTTCTCCACATGGGGCATTGACATCAAAGGGAGGGTCACTCCTAAAGATATTAATGGTCTTGAATTTATCTTGGTCTCCATTGATTACTTCATTAAATGGGTTGAAGTCGAGTCATATGCAGTGCTGAATACCAAAAAAGTGGCCAAATTGATTATAAAGAACATCATCTTCCTATATAAGGTTTCTCATGAGTTAGTATCATATAATGGACTCCAATTTGAAGTCGAGGTCATATAACTGATCAACGAGTACGGTATTTAAAGACACAAATATTCTCGCTATAGAACATAAACCAATGGTGTTGTCGAACGTGGTAATAAAAGACTCAAAACGATCATGTGCAATACGAACGAGAGTTGTAGAGATTGGGTTGACTGGATCCGTTATGCCCTTTAGGTCCACCACACTTCAGTTAGAACATCTACTGGGGCTACCCCTTATTCTCTGGTGTACTACAAGGAAGTAGTCTTACCCGTTGAGATAGAAATACCTTCCTTACACGTCATTCTTGAGAGAAAAGTTAGTGAAGAGGACTGGCATCAAAGCCACTTTGATGAACTATCACTCTTGGATGGATAGAGACTTAAAGATCTATAACATATATAGGGGCATCATTGTCAGATAGTGGGATCATTCAACCAAAACTTCAAGGACCACAGTGTCTAAGAAAGAGACTTTTCTCTTTAGGAGATCGTGGAACCCGTCTGGGACCCCAGAGGGAAGTTCAAACCAAATTAGAGCGGCCTTACATTGTGAAAAAAATTTGGAAGGTGGAGCCACTATGCTCACGGACCTCGATGGACAAGAAATAGCGCATCCAGTTATCCTAGACCATCTCTAGAAAATTTTCCCTTAGTCTGAAATCTCGGCATTCTATGACTCTTCTCGTCTCCCTTCTATTTTTAAAAAATCTCTACATTTCCACCTACCCAGAATTACAAGGCACTTGATCCTATCAAAACATTTTCTTTCCAAATGAAGCTCATGAAAATTTTCAAAACCCCGAGAGGTTAGGCAACCCATATGTCATACATTGGCAAAGTACCCTTATTTTTCATAAAATACTATCATTTTATAACCCCCGAGAATGGAGACCCTTCTCATCATTCACAATAACAAAAGGATTATGTATGCCTTGGTGATTGGTATATATAGTTCAAAATGAAAATCTAATCAAGAAGCACAACAAAATATGATCAAAATCATCTTGCTTTACAATAAACAAATGCATTACCAAACATAAAGTATCAGTGAAGGGATTCAAATATACCACCCCCTTTCCACTAACCAAAACCATCTTAAAATAAACTTGACCCTACTCGCATCACAAAAATTATTCCTAACCCTACAGAAAACCATGAAACACCCAAAATCGAAAACATAAATTATCGTAGCTTCAAAAAATATTACGCCAGCCTCACAAACATTGTCATCAACTACCATAAGGCCCCGATTCGTCATCATTCCATGCCCCTAGAGGTCCCCCAACTCTCTCACTCCTAGTTAACACTCTGTATGCCATCCATAGAGAGATATGCCCAACAAGTTTGGACCAAACCACAACAGCCTCCTCCATAGTGTCAATGTCAATAAACCACCTTTGACCAGTCTCTTGCTCCTTAAACTTCTCTTATACCAACTTCCACAACCACTTCAGGTAGTATCCAGATATATGCCAGACCCCTCCTATAGAATGTGACGGATGGGTAGATGGTCGGCGGCGTTGCCACAAGGAACTCAACATCATCTGCAAGTGATTTAGTCATATCCTCAATCGGGAAGAATTTTGTCATTCAATGAGGCACAATTTGTTCCCATCTGACTTAACGTAGAAGCCTCTAAGTGAAATAAAAGGAGCTATGGAAAAGTCCAACCAACTTCACATACTGGTAATCTCCTACCTAGAAAACAGGCTGCAAATATCCCCACCATGACACTGACTAATGAAGACACCCATCTATGTGTTCCACAAACTAATTAACCCAGTTCTCTACCAATAGAATGACACTAAAGAAAGGATGAACGAAGAAATTAGGCATAACTGTCAAAGGATACTTAGGAGGGGTCATGAGATATAACCACTCTACAAGCCACATGAACAACATCATCGATCTCCCCCTATAAAAATAAAAATGACCATCCTTCTAATCATCTAGACCATTCAGGGTCTCCACCAACACCACCGTAGTAGGGTTTCGATTGTAAGACATCCATGTCTCTATCACAACCACTTGGGGATCAACTGTCAAGTCCCCTGTCATAAGTAAAAGCCTCGCAGTAAGGCCCAAAGCAATAGCTCCAGCAAATCCAGCATCATCAAAGCCCCCCTGACACACTGAATACGTAATCACCTAAAGGGAAATAGTCCCAACATTAACCAACGGTTGTGCAACCGAAGGAGAAATATGGAGAAACTCCGCCATAAATGACCGGGGAGAATGAGAAAATCGAGAATAACCGTCGCGACACTAGGGCTAACCCCACACATTGCTGAGAACTCTTTGTAGGTAGGATAGACCTCGTCTAGGCCAAGGCAGAATACATGATCCATGGGGTATCATATTTGTACCTCACTGCTAGCAAGTTCAATTTTATGCCTCGATTGTTCCACAAAGAAACCTGACGCAAGCTAAAAATGTTATTGCCAACATTGTAAAGACACATGTCCTTTAATCCTTCAAGATACGATGAAAATTCTTCATACATGGGAAGGGCCATTTAGAGAATAGGAAATGATAGGCAAGAAAATAAATGTGGGTGTTGGTGAAGAAAACACATCCCATAACCCTCCTTTATACCCAAAATCCTTGGCAAAGCACAAAATTTCTAGAAACCCGTTTAATTCTCAACCCTACAGAATTACACAAGTATGCAAGAATTATAATCAAAGTCTAGGAGTGATTTGACTTGACCCCCATATCGATAGGCAAGTCGAGGGTATGCCGATCGGCAACCCCCTATTTTAGAAAATTCATTTTTTCCTCTTTTGCCCTAAATCAATTTCCAAAAATCCTTATTTTGAGAAGTTTCTCACTGGGTCATTCCTTTCAATTTTTCAAAATATTTTCCTCAAAATCATTTTCATTCTCAAAAATAAATTCTTTTCCTTTTTGTTCAAAAATAAAAAAATTCTTGCTTTCAAATAAAATATTAACCCCTGAGTTAACTACTTTCTCTCCTTTTTTATCATTTCCATACTTATATCTCTCTTTGCATAAAATAAGCAATCTCAGCAGAAAAATGAAAAGTGCATATAGGATAAAAAATATCAAAAAAGAAAAAGCATTTCTTTCATATATATTGTTGCATGATTACCTTTTTGCAGGAGAAAGAAAAACAAAAAAAATACAAAACTGAACTTCGCCCGAACCCTCAACCTTCCTCTCAGACCCTTAACCACTGCGACAAACATACTTTCCCCAGTGAGGAGTAGTGGGTCCTCCACTCCCAGAACCAGAACCCTCATCTGAAGTCACTTAGTTGGTCGGCACCCAAACATACTACAAACGAAAAGAAATAAAAAAGAAGAATCAGTCAGTATAGAGAAAGGACAATGGAAAAAGATAAGAGAAAGAGAAGGAATATACCTCAGGTCAGAGGGCCTCATTCGTAAGCACCATCAACCTAGACACCACCACGTGAGAATGGTGCGTCACACTCAATGACACCCCCATTGTCCAACCTAAAATTATAAGAAGGGGAGTCACCTAAATAATCAGAGACTCCTCTACCACCGTCGCCGATGTACTACCACCCATGCTATGGTCCACCCCACTGGTACATTGGTACCCCTACCCGAAGCCATGGAGGGTGGAGGTATGTTATCCACGTCATGGATATAGGAGGCCATAAACCATCTCGTCACAAAGTCCAAATAATTATAGATCGCCACTGAATCCATGTAGTGCGTATAGGCCTTGCCAATCATCATTATCGCCTTGGCATCTCCCTCACTTGCCTCATATACATAGGGGCACAGACGGTGGGACGTCCACCTCTTCCTTGACGATCTACCACACCACCCTCTCTCTTAGGTACCAGACATACCCGAACTCATGTACAATTAATCTCCGCATTTGCGCACGAATGCTAGTAATATCCATGTCTTGCGAAGACACCCCTTAGGGATAGAAGGTCACCTGTAATCCCCAACAAAGAATCAGTATCTACTCAAGCAATAAATATGCCAAAAAGAACATGGCAAAGACAAAAAGATTACCTGTTCGCTCAGCAGGGCATTCAGAACCCATCTCACATCCGCTAAAGATTAGGACTGATTTGACCACCGGTTGGACTTCTGCCACCAAAACATTCGACATAAGTCCCATTAATCCTCATCCTTCTGGTCCATTAAACCCGCGTTACTCCCTATCACCTCATTGAACCAAGTCTATAAAACATAGAAATATGAAAAGAGAATAAAAGAAGAATTCATGAAAATGCATAAAAAGGAAAATAAATACAACGTTACCTCCACAAGATACGTGGCTCACGTAAAAGTTTGCCGGCAGCTTCAACTGAAAGAATCTAAAGAATAATAAAGGGATTCCAAAGTCAGGCTCCCCCAATATTATAGCTAGACGTCAGAAATCGTGCTAAGATATGATTAGAACTAAAGATGGATAACATCGCCTTTCGTCTACACCAAGAAACCACCAAGCAAAAGCAAAGTAAATAGATGGGTCATTTATATCACCTTTTACCCATCGATCACGTCCACCCTCCTCCTCAAAACCATCTCCCTTAAAGAAAAAATTCGAATATAATCTCCCAATACAATTCTATCCACGTCTCCTAAATTCTCTTGCACTACCTCAAGCGTGCAGGACGTCAACGTGCGTAATGGTCATTTTCCTGAATTCAAGATGGAATGTCTGGGTAATGTCCCATAACCTCTCCCCAATAGCACATAACACCACAGTGGAATGAGGTGTCTCATCCAAAGCCTTTCCCAATGGGTCAAACTTGGTGTACGATGCCATCCATCGCATAATAGTAGGGAGCTTCTCCTAAACCTCTTTTAACCAAGTCATTCCCCGGGATCGATTGCTCGAAGGAGCTATGTCGGTCTGCAAAAAAACTAAAGAAAAATCATCCATTAGCACAAGAAATAAAGAGAAAAATGAATTAGAAAACCAAGAGTCACTATTCTTATAAATCCACTAGGGTTCTTCACCCTAGACAACGATGATATATGGTTTCGTATAGCAAGACACACTCATCATTGACAGGCTCAAACATATCAAAAGAATTCTCATTTCCCAATGCAAGAGGCACCCTGGACGGTTACACTAGGCCGGCCCAATCATCGACTACCAGCCACTCATTGTTGTACACCTGAATTGAAGAGCCAACGATTTGAAGTCTATAAGCATAAAGGGATTAAGGACATTTTTTAGAGAGAGACAGAGGAAGATTCAAACAATTTAAAGTGTGAAAATGGGGAGGAATTTCCCCTTTTATAGAAGGTTAAAGGGCCTCCCAATCACAATCCCTGACCCATAGCGATCGGCAGTTGCCTTTTCCTCTTCCTAGGAATCCTAATAGTCCGTGCCATTACATATTGGCACACCGATTGACACACCCTCAAGCTTGCTCGTCGACAGTTTCCCTGAGATTTTGTATAAGAAAATGAAAGAAAGTGCCAGAAAATTCTAAAAAAATCAAGAAATTTCTCGAAAAGTTTCCAAAAATTCTGAAACACTATTTTTTCTTAAGAAAATAATTTTTTTAAAGCACTAAGCCCCTTAAAAACTCCCGAAATCCCCACCTGGATTAATCTAACATTATTTTTCACATCCCGCTACAAGTTCCCCAATCGAAACCTCAAACACTACATATTCTCCAACAGAGTCTCAAGACAACACAAGTTCACCCGTAAAACAGCAAAACCACAAGTGCACCTATACCCAATATAATTTAAAATTCTCCAGGAGAGATACTCCCCACGCTATAACTTTAGGTCCTCAGAGTTGACCTCGGCCCTCGGAATTGGTGATCCCAACTTTGTATTCTCAAAATTGACATCGGCCCTCCAAGTTGGTCGTCATAGCTTTAGGTCTTCAGAATTGACCTCGGCCCTCAAAATTGGTTGTCCCAACTTTACATCCTAAGAATTAACCTCGGCCCTCAAAATTAGTCGTCACAACTTTAGGTCCTCAAAATTGACCTCGGCCCTCAGAATTGACCGTCCCAACTTTAGGTCGTTAGAGTTTACCTCAACCCTTGAAATTGGTCATCTGAACTTTAGATCCTCAAAATTAACCTCGGCCCTCAGATTTAGTCATCCCAACTCTATGTCCTTAAAATTGACCTCGGGCCTCAAAATTAGTTATCCCAACTTTAGGACCTCAGAGTTGACCTCGGCCCTAAGAATTATTTGTCAGAACTTTAGGTTCTCAGAATTGGCCTCAACTCACTGGATTGGTCACCCTAGCTCATTAAGATCAATCTTAAGACCTCCTTAACCTACTGAATTGATCGTCCCTAGCATAACTTTAGGTCCTCATAACTGACCTCAACTCCTTAAATCGATCACCCTCATCCTCTAGGTTCACATAATTGACCTAAAATACTCTACCCTAACGTTGATGTGGTGTCTATCATTAGACGGACTTCACTTGTTCCAATTTCACCAAATTTCGCCCCTTAAGGGGATGGCTATATAGAAACCTCATCCTAGGACCTCCTTAAGAACCTTTTTAGGTCCCTAGTAGTCTCTCGTTCATCGAAACCCTAGGTCATACTCTAAGTACATATCTAGGGGCCCTTGGGTGCTCTTGAGCCGTGTTTGACTCCAGTCAACACTCTCGCTTGAGTGAAAGCTCAATGAATATTTGAAAGGATCTGAATCCCCTTTCTAAAGATTCACCCCGTGCGTGAATCAGCATTAAGAACGGTGCATTTCACTATTAAAAACTGAGTTTGAGGCCACCGAGCGCTATCGATCCCCATTTGACTCCGGTTAACTTTATTTCCTGAGCAAAAGCTCAATTAATCTTTAAATGGGTTTAAATCCCCTTTCCAAAGGTCCACCCCGTGCCTGAATTGACTTTACGGTACAAACGAATGATTTCTTTTAATTTGAAGGCTCATTGAGCACTTTAGGGCCCCGTTTAGCCTTAGTTAACTCTCTGAATTGAATGAAGCTAAATGAAATATTGAAGGGTTATGAATACCCTTTCCAAACTTCCATCCCATGCATTAATTAGCTTTACGGTTAGGACGAACGATTCTTTTTCCTCCAAAAACTTCTTGTATTATGACCAACAGGTGCTTTTGTGCCCCATTTGACATGTTTGAACTCCCGGTATCGGGAGTTGCTCAATGGATTCTTCAATGGACATAAATACCCTTTTTAACGATCCGCCCCTTGTGCAATTTTGACTTACGGATTGCATTTTATAATCATTTTTCTAAAAAAAAGTACCAGACTGTCGAATAGCACACTCAAGACCCAGTCTATCGAAAGTGTGCCTGAGGTGTTATGCTGATAGGTAGGTCCAGGACTATGTCGATCGGAACCCCCCGGCCCTATAAATGGAGGCTATGAACTCACATTGAAAATGCCCTTAAACATCCCTTTCAATAATTCAGAGAACATTCTCTCGAATTCAGAGCTTCTCCCTTCCTAAAAATCTCATTTCCTATATTCCATTCCATCACTTTCTTACTTTGTTTAGTAAATTCCCTTGATATCTTCATTCCACTTTCATCCCATTACAAGATTAGCATACCTACACTCAATATCAACATCAAGTATTCATAAGGAGGAGAAGATTAACACATGCCCATGAGAAACTAAAAGGGAAGGATGGGTGCCTTCCACCTTCCCATTTCGTAACTTAGTCCCCAGACCTTTGAACTACTTGGTATCTTAAGAATTATTATTGTCATGGATGTCGATCTCTCAAGAGGAAGATATTTTTTTGTCCGTTTCATGAAAAATAGGTTGTCGAATCTATCTCTACACATTACCCCCATTGACGACGATCGAGTTCCAGGAGAAAGGGTGCAATCCCATGAGTACACTAAAGGGAAGCCCCGAAAGAGAAAGAGGGGGAAGCCCCCAGATGGACATAAAGGTATTAATTCGTGGATTGAAGGAGAAGGTATCGAAGACGGTAATCGCGGGTCAGATTCCAGAATTGAATAGATCAGCAAATAAGAATAATTATCGATCGGTAATCGAAATTACATAAGTCTGAATATAAACCGAAATCTCTCCTGATTGAGTTTCGATTATTGGTAAAGTCGTCATACTTCCTTCATTCTCATTGTTTTCTAAATTTTTATATTTTTGCAAAAAAATAGAATTTTTAGACTTTTGTAAAAAATTCAGATTTTTTAAATGGTGTTATAATTTATTATTTCCATAATTTCGTTAAAAAAATATTCTATATATATTTTAAAAGATTAAAAATTTCTTCAAAAAACTAACAAATTTAAAATATATATATATATATATTTGATGTTTAATTTTATTGATGGCATATGTTTAGAATATTGTTTTTGACATTTAAAGTTTTTTTTAAAATCAGTTTTTTCATATTTTTTAAAAAGTTTTAATAGTTTCAAACGTTTTTATTTAGTTTTTAATATTTATAAATATATTTTTTTGCCAAAATTTACTAATATTTTATGTAATTTTCACATTAAAATTTTTTTATTATTTTTTTCTTACTTTTAAAATATTTTGTATTATTTTCCAAAATTTTAAATATGTTTTTTTTATAATTTTAAGAGTTTGTAAATATTTATTTTGTAAATTCAGAATGTTTGAAATATTTTTATGGTATTTTCATACTTTAAGAGTTCTTATGTTATTTTTAAAAAAATGGTTTTTACCTAATATACTTAATTTTTATGATTTTAATATTATTAAAAACCTTTCCCACTATTTTCCATATATTTTAATTTTATTAAGTATTTTCTAGTTTTTTATATATTTTTTTCTTTATGTTGTAGAATTTTTAGAAAAAAAAATTGTTGGAAAGAAAATTCCTTCATGTGCCATGCACACATTCCATTTTTCATACAAAAAATTAATAGTGTTAGTGTTAGGATTAACTTGAATTTATTTTGGAAATTCAGGGGGTTAAATCTACAAAATGAAAGTTCGGGTGGTGTTTAGAAAATGAGGATAAAGTTCAAGAGTGAAATAATTAATTAACTCTTTATAATTTATAACAAATAGATAGAATAATGATACATGCGATTTTGCACTTTACATTTGCATAAAGTTGGATGTGGGAGGAGCATGATGAAAGGAGAACTAGAGCAAGCGTTCGAAAAATTGTGGTTTAATACAAAATAATATTTTGACCATTAATTTTTTGTTAACTTTGAGCCATTATAAAAATGGGACCCACGTATCAAACATAATGAGACCAAGTATGTACATGTTCCTTAAAGCGAGACAGGTCACGTGACATTCCTGTTTGTTAAATATATGCAAATGATGAATGAGATATTTGTCTCAAAGTTTCCCATTTTAAAGAAATTATTAAGAATTTTATTTAATTTTCTGGGAGAATTTAAATTGTCGCTAAAAGTTCTGGCTGTTCGCTATACATTGTGACTATTTTTTGGAACCATCGCTAAATTTCATAACTGTTCAAAATTATTTGTGACTGCTCATGAGAAATGTCTCGAAAGTATTTGTGTCACACCCCAAACCCAATATCCATACTAATCATTTATTATTAGAATAATTAAATCATAATCTTGAGCCCATTGGAAATATAATTCATCTATCCATATTTTACTGCATAATGTGCATAATCAACATAATATTATTCTTGTGCCATAACGAAATCAATATCAGAGTCATAATTAAGCGGACATACTATACTATGATTAACTACGATAAAGTTTCACAATCATCAACTCAATCCATACTAACGCAAAATATACAGTGTGTGAGTAAATTAAAATCTTCAGTGTGACAATGATAAAATCCCCACATTTAAACCCCGGCTCCTTCCAACGGTGCAACTCTCGAAATTACTGGTCATATGGTATTCTAGTTAGCAGCATACAAACCTGAAATTGTTAAAATATAAACTGTAAGCATTAAGCTTAGTGAGGTACTCCTTCCCTACAATGTAATAACAATTCAATATAGAATATGTGGATATAAAATCCGAACAATCCTGCCCATTGGCAATAACAAATCCTGGATCATAAGATCCAAATAATTCTGCCCATTGGCAATAACAAATCCTGGAACATAAGTTCCAATTAATTCTGCCCATTGGCATTAACAAATCCTGGAACATAAGTTCCAAATAATTCTGCCCATTGGCAATAACAAATCCTGGAACATAAGTTCCAAATAATTCTGCCCATTGGCAATAACAATTAATTCTGCCCATTGGCAATAACAAATCCTGGAACATAAGTTCCAACAAATCATTGGATCTTTGTCCAATTCCAATCCTGGATCATAAGACCCAACCAATCCTGGATATTTTAATATCCAAACAAATCCTGAATACCGAAGTATTCAAACAAATCCGCTCTTAGAGCTATATTCATATTTATATATGAAACAAATCATAAGTACACTCACCTTGATAGTTTAACTGGCTTTTCCCTTGCCTTTATCCGGTGCTTGTTCAGTCAGTTCTTCTTCCCTTCCTATCATTCTTACAATATTAGTATCATCATAAGAATATTAATAGTCCAAAGAATAACTTCAATCATAACTCAATTCATAAGCATCATATTATTCAATTCAAATCATTCATTAAAATGAAGTCCCATCTAGACTCAGGTTCTGATATCTAACATATTCAAATTACAGCCCAAACCCTTTTTAATTATTCTTGGTAATCCAATCCTTATTATATCATGTTTCCAAAACAAAATACGGCACATCATTCCGAGTTTCCTAGAGCAAAATAAGCCTATTTCTTCACTACATAGCAAATCTGCCCTATAGGCTCTTTTATCGTTCATTCAACTTCCAGGAATTTTCATGATTTTTCTACATCATAAATTTCTATGATATTACACCCAAAATCAGTAAACACATTGAAAAATATAATATTAAAGTTTCATAATTTTCAGAGTTTATTTTCTATGTCAAGCAAAACATCGAACACATGGTAGGCATACTTTCACCCTTAGGGCAGATTTCATACCCAAACTTCAAACTCTCACCAAGGACTCATTTCTTGGTATTTTCCCATGATTTTCGGATATGTCATACATATGTAAGTCCAGGTTAATCTCCAATTGGAATCAATCAATTCCAGTAAGTATAAAGAAATATATGGAAGTTTGAATAAACAAGGTTCTTAAACAAAATAATCTCAAGGGTTTACACATTCAAGTTTACTTAAACTTGCATCTATCCATAAGTACATATCAAGACATGGAATTTCAGTAAAAAAATGATTATTTCAATCATTTAAATAAGTAATACAAAAAAATAAACAAGATTTATGGATGGAAATACTTTAGGGGCTTTTACGTAATTTTTCTATGAATTTTTCTTCAATTTCTCCTCACACTTTCTTCCTAAACTTCAAAACTCTCTTTCCTTAGGTTAAACTCTTCCATGGCTGAAATATGCTGAAGGAAGAGCTTAATTAAAGGGTTTTAAGTCGGCATAAGGCCACCCCCTCTTGGTCCAATCAAAATATAACATGTGGCATTACATAAAACAAAATTTCATTTAAGGCTAAATGACTACTTTACCCCCTGTTCGTAAAAGGACAATATCTTCCCACTCGGATGTCCGTTCGATGAACCGTTTCTTTTGTTATAAACCTAACTCATATATATACAAATATCTAGTTTACACCTCAAGTTCATTGTTATGTCATAAAGGTCAAAACTAGCCTTGAACATGAACATTCCTACCGAAACCCTCAAAATTTTTTATTTGTAACTAATCCGACATTTCATGATTTTTGAAGGTAGGATTAGACTAAACATAGTAAATTAACATCATATATATTAATAACACACTAATCATATCATATAAGCTAAGCATGATTTAAGCATAATTAATCGTAATTATATTCGGGTTGTCACAATTTGTTTACAAAAATACACATATTTTCATGAAAATACATTATTTCCTATATATACAAGACTTGTATGCATTTAAAAAGAGAAAAAACATTTAAATACATTCCATGTTGATAAATTCATGTGGAGTATCAAACATAATTAGTCCGTGAGACATGAACATTAAAGTGCTTCTTGCGCCTATATAATATTAATTTATCCTAGGAGGTGGGAGGCAGACATCAATTGACGTTAGTTGTAACCACCATTAGCGGAGGCAAACTTTGTCTTAAAGAGAAAATGTCCAACAATCGACTTGATTCTATTTCTTTCATATTTTGATTTGTACATTTTTATCGATTAATTTTTTATTTCTCCAAAATGATTTCATTTTATATTTTAAATTGACGAAAACACAAAATCATATAACTTCAGGCGCGATTAACTTATCCTCCCACTGTAGACAAGCATGTACAAGTATTGACCCAAATTCCAAACATGTTTAACCTAAGGTCCCTTGCATATGTTTATTGTACTTAAGTTTCCAAAACTATCCTTTGTATGGTAACCGATTAATAACAAGTTGCAAAACGAATATGATTACAATGACAAGACATGTCCAAAACCATTCATGGTATGCAAGATTATCTCCTGGATCATATTTATGTAACTTTATTTCTTTTGAAATATTATTTATGCAACTATTCTTCCTTTCCCAATCTTACGATTCTATGAGGGTTCTTATTATTTAGATCTTGAGATTTGAGTCTTGTTTAACAAGTTAACAATGGAAAAGGATTATGTTATATATTTTTCAAGCATGATAAATTGAGCGTTGTCGTACCGATATATGTCGCGTGTTCGTATAAAACAATTATGGAAAAAAAATCATATGAAATGGGAAAAGTTTAGATCCACAACATTTTTATATGAGATATGAAGTTTTAGGTAATTCATGTTGTATTTTACATGATGAGATTTATTAAGAGAACATTATTGGACATAAATATGTTAATTTTTTTTATGGTAGACATTCAAACGAGTCTCTAAAGGAATAACATTGAGCCTAGATCAGAATAAGCTTATAAATTTTGTGATGATGAATTATCGATGTCGAAATTGATAGACAAACTCAATCCAACTGTTATGCTTTATAGAATATGAAATTGATGTTAGCTGATAATTTCACACAATTAATTGTATGAGTTGGTTAGATATTTGAAGTTGTTCATTTTTTTCACCATTTATTCATATTTTAAGTTCGTAAAGAGCAATATCGTCAACTATCTTAATGCAAAATATTAACAAATTCGTAGTGCAACATATCAGTATTTGTATTGTGAAATTTTGAGATGTCGCACATCGAAATATTATATTGCGTAGTGCGAAATATTGTATTTCGCAGTGAGAAACAAATGATTACATGTTTTGCATTAAGTATGATATTTTAATACCAACGATTTTCATATGAACAACGTGGAACAAACGTGTATTTGGACTTCCCTAGAGAGGACTTAGATAATATTATACTAGATTTGTATTAAAGTTTAATTAACGTTGTGACATAATTAAAATCATCAGTTCCAACTAATATATTACGACATATATAAAACCAGTAGTTGTCCATATTATAAAGTTTAGAAAAAAAAAGTGGATATACAGTTTTCTAACTCATGATAGAGGAAAAAAAAACTAGTGAAACATAAATACATTTAAAAAGGGAAGTGACTATCTTGGTAGTCTAGATAAGCATCGCCAAAATCCTCAAAGTGATTCAATGAAGTTAATATGGGAATTTGTCCTTATTGGAATACAGTCCTTAACTAGTTGAGTTTAGGTACTCATACTCTTAACTAATTCCTCATACTTTGGTATGACTTGACAGACATAAAAGTACACAAATCATCAAAGTTTTGAGCAATGTCAACGCCTTTAAATTATTTCGGTATTGGTGATAATACTATGAAACCTAATCCTACATATACGACTTTAGTGTTGGAGATCATATTCAATGTCTTCTAGTTGTCATCTCGTGTTTGATTCAATTCAGATAACTCTACAAAAGTATTATGAGTTTAACCACTATTGGGGGATGGATTAAAAGGAGTAAGTTTTGTGTGTGAATATTCTTAAGTGAATAGATAAGTTACGGAGATTGAATATCAATTAGGTATCTCTCTCTCTCTCTCGAGGAAGGCTCTCTTACATCACACCAAACATCACACTTAGTTTTAGCCCCTAAGATTTGTTTTTCAATTTTTTTTTTCACTTAAAACTATCCTTTCAATCAACACATGTTCAAAAAAAGGTCAAAATAATTTGTCTAGCTATTTTTAAAAAATTCACAAAAAATCGGTTGGCGCAAACCCTTATAAATAAGGTATTTTTAGCAGTTTTTTGTTAGATTTTTACAAAATATCTAGAAGTTGTATTTTGACCTAATTTTTGAACGTGTGTTGATTAGAAGGTTAACTCGGTGGGTAAAAAAAATTGGGCCCTAGAACTAGATGGGATGAATGGGTGATGTTGGAAGCATGATTTGTAGGAGCCTTGCTCTCTTTATCTCTCTCTGTCTCTCTCTCTAAGAGAGATAGAGATAGAGGTACAAGTAGAGACAATGCATCACAAACGTCAAATCATTCGATATTTTTGACCTGAAAGATATCAAACCTCACGTTTAACCCTATGTAAAAGGCATGCGTCATTAAATATGTGAACAATCATTATCCTTGTTCTCTTTGTTTTGTCACCTAACTCTTAATTCATTTTATGAAATTCACTATGAAATGTATTTCAATTCCAAAATAGACGACTTTATACAATTGAATTATTTATTTGACAAATATTATTTTTAGTATATTAATATTCGTTGGTCATAATAATTTAACACTAACATGTGCCAATTCGTTGTGTAAAATCGCAGTACAATTTCATACTTTGAGTTCATAACGTAATTATTATCCTTAGTCAATTCTTGAATACACTCTTTAATACTACCATCAAATTATGCATTTGTCGTGATGACTGTTAACACAAGCATTTCATTTTAAAAGGGGTGGAATTTTTAGATTCTTCTATAAATTCATGGAAATTATTGGAAAATCTCATTATCTATTCATTTCCTACAATTAAAAGAAAAAGTCTCTCTTTAAAAATCACCTCCTTAAAAGGGCCCACGTTTACGATGCCCGTGATGAAGTACTCATCAAGATATTCTCACTCTCTTCAATTTTAAATATTCTAAACTTACTCCCTACATTAAAAAAAAATATTAAGGAGTTATGTTTGGATGATGATACTCTGGACCAAATTTACATGGGAGACATTTCCATTGGCCATTTTGATAGGTTTAATTTGGGTCGGACATAATGGCGTTCTAGGTTTTCTAATCTCACATATGTCATCAAATATAGTTACGCTATTTGGAAATTTATAGATGTTGAACCTGGTGGTCCCGGTCGGTCTATACTTAAGGATATGGGAGCTAATGGAGATGTTTATGCATGTTATGCTTTTGCAAAAAAAATTCAGGACTGGTTTAATAAGTGATATGGAATTTGCAATTAGGCATTGAGTCTGAGGGTTTCTTAAAATGACTAAGACTTTTGGAACTAATCCTTTCGTTGTTTTGTCGGCATCGTTCATCATTCTGTGTATTATTTTTGTACTGATAGGTTTATATATGTTTGTAAAATACGTAACAACTCTAGGAGGATTTTCTCAAAGGACGAGTGATTCGTCTCATATATTGTATTTTATTGCTCGTATTTTGTGGAGAATTGCAGTCCTATACTCATTAAAAGTCACGTTTTATATTAATTTACTGTATAACCTTAAATAATCATGGTTAATTTCTTGTACAAGATTTATTTGAGCATTTAAAAGGTTTTGGAAACTAATGTTGAAGTTTGGATGCAATCGGAGCAAGAAACGTTCACATACACACTTTTATGGGTGAAATCATAATTTCAGATGGCCAAATTTGATATTAGACTCTTCACGGAAGTTTTTGATCTCAAAAAAAGGAACACCTGGGTTCAAACAACCCATCATTTCTCCTTAAAACGAAGAATTTAGGTCCATTCAAAGTTTGAACCCGAAACAAAATTAAAAGTCAAAGCTCTGGGTCAACTCCGAAGTCAAGTCTCATAATCGTACACTGCTGAAATATTGTCGGCATTGAAATGAAGGTTGCGTTGGTTCTTGCGATGCGCGAATTTGAGGTCGTATGAAGAAGTTACAAGTTTTGGGACCTTTTTCGAATGTTTGAAACTTAGTTCAAAATAAGAGTTAATATTAATTTTGCAAAATATGTCTCAAAGGGTTGTTTGGTACACTGGTGATGAGAGGGAAGGATAAAGGAAAAGACTCAGGTTTGATTATCCACCCCTTCTCTTTTTTTAAAGAAAAAACAAGAAAAAAAGAAGGAATAAAAAAAGGAAAAGAAAATTTTTAAACATAATTTTTTTAAAACAATAAGAGGTCGCGCCACACGCGAGACCCATGCGTAATCTCCCCCTGGCAGTTGATCCCTCTTTTATTTTTTATACTTTCTCCCCCAAACTTTTCTTTCTCATTTCTGCTTTTCTTTTCCAAAATTTTTATTCTCTCCCCATGACATTCCCATCATCCATTCCATGTGACAACCCGCCTAATAAGATACCGGGCGATCACTCCTATATCAAATTTTAACAGGAGTCTCATATGGATCATTCTTAGCATCACTGTCAAACATCCATTTAATTACTAATAACCTATTACGCTAGCATCAAAAACTTTTATTTAACTACTCTTTTTAAACAGTTACAAATAAAACAACCACACAGTTTGCGTAAATAAAACTGAAATGAAATAAAACAACCGAACACTCGGTCAAAATATACAACCATATCGAATGCTGCTAAAAGAATAACTAAATGCAATTGGGTTATTAGCCCGAATGTTTATACAATACCTCCTATCTAGAGTACAAGGATAGAAGCGTCTATCGAGAACCTGCATGCATCCACAGCTGCTGCAGTGGACGTCTAACTCGAAAGAAGTGTCATCCAGGCGTCCCTGCGTCTGGACACCTATATATATATATATAATATATCAAGAGAGGAAAAGTAGATAAACGGGTCAGAGCCCGAGTTTGAAAATATTTTGCAAGTGCATCAATGCTTTATTTTTGAGAAAAATAGATTTTATCTCATATTTAAATTGGTATCGCACTCCCATGAGATACCCCTCACCTTTCTTCTAAAAGTGCACACCTAACGCACTTAACATTCTAGTTAAGCTACCCTTCCTAACTAATCTAATAACCCGGTCGTGCGTGGGGTGTCTCGTGAAGCGAAATCCAAACAAGGAACCCCCCGATACACTACTACTTGCCAGGGTTAATGGTAGAGATCCATTAGGCCCGTAGCACAAAACTAAAGTATAGATACATACCTATGTTTATATACATTTCACATTCATTCTTAAATATACCTTACAATATACATCCGGATAATATCTCCCGGACTGAGGTTTACCAATTTAATTTTATCTTTATAATACACATCCGGATCTATCTCCCGGACTGAGGATTCACATACAAAGTATTTATCAATACTAATCATTTTTGTTTTAAAACTTCCCATTTCCTTTCTCATATCCAGGAAATGTATTTAAAATCCAACTCATTAGCATGAATTGCTTTAACATATTATATAACTTTTAAAAAGCCAGTTTTATTAACATACAAATGCTTTTTTCGTTTGAAAACATCCCATTTCTCTTCTTACATCCAGGAAATGTATTTAAAAGCCATTTTTATTATCATAAAAATGCTTTTACCATATCATACGCTTCCATTTCCCTTCTTCCATCCGGGAAGTGTTACCGAAGCCAAAACATTTATCCCATTTCCCTTCTTCCATCCAGGAAATGTATTTAACGCCAATTTATTATCATAAATTGCTTTAACATATAACGCGTTCTAAGACCGTCCGTTCGGGTTTCCCCACTGTGCGCGCCCCTAAATGGCTATCATCTTCCAGGGCCTATCATCAAGACAACGTGGGATCCTACAACGCAAGACGTCGGGAAGCGGCCATATTCCTGCGAGATAGTCAAGACCACAATCGGAATCTCCTAACCAGCCAGAAACAAAAATCGCTCATGTGGCCTATAGGACTATATCCACCCTGCATTCATTAGCCAGGGGGATTCACCATACGCACCCAACTTCCCTTATGATAGCGATTTAGAGAGTTGTGTATCCATATTTATTAATTATAAAAATCATTTATCTTTCCATTTTGAAAACATTTATATTTACATTTTCAAAAGTTATTTACATCATATCATATATATACTTTAATCACATAGTATATATGTATATGTATATATATATATATACCATATATTCATCCTCGAATATATATATATATGGCCATAATTGCCAATTACATGTAGCGATTACCATTAATCCCAAAGATTCTCTCAAAGAATCATAATCATGCACTCATATACGCATGGCACTAAACCCAAAGTATTCCCTCACATACATTCAATTACATAAATATCTAGGCTCAATGGTATCCGAACTCCCTCTCAAATTTTGTTCGTCCCGAACGTTAACTATGTTCATTCCCCGGATTATGCCCTACACCAATCCAAGGACTTCTCTTTCATCTAGAGGTTTACTAACCCTCAAAACCATCATCTAGGAGTCCCGATATCATAACTAGGATCCCCCATATAAGTCCCCAAATTGTAATTTAACTCCCTATACTCTTAAGAGGAGAAAACTGGCAAATCTGACCAAAGTGAATCGATTCGCCCCAATTGCAAATCGATTTGGGTAGGTGAATCGATTCGTCCCCCAATCCGAATCGATTCGAAAAGTGTTCTGCAAGAAGTTCCTTAATGGAGAATCGATTCGATCTAAATCCGAATTGATTCGGCCCACTGCAGATACACAAATCCCCTTAGGCGAATCGATTCGGCCTGGACCCCAATCGATTCGGCCTGTTCGAGGGTCACTGTTTGGGCGATTTCTCAAACTCCAAAATACCCAAAACTCAATCCAATCTCTATTTAATTCATAACTTGGATTTATTCCTACAAACCCAAAGTTTTCATATCTCCTCAAGTTCTTTAGAGGTCCTAACACTCCATTTGAGAACCCCTAATATTTATCTCCAATAAGTTCTAACTAACGATTTCGATATCGGACAGTTTTTCGTAGAAAAATCACTATAAATCCAAAAAAAATCAGAAAAACACGCGGTCAGAGCCCACGTGACCGCGTCGAAAAGATCTACAATTTTCATTTTGTGACCAAGCGCATAATTGATTCGCATCAGGGTCGAATCGATTCAGAAATTCGATGCCTCACTATTCATCATCATCTCCAACGATCCCAAACCTCCATTAATACACCTCCTAGCTTTTTATCGCCTAACCCAACGTCCTACAACCTCAACCAACTACAAATACACATATATTAAGGGTTCTAAACATCCTAGAACCCTATGCCACCAATTTATTTCGATTAATTTCTAGGTTTCTCCAATTATGAAATTATAGGGGTTTATTCGTTTTAACTCCCGAAAACCCATTTTATCCACGAAAACCCAACCCAAAATCTTTAGGGTTTGTTAATACCAACAATGATATGTGATATTTATGCTTAAAAATAAATAAATCAAGTAAACACTTGCCTCGTGGATAAAATCCGACATCCTCGAGTAGAATCCCGCGGAGTTTGGCCCGAATCTTCCTTTTTCTCCTCTTTTCTCTCTTCTCTCTCTTTTGTTTCTTTCCTTTCTCTTTTCTCCCTCTCCCCCTCTTTATATAGTGAGAAAAGGGTTATACCCCTTAAAATCCAAAAACGACTCGTTTACTCAATTACGAGCCCCTTTAACTCCAAAATTCCCCGAAACTCAATTTTGACAACCGGACACTCTTTTTCGACTATCTCGGGCATTCTGAGACTCACGGCGCAGTCGAAATTTCCATCCAAGGTACTTGACCACAAATCACTATTCTAGCCCAAAGCAATTAAAAGCGATATTCCCATTCAAATATTATCTTCTGTCGCTTTTCCTAACGATGACATATAATTAAAATACTTCGACATATTTAATCCCAAAAATAATTACAACACTCATCGAAAATCATTAAATCCTCGAAAATTCCAAAATCACTATTCCGGGAGATTCTCCAAATTGCCAATTTATACCCAATTATGGAATTTAACTGTCACCAAAAGGACGAGTTGTTACATTCCATTCCCATGTTAAATAAGTCTTTGCCTATAAACCACCTTACACATAAAATTAATTAAATAAAAAATATAGAATTGTTTATTAAAAAAAGGGATTTTTCTTTCACAAATTAAGGATATTTTCTCTCCTCCTTTTATCATCATCAGCCAACCAATTTGATATTTGATATTTCCACCATTATTTTGTGTATTACCTATTTTTTCCCATGTAAATTTTTTCACCAATAAATAGGGCATTGGGCTTCATTCTTTTTCATACATTTTTCATGTAGTTTATAATCCATAATTAGGATTTATAATCTTGTTTTTAGTTTAAGAAGATATAACTAGTGTAGTTTAATTTCTTCTTTAATTTTGCATTTTTGATGTAATTCTATTGATCAATAATTTGTTTGGTTATTTAATTTTTTCTTCGTAATTAGTTTAAATGCATTCAAAAATTGTTAATTGTTTCTAAAATAGTTTTCTTGCTTTAAAAATTTCTAATTCTCAAAATGTTCTATTTAAAAAACTAAAAATGTTTTCTAAATGAAATAAAGTTGGTTGAAATTACCAAACTCAATTTGGGTGTATAGTTGTTTTGCTTTGACATGATTGAATAAGACACACTCAAACGAATTATTTGCTACATATTGCACATCTATGAGCTTTAATGGTGGCATATCAAGTATACACCATATTTACAACCTTACGTGTGTAATTTCAGAAAATCGTTGATGCCAAACCTGCAATCAAACTTTTATTAAAATTCAGGAAGTGACATCTCGAGTTAAAATAAATGTTTAAATGAGGTAATAATCACATTTTGAACTTGTCTAACCATGTCGTCATTTATGTTTTGTACTCAAAGCGAGGGACGTAATTCTTAACGTATATTTTTCCTATTTACCAACTAGTTTTGTTTAAATATTTTTTTGTGTAATTGTCATATAAAATATTTAAAAATATAAAATTCATTTTTTCACTTTCTTATCGAAGTAATAAATCACTCAAGTTTTAAACGTCATTTTGTGTTAATTTGATGCCCGAACTCATTGCTATATATAACATGTGTAGTTAAAGTTTAGATTTTGCATCGAGGAGCAAAACAATGACAACGAAAAACGACAAACATAGTGACACGACGTTCAGTTTTCACCCGATCAAAATGGCACTATTGTCGAAAAATTATTTTCTTTAAAAATTAATTAATTTATTGCTTTGATCTCGACAACACACTTAATTAAAATGGCATCGTTGTCAGGGAATATTTTCTTTTAGAGTTTGATTTATTTATTGCTCTGTACATATATTACTTTTTATTTTAACTTTGTATCGGACATGCACAACTGAGCTTCAAGCACTGTCAATCTCTAGGGCGCATGCTGATAAGAACCCAAAATTGTACATTTTATACCCCGGATAGACATACTTTAGTTTTTAATTCTCGATAGTTTGGGTATTATGCGTGTAAATGTTCAATATGCAGGCTTAACTGCAGTTGCGGTGTCAAAAGCTACATTTCGAGGCCAATTGTAGTTAAAATGGAGCTAAATACCTTATCCCATAACCCTATCCTATCCTAAACCGAGCCTAAACCTACCCCAAACCCTGTGTGTGTTTTGTTTGTCCCTTTTTAATATTTTTTAGATTTTTAGTTTGCGTCATTTTTATTTTTAGGATTTATTTTAGATTTATTTAGAATTTCTAGAATTTATTTTCTATTTTTATATTTATTTTTATTTAGTATAATTTTATTTTGATTAGGATTAATTTTAGGGGTTTATGTTTAGTTTATTAGATTATATATTTTTTAGGACTTTATTTTTCATTTATATTTTAAGTTATTATTTCTTTTGTTTTAGTTTTTATATAAGCTTAGGATTTTATTTTTTAGTTTTAATATTTTTATTTTTATTATTTTTAGTTTGTTTTATTTTTAGTTAGATTTTATTTTTTTAGTTTTAGTTTTTTTAAGTTTAGTTGTGTCTTTATTATTTTAGGTGTCCAAATTAAACACACACACACATAACCTAATTATCCTACAACCCACTCACACTCAAACATATCCTATCCTACATACTACCACCCTACACCCTCTTACACCCAAAGCACACTCCATCATCTTCAACCTCAAACCCCCCACACTCTCTCTCCTATACCTCCATAACCTCTCACCACCATTAAAACAAAACACACACACAAAAAAAACATTACCATCTTTCTATCTCCTCATTCTCGCACCATCAACCTCCCAACCCAAACCGTGACCCCCTGTCACTGCCGGTACCCCCTTGCCCCCTGCCACAACCCTAACCCTTACTCCCCCGCCATTCTCGCCGTCCAATCTCTCTACCCAAACATCAACGGCGTCTCACTGACCCAAGACACCCCAACCGTACCATCTCCCCGACCCCAATCCCATGGCAGGAAACCATCTCAACCCCTTCCACGACCTGAGCGCCGCCGGCCAGCCTCAACATCCAGCCGTGACCTTACTTCGACCCAAAAACTCGGGTCTGTGAGAACCCGTCGGCGAACCCGCGAAGCCCTGATCTCTCTCTCCTAATCCATCAAATCTCTAGACCTTTCAACCCGGATGACGACAACCCAATACTCGTACCGCCATCTCCAACCCGGTGCCCCTTGCTCCAAAACCGTACCCAACCTGCAAACCCAAAAGTCTTTAAACCCATCTCACGATTTCTATCACCTGTTAACATCCAAATCCAACTTAATTCCCATATGTACTAAACTTAACCCCTTTATTCCCTTTTTCCTTATTACCCCCCACTAACTAACTGAACCCCAATTCCAAAATTACCCTCATTCTCCCCACTATCATGACCTCACACCCAAACCACATGCACCCTTCACTAATTCCTAAATTAACCCTCACTCACACCTTATACAACCTCTTGCACCTTTATCCTACCATTTTTACCCCTAGCTCCATGTTTGCCATGTATAAATAGAAGACTCAAGACCCCATTTGAGGGGGACTAGATATCATCAAATAGATAGAGAAAATTCTAGACAAAAGCAGAGAGTTAGGTTAGAATAAATTAGGTAGAAATATTTGTAAATAGTTTTATTTTTTTATTTTTTTAGATATTTGTGAGTGATAAATGTGTGAAATTCAATTGAGTTGATTATTGTTGGATGATCAATTAGAGGGATTGTATGCTTCAAATTGGAAGATTAGAGTTCAACTTTCTCAAAGAAATTTGGTTTGCTTGTTCAATTCCCTTCTATTTTATTTTAGTAGCCTTGATTATTTGTTCATCATGTTTAATATCATGTTAGGCTAAATCCCCTTTCAAGGGGTGGGGGGAAACCCTTATTTGATGTTATTTTAGTTTAATTGTTTGATTACTTGAAAATTCCCTTTGAATATTAATTTTGATCCCTCACCCTTAAATTTACGCCTCGAGAGAGGGTAAATGATTTTCGAGAGAAAATTGAAATTCTAGTCATAAAACTCATTTTATATTCGAACTAGAGATAGGGGTTTCTTAAGTGGGTTATTATTACTTGAATTTCAACTCTATTTTCATTTTCTAAGATTTACATAAATTTTAATCGATCGATCCTAGCGGGTGATTAATTAAAAGGAGTGTAGATCTATTTGTCTAGAGTTGTGGGGTGTTAAACTTAATCTTCTAAAAGATCACTATTAAAATTACATTTGCAACGAGAGTTGATTTGTAAGTTTGATATTAATTTGGTAGAATTCAATTAATTAAATTAATTAGTTAGAATAGCTAAAATTTGTTGTGTAATCCCACTCCTTGATTGTTCTCACAATTATTTACCTCACTTTATCTCTTATTTTAGTGTTAAACTTTATTTTTCATATTTTTCACTTTCTAGTTAATTGTTTAGATCTTTGATTTAGTTTAGTATTATTTCACCTCACCCAATTGTTTTAATATTTGAAAAAGCTAAAAAAATAGAAAAGAAAAAGTCTGAAAAGAAAATAAATAGTGAATTACAATTGAATTTGTCTCTAGCTTTACCCCCTTGATGTGGATTGATACCCTTACTTACCTCTACACTTTAGATTGTTATATTTTGTAGGTATTTTGAGGTTTTGATTGACTTGGCTTTCAACAATGACGATACACAAAAAGCAAGTTATCATATACAACTTTATGGAGTTTTCATTTACGAATCACTTGAGGTAGTTATGCCTTATTCTAGTATTCTCGGTGATTCCAATGGTATTATGGATACACAATTTTGTCATAAAAATAATTTACATATCCCTCTGAAACCTATGACTATTGGAGAATACTTGCAAACGTAACAAATTAAATTGCAAAATAACATCAGGCGAGTATTTACATAACCATGAAAATGGTTTGGGACATACGAAAATTCTTCTAATGACAAAAGTTCTCAGTATCATTATTATAATAACATTGACAACTATTGTGATAATAATTCTCCAAACTACATGACAATAATTCTTACCATTGTTATTCTAATAATTTTGAAAATAGTTATGATAATACTTATCAAAGTTTTATTTTGGTGAAGTTTCTTTACCACCAAATTAATTGGTGCTTATTTACAAAATAAAAAAATGAAGAATTTCACAATTATTATCATGAAGAAAATTATTATTGGAAAAAGGAATCTGATGTCTTATTTGAATCTAATAATATTTTTTTCTCTTATTAACTTAGAACATGAATATTTAATTGAACTAGATGAGGAATTCGAGGACTTTTAAGAGATTTCTACTTTAGAACAAATCATTATTCCTCTCGCCTAATTTATCAAGGAGACTGAAAATGTAAGGGATATGGTAATATAGTCACTTTTTAATGAAAGGAGGTCTTTCATGATGTGTCCATCTCGAATCGTCTCCTTCTTTGGGGGTGGGGGGGGGGGTGAAGTCTCATGCCCTCTTACTCTAGGAACACTTCGGTCGTCGTCTGTGTGGGGTGAATGTAAAGAGATGGAGTCGCCAACCTATTTTTCACAAAATAGGCAAAAGAATATGTCACCGCCTCGAGAGAGCGGCATCAAAGACAAACTGATGCCTACAAAATCAATAGTTCGAAGGTCCGGGGGCTAAGCTACGAAATAGGAAGGTGTTAGGAACCCATCTTGCCCTTTCGGTCTCTCAAGGGCTTGTGTTACTGGTTTTATTTATTTTTCATGAAGTGTGTGTGCATGTATATATAATGGAGATCGGAATCGCCCAACCGATACCATGGAAAAGATAGATCGGAATCCATAGGAATGTTCCCAAAATAATATATAGGAAATACGATTTATGCATTTATCGAGATATTAATCATTATAATGAAATGATAAAATATTTAAAAATAAAACACTAAGAAGGATCACATATATAATATATATTAAAATAATGTATAAATAAAAAGGATGCAAATACCAAAATGGAAAAATTGGCAAAAATTAGAAATTTGGAAAACTGAACTCAAGTCTCAAGTTTTAACCCGAAACACCTATGTATCCTAAAAAGGCATCAAAGTCCACGTAGTTAGCATGCAACATAAGGGTGGGGTTTATCCCATATATTCTAACGGGAATTTATTTTATGTGTGTGTGTGTAGAAAAATGTGTTTTACTTTTGAGAAATTATGATGGGTAATCCCGATGGAATTTATAGGTGTAACCCACTTTTTATTTATTTTTTTATAGAAAATAAAGCATGTGCAATATAACTAATAAAAAGGTAGATGTTAATGTGTATTAAAGTAACAGCTAAATTATTTATGTAATTTAATGCAAAAACAAGAAATTTAAAGAGAGAGAGGGAGAAGGATTTTGGACCTTCTTTGAAGAATTGAAGCTTGATCTTGTTCTTTGATGAGCTCCGTTGGATATTGAGATGAATTTTGGATGTTAGAGAATATGATTTTGCCAAATTGGATATAAAAAGGATGGGAATGTAATATGGAAAGAACTTTAACATAAGGAAACTTCGTGATTATAAGAGAATGTTGTTGAGATCACTGATATTGATGGATCTGAGGTGTGCCATGGGAGTGAGGTCATGCCCTTTATTAATAGGGTAAGGGGGGTACCAATAGGCATAGACCTAGCCCTGACAATCGCTAGGTAACCCTAGGCATAATCCCGATATGCAGGGAAATGGACCTATCAATTGGCAGTCTCGTGCAGATTTTTTCGGAAAATGGTCGTATGACGCAAATCATTAATCCAAATCGCATATAGGGAATAAAGTTATATAGGTAATTTAGAGACCTTTAAGAGTCCTTTGGGATACTCTCGGGTCTGGGAGCTGACTTGGGGTCAAACGTCGCTCGGAAGCACTCGTCGATATTTTTAATTGGGGATCATCGGATGGAAACGGATCATTCATTCGAATCGTAAATCAGAATCACAATTGGGGAAAACTGTTAGAAAGTTTATGTAAGGTAATTCAACATTCCAAAGAGATTTTCTCTTTTTGGAAAGTTAACCTTGGTCAACCGAGGCCCAAAGGGGCCCGGTGACCCTTCAGAGTAAAACGGGTCGTTAGTCCTTGTCGTAAGATTGATTCTCGCATGGGTCAAACTATTAGAAAGGGTATTCAATTACCTTCAAAGATTCATTCAATCTCATTCAAGTTTAAGAGTTTAACTTGGTCAAACGGAGCCCGGGAGCGCTCGATGGCCTCTGGGTCAATTTTCAGAAAAAATGGATCATTTATCCTAATGGTTATGCCAGTTCGTGCACGGGGTGGACCGTTGGAAAGGATTTTTAGTTCCATTCAAATATTTAAAGATCTTCCACTCTGATGATGAAGTTTATTGGGGTCAAATCGGGGCCCGGGATCACCCGGTGGCCTCGAGATTGATTTTTGATAGTAAAATGGTTCATTCATCCGAAGTGTTATACCAATTCATGCACGGGGTGAACCATTGAAAAGGGGATTTAGATCCCTTCAAAGATTCATTGAGCATTTCCTCTGATGATAGAGTTGACCAGAGTCAAATGAGGCTCGGGTGCGCCTAATTGACTTTAGATCGATACTCAGAGTATGACCTAGGTTTTGTAGTGAAATGGGGGGTGTTAACGCAAAAATTCTCCATCTGTGAGGACCAATCAGAAAAGGACACATGTCATCCTACGTGGCAATATTCGACATCCGAGGAGAGTTGGTCGGCACCTGAGGAGTATTAATCGGCACCCGAGGAGAGTTGGTCAGTACCCGAGGAAAATTAGTTGGCACCCGAGGAGTATTAGTCAGCACCTGAGGAGA
Organism: Sambucus nigra; assembly: GCA_949130495.1. Classification (NCBI taxonomy): domain Eukaryota; kingdom Viridiplantae; phylum Streptophyta; class Magnoliopsida; order Dipsacales; family Adoxaceae; genus Sambucus; species Sambucus nigra. The sequence continues at coordinate 313,968,527 of OX422215.1, read as the reverse complement.
GTTGGTCGGCACCCGAGGAGAGTTGGTCGGCATACCAACCAGGAAGATCAAAGGATAACTATGCATTTAATGTGCATTAATGAAGATGACAGTGCATTTAATGAGCCTTAATGTACATTTATACTATATTAATAGATGACAACACATAGCATACCAAGCAATTCAACAATTAGATTCGTTGAATGTAGACATAAATGTCTACATACAATGAATCTCTTTATCTCCCATCACTATAAATACATGTATCCCCTTAGACAAAAGAAAGAGATCCGACAACGATGAGAGACCATACACAAGATGCACCCTTTTTCTCCCTCTCTCTACCACATTGTTCTATTGTAAACCCCTGGGAATAAAATAACAGTGGACGTAGGCTTCTTTCTTATAGCCGAACCACTTTAAAAATCTTTGTCTCTCATGTGCTTGATTGGATTGCTTTTATCTATTTATCTGTGATCATAAAAATGGGATTCGATCCAGTTTTTTGCATCAACAGATTGGCGCCGTCTGTAGGAACGTGTTACAAGCATTGTTCTCCATCAAAAGCTAAGTTTTTTTTATTTTCTCTATGTATAATGAATTATATATTATACATACATCTTTTGATTCAATCGTGATTTTTATGTTTATATACATAAATTAATTGTCTAATTTTTATCTGCAAAATATTGCATATCATGATTTTAAAATCATAACTGTTTGATTAATTCTTATTTAGAAATCTGAAAAATAGTGGATTTCATAAATCATAAATTTTTGCTTGATTCTCAAGTTTCAATTTTATATCATGGAATAAATATTTTAAATGATTACATATACCAATATATATGACGGTGGTAAGATTTGATAATTTTCATTATAAATTTTGTAAGATCTTTGATGTCTATTCAAATTCCCATCATATTTTTAATCAGAGAATGTGAAAAGGTTAAAGACAATAAAAAGTTTTCTCATGGAAATCATGACCCAGATCTATTTTCTCTCTCTTCAAGTTTGAGTCTCTTTGCATTCATTTTTATGAACTATATACTTAATTTGGTTCATCTTCCATCTATGTCAATAAAGTCTCATTGACTGATTTTTTATATAAATTTGGTAATAACTTCGATCATTCAACATATTTTTATCTCTCCAAATAGGGAATAGGAAAGGATCAATATAAAAAATAATTTTCTCTCACCTGAAAAATCATTACCCACCTCTTGTAAAAGAGGATCAGTATAACAATCATGACCGTATCAAGACTCTGGGCACAAATTTGAGATGTTGGCTCCTCGCTCATCACATCACATGGTTTCTTTGTCGAAATCACACGATCTAGAGGATTAGATAATTATTCATTTAATTAAGATTCTTAATGCTTAAATTTTACATAGAATGTTATTTTTCTGATCTAAGGATTCGAGATATTCTGGTCAGCCATCTATATTGTTGGTCGTCACCATCTTGGGCCATCTTTTATTAAAGGGAAGCTTAACCAGACCATTTTTGTTTGTCGAAGAAAAGATGTGAAGATCCATCAGCAACGTTGAAATAATTTTATCCAACTACGAAGTATCTTATTGTTGGTCAGAGACTCTTATTGTCGATGTAACCAATTGCAGGTCGACGATCATCTACTTCTTGATCAGAGACATCTCAGTCTTGTTCTGAGGGTTTAATTTACTGGTCGGCAACTATCTAACCATCCACTTTTTGGTCGGTGACATCTAATGTTGTTCAGTGCTGTCAATGCACCATTTTTGTAGATCGGCGAAATTACTCAGCTGGTCGGGGACCATTTGCTTCTTGGTCGACACCATATATTCTATAACTTGAGATATCCTTAAATGTTGGTCGGCAACATCTATGCCGTTTCTCGGCAGCAGTAGAATCTTGGGGTATTAAAAAATGCGAAGCACCCCAGATATTTCTTTAAACTCAAGTTCAGCTCGGGAACAAACAGGGGGCTTAAGTCTTTTTTAACTTGTGATCACCCCAAAAATATTTTTAAAACCAAGTGATAAATAATTTTCAAACAGCAACATATACATGATTAGTTGTTGGAGATTAAATAACTTTACAAAAAACTCTACGTCTTATTTATGATGCATATCTGATAAAAATTTGTCCATCTCACACACATTTGGCACAAAAATATTATTTCATATTTTGAAAATTTTATTATTTTATGCTGATACACATCACATATTGTTTGGCTGAATAATTATTCTCATGATAATAATTATTTTCTCTAGTCTCGACAGGTGCTCGGGAAGCTTATTAAAATTTCATAGGGACGAGATTCAATCCCGATGAAAGCTCTCGTAAACCTCTAGAAAGTAGTATTGCTCGACATCAGGCAATTTTGCCTCGACATATCAACCAACATATATTATTTCATTTTTTGAAATTAATATTTTTATTTCTCAAGCATATACATATCATATATTGATTGGATGAGTAAATTATTCTCATGACTAATCAATTCAGCCTACACATATGGTAGAGCAAATTATTAATTTTTACAGGTACAAGATTCAACTCCGACGAATGCTCGAAAACAATCTGGAAACTATTATCATTGCTCAGCATTATGAAATTTCACCTCAGCAAGGAACTTTATATTTTATTATTGCTTTGATTTGTGTTCAAGCACGAATTATTCTATATATCCGTTTGGATTCATATTCTATATTCATCTCTTCATGGAGCTCGGCGAAATACTTATTATCATATTCAGCTCCGAGGAAAAGCTACAACAGTTATTATATTTCACCCCCAACGGATAGTTGGTCGGGGCAATTCTTATTTATATTCAGGCCCAGATATCGGCTCAAGCACAAATTATTCTATCTATCCCTTGAGATTCATATTCTATATTCATCTCAACATGGAACTCGGCGAGATACTTATTATCATATTCAGCTCTGAGGAGAACTATAACATTTATTATATGTCACCCCCAACGGATAGTTGGTCGGGGTAATTCTTATTTATATGCAGGCCCAGCAAAGTTCTCAGCCATATTCTTATGTTATGGGAAATATTATTCTTATTCGGCATTATGAAATTGTGCCTCGACAAGATACTTATTCATCTTTAAGGAGAATTACAGCATTCGTTGTGTTTCACCCCCAACGGATAGTTGGTCGGATAATTCTTATTTATATTCAGGCTTGACAACGTTCTCGGCCATATTCTTATGTTCTGGAAGATCTTATTCTTGTTCGGCATTATATAATTCTACCTCGACAGATCAACGAGGCACTTTATTATTCTTTATATCTATTTGGATGCATATTCTATTCTTATTTCAGCATGGAGCTCGACAAATATTTATAATCATATATTCATCTCCAAGGAGGTCTTCAACATTTATATTATCTTATTCCCAACAATCTGTTGGTCAGCTCCAAGGATGTCTCCAGCATATATTATCTTATTCCCAACAATCTGTTGGTCAACTCCAAGGATGTCTCCAGCATATATTATCTTATTCCCAAAAATATGTTGGTCAACTCCAAGGATGTCTCAAGCATATATTATCTTATTCCCAACAATCTGTTGGTCAGCTCCAAGGATGTCTCCAGCATTTATTATATCTTATTCCCAACAATCCGTTGGTTAGCTCCGAGGAAGTCTCTATCATTTATTATCAAAAATGTATTCCTAAAAATGCCAACTTATGTTGATTAGGAAGTAAATGTATTCCTACGGGAAGTAAAACTATGTATTCCTAAAAATGCCAACTTATGTTGGTTAGGAAGTAAATGTATTCCTACAGGAAGTAAAACTATGTATTCCTAAAAATGACAACTTATGTTGGTTAGGAAGTAAATGTATTCCTACGGGAAGTAAAACTATATATTCCTAAAAATGCCAACTTATGTTGGTTAGGAAGTAAATTTATTCCCAAAAATGTCAACTCAGGTTGGTCAGAAATAAGAAGCTGTCAACTAAAGTTGGTCGGAAACATTTTATGAGTATGTGAAAGCGATCAAGCAAAAAGCATTCAAAGTTCACATTCCACACTTGGGGCTTCTATTACAGATATATTTGTTCATTCGGTGGAACATTTTTATAACATCATGCAGTCGAGCATCAAATTCAACTCCACAAACTCACACGGTCAGGGCCCCGACTAATTATCATTCAGAAGTTTTTTTTCTTGCTCAGGAATTATTTTTGATATTGAAGTTCAGGAGGTATATTGAAGTTCAGGAGGCTATTGAAGTTCAGGAGGTATATTGAAGTTCAGGAGGAATATTGAAGTTCAAGAGGTATATTGAAATTCAGGAGGCGTATATTGAAGTTCAGGAGGCATATTCAGGAGTTATTATGCACATGTTATTGAAGTTCAAGAGTCAAATTCAGCATCTACAGCACTGAGATCTTTACTACTATTGTCTGGACCAACATTGAAGAAGAAGTTGTATGAAAATGTTTTGAAGTCCACCACTAGCTTGGTACTAATCAGATTGAAGAGTTGGGTTCAAAAGCTAGTATGTTACTCTTGCAGAGGATCATAAATCAGAAGAATCAAGCACATGAAGTTAGCACTCAGTTTCTCGGCACAGGAGGCAGTTGGTCGGCTAGCAAACCAATCAACATAGTTGAAGATTATGACAAGCTACAAGCTGCATACTATGGCATGGTTGCATCCAAATTCCCAGGGGTAATACATAGCACACATAGTTCCTCAAAAGAAAGATTAGCAACCATCAATCAACCTGCATCATATGTCGTCCAGGAGATAATGCACTTTATGTTAAACAAATCAAGAAGGTAGATCAAGAATTTCACGAGCACCGAGCAACACTGCAGAATAAATACTCCATCCTTTCAAGTAAACCATCAAGCATGGAGCATTGGGGGTTTCTGTTAATGCAAAAATTCTCCATCTACGACGACCAATCAGAAAAGGACACATGTCATCCTACGTGGCAATATTCGACATCCGAGGAGAGTTGGTCGGCACCCGAGGAGTATTAGTCAGCACCCGAGGAGAGTTGGTCAGTACCCGAGGAAAATTAGTTGGCACCCGAGGAGTATTAGTCAGCACCCGAGGAGAGTTGGTCGGCATACCAACCAGGAAGATCAAAGGATAACTATGCATTTAATGTGCATTAATGAAGATGGCAGTGCATTTAATGAGCCTTAATGTACATTTATACTATATTAATAAATGACAACACATAGCATACCAAGAAATTCAACAATTAGATTCGTTGAATGTAGACATAAATGTCTTCATACAATGAATCTCTTTATCTCCCATCACTATAAATTCATCTATCCCCTTAGCCAAAAGAAAGAGATCCGACAACGATGAGAGACCATACACAAGATACACCCTTTTTCTCCCTCTCTCTACCACATTGTGCTATTGTAAACCCCTGGGAATAAAATAACAGTGGACGTAGGCTTCTTTCTTATAGTCGAACCACTTTAAAAATCTTTGTCTCGCATGTGCTTGATTGGATTGCTTTTATCTATTTATCTGTGATCATAAAAATGGGATTCGGTCCAGTTTTTTGCATCAACAGGGAGATTCTAAGGACATAAGGAGAGACTTAGGGAGTCCTAGAATGTGGTATCTACAGAGACCCTCGATGGGTGAGATTAAAACAAGTGAAAGTCGTTGAATGGACACCACATGATTTTCTAGGAGAGAGGTCGATATGTAGACCTAAGGGATGAGGATGGCCAATTCAGGGGGTCGAGGCTAATTCTAAGGACCTCAGAAAATGATGAGGATGGATAATTCTATGGTTCGAGGTCAATTTCAAGAACCTAGGGTATGGAGCGACAAATTCTGAGGGTCGAGGTCAATTCTTAGGACCTAAGTAGAGGTGGCCAATTCTGAGGGTCGAAGCTAATTTTAAGGGCCTAAGTAGAGATGATCGATTTTGAGGGTTGTAGCCAATTAGAAGGGATAAAGTAGGAGAGACCAATTCTAAGGGAGGAGGTCAATTTTGATGACCTAAGTGGGAGCAACCAATTGTTCGGATCAAGGTCAATTTTGAGGACCTAGGTAAAGATGATCAATTATAAGGGTCGAAACAAATTCTGAGGGATGAAGTAGGTTTGACCAATTATGTGGGTCGAACCAAATTCTGAGGGATTAAGTATAGATGACCAATTCTGCGAGTCAAATTCAATTCTTAGGGCTTAAGTAGAGATGATCAATTCAAAGGGTCGAAGTAAATTCTGAGGACCTTAAGTAGAAGCGACCCATTCTAAAGATCGAAGCCAATTCTGAGAGCTTAAGTGGGAAAGACCAATTATGAGGGCCAAGGTAAATTCTGAGGACCATAAGTAGAAGCGACCAATTCCAAGGGTCAAATACAATTCTGAGGCGCCTTAAGTAGATATGACCAATTCAGCGAGCGGAGGCTAATTTTGAGAACCTTAAATGGGGGAGGCCAATTCTGCCAGGTTAAGCCAATTCTGAGGGCTTTAAGTTGAGGTGACCAATTGGTAGGGTCGAAAATAATTTTGTGGGCTTAAGTTAAAGTGACCAATTCTGTTGGTTGAAGTCATTTATGAGGGCTTAAGTAGAGGTGACCAATTCTATAAACGAAGCCAATTCTAAGGGCTTAAGTAGAGATGAACAATTTTGAGGGTCAAAGCCAATTCTTAGGGCTTAAGCAGAGGTGAACAATTCTGCGGGTCAAAGACAATTCTGAGGGCTTTAAGTAGATATGACCAATTTTACGAGTAGAAGATAATTCTGAAGTCTTAAGTACGGATGACCAATTCTGAGGGTCGGGGTCAATTCTTAGGACCTTTAGTGGGAGCAACCAATTCTGTAATAGAAACCAATTCTGAGGGCTTTAAGTTGAGGCGATCAATTTGGAGGGTCAAAGATAATTCTAAGGGCTTAAGTTGAAGTTGCCAATTCAGAGGGTCGAAGCCAATTATAAGGGGTTAAGTAGAGAGCGACCAATTTTGCAGGTTAAAGCCGATTATGAGGGCTTAAGTATGAGCAACTATTTTTTATGGTCGAAGCCAATTCTGAGGGATTAAGTAGGAGCAACCAATTCTGAGGGCCAAGGTAAATTCTGAGTACCTTAAGTGGGAGCGACTAATTTGGCAGGTCGAAGACAATTCTGAGGGCTTTAACTTGAGGCAACAAATTCGAAAGGTCGATGCCAATACCGAGGGCTTAAGTTGAGAGCGGCCAATTCTGTGAGTCGAAGCCAATTCTGAGGGCTTTAAATAGAGATGGCCAATTTTACGGGTCGAAGCCAATTCTGAGGCTTAAGTAGGATCGAGAAATTCTGAGGGTTAAGGCTAATTCTGAGGGCTTAAGTAGAGGTGACCAATTCTGCGAGTCGAAGCCAATTCTGAGGACTTAAGTAGGAGCGACTAATTCTGAGGGTCGAGGTCAATTCTGATGACCTTAAGTTGATGCGACTAATTCGAAAGGTTGAATCCCATTCTGAGGGCTTAAGTTAAAGGGCACAATTCTGAGGGTCAAAGCCAATTCTTAGGGCTTAAGTAGAGAGCGACCAATTCTGAGGGTCAAAGCCAATTCTAAAGTCTTAAGTGGAGATGACCAATTCTGAGGGTCGAAGCCAATTCTAAGGGATTTAGTAAGTTGTGGGCCATAATTTTCTTATGGAAGTTTGGAAACTCCACTGTGGAAAACATATTAATCCATGGATTGGATGAATCCTTGCTGAGGAATTTTCTGATTTATATAGTGTCCCTTGGAAACGTTGCTAGGGTGATATCCAATTAATTTAATAACTTCATTGGGGAAGCAAGTGTTTCGCTGGGGAAGTAAGAGGTATAAAAAAATATTTTTCTTGGTGAAAGAGTTTCTAATATTCATTTGGACATTTTAGAAATTTTATGGGTATTTTCAAGATTTTTTGGCATTTTTGGGAATTTTTGTACAAAATTTCATGGAAGTGCTGACCAGCAGGGTGTAGGGGGTGCCAAATGGTAGTGGCATAGACTTTTGGGCTTCCTTGGGTAGGTGAAGGGATAGTACTGATTGGTATATTATTGGGAGCTACCGATCGGCATACCCCTTAGCCTCCTATAAAAAGGGGTGAGATTTTCTCATTTTTCACAGCTATTAGATTTTCTATCTTCTACCTTTCCTTTCTGCGAATTGTTCTAGCATTCTTTTTTCCTTCAAAACTAAGAAATGGAAGATTTTTCAAGCAGTGCGGTCCACATGGAATGTTTGAGTGCTGACGATTGGTCACATTTGGAGTGGCGCCCAGGGTGCCCCTAGCATTGGGTAGTGAAATTTTTTTTGACTCGTTCGAGCCAGTTGTGGACGAGCGGACTCTTTTTCGTGAGTCGAAACACCATCAATCCTCTAGAGTGGTGAACGCTAGTGGTTATATAAGTCTTAATAACCTTCAGTATTTTTTTCTTCTTTCTTGGTGATATTTTTTTTATTTTTTTGAATTTTGACATGGGTTTTACCTTTTGGTTTTGATAAACTACTATCTCTACTTCGAACCTGCATTCTCAAGGGAAGATGGGGTTCAAGGATGCCTGGGAGAACCTTCCATAGGTGGTGCGTTAAGTAGTGTCATCAGCTGGCTTTGGCAGTTTGGCATCTGCCTTGGATGAGAGGCCTCGTTCAACGATTGTTCTTTACGCTTTGGGGGAGAGGTGGTGGGATACCACCCAAACCATGCATTTCGGATTAGGGGAGAGGACGGTGATTCCCATCGATGTGGAGCAGGTGCTGGGGAAGAATTGTGAGGGGCCCAGATAGAGGGGGACAGGACTTTGTGGGTGACGTCGACGGCAGTGGAGGCGGCATTAGGCGATGTGGTGAGGATAGTCTCTGGGGACTCCATTCATTTATCTCATTTGAAGGATGTGTTATTGAGTCGACGGATCGGTGAGACTAGAGGGCTATAGGTGTGGTAGATGGCAAGTTTGTTTATTATTTTTCTGTTGGGATGATTTTTGGTGGTGACGTGTGGTGATGTCGTTTATCTGTGGTTTTCGAATATTTACTCGATTTGACTGGGGGAGCCTAACTTTGGCGACCTTTTATTCGTCTTTGGATGCATTCAGTCGATGCTTCTGGTACACCTTTTCTGGCGCCACATATCTTTTGGAGGTATTATTTATTTTGTGCATTTTTCTTTATGCATTTGCATCTTCCTTTATGCGTTTTCTTTTTGATTCATTCATTAATTTCTTCTGATTGATGACCCTTGCCCTTTGTAGACGTGGTTTTATACAATGATTGGGCTTAACACCCATCCGATAGCTTTGAAGGATGATTCTTTTGGGGGCTTTTGCCGTATGTACCAATGGTGGAAGTCCAACCGGTAATCTAGACGGCCTCTCTCTTTAGGGGTAGTGCGTCAGGTCTTTAATGGCATGACGAGCGATCGAGTAAATCCTTATTTATTTTCAAGACCATTTTTCCTTGATGATCTTTTCCAATATTAATTTTTTCCTAGGATTTTTCAAGTGACCTTCTATCCTTAGGGGACAATCATCCAGCACATACGGCTTACCGGGGGGAATGCACAGCTGCGTTGTCTATTGGTGCACTTGTTCGGCTACTCCTGGTATCTAGGGGATAGGGTAGTTCGACAGGTGGTGGAGGACGAGGTGATGGTTCCAACTGCGAGGCCCCCGATATTTATAAGGCGAGAGCAGGAGATGTCAGAGGAGGTGAGGGTGGTGGCGATGGTCAGAGAACCTTATTCCTCGTATACCAACACGGTGGCGACCTATGATTACTTGGATTTCGTTTCGATCTGGATGATGACGTCCAACATATATGATGTTTACCATTTCCCCATGCGAGCTCTGGTAGGGGAATGAGTCGGCCAGTGGGGTCTTCCCATAGTGCGGGTGGTGCATCGACATCGGTAGTGGCAATGACATTAGAGGTTCTATTTGTACGGTTGGCTCCTCCTTCTATAACATTTGACTGTCTGATGGAAGGTCGATGCATATGTTTCATCGTCCCAATGCGATGAACGTGGAGGATCAGTGGTCGACAAAGGACATCCTTCAGTTAGCGGTTTACCTTTTATTTCTTTACCTTTGGATTTTATTATTTCTTTCCTTGCCTTAGACTGACTGATTTACTATTTTTTATTTTTTCACAGCACATTCAGTTTTCGACCACCTAGCTAAGAGATATTTAGGATTGGGTGGCTTGAGTGACTACTCATATTCGGGAGTCGATCTTAGTTTTGTCTACCTCATCTCGGGATGGGTTTGGTTCAAAGAGCGAAGGTTCTTCATCACGCCATCGACGAAAGTGCGTACGCCGCAGGGATGGAGGGTCAGAGAGAGAGATAGATAGAGAGAGAGAAAGTGGGTGAAGGTGAAAAAGAGAGACATATAGAGTATTTTAGGTTGAGTTCCATTATTTTTATGTTTTCCTGCAAGACAAATGTAATAAAGCAATATATATGCAATGAAATGGGATTTTGTTATTTTTTTTTCTTTAGTGACTTAATGCATATGCACTTTTTAATTTGCTATTGAGCCCGTAAAAGGGATTTAAAATGATTTTAGAAAAAATAATTCCTTAAAATAAAGATTATTTTTATTGAGTTTTTTTAATTTTGATAATAAAGGAAAAATGGTACATTCCAAAAATAGGGGGTTGTCGATCGGTATACTCCTATCTTTCCTATCGGTAGGCCAGTCTAGTCCAATCACTCCAAGGCTTTGATAGCACTTTCTTCAACAACTTGGTCATTTATGGGGTAGGGTTTCTTCCAGGATTTTCTAGATTTTCAAGTATAAAAAGGGGGTAATGGTGGAGTATTTTCTTCACCCATCCACATTTTCTTTCTTTTTCATACTTCTTGCTTCTTATTCCATTAGTTTGCAATATGGCTCTCCCCAAAAGTGTTGAATTCTCTTTTTACCATGAAAACTTAGAGTCTATGTGCTCATATAATGTAGAATACGATGCTTTCAACATCCTTTATTTTCCTTATAACATAATTAGTCTATTTAATGGAACATGTTGATGGCGAAAGTAAAATTTTGGTACCCTGAGGACCATGTCTTTTGCTTTGGCTTGGAGAAAGTCTGTCTGATTTACGAAGAGTTATCTGCCATGTTATGGATCCCAGTGTTGCGATTGCCATTCCTGAATTCTCCATGTCTCCTCGGGTATTGTTAAAAGGACTTCTCTATATATTACCCTCGGTGGCTCGATCATTGGTCATGGGAGGAATGATCTTTCTCCATGTGGTTCCATATTCCGTTCATCTGCAAGGTGTTAGTGATAAGGGTTATGCCCGAGCCCTCATTCTTATCTTGACGTCAAAATTACTATTGGTCACTGGGGAACTGTTGGCAGACCCACAACTTGTAGCCATCACTTCATGGATGTCATACCGTCATAATCCTACGATGGTGATACTGGAGGAGACCCTTAAGGGTATAGATGCTTGGCAGGAAGGCTATTCTGACTTCCTAAGGGGAATCCCAGTCATACTGTTCATATGGTTGTTAGAGAGATTTGGTATGGTGGTCCCTCCAGAATATCCCTTGGTACTTGTGCCAAACTTCTTTACTCCTTACTTTATCAATGTAGTCCTAGATATCGAGAGTTGGGAGGACTAGTTTGTGGAGTACGTGGATCGAGGTTTTCTTGGTCAATGCCTTGGTGGGGAGAGTTGTAGACCATTCTAAAATTGGGGAAATACTAGTACGTTTGGATGGTTAGCCCCCAACAGTCTTCTTTTTACTTTCACGGTGGCTCTTGCGTTAATTTGGATAGGAGCAGATGGTGCAACCTCGGACACTAGACTTATTTCTAGTGGAGGATTTGACAGAATGCATTTGCATGTAGCTGGGCCCTCTATGGGATAATCGTCGACCGTCAATCCGTCCTTCCCAATCTGTTGGCCGAGCCTGGCATGTTTCTGGGTATTACATGAAGTGGTTGTGGAGGAGGGCAGTTGCCAAGATTCTAGCGTGGAGACTGTGCAAAGTTGGTTCTCCATATCTGACACCATGGATAGGGTGTTGTTATTTTCCCTAGACTTGTCATGCATACTATTCCATTGAGAGCCTTCGGTATTCCATCCAAGCATGGGAAAATTGGGTTCCCCAGGATGTAGATGATGATGAGGCTGGTTCTTCTGGCAGCTACGAGTAGGATCTCCATGGATTTTTTATTTGCGAAGCTTTTGTAATGGTGTTTGGTTATGTATCGGGTAAGAATACTTTGGGAAGATTATTTTAGGAATAGAATGGCTTATTTATGAAACATATTGTTAGGTTTGCAAGGGAAGTTTTTTTACTCCCTCTACCGATGTAATTGTAACGAGAAATTTCATCAATGAAGTAAAGAAAATTTAAATTATATTATTGTGCCTCTTGATGAGTTTTTGCATTTGAATTGGCTATACTATTTGCTAAGTCTTACATAATCCTTTTGTTTATGTAAATGATAAAAATGAATCGTCATTCTTGGAGATAAGAAAAGAATAGCATTTTATGAAAAAGAAAGGGGTCGTTCTCTTGAAAAGCGTATGAGGTGCGTACGTACCTCTGGGGGTTTTGAAAATTGTTTGAGTTTCATTTTTCAAAATGACAAGATTTTTAGAGGATCGGTCCCTACGATGTTTTAAGTAGAGGGAAATAAAGAATTTTTTTTAGAATATAAGGGAGATGAGAAGAGTCGTAGCGTGCCGAGATTTCAGACTAAGGGTAGAATCTCTTGAGATGGTCCAGGTTGACTAGACAGGCCATCTCTTCCCCATAGAGGTCAGTGAGCATAGTGGAGCCGCTGGATAAGATCTTCTTCACAATGTAGGGGCCACTCTAATTAGGCTTGAATTTTCCTCTGGAGTCCCAGATGGGTTCTACTATTTCTTTAAGGGATAATTCCCCTTCTCGGATGCCACAATCCGTGACCCTCTTGCTGAATGAACGTGTTATTCGACGATGGCATCCTTATATATGATATAGATATTTCAGTCTCCTTTCATCCAAGATTGACTACTCGGTAAAATGGCTTTGATGCCAGTCTTCCTCGCTGACTTTTCTTTCAAGCATGATGCATAGTGAAGGAATTTTTATCTCGACAGGTAGGACTGCTTCCATGTCGTATACCAGAGAGTAAGGGGTAGCGCTAGTAGATGTTTGAATTGAAGCATGGTAGCCCCAGAGGGCGTATGGGATCTGATCAGATCAATCTTAGAAACTCTCGATCATCTTGCTCCTGATTGCTTTAATGTTCTTATTAGCGACTTCAACTGCATCGTCTGTTTGAGGTCGGTAAGGAGAAGATTTGGGCCTATGAATCCCATACTCTTCGACCACCTCTGTGACTTCTGCCTCAAAATGTAACCTATTGTTTTACACTAACTCATGTGGGACCCTATATCGGTAGATTATATTTTTTATATGAACTTGACTACCTTTTTAGCACTTAGAACTGCGTATGACTCAGATTCGACCCATTTGGTGAAGTAGTCAATGGCAACCAAGATGAATTCATGTCCGTTGGAGGCCTTGGTAGTATATTTCCCTATTATGTTGATGCCTCGTGTGGAAAACGAACAGGGATAAGTCATGTTGTACAATTCCAGCAGAGGCAGTGTTGGAGATTAGAAAATTGGTGGCATTTAAGACATCTTCAGACAATGGTGGTGCAATCCTGAACTATGGTAGTCCAATAATAACTCTCTCGAATGATTTTCAAGCAAGGATATGGCCATTCATATGGGATCTGCACTCCCCATTGTGGATTTTCTGCATCGTCTCTTCAATGTCAGCCTATGTGATGAAGTGTAAATGGCTTCCATCAAAGTTTCTCTTGAACAGTGCTTTATCACAAACAATGTACTGGGAAGACAGTTTGCAGAGGGTTGCTTGTTCTTTCTTATCAGAATTTTAGGGATACTTACCATGCTTGAGGAGGCGCTAAATATCATAGTACCGGCAATCAAATATATCATAATCTTCTTTTGTGATGAGCTCAATGTGGTAGTAGTGGATATGTTTAGCCTGATTTTGGACTAGGAAGGAGGTCATTATTATTCCTTCGAGCATGTCAACCATGGAGGCTAAGGTAGCAAGGGGATCGACTAAGTTGTTCTTTGCTAGAAAAAGGTAGTGGAAGGTGATACCTAAGATTTGGGAGGCCAACTCTTCTAGGTGGGTAATGAAGGGTCAGAGTTTCGCATCCTTAACTTTCCATCTTTTGAGTATTTGATCGATGATAAGGGTTGAATACCCATGGACATCTTGGTATCAAAATATTTTCTTGAGAACAACATTGAGGCCTACCGTGCATGCCTCATATTCAATCATGTTGTTGGTGTAAGGAAAATCTAGTTTGATGGAATTGGGAGTGTGATAGTCATCAGGGGCAATTAGGAGTATTCCAATGACATGCCCTCTCTTGTTGGCATCATCGTTAAAGAACATTTACCACTGGAGGTCTTCTTGGTAGTTACAAAGGATATTCTAATCCAGGAACTCAAAAATCCAAACATCGATATCTTTTATACGGTAGTCAGCGAGGTAGTCAGAGATGGATCTTCCTTTCATGGCTTTTTGCGTAACATACATAATATCACATTCGGCTAGTAACATCAACCATGGGGCCATTCGGCTAGACAGTGTAGGTTTCTCGAGCAGATATTTGATAGAATCCATTTGGGACACAAGTTTGATGGGAAAGGCGTGCATATAAGGCCGTAATTTTTGGGTGACCCAGAAAAGGGGGACACATACTTTTTCTAACAGAGTATAGTCAACTTCGTACCTGATTAACTAGCAACTGGCATAGTAGATGGTCATCTCTTTGTGAGACTCTTCAAGGTATTGAGCCAATAAATCCCTAACTATGGTATCTGTTACGTTCGGGTATAGGAGTAGGGGTAAACCAGGTTACAGTGGCATGAGAACCATAGGTTGGGTTAGGTATTGCTTGATTTAATCAAAGGATTCTTGGCAATCTTCGTTCAAAACCTTAGTTGAATCCTTTAGGAGGAGCTTGACTGATATACTGTAATTTTCTAAGGAATCCCCTAACTTTCTTCTTCGTTCGAGGTGGTAGCATTTCGAGTATGGCTTTCAGTTTGGTAGTATTAACATCTATCCTTTTCTCACTAACCATGAATCCCAAAATCTTTCCTTTAGTAACTCCAAAAACACATTTCTGTGGGTTAAGTGACATCTGGTATTGTTGTAGCCGCTTAAAGAACTTTCGAAGAGCGGTAACATGACCTTCCACAATTTTAGACTTGATGATTATATCTTCTACATAGACCTTGACTTCTTTGTGCATTAGATCATGTAATATGGTTTTTGAAGCCCTCTGGTAGGTAGCCCCTGCATTTTTAAGACTAAATGGCATAACGGTGTATTAGAATGTTCCCTAAGGGGTGATGAATGCAGTTTTCTCTTAATGATCTGGGAGAATAATTATTTGATTACATCCAATAAAACCATCAACGAATGACTTAAGAGCGTGGCTAGCCGTGTTATCCACAATCATGTTGATATTTGGTAACTGGTTATCATCCTTCGGAGAAGGCTTATTCAAATCACAATAATTAATGCACATGCAAACTTTTCCTCCTAATTTTGGTACGAGCACGATGTTAGCTAGCCATATGGGATATTTGATCATGCAAATTAAACCCATGTCCAACTGTTTGATTACTTATTCCTTAACTTTGAGCAACCATTTGATGCGAAGATTTTGCAGTTTTGGTTTGATCGGTTTGCATTATGGGAGAGTTGGAATCTCGTGTTGAGCTATCTTGGGATTAATGCTCGTCATTTTATCATGCGACCATACGACGACATCCATAAATTTCTTCAGTATTTCTACGAGTTGTGTGTGCCCATGGTCATTAAGGGTAGACCCTATCCTAATCTCAAGCAATTAGCTACTAGAACCGAGATTAATAATAACGGTTTCATCTTCATTAACTTGAATGCGGTTATGTGGTTTGTTAGTAACCATATTTAGATTAGTTAATAATTATTCATCTGATAAATCATCACCATCATCAAGATTTTATTAGAATGAATACAATTCATTTAAGGCACAATAAGATACTCAAAATATTCATTTATTTCATTGTTGGGAAAAACAGCGTCGAGAACCTCCTCAAAGGAGGTCTCGATTACATCAAAATAGGGAGGAGCAACAAAAGAAGAGGAAATGGGATAAACATCAGAGTTGGGTTATATCTCAACGGGTGGAACTAGTACAGCATTCCAATTGAGGAGAGGTGTATCAACAACTTTAATCATGTGGGACGAATCCGATGATGTAGCGCTTGAGTGGAATATGCAGAGTGTTAGCCCCAGTGTCTACAAATTGAATGAATCCTCGAAGTCAATTCCCTTAGAACATATGATAACAGCTATAGTCTTCTCAATGAATGGTTGTATATGATGTTGGGAACTTGTGGCCCATAAGTAGTTGTCTTGGAAAAAAACTCCATTCTTGGTTTCATCTTCTTGTCCACATGATCTTACCATGGATTGAAAAAGTCACAAAAGGGGAAATCTTCAACCTCTCTAATGAATCTTCCGTTTAAGGAATGTCTTGAGATAGTCTTGGTAGTTTTTAGCCTTCTCTTTAATAGAGGTTGGAAGAGCATTCTAAGTTCCTCTGTTCATGGTTGATAACCCAAGCCACAAGGTGGAAAGGCTTTCTTCAGTATTATGGGTTCCAGTATCCCCTGTTGTCATCATCACAGGCCCAGTCCAGGCATGGAGTGAATGTTCTTAAACATATGTATCACATTTCCATTACCATGAGGGCTATGCTCTGGATAAACCTTTTCTTTGAAATCGTCCTCTACTAGGAATGAAAGAAGTACGACACAAAACCCTGACCAAAGAACATCATTTTCCCCATGTTGTATCTCCATTACTGGATTGCTGGTGCTTCCATTCTCGGTGTTATAATCGTCGCCCAAGATAGTGACGACCTACCCATTGGCTAAGAACTTCACTTTTTGATGTATGGAAGAATTCATACCCTTAATACTATGGATCCATGGTCATCCAAGCAATATATTAAAACAAGCCAAGATATCGATGACTTGGAATTTAATAATGGGATTTATAGGGCAAGACCCTATTATAAGCTTTATGGATTCTATCACTTCTCGATGAGTATTATCGTAAGTGCATACCACGGTAGAGGTTTGAGCAAGGTTTCTCACTTTCAGTCCCAAACAATTGAGGGTTTACAACGGGCAGACATTAAGAGCTGATCCATTATCGACAAGTAAAAGTGGGACAGTTTTCCCATGACTTCAACAGAGATATTTAGAGCATAGTTCTGATTTGGTCTAGTTTTAGGGATTTCTTCTTCGGAGGAGGAGATCATTTTAGTAGAGGTTAAAGATTCTACTAGATTCACCACTTCTTCTAGTATGATGGAAGGAGGGACGAACTATGGGCCAGGTGAGTAGTTTGATCAAGTCATTCTGGTGCAGTTGGGAAGACATAAAAAGTCCCCATAGAGTAATATTATCTTTGATTTTATTCAACTGATCGAGGATAATGCTCTTCTCAAGGGTCATTTTTGGCATAAGAAGATTCTCAACACCTTTTCCTTTTGTCGATCATTAATGATTACGAGTTTGGAATTTTATAATGTCTCCTCAATCTAGTCATATGGTTCACAAAAGAGGGGAAACATAAAAACCCCGTTTCCTCATCTATCTTGGGTTATTCATCCACCTTATTGATTTCTCCTAGTAGATCCTCAAACAATATCATTCCATATATGTTGGCTATTGGTCTTGTCTTGTCTTGGCTTCGCTCTTTGTCTGAACTATTAAATTTGTCCCCTCATATGGTGGTAATGACATCATTTTTCCATAAAAGTCAATTCACTCCACAACCTAAATAACCTCTTCATATAGATCCTCCCATTCGATGAGGAGATGTAGAAGTGAAGGGACCATGCCCCCTTGTAGTTTTAAAGCATCAAGTAGCTCGGACATGCTCTAAATTGCACTTGTCTGTCAAAATAAGTCTGATCTAGACGACATCATCTAAACTCACTTCATCGGTAGGTATTGCCCAGTTATCTGACTCTCGGTCCTATTTTTGAGATTCTAAGAACAGTATACTGAAACTATGGTAGTCAATGGTCATTTTCGAGGGAAATTTCAACCCAAACTCTAAAAGATGGTTTAATACTGCTGATAACTCTATATTTTTTCCTCTAGAACAGGTACGAATAACAATGCATGCTTTAGTAAGAAGTGACGGGGTCTGATCGACAAAATATGTATCATGCAGGAGAAAAAATGAGCAAACTTGGAAGTGTTTTAGAGAATATATGGGTATCATTGGAGATTTACTAGGTTTGATCTAGGTAGATGTATCAAATTCTGAGTCTTCTTTTAGGAATATGGAATTTGCATGATTTGGGAGTGGATTATGGGTAGTATTTGACTTAGAATTAGTTGATGGTTAATAATACCCCACTCAATCAAACCTTGGGTTATATTTCGAAGGTAGAAATATTTATTAGTGGTATGGAAAAAAAATTGGTGAAAATCGCAATGGACATCTGTTTTGAAATTTTTGGTAATGGGCGACGGTCCAATGGCTTGGTAAGATTTCAGCTTAAAATGGATGGTAAACTTTTGAGAGGGGAGTGTGAAGCTCGTTGTTTTCCTTTTTTACTGGGTAATGGTGTCTTTTTGGTGCCCATAATGTGGCAAGATGATAGATGTTATTGATGGTTGAAACTATGGCATTGTCAAGCTTCTCATACTTTTTGGGAGTTAACTATCTCGATACTTTCTTTGTCTCAACTTCTATCTCGGCAAGACCTTCTTTGATCTCTACTCCTACTTCTCAAAAGGCTCATAAATGAGGGTAGTACTGTCCTCCCATCATCGCTTGGACATGGGGTAACAAATTTTTCTTCATAATATTGACTTACTCCTCTTCGGAAGGTAGGTTGGTCATGGTAGATGATTTTTCTCTTCATCTTACTATGAAGTTACTGACAGATTCCCCAGGGTTTTGTTTGAGAATTTTTAAATCACGGCGGGTAACCTCCAACTCTTCATTATACTTGTACTGTGAGATGAATTCACGGGCAACATCCTCCTAACTGCGGATCCTAGATTCCTAGAGAGATAAGATCCAACAAAGAGCGTTTTCCTTCAAAGTCTATTGGAATATTTAGGACATTATTTCATCGGAGGCACCTAGGAGAGTCATGTCTTGGTGGTAACTTCAGAGATGAATAATTGGGGTCCACTGCCCTCAAATTTCTCAATGTTAAGCATCTTAAACTTTTCTGGCAACCTTGCTTTAAGATAGGGATACATATGGGTGTAATCCATGTACTTCCCAGATATTCTGACTAGGTCAAACTTCTTAGTCAACATCTTAAGGTCTTTCTTGACCTTGTTCAACTCTTCTTCTTTAGGATCAACAGTTGTGGGTAGCTTAGCCCCTAGATGAGCAAGATTCGACATAAGGAGCTAAGCTGGTGGCGGCCCATTAGCAGGAAGGGCACATAGAGCATGTTGATATTCCTCGGGGACCCAAATAGGCTCAGGTGCAGGCATACCCATAGCGTGAGGGAACAAGACCTCGGCTTCTTCAAGAATAGGGACTCGGTTTCATTGCATCTCATGAACATCATAGTGAAGGTTGTCAAACTTGGCAGTGAGTTAGGCTAGGATCGTCATCAAATTCGGTACTTGGCCAGCGTTCTCCGTGGAAAGTGGATGAAGATGAATTACTGAATCGAAGGAAATAGCGAGGAAACTGATGAAGCCTTGAGGCAATTTGACGGAAGATCGAAACCAATAGGGAGGCAGGCCAAGGGTCGGGTATGCGATTGACCTGACAATGAGAAAAAATCAAATTTATTTTTGAAAAAAAGGGGAAAACTGTTATCTTTGGAAAGGGGGGAGAATATTTTTGACATTTTTGGAAAAGAGGAGGACAAAATGTTTTGGTGTAAAAAGGAGGAAAAATATTTTTTGTATAAGGAAGGGAAAATATTCTTGTTTTTTTATACAAGATGGAAAAATATTTTTGACACTTTTGGTAAAGAAAGAGGAAAAAAGAGAAAAAGGGTCTCAGCATGATTATTATTAGTATTACTATGTTCTCACTTGTATTAGGTTTACCTAAATGCAAAATGAAATGCCGTACGGGGCCCCAGCCTAGGAAAATTGGGTTTGAAAAATATGTAAAAGCATGGTTGGACTTGTTCCTAGGCTCATGGATAGGATCTCATTTTAAAAAAGACAAAATCGCGCAAAAATTTGGACGGAATGCCGACCCGTCATTTAGGCAGAGTTTCGGGTAGAAACTGGTAAACTAAATATGAATGTCCTAGGTTTGACACCTATATGATGGTATGAAGTTGTTAGGTTAATTGGAAGGGTTCCCCCCTTTTGCATGACTTCTACGATATACGTCTTGCTTTTGAGGGAAATTGGTACGTGTGGACAAGCCATTTGATATACCTGAGTGTACGTGAATTGCCCCATTATATACCTCGTTGGGGAAGTACATGTGAGAGCGAATTGGATATACTTGACATACGTGAATGAGTTACCTGCGATATATCTCCCGTCATGACTTCGGTCAAGCGATACGATATGGGGGGAACTGTTCGATATACGTCGAAGGTACTTTTCCAATGGAAGGTGAGAGTCGTATCGCTTAAGCTAACTACGGCGTGCCAGACCACCGCCCATCACGAAGTGACCCCCTAGTTATGGGATAAAATTTAGTCAATAGCCATGCTCTTTGGTGATGTCGTGTGAAAAATGCATGATTCTTGGTTAGTATATTATGGAGAGAGTATCTTATTAGGCATGATGAGCATTATACTAATATGGGAGAATGCACAAGTATAAAAACTAAATCTAACATGGAGCATGAAAATTACACTAAGAATGGAAATGTGAGGGGTGAGTGATGTGTGAATATCAACAAGGGAGTGTGTGGCAGTGAACCTAAGCATGGATCAATTACAAGTGGGGTGTGACAATTGTAAGTGAGCATGGATATATACAAGTGTGATAAGTGGAGTTGTGTGTTAGTAACACCTAAGCATGGATATTCTAAGTGCAATGTGCAACATGTGGATATAAGTGATCCTATGTGTAAGTAGTGTGAAGTGTACATGGAGAGTACCTATAAGTGTGTGAGTGAGTAATGATATAATCATGAGGTATATATGTACAAGAAATAATATAGGAGAAAAAAAGGAACATACAGGTAGGTGCATACGCACACAAGCACAAAACAAAAACA
Organism: Sambucus nigra; assembly: GCA_949130495.1. Taxonomy (NCBI): domain Eukaryota; kingdom Viridiplantae; phylum Streptophyta; class Magnoliopsida; order Dipsacales; family Adoxaceae; genus Sambucus; species Sambucus nigra. The sequence continues at coordinate 313,947,287 of OX422215.1, read as the reverse complement.
CCCATGCAAATAGAGACTAGCCCTCTTATGAAAATTGTCCCCAGCGGAGTTGCCATTGTGGCCATCCCAAATCATATCCTTCCTCTTGGGGGGGGGGGGTGAAGGTCTCGCGCCCTCTTATTCTAGAAATGCTTCGGTTGTCGTCGGTGTGGGGTGAATGTAAAGAAATAGAGTCGCCAGACTATTTTGCACAAAACAGGCAAAAGAACATATCGTCGCCTCAAGAGAGCGGAATCAAAGACAAACTGATGCCTACGAAATCAATAGTTCGAAGGTCCAAGGGCTAGGTTACAGAATGCCAAGGTGTTAGGAACCAGTCTCGCCCTTTCAGTCTCTCATGAGCTTGTGTTACTATTTTTCTTTATTTTCTCGTGAAGTGTGTCTGCATGTATATATAATGGAGATCGGAATCGCCCAACTCATACCATGGAAAAGATAGAGTGTGGTCATCCATATGAATGTTCCTAAATAATATATAGAATGAATGTTCCCAAAATAATATATAAAAAATACGGTTTATGCATTTATCGAGATATTAATCATTATAATGAAACGATAATACATGTAAAAATAAAACTCTAAGAAGGATCACAGATATAACATATATTAAAATAATGTATAAATAAAAAGGATACAAATACCAAAATGGGAAAATTAGGAAAAATTAGAAAATTGGAAAATTGGACTCGAGTCTCAAGTTTTAACCCGAAACGCCTACTAGCCTATAAAGGCATCAAATTCCATGTAGTTAGCATGCGACATAAGGGTGGGTTTCATCCCATAGATTCTAACAGTAATCTATTATGTGTTTGTGTGTGTGTAGAAAAATGTGTTTTAGTTTTGAGAAATTATTATGGGTAATCCCGATGGAATTTATAGGTGTAACCCTCTTTTTGTTTGTTTTAGTTGTTTTATAGAAAATAAAGCATGTGCAATATAATTAATAAAAAGGTAGATGTTAATGTGTATTAAAGTAACAGCTAAATTATAAATTTACGTAATTTAATGCAAAAATAAGAAATTTAAAGAGAGAGAGAGAGGGAGAAGGATTTTGGACCTTCTTTGAAGAATTGAAGCTTGATCCTGATCTTTGATGAGCTCAATTGGATATTGAGATGAATGTTGGATGTGAAAGAATGTGATTTTGTCAAATTGGGTATGAAAAGGATGGGAATGTAAGATGGAAAGAAATTTAGCATAAGGAAACTTCACTAATTACAAGAGAATGTTGTTGAGATCACTGATATTGATGGATCTGAGATGTGCCTTAAGAGTGAGATCATGCCCTCTATCTATAGGGTAAGGGGGTGTTGATCAGCATATCTCTATACCTGCTAATCGACACGTAACCCTAGGCACACTGCCAATTTGCAGGGAAATGGACCTGTCAATTGGTAGTCTCGTGCAAATCTTTTCAGAAAAAACGTCATAGAATGCAAACCGTTGATCCAAATCGTGCATGAACCTTATCGTTAGAAAGGTAATTTATATACCTTCAAGAGTCCTTTAGAAAGCTCCTGGGATCGGGAGTTGACTTTGGGTAACGTGGCTTGGAAGCGCTTGTTTGTCCTTTGGATAGAGGATCGTTGGACAAAAATGAATTATTTATCCGAACGGTAAATCACGATCGCGCATGGGGTAAACCATTGGAAAGGTTATGAGAGGCACTTCTACATTTCAAAGATCTTCGATCGGTTTGGAAAGTTCACCATGGTCAATCGGGACCCAAAAACGCCTAGTGACCTTTCAGTGTAAAACGGGGAGTTCATCCGTACCATAAGGATGATTTGCGCATGGGATGGATTATTTGAAAGGGTATTCAGTGCCATTTAAATAGTCATTCAATCTCGTTTGATCTGAAGAGATTTCCTTGGTCAAACGGAGCCCGGGAGTACCCGGTGGCCTCCGAATCAATTTTTGGGGGAAAAAAATCATTCGTCGAAACGGTTATGCCATTTCACACACAGGATGAACCATTGGGAAGGAGTTTCAATTACCTTCAAATATTTAAAGAGCTTTCACTCTGACGATTAAGTTGACCGGGGTAAAATTGGGGCCTGGGAGCGCCAGGTGCGAAATCAATTTTTGGTGGTAAAATTGTTCGTTCGTCCGAACCATTATGACGATTTGCACATGTGGCTAACCGTTGGAAAGGGGATTAAGATTCCTTTGAAGATTCATTGAGCTTTTACTCTAAGGATAGAGGTAACCAGAGTCAAATGGGGCCCATGAGCACCTGATGGCCTCTAGATCGATACTCGGAGTATGACCTAGGGTTTGTAGTGAAATGGTGAGATTCAAAGGACCTAAGGAGAGACTTAGGGGATCCTAGAATGTGGTGTCTACACATTAATAATAAAAGTGTGGAGGATACTTTATTTCACATCAAGTAACTTCTGAACACTGAATTGAAAGTGAATTCATATGCTTTGAAATTCAACCTTCACTTAATAATAAAGAATCAATTGACATTTAGTTTCTTTCCTCACCGTTTTAATTCACCATTATTGAACCATTACAAGTACCAAAAGAATTGGATGAAAGTCTCAAGGACTTTGACTCGATTCTTATAAAAGAATACTTTATTGAAATGATTTTCCTGATGGAATTTTCACTTGAGCATACCCCACCTCCCATTCCAATTTAAAAATATTTGGGAGAAAATTTTGATTTTCTTGAAATCGAGTTGTAATTATCCCCTACTATATCCAAACCATTCATCACCCAAAAATAAAATTATTAAAAAATTTGTGATGATTCAAAATTTTCGGTGAAAGCATGTATCATGTCGCATAAACTTAACTCCTATTTTTCTGGACGCATGAAATATCATGGGAGTCCAATGTTAATCCTATAAATTCAACATGTTTTCTTGGTAGACCCCCAAAAATTTCATCTTCTAGTGTGTGGTAAATTAGAATATGATATTTTTTTTTTGGACATATTTTATTAAAAAAAGTAAAAAATAACGATATATTTGCTCTTTTCTTCTCTAATTTCTAATGTATTTTGCAGGATTATTGAATATGATATTCGAGGATAGCCTCATTAAATAACATCTCTCCATCACTTTAATTGAATATTATTCTTAAATAGTATTAAGGATAATGTACCGTGTTAGTTAGGGGGTGTAATAATGTATTTTCACACATCATGTTCATTTCTCATTTTTACATAATCTTTTTTAAAATTAAAAATAATAAATATTAAATACATAAATAAATAAATTTTTCTTTAAGTGATTATTGGCGGAAGTTTCTCATTGAAACAAACTTTAATCATTTAAATCATTCTTTTCTAAATATAATAAAAAATAAATAACACAAAAATTTTAAAAAATAATATATATATATATATATATATATATATATATATATATATAAACTAGGGTTTGCCCGTGCCTGAAGGCATGCTAATAATTTTTAAAACCATAAAGTCATGCCTTGGTGCGATGGCAAGTGCCCTCGCCAAAGCTCCGATTGGTCTGGGTTCGAGATACGGGAGCAACCTCTTTATATATGGTGATAAGAAAGCTGACATCCTCCGTCTCAAGATCCTGCAATTAAGCGTATTGCCCTTTGACTAAAGGCACGATTCTAATTTTCAAAATTATACATCATTGATAGGACCATACATCATATTTAGTTCGCAAAAGATAAATAATTTTTTAAATAACCTATGGTATGAACCTATTAATTTTAAAAAAATTGGTCAAAACTTCCTTCGTTTATGAGACAATTCATCATGTTTAAAAATAAAAATACCAACTATATTATTATTAATGCTAAGTCTAATAATTTATAATTGTGCTCTATGAGTAAGGTGGTGTATAATGACGATTACATATTTGAAATCCAAATCGATCAATAACCTATGAAAATGCACCCACAAATTAGTCTTGATTTTGTATAATGGTGAACATCATAGCAAAGACAGAAAGTAACTTTGATTCTAAAATGATTTATATAAAGTATAATACAAAGAAATCTCAACCCATCAGAAGATAAAACTCTAGGACTTACTTAATTTTTAATAGACTAAAGATATAAATTCAAAACCAACCCCATATTGATTTCATACCATTTCCTACCACAATGGTGACTTTTTAAATCTGACTCAAAACCAACCACAATGTTGCCCGTGAACATGAAAAATCTGACTCAACACAATAAAGATGACAAATAAGCTAACAAAAAAAACACCCCGTAGAAGCATCTTGTCAACGGAGACTCGTCCTCCACTTGGTGGAGCATCGCGATAAATAGTATTGGCGTGATAATTATATTGGTGGTGAAGCATTACCCTGTAGCAATACCCTGAACCTTAGGCCAGCAGTTACGCTTCACACTATACTTATGATATGCATTCCCAACCTTCAACATAGGCTTCTATGTTCTCCCTCGTCCAACAACCTGCCCAATATTAAAAGGTTAAACACTATTTATATAATTTTATTTGTAGGATTTCTAATGTATTCCAACAACCCCACACAACCCTCCAAAGAAGTACTGTGATATTATGAATAAAGGCATTGTTAACAAAATCACGTACCTCGCCTTCAAGTTGATCAAGTATCTGAAGAACTCTCTGATGGTAGCCACGTTATGATTCAACCTTTAGTAGTGAAGAAAAAAGACAAAATTTCAATTATTAATTCTTATGTATGTGTAAAAGAGAATTGGATTATAAGTGGGCATATTTTATCATTGCAATAATTCGCTAAAGTGTCAACCTTTATTGTTGAGCTTCAACAACAGATATTACTGCTGCAACTTCCTTCCCCAATATTGCCACGTTTGATTTCAGGTCTTGTAGCTTTGCCTCTGCTACTTTAAGTTTCAAAACAACGACAGAATTGTCTATTCAGCCTATTTAGGTCCAAGAGAGTTAGGGAAGTAATAGTATAGGGTATGCTCGTTGCCTGAAGGCACGTTGAAAATTTTCAAAGTATATAATCGCAAAATGACAAAAAATTTGAAAGTACGTAATTGGAAAACGACAAAAATTTTGAAAGTACGTAATTGTGAATCAACGAAAATTTCCAATAAAGGCACGCATATAATTTTAAAAAATATTAAGTCATGTATAATATTGTTGATGTAAAAAACTAGATCACTCTAATTCTTCAATCACAAATAAATAAATAAGACAAAGATTTTTAAAGTGGTTCGGCTAGGAATAAAGCCTACGTCCACTGTTATGTTATTGCTGAGTGTTTGTGGAATTCTTGATTACAAGTTCTCTCAAGAAATTCCGGTCCCTTTGAATGGGATTGATACAAGGTATTTATAGCCTCAAGGCTGTACATGAAAGGTCCAATACATTAAATGATATACATATGAATGGGTAATACATTTAATGCAGCGTGTGCGTCAAGAATCTAATGAATAGTTGAACAGTTGTCCGTCTGATAATTGATGACACGGCCGAGGTGCAGTTCGGACCGCCTTAGTTGCTCGTTGATCAAGAGTTCTTCGGAGTGCTTAGAGTATCTCGGGATGATGGAGCTCCTCGGATGGAGTTCCTCGGCATGATAGAGCTCCTCGGTGTATTCTCGTTGCTCGGTACCAACCATGGTTGTTCAGTAAATGATCTTCCTCGCTGTTATTGTGCCACGTAGATCGACACGTGTCTTCATACTATTCGTCCACATCAGCATATTAATTTTGGTATCAACAGAAGCCCCCAATGTTTCATATTTCGAACTTTGAGGAGTATGGGACATTCTTTCTCGGTATATGGTAATATTAAATGACCTTCCTGGGTTTTAGGAGCATTGTATTCAAATTTCCTTCTCATTTCGCAGTTTCCGCCTTTTTTACAAGCGCTTCGATCTTCGTGCAACTTTTGTCTTTTTAGCCGCCGGAAGTTCAGTAGTTTCTTTTTAGTAATCATTTCTTTCGCCGCTTCCCAATGCAAAGTATTTAAACTCCTTTGGTAACCATACCGTCGTCTACACTTTCCATTTTTCTGCATTCAAGTTTTCTATTCTCTTCCTCTCTCTTGTGTGTTCATCATTGTTTCCGTTCGTTGTCAACATATCTCCTTTCTTTCTGTAAGATCTTCTTCCTTTCTTCTGCATCTCTTTTATTCAATATGGTTTATATTGTTGAATCTGCTGAGAAATTTCGTTCTGACTTTTCCATTCCTTCTTGGGTAACTCTAGAGGTTCTTTCTGAGCCTTTAGATTACTTTCGATTGGCTGAGGGACATTGGTTCCCCAGTCTTTTCATTGCTGAATGTGGTTTTTCTTTTCCCCCAAACCCATTATGTCTTGAGTTTTGTCAATATTTTGATCTTGTTCCTGCAAAAATAGCCCCCAATTCATGGAGAATAATTAACGGGGTGCACAAGTTAAATCTAACTCATGGGACTCGTATAGGGATCCCAGAAATCATGTACTGCTATAAATGGGCCACTTTAGATAATGTTTATTATTTAAAAACTAGGTTTTTAAATAGAGCCCTTGTAGTTAACCTCCCTGATTCAAATAGAGATTATTTTGAGCATGGGTTGATCATAAAAAATTGGCAACATGCGCCTTTATCTGGGAATGAAGTATACAACGGTCCCAGATGCCCCCCATACGGCAATGGGATAGGTTTATTTTTCATTTTATTTTACTTATGAAATTGCGTTTTCATCATGTTTGACAAAATGTATAACTGAAATTTATGTATTTATTTGCAGTTGATAGTAAAAGAAAAACTCCAAAAGAGTCGGAAGTGAATATCAAGCATTTAAAACTTATCTGGAATTTGCATAAGACGATTGCAGACGAGCATATTAGGTCTGCATCATATTTGCTGCAGTATAAGAGCTACACCACCTCTTATACTGCTCGCCCTGTTGAACCAGCCTCAACACCAGAAAGTTCATCTTCAGATTCTCATATCCCCCTATCTCAGAAAATGGGCAAGAAAAGAGCTCCTCCTGCTCTATTTGGTGAAATTTCTTCTGCTGTTGGGGCACAGAAAAGCAAAATTGATGTCCCAGAGGGGACTAAAAAAGTAGATGCCAGTTCCTCCAAATTTGTCGAGAAGCCCCCAGTGGCCCCGAGCAAGAAAAATGCTAGTGCTGATGTAATTACAATCTCTCCGACCAAGACTTCTTCCTTGGTTGATGCTGCTGACCCTCCTTTGAAGAGATTGAGGAAATCATCCTCGGTTAATCTTGCTGGAACTGCATCTTCTCTACCCGCTGGTGGTAGTAGTATTTCAAAAATCATTCTTCCGAGCTCTTCAACGAGCTCAGTTATACCCGAGGTTCTCGGGGTTGATGAAAAGATTCCTAGGGATACACTGACATCCCTAGCTGCTCGCCATCTTTCTTCAGTAAATTTCTCATACCTTTGGTCTTTCTTTTCTTTTTCCTGAACTCTTGTATTTGTGTTGACTCTATTGTTTTTCTTATCTTTCAGCTGATGAACTGTTTCAATACCATCGTGAAGAAAGATCAAGCTATTAAAGCTTCTAGTTCCTCGTCCGATGTTGACGATGCCCTCTTGGGTTTAGCCCAATCTGTGAAAGAATCTCGCCAACAGTACGTCGAGGAGAAAGCTGCCTGGGAGAAAAAATTGGCTGCAGCTGAGGCTGATAAGATGAAGATGGCTGAAACCTCCAAGAATTTGGAGGAGAAGGTGAAAAGCTTAGAGGTCAATCAGCAAAAATGCGATGACCAACTGAAGAATGCAGAAAAAGAACTATCTATCTTGCGAGACATCAAAATCCAGAAAGAACAATTGGATGTCAAACTCTCCTCGGAGAAGTTGAAAAGAAAAGCTGTAGTCAAGAAACATTTCAGTGCTGGTTGGGAGAAAGGATGGGATAAAGGGATTGCTGCTATGACATCTCAAGTCAAATATGGGGAGTTGAAATACTTCTATGATGGTTGGGTAGCTGCTCTACAAGAGCTAAATATCCAAGACGATTCTGAGCTATTCCAAAGGCATCTCCCTGGTCCTCCTCCACCAATTGTGGAAGAAGAAGAAGATGAACCTGCTTCAGATGAATCTTCCATGGCTGTGGATGTTCCAATCTCTGCTTCTCAACCCTCTGTCATTGAGGATATTTCTTCTATGCCTCCTCCTGCCGAGAAGATTTCTGCCGATCAAGCTGTTGTTATCACCGAGCAACCGAGCTCCTCGTCCCAGCCTCCCGAGAAAGTCTTGGGAGACAAGGAAAAGGTGTGAAGTTGTTCGGTATCATTTCTATCTTTTGTCATTTGTAATCGAACAATGTAATCCTTTTATGATCTAATAAAATACTTCTTTACTCATCGCTGTTATTGATGATTCTTTGTTGATTGTTGTCTTTTTCTTGTCTTTAGTTTGTTGCTAGAATGGAACTAATCTCTTCTCATGATACCGAGCTGATGCAGCAATGTCACCAATACTATAGGGCTGGTCATACAGACCTTAGTTCTTCTGAAATTGCTGACATTCTTGGTCATGATGCTTCAGAACAGGCGACTGAGGCTTATCGGTACTTGAAAGATTTACTCGACCGAGCTGTAGCTAACAATGTCGCTTATTATGACTTGATTGAAGAGCTGCATTGTTCCTTAGAGGATCTCCAAGGCCAGCACAATGAATCGATGGCTTCATTACACGAGGAATATGAAAATAGATATCAACAACTTTCCTCTGATACAGGTCATAAAAAGATCATTGCTGCATATGACATTAGGGAAAGGACCCTAAAAGGTGAAGTTGAAGCCTGCCGACAAATTGCCGAGATCCTGGAACAAGAAAATAATAGTCTGCAGAAAAGATTGGCTCAATATGAATCCGTTGCCTCCTCTTCCACTGCATTAGTACCAGTTACTGATGAAGGTTTTTCGTTTCTAGAGGTTGAAAACGCCAAACTAAGGCAAGAGTTGGATGACTTGAAAAAGTCTATTATTCCTGTGACTGCTCGGGGACGAGGAAGGAGTTCTCGGGGACGAGGAAGAATCATCGAGGAGCAAAATTCTCCAGTTGCTTCTCGGAGCCGGTCAAGAGTTCTTAGCCGCAGTGTTGAAGAATCTCGTACCCAATCTACTCTGGAAACTCAAGCATTCCAACTGAATGTTAAGGATCGTGCTCTGTCTGATTTGTCTAAGAAAAACTTATCTTTAGAGGATCAATTGGCTGCGATGAAGTCTGCTCTGAATAATAAAGATGCTCTTATCAAGAACTTTCTCGAGCAAGTAGATAGATTAACTTTCCAATTCCATAAACAGCCTCGGGAGTTCTGGAATGCAGGCTATAATGAAGCTCTTTACCATTTGGATGATCGCCTTGAAAATGCTAACAACGAAGGTTATAAGCAGGGATGGTTGAACGCCCTGGGTGTATTAAAATTGGAACGAGGTCATTATTTATGGGATTATCATGCTCCTGGATTGCTAGACTTGCCTGTTCCTCCCTATAAATTGGATATGGCATGGATTCCTGCTCGTTCCATTCCTCGGAGTTTGATCTCTAAATATCTTGGTGATTATAACCTTCATTCTCAAGTTGAAGTATCTCGTCCTGAGCACCTGTTGGACACTCCTACAATAATGAATGTCAGAATGCTGAAGGACATGAACTTTATCAATTCTCCTCTTTGTCTAGAGGATCCTCCTGCCGGCGAGGAACCTGTCTCAAAGGATAAAGGAAAGAAACCAATAGAGTAGGAATCTTTAATGTAATAGTTAGCACATACATGTAACATGTAATACATTTTTATCTTAATGAAAGAATTTCATTTTCTGTTTTGCCAATAGCTATTTTTCTGTTTGCAAATTATATGGTTCATCAACCAACTTAGAATTTATAATAAGCATAAATTGTTCAAAATTGTTTCCAACCAACCAAGGTGGATAAATAATGTTTGTCGACCAACCACAGTTGATGGGTTTCTATCCCCGACCAGCCATACTTGGTTCAATTTTCAAATATAAACATGTGTCCGACCAACTAAGGTCAATACTTTTGTCCTCGTCGACCAACTACAGTTAGTGGGTTTTTATCCCCGACCAACCATACTTGGTACAGTTTGGAATATTTTGTTCTTCAAAGAACTTTTTGTAATAATGTTACCTCCCGACCAACATAAGCTGTAATGCGAGAGTATATAAAGTCTTACCAACCGTAGTTGATCATGCTGGTATACACCTCCTAATCAAAGGAGTAGTAGGGTTCTTTCGAACTTTTTGGCTCCTTGGAGCATGTCCTCCTAACCAAAGGAGGTTGGCTACTTATAGCACTTTTGCTCCGTAGAGAGCTCCGTAGAGCTTATCCTCCTAACCAAAGGAGGTTGGCTACTTATAGCACTTTTGCTCCGTAGAGCGCTCCGTAGAGCTTGTCCTCCTAACCAAAGGAGGTTGGCTACTTATAGCACTTTTGCTCCGTAGAGCTTGGCTCCGTAGAGCATGTCCTCCTAACCAAAGGAGGTTGGCTACTTATAGCACTTTTGCTCCGTAGAGCTTGGCTCCGTAGAGCATAGCTCCGTAGAGCATGGCTCCGTAGAGCAGTCTTCTTCTTGTTATCAGCAGTGTAGTGTTCAACACTAATATTCCCCGAAAAACTTTCAACAGAAAGAAAATGGTGAACCATCCTCGTTTTATTCATAATGAAGGAAATACTTTACATTTTACATTACTGATAATACTTTCGCAGGTGTTCAGCATTCCATGCATTCTGAAATTCTTCTCCTTCTAGAGTTGCTATTCTGTAGGTTCCAGGTCGAACAACCTCTGTAACTCGGTAAGGTCCATGCCAGTTTGCTTCCAGTTTATTCTGTTTCTGAATGACTTTCTTCAGCACATAATCACCCTCCTTCAAATCGCATTTCTTCACCCTTTTGTTGTAGAACAGATCTGTTCGTTGTTGATAAGCAGCATTCCTAATGGCTGCCTCTTCTCTTACTTCTTCGAGCATATCCAAATCCATTCTTCTCATCAAGTCACTGATCGGAGAGTTGAAATTCAGCACTCTATGCGTTGGGAGACCCAACTCGGCCGGTATCACAGCCTCACTTCCAAATGCTAACATATATGGTGATTCTCCAGTTGCTGCTCGGGGAGTTGTTCGGTAGGCCCATAATACTGATTGGAGCTCATTAATCCAATTTGCTTTAGCTTCACTTAGCCTCTTTTTTAACCCGTTTAGTAATGTTCTGTTCGTCACTTCAGTCTGTCCATTGCTTTGGGGATGGCCTGGTGCTGAATGAAACTTTAAAACGTTCGACTGATGACAATAGGCAGCAAATTCTTCATTATCAAATTGCGTTCCATGATCTGTGATGAAAGCATGAAGGAGACCATATCGACAAATGATATTCTTCCATACAAACTGGTATACCTTCTCGTACGTCATATTGATAAGAGGCTCAGCTTCCACCCACTTAGTAAAATAGTCCACTGCAACTACGAGATACTTGAATCTTCCTCGGGTGGTCGGCAGTGGTCCAACCAAATCAATTCCCCACATGGCAAATGGCCAAGGGGAAGTTATTGGTGTTAGCAATGCTTGTGGAGTTCGTCGGATGGAGGAAAAACGTTGGCACTTGTCACATTTCTTGGCATAGGCTATACAATCAGCCCTCATTGTCGGCCAGTAATATCCCTGTGTCATCACTCTTTGTAAAAGTGTTCGACCTGCTACATGAGCTCCACAAGATCCTTCATGGATTTCTTCAATCAATTCTTTCACCTTGGTGGGATGTACACATCTCTGCAAACCTGCCATAATTCCTCGTCTATACAAAATACCATTAGTTAATACATACCGAGCAGCTTTATACTTCAGTTTCTTGGCAGCGAGTTTGTCCTCCGGCAATTCACCCTCTTCAACATATTTCCTGATTGGATCCATCCAAGATGGTCCTAAATCAAGGGTAATCACATTCGTTGTCAGATCTTCATCTATGCTCCGACCTTCTAATACTTCAATCGGTATGGTTCTTCGCATCTCGGTACGAGTAGCTGATGCTAGTCGGGCCAGTGCGTCTGCTTGTACATTCTCCATCCTCGGTATTCTCACCAACTGAATGGCCTCAAATTCTGTCAACAATTTCATCACCTTTGCATGATATTTGATCATTAAATCTCCTTTAACCGTATATATTCCCATCATCTGATACACAATTAATTGAGAATCACTGAATACCATCACTTGTTGTGCTTCCATAGTCTTTGCTAGATTAAGACCTGCTATCATGGCCTCATACTCCGCTTCATTATTAGAGGCTTTGAATTGGAATCGCAAAGCATATTCCATGTCAATCTCGTCTGGAGTGATCAAAACAATTCCTGCTCCACAACCAGCTGTGCAGGATGATCCATCTACATATAATCTCCATGTAGGTACCTCGTCTTCAAATTTCTTATCTGTCAGAGTTCCTCGATAAAATATCTGCTGTTTTCTTCCATCATCCCCCGGTATCTTTCGCTCCTCGTCAATCATCTGTTCGTACCCTTTTACCAACCTTGGTTGGTCTGTGTTTGAATATAATGATTTCTCTACATCCACAAGTCCTTTTACCAACCTTGGTTGGTTTGGACCTATTTCTGCTGATCCTGTATCGTCCACAGGTAGGTCAGCAAATGTTTCTGTTGATCCTGTATCGTCCACAGGTAGATCAGCAGATGTTTCTGTTGATCCTGTATCGTCCACAGGTAGATCAGCAGGCATCTTTTGCTCCTCGGGGGTATCAGGGTATGTGAACTCTGCTATAAAATCTGCTACAGCCTGCCCCTTCAATGATGATCTGGGCTCATACACAATATCATATTCACCAAGTTCTACTGCCCAGTACATCAATCTCCCCGATTTTTCTGGCTTATGGAGGGCTTGTCTCAATGGCATATCAGTATAAACGATGATGGTATGGGCTTGGAAATATGGCCTCATTCTTCTACTTGCTTCAATTAGTGCCAATGCCAATTTTTCTAGCTTTGGGTACCTGATTTCTGCACCTCGGAAAGCCTTACTTGTGTAATAAATTGGCTTCTGGACTCCATTCTCCAATCTGATCAACGCTGAACTGACTGCGTTCTCTGATACTGCCAAATACAAATACAACTTTTCTCCTGTTATTGGTCTGGACAACAGTGGAGGTGCTCCCAAGTATTTCTTCAAGTCTTGAAAGGCTTTTTCACATTCCTCATTCCACTCAAAGGTTTTTCGAAGTGTTTTGAAGAATGGTATGCATTTATCAGTTGCACGAGATACAAATCTGTTGAGCGCTGCAACTCGTCCGGTAAGACTCTGCACTTCTTTCTTCGTCGTCGGGGAGCGCAGTCCTAGAAGAGCTTTGATCTTATCTGGATTTGCCTCAATACCTCGTTGATTGACGATGTATCCGAGGAACATTCCTTCTCGTACTCCAAAGATGCACTTCGTCGGGTTAAGCTTCATTTGGTATTTATCCAATTGATCAAAAGTTTGACTCAAGTCAACCAAATGATCAGCGGCTTTCTTGCTTTTAGTGAGCATGTCATCGACATAGACCTCCATGTTGCGGCTGATTTGTTCGGTAAAAACCTTGTTCATCAACCGCTGATATGTTGCACCTGCATTTTTTAAACCAAAAGGCATAACATTATAACAATAAGTTCCCCTAGGGGTAATAAAAGAAGTACTTTCCCTGTCTTCAGGTTTCATTTTGATCTGGTTGTAGCCAGAGTAAGCATCCATGAAGCTGAGTAGCTCGTGTCCCGAGGTAGCATCCACCAGTTGATCAATTCTGGGCAATGGAAAATGATCCTTGGGGCATGCCTTATTGAGATCGGTGAAATCGACACACATTCTCCATTTGTTGTTTTTCTTCTTTACCATTACCACATTTGCCAACCAATCTGGATATTTTACATCTTCAATGAATTGGGCTTTCTGGAGTTTCTCGACTTCCTCTTGTATGGCTTGATTCTTCTCGGGACTAAACACCCTTCTTCTCTGCTTTACAGGTTTAATCTCCTTATTCACATTGAGTTCATGACATAAGAAGTTTGGATCTATTCCTGGCATGTCTTCATGACTCCAAGCAAAAGTATTTTTCCTATTCTTCAAGAAAGTTATCAACTCCTCTTTTATTGACATATCCAACGATGAACCTATCTGGGTTATTCGTTCAGGATGTTCGTCGTCCAGAATAACATTTTCTGTAGATTCTACCACTTGCCCTTTCACAAGTTGGGACTCATCTCTAGGATCAAGAGTTTCAATTTCTGTACATTCATCCACTTGATAAGTAGTAGTCTTTTTCATCGATCCTTCTAGTTCTTCTTGTTCGGCAGACGAATAATAGCATTCCCGAGCTACTTTTTGATCACCTTTCACCACTCCAACTCCAAAATTTGTTGGGAATTTCAAACATTGATGTACTGTAGAAGGAACGGTTTCGAACTTCTTCAATCCAACTCTTCCCATGATGATGTTGTAGGCTGACTGCACATTCTTATCCATCACAAAGAAGCGTATTCTTTCTGTTCGACAAGCAGGCCAAGTTCCAATGAGTATATCCAACTTGATCGTCCCAAGTGGAAAAACTTTCTCGCCAGCAAAACCCAGAAGGGGTCTGTGATAAGGTTCCAATTGAGATAATTTTAAATTCAGGCTATCAAAGCATGAATAGTACATGATGTCTGCCGAACTACCATTGTCTACCAACACCCTTGAAATGATCACGTCCTTCATTCTCATTTTGATCACCAAAGGATCATCATGAGGGTAAAGAACACCTGCCAGGTCGTTTTTTGAAAAACCAATTACTAGCTTCTCTTTGTTTACCTTCCTCGGACGATCATCCTCGGCCAGGTTTATTCGCTGAATATATGAGCAAGCTTGAGCCTCTCCGAGATAAGCTTTTCTTTCTGCAGTAAGGTCTCCTCCTCCTGCATCTCCCCCTGTAATAACGTTACAATGAAATGATCCAAAACGTATGGAAAATACCTCTCGTTCAGGTTTTCTTGGCTTCTTGGGAAGATCGGGGTCATCATCTGGATCCTCTTCATGGTCCCTCCTCTTTTTCTCCTCTGCACGACGAGGAGATCTAGATCTCTTTCTAATTCTGTCCTCATTTGTCCTCTCACCTCTGCGATCTACATACTTTGATAATTTTCCTCTTCGAATGAGTGTTTCAATCTCGTTCTGAAGGGCTATACAATTTTTGGTCATATGGCCATGATCTTTGTGAAACTCGCAATATTTGGCCTTATTCATCATGTCAGGATCTGTTTTCAGTTTCTCTGGCCATTTGATTTCCTCGTTATTCCTGATCTCTTCTAAAACATGATTAATACCCATTTTCAACGGAGTATAATTATCATACTTTTTTAGGGCTTCCAACTTTATCCTGTTATTCCTGGGATGTTTGTCACCACCATTACCTTTCTTTTTAGAGTTATCGACCTCCACTTTAACTTCTTTATCCATATTCTTCTTTGCAGTCATAGCTTCCTCGGCATTCATGATTTTGGCCGCCTTTGCCATCAATTCCGACATATTTTTAGGCGGATCTTTAGCCAGAGTATAGTACAGCTTGTTAGGCAGCAAACCACTCATCAAAGCAGTGATTGCTGTCTTTTCTTCATAATCTATGACTTCCAACTTCTCGTTATTGAAACGAGTTATGTAATCTCTAGTACTTTCTCCTGATTTTTGTCTAACACTTAGTAAGTGCGCTACTCGCTTTACTGGCTTTGCTCCAAAACAAAAATTGCCAATAAACAGCTCGGCTAACTGAACAAAAGTTGAAATCTTACCCCGAGGAAGATTATTGTACCATATCTGTGCAGATCCGGTAAGAGTTCCCGAGAATGCTCTACACCTCATCTCGTCGGGGACAGCGTAGATATCTGCAGCAGCTTGGTATTGTTCTATATGAAGTACGGGATCCGTCTTTCCATCGTACTTGGGGGTCACTACAGGTGCTTTGAATTTCGACGGTGTAGGGAAATCCACAATGGCTTGCACAAAAGGTGTCCCTTGAACAAAAGTTCTCTGTAAGGGGTTCCTCGCCTTAGCCATTTCTCCCAGTCTATCCTCCAATCGTTGAATGGAACCTTTCCATGCTTCATTCCCTTCCTCGGGCCGCTTAGTCCGAGCAACTGATTGCTCTGACGTAGCTTCCTGAGATTTATCTCGACGAGTAATTGGTCGTGATTGTGCAGATCCTTCTCTCAAACCTGGTGGTGGTCGAAAACTTCCTGATGGAGCCCTAGGTGGACTCATGTTCCTCCTTGGTCCTAACCGACTGAAAGGAGACACCCTGCTTAATCTTTCTAAAGCGCTAGTTCTCTCCGGAGAAAAAGAGATATGTTGATCTGTATCCGTAGCCCGTATTGATGAAGTTCGCCCAGGTTGATAAGAAGAATCATTGGATTCCCCATTGCGATATGACCCAATACGTCTGGATCGTGATTGCCCATGATCAGTCCTTTGCCCTGAATGAGTAGATACACCGCCTTGAAGAGTTTGAAGGAGTTGCCTCATAGATTCTTGCATGGCGGTTTGTCCCTGAGCCAGATTCGTCATAATTCCGGCCAGATCTGGAGATGCAGATGGATTTGGAAGATTTCCAGTATTTCCAGCATTTCGATTACTGGATTCTGGATTATCTGCCATTGGTGATAAATGATTTTTATGAAAAACGATAACAACAGTCGTTTCCCACAGACGGCGCCAATCTGTTGATGTAAAAAACTAGATCACTCTAATTCTTCAATCACAGATAAATAAATAAGACAAAGATTTTTAAAGTGGTTCGGCTAGGAATAAAGCCTACGTCCACTGTTATGTTATTGCTGAGTGTTTGTGGAATTCTTGATTACAAGTTCTCTCAAGAAATTCTGGTCCCTTTGAATGGGATTGATACAAGGTATTTATAGCCTCAAGGCTGTACATGAAAGGTCCAATACATTAAATGATATACATATGAATGGGTAATACATTTAATGCAGCGTGTGCGTCAAGAATCTAATGAATAGTTGAACAGTTGTCCGTCTGATAATTGATGACACGGCCGAGGTGCAGTTCGGACCGCCTTAGTTGCTCGTTGATCAAGAGTTCTTCGGAGTGCTTAGAGTATCTCGGGATGATGGAGTTCCTCGGATGGAGTTCCTCGGCATGATAGAGCTCCTCGGTGTATTCTCGTTGCTCGGTACCAACCATGGTTGTTCAGTAAATGATCTTCCTCGCTGTTATTGTGCCACGTAGATCGACACGTGTCTTCATACTATTCGTCCACATCAGCATATTAATTTTGGTATCAACAAATATAAATAAAAAATGTTATATATACTTTCAAAGTATAGAGAGAAGCTAAACGTATTATATAGAGCAACTTCACTTAGCTTTTTATTCACGTATCAAGTCTTCATACATAATACGTGAATGAGAACAGCTACATATATATCAAATGAAAGTTATGAAGAGCACCTATATATATATATATATATATATATATATATATATATATATAGAGAGAGAGAGAGAGAGAGAGAGAGTCAGGCTCTCCAACATACCTCCTAGCAACATACCATTTTTTTTAAATAGTAAAAAAAAATAACTTTGAAATGATATTTTTTATATGGGTTCATGATATTTCAATGTGCCCCTATAAAAAAATCAATTAAAAATAATGGTTTTGTTATTTTAAAAAAATAGGTTAAAAAACTGTCAGTTTTTACCCTTCAAAACTGTCAGTTTTTTTACTTATTTTTTAAAAATATCAAAACATATTATTTTGATCTGAATATTTTTATAGGGGCACATTAAAATATAATGAACCCATATAAAAAATATTAACTCAAAATTATTTTTTTTACTATTTAAAAAAAATAGGTAGGTTTAATGAGGTATGTTTGAGAGCCTAACTCTCTCTCTCTCTCTCTCTCTCTCTCTCTCTCTCTCTCTCTCTCTATATATATATATATATATATATATATATATATATATATATATATATATATAATTATAATTAAAGTGACGCAGAGTAGCTAAACATAGTATATATAGTAGCTACTCTCGAAATCTATGCATAGTTGAGCAGCTACGTGACATATAGAGCAGTGAATAAAGACGCATACGTGATACGTGAATAAAAACCTATTCATAGAGCAGCTAAACATAGTATATAGAGAAGTTCAACATAGTACATAGAGTAGTTGCACTTAGGTTTTTATTCACGTATCAAGTTTTCATACATGATACGTGAATGAGAACAGAGTGTAAAAACACTTGAGAATGTAAAAATTAACTCAATCCACCTTGTACAATGCAATTATAATAAGAATGTTGTAGCAATGGGATATACTTATAGTTACAATGGGATATATCTTCTATCTATCTTCCCAGACCTATAAACTTTACAAAGCTAACACCAATGATTTACACCTAGGTAAGTGGATATAAGAATAATGAGAACCATATCTAAAAAAGAGGCGAGGATATACATTACTAAGCCAAATAAAAATAGTTCAGAGGTTACACTGATAATAACCAAATATGAAGCATAACATTACATTACTAAGCCAATTAAAAATATAATTTTTATAAAACTCCAACGCTATTCTTTCCATCATTCCTGTAAAAAAATAGAAGACGATGCAAACATTGATATAAACAAACATTTCATCCTATCATTCCTCTAAAATAGAAGACAGTGTTCTCCGGTTCTTCATTGCTCTTATGAAAAACATCTGAAATCACCTCGGAAGTTGGCTTGTGTCCCACTGGATTTGCCACCACTTCCTTGCGCTTATGAAGAGGGCCTATAATCACCTATGAAAGCACCTTATCTTGATCCCCGGACCTAAGTTTCTCCACTAAGTATGTCTTCACAGAGTATCCCTTATCCTTATAGTGTCCCTAATTATCCTCACCTTCTTGTAATGTTCGAGTTCCAGTACCAACTCTTGGAACCTTGGACATCCCTGCACTTCCTGCACCAGCAACCTTCCCATATGCAGTCGATAATTTATCAGCTACCGTTACACTATTGTGTGTTCATAACCAGCAGGTAATGCTAACTTAGTAGCATTTCCCTATCGGTTCTTTTCATGATACCTTAGCAGCATTTCCATCTTCGGGCATTTTATCCGATCCAGTGTTCTCTTTTCCTCTATAACCAAGCTTAGAAGTAACCACGTTTTTAGTCGCATCTGCTTTATTGACAATAACATCAATTTCTGATATACATTATCTACCTCACCAAAGCATAACCTATCAAAAAAAATAAGCAAAATATTAAATAGTTTGTAAAAAATTGAGGGGATAAATATATTATTCATGAACGTTGCATACAAAATTTCAGATGAAAGCACCGCGAAACAGAGCATATATTTATAGCAAGATGATGCTAGAGCCCATATCAATATATAGCTAAATATATAATATTAATAACATTACTTCACTATAGCATATGTAAACGGTGAACTTTAGATAAGGTGGGCTTTAAAGAGAGAAATACCCAGCGGGGGTGATGGCATTGCAGATCCAAAGCATGGATAGTCTAAATCTTAAGAAAAACATATAATTTTGATATTCAATCTATCAAATAAACCTAATTGAACTTTTGATCACATTCCTACATAATCAGAAATAGAATATACCTTATAAAATAGGTGAAGTCAAGTTAAGACAGTCTAAGTAAATAGTGTACACCATAGAAACCATAGGGATACATCGTGAAGGTTTACCAAATGCAAGTTGTAAGAAATAAGAAAAATTATTACTAAAAATGGAATGAGAAATAAATTATACCTGAAATCCAAGGCAAAAAGGTTACTTTGGCATTAATCTTCAACACAAATTACTGATTATTCACACTTATCTGACAAACACATTGATTAAAAATCCCAAACTCTGCAAGGTTCTTCTTTTTCCATGGACCTAAGACAATTAAATTAGATTGTGTATCATTTACATGAATATGAAATAGAATAGTTTGGTTAGAAGATCAAAATATAAGTAACCAACCATATATGTCACAGTTCTTCCCATCAGGAAGAAGATAGCGGATAAAGTGTGGAGGTCCATTAGGGAATTCATGTCTCATTTGTTCAAACATCTTGTCCACCCAATTAGGTGGGGGTGCGCATCGGAACTGATTATTCTCCCCAAAGACATTCACTGGGGGATCAACTAACTGCAAAAAAAAAGCATTATAAAGGAATGAGATTATTGTACCAAAATAATCCAACACTCTAAAGCATTTTGGTTCACGTTATTTCGCATAAAGTATTTTGGTTCAGGTTATTTCTCATATTTCACACTACTTCCATGTTGCTCATATTTTCCAAAGCAAATAAAAAAATCAAAAGCGTCTACACATACATGAGTTTGCGATGTAGAACCTACAACACATAGGAATATGCACGGAGATACCTCGAATCCACTCTTGATTCACGAACCAGTGTAAGACACCCCGTGCGTGCCACCTACAAAAGGTAACACGTGCTTAGTAACATATCACACAACTTAACTAAAAAAATAAAAAATAAATAAAAACATTTTTCACAATTGAAATAAATAGAATTGCGAATGTTATTTATCATTAACAAATTAACAAATAGCGGGGTACATAGTTCCATATGAGATTTTTTTTAATGAACACACAAATTAACAAATCTCTCTTATTTCTCGAGCCCATAACTTAACAGACGTAGATCCACAACTTCGCCTCGTAATCTTGATGATGTAAGTGACCTTTATTGACATGGGGTACCCTTTATTTTACCATATCCAGAATAACACCCCTTCCTCTTTGCTACCTACATTCGAAGTGCTCGAGATCGTGAGCGAATCTTCCTAGTACTTAGATGCCTAAAATAATTAAATAAAGTAGAGATGCCTTCATAATCACTTTGATTCTTATCCAAAATCATAGATTGTCATTGATTGAATAAGGAGAGGCTACCTTTCGGATGAATATGGTGGTGAGGGAGGCAGAGTGGAGTAGAGATGGCATCGCGGAGCTCAATATTGTTGAGTTTCCTACTAAATTCCTACAAATCATAAGGTTGTAATTGAATCAACTTTACAACAATAATCTCCACACGTTCAATTAACAACTAGAATTAAAATATCTTTACATACTGACCAAGTTTCACTAAGATGCCCAAGAATAAAAATTTACATCGAAAAAACTACCACTAACACATTGAGTGAAAAAATAAATACTTTCCAAATACCAATATAGTTATAAATATTTAGCTAACAAAACTTAAATTCACAATATGCTTTAGCTAACCAAGTAAAAAGATTATAATGTCCACTTCCACATTGTGTCGAACAGTTCCGGAGATGACATAATGCATGTAATGATCAACTTAGTTAAGCATAAACAATCTAATCAGAAATGTAATTGCCAATACACAATCCAGAATTTAAATTTAAACCAAAAGAAGACTCAAACAACAAAGTTACTGAGGTAGTATTCATCAACAGTTACTAAAATAATGCCCAACAGTTACTATAGTTGCCAAAATAATGCCCAACATTTACTAATATAATGCCCAACAATAGTATTCCCCAACAGTTACTAAAGTTAGTCAAGCAGCAAAGTTACTAAACTTACTAAACTTACCAAAATAATGCCCCAACAGTTACTATAACCAAGGATATGTTACGGATATAGTAGAAACAAACATAATGCAAATGTTGAAAATCAAAACAAAAAAATGAAACAAAAGTAATGAAAATATTGAAACTCTACCTGATTGGATACTGTTTTAGCAAACATTGAAGATCAAAATAAAAAACACCTTGTATAACAATGAGTGGGGAATTTTATCAAACACATTAACCAAGAAAAAATGAAACAAAATAAACAGACCCCAAAGAGACAACAATATACCAAATCTTCAAAAATAATAAGTCAACTAATGAGCTATGACTACTAAAAAAAACATATATACCTTACAATATACCAAATCTTCAGAAGATTACAGTCGATAAGATTCAATATACCAAACGATTATAAACGATGTATAAACGATATAACAACCGAGAAGATTAAATACATGAAACGATAAACGATGTATAAATGATTACAACCGTGTAAAAATGATTACAGGCGAGAAAACCATATATGTTTCAAAAATGCGTGTACCTAACAATACATTATATAACAACCATGTATAAATTATTATAGGCGAGAAGATTCAATAGGTCTAGGTTTCAAAAAAAACCAAAAGGGTTTAATACAAATGATTAAAAATTGATTGCAGATGATAAAATGATTACAAAATGATCACAAAACAGTAGTATAAGTGAAAAAAATATGTTGAAACACTTCAGTGGTGCTCTAGTTAACAACAAAAAATGAAGTATTAGGGTATGTAGGGATAAGGACTGAAACTTAAGAGTATATAAGTATCCTCCATATGATTAAAAAATACCACATCCAACATTCAAAACTGCCCTCAAGCCCCACACCACAATCTGAAACCATAGCATACAAATGTGATATTCAATCCCTAATATCTATAACCTCTCTGCAAACTATACAAATTTACTTACATCAAACAATAAAACAACATCAAATAAAATCGAGAGAGATAGTCTACTATACTTGAACAATCGAACTAAAAAATGTGAGATCTACAAAATAAACAAAAAATGATAAAAAAATGAACCCTGAAAATGCAAAAAGCTCTAAAACTTAGGGTTTACAAAATGGATACCTAAACAATTGAACCAAAATATGTCAGATCTATAAATAAAACAATAAATGAACAAACAATGAACCCAAAAAATGCAAAAAATCTAAAACTTAGGGTTTACAAAATGGATACTTGAACAATCGAACCAAAAAATTGGTTTTCATGTACAAAATCAAAAGATATAAAATCGTATGAATCGTATTTCAAAAGAGACATTACCTTGGTTGAAATCGCACAACCGAGAGAGAGAGAAACAGAGAGAGGGAGTGTGGGAGTGAAGTGATGGAAAGTGACGGCTAGGTTTGGAAGATTATGTAAAGGGAGATATTGAGTGCAAATACTATTCTACCCTTGTGACATCATCTTTTGATATTATGACATACATAAGTTTTGTACTTTATTTTATATATATATTTTTTCTTTTTATAATTTTTGCCTATTTTTCTATAGATTTTACACTTTAAATTACCTCATTCTTTAAAAAAAGCATTTTACATCTCTAAAGATTGGACCTGTCTAAATAGCTCTTCAGTTTATTTACCATCACTATTATGCTTTATTAATTCATGTGATTCATATATTAACACTTTATGCACAACATGAATTATAGTTTTGTAATTTTTAACAACTAAATGACGCGATAAATTTAAAGATGCATAGGTATATTTACCATGTGAGCTTTGTATTCTCTTTTCTATTCTAAATGATATATACACTTATTCGTCATTCGTTTGAATTTTTTTTAAGACGTTAGTAATCTCAATATATTTGTTTTAATTGTTGACTAAAGAATGGTAAAATGATCTTTTACAAAAAAAAACTTAAAACATTATGTTTTAACCTAACTTTTGATCAAAGACAATTCATTTCATCATTTAATTTTTTCAACAACATCTTGAGAATTGAATAAAAAGAAAGGCAAAGTGAAATAAGGAAAGAATGAAAGTAAAGAAAGAGAAAAAATAGAGAAAATAAAAAAAAATGGAAATTAAGGAATTTAAAAGGAGCAAAGAATTTCGAAGAAAATAAAAGATCAAAAAATAAGTAACTCTTCAAAGTTCACACTTTATTTTAAAATACAAAATCATCTTAAGTTGTTGACCGTTATCATTCATTCATATATTTTTTATCCTAAAAAGTCCTTAAAATATCACAAAGAATAACATGATTTTACATATTTAAAAGATTACATTTTCACATTCTTTAAAAAATAATATTCGTTCATGAGATTACGTTTTATCATTTTATATAAACGTTTCTCATCATTGGTATGTTCAAGGGTCTATTTATAATTACATTTACTATTTATGCCTACATGTCGCGAGTGACTTACATCAATTCAGAGTGTCTTAACTTTTACAGTGTAATCATCGATTTGAATTTAACTAGTGTGTTCCATTATAAGCATCAAGTCATTAAAAGCTATCATAAAATTTGACTTGTAAATTTTGGGACGAACACCACACACTCAATCAATACATATAAATCTCATGAATTGCTTTAACATAATGGTTATAATAAATAAACTATTGGAGAAATCTACTATTCATTACTATTTACTCGTTAAAACTCAAGATTGTGCATGATCATTTTTATTAGAAAATGGGTAACTATTTTGAGAAAAATGTGATGTTTGTGGGTATCGTCACTCTAAACTCTCATGAGACAAAACTCATTCACTAGGGAAACCTGAGGGTTTAACGAATTGTTGCATAAGCTAAGTGCAACTATGCATCTCATGAAAGTGGATATTTATTTTTTATAATGCTTGAATAAAATTGCAAATTGGACACAAACAAATCGTTTACTACATTGCAAGAGACTAACAACACGCTAGTTAAGGGGTATGTTCGTGTCAAATATTGTATTTTATTGCCCTTTTTAATGTAAAATTGTAATCCCTACTCATTAAAACTCATGTTTCGTACTCATTTACTATATAACCTTAAATAAACTTAGTTAATCTCTTGCAGAAGGTTTATTTGAGTATTTATAAGGTTTGGAAGCTAATGTTTAAGTTTGGATGCGCTCGGAGCAAGAAAAATTCATATACACACTTTTAAGGAAAATGATTATTTTAAATGACCACATTCAGACTCGGACTTTTCACAGAAGTTGCCTGCCATGAAATAAGGAACGTCTGGTTTAAACCATGTATAAATCTGCCTTCAAAACGAAGAAGTTATGATTGTTTAAAATTTTGACCCGAAAAAATGTCAGAAGTCAAAGCTATGGGTCAACTCCAAAGTCAATCCTCATGACCTATACACTGCTAAAATATTATCAGCATTGAAATGAAGGTCGAGTTGTTTCTTGTGGTGTGCGAATCCGAGGTCGTATGAAGAAGTTACAAGTTTTTTGGACTTTTTGGAATATTTGAAATGTAGTTCAAAGTAAGGGTTAAATATTAATTTTGTAATTTATTTTTTAAAGGGCTATTTGGTACATTGGTGATGAGAGGGAAAGATAAAGGGGGAGACTCGGGTTCAAGTCTCCACACCTTCTTCTTTTTTAAGGAAAAACCAAGAAAGAAAAGAATGAATGAAAAAGGGAAATAAAATAGAAAAAAATAAGGAGAGGTCGCGCCATGCGAGCCTTTTCACCACGCGCTATGCGCGCTGCTGCTCATGCGCGTACTCCCCTTGGAAGATGATCCCTTTTTATTTCCTATACTTTCTCGCTCAAACTTTTCTTTCTTTATTTCCGTCTCATTTATTCATTATTTTTCCTTTTCTTTTGCAAAAAGAACCCAAATTCCCCCCCCCCCCCCCCCCCCCAACATTCCCATCAACCGCCCCATGCCCGCATTAATTAACACTTTCACAATAAACCACCTGACACACATAATTAATTAAATAAATAAATATATAAGTCTTTATTAAAAAGAGGGATTTTTCTTTCATAAATTAAGGAGACTTTCACTCCTCCTTTCTCATCATCAGCCAACCAATTTAAGATTCAATATTTCCATACCAACCCATCCTAATTAGCCCTTTAGTCCCTTGAATAGATGAAAATTAAATTATCAGAATGCTCCTTAAGAAAAATTTAGGACAACTTACACTTTCCTATATCAATAGAGCCTCAAATTTCACTCACAATTAAATAAAATGACTTATATTTTGACGAAACATCATAAACCAATCCATTAGGTTTGAATAAATTGCTCATAAGCCCCTAAACTTTCATAAAATGACTTAAAAGCCTTAAAACCTATAAAAAAACTATCCAAGGACCCAAACTAAAATATAAACTTAGTTACTCTCCCCCTAATGACATGTCACTAGGTGGACTGCCAGCATAGGTTGTACCATGTGGGTACCCATGGTACTCATTTACCATACACATAAACCTTAGTAAAACTTGTGCCATTTCATCTCGATATCCACCTCCAAAACCACCAATCAACTCCACCCTACGAACCCTATAAATACCTTCCCTCACCTAAGTAAAAATTCATCAGAGCTAAGAACTTTCTCTAATACAAAAATTTGAGAGTTTTTACATTTCTATTATTTTATGCATGATTGTTGTTTCTTCAATTTGATTATGTTTCTGGATGTATATAGAATGAATTTATGTGTTTACATGTGATACTTAACATGTGTATGCACCGAAATAGGTAAAAAACTAGAAAACTCCATTAAAGCATAAGCTCGAATGGTGGATTCAACTTCCCTCTACTTTAAACTAGTTTCAAAGTGAGGTAAGTTGATCTTAGGTTCTCAGAAACCTAGGTGCAAGGTTTAATTGAACCAAGAACATGTTTTAATGCCTAAAATCAGAGCTTGAATTTTTCGTGCCTAGAATTTTCAAATAACATATTCAAGAGTTTTGCTTGACCAAAATCCCTCAATCCAGGCTTGTTTTACTACATTTTCAACATAGAACAAAATCATTATAATTTTGGAACAATAATCATAGCTTTTATTCACTTATATTTAGTCAAAATTTTGACATTCTTATAGAAACTCAATAGATTAATTATCCACCAAAATTCTTAAAACCAATATGGATGGATTCCTCTAAAAAAATATTCAACTTTCATTCGAGAACCAACTCAAACAGATTTCTTAAACATCTCAAATTTAAGGCCAAAGTTTCAAAATCCTAAAGTCAAACGGTGGAAGGTTAAAGATCAGTGGGTTACACGCGCGCGAGGGCACGTCTTCAATTACAAAAATCTATTTTTTTTTCAAAAATTTATTTTTTTAATTTTGAACAAAATGGTATATTACCTCACCTTGTTTGGATCCCATAAAAGTATTTTCTCGAGAAAACCAGTTTTAAAATTAAAAATTATGCTTTAATTTTATAGATAACCCCTTGACCAAATTTCTAAGTGTCTCAAACCACCCCCAAACTTTTTCAACAAATTCTTTAGTTCAAATAAGTCTATTTTGTCTCTTGTCCTTGTATCCAAATTCGACAAGAAATAAAAATAAAAATTATTATTTAACTTATAAAAATTATACATTATACCCTTTAAGTTATTTTTACAATGAAACTTCATACAAGTTAGTATCCTACTACATCATATAAGCATTCTTTTAGCCCTATATGACCTACTTACACTCTCTATAATTTCAGACTATTCAGTCAACGCGAGTGAATTACATTCACAAACCTTGAATTCAAAAATTCAAAATAGGTGATTTTAAATTCAGTATTAATCAAATTGAGATTACATCTTTCATAATTACTGATTGTTATATCACTCTCTAATAATGTTGAACTCATATTTCACATACGAACTCATTTGTGCAGTTCATGTTTATTCCGTATATTGATTCTCTCGATATTTCAATTATCCCTAAACCCGATAAACTGTTACAGCTTATGACTTCATTAAAAGCCACTAAACTCTTTTGTTTACCATTAATTGTGGTTTATTCCTGTAACCAACTATAATGATTTCATATTACCCTACAATTTATGACCCTTGTCAGTGAAACCCCTTATGGCATACCTTATGATTCAGGGATTAGACCCCGGTATACCATGACTATTTTAACTCGCCTATAAGACTCAGATGTTGAGTGCCTTTATTTTCTGCATACGTATGAGTGCCACTCTAGATAAGTGTGTTAAGCCTTTATTATGATTATTATTTCCCCAACAGTTTTGGGATTGCCTGTTATAGTATATATTATTCTTTGGATGATATTGTAGTGGTATGTCTACGCAACTAAAGCCTATATAATCGATAATGTATGGGTTATCTTGTTATGGTCTGAACCCTTATCTTATTAAACTCCACCATATTATTCAATTACATATTATTAAATGCTAGTATACCCCTAACAATTCTATGATATTTCAGTTTGCCTCCCGCTTTTCTCTTTAACAATACATTTTTTTCACATAACTTGTATAGAAATAAAAATTATCTACTCAGTATGTGTGCTTAATTTCTTTCCTTATAGATGGAAATTGGACTCGAAGAAGATGAAATACCTCCCATATGTCTCGACTTTTATTCTATATTACCTCGAAAAATCTTTTCGCTTACATGCATATGGGTGGTAGCAGCTAAGGATGGTAGTCCCCGCTGGAATATCTACACCGTGATTTATCACCTCTTATGATTCTCGAATGTTTTCTACCAGTTTTACCTAATATGTGGAATGTAAAAATTATTATGTGCTTCCGTTTATTTTAGACTCAGCTATGTAATAAGATGTTAGGCATCTCCCTGATAAAAATCGTTTAATTTCCGTTGCCTTTAATTTATTTATTGTAATTAGTATCCTTTTTACTTACTATTAAAAACATAAAATTCAAGGACGGGAAAACATGGTATCAAAGCATCACATTATTTTATGCCTACACGATACCAAATACAAGAATCTTTCGTCTACGATTTATATGATTATTCCTATAAATATTCCCTTTATCACATTTGGTTAATCATACTATTCTACAGTAATGAATATTTAGGATGATATTCATGATTCGACTAACGAAAGGTTTGAACGAGTAATTAAAGAATTCGGGTACGCAAAGATTTATCAACACATAAGGAGCATTAATCATGACTAGGCAACTGCTACTCTTGAGATAAAAAATAGTTTGTTTATTGGTCACGTTATGCTCAAATAACCCGACACACCAAGAGATTCTGCAAAGATCCTGACACTTTTCAATAAGAAATACATTTTGAATGGGATGGCTTACCACCTAATGAAGTTATAATTACTCCCCTCACTTACCAATTGACTATGGTTCTCTTTGTCCTACTGCTACTATTTTTAACCCCCATGAATACTAGTTCATCCCTTGATGATTCAGATCCCTCTGAAGATGACCCAAATCCCGAGTTTGATCGAACGGTTCACCAAATGGATAAACGTTATCATTGGAATATGGATGTAAATAAATAAGAACTACAGGTGTGCGGGTGCAAGTAGACGAAACCCATATTCCCAAATGACTGTACTGGTTTAAAACTAATAGTTTTTTGCATTAGTAAACATTATTTTGTTGTGAAATAGGTTTAATAGCTTGGTAATCTTCTTTATGTCTTGTCAGTGTAATACTATGCAACCCAATATAATACATTAACAACTATGTTACTATATCTCTACTTGTAATTTATTTTTTAATACATTATTTATATATGATGGTTTATAATCGAGCAACTACCATGGGAACTTAGGAGGAACGATTTATTCCACAAATGCCTAATCCAACTACCAACAATGAAGGAATTTTACGTTGTCTACAAGAATTAACCCTATTAACCCAACGATAGAAAAATATGCATCCACCCCTTGTTAACAATCATCAATTAGAAGAAACTCGAAGAATAAACTCCCTTAAGAAATTTCTTAGACAAAAACCCCCACCATTATTTGGGAAGCCCGAAGATATTGAAGTAGAAAAATGGATCCTTCGGACACTTAAGGCACTTAACGGGGTAGGCATTAACCCTAAACTTAGGGTAAGATTGGCTTCATACCTATTCGAAGGAGAAATATATTTTCGATGGCAGTCTATTTTACGTTCCCAAAACGTAAATAAACTAACATGGGAGTAGTTTGGAAATATCTTCTACAACAAGTACTTTTTCGAATCTGTAAGAGATCAAATGGCCATAGATTTCATAAGCCTACAACAACAATAATTGATTGTGGCCCAATACGATGCTAGGTTCACTGAATTATCCCAATATGCTCAAGAATACATGAATTACGAACCCAATAAGTGCGAGAATTTTTAATGAGGTTTACAAGAGAATATTAAATCCTCCATCATTCCTTTATAAGTTCGAGAATTTAATCTTATGATTGAAATAGCCTCCCTTGTAGAGAAAAAAACCCACCTCTATTAACACAACCCGAACCTCTACTCTTTCTCGAAATACCTATGTCATTAGGAACCAGCCAAATCAGGGAGATCATCCTTATAACAAGCCCAAGTATGTCCGAGTGTTCAGTCAGATTCACCACAATCATGGTAGACCTTTGATGCATTGTCATGCATGCAACCAGGTAGGACATCTTAGATCAAAATGCCCTATTCTACACATGCTCCTCCTTATACCACCCCTAACTATATCAAATATCCTACCAAGAATCCAACCAACAATTCTAACCCTTTACCATAATAAAATCTCCGTGAAAGAAAGAAAAACCACTCAATAGGAACGAAGGTCATAATTTCTCCTTTCTCCCACTAAAAAATCCAAAGTACCATAGTGTGGTCGAAGGTAATGTTCCTTTTTATAATATTTCCACACATATATTGTTTGATTCTATATCTACCCATTCTTTCATTAGTCGTTCATGTCTGACTTGTCTACAATTATCCTCTACTCCATTATTTCACCTTTTTACTATAGGAATGCCAACAGGAAAAATGGTCGTTACTGATAGAATTTGTAAACGTCACACTTTACATTTTGGAACCAGGACATTAATCGTATATCTAATAGTCCTCGATTTAACGAAGTTTGACTTAAAAATAGGAATGGACGTATTATCCCCGAGATTTTCTCACATTGACTGTCATGTAAAGATGGTACATTCAAACCATCCCATCAAACTTCATTTCATTTCCAACGATAAAATACCCACCAACCTCTACTTTTCATCAGTGAAAAAGAAACCGCATGCCTTTCTAATATCTTGACCACTTACAAAGATGTGTCGTTTAAAGATTTACCCAGAATACCCCCACCTCGAGAAATTGATTTTTTTATCAATCTATTGCCAAATACCTTTTCTTATCTCAATACACCCCTATCGCATAGCTCATCTATAATTACAAGAACTTCGAACACAACTAAACAACCTACTTAGATAAGGATTTATATGACCGAGTACATAATCTTAAGGAGCTCCAGTTTTATTTGTACGAAAGAAAGATGGATCTTTTTAATTATGTATCGATTACCAAAAATTAAACCAAGTGACCATCAAGAACAAATATCCCTTTCCCAGAATAAGTTAATTGTTTGACCAGTTACAAGGGTCAAAGATATTTTCAAAGACTGATTTAAGATATGGATACCACCAACTTTGAGTTAAGGAAGAATATATACCCAAAAATGCTTTTCGGACAAGTTATGACCATTTTAAATTTTTAGTCATGTCTTTTGGATTAACTATTGCCCCCGCCCGCCGCTTTTATGAATTAAATGCATAGAATATTTCCCACTTTCCTAGATTAGTTTGTGATCATTTTTATATATAACATATTAATTTATTCCTATACAAAGACAAAACACGAGAAGAACCTATGTATAGTGATGGAAACCCTTCATAAACATCAGTTATACGCAAAACAGAGTAAATACGATTTCCTCATGAAAGAGGTAAAGTTCATGGACATGTTGTCAGTGAAGTAGGTATACAAGTGGACACATCCAAAACTACAGCAATAATTTAATGTCCTCAACCTACTACCATTATAGAATAACGTAACTTTCTAGGACTTACCGAATATATTTGACACTTTGTGGAAGGATTTTCCTGAATTTCCCTGCCATTAATGAAGTTGACTCGAAAGGACATTTGATTTATATGGACCTTCAAATGCGAAGAAGTCTTTTTTACCTTGAAGGAAAAATTAGCCACTGCCCCCTTCCTAACCATTCCTTCCTGTAACAACAGTTTCGATGTTTACACTGACGCTTCATTACAAGGACTCAGTTATGTATTGATGCAACATGGGAAACTAATCGAGTACGGATCATGACAATTGTAAATTCATGAGTGTAACTGTCCAGTACATGACTTGAAATTAGCAACAATAGTCTTTGACTTGAAATTTGGAGATGTTATCTCTAAAGAGAAGAATTTCATGTATTTACTAATCAGAAGAGTCCTAAGTACATCTTCACGCAAAAGGATCTCAACCTTCGATAAAAACGGTAGATAGAATTTTTAGGGGATTATAAATTCAACTCACATTACCATCCCAAAAAAGATAATGTAGTCGTTGATGCCTTAAGCCTCAAAGTCCAGGGAAACCTCCATGGTATGCTAGTATTCTTCGAAACCATTGGAGATTATAATCTACTATTTTACGAAACAATTTTGCTCTTCCAATTCTACACAAAAGAATCATTGATCTTCAAAACCAAGATGAAGTTTGCATTCCTAGAAGAAAAAACTTATAAACAGCCTTCCCAAAAAAGATTAGACTTTGGACCCCTAACATGGATAAAAATTTAGAAATCGAGTATGTGTTCCCTTCATAGCCTCACTACGAGAAGAAATCCTGGAGGAAGCTCACCGTTATAAATTCATGATTCACCCTAGAATCACTCATATGTCTTAAACCCTCAAGAAACATTATTGGTGGCCTGGTATGAAGAAAGATATTGTACATGGTGTGCTCTAACTAAAGCTTATGATTCAAGTGCAAATCTATCGCAACAAGTAATATCCGGTAAGTACGGAATCGTGATCCACAGGGATTGAACACTCCTAAGAGAACAGGATTAGGTTAAAGGGATTCTCTAAACGTCACAAAAGTGTAAAAGATGATTTAATAGTTTGAAAAAGTGATTGAGGGTAATCTATAAATTAACATGCTATTTGATGAACAGTTAATCAGTTAATAACTACGAAACTATGAAAAGAACTAAGATAAGCTTGAGTTCAAGATATTAAAGGGATCGAGGATCATTCTCCCACCTCGGATTCACAAAGAAGGGGATTATAGGGCTTGGTTGAAATTAATTCTAATCGAGCATAACTAATTAAGTCCGAACATCAACCATTTAGAGA
Organism: Sambucus nigra; assembly: GCA_949130495.1. Lineage (NCBI taxonomy): Eukaryota > Viridiplantae > Streptophyta > Magnoliopsida > Dipsacales > Adoxaceae > Sambucus > Sambucus nigra. The sequence continues at coordinate 313,914,414 of OX422215.1, read as the reverse complement.
CTAAACTCAACAATGGAGGATTAGGGGTTAGTTAGTTATTGCTAGATGGGTTGGGTTTGTAGTAAAGCTTCAAACACTAACCCTTGCATGACAAGAGAAGTTAAGAAACTATGATACTCCAATACCAACACATGAAGTTCCATTAGAACAATTATAAACCAAACCCTAAATATGAAGTTCAAGCATCCAAGGTGAGATTATGATCCCCAATCATAAGTCTAGCTACTCATAATTGAAACTAAACTACACATTCTAGTTAACAACATAAATAAGTTAGTTATCTAGTTTAAACGCAAACCAATATAAGAGATGGAGTTAAATGCAAATTAAAGTTAGTAGAATAAGTAGAGAAGAAGTAAATGAACCTTTCTTGCATTAATAATCACAATTCAACTAGTAATCAAAGCTTTACAAGTGGGTAAAAACCATAAATGAACTTGACCTAGGAAAGAGAAGAGAGTGTTTTGTATATAACCAAATATCTAACAAAAGTAATCTATCTATACAAAGGAGGAAAAACAAGAGATATATCCCAAAAATCCAACTAAAATGGCAAACTAGTAATAAGAAGAAAGCTGGAAATGCAGGGCCGAATCGATTCGGTGCCAAATTCGAATCGATTCGGAAGTGTAGAGATATTTCCCTGTCTGAAACCGAATCGATTCGGCTGAATTGCGAATTGATTCGGGCCTGCTTAAAAAGGAAAGTTGCACTACTTTGGCATTATTTCTCCTATGTTTCACCGAAACTTCCGTAACTTCTTCTTTCGAGATCGGATTCAAGCACCGTCGGAGGCCACGCGAAGATAAAAATAAGGTCTACAACTTTCGTGATGAAAATCGGGATCAAAACCCAAGTGCTTAAATTACCAAAATGCCCCCGACTATGCAAGTGTCTACGGAACTTCTCCGGATCAAAACCAAACTTCCCAATATACATTCCCGAGACCTATAAAAGCTCAATAAAGACACATACAAATTATATATGATGAATTCAGGGGTTAGTCAATAAATGAGCATAAGAACCGGAAAATACATGCACGGGAATGCTAGAATGTACAAATTAACGGGGTATAAAATACAATAACAGTGACGAATCACACCCCCTAACTTATACATTACTAGTCCCGAGCAATGAAGTATGAAGAAACAAGGGCCATGAACGTAACCAAAATAGAAGAAATATGTACATTGAAGAAAAATGTCACTTTCGCGGGCGAACGATTGTATTTAGCATATGCAATAAGCCGTTTAAACCCCTAGGCGGCCCTAGGGGACGAGTGAGGTCTCGAGAGGGTTTCCAGGGATGACACCCACAAATATCAAATCAACTCATACTATGATATGGAAAAAACCAATGCGTAGCTCAACAAATATCTAAGAAGCACAATTTATTAACAAAGTGAACAAAGCTCACACAAAAGACGATAATTATCGGCATTAAACAAATAACTTCAATAAAAATAGAAACCATGGAAATGCGAAATAAGCGGACACATGTGGTAATTTAGATTTGGCAAAACTTTCACAATACATAAAAATGCTAAGGCATGCATACTCAAGTTCTCTCCAGTTGTTACACTCAACAAATGAAACACTCAGAAATGGGATGTAACACACTCAGGACATGCGGGCATAAAGAGTAATTCTAAAGGGAATCTAGGCCACGCACATGTCATCAACGAAGAACGCAATATAAAAGTGAAAAATACAATCTCATGAAAGGATACCGCATATTAACCAAGAGAAAAGCATTTAAACAGATTATCGCCAATGTTCGACCTTTGAATCACATCACCCTAGGATCAAATATGACTTTATTGGGTTGTAATGTAGGCTAGGATAGGGTACGAAATGGAGGAATGTATATACGGGCTCAAAGTGTTCGGGATGAAAACTCGAAATAATGGAAAAATGCGGGCAATATCAAAATTGAAAAACAAGTTCCAAAAAGGCATTAGATATATCATCGGGGAGAGTAATCAAAGCTTATTGAACTATATACACAATATTTACAAACTTTCTCTTTTTTTCTATTCTTCTTTTTCTCACTTTTTCTTTTGTTTTCTTTTGCTCTTTTTTTTTTGCTTTCTCTTTTGTTTTTCACTACTTTCTTTCTTTCCTTACTCTCACATGCTCAAATTGCAACCACACTATACAACATCATTCAATCCCAAGAAACATTCCAAACAAAGGTATGTAAGGTAATATATATGGTGTATAACTCCAATTTGGAGTTGGTTATGGAATTTTGGGTAATGAAATGAAAGGCTAATATTTAGGCTCAAAGGGGTTAACTAAGAAAAACATAAGGTGAGGTCAAGGCTAATATGGGTAATATAACAAAGAGGGCCTATAATCCTTTCCTAAAGTTTCATGTGATTCGCGGGACTAAACACCATTGAAAATCATGCACAAGTGTTAAATTAATTAATATGCAATCAAATGAAAATAAAATAAGATTGACAACGATTTCATTGACAAGAAAGAGATAGATAGGATGTATACGCTCACAAATGACGATAAGTCTCAATTTTCACTTTTGTAAGAGTATAGCATGCTCCTTAAAATAACGAATTTGAAACGCTTTAAACCAAATCATAATTAATTATTTGTGTATATGCTCAAAGCTTCACAGTTTAATTTTATGAGGCTATTCACAATGCAAACAATAACGGGCTATAGGCTAATAAATCAATGACTCAAAGCATGCTTCATAGCTATACAATAGGATATGCCAATCATATAAGTAATCATAGTAGATATGAGAGAAAAAGAATTTTTTTTTTAATTTTTTTTTTATTATTATTATTATTATTATTTTTTATTAATAAATAAATAAATAAATAAATACTAACATGATAACCGGTATCAAAAATGTAATCCATACCCCCTAACTTGAATGAAACATTGTCCCCAATGTTAGTATGGATAAAAAGGGAAAAGGGGTTAGAAAATAGTCACCCCATAAGGAGTAACTCGAGAAACGCGCAACGGCATGCCTGTTATATGTTAGTACCAAAAAACAGCAATATATACAAAAGAGATATATACAAGAACAAATATGAAAATAAAAATGAGTAATTTCATTAATAATCACAAGTTGTGTACATGGGGCACAAAAAGCAAAATTAGAAAATACACTACATGTACTCTCTCTTCCCCACACCAATACACAACTAAAATGTTACAAACTAAAAATCAAAATAAAGAACCACAAAAGTCAGCAGCAGAGAAAACGGGATGGCAGCGCCCTACATATGGTCCGGATGGTAGCTCGAGGACTCGGGCGCGGTGGGGTCACGAGGGGCATAGGGATCATAAAGGTAAGGAGGCACAACAGCCTCGCCCCCACGAATATGAGCAAACAAATCCATTTGTTCCCGGGCAATCATGGAAGTATCTCGCTAATAGTCAGTCCGGAACGATGCGAAGTTCGTCATATAGGTGACCCCAAACTCGGTGAAATCAGCCTGCAACGATGCGAAGTTCATCATATAAGTTCCCCAAAACTCGGTAAAATCAGCCTGCAACGATGCGAAGTTCGTCATATAAGTGCCCCGAAACTCGATAAAATCAGCCTGCAACTCATCCATTCGCACCCTAAGATATGTAATGGGGTCGACAGTAGATGGGGCAGGAGGTCGGACTAGATAAGACACTTTCGGAATATCCGGCATAGGAGCATCAGGGGCATCAGAAGCATCCAACATATGCTCGTTCCTCCTCTCCCAATAATCCTTTCCCAGACTCTTCTCAATGGCCTTTTCGCCAAGCATCTTGGGGAGGTGAGGAATGTTATCCGTTCCCGCCGCCTCGCACTTAACGTCTCTACAAATTCGGGAAACTAGTCGCGCGTACGGGAGGGTAGTGGTACCTTTATCACAGTAAGCGGCCTTCAGCCTCCGCTGAAGTACTAAGGCGGGAAGGTTGACTATGGAATTGGCGTCTAAAAGATGGTAAAGGAAGTGGGCCTAGGCGGAGCGAAGAACATCCTTGGTTTGGGTAGGCGTGATGGAATTAACAGGAACAAGGTGGATAATACGGTGGTTATCGGGCATAAGAGAGGTGGGGAATGTTTCCCCAGCCCAAACATTCCCTGGCGCCAGATGCGCAATTAGGGTCTCATTCGACAGCTTCCCCTCGTCGGAGCAAGGGTAATATAAATCCTCGGGGTTATCAGCCCCAGTCAGATGCAAAGCCAAGAGAGGCTTTGAAACAGGAATTCGCTTACCCCGCATGTAAGCCTCAAATTTCCATCCCCAGATGGGACGAGAGACGCATAGAACCGATGAACATGCTCTTCATTGACATCACTCCCCTTTGCAGGGTTGGCTTCCCAATTAAACTTCTGAAAATACCGACGAACAGAGGCGGGGAAATCCTCAAGGTGCACAGGACTCTCAATAGCTATTGGGCGACCTGAAGGAAAATTAGCCCAGAAGTAGTCCCTATCCTGCTTTGAGCGAAAGGATTCGAAACCTCCCCGACCCAAAATTGCATTGGATGTGGGCTTGGAGATCGAAGGAATCTACAAAACATTAATTCAATACACACGCCATAAGTGCGATGCATAAAATCAAAGTAATCGTGAAATTTGGGGAAACTAGGTTCGAAGGGTGCGCGTTGGGAAAAATTGGTCGAGTAGACATAACCGACGCACACCTCGCTCAATCAAGGATAATTCAACAAGAATGTGCGATAAAAGGTGCGAAGATAAAGCTTTAGCGCACAAAATCTTCACAGAGGCATTTTATCGAACATATAGTGTGCAATGTATGGAAAGTAGGGTGACAATGATATTTTGAATGTGAAACAACCCCAATAAATACAACTTAATCATCAAAGCAACATAAATAAGTTGTATTTGTTGGATTCATATCATAAACAATGAGAAAATATGAGTTTCATGCAGAAAATGTGGATTTTTACAAGAATCCATTTAACCCTACTTTAATACCAAGAACACTAAATAAGATTTGAAATCAATTTAAGAGGTTTGAATTAGTAACCTTAGATGAGGATGCCATGGATGAGGAAGCCATGAGGGTGAAGATGAATGGAAGAAGGGAAATGATATAGGATAGGTGGAGTTCGACGGTTAAGGGAGAAGAGAAAATGAGAAGTGGAATTGAAACAAATGAGGGAATTTTAAGTGACCTGGTGAACCGAATCGATTTGGTAGTTAAACCGAATCGATTCGCTAGTCTCGAATTCCACACTGTCTAAGGGAGAATCGATTCGGTAGGGCCGAATCGATTCGGATGAAGAGACCTGACACTTTGGATTTATCGAATCGATTCGGTATTAATACGAATCGATTCGGAAACTCTTAATTGGATACTGGGAAGGGTCGAATCGATTCGATGATTAACCGAATCGATTCGGAAGCTGAGTTCTAACTTGCTGCTTTGCTGATTTCCTAAATCTCATGAAATTTAATCATTGGACCACCTTCAACTGGATTTCATGGACCAATATGATATATCTAATGTATATAACTGGTCCGGAACCAAAAAAATGCAACCCCACACGTACCGGGGGATGCTCGGCACCAAAATTGAGAATTTACCGAACCTAATCAACCCTCCTAACGGGGATGCTGTGTACGATGTCCGGTTGTAAATCCGCAGATATTATTAGGACGTAATTTACTATATGAACACCTATTCTTCCCATTCTTTTGACTTCGTTCCAACTAAAGTTCACACACTTAACAATTATATCGGGTTCTAGATCAGAAGATATGATACCTATCAAAAATGGACCACCCTGACCGTTTGACCCGTGTTTGGTTTTAGAAATCGGATTAATATTTGAAAGAGGGGGCCATGGGTTATTAAAGTGACGGATCGGTGGGTCGGTGCACAAATCGATAGAAACATCATCTACCCTATTTTCCTCCGAGCAACTATCCCTACACGGGATTAATGACTCTATATAAATGTCAATTTCGAATATGATAAAGTCGTTAATTGGAGTGAAATCAAAATTGCCTAATTTATCCCCGATTTCATGGTTTTCCCCTACGCCAACCTCTCCTAGCATGTCAAAACACACATCTAACACACACCATCCAATTTCCTCTCTCGCAATTTGATCGTCATCCACACATACCACTCCAACAAAGCTCACTTCCTTAACACACTCATCCTCATCACTCGAGAGGTGCGACACATTGAAAATATTGACATCTAATGTCATATTTCCGAAAGACAAGTTCAACTCACCATTCCTACAATTTATCGAAGCACTCGCGGTCGCGAGGAATGGTCATCCTAAGATGACGGGAGGTTGATTGTTGGGGTTTAAAACTGGATGGGTATCAAGAACGATAAAGTCGACCGAGAACACAAAGGTGTCTATCTGGACGAGGATATATTCCAAGATGCCTCGTTGAATTTTGGTGGAGCCGTCGGCCAATTGAATTATAGTTTTGGTCGGACTAAGCTCTCCTAGGCCCAATTGAAGATAAATCGAATACGGTAAAAGTTTCACACTAGCTCCTAGATCAAGAAGACCGCGATTAATGGAGAAGTTTCCAATCACACATGAAACAGTTGGACACCCTGTGTCCTTAAATTTTGGAATCGTGTTGTGTTGGAAAATGGAACTAACCTGTTCAGTCAACTCCACCTTTTTTCGAGAAACATGATTTCTCTTAAAGGTGCACAAATCTTTTAAAAACTTGCCGTAGGAAGGGATTTTCTTAATCGCATCAAGGAGAGGGAGATTGATTTTTACTTGGTTGAATGTCTCCATGATCTCTTGATCTTTGTTGGGTTTAACTATGGGAAGAAGCCTTTGAGGGTAGGGTGCGGGAAATGGACAAGGGACTGAAGTTTTCGGCTACTTGGTTAGCGACTTATCTCTTCTCTTTTAGGAGTCACCTCACTCTCTCGGGGAGTTATTGTGATATCGTCGGATTCTTTCGGGGAAGGTGGAATTGGATTTTTAATCACCTTCCCACTTTTAAGAGTGATGATGGAATTAGCTTGTTCCATAGACCTATATTGAGCGGAAGAGGGAGTAGAAACATCGGAATTCACACTATTTTGCCCAATGGGCCCTTGAGGTTGTGACAGGAACTTTCCCTTTTCTTGAACACTCAAAGTTGCAGCCAATATGGAAATTTCTTTTTCAAGCCTAGCATTTGTGGCTTGTTGAGAAGTCACAAAAGATTGAAAAATTTCTTCCAGACTTCTCTTGTTCAGGTGCACGTAGACAGGTATAACTGGTGGAGGTGGTCCCAGAAGGGGACCTTACATTACAACTTGAGGAGGAGGATGTTGGTTGTACGGTTGTTGGTAATTCTGAGGCGGAGGAGGACGAGATTGTTGATAATTATAACCGAGTTGGTTAACCCACGATAGATTAAACCCTTGGTCGGGAACGTTTTGGGATCTTCTAAAAACTCCCATAGCGTTCACTTGGTCATGGAGGATCACTTTGTAATCCGGAATAGTGGGACACTCTTTGGTTGAATGAGCATTAGTGTCGCAAATGGCACACAACTCCTCAATTACGGATTGAATTTAAACAAAGGGATCTCGACCCTTTGAGCCGAACTCCTCAACTTTTTTAGATAGTTTATCTAATCTCATTTTCATCTCAACCTCATCAGTGAGGTGATACAAACCAGGGTTAGAAGAGGATGGAATCGAAGGTCGCGAATTGGTTTTATTCGGATCCGAGGTATCCCATGCTTGAGTGGTCTCGGCACAATATTTGAAATGTGCCCACGGATCATCGGGATCTAAACCAAAGAACTCACCGGAGAACATTGTATCCACCATTTGTTTCGCATTAAGTGTAAGCCCATTGTGGAAAAATGAGATTAATCTCCACTTTTCGAAACCGTGATGTGGGCATTTATGAAGTACCTCATTAAATCTCTCCCAACATCTCTCGAATGATTCACCTTCGATTTCAGCAAAGGTTTGGATTTGACTCTTTAAAGAGTTGGTGCGATGAGTTGGAAGGAATTTCTTCAAAAACTGCGCTTGCATTTCGCGCTAACTCCTGATGGAATTAGGAGCCAAGGACCAAAACCAAGTTTTGGCTTTATCCTTCAAGGAAAATGGGAAGAGTTTGAGTCGTGTGACATCCAAAGGATAGTTTTGATCGCTAAAAGTAGCGCACACCTCCTCAAACTCTCTAACATGAAGGTACGGTTGTTCACTGTCCATGCCATGGAAAGTAAGAAGTAATTGAATCATTCCATTACGAAAATGGAATTGCGCGGCATTGTAGAGAAAAATGATACACGACGGAGAGGTGGTCCTCTCCGGTGGAAAATAATCACGCATGATCCTATACAAGGGCTCGGGTGCAACCCCCTGACTACCGTGCTCACGAACAATGTCGGCCATGGTTGTGGGATCGGACTGGGCCCAGGTATAAGAAGAAGACGAGACCGAACTAGAATGAGAAATTGATGGTAAAGGTCTCCAATAATCCGAAGGTTCACTAGACAAGGGTTCACGAATAGGATTTAAATTGCTACTACTCGTGTCTTGCATTTACAGAATTTTGGATTGATATTTGGAAACCTTGATGTCACGGTGACCACAGGGAACGATAGTGTAAAGAGAATTTCTTAACCCTAAAATTTTTGCCAATCCCCGGCAACGGCGTCAAAAACATGGTGCGCTCTAAATAAAGCTTATGATTCAAGTGCAAATCTATCGCAACAAGTAATATCCGGTAAGTACGAAATCGTGATCCACAGGGATTGAACACTCCTAAGAGAACAGGATTAGGTTAAACGGATTCTCTAAACGTCACAAAAGTTAAAGTGTAAAAGATGATTTAATAGTTTGGAAAAGTGATTGAGGGTAATCTCTAAATTAACATGCTATTTGATGAACAGTTAATCAATTAATAATTACGGAACTATGAAAAGAACTAAGATAAGCTTGAGTTCAAGATATTAAAGGGATCGAGGATCATTCTCCCACTTTGGATTCACAAAGAAGGGGATTATAGGGCTTGGTTGAAATTAATTCTAATCGAGCATAACTAATTAAGTCCGAACATCAACCATGTAAAGACTAAACTCAACAATGGAGGATTAGGGGTTAGTTAGTTATTGCTAGATCGGTTGGGTTTGTAGTAAAGCTTCCAACACTAACCCTTGCATGACAAGAGAAGTTAAGAAACTATGATACTCCAATACCAACACATGAAGTTCCATTAGAACAATTATAAACCAAACCCTAAATATGAAGTTCAAGCATCCAAGGTGGGATTATGATCCCCAATCATAAGTCTAGCTATTCATAATTGAAACTAAACTACACATGCTAGTTAACAACATAAATAGTTAGTTATCTAGTTTAAACACAAACAAATACAAGAGATGGAATTAAATGCAAATTAAAACTAGTAGAACAAGTAGAGAAGAAGTAAATGAACCTTTCTTGCATTAATAATCACAATTCAACTAGTAATCAAAGATTTACAAGTGGATAAAAACCATAAATGAACTTGACCTAGGAGAGAGAAGAGAGTGTTTTGTATATAACCAAATATCTAACAAAAGTAATCTACCTATACAAAGGAGGAAAAATAAGGGATATATCCGAAAAATCCAACCAAAATGGCAAATTAGTAATAAGAAGAAAGGTGGAAATGCAGGGCCGAATCGATTCGGTGCCAAATACGAATCGATTTGGAAGTGTAGAGATGTTGCCCTGTCTGAAACCAAATCGATTCGGCTGAATTGCGAATTGATTCGGGCCTGCTCAAAAAGGAAAGTTGCACTACTTTGGCATTATTTCTCCCATGTGTCACCGAAACTTCCGTAACTTCTTCGTTCGAGATCGGATTCAAGCACCGTCGACGGCCACTCAAAGATAAGAAGAAGTTCTACAACTTCCGTGAAGAAATCGGGATCAAAACCCGAGTGCTGAAATTACCAAAATGCCCCCGACTGTGCAAGTCTCGACGGAACTTCTCCAGATCAAAACCAAACTTCCCAATATGCATTCCCGAGACCTATAAAAGATCAATAAAGACACATACAAAGTATATATGATGAATTCAGGGGTTAGTCAATAAATGAGCATAAGAACCGAAAAATGCATGCACGGGAATGCTAGAATGTACAAATTAACGGGGTATAAAATACAATAACAGTGACGAATCAGTAAACTTCGTAGAAAAGTCTTTAACTTGTTAACAAGTGAAAATTTAACATCAACATCATAGCGGTTTACTCCAACCACTCCCCGCCCCGAAATGGAAATGGGATCATATAACCATGGACTTTGTCAGCATATTGCCCCAAACACCTAAGGATACAGTATGATATGGATTATCGTCGATCGTCTTACCAAATCCGTCCATTTTCTACCAACCAGATCAATCGATTCCTTCTAACGAGTACGTAAACTCTATAACAAGAAAGTTGTTAGACATCACGGAGTACCTATTTCCCTTGTGTACGATTGAAACCCGATATTTATCAAAATATTTTGGCAAGCCTTAAAAACCACATTAGGAACCAAACTCTACCTAATAATTTCTTTTCGGCCTTAGACCGACGGATAATCTGAACGCGTAATTTAAAATCTAGAAGACATGTTATGAGCCTGCACATTAGACTTTCTCGAGGAATGGAATAGTCATCTTTCCTTAATTGAATTCTCTTATAATAACAATTATTGGACAAACATTAAGAACACTCACTATGAATCCCTCGATGGATGACCCTGCCATTCGCCCTTATGCTGGAATGAATCAAGAGAAAATTACACACTTGGACATGAGATTATCATCGAAGCTACAGAAAATATATGTCTTATTAGAGAAAGATTACATTCAGCCCAAAGATGACAAAAGAGTTATGCTGAAATCCCATAGAATTCCAAGTAAATAATTAAGTGGTCTTACGAGTATCCCCAATAAAGGAAATAATTCGATTTCAAAAACGAGGTAAATTAACACCTCGCAACATTGGTCCATTTAGAATCATTGAACGTGTCGAACCAATAGTATATCTCCTAAATTACCTCTTGAACTATCTAATCTCCATGACGTGTTTCATGTTTCGCAGTCGCCAAAATGCATCTCTGACCCAAGTCACATCATTACTTGGAAAGATATGATAATTGAATTTAACCATAACATTGAAGAAATACCTATTCAGATTCTCTATCGACAAGAAAAAATTCTCCGACAAAAAACCATTCCACTAGTCAAATTTCTTTGGTGACACCACGGAACTAAAGACACAACATGGGAAACGAAAGGCTCTATGAGATAACAACCCCTCGTGCTTTTGCGGGTAATTTTGAGGAAGAAATTTGTTTTGGTGGAAAGAATGTAACAACCCATCCTAATTATCCCTTTAATCCCATGAATAGATGAAAATTTCCAATAAACCCTGGACTTTGACCAAATCACCAAAATGGCCCTTAAGATAACTTGCACTTTCCTATATCAATTGAGACCCAAATTTCACTCAAAGATTAATCAAATGACTTATATTTAGAAGAAATATCATAAACCAATACATTAGATTTGAATAAATTGCACATAAGCCCCTAAACTTTCATAAAATGACTTAAAAGCCTTAAAACCTTTACAAAAACTATCTAAGGACCCTAACTAACAACTAAACTTAGCTATTTCCCCCCTAATGACATGGCATAATCTAGACTGCCACATAAGCCTTGGTCAAACTTGTGCCATTTCAGCCCTATCTCCACCTCCAAAACTATCAATCAACTCCTCCTTATGGACCTTATAAATACCCTCACTCACCTCAGTAAAAACAGTCGAAGGTTGAAGATGAATGGATTACACGCGCGCAAGTGAGAGTCAAACTAGGCGTGTGAAATATTTGACTGAGCGCGCGAGGGAGCGCCTCCAATTAGAAAAATCTATTTTTTTCCAAAAATTTTATTTTTTAATTCTAAACAAAATGGTATATTGCATCACCCTATTGGGATCCCAGAAAATCATTTTCTCGAGAAAACCAGTGTTAAAGTTAAAAATTAAGTTTTAATTTTTCACATAACCCCCTGACCAGTTTTCAAAGTATCTCAAACAAATCCCAAATTTTTTTCACAAATTCTTTAGTTCAAATAAAGCTATTTTGTCACTTGTCACTAAATCTGAATTCAACTAGAAACAAAGACAAAAATTATTCTAAAAACTTCCAAAAATATTATATTATACCCTTTAAGTTATTTTCACTCTGAAACTTCTAATAATTTAGTATCCTACTATACCATATAAGCATTATTTTATGCCTATATGACCTACTTACACTCTCAATAATTTCAGACTATAAAGTCAGCCCCAGTGAATTAGACGCACAAACTCGGAATTTGAAAATTCAAAGAAGGTGATTTTAATTTCACTATTAAATAAATTGCGCTTATGTCTTTCACAATTACTAATTTTTATATCACTCTGTGATAATGTTGAACTCATATTTAAAATACGAACTCATGTCTGCGGTTCATGTTTATTTCGTATATTAATTATCTCGATATTTCAGTTATCCCTAAACCCGATAAATCCTTACAGCTTACGACTTCAGTAAAAGCCAATGATCTCTCTTGTTTACCCTTAATTGTGGAATAGTCCAACAACCTACTAACATAATTGCATATTAATCTGTACTTTATAACCCTTGTTAATGAAACCCTAGTAACATACGTTAAGATTTAAGGATCAGACCCCGGTATACCACGACTATTCTAATTGGCATGTAGGACTCAGATGTTACTTGTCTGGTTTTTATTTGCAACATACATTTGAGTGCAACTCTAGCTAAGTGTGTTAAGCCTTTATTATGATTATTATTTCCCCAATAGTTTTAGGATTTCCTGTCTAAATATAGAATATGTTGTGAACGATATTATAACGTTATGTTTACGCAATTGAAGCCCCTATAACCCATAATGTATGGGTTATCTTGTTATAGTATAAACCATGATCTTCTTACACTCCACCATATTATTCAGTTACATATCATTAAATGCCAGTATACCCCTGACAGTTCTATGATATTTTCGTTTGCCTTCACATTTATGTTATCAATATTAAATGCAATTACTCTCCAACAATACATTTTCTCCCATACCTTGTACAAAAATAAAAATTATCTACTTGTCATGTCTACTTACTTGTTTTCCTTCCAGATGAACGACGAACCTGAAGAAGATGACATACCTTCCACATGTCTAGACTTTTGTTCTATATTACCTCAAAAATCTTTTCGACTATGTCCATATATGGGTGGTAGTAGATAAGGATGGTAGTCCCCGTTGGAATATCTACACCACGACTAATCAACTCTTATGATTCCCGAATGTTCTCTACTAGTTTTACCTAATATGTGGCATGTACAAATAATTATAAATCTCTCTTTATTTCAGACTCGACAATGTATAAGGTTCTAGGCATCTCCCTAATAAAAATATTTTAATTTATGTTGCCTTTAATTTATTTATTCTAATTAGTATCCTTTTTACTTACTATAAAAAAAACATATAATTAGTGGATGCGCCAACATGGTATGAAAGCATCACTGTGTTTTATGCCTATACGAGACCAAATACAAGAATCTTTCATCTACGACTTATACGGGTAATCCTATAAATATTTCCCTTATCACATTTCATTACTCATACTATTTTGCAGTATGATATCTACCTTGTTATTCGTGATTCGACTCACGAAAGGTTTGAATGAGTAATTAAAGAAGTTGGCTATGCAAAGCTTTGTCATCACATAAGGAGCATTGATCATGAGTGGGCAATGGCTACTCCTGGGATCAAACACAGTCTGCTTATTGGTCTCCTTATGAGAGAGACTCAAGCGACCCGATAGGCCAAGAGATTCTTCGAAGATCCTGACACTCTTCAACAAGCAATCCATCTTGCATGGGATGCCTTACCACCTAATGAAGTTACAATTAATGCCCCTAAATCACCAATCGACTACGGTTCTCTTTCTCCCGCTGCTACTATCTTTACCCCCAAAAATGCCAGTACATTCTCTGATGATTCAGATCCCTCTGAAGATGACCCAGATCCCGAGTTTAACCGAATGGTTCCCCAAATGGCTCAAAAATTATCGTTGGAACGTGGATGTAAATATTTATGATCTATAGGTGTGCAGGTGCAAGTAGAAAAAACTCATATTCCCGAATGACTGCAATAGTTTAAAACTAATAGTTCTTTTGTATTAGTAAGCGTTCTTTTGTTGTAAAATAGGTTTAAATCTAAGTAATATTCTTTATGTTTTGCCAGTGTAATACCATGAACCCAACATAATATATTATAACAAGTATGTTACTATATCTCTAATTGTATTTTATCTTTTGATACATTGTTTATATAGGATTATTTAATTCTCGAGCAACTACCAATGGAACCCAGGAGGAATAATTTATTCCACAAATGCATAATCCAGCTATCACCAATGAAGGAATTTTACATTGTCTACAAGAATTAACCATAATAACTCGGTGACCGAAAAATATGCACCCACCCCTTATTAACAATGATTTATCAGAAGAAACTCGAAGAATGAACGCCCTTAAGGAATCTTTAAGACAAAACCCCCTAGCATTCTTTGGGAAGCCCGAAGCTATTGAAGTAGAAATATGGATCCATCAGGCATTTAAAGTACATAATGGGGTAGGAATTAACCTTGAACTTTAGGTAATATTGGCTTCATACCTATTCTAAGGAGAAGAATATTTCCGGTGGCAGTCTATTTTATGTTCCCAAAACGTAAATAAATTAACATGGGAGCAGTTTGACAATATCTTCTACAACAAGTACTTTTTTGAATCCGTAAGAGATCAAATGACCATAGATTTCCTAAGCCTATAACAACAACAATTGATTGTGGCCCTGTACGAGGCTAAGTTCATTAAATTATCCCAATATTCTCAAGAATGCATGGATACGGAACCCAAGGGGTGCAAGAATTTTGAAAGGGGTCTAAGACAAAATATAAAATCCTCCATCATTCCGTTACAAGTTTGAGAATTTATCTGGTTGATTGAGATATCCTCCCTTGTTGAAAAACAAGCCCCTCTACTAACACAAAACGAACCTATACTCCTTCTCGAAATCCCTATGTTATTCTGAACTAGCCAAATCAACGAGTTCATCCTTATAAAAATCCCAAGGATGGCCGAGTGTTTAGTTAGAATCACATTAGACCTTTGATCTGTTGTCAAGAATGCAACCAAGTAGGACATCTTAGTCCCCAAGGACCTATTCTACACATGCCTCATCCTTCTACCTCCCCCCCACATTATCAAATATCCTACCAAGAATCCAAAAAATAATTCTAACTATTTACCATAAAAAAATCTTCATGAAAGGAAGAAATAACCACTTAATAGGAACTAAGGTCGGAATTCCTCCATTATTCAAGAAAACAAAAATCCAAAGTACCATGGTGTGATCGAAGGTAATCTTCCTTTTTATAATAATTCCACACATATATTATTTGATTCTTTATCAACTCATTTTTTCATTAGTTGTTCATGTCTGACTCATCTACAGTTATCCTCTAGTTCATTAGTTCACCTTTTTACTATAGGAATGCCAATAAGAATAATGGCCGTTACTGATAGAATTTGTAAATGACACACTTTACATTTTATAACCAGGACATTAATCGTAGATCTAATCGTCCTTTATTTAATGGAGTTCGACTTAATAATAAGAATGGACATATTATCCTCGAACTTTTCTCACATTGACTGTCATGGAAAAACGGTAGCATTCAAACCACCCCATCAAACTTCATTTTATTTCCAAGGATAAAATCCCCACTAACCTCTACTTTTGATCAGTGAAAAAGAAACCTCCTTCATTTCTAACATCTTAACCAATTACAAAGATGTGTTTCCCGAAGATTTTTCAGGAATACCCCCACCTCGTGAAATTGATTTTTTTATCAATATGTTGCCAAATACCTCCCATATCTCAATACCCCCTTATCGCATGGATCCTCTAGAATTACTATAACTTCGAACACAACTAGAAAACGTACTCAGTAAAGGATTTATATGCCCCAATACATCACCTTCGAGATCTCCAATTTTATTCGTACAAAAGAAAGATTGATCTTTTTTATTATGCTTCGATTATCAAAAATTGAACCAAGTGACCATCAAGAATGAATATCTCTTGCCCAGAATAGGTGATTTATTTTACTAGTTGTGAGTATCAAATTGATTTACGATTTAGATACCACCAACTACGCATTAAGGAAGAAAATGTACCCGAAACCTCTTTCTCGACATGTTATGGCCATTTTGAATTTTTAGTCATGTCTTTTGGATTAACTAATGCCCCTGTCGTTTTCATAGACGTAATACATAGAATATTTCTCCCTTTTCTAGATCAGTTTGTGATCGTCCTTATAGATGATATATTAATTTATTCTAAGGCCAGGACAGAACACGAGAAGCACCTATGTATAGTGTTGGAAACCCTTCGTAAATATCAGCTTTACTTAAAATAGAGTAAATGCGATTTTCTTATAAAAGAGGAAAAGTTCCTTGGACATGTAGTCACTAAAGTAGCAATACAAGTGGACCCATCCAAAACCACAGTAGTACTTTAATGGCCTCAACCTACTATCATTACAAAACTAAGTAGCTTTTTAGGACTTGCTGAAAATTATCGACACTTTGTGGAAGGATTTTCCTGAATTTCCCTACCATTAATGAAGTTGACTCAAAAGGACGTTCGATTTATATGGACCTCCTAATGAGAGCGAGCCTTTTGTACCTTGAAAAGAAAAACTAACCACATACCATTCCTTCGATTAACAGCAGTTACGATGTTTAAACCGATGCTTCATTATAAGGACTTAGTTTTGTATTGATGCAACAAGGGAAAGTGATCAAGTACGGATCACGACATTTGAAAATTCATGAGCATAACTATATAATACATGACTTAGAATTAGCATCAGTATTCTTTGCTCTAAAAATTTGGAGATGTTATCTCTATAGTGAAGAATTTCAGGTTTTTTCTAATCATAAGAGTACTTAAGTACATCTTCACGCAAACGGATCTCAAACTTCGAAAAAAACGGTGGATATAATTTTTAGAATATTATAAAATGAACTTATTTTACCATCCCAAAAAGGTAATACAGTCACTGATGCCTTAAGCCGCAAAGCCCAGGGAAGCCTATATAGTGTGTTTGTATTCTTAGAAGCCATTGGAGATTACATTCTACAACGAGACTCCTTTAAAACCTAAATTATTTTATGAAACATTGTCTCTCTCCTAATTCTACACAAAAGAATTATTGATCTTCAAAACCATGATAAATTTTCGCATTCCCAAAATAAAAATTATATAAATAGCCTTCCCAAAAAATATTTGACTTTGGACCCCGGTCGTCGATTAAAATTCAAAATTATAGTATATGTTCCCCTCATTTCCTCACTACGAGCAGAAATCCTACAGGAAGCTCACCATTCTAGATTCATGATTCACCATGGTAGCACCAAGATGTATCAAACCCACAAGCAACATTATTGGTGGCTTGTTATGAAGAAATATATTATACACTTCGTAGCAAAGTCTCTAACTTGTGAATAAGTGAAGGTCGAACATCAACACCCTAGTGGTTTACTCCAACCACTCACCATCCTGGAATGGAAATGGGATCATATAACCATGGACTTTATTAGTGAATTGCGTTGAACTTCTCGAGGATGCAATATGATATGGGTTAGCATCGTTCATCTTACCAAATCCGTCCATTTTCTACCCACCAGATCCACCGATTCCTTCCAATGACTATGTAGACTCTACAACAAGGAAGTTTTTAGACATCATGGAGAAACTATTTTTCTTGTGTTCGATGAGACCCCAGATTTATCAAAAGATTTTGGCAAGCCTTACAAACCACCTTAGGAATCGAACTCTACCTAAGCACTTATTTTCATCCTTAGACTGACGAACAATCTGAATGCATAATTCGAACTCTTAAAGATATATTACGAGCCTGCACATTAGACTTGTTTGGTGCATGGAATAATCATCTTTCCTTCATTGAATTCTCAATTAATAACAGTTATCAGACCAACATTCAAACCACTCCCTATGAAGCCCTCTATAGATGACCCTACCATTTGCCCTTATATTGGAATGACTTGGGTGAAAATCACACACTTGGACTCGAGATCATCATCAAACCCACAAAAAAGATACTCCTTATTCGAGAGAGATTACATTCAACCCAAAGTCGATAAAATAGTTATGCCGACACCCGACGAAAGCCTCTAAAATTCCAAGTAAATAATCAAGTGTTCTTATAAGTATCTCCATGAAAGGAGATAATTGAATTTGGAAAATGAGGTAAATTAGCACCTCGCTCCATTGGTCTCTTTAGAATCATCGAACATATCAAACCAGTAGAATATTGTCTGGAATTACGTCCCGAACTATCTAATCACCATGACACGTTTCATGTTTCGGAGTTGTGAAAATACGCCTCTGACCTTAGTCACATAATTACTTGGAAAGATATGATAATTGAATCCAACCAAAAAATTGAACAAATCCCTAAAAAAAAGTTCTTCTCTATAAAACCATTCCACTAGTGAAGTTTAGTTAGTGACATCACAAAAACGAAGAATCAACATGGGAAACGGAAGACTCTATGAGATAACAATACACCGCGCTTTTTCCAGGTAATTTTGAGGACCAAAAAATTTTTGCTGCAAAGAATGTAACAACCCATCCTAATTAGTCCTTTAATCCCTTAAATAGATGAAAATTTTTTATAAACCCCGGACTTTGACTAAGTTACTCAAATGCCCTTTAAGGAAAAATTAGGATAACTTACACTTTCCTAAATCAATTGAGACCCAACTTTCACTCAAAGTAGAATAAAATGACTTATATTTTGAAGGAATATCAGAAACCAATCCATTAGGTTTGAATAAATTTCACATGGGCCCCTAAACCTTTATAAAATGACTTAAAAGCCTTAAAACCTATACAAAAACTATCCAAGGACCCAAACTAAAACCTAAACATAGATACTCTCCCCCCTGATGATATGGCACTGGTTGGACTGCCAGCATAGATTGTACCATGTGGGGTACCCATGGCACCCATTTACTATACACATAAGCCTTGATGAAACTTGTGCCATTCCAGACCTATCTCCACCTCCAAAACCACCAATAAACTCCTACCTACGAACTTGATAAATACCCTCCCTCATCTCTGTAAAAACTCATCCTAGCTGAGAGATTTTACAATGTAAACATTTGAGAGATTTTGCATTTCTATTATTTTATTATTGAATGTTTGTTTCTTCAATTTGGTTATATTTCTGCATGTATATAGAATGGATTTACGTGTTTAAAGTTAATGTGTGTATGCACTAAAATAGCTCAAAAACCAGAAAACTCCATTAAAGCTTGAGCTTCAATGGTGGATTATGCTTCCTTGACTTTGAACTCGTTTCAAAGATAGGCAAGTTGAGATTAGGTTCTTAGGAACCTAGGTACAAGTTTAATTGAACCAAGAACATGTTTTAATGCCTAAAATCGAAGATCGAAGTTTCCAGGCCTAGAATTTTAAAAAAACATATTCAAGAGTTTTACTCGACCAAAATTCGTCAAACTGGGCTTGTTTTGCTACATTTTCACATAGAATAAAACCATTATAATGCCAAAACAACAATCGTAGCTTTCAGTCACTTATGTTTAGTCAAATTTTTTCCATTTTTAAAGAAACTCAATAGCTCAATTTCTCCCACCAAAATTCTTGAAACCAACATGGTTGGATTCCTCTTTAAAAATTTTGCAATTTTTATTCAGGAATCAACTTAAATAGATTCCTAAAACGTCTCAAACTTAAGGTCAAGGTTTCAAAATTCTAAAGGCAAACGGTCGAAGGATGAAAATGAGTGGGTTACATGCATGCAAATGAGAGTCACACCAGGCGCGTAAAATATTTAACTAAGCGTGTAAGGGCGCATCTCCAATCAGAAAGTTTTGATTTTTTTCTAAAAATTTTATTTTTTAATTTAAAATAAAATGGTATGTTACATCACCCTATGTGGATCCCAGGGAAGCATTTTCTCGGCCAGTTTTCCAAATATCTCTAACCACACCCAAACATTTTTTACAAACTCTTTAGTTCAAATAAAGCTATTTTGTCACTAAATCCAAATTTAACTAGAAATAAAGACAAAAATTATTCTAAATTTTTTTAAAAATTATACATCATATCCTTTAAGTTATTTATATACTGAAACTTCTTACAAGTTAGTACCTACTACATAATATAAGTATTATTTTAGTCCTATATGACCTACTTACAGTCCCCATGATTTCAGACTATCCAGTCAACCCCAGTGAATTAGATGCACAAACTCGAAATTCAAATTTTTAAATAGGTTATAAGTATTAAACAAATTGAGCTTGTAGAGGGAGTCCTTTTGACAATAGGATCCATGAATGAAGGAAGAATAAAGAAAAGGGAAGGACAAATAGTTGGCGTAAAGAATAAAGGCAAAATCAAGCACTAAAATATCTCTCTCTCAAAATAGACGAATGCGAATGATAATGAACCCAAAGGTAATGGTTTGAGAAATGCCAAGTATGCTTTTTATAGGGGCAACACAAGACGCAACAGGCGGTAAAATAAGGACCCTTGGGAAACGTGGTGATAATTGAATCGTCTTACTTAGCCCACACGTGAACGTAGGGGCAAAAATTTAGATGATACAATTATGACGCTTCAAGAGGTGACGCCCGGATGCTCCAGTGTGAGAAGAACGCACTAACCCCAGGCCTCCACGTGTAAAGTGTAGAGGATCAAACGTCATCTCATTAAATGCAACATGGCCAGGGTAATGATGGTTCATGCTAAGATTTATTAACTTGGGGGAAGTGAATCAATTTGGGGAAATTTAAAAAAATCCCTCCCCCCCCAAAGAAAGTGGTCACACGCAATCATAGTGTCCCATCAAGGAACAGTGTTATTAGACAAACCACAAAGTAGTTAAATACAACTAGTTCGAAGGGAGGACTAGATGGCCTTATCCATATTTCACCTCATTAAATAATTCTAATACTTATTATGATATGATTATATGCCTGTGAAAAGTAGCCTTTCTTTGTAGAGTGGTTCAAAGATTATCCAAGTATTTCATACATATATTTTTCATGGAATAAAGAAATACCTATATTAAGGGGCAAATGTAAGGGGAAGTCCTCACCAAATATTAATTAGCTGAGTTGGTCTTGTTCTTAACAAAAAACCAAAAGAAGGAACTCGGAGACCTCCCACGAAGACCCTCCAAAGAGACTTCTCGAAGGACTCCTTACGAAGTTCAAAGTTGTTCGAGCGATAATATTTTGTAATAATAAACAAAATGTATTTGATATTTTATTTCACTTATTGAACAAATTTACTTTATAATATGGGCGAGGATGTTCGGTACCCTCAAGTGACTATGACTGGTAGGGTATGGGAGAGCTCACATGCTCTATCGAATAACCTTATTTTGGTAACCTCGTAGGGATTTGGATTGGAGGATTGGGTGAAGGGCGTCATTGGGAAAGCAATAGCCAACCCTCTTGGCCCACTTGGGAAAAACTTCACCTAATACAAACTAGTGCTCGAGCCATCTCCACCTCGAGTCACTTCGTTCGGCACATACTCGGGGGAACCTCCTCGATGGACCTCCATCTCAGATTCATCGCCTAAAGGTAATTCCCAGCCAACACACAACACACTTAATGTTTGAACTATTTCCAATCGAGCAACTCCAACTTCATATGATATCTCATTTGATTGATGTGACCACATGTTTGGTGGGGGTTCCTGTTCACTTACTTTATGACATCTTAATATCTGACATCTAGGGACTCGAGATAATAGCTCTCAAGTGAGATTTATCCTTAGGATGGCAAGCCTAGTTAACCAAATTCAATTCTATAGACGTTATAAGGTAAACCTCTGAGCTGTCATGTCATATCCCCATTAATGCCACCACATTTCTAATTGGTTGAACAGTTTCCCTCCAAAACACAACATCTTATGCATTTAATGAAATATCTTTAACATTAATGCCAAAGAACTATCGCACTTCATGCCCATCAACCACATTTAATACCAGCAAGGTTACTCGAGTAACCTGGCCTCCATATAAATAGACCAACCAAACAGCTTATAAGGACGGTAATTTGAACCTAAATCTGTTGTTGGATTTTCCTTATACATAAGGGCTTCTGTTAGAACATTTATTACCCAACATTCCCTCTTTCTTCCATTGATACTACTATCATTGATCATTAATTGAGCCCAAAGTTTCTTCCTTGCCTTTATTGTGACAAGACTCCTTGCTCTTTCTCCCTCCAACCAAGTTACTAGCTGGTTCCACTTATTTATTGTGTTCACGGGCATTTATAGTAGAAAAAACCTCATTTAATATCATCTTGGGTGTTGAATATTACTATCTCTTACTCTCATGCATCGTCATTATTAAAAATAGTCTTGGTCATTAATCACGGTCTTGATAAGGGGTTATGCCTCTCTTGATACTAATCGTATTCCAAGAACTCATATCTTACAATGTCTTTCACAATTACTTATTATTATATCACTCTGTGATAATGTTGAACTCCTATTTCAAATACGAAATCATTTGTACAGTTCATGTTTATCTTTTATATTGATCCTCTCGATATTTTAGTTATCCCTAAACCCAATAAATCTTTACAGCTTATGACTTTTGTAAAAGCCACTGAACTCTCGTATTTACCCTTAATTGTGGTATAGCCCTGTCACCTACTATAATAATTGTATATTACCCTTAATTGTCGTGTTATCCACTACCCTAGGTGTTTCACCTTAGTGAACTCACTTGAGCATCACACTACTCCATTCCCCTTAGTGAGCAACATCGTGCGCTAAGTTCTCCTTAATTTCTAACTCTATATGATATCCTTAAATCATCATCATGCTCTTTACAATCAGAGCCACTAACTGCCATGTTGGTCAATTGAAAAGGTCGTTATTCTAAGGAAAGGATAATACTACAAGAAAACCATGTGGACGAAATCACAGCAACCCATATACAAAAATTTATATAAGATCCAGATTACCTCAGATAGGCGCACCCAGTTATCGAGCCGCATTGACCATACTTGATCAACCTCACTCTACTAGGTTCAATCACGACGTACCACTACATGGTACCAATTCGATTTACCACGTACATGAGAATACTAATCCTTGACTACCGAAATTAAAGGGACACGAGAAATTCAGAAGGAAAAAGTAATTGTCCTGAGAGATCATACCCATATGGGTTATGATTTATGGGAAGAGAGCCTATGCCATATACTCGAAATTATATCACTCATTCCCAATGTTCTAACCTGGTACTAATCCTAGCCACATACCTTGGCTTGGGCCATCAATCATGATGAATCAAATCATAATCATTCATTCTTGCAACACACAAACAACGTGCAAACTGTAGTCATCTGGGAAGTCAGGCTTTCGACTTCCCTTCTTGGGAGTGAGGCCCTTCCCCTCACATCCTTGTCACACATGGACCACTCTGATTGGTGGATGCCTTCCACCCTTGTATATACTGACCTACTCCACTCACTGGTGACAACGTCACCAACACTCTACATCTAAGTTACTATATGCCTTATCATAGCGTGATCGAAATTCCAAATCCATTAGGAAGTATTCCGTTTAAGAGAGACACTCACCTTATTGTCTCCTTTGACTATACGAAATTGTCACTAAGGTTACTTCCAGGTTCTACCCAGACTAAATTTATGTGATGACCACACCAGCCTCCTTTGGCATCCTAAGCGTACCACCTGAGGATTCCTAATCTGTACTAGCTCAGTAGGATGTGCCAAGAGCTAATCCTAGCACACTGTTAACACACGCCACACTCTAATCATGCTTTGATATACCCCACTTTGGTTTCCATTTCAAGTCTCCACATGACGTCATTAATCTATGTCCCAAGTACATTACACAATACTCCTCAAAATAAGGTGTGAAATTGTCACCCTCGTTGCTCCATGACACCCGGGAACTACGCCTCGCAAGCGACATGAGCTTCTAACTTCTCCTTGGAGGACACCACCCATCCGTACTGTTTTAGGATACCACATCTGGCATGTACACTATACAAATCTTCTAAACCTTGACTATCAACCTGAGATCATCACTTGACCCTTGCCATAATCATTACTAGAATGCTAACGCTTCTTCCTACAGGACTTAACTGGTCTCATAAGGACACCAAACACATCCCATGTAAAAGTCCCAATATGACAAGATTTCATCATCCATACCTTAATCATTGTACGTGCTCTTTATAAACCTTTCAATACTTTTATCAAGATTATTAAGCTTGCAAGGACACTAGTCCATGAGACTCTAAACACGGCGCACCCGAATCATCAAACGCCTCAAGGAGTCATACTACACCAAAAATAGCAATCTGGCATGGTTTTGAACTGTGTCAGAATCAAGTGTTCCAAAATGGCCATTTTTCTGGGTACGGTTTAAAAGTGTGCCAGATTTGACCAAATATGAACACTTTTGGAAAACTTTAAAATCGTGCCAGAATTTGATATTTCTGGCACCCTTTATAACTATCCTAGATTGAGTACATTTTCGTACACTTTAGGCACAGTTCAAAATGATGCCAAAATTTGATATACTTTTGGCACGGTTTTGAACTATGCCAAAAATTTTGAATCAAAGCAAAAAAATTAATTATTTAAAAACAAGAAAATTCACAAATTACAAATCTCACAAGTTTTTTATAAACTAATGTACATACAGACTTCAAAATATTACAAGTCTTAATAGTTCACAGACCAAAAAAATTGGGCAGAGTTTACTCTATTTTTTTAACTTCTACAACCTGCATAATGTAAAGACCACACTGCCATAAAAGATAACAATAAAATTACAAAAGCCCGCACGACCATAAAAGCTAACAATAAAACTACAAAAGCTCGCACGGTATAACATAAAAAAATCATGAATATTAATGACATTAAATAAATAATTCATTTCTTGTAAACCATTGACTTCGTGTGTTCCACGTGGATATAAGCTCATGACAAAATGTTATCCTCCAAACAAAATAAGAAACAAAAAAGAGATGATATTAGTAACCAAGTAATTTTAAAAAAAATCTTATTCAAGCTTAAAATTTGCATATACGAGTTACAATTATTATTGTATTATCAAATCAGAAGTCTTGTGACTACGTGGTCAGCTCCTACGAGTTACATTACTCCCATGCGAGGTGTTAGTTCCTCTTACAGGGCCATTTAAGGACTGATTTGAGTTTTCACCCTCAAACGGCATGTTTTTAAGAATAATCTAAGTATTTTTAAATTATCGTCATATTCTAAAACGGGGAGACCCGTGACTATACGGTCCAGTCCTACAAGTTACATTGATCCCGTGCAAGGTGTCCATGCCTCTTACGGGGCCATTTGGGGGTTGGTTTGGGTTTTCACCCTTTAACGTCTTATTTTTAAGCCTAATCTAGATATTTTCAAATTATCGTCATATTCTTAAATCGAGAGACCTGTGACTACGCTGTCAATTCCTATGAGTTACATTGGTCCCGTGTGAGGTGTTCGTACCTCTTACGGGCCATTTGGGGGCTATTTTAGGTTTTCACCCACTAACGGCATATTTTTAAGCCAAAGTCTAGATATTTTCAAATTATCACTATATTATCAAACCATATGCCTAGTGACTACGTTGTCACTTTCTACAAGTTACATTAGCCTCGTGCGAGGTGTCAGTGCCTCTTACAGGGCCGTTTAAGGACTGGTTTGAGTTTTCACCCTCAAACGGCATGTTTTTATGAATAAACTAAATATTTTTAAATTATCTTCATAATCTCAAATCGTGAGACCCGTGACTACATGGTCAGTTTCTACAAGTTACATTGGTCCCATGTGAGGTGTTCATGGCTCTTATGGGGCCGTTTGGGTTTGGTTTGGGTTTTCACCCTTTAACGACTTGTTTTTATGCCTAATCTAGATATTTTCAAACTATCATCATATTCTCAAATCGAGAGACCCATGACTATGCGGTCAATTCCTATGAGTTACATTGGTCTCGTGCAAGGTGTTCGTGCCTCTTATGGGGTCATTTGGGGTCTAGTTTAGGTTCACATCATTTCTTATTAGCATTGTCATTTGTCTTAAAGGAATTTTTTTTATTAAACATGTATGTTTTCTAATCTTTCTAGCTCCTTTAATCAAATAATTATAACCACAAGATGAATCAATCAAACATGGACATAAGAAAATTTACAAAGTTGTAGAACCAGTGTGTCGATTTTAAAAAAGCCTACAAATTTTGCATATCTCCGATATAATCTACATAAGGAAACATAGATCAACAAACTAAGCTTTACGCACGAGAGTTCGAATATTGAGTAATTTTTTTACTTTCATCCTCAATGTTATTTGAACTTTTGTATTACACCCTCACTTATATAATAATTTGAGATACACTCACAAAAGCATCGCTAAAGCTCACATAATGTAATACAAGGCCCTCCAAATGACACTTACAAGATTTACTAATGCTTTGGGGAATATATCTCAAACTTACAAAAGACGGGTTGAAAGTTAATATGGACCTTCAATCATTACATGAATATGAAAGTAGCTAAGAGGGTAAGCACTTCCAGACAAAGTCAGAATATTTTAACACGATATGATAATAACAAAAAAATGGAATTCGAGTTGAAAGTTTTAGAATTCAAAATTTTGGACTGTTTGATCCTTAATTATTCAAACAACATACCTGCACCATTTCACTGATGAATTTCAAACCGCTAGATCCAATAAGCGAACCCTCAAGTAGATAGCCAACAATCTTTATCTGTAAATATAAGCAAAGAATCAGTGAGCAGTTCTTGCTCTTTTGAAAGTATGTCGAATACCTAAAGAGTTTTACAAGGTGGGGGATGCAGTACCATTAAGGGACTGTAATTTTGACTCGATAAACCTCTTTTTGGTGCATTATGATCACATGAACAAATATCAAATATCAGTGGGTGGAAAATTAACTTAATATAATGATCTGCAAAAATAGTAAGTGAATGGAATTGCAAAGGTGAGTTATTTCAAAAAGGAATAATTCTTTTTTCAATACTAGAAAATTTCTGATCAAAGAACCACTTTGTTATTATTAAATATTGACATCATATACTAGTCACAACTGATGTTCTTGCCAGAGCTTTAATAACCCTTACTCTAGAATTCATGATTTAGGCCTCTACTTTCTATTTGAACATGTCTGAAGTCCGAAACAAAAAGAACAAAACAGATTATTTAAAAATGATTTCAAAATCAGATCTAGTTGTAAAGTTTAGATCAGCTGATCTTCTATTTGTTTTGAAAAATAAATCCGAAAACTTAAATAGTATACATATCACCTTGTTTATAAAAAAACTCAGATCATAAAAAAAATCTCAGATCCAAAAATAAAACATAGATTCGATAACAGTAGAAACACCAAAGTGGATCTGAGCAAACGAATAGCAGATCCACAAAATAATATCTCTATAATAGCGGAATCCAAAAGACATGATTACTATATCAATCAGATCTAAAACCATGTATTGATAACAAGTCGACCAGATAAAAATGCAAACGCCAGAACATATAAAAACACAAGAACAACAAATCTAAAGAAAGTGGATATTAGTAATCATAAGAAGATGTCTCGAACCCTTTGATACTCAACTATTCCTTGCAAAATAATTTCTTTCTAATGTTGAGAAGACCTATAGAACACATAAGGGTTGGATTGGCTCCTCATTGCAAATGTAATAGATTTATAGAAGACAAGTTTCCTTGAAAATTGGGTAAGAAGGTATGTCTCCCCAAAAGACATAGAACTGGGGGAAGAGGAAGTTTATGTTCCACAATACAAGTCTATAGGAATCAAGAAACTTTACTAACATGGATCAGTTTGTGTTTTAATGTGAGGAGACTCAAACATTGGGACTAGCCAAACTGGTCTTTTAATGGGTGCCCACATGGGTTGCAAATAAATCATTGGCATATCAATAAGAGCATACATGAACCTTGGTTCTCAGTCCTCAGAAAGAGGAGGCACCACTAACGGAGAGGAGAGATCCGAGGAACGGACAAAAAATGCAAATTCCAAAGATGATCTGGCAACAGAAGCATATAGCAATACACAAGGTATCAGTAATTCTATTTTGTTCAACAGTTCCATTACCGAAAGGGATTTCGATGTCCACCTCCTTCTTTATTTTGATCTAACAGAGCCCATTGAGTCAAATAATATAACATAGTCCCTCGAGATATGCAAGGTTGAATCCAACATTACCTCTTCATAAAAGTTCATTTACAAGACCCCAATTGAAAAGGAATACCTTTAAGATCCCTTCATGGAACCAAGTGATTCTGACACAAATATTCTTGAAAAGCCTCGGGAGTCATGGTCGTCGCAATATATGCAAGGAGAAGATAAAGATAACAAAATAGATATTCTCTGATAAACGAAACTAAACTAAAATATATTTACAATAATCACATTATATTTTTGTTGACATAATGATCATATTTTTTTACAGTAAAATAATTAGGATGATTTATCATCCACGAAATCATGTTTTATTATTGTACTCATGTGTTGAAAATCAACGGACATTTGTTTAATAACACGTGCATTCCCATATCTTTTTTACTGTGTAGCTCTAGACAAAATCATCTGACAATAGGGATACTACAAATGATGTGTTCATGGTCCTTCTGATCTTTTTTTGTTGTAGACAACTTCTTACTAGCATTGCCTACCAATGATGTGATAATGTGATTAAATAAAATGACCAGCATGATGTAAAAAACATCTAAATGCATATTATCAACCATTTTAGTAATCGAAAGATTTTAGGAGAGAAAATTTTATGGAATAAACAAATATCATATCTAATCAAGATTAACCAAAATTTTCCAATCCCAATTTTATGTGTAAAAAGCACTTCAGAAAGTGTAAATTAAAATATAGTGCATGAATTGATGAATTTCATCTAATATTAACATGGAAAGATCTAAAAAAATTGAAGGTTTAATCATTATCAAAATTTCCATAGCAATTAAAATGAGGTGATAGTAACAAGTCTAAAGTAGAACACTAACAAACAAAACTCACTCATGCATACACACACAAATGTTTAAAAAAAATCAAGAAGATAATATTAATTACTAACTGGAAAAAAAGTAACATCATATACCAGGTGTCATACCGAGATACAACTGATACGTTGATGTCTCCCTTTCCCTTTTTATGAAGCATTGAATTGAAAGATCTCTTGGTCCCGACGGATGAAAATTCAAGCATTAGAGAAAAAACCAAATCGATTTTTTAAAAGAACTAGGTAGTTTTTTTTAATTCAGATCGATATATAAATAAAACTCAGTAGATCGATTAATAGAAGAAAACAAATTGGTACCTAAAACCTTCAAACGTTTTGGACAGAAGAGATCAGATGGGTACCTAAAACCTGAAAAGCAAAGTCGAATGATGTAGAATGTTGGAAGAACCACTCAAATCCGAGCTCAAGCAGACAACAAAGGTGATTTTTTTTACAGCATCGACCAGGTGCAAAACGACGAGCAGAAATCAAAATTCAACACCATAATAAAGCTCCAAAATAAAATAATCTCCAATTCCAAATGATAGCAAGAGAGGGAAATGAGAGACGAACGTGAGAGAGGGAGAGGGAGACCTAAAAATGAGAGAGAATAGAGAGGGAGAACAAAAAAATTGGAAAGATTGGGTAATTTTTAGGGCATTTTATATTTTAGTTAAGCGAGCCCAAATTGGCACAATTTTAAAGTGCGCCAGATTATCATTAAACCACGACAGAATTTGGCACAGTTTTTAACTGTGACAGATTTTTAATATCAAGGTGTGTCAAATTATTGTTTTTGGTGTAGTGTCACAACATTTTATTCCTATCCCCAATGACACCACACATAATTAGTCCTATGGACACCCCAAGACTCCTTTAAACCACTCTCACACTTGGATTACCTCGTATGTAGCCATTAACTCGACGAGTGATCGAGCCTCGACACTTAGAAATTCTTCTTATCTCTCATCCAAGCGATTATGGCCATAGGCCACGTATCAAACCACAATTAGAACTACTAAGGATTCTGGTAGGATATATGATGTCGCCTACAACCAATAAACCTCTAGTTCTACACCATCGACATTACTAAAGATCTTATTCGTTGAAATCACATTATATTTTATAAAATCATGATATATAAGACTACCCAGAGTTCATTCCTAAGTCTCCTAAACCATCATTGTTGCTCACGTAATATACTTACCGTAATTTGCCTGTAACTCTCACCATACCCTGCATGGTGCAACCTGTAATCAAGAATCACCAAGACACTTACTTATAATTATACTATCTTATCGACTTAGACTGAGTACATATCCTAAATGTCGACTAATACAATCTGTCGTGCCCATTAAATCATTAATTACCTTACGATGGGATATTGTCTCAAGGATCGAATTCACTTAATCATATCATCGGTACTGACTACTTAAAAGTACCTAGTAGAAGAACTCAATACATTTCTATCCCCAATCAACACTATTTTAGTATGGCGCACTAGCTACCTAATCTCCTTGTTTGACATTATACGAGTCGTATTGCCAACTCAATAAATGTCATTCATCATTCTCTACACCTGAATTGGCTTCTAATGATACTACAGATTGACATACATGCACATCACACTAAAAACCTGGGATTTCACCACTATTGGCTCACACGACACTCATAACTTACTAGCATATTTAAATCAGAAGCGTGTAAGAGATTAACAACATCTAACTTAGACACCTTCCACTTGGCAATGAATTCACCCATCGAGTTAACCACTGTGATAGATTTTTCCAACTCTAAAGATAGATTTTCCCACCTCTAAAGATAGATAATGGTGGTAGAAATTTGGTGTAGGAGGAATAACCCCACCTTCAAAGGTGGCCTGAAGATGCATCCTCCATTAATGCTCCATTTAAGCTTCCAAGATAGAACCCCCTTCAAACTCCATGAAAGTTTCCATCTCCATCTTCAAGAACCCCCAACAAAGCTCGACAAATTTGTATCTTCACTTAAAAATGGTGGAAATGGGTGTTTTAGGCTTGAATACGGTGGAATACTACAATAACAAGGAGGTTTATGGTGGTGGAAATGCACATTATTTCATACCATCAATGAAGGTAAGACTCTTTTAACTCTTTCGAGGTGTTGATGTTCAGATGCGACTGATTCCATTATAAAACTAGTCGTCTCCTTTTTCCAATTGTAATTTTTGATTTTACTAAAGTCACTATAGATAGCTAGCTGAACCCCACCCAAATTTTATTTCTGCTGTTACAAATAAGGTAGTTGTTGTCATTTAAGTTATCAATAACCAGGCAACATCCTCAATATCATCTTTAAAAGTTGAATGTATTTTTTCTTCAATATTCTTCTTAATGTCGGGTTGTGTTAACCTTTTCTTATTAATAAATCATCTCTTCAAGAATTCATTTGAGTTTGGCTTGTATTTGTGCCTGCAATCTTTCACACTTTCTTTTCCTTAATCAATCCCAAATAAGGTTTTCATGTTATGGCTTTTAAATTTCAGAGTAGAAACTTGAATCACAAACCCTTTTCTCTTATCATTATGTGTTTGAATTAACTGACATATATGTTCATGATACTTCATCGCTGATGCAATTATAGCAATTCTCTCCCATATAACCTTGAAAATCTGATGGAATGGTATTTGTTGTAGAGTAACTTTGTACTCATTGGTAAGATTTATCTTGTTTGTCACTGTTATTGTTCCAACCAATGTTTAACGGTAGATAAGTTCAAGCTCTTTCTTATTTGAAGCATCCGATTTTCTACCAATGTTAAAAATTATTTTACATCATTATAGTTGGAGCGTAATTTTATATTTCACGATGTTATTTCTCATTTCATATCGCATTGCGATTTCAAACTGTAATTTCGCAACGTCATTTTGCGTTGAAAAACATTTACAATACATAATGATAATTCACATTGTGGGTCCAGGTTGTTATATAGCAATGAGAAATAATAGAGTTTGTGAAAAATGTGTATCATAATATATCGTATTTCATAGATTTAAATAGAAATATCAATTTAATCTCATGTTAATGACTACATTACGAACATTAGAGTATTATCAATGTATTGAATGAGTTCTTACATTAGATCTGTATGTAATTTCAGATGAAAAAAATGATGAAAAATAATTTAAATACTGCACTCACCGATTATGAGATATTATATTATCAGCTGTGTCATTTCTCTGACGAATCTCCTTTAGACATAACCTTTCCACTCTTGGTTATCCTTTCCATTTAATAAGTTAAAAAAATAAGGAAATAATATTGATATTTAGCAGCACATGAACACGATAAATAAGGGGAGGAATACATCACTAACTTACATTTCAAACTTCAAACGGAACAACTCGCGATTTATAATATAAATAGTAGGGCTAAGAAATTTCAAGGCACAACAATGGAGTGTTTTTTTGCTTTTTGGAGTTCTTGTGATTTTTGAAATTGATATTCATGTATAAGGAATAAATATTTTGTTATGGTAACCGGCTATAGACGATTTGTCATTCGAGCTGTCATTTTTTAAGTCATATGTTTTGCGCGTGTCAAGGGTATTTTAGTAAGGTTACCATATAATAATTAATTGAAAAAACCTTAGACTAAACATGTTTTAAGATGGGTCTTTTAATTCAAAAAGTTTATTGGTAAGGGTGGATCGTTGATCCCTAAATTTGTAAACGCAATATCAATCGAGTTTGAAATTCTATAATGGAATCAAACACACTTATTTAATTAGGTGTCTAAATTTCCACAAACTAAATTCAATTTCAATTCAGCCCCTATGCATGCATCTAAGTGTCATAAAACATTAAATAATTCAAATAATGTATATAAAATAAAGACGACAAATTCAAGAAAAAAAACCTTTCGGGTAAAAACCTTTTTATCACTTTGAAAAGTTTACAAGACCATTGACTTACATACAACATGAGAGTCGCCCACAAGTGTAACGCACGGTGTCTTCGTTAAACCTTCAAAGCAATGGGTGACAGAGAATGCCCACAGGTGCCGGTTCATCATCTTCAGCTAGAGATCCCGCAAGAGCTCCAGATGGTCAGTAAGGAATCAAAGTGCAGTCGATCCAGAATGACATGCAGTCATAAAAACTCTGTAGAGACTCACTTCACAATAGCACGCAACCCTCGGTTGTAGAGATCTCCCCACAAAGGATGAACAATCGCAAAGTTGTTCTTTGGGTTCCAAAAGATTCACAAAAGTAATTGGAAATTTTATGTGTGAATCGAAAAGATGTTTGGGATATAAAAAAATGAAGTTTTTTTGTGTTTGAACTCTCAAAAAAAAATTTCTTAAAGACTTACCGAAATACACCACTGAAATACCCTTTTATAGAAAATTTAAGAAAACTGAGTCGGTGGAAAAATCTACAGTGAACCGGTCCTAGAAGGAAGCATCGGATTGATCCGGCCAAATCGGATCGGTTTGTTTTCCCTTAAAATCATATCGATTTGGTATCCCAATTTATCTAGAAAATCGTAAGGCGTCGGACCAATTCATTTTTACTTTATACCGAATCAATTTGGTCCAAAAAAATAAATTTTATTTTTTTAAAATTGCCTCGGTTGTTTATAAAAACAATATATAAAATTTCCCAATACTTAAAATGAAATATTAAGGAACTTAAAACCCAACCTTACAAAAGTTAATCTCGTCGAGGCTTGAATGTTGAAGAACCTTGATTATTCGGATCTACCTTGACGTGAATGTGAGCTTAAACTTCAATGACAGTGTAGCGGTATACGACATACTAAATGGTAATGGACAAAAATGTCCTTACAAATCTCTCCCTATGTCTATGTCGGTACAAAACAAAAACATCTGAATTATCAATCAAAATATGACTTATACAAATCTACCCTCCCATGAAAAGGTAAATGATAAGTCTTAATCTTTATGCTTTAAATCTTCAACATAAAATCTCAACGCTTTTCTCATCAGGGTGTGCAAATATTGATCATCAATTTGTATCAACACGTATGAGACAAAGCAAAACCACGTGACGTATCGAGTTTGAAATGATATAAGCATGTAAACATCAAAGCATAATCAAATCTCCCCCATACTAAAACAAACTTCCCCATAATATAATAATTCGTTCTCCCCTTTTTTATTTATCCGAAATAGACAAATAAAAGAATAAATAACATAAAACAAATCGAGGTGTCACGTAAATAAGGCAAACAAACTATTTTTGATGTTTTAGATTTTTCAGACAAAAATGCAAAAATGATGTTACAAAATCACACACCATGAATTTACACTAAGATAACCAAGTCATGGAAATGGAATGAATGGGTGTGAACACACTCGATAGGAAAATCGACTCAATCATGACATGTGTGCAAGATGCATAAGTGTACTCCTAACGAATGAATATCAAAATAGTCCTTAGGTGTAAAATCGTTGAATTTAGATGATATTGTCTTAATCATATCAACAAATCAAAGTATAAATGATTTTCACACCAATAACTTCCAAAACTATGTAATGCTTTTTCATGACTTTTAAGGACGTGTAAACCGTTATAAATTCCATCCAAACTCCCTCATTAAAAAAAATGTTTTTTTTATTTTTCTTATTAGGTGAAGAAACTAGAATCTATTGGCCCATTTTTGGCATAATTTTCTTTTTATTTCCTTTCAATTTTTTTCGGACTCTTTTAAACTTCATTGGATCCCGTATAATTTTCAATTCCTAATTTTTTTTCGGTCCATTTAAACGGTGGCTTTATCGCAAAGGAAAAAAATTAAATACCTTTCGCAGCCCTTTTCCGTTTTTCAAAATAAATCACACAAGCTCACAAACGGTTTATAACATGCACTACTTTTTATCAAGTTTTATCGCATTTGGTTCGTTTTATAGACATAATTGAGATGGAAACACCCAATCATCATGTGATAGACAAGCACAAAAGTCAAACAAATTCGTTCATATGTACAATAAAGGACAAATGATTCAAACATGTAGGTAGCAATCATTATTTCAACTCAAAGACTCTATACTTTGTAAATCACATGAATGACATAACATATTGTCTCAAAACACTATCAAACAATCACATAAAAATGGAATGAATTTATGACTCGATCATCCTAAGTGTCCATTCATATACGGTGCAAACAAAATACAAAACTCTTTTTGCATTTTTCAAAATATTTCAAAAATAAAATCTTTTTGGGGTTTTGAAAAATATATCCAAATGGAAAAATATAAATACAAAAATGATACATACTATCAATAGGCAAAAATGTCATCATGGAAATCATCCAGTAGGTGTAGAGGAGTTTTCCAAAGAAGGTGACATTCTATGAAAAATTTCCATTAAATCATGTGAGGCATTGACCAAAAATTTTACCTACTCCCGAATATGTGCAAACTCTCTATCATTATGTGCAAACAAAGTATCATGAGTGGGTTCATGTGTGCAAACATGTGACACATAACTCAATTTAAAGCAGAACTCCCTAACTTTTCCTTTCTTTTTGCAATGTGATCAAACATAAACCATCATAGGAACACCTTTCTAAAAAATTCTAGGACGTTTTCTCCTAACGGGGATGGGACGCCTAGGAGAGTTAGGATGAGAACCATGTGAATCTATCACTAAAGTGGAAACTAAATCGGGTGCAATAAAAGAAGTGGATACACCGTCATAACCTTTTCCTAAACTCTCACCACCACCCAAAATGGGATTGAAAACCATCTTTTCAACTTTCTTAAATGCATTCTCTAAAGATATTTTAACCTCCTGGGCATGTTCGAGATCACTCTCGAGTTGGGATACACGTGTCATCATACTAGACACCGTGTCGATTAAATCACACTTTTTCCTCCTTAAAAATTCTTTCTCTTTCTCCGAATCTAAAACTCGACAACCTAAATCCTTATTATACTTCTTCATTTTCAAGGTCTCAGTGTACAAATCTCTAAAATATTTGTGGATCTCACTTTCATCTCCACTCTCAAACTCCCTCTCATCCCCACTAGAAACACTCGAGTCATCACCGTCGCTCTCGTGAACACAATCATCGTGGGACAAAGTGGGTGTGCTCATATGACTCGAAAAAGCTACACACATCCCATGTGATAAAACTTTATCTTCCTCATCTCCCTCACTATCACTAATTGTCGCGGTCATGGAAGTTTCTTTACCCTATCTCCTTATCCTAGTAGGACACTCTTTAACTATGTGCTATCTACCCTCACACTCAAAGCACATGATCTCATCCACCTTATCACTTTCTTTGGCCTCTTCTTTCTTTTTATTTTTCTCAAAAGATCTATTTTTATTGGAAGAATTTTCTTCAGACATTTTGAGAAACTTTTTAAAAAAATTTGCAAGTAAGGCCATGTCAAAATCAGACTCGTCCTTAAAATCAGACTCACATAAACTCACTTTCTTTATCTTATCTCTCTTCCTCGAAACATCCTCACTCGATCTCGACTGTGACCTGAATACAATCCCTTTATCTTTAGGTATGATAGTTTGGGGAAACATATCTAACTCGTAAGTCTGAAGATCACCTACCAACTCTTCTAACTTAAGTGTGCTCAAATTTCCCATTGAGTTTAAATAGTGAATTTCGGAATAAAACATTTTGGAAGGGATCTCAAAATCTTTTTCACAAACATGTGTTATCAATTAGCTCATCCAAATTAAAACTAGTGTTGGCAATGTCCGACAAACGTGCGTAAGACTCATCGAAAGTCTCGGACTCTAACATAGTAATGGTCTGAAATTGGGTAGCTAGATTTTATAATTTTGACTCTTTAGCATCGGTTGTACCTTCGTGTATCAATTTTAAAACATCCCGTGCCTCTTTAGACGTGGTGCACGTCATAATACGACAGAATTCTTTGGGAGTGATGGCTCCAGAAATAGCACTCAAACCACGAAAATTAAAGTTAGACAATTTATAATCGTTTTCAGTCCAGTTCGACACAAGTTTTAAAGAGGTGACATCATCAACATTTCAAGTCATAGCCAAACTCGCTCATCTATGTCTTTTAAAACATATTTCATGCGTATTTTCCAATAGGCATAATTATCCCCGTTAAAGTCAAATTTAAAAAAAAAGATTGATATCACAAATTTTTTGAGAAAAAAAAGGAATTCGCAGTAAAATAGTGAAACCTGCTCTCATACCAATTTGTAAATGCAATATCAATTGAGTTTGCAGTTCTCCAATGGAATCAAATACACTTAGTTAATTAGGTGTCTATATTGGAACAAACCAAATTCAATTTTAATTCAGCCCCCATGCATGCATCTAAGTGTCATAAAGCATTAAATCATTCAAATCATGCATATAAAATAAAGATGACAAATTCAGGAAAAAATCCCTTTCGGGTAAAAACCTTTTTACCACTTTGAAAAGTTTACAAGACTATTAACTTACATACAACATGATAATCGCCCACAAGTGTAACGCACGGTATCTTCGTCAAACCTTCAAATCAATGGGTGACAGCGAATACCCGCAGGTGTTGGTTCGTCGTCTTCGGCTAGAGATCCTGCATGAGCTCCAGATGGTCAGCAATGAATTAACGCGTAATCGATCCACAATGACACGCAATCATAAAAACTCTGTAGAGACTCACTCCACAATAGCACGCAGCCCTCGGTTGTAGAGACTCCACAAAGGATGAACAATCGCAAAGTTGTTCTTTGGGTTCCAAAAGATTCATAAAAGTTATTGGGAATTTTATGTGTGAATCGAAATGATGTTTGGGACATCAAAAAAATGAAGTCTTGTTGTGTTTGAACTCTCAAAAAACGTTTTCTCAAAGACTTACCAAAATACACCACCGAAATACCCTTTTATAGATATTTAAGAAAACTGAGTCGGAGGAAAAATCTACAGCGAACCGATCTGAGAAGGCAGCATCGGATCAATCAGGTCAAATTGGATCGGTTCATTTTCCCTTGAAATCGGATCGGTTCGATATCCCAATTTATGCAGAAAATCATAAGGCGCCGGACCGATTCGTTTTTACTTTATATCGGATCGGAGCGGTCCGAAAAAAATAAAATTTATTTTCTAAAATTGCCTCGGTTGTTTATAAAAACAATATATAAAAATTTCTCAGTACGTAAAATGAAATATTAAGGAAAGTTGAAGAACCTTACCAAAATTAATCTCGTCGAGGCTTGAATGTTGAAGAACCTTGATTATTCGGATCCGTCTTGACGTGAATGTGAGCTCGAACTTCAATAACGGTGTAGCGGTATATGACATACTAAATGGTAATGGACAAAAATGTCCTTACAAAATTTATTTACATTAAAAAATAATGTTGAAATGTGATGACACTAGATTTAAGCCTCGAGCGATGCGCGGACGCTTTATAAGGCTTATTAAATAAATTACATAATAAGAGAAATCAAAACTGACTTTTAGCGAACATGTAAATATAATTCAAGATATATTTCTGATTGTGTGTTTTTTTCACCGACAAACCGATATCGACAAAAGTAACACATTTTTGTAATGAAAATTAAAATAATTTAAAATTATTCTTCATTTGATGCCAAATCCACTAAATTGTAAAAATTAAATAAAATATACTAATAATATCTACAAAAATATCGAAACTAAAATATATAAATTAATACTATATACGGTGAGGAATACATGAATTTATAAGATGCTCTTGATAAATTTAATTGAACTTGAGCTCCACAACCCAAATGCAATGTTAAGGAAACTAAATAGATTACAAATGATTTTTTTTAAATAAAATTGTGCATATTGCTTACGCCAATTCCATCCCAGCTAAAAATAATAAATTTATGGAAATTTTATAAAGTATTTTACCCACTAACTTGTAGTTGTCTAACAGTAATCTTCATTCTATTAATGTATTTTTCAAAATAAAATAAGTTAAAAAAACATACCAGATGAGAGACAGAAAATAGAGGTGGAAATTTTACTCAATATTGAAAATGCGTCAACCTTTTTATAAAAGATGGAAAGGAAAGGACATTGAAGGAGAAGAAGAAATGGCGTAAAAGGCTCATGTCTATTCACGGCAAAAGAGGAAAAAAATAATTAAATGGTTTCTTAAGAAATATCAAAATAATCTATATAACTATATAAAAATTATAGACCGAAATCTTCTGAGGATGACACGTGGCATTGACATAAATGCAAATCTATAGTATATTCTCAAATCCTTTGAAGATGACATGTACCAATAATAAATGCTTACACTTAACATTAATGTATATATACTCTCCTCAAACTACACGTACACCCTACCTTTTGCACTTCCTATTTTGTTTTTAACGAGACTTTGAAAATGAGAAAACTCAAAAGTCCCAAAATCAGCACTACCAAAGTTCATTGAGCCTCTCAATCTTTTTCTAAATTAGAGCAACACGTGAATGCAGGGCTTGGGGAGAGAGAGTGGTACTTTTTGTGGAAAGAGACAGAAAGAGCTTTTCTATTTGCACATAGAGTTTTTGCACATAGAATGTACATAATGATGTGGCTATGTAGCTTCCTCTTTCTTTTTTTGTTTTTTCTTTTTTTTAAATGTTTTTATTCCTTTGTTTTTAACAATGGATATAAAAATAATTTTTCATATAAAAAACAGCTTTCTGTTAATATTAAAAAAACAGTTTTTTTATTGAAAGTATTAAAATTTAAAAAATATTTTTTTAAACCAAAAGTAAACAAAAAAAAAAGGTAGAAGTATGAAAAAATTGGTTTTTTTTAAATAAAGTAAAACAAAAATTTTTGGTTTTTTAAATAACGTATGAAAATTTTGTTTTTTTAAATAAAGTGTCATTTAAACCAAAAAAAAGAGTAAAACTTGTTTTTTTTAAATAAAAACAAAAAATGTGCATTTTCAATAAAAAAAAATTTAAAGAAAAAACTGTTTTTAATAAAATTATGAAAAATTATTTTTTAAACATTGGAGCGGATCCATGTCATTTAAACTATTTTTTTTAAAAATACTTTTATTTAAAATACAAATTTTCAAGAAAAGTCATGTTTTTTAAACAAATAGTGTAATGTTTTTTTTAAACATTAATAAAAAGTTAAAAACATATGAAAAATTGCTTTCATTTTTTTTTATTAAAAATATGAAAAACTATCATCGCGACTGGTTAGTGCCGCTGGCGCGGACCCGCATCATCATCGCGATTGGTTAGTGCCGCTGGCAAGAACCCACATCATCATCCGATTGGTTAGTGCCGCTGGCGCGGACCCACATCATCATCGCGTTTGATTAGTACTGTTGGCACTGACTCACATCATCGCGATTGGTTAGTGCCGCTGGCGCGCACCCACATCATCATCGCGTTTGATTAGTGCCGTTGACACTGACTCACATCATAGTGATTGGTTAGTGCCGCTGGCGCGGACACATCTCCGCGATTCTTAGTGCCGCTGGCGCGGACCCACATCATCATCGCGTTTGGTTAGTGCCCCTGGCACGGACCCACCTCATTTAATAAAATGACTTTTATTGAAAATACAAATTTTAAATAAAAGTCATTTTAAAAAAATAGTGAAATATATATATATATATATATATTTTAAACAGTTATAAAAAGTAAAAAAAAAATTGAAAAACAATTTGAAAAATACAGTTTAAAAAAAAAAGTTTTTACTAAAAATCCAAATTTTTAGTTTTTATTAAAAAAAAAAGAGTTAAACAAATCTTAATACAAATATTCATTAACTATTTCTTTTAGTTTTGTCCTTTACTAATCGGTACATGTCTCGGTCAAAAAAATCTCGGTGCAAATAGAATTTTTCGAGACAGAAAACATGGGAGTGGCGAAAGGCCTAACCGAACTACTACAAATGGGTTTTGAAAGGCAACAGGTTCAGACCGAAAAATACTAAGCTTATCAGACCTAAAGAGGATGATTGGGATGAAGAAGACTCTGGTATTCTACAAAGGTAAATCACCACGTGGGTGCAAAACTGATTGGGTCATGAACGATAAATTTCAGTCACCCAAGGTACCAATTTTTCACCAAATAACTTTTCAACCTTCTTTTA
Organism: Sambucus nigra; assembly: GCA_949130495.1. Classification (NCBI taxonomy): domain Eukaryota; kingdom Viridiplantae; phylum Streptophyta; class Magnoliopsida; order Dipsacales; family Adoxaceae; genus Sambucus; species Sambucus nigra. The sequence continues at coordinate 313,873,128 of OX422215.1, read as the reverse complement.
TTTTATCATTATCTATGCACCGCTCTCTCATCTAATTTTGTGATTTTTTAAACTCAATCTCCCTTTTTATCCGTCATTTTTGTTTCTCCATTCTCGGTCCTTATTTTTTGGCTTCAAAAAATAATATTTGGGGTTTCCAATACAATTTTTGAAGCCTGCATTTTTTTTAACATGTCTTTCAAAACATAAGAAATCTACTTTTTGGAGATATTTATTGTGCTTATAATACGGTTTTGTGCTTTTTGGAGAGTTTTTTTTTCTTTTTAACATGTTTTTGAAACCATTAAAAATCAGCTTTGTTCATATTTGGGTTTTATTTTTTCCAATTATATTTATCAGGAAAGGTAATATTAAGTGAGGTACTAGGCAACCACATGATGAGGTATGTTTTGTTTAAATCAACACCCCACTGATGCTAGCTAAACTTTGTAATTATTTGTTGCAAGCTATTTATATATCAGAAATTTGTTGCTTAGAAGTACAATATTTGTTAACACATGCGATAATTGTACATTCATATCCACATAAATTATTTGTAGATGAAATTTTCTTTAACCTTTTTAATACATTGCTTAAATTTTAGGTGAAATTTCCAGTTTTTTAGGACCTTTCTTCCCTCATGCACTAGAAGCACATTTTTAGGTCATTTTATATTTGTTAAGGAGCTTATGTTTTAGAATCACATTGGATTTACCTCATTACATATTTTTATAAAACCACGGTCAGTTTAATTCCGGTCGCACAAGAAGAGTGGGTTTACTCCCTCCCACCTTGGTTTTAGAAGTAGAGTGGGTTTAGATAGTTGTAAATTTAATTTTAACTAAATTTTAAGTCAATGTAGTTATGTTATTGGTTTTCACCAAATTATCGATTGCTGCAATTTATGTTTACAATTTTCAATGTCAAAGCAATTAAAGAAGTTTTGAAAATTAATCTTAGTATATAATATAAAATTGGAGCTGAAGTTGTAACCTTTAACCGAAATATGACATGTGGATGTCATTAATATTTCATTATAAATTTAATCCAACTTTTCATACACACACATCGGTCGTCTCTCTCTCCCCTTCTAATTTATTTCCTGTCTATTTATATAGCTCCCACTTTTCTATTTTAAACCATCTAAGTCATTTTTACAATAAAATTTATAATTGCAGTAGCAATATATAATTTGTAAAGGAGTTTTTTTTTTCAAATCATCTGTTATGACTTAGAGTTATTTGATTTTTTTGTGGTTTTTATTTTTTAAGTTGGGACAGCCATAGATGAAGCTCCCAAAATCGGTATGATGTTTTTATATTTTTTTTTATATATACGAATCCACACACACACACACACACACACACACACACACACACACACACACACATATATATATATATATATATATATATATATTATCTAATCTATATTACTATATAAAAAGTATAGACTCAAATCATGGGAGGGTGACATGTGGCAATGACATAAATGTACATCTCTCCTCCTCAAATCATCTCTCCTCTCTTCTCTTCCACCGTTTACATTTCCAAGGCAGATTTTCAAGACTCATTTATTTTCCTTCTACCGAAATCCAAAATCTTTCTCTACACTCCAATACAATGAATTTAGTCCATCTAACCGGCTTCCTATTCAATGCACTCCATTTTTAGTTTTTCAAGAACAACCTCTTCCTTTCCTCTTCCTCTTCTCTCTCTCTCTCCCCCCTTTAATATATGATCCATCCGTTAAAGGATTAGCCAAAGAAAAAAAACAAAACAAAACAATCCATAATTTGTTGGTGGTGAAAGTAAATTTTTACATGTGAACGCAAAACATTCATGGTCGGAATATACCTATGATTTTGTTTTTATTTTTTGTCCTTTTCATTATTTTAGTCATTTTTACAATCAAATTTATAATTTCAATAGCAATATATAATTTGTAAAGGAGTTGTTTTTTCAAATCATCTCTTACGACTTAGAGTTATTTGATTTTTTTTGTCGATTTTATTTTTTAAGTTGAGACAACCATAGATGAAGCTCCCAAAATCAAGTATGTTACCTTTTTCATTTTAAATTAGTGGAGTGTATGAAAAAGAATACTATAGCAATAAGAATATAGTTTACATAAATGCGGCCACGCATCGCGTGGCCTTCATGCTAGTATTTATTAATAATGATACGTGTTAAAATTGTGAGAGGGGACATTACATTTAAATAATAAGATTAGATTACCTTTATTCTCTTCCATTTTCTCATTTAAATACGAACAAGCTCCCAAATCCATTTTGGCGTATTTCCAAAAAAACTCAAAAGTACATTTCGTAGTAATAATTGGGGGGATAACGTGTAAAAGTTCTTTCAAGTAATTCGTTAAGGTTGTAGACTAGATTAGATGTACCCAACTGGAATAAATAAATAGACATAAGTATATTGGAAGAAACTTAAAGGGAATGGGACGGTGACCTTCTCTTCTAACAAATTCTTCCTGCCCCACTCATAATTATGAGTGAGGATTCCCTATTTCTAGCCTTCTGTCCGATTTTTGTCATCCATGTCTTCAAGTCTAAGCGTAGACCACTGTAGCACTTCCTTTGGTCATTTGATCTCCATTTATTATTCCCTAAGCCTAAGTTGATGATAACAATATTGTAATTTTACTATATGGTAATCGTGTTTACTATATGTCTATAATTTGACTTTCGCACGTCGTGTTAATTTTTATAAATTTAAAAATAATAAAGGTTATATTAGTAAAGTTTAAGGTATATTATATAATTAAAAAAATGAAAAGTTCAAATTGAAGTACAATAAATTGAAGTGGAGTGTGACACATCATATAAGGTTCACCGCAAGCCACAAATTTTATAATTACTAGCATACAGGTCACGTAATGCGTAATCAAATTTATCAAAATTTATTTATTTTTATTCTTTCTTCTTTCACACAATAAATTCTAAAATTTAAATGAGATTTAATTTTAAAATAAAAATAAAAGTAATCTTATTATAAAAGTTGTATTTGAAATTACAATGAACTGTTTCATAGAAATTCGGTTAAAAACTACAATTTGCAGGAATAAAAAAAATATTTGAACCATCTTTTGATCCTGGAGTTGTATGTGTTCGTCCATGTGGAATGTAAAAATTCCTTACTCGATTTAGTCATCCTCCTTAATTTTGTCAACATACATTATCTTACTTTGTACTTGTTTAAAGGAGATTTTTTTTTTATTTGAGCTTTTCGTTAAATATGTTGTAGTGTTACGTATAACATATTACTTTTGATGAGCTTTCGCAGTCCTCAACGGAAGAATTGTCTATAAGGGTCCGTTTGATTCAAAAGTGGGCAAATGTGGGGATGACAATACTTTCCATGGATAAAAATTTTCATGACAAATTTTACCTGGTTTTTTTATATGAAGCTATCAAACAACCATTAGGCGAAATTAAAGTCAATCCAATTAGTTTGTTTAAATATTTTTTAAACACATTTTAAAAACATTTTTAAAAAATTAAAACATTTTTATAAAGCAGTTTTTAGGACATTTCTAAAACAGTTTTTATAAAACAGTTTTAAAACGGTTTTTATAAAATAGTTTTTAAAACAAGTTTTAAAACATTTTGTTTACAACATTTTTATAAAACAGTTTTTAAAACAATTTTTACAATATTCGAAACAGTTTTTTAATTATTCAAAATAGTTTTTAAACGTTTTAAATAGTGTTTTTAAGAGTTTTAAATTAGTTTTTTTTAATAAAATAATTTTATAAAACATTTATTTTAAAACAGTTTTTAAAACAATTTAAAACTATTTTAATACATTTTTTATAAACCATTTTTTTTATTTAAAGCAGTTTATAAAACAGTTTTATAAAATAGATTTTTTATTTAAAATAGTTTTTTTAACAGTTTTTAAAACATTTCTAAAAAAAATTTAAATTAGTTTTTATAAAACATTATTAAAACCGTGTTATTAAAACAATTTTTAAAATGTTTTAGTATAAAAAAATAAAAAAAGCACTTGAAAGAAGTGACAAATTTGGTTGGCAAATATTTCTCACCCAAATAGCAAAATAAAATTTGCCAAATATGTTATGCATATAAGATGTTGTACACTGACAAATAACTTGTAGGCAAATTTTGCTATCGAACACATCAAATTATAGGTAAATGTTATATTTGCCAACTTATTTGTCATTTGTCACGGCAAATAAGTCTATCAAACAGACCCAATAGTCTTCTCGAATTTGGTGACTGTATAGTATTTCTTCCCCGTTATTAAATTTATATTTATTGACTTTAATTGGTTAATGAAAATGAAGATATAAAGAAAAAAATTGTATATTATTTTTTTCTCGTACCTTATTATCACCAAGTAATTCGTTAACATATAAAATATGATACCAAACATTTAACAACAATTTAAAGAAGCGAATAACACGAGATGTAATTAAAGCAAAAATGCTAAATACATTGACAACATTTAGAAATAGTTGATAAATATATGAACACATGGACAACAACATGACGGGGAAATTATATTTTTTAATAGTATGAGACATTTTAATTATAAGGGAAGTTAAAAATATGAACGAATTTATAAAAATTAGTAACAAGTATAAAATATTTTAGCGTAAATGTATTTAAAACATAGTAAACAATTGAAGAAATCGATTTACATTAAGTCTACACAAAAATGTAAAGAAAATGATTAACATGGAGAAAAAAATTGAATACGACCTATATCTACAATAGATGCAGTAGAGGGAAAAATTATATTTACACTGGATAACGTAAATATATTTAAAACATATTAAAAAATTATGAAAATCGATTTACATTAGGTATAGACCAAAATGTAAAGGAATTGCAACAAATGATTAACATGGAAGAAAATATAAAACAACATATATCTACAACGTAGGCAACATTTAGAAAAATATATTTACAGAGGGTATGCAAAAATTAAAAATATAAAATTACGTTAAGTTACCTTGAAATATCTGAAGACGTATGTTGAATTGATGATGGAGTACATGTTTTTGTCAATAATGAAATTATTAGAAATGTAAATAAATTTAGTTATTCAAATGACAAACTACTGGGGAAAAATTAAAAATGAAAATTGTCATGCCTTTGTAACGATTGAATTGTGAGAGTACATACGAACATGCTTGGTTGGGTATATATATAATTCAATCTCATTTGATTAATTATGTAAATACAAATATATGTTTTATGAGTTTAAGATTAAACTTAATTTAATATATACAAATATGTATACTGTAATTCATGCGTACGCTGAATTCTTCGTACATACACCGTTACCCAAATAAAATGTTTAATGTGAAGCAAATACATATTTTAACAGCAAATTATTATTATTATTATTGTTATTATTATTATTATTATTATTATTATTATTATTATTATTATTATTATTATTATTATTATTATTATAAAATGTATTTTGTCAAAATCATTTTAAAAGCGGTAAAAAGCATCAATTTTAATATCAAGATTATTAAAAAAAAATTACTTTAAAAAGCTTTAAAGCAAACACTTATTTTAACAAAATATTATTATTATTATTATTATTATTATTATTATTATTATTATTATTATTATTATTATTATTATTATTATTATTATTATAAAATACATTTTGTCAAAATGATTTTAAAAGTGGTGAAAAACATCAATTTTGATATCAAAATTATTAGTTTTTTTTAATTGAAAAGGCTTTAAATAAAATATAGAAACCCACATCTTCCCCAACAAAAAATCATGTGTTACCCAACACACCCCCTGCCCCTTCATCTTCAACCCCATTCGACAACCACCACCACCCCTCCACCCCACACCCATTGCACCTTCACCTTCCTTGCCGGAGACCGCGCAACACCCCCATCCCACGTCGTCCCAAAAACTCTCTATATATATGCACACACGCCCCACATATGTGTGTGTGTGTGTGTGTGTGTGTGTGTGTGTGCTCTAGTTTGTATGTATAATAAAGATAACCGAATGGGAATTTTAGATCATTTACAAATTTGAATATGACAGAGCATATCATTGATCATCAGTTTGATGAACGAATCATTTGAATTGATTCAGGAGGGGGTTTTTCCGTTTCTTTTGGGAAACATTTGAAGTTTTAAAGAGGTGTGTATGGGTTAGATTTGAAGAGGCCATAAAAGGAGGATGAATGTTTTCAACTTATGACTTTTATAAAAAAAAATTGGGGAGACTCTTGAACATCCTTTTCAGTTTTTTATCTTTTTTTTTTTTTTTTTGGGGAAACTCTTGAGACATTTTCGACTATATGCATTTAAACGGATGAAACGTTTGAGTGAGTATACATAATTACTAGCATCCAGGCCTCGCGATGCGTGGCCAAAGTTATGTAAATTGTATTATGTTGTTATAGGTTTCACAAAATATATGTTATGAATGAAATGAGATTGAATATTAAATCAATATCTAAAGTCTTATGAATGACACGTTTGTTTAGAATATTACATTCAAATGTTCAATATATTTGTTGATGACTAGAAATAGACAGATAAATGATGAGGATGAGATTGAAGATGAAGATAAATATTCACATCAAACATATAAGAGATAAAAGGTTTTTAAAGTGGTTGGGCTATGAATAAAGCCTACGTCCACTGTTATTTTATTCTCAGGGGTTTACAATAGCACAATATAGTGGAGAGAGAGAGAGGGGTGTGTATCTTGTCTATCGTGTCTCTTACTTGTCCTTTTGTCTAAGGGAATGCATATATTTATAGTAATGGGAGTCCAAGAGATGGAATGTCTTTATACATTCAGACATTTACATCTATATACAATGAATGTAACTATTGGTCTTCAAGACATTGTATCTATATACAATGAATGTAACAAGGGTTCCATGACCATTGGTGAGTCTTCTTGGGTGGTTGGTCTTCCTTGAGTTAGTTGGTATGCCGACCAACTCTTCTCGGGTGTCGATCAACTCGCCTTGGGTGCCGAGCAAGTATAAATATTGCCACGTAGGATGACAGGTGTCCTTTTCTGACTGGTCCACGTAGATGGATAATTTTTTGCGTCAACAAAAGCCCCTAATGCTCCATGCTTAATGGTTTACTGAAAGGATGGATTATTCATTCTGCAGTGTTGCTCGGTGCTCGTGCATAATGAGATTCTTGATCTGCCTTCTTGATTTTCTCAACATATAAGTGCATTATATTTTGGTCAATGGATGATTCAGGTTAATGGATGGTTGCATTGGAGCTAATCTCTCTTTTAAGGAACCTTGTTCGTCGTGTGCTATGTATCACCCCTGGGAATTTAGAAGAAGCAATGTCATAGTTTGCATCTTGTGGCTTATCATAATCTTCAAGTATGTTGGTTTGTTGGCTAGACGACCAACTGCCTTCTGTACCGAGCTAGTAACAATCTTTGAAATATTTTCATATAAGTATAACTTCTCTTTCAGTGAAGGTCGGGACAGCAGTAGTAAAGATCCCAGTGTTGTGGATGCTGAATCTGACTCCTGAACTTTAATATCATGTGCATTATAACTCCTGAATATGCCTCCTGAACTTCAACAGCAAAACTAACTCCTGAACATACCTCCTGAACTTCTGAATACGCCTCCTGAACTTCAATGGCAAAAACTAACTCCTGAGAAAAAACAACTCCTGAATGATGATTAGTCGGGGCCCCGACCACGTAAGTTTATGGAGTTGAATTTGATGCTCGACTGTATGATGTTATGAGAATGTACCACCGAATGAACAACTAATTCTGTAGTAGAAGCCCCCAACTGTGGAATATGAACTTTGAATGCTTTCTTGGCCTTGAAGTATGTTGGTCTTGCTAGAATAAGGCTGAGGAAATGTTCCTGAAATGACTTCCTAAGAGCCTTGCATGTTTGCATTTTCATACTATCCCGATGTAACCATAGAACTAATTTTCTGACCAAGTAATTTTGGTTTAGTAAAACTGCTTTCAACACATAGTCCAATTAGAAATGTGCTGGCATTCCAATTAGGAATGTGTGGGCATTCCAATTAAGAATGTGATATATTCCAATTAGGAATCTAATTCTGATATGTGCCATTGATCGGCGCATTGTGGAGCCCAGTTGGGCTTAGGAGACTGAATAATAATGATGATGCCCGAGCATTTGCCAGGACTTGATAGAATGATCAAATAATAAGCCTCATTGAGCATAATATATAATTTGCATCGAATATCCGTGAAAATGATAAATCCATATAAAAGCACTGAGAAATCTAGATAAATAATAAGAGTGCCGACCATTTGTCGGGCTTTAATAAGAAGTCCAGATAATAAGAATGAAGGGATCGATTGATCCTGCATTGTTAGAGAACAATATATTTACAGGGCATAAACAGTAATATATAATCATGAAATTTAGCTTTTGTTAATCTCTGTATGTGAATTGATGATTTGTCGATTTCTGTTTATTTTAATTGCCTAGACAATGGAGCTTGCCCCACTTGCTGTCTAGTTGTAGTGACCTTTTAATCACCCATAAGTTCCTAGGCAATGGAATGATTTTCATCCCATGTTCCTACTTAGTTGTAGTAATCTTATCAGGATTACCTTATTGACTAGACAGTGGATGCCCCGTGAGGTCACCCATCTTCTTGCCTAGTTTGGGATGCCCCTTAAGGTCACCCGTGATCAAACATGCTTTGCCTTGTATGATTGTTATGCCAACATTATTGGTTAAGTTTGTTGATGTCGACTAACCTTAGTTGGCGGTTGCTAATATGCCGACCAACCGTCATTGGTGGTTGTTGATATGCCGACCAACCTTAGTTGGTGGTTGCTGAATATATATAGAGAGAAGAATTTTCCCGACCAACAGTCTGTTGGAGATAATATCATAACTGATGCAGATTTCCTTGGAGCTGAATATATGAGAAATAAATATTTTGCCGAGCTCCATGCTGAGATGAATATAGAATATGCATAGATATGAAGAATGATACGTGCTTGAGCATATATTAGAGCAATAATAAAATCAATAGTGCCTTTCTAGGGCAGAATTTCATAATGTCGAGCAATGATAATTGTTTCCAGAAGTTTTAAGATTGTGACCAAGCTTTCGTCGGGATTGAATCTTATACCTGTGGAATTTAATAAGTTGCTCGAACATCTGTGGAGGCTAAATCAATTAATCATGAGAATGATTTAGTCATCCAATCAATATATGATATGTATTTGCTCGGGCAATAAAAATATCAAAACATAAAATAATATGTTATGTCGTATGTCAATATGAGCACTTTTTTATAAAAAAATGCTAGACATTTTAGTTTTCAGAAAAAAAAAAACAAATATAAATTGGTTCGAAAAATTTAATCTAAAATAAAGATTTGGAGTATATTTTATTTAGCTTTAAAAATTTATTTTGAGAGTTAATAAATAGTAAGGGGTGAATTTGTCATTTAACACCATGGTGTTAACTTTGTCAGAATGAGAAGACTAAAGAGATTTTCAATTTTCAATTCTGGTGTCAACTCTTGAGTCTCAACTTCCTCCGACCAAGGCTAAGATGTCTCCGACCAATAAAATGGCCCAAATAATGGTCGAGCACTACTACCGACCTGTTTAACTTTTGGTACAGAAAAATATATCCGATCCACAATTTCCTTGATGCCAGAAGAAATCGTCACTCCCGACCAGAGATGGGAGGTTAGGAATCCCTCAACCTGTTTTTCATTTTGTTCTATACCTGCTATCGACCAGTTATATGAGGTCGGGAAGCCTCCGACCCGTGCAAATCCGGCACTGACCTGTTGCAGAGGAGCCTTCGACCTGGTTTGTTAGTCATACAAGAGTTTTCGACAAGGCAATACCTGTAAAGCCTATGTGTCGACCAAAAAATAGCGATGCCACTAGCCTTTTGATCAAGAATAAAATGATGTTGTAATGGTGATCGTCGACCATGAAGCCGGATCTTGATGCCGATCAGCAAATAGGAGGTCAGGAGCGCCTCTTGAAGTGTAATACCTGTCTCCGATCAATTTAGCTTATGCCGATCAGCGCTGGATGGTGCCAATAAATAATGGATGTTCTGGATCTTTGACCGACCAATCAATGTCTACGTCGACCAACGAAGAGCGACTCATGGGTGATCTCCGATCGTAACTATAGCCTATAATATAAGTTGCTGACCAATTTTTTTCTACGCTCACAGTAGTCGCCAACCACCCTGAATGGTTCGGGTAAGAGTACCATCCTGCAAGGACGGATAACAGGCCGGAGAAGTCCATGGAACTACTTGGGTTTCAGATGAGTAACATCCAGATGGGTTTTACTATCTGATTTTCACATTCAGTTTGAATACATGGTTCTTTTTGTACTGAATCAATTTGATAAGATCAGAGACAGATAAAAATTTAAATAATCTAGATCTGATGACAAATATACACATTGATGTTGCTGAATAACGAATTTTGAAGAGATTTCCATCTCCAATTTGTGTTCCGGCCCTCCGATTAAGGCGATTTCTTGTGATGGGAGATAAAAAATTATTTTCATGTTTTTCAGTTCCACAGAGAAATTATCATGGAAATTCAAAGAGTCACCGTCTCAACGAATATTTTCAACAATCTGACATAGTTGTGCAGATTTATAAATAAAAATTATACAGTTTATTAACAGAAACGTTGTGGTTATCATATTGTTTAAGACGTTTATTCCCAGTACAAATATCAGATATGGGAATTAAAATATCAGATCTAATCCAGGGAACATATGTATTGTTTCGAAGGATTTAAAAATACTAATTCTTGCTTTTGATGTACAGAAAAAGCTTTTGATTGAAACTGTCTTTTCATATTATGAAAATCATATACATGTTGGGTTTGAATGAATTGATTTAACCGATGCTTTGAGCATGTGTACCCATAAAATTTTGAGAATTAATATATTTCGGGATTTTAAAATCTACTGTTTTACATATTCTTAAATGAAAATTGATCACATGATTCATTCATATAAAAAACTATGATTGAATCCGAAGATGTATGTTCAACATATGATTGAATCGATCTCTAAATTTATGAATATAAACGTATGAGCATCATGTTTGAATAAAAAGATGCGTGCATAACATATAATTAGTTATATGTAGAGAAAGTAAAAAACTTAGCTTTTAATGGAGAACAATGCTTGTAACACATTTCCCACAGACGACGCCAATCTGTTGATGACTAGAAATAGCAGCCATGATATCTTATCGACATTAACAACAGATAAATGATGAGGATGAGATTGAAGATGAAGATAAACATTCACATTAAACATATAAGAGACAAAGTGTTTTTAAAGTGGTTCGGCTATGAATAAAGCCTACGTCCACTGCTATTTTATTCCCAGGGGTTTACAATAGCACAATATGGTGGAGAGAGAGAGAGGGGTGTGTATCTTGTGTACTGTGTCTCTTACTTGTCCTTTTATCTAAGGGAATGAATGTATTTATAGTAATGGGAGTCCAAGAGATGTAATGTCTTTATACATTCAGACATTTATATCTATATACAATGAATGTAACTATTTGTCTTCAAGACATTGTATCTATATACAATGAATGTAACAAGGGTTACATGACCATTGATGAGTCTTCTTTGGTGGTTGGTCTTCCTTGAGTTGGTTGGTAGGTATGCCATGCATTGGTTGGTATGTCGACCAACTCTCCTCGGGTTTCGATCAACTCTCCTCGGGTGCCGAGCAAGTATAAATATTGCCACGTAGGATGACAGGTGTCCTTTTCTGACTGGTCCACGTAGATGGATAATTTTTTGCGTCAACAATATTGATCCCCCAAATTACAATCTGTAGGAAGTAAAAACTTTTGAAAGCCTTCTTCAATCCCATAACTATATTTATACGTTTGTTTTGCTTTCATAATATCACGATGTATACTACATTCAGTTTATTCCTCCCGACAAGTTAATAAATAACATGTGAAATATTTAAAGAATCAACATGATATTTAAGCAACATAAAATTTTATGTGATTGAAATGATTAACCAAATTCATATTTCTTTGATTGTGTAAATATACTTTATTTTAGTCATATAGAATGACTTAATATTTTAGGATATACATTGGAACAAAATGAACATTAACTGCCTAAATATCCAATTTAACTATTATTATGCAATAAAATTTCATATTGAATTTTCTCATAATCCCTGTATGATTATGAGCATTGTAAATGATCCCAAAACCTGAATTTCTAGAAATCTTACATTATATCATATAAAAAAGATTACATTTGTATCAAAACCATGATAAAATTCAATTGATTCTATATCACTAATATTTAAACTATTTCACTCCATAAAAGGATATAAATAGTTCAAATTCCATATGAGACACCTGCACATCGAAAATAATTTCACGCTTTTTGAAATCTATTTTCTACTTATTAGTAGCTAGTATACCCAATAGTCAAGCACACTAGCATGTAACTCCATTATAAAGAGATGGAGTCCTAAATAAAAAATAATAGTTTAGAATAAGTTAACCAGTTAATTTGGGAAAAGTTCTCATATTGAACAATCAAGTCGTAAAATACCAAAGCAAATTATATATATTAAATATCTCATACATGTGAAAAAAATATATTTGTGAATAACCATGACAATAGGAAGTAAAAAAAATATGATTATTGTATCTCCTTTAAAAGAACAATAGTTTGTACACACTTTAACCTTCAATTTACTCCACTTTGTATTATGGAGACATCACTGTGAACAACATCATCTTGAAGAAAACAAAATGAGATGAGACGGATAACATTGATCAAATAAGCCTATAAAATTAATCTTCCAAAAATCATGATTTCAAAAAGGAAAAAACACACAAAAAAATTCATGATCGTAAGAACCTTAACGGTCACCAGAGAAATGTCGTCGATAAGAAACCAATAGCCTGAAAATAGGGAAATTATTTGATATGTATTTCAAGAAAGACATATATAAATTCGGTTATGATGTTGGGTAGGAAGTGGTCACCCCGGATTTAGGCGACTGGTTTCATACAAATCCTGTCTTAAAACAACAACCCCATGATCCGATCCTGAACCCTCCTCTTGAATCTCAACCACACGGTGTTTCCCTTTTTTTTTTTCTCAACCTTGTTGGATTTTTTATCGTCCTTAAACTTGGTGTTAATTTTCTTCTCATTTTCTCTACAATCACATGCATTCCCAGTTGATGCTTTTATCGTGTACCTTTGCAAGATCGAAGATTTCTCTCCCTTTCCCTTAATCTCAGTCGTCCAATTATAATTCATCTCCTTCTTGTTCTTCCTTCCTCATTTAATCTCCGCAATCCATTTGTACTTTCGATCCAAGCTGTCCTTGTCTGAACTAAAAATCTCCCCTGTCCACGTGTACTTTCGATCAGAGTTGGTGTACAAAGTTTATAACTAAAGATGGAGTTTTTGAAGTTTTGGGGTTAAGGTGAGTTGTATTAGATATGTGATAGTGTTGAATTCGATTAATGGTGAAATGAAATCCAGGCCCAAATATTGGTTTACACTGAAAATGGAGGTTTTTAAACCTATCACGAAAAAATATGGGTTGATGAAGGTTTTTTTAGGTGTTGGAGAAAAACATTTTCATATTTTTCTCTATAAAGGAGTAGTAGAGAGTGTTTATTATGTTTCTTCACTTCTGAAATGTTGGGTTTTGGGGACATGAAACCGATCTCCTGTTGTGGGAAGTGGGAGGGGTAAAAGAGAGAGAAAAAGAGAGTGCATGTTTTCACATTAAAAGAGGAGATAAAGAGAATTCATAATACAAAGAGATGGAAGAGGGAGGGGTAATATAGAGATAGTAAAAGAGGTTACCCATTTTTACAGTGAAAGAGAAGAACTTAAATGCAGTACATGTGTCGCTGTTTGATCAATTTAAGGCTATAATTTTATATATATACATAGATTAAGTACACGTGTAAATTTAGGGTTTTTCAAACGATTCCAAGCTACAGTTTTATATATATTTATATATATGTCTTTTCCCTATAACTCGCCCAATTGTCCTCCTTTTAATTGAAAACTAATTATTAATGTACCCCATGAATCCTATTAACTCCGCATTGTGCTTATAAGTGATTATAATATCTTTTGAATTAATGTTTTCAATCATCGATTTTGCAAGAAAAAGATAAAGGAAACAAAGCGTAATAAAAAACACTTTCATTCATACTATAATTTTATATTATCCCTAAATAATATTGCTATATAAATGTTTTTGAGTAAGATGACAAAATAAAATGACTTGTAAAATAAAAATCTTTACCTTTTCTCTCAATTCCTTTTAGACAAGCAAAAATGATATCCCCTTTTTATATTTTAGCACTATTTATAATATGTTCTCTAAAGTTGAATATTTTATATATTTAAAATGTATAGGTCATTAATGCTGTAAAGATGAGGCGAAGGATGTAAGGAAATTGTTAAATTAATCTTTGGTTTATTTCCTTCCCCAAAATGTGGTCTTTATTAATTCGTTTTTAATAAAGAATACATGTTATATACTGTATAAATGGTTCGTATTCCATACGAAATAAATAATAAAAAGGACTTAAAATTCCACTTAATCTCTACCTTGATGGACGGTTTAGATTAATTGACCTTTGAAATTCTGGCCCTCTCTCCACCTATAAATATATGCATTTTCTCCATCAAATGGGCATCAAGAGATCAATGGAAAACACATACCTAAAGGTTTATAGGCAAGGAGAGAGAAACCAAATTCTCCCTTAAAGGATTTATAAGGCGATTACACCGGCGACACTCGACGCTGACGTTCAACAATGGGACTGAATCCATGGCGTCGAAAGAAGGTAAATAAAATTACTCTTTTCATATGTCTGTTGACGTGATTATCATATTGTTCAAATATTTTGGGAATCATGTATAAAATATAACTTACATGTGGTATCAGAGCTGATGTTAAGAACATATGATTTTTCATTAAAATAGATAATGATGTTATTGTTGTCGAAATGTGGAAGGTCAAAACTTGATCGAATTTTTTTGAAACTGACATGGTCGATTGGAAACGTTGAAATAAACAAAACTCATTGTATATAATGGGCCCACTCCAGTTTTGCGTTTTGACGCCGTTTAGACCTTCAAAATTTCTTTTTTTCATTTTTGGTACAAATGTCAACGCTTGTAACTCTCGTTTAAAATTTGATTTTATAATTCCTTAAATTGGAGAGTGATCCTCAAAAGATTATTTATGCTATTGTAGAGATAACTAAAAAAAATCCATTTTGGGAAAAGTATACTATTTTTTCATATTTTATGGTATAAATCACTACATATATATATATATATATATATATATATATATATATATATATATATATATATATATATATATTGAAAATTATGACTGGGCCATTTGCTGGAAATTATGACTTTTAGTATTCATGACTGTTAGAATTCTTATGACTTTTAGTATTCATGACTCCTAGAATTCTTATGACTATTACAATTCATGTCCCTTAGAATTCATTCATTTATGCTACCATGTCAAATAGAATTATGTCTATTAAAATTCTAGCTATTATGACTATTATAATTCATGTCTAAAAGAATTATGTCTATTAGAATTCCAACTATTATGTCTATTAGAATTCATGTCTTTTAGCATTATATCTATTTAAATTAATGTCTAATAGAATTATGTCTATTAAAATTCTAGCTATTATGACTATTAGAATTCATATCTAGAAGAATTATGTCTATTAGAATTTCAGTTATTATGTGTATTAGAATTCATGTCTTTTAGAATTATGTCTATTTGAATTCATGCTATTATGTGTATTAGAATTCCTTCTATTATGACTTTTGGAATTCATGCTACCAACTATTGGAATTCATGCTACCAAGCCTTTTAGAATTCTTTAAATTATGCATTTTTTGTAATTTTCAAAATTTTATAACCTATTGGAATTCTAAAAATTATGTCTTTTTAAATTCTCAAAATTTAAATCTGTTTATTAACACATATCAATTAGTTTCCCACAGGTATACTATAATCATGTGTTAAATTAGCAATTGATTTTTTAAAATTCTAACCTTTTGGGATTCTAGACTTATGAAATTCTAGAATGTACACCTTCTTGCTATTCAAGAATTTTACAATTATGTAATTTTATGACTTTTGAAATTTTATGAGAAAATATGCATAAGTATTCATATTAATTGATTAAATGAATGCAATTGCATTATTAAAGTTAGGTATCACTACAGTGATACTTATTATTACTCATTAGCCATTTATTACCATTATAATGTTTAAATCTGTTTATTTAACATACATCAATTAGTTTCCCACATGTATACTATGCTGAATAAATAATTAAGGAATACTTACAAGTTCTAAAGTAGCCATTTATTACCATTATAATGCTTAAATCTGTTCATTTAACATATATCAATTAGTTGCCCACTTGTGTACTATAATCATATGTTGAATACATAATTAAGGAGTGTTTGTACATGTTGAAACCAAGGATATCCACAGATACCTAATTCAATAACATCACTCAATTATGCCTGTTGAATATTACGACCATTAATGGTATTAAGCAAGGTTCTAAAAAATGCGGGGCGTGATCGAGGCGTGGAGGCCAAGCCTTAAGCCTTAGAAGCCTAGGCGGGCCTTGACGTAAAAAGGCATGAAAAGGCGTTTAGGCCTTCTTAATATATTTTAATATTTTTTAACCATAACAAAGCTATTAAAATACTAAAATTGTACATATCATAAAAATGTGTCTGAATATATGCAAATTAAAATACTATTTTATTACTTTGGATGAGATAATGGTCCGGTTTGTAAAAAAATTCTTTAAAAGGCGATATCGTTCCACTAAAGCATTGTTGTTTTTCGAAAAAAGTGCGCCTTAAGGGATTTACCAAGAATAAGGTGTAAAAGCGTAAGCCGGGACGTTTCTCCTAAGCCTCAAGCCTAGGCGGGTTTTTTAGAACAGTGGTATTAAGTTAAAATATGTGATGACTACCCACAGGAGCATCTTATTTTAATGTCGTAAAATATTCAAATCTTACTATATATTAATTAAAGTTTTAAAGCCTTTCTCAATGGATACTTACAAGAAAAAGTCTATATGCGTCAACCTGAAGACTTTATAATCGAAGGCCACTATATGGACTGAAACAAGATTTGAGGCAATGGTATCTAAAGTTTGATAAAATCATTACAAACTTCGATTTCAAACAAAACATTGTTGATCTATGTATGTACCTCAAGATCAGTGAGAGTAAGTTCAAATTTTTTGGTATTGTATATTGATGACATATTAATATTTTTCTCCAAGCATGATAGGATATCTAAGGAATCCAAATACATGGATCTTAAATATCTCTCACTGAAGCAAGATGTTAGAAGAGGAAATGTTGTCATGGTTGCAGATATTTGTACAAAAAGACTACCTTCAAACACATTTCAGAGATTTACTGAAAGCATGAGTCTTGAAGATAGTTCATAGTTATTTCTTTTCTGCAAGTTATTATGCCTGTATTTGACATTTGTTGAGCTTTTAATAAAACTTCTACATCTATTATATTCTATTTTCCATTGCGTACACATATTATTATTGGATGAATTATAACAAAAAATTGTTTGCTTCAAGACATTATGGGACCATTAAGTAAACTCCTAATTATGGCCTAGTTAAGAAGGTTGTCAATGATGTATTACATGGAAGGAATCATGTTATATAATGATATGTGATCGCCATGACGCCCATTGACTATTGGACTAACCAAGGCACTTATGAAAACCAATGATTGAAGGATTTAACATATCGTGCACGCCTTATGATTCTCAGTTAAAAACATTTATGGATTAACCTAACGAACAAGTGGGAGACTGTAAGAAAATTATTAAATTAACCTTTGGTTTATTTCCTTCCCCGAAATGTGGTCTTTATTAATCCATTTTTAAATAAAGAATACATGTTATATCCTGTATAAATGGTTCGTATTCCACACGAAATAAAGAATAAAAATGAGTTAAAATTCCACTTAATCTCTACCTTGATGGACAATTTAGATTAATTGACCTTTGAAATTCTAGCCCTCTCTCCACTTATAAATATATGTCTTTTCTCCATCAAAAGGGCATCCAAGAGATCAATGAAAACCACATACCTAAATTGTTGAAGAATTTTTTTAATTATGCAGAAAATATGAACAGATGTTTGGATTTGAGGCGTAATAGACTACTGTCCTTAAGGTGTTATTTGCCCCCACTCGTACAGAGTTTGCTAACGGGTCTAGGCAAATTACCTCCAAGATACAACAAATCCACGGGTTTATTCAAGTAGCAAACTTGAATAATAACCCACAGAACACTCTATGAAATTGGTAAGAAGAAATAATAGAGAGAAAGAGAATTTTCGGAATTTATTATGACAAGATTTTGCCTTCTATATATAGCCTCTTGTGGTGTCTGTTCATGAAGAGACACCACATCCAAAGGTCATTTAATCACGGCCCTTGGATATATAACTATATTTTTTAACGTTCCAGATTTGAACTAAAAAGATGCGACTGTACGGATTAATACTTAACGAAGTGGCGCCAAAATCCGACGGTTCAGATCCACTCGCGCCATAATTATGTGTCATTTATTATGGATTTAATCTGGACCGTTTGATCTTTTGACGTTGTCAAAAATCAAAGGCTCCTACTGCTCCTCGCGACGATGCGTACGTGCGAAGTGCAAAGCGCCCCTCCAAAGCGCCCAATCGCACTTTCGCACACGCGCGCGCGCGCGCGTGTGCGTGTGCGTGTGCGTGTGCGGATGGTGCAAAGCACCATCCTTGGACCTAAGGTGTACACTAGTAGCATACACTTCAATGCACACAAGTAATCTCTTATGACACAAAAGCATTTATTAACCCACTAACTTTTTCACACTTTTCCAATGTGGGACTTTGGTTTTCCCACTTCCCTTTGTCTTTTCTTATTCCAATTAATTGATGGTTTTAACCTTTCATTTTCTCTAACCATTAATACCCATTAATATTAAAATCATCCAACAATCCCCCACTAGATTTTAATATTAATGCAATTTCTTCTTGTGATATGCTCATGCATACAAGGAGGTATCTTTCGATTTAAACCTTCAGTTAGTGAATACATATCAAAGTTCTAATAAGACAATGGTGTGCCATGCATTAAACCTTGTCTTATTATTTAGAACCGGATATATATCACACATGAGATATCCCAATCTCTACGAGATGTTCAATATGTTTTTAGCACTATTATGGCAATGTGCACTATCTTGGCTTCATGAATATTAACAAGAATAAACCCAAAATCTTGCTAGAAGCGGCACCACTTCCTATATTCATATAGGTGAAGTTCTCTTGCATGTCTTTGCTACTTTAGACAACGAACTTCATTAAGAGTTAAACTCATCCTCTTGACGTAGCAATATGCACTGAACATCCTAGAAGGGACATGAAATTGAATAAATTTCAGTGCAAAACTAATCACTTATCAGTAACTTGTTATTACCCATTAAACTTTGGAATAGTGGTAATGTTATTATATAGTTGGGTTACCATTACCGGTGACTATTGAAAAAATGGTTTTAGTCCCATTCCACTAGATGTGTCCTTTACCAAATCTCTCGAAAGTCCTTTGGTAAGAGGGTCAGCTAGATTCTTATTTGTTCGAACATATATAATATTAATAACTCCATAAGTTATTAATTGTTTGACATATTCATGCCTTAAACTTATGTGTCTAGATTTTCCATTATATACTTTGTTATACGCTCTAGACAATGTAGCTTCACTATCACAATATAAAGAAAGAGATGGCATTGGTTTTGGCCATAACTTTATGTCCAATAATAAATTTCTTAGCCACTCTGCTTCTTTTCCGGCTGCTGCCAGTGCTATAAACTCAGATTCCATTGTTGAATGTGTAATGCAAGTTTGTTTCTTGGATGCCCAAGATACGGCCCCACCCGCTAAGGTGAATATCCATCCAGATGTGGATTTATTATCACTTGCACTAGTTATCCACTACACCAAATTTGCCCATTTGTCAAGGTCATTGACCTTGACAAATTCACCTTGTCAAGGTCAATGACCGTGACATTTCGAGGCGAGACAACTTTTTTTGTCACGGTCGTGTCACGATCATTGACCTTGACACAAAACTCGCGTTTTGTGTCACGGTCGTGTCGCGGTCAATGACCGTGACACGTTTGTCACGGTTATAAACCGTGACAAAGCCGTGACCCTTTTTAAAAAAATTGTCACGGTCAATGACCGTGACAATTCTGGGCAGAATTTAAAAAAAATCTGCTGGGCAGTATGGCCACCGCCACTGCCCAGCGGTATATTTGTACCTGTTATAGCAACGTTGTACCTGTTCCAAACATCATATATCCAACACAAACTAAAGATAATGCAAATATATATTCATGACAGTATAATCCAAATCTTCAAAGTAAAAATAATATACATGACGATATAATCCAAATATAATTAAAATGGACAAACTTAAAAATAATGTTACTACATGTCTTAGATAAAACTGAGGAGGTGAGTAGGCCACACGACATACGAATTGACGCACCCACTAATATACGTCGTGCCGCATTGTTCGCGCAACCACAATAGGGAGTTCTCCTTCTCGGGTATGACATGCGTGACGAGCACCCTGGACTCCATCTCTTGAAGCACACGTCCATGGACTAGTCCACCCTCGACGATGTTCGGGTCCCTCAATCCCCGCCCTATCCGCTGGCCATCAAATATGTCCAATATGAACACGCTCGGCCAACCAATTGTCGATAATGGTCTGTTGGAGGGCGTCAAATAGGGAAGTGGATCGTCGAAGTACGAACATGTCGGTGATGAAGCAGCGAGGTCCACATCCTCGTCATCCTGCGCCTCGTCCTCCCGCACCTCCTCGTCCTCCCGCACCTCCTCCTCCACCGCCTTCTCCTTCCCTTTCCCTTTCCCTTTCTCTTTACGGTCTCCACCCAACGTACGCTTCATGAATGCGTACATATCTTGGACCGTCGCCTCCAAACGGGACAGCTTCGCGTCGTGTGAATCCACCGTTCGAGCCAACCCGGTGTCGCTCGTCTCCAATCCGATGATCCTAGATTTGGCCACCCGCGAGCTCACTCCCCTTGTCCTCCCCTTGCGATCAGAGCCAAGCACTTGGCTGAGTGCGTCTGTGGACAAAGATGCCTTGTCGGCATCAGACTGCGACTCATGCACTTCCTTAAGCTTTGCCTGAAACGACAAAAAGCACATGATTAGTAAAATAAGTAAACTAAAAAATTATAACGTAATTAACAATAATTAAACTGTCGGATTACTTACAATCGTGGCCGCGACGCTCGGGGACACCTCCTTGTCCTTCCCCTTCTTCGTCCGAAGAGCCACATAAGTATCGAGCCTATGTGGCTTACCCCCTGGCCCACTCCCTACCCCCTGAAATAAAATAAAGTAAAGTAAAATTAGTATCGGCCCCGCAAAGTAAAATAATATCCAATAATATATTTCTGTAGTTATAGATAAATTAAATATTACCTTCATCCTATGCTCCACCTCAGCGTAAGAGGTCCGGCCGGAGTAGTGCACGTCCGTCTTTTTAGCCCGATTTTCCCTCCCTGATTGGCGAGATGCCAATTGTCGATCCTCGATCTCATTGTCAATGAACTTTTGCCATTGTGCCAATGAGATCGGCTCCTTGGGCGGGACGGATCCGCGCCATTGTAAAATGGTCTCTCGTGTTTTTCCAAAGTACCGTGTCCGCATATTTTTTTTCCACGTCTTGTGTTGCTCCCTCAACTGCTCGAAGACGGAATCGCGTAGCTTTGGATCCAAGTTGAATTGTTCATGTCCAACAAATACAATGTTAGTTGCGAATAAATATAAATATAAATATAAATATAAATATAAATATAAATATAAATATAAATATAAATATAAATTGAAATTGAAATTGAAATATTCATATAAATATTACCTGTAGTGCCGCCCAAACAGCTAACTTGAGCTCATACGGCACCTCCTTCCAACTCATAAACCCCGGGCCGATGACCGTCTTTAGCAGCTCGAGGGATCTCGCTAAAAGCTCCGACTTGTTTTCGACGGTAATCCCAATTTTTTCATATTTGGGGAGCCTAGGGGCGGAGGAGCCCTCGTCGCCTCCGCTACCACCGAACCCAGACGACGACATCATCATAAACAGCATCATCATCTTCGCCCTAACATCTGAAGGAGACATTTTTGCTGTAAAAAAAATGTTATTAGTACAGATAGAAAAAATGTTATTAGTACAGATAAAAAAATGTTTCGTCTATATTATAACGTATGTGTAAGTTCCGTCAATACCACCCCCACCACACGCACACACACACACACACACACCACCCCTACCCACCCCACCCCACCCCCGCCACACGCACACACACACACGCACACACACACACACACACACACATATTTTGAATGAAAATATCAATTATTTATAAAATTGATGTCTACTTTTAGTGTTGTGTATATATGTTAGTCTACTTTTGCTTTTTTTTTTAAATAATCAATTAACCAAATTTCATAATAGTGAATAAGGGTTAATCCTAGCCATTGATTAAGTGTATTATTAGTAAGTACAAAAAATAAATATGGACTCTTAATCTAGGATATAAGGAGTATTTGTTAGTGAAATAATAATTTAGTGATAAAAACACACTCGAACACTACCAAGTTTTGACGACACGGGTCTCTAGAAAGAAAAACAAACATTTCCAAATTACACGTCGAAATAATACAAGTGCATGCTTTGCAATCAAAGGTATTTATCTTTAGGGGTTTGTAAATTTAGGATTTATTGTAATATGTATTTTGAAAATAGGACAACAAACATTTTATTTATGATTTTAGTCCCTATTTTTTAATAAAACCGCTGGCGCGGACCCATATTCATAAAACGTTAACCAATCATAACATGCCACGTGTCCCTTTAATTTGAAAATAGGGACAAAAAATGGAAACAAAATGTTTGTTGTCCTATATCCATAATCAATATTATTTTAAGTCCTAAAATTACATAATCTATTATCTTTATAAGGATAAAATTATCTTAAAATGATTGGTAGGGAATGTCTATGAGGTGGATGATAATTTATTTGATATTTTATTTTATTTCTTTTGGTTAGGTTATTAAGACTTTGTTTGAATTGATATCTTAGTAATTATTATTTAATATTTATTTTGAGCAATTATCTTATAGTAGGATTATTATCCTAGAAACAATTCTATCAATTCAAATAAATAGATATCAATTCAAATACATGTCTTGGATATCAATTCCCACTAGGGGTGGCAATTCGTGTGCGTCGTGTCGTGTTCGGGTCGTGTCATGTCGGGTTCGTGTTAAGTATTAGTCAACCCTAACCCGACCCATTTAACTAATCGTGTCAGATGAGCAAACACTAACCCGACCTATTTATTATCGTGTCGTGTTCGGGTTGACCCGCATAACCCATTAAGTAAAATATAAAATAATTTTTTTCTTCTCTCTTAACCAATCATAGCACTCATACGCCTACAATAACTTAATTTAATTAATTTCAAATTCTTGCAACACATAAATAATTTATCATCCGAGTTCGTGTCGAGTTCGTGTCGGGTATCGTGTCGTGTCAAAAATTGCCACCCCACCCCTGCCCCCCTCCACCACCACACACCACCACACACACACACACACACACCCCACCCCACCCCACCCCACCCCCTCCCCCACCACACACCACCACACACACACACACACCCCGCCCCTAACCACCCCCTGCCCCACCCCTCCACCACCCCCTCCCCCACCACACACCACCACACACCACCACACACACACCCCCCACCCCACCCCACCCCCTCCCCCACCACACACCACCACACACACACACACACCCCACCCCTAACCACCCCCTGCCCCACCCCTCCACCACCCCCTCCCCCACCACACACCACCACACACACACACACACACCCCCACCCCACCCCACCCCACCCCCTCCCCCACCACACACCACCACACACACACACACACACACACACACACCCCACCCCACCCTCCACCACCCCCTCCCCCACCCTGCCCCACCCCCTGCCCCCCTCCACCGTCCCCACCCCCTCCCCCACCCTGCCCCACCCCGCCCCACCCCCCACCCCCTGCCCCCCTCCACGCACACACATACACACATATATATATATACACATACACACAAATATACACACAAATATATATATATAAATGAAAGAGAGAGAGAGAGAGAAAATGGACCTGAAAGTAGAGAGAGAGAGAAAGAACAGCGTCGAGAGAGAGAGAGAGAAATGGAGGGAACGGCGCGGGAGGGAAAAAAGAAGGCGGGGTAGGGTTTTTGCTGAGAATATTGTCACGGTCGTGTCAAGGTCTTTGACCGTGACAAGAATTTAAATAATTGTCACGGTCAATGACCGTGACAAGTCCGTGACAAGTCCGTGACAAGTCCGTGACAAGTAAATTTGTCACGGGCTTGTCACGGTCATTGACCGTGACAATTTGTTGTCACGGTCGTGTCAAGGTCAATGACCGTGACATAAAACGCGTGTTTTTTTGTCACGGTCAATGACCTTGACAAGGCTGGCCGGCTGAAAGGTGACAATTTGCCCATTTTGGTGTAGTCATCCAACTAGCATCAGAGTATCCTTCAAGAACTGCAGGAAAGTCATAATAAAATAGACCTAATTCTTTGGTCTTCTTGAGGTAACCAAAAATCCTCCTAATTGCTTTCCAATGATCCACACTTGGATTATTAGTGTATCTTGACATTTTACCTACTGCAAATGCAATATCTGGCCTTGTACAATGCATCGCATACATTAAACTTCCAATTGCACTAGCATATTCAAGTTGTGCAACTGCTCTGCCAGAATTTTCTAATAATTTTATACTAGAATCATATGGGGTATTTGCTTCTTTTATTTTCAAGTGATTAAATTTGTGAATAACTTTGTCAATGTAATGAGATTGGCATAATGCATAACCCCCACTATGTTTCTTAACCTTAATACCCAAGATGGTATCCACTTCATTAAGATCTTTCATCTTAAATTGTGAACTAAGATACTTCTTAGTTTCATATACACCTCTCATGTTTGTACCAAAAATTAATAAGTCATCAACATATAGACAAATAATTACACCATAGTCATCGGTGAATTTAGAATAAATGCACTTATCAGCGTTGTTATGTTTGAAACCATTAGAAAGAATGATTGTATCAAACTTTTCATGCCACTGCTTTGGTGCTTGTTTCAACCCATAAAGTGACTTAATTAATTTACAAACTTTATGTTCATTTCCGGGCAAAACAAACCCTTCGGGTTGTTCCATATATACCTCTTCATCTAGGTCACCATTCAAAAATGCTGTTTTAACATCCATTTGATGCACAAATAGATTATAAATAGATGCAATTTCCATTAAAACACGTATGGATGTAATTCTAGCAACATGTGCATAAGTATCGAAATAGTCAATCCCTTTTCTTTGTTTAAAACCTTTTGCTACCAATCTAGCCTTAAAGGTTTGAATAGAACCATCGGTATTGTATTTTCTTCTAAATACCCATTTACTACTAATAGGTTGTGATCCTTGTGGCAAGTCCACTAAAACCCATGTCTGATTTGATAGAATTGAATCCATCTCATCATTAATAGCTTCTTTCCAAAAAGAAGCATCTCTTGAAGTCATTGCATCGTTAAAGGTTTTAGGATCTTCTTCTACGTTAAGTAAAATAGGCATTTTATTTAGAATATTATCTCTATCTCCTTCAACCAAAAAGGCTAAGGCTTGAGATGAAATAAAATCAGGGCCAAAAGATTTTTCTTTTCTAGCACGCTGACTTCTTCTAGGTTCTATTTCTGTTTCGGGTTCATTCCTCTTATTATTAATTGATGGTCTAGGAATCAACCTAGTGGATGTATCATGATTGACATCTAATTCGACACATGAATCTTTATAAAATTTATTTTCAATAAATTCAACATCCCTTGATTCAATTACAACATTAGAATTTAAGTCCAACAACCTATATGCCTTAGAATTTTCCGCGTATCCTATGAAAACACTTTTAATTCCTCTCGCACCCAACTTTGAACTTTTAGGGTCATGAATTCTATAGAAAGCCAAACAACCCCAGACCCTTAGGTAGTCCAGATTTGGTTTTCGATTCTTCCATACCTCGTATGGAGAAACATGTGTTTTCATTGATGGAATTCTGTTGTGTAAATGACAAGCGGTGAGTAAAGCTTCTCCCCACAAATTGTTTGGTAAGTTTGAATTAATCAACATAGAATTGATCATATTAGTAAGAGTCCTATTCTTTCTTTCAGCCAAACCATTTTGTTGGGGAGTATAAGGGGCAGTTCTTTGATGTATTATTCCATGTTCTTCACAAAATGAGTCAAATTCATTTGGAAAATACTCTCCCCCTCTATCACTACGAAGAATTTTAATTTTCTTTTCCTTTTGGTTTTCAACTTCTGCTTTATAACGTTTAAACATAGAAAAAGCTTCATCCTTATGTCTTATCAAATATACATATGTGAATTTTGAGCAATCATCAATGAATGTAATAAAATATCTTTTTTCGCCTCTAGTTAAAATACCATTATATTCACATATATCAGAATGAACTAATTCTAATAATTCAGTACTTCGTTCGACTTTAGGAAAAGGTCTTTTTGTTAATTTTGCTTGAATACATATTTCACATTTTTCATGAGAAGTACTATCACAAGTTATTAATTTATGTTTAGACATGTATTTCAATGATCTAAAATTTAAATGCGCTAATCTAGCATGCCAAACATCAAAAGACTCAACAATATAAGCAGAATTATTCATATTATTAATCAAAATACTGAGTTTGAACATTCCATCACAAGCATACCCTTTCCCAACAAATGCCCCATTCTTAGACAGAATTAGCTTATCAGACTCAAAGACGGCTTTAATGCCGCTTTTACAAATCAAACTTGCAGACACTAGATTTTTTCGAATTTCTGGTACATGCAGAACATTTGTCAATGTCAACTTCTTTCCAGATGTGAATTGTAGTTCAACGTTTCCTTTTCCTAGAACTTTGGCAGAATTATGATTCCCCATTAGAACCTCTTGACCGTCCTCTGCTTTTTCATATGCGGAATACAATGATTTATCATTGCAGACATGTATGGTAGCCCCAGAATCGAGCCACCAGTCAGAAGACTTCGTTATTGCCGCCATGTTTAGTTCGGTAATCATACCAATTTGCATGTTCGATACCATTGCGACAAGATCCTCGATCTTATTTTCCACCATATTTGCATTGTTTGTATTATTGGATTCAGTAGCATCTATCTTTCGTTTCTTGTTTCTGCAATCACGGGCATAGTGGCCATTTTTGCCACAATTGAAACAAGCCCCATTGGACTGTTTCTTATTGGAATTATTTTTCTTGAACTTCTTACCATTAGGTTTGAAGTTCTTATGATATTTCTTTCCTTCAACAAAGTTTATTTTGGTGGAATTATGAGAAACATTTGTTTGATCACGGGATCTGGTTTCTTCTTCAATTCTTAAATGTTTCTGTAACTCCTCCAAACTTATATCATCTTTCCTATGTAGGAGTTTCTTACGACAATCATTCCAACTTGGTGGTAATTTTGCAATAATTGCACCAACTTGAAACGACTCAGAAATTTCCACCTTTAGTTCACGAAGCTTTGTGACAAGGATTTGCAACTCATGTACTTGGTCTAAAACAGTTTGGTTATCACCTATTTTGAATTCGAAATATTTCAGAATTAAGAATTTATCTGTACCTTCTTTCTCTGTTTTGTATTTATATTCAAGAGCATTCCAGATTTCCCGCGGAGACTGCATAGAGTTGTAAAGATCATATAATCGATCAGACAATGTATTCAGAATATGCCCACGACACACCAATTCGTCTTCTTCACGTTTCTTCCTTTGTTCTTTGACAGTTTCATTATCGTCTTCTTTTGGTTCCGGAATTGCTTCTAGTTTAGGATCCAGAACATATGCTATTTTCAAAACTGTGAGAAGGAAGAATAATTTTCCTTTCCAGCGAGTGAAATTTGTTCCATCAAAGCGGTCCAAATGCACATTGAGATTCAGAAACATATTCATATTCTTTTCTGCCTCCATAATAACACCTTAAGATTGTTGAAGAATTTTTTTAATTATGCAGAAAATATGAACAGATGTTTGGATTTGAGGCGTAATAGACTATTGTCCTTAAGGTGTTATTTGCCCCCACTCGTACAGAGTTTGCTAACGGGTCTAGGCAAATTACCTCCAAGATACAACAAATCCACGGGTTTATTCAAGTAGCAAACTTGAATAATAACCCACAGAACACTCTATGAAATTGGTAAGAAGAAATGATAGAGAGAAAGAGAATTTTCGGAATTTATTATGACAAGATTTTGCCTTCTATATATAGCCTCTTGTGGTGTCTCTTCATGAACAGACACCACAAGAGGCTATATATAGAAGGCAAAATCTTGTCATAATAAATTCCGAAAATTCTCTTTCTCTCTATCATTTCTTCTTACCAATTTCATAGAGTGTTCTGTGGGTTATTATTCAAGTTTGCTACTTGAATAAACCCGTAGATTTGTTGTATCTTGGAGGTAATTTGCCTAGACCCGTTAGCAAACTCTGTACGAGTGGGGGCAAATAACACCTTAAGGACAGTAGTCTATTACGCCTCAAATCCAAACATCTGTTCATATTTTCTGCATAATTAAAAAAATTCTTCAACATAAAGGAATATAGGTAAGGAGAGGGAAGCCAAATTCTCCCTTAAAGGATTGCTAAGGCGATCACACCGGCGACACTCGACGGCGACGTTCAACTGCGGGACTGAATCCATGACGTCGAAATGAGGTAAATAAAATTACTATTTTCATATATCTATTGACGTGATTATCATATTGTTCAAATATTTTGGGAATCATGTATAAAATATAACTTAAAGATAATAATACATGTTGTTCTTATGGAAGATAGAATAACAATATAATAAGTATTTTAAGAAAAATAAGAAACAACCCCCCCCCCCCCCCCCCCCCCCAAAAAAAAAAAAAGAAGCCCAAATAGCATAGTAGGAATGGGAATATGCAAGTCGGTGGAAATTAGTTGAAAATAGTCTACAGGAACATGCACAAAGAAAGAAACATGACTAAAGGAGGAGCAAGAGTCCAAGATAATGAAAATTCTCCGTTCATATGGAACTAAGTATAGTTGATGAGCTGTCTACTTTAGGTGTGAAATGTAATTTTTTTGACTGTAGTTGTTTAGAAAAATGACTACTTTGGATTTTGGCACTATATTGTTGCTCTAAGTAAACTTGAAAAATTGTTTAGAAATTCATTTTCCCAGTAGGAAATGAAAAAAGTCTCCAAACCATCTTTTTAAAAGAGTCAAAACTTATATTAACTTAATTTTTAAAATATTGGTCAAGAACTATGTCTCTAACAGATTTCTGGTTTGGGGGACGCTTGAACTTCGCATGACGCTCGGGTAGAGCTGATAATTTTTGACACGATAATCCGTTTATGATAATGCCCGAAGTAATTTGAAAATAACACGATTAACTTGTATAGATTTAAGAGTACTTAAAATTTATACTCAAATAAAAATTAGCCCAATCCGAATATAACTCGACTAATCCGAATTGTCACCCCTACTCTCGGGCAACAGTTGTAACAATTTTGTTTGGCAAAAGTAAAATCTTAACTATTTTACCTTACAAAATGGTAAAAAGGGACGGAGATTTTCTCCATCTAAAGATATCCAATACGAGGGTTATAAACAAATCCTCGTAACTGTGTCTCCTTTGAGGTCGATTAAATTACAATGGGAGTACGAATATTTTGTTTCCTTATTTGATGCTTCATTTACCTTCTTTGTTTTGATCTGTTGAGGATATTGTGTGAATGCTTGTCTTGTTAAAAAAAGAACATAATGAAAAAATATAAAAACTTTTCATTCAGCCCCCATTTCACATGTTGGTATTCATTCCTTAAATTTCATTTGTTCAACGATCACAAGATTTCTTGATTGATCGAAACTTGACAGACCCATTTCAAGTCTAACACCTTTCTCCCACAACGTTAGTTATAATCTAGATTGATATTGGTATCTATATTTATAAAAAATTTACAGTAAAATATCTTAGGATATTCCCAAAAAAAATTTTTATTCACATAAAAAATATTTCTTCCTCTCAGTTCCTTTTGTCCTTGTGTGCGTGGGTATCTTAAAGTCACCAAGTGAGGGGACTTGATTTTTTTTTCACCTCATAATTTCCCTTTCGAATTCGATCATTCTATTTTTCTATAGATGCGTAAACAAATCATGTATATTTAACAATAATTTTGTCACTTAAATTCTCTCTTATAAGTCATTGACACGATGCCAACTTTTGGTAAATGTGCAATTTTGGTTCCGATTGATTTTCTAATACCATTTTTTGATGGGGGGGGGGGGGGGGTCCGTTTCTTCAGTGAAGTAGATTAGTTCTTAGCCGAGAAGCCTACATTATGTATTTACTGTTATGTCTACTGGTTAATTAAAAAAAAAAGTACAGTATTATGAAAAATTATTATAATTACAGAAATAAAATGAAATACATAATTATAAAAATACTTATAAAAATAGAGGTGAAATACATAACGTTAAAAGACCTATTATACATATTATACAATGCAATGCAAACATACTTACAAAAATAGAGGTAAAATACATAACGTTAAAAGACCTATTTCACGAAAAAATTTATAAAAGGATTACGAATATGTGTATTTCATTAATTGAATATTTGACGCCAAACAAATACTTGCATATAAAACTGAAATGAAAAAACGAGAAATTTAATGATGAAGGGGAATTTAAAAAAAGAATAGAACACACGGACACACACACACACACACACACACATATATATATATATATATATATTAAAAGACTGTTTATAAATATAAATTATTTCTTTTAAAAAATGTTATTTGTATAAAAATATAAATATATAATATTTTTTTTTATAAAACTATAGTGTTAACATTTTTTATATTTTTTTAATAAAACCTAATTTTATAAAGATAAGTATAAAATATATTTTTATATATAATATTGTATTTTTATAAAGTAGTTTTTAAAAAGCTGTAGTTTTTAATTTCATTTGTTTATATAAGTTGTATTTTAAAAGGATGTTCTATAAATATAAATACAATTTTTTTAAGAAAAATATTTTTATAAAATAAAACTTCAAAATGATATGGCACCATGTAAAATTTCATTAACATCCCAAACATAATGTGATTCACAATAATCTGATCCAAAAAATAGTTCCACTAAGGTACATACAAATTTATCTCATTTGTAATGAAAAAAATAATCTAAACATTCCATAATAATTAATTCAAACTACTAAGGGATAAAATTAACAAATAAATAGGTTTTGAGTAAAACAATGTAGTTAGCCAAATCAAATACTATTTACAATGAAAAGGAAAACATAAGTTTTAATTGATTACCCAATAAAGCAATTACCTCAAAAGCCTACAATTTCTTTGGTACACTCATACCTACACCATGCTTCATCAATCTAATGCTATAAAGAGGGATCTAAATAAAAAAAATTAGAGTCTTTAAGAAATAGCTATTCAAAAAGTGTTGATAATATTTAAGTGATCAAAAGATAAGAGTAAAGATCTTCAGACAGTAAGGTACCTTTATCATCCACGCATCAAACCAAAGGGGGAAAACAACTAACCAAAAACATCGGCAACCAAACCCATCTACAGACATCGTCGCAACAGCCTCAACAATCAACAACCAACAAACATCAAACCCTCTCTCTCAACCAGCCAGCAAAAACACTTCTCCAGATTATATCCATAGATTACATCCAAAAACGAAACCACAAATCACCAACAATGATCCACACTACCCAACACTTCAAAAATAAAGATCTCCCAAACTCCCAAATGCCATTATCTCACCAGCAAGATACACTAATATCAAAGATCCACTCATTTTATATGAAGAAAACAAAGAGTTTTTTTCCATGTATTTTAATTTGTAAATACACCAATATCAACACGTCGTATCTTAGGCCTTTCCAGAAGAAGAGGATTACAACCAGAAGCAATAGAACATTGGAGAGATACAAAATCTAGCTCTTACGCACATATTATGATATGAGATCAGAGCTTTGTTCTTCGTTACTCTTTGTAGGATCTAATATGGTCATTGTTGATGATGAAGTAAATAATGTTCCAAATAGCTTTCTAGTTTTAATGGTGGATTTCAAGAATCTGATTGATGATATTGGCCTGTAAAACCTCATTCCTTATTTCTGAAGCTCGTGAAGAAACTCTATATAGATAGAGTAAAAAAATAAGGTGGTTGTGTATTCAATGAACAGGGTAAACCCTTTGGGCTCCGAGAAGTTTGGGAAAGGCCCAAGCTATGATGCTTGAGAGGAAGGATTAATTGTAAGCCATGTGGCAATTCTCTGTGAGCAGACACCAAAATTATATTTAGATATTAGATTACAGAAAATAAAACAACTTACTTGAATTTGTAGAAAAATAGTAGAAATAGAAAAGAATCCGAGCCCTGTGAATTTATACAGTGTCCTAAAGACAATTTATTCCCTCCAATGTGCTCTGAGATTAATAAATATTGTCTTCCAAGATAGAATGGATTTTTTCAAATGAATTATGTGGCACAATAATAATTAATTTCAACAACCACAATTTATGTGTTTTTACTCAACCAAACAGCATAACAGAAATGGATGATATGAATGCAGTGATGCAGAAACTATTTTCTGGAAATAGCAGTTTTTCGGGTTGAAATAAAGTAGGAGAGGGAATTTTTTCATTAGTGCAAAAACGGATGGGACTAATATATTTATAGCAAAGTAAATGACTGTTGAAAATAACTGTCAAAACAGTTAAACGAATTTAACTTCTGATTGTTGGCAATAACTGCCAACAGTTTATTAATTAATTAATTTCGTAATTAATTAATAATTAAAGATCCACTCCTTTTATATGAAGAAAACAAAGAGTTTTTTTTATCATGTATTTTAATTTGTAAATACACCAATATCAACATGTCATATCTTGGGCCTTTCCAGAAGAAGATGATTACAACCAGAAGCAATAGAACATTGGAGAGATACAAAATCTAGCTCTTACGCACATATTATGATATGAGATCGGAGCTTTGTTCTTCATTACTCTTTGTAGGATCTAATATGGTCATTGTTGATGATGAAGTAAATAATGTTCCAAATAGCTTCTTAGTTTTAATGGTGGATTTCACGAATTTGATTAATGATATTGGCATGTCAAATCTCATTCCTTATTTTTGAAGCTCGAGCATAAACTCTCTATATAAAAAATAAAAAAATGAGGCCGTTGTGTATTCAATGAACAGGGTAATGTAACACCCCGTATTTTTGATGATTTGATAATTATGTGATTAATTATTGTTAGAATAATTATGTGATTAATTATTATTGTAGAATTAATTAAATTATAATGGGAGAAATTAATTATTAATTAATTCGGGTTAAAATAATTATTAACTAGCGTGACAAGGGTTAAGACTTATTAATCGAATATTACTGTGTCATATGTAATATGAAATTATACACTTTGATAAATTGTCGAGAGTGAGTAAAACGACAGTTTGGTAATTTAAGTCTAACATGCCTGTGAGTCGTTCTAGGACTAATTGATTGGGATAAAAAGAGAATTTATTTTTAAGTAACTCGTATGATCATTTCGAGTGTGCCTTTGAGTCCGGGAGGGTCGAGATAGTCAGAAAAATCTACGCGGGTATTTTATTTCGACTCCGGGATATTTTAGGTCAAATCGGCACCCCGTAGGGGTAGTTTTTATAATTTGAATTTTTGGGGAAATTTAATGGATGAAAATTAGAGTTTTATTATATCAGTTATGTGGAAGAAATTAGGGCTCACATTCACATAACTCAAGAGAGAGTCACAGAGAGTGAGGGAGAGAAAATCCCAAGGAGCCAAAGCTTTTAGGCATCATCTTCTACCACCGTAACCACCATCGTATAGATCGGAAGACGAGGAACACATCTGTACCAACATCACCAACGGATCAGACCATCATATTCGAGACAAGTGTTTATTCCTTGCGTGATTTAGTAATAATTGTGTTCATGATTAGAGTAAATGATAACCTATTAATTTATGAGATTTAATTTTGATGAAAACTTAATGATTTGATTCATATTGGGTCTGAGATTATAAGAGATTAAATTCCTTTGTGTAGATAGGATGTCATCTACGAATTTATGATAATTTCCATGAACAAATCTGGAATATAGTAGTTCTTGAATTGAATTTGGAAGAACTGGGATTTTAATGGTTTAATTTGGGGATTTAGATGTATTGTGAAGAATTAATCATTCTAGGTTGTTAGAAATCTTCTAAATATGTTATAGCATCAATTAAGTTTGCTATTTGGGTGATTGGGAATGAACAGTAGAGATTTTAGAGGTGTTAATGGTGGAAAAATGCTGAATTCTGGGCAAAGGGGACGAACTAGTGCGCGTCGCGCGAAGAGTCGTTCGAACGAGGCCTTTATGTCCCGCGAGGTCATTCGAACGACATGTGGCAATCGTTCGAGCGACAATCCTTTCTGTTTCGAGCGACGTAGTGAATTTTGAAAATTTTCTTAGAGTCCAGTTTTGACTTTACTGGTTTATTGGAGTGAGAGAAACTGCCAGATAGAAAATTTATATAGGACAGAATTTCGGGAAAGTATGTGAGAATTAATACTTTAATGAAGGTATAGATAATGTACCTTGGAGATTACGAGAGAGATAGTAATCTAAATATTTATACTATACGTAGTGATGAGAATAAGATACATATCAGAAGTATATGATTAGGTTGGGAAAATACCTATGAATTCTAATAGGATGTGTGTATGCCTATTATGTGATATTATTGTTAAGTGCACTAATGGATGATAAACCGGGGGTGAAAGAATCATATTTCTAGGCGCACTAATGAGTGATAACTCGGGGGTGCAAGAATTCTATTGTTAAGTGTACTAATGGGTGATAACCCGGGGGTACAAGGATATTATTGTTAAGTGTACTAATGGGTGATAAACCGAGTGTTAAGTATACTAAGGGGTGATAACCCAGGGGTACAAGAATCTTATTGTTAAGTGTGCTAATAGGTGTTAGCCCGGGGGTGCAGGATTATTATGGTTAGGTGCGCTAATGGGTCTTA
This sequence comes from Sambucus nigra, assembly GCA_949130495.1. Lineage (NCBI taxonomy): Eukaryota > Viridiplantae > Streptophyta > Magnoliopsida > Dipsacales > Adoxaceae > Sambucus > Sambucus nigra. Next base: position 313,837,683 of record OX422215.1, on the reverse strand, counting down.
GCCCGAGGGTGCAGTATTTGTATATATATGTATAGGGATGATGTCACTATATTTTTTTTTTATTATTTTATTTCTGAGAAAAAGCCTTATGTTATTAAATCAAACTGGAGAAAAAGCCTCCCCAGAGTGGCACTTACAAAATAAAAGCAACTTAACTACATTACAATGAACCTGTGACTATATATATATATATAAACTGGAGAAAAAGCCTCCCCAGAGTGGCACTTACAAAATAAAAGCAACTTAACTACATTACAATGAACTTGTGACTATATATATATATATATATATATATATATATATATATATATATATATATATATATATATATATATATATATATATATATATATGAACTTGTGAATATTTCTACTGTGTGAAACTAGTAGATATGGAAATAATAAAAAATGCCTTGCATCAAGTGGTCTTAACCTAATGGTGCAGGATTAGTATATATATATATATATATATATATATATATATATATATATATATATATATAGATAGATAGATAGATAGATAGATAGATAGATAGATAGAGAGAGAGAGAGAGAGAGAGAGAGAGAGAGAGAGAGAGAGAGAGATGACATGACTATATATATATGAATATACTTGGGAACATTCTACTTTGTGAAATTAGTATATATAGTAAAAATGAAAAATAAATAATCTTAGTGGGTTAGAGATTAACCATTCTAATGGTGAATAATTGAACTTTTAGTTATGTAAGATAAAGTATTTCTTTAACGTATTGTATGGGCGATACGGGTATACTACTAGAGAACGTAGATGGTGATATTATGATTTCGAACTAGTTAGGTCGGGTAGCATAGCTAGTGTGGGTTAGATGTGCGTTAGGCGTGCACAATAGATGAGAGGTGAGAATCTCATGTGAGAGTGCGATATCTAACATCCACATAATACTTGCCTAATTGCAGTTTTAAATACTTCCTAAATATTATAAAACATCGGGCTCTCACCCGTCTCTTGCATATCTTCTCTCTTTTGCTATATATATATATTATATCAGGTGCTTAGCCACAGGGACACCAAAACTAAAGATTTGGATTTCTTTATGTGCTGCAGCTGTTGTGGAAGCTGTAGGTCCTTGCATTAGACTCATCCATCATTTCTATTCAGCTTTATCTAGATATCTCAGTTGGGGCATGTGTCACCAATTCCTAGTTTTTATCAGAGTCATCATTCGGTTCACTGTATAGTTCTGTTAGTTAGATGGAATTTTACTACGAGTCTGTGAATTGGAGTTTTGAAGGGGGAGGTTTTACCCAGTCTTATTCATTTAAGTATTTGATTCATGTTTAGTATTTAGTTTATTCTTGTGTATGATGAACAGTTTATATTTTAATAGTTAAATTGAGAAATGGTTTTATTGGTTGTATTTAAAAAGGAAAATGTTTTGACGCCAAGCTTAATTCTATATTAGGTGGTTAATATTGTAACACCCCATGATTTTTGGGACTAAGAAATTAAATTTTTGGGAGAAATAAAATTTATTTAAATTGGAGAATTTCAAATTTTGGAAATTGAAGTCCAAAAATAGAGGACGTTATAAAGTATTCTGAATGACGATTTTGAGTGCGCCATTGATTTCGGATGGGTCGAGATAGTCAAAATGATTGTCCTTGGGTTTTATTTCGGTTTCGGAATATTTTTAAGTAAGTTTGACTCGAATTGGAGTAAATGAGTCATTTAAAGCGTGTATTACCATTTAAAACTGGGACTTATGTTTTAAGGGCTTAAGAGGCTTACGGATCAACCAATCTCATTTGTGAGAAAGAGAGAAAGAGAAAGAAGGAAAGAAAGAAGAAGAAAGGAAGAAAGAGAGAGGAGAAAGCTTGGAGATTCTAGCCAACACACGATCTCGAGGATGATTCAACCCCTACAACTTTGAGGCAAGTGTTTAATCTTTCTAAATATTTCATTTGTGTATTTCATTTCATAATTTGTGGACAAAAGAATTGAATTTTAGGGTTTAATGACAAAACCTAAATTTATGGGTAAAAATCTTGCATTTGAAGTTATAGAAATTGTTGGGTAGTTATATGATGAGTTTTAAGGTTAGAAACATATTTGGGATGAAGATTTATGGTTGGGAAATGAAGTATGGAAATTTTGGGTTTTGGAGAAATTTTTCCCATTTCGTGGCTTGTTGAACAGGCTGAATCGATTCTCCCCTTTCGAATTGATTCGTCATGTTGCAGAAGCATCAGGTCTTTAGGGCCGAATCGATTCGCCCCTTTCGAATCGATTCAGTATGTAGAAGACTTACAAGTCTAATTGGTCCGAATCGATTCGTTGGCGTCGAATCGATTCGTTGCTAGGACCGAATCGATTCAGAGGGGCCGAATCGGTTCAGAAATAGGGTTGTTTTGTGGAGTTTTTCTAGAATGATTTCTACCCTTTTGTGATTGGGTTTATCGATAAGGGACTATCCTATATGATGAAAGAGTTATGAATTGAAGATTTATAAGGAGTTTCTTATATGATATGATGGTGGGGACATATCGAACTATTTTGGAGACGAATGTACGTGCGTATTCGAGATTGTTGTATTGGTGTATTGCGAGAATTTCTGTAAGAATGGGAGTTCTATTTAGAGGTCATAAGTGAGCCTAGATATGACGTAAGGTTGAGAACCCTTTGAGAGAGTGGTGAGGGTACGACATGGAGTTGTAGTCCGATATTTGTGTTTAATCCTTATAGTGGTAGGATACCATTTTAGTGATGATTGGGGGCAAATGATAAAGAGTGGTTGCGTATTTTTAGTAATGCTCAACTTAAGGAATGAATCGTAAATGCAATAAGAGTAAGGGTTCATAAGAGTACTTGAACCATAGGCGGAATTGAGAACTATTGGATCGTACTATCAACTAGAATATGTTGTGTTGTCAATCTAGTCGGGATAGTTGTTATTTACCTATGTGGGTTTAACAAAGGGGATCTTAAAAATTGATGGGATCGTGGAAGGAATTTAGGATGGAGTTTGAAGATTGCAGACTATTAGTTATGTGTACACTTATAGTCGAAATTATTATTAGATATATCGATGTGTATTTGGATAAATATGGAATGTATAGTGATTGTTATATATAGTAAACTTGGAGAGAGTGACCTCAATGTTTTATATTGGAAAACTATTCATATCATAAGGGAATGGATAAATATGTGTCAAGTGAGGCACTTTATAAGGGAGAATGCTTTGAGTAAGAATGCGTTGTCACAAGGGTGAGTATTACGTGAGTTGTGTATATTTTACTAGCTTATTTTACTTGATGTATAATGATTGGAGATAGGGTATGCTTATATATAGATACTTATATATATTTGAATGGATGTAAATATGGCGCGAATGTATATTTCTTGTGTGATGATCTATACATATGATCTGAATGCTGGTATATATATATATATATATATATATATATATATATATATATATATATATATATATATATATATATTCTGTGTGAATGATATATATACTTATTGTGTGAGAATACCTGGCACATGCTATTATGGGAAGTTGCGCGATGAGGGTGAGCCCTTGGCTTCAGGAGCAGGGTTTGGATATTCCCCAGGTCATAGTCGTCCATTGTTATTTGTGTTATTTTATTTTTCGGGGTGAGAAATCTTGGGTATGAGTCGTTCTCACTTGACTGATTAGGAACTATGACTGCTTCCCATATGTTTTGATTGATTTTGTCACCATGGCAGTGTGATAATAGTTCGATAGGTGGTTACCCCGGGAGAAAGTGAGTAATTCCTAGAAGATTATAGCATGGTGCAGTATTTTGGCATCCTATAGACGTTTATGTTATGTGTGTTGCAAAGTGTACATTATGTGTGTTATGTCTACATGGTTATAGGAATGAATGATTGCTTATATATATATATATATATTTAGAGAAAATATATATATTTATATATCCTATATGTGAAGAGGATATGGAGTTTCTAGGAGGTACATCTTGGGTGATTTCGGTGTACTAGTTGATCAGGGTTGAAGGATCATACTTAGAGACTATTGCGGTTATATCGACCCTAAGGATTTAAATAGAGATTTATTTGTGTATTTAGAGATGGTATTAAATAATTAGGTAGTTGAAGTAATAGGATTTGTGTGGATGACATAATGGATCCCTACGATCAACATTGTCAAGGAGTAGTGCACCGGGGGGGTTCCTTGTTTGGATTTTGCTTTGCGAGACGCCCCACGCACGAAACGTAGTACAATGTTGAGAGTGGAGAGAAATTTTGTTCTTAGGAATTAGATGTTTGTATATGGAGAATAAATTCTTTATGATAAAACTTAATGTTAATGTGTAACGTATTAAGACTTATGACTGGTTTAAGCTAATAATTGGAACCAGTAGAGCCTAGTAAGGCATATATGTGTATATATATTTTGGCGGGATTAGAGTGGAAAGGATTCTTGGGTTATGTTAGGATGGCAGGTCATGAGGGTATAGGTCATGCATATGGTAAGGTAGGTTGTCCGTAAAAGGGTGGTGTAACTTAATTAATGTTCGAGGACACGATTAGGTGCGCGCTGTAGATGAGAGGTGAGTTGGGGGTTTCACGAGAGTGCGACTCCACTTTAATTATGAAATAGTGCATTTATATTTATTATGCACGGTTAACACACTTGTTAAACATTTTTATACCTCGGGCTCTGACCCGTTTATATTTATCTTTTGCTATATATATATATATATATATATATATATATATATATATATATATATATATATATATATATATATATATATATATATATATACATACTGTTTACAACATGTATCCTACCGCATGGATACCAGATGCTTTCATTTCCAGAGTCTTTGGAGCCGTAGCAGTTGCGGACTGTGGCGGGATTTAGATTGTAGTCGCTTCCTACTTCTTTGAAAATCTAGGTAGGATTCATGTTGTATATCGAGTTTAGACCCAAGGGATATTTATAGTTGTTTATATTTCTCTCTTATGTTTATGACCCAATAGCTTATTAGGGTATAGTCCCTTTTGTGTACTCATTTCATTTTAATTCTAGAACTTTATTTTATCATGGTCCTTATGGGCATTCAACCTTTTCTAATAATTCTTTTTTATTGGTTTGTTGTCCGTTGCATGTTGTATTTAAATTTTTGGCATCCGCGTTTATTATTTCAGGTAGTTAGCCTTATCTATTTTAGTATAGTCTGTTGATGCTGAGAATGAGCCATCTGAGATTCCTAATTAAATGTAGTATAGGGCTGGCCACCCATTATTATTTTAAGCGGGGTGTCACAGATGGTATCCGAGCATCAGGTCCTAGTGTCTTTAGGATCTGTGCGAGTTTTCTACGTTCTTCCGTAAGCATTCTTGATGTAGATCCCTACCATTAGGATTGTTGTGTTCACTACATTTATCTTCTTATGCGAGGTGTACTCACTTGAATGATGTTCTCATACAGTTTCTTTCATCTCAGACGTCGCCAGGAATAAGTCGTCCAGGAAGGGGCATGATGAGAGATGAAACACCCATAACAGATTTTGGGTATGCTTTGACTGGAGGTATTTTCTTTCCGTGAATCAGGCAGAGATAAGGAGGAGATTTCTAGCGGTGATTCAAGGTGATCTGACGGTGGTCTAGTGAGAAGGAGAATTTACTCGAATGGAGAATTTTGTGATTGATAAGGTAAGCACTGAGGATAAGTGAATAATGAAGACCGTGGGAGATTTAGATTGAGAAACTCGTCAATAATTGTTAGGAAACCTGGTGTTGGTGATTTTTACCGATGTGAGGTGTGTGGCTGTCCCATTGTTTAGTGTTTTGCCTTTTGGAAGAGGGAGTAAGAAGTTTAAAGACTTGGGTTCGTTGAGTATAAATGAAGGAGTTATCGGAGGTCGCAATAGAGCCTTGTCCTTCAGGATGGTTAGGAAGGATTTTCGAGAGGATATATCTTAAAGGAAAGTTAGGCCTTAGGAAGAAGGGCTTGTCTTAGAAGGAATAGAGGGACTCAGGAATGAAGTGAAATAATTGGATTATGGAAGTATAAGGTAGAATATCTTTCTTTTGGTAGGTCACGCTCTATGCGATATTTGGGGCGTCGCATGTAAGGTATAATGAGTGGTTAGCCGCTATATCCATAGTGTGTATGAACTTTCCTTAGACGAAGGAACAAGTAAGTATGACCTTTATATGGCATTTTTGGGATGATAGATCGTCTCGTGATGAGCTAGTAGAGAGCTGTGCTATTGAATTCCGAAAGTGCGGATTGTTAAGACTTGTTGAGTAGTGACTATGAGGTTATTGTTCTATAGATAGGTTAGGGAAGGTAATTGTGGTATTCCAATGAGGGAAGGACATACTTTCCAGCAATGCTTTGATGTAATGTAAAGGATTTGTATAGTTGAGGAGGTTTAGAGTTTAGTAGATTCATTGTTGAGTGGAGAATTTAGCTCATGGTTGTGCTAGTTATGAGAACTAGGTATTGGTGAGAGTATTGTATTTATTGGGGCCTTATGTCTTGTGTATAAGGTGTTTGATTGGTGTGTTGAAATGTATGAAATTATTTTATAGTATGTTGTTATATAGGCCTTCGGGCAATATCTATGATTCGAAAACCTTTTTCGAAACCTTAATCCTGGTTCAACGGACCTCAATCCCCGACATAGCTACACAGTAGTGTATTGGGAGGGTTCCTTATTTGGATGTCTCTTGCGAGACCTCCCCCGCATGAAGGTAGCTTACGTCAGGAATTGAGAAGAGTTCAACCATTGGAAATTTCAAACTTTTATATATACTTAATATGCTACTATAGAAATTTTTTGAGAGTTATATTATGATTTGAAGCTAGTGGAGCTCGGGTACAGGGTGTATGGGCGCCCTGGGTAGCTAGTTTGATTTTAAAGTTTAAAGGGTTCATTTTGAGAAGTGGGAGAGGTAGGTATAATAATATTGAGGGTAGATGTAAGGACTAGATGAGATTCGAAGTCCTAAGCATAACTTAACTTTTGCGGACGAAATTTTTGTAAGGGGGGAAGTATGTAACACCTCATGATTTTTGGGACTGAGAAATTAAATTTTTGGGAGAAATAAAATTTATTTAAATTGGAGAATTTCAAAATTTGGAAATTGAAGTCCAAAAATAAAGGACGTTATAAAGTATTCCGAATGACGATTTTGAGTGCGCCATTGATTCCGGATGGGTCGAGATAGTTAAAATGACTATCCTTGGGTTTTATTTCGGTTCCAAAATATTTTTTAGGTTAGTTTGACTCGAATTGAAGTAATCAAGTCATTTAAAGTGTGTATTACCATTTAAAACTAGGACTTATGTTTTAAGGGCCTAAGAGGCTTACAGATCAGCCTATCTCATTTGTGAGAAAGAGAGAAAGAGAAAAAAGGAAAGAAAGAAGAAGAAAGGAAGAAAGAGAGAGGATAAAGCTTGGAGATTCCGACCAACACGCGATCTCGAGGATGATTCAACCCCTATAACTTTGAGGCAAGTGTTTAATCTTGCTAAATATTTCATTTGTGTATTTCATTTCATAATTTGTGGACAAAAGAATTGAATTTTAGGGTTTAATGGAAAACCTAAATTTTTGGGTAAAAATCTTGCATTTGAAGTTATAGAAATTTTTGGGCAGTTATATGATGAGTTTTAAGGTTAGAAACATGTTTGGGATGAAGATTTATGGTTGGGAAGTGATATATGGGAATTTTGGAAATTTCGGGTTTTGGAGAATTTTTCCCCATTTCGTGGCTTGCTGAACAGGCCGAATCGATTCGCCTTTTTGCAGAAGCACCAGGTCTTTAGGGCTGAATTGATTCACCCCTTGCGAATTTATTCGGTATGTAGCAGACTTACAGGTCTAGTTGGTCCGAATCGATTCGCTGGGGATGAATCGATTTGCTGCTAGGACCGAATCGATTCGGAGGGGACGAATCGATTTGGAAACATGGCTATTTTGTGGAGTTTTTCTAGAATGACTTCTACCCCTTTTTGATTGGGTTTATCGATAAGGGACTATCCTATATGATGCCAGAGGTATGAATTGAAGATTTATAAGGGGTTTCTTATATGATATGATAGTGGGGACATATCGAACTATTTTGGAGACGAATGTACGTGCGTATTGGAGATTATTGTATTGTGGGAATTTTCTGTAAGAACGGGAGTTCTATTTAGAGGTCATAAATGAGCCTAGATATGACGTAAGGTTTAGAACCCTTTGAGAGAGTGGTGAGGTTACGACAAGGAGTTGTAGGCCGATATTTGTGTCGAATCCTTATAGCGGTAGGATTCCATTTAAGTGATGATTGGGGGTCAAAGATAGAGAGTGGTCACGTATCTTTAGTAATGCTCAACTTAAGGAATGAATCATAAATGCAATAAGAGTAAGGGTTCATAAGAGTACTTGAACGATAGGTAGAATTTAGAACTATTGGATCGTACTATCAACTAGAATATGTTGTGTTGTCAATATAGTCTGGATAGTTGTTATTTACCTGTGTGGGTTTAACAAAGGGGATTCTAAAAATTGATGGGACTGTGGAATGAATTTAGGATGGAGATTAAAGATTGCAGACTATTAGTTATGTGTACACTTATAGTCGGAATTATTATTAGATATATCGACGTGTATTTGGATACAAATGGAATGTATAGTGATTGTTATATATAGTAAACTTGGAGAGAGTGACCTCAATGTTTTATATTGGAAGACTATTCATATCATAAGGGAATGGATAAATATGTGTCAAGTGAGGAACTTTATAAGGGAGAATGCTTTGAGTAAGTATGCGTTGTAACAAGGGTGAGTATTACGTGAGTTGTGTATATATTGCTAGCTTATTTCACTTGATGTATAATGATTGGAGATATGGTATGCTTATATATAGAGACTTATATATATTTGAATGGATGTAAATATGGCGCGAATGTATATTTCTTGTGTGATGATCTATACATATGATGTGAATGCTGGTATATATATATACTGTGTGAGCATATATACTTATTGTGTGAGCATACCCGACACATGCTATCATGGGAAGTTGCGCGATGAGGGTGAGCCCCTAGCTTGAGGAGCAGGGTGTGGATATTCCCCAGGTCATAGTCGTCCATTGTTATTTGTGTTATTTTATTTTTAGGGGTGAGAAGTCTTGGGTAATAGTCGTTCTCACTTGACCGGTTAGGAACTATGACCTCTTCCCATACGTTTTGATTGATTTTGTCGCCATGGCGGTGTGATAATAGTCCGATAGGTGGTGACCCTGGGAAAAAGTGAGTAAATCGTGGAAGATGATATCATGGTGTAGTATTTTGGCATCCTATAGCCGTTTATGTTATGTGTATTGCAAAGTGTGCATTATGTGTGTTATTTCTACGTGGTTATAGGAATTAATGATTGCTTATATATATATTTAGAGAAAATATATATATTTATATATCCTATATGTGAAGAGGATATGGAGTTTCTAGGAGGTACATCTTGGGTGATTTCGGTGTACTAGTTGATCAGGGTCGAAGGATCGTACTTAGAGACTATTGTTGTTATATCGACCCTAAGGATTTAATTAGAGATTTTATTGTGTATTTAGAGATGATATTAAATAATTTGGTAGTTGCAGTAATAGGATTTATGTGGATGACATAATGGATCCCTACGATCAACAATGTCAAGGAGTAGTGTATCGGGGGGTTTCCTTGTTTGGATTTTGCTTTGCGAGACGCCCCACGCACGAAACGTAGTACAATGTTGAGAGTAGAGAGAAGTTTTGTTCTTAGTAATTAGATGTTTGTATATGGAGAATAAATTCTTTATGCTAAAACTTAATGTTAATGTGTAACGTATTAAGACTTATGACTGGTTTAAGCTAATAATTAGAACCACTAGAGCCTAGTAAGGCATATATGTGTAAATATATTTTGGCGGGATTAGAATGGAAAGTATTCTTGGGTTATGTTAGGATGGCAGGTCATGAGGGTATAGGCCGTGCATATGGTAGGGTAGGTTGTCCATAAGTGGGTGGGGTAACATAATTAAGGTTCGAGGACACGATTAGGTGCGCACTGTAGATGAGAGGTGAGTTGGGGGTTTCACGAGAGTGCGACTCCACTTTAATTATGAAATAGTGCATTTATATTTATTATGCACGATTAACACATTTGTTAAATATTGTTACACCTCGGGCTCTGACCCGTTTATATTTCTCTTTTGCTATATATATATATATATATATATATATATATATATATATATATATATATATACTGCTTACCACAGGTGTCCTACCGCATGGATATCAGATGCTTTTCTATCCAGAGTCTTGGGAGACGTAGTAATTTCAGACTGTGGCGGGATTTAGATTGTAGTCGCTTCCTACTTCTTTGAAAATCTTGGTAGGATTCAGGTTATTTATCGGGTTTATACCCAAGGGATATGTATAGTTGTTTATATTTCTCTCTTATTGTTTTTGTACTGTCTGTGACCCGACAGCTTATTCGGGTATAGTCCCTTTTCTGTACTCATTTCATTTTAATTCTAGCACTTTCTTTTATCATGGTCCTTGTGGGAATTCTACCTTTTCTAGTAATTCTTTTTCATTGGTTTGTTGTTCGTTGCATGTGTTATTTAAATTTTTGGCATCCGCTTTTATTATTTCGGGTAGTTAGCCTTATCTATTTTAGTATAGTCTGTTGATGCTGAGAATGAGCCTTCTGAGATTCCTTATTAAATGTAGTATAGGGCTAACCACCTATTATTATTTTAAGCGGGGTGTCAAAAATTTGTTTATAAGTTTTGCGATAGTGATGCTAAGAAGGAACCAACTGGACAATCTTCTTTAAATTGGTGAAGGACTTATCACCCTATATTTAATTGGGAGGGGTATCACAGGTGGTATCAGAGCATCAGGTTCTTGAGTCTTTTAGGATATGTGCGGCTTATTACATTTCAGCGTATCGTTCTTGATGTAGAGCCGTATAATAGGATTGTTGTGTTCCCTTACGTATGCGACTTACGTTCTCCTGCTACCAATTATAATGGATGTGACTCATTATACAAAATTTGGTGTACTACGAACACCGAACATTTTGGGATGACCAACGAGGGCCGTAAGAAGGACTGCATGAGAAGAAACTCGGCAGAAGACATAAAGTAATTTGAGAATGGTGATCGTGATAAATGTCACCATGAGTACTACTTAAGTAAGTGATAATGAGATCGTCACTGGGGAACAGTAGATTCCTAGGGCACAATCATAGATAACAGTAGAGTGATTTCAGTACCACCTAGTATAGTCGACAAGGGGGAAATAAGAGGAGCTCTTTTGAAAACCATCAGTGAAGATGCGGAGAAGAAAGAGAGAAAGTGTAGAAGGCCAACAGAAGTAGAAAATTCGAAGGCTATTTTGTAAAGTGAAGTGTAACGACACTTAGAATTAAATTTGGAATTAGATTGGTAGCTCTTAGGAGCGACATAAAGTGATTAGAATCAATCACCACGTGTAAAAAGTGTTTTCGAAATTTAAAGAAAAATTTGGATACGAGTTGATTGTGAGGTATCCCATTCGATGTTGTAATAGTGATGCAAGTGAAATTTTAAAACTTAACACAGTGGGTAAGCTAGAGACCAATCATGAGAAAAAGGTTGAATTGCATAATGAAATTCATACTTGGAATGGGGACATATAATTATAAAAGGGTTTATATCTAAAGAAGGACCGTGTGCAGAATACGAGCATGGATGAGAAATATAACTAGAATGACTAATGTTAATGTCATCAAGGTTATATGGTGGCAAGCTGTTGCAGAATTTCCAAAAAAAAGTGAGCCAGGAGGGTTAGAGAATCTGACCGAAGGGAAGAACTGAACTTAACAGTGTTAGTGAGACACCATAGGAGAGTATACCCAATAGGGAACTCAGTTAGATAATTTTGAGTGATTAACTTCCTATAAGAGGATGATGAAGTCAATCAGGGCCATGAAGGCCAACCATAGTTCCGAAAGGCCAACATAGCTAGTGAGTAAGACTACTCGGTTCGAGAGAAGGACACTTCAAAATGGTTAGTGGGACTAGTGACGGGGAAATGGTTCATGAAGTTTCCCTATGAGAAGAGAGTAGGATTACAAGTGTTGAATGTGTCCATAATTGAGAAGTGAGACTGATGAGATTGGAAATGGTAAAACATGCCAGTTAGGCATAACAACTGGAGGAGTGAGACTTCCAGCGAAGGAAATTGGGTCAAGAGAATTAGGCCCATGAAATTTACAAACCGAGAGTGATGGATTCAGGTTGGACCATTGGAGTCCTCGTTAAGAGTAGCATGTAGTATGTCAGGGTCGATGGGGTCTGAGATGCAAATGGGAGGTCAGTAAAGCCATAATTTAGGCCTAGAGATTTTGGACCAACGTTTCAATAATGGGCATGAAATCCACATGATGGAATAAATTGTCCACAAGGAGAGGGGGCAACTATTGGATGAAATCCTAAATGAATAACGATTGCAGATGTTCATGGGTCACATTAACAACCACATGCTGGGACCCTATGATTAGGTGAGACTGGTGAGGTTTTTCTTCATCTGTGTGAGTAAAGGATAAATTCTAGTGACATGGTGGTGTCACAACTTATATGTATATTGAAAACCCTAAAACTCGCGTGTAGGTCGAGTTGAGTGGGAACGTTAGTTATAACAATCTTATTATAAACGCATTTCTAGTTGATAGCGGGGCATTTTGACATCGTCCGTGAGTGAATCGGGTGGGCCCTAAGAGTATATTTTGTTGTTATAATTTACTAACTCAATTGAAATAGCATTAGTAGAGTATATAATGGTAATGTGTAGTGATTAATTATCGTATGTTTGAACGAGAGTAAATTGAGTGAAATGACTGTCGCGCCGGGTACTCCGGGGGGAGTAATATTTATTTTGTGTGGAGCCACCTGAAATAGGGTTAGGACCAGATATATATATGCATAAAAAGTTTCATAGTATTATAGACCTCAACGAGTATGTTGCCTAGTTATATGTGATTCCGGTGCGTAAGAATTTGTTTAACTGATAAGATTTAGTATACATTGTGTTCTTTGTTGAACAAAAGATATAGCTCGTTAGATATATGTAGCGCCGAGTACTTAGGGTAGTGAGAGAGCCATGCTTCATGTTATTATTAGGGGCATGAGAGTGGACGAGAAAAAATTTATGTACAGATACGAAGATTGTGGGAAGGTACATAGTATGGTCTAAGGGCCTTACGGACCTCGATAATCGACTAGGTTAGATAGTAGTGTATCGGGGGGGTCCTTGTTTGTATTTATCTTTGTGAGACACCCCACGCATGAAACTAGAAAACGTCGGGAGTTGGAGAGAAGTTTGGCCCATTGTACTTGAGTTCGTACGTGGGTTATTATACCTATACAAGAATATATTTGAGAGTTGATAATTCCATTATGACTTAAGGCCAGTAGAGTCGCCTAGTCCTAGTATCATCATGAATAGAGCAATGATGCCACTGAAAGAGTGATTAAATTATGACTAGTGGGGTGGTTGAGTACACCCTTACAATATCAGCATGCCGAGTGTGAGAGGATTAATTTAAGAGAAATGCATGTCATTGGTGCAATGATGCACGAGACATAGGGTGTGTGGGCGCCCTAGGTGATCGAATCAGATATTGAATGATGATAGTCATGTGAATTCAACAACACATAGTTGAGAAATCCAAAACTTTTTCTGTAAAATTTAACAAAGGCCTACAATTCACGAGAAACTGAATTTCAGAACAGGGAAAAGACTTGTGTCACGCGGTGGGGGGAAATTTCAGAACATAATTATTACTAAATCACGATTAGATGTACATTCAAGATATCAGGATCCAAATAACAGCGGTGAAGGGTTATGATGTAGAGTAATATTGCAAAGTTCATCTTGCAGTGTGTTACCTGTTGGAAAAAGGGTGGACAATTCGAAACCAGTAGGGGCTTCTTCCACTAGTGAATGGGAGAGTATCCCCAAGGATCTTCTCATAAGTTGAAATGGTGAGACTATATGTACCGATATGTGACTGAGTACGGCCTACCATCCACAGAAGGATGGCCAGGACAAGCGGTCTAATTGGATGCTGGAGAGCAATTTTATGTGTAACCCTAAATCTTAGTGAAGGACGAGAGCAGTACCTTCCACTAGTAGAGTTTGTGTCCAAATAACCCCTATAAGTGCACGTTTGGGCAGAGTACCAGTAGAGACGTGGCACGGTAAATTTTGTTACTGTCCTGCATGATAGTTAAAGATGGGGGTACCAGTATGATTACAAATATCGGAGAAGGGTTGATATTATCGTATATATTGAGCGTGAAATATAGATATGGCACATCCAATTTACTCGTACGAATGACACAAGATGAGGTCGTATGTATCCGAAAGGAGGATAAATATACTAAGGTGCATATAGTAGAAGGCTATATAGTGAATATCTAAAATAAAGTTTAAGTAGTGGAACTTAAGCGATAAGGCTTGGGTAAGAGCCTATATGACAGGGTAACCTCGAGTTTAAAACAAACACATGTGAAGTGTTCATTATTAAGGGTATTCAATAGCGTACTATATGGGTGGTATGGAGTAGCTTACTTGGGAATGCAAGGATACGATGCGCAATATTTATACAACGTTGTCTGTACCTGGTATACTTTTTTCGAATTTTGGGTCGAAATTCCGTTGTAGGGGGGGGGGGAGTATGTAACACCCCGTATTTTTTATGATTTAATAATTATGTGATTAATTATTATTGTTAGAATAATTATGTGATTAATTATTATTGTAGGATTAATTAAATTGTAATGCGAGAAATTAGTTGTTAATTAATCCCAGTTAAAATAATTATTAACTAGCGTGACAAGGGTTAATACTTATTAATTTAATATTACTATGTGATATGTAATATGGAATTATACACTTTGATAAATTGTAGAGAGTGAGTAAAACGACAGTTTGGTGATTTAAGTCTGATACGCCTGTGAGTCGTGTCGGGACTAATTGATTGGGATAAAAAGAGAATTTATTTTTAAGTAACTCGTACGATCATTTCGAGTGCGCCGTTGAGTCCGGGAGGGTCGAGATAGTCTGAAAACTCTACCCGGGTATTTTATTTGGACTCCGAAATATTTTAGGCCAAACCGGCACCCCATAGGGGTAGTTTTGAAATTTGAATTTTTGGAGAAATTAAATGGACGAAAATTAGAGTTTTATTATATCAGTTACGTCGAAGAAATTAGGGCTCACATTTACATAACTCAAGTGAGAGTCACAGAGAGTGAGGGAGAGCAAATCCCAAGGAGCCAAGGCTTTTAGGAATCATCTTCCACCACCGTGACCACCATCGTATAGATCGAAAGGCGAGGAACGGATCTGTACTAACATCACCAACGGATCAGACCATCATATTCGAGGCAAGTGCTTATTACTTACGTGATTTAGTAATAATTATGTTCATGATTACAGTAGGTGATAACCCATTAATTTATGAGATTTAATTTTGATGAAAACTTGATGATTTGATTCATATTGGGTCTGAGATTATAAGAGATTAAATTCCTTCATGTAGATAGGATGTCATCTACGAATTTATGATAATTTTCATGAACAAATCTAGGATATAGTAGTTCTTGAATTGAAATTGGAAGAACTATGGTTTAATGGTTTAATTTGGGGATTTAGTAAATAATTGATGTATTATGAAGAATTAATGATTCTAGGTTGTTAGAAATCATCTAAATATGTTAAAGCATCAATTGGGTTTGTTGTTTGGGTGTTTGGGAATGAACATTATAGATTTTAGAGGTGTTAATGGTGGAAAAACGCTGAATTCTGGGCAAAGGGGACGAACCAGTGCGTGTCGCTCGAAGTCACGCGAAGAGTCATTCGAGCGAGACCTTTATGTCGCGCGAAGTCATTCGAACGACACGTGGCAATCGTTCGAGCGACAATCCTTTCTGGTTCGAGCGACGTAGTGAATTTTGGAAATTTTCTTAGAGTCCAGTTTTCACTTTACCGATTTATTGGGTGAGAGAAACTGTCAGATAGTAAATTTATATAGGACAAAATTTTGGGAAAGTATGTGAGAATTAATACTTTAATGAATTCGGTATAGAGAATGTACCATGGAGATTACGAGAGAGATAGTAATCTAAATATTTATACTATATGTAGTGATGAGAATAAATTACGTATGAGAAGTATATAATTAGGTTGGGAAAATACCTATGAATTCTAATAGGATGTGTGTATGCCTATTATGTGATATTATTGTTAAGTTCACTAATGGGTGATAACCCGGGGTGCAAGAATCTTATTACTAGGCGCACTAATGAGTGATAACTCGGGGGTGCAAGAATTCTATTGTTAAGTGTACTAATGGGTGATAACCCGGGGGTACAAGGATATTATTGTTAAGTGTACTATTGGGTGATAACCCGATTGTTTAGTATACTAAGGGGTGATAACCAGGGGGTACAAGAATCTTATTGTTAAGTGCGCTAATGGGTGTTAGCTCGGGGTGCAGGATTATAATGGTTAGGTGCGCTAATGGGTCTTAGCCAGGGGGTGCAAGATTTGTATATATATATATATATATAGGGATGATGTGACTATATATATATATATATGAATATACTTGGGAACATTCTACTTTGTGAAATTAGTAGATATAGTATAAATGAGAAATAAAATAATCTTAGTGGGTAAAAGATTAACCATTCGAATGCTGAATAATGGAACTTTTAGTTATGTGAGATAAACTATTTCTTTAACGTATTGTATGGGCGATACGGGTATACTACTGGAGAACGTAAATGGTGATATTATGATTTCGAACTAGTTAGGTCGGGTAGCATAGCTAGTGTGGGTTAGATGTGCGTTAGGCGTGCATAATAGATGAGAGGTGAGAATCTCATGTGAGAGTGCGATATCTAACATTCACATAATACTTGTTTAAATACTTGCTAAATATTTTAAAACATCGGGCTCTGACCCGTCTCTTGCATATCTTCTCTCTTTTGCTCTCTTGCATATCTTCTCTCTTTTGCTATATATATTATCAGGTGCTCAGCCACAGGGACACCATAACTAAAGATTTTGATTGCTTTACGTGCTGTAGCTGTTGTAGAAGCTGTAGGTCCTTGCATTAGACGGATCCATCATTTCCATTCAGCTTTATCTAGACATCTCAGTTGTGGCATGTGTCGCACATTCCCAGTTTTTATCAGAGTTATCATTCAGTTTACTGTACATTTCTTTTAGTTGGATGGAATTTGACTACGAGTCTGTGAATTAGAGTTTTGAACTGGGAGGTTTTACCCAGTCTTATTTATTTAAGTATTTGATTCATGTTCATTATTTAGTATATTCTTGTGTATGATGAACGGTTTATATTTTAATAATTAAATTGAGAAATTGTTTTATTGGTTGTATTTAAAAAGGAAAATGTTTTGACGCCTAGCTTAATTCTATATTTGGTGATTAATATGTTTATAAGTTTTTCGATAGTGATGCTAAGAATGAACCAACTGGACAATCCGTTTTAAATTGGTAAAGGACTAATCACCCTATATTTAATTGGGCGGGGTGTCACAGGTAAACCCTTTGGGTTCCAAGAAGTTTGGGAAAGGCCCAAGATATGACGCTTGAGAGGAAGGATTAATTGTAAGCCACGTGGCAATTCTCTGTGAGCAGACACCAGAATTATATTTATATATTAGATTACAGAAAATAAAAGAACTTACTTGAATTTGTAGAAAAATAGTAGAAATAAAAAAGAATTCGAGCCCTGTGAATTTACACAGTGTCCTAAAGACAATTTATTCCCTCCAATGTGCTTTGAGATTGATGAATATTGTCTTCTAAGATAAAATAGATTTTTCAAATTAATTATGTGGCACAACAATAATTAATTTCAACGAACACAATTTCTTTGTTTTTACTCAACCAAACAGCATAACAGAAATGGATGATATGAATGCAGTGATGCGAAACTATTTTCTGGAAATAGCAGCATTTCGGGTTGAAAGAAAGTAGGAGATGGAATTTTTTCATTAGTGCAAAAACGGAGGGGAACTAATGTATTTATAGCAAAGTAAATGACTGTTCAAAATAACTGCCAAAATAGTTAAACGAATTTAACTTCTGACTATTGGCAATAAATGCCAACAGTTTATTAATTAATTAATTAGGTTCGTCATTAATTAATAATTAAAGCCCAGAAAATTAATTTAATTTGGACCAAAAATTTAAGATACCCAAGCCGGCTGGCGGGACGGTGTGTGCGCGTGTGGGGTTTTTGCCAAAGCCCAACACATGCATAGTGTATGTCATCTTCCCTTCAAAGAGTTGGGATACCCAAAAGGCATCCAAGCCTTAGTCCATATTTGGGGTCTTATTAACTCTTCAATTTCCACTACTCTTCCAATGTAAGACAATAGTTAAAACATACCCAATTCATTAACTTTCATTGCTTTATGAGTAACTTTGGGGACATATTTATCGTTCATATCTTAATGAAATTGGATATGTGAATATATGACGTTAATTTCCTTGCGAAGGAGAACGCGTTCATAAATGATCCCACAATTATCGTAATGTGGATTCCACCTAAATTGGGGTTCAAAATTATTTAAAATTCTGTTCAAAAAATCTGAACAGCTTTTAAGTTCAACTTTTAAGTCCAATTTATATGTGGTTTTATATAAGAGGTCGTATCCTTGTCTAAACTACTATTGGTCTTGAGTTCGACCAACATTGGCTTCTTCCGGACCCAGTTAAGGGGAGCCTTCTTCACATTGTACAACTTTTTTAATGCGGTTTTAGATGTTTTATTGCTTAGTTGCAGTATATTTGCCCCCATAACACATGCCCCTTGTGTAAGCTTCAACAGGTCTAAATGAATGCTGTGTGTATACAAACGCGTCAACTTCAATTGGTTTTCAGCTGATGAAAATGAACGTGGGCCAACTCATCACTCATGGAACAAACGAAGAAAATATGTGTGGATCACGCCATCATATAAATGCTTGTTCAAATATGGTGTAAAGCAATAAAAATAGATGACGAGGATAGCTAGCTGTTCAGATTTTCCTTTTAATCAAACAGTGCCTTTATCATATTTGGGGGTATAAGATTCTCTCATGCATTTATATATTTTATCATGTTACAATAATGCCTGTTATACGTAATACTTGTTTCCAGCTTTACTTTATGGTGGGGGGCCTCAACCAAACCCAGACCTTCACAGGCAACACCTAGCTCCTTCTTAAAGGAAATTTGAAGATAAATATTGGTCTCAAAGAAGAAAGGAGAGAGACAGAAAGAAGTAGTATAGATGAAAACAAGAAGAATAAAATATCTAATTATTTACTATATAAAGAGAGTTTAGTAACAAAAATTAAGAATAAATATATATTTTACCAATGACAATATTAGATTAAATTGATGATTACTTTATCAAGTGATTAAAATAGTATAAGGACTTAAAATTTGTTGACCTTCCTAAAAAAATATGTCATGTAAACCCTAGTGGGGTTGATTGAAACATTAGAAAAATGTGAGATGATAAATAAAATTTATTTATTATCTTATTGTTTCACTAAATTAGTTTCTATTCTTATCAATCAATTTCTATATTTTCTTGGGTAAATATGAGTTTTGGTTCTAGAAAGCAACTAGAAATATGAAATGGAGATTCTTGATTCATTAATTATAATCAAGCTAAATAATACTTTATTTTTTTTAAATACCCATCAACCCAAGGGCCTATATAGGGGGGGGGGGGGGGGGGGGGGAGGGAGGGAGAGTAGCCTCAGTGACCACAAAAATCTAAAGAAAATATTCACTATTAAAAATATTATTTTCATTTCGTGGGTTTACAATTTCAAAAAAAATTACTATGCTTTAGTCTCTTATTATTCAATTCCTCATAGCATAGGAATTCTCTCCACCATTTGGAGAATCAAGATTGCCGTAATACATAGTGTTGATGTAAAAAATTAGATCACTCTAATTATTCAATCACAGATAAATAAATGAGACAAAAGATTTTAAAGTGGTTCAGCCTTATAAGAATGGCCTACGTCCACTGCTGTTTTGTTGCTGCGTGTTTGGGAATTCTCGATTACAAGAAATTCCGTTGTGGATTCGGTCCCCTTTACAATGAGGATGGTACAATGTATTTATAGCCCTGAGGCTGTAATGTGAAAGGGTAATACATTAAATGATATAGATATGAAAGGGTGATACATTTAATGCCCTCTTTGCGTGTGCGTCTGAATGATAGGCATTTAATGAATCAGTTGAACTATTGGTTATCCAGCTATTAATGCTTTGTTCGAGATGCAGCTCGGACCGCCTGAGTTGCTCGAACCGCCTGAGCTTCTCGGTATTCAAGAGTTTCTCGGAGAGACATGTTCCTCGGAGCGTATGAGTTCCTCGGAGAGGTTTGTTCCTCGGAGCGTATGAGTTCCTCGGAGTAACATGGTTCCTCGGAGCGTGTGATCATCTCGGAAGTGCTTGTTGTTGCCATGTAGATAGCCACGTGTCTTCATATGATTGGTCCAAGTCAGCAGATTAAATTTGGTATTAACAGAAGCCCCTAATGTTTTATAGTTCGAAATTTGAGGAGTATGGAACATTATTTCTCGGAATGTGGTAGCTTTAAATAGTTTCCTGATTTTTAGGAGCATTTCCCTTGTATTTATTTCTCCTTCCCAATTCGTAGAATCATGTTTTTTTGGACTTTTCTGCATGCTTCGATTCCCGCATCACTTTTTGTCTTTTTAGCCGTTGTTGTTCGCTTTGATTCCCGCGCCAATATTTAATGCCTTTTAGCCGCCGGTAACGTAATCATCCTTTTTTGTAATCATTACTTCGCCAGTTCCCAAGGTAAGGTATTTAAACTTCATAGACACTCCCATTGTCTTCTATCTTTTCAAATTTTCATCTTCGAGTTTTTCATTGTCTTCTACTCTCTTATGTATTCATCTCTTCCATCGTCTGTCGTCATCGGCTCTACTCTTTTCCTGTAAGATCTTCTTCTTTCTTCTTCATTTCTTTTAATCACCATGGTTTACCCTGTTGAATCTCTTGACAAATTTCGATCTGATTTTTCCATTCCCTCTTGGGTTGTCTTGGAAGAGCTTTCTGAGCCTTCTAATTATTTCAATTTGGCTGAGGGACATTGGTTCCCCAGTCTCTTTTTTGCTGAGTGTGGATTTTCTTTTCCACCAAATCCTCTGTATCTGGAATTCTGTCAGTACTTTGATGTTGTTCCTGCACGAATAGCCCCCAACACATGGAGAATAGTTAACGGGGTGCATAAATTAAATCAAGTGCATGGAACTCGTATCGAAATTCCAGAAATCATGTACTGCTATAGATGGGCAGTTAATGATAATATTTATTATTTAAAAACTAGGTTTATAAATAGAGCCTTAGTAGTCAATCTCCCTGATGCCAATAGGGATTATTTTGAATATGGGGTTGTCGTAAAAAATTGGCAACACCCTCCATTAACCGGAGATGAGGTTTACCAGGGTCCCAGATGCCCTCCTTATGGCAATGGGATAAGTTATTTTTATTTTATTTTATTTATTTTGAAATCTTGTTTGTTTTGTGTTTGATAAAATGTGTCACTGATAACAATGTTTGTTTATTTGCAGTTGATAGCAAGAGAAGGTGCCCAAAAGAAACAGATGTCAATATAAGGCATTTGGGACTTATCTGGGGTCTGCATCAAAGGGTTGCCGACGAGCACATCAGGTCGGCTTCGTATCTTCTCCAGTACAAAAGCTACACAACCTCCTTCACTGCTTGTCCAGTGATCAGTGAAGCAGAGCCAGTACCAGCCTCTGCAAGTTCTTCGCCTAAATCTCATATTCCTTTGAGCGAAAGGATGAAGAAGAGAAGACCTCCTACCCTGTTTGAGAAATCTGCCTCCGGTTCTGGTGAGGCAAAGAGGAGTAGGATTGATGTCCCAAGGGAGGGGACGAAGAAGAATGATGCAGCTCCTCCAGTTGCTTCTGCTAAAGTTGCCGAGAAGGTTGCTGAGAAGCCCGCAGTGGCTCCGAGGAGGTCTGCTGCTCCTGGAGAGGTGATTGTGATATCACCGACCAAGGGTTCTTCATTGGTTGTACCTGTTCCCCCGAGGAGGCTGAAGAAGAGCTCCTCGGTCAATTTGGCTGACACCACTACTCAGCCCCCAGCTGCTGGGACTGTAGTTCCCACTTTTGTTCCTCCGAGTTCTGCCATGAGCTCGGTGAAGTCCCGAACCATTCCCGAGGTCCAGGGTAATGAAGATAATCTTACTCGGGACATGGTTACTTCTTTGGCTGCTCATCATCTTGCTTCAGTAAGTCTCTTTACTTTGAACTTTTCATATTTTCCTTTGTCATTTCTGTTTCTAACTTGCTTTCTTTTTCTGTTCACGGTTGACGAGCTGCTTTAATATAATCCTGAAGAAGGATGAAGCGATTAAGGCTTCTTGCTCCTCGTCCAGTGTGGAGGGAGATATGGAAGAGGCTATAAAGTCTTTGGAAGACTCTCGCCATCAGTATGCCACTGATAAGGCTATCTGGGAGAAAAAACTTGCCTCCTCCAAGAAAGAAAAAGCTCGAGCGATTGATGCCTCCAAGGAGTTGGAGAAGAAAAAGACTGCCTTGGAGAAGGCAAATAAAGAGCTTGAAGAGAAGCTCAGAGCTGAAGGGGAGCTCGAGAATAAGCTCAAAGTTGCTGAGGAGAGGTTGGACCAGCTCCAGGAAGTAGGTCGGCAGAAGGAAGAGGCGAAAAATAAATTAAAGGCTGCTGAGAACCTGCTGTCCGAGAAGCTTGCCTTGGAGAAGGCCAAGAGGAAAGCTGCTGTGAAGAAGTCCTTCAGCTCTGGCTGGGACAAGGGGTGGGATAAGGGGTGTGCTGCCATGGTATCTCAAGTGGACTATAGTAGCCTGAAGTACTTTAGGGATGGATGGGTTGCTGCCCTTCAGGAAATGAAGGTCGACGAGTCCTCCGAGCTCTTCCAGAGACATATCCCTGGTCCCCCCTACTCCAGAAGAATTAGAAGAGGACGAAGCTACCTCTGAGGAGTCTTCAATGGTGATGGGAGATCACCCCCCATCCATCCAGTCTGCTACCGAGCAAGTCGTTTCTTCTTCCGAGCAACAGCTGGTGCTCTCCGAACAATCCACAGTTCCCTCCGAGAAACCTGCTTCCTCTTCCCAACCTCCCGAGAAGGTTTTGGGAGATAAGGAAAAGGTGCAGTGTTGTTCGGGCTTATCTTTATATTTTTCTTCTTTTTATCAAATGTAACTCAGAAGATGTAACTCTGAATTATGATCTAATAAAACTTGAATTTTTCTCCATACTGTTGTTCATCTTCTATTCATACTCTGCTTGTTTTTCTTATTGATGATTGCTCTTTCTTTCTTTACTAGTTTCTGGCCAGGATGGATCTGCTATCTTCCCATGACACAAAGTTGCTGCAACAATGCAATGAGTACTTTAAGGCTGGTCACACAGACTTAAGTGCTGCACAAGTTGCCGACATCCTTGGTCTAGATGCTTCAGAACAGGCAGTTGAAGCATATCAGTATTTGAAGTGTCTACTTGACCGAGCAGTGGCCAATAATGTGGCTTACTATGAAATGATCGAGGATCTCCAGTGTACCCTCGAAGACCTTCAGAATCAGTACAAGGAATCAACTGCCCTGTTGCATGAGGGGTACGAAAACAAGTACAAGCTGATCATGGCTGACAAGGGCTACGAGAAGCTTTTTGCTGGGTATGATCTGAGGGAGAGAACTTTGAAGGGTGAGGTCGAGGAATGTAGACAGGTTGCTGAATTGCTGGAAAAGGAAAACAACAACTTTCAAAAGGAGCTGTCACAATTGAAGTCTGCAGCTTCTTCTTCAACAACCCTAATCCCAGTGACTGATGAGGGATTTTCGTTCTTAGAAGTTGAGAATGCCAAGTTGAGGGACGAGTTGGAGACTTTGAAGAGCTCGGGCACCTCTACATCTTCTCGTGGTCGAGCAAGAGCTCCTCGGGGACGAGGAAGAGCAGTTCGGGTTCTCGTCGAGGAACAGAGAACTCAGTCTTCGTTAGAGAACCAGACTTTCCAATTAATGGCGAAGAACCAGGCTTTGTCTGACATGTCAAAGAAGATTAGGGACCTGGAAAAACATCTCTCTGCGCAGAAGTCAGTCTTGGATAATAAGGAGCTTTTCATCAAGAATCTCCACGAGCAGCTAGAAAGGCTAACATATCAATTCCACAAACAGCCTAGGAAGTTCTGGATGGCTGGATACAACGAAGCACTATTCCACTTGGACGACCGTATCCAGAATGCCAACAACGAGGGCTACAAGCAAGGATGGCTGAATGCCTTAGGTGTGTTGAAGCTCGAACAAGGCCATTATCTGTGGGACTACCATGATCCCGGGTTGCTCGACTTGCCCATGCCACCATACAATTTGGAGATGGAATGGATCCCTGCTCAGGCCATTCCTCGGAGCTTAATTTCAAAGTACCTCGGTGGCTACAATCTTCACTCTCAAATTGAGGTATCTCGTCCCGAGCATCTTTTAGATCGATCATCCGTGATGAATGTCAGGATGCTGAAGGATCTTAACTTTATCAATTCTCCTAAGTCTTTCAATGATCCGCCTGCTGGCGAGGAACCTGTGTCAAAAGCAGAGGGGAAAAGACCAGTAGAATAGGAATTTTTTGATGTAACAGTTAGTATACAAATCAATGTAATTGTAATTTCATTATCAATGTAATTTATTTTGAATTCAATGAAAGACTTTCATTTTTATTTGCAAATCTTCATTGCTATTATCTTGTAGTTATCAAACACTTTATATTTATGCATCTCTGTTAAAAAGATAACAAGTATTGTGTTGTTTGTTGACCAATTCAGTAATAATTAAAAAGTTTTAAGTATCAATACTGTTGCTCGATCATTTAATAATAAAGTCACGAGTATAAAATGTTTAAAAATTTTCCAACCAACCAAGGTACTTAAATTGTGCTCGTCGACCAACTACAGTCAGTGGGTTTTTATCCCCGACCAGCCATACTTGGTACAGTTTGGAATATTTCGTTTCCTAGCCAAACAGGTTGGCATTTTTAGGAATATTTCTCCTCGTCGACCAACTACAGTTAGTGGGTTTTTATCCCCGACCAACCATACTTGGTACAGTTTGGAATATTTCGTTTCCTAGCCAAACAGGTTGGCATTTTTAGGAATATTTCTCCTCGTCGACCAACTACAGTTAGTGGGTTTTTATCCCCGACCAACCATACTTGGTACAGTTTAGAATATTTCGTTTCCTAGCCAATCAGGTTGGCATTTTTAGGAATATTTCTCCTCGTCGACCAACTACAGTTAGTGGGTTTTATCCCCGACCATCCATACTTGGTACAGTTTGGAATATTTCGTTTCCTAGCCAAACAGGTTGGCATTTTTAGGAATATTTCTCCTCGTCGACCAACTACAGTTAGTGGGTTTTTATCCCCGACCAACCATACTTGGTACAGTTTGGAATATTTCGTTTTCTAGCCAAACAGGTTGGCATTTTTAGGAATATTTCTCCTTGTCGACCAACTACAGTTAATGGGTTTTTATCCCCGACCAACCATACTTGGTATAGTTTGGAATATTTCGTTTCCTAGCCAAACAGGTTGGCATTTTTAGGAATATTTCTCCTCGTCGACAAACTACAGTTAGTGGGTTTTTATCCCCGACCAACCATACTTGGAACAGTTTGGAATATTTCGTTGAGTAGTCTACCGAGCTTTGCCGACTAGTGAGTAGCACTAGTATTCCCCGAAAAAAATTTCAATAAAAAGGAGAGACTTTGGCAGAATATCTTCGTTTTATTCATACTGATGGAACTGTGTTACATATACATCATTGATAATACTTGTGCAGGTGCTCTGCGTTCCATGCATTCTTAAACTTCTCGCCTTCTAAAGTTGCTATTCGATAAGTTCCTGGTCGAACAACTTCTGTAACTCGGTATGGTCCATGCCAGTTTGCCTCCAGTTTGTTATGCTTTTGAATTACTTTCTTCAACACATAGTCTCCTTCTTTCAGGTCGCACTTCTTCACCCTCTTGTTGTAAAACAAAGTTGTTCGCTGGTGGTAAGCAGCATTTCTAATGGCTGCTTCTTCTCTAACTTCCTCGAGCATGTTTAAATCCAACCTTCTCATTAAATCGCTGACAGGGAAATTGAAATTTAGCACCCTGTGTGTTAGGAGACCCAACTCGGCAGGTATGACAGCTTCACTTCCAAACACCAGCATGTATGGTGATTCTCCCGTTGCTACTCGGGGAGTAGTTCGATAAGCCCAGAGTACTGATTGTAACTCGTTGATCCAGTTTGCTTTCGCATCATCCAATCTTTTCTTCAAACCGTTCAGCATCGTTCTGTTTGTCACTTCAGTTTGTCCATTACTTTGAGGATGGCCTGGTGCTGAGTGGACCTTCAAAATATTTGATTGATGACAATAGGCAGCGAACTCCTCGTTATCAAATTGTGTTCCATGGTATGTGATGAAAGCATGAGGAAGACCATATCGACAAATGATATTCTTCCAAATAAATTGGTATACCTTCTCGTCATGTCAATGAGTGGCTCAGCTTCTACCCACTTAGTAAAATAATCCACTGCGACGACGAGGTACTTGAACCTTCCTCGGGTCGTTGGCAGTGGTCCAACCAAATCTATCCCCCACATGGCAAATGGACAAGGGGAAGTTATGGGTGTTAACAACGCTTGTGGAGTTCTTCGGATGGAGGAGAAGCGCTGGCACTTGTCACACTTCTTGGCATAGGCTATACAATCATCCCTCATCGTCGGCCAGTAGTATGCCTGTGTCATCACCCTTTGCAGAAGCGTCCGACTTGCTACATGTGCTCCACAAGACCCTTCGTGGATTTCCTCAATTAATTCTTTCACCTCGGAGGGATGTACGCATCTCTACAAACCTGCCATAATTCCCCGTCTATATAGAATACCGTTAATTAATACATACCGAGCAGCTTTAAACTTCAATTTCTTGGCTGCGAGCTTGTCAATTGGCAATTCTCCATCCTCGATATATGCCCTGATGGGATCCATCCAAGATGGTCCTAAATCAAGGGTGATAAAGTTCATCGTCAGATCTTCATCTATACTCCGACCATCCAACACTTCAATTGGGACTGTTCGCCGTAGCTCGGTGCGAGTAGCTGATGCTAGTCGAGCTAGGGCATCTGCTCTCGCATTCTCCATTCTCGGTATTCTGACCAGCTGACTAGCGGTAAATTCTGACACCAGATCCTTCGCCTTTTCATGATATTTGATCATTAATTCTCCTCTAACTGCATATACTCCCATCATTTGATTTACAATCAATTGAGAGTCACTGAAGATCACAACCTGCTGCGCCTCCATAATTTTTACCAAATTTAGCCCTGCAATCATGGCCTCATATTCAGCCTCATTGTTGGAAGCTTTGAATTGGAAACGCAAGGCGTATTCCATGTCGACCTCGTCCGGAGTGCTCAAAACTATCTCCGCGCCACATCCTGCAGTGCAAGATGAGCCATCTACATATAGCCTCCATATAGGTAACTTGTTTTCAAATTTCGAATCAGTCAGAGTTCCTCGGTGAAATATTTGCTGCTTCCTTTCATCCTCCCCGGATTTTTCTTGTTCCTCATCGATCATCTTTTCTTGCCCTTTTACCAACCGGAGTTGGTCTGAGCTCGAAATTGATGATCCTGTAACATCCACTCGCCCTTTTACCAACCGGAGTTGGTCTGAGCTTGTGTCTGTTGATCCTGTAACATCCGCAGGTTGATCATCGAGCAAATCTTGTTCCTCGTCCGGAGTCCTCGCAACTATCTCTGCATCGCATCCTATAACATCCACACGCCCTTTTACCAATCGGAATTGGTCTGAGCTTGTGTTTGTTGGCCCTGTAACATCCACAGGTTTATCAGCGAGCAACTTTTGTTCCTCGGGGGTATCAGGATAGGTGAACTCCGTTATAAAGTCTGCTACAGCCTGCCCTTTTAACGATGATCTGGGTTCATAAATTATATCATATTCACCGAGCTCTATTGCCCAGTACATCAATCTCCCTGATTTTTCTGGCTTATGAAGGGCCTGCCTCAATGGCGTATCAGTATATACTATTATAGTATGAGCTTGGAAGTATGGCCTCATTCTCCTACTCGCCTCAATCAGCGCCAGTGCCAATTTCTCCAGCCTTGGATATCTGATCTCTGCTCCTCGAAAGGCCTTACTTGTGTAGTAAATTGGTTTTTGCACTCCATTCTCCACTCTGATCAACGCCGAGCTAACTGCGTTCTCGAACATCGTAAGGTATAAATACAATTTTTCTCCCATCACCGGCCTGGACAATAGTGGAGGTGCTCTCAAGTATTTCTTCAAGTCTTGAAAAGCCTCCTCACATTCATCATTCCACTCAAAAGTCTTTCTGAGTGTCTTGAAGAATGGGAGACATCTATCAGTTGCTCGCGACACAAATCTGTTGAGTGCCGCTACTCGTCCTGTAAGACTCTGTACTTCCTTCTTTGTCGTTGGAGATCGCAGCCTTAATAAAGCTTTGATCTTTTCAGGATTTGCTTCAATGCCTCGTTGATTGACAATGTACCCGAGGAACATGCCTTCTCGTACTCCAAATATGCACTTCGTCGGGTTCAGCTTCATTTGATATTTATCTAGTTGATCAAAAGTTTGACTTAAGTCAACTAGATGATCGACAGCTTTCTTGATTTTTGTCAGCATGTCGTCAACATAGACTTCCATATTGTCACTAATTTGTTCAGCAAAGACCTTGTTCATCATCCTCTGATATGTCTCACCTGCATTTTTTAAACCAAAAGGCATAACATTATAACAATAAGTTCCCCTAGGGGTAATGAAAGAAGTACTCTCCCTGTCTTCAGGTTTCATTTTGATCTGATTGTAACCAGAATAAGCATCCATGAAGCTCAGTAACTCGTGTCCTGAGGTAGCATCCACCAGTTGATCAATTCGGGGCAATGGAAAGTGATCCTTTGGGCATGCTTTGTTGAGGTCGGTGAAGTCTACACACATCTTCCACTTGTTGTTCTTCTTCTTTACCATTACCACATTAGCTAACCAATCTGGATATTTAATATCTTCAATGAAATAAGCTTTCTGGAGTTTCTCGACTTCTTCCTGTATAGCTTGATTCTTCTCGGGACTGAATACTCTTCTTCTCTGCTTCACAGGCTTGATCTCCTTATTCACATTGAGCTCGTGACATAAGAAGTTTGGGTCTATCCCAGGCATATCTTCATGACTCCACGCAAAAGTTTGTCTTCTGCTTCTAAGGAAAGTTATCAATTCCTGTTTTAATGAGGCTTCCAACGATGAACCTATCTGAGTAGTTCGCTCGGGGTGCTCGTCGTCCAGAACGATGTTTTCAGTAGCTTCCACCACTTGACCCTTCACGAGTTGCGACTCATCCCGAGGATCCAAGGTTTCAATTTCTGCACCTTCATCTACTTGATAGGTAGTAGTCTTTTTCTTTGATTCTTCTAGTTCGTCTTGCTCGGCGGATGAATAATAGCATTCCCGAGCTACTTTCTGATCACCTTTCACAACTCCTACTCCGAAGTTTATTGGAAATTTTAGGCATTGATGCACTGTAGATGGTACAACCTCGAACTTCTTCAATCCTACTCTTCCCATGATGATATTGTATGATGACTGGACATTCTTATCCATCACGAAGAAGCGTATTCTTTCTGTCCGACAAGCAGGCCACTTACCAATGAATATATCCAACTTGATCGTCCCAAGTGGAAATACTTTCTCGCCAGCAAAACCGATGAGGGGTCTGTGGTAAGATTCCAATTGAGATAGCTTTAGATTTAAACTATCAAAACACGGGTAGAACATGATGTCTGCCGAGCTACCATTATCGACCAGCACTCTTGAAATCATTACCTCCTTCATTCTCATCTTGATCACCAGTGGATCATCGTGAGGATATAAAACACCTGCAAGGTCATTTTTTGAAAAATCGATGACCAACTTCTCCTTGTTCACCTTTCTCGGGCGATCTTCCTCAGCTAGATTTATTCGCTGAATGTACGAGCAAGCTTGAGCCTCACCGAGGTAAGCTTTTCTTTCTGCAGTAAGGTCTCCTCCTCCTGCATCTCCTCCTGTAATAACATTACAATCAAATGACCCAAAGCGTATTGAAAATACCTCTCGTTCTGGCTGTCTTGGTTTCTTGGGAAGATTGGGGTCATCCTCTGGATCAACTTCATGGTTTCTCTTCTTGTTCTCCTCTGCTCGACGAGGACATCTAGATCTCTTTCTAGTTCGGTCGTTTATTCTTCTTTCGCCTCCCCGATCAACATACTTTGCTAGTTTTCCTCGTCGGATGAGTGTTTCAATCTCATTCT
Source organism: Sambucus nigra (assembly GCA_949130495.1). Lineage (NCBI taxonomy): Eukaryota > Viridiplantae > Streptophyta > Magnoliopsida > Dipsacales > Adoxaceae > Sambucus > Sambucus nigra. The sequence goes on along the minus strand of OX422215.1, from coordinate 313,807,180 downwards.
GAAGAGCTATGCAATTTTTAGTCATATGACCATGATCCTTGTGGAACTCGCAATACTTTTCGCTATTCCTCGTGTCAGGGTCTACCTTCATTTTCTTTGGCCAGTTTAACTCCTCGCTGTTCTTAATTTCTTCCAGTACGTGGTTGATATTTGCCTTCAAAGGTGTGTAATTATCAAATTTCCTCAAGACCTCCCATGACGATCTATTTTTGGATTGTTTGTCACCACCATTGTTCTTATGTTCTTTCTTCTTAGCTTTATCACCTTCCACCTTGGTTTCTTTGGGGTCCATATTCTTCTTCGCAGAGATAGCCTCCTCGGCATTCATAATCTTGGACGCTTTTCCCATCAGGTCCGACATGGTTCGAGGTGGATCTTTGGCCAAAGTGTAGTATAACTTGTTTGGCAGCAGTCCACTCATTAAAGCGGTAATTGTTGTCTTCTCCTCGTAATCAATGACTTCGAGTTTCTCGTTATTAAAACGAGTTATATAATCTCTGATACTCTCACCAGCTTTTTGTCTAACACTTAACAAAGGTGCTACTCGTTTAACTGGCTTTGCTCCAAAGCAGAAATTCCCAATGAATAACTCGACCAGTTGAAGAAAAGTTGAAATCTTACCCCGAGGAAGATTATTATACCATATTTGAGCATATCCGGTAAGAGTTCCCGAGAATGCCCTGCATCTCATCTCGTCTGGGACAGCATAGATGTCGTCAGCAGCTTGATATTGTTCTATATGAAGGACAGGGTCAGTCTTTCCATCATACTTGGGAGTTACAACAGGTGCTTTGAACTTTGATGGTGTTGGAAAATCAACAATGTCCTGGACAAAAGGTGTTCCTCGAACAAAGGTTCGTTGTAGAGGGTTCTTGGCCTTAGCCATTTCCCCTAATCTATCCTCCAGCCTCTGAATAGATCCTTTCCATGCTTCATTTCCTTCCTCGGGCCTATTGGTTCGAGCAACTGATCGCGTTGAAGTGGCTTCCTGGGATTTATCTCGACGAGCAACTGGTCGATCATGAGATCCATCTTGACGAGCAGCTGGTCGCGACTGGGCAGATCCTTCCCTTAAATCTGATGGTGGTCGAAAGCTCCTCGACGTTGCATTAAGAGGACTTTTGTTCCTCCTAGGGCCTAATCGGGCGAAAGGAGAAGCCCTACTTAACCTTTCCAATGCGCTGGTCCTTTCCGGGGAGAGGGTGACACGTTGTTCAGTATCTGTGGCTCGCACTGACGAAGTTCGTCCAGGTTGATAAGAAAAATCTTCAGATTCCTCATTGCGATATGAATTAGTACGCCTAGTACGCGAAGAAGGTGCACGGGTATTTCTTTGAATGCTTCGTGGTCCGGAATGGGCTGATGCATCGCCATGGAGGGTTTGGATGAGTTGTCGCATCGTTTCTTGCATGACGGTCTGGCCCTGAGCCAGATTTGCCATTATTCCAGTCAGATCTGGAACAATTGGTGGATCAGACAGATTTGGAGGGGTTCCAGCGTTTCGATTGCTGGATTCAGGAATATCCGCCATTGGTAATATATTGTATTTGATTGAGAAAACGATATTACCAGTCGTTTCCCACAGACGGCGCCAATCTGTTGATGTAAAAAATTAGATCACTTTAATTATTCAATCACAGATAAATAAATGAGACAAGATTTTAAAGTGGTTCAGCCTTATAAGAATGGCCTACGTCCACTGCTGTTTTATTGCTAAGTGTTTGGGAATTCTCGATTACAAGAAATTCCGTTGTGGATTCGGTCCCCTTTACAATGAGGATGGTACAATGTATTTATAGCCCTGATGCTATAATGTGAAAGGGTAATACATTAAATGATATACATATGAAAGGGTGATACATTTAATGCCCTCTTTGCGTGTGCGTCTGAATGATAGGCATTTAATGAATCAGTTGAACTGTTGGTTATCCAGCTATTAATGCTTTGTTCGAGATGCAACTCGGACCGCCTGAGTTGCTCGGACCGCCTAAGCTTCTCGGTATTCAAGAGTTTCTCGGAGAGACATGTTCCTCGGAGCGTATGAGTTCCTCGGAGCGTATGAGTTCCTCGGAGTAACATGGTTCCTCGGAGCGTGTGATCATCTCGGAAGTGCTTGTTGTTGCCATGTAGATAGCCACGTGTCTTCATATGATTGGTCCAAGTCAGCATATTAAATTTGGTATCAACACATAGCATAAATAAATATGTATTGTTATGGGAAAAGGTACAATTAGAGAGGAGTGTTTGATAAACAAGATGAAAAATAAGCGTTTAAGAGTTAATTTCTATGAAATTGAAAATTTAGAAATATTTTTCATGGAAAAAATTTATTAGTGTTGTTTGATTGCAATTATTTTTCAAGTGAAAAATATTATATTTTCCATCTCTTAGGTGTTTGATTCCTAATATTTTTCATGGAAAAAAACATGTAGTCATATCGGTCTAGAATCATCTTTTTTTTGTTTGTAAATTATATTTGATCCCAAATAATTAAGGGACATACCAATAAGTCCCTCAAATATTTTGTAATACACGTGTAGTCCAATTTTTTTATTTTGTTCTAAAAAGTCATTTACCACATATTTTAGGGAAGAGTGCCGTTGGCGCAGACCTTTAAAAATAAAAGAATAATGAGCAAATGTTTATTTTAGGGAAGAGTTTTTTTAAATTAATTATGGTGTTAATATTTATTTTCTATTTTTATTTATTTTGTATTTTTTTCATTTCTAATTTTTCTATTTTATGTTATTTTTTCTTAATTAATAAATTTCCAACTCTTTAATATATTTCTGGGTGTTTTTTAAAATTAATTATGGGGTTACTATTTTTTTTTTCATTTTTTGGGTTTTTATTGTCTTTTTTAATTTCTGAGCTTTTTTTTAATTTTCTGTTATTTTTTCTTAATTAATAAATTTCTGAATTTTTAATAAATTTTTGGGAATTTTTTTAAATTAATTCCGGGGTCAATATTTATTTTCTGTTTTTTATTCATTACCTGTATTTTTTCATTATTTTAGGCTTTTCATTATTTTTTTTTCTGAGCGTTTTTTTTTAATTTTCTGCTATTTGTTTTCTTAAGTAATAAATTTATGATTTTTTAATAAATTTCTGGGTGTTTTTTAAAATTAATTTTGGGGTTAATATTTATTTTCTATTTTTTACTCACTTTATGTGTTTTTTTTCATTAATTTTGGGTTTCTATTCATTTTTTAGAATTTTTATCCAATATTTTTGGTGTGGGAATTTGTTCCAATTATTTGCAAAAAAAGTGATTACGTGACTTATTTTAAAGAAATCAATTCTATACAATTTTTTTTTTATCAAACATCTAAAAGACGAAAAATAACTTCACATATTGTATTTTTCATAAAAAAATTAGTGTTATCAAACATACTTGAAAGAATAAATGCAATTAATATATAATATGGAGCAAGCAAACCCAAAAATAATTGAGTTCCATGTGGTGGGGGCACATATGCTGGACCATCACACATGCCTTATAAATTAAGCCAAACAACCTAATATTGAAGAAACCCCGTAACTTCCCACGCCAATTTTCGTAATAAAAAACGCTTCTTCCTCAACCAAACAAACAACCTTTGGTCTTCTCCACCTTCCATGCACCACCTAATAACGTAAACAAACCGCTCTCATTCACTTTAGTCGCCGTCTCTTTTACTTGATCACATCACCAAACTTACCCATATATCTAAACAACAATATCAGCCAGCCTCTTAAGAGTTCAAGAAATTCGGGTGATCACAGCCCGAGAAAAGATGTCGCACCTACTAGTTGTTGTTCTGACGATTTTTGCTATCGCGTCCCCAATAAATGGTTCGAAATTAAGGAAGCTAGATGAAAATTTGCCACCGGGCACGGAGAAGTGTGGGGGTTGCAACCAAAGTCCACCATCACCACCGCCGCCGCCAAAAAACCCACCTACGCCTACCAATTATTGCCCTCCTCCACCACCTTCACCATCGTACATTTACATATCGGGCCCACCCGGGAATTTATATCCCGTGGACCCATATTTTTCGGGGGCTGGGCGGAGTTTTGGGCTGCCACTGCCTCTTTTGGTGGGTTGTGGATTGGTGGGCTTGATGGCTTTTTGGTGAATTTTATGGTATGGTTCAAGTTTCCAGAAAAGTGAAATTTTATGAGTATGTTGGGATTCTGATTATGGGGACAAACGATCTATATGTGGATGAGTACATTCTAATCCCTAGGTTGGTACTAGCTTTGTTTTAATTTCAAGTGTATCATGGTCATTAGTTTGAATAACAATCCTTTTTCTTTACTTGTTTAGAATTTGAATAGGGATATGTTTATCTAAACTCAATGAACTAAGATCAATTTATCCTCTATGCGTGCTTTTTATCATTTATTCTCCTTCAACATAGAAGAAAATGATGAAATGTTCAAACTGGACTTTTGGATTCCAATTTTAGTGATAAGTTTGCTTATACACAACATTTTTACATTTCTGAATCACGCACATAATCAGTTCTTAGCAGATAAAGTTAAATAGGGCTAGCGGATGTTTTTAGATTTTGAAGGAAAAAAAAATGATAATTCAAAGCAAGTCCCATTTATTGGGTCAAAGATGCACAAAATCCCATTGACTTTTTTTAATACACCAAGTGCTTTTTCATTATAGACTATATATATTTAGACAAATATATCCTCACATGTACCCATTTTAAACCCACATACTCTCTGTCTCTAAATAAATACATAATCTCACACTCTCTCTCTCTAACACCCCACTTCCACCTCCACCCCCACCCCATTGGAGACTCACCGAAAACAGCCACAGGAAAATCTCGCCGGCGGCTGTCGGAATTCTCGTCGGAGTCTCTCTCTCTCTCTCTCTCTCTCTCTCTCTCTCTCTCTTCATCTATTTCTTTATTTATTTTGGTCTACGCCTGCGGCACCATCACTCGAGCTGGAGAAGAAAAGTTTTTGCCGGAAAAATGGAGGTTTTACAGAAACAGATAAATTTATCTGTTTCGATTTTTTCGTCAAAAAATATCGAATATGAGTGTTGTTTGATAGATCTCGACGAGTAGATTCCAAATATATAAATTTTATGAATTTTTGATTTGTAGATTTGAAGTTATGGACTTTTAAAGATTTGGTTTTTTTTTTTTAAAAACGACGTTAAGAGTTGTAAAGAGTTGTGAGGGTGATTTTGAGAGTGTATTTGTCATTTTATGCAAAACAGGATCTTTGACACCATTGACTCAGTCAAAGGATATCTGATACCATTAACCAAGTGAATGAGACTTCAAAATAATTACCAAAAAAAAAAAACTCTCATTTTAAACCAAGTATTTTGTTACAAATACTCTTCGTGCGGCCTTTAGTGACCACATGGGGTATTTTGCAACTAATTGTATAATTCAAGTATTTTTTAGCATATAAAGTAGTTTAGATGATTTATTGCAAATACAAAAAATTGTAGAAGGATTATTTTAGTACTTTCATTAGCTTAATCTCCATCCGTTTGAAATTTTAACAGTTTAAGAAACATTTTAATTTTCACATTTATCCTACTCAAAATTATGAATACTTTTTCCCATTAGTATTGTTGAGATGGGTATTTCTAAAATTTCGCTTATTTGCATATACAAATTTAAAAATTGAGGATTAAAAATGAAAAGAAAAACAAAACTATAAAAGCAGTAAGCTTGATATTTGGGAGACCTTTTCATCTCAATATTTCAATAAACGTCACAATTAATGTTAGCCTTGGTGGCCTACTATTCAGTGGGATGTCTCTATGTAAACGCGACTACAATTGACTTCTTCTGCCCATCCTCATCTTTAAATGATCACTCAATTGAAACATTTGATTCTTGTACTGCTTCCTTATTTCAATATAAAAGTTGACAGTTGCTTGTATGGACGGTGATGGTGGTGATATTAAGTTAATGACAGTTGACAATAAGATGAAAAGGCAACCCACTGTGATGGAATGAGTATTTTTTAGAGGGCAATCCAATTTTGGCACTAATATTCGTAAAAGCTGTACAAGTTAGTCCAACTTAGAAAATCATGATTAAAGTTTGATTTCACTTTCCTGAGGGCGGTCTGGAATTGATAAAAATTGACGAGGATTAGTGTAAAAATTATAAAAAAAGACGATTTTGTATGTATTGATATAAAATATTAGGGTCTAAACATATAAGTTATAACAAAAAGACTTATAAAAGAGCATGAGCAGTCGCCCAATTGGCATATCCTCAATGTCATCCCTGCCTTAATGACAAATAGAAGTGCTAAGATCAGGCTCTCTTTTGACACCAAGAAATGAAGTGCTTTGTAGAAATAGAAAATCATTTTTCGAAATAAGAATTCATTTGTAATAAGAGTTTTTCATTACTCAAAATTTCTTTCATATCCACAAACCCTTTGCCAAGCCATTATAGCACGTGTGTCTTCCAGGGTATAAGGGGCATGATGTCTTGACGTCATCCTCACCTTCCTCCGGCTTAGCAGTTTGTTCAGGGTTCCAAACTCAACAATGACAACACGAGGGTTGCGCTCGTTGTGGGACTTAACCCAACACCTTAAGGCATGAGCTAACGAAAGTCATGCACCACCTTTGTCCATGTTCCCAAATGTACCCCTCTCTTTCAAGTGGATTCACGACATATCAACACCTGGTATGGTTCTTCACTTTGCATCAAATTAAACAACATGATCCACTGCTTGTGCGGGCCTTTATCAATTCTTTGAAATTTCATTCTTGCGAAGGTACTCCCCAGACGAGATACTTGACTCGTTAGCTACACCTTTAACAAATCAACATCACCTAATAATAACGAATTAACTCGTTAAAGGATTTAACTTCTGAAAAGAAATGATAGGTTATTAAAGCATAAAATCAAAGAAATTAAAAGGTAATAAAGAAATCGAGTTTAGGCAAAAATTAGTACAAAACTTGCAATATAATTGGGAATATAATGTAAATAAGTTATGGTAAAAAAGAACACATGTTACAACAATTTTTGAACAATCAACGGGCATAAATCTATTAAGAATGAAACACAGTGGTTGAATAAGGAAGTACAATAATTAATACAAAGAAAAAGAAGATTATTTAAATCATAGCAAAATAGTAAGAAATAAGAAGACACTGGAGGATAGAAGAAAGAAAAGACTTAAGCCAAGAAAACTCTTAGTAAGGCACAACAAAATGCTCTAGATAGTTTATAATAAGTTTGGAACTAATGAAGATGAAAAGGAGATTTACAGATTAACAAAGAACAAAAAAGGTTTAACATGTGATATTGACAAATCTGTCATTATAAAAATCCAAACCAAAGGAATAGAAATGAAAGATACCTCTCGAAATATGTCAATACATTGAAAAACAATCCATGAATTGACAACTCTACCACATACAAATACACAAAATGTGGATAGAAATATTATAGAAATATTTGAACCTCGACCATTTGATTCGGCAATACAGCCCGGATTAATCAACTAGAGAGATTTGGAAGTACCAAAACAATGGATACTACCCCAAATAACAGAACCACCTCCTGGAAAACAACGAAACAGCGTTGAATTATAGGTATCTGGTAATAATGTTTATTTTAAAAATAAACATTCAGAAAATTGGCAAAAGAATTTTCCTGACAATGATTGGGAAAAATTAAAAGGAAAAAACCTTTTAAAAGGAGAGGGTAGTAATAATAGTAATAGTAAATCTCCTATTGCTATGAAAAATATACAAGTACCAATATTACCTGGAACAAATTATCTAAAAGAAGATAATATAAGTGTAGATTTAAATGGAAACCTTGGAAAAAAAAACATCTTTTTCAAAGAATAAAAAATATATTAGGAAAAAGAAACCTTCTAAAAAACCACCTCTGAAAAAGAAATGTCGTTGTTACATTTGTAACGAAGAAGGCCATTATGCACCTGATTGTCCTAAAAAGGGAAAAAGTGCAAATAAAATGATAAAATTTCTTGAAGAACAAGAATTAGAAATATTTTATGGAGAAGATTTATCTGATTCTGACATTTCTAATTATTCGAATGAAATTTTATATGAACTTGAATCTGATTCGGAAACATCCGATGAAGAACTTGTATTTATGTATAATACTATAGAAGTACGAGGTAGTAGCGAAGATGAGCTACAAACAATAGCCCTTCGTGAAATAGTTGGAGAAGAAATCACTTTTACCAACGAACAGTTACAATAAATTGATAATCAAAGACAACTTATAAAAAAGGAAGATGTCTATAAATTATTAAAATTCAAATTATTCTCAACAAGAATATTTGAACAATTTAATGGTAATACTACTCCTGGCTCACAGATGATGAAACAGCAGATATTAAACTTTTTGATTTAAAAAGATTAAAAGATGGAAGAAAAAACACCCAAATATTAAATATATTCATATCGGGTTTATTCAAATATGTATTACTGTCCTGTTTAGACAAGGTATGGATACACCCGTTGCTATACTGGTCTTAGATAAAAGATTCAGTAATCTTATGAATGCCATAATTGGAGGAGTCCAATCCAATTTGGTAAATGGAGTTATTTGGTTTAACATAAAACTAAATTTCTTCATATCAATTGACGACCCAAATATTGAGGAATCTGTCATTATAAAAATCCAAACCAAAGGAATAGGAATGAAATATACCTCTCGAAATATGTCAATACATTGGAAAACAATCCATGAATTGACAACTCTACCACATACAAATACAAAAAATGTGGATAGAAATATTATAGAAATATTTGAACCTCGACCATTTGATTTGGCAATAAAACCCAGATTAATCAACTGGAGAGATTTGAAAGTACCAAAACAATGGATACTACCCTAAATAATAGAATCACCTCCTGAAAAATAACGAAACAGCGTTGAATTACATGTATCTGGTAATAATGTTTATTTTAAAAATAAACATTCAGAAAATTGGCAAAAGAATTTTCTTGACCATGATTGGGAAAAATTAAAAGGAAAAAAACTTTTAAAAGGCGAGAGTAGTAATAATAGTAATAGTAAACCTCCTATTGCTATGAAAAATATACAAGTACCAATATTACCTGGAACAAATTATCTAAAAGAAGATAATATAAAATCCAGTCAAATTTATCATTTCCAATTAGGAAAAGAGGAAATAATCTTCTCACCAAGCCATGGAAAGAGAAGATATACTTATGTATTAGGTTATTTCAATTTTGCAGGCTATAAACCATATAGTCTTTGCACATTAATTGATACAGGAGAAACCATATGTTCTTGTAGACCTAATGCTTTACCTCTTGAAAAATGGATAAAAATGAAAAATCCTATTGGTGTAACAGGCATCAATGGGACACAAAATTTCATTGATTTAAAGGCCAAAAAAGTGGCTATATGGTTTAATGAAAAGAAATTCATTATTCCAAAAATCTTATGCTTTCCAGAAATCCATGGAGATTTTATATTAGATAATAATTTTATCTCAAAATATTTGCCTATAAGTATTGATGAGGGAACTATAAATTTAACCCTCAACAAAGATATAGTAAAAATTTCTTTACTACAACAACATAAATATAAGTGCGAAAGAGATTTTCGCCCTACTAAGAAAGGGGATATAACTCCTTTTATCAAAGCCCTTGAAGAAACTCATTGGCTTTATACCTATATTAAATGATAATTTTAGTGAAAACCCACTAAAATTATGGAATAAAAGTCCAAGATATTATAATCTCAAACTAAGAGATCCCAATGTCATTATAAGAGTAAAACCAATGATCTATACCAGAAATGATATAGATGAATTTGATAAACAAATCAAAGAATTATTGGATATAAACCTTATTGAAGAAACAATAAGTCCACACTCTAGCCCTGCCTTCATGGTGAGAAAACACAGTGAAGTCATAAGAGGAAAAGCTAGAATGGTTATAAATTATAAAAGACTAAATGAACAATTAGAATTTGATGGTTATTTTATTCCAAGAAAAGATGTATTAATTAACCAAACTAAAGGAAAAAAGTTCTTTAGCAAATTCGATTGTAAATCTGGACTTTGGCAGTTAAAACTAACTGAAGAATCCAAGCCATTGACAGCCTTTAGTACCCCTAGAGGACACTATCAATGGAATGTTATGGCTTTTGGACTAAACACAGCTCCTCAGGTATATCAAAGATGGATGGAAAAAATCTTTAAAGACCTTAAAGATTTTTGTGTTGTCTATATAGATGACATTCTTGTTTTTTCCAAAACCATAGAAGAACATAGATATCATCTAAAAATAATCTATGAAAAATTCCAAAAACATTGAATCATTTTATCACCTAAGAAAATTAATGTTGAAAAAACAAAAATTAATTTTCTTGGCATAATCCTAAACCAGGATGGCCTACAATTACAAGATCATATCATCTCTGAAACAAGAGATTTTAATGAGGAAATTTTGGATAAAAAACAATTTCAAAGTTTCCTAGGAATCCTTAATTATGGAAGAAATTTCATAAAAGGATTATCTCAAAAAGAATTACCACTTCTTGAAAAACTTAAAAAGAATGAAGTTTTCACATGGAGTGCTAATGATACTCTTGTTGTGAAAACAATTAAACAATAAATTATTAATACTTGTCCAAAAGTTTATTTTCCTAAAACAGGAGATAAATTAATATTGGAAACCGATGCTTCAGATAATTGCTGGGGATGTGTTCTCAAAGCAATTCCTGCAGAATATTGGAATGAAAACAATCCTTCCAATACTTTTGGTATTTGTGGTAAAAAAACTATTATACCAAAATCAATTCTAAAACATGAATTGATATGTGGATATAATTCAGGAAAATTTAAACCAAATGAGCTGAATTATATTATTTTTGAAAAGGAATTAATAGCAATCAAACTTGCTATTAAAAAATTCCATATTTTCTTATCATCCGAAGACTTTTTTGTCAAAACAGATAATAAAGCTGTCAAAGACTTCCTAATAAATAAAAGAAATATTTTAGAAGGAAGAAGACTTAAATGGTTCAACCAAATTGCTGCTTATACTTTGGAAGTTGAACATTTAAATGGTACTAATAATATTCTTGCAGTTTATCTTAGCAGGAACTATGATGAAAAACCTACTAACCAAGTAGAGTTTTTAGAAACCCACTAAACAAGTGGAGAATATTAAATATTTTAAAATTACACCCACTAACCAAGTGAAATATTTTGAAATATATTTTATCAAAACCACTAAACAAGTGGAATTTTTCTATTTTCAGGAAAGGAGATAAGCACCCAGGAGAAGTAAAAGGAGATTGGGTAACTATTGTTAAAAAGGCGAAAACCCAAGCATCATCATCTACACAGCCTAAACAAAACCCTGTTTATGTTGTATTCAGCGAAAGAAATCCAGGCTTCTATGACAACTGGAATCAATGTTTTATGCAAGTAAACAAATTCTCTGGTGCATGTCACCAAACATATAATACTATGCGAGAAGTCATTACAGCATGGAAAAATTGGATGAAACAGTTAGGACCTCCGAATATGATCTACCAGTTCTCCAAACTTCAGACCAAGGAAAGCCTCGTTGATATTGAAACTCATGACTTTCACAACCTAGGAATCCCCTACGAGTTGTATACACCATTAAATGAAGCATGGAAATCTCATCTCCGAGATAGGAGAAAAGATTTTAGAAAAAATATGAGTATCCTTGCTGAACAAACAATAACTTTGGATAAATTCAAAAGTTGGAGCCTCAAACTCATAAAAAGCTTAAACTATGAAAATGATGATGTTTCTTTAGAAAAAATTAATACTTTTCTGGAATTTTCTGAATTACTGGAAAATGATTTTTCTGACAAGATCTTCAATACTATCAGGAGAATTTGTCTATTTGAAAAAGCAAAGATAATTCTCCGACGTCCTCTATTCCAAATCGAAATTTTACCAAAAATCGAGGGCCATAAGCAAAAGATAAAAAGTCTTTCACTCCAACATTTTTACTCTAGTTTAAATTATAGTGATGACATGCCAAAACTGCATTTCATTACTGAAGAGGGATACCCACCTTGGGATATTGAAACAATTAAATGGGGGTTAGTAAACAAACTAATCTTCTCCAGTGTAGCTTGTTTCAATCATTTTGAATTTTTACCTATGATGATCAAAACCATGATCAATCATGTATTGACAAAAAGCAAGTACAAATATACTCGCTATCTGTCATTTCATATCACAAGCACAATTGGTTGGCGATCAAGAGAAATTTTCTATCAACCCTACCAGATCTGGTACCTCAGAGCCACTGAGGACTATGAATGGGACGAGATTGAACAAAATTGGGAAATTGCACATAATGTACCGTTGGACTAGTTGGACACAACAAGATATTGGTCACAAAACCTGATCAATATTTCAAACTATGCAGATTATTTTTATCGGGAATCAGCATTAAAATTCATGGTAACTGATGGCAGATGATTATTTATTACCGATTTACCGATAAATTACATTACCTCGCTTGAACAACGAGCGGCAGTAAGGGAGTTTCTAAGTAACTTGAAAAACAAAAGTAATTTAGATGTTGCCTTTGAACAATTAAGCCATGCGGAGGAATATGAACAAGCCCAATTACATGAACCTCCAAACCACAGCCCTAACGACAACATGTCCTTCAACTCTGTTGCTGAGGCCAACATTGCCAATGCATTTGATGCATGATAATTGTACGGAGATAATCAACCCACATGGACAACTGCAAATCATCCAGCACACGAAGTGGGATAAGCATACGGTCAGTAATCAGCTGACGCATGCAATGACGATTTGGACGATTAAAACAAAAACATCCAAATCAGTTACTATTTACTTTTTGAATTATTGTAAATTACTGTGTGCTTTAACTGTGCAACACTGTGCACTTTTACTATGCACTGTATGACTTTTATTTTTCAGCCGCCCACGTTTTGTTTAGGTTATAATTAAATAACCTTTATGAAGGTTATAAAAGGGACATTCCTCCTCACTTGTAAATCATCTTCTGAATCATCTTCTGAATCTCTCTATTGTAATATTTCTCTTTCTCTTGTAATAATCTCTCCCCTATTATAATAATATCTCGATCATTCCACACTTGTGTAATTGTTAAAATATTTCTCTTTCTCTTGTAATACTCTCTCCACTATTATAATAATATCTCGATCATTCCGCACTTGTGTAATTGGTATCAGAGCCTTGTTATTACAGGTTAGTATTCTAATTATGTTTATAATATGAATGTTGTTATAATATGAATGTTAAGATAGAAACCGTTATATTACATCATTGTACTTATGTTTCTAGAGAAAATTTTAGAGTAAAATATAAAATTATAGGAACTAAGTGTCGTAATAATTGTTGTATAAAATATCGTTTATACCTAATTCTATATAAATAACTATGCTATTTGATATTAATGTCTGTTTTATTACATAAATCAATATATGTAGTTATAATGTCCATATTATAATTAAGTTACATCTGTCTTTGTAAAAAAAAAGAGTATAATATTTGTAAACATTGGTTTTGTAATTAAGGTGAATTAAACATAAGCAATAATATTATATTATAGTGAAAATCTTTAAAATTTTCATAAAAACCCATATACCTATTATTGTTTCAAAGCCCATATTTCCGTTTGTCAAAAAGCTACTATAGTTAGCAATCGGCGTTAGGAAAACCGGTTTTAGGCACCTGAAACAACATATAATAGGAGGTCTTAGGTACCAATGGAAACTGATCAAGATGAACTAAATAGTAATAATATTAATTTACAATGTTTAGCACCATGGTTAGAAAAATATGAGTCTATGTATAATCATAGTTTACATATAGATAAAAAATCTGAAAATGATATTAGTAAAATTAGTACTACTATAAATAGTTTAACTGATATATTCTTTAGTTGGGTAAAACGAACTGAAAGACGTCAGGTAATAAACCAAAACTATGTAGAGAAAAAACTAGATAGTATTGATTACAACTTAAACAAAGTTGATAAAAAAATTAGTCAACTCGAAACAGTTTCAAATTTAGATCTAAAAGAGAAGATTAAACAAAAAATTGAAAATCTATTAAACAAAATAGATAATCAAAACCGAGAACAAACTGGAATGAATAACCCAGGGGATAACAAAATTCCTAGGTTATATTATGGTTCGAAAGAAATTAAAGCCCTTCAAACAGAAGAATTTAATTACACCGAATATATAAACGTTCGTGAAATATTAGATTATTGGAGACATCTATACAAAGATCCAATATTAACTATCTCAGAACGTAATAAACTCATTTAACAAATACAAACTACGTATTTGGAAAATGAAAAATTATTACAACATTATCAGTATGAATTAAACCAATATTTATCTGATGAAGAAGAAATTCCACCACATGTAGTAAATACAATTGATGAAAAAAGGAAGGCTGAAGAACCACTTCAGGAATTCCAAAATTGGGAAGCTTTTGAAGATTATATGCAAACCCCTGCATATAAAAATGAAAAAGAAGATATTGTTCAAACATGCAATGCTTCTACAAGTAACACTACAAATGAGGATGAACCAAATCCTTTTTTCTTAAGAAGAGATAATTTTAACAAACAAAATATATCTCAACATGGTATTTATCTTGATCTAAGGCATGTCCCTTTTAAAGATCAAGAACAAACTATTAATGAGTGGGCACAATCCATGTCTATACTCATTACTAATTATAAGAATGTATGTTCTAAAGAAAATTTTTTAGACTACCTTGCTGCAACACTCCAAGGAGATGTTTTACAATGGTTGCAACAATGGGAAAGCTCAGAAAAAGGAATTCAGCAAAAAACTGAGCTCCTACAAACCTTCAAATCTTTTGATGAAATATTAAAAGGATTTGTTGAAATAATTAAAGAAAATATGATTGGATATACTGGAGAACCCATACTCTAAGAAGATGCGTGTTACATACTATCTAAACTAGAACTATGTAACATCGGTCAAGTTGAAGAATTTGTTGAAATATATAAAAAATATTATTTCAAACTAAAACATTCAGAAACCAAACACTCGATGGATCAATTCTTTCACAAACTCCCAAATCCATGGAATGAAATATCCTTACAATCTTATCCTGGTTGGTTAAAAACTATCGGGAAGGATGAGATATATGATAATCTTGGTTTTCACATTAATTGGGTATTAAGAAAAATATCTGACAGATGTATTGAAATAAAAGCCAAGAAACAAATTAAAAATCAAATCACAAATTCTAAAGATGGTTATAAATGTTGTGATAAGATTTTAAAAGAAAATTGAAAGATAGGATGTAATCCACCTCCTAGAAATTCCAAATATTCTCGGAAGAGAAAATTTAGAATATTTGGAATTTCTAGGAGGTGGATTACATCCTATATTCCAATTTTCTTTTAAAATCTTATCACAACATTTATAACCAACTTTAGAATTTGTGATTTGATTTTTAAATCAAAAAGTTTAATATCTGCTGTTTCATCATCTGTTGAGCCAGCAATAGTATTACCATTAAATTGTTCAAATATTCTTTTTAATTGCAAGTTTGATTGCTAATAATTCCTTTTCAAAAATAATATAATTCAACTCATTTGGTTTAAATTTTCCTGAATTATATCCACATATCAATTCATGTTTTAGAATTGATTTTGGTATAATAGTTTTCTTACCACGAATACCAAAAGTATTGGAAGGATTGTTTTCATTCCAATATTCTGCAGGGATTACTTTGAGAACACATCCCCAGCAATAAAGACATTAATCAAAATATTTTATTTACCAACAAGTAAATCTTAGGTAGATAGGAAGAGTACTTTCAAGGTATTCTAAAATAAGAATATCTAAGAAAATATATTATTAGTGTATAATTTAATATTGGTATCGTTATTACTAATACCGACAAATAGTTTTGTGAGTTAATATTGTCTCTTGTTTTATTATCTAACATAACAATGCTATGCAACCCCTAAAAGGACAGTTCCTGAAAGAAAACTTTATTCCATTCGATATGAGAATGTAGCCAAGTGGTAGTAAGATTTTAGATACTTTACAAATATGTTTTAACACTTTAAATCATTATAGAACATAAAACTACACAATCTCAATCAAGTTTCAAAACTATTGATGTTCATTTGAGAACAATATCATCCGACACTGGAACATTATAATGGGTAGTGAATTTTTGCTTAGAATTAGGGCTATCTTACCTAAGAATTTTTACCTCGGTTAACATCACTTATTTCAGAAACAACATTCCTTTTCAAGAATAAGCCTATTGTGTTTCATAAAAATAGAAGACAGTTGTCTTTTATGCGAGCTAGATAATCATGCTAAATGGTCCCTAAAGGGCACTACCTCAAAGCATAAGCCCACTCCATACAATATAATCTTATTTTTAAATGGCAATGAGCTTTCATACTATATTAGTAGTATGTTTAATCCTACAAAATGATATCCAAACATCAATTTTACAACACCCTCCTTTTCAATCGACATACTGAAATCAGAAATGTGTAGCTAAAACCATGCCCAAACTACATTCACTTTGATTACTTTCCCTTGGATGCGTAGGTTCTATGCAGATTCACCCTCCAAACCACAAGTCAATACACACCAAACACCCATATATGGACATATCACACACATTTTTTTTTATCTTTGTCATATTTGGATCATGTCAAACACACGTAAACTTTTTTCTATCTTTGCCATATTCGCACTTTTGTCAAACGCACACATGCATTTCATATCTCTGTTATATTTTCACTTATGTAAAACACATGCACACACTCACTAGATTTTCCATGATGCACACATGTCTAAAAAAATATACATCGCTCTCACCTATTCACAAAGATGTATATATATATACACACACTACATGCACACTTTGTATACAAATCTTATAAGACCTTTATGCCCTTAAAACATATCTAGGTTTGCTTGCACCTAATTTATGTTTAATCATAGTGCATTCTCATCGAGTAAAAAAGGAAAAGGTAGGTGACTAACACTCTCCCCTATGTAATAGGGCCCCATACACCTAACTCTTATTTTGTGCATAGATAAACTCCTTACATATAACCCTATGAGGCTAAACCATACTTTATTTCTTTAAGGAGAATAGGCACCCGACTATGAAGAGCACACACACACACACACACACACACACACACATTCATGGGTTCACCCAAGAATGAATCAAACTCATGTGAGATGCTCGTGGGGCGAAGACCATTCAAAGACACCTTGCATTAGTGATAGGTAGGGATTATCATAAATGGAATAACATAAAACTGAAAATGAAAGGGTATTGATAATATCGAATAATCCAAGTTTGAAAATGAATAAAAAACCAAATGCCCATAAGTGTGAGAATAAAACTAGAATACAACAAACAGCTACAACTATAATAATGTCTACTGGTCAAACTACAATATACCATGATCCTTTAAATGATCTGAAAACTATACAACTGGAATCTGATAAAGTCCCATGACAATATAAAACTCTTCGAAGAAATAAAATCTACACTTTATGAATCCCTAGTGTCAAGTCAAACAAAAGAATTAATGGCACAATATTAATCCTCCAATTCACCACATCAGATCCTATAAATGTTATTCAATAAAATGTTGGTCAGGACCACTACAAAAAATCCTTTACATGATGCTAATTGGAGACACGAGTTGAATATACGAAATCCACACGTTCCTCAAAATACAAAACAATAGGATTATCCAAATAAAATGTAATATTAACCTACGAATAATTTCTCTTATCATAATAATGGAAAGTATCCATTGTTTTGTTTCATTAAGTCTCGATAATATTGGTAATTTCTACCCTTGAGGAGGATGCCTGAGAATACCCTAACCATAAAGGAATCTATCCTCAACACTAGATAATTAGACTACCACATTGTAATATTATTCACTAACCACCTACTCATCTCTAGACATCTATCACAATAAAAAATGAAATTAAGGCCCACTATAAACTAAACGTGATAGCACCTCATTATTTCCTAACCCTTAGTTGGAACTAGACTTCATGTGTGGTATGTAAGAGATCTAGGTAAAAAAAACCTTGATAAACTTTTATCTAGCCTAGTTGTTTGCCAAAATATAATGGGCATACGACCACAAACAAAGCATATAAATACATCGGATAAGGTAGTTTAGGACACACGACTATCAAACTTAAGGAAGGTGATATAAGCAAATTCACCCCTTTACTCACTAGAGAGAATAAACCTAACATCCTATCATAACAATAACTAAGGCACATATACTCTCCACTTATGATAGATCCCACAAAGCACATAACACATATACTACCTATCTGAAGGGATCAATGAACTCAATGTGATACCTCAAATCCATGTATACACGTCCAATATAGTAACACTAAAAATAACTTAAATACACTATAACTAATAGGTTATACTGTCGCTCATCCCAAATTACAGCATGGGATTTTAACATCTCATCACCAATCACCATAAGGCTTCCACATAACCCATCCCATATAACCATCTCATTTTAAGTCAAACCCATAATATAATTAGATACAAAAATTCTATTACTAAATAATCAGTTCACATATCTAATCAACGAATTATCTTAAGTACTCATGTACTATCACAACATCAATATGAGTCCCCTTAACTAATGTCCACAAAATAGGGCACGTTCAAGACCCTCAAGAAAAATATCTCAAGAAGGTCTACACTACATCTCTAGGGATCACATGTACCTCTACTATTTCTGATTTAAGGATGTCCCGACTCCTAAAGTCCTATTGTACATAAAATGGGTTATCCCTACATCAAGCATGTACCTAGTAGGATCTATTCCCCATGGTCCATCATGAGGAACCGAGAGGCATGTAGGATTTATATATTAAATACCTATGCATAACTCCACCGGTGTGTCCAAAAAATCACTAATTAGTTGATTAGCCATGAGCCTACACACATTTGTGGTATGTCTATGCACAAAATTACACAACAAAGGTACATACCACCTAGAGTTAACCTATAATGTCCAATGATTATTGGATTCTAATCGATAACCTGACTCCCAAAAGGTATTTTAAGTAACTTAAGGTGGATTAACACTCATGGAGTTTATTTAATGATCCCTACTAGTTCAAGTTATTTTTAGTTATTACTATAAAAGCTCCTAGGTTCAACCACAATCAAAACTAGGGCCAAAACTCCAAAAGAAGGATTAGATAGGGTAAATTGATTCAATTAACCTGATATAAAAAATTTGAACTTATACTTCTGTCATGGAGAAAATCTAACTCAAAATTTGATAACTCTCCGCCAAATTTACCCAATTAACTACCAAACAATCACATACATAAATTTTATGTAGACAAGGTTTATATTATCCAACCAAGTTAACTATCACAAATTCAACCTAAATTACATAGAAAAAACCCATAAGTACCCAAGGTTCAACATATTTGGAGTTTATTAAAATTATCAACCATTCTCCTCAATTGACACAAATTAACATAAGTTTTGCAACATAATTAAATTATCAATTTATGATTTAACCAATTAATATTAATTCAATTTCTCCCATTGGAAGTAAACTCTAATTCGGAATTATAAATTTGGTTTAAGATCTTTAACAATTCATAACATACAATTGCAACACCAAATTTATGTTTCTCAGTTTAATGTGATATGGTCCATAGATAATTACGTGAAATTTAACATGAGTTATATCAATAAAAGGGGAAAATAGGCACTTTCTCATGCCTTGCTCTTCTTATATGTTCCTAAAATTTTATGAATGATCGATAATATTCATATCATTATTCACTATACCATATTAGGCGAATGGTCACGACCAAAGTCCCCGAGACCATTTTCGCGGGTCAAGGCCCAAGTCCTTGACTATAGAAGGGGTCACAGACCTTAGGGGTCATGGCATATGGTCGCAGTTATTATCCGTCACCCAAACACAGGCCTGGTTACGGCCTTTTTCCATGACCCATCCCTTAGTGTATGAGACTGGTCATGGCTTTAGTCACAGTCTTTAGTCATGACCCATCATGAGGCTGGTCACATCCCTCAGCTGCGACCCGTCCTTAATAATATCATAATGGTAAGCACAATGGTCACGGCTCCCGGTCATGACCCATACTTTGTCCTTACAAATATAGTTATGACCCTAAGACGTGACCCTATTTATGCATGATAACCATTAGAAATGGTTAGGGCTTAGGACCATGAGCAGTTTCAAATATATTAAAAAAAATTGGGCAGGATTTTCTCTATTTGTGGGACATTATAAAACCTACCTAATGTAATCTCCGCATGCCCATAATGCTAAACAATAAATTATAAAAGCCCGTGTGGTCACAAGACCCTCGGTTTAAGAGCACAATGATATTCTCAAATTATTGGTCTGTGCTCTTGGACCGAGGGTCCCATGACCACACAGTCGGTTCCTATGAGTTACATTGGTCCCGTGTGAGGTGTTGGCACCGTTCACGGGGCCATTTGGGGGGTGTTTCGGGGTTTCTCCCTCTAACTGCATGTTTTCAAGCCTAAGTGTAGATATTCTAAAAATTGGTTTGTTCTCTTGAACCGTGGGTCTCGTGATCACGCGATCGGTTCCTACATGTTATATTGGTCCCGTGTGAGGTGTTGACATCACTCACAAGACCGTTTGGGACGTGTTTCGGGGTTTGACCCTTTAATGGCATGTGTTTCAAGCCTAAGTGAGGATATTTTGAAAATTGGTCCTTGCTCCTGGACCGGGGATCCCGAGACCACGCAGTCAGTTCCTACGAGTTACACTGGTCCCATGCGAGGTGTTAGCACAGCTCACGGGGCCATTTGCGGGGGTGTTTTGGGGTTTGGCCATCTAACGACATATTTTTTAACCTAACTTTAGATATTTTAAAAATTAGACCGTGATCGTGTGATCGATTCCTACGAGTTCATTGGTCTCGTGCGAGGTGTTGATGTCGCTCACAAGGCCATTTTTTTTTGGGGGGGGGGGGGGGGTCGGGCTTTTGCCCTCCAACGACATTTTTTCAAGCCTAAGCGTTACTATTATGTGTGACACCCCGACTAAATAAATACCGGGTAGCTACTCCTTTATTAAATTAATTCAAAATGCCAAGTTGGTACAGTTAATAGCATCACTGTCGAAAACATTTTAATGATTACTAACCACCTAGTATTTAAAAAGTAAGTGCCAAATTTTAATTAAAGTCTGATTAACATGCAACAAGTGTAATAAAGAATAATAACACCATTCACCATACTGAAGTAAATAAGATAACCATCACATAACGTAAATAAAGTCTGGAGGAAAACTCCTCACTACAATCCCATAACTGAAATAAGTAAACTGAAAACTAAAACATTACATGCCAAAGTCTGAAACTGAAATGGAAATGTAACTCTAATAGAAATGGGCAACATGCCCTACAACTGATAGATAATGAATCTGGAATCCAAGTGATAGAGGCGTCTACAAGCAAATCCATGTAGCTTCCACAAACAACTACAGCTCGTCACCTGAATGAATGTCCTATGCATGGTGTCCTTGTGGCCGGGCACCTAAAATGGTTTTACAAAGAAAAAAAATTAGATTTGAAAAGCAAACGGGTCAGAGCCCGAATGTGGAGTTATATTTTAAAAACCTTCAAGTGCTTTAAAAACATTTAAAACATTAAATGCAAAGTACATGTTAGGACGTGCACTCACATGATATTCTCACCTCTCGTCTAACTGTGCACTCCTAACGTAAGTACCCATCTATAACGACACAAATCACTAGCTAAGTACCATCATATCTAGCTAGACTGCCATAGGTCCTACCCTTATTACTCGGTTCTATTAACATTATAATGCTCGTAATTAAATAGGGGTTTAACGCAAACTCAGATGCTCAATATGCAATATATATCACTATCAGTTAACTCATTATATTTCTCGAAACAATACCGTAATTATATTCACAACAATAACATGAAGGTTCCCATTAATTAAGTGCATATTAATCACATCATAAATATACAGTACAAGCACCCCGAGAACTAAGCTGTGGTGCACACATACTCTGCTATCCATCCCGGTACATCACGTGCGTAAGGATTACATATTCCGAATCTCTCAGGAATAGTTCACAGATAACAACATCACAAATAATGGAGGCGAACACAGTCACATCACATGGGTCACGCACATACCTACGCTCCCACGATCAGCGGACTTATTAATATCCCAATAAGTCTTTCTATGACCTATGTTCATCAAGGTAACCAGTCTAAATCCGGGCAACACAAGGATTAGAGGGCCCTAAGCGAACGCAAACCTCCCGTGATAGCAAGTATGGTAGGTATGTCATACACACAATTCATATACCAATACTAAGTAAACACGCATCTTAGTAATCCCGTAGTTTAATCGTAGTACATATCGCTTTCTCGTACTAACTTATAATATATACAACTTATATTATTCCGGTTTGTAATTATACGCACCATAATTCATTCTCACGTCGTAGTAGACACTCACGTCTCAACCCAAACCGTCCATTTAATATAACTCTCGTATATAATTTCCTTCTCATAAATACCCAAAAGTCCCAATTCTATCCTTACACCATCATTCGAATGTTTACTATATCCTCGACCAAGTTTACGGGACTCCAAAAATCAAAACAGTCCAAAAAGGACCAAACTGTCAACTCGTTAGAAGTCTCGTTCGAACGAGACTGTTCGAACGAGATTCCACTGTCAACTCGTTAGAAGTCTCGTTCGAACGAGGCTGTTCGAACGAGATTCCAGTTCGTTCGAAAGAACTGTACCTTCTAACGATATCTCGTTCGAACGAGATATCGAACGAAATCCCTTCTCGTTAGCAGCGACTGGTTAACTCGTCAGAAGCTCGTTCGAACGAGTTCGTTCGAACGACCTAGGTAGGGGCTTCTAACGACCTGCCAGTTTCGTCCCAGATCTTCTTAGTTACGTTTTTCATCCATTTCTACTCCTCAAATCTTCTCCAAAGTTCGTCCCAACAATGTTTTAAGTTCTCTAATCATCCTAAAACATGCTAAGGTCATAACTAACATCTTTTAAGGCTTTATTGTACCCTATACATCATTAAATCACAAGATTCTATATTTTTCCCCAATTTTTATAAGAACATGAACCCTAGATCTTTATCATCATCAAATCCCCGAATTAAATCCTTTTTTGTTACAACCAACATACATTAATACCAGAATAATCATCTCTATGTAATTCTACATGCAATTTGTCCTCAATATTCAAGTTCTAAATCCAATTAACATGGGTTTTCATTCGACTTTCAAGAACAATTAAAATTCTTCAATTTCTAACATGGAAAGGACATTCTCTGAAATTAAATGGAATAAAGTCACTTGCCTTGGTTGTCTCTGAGTTTGGTGTAGGTTTGATGAAGCTTTTTTGCAGAATTTCTTCTCTCCAAGCTTCTTCTCCAATGATGGCTTAAGGTGGCTAGGGTTTGATTTGGGGAACTTAGAAAACTCTTCTAATAACCTACGTAGCCTTCTAGGTTAATATGGGTTGGTTAGGGGATTAGTGGGTCAAATCCACATCAGATGTAATTAACCAATTTTCGTCACTTTTAATTTCCCAAAATACGAAATTACCAAAATACCCTTTATGATGCCGGTATGGCCTAAAAATACCCCGGAATCCAAACTACACCCCTGGCTAGTGTTTTCTGACTATCTCGACCCTTTCGGATGCGTTGGCGCACTCAAAATGACCATACGGTTCATAGATTTTAAATTCACTTTTATAGTCAAAATATTACACCGTGACGCGGCGGTCCCACGCGTCTCAACAAAATTTCTAAAATGCCGTATATAAATCTCACGACAAATTTTATAATTCCAAATTCATATATAATCATATATGCACATAATCAAATACCAACTCGCATCTCTTTAGTATTTATAACCCGGATTAATTTCCAATCAATACGCATTTGATTAATTAATCCAAAAAATAAATATAGCCAAAAGTACGGGGTATTACATTATGAAAATTGGTTCGTGATCCCGGACTGGGCGTCCCATGACCACGCGATCGTTTCCTACGAGTTACATAGCTCCCGTGCGAGGTATTGGTGCCACTCACAGGGTCATTTGGAGGGTGTTTCAGGATTTCTCCCTTTAACTATATGTTTTCAACCCTTGGTGTGGATATTTAAAAAGTTGATTTGTGCTCCCGGACCGGGGGTCCCATAACCACGCGATCGATTTCTACGAGTTACATTAGTCCCGTGCGAGGTGTGGGCGCTGCTCACGGGGCCATTTGAGGGGTTTTTTTTGGGGTTTCATCCTTTAACGAAATGTTTCTAAACCTAAGTGTGCATATTTTGAAAATTGGTCTGTGCTCCCGGATCGGGGATCCCATGAACACGTGGTTGGTTCTTATAAGTTACATTGGTCCCGTGCGAGGTGTTAGCACCGCTCACGGGGCCGTTTGGGTATGTGTGTGTGTGGGTGGGTGGGGGGGGGGGTGTTGTAACACCCCATATTTTGTGCATTTAATATTTAATTAATTAGGGAATTCTAAATTACTTGTGTGTCATAATTTTGAGTGAATTAATTAGGGTAATATTTATTTAAATATTAATGGGAGAGTAAATGGTTAATATTTAGGGAAATTTAATTACTAAGTGAATAGTAATAAATTACTTACATCATTACGACTATTAGTGACGAATCATTTAGTTATCTCAGCCGGGAGTCGGTATAGACAAATTTGGGTGTGAGATAAGGATTTTCATAAATTAATTCGGATGCCAATTTTGAGTGTACGGTTGAGTTCGAATGGGCTGAGATAGTCAGAAAAGTGAAACCGGGGGTAGTAAATGGGTCACGGGACATTTTTAGACATAGCCGGGCCCACACAAGGGGTATTTAGGTCACTTGGGCTTGGCCCATTAGGCAAAAAATGGGATTAATCCTAATTACTTAATTATAAGGAAAATGGGAACAACTGATTAAAGTTTAGAAAACACTTAGTGGGAAAGAAAACCCTAAGAAGCAGTTGAAGGTAATTTGGGGGACAAAGGAAAGAGCCAAAGGGGGATTTCATCTTCAACCTTGAGATTCACAACTTCAAATCAGACCCTACGAAACCATAAGGCAAGTGGTTAACTTGCTGTAGCATTTAATTTTCATTATGATTCATATTTATGTGATGTGAGAAATCAAAATTCGTTTTTGGGATTAAGGGGGTATAAAAATAGGATTTTTGTAAATCAATCTCCTAATTTCGAAATTGTGTAGGAATTTATGTATAATATGAGATTTGTGTATATCTGGTAAGATGTGTAAACCCAGACGATTTAGGAATGAATTTTAGATAAATATTTGATGTTGAGATGGGTTATCGAATAATACGGGGTTTTCCCCAATTCAGAAAAATAGTAGAGAACGAAAATTAAACTGGGTTTGGGGTCTTTATGGGGGTTCCTTATGAGGTTCTTGGTGTATTTTATTGATGAGAGGACTTGGGTTAGACTCTAGAAGAAGTTGGGGATTTGAGTTTTCGTCCATGGCTGAAACAGAGACATGGGGAAGACGAAGACCTGTTCGATCGATCGATGTCTGGGGATCGATCGATCGATGGTCAGAGATTTTTGGCAGTTCGGCCTGTTTATATATATAAGGTGAATTTAATTAAAAATTTCTTCCCATACCTTATTTAATGAGAAATAAATATAGGACATAAAATCTAATTAATTATGAGGGAAAAATAATTGGTATTGGAGGAAATTTATGTGTGACACACTATTGTTAAATTTTGGGAAGAGTATTTCGAAATAATTAAATACGGATAAAGTGGGAGAACCGGGTATATTGATTGAGCAATACCAAGGCGTTGAATTAATTTAGAGTGAAAGCTAAATAATTTGGAGTCGGGGACTTAGACTCAGGTATTGTTTAATTTCGGGCCACGAGAGTGAGTCCGAATATATTGGTTGGAGCGACACCAAAAGTAATTCAATTAATTAATGTGCAATTAATTAATAATCCGAGTTGGGCCATAAACTTATGATAATTTGTATAGGGTTGTGTTACGGATTTAGTACACAGTATAGCCGGGGTGTTTTATTTTTATATATATACGGCGTGCGATAGTATATATATATATGGTGTGTGCATTAATATCAGTGGCTACATATTATTATTATATATACTCTAGTACTAGCAGGGGAGGTTGCACGTAGAGGGTGAATCCCCTAGCTTGAGGAGTAGGGCGAGTATATCCCCACGTCATAGCATCAATTATATGGGTGAGGGCATCTCACTTTCAGGGAAGGAATATAACCGCCTCCAATAATTATGTCATTTTACCAAGTTAGTGAGCAATTCTCACTTGGGGTAACTAGGTTATGTGAATACACCTAGTGGGATAGTACTTTAGAGAATATACATCCGGTGAGTTATTACTCAGGAGGATATCCATTATTAATTATTATTTCAACATATGTGTGAATGTTGTAATATGACTATACGTATATATTGAGCTAAATAATTATATACAGGTAAATTAATAGAGGCTGTGAATTGTATCATATATAATGGATGTGAAAGTTATATGAAAATAAAAGGGAAATGCTTAATTATGTTAGTGTTGATAATAACTTAGAAATCCTAATTTTTGGCATACTCGGTTAGAGTAGGGTGGTTGCAAAGGGTTATATCAGTTATCTAGTAATGGGATAAATGACTAGGGAAATTAATTAAGGCATTACCCAATATCCATACTAATCATTTTTTATTGGAATAATTAGATCATAATCTTGATCCCATTGGATATATGATTCATTCATCAATATTTTCCTACATAATGAACATAATATTATTCTTACATCATAAAATTCAATATCAGAGTCATAATTAAGCAAACATGCAATACCGTGATTAACTATGATCAACCCAATCCATAATAAATCAATATATACAATGTGTGAGTATATTAAAATCTTCAGTGTGACAACGATAAAATCCCATTTTTAAATCCCAGCTCTCTCCAACGGTGCAACTCTCAAAGCTACCGGTCATATGGTATCCTAGCTGGGAGAGTGTGAACCTGAAATTATTAAAATATAAACCGTAAGCATTAAGCTTAGCGAGGTACTCCTTCCCTGCAATATAATAACAATTCTATATCGAATATGTAGATATAAAATCCGAACAATCCTACCCATTGGCAATAATAAATCCTGGATCATAAGATCCAAATAATTCTGCCCGTTGGCAATAACAAATCCTGGATATTTGAATATCCAAACAAATCCTGAATACCGTAGTATTCAAACCAATCCTGGATCATGAGACCCAAACAAATCCTGGATATTTTAATATCCAAACAAATACTGAATACCGAAGTATTCAAACAAATCCGCTCTTAGAGCTATATTCATATTTATATATGAAACAAATCATAAGTACACTCACCTTGGCAGTTTAACTGGCTTTGGCCTTGCCTTTATCCAGTACTTGTTGAATCAGATCTTCTTCCCTTCCCATCATTCTTAAAATATTAGTATCATCGTAATAATATCAATAATCCAAAGAACAATTTAAACATAATTCAATCCATAAGCATCACATGATTCCATTCAAATCATTTATCACAAGTGAAGTTCCATCCAAATCCATGCTAGCATATTCAACATATCCAAATCATAGACCAAATATAAATTCATTTATTCTTGGAAATTAAATCCTTGTCATATTAGTATTCCAATACAAAAGACGGCACATCATTTTAGGTCTCGTAGAGCAAGATATGCTCATTTCTTTAACAAATGGCAAATCTGCCCTATAGGCCCTCTTATCGTTCATTCAACTTCCACGAATTTCCATAATTTTTCTACATCATAAATTTATGTGATATTTCACCCAATTTCAGTAAACATATCAAAAAATACAAAATTAAAGTTTCATAATTTTTAAGGTTCGTTTGCTATGTCAAGCAAAACACCGAACACATGGCGGGAATATTTTCACCCTTAGGGCAGATTTCATACCCGAACTTCAAACTCTCACCAAAGACTTATTTCTTGGTATTTTATCATGATTTTTGGATATGTCATACCTATATGAGTTCAGTTTAATCTCCAATTAGAATCAATCAATTCCAGTAAGTACACGAAAATATATGGAAGTTTGAATAAACAGAGTTTCTAAACAAAGCAATTTTAGGGTTTTGTACATTCAACTTAACTTAAACTTGCATATATCCATACATATGCTCCCAAGCATGAAATTTCAATAAAAAAATCAAGGATTTATATCATATAAATCGTAAATGAAAGAAAAATAGCAAGATTCATGGTTGGAATTACCTTAGGGGCTTTTTCGTAATTTTCTATTAATTTTCTTCAATTTTCTCCTCACTTTTTCTTCCTAACTTCCTACTTCTCTTTCCTTAAGCTTAAAATCTCTCATAGCTTCATTTTGGATGAATAAAGAGGTAATTCTAAGGGTTTAAGGTCGGCCAAATCCACCACCCTTCCCAACCAATTAGAATAAAACATTTGTTGCCATATTAAGACAAAATACTACTTAACGGATGGACTACTTTGCCCTTGTTTCGTAATTTTGGGATAACTTCTCACTCGAACCTCCGTTTCCACACCGTTTGTTGTGTTACAACCATATCTCACTTGTCTACAACTATGTAGTTTTCACCTCAAGTCAATTGTTATGTCATAAAGGTCAAAACTAGCCTTAAACATGAACATTCCTACCGAAACCTTCAAAATTTTGTATTTGTAACTAATTCGACATGTCATGCTTTTTGAAGGTAGGATTAGACTAAACATAATAAATTAACATCACGTGTATTAATGACACACTAATCATATCACATAAGCTAGGCATGATTTAAGCATAATTAATCATAATTATATTCGGGTTGTCACAATTCTCCCCCTGTTAGGAAATTTCGTCCTCGAAATTGACATACCTTGGTTGTCCGAATCAAACAAATACGGATAACGCATTTTCATGCTATCCTCACTCTCCCATGTAGCTTCTTCCATGGAATGCCTTCTCCACACAACTTTCACTAGTGGGATCACCTTTGATCTCAATATTTGTCCTTTCCTATCGACGATAGCAAGCGGTTCTTCCACGTAGCTCAAATCTTCCTTCAACTCAATAGGTTGTTCCACCAATACATGTGAAGGGTCTGCTACATACTTTCTTAACATAGAAACATGGAAAACATCATGTAACCGAGATAATTCTGGTGGTAACGCTAGCTTGCAGGCAACCAACCCGACTTTCTCAAGGATTTCATAAGGTCAAATGTAGCGTGGACTTAATTTCCCTTTCTTTCCAAACCTCATAACTCCTTTCCATGGCGATATTCGAAGAAACACATAATCCCCTTTCTGGAATTCCAAATCTTTTCGTCGTTTATCCGCATAACTTTTCTGTCTGCTTTGAGCTGTTCTCATTCTATCTTGAATAATCTTCACTTTTTCAGTGGTGACTTCAATCAATTCTGGACCCTCTATCTTCCTTTCACCAACTTCACCCCAACATATTGGTGTACGACATCGTCTACCGTACAATGCTTCATATGGAGCCATACCAATAGTAGACTGAAAACTATTGTTATATGCAAATTCTTTCAAAGGAAAATTTTCATCCCAATTACCCTTGAAATCAAGCACACAGGCTCTAAGCATATCTTCCAAAATCTGTATTGTCCTTTCAGACTGCCCATCTGTCTGGGGATGAAAAGCCGTACTAAAATTTAAGTTGGTACCCATAGCATACTGCAAACTATCCCAAAATTTGGATGTAAAAGTAGGGTCCCTATCTGAAATAATAGAAACAGGTGCCCCATGCAATCGAATAATTTCATTAACATACAATCTAGCATACCTATCAACTGTATATGTACTCTTGACTGCTAGAAAATGAGCGGACTTGGTCGATCTGTCCACCACTACCCAAATCGAATCTGACCCATTCTGAGATCGAGGAAGCCCAACCACAAAATCCATCGTTACATGATCCCATTTCCATTCCGGTATTGGCAATGGCTGAAGCAAACCCGTAGGTTTCTGATGATCCACTTTCACTTGCTGACATATAAGGCATCTAGCAACAAAATCAGCTATTTCCTTCTTCATATTATTCCACCAATAATGCTCCTTTAAATCCCTATACATTTTAGTACTACCAGGATGCATAGTATAAATGGAATTATGAGCCTCATCTAAAATTTCCTCTTTCAATCCACCCACATTAGGCACACACAACCGCTGCTTATACAATAAGGTGCCATCATTCACAATACAAAAATCTTCAGACTTACCATCTTGGACATCTTGACGTTTCTTCTCAAGGAAAGGATCTTGACTTTGCAAATCACGAATACGGGTAGCTAATAAAGGCCTCACGCTTACATGAGCAAAGAATCTATCCCCGTCTACTAGTTGCAATTCTACTCCCATCAATCTCAACTCCATAATATGAGCAACTTTAGCACATCGAATACAAGATAACCTGCCTGAAGCCTTTCTACTCAAAGCATCTGCAACTACATTTGCCTTTCCTGGGTGGTAGTGAATTGTACAATCATAATATTTAATTAACTCCATCCACCGCCTCTGCCTCAAATTCAACTCCTTCTGAGTAAATAAATACTTAAGGCTTCGATGGTCAGTAAAAATTTCACATACCTCACCATATAGATAATGACGCCATAATTTCAAAGCAAACACAATAGCAACAAGTTCCAAATCATGTGTAGGATAATTACGTTCATGTGTATGCAACTGCCTAGAAGCATAAGCAATAACTCTACCATGCTGCATAAAAACACAACCCAACCCCTGATGTGAAGCATCGGTATAAATAACAAAACTATCTCCACCATGCAGAATAGTAAGAACAGGTGCAGTTACCAACCTCTTTTTCAACTCATCAAAACTATTTTCACAATCAGAATTCCATTCAAACTTGACATCTTTCCGGGTTAGTTTAGTCATTGGTAAGGCAATCGAAGAAAATACCTTAATAAACCTTCTATAATACCCAGCTAAACCCAAAAAACTCCTCACCTCAGTCACATTATTGGGCCTCTCCCATTTTACAATAGCCTCTACCTTTTTAGGATCAACACATATACCATCTCCCGAAACAACATGGCCTAAAAATACAACTTGTGATAGCCAAAATTCACACTTGCTAAACTTGGCATACAACTTATTATCTTTCAACAGATTCAAAATAGTTGTGAGATGCTTTTCATGTTCAACCATATCACGTGAATAAATCAGAATATCATCAATAAAAACTATCACAATGAATCAACAAAAGGATGCAGTACCCGGTTCATAAGATCCATAAATATAGCTGGAGCATTAGTCACCCAAAAGGCATCACCAAAAACTCAAAATGACCATACCGAGTGCGAAAAGCAGTTTTAGAAACATCACTCTCCTTCACCCTCAACTGATGATACCCTGATCGCAAGTCTATCTTTGAAAACACTTTAGCACCCTGTAACTGATCAAACAAATCATCTATACGAGGTAAAGGATATTTATTCTTAATTGTAGCTTTATTCAGTTGCCTATAATCAATACACAACTGCATAGTACCATCTTTCTTTTTCACAAATAAAATTGGTGCAACCCATGGAGATACACTAGGCTGTATGAACCCCCTATCAAGTAAACCTTGCAACTGAATCTTGAGTTCTTTCAACTCAGCAGGTGCCATTCTATACGGTGCCATAGTAATAGGGGTTGTCCCTGGTGCTAATTCAATACTAAATTCAACTTCTCTTTCTGGAGGTAACCCTGGCAACTCACTAGGAAACACTTCAGGAAAATCCCTTACAATAGGAACATCAACTAATTGTAAAGCTCCCTTCCCAGTGTCAAGAACATATGCAATAAAACCCTCACAACCCTTACTCAATAATTTCCTCGTCTGAATAGCTGAAATGATGCAACTGGGAACAATTTTCCTTTCCCCCCAAAATTTAAATTCAGGCTCACCAGGCATATTAAAAACAACTTCCTTACAGAAACAATCCATAGATGCATGATATTTAGATAACCAATTCATTCCCAGAATTATATCAAAATCAGAAATATCCAATGGAAGTAGATCTATAACTGTATATCTAGGCCCCACAGTCAAAACACAATCACGAAAAGCATATTCAGCTACAACCATTTCCCCCATAGGCATATAAATACCCAACCCCACATCTAAACGAGTACATGGTCTATTCAGGTATACAGCAAAAGCATAGGACACAAAAGAATGCGTGGAACCAGGATCAATCAAAACATAAGCACTTCTATCAATAACAGAAAGTGTACCTGTCACCACATCTGGAGTAATCTGAGCTTCTTTCATTGTAAAAACTCGTCCACCTGGCCTGGAACTACTAGCTTGTCCTCTGCCCATACTTTTCACTGCACTACCCGAAGATAACATTCTGCTTGCTACTTCACTATGTGCTGCTGGAGTCTCTGCCAATTGCGGACAATTCTTCTTAATATGCCCCACTTGATGACAATGGTAGCATTCCAATCCCTTAAGCTAAGGACACTCAGATTTATAATGCCCTTCCTCTTTACAAAAGAAATATGTAACAACTCTTGTCGGTGCCTCACCCTTTCCTGACCTCCTAACCAGACTAGAAGATTCTCCACCCCTAGTATCTCTGCCAAATCTCCCCAGACCTCTACCACTATCTCCACCACCTCTCTGAAATTTATGAGGTTCCATCTTAACACTTCCACCCTCACCTCCCTTAAAGTGAGATGCGTCGAATCTACTCTTTTTAAAACTCTCTCTACTTGCCACCCCTTGGTTCATTTGCCTTTCTGCTATCGTGGCTTTGTTTACCAGAGAAGCATAATCTTCTAACTCATAAGTGGCCACTCTATTTTGAATAGGCCAAATCAGTCCATCTTGAAATTTACTACATTTATCTTCTTCCTTCTGCACATACTTAGTAGCAAATCTAGACAAAGCAGTAAATTTAGCATCATACTCCCTCACAGACATGTTCCCTTGGGTTAAATTTATAAACTCCCTCAGCTTCTCCCTCCTATAGACCTTAGGGAAATACTTAACATACAAAGCTTTAATAAATTCAGCCCAAGTAATGACATCAGTACCTTCCATCCTTGGCACCAAATGGTTGCTGGCTTCCCACCAATACTTCGCCTCTCCTTTGAGCTTAAACACAACTAGATTCACTTTCTGGTTATCTGGAACCTTCATAACTGCAAAGATAGTTTCTAGATCCCTGACCCACATCTCGGATTCTGTAGGTTCAACTGACCCTGTATATTCTGGAGGATTCAACTTCAAAAACTTCTCATGCATGGAATCTTTCATTTCCTTCCTTGCCTCTTTCTCAATCCTGGCCACGGTCTTTGATTCTAGATATCTAGCCTGTTGTTCTGCCATTTGCGCCATATTTCTTTCTTGTTGCTCTTCCATCCTCATCATTGCCTGTGCCATTATTTGCATCTCTATAGGCTGCTCTTGATCTCTAGCCCTTCCAGCAACACTTTGGTCTACTTCAGTATTCTCTGCACGAGAAGCCACTCCCTCTTCTCTATGTTGTCCATTCCCAGGTTCCATATGGAATTATCTGTAATACAACAAAGTTCTAACAACCAATATAAACAGTTTATACTACTAAACTATTGGTTAGTACATAAACAATTCATAAATATCAAATCAACTCAATACTGCCATCTAACCGTCACACACGTCCAGAATTAATAACCACGCTCTAATACCACTAATTGTCACACCCTAAAACCCAATATCCATACTAATCATTTTTTATTAGAATAATTAGATCATAATCTTGAGCCCATTGGAAATATGATTCATTCATCAATATTTTCCTACATAATGAACATAATATTATTCTTACATCATAAAATTCAATATTAGAGTCATAATTAAGCAAACATGCAATACCGTGATTAACTATGATCAACCCAATCCATACTAAATCAATATATACAATGTGTGAGTATATTAAAATCTTCAGTGTGACAACGATAAAATCCCAGCTCTCTCCAACGGTGCAACTCTCAAAGCTACCGGTCATATGGTATCCTAGCTGGCAGCGTGTGAACCTGAAATTGTTAAAATATAAACCGTAAGCATTAAGCTTAGTGAGGTACTCCTTCCCTACAATATAATAACAATTATATATCGAATATGTAGATATAAAATTCGAACAATCCTACCCATTGGCAATAAAAAATCCTGGATCATTAGATCCAAATAATTCTGCCCGTTGGCAATAACAAATCCTGGATATTTGAATATCCAAACAAATCCTGAATACCGTAGTATTCAAACCAATCCTGGATCATGAGACCCAAACAAATCCTGGATATTTTAATATCCAAACAAATCTTGAATACCAAAGTATTCAAACAAATCCGCTCTTAGAGCTATATTCATATTTATATATGAAACAAATCATAAGTACACTCACCTTGGCAGTTTAACTAGCTTTTCCCTTGCCTTTATCCAGTACTTGTTCAATCAGATCTTCTTCCCTTCCTATCATTATTAAAATATTAGTATCATCGTAATAATATCAATAATCCAAAGAACGATTTAAATATAATTCAATCCATAAGCATCACATGATTCCATTCAAATCATTTATCACAAGTAAAGTTCCATCCAAATCCATGCTAGCATATTCAACATATCCAAATCATAGACCAAATGTAAATTCATTTATTCTTGTAAATTCAATCCTTGTCATATTAGTATTCCAATACAAAATACGGTACATCATTTTAGGTCTCGTAGAGCAAGATATGCTCATTTCTTTAGCACATGGCAAATCTGCCCTATAGGCCCTCTTATCGTTCATTCAACTTCCACGAATTTCCATAATTTTTCTACATCATAAATTTATGTGATATTTCACCCAACATCAGTAAACATATTAAAAAATACAAAATTAAAGTTTCATAATTTTTAAGGTTCGTTTGCTATGTCAAGCAAAACACCGAACACATGGCGGGAATATTTTCACCCTTAGGGCAGATTTCATACCCGAACTTCAAACTCTCACCAAAGACTCATTTCTTGG
The DNA here is from genome assembly GCA_949130495.1 of Sambucus nigra. Classification (NCBI taxonomy): domain Eukaryota; kingdom Viridiplantae; phylum Streptophyta; class Magnoliopsida; order Dipsacales; family Adoxaceae; genus Sambucus; species Sambucus nigra. Next base: position 313,771,955 of record OX422215.1, on the reverse strand, counting down.
TATTTTATCATGATTTTTGGATATTTCATACCTATATGAGTTCAGGTTAATCTCCAATTAGAATCAATCAATTACAGTAAGTACACGAAAATATATGGAAGTTTGAATAAACAGAGTTTCTAAACAAAGCAATTTTAGGGTTTTGTACATTCAACTTAACTTAAACTTGCATATATCCATACATATGCACCCAAGCATGAACGTTCAATAAAAAAATCAAGGATTTATATCATATAAATCGTAAATGAAAGAAAAATAGCAAGATTCATGGTTGGAATTACCTTAGGGGCTTTTTCGTAATTTTCTATGAATTTTCTTCAATTTTCTCCTCACTTTTTCTTCCTAACTTCCTACTTCTCTTTCCTTAAGCTTAAAATATCTCATAGCTGCATTTTGGATGAATAAAGAGGTAATTCTAAGGGTTTAAGGTCGGCCAAATCCACCACCCTTCCCAACCAATGAGAATAAAACATTTGTTGCCATATTAAGACAAAATACTACTTAACGGATGGACTACTTTACCCTTGTTTCGTAATTTTGGGATAACTTCTCACTCGAACCTCCATTTCACACACTGTTTATTGTGTTACAACCATAACTCACTTGTCTACAACTATGTAGTTTTCACCTCAAGTCAATTGTTATGTCATAAAGGTCAAAACTAGCCTTAAACATGAACATTCCTACCGAAACCTTCAAAATTTTGTATTTGTAACTAATTCGACATGTCATGCTTTTTGAAGGTAGGATTAGACTAAACATAATAAATTAACATCACGTGTATTAATGACACACTAATCATATCACATAAGCTAGGCATGATTTAAGCATAATTAATCATAATTATATTCGGGTTGTCACATTAATAGTGCACAGTAGAGGAGGGGTGAGGAGGTCCTCAAGGGAGTGCGTCATTAACTAAAATATGAAGAGCATGCATACATATTTATTATTGAAAGTTAATCATTTGCTAAATGTTTTCCAAATGTTTTGGGTACTAACCCTTGCTATAAAAACTTAAAAAAAAACTTTTAGGTGTCCATCCACAGGGACGCCAGACTTGACTCATTCCAGGGATCCGTTGTTGCAGCACATTTGGATGTTACGGGAGTTTGTTAGGCGCTTTGTTCTTTTCATTTCTAGTGTAGAGATTTCCCATCAGTTACTCGAACATGTCGTTCACTGTTTTATTCAGTACTTATGTCAGACTTGCTGAGATTTATTACTTGTCTTTACTTTTGTTGGATTTGACCCGATGGTTTATTCGGTCAGTTATTAAGATGTGAATGGTTGATTTCAGTTAATTGTGATTGTTTAAATTATTTTATTTTCGCATGAGTATTTCATTAAATCAATGAAAGATAAAACTTGGCACTAATCTAATTTTCTCACTTAGGTGGTTAGTAATTAAAAAGGCGACAGTGATGCTAAGAATGACCCACCTGAGAAACCTGTTCTAATTTAATATAGGACTGATCACCCGGGGTTAATTAGGCGGGGTGTCACAGATGGTATCAGAGCATCAGGTTCTAGTGTCCTTAGGATCTGTGCAGCTTACTATGTTTCAGCGTAGCGTTCGATTGTTATAGAGCCTTATTATTTGTACTGTTGATTCATTTTTCTGCTTTTGTGATATCATATTTCTGCCATTAGATTTTTGTATAAATTGTGTACTTATACGATTCGATCTATTTTCAGATGCCACCGAAGAGGCAGAGAGCGGAGTGGGCTGAGGTTAGGGATGAGCTCAGGGAGGCTCATCAGGAGCCACAGGTACTGCCACCACCACCACCACCCGAGTTGATCTCCACTACTTAGGTGGCAGTGATAGTGGCCCAGGCAGTTGAGACAGTAATGAGGGCTATGGAAGCCCATTTTCCTTATCCCCAGGCACCACCTCCAGTGGCACCAACAGTTCAGGCTCCAGTGGGGCCACCGTCTTGGTAGCGAGTTAGGGAGACCTTTCAGAAGGGTCACATACCCGAGTTTCGGGCTAGTACTGATGTAGTAGAGGCTTGTGATTGGAAGAAGAATATTCAACGTCATATGCACATGCTAGAGTGTATCAATGTGCAAAAATAGAGGCTTGCTATCTTCCGTCTATCGGAGGTAGCCTTACAGTGGTGGGAGTCCATTACCACCGCTAAGGAGAGGGATTTGATGACGATATCCGAGTTCTGGGTGTGGTTTGACCGCAAATACTTCCCACCAGCGCTAGAGGTCGAAATGAGGAAGAAGTACATCGAGCTAGTACAGGGTGACCGTTCAGTGGCAGATTATGAGGAAGAGTTCACCCGTTTGGCAAACTTTATGCCAAATGAGGTGAGCAACGAGGATCGAAAGAAGTTAAAGTTCATGGATGTCCCGGTCTGGAGGATCAGGAAGCACTTGGTTAGTAATTCAGCATTGGTGACATATACAGATGTCGTTAATGCTGCTCTTGTACATTGCCAGGATCATCACTTCCATGCAAACGGGAGCAAGAAGGCAGGGGAGCCGAGCCAGCAGGGAAAGGCTGTTATTAGTAGTGACACAAGTGGTGCTCAGCAGCAGACTAGCTGTTAGTAAGGGAATCAAGCTAAGAAATTTAGGCATGGTGGGTTCCGATCGAGACGATAAGGATTCAAACAGGCCCATCTAGGCCCAAATTAGCAGCAGCAGGTTCCTCAGGTCTGTCAGAGCTAAGGGAGCAATGGGGGAGGCCAAAAGGGTCAGCCATGTAAGGGCTAATGGGGACAACGATAGGGGGACGGTTAGAGACGCTTCTTTGTTTATGGCCAGACATGACACTTCAAGAGGGAGAGCCCGCAGAGGGATAAAGGCCAATAACAGGGTTCCCAACAGGGGCAGCAGGGTCAGATACCGCCAGTAGCACCGGCTCCACCATCCCCACAGCAGCAGGGGAAAATGCACTACGGGCGTGTTTACAACGTCCAGGATGTTCCCAATCCTCCAACACAGCAGGAGCCGCCAGCGGTTAAGGGTATGTTTATCATCCATGTTTATGAGGGTAATATACTTTTTAATACGGGAGCATCTCATTCATTCATTAAATCTAAATTTGCTAAATGGGCCAGGTTAGTAGAGACCGCGGGTAGTCTTCGTATGTGTGTAGAGTCGCCAGTAGGCAGCGGGGCATTGATTCACTCGATTTGTTGGGGAATAGACATTTTGATTGGGAGACTTAATTTAGCAGCAGACCTCTTAGTATTAGATATGGAAGGGTACGATGTCATCCTAGGTATGGATTGGTTGGCAGGCTATCGGGCGACTATGGATTGTTATGAAAGGACAATCATGTTCTCCATTCCGGGACAAGAGATGTTCCTTATAGTGATGCCTCTACCTGAGGGAGGGTCGTGCACACACTTGTATTATATCGAGGAGGAGACCTCACAAGAGGTGGTAGTTCCGTTGGATTCGATTCCTGTAGTGAGGGACTTCGAGGATGTGTTCTAGGAAATACCAGGGTTGCCACCCAGTACGAAAATCGAGTTTGTAATCAATTTAGCACTGGAGATGAGGTCGATTGCTCGAGCACCTTACCATATGGCCCCTTCAAAGATGCATGAGTTGAGAGAGCAGATTCAGTAGCTCCTGGGTGAGGATTTCATTCGGCGAAGTACATCGTCGTGGGGTGCACCGGTGTTATTTATAAAAAATAGGGATAATTCACTTCGATTATGCGTGGACTATAAGGAGGTGAACAAGGTGACGATACGGAATAAGTATCCATTGCCTAGAATTGATGATTTATTTGACCAATTGAGAGTGGCGTCTTACTTCTCCAAAATTGATTTGAGGTCAGGGTATCATCAGCTGCGTATCCGAGAGGATGATGTCCCTAAGACTGCTTTCTTATCGAGATATGGATCTTACAAGTTCAGGGTGATGCCATTCGGGCTCACCAATGCTCCAACAGTGTTCATGGATCTCATGAATAGGGTTTTCAGAGAGTACCTCGACCAGTTTGTCATCGTGTTCATTGATGACATCTTAATCTACTCGCGCACTGAGGAGGAGCACACAGAGCATCTGTGTATGGTTCTATAGACGCTGCGAGATCACCAACTTTATGCTAAATTCGAGAAGTGTGGATTTTGGCTGCGGGAAATACAGTTTCTTGGTCACGTGGTGTTAGACTAGGGTATTGCGGTGGATTCGAGTAAGGTGTCGACGGTGAGAGAGTGGGGACAACCCACGACACCGACTGAGGTGCGTAGTTTTCTGGGATTGGTAGGCTATTATAGGAGGTTCATAAATGGGTTCTCAAAGATTGCGGTCCCTTTGAAAAATCTGACTCGGAAAGGGGTGCCTTTTATTTGGAGTGATCATTGTTAATTAGCTTTCAATGAGCTAAAGGACAAGTTGACGTCTGCGCCTGTACTTGCCTTGCTGAAGGGAGGACTAGAGTATCGGGTTTACACTGATGCATCCTTATAGGGACTCGGGGGTGTGCTTTAGTGGGAGGAAATGGATATAACTTATGCGTCCAGAAAGCTAAATCCCCACGAGAAGAATTACCCCACTCACGACCTAAATCTAGCAGCGGTCATTTTTACTTTGAGGATATGGAGAAATTATCTTCTAGGAGAGAAGTTCACTTTATTCATGAATCACAAGTCACTTCATTATCTCTTCACACAGAAGGATCTGAATATGAGGTAGAGGCGGTGGCTAGAATTCATGAAAGACTACCAGTTTGATATTGAGTATCATCCTGGTAAGGCTAATAAGGTGGCAGACGCATTGAGCCGGAGACCTACTGGGAAAATATCAGAAGTTTGGAAAACGAAGTGGAGGGATCTTCGATATGAGGACGATGTAGCCAGGACCTGCGTGTCAGCTTTATCCATCACACCGGAGATCATTATGCGAGTGGTGAGGGTTCAGGTGGAGGACCAGACCTGCCAGGATAGGGTACGCCAACTATTAGCTGAGGGAGCAGAGGGTTACTCTATTAGCTCGGAAGGAGGCCTACGCCTAAATGGGAGGTTAATTGTGCCAAAGGATGAGGAGTTGAGGCACGCTATTATGAAAGATTCCCATGGTTTGATATTTGTGATACATCCCAGTGGGGATAAAATGTACCAGGATATGAGGAGGCAGTATTAGTGGGCAGGGATGAAACGGAACATAGCAAAGTTTATCTCGAAATGTGCCACGTGTCAGCTCGTGAAAGTTGACCATCAGAGACCACCAGGAATGCTACAGCCATTAGATATTCCCATGTGGAAGTGGGAGAGAATCTCCATGGACTTTATTAAAGGGTTACCTACATCGCAGAGAGGTCACGATTCCATATGGGTCATTGTGGATCGGTTGACCAAGGTTGCCCACTTCCTATCGATTCGCATAGACTTTAAGACGATGTGTTATGAGCAACTATTCATAGAGGAGATTGTAAAGCTGCATGGGGTGCCGATAAATATTATATCTGACAGAGACAAAAATTTTGTGGCCCATTTTTGGTAGAGCTTTCAGGAGGCCATGGGCACAGAGTTACGTTTAAGTATAGCCTATCACCCACAGACTGACGGGCAGACTGAGAGAGTCAATCAGATGCTGGAAGACATGCTCAGGATGTGCATTTTAGACTTTGGGGGAGGATGGGAGAAATATCTTCCTTTGGTAGAGTTCGCGTATAAAAACTCTTACGAATTCACAATCGGCATGGCACCGTTCGAGGCACTGTACAGAAGACCTTATTGTTCACCTTCTTGTTGGTTAGAGGTGGGGGACAACAAACTATTGGGACCGGAGATTGTCTAGTAGACGTCTGCCAAGATAGAGTTGATTCGAGGGCGTATCTAGATAGCTCAGGATAGGCAGAAGAGTTATGATGATGCTTTACGGAGACATGTGGAGTGAGAGGTTGGGGATCAGGTATTAGTCTGGGTGTCCCGTATAAAGGGGGTGATGAGGTTCAGCAAGAAGGGTAAATTAGCATCGAGGTATGTGGGATCTTTCCCTATAATTGAGAGTGTGGGACCGGTAGCATATAGACTGGGATTGCCAGAGCATCTTCAGCGGATACACGACGTATTCCATGTGGCAGCGCTGAAAAAATATCGAAGGAGCGAGAGGGCCTTCTGGCACATTCCACTCAAGGAAATTGATTTACAGCCAGACATCTCGTATGAGGAGAGACTGGTGGCTATTCTGGACCGTAATGAGTGCAAGTTACAATCCAAGGTTGTTCCACTAGTTAGAGTACAGTGGGGTCATCACAACGTTGACGAGTCTACCTCGAAGAGGGAGTAGGATACGCGGGAACAATATCCAGAGCTATTCACCATGGTACGACCTAATTTTGAGGGACGAAATTCTGTTGTAGGAGGGGGGGGGGGTATGTAACACCCCGTATTTTGTTCATTTAATATTTAATTAATTCGAGATTTAAAAATTACTTGTGTGTTGTAATTTTGATTATATTAATTAGGGTAATATTTATTTAAATATTAATCAGAGAGTAAATGGTTAATATTTAGGGAAATTTAATTACTAAGTAAATAGTAATAAATTACTTACGTCATTACGGGTATTAGTGACGGATCATTTAGTTATCTCAGCCGGGAGTCGGTATAGACTAATTTGGGTGTGAGATAATGATTTTTATAAATTAATTGGGATGTCAATTTTGAGTCTACGGTTGAGTCCAGATGGACCGGGATAGTCAGAAAAGTGTACCCGGGGGTAGTAAACGGGTCCCGGGACATTTTTAGACATAGCCGAGCCCACACAAGGATATTTGGGTCACTTGGGCTTGGCCCATTAGGCAAAAAACGGGATTAAGCCTAATTACTTAATTATAAGGAAAAGGGGAACGACTGATTAAAGTTTAGAAAACACTTAGTGGGAAAGAAAACCCTAAGAAGTAGTTAAAGGTAATTTGGGGGACAAAGGAAAGAGCCAAAGGGGGATTTCATCTTCAACCTTGAGATTCACAACTTCAAATCAGACCCTACGAAACCATAAGGCAAGTGGTTAACTTACTGTAGCATTTAATTTTCATTATGATTCATATTTATGTGATGTGAGAAATCAAAATTCGTTTTTGGGATTAAGGGGGTATAAAAATAGGATTTTTGTAAATCAATCTCCTAATTTCGAAATTGTGTAGAAATTAATGTATAATCTGAGATTTTTGTATATCTGGTAAGATGTATAAACCCAGAAGAGTTAGGAATGAATTTTAGATAAAGATTTGATGTTGAGATGGGTTATCGAATAATACGGGTTTTCCCCAATGTAGAAAAAGAGTAGATAACGGAAATTAAACTGGGTTTAGGGACTTTATGGGGGTTCCTTACATGGTTCTTGGTGTATTATATTGATGAGAGGAATTGGGTTATACTGTAGAAGAAGTTGGGGATTTGAGTTTTCATCTATGGCTGAAACAGAGACCTGGGGAAGACGAAGACCTGTTCGATCGATCGATCGATGGTTGGAGATTTTTGGCAGTTCGGCCAGTTTATATATATGTAAAGTGAATTTAATTAAAAATTTCTTCCCATACCTTATTTAATGATAAATAAATATAGGACATACAATCTAATTAATTATGAGGGAAAAATAATTGGGATTGGATGAAATTTATGTGTGACACACTATTGTTAAATTTTGGGAAGAATATTTCGAAATAATTAAATACGGATAAAGTGGGCGAGTCCGGGTATATTGGTTGAGCGATGCTAAGGCGTTGAATCAATTTAGAGTGAAAGCTAAATAATTTGGAGTCGGGGACTTTGACTCGGGTATTGTTTAATTTCTGGCCACGAGAGCGAATCCGAATATATTAGTTGGAGCAACACCAAAAGTAATTCAATTAATTAATGTGCAATTAATTAATAATCGGAGTTGGGCCATAAACTCATGATAATTTGTTTAGTCTTGTGTTACGGAATTATTACACAGTATAGCCGGGGTGTTTTATTTTTATATATATACGGCGTGCGATAGTATATATATATGGTGTGTGCATTAATATCAGTGGCTACATATTTATATTATTATTATATATACTCTGGTACTATCAGGGGAGGTTGCACGTAGAGGGTGAATTCTCTAGCTTGAGGAGTAGGGCGAGTATATCCCCAGATCATAGCGTCCATTATATAGGTGAGGGGCATCTCACTTTCAGGGAAGGAATATGACCGCCGCCAATAATTGTGTCATTTTACCAAGTTAGTGAGGAATTCTCACTTGGGGTAACTAGGTTATGTGAATACACCTAGTGGGATAGTACTTTAGAGAATATACATCCGGTGAGTTATTACTCAGGAGGATATCCATTATTAATTATTATTTCAACATATGTGTGAATGTTGAAATATGACTATACGTATATATTGAGCTAAATAATTATATACGGGTAAATTAATACAGGCTATGAATTGTATCATATATAATGGATGTGAAAGTTATATGAAAATAAAAGTGAAATAATTAATTAAGTTAGCGTTGATAATAACTTAGAAATCCTAATTTTTGGCATACTCGGTTAGAGTAGGGCGGTTACAAGAGGTTATATCGGTTATCTAGTTATGGGATAAAATGAATAGGGAAATTAATTAAGGCGTCAATAGTGCACAGTAGAGGAGGGGTGAGGAGGTCCTTAAGGGAGTGTGACACAAACTAAAATATGAAGAGCACGCATACATATTTATTACTATAAGTTAATCGTTTGGTAAATGTTTTTCAAATGTTTTGGGTACTAACCCTTGCTATAAAGACTTTTAAAAAAACCTTTTAGGTGTCCAGCCATAGGGACGCAGACTTGACTCAATCCAGGGATCCGTTGCTGCAGCACATGTGGATGGTGCGGGAGTTTATTAGGCTCTTCGTTCTTTTCATTTCTAGAGTAGAGATTTCCCATCAGTTACTTGAGCATGTCTCTCACTATTTTATTCATTATTTATGTCAGACTTACTGAGATTTATTACATGTCTTTACTTTTGTTGGATTTAACCCGTTGGTTTATTCGGTCAGTTATTTAAATGTGAATGATTGCTTTCAGTTAAATGTGATTGTTTAAATTATTTTGTTTTCGCATGAGTATTTCATTAAACCAATGAAAGATCAAACTTGGCACCGGCTAATTTTCTCACTTAGGTGGTTAGTAATTAAAAAGGCGATAGTGATGCTAAGAATGAACCAACAGAGAAACCTTTTCTAATTTAATTTAGGACTGATCACCCCGGGTTAACTAGGCAAGGTGTCACATATGTTTCGAAGTTTCGCCTTTTAACGACATGTTTGCAAGCTTAAGTGTGGATATTCTAAAAATTGGTCTGTGCTCCCGGACCGGGGGTCCCATGAACACACAGTCAATTTTTATGTGTTACATTGGTCCCGTGTGAGGTGTTGCTGCCACTCATGAGGCCATTTGGGGGGTGTTTCGGGGTTTCTCCCTCTAACAACATGTTTTCAAGCCTAGGTGTGGATATTCTAAAAATTGGTCTGTGCTCCCTAATCGGGAGTCCCATGACCACGCGTTCGGTTCCTACGAGTTACATTGATCCTGTACGAGGTGTTGGGGCTATTCACGAGGCCATTTGGGGGTGTGTTTCGGGATTTCACCCTCTAATGACATGTTTTCAAGCCTAAGTGTGAATATTTTGAAAATTGGTCGGTGCTTCTGGATCGGGGGGTCCCGAGATCACGCGGTCACTTTATACGAGTTACATTGGTCCCGTGCGAGGTGTTGGCACCCCTCATGGGACCATTAAGGGGGGGGGGTGGTATTTCGGTATTTCTCCCTCCAACGTTATGTTTTCAAGCCTAAGTGTGGATATTCTGAAAATTGGTCCGTGCTCCCGAACGGGAGGGGGGGAGGGACCTCGCGGTCGGTTCCTATGAGTTATATTGGTCATGTACGAGGTGTTGGCGTCGTTCATGGGGTCATTTGGGGGGTGTTTAGGGGTTTTTTTCCTCAAACAACATGTTTTCAAGCCTAGGTGTGGATATTCTGAAAAATTATTCGCGTTCCCAGACTGGGGGGCCTGTGACCGCGCGGTCGGTTCCTACGAGTTACCACGTGATAGGTTCCAACTAGGAGGAAGGTTATCTATGATTGATACATAGATATCTGTGACATGAACTCGAAATTCCATCATTTTCAGCTTATTGGCGAGATTCAATTTAGCGTGCATATGGCGTGAGAAATCACAGTGTATGTTAATGCTCTCTATACGAAGTTGTATCCATAACTCGTGGATTTTTTTTTCATCTTCTCCAACAAGGTAACTTAGGTCAGGGATGATTCGGGATTACATGTGCGAAATATATTTTGTATAACGCCGTCCCATTTTCTTGGTAAGGCAAATTGAATACGATTGAATAGGTAATTTTGTTGGAGATTAACTCCACGATTTACAAGGTAGTTAAATTTTTTGATCTTTTTATTTCCATACCTATGAATAGTAGTTCCCTCTACATGATGCTCACTAATAAAAGAATTACGTGTGCGGTCCTATTGCAACTTCTCCAACTCTTGTTGCCAATGATTATCACCGTGCCTCATTTTTGCTGTGAAAAATATATGAGGGCATGAATATGAATCCTATGGTTAAGGTATAAAGGTATATTAGCGTATATTTGTTTGATTAGGGTTTTGAGAATGGAAAGGATTTTGATTATGTTAGTTTGATTAGGGTGCGAAACCTAAAATACTCAATTAATTTCAAACTCTAAATAAATACCAATCCCTAAATGACAATACCCTTAGATAATGCAATTTATTTTAATCCCTAAGCAACCACATTCAATCAATACTAATAATACTCAATTAATTTCAAACTCTAAAAAAAATTCAAGACATATATGACAATACCCTAAATAATGCAATTTATTTTAAGCCCAAAGTAACCACATTCAGTCAATACTAATAATACTTAATTAATTTAAAACTCTAAATAAATTTCAAGGCCTAAATGACAATACGCTTATGTGTCACAATTTATTTTAATCCTCGAGTAACCACATTCAATCAATACTAATAATGAAAATACCCTTAAATAATGAAATTAATTTTAATCTCTAAATAACAATTCTCCATCAATGTTAACAATACCCAATAAATAGTGTAATAAATAATGACAATGCCATTTTCTTGAATAAAAAGTATACACACATACACACATATATACACATATATTCACACATATACAGACATATACACACATATACACAGACATATACATAACTATACACACACAAACACACACATACACAGAAATAAACACACATCCACACATATATACATTAACACATAAATAAAAAAATTAGGGTTTACCTATAAGATTGAGAGAAAGATTGATATTGAGAATGTAAATCCCCGAAATTAGGGTTTGAGAATGCAAATCATTGAGAGAGAGAGAGAGAGAGAGGTTGACGCGTGAAGAAATGAAATGAAGGTGGGCTTTTTTTATTATAAGGAACCTCGTCACGGCCTAAAGCCGTGACCCACTATCATGAGCCTTAAATTTTTCCCACATCAGCGCATAGGCAACCACGTGCGTGATAAAATTGCTATGGTCACTGCCTAAAGCCGTGACTAATTAGGTGTGAATTGTGGCTTATGTCATGGCTCAAGGTCGTGATCCTGCCGTGACCAGTCGTGGAGGGAACTTTGGCGCGAATTTGGCGATATGATGGACAACAAACCTTGTTGATACCCTCTTCCAAGTAATTTCTAAACATCCTATGTCATAAGTATCCTCAATTACTTACTCGTATACACGATGCGCCTGCATTGTAGAGGCACTTTAATGTATCATTAACGGTTTTGTTTGAAATTTAGACATACTCGTTACTTGAATGTATTGAGCATCATCACATAATAGTCATAGAATCATGGTCATTTTTTACAAAAACAATTTAAATTCCATTTTGTGGTGCACTCAAACATATGGAAGCATCTTGCTGACCTCAATTTCAATCTTAACATATAACAAATAAGTAAAATAAAAAACTTTCATACCTTAAAAAAATTAAACTCTCTTATGTCTTGAATTCAGCTTAACGTAAGTCACATTAAATACTCATGCTTGCAAAAATCTTTGAATTTTTTTCTGTTTCTCCAATCCTAATTTCTCACTCAATTATCTTCACAGTTGTGGAGAACACCTTTGCCCAACCACTCATTCCATCCTTGATCACTTAAGCACAACGTTCTTCATTATCTTGACCTTTTAACGCTCGATTGGTTCTCGAGTCTCTCTAACTCCCAAGAAACATGAACGATGTCTATACATGCGTCATTATGACATAATATTACAAAACCTTATGACAAGCTCTAAACATATCAAAGAAAGATAATTAGGAAACAAAAGGGTCTCAAACAGACCCTAAGGCCTTAGACCATTTTATAATACCAAATGTTACACTCCCTGTTTTTCACGTATCGGGTGGCCAATTCTCAACGCGTAAGATAGGAAATGTGAAAAACTTATAAGATTGCCAACATCACAATACATTAATAAATAAAGTAAAACATCCACAAGAGTAATATATAACCGATGTGAATAAAAAAATGGAATAATAAAAACGAGTCCAATCGTGAACCATATAACTGAATAAAACCCATAATATTGAAGAATAATAAAAATTGAATCAATAAGTAATCAGTGGATACATAAGGATCCATAAATAATAACTCTAAATAAATAAGAATAAACACATAATCTGATACAATTGGAAATATACAATTGAAAAGATGAATCCTACACTGACGATATATAGTAGTCTGATTAATTGAAATGAAAATATAACTACTCAGGATTGTTGCTCCAGATTACGAACACCTGAGAATTTTTTTTAGAAAACAACAAAGGGTAGATCCCCAAACATTTCAAGAAACAACTTAATTTACATAACAATATGAAATGGTACTCGTTTAGTCTCATGTTCTCTTAAGGACAATCACATTCAAAATATATCACTTCACCCGTCCTTAGGTGGTCCTAGCCATACTTTTCCATCCTACTCAAGGCGTAACTAACATTGTAAACATCTAAGTGCCATGACTAACCATTTAGCCTTTTAACTCATAATACAATACAGTACAATATCGTCACTAATAATGACATACTAAGACTACTATCCACTCATAGTATCCTAACCTAATATAACGTTTAAAAAGATTAAGTGCTTTAAAAATTCTAACTAATATCCCATATAGTACCCATGTAAGATCTACTCATCACTAGATTCGTTATGGTACTACCCAATATCTCAGTACATCGTACCTAGCACTAGTTTGAATCTATGCTATACGATACGCATATAACCTATCCCATCACTGTGCTAGATAACAAAGAATCCACTATAAGTAATTATTAACTCCATAAAAATAGCCACCCTATATAACTTTAAGTATACATTATATAAATGTTAATCTAACTATGTAATAAGAGTAAAAAAATCATATGTATTAACCATATAGTACCTCATAACCAATAAGTAATAACATCATAGTAATAATAGCATAATAACTAAATCCACATATTCATACATCCATCCTCAGATCATCTACATATATATAATACCACATGATGGATATAATTTTTGATGTCATATCTTATGACTCTATCGGGTCAATATGTAGTAAGACCCACCGTAATGCATCATAGAACATCCATGCACAAGCCCATTTTATGGTCAGATGGATGAGGTTTTAATTATGAATATTTTTATATCTATGTACATGTGCCTACTTGTGTCCGTGCACACAGGGGTGTGGATCCGTTTATCCACCGAACTAAAAATGATGTTATACCATCAAAACTTGCCTATAACTTACCAATCTTGACTTTTTTCAGACCATATCATCATTAAACACTATTCTAATCCAAAAGGAGTCCTACAACATCTTATATATGATTTTTAAGTGTTTTCAAACATGTTTTTAACAATGTATGATCATTACCCATATCAAAACATTAAATTAAGGTATAAATTATTAATCAATAAAAAAATATTTTTAATCATCAAAAATATTTTAAATACATAATTCATCTTAGTTAATCAACCAAAACCATATTTATACAAATTTACATAAGTTATAATCATATAATCATCATAATACCCAAAGTACAACCCAATAATGCACCATATTCAATTTCTAAACATATAATCATGACAATAGCCTAGGTACAACACAATAATGCACCACATTTAACTTTAATCATACGATCATTATAATAACCTAGGTAAAGTTTAATCATGCATCATATTCAGGCCTAGCGTGTGTCTAATCCCAAAGATGATGAAGGCAATTAATAATAACTAGGTGGAATGAATTACATAGTAAATCAACTTATTTCTTGCCTGTATATGGATGATAAAGTCTACTTCATGGAATCCTCTCAATGCTTCCTCAAGTTTTGCAAAAAATCCCTTTTGATCTGCCCAAAACTCCTCTATTGCCTAGGTTTTGTAGTATGTATAAAGTGAGTATAAAATGAGGGTTAAGTGTCTATTTAAACCCTTAATCCCCTAGGTTACCTATATGGGCCTAATTTAAGACCTCCAAATAAGTACAAAAAGCTATCCAAACACTCTCAAAATGTATACCAAAAGGGCACCCACACTTAGGGACCAAAATAACATACTAAAAACACTTCAGTGGACCTCCATACTGCACAGTCCAATGGTATTAACTCACAACATGAAAATAAGTTAACACATCCTTTATAAGTTTATGAGTCATCCATATATAAATTAAATATATTATTTTAAATTAAAGAAAATATGAAATTAATTATTTTGATAAATTACACAACGGGAAAAATTAAAAGTATTATTAAATAATCGTTTATTTAATTATTTAAAAATACAGGGTATTACATGTAGCTCTTTTTCAGTGATACTCTTTCTAAATTTTTCTTTAAGTTCATTCATTTATTCAACCAAAAATCATTCATATGGGGGATTTTTGGATTTTTTTTGCAGTTTTACACAATTTAATATTTAACCAAATTAATTTTTGTAAAATTTGAGCTTTAACTAATATTGGAACCACACCTCAAACGTGACGAGCCAAAGTATCTATGCATTCCTCGCTGCAACATGAGTTATGTTGTAGTATCATTTGACCAAAAATGAAAAGAAATACATAAGAAATTTTGTCTCAAAGTACCCATTTGGTTAATTTTTTTTGGGGAATTATATCTAAATTATTAGGACAAATTCTCTAAACCATCACTAAAAGTTTTGATTGTTCTTAATATATCGCGAATTTTTTTAAAACCGTCATAAATGTTTCCTTTGTTCACCATTATATGTGATTATTCTTGAGAAACATCCTTAAAATGACTGTTTACAAAATGACATATTTTTTCATGAAAGACCACATTATTGACTATAAATGCAAGACTTGCTTGCCTTTTAAGGATAGAAAAATATATTTCATAAAATCAAGTCATAAAGAGTATCAAACATATTTGGTTCGTGGGACACATTGATTGAAGTGCTTCTTGCCCATATCTATGATCATTTTATATTGGTAACATATGCCTATTGATTCCAACCGTAAGTGTAATAGCCCATATATTTTAACATCAGGGGTGATGATTTCCTAAAACTAAAATATACAACATGCAAAATTAATTTAAATATCAACCTCAATATGTATGGAAACAAATGAAATGAGTGACAATATATTAATGCGATGTGATAAACCTCAGGTACACTACTAATAAGATGCAACATCAACTAAGACAATATAAGAGATATATTTGTAATTACTCACCAAGTCTCAAAGTGTGTCAATACATAGTCTCAATCCAAAAAACCCAACTCAAATGAAATATACATGCAAAATATTCTAAATGAATATGCAAGTCAACTAATTCCATAATACTCAACTCATACAACTAAAATAAAGATCGTACATCATGGAGATTACCTATCAATTCTCCTAATGAGGATATCGGGAGATGAGAGAATATTATATTCAATGCTAGCTGGATAAGAAGTTTACTCTCGTGGAAAACCCTAAAATTTTCCACGAATAAAGATGGATAAAACCCCAATAAGTTACCAAAGCTACGCAACTCAAAGAAGTTATATATATACGTGGTAAGTCCACAATTATCTGTCATACTACAATAACCAACCATTAGCCACAAAACCTCATAGTCCTTGTTAATTAACTCATAAATTTTTAGAATTAATAAATCTCTTAATGAATTAAACCGTAACTCACTTGCACCCTCCTCCTTAACCATCTCAAGAGCACATAGTACACACATATAACACCATCCCACGTCCAGACACCACATGTCATTTGCATGGCTGGAAATAAAAACAAAATTATGTGATACAGAAAAATCCCATCACATGAGTAGATGCCACCTTTCTTTCGTATGATCGAACAATATACATAATTAAACCATGTGATGTGTCAAAACCATATATCATCAAGACCACACACCATCTTACCGACCGAACACCACTTTTTGATGGCATGGTCGGGACTAGAAACATCTAGCTTGATGCACAAAAAAATGTTGTTCCTTCATAAAGCTCAAGTAAGGGTGTTCTATCTCGTGACACACCCATATCCACATCCATTTAACTATATCATTTCAGTAAATATTGTTATCATCTTATTACCATTTCACATCTCGCATGTCACTTTTCATAACATTATTAACCCCACTCTTTGGGTCATTATAAACTAGGCCCTAAATCAAATATTACATCATTTAATTAACTCCGGAAGGGATTCTTGAATCACTCACTAGGATGTATCTAGTGTAGGATGACTCACCAATATAAATGTTATGATTAAAGACATATGTTACCCCATTTCTAAACTCCGTATGTGGGACATCTTATAAATGAAATCTAAATAAGGAACCCTCGATACGTTTTGTCTAGATAGGGTAGTTGTTAAGTCATTATCATTAGTTAAGGAATTATTATTATGAATTAAATTAATGATTAAATAAATTTAACACCTAGCTCACATTTCCAACTACATCCATCCAATATAAACTAACAAAAACCAGAAACTAATACACCAACAAAGTTTATCCATTAGTCCTTTTAATTCAACTACACAATCATTCCATTTGAACAACATAAGGAGAAATAATTAAGGGATTAAATCAATTACGTATGTAAATAGGTTTAATTTCAAATTTCAAGAACAAAAATTAATTAAAGGAGTTTTAGTTACACTTTAAGACTGTAAACATGGGGCTAATCATTATTCATGTTTCTTCATAAGTAGTCAAGCTCTAATTTTACATCACGAGCTTACAATTTCCTGAACTTGGAATCTATCATTTAAGGTCCTACTTATAAAGCTAGATGTTTTACCCTATTTGACATATGCATTTTTCAATTAAGAATTAATTATTCAACACACATTCAAATTAACATGAATTTAATATATATATATATATATATATATATATATATATATATATATATATATATATATATATATATATATATATATACTCTTAAACTCTAATATGCTGGTCTACTAGTTCATGGTTTAATTTTATGAATCAAATATCAATTTAGACTACATCCCAATCTACAACATGTGTCATATTTTAATTTCATCAATTTAAGGTCACAACATAATGATTATAAAAACCTTAAGGATTAACAACTAATTTTAAGCCTAAAATTAGGGTTTATGTGAAATTATACATGTATATACAAAAACAGAGTAGTAGTTAAACAATTAGCCACTAAAGTGGAAAAATAATTTTTTTATATGTGGTAAAAGAGGTCCTTGAAAATCAGCCTTGAAAAATATTTTGAATCCTTTTAAGAATTTATTTTAACTATTTTCAAATCCTCATTTAAATCCCCCCTTGAAAATACTTAAAAGCATCGTTGATTGTATTAATCACAAAAGGTTGCTTGGGGAAGGATGTAAAGTGTATTTAAGGTTTCTTTGGGAAGAAGGTAAGAAAAACGAAGCCTGGTAGCTTTAAAATGAACCAAAATCATATAAGCAACTAAACATAAAAGGGAAATAGACCAAGATGAGGCCTATCTGATGAAACGTTTTAGGGTTAAAAGCTTGTTTACAAGATTAATAACAAACTGTTATAAGTTGTGTAAACTCCGAATAAACTTTTGGGGCAAAACTATTTTCGAAAAAAGCACAAGATGTGTTATAAAAGACTTTCTGAATATATGGATTAAATTTGATTATTAGTTATCTCTTTTTAATTTTTAATAAACATCTACTAAAGTTACCATGCAGTCCCAATCACAACAAAAATTAAGAATATTCAAAGAAATAGACACAAGAATTTTTAACGTGGTAAAACCCTTAAAACAAGGGAAACATCCACGGTCCCCTCTACGACACAAAACAAAAATCCACTAGAATAAAGAATCAAGTTACAACACTTAAAAAAGCCACGAAGATCCTAACCTAAGTTCATAATGTACCTACATGAGATTCTCCACTCCAAAGGTAATCTTAATTGGATTGATCTTTTCTTGCTGCTTCTTTGCTTTTTCGTTGATCTCCTTCTCTTTGAATTCTGATTCCAGCAACTCGTTCAAAATCCAAGATTCTCAGATAGAACCACAGTGTCTAAGTGTTTGTGTGAGATAGTGTTTGTGATGTGCTACTACATCCAAACATGCTACTCACCCTCTCAAGATTATACAAACAATCCTAACAAATTACAATAGTTCTAACATGATTGGTTATATCTGAATCTTGATGTTTCAATCCAAGACTTCTTGATCTTTTATTTATCCACAAATCTCAAGGATATCTTGCCCAGAAGACAGTTCAAGGTCTTAAACAATTTCAGTATTTTAAAAATATTTTTGAAATTGTAAACCTCCAATTGAGATCCAAACTAGACTAGAAGTCTACTTTATTAAAACAGATTCAGACTTAACATGCAGAGACTAATTCAACAATTTTTGACATAAAATAAATTTTCTCAGATCTTGGGTTATACCTTTAAAACTTTAACAAAAGTTCTTTGTGCTCCTTTTATTTTTGTATACACATATTTTATAAACACATGAAATAAAAATAAAAAATACAATCAACTTTACTAGATCTGAAAAATACTTTGAAACTTAAAAGATTTTATTTCAAAATTTGTTAAGACAAAATATATCTAAAATACCAGATCTAAAAGGAGAAAACAGAAAACATCACGTGAGATGTTCTCTTTTAGAAAAACTCAGTTTTAATAATGAAACTTAAGTCTCTCTTAGAGATGAGTTATGAGACAATTAAAGATTTAAAGAGGTCTTCAAACGAAAACTCAACACCAAAGACACATAAACCCTAGAATGATCTAACTCTCAAAAAGATGGGTTTTCTGGTGTAAGAAACTTTTAGGTTTGGTGTTTGGTTTGGGAGAAAACACTCAGAGGTTTGAACTACGAAGAAACTAGGGTTTCTTCTTTCTAATCTCTCTCTTTTCTTTCCCTCTCTTCTCTTTACCCTCTCTTCTCTCTCTAGTCTCTCTCTTCTCTTAGATTTAACAAAATGGCAAAAGTCCCAAAATGCTGAGGCTTGGGTCCTTTTTATACTAATAGAGGAAGGATGGACATCGACCTCAATCCTATGGCTGGGAATGAGTCTTGACCATTTGACTTTAATCCAACGGTTCAGCACTAGAGATGGATTAAACATTTGGTGATTGGTTTAAACTGGGTTCACATGTATTGAGTCACAACACATGTAGTACGTTTATAAGGTTGATCCAAGGGCTGAAACTGTGTAAGCGTTTTGTGTCTAACAGAAAAGATAATTCCAATTGATAGGCTACCAAGACGTGTACGAACCAGATGAATGCAAAAATGCGTGTTTGAAAATAATTACAAAGGCTACCTTGAATTCTCTAGCGCTTTTGGATTCTACCAGACAAATAATCAGCAAACAAAATAAGTTTTTGAAATTTAAATTTTACCCAAAACACTTTTAAAAACATTTTTTAATTAATTCAAAAATCATTTTAAAATGATTTAATTTGAATTAAATTGATTTCAAAATGACTTGAAGTGTTGAAGAACCATTAGAGGAAATAGGTGATATGAATAATGCATATTATGTGTCCTATTTGTGGTTTTAATGATAGAATAACTTCCCTTTATTGATTCTCTTGGACAATATTTCTTCTATGAGTTTGAACCTTTGAGGAGATGGAGTTCTCATAAAATCTAACCTATTTTGTCTAGATATCCAAACTAGTTGGAACTCATATATAAGTAGACTCAAGTATGTTGTGACACCCCACTAATAAAATACCGGGTGATCAGTCCTATATCAGATTAAAACAGGAATCCCAGTTGGTTCATTCTTAGCATCAATATCGAAAACCTTTTTATAACTTACTAACCACCTAGTATTCCAAAATTGCGGTGCCAAATTTTAACTTTTTAATTAAACAAGACGATAACATGAGAAAATACATATAAACCATTCATAACAACTGAATCAAATCATCTGAATCAATAATTAAACTAACTGCCGAATAAACCATCAACCACTAAAGTAAATAGTCCAACAACAATTATCCAACAACTGAATAAATAAATCAGAAAACTGTAGTGAAAAGTCTGGGCGACAAGCCCTAAGTAAAATTGAAACCGATAGATGATTCCTACTCTAGGAAAGAATGAACGATGCGTCAAATCCAAGCTCTTGCAAGCATCCACATGTGTCGTAGCTACGTGTCCATGGAATAGAACATCAAGTCCGGCGTCCCTGTAGCTGTCACCTAAAAAGTTTTGAAAATAGTTTTATAGCAAGGGTTAGAACCCAAAATATTTAGCAACTGAATTAATTGCAGTAATTAAAAATGTATGAATGCGCTTCATATTTAAGTTAGTGTCGCACACTCTTGAGAACATACTCACACCTCCACTAATGTGCACACCTAACGGTTACCATAACCCCACCTAGTTGTACTACCCCGTCCAACTAGTCCGAGTATAACCCTCCCTTGTCTTCCTACTCTAAACCGAGTATTATTATTCATGGGTTATAAGTTATCTCTCCAATTAACCTAATTAACTCCTTTTAAATAATATCATATAACCGTGACACAAGTTATATAAAGTTAATACATCCCACACTGTATTATTACCCGCATATAATATTTAATACCATTATATCCACATCTTTACTAAAACAGCCACACATATATCATATGTATATCCATCCTTCTGAGTATACCCTCACCGGATGATTTCCTCTAAAGTACTATCATATTAGGTATTCTCACTTAACCTAGTTATCCAATTTGAAATCACTAACCAACTTGTCCTAAAATATCAATGTAGTGGAGGCGGTCATATTCTTTCCTGAAAGTGAGATTAGCCCCTCACCCATATACCGGACGCTATGACCTGGGGATATACTCGCCCTACTCCTCAAGTTAGGGGATTCACCCACATCGCACAACCTCCCTCGATATCACTAGAGTATATAAATTAAATAAATATGACGTCACTAATATTTAATAGCACACACAATATATATATATATATATATACTATCACCACACCGTATATATATTATAAACCCAGACTTTACCTTGTACTAAAATCCGTAACACTAGCCTATATATACCCGAGTCTATGGTCTGACTCTAATTTAATTAATTAGTTTCACTATAATTAATTAATTTAAAGTAGCGTCGCTTAACTACATTACCTGGACAATTTCCCTCGGTCCGAAATTTAACCTTTTAGAATTTATTTCATCAAATTTCGTTAATAAATTTGACACTCTTATTAATTTTAATATTGCTTAATACTCATCCCATAAGACTCCAAGTATTAAATTCTATTCAATTTCTATTTATTAAATGCATCCTTAAGATACCAACCCGTATGCTAAATTAATCCGGAATTCTTATTCGAATACGTTCATATATTTTCGTGTGTCGTTCATTCTAAATACTCCCAAATTCATACCCCGAATTCATCCATATCTAATCCAAGGATAAAATATTGTTCCTTAGTATTTTTCTAACGTCCTTCACTCATCTACAATCATCTCCAAATAACCCAAATTTATTTATCCCTAAAGTTGTCGGCCTCGTGCACCCTTTCGTAGAAAAATATTATAAATTCAAAAAAAATAAAAAAAATACGAGGTCGGCGCCCACGCGACTGTGACAAAAAGATATACAATCTCATGTTTTACAATAACTGATGGAGTCAATCGATCGATCGACCAGATATTCATCTTCTTCCCCGAATCTGTTTCCACCATTAACGCACAACCAAGATTTTTATCCCCTCTCCCACTATTATGCCATCACAACCAATAATATTTAACACATGGAAAAGGTTCTAAACCTCCTAGAGACCTTAAATTCACAATTGGTTTTCATAATTTTGAACTTTCCCGATTTAGGTATTTTTTGGGTTTTACTCATTATATTTCAATTCATCATCATAGTTCCAAATCAGACGCCCAATAGACACTGGTTCATACTACAATTCAATTTCCATGATTTCATTACCATATACAAACATTAATTGAGTATCAAATCCACATAATTTTCCCAATTCATTAAAAACCCATTTTCATGTAAATTCCACACCCAAAAACGAATTTTGGTTTACACCTCCCATAATATGAATTGGTTATCATCTATTTAAGAATCACAACAGTTAACCACGTGCCTCTAATTGTTCGTAGAGTCTAATCCGTTGGTGTAGAGAAAAGGTTGATGAAGAACACCCAATTTGTCCCTTGATTTGTCTCCAAAAGATCCCCAATTTGTTCTCCACTTGCTTTCTCTACTTTTCTTTCACGCCCTTATGTTGAGAATTTGTTAACTGCCTTTCAACACTCCCTCAATTAGGTTTAAAATCCCAAATCACATTCTTAGTCGTATGGACCTAATTAAAATGGCCCAAATCCCCCATGTGGGCCCGACTATGTCCAAACATACCCGATTACTACTCCCAGGTACTCTTTTCTGACTATCTCGATCAACCCGGACCCAACCGTGCACTCAAAATTATCATCGGAAATACTTTATAAAATTTCCAAATTTTGACCTAAAAAATGCGACAAATAATAATTTGAACAATTAAACTTAGAGTTGCTAAAAGTTAGAATAATTCTTCCCAGTCCAATAAAATCTCCAAATAATAAATTTCTCCAATTTAAATAGTTTTATTTCTCCCAAAAAAACTTTAAATACAAAATCCTCAAAATTACGGGGTATTACATACTCCCCCCCTACAAAGGAATTTCATCCTCGAAATTATGATAAGCCTAGTGCTCCGAGCTTCGAATATCACTCCCTAGTCCTGTGCCTCTAAGCTCGCTACATTTATCTTTCTCGTATCTTACTATGAGTTACACAAATATGCATTTTAATTAACCAGGGCTCCCATACACCCTGTACCCGTGCTTAACCGATCGAAAGTTACCCTAATTAACCAATGTGCCCATACACCCTGTTCCCATGCTTAACCGCGCGAATGTTACCTGACTATGCTAGCCGTAATCCATAATATAACTTCCATTCCGTAGTCATATCACATATATGAATAATAGTTGGAGTACCCGTTCCATGTACTAACGACCAAACATCTCCCCACTTCCAACATCGCGCTAAGTTTCATGCGTGAGATGTCCCACAAAGCGAAATCCAAAGAAGGAACCCCCCGATACAATACTACCTAACATTGTCAGTAGTTGACATCTATTAGACCTGAAAAACTGTTACTAAAGCCGTTTAATACAAGATTAAACTATTTAAGTAACTTCAAACTATTTTTTTAGGAAACTCTTTTCTAGAAATCAAATCAGTTTAATCACAATATGTGTTTAAAACTATGCATAAGATCAGTTCAAGATTTGTTAACAAGTTTTGTAAAACAAAACTAAAATAGTTTTAAATCAGCGCACTAATCAGAATGAGAAGATGAGATGTAGAAAGATTAATGACAAGATATTTTTTACGTGGTAAAACCTCACCCAACTGAGGAAACATCCACGACTCCCTCTACGGAGTAAAAAGAAAAATCCACTAAAACAAAATATAACAGTTACAAACTATATAACATACATGCACACAAATTAGACCTATACAAGTTTAGGAATGTACCCACTGGTGTCCTTATAACTTTTCTGTAGTTCTGATTGTTGATGTTGTTCTCCCAGTTTGCTAACTTCAACTTTGTTTCAGTCTTTACGTCGACGCTAGTTTCAAGATCTTATTACCAACACTTTCAGTGTTGTAGTGTGTAAGTGTTTGTGGTGGTGATCTAACACATGCATGCACACACTCACACTTATTTTTACAAACAGTGCTAACAAATTACAAATTACAAATCAGATCTATATGCTGTGATTTTCAGTTTCTCTCTTCTTAGGAAACTTGAACCATATTTTACCTTTAAAATAAACCCAGAATCCACGGCTATGTTGCTCAGAAGATGTATCAAGATCTTAATCAATTTTAGAGTTTTGAAAATACTTTTGAAATTAAAAACCGCCAAATGTGGTTCCAACTAGGTCAAAGGTCTTGTTTCAAAAGAACTAGAAACATAAAATGTTATTGTTGATTTTGAGTATGAAAATATTTACAGAAAACAATCAACAACAGATTTCTCAAGACGAGAAACAATAAATGCAGATCTAGGTGTAATGTAACATACAATGCTCAGATCTAAAATTTCTATGAAACAGAAATGCAGATCTATCTTAATGCTTAAGTTGGACACAAGATCTTAAAACGAAGAGGTTACAGCATGAAACCACTATCAAACCACTCTCAAAACTCTTAAACACTCAAGGTTGTGTTTGGTATATAACTGGTTTTGATAAAATAATTAGGGTTTGATAAAGGGTTTGGACGAACAAGGTTAGGGTTTCTAACTCTGGTTTCTCTCTCTTTTATCTATTTTTCTCTCTAAATGACAAGGGTTACCCTCCTTATATAGGGGGCTAAGAAGGATCGAGAAGGTAGAGGCAAATCGATGATTGAGATTAAGTCTTCTCAAATTGACTTTGATCCAACGGTTTAAGAGGATGGGTTGGTTAAAAATCTTCTGATTGGAGGATAAGGGTTTCACATGGATTGGTAAGGAACGCATGCAGAGGGTTAAGATCAATCCAAGGGCTGGCAATCAACAACGGTTTTGTGTCTATAAAGAAACACAAATCCAACCTGTTCAAGAGTGATAGGTGTAGGGCTAATATTAAACCTCACACGCGCGTCTAAAGAAATTACATAGCACCCCTTATAGTCTCTAGCTCTTTCGGTTTCTACCCAAGTGAACTTTAAAGGAATAAAACCAACAATCAGAAATTATAAAATGACCCCAAAACTTCTTAATTGCATTTTTAATTAAGAAAAAAATTGTTTTAAAATGTTTTAAAAATTCCCAAAAAAGTATAAAAAATATTTTTAAGGGAAATTAACACACACAACACACATCCAATCATTATATAACAAAATGTGTGAGCAATGTATGCAGTCCTAAAGTGTGTACATGTTTGTGATTATACCTTGATGAGTCAAACAAGAGGAATGAAGTGTATTGAAGAGTCTGAGGCTCTTTGGTTTCTAGGACGGGAACTTAATTTTGTCTCTATTTCCAAATTAGATGAACAATTATACAATGTAGACTCAAGTGAGTCAAGGGTATAAGATGCTTCAAGACCCTCAGTCCATAACACGTACCCACAAATACTTTTCTCTTAACACAAAAGTATACACACCTACTCTTATGCTACAGAAGAGAACATAAAATACCATGCCCTTACCATCACAAGTTCTTGCACAAAATCAACCCCGAGCTATCTCTCCCTGCTCAAAAATAAATCTACCTATCCTGTTTCACTTCAGTAGACACTCATACTTAGCGGGAGAAGGTATAAGAACACAAGAAAACCTTATGTGTATTTCGCACCACACAATACAACATATATACATACATATATATGGGCTAGACGCCCTCTCAGGTGACACCTAGTAAAAGTCTTTCATACCCTGGTGTCGCAAACACCAAAACTTACCCTCACTATCCATAATAGTTCAAATCCATCGATATCCAGCCGATATTTGGAAATATCATCTACCCTACTCCCATAATTATCGAAAGAAGTAACCCCTCGCATAATTCCAACCTCCTCTCAGTGTAAACCTCCACTCTCTCATAGTTAACACCAAAGGACTCTCCTACCCCATAATTTTTTTTTATATACGTAGTATGGCTGCTACAGCCAGGGCACGCACTAAATTCGACTTACCCGCGAACTCTAGTGAAAATAAATGTTATATTGTGACACCCTCACTGTCACTCAAAACATACCCCATGCCTATAGGATAAAAAGATCATTACCTCCATACTCTAGCTGCAATGGATGATCCTCGGGTTCCTAAATGGCTTCCCCCTGCCCGAACGCACCCATGACTTGTTGTAGTGGTTGTACATCCAGAACATCATCCTGTAGTTGACCACTGCCTCGCTTAAGACAATCTCTCTTCATGTGTCCCGCTTCCCCATAAATGAAACACTTCCTAATAAATTCACCCTGCCACTGATCCCTTTCTTGCTGGCCTTGTCGAAAGTCCTGGCCATCCTGTCGATAGTCCCCAGATCTAAATCGCCTGGCCTGATTCCCCTGCTATAAATCCTTCCCCTGATGTCTCCTTGTCTTCTGCTAGGATACCCCACTGGTACTGTTCCCTCACGCTTTATCCGACTGGCTGGGTTCCACTCCTCTCCTGCTTCCTTTCATGTGGAAGCGATATTCCTGGAAGTGTAGGAGTGCTGCATTAATGACATCTGTATAAGCTACTAATGACCAATCAAATGTTGCCTGATCCTCCCGACTAACCCATCCATGAACTTCGACTTCTTTCTTTCTTCATTGTTTACCTCATCCAGTACAAAATTTGCCAAATGAGTGAATTCTTCCTCTTAATCGGTCACTGAATGGTCCCCTTGAGTCACCTCACTGAATTTTCTCCTTATTTAGGCCTTAATTGCTGGCGGGAAATACTAGAGGTCGAACCGAACCCAAAACTCTGCAAAACTTAATGTATCCCTTTCCTTAACGGTGGTGATCGACTCCCACCACTGTAGCGCTTCTCCCACTAACCTAAAAGTGGCTAGCATTTGCTTCTGCACTTCAATGCAATCTACCATGCATAGGTGAAGCTGAATATCTCTCTTCCATTGACACGCTAGCACCACATCTGAACCCCCTCAAAACTCTGGTGGATGGCCTTTTTGAAAGACCTCTCGTACTTGCTGCCACTCTGATGGCCCTGGGTGGGCCTGGACATCTGGTGCCACTAACAGCTGCTGATCTCGTGGAGAGTATCATTCCATTGCGATCACCATTGCTTCAACTCCCTGCACCAATAATTCAGTTACATGTGCAATCGAAATCATCTCAAGAAGTTGTTGCGGTAACTCTGGCTCCTGATGAGCCTCTCTAGTCTCATCTCCCCCTACTACCCTAGCTGCTCTCTCTCTCCTGGGCGGCATCTGAAATAAGAATCGAATTGTATGAGTTCACCGTCAAATATAAAGTAATTGGTAGAAGAACGTAATTGTGCATACGTATAAGAATACAACAATCCTAT
Organism: Sambucus nigra; assembly: GCA_949130495.1. Classification (NCBI taxonomy): domain Eukaryota; kingdom Viridiplantae; phylum Streptophyta; class Magnoliopsida; order Dipsacales; family Adoxaceae; genus Sambucus; species Sambucus nigra. Next base: position 313,744,371 of record OX422215.1, on the reverse strand, counting down.
ACTAGGGCTCTATATCAAAGAACGCTAAGCTGAAATGTGAAGGGCCGCACAGATCCTAAGGACACTAGAACTTGATGCTCAAATACCATCTGCGACACCCCACCTAATAAAATACCGGTTGATTAGTCCTATGTAAGATTAAAACAAGAATTCCAGTTGGTTCATTCTTAGCATCACTGTCGAAAACCTTTTTAAAACTTACTAACCACCCAGTATTCCAAAAAGCCGGTGCGAAATTTTAACTTTTTATTTAAACAAGACAATAACATGCGGAAATACATATAAACCATTCATAACAACTAAATCAAATCAACTGAATAAAAAATTAAACTAACTGCCCAATAAACCATCGGCTACCAAAGTAAATAGTCCAACAACAATCATCTAACAACTGAATAAATAAATTTGAAAACTCTACTGAAAAGTCCGGGCGACAAGCCTTAAGTAAAACTAAAACCAATAGATGATTCCTACTCTAGGAAAGAATGAACGATGCGTTGAACCTAAGCTCCTGCTAGTATCCACATATGCCGCAACTACGTGTCCCTAGAATAGAAGATTAAGTCTGGCGTCCCTGTGGCTGGACACCTAAAAGGTTTTGAAAATAGTTTTATAGAAAGGGTTAGAACCCAAAACATTTTGAAAATATTTAGCAAGTGAATTAACTGCAGTAATTAAAAATGTATGAATGCGCTTCATATTTAAGTTAGTATAGCTCTCTCTTGAGGACATACTCACCCCTATACTAATGTGCACACCTAACGGTTACCTTAACCCCACCTAGTTGTACTACCCCATCCAACTAGTTTGCCTTCGTGCTCTAAATCGAGTATTATTATTCATGGGTTATAAGTTATCTCTCCAATTAACCTAATTAATTCCTTTTAAATAACATCATATAAGCGTGACACAAGTTATATAAAGTAAATACATCCCACATTTTATTATTACCCGCATATAATATTTAATACCATTATATACATATCTTTAATAAAACATCCACACATATATCATCTGTATATCTCTCCTTCTGAGTATACCATCGCCGGATGATTTCCTCTAAAGTACTATCATACTAGGTATGCTCACTTAACCTAGTTACCCAAGTCGGAATCGCTCACCAACTTGGCCTAAAATATCAACATAGTGGAGGCGGTCATATTCTTTTCCTGAAAGTGAGATAAGCCCCTCACCCATATACCGGACGCTATGACCTGGGGATATACTCACCCTAATCCTCAAGCTAGGGGATTCACCCACATCGCGCAACCTCCCTTGATAGCACTAAAGTATATAAATTAAATAAATATCTAGTCATTGATATTTAATAGCACACACACACACACACACACACACACACACACACACACACACACATATATATATATATATATATACTATCACCACATTGTATATATATTATAAACCCCGACTTTACCGTGAACTAAAATTCGCAACACTAGCCTATATATACCCGATTCTATGGTCCGACTCTAATTTAATTAATTAGTTTCACTATAATTAATTAATTTAAAGTAGCGTCGCTCAACTACATTACCCGAACATTTTCCCTCGGTCCGAAATTTAACCCTTTAGAGTTTATTTCACCAAATTTCGTTAATAAGTGTGACACTTCTATTAAATTTAATATTCCTTAATACTCATCCCATAAGACTCCAAGTATTAAATTCTATTCAATTTCTATCAATTAAATTCCTCCTTAAGATACCAGCTAGTATGCTAAATTCATCGGAAATTCCCATTCGAATACGTTCATATATTTTCGTGTGTCGTTCTTTCTAAATACTCCCAAATTCATACCCAGGATTCATCCCTATCTAATCCAAGGATAAAATAATGTTCCTCAGTATTTTTCCAAAGTCCTTCACTCATCTACGATCATCTCCAAATAACTCGAATTTATTTCTTCCTAAAGTTGTTGGTCTCGTGCACCTTTCGCATAAAAATCATTATAAATTAAAAAAAAAATCAGAAAAATATTAGGTCGGTGCCCACGCGATCATGACAAAAAGATATACAATGTCATGTTTTACAATAACTGAAGGGGTCGATCGATCGACTCCTTGGGTCGATCGATCGATCGACCAAATATTCATCTTCTTCCCCAAATCTGTTTCCACCATTAACGCACAACCAAGACTTTTATCCACTCTCCCACTATTATGCCATCACAACCAATAATATTTAACAAATGGAAACGGTTCTAAACCTCCTAGAGACCTTAAATTCATTTTTGGTTTTCATAATTTTGAACTTTCTCGATTTGGGTATTTTCCCGGTTTTACTCATTCTATTTTCAATTCATCATCATAGTTCCAAATCAGACGCCCAATAGACACTAGTTCATAATACAATTCAATTTCCATGATTTCATTACCATATACAAACATTAATTGAGTATCAAATCCACATAATTTTCCCAATTCATTAAAAACCCATTTTCATGTAAATCCTACACCCAAAAATGAATTTTGGTTTACACCTCCCATAATATGAATTGTTTATCATCTATTTAAGAATCACAATAGTTAACCACTTGCCTCTAATTATTCGTAGAGTCTTATCCATTGGTGTAGAGAAATTGTTGATGAAGAACACCCGAATTGTTCCTCGATTTGTCTCCAAAAGATCCCCAATTTGTTCTCCACTTGCTTCCTCTACTTTTCTCTCAAGCCCTTTTGTTTAGAATTTCTTAACTACCGTTCAACACTCACTCAATTAGGTTTAAAACACATAATCACTTTTTAAGTCATATGGGCCTAATTAAAATGGCCCAAAATCCCCATGTGAGCCCATCTATGTCCAAAAATACTTCGAGGCCCGATTACTACTCCCGATTACTCTTTTCTGACTATCTCGACCCATCCGGACTCAACCGTGCACTCAGAATTGTCATCCGAAATACTTTATAACATTTCAATTTTGACCTAAAAATGCGACACATAATAGTTTGAACAATTAAACTTAATGTTGTTAAAAGTTAGAATAATTCTTCACACTCCAATAAATTCTCCAAATCATAATTTTCTTCAATTTAAATAATTTGATTTCTTCCAAAAATAATTAAATACCAATTCCTCAAAATTATTGGGTGTTACATAAGTCAATATATAATGTGTTCTCAATCTCCCCCTTTGGGTATTAGAGACAAAATTCCCTTGAGTATTCAGAACTTGTGGGTCAAAATAAAAAGAAATCCTATATGTCCTATACAAAAATTCTAACTACCCATTCCCATCCTAGGATCGAAAATAAGGTAAAAAAATATATCACTCAACTATATAGAGACCAATAACTTACAAAATAGTAAAAAGATATACAACGGGTGTGAAATGCCTGTAACAAGATAAACACTAAATTGGCATATTAGTTGAGTTAGAATCAGGAATGGATAGTAAAATCACTAAGCAATACTCAAGATCTTCTCCCCCAATTTTTCTCAAATATACAAGGGGTATAAATCACAAAAGAGAAGAAGAGATTAATTGAGAGTAATCATGCCTATAGCTGTGCGCTAATACTCAAATTGAATGTTATCTAATGGTTTAGTAAAGAGATCTGTGAGCTGCTTTTGAGTGTTGAGATATTCAATAATGAGATCTTTGGATTTGACAAGGTCCCGATAAAGTGATGTCTAATCTTAATATGCTTAGTTCGTGAGTGCACTATAGGATTTTTGGAAATATTAATGGCACCTTGGTTATCACAAAACATGGTTAATTGTTTTTCTGTGAGACCATAATCACTAAGCATACGTCTAATCCGTAGTAACTGAGCACAACAACTACCAGCTGCTATATATTTAGATTCGTCACTAGATAATGAAATACAATTATGTTTCTTACACGACCAACCTACGAGATTATTGCCTACGTAGTAGAAAGCACCAGAAGTTCTCTTACTATCTTCAGAACACCCAGCCCAATCGGCATCGGTGTATCCTACAATAGAACTAGTTGTATCATTTGTGTAACAAATATCAAATTTTAAAGTACCCTTAATATATTTAATAATCCTTTTCACACTTAATAAGTGAGATTCTTTAGGGTTAGTTTGATATCTAGCACAGATACACAGATCGAAGGCTATGTCAGGTCAAGACGCGGTAAGATACAACAAACTCCCTATCATACTTCTATAAAGAGTGGGATCAACACTTTTCCCATTATTATCCTTAGAAAGTTTAGTTGAAGTACCCATGGGGGTTCTAGAATTTTTCTCATTTTCTAAGCTGAATTTTTTAACTACTTGGATTGGGAAATGAAAAGATCATCACTGCATTGTTTTACTTGTAAGCCCAAAAAATATTGTAGTTCACTCATTAAAGACATCTGAAATTTAGTATGCATGATATCAGAGAAGTTCTCTACTTGTTTAGGGAAGGTGGAACCAAAAATAATATCTTCCACATATACTTGTGCGATTAAGACATGTTTATTTTCCTTTCTCACAAACAACATTTGATCGTTTCCCCCACAGACAAAATTATGAGACACTAAAAAGGTAGACAGTCTCTCATACCAAGCTCTAGGAGCTTATTTCAAATCGTATAAGGCTTTCTTGAGTCTAAAGACGTGGTCTGGGTATATAGGATAAGAAAATCCTTTGGGTTGTTCTATATATACTTCTTCAGATAAAATTCCATTTAAGAAAGAAGATTTAACATCCATTTGGAATAATTTTAATTGCATACGACAGGAGATGGCAAGAAGGAGACGAACTAATTCTAGACGACTGACAGGTGCAAAGGTTTCATCAAAATCAATTCCCTCAACCTAGGAATATCCTTGCGCAACCAACCTAACTTTATTTCTAATGACCTCCCCATTTTCATAAGTTTTGTTTTTAAAAATCTATCTTGTGCTAATAACCTTCGAATCTTTTGGTCTAGGAATAAGATTCAACGCATCGCGACTCTTAAATTGGATTAACTCTTATTGCATAGAATATATCCAAAATGAGTCAGTAAGGGCATCATTAACATTTTTAGGTTCCTCAAGAGAAACAAAACAAGAAAATTGTGCCACTTATCGAAATTGGGATCTAGTTCTAATTGGTTCTAAAGGATTATTGACGATGGTTTCAGTGGGATGATCTTTAGAAACCCAAGTGGATACAGAGGGACTCTCAGGGGACAATGAATTAGTATCATCTTAAGGATCAGTGGGTAAAACAGGTTCGTCCTCATCAAATGTTACTAGTTGACTGTCACTTCTCCTACCACTCGTATCATCTACTATTACATTAATTGATTCCATAATATTTTTGTTTCTATAGTTGAAAACACGCAAAGCCCTACTATTTTGGGAATATCCAAGAAAAATTCCCTTTTCTCCTCGGGTATCAAATTTTGAAAGTTTTTCTCTATCTTTGCAGATATAACAGATACTACCAAAGGTTTTGAAATATTTCAAGTTTGTCTTTTTGTGGAACCATAACTCATAAGAGGTTTCTTTGGAATTTTTTCTGAGGTAGATACGATTAATAATGTGACATGCAGTTTGGACAGCTTCTACCCAAAAATATCGAGGAAGATTCTTAGCATGTAACATAACCCTAGCCATTTCTTGTAAAGTTCTATTCTTACGTTCAGCTATACCATTCTGCTGCGGAGTTTTAGGAGCTTTAAACTCATGTTTATAGCCATTATCTACGCAATACTCAGAAATTTAGAGTCCTTGAACTCTCCACCTCTATCATTCCTAATTCGATATATCTTGGTATCCTTCTCATTCTGAATTTTCAAGATGATTCTTAAGAATTCATTAAAGGTATCGAATTTTTGTTTCATAAAAGCTACCCAAGTATATCTCGTATAGTCATCCACTATAACTAGGATGTAAGAATTTCCACAGAAAGTAATCATTCTTGAGGGACCAATGAGGTACATGTGGATAAGGTCTAGGGGTTTAGTAGTAAGGACATCTTTAACATTCTTGTGAGGGGATGTTCTTATTTTGCCCTCCTGACAAGGTCGACATAAAGGATTAAAAGAATTTTTAATTTTTGGTAAACCTCTAACTATCTCTTGGGAAATTAATCTTCTAAGGTTATCATAATTTTTGTGTCCAAGCTATTGTGCCATAGATCAGAATCCTCTAATTTGGCAACAGTACAAGATTCAGAATTGGGGATTACTGTGTAACAGTTTTTCGGGGTTCCGTTTAATGTTAAAATACAATTACCTTTTTCATCAATAATTTTGCAATCATTTTTAGAGAAGGTAACTGAGTGTTGGAGTCACAAACTTGTGATATACTTAAGAGATTGGCTTTTAGGCCTGTAACTAAGAGAACATCATTCAGTTCAGGAAGCCCTTGCGCACTCAATGTTCCCTTACCTATGATCTGAGATGAAACACCATCTCCAAACATGTCACTACCTCCAAGGAAGTCTGTCACGTTCTTCAATTTGGTTTCATCCTCGATTATACGTTTAGAACATCCGAAGTCCAAATACCATCTAGCTGAAGTGATTTGTGCTTTTAAAGCAGAAATGACAATGTGTTATTTGAGATGGGGTAGTAAATCATCTTTTCTAATCCAAATAGGCCTAGTTTAAAAAATTTATGACCTTTTGATTTAGAAAAGGTTTGAGTGGTATTTCTAAATGATTTTTTCTTAGTCTTGGACCCTCTCTTTTTTTATTTTAGAGTTATAGTTGTTTGTGGCTTGTCTAGGAAGTATATAAGTATTTCTTGATTTCCTAGAGTAGTTAAAGTTTTGATAGGTGGGAGTGTGAAACCTTTTCTGGAAAAACTCATCAAAAGTATGTCCGAAAATATCGCAGTAGGAATACGACTGATGAGTATAAGACCTGATTTTCTTGCTAAAGTCTTTGAAAATTGACTTGGATCTATTGGGTATAGCAGTCCAGTCGTCATTAGGTTTAGGTTTTTAGCTTCGGTCTCTGGCAGAAGGACAAACGTATTTGGTCTAATTGTTTGGTTATAACTGTTGATTGTAATTATTATATGTTGTTTGAGAGACATTGGGACTATGTTCACCTTTTTGAACATTTTGAGAAGTTTGACCTTGTTTTATAAAAGAAACATTTTTAGGAGAAAGTTTGGTCTTACTTGTATGCACTATTTCTCCAAATCCCAAACCAGACTTATCTTCAGAGTCAAATTTGCTTCCAGTAACAATTTTTTCATAAGTCGTGGTTTGTGTTTCAAAGTGTTGGCATTTTTTAAACACATTTGAAACCTTTTGATTTGACTCTTCTAGTTTAATAAGGGGTGCCTTGTATTTTTGCCCAAATTCATGGTTCTTTTGAATCACATAATTTATTCTCAAGGTGTAATCCTCAATCTCAGTCTCATGAGCAACACATTGGGCAGTATAATCTTTAGTGTTCTTCCTCATGGTTTGGTTAACTAAATCGATACACTCACTTAAGGTTTTTATCATTTTTTCTAGGCGAGCACTCTTCTTAACTGTTTTAGTGTATAATTCATGTAAATTAGGCAGGTCATCATCAGACTCACTATGTGCATCGTGTGAAGTGTCCCCTATGTTTTTGGTAGGTTCATTACTCATGCACACGTTTAATTCGTCACCAATATTCTCACTTTGACTCACACTCAGTTTTTCAGTAGTAACAGGAACAAAATTATCAGCAAGATCATCAAAAACATCAACACGCATATCAAGTTCATGAGTAGGCAAGTATGCATCATCATTATATACTATTTTAGCAAATAACGACATGCAGTACTAATTTATCTGGGTTGACTCAGTTTCATCCTCATCAGAATCACTAGAGTCGTCCCATGTCTTACTCATATTGGATTTGTTATTGTTGTTAAAACTAGTTGGACATTTACTAGCATAGTGATCAAGTTTACCACAATGATGACACTTAACATCTTTTATGTCAGGTTTATGTCTGTTGGGGTCATAATTCCTCCTATTGTCATAAGTGTGTTTGGTATTGTCTCTGTCATGAGGTCTGTGAGATTGATTACCTTGATAATTTGATTTGCCTTGTTTAAAGGCTACAATATTTATAAATTTCAAAATATTTTTGAAATGCTTACTCATAATAGCTATTTCATTCTCAAGGTTTTCCAAATCACAGTTTTCAAGACAGTCAGTGTCAAAATCTTTAGTATTCAATTTAGGCACTGACAATTTAGAAGAAAACACAACATTTGAACTAGAGGCTTTATTTGTCTGTCTGGTTAATAGCTTTTTGAAGCCTAGTTCCGATTCTATAGTCCTCAGTTTACTTCAGGAGTCATATTAGGGTCATTCATTTCCTCAATAACATATCTCATATTATCAAATTTAGATGGTAATGACCTAAGAATCTTTGAAACAATTTCCTTTCTACTATAGATTATACGATTTGCATGAAGTTTTGTAAAAATATCAGTTAACCTTATGTAGAAATCGTCAAAGGATTCATTGTCATTCATAATCAGGGTATTATATTGCTGAATGAGCATTTGAGTTTTTTCAGGTTTGACATGTTCATCACCCTCATGAGAAATGACTAAAGTGACCCATGACTCTTTAGAAGTGGAACATACGGATATTCTTTTGAATTCATGTTCGTTTATGGACATAAAGATGGCATTCTTTCCTTTGATATGATCTAGAGTTAATTTTTTCTCTTCCTTAGTAAATTCACTGAGAAGTTTCTTAATCCTTGTTGGATCAGTGGCTCAAGTAGGTTTAGTAGGATGTTCAAACCCTGTTTCAATCGTTTCCCAGACTTCATCACCCAGGGTTCCTTGAATGAAAGCAGTCATTCGCATTTTCCAGTATGAAATTTTTTTTCCATCAAAGAGTGGTGGTCTCAATAGGTTACCTAACTTCTCAAATTTTTCTTCCATAATCAATTTTTTTTCAAGAAAGAAGTTTCAAAAATAATTTCTCAAGTTTCAGGATCACAAAAGGTGTTCCTTGTAACAACCCGGCTTTTTGAGCGGCTATTTCATATTATTTTGCCTGATGGGCTAATTTTATAAAATAGGAGAAGTTGGAGTAAATATTATTTCTCATGAGATTTAAGGATAATATTTACTATGTTTTGTCTATTTACTGTTATGAGAAGGTAAATAGCATTATATTGTGATATATTGCATCGTTATATGTAAAACGACGGTTATGGCCTATATTTATATTGGTGTATATTTAATGAAATAAAATAAAATTGGAACATAAAATTTGTTCACATTTTCCTGAGTGCCAAATTAGGGGGTGCGGTTGTTTTTAGAATAGTTGAGATCGTCGAAATAAGTGCCAAGTTGTATTTTGGAGTTTCGGGCACTTTTAACGCGTTATGACTCAATTAAGTGGTTACGAGTCATTTTAATGATGTATTAGCAATTAAAAGAGGGCATTTATGTTTTAAGACCCGTTTAAGTTCCACTTTTCTTTCTTCATTTGTGTTAGAAGCCAAAGGAGAGAGAGAGAGAGAGAGAGAGAGAAAAGAGAGTTGGGAGAAATGGATAGAAAAGAGAGAAAATGGAGATTTGAGGCCAAATTTCGTTGCTAGCGAAAGAGGATCCGAGACTACGAACCTCGAGGCAAGTTTCTTACTTGCTAGATGTGATTTAATGTGATAAATTGCACGTGTAGTTAAGTTTTGGAGATTTAAACCATAAATGGGTTCTTTGTTGATTTTGAGAATTTATCCCTTAAATCTTAGTTTTGATTTGATTTGAGGTTAAATTATGTGTTATAAATTGTGTAGAAATAATTTGGGAGTATTAGATGTTGTTTATGTTGGCTAAAATCAAAGATTTGAAGTTTTGAGATTTTAGGGTTCATACAACCCGTAACCCAAACTTGGGATTTTTGCAGGACCGAATCGATTCGGCCCTAGGGGCGAATCGATTCGGATAAGGGGAGACTTACAGGTTTGGGAAAATCTAATCGATTCAGGTTGAGGCCAAATCGATTCGTCCTTTGCAGAAAGCCAATTTTTACCCACCGAATCGATTCGGCTTTATGGCGAATCGATTCGGCCCAAGGGGCGAATCGATTCGGGTTCCCCTATTTTTTGGGATTTTTCCTAGTTTGATTTTTAGCCCTTTTTCTTTTGGGTCCAAGGTTTAGGGATCTTCCTTTGGGATGTAATGGGGAGTCCTAGAGGGTGGTTTTGGGTAGACTAATGCCCTAGGATTAAATGGGATGTTTAGGCTTACCCCGAGGGCTAGTTTGTGTAGGTTAATGTCCGTATGATATAGGAGATTAACTGAAAGATCAATTGGACATAAAATGTGTCTGTTGAGACATTTGGGAGATACTCCTTGAGGGAGAATCACTTTGATGGTTCATGTAATTGTATGAACTTTTGGAGACTAGTTTGAAGTTTATGGCACTTCGGGTCTTAGGTCATTAATAAAATATGACACTAAGAATAAGAAAGACATATGATAATATGTAGTACTAAGTGAATAAGTACAATTGATTTTGAGAATGGTAAAAGTGGATGTTTTCAAAATGGAAAAAGTAAATGATTTTCATAAATGATAATTTATGATTACACACCTCCCTAAATCGCTATCATAAGGGAAGTTGCGCGCGCATGGTGAAGCCCCTTGACTAATGAATGCAGGGTGGATATAGTCCCTAGGCCATTTGGCATTTATTATATTGAGCTGGTTAGGGGATTCTGGGTGTGGTCTTGACTTTCCCGCAGGCATATGTCCTCTTCCCGACGTTGGTTAGGTTCCCAGGTTGTCTTGTTCGATGGGCCCTGGAAGATGATAGCCATTTAGGGGCGGGTCCAGTGGGGAAACCGGGACAGGAGGTCTTAGATTTTGTTAAAGTATTTTATGATAATAAAATGGCTTTACTTACTTTTCCCGGATGGAAGAAGGGAAATCGGATATATGGTTTGGCTTCGGTTACATTTCTCGAATGGAAGAAGGAAGATGGAAGCATATGGTATACAAAAGTATTTTTATGATAATAAAAATGACTTTTGGTTACACTTCCTGGACGGAAGAAGGGAAGTGGGATTTTATGAAAAAGGTAAAGCATTTTTAGGATAATAAAACTTGCTTTAAAAATGTATTTTTCCAGGATGGAAGAAAGGAAATAAAACTGGTAAAGAAATTGTTGAAATGAGATTAATTGGTAAACATTTGATAAAATGTTGTACCATTTATGTATATTCCTAAAGAAAGAAATTAGGAATTGTGCTATTACATGATGGATGGATTCATTTATGTTTTGAGTAGCTGTAGATGGTTTCCCACTTATATATATATAAATTATGTGCTGAGGGTCTATTTGGATCTCGACGATCAACCATGCCTAAGTAGGTTTCTTGTTTGGATTTCGCTTTGCGAGACACCCCACGCACGAATAGGGCATATTGTTGAGACTGGGGAGAAGCTTAGCCCTTAGCGCTATGTTAAAAGAAATTAAAATTTGATGATTATATTCATCAATATTGTACTTAGCGTCTAATGGATCTCGATGATCAGCCTTGCCTAAGTAGTAGTGTATCGAGGGGTTCCTTGTTTGGATTTCACTTTGTGAGACACCCCATGCACGAATAGGGCATAGTGTTGAGAATGGGAAGAAGTTAGTCCTTAGTACTTGGGTTAACTAGAGCATCATCATGATATTGCGCTAGGTTGCATTTAGATTTGAGAGGTGAGAATTATATTGTTATTTGCGAGAGCTACGCAATTAACTGTCATGCATTTTAGTCACATGGGAATCATATCAAACCGGGCCCTGACCCATCTATATTTCTTTGTTTCTGCATATACCCCTTGTCGTACAGTTGCTCTACCGCATGGACACCCGTATTTACATTTTCATTCCAGTTGTCATGGAGCTACATCATATTGTGGATATTGTAGGTTATTGGTATTAGATGCTTCATTCCATTGTACTCTAGTTATGTTTAGTTTATTTATTCGTGCGTGTGGCCCCAAGCATTGCACACATTTATTATACTGTAATATTTAATGTGTAATACTCGGTGTAACTATTTGTATTAATCTGTTCACCGACAGCTTATTCGTTGATTATTTATATATTGTCACTCTTTATTGTTGGTTTTTGATACCCACCGTTTTTGTAAATGGGATTGTCTAAATGTTTTTCTTTTACTTTCAAAATTTTAAATTTGACAGTCCGTTTTCTAAAATGATTAGTGGTTATCTCGTACTATTATTTTAATCGACAATGATGCTGAGAATGGACCATTTATCATTCCTGTGATTATTAGAGTATTTGGGCTGGCCACCTATTATTTTATTAGGCGGGTTGTCACAGATGGTATCAGAGCATTAGGTTCTAGAGTCCTTAGAAATCTGTGCAGATGTATTATGCTTTCAGCGTTACTTCTGATTGATATAGAGCCCTAAGATTAAGATCGTTGATTTCTCTTGTGAGATTTCGTTCTCCTACTAAGATGAGAACCCCAAAAATCTTTTGCGCATTCGTGTGAAACTAGTAAGTCGTCAGATGATGGGCATTAAGGAAGGCCGTTGGGAAGGCGTAACGAGATGGGATTACTAAGAGCTGCAAGTGGTAGTCGGGGATGAGGGCCACTTTAGAGGTCTCTCCCTTTGTAGCATTGTCTTATATTGCTACCGTGACTACTAAGAACAGTCGGTATAGTTTTCCAAGTACCGCTGCCAGTAGAGAGTGGTGCTAAGCCTGGGATTCCAAGCGACATTAAGTTGGAGATGAGGGGTCCTTGATGAGGACCACATGTTGAAGTTCAATTGGATAGAGGAAGTATAATCTTATTAGGTGAGAACATATGGCCCATGAGTTTTGACCTAGAAAAGGGTATAGAAGTGCCCAGGTGTAAAGATTGGAGGAAAATCTTTCACCCGTTGGAGTAATACTGAAATGGCAGATAGGGTAGTCGCCATATTTTGGTGGAACGGGAGGTCTCGCTAATAGAGAAACCCAACCATGAATAAAAGGGTGTTATGGTTAAGGAAGCTGTGCATCGAAATAAGATTGGTACAAGGTAGAAGGAGCCTTTCAAGGGAAACGATAGGCTCATAAGTGAGTGTTGCTAACACTTCTAGAGTAGTAATGTTCGTGAGACCCCATCGGTGGACATCCACCTAGGGGAGACTCATTGAACTAAGGCCCGGAAAGCTAATAGAAGGTTCTCTTTGCTAAGGAAGTTAAGGGAACTACTCATTTTAATCTTATCGATTGAAGATAACCGGCAAGGATGGGATGCCTAGTTGGGGCATGGATGGAAGTAGTTTGGTTCGAAAGACTAGAATAACGTGTCTTGGAACCATTAGTCGTGGCCAAGGAGGTTGGCAAGTATATTTGCGGGAATCCCACCTTAGTTAAGGGTGGTGTATTCCTTATAATAAGATGGGGTAGTATTATATTTACCCTAGATTCGGGTGTATATATCGAGCTTGTGGTAGTGTCGATATTGTAATAGTAAGTATACTTATATGACTTCCATGAGAGGGAAGTTCTATATTTTCTTTCACTCGTTATGGGGCGAGTGATGATATGTGTGGTATGTGCTACTTGTATTATATGTAATATACGAGTAGAGATATTTCTAGTTGGTTGGGGCGATAGCAAGCAAATAAATTGCGAGGCTATCCTATTTCTAGTTCTAGAAAGGACTAGTTGTTTTATAATATCTCACCTAAGATATAGGTTGCGACTTTATGGAGGTGGTTTACGGTATGTAGGTAGTTTTCATTTTTATTTGTTTTGCTTTGTTTGTTTTGTTTTATTATTTGCTGCATTGCTTATGTATGATATTGCCTTTCTCCACGATCGACAAGTTAAGGGGATTATGTCGGAGGGGTTCCTTGTTTGGATTTCTCTTTGCGAGACACTCTGCGCATGAACCTTAACGACGTTGGAAGTGGAGAGATGTTGCAATTTTTCTTTATTTCTTTCTTTTCTTTCTTTTTGTTGGTTGAGATGATGGGTTGGACAGGTTTAGCCGAGAATCACATAAATGAGTGATTAGAGGGCTAAGTTGATGTGCGAGATATGAGCACTGTGATAGTTTTCCCTCTGATCGATGTGGGGGAAGACTAGGATATGAAAGTCGAATAGAGACTTAGGATTATGACTCAATGAGAAGGCCATTTATAAAGATGTGTATATATGTATATCGGGATAAAGTGTTTGTGGCATCTTACAGAAAGTAAATGCCTCAGTTGATTAATATGGTAAAACTTAAAAGTAGAAGTGCATTAGTAGAGTTACGAGTTAGGACTTTAGCGGTCCCGATCATGTGTCTTCGACCGATACTTCTCGACGACTAACGATGCGAGGTAGTAGTGTAACGGGAGGGTTCCTTGTTTGGATTTTTCCTCGGCGAGACGTCCCACGCATGAAACCAAGCTAATGTTGGATTTCGATAAAGTTCTTGGATACTAGGGACATAATTAGTGTAATACTTATACTACTAGATTAGGGTGTAGATTGACTTTAGGATTTTTAGGACGTACGCCCTTAGGGCATGCGACATCTGTTTTAGGAAGGTGGTAGGGAGTTGACCACAATAGGTTTGTGGGTTAACTCTAAGCGGGATTAGGTCACGAGAACGAAGAAGTATAGGATCTCGAGTAATTCGGAACGTCAGGCCGTAGATAGTGGGGCCTATGATAGATTGATCGTTACGTGGGTAACCTATCTTTCAGGGATTTAAAATGAGGAGTTGACTTTTACTCCCGCACTCGTGTGTTATGATCGAGAGTGGATCTAACGAAAGATTCTTTGCCAGGAACGGGAAGTATTAATGTGGGAGCATAAACCCATTATTTATGCATCTCACAGATTTAACCTTTGTGAGAAGTGTTATCCCCCGCTTGATTTTGAGTTCATAGAGGTAGTATTTGCCTTAAAGAATGAAGGCACTACTTCCTGGGTAGGAATTTGGTCTTTTCATGAGCAAGAAGTTGGAGTTCATGAAGGACTATCAATTGGATATTCCCTTTCGCTAAGGGAATGCGTATGGGAGTAGTGGATTTTATGGATAGAACTCCATACAATAGTTCGGATTGTTTTCAATAAGTATGGGGCCGTGGGTGTGGCCTAGCGTAGTTGGCTATGTGCCTTGCCTGTTCGTTGGAATGGAACCCACGTATAGTATATTTCTTGGACTTGGAGTGGTCCGGGAACATTTTCCTTAATGATTGGGCTCACTGAGCCGTATACTTTCAAGGGCTCCGCCATTGCGAATAAGAGTAAATAGTGTTGGGGTGAGCGATTATAAGTTAGCGTAGTCATCCCCTAGTAAGGGTGTAATGTATTTTGGGAAGTAAGGCAATTTGTGCCGAGATACGCAGGTATCTCCTTCCATAGTATAATGGTATGATCGATAGTTCATAAGGAACGATTTAGTACTATGTTAGAGCACGATGTTATTTGGACTAAGATCGAATAGTAATGACCTTAGTCTGAGTCCTTTGTGGACGCCGCACTGCTCAAGGGTTTGCTAGATTGATAGCACGATAGTTTGGTATAGTATACCATTTACATGATTAAGGTTATGCTGTATGCCTGAATTTTGAGGGAAAAATTCCCTTCTAAGGGGGGGAGTATGTAACAACCCAGGTTTTTGAGCGGCTATTTTATATTATTTTAACCGATGGGCTAATTTTATAAAATAGGGGAAGTTGGAGTAAATATTATTTCTCGTGAGATTTAAGGATAATATTTACTATGTTTTGTCTATTTACCGTTATGAGAAGGTAAATAGCATTATATTGTGATATATTGCGTCGTTATATGTAAAACGACGGTTATGGCCCATATTTAAATTGGTGTATATTTAATGAAATAAAATAAAATTGGAAAATAAAATTTGTTCACATTTTCCCGAATTCCAAATTAGGGGGTGCGGTTGTTTTTAGAATAGTTGAGATAGTCGAAATAAGTGCCAAGTTGTATTTTGGAGTTTTGGGCACTTTTAACGCGTTATGACTCAATTAAGTGGTTACGAGTCATTTTAATGATGTATTAGTAATTAAAAGAGGGCATTTATGTTTTAAGACCCGTTTCAGTTCCCCCACCCCTTTTCTTTCTTCATTTGTGTTAGAAGCCAAAGGAGAGAGAGAGAGAGAGAAAAGAGAGTTGGGAGAAATGGAGAGAAAAGAGAGAAAATGGAGATTTGAGGCCGGATTTCGTCGCTACCGGAAGAGGATCCGAGACTATGAACCTAGAGCCAAGTTTCTTACTTGCTAGATGTGATTTAATGTGATAAATTTCATGTGTAGTTAAGTTTTGGAGACTTAAACCCTAAATGGGTTCTTTGTTGATTTTGAGAATTTATCCCTTAAATCTTAGTTTTGATTTGATTTGAGGATAAATTATGTGTTATAAATTGTGTAGAAATAATTTGGGAGTATTAGATGTTGGATAAAATCAAAGATTTGAAGTTTTGAGATTTTTGGGTTCATACAACCCGTAACCCAAATTTGGGATTTTTGCAGGACCGAATCGATTCGGCCCTAGGGGCGAATCGATTTGGATAAGGGGAGACTTACAGGTCTGGGCAAACCGAATCGAATCGGGTTGAGGACGAATCGATTCGGCCTTTGCAGAAAGTCTGTTTTTACCCACCGAATCGATTCGACTTTATGGCGAATCGATTAGCAAGGGCGAATTGATTCGGCCCAAGGGGCGAATCGATTCGGGTTCCCCTATTTTGTGGGATGTTTCCTGGGTTGATTTTTAGCCCTTTTTCTTTTGGGTCCAAGGTTTAGGGACCTTCCTTTGGGATGTAATGGGTAGTCCTAGAGGGTGGTTTTGGGTAGACTAATGCCCTAGGATTAAATGGGATGTTTAGGCTTACCCCGAGGGCTAGTTTGTGTAGGTTAATGTCCGTATGATATAGGAGATTAACCGAAATATCAATTGGAGATAAAATGTGTCTGTTAAGACATTTGGGAGATACTCCTTGAGGGAGACTCACTTTCATGGTTCATGTAATTGTATGAACTTTTGGAGACTAGTTTGAAGATTATGGCACTTCGGGTCTTAGGTCATTAATAAAATATGACACTATGAATAAGAAAGACATATGCTAATATGTAGTACTAAACGAATAAGTACAAATGATTTTGAGAATGGTAAAAGTGGATGTGTTTCAAAATGGAAAAAGTAAATGATTTTCATAAATGATAATTTATGATTACACACATCCCCAATTCGCTATCATAAAGGAAGTTGCGCACGCGTGGTGAAGCCCCCTGACTAATGAATGCAGGGTGGATATAGTCCCTAGGCCATATGGCGTTTATTATACTGCGCTGGTTAGGGGATTCCGGGTGTGGTCTTGACTTTCCCACGGGCATATGGCCGCTTCCCGACGTTGGTTAGGTTCCCAAGTTTTCTTATTCGATGGGCCCTGGAAGATGATAGCCATTTGGGGGTGCGTCCAGTGGGGAAACCCGGAGGGGCGGTCTTAGATTTTGTTAAAGCATTTTATGATAATAAAATGGCTTTACTTACATTTCCCGGATGGAAGAATGGAAATGGGATATATGGTTTGGCTTCGGTTACATTTCCCGGATGGATGAAGGGAGATGGAAGCATATGGTATAAAAAGTATTTGTATGATAATAAAAATGACTTTTGGTTACACTTCCTAGATGGAAGAAGGGAAGTGGGATTTTATGAAAAAGGTAAAGAATTTTTATGATAATAAAACTTGCTTTAAAAATGTATTTTTCCTGGATGGAAGAAAGGAAATAAAATTGGTAAAGAAATTGTTGAAATGAGATTAACTGGTAAACATTTGATAAAATGTTGTGCCATTTATGTATATTCCTAAAGAAAGAAATTAGGAATTGTGCAATTACACGATGGATGGATTCATTGAAGTTTTGAGTAGCTGTAGATGGTTTCCCACTTATATATAAATATATATAAATTTTGTGCTGAGGGTCTATTTGGATCTAGACGATCAACCTTGCCTAAGTAGTAGTGTATCGGGGGGGGGGTCCTTGTTTGGATTTTGCTTTGCGAGACACCCCACGCACGAATAGGGCATAGTGTTGAGACTGGGGAGAAGCTTAGCTCTTAGCACTATGTTAAAAGAAATTAAAATTTGATGATTATATTCATCAATATTGTACTTAGGGTCTAATGGATCTCGATGATCAACCTTGTAGTAGTAGTAGTGTATCGGGGGGGTTCCTTGTTTGGATTTCGCTTTTCGAGACACCCCACGCACGAATAGGGCATAGTGTTGAGAATGGGGAGAAGTTAGTCCTTAGTACTTGGGTTAACTAGAGCATAATCATGATATTGCGCTAGGTTGCTTTTAGATTTGAGAGGTGAGAATTATATTGTTATTTGTGAGAGCTACACACTTAACTGTCATGCATTTTAGTCAGATGGGAATCATATCATACCGGGCCTTGACCCGTCTATATTTCTTTGTTTCTGCATATACTCCTTATCGTACAGGTTCTCTACCGCATGGACACCCGTATTTACATTTCCATTCCAGTTGTCATGGAGCTACAACATATTGCGGATGTTGTAGGTTATTGGTATTAGACACTTCTTTCCATTTTACTCTAGTTATGTTCAGTTTATTTATTCGGGCGTGTGGCCCAAAGCATTGCACACATTTATTATATTGTAATATTTAATGTGTAATACTCGGTGTAACTATTTGTATTGGTTTGTTCACCGATAACTTATTCGGTGATTATTTATATATTGTCAGTCTTTATTGTTGGTTTTTGATACCCACCGTTTTTGGAAATGGGATTGTCTAAATGTTTTTCTTTTACTTTCAAAATTTTAAATTTGACAGTCCATTTTCTAAAATGATTGGTGGTTATCTCGTACTATTATTTTAATCGACAGTGATGCTGAGAATGGACCATCTATGATTCCTGTGATTATTAGAGTATTTGGGTTGTCCACCTATTATTTTAGTAGGCGGGTTGTCACATTCCTGCTCTGATACCAGTTGAAGAAACGCTTTAAGGTTAAAAGCTTGTTTACAAGATTAATAACAATCTGTTATAAGTTGTGTAAACTCTGAATAAACTTTTTGGGCAAAACTCTTTTCGAAAAAAACAAAAGATGTGTTATAAAAGACTTTCTGAATATATGGATTAAATTTGATAGATGGTTACCTTCTTTGTAATTTTCAATAAACATCTACTAAAGTTACCATGCAGTCCTAATCTCAACAACAGTTAAGAATATTCAAAGAAATAGACATAGGAATTTTTAACGTGGCAAAACCCTTAAACAAGGGAAACATCCATGGTGTCCTCTACGGAACAAAACAAAAATCCACTAGAATAAAGAATAAATTTACAACACTTAGGCAAACCACAAAGATCCTAACCTATGTTCAGAATGTACCTATATGAGATTCTTCATTCCAAAGGTAATCTGAATTGGACTGATCTTTTCTTGTTGCTTCTTTTATTTTTCCTTGATCTCCTTCTCTTTGAATTCTGATTCCAGCAACTCGTTCAAAATCTAAGATTCTCAGACAGAACCACAATATCTAAGTGTTCGTGTGAGATAGTGTTTGTGATGTGCTACTATATGCAAACATACTACTCACCCTCTCAAGATTATACAAACAATCCTAACAAATTGCAATAGTTCTATCATGATAGGTTATTTCCGAATCTTGATTTTTCAGGCCAGGACTTCTTGATGTTTTATTTATCCATAGATATCAAGGATATCTTGATCAGAAGACGGTTCAAGGTCTTAAACAATTTCAGTATTTTAAAAATATTTTTGAAATTATAAACCTACAATTGAGATCCAAACTAGACTAGAAGTCTACTTTATTAAAACAAATTCAGACTTAACATGTAGAGACTGCTTCAACAATTTTTGACATAATTTTTTTTTCTCAGATCTAGGGTTATACCTTTAAAACTTTAATAGAAGTTCTTTGTGGTCCTTTTATTTTTGTACACGCGTATTTATAAAACATGAAATAAAAATCAGAAACACAATAAACTTTACTAGATCTCAAAAATACTTTGAAACTTAAAAGGTTTTATTTCAAAATTTGTTGAAACAGAATAGATCTAAATTACCATATCTAAAAAGAGAAAACAGAAAACAAGACGTGAGATGTTATCTTTTATAAAAACTCAATTTCAATAGTGAAACTTAAGTCTCTCTTAGAGATGAGTTCTTAGATAATCAAATATTTGAAGAGGTCTTCAAACGAAAAATCAACACCAAAGACACAGAAACCCTAGAAGGATCTAACTCTAAAAAATATGGGTTTTTTGGTGTATAAGACTTTTAGGTTTGGTGTTTGGTTTGGGAGAAAACACTCAGAGGTTTGAACTACGAAGAAACTAGGGTTTCTTCTTTTTAATCTCTATCTTTTCTTTACCTCTCTTCTCCTTTCTCTCTCTTCTCTATCTACTCTCTCTTTTCTCTCAAATTTAATGAAATGGAAAAAGTCTCCAAATGCCGAGGCTTGGATCCTTTTTATACTAACAGAGGAAGGATCCAGAACATCGACCTCAATCCTATGGCTGGGATTGAGTCTTGATCATTTGACTTTAATCCAACGGTTCAACACTAGCGGTGGATTAAATGTTTGGTGATTAGTTTAAACTAGGTTCACAAGGATTGAGTCACAATACATGCAGTACATTGATAAGGTTGATCCAATGGATGAAACTATGTAAGCGTTTTGTGTCTAACAAAAAACACAAATCCAATCGACAGGCTACCAATACGTGTACGAACAAGATGAATGCAAAAATGCGTGTTTGAAAATTATTACAAAGGCTACCTTGAATTCTCTAGCGCTTTTGGATTCTGCCGAGACAAACAATCAACAAACAAAATACGTTTCTAAAATTCAAATTTTACCCACAACACTTTTAAAAACATTTTTTTAATTAATTCAAAAATCATTTGAAAATTATTTAAAAATATATAAAATGTTTTAAGTTGAATTAAATTGATTTTAAAATGATTTGAAGTCTTGAAGAACCGTTAGAGAAAATAGGTGATATGAATAATGCATAGTATGTGTCTTATATGTGGTTTTAATGATAGAATAACTTCCCTTTGTTGATACTCTTGGACAAGATTTCTTCTTTGAGTTTGAACCTTGTGGAGATGGAGTTCTCATAAAATCTAATCTATTTTGTCTAGATATCCAAAGTAGTTGGAACTCCTATATATGTAGACTCAAGTAAGTCAATATATAGTGTGTTCTCACTGTCTATGATCGGGCCACGGTCTTGGGTCCTAAGCACGGGTTTGGAAGGTTTGGGCGACTGATACTGTTCTAGAAGTTTTCTAGAATTTAAACTTTACAAACACTACTAGATTCATAAGTTATTCGCTAATATCATACTACAATCATATTTTTACCAAAACCTCCATGTGTCTACTTGAGTTTATAAATTGTAATAATTACCGTTTTAGTCATGGACTTTTAATTCTGGAACTTAGGCCCTTAAAACTTTAACAATTCACCAATTAAACTCACTAATTCCATCTCAATTCCTTTTGACTTTAAATTCTCATAAATAATTTAAATTCATCAATTAGGGTATATAATTAATCTGTATTCCCAATTAATCAAACTATTTTTTCGGTTAGTTCATTATGAATTCCCATTAAAATCATGGGGCATTACATTCTTTCCCATAAAAAAGAATCGTGTCCTCAAAATTCATAAGAAATAACACGCACATGTCTCAAAAAAACTGTGGATACTATTGCCTCATCGTATCCCCCCATTGCCAAGTGGACTCATCCACCCCACTGAATTCAAACTAAGGGTGTTTTCCGTGACATCAAAATATGAACCTTATTACCTAAAATACGCACTTTCTCATCACTTTACAAAAGTAGTGGACTCTAACAACATAAGAATCGATAAAGCATATAACACATTATGTACTGATCTAAATGAAATAGAAGTGAGAAATGATAAGCAAGTTTCCCTATCTAATATGTGATCATAAATGACCCAACATACATCGGGCTAACTTCTCATTCTTCTAAAAAGGCATCATCCATTTCATGGGTGATACCTTGAGGATCACCTGATAACCTACCTGGAACTTCACATTCTTCCTCTCCAAATCTGTATAACTCTTATGCCTATTCCAGTTAATCTTAATTCAATCCTGAGTTACCTTAAACTTCGTGGTCATCTCATGAACGTACTCAGGTCCTAATATGTTACTCTCTCACTAATCAAAATAAATACCTTGGTGACCTATAATATCTTCCATACAAAACCTCATATAGAGCCATACTGATTGACTTTAATAATTGTTATTAAAGGTGAATTATACCACTTAAAAATATACCTCCTAATTACCCCAGAAATCCAACACCCATGCGTATAGCATATCCTTTAAAATTGGGTTAACCCGCTTCATCTGTCCATCCATTTGAGGATGATAAGACATACTCAAGTATAAACTCATCCCCATATCCTCCTAAAATTTACCTCAAAACCGATATACAAATGTTAAATCCCTATATGGGATTATCGACAAATATGCCCTGTGAAATAGAAAATTCTTTAACACATATAATCGTGTGTACTGCTTAATTGTGAAATTTCAATGGATAGTAAATACGTATGCCACCTTTATCAAGCGTTCAATTATAAACCAAATGGCATAGTGATGCTTGGGCATCAATGGTAATCCTATAATGAAGTCCATCAAAGTATTGTCTAACTTCCACTCGAGCATGGGTAAGGTTTAAAGTGTATCTGATGACATTTGTGATCCACCATCACAATACTATATTAACTAAATTAGGATATAAGTGCGGAAAATCCCCTCTTCATACCTTTCATATCCCAATTTATCTTATCCGCACCGCGATGCATAAAAAATATGATCCACTTGACTCCTTTACGACGTTCCTGTGCAATTCTATCACACCATATGTTCTATACTTTGTAATGACAAGGTAACAATAATAAAGAAGGAAAATAAAAATTTATTTATGTGGATGTATATTATCTTATTACATAGCTTGGATTCTCAATAAAACAAAAATAAAAGGGTATCTCGAGGTGATCATAACACGGAAATAAAAGGGGACTTAAATGTAACGCCCTCGGATATATGGGTTACCTGTGAGTCAACCCGATCCGAATCGAACGTTAGGTGTGAAGTACAATGAAACAACCTAAATAATATTGATAGTCTATTTTTATTTAATTACTTTTCAGTTATTAGCAAGCTATTTCAATTTCAGGATAAACTACAAGTCGGGCCCACGAGGAGCACCCCGAAATCCAAGTAAACAGAGCTTGCTGACGTAATCATAAACAAAATATACTTACCTGTTAAACGACCTCAAATTACAAAACAACTCCCAAAATTCCATAACAAAGTGAGGACGTGAGTCTATGCCTAGTGGGATTTATACAACCAATATAGAAATGAACGACAGAAAGGAAAACTCACACTCTACAATCCACATTCATGATAAAATATGTATATATCTACATATGTATACCTTTGAAAAGTATATGTTCCAATGCATTAATCAATTTAATTCCTAGAAGCTTACTCATCTAGATTAATTGACCATAATCTTATTAAAGGATTTCTTTTTGTATACATAGCGTTCCCACTTTATTTAACTCACCTAGTTCGACGTTTGAAACCCTTTCACCTAATTTATCAAAAAACCTTTCTTGTACCAAAAATTAATCCATTCATTCGTTTGAATGTACTTTAGTATTTTCCTTGAAAATTTCCATTTCAATGCACACATCCGTCACATTAGAAAATACTTATTTACCTTTCAAAAATCCTTTTTATAACACATTCTTGTTCTAAACATGGGTTACCCCATTGGATTGTTTAACCACTCATTTATCCACTTTATTTACCCTTTTTTTATTATCTTACGGACACTAGTAGATTTATGCATTAACTTGTCCATTTAGCCTTTACCTGTATATTTTTTTCATTCATTCAAATCAGGTTGTATTTACACGTTTCCCACACAACCAATCTCTCGATTCATGTTCCTCATTTCATTTAACTTTTTCTCGAGATATTCCAATATCGCATACTTCCATGGGCTCCACACTGTCGGCTACAAGCACAATATTCTCTGGCCAATGGTTTAAGCCATTTCACTCAAGAGCTCCTGTACCTTCTTGCTTTATGCAGATGTCATTCGAGTTCCTTTCATGTGTTTTAATATTTTTACAAAATGTCCACATTATTCTATTTCCATACTTTTACCCGGCTGAAGCCAAAACCTGGACTTGACCATCCATTTTTCCATTAACACTTGGAAATTTTGATTATTTTCTTCTTTAATTCCCTTATCCACACACGCGTGCTTTATACTAAATTCATTCACGCTTCGGACTTAATTCATTTTCACACATATGTTGGCGGAAGGACATTCCTTAACATTTTTATTCCATAAAAATGTTCCATTGTAAGTAAATTACCAATTTACCCTTTATTTGCCAAACTTGCAATTTGGTCCTTTAACAAGTGTGTTTTTCTCAAAATGGTTATTAAGTTTCCAACTTAACATTTAACTTTAGCCATTTTAACACTTGTTTAATATCACGCTTTTGCCCAACTTTCACACTTGTCACTTTAACACATAAACTAACACCCTTTACACTTTAAACTCCCAAATTTACTAATTTGTTCATAGAGTCTCCATTTTTGCAAAAATCTTGAAGGTGTTTATTTGATAAATATTTCAACAACATGAATATCACTAAACATTTTATTTCATAAAATGTTTATAATTTCCTTTCACTAGAAATACTCCAAGGTGATATTTCTTACATTTTTATTCCATAAAAATATCCATAATTTTCCTTTACTAGAAGATATACTAGAGTAACACATTTATACAATCTATTCCATAAAATGCCCATTTTCAGGTTTATTAGAAAATATACACAAACAATATTTTCCTACATTTTTATTTCCATAGAAATGTCTATTTTCAGATTTGTTAGAAAATATACGCAAACAATATATCTTCTTACATTTTATTACCATAAAAATGACCAGTTAAAGATTTACTAGAAAATCTACACAAACAATATTTTCTTACAATTTTATTTCCATAAAAATGCTTATTAACAACTTTACTAGGAGATATCTCATCATTTCATGATAACTACCCTACTCTGAATATTTAATAAGAACAAGACTACAAAATACATCAATGGAGTCTTAAATATAGCTAGTAGATTATCCCACCTCAAATGAAGTCCAAATCAGTGGAAGGCATAGAAGAATCAAGGAAGATGACAACCCCCACCTCCTGTCAAAGACCCTCTCCAAAATCTCGAGCAATATACACACCTTCTTCTTTTAAATAACCCTCATCGAAAACCTTTTGTATATTTTATATATTCCTTCTTATAGTAATAACATCTCTTTAATATATATTAAGACCCTTCACAATATATTTTGTAGATGTATATTATCAATGGGGAACTATATATTTAGGGGTGTAACTATATTGCTTTGGCTTCAATGGCTGACAGTGTCAAAATAAAAGAGAGAGAGAATATCGATTTGTTGAAAGGAGGAAGTCCCCTAAGTCCCTAACTCACACCTCTTTTATATGCATTATAAGCCATTAACCTTTTATCTCATCTAATTCTACTAAGCCCCAAGAGTGACAAGCTTCTGTGATCAACGGTTGTAGAATCGACATCACAAATGGTACCTCCACACTCCTCGATATCACTCACAATCCAAAACCACAGTTTCAATATGATTCTCATGTGCAGAGAGGTCAAGCCACGAGTTGACAACAGTGAGAAGCTAATTTTTGTAGGTTACAATTATGGGATTAACAAATAAGATGTTGGAAGTGACAAAAAGAGACTGACATTGGCCTGGTCATTCGAATGACGGGATTGGTTGTTCAACTAATAGGCTTGGACATTCGAATGACATGATTGGTGGTTAGAGCGATGGGATCCTTTTGCCAAAGACGACAACAGCTCGTACTTCTTGAGTGGCCATAAATTTCTTATAGAACTCAACTTTCGTAAGCGACCAGGAATTCCTTACAGTATTGGGGATACCAAACTAACCTCAAACAAAGAATGGGATTTTATGTTTTGCCCCCAACACCACTAAAGTCTTACCAAAGAAAACACATAAGATTTAATTAATTTATAACCACTCATTCTACACTCCAAATATATAATCCTAAATTTTATAATTTTCTTTAATATCCAATTTGGCTCCCAAAATTCTCCACAATTATAATTTTTTACTCCTCTTATACTTTCATAGATAATTAAATAAATTTACCGGGGCGGGGTATTACAAACTTCCCTCCTTAGGGAATTTATTCCTCGAAATTCTTGGTCTATCATAATTTATAATCTAGTCACCAATGATCGGTTTCCAATCCTAGTCATCCTCAACACTGGGGCCTAAACCTAAGGACCGCAATTTCAACAACCATCATTACTATTCTAATCACAAAAACCTCAAGACCTTATTGCAAACCTTAAGCAGGGATAACATGTTTATTTAAACAACCTCGAGATAATCGACACTCGTGAAATTTGGTAGTGCTGACAGTGAATTCATTAATGTGGATTATTTCTTTATTAGGGTTCACACTTTACGTTTCCTCAAACAATCTTTGGATCATGCCTAGCCTAGGATGATACTACCTCAACATTTCTAATCATTCTCATCAACGATCATGAGACAAAATATCATGCCAGCTTACCCGTTTAATATCTCCTACGATATTCTTACAGATACATGGAGTCACACTAGGTACGGAAACACCAACGTATAGATATGATAGATCACATCCTCAACCCACATAATCTTTAACAAAGTGCAATTATAGCACCTACTGTTTTGTCAAATCATGACATTCAGAATGTCCTCAAGTTATGAACCCAAAACACATGGTCAACTTATGACTAGATATACCGATTAACTAATGAAACACGTTAACCTGTAACAAACAAGTAACAATTCATACTACATGCAACAATGTGAGAGATTGCGCACACACAAACTAGTGAGGAACAAGGTTCTTCCGAAGGAAAGTGCACTCATATACCATGACGCATCAGCCACAACAGGCCTATCCCACATCACTACTAATCTTACATCATGCTACACCCAAATCAAACTGGTTAACAATTTCCCATTGACAGGATCAAGGATGACACAAGAAAAACAACGAATCAGGCGACTGCCAGGCCAAAAGTTCTAACCCACAACGTACACTTTAATTCTATAACTCTTTACTGATATAAGTTAAGTACCTTAGCTTTCCCAGATACCCTAGATTGACCTCTTAACCTTGACGAGTTCTAATAAAAAACCATTCATCCGTGTTGGGCAGACGAAATGCAATAACCAATTTCTTCAGAAAGTTGAAACGCTAGGCTTCCCTCCTTAGTACTAATGACACACTCCTAACATTGGTAAGTACAACTGACCAACAAAATGAATTTACATTTCGTTAAAACTTGTCTCTAGTTATCGACCCATCGTACCTAGGCCTTCAAAATTTCTACTCGCGATAGCTACCATTTGTTTCCCGAGATCACTCTCATCAGGAGTCATTGGGCTCACTAGGTTTCAAACATTCAACTCATAGACCATCGCCGCAACTCTCAGAATAGTCTACATGATTCAAAGTTATAATCATCCAAATGACATCTCAACTTTCAAGCATTACTCATGCCTAAGACTTGATGTTTTCCCTCATACAGTCATTACTGACCACATAGGTAGCACATGCAGGTGTTATATTCAACCCTAACACTCCATTTCGAATGTTATCTTCTAAAATCATGACGAACATCATCTTGTTCTAAGTCTCTCAGGTGCACCATCTAGCATTGATCAATCTGTTTTCTAAATTATCCTCGAAGGTTATATCATGAAACATGCCCATAAATGAAGCCGTAGAACTAACTCCAAGGCACTACTACACATAGACATGATCTAATCATACTATATTCATCAATGGTATACCATTACTTATATAAACTTCGATACAATAATGACTCCCAATGCCTCATGGGTAACAACATCAAAGTCAATCGTTCCACTATACAGCTTTCACATTTATTATGAGAAACCAAAAGTCACACCACGACTTATGTTATACAACCTCAAGTTTCATAATTATGAAATGTACAACACTACATAAACCTTGATGTAATAATGAGACCTAAATATACTACACGGTACCCAACCTTAATTTTTCACTGTTACTAATGAACGTGTACCACTCACATTAATAACTTGATAGATAAACCTCAGCATACATTTCAAGAAAATTTTGATATAGATTCACTTGTATAGCCTTGCTACTAACTCAAAGTTAATCTCACTATACCACCACCTTTGAACCTCAATAAGTGTTCCACCACTACATCTAAAATGCCTTACTATGCAAGCATCACACTAGGTGCCAATCAACCAATTAACATAACTATATATTTGGTAGAATACGGGACGTCGAGAATTGCCTATAATAACCAAGGCCCACACCCACAGACGTCGTCAGTGATCCTATTTATCAATGTCACACTACAGTTTCCAAACTCCAAATTAATACCAAATCGGCTTTGGAAGGATGCAGGACATCAAGTATTTCCAAAAGAAAGTCCATCCTAAAGACGCCGTAAGAGGTCCTATTTTAAAATATCAGAACTCACATATTTAACACTAAGTCACCACGATTATCTAGGTTCACTCCTAGGTTACCTAAATCCTCAAAATTTTCTAAATCCATATTATAATTATGGCACATTAATCGGGAGACACTAAACCCAAGTCCTCATTGAAGGAACCTAGTGCTTTCTCACCACGGAACCACACTTACAAACACATTTCTCATTCACTAAATTTCAAGCTTTTGAGCTAAGTCGTGGCGAACACTATACGAGGTTACCACTACTACTAAGGCTTTTGTAGGATACACGAATTATATATAACTCGTACATTCCTAGGCATACACCACTGGTGTCACTAAAGATCTTATTCATCAAATGTTGCATTACTATTTAAATCACCGCTTTGAAAAGCTGTCTAATGTTCACTCCCTCGTTACTATAGGTGGCACTCACATGACTCATTTGCCATAAATGGCTCGCAATTCTAACCTCGGTTCATAAGTACATTCATCGGCTAAGACCACTAAGGCGCTCACCAACAAGGATAGCATCCTACATAACTAGGACTGAATGCACATATTTCCAAGTGTTGACCTACACAGATTTATATGCTCATCATATTTATCATCAATTACAATATTACCCCAAGGATCGAATTTGCCTAATTATCACATCGATGTTGACCTCTCATACGTGTCACCCCAAGGCGACAGATGATTTTAAATCACAATTTCTCTTTGCATAACTATGACACGCTAAAAATTTATTCCTACCATTAATTATTCACATTTTGTTGCCACTTTCCAAATGGGAGTCATCTCATTCTATTGACATCCCAATTGATTCTATGTCACCCATTCTTAATGGGAGCACCTAACACTAAAAACTATGATGTCAGCACTATAGACTTGCATGACCATTCGTAAATTATTACTATTCTAATCAGAAATGCGAAAGCGATTAATAACCATTAATCTACTCGTGTGCCACTAGGCATTGTTCTAACTTGTCGTGCTAACCTCTTAGACTTTATCATTAAGGACACGAACTAAATCGTCATCAAACTAGGATGATCAACCCAACCATACTAACGTTGAAGATCCAATACTGACCTCACTAGGTCACACCCGAAAAGAACCTTGAACCTAGAGCTCTGATACCATTTGTAACCCCCCGAACCGAATATATGGGTTACCCGTGAGTCAACCTGATCTGAATCAGATGTTAGGTGTGAAGTGCAATGAAACAACCTAAATAATGTTGCGAGTCCAATTTTATTTAATTAAATTTTCACTTGTTCGCATGCCATTCCAATTTCAGGATAAGCTACGTGTTGGGCCCACGGGGAGCACCCCGAAGTCCCAGTAAACACGATTGCTTACTTTATTTAATGCACCCGGTTCGACGTTTGAAACCCTTTCAAGTAATTTATCAAAATGTATTTCCTATACCAAAAATTTACCCATAAATTCATTTAAATGTACTTTAATATTTCCCTTGAAAATCACCATTTCAGCACACATATCCGTCATATTAGAAAATACTTATTTACCTTTAAAAAAATCCTTTTTATAACACACTCTTGTGTTAAACATGGGTTACACCATTAGGTTTTTTAACCACTGATTTATCCACTTTATTTACCCTTTTTCCTTATCATATGGACACTAGTAGATTTACGCATTAACTTGTCAATTTAGTCTGTATTGACAAATTTATTTCATTCATTCAAGTTAGGTTGTATTTACATGTTCACCACACAACCCATATCTCGATTCGCGTTCCTCATTTCATTTAACTTTTTTTCGAAGTCTTCTAATACCGCGTACTTCCACATGCTAGGCACACTATATGCTCTGGCTAGTGGTTTAGGTCTTTTTACCCAAGGGCTTCGGGCCCTTCTTACTTTATCTCGGTGTCAACCAATTTCCTTTCTTGTGTTTTAATATTTTTACAAAATGTTCACATTATTCTATTTCCATACTTTTACCCGACCGAAGCCAAAATCCGAACTTAACCGTTCGTTTTTCCATTAACACTTGGAAAATTTGTTTATTTTCTTCTTTAAGTCCCTTATTTACACAAGCATGCTTTATACTAAATTCATTCACGCTGCAGACTTAATTAATTTTCACACATAGATTGGTGTAAGGACATTCATTAACATTTTTATTCCATAAAAATGTTCCATTGTAAGTAAATTACCAATTTACCCTTTAATTGCAAAACTTGCAATTTGGTCCTTTAATAAGTGTGTTTTTCTTAAAATGGTTATTAAGTTGCAAACTTAACACTTAAAACACTTTAGCCATTTAACACTTGCTTAATATCACGCTTTTTCTCAACTTTCACACTTGTCTCTTTACACATAAAATAACACCCTTTACACTTTAAACTCCCAAATTTACTAATTTGTTCATAAAGTCTCCATTTTTGCACAAATCTTGAAGGTGTTTATTTGATAAATATTTCAACAACATGAATATCACTTAGCGTTTTATTTCGTAAAATGTTTATTATTTCCTTTCATAAGAAATACTCCAAGGTGATACTTCTTACATTTTTATTCCATAAAAATGTCCATCATTTTTCTTTACTAGAAGATATACTAGAGTAACACTTTCATACATTTTATTCCATAAAATGCCAATTTTTAGGATTATTAGAGAGTATACATAAAAAATATTTTCTTACATTTTTATTTCCATAAAAATGCCCATTTTCAGATTTGTTAGAAAATATACACATACAATATATTTTCCTACATTTTATTACCATAAAAATGATCAGTTTCAGCTTTACTAGAAAATAAACACAAACTATATTTTCTTACATTTTTATTTCCATAAAAAATCCTATTAATAGGTTTACTAGGAGATATCTCATCATTTCATGATAACTACTCTACTCTGAACATTTAACAATAACAAGACTGCAACGTACATCAATGGGGTCTTAAATATAGAGGCTAGATTATCCCACCTCAAATGAAGTCCAAATCAGTGGAAGGCATGGAAGAATCAAGGAAGATGACAACCGCCCACCTCCTGAGGTTGCCTTAAAGGGGTTATCTTGAGCCACTAAGCTTAGCTCCAAGAATACCATTAAAAACCCTCTCCAAAACCTCCGAAAATATACACATCTTCTTCTTTTAAATAGCCAAACCTTCTATATATTTTATATATTCCTTCTTTTAGTAATAACCCCTATTTGAAATATACATCAAGATCCTCCACAATATATTTCGTAGTTGTATATTATCAATGGGGAACCAAATATTTAGTGGTGTGAGTGTATTTCTTAGGCTTCAATGGTTGACAATGTCAAAATAAAAGAGAGAGAACTGCGATTTGTTGAAAGGAGGCAAT
This sequence comes from Sambucus nigra, assembly GCA_949130495.1. Lineage (NCBI taxonomy): Eukaryota > Viridiplantae > Streptophyta > Magnoliopsida > Dipsacales > Adoxaceae > Sambucus > Sambucus nigra. The sequence continues at coordinate 313,712,389 of OX422215.1, read as the reverse complement.
CCCCTAAGGCCCTAACTCATGCCTCTTTTATACGCATTATAAACCATTAACCTTTGATCTTATCCAATTCTGCTAAGCCCCAAGAGCGACACGAATCTATAATCAACGATTATTGAATCTATAACACAAATGGTACCTCCACGCTCCTCGATATCACTCACAATCCAAAACCATAGTTTCAATTTGATTCTCATATGCAGAGGGGTCAAGCCATGAGTTGAAAGCAATGAGAAGCTAGTTTTTGTTGGTTATAATCATGGGTTCCCTTAAGTTAACCCCAATTCCAAAATCCCTACTTCATGTATAATGTATTTCATTTGTCCCTTTTCAGAAATGCCAAGTCCGACTGATACAAAAATGTGGAATAACGAATCATATGTTGTCAGTGATAATAGGAGACTGACATTGTCCTGGTCGTTCGAGTGACGGGCTTGGTCATTCAACCAATAGGCTTGATTGTTAGAATGACGGGACTGGTGGTTAGAGCGATGGGATCCTTTTGCCAGAGACGAAAGCAGCTCGTACCTTGTGATTGGCCATAAATTTGTTATAGAACTCAACTTTTGTAAGTGGACAGGAATTCCTTAGAGTATTAGGGATACCAAACTAACCTCCAACAAAGAATGGGATTTTACGTTTTGGCCCCAACACCACTAAAGTCTCACCAAAGAAAATAGATAATATTTAATAAATTTATAACCACTCAGTCTACACTCCAAATATAAAATCCTAAATTTTATAATTTTCTTTAATATCCAATTTGGCACCCAAAATTATCTACAATTTTAATTTGTTCCTCCTCTTATAATTTCATATATAATTAAATAAATTTTTCAGGGAGGGGTATTACATTAAAAAGGTCACATAAGCTGGTAATATATGGTGAAAGTATTTTAGTGGGTGATACCGTGTTTGCTATCTACCGCTCACATATACATAACCGAAAATGATTTTCTCGGTAAGACTGAATAAAAATCCTGTGGGGCAGGGTATTTTTCCTTCTTCGAGTTCATTATCCATCTGGAAGAGAAACAAATAAATGAAACTTTGCCAAGTAGATAATTTCATTTTCTATAATAAGGGTGTATATGTAAGGCTATTAGATAGAAAATGAAGCGTCGAAAGTAGGTCATAGTTATAATAAAATTGAATAAACTAAGATATAAATAGAAATGAAAAGGGTATATGGAGTTTTGTTTTTGTTTATAAGAATAATATGGTGATTATAACAGTATAAGTGTTTTATCGAGTCATAAAGATAAGGTTCAGACTATAACATGTAACCCATAATTATAGATTATAGAGGTTCCAAATGCAAAGAAATACTCTTATAATAACATCCAAAACCTTTGGATAAAATCAATCCAAAACCTTCAAAGATATAATCAACCCAAAACCTTTGGGAAAGTAACCAAGTAGGCATATTAACTAGAGTGGCACTCATAGGTATCTAGCAATATATCCAAGTACTGAAACATTTGATTCCTACGGGCCAAATAGCGCTTCCATGTGTATACGAAAAGTCTATCCTCTGAATTATAATGTATCCTACCAGGTTTAACTAAATTCATAGGTGGCATGAAATTATCAGGTTAGGGTTTAATAAAATAAGGATTGAATCAATATTCACTGTATTTATTAACTACACAAAAGAGTTCGTAATTGAGAAAAACAATTTAGGGTCTCTCACATAGTGATATATATAAATTTAGTAATTCAATGGTGTAAGCTCAAAATTAATATCGAAATAGAATTACATGCTTTTCAATTTTGGGTCATTTTTAATTAACCTTCATTTTCAAGGGGGTAAACCGTGTATTTTGAAATCATGGATAATATAAATGTTTAGAGTATGAAGGAGAAATGAATTTGTCAGTGAAAGTTAGGGTGAATTTTTTTTATTTACAGTGTAAAATTTAGTGTTGGGGTTAAATATATAATTATGAAAAATTTAAAGTTTTTATTAATTTTCATATTTCCATTCATTTTTGGAATTGGTGATACGAGAATTTTTTGTTGTATTTATGAAAAGAGACTTGTGTTTAAAGTTTGGAGTCAATTTTGAAATAGTTGAAAAATCCAGGGGTTAAAATGAAAATAAAAAATTTGGTTTTAAAACTCTTAGAATTGTTTTCTTGAGAAACTACTTTACGAGAAATGAAACAGGGGTGATGTAATATACCATTTTGACCAGAAAAATAAAATAAATTGTTTAGAAAAAATCTCAGAATTTTTTATTGGAGACGCTCCTTTACGCACTGGGTCAAAGTCGAGATGCGCCTGAAATTGACTTCACCCTCGCATGTGTACTTCATTTCTTCTCCTACCTTTGTTTTATTGACTTTAAAGTTTGAAAACTTTGATCCTAAATTCGAATAGTTCTAGAATACCATTTATTTTGATTCCTTAATGAAAATTTTTAAATTCTTTTGGAGGAATCTAACCATATTTGTTTCAAGCCTTGAGGTTAACTGGTTTGAGATATTCATTTTCTACAAAATGGCATAAGTTTGACTTCAAAATTTGTGGCTTTAGTCTATAATTGGATATACTTCATGGTGATATTCATAATCTAGGATTAAAATGTAGTGAGACTGGTTTGGTTTCAAAGATTTTAGTTTATCATAACTCATGAATTTTGTTTATAAATTTTTAGATCCGTAATTTTCAAATTTTGATATGGAGTAATAAATTAATCTTTGCAACTAGGTTCCTTAGAATCAGGTCTTGAGTTCTCATACTTTGAAACTGGTTCAAAGTTAAGAGTACATGTTTCACCCTTAAAGTTTAATGGAGGTTCCTGATATTCAAGTTTTTTCAATGCAATTCCCATGTTAGAACTTACACGTATACTCATATTTATAACATATGAATGCCTAAAAATTTAAACAACTGAAAAAAGATAAATTCTAAATAAAATCATAGATATACAAAAATGCTAGAAATTTCTTTGTGTTTTCATTGAATCATAAATTTAAACAACTGAAAAAACTGAAATTCTAATAAAATCGTAGATTTTTATAATGCTTGGCAAAATCTTCCTATGAATCGAGGATCTCAATTAGATACCATGGATAAGGGTTTTCTATGAAATCTAATAATTTTCCTGATATAAATCTCACTGAGTTTATGAAAAGAATTAGTAGCTCTCGTTGGTAAAAATGGGCAAATTTACTAAGTCGATCGACAATAACTCATATTAATTTATAACCTTGAGATGTTCGAGGTAATCCAGTTAAAAATTCATGGTAATGTGATCCCATTTCCATTCTGGAATAAGGATTGATTCTAATAATCCTCTGAGATGCTGGTGTTCAATTTTCACCTATTGGCAGGTAAAACATTTTGCCACAAAATTGGCAATATCCTTATTCATACACTGCCACAAATACTATTGCTTGAGATTGTGATAAATTTTGGCACTCCCTAGATAAATCATAAATTTGGATGGGATTCATCTAAAATTTCTTTTTGTAAGGAGGGTCTACGGGATGCATAATAGATTCTTTAATCTTAACCCTCTCTCGTTGTTATATGACCAATCTTTCTCTACTTTGTTTTCTCTAATCTTTTATTTCGGCCTTTAAAAAATTCACCCTCCTTTTTAATGTTCCAAAATTCTTTTGTGGAGGGTTGGGTGAGCGATGATATTTCTCAAAATGATTAGTTTTTCAGAAGACTCTCTCTATAAGTTGTATTTTCCTACGGTAGTTAAAATTAAAACACATTACTAAGTGTTTCTTTCGACTTTCGACTTAAAGCATTGACACCTACATTACATTTTCTGGGGTGGTATAGTAGTTTAAATTTTCAATCCTCCAAAAACTCAATCCATCATCTTTATCTAAGATTTAGATCTTTTCGAGTAAAGATATATTTGAGACTCTTGTGGTAGGAGAATACCTAAAAGTCTTTTCCATATAAATAGCATCTCTAAATCTTCAGGGTGAAGACTACATCTGGGAACTCTAAATCATGTATCAGCTATTTACGTTCATCAATCTTTAATCGTCATGATCCATATTCGATCAACTTTCCTTGTTGCATTGACACACATCCCAATCCTTGTAATGAGGAGTCTGTATATACGTCATAACTAATATTATTTGAAGGAATAGTGAGGACTAGAGTAGTGGATAATTTTCCTTTATATAAGGAAGGCTTGTTCAAATTTGGGAGTGCACACAAATCAAACATCCTTTCGAGTTAGTATCATAAAAAAAGTTAATTTTAAAAAATCCTTCTACAAAATGTCGATAGTAATCTGCGAGTCCTAGAAAGCTTCATATTTCTATAATGTTCGTAGATTGCTGCCATTCTAGTACTGCAGTGGTTTTTTAGGTTCACTTCTACACCTATTTTGGTGATAACACCCCCCCCCCCCTCAAACTTCACGTCCTTCATAAGAAAATCACATTTTCTTTTGTTCGCATAAATTTAATATTGCCATAAGGTTTATAGTATTATGTGTAAGTACTCTACGTGATCCTCGCTACTCTTTGAGTATACTAAGATATCATCTCTGAAGATGAATACAAATTGATCCAAGAAAGGTCAAAATATAGCATGCATTAGGTCTATGAATGTTTTAGGGGCATTGGTTATTCCAAAGGACATAACTACGAATTCAAAATGGCCACATTAAGTTTGGAAGGAAGTTTTAAAATTTCTTATTCTTTCACAAGAAGTTGGTGATATTCAAATCGCAAGTCAATTTTTGAAAATATTTTTAACCCTCGCAATTGGTAAAAAAGGTCTCTTATCCTAGGCAAACGATGTTTATTCTTGATGGTTACTTGATTCTATTTATGATAGTCGATGCATAATCGAAATGATCCATCCTTCTTTTTTACAAACCAAACTGGTGCTCCCCAAGGAGATATACTAGGTCATATAAAACCCTTTTTTAACAAGTCGTTAAGTTAGGTTCCAAGTTCCTATAATTTTAGTGGGGCCATACATTTAGGAGGTATCGAAGTGGTGGAGGTGTTAGGTATCGAGTTCTCGTTATAGGGGTAGTCTAGGCAATTCTTTCGCAAATACATCATCGTACTTATCTAAAAAAGTATGAGGAGACATAGATCCATTATCATGATGTTGAGAAAGTATTGACTTGAATTGACTCTTTCCATGGAAGTAAAATGGGGTTTGATGAGGTCTTTCGAACATTGATATCTTTCCATGGTAGTAAATTTGAGCAAAGTTGGGTGATAAAACATCCATTCATATGATCAAGTTAAACTCCTTCAGGTCTAAGACTTTTAAATCTACTTTAAAAATTCCAATCCCGATCAGTAAAATGTGTTGTTTATAAACTCTATTAGTGATAGTTATTTCTCTAGTTAGAATTCCTATGGATAGAGGATATGCTAAGGAACTGGAAGATAATTACAATAGAGTCATGAAGGTATATCTAATGAAAGAATATGTTGATCCAGATTCAAATAATATATGTGGTGAGATGCTATGAAAAGATATGTTATCTTCTAGCACGTTGTGATAGTTCGGATTTTTTATTGGAAGAATGGCAAAACTTTGGCCTTGAGTTGAAGTCATCGATTTTTGCCTCTTTCCACGAAACCCTTTGTAGTACCCTGTATTTTTATGAGTATTTTAATTTCTATATGTTCATGAATTTATTAATTTAATCAGGAAAATTAAATCGGGTTTTGATAAATATTAATTAGCGAGATAAAGGACTAGTGTTTACTATTATTATTATTATTATTATTATTATTATTATTATTATTATTATTATTATTATTATTTACTTGTGTGCGATAAGTATATAGACATGTGACTTATTATATGTCGTGTATGAGTGAAACATGATGATTTATTATTATATGGCGATAAAGTGTTACATCAGTGGATTGGTATACTTTATGGGCGATGCCTACTATACGCACCTGTCGGGCTCGATTAATGACATATTGGCTTATTTGTACCTTGGTAATTTGAATAACAATTTTGAGTGCTCCGGTGATGCAAAATGGGTCGAAATAGTCCAGAATAGGTACCCAGGTGTTCCAAAGGATTTTTGGACATAACAAGACCCGTATAAGGGTACCGTAGTCTTTTTACTCCTAGGGTTTAATGGAAAAGTGGGATTAATATGTATTTTAAAGGTATTAAAGTGTAGGTAATGTGGATGGCAACCCACCTTTAACATTCTGCATAATTGAGTTAGAGAGAAAGTTCAAGATAAGTGAAAAAGCAGAAAAGAGAGAGAAAGACTTGGAGAAGAGAAGAGAAAAGGATATCTCCAAATTCAAATCATCACATATGTAAAGACTTCAGATTTATATCCACGAAGTGAAGTAGTTACTTGCTTTAAATTGCACGATTAAGTAGTTAATCACTTCCATAGTTAATGGTGTAGAAATTCTGCGATTTAAAGATTTAAAGGTTGAAACTTTAATGAATTCGTTAAGAGATGAAGATTGTAATTAATCTCATATTAGAATTGGTAATTAGATGATGTAAATCATGTAGGAGTTTTAAAATTAATTAGGGATTTGTAATGATGAGAATGTAGAACATTTATAAGAAGGTTAAATTCAAGAAAATTGAGAATGCAAGAATTCTATGGAGTGATTCGTATATTAGTCAACCACACACAATTTAATTTCACCAAATTTATCTTTGATTTAATTTAGTTTCCATACAAAGATGTGATTCAATTTGAAACTCAGCAAAACCAAGCATGAAAATACTCTAAGAAGTAAGTAATTGACAGACACAATTGACTTATAGACTACATAGACATACTAAGTATAATAAGAAGAGTCATCAAATACTTATAAAAAATACAACCTAGTCCAGTGCCATCCACAGGAAGTGATCTACCTTTGGTATCCACCTATCAACCTTTTCTTTTGCAGCAGTGAAACCTCGATTCCATAAGTCATCAGTAGAGATTAAGCCTATAAGGGTGTTTGAACAAGAAAGGTTCTTCTTATATTGATAAAGTGATATCTAAGTTTACTATGGTTTGGAATAATATTAGAAGAGTTTTATCATATGTAAACTCTAAAAGGGTATGAAAAGATTTCAAAAAGAGTTCATAAAGTTTCTAATCCTGCGTATCTATTTATAAAAAGAAAGTAGTTATTAAGGGATAAAAACTAGAGATTTGGATCAGATTTAATAAAAAACAATATTTTTCGTGCTCGTTTGAATGACCATGTACCTCTTTCGAGCGGTGTACATGTTTTAGTTCTAGCAGGCTTCTAACGACATATCAAACGATGTTCTAGAGAAGGATAAAAAAAGAAGCTCGTTCGATTGTTGGAACCTCATTCTAACTAGCTACCCAGTCTCATTGAAATGACTTCTAATGAGTTTTGGAATGAGATTCCAGAGATGACCAAAAGGCGCCGATCTAGATTTTGTTCGAACTAAAGAGAACCTGTTCTACTGACATAGCGTATCTCGTTCAAGCGATAAAAAATTCTCGTCACAATGAGATATCGAGATATGAAATTTTTTTTCTAAAAAACATTGTAAACCATTTTGAAATGAAAACTCTTAAAAATACTAAAACCCATGAAAAAATAAAGCTTTACCAAAGGCATCCATAACTTCCTTTAATTGTTTTTGAGATGTGCGATTCTTCAATTTTTCAAGAGTCTTCTACTTTATCATCCCATACATAAAGATAGTCATGAAGGTGCAAAGAATGTATAATGGGATAAGCTAAACTAAAAGTAAACTTGAGTAATTATAAAACTTGATCTTGTAAATCCCCCTATAGATATTTCGGTACAAAGCAAAAATCAAATACCAAATTGACCCCAAAAGACTAGTACAATTAATACCCTCCCAAATCAAGAAACATAATTGCCTTATTATATAAGTCTTCAATTGAAAAGTCTTCATCATATGCAGTCCATGAAATCATCATTAAGGCGGAATTAACCTACACATATGAGATAAAAGAAATTTCGTGACATATACGAGTTTTAAAAGATAAATAAAACTCCAACTCAATTTGTTCTGCCCCTTCTGTCCGTAATAGACAAAGGAGTAGATTCTAAACTTGAATAATATGCATCACCTAAAAAATCAAGATATCATCACAAAGATAATAAATAAGCACAAGTAATGGTAATCCAAAAGGCCAAAAGACTATTTTTGATTTTTTTTTAATATTTTCAAGTATAATTTATGGGAAATACATATAGGTACAAAAAAACATAGTCACTATGGAATGACACTAAAATAACCGAATCTTGAAAAAAGAATGTAATTATGTGAACATTATCCATAGGCAAATCAAAATAAGAATTCATAACATAAGCGAACAAAGTCACAAGACACTTCTAAAGAAAGAACCCAAAGTGTATTGAACCCGAGACAAAAATTGTAGGGAATGAGTGTCTTGACATGCACCAAGGCATTCAATATTCTGGCCTTAAATTTTTCTCTTAAAATATAGGCAACGGAAAAACATTCACATGGTTATTATTTCTATGTAGCTGAAAAGTTAACACATCATCAGATCTTTTAAAACATAACTTATTATTATAATTGATAACCAAATTATACTACAAGTCATGCTAGAATCACTTAGAAATAAATAAATCCTCAAACATATCATTCTACACTATCCTCTAGTCACCAAGGAAATCACAAAATACAATCTTTAATTCAATCTTCACTTATACATCCTTCTATCTAACTATTGTGACATCCCGCTTAATTAAATACCGGGTGATCAGTCCTTTATTAAATTTAAATTAGAATATCCAGTAGGAATCAGTCTTAGCATTACTAATGAAAACTTTTATTAATTACTAACCACTTAGTATTTAAAACAGATGCCAAATTTTATTTTTACTAAGACAAGGAAGCAATTAAAAGATTAACTAAACATTCACCATCCAATAACAACTCATAGAAATTTAAAACGAAATAATGAAATAAACTGAGTCTGGAGTAACCACATCCAGTCAAAATCCCAAATACAATAGTCTGAATGAAGTAAATCGAATAACTGAAAAGTAAATGACTGTCTATAAACTACCATCTCTAAATAGGAATGGGCAATATGCCCTGACTGAAATGAATGTTTCTAAATTAATCAAGGATAAATGTGGAGGCATCTAATACCGAGATCCTATAACTTCCACAGTAGCTACAACATGTCAACTGAATGGAACTCCTACGCTTGATGTCCCTGTGGCTGGGCACCTAAAAGTTTTTTATAAAAACAAAATCGATTTGATAGAAAACGGACCGAGTTGAAAATGTTTTTAAAAAAGCAAGTATTTAAATTGCATAAATACCAGATATTGTATACATGTTAGTCACATTCTCTCACTTGAAATAATCACCTCTAAACTAGAAATAATCACCTCTAAATAATCACTTTAAATTGCATAAATACCAGTTTGATTTAAGTCTCTCACTATGACGACTAAGTTATTACGTACATTCATATTACCCGAATAATACATTATTTCATTTCCAATCATTATTAATGGATTCAAGTCTTTCTTTACTCAAATAAGTTCCCACAATTCCAATATATTTTATATATTATCCCCTTCTCATCAACAAGGCAACATGGTAGAATAATCACCGGTACGTACATAGTCTACACTATCATAACACATATGTACTTACAAAGCACCCCAAGACTTAGCTATGGTGCGTGCATACTCTTCTATCAAGTCCCAGTATATCACATACTATATTAAGGGCAATATAAAGCACAAAGCACAAATAATGGAGGCGAATCATAGTTCCAAGTCATAAGGGAGATGAACATACCCACTCACACCTATGACCGTCTGCACTATCACTCACAGATAGGCTGTACCAAGGCTCTATGGTTCTAAGGTACAAGTCTGTATTCCCCCGATGGGCTTATCAGAATAAGACTATCCTAGCACGAAACCTCCATGATAGCACGTAGCGCGGTATGATGCATTACAAATAATAATCCATACTCAGGTAATCACATAGCCTAAGTATATATATAAAATCCATGTAGGTATACGCACATCCCATTTTACATGTGTCATTCGTAGTATATTTATATCTTGAATATCCTACGCAATATTTTATTTAACATGGTAACTTACGTCGCATAACTATAAGTACCTTATCCCAAATAGGTCATTAAGTTTCCTTCTCTTCCTTGGATTATTTATGTCACTAAAATATACCCCCACTACTCGTATTAACCTTCAATTATCATTTATCCAATTTAAACCCAAATTTACCTAATTTCTAAGCGTGACTCATTCGATTGACTCTCGTAATTTCCCCATTCAATCCAAAGCCTAAATAATATCTCCCGGGTCTTAAGTATATCCTATTGCCCTTTCCTAAGTCTCATCATGATTAATTAATCCACCCCAAAGATTTCTAAAAGTTGGGATTAAATCAAATATTAAAAAGGAAATAAGGCACAATACCCAGGGGGGTCGATTGATCGATGAAATGGGTCGATTGATCGAGTCGATCGATCGATCGATCTGTTATTTGCCCAGATTTTCTTAACAACTACGGGTTTCAAAATGTTTAACCACCAAATTCGTCTTTAAACTTATCCAAATTGATATACATGAAATACAGAACCTATACTAACATGTATGAACAATTCCTAATGTACCCAAAATAACATCAACAATCATAAATTCACCCAATTTTCATATTTAGTCTCAAGAACCCTAATTTTGACTTCATCTTTAATTCAATATGAAATTTTCAGAATTCTTCAATCAATTTGATTTTAATAGTGTGGGTTTGATTCTACATGCATAAATGATCCTATTCCTTTTAAATAATCACTCAAGAATGTTGATTTACACTATTTAAATTCCTCCCAAACATGAGATTTTCATAAAAAGGGTTATCCTAATCTAACATGGATCATATATCTACAATAAATTTATGCAAAATAATACTTACCTTTTGTATCAGGTATGGTCCGTTGGTGATGAAAGGTATGGGGTTGACACACTCTCTCCTATCTATACGTTGGTGGCGGCTATAGTGGTGCAAACAGTGCTCTAATGGTGGTTCAAGTTTTAGAAAACTCTTCACTCTCTTGCTCCTATGGTTTCATATATTTTTGTGTTTGATAACTCTACAAAGTCTAACCCTAACAGCTAATATATACTTAGAAATTTCGTGGGTTTAATTACCCCTAAAATAAAAATGACTAAAATACCCTCCTGGGGTGCCGATTTGGCATAAAAATGCCCCGGGACCCAAACTAAACCCTCGGGTAGGCTTTTCTTACTATCTCGACCCTTTTGGACACTTTGGCGGACTCTAAATGACCATACGGTTGAATTATAAAGGAATTACTTTTTATTTCATTAATTTACTCCCAACACGACTGACACGCGCGTCCCGACTTAATTTCCATAACTATCGTATTTTTCGCTCACGATAAGTTTACTATTTTCATCATTATATATTACCTTACCCACTAAGTAATATTCAACATTATTATCACCAATAAATACTAACTCTCATCACGCTAGTAATTATTTAATTAAATCCGGATTAATTATAAATAAATTCCCCATTTTGGTTAATTAATTCCACAATTAAAAATCATTAAAATTACGAGGTATTACAACTATAACCTGAAAAAGGGTTATTTATACAACTTCATCTAAAAGCTTAATGAGGTTTAATCTCCAGACATTCCATGGTTTTTTCGAAAATGGATATCTATTCATGTAAGAACAAAAGGCATACACATATACATATAGGAATCTACAATAATAAATATAAAGTCAATGACACTGTATATATTCAGAATGAACAGTTCAAACCAGAATAGATAAAATAATTGAGCAATATGTCCATTATTCAGTTTTGACAGCCATGTATGCTCTAATACCCAGACATATAGTGTTACCTAAATGTTTCCACCCGGTAACATCACTGACAGAAAATCATAATTTCTGGAACAAATGCCTTGTTTAGGGCACACCAATGATAAACCATCCATAAACTAGCTAGGAAGGTACCACCCAAATATTTCAACCCGAGAGTCAAGGCCAACATAGTAAAAGAGTTTCCATAGGCTGAATCAATAATTTCAAAATTCAAATCAAATGTATACGCAGAGAGATATAAAAATCTAAGAAATGGTAGAATTATCAATTTCAGATGCATATTGAGAATAAAAATATTTCATAAAATTATAGTTTGCATAATATAATAAAATCAAAATGCACAAGAAATGGCATAGAGTACTCACTTAAAATAGAGGTTCGAAAATGCATATAATGAGTCTTGGATCATACGTAAATCTAATAGATACAATAAATGTTTAATTACATATTCTAAAAAAGGTCCAGTTCTAAATATTGTGTTTCGATCCCAAAATAAATAATTGTAAAAGGTTACTAAAATGATTTTCTCAATTTTTATTATTCATTTATCATAATTGAATAATTCAATTCATAGTTCTTCCTAATCATTCGCTTCCCAGTAAAGATGGAGGGTCATAAGGGCACCACTTAAATACCATCTCATATATATAGAATATTTCTAGATTCATTCCTAGAAGAGATGGAGGGTCATAGGGGAACAACTTAAATACTATCTCATCTAGAAATAATTTTATCAGGCCTGACTTTCTAATTATTTCATTATTTTTCACAATACGAAAAATCATATCAAAAGCCTATATACAAATTTAAATAAGTTTTCGTTTGGAAAATAGATAAATTCAATCTTAAATATAATTTATCTATTCGTGTTTAGTAATAGTAAACAATATTAATTTTCATAACCAAATAGAATAAAAATTCATTAGGAAAAATCCATTTTTGAAACTCAATAATTCATTATATAAAGAGTTTTATGCTTCAATTTTATAAAATAATTCAATTTATAAAACTCTACAATTTTATGTTCACTAAAATGAATCTTTAGTGCTTTTCCCAACATTTTTACTTAGTAAATCTATAAAATAATAAATTAAAACTATAAAGATGCCTTATAAGATTTATAAAAGATTACCGTAAGATGAATATCTTTAAGAATTTTAAGAACTTCTTTTTAAACTTTCCTGCACTTTTTTATCACTATTTCTTTCTATAATCCTCAAGGAATTGGTTTGAGTTTCAAATGATACCAAATACCCTATTTATAGGTTTCTAAAGATACTATGGTGTTGACACATGTCTAGTTGACAAGCCTTTTCCATCGGTGAGTCAACGTTGAGGTGTCGCGTAACGGAGGTGTCTTATAGTCTTATATTCACCAAAATGTGACAAGTGTCATAAGCCTTCTCTATATGGATGAAACTTTCAAGGTGGATGTGTCAAAGCAAATCACGAGGTGTTAATCATGAGGTGGAAAGGTGCTAAGCATGAGGTGGAATGGTGGTAAGGGTATAAGGGTCATTTTACGCAAAAAGGGTATTTTGGTAATTTGTCACTAAATATTTTTAATATTTCTTAGAAGTCTTTGAAAATATTTTACTTACGAAATAGTCTTTTTTATATTTTTATTTTAGTCACTGAAATTTTCGTTATTAAAATAAAGTCCCTAAAGTTTCATAAAATTATATTTTTTACCCCCAAACTTATCATCTTCCTAAAACTCAACCTCAATTCTACCTCTAGGTTTTAGAATAACTTTTTACTTTTAATTTAATCTCCAATATATTACAATTCAATGTTAAAAACTCTATTGATTAGGATAAACATTTAAGAGTAGTCTTTAGCAATTAAAATATTATTTATTGGGATCTATTTCTAAGATTGTAGTGAATTAGCTTCATAGTTTAACATGTATATATGCTTAACAAATATAAAGGGACTATTACCATAAACTTTTAAACATTACATGAGCATCCTAATATATATATATATATATACACACACACACACACACTAGCGTATGCCCGTGCCTGAAGGCACGACGAAATTTTTCAAAGTAGGTAATCGCGAAAGGGCGAAATTTTTTCAAAGTACATAACAACGAAACGCAAAAAATTCGAAGTGTAATTTTAAAACAAACAACAAATAGTCCAATAACATTTAAATAATCTAGATTCATCAAATAAATTCACATATAATACGAAATATACAATATTCATCCATTGAATTCACATTGTCTAAAAAAAATAAAGTGTCAAATTTTAAAAAAAATTGGGCACAATCTCCTTTATTTAAGGAACTATTCACCCTGCTTAACAAATAACAAATAGTCCAACATCCAAATTGTCTAAATTCTTCAAAAAAATTCACATATAAAATGAAATATACAATATTCATTAATCATATTCATTGTGTCTCAAAAAACCAAAGTGTTGATTTTTAAAAAAAATTGGGCATAGTCTCCTTTGTTTATTGGACTATCCACCCTATTTTATGGGGTAACAACAAATCCAACAATATAAAACAAATCCCAAATTCGAAGATGGGAGCTAGAAGGTCGGGAAAGGAGAATATGAATTTAATCTTTCTGTGGGACTTCCTTAAAATGTCTGTGCCGTGGTATTTGACCACCATCTTGGATGGGGTGAGAGAAACTGAGAAGGCCTTTTCTTGAGCATTAGAGAGCATGTTTTTGGAAATTGCAATTCTTTTATGTCTTTTCGACTCATCTGCTTCTGGATTAGGTGATACTACGGCTGTCTTCCCATCCATCTTCCCACCTCTCGCCATTATGACTCTCTCCCTCTCGGTTTTCTGTGCGATTTGACAAACAATAAACCTAATTAATCAATTTTTCGAACAAAGATACAATCACATAAGCAAATATACAATTAGTAACATACATGAGCTTTTTTTCATCCTAATCTTACTTGCAATCGAGGAAAAGAAAATTCATCCTAAGCTTTTTTCATCCTAATATTATTTGGTATCTAAAAGAAACCAACATCATACTTGATAGCCATGTATTATGAGAATCTTGAATAATTTTAGAACAAAACATGAACAAAAACTAAATTGAGATTAGTACAAAACCCATTACATAATCTATAACATAAATGTTTGAAAAGTAATGGTAAAAACAGAGTATAATATGCGTGATGGAAAGAAAGTAGGGAATGAGAATGTGAATTAACTCCTAAATAGACACGCTACATATAGAGGAATATGGAAAGAAAATGGTTTCACAATTTCAGTTATCTCATTTAACTCAACTTTCGAGTTCCCATATTGTGTACATTGTATGCATATTTATATATGCCAAATGCATATATGCAATATATTTGCAATGCATTTGATACCTTCAAACTATATTATGTAATAAGTTATATATACAAATTTTAGGCTTTAATCTATATACAGGTATTACAAACATATATACAGGTTGAATCGTACCATTTGCCTTGCTGCTGCCTCCCCACCCACCCACTGCTACTGCCTGGCCCCCACCCCCCACCAACTGCTGCTGCCTCCCCCCACCCCAACTGCAACTGACTTCCCCCCACCCACTGCTACTTCCTCCCACCCCACACACAAGCACCTGTTGCTTCCCATCATCCCCTATTATGAACACACAATTTAATATCGTGTCAACATTAATATCTTGGGCATAACTTAAATAATTGATGGCTCCAAACAACATCCAATAATTTAAGAAAACAAAGATGTTATAACAAAATCATGAACACACAATTTAAGAATCCGGGTTAAAATCCAACAATGAGAGATCTAGATATAAAATTGTAACTGAACTATATAAATTCTGAATTAAGTCAATAGAATTTCAGGAGCTTGGCATATTTGACACTAACACATAGATTATGAACTTCTCTTACTTGCATTTATGTAGGAACACACTAAGTATACAAGCCTAAACCCCACCACCCTATATGACAACTTGCTATGTACTATATTAAGAAGACAATTTATGTACAATGCTACCCTGTGCTAAAATGGTGTTCTATGATTATAACATGTACACATGAACCAAAAGAAAAGAAACAAAATACATGACATGTAGACACTCGTAAGAACAAATTCTCATCAAAATGAAAAATAAGGTAACATCATTAGTGAGTGACATATTTTTACAAAATAATGTTATAAATATATTAGTTTTTTCAAGAGGACACCTTTCATTTACAACACTATTTAGCTAAAAACACAATAGAACCATGGTTTCCATAAAATCATTCACCTCTTATCCCCTCTCCTAACACACAGATTATGAACTTGTTGTTTCTTGCATTTATAAATATTATATAATACATATAACTGTTATATAATACATATAAATATTTATAATATATTTAACTATTATTTATAGGACTGTTAATTATTAATAATATTAAAACAGTAAAAACTGTTATTTATCTATTTTTATATTTATAAGACTGTTTTTAAATATATAATAGTTTTTACTATATATATATATATATATATATTGAGTGTTTTGATGAGGGATAGGGTCAAATTCTAAAATTGTGATTGGGTCAAATTCTATCACAATTGCAAATGAACGTAGAAATTTTAAAATTGTGATAGGGTCAAATTCTATCGTCAAAAAAGAATTATTTTCCACACGTAGTCATAAAAGAAGAAAAACAGAGAAAAATAACCCCCGTATAAACTTAGAAACTTGAGCATATCCATTGCAAATGAACATAGAAATTTAGTAAACTCAACATCTTCAAGAAGTTTTTTCTCTCAATTTCTTTTAAAATAAGTGATCGAGTGAGATAGGGTGTTCCGTACCTCGAAAAATGCTGACATTTTGAAAGAGTACCATGAATGGTATGTATATAGCTATTCCAAACACCTATAAACAAACATTTTGAAGTAGATTAATGGCCACAAATATCTAATAATAACAATGAACAAAATCCATATTTTTACTCATATCTATGCAAGATACATTTCACATCCGTAATTGCCTTAACGGTTGAAATCACATCAGTAATTACATTTCACTTCAGTAATTGTATTAAGTTGATCAACTCTCTTGGAGTTAAATCTCTAACAAACACAAAACTTAACAGTTGCAATCAAGTGTGCATGTAACACTCAGATTATACTCACCTGAAGCACGTGACCAAACGGAGATCACACCATGACTTGTGTAAGCATAAAGTAGGCGAGTCCTTAAACTGATCACATATGTATTAACAAATTCAGTCAAATGGTGCGATGAGTTAAAATAAAATGCATATACTAAAACCATAGCAGAGTGTGAAATTCCTGATTACCAAAATGCAGCCTATATTGTGTCGAATATGTCTTAACATTCACTCTCAACTGAGGAATCTGTAGAGAACTGGTTAGCTTGGAGAGATGTGTCCATATTGCGTACATTCAAAAACCTTTTTGATGTTTGAACACAACAACCCAAAACAAAATCAAAGTACACATAGAAGCATCAATGTAAGTAATTATGTATCCATCCGCTCTATTTTTGTATTGATGAGCCAGTTCTGAAAATTGCTTGTGAATGACATCATCCCCCCGCACAAAGACAGAGGCACGCTGTGAATCAAAAGGTAGAGGCACGCTCATACAACATATAATATCACTTACGGGGCCATTCCAACACCCATCCTAATGTATACAGATAATATAATAGATTTTTGAGAACCAAATTATATTGAAAGTATAATATCGTAGAAGAACACTTTACCTTTGGGGATGATATTACAACCATAGTCATTCAGAAATAAACATGAAAATAAATGTAAGGACTCAGAGATATTGTACCATTGATAAATGCCTCCTTACTACTGAGTTAACAACGTAGTTGAACGCGATTTAACAACCTTGGCAGCCTTCAATCCCAGACCTTTGAGATCAGCTGAAGGAAAACATAACATTAACAAAGAGAAAAGGCACAAGGTATTTGCCTTTGCCTCAATCTGATAGCATATATATGTTAAAAAAGTACACTCATATAACAAAAGTTGAGCTAGAGGAGTTAGAGCAAGGGCCGTCAGCGCATAGCTTTTTCATTACTAATGTTGTTTCTACTACAGGGAAGCAAAACATCGCAACCATGCTATTATGCACATATGCGATACTAACACCTTATTACTTTGTACAAAGGTGATACTAATATTAACCTTGTCGTTATGAACATTAGAAATACTAACATCAGTCCTGCTAGCCCATCTATTATGCATATAGGAGATGATAACCTCATCCATGCCAACCCTATTATTGTTCACATAGGCGATACACAAAATTTTCCAACTGAATTACTCATATCATCATCTAGAAAACAAACTTTTCATTTAAGAAGTTGTGGCAGCCAGAGAACCTGTAGCAGCAGCAATATTATGATACTTGGTTTGCATAAATTGAGACCAAATATTGTTATAAACTTTACACTTCTAAGTTAATTCATTCATTCAAGAAGCTTTAGAGATTTCTTCCATACTCCTAATTCCAAAACCTCCCTCCCACTAGAAGAAAACAAAATTCTCTCTTTTTAAGCCACTGAAACTTCTTGCCATGATATTTATTAGTACCCCTAAAAAATCACTAAAGATCTTTTCGATACAGTTTAAAATGCTTTTAGGAGGAGATAAAGATACCAACATGTATAAAGGTATAGAACATAACACATATTTAAAAAGGAGAAATTTAAGTAAAACATCATGCCATCAAATATTATGAACCCAAGATCTAAAAGTAACTACTTGCCTAAAGTGACATAGAAAAAATCTAAGATCTAAACCAATAATAATGTGAAGTTCATATTAATCCTAAACTAGTTTGCGTAACGAAGACTCATACCACAACTATTGATATTCTATCAAGTAAAATATTCAATGCTATTAATTAATATGAATGTAACAGAGACTAATACACACTGGTATGTAATTCATTCATCTCAAATGAAAATCCCACATGATATAAAGAGTAGAGACCATTACCAAGCACAATATACACAACCGAAGCAGGTGACTAAATGGAGCTCTCACCATGACCTATAAGCACAAAGTAGGTTGGTTAATACACATCAATTAATAATAACCAATCAACAAATAAAGATTTATATAGTTCTTAAGGCATGAGATTAATTAAGGTTATTATAATGCACAAAGATTCCAAAATCTGGGGGGTTAGTAGGAAATATTTTCAAAAAAAATGAGGAAAAAATGGATCATTATCACATTTAAGGCTATTATTCCAATAAAATATATTTGCAATCAATAACCATAAAAGTAGAAAATGTATTTTTTTTAAGAAAAAATGTAAGGCCTATCAAACAATTCCTAAGTGGTGTAATTAAATGTACTTGTGGGTGAGGGGGGAGAAAAAAATGCACTCAATGTATGATGCCGTTAATACACAGCAACTTCATTAATGATTGTATGAGTCTATCCTATAAGGAATTCAATTTGGGGAATGGAGAACTCCATGTGAAGCATAAAAGGTCTAATCTAGATTGAAATGTTTACCAACAAACTTTAAAGAGAAATGAATAAAATGCAAAATTGCGTTAATATTTTAAGTTTCAAGCCCAAGACCTAATTAACCCAACTCATTTCCAAAGGGGTACACTTAATCAAACTCGACTACAAATGAATTAATTGTTGTAGAAAGTACCTTATTTCCCTCGAATTCTTTCAATTGACCCACACCATACTCGTCAATCGCGACCATTGTGAAAAGAACCTCGTAGCCCTTCTTCTTTAGCTTTTCGAGGAATGAGGAGTTCTTAATAACCTACTTGATTTTTAAGTATTTTAGTTTATGGGAACTCCTTTAGAAAAACATTGTCTTTAAGTCTTTGGTCGTGACCCCTAGAAAAAATGAAATCAATCCAAAAAAAAGTGAACATGTATATGAAGGTGCCACATTAGTTGCCTAAATTAAAGAAAGAATAAATATGTGGACACGTAAAGCTAAGAAACATTAAAGCATAGTTGCAACTTAATGTAAGTGAAATAAAATATCAAATTCAATGTATGGTGCCGTTAATACATAGGAACTTCATTAATGATTGTATGAGTCTATTATATAAGGAATACAATTGGGGGAAGGCATAACTCCATGTGAATCACAAAAGGTGTAATCTAGATTGAAATGTTTACCAATAAACTTTAAAGAGAAATGAATAAAATGCACTATTGCATTAATATTTCAGGTTTCAAGCCCAAGACCTAAATAAACCAACGAATATGAAAAGGAAATAAAATGTGAGAAAGTGTGGTGATTTGAACACATGAATCAACATTTTAACAACCAAATAAAAGTTCAAAAACATTATATAAGAACTATTAAATAGGAGATATAACAACGGTGCCAATGCTCGTGTATGGAGTAGTACAGAGAATCTATATAACACCAAAAATCATATGCTCTAAAATCATCTCAATGCTCATGAATCCCTAATACTCTAGGATACAATTTCAACGGTATCTAATCCATACATCAATGATGTAATGCACTTATTTACAACTCACAATCAACATGATATAGGCATAAAGAACATTCAAAATGGATTGAATGTTGGATAAAACAAATTCAGCATACACAATCCTTGGCGATACACGCAATTGGTTACTTTCTAAATTAAAAATTGAAGTCACTTATTACTTGTGCAAGTCAAATCCGTTGAAATGATAACATAATTTGATTAGAACATCAAAATTACCAATAGTTGTTGACTACGTCCAAGATACACATAAATAAGGTAAATATTGTCAATTACTTTACTTAGAAGATCAAGAACCCCTAATGTATTAGGAATTATCAGCAAAGAAATTACAAATCCCAAAACAATTGTTCACATGTTTCAAAAATGAAAGTATGAAAAAGTACCTCTTTTGAGAAATGGATGTATATACATTACCCGTAACTCAAAATCAACAAAAATAAATCAAAAGATCCATAGATGATTGTTAACATCCTTGACCAAACAATAAAATAAAAATCATCACCAAAAAGTAATCAAATACAAAAAAATCCTAAGAAAGCAAGAGTCATTATATCTCTAACAATTATGCAACTGGTCATACAGGTTAAGCTACATCAAATATATCCGCTATCCATAAAAGTAATTGAAAACAAATATTTGACGGCATAAATAATTCATATGCGCACGTCTCGACCAAAAATGAATCGAGTAACAAAAAATCATTTGTAAATTAAAAAAGTCGTCAAATAAAAAGA
Organism: Sambucus nigra; assembly: GCA_949130495.1. Classification (NCBI taxonomy): domain Eukaryota; kingdom Viridiplantae; phylum Streptophyta; class Magnoliopsida; order Dipsacales; family Adoxaceae; genus Sambucus; species Sambucus nigra. The sequence continues at coordinate 313,691,297 of OX422215.1, read as the reverse complement.
GTACATGTATAAAAAGGTAAGGAATATGCCAATCTTGAGTTCAAAGTAAATAGTAGAAAACATATTTTCAAAAAAATACCACTTGACAGTTAAAATCTGAATGGGATAAATAAATGGTTTGGAATGATCACAATCACTACTAATAATAAGAGAATCGAAGTTGGCATGATCACAATCATTACTAATAATAAGAGAATCGAAGAAATCACTACTCATTAATCTCATCAAGAAACTGAAACTGATTTTTACGTCCCATAAAATTGTTCAGTCCCATAAACTCATTAATCTCACCAGAAAATCGTTCAACCCATAAAATTGTTCATTCCATTGACGGGAGGGCCTTCTTCCAAACTCTTGAGTTTGATGTCACAAGGCAGATGAGTAAAATGAAATAAAATGAATAGATGAGTAAATTAATAAAATGAAATAAAAAGTATATCAAAATACTTTGAGGTTGCTTATTCCCACGAATGATTTCAGGAACAATATATCTTTCATTGCCTCCTTTCGTTGTTTATTCTCGCGACCGGTTCACCTCTTGCAAACGGAAATGCCTCCTTTCGTTGTTTATCCCTACACATATGCATAAACAAAAACACAAAAAAAAACACAAATGAAAACTCATAATTGACCATAAAAGCTATAAAACAAAAACCCAAAATGTCAAAAGTCGATCCAAACTTTGAATTGGGTAATTGAGAACTAGTTGTTGATGATAAAGGGAGCTCAGTTTAGGCCACTCGTGATATAACCTTTTTCAAAGATTCAACCTGACAAAGAAAATGAAATACATTATAATTAATCGCAACCTACAAAAAAAACTACCCAGAAATCGAATCAACAACAAATAAATACGAATATGTAGACAAACTTTGCCTAATAAACTATTTAGCTATAGTGCAACCTATATAAACAATAAATCACCAAGAAATTAGAAATTAATATTAAATTAGTACCAACCTACTATTTGGCAAAGACTGTCTACAGTGCAACCTATATAAATAATAAATAAGAATAAATAATTAGTACCAAAAAAAAATTAACATTAAAATATAAATCACCAAGAAAATAGTGTTGTATAAAACCCAAAAATAAAATTACCTGTGTAACATGAAACAGAGTTAGTGGTTATGTATTGAATAAGAGGTAAAATAATTATATCAACACCCTAAAATAAAGAGAAATAATACAATTAACAACTACATTCAGTCTTAGTGGCACAAAAAATGTGAGTCAAAAATATAATTTTTAAGGCAATTGAAATCTGTGCAAAAATGTGAGTCAAAACTTGCCAAATAGCTAAAATGGAGGAGCATCAGTGGAATCAACACATCATAGACCAAAACGTGCGAAAATGAAATGAAGGAACCAAACGATCTGAGTATGAAGCAACAAAGTTGTTCGACAAGTGATATCAACCAATCTCATTTTGTCGTCCGAAATGAGCTCCGATCATCTGCAAAATGAGATCCCATCTGCAAAATGAAGTGAAGGAACAAAGTTGATTTTTGGAAACATTTAACAGATCTGAGTTGCAAAAAAAGAAAAAAGAAATATACCCGATCCATTGGATATCGGGTGGAGATCCGGTGTGTGTGCATGTTTCAGAGGGATAGATATTATACCTGACTGCAGCGGCAGAGGACGGGCAACGGAGGAGGGAGAGAAATGGCGTGGGGCGGGCAGCGGAGGAGGGAGGTGCGTTTGGGGTTTGTGGGTTTGGAGTGAGAGGGAGAGAGGTAGATGGGGGTGGGTTTGGAGTTTAGAGATAGAATGAGGGAGATAGTAGATGAATGCGTGCGTGTGTTCGTGTGAGAGGGATAAAGAATTCCGCAAATGGCCTCATTTTCAAATTAAAGGGTAAATTTGATGAGTAAAAAAAAGGGGGAAACCAAAAAAGTGAATGGTAGATTTGTAAAAAGGAAATGGATGTGATCTAAACCATTAAAATGTGTACAAATATGTAAGGAGGTGGCACACATCTAAACCGTTAAAATGTGTAGACAATTCAAAGACTAAGCTACTTTATTATATATAATAATGCAGGAGGTTTTTTTTACTTCCCTCATCTAACGATTAAGATCAACAGTTACTGAATTTGGTCTTTATCAACTAACGACTGAGATCGAATGTTGAGACCTTGGTCTAAAAACCACGTGGACACTTAATTTTGTGAAAGTATACGAGTCAATTTTGGGTTTCATTAAAGATAAACCCTCATTTCTCTCTTACAAGCCACGAGAGAAAGAGAGAAAGAGAAAGAAAAGAAATAAAGAAGAAAAAAGAGAAAGGAACGAAGAAAGGGAGAAAAAGAGAAGATTTTCGACCAAGCTCCGGCAGATTCCGGCACGAGATTGTCGAATTTATCCAACCAGGGAAGTGTTTAGCTTGCTTTAAATTATTAAGTGTGTTTATTGTTCATATCATAATTGGTGAGAAAATTATGATTTTGGGGTTGGGATTCTTGAAACAAAAATGAGATTTTTGGGAATGATTTCATATGATTTTATTGAGATAATAATTCTACATGAAATCTAAGTTTGAATTCATGTTAATGGTAAAATCTTTGGTGAGAAAATTGGAAGAAATGAAAATGGTGGGTTTAATAAGAATTACGGCTAAATTCTAGAATAAATGGAGGAATCCCATAAACTAATTAGTTTGTTGGGTGAATAATAATGTGTATATATACTAATGTTGGGTGATGTTACAAACCCTAGAAATTGAGTTGGATGAGTTTTAGAATGAATTTTTGGAGTTGGAGATGATGAACTTTCAAAACTGTAGGGACCGGACCAGTTCATTTTTTGGGGATTACTGGACCGGTTCGTTTTTAGAATTATCAGACCGTTTTGTTTATGGGGGTACCAGATCAATTTGTTTTGTTTAGAACCGGATCAGTCCGGTATCGGCAAAAAATCAGAAAGGTTTTTCTTGGTCTAAAAAGGATTGGAGATAAATTTGTTTTGGAGATAGATATTAAGGGATCCTAAAATAGAGTGACGGAACCTCTAAAAGAGTCGATGGGGGGATGTATAAGTCTCGAGCTAGTGGGAAAGATCCGGGGTTCTAATTAAGGTATGTCTCAAACGAACGACATTCGAGGAATTATTCGATGGGTTCGTATATATATTTATGCCTGTAGAATATATATATATATATATATATATATATATATATATATATGGGTAGAATATATACATATGTCGAATATAAATTAGTATAAGTAATATCCTAAGGTGCGAATAGGATGATATAAGAATACTAGCTAGACATGAAACTCTACTATTCGGAAATAAGAAATGTGATAATCATATCACAAGGGAGTGAATACTTATGGGATTAAAATAAGTTGTGTGTATACTTATTGATTTATATAAATTGGTATATTTGGATTATATATAGGCTAATGCCATAAGAGATAGACACGGATAACCGGATATGATATATATATATATATATATATATATATATATATATATATATATATATATATATATATATATATATATATATATATATATATATATATAAAATAAAGGAGGAGGGACTTTTTGTCCTCTCCAACTGACGGCTGAGATCAAAACTTGATAAGTTTGGTCTTTATCAACTCACGGATGAGATTAAATATTGAGAATTTGATCTTATAACACGTGGACGGCTCAGATTTAATATGGGAGTGCAAATGGAGGATGATTACTTAATACAAACGGTACCATCACAGGGCTCAAGAAACAGGATTGCAGGTACAAAGAGCACAAGATTCATCAGTATGCGTGGCTCGAGAAACATGATTCATCACTTTAATTTGAATTTTTTCATACTTTCTCTTTCTCTCCTCTCACATCCGTTCAGAAAGTCACATTCTCTTTCTCACTGTTGGTCTCTCTCTCACTGATTTTTAGGTGGGACGGTGTAAGGTCGGAGCTTTGTAAACCCCAGCCATTTTTATAAGTTACTAATGAAAACATCTTCTTTTCTTTCATTCCTTTAGGTGTTGGATTCTTCAAAATTTTTTGCTGATATTGTTGTTGAGAAAGAGTAAGTTACTATCATCATTATATCTGCAATACTATCTTCATAGCATGTACAACATCTATAATCCGGGCTCTATTAACTTTCAAACCCTCACAGAAAAAATAAAACCCATAACTCTAACGCTTGTCGTCGTCGTCATTAACGCTTACTGTCGTGGCTTTTAGCTGCATATGTTATGTTGAAATCTACGTAAAGTGGGAAATCTGATTTCTATTTTGAACCCAGATCTGATTTCTTTAAGAACGCAAATCTGTTCTTAAACCCAGATCTGATTTATTTACCAAGATTTGATTTTCTTACCAAGACCCATATCTGATTTTCTTACCAAGACCCACCTACTCATTTTTCTTCTCTCAAATCTGTTCAAAACGCACCCATATCTGACTTATTTCTATGTTTTTAAGAAATGGGTGAGTTTCCCCATCATAATCTGTGCCATATATGTCGATTTGTTTAATTTACCTAACATTATCTACACTTGTTTGTTAATTATTCAAGTTTCTAGGGGTTCTCAAGATGTTGGAGTGATTGGTCCTCATTAAAACTTCCTCACATTTTTCATTTTTATGAAAAATAAGGTAATACATCACATTCTATACGTGGTGTAGGCTAAACATGTTTGTAAAGCAATTTTTTTTTTGCGAGAGGCTTGAAAAAAATGACAAACCCTCTTCTATTTCGGTCCTCAATCTCCCTATTTTTAAAGAGGAAGAGGAAGACCTTTTGTTTGATGTTCAAAGCTCCAACTTTGACTACTCTCAAGTTTTAGGCAGTTTCAACTCTCTAGATTCTGCGATCCCTTGCCAAGATTTGTTCAAACAAACTAACCACCGAGATGATTCGTCAGATGAAGATTGGTAAATCATCACTCTACTCTCCCCTACCTTTTTTCCTTATTTTATATTCAAATTATCCATATTGAATAGCATCAACCAAACATGTTATTTACTACCAACTAATGTTTCCAAATTTGCCCCCAGACCGTCTCCCACTCTATTTAGCCAACTGTCTTCTTCTTTTCTTTGCTTTTAAATTTTTAAACCTTTCAAATCTGGGATTGAATGTTTATCATCAAGCACATTCACAATTTTATTGTTGATATGAACTTCTTAAAGTTTATATTTTTATAATTATGAACTGGTTTTTATCTATGCTTAAAACATGCTCTTTTTTTTGTTTTTCCTGTACGAAGTATGTTTTGTTTTTCTGTCATTTATGAAAGACCTGTTTGTCATTTTTTCTGTCATTCAATATGTAGGATTCACTATTTGACGAACTTGGTTTATATTTGAGCGTGTTTTTTTGTGTTCATGTTTTGATACCTTCATTTGTTTAGATAAAGTATGTCTAGGATGTTCAGCAAAGTGTTTGGATAAGTATGTGTAAAATGTGTATGTTCAGCTAAGCTAATTAGAATCAAGGTAGGATTTGTGTAACTTGATTCAAGTAGTGAATAGCTTTGAGTAGTTTGAAAAGGTTATGATGGTGTTTCACCGTTCATTTAATTTTTAGTTTAAACTTCATGTGACCTTTGTGTATTTTAGAGAATATGTTTCTCCCATTTTAGTTAAAATAGGAGCTTAATTTGTTTGTTTAAACATGTGAGTTTGGCTGCCCTGAAAGTACTCCTTACCATCTAATAAATTTGCAAGTTTTGATATTCTAGAATATTGTAAGGTTTTGCACCCTATTTTGGAGCATTTGGCATCTCTTAGTTTTGTCAATTTTTGATTTGAGATTTTTAGTTTGTTTCTTTTCTCTCCTCTTTACAAGAAAAATTATTAATTTTTAGTTTCGAGAAGCATTTTTGTTATTATTGTGGAGGGCCTTATGGGCAGGGTCGGAAGGGTACATTAGCCTCCATTAAAGTAGTGGGGGATTAATTGCGTGGAGGGTACCGTAGCGGCCAGTAAAGTAGGTGGAGGGTCTGTTTATTTTGAAAATGCTATTACGAGGTATATTTGGCAGCTTTATTCAAACAAGTGACATCGAGAAGCCGTCTTCTTTGCTGGGCTATGAAAACTTTTACAGCCGTAAGTCCTATGAGAAGGATGTCTGCAACACACTAAATAGGCATGGAAAGTAAACAAATGATTTGACAAAAAGAAAAACTGCCTCAAACTAAGACATTAAGTATGCAAATGTTTCAATTGTCAGGTGTACTGTTTATTTAAATGGATTGGAGCTATTTCCATGTTTAGATACCTTCATTTGTTTCAATTCTTTTGTAATTTGGATCTCAAGAAAAAAATAAAAAAAACATAACAGAACAAATGGTGTTAACTTATATTTTGTCCCATTAATTTTAGTTTGTACTTATTTTTCTATTGCTGTTAAAATTAGTAAAATACAACACATGATATGATTGACCCAAATAAACTCTTCCCGGACTTATCTTTAACTTGGACATGACCCGATTAAAACATGACACGATACAAAGTCATTATTTATACGTCACACAACCAAGACCCAAATTTTACAATTTTCAATTTTGGTGTCGTGTTAGGAAAAAATGATTTCGTGACATGTGTTTTAATTGGGTTGTGTTAGTGTTTAGGTATAAAAAAACAAAGTAGTTCTCCCACTTTCACATGACAATATGCATCCGTACATGTCAACATTACGAATTTCTCAACACGTTTTAGGGGTTTTGAAAGCTGAAAAATTAGTTTGAAATATACAATTACAAGGTTATTGATGAAAAAGTTGACTGCATTTAACAACACCTAAATAAAATGAGTAATGTCGATTCAATTTTAATTTATATTTTCATTTTTTTTATACTAATTTTTGTAATCATTAAGGAAAAGTTGTAAGAACGACTAACCGTGTTGCCCTTAGTGTGATGCACGAGTTTTTTCTATTGATTTATATTGTTGGGGTAATTAAGAGATGCCAAAGACATGTTGCACTGAATAAATTTAAGATACAAAATATCACGGGAATAAAAATATCATTGTGCGATCGACACGTGTATAAAAGATCGCGGGAACAAATTTATTGTCGTGCCATCGGCACGGGTACACCCTAGTATATATATATATGATGTGATTTTAAATATATCTGTGTGTGATTGATATATTTATGTGAAACATACCCTTCTAGTGCTATCATGAGAAGTTGCGTGATGTGGGTGAGGCCTTTGCTTGAGGAGCAATAGCATATAGTCCCCAGGTCATAGTCATATATTATTTATATTGTGTGATTTTATTCCGGGTGAGAAGTCTTGGGTATGATTCGTTCTCACTTTCATATGAGGAGCTATGACTGCTTTCCATACGTTGTGATTTGATTTTTACCAAGTCGGTGTGAAAGTCGGACCGCTAGTACCCGGGATGATTTGTGAATATGCCCTGAAAGATGATATCACTGAGAGACTGCATCCATTGAGTTATAGCTCTAAGGGATAGCTGTTATACTTATATAGTGTGTGATATATAAGTATGGATATACTTGATGTGCAGAGTATATTATGTAAACATATATGAGATGTGAAAACTCACACACACACATACATATATATATATATATATATATATATGGACAAAGATAAAGAATGTGAGTTAATTTCTAATATCCGGGAGTGTAAAATTCGGAATATAAAATGTAATATACGTATATAATGATGAGAATATTATATAAGAGATGATAACACTAAAATGTGAATAGTGTAAGTAACTAGTGAAAGTTATTCATAAGGTAAGGGTAAATTAAGTAAGAGATTATATGCATAAGCTCGGGCGATAGCTTAGAATATTTATATTAAGTGGGGTATGAAATGGCGTATGGTGGCTCGGATGTTTTCTGAGGTATTAGTTAGGCGGGGTAGCTTAACTAGGGTCATTAAAATACATGCATTGGGTGCGCACTGTTAGATGAGAGGTGAGGGGTATCTCATGTGAGTGCGACACCAGATTAAATATGGAGAATAACATACTTAAGTATTAAAGTAAGTTAAGCATTTGCTAAAATATTTTCAAAATTCTGGATCTGACCCGTATTTATTTTTCTTTTTCTTTCCTTTTTTATGCATTTTAGGTGTCCAGAAATAGGGACGCTTGGATGATTATTCTTTCGAGTCAGACGTGCTGCTGCAGCTGTGGATGTTGGGAGGAAATTGATTTAGACGCTTCTATCCTTTGTAATACCCCTTACTTTTGAGTGATTATTTTATATTAAATTTCCTGGTAGGTTAATTTTATAAAATTAAGGAAATTGAAGTGAATATTATTTTAAGTCATTTGAGAGATAATATTTATCGAGTTTTTCATATTTACTGTAATGGGAATATAAATAGCATCGTATTATTTTTATTGCGTCGGTGTACTTTAAGCGACGGTTATGACTTATATTCTAATTGGATCACAATTAATGAATTAATATGACGTTCGAACATGAAATATTATACGATATCTTGGATGCCAATTTAGAGGGTACGGTTAGTCCGAAAGTGGTTGAGATAGTCGAAATAAGTACCAAGTTGTATTTTTGGGTTTCGGGTATTTTTGAGTGGTTATAACTTAATTATGGTGTTACGGGTCATTTTTATTGTGTAGTAGCATTTAATGTTAGACTTAATGTTTTTGAGGAATTTTGGCATACTTAGTCTTGCAAGATCATTTTATCTCTCATTTGTATTTCTAAACCTAGAGAGAGTTAGAAATAGAGATAGACAGAGATCTTGGGAGAAAGAGAAGAGAAAAGAGAGAAGAGAGAATAGAGAATTGGATATTTGGAGCTTGGAATCGTCGCTAACGGAAGAGAATTCAAGACTAAAACCTTGAGGCAGGTTTCTGATTTGCATATGTATGATTGAGTGTGAATAATTTGTATATATAGTTGTATTCTTGAGATTTGACCATTAATGGGTTTTGAGGATTTTGGTGTTTAAACCCTTAAACTTTTATTTAAATTTGATTTGAGTTGAAGATATTAATTAGTTATTATATAGGAATGATTTGGTTAAATTATTAGTTGATGATGTTGAGATTAGATGGAAGAAATATATTTGGGGGATTTATGGTTGATATTAACCTGTAGCCATAATTGGGCTCTTCGACCAAGGCGAATCGATTCGCCCTCCTCAGCGAATCAATTCGCTAATAATGGTGGCTACAGGTCTGAGGAATCGAATTGATTCGGGTTAAGGTCGAATCAAATCAGGCTGAGACAGAAGGTTGGTTTTTCTCAACCGAATCAATTCGCTTTTTGGGCGAATCGATTCTCTATCAGGGGCGAATCGATTCGGCCCTAGGCTAATAAATTGGAAAACCCTATTGTTTTAGTATAATTTTTTATCTTGGTTTCTAGTCCTTTTCTTTTAGGTTTAGGTCTTAATAACCTTCTCTTATGAAGTAATAAGATTATTACGGGTCTACATTAGGGGGATTAATACCCTAGATTAATATGGGGGTAATTGGGGGCTTATTTCGGGGGTTATTCAATAGAAGTTAGTGCCATTTTCATCTAGAAAGATAGCCTAGGACTCAGGGAAAGTCGAATAGTATTGTTTTAAACTCTTGCAGACTAGTATAAGGAAAATTACCCTTGGTAGCCTATAGTATTGTTTTGAACTCTTGCAGATTAGTATAAGGATAATTATACTTTGTAGCCTATGTTGTTAAAAACATATGACTTGGTGAATAAGGAACATACATTTTAAATTGTCTTATACTGGTTACGCATGGTTAGTTTTGTGAATTTGAAAAGTGGATGTTTTAAATTGGCATCTTTTGTGAATCACGACATGCTTATACATACCTCTCTAAATGCTATCATAAGGTAAGTTACACGCATGAGGTGATGTCCTTTGGCTAGTGAATGCAGGGAGAATATGGTCCTCAGCCATAGGACAAGCGGTTACATTGTGTTATTTTTTTATTCGAAGTGAGGTAATTATGGGTATTGTTATGACTCACTATTGAAGCTATTTGGTCACTTCCCACACGACGCGATTTGGGTGCCCAGGTGGTCTTAGTTATAGGCCCCAGTAGATGATAGCATTTAACAGCGCATCCAGTGGGGTGACTCCCGAAAGGATGGTTTTAGAATCGTTGTATTATGACTATAACTATTCTCACGAAAGTGTCATTTTATAAATGGCTAAAGCATTTTATAAATCAACTTTGTGGCATAAGTTTCCCATATGGTAAATTGGCTTGTGAAGAAATATTTTATGAAATTGTAAGTTAAGCATGATTAATGGAATTTAGCTATTTCTCTTAATTAAATAGGTAGTTTAATTTATAATGATCTAGTGGGACGCTAGGATGTGCATTAAGGTGGGAGGTGAGGACGATTCTTATATTGAAGAGCGAATCCAATCGGTTTATGATGTAGCACTCATAATTGTTATGCAATTTTATTCACACGTATATCATATCAAACCGGGCCCTGACCCGTTTATATTTCTCTTTCTTGTGTGGTTCTTATTTATGCCCAGGTGCTCCACCGCAAGGGCGCCCGATATGATCCTCCATTCCTAGAGTCAAGGAGCTACAACATTTTTACGGATGTTGTAGGATTTTTGTTATAGATGCATCAATCTTTTGTACACTCTAGTTGTGATTAGATTGAACATTCGAGCGTGTTGCCCAAGATTTGTACTTGCTAATATACTGTGATATTTATTTGTAATGCTTAGTATCAGAGCATAAGGTTCTAGTGTCCTTAGAAATCTGTGCGGACGTACTACGCTTTTAGCGTTGCCTTTGATTTGACATAGAGCTTTAGGATTAGAATTGTTGATTCCTCTTGTGAGATTTTGTTCTCCTGCCATAATGCAAGATTTTTGTAAATCGTTTGCACGCTCGTTCGAGATTCGTGTGCTGATTGATGAAGGGCGACCAGGGAAGGAAGTTATGAGGGTAGCAGAAGGCGGGGCTTAGTTATAACTGTAAGTTAAAGTCGAGGATGAGGATCGCAGTGGAGGTCACTCCCTTCGTGGCATTTTCATGGATTGCTACAACGACTACTAAAGTACAGCTCTATTTACCCAAGTACTGCTATAGTAGAGAGTGGTGCTAAACTTGAATTACCTAGTGAAGTTAAATTGGGTAAAAGTTTGAAAGGTCCTTGAAAAGGACCATACATTGAAGTTAAGTCATACGGAGGAAGTTTATCTTCGTTTAGTGGAAGTATAGGGCTCAGAAGATTTTTCTTAGAGAGGGGTATAAGAATGACCAGATGTGAAAATTTGAGGAAAATTTTTCACCCATTGGAGTAATGTCAAAACGGTGGGAACGGTAGTCACCATATTTGGTGGAGTAGGATGTTTTGCTCGTAGAGAAATATTATGGAAGGTTTTAACAGAGAGTTCCTTTGATTTATCAGAAATGAAGAGAACAAAGCTTCTCAAGTATTCACATGAGGATCGGTTAGAGGCCGACAGTGAATAAAGAGTTATATGGTTAAGGAAACCTGGCACCGAAGTAAGGTAGTAACAATGAAGAAAGAGTCCTTCAGTGGAATGATAGGCTCACTAGTAAGTGTTTCTAACACTTATGGAGAAGTCGTGTTTGTGAAACCCCATTGGTGGACATCCACTCGGGGAATTCATTGAAATAAGGTAGTTGAGTCCGGTAACATGTTCTCTTTTGTTGGGGAAGTTAAGGCAACTACGAGGGTGATTGTCAGGATCGAGGCTATAGAGTCTGAGATTCTGAAAACTTTAACATGGTTTGGGTGGCCAAAGATGGGGAATGATTGTGATGTGGAACGTAGAACCACGTGCTTTAATCCTGCTCGGTAGGAGTTAAAGGACAAGAATAGGTTGCCTAGATGGGGCATTGATTAAAGTAGTTTTTGGTTCTGATAGGATAAGGGTACTGTATCTAGGAACTATTTGGAGAAACCATGGTAATTGGCAAGAATGTTGTTGTGAGTTCCACCTTGGATGAGGGAGGTGTATTCTATGTGGTAGGATAGAGTCACAGTATTTTATTAACCATAGATTCAGGTGTGTAATTCGAGCTTTGTGGCATTATCGATATTATTATAGAGGATATATCTATATGTTTTTCACGGTAACGAAGTTTTATTTTCCTTCATTCGCTATAAAAGCGGGTGGTTATATTTTAAATTATATCTGGTTTGTACTACTCATTTTGTGTGTGTTATATGAGTATAAAATATTTTGATTGATCAGAGCAATATCAAGCTAATGATTGCAATGCTATCGTATCTTCGGTTCCATGGTTGAACTAGTTGTTCTTCTATATCTCACTTGGATACGGGTTGAAACCTTATAGATATGGTATAAGGTATGCAGGACTTATTATTCAATATGTTTTATGCTGACATATCTCCACGATCGATAAAGTTTTGTAGTAGTGTATCGGAGGGTTTCCTTGTTTGGATTTTGCTTGCGAGACACTCCACGCATAAACCTTAACGACGTTGGAAGTTGAGAGATGTTACTTTATGATAGGATGTTGCTTTTGGTGAAATTAGCCGAGAGTCACGTGATTGATTAAGGGATTATAAATAGAAAATGTGCGGTGCAAAAGCACTGGAAATGTTTCTCTCACCACAAATATGTGGGCGAGGCAAGGTAAAAGAATTCGGGTTGAGGCTTATAGCCAAGGATTGAATAGAAGGTAAATTTAAAGGAAATATATTTTGATTTGGGGGTTCGTAACAGTTTACCGAAAATAGGCACCCCGATTAGTTAGACTTTCCATTTCATCGAAACAGAAGGACATAGAGGTAGAAGCTCGTTAGTAGGGTTGCGAGATAGGATTTTTAGCTGTCCCGATTGTGTGCCTTAGGTCATTATATCTTGATGACCTACAATGCGAGGTAGTAGTGTAACGGGAGTGTTCCTTATTTGGATTTTTCTTTGTGAGACGTCCCATGCATGAAACCGAGCAAATGTCAAAAATTGAGAAAGTTCTTGGGAAGTAGGGATATAGTTAGTATGTTACTCATTTTACATGTGTGGGAAACACATCGACCTTAGGGTTATTAGTAAGTAAGGCCAGTGGGGCATGTGGCGCTATTTTAGGAAGGTTGTAGTGAGTTAAACAGGAGAAGATTGGAGGTTTAACTTTAAGAAGGATTGGGTTTCTAGGAATAAGAAGTATGGAATCTTGAGTAGCTCAGGACACCAGGCCGAAAAGAATGTGAGGCCCATCTTTAGAGAGAGTGTTATGTCTGTGACCTATCTTTCGATGAACAGAAGGACAAGTTGACTTGTACTCTTGTACTCATGTTGCTAAAATCAGGAGTGGACTATTTGGTCTCTATGGACGCTTCTCTACAAGGATTGGGAGGTGTGTTACTACAGGAACATGGGGCCATTGCGTATGAGTCTCGCCAGTTTAAGCCCCGTGAGAATAATTATCCCATGCATGACTTAGATCTCGCCGTGGTATTGTTTGCCTTAAAGATATGGAGGAACTACCTCCTGGGTGAGAAATTCAGTCTTTTTATGGACCACAAGTCGTTACAATATTTGTTCTCACAGAAAGATCTAAGTAGGCGACAACGTCGGTGGTTGGAGTTCGTAAAGGACTATCAATTCGATATTCATTATCACCCAGGAAAGGCAAATGTGGTAGCGGATGTGGTGAGTCAAAAAAATCGTGTGGGAACTATAACACCCCGTATTTTTGACGATTTAAATAATTATGTGATTAATTATTATTATGGGAATAAATATGTGATTAATTATTGTTGTTGGATTAATTAAATTAAAATGTGAGAAATTAATTTGTTATTAATTTGGATTTAAAATAATTATTAACTAGCATGCCAAGGGTTAATAATTATTGTTTTGAACTTTTAAATATTACTGTGTGATATTTAATATGCAATTATGATATTTGATAAATTGTCGGACGTGAGAAATACGGCAGTTTGGTAATTTAAGTCTGACACGCGTGTGAGTCGTGTCGGGACTAATTGAATGGAATAAAAAGATAATTTATTTTATTAACTCATATGTTCATTTCAAGTGTGTCATTGATTCCAGAATGGTCGAGATAGTCAAAATAGTATACCCGGGTGTTTAGTTTGGGTCGCGAGGCGATTTTAGGCTTAACTGACACCCCGAGAGGGCATTTTGGTAAATTGTATTTTTGGGCCAAATTAATGGACGAAAATTGGGATTAAATATATCAGTTAAGGAAAGGTCATTAGGGTTAATAGGTTACATAAATCAAGAACGGCCATGGAGGGTGTGAGGGAGAACCAATTTCCAAGAGAGAAGGCTCATTTGGCATCACCTTGCACAACCGTGACCACCAACGCGTAGATCGTGAAGAGAGGAAAGCGTATATAACAACATCACCAACGAATCAGACCGTCATATTCGAGGCAAGTGTTTATTACTTGCTTTCTTTTAGAAATAACCATGCTCATGTTAGTCTAGGTGGAATTAATTATGATTTATATGTTGATTGCGTGAAGATTAGAGATTTAAATTATGATTAAGGATTGTTTTAATTAGTGGTTGGAATTAATTCATGAATGTAGAGGAATAATCATGGAATTGGATTATATATTAATGAACGAATCTGGGTTGATTAGGTTCTTGAATTGGAATTTGGAAAACTAGGGTTCATGTGAATTAATTTGGGGATTTATGTAATTATGATGATTAATGACGAACTAAGGATCCTATGATGATAGAAATGATCTATAACCTGTTAGGGGTTGATGGGTATTGATGATGAGTTTTTGGGAATTGAATATTAGAGGTTTTTAGGTTCAAAAATGGTGAAAAACCTTGAAGTTTGGGGAAGAAGACGAACATTGCAATCTCGCGCGATCTCAAGCGAAGTAGTTCAAACGAGATGGGGATCTCGTGCGAAGTGGTTCAAACGAGATGGAGATCTCGCGGGAAGTCGTTTGACCGAGATGGCATCTCGTGCGAAGCCACTCGAACGACACGTGCAAGTCGTTCAAACGACAACCCTTCTGGTTCGAGCGACAGAGGGAATTTTGGGGATTTTTCTCAAAGTCTAGTTTTAAACTTATCGGTTTATTGGAGTGAGAGGAACTGCCAATTGGTAAATTTAAATAAGATGGAATTTCAGGAAAGTATGTGAGAATAAATACTTTAATTATTTCGATATAAAGAGAATGTACCTTGGAGATTACGAGAGAGATAGTAATCTAAATATTTATACTATAAGTAATGAGGTTAAAATACGTATGAAGAGTATATATATAGGTTGGAGAACTACCTATAATTTATAATAGGATGTGTGTATGCCTATTATGTGATATTATTTTTAAGAGCACTAATGGGTGATAACCCGAGGGTGCAAGAACCTTATAGTTAAGAGCACTAATGAGTGATAACTCGGGGGTGCAGAAACTCTATTATTAAGTGTACTAATGGGTGATAACCCGGAGGTACAAATATGATTATTGTTAGACGCACTAATGGCTGATAACCCGGGGGTGCTGAATGATTATTGATAGGTGCATTAATGGGTGCTAACCCGGGGATGCAATATTCTATTGTTAGGCTCACTAATGGGTGATAACCCGGGGGTGCTGAATTATTATTGATAGGTGCATTAATGGGTGCTAACCCGGGGATGCATGATTCTCTGGATATGCTCACTAATGGGACTTAGTTGGGGGTGCAGGACTAGTATATATATATATATATATATATATATATATATATATATATATATATATATATATATATATATATATATATATATATATATATATATATATGTATAGGGATGATGTGACTATATATATATATATATATATATGGACTTGTGAATATTCCTACTGTGTGAAATTAGTTGATTTGGTAATAATAATAATTATTACATTGTACCATGCGGTCTTAGCCTAAGGTTGCATGATTAGTGTATATATATAGGGATGATGAGACTATATATATGTATGAGTGTACTTGGATAACTTTCTACTTTGTGAGACTTGTAGATAAAATGAAAATGAGAACTAAAATGATCTTAGTGAATAAAAGATTAACCATTCAAACGACGAATAATGAAATTTAGTATGTGAGATAAACTATCTGAAAAGCGTATTGTATGGGTGATACGGGAATACTACTAGTGAGCACAGTTAGTATTAGTATGTTTTCTGACTAATTAGACTGGGTGGTATAACTAGGGGAGATTATATGTACGTTAGGCATGCACAATAGACGAGAGGTGAGAAAGTCATGTGAGAGTTCGATAACTAACATGCGTATAGTTCTTGTTTTAAGAACCAGTTTTAAATACTTGCTAAAATATTTTTACACATCGGGCTCTGACCCGTTTCTTGTATCTCTTCTCTCTTTTGCTATATATATGTATTATATCAGGTGCTCAGCCACAGGAGTATCAGATTTAGAGATTTGGATTGCTTAACGTGCTGCAGCTGTTGTGGAAGCTGTAGGTCCTTGCAGTAGACGCATCTATCCTTTCCATTCAGTTTTATCTAGACTTCTTGTTTAGGTCATATGTCACCCATTTCTATCTCTTCCATCAGATATTTTGTATTCAGTTTATTGTATGGTTTGGAGTTTTGAACTGAGAGTTTTACTCAGTATTATTTATTGCAGTACTTGATTCATGTTCAGTATTTATTTTCATTCCTATGTGTGGTGAATGGTCTATATTTTAAGATGGAAAGAAATGGATTTACTTGGTTTTATTAAAATTCGAAATGTTTTGACTCCTAGCTTAATTTTATATTAGGAGATTAATATGTTAAAAAGTTTTTCAACAGTGATGCTGAGAATGAACCAACTGAATATCCTATTTTTAATTGGTAAGAGGACTGATCACCCTATATTTAATTGGGCGGGGTGTCACAAGTGGTATCAGAGCATCAGGTTCTAGTGTCCTTAGGATCTGTGTGGCTTATTACGTTTCAGCGTATCGTTCTTTGATGTAGAGCCTTATGATAGGATTGTTGTGTCCCTTTACGTATGCGACTTACGTTCTCCTGCTACGAATTATAATGGATACGACTCATTATACGAAATTCAATATGATTCGAACACCGAACATTTTAGGATGACCAGCGAGGGCCGTAAGAAGAACTGCGGGAGGAGAAGCTCAACGGAAGACATAGAGCAATCGGGTAAGAGTCATTGGGACAAAAATCACAATGAGAATTACGTAAGTAAGGGATAGTAAAGAATTATTACTCGGGAACTGTGGGTTCCCAGGACACACTTATAGATAACAGTGGAATGATTTCAGGACCACCTAGCATAATCGATAAAAAGGGGAAATCAGAGGGACTCTTTTGAAAATCCATCGGTGAAGATGCAGAAAAGAAAATGAGAAAGTTTAACAGACCAGCGGAGGTAGAAAATACGATGGCAATTGTGTAAAGTGGGGCTTGACGGCACTCATAATTAAATTGGAGTTAAAAGTTATAGCTCTTAGGAGGATCGTTTAGTGATAAGAGGCAATCACCATGTATGAAGAGGTGTGTTTGAAATTTATAGAGAAATTGGCTACGAGTTGACCGTGAGGTCTTCCATTCGATGTGGTAACAAAATGCGAGTGAAATTTTGATGTTAAAATGATGGGTAAGATAGAAACCGATCATGAGAGAGAGGTTGAATTGCATAATGAACTTCGTACCTGGCAGAGGGGTATAAATTATCTAAAGGGTTTATAGTTGATAAAGAACCCGTGAGAAAAATACCAGTATGGATGAGAAATCCAGCTAAGATGACTAATGTTGATGTCATCAAAGTTAAACAGTTGCTAGTGATTGCATTCCTTCCAAGAGAAGGGAGTAAAGAGGGTTAACGAACCTGCTGAAGAGCAGAATCTGAATTCAACGGTGTTAGTGAAACACCACATGGGAGTATAACCGATAGGGAACTCGGTTAGATGATTTTAAGTGATTAACTTCAAGAGGACGATGAAGTCAATTAGGCTATAGAGGCCAACCATAGTTCTGAATAGCTGGCGTAGCCAAAGCGACAATGGAAGAATAATAGTGAGTTGAGACTATCGGTCCGAGAGAAGGACAATCCTAAAATGGTCAGTGGGACCAGTGATGGGAAATAGTTCGTGAAGTTTTCCTTATGTGAAGGAAGTAGAACTATAAGTGTTGAATGTGTCCACAATTGAGAAGTGATACCGAAGAGATTAGAAATCGTAAACCGTGCCAGTTAGGCATAACGACTGGAGGAGCGAGACTTCCAGCGAAAGAATTTGGGGTCAAGGGAATTTGCCCCAGGAAATTTATAACTCGAGAGTGATGGGTTCAAGATGGACCAGTAGAGTCCTCGTTAATAACAGCATAGAGTATGTCAGGGTCTACGGGGCCCGGGATGTAAACGGGAGTTTTATAAAGCTATAATTGAGGCATGGAGAGTTTGGGCCAACGTTTTAATAACGGGCGCGAAATCCACAAGAAGGAATAAATTTTCCATGGTGAGAGGGGATAACCATAGGGTGAAATCTTATGATGTATGACGATTGCAGATGTTCATGGGTCGTGATGGCAGCCACGTGCTCAGACCCTGTGATTTGGCGAGACTGGTGAGGTTTTGCTTCTTCCTTATGACTAAGGGATAGATTCAAGTGACATGGGTGTGCCACAACTTTTATGTAAATTGAAAACCCTAAACTTCGCGTGCGGGTCGAGTTTAGTGGGAACGTTAGTTTTAATAGTCTTGTTACAAACTTATTTCTCGTTGTTAGAAGGGCATTTTGATGATTGCCCGTGCATAAATCGGGTGGGCCCTAAGAATATGTTTTGTTGTTATAATTTACTACTACATTGAGTCAGCTTTAATAGAGTTTATAATGGTAATGTGTAGTGACTAATTACCGTATGGTTAAACGATTGTAGAAATGTAGTGATATGACTATCGTGCCTGATACTCCGGGAGGAGTGATCTTAGTTTTGATCGGCGCCACCTGAAATAGGGTTGGGCCCAGATATGAGTGTATATATGAAACTTTCATGGTAATATAAACGTCAGCGAGTATAGTGTCTAATTATATGTGATTTTCAAGCATAGGAATTTATTTTTCTGTTAAGACTTAGAATACATTGTGTTCTTATCGAGCGGAAAAAAATAGTTCGTTATATATTTATAGTGCAAAGTACTTGGGATAGTGAGGGCGCCATGCTTCATGTTACAT
Organism: Sambucus nigra; assembly: GCA_949130495.1. Lineage (NCBI taxonomy): Eukaryota > Viridiplantae > Streptophyta > Magnoliopsida > Dipsacales > Adoxaceae > Sambucus > Sambucus nigra. The sequence goes on along the minus strand of OX422215.1, from coordinate 313,672,158 downwards.
TTTTAGAGACATGAGAGTAGACGAGTAAAATTTTATATCACAATATGTAGATTGTGGGAAAGTACATAGTAGGTACTGAAGGCCTTACGGACCTCAACAACCGACTAGGTTAGATAGTAGTGTATCGGGGGGGTTCCTTATTTGGATTTCGCTTTATGAGACATCCCACGCATGAAACTAGCGAACGTCGGGAGTTGGAGAGAAGTTTGGCCGATAGTACATAAGTTTTGTATGTTGGTTATTGTACCTATAGGAGGATATAATTGAGAGTTAATAATTTGTTTATGACTTAAGGACAATAGAGTCGCCTAGTCTCAGTATCATTCTGAATAGAGCAATGATACCATTGAAGGATTGATTAAGTTATGGTTAGTGGGGCGGTTGAGTTTACCCCTACCACATCAGCATACCGAGTGTTCAAGAATTGAGGTAAGAAATTTTAATGTCTTTTGTATAATGATGCGTGAGGTATAGGGTGTATGGGCGCCCTAAGGGATTGAATCAGGTAATGGATTGTGATTAGCATGTGAATTCGATAACATGTAGTCGTGTAAGCCGGAGCTTATTCACGACGTTTTGTCAGAGACTTACGTTTCTAGATAAATTGAAATTTATTCAAGAAAGAAAAGATGTGTCAGAATACAAACAACAGTGGTGATGGGTTTAATGTAGAGTAACCTTCAAAGTTAGTCTGCAGTGGGTCAGCTAACTGTTAGAAAAATAGTGACGATTCGAAACCAATAGGGATTCCTTCCACTAGAGAATGGAAGAGTATCCCCAAGGATCTTCTCATGTATCTGGGATGGTAAGATTATAGGTACTAAAATGCGATTGAGTACGTCCTAATACCCACAGAGCGATGGGCAAGACAAGCGGTCTAATCGAATGCGGGAGAGAAAATTTTATGTGAACCCTGAGATCTTAGGGGAGGACGAGAGTAGTACCTTCCACTAGTGGAGTTTGTGTCCAAATAACTCCTATAAGTTCACGTTCGGGCAGAGTGCCAGTGGAAGTATAGCATGATAAACCTAGTTGTTGTCCTACTAAATAGTTAAAGGTGAGGGACCAGTTATGATTACAAATATCGGAGAAGAATCGATACTATCGTATATATTGTGTGTGAAATATATATTGCACCACCAATTTACTTGTATGAACGACACGAGACGAAGTCGTATGTATATGAAAAGAGGATAAATCTACTAAGATGCTAATAGTAGAAGACTAGATAGTGAATATCTAAAATAATGTTGAAGTAGTGAATCTTAAGAAGAAAGGCTTGGGCAAGAGCCTATACGACAGGGTAACTTGGATTTTAAAGCAAACACATGTGAAGTGTTCATTATTAAGGGTATTTGACAGCGTACTATATGGGTGGTACGGAGTAGATTACTTGTGAGCGTCGGGATGCGATGCGCAATATTTTTACAGCGTTGTCTGTACCTGGTATGCTTTTTTCGAATTTCGGGATGAAATTCCGTTGTGGGGGGGAGTATGTAACACCCCGCATTTTTGACGATTTAAATAATTATGTGATTAATTATTATTATGGGAATAAATATGTGATTAATTATTGTTGTTGGATTAATTAAATTAAAATGTGAGAAATTAATTTGTTATTAATCCAGATTTAAAATAATTATTAACAAGCGTGCCAAGGGTTAATACTTATTGTTGTGAACTGTTAAATATTACTGTGTGATATGTAATATGGAATAATGATATTTGATAAAATGTCGGAAGTGAGAAATACGGCAGTTTGGTAATTTAAGTCTGACACGCGTGTGAGTCGTGTCGGGACTAATTGAATGGAATAAAAAGAGAATTTATTTTTAGTAACTCGTATGGTCATTTCAAGTGCTCCATGTGTTCGGAAGGGTCAAGATAGTCAAAATAGTATACCCGGGTGTTTAGTTTGGGTCGCGGGGTGATTTTAGGCCTAACCGGCACCCCGAGAGGGCATTTTGGTAAATTGTATTTTTGGGCCAAATTAATGGACGAAAATTGGGATTCATTATATCAGTTAAGGAAAGGCCATTAGGGTTAATAGGTTACACAAATCAACAATGGACATGGAGGGTGTGAGGGAGAACCAATTTCCAAGAGAGAAGGCTCATTTGGCATCACCTTGCACAACCATGACCACCAACGCGTAGATCACGAAGAGAGGAACGCGTATATACCAACATCACCAACGGATCAGACCGTCATATTCGAGGCAAGTGTTTATTACTTTCTTTCATTTAGCAATAATCACGCTCATGTTAGTCTAGGTGGAATTAATCATGATTTATATGTTAATTAGGTGAAAATTGGAGATTTAAATTATGATTAAGGATTTGTTTAATTAGTGGTTGGAATTCATTCATGAATGTAGAGGATTAATCATGGAATTGGATTATATATTGATGAACAAATCTGGGTTGATTAGGTTCTTGAATTGGAATTTGGAAAACTAGGGTTCATGTGAATTAATTTGGGGATTTATGTAATTATGATGATTAATGACGAATTAAGGATCCTAGGATGATAGAAATGATCTATAACCTGTTAGGGGTTGATGGATATTGATGATGAGTTGTTGGGAATTGAATCTTAGAGGTTTTTAGGTTCAAAAATGGTGAAAAACCTTGAAGTTTGGGGAAGAAGACGAACAGTGCAATTTCGCGTGAAGTGGTTCAAACGAGATGGGGATCTCGCACGAAGTGGTTCAAATAAGATGGAGATATCGCGCGAAGTAGTTCGAGCGAGATGGCATCTCGCGCGAAGCCGCTCGAATGACACGTGGAAGTCGTTCAAACGACAACCCTTCTGGTTCGAGCGACAGAGGGAATTTTGGGGATTTTTCTCAAAGTCTAGTTTTGAACTTACCGGTTTATTGGAGTGAGAGGAACTGCCAATTGGTAAATTTAAATAAGATGGAATTTCAGGAAAGTATGTGAGAATAAATACTTTAATTATTTCAATATAAAGAGAACGTACCTTGGATATTACGAGAGAGATAGTAATCTAAATATTAATACTATACGTAAGTGATGAGGTTAAAATACGTATGAAGAGTATATATGTAGGTTGGAAAAATACCTATAATTTACAATAGGATGTGTGTATGCCTATTAGGTGATATTATTGTTAAGATCACTAATGGGTGATAACCCGAGGGTGCAAGAACCTTATAGTTAAGAGCACTAATGAGTGATAACTCGGGGGTGCAGAAACTCTATTATTAAGTGTACTAATGGGTGATAACCCGGGGGTACAAAGATGATTATTGTTAGGTGCACGAATGGGTGATAACCTGGGGGTGCTGAATGATTATTGATAGGTGCATTAATGGGTGCTAACCCGGGGATGCAATATTCTATTGTTAGGCTCACTAATGGGTGATAACCCGGGGGTGCTGAATTATTATTGATAGGTGCATTAATGGGTGCTAACCCGGGGATGCATGATTTTCTGGATATGCTCACTAATGGGACTTAGTCGGGGGTGCAGGATTAGTATATATATATATATATATATATATATATATAGGGATGATGTGACTATATATATATATGGACTTGTGAATATTGCTACTGTGTGAACTTAGTAGATTTGGTAATAATAATAATTATTACATTGTACCATGCGGTCTTAACCTAAGGGTGCAGGATTAGTGTATATATATAGGGATGATGAGACTATATATATGTATAAGTGTACTTGGATAACTTACTAGTTTGTGAGACTAGTAGATAAAATGAAAATGAGAAATAAAATGATCTTAGTGAATAAAAGATTAACCATTCAAACGGCGAATAATGAAATTTAGTATGTGAGATAAACTATCTGAATAGCGTATTGTATGGGAAATACGGGAATACTACTACTGAGCACAGTTAGTATTAGTATGGTTTCTGACTAGTTAGACTGGGAGGTATAACTAGGGGGAGATTATATGTACGTTAGGCGTGCACAATAGACGAGAGGTGAGAAAGTCATGTGAGAGTTTGATAAGTAACATGCGTATAAGACTTGTTTTAGGAACCAATTTTAAATACTTGCTAAAATATTTTTACACATCGGGCTCTGACCCGTTTCTTGTATCTCTTCTCTCTTTTTCTATATATATGTATTATATCAGGTGCTCAGCCACAGGAGTATCAGATTTAGAGATTTGGACTGCTTATTGTGCTGCAGCTGTTGTGGAAGCTGTAGGTCCTTGCAGTAGACGCATCTATCCTTTCCATTTAGTTTTATCTAGACTTCTTGTTTAGGTCATATGTCGCCCACTTCTAGTTCTTCCATCAGAGATTTTGTATTCAGTTTATTGTATGGCTTGGAGTTTTGAACTGAGAGTTTTACTCAGTATTATTTATTGCAGTACTTGATTCATGTTCAATATTTATTTACATTCCTATGTGTGGTGAATGGTTTATATTTTAAGATGGAAAGAAATGGATTTACTTGGTTTTATTAAAATTTGAAATGTTTTTACACCTAGCTTAATTTTAAATTAGGAGATTAATATGTTAAAAAGTTTTTCGATAGTGATGTTGAGAATGAACCAACTGAATATCCTGTTTTTAATTGGTAGATGACTGATCACCCTATATTTAATTGGGCGGGGTGTCACAGGAACTAGAAAAGTTGGGGAAGGCTAAATAGAAAGAGCTTAGCCTAGGGGATGCTATTGCAAGAGCATTTATGTCAATGTTGACCGTTACACTTGCTATTGTGATGAGAGTCGTGGAAGCGCAAGGAAGGGATAAAGACTACCAAGACTGGGTACGCCAGTTGTTGACTGAGGGAGTGGAGTCCTATTCTATTAGTTCTAAGGGTGGGTTACATTTCCACGAAAGAATTATAGTCCCAGACGAGGGAAACTAAGACATGTTGTCATGACAGAATCTCATGGTTCAGGATTTGCAGTACACCAAGGTGGGGACAAAATGTACCAAGATATGCACCGTCAGTATTGGTGGGCAGGTATAAAAAGGAACATTTATGGGCTTGTCTCCCAATGCGCCACATGTCAATTGGTAAGGGTGGACCACCAACGGCCGACTGGATTGTTGAAACCGTTAGATATACTGGTGTGGAAATGGGGACTGGTTTGAAGATGAGTACCTCCTACCACCTGTAAATGGATGGACAAAAGGCGAGAGCCAACTAAATGTTGGAGGACATTCTTTGGATGTCCGTACTTGACTTTAAAGGATGATGGGAGCAATACCTTCCATTGGTCGAATTTGCATACAACAATTTATACCAATTCACGATAAGTATGACGCCGTATGAGGCATTGTATGGCCGGCCGCGTAGATCACCTGCTTGTTGGTTAGAAGTAGGAAACAATAAGATCCTTGGACCTAAAATGATCCAAGATACCTCTTCGAAGATCGAGCTTATTCGAAATCGCATACGAATTGCATAAGATCGCCAGAAAATCTATGCCGACGCCAATCGGAGGCATGTGGAGTTGGAAGTGGGGGACCAAGTTTTAGTGCGGGTGTCACCAATGTAGAGCGTAATACGATTCGGGAAGAAAGGCAATCTTGCGCCACGTTATGTAGTCCCTTTCCCATTATTGCAAAGGTAGGCCCCATAGCGTATCAACTTACCTTGTCGGAACGCCTACAACAAATTCATGATGTGTTCCATTCATCTTTGAAGAAGTATAAGAGATGCTAAGGATCTCATTGGCATATTCCATCAGATGATATCGAGTTACAACCTGATATTTCATATGAGGAATAACCGGTTGTGATTCTAAACCACGGAGAGAGTAGATTAAGATCGAAAGTGGTACCCTTGGTTCGAGTCCAGTGTGGACACCACAATGCCAAGGAATTTACTTAGGAATGACAGGACGACATTCGGGAGAAGTAACCTGTAGTGTTTTTATAAGGTACGCCTAAAATTTTGAGGGAAAAATTCCCTTGTAAGAGGGGGATTATGTAATACCCCTTACTTTTGAGTGATTATTTTATATTAAATTTCCCGGTGGGTTAATTTTATAAAATAAATGAAATTAAAGTGAATATTATTCTAAGTGATTTGAGAGATAATATATATCAATTTTTGCATATTTATTGTTATGTGAATGTAAATAGCATCGTATTATTTTTATTACGTTATTGTGCTTTAAGCGACGGTTATGACTTATATTCCAATTGGATCATTATTAATGAATTAATATGAGTTGGAACATGAAATATTGTACGATATTCCGGATGCCAATTTAGAGGGTACGATTAGTTCGAAAGTGGTTGAGAAAAACAAAATAAGTACCAAGTTGTATTTTTGGGTTTCAAGTACTTTTGACCGGTTATAATTTAATTATGGTGTTACGCATCATTTTAATTGTGTAGTAGCATTTAATGTTAGACTTAATGTTTTTGAGGCATTTTGATGTCCTTAGTCTTGCAAGATCATTTTATCTCTCATTTGTATTTCTAAACCTAGAGAGAGTTAGAGAGAGAGAGAGAGAGAGAGAGAGAGAGAGAGAGAGAGAGAGAGAGAGCTTGGGAGAACGAGAAAAGAGAATTGGAGATTTAGAGCTTGGAATCATTGATACAGGAAGAGAATTTGAGAATACAACCTTGAGGCAAGTTTCTAACTTTCATATGTATAATTGAATGTGAATAATTTGTACATATAGTTGTGTTCTTGAGATTTAACCATTAATGGGTTTTGAGGATTTTGGTGTTTAAACCCTTAAACATTGATTTATGCGTAGGAATGATTTTGTTATATTATTAGTTGATGATGTTGAGATTAGATGGAAGAAATGGATTTGGGGGATTTAGGGTTTATATTAACCCGTAGCCATAACTGGGCTCTTCGACCAGGGCGAATTGATTCTCCTTCCTCCGCGAATCGATTCGCTAATAATGGTGGCTACTTGTCTGAGGAACTGAATCGATTCGGGTTAAGTCCGAATCTATTCGGGATGAGACAGAAGGTTGGTTTTTCTCAGCTGAATCGATTCGCTTTTAGGGCGAATCGATTCGGAAACCCTGCTGTTTTTGGATAGTTTTCTATCCTGGTTTCTAGTCCTTTTTCTTTTAGGTTTAAGGCTTAGTAACCTTCTCTTATGAAGTAATAAGAGTAATAGGGATCTACAATAGGGGGATTAATACCCAATATTAATATGGGGTAATTGGGGGCTTATTTTGGGGGTTATTCAATAGAAGTTAGTGTCGTTTTCATCTAGGAAGCTAGCCTAGGACTAAGGGAAAAATGGATAGTATTTGTTTGAACTCTTGGAGACTAGTATAAGGAAAATTACCCTTGGTAGCCTATAGTATTATTTTGAAATCTTGGTGATTAGTATAAGGATAATTATACTTTGTAGCCTATGTTGTTAAAAACATATGACTTGGTGAATAAGGAACATACATTTTAAATTGGCTTATACTGGTTATGCACGGATAGTTTTGTGAATTTAAAAAATGGATGTTTTAAATTGTCATATCTCGTGAATCATGGCATCCTTATACATACCTCTTTAAATGCTATTATAAGGGAAGTTACACATATTAGGTGATGTCCCCTGGCTAGTGAATGCAGAGAGAATATACTGCTCGGCCATAGGACTGGTGGTTACATTGTGTTGCTGTTTTATTCGAAGTGAGGTAATTCCGTGTATGGTTATGACTCACTGTCGAAGAAAATATGGCCGCTTCCCACGCGACACGATTTAGGGTGCCCAGGTGGTCTTAGTTATAGGCCCTGGACGATGATAGAATTTAGGGGTTCATCCAGTGGGGTGACTCTCGGAAGGATGGTCTTAAAATCTTTGTATTGTGACTATAACTATTCTCACGAAAGTGTCATTTTACAAATGGCTAAATCATTATATAAATCAAATTTTTTGCATAAGTTTCCCATATGGTAAATGTACTTGTGAAGAAATATTTTATGAAATCCTAAGTAAAGCATGATTAATGAAATTTAACCATTTCTCTTAATTAAACAGGTAGTTTAATTTATAATGATCTAGTGTGACGCTAGGATGTGCATTTAGATGAGAGGTGAGGATGATTCTTATATTGAATAGCGAATCCAATCGGTTTATGTTGTAGCACTCATAATTGTTATGCATTTTATTCACACGTATATCATATCAAATTAATCCCTGACTCGTTTATATTTCTCTTTCTTGTGTGGTTCTCATTTATGCCCAGGTTCTCCGTCGCAAGGGCGCTCGATATGATCGTCCCTTCCTAGAGTGAAGGAGCTACAACATTTTTGCGTATGTTGTAGGGTTTTTGTTATAGATGCATCCATCTTTTGTACACTCTATTTATGATCAGATTGAACATTCGGGAAGGTTGCCTAAGATTTGTACTTGCTTATATACTGTGATATTTATTTGTAATACTTGGTGTAACCGTTGTATTGGTCTGTTAACCGACAGCTTATTCGGTTATTATTTTGTTGAATGGTTATTAAACTATCACTCATATATATATTTATCCACCTTCTTTTATAAATTGGATTGTCGAAATTGTTTTAATTAAACTTGAAAAAAATTTAAATGAAATCCATTTTCTAAAATAACTGGTGTTTATCTCGTGCTATTATATTTACGATAGTGATGCTAAGAATGGACCATCTATGATTCCTGTAATTATTGGAGTATCAGGCTGCCTTTGATGACCGATCTGGTTTCACACTCCTTCTTTGACAGTTACGATCATAAAACAATAACAATTACAGATGTCCTATGCCTCATTAAGGAGTTCACATTTTACATCAATATTGCATTAATCTGGCATAAAAAATAACCATGAATAAACCATCGTGGTATCTAATCACATAAAAACAAAAACATAAATACGTGACCTTAATAATGGGATTAGGTCGCTGCAAAATAAAAGTTAGCATAGATCTACATTCTACCCAACATCCATGCGCATCTACAATTGTTTTAATTGGACAACATGGCTGAATTCAACCTATACGCGGTATCAATAGTGATCTAATACCAATTGTTGGAGTGGAAGTCCAAGGGTCTATTGAAAACGTGTATAGACCGAACTACAAAAAAAATTACACATGCGTGGAATCCTACAAAGCGGAATTAGGATTTACCTTTCGAGATGTATTTGATTTGATCTCTCCTTTAAACGAATAGAATGTGTGATGGCTCGACTCACCTCACAGTCTTCTACTATATGCCCGATATGGACAGCCACGAGTAGAGGGTGGGCTCCTTTTTCGTGACCACCTTCTTGTCTCCTCTTTCTTCTCTACTGCCTCTCTTTTTCACAAGTCTAACAACGTGTCTTCTAAATATCCAAGAGTGACGTCTAGGTCATGAAAGAATGAGACTTAGGTGCATATATATGGGCTACAGTAGGGACATGTGGCTCCTAATAGGCCTGAGAAAACCTAATCCATCCCAAATTCTAATCTCAGTCCTTTAATTATAATTTATACCACAAAATAATTATAATTGCAACTCCACTCCTTAATTCAAAACTATATTTTGAGCTCCTCATTATTATTAGCTTAATTCTCTTCACATCAAGGTTACAGATACGCGTTAATAAAATAAATTACTGATAATTTATTTGATTGACTTCTTCAAGTCCTTGAGCGATCCAACTTAACTTTTTTGTAGTATCGGATTAATATAACCCACCTGCAGGGTTTGACATATACAAAACTTATAAGTATCTCAAGGGGTATTACCAATCTTTATACCGCGATGTAGATTCCATCCATAAAATACTTTCACCATACATTAATCACCATTACCCAATTTATCAAGATTATTGATCCAATAATGAATCTCACCCAATAAGTCAAAGAAATAAAAAAGTAGTTCATGTGTCCATCAATCATATCCGAATTAAGAGCCTTAAGTAAATCTAATAATCATGAGGTGTACATTGTCTTATAAAACCAATATAACAACAATGACCTTAAATTGATCCCATTCAATATACACAAAGTATACTAGCACAATAAGTTGAAACTATACAGTTTCCTATATTCAAGATAGACCTACTAAAATATTGTGCTATATTCCTACTAATGGTGTGTCCAGTTCCATCTAAGACTGTGAACGATACAACTTATATTCCACAAGAACTAGTGATCTGATCCTCTATATGTAAGTCATTCTCTACACACCAGAACACCTACTGAATATAATTAAAGACACCGACAATATATAAAATACTACAAACATTATGTCCATACATGATTCTCATTAAAATAGGAATAACTGATTTTATTATAATAATAAATCCATAATTAAAATTATTACATAAAATGTGGTTTTGGTCTACAATCTAACGTGAAGAGCCTAGAAGTGCATGTTGTGGCGAAAAAGTGCACGGGACGAAACTCTTGGTATACCCCGGGGAAGAAGAGGAGTGTAAGTACAACTAAATGTGAGATGTTATAAGTGGAAGTCGGTGTTTGGTGAGACACAGTGAGACTGTCTCTGGGCGCACAACTTACATATGGAAATAGGTTGGTCCAGGATCGCCAACCAGAACTTTTATGCCAAGCTGAAAATTCTACTGATGGAATGGGCAGATCGACTAGTAAAGGAAGAGTGCACCAGCGTGAGGTGACGCCCAATATGGTTGTAAATTAGGATGAGATCCTTGAACCCCACCTTCGATAGGAATTTTCGGGAAGCGGTGGGGATGATGTTTTGTTTTGGGTAACTCGTGTCAACTATGGCCCGATAAGTAGACGGGAGGTGACTGATGACTAGTAAAGTGGTATGAATGATATTCTGGAGTCATTGCGTTTATTTTATTTCCGCAACTGACATAGCTTGTAATTGAAGTAAATCATGGTACTGTAATTGAGAGGATAACTTTACTGATTGGCAGAGTTGTGTGGAGCCACTCATGCCTGTTTATTGTAGACAAGTTTCCATTTGAGGTTTTTGCATGGAAAACCTAGTTATTCTCTCTCTAGTTTTTTGGAGGTGAGCGAATACATAGACTTTTGGATCGTATGTGATTTAGAGTCCGTTGTTGAGAAGGGAATTAACTACAAACTATTGAGCATCGTAAGAGTTACGTAGCCCTGAACCGAGATTTGAAGGACCGATTGGAGTGGTCTTATGTTCTTGTGGTTTCTCCTAGGATGAAAGATTTGTGTTGGGATCGATACGGGAAGTTGACACTTAGTGATGTGAGGTCTTCTTATAGAATTGAGGCAATTGGGCCAGTTATGTATAGAATTATCTTATTTGGATGTCGTTGGTAAAAGCATGATGTGTGATGTGCCGTTATTAAGGTAAGATTTTATGAATGATGGAGTGTATCGGTATAAAGAGAATTGAACAAGCTTGTTGTAAAGCTGGGGCTATAGTGGTTAAGCCTTTAGACAAGTGGGTACCACCAGCGGGGATATAGTGGAGTGACCCATATGTTATTATGATTTTAATTTGGGTACTAGAGCAGGAAGAATGGTTGTGATCCAAGTCTTTGGTACCAATTTTCTTCAAATTTCAAGGACGAAATTCTGTTATAAGGGGGGAGAATGTAATACCCCGTACTTTGATGGATAATTAAATTACATAAATGGGTGTAATTTAATAAATTGATAATTTAAAGTAAATAAGATTGACCAATTATATTCCAGGTCGCGGGTGAATAAAAGCGACATGTGATGTTATTTTATACAGAAAACACGAGTGGTGATGTATTGAGTTAAGACGATTTTTTTTCTTAAGGGACCCAGATGAGAATTTCGAGTGCACACTTGGTCTCGAAAGGGTCGAGATAGTCTAAATAGGGTAGCCAGGGGTAGTGTTTGGGTTCCGGGGACTTTTTTGGATTAGTAGGGACTCACATTGGTATATACAAGTCAATTTTGGGTTTAATAAGGAACAACCCCTCATTTCTCTCTTATAAGCCGCGAGAGAAAGAGGGAAAGAGAAAGAAATAAAAAAAAAATAAGAAAGAAGAAAAGGAGAAAATAAAGGGAGAAAAAGTGAAGATTTACGGCCAAGCTCCAGCGGATTCCGATACGAGATCGTCGGATTTATCCAACCAGCCAAGTGTTTAACTTGCTTTAAATTATTAAATGTGTTTATTACTCATATCATAATTGGTGAGAAAATAATGATTTTTGGGTTGGGATTCTTGAATCAAAAATGAGATTTTTGGGAATGATTTCATATGATTTTGGTGAGATAATAATTCTATATGAAATCTAAGTATGAATATATGTTAATGTTAAAATCTTTGGTAAGAAAGTTGGAAGAAATGAAAATGGTGAGTTTAATAAGAATTAGGGCTAAATTCTAGAATAAATTGAGGAATCCCATAAATTAATTAGTGTGTTGGGTAAATAATAGTGTGTGTATATATATACTAATGTTTGGTGATGTTAGAAACCGTATACACTGATTTGGATGAGTTTTAGAATGAATTTTTGGAGTTGGAGATGATGAAGTTTTGAAACTGTAGGGACTCGACCGGTTCATTTTTTAGGATTGTCGGATCGGTTTATTTATGATCGGATCGGTTTATTTACGGGGGTACCAGACCGGTTCATTTTGTTTGGAATCGAATTGGTTTGGTTGATCGAGGGGAAAATCGAACGTCCGTGTAATACGCTAATCGTTGTTATTGGCCTACAACCACAATACAAAAAACCTAAACTTTAACTACACTCTTATGGAGTATAGCGACGAGTCTGGGGATCGAATCCACAGGGAATTTTTTTATAGATTTTAATAGATTTATTACTTCAAAAAATAAAGTGCAAAATATGATGATGGGGTGATAAAGGAAAAAGGGTGGAAATAAACAAGTCAGCTAAAACTAATTGGAAAATTAAGGTAGGGACACAATCCCCCAACTCCTAGTATGTTTACTGGGTAAAAGACTAGTTATGAATTAGATAATTGATTAACTCCAGTCTTTATTAATCTCAACCATTATATATATGAGGTTACTAGCCCGCACCATACATAATCAAAAGTAAGAATAAAGCGGTGTCGTTATAGCTACACTTGCGTCGCACTCTTAAGCATCACGGTTACCTAGGGCAAACGAGATCAAAAGTCCTACAACGGTTGTGATCACTACACAAAATGATTCAATCATTTATTTAATTCACGGAACTAATTTTACACACATGCAAACCACATCGGGTTGGGTTCATGCATCCCAACCTTTAAAAACCTAGCCTAGCATGGCATTATAAATAACTAAGTAAAAACACATTAACATGCATGAAAACATAATGAAATAAAAATTAAAGTGATGGAAATAAATGTTACCAAGATTGAATAACAATAACATGCAAGAAGAAATTACATCTTGAACAAAAAATGGAAAATCTCTTGAATTTAAAGTGCAAACTACGTAAATTCTTCTCCTTGACGTTCCTCCTTGATTAGGATCTTTTACATGAATGAAATCTGAATTAAAGGAGTCCTAATGACTAAATATATAGGCTAAAGGTCATTTAGAAGAGTCCCCAAAACATTAAGGACAAAATAAAAATCCCGTATCAGGCAATTTTGTCCCACTTAGAAAGCGTGACTAATTTTGAAATGGATCTGGAGCATGATAGAAGGTGGACCGATCCATTTTCCATTTAATTCAGATCGGTCCGCTTCCACTGAAGCTCGGATTGAGGTGTCATTTTTTCCAGTATTCTTGTAATTGAAAGCTCTTCAAATTTCTAGTTGGCCCCACCTCCGGAATAAGGTTGCAAAATTATGAAAATTCCCTTCAACTCCCCGTTTCTTGGTTTATTTCACTATTTTAAGTTCTCCTTTCCATCTTTATTGCATGAAATACCAGTAAAACACATAAGAGATACACAAAACATGAAATAATGGCCAAAAAGGGTTTGTAGCATAAATATGGAACAAATCCAAGCTATTTACACAGCACGGGATCGTAAAAATACTTAAATTAAGGGGATAAATGTGAAGAACGTATGCCTAATCAAACCCCCTAACTTATAACTTTGCGAGTCCCGAGCAATGTTAAATCAGAAGATAATGAGTTAAGGACACTTTAAAAACTTTATTGTGATAGAATACCTTTTTCGCGAGCAAACGATTGCATTTAGCTTATGCAACAAGCCATTATACCCCCAGGTTACCCTAGTAGGTCGAGTGGTGTCTCGTGAGGGTTTGCAATGAATATACCCACAAAATTCATTATTGACTCAAAGAAAAATCAAAATACTTAAAAATTGTAGAATTTAAACTCTCCAAAAATGGTCACCACAAATTCATATTCAAGAGTCTCAAATCATAGTGTGTGTGTGCGAAGCAAAAAATCGAACCGCTAACTTCCACCAATTGATCACTTCGTTACTTTTCGAAAATTTTCTTTGATTTCAAAACCTCACAGGATGCTCTCACAAATGAATCACTCTGAAAGGTGGCAATTCTCTCGATGTGCGTGATAAAAAGAGTAAATATGATGGACACAAATTCACACACACTATTTTGATAGACGGAAATTTATGGTGAAAAGATCTCATTATCGGAATATGGTCATTGGGAAACGGGAACATCGCCTCTTTTTCACACATTTAATCTCTTTTATTATCTTTTGTTCCTTAACTCTCAACGCGGTAAGCAATTACAAAATTCGGACTCGATTAGGACTTTATCAGGTTGTAAGGTGTATTGGGTAAAATGGGAATGGTAGGGAACTTCGGAATTGGAAAATTTTCTCAGTGTGTCCGTTTGTGCTTTTTTCAGGCTATTGCACATTTTCTCTTCTTTTTCTATTTTTTTCTTTTCTTATTTTTCTTTTTCTTGCTATTTTTGTTGAGCATTCTTCTATTTTTTTCCTTTCCCCTTTTAATGCACTTTTCAGACTTTATTTGATGAATATTCGATTTTCACAATTTTGGGCTAATTGGGTTTCTAGGGTTATCATATGAAAAGGAAAAAATTTATTACGGTCAAATTGGGTTGCAAAGGGATGAATTTTTCACGAGTTTTTATGGCTAATCTTTTTGGATAACAAACAATGGCCCACTTCATTGTCCAAATATGACTTGCTTTACCATATGCGTCTCAAGATTAATTTAGTTTAGAGATATTTTAGTGTGCGTTATTGAAGATAATATCTCACACGTTTTCCATAACCGATCAAAACAATAAAATATATATCATCAACGAATTATTAAAACACTGAAAAGAGCTACGAGTTAATCATAAACTCGGATTGATTTAAAAACTCGAAAAAATCGATAGACTCGAAATCTCACCGGGTTGATTAATCGCTACACTTATTCAGTAAGTCGTCAATTTTTGCTCAATTTTGTCTTTGTGCATTTTGAATTTTACAATTTAAGATAAAAAAAGTGACATTTTTGAAGCTTTTAAATTCCGATTTTTATTTATTTTGAAGAAAAATATTTTTGGCTTTTTAAAACTTTTTCAATTTTTTTGGAAAATTTTGAAATTGTCAAAAAAAAAACTTTTGGAAAGAATATGTGATCGAATCAATAAAAATAAACAATAAACGGGGAGACTATTCCACACCATACTTAAATGTTGCATTGTCCTCAATGCAAATCAAGAACACAATATAAAGAGAGGAAAATAAAGGTATTACCCAAATGGAGCGATCCCCGATGAGTAAAGTCCATTGAATCTACAAAACATGTTAGAACCAAGCATAACAAAAATAATAACAAAAACTTTAACTAATTACTCTAAACTATTAAAAAAAAAGGAAAAAAGAAGAAGAAGCTAACTATGTACAACCTACGATTTGAACTTCTAATAAATTATACACTAGAAGTCAAAAAAATTGAGGGTCACCCTGAATACAATTTGACTTCGAGGGATAATCGGTGTACCCTCATTTTCATGCATGCCTTCCGAAAAATAAGAATTCTGTTTGAACAATGAAAAGCATGTGTAAGGCGAAAAAAATGAACCATCACCAATTAAAAAAATTTAAGTGATGATGGGGGAATTGGATGCTAGTGGGGACAAGTACAATTGGAATCCAAGAAAAATAGAATAACCTTCGAAAGATTTTTCAAGTAAGATGGGAAGCGGGGCACACAAAAAGGGAGAGTCAGTATTGGAAAACAATTCAAGTAAAGAGTCATCGTCGATAAAGGGTTTAAATGTTTCAAAAGTTTTAACCGACTCATAGGAATCTAGCGGTACTTCTAATGATTCAATAATGGTGAACGAAAATGGTGATGAAATAAATTCAACCTCAAGTGATTCGTCATAACTTGGAGACTGAATTTTAAGGGAGCAAGACTCACTTTCAATGAGATTTTCTTCAAAAATTTGAGGTGACACGCAAGTTTCAACCTCCTATTTTTTTTCCAAATTAGAAAGCATCTCATCGCAAAGTGAGATCATTTCCGTAACAAGACCAATATCCATCTCGCTTTGGTTGGAAATAAAATCGAGTAATTGTTTGGTTAGAAAAAGTATTCTTTCTTCCAAAGTAGGATTCCTTAGCTCTATAACCTCGTGATATGCCCAAAGTGCACCCTCTTACTTAGAACAGCTAACCTCGGCCAGTCTCATAGTCGAGGTGACTAGAAGCCAATGAACCATTGGTAATATCGTCTCTCATAAGGTCGTCCCTAACCGACGTTGCAACAACATCATACACCAACCTCGGTTAGTCAACAGCCGGTATCAACAAGGTCTCATGGGCTTAATCATTTACAAACATCATCATCAGCCCCAGCCGACGTTGCGATCACTAGATGAAATCAGCATGTCTCATGAGGTCAACCATTTACTAACATCATCATCGGCCCCAGCCGACGTTACATCTCATACCTAACCTCAACCATTCCGCCTGACCCGAGGTCATCATGGATATTAACCTCGGACAAAGCAGCAGTCGAACTTCACCAACCTCATAGTCTACTAGTCCGAGGTTGCACCAGTTAAGGACATAAGGTTGGGTATTTATTAGAACATGAAAGGTTAGGAACGCGTGGACAAAATGAGTTGTAACCGAATCAACCCCCTCACATGAGGGAATATTTCATCATCATTCTCTACATGTGACAGTGGCAGATGGCTTCACTAGATTGTCTAAATCATCACTCACATGTTCATTGCATGCTTGGGGGGTACATTACACCCCCCAGATACTATATATACTTGTCTTCTCCTACCTTGTAGGATATCCTCAATTAAAAACCCTAGATAAACTCTGGTGCATTTACAGTAGAGAGAGAAAGTGGAGTTCTTGTATTACTAAGGTCATTAGAGCCCTCTTCTGATAGTGATTCTTACACTCACTTGCACAGTGGTCATAGGCCAGATTGGTTAACCGCTTACATTCAAGTGCCCATCCTCTTCTCCTCACCTTCGTCTATATATATATATATATATACTCTTATGCTCCCATTATTATCACTTGCTTGAGCTTCTCAACACCTTATCTGGTGGTGCTATTCACATCATCATCATTTTGGCGCCGTTTGTGGGAACGAAAAGATTCATCTCTTCTTTTTTGTAGCTTAACCTCACCGGAGACTCTGGTGGTGAACCAGGCCTAACCCTTCATGTGAATCTGTTTCACCATTAAAAGAGGTCCTTTAAGGTATTTAAGCTCTCTAATATTTTTCTTGCAAGCTCTTTAGTCCTAGCATATGGCACCGAAGTTACTATCACCTCCTCTACTATCTGGTGTTGGAGGACCCAGTTCCACCCAAGCACCACCCCAGTCCGAATTGGATGAGGTGGCAGCAACCTTGAGGTCCTTGGCTACAACGCAATAAGTAATGAAGGGGCAGTTTGCCTAGATAAGACAAAATATAATGAGACCACCTGAGATCTCACTGGAAATGATTACTCCGGTGGCTATTCAACCACATCCTGAGGCTAGGGGACCACTCCAGGCACCGTGAAAGTACCAACCTACACCTCAGCGGAGGAGGGACATTGCTGACCCTTGAAGTTTACGTCTAGGGAGGAAAGGAAAACCTTTCTTTGAGGATAGGTACGATGACATTGAAGCAAAAGATGCTCCAGCAGACTTTTGGGAGACACAAGAGGTTTCAGATAACACAGTACGTCCTATACATCAAAGCCGAGGTTACGAAGCAAGAAGGGCCGAGGTTGGTGATGCCTAGCAAAGAGGATCAACTTTGGATTGCTTCAGTAGAGGGTCGGCCTTCGAAAGGCTCGACCCAGTTAATGATTTAAGGCAGAGGTTATCCAGGTCGAGAAGTGCAGCTGGCTCACACAGGGAAGATGGTGAACATCGACCTCGCCATTGCTGCCCCCTACATGGCTGAGACTGTGGCTAATAGGTCAACAGCCGACGTTGTGCAGCAGCTGGGGAACCCTCAGTTCACCCCTTGGAGGTGGCTAGTGACAACCTCAGCCAGGACAACATTGTTAAACCATGAAATGACTCCATTCAATGGCTAGAAGAGAAGATAGGGAACCTCATAAATAGCCAAGACCCACTGCGAAGGGGATTCTCAGAGGGCTCCCCATTTGTGGTAAGAATTGTGAACTTCCCAACCCCTTCCAAATTCAAGCCACCAATGGTGTCTCCCAAGTATAATGGAAGTACCAACCCGGTACATCATATTGAGATGTATCAGTCTGCATTAGACATTTATTCAATCCCTGATGAGATGAGGTGATGAGCTTTTTCAAGCACTTTGAAGGGAGATGCGCATATTTGGTTCACTTCTCTTCCTAAAATTCTGTGGAGAACTTTAAGGGTTTGGCTAAAAGATTCATACAAAACATCTGTTTTGGGGTAAGACCTCAGAAGAAGATAACACATATAATGTACGTAAAATAAGGCAAAAATGAGATCCTCAGAGACTACATTGCAAGATTAAATAAGGAAAAATGGGAGGTTGAAGATTATGAAGAGAATATAGCTATAACAGCCCTTATAGGAGGACTTCAGAAGAGGAAGTTACTTTGGAAGCTTACTGAAGACCCTATAAAATCCATGGCCGAGCTGTTATCAACAGCTGGTAGGGTCATGAACGCTGAAGACGTAATGGCCGCAAAGTGTGAGGATGAGAATGGAAGTAGCAATGAAAAATTCCAAAGGAAGAAGAATGTAAAGAAAAGGGATACAGATGAAAAGTTCGCACACTACACTCCTCTAACCATGAGCTGCGAACACATCCTCAATGAAATAAAGAATGACAGGTCCCTGATATGGTCGGAAAAGCTGAAGGCTCCTCCACATAAGAGGAAAAAGAACCTATGGTGCGAGTTCCACCAAGATTACGATCATCTGACCGATAAGTGTTTTGCCTTGAAGGATGAGATCGAGAAGATGTTGAAGTCTGGAAAGCTCAGGAAGTATGTGGATGGAAGAGCTTCTAAGGGAGGAAGAGACAACCCTAAAAAGAAGATAAATGATAGGTGTCAAGAAGATGCCCCTACTAGAAGAGCTGAGGAATCAGATGATGATGATAATGACCTTGACCTCCCACCAAAAGATGACAATGTCCTAGTGAGGAGGGTAGGCATGATCTCTTTTGGTGTGAACACCATCTGTGGAGGATTAGCAGGGGGTTGCTCAGAGGTAGCTGACCGCAAAGCTTATATGGCAGAGGCCAAGTCAATGAACAAAGTATAGGTTATGAATTTGGCATTTTTAGAGGTAAAACATGAGAAGAGAAAGAAGGTAGATATGGATACTCTCATAGTTGGCTTCTCACGACTTGATTTCAAAGGTATCTTAGCTACGCAAAATGACCCTCTGGTAATCACCACAACGGTGCATGGATGTGAAGTGCAGAGAATTCTTGTTGATGGGGGAAGTTCAGCAGATATAATATTCTGGACCTATTTTAAGAGCCTGGGCCTCAGCAGAGCTAGGCTTGTCCCTTACCATCACCCTTTGATCAGTTTCGGTAAAGAAAAGGTTCATCCATTGGGCATGTATGAGATGGATGTGAGAATGGGAGATGAGTGGCATAAGAGGTTGACTAGAAAAATTAATTTCTTTATGATGGATGAGAACATCTTCTCAGCTTACAACCCCATCATAGGAAGAGTATCCCTCAAGAAATTTGAGGTCGTGCCTTCAACGGTCCACCAAATGCTAAAATTCCAAACTCCCTATGGAGTAGGGGAAGTGAAAGGTGACCAAACATCGACACGTGAATGCCACTTCAAATCTACAGAAGAGAGAGATGCTCAAAAGAAGGTAACAACCACTTACAACATCGACACACTTGATCCTAGAGATGAGACAAAGCTCAAGAAGGGAGAGTTTGCGAAAGAGGTAGAATCCATCGTCCTCAATGAGGACGAGGCAGAAAAAACTTTCCAAATCAGCAAAGCCCTAAGACTTGAGATCAAGGAAGAGTTGGTGAAGCTTTTAAGGAAGAGACAAATCATTTTTTCCTAGAGACATGCAGTCATGCCAGGTATTGGCCCTGAGGTCATGTGACACAAAGTCAATGTTATGGAAGATGCTAAGCCCATCAAGCAAATAAGAAGAGTATACTCAAGAGAGAAGTATGACATCATCAGAGAAGAGGTAAGAAAGCTTGAAAAACCCAGGTTCATTAGGGAGGTCATATACCTTGAGTGGTTGTCCAACGCAGTCATAGTGCTAAAGGCAAATGGTAAATGGAGGATGTGCGTGGACTTCACAGATTTGAACAAGTCTTGTCCAAAAGATAGTTTCCCCTACCTCGTATTGATCATATGTGGATGCCACAGCTAGACATGAGCTCATGAGATTCATGGATGCCTGTTCCGGGTATAATAACATCTTTATGAACCCAGAAGACTCCGAGAAGACAACCTTCATCACAGACACGGGGACCTATTACTACAAGGTCATGACCTTCGGGATGAAGAATGCAGGGGCTACTTACCAACATCTTGTAAATAAGATATTTGAGGATCAAATAGGCAAGTCCATGGAAGTGTGTGTGGATGACATGCTGGCGAAGAGACTGAAGGCCGACACTCACGTGGCTGACCTTGAAAAAACTTTTGACACCATGGAGAGATATAGGATGAAGCTCACCCAGCCAAGTGCATCTTCGGGGTAGAAGCATGAAAGTTTCTCGGATTCATCATCAATCAGAGGGGAATAAAATCCAACCCTAAAAAGATCAGGGCCTTTCTAGAAATGAAGACACCTAGATCTATCAAATACGTTCAGAGATTAATTAAAAAAATTGCAACACTCACTACACCAAAAAAGGGTTAAGGCTTTGTCACGGTTATTAACCATAACTAAACTTGTTACGATCATGGCCCGTGACACGGCCGTGACAATTCTAATGAACTTGTCATGATCAATGACCGTGTTACGTCCGTCACAAAAAAAGTTACCTCGCCCCGAATTGTCACGGTCATTGACCTTGACAAGTTAAACTTGTCAAGGTCAATGACCGTGATAATTAGGCAGATTTGGTGTAGTGACTTAATTGGTTCATCTCAAGAGCTAAAGACAAATGTCTTCCTTTTTTCAAATTTCTTAAAAAGGCCTTATAATATAATGAGGAATGCGATAAAGCTTTCCAGGAGCTCAAGTCATCTCGGCCCATTCTGGGGGAGAAGTTATATGTATATCTAGTTGTGTCTGAATCAGCCACTAGTGCAGCCATAGTAAGAGAAGATGATGGAGTGAAGAGGCCAGTATACTTCAATAGTAAATCTCTTAACGGGTTTGAACAAATTACTCTCGAATGGAAAAATTAGCTTATGCTTCGATACACGCTTCTAGGAAGATGAATCCATACTTCCAAGACCACTCTATGGTTGTCCTCACTGACTCCCAACTTAGATAGGTCCTTTATAAGCCTGAGAAGTCAGGTAGGTTGATGACCTGGGCCATCGAGTTGGGAGAGTATAACATTATTTATCAACCCAGGGTTTCCATCAAGGGGCAGGCACTTGCAGACTTTGTAGCAGAGTTTAACTGGGAAGAGGTTGATGTTGAAATTAGTCAAAGGGATACTGATGAACCAAACAGAAACATCTTCCAAGATCCGAATGAGATTGGTCCCATGCAGGACCAAAAAAAAGAGTAGTTGAGAATGAGGAAGATAAGTACTTCTTCAAGCAAGGGACCCTGTCATAGGGGAACTTCTATTCAAATAAAGATGTTTGGAACATCTTCGTTAATGGGTCATCTTATAAAAAAGGAAGCAGAGCGATGCTGATAGTGTCAACACCAGATGGTACCGACATTGAATATGCATTGAGGTTCAACTTCAAATCTTTGAATAATGAGTTAAAGTATGAGGCATTGATAGGAGGTCTCTCCTTGTCAAATGCCCTTAGCGTTGGCCGACTCTTAGTCCAAAATGACTCAAGGTTAGTTGTCAACCAAATCCTGGGGGTGTATGAGGCCAAAGATGAAAGGATGGATAAATATCTGAAGAGGGGGAGAATGATGCTAGAAATCTTCAAGGAAGTGAAGATGAAGAGGGTACCTCGGCAAGATAACAATCGAGCCGATGCACTCGCGAGGTTAGCTTCAGCAACAAGGACAAACATTAGAAGAACAGTACCAGTTGAGATTATACTCAAACAAACCATTGAAGAAGAAGAGGTTGCCAGAAATTTCCTCAATTTGAATATGTGAGCCTCATGGATGGACCCACTTATCAGATACATTAGACAGGGAGAGCTGCCAGAATTAAAGTTGGAAAGGAGAAAGATGAGGTTCAGGGCTGCCAAGTTCTCAATTATAGGAGATGTATTGTATAAGAAGGGGTTCCTACTCCCTCTCCTCAGATGTGCCCACCCTTTAGACGTTCCTCACATCTTCCAAGATGTACATGAGGGCTCTTGTTCAACTCACATAGGAGGGAGGCCACTGACTAAGAGGATAATTACTTAGGGGTACTGGTGGCCAACCTTGGCCAAAGATGTAGCTGCTTATGTGAAGAAATGCAATAAGTGCGAGAGATTATCCACCATCACTCATAAACCTATGACATCAATCAGGTCACCTTGGCCATTTTTAGTATGTGTTATTGACTTGGTAGGACCCTTGCCAAGAGCTGCGAATAACTATCGATTTTTAGTAGTGGCAATTAATTACTTCTCCAAATGGGTAGAGGCTGAGCCAATGATTATAATTACAAAACAGAAGACCTTCCAGTTCATCTGAAAGAACATCATATGAAGTTATGGTCTCCCAAACACCCTCATCTTAGATAATGGAACCTAGTTCAAGAATGCTTCCTTAGAAAAATACTGTGAAAGAGTGGGGATCAAGAAGTTCTTCTCTTCTCCTGGCTGACCCCCGGAAAATGGTCAGATTGAGGTCACGAACCGAACAATCCTTGATGGGATAATGAAAAGATTAGAGGAGTCCAAAAGGAGATGAATAGAGGAAGTATATGACGTGTTATGGGCCTATATGACGAAAATAAGGACACCGACGGGAGAGACCCCATTTATGTTAGCCCACGGCTCAGAATCTATCGCCCCAATAGAGGTAGGACTTCCCACTCATAGATTTCATACCTATGACCCTCAAAGGAATGGAGAGGAAATAATACTTCATCTTGATTTGATAGAAGAATGAAGAGAAGATACGGAGATTAGACAGGTAGCCTACCAGCAGAGAATTGCGAGATTCTACGACCAAAGGGTGAAATCAAGGCCTATAGCTGTGGGAGACCTAGTACTAAAGAAGATGTTGCAGAAGTCAAATAAAATTTACCCAAAATGGCATTGTCCTTACAAATTAGTTGATGAGGTTGTCCTTACCGGCTAGAAAGTCTCGAAGGGGAACCTTTATCCAATCCTTGGAATGCGGACCACTTCAAGATATATTACATATGATGTTACAGTTATTTATTTTATAATACATGTATCATTTCATGAAGAGGATGTTAACCCCGGGTAATCAATCCTAAATTAAATTAGAACAGGTTTCTCAGTTGGTTCATTCTTAGCATCACTATCGAAACTTTTTGGTTACTAACCACCTATGTGAAATTAGCCTGGTGCCAAGTTTTATCTTTCATTAATTCAACGAAAATACTCATGTGGAAATAAATCATTAACAATCCCAAGCTAACTGAATCCAACAATCACATATAAATAAGAAACTTGCCGAATAAACCATCGGCTAAAATCCAACACAAATATAAAGACAGATAATAATGGATCTCCAGTATCTGAAATAAATTCTAAATAAAACCGTGATCAACATGATCGAATATCTGATAAAAAATCCCTACACTACGAATAGAAGGAATAGAGGCACCTATCCAAATCCTAAAACATCCACATATGCTGCCGAAGCGAATCACTGGAATGAATCAAGCCTGGCGTCCCTGCAGCTGGACACCTACAAGGTTTTGAAAATATTTTATAGCAAGGGTTAGATCCCAAAATATTTTGAAAAATATTTAGCAAATGATTAACTTACGGTAATATAAAATGCATGAATGCGCTTCATATTTAAGTTAGTGTCGCACTCCCTTGAGGACAAACTCACCTCTCAACTAATGTGCACATCTAACGCTTTCTTTATATCCCACCTAGTTTTCTACCCCGAAACTAGATACTTGATATATCTCTTGCCAACCGCCCTACTCAATCCCGAGTATTTTCAATGCATGATTTATAAGTTATTTACCACCTTAACTTAGTTAATCATATTTCCTTGAGAGCCATATAACATTCACTAGCTATATAAATAATACAATTTCTCCAGGTATTTAAACTACTCGTATATAATTATTCACTCCATTATGTACGTACAGTTATCTTACAACAATCCCCACTTGTTGAATGTAAATATAACCCATATATAATTAAGACAATTCACTATATGTATTTAATGACCCGTAAATAACTATGTATGCCATTATATACGTAGAATCATATTACAACATTCACACATATGTTGAATATAAATATAACCCATCCTCCTGAGTAATAACTCACCGGATGTATTCTCTAAAGTGTTGTCACATTAGGTGTACTCGCATAACCTAGCTACCCCAAGTCATAATTTCTCACTAACTTGGCCAAAAACATGAACATAATGGAGGCGGTCATATCCCTTCCCTGAAAGTGAGATAAGCCCCTCACCCATATAATGGAGACTATAACCTGGGGATATACTTGCCCTACTCCTCAAGCTAGGGGATTCACCCACATCGTGCCACCTCCTCTGATAGTAGTAGAGTTTATATATATTAATAATATCTAATCAGTGATATTTATATGCCCACACCATATATATACTATCGCACACCATATATATAAATATAAAATATCCCGACTTTACCGTGCACTGAGTCCGTAACACTAGCCTATATTTAGTATCTCGAGTTTATGGTCCAACTCTGATTATTAATTAATGTACACATTAATTAATATAATTCATTCCCGAGTCCATAGTTCCAACTCTAATTTAATTAATTGACATATTAATTAATTTATTACCATGGTGTCACCCAACCCATACACCCGGGCTCACTCACTTGGCCCGAAGTTAAATATTATCCAAGTCTATATCCCGACTCCAAATTAATTAATTCAACACCCTAGTGTCACTCAACCAATATACCCGGACTTACTCATTTGATCCGTATCTAATTATTTTGGATTAGAATTACTCAAATTGATCCATAAAGAGCCCCCACATAAATCTTTCCAAATCCCAATTTCTTTCCCCAAAATTGTTAGGAATATGTGCCTCCTATTTATTTGTCACTAAATAAAACATAGGAATTAAATTTAGATTTTATTTTCCCCTTATAGATAAAAGTGGTGAACCTGCCAAAAATCAGGGACCATCCATCGATCAATGCCCTGGGTCGATCAATCGATCGATCGGGTCCCTTTCTTCTCCACGATTTTGTTTCAGCCATTGTTGACACAACCAAGCTTCTACTTTCTCCCATAGAAATCTCCGATCATAATCAACCATATTAACATATGAAAAAAATTTCTAATCAACCTAGAAGCCTTAATTCGATAACAAATTTCCACGAATGCTAACGTTTTCCAGATTCGGGTTTTTACCTGGGTTTCAAACACCCAAACACTTAACATCTCTATTATCCGAAATTAAATGTCAATTCTTGCTGGATTTAATCATACGGTTCATATTCCTATACTACAGAATCTTGAAACTTACTAATATAACCCCAAATATCATCAAGAACTTACTAATATCACCCCAAATCTCAACAAGATATACCCTTTCTCAAAAACTCGTTTTCACCCAAATACCCATTTACACCCAAAACGGATTTTGGTTTACACATCACAAAAATATGAATTGGGTATCAAAATTGAACATCACAGCAAGTTAACCACTTGCCTTTGGGTTCGTAGAGTCTGATCCGTTCGTGTAGAGCCAAGCTTGATGACAAGCACATAATCCGTACCTTGTTTTATCTCCAAAAGATCCCGAACTTGGCTCTAACTGCTCCCTCTCACTTTCTCCCCAATTTCTTAGATTTAGGTTTATGTTTCTCTGTCGTTACCCACTCTTTGATTTAGGTATGAAAACAATAATCCCATTTTTAGCCAAATGGGCCAATCCCAAGTGACCTAAATAGCCCCGTGAGAGCCCGATTATGCCTAAAAATGTCTCGTGACCTGTTTACTACCCCCAGGTACACTTTTTCAACTATCTCGACTCATCCGGACTCAACCATGCAGTCAAAGTAAACATCAGAATTAATTTATTAGAATTCTTATCTCACACCCAAATTAGTCTATACCGACTCTCGGTTGAGATAAATAAATGTCACATCACTAGTACACGTTATGACGTAAATAAATTATTACTATTCATTTAGTAATTAAATTTCCCTAAATATTAACCATTCACTCTTCGATTAATATTTAAATAAATATTACCACAATTAATTCAATTAAATTACGACACATAAGTAATTTAAAAATTTCCCGAATTAATTAAATATTACATGTGTAGAAATATGGGGTGTTACATTTATGAGGTAAAAACATCATTATATGGTGACCTCAGACCTTAAACATCATTAGTTTGGTAAAAATTATAAGGGTAAACATCATTATATGGTGACCTCATACCTTAAAGCATCATTAGTTTGGTGAAAGTTATGAGGTGAACATCATTATATGGTGACGTCAGACCTTAAACATCATTAATTTGGTAAAAATTATGAGGGTAAACATCATTATATGGTGACCTCAGACCTTAAACATCATTAGTTTGGTGAAAATTAAGAGGGTAAACATCATTATATGGTGACCTCAGACCTTAAAACATCATTAGTTTGGTGAAAGTTATGAGGTGGACATAATTATATGGTGACCTCAGACCTTAAACATCATTAATTTGGTGAAAATTATGAGGGTAAACATCATTATATGGTGACCTCGGACCATAACCATCATTAGTTTGGTGAAAAATGAGGGTAGACATCATTATATGGTGACCTCAGACCTTAAACATCATTAGTTTGGTGAAATTTTATGAGGGTAAACATCATTATATGGTGACCTCAAACCTTAAACATCATTAGTTTGGTGAAAATTTATGAGGGTAAACATCGTTATATGGTGACCTCAGACCTTAAACATCATTAATTTAGTGAAAATTATTAGGGTAAACATCATTATATGGTGACCTCGGACTTTAAACATCAGTAGTTTGGTGAAAGTTATGAGGGGAACATCATTATATGGTGACCTCAGACTTTAAACATCAGTAATTTGGTGAAAGTTATGAGGGATACATCATTATATGGTGACCTTAGACCTTAAACATCATTAATTTGGTGAAAATTATTAGATAAACATCATTATAGGGTGACCTCATATGTTAAACAAGGAAGAGGTAAGACATTCAAGTATAGCATTGGAAAAAGAAATATAATCTGAAGATGATGGGATTAATGATCATCATTGAACAACATTCAAGGGTTACAAATCAATTACAAATCAGATGTACCAAGATGCCATCAGAGTTCACAAAAGCTAAGAGGTACATATAAGAAAAGAAACAAATTACAACTTAAAAGCTTCACAAGAAAAGGCCTAAGCCTCTGCAGTTACAGTCGTGTCATCATGGCCGACGTTGGTCACCTCGACTGTATCATCCTGTGGATTAGCATCTTCAGTCTCAGTGACTTCCAAGGGAGCGGTCTCAGCAGGAGCAGCATCGCCTCCTAAACCTCTTGTAAGGCCTGAGTAAATAGGGGGTCACCGAAGCCTAGACCTTCAAAGTATGAGGCAGTAAGACTCTCTAACTCTTTCTCCTTAGAGGCTACCCATTTGCTAGTTGCTTTGATACCTCTTTCAACTTACCAAAAACTCATAAATTCATCTGAGACCTTATATTCTTCGATGATCTTCTCTGCAGCATCTTCTAAAGTAGCCTTAATTGTAGCACCCACCTTAGCTTTAAGGGAATCATCTTTATCCTTCAGGACTGCATCATGATCCTTTTGAAGATTGGATATGTCTTTGTCTCTTTTCTTAATAACTTCCTTCAGCTTGTCAACCTCCTTCGGATCTTCCTTCAGATGTTCAACCTCGGCATTGGAAGAGGCTTGAACCTTCTGAGCCTCTTGACCCTTCTCTATGAGCGGCAGCTTCTTCAGGGTCCAATCAAAAAAATAGTGCATGGACAAGATACCCTGTAGTAAAAGGTTAGATGTATAAGTACATGAGCTATAATATGTAAAATAGCCGAGATTACAGTTTGAGAAACTAATACCTTAATTGATCTATAAAGAGAGAACTCGGCCAGCAATGGGACATCCAAGGAGTGTAAGAAATGCTTATCTCTTCAGTCCTTATTGCGCCGATAGCATCGACGGCCTTCAAACTATGGCCAATGAGACTATCGTTGATCTTCAGCTAAGCAAGACGAGCTGCTAGGGCATCGTTTATAGAGATGGGAGTGGCATGATCCACTCTCAGAGTTTTTCTCGGCCTCAAACGCTCCGAGTCAGCTGTGGTCTTCCTATTTTTGGTAATATTGGCTTGGAATGTGCCGATGTTCTTCTTGGTGGTAGCAGGTTGTGCATTTTATCGGCCCTCTTTTATATCAGCTTCTCCAGACTTGGAGCATACATTTCGCAAAGCTCGTCTGATATGCCTTTAGGGCGCTCTGCAATAGACAAGTATCTGAGTTAGTAAGTCAGAGATATAGAAAGTATGAGCTATAAGTTGTGAAAAATGAGACTTACAAAGATCTATCAAAGAACCCCCCCCCCCCCCAGGCTTCTCTGAGAGAGGTAGTACGGGGTCATCAGATTTTTATATTTTACTAAAAGACCCTGCTGCCCTGGATTGTGAAGATCCTTAACTTTTTGAAGATTATCCTGGCTAAGTCCGAGGTCGGCTTTAGTAGCAAGGGATACCTCCCCCCATCTCAGAGGGGTCCTTGGAATCGATGTTCTAGAAGCCTTATGTGGACCAAATTCCCATGCCCCGAAGGCAAAGAAATACCAAGGTTTCCAGTTATGGTTTGAGGTCTGGGTAACCAACATCATTTTATTTTTTGACTTCCTAGCTAAGAAGTGGTAATAGCTAGGATGGTTTTTGGCAGAGGAATGGACGTAACATCCTGTGAAAACCCTAACTGGAAGGTCTGAGTGGTGGATATCCCTCCAAACAGGGATGGCCCTAATCATAACCCTCCAGACATTAGGGGATAATTGTGAAGGGGCTAGATTTATGTGGGATAATATGGCTTTGATAGAAGGGTGGATAGGAAGATGAAAACCCAACTTGAACATCTAATCATAGAGGAAGTTCTCTCTATTTCTTCTGTCAAATGCCCTCTTATCCCTCATAGGTTTCCTAAGGGTGATGGAAGAGTTTATTGAATAGAGGTGCCTAAAAGCTAGAAAGTCATACTCGCTGACGGAGCTCTTAATCTCGGCCGCCTCAGATGTATCTATATCACTCTCCTGACTGTCATCATCATCCTCAACAGCATCATTTTAAGAAGGTGCAGGGACACCAGTAGGAAACCTCTGAGTAAATTCAGCAGAGGTGGTGACTGACAGAGGAATTGCATCAATGGGTGGTGGAATTTCTGCACTTGGCCCAATGATTTCAGCATCTGAGGATTGGCGAGAAGTACTAGCCCCGTGGTGAGATGAGTCATGGATAAATACCTCGTCTTCCTTAGGGACCTCACCTTGTCTAGGAGAGTAATCCATACCCTCTTAAAAAGAGTCTACAAACATGGGGTCTGAGGAGGAAGACTCAGACTCAGACATTCATGTTGGGTCCACAGCAATCTCTATAGGC
The DNA here is from genome assembly GCA_949130495.1 of Sambucus nigra. Lineage (NCBI taxonomy): Eukaryota > Viridiplantae > Streptophyta > Magnoliopsida > Dipsacales > Adoxaceae > Sambucus > Sambucus nigra. Next base: position 313,641,974 of record OX422215.1, on the reverse strand, counting down.
ATAGTAGGCTAGGATGGCTCAGGGTAAATAACCTTTAGAGGTGGAGGAAAGATGGGTCTAATAGGAAATGGCTCTTCCATATGAGCTTCCTCTTGGGCTAGTTCAATCTGCCTGATTTTATCAAAGGTCTTCTAAAAAAGAGATGGGAACTCTTCTATGAGTTGGTACAAGGGTCTGAGCATAAAGGAGATGATACAACACTTGGACTAAAAACCACAACCACAAAAAGGCAAATAACTTAATTCAATCTAAACTAAGGATCAAATTAGGAATGTGAAAGGTTTTCAAATGAAGAACAGCAAGAACACTCAAGAACCTGGTCTGGGCTACCTATAAATGCCCCCAAATTACTCAAATCACTATTGTCCTAGCCTCATAACCACCAAGACTGGTGGAAACGACTTTCCAGAAAACACAAAAGCTCACCGAAAAACTTAAAAATGATAAATAAAACCCAGAAATAGAAAAGAGGTTGGAAATGGTGCCTGTTTGTTACAAATAAGGGATGAGGATCATAGAAATCGAAGGAAACCTTTAAGAGTAGTCTAACAATGGAGGCTTGAGAGAAGTTACAGAGGCAAAGAAAGCTAAGGCGAGAAAAAAAGAAATGAAGAAAGAGGAGATGGGAAAGAGTTTTAAACCTGTCAAATGATAGAGGCATGAATTTCAAGGGCCCATTATTGCCCTAGGGAACCTCAAGGATAAAGAAGAACCATCATGACTTAATAAGCACGCAACCCATTCAGAAAGTGACATTTGGCAAGGAAGTATTGTCACACAGAGAAATCTGACCTCGGCCTAAGCTACATACCCCTCAGTCATCTAATTACATAGAAGACTAAGGGCTGGGTTGATTGACATGGACAAAGTGCACCCTCTTACTCAGAGCAGTTAACCTCAGCCAGTCTTACAGCCGAGGTGACCAGAACCAATGAACCATTAGTAATATCATCTCTTATAAGGTCGGCCCTAACCGATGTTACAGCAACATCATACACCAACCTCGGTTAGTCAACAGTTGGGATCATCAAGGTCTCATGGGCTTAATCATCTACCAATATAATCATCGGCCCCAGCCGACGTTACGGTCACTAGCCAAAATCGGCATATCTCAGGAGGTCAACCATCTACTAACATCATCATCAGCCCTAACCGACGTTACATCTCATACCTAACCTCATCCATTCCGCCTAACCCAAAGTCATCATGGATATTAACCTCGGACAAAGTAGCAGTCAGAATTCACCAACCTCATAGTTTGCTAAGCCGAGGATGCACCAGTCAAGGACACAAGGCCGAGCATTTATAAGAGCATGCAAGGTTGGGAACGCGTGGACAAAATCAGTTGTAACCGAATCAACCCCCTCACGTGAGGCAATATTTCATCATCATTGTCTAAATGTGACAGCTACATATGGCTTCACTAAATTGGCTAAATCATCACACACATGGTCATTGTATGCTTGGGGGTACATTACACCCCCCAAACACTATATATACTTGTCTTCTACTACCTTGTAGGAGATCCTCAATTACAAACCCTAGAAAAACTCTGGTGCATTTACAATAGAGAGAGAAAGTGGAGTGATTTTATTACTAAGACCGTTAGAGCCCTCTTTTGATAGTGATTCTTACACTCACTTGCACAGTGGACATGGGCCAGATTGGCTGAACCACTTACGTTCAAGTGTTCATCCTCTTCTCCTCACCTCCTTCTATATATATATATATATATATATATATACACTCTCTTGTGCTGCCATTTTTATCACTTGCTTGAGCTTGTCAACACCTTCTCTGGTGGTGTTATTCATAGAATCATCACCTCGGAAGAAAAATCGTCATTGGATTCGAATAATGCATCCAACTCTTACTCCCAAAAATGATTTTTTTTCCCGATATTTGTTTTTAAGCCTTTCATATTCATGAATTAAAAACCACTCACCCATTTTAATAGGTCGAGGCGGAGATTCTTGAAAATAAAAATAGTGAAAAGTATTCCCTTATGAACCATTATAATTACCGAACTCACTATAAAAAGACATTATTACTAAATAGTTTGTAAACAGACAATCCATGTAAAGAGGTGTGCGGTTGAGGATTCATCGTTTCTTGGCGCTCAATTGTGCAAGCCTGCAAAAAAAATTAAAAGAAAAAAATACAAAAGAAAAAATATCTTACAAAATAATAAGTCAATTATAATCTATAACAAAACACTCCCCGGCAACGGCGCCATTTTGACCGAGGGGAAAACCGAGCGTCCCTATAATACGCTAATCGTTGTTATCGGCTTCCGATTGCAGTACAAAAAAACTAAATTATAACTACACTCTTATGGAGTATAGCGGAGAGTGTGAATATCGAATCCACATGGAATGTTTGATAGATTTTAATTGATTTATTACTTCAAAAATTAAATTGTAAAAGATGATGATGGGGTGAGACAGGAAAAAGGGGGAAATAAAGAAGTTAACTAAAACTAATTGGAAAATTAAGGTAGGGCCATAATCCCCCAACTCCTAGTATGCTTATCGGGTATAAGAGTAGTTATGAATTAGATAATTGATTAAATCCAGTCTTTATTAATCTCAAGAATTATATATATGAGATTATTGGACCGCACCATATATAATCAAAAGTAAGAATAGAGCGGTGCCATTATAACTACACTCGCGTCGCACTCTTAAGAATCACGGTTACCTAGGGCAAAAGAGATCAAAAGTACTACGATAGTTATGATCACTACACAACATGATTTGATAATTTATTTCGTTCAGGGAACTAATTTTACACACATGCAAACCACATCGGGTTGGGTTCATGCATCCCAACCTTTAAAAAGCTAGCCTAACATGGTATTATAAATATCTAAGTAAAAGAACATTAATATGGATGAAAACATAATAAAATAAAAATCAACGTGATGGAAATAAATGTTACCAAGATTGAAGAACAAGAACATGCAAGAAGAAATCAAAGCTGGAAGAAAAAATGGAAAATCTCTTGAATTTAAATTGCAAACTATGTAAATTCTTCTCCTAGATGTTCCTCCTTGATTAAGACCTTTTACATGAATGAAATATGAATAAAAATAGTCCTAATGACAAAATAATAGGCTAAATGTCGTTTAGAAGAGTTCCCAAAACATAAAACTCTTTTGGCTAAAAGATAAGGACAAAATAAAAATCCCGTATTTGGCAATTTTGTCACACTTATAAAGCGTGACTAATTTTGTAACGGATCTGGAGCATGACAGAACGCGGACCGGTCTATTTTCCATTTAATTCGGATCAGTCCACTTCATGAATTTAGATAGTGAGTTTCAAGGGTCCAGACCGGTTCGGTTCGGTTCTTTTTTCCTGCGATTTTCTCTCGACTTTGAATGACCATAACTTCTTCACAGTAGCTCGGACTGAGGTGCCATTTTTTTCCAGTATTCTCATAATTGAAAGATTTCAACTTTTTAGTTGGTCCCACCTTCGAAATAAGGTGTAAAAATTACAAAAATTCCCTTAAACTCCCCGTTTCTTGGTTTCTTTCACTATTTTAATTTCTCTTTTCCATCTTTCTTGCATGTAATACCTGTATAACACATAAGAGATATACAAAACACGGAATACTTGCCAAAATGTGTTAGTAGAATAAATATGAGACAAATTCAAGCTATTTAAACTACATGGGATCGTAAAATACTTAAATTAAGGGGATAAATGTGAAGAATTTATGCCTAATCACTGGTCTTCGCTGAAAATCAGAAACGTTTTTCTTGGTCCAAAAAGGATTGGAGATGAAATTATTTTGGACATATATATTAGGGGATCCTAAATAGAGTGAGAGGACCTCTAAAAGAGTCAAGGGGGATGTATAAGTCTCGGGTTAGTGGGAAACATCCTGGGTTTAAATTTTGGAATGTTTGGGACAAATGACATTTGAGGAGTTATAAGGAGGGTTCATATATATATATTTATGCGTGTAGAATATATATGCCGATTATATATGGTTAGAATATATACATATGCCGAATATAAATTTGTATAATTAATATCCTAAGGTGTGAATATGATGATATAAGAATACTAGCTAGATGTGAAACGCTACAATTCAGAGATAAGAAATGTGAGAATCATATTATAAGGGAGTGAATACTTATGGGATTAAAATAAGTTGTGTGTATACTTAATGATTTATATAAATTGGTATATTTGAATTATAGGCTAATGCCACAAGAGATATGCATGGATAATCGGATATATATATATATATATAAAGAAAGTATATATATGATGTGATTTTAAATATATCTGTGTGTGATTGATATATTTATGTCAAACACACCCCTCTAGTGCTATCATGGGAAGTTGCGCAATGTGGGTGAGGGCCTGGCTCGAGGAGTAGGAGCGTATAGTCCCCATGTCATAGTCGTGCATTATTTATACTGTGTGATTTTATTCTGGGTGAGAAGTCTTGGGTATGATTCGATCTCACTTTCAGATGAGGAGCTATGACCGCTTCCCATACGTTGTGATTTGGTTTTTACTAAGTCGGTGTGAGAGTCCGACCGCTGGTACTCAGGATGATGAGTGAGTATGCCTTGGAAGATGATAGGACCGAGAGACTGCATCTATTAAGTTATTGCTCTGAAGGATGGATGTTATACTTAAATAGTGTGTGATATATAAGTATGGGTATACTTGATGTGCATAGTATATTATATAAATATATATGAGATGTGAACACACACACACACACACACATATATATATATATATATATATATATATATATATATATATATATATATATATATATTTATATATTTATATACATGGACTAACATAAAGAATGTGAGTTAATTTCTGATATCAAGGAGTATAAAATTCGGAATATAAAATGTAATATACGTATATAATGATGAGAATATTATATATGATATGATAACACTAAAATGTGAATAGTGTATGTAACTAGTGATATATATTCATAAGGTAAGGGTAAATTAAGTGAGAGATTATATATGCATAAGCTCAGGCGATAGCTTAGAATATTTATATTAAGAGGGGGTAAGAGATAGTGTATGGTCACTCGAAATTTTTGTGAGATATTAGTTAGGCATGGAAGCTTAACTAGGGTGATTTAAATACATGCATTAGGTGCGCACTATTAAATGAGAGGTGAGGGTATCTCATGTGAGTGCGACACTAGTTTCCATATGGAGAATAACATATTTAAGTTTTAAAGTTTGTTAAGCACTTGCTAAAATATTTTCAAAACTCGGGCTCTGACACGTATCTATTTTTTTGCTTTCCTTTTGTATGCTTTTTAGGTGTCCAGAAACATGGATGCCTGGAAGAATATTCTTTTGAGTCGGACGTGTTGTTGCTGCTGTGGATGTTGGCAGGAAATTGATTTAGACGCTTATATTCTTGTGGTTTAGATAGGAGGTACTGTTGTAATAATTGGTCATGTTTCCCAACTAATGTCATTTATTTTATTTACATCGATTTTATTTTACGCGCATTCGACTTGGTTGTATAAATGTTTTACCGAGAGTTATCGGTTATTTATTTATTCATATGATTTGTTTTGTATATATTGTATGAATGGATTTTTATCGTGCACTTTAGTTAAAAAGGTTAAAATTTGACGCTTGGCCGAATTGGTTATTAGTATTTAATTTGGTTTTCGATAGTGATGCTGAGAATGAAACCATTTGAGATTCCTGTTTAATTTGATATAGGATTGATCACTCGGTATTTTATTAGGCGGGGTGTCACAGATACCCAGACAGATAATGTTACCAAGATGTTTCCAGTCGGTAATATCATAGATAAAAAATTAGGATTTCTAGAACTATGCCTTGTTTTGGTCACAACAACAATAAACCAGCTGGGAAGATACCACCCAAATATTTTCACCCGATAGTCAAGGCTAACATAATAAGAGAGTAACGTAGGCTAAATCAATAATTTCAGAATTCAAATTAGATGTTTATATGTAGAAATATAAAAATATAACAAATAATGGAATCATCGGTATCAGATGCATTTTGAGAATAAAATCATTTCACAAAATATATATAGTTTACATAATATAATAAAATCAAAATGATTAAGAAATGGCATAGAGTACTCACCTAAAATAGAGGTTCAAAAATACAAATATTGACTCTTGGATCACACATTAAATTAATAAATACAGTAAATGGAAATTACATATTCTAAACAAAGTCCAATTCTAACATTGTCTATTAATCTTAAAATAAATTATTGTAAAAGGTTACTAAAAAAACATTTTCTGTTTTTTTTTAATTCATTGATCATAATTGAATAATTCAATTCACTATTCTTCCTAATCAATCGGTTCCTAAAAGAGATGGAGGATATCAAGAGCACCACTTAAATAACATCTCATCTTGGCATAAAATTTCCGTATTCATTCCTTGTAGAGAGGGAGGGTCACAAGGGCATCACTTAAATACCATATGAGCTAGGCAGAATTTTATCGGGTTCGTCTTTGAAATTACTTATTTGTTTTCCACAATAACGAAAATCATTTCAAAAGCCCATATATAACTGTAAATAAGTTTTAGTTTAGAAAATAGGTTAATTCAATCTTAAATGTAATTTATCTATTCGTGTTTAGATGTAGTAAACAATATTAATTTTCATAACCAAAAAAATATAAATTCATTAGTGAAAATCCATTTTTGAAACTCAATAACTTATTATGAAAGGAGTTCTATGTTTCAATTTCATGAAATAATTCAATTTATAAAACTCTACAATTTTATGTTCACTAAAATGGATCTTTAGTGTTTTCACCAACATTTCGATTTAGTATAGATATAAAACAATAAATTGAAACTATAAAATGCATTATAACATTTAAATAAGATTACTTTAAGATGAATATGCCTAAAAACTTTAAGAACTACATCTAAAACTTTTCTATATTTTTTCTCACTATTTATTTATATAATTCTCAAGGAATTGGTGTGAGTTCCAATGATATCAAAGACCCCACTTATAGGTTTTAAGGATACTATGATGTTAACACATGTCTAGGTGACAAGCCTTTTTCATCGACGAGTCAACGTTGAGGTGTCTCATAACAGAGGGGTCTTGTAGTCTTATATTCACCAAAATGTGACATGTGTCATAAGCCTTCTCTATATGGATGACACATAAACAAAGTGGTATTTTGGGGTTAAGGGTATAAGGACATTTTACACATAAGGGGTATTTTGGTAATTTCTCATTGTATATTTTTAATATTTCTTAAAGGTCCTTGAAAATATTTTATTTAAAAAATAATCCTTTTATATTTTTATTTTAGTCCTTGAAACTTTCTTTATTAAAATAAAGTCCCTAAAGTTTCATCATATTACATTTTCTACCCCTAACTTATCATCTTCCAAAATCTCAATGTCAATTTTAACTATAGATTTTAGAATAAATTTTTACAATTATTTCAATATCCAGTGTAATACAATTCATTGTTAAAACTCTATATATTACGATAAAGGTTTAGCTATAGTCTCTAGAAATCAGAATTTAGTTGATTGGGATCTATTACTATGATTGTAGTGAATTAGCTTCATAGTTTAACATGTATGTATGCTTAACAAATACAAATGGACTATTACCGTAAATTTATAAACATTACGTGAGCATTCTAACAAATATATATTTATCAAAAATTCTTTAAATATAACTACTTACCAAGTGGCATTTTATCATATGCTAGGAAATACACAATATAAATATGAGAGTGCACTATAGGTCTTATGGTGTAACTTATTTAATTAGATGTCAACCCATAAACAAATTTTATCTTTTTATCGCAAGACATGCATCTAGGTGTTAAAACAGCTAAAGTAAATCATATAATCAACAAAGGCCAAGATGAGGAAAAATGCCTTACGAGCAAAACCTTTTATTTCAGCACTTTAGAAATAATACAAGACAATCTACTTACAATACTACTTGACACTAGCCAAAAGTATAACACGTTATTCTTTACAATATATATAAAGAATACTACTCGTTCAGGGGCAGTCCATGGGCATGTAACACCCCGCTTAAAATAATAACGGGTGGCCAGCCCTATAGTACATTATATCAGGAGTCTCAGATGGCTCGGTCTCAACATCAACTGCCAGTACTAAAATATATAAGACTAACTACCCAATATCATATAAGCGAGATGTTAAAATTAAATAAAACATAGAATAGAAAACAAACCAACACTATAAGCTACTAACAAAGAAAATAAAGATGCATACAAGAACTATGATAAATGAAATGAATAACTACAAATGAATATGCCACAAAGAAATAAACCCGAATAAGCTGTCGGGTCACAGACAATACAATAACTGAAATGGAATAAATATAAACATTTATAAATATCCCTTGGGTAAAACCCGATATATAACTTGAATCCTACATAGATTTTAAGGGAGTAGGAAGCGACTACAATCTAAGTCCCTCAATAGTCCGCACCTGTCACGGCTCCCAAGACTCTGGATAGAGGGCATCCGGCATCCATGCGGTAGGACACCTGTAATAGTGTATATATATATATACACACATGTAGGAGAGAAAAGTAAACGGCTCAGAGCCCAAGTTGTGAAAAATATTTATCAAGTGTGTTAATCGTGCATAATAAATATAAATGCACTTATTTCATAATTAAAGTGGAATCGCACTCTCGTGAAACCCCAACTCACCCCTCATCTAACGGCGCACACCTATTCGCGTCCCGAAGTCTTAATTAAGTTATCCTACCCATAAAGATAATTTAACTTACCATAGGCTCTACCTATACCCACAAGACCTTCCTTCCTATCATAACCCCAGAACCCACTCTTTCTAAACACACTATAAATTATTTTTACAAACATGTATGCCATACTAGGCTTAATAGATTCCGATTTATAATTTAATTAATTATAATTCTTAATACGTTACCCATATAAATTTGGGTTAAATCATAAGATTTAATTTATAAATAACATGCATACAAATTATTAATGACAAAACATCTCTCCAATCTCAACATTGCGCTGCGTTTTGTACGTGGGGCGTCTCGCAAAGCGAAATCCAAACAAGAAACCCCCCCGTTACACTACTCCTTAACAATGTCGATCCTAGAGATCCATTATGCCATACATAAAATTCTACTAAATTTAGATTACTATATAAGAACAACTCAAAATCTCCAATAATATCCTTGCGATGATGTAACCGAAATATTCCTTAAATGCGATACATCAACCCCTAATAATCTAGTACACCATAAAAATTCCATATCCTTTCGCTTATAGGATATATAAATATATATATATATATATATATATATATATATATATATATGCATTTATTCTAACCATATATATATATATACAATCATCCATTCCCATAGCCAAGTGTGCATACCAGATATGATGTACAATGGTCATGCACATAATATACCCGGCTATATATATCGTCGATAAACTGCACCATGCTATCATCTTCCAGAGCATTACTCACATACCATCCTGGAGACCACGATCGGACTAAATATCACCGACATTGGGGCCAAACACACACACACACGACGTCCCGAGAAGCGGTCATAGCTCCTAACTGGTCAATGAGACGAGACATACCCACCACGTCCCATCCGAAAAGAAATGCATATCACATAATAACACAATGGACGACTATGACCTGGGGAATATCCACACCCTACTCCTTGAGCCAGGATGCTCACCCTCTGCGCGGAAACTTCTCAATTATAGCATAAGCGGGGTATGCTTAACCACATAAGTATATATATCATTCTCATGCATAATATATATACATCCATATGATCCCATCATATGATTTAAACCATCACATACAGTTTAGATATTCACATCATGTATATCCACTTTATTCATATCTCTACAAATATATATATATATATATATATATATATATATATATATATATATATATATATATATATATATATATACACAAACTATTTTTCATTCATATGTATAAGATATATAAACTCGGCTATAAGTATACATAATCCTCAATACACTAGCCATCACCCCAAACTCATTTAATTTACCTCGATATGTGAATACGATCCCTCACTTGAAGCATATTCATCTATTTTTCCTATGATGAATAGTCTCCCAAAAATATATGTTTATATTTAACATTTGGGTTATCACCCAAAGTTTAGTGTAGGAAACCATCATTACACATCTCCTATATATTCAAAAGTACATAATTATCTCTATCACTATTTGACCATTGATATATACATGACTAATAGTCTATAAACCTCAACTTATCCCAAATTCATTTCAAGTGTTGGAATCCCAATTGTTACTCCCACACAATTATGTATGAACTATCCTGACTAGAATTAAACTACACCTATTCCAGTCAAAAGCATGACTCATTCGTTTCCAAATTTCTCCTACCATTAAATTTCTTTTATGAACCCTTAATCCTATTGTATTATAGTGTGTTCCTTAATTTAAACACTTCTAAGTACACGTGACCATTTTCTCTCTCGTTGGTCCCCAATTGTAACTTAATAGGATCCTATCGCTATAAGGATTCGAAATGAATAACGACATATAATTTCCTAACATACCCTCGCAACTCTCTCTCTAAGAGTTCTTAACTTCACATCATATCTAGACTCACTTTTGATATACTATTAGCATTTCCATCCCCAATGAGGTTTCTCACTATCTATATACACAACTCTAATGCATACATGTATACATACTTTCCCAAATTATTCCAAGAAGTCCCCATAATCACAACGTGTGAGAAACCCCTTATATGACTCCAAAACATATCTCTTACATCATAAAAGAAGGCCCCAAATCAGTAAACCCAACCAGAAAGGGTTAGAAATCATTCTAGAAAAAATTCCTCAAAATGCCCTATTTTCGAATCGATTCGGCCCTATTCCGAATCGATTCGGCCCAGGGAATTGATTCGGCCTCCAAGGCGAATCGATTCGGGTTCAAAGACCTGGGCTTCTATCTCAGGCCGAATCAATTCGCCTTGGGTCCAAATCGATTTAGTCAATGTAGACCTGTTAATTTTGCCTAGGCCGAATCGATTCGCTTAAGGGGAGAATCGATTCGGGTCTGCAGAATTTGAAGGGTTCTTCTTCTTCAACCAAACCCATGAATTCTAAACCCTAAAATTTCACTTATAACCCCTAATCCTTCATCCTACCATGATTCTAGGATTAATATATCAACCCAAAGTTGATCCCAACCATTTCTACACCATCAAACCGATATCTAAACATCAATTTCAAGATTTAAACCCAAAAATATAGGTTTTGATATTAATACCCAAAATCCATTTCTTTTACCCACAAATTATGAAATGAAATACACAAATGACTTATTTAGAAGGATTAAACACTTGCCTCGATTTTGTAGTGGTTGGATCGTCCTCGATGTCGCGTTTTGGCTGGAGTTCCCAAATTTTTTCTCCTCTCTCTCTTCCTTTCTTCTTCTTTCTCTCTTCTTTTCTCTTTTCTTTCTATTTCTCTCTTCTCACAATTTAGAAGGCTTGATCCGTAAGCCTTTAAATCCCTTAAAATAATAAACCCAATTTTAAATGTTAATACACACTTTAAATGACTCGTTTACCCCAATTCGAGTCAAACATACTTAAAAACATTCCGGAGCCGAAATAAAACCCAATGATAGTCATTTTGACTATCTCAATCCTTCCGGGATCGATGGTACCCTCAAAATCATCACCCGAAATACTTTAAAACGTTCTCTATTTTTGGACTTCAATTCCCAAATTTTAAAAATTCTCCAATTTAATTAAATTTTATTTTCCCAAAATTTAATTTCTCGATCCCAAAATCATGGGGTGTTACAGGGTGGTAGTCCACCCTCGATATTCACTGATCAACCTTTGTCATCAACAATGACCCCCTCGAGAACCACAAGGTCAACAGTGAAGATGATCTCTCAATAAGGGTTGTGTATGCAAGGATACAAAGTATAAAGTTCTTAAATAGTTTTAGACAAAAAAAAATTGGGGATGTGTTTTGTGAATCAAAAGAGTTTTCTAAACATAAAAGGTTGAAAACTTTTGCAAAAGATATGAAAAACTATTTGAAAAAATTAAACAAAAAACATATATTTATAGGACGTTCATAAATTTTAATTTTCCAACACGGTCGAATGAAAATAAGGCTTGCTCAAACGAGAATAGCATCCCATTAGAAAGAAGTCCAGTTTCGTTCGACAGAAAACACAATCTTATTTGAACTAGCATAAAATGACCTTCAAATGATGCAAAACAATACACCCTCATTAGAATATCACTAGATGTAGGATCAAACGATACTTTGAATAATTTTGACATCCCGTTCGGATGTGAATGTTTTCTCGTTTGAATGAGGTCATTGAATTTTTAAAAAAATTAAATAAAAAATATGCCTCAATTTTTTTTAATAAAAAAATAAAACATCCTAAAATAAATTTAATGAATAAATTAAAATATTTAATAGCTATATACCTTCATAGTGTGGGGGTCCTTTGAATTTGGACATGTTGGAGATTCGGTTCTTCATGATGGTTCGAGTCAAAGTGTAATGGGATACGCCAAACTACGCGTAAGCTTAAGTTATGAACAATAATAGAAAATTTGCTCTTATAAATCTCCCCATTTCGCTATTCCATAACAAAAATATAACTATGAGACATTCTCCCACACTTGTGTAGGTACTCATGTGGTATCATAATAAGAAATATAACTATGAGACATTCTCCCTAACTTAAAGAAAAATTCCATAAGGTGACCTCTTTACTTGCAATGGGAACAAACATAAAATGACTTAGTTCTACCTTACTCATAACAGCTAGGATGAGATATCCTATGTGGATTCATACACCTAGGTGGGTTAAGTTGAGGTCAATATAGATCTAACACAAACTCGAGAACCGGCTTAGGTGTAACATGAGAAGTGGAGGCACCGTTATAACCTATTCCTAGCCTCTCAATATTACCCAAATATTTAGAGTATGAAGGAGAAATGAATTTCTAAGTGAAAGTTGGGGTGAAAAATAATTTGCTTACAATGCAAAATTTAATGTTGGGGTTAAATATGTAATTTTGAAAAGTTCTAAGTTATTTATTATATTCCTTATATCCCTTCATTAATGGAATCGGTGATATGAGACATTTTTATTTCATTTATGAAAAAACACTTATGTTTTGGGGTTATTTTGGAATAGTTGAATAATACAGGGGTTAAAATGAAAATTAAAGGCTTGGTTTAAAAAATCTTAAAACTATTTTCTCGAGAAACTGCTTTCTGGAAAACCTAACAGAGTGATGTCACATAAAATTTTGACTAGAGAAATTAAGTAAAACTTTTGGAAAAAATCTCAATTTTTTTTATTTGAGACGCATTAGGTCAAAGTCCAGACATGCTTGAATTTGACTTCACTCTCGCAAGTGTACAAAACTTCATCTCCTACCTTCATTTTGTTGACTTAATGGTTTGAAAACTTTAACCTTAAATTCGAACAATTGTAGAATACCATTTAGTTTATTCCTGAATGAAATTTGTCTACTTCTTTAGAGGAATCCAATTATATTAGTTTCAACAATTGAGGTTAACTGGTTTGTGCTATTCATTTTTTTTAATAAAAATGGCGTAAGTTTGACTTTAACATTTCTGGCTCTATGCTATAGTTCGATCTATGACATATTGATATTCAATGCCTTGGATCGAAATGTAGTTGAACTGGTTTGGTTTTAATGATTTTGGTTTACCATAGCTCCTAAATATTATTTTTGAAATTTCTAGGTCCGTAATTTTCAAATCTTGATTTGTGGTATCAAAACTCATTTTAGGTTCAATCAAGCTTTGAACCTAGTTTCCTTAGACCTAGGGCTTGAGTTCTCCCACTTTGAAACTGATCAAAGTCAAGAGTATGGATGCCACCATTAAATCTCAAGCTTTAATGGAGGTTCCTGATATTCAACATTTTTAGTGCATTTCCCATGTTAGAACTTACATGTAAACTCATATTTATAACCCATGAATGCCTAGAAACTTAAACAACTGAAAAAATAGAAATGCTACATAAAATCATATATATACCAAAATGGTTTAAATTTTCTTTATGTTTTTCACTATGGTAGTGTATGTTTTACAGTGGCGAAGGGAGTTTTTATACAACTAGTGAAGGAGAAGGGATTGGTAGAGATTGAGGTGGAAACTTACCAAGGTTTGGTCAAGTTTTACCAAGGTACCATGTGGAAGGTTATGGGTACCATGTGTATATCATGTGGTACAACTTCTCACAAGGCAGCTAGCTGGTAATAATTTTCATAGGGGAGTGCAATTCGTTTTAGTTTTGTTTTGGGTCCTTGGGTAATGTATAAGATGCATTTAGGGACAATTATTCACTTTTCTTTGAAATTTTAGGGGGTTAATGTATATTTTTCCAAACTTGTTGGACTTATTTGTGAAATTTATAAAATGAAATTACTTTGATTAAGTTTTGTGTTTTAGTTTGTCTTATGAGGATATGATATGGTTTAAATAATAAAGACTTATTCTTTGGAATTAGTTATAAACTATAGGTAGGTTTGTTATAGATTCCGCACCGAAAGGTACCACAAACCTCTTCGCATACATCATACCACCATAAGAACCAACGTTGTAAAGAGGTACACTAGTAGGAAAAGCCTTGACAACCTTCTCCTTGAAAGCAACATCATCTGCTTTTCCTCAACCACCCTCATAATGATATTTTGAGTCATTTTGAGCATCCTTATGAACAAACTGTCAACTCTCTAATTACCCGAATGGATCCCACATTATTTAATTCAAGAGTAGACAAATTATAGCTCGATCATCGAATCAAAACATCTACCGCCAAATTGGCCTTCCATGGGTGGTATGGAGTCATAAAATGGTAGTCATTTATGAACTCAAATCACTGTCGATATCTCATATTCAATTCTTTTTGTGTGAAAACATAATGAAGACTCTTGTGATATCTAAGGACACATAACTTCTCACCCCAAAGATTGTGCCTCTAAATAGGTAATGCGAACACCACAATTTACAACTCCAAATCGTTTCTGAAATAGTTACCTCTTGAGGATTTAACTTGTGATACACAGAGGCAATAATAAGGTCCTCCTATATAAACACCTCACCTAGTACCTATTGGTAAGATCAATGTATAACAAATACTCAACCCACTCTTAGGTAGATCCAAAGCTTGAGTCGAAGTCAATTTCTCGTTAAGAGTGTTGAAATCATGATTACACATCCTAGTTGATAAACACTGAATTCCCTTTTAAATCAACTCAATTAATGGTACCACTAGCTTCAATAAATACCAATTAAACCTCCAAGAGTAACTGAGCAATAGAAAAAACCTTTAAATCTCCATCGGTGTCATGAGCTGTCCGTAATTCAACACGACTACAACCTTCTTTGGATCCACCGATTGTCCCATCTATGAGACTACATGGCTTAGAAAATATACCCCATTCTTCAAGATCTCTCACTTATTAAACTTATCATGAAACTAATTCTCCAATAATATCTTAAGTGCAATCCTCAAATGATCAACATGATCCTTCTTAGTCCATGAGTAAATCAAAAGGTCATCCATGAAGACAATGATAAACTGATCCAAGTACCACCAAAAGTACCACTTCATCAAATTTATAAAAACTTTTGGGGCTTTGTTCAGAGTAAACGACAAGACCCTGAACTCAAATGAACCATAATGAGTCTAAAAGGCAGTCTTTGGTATGTACTACTCCCGTAGCCTCAACTAGTGATACCCCAAATGTAAAATTATCTTTGAAAAGAAAGAAACAACTTGTAAATGACAAAACCAATTAGTGATCCTATATAAAGGGAACTTACTCCTCACCCTCACCTTGTTTAACTCACAGTAGTCAACACAAAACCATAGTACACCGCTCTTTTTCTTCATAAAGAGAACTCGAGTGCCCTATGGAAAAGTGATACATCTAATGAATCCTTACTTTACCAACTATTTAACCTTGTACTAGATAACTTTCATCTCCAAATAATGTTTTTGATAAGGTTCCTTTAAAATCATCTTAATGGTGGGATCCAAGTCAATCACAAATTCAATCTATCGGTTCGAAGATAACCCAGGAACCTCCTTAAATACATTGAAAAAATACCAAACAATCGATATGGAATATAAAGGAACGTTTGTCTCCAACCGAGTATCCTCATCTATAAATTAAAATTTTTCATGTCACAACACTCTGGTATAGGAATAACCACAATATACATCTTCTATTCCAGTATCATGAAAAGAATCGCTCGACCCCTCATTCTATATAATCATCGTATATGACTAATCACTCCATAACAAAGAGCACATTGTAAGAGTGGGTATATAAAACTATTTTTTTTCCAAAAAAGTCAACCTAGAAAATTTTATACTAACAACATCACCAGTCTCTAAGATACGAGTCAAAATATCAAAGGGGTAGCTATTTATAAAGCCCTACTCACGGTCTCAAAAATAAGCCAAAAGTCTCCACAAAACAATGTGATACAGAAGAATGTCTATTGTTGGTGTTAAAAAATCTAATTACTGTTCCATAAACATATAACATACCAACCACTGACTAGATCGACCCATGTTTCTCTTTTTGGGGCAACGCATCTATTGTACCCTATTATAATAAAATTCGGGTTGTTGTTGTTCGACTAGGGTTCCATAAGTGACTTTATCCGCTTTAGACTCGACCGTAGGAGTTGTTGAGGACTATATATTTATTATTATAGCTATTAGGGCCTACAATCCTACTAGACCTAACCCTAATGTTGGCTTTGTTAGCCGTGTCCCTATTTTTTTTTCTTATATGTCCCTCGACTCGAGCATACTCAGAATTAATGTACCCTACAACCACATCTAAAGAAAACTCATGTAAATGAGTTTGAAAGGTGACCCCAAACCAAGATAAAAAATTTATACCTATTAATGGATGATCAATAATGGTACCCCATGTAACTGAACAATCTCTAACATAAGCAACAATGCGTACAACCCTGCTATGAAATCTTTTAGGATAGGCAAGATATGAGAAAATTTTCAAGTGGTCCATTATAACCAAAATGAAATTGTTATGTTTGGTAATCTACAATAGTCCTACAATTAATTCCATTAAAATGTTTTCTTACTTCTATGGGTAAGGTCTAAAG
Source organism: Sambucus nigra (assembly GCA_949130495.1). Classification (NCBI taxonomy): domain Eukaryota; kingdom Viridiplantae; phylum Streptophyta; class Magnoliopsida; order Dipsacales; family Adoxaceae; genus Sambucus; species Sambucus nigra. The sequence goes on along the minus strand of OX422215.1, from coordinate 313,624,715 downwards.
TGTATCCATTAACACTGGTGATCCATCTTCACCACCTGACATGTACTACAGTGGGGCACAAATGTGGTAAGATCCTGATTCATACATTCTATATCTTGATATATCTTAATCTTTCATGGCATGAATAAAAAATTATGATCCATGGGGATTTTTCATGAACACCTTATACAACTCTTCATCCAAAGGTACCATTAACCTCCACTCGTACCTCAGACTTCCATCAAAACCAACATTGTAAATTGGTACTCCGATACAAAATCTTGGCCACCTTCTTTTTGTACTTGAATTCCTTCTCGTACATCATCTTCTCGTACTTGAATTACCCTCATAATTATATTGGTATTAATTATGATCATCCCCATAAAAGTATTTCTTAAATCCCTAATTAGTATAATGGAGCCCACACTAATCGACCCAAGAGTAGACACACTATAGCTCGATCATTGACTTAAAGTATCGACCACCATATTGGCCTTCAACAATAGATATTGAATCGTAAAATAGTACTTCTTTATGAATGCAAACTACCATCACTATCTCATGCTCAATTCCTTCTACATGAACAAATAATGAACATAATTGTGAATGCCAAAGACCTTGAACTTCTCGCCCCACAAATAATGCCTCCAAACATGTGATGCAAACACTACTATTACCATCTTTGAATCATTTATCACTTATTTTTCTCATGAGGCTTTAATTTTCAATATTCATAAGAAAAAGGACAATCCTTCTACATCATCACCCCTCATAGTCCTAATACGTAAGCATTAGTTTATACCAAATACTCAACCATACTCCTAGGTATATTCAAAACTATAGTTGAAGTCAAGTTCTAGTTCAGACTGTAAAAAGCATGCTAACACTTCTCAGGACAAAAAAATTGAATACCCTTAAGAATAAACATAGTCAATGATCCTTCTAGCTTCTATAAACCCCGAATAAACATCATATATTAATCGACCAATCCCAAAATATACAATCCTCCATCAGTGTCACAAGTTATCACTAATCCAACATGGTTGACACCTTCTTTGGATCAATCGATAATCCCATCTCTGAGACTACATAGCCTAGAACATGCAACTCATTCTTCCGAAAATTGCACTTATTAAATTTATCATACAACTAATGCTCCCAAAATTTCTTAAGCGCAACCCTCAAATGCCTAGAATGCTCGTCTTCAGTCCCTAAATAAATCAAAAAGTATGAATGGAACACCTGATTCATCAAAGTTTTAAACATTGTCGGGGATTTGGTCAGACCAAACATCATGACCCGAAACTCACACAAAACATAACAAGTAAAAAGTAAATCTTTGGTACGTCATACCCCCGTATCCTCAAATACTAATAACTAGAATGCAAATTTGTCTCTGAGAAGAAAGAATAACATTGTAACTGATGAAAACTCAACAATTCTCGAAAAAGGAACTTGTTACTCACTCTCAACTTGTTTAACTCATAGTAGTAAACACACTAGCGTAGTAAACCATCCTTATTATTCATAAAGAGGACCGAATATCCCCATGGAAAATTTCTACAATAGAAGCATCCATGCACCAACAAGTGTTTAATCTGCTCTCGTAAGTCTATCATCTCCAAATGATATATCTGATAAAGTGACTTGGCTATGAACTTAGTCCCAGAAGACAAGTACTCATAAAGTCAATCTCTTAATCGTACATTAATCTAAACAACTCCACAAAATCAGTCAAATCCCAAACAATCGGTATCAAATATAAAAGAATGGCCATGTCCTCCTTGGTCTCCACATATATAACATAAAAGTTGGTGTTTTGTTTTTAAAATCATGTATGATGGTTACTTTTAAGTAAATGTGTGCGATTTCATTTTCAAATAATAATCATGATTACGAGAATCCTTTATATATGTTTAAATATATTTTTTCATATTGATGTCGGTTAATAGAGCTTAGTAGTAATTCTAGTAATGTGACAACGGGTTTATCCCAAGGACAATGGAATTCTGGTTCGAGAACTCTTGAAATGTTCAGAACCTAGATAGGGTATTGACACTGTACCAGAATGACTGTGATATAGTACTAGTAGTTTATCTTAAACTATGGAGAACTAGGGTTATAGTCTGAGAACTTATGTTATAGTTCAACAGAGGATAATGATCTATACATCTCAAGAATGTATTGAATGGGAATATCCATGAGATTTGAATCTAAGGGTTATCTATATTAGACACAAGAAATCTAACACGATTTGCAAAGGGTTCATGGATTCTTAATCCCGAGAGTTATGAGGATGGTGGTTGTTATATAGTTGTGGCTTTGATTACCATGGGTGGGATTCAATTTTAGATTAAATCAAATTATTCCCTCATATTAGGTGGCAGTTATATGAGTTGGTTTAAGATAATAATTCGAAGGAACCCCCTTCTATGAGGTACCTTGGATTGTGGAACACCCTTAATAGATTTATATTTTTGGTTTTCATCAAGTAAAACTCGGTTCATGGATTATTTTATAATCCCGGTGAACTAGCAAATAAGTTAGGTTTGAGAATCAAGGAAATTGATCAGATGTTGTTAAAAATTTATTTAGCCATGTGGGTATTGTAAATTAACGTGGAGAATCATGTTATGTACCATAATCAACTTTATAATTAAGCCCTTTTTATATTCGAGTGGTTTTGTTGATAACTAAATTTGAGGGCATGCATAATTATTTAGTGGACTATGATTAAATAAATAAAGAAATGTATTATGATACAAGTAATTAGTATTTCTAGGTATTATTTTCAAGCTAATTTAATTATTTATCTGGTGTCCCTAGTGTAGTTCATACACCCAAGTAGTTAGGCCCAGACTCTAAAGAAATTGAGTTTCTCTCAAAGCCACCTTTTTTACATGTATATAACGGTGTGGGAAGGGTTTTTAATCACAATTATTATTACTAGGGTTTGATTAGGGTGAGATGAAATACTATTCATGCCATTTTTGTGAATAGGCCTAGAGGGAGAGGACCATATCTCACTCGTGAGGATGGATTTTCATCTCAAAAGGTGCTCACACACCTACCTAGATTTTGTAAGGATCATAGACTAGAAGATCCAAGCTTTAAAGATGATTAAGAAATATTTTTTGAAGACCCTGGATGGTCAGAAACATTCATCATCAAACATTTTCTCCTCATATAAATCATAACAAGATGCGTTGTGGTATGAAATCCCAAAACCCTACGTTATCTTGAAACCTTATTCTTGTTTACGTTTCAATGCATGATTAATCAAAGAAACATACGACTAATATTTTTCCGCACTGTAATGTCCATACTAAGTTTTTTCTCAACAATTGGTATCAGTCCTCGCTTGAGATTAATTATTGATTTAATAGATTTATGTTGCGCAACTAGAAGCCTTAGTTTTGTGTGTTGTATGATTATACATATTTATGTATGATGCCACACTAACATGGTCTTGCAGAGACTATATGTTTATGTCCCTTCTATCATGGTCATATATGTTTATTTTGTGTGATTGGATCCTATGATACTTTATCCGTAGTTATTTTTTGCTTACAGATTCTATATGTTTGTAATAATTTGGTTTTCATTATTATTTTTGTATCAATGTATTTTGAGGCTTTGGAAGAGGGTTGTCACATTTTTTATCTGTGAGAATCGTTTTTTACACGGGTTTGGGTGCCAGGTTTCATGGAGTTTGGTGATGTTTTGACCCGATTATGGTTATTTTTGCACGGAAAAAAGAGAGGAAGCATATAGTTGTCCCCGATAGGGCAATCAACCAGTCTTGGAAGGATGATCGATGGACCCCCCTCACCTCGCCCCCGGAGAAAATTTAATTTTTGGAGGTTCTTGATGTTTTTTTATGCTTCTTGCTCTAGTTTTTCTTTCCAATCATTCCCAAAAGATGCAAAGAAATATTTGGAGAGCAAAAAATATAAAAAACTCATGGTCGTGTTCAAGTCTACTTTAAGTTGGATTTTATGTTCAAAAGAAGTCTTCCACAACAAGGATTCTAGGAGTTGAAGACTTCTGCTTTAATCAGGAGTGTATGCCATGATGGATAAAGACATATTTGTCCTTATTGTTTTATTCATTTGTTGCATATATTTATTTATGTTTTCATGTGTGTTTCTTTATTATTTTGTTTTATAATTTGTGATGTCAATTGGATTAATTTAGGACACCCTTTTAAGGACAACATGGATTTTATTTTGAAGTCGTCCTAAATCAACGCTTGTTTTTGAAAAATCTTCTAATATATTCTTTTCTAAATTGAATTAAATCGGGATATTTCATTTTTAGGTATAATTAAATTTTGATATCCGGTTTTTATTCTATTAAAATTATTTTATTTTTTTAGAGAAACAAAATAATGAGTTCTGGTAATTGAATTTTTTCAAGTAAATTAAAAATTACCAAGGATTTTAACTCCTCATTTAGAATTGAATGAATAGTTATTCAAAACTAATAAGTTTAAAAATACTAAGCGGGATATGTATTTTAACATAAACCCCATTGTCTCTACTGGTGTTTTCATTAATCTTCATGTGGTTAATTCCTCTTGTCAGTTAGGTTGACCCCCCACAGATGGAACTAATCAAGGCATCAAGGATTCATCGAAACTCTTATGTGATAATTCTGAGAATTAGAATGTGAGTGAGTTTGATCCCTCCAATAGGGAACTCCATAACGAGCAGGTTAGATTTCGAGGTTTAAACCAATGGTATACACTTAGATATAACTTTAATATCATCCCCCACGGAGTCACCATTATTAGGATTGGGACTAAAAGTCGTCAGCTATTCATTATGTTGGACAGAGGGCCCTAAACTATTTGGATAACATAATGAAAGATGGAAAATTGTCTTTTTTATGTTCTGGTGATTTAAGCTCCCCATGAGAAATATCTCCTCATAAGGAAACTAAGACGTCCTACGGATTGATTTTAAAAATGACATTTGAGAGATGACACTTTAAAATTTAATCGAATAATTATCATGTGTTCAATTGGTAATTAGCTTTTTTAATTTGATTATTTATAATATTTTAAAAATGAATTCATCATTTTCTCACTGTTATTAGTCTTAAAGGTTTTCAATGAAATAAAAAGGACTGAATATATAAGTGGACATTATTCTAACTTAAGGGGATAATAAACTGTTTTAACCCACAATACTTACCAATATTTCAAAATGTTGATGTTATTAACTCCTCGCGTGAGTTAGTCTTCCCCTCGATGGTTTAGTTCAGTAAAATGGTATTTTAAAATTTATGGAGATTCATTTTAAATTAAGTGTTACATGAGTTCAGTCCCCCTACGGGGAAGTTATATGAGTGTATGTTTAATTTGAAGTAATTGACTAATAATAATTTGTTGAACAACTTTGTTGGTTGATGTAGCTCAAGTAAGAATCATATTCTTGAACTGATTTTCATTATTCATTGAACTAAGGATTTTTTAGATTAGATATGGTAAGGAAACCCGATATCATTTTGTAATATGAGACCAAGGTTCATCGGTAACAAATGGTTGGCGTTAGTTATATAATAGGAAATTTACTTATTTCCCAAAAGGGAAGTAGAAGGTTAAGGACAAGTCTCAAGTACATCGGTTTGGGTTAAAAAAGGTTCATATTCCTCAAAAGTAGTTAAATAGTCGAAAGAAGGTTCCTACAAGTAGTTAGAACATTTATAACAATGTGTTTAGTTTTTCTTTACTCGGTAAGGAAATGAAATGCTAATGGGTTTCCCTTAAAAGTAAATGCGTGATTTATGTTCTGATCTACGGTAACATGGTATGTGGATTTAGTAAACACAATCATCATTTTAACCTGTTGCAAAGGTTCCTGGCAACTGAGAAACTACTTAAAAGATGATGTTCCTAGACGTGGGAAGTTTCAATAATGCAACTATTATAGTAGTGGGATATTCTTATGAATTTTGGTGACATAAAGCTAACGTAGGTAAATTATTAATGTTACTGTTTTAGAATAAAATATTTTTGAACAGCTATTCAATTGATTTTATAAAATTATTTTGTTAAAATTTGATATCTTTTTATTTATTCTAGTATATTGAGAAAATACTTTATTTATAATATTTGTCTCACCGGTATTTCTAGCTACTAAAGGGAATATTTTTATGGACATGATCATCGAAGAAAACATTTCCTTGTAGAACCAACACAATATTGGCTCTTATGCTAAGGTTATTTTTTTCTAAAGTACTTGAAGACTGGGTTCAAATAGAAAATTGAGTGCATTAGAAATGGATTTACATATAGTCTTAAATTATGTTTAGAAGACAAAACAACCAAAGTCCCCTAATGACCAAGAGATAAAAAGCCAAAAATGTGTTGGAAATGGTTCACTTAGATTACTATGATTATGATATTATCCAGTCAAGAGGTGGTTTTGAGTGCTTCATCAATTTTATTGATAGTACATAAAGGTTTGGGTGTGTTTACCTTGTGAACCATAAGTTTAAAAACTTAGATTTTTTAAAGTATTTAAGGCTAAGGTGGAACATGGGTAAGGTAAATTAATCCCATATTCTACGTTCTTATCGTAAATGTGATTACCTCTTTGGATAATTAAGGGATCATCTATCGGAGGTTGCGATATTAAAACTAGTTTCATACATTAGGAATCCAACTTCAAAATGGTTTAGATGCAATGAAGTAACACGATTCCTTAGGAAATGAAAGGGTCTATGGTAGGTTATTTAAATCTGCAACCTTCTCATTGTGATTTTTCATAATATAAGGGCATATACTTTTTGAATTTAATTTCTTCTCAATCGGTCTCTTCAACTTCCATTAACATTGGAGTTGGTGTAAGCTCATTTTAGGGCATGTTCGAATTTGGGGTGCCTGATACTAGTGCTATGGAAGGAGACAAGGAAGTTTAAATTAGGAAAAGAGGCATGTCTCTTCATTGGTTTTCCTAAAAGGCTACAAAGGTAGTTTATATCACATCCTACGTATTAGACGGTAATTGATTGCATCAATGCTAATTTCTTTAAATATGACACTATAAGAAATTTGAGCTACGAAGATGTTTTCAAAATATCACCAAATCATTAAAAAAATGTCGCTGAAAAGAAATCCGACGTTTACGGAAAGTGTCATGGTAGCTTTAATTGGGAAATGACCGACGTTTGTTCAAAAGGTTGGGAAATTATTGCCGACATTTTCCCCCACATTTTTGAAACGTTTTCAAATCTCGGCCCTTGGGTAAACTATCTGACATTTTTAGGAAAAATGTCGCTTTGTTATGTCACATGCAAAAAACGTCGTTGAATAGTATGCCAACATTTTTTATACAATGATAAAAATTACTACATTTATGCATAAACGTTGGATTTCAACAGAAGCCACATTTTAATAAAACTCATCCTTAACTGTTATTTAACAATACAAAATCAAAAGTAGCTTCTAAAGAAGTGAAAACATCTTTCCCCAAAACCGATTATATTCAAGGGAGCATCATTAACATCAATGTGTCTCAATAAACATAGAATCAACTAAAGATTGAGTATTTATGTAATAAATGTTCCAAAATAAAATTGAATTTTCAATCCAAAATAAAGTCTGCCATGCGTCCAAAATATAAAGAGACTGCACATTATCATCCAAAAAGTAATGAAAGTTTCTTATAATTAATCCAAATACACCTCTATGAGCAAGCGGGACCAAATTCAAAATCTAGAAAAAAAAAGTGAATGAAGTGTTATAATGAAAATTGGACAAAGGGGATATTAAAATAAATGAAAGGTTGACTTACATCGCATTGAATCTTTTGCCTTCTTATTCTTTATTATCCTCTTAGCCGTAATGCGATTCTGAAAGTAAAGATAAGAGTAATGGTGTTTCAATTTATTGTGAGTAATTAAAGCAAATAAGGCATAACATATTTTATTAAATCATCCAACTTAGGATGGAGTGCAACACTAGAATATCCAAAAAAAATTAAAATGTAAATCCATGGACGATAAAAACTAAAAACTAGTTTATTATCCTTACAATAATGAAAAATTAGTGTAATGCTAGAATGCACGTTAATTAAAGTTGAATAAGAAATGGGGGTAAGGTTTGACTATGTCTAACTCTTCCAGACCTTCTTAAAGCGGGAAATATCACTACAAGAAAAATGCCAATTCATGGCAATTGTATTAGTGGCTAATCATTTATTGCCACTAAAACATATATTTTGTTGCAAAATTTATGTTTGTCAGTAAAAAAAGATTTATTAGCGGAAACAAATTAAAATCGCCACTAATTTTGCTACTAAATATGAAGAGGGAAGAATTAGACTTTTAGTGGGAATAAATTTTTTTTAATTAGATGCAACTTAAAATATTTGCCATTATAAAAATCCCTATAACCCCCAAATTACAAGGACCCACCTGATAAGAAAGTAAAAATTTCAATTTGGCAAGTTGGCATAATGACTGGATTTTCGCCTATGTCGACTATAATTCGAAATGAACCTAAAAGTAAGACCACAACCATCAACCTTGCGGGTGTATGGCCTTTCACCGGTGTGGACCCTTAAATGCTTGGTCCGAGCCCATTCTCACTTGAATGACATGGTGCAAGCCTTCCATGAACACTTAAGAGGCCTATTGGCATCGTGCATGCGTATGTGAAGAACCACGTATTTGTGCGAGATGGATTTTTTTACACACCCCTCACGAGGGCATCAGTTACACTTACGCAAGAGTAGCTTGAATTTCATTTTGAAACCTGTTCGGCAACCAGTTAGGTCACACTTTGGGACCCGTTTCGTTTTGATCTCTCATCCGAAGTGTTTAACTTTTTCATCGCGGGTTTTTCGTGAACCGTTTTTTTCATTTAGGCCCCACCTTGTATTACCCTTAGCCTCAACCCTTCACATGGACTCCTGATAAAGATATCAGGACTAAATCTAACCTCGATTTGTCGCACCACTTATCGTTTTTTTTTTCTTCCGGTTTTGGCAGGAGTAGACTCGTTTTTCACCGGTGTAACATTAGTAGTAAAAATTTTACTATCGCTAATTTCATTTCTTGAATCATTCATATTCTCACAATCATCTACTGTACCATCCATAACTTTTTTCTCAATACCCTCATCAAAATTTTTGCACATCCAGGGTCATTGGAACATGGGCCCACTGACATAGTAGGATCAGATACATCCCCCATTATAACATCTTTGTTAGCTCGGCCATTAAAATCCCCTCAAAAATCATCGGCGGTTACCAAATCACAAGTCCCATCTGATGCGTAAGTTTCCACTGTGATTTTAATACTTTCAACAACTTGAACAGAAACAATAGAATCTTCATAACATAATCTCTCATTTTTCTCAATTTCGTACTACATTTGGGAATATTCATATGGTGAATCGCATACTTTATCCTCGACGATCATTTCTTTTGACGCTTCATTTCTTGTATTTTCTTTCACAATTTCAACCACTGGGTTGGTAGTTATAACTGAATCTACCACGTGTGATTGAACAGATTTCTCACTAAAACGTAACCCTAGATTCTCACTAGGGCTAGTATCAGTCATATTTATGTTTTTTTCATCCGGTTTAGATTTGAAGTTTCGTCTCTGATATTGAATGATTATATCCTCTTTTTTACCCTCTGATTTTGCTCTCAACACTGTTTCCTTCTCAATCGGAAGGACTTAAGATAATTTGATTATATCCTCTTAACTATTTAAATTTTATTTCCAGCACGGTTTTTTGGTTGAGGTTAATGGAACTTGAAATGGTAATTAGTTCGAAGAACAAACCGTCCAGTGTCAAATCATGTTTCACTTTTTCAGTTGGGAATTTTTTCTGAGCTTGACTCACTGACGTAAGTTAATATTCAGTTTTGACGTCCATTCTTCTCCACATTCATCATGTTCTTCATTATCAATTGCGTAATTGGTCAAATTTGGATCTTCATTGAACGTGTTATCGAATGGAATCTCATTATATTTTAAAGGGATACCATCGTCCTCTGTAACAATCATAATATGTTCCTTAATATTTTGAAAATCTAAATGGCAAATTAAAAGCACATTTGATCCACCTTTTTTTTAGCAACAGCTCTTCAATTTGAATTGCGTGCTCCAAATAGAATATTCGAGGTCTAAAATACGCACTATAAAATGTTCCATCCATTAGAAATAGGAAGATCATTTTAGGTTGAAAAAGAATCAGGCAATGTAGAACATGATTTTGATTTAATTGATTCGGGAGTTGAAGAATCACTACCCTGCCATGGCATAGACCCGGGTTCGATTCCCGACAGCTTAGTTGGTAGATGAATAACATGAAAACTCACAAACAGAATCCAAATATCTACTAGTCATCTCTCAAAAAGTCTGAAACTACCATACTCGAAACACAAATGCCCTACAGCTCAGCTGCCTAACCTTAATTAGCATCTGCTTTCAACAGAGCCCAATAACTTGCATGTGCCACTCAAATACTAACTTGCCATTTCTTGATCGCGTGTCTAACTTCTATGCGGGAATATATTAAGCCATAATTTGAACCAAATTAATCAAAAAGTCATAAATTTAAATGAGCAGAAAAAAATTCAATCAAGTTTAACTATAAAATAAAAAACCTAAAATTCAAAAAATTGATCCTCCCAAATCTCATTATCTCTTGACTGTAACATGAGGGTTAGCAGAACCCTAATATGATATTACTTGAGGAATTATTGATGACCAAGCAATGAGTGCACATGTGAGGATCAGTTAACCCCCATGAAAGGTCAAATTTGGAACGGTTACCCCAACAGTCTGCCTGGTGATAGCAAGAACGATAAGCCGTACTGAGTGAAGAGAAGGGGTGGGGGAGAGAAAATAAGCAAGACTCATAGGAGAAAAGTAGGGATTTTTTTGGTACAACACAAATCTAATGAAGAGCAACTAGAGAGAAAAAGCTTTCATCCAATACCAATAGAATTTAGCGGTCCTACCTACATAAGATTTTAACAATTTTATGCATCATCACTATTCCTTGTGAATTTATAAGAAACTCGGAATATAATTATATATAGAAGTGAAAATTTAGTTTTTTCATCTAATAATAATATAAAAATTCATATAGCCAATCCCAAATAATTGGTAAAAGAGTTTGGTTGACGTGAATTGAAATTTGGTTTCGAAGAGTCCTTTTTTAGGCTATGTTTTTACGACTGAGATTGCGGGACTTGTTTTCTGTGAGAAGTCGAATGTTCTTAATTTTTTATGTATGTTACTATCAGTGTGCTTCAGCATATCCTTAATTTAGCTTATCACATAAAGATTGATATGCATAACTGCAAACCTTTAATTTATCCTCTGCAAGAGACTTGGATGAGCCCTGATGATGATCAGGGCTATCAATTGTGTAAATATTAATCATTGAAATATAATCGCCCCTTAATTTTTCTTGACAAATTATATACATTTTTATTAACGAAATATTGACGACATTCATGAATTGAAACAGTGTATGGATGTTTTAACCTCACAATAGTTCTGAAGTTGGTATCTTGATATAATTTGTGGTGGTGCTTGCATTGGTGGTTGTTATCACTGTTGAGATTGAACCTTTGATGGATATTTTATCGACGATGCAAGGGTATCAATATTGACATCATGCGGAACCTACAAAAAAATTTACATGGCATCATGGATATTGTCTTGACCATTGTTTATAGGACTGAACAATGGTTTTGTTATAGATTTTGGTAGGATTTTGAATTTGGTTATGGTTTAGTTCCCATATGTAACTACTATTTGCCAAATCTGTGGAAAATCAGGTCACACCGCCGTGACTTGTGTCTATCAATGAGACTTAACATATAATGGAGATACAATGGGAACTCAATCGCAAGAATTGATAGTAACACAAGTACATATATTAAAGACCTATATGATCAGTTCTTCAGACGCTCATTGGCTCAGGTCAAATATGAAAATCAGAAAATCAATACCTGTGTTGGTAACGCAGGTACATATATTAGCACATGTACATATATTAGCACACGTACATATATTAACACATGAACTAATCATATGAGCATTACCAACACAGGTACTGATTAACATAAGTACATATATGATCAGTACCTGCTCAAATATGCTAGTGTGGATTGTATTCCTTACTTTGGATAAATAGGTGTGCTACGACTAACAGGAGAAAAATAGCCACCAAAATATGAGTTGAATCAATCCACAGAATCCGTGGGTAAATAACGGTGATCATAAGTTCCTAAAATATGAATGCATTATTATAATAATTTATGGTTTTTTTTACCCATAAAATATCTTGTTCTATGAATTTTTTTACCAATGCCATCAGTTACAATTACAATTGATTGCCATCAATTATTTGGACACACTGCCATGGAGTGATAAACGAGTGATAACACTATTTTAATCTATCCCTATAACTTATATATATGTAACCCCTCACATTCAATATAACAGAGAAGTCACCCATTGCCTAAAGTCATAAATAAAGTATAAAATAATGAAATTCTCAAAAGAAAAGGTTTAAAACAATGAAGGTATACACATACTAGCTTTTGCCAACTAAAGACATATACATAATAGCTAATGGTGCACACGCGATGCGAGGGTATTTTATAAATATTGTAATGCGTATGCAATACATATACATATTAAACTTACATAAAGACAATATAAGAGTGTTAATACTTAGCGCATAAAAAAATTAATTAAGAATTAATCATACACATGATGCAGCTATATTTCGTCATCTCCATTAACAGTGTCCAAGTGCTATAATAAAAGGTGAATTCACTGGCCATATTGAATTCACCTTTTAATACATCTAAATATTTATTGTTTTGGTAACAAATTAAAAGTGGGTGTGGTGGTCTGTTGTAAAGCATCCAAAAAATAATAATTTGACAAGGATTTTGATTTTGCGTTTGAGATTAGATCATAATATGGCCAATAAATCTAACAAGCTCTAATATATCCATGACTTCACCGTGAAAACAATTGAAATGTAAGAGAAAATTAACAACCGTAATCATTTATAATTCAATTTATGTAATTTTAATGTGTCTATGTATTACATACGCATTACAAGATTTATAAGATACCAGCGCATCGCGTGTGCACCGTTAGCAAGCATGCATATATCTTTATTTGAAAGCCGACACAAGCTTCATATTGGTCTAGGAGCTTAGAGAAATATGCATTTTTGGCTAGAATAGGATAAAGACGACACAAGCTACATACTTTCTCTGTCTCGATTTGGGAAGAATTTAAGACGAATAAATGAGTAACTAGGTATTGATAGTTTACCTCTCCCGTGTATGAAGATGAATATCGTGGAGATTGGGTAAGAGCTCCCATATTATGCATATGAGAATCTAAAAAATCTCGTATTTGAGTTACCATTCAATCATTCATTTGAGATTCCATAGAAGATAACTTTGATTGCATTTGAGCTTTCATTTCAACGTGTTTCCTTTCATTATCATCTTCCATCTCAAGTTGCACCCCCTCATTATCGACCTCCATTTCACGTTGCATCCGCTCAGTTTCGGCTTCCATCTCACATTGCATTTTCGCCATATCCTCTTGGTACCGTGTCTTATAATCTATCCTATCATTCACAGACTTTGTGTACGATTATCCAAATATAGTACTAGGAGAGAAACCTATCCCATATGCCCGTACACGCCCATGAATTTCAGGTCTCATAACTTGCTCGAATATATCATCTCATGCAACACTAGCCTTAGATGTCTCCGGATGCCGGGCATTTAAAATCTCCATTTCTCTCTGCACAAATAAACTCAAATTTTATGTTCATGGATAGAAAAAAAGAGTTAAACTATAACATTCGGATTAATTTATTCTGTAAGAATCCATTTTGTCAAGAAATTGATTTAAGCTTTAAAGATGGATTTATACTCATACACTGATTTTTCGATATTCTTAATTTATGATTATCATCAAGATTGTAATCTAAAATATGGATATAAAGTAATTATATAACATCAAAACTTATATCTATTTGAAGATTTAAAATATTAGTTGTCATTATATCAAACTTAGGCTTATTATAGACAGTACATTGATTCCAAAAAAAATGCAATGCATTATATGTGCGACTTACAATCGCTTGACTGCTTCTTCACTAACTGGCTCATTTCTTTTAGTTATATGCGTTTTCTTGTACACCATCCTACGAGTTAGTACACATCCAATATCTTTTAGCATTTACAAGCAAAAAGTATTCATTATCAAACATAATTATAATAAAATAATCAATGCAAATAAAGAAAATTTTGCCTTTTCTCTAACTTGAGCACGACTATTTCTATCGGATGTGTGAGCCAATGTCAAAAGCTTACAGATTGATTTATTATTATCACTCTTACGCTAGTACAAGAGAAAAAAATCCATAGTGTAAACACAGTAAGAATAATTTTTTATTGGTGTTATAATATCACTACTTGTTACGGGGCTTTAAAGATATAAGAAAAAAATAATAATACGACATACTTTTGCATCTGTTGTGTCCCAATAATGGACAAGTTTCTGCCACTGACTCTCCTCAACCCAAGGGGGGAAATGTGCCAAGCATTCCACATTTGTATCATACAGATCATAATCTTGCCGCTTTGCAATGTCCCTCCATTCTTTCCAATTCTTAGAGAGGGATTGCATTATAAAGTGCCTCATCTCTTCTGTGGCGTTGGTAATATACTATTAAATGATAAACATAAAAGTAAGTATGGATTGTTATGCATAATAACAATAAAATAATAAATGCAAATATGAGAGCCTACGAGTGCATTGGTTTATTTTTAATCCGTCCACAATAAACTACGTTAAAGTCCCACATACAGTAGTTGAAGATGTTATAAAATCGTTACAAGTCTATAATCATGCTTTAAAACTATTACAAATTACCAGAAGCGAGATTTCTATCTTGGCCCTATTTTTTAGCCTAGAGTTGTATTAGGTTAGGATTGTTTAAAAAATGGCCATGGAATGGTATAGGTTGATTATAGACTTAGTTTCAATTAGTTTTTCCTTAGAATTAAAGGTAGAAAAATCAAATAACCCTAGTTTTCAATTTCTTCATAAAGCTTATACTTTCATGGATTAATTCTCAAGGTTTTCATAAATAAAGTTTGTCTTTCTTCTACCATGAACTTGAAGTAATGTTATTTGCATGCTTTGTTTATTTTCTGAGATTCGAAGCTTTTCACGCATGCTTAAATATAGTTTTTGTATGGCTTTGATTACATGCAACATAGTATTCTCATCATTTAGTAACTACACCATGTCCGACTAGATTTTTATTGTGTATGTGGGGGGGGGGGGGGTACATGAACCCAAACTAGGTAATGAGTTGGGTATAAAATTGAATAAAATTATTGAGATAATTTGAAGGTTTGACATTTTGTCAAAACATGTATTATAGATATCTCAACCCCGTTTTCCCTAGGTAACCGAGGTATTTGAGAGTATAATATGCGTATCGACAATCTAGTCATTCACGCTAGATTTATTATTGATTAATTATCGTGCGGAGTCAAATCCTCATATAGTTAATTCTTTGAGATGATTTAATGTTTTCTTTGAATTATCGATATAATTTTTGAAACCTTTTATATCCTACGATTTAACCGACGGTGTGGAGGAGTGTACCCTAATTCCATTTTTTCATATAGTTTAAACCACTCCATTCTTATTCCATGCGTAGTCAAGACATGAGTTTAACTTACTTGTTTGAACTAGTTAATGGATCTCAAATCAATCATCTTTTCTTCTTTTCTAGAGGCGACTGTGAGGTTAATCATCTTTCCTATTCATCGTCACGATTCTTCGTCTTAGTCCCTGTGTTCAATTTACTGGATTATTACTTGAGAGATCGGCTTACACTTGAGTCGATATAAGCATGCATTAGCGATAATTTTAAAGTCACGTCAAGGAGGTGCCAAATATCGTAGTACCTACAATCGGCTATATCAGGCACTTGTTATGTGACGAGCTCATTGTGGTAGCAGTGGGTAAGTTTATCTTGCTATTGGACTAGGAAGGGGGACATTTTTATTCCTTCAGGCTTGTCAATCATGGAGGCTAAGGTAGCAAGGGCATCACCTAAGTTGTTCTTTGCTTAGGGAAGGTAGTGGAAGGTGATATCTATGAATTAAGAAGCCTGCTATTCTAGTTACGCATGGAGGGTAATATTTTCTCATCCTTGACTTTCCATCTTCTGAGCACATGACCGATGATGAGGGACGAATTCCCGTAGATAAGTAGGTATCGAATTCATTTGTTGAGAGAGACTTTGAGGCCTACTGTGCATGCCTTGTATTCGATCATGTTGTTGGTGAAGGGAAAATCTAATTTTTTGGCCATGGGAGTGTGAGAGTCATCCGGGATAATTAGGAGTATCCCAATGCCATATCCCTTCTTATTGGTGGAGCCATCAACGAACATTTTCCATCAGAGGTCTTCTTGGGAGGTAGAAAGGATATCTTCATCTGGGTACTCAAAAATCCAAAGATCGATTACTTCCATAGGATAGCCAGTGAGGTAGTCAGATATGGCTACTCCTTTCATGACTTTCTGCATGACATACGTAATATCAAATTAGGCTAGAAACATTAACCATCGAGCCATTCATCTAAACATGGCATGTTTCTCGAGTATGTATTTGATAAGATCCATTCGGGATAAAAGTTTGATAGGAAAGGCGAGCATGTAGTGCCGTAATTTTTGGGTGAGCCAAATAAGGGCGACACATGCTTTCTCCAAGGCAATGTAGTTAGCTTTGTACCCGACCAACTTGTGACTGACGTAGTATATGCCTCTCTCTTTGCGAGACTCTTTAAGGTATTGGGCCAACAAAGCCCCAACTACGGTGATTATTATGGTCAAGTATGGGAGTAGGGAGGGACTAAGCTGTGGTGGCATGATTACCGGAGGTAGTGTTAGATATTGCTTGATTTGGTCAAAGGCTTACAAAAAAGTTTAGTATAAACCTTAGTGGAATATTTTCAGAGGATTTTGAAGAAGGGTTCACAGATATAAGTGAACTGGATGATGAACCGACTGATATACTACAATTTTCCAAGGAATCCCCGAACTTCATTTTTCATTCGAGGTGGTGGAATTTCGAGTATGGCTTTTATTTTGGTTGAATCTTCTTCTATCCCTTTCTCACTAACCATGAATCCCAAGAGTTTACCGTTGGTAACACCGAAGACACATTTATGTGAGTTAAGTCTCATATTGTATCGTCCTAGTAGCTCGAAGAACTTCCGAAGAGCAGGAACATGACCTTACTGAGTCTTAGACTTGATAATCATATCATCTAAGTAGACCACGACTTCTTTGTATATCTGATCATGCAATATGGTTGTGGTAGCCCCTGTGTATCAGATCATGCAAGATGGCTCCTCTAAATTAATGGGGGATGGAAGAATGTCTTTGGTTGGCTGAGAAACAAATGATGTAATGGAACTCTAGTAATATAATAAGACAGATACTTAACGCGGAAGATTTTCTCTAATTCTTTGTTGAATAAACTAAACAATCTTCAAGTCAGTAAAGTTGACTTCAGAAAAGCAAATAAATATCTTTATTTTTTCTCTTTGTGAAGCACAAAAATAGAAATATTGATTAGAAGGTGAATAAATTGAAAGAATAAAATAGAGAAACATATACGAGCATATTAAAAATGTGTTGGCCTATGCCTTGTCCCTCCTGAGGGAAGCGGGGCCCAGTGTAATCCTCTCCCTCAGGAAGAGAGGCAAATTCCCAATCCTTTACTTTAATTCCATAATCCCAATAATCTTTATTAGAATCAAGAAAATTTACCATCAAAGCCTTGTTGGAATATCTAGTCTTTAAGTAATAAATATTTTTGTTGTGGGGCCCCAGCTATAGCAATACATCGATTCAGTTATTCCTATGTGGGTTCCATACAGTTCGTTAATATAGTTAATCCCATTTATTACTCTCTAATTATTTTGTGCCACTTGGGTTAGGACCACGTCAAATTTTTAATAAAATTAAAGGAATAATCGATATAGCGGGAAAGTAACTCCAAACTCCGCTATAAAGATAGTAGGAACCTAGTGACTCTATTCTAATAAACACGGGTCTCAAGGACCTATCACCAACTCTATTTTCACCTACTCATGAATATTGCATGATATTATAAACTCTTCCAAAGAACCCTCATCAATGATATACACCAGCGTAAAAATACCAAAAGAAAAATACAAGAAAAAGAGAATTCCTACGGTAAAGGAAAGTACAAAACAATAATTCTCTCAAATGACGAAGTAAGAGCTTGAGAGTGAAGAAAGGAGTTTGAGATTCAATGTAAGAGGAGACTGAGAGGGAGAGGAATTTTTATAAGAGCTATGTATTCTCTTGGAATACAAATCTTGAAATGATTAAATGTACCACCGTTTTAGATATCGACGGTGTCTCATTTTCCCAAAAAAATAAATGGCCAGTGTACCCCTGGATGGTTTGCTATTTTTCCAAATATTTACAATATTGCCACCACATTGATATGGCAATTTGAGATTCACAAGTTCCAAAGGTCGACGGGGGAATAAGGTCTTACAGATAGCCGAGCAGTTCCAAACTGAGAATACTCCATCCTTTCACTCATTATATTATTACAATAAAGAATGAAGCATTGGTGTCTTTTATTTTAGCTTGAAATAAGTAGACCAAGTGGACCATTTGAAGAGTGACACCTTTCATCATGATCATTGGACCCTCAAACATTGCACAATGGTCATCTAAGTTATCTTGCTGGTCAACTACTCAGTCGACCATCCCTAGGAAAATGAACCGTCAGTCATGTGAACAGATGCACGTGGGGACTCTCAACAAACACCATGCACATGCACGTGAATAATATCCATTTGCCTATTATCATGTAAAGATGTGAATACCTAATATATAAAGGTATTCAATCTTTTTATCTTTCAACTACTATAAATAGATCGTTGCCTCTCTCAACTAGGAACAACTAAAAAATATTTCTCTAAACCCGAGAGATCTCTTTAGAGGATTGTACAAACCTTAAAAATAATAGTGGCAATTCCACCCGTGGATATAGGCACCGTATAGGGACGAAACACGTAAAAACCTTCGTCTCTCTCTCTCTATCTCTCTCTCTCTCACACACACACACACACACATCCCTATCTAGCTTACTATTTTATATGTGGTTACATTTGTTAGTTTGATTGAGCTAAGAGTATTCCAAATTAGTAAACTAATTTTAGACACCAACAGGCCTTACTTTCCAAGTTCTTCACAAATTTACATAAAAATTATAATGGACTGATTCCACCTCTGTTTTCAATCTAGCCTTTAAAATACAGGATAATGGTGAACATCTAGGGAATTTGCCTATGTTTATCTACCTCAATGTTCTATTATAAATCTCAATACGCATCAACACAAAAATTATTCATAATCATATGCATCTATTAAGAGTTCCTTTTCTTTTGACACCCTTTATTACTACTTAATTCCTTAGAAGTCAATTTTCAAGAAATTTCTTTATTTCCATAAACAATTCATATACTCATAATAAACTTGCGATTTTTTTTACTTTCCAGACATCAATTCATCTATATTTCCAAGTAGTCATCATATTAACTATTTTAACACTATTTTCCATTAAATCTTTCCAATCATCATATTCTTCTTCCATTTTACCATATGACCTGAACATTGCATTTTTTTAATTAAATTATAGAAAAGAAATCATTCTCATATTTAAACGCTCCCAATGTTAAATTTCCTACAACGTTCAACAACAATTTATAGAACATCATACATTCCATTTCTACACATATTTTTCACAAAAATGAACTCAAAAATCAGACGTTCCAAATCAAACACTTGAGATATCAACATATATTAATAAAATCTATTATATTCGTTTATTTTTCATGGATAATTACACAAACTTCATACGATAGTTTAAAGCATGCATTATGAAATTATACAGAACATGAATGCATCTATCCTTTTCATTTATTAAAACATTTTATTTATTACACGATTTTATAAATTAACAAACACACACATGACTAATGTGTGTGTGTGTGTGTGTGTGTGTGTAAAGAATCATTAATCCTAAGAACTAACAAAAACTAATATGACTTATCTTTTAAAATTTTAGTGTTTTCTTCCAATTTAGAATTGATATATTTTGTAGAGAATTATCTTATCTTAATTATTAAAAGTATATTTTGAACCCTTCTTAATTACATGTATAAATGTTTGAAGAAAGTTTACTGTAAAAGCTTAATAGAAAATCCTCTCTCATTTTCTTATGTTCTTTCTTTCATCATCATCATCATCATCATCATCATCTTATTCTTCTTCTTCTTCTTCTTCTTCTTCTTCTTCTTCTTCTTCTTCTTCTTCTTATTATTATTATTATTATTATTATTATTATTATTATTATTATTATTATTATTATTATTATTATTATTATTATTATTATTATTATTATTATTATTATTATTAGTATTAGTATTAGTATTATTATTATTATTATTATTATTATTATTATTATTCCCTTCTCTCTCTCTCTCTCTCTCTCTCACACACACACACACACACGCACTAGAATGTCAAAATTATAGGCTCTCACACTATCCCATTAATCCCCCTCCCTATAATTACATATAATCACCCATACACCTCTCCCCCCTTTGCTTTTTGACTTTTTCACTTCATCTCCTAACCCTTTTTCTTCATTTTAACCCCTTACTTTTCATCTCCTACATGAATTATTAACTCATACCCACCAACCCACCCTCCCTACTCAGACACACACTACCAATTACACACCACACACTTATACCTCTCACTTTTGTTAATTTTAAACTTCCATTACTTAATACATGTTCTATCCAACTTTAATTATTTAAGTCATTTATTGAAAATAAATATGTAAGGATAAAATTTCCAATTGAGTCCATTGTAAGTATTTGACTTATTCCCGGAACAAAACATTGTTTTTGAGTCATAGATAGATTTCTTTATCGTCACGATCCCACAAAATCTATGTTATAGAGTTTATTAAAGACATCGCGGCCAAGATGCAAAGATAAATCATGCCAAAATTAATTTAGTGCACGTTTCACGTCTTCATTGCATTTCGATCGCTCATTTATGAATGCGTAATATTTATGGAACTCTGAAAATGTTTTAGGGCGTTATTTTATTAAAAATATTTTTAAAATATTTAAACTTCGTTTATTTTGAGTTAACGATCATTTAGAGTTATGTATATAACAAACTCTTATATTTAGTGGTTCAAACGACATTTCAGGTCATTAAAGCAAGATGAATATGCCATTCGAATGACATGGCCATTTTGTTTGAGCGACATGCTTATCTCGTTCGAACGATGCACCAGCTCAAGTTTATTATTTAAGGCGTGTTTCTCTCTGAATTTGTTATGTTGCAGAACCAGAAAATAAATTTACATCGAATACGTTTTCTACACAAGTTCTCTAATGTCTTCAAAGTCTAAAAACATCCTTAGAGTTTCAAGATTCGAAATTTCATACGCTTATGCTATAGAGATCTTGGTTTGCACCATTTAAGTGTGTTCATCACTTTGAACTTTGGGTTTTGCGGTGAAAAAGCGAAGGAGTTTATGTTCAACATTATAGACGTTGACAAGCTATATCGGAGGACACCCAGACATACGTGGACGTGTGTGTTGAGGACAAACATTGTAGAAGGACTTCTGTGTGGGCACTGTGGAGGAATGGTTGAAGGTTCAGAGGAGCTTCAAGATTTGTGGGGGATCAAGTCATTGAGTAAGTCTATCATCTGTACTTTGTAATATCACATCATAGTGATTATCAGGCTTGGGACATCCGAGTTTTTTTTCCCTTAGTGGTTTCCTCGTACCTCCAGTGTCGCCTTTGTGAACCTATTTATTTTCCTTGCTTTAATCACCTAGATGCATGTTTAGGATTAATCAGTATAAAATTAGTTCACATACTTGGTGCGATTTAATAATTGGAAAAAGTTTTTTACAGAAAGAAAGTTGGTTTTGACCTCCTTAAAACACATTCGAAAGAAAAAGGGGCCTACAAATAGGCAAGGTTCTAAAAAACATGGGGCGTGATCGAGGCGTGGAGGTCAAGCCTTAAGCCTTAGAAGCCTAGGTGGGCCTAGGCGTAAAAAGGCGTGAAAAGGAGTTTAGGCCTTCTTA
Source organism: Sambucus nigra (assembly GCA_949130495.1). Lineage (NCBI taxonomy): Eukaryota > Viridiplantae > Streptophyta > Magnoliopsida > Dipsacales > Adoxaceae > Sambucus > Sambucus nigra. The sequence continues at coordinate 313,602,460 of OX422215.1, read as the reverse complement.
ATATATTTTAATATTTTTTAACCATAACAAGGCTATTAAAATACAAAAATTGCACATATAATAAAAATATGTCTGAATATATGCAAATTAAAATACTATCTGATTATTTTGGATAAGATAATGGTCCGGTTTGTAAACAAATTCTTTAAAAGGCGACATCGTTTCACTAAGGCATTGTTGTTTTTAGAAAAAAGTGCGCAGCAAGGGTTTTACCAAGAATAAGGCGTGAAAAGCGTAAGGCGAGGCGTTTCTCCCAAGCCTTAAGCCTAGGCGTGCCTAAGCGGAGCCTAGGCGGGTTTTTTAGAACAGTGCAAATAGGTATCAGAGATTGAAACACATGTTTTTATTGTGTTGATCACTTATGTTTTTAAGGATAGATTTCAAAAATGATGAAAGTTTTAGAGCTCATGTTTTTAAAGCAAAAACTATGGTTATTTGAAAATGCGAATGAGAAGTGCTTTCAAATCAATTGATGAGCGTGTGTGGTTAGCGATCGAAAAGTGTTGGACTCCATCGGTTACATGGGAGGGTGAGGCAACCACTTTAAAACTGATTGAGTCATTAATCAAAGCCGAACAGAGACTTACCCTTTATAACTCTAACGGTTTTCACGTTATTTCCTCATATGTCACACCGGAAGAGTATAATAGAATCATGACGTGTTAAACTTTGAAAGAAGCCTGGGACATACCTGCACTTACTCACGAGGGCACTAGTAGGGTTAGGTGTGACACCCCGCCTAATAAAATACCGGGTGATCAGTCCTATACCAAATTAAAACAGGAATCCCAGTTGGATCATCCTTAGCATCACTGTCGAAAACTTTTTAAAACTTACTAACCACCTAGTATTCCAAAAACTGGTGCCAATTTTAACTTTTTAATAAACCCAAAAAAGTACATGCGGAATATATAAACCATTCACACAACTGAATGAAAAATAACTGAATCATAAATACACAACATGCCGAATAAATCACCGGCCACCAAAGAAATAATCCAAATACAATTATTCAACATCTGAAAATTGTACCGAGAAGTCTGGGCGACAAGCCCTAAATAAAACTGAAACTGATACAAGATTCCTACTCTAGGAATGAATGAATGATGCGTCTAATACAAACTCCTGCTAGCATCCACATATGCCGCAGCTCCGTGTCCCTGGAATAGAATATCAATCCTGGCGTCCCTGTGGCTGGACACCTAAAAGGTTTTGAAAATAGTTTTATAGCAAGGGTTAGAACCCAAAACATTTTGAAAATATTTAGCAAGTGAATTAACTGCAGTAATTTAAAATGCATGAATGCGCTTCATATTTAAGTTAGTGTCGCACTCCCTTGTGGACATTCTCACCCCTCCACTATTGTGCACACCTACCGATTACTTTAACCCCACCTAGTTGTACTACCCCGTCCAACTAGTCCTGGTATAATCTTCCCTTGCCCTACTACTCTAACCCGAGTATAATGATTCTTGAATTATAAGTTATTTCACAATTAACTTAATTAATTCCCCGTAAATAGTAACATATAACCGTATCACAAGTTATATAAAGTAAATACATTACCCACGGTATTATCCCCACAAATGGTTAACTTAATTAATTTCTCATTTATTAACAGCATATAACTGTAACCCGAGTTATATAAGGTAAATACATCACACACTGTATTATCTCCTACATATAATATCTACTACCATATTATACGTACCTTTACTAACATCCACACATATATCATACGTGTATCCATCCTTCCGAGTATACCCTCACCGGATGATTCCCTCTAAATGCTATCTCACTAGGTGTGCTCACAAAACCTAGTTCCCCAAGTTGGAATCGCTTACCAACTTGGCCCAAAATATAAACGTAGTGGAGGCGGTCATATTCCTTCCCTGAAAGTGAGATAAGTCCCTCACCCATATATACCGGACGCTATGACCTGGGGATATACTCGCCCTACTCCTCAAGCTAGGGGATTCACCCACATCGCGCAACCTCCCTTGATAGCATTAGAGTATATAATTTTAATAAATATCTAATCACTGATATTTAGTATCACGCACAATAAATACACATATATATAGATATATATATACTATCACGACACCGTATATATATATAATATAAACCCGGCTTTACCGTGTATTCAATATCCCATACACTGCCTGTAATTTCCTGAGTCTGTGGCCCGACTCAATGTAATTAATTTTCTCACTTAATAACTTTTCCTCTTCCCGAGTCTATGGTCCGACCCTAATATAGTTAATTCACACTTTAATTAATATAATACTTTCCCCGAGTCTATGGTCCGACTCTCCTTAAATTAATTAACACACCTTTTAATTTAATACTACCCCGAGTCTATCGCCCGACTCTAATTAAATTAATTAACACACATATTAATTTAATTCTACCCGAGTCTACAAACCGACTCTAATTAAATTAATTAACACACTTGTTAATTTAATCCTACCCGAGTCTACCAACCGACTCTAATTAAATTAATTAACACACACATTAATTTAATCCTACCCGAGCCTACCAACCGGCTCTAATTAAATTAATTAATACACTTATTAATTTAATAACTTGGTGTCACCCAACCATTATCCCCGGATTCTCTCACTTGGCCCTTACCTCCACATTTCCGAGTCAATGTTCCGACTCCAAACTAATTACTTCCTCTCTATAATTAATTTAACACCTTGATATCAAGACACCCAGACTCACTCACTTGGTCCAATTTACATCTCATAATATAATACCCACATTTTTGCCTACACTGTGTCACACCTTTATTTCCATAATTTTCCCAATTATGTTCACCTATAATTATCAACATGCCCGGACTCGCCCACTTGGTCCATAATTAAATATCTCACTTAAATTCCTTTACTAATGTAGTGCCACCCAACTACATTACCCGAATATTATTCCTCGGCCCACTATCCATAATTATGAATTATTTCTCCAAATTCGTTCATCTCATGACATACCGTTCACACCCTCCTAGACCCAATTATATTACCCTATAATTGTTAAGGAAACATATATCCCATATAAATATTATCACCAATTAAAAATAAGGGAATTAAATCTTAAATTAAACCCTCATATAAACAAACTGGCCGAACTGTCACTTTTCTGGGACCGTCGATCGATCGATCCCCCTGTGTCGATCGATCGATCGAGCAGGTGGTTGTCTTCCTCGGCTTGCTGTTTTCAGCCATGACCGAATTTTCAAGGTTTTTCCTCTCCATTTTTCCAACCTTAAATAACGATTTTTTAACCAATCAATTACTCCCAAACAAGTCTCAATCATCTAAAACTGTTTTACCCTTTTTGATTCATACGATATCTCACTATAATTAAAGATGGGTTTTCCCATTAAAATCCATCAATCTTGTTCTACAACAAATTTTCAAATCCAGATTATCCCCCAGTTTATATTCCGAATTCTTATTCCAATCAAATATCTACATTCAGATATGTTCAACACAACAATTTTACTATGAATCTCATTCAATAGTTTCATGAACAAAAACCCCATTTTGTACCCATTTATCCCCAAAACGAATTTTGGTTTACACATCACTATGATATGAATTGATTATCATAAATTTCGAAAATACAACAGCTAACCACTTGCTTGAAATCATTCGTAGGGTCTGATCCGTTGTAGTAGCCCCTTGATTTTGCTCCAAAATCCCCAAATTTGCTCTTGATTTGGTTTCCCCCAAATCCCCTCTCAAACCCTAGGTTCTTAAGTTGTGTTGGCTGCCATACCCTAGTCCCTCACTTAGGTTAAAACTCTAAATCCCGTTTTTCACCTAATGGGTTTAATTAAAGTGGCCCAACTCACCCCGTGTGGGCCCGGCTATGCCCAAAAATATCCCGAGACCCAATTACTACCCCCGGGTACTCTTTTCTGACTATCTCGACCCATCCGGACTCAACCGCGCAGTCAGAATTTACATCCGAATTAATTTATAAAAATCCTTATCTCACACCCAATTTAGTCTATACCGACTCCCGGCTGGAATAAGTGCTTACCCCGTCATTAATACTCGAAATGACGTAATTAAATTATTACTATTTACTTAGTAAATAAATTTTCCTAAACATTAATCATTCACTCCCCGATTAATATTTAAATAAATATATATTGTCATAATTAATTCAATTAAAATTACAACACACCAGTAATTTAAAAATCCCGAATTAATTAAATATTAAATGCACAAAAATACGGGGTGTTACATTAGGGCATCTAAACTTAAAGACATCACTACATAGTTTGAGATGATTAAGATGTTAGAGAGTGAGTCGTTGGATGAGTTATTATCAACTTGTCATTTAACATAGGAGAGAAAATTCCCAATAACCGAGTCATAAAGAAAATTTGAAGGTCGTTGTCGAGTAGATTTGATGCAAAAGTGATCGTTTTAATCTCCTTGGATATGCTTGAATCTACGAAACTTGAAGAGATTCTAGGTGACTTAAAAACCTATGAACTCGATTTATTTACCTCCAAGCAATTGACAAAGAAAGAAAAGGTCATTGATTTGAAAGCCCAGAAGGAGGAGACTGAAGTTTTGGATGATGAATCTAATTCCTATTTTGAGGATGTAGCTTTGTGGGCAAAGAAGTTCAAAAAATTTCTTAAGTTTCGAAAGCAATCGAAAGATGACAAAAGACTTGACAAATTCAAGAACAACAAGGTAGATTCCACCCCTAAGGATAAGAGTGAGAATGTCAAGAGGGTTGAGTCTGATAGGTGTTTTAGGTGTTAAGGTTATGTTCACAAAGTTTTCGAGTGTCCCATTAGACTTAAGAAGGAGGGAAAGAAACCGATAGCATACAATGTCACCTTAAGTGATAGTTAACAGAAAGAGGGAAAGAGTTTCCCCAATGAGCGTAACTTTATAACATTCATGGCATGTCATGTGAGCGATGACAATATATCTTCCCATGAAGAGTCTCATGTGCATGATACTTTCGAGGCCATTGAGTGTGAATCCTAAGTGAGTGAGGGTGAAGCTAGTGAGGATTTGGAGATTGACGTAAGAGAGTTGCAAGTTTCCATTAGTGAGTAGTATGAAAAAGTAGTAAAGGTGAAAAAGGCCAACTTGAAATTATAAGCTACGGTAAATGAGAGTGTCGTAGAGAATAATGATGCTTTGATTGAGGATCACAGGGAACAGGACAAGACTCTTGTGGAGAAGCTAGAATATGTTGAAAAAGAGAGAGACAGTGTTCGCGGTTTGATGGAGGCTTTGAAGAAGGAAATTATAGAGTTTGAGGAGTCTAGGAGTTTGTTTCAGTCTAGGATTAATGAGTTAGAGAGGATATTGAAAGACTCGAGTAAGGTGAAGTTTGATTTGGAGGATTGGTCGAAGAAGTTAGATAGGATGTTAGACACCATAAAAATCAAGGAAAATAGGTTTAGTATAGGCTATGATGATAGAGTTGTTCCCATTCCCAATGCCAATACCGATCGTGTGAGAGAGCCCACTAGGAACATGAGGAGAGGTCAACATTTGGGTTATCATTTTCATCGTGTTTACACTTATACCCATTGCGTTTTTCCAATGACTTTAGGAACGCTCCTAGGAAGTTTAGGAATAAAGTCGTTTCGGTTCCCAAAAACCCCATGCATCATTCCAAACCTACTTAGGTCAGGAAATCAAACTTAGAGGCATTAAGAATTAAAATTCATGGTTCTTGTTTGATTTCACTTGATTCTTCTAATGCTAAATCTAAAGGATGATTGTGTTGCCATGTTTGTCATACGCTAGTCTTTGTATCATGATTTATATCTTTATAGTGTTATGACATGTGTATCTTTTGTATTATTTTTTCATTTACTGAGTCTTATTTTAAAAATAAAAAAAGATTTTGGTTTTAAATATTTTTGAGAAAAATATAAAAAGATTTTATTTTTAAGTCAAACATAGTTTTAGAAAAACACAAAAGATTTTATGTTTATTTGTGTGTCGTGAGTGTTTGATGTTGATGTGGAATATTAGCGTGCTTGGACCCCCGTCCTTTCATTATTCATGTGGCTAGGACAATTGGTCATAATTGTTGATGCATTCAATGTTCTTAACTGTTGTCTTAATAGGGTTGTTTTGAAGTTGATATGCATTTGAATTCAACTTTGTATATATGCCATCTTTGCACACATGCATGAGTTTATATGAATGTTTGACATCTCATGCATATTTGAGTTTGGTTAGACGTTATTATCTCAATTTTGTCATCTGTGCTTAAGTAAAATTAGTAGGATGTGTGCATGTAACAAACGTTTACCATGAGGATTGATAATCAATAAATTGTGAAAAGTATGAGTATTCACGGGAAAGGGCTGTGAGTGAATAGTAATAATAACTTCCTGAAATCCTCCATTTCAAAAATTCCATGAAAAAATTAAGGCAATAAAAATAATCATATGCCAAAATAGGACAAATATGTTTTCTCTAAGTTGAGAAAAATTAGAGGCCTCAAAAGAGCTTGAAAAGGAAATATATATATATATTTGAGGGAGTTTGGATGGAAAATGAAAATGGTTTTACACCATGAATCCTTATATAGAAAAATTGTATCAGGACGCTATTGTTTATAGAATCGCCAAAATTTTGGATTTGTGTGCGTGATCTTTGTTTATTTCATTTAGCTCATTATATTAATTGTCACATATGGCTGAAATTAAGTTTGATTACATTTAGCTATCAATTAGAGCTTCTTGACCATTTCAATGTGTTGGAGTTGCAATTCATTTGGTATACTTCACGCACATTTACTCCATAGCCATGTTTGAGCACATTGATACTATGTTGACATGAAACTCACATTTTATTACTCATTTTATTTTTTTAGTTTTGAGTCTGTTTGACTGCTTTTTGCTCTTTCTAGTTGATTTTTTTCATGAAATTTTTTCACTAGATGAAACTTAATCATTTTTGGATCTGGAATTGAGAATTTTCTATGTCGTTCAAAAGATAATTGGGTTTCATTCGAGCGACAAGATGATGTCGTGAGATGTTTTGTTCACGCGAGGTTTAAGCGACAGAAAGAAAAGTATCAGGTATGGGAAGGGTCGCCTGAAGGTTGCTTGAAAGGTTGACCATGCGAGAGTCTACTCTTTCGAGTTTTTTGATGTCGCATGATGCAGGGTTTGAGTGATATGCATTATCATTTGAACGACAGTGCATTTCCATTCGAGCGACCCCTGGAGATTTTTTAGGATTCTCTATTTCAGTACACGATTCTTGCTGATATAATTTTTGGTACTGCTGGGTTACTTCTGGAAAATTTTTATACATTTCACCTTGATTTATTCTCATATTACATTATTTTTTCATGACATCTTTATTGATTTTGATGTTTCATTTTATATGACTGTTTGCTAGCTACGACTTGTTACATCGTGATTATATTTAGCTGGAAGTTCATTTTTATCTAGAGATGCTTCATTGATTATCACAGTCAAGATATGATGATTTGTTTATCTTTTTCACTTATTGTCTATCCTAGACAAAAATGGGGAGAGATGTATGTGATGTAGGGGGGTTTTGGTTATTTGATGAGCACATAATTTTTGGACAAATTGATACCTTGATTTTTTTATGTTTATTTTCACAATTGGTATCAAAATATTTTTCTCACATGTTCGACATACGTTTTTATTTTAAATTTACAAATTTGTATTGATATTTCATATTGTTATCATAATGTTTATATAATTTGTTTCTCCACACTTCACTGGGTATTGGTTTGTTTCATGTGTGTAGGTATGCTTAAGTAATTCGAGATTTCAAGTCTACATCACATTCAGAAAACTCATGCTTACCGGACCAACATTTATTAGTCTTGTCCTATAAATTTTATTTTTGAGTTTTATGGGATGGGATTTAGGCTTCATACATCTTTACGGCCTGGCTTATGCATTTAATTATTTGGTTTTTGTCCCGGAATAGTCAAAGGGGGAGATTTGTAAGGACAAAATTTTCAATTGAGTCCATTGTAAGTATTTCACTTATTCCCAGAGAAAAACATTATTTTTGAGTCATAGATAGATTTTTTTTATTGTCACGATCCCACACAGTCTGTGACATAGAGTTTATTAAAGATGTTTTGGCCAAGCTTCAAAGATAAATCATGCCAAAATTAATTTGGTGCACGCTTCACGTCTTCATTTCATTCCGATTGCTCAGGTATGAATGCGTAATGTTTATGGGACTCAAGAAATGTTTTAGGATATTATTTTTAATAAAAATGTTTTTAAAATGTTTAAACTTGATTTATTCCAAGATAAGGGTCAGTTAGAGTTGTGTATATAACAAAGTCTTATGTTTAGTGGTTCAAACGACATTACAGGTCGTTCAAGTGAGATGAACATGTTGTTCAAACGACATGGCCATTTCATTCGAGCGACATGCTTATCTCATTCGAATGATGTGCTGGCTCAAGTTTATTATTAAAGGCCTGTTTCTTTCAGAATTTTGTAAGTTGCAGAATTAGAAAATCAGTTTACATACAATACATTTTTTTCACAAGTTTTCTAAGGTTTTTAAAGTCTAAAAACATCCTTAGAGTTTCAGGATCCGATCTTTCGTACTCTTATGCTATAGACATCTTGGCTTGAACCATTGGAATTTGTTCATCACTTTTAATGTTGGGTTTTGCATTGAAGAAGTGAAGGAGTTCTTGTTCAACATCTTATACGTTGTCAAGTTGAATCGGTGGACATTAAGAAATACATGGACGCATGTGTTGTGGACGAGCATCGTAGAATGACTTTTATGTGGGCATTGTGGAGGAATGGTCGAAGGATTAGATAAGCGTCAAGACTTGTGTGGGATCAAGACGTTGAGTAAGTCTATCATATGTACTTTGTAATAACATATCATAGTGATTATCTGGCTTGGGCCATCCAAAGTTTTTTCCCTTAGTAGTTTCCTCGTACATCCCACGTCGCTTTTTTGAACTTATTTAATTTACTACTTTAATCACCTAGATGCATGTTTAGGAATAATCAAGATAAAATTGGGCATAACTAAAACTGGTTCACATACTTGGTGCAGTTTAATATTTGGAAAAAGGTATTTATAAATAGAAAGTTAGTTTTGGAAAAGGGGCCTAAAATCATTCAAATAAATTGTATTCAAATATTTTTTTTAAAAATATATGATCTCACATGAAATTCCTCATGTGTTTTCTAATAGAAGAAAATGCGCTCTGATTTAATTTTCCCTCTAACTTATATTCATAAAAATTCTAGATATTGAATTATTTTATTATATATTTATCGTTCATGAAATATAAATAATATATATTGTGCTTTAAAATTAGGAATGTTACAAATTAGTTTAGTGTGTAAACCCAAGGTAGATACACTATTAAACCATCAATATTTAGCATAAAATTCCCACTTATATGTAAAAAGTCTTTCGTGGCAATGGATTTTGTATAGAAATAGAAACTTGTTTATAATTCCTGATAAAACACGTGTTATACACTTGTCATTCCTTATTATAAATATTTCATTAAACATACATGACTAGTATGGAGTTAGAATTTTGTATATCTACATGCATATTATTTGACCTTTCTGAAGGCGGTAGATCATTGTGCTAAAATTCTATATAAAATTTCCCAAATTGTTAAACAGTAGTTTTAAATCACCCAACAATTGACTTGAATTGCTATAGTTGTATTCTAAAAGTTATATTTCATCAGAGAATTTCAAGTTTCCAGTTAAATGAATATATTCGCAAAAACGTTTTGCATTATCATGTTGAGAGAATGCTGCTTAGATACTTCCGTAAAAAGTTGGAGAAAAGTGACGACTTATCTTAGTTAACCAATTAAACTTATTACAATTATTGAGGTAATATTTTATTTTAATTTAATTTATGGGAAAATAAACAATATTATGCCAATGTGATAAATCTTACCATAATGATTCAATTTTAGTTTGTATTCTTAGATTAAAGTTATGAATTTTTATATGAAAAAACTAAACCATTCATATAACACAAGAACATACAAGGAAAAACTAGCACGGGGTAAACATCTCAGGCCAAAAAAAGGACAATTGAACTATGATAAAGACTTACTGATGACAATTATAACTTACACTATTTGCACATAACTTCCATAACTAAATCTTTTGCATCGTATATTTTGATTAGGGAAGTCATCACGATGGTACCACATTTCACCCACAATGAATGGTGTTGAATAAACCTTGAACTCAAATTTTTTCTTTAAAGGAAGAAAATTTTGATAAAATGAAAAAGGAACCAAGAGACTGCATGAAGTGTATTAATACTTCATAGGATGTGAGATGACCTAAAGGTTGAAGGAAGTGGCAAAATTTTGGCGTACTAAAAAAACTCACCAAGTATTTTTTGACACACCAAAGAATTAAAATCGATCAAGAACAATATTAATTTTGTTTTCAAGTTTTGAGAAGAAGTGAAAAGACTTGTAATAAATATAAACTCATGATGATATAAAGAGATTGAAAAATAATGAAATAGGCTTAAAGGTAAAACTTTTGAATAGTCATTTGCAACATTTTTCCTTTATCATGTCAAGCTCTCAATATCTCTTGCTAATGAGGCACAAAGATCACCTAAACATACCACAAAGCTTGAAATACATTCTCTCATACACCACTACCTAACCCTAACACACTCTAAGATGTCACCAACCATCCCATCAACAGGATATGGATGATATTCATGAAAAATAAAGGAAATAATGCACAAGATATTAAAAAGATCCGGTCTTATCACATTTTTATAGAAACTTCATGACCATTTCACTACAAAAAAATCTTGTTCTCTATGGAGAGGATTATAGAGAAGGTCATAAATAAAAAGATTTCTCAAAGTTCCTGGGAGGCAGACATTCTTTGCTCTAGCAAAATATGATTAATTACAGTGAGTCACAACAACAAGGATGTGAAAACCATGTATACATGTTTCTAAGTTTCATTAGATTAATCTATGAGTAGTGAAACAATTCATTAAATAAATAATGAATATAGTAGGGGAAACAAGGATCAATGATCTTGTTTGAAAATTAGTTCGGGCAATGAATCCTCATTTTGAATGAGAAGAATAAACAAAACAAAAGAAGAAATTCTTGGGACCAAACAAAATCTTATGAATAGATAATGTGCGCATTTTCAAGATAGATTTTCATTGGAAAAGTATAAGGCATATTTATCAAAACTCAAAACACCATCCATAAAAAAGGTTAAACACAATTTCCAATTTAAGAAAATACATATTTTAGTTATGTTGAACCAAGTGTGTTCTTAGTCTTTAAAGTCCTATACCTTATTCCTAAGGTGGGGTTACTCATTGGTCACGGCATGAGGTAGTTTGGTATAAAGACTGATTAAGTCTAGTATTGAAACTTTGATTATGAAGCATTTTGGATAAACAATGGACTAAGACTGAAAGTGAGTTTTAGTAAATAGAAAAAAGACAAGATAAACTTAAGGAGACATATAAGTATAAATATACTCTTAAAATTATTATCTAATACTGATGCATAGGTGTATGTTATTCTACATACTAAATGATCTCATGCGTAGACTATAGCTTATACACGGAATATCAAACAATTTTTTTTTTGTAAAATATACATTTACTTTATCGTCTTAAAGGACAAATCATTGGTAGATTTGTGGCAAAATATTAGGCATATGTTTTACTATAGGGAATTGTATTATTTCAACTTATTATGCTAGTTCATTTCGTGTGTATTAAACATAGCCATTTTTAGATAATTGTCTTTATACCGACTATATAAGATATTTCATATCGATCCTGTAGGCCCCTCTTTTTATGTGTTCTTTAGGTGAAAAACAATTTTTCTAAAAAAAAACTTTTCCAATTTTACTTCGCACCGATTTTGTGAACCAATTTTATCTTATTAATCTTAAACATGCATCTAGGGTCAATAATCAAGTAAAATAAACCAAGTCCACAAAACACACAACGCCGAAGTACGAGGAAACCACTAAGGGAAAAATCGTCGGACGGCCTAAGCCAGATAATCACTATGACATGGTTTTACAAATTACAGATAGTAGACTTACTCAACGTATCGATACCCAACAAGCCTTGACACTCTTCTATGCTTCAACCACTCCTCCAGAGTACAACGTAAGAGTCCACCTACACCAAGTCCAAAACACATGAGTCCACATAATTCCTGATATCCACCGATGTAGCTATGGCAACCATCTACGATTCAGAAACTAGAGTCCACTGCTTCTTCACCGCAAAACTCGACGAAACAATGTTTAACATAGATGAACAAACTCCAAACGGTGCTAAACCAAGATATCTATAGCATATGTATATGAAATATCGGATCTTGAAACACAAAGGATGTTTTTATCTTTGAAAATTGTAAACAAGTGGAGAAAAATGAAATTGTTCTGTTTTGCAATTTTGGTTCTGCACCTTTCGAAATTAAGAGAAAAATTACCTTAAATAAAAAAAATTAAGTCGGTAAGTCGTTAGAACTAGATGTGTATGTCATTTGAACGATATAGCCATCTCATTATAACGAGATATTCGTGTCATTTGAATAACAGTCACATGTCGTTTGAAAGACAATAAATGTCGTTTGATCTTCCAAAAACACAAGGGAAAGATCTACGCAACTCTACAACGAGTTTATCTCAGAATAAACAAAGTTAAAACCTTTTAAAAAACTTTTTAAACAAATTAACATCGTTAAAACATTTTTCAAATCCATAAACATTTTACATTTATACCTGAGAGTATCTCAGAATGTAATGTGATATGAAGACTTGAAACGTGCCCCAATAAACACGGCACGATCTATCTTTGAAGCTTGGCTGCTATGTCTTCAAAAGATCGTCATAGACAATGTGGTAATCGTGACAAGTAAAAATCTATCTATGACTCAAATTGGTTTTTTCTTAGAATAATGCCAATACATACCAATTGACGCTATTTGGAAATTTGTTCATACAAATCTCCCCCTTTATATATTTCGTGACAAAACCAAAAACTAGTGAAATGGCTAGTCTGGGTCATCAAGTCGAATGACCTAAATCCCATCCCATAAACCCAAAAATAAGATATAGGACACCATCTAGTAAACAAATGTTGGACCGATAACATGAACTATCTCCTTGTGATGTAATCGCAAAATCTCCAATCACTACACACATGAAACAACAAATACCATGTGAAGTATGGTGGTACAAATGATATAAAAAATTATAATACCAATTTGTAAAACAAACCATTTGATAAACATGTTAGCAAAACACATGATACCAAAAAATATACACAATTTCAATATAATTCAAATCAATGTGATATCAATATGTAAACATCATCATCAAAATATGTGATCATCAAACAAAGTCCCCCTTCATCACATACCATATCTCATCCTTTTGTCTCTAATAGACAATAAGGGAAAATGATAAACAAATAAACGAATATCTAGCATGAGAAAAATCATATGAAGCATAGATAGATAAACATGGGTAGCTAACTAATTGCAATCAGAAGATACCAAATTGTAGCTAGCAAATAATCACAAAAATAAATTAGAAATATCAAGAATAATGTGACTAAACAAATAAATTCAGTATAAAATCAAACATGAATAAGAAATCATATGCATGTACACTGTCCAAACCAACCCATATGTACCCGAATAATGTAGTATCATCATATATATGAAGTACGTAGAAAAATAAAAGAAAGAGTGAAAAAGTTAATTTAGGTCATTCGAACGGCAAAGCAGTGTCGTTTGAACAAGATACGATCTCGTTTGATCTAACTAAAAAATGACCCAAAATAGTAAGGTGTCGCGCGATACAAATCAAGAAACGACCTAAAAATGATCCTTCTAATGACCATATAACTTTTAACACTTCACGAGATAGGTCATTTGAACCATTCTTTGAACCACATGGATATGTCATTTGAACCGACATCCAGAGGTCATTCGAACGACTTCAAAAACTTTTGTAATCCAACTCTAAAAACATATATGATTTTCCCAATGAATTTTTTTCCTGAAAACAACAACTAGAAATATGGAACAAAAGCAAAACAGACTCAAAACGAAAAATATGAATTTCATGCTAACATAGCATCCATGTGCTCAAAAATGGATATGGAATGAATGGTCATGAACTACAACAAATGAATAATAATTTGGACATATCAAAATGATGAAGAAGCTCTAATTGAGAGCTAAATGTCATCAAACTATGTTTTAGAAATATGTGATAATTAATATATTGAGATAAATGAACTAGAAGACCACACAAATCTGAATTTTTGATGATTCTTCCAAACAAATAGAGTTATGACACAAATTTTCAATATTAGGATTCGTGGTGCAAACCCGTTGTATATTTCCATTCAAACACCCTCAAATATTCACATTTTCTTTTTCTAATTCTTTTGAGGTTTCTATTTTTCTCACCTTAGAGAAATACTATTGGCCCTATTTTGGCATATGTTCCTTTTTATTGGCTCATTTTTTTCTTACGCTTTCTTAAATGGTGGCTTTTAGGATGAGTTTTTTATACTCTAGCATCCTTTTCCCATGAACACTCATCGTTTTTTTTCAATATAAGAGATATCTATCCTCGGGAAATATGGTTCTTATATGCACACCTGCTCCTAAATCTAAATACACATAGATGACAAATTGAGAGGAAAACGTCTCACCAAACTTAAACATGCATGAGAAGTCAAACATTCAAATAAACTCGTGCATGTGTGCAATAACATATATACAAAATCAAATCCAAATGCAAATCAACTTCGAAACAACCCCACTAGTCAAGGGTTAAGATGATTGTAAGAATCTATAATTATGATTAAATGTCCTCACCACATAGATAATGAATTTATGGGGGTCCAAGAACACCAATATGCCACATCAAACATGTAAACTCATGACAAAAAAATAAACTGAAAATCTTTTTGTGTTTTTTGAAAAAAATATTTTTGACCCAAAAAAAAACCCTTTTGTATTTTTCTAAATAAGACTCAAATAAAAGGACAAAATATAATACAAATAGATAAACATGTCATATCACTAGGAAGATATATATCATGAAGAAAAGACTAGCATAAGACAAACAAAATCATGCAAGCAATCATCCATAAGAACTCGCATGTGAATCATCATGTACTAGAATGTGAGAATCAACCAACTGAACATTTAGCCTCTCCAAAACAGATTTCCTAACCCAAATAGGTGTATACCTAACT
The DNA here is from genome assembly GCA_949130495.1 of Sambucus nigra. Classification (NCBI taxonomy): domain Eukaryota; kingdom Viridiplantae; phylum Streptophyta; class Magnoliopsida; order Dipsacales; family Adoxaceae; genus Sambucus; species Sambucus nigra. Next base: position 313,587,155 of record OX422215.1, on the reverse strand, counting down.
CGACGAGTTTTGGGAATCGATGGGACACTACACTTAATCTTCGTACGGTCTTTTTTAATATCATAACAAAAATGCCTAAGGTGACCTATACTACCACAATGCAAACATTTGTAAACATGACAGGGAGCGGAACCTTTATATTGATCCTTTTTAATAGCCTGGGATGTGGCTGATGATATAAAACAAACTATGGTTTTGTCTTTAACATTCGAAAAACTAGAACAAGATAAGCCACTACCATTACTATTCACACTACTCGAGACTTTTAAATTATTTTCCTACTTCAAAATTTTGGACTCAAGCAAAGAATTAGACTCCTCAATTTTTAGGGACTCCTTTAAATTTTCAATCACCCCTAGAAGGTTATCTCGCTCCCCCTCAATATGATCAAACTTATCCCTAAGAGTCTTCTCACATGGCTAATAATTATCAATCAAAACACTATCCTCTTTTGCACAAAGCCTATAATTTTTAAATTCTCTAACTCGTTTTATAAAATAAGGACTCTATTCTCACACTCTTCCTTAGCTAATTTCAAATAATTAAATTCATTATACAAAGCAACAAACTTCTCATGAAAGATATCTCTCTGAGTTTAAAATGTTTGCAAATATTCAATAATATGTTTAAAACGAGAATCTTCTTCTTCAAGAATTTCAATTCATTTTGCAAACTTCAAATTCAAAAGATTTAATTCGTCAAAACTTTGAGAATCCATCGAGAGAAAAAAAAGTGCCAAGAGAGAAAAATAAATAATCAGCTAAAAAGAAAAAAACATGGATTTACACAATAAGCAAGTGTTTCTATCTTTAATACCAATTTGTAGGCTCCTCTTTTTATGTGTGCTTTAGGTGAAAAACAATTTTTCCAAATTTTTTTTTTCCAATTTTATCAACCAATTTTACTTAAACCAAGTTTATCTTGTTAATCCTAAACATGCATCTAGTGTGATTAATCAAGTGAAATAAATCAAGTCAACAAAACACACAACGCCGAGGTACGAGAAAACCACTAAGAGAAAAATCGTCGAACGACCCAAGCCAGACAATCACTATTATACGATTTTACAAAGTACAAACATAAGACTTACTCAATGACTCGATACCCCATAAGACATGACGCTCTTCTATGTTGCAACTACTCCTTCATAGTGGAACGTAGGACTCCCCCTACGCCAGGTCCATAACACATGAGTCCATGTATGTCTCGATATCCACCGATGCAGCTATGGAAACCATGTACGATTCAAAAATAGAATTCCACCGCTTCTTCACCGCTAAACTTGACAAAACATTGTTCAACAGAGATGAATAAACTCCAAATGGTGCTAAACCAAGATCTCTATAGCATATGTATATGAAATATCAGATATTGAAACACAAAGGATGTTTTTGTCTTTCAAAAACTTTACAAATAAGTGCAGAAAAATTAAACTGTTTGGTTTTGTAATTTTTGTTTTGCTCCTTCTGAAATTCTGAGAAAAGTTACTTGACATAAAAGACATTAAGTCATCAAGTCGTGAGAATGAGATGTGTATGTCGTTCGAACAATATATCCATCTCGTTAGAATGAGATGTTCATGTCGTTTGAATGACACTCATATGTCACTTGAACGACAACAAATGTCATTTGATCTTCCAAAACATAAGGGAAAGATCTATATGACTCTAAAATGAGTTTATCTCAGAATAAACGAAGTTAAAACCTTTTAAAAATATATTTAAACAAAATAACATCCATAAAACATTTTTTGAGTCCCATAAACATTTTACGTTCATACTTGGGAGTATCTCAGAATGTAATGTGATATGAAGACATGAAACATGCACTAATAAACACGGCATGATTTATCTTTGAATCTTGGCCGCTACGTCTTCAAAATAACATTATAGACTATGGGGGAATTGTGACAAGTAAAAATCTATCTATGACTCAAATTGGTTTTTGTTTGGAATAAGGCCAATACATACAAATTGACACTATTTGGAAATTTGTTCTTACATATAACATGGTTATTATGAGTTCTTAGTATTTGAATTCATATATAATTGATGGGCATGTCCATTGGTTATTTATTACTTTGACCTATTGAGTGCGATTCATTTTTAAACCAATATGATCGGTATATTGGGTAATGATGTAAGTGTATGATAAAAGTTAATTATTAATGAAATTCACATCTCGGTATAGACATCGATGATACCCCCTTTAATGTTGATTAAGACTCTTGGTTATAATTATTTGATAAGTTAAGAAAATGATCTCAAGAAGTTTTTAACAAATCTATTAAATAATTTTCTAGCTATTTAATTTAGTTGTTGGGTAAATGTTATTTTAACATGGGCCGTTATTAAGCATTTAAAAATGATGCGCTCGAAATTATAAGTTTAGATAGTGGAATAGAGGGAAATTATTATATTTTAGTGAAATGAATAATAATAATAAATATATAATTAGGTAATGGATTATGGGTTTTAATGAAGATCTACTCGAGTCTAGTTTCCTATTATTCTTAGGCGACATCTTAACTAGCCTATATAATCATCCATTGTCTTCAATCTGTATATGTGATAAACATATACGAAAAAATGCATAAGAAGGAGTGGAAGGATTTTCATACACGGTTCTATTTTTAACTATAATGTTTTTTTATTTAGAGTACTTGACGCGACTGAAAATGTGTATCAGAAATGCGTTAACTCTAGGCTCAAGTGTAAGCCTGTCGCTCAAGTAATAATCCGACAAGTCGGGTATCGATCCTCGGGGAAAAAGGACAACGAAGTTGTGACGACGGGAAAGACAGAGGAATCCTAACATTGACTCTAAAAAGAAAGGGAAAATGATTTGATTTTGGGAATGATTATAACTAAATGCAAATATGAAATTATAAAAAGATGAAATTACACTAAACTACCTAAAATGATTGAAAAATAGTCCGAAACTTTTTATTTAAATGATGAGAAAAATAGGACGGGAATACAATCCTCCAACCCTAGTGTAGTGCGGATATAATACTAATCTTAAATTTATCTGATTGATTTGACCCGGAATTTAGTACTCCCAAGGATTACGTATACGAGGTTCAAGCCCGCGTCATACTTAATCTGAGGATGAGTAAATCAGTATCGCTATAGTAGCATTCATATTGCACTATAAATCATCACGAGTACCCAGAGGCAAACGAGATATAAAGATCTAAAATCGTTGTGCAACTACGCAATACGATCAAGGTCAATCATTAAATTTAGTGGGTTAATTTTATACACACGCACTAACACGTCAGGTTGGGTTCATGCATCCCGGCCTTAGGAAATCTAGCCTAACATGTTGAAAAGAATAGAAACAAGGATTAATGTGCAGGGACTCATAATTACTCTAAGGAAAATAACGATTAGATGCAGAAAAGAATTAGAACTAAAAATTACTCACTAATATTATCCAAGCAATAAGTGAAAACAATGAAAGAAACATACACTCACAGAAATCACTGAATAAAATCTTCAATCCTTGAAATAAATCTCAAAATATTAACTGAGCTAGGGTTTCTGGAAAAGAAGAGGTAAAACCTATTAATTCTTCGTGTCTATAACAATACTAAATCGGGTCTTCTATACCATACAACAATATCGAAAGTCAGCTGCACTAGGAGTCTTTTTAGGAGGAGAAAAGATTTTCAGATCTCGAAGACCGGACCGGTCCAGGTCTTATGCGGACCGATCTGCCCCCAAGGCGGATCAGTTCTTTTTATTTTGGGGCGGACCGATTCCTTTTATTTTTGCCTCCTTCGGTTTGCATGCGATCCGGGGTCTTCTGGAATTTGGCAAGGCGGACCAGTCCGGGGTGGGGGCGGATCGGTTCGGCTATTTGACTTTTTGGTTCCTCTTTGACTGCTCATAACTTTTGTTTCGGGATTCCGATTGGGGTACCGTTTCTTCCTTTGTGATTGTGAATGAGATGTCTTCAACTTCTTTTGTAGGTACCTCATCCGAATTCCGTGTAGAAATTACGCTTTTGCCCTTGAGACTTTTCCTTCTTTCTTTCTTGATTCTAGCGATTTCCTTCTTTCGTTTATTGACATCAAATACCTGTAAAATCACTACAAAATACCAGAAACTCGGTGTACTCATTAGGATCAGTCAGTAGCATAGTTATGAGATAAATCCAACTCAATTACGTTGTTCGAGGTGCTAAAAGTAGCTAAATCAAGGGATAAATTAGGAAGAATTTATGCCTAATCAAACCCCCCTAACTTAGAACTTTGCGCGTCCCGAGCAATGTAAAAGAATCCTAGCGTGGATCAACTCTTTAAAAATCATTTTATTGGGATAAAATACCTTTTTCGCGGGCAAGCGATTGCATTTAGCGTATGCAATAAGCCGTTAAACCCCTAGGTTACCCTAGTAGGACGAGTGTTGTCTCGTGAGGGTTTGCAGTGAATATACCCACAAAATTCGACTCAAAGGGAATTCAAAATACGCAAAAATTGTGCAATTCAAACTTTTCTAGAAAAATAGTCATCATCAAGTCATATTTAAAAGTCTCAAATCATAGTGCGTGTGTGCGAAGCCGAAAATATAACCGCCAATTTCCATTGATTGATTATTACGTTACTTATCCAAAAATTCGTTTTGATTTCAATTTCTCAGGGAATGCTCTCACAAACTAATCTCTCGAATTATGGCTATTCTCTCGGTATGCGTGATATAAAGAGTAAATATAATAATGGATGCAAAGTCACACATACAAGTAGAATGACGGAAATTTCAGAATGATAGGATCTCATCAATGGGTTACGGTTTTAAAAATGGAAACATTGCCTCTTTTTCGCTCATTCAATCTTTTTTTATTATCTTTTGGTGTATTAGCTCTCCACGCGGTAACCAATTTCGCAATTTAGACTCGGTTAGGACTTTTTCGGGTTTTAAGGTATATGGGGTAAAATGACAATTGTCGGGAAGGTTGGAATTGGAAAAGTCATTAATGATGTCCATTTGTGCTTTTTCCGGGCTATTGCTCATTTTTTTTTCTTCTTTTTTTTTTCTTTTCATTTCTTCTTTTTTCTTTCTATTTTTGTTGAGCATATTTATTTTTTTCTTGCCCCTTTTTATGCATTTTCCGGATTTAAATTCTGAATTTTCTCATATTTCACAATTTCGGCTATTTGGGTTTTTCGGGTTATCAAACGAAAGGGACAATTTGTTTGGCTCCAATTGGGTTACAAAAGGGGTAATTCTTCGCTACTTTTTTTGGCCAATATTTTTGGGTGACAAACGAGGGCCTACTTCATAGCCCACAATGCCAATTGCATTACCATATGCGCTTCGAGATGAATTTAAGTTTAAAGATCAATTTGGCACATTTTTTCAAAGCAGTATTACACACATTTTCAAAACCGATCAAAATGAAAAGATTGAGATCCTTGACAACTTTTTAGGCGCTGAAAAGAACTTTGAGTTAACAATTAACTCGGATTGATTTAAAAACTCGCAACACGTGATAGGCTCGAATCTCACCGGGTTTGTTAATCTCCACACTTATTCGTTAAGTCGTCAATTTTCGTTCAATTTCCATCTTTGGTCAATTTTGGCTTTGTGTACGCTGAATTTTACAACTTGAGACTTCAATTCGACTTTTAATGATATTTTTGAAAATTTTGAATTCCAATTTTTATTTATTTTGAACAAAAAATATTTTTGGGTTTTTCAAAATTTTATGATTTTTTTTGGAAATTTCTGGGCATTTTGGAAAATTTGTGAAGTTTTAGAAATACGCACTTGTGACCCCCCCTAACTTAGACTTTTGCATTGTCCTCAAGCAAAAAAGACTAAAATCTATATAAGGCAAAATAATAAGTGCGATAAATAAAACAAACAAATGGGGAAAATGCAGCAAGACACTATATGACACTCATGTATGACTCAAAAATACACTAACAATCACCCCATACGCGTAGGGGGTGCGACGACCTCTCATCTCTCCACGAACTCACCCGACCCCACTCGCGGGGTTCGATGCTCTCCTCATTTCTCCCGTCCTAGGATTATAATCCAACAATCGGAATAAATTGGGACCTTGCCCATAGATAAAGGATAGACCAGGAGACTCATCGTGACTAATTGGAAAGGGATCCTCATGATGCTGGCTCAAAGTGTGGTCTGCGTGCGCTGACTCGGAGGGAACACCTAGGTTTCGTTCAATTTTTAAGATGCATGGGTCGGGCTCTAAGTCAGATGAACCACAACTTTTCTCCTCACTTGCCTTCGGGGTCTCTAGTGTTGTGGGTGGATTGTCACAACGAAGGAATTCATCAATTTTTGCTGTCAATTCACTTTCGTCTAAGTGACTACATGAATCCAATAGGGATTGTCCTTCAATAGTAATACTTTCATCCACCTGCCCGAATTTTCTTTCAAATTCTTCCATGCTCATGTCTCCTAGTTCTCTCTCTCGAGTAGTGCCTACATCCTCTCTTACTTGCTCGATCTCCAACTCCACCATCTTTCTCTCTTCTAACCCCTCTCTCTCTCTCTTTCAATTGCGGTCATTACACACCTCTCCCCCACTTTTCTCTCATTGTCACAACTACCACTATTACTTGATGAAATAGGTCACACCCCTAACGTCTCTCTCTTGTGGGACCCTTTATTCTCGTGATTTGACACTAAAGAGGATCCTAAGATGTCTCCACTATAATTCTCCTCAAAGTATTCCTCTACGATCTCATCTATAAAACTTATCGCGTGAAGGTCATCTTCTTCCCTCGTATGTTGGGCGACATGGAAGATGTTGGTCTCTAAGGTCATGTTCCCAAAGGTGAGTTGCATTCGCCCATTTTGAGTATTGATGATTGCGTTAGCCATGGCTAAGAAAGGGCGCCCAAGGATGATGGGAACATGGTTGCTCGAGTTAAAGGAGGGCTGCGTGTCCCAAATGACAAAGTCTATCGGGAAGTAGAAAGTGTCAACTCGGACGATCACGTCCTCGACTATGCCTCTTGGGATCTTCATGGTTCGATCCGCTAATTGGAGAGTGACCTTTGTGGGTTTGAGGTCGCCCAAGTCAAGTTGCCTATAGATGGAGTAAGGGAGGATATTGACACTTGCTCCCAAATCAAGTAAGGCTTTTTCGATTTTATTTTCTCCAATGATGCAGGAAATGGTGGGTGCACCGGGATCTTTAAATTTAGGTGGGAGATCATTGAGTAGAATGGAGCTCACATTATGTGCTAGAAAGACATTTTTCTTTACCTTCATCTTTCTCTTTACTGTCAACAAGTATTTAATGACTTTTCCATAAGCTGGAATTTGCTTAATGGCATCGAGGAAAGGTAAATTCAGCTTAACTTGTTTTAGCACATCTAGCACGTTATCACGTGGGTTTCCTTTATGGGGAGGAATTAGACTTTGAGGAAACGGTGCCACGGAGGGTGGTTTTAGTACTACCTCGGGCTCACTAGCGTCTTCTTTGTCACTCTCATTCAAGGGGACATCTTCGGCCTTTTTCGTGCCGGGTGAAATCTCCTTGTCTTTAGGTACGTCTCATGGGGGAGGTGACAAGTCAACTACTCTCCCACTACGTAGAGTGGTAATTGCGCTACATTTCTCAGGATGGTCATGGGGTGTCGAGCTAACACTAGTTTGACCTTGGAGAGGTCTTTGGCCCTTGGCAGGAAACTTTCCCTTCTCTTGGATACTCCACAATGATTGCAACTGTGAAATGTTCGCATTCATGTCATTCATCATGCGCTCATGCCTAGCATTAGTTGCAGTCTGGGTATTGATATAGTGGTTGATAGTATCCTCGAGACTTCTCCGCGGTGGAGGGATATAAGATCCTTGAGGTGGTGGTGCTTGCACATGTCCTTGCATGTGTGGGGCTTGTTGAAGGTTTTGTGGTGGAGGAGGGGCAACATGCGAAGGAGGGTTCATTGCGGCATGTTTTTGCCCATAGATAAAACCGGGATGATTTTTCCATGAAGGGTTGTATGAATTCCCGTGCGGGGCACCAAAATTACCTTTAAAAGCTCCTACACCACTAACTTGCTCTTGAAGCATTACTTTGTAGGTGGGTATCGTCGGTCATTCCTCAGTTGAATGTCCCGCCTCACAAATAGCACACACTTTTACAACTGGGTTTGGAATGGGTCCAGCTGGTCCTTTCCCATATATCTCGCACAGATCTCGAAATCCTATCTCTAGAGTCTCTAATCGGCTATCCGTCATAGAATTCTTATCTACATGGAATAGGCCGGATGCTGATGGAGTGGTGGTCGCTTGTCTATTTCGATTTTGAGTGTTGGGATCAGAAGTGTCCCAGGATTGGGTAGTCTTGGCGACATACCTCAAGTGAAGCTCAGCATCCTGGGCATCTAAATCGATAAACGGACCACTTGCCATTGTTTCAACAAGTTGTTTGGAGTTAAGATTCAACCCATTATATATAATAGAGATGACTTGCGCTGAATCAAATCCATGATGGGGGCATGAAGCAACTAACTTGTTGAAACGTTCATAACATCGATGAAATGGCTCATTTTCAGCTTGTCTGAATGCCTGAATTTGAGCCTTTATGGAGATTGTTCGATGTGGTGGGAAGAATTTCTTGAGAAATTTCGGCTGTAGCTCATTCCAGGATGGAATCGAGCTTAGAGGTAAAGACCATAGCCAGGCCTTAGCTTTGTCTTTGAGCGAGAAAGGGAAGAGTTTGAGATGGATTACCTCTTGTGTGCAGGTTTGATCGTTGAGAGTATCACACACGTCCTTAAATTCCCTAATATGGAGGTAAGGCTTTTCAGAATCCATACCGTGGTAATGCGGTAGCATCTGGATCATCCCATTTTTGAAACGGAATCGTCCGGCATTATACGGGAGTATAATGCATCTCGGAGTGATAGTACGCTCAGGATATAATAATTCTCTAATCGGACGGTATGGGGGCTCTTCCTCACCGGCGGGTGCACTGCCGTGTTGTGACATCTCTCCTTCACTTATTGACTCGGTGTTCTCACTGGGCATTCTCGAAGTGTGTCCTAAGAAGGGAAAGGGAGTGTTATCAGAGACTGAGTGCGATGGTGTGGGAGGTGGGATCCAGAACTGTGGGACATTTGGAGTGGGGACTATCAGGATTATACTCAACAATTGGATTTTCGTGAATGTTGGTTAGAGTATTATGGGGTGTGGGAGTGGTTTCAAAATTTTTCATTAAAGCTTAGGAGAGATGATGGTGTACCTTTTTGTGCTTTTTAAATTTTTTATGTTTTTGGATTTTTTTTTTTTGAAATTTTTTTTGGTCAAAGCTTTGGATTGACTCAATCTAATCCTAAGTCTACCTAAATCCCCGGCAACGGCGCCAAAAACTCGACGCGACTGAAAATGTGTCTCAGAAATGCGTTCACTCTAGGCTCAAGTGTAAGCCTGTCGCTCAAGTAATAATCCGACAATTCGGGTATCGATCCTCAGGGAAAAAGGACAACGAAGTTGTGACGACGGGAAAGACGGAGGAATCCTAACATTGACTCTCAAAAGAAAGGTAAAATGATTTGATTTTGGGAATGATTATAACTAAATGCAAATATGAAATTATAAAAATATGCAATTACACTAAACTACCTAAAATATGATTGAAAAATAGTCCGAAACTTTTTATTTAAATGATGAGAAAAATAGGACGGGAATACAATCCTCCAACCCTAGTGTAGTGCGGATATAATACTAATCTTAAATTTATCTGATTGATTTGACCCGGAATTTAGTACTCCCAAGCATTACATATACGAGGTTTAAGCCCGCGTCATACTTAATCTGAGGATGAGTAAATCAATATCGCGATAGTATCATTCGAATTGCACTCTAAATCATCACGAGTACCCAGAGGCAAACGAGATATAAAGATCTACAATCGTTGTGTAACTACGCAATACGATCAAGGTCAATCATTAAATTTAAGGGGTTAATTTTATACACACGCACTAACACATCAGGCTGGGTTCATGCATCCCGGCCTTAGGAAATCTAGCCTAACATGTTAAAAAGAATAGAAACAAGGATTAATGTGCAGGGACTCATAATTACTCTAAGGAAAATAACGATTAGATGCAGAAAAGAATTAGAACTAAAAATTACTCACTAATATTATCCAAGCAATAAGTGAAAACAATGAAAGAAACATATACTCACGGAAATCACTGAATAAAATCTTCAATCCTTGAAATAAATCTCAAAATATTAACTAAGCTAGGGTTTCTGGAAAAGAAGAGGTAAAACCTACTAATTCTCCGTGTCTATAACAATACTAAATCGGGTCTTTTATACCCTACAACAATATCGGAAGTTAGCTGCACTAGGAGTCTTTTTAGGAGGAGAAAATATTTTCAGATCTCGAAGATCGGACCGGTCCGGGTCTTATGCGGACTGGTCTTCCCCCAAGGCCGATCGGTTCTTTTTATTTTGGGGCAGACCAGTCCGGGGGTAGACCGGTTCCTTTTATTTTTTCCTCCTTCGGTTTGCATGCGATCCGGGGTCTTCTGGAATTTGGCAAGGCGGACCGGTCCGGGGTAGGGGCGGACCGGTCCGGCTATTTGACTTTTTGGTTCCTCTTTGACTGCTCATAACTTTTGTTCCGGGATTCTGATTGGGGTGTCGTTTCTTCCTTTGTGCTCGTGAATGAGATGTCTTCAACTTCTCTTTAGGTACCTCATTCGAATTCCGTGTAGAAATTACGCTTTTGCCCTTGAGACTTTTCCTTCTTTCTTTCTTGATTCTACCGATTTCCTTCTTTCGTTTCCTGACATCAAATACCTGCAAAATCACTACAAAATACCAGAAACTCGGTGTACTCATTAGGATCAGTCAGTAGCACAGTTATGAGATAAATCCAACTCAATTACGTTGTTCGAGGTGCTAAAAGTAGCTAAATCAAGGGATAAATTAGGAAGAATTTATGTCTAATCAGTACTATTATGGAAGATCTCGAGGTCTTTTCACAACTTTAACTTATTGAAGGCACATCTCCCAAACAGTTTGTCGAAACAACATGAAATTTTTACCTAACATTCTAGAGTAATAATTAAAAATACATTGATAAATTGGATTAAGATAGTGGAATAAGAAATACATGGATCTAATTTTAATATACATTCAATGGATTTTTCTAAAAAAGGTTTAAGAGCTACCCTTACTTTGTTTTCAACATGCTCGTTCATGGCACTCCTTAATCTCAAAGAAACATGCTAAAAAATTAAGGCTTTTGTAATACCCTGTACTTTTATGGATATTTAAATTACATAAGTGTGTGTAATTAAATACTTTGAGAATTTTAAGTGAAAGATAATTTCAAGTGTTGATTAAATATTAATTAGCGAGTGATGGATTAATATTAATATGTGCTATATTTACTTACAGGAATAAGTAAATGAAGTTGAATTATTTTATATTATGTCTCAGTTGGGCAACACGACAAGTAATAAAAATTTATTTGGAAAATATGTGTGGAGTTATGCTGGATTTAAAAAGATGAATTTTGATAAGTGACTCGGATGGGACTTTTGAGTGCATGGTTGGTCTCGTAAGGTCCGAAATAGTCAGAATCGAGTACCCGGAGGAATTGTTTGGGTTCTAGAGACTTTTTGGATCAGTAAGGACTCACATTTTTATATACGAGTCAATTTTGGGTTTAATAAGGGGATAAGCCTTATTTTCTCCCATTATAAGACGAGAGAAATAAAAAGGAAAGAGGGAAGAAAGAAAGAAAGAACGAAAAGAAGAAAGGAAGAAAAAAGGGAGAAAGAGGAGATTTTCGGCCAAGCTCCGGCGAATTCCGCCACGAGATCATCGAATTATCCAACTAGACAAGTGTTTAACTTGCTTTGCTTATTTAAGTGTGTTTATAATTCATATTACAATTGCTGTAAATAATATGAATTTTGGGTTTGGGATTATTGTATAAAATGGGGGTTTTGTGAAATGATTTCATAGAAATTGATGTGATAATTACTCCATATGAAATTTAAGTTTCAACCCATGTTAGTGGTGTTATTTTGAGTGAGAAATTGGAAAGGATTGAATGAAATAAGGGTTTAATTAAGATAAAGTTTAAATCTTAATTAACTTAATGAATCCCAAAAATAAATTGGTGTGTTGTGTATATCTTAGTGACTAGATGTTTATAGTAATGGTTGTTGAGGGTAAAAAACATAAATTTAAGAGTTGGAAGAGGAAATGAACTTCCGAACTGATCAGGTTTTTTAACTAGTTCATTTTATGGGTTATCGATTCGTTTTATGGCCATAGGTTCGGTTTTGATATGGAAGTTAATTTTGGGATATTTTTCTTGAACTAAAAAGATTGGAGAAGAATTGTTTTTGGAGATAAATAGTAGGGGATCCGATATAGAGTGTGAGGACCTGTAAGTGATGAAGTGAGTGATGTATAAATCTTATATAAGCGTAAATAAGATTCGGGGTATGAATTTAAGGAGTGTTTGGGATGAATAACACTCGAAAAATTATTTCAGCGGGTTTATATATATATATATTTGTATGTGGGTAGAATATAAATATACCTATAGTATATGTGAAAAAAATTTGAATGTGTGAGTTGGATGAAATTAGGATACTAGACAGACGTCATAAGCTATTATTCAAAAATAATAAATGTGATAATTATATACTTATAAATTAACACGATTTGGTATATTCGAGATTATATGCTAGTGCTATGGGAGATAGGCATGAATAGCCGGATTTGATGAGATATATATATACGGGTACAGAGATAGTATATATATATATATATATATATATATATATATATATCACGGTTATTGACCTTGACAAGTCCTTGTCAAGGTCAATGACCGTGACAATTCAGGGAGAGACAACTTTTTTTATCACGGACGTGTCACGATCATAGACCGTGACAAGCTCGTAAGAATTGTCACGGTCTAGGACCGTGACACATTTAGTCAAGGTTAATAACCGTGATAAATTCTTATCCCCTTTTAAAAAAATTATCACGGTCAATGACCGTGACAATTCTGGGCAGAATTGAAAAAAAGTCTGTTGGGCAGTAAGGACACTGCCACTGCCCAGCAGTATATTTGTAGTTGTTATATCAACGCTGTACCTATTCAAATATCATATATCCAAATAAACTAGAGATAACACAAATATACATTCAAAATAGAAACTATTTAAGAAGAAACAACATCACCATCAATTATCTCAAATCTACAAACTATTTAGCCGGAAAAGAGATTTGGTACCGCGACACTCGGGGACACCTCCTCATCCTTCCCTTCTCGTCTGAAGAGCTACATAAGTATCGAGCATATGTGGCCTACCCTCAGGGCCACTCCCTGTCGCCTGAAATAAAATAAAGTAAAATTAGTATCCGCCCCGCAAATATAGATAAATATAAATCGAAATTGAAATCGAAATTGAAATTGAAATCCAAATTGACATATAAATATAAATACATTACCTGTAGTGTCACCCAAACAGCTAACTTGAGCTCATATGGAACCTCCTTCCAACTAATGTACCCTGGGCAATAGTGTCAAATATAATTCCCTTCATATCTGAACATTAAGAAATGCCATAATCATATGGAGTTATGAGCTGCAAATTCCTTCCAAACATTGTGTAGACAAAAATCAACAGCTGAAGTTGTCAATTTTACCTTCTAATGGTCTCCCATGTTTTGCTAGAGGTTCCAAGTGGTGGGGTAGGGAAAGTGGAATTGACAACTTCAACTGGTGATGTTTTCCTACATAACGGTTGGGAGGAATTTGCAGAGCGTAACTCCATAGGATTATGGCATTTCTTAGTGTTCGGATAGACGAAGAGATTCAGTCTCCTCTCCACAAATAGCACTACACCAAAATGGGCAAATTGTCACCTTTCAGCCGGCCAGCCTTGTCAAGGTCATTGACCGTGACAAAAAAACACGCGTTTTATGTCATGGTCATTGACCTTGACACGACCGTGATAACTAATTGTCACGGTCAATGACCGTGACAAGTCCGTGACAAATTTAATTGTCATGGTCTTGTCACGGTCAATGACCTTGCCACGACCGTGACAACTTTTCTAGCAAAAACCCTTTCCCCCTTCTTTTTTCCCTCCCACCGTTCCCTCCTCTCTCTCTCTCTCTCTCTCTCTCTCTCTCTCTCTCTCTCTCTCTCTCTCTCTACTTTCAGGTCCAATTTCTCTCTCTCTCTCTCTCTTCCATTTATATATATATTTGTGTGTATATTTATGTGTGTATGTGTATATATATATGTGTGTATGTGTGTGCGTGTGTGGGGGGGTGGGGCGGGGTGGGGCAGGGTGGGGTGGGGGAGGGGTGGTGGAGGGGGGCAGGGGTTGGGGTGGGGTGGGGTGCGGTGTGTGTGTGTGTGTAGTCGTGTGTTTTGGGGGCGGGGGTGGTGGAGGGGGGCAGGGGGTGGGGTGGGGTGGGATGTGTGTGTGTGTGTGTGGTGTGTTTTGGGGGAGGGGGTGGTGGAGGGGGGGAGGGGAGGGGGTGGGGTGGGGTGTGTGTGTGTGTGTGGTGGGGGAGGGGGTGGGGGAGGGGGAGGGGGGCAGGGGGTGGGGTGGGGTGGGGTGTGGTGTGTGTGTGTGTGTGGTGGTGTGTGGTGGGGGAGGGGGTGGTGGAGGGGGGCAGGGGGTGGGGTGGGTGGGGTGTGTGTGTGTGTGGTGGTGTGTGGTGGGGGAGGGATAATTCACGGGCTTTAGCTAAACTAGGGTTTTATAGAGTTTCGCTCCTACTACTTGGGCAATGACTATACTAGGGACCAAAGATAAATAATCACGATTTATGCTTGCACTCAAATTTATATCCTTTATTTATATCCTTTATATCCTTTATTTATTTAATCACGATTCATTCCACTAAATAATCATGATTGCACTCAAATTTAATTATTTATAAATCACTCGAAAGAATGTGTTCTTATTATTAAAGTTGATTACGGTATATTATGATTCCCCACGTTATGTTTTCGATACCCTCTTGGTTAAATAAATTTTCTACTAACCGATTTTAATGAATATGATTAATTCCTTGATTCTAAAACTTAATTCTATAGGTCTATCAAGGGGTATCACAAAACTTAATTCCCCACGTTAATGAATAGTTCATCAGTCGGGTAAACAAAACATATAAGTCTATCAAGGGGTATCACAATCCAAATTATTTCTTGGACGTGAATTCCTCCAAATTATGATCTCATACCTATTCACACAATGATTGACCAACTTGCGAGGATCTATTGTTCTAACATATAATTGAACTTCACCCATCGCAATCGAAGAAATAATTGTGAAAGAAATTTAATATCCATAATCCTAGGGATTAAGAATCTATGAACTTTTTGCAAATGATATGAGATTTCCCATGTTTAATCAAGAACATCCTTAGACTTGTAGGGGGTGGGGTGGGGTGGGGTGGGGTGGGGTGGGGTGTGTGTGTGTGTGTGGTGGTGTGTGGTGGGGGAGGGGGTGGTGGAGGGGGGAAGGGGGTGGGGTGGGGTGGGGTGTGTGTGTGTGTGTGATGTTCAATTTAGTTGGTGCACAAACTAACGGTCAAAGTCATAGTATAAAATTCCAACATTTCAAACTACTTGAACATCACAAATGGATACGAACTTAAAATATAATTCAGATAACCTTAGAATCTAATTAGGGTAAAAATATAATGGCATCAACTAACATATATACACAACACTAAAAGTAGACATCAATTTTATAAATAATTGATAATAGTTGGATAATAATTGGATAATAAACATCGGGAGGGGGTGGGGGTGGGGGTGGGGGTGGCTGGAGTTTTGAATATTATTTACATTCAAAATAAATAATTGATAATAGTTGGATAATAATTAGATAATAATTGATATTTTCATTCAAAATAAACATTTCATTCAAAAATATTGGATAATAATTGATATTTTCATTTAAATTGATAATAATTTTATTCATGAAATTAATTCAATTAGGTAAAACCCATGATAATGAAATTTATGCTACAATTATAATTATCTCATGTCATAATTTTATTGATAAACAATATATGTAGTTGTCACGGTCGTGGTGGGGGAGGGGGTGGGGGTGGGTGGGTAGGGATGGGGTGTGTGTGTGTGTGTGTGTGTGTGTGTGCGTAGGTGCGTAGGTGTGCGTGTGTGTGTGGCGGTGGGCGGGGGTGTGGGTGGGGCACCCATTTAATAACTCTTTAAATATTTGGAAAAAACATAATATTACAAAATTGAAAATAAATGGTATTGACGGAACTTACACATACGTTATAATATAGACGGAACATTTTTTTATCTGTACTATTAATTCAATTAATTCAATTAGGTAAAACGAAATGTGTACTATTAACATTTTTTTTTATCTGTACTAATAACATTTTTTTTACAGCAAAAATGTCTCCTTCAGATGTTAAGGCGAAGATGATGATGCTGTTTATGATGATGTCGTCTGGGTTCGGTGGTAGCGGAGGCGACGAGGGCTCCTCCTCCGCTAGGCTCCCCAAATATGGAAAATTTGGGATTACCGTCGAAAACAAGTCGGATCTTTTAGCGAGATCCCTCGAGCTGCTAAAGACGGTCATCGGCCCGGGGTTTATGAGTTGGAAGGAGGTGCCGTATGAGCTCAAGTTAGTTGTTTGGGCGGCACTACAGGTAATATTTATATGAATATTTCAATTTATATTTATATTTATATTTATTCGCAACTAACATTGTATTTGTTAGACATGAACAATTCAACTTGGATCCAAAGCTACGCGATTCCGTCTTGGAGCAGTTGAGGGATCAACACAAGACGTGGAAGAAAAATATGCGGACACGGTACTTTGGAAAAATACGAGAGTCCATTTTACAATGGCGCGGATCCGTCCCGCCCAAGGAGCCGATCTCATTGGCACAATGGCAAAAGTTCATTGACAATGAGATCGAGGATCGACAATTGGCATCTCGCCAATCGGGGAGGGAAAATCGGGCTAAAAAGACGGACGTGCACTACTCCGGCCGGACCTCTTACGCTGAGGTGGAGCATAGGATGCAGGTAAGATTTAATTTATCTATAACTATAGAAATATATTATTGGATATTATTTTACTTTGCGGGGCCGATACTAATTTTACTTTACTTTATTTTATTTTAGGGGGTAGGGAGTGGGCCAGGGGGTAAGCCACATAGGCTCGATACTTATGTGGCTCTTCG
Source organism: Sambucus nigra (assembly GCA_949130495.1). Taxonomy (NCBI): domain Eukaryota; kingdom Viridiplantae; phylum Streptophyta; class Magnoliopsida; order Dipsacales; family Adoxaceae; genus Sambucus; species Sambucus nigra. The sequence goes on along the minus strand of OX422215.1, from coordinate 313,569,932 downwards.
GACAAAGATGGGGAAGGACAAGGAGGTGTCCCCGAGCGTCGCGGCCATGATTGTAAGTAATCCGACAGTTTAATTATTGTTAATTACGTTATAATTTTTTAGTTTACTTATTTTACTAATCATGTGCTTTTTGTCGTTTCAGGCAAAGCTTAAGGAAGTGCATGAGTCGTAGTCTGATGCCGACAAGGCATCTTTGTCCACAGACGCACTGAGCCAAGTGCTTGGCTCTGATCGCAAAGGGAGGACAAGGGGAGTGAGATCGCGGGTGGCCAAATCTAGGATCATCGGATTGGAGATGAGCGACACCGGGTTGTCTCGAACGGTGGATTCACACGACGCGAAGCTATCCCGTTTGGAGGCGACGGTCCAAGATATGTACACATTCATGAAGCGTACGTTGGGTGGAGACCGTAAAGGGAAAGGGAAAGGGAAGGAGAAGGCGGTGGAGGAGGAGGTGCGGGAGGACGAGGCACAGGATGACGAGGATGTGGACCTCGCTGCTTCATCACCGACACGTTCGTACTTCGACGATCCACTTCTCTATTTGACGCCCTCCAACAGACCATTGTCGACAATTGGTTGGCCGAGCGTGTTCATATTGGACGTATTTGATGGCCAGCGGATAGGGCGGGGGTTGAGGGACCCGAATATCGTCGAGGGTGGAATAGTCCATGGACGTGTGCTTCAAGAGATGGAGTCCAGGGTGCTCGTCACGCATGTCATACCCGGGAAGGAGAACTCCCTATTGTGGTTGCGCGAACAATGCGGCACGATGTATATTAGTGGGTGCGTCAATTCGTATGTCGTGTGGCCTACTCACCTCCTCAGTTTTATCTAAGACATGTAGTAACATTATTTTTAAGTTTGTCCATTTTAATTATATTTGGATTATATCGTCATGTATATTGTTTTTACTTTGAATATTTGGATTATATCGTCATGAATATATATTTGCATTATCTTTAGTTTGTGTTGGATATATGATGTTTGGAACAGGTACAACGTTGCTATAACAGGTACAAATATACTGTTGGGCAGTGGCGGTGGCCATACTGCCCAACAGATTTTTTTTTAATTCTGCCCAGAATTGTCACGGTCATTGACCGTGACAATTCTGGGCAAGAGGGGTCACGGTTATGTCACGGTCATTGACCGTGACAAACGTGTCACGGTCATTGACCTTGACACGACCGTGACACAAAACGCGAGTTTTTTGTCAAGGTCAATGACCGTGACACGACCGTGACAAAAAAAGTTGTCTCGCCTCGAAATGTCACGGTCATTGACCTTGACAAGGTGGATTTGTCAAGGTCAATGACCTTGACAAATGGGCAGATTTGGTGTAGTGTAGGACACCCCAAATAACTATGTATTAATCACCTATTAAAGGTAAGAAGCATATATTCATGGATTAGTATAAACAAAACTTAGATGTAGTTGGAATATTTATGTATTAATCTCCTCTCCACACACGCACACTACACAAGAGTGAAAATGATAAAGTGCAAATCAATTAAAAGCATTAAAAATGGATGTTTCGGTACAAATTGAAATATTTATTACAAATTGAAAAATTGTTTCAAATTCGGGTTATCATAAAAAATGGATTGATATTCTGTAGGAGCAGCCAAGTCATCCACACTACTATTTAGACGCCTTAGAGCGTGTTGGACAATTTACTACGGCTCGTTGTTGATATACTCTGAATAAAACACTTGCTTAACCATTTGAAATGCACAAACAAACGACTCATCATTGTGGTCGTTGCTCTTCAACTTGGACAAGTCAACCATGATCAAATTGGTGACATGATCAACTTTACAAGCATTTTTATCCTCAACTCTTACCCAGTCGCAGTAAAATAAAACCTCTTTGAAGCTTATATAATCCAATTCAAATATATTTTGGATTACACCATAGTAAGTCATTTCATCTTCAACGAGTTTTTATCTTTTTCGCTTGCTCGAAAGATAGTAAGAGCCTTGTATGAAATTCTCGAGTTCTGTACATTTGGACTTTCCTCGTACACTTTAGCGCCAAAAATGTAACCGTTCAATCGATACTTTTTGTACTCTTGTACCACGAACAAGGGTCTAGTGGCTAGACGAGCAAGCCTTGATGTCGCATCATCCGTCTTTAGGAGCTGAGAATATAAATAAATTAATTATATTAGTGGTAAAATTTGAGTGTAATGTAATGTTATATAACGACTATTTTCATTATAATTACCTCTTCTGTCAACCACAGCTTAAATTCGTTATCTGATTGTACCATTATTTTTCGTCTTTTATTGTTCTCACAGGCTTCATATTTTCTGCATATTACAAAATTAATCATGTATAAAATAATCTAAAATAATGTTAAACATTATAATAATCGAAACTTACTTTTTCCATTCTTCGACATCTTCATGTGTGTCAAATAGAAAATGAGCTACTTGTTCATATTGCAAACTCATTAATTTCACTCGTTTTACCATCACATGACCAGCATCATCGACGAATTCATCAGTGTCATCAACGCTAATCGATTCAGGCATATATTCCTGAGTATATATTGATGAGTCCACGGTGATGTATTCCAATGCAATTGATCCTGTAATGTATCACGTATTCTTGACGTAATCTTTAAAAACTTTCATCAATCTTTCAAACGGATACATCCACCGATATCTAACTTGACCACAAAGAAGTGCCTCATCACATAGGTGTACCAACAAGTGAACACTTATGTCAAAGAATGTTGGGGGAAAGTACTTCTCCAATACAGAAATCGCTTCGATCACAGCCAATTTTGCGGCCACTATGTGTTCTCGATTCACTACCTTCTCACAAAAGAGGGAGAAGGTAATACTAATTTGCATAATATCCCTACGTAAATCATTATTCTTGGAGAAACGGTGATTAAACAATAGAGGAACCAATTGCATGATCACATGCCAATCGTGGGACTTACACTTATGTAAATCATGAGTAGCATAATTCACAATCCTTTGCAAGTTGGACGAAAAAGTAGATGGGCCCTTTAAATTATATATTGTGTCTAGAACCACCTTCCTTTCCCAACTCGTCAAAGTAAATGCACCAGGGGGAATTATTGTCCTTCCCCTACAATCTTCTTTCAACCATAGTTGTGGCTTAAGTTTTAACGATTTAAGGTCTTTTCATGCATTTTATCCATCCTACGAATTACTCCCCCTAAGGCAAGTACCCATAATATGTTTAGCAAAGTTCTTCTCTGCATGCATCACATCCAATACATGGCACACCGGGTTATTCTTCTAATAAGGCAAGTCAAATAAAATTGACCTCCGAGACCATGCCTTTCTTATCTCAGTTTCATTACCAGTTGGGGTCTTCTTATGCTTGACGTTCTTAAATTTGGGATTCTTACCTGGCATATTATGGCCATATTCAGAAGATTTACTTTCAATTTCTAAACCCGAAAGTTGTCTCGGCAGTAGCCTATGTTCAACTCCGCCCAATAAAAAATTGGAACCTTTCTCAGATCTGAAAATATGAGCTGGGGCTAAAAACCTCCTGTGGTGATGGTATACATTTTTTAAGCTCGAGGATAGACGAAGAGATTCACTCTCCTCTCCACAAATAGGACACCCAAAATAACCATGTACTACACAACCGGATAATGTCCCATAAGCTGGAAAATCATGAATTTGCCCACATCAACATAGCTTTCAGCGTAAACTCTTCTTCTATAAAACAGTTAAATGATTGCACACCCTCTTCCCACAACTCCTTTAATTCTTCTACCAAAGGATACAGGTAGACGTCAATGTCATCATTTGGTGCCTTTGGCCCAGGTATCAATAAAGCCATCATAAAAAATTCAGGTCTCATACACTGTGAAGGAGGGAGGTTGAGTGGGCCTAGGATCACTGGCCATACACTCTGATTGGTGCTTAGATTTCCAAATGGATTGAAACCATCCGTTGATAAGCCAAACGAATGTTGCGTTGTTCTCGAGCAAAATTGGGATACTCAAAATTCATCCTCCGCCAGGCAGTAGAATCAATAGGATGACGCATGATATTACCCCCTACTTCTTCCCTAGCATGACAATTCATTGCCTCTGCCATCCACGGTACTGTGAAAAATCGCTTTAATCTATGCCCAATGGGAAAATATTTCAATACTTTTTTAGGCACTTTTGAGCTTGTGCCTTCCTTACTAGTAGATTGGGCATATCTAGGTTCATCGCATACCGAACAACGATCGAGATTTTCATACTCCTTTCGGTATAGTATGCAGTCATACACACAAGCATGAATCGATTTATATTTCATTCCCAAACCTTTCAAACTATTCTTCATAACATGATAGCTATTTGGAAGTGTATTCACCTTGGGTAATAAGCCCTTCACCCATTTCAGAATTCCCGTCACGCTATTGCCAGACAAACCGTACTGCGTCTTCAAACTGTGCAAACCAACCATGGAATGTAAAGTTGTTTGATCTTTCTCACAGCCAGAGTATAACGGTTGGGTCGCCTTAAATTTTAAACTTTGGTAGTCCTCGTCAAGTTTTATCATGTTATCTTCACGAGCACTTGAATCTTCTACATCATCAGTAACCTCATTCTCCTATGCTTCATAAACTCCGTACGCATCATCAACTAAATCGTCTAACATATTATGATCTACGTCTTCCCCTTCTACGTCTATTCTACTTGTTGAAGGTTGTTGTGAAGGTTGGTCGGGGACAAAAGGAACTTTCAATTCACTGTGAAAACTCTAAAATCGATAACTATCTTGCATACCCGATCTTAACAAATGTAGTTCAACTATTTTCAACTCAAACACCTTACCATTCTTACACCTAGCACACGGACACGGAAACTCTGCATCATTATGACATCTCTTTGCATATTTCACAAATTCGTTAGCACCTCTGCGAAACACATCCCCCATTCTATTAGTCTCACCCATCCACTCTTTGTATTTCGGATATCCCATCACCGCTACCACAACTAAGCACCTATTAAATGTAAACAAAACATAGATTTATAGTATGTTTTATTTAATTATCCCATCATTTAATTATACCATCATTTAATTATCCTATTAAAGGGTGAGTGGTCCTATCCCATTCAAGACCGCATTTTTCTGTAATATACTTAACAGCTCATGCACATTGTTACGATTTGAAAAAAATTCGACAGCATATCCCCTTAGTTCTCCAAGTACACGATGTAGATTGACAGGTGTGAGTGTTATTTCAATTGATCAATTAAAATAACAGTCACACTTGTCAATCTAGTATGTACCCAGAGAACATTAAGATACGACAACAGAACTTCCTCCAAAAGTAACAACTTTAAGCCCTTAAGAATATTATACAGAAATTATACAGTCTGAAACTGTCCAAACGGGACAATTCGAGAGATCTCATTACAGGGGTAATGACTCTCGAACGAGTCTAAGGGCTATTGAATGCGTACGCATAAGAACTAGAAGGCTAGTATCTATACGCACTATATTTAATTTCAAGTATTTTCATTTAATTATCATACTATATATATATATATATATATATATATATATATATTGTTCGATATACAAAGTAATTTTCAAAAAAAGTTAAAAAATTCCACCCCCATATGGACAATAATCTAGTGGTCATGCCATTTTTAAAACTAACCAACCAAACATTTACTAAACAAAATAATCCAACAGCAATGTCAACAACAAATGTGTATCCCGTACTCCTTCTAATTCATCTACTCAATTAATTCATTTCATCAATTAAACTAACAATTAACGTATACAATTATTAATTTACTAATTTACACTGAGGGGCAATCCTACTTTCATATGAAATGGGCACTAATTATTAATTTACTTTCATCTAAAACTATTTCATTTATTAATTATATTTTAGTGGATGTAATTATAGAATCTATGGATGGATTTAATTTAATCTTACCATGTGAATGTTTTTATCTATAATGAGTTAACCTTGAAACAATATATATTATCTCATAGAATCATAAAAACACGATATTAAGAGAATTACAATGGTACCTTGCCTTACCCCCTCCCCCCCCCCCCCCCCCCACCCCCCACACACACAACAGCTCCCCACCCTCCCCCCCACCAACCACACATATACACACACACACAACAGCTCCCCACCCTCCCCCCCCCCCCCCCCACCAACCACACATATACACACACACACAACAGCCCACCCTGCCCCCTACCCACCCCCAGCCACCACATAAATACACACACACACACAACAACCCCCCACCCTGCCCCACCGCCCTCCACACCCCCACCCACCACACATATACACACACACACAACAACCCCCCTGCCCCACCCCTACCCCCACCCCCCACACACGCGTGCACACACACACGCAAATATACACACACACACACACACACACACACACACACATATATATATACACACAAACATATATATAAATGGAAGAGAGAGAGAGCAGCGTAGAGAGAGAGAGAGAGAGTTGGAAAAAGGAGGGAACGACCGGGGGGGAGAAGGGGTAAGGGTTTTTGCTGCAGAAGTTGTCACGATTGTATCAAGGTCCTTGACCGTGACAATTATTTAAAGAATCGTCACGGTCATTGACCGTGATAAGTCCTTGATAAGTAAATTTGTCACGGACTTATCACGGTTAGTGACCGTGACAATTCTTTGTCACTGTCGTGTCAAGGTCAATGACCGTGACACAAAACGCATGTTTTTTGTCACTGTTAATGACCTTGACAAGGTGGCCGGCTGAAAGGTGACAATTTTGTCATTTTGGTGTAGTGTATATATATATGATATGATTATAAATATATCTCTATGTGAATGGTATATTTATGTGAAGCATACCCTTCTAGTGATATCATGGAAAGTTGTGTGATGTGGGTGAATCCCGTGGCTTGAGGATAAGGGAGAGCATAGTCCCCAAGCCATAACATCCATTATTTATATTGTGTGATTTTTATCAGGGGTGAGATGTGGTGGGTATGTTTCGTTCTCATTTCTGGTGAGGAACTATGACCTCTTCCCATACGCCATGATTTGATTTTTACTAATTCGGTGTGAGAGTCCGACTACTGGTATCTTGGATGATACATGAGTAATTCCCCGAAAGATGAAAACATTGTAAAGACTGCATCCACTGAGTTAAAGCCGTGAGGGATGGTTATTATACTTATATAGTGTGTGATATATAAGTTTGGATATACTTGATGTGTATTGCATATTTTATATATATATATACGACAAATAAAGAATAAAGTGAGAAATAAATTGTGGCATCAGAGAAAATAAAGTCCGGAATAAAAATGTGATATACGTATTAAAGATGAGAATATTATATACAAGGCTAATAACACTAAGATGTGAGTAGTGTATTATAAAACTAGTGAAAGTTATTCATAATGAATGGATAATATCATAAGTGAGAATTTATAATACATAAGCCAGGTGATAAAGCTTAGAATTATATACGTGGGGTATGAGATAGCGTATGGTTACTGTAAAAGGTTGGCGTGATGCTAGTTAGGTTGGGTAGCGTCACTAGGGTGTTTAAAATACATGTGTTAGGTGTGAACTATTATATGAGAGGTCAGGGGTATCTCATGTGAGTATGACCCCAGTTAAAATATGGAGACTATCTTGTTTTAAATATTAAAGTATGTTAAGAAGTTACTAAAAGGTTTTCAAAATCAGGGCTCGGACCCATATCTCTCTTTTATTTTTCTTCTCTTTTGTTATAATTTTTAGGAGTTTAGACACAGGGATGCCTAGATGCCTATTCTTTCGAGTCAGACGTTGTTGCCAGAGCTGTGGATGTTGGCAGGAAATTTTTTAAACGCTTCTATCCTTGTGATCTAGATAGGATGTATTGTTGTAATATTAGGGCATATTGCCCAACTGTTTTCTTTTATTTTATTTCGCGCATTTTCGTTTATGCCTTTTCGATATGATTGTATAAATGTTTCACCGAGAGTTATCGGTTGTTACTTATTCAGTTCTATTGTTGTTAATATCTTTGTTTGGATGGATTTACTTATGTGTTTTAAGTTAAAAAATATTAGAAAGTTTAAAATTTGACACCGGTCCTTATAGGTTATTAATAATTAAATGATTTTCGACAGTGATGCCAAGAATGAAACCATATGAGATTCATGTTTAATTTGATATAGGACCAATCACCCGGTGTTTTATTTGACGGGGTGACGCAGATGGTATCAGAGCATCATATTCTAGTGTCCTTAGTAATTTATGTGGACGTACAACATTTCCAGCGTTGCTTTCTATTTGATATAGATCCCTATGTTTAGGATTGTTCATTCCTGAGGTGAGATTTCATTCTCCTGCTATAGTGTATGATGATAGTAAATATTATATGGTTCGAGTGTGTTCGTTTTCCGAACACCGAAGTACGGAAGGTGAGGGCCGTTGGGAAGGCAGCAGGAGGTAGGGCTCAATTGAAGTTGTACAACATTTTGGGGGAGGATGAACATAGTTGAGGTCACCCCCTATTGTTGTTCTGGAAGATGGGGATGTAAGGAATGTTAGAGTGCATCATATAGTTTACAAGTACCGCTATAGAAGAAATGGTGCCAAATTAGACTCACCCAGTGTGGTTAGAATGGGAGAGAGTCGGAGGGGTGTTTGAAGAGAACCACCCATTGGAATTTTGGAAAATGCGAACATTGTGTGTGTAGCCAATGGATGTAAGATACGCAGAGGCTTTGGCATATAATAGAGTGTAGTATACCCAGAAGTGAAATATTATTCTAATCTAAGGATCTTACGTACAGTTTGATAGCAAGTTCCTTCATCTATTGTTTAGGAAGAGATGTGAATAAAATTATGAACTTATCACTGGAGGGATGGACAGAGACCTTGTCTAGCGAACTTTGTACCCGACGAGGTAGGTAAAATGGAGAAAAGAGTTCTTAAAAAAGTGATGGACTCACGAAAGGAGTCACCAACACTTAAGGGAAAATCCTGCTCGAAAGGTCGAAGAAGATGGCGACTATGTTGTGTTTTGACAATGTGGTTATGAATGAGTTTTTGGGGAGGGACCTAAAGGAATAGATGAATTTGGTCAGGGAGTAAGACTGGATCTAACGATGTTAGTGAAACTCCGCAAGGGGAAGAACCATTAAGGGACCCATTTAAATGATTCAGATTGATGAATTCCTATCGAGTGATGTTGGATTTAATTGGGACTAGTAAGGCCAGTAGTGCGTTCCTTAGTTCTAGCAGAGCTAAGGGAACAATGGGGATAGCCGTCAGGGCTAAGGCTACCAGGGCTCGAGAGTAGGACAACGCTAAGATGGTCTCTATGGACAGTTATAGTGATTACATGAAGTTGTATTTTTTTATGTGGAGAGTAGGACCACATGCATTATTTTTGCTTGAAGCGAGTAAAGGGACAAGAGTATGGTGCCTAGCTAGGGCAATAATTAAGATAGTTTTGGCTCAGTTCGAACAAGTGTGTTATGTTCGGGAGCCATTGGAGCGTTCAGGGCGATTGCCAAAGTAGAAGATAGGAGTTTTAACCTCGAGTGAATGAAGTATGCTTTATGTGACACGAGTGAGTCATGATATCTTGATTCACATGTCAGACGAGTTTAGGGTGTATATCAATAACATTATTATGTGTATATATTTCTATGGTATAGAGGGGTTATTTTTGTTTTCATTCATGGGGAATTGGGTGTAGGCATAGTAGTATATTTTTATTGAGATTTCTCATTCTAGTGATGTGTTATATGAGTATGATATTATCTCGAGTATAGATTGGTTACAACGATAGTGGGCTAATATTGCAAGGCTATTGTGTTTACTGTTCCAGTGCATGAAGTGTTATTTTGGCGATGTCTCACATGAAAGAGGTTCGAGCTCGCATTTATATTATATTATGATAGAGACTTTGGAGAGTATAGTTGTCTCGAGATATTTGATCCCGGCGTGTAGGGACTTTATTGAGGTGATTTGAGGTATATTGGACTTACTGTTGAGCGGAGAGATTTAACTCGTTATTATGCTTAGTGCTCAGGACTTAGTGATAGGGAGAGAGCATTGTTATATCACTCCTTTAGAGATGTGGGAGTTGAGATTTATATTTATACTCCTGCGAGCAGAATTTTGACAGTCCTGGTTATGTGTTTGAGGTTTATGGAATTTGACTACCGACAATGCTGAGTGATAGAGTATTGCAGAAAGTTCCTTATTTGAGTGCTATTGTGTGATGAGATATGCATAAACCTTGATAAACATCGTGATTAGGGAGACGTTAAGAGATGCTAGGGCATCGGTTTTGAACGTTTATAAATGGAAGTGTAGGGAAAACACTCTGAGATTAGAGCTATTATATAGTATAAGGCATGCGGAGCTGGTAGTTTTGTGAGAGAGCACTGAAAACAATTTCTTCTCACCACGACTCGAAGGGTGGAAAAATGTTGAGGAGAATTAAATTTTGATTTATGGGGTGATTGAGAATACCCATGTGTTATAGCCACGTTGAGAATGCGAGGCAAGTATTGAGGAAAGTGTGCGACGTTTCCAGTGTTGTATAAATATCCACTGATTATAGGGTGTATAGGCGCCCTGGTTAGTTGATTTCAGATCGTCCGAGATAGGTGAGGATATGGGAATAAATGTGTGGAAAATGTTCATGTGGGGAAGTTATAAATAATCTGGAATGGAATGATGGATTGAACGTCGTGTGAGAATGACGATATTCCAAATATATGTGTGCAATGAGACTTGTCACACCCGAGAGGAATTGAAAGTCTTTAAATAGCCATTTAAAAGGATATCTATTGAGAAGAGGAAAATCCAATTATTGTGTGAAAGTATAGTGGAGTCCTACTTAGTTTTATATTGATAATGGCTTGCCCATAAATAGAACATTGATCTCTATAAGATAAAATGGCCCAGAAGTGTGCCTTATGGTAAGAAGTACACAGGCCGTAATTTTTCGTATACCACGGGGAAACAAGGGTAGTATAAAGTACCTCTTAATGTGATATATTATAAGTGAAAATTGGTGTTAGGAGAGACATAGTGGGATTTTCTCCGGGTTCACCACTTATAGATGGAAAATAAGTTAGTTTGATATGATCAACCAGAATTTTTTTTTATCAAGTCGATGATTCCAGTGGCGGAATGGGAAGACGGGCTGGTAAATTTCATTGATAAGTGTTCTCAAACCTTTATTTGAAAATAAGGATTGGTGATAGGTGACGCCCAATATTGGTGTGAATTAGGATGAATATGTTTGAACCCCACCTCGGATAGGTATCTTTGGGAAGCACTAGAGATGTCATTTTTTTATGGGTAAGTCGCATCATCTCTAGCCCGATGAGTAGACGGGAGGTGATTGGCGACAACTAAATCGGCATGAATGAAACTCTAGAGTCACTGCGGTTAGTTTACTTCCGCAACTAACCTAACTTGATATTAAAGTAAAGCATGGTGCGGTAATTGGAAGGAAATTATCGATTGGTAGAGATGTGTGGAGTCACTCATACCAGTTTGTTGCGGATAAGGTACCTATTAAGGTTTTGTATGGGAAATCTTGGTCATTATCCCTCTAGTTATTTAGAGGTGAGCGAATAAATAGAATTTTGGATCAGACGTGAGTTAGAGTCTGTTATTGAGAGGGGCATTAACCACAAATTATTTGGGGAGACTTTTGAGCATCGTAAGAGTTACGTCTATATGAAATGAGATTTGAAGGACTGACAGGAGTAGTCCTATGTTCTTGTGGCTTCCCTCAGGATATGAATTTTGCATTGGGGTGGAGACGAGAAGCTGGCACTTAGTGATGTTCATCTTTCCAACATAGTTGAGGCGATAGAGCCAGTGATTTATAGGCTCGGTTTATTTGGATGTCGTTGATAGAACCATAATGTGTGATGTGTTGTTACTGAGGTGAGACCTTATGACGGATGGAGTGTATCCATATGAAAAGAATTAAGCAAGATTGTCGTGAAGTTGGGGCTATAATGAGTAAGCGTTTATAGAGCTGGGTCACACTAACGGGTGAATAGTGGAGTGACCATACCTTTATCGTGAATTGATTTAGGTACTAGAGGATATTGTGTTTTTAAAGATCCTGAGTATTATTACCAATTGTATCCGAATTTCGAGGACGAAATTACTTTGTAAGGGGGGAGTATGTAATACCCCGTACTTTATTGATATTTAAATTAGCTAAGTGGGTTTAATTTAATAATTTGAGAATTTTAAGTGAAAGAGAATTTGAAGTGTGGATTAAACATTAATTGGTGAGTGATGGATTAATATTGACGTGTGCTATATTTACTTACGGGAATAAGTAAATGAAGTTGAATTGTTTTATATTATGTCATAGTTGGGCAACGAGACAAGTAATGATATTTTATTTGGAAAATATGTGTGGAGTTATACTGGATTTAAAAGGTGAATTTTGATAAGTGACTTGGATGGGAATTTTGAGTGTTCTGTTGGTCTCGAAAGGGTCTAAATAGTCATAATAGAGTATCGAGAGGTAGTGTTTGGGTTCCAGGAACTTTTTGGATCAGTAAGGAGTCGCATTTGTGTATACGAGTCAATTTTGGTTTTATTAAGGGGATAACCCTTATTTCTCCCATTATAAGTCGAGCGAAATTTAAAGGAAAGAGGAAAACAAGAAAGACAAAAAAGGAAGAAAAAAGGGAGAAAGAGGAGATTTTCGATAAAGCTCCGGTGAATTCTAGAACGAGATCGTCGGATTTATCCAACCAGGAAAGTGTTTAACTTGCTTTAATTATTTAAGTTTGTTTAAAATTCATATTATAGTTGGTGTAAATAATAAAAAATTTTGTTTTGGGATTCTTGTATAAAATGGGGGTTTTGTGAAATGATTTCATAGAAATTAATGTGATAATTACTCCATATGAAATCTAAGCTTGAATCCATCTTAATGGTGTTATTTTGAGTGAGAAATTGGAAAGGGTTGAATAAAACTAGGGTTTAATTAAGATAGGTTTTAAGTCTTAATTAACTTAATGAATCCCAAGAATAAATTGGTGTGTTGAGTATATTATAGTAACGGTTGTTGAGGGTAAAAACCATAAATTTCTGAGTTGGAAGAGGAAATGAACTCCCGGACTAATCAGGTTGCCTAACCGGTTCATTTTATGGGTTATCGGTTGAGTTCATATATTTCACAACCGGATCGGTTCGTTTTCTGGCCATAGGTTCGATTCGGATATGGAAGTTAATTTTGGGATATTTTTCTTGGACTAAAAGGATTGGAGAAGAATTCCCTTTGGAGATAAATAGTAGGGGATCCAATATAAAGTGTGAGGACCTCTAAGTGATTAAGTGAGTGATGTATAAATCTCGAGTTAGTGTAAATAAGATCTGGGGTATGAATTTAAGGAGTGTTTGGGATGAATAACACTCAAGAAATTATGTCGCCGGGTATATATAAATTTTTATGGGTGTTGAATATATATATATACGGATAGTATACGTGAATAAAATCCGAATGTGTTATTAGTCTCGTATATAATATGAGAATATTATATACGAGACTAATAACACTAAAGTGTGAATTGTGTATTATAAAACTAGTGAAAGTTATTCATAATGAATGGTTAAATCATAAGTGAGAATATATAATGCATAAGCTAGATGCTAAAGCTTAGAATTATATACGCGGGGGTATGAGATAGCGTATGGTTATTTTGGAAGGTTGGTGTGATTCTAGTTAGGTTGGGTAGCGTAACTAGGGTGTTTAAAATACATGCGTCAGGTGTGCATTATTAGATGAGAGGTATGGTGTATCTCATGTGAGTGAGACACCAGTTTAAATACGGAGAATATCATATTTTAAATATTATAGTATGTTAAGCACTTGCTAAAATATTTTTCATAACCCGGGCTCTGACCCGTATCTATCTTTTTCATTTTCTTCTCCTTTGTTATACTTTTTAGGTGTCCAGACATAGGGACGCTTGGATGACTATTCTTTCGAGTCAGTCATTACTGTTGCCGTTGTGGATGTTGGCAAGAAATTGTTTAGACTCTTCTATCCTTGTGATCTAGATAGGAGGTACTGTTCTAATATTCGGGTATATTGCCCAACTGTTGTTGTTTATTTTATTTCACGCGTTTTTGTTTACGCCTTTTCGATGTGATTGTATAAATGTTTCATCGAGAGTTATTGGGTGTTATTTATTCAGTTTTATTGTTGTTCATATCTTTGTTTGGATGGATTTACTTGCGTGTTTTAAGTTAAAAAGATTAGAATGTTTAAAATTTGGCACCGGGCAAAATAGGTTATTAGTAATTAAATGGTTTTCGATGGTGATGCTGAGAATGAAACCATATGAGATTCTTGTTTAATTTGATATAGGACTGATCACCACTATACCAAATCTGTCGAATTGTCATGGTCATTGACCTTGACAACTTCACCTTGTCAAGGTCAATGACCGTCACAATACTGGGTGAGACAACTTTTTTTGCCACGGTGATTAACCATGACAAGTTCCTTAGAATTGTCACGGTCGTGTCACGGTCCTTGACCATGACAAGATTTATCACGGTCAAGAACCGTGACAAGCCCGTGACATTCTTTAAAAAATTGTCACGGTCAATGACCGTGATAAGTCCGTGACAAGTTTCTTTGTCAAGGACTTTTCACGGTCAATGACCGTGACAATTCTGGGCAGAATTAAAAAAACTTATGCTGTGCAGTATGGCCACTGCCACTACCCAGCAGTATATTTGTACCTGTTATAGCAATGTTGTACCTGTTCAAACATCATATATCCAAATAAAATAGAGATAATGCAAATATTCATTCAAAATAAAGGAATATGCATCACCATATAATCCAAATATAATTCAAATGTAATAATTTAAAACAATTCAATTCAAACTTAAATCAATATCACTAAATGTTTGGGGTATGATTAATGCTGAGGAGGTGAGTAGGCCACACGATATACGAATTAACACATCCATTAATATACGTCGTGCTGCATTATTCGTGCAACCACAATTGGGAGTTCTCCTTCTCGTGCATCATATGCGTGACGAGCACCCTGGACTCGATGTCTTGAAGCTCACGTCCATGAACTATTGCACCCTAGACGATATTCGGGTCCCTCAACCCCCCCCTATCCACTAGCCATCAAATATGTCCATTATAAATACGCTCGGCCAACCAAGTGTCGACATCGGTCTGTTGAAGGGAGCCAAATAGGTAAGTGGATCATCAAAGTCCGCACATCTCGGCGATGAAGCAGTGAGGTCCACATCCTCGTCTTCGTCCTCACACGCCTCATCCTCCCGCACCTCCTCCCACACCGCCTTCTCCTTACCTTTACCCTTACGATTTTCGCCCAATGAACGCTTTACGAATGAGTACATATCCTGGACTGTCGCCTCTAAACGGGACAACTTCGCGTCATGTGAATCCATCATTCGAGCCAACTCGTCTCCAATCTGATGATCCTAGATTTGTCCACCTGCGAGCTCACCCCCTTGTCCTCCCCTTGTGATCAGAGCCAAGTACTTGGCTGAATGCATCTTTGGACAAAGGTGCCTTGTCGGCATCAGACTGCGACACATGCACTTCCTTAAGCTTTGCTTGAAACGATAAAAAGCACATGATTAGTAAAATAAGTAAATTAAAAAATTATAATGTAATTAACAAAAATTAAACTGACGGATTACTAACAATCATGGCCGCGACGCTTGGGGACACTTCCTTGTACTTCCCCTTCTTCATCCGAAGATCCGCATAAGTATCGAGCCTATGTGGCCTACCCCCAGGGCCACTCCCTGTCCCCTAAAATAAAATAAAGTAAAATTAGTATCGGCCCCACAAAGTAAAATATTGCAGAATAATATATTTTATATAGTTATAGAAAAATTAAATCTTACCATCATTATATGCTCCACCTCGGCGTAAGACGTCCGGCTGGAGTAGTGCATGTCCGTCTTTTTTGCCCGGTTTTCCCTTCCTGATTGGCGAGATGCCAATTGTCGCTCCTCGATCTCATTGTCAATGAACCTTTGACATTGTGCCAATGAGATCGGCTCCTTCGGCGGGACGGATTCACGCCTTTGGATAATGGACTCTCTTATCTGCCCAAAGTACCGGGTCTGCATATTTTTCTTCCACGTCTTGTGTTGTTCCCTTAACTGCTCCAAAACGGAATCGCATAGCTTTGGATCCAGGTTGAATTGTGTAATATCCCGTATTTTTGAGGGCTTTATTTATAAATTTAGTATATAATTTTAATAATACTATTATTTTTTGATCGGTATATTGATTTATATTTATTTTTATTTAAAATGAATCGAATATTTAAATTCAAAGTTAATTGACTTTTGGACATTTTCTAATGGTTTAAATATGTAAAGTTGACAATTTTGAATTAAAGGGCAAAATAGTAATATAGGTTAGGTTAGCCACCAAGCTAGGGTTTGAGAGAGAGACTATATAAGGAATACTATGGGTGATTATAAGGAAAGGGAGATGAAAAAGAGAGGCAAAAAATGAAATCCAAAGAGGCAAAAACGAGTGAAATGAGAAGAGTCGTTTTGGAATGTTTAGATCTTCTTTTTAAGTGCATTCGGATGAGATTTGAGAAAAACTCAAAACACAAACCTGACTTAATTTTTCGTGTAAAATCCAAATCTGAAGTAAGATTGGCGATTCGAATTATTTTTGGATCTGATTTTTTTGAGTTTTTAAAATAGGACTATTTGGGGTTATCTCGTGTTGGGACAAGAACATGATTTGATTATTTTCGCGAGAGGAACGTGATGGTGTGATCAGATTTTGAGGATGAATTTATGTGACAATTTATGCCATGATTTTTAGGTATGGGGTTTTAAACAATATGCTCTTTAAATCTCTCGAGAGTTATTCCGTTAATTTCATGTTTAATTGAACTCATATTTGAATTGTTAAATTCTTTGAAATCTGGAAAAATAATTGTTGAAATTATTTTGATTCATGTGGTATTATTCATGTTGTTGTTGAGAACATTGTCATGAGATTTTAATATGGCACGGATGTTGGGCAGCGGCCAAAATTCCTGCTTCCCGGTCTATGGCTTGATAAAGCATATGCGGATGGGGTGAAGCCTGATGACCCATTGATGTGTTGTTGAGAAATTTATTGATAAATCCTATTGAGATTCGCATTTGATTTGAATATTCGTTATCGTGTTGTTACGTTTTATTCACCGCTAATATATTTGTTGAGCATCTTTCCTGTCGTATTGTGTACTTCCCCATATTTTCTTTTAGTGGCAGGTTAACGCGGATTTGGGGCGCTATGGAGATTAATTTTTTTGCCAGGATTATTTTGTGAAGAATATTCGAGAATACAAGTTGAGAAGACTTGTGTTTATTTATTTTTATGTATAGAGCATTGGAGATTTGTATTTATTTTTTGAGTTAGATGTTGTATTTTTAATTCAAGATACTTGTTGTTTTAATTGAATAGATTTGAGATTAGTGGTTTCTCTTATTTTGTGGGATTTTATTTAGATGCTCTATACCTTGTGGTTGTGGATTTGTTTAGTTCTATCGATAGTGGCACTCCGTTCGCTCTCCCCGGGCGGGCAGGGTGATACAAATTGTTCTTGTCCAACAAATACAATGTTGGTTTCAAATAAATATAAATATAAATATATTACCTGTAGTGCCACCCAAACAACTAAGTTGAGCTCATATGGCACCTCCTTACAACTAATGTACCCCGGGCTGATGATCGTCTTTACCAGCTCGAGGGATCTCGCTAATAGCCCCGACTTGTTCTCGATGGGCTTCCCCAATTTGCCATATTTGTGGAGACTAGGGGCCGAGGAGCCCTCGTCGCCTCCGCTACCACTAAGCCCAGAGGGCATCATACTAACCAACATCATCATCCTCGCCTTAATACCTGAAGGAGACATTTGCTGTAAAAAAATATTATTAGTACATATAAAAATGAATTAAAAAATGACATGTAAATATGTACAATTACTACAAATAAAAATGAGATGTTACTATTAAACACCTCAATTGTGAATTCCAAAACAACAGCATCTAGCTCATAACATATACAAGAGTGAAACATCCCCACCCCCACCCCTACTACCCACACACACGCACACTACACAAGAGTGAAAATGATAAAGTGAAAATCAATTTAAAGCATTAAAAATGGATGTTTCGATACAAATTGGAATGTTTATTACAAATTGAAAAATTATTTGGAATTCGGGTTATCATAAAAAATGGATTGGTATTCAGTAGGAGCAGCCAAGTCATCCATACTACTATTTAGACGCATTGGCACGTGTTGGACAATTGACCATGGCTCATTGTTGATAGACTCCGAGTAAAACACTTGGTTAACTTAGATTTATAGTATGTTTCATTTAATTATGTCTTATTTATATTCAAATTCAATTTATAATTGAAATTTCTATTTCCTCCATCTCCTCTAAAGGGTGAGTGGTCCAATCCCATTCAAGACCGCATTTTTCTGTAATATACTTAACAACTCATGCACATTGTTACAATTTGAAAAAAATTCGGTAGAATATCCCCGTAGTTCTCCAAGTACACGATGTAGATTGGCAAGTGTGAGTGTTATTTCAATTGATCAATTGAAATAACAGTCACACTTGTCAATCTAGTATGTACCCAGAGAACATTAGGATACGACTCCAGAACCTCCTCCAAAAGTAACAACTTTAAGCCACAAAGAATATTATACAAAAATTATGCAGTCCCAAACTGTCCAAACGAGACAATTCGAGAGATCTCATTACAGGGGTAATGACTCTCGAACGAGTCTAAGGGCTATTGAATGCGTACGCATAAGAAGTAGAAGGCTAGTATCTATGCGCACTATATGTAATTTCAAGTATGTTTCATTAAATTATCATACTATATATATATTGTTCGATATACAATGTAATTTTCAAAAAAAGTTGAAAAATCCCACCCCCATATGGGCAATAATCCTGTGGTCATGCCACTTTTAAAATTAACCAACCCAACATCGATTCACTATAATCCAACAGCAATGTCAACAACAAATGTGTATCCCGTACTCCTTCTAATTCATCTACTCAATTAATTATTTTTATCAATTAAACTAACAATTAAAGTATACAATTATTAATTTACTAATTTACAATGAGGGGCAATACTACTTTCATAATTAATCTTATATTAATTTACTAATTTACAATGATGGACAATCAATCAATTCGTTTACAAGGGACATTACGCACAAACATGCACACTACACACAAATATACACACACGCGCACATACACACACACACACACACACACACACACACACACAGTCCCCCACCCTTACCCACCCACTCACCCACCCATCCCTGCCCCCCTCCCCTCCCCCCCACCCACCACACACACACAAACAGCCCCACAACCCTGCCCCACCCCCTACCCCCACCCACCACGCACATACACACACACACGCGCACAACTCCCCACCCACCACACACGCACATATACACACACACACACAGATATATATACATATATATATATATATATATATATATATATATATATATATATATCAAGGTTCTAAAAAATGCGAGGCGTGATCGAGGCGTGGAGGCCAAGCCTTAAGCCTTAGAAGCCTAGGCGGGCCTAGGCGTAAAAAAGCGTGAAAAGGCGTTTAGGCCTTCTTAATATATTTTAATATTTTTTAACCATAACAAGGCTATTAAAATACAAAAATTGCACAGATCATAAAAATATGTCTGAATATATGCAAATTAAAATACTATTTGATTATTTTGGATGAGATAATGGTCCAGTTTGTAAACAAATTCTTTAAAAGGCGACATCGTTTCACCAAATCATTGTTGTTTTTAGAAAAAAGTGCGCCTTAAGGGTTTTACCAAGAATAAGGCGTGGAAAGCATAAGGCGAGGCGTTTCTCCCAAGCCTTAAGCCTAGGCGTGCCTAGGCGGAGCCTAGGCGGGTTTTTTAGAACAGTGATATATATATATATATATATATATATATATATATATATGGAAGAAAGAGAGAGAGAGAGAGAGAGAGAGAGAGAGAGAGAGAGAGAGAGAGAGAGGGAGAGAGAGAGAGGGAGAGAGAAAGAAAGTAACCTGAAAGTAGAGAGAGAGAGCAGCGTAGAGAGAGAGAGAGAGAGAGAGAGAGAGAGAGAGAGAGAGAGAGAGAGAGAGAGAGAGAGGGAGAGAGAAAAGGAGGGAAGAACGGTGGGGGAAAAAAGAAGGGGAAAGGGTTTTTTACTGCGACATTTGTCACGTTCGTGTAATGGTTATTGACCGTGACAACATCACAGCCTTGTCACGGTCAATAACCGTGACACAAAACGCGTGTTTGTTGTCACGGTAATTGATCGTGACAAAGCTAACTGCTGGAAGGGTGACAATTTATTCATTTTGGTGTAGTGCACCCGGTATTTTATTAGACGGGGTGTCACAACTTTTGAAAGACCAAAAACATGTTGTAGTTGAGAGATATTGTTTGAGGTCATTAAAATAATTAAAAAAAAATTATTTAAGTTCACGAATAGTTACACAATTAACATGGAGTTTGTGCATTTTCAAACTGGAGAGACTTTGAAGATAAGTTTCTCATCGTTTCTTTAAGTAATTATAATATGTATAAACAACTCATAATCAATATCATTGAATCTAAGAAATTTTGCACCAATTTTGAATATTAAATATATCATAAGATTGTGTTCTAAATTGACCAATTTAACTTGATTGCACACCTTTACCATTGTGTATAGGTGCATATGGCATATTATTCTATAAACTACCTATTTCACTTGATTTCACATCTTTACAAATATGTATATGTTCATTTAGTATATCATTTTGTAAACCACTGTTCTCTACTTAAAAATACCTCTTAGAGATCAACAACTTCATTATCTTCAGTAAAAATCCTCGCTTTTGAGAACCTATTTTATATTTATTTACTATGTGAAGTAATTATATATAAAATGTTGGCATGTGGAGTAAATATTAATTTTATGAAGAAAAGTTAATATTTACTAAAATGTTGCATATTTACCTCATGTGTAGGTAAAGATCGCCATGTTGTGTTGTATTGTATCATAAGATTTAAAATGACATTTTGGTTTAAAATGAAACCAGAATTTGAAATGAGTTATAAAATTTCCAAATGATAATTTGGAGGGCGTAGTTAGTCCCGAAATGTGCGAGATAGTCGAAATAAGTGCCATATTATATTTTGATGTTTCGGGCACTTTTGAGTGGTTATAGCTTAAATGTGTAGTTGCGAGTCATTTTATCGCGGTATTAATCATTTAAGTTGGAATTTAGACTTAAGATACGATTTTTAAGTCTTCCTTTTCATTTATTTCTCTTAAGTGTATATCCTAACCTAGAGAGATAGAGAGAGGAAGAGAACTTTGGAGAGAAAGAAGAAAAGAGAGACATTCAAGCTTGGAGATTGTTGCTACTACAAGAAAATCTGAGATTCCTACACCAAGGCAAGTTTTCTACTTGCTACTATGTGATTTAAGATGAATAATTAGTATTGATAGTTGTGTATTAGTTATGGTTTAACAAAGTTAGGGCTTTTATGGATTTAGGGGTTTTGAATCCTTGGAGGTTGATTTGGATGGCTATTGGTGTAGATCATTGTTGGTTGATGAGTTAATAATCAGTTGGTGGAAGTAAATGATCTTGGTTTGAGTTGATTGGAGTTGGGGGAATTTAGGAGTCCAAGACTCCATAGCCAAACTTGGCAAATTTGAAGGGCCGAATCGATTCGGCTAGGTCCGAATCGATTCGCCCAAGGGGCAGTTTATAGGTCTGAATGGACCGAATCGATTCGGCATTTATGCAGAAACCCAGATTTCCTGACCGAATCGATTTGGATGGTCCGAATCGATTCTCTTTTCTGACCGAATCGATTAGGCCAGGCCGAATCGATTCGGAAATCCCGCATTTTTGGGTGATTTTTCTTAGCTTAATTCCAACCCTTTTCTTTAGGTTTAGGACCTAGGAACCTTCTTGTATGAAGTAAACTTAGAGTCCTAGATTTGTAGTTGAGTTGAGTCATTACCCTACGTTAGGGATGGGTTAAACATGGTTTAATCCTGAGGTGTACAATTTGAGGTTAGTGCATTTCTTTCCTTTAGTACATTATTAGCAGTTTAGGAGTTGTAAGCCCATACTTAGAGACTTTAGGTGCTCACTCGAGGTATATAAAACCTTGGGACTTGTAGAATTATTGTGATCACTTGGATAATAATTCGGGACTTAAAATATGATGAATATTAATGAGAATACTCAATGATGATAGTTTCGAATAAAATGAAACGTACATATGGATAATGGAAATGAAAATGAGATTTAATTGGTAAATGCTAATTTACTTAAACACACCTCTCTAAATGCTATCATAAGGGAAGCTCGCGCATGAGGTGATGTCCCCTGACTAGTGAATGCAGGGAGACTATAGTCCTCAGCCATATGCGGGATTGTTATATATTTTATTCTGCGCTAGTGAGGTAATTTCGGGTGTGGTTTTGACTCACTCGCAGGTATATGGCCACTTCCCGACGTGCGTTAGGATCCTAGGTAGTCTTGTTTGATAGACCCTGAAAGATGATAGTCATTTAGTGGCGCGCCCAGTGGGAAACTCAGAGGGGTTGTCTTAGAATCACTATATGTATAAGAATATAACCATTCTGAATTCAAGTGGGACTTGAAATATGTGAAATTCCATAAGTGCATATGATGGTGATTATATTCTTGTTAAGGAATGAAAAATTGAAATGAAATGATGAATAATGATGGAGACTTTTAATTTATGAGGTTTAATAATATTTTCTCGCTTAATTGAATGAAAGCTATAATCATTTAAATTGTATTTTTATGCTTAACATTATGTTGATTGATTTCCATCTTCATCATTCATGATTAACTATTCATACCTATCATGCTTCTTATTCATCTGATAATCATATAAAATCGGGCCCTGACCCGTCCATTTTCCTTATTGTGCATGATATTGTATCCGCTCAGGTGCTCCGCCGCAAAGGCGCCTATTTTGATATTCCTACTCCTATGCTTTTGAGGAGCTGTAAGATTTTTCGGATATTACAGGATGTGTTATTAGACGCCTTCATTTTTTTGTTCTAGATATGATCGGGTCTTTCACTCGGGCGTGTGGCCCAAACTTGTGTAACTATTTAATGAATGTATTATGTAAATTATTAAACTGCTGTAATACGTTGTATGTAACTGTTGACCGATAGCATATTCGGTCCTCGTATTGTATATTTGTATGATGTAATATTAGCTCTTTTGGTATTCCACTTTCTCTTCAGATTGGGTTGTTTAAATTATTTTCTTAACTTGAAATAAAATTCAAATTTTTGGCAACCCGTCTTCTGAATTATTGGGTGGTTTTCCCGTATACTTATTTTATTGTTGTGATGCTGAGAATGATTCCATCCATAATTCCATTTTATTGGAGTATCGGGCTGTCCACCCCTTATTTCGGATCACGGGTTGTCAGAGATGGTATCAGAGCATATGGTTCTAGAGTCTTTAGGATCTATGCGGACTTGTCACGTTCTACTGTAGTGTTCTTTGATATAGAGCCTAATGTTAGGACTGCTTTGTTACTTATGTTTACGATCTTCTGCAAGATAGATTATTTTGAATAGTATTCTAACTCTATTTGTTTCTTCATCTCAGATGCCGCCTAAGAGAGGTCGCCCAGCGAGACGCAATAGAGTTGTAGAAGAGGATGTTGGTCCTCCACCGCCGCCACAAGGGACAATTAATGCTGCTGATCTAGCAAATATTGTGCCTCAAGTGGTTAATGTAGCTATGACCGTAGTGTCTCAGCAAATGCCACAAGATCAACAACGAGCGCAGGATGCACAAGATCCTACGGGACCTTCTCCGTGGGAGAGAGTTAGAGAGTCCTTTTTAAAGGGACATCCCCCGAAATTGGATGGAGGTTCTGATGTTATTAGAGAAAATCAGTGGAAGAAGGATATGCAATGCCATATACGAATGATGGAATCTAGTGAGTTGAAGAAATAAGTCCTTACTACTTTTAAACTTGTTGGGGCCGCATTGCATTGGTGGGACTCGATGACTACACCCGAACAGAGAGATACCATGACAATCACTGATGTCTGGGTCTTGTTTGACCAAAAGTACTTTCCTCTCGCAGTTCAAAGGGAGATGAGAAGGAGGCTTCAGGATGTGGTGCAAGGTGAGAGATCCGTGGCGGAATATGAAGAGGAGTTCACCCGGTTAACAAGTTTTGTACCGGATAAGGTGACTCCGAAAGAGAGGAAGGTTTCAAAGTTTATAGGAGGTTTGAACTGGAGAATCCGACAACATTTGCTGGGTAATCAAGCCTTGCAGACTTTTAATGAAGTAATGAATGCAGCATTGCTCCATTGCCAAGAACATCGGTTGTATATACAGAGTAGCAAGAAAGCTACAGGAGTGGGGCAAGCAGGAAAGCTTCGAGGCAATGGGACTGGAGGAGGAGCATTTCCCTCGTCCCAATCTTTGGGTAATAAGCAGAAAGAAAGGTATACCCAGCAGGGGGACTTGTCAAAGAGGCAACGTTTTGGTGGGTTTAATGTTAGTGGTAATACCAATAGGCACAGTCAGGGTGCCTCACAACAACAACAAATAGATTGGGGTGGTCATGGGGGTAGGGGCCATCTGGGCCAAGGCGTTACCCAGTTTAGAAATAACCGGGGATGAAATTCAGAGAATATGATGGGTCGGTGTTTCCAATGTGGAGAGGCGGATCACTACATGAAGGAGTGTCCTCAGTTGAATGGGGGTCAGCTTCCTAGGGTTCTTCAGAAGCCCCAGGTTTATCTACCACCGTAGGTACCTAATCTAGTTGCCCCTCCACAACAGGGTTAGCTATAGTATGGGAGAGTTTATCTTATCCAGGATCCTATGCTTACTCCGGCTCCACCGGCGCCGCCAGCCATTGAGGGTAAGTTCCTTATTCAGTGGCACATGGGTCGTGTATTGTTTGATTTGGGTACTACACACTCTTTCATTTCTAGAAGTTTTGCTCAGACGACAGAGTTGATAAAATCTGCTGAGAGTACTTTCACTAGCATTGAGTCCTCTATGGGTGATGGTTGACTCATTTTCTTTGTTTGTAAACAAATAGGGATTACTCTTGGTAATTTATGCTTTGAGGCCGATTTGCTCGTCCTAGACATGGTCGGGTATGATGTGATATTGGGTATGGATTAGCTAGTGAAGTATCATGTGATAGTAATTGTTACGGGAAGAGGATAGTCTTTGCCGTTTCGGGACAAGAAATGTTCGTGGTAGTTATGCCTCGTTTAGAAGGAAGTACTATTAGTTATTTTTATTGTATCGCGGAGGAGACTTCTCGGGATGTAGTTGTTCCCTTGGATTCTATTCCGATTGTTAGAGATTTTGAGGATGTTTTTCGAGAAATACCGGGTTTGCCTCCGAGTCGGGAGATCGAGTTTGTGATCGATTTAGCTCCAGGAACTAGACCAATTGCGAGAGCTCCATATCGCATGGCTCCTGTGGAGATGAGGGAGTTAAGAGATCAAATTCAGCAGTTGTTGGAGCAGGGATTTATTAGATGTAGCACGTCGCCGTGGGGTGCTCCGGTGTTGTTTGTGAAGAAAAGGGACGGTTCTCTTCGATTATGTGTTGACTACAGAGAGTTGCATAAAGTCACCATCCGGAACAAATACCCTTTTCCTCGTATAGATGACTTGTTTGATCAACTTAGGGGAGCGTCGTACTTCTCTAAAATTGATTTGAGGATGGGGTATCACCAGTTGAGGATATGGAAGAAGGATATATCCAAGGTCGCTTTTCTGACGAGATATGGATCCTATGAATTTTTGGTTATGCCCTTTGGACTAACAAATGCCCCTGTCGTATTTATGGATCTCATGAATATGGTATTTCGGGACTTCCTGGACCAATTTGTTGTTGTATTCATCGACGACATCTTAGTCTATTCTCGAACGGAATCTGATCATGCTATTCATTTGAGGTTGGTCCTACAAAGGTTGAGGGATCACCAATTGTATGCTAAGTTCGAGAAGTGAGGATTTTGGTTGTAGGAGGTACAGTTTTTGGGACATATTGTGACATCCCAGGGTATATTGGCGGATCCGAGCAAAGTGGTTGCGTTGAGAGAGTGGGGTCAGGCCACGACACCTATCGAGATTAGTAGTTTTCTGGGTTTGGCAGGTTATTACCGTCGGCTTATCCAGGGTTTCTCTAAAATCGCTAGCCCTTTGATAAATTTGACCCGGAAAGGGGTGAGATTTGTTTGGGATAACTCTTGTTAGGATGCTTTTAACAAGCTCAAAGATATGTTGACTTCGGCTCCAGTTCTTGCATTGCCAAAATCGAGATTGGAATATCTAGTCTTCACCGACGCATCTCTACAAGGATTGGGAGGTGTACTTCAACAAGAGCGACGGGCTATTGCTTATGCTTCCCGCAAGCTAAAGCCCCATGAAAGAAATTATCCGGTGCATGACTTAGAACTTGCCACGGTTGTCTTTGCCTTGAAGATTTGGAGGCACTATCTCCTGGGGGAGAAATTTAGTCTTTTCACGGACCATAAATCACTGCAATATTTATTTTTGTAGAAAGATTTAGATATGCGACAACGCCGATGGTTGGAGTTTGTGAAAGACTATAAATTTGACATCCACTACCATCCGGGAAAGTCGAACGTAGTAGCGGATGCTTTGAGTAGGAAGCCCGAGGAGAAGTTAGCTGATGTATAGAAAGCTAAATGGAAAGAGCTCAGTCAGGAGGATGCGGTTTCTAGAGCGTTCATATAGGTGATGACCATAACCCCTACCATTATGGCAAGGGTTGTAGAAGCCCAATGAAGGGATAAGGATTGTCAAGACCATATACGCTGATTACTGTCTGAGGGAGCAGAATTCTACTCGATAAGTTCAGAGGGTGGATTACGCTTCCATGGAAGACTCATTGTCCCGAAGGAGGGGGATTTAAGACGGGCGGTGATGGCAGAATTTCATGGGTTTAAATTTACGGTACATCCTGGTGGGGATAAGATGTATCAAGACATGCACCGTCAGTATTGGTGGCCAGGCATGAAGCGGGATATTTCTGGGTTCATATCCCAATACACTACTTGTAAATTGGTCAAGATAGATCATTAGCAACCGACATGTTTGTTGCAACCGTTGGAGATTCCAGTGTGGAAGTGGGAGAGCATATCGATGGACTTTAGTACAGGATTGCCAAGGTCACAGAGTGGTTGTGATTCTATTTGGGTGATTGTCGACCACTTGACTAAGTCGGCACACTTCCTACCTGTGCGTTCCGACTATGACACTTCTCGTTATGCCCGATTATTAATCGCGGAGATTGTCAGACTTCATGGGGTTCCCTTAAATATCATTTCCGATCGAGACAAGATCTTTGTTTCCCACTTTTAGAGAAGTTTCCAAGAGGCTATAGGGACCGAATTGAAGTTAATCACTTCTTATCATCCTCAAACAGATGGCCAGACTGAAAGAGTCAACCAAATGTTGGAGGATATGCTCCGTATGTGTATGCTCGATTTCAAGGGTGGTTGGGAATAATATCTCCCTTTGGTCGAATTTTCTTATAACAATTCGTACCAATTTACTATTGGAATGGCGCCCTATGAAGCACTTTATGTTCGACCTTGTAGATCACCCATGTGTTGGATGGAAGTGGGGGATAATAAGTTTCTTGGACCGGGAATGATCCAAGATACTTCTTCTAAGATTGAACTCATTCGGAATCGCATTCGGATAGCTCAAGACCGCCAAAATAGTTATGCCGATGCAAATAGAAGGCACATGGAGTTGGAGATTGGGGACCAAGTCTTAGTGCAAGTGTCACCAATGAAAGGTATAAAGCGTTTCGGGAAGAAAGGAAAGCTTGCGCCGCGTTTTGTTGGGCCTTTTCCCATTATTGCTAAGGTGGGTCCAGCGGCGTATCAACTTGCCTTACCGAAACCTTTACAACAAATTCATGATGTGTTCCATGTTTCCTCTTTGAAGAAGTATAAGAGGTGTGAAGGTGCCATTTGGCATATCCCTTTCGAGGATATTGACTTGCAACCTGACATTTCATATGAAGAACAACCGGTTGCTATTTTAGAGCATGGGGAACATAGGTTGAGGTCTAAAGTGGTGCCCTTGGTGAGAGTCCAATGGAGTCATCACAACGCCAAGGAATCAACATGGGAACGCGAATACGATATGTGGGAAAAGTATCCGCATCTCTTTATACAAGGTACGCCTGAATTTTGGGGGCAAAATTCCCTTATAAGGGGGGGAGTATGTAACAACCCTCGCTTTTGAGAACCTATTTTATATTTATTTACTATGTGAAGTAATAATATATATAATTTTGGAATGTGGAGTAAGTATTAATTTTATGAATAGAAGTCAATATTTACTAAAATGTTGCATATTTACCTTATGTGTAGGTAAATATCACCATGTTGTGTTTTATTGTGTCATAAGATTTAAAATGACATTTTAGTTTAAAATAAAACCAGAAGTTGAAATGAGTTTTAAAATTTCCAAATGATAATTTAGAGGGTGTAGTTAGTAACGAAATGTGCGAGATAGTCGAAATAAGTGCCATATTGTATTTTGATGTTTCGGGCACTTTTGACTGGTTATAGCTTAAATGTGTAGTTGCGAGTCATTTTATCGTGGTATTAATCATTCAAGTTGGAATTTAGACTTAAGCTACAATTTTTAAGTCTTGAATTTCATTTATTTCTCTTAAGTGTATATCCTAACCTAGAGAGATAGAGAGAGGAAGAGAACTTTGGAGAGAAAGAAGAAAAGAGAGAGATTCAAGCTTGGAGATTGTTACTACTACAAGAAAATCTGAGATTCCTACACCAAGGCAAATTTTCTACTTGCTACTATGTGATTTAAGATGAATAATTAGTATTGATAGTTGTGTATTAGTTATGGTTTAAAAAAGTTAGGGCTTTTATGGATTTAAGGGTTTTGAATCCTTGGAGGTTGATTTGGATGGGTATTGGTGTAGATCATTGTTGGTTGATGCATTAATAATCAGTTGGTGGCAATAAATGATCTTGGTTTGGGTTGATTGGAGTTGGGGGAATTTAGGATTCCAAGACTCCATAGCCAAACTTGGCAAATTCGCAGGGCCGAATCGATTCTGCCAGGTCCGAATCGATTCGCCCAAGGGGCAGTTTATCGGTCTAAATGGACCGAATCGATTCGGATGGTCAGAATCGATTCAGAAATTATGTAGAAACCCAGATTTCCTGACCGAATTGATTCGGATGGTCCGAATCGATTCGCTTTTCTGATCAAATCGATTCGGAAATCCCGCATTTTAGGGTGATATTTCTTAGCTTAATTCCAACCCTTTTCTTTAGGTTTAGGACCTAGGAACCTTCTTGTATGAAGTCAAATTAGAGCCTATAGTTGTAGTTGAGTTGAGTCATTACCCTACATTAGGAATGGGTTAAACGGGATTTAATCCTGAGGTGTACAATTTGAGGTTAGTGCATTTCTTTCCTTTGTACATTATTAGGAGTTTGGGAGTTGTAAGCCCATACTTAGAGACTTTAGGTGCTCACTCGAGGTATATAAAACATTGGGACTTGTAGAATTATTGTGATCACTTGGATAATAATTCGGGACTTAAAATATGACGAATATTAATGAGAATATTCAATGATGATAGTTTCGAATAAAATGAAACGTACATATGGATAATGGAAATGAAAATGAGATTTAATTGGTAAATGCTAATTTACTTAAACACACCTCTCTAAATACTATCATAAGGGAAGCTCGCGCATGAGGTGATGTCCCCTGACTAGTGAATGCAGGGAGACTATAGTCCTCAGCCATATGCGGGATTGTTATATATTTTATTCTGCGCTAGTGAGGTAATTTCGGGTGTGGTTTTGACTCACTCGCAGGTATATGGCCACTTCCCGACGTGTGTTAGGATCCTAGGTAGTCTTGTTTGATAGGCCCTGAAAGATGATAGTCATTTAGTGGCGTGCCCAGTGGGAAACTCAGAGGGGTTGTCTTAGAATCACTATATGTATAAGAATATAACCATTCTGAATTCAAGTGGGACTTGAAATATGTGAAATGCCATAAGTGCATATGATGGTGATTATATTCTTGTTAAGGAATGAAAAATTGAAATGAAATGATGAATAATGATGGAGACTTTTAATTTATGAGGTTTAATTATATTTTCTCGCTTAATTGAATGAAAGTTATAATCATTTCAATTGTATTTTTATGCTTAACATTATGTTGATTGATTTTCATCTTCATCATTCATGATTAACTGTTCATACCTATCATGCTTCTTATTCATTTGGTAATCATATAAAATCGGGCCCTGACCCGTCCATTTTCCTTGTTGTGCATGATATTGTATCCGCTCAGGTGCTCCACCGCAAGGGCGCCCGTTTTGATATTCCTACTCCTATGTTTTTAAGGAGATCTAAGATTTTACGGATATTACAGGATGTGTTGTTAGACACCTTCATTTTTGTGGTCTATATATGATCGGGTCTTTCACTCGGGCGTGTGGCCCAAACTTGTTTAACTGTTTAATGAATGTATTATGTAAATTATTAAACTGTTGTAATACGTTGTATGTAACTGTTGACCGACTGCATATTCGGTCCTCGTATTGTATATTTGTATGATGTAATATTATCTCTTTTGGAATTCCAGTTTCTCTTCAGATTGGGTTGTTTAAATTATTTTCTTAAGTTGAAATAAAATTAAAATTTTTGGCAACCCGTCTTCTGAATTATTGGGTGGTTTTCCCATATACTTATTTTATTGTTGTAATGCTGAGAATGATTCCATCCAAGATTTCGTTTTATTGGAGTATCGGGCTGGCCACCCCTTATTTCGGATCACAGGTTGTCACATCTTCATTATTTTTTGGATCTATTTCACATTCGTCTACTATTTGGGTTTTTACTAGCCATTGTGACACCACGTTCCACCAGATGTAAAGTTATGTTTTTAATTAGATTTTTTTCACTACAAGTGTTTGAATGTAAAAAAATTTCATGTTGTTCCAAAAGAACTAAGTGTTTTTCTTCAAATGACTCAATTAAAAGAACTTTTAATTCCTTTGCAAAATGATAAACAATGAAAGTAGTTTATACGTGGTGTAAATCTATGACACTTAAATTAATTAAAACTAAACTAAACAAGGGAAAATAAAGTAAAATATAATTAAAATGAAATTAAAACTAAAGAAAATTAATGGTAAGACTAGATTGTGAAGTTCTTGAATTAAATTTATTGAAGTCTAATACCAAAAATAGAACATAACATTTTAAATTTCAAGAACTATTGAAGTTAGTTAACTTATATTGATTAAACGAAAAAGTACACCCATTGTATTTTTTTTAAGTAAATGAAATGTTTTATGAGAGTGCGAGCCCTCAAAGTTAAATACCTAATTAAACATAAATTATTAATTAAAAATATAATTTCCTTATTTAAAACAAAAATGGGTATAAAGCATCCAAAAAGTCTATGATAAAATATTTATCATATTAAAATCTAACCAATTTTATCTTCTTACTAAGATAAATGATTCGAATAATGCGAAATGACAATATAATTCACATCACACAGGATGGACAAAGAAAAAACTACTAATGGGAAAAAAATGTGAACGACAAATGTACTATGGTAAAGATTTATAGAAATGGGAAAATAACTTTCATTCACACAATGCACTAACTCCCTCTAAAATCTTCCGCCCCAAATTTTGTAATGAGAGAGCCAATAACTTGAGTGTGTTACACAACGACAAATGTGTTTGTCCTCGACCAATATCTTCAATTTTTTTAGCAATGGAACCACTGATAACCACATGCTATAATCTTAGATATGTGAGGATATATTATAGTTGAAAAAAATATGGTGAAACGTTTAATTTCTCCATAAATTCATAAAGTGTTTTTAAGATTTTTGAAAGTATGACTTATTCAAGAATAAAAATATTTTCGAAAATAAATTTTCAAAACGAGATTGAATATGAGAGTATAACTTTATTTGATTAAAAAATGAACCTAAATAAACTTGAAGAACATAATTAGAATACCAAATATTTATGCTATTGAAAGATAAGATAGTTTCTATCTTAAAATTCTCTTCTCAACTTTTTTTTAGAGCAAAGAAGCAACTCTTGACTATATACATTAGTGTACAAAGACAAGTGGAATATACTCAAATGTACTAAATGCATAGGTTAAGACTAGATCATTTTATTTGTCCAACTACAATTTTGTCTGGACCAATTACCAAAGTAATCTTTTGGAAAAATATTTTGAGAAGAAATAATCTTGCAAACTTGCGGACACTTCACGAACACGAAAAGAGTCTTCCTTTATGAGAAGTCTTAGAAACACAAGGTCATGCCACAAGATAGATATTTTTCACGAGGTGTACCAAAGATCGTAAGTGAGAAGTTCTTATTTGCCGAGGCAAACAACAAGTGACCAAGGTCATAAATAGAGCCAATGTTTGTTAGTTTTGCTAAATTTCAAAAAACTCAGAATTTTTCTTGTCCTACCTATGATCAAGTAAATTATAAATATAAAAGGTGAATTTCAAACATATCGTTTCTATAAGAAGAATGTATAGCATCATGTGTTTGGAAAATATCACAACGGGGAGGTTAATTTTAAGCATTTTTTTCCAATCTACATTCACCAGGCATAAATCGGGGAAAATACATGAATGATCCAATATGAATTTGACAAAGCTTTTCGGAGACACCTTGGACAAGGCTCAAAGGGTGTTTTGTAAATCGGAATATGATAATCGAAGCGATGTGGACACATGAGTATATATATATTCTTAAAAATTATCATAAGTTTGATTTTTCAGTATCAAACTTTATCTCAATTTAGTAAAGCAATGGGAAATAATTATTCAGCTGCATTAGTTTGATTTTAGTTCAGGTGCTCAAAGATCATCTAGATTATCTTGTGTCATCATACATTCATATTTTTTTCCTAACCTTTAACTTTCATACATGATTTTTTATGCCACTCAATGACTATATACTACTTTGAGAAATTTTCAGTTATCACAAGATCATAAACTATCTTTATAGTAATTGATAAGATCCTTTGTAGTGCGGGATCCACTCGCTCCTTATTTTTCAAGGTCAAGGTCAACTAGATTTGTATTCGCACGTGCGGGTTTAAAACCAACATATTCCATACTCTCATTTTAGGACCATTAATTGGACATTGTAGTCGTTCTCATTGAAAAATTTACCCCTAAATATAAAAAAAAAACGCTACATAAATAATTTCATAGAAAACATATCAACATCCACACATCTAGTCATTTATATTGAAGATATAGGGATCAATTTCTTAGAGGAGACAATGATTTAACAATATTTGGTGCCAGATAAAATAGGTATATATTCTCATATCTTTATGTATTTTTAGGAGATTTTAATATATCTTTACGTATTTTTAAATGTAAACTAGTAAATATGTGTATCATTATAATGTTTTCATTGTCTATCTTATTATATGTAATTGCTTACGTGTTTGAAGTGTTTTGATGAATCATTTTAAACTTATATGTATGTATGTGTGTGTGTGTGTGTGTATGATTTCTTGCCTTATAGGTTTTAACTCTTACTCATGTGAGATTCTACGGTGCATATTTTAGGGTTATATGTATCGTGTTTAAAGTTGAATGAGTAATTGCGCATATATTGTTTGTATATGTGTACTATTTTTTGAATTTCAAACATTTAATAATCTATATCAGGTCAAACAAAGGGCTTTCTGTGGTTGTAGACAATTTGGTGTACATTTTTTGATAATGGGATACGAATATGGAGAAATATAGTGGGTGCAGGTGGGTGGTTTTTCAAGAACATTCAGGATGAGTTATGTCAATTGATTTAGTCAGAGTCATTCAGACCAATATAGTCTTAAGGTGTGGGACTTATTGATTGAAAAATGGAACCCTACAGACATATAAAATGATGCCAAGACCTTGAGATTTGGGACAATATCGTAACATAGGAAAAAATTATTATATCTATTTAGAACAACCAATCGAACCCACACTTTCATCAATATTTTTATCTAGTAAAGGGCCAACTTCTACACCAAAAAAATTCACACCAATTATGTTTTTGATAAGTAAATGATTCATGAACAACAAACCCACCTAAGGGGGGTTTAAACCTGTATGCATTAAATATACAAAGGAAATACAAAAATTAGGACCCGAAGAGACTAGTCTCGCCTCTCAATTTTCTTTTAAAATGAAATGACCAATAAAAGTGTCAGGATAAGACACTGCTTATTAATAGTAATGACAGAAATCAAAAAATTAAAGTGAATTCTAGGAAGCCGTGGAAACATCTGTGATTCCTCTCCTGCTACACTGTCCAAAGAATGCATTGAGAAACCATCCTCCATAACTTCCTCTCTCGCTTTCAACCTTTAGAGTTATTCCAATCCACCATCACATTACTAACTGAATGATGCATAACCCACTAAATATGACACAATGAAAAGAATACATCCCATAAACCCCTTATGACCCAACAGGGAAGAAGCAAATGATTAATTGACTCATCCACCTTCTTACATAACCAACATCTACTAGGTATTCTTATCCTCCTCTTTTCCATCCCTTTTGTGGTCAAAATATCTTGTCTAACCGCCGACCATATAAGGAAAATAACCTTCGGAGGCACCTTCACCTTACACACTTCCTTCCACGGGAAAATTATAACCTCCATGAAAAAGCGTATAAAAATTCTTAACCGTAAAACTTCCATCCTTCGAATATGCTCATCTCAACACGTCACCCCCTCCAAATAGAATCGACGCCACGTCCAACCATTCAAATAAGGCCTTCACCTCCTCGAGCTCCCAATTATGAATATCCGATCTAAAATTTGGATTCCACACCGCCACCCCTCGACTATCAACCTATGAGCCTACATTAAACCTTCCTTATCCCTCCCAAGTTGGAACATCCTCCGGAAAAGCTCCTCCAACAAACCATCCTTCCCCCATTTGTCCCTATAAAATCTAATCCTATCCCCAATCCAAACCTGAAAGGACATGAGACATGGGAAATCATCCCACCCCTGAGCTATAAACCTCCACAACCCCACCCTATGAGCAAAGCGCCCCACCTAGGCCCTAACCCATAATGAGCAGTCCCATATCCAGCCACCATGATTTTCCACCATAATCTATTCTCCTTTATATGAAATCTCCACAACTATTTGCCTAATAAAGATTAATTAAAGTGATCTAAACTTCTCACTCCTGAACCCTCCTCCTTCAACAATGTGCAAACATCTTTACAACCCATTAAATAGTATTTGAATTTGTCCTCATTCCCTATCCATGAAATATATAAGGATATTTAATAAAATGATTTTTATCAGAATTAACCTCCCCTTTTAAAGAGAAAGCTATTCTTCCACCCTGTCAACCTCCTCTTAACCCCCTGGAGCATTGAATTCCAGAAAAGAGTGGACTTAAATTTGTCCCCTAATGGGAGGCCCAGATAAGTAGAGGGAAGTGAACCGACCTTGCACCCTAAAACATCTGCTAGAACCCCCATATTCTCAACGTCCCCTACCTGATCATCTCACACATCCTGACATTAATATGCAAATCCGACATAGCCTCAAAGAACAACAATAATATTCTCAACAATCTGACTTGGTCCACATCTACATCAGAAAAGATAATAGTGTCATTTGCAAACATGAGGTGAGACACCTTGACATCGAGGGGATTCGAATGGCGAATTGAAAAACGCCTTATCATACCCACGTCAAATTCACAACCCAACACACAAGATAGAGCCTCCATCACCAAAATAAACAAGAATGGTGAGAATGGATCCTCTTCTCTAAGCCCCCAAGAACTAGGGAAAAACCCTTTGGAACTCTATTCACCAAAACTAAGAATTTAACAGTAGCGATATAACTTTTCATCCACCTGGGCCAATGCTCCCCAAGGCCCATCCTCTTCAGAATATATAATAGGACCCCAGTTAATGTGGTCATAATCCTTCTCAATGTCAAGCTTACAAATGATTCCTCGCTCTTCACTTCTCAACCTAGCCTTAACACTCTAATTGCCACCAGGACCGCATCAAGAATTCGTCTACCACCCATAAAACCACACAAGTTATAACATGTTTAAGAAAGTCTTAAAGACTTCATGATGCAAAATATATATCACCAAACCTAAATTCACGATATATAGTCCTAAGGAATAACCTAAACGAGAACCTTGTCTTATAATACCTTAAAATATAAAAATATAGTTCGAGCTTATGTTCATAGATGAGGATAATGACCCATTGAAGTTGTATGAGGAATATGATACATGACTAGGATTTTATAAATTTGTTAAAGCGTATCCCAAAGATTCCCATCCCAAAACCTTTTTGGAAATATAGGCAAAAATGAGAATAATGTTTAATCACTCTTAAGAATACTAATGTTGAAGATATGTATCACAGTGATAGTGAGGATATCTTTGACATAAGTGCAGGTGAACAAGAATATGCAGATGAAGGTGTACAAGATGATATTTGTGGAGGGGTACAAGAAGCTGCTAGTGAGAAGATTACATTAAAGGGTTGGTGGGAGAGATTTGAGTGGGTCAAAGGGATCTGCAAATCTCATGGGTATTTATAAATTCAACCACTAACTTGAATAATAAGGTACTGTAGTTGTATTTATCAAGGAATAGGGTATTAAGGATTTGAATTGTAACATAAAGTGACCAAATCTGTTTGACCAGAAAAAAAATATGAAAATGTTTGCTTCTTGAAATTTTTTTGGATACAAATAGAAGAAAAACAAAATTTTGGATAAATATCTGGCTTATAAGGACCCTGCTTGCATGTTGAGGGTTTATGCTACGAAAATATTACCAAAAACAAAATTTAATGTTAGAATATTTAAGATCCAACATGCATGAAAGTCTAATGACAAAAGTAAGAATTATATGATTTTTGCAAATTTGGTAGCAAATTTCATTAAAAATGGCATTGCATTCGAACCCCAAATATGTTCAATTGTTTATTAGTTTCATTTTGTCTAGTAAATGTTTATTAATTTCAATGTTTTAATGCTTAAAGTAAATATCTTTTGCAATACACATCTATTATAATCCTCTTTTTCGTGTTCAAGAATATAAGATGGCTTATGCTCCTCATGCGATAACCATGGATAATTACACCTATTGGACTCAAGAAGCTAATATTATTTATTCATATTAATTGATTAGATGAACTAACTAATATATTTCTACATGAAAAATGAAACCACATCATATATTCCTCTAATAAATAAACCACATGGTATACTAAGGGTTGAAGGAAGGAGATGTTAAAGCTTTTTAAAACACGTTCCTTAAAACATGCCATATTTTATGGGAATCATTGGTGTAAATATTTGACTCTCTTAGGCTTAATCTTAAGAATCAATCATGCTTGTATATTTTTTAAGATTTATATATATAGGTCTCCAGTTGGAGAAGAAAGACAAGGAAATTAAATTTACCATTTCTTTCAGGAGATACCTTGACGAATCCATTCCATTAAAGAATACGATGAAAACTACATTGAATGTGGTAAGCTAGGCCATAACAGGAGTACCTAAACATCTGGACCCGAAGTAGATGATAAAGGAAAAGTTAGATAAAATTAAACTTTTACTTGTTTTTTAATTTTGATATTATTTTTAACTTGATCTTTTCAATTCTCATTGATTCGTAAAAAATTGCAGAGGGATGACACACATAAGAAGCTAGTGGTGGGAATACATGCAACATACAAACCTGGTGATTCCCTCAAAATTTGTTTCAATATCAACATGAGGAGGGGATTGCTATATAAGAGAAATTACCATGCCATTTATAGACCTATAAAAGATGCATTGGAGAGGTGGTTTGGAAATGAATCAACTTCAATATCATAACCATTAAAACCATCTACACTTTACAATGTTATTATTGCATTTATAGTACAATAAGGGCCCGCCCAAGTCACTAGGTTGGATCTGGTTGGACTATTTAAGTGTTATATTGTTGGACAAAGTTTTGTAGAAGTTTAAGTTCATTTATATATGGATTATTTTTTAATGATATATACTGACTTTTAAATGGTATTATAATTATATAGGTAAACATCGAATGATACTAGTACTTGAATGGGTTTGTCATATCTTGTATTCTCCAAATTAAGACTATATTCATTATAAAATATACTTCTTTATTAAAAAAAAATCTCATTACGACTCATTTTACATTCTCCTAATGAATTTTTTTTTCAAAATATTTCAAAGACCATCAAAATTAACTTTAACATTAAATACAAACACATGAATAAATGATAAGGCTAGAGAGAGAAAGTTCTAAACACTGCCTTTGTGGCATTTACCTAGGGAAGCTCCAGTTTCTATAGTTATGTCTGACCCCATCCTTCGACCTCCTCCCCTAAGCGCTAATTTTTTTCAGTGGTAGCTAATCCTCTCTCGTATCTTTATCAAACCCATTACCAATGCCTATGCCTCATCGTTCCCTTAAAACTCCACATCATTCAAAGGAGATTCTGTCATTTTTTTCTCTATTGAGACTTTTTCTTCCTTGTGTCACCTTCTCCACTGATAGTGTTGGGGAATTCTCCCATGGGAGACCATTAATTTTAGATATTAAGAAAATTTTATTTTGTTTTGGTCTCAACGCATAATATAAAATTGGATTACTAGAACAGACACACATTCTCATTTATTCCAATTATGAAGAAGGCTGAATTAGCCTTTGTATGAAGTAGTAGATGTTTCTGGTTAGGTTTTCTATGAGGACATTTAAATGGTTGCCAAAATTTAAACTTAGAGTTGAATGAGTCATAACCCCTGAGAGTGTGTGCATAGCATATGGTTTGAAGAAAATTTGAACAAAAATGACGACTAAGAGAAACTATTAACATTTGAATAATTACCAAAGTTGAGGTAATATTTTTCTTTAATTAAATTTTTGGCAAAGGTTAATTATAAAGTTTATGTGACAAAATGTGATTTAAAAAGTGATTCTTTAGTTAGCATATGCTTTTTAAGCATATAATGTTATTAAAATGTGAAAAATTAAATCATACACTTGAGACGAGGACACCTTTTAGTACATAGGTAAAGATTTACATAAAGGGAGAAATGAGTTACGAACTTGATCCTCTTTCTAGACTTAATAATGCACAACCAACACAATCTACTTTTTCTAAATTTTAGTAGGAATAATAAGCATGAATCGCTCACTAACCACTCACCACGTTGCAAGTGTTAACATTATTGATAATTACACAATTAAATTTTTACACAAATATTTTTTCAAAGTTGAAGTTGACCATTGTTTTCCAATACAACAATTGAGGATCCACAAATGTATATGTCTCATTCATAGTATGTGAGAGTCCTAAAGGTTTATGTAAGTGTTTAAAGTTTTTGGCTTATTCAAAAGATGTAAGTGTTTAAAGTTTTTGGCTTATTCAAAATAAACTCACAATGTATTTTTGATACACGAAAAAAATTAAAGCATCTCAAGAACAAAGTTGGAAAATATTTGTTCAAGAATTGAGATTAAGTAATAAAACTTTAAATAATTTTAAAAGACAAATATTTGAAAAATACATAGAAGATTTTTTCTCTTTGAAGATATGAAGATGAAAATCTTAAGATTTTTATTCAAAGAAAATATTCAAATCCTTTTACATATTTATAGAGAGAAAAGAAATATCCAAAAAGAAATTGAGGACACAAGTTTTATAAGACCAATGACTTATTATCCACACAAAAAATAAAAAACAAATCTAGTCAAAATATATATGTCTAAAATAGAGGTTTTCACAATGTTCGACAAAAAGTACATAATCTTTGCATCAAATTTGCTTTGTTGGAAAAGCGCGTGCCCAACTAAGAATTGCTTCAGTGAAGTGAAGAATGCACAAACAACAAATCCTTCTTTGTTGAAATGAATTCATATTTGTTTGAAACGAAAAAGGTCATGCAGATGATAAAAAAATTTGACACTTTTTAGTTTCCCTCATAGTTTCGCACCAACGAATTTTCACATTTTTGCAACGAATCATGCAAGTTTTTTTTTTAAATTGAGCTAAAAACCAAGACTTTTAGATATAAAATATCCCAAATTAAAAGTATATTTTTATATGGAAAAAATGAAAAATCTAAAAAATAAATCCTCAAACACAAATAAGTTTAACACGTTTTCTAATTTTACAAAATTCAATTCAGATTATGTTAAATCATAGGTGATATAAGTCATCTAAGTGCTTTACCTTTATCCTAAAGTGAAATTCTTAAGGGTATGATCATAAAAGATGCCAAGATGAAGTTTTGGTGAAGTATGGTGAATACATCTTAAAATGAAACTTTGCTTGGACGACCTCATGGACTATGGCTCCAAGTGGGTTTTGGCAATGAAATCAAGACAACTAAGTGAGTCGAGGACTGAAAGTGTTTTTTGACAATTAAATCAAGAAAAATAAGTGAGTCATGGACACATGAGCATATATATACTCTCACAACCCCCTTTCTATATTCCATGATAAAACATAAAAAAAATATTATGAATAAACAAATCAAATCTATCACTTATGACATGGAATTGTCTCACCATAGGCATAAAAGATAGAAAGACATACTTATATGATTGACAAGAGATTCCTTTACCATTTGGAGTTAAAACCTATTTCCTGTCAAGCACTAACAAACTCACTAAGATACGAAAAACAATTAATTGATAGTTAAACATTAGTATTAATATGAATATAAGATATGATAATGTAAATCATTCATCAAATCACAACAGAACATATACCATGTTTAACTAAAATCTATACTACACATGATATATATAAAATCCATCCCCTAAGTTTAGTTTACTCTTTGACGATTTCATTTCAATATAAACTCTTCTATAATACCTCACAATGATACCCCTCTTTATTAAACTTTCTTTCCATTTCAAGTTAGAAATACTTCTCCCCATTTTTGGAAGACAAACATCACTCCATTTTTTTTTGTCATGGAGTGGACAAAGAAAAATATAATATAATGAAGAAATAGTGTTGTTAGGAACATAATGAAACATTTTATGAAGAAATATACTGAAAAAGATAATCCAGTGATTAAAATAAACACACCACAATATATAATTAACATAAAAGTTAAAATAGGTTATATAACAAAGTTAACAATATATTAGGAATTAAAGATAAATACAAGACAATGAGAGGCAAAATATATATCACCAAATTTAAAACCACTACCCCTTAGTAAACACTCCCAATATGTTATAGCATAAACTCTCTTTTCATATGAAGTACAAAATATAACGTAAGAACACAAATCGTTTCTGCCATATCTTCACGTTATCTCCTTTTTATCATAATGTTATTCTCCCCTTTAATAAAATATTATTTCCAATTAGGAAACTTCTACCCTTTTAGTAAAGATGAAAAGATTAAGAAAATGAATCAACAGAGAGAGAAGAAAAGAAAATATAAGATACATTCAGAGAAAGCATGCTTAGAGTATAAAAACATGCTACATGTGACAATAACCACAAAGAGATCATAATAATATGGCATATGAATCATGTGGTATACTATACAAATGAATAAATAACCAATAATGATATAACAAGACAAATATTTAAAAAGCATCATCAAAATTTCAACATAAGTACTCTTAAGGTACTTAATGCCAAAATAAACACAACAAGTAAAAATTTATGATTATAATATACACAAGTTGATATGTATAATAGTTGATATTATTACTTTAAATCCTAACTCATAAAAAATAAAGATAGATATTAAGTGGTAAATAATGAAAAGGAAAGTATCTATGAAATATGTCTAAGAAACTAATGATCAAGTCAGAGGTCATAAATAATTCAAAGCTGAAGCATGATATAAATGAATAGTAACACCAGGGATATAGGATACATCAAAATTTTATATAAGAAAATTTCCTAGCATCCTAAAAAGTAAATCATCAAGATGAAGATCATTGAAACATTGGAATAAAATTAACAAAAGTCTAATGCCCAAAACACACAAATTATCATAAAATTCAAGCATGTTATCCAAAATTTTAGAAAATGATATAAAAAATATATATAAATTATTGAAAAATATCAAATTCAAAATTAATGTCACATACTCCAAGGACATGAATGAACAACATCAAGCCTAAGGACAACTAAGACTAAAATAAAGAAATGTCACCAAACCAAATTATCAATCATAAAGATGTAATATCCCTAATCATGCAAAACATCACTTTCTAAGATATAAAAACTTTAAGTATACGGTAGAACAAAGTGAGTAGAGATTAAAAACATATTAACAATTAAGCCAAAGGAAACTTTAATGATAAACTAAGCCATTCTTGTATACAAATGTATATGATGGAGTGTATCATCTAAAAGCTGGGGATAATAGGTGTATATAAATAATATCAATCCAAGATGCACAAGGAAATACTCTAATATACAAGGGATATATAACATACTTGGATCAATAAAAAGATCAACTAGATGCGACAATCCAATAATCATTGTTGGAAACAACCAAACAAAAAGAACATTCTCACAATAAAAATTCTTTTGAATTATTTAATATATAAATCAAGAACACATCAATAAGATAAACATTTATATATAATATATCAAAGAGATAAACATGATATGCAAAACATATATAAAAATCAAAAGCACATAACCTTGTACCAGATGTAGGATATAATATATGCTAAAAAGGCTATTTCTAAAACAACATGTGATATATTGTGGGCATGAAATAGATCTCTTCATTTTGGGTGGCCTCACCTCTTTGGTCATTGATTTTTTAAGTTGTCCCCCTGGATCTTTGTTATTCAATGCATCGAAGTGCAGAATTTTACCTTCGGATAAATTTACATTAGCTCACTAGATCTGACTTACAAAACGCATCTTGCTATTTCCCCTCGAAAGCTACGAGTCAGGCACCCCCCATTACATTTCATGTTGGGGGGGGGGGGGGGTTACATGCATGTATAAAGAGGGTGCATTTGGTTGAACAGAGTCACTAATTGTTTTTACATAAAAACAAATAAAAGAGGCCAGGTGAGCCCTAGAGGGCTCTTGTTAGGGAAAAAATTATTCTAGGGATTCGTG
This sequence comes from Sambucus nigra, assembly GCA_949130495.1. Lineage (NCBI taxonomy): Eukaryota > Viridiplantae > Streptophyta > Magnoliopsida > Dipsacales > Adoxaceae > Sambucus > Sambucus nigra. The sequence goes on along the minus strand of OX422215.1, from coordinate 313,526,568 downwards.
TTATGGGCTTGGGGATCAAGTTACAAGTGGGGAAGGTATTAGGAACCCCACATATTCTTTATGTTTCTTTATATATATGCTTGTTATCTTACTGCTTCGTTATTTCATAAGTTTGATTAAGGAGTACATATAGTGACTTTAGTTTTAAATTTCCATTAAATATAAACGTTTGGTTAGGCTATTAGCGAGGGACTCAAGAGTGCCACTAATGAAGGTGAGTGAGTATGTGTAAGGCGAAACCCCTTATGAAGGGATCCTTCTTTGTACATGAGTATGTGTTAAAGTGTGAGGCTTGTGCTCATAAAGGGGAGCCTTTATATTGCATTTATGTATTCGTGTAATCACGAGACCAAAGTTGATAGAGTTCAAGCTATATGTGTATCAACGTTCTCGTGTGCATAGTGTGATGTGAGATATTAGGATATCTCATGGTGTGAAAGCGGGGAGCCATGAATTGGTGTACCTCAAGATAAATTAAAATATATCATCAGGAGATACTAGGGAATCTCTAGGTGTAATCCGTCTTCAGGGCTTATTAAAAATGTATACATCGGGGATATATCATAAGGGCTCTTTCTCATGAGTGGGTATTATTATTCCTACATGCCCGTTTGTATGCGAGATTAAAGCCTACATAATTTGCACCATGTGAGTGACTTGGAAATATTGTGAAATCTCTTGGCATGAATGTGGGATGTCGTGGGTTAAGATATTGTATACCTAGAGGTGGAAAACAATGTGTTGTGAGGAGATGTTGGGACATCTCAGCGTGAAATGGGTCAACAGGGCTTATTACACAGTGATATATTATAAGGTTTTGTGCTCACGAGTTGGACTTATTATAATGCCTACATACCCATTTGTATCATTGATCAAAGCCTATGTAGTTCGTATTATGTGGGTGATTTGGAGCTATTATAACATCTCGTGTGGTGAATGAAGGAAACTATGGGTTGAGATATTGTATACTTTAATGTGGAAAATAATGTGTTGTGACGAGATATTGGGACATCTTATGGTACAATAGGTCATCAGTTCATATTTTGGGGTGATATATTGGGAATATATCAAAGGGGCGTGTGTTCATGAGTGGGCCTAGTTATTGCTCTTTCATATCGATTATGCAAGATCAATATATAGGTGATTTGGAGATATCTTGATATCATGTAGGGTGAATGAGGGAAGATGAGGGTTGAGATATTGTGTACCTCGGGGACGACAACAAGCTATCACGAGGACATGTGTGGACTTAGGATATATCAAAATGGCTTGTGCGGAGGAGTTGGCCTCAATATTGATCCTAAGTACTCATTTTTGTGATGGATTAAAGCCTACATAGTTCATACTATTAGAGTTGAGGGTTTATGGGGTCTAGGAGATCGAGAATGGAAGTATTTGTAATATCCCATAATTTTAGTGATTTATTAAATAAATAATTTACAGGAAAAAAAGGAATTAAGAAGGGATAAAAATAAAATTAAATTGATTTGATTTGGATAAATGATTTGAAATAATTAAAATAAACCGGTTACGTTAAAAATTAGACTTAGTAGTTGGTTGGTTTGGGCCATATTCAGATTGGGCTTGAATTGTTAATTGAATGGGTTTCTTTTGAGAAATTATAGTAACTAGGTGTAAACCCACGTAATGCGTGGGCAATTTTTTTTTTAATTTCTTATCACATGAAACATCAACATATCAAAAAATAATTAAAATTATTTGGAAACAAAATAGCCATTCACGAAACAAACTCAAACATCCTACTTTCATTTTCAACAATCGCCTAAATCAATTTTGAATTGCATTAGTCACGCAATCACTAAAAATTAGAAAATCAAACACTCACTTATGTTAACCTTCACTGACCCATCACAATGACATATTTTCTACATACTTGATCAACTTCATTGCAACAAAAATAAATAATAATTAAAAAAATGTAATTTTAGAATAACGTAAAGACTCAAAACTAAATCACAACTGCCTTTTCCAAAACAAAATCATAATTTCAGCTAGATAAAATTCAAATGATAAATCACCCCAGACACAACATTGTATTTCTAAGTTGTCAAAAACAACAAAAATAAAAACTGAGTTATCATACACTATAATATGAATTTAATCCTAGACACAACATTGTATTCGATGATAAATCAACCCTAGACACAACATTGTATTCGATCCAAGCTATCACTTCAAGAAATCAATGGTTCTTCACGTAAGTTAGCGCAGAACTTATGGTAATACCCCTTACTTTTGAGTAATTATTTTTATATTAAATTGCCATGTGGGTTGATTATATAAAATAAAGGAAATTGAAGTAAATATTAATTTCAGTAAATTAAGAGTTAATATTTATGAGTATTGCATATTTACCTTTACGCGAATGTAAATAGTGTAATATTATGTTAATGTGGAGTCGGTATGCTTTGAAGCGACGGGTATGATTTATATTCCAATTGGATTATGATTAGAATGTTAATATGAAGTTGGAATAGAAAATAATGAACGATAACTCGGATGCCAGTTTAGAGGGCACGGTTAGTCCGAGAAGGGTCGAGATAGTCAAAATAAGTGTCAGGGTTATTTTTGGGTTTCGGGGTACTTTTATCTAGTTATGACTTAAATATGATGTTACAAGTCATTTAAAGTGTGTAGTATCATTTAATGTTGGACTTAATGCATTTGGGTTATATTTAGGTATTTAAGTCTTGCAAGAGTATTTGTGTATTTTCTAAACCTAAAAGTTAGAGAGAAGTGAGAGCTTGAGAGAAACAAGAGAAAGAGGAGATTTTTCCATTTCTAACTCGGAATCGCAACTACGAAGAGAAATCTGAGGCTACAATCTTGAGTCAAGTTATTATACTTGCAATACCTTATAAATATTTTAAATGAAAAGTGTGATTAGTTGTTCTTCTTAAGGTTTAACCCATTTAGAGTTTTGATTGAGTTTGTTGTTCAAAATCTTCACCTAGATAAGGTAGATATGATTTGAGTGTTGAATATTGGTAGGTGGTCATATAGAAATGAGTTGTTGATAATATTTTTTTTATTACAGTTGGTGTAGAGGGAAGAAGAAGAATTAAAAGATTTAGGTTTTGTAAGAAAAATGGGGGATGGCCAACCTACCTGGTACGACCGGTCGATCGCGTCCAAGCCGCCGGTCGATCGGGCCTAAAGGGAGAAACCTACTGGGAGGCTCGTATGGAAAATTCTCAATACGCGACCGACCGGGAGTCTGGGGCCGGTAGATCGGTACTCTATTTTTAGCCAAATATTAGGATTTTCCTTCTCCTCTTTTTCTTTTGAGTTTAAGGCTTAGGAACCTTCTCTTAGGATGCATTGAGAAGTAGTATGATCTCACCTATGGAGAGTGGTACTCTAGGACAGTACGTGAGTGTCCAGGCTCATTTCGAGGACTATTTATAAGGGTAAAATGCCCCCTTATGTCCAGTAAATGAGAGTAGGACTAGTATAATGTCGGGTAGTGTGTATTGGACTTTCAAGAGCTAGTATGATAACAAATATCCTTATTGCCAAATTTGTATGTACATATAGTTTCAAAATTTAAAGGTCATATGTTCAATTCAATATAGTTTGTTAATGGCACATTTATACATACCTATCTAAATGTTATCATAAGGGAAGTACCCGATATAGGTGAATCCCCTGGATAATCATTCAGGGAGAGTATAGTCCTCAGGCCATGATACCGATTACATTGTATGTTTGTATGGTTTGATGTGAGATAATTTCGAGTATGGTTATGACTCACTATCGAAGGTATATGGTTGTTTCCCACGCATTGCGATTTAGGAAGCCGAGGTGGTCTTGGTTATAGGCCCTGGAAGATGATAGTATTTTGGGGCTCATCTAGTGGGGTGACTCCTGAAAGGATGGTCTTAGAACTGTTATTATTATGATTGCATCTGTTCTCATTGAAATGGTATTTCACATGAATGCTTAATTGATTTAAGAAATTGTGAATCAATTTTAATTGTCTGTGGCCCTTAATGATTATTGACTTGTAAATATGTCTTCAATTGGTAAACTTGGCATGTAGAATATAGTAAGGTTACTCCTATTAAGTAAATGGATAGTTTAACTTAGTATGAATTGTACGCGTTTGGATGTGGACTTAGTAGAGAGGTGAGTGTAATTCATTGAATGAAGAGCGAATATTACTTGTTTGTGAAAGTAGCATTCATAACTGTCATGCATTTTATTCACATGTATATCATATCAAAACGGGCCCTGACCCATTTATATTTCTCCTTCTTGTGTGGTTCTTATATATGTTCAGGTGCTCCGCCGCATGGGCGCCCGCTTTGACGTTCCTTCCTAATGTTAAGGAGCTATGACATTTTGCGGATGTTATAGGATTATTTTATAGTAGACGCGTCATTTCTTTTGATACTCTAAATATGATTCGTTTGTATATTCGGGAGTGTTGCCCAAGCTTAGCATTCGTATATACTATAATATTGGTGTAACCTTTTGTATGTAGTATGTTAATCGACAGCTTATTCGGTTATGTTTTCTATTATTGTTGTTAAATTGTTATATATTTATGCATATCAACCTTTTGTTATAAACTGGATGATGAAAATTGCTTTTACCCTATTTGCAAAATTATATATGACATCTGTTTTCTAAAATATTGGGTGGTTGTCTATCTTTATTATTTTAGGACAGTGATGCTGAGAATGGACCATTTAAGATTCCTATTTTTATTGGAGTATTTCGCTGGACACCTCTTATTTTAATAAGCGGGGTGTCACAAATGGTATCAGAGAATCAGGTTCTAGATTACTTAGGATATGTGCGGAGTTATCGCATTCTACCGTAGCATTCTTTGATATAGAGCCCTACTATTAGGACTGTTTTTCTTATCTGCGTTTACGATTTTCCCATAAGGATAGATTATTTTGACTGTATACTGATTCAGTTGCTTTTTATCTTGAGATGCCGCCTAGACGAGGTCGCCCGGCAAGGGTAATTCCAGTAGAAGATGATGTAGAGACCCCACCACCGCAAGGCACTATAAATGCAACGGAGGTGGTTAATATAATGGCCTAATTGGTAAATGCTGTAATGAACGATAGCGCAATAATTTACCCAAGCTCGACATCCGGTAGCACCAGTGGCTCAAACCCATACAGGGCCTTCCGCATGGGAAAGAGTTAGAGAATCCTTCTTGAAAGGTCACCCTCTATAATTTTAGGGTGGCACTGATGTGATTATTGCAAATCAATGGAAGAAGGATATTCAACGCCACCTTCGCATGGTGGAATGCAACGAAGAGCAAAAATATATTCTCGCCACTTTTAAACTCGTGGGAGCAGCTCTTCAATGGTGGGAGTCGATGGCCACTCCATAACAGAGGGATGCGATGACGATCTCAGAATTGTGGGCCTTATTTGATCGAAAGTACTTTCCTCCAAAAATCCAGAAGGATATGAGGAGAAAGCTATAGGATGTAATTCAAGGAGAGTCAATAGTGGAAGAATATGAAGAAGAATTTACTTGACTAGAAAACTTTGTGCCGGATGAGGTAAATACAGAAGAAAAGAGGATTTCAAATTTTTTGGTGGGTTTGAGCTGGAGGATAAGGCAGCAACTATTAAGGAACTCGACTTTGCAAACTTTTTGCGATGTGATGAATGCAGCTTTACTTCATTGCTAGGATCACCGCCTTCATTTGAAGGTGAGTAAGAAGATAGGAGATTCTACTCAATCAAGTAAACAAGTAGGGAATAGTGCTAGTGGATCACTACCACCACCACAGCGGTATGGGAATAAATAGAAAGAGATGGACCTCCAACCAGGGGACTCGGCTCTGAAGCAACGCTTTAAGGGTTTCAACCTTAGCGGAGGTGGTTTTAGGCACTGTCGGGGCGCTCAGCAACAACAGAAATTGGGACAACCGGGACAAGCGGGCAGAGGTAATAATGGAGGTCGAGGCCATCAGGGCCAAGGTGGGCAGTTTTGGAACAATAATTGCGGTCGATATCTGAAGGGTTTTATGGGCGATTATTTTTAGTGCGGTGAGGCAGGTCACATGAAGAGAGCTTGTCCACAGCTGAACAAATGGCAATTTCTAGGAGGCCCTCAAAATTCGTAGGCACATCCACAACCTCCAATACCTATCTCAGTTGTCCCAGTACAATAGTGACAACTTCAGTATTGACGTATGTACAATATCCAAGACGCTTTGTTTTCCCCATCACCGTTACCACCACCAGCTATTAATAGTAAGTTTTCCATCTAGGGGTTTGTGGCTTGGGTGTTATTTGACACTAGTGCCACACAGTCATTTATTGCTTGGAGATTTTCTCTTTCGACAGGATTGTTTAAGTCTGATGGAAGTACTTTCACTAGCATCGAGTCTTTTATGGGTGATGGTTCACTTATGCTTTTTATTTGTAAAGGGGTGGGACTAGACATTGGTAGGTTGCATTTCGAGGCTGACTTACTCATCCTATATATGGTTGGGTATGACATTATTTTGGGAATGGATTGGTTAGTGAAGTATCAGGCCATGGTAAATTGTTATGGAAGGAGTATAGTTTTTGCCATTCCAGGGAAAGAAATATTTTTGTAGCTATGCCTTTTCAGGATGGAGGTTCGAGCACACACTTGTATTGTATGAAGGAGGAGACTTTATAAGAAATTATGATTTCCTTAGACTTGATTTCGATTGTCAGGGAATTTAAAGATGTCTTTCAGGAGATCTGTGTCTTACCTCCTAGTCATGAGATTGAGTTCGTAATTGACCTAGCGTCACGAACCAGGCCGATTGCACAAACTCCATACCGTATGGATCCTTTAGAGATGAGGGAGTTAAGGGATCAAATTCAACAACTATTGGGGAAGGGGTTCATTCGACGTAGAACATCGCCATGGAGTGCCCCTGTATTTTTCGTGAGAAAGAGAGATGATTCCCTTCGATTATGCATCAACTACTGTGAATTGAATAAGGTAACCATCAGAAATAAATACCCGTTACCTCGAATCGACGAATTTTTTTATCAATTAAGAGGAGTGTCATACTTCTTTAAGATCGATTTGAGGACAGGATATCACCAGTTATGAATCCGAGAGCAAGACATGTCAAAAATCGCATTCTTAACAAGGTATGGGTCCTATGAGTTCTCAGTTATGCCCTTTGGGCTGACTAATGCTCATGCGGTATTTATAGACCTTATGAATCAATTATTTTGGGAATTTCTATACCAATTTATGATCGTGTTTATCGACGACATATTAGTCTATTCTCGGACTGAAGCTGATCATGCTGAACATTTGTGATTGGTCCCACAGACACTACGGGATCATAAACTTTATGCCAAGTTAGAGAAATGTGTCTTTTGGTTGCATAACGTGCAATTTTTTGGGCATATTGTGACGGTTGAGGGTTTTTTTGTGGACCCAAGCAAGGTTGCAGTGGTGAGGGAATAGTATCAGCCCAGGATGCCAACTGAGATCCGTATCTTTCTGGGTTTGGCAGGATATTATCGTCGTTTCATTAAGGGTTTCTCCAAAACTGCAGGCCCTTTAACGAACTTGACCCGGAAAGGAGTGCAATTTGTTTGGGATGACTCCTGTCAGCTAGAGTTTGAAGAGCTGAAGGACAAGTTAACCTCTGCTCCTGTACTCGCATTACCAAAATCAGGAGTAGACTATTTGGTCTTAATAGATGCTTATCTACAAGGATTGGGAGGTGTTCTACAACAGGAGCGTAGGGCCATTGCATATGCATCTCGCAAACTTAAGCCCCATGAAAAGAATTATCCCACGCATGATTTAGAGCTGGCCTCAGTGGTGTTTGCCTTGAAGATATCGAGGCACTACCTCCTGGGTAAGAAATTTTGTCTTTTTAAGGACCACAAGTCATTACAATATTTGTTCTCTCAAAAAGATCTAAATATGCGGCAATGACGGTGGTTGGAGTTCGTAAAAGACTGTCAATTCGATATTCACTATCACCCAGACAAGGCAAATCTGGTAGAGAACGCGCTGAGTCGAAGACCCATGGGATAACTAGCGGAAGTGTGGAAAGCTAAGTGGAAAGAACATAGCCAGGATGATACTGTAACTAGAGCATGCATGTCAGTTTTGACCGTTACGCCTTCTATTATGATGCGAGTCATAAAAGCACAAAGAGGTGATACAGACTGTCAAGACCGGGTGCACTAATTGTTGACCGAGGGAGCGAAATCCTACTCTATTAGTTCTGAGGGTGGGTTACGTTTCCATAGTAGACTTATAGCCCCGGATGAGGGAGACTTGAGACGTGTTGTCATGACGGAATCCTATGGTTTAAGATTTGCAGTACATCTAGTAGGGGACAAAAATGTATCAAGACATGAGTCATCAATATTGGTCGGTGGGGATGAAAATGGACATTTCTGAATTTGTCTCCCAATGTGCCACTTGTCAATTAGTAAAGGTGGACACCCAGAGGCCAACGAGATTGTTGTAACTGTTAGAAATACTGGTGTGGAAATGGGAGAGTATCTCAATGGATTTGATCACGAGATTGCCTACGTCGCAAAATGATCGTGATTTTATTTGGCTAATTATTGATTGCTTGACCAAATCAACACACTTTATACTTGTACGAACGAATTATAACACGGCGCGCTATGCCCAGCTCTTTATCACAGAAATTGTGAAGCTTCATAGGGTACCTATATATATAGTGTCGGATCGATACAAAATTTTTGTATCCCATTTTTGGCAAAGTTTCCAAGAGCCAATGAGGACCGAATTGCGATTGAGTACGTCATACCATTCGCAAACCGATGGGCAAACGGAGAGGGTCAACCAAATGTTAGAAGATATGTTTCGCATGTGCATACTTGACTTTAAAAGACGATGGGAACAATACCTATGTTTGGTCAAATTTGCATATAACAATTCGTACCAATTCACAATAGGTATGGCACCGTATGAGGCATTGTATGTCCGACCGTGTCGATCACCTGCTTGTTGGCTGAAAGTAGGAGAAAATAAGCTCCTTAGACCTAAAATGATCCAAGACACCTCTTCTAAGATTGAGCTCATTCGAAACCCCATACCAATTGTGCAAGATCGCCAGAAGAGCTATTCCGAAACAAATCGGAGGCATGTGGAATTGGAAGTGGGGGATAAATTTTTAGTGAGGGTGTCCCCGATGAAGGTGTGATCCGATTTTGGAAGAAGGGCAAACTTACGCCACGTTATGTAGCTCCTTTTCCCGTAAATGCAAAGGTAGTCCCCGTAGCTTATCAACTGGCGTTGCCAGAATACTTATGGCAAATTCGTGATGTATTCCATGTCTCATCTTTAAATAAGTACAAAATATGTGAGGGATCCCATTGGCATGTTCCGTTAGATGATATTTAATATCAACCCGATTTTTCGTATGAGGAATAACCGATTGCCATTTTAGGCCACGGTGAGCGTAGACTAAGATCAAGAGTGGTACCATTGTTTCGAGTCCAGTGGGGTCACCACAATGCTGAGGAATCAACATGGGAATGAGATGAGGATATCCGAGAAAAGTACCCACACCTCTTTTTACCAGGTATGCCTAATTTTGAGGGAAAAATTCCCTTGTTAGGGGGGGAGTATGTAATACCCCTTACTTTTGAGTAATTATTTTTATATTAAATTGCCATCTGGTTAATTATATAAAATAAAGGAAATTGAATTAAATATTAATATCAGTAAATTAAGAGTTAATATTTATGAGTATTGCATATTTACCTTTACCCGAATGTAAATAGTGTAATATTATGTTAATGTGGAGTCGCTATGCTTTGAAGTGATGTGTATGATTTATATTCCAATTGTATTATGATTAGAATGTTAATATCATGTTGGAATAGAAAATAATGAACGATATCTCGGATTCAAATTTAGAGGGCACGGTTAGTCCGGGAAGGGTCGTGATAGTCAAAATAAGTGACATGGTTATTTTTGGGTTTCGGGGTACTTTTATCTAGTTATGACTTAAATATGATGTTACGAGTCATTTTAAGTGTGTAGTGTCATTTAATGTTGGACTTGATGCATTTGAGTTATATTTAGGTATTTAAGTCTTGCAAGATTATTTTCTAAACCTAAAATTTAGAGAGAAGTGAGAGCTTGAGAGAAAGAAGAGAAAGAGGAGATTTTTCCATTTCTAACCCAGAATCACAACTAAGAAGAGAAATCCGAGGCTACAATATTGAGGCAAGTTATTGTACTTGCAATAAGTTATGATTATGTTGAATAAATAGTGTGATTAGTTGTTGTTCTTAAGATTTAGCCCATTTAGAGTTTTGACTGAGTTTGTTGTTCAAAATCTTCACCTAGAAGATAGATATGATATTAGTGTTGAATATTGGTAGGTGATCATGCAGAAATGAGTTGTTGATAATATTTTTTGATGATAGTTGGTGTAGAGGGAAGAAGAAGAATTGGAAGATTTAGGTTTTGTAAGAAAAATGGGGGATGGCCGACCTACCTGGTATGAACGGTCAACCGCGTCCAAGCCACCGGTCGATCGGACCTAAAGGGAAAAACCCATTGGTTGGCTCGAAAGGAAAATTCTCAATACGCGATCGACCGGGGGTCTGGGGCCGATAGACCGGTACTCTGTTTTCAGCCCAATATTAGGATTTTCCTTCTGCTCTTATTCTTTTGAGTTTAAGGCTTAGGAACCTTCTCTTAGGATGCATTGAGAAGTAATATGACCTCACCTAAGGAGAGTGGTACTCTAGGATAGTACGTGAGTGTCTGGGATCATTTGGAGGACTATTTATACGGGTAAAATGTCCCCTTTTGTCTAGTAAATGAGAGTAGGACTAATATAGAGTCAGGTAGTGTGGGTTGGACTTTATAGTGCTAGTATGATAACAAATATCTCTTGTAGACAAATTTGTATATACATATGGTTTTCGAATTTAAGGGTCATATGTTCAATTTAATATAGTTTGTGCATGGCACATTTATACATTCCTCTCTAAATGATATCATAAGGGAAGTACGCGATATAGGTGAATCCCCAGGCTAATCATGCAGGGAGATTATAGTCCTCGGGCCATGATACCGGTTGTTACATTGTATGTTTGTATGGTTCGAAGTGAGGTAATTCTGGGTATGTTTATGACTCACTATCGAAGGTATATGGACGCTTCCCACGCGTTGCGATTTAGGAAGCCCGTGTGGCCTTGGTCATAGGCCCTGGAAAATGATAGTATTTAGGGGCACATCCAGTGGGGTGACTCCTGGAAGGATGGTCTTAGAACTTTTATTATTATGATTGTAACTGTTCTCATTGAAATGGTATTTCACATGAATGATTAATTGATTTAAGAAACTGTGAATCAACTTTAATTTCCAATAGCCCTTAATGATTATTGACTTGTAAATATGTCTTCAATTGGTAAACTTGGCATGTAGAATATAATTAGGTTACTCCTATTAAGTAAATGGATAGTTTAACTTAGTATGAATTGTACACGTTAGGATGTGCACTTAGTAGGGAGGTGAGGATGATTCATTGAATGAGGATCGAATATTACATGTTTATGAAAGTAGCATTCATAACTGTCATGCATTTTATTCCCATGTATATCATAACAAACTGGTCCCTAACCCGTTTATATTTCTCCTTCTTGTGTGGTTCTTATATATGTCCAGGTTCTCCGCCGCATGGGTGCCCGTTTAGACTTTCCTTCCCAGTATTAAGGAGCTACGACATTTTGCGAATGTTGTAGGATTATTTTGTAGTAGACTCATCATTTCTTTTGATACTCTATCCATGATCTGTCTGTATGTTCGGGCGTGTTGCCCAAGCTTAGCACTCGTACATACTGTCATATTTGGTGTAACCTTTAGTATGTAGTCTATTAATCGACAACTTATTCGGTTATGTTTTCTAGTATTGTTGTTAAACTGTTATATGTTTATGCCTATCAACCTTTTGTTATAAACTGGATGATGAAAATTGCTTTTACCCTATTTACAAAATTATATATGACATCCGTTTTCTAAAATATTTGGTGGTTGTCTATTTTTATTATTGTACGACAATGATGCTGAGAATGGACCATTTAAGATTTCTGTTTTTATTGGAGTATTGGGATGGCCACCTCTTATTTTAATAAGCGGGGTGTCACACTTATTTCCATGAATATCATATATTATAATAAGGTCAATCATAGTATCCAAAAAGTAAACTAAATCCACTTTGTTCAGTGAAACGTTCTTTTTGACATTATGTCAAACATCATAACTACAAGCACGAAACTCAGAACATAAATTAAATAAACATAGAGTACACCTGGTTTATCATTGGATTTAACATAGCAACATAATCTTCATCAAACATATAAAAATTGTATAACAACCACAAAAATTATCAAAACACCTAATTTGGCATATATCTTAATCTCTGTCAAAGAACTACAAAACACATGATTTGAAGTAGCTTCTTTTTACTGATCGGGAGTTAGAGAAATGAAGAATCGGCCTTTAGGGACCAATAGTGTCAGGCACGATCTAGAAAACAATGTCAAGCATAATCTAGAAAACAATGGAAGAGTATGAGCTTGTACATAATAACATAATGAGGTGGAAAAATGTAATATTTGCATAACATATACACTTTAGATAGAAAGTGGACAATAGATAACAATCTGTTAATGTTCAGTTGCAAGATTAGCAAACTTACTGCACAAATATTCTATGTACTTTTGATGGTTGTCTTTAAATATTCTAATGTCTCTTGGTCAAATTCAGCTTCACCCCCTGAAAAATCAAACCGAGTCACTACAGGAAAAGGTATACTGAAAATTAAAAGATCAACTCAAAGGCGTAGAAAAATCAACAATTTTAACTCGAGAATGTCTGTTAAACTCATCTTACTCTTTAAGTAAAGAGATGAGGTATATATACACCCTCACTACCTAACTTCGAATAAAACTCTACACTAAGAGGAGTGCGTGCATACCGTTTGAAGAATATATAGGAGAATTATGAGTTGAGCAGACGTTTTCGAGTAACTTACACCTCCGATTTGGTTTAATCATGGAGGTCTGAATGAAACAAACAAAAATCATTCATTAGGGACAAAATTGTGTGAAATCGAAAACCCCCAAATATGAAGGCAAAAAGCATTTGAAATCAAAACTTGCCACATCATTCGTAGGAGCGGGATCATAAACATCAGCATCATCGAATATGAGTTGGGGTCTCGGATATCTTAGGTGGAACATCATCAGCAAGAGATAGATCGAGAAAATGTTGAATGATCTAGGCAGCAACATGTATGAAAAAGTCCACAAAAAGAATCTTCAACATATGGTGCATAAAATAGTGGCAACTATGTGATGACATCTAAGGCTTGTCCAAAACTAATATCATCATGAGACCATATAGTTGCATAAAAACTAATAAACTCAGCAGTGTAAGCAACTAATAAAACTCAGTAACATAAAGTCACAAAAATAGGGGATTCAAATCCTTATAGTGATCGAAACAACGGAATCCTATTTTGATGAAGATAAAAGTCATAGCCTATTCAATTCCAGCTGAACATAATAATACAACGCTATAAAATTTTTATTATTACCAATCCTATTCCATGATTAAGAAAGTTTTCTTTGTTCACAACAAAAAGAATCATAAAATAAGTAAACCAAGAAAAAATCATGATTACATGGTTGCTTTGGGTCATAAAATTGAAACTTTGGAACCTGCATCAGCCATTAAATCACATTATCAAACTTGGTTTTTGAACGTGTGTTTGGAAAGAAAATGAAATGTACAAAAATCTTCTTGATGTAACATATAATAATCCTCGTCTGTAAGCGACAAATTAGCATCATAGAATGATTTTATCATTCCAATGTCCTCCCAATAGTCTCTGAACATATAATTCTCCCAAGATAATATTGTCAAGATAAAATTGGTAATATCAAATAATACTGTCAATATAATATTACCGAATTAGCATCATAGATGATTTTGATAATAGAAAATAGCCAATTCAACCGAGTGATTGAAATCAGGCATCCATTTGAACACCCTCATGGGATAATGGCCATAGAACCATCTCTTTTAGAAGCTTGCTTTGAACATCAAACCATCTCTTTTAGCAGGGTGCTTTGAACATGAACTCGATGTCGTTATCGTGTCATTATTTTTAGTTGGCAAAGTTTTAGGGAACATAAAGAAGTTTTTGGATCCTATCTCATATTCGTAGCCATGTTATCTACCAACATAAGATGACATAATATGAAATGATTAATATCGACAATTATGACTGAATATAAGAATATACATAAAAGATAGGGTTATACATAAAGAAAATTGAAAATATCTAGAATATAATAACGCAAGGCATAGCAAAAAAATTAATATTTACCCTATATAATAAATTATATAAATAAACAATGTATATGAACATTTTTTTCCTTTAAACATATGCAATTTAAGTAGATGAAACTCAAATTTCCATTTCAATACTACAGTTTAACCACTGGAGGGACATGTTGTCAGGCGGACAATCCTTGTTTCTTTGTCCACCATTCAGTGCTTGAACATGATGGATTAGATGGGATGACATCAATATAAAACAATATAAAATAACCATTAAGATATTCCAATAATGCGATACTTGTGAAGGCATATCATAGTCATTGGGACTGTTTTTTCAAATTTTAGATATGTACAAATTTTAGATACGTATATAAGAGAAAAGAAACAACATAATATTATGCAATCTACGAGCGTGTGTCCATCCTAATGAAATTTCAATAGCCCAAACAAAATGCTCAAAGAATAATTGTAAAATTAGAGGACTCTACAAAATTAGAGAATATAATTTGTGAAGGAATCCAAATGTTATCTATTAAAAGTCCATCCACACAAAAGTAAACATACCCATTAAATGTATGCATAACCCACCGCCACCGTGAACACTGAAAGAAATTTTGAATCACCTAAACCAACTGAAAATGCTCAGGATACAAAAAACTAAAGAAAAATTACAAATAAATGAAAAAAAGAAAACATGCATCTAACATATTACTAAAATAAAATCTGGATACAAATCGTAATAGTTATTATCTTTAACACCCGATATCAAAATGATAAATATAGTCCAAAACTATAAAGGTGAAGATTCACGGACTTATACACACTACAATGAAGTGTAGACTTATGAAAATTACAATGCTAAAAACCATAATAGTACTAAATATATGTTATGTTTTTAGGAACCCCAATGATATTAGTAGAACTCTAGCCATGAACATAGATCCATGAATATATAACTTTTTTTAATGTAGGAAAAGAAAATATAAAAATAAAAATAAAAATCTACTATACCAACATAAGTTTCAGCAAAAATCTTCAAAACCGTAATCTTCATAACCACATAATCTTCAAAACCTGATATGAAGAATCAAACCAACCCATATATTAGAAGTGAAATCCCCCCCCCCCCCCCTCCTCTTAAAGCAAAGAAACATGCAGCATAATAGATATCTTTAAATTATTCAATAATGAAAGAACAAACATTGGACCTCCTAGTCAAACAACCTAAAATCATATATACTTCAGATGTTACCTGTAAAACACCAACAAAAAGGTTAGAAGAAATTAGGTCACGCATTATGAAAGTAAATCAAAGTAAAATCAAAATCGAACCAAATGAAATGATACCAGTGTATAAACTAACCTTGTAAATAGAACCTTCAAAACCTCCACCCAAACCATTTGAAACTAAAAGCAGAAACTAAATCGTAAACCTAAAATCGATTAAAAATAAAATCGAAACCATTCAAAACTTACCTAAGAGAAGAGGCCACTTGGAGACAAGAGTAGTGCCAATGAGAGAGATGTGGCGCATTAAGGGTTGTGTGGAGTGAACATATGGTAACGAGAGAGAGAGAGAGAGAGAGAGAGAGAGAGAAGGTGTGCTTGTGACATGAGGGTCGGGGGAGAGACAGAGCGTGTGCTTTGTTAATTGGTATTTAGCAGCAAGTGTCTAATTTCCTATTTTATCCATGCATTTAAATTTTGGGTAAGAGGAGGAAAGGAGATGAAGGGTTAAAAAAGAGAGGGAACTCAATATTAAGGGGGAAATCGTAAGAATTGGTATTTTAATATCAATCATTGGATCGTTGCCTTGTTGGCTTTGATCTGAACCGTGAAATGTCTTCCCATCTTATGAATAGTGAAAACACCATTGTCCCTTATTTTATATATATATATATATAAAGAGAGCGAGAGAGAGAGAGAGAGACTTAGATTAGAGGATTGGGTTCGTCATCTGCATCTTTTGTATTAAAGAGCAAGAAGTTGCAATAAACTAATTAAAGTAACTCAAATTTGTCATATTTATTATTAATACACAGTATTAATACTAATTACCTAACCATCTCAAATTCAATATCAAATCAAGTGAAAAAGATAAATAAATCTAACACTTTTTGCCGATCCTGAGCCTCGAAGATCATAGCAGTCCTTCTAGATGTTGTCTACTACTGTAGGTATAGTAAAATTAATTTGATCAAAAATCATAATGTATTTAATCAAATAGAAAAGGCACAAGTCTAATATTTCAACTCTACTGATTTTTATAAAACAAAAACACTGATCAATTTAACTACCCATAAGCATATCCACATGTCGAATGTCAACTTATGGCAAACTACGTGAACTAATTTTAGTAGGAACTTAGTTTAAACAAAGAAAAGATTTAAACCAACTATGCTACACTAAATAAATTTATCAATCCCTGCCGTTGCAGATCGCTATATGTCTTCTAGTTGTAAGTGTTTCCCTCTCTGTCTTATGTTCTTTGTCTAGATCCGGACACCACATCTTGAGTCCTTGCATTTTTTGCCACAGCTGTTTCACTTCCTGAATTATTGTAATATGATTAAAGTGGATGGTATTAGTAATGCCAAGACACCATATCCCATGCTAATGTTGTCTTTCCTTAAAATGTCGCTCGTAAGCTTTGCGACCCAAGTAATGACGGTACCCACATATCTCACAATTGAATTCTTGACCTAAACCTTGAATCTTATACAACCAGTAAGGGATAGCTTTCCCATCTCACTCCATTGGCAATTTTAACGGGTTATGATAATCCTTTTGCTCTTCATCATCATCAGTAACCTCCATATGGTGCTCCTCACGTCCAACCTCTATCTCATAATATGTCATAACTTACTTTTTCTAAGTATGTTCGCTCATTCTCTCGATTGTATCACGCAAGAGATCACATAGTTTTTACATCTTGTCTTCCATCAGAGAAACCTCTTTTAAATCTCGGGAAAAATACTTTTTGTTGAACTTGTGAATAGGCATGTGCTTAGTAAGGAAAGGCCTCAGTGTGTGTTGCTCAATAGTACCCCCAAACTTTAGTCTCAGAGCAGCCAACGCCTTCTTTATCCTCTCACCCCTTACATGCATTATCAGTTGTTCGACACTCATATAATTATCAATATTAATTGTAGCAGTAGAAGTAGCAGTAAGGTGGTGTTATATGTTTATTGGGGTTGGTGCTATAAAACAAACAAACAAAATAAGGTGGAAGAGTTAGAAATTTTCATACCTATTTTTTGGTAAGAGGTTTTATTTCCCACTCATACATATCATCACACATGTTAGTATCTAATATTAAAGAGAAATCAGAGAACACATATATATAATTATCCTTCATCAATTTATAACAAATCAACAGTTACAAAATTTTTACAAATAAACAAAATTCGCAACACAAATTATCATTTCACTGACTTCCTTTCTTCCTCACCAACACCACAACCTCAATGGATACAAAATAATTATTATCCACCCCAGTAACGGTTAGGACCATGTGCAACCACTTAGTTATATTAATTATAAAAAAAAGCATAATCCTAATTTATCCCTAAAACGTAGCTAGCCCATATTTTGAGAAAGAAAATATTCAAAACTAAAATTTAAAAATATCTACATTTTTTACATTGTCTATTTACATAATGTTTGGATAATATTAAGTAAATGATAAATGTTTGGAATAGGAATTTTTGAGCTACCCCTACCCCCTACTATTATAGGACTTACCTATTTCAAGCACTCAAAATCCCCCATTTCTAAACCCAAATATATGCAGGAAAAAAACTAAACTTAACTCTAATTTGAAACCACTTCCACCCATGTCGGAGGTGAAAAAATCCTCAAAAAATGCTCACTTATCACACGCACCACCCCCTCCACATACACAACACCACCACAAACCCAAATTATTCAGTGAATAAATCGAACTCTAAACAAAACATGAATAAATGCATACCAATCAAAACAAAAAATAATATGTTTAAATAAGTCCAAACCATACAAAAAAACTATTTTTTTATGAAAGAGAACCAGATTAACATTCATCCTTCTGATATTCAGACCAAAGAAAGAGAATAGAAACAAAATCAAAAAGGAAAATTAACTCGTAACATAGCCATCAACATGTTGATAGTGATACTTTCGGTGAAGTCTCGTGAGAAGGGAAAATTTTGACGGGGAGATTTTTTCAGAGCTGTGAACAGAGACATGAGTGGACATAAGACTAAACCAGAAGGTGCTTCTTAACATGAAAAATATGAAAGGAAAAAAAAAAGATAAATGAAAAGATGTGTGAGAGGTATTAGATATGGGTCTTGAAGAGAGGGATAGGCATTCATTATTTTTATTGGTAAGGTTCAACTCTAAACATTGAAAACACATTACAAATAGATACAATTATACATATATTGATTTTTTGTCAAAACATAACAAAAAAAATACATCAAAATTTCAACCACCTTTATCATATAAACACCAACACCCAAATCATAGAAACCGACTAATTCATTACCATGATAAAACGGGAAAAATTGCGACAACAATCAAACATTTTTGGGAAATGAAACCCAAAAGAATGTAAAACCAAAGAATAAAGAGTAATAGAGCAGTTACATGTAGCTCAAAACACTCTTTTTTTTATAAACAAGCCCTTATTACAAAACAAAAAACAAAATCAAATAAATGTAAAGATACTAACCTTTTGCAAAATTTATGGAAAAGTGGGAGTCATCTTGTCCATTATTAACACCAAAGCAGATTCAAGGTTTTTAGCGAGATCAACGGTCTATTTGGATTCTAGGTCACAAAGGGGTTGTACAGTGATCTTTTTTTTAGAAGCTGAAATTGAATTTAAAGAGGTAATTGACAGCTTTGAAGAGAGAGTTTACTCTTCCGGTTTATAATCATCCCTGATTTTCCACAATCTAGTGGCTTCTTAAACAATATGAAATTACGAACCCAAGCAATCCAATTGTCTCCCATGGACTCACATTTGTAATTAACCATAAAATTCAATCATCAAATTCATAATTACATCTAATGGGATGAATTTCCAAATTTTCCATTACCTTCAGTTCCAATATTGGGGCAGCACATGTAAACAACCTTCACGCGTAAGATTTAAGCGCGGTGTCAATAATAGCATCCACAAGCTCATCTTCGCCAACAACAAACCTAATCGGACTCGCTCTTCCCAGAAGGGTGGTACTTATCAAGATGTGGTTTCCCTTACCTGCCTGACTCTTCTCCTGGTTGTAGAACAACATCATTTAAAACATCAAAATCATATATAGAGAATTAAAAAGAAGAAGAAAAAAAAGAGGGCATATAAAGTATTGATTTTGGTGTTGAGGCCGTGGCAGGAGCAAATGATTTTTTTTCTGTCTTCTTCTCCATCTGTATCTCTGTGGCTCGGTTATAGGGATTTAATTTAATATATGCTTTAGAAGTTTTAGTTTCTAGGGTAGACGAATAGATAAAGGGTATTGAATTGAGAATGAGGAGGGATCTCTTCAAACAGAAGAAATGAGAGGAGAGGGAGAAAATTAAGTAGTGCCACATGGATACCTAAGATGATTACCATCATTGATTGCTTATATAGCATTTTATAGTAGTTTAGATATTGGTTGGGTTGGTAATATACAAATGGATCCAAGGATATGTAAATAAATTGGTAATGACTTTCTGAGAAAGTAAGGCAAACTAAGGGATCGATAATAATAAATTAGTTGGCAATAATTAAAGTAACTTAATGGATTTCTTGGGAATAAAATGAAGAGAAAAGAAAATAAAAAGGGAGAGAAAGGTGAGAGCTTCTACCTAGGCCCGCGGGTCGCCCTGTGAGGTGGGATGGAAGTTTGTATTAAAGAAGGATTTACCCTCATTTTCACTTCTTTCAACCCTCAATCTCATGTCAATCAAACCTTAATTCTCCTGACTCTCTACACACACAAACCCTAATTGTTATTGAGCATAAATATGCCATTTCATACCAGCTTCACAACTAAAGAAGACTTAAAAGAGGGATTAAATCGAGAAGGGAAAATGCTTAAAATAAGAAAATAAGAGGAATAATCAAGAGGGAATTCACACATTTAGGAGACTTAGATTATCATCATCAAATTTTATATTTTTTAATCAAAGGCAAGATAAAACTACTATCTCCTATTGTTCTTATAAGTTATAACTTCTACCTAAATACTAATCTAATTTGTAAAATTGATTAGAGATTATTAGGTTAAAATATATTGTAAGGACAAATTTTGTCATTGTGTCTTCTTTGTAATGAATATTAAAGACATGCATTTATTGGATTTATTTTGTTTGAAAAAAACGGTTTGATTCATAGGTTAGGTGTTTGAGTTTGTACGTTCAAACCTATCTAATAAAAACATGAAGCAGCTCAATTAAAGTGACATCAAATTCATGTCGAGTTTCCATATTCAACATTGGGATCTCAAAAATGTATAAAAGATTTTATTATGTTGATCTCTGGTTTTCATGTTCGGATGCTTTTTATTTTTGTTTGAGGAATTTTTTTGGAAATTTTTTTTTAGAAAAATATATTTTTTTAAAGTTTTTGCAATCATTCAAATGAGTTATGTTTTTTGTTCGAACGATTTAACAGTCATATTCGAATGAGTTTATCTTGGTTCAAATGAGGTTGTTGTTTTCCTTTTAACAAGCTTCTATCGACCTTAAAATGAGTGCAATTTGTCTAACTTTACAAATTATGATTATAAGGTCACTCGTAGCTCATTTTAACGAGTTTAGTAGTCTCATTCGAATGACCTAGTTTCGTTCAAATGAGATGGCAAAAGTCATTAGAATGAGACTCATATTTTGTTCGAATGATCTGCCTCATTTTTTGTGCCATCATCTTTTGATATTTTTCAAGTTAAATAGGGCACAAACATTTCTGTTTTATGGATGGGTTTGAAAACCTTTTTAGAGAACAAAAATCTATGGCGTCATATAACCCTGATTACACCATGTTTATGAGATCCGTGAATAAATATAATACTCTTATTTGAATATCATTTGGCATCCTGGATTTTATGGTTACTTCATGACGGAGTCTAGTCAGAGATCGATGTATACTAAGGCACGGGAGGACTGGGTTATGAGCCATTGGTGGATTCCTACAGTTGCTGTGAATAAGTTTCAAGGAGAAAATATTGCATAAGGCTTAAAGGGATTCGAGTTAGTGAGTAAGTCATCTGTCACCCTTATATAAACCCTATATCATTGTAGATTTATGTAGGCTAGGATGTTCATGGTTTTTCCCATTGTGGGTTTTCCTCATACATTGTGGCATTGTGTGATTGCTCTTCACCTTGTTTGTATTAATATTTAATTCTCAGGTAGGAATGGTTTAGGTAAGATAGAATTGGGTAAAGTTTACACAACGTTTGTGTAATTCATGCTTGATTTAAAATTGGGGCAACTACTTACTCAATTTAATTTATTGGATTAAAATTGGTAATTTGATAATCTTATAGCCACACACAACTAGTAGCGTAGTCTCAGATTGCTATCAGAGTGGGTAACATTAATTTATTATGTTGATCCTTAGGATTGTGTGCTTTAGGGTTCGTCATGGGTCTTAATCATGAGAGGAGTTCTATTATCCGACCTCCAATGTTTAATGGGTCAAAATACCCCTATTGGAAGACACACATGAGGTTATTCCTAAAATCTATTGACAAGAGAATTTAGAACTCGATGGAACACGAGTGGTCTCCTCCAACTAAAGACGATTTGAATAAAGCATATTCCCTTTGGACTAAGGCTGAAAAAGATGCATCGACTTTCAATTCTAAGGTTGTGAATGCTATTTTTTGTTCTGAAGAGTTTAGGATAATTATGGTGCATGAGACTACAAAAGATGCATGGGGTATTTTAAAATCCATGCATGAGGGTACGAATACTGTTAGGGTGTCTAACTTACAAAATCTAACATCAAAATTTGAGACGATTAGAATGAAAGAGCATAAGTCTTTTGATACGTTTTATGATAAATTTTTGGATATTATAATTTCCTCATTTTATGAAAGAGCGTAAGTCTTTGCCTAAAAAATTTATGCTAAGGTCATGATCCTAGATTCTCTTGGTGGTGTCGATACTCTTAGAGTCCAAGAACTCATAGGTGTCCAACAAATCTATGGGATAAACATGTTCCCCCACAGAAAAAGTAGAAGAGCATTGGTTTAAATCCCATTAAGAGGACGTGTCAAATTTCGATAGCGAGGGTGATTTAGAACCTAAAAAGATTTCTAGGTTTACAAAAAAGTTCAGAAAATTACTTAAGCTTAGAGAATAAAATAATTATAATAAGAAATCAAAGATCTTTACTGATAACTGTGATATAAAGAAAAAGGATAACCCTAAGAAAGTGGATGACCAGGACAAGTGCTTTGAATGCTAAGGTGTTGGGCATTGTACATTTGAGTGAACAACTAAACTAAGGACAAAAGAAACGAAACCTAAAGCATATAATGAGACCCTTAGTGATTGTGAGTCGGAAGAGGAAACTAATTCTCCCGTGTAGCATAACTACACTAATTTCATGGCTAGTCATGTGATCCTAATTGAAAAGTCTTCCATTGACGAAGATTATCATCTGTATGACAATTCGAGGTCTGGTCTTTAGATTCCCATGATTATAATAAGGAGGAAGTAGAGTGTGACACTCGTTTATTTAGATAATGGGTGGCCATAGTGCTACTAAAATAAAATGAGAGTATCATCCAGCTCATTCTTAGCATCATTGTCGAAATTCAATTAACTACCAACCACCTATTAGTTGAACAAGTAGTGTCAATTTTTTTCTTTAATTACAATACCAAAAGTAAACCACTCACCACAATCTCATTCACAAAGGATAATATATATAACCATACCAATAAATAAGTTTAAATGCGAAAATTAAAAAGCAAGTACCGAGTAAACCATCGGTTACGAATCCAATACAATCATCCGAATTGAAGGAAATAAAACTAAAAGAAAATAATCTGATAAAATGGGAGACATGCCCAACTAATAACTGGAATAAACCCCAATCTAAGATAATAATGATAGAATCGTCCAGTTCAAGAACTTCAATCCTTCACATCTACAGCAGCTACGTAACCTTGGAAGGAAGAATCATGTTGGGCATCCTTGTGGATGGACACCTAAATTGTTTGAAAATATTTGACGCGGGTCAACGCCCCAAAACCTTTAAAAATATATAGAAAGTGAATAAGAATGCAATAATGAAGATGTAAAGTAATTTTCCATATTTAAACTGGTAGCGCACTCTAATGAGATGACCCTCACCCCTTATCTAATGTGCGCACCTAACATATGCTTCTTACACCTCCTAGTTATGCTACCCAGTATAACAAGACACATCACTAATCTCAATATAACACACTACCATATCCCGAGTATATTATTTATTTGCTATTTCTTAATTGCCTTACCCCTCTGCATAATTAATTCGCATTTACACTAAATATTCACACTTCAGGTCTTATGTCCGTGTA
The DNA here is from genome assembly GCA_949130495.1 of Sambucus nigra. NCBI lineage: Eukaryota > Viridiplantae > Streptophyta > Magnoliopsida > Dipsacales > Adoxaceae > Sambucus > Sambucus nigra. The sequence goes on along the minus strand of OX422215.1, from coordinate 313,502,668 downwards.
TAATTATCTTTAACTTTATAAACGCATGTTCATCCCACATCAAATGTATAAATATAAATCTCTCACTATATACGTAGCCAAAATTCCTCCGAGTATTTCCCCGCTGGATGTGAAATCACTAGCATGCTATCAAGCTCCAGGAGTATCTACCTGAACCTGAGCAATCGGGTCGGAATCTCACCACCGAACCCAAAAATGAAAACGAAAACTAGAGGCTACCATGGACTTAAGTTCGTGGATCATAAGCATACCACATTATTTCAAAGGACTCCAAACTTGCATAAGGTGGTTGTGCACAGACCTGTGGCCCAGGGTAATAGTATTACCTCTTCTTAGATACGCCAGAGTGACCTCCCACGACGCGCAACCTCCACCGATAGCATATCCGCTAGGATGGGTATGTTTCATATAAATACCAAACACAGATATTGTTATATATATATATATATATATATATTTATCCTATACGCGTATATTTACATATCACATACTCTGACTAATTCATGCCTATCACCTAAAGCACTAGCCTACATGTGTTGAGTCTACCCCTGACTCTTAAATATTTAATTAAGTGCTAATTACATTAATAACAATACCTAACATTCCTGGTTCACCCACGTAATCTTTCCAACAATAAAAACCATTTAAATTAGCAATACTAGGTAACACAGGGGTCCCGAACCAGTTCAGTTGGAGGCGTATCGGTTCACCCCTGTTGTCGAACCCAAAACGACATAGTTTTCTATTTTATGAATTTTTGCATAACTCTTTAACCCAAAATAGCTCAAGTCTTCATCCCCATGCATATAAACATTCCCCTATCAATTAATAACACAACCATACATGTGTAATTGTCCAAATTCATCAAAACCATTCGTAATTATTAGATTTAATCAACACTTTTTCCTAGATTTAATCTACCCCTTAATTCTAATACAATTCTTAAATCCATTGATATACCCAAATATGACCTCGTCTATTTATGAGGCCAACAGACACTAGACAGCTGACCTTCTCAGACGGGGTAAGTAAGATGTTACCAAGACTCGCCCAGTTATAAGGTCAACCATATATGCATATGTACAACCTCGGCCACTTCATAGGCTGATACATCAGCTGAAAGTCCCAGGCATCAGGAGCAACACTCGTCCTCTCGTATAGCCGATACTAGGGGATGGTCGACTATATAACCTCATCAAAAGTCACTCAACAAAGGACACGCTTACTAATTTCCTACATTAGGGCATCCTCTATGTTGGCAACATCGTATCCAACCAAGGCGATGTTGTACAATATGATAACTATTATACGAGAAATATAAGGTTCCAATATGAAGGGTCTCAAGTGAGGAAAACTGTTGTAACAAGACCATCCCCTAAAGTGAGGGAATATTACCTGATCATTGTATCCATGCACTAGGGACATGTGTCTCCTCCTGATTGGGAGACTCCTCATGTGCATGTTGATTGCATGATTGGGGGATACACTACACCCTCTAAGCCCTATATATGCACATTATGTTCTCCATGAGAAGGGAATGAATATTAAAAACCCTAGAATAACTCTGTCAAACTGATTATAAGAGAGATAGAATCTTAAGTGATTGTATCCATAGCCATTAGTGCCCTTATTTAGTGGATCACACACCCACACACACAGTGGATGTAGGCCTTATTGGCTAAACCACTTAAATTGTTGTCTCATCTTCTCTTTGCCTCATCCCATTCTCTTGCTGCTACATTGCTTGTTACTTTTTGACATTGTCATACCTGTTTGTGCTCATTATCACATTGACCTAGTGGTGTTATTTCCAGCACCATCAGTTTGGTGCCATCTGTGGGAAGCGAGGATAGCCATCTCTTCCTTACTTTTAGCCTATACTCATCAGAGTTTGTGGTGGTGAACTAGTCCTCCCCCTTTTGGGGAGTTATTTCACCATTAAAGGAGCTCTTGCTGAGCATTTAATCTCTCCTTATCTATCTCATAGCTCAAACAGCTATTGCCTATGGCAATGGATCTACCTCCTCCACCTAAGAATCAACTAGTACCTCCACAAGGAGGTGGTGAAAGTTTTAGTTAAGCACCACCCCAGTCAGAGATGGATGAGGTGGTGATGGAGCTCATCTCCCACAGAACTAGCCAACAGCAAATGCAAAACCAATTTTCTATGCTTAGCTAGAATTTCGAGACCATGAAAGATAGCTCAGGATTAAAGTTTGTAACTCCGACCGTCAGAGAAGGTGAACCAGGTCAGCAAGCTAGAGGACCACCCCAGGCTCCAGGAAAAGACCTTCCATCTTGTTAAAAATGGAGAGACGTTTCTGACCCCAGGCGGTTACGCCTAGGGAGGCAGAGTCAAGAACTTCGTGATGATTTGGTTGGGGACGACCTTGATGATAAAGAAGAAGAGTTAGAATGTTGGGAACCTCATGAGATACCCAGAGGAAATGTACGCCCTATTCGGCAAAGCAAGGACCAAGGATGGAGGCCCAGCTAAGAGCGTAGGCCCAACCGAGACTGTGGACCAAGGTAATCAGCCTTTGATAGGATAAGCATAGGGTCAGTGTTTGATAGGCTTGATCCTCAAAGAGATTTGAGGAACCGCCTGGCCAGGTCAAGGAGTATCGTCGGTTCAATATGAAATGAAAGGAAAGACAACTATAAACCTCCAGAAGACCGGGAGGAGAAAATAGAGGTCATCAACCAACCTAAGTATACGAAGAGGGTACCCTTGACCCATTCAGTTAATATAGAATGATCAACTCGGCCATACGACAGAGAAGGGGCCGGGGAAAATGATATCCCTGTAGAGGTTGATGTTGTAGTAGACAAGCCCCAGAATGATTCGATCTAGAGGTTGGAGAAAAAAATAGGGGATATCATAAAAATCCAAGACCTCTTTCAAAGGGAGAATGATGAAGGATCCCCATTCATGGAGAAGATACTAAACTGTCCAACCCCGACCAAGTTCAAATCGCTGGTAGCTACACTGAAGTATGACGGGAGCACTAATACGGTACACCACTTGGAGATGTATCAGTTGGCCTCCGACATTTATTCAATATCAAATGAGATGAGATGTCGGGCATTCTCAAGCACACTGATAGGAGCAGCCTATGTATGGCTCAAATCCCTTCCTAAGAACTCTATAGGAAGTTTTAAGCAACTGACCGATAGTTTTATCCACAACTTTTGCTTTAGGGTAAACCCTAAGAAGAAGATGACCCACTTATTGTACATCAAACAGGGGAAGGACGAGACTCTGAGGGAGTACACAACCCATTTTAATAAAGAGAAGTTGGAAGTAGAAGACTACGAAGAAAGTATCGCGTTGACAACCCTTATGGGAGGTCTTCAGAAAGGAAAGATACCTTGGAATCTGGCCGAGGACCCTCCAAAGTCCATGACTGAACTCCTGGCTATGGTCGGGAGAGTCATGAAAGCAAAGGACACAATGTCTACGAAAGAAGATGAAGAAAAAAGAACCAACGGTAATGAAAAGGGTCAAATTTTCAAGGGGAAGGATAGCAAGAAAAGGCCGATAAATGATAAGTTTGCAAACTATACGTCCCTAACAGTTAGTTGCGAGCACATTCTTAATGAGATAAAAAAAAGATCGGTCTCTTAGTTGGCCCAAAAAGTTAAAGATCGCCCGACAAAAGAGGAATAGAAATGTTTGGTGTGAGTTTCACCAAGATCATGGGAACATTATAGACAAGTACTTCTCCCTCAAAGATGAAATAAAAAAATGTTACAATTTGGAAAGTTGCAAAAGTATGTTGATAAGAATGGTTCAGGGCGGAGCTGAGATGATAGAGGCGGAGATGACCCTAGAAAGAAGAGAAATGGTAAATGTAGAGAGGACGCTTCAACAAGGAGAGATGACTCCTCAGATGACGATAATGATGATCCAAATATCCCACCTAAAGACGATGATGTTCCACTGAAGAGGCACAACATGATTTCATTTGGGGTAGGCATGATTTATGGTGGCCTTATAGGAGGGGGCTCTGAGGTCGCCGATCAAAAAGCTCATGTGGTCGAGGCTAAGGTGATAACTAAGGCCGAGGTTGTGAACTCAACCTCCATGGATTTTAAGCCCGAAAAAAGTAAGAAAGTGGATATGGAAACCCTCATAGTCAGCTTTTCAAGACTAGATTTCAAGGGAATCCTAGCTCCACACGATGACCCGCTCGTTATAACGACTAGAGTACATGGATATGAAGTAGTGAGAATATTAGTTGATGGAGGAAGTTATGCAAATGTTATGTTCCGACCATGCTTCAAAGTCTCAGGACATAGCAAGGCCAGGCTTGTCTCGTATCATCGTCCTCTAATAGGATTCAGTGGAGAAAAGGTTCACCTCTGGGGATGTATGAAATGGATGTTAGAATATGAGACAAATGGATGAGGAGGCTCACCAATAAAATTAACTTTTTTATGATGGACGAGAACATCTTCTCATCTATAACCTCATATTGGGATGAGGGGCCCTTAAAGAGTTTGAGGTCGTATCTTCGATGGTACACTAAATGATAAAATTCCCCACTACATATGGGGTAGGGGAAGTTCAAGGTGACTAAACGTTAGCACGGGAGTGATACTTTAACTTAGATGATGTGAGATAAGAAAATAAGAAATCAATAACCACATACATCATTGATACCCTAGATCCTAGAGAGGAGACGAAGCTCAAGAAAGGGGAAGCTGTGGAAGAGGTAGAATCCATCACCCTCAATGAGAACGCACCGAAAAAACCATCCAGGTAGAAAAATGCCTAAGGCCAAAGATTAAAGATGAGTTGATCAAGCTGTTGAAGAGAAGGGAGAGCATCTTTGCTTGGAGTCATGATGATATGCCAGGCATTGACCCGGAGATAATGTGCCATAAAATCAATTTTGAGGAAGGTGCTAAGGCGATAAAGTTGAGAAGAAATATTTACTCTCGCAAGAAATACGAGGTTATAAGAGATGAGGTTAAAAATATGGAAGAGGACGAGTTCATCAGGGAGGTCATCTACCCTGAATGGTTATTAAATACCAAGACCAATGGAAAGTGGAGAATGTGTGTGGACTTCACTGATTTGAACAAGTCTTGCCCCAAGGACTGTTTTCCTCTCCCTCATACTAATTAGATGGTAGATGCCACATCAAGGCGTGAATTGATATGCTTTATATATGCATACTCCAGCTACAATAAAAAAATTATGGACCCGACGGACGCAGAGAAAACGGCTTTTGTCATCCATAAGCGGGCGTATCGTTATAAGGTTATGCCCTTCGTCTAGAAAAATGTCGGGCTACCTATCAGTGGTTGGTGAACAAGATGTTTGAAGACCATATTGGAAATTCCATGGATGTATATGTAGATGATATGTTCACCAAGAGTCTGAGGGTCCACATTCACACGACCAACCTTGAAAAAACTTTCAACGCCATGGACAAGTGCAAGATAAAACTCAACCCAAAAAAATGCATCTTTGGCATCGGAGATGGAAAATTCTTGTGTTTTATAGTCAATCAGAGGGGTATAGAAGCCAACCCACAAAAGATAAAAGCTCTGTTAGAGATGAAGACCCCAAAGACCATCAAGGACGTTCAGAGGCTTACTAGACTAGTGGCTTCTCTAAACATGTTTGTATATAGAGCCACTGATAAGTGTCTTCCATTTTTTAAGATTATTAGAAAAGATTTTGAGTGGGATGAGGAATGCGAGAAAGCCTTTTTGGAGATGAAGTCGTACCTCGGCTCACCACTCTTACTATCTCGTCCTGTCCAAAGTGAGAAGATTTACCTTTATTTTTTCGTGACCGAGTCGACTATCAGCGCGACGATTATACGAGATGATGAGGGTATACAAAGACTCATGTATTTCAATAGCAACTCCCTCCAAGGGGCTGAGCAGAGTGTAATACCCTGTATTATTTATGACTTTTAAATTGGATTATATTATAAATTAAGGGATTAATTGGATTTTGTTATAAATTAATTCATTTGGGTTTAATCCGAATTGTGGAAATTAAAATGAATGATTTTGTATATTACTTAAATATATTTAAGTAATATATGATTATGATGTTATTGATATTTTTGTGAGTTATTAATTCAGAAATTTGAATTTTTAGTCGGGATGCGGTACGGGACGTGTCAGGACAAATTTGTTAGATTAAAAAGGAAACTTATTTTTATCAACCTTAAAGTCATTTCGAGTGCTTCGTTGCGTCTGGAAGGGTTGAAATAGTCAGAAAAGTCTATTTGGCTGTTGGCATTGAGTCTCGGGTCATTTGGAAATGAAAAGACAACCGAAAAGGCATTTTGGTCATTTTTACAAGGGGGGTAAATAGTAATTTCGAATTTTTGTCTTATTATAAATATTTGGAGATTAGTTGTACATAGATTCATTTTCTATTCTACACAAAATTGAGAGGTCACCTTTTTTAGAGAGAGTTAAAGGGTGCTTGGGGGAAGAGAAGATTGCTTGGAAAGGAGGAGAACCAAGGGCCAAAAGTCACCACCACCAACCACCACCGGAAGTTGACCGGAGAAGGGGAGAACCACTAGTGATACACAAACCCAAAGGATCATATCTTCATTAGAGGCAAGTTATTTGATAATTGCAATGTAGTTAGTATAATGTCCATGTTAGGATAGTTATTAAAAATGAGATTTTACATGTTTGGAAGATAAAGATAGAGTTGTAAATTGATTTCTGGAAAATGGAAATACATAGGAATCAAACTCATGTTATAAGTGGATAGTAATCCATGAAATAATCATCAATTTGTTGAAGAAATTATGAGAATCATTAGTTTGTTCTTGAAGATATCATGTATATAATTTTCTGGAAAAATAGGATAAATATATGCTTTTAATTAAAACTCTTGATGATTCTAGGATGTTTAGATCATTAGAAATCATTTACATATGTTGCTATATCATGTAGTAAGGATTATAAGGAATTTGGGTTGTTAATATGAAGGTTTGAATGATCAAAAGTTATGAAACCCATAGTATAAGAATGGCAGAATCTGGGTTGATATCTGGGCGATCGATCGATCGACCCCCTAACTTCGATCGATCGACCTCCCCAGAAATGATGATGTTGTTTCTTTTTAATTATTGATCTTATCCCGAATCTTTTGTAAATCCTTGGTTATTATTATTTGGATATAATGGACTTGGGGAAGATCAGTAAGACCTAGATAAGAACCGAATTAATGTGATTAGGATTTAATTGATGAGAATTATGATAATTAAATTGGAAGAAATTTCGGTTGCTCGATTCATGTGTTGGATTCTAATTTGTATGCATGAGGATTAAGGATAGGTACAATAAGGGAAATTTAATAAATCATCTGGGCAGCCTTAGGTTTACAAGAAGGTTTAATCCTAGGTGATAGAAGAGGTGTTTATAAGAAACTATCGGTTATAACCCTAATATTTAAAGGAGAGTTTAAATCGTAGTAATTCGGGAGATAAGATGATATGGACTAGTAGGATATTAGTGATCTCTTACTGAATAAATATATTGAGGGAAAACCTATTTAAACCTTGAGTAATTAGTGAGACTCTGGAATAATTAAGTTAAAGAAGTAAAGTCATAATATTTTAATACGTAGGATTTAAGAGATATAATGCTATCTATGGGAATTATCTTATGGTAGTGTGACTACCTTGTTGATATTATATCTATAGGTAGATGATAATGCCTATTCGATTAATTAATGATTTATATGCATGACATACCTAGTTTACTTGCTATTGACGGGAGGTTTGCGCGTGAGGGCAGTCATATCCTGATGAATCTGTGGGATTTTTAATTTGTCACTCGAGAACATAGGTCTATGAAAGACTTATCGGTGAGTTGATAAGTCCGCTGACTATGGGAACATAGGTGATTGGGGTGCGAAAAGTGTGCGCGTGTAAAGTGCACAGTCGTTGTTTTCGTTTCGTCAACTCAATACAAAAACCTAAGTTACTACTACACTTGCGAGGCAAGCACAGCGGTAAGTCGGGTATCGAAAATCCACAGAGACGAAATGCTAGAATTCAAGTGATTTAATACTCGGAAATAAAAGGGTAAAAGATGATTAGAAACTAAAAAGGAAAAGATGCATAAAAGGGAAATATTAGTCTAGGCGAGTGTATTAAAACTAGATTAACAAAGCGAGTAAAACTATAGGTTGCGTCGAATATCCCTCACCTGAGTTAATTTGTATAAAATGGTTACATGGGTCGACGAGTTATTACAAGTGCGTCTCGTTTCGACAGTTAATTAAATCAAGGGTTGTTACGCCCTAAATCATCATAAAAGCCTAATAAGATTTTGGCATCAACAAATATCCCAGAAATTACGCGCGAAAGGTCGTAAGCACGGGACATACATGATATGCCCTGTCAAATCTCCTAGGCGTAATAACTAGGACAACGCACCCAAAATAGACCCGTAAACTCCATCACCAAAGCAAAGCAATGCGTCAACCCGGGTGAGTTCAATTCAAACACAACCTAATTTAAGTTACCTAGAAAGCATGTTAAAAACGCGGTAAATGGAAAGCGGTAAATAAATGCGATAAATCTATACTAGAAAGCGTGTAAATCAAACCATGTAAATAAAGCAAGAAAACCTAAATTATAAAGCTTGTAAATTATACTACAACAATGGAAACAAAGGAAATACAACTTAAATTAAATGGAGAGGATGATGAATAGTCAACTTACACCACAAATAGGGTGTCAAACCAAGTATAAATGAAGAAGAACCATCCAAAACCACCCAAACCCTAACTACCACTCTCTACAATCTATTCTAACTAAGTATATCTGAATTAAAACCAAAAATGGGTTTATATAGTAAGTGGGAAAAAGTAAGGGAAAAAGGAAAGAAAGAGGAAAGAGCCCAAAATATCTGGCACTACCGGTCGACCGGTCGCAGGCGCGCGGTCGACCGGTCCCTTAAGCCAAAGCATACTGTCTCCTTCCCATGGCAAAAGCTGAAACCGCGATCGACTAGTCCCTTGTACGCGGTCGACCGGTACTCTGTTTTCAGGCTGCATTTGGTCCATGATGAGGGGGAAAAGGTCCATTACGGAAACGAGCCTAGCTTTTTCGTCCGAACTCCAAACGACGCACCGTTTGTGACCACGCGATGCTAACTCAATGAAATATGCATCCGTGGAATTTCCATGAGCTGGATAAGAAATGTGAATTGACAAAAATTCCCTAGAAGTTGCGTCCAGCGACGGAACTTCTCCGAAATGCAACGGATCCTCACTTTTAGCATTCCAATACCTACAAAAGCACAATTAACCCCTGCAAAGCGTGTATATATCCAAATCCAAGGTTGTCTGGTTAATGAGCATAATTATAGGCATTTAGGACCGTAAAAGTGCTAGAATGCATAAAGATAATGGGCGGAAATATACAATATTCGATACGAATCACACCCCCTAACTTAAACATTGCTAGTCCCTAGTGATGAAACAAACAAAATTAGTCCACAGAAGGAAATACAAAACGCATATATGCATCAAAATATAATTGCCACTTTCGTAGGGAACACGATTGCATTTAGCATATGCAATAAGCCGTTAAACCCCTAGGTTACCCTAGTGGACGAGTGTCGTCTCGTGGGGGTTTTCAGAGATGGTACCCACAAACGTCATATGGTTTCCTCAAAATATGCCCAAACCACCGTGCGACAAGCCCAATAAAAGCGAAAAGGATTTCATACACATTATTAGCACATTGAATGAATTCAAACAAAAGTCCAAATCATTAAAATTATAGAATGCACCTCATAGAATTGAAACCTTAAAATGTGGGAGGGGAGTGAGCACATGCAAAGTGTGATTTGGCAAAAACTTATATAAATCGGATAAACTTTAAAGCAAGCATATATTCAATCCTCACGGTCATTACACTCATCAAGCGAATTCACTCGAAACAGGGAGCTAATACACGGAACATGCGGGCTAAAGAGTAAATGTAAATGGAAACTAGGTCGTACACATGTCACAGATGAAGAACGCTATATATAAACTGAAAAACTGTAATCTCAATGAAAGGATACCACTCACTAAAAGAGGCGAAATGCATTTGCACAGATTATCACAACTATTATGACTTTTAAATTACATCAACCTAAGATCACATAGGACTTTAATAGGGTTATAGTGTAGGTATGGCTAAGGTACGAAACGAAGGAATATATGTACGGATTCAAAGTGTTCGGAATGAAAACTCGGGATAATGGGATAATGCGGGCAATATCAAAATTGGGAAACAAGTTCCAAAACGGCATTAGATATATCATCGGGGAGAGTAATCAAAGCTTATTGAACTATTTACAACATTTACAACTTTCTCTTTCTTTTTCTTTTCTTCTTTTTCATGTTTTCTTTTGTTTTCTTTTGCTTTTTGCTTTCTCTTTTTCTTCACTTTTTTCACTACTTTCTTTTCTTTACTTATCAAACTCTCATATGCCTAAATTGCAACCGACATCATAACAACAACATTCAATCCCAAGTAACATTCCAAACAAAGGTATGGAAAGTGTATGTATGGTATAAAACTCAAATGTAGAGTTGGTTATGGGAATGGGGTATGAAATGAAAGGCTATATTTAGTCTCAAAAGGGTTAACGAGGGTAAACATATAAGGGTGAGGTCAAGGCTAATATGGGTGATATAACAAAGAGGGCCTATGATCATTTCCAAAAATTTACGTAATTCTCGAATCAAAACAATATATGAAAATCATGATCAAGTAACACATTTCAAGTATGAACTCAATTAATGAACGGTCAAATGAAAGAATAGTGAGATTACCTACGAATTCAACGTTTTCAAAGAGGAAAGAATAGTATATACATTCACGAATGACGAAAGGTACAAAGCTTACTCGGTGTAAGTATATACAATGCAACAAAAAATTACCTAGTTATAAAAATCTTAAACCAAATCAATATAACAATAAATGTGCATGTGCTCATGGGATTAAAGTTTAATTCATGAAGTTATTCATCATATCAATAATTGAGACTAAAGTCTAATAACTTCTAAAATTGAGAACATGCATCATTGGGTTGTCTATTGGATCGGGCAATTATTGAAATTTATCATCGGAAACAAAGGCAAAATGCCCAAAAAAGGAGAAAAAATAAAGAAAATCTTTTTGAAAATTTTGAATTTTTCTAAGAAAAGCATACTAAGTAACTAACATGTGAACAAAAACATGGACTAAATTAAAGAAATGGATAGAATATCCCACACCCCCTAACTTAAAACTTGACATTGTCCTCAATGTAAATCAAGAACCAAGTTAAATAGAGGAAAAAAGTGATATTACCCAATATTGGAGCGATCCCCATAAGAACAAGTCCAAAGAATCTACAAAACAAGTTAGTACCGATCATAGAAAAAACAAATAATAAAAAGTTACTAATTATATTAGACTAAATTAAAAAGGAAGAAAAAAATAAAAAGAAAGAATAAATAAAAAAACTAACTATATACAACCTACAATTTAGACTTCACACTAACTGTACACTAGAAGTCTACATAGCTGAGGGTCCACCATAAGAACGATTTGACTTTGGAGGATAACCGGTGTACCCTCACATACAAGCATGCCCTCCGAAAAATATGGATTATGTTTGAACAACGGAAGGCATGTGTAAGGTGGAAGAAATGAACCATCGCCAATTAAAAGTTTTGGAGGGACGATGGAGGGTTTGGATTGAACGGGTGACCAAAACAAGTGGGGACCGAGAAAAGCCGAATATCCTCCCAATGATTTTGAAGTTGGAATGGGAGGCGGCGCACACAAAGGCAAAGATGCGATCGTGGAGGGAGATTCGAGCAAGTACTCCTCATCGGCGATAGGGTTTAAAACATTAAAGTTCGAAACCGAATCATCGGGTACTTGTTCCAGTGGGATAATAGAGAATGAAAATGGGGATGAAAGAAATTCAAACTCATGAGATGAATCATCATCGCATGAAGTTGGAATTTCAAAGGAAATAATATCATTTTCAACGAAATGTTCTTCTTTGGGGGCCAAAGAAGAAATCATTTCATTGCAAATAGATATTACGTCATTTTCATCCTCACTTTCAATATCTATTACGAGATGGGCAAAGTCTAGAATGGCTTGTTCCAAAGTAGGTACAAGTACCTCATTTGGTTCAAAACATTCCTCGACTTCAAAAGTCTCGGAAGCAAAATCGTCGTCGGACTCAAATAATAAATCCAACTCATGTTCCCACGAACGATTTTCTTCCCGATAACGATTTTTAATTTTCTCATTCTCATACATACGCAAACCCTCACCGAATGTCATGGGTCGAGGTGCGGATGCATGAAAGTGGGAACTTTGAAAATTACTATCGGACTTAAACGAAAACTCATTATTATAGGAATTTTGAAAACTATTCGAATTCGTTTCAAGATTCCTATTATAAGGAGGTAAAGGCCCAAAATCATTATCATCATCATCAAAATTCCAATAACCTAAATTTTGACTTTCATTATACTCGCCCAAAGTAATATGTTAATTTACAAATTTTTGGGATTCTAAGTATTCACCGAAAGTCATAGGTTTGCGGGAACTTTGAGAATTATAACAATGATTACCGAAAGAATTGGAATAAGACATGCTTACCCCAAAAATGGCTCGAAGTGGCGGATTCCACAAAGTAAGTGCGCGCGGGAAAAATTCGAGTGTTTCTAAGTGCTCAAATGTGGAAGTCCTGCAAAATATTAGCAAATAATACAAATAGAAAGAAAATACTATGAAATAATAAATCAAATAAAGTCTAAAACAAACTCGTCCCCGGCAAACGGCGCCATTTTGATTGGGTGCGAAAAGTGTGCGCGTGTAAAGTGCACAGTCATTGTTTTCGTTTCGCCAACTCAATACAAAAACCTAAGTTACTACTACACTTGCGAGGCAAGCACAGCGGTAAGTCGGGTATCGAAAATCTACAGAGACGAGATGCTAGAATTCAAGTGATTTAATACTCCGAAATAAAAGTGTAAAAGATGATTAGAAACTAAAAAGGAAAAGATGCATAAAAGGGAAAGATTAGTCTAGTCGAGTGTATTAAAACTAGATTAACAAAGCGAGTAAAACTATAGGTTGCGTCGAATATCCCTCACCCGAGTTAATTTGTATAATATGGTTACATGGGTCGACGAGTTATTACAAGTGCGTCTCGTTTCGACAGTTAATTAAATCAAGGGTTTTTACGCCCTAAGTCATTATAAAAGCCTAATAAGATTTTGGCGTCAACAAATATCCCGAAAATTACGCGCGAAAGGTCATAAGCACGGGATATACATGATATGCCCCGTCAAATCTCCTAGGCGTAATAACTAGGACAACGCACCCGAAATAGACCCGTAAATTCCATCACCAAAGCAAAGCAATGCGTCAACTTGGGTGAGTTCAATTCAAACACAACCTAATTTAAGTTACCTAGAAAGCATGTTAAAAACGCGGTAAATGGAAAGCGGTAAATAAACGTGATAAATCTATACTAGAAAGCGTGTAAATCAAAGCATGTAAATAAAGCAAGAAAACCTAAATTAGAAAGCTTGTAAATTATACTACAACAATGGAAACAAAGGAAATACAACTTAAATTAAATGGAGAGGATGATGAATAGTCAACTTACACCACAAATGGGGTGTCAAACCAAGTATAAATGAAGAAGAACCATCCAAAACCACCCAGACCCTAACTACCACTCTCTACAATCTATTCTAACTAAGTATATCTGAATTAAAACCAAAAATGGGTTTATATAGTAAGTGGGAAAAAGTAAGGGAAAAAGGAAAGAAAGAGGAAAGAGCCCAAAATATCTGGCACTACCGGTCGACCGGTCGCAGGGGCGCGGTCGACCGGTCCCTTAAGCCAAAGCATACTGTCTCCTTCCCACGGCAAAAGCTGAAACCGCGATCGACTAGTCCCTTGTACGCGGTCGACCGGTACTCTGTTTTCAGGCTGCATTTGGTCCATGATGAGGGGGAAAAGGTCCATTACGGAAACGAGCCTAGCTTCTTCGTCCGAACTCCAAACGACGCACCGTTTGCTGCCACGCGATGCTAACTCAATGAACTACGCATCCGTGGAATTTCTATGAGCCGGATAAGAAATGTGAATTGACAAAAATGCCCTTGAAGTAGCGTCCAGCGACGGAACTTCTCCGAAATGCAACGGATCCTCACTTTTAGCGTTCCAATACCTACAAAAGCACAATTAACCCCTGCAAAGCATGTATATATCCAAATCCAAGGTTGTCTGGTTAATGAGTATAATTATAGACATTTAGGACCGTAAAAGTGATAGAATGCATAAAGATAATGGGCGGAAATATGCAATATTCGATACGAATCAGTAGGTATGTGCATGACCTGTGGGTAAGAGAACTATGTTCACCTCCAATTTTTGTGTTGATATTTGTAGTTCGAGGAACCCTTACCGAACCTTTAGTCCCCTATTCGGCGACCGACGATACTTGGACGTTATAGCAGAGTAATGCATGCACCGCAACTGTGTCTCGGGGTGCCGTATTATACATGTATATATATAGTGAATTAAATGAATGTATGTATAGTGGTTAGATCAATATACTGTGTGATAATTGTAGATGACAGTGAATAGAGAAAAAGAATTGAATTAAGTTAATGAATATTTATTCTTATGGATTTGGAAACCTTAATTCATATTAATGAGAAACGTATATGAATGATTATACTATGTGTGGTATGGGACATACGGGGTTATTATATGGGATAAAATCATATTATGGAACTGTTTAGGAGGAACCATTAACTGGGAGGTTAATAGGAAACGTTAAGTGTGCACTCTAGATGAGAGGTGAGAATATCAAGTGAGAGTCTGGATACTAACATGTAGATAATAAATGCTTTATTGCACTTGTTAAATACTTGCTGTTTTCAAAATTATTTTTCCATCAGGGTCTGACCCCTTTCCTTGCATATTCTCTTTTCTATTGTACCTTTTATATCAGGTGTCCAGTAGCAGGGATGCTAACCTTAGGGGATTATGACGAGCTATGGAGCTATGGAGTATTGCTTAGATGCCTATCTTCATTTGATTCTTAATGTTCTTTTATTTAAGGCATGTTGCCCAAAGGAATTCAGTTATTTCCTTTCTATCTGAGTCAAATAGTCTTGTACTCGTGTCATTCTAATACTTTTGTTATTGTTGGGATTACTGTATTGGATTATTATTTGGGAATGTTTATTCCAATTGCATTTAAATCCTTTTGAGTTATCTGTTTAGTTATTATTGTGGTAGAATAAAATGTGTAGTGTTATTCGAAAACTAAAAATGAATTTTGTTGAATTAAAATTTGGAAAGTTTTTAACATCAGCTTAATTGGGTATTGGGTGATTTGTAAATGTTTTCGACAGTGATGCTGAGAATGAGCCAACTGTATATTCTGTTTTAATTTGGTATGGGACTGGCCACCCGGTATTTAATTAGGCGGGGTATTACACAGAGGTATCATAGGATGGAAAAACTGGCCCATGCCCTCTTCCACACTTCAAAAAAGATGAAGCCTTATTTTCCAAGATCATACAATGGTTGTCTTGACGGACTCTCCCCTTAGGCAAGTCATCCATAAACCTGAGAAATCAGGTAGATTAATGACCCGGGTCATCAAGCTAGGAGTCTATGATATTGTTTATCAGCCGAGGGTTGCAATCAAGGGACAGGCCTTAGCAGACTTTGTGCCAGAGTTCACCTGGGAAGATGCTGATGGTGAAAAAAATGAGTACCTTGAAAGGTCAGCCAAAACTGGTACCAAACTAGTAGAGGACGAGATAAGAGTGGCGAGACATTTAACTGTCAAGACAGACAAGTTCTTCCTCGGAAACAGAGTCATTGAAGATGGGCCATTTTCAAAGGGGGCGGTATGCAACTTGTTTAGTTGATGGTTCATCCTTTGAAAACGGGAGTGGAGCAGGTCTAATTGTTTTGGCCCCAGACGGAACAAATATAGAGTATACGTTGAGGTTCAGTTTTAAGGCTTTTAACAATAAGTCAGAATATGAGGCCCTCATAGCCGGAATCTCCCTCGCCAGAGCTTTCAACATCGGCCAACTTCTAGTCCATAGTGACTCTCAGCTCGTGGTTAACCAGGTCTTAGGGATTTATGAATCCAAAGACGACTGAATGGAAAGATACCTAGCAAAGGTGAAAATAATGATGAAAGAATTTTGTGAGGTCAAAGTCAAAAGGTTACCTCGACTAGATAATAACTGAGCCAATGCCCTAACAAGGTTAGCCTCACCAACGCGGACAAAGATTAAGAGAATGGTGCTAATAAAAATACTTTCTCTATCGATGATAGAGGTGGACGAAATGAAGGAAAAATATTGCTTCAATTTGAACATAGGACCATCCTGGATGGACCCCCTTATTTAGTATATCAAGGAAGGAAACTTGCCGAAGTCTAAGGCCGAAAGAAGGAAGTTGAGATACAAAGCCACTAAATTCTCTATCCTAGGGTACGTGTTGTACAAGAAGGGATTTCTTTTGCCTCTACTAAGATGCGTCCACCCAACCGAGGTAGATTACATTCTGAAGTATGTCCATGAAGGATCTTTCCCAAGCCATATCGGGGGTAGATCATTGGTGAAGCGGATCATCACTCAAGGATATTTGTGGCCGACCGTGGCCAAGGATTCGACCGAGTACATCAAGAAATGCGATAAATCCCAGCGGTTTGCCACTATTCCTCCCCAACCACATTTACCTCTGACATCTATCACCTCACCGTGGCCATTTGCAGTATGGGGGATTAATTTGATTGGACCTCGACCAAGGGCCTTGGGTAACTACAGATATTTAATTGTGGCGATAAATAACTTTTCAAAATGGTTAGAGGCCGAGGCTATGATCAAGATCACAAAAAATAAGACCTTTCAGTTAATATGGAAGAACATTATTTGCAGGTACGACTTGCATAACACACTCGTCTCAGAAAATAGTACCCAGTTCAAAAAAAAATCCCTTGAAAAATATTGTACAAGGGTCGGCATCAAACAGTTCTTCTCATTGACTGGCCGACCTCGAGGTAGTGGTCTGAGGTCACCAATATAACTATTCTTGATGGAATCAAGAAAAGGTTGGAAGAGGCTAAGGGGAAATGGACTAAAGAGGTACAAGTACTATGGGCCAACAAGACGACAACCAAGACGCCGATAAGGGAAACCCCCTTTATGTAAGCATATGGCTTAGAGGTAGTAGTCCCTACAAAGATTAGTCTGCCTACATATAAAGTTCAGACGTATGACGCTGAGAGACATATGAAAGAGATAAGACTTGACCTAGACCAGATTGAAGAAAGAAGAGAGGATGTTGAGATCAAAGTGGCATCCTATCAACAGAGGATGACCAAGTTTTATAATAATAGGATAAAGTCGAGGTTGAAGTAGTGCGAGACCTTATTTTGAAGAAGACTTGGCAAAATCCTAACAAGCTTCATGCCAACTGGCATGGTCCTTACAGGGTTACTGATGAGGTATTCCCGGGCACCTATCGGCTGGAGAACCTAGAGGGGTTACCATTCTCCAATCCTTAGAACGCCGACCATATAAAAAGGTACTACCAATAGATGATATATAGGAGCTTTTTCATTATGAATCATTGTAAAATTTCTTATTATGATTGAGGAAAGTGAAAATGGTTTGTTACCTCATATCTTATATAATTTATTTTGGATGACTCGTTTCAAGTACCCTAAAAAGCTATAAAATATCACTCATGGTAAGATAGCAACAAACTCAACCTTGGTGAAAGGATAACCTGGAAAAGGGGCGGATCCCATCCATGGACTTTTAATAACACCAAGAAGGGCTAGTTTAATTATAAAACATCATTAGTTTGGTGATCTCAGACCTTAAACACCATTAATTTGGTGAATGAGAGATTAAACATCATTAGTTTAGTGATCTCAGATGTTAAACATCATTAAGTTGGTGAATAATTGGTGAAAATAAATACCTCTCTCGACCGAGACAACAGTACATGGACAAGACAATGATCAACCATGCACTCTCAAAATGACGAGAGGGGGCATGTCATAACACCATAATTTGGAGAGTCCAAATTAAAAATCACTTGAGTGTGGTTCATTACCTAAACACGATTAATTTGGTTAATGAGAGATAAAACATCATTAGTTTGATGATCTGAGACCTCAAACATCATTAAATTGGTGAATATTTGGTGAAAAATAAATACGTCTCTGCATTGAGACGACAATGCATGGACGAGACGATGCTCAACCATGCACTCTCAAAATGACGAGAGGGGGCATGGCATAACACCATAATTTGGTGAGTCCAAATTGAAAATCACTTGGGTGTGGTTCATTACCTAAACATCATTAATTTGGTGAATGAGAGATAAAACATCATTAGTTTGGTGATCTCAAACCTTAAACATCATTTATTTGGTGAATATTTGGTCAAAAAAAATACATCACTCGGTAGAGATGCCAGCACATGGATGAGACAATGCTCAACCATGCACTCTTAAAATGACGAGAGGGGGCATGGCGTAACAGTATAATTTGGTGAGTCCAAATTAAAATTCATTTTGGTGTGGTTCATTACTTTAACATCATTAATTTGGTGAATGAGAGATAAAACATCATTAGTTTGGTGATCTCAGACCTTAAACATCATTTATTTGGTGAATATCTGGTGAAAATTAAATACCTCTCTCGATCGAGATGACAGTGCATAAACGAGACGATGCTTAACCGATGAGAGGGGGTATTGCATGACACCATAATTTGGTGAGTCTGAATTATGAAATTTTTTGTTAACATTACTACCACAACACAACATGTACTATAAGAAGAAAGCAAATATTAAAACAAGCAAATATTAAAGAAAGAAAATATTCAAACAAGAAAATATTCAAGTAAGTAAACATTCAAGTAAGCAGGTATTTGTATTTCAAGAACTAATCAAAAGAAAAGAAGAAGAAAAGTGTTCACGTGTTACATCAGGAAAAGGGAAGTAGGCCACTAACGACCGCCCTAACAAAAAAAAATGTAATGCTACATTCATAATTTAAATGTAGTGTCAGCATCTCCGATGGTCGACCCGTCAACAGCTGAAGCCTTGACCGCATCACCAACCTCCATCCTCTCAGCATCGGTATCCAAATCAGCCATGTCATCATGAGCCTTATGAGTGTCAAGGTCTACCTCGACCGCTCCACCTGGTATCTTCACATCGCTAAGGACAGTCTCAAGGAGACGGGCGCTGAAGTCCAAACACACGAAGTCTCGAGAGGTTAGGATCCCAGTTTTTACCTGCCTCAAAGCAGCCCATCGACAAGCATTTTTTAAGCCCCTCTTTAGGTACTCGAAGGCATGATCATTGTAGTCCTCTGACTCATTTTATTCATTAATATCAGGATGAACGACGATGTCAATCTTGTCCTTCTGGTCGTCACAGAGCTTTTTCAAAGCTTTAGCATGCTCTGCCTTGAGGTTGGCAACCTCATTGTGAGATAGCTTGAGGGCCTTTGGGAATCCTCAAGCTCCTTTTTAAGATTCCATTCAGTCGTCTCGACTTCTCTCCCCTTTTTTATCAAGGGGATCTTCTTGTTAGTCCAGTCCCCCATCCGATAGAGGGAAATAACACCCTGGAACCAGAGAAGAGTTAATCAGTATATGAAGAAAAGTACGAGAGAACACTTGGTAATTTCTAACTGAATTTTAGAAAATACACATGAACGCCCCTCTGGATGGAAAACTCAGTGATAAGTGAGAAGTGAGATGTCCGTGTCTTGTAGAAAATGTTTTTCAGCCTCGGATATCAAAGAGCCGACACCATCTCATGCTTTCCTAGGATTACTGATGATGCTCTCATCATCTAATTTTAGCTAGGACAGATTAGATGCAAGAGCCTCGTCCGTGGAATTAGAATGTCCAGATCAGATCAACTCTGCTTTAACTGACGAGAGGAAATTATCTCTTCCTCTCGGCTCTTCCAATTCTTCGTGGCCTCAGTAGTTTGGCCAGGACCGCCCGCAGAAGTCCTAACGACAGCAGCAGTAGAGGGGTTGGTTCCCTTGCCATGTTTTCTAACTAGCTTTCTTAAATTTTTTGCCACCATCTCGCAAAGATAATATAACATGTTGTCTAGACGATCTATAAAAAAGAAGACGAGGTTAGCATTACAAATTGAAAAAATACGAGACATCAGTTAAACAAAAGAGGCCACTCACGTAGCTCGTTTAAAGGGTCAACCCCTAAACCTGTCTGTGATAGGTAGTAAGGGGTCATCAACTGCTCGAATTTCATGAGTCGACCTTGGTCCCCGTGACTCTTAAGCTTGTCAACTTTCTAAGCAACATCCAAGATCAAGCTCGAATCAAGCTTGGCCGACATAAAAACTTTGGCCCACCTCTGAGGAACCCTGGGCTCAGAAGTACCATAAGATTTTATTTGTCCAAATTCGCAAGATCCCAAGATAAAAAAATACTGGGGTTTCCACTCATGATTGGAAGTCTGGGTAATCAACAAGACCTTTTTGGACGATTTTTTGGCTATGAGATGATAGTATCAAGGCTGAGTTTTGGAGGACGATAGGGTATAACAAGCCATCAAAATGCTAACTAGAAGGTTGGTTTGATGGACTATCTTCCAAAGAGAGACAAAGCCAAGGATAACCTTCCAAGCGTTGGGAGAAAGATGGTATGGGGAAAATCCTAGGTGGGCTATAATTGTGCATACAATTGGGTGGATAGGTAGTCGAAAGATGACTTTGAACATCTGCTCATAAACATACAACTCACCCTCTCGGCCTTCATAGGCTCTCTCGTCCGTAGAGTGTTTCCTCATAGAGTTAGATGGCCCCATGCCATGTAAATTTTTCAAGTCAACAAATTGACCTCGGTTACAAACTCTCATATGACTCAGCTATGGATAAATCTAGAACGCTCTCTTTGTTATCATTGTTAGACTCTTTAAACTGGGGTTGGTTGAGATCACCACTTGGAAAATGTTGCATAAACTCATCCCTCATTACGGTCGATAGAGGAATGGTGTCAAGTGGAGGAAGGATGGAATCATTACGCTTATTAACTTCAATGGAGTAGTCAGACCGATTTGATGACTCGACCCTCTGGGAAGACGAGGCACGGGAGGAAACCTCATCAGCCTCAGGCCCTTCATCATGGTATGAGGATTGGGGCCATAAACTCGCTAGAAGAGTCAGCACTATCAAATGGTTTAAAGATGGAAATATCCTCGTCTTTAGAAGAAATCGACAAAGGAATAAGATCACTTAGTTCGGCAGGTGTAGGAGGGATGACTAATAACGTGGGTGTAAATTTAGGTTGGAGTGGAAATTCCTCGGCCTTCCTCCTCCCGGCTTCCTCAAGATCAATCCTCCTAATTTCCTAAAAACACCTCTCCCTAAGGCTTGGAAACTCTTCAAAAAGTTCGTATAAATGCTTTAACATGAACGAG
Source organism: Sambucus nigra (assembly GCA_949130495.1). Taxonomy (NCBI): domain Eukaryota; kingdom Viridiplantae; phylum Streptophyta; class Magnoliopsida; order Dipsacales; family Adoxaceae; genus Sambucus; species Sambucus nigra. Next base: position 313,481,137 of record OX422215.1, on the reverse strand, counting down.
ACGAGGTTACACTTAACTAAATTGCGAAGGAGGATAAACAAATAAAATGGCTGACTTTTGTTGACCAGAAGATGAAAGGGAGGAATCTCAACCGTTCTTGATGAAGAACAGTCAAGAAACTCACCAGAGAAGGTGATCGGAGAGCACCTGCAAAGCCTAAAAATGGTGGTTTGACACCTGAATCCACCAATAACCACCCCTACCACTGTAAACTAGACGACCTAAACAAGAAAGATAACATTACAAACCTTAGGAGCTACCTTAGTGCCTCATAGGAAAGCTAAGCAGTCGCCGAAAAAATCAAATACAAAGAAATCCTAACAGAAAATGGAAAGTGAAGTTAATAAAAGAAGGATACCTGGGAGAAGATGAACCTTGGGAAGAAAAAAGAACTTGAGCGAGGTATAGAAGGCAAGGTAATTAGGAACTGGTGAGATTTGGCTATGGAGGTTCGAGAAGTTGCATGTGGGTGTATGTTTGGAAATGAGAAGAAAGAAGAAGACAAAACTTGATTTGGTGGTTTGAATACATCCTAATGATTAGGTACGATTCCCTATATGCATCATCAACTAGGGCACAAGGCCCGAAGTGCCCAGCCGTCAGCACAGGCTTAGAAGAGACGCTACCCAATCAAAACTAATACACATGTCACTCACCTATACCCTTTAAAGAACCCAAATAGATCGTATCCCCTAGTCACCTCTTCACACAGATGGCTGAGGGCTAGGGTTGATTGATATACCCAAGTATGACATCGTCTATTTATGAGGCCAACTGACACTAGACAACCGACCTTCTCAGAAGGCGTTAGTAAGATGTTTCCAAGACTTGCCCGGTTATAGGGTCGACCATATATGCATATGTACAACCTCCACCACTTCATAGGTTGATACATCAGCTGAAAGTCCCAGGCGTTAGGAGCAGCACTCGTCCTCTCGTATAGCCGATATTGGGGGATGACCAACCATACAACCTCAGCCAAAGTCACTCAGCAAAGGACACGCTTACTAATTTCCTACATTGGGGCATCCGCTATGTTGGAAACATCGTATCCAACCAAGCCTATGCTCTACAATATCACAACTATTATACGAGCAATATAAGGCTCCAACATGAAGGGTCTCACACGAGGAAAACTGTTGCAATAAAAGCATCCCCTCACCTGAGGGAATATTACCTAATCATTGTATCCATGCACTAGGGATAGGTGTCTCCTCCTAATTGGGAGCATCCTCATGTCCATGTTGATTGCATGCTTAGGGGGTACACTACACCACCTAAGCCCTATATATGCACTTCATCTTCTCCATGAGAAGGGATCGAATATTAAAAACCCTAGTAGAACTCTGTCAAACTGATTATAAGAGTGAGAAAAGCTTGAGTGATTATATCCATGTCCATTAGTTCCCTTATTTAGTAGATCACATACACACACACACTCACACAGTGAAGTAGGCCTGATTGGCTGAACCACTTAAATTATTGTCTCATCTTCTCTTTGCCTCATCCCATTCTCTTGCTGCTTCATTGCTGTTCCTTTTTTCCATTAATATATATGTTTTCACTCATTATCACATTGACCCGGTGGTGCTATTTCCAGCATCATCATCCTTAATTCAAGATAACATCTTTTTGATTAAATTTCAGATTTTTCCATTCAAGAACAATATATATCCTTTTCATTCATAGGTTTATCTAGCAAGAACTCACTTTTCATATGGGAGTTATTCTTACAAGATTATAAGCAATTATCATCAATTTCACTTTTCTCAACACCTATTTACATGTTAATCCGACCTTAAAATTTGTTTCAAGTCTACCAAATTTTGATATGAACATAAAACAAAATAAAAACACTAAGTAAGTTTAGTCACTTGCCTTATATGTAAATTCCGGATTTAATATTACTAGAGATTAAAATAATATATGATTTTGAATATATTACTTAGTGATATATAAGTAATATATGAATAAGATGTTATTTATTTTGTCGTGAGTTAGTAATACGACAATAGTGGAAATTAAGTCGGGACGCGGTTATGGGACATGTTAGGACTAATTTAAATGAATAAAAAGAAAGATTATTTCAAATCAACCTTATGGTCGTTTCGAGTGTGCCATTGCGTACGGAATGGTCGAAATAGTTAGAAAAGTCTACCCGTGAGTTTGATTTGGGTCTCGGGTCAATTAGAAGATAAAAGGACATCCTCGAAGGACACTTTAGTCATTTTGCTTGGGAGATGAATAGTATACACGTTTTTGTCTTTTAGATAGCCTTGGAGATTTATTATATTAAGTGTGTTGAGACTCTACGTAGTATTCATTTCATCCAAAAATAAGTGAGGAATTTTGAGAGAAAAAGAAAAGTCTTAAAGAGAAAATGAAGGTTAACATGATGACAGGAAGAGTTTCATGGAAATGATGAGTCACCTAGGGCAAAACCAAGGGGACAACCACCATGTCTACACCTTGAACCACCATTGGAGAGTAGCCGTAAAGTCTCCGGAAAAAGGGAAGAGATTCTAACATTATCTTCACCAACGGTTCAGACCAATTTATAAAGGAAGTGGTTATTGCTTTACTTTTCAGTGCTTGTGAGATCCATGATAGAATAGGATTTATTTTATTTATCAACTTCACCCATAAACTTTACCTCTTGTAACAGAATCTGCACTTCTCGGACTTAACGTATATTTAATAATCCTCTAATATCTGCAAAACCATATGTTGGTGCTTTCTGTGGTCGCCCTCAGTCCGAGAATATACTAGAATGTCATCTATGAACATTGTCATGAAATGGTCTAAAAAGTCCATGAACAAACTATTTATGAGATCCGTGAAAATGACTGGAGCATTGGTTAACCCAAAAGACGTAACCCTGAATTTATATGGGCCAAACCACGTTAGGAAGAGGTCTTAGGGACATCCGTCTCCCTAATACGTAACTATTAATACCCCGATCTCAAGTCTATCTTTGAGAAGTATGGTGCTCCTCTCAACTGGTCAAACAAGTAATCGATTCGAGGCAACAAATATTTATTCTTAATCGTGACATTGTTCAACTCTTGGTAATAAGTACAAAGCCGAAGTGAACCATCCTTGTTATATACAAATCACACAGACGCACCCTATGACTATGTACTCCACCGGATAAAATCCTGTCTTAAGAGCTACTGAATTTGATTTCTCAATTCTCGTATCTCTAACGGGGCCATACGATACGGTCTTCGTGCAATCGGCCTCATCCTATGCGCTAAATCAATTACGAACTCAATAATCTGGTTGGGCGGCACCCGAGTATCTCCAAGAAAACATCTGCGAATTCCTTTACAATCGGAATCGAACCAAAGAGATAACCTCCTCCTGTAAGGTGTCCTCCATAATGTTGTACATGTGTGTGCTTAACCCTCCTTCAGGAAGAGGCATCTCTGCAAGAAGCATTTCCTATCCTTGGATTGAAAATATAATGGTCCTCCCAAAGTAATTCACCATGGTCTTATAACCTGCCAACCAATCCATACCCAAGGTTACATCTTACCCCACCATGTCCAAAATAAGAAATACACCCGCTAAATATAATCTCTCGGCATTTATATCTACTCCCCTACAAATCGAGCGTATAAAGGCTCCGCTACCCAGTGAGTCGACACGTTTAATGATATTGTAAGTTGTCTCTAATAAACTAACTCCATGTGCAAATTGGGTAGCTATGAACTAGCGTGAGGCTCTGGTATCAAAGAAAACCTTATCCATATATATTCCTATGAATAGGAAACATACCCTTAACTTCTGGAGGTGCCTGCTGTGCATGTGGTATGACTTAATTTTGAACGTTATAAATGCGTCTGTACTGTAGCCGCACCTGCTGCTATGGGGATGGTGGAGATGGCGCTGAAGGTGGTGACTGTGCCTGCTACCCCTACTGGTCACCCTGTTGTGGTCCTCTTCCTAGCTACGAGTAGTCTCTCTTTCGATGGCCCATCTATTCACAAGTGAAACAATGGCGAGTGGAGTCCCCTTACCTCTAGCCCTGGTGGCCCTGTCGAGGCTATTCTGATCGTTGGCCTTGTTGGCCCTGATCGTATTGGCCACCCCCGATGTTCTTTTGTCCTTGGCAGCCTTGGGGAACATATTACTGCTTCTTCTGATTCTGATGCTGAGGACAATACTAGCCCGTCTGAACCCATTACCATCAAGTCAAAAACCTCTCAATCGAAACCGCTTATCCGGATCCCTCTGTCTGGAATGTCGTTCATGTTATCTGCCCATGTGCTACTGCGATGCCCCACTAACACCATTTCCACCTGCTCTCCATGCTTGACTAGTTTCCCCCGCTTTCTTGCTTCCATTCAGATGGAAATGATGGTCCTGAAAGTGAAGTAGTGTCGTGATGATGACCTTAGTGTATGTCTTAAATTTCAGGTTACCAAGTAAATTCTTCATCATCCTCCAAGTAAGTCCATCCATGAACTTCAGCATCTTCTTCTCCTTAGTGTTCACCTCTTCGGGCACAAAGTTTTCTAGATAGGTAAACTCTTCCTCGTATTCGACCACTAACCTCTCTCCCTGACTAACATCGAGAAATATCCACCATATATCTGTCTAGATCATCGACATAAAATACTTGCAGTCAAAACCGCACCCATAACTCCGGTATAGTCATAACGTCCCTCTCCTCTGCTGTGGTAATTAACTCACACCACTGCAGTGTCGTGCCTACTAGCTGAAAGTTATCTAGCATCTATCTATGTGTATAGCTACACTCTACTAGGAGAAGATAGCGTGTGATATTTTCTTCTACTGGCTGGCAACTACCATATCTGAAATGCCCTGTCGCTAGACACCTAAAAGTTTTTGAAAATATTTTATGCGGGTCAGAGCCCAAAAACGTTTAAAAATATTTAGCAAATGAATAAAAATGTAGTAATGAAGATATAAAGTAAATTTCCATATTTAAATTGGTAGCGCACTATCATGGGACGACCATCATCATTCATCTATTATGCGCACTTAACGTATATTTTTTACCCCTCCTAGTTACGCTACTCCATCTAGTTGAACTCATCAATAACACACTATCATGTCCCAAGTATATTATTTATTTGAGATTTCTTAAAATGCTTATTCGTTTTCTTAATTAATTCTTAGTTACATTATCACAAATTTGTTCTAATAACCTTACTTTAGTTATTAATTAACATTCACACTTAACATCTTATGTCAATAAATAATTATCTTAAACTTTAGCACGCTATCAAGATCCAGGAGTATCTATCTCAACCAGGTAAGTGGGTCGAAATCCCACCACTGAAGCTAAAAATAAAAAAAAAAACAAATTGGGGGTGATCATGGTCTTATGTCCATGGGTCATAACCATACCACATTATTCCACGGGACTCCAAAATCACATAGGGTGGTCGTGCAAAGACCTATGACTTAGGGGAATGATACTACCTCTGCTGGGATTCCCTAGAGGGACCTCCCACGACGCGCAACCTCCACCAGTAACATATCCACTAGGATGGGTATGTTTCATAATAATACCATACAAAGGTATTACTATTCATATATCTACTGTCCCCATATCCGAATTGACTCTTAAAAATTTAATTAAATGCTAATTACATTAATAACATACTTAACATTCTTTGTTCACCCGAGCCTTCCCCACGAGCCTCTATCTAAACTTCACCCGATTATTCATCCCTATTTCCTTATTTTATTACTAGATTGTTAAACATTCCAAACACCCAATTTACCACGGGATTATCGCTAATCATTTCTCGATAATTACTAATATATTAAATTCATATTTCAGTAGCCCTAACATCCTTATGAATACCCTTAACCAACTCAGAATCGTTCCAATAATAAAAACCATTTAAAATAGCAAGAATGGTTGACACAGGGGTTTCAAACTGATTCGGCTAAGGGGTGAACGGGTTTGCCCCTGCCGTTGTACCCAAAACGACACAATTTCCTATTTTACGAATTTTTGCATATAACTTTAATCCAAAACAACTCAAATCTTCATCACCATGCATATAAACATTAACCTATCAATTACTAACATAAGGATAAATGTTTAATTGTTCAAATTCATCAAAATCATTCCTAATGAATGGATTTAATCAACACTTTTCCTAGAATTAATCTACCCCTTAATTCTAATGCAATTCCTAAATCCATTTTTCAAGATCACATCTTTTTGATTAAATTTCAAAACTTCCCATTTCAGAACAATATATATCTTTTTCATTCGTAGGTTTCTCTAGCAAGAACCTACTTTTCATATGGGAGTTATTCTAATAGGATCATAAGGAATCATCATCAATTTTACTTTTTCAAAACCTATTTACATGCTAATCCCTCCCCAAAATTTGTTATAAGTATACCAATTTTTTATGTGAACATAAAACTAAACAAAAACTTTAATCTTGTTTAGTCACTTGCCTTAGATGTAGAAGGAATTATGATTTTCTTCTTGTAGGGTTGAATCTAGCCAAGAACTCCTAACGATTTGTCCCTAATTAAGCCTTCCCTTGAATTACTCATGTTTTTCTTCCTCTTTTATTACCACTTAGCTCCTAGATGTTTATAATATGTAAAGTGGCTGCCACCTAACTTCTAACCTCTTATTTAAAGCCCCAATACCTAAATTAGATTAGCTACATAGTGCAAAATTACTCGTATTCCCCTATGTGGGTCACGACTAGTTTAAAAAGCCCCCGGTATCCAATCTCTACCCCCGAGTACTTAACTTTAACTATTTCATCCTATTTTGGATCAACCGTGCAATCGAAATCATCATCCGAGTCACCAAACATAAATATCCTATCTCAGTCCCAAAATAACCCACTCGTATGTCCCGATTAAGATACCGTCAATTCTTGTCGTTTCTATCCACTTATGATGTACTAACAATTGACCAAATTTTATTTACTTAATCACACTTAGTAAAATTATTTCCACATAAATATTAATTCTATTCTTCATAATTAATATTTATTGAACATGAAATATTTCTTATTTTAATTAAATTATGAGGAGACAAGTAATTTAAAATGATAAAATCAATTATTTAAAAATATGGGGTGTTACATAAAGGAGATGAGCAAAGAAGAGGGGAGGTAGCTTCAAGTTGCCTTTTGTGAGTTCTTTAAAGAGTGTTTAATTTTGAAAAAGGCTAACTTGAAATTAGAGTCTAGATTGAAATAAAGTGCCATATAGAAAATAGTGATAAATTGATCGAGGATTCAAAGGCACGTGAAAGAACTCTTAAGGAGAAGGTCACATACGTTGAGGGGGAGAGAGATAACCTTCTAGGAATGATTAAAAATATGAAGAAGGTCCCTTAAAACTTAATGAGTTTAAATTCTTTCTTAAGTGTAAAATTTTAAAGTTAGAAGATGACTTAAACGACTCAAGTTATGCCAAGATTGATTTGGAATCTTGATCTGAGAAGTTGAATTAAATATAAGGAACGGTCCAAATCAATAATGGCAGGATATGTCAATGATATATTGATGCAAATGCTTTTACTCTTAAAGACAAGACCAAGAATGTTAAAGAGTCAACCGTTGCCAAGGACATTCCCAAAGAACAATTCGAGTATAGTCTTCCTCGTGTTTAACACTACAGTAGAAAAGGTCAACTTAGGAGATTTTTTTTATCTTAGAAAAGGTCTAGGAAGTATAAATCTCGTGTCACCATCATTCCTAAAACCAAAGGCACTAAATTATCATATATTTGGTTTAGGAAATTTGATTTGGAGGCACATAACATTAGACTTGTTGATTCTCACATGCTTTCACATGATTCATTGCATGATATATCTTATGAGTGATTGTGTTCTCATGCCTTTTGTACACAAATTTTTCATTATATGTTATAACTAGTTGTAAATCCACACGATGTGTGAGCCAGACTATTCTGGTACTCATTTCAAACGTTAAATTTTTTACTGTGTCTTGATAAATTGTTTAACCGACATTGGAGATTAATAGAACTTTAGGATCCTTAGGTTAGTTTGGATCCTTGCTTCTCAATATTGCATTTCTCAGGTATTATAAATATTTATGGAGTAGGGGTATATACAACTTGAAGCCATGACAAAGTTATTAGAATAAATTCTCATTTACTGAAACACAATTTTTTGACATTTCTATCCATATTTGCTTCTTTTTTATTTTTATCCAAGCTACAATACTAATATTAAAAAGTTAAAAACTAAACTAATCTAATGTAAAAATCAACAAAAAAAAATACTCTTATTCTCAATCCCATGATGGAGCATAGTAAAAAGGTAGATCACCCCTTTTACATATCATACAGAAAAATATCCCCACCTAATATTTTTATTTAACATTTGTACACCAAGTCCAACAATATAGTAAAAATCATAATATAAAACATCCTTTTGAAATTGAAAACCAAATCATAACATATACACATATTAGCTAATTTCTAGGTTTATGTCCACGAACAACCTAAATATTCACTAAATGAAATAAACAACCAATACCCACCACTCTTGAATTGAAATAAAAGACTAAAACCTCATAAATAAAAGTTGGGTATATATGTAAAACAAAACAAATAAAGATTACAAAATACAAAATCTATCATTGAAACAAAAGGGAAAATAATGACACCATTAAAGTAAAAGGTCCTTAATATTGCGAACAAATAATGTTCTTGACAGATGCTCTCCATTACTATTGATAATGCGAACAAATAAGGTTATAGATGGATGCTCTCCAGCAACAATCCCCACACCATTTGAAAGACCATAATGGGATATCCTGTTGCCAACACCATCATCATATGAACTTGCATTTGATATTCCCATACTAAGGTTATCTTGCAAATCGGATTCTAATTCCAAACCTCCACCACTAGAAAAAAGATCATACTCTTCCAAGTAGACAGGTCAAAAACACGATAACCCGTTAACACGACATGACCCGACACGAAATTATAAGTTACTGGGTTTACCTTTATTGGATTTAGGTCATTAACGGGTTAATACGGTAGACCCGTTAACACTAACGGTTTGGGTTTGAAAATTTACTTGTACCCGTTTTAACCCATTTCTACCCGTTAACACTAATGGGTAATAAAGGGTCACCCAACCGTACCCGATAATAATAACCAATAAAACCCATTATTTCTAAATCCTTTAAGACTAACAGGTACTATAGGGTCACCAAACCTATATCCAATAAGAATTACAATTAAAATCTATTATTTTTAAATTATTAAAGGCTAACGGGTACTTTAGGGTCACCCAATCCATTACCCATTTAGACCCAAACTGATTCGTTAATATTAACGAGTGATAACAGTTCGGGTCGAGTACCTGTTAATATTAACGGTTCATGTTTGGGTATTGTCATTAGACCCGTTAGCTTTAACGGGTCGTATATGAGTTAGAGGTGGTTTGACCTGTGACCCGTAATATGTACACGACCCAAACCGACCCATTGAGAGGTCTACTTCCAAGTCATCCATACGATTAGGAATCTCACTTAGGTCAAAACCATCCATTAAGCCAACTAAAAGCTCATACTCGTCATAAGGGAGCAATCTTCCAATTGCACGATTCCCAACATCTTCAAGCAATGTATTATCCTCCCCATCACAGTCGAGTTTGTTCAAGCTGGGTAAATTATCATCAAGACATTAAAAACTGCATTTTGTATCATTCAGGTTCACAGCCAAAAAAGGATGATAATTATTTCTCACAATCAATAAAAATCAAATAGGGTTCAAGCAATAGGCCAGTGCATACACTTTTCATGGTGAAGAACAGGCAATGATCATGAGAAAAGGGTGGCATCACTCGAGGCCTGATAGACATCTGATCGAGATAAATTCCCCCATGTTCCACTGCCAACTTCCTTAGATACGTGCGTTGTAGTTATCTTTGAAGAACCTAACACGCATAGTTTAATTGGCATTATACTCGACATGATTAGTTTTCATAAAGACTACAGCGGAGGATTTCAGGAATTACCTAAAAAGGAATGGTCTGAAGACTGCTGCATTGCATTGGCTTTTTGTCAAGAGTAAGAAAAAAACTTTAAAAAAAGTGAAAGAATCCTTCTCTGCTAAGGAGAAAATGTAACAGCATGCTATGTTTAACACCCAGAAAGTAAAATGCAAATTGTGTCAACGGTGTGAAACAGGGAAACATGGGAAAGGCAAAAAAGGTTGGTTTTGTTCATGGAAGAAAAATTAAGAAACTGTTACTCAAGTAAAAGGAACATCCTTCATTCATAACCTTGATTGTATACAAATGTATCATTAAAGTATTAGACATTTGGGAATGAAAATTAATTTAACATGTTTGACTCCATGGAGAACCTTTTTCACTACCATTTCGGTTATGTCTCAAACGCTGCTTCTTCATACCTTGCTCTTTCTTTGACCCTTTTTCTTCCCCTTTGACCGACCCCGTATCTCTATTTTATTTAAGCTTCTTTATATTCCTCTTATTCTCGTTGGAGACCTTCCTCTTCTTTCCAGAGGACCGTGGAGCAGTACCGTTCTTTCCACACTCATATATAGGTCTCAGTGCGTTGCCCTCATCAGCAGCCATGGTTCTATAATCTTTGACATCCAATACAGAAAAAGCATCCTGAAAAAGATCCATCACTATCCAATAACTAGCTTGGCATATTGCATAGAGGCCTCTATATATTAGTTGGAAACACGTGCTATGCGCGGGTCAAACCTTATCGTAACCTCAAAAAATTTGCCTCTGGGACTCTCGCCCCCGAACACCCGAAAATCACCTTTAAATTAGCTCCCACTCTTGAGAATTCCTGGCTCGATCCCGGTATATATCTAACTCTCCAAATAATTATAAATATTGTTCCTTGTTGCTTATTGCTTGGTTAACCCAAAGTTATAACACCGTCACATATACCACAAGGGTGGGGGATGCTAAAAGTACCCTCATTTTTTTTCCAGCAACAAAGTATGTTTTAAAATGATTATACATTATTTTTGAAAAGTAATATTGTGGGGCACTTTTAGAAAGGCCATATAAAAAATGCAAAAAGGTCAAACTGTCTTCAAAGAATGGGTTGCACACTTCATATGATAAATAAGAGGTCCTTAATAGCTATTACTTGTAAGCAACTGGCAAATTACAGCCCAACCTGTGACCGTACAAGATTGAAAGTTTTGGGTAGATTTGATTGATATGGCATAACGAAGAAAATAACGAACAATACAGCTTTTAAAACATAGCTCATCTCTGATTGAAGATATTGCTGTGTAGTCTTTGGAAAACAAAATATGAAGACTCTTGTTTTTTCCCTAGCACACCAAGACAAAAGGGAGAGACGAAAACAGCATGATCCTATGCTTGTTTTATAGGTACCATTTCAATAACAAAGCAAAAAAGACTAAGAAACTATGAAAATGCATAAGAGAATAGATTCTGACCTGCTTTTATGACTATTTTGATGGGAATTTCAACTTTTTCTTTCTTCATCAGGCTAAGAAATTGGGGTGAGTTATCATCAGAATATAATCAATTGCTTTCCTAGCTGTTGACATTTTATTTCGTAGACTAGTCAGATGAGTGTTTAAAAGTAACCCAAACAGATTCCTTTATAAAACATTCAAGCATACCGTATATCAATTTATCTCTCTTATATGCACGTGTATGTACTGTGCGTGCGTGTGCGCGCGCGCGAGGGAGAGAGAGAGAGAGAGAGACCTCTTGTGCTAGTTTACTGATGCCATTCCACTTTCAAGATAATTTTCTTGTCGTTTCGGGTCCATGGGCTCTCCCACCAGGCCTTTTCCGGAAAAAAGTACAAATTATAAACATAATCAACAGAGATAACATAACCAACTTCTTGGTTACTAATATAATTGAAGCCCCCAAATCATTCCTAGCTTTGAATCATCACGCACTGTGCTCGTTTTGGCCTATATAAACTACATCCACAATTGTGCATGCAAAGTAATATGCAACAAAAATCACAAAATACCAACTGAATATTCTAGAGATATCAAAATGCAACCTTCGTGATCTGACCCAGAACTAAGTTCACATGCAAATTTTTAGACATGGACCGGGACAATGATTAATAATAGTGGTGAGAATGACCCACTTTTGACTTTAAAATGAAAAACAATAGTAATATTATATGTCGTTATAGATATAGATATATTTATATACGAAAAAAGGCTAAGATTGGTTTGTTATCATATCATATACCATACAAAAGCTATCAACATTGCAACCACAATCCAAAACCATAAGAGAAAATTTACAACTGCTCATTTGTTGCAAAAAGTTTCCTAAAATTGAAACACTAATGGCTCGACTATTTGGAAAAACAGCGAATATAAAGGACATGTTTCAAAAACAGTTCAACATTGTTCATAATCTCTAAATGTCCAGAGCCCCCTCTACAGCTTCCAATCTATAAAATAGAAGGTTTACATTTAAAATAATCCGTGTTTTTAAATAAAATGATTAAGAAAGTTTAATTTGATTTAATGTTCAAATGTATAAACGTAATTCCAATTAAAATAATCTCGTTATGTCGTTTTGTGTAATTAATAGAACTTATTGAATGTTACCTTTGCTGATTTGAGTCTTTTTCAATTCCTTAAGTTGTTTCCTTATCTGTATTTTGCAACTCTGAAGAATGAGTGTTTGAATCTTTTGCAACCTGCGTTATTAGCGATCCATGTTTAAATGTGTAGATATCATCCTCCTTATCACGATTGGAACAGGTAATATCCTGCATTATGAAATGGTTGCAAAAAAATGTGACAGTTATGGCAGCTTACTGTGTCATGGTTATACGAAATTTGAAAGTGGAACTGATGAAAGAGAATTCAATGAATTTCTGGTAATCCAAAATTGAAGTGCGGAAGTCCAAACTAAAGACGTTTATAACAAAATATCCCAACTCCTGCATGAGCTATGAGTTATAGATATGTACTCATTTGATGTGTAGAACAGTTACTATTAATCTTTTTACCTAAATGAATATAAAAATAGTATCTATCTAGTAGAATTTATCCATTGTATATACTTTTACTATTGAAACTGAATTATATGTTTTGTGCGTAGTAAGAGCGTATATAATTTGTAAACTTCAATTTATCAACGTACAATGAGAGAATGTTTTCAAGTATGGGGTTTTAATGCGGGGCTAAATTGAACGAATGAATGTTTGTTGTCCCCTGCGAGATCAGTGACATGTCATTTCATTTCCAGATATATATATTTTCCAGTCGGGTTCAATGATAGATTAGAGCTCAATAAGAGTTGAGGAAAATTCCTAAGGATAGGTTAGAGTCAAATAAGAGGCAAGGAAAATTCCTAAAAATACATTTTTATTTTTTTGTATAAATGTTTATCAGTTTCTTATTTTTAACTATCTTAAATCTCAAGTAATTTGGGTTAATATTTCTTGGTTGTTGTTTAGCTGCTTAGAAAAGTGTAAGAATGTGAATTTATTCTCATAGGTTCATTTGATCAGAGTCTTGTTTTTGTGATTCCAACATGGTTTTCAAATAGATGTTGTTACAGTTACGGATTGGGGCCTAACCTTGGTATGTACCTGCACATACATTACACATGGAATTAAACCAACGATTCCCAATAATTTAAGGAAAAAACTTGTTCGTTCGTGAATCAGTGTATTTGATTCAGTGATAGTGAGGTCTGAGGTGCTATAGTAAGGTAATGGTAAAGAATCAAGCGATGACGGAATAACATAAGAAGAGAGATGACACACATTCAGTTTCCAAGTCTACATGGTGTTGGGCATTTTTGTAAAATGATGAATGCATCAATTTCCATTAGTGATACCATACAAATTAAGACTTAATTTTGCTTCCACGTGAGTGCAAGTCACACCTGCCATCATCGTGCCTAGATGCGTAGCTTGTAACTTTTGTCTACTGTGTTTGTCATGTTTTTTTTGTGCCGAGTCTTATTCCTCTTAAATAACCTTATGCAGTATTTAGTTATGATGTATGGATATGATAAAGCTTCAAAACATACATATGGATCCCTACATCATTGCATTCAATTGGATGTCCAATTCATATCGCTTAATTCTATGTGTGAATGATTTTTGACAATTCAGCATTATCATTTCTATATAATATTTTTGAGATTATGATTTTGTTTATATACTACAAAGAAAGAACAGTCAATTTTCTTCCGTATGGCTCATATAGGATAGTACTACATCATTAAGCTGAAATTTTATTATTTGTTCTTACATCCTACTTAATGAAATGGTGTAATGTATTTATCCAAGATCTATACATACTTAATATGTGCAGCCATGTGCAAACAACCAAAAAGCAATTTGGCAACCTTTTTATTTGACAAAATAAGCTTAAACTGTAAAATGTCTGTATTCAATTGACTTACCTGAGAATTAAGCATGTTGGTGTGCGGAATATTCGTCCCTGAGCCTAATGTTCCCACTTTGGGCTGTAATAGGCAGAAAGTGTGATAATTATATCTTAAACAGTTGTTTGTAATGAATTATCAATGCCTAGGATACCCCTAAGCAGTTATTAATGATGCACTACTAGCTAAAATTATAAATTAATAAAGGAAAATTTATTGATCAAAGTATCCACTTAAAACATAAAACTGATTTGAAATATTTTACATAATTTAAAGTACTATATAGATAAAGTATAAATAAATGAATATTGTATATCATATCTCATTTTGACTTTTGGTTTTGTTGTTCTTGGGATATCCAAAACATTTGCCTCATATTGGACAGTACTACATCGTAATATTTGCAGCCATGTTAAACAACCCCCAAAAAATTGGGCTACTTTTTTAATAAAAAAGAAGCTTAAACTGTAAATTGTGTGTATTCAATTGACTTACCAGAGAATCAAGCATGTCGGTGTACGTAATATCGGTACCTGAGCCTACCGTTCCGGCTTTGGGTTGTAACGGGAAAAAATGGGATAATCATCTCTAAAGCAGTTATTTGTAATCTTGATTATCGTATGACTTATTAATACACATCAGTTTATAGATATGTGTTTAGTTTATGAAATGATAGCATGAATTATTTCATAATTTATTTTGAAATACAATGCAAAAAATGTAATAAAACTATTGCAGTTATACGTTAGCCGTATAAATTTAGTATAAAAAGGAGCAGGGAGTACATCAGGATTATAACGCGAAAACTGAATTAATGTTTAAAGTAATAAATATATGAATCGAAAAACGGTGCCTATCTTTACATTTGGAAACAATAGGCTAATAGTTTGTTAGATAGGTATATACTTATGTTGTTGTATGGATATACCATTTCATAAAAATTATGTCATATATGAAAAATAAAAGTGTGTTCATGAAATGCATATCAAGCAATGTGGATAGGAGGCATCATTTTTTTCTGTTCAGGTTTGATGTATGACATAATATAAATGGAACATCATAATAAGTTGTAATTGGTTTAATTCAATGTACCTTGATTATCGAAGCTTATCAATAATGAACGGATTCAAAAGGAATGAAATGCCTGCACATGGTAGAGAATGTTTGTAGTAAGATATAGGTTTTAAATTGTATAAAATTGTAAGGATTTTTTAGACTGAGTGGGTACTGGTGTAAAATCAATGAAATCAAAAACTTACTATTGTTAGTAGGTAAATACGTATGATAAAGAATGAGATACCATTAAATTGATTAGTAAATACGCCTAAGCGTCTCATCAATTGCATAACTTAAGGACATATTATTAACCGTATGTTATCACATTCATAAAGAGGTACATATGCCGAATAATACGATTTCATTGGTATTTACATCATATTGCTAACAGGTATTTAAGAGTTTCATAGTAGAAATGTTTAAGAATCTTATAAATTTAATTATTTTTATCACCACCTTAAAAATGTACTTGATTTCATGATTTTTTTTCTAAGATTCATACTATTAAAATTTGAATCTTTAGTAGGTATTTTATAATGTTATCACAATATTAAACAGTTGAATAAGCTTAAAATTCTTATGTACTTACATCAATTATTAAACTTGTATTTATGAATTTAGTAGTACGTATGCTTAAGAATATCATGAAATTCAAAACTTGTATACAAATGGTTTACCATTTGTTATTGCATTCTTAAATAGGACATATGTTGTACAATGTGGTAATGTACAAACGTATAGTACATATACCTAAGAATTTATTTATTTGAAAAACTTTAAGTGAAAATGGTTAAGCATATGTTATTACATTCTTAAACATGTACATATGCGTACAAAGGAAACAAAGGTATAACATTCTTTAGGAACCATTATGAAATTCTAAATGAAGAATACTATTTCAATTTTAATATTTCAAAGGATTTTAATAATGAACAAATTGAATAAAACTACTTATTCGGCTAACTATTATAACTCAAAGTAAAACATTATGGGGTGTTTATATGTCGTATAATGTTAACTGAAACGTTTTACAAACTACATTTGCCCATTAGTTCAACAAAGTATATGAAAGCAGGATGAAGAATATCATAACTTTTAAAAGAACTTACAAATGGTTGACCAAGTGTTTTCAAATTTTAAAACATTTTTATTATAACAGTACAATGTGAGAATGAACAATTAAGATTATTAGTAAAAATAGTATGCATTAGGCCATTTCATTTGTACATGCATCCATATAAAATATATGATGGAAAATATGATATTAAGATTTTTTTTGAATAAATTTACTATAAGAATTTAGGGTAAAGAATTATTTTTTTTCGTAGAGGTCAATTATATTTCGTATTGCTTGTATACCAAAGTTTCTTACTGTTTTGTTTAAGTAAGGATAAATATTGAGAATGAACAATTTTTTTTAGTGGAATTTTTATAGCTTCAATACGAATATAGGTGCGGTTGTTAGTTGTTTAGCAAATTCTTAAATGTCTCCAAAATAACAACTAAAAAGATAAAGGGCATAAGCTAGCTCTGCCAACAACACTATCCCTTATATTGAACATCATCATGCTTCAGAAACAGAGACCTTTTCGAAAATACTAGAGGTTGCAAAGCAAAAGGATAAAAGGGAGGGTTGAATTTTTCATCTCAATTTACGAAAATTCGTTTCCTCACAACTTGATGTCAATTAAAAGTTTATGGCATGGAACATGCTATGCTACTGCTTCACATGACTATAAGTGTCATGGACTTGCACTATAATTTGCCTAAAAATAGGATTCCTTATGATTCTGAAAGTAGTCGAGAGCCATTCTCTATGCTTGTCTAAACATTCCAGCCTCTATCTGCAGCTTCTTTCTTCAATTCTTCAATGGCATTTCCAATTTTAACACATGCTACTTCAATTTCTATAATATTTTTACAAAGCTCCTTCCATTGTGCCGACAAAGAATTACGCTCATATGCAGCACTTTGTTGTTGATATTTCCTTTCATGATTCACAACTTCTATCTTTTCATTTAGTTCTGCATCTTGTTTCACTGGTTGTGTTGTTTCCATAAGTCACCACTGCGCTTTGACATAAGATCCAAATTTTCTTGCCTAATTACTTGATGTTGGAGCAAACTTTGAGCTTTTTGAAGTGCTTTCCTCTAGGAAACTCCATCATTCCATTTTTTCATAGATGGGATGTCAAGTCCATATCATGACACATCAAGGGGCACTGGTGGCTTCCCAGCTCTCACCCTCTCATACTCTATAGCAAGCATTGGATGATTTTGGAAGTTAATGTTGGGAAGGGGAGGGAGGTCTGTGAGAAAGTCGGAGGGTTTTTTGGAGCTCCTACGCATCTCTTCTTCGATCAAGTGATCCACTTCTACTTTCACTTTAGGGTCCCCATATTCATCGTCTATGTATGGCAATGCATCAATCACTTCTACTCCAGTGGACCACGATAGTTGAGACGAAGGAGGGGCTTTCAACATTAAAATCTCTCAGTTTGCACTATCCCCCATCGTTATTCTTGGCACTTCCAAAACCCCTTTGTCTCGCTTTTACGCTAACTACTTATTTTTTTTTATTGAGAATGAACAATTAAGAATAGTATTCAGAATAGTATGCATTCAGCCATTTCAATTTTAGTTGAATCCGTAGTAAAAAATATGATCGAAAATATGATGTGATGAACTAATTTGAATACATTTACTATAAGAATTTACTTTAATGAAAGAAGTTTTACATTGAGGTTAATTAGCATTCGTATTGCATGTATACTAAAGTTTTTTCCCTATTTTGTATGCGTAAGAATTAAGTTAACCTTTCCATTCTTGTATACACAAATATTTATAATGAATATGTTCAATATTGACAAAAGGAAATTGTTATCCTTTACAGAGGAATTTAAGGTAGTCCAAGTTCTCCAACTTCTTTCACACACTTAACAGGTCAGATTATGCATCATTGGTTAATGTAGGTTGATTACTGAGTTCTTGCATGTGATTAGTTAATTTTCCCTATATTTTAACATATATGTAATAATGGCTATTACTTCTACTACAGTCTCAAGTTGAAGCGAATGAACTTATGAGTCTGGGTAGAATTATTTGTTCACTGTTCTAAGAAAAATCTTAAACTTAGGACATGCATTCATTAACAATAAAATTAAGTAACTGTAATAAAACACAACTGCGAGGAAGTAAAGCAATCCTCATATATAAAATAACTAAAAAAAGTATATTTAATAAAAAAAATCGAAGGAAAAAAAACAAATATTTAGCATGCAACATTCAATGTGACCCAAATTTGTTTTGCAATTAGCATGAAATAGTTAATTGAAAATAAAGCAAAGAGAACAAAAAACAAACATCTAGCATTTAACGTTCAGTGCAACACATTACTTCTTTTTTTAAACACATAAAAATAAAAATAAAAGATGACAGGGGAATGGAAAATACCTTGTTCTCAAACCAGATTGAATGCCCAACAAAAAATATGCTTTAAATAATAGCTCTATATAACATACATTCATTAAGTATTTCATTAACCCAAATAAATTATGAAAGCAACTGGAAAAAGAGGAATGTAGCAGAGTAGGATTGATTATAAGGTTACCTGAAGATTAATGCATCAACTTAGACTCGGCCTAAAAAGTAACTCCAAGACGGTACCCAAACCTATTATTCAGTAAATTTTTTTTGAATAAATCATGTTTGTGTTACCATGAAGAAAATCCATTTATCAAATCCCCCATCAAACCCAATAACTATAATAACTTCGGATGGTACACAAACTTATTATTGAGTAAAAAAATTGGATAAATCATGTTTATGTTAAAAGGTATGGTTTTGAGATATTTTTGGCGTGGGATTTATCTATGGGAAATTACTCTAAAAACTTGTATATTGAGCCCTAAATTAATTTTTATGTAGAAAAGAAATGGGTTTAAAATAGGAGGGTCACCTGATAGTGTTGTCAGTCCCAATTGCATTCAAACTAAAAAAATTAAAGTTGAGATCTTGCTTACCAAGAACCAAATGGTAGAGAAATAAGGAGGTAAATCTCTTGGAGTTAAAGGTTTTTATTAGTACAGGGTTCTTCATTAAAGAAGGAAATGGTTGTGATTTATGGATGTGTGAAAAATAAAACATAAAAATCGTAAAATCAGACACAAAACCCAAAAATCAAACAATCGAATAGAAAACCCAAAAACGAACCACATATACAAATCCAATATGAATCAAAACACGAATATTACCCTAATATGAACATAACCCAATATCAGAATCAAACTCAACAATCTAAACCCTAATTAAAGAGATGTAGGGGGAGAATGACAATATACCAATATATGTTTAAGAGATTACCTTTGTGGTGGTAGTTGATGAGTTCGAGACAGAACAAAGATGAGGGGAGGTGGAGGAGTTTGGGATGTGAGATTGGGGATTGAGAATAAATTATACAAATTTATGTGTAGCAAAATAAATTTGTTTTTTATAATAAACAATATATATACAATTCATAATTGTGTATATACATATATATACACATGCATATACTTTAAATTTATAATTGTATAATTATAACCATAATTTTGTTATACGTTTTTATGCCGGTGACCTAGGTCATCGTTTGTGGGTAATGATTTTAGCTTCAAATTCAACTAATAATTGTATTAAAATTATGAATATTTTCACAATATTTTAAAAAATAATCCTCATCCATATCTTATATGTTAATATACCCCGGTGTAATAAGAAAAAAAATGCCCCAATTACAACTCTAGTCAACAAAAAAAAGGAGAATCATTATGTCTAACTACCAAAATTTTATCTCTTGTATTTGCGACATCTTTTGCACTTCTAATAAAATAATTTCTACATATATTATGGAACCAAAATATTACGTTATTCATAAAACCCAATATGATATTGGAAAAAAATAAACTTGAAATTCAAAACAAAATAATAGCAATATAAATGGCACTAATTAAGAATGAAAATCACGAAATAAGAATTCAATTAATAACAAATTATTTGTGAATTAAAAAATAAGATGCCATAGCCCAAATTAATCTGCTTTGTCATAATATATGAAAAGATAAATTTTGATTTGCTGTTAGCAGACAAAATGTGGAAAAAAAATTGAAAAAATACATACGAATTTGAAATAATAGAAATAAAACATGGAACTAATATATATCATAATTCGTCACTCTTTTATCCTCGATTAAAAGGTTTAGCAGGAGGAAAATGAAACTCAATGCCAAGTGATCAAATAATTTTTTTTTCTAAGCAATATCTCTTGGGTGTGATAAAGATTTATGGGCAACACTAAAAACCAAATCTGAATCCTCAATGTCGAAGGCCTACCGAACCAGTTGTTGTACTGCAACCCAACTGCATACGGGTAAAACTTACCCTACTTTACCGGTTTACTCTCAACCGAGTGTTCAGATATATGTAATAAAATATAAATTGGAGAACAACAAATATACCTAATTCGAATCCTTCTGTAAGGTCTCTCAAACCCTAACAAAATAAAAATTGAATAACATAACATATACATTTTCACATAAAGATCCGTAATAAATATTTACAGCTCCATGAGTAAGTAAATCCAAAAGTAGACCCAAAAATATCAATACCTTCAGGTAGATGAGAAGCAGATTAGAGTTTGCTATTTCACAAAAAAGTTAAATTTTTTTTTGTCAAGTTGGAAATTCAACAAAAGAAGAGATTATGTCAATTCCACATAAATAAGATAGAGGAAATCCTAAAAAATAACCAAAAATATGATTTCAATACAACCACCCTAATATTAAATAAAGAAACCCATTTGAAACGAAAACCTTTATTCTGAGACCAACGCCATTAAGTTCACAATATGACAATTAGAATACATACATTACCCATATATATTGATCAGTCACAATACCTATAATAAATATAACAATGAAGAGAAAAATATGAACATAAAATATAAAGGGTAGATACATTACTTCTTTGGGGTGTTCTTTGTGCTTAATCAGATGTCTGTTGATTCACGTAGTGAGGGAGAGAATCTTGCATAGTAAAGGATGGGAATGTCATGACCTGATAGAGACTAGTGCTACGATGTTTGTGTCTTTTGTATTTTGATTCTTCATTTTTTTGAGTCTATATGAAAAATACTGCTTTCTTTTGAGTCTTTTTTTTTGAAAAATTTATAAAAACTCAAAAGATTTTGTTTGTTATATATGTTGTGTAGTAGTTTTACACATTTTGTGTGGCATATTTATATGTTTGAATCCCATCAATTCCATATTTTTCTTGTGTCTAGAACATTTGATAACTTACTATGCTTTGGATTGCTATTAATCACGTGTTATCATGGAGTTGTTCTTATTTAGTTTTTCTTAATGGATTCATCTAAGTATGTGCCTCGCACACACTTTCATGAGCTCTTTGGGAATTTAATATCTATTTATGCATGATCTAACTGATGTGTTCTCCTGTCATTTTTATAAAATATATATTTTTATATCCAGGGAATTTTTGCATGTAAGAACTATTACTTGTGAGATCACTCTTAGGTTTAAAAACAAAAATATTGTGCAATGAAAAGGGTGAAGGTAGTAAATATCCTTTGAATGCTAGGATACCATTGACAAGAGCCTTTGAAAATGAAAATAAAAGGAGAAAGAAAATTTTTGCCAAGGCCAAAGTTTAAATATTAATCGTCAAAAAAATAATATCTTCAAAAAGAGCAAAAATTAAATAATTTTGAGGGTGTTATAAGTTAAATATCATTGAGTTTGCAAAATGAGCACTAGTTCATTCATAATATTTGATGATATTGATTTGAGAATCATTAATATTTTCTAGGTTTGTATGCATTTAGTCCATTTATTCTTTTGAGTTCACTTTATTTGTCATAAGTGGCTATATCTAAATTTTGATAAATTAAGATGATCAAATAGAATTCCTTGGATTTTCTTGAGTTTTTGATGGCATATTTCTTTTGTTTCTAGCTCCCACCCTTACACTCCATATTATATTATTTTGGATAGATATTTATGACATATATATTCATTTGTGTCGCTTTATATATATATATATATATATAGAGAGAGAGAGAGAGAGAGATAGATAGATAGATAGACCGACTCTAATGTCGACGCAACTTGCAGACGATTTTTTTTCGATTTTTTTGAAATAGCAAAAAAAAAAAACTTTTTTTCTACTTGATTTTTTTGTTGGTATTTAAACATTTCAGGAGATCCCTATAAAAAAAATCAATTCCAAATGAATTGTTTTGCTATTTTTAAAAAGTTGGTCAAACATATGTCAGTTTTTAAAGCTCTTAAAAGCTGACATATGTTTGACGAATTTTTTTAAAAACATTAAAAAAGTTGATATATATATATATATATATGTGTGTGTGTGTGTGTGTGTGTGTGTGTGTGTGTGTGTGTGTCTTTGGATGCATTTAGTCCATGTTTGTCATTGTTTCATCCTTTGGATTATATGTAAGTGTTTTGTTGTGTGTTTATTGTTTCTACACATTGTATGATATTATTATTTTCTATATGATAATTTGTTACATATGATGCACATTTGCCTTTGTCTATTTTATAACAAAAAGGGGTACATGTTTAGATTAAGATGGCGGTTTTTTCATATACGAGAATTTTAGGACAACGACGCTATATATTCTATATTCTCTTTTCATTTGAAAGGCTTGTTAAGAAAATTTTATGTTGTTAAGAAAAAATTTCTTAAGAGATTGAGTAGTCAAGTGTTTGTTTGTTTCTTTTTCCATTTGGAGATTGGGAATTAGAGCTTGAAGACCTAGTTTTATTTTTGGATTTATTTTAAGATGCCAAAGTGGAAGATTTGTAAGGACAAATTTTGTCATTGTGTCTTGTTTGTAATGACTATTGAAAATTTATATTTGTCAGCTTTATTTTGTTTAAATAAAACTTTTTGAGTCATAGATTAGGCTTTTGAGTTTCTACCTTCAAGCCTATGCAATGAAGACACGAAGTGGATTGAGTAAAGCAACATAAAATTCATGCCAAGTTTTTGTCTTTAAACTTGGAATCTTTAAAAGGTATAAAGGATTTTTATTATGTTGATCCTTAGGTTTCTTGTTGAGTGTTTTTATTTTTATTTTAGTCACTTTTCGAGAAAGGATTTTTTTGAAAAATATTTTTTTTAGCTTTGCAATCATTCAAAAAAGTTATTTTTTTCGTTAGAACGAGTTTAGTTGTCTCGTTCGAACAAGTTTAGCATTCTTGTTCAAATGAGTTTTATCTTGGTTTGAATGAGGTTGATATTTTCGTTTGAA
This sequence comes from Sambucus nigra, assembly GCA_949130495.1. NCBI lineage: Eukaryota > Viridiplantae > Streptophyta > Magnoliopsida > Dipsacales > Adoxaceae > Sambucus > Sambucus nigra. The sequence continues at coordinate 313,457,349 of OX422215.1, read as the reverse complement.
TGAGCTTATTTCGACCTTCAAATTAGTGAATTTAGCTTGACTTTATAAATTTCAATTAGAAGCTCGCTCGTAACTCATTTTAACAAGTTTAGTAGTCTTGTTCTAATGACCTAGTTTGGTTCAAATGAGGTGGCAAAAGTCGTTCGAACAAGACGCCTATTTCATTCGATCAACCTTCCTAACTTTTTCTTCTGCTATCTTTTCACATTTTTCAAGTTAAAAGGGCACAAATAGTTCAATTTTATGGAAGGGGTTTCAAAAATTTTCAAAGAACATAAATCCTTAACATCATAAAACCTATTTACAACCTATTTATGATACACATGTATCAAAATAGTACTTTGGTTTGAAATCCAATTTTAATCACCAAAAGTTATTACTCTTTATTAGTTCAAGTATCATTTGGCACACTGGATTTCATGTTGTTGCATGATGTAGTCTGTTCGAAGATCGATAAATACTTAGATGCTGGAAGAATGAATTATGAGCCGTTAATAGAGTCCTGCAGTTATTATGAAGAAGGTTCAACGAACGAAGATTGCCTAATGCTTGAAGGGAGTTGAGCCAGTTATTATATCATCTGTCTTCCTTGTATAAACCCTACATCTTAGTGGATTTGCATAGGCTAGAACATTCGAGGTTTTTCCCTTTATGGGTTTTCTTCTCACATCACAATTTTGTGTCATTCCTCTTTACTTTTTGTATCTTACACTTTCATGCTCGTGTATTAATGGTTTAGGAAAAATAAAATTGGGTAATGTTTACACAATGTTTCTTGAATCCATGCTTTATTTAAAAGTAGGGTAATTTCTTATTCGATTTAATTTATTGGATTAAAATTGGTAATTAGGTAATCCTATATATAAACATAACTAGTATCAATGTTTAATATATCAATAAGAATTCTATGGAATTAAGAAATTCATATGTAATGTTTCCACTCAAATCCACGAGATTTATATATTAGTTAATTCAATCCATGTACACTAGTTAAATCAAATTATGAATCAAGCATGTTCTTGAAAGTATGTGAATTATAATTGGAGTGAATGAATTGAACACATAGTAGTGATGAAATCCCTATTATAATTGAATGAAATTACACCCTTGTTAATGAAATATGTGAAGAAGAATACTAGTAGGGTAATCTCTCCCATAATTGAATTTTGATTTAAATTCATGTACTTATTAGAAAATGTTGGAAACAATGATAATAACATAAAAATTCTTCTTTTAGCTTAAATACGATTGAAAATTATAATTCACTTCCTCTCTATAATTTGGAATTTTTAACGGTTTAACTCCATATGTATTTGATATATTATAAATAGAAATATTTTAAGAAAGTATATTTGTTAAAATTTGGTTAGAGTAATATTTGGATGGATATTATATTCTTACATTGGAAATTGGATTATATTATGAATTCTCTCATGTTGGATATTCCAGCATGAAACGTAGAACACAAAATGCTAAACTATAAAGTTAGACATTTGAACTTATAACGATTACACTTGATGTTATTCTTGAACATACTGGGAATATAGAAGGATGAAAATATGGAAATTAACATCTAGTGAAAGAGAGTAATTGATTTAAAATCATATATTTATCGTTTAGGCTAATACGATAAAATGGGTCTAGTATGGATATTTATGTTATTGGCACGGCTTGGGTCAGAGTTATGGTTATGTCATATTTGGTTTTATTTATGGAGGCGGGCGAGGGGGATATAAGTTTATTTTATTCCATGCTCGGGGGCTAGTCATGAGTTAGTTGTTTTTCTCGTGAACCCAATGTTAGTGGGGGCTAGTCTCGATTTTATGTTATGATGCATTATTTATACGTAGTTATTCGGCGTTTATCCCAATTATATTTATGAGGACCTTATTGTGGGTGTTTAATATAATAGTAAACTTTTTATTTAAGGGAACTAGTAGGATATTATACGAGTTCATAAAATACATATTATACAAAACTAACACCGGTAAGGGTTGAGTAAATTATTAAACAGTTAAATTAATAACCATGGATTTTTTATTTATACGCATGATTGTCGATTTTATTACTTAAGTTGTGTAGATTTTATATTATTGTCGCGGGACTGTGTAATACTTCACATTTTTTACTGAATTGAAATTGAACTAATTGAAAAAAAATCCCGACTTAAAAATAATACCTTGTGATAAAATATTAAAAAGCGGATAATTAATGAACATGAAAAATATGTATGCATATATATTCAAAATATTTGGAAATAAAAATTTAAAATGAATATATTGCGATACGAATACGCGACATAAATATAGGAAGCGAATTAACGCGTAGAAGGACTGAGAGGGTTAAATTGGGTTAATGGCACTTTTGTAATTAAACTAACCTAGGTATGAATAGAAAAGTTAGGGTATAACTTTTCATTTCTCATTTTACATAAAGAGGAAACTGAGAGAGAATGCTAGAAAATCCTAAGAAGAGAAGAAAGGCTAAGGGTGTGTTTAGCTGTGGAAAATAGTTTTCTATTTCCATTTTCCATATTTTGTGTTATAATTTGGCAAAGTATGCCCTCTAAATGGGAATAAGAATGTGGTTTCATGAAAAATTGTTTTCCAATATAAGCTAATCTAGAAATCATAAAATACATATTTTCTAGAATTGTTTAAATTGAAAAACAGTTTTCCACTACTCCTTCCCATCTTAATAGCCCACTGGAAAATATATAGAGCTAAAAGTGGCACTGAAAAAAGGAAAATAGTGTTCCACAACTAAAAGATGCCTAAGGGATTTCAAGAAGAAAATAGAATTCACAAAAGGTATTCAACTCTTCCCTACAAATCCAAGGCAAGTTAATAACCTAGATGTGTATACTATGAACCTATAATGAAATTTCAAATGAATATGTATTTGGATCCCTAAAGTAATATGAAATTGATGTTAAAAATTATATTCAATGTATTAGTACAACCCTCCATGTAGGTACAAATGCAGTAACATCATTCTAGGGTTTGAATTGTAGAACAACCTCTTAAATTTGAGAAGTTTATGAAGTTGGGTAAATTGGGAATCATTTAAAACTTAAATCTTCATCTTAAAAAACTATCTTGCGCGGTTTTGGGTCTAAAAATGGCTATTTCGCTTGCGCTATCACATAGAAAATCTTTTTCTCTGCATTTTGCTCACTGATACATTTTCTAAAAAATCTGCTCTAAAATGCCTCAAAACTGCATTTTAGAAATCTGGGCAGATTGGTGGGATAAATTTAAAAAAATGTTATTTTTGGTTTGTTGTTCCGTTGGAGGTTGTCTCGATTGATTGATTGTTTCTTGTTGTTGTATACTTGAATGATGAACTAAGAGGTTATTTTAAAAGGGTTTGAACCTCAAGAAGGTATAAAAAGGTTTTGAAAAGCTTTGATTAAAGTGAGGCATTATTTGAGAGCATATTATTTAACTCAAAGAGGAAGCTTGTATATAAATCCAAAAGGATCATTTGTGATGTTTATACATATGTGGATATACTTATGAGTGTTTCTTTATAAGCTTTTCGCGAACATGTTGGGTTGCTCCTCCGATTTATAGGCACGCTATTATACAATTAGTGTATGATTATTACATTCGGGTTTGTCCCACTGGTGCTGTGAGGGGAATAAATCAACCGGAGCTGGAAGGATTGTATTTTCATTTCCTCCTAATAGTGGGGAGTTTTTGAGGTAGGCCCAACATTACGACGTATTCCCCTGGGCAATGATTGATTTACCGTTATGCTGACTGTAATGACCCGACCCAAATTTATGGGTTACTCGAAAGTCAACCCAGTCCAAATCGGACCTTATGTGTGGAATGCAATGAAACAACCTAAATAATGTTGCTAGTCCCGTTTTATTTTAATTAACATTTCACTTATTAGAATGCGATTCCAATTTCGTGATGAACTACGTGACGGACCCATGGGGCAAACTCTGAAGTCCAAGTGAACATAGATACTAACGTAAAACATAAACAAAATATACTTACTTGTATAGCCCTCTCAAAATACGAAGCCTCTCCCAACCTGCCGTAACAAAGTGGGGAAAAGAGCCTATGCCCACTGGGATATATACAAACAATATAGAACCGAGTGACAGAAAGAAATACTCACACACTACAACCATATACATGCGAAAATATGTATATATCTATATACGTATACCTTTGAAAAATACATATTCTAACGCATTAATCAATTTATTTCTGAAAACCTTACTTGCCCAGATTAATTGACCTAATCTCATTTAAGATTTTCTTTAATCATACTTAGAATTCTCACTTTGTTTAACGCACCCGGTTTAACACTTGAAACCTTTCCACTTAATTTATTAAAATATTTCCTTTACTGGAATTTACCCTTTTATTTATTCCAATACTCTTTAGTATTTTCATTAAAAATTGCCATTTCAACACACACAATCCTCGTGTTAGAAAATAATTATTTAATCTACGAAAATCCTTTTCACAACGCATTCATGTGTTGAGTATGGGTTTAACCATTTAGGTTGCTTAGCCACCCATTTATTTAATCCCTTTAACCCTTTCATTTATTTACGAACATTAATAGATTTACGCGTTTACTTGTCCATTTTGCCTTTACCGGAACACTTATTAAATTCATTCAAGTCAGGTTATATTAACACATTTTACAACACAACCCATTTCTTGATATGTTCCATATTTCCTTAATCTTTACTCGAAATCTTTCAATACCGCATACTTACACAGGCTCCACAGCGAGGGCTATGCGCACCATATGCTCTGTCTAGTGACTTAGGACTTTTCACCCAAGGGCACCGGGCCCTTATTGCTTCATCTCAGTGTCATCTGAGTTCCTTAATGTGTTTTAACATTTTACAAATGCCCACATTATTCTACTTTCCTTTTTTACCCGACCGAAGTCCAAACCCAGGACTTTACCTCCCCATCTTGTGTTACACCTTAAAATTTACCGTTTTGTGTCCTTTATAATTTAACCTTGATTTGTATTTCATAAAAATCATATTTATCTTAAACTAATTTGTGTAACACCCATTCGAACATTTTTTATTTCATAAAATGTTCCGCTTTAAGTAAAATTACCATTTTACACCTATGTTCCAAAATCACTTTTTACTCCATTTCATAAGTGTTAATTCCACCCCAAAAACACTATTAATTTATACACACCAACTTCTTAAGTGTTTTTACATTTTAACATCTTTTTACACTTGGATTAATCTCTTAACTTGATTAGAAACACTTTTACACCTTTAATTTCCTTTTGATCAAATACGTTTTTATATTTCGCAACAATAGTAAGTAACACTCACTAATTATTCCATGTTTACCCATTAACACTTAATTAATACTATTCACATTTAAGACTACTATTATAAGAAAATTGCCATTTGTTTTATTTAACATGTAATCCTTTAACTTCATACACATTATGTCTTTTACTCCCAATTACACATACTTTGAAGACTAGAATCCCAACTTTTATTATTTCTTGTTTAAACAAAAAAAAATCTTCTTTAAACTTGTTTATACATTGTATGTCAAAATACTACAAGTTTATGTGCAGAAGAAGATTGATTTTGAACTCAAAAATCCTACTACCTGGTTTAAACATATTTTCATCAAAATTAGTAGAAAATTCACCATTTTCATAAAAGATTAACTTTTATTATTTCAAACCTTGAAATAATTATCCACCCGTTATTTTTTAACAAAATAACCTTATTCTCAATATTTTTTTCCGTAAAAAGGTTTATTATCTCTTCTCACTAAAAATACACAAAATATCAATTTCTCACATTTTTATTCCATAAAAATATTAATTATTTCTTTTCACTAAGAATACACCAAAATAATATTTTCTTACATTTTATTCCATAAAAATGTCAGATATTTCTTTTTACTAGAAATACACACAAATAATATTTTCTTGAATTTTTATTCCATAAAAATATTCAATTTGAGTTTACTAAGAACACATCATTATTTCTTATAATCATACTCTTAATCATACACAATTATAAGACTACACTATTTATCAATAGAGTGTCAAATACAATAAGAGTAGGTTACCCACCTAAATGATTCCAAAGTGGTGGTGGTGGTGGTGGTGGTGGTGGTGGTGAAGATCGATGACTCACCCAGCTTCAAAGGTGGCCTTAAAGGGAGTCACAAGAATTCCACCATGCAAGCTCCAAAAAGACCTCAACAAATCCCTCTTGAAAACCTCCAATAACAAACCCATCTTCTTGTAATAATGTCTCCTCAACATTAGATTTTTATATTTTATAACCATTATCTCACATTGGGTAACTAAGTCTTGTATGTGTGAGTGATTACCACTAATCCTATAGGAATGGTGGTCAGCAGTTAAAGGATTGGGAGATGAGGCAAGGAATGTTGATAGGATGATTAAATAATATATTTCTTGGTTTTCTACCCACAAACCACTCTCTTCTACAAATAATGAAGTCTTTAAGACATCTATACACTACCTTATCTAGTTCATTCAAAACTGTTAGGCCCTAAGGGCTGACATGTACTCTTGATAAATGGTCCCAAGAGTGACAAAAAACTGGAAGATTTGTTGTTATTGATTTACAACTCATGCCCCTCTGTCTATTATTAAATCAAAATCCCACAAATCTCACAAGTCTTATAAGGTATACAAGGAATTCCATCCAAATCGTCAGTCTTGAAGAGGAGCTGACATAGATTTTGAATCCACGGTTCAGAGCTTGACAACAAACAGGGAGGTAGAATTCATGAACATCATTCGAACGATTGAAGTGGTCGTTCGAATGACCTGTTTGAATGACCGACTCCTCTTTTATAAAACCTTTAGTTTCTAGATTTTGTATATTTTCCTCCAACACTACTAAATCTTATAAAAACATATATAGTTTAATTAATTTATAACCACTGATTTGATAATCCATATATAATCCTTAATTTAACAATTCTCTTTAATATCCAATATCTTACCCTTAAACTCCTATAATCACACCATAATACTCCTCATATAAAGTTATATCATATTTTAATTATTTTACCAGGGTGGGGTATTACAAACTTCCATCCATAGGGAATTTCGTCCTTGAAATTCTTGGTTTCTCATAGTTTATAATCCAGTCACCTATGACGATTTTCCAATCCTAGGCGTTCTCAATACTATGGTCTCACCCTAAAGATTTCTCTTTAATCAATCTTCATTATTAACCTGTTCATGACGGGCCTTAAAGGCCTATTGCTACTCCTCAAGCATACCTAACACGTTTATTTAAACAAAAGCTTGAGATTGTTAATACTTGCCATACATTACAGTGTCACCAATGAATTCATTAGCACGGATCAATCCTATGTTGGGATTCACAGTCTACGTTTCCTCAAATAAATTCTTGGATCACGCTAGCCTAGATGGATATAATTTCAACACTTCTCGTTACACATAACAATGATTCCTAAGACAATCAGCTTACCACATAGGTCTACCCGAAGAAGATCTCTCTTTGGGTCCTTATGTTAATTTAGAGTCATTCTAGGCATCACAAAACCATTATACACGAGTGATCACCTTCCCAATCCGTACAATGCTTAATAGAGAGCAATTATCGTCTAATGTTTCATCAAGTTCCAACATTCAGAACATCCCCATGTTATAACTTCGAAACGTATGACCAAGTCATAACTAGTTATACTGTCTAACTAATAATCTTCTTAACCTAAGGTAACAAAGTGACATACGCAACCCTCATGTAAGAGAATGAAGTCACATGCACACATTGACTGGTGTAGAATAAAGGTACGTTCGAAAAAGAGTTCATTCACATATTGTGATGCATCAACCACAACAGGCCTAACCTGTATCACTACTGAGCTTACGTAGCGCTACTCCCAAATCACAACTGGTCAATAACCTCCCATTACCAAGATCAAGAAAACACAAAAATGCAATGACTTAGGCAACCACTACTCCAAAAGAAAATGTTCTACTTTTGACAAAGAATTGAAGCAAACTAAGACATGCTAAACACCTTATCCTTACCACGTACCCTGGCTTGGATTCTTAACCTTGATGAGTTCTACTCAAGAATCATCCGTTCATGCCGGACATATGGAACACAAAATAAGTTTCCTTTGGGAAGCTGAAAGATTAGGTTTACCTCCCTAGGATTAATACTACCTATCATCAATGGTAAGATTAACTATCCTAAGTTAAAGAGAAGTTACTTCTCTTGACACTCATCATTAGTTACCGACCTATCACAGCTAAAGCTCCACAATTCTTAAGTGAACATAGCGCACACATTCAATTCATGAATAATTTCTACCACTCTTAGCACTGCCTACCTAATACAAAACCATAATAATTTTAATGGCATCTCAAATTTTAAGCATCACTCATGCCTAATGATTTCCCTCAATAGCGTCATTACTAACCATACAGGTAGCACACTTAGGTGCTATAATCAAGTCAAACACTTAATCCTGAGTGTTATTTGGGCCTAATTAAAATATCCCAAATCACCGTGTTCCAATTCTCCTAAGTGTACCACCTAGCATTTATCAACCTATTTTTGAAGTTATCCTCGAAGGTCATATTGTGATACATGTGAAAAACCAAGTCGTAGCACCAATTCAAAGGCGTTGCCAAAATCAATATGATGCAATTGCCCTACAATCATCAATGGCCTATTACCACTTTGTAACACCCCGTAATTTTGAGGATTTAATATTTAATTATTTTTGGGAGGTATAAAATATTTAAATTGGATAAAATTAAATTTATAATTTGGAGAATTTATTTGAGTAGGAAGACTTATTTATATTTGACGACTTTAAGTTTAATGGTTCGAAATTTCGTGTGTCACATTTTGAGGTCAAAATTTGAGAATGTTATAAAGTATTTCGGATGACAATTTTGAGTGAGCGGTTGAGTCCGGATGGGTCGAGATAGTCAAAAAAGAGTACCCGGGGTAGTAATCGGGTCTCGGGGCATTTTTGGGCATAGTCGGGCCAACGCGGGGTGATTTAGACCATTTTAATTTGGACCATAAGGCTAAAAATAGGATTAGGGATTTTTAACCTAATTGAGGGACTAGTTGAACGATAGTTAGCAATTCTAAACCTAGGGTTTGAGAGAGAAACATATAAAGATAATCAAGAGGCAATTGGAGATTGTTCGGGGAAAAATAGAGGGACAAAGTGAAGGTTTGTCATCAAACCATTCCCTACAACGGATCAGACTCTACGAACGATTCCAGGCAACTGGTTAACTTTTGTGATTCATAAAATAAGTGATAACCAATTCATATTATAGTATGTGTATATGAAAATTTATTTTGGGTGTATAACCATAATTAAAACGGGGTTTTTCTGAATTTAGAGTAATGGATAGATTTAATTACTCAATGGATGTTAAGTTATGATTTGGGACTGTTAATATTGAATTGTAGAGTAAATTACAATATGTATTAGTGATTAAATTGACTGAGAATGATGAGATCAAATTCGATAAAAATAAGTCCCGGGTGAAAAACCCAAATCGGATATACCCAGAGTGTTATATAAATTTGATGATGAATTAAGGTCTCTAGGTTGTTTACAACCTTTTCTTATGTGGAGGTATCATTAGTTGTGCTTGGGTTGGAATAGGGGAGTAGATAAAACCTTGGAGAAGTTTTTAATAACTGAACAGTGGGACGGAGAAAAAGCAGACCTGTTCGATTGATCGATCGATCGATGGTCCCAGATTTCTGGCAGGTTCGCTAGTTTTATATATAAAAGGGAAATTAGTTTAAGATTTTTCCCCTACTTTGTATTTAGTCAGAAATTCATTTGTATCACATAGTCCTTAGCAGTTATAAGTGGATAAAATTGGGTTTAGGAGGGTGATAATTGTATGTCACGAGATGAATAAATTTCGGAAAATAATTCGTAAGTATTGATTTTGGACCAAGGGAAAATGTTCGGGTATGGTAGTTGAGTGGTACTACATTATTAAAGGAATTGAAGTGTAATTTATTAATTAAGGGGCGAAATATACAATCGGGTAGTAAAGACGGTACGTGCCAAGCGAGCGCGTCCGGGTATAATGGTTGGGAGACACCAAGTATTAAATTAATTGATGTGTTAATTAATTAAATTAGAGTCGGACTGTAGACTCGGGAAGGTAATAAATTAATTAAAGAGAAAAGTAATTAATTTGAGTCAGACCATAGACTCGAGAATATATGTTACGGGTTTTAGTACACAATAAAGTCGGGGTTTATATTATATATATATATATACGGTGTGGTGATAGTAGGACTAGATATTTATTTAAGTTATATACTCTAGTGCTATCAAGGGTGGTTGCGCGTTGTGGGTGAATCCCCTAGCTTGAGGAGTAGGGTGAGTATATCCCCAGGTCATAGCGTCCGATATATGGGTGAGGGGCTTATCTCAGTTTCAGGAAAGGAATATGACCGCCTCCACTACGTTTATATTTTGGGGTCGGGTTGGTGAGCGATTCCAACTTGGGTAACTAGGTTATGTGAGCACACCTAGGGAGATAGGACTGTAGAGGAAAATTATCCGGCGAGGGTATACTCAGAGAGAAGGATATACATATGATATATGTGTGGTTGTTTTTAAACTAATGGTGTTAAATATTATATACGAGTCATAATACAGTTTTTGATGTATTTGTTTTATGTAACTTGTGTCACAGTTATATGATATTATTTAAAAGGAATTAATTAAGTTAATTGGTAAAATAACTAATAACCCATTAATAATAATACTTGGTTTAGATTAGAACAGCAAGGGGAGATTATATCAGGACTAATTGGACGGGGTAGTACAACTAGGTGGGGTTATGATAACCATTAGGTGTGCACATTAATGGAGGGATGAGTATGTCGTCAAGGGAGTGCGACACTAACTAAAATATGAAGCGTATTCATATATTTTTAATTACTGTAATTAATTCACTTGCTAAATATTTTCAAAATGTTTTGGGTTCTAAACCTTGCTATAAAATTATTTTCAAAACCTTTTAGGTGTCTAGCCACAGGCACGCTAGGATTGATATTCTATTCGAGAGACGTGGAGCTGCGACACATGTGGATGCTAGAAGGAGTTTGGTTTATATGCATCGTTCATTCCTTCCTAGATTAAGGATCTGCTATCAGTTTCAATTTTACTTAGGGCTTGTCCCCCAGACTTTTCAATACCATTTTCAGATTTATTTATTCAGGTGTTGAATATTTGTATTAGACTATTTACTTTGGCGACCGATGGTTTATTCAGCATGTAATTTATTAATTATTCAGTTGATTTAATTCAGTCGTGGTGTATGACTCATATTGTTTTTCCACATCTTATTGGTTGTTTAATTAAAAGATAAAATTTAGCACCAGCTTTTTAGAATATTAGGTGGTTAGTTAGTTTTAAAAAGGTTTTTCATAGTGATGCTAAGGATGAACCAACTGGGATTGTTGTTTTAATTTGGTATAGGACTGATCACCCGATATTTTATTAGGCGGGGTGTTACAGATGGTATCAGAGCATGAGGTTCTAATGTCATTAGGATCTGTGTGGCTCTTCACGTTTCAACTTAACATCCTTTGATGTAGATCCCTATCATAGGATTGTTGTATTCTTATACGTATGCGCATTTACGTTATTCTACCTATTACTTTATATTTAATGGTGAACTCATACGATTTGATTCTCATTTCAGATGTCGCCCAGGAGAGAGAGAGCAGTAAGGGAAATAGGGGGAGATGAGATTAGGGAGGCTCATCAGGAGCCAGAGTTACCGCAGCAACTGCCAGAGATGATTTTGGCTCACAAGTAGCTGAATTAGTGGCATATGAAGTTCAAGCGACGATGATCGCAATGGCAAGGTACTTTCCATAAGGTCAGCCATAGGCATTAGTGGTACTGGATATTCAGGCCCACTCAGGGTAGTCGAAGTGGCATAAAGTACGAGCGGTATTTCAAAATGGCCATCCACCAGAGTTTCAAGAGGGTTCAGACGTGGTACCAGCGTGTCAGTGGAAGAGATACATTCAACATCACCTATGCATGGTAGATTGCAATGAGGTGCAGAAGCAAATGCTAGCCACTTTTAGGTTAGTGGGAGCAGCGCTACAGTGGTCTGTCTATCACCACAGTTGAGGAAAGGGATACATTAACTATTACAGAGTTTTGGGTTCGGTTTGACTGCCAATATTTCCCCCCAGCAGTCGAAGCTGAAATGAGGAGAAAATTTAGTGAGGTGACTCAGGGGGACCGTTCAGTGGACGATTACGAGGAAGAATTCACTCGTTTGGAAAATTTTATACCGGATGAGGTAAGCAATGAAGAAAGAAAGAAGTCTAGGTTCATGGATGGGTTAGTATGAAGGATTAGACAACATTTGATTGGTAATCTCGCATTAGTAGCTTATACGAACGTCGTTAATACAGACTCCTGCACTGCCAGGAATATCGATTCCACATTAAAGGAAGCAAGAAGGGAGTGGAACCCAGTCAGTAGGATAAAGCGGGAGGGAGCAGTACTAGTGGGGTATCCCAGCAGCAGACAGGGGGACATCAGGGGAAGGATTTTTGGCAGGGAGATCGGGCCAAGTGATTTAGGTCTGGAGGATATCGATAGGATAGCTAAGACTTTCGATAAGGCTAGCAAGGAATGGATCAGTGGCAGGGTGAATTTATTAGGAGGTATTTAGTTTGTGGGGAAGGGGGACACGTGAAGAGAGATTGTCTTAAGCGAGGCAGGGGTCAACTATAGGACAAGGTCCTGGATGTACAGCCGCTACAACAAGTTATGGGTGCATTCGGGCAGGGGGAAGCTTCTCAGGAACCCGAGGATCATCCATTACAGCTAGAGTATGGAGGTAATTATCTTTTTATCCTATGGGCATGGGGTATGTTTTGAGTGACAGTGAGGGTGTCACAACATAAGAATTATTTTCACTAGAGTCCATGGGTAAGTCGAATTTACTGGGTGTGCTGTCTATAGCAGCCATATTACATATATATACTTTTGTGGGGTGGTAGATTTCTTTGTTATTAACCACGAAAGAGTGGGGGTGTACATAGAAAGGGGTTTTGTATTATGCGGAGAGTTACTACTTTCGAGAGTTATGGGAGTATAATAGATGATTTTTCCAAATATCGGCTGGATAACGATGGATTTGAACTATTGTGGATAGTGAGGGTAAATTTTTTTTGTTCGGGACACCAGGGTATGAATGATTTTTACTAGGTATCACCTGAGAGGGCATCTATCCTATATATATGTTGTATTATGTGGTGCAATAGACATAAAGTGAGGTCTTGTGTTCTCACATTTTATCCTGATAAGTAGGGGTGTCTACTGAAGTGAACCAGGGTGGTTAGATTTATTTTCGAGCAGGGAGAGATAGCTCGGGATTTCTTTTTATGCAAGAACTAGTGATAGTAAGGGTGCAGTATTTGATGTTGTCTTTTATAGCATAAGGGTAGGCGTGTATACTTTTGTGTTAAGAGATAGGTATTTGGGGGTACGAACTATTGACTGAGGGTCTAACAGATCTCAATGACCGACAATGTTAGGTGGTAGTGTATCGGGAGGTTTTTTGTTTGGATTTCGCTTACGAGACGTCCCACGCATGAAACATAGCGCAACGTTGGAAGTGGGGAGATGTTTGGTCGTTAGTAGATGGGTTGGGTACCCCAGTTATTATTCACTTATGTGACATGACTATGGGTTGGAAGTTATATTATGCGTTACGGCTAGCATAGTCGGGTAACTTTCGCGCAGTTAAGCACGGGGACAGGGTGTATGGGCATCATGGTTAATTAAGGAAACTTTAGTGCGGTTAAGCACGGGTATAGGGTGTATGGGTTCCCTTGTTAATTAAAAAGCATATTTATGTAACTCTTAGTTATAAGCGGGAGAGATAGATGTAGCGAGCTTAAAGGCACAAGTATAGGGAGTATTATTCGAGACTTGGAGTACTAAGCTTATCTTAATTTCGAGGACGAAATTCCTTTGTAAGGGGGAAGTATGTAACACCCCGCAATTTTAAGGATTTAATATTTAATTATTTTTGGGAGGTATAAAAATATTTAAATTGGAGAAAATTAAAATTTTAATTTGGAGAATTTATTTGAGTGGGAAGAATTATTTATATTTGACGACTTTAAGTTTAATTGTTCGAAATTTCGTGTGTCGCATTTTGAGGTCAAAATTTGAGAATATTATAAAGTATTTCGGATGACAATTATGAGTGCGTGGTTGAGTCCATATGGGCTAAGATAGTCAGTAAAGAGTACCGAGGGTAGTAATCGGGTCTCGAGGCATTTTTTGGGCATAGCCGGGCCCACACGAGGTGATTTGGGTCATTTTAATTAGGCCCATATGGCTAAAAACGGGATTATGGGGTTTTAACCTAATTGAGGGACTAGTTGAACGACAGCTAGCAATTCTAAACCTAGGGTTTGAGAGAGAAACTGAGAAATCTAATCAAGAGCCAATTGGAGATTGTTTGGGGACAATTCGAGGGACAAAGTGAAGGTTCGTCATCAAACCATTCCCTACAATGGATCAGACTCTACGAACGATTACGGGCAAGTGGTTAACTGTTGTGATTCATAAAATAAGTGATAACCAATTCATATTATAGTATGTGTATATGAAAATTTATTTTGGGTGTGTAACCATAATTAAAATGGGGTTTTTCTGAATTTAGAGTAATGGATAGATTTAATTACTCAATGTATGTTAAGTTATGATTTGGGACTGTTAAGATTGAATTGTAGAGTAAATTACAGTATGTATTAGTGATTAAATTGACTGAGAATGATGAGACCGAATTCGATAAAAATGAGACCCGGGTGAAAAACCCAAATCGGATATACCCAGAGTGTTATATAGATTTGATGATGAATTAAGGTCTCTAGGTTGTTTAGAACCTTTTCTTATGTGGAGGTATCGTTAGTTGTGCTTGGGTTGGAAGAGGGGAGGAGATAAAACCTTGGAGAAGTTGCTAATGGCTGAACAGAGGGGCGAAGATGAAGCAGACCTGTTCGATCGATCGATCGATGGAAGGGATCGATCGATCGATGGTCCCAGATTTCTCGCTAGTTCGCCAATTTTATATATAAAAGGGAAATTAGTTTAAGATTTTTCCCCTACTTTGTATTTAGTGATAAATTCATTTGTAGCACATATTCCTTAGCAATTATAAGGGGATAAAATTGGGTTTAGGAGGGTGATAATTGTATATCACGAGATGAATAAATTTTGGGAAATAATTCGTATGTATTGAGTTTGTACCGAAGGAAAATGTTCAGGTATGGTAGTTGAGTGGCACTACATTATTAAAGGAATTGAGGTGTAATTTATTAATTAAGGGGCAAAATATAGAATCGGGTATTAACGATGGTACGGGCCAAGTGAGCGAGTCCGGGTATAATGGTTGGGCTACACCAAGTATTAAATTAATTGATGTGTTAATTAATTAAATTGGAGTCGGACTGTAGACTCGGGAAGGTAATAAATTAATTAAAGAGAAAACTAATTAATTTGAGTCGGACCATAGACTGGGGAATATACAGGCTAGTCTTACGGGTTTTAGTACACGATAAAGTCGGGGTTTATATTATATATATATATACGGTGTGGTGATAGTATATATATATATGTGTGTGTGTAGTTTGTGTATGCTATTAAATATTAGGGACTAGATATTTACTTAAATTACAAACTCTAGTGTTATCAAGGGAGGTTGCGCTTTGTGGGTGAATCCCCTAGCTTGAGGAGTGGGGTGAGTATATCCCCAGGTCATAGTGTCTGGTATATGGGTGAGGGGCTTATCTCACATTCAGGGAAGGAATATGACCGCCTTCACTACGTTTATATTTTTGGTCCAGGTTGGTGAGCGATTCCAACTTGGGTAACTAGGTTATGTGAGCACACCTAGGGAGATAGCACTTTTGAGGAAAATTATCCGACGAGGGTATACTCCGAGGGATGGATATACATATGATATATGTGTGGATGTTTTTAGTAAAGGTACGTAAATAATGGTGTTAAATATTATATGCGGGTCATAATGCAGTATGTGATGTATTTATTTTATATAACTTGTGTCACAGTTATATGATATTATTTAAAAGGAATTAATTAAGTTAATTGGTGAAGTAACTTATAACCCATTAATAATAATACTCGGTTTAGAGTAGAATGGCAAGCGAAGATTATACCAAGACTAGTTGGACGGGGTCGTACAATTAAGTGGGGTTACAGTAACCATTAGGTGTGCACATTAGTGGAGGGGTGAGTATGGCCTTAAGGGAGTGCGACACTAACTAAAATATGAAGCGTCTTCATATATTTTTAATTACTGCAGTTAATTCACTTGATAAATATTTTCAAAATGTTTTGGGTTCTAACCCTTGCTATAAAATTATTTTCAAAACCTTTTAGGTGTTCAGCCACAGGGACGCCAGAATTGATATTCTATTCCAGGGACGTGGAGCTGCGGCACATGTGGATGCTAGTAGGAGTTTCATTTAGATGCAACGTTCATTCCTTCCTAGAGTAGGGTTCTGTTATCACTTTTAGTTTTACTTAGGGATTGTCGCCCAGACTTTTCAGTACAGTTTTAAGATTTATTTAGTCAGGTGTGGAATATTTGTATTGGACTATTTACTTTGGTGAGCGATGGTTTATTCGGCATGTAATTTATTAATTATTCAGTTGATTTAATTTAGTCGTGGTGTATGACTCATATTATCTTTCCTCATGTAATTGGTTGTTTAATTAAAAAGATAAAATTTGGCACCTACTTTTTGGAATACTAGGTGGTTAGTAAATTTTAAAAAGGTTTTCGACAGTGATGCTAAGGATGAACCAATTGTGATTCCTATTTTACTTTGGTATATGACTGATCACCCGGTATTTTATTAGGTGGTGTCACACACTTATGTGAACTTTGATACAATAATGGTTCCTAATATATCATGGGAGACAACATCAATTCCAAATGTTTCTCTAAACAACTTACACATTGTAATACCCCGCACTTTTATGGAGATTTAATTTACATAAATGGGATATTTGAGGAAATTAATGTGAATAGTAATTTTGGAATTTATGAGTATGATTTGATAAATTGAGAATTTAAAGTGAATAAGTAAATATTAGTTGCAAGTGTCGAATTAATATTCACATGGATTAGGTTTTCTTGCGGGACTAAGTATATGAGTTGGAGTATTTTAATTAAATACCGCAGTTGGGTAAAGCGACGCAGGAAATATTTTATTTGAAAAACACGCGTATTGAAATGTGTTGGGTTTAATTAGTTAATTAAAGCTAAGTGACTCGGATGGAGATTTCGAGTGCGCGATTGGTTTTAGAATTACCGAGATAGCCAGAATAGAGTACCCGGGGGTTTTATTTAGGTTCTGAGGACTTTTGGACTAATAGGGACTCGCAATTGAGTAAACGGGTCATTTTTGGGTTTATAAGGGATAACCCCTTATTTCTCTCTATATAAGGCACGAGAGAGTGAAAGAAAGGAAAGAAAAGAGAGAAAAAGAAGAAGAGAAGAAAGGAAGAGAGAAAAGAAGATTCTGTCCAAACTTCTCCGGATTCGACTCGAGATCGTCGAATTTTATCCACGAGGAAAGTGTTTACTTTCTTTATTTAATTTAGTGTGTATATCTCATATCACAGTTGTTAGAGACAAACTATAAAGATTTTTGGGATGCGTTTTCATGAATCAAAACGGGTTTTTCGGATGTTTAACGAATAAACCCCAGATAATATCCGATTTAAGAAACTTAAAAATTATTTGAAATCATTGTTGGTTTTTGGTTGTAGGATGTTTAGAACCCTCTTTATATGTAAATATGTTATTTGTTGAGGTTGGGGGAATAATTAAAAGCTTGGAGGTTTTGTTAATGGCCGAAATAGACTCGGGGAAGACGATGCCATGTTCGATCGATCGATCGACTGCCAGGGGTCGATCGATCGACCCTGCAGATATTTTGGCAATTTTGGCTTGTGTTGTGTATATTGGATTAATTCCCAAACTATTTAATTCTAGCCTATTTATGTGAGGAAATAAATTTCCAACTAGGGGAATTCATACCTAGCCAATTAATGTAATTTAGTTGGACTTGGAAAGTGCAAAATGGTATGGCACTTAATGAGGGGTTTTAAGGAAAATAAATTGTGGAGATAGACATTTGGGGTTCCCAAAAAATTAGAGTGGGGACCTCTAAATTATTATTGGAGTGAGATGTATACCTTGGGTTAATTGAATAAAATTTAAGGCTTACTAAATTAGGGGTGTTTGGGATGAGTAACACTCAGGGTAATATTTCGGTGGGTGATTTTATATATATATATATATATATATATATATATATATATATATATATATATATATATATATATATATTATGGGCTTAGAAAATATATTTATATGTCGCCTTTATGTTTGGAATAAATCCTAGGATGCGAATACGAGGGAAATTAAGGACAGGGGCTAGAGATGCATGAGCGGCTATTCGGGGTCGGTTGATGACTATGGTTATAGGTAACGAAATACCTATAAGACTAAAAATAAGTTGAGAGTATACTTATTTGATTATTACGAATTGATATATTCCGGATTATATATAAATCCTTAAAAGTGATTAAGGAGCGAGTTATATATCAAGTGAGAGAATACTTTTGGGTTTAGTATTTTAAGTGTATGAGTGCTTATATACTATTTCGAATGGGAACACTCGGGATTGTATGCTATCACTATGAAAGTTGGCAATTATAGACACATATATTTGAGAAGTGATGTAGATTATATATAAGATGCGATTATAGTATATATAATATAATATGATACGAATAAATACACATGTGTGTGATTGGTATATTTGTATCTTAGAGGCTGGTCCCACGGGATTTCCTTTGGCGTAGGGTTGGAAAAGCCAAATTATATATTTTTTGTGGTGCGATCTGAGGGGGTTGCGTGATGTGGGTGAATCCCTTGTCTTGAGGAGCAGGGAGAGTATATCCCCAGGTCATCTCGTCCCGCATTCAAGTGCGATGTGTGTACTCCACTCGTAGAGGGAACATGATCGCCTCCACCATTGTGTATATTTTTAACATGATCATGAGTGAGTTTGGCTTGGTATGGTGGTTAAGTGAGTAAACCAGGATTCAGATATGCATTATGAGACCGCTTCCTCGAGTTATAGCTCGGTGGGATGGTTATTATACTTATATTGTGATAGGTATAATTATACTTGCTGTGTATAATACATTGCGTGTATATAAGACGAGATATTGTATATAATTGACTTGAGTAAAGTGAAGAGAATGATAAGCTGACCATCCCCTTTCGGTAGATTTATATCCGAATTTATATGAAATTGAATTATAGATTCTAGTAAGAACTACACACACACACACACACACACACACACACACACACACATATATATATATATATATATATATATATATATATATATATATATATATATAGAGAGAGAGAGAGAGAGAGAGAGAGGAAGGCTCACCTACATCATGCATTATACATCACACCGTACATCACACCAAATTCTAGGCCCTAGAAAACATTTTTTTTTCAAATTTTATATTTTTCCCTTGAAATTAACCTTTCGATCAACTCATATGCAAAAAATTAGGTCAAAATACATTTTGTAGCTATTTTTAAAAAATCCACAAAAAACTACTGGGCAGACCCTTAAAAATAAGGTATCTTTAGCAGTTTTTGTGGATTTTTTAAAAATAGCTACAAAATGTATTTTGACCTAATTTTTTGCATATGGGTTTATTGGAAGGTTAATTTCACGGAAAAAAATATAAAATTTGAAAAAAAAAGTTTTTTAGGGCTTAGAATTAGGGGTGATGCATGGGTGATGTATAGAGCACGATCTCTCTCTCTCTCTCTCTCTCTCTCTCTATATATATATATATATATATATATATATATATATATATAATGAATCCCAACGATCAACATTGTTAGGTAGTAGTGTAACGGAGGGGGGGGGGGGTTCCTTGTTTGGATTTCGCTTCGCGAGACACCCCACACATGAACGTAGAGCAATGTTGGGAATGCAGAGAAGTTTAGCCCTTAGTACTCGGGTATGAGGATTTTTAGATGATGGGTGATAGTGTTTAGTTAGGCAGGGTAGCTTAACTAGGTTGTTTAAAAGGTATGCAAAATATTTTCACAACTCGGGCTTTTGACTCGTTTTCCTCTTTTCCCCTCTCTTATTATATATATATATATATATATACAGGTGTCCAGACACAGGGACGCCTGGATGATGATCCTTTCGAGTTAGATGTTGCTGCAGCAGCTGTGGATGCATGCGGGTTTATTTTTAGACGCTTCTATTCTTGTGATCTAGATAGGAAGCATTGTAGTATCACTTGGGCAGAAAGCCCAATTGTATTCATTTATTCTTTTACCGTCTTTTAGTGCGGGTTTCGATTTGGTTGTATTATGTTAAACCGAGTGTTCAATTATTTATTTGATTTTAATTTTCATATTTATATAAACTGTGTGAATGTTTTATTTGAATGGTTTGGATAAAAAGATTAGTTACATAAAATTTTGAACCCAACCTAATAGGTTATTAGTAATTAAATTGGTTTTCGACAGTGATGCAGAGAATGAACCATATGAGACTCCTATTTTAATTTGGTACAGGATTGATCACTCGGTATTTTATTAGGCGGGGTGTCACAAATGGTATCACAGCATCAGGTTCTAGTGTCCTTAGGAATATGTGCAAACGTACTACGGTTTCAGCGTTGCTCTCGATTTGATATAGAGCCTTATGATTAGGATTATTGATTCCTTTTGTGAGATTTCGTTCTCCCGCTATTATATAAGATTATATTAAATCTGTTGCGTGCTCATTCGAGGTTCATGTGCTAATCGATGAAGGGCGACCAGGGAAGGACGTTATGAGAGTAGCAGGAGGCGTGGCTTAGTTGGAGCGGTTAGTTGAAGTCGGAGACCAGGACCACAGTAGAGGTCACTCTCCTTGTGGAATTTGTCGAGGATTGTTGCAATGACTACTAAAGTATACTAGTTATAATTATCCAAGTACCATTATAGTAGAGAGTGGTGCTAAACTTGAATTACCCAGTGAAGTTAAACTAGGAAAAGGTTCGAAAGATCTTCAATAAGAACCATACGTTGAAGTTAATTTATACGGAGTCAGTGTAATGTGATTCAGCGGAAGTAGAAGGCTCAGAAGCCTTGGCGTAGAGAAAGGTATAGAAATACCCAGATGTGAAAATTCGAGGAAAATTTTCACTCGTGGGAGAAATATTGAAATTATGGGAACGATGGTCACCATATTCGGGGGAGAAGGATGTTTTACTCATATAAGAGTCTTACGGATGGTTTTAACCATGAATTCCTTCAATTAGACTTGGGGAGAATGCAGCTTCTAGATTATTCATATGAGGACCAGTCAGAGGCCGACAATGAATAAAGAGTTGTATGGATAAGTGAACTTTGTACCGAATTAAGGTAGGTACGATGAAGGGAGAGCCCTTCGGAGGAATGGTAAGCTCACTAGAAAGTGTTGCTAACACTTATGGAGAATTTGTGTTTATAGAATCCCATTGGTGGACATCCACCCGGGGGAATGTATTGAAATAAGTCAATTGAGGTTGGTAGCAAGTTCCCTTTTAGTTGGAGGAGTTAAGGGAACTAAAAAGGTAATTGTCAAAATTGAGGCTATAGAGTCGAAAATACTGATAACCTAAACAGGGTCAGGAGGGCCAGAGATGGGGAATAGGGTGATGTAGAGTGTTGAACCACACGAATAGTCCTTGCCCGGTAGGACTTGAAGGACAAAAGCAGGGTGCTCAAATGTAGCATTGATTAAAAGTAATTTTGGTTCGATTAAGATTAGTGTACTGTGTCACGGAACCAATCGAAGTATTTAGGGAGATTGGCAAAGTTATTGTTACGAGTTTTGCCTTAGAGGAAGTAGGTATATTTATGTTGCTAGATTGAGTCGCGATATTTCGCTAACCCTAGATTCGTGTGTGTAATTCGAGCTTTGTGGTGGTATCAATAACATTAGGTAGTATATGCCTATATGTTTTTGAGTGGTAGAGGGGTTCTATTTTGAATTTGTATCTGGTTTGTACTACTCATTTTGTATGTGTTATACGAGTATGGTACTATTATAAGAGTAATATTATTGTATTATCGGAGCGATGGCAGGCTAATAATTGCAAGACTATCGTATCTGCGGTTCCAGAGTGGAGCAAGATGTTGTTACGATATCTCACCTGGATAGGTTGAGTTCGCCTTTATTATATGGGTAGAGGGAACTTCGGTGAACAGATGTTTTATTATTATGATTCGAGTGCATGGTGACCTTATATACATGATTTAAGGTATGCAGGATTAATTGTTAAGCTGTGAGTTTAAGCTCATTGTTATTTGCGCAAAGGACTTAGTGTTAGTACAAGTTCTTGGTGGTGTGGCTCCTGGAAAGAAATAGGAATTTAGACCACATTTGGTTAATAGGTGGGATGGGATTTTCCGAGTGGCATATTTGAAGCTAACAGACCTCCACAATCGAAAAAGTTAAGCAGTAGTGTATAGGAGGGGTTCCTTGTTTGGATTTCGCTTGAGAGACGCTCCACACATGAACCTTAACGATGTTGGGAGTGGAAAGATGTTATGGGATGCAAGGATATTAGTTTTGATTATAAGTCACCTAGTGTGAGGAAAACACTATGGACTGAGAGTCATGTGATGATTGCATGCTTATGGAGATAGAAGTGC
The DNA here is from genome assembly GCA_949130495.1 of Sambucus nigra. Taxonomy (NCBI): domain Eukaryota; kingdom Viridiplantae; phylum Streptophyta; class Magnoliopsida; order Dipsacales; family Adoxaceae; genus Sambucus; species Sambucus nigra. The sequence continues at coordinate 313,434,486 of OX422215.1, read as the reverse complement.
TATAAAAAAAGCATTGAAATGGTTCTATCATTGCAAATATATGGGTGAGGCAGGAGTTAGAGAAATTGATTTGAGGCTTATAGCATGGCCTTGAAGAGAAGGCTAATTCAAAGGAAGTATGTTTTGGGTAGAATGTTCGTAACACCTTTGGAAAAAGTAGGCGCCCTGATTAGTTAGACTTTACATTTTGCCAAGATTGGAAAGACATAGTGGTAAAAATACGTTAGTATTTAGAACATCCCAATGGTGTGACTTAGGCCATTATATCTCGATGGCCAATGATGCGAGGAAGTAGTGTAACAGGAGGGTTCCTTGTCTGGATTTTTCTTTGCGAGACGTCCGACGCATGAAACCAAGCGAATGTCAAAAATTGAGATAGGTCTTGGGCACTAGGGATATAGTTAGGATAGTACTCATTTTACGTGTGTGGAAAACACATTGATCGTAGTGTTATTAGGAAGTAAAGGAAGTAGGACTAGTGGCACTGATATAAGGAGGTTGTTATGAGTTAACCACGAAAAGATTGGTGGGTTAACTTTATGAAGTATTGGATTTCAAGGTATAGGAAGAATTGGATCTCGAGAAGATTGATGAGAATACCCGGGTGTAAGCACCAGTCCAAGAAAGTAAGGCCCATTTTTTTAGAGAAAGTGTTACGTCTGTGACATTCATAGTGGTTGTGAAGATAGGCAAGTGTCAAAAGGCGTATGTGCACCTTGATAAGTTGGTTTTATATATCGTCCAAAATAGAAGGGGCATAGTATATAAAGCTGGAGAATATGCTGTGGAGCAGTTATAATGGATTGGCATTTGGAGTTTGGTGGATTGAACTTCGTAGGAGGTACGCGACAACCCAATGGTGTAGGTGCAATAAGAATTTAGTACACTTAAGATAAGCGAGAAGACTGACGGGAGTAGTCAAGCCTTAGTGAAATTTTCCTTTTGAGGGAGATCAGATGTCCTGTTGTAGACGAACAAACGCTTAGAGTGTTAGCGAGAGTATCGTCTTTTTGAAACATTAGAGCGGAGGTTATAGGCTCATTTTCTTTATATGCGGCTAATGAAGCACTAGGTACGAGGCGTTGACGTTAAAGTCAACCTTACGATCGAGGAAGAGTTATTTTAGTTAAGCTAGTGAGTTAAAACACACGCATTGAGATAAGTGAAATATGGTAAGGGACCATGGGGTAGTACCATTCAACTTCGGTGTACTAGTACATAGTATGATATCGTAGGTTGGTAGTACCGGTCATATCCAAATTTTGGGGACGAAATTCGGTTGTAAGGGGGGGGGGGGGGGGAGAATGTAATACCCCGCCCTTTTATGGATATTTTATGTACATAAATGGGATATTTGAGGAAATTACTATGAATAGTAATTTTGGAATTTATGAGTATGATTTGATAAATTGAGAATTTAAAGTGAATAAGTAAATATTAGTTGCAGGTGTCGGATTAATATTCCCATGGATTATATTTTCTTGCAGGACTAAGTATATGAGTTGGAGTATTTTAATTAAATGTCGCAGTTAGGTAAAGCGACGAAGGAAAATATTTTATTTGGAAAACACGCCTATTGAAATGTGTTGGTTTTAATTAGTTAATTGAAGTTAAGTGACTCGAATGGAGATTTCGAGTGCACCGTTGGATTTAGAATGACCGAGATAGTCAGAATAGAGTACCCAAGAGTTTTATTTAGGTTCTGGGGACTTTTGGACTAATAGGGACTCGCAATTGAGTAAACGAGTCATTTTTGGGTTTATAAGGGATAAACCCTTACTTCTCTCGGTATGACGCACCAGAGAGTGAAAGAAAGGAAAGAAAAGAGAGAAAAAGAAGAAGAGAAGAAAGGAAGAGAGAAAATACGAGAGAAAATGATATTTTGGCCAAACTCTGCGGAATTCGACTCGAGGTCATCGGCGTTTATCCACGAGGCAAATGTTTACTTGCTTTATTTAATTTAGTGTGTATATCTCATATAAAAGTTGGTAGACACAAACTATAAAGATTTTTGGGATGTGTTTTCGTGAATTAAAACAGTTTTTCGGAAGTTTAAAGAATAAACCCCCAGATAATATCCGATTTAAAAAACATAGAAATTATTTGAAATCGATTATTGGTTTTTGGTTATAGGATGTTTAGAACCCTCTTTATATGTAAATATGTTGTTTTTTGAGGTTGGGGGTGGAATTAAAAGCTTGAAGGTTTTGTTAATGGCCGAAACAGACTCGACGAAGACGATGCTCTGTTCGATCGATCGATCGACTGCCAGGGCTCGATCGATCGACCCTACAAATATTTTGGCAATTTAGGCTAGTGTTGTGTATATGGGATTAATTCCTAAATTATTTAATTCTAGCCTATTTATTTGAGTAGATGAATTTACAACTAGGGGAATTTATACCTGGACAATTAAGGGAATTTAGTTGGACTTGGAAAGTGCAAAATGGTATAGCACTTAATGGGGGTTTTGAGGAAAATAAATTGTGGAGATAGATATTTGGGGTTCCCAAAAAATTAGAGTGGGTACCTCTAAATTATTATTGGAGTGAGATGTATACCTTGTGTTAGTTGAATAAAATCCAGGGCTTACTAAATTAGGGGTTTTTGGGATGAGTAACACTCAGGGTAATATTTCGATGGGTGATTTTATATATATATATATATATTATGGGCTTAGAAAATATATTTATATGTCGCCTTTATGTTTGGAATAAATCCTAGGATGCAAATAGGAGGGAAATTGAGGACAGGGGCTAGAGATGCATGAGCGGCTATCCGGGGTCGGTTGACGACTACGATTATAGGTAACAAAATACCTATAAGACTAAAAATATGTTAAGAGTATACTTATTTTATTATTACAAATTGATATATTCCGGATTGTATATAAATCCTTAAAAGTGATTAAGATGCGAGTTATATATCAAGTGAGAGAATAATTTTGGGTTTAGTATTTTAAGTGTATGAGTGCTTGTATACTATTTAGAATGGGAACACTCGGGATTGTTGGTTCTCGCTATGAGAGTTGGCATTATAGTCGTATATATAATTGAGAAGTGATGTAGATTATATATACGATGCGATTATAGTATATATAATAAAATATGATACGAATAAATATATCTGTGTGTGATTGGTATATTTGTATCTTAGAGGCTGGTTCCACGGGCTTTCCTTTGGCGTAAGGTTGGAACAACCAAATTATATATTTACTCTAGTGCGATTCGGGGAGGTTGCGCGATGTTGGTGAATCCCCCGACTTCAGGAGAAGGGAGAGTAAATCCCTAGGTCATCTCGTCCCGCATTCGAGTGCGGTGTGTGTACTCCACTTGCAGAGGGAACATGAACTCCTCCACCGTTGTGTATATTTTTACCATGACCATGAGTGAGTCTACCTTGGTACCGTGGTTGAGTGAGTAAACTCGAATTCGAATAGGCACTATGAGACTACATCCTCGAGTTATAGCTCGGTGGGATGGTTATTATACTTATGTTGTGATAGGTATAATTATACTTGATGTGTATAATACATTGCGTGTATATAAGACGAGATATTATATATAATTGACTTGAGTAAAGTGAAGAGAATGATAAGCTAACCTTCCCCTTCCGGTAGATTTATATCCGTATTTATATGAAAATGAATTATAGGTTCTAGTAAGAACTACCTATATATATATATATATATATATATATATATATATATACGAGCTATATATATTTATATACATGTTATGTGCTGAGTGCCTAATGAATCCCAACAATCAACATTGCCAGGTAGTAGTGTATCGGGGGGTTCTTTGTTTCGAATTCGCTTCGCGAGACACCCCACGCACGAACGTAGAGCAATATTGGGAATGGGGGGAAATTTAGCCCTTAGTACTCGGGTATGAGGATTTTAGATGATCGGTGATAGTGTTTAGTTAGGCAGGGTAGCTTAACTAGGTTGTTTAAATGGTTTGCGATATGTATACACTATTAGAAGAGGGGTGAGGGGTATCTCATGGGAGTGCGAAACCAAGTGAAATATGAGATAATCATATTTTAAGAATATAGCATTTATGCACTTTCAAAATATTTTCACAACTTCGGCTGTGACCCGTTTCCCTATTTTCCCCTCTCTTGATATATATATATATATATATATATATATATATATATATATATATATATATATATATATATATTATATAGGTGTCCAGACATAGGGACGCCTGAATGATGATCCTTTCGAGTCAGACGTTGCTGCAGCAGCTGTGGATGCCTGTCGATTTATTTTTAGCGCTTCTATTCTTGTGATCTAGATAGGAAGCATTGTAGTATCACTCGGGCTGAAAGCCCAATTGCATTCATTTATTCTTTTACCGCCTTTTAGTATGGCTTTCGATTTGGTTGTATTATGTTAAACCGAGTGTTCAGTTATTTATTTCATTTCAGTTTTCATATTTATAAAAACTGTGTGAATGTTTTATTTGAATGGTTTGGCTAAAAAGATTAGTTAAATAAAATTTTGACGCCAGCCTAATAGGTTATTAGTAATTAAATTGGTTTTCAACAGTGATGCTGATAATGAACCATATGAGACTGCTGTTTTAATTTGGTACATGATTGATCACCCGGTATTTTATTAGGTAGGGTGTCACACACATCTATTACAATGAAACACCTGTTATACCATGACCCATGCTAGATGACCTGAGTTTCAATATGAAATGCACATCACTACATAAACCTCAATGCAACAATAAATACCAAAGGTTCGAAGAGAGATACTATCATCGTATAAATGCACAGTACAGATTCACTATTATTAGGGAATGACTAACCCTCGCATCAATATTTCATTAGACAAAACCTTAGTATATAACTCCAAGGGACTTTTCAACATGATTTCACAAACTTACAACCTTTAATCTGTAATGAGTTTTTAACCACTATAATTGATTCGCCTTACTATGTAAATGTCACACTATGTGATAATCTACCAATTAACACAACTCTATATATTGGTAGGATACGAGACGTCGGGGATTGCCTTTGAACACTAAGGCCTATGCCTACAAATGCCATAAGGGATTATATCTCAATGACACACTATAATCACCATATTTGAATTAATACCACCCAATTTTTTGACAGGACACAAGATGTCGGGTATCGCCTAAGAGGAGGCCCACCCTAATAACGCTAAAAGTGGTCCTATACTAAAGCATCACAACTCATTTACTTATATACCAAGTTACCATGTTTTTTTCGATTCACTCCTAGGTTACCTCAATCATCAAGATTATCTAAGTCCACATTATAGTCAAGTCACATGAATCGGGGCATACTAAACCCAAGCCCAAAACCAAGGGACCTAATTCTTTCTTGCCACGTGGCTACTACTTGTAAATATATTCACCGACCAACAAGCACTAAGGGGTTCACCCATAAGGGTAGCATTATATCAACTAACAATCACTTACCTATACCTAAGTGTTTCCCCAGACAAATTTACATACTAATGGAATTTACCATCAATTACGGTATTTCCCCGAAGATCAAATTTTCCTAATTATAACATTGTTACTGACCCTTAATATGTGTCGCACCCAAGGCTACATATAATTTAAATCATGATCTCCATTTACATAACGTATCCACAATTTGGTGCCACTTGCCCAATGGGCATCATCACATCCTATCATTATCTCTAGGACTTTACGTCAACAAAGGCTGGAACACAAACACCTCACACTATGAACCACGGTGTCACCACTTATTGGATTATGTGTACACTCGTTAATTTTAAATCATACTTTATTAGAATTGCCAAAGAAATTTATAACCATCAGTCTAATCGTGTGCCAATTGGCATTAATTTACTTGTTGTGCTAACCTCTTCGACTTTATCGTCGAAAACATGAACTAAACCGTCATCAAACAAGCATGACCAGCCCGAACCATATCAATGTCGAAAGATCCAATACCGACCTCACCATGTCACACCCGAAAGGATCCTTGAACCTAGAGCTCTGATAACATTTGTAACGACCCGAACCGAATTTATGGGTTACCCGAGAGTCAACCCGGTTCGAATCGGACATTTGGTGTGAAGTGCAATGAAACAACCTAAATAATGTTGCTAGTCCTATTTTATTTTAATTAGCATTTCACTTGATATCATGTGATTCCAATTCCGAAATGAACTACGTGACGGACCCATGGGGAGCACCACCAAATCCAAGTATACAGAGTTACTAATGTAAAATATAAATAAAATATACTTACCTGTATAGCGCTCTCAAAATAGGAAGCCTCTTCCAACCTGTCATAACAAAGTGGGGATGTGAGCCTATGCCCGATGGGATTTATACATGGAGTATAGAAACGAACGACATAAAGGAATACTCCCACGCTAGAACCATATGTATATATATATATATATACACATACGTATACCTTTAAAAAATACATATTGCAATGAATTAATCAATTTATATCCAAAAACCTACATTGCCCAGATTAATTGACTTTAATCTTATTTAAGGTTTTCTTTAATCATACCTAGCATTCCCACTTTGTTTAACACACTCGGTTCAACACTTGAAACCTTTTCACTTAATTTATTAAAACCATTATTTTATCGGAATTTACCCTTTTATTTATTCCAATACTCTTTAGCATTTTCATTTAAAATCGCCATTTCAACACACGCAATCCCCGTGTTAGAAAATAGTTATTTAATCTTTAAAAATTCCTTCTCAAAACACATTCGCTTGTTAAGTATGGGTTTAACCAATTAGGTTTCTTAACCACCCATTTATTTACTCCCTTTTACTCTTTTCATTTCTTTATGGACATTAATAGATTTACGCGTTTACTTGTCCATTTCACCTTTACCAGAACGTTTACTACATTCATTAAAATTAGGTTGTATTAACACACTTTACCACAAAACCCATTTCTTTATATGTTCCATATTTCCTTTATCTTTTCTATGAATCTTCCAATACCGCATACTTACATGGGATCCACACCGACGGCTATGCGCACCATATGCTCTGGCCAATGATTTAGGGATTTTCACCCAAGGGCTCCGGTTCCTTCTTGCTTCATCCTGGTGTCATTCGAGTTTCTTAATGTGTTTTAACATTTTATAAATGCCCACATTATTTCACATTCCTTTTTAACCCAACTGAAGTTAAAAACTAAGGACTTTACCGCCTGATCTTGTGTTACACCTTGAAATTTACCATTTCGTGTCCTTTATAATTTAACCTTGATTTTTATTATATAAAAAATATATTTATTTACAATATTTTGTGTAACACCCCTTCCAACATTTTTCTTTCATAAAATATACCACTTTAAGTAAAATTACCATTTTACCCCTTCTGTTCCAAAATCACTTTTTCCTCACAAGTGTTAATTTTGCCCAAAAAACTATTAAGTTATACATGCCAAATTCTTAAATGTTTTAACCTTTTAACATCTTTTTACACTTGGACTAATCTCTTACATGATTGGAAGCACTTTTACACCTTCAATTCCCTTTTAATGCCATAAGTGTTAATATTTCAGAACAGTAGTAAGTTACACTCACTATCTATTCCATGTTTATTTATTAACACTTAATTAATGATTTTTATTTTCTAAGCACTCATTTCTTTACTTATCCATTCAAGAAATATATTCACACGTAAGACTACTTTTATAAGAAAATTGCAATTGTTTTATTTAACATGTAATCCTTTAACTTCATACACATTATGTCTTTTAGTCCCAATTACACATACTTTGAAGACTAAAATACCTATCTTTATTATTTATTGTTTAAACCAAACAAAATCTTCTTTAAACTTGTTTATACATTTTATGTCAAAATAGTACAAGTTTATATGCATCAGAAGATTGATTTTGAACTCAAAAATTCGACAACATTATTTAAACATATTTTTCATCAAAATTAGTAGAAAATACACCATTTTCATAAAACATCAACTTTTATTATTTCAAACCTTGAAATAATTATCCACCCATTATTTTTTTAACAAAATAACCTTTTTCTCAATATTTTTATTCCATAAAATTTTTATTACATATTTTTACTAAAAACACAAAATATTAATTTCTCACATTTTTATTGCATAAAAATGTTCATTATTTATTTTCACTAATAGTACAACAAAGTAACATTTTCTTATATTTTTATTTCATAAAAATGTCCAATATTTCTTTTTACTAGAAATACACGCAAATAATATTTTCTTGCACTTTTATTCCATTAAAAAGTCCAATTTCAGTTTAATAAGAACACATCATTATTTCTTATAATTTTACTCTTAATCATACACAAGAATAAGACTACACTATTTATCAATAGAGTCTCAAAATAATAAGAGTAGGTTGCCCACCTAAATGACTCCGAAGTGGTGATGATGGTGGTGGTGAAGATGGGTGACTCCCCCGCTTTCAAAGGTGACCCTAAAGTGAGTCAAAAGAGTTTCACCATGTAAGCTCGAAAAAGACCTCAGCAAATCCCTCTTCAAAACCTCTAATAACACACTTGTCTTCTTCTAATAATGTCTCCTCAAATACCCATAAAAAAACCAACATTAGATTTTATATGTTATTGCCCTTGTCTCATAATGGGGAACTAAGTCTAGTGTGGTATGGGTGATTAGCACTACTACTAAAGGAATGGTGGTCGGCAGTTAAGGGATTGGGAGAGGAGGTAGGGAACATTTAGAGGATGAGGAAATAATACATGTTTAGGTTTTCTACCCACAAACCCTTGTTTTATACTAACAATGAAGTCTTTATGACATAAATATACTACCTCATGTAGATCATTCGAAATTTTTAGGCCCTAAGGGTTGACACATACTCTTGATCAATGGCGTAAAGAGTTTAGCAAAATGCCAGGTCTGTTGTCATTGATTTACAGCTCATGCCCCTCTCTCTGATATTCAATCAACATCCCACAAATCTCACAAGTCTTATAACGTATACTAGGAATTCCATCCAAACCGTCAGGCTTCGAGAGTAGCTAAAATAGATTTTGAATCCACAGTTGAGTGTTTAACATCAAACAAGGGGGAAAAATTTGTGAACATCATTCGAACGAGTGAAGTGGTCATTCAAACAACCAGTTTGAATGATCGACTCCTCTTTTATAAAACCCTATCTTTATAGATTTTGCATGTTTCCCCCCCAACACTACTAAAGTCTTTGAAAACACATATAGTTTAATTAATTTAGAACGACTCATTCTATAATCCATATATAATACTTAATTTACAATTCTCTTTAGTATCTAATTTTTTACCCGCAAATCATTAAAATCACACTTTATTCCTCCTCATATAAAGTTATATAATATTTTAATTGATTTACCGAGGCAAGGTAATACACTGACTGCGGCTATTATGCCAACAGTGATATACATTATGCTTGTGTGATATATAATATACTTTATTGTTATGATCGGGGTATTTTTTTATTCTTGAAGAAAATATCGTATTGTTAAGATGCTGGATAAAACAAATTATACCACTGTTAAGCTTTTTTAAATGAAAAGAATTATTTCGAGTAGGAATATTAAAACTCGATTAATTGTAATTAATCATGTTATTTAATTAATAATCCTTACAATTGGGTTTGTTTGGGTATCCACAACTAAGGAACATCATTTAGGAAATTAATCCATACAACTTAATTATTGGAGCCGAGTCATGGCTAGTGTGCATTCATTACAAGTAGATCTTATAGACTTATATCTTACAAATAGTTATAAGACTATAAGATATACTAGTGTGCATTCACGCCTACAAATAGTTTTTTTATTCTACGACTTTGAGGATGATTCAAGAGACTGATCTGACAAAACTGACTGGGAGTGCTCGAGTGTATTGAAAGGTTTCCTTATTTGGATTTTACTTTTGAGATGCCCCACCTATGGATATTTACTTTTGTTGAAAGTTCAGACTTTTGTCATGATATATATCCATCACTTTTAACTGCTGCACCCGATTACATATGTGATATGTGTTTTGAACTTTTCCTTCTAGTTCCCATACTTTGTATTTACTCTCCTAAGATGAGGACATGCAGTGGTAGATTGATAGGAGAAGCAGGACGGGCGGGGGCACACGAGAAACTAGCCCTACCAGCACAGGGGGGTCGGAGGTTTCCCCTAGGATAACTTGACAAGCATAGCACATGTTGTAGCTGCGATAGTAGTAACAACATTTTCGGCACAGCCAACGCCTGCACTAGAGCCAACATGAGCATCGATACCACCTATTGTCATCGTATAACTTGTAGTGGATCAGCTGGAGCCATAGGTACTAGTAATTTTGCAGCCCATCTGGGCATCTATTGTGAGTGGATTTGAAAAGTGGCATTCGCCTTCGTTCGTTAGTGATGTGGGTTCGTTGGAGGCACTTCAGTGGAATCAAGATATATGCAAAGATTTGAGATTGGTTGACTGCACAAAGGTGCATAAATAAATTTTATCCACCTTTCGTTCGAATGGGGAGGCATTGTGCTGGTGGGAGTCCATTACTTTCATAGCTCAATAGGATTTTATGCACATTGCTAACTTTTGGGTGAGTTTCGAGGCAAAGTTTGTGCCTCCTGCGCAACATGCGACTTTGAGGATGAGGTTTGATACCTTGAAGAAAACTAGTTCAGTTTTTGAGTATGACCGAGAGTTTACCTCATTGGTACAATTTGCTCTCTTGGTGCAGGAAAATGGGGATATGAAGACTCAAAGGTTTATTGAGGGGCAATCTTGTCCAATTCGGGGTTTCTTGATAGCAAATTTGTCTTTCGACAGTTACGAGGTAGCGATGAATGCAGCATTGCATCACTGTAATAATCATTTTAAGCTTGTGGTAGGAAATCAAGGGGCGATAATCCAACACCGTAGGCCTTCAAAGGTCACAGTTATGGGCCAATAGGGCCCACAGGGGGCAAACATTTAGGAGGCCATTAGGCTAAAAGATTGAGAGGCTATTACCATGGGCATCAGCCCTAGGGCCATCATGGTTTGCCATTGAGGATCAACTGGTTCACCCCATTCCAGGCCAGGGTCAGCTGTAGTAGGGCCCAATAGGGAAGGGCCATCGGGGTCAGGGTGCGAGAGATCAACATCGAAGCTTTGGTGTAGCAGGCATGAGATAAGGGTCCTATTGTATGCTTTTAATGCGAAAAGACTGGAGACATGAGGAGGGATTGTCCTCGACGACCGACAAGGGGAGATAAAGCACAGCTGTAGCAGGTGTTCCCACCATCACCACCATTTATATCTTTACCAGCAGCACTAGTGGTGCCAATTCAGTCGCAGTTATACCATAGGCATGTATATGACGTTCTGCTTATTCAGTCGCACGTGCGACTAAGTTTTTGATCTACAGTTCTCATGCTAGATTCCTTTTTGACACTGGTGCATCACATTTGTTCACTAGTTATGAGTTTTTTAGGACATCGGGGATGATAGACATGACATAGGCGATAGTTGCCCGTGTGAGTACACCTTTGGGTAATATGGACCTTCACCACATTTGTAGAGGAGTCGCGATTGAGATAGGGAGACTTTATTTTCTGTTAACATTATTTTGATTGAGATGCATACCTATGATGGGATTCTAGGGTTTGATTGGTTGTCTACGTATCACTCCCATATTGATTGTCATGGGAGTTCGATCACGTTTGCCATTATCAAGCAGAAGATGTACCTGTAAGCATTTCCTAGTCTAAAGAGTGGAGCTGGCACACACCTGTTTTACATCGAGGAGGATTATCCTGAATGGGTGTCCGTTTCTTTGGATTTGATCCCTATAGTGAGAGAGTTCGCGAACATATTGGCTAAGGTTCCAAGTTTACCTCCAGCTCATAAGATAGAGTTTTCATAGAGTCATCTCCAAGAACGAGACCAATTTCCAGGGCCTCGTACCGTATATAACCGTTAGAGATGAGGGAGTATAGGAAGAAGACTCAGTAGCTGTTGGACCAAGGATTTATTCATAGGAGTACCTTGCCTTGGGGCAGCCTCTGTCGATCTAAATGTCCAAAAACTGCACCACTTGCAGTCTCTGTCGATCCAAATGTCCAAAAACTGCACCACTCGTATTGATAATATGTTTGATCAACTGAGAAATGCTTCACTCTTTTCGAAGATTGATTTGTGTTTCAAGTTTTAACCAGTTGAGGATTAGGGAGGAGGATATCCCAAAAATAGCATTCCTGACTCGATATGGTTATACGAGTTTTAAGTCTTTCCATTTGGCTTGACCAATGCGCCTGGATTATTTATGGATATAATGAATCATGCATTTAGGCCATTATTGGATCAATTTATTCTCATGAACATTGAAGATATCCTGATCTATTCACGGTCTGAGAAGGAGCATACCGAACATTTGCGATTTGCTCTTTAGACCTTAAGGGAGCATCTGTTTTACATTAAGCTCTCCAAGTGCGAGTTTTAGCTACAAGGGGTACAGTTTTTGGACATTTGGATCGACAGAGGCTGGGATTTCCATCGATCATAGAAAAGTTATGATGGTTGTCGAGTGTGGGCAACCCACTATGTTGATAGAGATTTAGAGTATTTTTGGTCTAGCGGGTAACTATCGGAGGTTTATCCAGGGCTTCTCGAAGATTAGGAGTCCACTTACCCATTTGACAAAGAAGGGTGTTGCTTATGTCAGCGTTAGTCCTTATATAATTGAAAGTTCAGGTTGAGTCCCGTGTGTACACTGATGCTTCATTACAGGGGTTAAAATCTGTTCTGATGTAGGAGGAGAGATAAATTTCTTATATTTTGAGGAGATTAAGGCATCATAAGGATCGTTACCCGACTTATAACTTAGAGTTGGAGGTAGTTGTTTTTGCGTTGTACTAGTGGAGACACTACTTACTTGGGTAAAAGTTTACGTTGTGCACCTACCATAAGAGCCTTTAGCACTTATTCTCACAGAAGAACTTAAACATGTGGCAAAGTTTATGGGTGGAATATGTGAACGAATAGTATTTTTCCATACAGTACCACCCGGGTAAGGCAAACGTGGTTGCCGATGCGTTGAGCCGGAGACCCACAATGTCCTTGTCCACCCTGGATGTGGTGGAGAGTTTAAAGGTGGATCATCAGAGACCTTGAGGGGAGTTAAAATTGTTGTCCATTCTCGAGTGGAAATGGGAAAATATCTCCATTTATTTTATTATTGTATGGCGGAGATGATAGCACGATCATGATTCAATTTGGGTCATCATCGACAGATTGACAGAGGTGACTCATTTTTTTCAGTTACGATTGATTTTATGGCAAAAATGAACACCACGATGTTTATTATGAAGATTGTGAAGTTGCACGGGATACAGCGTGACATTGTGTCCAAATATGGAAGTGTCTTCATCATGCACTTTTGGGACGATCTTCAAAAGGCGATGGGGGTTCAATTGAGTTTTAGTACCACATTCCACCCTCAGTCTGAAGGTCAGGCAGAGCGAGTGAACCTGATTTTGGAGGATATATTGCAAGTCTATGTGTTGGAATTCAAAGGTGGTTGGGATTTGCGAGTCCATCGCATACATGTTGGTTGGATTTGGAGAGCACCAGATTCTATATACGGATATTATTAAGGAGGCCTCAGAGAAGGTTGACTTGATTTGTGCATGGATGAAGACTGTGCAAGATCATTAGAAAACTTATGCTGACACAAGGTAGAGGAATTTAATGTTCGTCGTTGGGGACCAGGTGCTGTTGAGGGTCTCACCCATGAGAGGCATTATTCACTTTGGTGCCAAAAGGAAGCTTTTGCCATGATACGTGGGTTCTTTTACAGTTTTTGTTAAGGTGGGTTGTGTTACCTACCGTTTAGTCCTACCTGACTATTTCCAGTGGGTACACAATGTTTTTCATGTATTCATGTCAAGGAAGTTCTTACGCCCTGAGGACTCATACCTACATATAGATTTAGATTATCTTGAGCTGAAGCTTGACGGGAGCTAGGAGGAGAGTTCGGTTAGGATCCTAGATCATCGTGAGTAGCAGTTAAGGCCAAAATTCATTCCTCTTATTCGTGTTTAGTGGATTCATCATGATGAGTCCAAGGCCATTTAGGAGGGAGATGATGGCTTGCGAATTAGTCACCCATATCTCTTCATGGAAGCTACGTGCAAAAATCCATTTAGAGACTATTTTGGACCATTTAGTTAGGGGCTCATTTTGGGCAAAAATCCAATTTTGGAAATCAAAGGACTAAATGAACCATTAGGAGCTCATTATTCACAAATTACAATTTAGGGGAAACCCTACAATCTTAGAGATATAAAAGGATCGTTGGAGAAAAGAGAATTGGGAGATTTTGGCTAAGTTCTCTCCAAATCATCAAGACAAGAATGGGACTGATTTCATGATTGATTTTGATTTAAATTATGCCTAAACATGTTATTTTAAATGTTAAGTGTGATTAAGATCTAATTTATATGAATTAATTTGATTAAAGACATAATTAAACTAATTGAGTAAAAACTAGTGTCAATTTGCCTTGGTTTGGTTTATTTCTATCTAAATTTGAGTTGAAATTGTTAGATTATGTATAGGAATTTACTTTTAGTTTGTTTCCTTCACAAATAACTTGAATATATTCATAAATATAAAGAGAATGGAATCGAACTGATAGAAATTGAAATTCAAGGGTTCTTGTTAGAGAATTGGGTTTTATCTTAAATCTTGAATTAGAATTACGATTTTGATGATAAAACTATGTTTATTCATATTTTATTTGTGTGGCGATACTAGAGATAGTTGTACCAATTTATAGGCTATACTAGAGATATATGGCCTATAGTAGGGACACCAATAGACTTATGTTACAGAATGGTGTATTACATATACTAGAGACGTGTATATTGTATTATTGGCATGAAAGAGTCAAATGTGTATAAACTTGAGATATAAGCCTATTATTGGTATAGTGATTATTTGATGAGACGTACCGTAGGTTCGAGACTACCACACAACTTATGTTTTATAATGAAAGAGATAAACTTGAAGATGAGAAATTTAGGATTAAAGAATAAAAATGTAAAGCTTTAATCACATGGGATACATATGGGTTCGGGATTATAAACCGCATGTTATTTTAGCTTATTTGGGTTGGGATAAAACTTAAAAGATATTAAAAATGTGAGAGGAAGATGAATAGTTATGATTTATTCTAACCTCAGTTATACTTTTATTATTTTTAGACTTGTTGTTAACATTATGGATCTTAACATTTTCAGGACTTAGGCTGCAAGAGCCACTATCTTGACCGATGCTATTGATTGTCATCTCATCCTATTGTGAAATCTTTGGATGTAGGTGCTTTTGGCTTGCGTGCCAATTTTGTTATCCTGTTATTCCGATTTTAGTTTTGAGGGATTTATGTATTTTTTTATTGTCTTTGTGTTTTGAGAATCTTTGCATGTATGATTGGTACCAGAGCTGGTTGTATATTAATTTAGTATTTCTTTTTTAATTTTGGTTATTTGTTCAGTTTCAGTTAGTTCATAATGACGAGAATGTTACCAACTATTTTTTGTTCCCTTAATTTTTGTATTTGACTTTATCAATCTATTTATGGATTTTACGGGATATCACAAATGGTATCATAGAATTCCATGTTCTATTATCCTAGGGATCTTTAGTGCGCCTGCAGATTTTTTGGTTTGCATTCTTTGACGACTGTAGAGCCTTTAAATTTATGACTTTTATTTTATATCACAACAAATGTGTATAATGTTTCATGCCATTTTTTCTTGACAAATGGCTCAAATAGATCGAGTGTATCGAGAGGGTTCCTTATTTGGGTTTCGTTTGTGAGATATCCCAAGCTTGAGGTTATCTTTGTTCGGGATTTAGGGGCTTTTAGAAGCGAGAACTTTAACAAATGCTTGGCGTATGGATCAAGGTTAATGTTTTTATTGATGTTGAAAAATACATATATAATAATGATCCATGCCATCAATGTTATAATTAATAGTCAAAGGTATAGAAAATAGAATAAATACAGATAAAGAGATATAACACAAGATGTAGAGGGGTTCACTTAGAAAAACAATCCTACATGAACTTTGGATCCTTATTGTCATTATTTAAATGTTGCAATATAAGCTTTAATGGCCTTAAAAGGCATAAAAGATAGAAGAAGAGCTAAGTACATGAACATACAAGTTCGATGCTAAGGGGGATGTGACCTTAGAGCATAGATTGAGGAGTTGAGTATCTCAAGTGACTGGAGCAGGTGAGTTGATCTGAGCATGTTCTTCGGTAGTGAAAGCGAGAGAGATAGAGTAGTTTGGTAGAGCTTTATAGCCAAAAGTCCCCCATAATGAGGATGTGATGAAACTTATCTATAGTAATGAGTAGGATTGTTACGTGCATTGTTCACGAGGTATATGGATAAGTATTGTTGAGATGGAATCATTTTAAAAAGTGGATAGCTGGTAGACAATTAATGATGTGTCAAGTTTTGTGGTAAGGACAATGATGTAATGTTCATTCCGCTGGTGGCGGAGTGATATGACCTCGACCTATCAATGGATGGTCCGTGGCCTATGATGGTTGTTGCTCCTGGTTTATAGCTTCGTAACCAGTCTGTATTCCAAGTTACAGTCATAAACATAATAACCTTGACTTTTGCGGTGCTATTCTTTATCCTAGTTGAGGCTTCCTTATTACGTATCATGTGTTAATAGGTGGACATATTTTGGGTATATAGGAAGCCCTTAAGAGTTAGTGCCAATACATAATAGATTTAGTGTTGGGGATTTATTTATATCCGTGAATATTTGACCTGATGCTGTAGCCATGTAGGATTTGGTCTAAATTGTCCTTTCCAATTGATAATGCAGCCTTGTACACATGCATACTGCGATAGTTTGTTCTATCATTTTGACTTCTAGTGCCCTCTTATATAAATTAGGTGAGGTCGTGGCCTCATTACCTTACCCTTAGTGTTGTTGAGAGCTTAAACAGATAATTTTTGGGCGATTTAGGTCTTTTTCTTCGGCAATTTTAAGCATGTTTTCCAATGGTTTCTTCTTGATTGAGGTAAATTTCTTTATTTCCTCTTCGATTCTTGCTTTAATTCACATCATACACCCGTTTTCTTTAATTTCCTATGTATATCAATTTAGTCCTGTAAATGATAAAATATTTGACTAGGACTATGAGTTTTCGCTAATTCGTAAAGAATAAAGGAATTCGGGCTTAGAATTTCTCCTACTTAGATTTTGTACACAAAATAAGTTATATTTTAGGTTTTATTTGTGTGGAATTTGGATTGTTTTTCTGACTTTTGCTTTATATGTTTTTTGATGTTTCTGGGAATTTGAAGGGGTAGAAAAAAGAACCAAACAAATTGCTTAGGTTTAAGATTGGTTTAGTTTGGGTTGATTGATTTGGTTTGGATTATAAAACCATTTTTTTAGGATTGGCTTTGATCCAAGAACATGAACGGCTTTTCATGGGTGTTCTCGACCAAAACCAAAGTTTTTAGACGTTTAGATCTTAGGGAACCAAAATATTTGAATCGTTCCTATTTTATCCCCTAGGCCGTGACTAGATGTTCCCTTGGGTAGATGGTTACAACCTTATTATCTTATTACCTTGGATAGCTAGATTGGACTTCATTATCTTGTTGTGTCCTTTACCATGTCCGCATCCTTGGTTTTGTCCTTGGATCTTTTCGCCCTTCCATGTCTTCTAATTGTCATCGTATTAAGAACCAAAAATATTTGATTCCACAACCTCTATTTATAAAGTAGTTTCTATTGAACTTATAGTTCCTGTATTTTTATTATAATGGTTACGGACCTCTAACCGTGGAGCCCTCTCGGCTTTTATAGGTCATTATTAAGGTCTTATGCATTAGAATACTTGGGAGTATTTGGAGAAATTATGAATGAGATATGATATAAATAAGTATGCTCTTGTCCTAGACTAGACTCTACCCATCTCAGTCGCCCCAGTTCAACACCCGTAGTCTCACCCTTAGAGACCTCATCCTTAATATTTACAATCAAGCATCGGAGCCTATTCTCCTATCCAAATTGTTCATCGTGTATCGGCCCTTCCATGTACCGGTCTCGTACCACACTATTAGGCCGAGACCATATCGATCAGCCTGAGGCAGTCTTCTCAGCCTCATGGTTTCTTGCTTCGAAGACTATCTTCTTCAGTCTCTACTCATCCTTGACAATCAGAGATGACATCATCATTTCATATGGTACACATGATTTGCGCATCATCAACCCACATGGACCATATCATTACAATAGATCTGTAATACCCCATATTTTTATGCTATATTAATTTGGGGATTTATTAAATTTAATGTGAGTTAATTATTTAATAAAAATCCGGAAATTAATTATGTTATAATTATTAACGTGACGAGAGTTAGTAATCATGGGAAATTTGTTGAATATTACTAATGAGAAAAGTAATATGTAATATTGGTCATATTGAATGTCACGAGTGAATAAAATGACAATTTTGGAAATTTGAGTCGGGACGCGCCCGTGTCGCGTCAGGACTAAATAGTGAAAAATGAAAGTGAATATTTCATAAGTTGTTCGTATGGTTGTTTTGAGTGCGCCAATGCGTCGAGAAGGGTCGAGATAGTCAGAAAAGTGTACCCGAGGGTTCAGTTTGGGTCTCGGGGAGTTTTTAGGCTTAATGAGTACCCCGGGAGGGCGTTTTGGACATTTCGCAATTATGGGTAACTAAACCCACGAAATTCTAAGGGTTATATTAGATGTCTAAGGTTGTCCTCTAGGGTTATAACAACCAAAGACAAGTGACAGCCATAGGAGAGGGAATGAGAGATCTTCCAAGGCAATCCAAGGCCCAAAATCCATCCGTTTGCACCGCCACCACCACCAACGCGTAGATCGCGCGACGGGAACGCAACCACACCAAAATCATCTGCAAACCAGAACGTCGAAAATCCCAGGCAAGTGTTTATCTTTCTTAATTCGTTGATGCATCTTTCATATTAGTTGTGGAGTAATTAGAATGAGTTTTTATGGAAGAAACCTAAGATATGAGTTAGGAAATTTCATGTAGTGATGGATAAATTGATAATTCTGGAAACCCTTGCCATGTAGAGGAATTACCCACGAAATTATGATGTTTACAAGAAGGAAATTCAGGAAAATTCTTGTTAGAACCATGTTTAAGAGATTTCTAGGGTTCTTGGTAATTATATAAATTTTTATGTTGTTAACCCATGTTTAGTGATCGAAATCTACATGCTTTACATTGGAAATATCTAGTGTGATGATATAATGTTAGTAGTATAAATTTTGGGACGATTGGGATTGAAAAATGTGGATTTGGTGAAGGTTAGAAGATGAAACCCGTAACTGCAAATCTGCAGATTTCGCAGACCTGCTTGATCGATCGATCGAACCCAGAGCTTCGATCGATCGAAGGTTCGATTGATCGAGCCCCAGACCTCGATCGATCGACCCCTCCTGGCAGACTCATGTTTTCCCTTTTTAAGTTAGTTAAATTCAATTTAATGTGAAATAATTCTTGGACATCCTTAATAAAATGTTTTGGGAGATATGGAAGACAAGTAGGACATATGAATAATGTTGGGGCCTTTAATGTGAGGTGAGAATTGTATTTTTGGGATAATTACATAAGGGACAATGAAATCTTGTATTAAAGGGAGAGATTACATAAAAATGATTACGATGGAAAATAGATGTATACCTACTGAATTTTATACTTCGGAGGATAGAATCCATGAGCGTTATGTAGTAAGTGGAAAAGTTCCTCAAATTAAAGTAAGATGTGAACGGTTATACGTGATAACTAAATAGTGAGAAATAAATACAAATGTCGTAATTATGGGATTTGAGAATATACCCAATATTGATA
This sequence comes from Sambucus nigra, assembly GCA_949130495.1. NCBI lineage: Eukaryota > Viridiplantae > Streptophyta > Magnoliopsida > Dipsacales > Adoxaceae > Sambucus > Sambucus nigra. The sequence continues at coordinate 313,414,553 of OX422215.1, read as the reverse complement.
TGGTAATATTAGAATAGTTATATGATTGTGTATGCATATGCTATCTATGTGTGAAAAACATGCCCACGCTACTTGCTATCCCTGAGGTTACCGCGCTGGGACAGTCTTATCTCGATGGGACCTTTATGGGGGATATTGACTTGTACCCTAGAAGATAGATATCCTTGGTATAGGCTATCAGAATGATAATTCAGACGGTCCTAAGAGACGCGGGTATGTGCTTTCCTCTTAGAGACTTGGAATCTATGCTTCGCCTCATATTGTTTGTGTATAGATATCCTTGGTACAGGCTATCGCAGTGATAGTTCAGACGGTCCTAAGAGACGCAGACATATGCCATCCACTTAGAGACTTGGAATCTATGCTTCGCCTCAATATTGTTTGAGTATGTGTTAATACAGTTCGAGAGTGATTCCGAATTTGTATTTCCCTTAGTACGAGTGATACGGGGATTGGATAGTAGAGTATGCCCGCACCATAGTTTTTATTTGGGGTGCTATTATGATATATATATTTTACGAGTAGTTAATACATATATGAAATTCTGAAATCTGGAACTGCCTACTGTGATTTGATATGTAGGACATTGTTGATGACTCAAATTGTAAATACTTGTTTTGAGAAAGTATAATATGACACTGGAAAACTTTTGTGATTTATAAAGTTAAAATGAGAACTTTGGTTACTAATTGAAATATTCTTTTCAAACAATTGAATCGTTAAATTTTGAATCCTGCGAATAACCTAAGATAAGTTAAACCATTGGGAAAGGATAGCGTGATATATGATGAGATAGACCATTAGTAAGGTTAGTGCGATAGGTGTGCACATTAGAAGAGAGGTGTGCACATTAGAAGAGAGGTGAGAATTTCTCAAGAGAGTGTCGCACTAATATGTTGTTGCATTGGCCTGTATCAATTTAAATACTTGCTAAACGAATTTTTAAATCATATACACTATCGGGCTCTGACCCGTTTTTCTCTCTGTCTCTCTCTTGTATATATATGTATGTACTACAGGTGCCCAGCCACAGGGGCGTCTTGCTTAGGATTCCTTGGAAGGAACGTGCTACAGCTTAGGTGGGAGTTGCAGGCCACTTGCTTAGACGATTTCATTTACTTGATTCCACTTCTATCATTCTCCTCATTGGGCATGTGTCGCCCTTTCCACTATTTATCTGTTTTGTTGGGACATTTGTATTTCAGTTATTTCTAGTACTGTTACTTTGGGGTTTTTTCAGCATGTATGTTTTACATTAAGTTTTAAATGTTGGGATTTTGGATGTTGAATGTTTAAAGTAATTGGATTATGTTCCAGGATAATTGTTGTATGATTCTTACTTATTGAAAATGTTGTTACTAATTAAATAAATAATTTTCCTTTAAAAATAAAATTTGTCAGAAATGTTGAAAAAATGGTTTTGACACTTAGCTTAATTAAGTAGGGTGTTAATTTGGAAAAAAAATTATTTTCACGACAGTGATGCTAAGAATGAACCAACTGTTCACCTTGATTTTAATTTAATAAAGGAGTGATCGCCCGGTATTTAATTAGGCGGGGTGTCACAAGTGGTATCAGAGCATCAGGTTCTAGTGTCCATAGGATCTGTACGGCTTATTTCGCTTCCAGCTTAACGTTTTTGCTATAGAGACCTATTATAAGATGGTTGTATTCTTGCTTTTAAGTTTACGTCTTCAGCTATTTGAGATTTGTTAATGACTGTAGACTAATAAAATTCTTCACGTTTCAGATGCCTCCGAGACGTCCACCGAAGGATAAGCGTGCCCAGGCCGAGCAACTAGCAGCTCTGGCACAAGGCACTATGAATGCTAATGAAGTAGCCGCCATTCTTGCTCAGGCGGTGAATGCCGTGCTAGTGGTGGTTCAGCAGGTTCCACCCCAAACTCAGGCAGTGGCGCCAGTACCAGCACATCTTCCATCTGCATGGGAGAGGGTTAGGGATGCTTTTTTGAAGGCGCATCCCCCCTGAGTTCTCTGGTAGCTCAGATATCGTCACAGTCAGCCAATGGAAGAAAGACATCCAGCGGCATCTTCGTATGTATGAGTGCACCGACGTACAAAAATAGTTGTTGGCTTCCTTTAAGCTGACGGGTGCCGCTTTGCAGTCGTGGGAGTCCACTACCACATTGGAGGAGAGGGACACGATCCCTATTCAGTTGTTCTGGGAGCGGTTTGACCGCAAGTATTTTCCACCCGCCGTGCAGACTGAGATGAGGCGGAAATTACTGAATTTGAAGCAGGAGAATTCTATCGTAGCTGAGTATGAGGAGGAGTTCACGAGACTTCTCACCATCGTTCCAGATGAGGCACCCACTGAGGGTAAGAAGATTATGTTGTTTGTGGATGGGTTAGCTTGGAGGATCCTCCAACACTTTATAGGTAATTTATCTCTGAGTACTTTCACTAATGTACTCAATGCTGCGTTACTACATTGCCAGGATCACCGCTTCCATCTGCCGGGAAGCAAGAGAGCAGGAGAGTCCAGCCAGCAGGGCAGAACCGGGGGTAATAGTGCTAATGAGGCACCATCTCATGGACAGACTCGTCAACACGAGTAGAGTTCCCATCAGGGGGACCCTGCTAAGCGATTCCGTTCAGGTGATTCCAGGCAGGGATTTGGGGGTTATAGGCAGGGTCAGCAGGGCTAGCCTAATCATCAGGGCCAGCAAGGCCAACACCGACAACAGGGTCAGCAACAGGGCCAACAGCGTGTTCATTAGGGCCAGCAGGGCCAGTGGCAGGGAGGTAACGGCCAGCAGGGTCGTGGTCAACAGGTTCAGAGGGGAGGCAACTTCAAAGGCCGATGTTTTGGGTGTGGTAGACACGACCATAGGCGCCAGGATTGTCCGGAGGGAGATAGGGCCCCACAGCAGCAGGGTGCCCGTAATGAGCCACAGAGACCACTTTTTTCGGCTTCCCTCCCAGCTCTAGCCCAGGTTCCAGCCCTACCAGCCGTTCCAGCAACTCCAGTGCAGCAGGGGCAGTTACAGTACGGACGTGTCTATAACGTCCACCAGGCAGCAGCTCCACAGGCACCACCCGCGATTGAGGGTATGTTTCCTATCCATGGTACTATGGGTCGGGTCTTATTTGATACTGGGGCAACACATTGTTTTATAGCTACGCATTTTGCGAAGGCCTTAGGGTTATTAGCCACAGCAGAGAGCACAGTGACGTGTGTAGACTCACCACTGGGGAGTGGGTCGCTCATCTTCTTTATATGTCGGGGAGTCGGGGTAGAGATTGGTAGTTTGGTATTACCTGCAGACATGTTAGTCTTAGATATGCATGAGCATGATGTTATTATTGGTATGGATTGGCTCGCAGCTTATAGAGCCATGATTGATTGCTTCGGTGGGAGCATTGTTTTTGCCATTCTGGGGCAAGAGATGTTTGTAGTGGCGATGCCTCGCCCAGAGGGAGGTTCGACCGCTCATTTTTATTATATAGAGGAGGATACCTCTAAGGAGATTGTGATTTTGTTAGACTCGATTCCAGTTGTTCGTGAGTATTCTGATGTATTCCAGGAGATACCAGGCCTACCCCCCAGTCGAGAGATAGACTTTGTTATAGATTTATTGCCAGATACTAGACCTACAGCACACGCTCCATACCGTATGGCTCCGACGGAGATGCGAGAGTTACGAGATCAGATAGAGAAGCTGTTAGGTCAGGGCTTCATTCGCAGGAGTACCTCACCTTGGGGCGCTCCAGTTCTGTTTGTGAAGAAGAGAGATGGTTCACTGAGGTTGTGTGTGGACTACCAGGAGTTGAACAAGGTCACGATACAGAATAAGTATCCGTTACCTCGAATCGATGATCTGTTCGACCAACTGAGGGGAGAAACTTTCTTTTTGAAGATAGATCTGAGGTCAGGGTACCATCAGCTACGTATTAGAGAGCAGGATGTTTCAAAAACTGCCTTCTTGACGAGATATGGGTCTTACGAGTTCAGAGTGATGCCATTTGGTCTCACAAATGCTCCAGCCGTATTCATGGACTTAATGAATCGAGTATTCAGAGAGTTATTGGATCAGTTTGTCATCGTCTTTATAGATGACATTTTGATATATTCACACTCCGAGGAGGAGTACGCCGAGCATTTGAGGCAGGTTCTTCAGACTCTACGAGAGCATCAGTTGTATGCTAAGTACGAGAAGTGCGGATTCTGGTTGCGAGAAGTATAGTTCTTGGGCCATGTTGTTTCTGAGCAGGGGATTGCAGTTGACCCGAGTAAAGTGTCAGCGGTGAGGGAGTGGGGATAGCCCACGACACTGACGGAAGTGCGTAGTTTCTTGGGGTTAGCCGGTTACTACAGGAGATTCATTCGGGGATTCTCCAAAATAGCGGGTCCATTGACGAATTTGACTCGCAAGGGGGTACCATATGTTTGGGATGACGCTTGTCAGTTGGCTTTCGACGAGCTGGAAGACAAGCTTACTTCAGCACCAGTTCTTGCTTTATTGAAGCCGGGTGTGGAGTACCTGGTTTACACCGATGCCTCTTTACGGGGACTTGGGGGAGTACTTCAGCAGGAGGAGAAGGCTATAGCTTTTGCCTCCCGTAAGCTTAAACCGCATGAGAAGAATTACCCCACCCACGACCTGGAGTTAGCAGCGGTCGCTTTTGCATTGAGGATATGGAGGCACTACTTATTGGGGGAGAAATTCCGCTTGTTCACAGACCACAAGTCACTGCAGTATCTATTCACTCAGCGAGAGCTGAATATGCGACAACGCAGATGGTTAGAGTTTGTGAAGGACTATCAGTTTGATATACAGTATCATCCGGGTGTAACACCCCGCCTAATTAAATACCGGGTGGCCAGTCACATACCAAATTAAAACAGAATATACAGTTGGCTCATTCTTAGCATCACTGTCAAAAATATTTACAACTCACCCAATACCCAATTAAGCTGGTGTTAAAAACTTTCCAAATTTAAATTTCAACAAAACCATTTTTAGTTTAAGAAGTACACAACACATTTTATTCTATAACACTGATAACCCAATAAATAACTCAAAAGAATCTAAATGCAACTGGAATAAACATTCCCAAATAATATAAATCCTTTACAATAATCCCAACAATGTTAAATGTATTAAAAAGTCCCGAATACAATAGTATTTGACTCCGACAGAAAATGATAACTAAAATCCTTAGGGCGACATGCCCTAACTAAGAATACTGTGAATAAAAAAGATGATAGGCGTCTAAGAAAAACTCCATAGCTCCATAGCTCGTCACAATCAACTATGGTTGGCATCCCTGTTGCTGGACACCTGATATAGAAGATACAATAGAAAAGAAAATATGCAAGGAAACGGGTCAGAGCCCGAATGTGTAGATGATTTTTAAAACAACAAGTATTTAACAAGTGCAATAAAGCATTTATTATATACATGTTAGATCCAACTCTCACTTGCTATTCTCACCTCTCAACTAGAGTGCACACTTAACGTTTCCTATTAACCTCCTAGTTAATGGTTCCTCTTTTCTAGTCTCCATATTATAATTCCATTCCCATATCATAATCCCCGTATGTCCCATACCATACGTCTCATTATCATTCATTTACATTTCTCCTTTATACGATTAGTTTCTCATTAACATGAATCATTACTCATTAATATGATTACTCATTAATATGAATCGTTTCTCATTAACATGAGTCATTACTCATTAATATGAATCGTTTCTCATTAACACGAGTTAAGCTTTTCAATTCTATAAACATAAACATTCATTAACTTAATACCATTATCTTTCTCTATTCACCGTAATCTACATTTATCACCGTAGATAGATTTAACCACAATATATCCATTCAATCATTTAATCCATTATATATATATATTCATATATAATACGGCACCCCGAGTCATAGCTGCGGTGCAATGCATTACTCTGCTATCATGTCCCATCATCGCAGGTCGCCGAATAGGGGACTACAGGTTTGGTAAGATTCCACAAAACACAAACAACAACAAACAAATTGGAGCCGAACATTGTTCTCGTATCCATGGGTCACGCACATACCTACGTACCCACAGTCAGCGGACTTATCAACTCCCCGATAAGTCTTTCATAGACCAATGTTCTCCAGCGACAAATCAAAGATCCCATGGATTCATCAGGATATGACTGCCCTCACGCGTAAACCTCCCACCGATAGAAAGTAAGCTAGGTATGCCATACACATAAATCATCAATCAATCAAATAGGTATTATCATACCTATAATATAATATCAATAAGGTAATTATCACTACCCTAAGATATTTCCCATACGTAGCATTATATCTCTTTTAAATTCCACGTATTAAAATATCATATCTTTACTTCATAATTTAATTATCCTCGCATCCTATAACATCTCTCCACTCCCGACGTCGTTAAGGTTCATGCGCGGAGCGTCTCGCAAAGTGAAATCCAAACAAGGAACCCCTCCAATACACTACTACTTAACTTTGTCGATCGAGGAGGTCCGACAACTTCAACTATGCGATCGGGATAACCTCATACCTTCTTTCAACCAAATGTGTTCTAACTCCCATCTTTATCCAGGAGACACACCACTACGCTCTTGTATTACACTCCGTCCTTGTGAAATCAATATTGAGCTTAAACTCAGTTCTTGATGTTCAAATTGTAACCCTAAGGCTACCCTCACTCAATACAAAATATTTAAATAGGTTTTTCCTAAACATATATTCAGTAAGAATTCACTAATATCCTACTGGTCCATAACATCATTTCTCTCAAATTACTACGAGTTTAGTTTTCCTTTTTAATTAAGGTTAAAACCGATAGTTTCGAATCTCTTATAAACACATCTTCTTTCACTTAAGATTAAGCCCTCTTATAAACTTAAGGATACCCAGGTGTTATATTAAATCACCCCTACTGGTCCTATCTTAAATCCTCATACATACCCATTTGGAATTTAACAAATGAATCTAGCAACCGAAATTCCATTCAATATAATTTTCATCATTTAAATCACTTGAATCCAAATCAAATTAATTCAAATCTTATCAAGGGTTTACTGATATTTTCTAAGTCCCATAATATCCAAATAATAATCACCAAAGATCCACAAAAGGTTTGGGATAAGAATCAACATTTAAAAATAAGTAACTTTACATATTCTGGGGAGGTCGATCGATCGAAGGCAGGGGTCGATCGATCGATCCCTCAGGTCACAGCATGGTTTTTCTGCATTTTCTGCAACTACGGGTTTAGCAATTTATGATCATTTAAACCTTCATCTAAACATCCCAAATGACTTATAATCTTTACTACATGATATATCAACATATATGAACGATTTCCAATACTCTAAACATCCTATAATCATCAAGGGATTGGATTAAAAATCATGTTTATCTCCTTATTTTCAGAAAATTTATTAACATATCATATTCAAGAACACATAAATGGTTTTCATAGTTTCTTCAACAGATTCATGACTATTTCATGGATTATTATCAACCTAAAACATGAGTTTAATTCCTATATCATTTCAGTTTCCAGAAATCCATTTAATACTACATTATTTCTTCCAAACATAAATAACCTTCTCTTTTCATACTATTCTAACATGGACAATATACAAACTTAAATTGCCATTATCAAACACTTGCCTTTACTGAAGGTCTGATCCTTTGGTGTAGTATATCTCAGTTGGTTGTCCCTTCTCCGGTCAAACTCCGGTGGTGGTTGGTGGTGGTGAACCTTGGTTCTTGTTCTTTTCCTTCCCAAGTAGGCTTTTCCCTTCCCAAGTACCCTTACACTCTCTCTAGGAAGATGGCTTCTCTAATTTGTGAAGAGGAGATGAATAACCCCCATACACTTAATCTACCAATACTTATAATAGTACCAAATCCGAAATCACTATTCATTCCCCCTAGAAAAATGACCAAAATGCCCTTTCGGGTTGTCTATTCATTTCCAAATGACCCGAGACTCAAAATTAACATCCAAATAGACTTTTCTGACTATTTCGAACCTTCCGGACGCAACTACGCAGTCGAAATGACTATTAGATCGATAGAAAATAAATTTCCTTTTTAACACGTCCCATACCGCGTCTGACTAAAAATATAAATTACTGAACTTATATCATACAGTCATATCCATGACATCACATTCATATATTACCTAAATATCTTTAAGTAATATTCAGAATCATCCATTTTAATATCCACCATCTGGATAAAACCCGAATGAATTAATTAATAATAAAATCTAATTAATCCATTAATTTAAAATATAACCCATTTTAAAAGTCATTTAAAATTACGGGGTATTACACCGGGGAAGGCCAACGTAGTTGCTGATGAGTTGAGCCGTAGACCAGTAGACGAGGTAGCAGACGTCTGGAAAGCAAAGTGGAAGGAGTTAGGCCACCAGGACGCAGTAGCCCGTTCCTTCATATCTGTTATGACAGTCTCACCCGAGATTGTTACAAGGGTGATACAGGCCCAAACCATAGACCCATTTTGCCAGGAGAAGATTGTACAACTCTTAGCCAAGGGTGATGAGTCCTATTCTGTTAGTTCTGATGGGGGGTTTGAGGTTAATGGGAGGTTAGTGGTTCCAGAAGGAGAAGAATTACGTCATGCAGTGATGACCCAGTCTCACGGGTCCCGATTTGCAGTACATCCTGGAGGAGATAAGATGTACCAGGATATGAGGAGGCAATACTGGTGGAGTGGGATGAAGAAGGACATTGCTGAGTTCGTGTCCAAGTGTTCTACCTGCCAGCTGGTAAAGGTGGACCATCAAAAACCGTCAGGATTGCTTCAGCCATTGGAAGTACTCGCATGGAAGTGGGAGAGTATTTCCATGGATTTTATTACAGGGTTGCCTACATCACAGCGGGGTCACAACTCTATCTGGGTGATTGTAGATCGTTTGACCAAGGTGGCTCATTTTCTGCCGGTGCGGACAAATTATACTACGGGTCAGTATGCTCAGTTGTTCATTTATGAGATTGTCAGATTACATGGGGTGCCCCTGAATATTGTGTCAGATAGAGACAAGATTTCCGTGTCACGTTTCTGAGAAAGCTTTCAGGAGGCTATGGGTACTGAGTTGAGATTGAGTTCAGCTTATCACCCATAGACAGATGGACAGGCAGAGAGTACTAATCAGATGTTGGAGGATATGCTACGCATGTGTGTTCTTGATTTTGGAGGAGGTTGGGAGCCACATCTTCCACTAGTAGAGTTTGCTTGTAGTAACTCTTATCAGTTTACGATTGGTATGGCTCCATTTGAGGCTTTGTATGGCAGGCCTTGTCGTTCTCCAACTTGTTGGCTCGAGGTGGGGGATAACAAGTTGCTAGGACAGGAGGTAATTCCGAAAACCTCCACGAGGATTGAGATGATCAGGAGTCGCATTCGAGTAGCCCAGGACAGGCAGAAGAGCTACACCAATGCGAAACGGTTCTTTCGGGAGTTTAATGTGGGGGACCAAGTGTTACTGCATGTATCTCCTATGGAAGGAGTGATGAGGTTCGGGAAGAAAGGGAAATTGGCCCCGAGGTACGTGGGACCATTTACCATCATCGAGAGGATTGGGCCGGTAGCATATAAATTGGGACTGCCAGAACATTTGCATCGCATTCACGATGTATTCCACATCTCGTCGTTGAGACGGTATCTTCGGGATGACATGGCCCATACTCACATTGCGATAGATGAGATAGACTTACAGCCTGACAGCTCTTACGAGGAGAGACCGGTGGCTATCCTAGACTATAGTGAGAGGAGATTGAGGCCGAAGATAGTTCCACTTGTGCGAGTCCAGTGGGAGCATCATAACATGGAGGAATCCACTTGGGAGCGCGAGGCCGATATGCGCGAGAGATATCCAGATTTGTTCTTACCAGGTATGCCTTGTTTTTCGAATTTCGGGACGAAACTCCGTTATTAGGGGGGAAGTATGTAATACCCCATATTTTTATGCTATATTAATTTGGGGATTTATTAAATTTAATGTGAGTTAATTATTTAATAAAAATTCGGAAATTAATTATGTAATAATTATTAACGTGACGAGAGTTAGTAATTATGGGAAATTTGTTGAATATTACTAATGAGAAAAGTAATATGTAATATTGGTTATATTGAATGTCACGAGTGAATAAAATGACAATTTTGGAAATTTGAGTCGGGACGCGCCCGTGTCGCGTCGGGACTAAATAGTGAAAAATGAAAGTGAATTTTTTATAAGTTGTTCGTATGGTCGTTTTGAGTGCGCCAATGCATCCGTAAGGGTCGAGATAGTCAGAAAAGTGTACCCGGGGGTTTAGTTTGGGTCTCGGGGCGTTTTTAGCCTAATGAGTACCCCGGGAGGGCGTTTTGGACATTTCGCAATTATGGGTAATTAAACCCACGAAATTCTAAGGGTTATATCAGATGTCTAAGGTTTTCCTCAAGGGTTAGAACAACCAAAGACAAGTGACGGCCATAGGAGAGGGAAGGAGAGAGCTTCCAAGGCAATCCAAGGCCCAAAATCCATCCGTTTGCACCGCCACCACCACCAACGCGTAGATCGCGCGACGGGGAACGCAACCACACCAAAATCATCCGCAAACCAGAACGTCGAAAATCCCAGGCAAGTGTTTATCTTGCTTATTTCATTGATGAATCTTTCATATTAGTTTAGGAGTAATTAGAATGAGTTTTTATGGAAGAAACCTAAGATATGAGTTAGGAAATTGCATGTAGTGATGGATAAATTGATAATTCTGGAAACCCTTGCCATGTAGAGGAATTACCCACGAAATTATGATGTTTACAAGACGGAAATTCTGGAAAATTCTTGTTAGAACCATGTTTAAGAGATTTCTAGGGTTCTTGGTAATTATATAAATTTTTGGGCTGTTAATCCATGTTTAGTGATCGAAATCTACATGCTTTACGTTGGAAATATCTAGTGTGATGATATAATGTTAGTAGTATAAATTTTGGGAAGATTGGGATTGAAAAATATGGATTTGGTGAAGGTTAGAAGATGAAACCCGTAACTGCAAATCTGCAGATTTCGCAGACCTGCTTGATCGATCGATCGAGCCTCAGACCTCGATCGATCAACCCCTCCTGGCAGACTCATGTTTTCCCTTTTTAAGTTAGTTAAATTCAATTTAATGTGAAATAATTCTTGGACATCCTTAAATTTTTAATCCTGTGAATAACCTAAGATAAGTTAAACCATTGGGAAAGGATAGCGTGATATATGATGAGATATACTATTGGGAAGGTTAGTGCGATAAGTGTGCACATTAGAAGAGAGGTGAGAATTTCTCAAGAGAGTGTCTCACTAATATGTTGTTGCATTGGCCTGTATCAATTTAAATACTTGCTAAACGAATTTTTAAATCATATACACTATCGGGCTCTGACCCGTTTTTCTCTCTCTCTCTCTCTCTCTCTCTCTCTCTCTCTCTCTCTCTCTCTCTCTCTCTCTCTCTCTTGTATATATATGTATGTACTACAGTTGCCCAGCCATAGGGGCGTCTTGCTTAGGATCCCTTGGAAGGAACGTGCTGCAGATTAGGTGGGAGTTGCAGGCCACTTGCTTAGATGATTTCATTTACTTGATTCCACTTCTATCATTCTCCTCATTGGGCATCTGTCTCCCTTTCCACTATTTATCTGTTTTGTTGGGACTTTGTATTTCAGTTATTTCTAGTACTGTTACTTTGGGATTTATTCAGCATGTATGTTTTATATTAAGTTTTAAATGTTGGGATTTTGGATGTTGAATGTTTAAAGTAATTGGATTATGTTCCAGGATAATTGTTGTATGATTCTTACTTATTGAAAAAGTTGTTACTAATTTAATAAATAATTTTCCTTTAAAAATAAAATTTGTCAGAAATGTTGAAAAAATGGTTTTTACACTTAGCTTAATTAAATAGGGTGTTAATTTGGAAAAAAAATTATTTTCACGACAGTGATGCTAAGAATGAACCAACTGTTCACCTTGATTTTAATTTAATAAAGGAGTGATCGCCCGGTATTTAATTAGGCGGGGTGTCACAAGATCCTCCACCCACGTGAGGGAATATTTGATCATCATGACGTCCTTTTTCTAGGGATCAATGGTTAGCTCTTGTTGGTTAACTCACCTCATGCACACATGTTGTATCCTTAGGGGGCGCACTGTGCACACCCAAGCCTATTTAAACCTTCTTCTTCTTTCTTCTTCTTCTTCTTCTTCTTCTTCTTCTTCTTCTTCTTCTTCTTCTTCTTCTTCTTCTTCTTCTTCTTCTTCTTCTTCGTTTATAAGGATCGAGTAATTGGCAACCCTAGATAAATTCTGTCAAATTGTAACTAGAAGAGAGAGAATGTTTGAGAGATTGTATCCATGGTCATTAGATCCTTATAACAATACATGTACTATAAACCTTGCACAGTGAAGTAATCTTACTAGATGAACCACTTTATGTTCTTGTGTCTTCTCCATTTTCTTATCTCCTTTTTGTTATTTATGTTCCTGCATTCATATATTACTTAATAGTTAACTAAGCTAGAACTTGAGCTTCTTACAAATTTAAGTGGTGATTCACAATATCATAATTTTTGGCACCGTCTATGGGAAGAGATTTTCTTCTTCTTCTTCTTCTTCTTCTTCTTCTTCTTCTTCTTCTTCTTCTTCTTCTTCTTCTTCTTCTTCTTCTTCTTCTTCTTCATTTTACAGCTTAGACTCTCGGTTTTGTCTCTGGTGGTGGTCTAGCTCCACCATTGTTGGACCTATATAACCATTGAAAGAGGTGGGTGGATGTTCTTTAAGCTTCCGGCTTACTCATAGTTCATCTAGGTTTTGTTACTTCTTCTCACTGGAGACGTGGCATCTGAATTCCTTCCAGGTGCTGGCCCAAGCTCTAGCCTACAACCACCTCAGTTAGAAATGGCTGATGTGGCAGAAACACTATGATCCTTCGTGGCCAGCCAATAGAAGATGTAGGAGAAATTCATTTAATATTGGGAGATCATTACTCCAGCTGCCAGAGAAATAATGGATTTGATAAGAGGGGGACCACCCTCGCCCCATAGAAGGAGGTTCAGCGCCATATGAAAGACCTTGTGTGAGATAAAAATTCAAATAGTTGTGTAAATTACAATCCCAAACTTATTTAATTAGTGTCAATTTATTAATCAAATTCCAATTAAATAAGCCGCTAAGCATGCAACTACGTGACAATGCAAATCTCACATCATGCGATGACAAATGCTGACAAAAGCAGATCTCAGGAAAAAATCGCCGCAAGGTAAAAACCTTTTTATTTCACTATAATTGTAAATCGCAACTTAACCGGATTACAATGAAATACAGTTTGACACTTGAATACCCTCAGGCGTCGATCGACGTCGTCAGCAATAAGTCCACACTCAGCAAACCTATATAAACCGCAGTCCATTCTTTATCCCAGGAACACCGCAACACTCCCTAATGACACGCACTCACAAGCACTCTGTCGAGACTCACTCCATAATAGCATGCAACCCTCGGTTGTAGAGATTTCTTCACAAGGTATGAACAGTAGCAAAACTATGCTTTGGATTCCACAAAACAACTCACACAAAGTACTTGGGATTTTTTGAATTGCAAAATAAAAGTTATGAACCCTCAAAAGTTGGTTGGAGAATAGAAAAACGTATTTTGTCAAAACTAGTTTTTCTCCACAAGAAAATCAGTAGTCTGACACCCTTATTTATATAAAAAAATTAAGGCAGTGACGTGTCGGCATAAAACAACTCTCGTTCGAACGACAAACGACGTCGTTCGAGCTACACTCCATCTCATGCGAATGAGATGTGACGTCGTTTGAACGAAAGTCACTGATCCAAAAAGAAAGTCTTTTAATGTTTTAAATAACTTGGAATCCTCAAATCTTAAAACTGTTCACGAGTTGAGGAGATATTAATCCAAAAATTTTATGATAATTTTTTTTTGGAAATTTTATTTTTATTAAAATTCCAAATATCATTTTAACTTAAAAAAAATATCCTAACACTTTTAATGAGAAATTTAAATGAAACTTTAAACATATGTTACTAAATTTGTCCTTGTTGGGCTTTAATTTTGAAGACTTCTTGAAATTTGGATTCGTCTCTTGTAGATGTAATCTTCTCAATCCTTCGATGACTTGTAGAAAATTGTATCGGTATACGACAGTCTAAATTGTGACGGACAATGTCCTTATAAATCTCCTCCTATGTCTATGTCGGTACAAAATAAAAATATCCGAATTATCAAAATCAAATGACCTATACAAATCTACCCTCCTATAAATTCAAACGTGGAAAGATAAACTCAACAAGTCTCCAAACCGTTTCAAACTTCAACAATCAACTGTTCAAATCTCTAAGCTTTTCTCATCAAGGTGTGCGATCCAAAGAATCTTCAATTGTACCTACACACATGAGGCAAGAAAAAAATCTCGTGACGTATCAAGTTTGAAATGATATAAACATAAAACATGTAAGCATAATCAAATCTCCCCCATACTTAAATTCCCCCATAAAATCATAATTCATTCTCCTCCTTTTTATCTGTCCAAAATAGATAAGGAAAAGAATAAATCACATAAAGAAAATCAGGGTGTCCCGATAAGCAAGGCAAACAAATATGACAAACGTGCTCAATGCAAGATATACTAAAAAAACTACACAAACTATTTTTGATTTTTTTAATTTTTTATACAAAAAACTAACAAACACACACCATGAATTCATACCAAGACAACCAAACCATGGAAATGGAATGAATGGGTGTGAACAAATTCGATAGGAAAATCAAATCAATCATATCATATGTGAAAGATGCATAAGTGTACTCCTAACGAATGAACATAAAAAATCGTCATTTGGTGTAAAATTGTTGAATTTAGATGACATCATATTAATCATATCAACAAATCAAAGTATAAATGATTTCCACACCAATAATGTCCAAAACTATACCATTATTTTTCATGACTTTAAAAGACATACAAACCGTAGAAAATTCCATCCAAACTCCCTCATTAAAAGATAATGCTTTTTATTTTTCTTATGAGGTGATGAAACTAAAATCTATTGTCCTCTTTTTAGCATAATTTTCTTTTTATTACCTTTTAATTTTTTTCGGTCTCTTTTAAACCTCATTGGACCCCGGATAATTTTTAATTCCTCACTTTTTTTGTCCATTTAAATGGTGGCTTAATCGCAAAGGATAAATGAGTACCTTTCGTATCCTTTTCCTATTTTTCAAAATAAAACACACAAATTTCACAAACGGTTTATAACATGCACTACTTTTTATCAAGTTTTATTGCATTTGGTTCGTTGTATAGACATAATTGAGATGGAAACACTCAACCAATATTTGGTAGACAAGCACAATAGTCAAACAAATCCGTGCATGAGTGCAATAAGGACAAACATTGTCAAATATGTAGGTAGCAACACTATATCATCTCAAAGACTCTAAACTTTGTAAAGCACATGAATGACACAGCATATTGCCTTAAAACACTATCAAACAGTCACATGGATATGGCATGAAGTTGGGACTTCATCATCCTAAAAGTGTGCATTCATATAAGGTGCAAACAAAATACAAAACTCTTTTTGAATTTTTTAATTTTTTCTAAAAAAGAAAATCTTTTTGTATTTTTCAAATTTTTTTCATACAGAAATACAATACATAAACTACATGTCCACATACTAGCAAATATATATCATGAAACCATAACTAATGTATGACAAAAAATCATGCAAGCAATGAATGATATGAAATAGAAAGAGACGAATCATGTGCAAGCATGTGAGAATCAAAACGTCTAATATCTAGTGTATCCAAAAGAGATTTTCTAACCCGACATGTCGACACGGGGTTTTGCGAACAAACAAAACACTAGACTTCGACTGCCTATGACCTCTTCCAAGATCAAAACAAAATCTCCTAAGGTGACCTTTCCTACCACAATGTGAACATGTGCAAACGGGTGGAATGACACCTATGGGTTGACATTTTCTAACTTCTTTAGGAATGGTTGACCTTCTAAAACAAAAAATGGTTTTGGATTTAGCAATGGAAGCATTAAAACATGCTGAGCCATTACCATCACTAGGCCTGTCAACGGTCCGAATCAGAATCCGAACCCGAATCAGAATCCGATTACCCGATTATCTATTTATTAAATGGAACGGATTTGGATTCATATGATCCGATCCGTTAATAATCCGATCCGATTAATATATATCTATATATATAATATTTTTAATTAATATGTATATTGTATTTAGAAATTTATTAATATTTTAAATATATTTTAATAGTTTTTTATAATAGTCCTATATTAATATATATTGTATTTATTTATAATAGTAATTTATATTATAATAGTTATTTAAATATATTTTTTGAAATATATATTATAATAGTTATTTATAATATATACTGTATTTTGAAATTTATAATAGTTATTTATAATATAATAATCGGACCGAATCGGATAAACGGATCGGATTAACGGATTCGGAACCCTAACAGATAATCCGTCGAATAATCGGATCGGATCCGAATTCGTTTAACATAAACGGATTCGAATTTGGATTGTCTTGATCATGTTCGAATCCAACCCGTTTACAGGCCTAACCAGAACTATCAAACCTACTTGAATCATTTAAATCAATTTTTCTACTTCAAAATATTAGATTCAAGCAATAAATTAGACTCTTCCAAAGATAGGGATTTCTTTTTCAGATTATCAATTAAACTTAACATTTTATCGTGCTTACCCTAAATTAAAACAAACTTATCCCTAAGAGTCTTTTAACGTTCCATAAAATCATCGATTAATTTTTAATCCTCGACGGCACTAACGGGAACCCGAGAAATTTTGAAGTCCTTAAATTCTTTTTCTAAAAATAGGACTCTATCATCACTCTCCTTTTTGGACAATTTTAAAGCATTAAAGTCCTGGTTAAAAGCAACAAATTTTTGACAATAAAAATCTCTTTGATTTTGAACCATTTGCAAAAGATCCATCGCGGATTTAAAAAGAGATTTTTTTCCCCAAACTTTAATTCTTTTAGCAAACGTTAAATTCAAACGATTTAAATCATCAAAATTATGACTCGTGCCAAAAGGAGGGGCCATTAAATTAGATAAGTGCTCCATTGAAAATTGCAACAAATTTTCAAAAACTATATTTTTCAAAAAATCAATATGACATAATTTTTTGCAAAAAAAAAAAAATCAAACACAATACATTAGCGTAACTCACTCTGATACCAATTTGAAAAACCTTGTGTGCGATAAAGATTCGAATAGTTGCGCAAATTCCATTAACAAACTTATTTAATTAGAGTCAATTTATGAATCAAATTCCAATTAAATCAACCCTTAAACATGCAACTATGTGACAATGCAAATCTCAAATCATGCGATGATAAATGCTGACAAAAGAAGATCACAGGAAAAAATCCCCGCATGGCAAAACCCTTTTTGATTTCACTATAATTGTAAATTGCAACTTACACATGATTATAATGAAATACAGTTTGACACTCGAATACCCGTTGGCATCGGTCAATGTCGTCAGCAATAAGTCCACACTCAATGAACCAACATGAACCATCCAGTATTCAATCCAAGAACACCGCAACACTCCCTAATGATACACAGTCACAAAAACTCTGTCGAGACTCACTCCATAATAGGATGCAACCCTCGGTTGTAGATAACTCTCCACAAAGTATGAATAATAGAAAAACTATGCTTTGGGTTCTACAAAACAAATCACACAAAGTACTTGGGATTTTATGAATTGTAAAACAAAAGTTATGAACCCTCAAAAGTTGGTTGGGGAATAGAAAAATGTATTCAGTCAAAACAAGTTTTTCTCCGCATGAAAATCAGTAGCCTGACACCCTTATTTATATAAAAATCATGGTGGTGATATGTCAGCATAAAACAGCTCTCGTTCGAACGACAGAAGACGTCGATCGACTGACACTCCATCTCGTTCGAACGAGATGGAGTGTCGTTTGAACGAAAGTCACTTATCCCCCCAAAAAATAGTTTTAAAGTTTTAAATAACTTGGAATCCTCAAATCTTAAACTTGTTCACGGGATAAGGAAATATTTATCCAAAACTTTTATGATAATTTTTTTTGAAAAATAAAAACCATTTATTAAAATTCCAAAAATCATTTTAACTTTAAAAAAAAATATCCCAACACTTTTAATGTGAAATGTAAATGAAGCTTTAAACATATTTTACCAAATTCATCCTTGTTGGGCTCTAATATTGAAGACTTCTTGAAATTCGGATTCTTCTCTTGTAGTTGTAATCTTCTCAATCCTTCGATGACTTATAGCAACTTGTATCGATATACGACATACTAAATTGGGACGAATAATTTCCTTACACCATCAATGGCGGAGGGACGTTGCTGATCCCAAGCATCTGTGCTTGAGAAAAAAAGTCCAGGGCTGTCTAAACGACCAAGCCTGTGATGAGGAGGAATATTGGGAGCCATTTGAGACTTTCGATGACACAATTCGCCCATGCCTGATCTATTAAGGAAATAGTTCTTGATCGACAACAAATTGATGACCATGGACATATAACTGATAAATTCATTACTTTAAATGATGAGATAGAGAATCTACTGAAGTAAGGAAAGCTTCAAAAGTACATAGATAAGAGTAGTGACAGAGGCGGTTCTAGAAAAAAAGTAAAGTGATGAAAATGATGACAAGCCGAGACGATAATCCTTGACCAATAAAAAGGATGATGAGTCAGATAGTGAGGGAGATGACCCCGATCTCCTAACGAAGATACCTGATTTGATTTTTCAGCTACAAATGATATCTTTTGATGTAAAAATTATATGTGGAGGATTGGTTGATGGCACATGGAGTTGGCCGATCGAAAATCCCATGTTTTTTAGGCAAAGGCAATGGCTAAGAGGATGGATATTAAGTCATCCGAAACAGAGCCAAAGCTAGGAAAATTGAAGAAAGTTAACATGGACACCATAGTGGTGGGATTTTTAAGACTATATTTCAAGGGGATTTTAGCTGATCACGATGATCCTTTAGTCATCTGCATTAGGGCCCACGGGTATAACATATCACATATCCTTATTAATGGTGGTAGCTCGACTGAAGTGATGTTCTAGGACCGCCTCAAAGGTTTAATGCTCAGCAAGAAGAGACTGGTCCCCTACCATCAACCGTTGATCGGTTTAGCGGAGAGAGGGCTCACACATTGGGGGTGTTTGAAATAGATGTTTCTACGGGCACCTAGTGGATGTGTCTTACCAAGAAAGTGAGCTTTTTCATTGTGGATGAGCATATCTTCTCAGCATATAATATCATGCTTGGGAGAGTAGCTCTCAAGGAGTTTTAGGCCATGCCTTATACGTTCCACCAAATGATTAAAATATCAACCCTTTATGGAGTAAGGGAAGTTTAAGATGACTAAGTGGACGATTGGGAGTGTTACTTTAGCTTAGTTAAGGAAAGAGAGGACTACAAGATAGCTACTATATCCTATAATATTAATAATCTTGACCCAAGGGACGAGAGGAAAGTTAAAAAGGGTAAGCCTATCGAGGAGGTAGATTCCATTGTCCTCAGTTAGGACAAGATGAAAAATCGTCCGAATCGAGAAATCCTTGAAGAAGGAAGTGATGGAAGAATTGGTAAAGCTGTTAAGAAGAAGACCAAGTATCTTCACCTCGAGCCATGACGACAAACATGAATAGACCCGGAGGTTATTTATCACCGATTGAATATTGATAAAAAAAGTGAAGCTTGTAAAGCAATGGAGAAGAAGTTATATGAGGAACCGATATGAGGTCATCCAAGATGAGGTGAAAAAGATCCAATCAGCAGAGTTCATTCGAGAAGTTCAATATCTAGATTGTCTATACAATATTATTATAGTGACGAAGGCCAGTGGTAAGTGTAGGATGTGTGTCGACTTCACTCACCTGAATAAAACTTATCCTAAAGACAGTTTCCCCTTAACCCGAATTGATTAGATGGTCGATGCTATGGCCGGGAACGAATTGATAAGTTTTATAGATGTAAATTTGGGTTACAATAAGATATTCATGCATAAGGTCGACGCTGAGAAAACTTCTTTTATCACGAATAAAGGGACGTACTGCTATAAGGTAATGTCGTTCGACCTTAAGAATGCAGGTGCAACCTATAAGAGGTTCATAAACAAGATGTTTGAGGGCCAAATTAGGAAGACCATGGAGATGTGCGTGGATGACAGGTTAAACAAGAGTTGAAAGGTCGAAGATCATGTCGCTAACCTTAAACTCACGTTCGACACAATGGATAAATTTAAGATGAAATTGAACCTGGCCATGTGTGTTTTCGATGTCAGTACAGGGAAGTTCCTCTTCTATATTATGATCCCGACGGTATAGAGGATAATACTACTAGGGTCAAATCTCTTATAGACATGCAAACACCAAAGAAGATTAAAGATGTACATAGACTAATAAGACGAGTCGCAACATTAAACCGTTTGATCTCTTATGCAACGAATAAGTGTCTACCATTATTTGAAATTTTAAGAAAGGCCTTCGTCTAGGATGAGGAATGTTAGAAAGCTTTCGAAGAGATAAATAACTACCTAGGGTCTCCCATGCTGCTATCTCGGAGAATTCAAGGGATAAGTGATTTCTGTACTTAGCAGTGCTAGAGTTTATAATCAGTGTGACAACTGTCCATAAAGATTAGGGTGTGCCAAAGTCGGTATACTTCAATTACAAGGCTTTCTAAGGGGTCGAGGTCAAATATCTAAGAATGGAAAAGATGGATTATGCATTGATTCAGCCTTTAAGAAATATGAAGCCATACTTTAAGGCCCATACGATGGTGGTGATCAATGACATTCCATTGAGGTAGGTCATTCATAAACGCGAGAAATTGAGTAGGTTAATATCCTGGCCAATTGAGTTAAGTGAGTTTTACATCATCTATCAGCCTAGGAGTGCGATAAATTATCAGGCCTTGGCGGATTTTTTTTGCCGAATTTACATGGGAAAAGGCCGACACTAATGATATGGAAGAGATAGGGGCATCGGTAGTTATGTTGGAATAAGTTTTGGGAGAGAGAAAAATGCCTGATATTGGCAAGGTCGATGTTTTAAAGAAGTATTTTCTATTCAAGAATGGCTTAAGGGACTTTTTCAGGGAAGGTTCCCACATGGAACCTATTTGTTGACGGATCATCTTGTGATAGTAGTAGTGGCGCCGGGTTAAGATTCTCGACCCCTAATGTTACAAACATTGAGTATGCTTTCAGTTTTAGCTTCAAGGTATCAAATAATGAGTCAGATTATGAGGCCTTGATGGCAGGTCTCTCCCTTACAAGGGTAATGGATGTTGGCTAAATGATCATCCACAATGACTCACAGTTGTTTGGGAACTAGATTTTAGGCATTCATGAGTCCAAGGGTAAGAAGATGGCCAAGTACTAGGCATGAGTTAGGAAATTAATGACAAACTTCAAAGAGGTGAAGCTGAGGATAATTCCTCAATTTGAGAATAGCCGAGCCGATGCTTTCGTAATTCTAGCGCCGACAACAAGGATATAAATCAGACAGACTATTTCGGTGGAAATCTTACACAGGACGACTATAGAGGAAGACACCAGTAGGGTTAGAATCTGCTTGAACTTGAGTTTGGGAGATTCATGGATGGATCCATTGATCAAGTATATTTAAGATAACGAGCTCCCAGATTCTAAGTTCAAGAGAAACAAGCTCAAATATAGGGTAACAAAATTTACTATCATAGGAGATGTGCTATATAAAAGGGGGTTCATGTTGCCCCTCCTTAGGTGTGTTTATCCTTTAAATATCGACTACGTTTTACAGGACGTCCACGAAGGGTCATGTAAAAGTCACTTAGGTGGATGGTCTCTTGCTAAGTAAATAGTTATTGAGGGTTCTTGGTGGTCGACACTAGTGAAAATTTTCAGAGATTTGGAAGCATTGCTCATCAACCTCACTAAGCACTCTCGTCTATCACTTGGCCATGGCCGTTTGAGGTTTGGAGAATTTATTTAGTGGGTCCTCTTCCAGAGGTAGCATGTAATTATTAATATTTGATCGTGGCTATATATTATTTCTAAAAGTGGGTAGAGGCCAAGCTAATGGTCTCTATTACTAAGGTAAAGACGTTTAAATTTATCTGGAGGAATGCCATTTGTAGGTACGTCCTATCTTATACCTTAATATAAGATAATAACAAGAAATTCAAGAATAAGTACTTGGAGGCCTACTCTGGCAGAATTGGTATAAAATAGTTTTATTTGGCACCAGGTCGACCACTAAGCCAATGGACAGACTGAGGTCACGAACAAGATGATACCTGATGGGATCAAGAAAAAACTAGAGGACATAAAGGGTTTATGGATAGAAAACTGCATGGGGTCTTTTGGTCTTATATGATGAATGAGAGGATGCTGATAGGTGAAACACCATTTATGCTTGCCTATGGGTCTGAGGCAGTCATCCCTATCGAGCTTGAACTACCCATCCACAGAGTTCAAACCTATGATCCCGACGCTAATGAAAACTAGAGGAGGCTTAATTTACATTTGATTAAAGAGAGAAGAGAAGAGGCAGTTGTACGAAAGTCGTCAATAGAGTCTGTCCAGGTTCTATAAGAAGCGTGTAAAGTCTAGACCGATAGTTGTTGGTGATTTAGTGCTGAAAAAGGTTTAGCATAAGCCAAACAAACTTCATTCGAACTAGCATGGGCCGTATAGAGTAATAGAGGAGGTCGTCGTAGGAACATAAGGATTAGAAAATCTAGAGGGTTAACCCTTTTCTAACCCTTAGAATGACGATCATTTGAAGTGATATTACTAATAATTTATTAGTTGTATGTGCAATCTCTTAGGTAAGTGAAATTCAGTGTATCAAATACTTGTATGATAGAAAAAGTTCAATCAATAAAAAATACAAGTGTTGACTTGTATATATATTCCTTATTGAATCTATACATGGTTTGAATTGTTAAAATGAAGAACATCTTTTTTTATGGTGTGTTAGTTTAAACTAGCTCTCGATGATACAAGAGTTCATAGGGAGACTCGTCTAGTTCATGTCCTCTAGATAACGCCGAGAGGGGGGATCAATATGATAACGTCACTTATGTGATGAGAAACATAAAATTAAAAATCATTTAAGTATGGTTGCTTAACATAAGACTATGATGAATTAAAGATCATAACTCTCTCGGCGATGTAAGAGAGTATGAGGAGACTCATATCGTCCATACATTCCCAACAATGTCGAGAGGGAAGATCAATGTTTGACATCGCTCAGGTGGTGAAAAACATATGTTAAAAA
This sequence comes from Sambucus nigra, assembly GCA_949130495.1. Classification (NCBI taxonomy): domain Eukaryota; kingdom Viridiplantae; phylum Streptophyta; class Magnoliopsida; order Dipsacales; family Adoxaceae; genus Sambucus; species Sambucus nigra. The sequence goes on along the minus strand of OX422215.1, from coordinate 313,391,131 downwards.
TTATTTAAGCATGGTTATTCCAACATCAGCTTATTCATTTAAGTATGGTTAGTCCAACATCGACTCATCAACTCATTACGATGATTGCAAAGTGTAATCACAAGCATCATACTCAAAACATGCCATGAAATGGTGAAGAGTTTAAAAAATTATAGACACCACATTTGGTGTTAAAAAAAGTTGTCATTACAAAAAATAATGTCAAAGAAACATTGTTAATATTGCAAACGTTGTTCTGATTACGAGAAGAAATGAAAGCTCAAAATTGTAATTATTGAATTCAAGGGCTTAAGGCGACAAACGACCACCCTACAAAATATGAAAAACTTAGGCTTGGGTATTATCGGGTGGGTCGGGGATGATAGTCTCGGCCGTTGATTTGGTCCTATCCTCTTCCTCCTGATTGATGGCCTCAATACCTTCTTGAATGGTCATCTCGACTGGTGTATTTTCAGAAGTGGGAACTTTGGCTTCAATTTCATTTAGTGTGGTGGAAACTAGAGGGTCTAAAATGTAAAAAACTTGGAACTATACAGTCAGAGCCGACACTTATGGGGACTTCAGAGTGGCCCATCGGTAGGTCAACTTTGCACCTCTCTTCAAGTACTGAAAGTCGTATTGAGCAAACTCGTCATAGGTCTTGAAATCCTCCACCGCTTGCTTCTTAGAAGCCTCCAACGAAACCTTATGTTTCACATATTTCTCCTTAAGCTAGTCTTCATGCTCCATCCTCTGCACCTCCATTTCATCTATTCTCTTTTTTTAATAAGCCTTCACCTTCTCGCTAAGGCTAAGGCCTATCCCTTTCTTCTATGCCTTTGACTCCTTCTTAGACTCCATGGCCCTTCGCCACTTGTTGGATTTGTAGAAATTATTCTCAAACCCATCCAATAACCCTGGAAAAAGTTATAATAGACTGGAAGAAGAAAAATCAAAGTCAATAAGAGATGAGGCTACACTTGGAAAAATTGAGAAATTGGTATACAAATATTAGCTCAGAAGATTAATTGGGTGGGCTTGTGGAGTCTGAAGTCGCACAAACAAGGGGCATCCATGACTTCCAAGAAGTGCCAATTGGACTCGGACATGATGTAGGTCAAAGACGCCTTTTATTTTTTTGGATCACCATTGAGGAAGTCCGAGTTAATAGTAAGCTGGGAGAGACGAGAAAATAAATCAACGTTTGAGGATATGTAAATTGCATAGTCAGACCCCCATTGGACGAGTCGTCCTTCCGGCTCTTTTAAGATTATGGAGGGAGAATAGGTTCATCATTGATGGGATCCTTCCTTTTCTTTAAAGCCTTGGTTTGGACGGGGACTCTAGTGGTGCACTTCTTAGTGTGCACGTGTGGTGTAGGCTTATTTCTCATCCTACTCAGCATATTGGCAAGACTTGGTGGTGCCATCATCCAAATGTCCTCTCCTGTATTGGATAGACACACTTTAAAAAAAAGATAATATTAAGATTAGCATAACACAACACAAGACGATACAACAATTATGAAATAAATGATACTTACATAACTCAGTCAGGGGATTAACACCCACACTTGTCTTTCTAAAAAGTGGGGGATCATTAACTGTGCAAATTCCACCAGACCATTTTCCTTTCCTTGACACCTTATCATGTCAATCTTGTCTCGAGCATTAACACTGAGGCCAGGGTCAAGTTTGGTCGACATTTTCATATCTAGGCCCAACTTTGAGGCACTACAAGCGACGTTGGATTCGAACTCCCAACCGCCCGACACAAGGAAGTATTTGGGCTTATAAAGATGCTTGGAGGTTTAGTTAACCGTCAGAACCATTTTTGTGGTTTCCCTGGGTACGAGATGATACTATCCAAGTTAAGTCTTTGTATAAGACACATTGTAACACACACAAAATACTCCAATTGGAAGGTCAGTGTCAAACCCCGATAAATTATGGCATCGAGCGCCACAAAAACTAAGCCGGGCACGAGTAAATAAAATACCATTCTCAGCATGAGACAAATATGAGAAATAAATAAATCAATCCACGTGATAAATAATTAAATCAATCCCAAATGATAATAACCAACTATGCAATAAGATGTCCATCACATGCTAAAACTCAAAATAATAATCTAATCTCTAATAATATAAAACTCAATAAACTCCAACAAAATCCATAAAGAAATATGAATAAAACCCATAACAACTTTGGAACCGAATGGCCCAAACAAAACCATAAACTGCGTCTCAATGTAAATACGACACAAAGGAAGCTAAATTAAACTGCTAAGCAGTAATATAAAATAAACTCCAGCTCCACCTCCAAACGATAATCATCAAATAATCCTATGCAGCTTCTCCAGACTTATCTTGAAAAAGTATTCAATGCACGAGATCACAACACCGAGCATGAACATACACTACTCCCCTCAACTAGGGTCCATGAACCCTGACATTAGCATTATACATGATAAATATCACAATGGAATATTTTACTTAATACGAGATAATTAAACGCAAGAAAGGTGAATTACTAACCACCCCAAAAGGTTCTTATAATATCACACCAATATCACTTTAAATATCCCATAATCCCCAAATTGTTAATTCAATTAAATTAGCCCAAATCACCAGTCTTCTCACTTTTTATTAGGGTGGTCCTCCCTCCCCAAGTGGTAATTTACACCAAAGTTTAAAACTTCCCCTTGTCAAAACGACCGCTGATCCGTTTAAACTATCGATCCCGTAATTTGACAAGGTTCCACACATGACACGACATAAAATGTTGGCTGGACCGTTTAAACTGTCGGCCCTCACTATTTATGTCTCCCATATTTTAATAACCGCCTTATTATGTTATGTATTAATTCTTGATTCTCAATTTCACAATTATCAAATTTCCCCCACCCAATTTATCGACGTGCGGTCTTCAAAATACACCTTAGTCGCAGACCTAAGGGTCCCCAAGTATACATACATCCCATCCTACATATAGGATGAATTACCAAGAGAAAACTCATCCTAGTCTCACGCCTAGGGTAGAGAAATGTCGATATAACATAAAAATATACCCCACCCCGAAATATAAAATCCCCATGAAATTACACTAACTAGTCTCATACCGAACAAGTATAAATTTAAACCAAGGCCTACCTACTAGTCCCATACCTGGTAAGCATCCTAAAATAGGTTTGATCAATATACTATCCAAAAGCCTCTCATCCCTGCGACGTCAAATATGAATAAAAAACATCACACAAAACATAATTAATAAGAATAACATAGCAATTAACCATAAAGGTCCTAATTCAATTTAATTCAATGAATAACACCGTCACCGTGTTCAACATAATTATTTACGTTCAATAATGTTAAATTAATTAACATACGACAATATTAAATACATCATAATCATTATGTTTTATAAGCCATCTAATTTTTATTAGTTTGAGAGCGTCCTAATAACCATATAAATAACACGCATAATTTCAACATGAGAACCTACACCCAAAACTATAAAAATCCAAAAATCTAACCTACGAACGCAAGGGTTTCAAAGATTAAATCATATTCAAAACTATCATAAAAATATTCCCAAAATTTAGTGTACACTTTCTCTAATTAAGTTGTTAATTGATTTTAATAAAAAACATATGATTAAGGGTTTAAGCGACACTTAAAACGCATAATACTAAAAGAAAGGAATATAGTATTCATGCCTGAGATTAAGATGAAGAAAATATGGTAACACGTCTGAATTCCTCTCAAACAATTAGCAAATAAGTTGTTCTTGGACAAACTTGATTAAACCCCAATTAAGCCTTCAAAGCTTATGACAAAACTTAATTAAGTTGGAGGTTGATGATTATGGTGGAGAGAAAAATCTTTTGGAAGAACTCTCTGGTGAAAAACTTGAAAAAAGTGATTATGAAAGGTTTTCCCACGAATTAAAATTGTTATAACCAATTAAGAATCCTATACCAACTTAAACTCTACAAGATTAAGAAGCCGAACTGCGCCAAAAACTGACAAGTCAATCGATCGACTCCCAGGGTCGATCGATTGATCGAGAAGGTCTAGTGAGTTCCCCCGTGGAAAACATATAAGGCAAAAATTAAAAACTTAATAAAAAAATCATTTTAAATCCGATTTTAATTTCACTTGAAATTCTATTCCTCAAATATTAAAACCAACATATTTATGTTATAAAAATTATTAACTCCAAAATTTTATTTTTCTAAAAAAATCCCCGTTAATTAATCAAAATAATTATTAAAACATGGGGTGTTACATACGTCCCCACTAGCAAATGAATTTCTTCCTCAACATTCGACAAGGCGTAAACGTGAAAACAAAATAAGGCTCACATATGCCTACCCGTAGAGTGCTATAACCGGGAGCCCAAATGCCCAATCCTACCCGCACCTACCCCAAGAACCAAACAAATAATATATATATATATATATATATATATATATAACTATATAACTATATAACTATATATATATATATATATATATATATATATATATATATATATAACTATGAAAGTATCGACGTAGCACGTGCTCTTGCAAATCACCACTCGATTCTATTTTCGATAATCTTCGCAACACATAATTCTCAAATCAAATCACATCGCAGCATCGATATAAGACATACCCAAAATTTATACTAATGATCTTCCTAAAAATTAATGTCTCCAAAATTAACTCTAAGGATCCTCACATCAAGCTTACTAATTTTAAGCTCAATGCCTACAACGTCCTTAATAAAAAAATTATATATCACTAAGAGACACATATAACACGTATGATAGACCCTCTACCTTGAGGAGTACGGATCATTAAAGGGTATCAAAGATCGATAACGTGGAAGCTAAACGGACGCATAACCTATGAGACCTAAGACCATGCTCTGATACCATCTGTCATACCCCGTGAAATTCTGGCGTCGGCTGCCACCACAATTAAGCCAATTCTCCGCATAAGACAGATATGAGACAAAATAAATCAATCCACATGATAAATAATTGAATCAATCCCAAATGATAATAATCAAGTATGCGATAAGATAACCATCACATGCTAAAACTACAAATAATAATCCAATATCCAATAATATAAAACTGAATAAACTCCAACTGAATCCATAAAGAACTCTGAATAAAATCCATAACAACTATGGAACCGAATGGCCCAAACAAAACCATAAACTGCGTCCCAATGTAAATATGACAAAAAGGAAGATAAACTAAACTAGTAAGAAGTAATATAAAACGATAATCTCCAAATAATCCTATGAAGCTTCTCCAGACTTATCCTGAAATGGTTAGTCAACGTACGAGGTCAGATCCCGAGCATGAATATACATTACTCCCCTCAAATAGGGTCTGTGAACCCAGACAGTACCATTATACATTATAAATATCATAATGGAATATTTTAATTATTATGAGATAATTGAACACAAGAAAGGTAAATTACTAACCACCCCCAAACATTCTTATAAAATCACACCAATATCATTTTAAATATCCCACAGTCACCAAATTATTAATTTAATTAAATTAACCCAAATTATCATTTTTCTCACTTTTTATTATGGCGGTCCTCCCGCCCTAGGTGGTAATTTCCACCAAAATTTAACATTTCCCCTTGTCAAAACGACCGCTGATCAATTTAAACTGTCGATCCCGCAATTTGACAAGGTTCCATGCACGACACGACTTAAAATGCCGATCGACCCGTTTAGACCATTGGCCATCCCTCCATATTTGAATACCTGTCTTATTATCTTAGATATTAATCCTCGATTCTGAACTTCACAATTATCAAATGTTTCCTATCCATTTGATTGATGTAAGATCCTCAAAATACCCCTTAGTCCCAGACCTAAGGGTCCCCAAGTATACATACATCCTATCCTACATATAGGATGAATTACTAAGAGAAAACTCGTCCTATTCTCACGCCTAAGCTAGCGAAATGTCGATGTAACATAAAAATCTACCCCACCCTAAAATGTAAAATCCCCATGAATTTATGCAAACTAGTCCCATACCTAGCAAGTATAAATTTAAACCAAGGCATACCCACTAGTCCCATACCTAGTAAGCTTCCTAAAATAGGGTTAATAAATATACTATCTAAAAGTCCCTCGTCCCCGCAACGACAAATGTCAATAAAATAAATCACACAGAACACAATTCATAAGAATAACATAGCAATTAATCATAAAGGTCCCAATTCAATTTAATTCAATGAATAACACCGGCGTCATGTTCAACATAATTATTTGCCTTCAATAATGTTATATTAATTAACACACGACAATATTAAATACGTCGTAATCATTCTCTTTTATAAGCCATCTAATTTTTATCAGTGTGAGCGCGTCCCAAGAACCATATAAATAACCTGCATAATTTCTACATGAGAACCTACACCCAAAACCATAAAAACCCAAAAATCTAACCTACGCACCCAAGGGTTTCAAAGATTAAATCATATTCAGAATTTTCATAAAAACAGTTCCAAAATTTAGTGTACACTTTCTCTAATTGAGGTGCTAATTGATTTTAATCAAAAACATATGATTAAGGGTTTAGGCAATACTTAAAATGCATAATACAAAAGGAAAGGAATGGAGTATCCATGCATAAGATTAAGATGAAGAAAATCTTGTAACACGGTTGGATTCCTCTCGAAAAATTAGCAAAGAAGTTGTTCTTGGAAAAACTTGATTAAATCCCAATTAAGCCTTCAAAACTTATGACAAAAACTTGTTTAAGTTCGAGGTTGATGATTATGGTGGAGAGGAAAATCTTTCGGAAGAGCTCTATGGTGAAAAACATGGGGAAAAGGTGATTATGAACGGTTCCCCCATGAGTTAAAATGGTTATATACCAATTAATAATCCTAAACCAACTTAAAATCTACAAATTTAAGAAGCCGAACTAAGCCAGAAGCTGACAGATCGATCGACTGAGCAGGTCTGGCGACAGTTCCCCCTCGAAAAATTATAAGAGGAAAAAAATTAAAAACTCCATTTTAAATTCGATTTTAATTCCTCTTGAAGTTCTATTCCTCAAATATTAAAACCATCATATCTACTGTATAAAAATTATTAAATCTAAAAATTATTAAATCTGCTCATAAACCTCTATCTCACCATCTCGGTTGTCAAATGCTCTCTCATCGTCGACTGGAACTCTCATGCAAATGGATGGTTTAATCCCATAAAGATGTCTCCAAGTCAGGAGGTCAGCCTCTCTAACGGTGCTTTTGAAGGTTTGGTCATATGAGGTATATAAGAATCGTGAATATTTTTAACCCTAAATAATCATGGTTATTGTTTAAACCCTTATAATGTGTTCAAAATAAAAAATGTTCTAAGAAGAAAGAAACTGCACTTAAAAATGTACACTTTTATTGAATTAACATAGACCCCTTGAAGTTTCAGTATGATATAAAATAGCCACTGAAAGTTTCAAAGTAAGATAACTTGATGAATGTTTGACCCCTAGACCCAGCTTTATATGAAATTAACCCTTTAGATCCTTGGAACTTTTTAAATTACCAAAATACCCCTAAAATTTGCAAAAAGTATAATTTTAAAGCTACAAAGGTAATTATAAAACTAACCAAGGATCAAACCTGTAAATTTCTTTAATTTCAGTTGAATGCATGTACACCTAATGCTCCACATTAGCACTAGAGGTTAAATTTCACAAGTACACACCATGTAAACATGTGAACTACAATTACCCACAATTAAAACTCTACATAAACTAGCTCAAATCCACCACCCAACTGCACAAATGAAATCCTCGGAGGATGTTGTATAAATACACAATGAATTCCAAAGTAAAGACACACCTAACACCCAATTCAAAAACTCAAAAATTCCCTCAAATTAGGTACACTATGATTTTATGATAAATTTATAGTTATTTTAATTTCAATAGCTTTCTGTGTAGCTAATATAGTTAGAATGATCATAATATGTAAGCTTTTACATGTAGAATAACTCAGGATAAAAGAAATATGGAGAAAAACCATTAAAGCTTGAGCCTTAATGGTGAATCTTGATACACTACTCTAAACTTTTCTTATAAGCTACATATAACTTCATTGTAACCTAAGGATCTCGAGTGTAAGAGTTAAAAGTTATGAATATGTATATACATCTCAAATCAATTAAACGTGTATTTTGAACTCAAAACCAAAAAAATCAAAATTCTGCATGTATAATCCATCTTAATCTCTGAAACCAAAACCAAAGTACTCCTATATATAGCATAAACTGACCCAAGTTCAAAAGAAACCTTGAAATAATCTAGAAATCCCCGAATGTCATGTCAAAATTTGTACAAAAAACACATTTTTGAATCTTGAGCTACACTGAATCTCAATAAATAACCTTTATATTGGAATTCCTCGTGAAAAATTAGGCTAAGTTGGTTAAGAGATCATCTAAAATGGTATAACAATGAAGGAGAAAATAGAGGTAAAAAATCTAAAACCCTAGAAGTCAAAGTCGAGAGGCTGAAGGTGAAGACTTTCAATAGGAACTTTGACCACACGCGTGAGGGCACATGGCCAATCGGGAATTTTCAATTTGCTTCCCAAAATTTTTATTAAATTTTTCGATCAAAATGATATAAGGTACGACCATGTTTGGATATCCCTAGCTTAAGGATATTTTTCCAAATTTACAAATTTACCCCTCCAAACTTTTTCAACATATGAAGTGGATCCCCAATTTTTTTCTATGAATACTTCAAAATATTTTAAGAGAAAACGTATCTTACACAAAAGTTCAATAATGATTTTAAATCCAGTATTTTAAAGTCCCAAGATATTTCGAAATAATTTCCTAGAACTTTAAAAGATACAATTTTAGTACAAAACTGACTGACCAAATCCCAAATACTTACGTTCCCAAACATTATATACAGAAAATCAAGAACCGGCTCTTCCCAATATCTTATTGTGATATAAAGCCAACCAAATATCTAAAAGTAGTTTTTTCCTACGTTTTCAATAGTATACTTTGCGTATTTGGCATACTTCTATTGAAATCACAATATGATAGCTCATATTTACTCTTAGTGTATGCATGTTATTATTCTTTCATACAACATATTTTTTTACATATGATCGGTATTTAAATTATTACTAATATTTTAATTTCAACTAAGGATTAATTTTAACACTTCTTACCTAATAATTGGTATCATGTTTCATATTGATTTAGTTACCCTTTCACTTTTGTGCCATTTTACTATAAGCATCAGTATTAACTAGGAAGTAGACTAGCGTGTTATCGTACGGAACTTTATACTTGGCTTAAGGTCTCAGATGATTGAGAGCCTTAATTATCACTACATATGTATGAGTGCCACTTTAATTGTGTGCATAGAAGGTTACTTTCCCCAAAAAGTTTTGGGTTGATTATTGATTATTATGGTTTTACCGATGGCTTAATTAATTCTGTACTCCTTAATGAAGTGGTAAGTATGTGATTATTAGTTCAAAAATCTGTGAATTTCTTTACATGATCCTTAATAAACTGGTAATGAATCTCATTTTCTTAAATGGACTACTAAGCATAGGATTACTAGTTCCAGAACTTTTAATGATTTCCTAAAACTTTTAAGTATGGGATTATCAACTTAATTATTTTGAGCATTGCTAAACACTGATTCTATACACACTCCCTCTCTCTCTATCTCTCTCTCTCTCTCTCTCTCTCTCTCTCTCTCTCTCTCTCTCTCTCTCTCTCTCTCTCTGTATATATATATATATATGCTCTTGTGAGGACTAGTTCGCATTTTAAGAATGCGGACTAGACATGTGTCACCTAACGGTGCCCTTAGAAATTATAGACATAATTTCTCTTTTCTTTGAGCTCACTGCCAGGTGACACACGTCCGGTCCGCACTCTTAAAATGCGGACTGGAACGGACAAAAGAAGGACTGTATATATATATACTAGGGTATGCCCGTGCCTGAAGGCACGCTGATAATTCTAAAAAGTATAAAATTGTGTATAATGTAAATAACAAATGTTTTATATATTATAAATGTAATTTTTCAAAGTATTGAATCGTGTATACCCGTGCCTAAAGGCACGATGCTAATTTTCGATAATGTATGTCGTTGATAGAACCATACGGCATGTTTAGTTCGCAACAAATAAACAATTCTTTAAACAATCTATTGTACAAACCTATTAGTTTTAAAAAATTGGGCAATTATTCATTTATTTATTAGACAATCCACCCTATTTAACAACAAAAATACCAACTATACAATTATTAATGCTAAATCCAAGAATTTAAAAAATTGGGCAAATGGCACAACGAATATGTGTTAGTAATTTATTATTTCTCAAATTTATTAGTTTTAATCGTCGCGCTAATAATCGCAAAATGGCGAAAACTTTCAAAATACACAATTGCAAGAAGTCAAATTTAAAGTGTAAAATCACCTACAAAAAACTAAGAACGGGATAATGAGGGGAATAAACATCACCTACAAAAAATAAATACACAAAATATTAAATTCATAAGTGTAAAATCATAAGAATACAAAACTTCAAGATTACCAAATACATATGAGTAATGTTAAATTTACAACATTTAAAGTGAATAATTTCAAACTACAATATTTAAATTAACAAAAGAAAGTGTATAACGGTATGAAATTAGTCGTATGTCTAATAACAGATGCCCTCCTGCTAAATAACTGCATTGTTCATATGACTAACACAGGACATGTGATTGTATTAATCAAATCAAAACATCAAATACTTGATATGTTTCTTTACACGTCTATTAATACATGGTTTAATATACTTCCAAAAACATCAAAACATCAAATACTTGATATGGTTTATTATACTTCCGCGTCTACTAAGACATGTAATCATAGAATTTATTATGAAATACAAAAATGTGTATACGATTTTGAAAAATTTGGAAAGAAAGCATAGAATTTATTTCGAAAGCATTGCAACTACAATTGCACATCCTAAACATGGGTATCTGCATAACCTCACCAAAGCATTATAATTTCAAACATTGGAAACATTAAAACGTGTTGTCAAAATGATATTAAACATTCCTGATACCTGTTGATTCTCATTACACAATCCATAATGCATTTAACTTTTGAAAGAAACATAAACGGCCAACTCATTATATCTATGGAGGAACAAATATGAATTTGCAAATTACCAGGTGCGCTCCCCTCCTAGCGAGTCAGTCGGCATGACGATAGTGGGTTTCTCACATTACTGCAAACACCGACTTAAATTGCTATAATAAGTGATTTTGATCTCCTCAACACTCAACATCATCATCTATTAATCGACTAACCTGTTGAGAATTTACAAATCCTAAGGCTGTCTTTCCAACATTGTCAAAGAGATACCATTGTCAACAGAGATACCTTCACTAAGAAGTTTTTATTGGCCTGCCAAGACGCAGCAACCTGAAATGTAGAATCTTGGATATTGTTTGAACCTTTGTCATCATCAATGTTGGTCTGTAACTCAAACTCACCTCTGGACCACAACGTGTTGATAGAAAGAGGCAATGAACTTCCAAAGATAGCACTTTTGAGCTACAACAGCTACAACGGTGGGCCCACCTACTCAATCGCTTCCTTGACCAAGTTTGTTGTCCAATGTCAGTGTGTTTATGTGATTCGTCCTGCTATAAACAACATCATCACCATCAAAATACATTTCTAAACACCTGTATAAAAATTCACCAACAAAATACATTATACCTGATGCCTGCCTTTATCAAACCTATATTGTGTATTGATCTGTTGGGGACTCATTCCAACAATGAATGGAAATTGAGCAGATCTGCATTCATTATTGAATCCATCGCCCCAAAATCAATTAAAGTGTTGTAATAAAAAGTGCGGTTCTCACCATATCAGCGTTTCTCTCACCAAATCAGTTTAGAAAATTTGAATAAGATACAGAATAAGATTAGTAAGTTCAGAATAAGATACAGAATAAGATTAGTAAGATTAGTAAGTTCGGAATAAGATACAGAAAATGTGAATAAGATACACAAAAGCTTAAATAATTGTGTTGAGAATAAGATACAGAATAAGATTAGTGAGTTCAGAATAAGATACAGAATAATATTAGATACACATATTAGAAACAGAGCGTGTTCGGTAAGTTCATAATAAGATTTTCAATTCCTCCAGTAAGATTGGTTTCAGTATGTTCAGAATGTAAATGAGTTTGTTCAGAGGGTGTTACGGTTCAATTAAAATCAGTGTGAGTATGTATACAGAGAGTGTTACTAATGGGATAAGAGGAGGGAGCATGTTACCTCTAAGAACAATCCATCTTCAGCTACCACCTTATCATGTGAGTGTTTCGTCAAACACTTGGAGTGCAAGATAAACCCAACAGTTTTTCTCAATAGCAAATAGTTCACATCAACCTTAAATATAAATAATACCAAGGTAAATGTAAACAACAAAAGTTAACACTATTGAAAAGTATCAAGGCAACAAATTCTACTCGGTTAGAATATCACAAACCAATAATAAGAACAAAAATTATCAAACAAACTCAAAATATCCTCTATCAAAACTTCACATGAGAAGAAAGGTACAGAAAATGAATCATAGTTCTAACACCATCATTTATGCCAACAACTGTCCTTTTCCCTGCTAAGGACTCAACAATTAGAACCAAATGATTAGATGTATAGAATTAAATTAATAGGTATAAAATAGCATCGGTGCAGGTTCTATGGGGAGATTCTGTGTTAACAACATAGTCAATTGTGGGGAGATTCTGTGTTAGCAGCATAGAGTTGAACAAACACACAAAGCTCCAATTAGGAAAGTAAACTCCCTCCAAAGGAGCAGAATTCACTTTTAGCAAGATAAATCTTCAATTCGAGAATAAAATAAGTTGTAAATTTTTAATGCACAAACCCCATTTCATTTACATGTGCCTTTGACCCTATGTACATTTCCATACACATGCCAAGTGAAATGTTTGTGGATGAACCAATGCACTTATAGAAGTAGGTAAATGATTTGAAAATCAATCAAATTATTATAAAATCAAACATCAATGAATCACGTTACATCCAGTAAATGTTAACAGTCACATGAGAAAATAAAGTCAACCTCTAAGCATGACACGCGTTGAAGTACGACAAATACTTATGCTATAAATCAAAGCATACACGTGTTGAAGTATGACAAATAATTGGATAAATAAGCATGATATGCTCCTATGAATTAAAAAGCATACACGCGTTGAAGTACGCCAAATAATGTTTTTACATAAATTAAAATCTATAGGATTCATATTTTTTCAAGACCAAAAATTTTGAGTAAACATTTGAAGTATGCCCATCAATTTAAAAAAAAATAATTGACCTCAAATTAAGAGTTATAACCGTATCTTTGAATAAAACTATGAGCCCCCCATTAATAAAACTGCATGAAGACAAACCTAACATGTCCAAAGAACAATTAAAGTCTAAAATCAAAACTTGAATCCATGAACACTAAATTAAAACTCCTACATTAAAAAACAAAGAATAAAAAGTGTTTATACTCAATGTATATATCAGAAATATAATATGGGAAGGACATGTGAGTACCATCTTAGACCTTTAATACTACCATCTAAATGAGAGTGCCATCAAAGAACAGTATGAAATGAGAGCACCATCAATCCTTTATAAACTTAGTACCAAAAAAAATTGAAAGACACTATGAAATAGTGTATACCTGATTTGATCCAATGAACCAAGAAATCCTATTCGACCTCCAATATCTCATTCCAAAGATTGATCATCTGAAATACAATCCAAAAAAAAATCACAAATGAATTGTGAATGTATTAACTTTCCCGATAAAATTAATCGACAATATAAATTAAGAATCAATGAACTGATCACCTATAATGATTTGTGAATCTCAAAATCTGTCAACTGTAGGCTGTCAAAACCCAAGTTTGAAAATTAGGTAAAGTTCATTTCATACGCCATTGAAAATTAGGTAAAGTTAGTTTCTTGCAGTATTAAATTTGCGATGAGGTCACTCTACCTTTATAAGCGTTTTTATTTGTATTCTGATCTTTATGTATCAGCTCTCCGCTGCATATACCATTGAAAGAGTAGTAGACCCTACACCGTTCTTCGCCTACATAACCTTTGCCCCGGTATTCTGGATCCTCACTATGAGCTCTTTCACTTATTCGTCCTTGAATTTTTTGTTCTAGAGAAATCAATTAGTAGATATAACCTTCAATTATCATTTGAAGAATATGTCTTACTATGGAGGAAAGTGTGGGTGTGGACGTGGGTGTGGTTCTAGCTACAATATCACTAAAAATAGAGAGAGAGTGCAACACACTTTAAAGCGAAAACAACCTCAACAATTCAAAAACTAATACAAATTTCATTAATTGCAAATAATATTTCAATTGTCCCCTAAAAAATTCGCGACACAAATTAAATGAAAGCATACACCAATATTAAATTAAATGAAAATGAGTTTGTATAAAAAAAAATTGCAATAAACAGTTGGGCATTTAAGTATCAATGTATCTCCCCTGTAAAAAAAAGTCAACCTTTTCTTGTAATTTTAAGTCGCAATAAGGTGCTTTTCATCCACTTTTTAAAGATGGGAGAGTCTGGATGGATCTCTCCTGCAATATGGATGTCTAAAACTCTTAGGAGGCTGCACATATACACAAAACAAAAGGAAATAAACGTTAGGTAATGCTAACAGATCGGATGTAAAAATTATGTATTTTTATTGTTTACAAATTGATAAACGAAACCAAAATACAAATGTCACTTCCCAATACATTATCATAACACGAATAAAACATGGAAAACAAAACATCATTTGCAAGAGATCATTATTTTACCACGCCTAAGAGCATGCATTACTTTACTGTCAAAAGAGATGTAACTCAAACTTATACGGGATAACAAAATCAGCACTTCAAAATCACTATGATTTACCTACTATGTAATATCTTTTCAAAATGACCATTTCCAGTAGATGTAATCATTTCTTCCTATGGACATGACTCGATAACTAAATCCTCACAAATTACCTTGGGGTAGTACATGTAACTATTTTCCATGGGTCTATCACAGCGAAAATGATGGGCAAAGTCAGCAAAAATGAGATTTTGAATCAAATATCATAGCACTAAACATGGAATGTATACAATAACAATGTTAATGGTGCAGCATACATAAATTTAACAATGTTAATAATGTAATGAGAAAAAAAATACAATGCGTGATAATCACATAGACTTGAAAACTTGCTGCAACATACATAAATTTACCAACATACATACACGAATTTTGACTTATATACTTTTATGGAAAATTTTGACTTACATACATAAATTTACCAACATACATACACGATTGTATAGTTTCGTGTATGTATGTTGGGTTTGATTCGAACATGAATATAAACCTGAGATTTTCAAACACTATATTCCTAGCGTTTGAGATTCAAAATTCATAAAAGAAACTTTGTGTGACATATCAAAGTAAAAAATAAAAGTATATAAGCTAATTATGCCATTTTTTACCACTGACATTTATCTCTAGTTACTGAACTAAACTGGTCAACGATTTATAAAATGTGATTTTGCTCAACTCTTACAGATCTTATGGTGTTCCCTGCCACAGTTCTACTAACCATAATCATTTTCTTAAAAAGAATAGTATTCTGCAAGTCCTTCATTTCTATTCTATCAAAATAATCATGGAGTAACATGGATCATAAGATACTCAGTCCTGTTCTTAAAGGCATATATCAGAATGCATGCTGTATTGTTTGAACTTTGCTTTAAATTGATCAGTTTTGGTTCCTCACGGGAACCCAATCCACTATGTAGTCGGGTGGTGATTCCCCAACAGCTATTGATCATGAATGAAAATTGCATCCTTATACCAGAAGAGTCTTTGGTGGACTGAGCTTGAGCTTCCTCCCACGCCTGAGCAGCGTGAGCTTGAGCAGCAAAAATTATCGGAACTGCAGCCATTGTAGCTGCAGAAGGTGCCATGGGTACTTGGCTGAGATTTCACATAGAGGTCGTGATATCTAATGCGATCATTAATATACAGTGAGGCAGGTGATTGAACTTGCAATCGCTTTCCACACACCTACAATTAAGGTATGTTTGGGAAACTTCCCCAAGAGATGCAATCTCACCAATTCCAGGAAAAAATGCTCCACCCGAAGCACCAGAAACAATGCTCGAAATCATTCCAAGAAGTCTTGGAAACACCCCTGATACAGAACTCCAGTGAGAGCTTCAAGAACGCTCGGTTTTCCATCATTTGGCTCCCAACAACGGACACCCAGCATTTGAAGAAGATGGAGATGGACTGAGTTGACGAAGAGTACTCCCAGAAATTGTAATCACAAAAATTCTAACCACCTGATGTATAGAAATTCAAAAAAATAGTGATACAAAAAAATTAGAATGGTGATAAAATCAGAAAAATTTGAATAATGATAAAACTCAGAAAAATTTCCATTGGACACTGCAAGGGTTCAAGGGAAACTTCAGATGCCCTTACAACTTCAAAGAGATCTCATAGTCCCTTTTGATTCCTGGTGTGGATCTTCCTCCGCATTTTGTTGGACTTCAATTGCATGTGGATCTGTGTATTCATACAATGTTGTCATATAAAGACTATTACAAATACTTGGTAGCTCACTTCATAATTATTCAAAAGTGTGTAAAGTGGCTAAAGTATAAATTGAAATCCTTATCTCACCATTTAGAAAGAAATGAAGAAAAAAGAATTAGAGTTCGTAATAATAATATGACACCATAAAAATCGTATAATTTTTTAACAAAGTACTAATTGCCTCAATACCATGCACAATGTAAGCCGAGCATAGCTTCCGTGCCTCATATTAACAAAATTGAAACAAAGAAGATTAAGAACAATGTTCATTTCCCGAATAAAACTACACTTGGAAAAAATGAGTCGTACCAAAATATATATAAAACATAGACAACATATTATGGGACCACAAAAAAAGATGCAGGACACTGCAACGCACTGCTGCTAAGCGTAGACCCAAGAACACATACCCATCCAAAGATGTACAACTAATCATTATTTCTTTTCTACAGAACAAAGATTAAAAAAAAGGAAATCATTAAACATCATATTAATGACAGAATACTCTAATGTTTAATCAATATCATGTCAATACATACAAATTATTGATCTACAAAAGGAAAAATACCTGTTTAGATCCCAAAATGTTAGGAAAGCACCTGTTTAGATCCCAAAACCAGTGGATATAGCTCTCGTAATCTGCAAAAGGAAAAATCAATATATCTTAAAAAACAAAACCCTAAATCTACAAAAACATAAATATATACAAAGTCCTAAACATAAGAAACAAAGCCCTAAATCTATACAAAATCATAAACATAAACATAAATATATCTTAAATTACAAATCCCTAATCTGTACACAAAACCTAAAATTTTAAACAAATCGCACAATAAGAAACTCTCACCACTAATAAAACCCTCGCACCAAAATAAACTGCACCATAAGAAATAACACCATAGAAAATGTAGAGAAATCGCACCATAGAAAATGTAGAAAAATCGTACCATAACATAAACAAATCTTAACTTGAAATAGTGATGTGTGTGTACGTGTGAAAGAAGCATCGCGGAGAGAAGTTGAAGAGATAACGTAGAGGGAAATAGTGAGAGGAGATGATGAGAGTAAGAAAAGTGAGTAAAATGCTAAAATACCATTATACCCTTCTTTTTGAATTTTGAAGAGAAGGGAAAAATAAAATTAGAGTGTGTCAAAAGAGGGGGAAATCAAAGATGTGAGGGGCAAAAGAGGCATTGCAAAATAAACTATCTCATGACATCATCTTTTGATCTTATGACATACATAAATTTCCTACTATATATATATATATATATATATATATATATATATATATATATATATATATATATATATAACTGGTAGAGCCTGATTAGCATATTTCTTCAATTCCTTCTTTCTCTAGATATACTAGGAGAAAGAGGATAATATATCTTCCCTATTAGAGATAGAAATCGATCACCTATCTGCGTATGTGACTGTGCGAGCAGAGAATAAGTCAGATGGGAGAAAGGAGTGGAACTTTTTAATTTTCTACATATAGTTTGTCTTTAAAAATGTAATTTACGCCTGGAGTGGTACAACCCTCCTTAATAATGAACAAAGTTATGTTATTCCTCCTTATCATTAATTCATTGCTTTATGTGTACTTCTTCATTCATACCAAAAATTAAGGTTTGACATGTTGGTATCAGAGCATCATCTAAATCTAAACATATCGTTGGGTTAGCATTTTATGCGGGAAACAAATAAGATATTAATTATTTTATCTTTTTTTTAACCTTTTTTATTAATATTATTATATGGTAATTCCATTTTGCAGCATGGATACATGGGACACGTTCCTATTCAATATAGACATCGAACCAGATAATCGTTGGGAAACTCGAGTCAACAAAGAGGCATTAGGAAAATTAAGAGAAATGGTTCGTGCAGTCTAAGGGAATTGGGTAGGCTCGAGTACTGACATTAAGAGATTTCTATAGACCAATAGAGTTCTGGATGAAATGTAAGTGATGCAATAAGTGGATGATTATGCTAATTATCCGATAATACTCCAAGAGGCCATAAATCTTGCAATTGTAGATGAGATGCCAACTCCACCAATGTATCCTAAGGCCACATCCAATGGTGAATTACATGGTGATTATTCTCCTGGTACAACAGATGACTCAACTAATGGTTCAAATCAGGGAGATTACTTAGTTAGTCCAGAATCCACCTCCAATGATGAAGTTGTAGACCCTACTTAAAATAATCCAAAGTTAAAAGTTATATGAGTATGGGTCATATATAGTAAGATATTGTAGAAAGTATGTTATACTGTAACTTTAGTTTCACTAACATAGGTTGTGATGTATAATACTACTCTGCCATATAACTCCTCATGTGAAATATAATTGGCCTGCGATCTTATATTTGCCTTTTGTGTGTGATCCTCATCATTTACACTATTTTAATTTTAGGATGGTTAGTACTGAAATTCCATCTGATCGAACTCAAACTGAAGGAATCATGCGATATCTTTAAAAACTTACTACTTTAGCCTCACTACAACAAAACTTGTTCTACTCGTGAGGATGTTTTCGAAGAAATTCATAGAATGAATGCTCTTAAAGAATTTCTAAGGCAACGGACCTCATCTTTTCTTGGAAAGCTAGGTGTCAATGAAGCTGAGAAATGGAGGCGCCAGATTGTGAAAATTCTAAATGGAGTAGGTATAGCTACTAATCTCCTAGTAATTTCAGTTGCTTATATGTTTGAAGGTGAAGTTGATTTCAGGTGGCAAGTAGTGTCACGCAATCAGAATGTTGTTAATTTTACTTCAGAGAAATTTGAGGAGACTTCCTTCAAAATGTATTTTCCTGAGGCTGAGTGATATCAACGAATTATTGATTTCTTAAATTTACAACAAGCTAACATATAAGTAGCCCAATATGAGGCTAGATTTACCGAATTATATCATTATTCTTTGGAATATGTAGATACCGAGGTAAATAAATGCAAGCAGTTTGAAAGAGGATAACATCTAAGAGTTAAGAATTCAATTACTCCATTATAGATCCGTGAGTATTCTCAATTGATTGACACTGTGGCCAATGTGGAGCGCAATTCTTCTACCATAATCAGATCTTCACCCCCCCAACTATCAAGAATAACCATGTCATTATAACTCCATATCATTCTAGACCTCATCCTTATGCAAACTCGAGTGGATAGGCTTGTTCTCAAATTAGTCTTGCCATCACAACATGTTCAACAATCCGTTGTCATAAATGTCACAAAGTAGGACATATTCATCCCCAGTGTCCTAAGATGAAGTCAGTTTTAATCCGTCATCAACCAAGCAAACCCTCACAAAATCCAAAATTTCGTTATGCTCAGAATCAATCCAAGACAAATTATACTAAGGGAATTAAGCGAATTTCTAGTCATGCGATGAATTATGGTATATGAAATACACACGATGTAATATAAGGTATGATAATTTTCCAACATTTTCCTCCACGATGTAATACATGATCCACTCATTCTTTTATTATTCTTAGACTAGCTAAATTATTACAATTATTCAATACATATTTAACTGCTCCATTGGATATTGAGTTACAAACAGATGAAATCAATGCACATACGCAAGGTTATGGAAATTATAAGATTCAGCTTGGTCAAGGAACACTCCTTGTTGACTTGATAATTTTAGATATTCTTGGTTTCGATATTATTAACGGAATGGATGTTTTATCAAGGCATTACACTTATATCGATTGTCAAGCTAAGAAAATTTATTTTTGAAATGAATATATTTGTTCTTTTATGTTTCAAGGATCAGTTCCATCAGAAGCCTCAAGTTTCCAAATCCATATTTTTTCTTTAATTCTAGATTTGCTGTAACAATTCGAAGACGTTTTCCCAAGAATTTACTAGAATTACCCCCTTTAAGAGAAATTGAGTTTAGTATTAATCTTTATCCCAATACGCTTCCTATTTCAATACCTCCATATCAAATGGCTCCTTTAGAACTTCAAAAACTTTGTACGCAATTAGATGGTATTTTTTAGAGAGGTTTTATTCGACTAAGTTCATCATCTTGAGGAGCTCCGGTATTATTTGTTAAGAAACATGATGAAAGATTTAGATTGTTTATAGATTATCCTAAACTGAACTCAATAATTATTAAGGAAAAGTCTCCTTTACCACGAATATGAGATCTATTTGATCAACTTCGAGGATAAAGGATCTTTTCTAAAATAGAATTACGATCTAGTTATTGTCAATTACGCAGTAGAGAGGAAGACATTTCAAAAATTTCTTTTTGAGCTTGTTACGAACATTTCGAATTTATCATAATGTTGTTTGGTTTAACAAATGCACTAGCAACGTTTATGGATCTAATGCATATAATTCTGAGACCTTTTCTTGACTAGTTCATTATTGTTTTTATTGACGATATTCTCATATATTCTAAGAATCCGATAGAACACGCCCAAAAACTGAAAGTGGTATTTAGTACTCTTAGAAACCATCGGTTATATGCTAAAAAGAGAAAATGTTATTTCTCATTGAAAGAAATCAAATTTTTAGGACATTTGATTTTTGAAAATCTAATCCACGTTGATGCAGCCAAAATTTTAGCTATTTTGGAATGGAAAATCCCTACCAATACTACTAAAATAAAAAGTTTTCTAGGATTAGCTCGATATTATTGCTGTTTTATAGATGGATTATCATGCATTAATCTTCCACTTTTAAAATTAACTAGGAAGGAAGGTTCCATTTGTATGGACTGAAGAATGTAACAAATAATTCCAAGTGTTAAAAGACAAATTTACTACCACTCCTATCCTCACTATTCCTTATAGTGATGTAAGTTATGATGTGTACACCGCTGCTCCATTACAAGGACTAGGATGTGTACTAATGAAAAATGAGAAAGTGATAGAATATGGGTTAAGATAACTCATGACTCATGAACGAAACTATCTTGTTCATGATCTTGAACTAGCGGTTGTAGTTTTTGCCTTAAAAATTTGGCATTGTTACATTCATGGTGTGATTTTCCAATTCTTTTAGGATCATAAAAGTTAGAAATATATCTTTACCCAAAATGACTTAAATTTAAGACAACAATGCTAGGTAGAATTTTGGGAGATTACCGAAATCCACTGTAACACCCCCTCAATTAAATACCGGGTGATAAGTCCTTTATTAAATTAAAACAAAATATACAGTTGGTTCATTCTTAGAATCACTTTTGAAAACTTTTATTTATTTACTGACCATTTAGTATTTCAAAAGCTAATGTCAAACTTTTATTTAATTAATTAACATAAAATTAATTAACAAATAATATCACATTCCACCATCTAAGTATCAACTCACAATGAATACTGACAGAATAGTAAAACTAATTCCAGTCTAAAATATCCATACATAATAATGAAATCCAAAATAAAAATAATTCCAAAGTGTAATACATCATAATGAAATCCAACATCTCCGAATAATAATAAAATAAAAATGGACAACGTGTCCGACTAAAATGAATGCTCATAATGAAGAACTGAATGAATACTAAG
Organism: Sambucus nigra; assembly: GCA_949130495.1. Lineage (NCBI taxonomy): Eukaryota > Viridiplantae > Streptophyta > Magnoliopsida > Dipsacales > Adoxaceae > Sambucus > Sambucus nigra. Next base: position 313,368,879 of record OX422215.1, on the reverse strand, counting down.
GTGTCTAATGTCAACCACTTGCAACTCCCACCATAGTTGTAGCATGTCAAAAGGTAGGATCTACCAAGCCTAATGTCCTTATGGCTGGCCATCTAAAATATTTTACAAAAAGAATATAAATTTAGAGAAAATTGGTCAGAGCCCGATTGAAATAGTTTTAAATTTTTTATCAAATGTTTATGTGCAAAATTTGTAAATACTATATACATGTTAGGTTCATGTGCCCTCACTTGAGATTCTCACCCCTCATCTAAAATGCACGCCTAACACATATATCTAACCCTTCCTGATTATACTACCCCGTATAACTAACAAAACCTAATTATATTACCACACATGGTAACTCGTAATATTCACCCGTATCACTCATATAATACGTTATAGCATTTTTCCTATCCGTGCGTCGATTACAAAGTTCTCATTTGGTAATGAAATATTCACATATCAGTTTTATCTTAAATATCATTATTTGTCTTTTAAGCACACATAAAAGAATAAATCAGCAGTATATATATATATACTGCACCCTTAGGTTGAGGCTTCCTAGTGCATGCATACTTTTTTATCATGTCCCAGTATCTTACGTACAAAAAAAAGGACTATTGGTACAGTATCTCACTTGGAGCTTAAATTCAATTCACGCATAATGGAGGCGAACATAGTCCTTAGTCCAATGGTCCACGCACGTATCTACTCTCCCATTCAACTGTCGAAACTATCATACTCTCAGATATCACGTATCTAGAGTTCTATGTTCTGGGTACTAGTCTAAAATCCCCCCCAATGGGCTCATTAGGATAAAACCGTCCACATTTCGAAACCTCCTCTCGATAGCAATCAACGTAGGTATGTTATACACAAAATAGATCATTTAACAGGTACAGACACAACCTATGAAAAAAACAATTCAAGTACGTATTATATTTCTATCTTATACCCAAGGTACTTTATAACATATGATTATTCGATCTATCGCGATTTATCCCTTTAAATCTTTTCATTCCCCTTTTTATCTCTCTATTAGTTAACCAAAGTTTCTCTCAACTAGATCATGTAATAAAATCACTCGAATGTCATCGTAGGTCATCTTCGGTCTCTCGAATATACTACGTCAAATTTAAATTTATCAGGATAAAATTCCCATTTTTCTAAAGTGTCGTTTCAAAAAATCTGACATCTAGTTCGAACGAAAATTCTAGGTCTTTCGAACGAGATGTATTATCGTTTAATCCTAGTCGTTCGAATGAGAATTTTCCAATTCGTCTTCTTCCTTCAGAATCTGCTTTTTTCCACCATTCCAATTATCCAACTCTTTATTCTACAACTCCAAACTCCTAAACAAATGTTCCCAGTAATATACTAACCTATATACATGATTTTTAACCTTTTGTATTCATCAAATCCTCAACTAACCTTAAATAAATTGGATTACTTCATGGTTTTTCTCTAAAACACTAATTTACCAGTTATCATCAAGAAAACATATAAAACTCAGTTTTCTTCAAATTTTAATTGTTAGACATTCATCAATTTTTCATCTTCTAACAGAAGAGTTAAATACTACTACCTATTCTATCCAATAATGTAATTCCAATTCCTCAAATTTATTATAAACGTTCATGAAATACAAATTAGTAAATATCCTATTCTAACATGGATATGATATTCAACTAAAATTCAGCAAGATAAACACTTTCCTCTTATGGTAGGTCTGATCTGTTGAAGAAGGATTATATGATTGTAGTCTCCTATATTTGATCTAAAATTTGGTAAAGATTTTTGATAACCATTCAAAATTGTACATTTTATACCCCGAATAGACATATTTTTGTTGCTAATTCTCGACAATTTAGGTCTTATGCGCTTAAATATTTATTTTGTCGGTGAAATTGTGCATTGCAGAGTTCAAATGCTTAAATCAAGGCAATTATTCAAAAATGGTGCTAAATCCCCTGATCCCGTATCCTAGTCTACCCTAGCCTATCCTAAACTGAGCCTAAACCTACCCAAAACCCCGTATATGTTTTGTTTGTCCCTTTTTAATATTTTTTAGATTTTTAATTTGTGTCGTTTTATTTTTGAACTTTTATTTTAGATTTATTTAGAATTTCTAGGTTTTATTTTCTAGTTTTATTTTATTAGTGTAATTTTATTTTATTTTTGATTGTTATTAGTTTTTTGTTTTATTAGGATTAGGTTTTAGGAGTTTAGTTTTAGTTTATTAGATTTTTGTTAGGACTTTAGTTTTCATTTAGATTTTAAGTTTTTATTTCTTTTGTTTTATTTTAGTTTTTATAAGCTTAGGATTTTATTTTTTTTAGTTTAATATTTTTATTTCTATTGTTTTTAGTTTGTTTTATTTTTAGTTAGATTTTATTTTATTAGTTAGTCATTATTTTTTTAAGGGTTCAAATTAAACACACACACACAACCCCGCCTACACACTATCCTACACACAAATAAAACCTTCATACTCACTCACACCCAAATACCATACACTCACACACACCTTATCACCCATAGACCCATCTTCTTCCCCCCACACTCTCTCTCCTCTCTCTTCCACCATTTTCAAACCCACCATTTTTACCCCTCCATTAAACACTCACCTCACCATCCACCTTCATCACCCTCAGAACCACATGTCCGGCCAGCTAAACCCGCCGGAATCTCTGCCCACCTAGTGCCACACTCCCCTCCGGAAACATTTGAACCCGTGCTCCTGCCAAATCCGTGGCAGCCCGATCACAACCCAAACCCGATGCCAGACCTGTCGAAACCCGTCGCCACAATCGCCCAGCTCCGGGAGGTGCTGCCTCAACCGCCGACGACCCTACTACCCCTCCTCGCCAAACCCAAAAGTTAACCCACGTCGATCCCCTTTCCCGGTGCCCCGAAACCCCAATCCAACCTGCCATCGACTCGCGACACTCCATTATCCCGTGTCCAACCTTTTGAACCCGCATCCGTAACTCCATTCAATACCTCCAAACCCATTTCATTTCATAGCCTTACACGATTTTCATTCACCTGTTACAAGCCAAAAAAACTCAAAAATAAAGACCAAGTCAGCAAAGACAAACAAATAAACCCCACATGTTCAATTGCCCACTTAAATCATTTTACCCAAATACCCCCAACTACCTATTTAACCCAACATCCCATTATACCCTCTAAACCAAATTAGATTTTGTCATTCCATTTAACCCACATGACCTCACACCTCTCTTACCTCATGACCACACACCCCATTTCCATGCACACTCAAGTCAATTCCCAAAAATACCCCTTAGCCCCATGTGTGCCATGCATCTACTATAAAAAAAGACTCAAGACCCCATTTGGGGGAGGAATATAATCAAATAGAGAGAGGAAATTCTAGAGAAAAGTAGATAGTTAGGTTAGAATAAATTAGGTAGAAATAATTGTAAATAGATTTATTTTTATTTTTGTTAGATATTTGTGAGGTTAAATTTTGTAAGAGAGTTAATTGAGTGGATTTTTAATTTCAAATCACTTGGATGCTCAATTAGAGAGATTGTATGCTTCAAATTGGAAGGTCAGAGTTCAACTTTCTCAAATAAATTTGGTTTGCCTGTTCTATTCCCTTATATTTTATTTTAGTAGCCTTGAATATTTGTGTATCATGTTTAATATCATGTTAGGATAAATCCCCTTTCAAGGGGTGGGGGGAAACCTTATTTGATATTATTTTAGTTTAATTAGTTTAATTACTTGGAAATTCCCTTTGAATGTTATTTTTGATCCCTCACCCTTAAATTTACGCTTGGAGAGAGGGTGAATGATTTTCGAGAGAAAATCAAAATTCTAGTTATAATACCCATTTTAGATTCAAACGAGATATATGGATTTCTTAAGTGGGGTATTATCCCTTGAATTTCAACTTTACATTTATTTTCTAAGATTTACATAAATTTTAATTAATCGATCCTAGCGGGTGATTAATTAAAAGGAATGTAGATCTATTTTTCTAGAGTTATCGAGAGTTAAACTTAATTTTCTAAATGGTTACTACTAAAATTACATTTGCAACGAGAGTTGATTTGTAAGTTTGATATTAATTTGGGAGAATTCAATTAATTATATTAATTAATTAGAATAGCTAAAATTTGTGGTGTAATCCCACTCTTTGATTGTTCTCATAATTATTTACCTCACTTTATCTCTTATTTTAGTGTTATACTTTATTTTTGTACTTTTAGTCACTTTCTAGTTAGTTGTTTTTATCTCACATTTTAGTTTAGTGTTATTTTATCTCACCTAACCTAATTGTTTTAATATTTGGAAAAGCTAAAAAAATATAAATAGCAAAAACCCAAAAATAAAATAAAAATTGAACTACATTTGAGTTTGTCTCTAGATTTACCTCCTTGATGTGGATTGATACCCTTACTTACCTCTACCCTTGAGATTATTATATTTTGTAGGTATTTAAGATTTTGATTAGAGGAGCTTTTCAAGCAACAACGAAAAATATACGCAAAAGTTCTTTCTATCAAATGGCGCCGTTGCCAAGGATAAAGTTCTTTCTTAATTTTAAGCTTTGTGTGATAAAATTATCTCCACCCTTCTATGTTGAATATTTGCATTTTTATCAAATATCTCAATATAGAGGTGTGTAGTGAAATTTATTTCTAGGATGGATTTCACCCCACCCATCTATAATGAATTTTTGCATTTTTAGCAATTATTTCAAAATAGATTGATGTAGTTGAATTCATCCCTTATGGGAGATAAATTCTAATCCATTCCTTTATGTTGAGATTTTGCATTTTTAGCAATTATCTCAATATAAAGTAATGAACTAGAATTTATTTCTTTGGATGAGTTCTAATGTACAATTTTATAATGTTAGGATTTGCATTTTTAGCAAATCTCTTTTATTATTTAATTGTCTATTATGAATTTATCCACTATCCTTTTTATTTTTATTTTGTAATTTTTAGTTTAGATTCAATAAATACATGAGTGATGGATTGTAATTGAGAGAATGTTGAAGTAATTGAAGATTCCATTCCAATTCAAGGTTTAAATGAGTTTGATTTATTCCTCTCTTTTACTTTTATTTTAATCCTCACATGCTTTCATTTGTTTATCTTATATTTTTTGGATGATTATTATTGAGGGCTAATCTCCCATTTATGGGATGAAATTTGAATCCCCCATGAGTCCAATTTCGTTAGTTTACTTATTAGGACAAATTTGTTTATCTCACTTTTCTTAAATTAGCTTTTACTTTTTAATTAGTACTTATAAAAATTAGTATAGTTAGTTAGTTAAAAAAATCCCTTGAAAAATACATTAAAAAAAATATAAAAACCAAAAAAATATATATATAATAAAATGCAAATGAAACTATATATGTCCTCTCCAATTTTGTGTTTCATCCCTAGATATGGATTGATACCTCACTTACCGCTATATTCTAGTTTTTTTTCTAATTTTATAGGTTTGTGAAGATTTTTGATGGATAGAGGAATTGTGCACAATGAAAAATAATAGAGACATCAATTTTTTTATCTATCAAATGGCGCCGTTGCCATTCTTGGGAGCGTGAAGCACTTAGAGCGGATTTCAACTTGTAGTTCATTTTTCGCACTTCGTTATTTTTTGTACCATTTTTTTCTTTATTTTAGAAGGATTGTATTTAGGATTATTTTATTCTTGGCTTGCATTACGGTGCATAGAGACACCTTTATTTTATTTTTCATTTTAAATATTGTAATAATCGAAGACAAGCATGATAGGGAAACCTGACAAGGTAGAGAGAGGGCGTCCAAAGGCGAGTAAAAGAAGCCTCTCTATCTTGGGTCGGTAGGACTCCCGGGGCCGACTGAGATAGGCGTGATCTCCCCCCGATCGACTCAAATTTTTCGGCACCCCACGGCCTAAAAATTGTGGGAGTTATATTTTTCAAACCCTCACGCCTGTCCTCTTAGCGAGTCAATTATTTTGTGGTTTTGTGTGATTTTATTCTTGCATTTATTTTTTGAATGGTGTGATGAATTAAATTACTAAGACCTACACCTGGTCACTCACGAGAAGTGATTTCATCACCTGACTCAATCACTTACCAATTGTGTGCTACCCTAGCCATCACTAAATTTAAAATCAATCAACTAGGTAGCCCACTAGGAGAAAATTTTACAAATACGATCACTCATATTATTACGTGATTTTTTATCGCCCGCAGACTTAATTAAAATTTGACTACCCTTTCACTAAATTTAAAGATAAAATTGGATATATGTTAGTTAGAAAATTTTCTTGACTTGTGTGTGTCCAATTCCATTTTTCGGTGGTCGATTTCAGTTAGTTCGTCCAAATCAAGAGTCCATATTTCCCCCCCCCCCACCCCTTTTCTTCCAAAAAATTCAAAAACATTTTCTTTCATTTTTTTAAAAAAATTCAAAAAAAATTATTTCATTTTTATAAAAAAATCCAAAAACATTTTTTTTCTTTCATTTTAGAAAAATCAAAAAATATTTTCTTTGTTTTTTATAAAATCCAAAAATATTTTCTTTCCTTTTGAAAAAAAAAAAATTTCAAAATCCAAAAACATTTTCTTCCTTTCATTCTCTAAAAATCCCCAAAATATGTCCTTTCTTTTTCAAAAACCACAAAAAAGAGAACATATTGAAAAAAAAATTAAGGCCCGTGACCGGTGCCTATTCACCCTCACCTTTGTCAAATTATCCAACAAGACTGATGCCTCAGTCTTGTTTGGGGGTGATTCTCATCACCCAAAATTTTCTGCAGCCCCGCACTTACATAGATTTTATCTTTAGGCTGAGATTCCATCGATTAGGCTGATGACGTTAAACTTAGTGCTACCGGGGGTAGGCCGCGTTTCTTTTACTAGTCTCATCCTGTTTGGGGGTGGTGTTTCACATCACCCTATGTTTTACCATGCTTATAGACTTGTACACATTTTTTTTCTTATCACTTAATCAGGTTTCATTTTGGCTTCATCTATCCACTTCATGTGAAGTTGATTCTGGTAAACTCTTTCCTACCTTATGCTCTCAATTTTAAAAATCATTTTACTTAACATCGAGGACGATGTTCCTTTTTGTTTCGGGGTGGGAAATTTTATCAAAATTGTATCTCTTTTGATTTTTTTTTATTTTTAAACATGATTTTTAAAATTTCGTGCAGTTTCTTTCATCTCATTTATTGATGTGAATTTTCAATCATCCATCTTTTAAGTCTAGGAATAGCTAGAGAATATTTTTTCCTAAATAGCTTATGTAATACGTCCCAAGGCATGTTGCACCATGAATTTCTAGACTCAACAAAATTTGCGTACTTATCACGTCATTACAGTTAGAGTTGAGGAGTACTACAATTCTAAAGAGAACCTTAAGGATCACTAGTAGAGACTTTTAGCTTATGAGATTTGTGCCTTTCACCCTTTCAGAGTGTTTTATGCAATCTTCGAATCACAGGATGATTCAACTTCTTTTGGGTCCGCACTAAATCATTGTATGATCTCATTATTCTTCATAAAATTTTTGGCTTAATCACAGAGAACGACATCACTTTCGAGGTGTAAGAAACGCGTGTCTTAAAGTTTGTCCTGGTCACCATACTTTCACCCATACACCAACCAAATTCCGTTTATTATACATCCATACACCTTCCATTTTCCATATCATCACCATATAGCATACCACCCGTTTCCATATCAATTCTAGTTTCCACCCAAAGGGAAGAGTGTTGAAAGTAAAAGGAGAAGGTCCTTCAACGAGAGTATTTGCATTTTTAGCGAAATTCTCTCCCAAAGTCGATTCAGATGGAAGAAAATTAAATACAAATCTATGCTGGGGTTATTTGTATTTTTAGCAGATTTGTCTTATACATTGATGCATATTTGGAAAAGAAGAAAAAAAATAGAAAAGAAAAAGAAAAGAAAAAAAGAAGAGAGAGAAAAAAGGAGAAGATCCGTCAAAGAGAGTATTTACATTTTTAGCGAATATCTCTCCCAAAGCCGATTCAGATGGAGAAAAATTAAATACAAATCTATGTTGGGGTTATTTGTATTTTTAGCAAATTTATCTCATACATTGATGCGTATTTGAAAAAGAAAAAAAAAGAAAGTTGCAGTCAAGAAATAAAGACATTTGTTCGTCAAAGTGTAATACATTCTTCTTAAATATCCACCATCCATCCATCATATCATCATCCCATCCTATCCTACCTCACCTCATCCCACATATCCCATTTCATTTCTTCCGCACCCATAACATCATTATTTCCCCTAGGTGTTCGGGTAAATGATAGCCAACGTGGTGAATAACTCGACGTTCTCACTATAGTGATTAGCATTCTTTCATGAGATCATCTTTCTTTCTAAATATTTGTTCTTTCTTATATGTGTGTGAGATGTTTGAACTTTCTTACAGTTACTCACCTCCTCACCCACAAGAGTGATACACTGACCCTAATCTCGAGAGTTCGTTTGAGAGAGTTATATCCAGTGATATTTGAAGTTGAAGCGTTGATTCCGAAGAGGCAATCTAGGAATTACATTTGTGAGGCTCGACCCATTTTGACTGATTCACACTACACACGTTGCGTTCTAGGAAGGATGTGTGATAACCCGCTCACTAAAATAAGGGGTGGCTAGCCCGATACTTCAATAATAATGGAAATCATAGATGGATCATTCTCAGCATCACAATAATATAATAAGTACACGGGATAACCACACAATATTTTAGAAAAATGTCTTGCCAAAAACTTTATTTTATAAGTTAAAGAAAGAATTGAAACAACCCAATTTGGAAAAGAAAGTGGAAATTCAAAAAAACTTATATTACATCCACAACAAGTATACAATAAGGGGACCGAATATGCTGTCGGTCAACAGTCACTATAATGTAATACAACAGTTTAATGTACATTACATAATACATTACAATAAGCAATTATAATAATTTGGGCCACACGCCCGAGTAAATGACCCGATCTTAACTAGAGCACAAAAAAATGAAGGCGTCTACAAAATATCCCGTAATATCCGTAAAGCATAACGGCTCCCCAAAAATGCTGGAATGGAAAAGTCAGTACGGGCGTCCTTGCGGCGGTGTACCTGTGCGGATACAAGATACTTGCACAACCAGAAATACAAAGGAGCCAGGGCCTGATCACCAGGTGGATAAAGAGTATGACAGTTATGAACAATAAATCATGCTCAACAAGTATAAGAATTTACTTACACCATCTCAAAGCATAAACTAAAGCAATTTAAATTATCATGAGTCTAAATTTTAGTTATAAATGAGGATATGAATGAATAACATTAATTAAAAATCTCCATCATTTACTCTGTTCTATATCACCGTTCCATTTCTCATTATGAAACATAATCACAATTATATACTCTTTAGGGAATTTATCATCCATCAAGTCCCACTTGAATAAGAATAGTTATATTCATATACATATAACGATTCTAAGATCGCCCGTCCGGGTTTCCCCACTGTGCGCGCCCCTAAATGACTATCATCTTCCAGGGCCTATAAATGAAGACAACCTGGGCACCTAACGCAACGTCAGGAAGTGGCCATATGCCTACGAGTGAGTCATAACCACACCCGGAATTACCTCACTAGCGCAGAAGAAACATATAATAAACGCTCATATGGCCGAGGACTATATTCACCCTGCATTCACTAGCCAGAGGACTTCACCTCACGCGCGAACTTACCTTATGATAGTATTTAGAGAGGTGTGTTTAAGTAAATTATCATTTACCATATTCATTTTCATTTCTATTTTGATAAATATATCACATTTTACTCGGATCCATACGTAATTTATAATATCATTACAACCTCAAAGATTTATAACCCTCTTATCCACTTTTCAAGAGTTTATGGTGTCACTATAAACCACCAAGACATACATATCTCAATTGAGCTTCTAAAGTCCTCCAATATCACATTAAACCCCCTAGTCTCATAATAAGTAACTAATGGTAAAATCATGCCCTAACATCGCTTTGGAAACCCCCGAAACAAGCCCTATCTAGACCATTTCTAACCCATGATGATTAACTAACTCATCTAAAACTCTAGGACTCTAAATTTACTTCATACAAGAAGGATCCTAAGTCCCCATCTTAAAATAAAGGTACTAGAAGATATTTAGGATTTATGGGTGAAAAACAGAGCACCGGTCGACATGTCAAGAGACCGCGGTCGACCGCGTCTCAAACTTTTGTCTAAGAAGAAAAGCTGAAAGCTGAGTTCGGAGGGACCGGTCGACCGGTCAGTGGGCCGTGATCGACCGCTACCAAAATTTATACTTATTTGGGAAAGAAGCGTGCTCTCCCTCGATGGCCCGGTCGATCGGTCCTGGGACCGCAGTAGACTCCGCTTAGCAGACCTAGAACTCCTTTCTCTTCTATAAAGCTAAAACCAAAACCTAACTTCATATTCTAGCCCCCCTTACCTTAACCATCATCAATAACATAATCACCACAATTCTAAACTTCAACAAACCAATAAAATCCATTTAGATCCTATAAATTCACGATCTAATGATTTAAACACCAACATATGTATCAAAACCTAATATTTACCCAAATCTCCGAAATACACAACTATCCTTACAATTTATCCACAAAGAATCATATATTTGCAAGTAGAAAACTTGCCTTAGGGTTGTAGTCTCGAATCTTCCTTACGGTAGCAACGATTCCGAGATAAACTCTTCAATTTTCTTCTTTCTTTATCTTTCTCCACTCTTTTCTCTCTCTCTTTTTCTTCTCTAGGGTTTTAATACACGTAGAAGAAATAAATGAGGTGCAAGACTTAAATCGTGGCTTTAGTCTAAATTCTCAACTTAAATGGTTAATACCACATTAAAATGACTCACAACTACACATTTAAGCTATAACCAGTCAAAAGTGCCCGAAACATAAAAATACAATATGGCTCTTATTTCGACTATCTCGCACATTTCAGGACTAACTAGTCCCTCTAAATTGGCATCCGACAATTTAATAAATCATTTCAAGTTCCGGTTTCATTTAAACCATAAATGTCATTTAAAGCATGCAACACTATGAAACGTAGCGTGATGATATTTACATAAACATATAGTAAATATGCAACATTGTAGTAAATATGCTCAATTAACTCATTTAGTTCATATATAGTCCATTTCCAACATTTTATATAATTACTTCACACCGTAAATTAATATAAAATAAGTTCCGAAAAGCGAGGGTTGTTACATACTCCCCCCCTTATGAGGGAATTTTCCCCTCAAAATTCAAGCGTACCTTGCAAGAAGAGATGCGGATTCTTTTCTCGCATATCATCCTCATGCTCCCATGTCGATTCCTTGGTGTCATGATGACCCTATTGAACGCGTAACAAGGGAACCACTCACGATCTCAATTTTCTCTCTTCGTGCTCTAATATTGCAACCTGTTGTTCTTCATAAGAAATATCGCGTTGAAAATTGATATCCTCCAAAGGAACATGCCAAAGGGCTCCTTCACACCTCTTATAATTTTTCAAAGAGGAAACATGAAACACATCATGGAGTTATTGTAAATGTTCCGGTAAGGCAAGTTGATATGCCATCGGACCTACCTTGGCAATAACGGGAAAAGGTCCAACATAACGCGGCGCAAGCTTACCTTTCTTCCCAAAAAGATTTATACCTTTCATTGGTGATACTCGCATCAAGACTTCATCCCCAACTTCCAACTCTATATGCCTTTTATTCGCATCGGCGTAACTCTTTTGACGATCTTGATCTACTCGAATGTGATTTTTGATTAGTTCAATCATAGAAGAAGTATCCTGGATCATTTTAGGTCCAAGGAACTTATTATCTCCCATCTCCAACCAACAAGTGGGCGATCTATAAGGCCGGCCATAGAGTGCTTCATAGGGCGCCATCCCAATCGTAATTTGGTACGAATTATTATAAGCAAATTCGACCAAAAGGAGATATTGCTCCCAACCACCTTTGAAATCAAGCACACACATTCAGAGCATATTTTCCAACATTAGGTTGACTCTTTCTGTCTGCCCATCTGTTTGAGGAAGTACTCAATTTCAATTCGGTTCCCATAGCCTCTTGGAAACTTCACCAAAAGTGGGAAACAAAAATCTTGTCTCTGTCAGAGACTATGTTTATTGGCACCCCATGGAGTCTAACAACCTTCGCAATAAATAGCCAGGCATAATGAGCATTATTGTAATCGGTGCGCACCGGTAGGAAATGTGCCAATTTAGTCAAACGATCAACGATTACCCAAATGGAATCGTTACCATTTTACGACGTTGGCAATCTCATGATGAAATCCATCGATATACTCTCCCACTTCCACACCGAAATTTCCAACGATTACAACAAACCCGTTGGTCACTAATGATCTATCTTGACCAACTGACAAGTAGCACATTGGGACACGAACTCAGAAATATCCCGTTTCATGCCCGCCCATCAATCCTGACAGCGCATGTCTTGGTACATCTTGTCCCCATCAGGATGCACCAAAAATTTAGATCCATGAGATTCTATCATCACGGACCGTCTTAAATCCCCTTCGTTCGGGACGATGAGTCTCCCGTGGAAACATAATCCACCTTCCAAATTTATTGAGTAGGATTCCGCTCCCTCAGTCAACAATTGGCATATACGGTCCTAACAACCTTTATCCCTTCCTTGGGCTTCTACTACCCTTGCCACAATAGTAGGCGTTACGATCAACACCGACATAAATGCCCTATCAACCGCGTCCTCCTCACTAATCTCCTTCCATTTGTCTTTCCATACCTCCGCTAACTCCCCCTCGATCTTTCGACTTAAAGCATCCGCCACCACATTCGCCTTGCCCGGATGATAGTGGATGTTGAATTGATAGTCTTTCATGAACTCTAGCCATCGGTGTTGTCGCATATTTAAATCTTTTTGAGAAAATAAATATTGAAATGATTTGTGGTCCATGAAAAGAATAATTTCTCCCCTATGAGATAATGCCTCCAAATCTTCAGGGCAAAGACAACTGTGGCAAGTTCCAAATCATGCATCGGATAATTCTTTTCATGGGGCTTTAGCTTGCGAGAAGCATACGTAATAGCCCATCACTCTTGTTGAAGTAAACCTCCTAATCCTTATAGAGATGCGTTGTTGAAAACCAAATATTCCAATCCTGGCCTTAGTAACGCAAGGACTGGAGCATAAGTCAACCCATCCTTGAGCTCGTCAAAAGCTGACTGACAAGAATTATCCCATACAAACATCACCCCTTTTGGGTTAAATTGATCAAAGGACTAGCAATTTTAGAGAAACCCTTGATAAACTGGCGGTAATAACCCGCCAAACCCAGAAAACTACGAATTTCAATACGTGTCGTGGGCTGACCCCACTCCCTCATAGCAACAACTTTACTTGAGTCTACCGAAATACCCTGGGCTGTCACAATGTGACCCAGAAACTTCCCCTCCTGCAACCAAAAATCACACTTCTCGAAGTTGTCATACAATTAGTGATCCCTTAGCCTTTGCAGGACCAACAACAAATGAGTAGCGTGATCGGCCTCCGTTCGAGAATACACCAAGATGTCATCAATAAACACGATAACAAACTGGTCCAGGAAGTCCCAAAATACCCTATTCATGAGATCCATAAACACGGCAGGGGAATTAGTTAGTCCAAATGGCATAACCAGAAATTCGTAGGACCCGTATCTGGTTAGAAAAGCGGTTTTGGACACATCTTGTTTCTGTATCCGCAACTAGTGATACCCCGTCCTCAAATCTATCTTATAGAAGTACGACGCTACCCTAAGTTGATCGAACAAATCATCATTCCTAGGTAATGGGTATTTGTTCTGGATGGTGACTTTATTCAACTCTCTGTAGTCAACACATAATCGGAGAGAACCGTCTCTTTTCTTCACAAACAACACCAGAGCTCCCCAAGGCGACGTGCTTCGCCTGATAAACCCTTTTTCTAGCAAGTTCTTAAGTTGATCCCTTAACTCCCTCATCTTAACATGATCCATAAGATACGGAGCTCTCGCAATCGGTCGAGTTCCCGACGCTAAGTCAATTACGAACTCAATTTCCCTACTGGGAGGCAAACCCGGTATTTCCCAAAAAATATCTTCAAATTCCCTAACAACCGGAATAGAATCTAAGGAAACAACTACATCTTGAGAAGTCTCCTCCGTGATAGAATACAAGTAAGTGCTAGTACCTCCTTCTGAATGAGGCATAACCACTAAAAACATTTCTTGCCCTCGAATAGCAAAAACTCTACTTTTCTCATAGTAATTAACTATCGCATGATGCTTAAGTAGCCAATCCATACCCAGGATTACATCATACCCGACCATGTCCAGGATGAGAAAATCGGCCTCAAAGCATAAATTACCAAGATTTATTCATATTTATTTACAAACAAAGAAAACGAGTGAACCATCACCCATAGAAGACTCAACACTAGTGAAGGTACTCTTTGCAAATTTAATCAACTCTGTAGTCTGAGCAAAACGTCTAGAAATGAACGAGTGTATCAAACAATACACGACCCATGTTCCCCTGAATGAGAAACTTACCCTCAATAGCTGGCGGCACCGACGGAGCTGGAGGAAGCATAGCATCCTGAATGTGATAAACACGCCCATATTGTAGTTGTCCCTGCTGTGGAGGGACAATCGAGTTAGGTACTTACGACGGTAACTGAGCCTTGGGCTACTGTGGGATCCTAGGAAGATGTCCCCCAATCAGGTGAGGACACGACCTCTTGAAATGGCCAAGCTCTCCACACTGAAAACATCGATTCATTATATTCTATTGGTTTCGGCCCCGATTATTTTGAATATGCCCGAAGCCTTGGCCCGGATGGCCCCTACCTCCATTTCAACCTCTACCTGCATGTTTCTATTGCAGGGTACCTTGACCCTTCCTAACATTACTGCCACCCACATTAAACCCACCAAAATGTTGCCTCTTTGACAAGTTACCTTGCTGGGGGTCCTTTTCTTTTTGCTTATTTCCTGAAGATTGGGACGAAGGAAATACTCCTCCTCCAGTCCCATTGCCTCCAGGTTTTCCCCCTTATCCCAATACTGTAGCCTTCTTACTACCCTGGACATACAATCGATGCTCTTGGCAATGAAGCAATGCCGCATTCATCACATCCCTGAAAGTCTGCAAAGCTGGATTGCCCAGCAAATGTTGCCGGATCCTCCAGTTCAAACCTCCCATAAACTTTGATATTTTCCTCTCTTCCTAAGTCACCTCATCCGGTAAAAAACTTTCTAACCGGGTGAACTCCTCTTCATATTCCATAACTGACCGCTCCCCTTGCACCACATCTTGGATTTTTCTTCTCATCTCCCTTTGAACTGCGGGAGGGAAATACTTCTGATAAAAAAAAACAGAAGTCATCGATGGTCATGGTATCTCTCTGCTCCGTCGTAGTCATCGACTCCCACTAATGTAATGCAGATCCAATGAGCTTGAAAGTAGCAAGGACTTGTTTCCTCTCCTCACTACACTCCACCATATGCAGATGGCGCTGCATATCCTTCTTCCACTGATTTTCTCTAATGACATCAGAACCTCCTTCAAATTCCAGGGGATGGCCCTTTAAAAAGGACTCTCTAACTCTCTCCCGCGGAGAAGGTCCCGTAGGAGCTTGTACATATGGAGCCCGTGGTTGATGGACTTGTGGTAATTGTTGAACCACGGCAATCATAGCAGTATTGACCACTTGGGCCATAATGTTTTCCACATCAGCAGCATTTATGGTTCCCTGTTGCGATGGGGGAGGACCTACTTCCTCTTCTACAACTCTATTCCTTCTAGCGGGGCAACCTGTCTTAGGCGGCATCTGAGATGAAGAAATAATAGAATTAGAATACTATTTAAAACAATCTATTTCACAGAAGATCTTAAACATAGGCAACAAAACAGTCCAAATATTAAGCTCTATATCAAAGAACACTACGGTAGAACGTGACAAGTCCGCATAGATCCTAAAGACTCTAGAACCTAATGCTCTGATACCATCTGTGACAACTCGCTCACCAAAATAAGGGGTGGCCAGCGCGATACTTCAATAATAATGGGAATCATAGATGGATCATTCTTAGCATCACAATAATATAATAAGTACACGGAATAACCACACAATATTTTAGAAAAACGGGTTGCCAAAAACATTTTTTTATAAGTTAAAAAATGAATTGAAACAACCCAAATTTGGAAAAGAAAGTGGAAATTCAAAAGAACTTATATTACATCCACAACAAGTATACAATAAGGGGACCGAATATGCCGTCGATCAACAGTCACTACAATGTAATACAATAATTTAATGTATATTACATAATGCATTACAATAAGCAATTACAATAATTTGGGCCACATGCCCGAGTAAATGACCCGATCTTAAGTAGAGCACAAAAAATGAAGGCGTCTACAAAATATCCCGTAATATCCGCAAAGCATTACAGCTCCCCAAAAATGCCGGAATGGAAAAGTCTGTACGGGCATCCTTGCGGTGGAGCACCTGTGCGGATACAAGATATATGCACAACCAAAAATACAAACGGGTCAGGGCCCGATTTTATAGGATTACCAGGTGGATAAAGAGTATGATAATTATGAACAATAAATCATGCTCAATAAGTATAAGAATCTACTTACACCATCTCAAAGCATAAACTAAAGCAATTTAAATGATCATGAGTCTAAATTTTAGTTATACAAGAGGATATGAATGAATAACATTAATTAAAAACCTCCATCATTTACTTTGTTCTATATCATCGTTTCATTTCTCATTATGAAACATAATCACAGTTATATGCGCTTTATGGAATTTATCACCCATTAAGTCCCACTTGAATAAAAATAGTTATATTCATATACATATAATGATTCTAAGATCGCCCGTCCGGGTTTCCCCACTGGGCGCGCCCCTAAATGACTATCATCTTCCAGGGGCTATAAATCAAGACAACCTGGGCACCTAACGCAACATCGGGAAGTGGCCATATGCCTGCGACTGAGTCATAACCACACCCGGAATTACCTCACTAGCACAGAAGAAACATATAATAAACGATCATATGGCCGAGGACTATATTCACCCTGCATTCACTAGCCAGGGGACTTCACCTCACGCGCGAACTTCCCTTATAATAGCATTTTGAGAGGTGTGTTTGAGTAAATTATCATTTACCATATTCATTTTCATTTCCATTTTGATAAATATATCATATTTTACTCGGAGCCATACGTAATTTATAATATCATTATAACCTCAAAGATTTATAACCGTCTTATCCACTTTTCAAGAGTTTATGGTGTCACTATAAACCACAAAGTCATACATAGCTCAATTGATCTTCTAAAGTCCTCCAATATCACATTAAAACCCCTAGTCTCATAATAAGTAACTAAAGGAAAAATCATGCCCTAACATCGCTTTGGAAACCCCCGAAACAAGCCCTATCTAGACCATTTCTAACCTATGATGATTAACTAACTCATCTAAAACTCTAGGAGTCTAAATTTACTTCATACAAGAAGGCTCCTAAGTCCCCATCTTAAGATAAAGGTACTAAAAGACATTTAGGATTTATGGGTGAAAAACAGAGGGCCGATCGACCGCGTCTCAAGATTTTGTCTAAGCAGAAAAGCAGAAAGTTGAGTTCGGAGGGACCGATTGACCGGTTAGGGGGGCGTGATCGACCGATACCAAAATTTATACTTATATGGGAAAACAGTGTGCTCTCCCTCGATGGCCCGATCGACCGGTCCTAGAATTGCGGTCGACCGCACTTAGCAGACCTAGAACTCCTTTCTCTTCTACAAAGCTAACACCAAAGCCTAACTTCGTATTCTTGCCTCCCTTCGGTTAACCCACATCAATAACATAACCACCACAATTCTAAACTTCAACAAACCAATAAAATCCATTTAGATCCTATAAATTCAAGAACAAATGATTTAAACACCAACATATTTATCAAAACCTAATATTTACCCAAATCTCCGAAATACACAGCTATCCTTACAATTTATCCACAAAGAATCATATATTTGCAAGTAGAAAACTTGCCTTAGGGTTGTAGTCTCGAATCTTCCTTACGGTAGCAACGATTCCGAGATAAACTCTTCAATTTTCTTCTTTCTCTATCTTTCTCCACACTTTTCTCTCTCTCTCTTTTTCTTCTCTAGGGTTTTAATACACTTACGAGAAATAAATGAGGTGCAAGACTTAAATCTTGGCTTTAGTCTAAATTCTCAACTTAAATGGTTAATACCACAATAAAATGACTCACAACTACACATTTAAGTTATAACCAGTCAAAAGTGCCCGAAACATAAAAATATAATATCGCACTTATTTGGACTATCTCGCACATTTCGGGACTAACTACGCCCTCTAAATTGGCATCCGATAATTTTATAAATAATTTCAAGTTCCGGTTTCATTTAAACCATAAATGTTATTTAAATCATGCGACACCATGAAACGTAGCATGATGATATTTACATATACATACAGTAAATATGCAACATTCTAGTACATATGCTCAATTAACTCATTTAGTTCATATTTAGTCCATTTCCAACATTTTATATAATTACTTCACACCGTAAATTAATATAAAATAAGTTCCTAAAAGCGATGGTTGTTAGAGGATGTGCCTTGAGTATTCACTTAGCGAAACTTTTTACACATTCTAGATTGTATTTATGAAATTATTTCTCTCATGATGGATTGTGCGATTATTCTACGTCTAATAAGAGATCGACTGTCATTTTTAAATAAATAATTTTGTCGGTATATTCCCTCCAAACCCTCACGAGACACAACTCGTCCTGTAGGGCAATCTATAGGTTTAAAGGCTTGTTTCACATGCTAAGTTTAATCGCAAGTGCCCGCAAAAGTGGTACACTTTTGGTTACTTATCTATTTCTTTCTCTCTATCTTATTGCTCGAGGACTAGCAACGCTTTGTTTGGGGCCGGTGTGATAAGCACCCAAAACTGTACATTTTATACCCCGAATAGACGTATTTTTGTTACTAATTCTCGACAATTTAGGTCTTATGCGCTTAAATATTTATTTTGTAGGTCAAATTATGCATTGCAGAGTTTAACCGCTTAAATCAAGGCAATTGTGCAAAAATGGTGCTAAATACCCTTGTCCAATATCCTAGTCTGCCCTAGCCTACCCTAAACTGAGCCTAAACCTACCCCAAACCCCGTGTGTGTTTTGTTTGTCCCTTTTTAATATTTTTTAGATTTTTATTTTGTGTCATTTTATTTTTGTAAGTTTTATTTTAGAATTATTTAGAAATTCTAGGTTTCATTTTCTATTTTTATTTTATTAGAATAATTTTATTTTATTTTGATTTTTATTATTTTCTAGTTTTATTAGGATTATGTTTTAGGAGTTTATTTTTAGTTTATTAAATTTTTTTTAGGACTTTAATTTTCATTTAGATTTTAAGTTTTTATTTCTTTTATTTTAGTTTAGTTTTTATAAGCTTAGGATTTTATTTTTTTTATTTTTTTTGGTTTTAATATTTTTATTTTTATTGTTTTTAGTTTGTTTTATTTTTAGTTAGATTTTATTTTTATTAGTTAGTCTTTATTTTTTTAAGGGTTCAAATTAAACACACACACACAACCCCACCTACACACTATCCTACAAACAAACAAAACCCTCATACTCACTCACACCCCAATACCATACACTCACACACACCTTACCACCCCTACATGCATCTTCTTCCCCCACACACTCTCTCTCCTCTCTCTTCCACCATTTTCAAACCCACCATTTTTACCCCCCCCATTAAGCACGCACCTCACCATCCACCTTCAGCACCCTCACAACCCCATGTCCGGCCAGCTAAACCCGCCGGTATCTCTACCAACCGAGCGCCACACTCCCTTCCGACAACGTTTGAACCCGTGGTCCTGCCAAACCCGTGGCAACCCGATCACAACCCAAACCTGGCACCGAACCTATCGAAACCCGTCGACACGATCACCCAGCTCCGGGCGGTGCTGCCTCAATCGCCGGCGACCCTAACACCCCTCCTCGCCAAACCCGAAAGTTAACCCACACCGAGCCCCTTCTCCGGTGCCCTGGAACCCTAATCCAACCCGCCATCGGCCCGCAACACTCCATTGTCCCGTGTCCAACCTTTTGAACCCGGATCCGCAACTCCATTCCATACCTCCAAACCCATTTCATTTCTTATCCTTCCATGATTTTCATCCACCTGTTACAAGCCAAACAAACTCAAAAATAAGGACCAAGTCAACAAAGCCAAACAAATAAACCCACATATTCAATTAACCACTTAAAATCATTTTACCCAAATACCCCCAACTACCTATTTAACCCAACTTCCCATTATACCCTCTAAACCCAATCAGATTTTATCACCCTATTTAACCCACATGACCTCACACCTCTCTTACCTCCTGACCACACAGCCCATTTCCATGAACACTCAAGCCAATTCCCAAAAATATCCATTAGCCCCATGTGTGCCATGCATATACTATAAAAGAAGACTCAAGACCCCATTTGGGGGAGGAATATCATCAAATAGAAAGTGAAAATTCTAGAGAAAAGTAGAGAGTTAGGTTAGAATAAATTAGGTAGAAATATTTGTAAATAGTTTTATTTTTATTTTTGTTAGATATTTGTGAGTTTAAATTTTGTAAGAGAGTTAATTGAGTGGATATTTAATTTCAAATCACTTGGATGCTTAATTAGAGGGATTGTATGCTTCAAATTGGAAGATTAGAGTTCAAGTTTCTCAAAGAAATTTGGTTTGCTTGTTCTATTCCCTTCTATTTTATTTTAGTAGCCTTGATTATTTGTTCATCATGTTTAATATCGTGTTAGGCTAAATCCCCTTTCAAGGGGTGGGGGGAAACCCTTATATGATGTTATTTTAGTTTAATTAGTTTAATTACTTGGAAATTCCCTTTGAATGTTATTTTTGATCGCTCACCCGTAAATTTACGCCTGGAGAGAGGGTAAATGATTTTCGAGAGAAAATCGAAACTCTAGTTATAATACCCATTATAGATTCGAACTAGATATAGGGTTTTCTTAAGTGGGGTATTATCCCTTGAATTTCAACTCTACATTTATTTTCAAAGATTTACATAAATATTAATTGATCGATCCTAGCGGGTGATTAATTAAAAGGACTGTAGATATATTTTTCTAGACTTGTGGGGAGTTAAACTTAATTTTCTAAAAGGTTAATATTAAAATTACATTTGCAACGAGAGTTGATTTGTAAGTTTGATATTAATTTGGGAGAATTCAATTAATTAAATTAATTAATTAGAATAGCTAAAATTTGTGGTGTAATCCCACTCCTTGATTGTTCTCACAATTATTTACCTCACTTTACCTCTTATTTTAGTGTTATAGTTTATTTTTTTTACTTTTAGTCACTTTCTAGTTAGTTGTTTTCATCTCACATTTTAGTTTAGTGTTATTTCATCTCACCTCACCAAATTTTTTCAATATTTGAAAAAGCTAAAAAAAATAGAAAAAGCAAAAACCCAAAAAGAAAATAAAAATTGAACTACATTTGAGTATGTCTCTAGCTTTACCCCCTTGATGTGGATTGATACCCTTACTTACCTCTACACTTGAGATTATTATATTTTGTAGGTATTTGAGATTTTGATTAAAGGAGCGTTTCAAGCAACGACGAAAAATATTCGCAAAAGTTCTTTCTATCAAATTTGGTGCAAGATGACGACTTTTGGCCTTAGAACTCTTGGGAACTCTCTTTTTCTCCCTCTTTTTCTCTCCCTTTGTTTTGCTGATTGTAAACTCTCATGTCTCTTATGTAACAGTACATATAACCTTAAATTTTCGTATGTCCCTCTTCTCCAAAATTTCAAAATACCCAAATACCCCTCTGGGGTGTCAGCTTGGCCCAAAAGTGCCCTAGGACCCAAACTAAACCCTTGGGTAGTCTTTCTGACAATTTTGACCCTTTCGGACACATTGGCGCACTCAAAATGACCATATAGAAAATGAAAAATGAAATTATATGTTATTTTTAAATTTAAGTCCCAACATGACTAATACGCGTGTCCCGACTAAATTTATCATAAATGCCGTATTTTTCACTCACGACAATTTTAATCGTCTCATATCATTATTATTACTCATTCATTAAGTAATATTCAATATAAATAAATATTAACCCTTATCTATCTAATTAATATTTATTTAAATCCGGATTGATCTCCAATTAAAATTTTCCATTATGTAAATTACTCACAATAATTAAATTAATCCCACATTTAAATCATTAAAAATTACGGGGTAATACATCCCCTAGGAAGACTCCACACCCTAGTTTCCTATGATATTTCTTCTACCATAGACAAATATGGTCTACGTCTACTTACTCCTTGAGCGAAACTGACAAACCCCAACCCAGTTACTTATAATTAAGTTTGAAAGTCAAAGTGAGTCAAATCATAATTACCTTAACCAAACCATCTTCACGAGTATTCTTTTTCGTTAATATCATAAATCCATAAAGCCAAAACTTTTCACATATTTTAAAGTGATTATTCTTATTCAAACTTGCTTCAAGGATAAGTAAAATTAAATTACCCCTTTTTCATTTGACCAAAATTATGGTTTTATGCATCCTTTGCTAAGCCAACCCGACCTCCTAGATTTGGCAGTGACATCATGCTACCTGAAACACATAACCATAATAATCGTGAGTATAAGAACCCAGTGAATGCATCACTACTAAAATATTTCATAAAATTAAATGCAATAAATCATATACATGTGGTAATACCTATGTACTTATTCGGCTCATTTATAAAGAATGACAAATTATATACTTATCCGGATCATTCATAAAGAATGACTAATTATATACTTATACGGCCCATTAATTATATATTATTTATTCGGTCCATTCATAAAGAATGGCCCAACTGATCCGAATCATGATTCACATATCCTGTCTGCAATAGACAATTCTCCCCCATTCCTGGTCGAGGAGTAACCTATGACAACCCGAATATAATTATGATAAATTATATTTAAATCATGCTTATCTTATGTGATATTAATAATGTGATATTAGTATATCTAATGTTAAGTGATTATGTTTATTATAATCCTACTTTCATAAATCATGAAAGGTCGAATTACTTACAAACACAAATTTTGTTGTTTTCGGTGGAAAGGTTCCTGTTGGAGACTAGTTTTAACCTTTATAACATTATAAATGACTTGAGGTGAAAACTAGATAGTTGTAGATATGTGAGTTAGGATAGTAATACAACAAACTTATCATCAAATTTATGCCCGAGTAAAGAGTTATACCGAAATTACGAACAAAGGGCAAGGTTGTCCATTCCCTTTAAGTGGTATTTTGTCTTTTATTAAACCAAATGGTTTAATTTGATTGGTTGGCTTGGGAGGCAGCCTTGGCCGACCTTATAACCTTGAAATAGATTTATCCTTAAGACAAAATCAGCCATGAAAGGGTTTCACCTTGAGGAAAGAGAATTAGGGAGTTTAGGAAGGAAAAGTGAGGAGAAAAGGTGTAGAAAAATCCGTAGAAATTACGTAAAAAGCCCTGAAGGTAATCCTAATTACAATTCTAGTTATTTATCTTATATTACTGATTTATATGATCTAAATCATCATAGGTTTACAAAAGTTTCAGCCCTTTATATATATTTATGGTTAGATGCAAGTTTATGTTAAGTTGAGTGTAGAAACCCTTAAAATTGTTTTGTATTGAAACCCCTTGTATTCAAACTTGCAAATCTCTTTGTTTGCTTACTGGAATTGAGAAATTCCAATTGGATATGAAATTAGACTCATATATTCATATCATATCCGAAAATTAGAATTTATCTCCTTGTGGTTAGGCCGTAATGATGATTTCAAGTTGGTATATGGTTGTTGTTTGTATACTTGATTTCGGTATGCCCTAAGTTTAGTCGAGCTTTTGAGATAGCAAATGAAGTCAACAAATTATGAAACTTTAATTATGTACTATTAAGTATGTTTACTGTAAATGAGTTAAAAATCATGGAAAGTTATGTTGTAGCAAAATTATGAAAATTCTGGGAATTCGAAGGAACAATAGAGGAGCTTGTAGGGCAGATTTTTTGTGTTGTAGAGAAATGGTTATAACTTGCCCTAGGAAGCTTGAAAAATTACACCGTCACTTGTAATGGATAGTACATTCATATATGTTTTCATATTGATGAGGTTGGACCCCTGTATTTGTACAATTTCGGAATATAGGACGGTTAAGTATGTAAGACCATAATTTCAGGCAATACTGGGTACCCCTTGAATGAATGTTTGTATTTCGTCCTTACAAAGGGTACTTTGAGTACATGTTTCATGTGTATATAAATTGAGGAGTATAATTTCATGTTTACTTGACTTTGGTTATAAATTCCTCATAAGGTATTTCCTACGGTTGAATGTCCGTAACTTTATCAACATGTACATCTTTGTTTTGCCTTTATCTATGTTTTATGGAATGTGACTTAATTGGAATTATATTGTTGATGTATAGTCATGGAAATTTACATAATTATGTTTGGATAATATTTATGATTGAGGTTCAGTACTGATTTAGTTCGATTAACAGGTGTAAGGCCTAATCAACCCAGTTCAGCTCCACCAGAAGAAAACGTGAATACATAGTTGTCAACCAAGGTGAGTGTACTCACTGGAAAGAGATATTTGTATCGTGTTATTGATATGATCATAATATAAATTATTCATTTCGGTTTACCGAAATGAGGGGTTACTCCTCGACCAGGAATGGGGGAGATTTGTCTATTAATGACAAGGGGTTACTCCTTGACCAGGAATGGGGGAGAATTGTCTATTTAGACAGGATATGTGAATCATGATTCGGAAAAGTTGGTCATCCATTATGACTGAGCTGGATAAGTTAATACATAAGTATATGGACATGAATTATTGCATTTAAATTCATGCAGTAGTTTAGTAGTGATGCATTCACTGGGCTATTTTTGCTCATGGTTCCTATGTTCACATTTTTCAGGTAATGCGATGTCACTGCCAAATCTAGAAAGTCGGGCTGGGTTAGCCAGGAATGGGAGAAACAAAGATTTTGTTTAAATGTAAATGATGTAATTAAGTTAAATTATCCTTCAATCAAGTTTGTATAAGTATGACTACTCTGACGTTGTAAAAAGGTTTTCAGTTATATGGATTTACAATGATGACTCTGAAATCAAAACTCGTGATTATGGTTTTGTTAGATTAATTATGGTTTGACTCACTTTGACTTTCAAACTTAATTATAAGTAACTGGGTTGGGGTGTGTCATAACCCCTGTCTGTAATAGACAATTCTCCCCCATTCCTGGTCGAGGAGTAACCCCTGTCTGTAATAGACAATTCTTCCCCATTCCGGGGCGGGAAGTAACCTCCCATTTCGGTAACTCGAAATGAACAATTTCATATTCCATATTTTCTTGATCATATTCGTAACCATGTGTAATACATCTTACCAATAAGAGATATTCATATCGTATCCATAACCATGTGTAATACATCTTACCCGTGAGTTATATTCTTGTCTTATCCGTAACCATGTGTAATAAATCTTACCTGTGAGTGATATTTAGATCATCTCCATAACGATATACAAATACCTCATACTAGTGAGTACACTCACCTTGACAGTTTAAATGTATTTTCCTTTTCCTTTATCTGGTACTTGCTCAATCAGATATTCTTCCCTTCCTACCATTCTTACAATATTAGTGTCATCATAACAACATTAACAATTCAAAGAATAACTTGAACATAACTCAATTCATAAGCATCATACGATTCTATTTTTCAAATCATTTGTCGGAAATGAAGTTTCATCCAAATTCATGTTAATATAATTGTCATATCCAAATCATAGACCAAAAATATATTCATTTATTCTTGATAATTCAATCCTTATCATATTATTATTCCAATACAAAAGACGGTACATTTTTTCAAGTCTCCTAGAGCAAGATAAGCCCATTTCTTTACCACATAGCAAATCTGCCCTATAGGCTCTTTTATCGTTCATTCAATTTCCAGGAATTTTCATAATTTTTCTACATATAAATTTATATGATATATCACCCAACATCAGCAAACATATTTAG
Source organism: Sambucus nigra (assembly GCA_949130495.1). Classification (NCBI taxonomy): domain Eukaryota; kingdom Viridiplantae; phylum Streptophyta; class Magnoliopsida; order Dipsacales; family Adoxaceae; genus Sambucus; species Sambucus nigra. Next base: position 313,342,629 of record OX422215.1, on the reverse strand, counting down.
CAATAAAAAATTAAAATTTCATAATTTTCAGAGTTCATCTGCCACATCAAGTAAGACATCAAACATATGGTATGCATACTTTCACCCTTGGGGCAGATTTCATACCCGAACTTCAAACTCTCACCAAAGACTCATTTATTGCTATTTTCACATTATTTTTGGATATGTCATACATATATGAGTCCAGGTTAATCTCCAGTTGGAATCAATCAATTGCAGTAAGTATGCAAAAAGATATGATAGTTTGAATACACAAGATTTCTAAACAAGGCAATTTCAAGGGTTTACACATTCAAGTTTGCTTAAACATGCATATATCCATGAGTCCACATCAAGAAATGGAATTTCAGTTAACAAATGATCATTTCTATCATTTAAATCAGCAATACAAAAAAATCAAACAAGATTTATGGATGGAATTACCTTAGGGGCTTTTATGTAATTTTTTATGAATTTTTCTTCAATTTCTCCTCACACTTTCTTCCTAGACTTCAAAACTCTCTTTCCTTAAGTTAAAACTCTTCCATGTCTGATATATGCTGAAGGTATAGCTTAATTCAAGGGTTTTGAGTCGGCATAAGGCCACCCCCTCTTGGTCCAATCAATATATAACATGTGGTGCCATATAAGACAACATATCATTTAAGGCTAAATGACTACTTTACCCCCTGTTCGTAAAAAGATGATATCTTCTCACTCGAATGTCCGTTTGATGCACCGTTTATTGTGTTACAAACCTAACTCATATGTATACAACTATCTAGTTTATACCTCAAGTCAGTTATTATATTATACTGTTCAAAATTAGCCTTAAACATGAACATTCCTACCGAAACTTCAAAATTTCATACTTGTAACTAATTCGATATTTCATGCTTTATGAAGGTAGGATTAGACTAAACATAATGACTTAACATTATATATACTAATAACATATTATCCATGTCACATAAGCTAATCATGATTTAAACATAATTTATCATAAATATATTCGGGTTGTCACAACCTTCCCCTCTTAGAAAATTTCGTCCCCAAAATTTAGGATGAATTTCACTTATCAAACAATTTGGGATACTATTTTATCATTCTATATTCCCATTCCCATGTTGCTTATTTAATTTTATGTATCCTCCACAACACTTTAATTACGAAACAACTTTATTCCCTAATACTTGCTCTTTACGACCCAGTATTTCAATCGATTCCTCGATGTACGACACATCTTCTTTCATAATAACTTCAATATCCTTATCATTACCCGTAAGAATAATCGTCTAATGATTTATTATTAATGAAAACCAAACCCCAACTCATATATTACTTCATACCTTTATATATGTATGTGAAACATTCATGCATACTAGATTATCAGTTATATCATCGTGTATTCACAATGAGTGAATATTCTTAACAACCTAATATCATTCTTTACCTTTCTTCCTTCATTCCTATAGTTTATCCTTATCATCGTGTAATATTTCAATACATAGATATCATATTACCATATTGTCTTATTACACGTCATATTTCCATCTCCCGTTCAACACCAAATAAACGTGTTTGACTTCAACTACTATCCATATCATTTCTGATGTTTAAGAGTATGTTAAATCTCGTCCTTACAATTTCTTAATTTAAGTATATCCTCAGTACTTTCATGTATCAAAATTGTACAATCTTTCGCTAAATGTTTATTCTTAACCAATCTTTCATATTCACGCTCATGTATATTGTGCAGTCATGCACTATGAACTCAATATAACTTCTCACTATATTCCCTTTTTTAGTATCGTATGATTATTCTTTAACTAAACATACAACTACTTTAACTAGTCATTTATCTAGCATAATAACTTTACAATCACAATCTTACCCCATTCCTTATTAACATTATAGTCTTATGAATCATTATTAATACACTCACCTTACCCGTTTGGTAACATGGACATTAAACATAACATCACCACTGAAAATTTTCACCACTCATACCAAGCCCATAATACTTATCTTAATTATTATATGTCGTATTTTTTTCAAATAACTTCAACAAATACCTTAATGTATCCTATTATGGTATCTCACATAACATCTTATCCTTACACATACTTCTTGGTGACTCCATTTAATGTCAAGCATATTCATTATATGTCATACTCTTAGTGATAACATGTACATACAATGACAAATACAATTTAATATCAATACAAACCAGTTGTCGATATTCCAACCCAATTAGCATATTTCCCAAACTCATAAACAACACATACACTTAAAAGGGCTCCCCAATATTTTTAAACTTCCAACTCTTTAACACCTCATCTTAACTTTGCTATTCATATAAGCATTTCAAAACATTCCAATAGTAATATTTACTACCTATACTCATACTATTAAAAAAATACATCTTAACTCTTATCACTCTTCTTGTACTTATCATAATTCAGTATGAACCCATATTTTTGATCAATTATTATATTTTGACAAGTAATAGAATTTCAGACCATCTCACATATTAAAATTAAACATATACAACTATTAATCCTCTCACTTCACCTTTACCATGTGAATCTTCATTTTATTCACACTCTAACAATTTACTATCTCATCCTTTAACGGAATATGGGTTCTCGTACCTCACTCTCCCAAATAAATGGGCACACACCAGACCATGGTTTAATAACTGACACAACTCAAGTCTACATATTCCAGTATAAGAAGAGATTACTTCCAATACTTCACAGTTTTCGTATACCACATTTTGTCTTTAAAAACTTTCCTTTAATAACATGTTTGTCGATACCACAAATAAAACAATGCAATGATTCAAATTAAATTACCTGTATTCGCTGTCATCCCCGAATTAACCTTAACATCTCATTTCCTTTCCTGTAAGATCCTTACATTTCATATCCCATACAACAATATATATGTATAACTAACAGATGTTAGTCAATAAATCCAATTTGCTTATGACTCAAAACAATTAATACTTCCACTGCCAAATCAAGGTGCTCCTCACCCCAGAACCTCTAAAACCTAGGCTCTGATACCAAAGTTGACACACCCCAACCCAGTTACTTATAATTAAGTTTGAAAGTCAAAGTGAGTCAAATCATAATTACCTTAACCAAACCATCTTCATGAGTATTCTTTTTCGTTAATAGCATGAAGCCATAAAGCCAAAACTTTTCACATATTTTAAAGTGATTATTCTTATTCAAACTTTCTTCAAGGATAAGTAAAATTCAATTACCCCTTTTTCATTTGACCAAAATTATGGTTTTATGCATCCTTTGCTAAGCCAACCCAACCTCCTAGATTTGGCAGTGACATCATGCTACATGAAACACATAACCATAATAATCGTGAGCATAAGAACCCAACGAATGCATCACTACTAAACTATTGCATAAAATTAAATGCAATAAATCATATACATGTGGTAATACCTATGTACTTATCTGACTCATTTATAAAGAATGACAAATTATATACTTATCCGGATCATTCATAAAGAATGACTAATTATATACTTATACGGACCATTAATTATGTATTATTTATCCAGTCCATTCATAAAGAATGGCCCAACTGATCCGAATCATGATTCACATATCCAGTATGCAATAGACAATTCTCCCCCATTCCTAGTCGAGGAGTAACCCCTGTCTGTAATAGACAATTCTCCCCCATTCCTGGTCAAGGATTAACCCCTGTCTGTAATAGACAATTCGTCCCCATTCCAGGTCGGGAAATAACCTCCCATTTCGGTAACCCGAAATGAACAATTTCATATTCCATATTTTTTTGATCATATTCGTAACCATGTGTAATACATCTTACCAATAAGAGATATTCATATCGTATCCATACCCATGTGTAATACATCTTACCCGTGAGTTATATTCATGTCTTATCCGTAACCATGTGTAATAAATCTTACCTGTGAGTGATATTTAGATCATCTCCATAACGATATACAAATACCTCATACTAGTGAGTACACTCACCTTGACAGTTTAGCTGGATTTTCCTTTGCCTTTATCCGGTACTTGCTCAATCAGATATTATTCCCTTCCTATCATCTTACAATATTAGTGTCATCATAACAGTATTAACAATTCAAAGAATAACTTGAACATAACTCAATTCATAAGCATCATACGATTCTATTCAAATCATTTGTCAGAAATGAAGTTTTATACAAATTCATGTTAATATAATTGTCATATCCAAATAATAGACCAAAAATATATTCATTTATTCTTGGTAATTCAATCCTTCTCATATTATTATTCCAATACAAAAGATGGTACATCGTTTCAAGTCCCCTAGAGCAAGATATGCCCATTTCTTTACCACATAGCAAATCTTCTTTATGGGCTCTTTTATCGTTCATTCAATTGCCAGGAATTTTCATAATTTTTCTACATCATTAATTTATATGATATTTCACCCAACATTAGCAAACATATTTAACAATACAAAATTAAAATTTCATAATTTTTAGAGTTCATTTGCCACATCAAGTAAGACATCAAACATATGGTATGCATACTTTCACCCTTGGGGAAGATTTCATACTCGAACTTCAAACTGTCACCAAAGACTCATTTATTCGTATTTTCACATTTTTTTTGGATATGTCATACATATATGAGTCCAGGTTAATCTCGAATTGGAATCAATCAATTTCAGTAAGTATACAAAAAGATATGATAGTTTGAATACGCAAGGTTTCTAAACAAGGCAATTTCAAGGGTTTACACATTAAACTTTGCTTAAACATGCATCTATCCATGAGTACACATCAAGAAATGGAATTTTAGTAAAAAAATGATCATTTCTATCGTTTAAATCAGCAATACAAAAAAATCAAACAAGATTTATGGATGGAATTACCTTAGGGGCTTTTATGTAATTTTCTATGAATTTTTCTTCAATTTCTCCTCACACTTTCTTCCTAGACTTCAAAACTCTCTTTCCTTAAGTTAAAAATCTTCCATGGCTGATATATGCTGAAGGGAGATATTAATTAAAGGATTTTGAGTCGTCATAAGGCCACCCCCTCTTGGTCCAATCAATATATAACATGTGGTGCCATATAAGACAACATATCATTTAAGGCTAAATGACTACTTTACCCCCTGTTCGTAAAAAGACGATATCTTCTCACTCGAATGTCCGTTTGATGCACCGTTTATTGTGTTACAAACCTAACTCATATGTATACAACTATCTAGTTTATACCTCAAGTCAGTTATTATATTATACTGTTCAAAATTAGCCTTAAACGTGAACATTCCTACCGAAACTTCAAAATTTCATACTTGTAACTAATTCGATATTTCATGATTTATGAAGGTAGGATTAGACTAAACATAATGACTTAACATTATGTATAATAATAACCTATTATCCATATCACATAAGCTAATCATTATTTAAACATAATTTATCATAAATATATTCGGGTTGTCACAGAAACTCTTTAATATTATCGCTTATCTTGAGTTGAGAAGAAAATATTAGTTCAACAATCCTAAGATTCTTTTTTACAAAACTTTTCTAACAAGAATCCTGATTTTTCATAAGATAAAGAAACATGATTATGATTTAAAAATATATTGTATATACCCGAGGACGCATCTCTTCGAGAGGAGGTACTTTAAGAAGCTCATCGTTCGAAATTTATGATACATCCCAGAAGTTCAAAATTGTATCATGCTTTGAAGAAGAAATATTGGTGGCCAATAATGAGAAATGATATCTAGAACTTTGTAAGGAAATATCTTACTTATCAACAAGTAAATATAGAACCCAAACACCCCGGTGGACTTCTTCAACCCTTACATATTTTGGAATGGAAATGGGATCATATTACCGTGAATTTTGTCAATTGAATACCTCGTATGTCCCAAGGATATAATTCAATTTCGGTAATAGTAGATCGAGTTACCAAATCTACTCATTTTCTACCTTTAAAGATCGTCAATTTGTTCCAAAACCTTAGTAAGCTCTACATTCGAGCAATTATTTAATCACATGAAATTCCTTTATCCATTATATTTGATAGAGATTCTCATTTTATAGGAAAATTTTGGCACGCATTACAAACTGCAATAGGTACTATACTTCATTTAAGTAACAAATACCACCCATAAACGAATGGACAATTACAATGTACAATTCAAGACTTATAAGATATGTTACGTGCTTGTAGGTACATATGTCTAATAGATGGAATACATATTTACCCCTTGTCGAATTTTCATATAACAAAAGTTACCACTCCAGTATTAAAACTTCTTCATTTGAATCTTTATATGGAAGACCTTATAGACCACCCATATGTTGGATATAATCTGGAAACAGTAAACAATTTGGTCCCAAAATAACCCAAGAGACCTCTAAAGTAATCCAATAGACTCGAGAGAAATTTAAGACAACTTAAGATCAACAGAAAAGTTATGTAGACCAACGTCGAAAACCCTTATAATTTCAAGTGAATGATCAAGTATTTTTTAAAGTGTCTCCCCGAAAAAGATTTTTACACTTCGGGAAGAAAGGAAAACTATTCCCGAGATATATTGGACCTTTCACAATCTCTAAAATAATCTGCTCTCTAGCCTATCAATTGGAATTACCTGTGGAATTATGCAATATCCATAATGTATTTCATGTGTAACAGTTATGCCAGTATATTTAAGATCCATCCCATACTGTGACGTGGAAAAACATTTCAGTCGAACCCAACAACGAATTTTAAGTACAACTTATTCGAATTTTGGATCATCAAGTGAAACATCTTAGGAACATTGGAATTGCACCAGTTAAAGTAGTTTGGGAACACCAGAATCAACAAGAAGCTATGTGGGAATCGGAACAAGTAATGAAAGATCAATACCTTATTTTAAGTAAAATTTTGAGGAAGAATTTTTTTTAGGAATGTAGACTGTAGGAATCGGGAATGTGTTAAAAATCATAAATCTTCTGAAGAAAAAATAAACTACACTTAGAAACCTACACTTTTGTTGAATTAACTCGGACCATTTGAAGTTTCAGTAAATTATAAAATTTCCCCTAAAAGTTTCAAAGGAAGATAACTTGATGAATATTTGACCCCTAAACCCCAACTTTACATCAAATTAAGCCTTTAGATCCTAATTACCATAAAATCAACATTTCAACCCTTAGGCCTTTCTCAAATTACCAAGATACCCATATATTTGCAAATAGTATACTTTTAAGGCTATAAAGGTAATTATAAAACCATCTAAGGACCAAACCTGTAAATTTCTTTAATTTCAGCTTAATCCCTATACAACTAGTGCTCTACATCATCACTAAAGGTTAAATTTCACATGTAAACACTATGTAAACATGTGAACTACAATTACCCACAATCAAAAATCTACATAAACCAGCTCAAATCCACCACCCAACTACACCAAACAAATCCTTGGAGGAAGCAGTATAAATACACCGCGAATTTAAGAGTAAACACATATTTACAAACCAGTTCAAAAACTCAAAAATTCCCTCAAATCAGGTAAATTATGATTTTATGCTTAATTTATAGTTCTTTCAATTCCAATAGCTTTTTGTGTAGTTAATATAGTTGGAACAATCATAATATTCAAGCTTTGACGTGTATAATAGCTTAGGGTAAAAGAAATATCGAGAAATACCATTAAAGCTTGAGCTGTAATGGTGGATCTTGATGGACTACTCTAAATTTTTGTTTGAAGCTACATATAACTTCATTATAACCTAAGGATCTCGAGTGTAACGGTCAAAAGCTACGAATATGTGTACATAGCTCAAATCGATCAAAGGTGTATTTTGAAGTCAACACCTGAAAATTCAAAATTCTCCATGTATAATCCATCTTCTTAATCTTTGAAATCAAAACCATACTACTCCTATATATAGAAAAAAGTATCCCAAGTTCATAATAAACCATTACGTAGTCTAGAAATCCGCGAACGTCGAGTCAAAATTTTAACAAAACACACAGTTTTGAATCTTAAGCTACACTGTATCTCAATCCACAAAACCTTTATATTTGGATTCCTCATGAAAAATTAAGATAAGTTGGTTAAGAAATCATCTCACATGGTTTAACATTCAACAAGAAAATCGAGGTAAAAAATATGAAAACCTAGAAGTTAAAGTCAAGAGGTTGAAGATAAATACTTTCAATAAGAACTTTGATCACGGGGGTGAGGGGGCATGGCCAATAAGGAATTTTTGAATTTTTTCCCCAAACATTTTATCTAAATTTTTCTGATTCAAATGGTATAAGGTAAGTCCATGTTTGGATATCACTAGCTTAAGTTACGAAAAACTAAGGTTTTAACTTAAGAATATTTTTCCAAATTTATAAATTGACCTATCCGAACTTTTTTAACTTATGAATTTGATCCCCAAATTTTGTTTGTGAACACTTCAAAATATTTTAAGACGAAAAGTCTCTTACACCAAGGTTCAACAATGATTTTAAATCTAGTATTTTAAAGTCCCACGATATTTACAACTAAACCCCCAAAAATTTAAAAGAAACAGTTGTTTACAAAATTGACTGACCAAATACCAAATACTTACGTACTTAAACATTATATATAGAAAATGAGGCACCAGCTCTTCCCAATATCCTATTGTGATGTAAAGTCGACCGAATACTAAGCAAGTAGGTTTTCCCTACCTTTTTAATAGTATACTTTTCGTATTTGGCATATTGCTATTGATATCGCTATGTGATAGATACTATTTACTCTTAGTATGTGCATGTTATTATACTTCCATACTACATATTTTGTCACATATCATCGGTAGTTGAATTATCACCAGTATTTGATTTTAAAATAAGGACCAATTTTAACCCTTATCACCTAATAAGTGGCATGATGTTTCATATTGATTCAGTTACCCTTGCACTTTTGCGCCATTTTACTATAAGCATCAGTATTAACTAGGAAGTAGACTAACGTGTTATGCCACAAAACGTTCTACTTGGCCTATGATCTCAGATAATTGAGAGCCTTTCTTATCACTAAATGCGAGTGCCACTTTAATTGTGTGCATAACATGTTACTTTTCCCCAAAAGTTTTGGGTTGATTATTGATTATTATGGTTTTACTAATGGCTTAAGCATTGGATTATTAGTTTGAGAACTTTTAATGATTTCCTAAAACTAGTAAGTATGAGATTATCGACTCAATTATTTTGAGCATTGAAAAACACTCATTATATACACTCTCCAACTCTCATCTATCTCTCTATATATAATTGTTATATAATCGGTAGAACCTACTTAACATATTTGTGCTAATTCCTTTTTTCTCAAAATACACCCATAGAAAGTGGATATTGTCTCATACTTATAAGAGATAGTAATCAGTCACCTGTTTGCATATGGGACTGTGTGGGTAAAGAATAAGTCATATGGGAGAAAAGAGTGGTGCTTTTCAACTTTTTATATTATAGTTTGTACTAAAAAAATGTAACTCTCCCTTGAGGTGGTACAACCCTATTGTAGACACCCCATTATGTTACCCCCTAAGTCTCCTTAGGTCCCTAGTACCTCCCTTCATCAACGTAAACCCAGGTCATGTCCCGAGTACTGACCTGGAGGCCATCGAGCACTCCCCGGCTCAGTTTGACCCAAATGTCAAACTCTTCATTTCGAGTGAGACTGAATGAATCTTCGAAGGGCACTGAATACCCTTTCTAACGGTCCGCCCCGTGTGCGATTCCGACTTACCATGCTGACGAATGATCCGTTTGCGTCCGAAACTTGATCGAGAGGCCACCGGGCGGTCCCGTGCTCTGTTTGACCTATGTCAACTCTTCAGCTCGACCGAGGCTGAATGAATTTTCAAAGGTTAATAAATACCTTTTCCAACGGTCCATCTCGTGCGTGATTTTGACTTACCACGCGGACGAACGATCCGTTCGACTCTGAGAGGTCATCGAATGCTTCCCGGGCCCAGTTCACCAAATTCAACTCCCCAAATTTGGTCAAACTCTTTGGAATGTTGAATTACATATCTTACCATTTCCAACGGTCCACCCCATGCGAGATTCGAGCTTACCATGCGGACGAAGGATCCGTTTGCGTCCGAGCGATTCCCCGTCCAATGGACCGACAAATGCTTCCGAGCCATATTTGACCCAAAGTCAACTCCCAAACCCGGGAGTGATCCAAAGGACTTTCAAAGGTCTCTGAATTACCTTTATAATGGTATGCCCCGTGTATGATTCTGACCAACGGTTTGCCCTCGACGACCGATTTTCCGAAAAAGCCTGAAGCACACTACCGAATGGCAGGTTCTAGAACCTACCTATCGGCACTAGCCAATAGGCAGGAACACATATATGCCAATCGACACTTACCTGGGCCTATAAAAAGAGGCCTTCACCTCATTTCCAAGGGGAGCCTAGATCTGATAAAAACCTCTCTCAACGAATCCCATAAACTTCTCTCGAAGGGAGCGCGATTTCAACATCCAAATCCCCTTTTTACTTCCACTTTTCATCATCCTATTCATCAAACTTGGTGAATTAGCCACTCTCCATCATCATCCAAGTGCAAGGGCTTCTCTCCAACATTCAAGATCCAGCTCCAGATCTTCAAGAAGGTCCAACTTTCTCTACTTTCTCTTAAATTCTCTTATACTCTCAATAACTTGTTTTCTTACTTAGCGCTATTATTATCTCATCTCACACATGCTAATATACTTTTTTTATCTATTATTATTGCACATCTCCTGTTTTCATATAAATAAAACCCAAAAAACAAGAAAAAGAGGGTTTGCTCATAAATTCCAAATAGGGATTCTCATACTTTTCGCACACTTTCCTCACAACTAAAACACTTTTTCTACACACACACACACACTCACAAATAAGAGATCCCCATTTGGATTTATGGGATAAACCCCACCCTCATTTTGTATGCGAACTACGTGGACTTTTATGCCTTTATAGGCTATGTAGGTGTCTTGGGGTAAAACCCGAGACTCGAGTCCTTTTTCCAACTTTTTCTCTCATTTTCGATTTTCTCTAAATCCTATCTCCCTATATTCTATATGCTTGCCCTTAGTAACGTATTGCTCCATATGCGTTATCGTTCCATTATAACGATCAACGTAGGGGTAATCGCTTAAATCTTACTTTTCTAATATTATTCTTATATCTTCCTACGGACGACTCGCTTTATCTTTTCCATGATACAGGTCGAAGATTCCTACCTCCATTCTATATATATACACATGCATACATATCACGGGGGGGGGGGGGGGGGGGGGAGCGAAAGGAAAATAGCAAATATCCATGAGAGACCGAAAGGGAGGAATGGGTGCCAAACACCTTCCCATTTTGTAACTACTCCTCTGAACCCTTCTCAAATCATTTTGGTTTCGCACGCACCAGTATGTCTTTGGATGCCATCCTTCCGGGTGGCTTCCCCTTTTTCTTTTGTCTGTTTTGAGAAAAATAGACTGGCGACTCTGAATCTTTCTACATTTTTACACCCCAAATGACGCCGGCCGAAGTGCTCCCGAGAGGGACGCGCGGGACCCGAAGGATCCTTTCCTCCATGCGCCCAGCCGTACGGCGAGGATCAAGGATGGACACAGTGGAGACTCCGCTGGGGATATGTGTTTTTGTTTGTGGGCTTAACTCTACTTACATGAATGTTATATTTGCTTATGTTTCCACCCATATCTGCATGCTCTCCTTTCTCATCTGTATCCCATGCTTATGCTTATGTTCACACACTTGTGGAAAATTCTTTATGTACACTCCACACCACGTGCACCTAGGATCACATGTATATCCCCATGTTGCACGCATCACCCATCCATACTTGGTGTACCTTTTGGGGTACTTATACTTTGCTCCCTGTTTGGCATAATCAAGAAATGCATTCTCATAATAAGATACTAATAAGAGAATCATGCATGATTTACATGACATCACCAAAGAGCATTGATATTGACCAAATTTTACCCAGTAACTGGAGGGTCACTTTGTGATGGGCACTGGTCCGACAGTTCGCAGTTAGCCTAAGAGATATGACTCTCACCTTCCATTGGCCAAGTACCTTCGACGTATATCGAACGATTCCCCCGCATTGTACCGCTTGACCAAAGTCATGACCGGAGGTATATCGCAGGGAATTCGTTCACGTACGTTGAGTATATTGAATTCGCACTCACACGTACCGTCCCCACGAGCTATATGGTGAGGCAATTCACGTACATTAAGGTATATCAAATGGATTGTCCACACGTACTGATTGTCCGCAAGAGCAAGATGTATATCGTGGAAGTCATGCCAAAGGGGGGAACCCATACCGATTCACCCAACTACTTACATACCCGCTTATAGGTGTCAGACCTAGGACATGCACTTTAGATTGTCGGTTTCAACCCGAAACTCTGCCGAAATTTCAGGCCGGCCTGCCGACCAATTTTTTCGCATTTTTTAAAATGGGACCCTGTCCGTGAGCCTGGTTACAAGTCCAAACCGTAGGTTTGCTTATATTAAGACCCTTACTTTTCCAGGCTCGAGTCCCGTCCAGCATTGCATATAGGAGAATTAAATACAAGTGAAAACATAATAATCATGTTGAGTTCCGTCTCCAAAAATATTTCTCCATTCTTTATCAAAAATCCAAAAACATTTCTCCCTTCTTTATCAAAAATCCAAAAACATTTTTCCCTTCTTTATAAAAAATCCAAAAACATTTTTCCATTCTTTATCGAAAATCAAAAAACAGTTCTTCCTTTTTTCTCAAAAATAAATCTCTTTCAACGCCTTCTCAGGTCGATCGCAAGCCCTTGGCCTGGCTCCCTATTGGCTTTGGTCTTCAATCAAATCACCCCAGAGTTTCATCCGTTCCTCTACTACTTCTTTCGAGTCTGAAATCCATCCATCCATCTTCCATGGAGAATATAGATCAAGCACCAGTCATACATCCGAATATGATGACAGTCCTAGCTCAACTCGTGTCCAAGATTGACAACCTCCAAACTGAGGTTCGAGAAATGGAACGAAACCAAGTTCCTATTCCTCAAGAGTTAGAGGAACTATTCCCTCGTGCTATGGGTCCACCCGAACCTATCTGGGTTCCGAAATAATATCAGCACACTTCACGTGCCCCTCCTTCCAATGGGCCGCCGCCTGCCCAGCTTTCAATGCCAAACATTGCCCAACCTATGTCTAACCTGCCTGTGGTCGTTGATCCACAGGAGGAAGAGTTGAATAAACTCAAATAGGATCTCAAGATGCTCACGAAGAAGTTTGACCAAGTCAGGATATCTGTGAATTACATGGACTACACCCACATAACTCCTTATCCTAAAGAGAGGTTACCCGAGAAGTTCAAGATGCCAAATATCTAGAAGTTCGGAGGGAGTGGACCCCCAATTGTTCATCTTCGCAGTTATCATCGTTCCATGACTCTACTAGGGGCTTTTGAAGAAGTGATGGCCTAATTGTTTCAGCAAACTTTGAAGGATAGTGCCCTCCGATGGTTTTTATCTCTTGAGGAATCCAGAATCCGTAGCTGGGAGGATGTAGGCCGATAATTCATGTCGCAGTACAAATACAACGAAGATTTAGAGTTGCTCAAATAGAATCTAGGATAATCAATCAGTAACTTCATAACCCGGTGGAGGGAGCGAGCAGCTACCATGACCAATCGACCATCTGAAGAAGAACATGTCAACATAGTAAAGAAAAACTTCTTGCCCCATGTCCGAGCGATGATGGGAGGACAATACTATCCCCACTTCCGAGCTCTCAGAGAGGCTGGAGTGGAAATCGAGGAAAGCCTCATTAAAACAGAGGTTGAACCAAAGAAGGTGTCCAGACAATTCACCCCTAGAAAGTATGATAAGCCTACCAGTGCTACCATTTCGACCATCAAAAACATCTCTCAACTAAGAACATCATGGGCACCAGAAAGCCGCTCTGCCCCCATCCGAAAGGAATACACTGATCTCTATGCTCCCCTCTCCAAAGTTTACCAATCCCTGTTAAGTCAAAACCACATCAAACCCTTGGATCCCCGTCCATTGCCAAATCCACTCCCAAGAAACATTAAGGACGATGCTCATTGCGCCTTCCACCAAAATGCCAGCCATAGCACCAACCAATGCTTTCACCTTCGGAACATAATCCAAGATCTCATTGATCAGGGTACCATCGCCCCAGCAGCCAATCCTAAGCCAAACACTACTCACAATCCACTTCTGAATCACACCAATGCCATCTTCTTAGAAGAAAACCCAGATTTTGATCCCTCAATTCAAATCATACCCATATACACCCCTAAACCTCTTCAAATTTTCCCATGTTTCCTCCTACACCCTACTAGCCTCGCTGATCAGGCACTGTCACTCCTTAACAGAGCATGCATCGCAGTCCATACCCGTTTTGAAAGTGGAAGTATGGAATTGTCATAGGTGTTAAACCAACTCCTAGAGTTCGGGCTAAAATTGTCCTCACAGATGATCATCGATTGCCAGAAGTTCAGCACACTGTTCTTAAAGGCACGGAAATGGGCCGATATTCAGACAAGTGGGTGGTACCAACCGACGAAGTCATTTTAGATGATGTTGTCCAGATTATGGTAGAATTATTCAGGCAAACCAACAACATTTGTAGTATCACCGAGTTACTTGACACTTGGAAGCTACAAGGGCGCTTTGTCCCTTCAATCACATATATCCCCACAGAATGGGAGGACCTGTATGAAGAAGACGTTGAAGTTGTGGAATGCATCGACTTTACATGGAAAGATAGAATTGTTGCCACCGGATGAGGGGAAGAATTCGAAGATTCGAGCGAAGAACAAGCTTCAGGAAGAACTGGACTAGTAGTCGACATATGTGGGATGATATCATTTAAAGAACTCCTCAGAGAAATAAATAGGGTGGCAACACAACCTGAGATTGACGAGGAAACGGGATTCATATTCTTTCCTTATTCCGTAAATCACATGACCAAATCAGGGAGACATACCAGGTTCCAAGCTCACTACTAGCAAATGACAAAGGTAAGGGCTTTGAAAACCTTCTTATGCAATAGATGACCATCGAGTAGAGCAAGATCCTCGATCAACTGAAGAAAACCCAAGCTAACATCACTCTATGGGGTTTTTCATGTCTTCTCAGGTGAACTGAAATTCTTTAATCATATTACTCATCGGACCCATAGTTCCTCCCTCTGCCACACCAGAAGAAGCGGTAAATCTGGTCGAATCCTTGACCTCTACCCGAATGATATCATTTTCTAAAGAAGAAATCCCCAGAATTGGGTCGAATCTCAATCATGCACTCAACATCTCCGTCGAAGTCATGGGGAAGTCCGTGCCACTCTCCCTTGTCGATAAAGGATCCGCCTTGAACGTTTGCCCTTTAAGAACTTTTATGTGTTTAGGCCTGAAAGAAAGAGACCTCGCTCCAACCACCATCGCTGTGCGTGCCTACGATAATACCCATCGTGAGGTGATGGGATCCATAAAAATTGCAATAGGGGTTGGCCATATAAACCCTGTCGTTGAATTCCAAGTCATAGACATCACAACTTGTTTCAACCTATTGCTCGGACGACCCTGGCTCCACAATATTAAGGGAGTGTCTTCCTCACTCCATCAGAAATTGAAGTTCTTCACCAACGGGCGAGTCATCACCATTTTGGGGACAACAAAAATGTCGAGGGGGCAAACACCAGCAATCTAATTATCAAGATACATCACGGGTCAAATGATATGCTCCTATCAGGATTCCGAGTTGAACCACTCCTACTCCCGATAGGGGATGGTTTCAAAGAAAGGGTTTGTCCAGAATATGACCCTCATGGCAATGTCAATGTGATTCATATGTTCAGAAACATGCACTTCATGCCCGGACTGGGGCTAGGGCAAAGGCAGCAAGGGATACTTGGGCCCATCAAACTGAAGAAAGCATTCCCTCCTTGTGTCTTGGGGTATCAACCATCAGAACAAGAGCTCAGAATGATCAACCAGTCTCGACCAAATAGAAGATTAGACTGCTTCCAAACTATCTCAGGAGACTCCTTAAATGGACGATTCATCAAAGAAGCACATGACTTCTCCTTTTGCGGTTTTCCATAACCATGGTATGACCACATAGACAAGAAGATGAGGCCGGGAATGGAGATCTTTTTCCAAGATAGCTACCTAGGGGCCGAAAGTTTCCCACACTAAGTACAACTGCTCATCAAAGATATCGAATAGACTAAGGAAAGCGATTCCGAATATTCCTTCAACTTAAAGATACTGGGGCTGGCACTCTGCATGGTTCATTCATGCACTACCTCAATGGACCCATCCCGTCTGATTAAAGTTGCTGATACTCCTCTCCTCAACTGGCATGCTGGGCCAGTTCTACCCCTTGAAATATCCCCTAACCCCAATGTTTACCCTATTTCTTCTTCTATTGCCTATCCTTTCTCAAATGTAATCGAGACCTCTTTTGATGAGGTTCTCAATGCTGTTTTTCCTATCAATGAAATAAATGAAGATTTTGAGTATCTTGTTGTGCCTTACATTAACTGCTTGAATTCTAATCAAACTTTTGATGATGATGATTTTGCAAATGAACAATTCTAAATTGATATAAATAAGGTTAATAATAAACAACATAAATGCGTTCAAGTTAATGAAGAAGAGACTGTTGTTATTAATCTCGGTTCTAGTAGCCAACTGCGCGAGATTAGGATAGGGGACACCCTTGACGAGCATGAGCATGCATAACTCGAAGAATTGCTGAAGGAGTTCGTAGATGTCTTCGCATGGTCCTATGATGATATGCGCGGCATTGGTCCTGAAATAGCTCATCACGAGATCCCCACTCTCCTAGATTACAAGCCAGTTAAACAAAAATTGAAAAAACTCCGCATCGAATGGTCACTGAAGGTCAAAGAAGAAGTGGTCAAACAGTTGAACGTGGGTTTCATTCGGGTGATTGAATATCCCACATGGCTAGCCAACATTATACCTGTGACGAAATCAGGAGGGAAGGTTCGAATGTGTGTAGATTATCGAGATTTAAACAAAGCTTCTCCAAAGGATGATTATCCACTACCCAATATCGAGATTATCATGGACAACACAACCAGTCATGCTCTCAAGTCATTTGTTGAAGGGTTTTTCAGATACAACCAAATCAAGATGCACCCAGACCACCAAGAAAAAAACTGTATTCATCACCCATGGGGAACCTTTTTCTACACCGTTATGCCATTCGGTCTCAAGAATGCTGGGGCTACCTACCAAAGGGCTACCACAACCATCCTGCATGATCTGATCCACAAGGAGGTCAAGGTTTATGTGGATGATATGATTATTATGTCAAAAACTAGAGAATGTTATGTTCCCGCTCTCTGGAAGTTCTTCGAACGACTGCGACGATATCAGATGCGACTTAATCCACAGAAGTGTGTCTTCGGCGTTATAAAGGGAAAATTCTTGGGATTCATGGTCAGCGAAAAGGGTACATAAGCAGATCCTGTAAAGCTAAAGGCCATACTTGAGATGCCACCACCCCGAACAGAGAAAGAAGTCCGAGGTTTTCTTGGGAAATTACAATATATCAGCCGGTCCATCAGCCAGCTAACCTCCATCTGTGAATCAATCTTCAAGATCCTTCGAAAAGATTCAAACAAGGCCTGGAATGAGGCTTGTCAAGAAACTTTTGAACAAATCAAAAAATATTTTACCCAACCTCTAGTGCTCATACCCTCACATCCCGGTCTTCCTTTTCTCCTATACCTAACCATAACCGACACTACCGGGCCTTTGCTAGCCCAATACCTTGAAGACTCCCATAAAAAAAGAGCCATCTATTATGCCAGTCGCAAATTTGCCGGGTACGAGGTTAACTACATGCTTTAGAAAAGGCATGTGTCACACTTGTCTGGGTCACCCAAAAGTTGCGACACTACATGCTCACCTTGCCCATCAAACTTGTATCCCGAATGAATCCTATCAAATACCTACTTGAGAAACCCGCCTTATCCAGTCGAATGGCCCGATGGTTGATGCTCCTAACCGAGTTCGATATCGTGTACATCACACAGAAATCCATTAAAGGAAGAGCCATCTCTATCTACTTCGTCGATTATCCCATAGACGAAGCAGATGTCCAGATCTCTGAATTCCCAGAAGAAAATATCCTCTGCACCACTCAAGACCGCCGTCAATGGAAAATGTTCTTTGATGGAGCTTCCAACAAAAAGGGATATGGCATTGGGATACTTCTGATCGCCCCCGATGACTCCCACACTCCCATCGCCATTAAATTGGATTTCCCTTGCACCAACAACATGACGGAATACGAGGCATGCACAGTGGGCCTCAAGGTCACTCTCAAGAAAGGTATTCAATACCTTGATGTCTACGGGGATTCTTCCCTCATCATCGGTCAAGTGCTCAGAAAGTGGAAAGTCAAGGATAGTAGCTCCAACCCTTTCATGCCCAATTAGAAGAGTTAGCCTCCCGATTTTGAGATATCACCTTCCATTACCTACCATGAGCGAAGAATAACTTAGCTGATGCTCTCGCCACCTTGGCCTCCATGGTCGACATGCTCGAAGGAATAACAATGACCCCCTTCCTAGTTCTAAAGCAAGATAAACCGACCCATTGCTACCATGTTGAGCTTATCTCCACCAAAGATCCCGAACCATGGATTGTTGGTACTATGATATCTGGTGCCTCCTCAAACATGGTAGGTATCCCGAGGGTTCCAATAAGAAGGATCGAATGACCCTCCGAAGACTATCCGCCTAGTACATCATCTGTCATAAAGCTCTACTCAAGTGAAATTTCGATGGAACTCATATACACTGTATCGCAGGGGCTGAAATTGAGAAAATAATGCAGAAAATCCACAGCGGGGAATGAAGACCCCACATGAATGGTCACATGCTCACTAAGAAGATCATCCGACATGGATACTACTGGACCACCATGATCTAGGATTGCACCGTCTATGTCCGGAGGTGCCTCAAATGCCAACAATTCTCCAATCTTCAACACTTACCTCAGCGAGAATTATACAACATGACCTCTCCCTAGCCGTTCTTTACCTGGGGTATCGACATCATAGGGAAGGTTACACCAAAGGCTTCAAATGGACATGAGTTCATCCTGGTTGCCATCGATTACTTCACCAAATGGGTCGAGGCTGAGTCATACGCAGTATTGAATGCCAAGAAAGTGGCCAAATTCCTCAAGAAAAATATCATATGCTGATATGTGGTCCGCACGAGATGGTATCAGATAACGGGTTGCATTTTGAAGTAGAAGTCACAGAAGTAGTCAACGAGTACGGGATTCAGAGACACAAATCTTCTCCCTACCGACGTCAAACCAATGGTGCAGTTGAAGCCGCCAATAAAAACCTCAAAGCCATCATCAACAAGATGACCGAAAGTTGTAGGGATTGGGTCGACCGGATCCCGTATGACCTCTGGGCTATCGAACCTCAATCTGAACCTCTACTGGGGCTACCCCTTAATCCCTGGTCTATGGCATGGAAGCAGTCCTATATGTGGAGCTAGAAATACCCTCGCTACGCGTCATGCTCGAAAGCAAGGTTAGTGAAGAAGACTGGTGCCAAAGCCGTCTTGATGAGCTAGCCCTCCTAGATGATAGATGATTAAAAGCTCTTTACCACATACATGGGTACAATCGCCAAATAGCGCAATCATTCAACAAAAAAGTCAAAGACCGCGGTGTCCGAGAGGGGGATTTAGCCCTCAAAGAGATAGTACAACCCATCCGGGACCCCAGAGGGAAATTCAAGCCCAATTGGAGAGACCCCTACATTGTGAGGAAAATCTTATCCGACGGTGCTGCCATACAAAATGACCTAGATGTGGTGGAGATGGCTCGTCAAGTCAATTTGGACCATCTCAAGAAATTCTACCCCTAGTCTGAAATCTCGGCACACTACGGCTCTTCTCATCCCCCTTTTATTCTAAAAAAAAACCCAGAGGTACGTAGGCAGCTCATACACCTCACATGAGTGAGACCCCTTTCTTTTTCACAAAATACTATTCTTTTCTTATCTCCGAGAACGACGGTTCATTCTATAATTATTTGAGCAAAAGGATTATGTATGCCTTAGCGATCAGTATAGATAATTCAAAATACAAAAACTCATCGAAAGGCACAGTTGGATGATCAGAAACTTGTTTATTTCATTAATAAGAAATTACAGTACGAATTACATAAGAAAATGAACGGATAACCCCCTTCCCCCTACTACTATAAAAAGCCAAATAAAATCCCCACACGCATTCCCTATTACATAAATAAACTCTCCAAGAGTCCTACCCACAGCTACCAGAGGAGCCTGTACCCTCATCATCTACATCCTGAGGTCCCCACGTTTCCCCTGCCTGAATAGAGTGCCGTAAACATTCCATGGATCGATGAGCCTTAACCATCTTCGAAAATACCATAACACCCCCTTCCATGGTGTTAGATAAAAAAAACCATCTTTGTCCAATCTCTAATGCCAATATCTTGTTGACTACTTTCCTCCACAACCACTTCATATAATCTTTGGGGACATGCCAAACCTTCCCGACAGACTGAGAGGGACGGACGACGGACGCCGATGTTTCCACAGAGACCCAAGCAACAGATGTAGGCGCTCAGTCAAATCTTCTACCGGAAAGAATTTTGAGGTCTGAGGGGGAACGACCTGTGCCCAGCCGAATTGGCGCAAAAGCCGCTAAGGGAAATAAAAAGAGGTCTGCCTGAGACCATTCAGTCGCACATTTGAATACTCTCCTAGCTCCAGAACGGGCTGCAACTGTCCCCACTAAGGCACTAACCAATACAGACCACAAGCCCCATGCTTCACAAGCCAATTCTCCAAGTTCTCAACATACAGGCCAACGCGGATGAAGTAGCGCGAAAAGAAGTTGGGTACGGTCGACAAGGGATATTCCGGAGGAGTCAACAAGCGAAATCTTTCAGACAACCACATGAACAACATCACAGGGCTACCCCTCAAAAAGTCAGAACGACCTTCTCTCCAGGCATCCAGGCCATTCAGAGTCTCCGCCAATAGCACCACCGCAGGATTGCGATGGTATGACATCCATGAAGTAATGGCTGCAAGTTGTGGGTCCACTTGCACCTCCCCAGTCACCAACAACAATTTTGAAACCAGGCCCAGAACAATGTCTCCAACATAGCCAGCATAACCTACTTACTACAAATGCACGGACTGTAGCACCACCGGGAGGGAGATCATTCCTCCAGTAACCAATGATCTAGCCACCGAAGGCGAATGTGAAGAAGCATGGCCAATAAATCCCTAGGAGAACGGGAAAATTCGAGCAAATTCGCAGCAACACTGGGATTTACACCCAGTATGGCAGAAAATTCCTCGTAGGTGCCAACCCAAAGCGGAATACATGGTTTTCGGGATACCAGAATTGTACCGCCGCCATCAGCATATTCCACTCAATAGGTCGATTGCGCCACAAGGAGACTCGACGCATGTTGAAAGCATTGTAGTCGACATTATAAGAGCACACAGCTTCCAAGGCTTCGAGGTAGTTGGCAAACTCAATGCTACCAGGGAGAGCCATCTTGAAAGGATAAGAGATGGTGGGCAAGTAGGTAAGAATTCAAAGGTGTGATGAAAACACTCCACCCTTACCCCTTTTTATACCTGAAAGTCCTCACAAGGGACATAATCCCTGCAGAAATCGGAGGGAATCCTACCCCATAAGGTACCAAAGGATGAAGAGGGTACCATTCAAAACTTTGAATTGATGGGACTGGACTGAACTGCCGATAGGCAGGTCAGTGTGCTTGCCGATCGGCACCCCCCCCCCATTTTTAGAAATTTCCTTTTTTTTTTCTCTTTTGTCAAATAAGAAATCTCAATAAAAATAAATTGATATTCTCAACATAATTTCAAAATACCTTTAATTCCCCTTTTTAATCAAAAACCTTCCTTCAAAAAAATCCAAAAATATTCCTTTTTACGGTCTAAGTAGCAAAGTAAAAAGCGCATGTGCATGCATTCATTCAACATTAAATAAAAGATAATAAAAAAACTCCATTGCATTGCATATATTTGTTTTCTGTGTTACATCATTTTGCAGGAAATAGAAAGAAAAAGAAAAAACAAAGGGACTCAACCCGAACCCACATTCTCTCTCTCTCTCTCTCAAGAGCTTCCACCCCTACGGCGAGATGATGCACCACCACTACCCGAACCAGAGTCCCCTCCAGACGAGGCAGACGACACCAAGAAAGAAGGAACATAAATTGCATCCCGAATATGGGCAGTCGCCGAAGATATTCGGTCTCTAATGTCCCTGAGCCAAGTGGTCGACACCCGGATTTGCTGAAAGAAAAGGTGAAATCAGTATCAAAGAAGAAATGGCCAAAACAGAAAAGAAAGAAAGAGAGGAACAGAAAGGTATGCCGCAGGTCGAAGGACCTACTCTGTCAAACCCAACTCCTCCAGATCCATTGCATGAGGACAGTGCAACATATAAACCATCCCTCCATCAGCTTGCTGAATGTTGTATGAAGGGGTATGCAGCCGTACAAAAAGGACCTCATAGGTCTCCGCCGCCGCAGATGCCGACAGACCACCACCGCTCTGGGAAGACCCCACCTCCCAACTCGAACCCATCGGAGGGAAGGGAAGTGCATCATATATGTTGCGTTCCATCAAACAACTCGTCAAAAAATCTATGTAGTCATACGGCGCAGTCGTATCGGTGTATAGCAAGTAGGACTCGCCGATCATCGCCGCGATCCTCTCATCCTCCAACATCAGTCGCTCCTACCTCATAGATGTAGGAGGCTACGTGGGTGGAACCACCACCTCCTCCTCAGCAATCTGATGAACCACCCTTTCCCCGAGGTACCAGGAATGGCTGAACTCATGCACCAGCAAATGCCTCATCCGCGCGTTCACCACGGTCGCCCCCACATCCTGAATGGTTGTCCCCCAGTGATAGAAACTCACCTAAAAATCTACAAGCGGGCATAAATCAATAAAAGATCAGAAGGAGCAAAAAGCAAGACTGAAATGGAATGAGTCTTACCCTACCACTGGTCAGGTCATTCAAGACCTGACGCACCGCCTCCAGGGAGAGAGATCCTTTCGACTGCCGGTTGGCCTGACGCCATCGATACAATTGAAAGAAATTCCCAGCAGTGTCATCCTTCAAAGAAATAAGTGGGGTATTTCACCCAATCACCTCATAGAACCACGTCTGAATTCACAAGCAAAAAGAGACGCATAAGGAAATGCGAATGCATGAAAGGAAAATGCGAGTACATGAAGAGAAAATGCGAATGCATGAAAAGAAATGCACAAACTGAAGAATACCTCAAGAAGGTACGTGGCCCCAGTGAAAGTCTACCGGCAGAATCGGATGAATGCATCCAAAGAAAAGTAAAGGGTATCCAGGGTCAGACTCCCCCAATCATAGAAAGGGATGTTCGAAAACATCCTCAGTACGGAAGAAACCACAAATGAACGACGTCGTCGCTCGACGCCACAATGAAACCTCCCAAACCAGCAGAATGAATAATCGAGCCATCTGCCTCACTTACAGACCATCCTCCACATCAATCACCCTGCTCAGCAGAACATCCTTCAGCAGGGAAAGTCGGATTGAATCCCCAGAAACTATCCCCCCTATATCAAGAAGTGCCGGACGCACTACCTCCGGTCTCACCCATAAAGAGCGATCCACCTCTATATGCTCTCCATCACAATCCAGCCCCAGCAGCTACTGCATGTCTATGGGAGTCAAGTCATCTACCCGAAGCCAAAATGAAAGGTGTGGGTAGTGTCCCACCACCTCTCTCCCAAAGCGCACAAGACCACTATCGAACGAGGCATCTCATCCAGCGCCGATGCCAACCGCCCAAAACCCGCTGATGAGACCACCTAGTGCACCACAGGTGGGAGATGCTCCCAGAAATCCTTGATCCCCATTGTCCCACGTGCACGCATGTTCTTCAAAGAAATATCAGACTGGAAAAAAGAAAAGTCTCATCAAAAGTCAAGAAAGAAAAATCACCAGAAAGAGAAGAATGCCAAAGGTCGGGTTACTTACATAACCGTCAGGGATCACTCTCAAAGAGCGATGATGCGATGGATCCCGCAACAAGGTTCGCTCATCCGCAACAGTCTTGAACGCATCAAAGGATTTCTCACTCCCCAAAGAAAGAGGCGCCCTAGCCCTCCACTCCACTTTTGCCCAATCATCAACAGTCAACCACTCCCGGTGGACTGCAGTTCTCACAAAAGTGGCCATTTCTTGAAGATCGAAATTATAGAACAATTTGTGAAAGAATCGTAGAGAGAGAGAGAAAGAAAAATAAGCTGTGAAAAAATGTGGGGATTCGTCCCCTTTATATAGGATGCCAAGTGATAATGCGATCGGCATCTCCCCCTACTATACCGATTGGCACTGACCCCTTGCCTTCCCGAGGTAGCCCAAAAGTCCATGCCACTGCCGAATGGCACCCTTCATAATATGCCGACCAACACCCCGCTTAAATTTCGTACAGAAATTCCCAGAAAATACTAGAAAACCTCAAAAAATCCCCGAAAAATTCCAAAAAATCCCAGGAAAGATTTAAAGCCTTTTTACCAAGAAAACTTCACGTTCCCTCTAGAGGAACCCCTCTTCCCTAGAGGAATCCTCAAAACTTATGTGAAAACTCCTCCCGACAAAGCTCCGGAAGATCCCTAAGGATCACCTGATCACTTCTCTAGCAGAATTCTCTTACATCACCTAGAATAGGTTATTCCCCCTGCGAGATATCCTAAAAGCTTTTCCAACTATCAGCTCCCCAGCTCAGATCAAAATCATAAAGCTCTTTCTCCAGTAGAATCAAAATCCAATCTTTATCCACTCTTGGGTCAGAATTGGCCCCGGTCTTGAATCATCACTTGAGTTAGGTCAGAATTGACCTCGGTCCTCGGTCGTCACCACTCTTGGGTGAGAATTGGCCCCGGTCTTGGATCATCACATGAGTTAGGTCAGAATTGACCTCGATCCTCGGTAGTCACCACTCTTGGGTTAGAATTGGACCCGATCTTGGATCGTCACCTTAGTTAGGTCAGAATTGACCTCGGTCCTTAGTCGTCACCACTTTTGGGTCAGAATTGGCCCCGGTCTTGGATTGTCACCTGAGTTAGGTCAGAATTGACCTTGGTCCTTGGTCGTCACCACTCTTGGGTCAGAATTGGCCCCGGTCTTGGATCGTCACCTGAGTTAGGTCAGAATTGACCTTGGTCCTCAGGCGTCACAACCCTTAGGTCAGAATTGGCCCCGATCTTAGATCGTCACTTGAGTTAGGTCAGAATTGACCTCGGTCCTCGGTCATCACTCATCTTGGGTCAGAATTGGCCCTGGTCTTGGATCGTCACCTGAGTTAGGTCAGAATTGAGTTCGGTCCTCAATCGTCACCACTCTTAGGTCAGAATTGGCCCCGGTCTTGGATCGTCATCTGAGTTAGGTCAGAATTGACCTCGGTCCTCGATCATCACAACTCTTGGGTCAGAATTGGCCTCGATCTTGGATCGTCACCTGAGTTAGGTCAGAATTGACCTCGGTCCTCGATCGTCACCACTCTTAGGTCAGAATTGTCCTCAGTTATTAAATCTTCACCCTAAGCCCGCAGAATTGGCTTTAACCCACATAATCGGTCACCCTTATCACTTAAGCCCGCAGATTTGGCTTTGACCCGCAGAATTGGTCACCCTCCCCAACACTACTTCAGGTCCTCAGAATCGACCTAAACCTCTGATCGTCATTCATCCCCAGCACACTCCTTATGTTCAAAGAATCGGCCTCCATCATACTCCCTCAAAAGCATCATGTGGTGTTTATTCGACGGTCATCATTTGTTCCAAACTCACCTGTCGAGGGGCTCTGTAGACACCCCATTCTGTTACCCCCAAAGTCTCCTTAGGTTCCTAGTACCTCCCTTCATCACCGTAAACCCAGGTCATGTCCCGAGTATTGACATGGAGGCCATCGGGCACTCCCCGGCTCAGTTTGACCCAAAAGTCAAACTCTTTGCCTCGACTGATACTGAATGAATCTTCTAAGGGAAATGAATACCCTTTCCAATGATCCACTCCTTGCGCGATTCTGACTTACCATGCGCACGAACGATCTGTTTGCATCCAAAACTTGACCTAGAGGCCACCGGGCGCTCCTGGCTTGACCGAGACTAAATGAATTTTCAAAGGGCACTGAATACCCTTTCCAACGGTCCTTCCCGTGCGTGATTACGACTTACCATATGGACGAACGATCCGTTCGACTCCGAGAGGTCACCGAATGCTTCTCGAGCCCAGTTGACCAAAGTCAACCCCCCAAATCGGGTCAAGCTCTTTGGAATGTCAAATTACATCTCCTAACCTTTCCACCAGTCGGCCCCGTGAGCAATTCGGACATACCATGCGGACGAACGATCCGTTTTCGTCCGAGCGGTTCCCCGTCTAATGGACCGACAAATGCTTCCGAGCCATATTTGACCCAAAGTTAACTCCCAAACCCGGGAGTGGTCCAAAGGACTTTCAAAGGTCCTTAAATTACCTTTATAATTGTATGCCCCGTGCGCGATTCTGACCAACAGTTTGCTCTCGGCGGCCGATTTTCCAAAAAAGCCTGAAGCGCACTACTAAATGGCAAGTTCCAGACCCTGCATATCGGCACGTTCCGATAGGCAGGAACAGATATATGCCGATCGGCACTTACCTGGGCCTATAAAAAGAGGCCTTCACCTCATTTGCAAGGGGAGCCTAGATCTGATAAAAACCTCTCTCAACGAATCCCAGAAACCTCTCTCGAAGGCAACGTGATTTCAACATCCAAATCCCCTTTTTACTTCCACTTTTCATCATCCTTTTCATCAAACTTGGTGAATTAGCCACTCTCCATCACCATCCAAGTGCAAGGGCTGCTCTCCAACATTCAAAATCGAAAGCTCCAGATCTTCAAGAAGGTCCAACTTTCTCTACTTTCTCTTAAATTCTCTTAAACTCTCAATAACTTGTTTTCTTACTTAGCGCTTTTATTATCTCATCGCACACATCCTAATATACTTTTTTTATCTATTATTATTGTACATCTCCTATTTTCATATAAATAAAACCCAGAAAACAAGAAAAAGAGGGTTTGCTCATAAATTCCAAATAGGGATTCTCATACTTTTCGCACACTTTCCTCACAACTAAAACACTTTTTCTACACACACACACACTCACAAATAAGATATCCCCGTTTGGATTTATGGGATAAACCCCACCCTCATTTTGTATGCGAACTACGTAGACTTTTATGCCTTTATAGGCTATGTAGGCGTCTCGGGGTAAAACCCGAGACTCGAGTCCTTTTTCCCACTTTTTCTCTCATTTTCTATCTTCTCTAAATCCCATCTTCCTATATTCTATATACTCGCCCTTAGTAACGTATTACTCCATATGCGTTATCGTTCCATTATAACGATCAACATAGGGGTTATCGCTTAAATCTTACTTTACTAATATTATTCTTATATCTTCCTACGGACGACTCGCTTTATCTTTTCCATGATACAAGTTGAGGATTCCTACCTCCATTCTATATATATACACATGCACACATATCACCGGGGGGAGGGGGGAACAAAAGGAAAATAACAAATATCCATGAGAGATCGAAAGGGAGGAATGGGTGCCTAACACCTTCCCATTTCGTAACTAAGCCTCCGAACCCTTCTGGAATCATTTTGGTTTTTCACGCACCAATATGTCTTTGGATGCCATCCTTCGGGATGGCTTCCCCTTTTTCTTTTGTCTGTTTTAAGTAAAATAGACTGGCGACGCTGAATCTCTCTACATTTTTACACCACAAATGACACCTACTAAAGCGCTCCCGAGAGGGACGCGCGGGACCCGAAGGATCCTTTCCTCCACACGCTCGTCCGAACGGCGAGGATCGGGGATGGCCACACCTATGTAAACCTACTTAATAATGAATAAAGTGATGTTATTCCACCTTATCTTTCATTGATGTCTTTATATGTACTTCTTGTTCATTCATACCGAAAAGCAGGGTCTGACAAGGTATCAAGTAGATACTCATCATCGGTATCAACGACATCCTTAGCTTTAACAGTCGAGACCCCACTAGGAAACCTATTAACAAATTCATGGCTAAAACGATGAATCTTGGATCCTCAGTGTCCAAGGAATTTAGAGACTTATTACGATTGCCAGACTCAGAAACTCCCTAATTATCCATAAGAGACGAGGGAACTTCTCCGGTCTCCTCAAAAGAGTCTGCCCTGTTAGACTTCACAGAAGCAAAAAATGTTGTATCCCTGAGAAGATGACACTTTTTAGGACCTGATGATGCTAAGATCTAGCACCACCGGATAAGTGATAGTAAGCTCAAACAGTAGCAGCCATGGCAGCCATAGAGATGTAGAAGTGTATAAGTATGTAGAAGGGGATGAGTATAAGAGGTGATAAGACAATGATGTATAGTGGTTCAGCCAATTTGGCCTACATCCACTGTGAGTGTGTGATCCACTAAGTATGGGCACTAATGGCCTTGGATACAATGCACATAACCCTCTTTCTCTCTACTGTGTGTACAAGAAGAGTTTTAGCTAGGGCTACAGTTAATTGATCGATCCCCTGTAGGGTTGTAGGTGACAAATATATATAGGTCTTGGGGGGTGTAGTGTACCCCCCAAGTATTCATGGTGCATGTGAATGATGATCTAGCCAATCCCCTATTGACACCTGTAGATGCCAAATGATGACATAATATTCCCTCACGTGAGGGTGTGATTTGGTTATAACTGTCTTCCACGTGCCATGTGAGCCTCACGCGCACTATTCCACGCGTCTACCAAACCACACGCTGTCATGATGTCACCCTCGGCCTATGAGCCGAGGCCGAGGGCAAAGTTTCTTCCAGTAGTGAGCCTGGCCCAATTCTGGCCTCGTACTGTCGTACCCTCGGAGGGTCGTCTGGAGAGTGGTGAAGGGTCGGCCCCTCGTAGGGTCGTCTGGATCCTGGTGATGGGTCGTCCCCTCTGAGGGGTCGTATGGAGCCTGTTGGAGGGGTCGGCCCCTCGTAGGGTCGTCCGTTTGGAGGTTATCATCAGCCAGGCCGAGGATATAAACGGGTATATCAATCACCCCCCAGCCCTTAGCCATAGGTTCTGTTGAGATGGCTGAGGGATAGTGTTTTAAATGAGATGCATGTATGATCAGTTAGGTGAGTGACACCTGGGCATATACTCATTGCTGTTCCAGTTTCCAAAGCATGGCGGCTGCACACTGCGCTTGGGGCCTTGCACCCTAATGATGCCTTCCTCGTGGGCTGTGTCTTGCCTTGGTCAATGGTCCCACTCATTGCTAAGGTATTTAAGAAATTTTCAAACTCTCTCTCCTTCTTCTTCTTCTTCTTCGTGCCCAAGCCTTCTCTCTCTAAAATTTTATCAGTTTATCGCCATTTTCTGCAACCTTCAACCCTTCAAGCCTAGCAACGTTCTTGCTCTCTTTATCAGGTAATCTCTTTCATCCAGCACTCTCTTTTGCCTTCATTTCTATTTACTTTCTAGGGTTGTGGGGTTGCATTTTCTTTGGGTTATCCCATAGCTTTTTCCGGTGTCTTCTCCGGCAACTGTTTCTTGGATGTTCTTGAGTGTTCTTGAGTGAAAATCATCAATTCCGTTTTTAATCCAAAAGTCTAATTCGATCAACTAACAACTTGTTAGTAGTTAAGTTCCTCAAATTCCTCCAAGTGTAGGGTCTTCCCTTTTAATGCTTAGGAAGCTTTACAGTTTAGCGTCTGAATTCCCATCCTTGAGAGAAAATCTTTTTGCAGAGATCAGAGGAGTAGAGGAAGAGGAAGAGAGGAGACGAGGGGACGACCCTAATTGGGTACGACCCATCTTTCCCATTCCTCTTTCCACCATAAAACCGTTTGAACCGTCTGAGTCCTGTGGGTCGTCCCATCGTCCAGTCGAGTGTCATTCAAGCGAGATGGACGAGAGAGCTTCCTTGCCAGCTGGCGCTGGACCTTCCGGTAGGCGCGAGACATCTGACCTAAGCCTAGGCCGAGAGGCCGAGGGTATGTTCCCCTCTGAGGCAGTCCCTGTAACAACACTTTCTCCCCATGCCTTCCAAGTGGCTTTCCCCCAGGGCCCTCCGACAGATGACGGGGATGAGGACGAGGACGATGATACAGATGACGAAGTTAATACCTCTCATGCCTTATCCTTTATCTCCTCTGTTAGGGATCGTGACCTCCTGATATGGAGGCATGCCTATGGAGTGCCCCCCAGTGTGACTATGAGGGTTCCCTCTGAGGATGAGAGGGTTTTTGATTGTGGCGAGGGAGAGGTTGTAGTTTATAAACAGATGTTCAAAGTTGGAGTCAGATTCCCTTTGCATACTACCATCGTAGATGTCCTATCTTCCCTGGGTGTTGCTCCCTCTCAGCTTCCTCCCAACTCTTGGAGGACGATCCTGGGCTATATTTCCTTGTGGAAGAGTGCCTTCACCGACGAGACCTCGGCTGACCTATTTTTGGGTTGTTATAACATCACCTCCTCGTCCAAACAGCCTGGTTATTACCACCTGGGGGCAAGGAGGTCTGAGAAGAAACTCCTCCATGTGGCACAAACTTCCAACAATGATTGGTAAAAGAGGTTTTTCTTTATCTCTGGGGAGTGGGAGCCTGTCGCCGATGGTCCGAGGGTTCCCAGGAAATGGTCTAACCCCTCCATGAAGGCCAGATCAGACCCTGGACTTAGCCTGGAGGAGAAGGACATTGTTGATTACCTGAGAGGACGAGGGAGAGAGGGTGAACTTCCCAAATTTTAAGACTTGATGACCCCTCGGTTCCTCAAAGGAGCTGGTCTGAGGGTCGGCCCTCTGACAGAACTATGTGAGTTATACTGAACATTTTCCATTCTTTACCTATTTTTGAAGTGTTTTCTCTTTAGATCTGCATTTTTCTAACGTGTCGTCCTTTTATCAGATCATCCTGCAGGTACGTCAGACTATCTTTGGGAAATGACTGCTCCCAGCTTATTATCTGGACTGGCCAAGAAGAAAGGGAAGGAGCCTCAGCAGGCTCCAAGGAAGACAAGGGCCGTCGGGTCGACGGTGGTGGAGCCGACCACCGATAACAATAAAAGAAAGGATCCTGAGGCCCCAGTTAACCCTTGGCCTGATTCTCGGACGAGGGCCAGGGTCGAAGCCTCTGAGGGGACGGCCTCTTCATCCAGCATGGGGGCCTTCTGGTCTCAAAACCTGGCACATCTGAGGGCCGAGCCCTCGTCACTCATTGCAAACTTGAGGGCAGCCAATGCCTCAATGTTCTCTGCACCCTCGGCTGCTGACTATGAATTCTTATCAAAGATGCCCCCTGCCAAAGTGTATGACTACGGTCTTCATGCCCTTGCACAGGTATTGGTTCTGACCCACATCTTTAATTTCATTCTCACTAACTATTCCCTCGACCCCTCTTGACATCTGTTTGTTTTTCGTGCAGTTGTTTGTGCCTTCACCTCAGCCACCAAGTGGATGGCTGAGAACCAACAGAAGTTTCATGAAGCTGAGAGGGCCATTCAGCATGAGGCTGACTTGTAGACAGAGCTTGAGACTGCGAGGGATGAACTGGAGAGTGCTAGGACTGAGCATTCCCGGGTCCTAGATGAGCTGACGAGGCAGAATGATGCAGACCAGCAGGCCAAGGACTTGCTGATAAAGGAGAAGGATGAGGCTTTACTCAATATGGAAGTCAAGCACAAGACTGATCTCGCAAAATCTGTCAGAAAAGCCGAGGCCAATACTGTTGAGGCTTACAAGGTTTCTGACGAGTTTCAGGGCTTTGGACTTGAATATCTGGAGAGGGGGATCAGGACGGCCTGTCGATGGGTCATCCTCAGATTTAGCGACGTCGTCTCCTCGGTCCGCCCTTCAATTGAGGCAGTCGGATTGGACGACCC
Source organism: Sambucus nigra (assembly GCA_949130495.1). Classification (NCBI taxonomy): domain Eukaryota; kingdom Viridiplantae; phylum Streptophyta; class Magnoliopsida; order Dipsacales; family Adoxaceae; genus Sambucus; species Sambucus nigra. The sequence goes on along the minus strand of OX422215.1, from coordinate 313,310,557 downwards.
TCTGATCGCTGAGGCTCTGTCCCAAGTAGAATCCCAAGTGCAGGTTGAGGGGGTCGGAACGTCTGAGGATTGGCCAGTCATGGTTGTTGAAGAGATCCCCTTGGTGGATGTTGAGGATCTTCCCTCTGACATTGTCCCTTAGGGTGGCTGCCTGTAGCCCATACCCTCACAATGTATCTATTATTTTTGTACTCTTTTTTGTAAAACACTTGGATATCTTGTATCTCACTTTCATTAATATCATATCGTCTCCTTTACTGTCTTCTATATCAGCTTATTGCATGATTTGCTGTTTTTTGTTAGCCACTAACCTTTCCCTCGTCCTTTTTTGAGGACAGTGGTGGGGTCGTCCCCTCCACTGGCCCTCATTAAAGACGAGGGATTAAATTACCCAACATGATTTTAACAAAGTCTACCCTCTTCTTTCTTGAGGACAGTGGTGGGGTCGTCCCCTCCACTGGCCCTCATTATAGCCGAGGGATTAACATACCAAATTAATGGTTTTAACAATGTCTATCCTCGTCTTTCTTGAGGACAGTGGTGGGGTCGTCCCCTCCACTGACGCTCATTATAGCCGAGGGATTAACTTACCAAATTAATGGTTTTTAACAATGTCTATCCTCGTCTTTCTTGAGGACAGTGGTGGGGTCGTCCCCTCCACTGGCCCTCATTATAGCCGAGGGATTAACTTACCAAATTAATGGTTTTTAACAATGTCTACCCTCGTCTTCCTTGACGACAGTGGTGGGGTCGTCCCCTCCGCTGGCCCTCATTATAGCCGAGGGTTCAACTTACCAAATTAATGGTTTTTAACATAGTCTACCCTCATCTTTCTTGAGGACAGTGGTGGGGTCGTCCCCTCCACTGGCCCTCATTATAGCCGAGGGTTCAACTTACCAAATTAATGGTTTTTAACAGTCTACCCTCGTCTTTCTTGAGGACAGTGGTGGGGTCGTCCCCTCCGATGGCCCTCATTATAGCCGAGGGTTCAACTTACCAAATTAATGGTTTTTAACATAGTCTACCCTCGTCTTTCTTGAGGACAGTGGTGGGGTCGTCCCCTCCACTGGCCCTCATTATAGCCGAGGGTTCAACATACCAAATTAATGGTTTTTAACAATGTATACCCTCGCCTTTCTTGAGGATAGTGGTGGGGTCGTCCCCTCCACTGGTCCTCATTATAGCCGAGGGTGGTTCTCTGTAGATGTTTCAATGCGTACTAGAACTGACAACCACAGGATGAGGGAAACACTGATATTTCTCATTAATTTTCCAAAGTGTTCTATTGGAGCAACTCTCATTACAATTATGGTCTATCAAGACCTTACAGCACTACTGATAGTATTTCTTCAAATGATCTGCATTCCAGGGGTTGGAAAAAGGTTCCCCTTCTAGGTTTTCTAGTCTATAGGTCCCAGGGACAACTTCATCGATGACCCTATATGGGCCACGCCAATTAGGATGGAGCTTGTTAGGATTTTGCCAAGTCTTCTTGAGGACCAAGTCCCCCACTGCGATAGGCCTCTGTTTCACCCTCTAATTGTATAATCTTGCGGTCCTCTGCTGGTAGGCGGCCTGCCGTATCTCAGCGTCTTCCCTTCTTTCCTCAATTAGGTCCAAGTTGAGTCTCCTCTCCTTCGCATTTTTCTGGGGGTCATACACCTGGACTCTATGCGTAGGGAACTCAATCTCGGTGGGGATGACGGCTTCTGATCCATAATCTAGCATGAATGGGGTCTCTCCGGTAGAGGTCCTCACTGTCGTCCTGTATGCCCATAGCACGACATATAACTCCTCGACCCATCTTCCTTTTGCCTCCTCAAGCCTCTTCTTGATTCCATCTAGGATTGTCCTTTTTGTGACTTCTGTTTGCCCATTGGCCTGAGGTCGGCCAAGGGTGGAGAAAAATTGTTTGATACTCACCCTTTCACAGTACTTCTGTAGAGAGGCATTCTTGAAATGAGTCCCGTTATCAGAGATGAGGGTGTTGGGGAGACCATATTTGCATATAATATTTTTCCAGATGAACTGGAAGGTCTTTTGCTCTGTAATCGTGACCAGCGGTTCGGCCTCCATCCACTTTGAGAAGTAGTCAATCGCTACAATGAGGAACCGATAGTTGTTGACAGCTCTCGGTAAGGGTCCTACCAGGTCAATCCCCCACACTGCAAATGGCCACGGAGATGTAATGGAGGTAAGAGGCTGATGGGGTTGATGAGGGATGGTAGAAAATCTTTGGCATTTATCACACTTTTTTACATATGCTGCGGCGTCTTTCCCCAAGGTCGCCCACCAGTAGCCTTGGGTGATCACCCTCTTCGCTAGGGATCTACCCCCAATGTGGCTTGAGCACGACCCTTCATGCACATCTTGCAAAATGGAAGGGACTTCTGAGGGATGCACACACCTAAGTAGGGGGAGCAAAAACCCCTTTTTGTACAAGGTGTCTCTGATGACAGTGAATTTTGCAGCCCTGTACCTCAGCTTTTTCCTTTCTTGCCTTGCTTCTGGCATCTCACCCCCTTTAATGTATCTAATCAGGGGGTCCATCCACGAAGATTCTTGAGAAACATTTAGGCAATTGCTAAGTGTTCCCTCAGAGTCCTCAATAGTTGGCAGAAGAAAAATTTCTACTGGGACCGTCCTCCTGATGTCTGTTCTTGTTGCCGAGGCCAACCTAGCAAGGGCATCAGCACGGCCATTGTCGAGCCTAGGTATCCTCCTTAATTTCACTTCTCTGAAGCCCTTCAGTAATGACCTCACCTTCTCAAGGTACCTAGCCATCCTCTCGTCCTTAGCCTCGTAGGCTCCTAGTATCTGATTCACTACTAGCCTCGAATCACTATGGACCAAAATCTGGCCGACATTAAGAGACTTGTCTAAGGAGAGGCCTGCTACTAAGGCCTCATATTCAGCCTCGTTGTTGGAAGCTTTGAAGTTGAACCTCAGGGCGTACTCGACGTCTGTGCCATCGGGTGCTGATAGTATCAGTCCAGCTCCACTTTCGCTGTCACAGGAGGACCCGTCAACGAAGAGGCCCCACAGAGTCTTTCCCTCTGAAAAATTTCCCTCAGAGAGGGACCCCTGTCTAAAGATGTATCTTCCCTCTTCGTTTTCAGTAGCTTTCCTTCTAGTGGTGCTTGTCTCATCCCTATCTGCGGGTGTGTCAGCGGGTCTGTCTTCTGTATCCGTCTTCCCGAGGGTCTCACCTTTGGCCTCATCATCTTCCCAAGTGAACTCAGCCACGAAGTCTTCCAATGCCTGCCCCTTAATGGCCGTCCTAGGCTGATACACAATGTCAAACTCCCCCAGCTCTATAGTCCAGGCCATCAACCTACCTAATTTTTCTGGCTTGTGTAGGACCTGCCTAAGAGGAGAGTCGGTGAGGATGACCATTATATGGGACTGGAAGTACGGCTTCATCTTCCTCGAGGCATGGATCAAGGCGTAGGCCAACTTCTCCATCCTCGGGTATCTTTGCTCTGCCCCCTGGAGTGCCTTGCTGTTAAAATACACAGGCTTCTGTATCCCGTCTTCGTCTCTCACAATGGCTGCACTGATGGCCGACTCTGAGACGGCGAGGTACACATAAAGTCGTTCACCCTGCACGGGTCGTGATAGTAACAAGGGAGACCCTAAGTACGACTTTAGGTCCCTGAAAGCCTCATCACACTCTTCACTCCATTCGAAGGCCTTCCTAAGGGTCTTGAAGAATGGCAAGCACTTGTCTGTGGCCCTAGACACGAACCTGTTCAAGGAAGCAACTCTCCCTGTGAGCCTCTGAACATCTTTAATGGACTTGGGGGTCTTCATTTCAACAAGGGCCTTTATCTTTTCAGGATTGGCCTCGATGCCTCTTTGATTGACAATGAACCCCAAGAACTTCCCTGCTCCAACCCCGAAGACACACTTGGCCGGATTAAGCTTCATCTTGTATTTGTCCATCGTATTAAAGGTCCTCTCCAGGTTTGCCACATGATCCTCTGCCTTCAGACTCTTAGTCAGCATGTCGTCTACGTAGACCTCCATAGACTTCCCAATTTGGTCTTCAAACATTTTGTTTACGAGGCGCTGGTACGTTGCCCCCGCATTTTTTAAGCCAAAGGGCATGACCCTGTAACAGTATGTCCCCTTATCTGTGATGAAGGCGATCCTCTCCGAGTCTTTAGGGTTCATGAAGATCCGGTTGTACCCTGAATAGGCATCCATAAAACTCATGAGCTCATGGCCTGCGGTAGCGTCTACCATCTGTTCAATGCAGGGGAGAGGGAAGCTGTCTTTGGGACAGTGCTTGTTGAGGTCTGTGAAGTCCACGCACATTCTCCACTTGTCGTTGGCTTTTGGGACAATGACTGCATTGGACAACCATTCAAGGTAGATGACCTCTCTGATAAATTCGGCGTCTTCTAATTTTTTGACCTCGTCCCTGATGACCTCATATTTGTCCCTGGAGTAAATTCTCCTCTTCTGCTTCACCGGCTTCACTCCCTCTACCACATTGAGCTTGTGGTACATGATTTCAGGGTCAATCCCTGGCATATCTACATGACTCCAGGCGAAGACGCTTCGCCTTCTCCTCAACAGTTTAATGAGGTCTTCCTTGATGTTGGGCTTCAGAGACTTGCCAACTTGGACGGTTTTTTCCGTGTCATCCTCATCAAGGATGATGGATTCTACCTCTTCCGCAGCCTCTCCTTTCTTTAGCTTCGTTTCATCTCTGGGGTCTAGGGTATCAATATTATAAGTGGTTGTAACCCTCTTGTGTGCCTCCCTTTCTTCAGCGGAGTTGTAGTAACATTCTCTCACTGTCGTCTGGTCTCCCTGAACTTCCCCCACCCCGTAAGGGGTAGGAAATTTGATCATCTGATGGACCGTAGACGGCACAGCTTCAAACCCCTTGAGGGCCACACGCCCCAGTATGATGTTGTAGGCCGAAAACACCTGCTCATCCATCACAAAAAAACTAACCTTCTTGGTGAGCCATCTCGGCCACTCGTCCCCCATCCTCACATCGGCCTCATATACCCCAAGGGGATGAACCTTTTCCCCACTGAACCCAATCAATGGATGATGGTAAGGGACGAGTCTAGCACGACTGAGACCCAAGGCTTTGAAGCATGGCCAAAACATGACATCTGCAGAACTACCCCCATCTACCAAGATCCTCGGCACCTCGCATCCGTGCACCCTGGTAGTGATGACGAGAGGGTCATCATGTGGGGCTAAGAGGCCTTTGAAGTCCATTCTTGAAAATCCCACTATCAGTGTGTCCATATCAACCTTCTTCCTCTTTTCTGACTTGACCTCCAGGGAGGTTGCGTGTACCGCCTTCACCACTGCCTTGCCCTCAGCCACATGGGCCTTCCTGTCGGCGACCTCAGACCCTCCTCCTGCAAGGCCCCCGGAGATCATTCCCACTCCGAGCGAGATCATATTAAGCCTCTTGACAGGGCTGTGGTCGTCTCTCGGCGGGAGGTCAGGGTCGTCCTCATCATCAGAAGGGTCGTCCCCTCTTTTTTGAGGACCTTCTCTACATGCATCGCCTCGCTTCTTTCTGGGGTCGTCCCCTCGGCCCCTCTTAAAGGCACCTTTGTCGATGTACTTTCTGAGCTTCCCTTCCTTCAGCATCTTCTCAATCTCGTCTTTCAGAGCAAAGCATTTGTCCGTTACGTGGCCGTGGTCTTGGTGAAATTCACACCACAAGTTCTTATTCCTCTTGCCGGGGGCTCCCCTCAGCTTCTCAGGCCACTTTAGGGACCGGTCACTCTAAATCTCATTGAGAATCTGTTCACAGTTGACCGTCAGAGGGGTGTACCCAGCGAACTTGTCATCCGTGGACCTCTTCTTCCCCTCTTTGCTATTCTTAGGGTATTTACTCCCACTAGCACCTCCTCTTTCGTCTTCATATTTTGTAGCCATCGCCTCTTCCGCGTTCATCACCTTTACTGCTGTTGACAACAGTTCAGCCATCGTCCTCGGAGGGTCTTCAGCAAGATTCCATAACATCTTCCCCTTTTGGAGTCCTCCAATCAGGGCTGTCATAGCTATGCTCTCCTCATAGTCTTCCACCTCCAGCTTCTCCTTATTGAATCTGGCTATATAGTCCCTCAGACTCTCACTCTTCCCCTGCTTAACATAAAGCAGGTGGGTGGTCTTCTTCTGTGGCCTCACCCCAAAGCAGAAGTTATGGATGAACAGGTCTGCCAACTGCTTGAAGTTTTCAATGGAATTTTTTGGGAGAGACGTGTACCAGACATGCGCAGCCCCTGTCAAGGTACCATAGAAGGCACGACACCTCATCTCATCTGAGATAGAGTATATGTTTGCTGCTGACTGATACATCTCCACATGGTGGACGGGGTTGGTGCTCCCGTCATACCTTGGGGTGACCACGGGTGGCTTGAATTTTAACGGCGTGGGGAAGTTGACTATCTTTGCCACAATGGGTGAGCCTATGGTGTACCCCCTCTGAAGAGGGTCTCGACTCTTCAGTATATCACCGATCTTATCCTCTAACCGCTGGATTGAGTCATACCAGGGCCTCACAGGGTCGGCCTGGCCGATGTTATCCCCTGCTGCCTCTCCGAGGTGGACGGAGGGTTCTGCTGCAGCAGGCCTGTGTCGGCTGTTCACTTCCCTTTGGCCGTCATCTCATCCTCGGGGTCGGCCATCTGCTGCATCCCTCCTGGATCTCGCAGCACTTGTTGGCCTGGACAACTGTTCCCGCAGGTCATTTACTGGGCCTAGCCTCTCAAAGGCTGACCCCCTGCTCAAGCGATCAAAAGCAGAGCCTCTTGGGCGATCATGAGGGTTTGGTCTCTCGCACTTTCCCCTACTGTCCTAGAGGGGTCGCACAGTATTGTTGGAGACCTCGTAAGGTTCCCAGCACTCTATAGGAGCCTCCTCTCCCTCCAGATCTCCATACCTATCCTCAGGGAAAGGGTTTTCTTGCCTCCCCAGGCGTAGACGCCGGGGGTCAGCAACATCCCTACGCCGCTGAGGGGGTGGCAGGTCTTTGCGTGGTGCCTGGGGTGGTCCCCTGGCCTCATGCTGCCCTGGAGCTGCTGCCGGAGTAATCATCTCAGGTGAAACCCCTGGTGCTCTTAGTATGTTCTGGCTTAGAGCTGTGAACTGCTCTTGCATCATCCGCTGGCTTGCTGCCAGAGACTTTAGGGCTGCCGCCACATCAGCCATCTCAGACTGAGGCGGCGGCTGACTGGAACTGGGTCTTCCCCCCTCATCCGGCGGGGGAAGTGGTGGTGGTGGCATCCCAGGTGCCATGTGCTTGAGCTATGAAAAGTTGAACTGAAGAAAATACTGGTGAACTTGGGAACCTTAGTGGGTCTCTTTAAATGGTGAAATACCTCCTCTCAGGGGGAGTGTTGGTTCACCATCAGAGTGCCCAGTGAGGTCAATCTGTACAAAGGAAGAGATGTATTCTCGTTCCCACAGATGGCGCCAAACTGATGATGCTAAGATTTAGCACCACCGGATAAGTGATAGTAAGCTCAAACAGTAGCAGCCATGGCAGCCATAGAGATGTAGAAGTGTATAAGTATGTAGAAGGGGATGAGTATAAGAGGTGATAAGACAATGATGTATAGTGGTTCAGCCAATTTGGCCTACATCCACTGTGAGTGTGTGATCCACTAAGTATGGGCACTAATGGCCTTGGATACAATGCATATAACCCTCTTTCTCTCTACTGTGTGTACAAGCAGAGTTTTAGCTAGGGCTACAGTTAATTGATCGATCCCCTGTAGGGTTGTAGGTGACAAATATATATAGGTCTTGGGGGGTGTAGTGTACCCCCCAAGTATGCATGGTGCATGTGAATGATGATCTAGCCAATCCCCTGTTGACACCTGTAGATGCCAAATGATGACATAATATTCCCTCACATGAGGGTGTGATTTGGTTATAACGGTCTTCCACGTGCCATGTGAGCCTCACGCGCACTGTTCCACGCATCTCCCAAACCACGCGCTGTCATGATGTCACCCTCGGCCTATGAGCCGAGGCCGAGGGCAAAGTTTCTTCCAGTAGTGAGCCTGGCCCAATTCTGGCCTCGTACTATCGTACCCTCGGAGGGTCGTCTGGAGAGTGGTGAAGGGTCGGCCCCTCGTAGGGTCGTCTGGAACCTGGTGAAGGGTCGGCCTCTCGTAGGGTCGTCTGGAGCCTGGTGATGGGTCGTCCCCTCTGAGGGGTCGTATGGATCCTATTGGAGGGGTCGGCCCCTCGTAGGGTCGTCCGTTTGGAGGTTATCATCAGCCAGGCCGAGGATATAAATGGGTATATCAGGACCCATGGGATAATTTTCCAAACACTGTTCCATTGTTGATCTCAATAATAATGGGCTCAGGCAACTTAATGGGATCAGACATATTAGAGTATGATAGGATAAAAGGGGAAAAATACAACAAAAGGGGATGGGTTGATTGGAAGTGTTGTTTTAGCCTCAGCCTTGTATTTTGTCATGGCCTCAGCCTCAGCCTTATGTATCTCTCTATAAATACACCCCTTAAGATGTGAGTATTAGTCATCTAACTCCTAGATTCTTCTGTACATCCAAACATGAATGAAGTTCGACTTGATCTGATTATTGGATCAAAAGAGGAAACTTAACCCTCTTTGAATAATTTTGGCTTAAGAACAACTAAAGGTGAGCTTGTCGGAGAATATGACTCACAGCTCACCCAAAAAATCATACCGATGATGGGAAAAGTAACCCAAACCTAAAAGCTACGTGAGTACACCCTCATCCACCTCAAACACTCAATAGAACCACTAAAATCAACCTAAAATAACCTTGACAACTCGCAAAAAAATGCAAGATACTGTCGGATAATGAAAAACTTTAAAATGAAGAAATCAATGGTGGAACACAGAAAAAGAAGTAAGAAAATTGATTACCTAAGAAAGACGAGCACTTAAGGTGAGAAAGGAGACATAAATGGACACCGAAGAACCCTGGTTCGAAGACAGAGATATCGTGGTTTAGAGGTTGCAAAAGTGGTAAAGTTTTGGGTTGAAGAAAGATAAAATGGTTTATTTTTAGGGTATTTAAGTGAGATAATGATTATGCACATTCCTCATGAAGGAATCATTAGGGTACAAAATCCTACGGAGGTCCGTAGCCGTCATAACTCTCCCAACATTCCTACATATGTGACTTGTAAAATTTGTCACCTCAAGTACACCTAGATGACATCCACGCCTGTAACATTAAAAGGATACACCAACCTCATCTTAGATGGTTCAGATTCTAGTTACACACTTCAACACTTGGGGGGTCTCTTCATCACATGGTGTCAGCTAAATATACCCCCCAACCTTACACTAATGTTAAAGACTAAGATCTAGGTGTGATTGATATACATAGGTTTGGTCTCTTCTTAAACTACACTCAAACCGAATAAATAGACCCAATTTAGTACCTATAAAATTTACCTGTCCAATAGGTCAAAAAAATATAGTCCCACCTCTAGTAGTCTCGGCCTTAGATACCTCATCCTCAATATTTATGCTCATATAATGGAGCCTATTCTCTGGTCCAAACTGTCTATCGTGTATCATCTCTTCGGTGTGTCAACCTCGTAGCATAGTGACAGGTCTAGACCATATCGATCAGCTTAAGATAGTCTTCCCATCCTCATAGTTGCCTGCTTTAAGCCCATCTTCTTCAGTATCGACTCATCTTGGACCCATAGAGCCGACATTAGCATTTCATATGGCACACATGACTTATGCATCATCAACCCACATGGACCATACTGTTATAAAAAATCCTCCACCCACGTGAGGGAATATTTCATCATCATGGCATACCTATGCTAAGGACAGGTGTCTACCTCATATTGGTTGACTCACCTCGTGCACACATGTTACATGCTTAGAGGTTCATTGTGCACGCCCAAGACATTTAAACTTTCTTTTTCTTCATTTATAAGGATCGAGTAATTAGTAACCCTGGCTAAACTCTGTCAAATTGTAACCAAAAGAAAGCTTGAGAGACTATATTCATGGCCATTAGAGCTTTATAACAATCCATACACTACAAAACTTCCACAATGGAGTAGTTCTATTAGATGAACCACTTTATATTCTCGTGTCTTCTCCAATATCCCATCTCCTTCTTGTTATTTACATTCTTATATTCATATATTACTCTGTTGTTAATTAAGCTAGATATTGAGTTGCTTACAAATTTAAGTGGTGATTCACAACAACATCAAGATACTTTAAAGTTCCTTATTTCTTAGTGTTGTACATCAAACCTTTGAAAGAAAATGTGACTTGTAAGGTAAAGTAGTGCCTCACCAACGTGTGTGTTGATTCTAACTCCTCAAGATCTTCTGACTGCATGGGATACATGGAGGCTGCAGAGGGTAGTCATAAATTAAGGAAGACATGTCCTCCACTAATAATCAAACGCCTATAGAAAGGATTGTCGTGACGACCACTAAGGCTGCAGAGTCCATAAACACTGAGGCTGGGCATTCTAATCGTGACATAGAGCTTATGAGAGTAACTGTAGACCTTAAACATCCTTGCATTATGAATGAGGAATAGTTGGACCATCTTGTTGAGGATTGTGAATTTTTAGAAGGGACTATCTGTACCCTTCCCTTCTTGGACCAAAGATTATTCTCCATAGTTCTAAACAACTGGGTGTACTCCCTCTTAGATGCCTTTATTTAAGGAATGGGACTTCCAGTCCCAGTGTTAGTTAAAAAGATTTTAAAATTGATGAATCTGTCCCCATCCCAAGTTGATCCCAATGGCTGGAGGGATATATTTGATTCTTTAATCATCTGGAAGAATAAGTTTGAAAAAGATATCACCGTTGGTATTATTATATGGGCCTGCAGAGTCGGAACAAGTACTTGATGAGAGGTCATCCTTTTGGTACAAAAAACTAAAAAGGAAAATAATTCTACATTTCTAAAACGAGTTGGGAAATTCACCCTGATAAATATGATGGGGGATAAGGATCACAAACTGTGGCGGTCTTGGGGTTGTACCCTTAGAGAAGACAACTTTTAACATTCCCACCATTATTAAATTTTAATATTGCAACATTCTTTAAGATCACCATGCCTTGACTAACTTGTTGTAGATTTGATTTTAACTTCCCTATAATTTGTGCAAGTTTGACTACTTTGGAATGACAGATGAAAAGAATTAAGACTACGGTCTCAATTTGTGATACGAAAAATACTTCCCTCCAGTAGTGACTCTGAGATATTTGTTCTCACTTGTCTACTACACATCTCACACACCGCCAATGAGAAATGATGCAATAGGTATTTTATTTGACCTTAACATTGAAATGTTTCACACCTTTATTTTGTAACTAATGCTTTACTATACAGGTAAGACTACGAAGGGTGAGCTTATCATGGAAATTTATCGTAACTTTCTCCTCTCAGAGCTAGATGAGGTGGACGACAATGTCCAGGTTCTGAATAGCACACCGCAGAGGGACAAAGGAAAAAAGAGAAAGAGGTCAGCGAATAAAGGTGTTGTCCTAAATATTTTTTCTACTAATGTTGTATAAGTGGAGGTTTCTACCGCAAACCCTCAAATTATTGTGATGTCTGATGATGTTGTGAACAATCTTATTGCAGAAGGTTTAGCTTCCCTGTTGAGGGGAAAATCATGGAACAGTTGATTCCTTCCATATTTTAATATCAACATCCCCTCTGCAGACTAATGTTACTATTAACAGTAATGTGCCCACTTTCCAGAGCAGGGCAGAAAGGGTTGGAGGTTCCCATCTATGGCCTCGCTTGAAGCAACTAGATCCTAACTATTATTGGACACCACTGATGAGGAAGGTCATAGACCTTAAAGACCTTAAATGTATTATTAAACAAGTCTCGAAGGATCTAGAGGAATACACACTTCACTGCCTCTTTAGGGTAAGATGCTGCATTATTCTTTTGATAGGACATAGATTGCTTTTATTTATATCCCCACATTTTTATTTTTTTTCTCTAGGATATTGAGACAATAGTCAGCCAAAGGCCCAAAATATATAGGGCTCTACATGCTTTATAGGGTTGTAAATAACTCCCACCAGTCCTAGATGGAAAATGATAAGGCCTTCTCTTTTAAGGCTTGGAAGAAGTCTGTGTACGTGACTTTTCAGGCTTAGAGAGGCCAAAAAAAAGTTGATGCCACTAAAAAGACAAAGAAGTAGGTAGAGCTTGATTTTAACTAGGTTGTAGATGCACTAAAGATATCATACACCAAGTACTTGAAGGCTTTATGATAGGCAGCGGCTAGTGAAGACAAACTTGCGCAACTTGATTCGAAAACCCATGGGATGGTCAAAGACAATGATGAGGAGATGAAGAAGATGGATGACAAACACATTGTTACATTGCAGAAGATGGGGGAAGACCATGCCACTACCTTGAACAAGGTTTTTGAGTATGTTGTGTCCAACTTCAAGACTTTACGGGATTTCTTCCTCCTTTAGAATAAGGCATACATCCATGGTTATAAAGTGATGAGGCAGAGGGTCATACAAAATTATCGTCATGTTAGGGACAACATATATGTATGGAGGTTCATTGATATTGAGGAACTCAGGGCCACGAATGAGATTCCTAAGAAGCAAAAGGGAGGAGGCTACAGTAGCTGAGACTGAGGAAACTGATATTGAGACGGCTGCGGAGGGCGACTATAATGATGATGACGAGGATGCAAACTCCTAGTCTTTCACATTGTAACTCCCCTATTTTAAACCATGTAATTGTAAACTTATTTTCAATTTAATTTATCGCTGTAATTAATATTTTACTTTTGTAATCTCTTATAATCATGTTGTATATTTTCGTAGTCTTCTATATTTTGTAGCATGTCTTAAAACTTGTATGCTAGTTTGTAGACTTAATAGTTATATCTATTTAACTGTTTAACTTTAGTCCACGAAAGCAGTGATAGAGTAGCTTATTAGGACGCTTGTTGCGGACTTGATATGTATGATTTTCCTCTTTCAGCTTATATGAACTTAGGTAGAACTTTCACAGATACATCCAAGGAAGTTAACGTAGATGATGTTGACTCTAGGTCGACATGCCCAAGGTTTTAGATTATTCTGCTAGACAACAATTGTCAATCTAGTGTTAGCATTTTAAACCCTTTGACCTCCTGGGGTAATATTAAAACCACTCCCAACTATATTGAGGGTATTATAAGCCACCCGAGGCTTTTTTGAATTATAACCCACTCAAGGTTGTCTTAGGGTATTCTAATCCACCCAAGGCCTTCTTAAATTATAAGCCACTCTATGGTGTATTCGGGTATTATAAGCCACCCAAGGATGTCTTTGTGTATTATAAGGAACCCCAGGCTTTCTTGAATTATAATCCACTTAAGGTCGTCTTAGGGTTTTAAAATCCACCGAAGGCTTTCTTGAATTATAATCCACTCAAGGTTGTCTTGGGTATTACAACCACTAAAGTATTTCCTGAATTTTAAGCCACTCAAGGATGATTTGAGGAATTATAATCCACCCAAGGCTATATCAGACTTATTGGGGCATTTTTGTCGCTCATACGCCTGTCTTGACCTAAGATGGTTGCTAGATTTCTCTTTGAACCTGTTTGAACAAGAATTTTTGAAAAAAACTAAAATAAAATGATAATTATTTGTTGATAATATATATATATATATATATATATATATATGATCTCATGGAATACAAAATCAATATATAAACTTGCATTTTTTGTAATAGTCACAATGAAACATAACATAAATTTCTCAAGGCATAAAGACTCGGGTGTGTCTATAATTAGCTTAAGGGTGCAACCTCTTTGAACCGTTGAATCATTCCTTATCTAATGAGCCTTTCAACCTCATTCTTTAGAAGTAAGAACTTCTCAATTTTGTGGTCACGATCTTGTGAAAGTCACACCACTTACTCATGTCCCTCTTATGACCTGGAGTTTTCCACTTTTCTGTCAATTTGAGGAGGTTTTTCCTTTCATTCTATTAAATGTACCCCATGTTATTGTTGACAGGGGTGAACTCCTAATATGTCTTTTCTGTGTAGTCCTCATGTCTCCTCTTCTTTTCTATTGAAACTACCATAGCCTTATATTTATGTGCCACAAACACCAAGTTAAGATATGGATTATTAGCCTTCCACATGATGGAAAAGATTACGGACTCGATCATTAAATGTTTTTGGCCAAGGAGTTTAATTTGACCTTAGAGGGAGGCTTGATCATCATACAGATAATTGATGCATCTTATGAAGTGGGATACATCTTCAGTTTGTTGGGGATCCGATCCTGAGCTTCCTTCCATGAATCTTCTAAATTGTTAGTTCTTTTGGAAAATGTTCTATGAGATGAACTAAACTGGGTGAGATATCCAAGAATCATGCAAGAATAATCAATGAGTGAGAATATATTAGCAAAGGAATACAACCACTAAATTGAGGTTGCGGCTTGTTAGGAGGGTGGAGGCCACAATCTTTGTGATTTATGGAAGTATTTAAACAACAAATGATATGATCAAACGTAATTTTTCTCCCGGGATTGTTCTATCTGGTGAGAAATTTTTCGGGTAGACTGCCTCAAATTAAAGAATGATTGAAAAGTTAGTAGAAGCATCTTTAACGTATCTTTAGGATTTTTCTGATCCTTGAGGTGATAACTTAGACAAATTTTTCCCGTAGAGTCATCGAATTTTAATGACGTGACCTAGCCTTACACAATTTAATAAGACTCACAAGCCTTAAAACATGTTACTAGGGTTTTTAAGAGTTTTGTGGCATTTCAGTCTAGGATAAATAATTTTTAATTAGAAATGTAAATATGCTAAAAATAGGAAAATTGTCTAAGCTGAGACTAGAGGGTGTCACCTGCAGCACGAAGACATACCAGGATATATTGAGTAGGGGATAGGCAGGTCCTACCCAAAATTTGCCCCAAATGTGATTTTTGCACCCCCAAGAATTGGACTAAAAAGTCTTTGGAGGGTCGATCTAGGGTAAAAAAAGTATTTATGTGCAAAGTAAAATAAGTTTAGTAGTTAATTCCTAATATATAGGTCATAACATGGTAGAAAATACTTAAAGCACAGAGAAAGTTGATTATGTGCACATCCATAATAATTAGTCCTTGCGTGGCTTTGGACTGCCATATTTTTCAGTGAGACATGGATGTTAAAAGATGCCTGGGGAAATCGGGCGTGTCCAAAAAACCATAAAATAGGTTTTGAAGGTGGAAAAGATCTAGAAAGATGAATATACCCATATAGGGTTTTTATGTAAATATGTGTCTAACTATCGAAGTTTGACCCATAGGATGTAGATCTAGAGACCCCATAGAAGAAATATGGCATAATGGACCTGATTTACATGGAAATTGGTAAAACACCTCATTCCCATAGATGGTGCAAAGATTTTGATATCGAAAACTAGATCTAAAAGAATGATCATGTGACACCCCGCCTAATAAAATACCCGCTGATCACTCATGTACCAAATTAAAATAGGAGTCGCACATGATTCATTCTTAGCAGCACTGTCGAAAACCAAATTAATTACTAATAACCTATTAGGCTGGCGTTAAAATTTTATTTAACTAATCTTTTTAATCAAACCATTTAAGTAAAACATCCACACAGTTTATATAAATCAAACTGAAAAGAAATAAAATAACCGAACACTCGGTTTAACATAATACAATCAAGTCGAATGCCGCACTAAGAGGCAGAAAAGACTAAATTAATGCAATTGGGCTTTCGACCCGAATGTTTATACAATGCCTCATATATAGAGTATAAGGATATAAGCATCGACAGTAAACCTGCATGCATCCACAACTGCAGCAGCACACACCTGACTCGAAGGAATCATCATCCAGGCGTCCCTGTGTTTGGACACCTATAAATATATACATATATGGCAAAAGAGGAAAAAATATAGAAATGGGTCAGAACCCGATTTGTGAAAATATTTTACAAGTGCATAAATGGTTTATTTATGAAAAATATGTTTTATCTCATATTTAAATTGGTATCGCAATCCTATGAGATACCCCTTACCCTGACTAACTAATTCGTCACCCCCTAACTCTGAAACTCCTAAGTAAACTGAGTATTAAGGGCTAAACTTCTTTCCAGTCGCAACATTATGCCCTGTTCGTGCGTGGGGTGTCTCGCGAAGCAAAATCCAAACAAGGAACCCCCCTGATACGCTACTACTTGGCAGCGTCGATCATCGAGATCCATTAGACCCTCACTACACAACGTATATATATACCTACTCATATAATTATTTACATTATCATACCCACTTTAATATACATATCACAATCTACATCCGGATAGAATCTCCCGGGATGAGATTTAATATTTATCCATTTTATCTCTTTACTCTAACAGAGATATATAATATCTTGTTCACATACGCAAGTAACGTACTATACACACAAGTAGTATAACCATCCCATCAAGCTATAAATCGAGGATGCAATATCATAGTGCCGATCCAAAATACGGGTTTACTCACTGCACCACAGTACCAAGCCAGACCTACTCAATGGTCATGGTAAAATATACACAATGGTAGAGGCGGTCATGTTCCCCCTACAAGTGGAATACACACATCTCACTCGAACGCGGGATGGGATGACCTGGGGATATACTCTCCCCGCTCCTCAATCTAGGGGATTCACCCACATCGTGCAACCTACCTGGATCGCACTAGAGAAAAAATATAAAATCTGGCTGTTCCAACCCTACGCCAAAGGAAAGCCCGTGGAAATCAGACTCTAAAATACACATACCACACACACACACACACACACACACACACACACACACACACACACACATATATATATATATATATATATATATATATATATATATATATATATATATATATATATAGTCGTATCATATATTATATATATTGGATTCACATCGTATATATCTATATATATTTATCATTCCTCGAATGTATATCTGTCAATAATTGCCAATCTCATAATAATATTTGTGTATCCTCCTTCTTAAATACTAATCCCATAGGAATTCACTTACACAAATACACCTAGCACAAAAATCACGTTTATGGATTTACACACATCTAATCCCAAAAATAGTAATTCCTAGTAATCGCGTCCTAGGATTTACTCGGATGTATTCAGCTCTCATACATTCGGATGACGTAAATACCTATGCCCAACGGCAAAAGAACTCTCTCTCAAATATTGTCCTCCCCGAACATTTACTATGTCCGTTCCTCCAATTATGCCCTACGCAAATCCAAGGTTTTATTTTTCATCTAAAGGTTTACTCACCCTTAAAACCAATATTTAGGAGTCCCGATATCATAACTAGGATCCCCCACAAAACCATCAATCATAATTTACATCCCCATACTTTTAAGGGAAGAAAACTAACAATTTTGGACACGACGAATCGATTCGACCCCCAATCCGAATCGATTCGAAAAGTGTTATGCAAACAGGTACTCAAGGGCGAATCGATTCGTCCCAAGGCAACCTTACAGATACCCTTAGGTGAATCGATTCGGCCTAGAACCAAATCGATTCGGCCTGTTCGAGGGGCACTGTTCGGGAGATTTTTTAATCTCCAAAATACCCAAATATTAACCCAAAATCCATTTGAATGGTTTCCAATCTCAACTAACAACCCTATACACCTCCTAACACTGATTTATAACTAACACATCCATTAATTTCTGGCATTAAACCATTTCTCTTAGGTTTGAACCTTAAAACCATAAAAAACCTAGTTTTGACATTTCTTCCATTTCAATTCAATTTTATACTCCATTAACATGGTTTTAACACTAGAAATCATTTAGAGTTTACAACACATCAATTTGTAAACTCTTAATTAAGTTTTCCTAAATTTACTTTAAGGGTTCTAACCCAAATTTTATAATTTACCAATTATGATATGAAATATACACACTAATTTAAATAAAGCAAGTAAACACTTGGCTCAAGGACAAAATCTGACGACCTCGAGTCGAATCCCGCGGAGTTTGGCCAAAATATTCCATTTCTCTCCCTTTCTTCCTCTCCTCTTTCTTTGTTATCTCTTTTTCTTTCTATCTCCCACTCTCTCTCTCTTATATAGGAGAGAAATAAGGGTTTATTCCATTAAACCCCAAAACTACTCGTTTACTCAATTACGAGTCCCTACTGGTCCGAAAATTCTCGAAACTCAATTTCTACCCCCGGATACTCTATTCTGACTATCTTGTCTATTCTGAGACCCACCGCGCAATCAGAATCTCCATCCGAGGCACTTGACCGTAAATCAGTAATTTAACCCAAAATAACTTAATGCGGGACTTCCCATTAAAATATTATCCTCTGTCACTTTACCCAGCTGTGACATATAATTAAAATACTCCATCTCCTTTACTTTATCCCAAAAGTAAATATGACCCCCATCGAGAATCATCTAATCCTTGAAAACTCCAAAAATTACTATTCACATTAAATTCTTAAATTCCCAAATTACACCTACTTATGAATTTTAATTATCCCCAAAAGTGAGGGGTGTTACAGATTCGTGCCATTAAAGGTATACTCAACAGTAAAAAATATAGAAAATAGAATAAAAAAGCGATAGAGATATATAACATAAGATATAGAGTGGTTCCGCTAACAAAGTGAGCCCATGTCCCCTTTAGTGCCTTATTCTAATTATTTACATGTAGTAATATAAGATTTGGTTCCCTTAAGAGGCTTATAAGAGAAAGGAAAGGCTAAACACATGAACATAAAAGTTTTTGGGTGAGGGGGATGCAGCCTTACAATATAGGCAAAGGAGAGGCTGCGAACATGAGTATCTCAGGTGACCGGAGATGGGGATTTGAGTATATTCTCCAGTATAGTGAGGGAGAGAGAGATTAGTTAGAAGAGCTTCGCTGTCAGAAGTTCCCATTAATGAGGAGGTGAGTGCCTCTATTTATAGGAATTAGTAGAAGTGTCACGTGAATGGTGCACATGATATATGGATAAGTACTATGATTATGAGGTATATAAATTCTTATTGAGCTTTGTGTATTTATTGTTACCCTAGCTTGTAGGGGTTGCTTTATGTCATGATTATAGTTACATGGAAATTTGATTGCTTGACTTTGTTTTCATCTACTTTGTTGACTTTTAGATGCGATACCATCATATTAGTACTGAGCTGTTGAGTATAACTGTGTTGTACACTTATATCGACTCTTGAAGGTAGGCTTTGTTATGAAATTTTAGGTCAGGTTTTCTTTCGATAATTTTTCTTAGACTTAGGAAAGGAGCTGACACATTCATTTAAATGTGGATGTGAGTATATTATATGGGAGTAGGGTTGCGTATAGGTGTCACTATTAATCTGAGATTTTTATGGATCCATTTGATTAGGTGCTGAGTTATAGGCTACTTATGAGATTACTTTTTGCCTTAAAGATGGCACTAAAATTGGTTCGGTTATGAGCTCATTCTATCGGATTGAATTCATCAGGGTTAGTAAAGGTTTTGTGATGGTTCACTAAGAAATGTGTGAACCACCAGGAGCAGGATAATGTCAAGATACGAAATGGGAATTTTTTATTACATATTAATAACCTGTCGGAATAGTGAAGGAGATTGTTTCCTCTTGATGATTGAGATGGAAGTGAGTTTTCATTAGTCGTGATATCGAGAGGAGGATATCCCAGAGCCAACTTTTGAGCACAATATGGAACGAGTGCATCATTAGTGGATTTTAACCATGTGAAGTGGCAGTTCTTTATGATTTTTAACAATACTTGGGTGAATAGGGGATGGTGTAGTAGTGGTGTTCACTACACCCAAATATGTGATTAGGGGTTGTTTATACCCAACATTTAGGTTTACTAAGAGTAAGTATAGAAATAGTGTTGGTAATAGGTTATTTTCTCCATTCGATGATAGGCCGTGTTATATCTTTTTGGAATTTCTTTTTACTGGAGTGGGGTCCCAACTATTAGGGGTAACATCGACCAAGGCATATGTTTGATGATTCACTTTACATTCTACACATGATGATAAGTACATAAGTATAATATATTGTTCATTTTATTGTTATGAGGTCTTGGGGTCCCCGAGGAGGGCATGGGACCATTTGTGTCCATTAGAGTTTATTAAATACATTGATTTGATCTATGAGTTAGGTTGATATTAGTGTATGGGTATTTGGGAATACCTTGGAAGATATGGTGTCCCCAGTCGAGCATGTGAGCTTTGGCAAAGTAGGCTATAGAATTTGAGAACAAAAGAAAGCATGGTTTCAAGATTCAGGCATATTGTAGGAATTGTGGAATTAGGGTTCCAACAAGGAGTAGGAAACCCGATGAGAAGTTACTCTAGAAGTAATAGATAGGTCAAGGTGAGTGTTATTTGACCTCACCTTATCATTGTTAGTGTGCAAGATGTTTTTTTAGGTATATGATGAAGAGAGCTCCTGAGGGACCAGTTGGTCTTCAACAGTTGTGAATATTTGGTTATAGTGTATAGATTCATATATATTGTAAGTAAGAACGAACACGATTTATGTCGAGGGAGACCTAGGTGTGTATTAGGTCATAGTGTATAGATTCATATATATTGTGAGTACTCTATGAGTGAGATATTCTTAGACTTTCCACTATGAATATAAGAAATTCGAATTTTACGGACGAAATTTCGGGCTTATTGGGGGAGGAATGTAATACCATGTATATTGATGTATTTTATTTAATTATGAAATTCGTGGAAAATAATTTCATGCTCTCGCTATGAATGGAGACACTACTATTTATGTTTCCATGTGTTGATTAATTGAAATTTGGAAACGGATTTAAGACACAAAAATTCATTAACTAAATATTTGATTTTTGTAGTCCTACCTTTAAATTAGTAAAATAATTGAGTTGTTAATTAATTGTTTGTTATATTTGGTATCGGGGTATTGGGACATATAGAATGTCCATTTTTAGTTTAAAATGGTGTAATTTAGGCCTGTTGGTTTACTATAGGACCTAGGTGGGTTTTTAGACCATTTAAAGACTATTTTGGACGTTTTAGTTAAGATATCATTTGGGCCCAAGCCCAGTTTCATAAATTAAAGGGCTAACTGAACCATTAGGAGTAATTTTTCACAAATCACAATTTCGGGGAAAGCCTACAATCTTACAGAGAGAAGGAAGCCCGAGGAAGAAAAGAAAAGTTGGAGATTTTGGCTTAGTTCTCTCTAAATCATCAAGGGAAGGTTAATCAAAATGATTCTACGATTTATTTTGATTCATATTATGCCTATACACTTGAATCTAAACCCTAATTATGACTAAGATGTGATTTATATGAATTAATTTGATTAAATTTGTAATTAATCTAATTGAGTAGAAATTAGTGTTAATTTACCTTGGTTTGGTTGATTTCTATCTAAATTTGAATTGGAATTGTTAGATTATGTATGGATATTTATTTTTAGTTTTATCCTTCATAAATCCCTTCAATAGATGTGTAAATCTATAGAAAATGGAATCAAGTTGATAACAATTGGAATTCTAGGTTTCTTATTATAGAGTTGGGTTTTATTTTAAATCCTGAATTAGAATTGGGATTTCGATGTTAGAATTATGTTTCAATAATGTTTTATTTGTGGATTCATTGCTTAAATGTTATATGAATCTTATATAGAGGTTTTGGGGCCATTGATGGCAGTTTGGTTTGAGTTTGGTTGAGTTTGAGAATATGAAGTCTGAAGTGGGATTATTGGCATATGTACAGTGACCGATTGATCGGTAGTGGACCAATCGATCGGTATTGCCAAATTATTGGAAATTTTGGCTTTGGTTTTTATTATATTATATTCTAAGTCTGGGGATAACTTAGATTTGCCTTTGGATTGAATTAACTTTGGTAAACATGTAGTAAGGGGATTTTTTGGTTTCTAATTTATAACAAGTAATTATATACCTAGATCACAAACGCAAGAGTAGGATGAGTAGTTATTCTGGTTATTTATGTAATTTGTTTATCTTATAGGGGTTAATTGAGTATAGGGAATTGATTTTAAAACCCAAGAGTAGGATGGGTCTTTAACTGGGATTTTTTAAGTTTAGAGAATTGGACTTATTAATCATAATAACTTTTAGTCGTAATGATAGACTAGTGGGGAATTTATCATTGGGGGAGATTAATATTTGTTAAGAACTTAATTTAGGTTAGTTTGCATGTTTGATGGTCTTATGTAAATTTAGGTGGGGGTTGATACTTGGATGTGAAGCCTTCAGAGACTGGGCTAAGAATATACGAGATTTAATATAGTTAATGTACGTATTTTAGGGTGTGTTAGAGTCAGAATATATTGTGATTTGGGAACCCTTGGTGCGAGGTTAATATCATATGAGATGCATATAAAGTTAGAGATGTGTTATGCCTTTTTATAGAAGCGATGCTAGTATGACCCGACAAACAATGTTATCCATATATGTTATTGTTATATGTAAAAATTACTCTTCTACGTGGACCAATGATTAATGTAAACTTGTCCTCGTACATGGCTGACCAACCACCATGATCGGCATCTGAGATACCTAGTCGACTAGAAGGCGACCAACTCTAGAATGCCAACCATCAAGAAAATCAAAAGTTATTCGGATGGGATGCCAACCTGTATTGAATTTCAAGAGTTTCATTTATTGTACACAGAAGTAAATGCCTAGCAATATAAAGGCATTCCATCTTTAGGGTTTTAGACCATTATAAATAAAAAATATTACCTTAGCTCAAGGGAGTAATCGAATCACTCATATGCACACCTGACTGCGCTATTATTACCCTACGAAATAATACCAACAGTGGATGTAGGCTATTTTATAACTGAACCACTCTAAAAATATATTGTGTGTGTGTTCACTATGATTAACCTACTAGATTTTATTTTTGATTATAAGTCTAGATTAAGTCCGTTTTAAGACATCAACATATTTGTATTGTCTGTGGGAACAACTGCTAGTCATCGGTCTCCACCTCATATATTTCACTATTTGGTTTAAAGAGTGACTATTACCCATGACAGCAGCCTGGAGTTTACAGACAATAATGAAGAAATATTCGCTCCCCTGGAGAGAGATACCTTAAAAGGATCTTGTTTAATTTGGCTAAAGGATAGGAGGATATGCAAGAATCAGTCAGACAGTTGACTCGTACAATGCAAGATAAGTCCTCTTATTCTAGAAGAGATATGCCACCCCCACCAGCCTAAAATGAAAGGAGTTATCATTCTCATTCTTCTCATGATAGATCATACTGTCCTAGTGAAACCTTTTCATTCCGATCAAAGGATTACTATGATAGTAGATCTTTTTCCAAAGAAAACCAAGTGTATTGGAGAGGCTAAGAAGGGGTCCTATTTTGATTGTCTAGGCCCTCGAGTAACAAAAGGACATCACAGAAGTAGGAGCATCATCATGAACACAAAGAAGAGTCCACAAGATCAATGACCTGTCTGAGGGGCTTTGTGCATGCCAAGAAGACCTTTTAAAAGTAAAGTTCAGCACATAAACACAGTAAAGCCACTAAATATACCTCGACCAAATCTAAAATAGAAGAACAGTCCTAGAAGGGATCAACGCAACAGTTGGAAGATCGACTTGGGGAAATTCCCAAAATGAAAAACTGTTACAAATAAGTTTTATTAAAGGATCACCTTTCATCCAAGCTATTGTTGACTACCCCATACCTTCCAAGTTCAAGCCACCAGTGGTCACTCCTAAATATGATGGGAAAATTGTTCCAGTCTTGCATATAGAGAAATGTCAAGCTGCTTCTGACATCTACTCAATACTTTGCGAAATGAGATGTAGGGCTTTCTCCAGTTCTATCATAGGACCAACCCAAAACTGGTATAATCTCCCAAGAGGTAAAATCTATAGTTTTCATCAATTAGCTTAATTATTCATAGATAACATTTTCTTTGGGGCTAAGCCGATCAAGAGTGTCACTGATGTTTTGACCATGAGACAAACATCGGGAAAAAATTCTAGAGAATATATTACACGTTTTAACAATGAAAAACTAGAGGTGGTGGAGTATGAGGAGAAGACAACCATTATAACACTTATGAGTGGGTTGCTCGCTCAAGATCTCTACTATGCATTAATGAAGAATCCACCCAAAACCATGACATAATTAATGGCTAAGGCTGGAAAGATAATGAATGCCGAGGAGGCTATGGTAGTTAAGGAAGCTCCTGAGACCAAGGGTGAAAATGAAAATATAATTTTAATTTGTTCAAGAAGGATCAAAAAGACAAAAAGAATGATCAAATCAAGTAGTATGATGAATGTACCCAACTTGGCAATGGTGTTCACCATATCCTGGATTAAATCAAGGGGAAACAAGAATTTAATTGGCCAGGAAAGTTGAAGATGCCCCCAACAAGAGGGATAAGTCTAAGTACTACAAATTTTATAAGGACCATGGGCATAATACTGACAGTTGCATAGCATTAAAGAATGTGGATTAAAAACTTATTTGGAGGGAATACTGAACAAATTTATTGATAAAAATGGAAATCAAATTAATCGAGGAAGATCTGAATATCTGGCGTGAGCAAAGGAAGATAATAAAAGAGCAAGAAACAATGATTTCGAAGAAGATCCAAAGGTGGAGGTAGGAATGACATCCTTTGGATGCCACTTCATTATAGGAGGAGATACTAAAGGAGGAGACGTGATTGCAGATAGGAAAGCTTACTAAAATGAAGCCAGGGCCTGCTCAACTGTCAGACATATTGATATGATCGAATCCAATGATAGTAGACCAAGGAAAGTCAACAAATACAAGCTAGTGATCGGATTCCACAAAAATGAACGAAGTGGGGTACTTTATCCTCATAACGATCCATTAGTTATCACATGGAGAGTTCATCATGACAGAGTTTCAAGGATACTAGTTGATAATGGGAGTTCAGCTGATGTGATGTTCTACAACTGTTAGCAAAGCTTAGGGATAAAACACAGTAAGCTGAAACCACACAATAGACCTTTCATATTTGTAGGTGAGAAAGTATACCCCTTGGGAATGATCAAGCTAGAAATTTTAGTCGTCACCTGGTCGGCAAGCAAGAAAGAGAGAATTCATTTCTTTGTGT
This sequence comes from Sambucus nigra, assembly GCA_949130495.1. Taxonomy (NCBI): domain Eukaryota; kingdom Viridiplantae; phylum Streptophyta; class Magnoliopsida; order Dipsacales; family Adoxaceae; genus Sambucus; species Sambucus nigra. The sequence goes on along the minus strand of OX422215.1, from coordinate 313,285,396 downwards.
TATATAAAAATATCCCATTAGCATATAATATCATCGTATGAAGAGTGGGAATAAGGACGTTAGAGGTCGTGCCATCTATAGTGCATCAATACATGAAATCTTCAATAAATTATGGACTCGGTGTAGTAAATAAGAAAGAAGCCATGGCGTGCTATTATACTTCAGCCGACTAATATGAAAGGTAAATAAAGGGCATAACCACTTTCCACATTGACACTCTAGATCCTCGGAAAGAGGAGGATCTAGTAAAGGTGCAAGTTATGGAAGAAATAGAAGCTATTGTGCTGGATGATGAGAAGCCAAAAATATCTACCCAGATTATTCAAGATTGTCTCCTCTCTCAAATAGGAATTAATTACATTCATTAAAGAAATGAAAAATGTGTTCTATTGGACCCATGAAGATATGCCAGTAATTGATCAAAATTTCATTTTCCATTAGCTTAATATCTACCCAGATTCTAAGTCGATTAAGAAAAAGCGAAGGGTTTTCAGCCCCAACAAGAATATGGAAATCTTAGAGGAAGTGGAAAAATTTCAATGATCATGATTCATTAAAGATGTCAAGTATCCCATATCGTTGGCCAATATGGTAGTGGTCAAGAAAAACATTGACAAATGACGTAAATCCAACAAAACTAACCAAATGTATATTTGGAGTATAAGAAAGAATTTTCATAGGGTACGTCATCAATCAAAGGGGAATAGAAGTAAACCCTACAAAAATTAAGGCCTTTCTGGAAATGAAGTCCCAAGAAGATGTTCAAAATCTGACAGTTAGTGTAGCAGCATTGAATTGTTTTGTCTCTCTAGCAACTGATAAATGTCTTCCATTCTTTAAAGTGCTTAAAAAGACCTTTGAGTGGAATGACGAATGCGATAAATCCTTCCTGTATTTAAAGAAGTTCTTGGGTTCTCCCCACTCCTCTCCCAACTAATTTTCGGAGAAAAACTATATCTACATTTGGATATCTCAGAGTCAGCTGTCAATCCAACTTTGATCCGACTAGATGAAGGGGATCAAAGGCCAATACATTATACTATAAAGGAATTTAGAGGAGAAAAAAATCAGATATCCATACTTGGAGAAGTTAGCATTAGCTCTTATTAAAGCTTCCAGTAGAATGAGGCTTTAGTTTCAAGCTCGCACTATTATTGTCTACACAGATTTGCCTATGCGATAGGCATTGCATAAACTCGACAAGTATGGAAGGTTAATGTCTTGGGAAGTCGAATTGGGAAAGTATGAATTTTTTTATGAACCAAGATTTGAAATAAAAGGCCAAATAATGGTAGAATTCATAACCAAGTTCACATATACAGATGTGCAACATAATCCAAGTTTTCCCGTCAAACAAAACTTTTTAAATGAGAGATTAACAAAAAAAAAATAGAGATTGTGGAAGATCAATTGGAATCATTGGTTGTTCAAGAAAAAATTCAATAGAGTAAGAAGTTGTTCAAATATGGAGTGCTTGCAGAGGAAGATTTCTAGGACACTCCAATCTGGTAATTTTTTGTAGATGGGTCCTCATGTGCTATTAGAAGTGGAGCATGCCTCATCACCAACACTTCAGACAACTTAGATGTGGAATATTCTTTGAGATTTCAATTCAAGTATTCCAATAATAAAGTGAAATATAAAGCATTGATCACATGATTGGAACTGCCTTCATCATTAGGCGCTGATCATGTATTAGTTTATAGTGATTTCCATCTAATTGTCAATAAAATCCCAAAAATTTATGGTGTTAAAGGGAAACAGTGATGAGATTTTATAAAAATAAATGGAGGTTATTTCATTACTCGAATCTAAGGCCATAAATGATCAAACATGAACCAAATACCAAACATTTAAATAGGTTATTTAGTTTATAAGCCGATTAACTAATCATTATACAAGTTACGTAGTCAGCAAAAAGATTAAAATCAACCATAAGCTTATATAAAGGAAACTTAATAAGAAATAACTTCATTTCATTGATTAAAATGCATTATAATAGAAAAAGAAATATAAAACTATTCTATTGGGCGCTTTCCATCGGCCTTTCTCATCCCAAGAGGAGGATCATCAAGGGTGCTTGGATGATTTATAAAATTAAAAGACTTCCTCCTAGAACACCTATTTCCACTTGGCCGATCAAGAAGATGTTGAGGAAGAATATACTCCACTTCTCCTTTAAGGCCAAAATTTCCAATATACTTTCTAATACTTTGAGGAATAGCATCTTGAAGAATCTAACTGAAGTTAATCGAGAAAGGATAATCAGGATAGTCCATTATCCGTAGAGTATGCTAGTGCCACAATTCCTCATTTTTAGGTACCTTTAACAAGGCAAACATGTTCAACCAACCCCATTTATAACCTTTATTTCTTGCTTGATCCATATGCACATTTAGATATGTCAAAGCTTCACTATATCAATCCATCCAAAAAACTTTGGGTTGTTTGTGGAAACAAAAATTAAGTTGGTCCATATTATCCTAAAGATTTTTTATGGCCTTGACTTTCTCTTTAAGTTGATTAGATTTCTCGGCCAAGGTTATCCTGGTTCTTTCCTCATCAATAGTAGGTCAAACAATTATATTTTGCCTAGATTGTTGGCTAGAGACATATTTGTTTTTCTTTTTCTGCAAAGTTTTTAGCTCTTTCGACAACCTGGCATTTTCAACCTTTAAAAATGAAGCACCATCATCTAGACCAGTAGTGTTTGATCTCTTCAGACCTTCAAGTTAATTCCTCAGGGCATTATTTTCTCTCTCTAACATAACAACAATTGTTCGGGCACTCTCCAAATCTTGTGTCAGAGACAATTATTTCTTATTCACAGTAGAAGTAATGACTTGACATTTTGTGTCAAAAGAATTTGCTTCACTCAAAGCCTTGTACTTAGCCTAATAATCAAAGTGAAGCAATGACAAATAAAATTGTGGTCATCCCACATCCTCTTAATCATCTCGTAATAAGCAGCATTATTAGCTACAACCATATCCAAAACGTAATGAAGATGTATGTATGACTCTTTATCTTGGTCGGAGACATCTGGGCTGAGAAACCTTGCTAAGTCTTCCTCAGATATGGGAACATGACCATCTTTAAGAAGACTTTTACTTCACCCGAGTAGGTTAGATTCAGCAGAGATTACAACCTTCTTCCTAGCACGAAACTGGAAAGTTACGAGTATATGAGCTTATGGGGCATATCTAGAGAAATAGACAATACAAAAAACAACAATCCAATAAGAAATTAAAGTCATTTAAAGACATCAACAATTGAGGAAAATACGTACTTCATTAATTAATCTTGAAGTACAGAGGTATATAAATCAGCAATAAAGACACGAAAAGAAATAAAAAAAAATACATATGAGAAAGGAAAAAAAAATAAAACTAGCTCAAAAGGAGCTAAACCTTGTCCTTATCCTTAGCTTGGTCATTGCTGGCAACAGGTAGGTCAGCACTTGATTCTGGCACTACTCAAGAATTAATAGGCATCATTGAAGATATCCTTGACCCTTCTTCATTGTCAAACTCCCCATCCAAGTTAGGAGGAGTGCCTGGGTCATGCCTCTATAAGAGATAAGAGTTTGCCTCTATGTCGACCACCTTCAAAACCACTGACCAACCTTCTTTCAAGGATAGTTTCTTGGCATACTCTATTTGAATAGAGGATGCAAAAAGGGAATTATCCCAACCATTATCAAAGGTAGCCTTGCGCTTAGCCTTCAAGGAAGTAGCTTCAGAAATCCATCCAACCACTTTATCTTCAGTAGTTTGGTCCTGAGTTGTGGATTCTATAACTTTGTCCTAGGCAGTCTTGTTTATACCTTCACCAATATCCAATTTTTGCTCTGCAGTTTGGTCCTTTTCATCAGTAACCTTTAATTTATCTGCTGTAGTTTCTTTATCCTTAGGCTTCTTCATCGCCTCCTCCAAGAATTTTTTCCTTGATTCTAAAACCACTAGTAAGAAACCAAATATTATCTTATCAACTTGGTCATTCTTCTATATCATTTGTTTGAAGGCAAACCAAAACTGCAAAAGGGGAAAACACCAGATGCCAGAAAAAGTCATCAACATGAATAAAAGGCAAAAGGGAAGAAAATTACCAATGCTAAATTATAGCATGAACTCTTAGTTAGAGAGATCTAAACATGGGGGATGATGTAGCCTGATCAACAGGGAGAGTGCCAGACTTGATTAAACCCTTATCCAATCTATAGTTACAATAAGAGAAGCTTACCTAATATCAAGGTCAGCTTGGATTTTTCTCACCAACTCTTATTTGTCGGCTAGAGTCTTCTTTGTAGCCAATACTTGCGGGTCATCTGTTATTTTATGGGCCTATTTTTAAAGGCCAGGAAAACCTTTCTTTAGTATCTTAAATTGAGACTCAGTAGTTTGAGTCTGATCAACACCAAGGATTTGAGGCCTCTTATCACCGATATAGGATGTCTTCTTAACTAGTTATTTACAAGTGCTAGCATTCTTCTTAAGGGTGGAAATAATGTCCCACTCATCAAATTGGGCATCTTTCTCTTCGTCATGTCGGCTGGAGGAGAAAAACGGATCTCAAAAATATCAAAGGACTCAACACCAATAGATTCTATAGATGAATAAGTAGGTAAAAGATCCTCTTCTAAGTTGATAGCAGCCTGAGGTAGCAGACGTGTTGGTCGGGCAACAAAAGAGGTAATAGAACACTTGCATTCCAACAGTAATGAAGTAGCTCAAGAATATTCCTCTTCAACCCTCTGGTTAATTCCCTATAGAAATTTTACCTCTCCAATATTAATTTACCGTTCTTCAGGACACCTTTTCTTACTTCCCTCTACATAAAAAAGGAACAAAAGAATTAGTCGGCCAGATTCAGCACCACATTACAAAAAAGGAAAATAAAGAACAAAAATACAACCTATGTCATGCCCTGTTTGAGGACACCTGGGACTAGTGTAAGACACTACCTCAGGAAGATGAGAATGTTTACATTTCTTAATAACTACACCATTATCCTAATAATCCTTATTGAGATCTAATAAATTCACTACTAATGCCCTATTTACTTGCATAGTCTTCAAACGGTATCTAATTTCTCCAATAGTACCCCAATCATGGTAAAACATTAACTCGTGGACTCCTATATAGGTCCCATAAATATCATTCAAATTATTGACACAATTTACAACCCTCCAAGTGTTTGGTGACACTTTAGTAGGAACCACATCAAAGTATTGATATAATTGAAAAAAATAGAGTTTGGTGGAAAAGTGATGACACACTTAGCTATGAATAAGGTGGGGATCCAATGACCTTTTAGAAGAGAATAAACATCTATGGTATCATGGACTATCTATAAATCTACCCAAGCAAGAATTTTTTTTCTCTAAACTCATCTAATGAACCCTCATCTACAATGTGAACCATGGTGGAAATAGAGAAAAAGATTATAAAACAGCGAAAGAGTGAAAAAGGCTTACAGAGGATATAAGGTGACTGCAAGAACGGAAGAAAAAATAATGGCAAAAAATGATCGCACAGAGAAAGATTGAAGACGAAGGAAAACTCTTAGGTGCAGGAGGTTTGAGGTGAAAAGAAAGTAGGGAAAAGTTATACCTATTTATAGGTTGCTCGATAAATGGGAGTGAAATGATTAACTGAACGAACGGTTGAACTACCTTCGGTTTCACGCTTCCTAAAGCTTCAAATGACCATAAAGGCCTTTTCGATTAAAAAAAGTTTGAATTATTTACAAAAATGCAATTATAAAATAATGTAAGTGATATTTTTTACAAGTATGGGAGGTCGGCTTTCGACTAAACACTCAAAATAGTACGTCGCGCAGTTTTCTAGGACAAATAATCCTTACTTTTGGTCAATCATAAATCATGGAGTAGTGGGGGCTTTGTTGTACTAAAAATTACTCTTCTGTATGGACCAATGATAAATGTACACTTTTCCTCCACCATGATCGGCATAAGAGATACTTAGTCGATTGGATGGACGACCAACTCCAAAACATCAACAAACATGAAGATCAAAAGTTATTTGGATGGGATGCCAACTAGAATTAAATTCCAAGAGTTTCATTTATTGTACATGGATGTAACTGCCTGGAAATATAAAAGATTTCCATCTTTAGGGTTTTACACCATTATAAATAAAAAAAAAATTCCTTAGCTCAAGGGATAACTCGAATCAGTCATATGCACACCACATTGAGCTATTATAACCCAACAAAATAATACCACGAGTGGATGTAGGATATTTTACAGTTGAACCACTCTAAAAATCTCTTATCTTGTGTGTGTGAGATTTGATTAATCTACTATTTTTTATCTCTGATTATAATTTTGGATTAAGTCCATTTTTTGACATCAACAGTTAATTGATTTAACTCTTTATGGAGGGTTGTATATGTGACCTAATAGCAGTGGGTAGGTATTTATGTATGTTTATTTGATTTAGCCCATTAGCGAGGGTTATATTTGATTGGATACATTATTTGTGGTGCGTACCATGTGTGAGTTGTTGTGGCAAACGCACTATAAGGGATTCCATTATAAGGAGCATAAAATGTTGATCGCGATGGTGCCTTAGTGAGGAGACAGGTTTGTCATGGTCATATTTTTACACTGGATCATACGCTTAGGTGCCCCTATCCCGAGGGTATTTTATACGGGATATTTCATTATATAGTCTTGGCTATGGTAGGCTATATGTGTGATGGGTAGACGTAGCGATTTATCCCTTAGTTTTGATAAGGACTTAGGTTTGAGATGACCTAGGATTACACCTAGTACACACTAGTGATCCTCAAAGATCATATGAATAGGACTTCTTTACGTGAGGCCATGAGAATAGTCCATTTATTTGTACATGCGGGGAGTTATACCTTTGTATGAATGTTATATGCGTGGGAGTATTTATTCTTTCATATGTGATTATTGTGTGGTGGTACTAAAGATAGTTGTACCAGTTTATAGAGATGTGTGTGACCTATAGTGGGGATGTCTACCTATATACTTATGTTACGAATTTATCTATTAAATATACAAGACACATGTATATTGTATTATAGGGATGGGATAGTCAAATGTGTATAGAATTGAGATATAAGGTTGTTATTTGTGTAATGGTTATTTGGTAAGAAGAACCGTAGGTTCGAGACTACCACAGAACTTATATTTTATAATAAAAAATATATACTTGAAGATACGAGATTAAATATTAAAGAGTGAAAATGTAAAGCTTTAATCACATGGGTTACATATGGGTTCAGGATTTAGAACCTCATTTTGTTTTAAGTTGCTAGGGGTAGGATAAAACTTAAAAGATATTAAAATGTGAGTGGCAGATGCGTAGTAATGATTTATTACAACTTTAATTCTACTTTTAGACTTGTTGTTAACATTGTCGATTTCAAGATTTTCAGGACATAGGCCATGAGAGCTGCCGCCTTGATCGATGCTATTGATTTCATCTCATCCTCTTGTAGAATCTTAGGTTGCTGGTGTTTTTAGCTTGCGTGCCAATTCCATATGCATTCCTATTGTTTAGATTATAAGTTTAAGGTATTTATATGGCTATTTACTCTCGTTGTGTTTTGAGATTGTTTACGTGTACGATTGGTATTCGAGTTGGTTATATATTATTTTAAATTTTCTTTATCTTATTTTGTTACTTATTCAGTTTCAATTAGTTTGTTAGGATGTGAATGTAATTGTTATACCCCAAATATGTCAACCAATGGATAGGAAACACATGTCATGGAATCCTACGCAAACATAATGAATATAAGGTCAAGAACTAGCGAAAGGGATAGACATTTAAAGAAGGCCATGGCCTAGTAAGTAACCAGGAAGAGGATGCCACACCATTAGACCTCTAAAGCACATAATACCATAACCTAGTATCTTAACGTCCTCAGAGTCTATATCACATACTTCCTCAGGAGGAAATGCTTGGGTGCCTTACAGTCCATGACCCGTCAAACATAGCACGTCCCCAAAACTACAGGTTGAGGACTATAGGCACAAGACTACATAATAAGGCCATGACCAAGTGTATAACATGTCGTGACCCCCCACGCACATCGGTCCCAAAACTAAAGGCCATGAACATTGACACATCAATAATGGACTACCTGTTGTCCACATTTTAGAAGGAATCTATGTAATTAATATTTATCCATAAGGTAAGTGGGTTGTGCACGTGACACATCCCGCAACTAATATAAATAGGAGACCCCACCTCCTCAATTTTAGATGCAACATTTGGGTAACAAAGTTTTACCCAAATCTTTCCCCCATCTCTCTACACCTGAGAACACACTCAGGTCACTTGCGTCAGAACAGTCTACGACCCCTCTCTAGTCTACACCACTAAATATCATTCCTACTACACACAAATTGTATGTGATGCATATATCCTACGTATCCCATTTTGTAAGCCTATAAGGCCTTCTAAAGTTGTACAACTACATGTATATAATGATAATATGTGTCCACAATGGACGTAGGATCATTTCCATGGCTTAACCACTATAAATCTCTTGTTATCTATCTTTTCCTCTATTTTCTATACTTTGACTGTTGTGTATAATTTTGACAGTATGATTTACTTTGGTAAACCATTTTTAGACAACAACAGTTTGGCATCATTTTTGGGAAATGAGGTGTTCTACTGAGTTTCTCCTAAATAGGGTCCGTTATGCCTTATATCAACCATAAGAAACTTTGACTGTACATCTTATGGGTGAGATCTTGGTCGTTTGACCCATATTTTCATATAAACTCATTGAAGGTATCGTCACTTTGTTAGATCAGTTTTCCCAAACCAATGTTAAGGTTTTGGGATAGATCCATCTACCCCAATGATGTTTCCACATCCAAATATTGCTAAGAAGCTTGACAAGCCATGAGCTCATAAGGACTGGTAACTAGGAATGATCCTATATTAGGCTTTCTCTACGCTTATGTTTTTTCCATGTTATGACCCATATAGTAGGGATTTACTACTAAACTCAAGTTATTTTGCATATAAGGACTTTTTTTTGCCTTAGATCAACACCATAAATTTTTTTTTACCCAATTCTTGGGGTGTAAAATCAAATTTTGGGCAAATTTAGGGTAGAATCTGCTTCTGTACCCTACTGGATGTGGCCTGACATGTTATCGTGCTACCGATCGCGGCCTCAAGTTAACATCTTAGGCCATTTTTTATTTTTTTTGCACATTTTATATTTATGATTAAAGAATTATTTTATCTTAGATCAAAGATATAAAAAAGGCTTAACCCCCCTCCCCAACATGTTTATAGCTTGTGGGTCAGGTTAAATCATGTAAGTCTAGGTCACATGATTGAAACTTGATGATTCCATGGGCAAATCCAACTAGGCTATTTCCTCAAGGATCTATAAACTGTCTAAGATATGTTCTGGTGCTTTTACTAAATTTTTAGTTATTATTCCACTCAAGGGACTATACCTGGAAAATTTGTTCTCCAGATAAAATCATCCCTATAAAAAACCACGTTTGATCATATCAATTGCGTTGTAAAACTCCTTTTAATGGAAAAAAGCTAAGACCTCATCCCCTATTGACCAAACAGGTCTCAGCCTCATCCCTTCTTGACCTAACAGGCTGCAGCCTCACTGTAACAGTTGTATCCCTTTGTTAATATCTGCTCAATCTTTGGTTTTTATTACTCTATCACTTTTGAATTTCAGACTCTATTCAGTTCGACTCAAAGAAAATATTAACTAAAGAACTAACAATCTAAAGAGAGGAATCAGGATAGGCAACTTTGTATTAAGTCCCCAACAAACTCTATTTGTGGCCAACCCATTTGACGAAGTTCATCAACCATCTATATGAGGGTCAGGCATCCCTCTAGGACCAGATTAACTCCCTCGAATGGAGAATTCTTATGCTTGAGTCTATAGCCTTTACTAACATGTTGAAGGTCTAAGACCCCGAAATAAAGACTCTATACACAACCACTAAGAGGAATAGGGAAACAAGATCACCAAAATGGAAAAAAAGGAAGCATGATGACCACCCAAAAAAAGGCCATATGCAAAGTTCATCCATCTAAAATGTGACTTGGAGGATATCTTATCCTACATTAAAGGAGCGAACCACCTCAAATGTCCCGACAAGCTAGAATCACCTCATAGTAAATGAGAAAAAAAAACAAGTGGTGTGACTTCCATAAAGATATTGGCCACATGACCAACAAATGTCAGTTCCTAAAGAATGAGGTCGAAAATCTTGTCAAATAAGGAAGGCTATAGTGATTCATACAGGCTGCAATCCACCTTAAATACACTACTGTAAGGCCATAAGCCTCCCGTAAGTTCTCAGGGAGAATTTACTTTGTAATTTTGCAAATCAATGTAAAAACATAACTTAGTTGTCAATTTTGTATTCCTTAAAAAGATATATCAATGAAAAGTTACATGTTACTTTAATGCCTTTACAAATTCTCATCCCCAGTTTCAATGAGAGACTTAACAACCATTACCCCTAAGGCAGCGACAAAGACAATAGTACCTTTAGGCCACAAAGAAGGCCTCAAAAATGGTATCCAAAAAGTCCAAGTGGACTTTTACATTATCCCTTCAGACTTATATGGAAGAGAATTGAATCGAAAAATTAGCCGAGCATAATTCTGCGGAAGAGAACCTAATAAAAAAGTTTGTCGAGCAGACTTCTATGGAAGAGAGTTAAACAATAAGAACAACCAAGAAGAGTTCTATGAAAGAGATCCCAATAGTAAAATCAACAAATCGTAGCAAAGGCAGATCGTCAATGTTAGTCCGATGATATGTAAGATCTCGTGAGGTGGTGCAGACGAAATATTATATAAGGACGAAGAGTTATATGAAGCCTTTGGACAAGATCGCATTACTGAGGATTCAACCATAATGGAATTTGAGATCACACTTGTAAAATATCGATACAAGTTGAGAGTGGAATATATCCCTCACGTCTACGAAAGTTAATCCTAAGCCCCCAGGAGAAGATGATTGCAGTAGATTAGTATTATGCATTTTAAATATTTCCTAAACATTAATGCACAATTTTTTCTTAAAATAAATTAGGGACCTTAATTAAGGGAATTGAAACATATATTAGGACTATTTTTATGCATTTTAAATATCCAAATCAATTTTTGTATCTTTTCATAATATTTCTCCACAGACCTGCTCAAACTCGGAGTCGAGTCCACTTAGAAAAATATGAACTCGAAGCCTAGCCATCATCGAATGCAACTGGACCACCCTTTCAACTGTTCTTTCTTTTGAGATATAGTCTTGTGATCGATTTCCTGGAAAATAACAACAAGTTATTTAAAGATCATGTACAACTCAAGAAAATATATAAGTATTAACATTTTTATTCTAAGTTTGATGCACTATTGATCACCTTAGAGATAAATTTCATTGCAGGGATACAATATTTAACATTACTGATCAGCTGCTAAATAATAGACAATATAATTTAATTGTAATGATAAGTTTATTATGTCATAAATAGAAGTGTATAACTTGATAAACCATCCATGTGCTACTTTTTGGGATGGGTAACTTTGAAACCTCACCTAGGCTTCTTGAACCTCTTCTACTTGCGCAATACAATAGAGTGGTTTAGCCCTTTTCTTAAGATGTTTACATCCACTATGAATGTTTTTTATATGTATATATGATCTTTCGGAACAAATATGTATACATGCTATTTTGGGTAGATCTTCAGATGTAGATGTTGTTAGGCAGGTGTAAGAGTCGTGTAGGTTGAACACCTACAACCTCAGCATTTAATATAGTTGGTTATCAGTGTTGGAGACAGTTATTTACTAGACTTAGAATTAACTATATCAAGATTGTGCCTTCGGTTGCAATTGGTTTTACGACATATGACATGATGAAATCTTAGGTTAGAATACGTCCCAGAAAAAAAACAGGATCAACATCTTCAAATGCATAAAATTGCTACATTATTTAAACAATCACATCTACACATTCCTGTTTCAGTTTTATATTTGATAGAAATTTTTTATCTGAGGCTAATGAACGAAAATTTGTATTCATATATTTTCCTTCAAATCATTTATAGTTTTGGTTGATGATTCTTATAGTAAAAATAAATAAATTCATTGGTTATCGAACAACAATGATGTGTCAATGATGGTGGTACATGGATGCAATACATTACCTATGCAAGTGTAAGAGTTGTGAATATTTCATGTTATGTGTTACTTTTATTTTATTTATTGTACGAATTGAGATCGATATGATTTATTGTGCCTCAATCTGGGATCATGTCGAATAATTATTGATGAGTTCGACCAAGTTGTTTAGTTTTCATGTGCAGATGTAAACTCTTGTTACGCATTATGGATCATTATATCTTAATCTTCTACTGAAACCTTGATGTATATGATAACTTCATGCTCATATTAGTAGGCTTCGAAAGTTATAGTGAGGTCACTATGTACTGAGAGTTTATATCTTATGTTTCATGCAACAAAATTTCATACTATGTTGTACTTAGAGGGAATTAATGTATGCCGAATGTTTATTATTAGTGATTGTTATTAGGAATATAATTTATTTTGTTATCATCAATAGGAGTTTAGTTGCTACTTTTTAGGCATTGCGGTTATTGTTTTTGACTAAATAAATTTTGTAATTAGTGGTTTGAGGTGTGGAAATAACATAGAATTTCATTTGTGTGTTTTTCATTAAGATGTAGCTTTTACTCCATTCTACTCTATTTTTCATTAAGATTGTTTCTTCTGACTGTTGTTTTCAATAATTATGATATGAGAGCTCGGGTGTGATCTAGTTGGGAACAGAGTTATATTTTTTTATAGGGTCAACGGAGCTACTGAAATCCATGATGCCATGTAACCTTTTTTGTAGGTTCCCCATGATGCCAATGTTGATACTCTTGAATCGTTGAGACAATATCAATCAAAGGTTCAATCTCAACAACGACAACAACCATCAATGCAAGCACCACCACAAATTATATTAAGATCCCAACTTCAGAATTATTGTGAGGTTGGAACATCCGAACACTGTTTCAATTCATGAATGTCGTCAATATGAACCGTATTGTCACTAGGAATCGAAAACTCCAGTGGAGTTAAATTCACCGAGATGTCTATATCTAGCTTTAGTGCTTTCTTTACAACAGAGTACATGTTTTTTGGGAATGCAATACGGAATCTAAATGTGACACGTTTAAGTATTCAAGTCTCACAAGAAATACCCCATTATCCCTTGATTATAACATTTCTATATTATAAGTTAATAGAAACTACATCATCTTAATAATATTATTCGATGTTAATTATATTAACTTTTTTCATTATCACTCTATTATCTAGAACCGAGTCGACTCATTTGACTTATATGATCTACATAGGCTTACATTATTTGGGTTGTTAGAGATTTCACCCCAATACTTTACATTGGTCTCCCTACTTTTTTATTGATACAACTTTGGCCCTTGAAATTGTCAAATAGTTATATAAGTAATCAAAAAATGTTGTGATGTGTAGTTTTCCAAATCGACATAAAAAATGGCGTACCCAATATACATTGCTCCACTTTAATAGGGTCTGGAAGAGGTAGATGTAGGCAAACCTTACCCCCATTACTTATTTAACTTTAATTAACGTGCATTCTGAATTACACTAATTTTTATTCATTGCAAGGATAATAAACTAGTTTTTAATTTTAATTTTTGATGGATTTACATTTTTTGAAAATTAAATATTCTAATGTGGCACTCCATCTTAAGTTGGGAAATTTAATAAAATTTGTTATGCCTTATTTGCTTTAATTACTGACATAAATTGTAACACAATCACTCTTATCTTAAATTTTAGAATCACATTGTGGCTAAGTGGATAAAAAAGAACAAGTAGGCAAAAGATCCACGTGTGATGTAAGTACACCTTTCAGTCTTTTAATATCCCCTTTGACCAATTTTCATTTAAACCTTTCATTCACTTTATTTTTTCTATTTTGCAGACTTTGAATTTGGTCCCGCTTGCTCATGGAGGTGTATTTTGACAAATTATAATAAACTTTCATTACTTTTTGGATGATAATGTGCATTCTCTTTTTATTTTGTTCGGATAATTTGTACACATAGTAGACTTTGTTTTGGATTTAAAATACATTTTTATTTGGGAAGATTGATTATATAAATACTCAATGCTTGGTCGATTATATATTTATTGAGACACGTTGATATTAATGATGCTCCTTTGAATATGTTAGATTTTTGGAAATGATGTTTCACTTCATTAGAAGTTACTTATGATTTTGTATTGTTAAATAATAGTTAATGAATAAAGTGGCTTATGATGAAACTCGATGTTTATGCACAAATGTCATAATTTTTGTCCTCGTTTAAAAAATGTAGGCATATAATAAGCGACATTTTTTTGCATGTCCCATAGTAAAACGAAGTTTTTTCCTAAAACTGTCGTGTAATCTACCAAGGGCATAGATTTGAGGATGTTTAAAAAATGTAGGGAAATTATTTTTCAACGTTTTAGAAAAGCGTCGGGTAATCACCCAAGGGCAGAAATTTGAGGACATTTAAAAAATGTTGGGGAAAACGTCAAAAATTTATTTGTTGATGTTTTATAAAAACGTCGGGTATTTTCTGACTAGAGATACCACAACGCTTTCAATTTTTTTTTCAGCGACGTTTTTTATGATTTGTCGTCATTTTAAAAATGTCATCGTAACTCAAATTTCTTGTAGTGCATCGACAAAAGCTAGGGGCGGTAGTAGTGTTCCAGGTTCTTCGGCGCAGGCATATGGGAGGAGGATATCCAACGAGAGATGTAGTCCTTGGATCTTATTTCTGCACTTTTATTCTGAGTTTTTGGATTTCTTTCTCTATTGCTCACTTGGATTATTTTCCTGATTCCTTTTTTCTTACAAGCTATGTTGTGTCAACGTCCTGACCATGGGATATCCGGTATTAGATGGCCTCTATAGAAAATAATGTGGGGACTATATCTCAATCTTGTGTCTCACCGATCACGAGCAAGTATTAGGTTTCAGAAGTGGGGAGTCTACCCTTCACTGTCACGAAAAGAAAGTTCGCTGAGACCCTTGAGTAGTGGTTAGTGTTAGGATAGGTTTAGAAAGTTCGAGCTGTTCCCTAACGATTTTGATCTTTTTTTTCTTTTTTTTGTATTCCTAAAAAGTGTAAAAGCAAACATGCGCAAATATACACACACACCACACACAAATAGTGATGCATTTTTCATTTTTATATTATCTTGAATTAATGACCTAGTCTATATGCACTTTTAATTTTCTAGTGGGGGTTCTATTTGGATGAAAATAAAGAAAAAGTAGTTTTTAAGATTTTAAGTATGTGGATTTTAGATATTCAAAGAAAGAAAAGGTTCAGAAACCCTTTTGTTAAAAGTTAACTTTGGAAGGGACTTATCTAAAAATAGGGAAAAAAAGAGAGGAAATATTCCCAAAAAGGTGATAGGTTGACTGGCATACCCCTTGGCCTTCCTATCGGCGTACCAGTATAGTTATGTTTTTTTTCCTGCATTGATTGTCCCCTTGCTTCGTCCTTGGTACTTATAATCCGTTGTTGCAACAACAAGTTCATTATTTCATCTTTTGTGGATAATTTCAAATATAAGAGGGGGTCTTTGGGTGAGGTTTTGAACCACACTTCAACTATTTTTCTTGCATAAATCTTCCTTATTCTTCTAAAATGTCCATTCCCATGATTAAGGCATTTGTTTTACACTTAAAAGATTTAAAGTCCATGTGCTTATGCAATGTCAACTACAAGACATTAAACATGCACCCGACCACTTTGTGGTGTAATCATTCAATTTACTGGAAACTTTTGGAAGAAGCTTTTTAATTATGGTACCATGAAGACTATATGTTTCGCTTTGAGTTAAACGAGGTGTATCCCATCTATAACGAATTTTCATGCCATGATGGGTTTCGACCCCTGAATTTCTACAATCATGCCTGACCTTTCTCGTTCTCCTTAGGTGGCTTTGGTTGAATTATTGCACATTTATCCTTTTTCCTCCCGACCTCTGGTGTGTAAGGGAGGTATTAATCTTCATCCTTATCTAAACTTTGGTGTGAGAGGAATTATAGTGACAATGGTTTTGTTGATGTAGTGTCTCTAGAACTAACTCCTAAAATGATCCTGGTGATATGTGAACTTACTATAAACCCTCAAGTGGCTAGCATTATACCATGGATGTCCTACATCACAACCCTACTTCTACCATACTAGTGGAAACATTGAATGGTGTGAACGATAGGAAGGAAGGTCGTTCCACTTTCTCGTGAGGAAGCCCTATGATACCATTCAC
Organism: Sambucus nigra; assembly: GCA_949130495.1. Classification (NCBI taxonomy): domain Eukaryota; kingdom Viridiplantae; phylum Streptophyta; class Magnoliopsida; order Dipsacales; family Adoxaceae; genus Sambucus; species Sambucus nigra. The sequence goes on along the minus strand of OX422215.1, from coordinate 313,269,002 downwards.
GTAGGTGTCAGAGAAGATTCGTCTGGTGTTGCATTTAAATATCCTTTGAATGCCACCCCAAATATCTTTTCATGGAATTTTGTGAGTTTTGGTCCTTTAGTCGAGAATTGAGTTGGCTGGCTTATGGAGCATAGGGCTAGACACCTTCATTGGTCCATGCCATGGTGGGGTGAGTTTCAAACTATTTTGTACTTAGATCACTATCGATATGCTCAACTAGTAGGTCTCCTCATGACTTATTTCTATTTCCCTTCGTGACTTAAGCATCGAGTGTACTAGGAGGAAATCTTCCCCTACTCCTAACCAATTATTTCATGTGAAGGGCTTAAGTGAATCGAGGAGGATCATCTCGGGGACTCTATGGTAGTGCCACACACTATCTACCCATCCATCCCAATTGTTGGGGAAGCTTCTATAGTGTCTAATATTTACCTGAGGTGGTTGTGGAAAAATGTGGTTATGTAGGTTGGTGCTGTGGAAACGAGGCGACGATGTCTCATGATGTTTGGGGCTGTGGAGGGAGGCATTGATGATGGTGTAAATAGCACCACCAGATGAGGTGTTGATAAGCTCAAGCTAGCAATAATAACGATAGCATAAGAGTTAATATCTAGTAGAAGGAGGTGAAGAGAAGTGGAGAAACACTAGTATATAAGTGGTTCAGCCAATTTGGCCTACATCCACTGTTAGTGTGTGAGTAATTTCACTAGAATGAAGGAACTAATGGCCTGTGATACAATCTCTCACTTTCTCTCTCTGTTGTATATTTTGACAGGGCTCCCGCTAGGGTTACAATTATTGATTCTTTTGCAAGGTAGGAGAAGACATGTATTTATAGTGCTTGGGGGTGTAGTGTACCCCCCAAGTATACTATGAGCATTGGTGAGTTGAATACACTAATCATAGGTGGTCCCCTAGTTGTGCCACGTGTAAGGAATGATGACCAAATATTCCCTCACGTGAGGGGAATGAGGTGGTTATAACTGATTTTCCATGCGTTCCAAGTCTTTTCATGTTCTTACGTATGCTCGGATTCATGACGTTATCCGTGGTAACATTGGCCCACCCGAGTACGATGCTTGGTAAATACAAGATTCGTCTTTGTTCCACCAAACTCACGTATGACCTCAACCTAATTGACCAGCCGAGGTTAGATTTTTAACATAGCTAAAGTGGTGATAGTTGCTTGAGCCAATGATGTGTCTGACCTCGTCTGATGGCCAACCGAGGTGGGTTATTGTGGGGCCGACGTTGTGAAGGATGGCTTCTCTAATGGAAATTGTGAGCTTCCTGCTGACTTGGACGCTTCATCAGCCGAGGTTGTTGACTCCGAGCATGAGGGTACATATTGGGCAGTAAGTAGGTGGTTGAAGGGTGTATAAATTAGGCGATTTGGAGACATTTTTTAGTGTCTTGGGGTTTGAAGTGGTTCTTTGGACACATGTCACTTATTGAAGTGGTTAACGTGTTCCCCAAGGTATGCAGCTATGATAACGCCTTTTAGGTTCTCTAGGCTAATGATGGGTGCCTTGAAAATTATTCTCCATCATTAGGAAAAGGTTTAAATACTTTTTCTCTCTCCTCATTCTCTTTCTTATCTCATTTTCATGCCTGAACCATTTTTGCAACTCTTTCTCAGAACCTCTATAGCTCTGCTACGATTCGAGGTTCCTTACCCTTAATTTCTTCCTTCCTTAATCGAACTCGATCAGGTATAGCTCTTAGACCTTTCCTTTTCCATTTTTGGTCATTTCTTTACATTTTTGGTTTTCTAGTGAGCTTTTACTTTTTTCGGTGAGGCTTTTCACCGTTGTTGAGTGGATATAGAGTTAGGTTTGTAGTGCTTGAGTGACTTTGGGGTCATACTAGGTTGTCTTAGGGTTGCTTTAGCAAAAAATACTTGGTTTTAGACTTCCCAACGACCCTCTGGTCATCTTCTCCAATGACCCAATCTTTAATTATTCTTGGAGTTCTTGGTGAAAACCCGTTGGATTCCATGTTTTAATCTTTAACTTGAGTAGAACAAGTTGTTTTCATGTTTATCTTTTTAATTCAAAATCTTATGTGTAGTGTCATCTGCCGAATGCTCGGACCTTCGTATAAGCTAATTAAAGAGTTCCCATCTCTGCATGAGAAGACCTTTGAAAAGATTAGGCAGATATAGTTAGCCCAAGAGGAGGCTCGTAGAGCTGAGGCTTTTCCCCTCAGACCAATTTTTCCTCCGCCTTTGAAGGTTATATACCCTGAGCCTGTCGAGCCTGCTGAGCCCATAGAGGTTCCTGTGCCAATGTCAGAGTCAGCTTCCTCAGAACCTATGTCCACCTCTGATGCTGCTAAGTCCATAAATCTTTTCAAGAGGCTATAGATTGCTCCCCTAGAAAAGATGAAGTTTCGGAGGACGCTGGGGTTTCAAGAGGAGCCTCATCCCAAAGAGATGTAAGAACTTCACGTAGATATCCTTACATAAAAATCTTAGGCCCTGGCATAGCAATTACCCCTCCAATTAATGATATTCCTCTATCGGCCGCTACCGATGTTGAGTTTTCGAATAGGTTTTCAGTTGGTGCCCCTATAAGTGCCCAAGCCAAAGTTGTTGGCGATGGTGATGATGATGAAGGAAGTGAACTTGATACCTCTGTGGCTGTAGAGTATGAGATTACCATGAATGAGTACGATCTTCTTTCTTTCGGGCATATTTATTCCATAGATTTCTCAGTCATCCTTAGGGAAACCTCTGAAGGACGAAAGGGCCTTTGATGACCGAGATGGAAAAATTTATGTCTATGAGCAAATGTCTAAGTTAGGTTTTCATCTTCCTACCCACCCAACTATCAAAGATATACTCTCATACATAAATCTTTCCCCTTACCAATTGTCCCCAAATGCTTGGAGGATTATGATTGGGGCCATCTTCCTTTGGAAGGTTGTTCACCGTTCAGACCATCCATTTAGAGTTTTTATTGGTTGTTACGTTCCCTCGTCTGCCAAAAATACCCTGACTACTATCACTTCTTAGCTAGGAAATCCGAGAAGAATATGCTCTTGGCTACCCAAACTTTAAATCATAATTGGAAACCTCACTACTTATTCGTTTATGGGGCTTAGGAGTTTGGTTTAGATGAGGCTTGTCGAACGTCGATTCTAAGGACCCCTCTGAGATGCGGGAAAGTCTCCCTCGCGTCTAAAGCCGAACCTAGTATTAGCCAGGAAAATTACAAGAACATTGAGGGCCTTCGTAATCAAGGTGAGAAAGGTTGTCTTGATAAATATTAACATCTGATGACCCCATATTACCTTTCTCAGACAGGTTTGGGAGGTGGTCCCCTAGAGGAGCTTTGTAAGTCTCCACATTTTTCTTACCAAGTGGTGTCTCATATATTTTTTACCTATCTGTCTGGATAACTCAAAGACTTGTCTTTTGTAGGGCAACCAGCATGCATTTTAGATGAATTTTAGGAGATGTCGGCTCCCAGCTTTGTGAAGCTCATGGAGAAATGAGGTGGTAATAATGTACCCCCACCTAACATAAAAAAGAGCGTTGGCACCTCTAAGGCCGATGCTAGCAAGAAGAGGAAGTCTTCAACTGACTCGACTCATACAAGTACGAGTAAGACTCAAGCTAAAGACTGTACCATACCCATTTTGACTGAAGATGCCTTAGATGCTCGTCTATCTTAGCTCAAAATTAGAGATAGCATGATCGGCAATAGTTTGAAAGCTACCGATGCTATTGGCACCATAATGAATGAGGAAGACAAGCGTTTTCTTTATGAATTAGATGTCCCTCTATTGGTTGAGTTGTCTCTTCATAAACCGTTCCAGGTATCAGTTTTTAGATAACGTGCTCCCAAGTGTTACCTCGGCTTTTTAGAAATTATTACTAATAAGTTCATATATCTGATGTTCTTCTGCAGGGTGTCTTATCTTTTCACCGCCTTATTGAGTGGAAGGCTGCTGAAAAAGTTGAGGCCTCTCTGAAGGGAAAGGTTGAAAAGTTAAAGGGAGAACTCATGGGGCGAGATGACCAGATTACTCACCTTCAGCAAGACCACTACAAGGTTTCCAAAGTAAAAGATGATGTTCTCCAATCGAAGGTTAATGCTGTTGTCAAAGAGATGTGTTGGAAGATGCTGAGAGAAAGCCATTGAGGACTAAAAAGTCTTTGACGAGTTTGTCATCTTCGGATTTGAGTATATAGAGATGGGTATCAAAGCGACAACTCGATGGGCGTCCATAAAGCAAGGGGAGTCTGGGAGCTTAGCTGCCGAGGATTTTGTTAGTCTCAGCTTTGGAGATCAAAGATTTGCCCAAGCTTTAAAAGAAGTAAAAACGAGTTATGCTGCTCCGACCGAGATGGAACCTCTTGAGTTCACTAAGACAGACGATGGTGTTCAGCACGATGATGAAGTTGAAGTTATAAACGTCGATCTTGACCAGACGACTGCAGCTGCTGGTGGGTCGGCTCCTGCCGAGGCATAGGCTCTTTTGTTAATAACAACTTTTCCCTGTGAAGCTTTTGATAGTTGTAGTTTTGATGAACTTTGGTTAATGTTGTTTGTAATTATTGTTATTCTGAATGTAATTCTAAACCCTCTTCCTGTTACAAACATAAGCTACTTGCCTTTTTTCGATTCTATTGTTTCATATAATATTTTATTGCTCCATAATTGTGATGTTTTGCTCTTAAAACATAAATTTTACCAGATTAAGAAGTTTAAGGTCCGAGGTCATAAAATTATGGTGTTTACCCTCATAATTTCCACTAAACTAATGATGTTTAAGGTCCGAGGTCACCAAATTATGTTGTTGACCCTCATAATTTCACCAATCTAATCATGTTTAAGGTCTGAGGTCACCAAATTATGGTTTTTACCCTCATAATTTCCACCAAACTAACGATGTTTAAGATCCGAGGTCACCAAATTATGGTGTTTTCCCTCATAATTTCCACCAAACTAATGATGTTTAAGGTATGAGGTCATCATATTATGGTGTTTTACCTCATATTTCACAAATGTAATGATTTTTAAGGTCTGGGGTCACCAAATTTTGGTGTTTACCCTCATAATTTCCACCAAAGTAATGATGTTTAAGGTATGACGTCACCAAATTATGGTGTTTTGCCTCATATTTCACAAATCTAATGATGTTTAAGGTCCAAGGTCACCAAATTACAGTGTTTACCCTCATAATTTCCACCAAACTAATGATGTTTAATGTCTGGGGTCACCAAATTATGGTGTTTTACCTCATATTTTCACCAAACTAATAATGTTTAAGGTCCGGGGTAACCAAATTATGGTGTTTTACCCCCATAATTTCACCAATCTAATGTTTTTACTGTATGAGGTCACCAAATTATAGTGTTTTACCTCATATTTTTACCAAACTAATGATGTTTAATGTTTGAGGTCACCAAATTATGGTGTTTTACCTCATATTTTTACCGAACTAATGATGTTTAAGGTCCAAGGTCACCAAATTATGGTCTTTTACCTCCATAATTTCACCAAATTAATTATGTTAAAACATATACATTACAACAAAAGTTGTAGACAGAACTTTGATGCTTCTCATTCATACTCTCTTTGATGTCTTATGTATCATACGTGTATTATGAAAAGATAAAAACAACTGCAATATCACATGTCATATTTCTTCAAGGGTTTGAGAAGGGCTCTCCTTCAAGATTCTCTAACCAATAGGTACCTCGTACAACCTCATCAATTATCCTATAAGGACCGTGCCAATTTAGATGGAGCTTATTGGTTTTCTTCCACATCTTCTTCAGGACTATATCTCCCATAGCTATCGGCTTGGACTTTACCCTCTAATTGTAGAATCTCGTAGTTCTTTACTGATAGGCTACCTATCTTATCTCTGCATCCTCTCTTCTTTCCTCAATCAAATAAAAAACACGTATTCTCTCTTCCCTATTCCTCTGAGTGTCATATGCCTGAACTCTATGAGTGGGAAGCCCTATTTTTGTTAGGATGACAAGCTTTGAGCCATGGGCTAACATTAATAGAGTTTCCCCAGTGGGTGTCCCTACTTTTGTTCTATAAGCCTAAAGCACGGCATATACCTCTTCTATCCATCTTCCTTTGGCTTCTTCCAACTTTTTTTTATCCCATCAAGGATTGTTCGATTTGTGACCTCAGTCTGACCATTTGCCTGGGGTCGTCCAGGGGAAGAGAAGAACTGTCTGATCCATACTCTTTTACAATACTTTTCTAAGAAAACATTATTGAATACGATTCCATTGTATGAGATTAGGGTGTTTTGGAGGCCATACCTACATATGATGTTTTTCCATATAAACTGGAAGGTCTTCTACTTAGTGATTATGATCATGGCCTCAACTAATCAATTGCCGCAATTAAGTACAGATAGTTGTTTATTGCCCTTGGCAAGGGTCCTACCAAATCAATACCCCATACTGAAAATGTCCAATGGGAGCTGATAGAAGTCAGAGGATGATGAGGCTGATGGGAATGGTGTAGAACTTCTGGCACTTATCACATCTCTTCACATATGTAGCTGCATCTTTGGACAACATCGGACACTAATATCCTTGAGTAATTATCCTCTTAGCCAACGATCTTCCTCCGATGCGAGTTGAACAAGAGCCTATATGCATATTTTGCAAGATGTATGGAACCTCTGAAGGGTGAACACATCTGATAAGAAGGATTAGAAATCCCTTCTTGTACATGATATCTCCCACAATGTAGAATTTTGCAGCTTTGAACCTCAGCTTTCTCCTTTCTAACTTTGACTCTGGCAGTTCTCCCTCTCTGATGTATCTGATAAGGGGATCCATCCAAGATGCTGTCATGCTCTGATTTAGGTAAGGTACACCACCTCTTCCTCTACAATGGTTAGCTTGAGAAGAATCTCAACTGGTACTATTCTCCTTATGTTTGTTCTTATTGTTGAGGTTAACCTAGCGAATGCATCATCTCGGCTATAATCTAGCCGAGGTATCCTCTTCATCTTCACTTCCTTGAAGCTTTCTATCATCGATCTAACCCTCGTTAGGTATCTATCCATCCTTTCATCTTTGGCCTCATATACCCCCAAGATTTGGTTTACAACTAACCTTGAGTCCCTATGGACTAGGAGTTGGCTGACACTGAGGGATTTTGACAAAGAGAGGCCTGCTATTAATGCCTCATACTATGACTCGTTATTGAAAGCTTTAAAGTTAAACCTCAGCGCATACTCAACATCTGTACCATCTGGTGCCGACACTATCAGCCCTACTCCACTTTTGCTTTCACAGGACAACCCGTCAACAAAAAGGTTCCAAATGGTTTCATTTGAAGAGAAGTTTCCCTATCAGAGGGTCCCCTACTTTAAGAGGTATCTCTCTTCTTCATGATCAATTGTTCATTATCTGGATGTACTTGACTCAGCCTCATCCAAAGTTTGGTCGACATTGTTTCCTACAGGCTCATCTGCGGTTTCGTGACTCTTCTTAATATATATCTCATCCTCGATAAACTCGGCCACAAAATTTGTGAGTGCTTGTCCCTTGAGGGCAACCCAGGGTTGATAAATAATATCGTACTCCCTCAACTCGATTGCCCAGGTCATTAGCCTTCCTGACTTCTCAGGCTTTTGGAGGACCAATCTAAGTAGGGAATCAGTGAGTTTGACCATGGAGTGGGTCTGGAAGTATGGATTCATTTTCCTAGAAGCATGTATGAAAGCATAGGCTAAATTTTCAATTGGAGTGTACTTCTGCTCAGACCCTTGGAGTACTTTTCTATTGAAGTACACAGATTTCTGCATTCCATCCTCTTTTCTTATTATTGCAGCACTGATTGCTGACTTCGAGACAACTAAATATACATACAACTTCTTACCCTAAACTGGCCGAGATAGGAGTAGAGGGGATCCGAGGTAGGACTTTAGCTCTTTAAAATCTTTGTCACATTCCCCATTACATTCGAAGACTTTTCTAATAACCTTGAAAAAAGGAAGACATTTATCTGTAGCTTTTGAGACGAACCTGTTAAGTGCAGCAACTCGTTCGATTTGCCTATGAATGTCTTTGATGGTTCTGGGTGTCTTCATTTCCAGCAAATCCTTGATCTTATCAGGGTTAGCCTCTATTCCCCTTTGGCTGACGATAAAGCCCAAAAACTTTCTCGCTCCTACCCCAATGACACATTTGGACGGGTTGAGCTTCATTATGTATTTTTCCATGGTGTAAAAATTTCCTTCAAGGTCGGCCACATGAGTGTCGGCCATCAGACTCTTCGTCAACATGTCGTCCACATAAACTTCCATGGAATTGCCTATTTGATTCTCGAACATATTATTTACAAGATGTTGATAAGTATCCCCTGTATTCTTCAGGCTGAAAGGCATGACCTTGTAGAAATAGGTCCCCTTGGCTGTGATGAAGGTTGTCTTGTCTGATTTAGTCGAATCCATGAAGATCTGATTATATCCGGGATATGCATCCATGAAGCTCATGAGCTCATGTCTTGCTGTGGCATCCACCATCTGATCTATACGAGGCCAAGGAAAACTCTCCTTTGGGTAAGACGTATTTAAATCGGTGAACTCCACACACATCCTACATTTCCCATTAATTTTAGGCACTATGACAGTGTTAAACAACCACTCAGGGTATATGACTTCTCTAATAAATTTAACCTCTTCAAGCTTTTAAACCTCGTCTATGATGACTTCGTACTTCTCTCTCGAGTATATCCTTCTTCTCTGCTTAATGGGCTTGGCATCCTCTACAACATTGAGTTTATGAAACATAATTTCTAGATCAATACCTGGCACGTCTGCATGGCTCCATGTAAAGATATTTTGTCTCTTCCTTAATAACTTTACTAGCTCCTCCTTGATCTCAGGACTTAGGGCTTTGCTGACTTGGATGGTTTTTTTCATCTCATTATTATTGAGGATGATGGATTCTACCTCCTCCCCAGCCTCTCCTTTTTTTAGCTTTGTTTCATCTCTAGGAGCAAGGGTGTCAATGTTGTGCATGGTTGTTTCCTTATTATGAGCCTCTTTCTTTTGAAAAATTAAAGTAGCATTCTCGTGCCGATGTTTCGTCACCTTGCACTTCCCCTCCTCTATAGGGAGTCGGTAATTTTATCATTTAGTGGACCATTGATGTAACGACCTCAAATTCCTTGAGGGCTACTCATACCATGATGAGGTTGTGACACGACTCCTAATTAACCCCGGGTGATCAGTTCAAAATTAAATTAGAACAGGTCTCTCAGTTGGTTCATTCTTAGCATCACTGTCGCCCTTTTTAATTACTAACCACCTAAGCGAGAAAATTAGACTAGTGCCAAGTTTTATCTTTCCTTAATTTAATGAAATACCCATGCGGAAACAAAGTATTTTAAATGATCACAATTAACTAAAATCAACCATTCACAATTTAAATAAACTGGTCGAATAAACCATCAGTTCAAAACCAACAAAAGTAAAGATAGATAAAGATGAATATCAACAACTTGACATAAACTAAATAATGTTGTGAGCAACATGCTCGAGTAACTGATAGGAAATTCCTATACTAGGAATGAAAAGAAATGAGGCGTCTATCAAACTCCCGCAACATCCACATATGCTGCAACAACGAATCCCTGGAATGAGTCAAGTCTAGCGTCCCTGTGGCTGGACACCTAAAAGGTTTTTAAAAATATATATAGCAAGGTTTAGAACCCAAAACATTTGGAAAATATTTAGCAAATGATTAACTTGCAGTAATAAATATGTATGCATGCTCTTCATATTTTAGTTAGTGTCGCACTCCCTTGAGGATATCCACACCCCTCCTTTAATATGTTCACTACTAACGCCTTAATTAATTTTCCTAGTTATTTATCCCAAAACTAGACAACCAATATAATCCCTTTCAACCACCCTACTCTAACCGAGTATGAAATAATTATGATTTCTAAGTTATTATCAACATTAACTTAATTAATCATTCCCCTTCTTAAATTCATATAACTTTCACACCTGTTATACATATAATACAATTCCCGCCTTGTATTAAATTACTCGTATATAATTATGTATCCCGTTATATACGTTGAGTCATATTACAACAATCACACATATGCTGAAATAGTAAGTAATAATGAACATCCTCCCGATTAATATCTCACAGGATGTATATTCTCTACAGTGCTATCTCACTAGGTTTATTCACATAAACTAGTTACCCCAAGTCAGAATCGCTCACTAACTTGGTTAATCACATAATATTGGAGGCAGTCATATTCCTTCCCTGAAAGTGATATGCCCCTCACCCATATAATGGATGCTATGACCTAGGGATATACTCGCCCTACTCCTCAAGCTAGGGGATTCACCCTCTACGCGCAACCTCCCCTGATAGTACTAGAGTATATATAATAATAATATCTAGCCACTAATATTAATGCACACACCATATATATATATATATATACTATCGCACACCGTATATATATATATATAAAATACCCCCGCTATCCCGTGTACTAAATCCGTAGCACAAGCCTATACAAATTATCATGAGTTTATGGTCGAACCCTGATTATTAATTAATTTTCCCGTTAATTAATTACATTACTTTTGGTGTCACCCAACCAATATATTCGGACTTTCTCTCGTGGCCCGAAATAAAATAATACTCGAGTCTAAATCCCCGAATCCAAATTAATTAGTTTTAAATCTAAATTAATTTAACACCTTGGTATCGCTCAACCAACATACCCGGACTCGCTCACTCGATCCGTATTTAATTATTTTTGCAATATTTTTCCCCAAAATTAACCATAGTGTGTCACCCATAACTTTCCTCCAAATCTCAATTACTTTCCCTCATAATTGATTAGAATAAATGTCCTCTATTTATTTCTCATTAACTAAGGTGTGGGGGAGGAATTTTTAATTAAATTTATTTTATGTACTAAAACTGGACGAACTGCCAAAAATCCCAGACCAACCATCGATCGATCCCAGTCATCAATTGATCGATCGAACATGTCTTCTTTTTCTTCTCCGAAAGCCTGTTCCTCCATGGACGAAAACCTTAAAATCCCAAATCCTTATAAATCCTATTCCAAGTCTTCTCATCAATATACCACCCCCAAAACATCATAAGGAACCCTCATAAAGTCCCCAAAACATGTTTAATTTCCGTTCTCTACTGTTTTTCTAAATTGGGGAAAACCTCGAGTTATTCGTTAATTAGTCACAACACCAAATTACCAATTAAATTTCATTCATAATTCATCTGGGTTTATCACAACTAAGGTCAACATTTGTTCAGAATCATGTCACACCATAAATTCCTATACAAATTCCCATCTTGAGTACAAATTATAAAAAACCCCATTTTTGTACCCGTTTATTCCCGAAGCGAATTTCAGTTATTCAAATCGCATAAATATGAATTGAAAACACAAATAAATGCTACAACAAGTTAACCACTTGCCTTATTGTTTCGTAGGGCCTGATCCAGAGTTGTGATTCTCAAGGTGGATGATGAAATCCCCCATTTGGCTCTTTCCTCTGTCCCCCAAATTGGTTCCTAGTGCCTTTAACTGCTCCTTAGGGTTTTCTCTCCCACTATGTATTTTATAATCTCAAATTAGTCATTCCCCTTTTCCTTTTAATTAAGTAATTAGGCTTAATCCCATTTTTAGCCTAATGGGCCAAGCCCAAGTGACCCAAATACCCCCGTGTGGGCCCGACGTTGCCTAAAAACGTCTCGTGACCCGTTTACTACCCCCGATACACTTGTTTGACTATTTCTGCCCATCCGGACTCAAATGTACACTCATAATTGGCATCCGAATTACTTTATAAAAATTCTTATCTCACACCCAAATTAGTCTATACTGACTCACGGTTGAGATAAATAAATGCCCCGTCACTAATACCCGTAATAACGTAAATAAATTATTACTATTCACTTAGTAATTAAATTTCCCAAAATATTAACCATTCACTATCCGAATAATATTTAAATAAATATTACCATAACTAATTCAATTAAAATTACGACACACAAGTAATTTAAAATTTTTCGAATTAATTAAATATTAAATGCATAAAATTACAGGGTGTTATAGAGGTTTTAGGCTGAGAAGACATTTTCATCCATCACAAAGAAATTGATTTTTTTGGTCAACCTCGTAATTCATTTATCTCTCATTCTTACATCCATTTCATACATTCCCAACGGATGGACCTTCTCCTCGGTGAAGCCACTCAAGGGGTAATAGTAAAGGATAAGCCTTGCTCAACTGAGACCCACGCTCTTAAAATAGGGCCAAAACATAACGTCTGTAGAACTTCCCCCATCCATAAGGATCCTCTGAACTTCACACCCATGCACCCTTGTGGTGATGACTATAGGATCATCACGAGGAGCTAAGATACCCTTGAAATCAATTCATGAGAAGACGACTAAGAGGGTGTCCATGTCTAACTTTTTTCTTTTCTCATGTTTGACCTCTGTCGAAGCTAAGTTCACAACCTTGACTTTTGTTACTTCTTTGAGTTCTGCCAAATAAGCCCTGCGATCAACTACCTCTGAGCCACCCCCTGCTAGTCCCTCGCAGATAGTGCTCACACCAAAAGAGATCGTGTTGACCCTCTTTATTGGGGCATTATCATCCTTTGGTGGGAGGTCGAGGTGATCGTCATCATTATCGGAGACATCATCTTTCCTGGAAGGGGTGTCTTCCCGGCTGTTGATACCAAAATTAGTATGCTGATGTGGACGAATAATAAAAAGACACGTGTTAATCTACGTGGCACAATAGCAACGAGGAAGTTCATTTTCCCGACCAAGTCAAACTCACTCCGAGCAACAAGTATACACCGAGGAACTCCAGCTCTCCGAGGAACTCTTGAACGACGAGCAACTAAGGCGGTTCAAGCTGCATCTCGACCACATCATTGATTGCCAGATAATCAAACATTTCAACTATTCATTGAATGCTTATCATCTCGACGCACACGTTTGAAGAGCATTAAATGAATTACCCTTTCATATGTATATCATTTAATGTAACACCCTTTCATGTACAGCCTAAGGGCTATGAATACCTTGTATCACCCTCATTCAAAGGGACCAGAATTTCTTGATATTACTTGTAATCGAGAATTCCCAAACACTCAGCAATAACATAGCAGTGGACGTAGGCCATTCATATAAGGCTGAACCACTTTAAAATTCTTTGTCTCGTTTATATTTATCTGTGATTAAATAATTAGAAGCAATCTAGTTTTTTACATCAACAGATTGGCGTCGTCTGTGGGAATTGATTGTTATTATCGTTTTTCACCAAAAATCATTCATCATCAATGGCAGATAACCCGGAATCCAGCAATCGAAACACTGGAAATGCTCCAAATCCCTCTGCACCTCCAGATCTGGCTGGGATTATGACGAATCTGGCTCAAGGACAAACCGCCATGCAAGAAACAATGAGGCAACTCATACATACCCTTAATGGCGGTGCACATGCACATTCGGGACATCGAAGTGGTCAGAGGCAAACCTATTTACTTTCTTCACAATCCAGGCGTACTGAGTCATATCGTAATGAGGAATCTGATGATTTCTCTTATCAACCTGGGCGAACTTCGTCAATAAGGGCTACAGATACTGATCAACGTATCACTCTCTCTCCAGAAAGACCCAGTGCCTTGGAAAGACTGAGTAGGGTGTCTCCTTTCAGTCGATTAGGCCCTAGGAGGAATAGGAGTCCACCTAAGACCATGTCTAGGAGTTTTCGATGACCATAAGATCTAAGAGAAGGATCAGCACAATCACGACCAGTTGCTCGTCAAGATAGATATCAGGAGGCCACATCAGAACAATCAATTGCTCGAACTAATAAGCCCGAGGAAGGAAATGATGCGTGGAAGGGTTCCATTCAGCGGTTGGAGGATAGATTGGGAGAAATGGCTAAGGCGAAGAATTCCTTACAACGAACTTTTGTTCAAGGGACACCTTTTGTCCAGGCCATTGTGGGTTTTCCTACCCCGTCAAAGTTTAAAGCACCTGTGGTGACCCCCAAATATGATGGAAAGACAGATCCTGTTCTACACATAGAGCAATATCAAGCTGCTGCCGACATCTATGCCGTCCCCGATGAGATGAGATGCAGAGCATTCTCAGGAACTCTTACTGGATCTGCCCAGATATGGTACAACAATCTTACTCGGGGTAAGATTTCAACTTTCTTTCAGTTGGCCGAGTTGTTCATCAGCAATTTCTATTTTGGGGCAAAACTAGTCAAAAGAGTAGCACACTTGTTAAGTGTTAGACAAAAATCCGGTGAGAGTACTAGAGATTACATAACTCGTTTCAATAACGAGAAACTGGAAGTTATAGATTATGAAGAAAAGACAGCAATCACCGCCTTGATGAGTGGGTTGTTGCCTAACAAGTTGTATTACACTTTGGCCAAAGATCCACCTACAACTATGTCAGAGTTGATGGCGAAAGCGGCCAAAATCATGAATGCCGAGGAGGCTATGGCTGCGAAGAAGAATATGGATAAAGAAACCAAGGTGGAAGACAACAAATCCAAGAAGAAAGAGCATAAGGGGAATGGCGGTGACAAGCATTCCAAGAATAATAAATCGTCATGGGAAGTCCTGAAGAAATTCGATAATTATACTCCTTTGAAAATGGGTATTAATCATGTCTTGGAAGAAATCAAGAATAACGAGGAAGTAAAGTGGCCAAAGAAATTGAGGTCAGACCCTGACATGAGGAATAGGGAGAAATATTGCGAGTTCCATAAGGATCACGACCATATGACCAAAAATTGCATAGCTCTTCAGAACGAGATTGAAACACTCATCCGAAGAGGGAAGCTAGCAAAGTATGTTTATCGGGAAGGAGAAAGAAGAAATAATGATCGAACTAGAGAAAGGTCTAGATCTCCTCGTCGAGCAGAGGAGAAAAAGAAGAGAAACCATGAAGATGATCCAGATGATGACCCCGATCTTCCCAAGAAACCAAGGCAGCCAGAACGAGAGGTATTTTTAATACGCTTTGGGTCATTTGATTGTAATGTCATTACAGGAGGAGATACAGGAGGAGGAGACCTTATTGCAGAAAGAAAAGATTACCTCGGTGAGGCTCAGGCTTGCTCATACATTCAACGGATAAATTTGGCTGAAGAGGATCGCCCAAGGAAGGTAAACAAAGAAAAGATGGTCATTGGCTTTTCAAAAAATGACCTGGCAGGTGTTCTTTACCCTCACGACGACCCTTTGGTGATCAAAATGAGGATGAAAGAAGTAGTGATTTCAAGGGTTCTGGTAGATAATGGTAGTTCGGCAGACATCATGTACTATTCATGCTTTGACAGTTTAAATTTTAAATTATCTCAATTGGAACCTTATCACAGACCTCTATTGGGTTTTGCTGGCGAGAAAGTCTTTCCGCTTGGGACGATCAAGTTGGATATATTCATTGGAACTTGGCCTGCTTATCGAACAGAAAAAATATGCTTCTTTGTGATGGATAAGAATGTGCAGTCAGCTTACAACATCATCATGGGAAGAGTTGGTTTGAAGAAGTTTGAAGAAGTCCCATCTACAGTACATCAGTGCTTAAAATTCCCAACAAATTTCGGAGTAGGAGTTGTGAAAGGTGATCAGAAAGTAGCTCGGGAATGCTATTATTCGTCTGCCGAGCAAGAGGAGCTTAAAGAGTCAAGGAAAAAGACTACTACCTACCAGGTGGATGAAGGTACAGAAATCGAAACACTGGATCCCAGAGATGAATCCCAACTGGTAAAAGGACAGGTGGTGGAATCTACAGAAAATGTTATTCTGGAGGACGAGCACCCTGAACGAGTAACCCAGATAGGTTCATCGTTGGATGTTTCAATAAAACATGAGTTGATAATTTTTCTGAGAAATAGAAAGAAAACTTTTGCATGGAGTCATGAAGATATGCCAGGAATAGATCCAAACTTCTTATGCCATAAACTCAATGCGAATAAGGAAATCAAGCCAGTAAAGTAGAGAAGAAGAGTGTTTAGTCCCGAGAAGAATCAAGCCATACAAGAGGAGGTCGAGAAGCTCCAGAAAGCCCAATTCATTGAAGATGTGAAATATCCAGACTGGTTAGAAAATGTGGTGATGGTAAAGAAGAAAAACAATAAATGGAGAGTGTGTGTTGATTTCACTGATCTCAACAGGGCCTGCCCAAAGGATCACTTCCCATTGCCCAGAATTGACCAACTAGTGGATGCTACCTCGGGACACGAGCTGCTCAGCTTCATGGATGCTTAATCTGGTTACAACCAGATCAAAATGAAACCTGAAGACAGGGAAAGCACTTCTTTTATTACCCCTAGAGGAACTTATTGTTATAATGTTATGCCTTTTGGTTTGAAAAATGCAGGAGCGACATACCAGCGGCTAATGAATAAGGTTTTTGCCGAACAAATCAGTTGCAATATGGAGGTCTATGTCGACGATATGCTGACAAAGAGCAAGAAAGCTGATGATCATCTAGTTGACTTAGGTCAGACCTTCGATCAACTGGATAAATACCAAATGAAGCTCAACCCAACGAAGTGCACCTTTGGAGTACGAGAAGGAATGTTCCTCGGGTACATCGTCAACCAACGAGGCATTGAAGCAAATCCACCAAAGATCAAAGCTCTTTTAGGGTTGCGATCCCCAACGACGAAGAAAGAGGTGCAGAGTCTTACAGGACGAGTTGCAGCGCTCAACAGATTTGTATCCCGAGCAACTGATAGATGCCTCCCATTCTTCAAAACACTTCGAAAAACTTTTGAGTGGAATGATGAATGTGAAAAATCCTTTCAAGACTTGAAGAAATATTTGGCAGCACCTCCACTGTTGTCCAGACCAGTAATGGGAGAAAAGTTGTACTTGCACCTGGCAGTATCAGAGAATACAGTCAGCTCGGCATTGATCAGATTGGAGAATGGAGTCCAGAAGCCAATTTATTACACAAGTAAGGCTTTTCGAGGTGCAGAGATCAGGTACCCAAAGCTGGAAAAATTGGCATTGGCATTAATTGAAGTAAGTAGAAGAATGAGGCCTTATTTCCAGGCCCATACCATCGTCGTGTATACCGACATGCCATTGAGACAAGCCCTTCATAAGCCAGAAAAATTAGGGAGACTGATGTATTGGGCAATAGAGCTCGGTGAATATGGTACTGTGTATGAACCCAGATCATTATTAAAAGGGCAGGCTGTAGCAGAATTTACATATCCTGATACCCCTGAGGAACAAAAGTTGCTCGCTGACCAACCTGTGGATGTTACAGGATCAACAAACATAAGTCCAGATCAACTCCGATTGGTAAAAGGGCTTGTGGATGTAGAAATATCATCAAATTCAAACCCAGACCAACTCCGGTTGGTAAAAGGGCGAGAAGAGATGGTCGACGAAGAGCGAAAAATACCAAGGGAGGATGAAAGGAAACAACAGATATTTCACCGAGGAACTCTATCAGATAAGAAATTTGAAGACGAGTTACCTATATGGAGACTATATGTAGATGGATCATCTTGCACAACGGGTTATGGAGCAGGGATTGTTTTGAAAACCCCAGACAAGATTGACATGGAATATGCCTTGCGATTCCAATTCAAAGCATCCAATAATAAGGCTGAGTATGAAGCCTTGATAGCAGGTCTTAATTTGGCAAAGATTATGGAAGCGCAACAAGTGATGGTATTCAGTGATTCTCAATTAATTGTGAATCAGATGATGGGAACATATGCAGTTAAAGGAGAATTAATGGTCAAGTATCATGCAAAGGCGATGGAGTTGTTGGCAGAATTTGATGCCATTCAGTTGATCAGAATACCAAGAATGGAGAATGCACAAGCAGACGCATTGGCCCGACTAGCATCAGCTACTCGTACCGAGCTGCGAAGAACGATACCAATTGAAGTATTAGAAGCTCGGAGCATAGATGAAGACCTGACGATGAATGTTATTACCCTTGATTTAGGACCATCTTGGATGGATCCCATCAAG
The DNA here is from genome assembly GCA_949130495.1 of Sambucus nigra. NCBI lineage: Eukaryota > Viridiplantae > Streptophyta > Magnoliopsida > Dipsacales > Adoxaceae > Sambucus > Sambucus nigra. The sequence goes on along the minus strand of OX422215.1, from coordinate 313,250,963 downwards.
GCATATATTGAGGATGGAGAATTATCGGAGGATAAGATCGCTGCCAAGAAATTGAAGTTTAAAGCTGCTCGGTATGTACTAACTAATGGTGTTTTGTATAGACGAGGAATTATGGCAGGTTTGCAAAGATGTGTGCATCCCTCCGAGGTGAAGGAATTGATTGAAGAGATCCATGAAGGGTCCTGTGGAGCCCATGTAGCAGGTCGGGCACTTTTGCAAAGGGTGATGACACAAGGATACTACTGGCCAACGATGAGGGCTAATTGTATAGCCTATGCTAAGAGATGTGATAAATGCCAACGTTTTTCCTCCATCCGACGAACTCCACAAGCATTGTTGACACCCATAACTTCCCCTTGGCCTTTCGCCATGTGGGGAATGGATTTGGTTGGACCACTGCCAACGACCCGAGGAAGATTCAGGTACCTCGTCGTCGCAGTGGATTATTTTACTAAGTGGGTAGAAGCTGAGCCTCTGATTGATATGACATACGAGAAGGTGTACCAATTCGTTTGGAAGAACATCATCTGCCGATATGGTCTCCCTCATGCCTTCATCACAGACCATGGAACACAATTTGATAATGAGGAGTTTGCCGCCTATTGTCATCAGTCAAACATTTTGAAGGTTCATTCAGCACCATACAATCCTCAAAGCAATGGGCAGACTGAAGTGACGAATAGAACAATACTAAATGGTTTGAAGAATAGGCTAAGTGAGAATAAAGCTAATTGGATTAATGAGCTACAGTCAGTATTATGGGCTTACCGAACAACTCCCCGAGCAGCAACTGGAGAATCACCATATATGCTGGCATTTGGAAGTGAGGCTGTAATACCTGCCCAGTTGGGTCTTCCAACACACAGAGTGTTGAATTTCAATTCCCCAGTCAGCGACTTGATGAGGAGATTCGATTTGGACATGCTCGAGGAAGTTAGAGAAGAGGCAGCCATTAGGAATACTGCTTATCAACAGCGAACAACCCTGTTCTACAACAAGAAGGTAAAAAAATGCGACTTAAAAGAAGGAGATTACGTGCTAAAGAAGGTCATTCAGAAGCACAGTAAGTTGGAAGAAAACTGGCATGGACCTTACCGAGTTACTGCAGTTGTCTGACCAGGAACTTACCGAATAGCAACTATAGAAGGAGAGGAATTTAAGAATGCATGGAATGCTGAACACCTACGCAAGTATTATCAGTGATGTAAAATGTAAAGCAGTTCCATCAATATGAATAAAACGATGATATTTCACAATCTTCTCTCCTTTTATTGAAAGTTTTTCTGGGAATACTAGTGTGTTTAACACTACGCTGCTCGGGACACAACGCTGCTCGACAGTAAAAAGAAGACGATAGTTCGAACCCAGACCAACTCCGGTTGGTAAAAGGGCGAGAAAAAACTATACTCCTTTGGTTAGGAGGCGTACACTAGCGTGACCAACTCAGGTTGGTAAAAGAGCTAGTGAACATGATAGTTCAAACCCACGACCAACTCCGGTTGGTAAAAGGGCGAGAACAAGCTATACTCCTTTGGTTAGGAGGCGTACACTAGCGTGACCAACTCAGGTTGGTAAAAGAGCTAGTGGACATGATAGTTCAAACCCACGACCAACTCCGGTTGGTAAAATGGCGAGAACAAACTATACTCATTTGGTTAGGAGGCATACACTAGCGTGACCAACTCAGGTTGGTAAAAGAACTAGTGGACATGATAGTTCAAACCCACGACCAACTCCGGTTGGTAAAAGGGCGAGAACAAACTATACTCCTTTGGTTAGTAGGCGTACACTAGCGTGACCAACTCAGGTTGGTAAAAGAGCTAGTGGACATGATAGTTCGAACTCAGACCAACTCCGGTTAGTAAAAGAACGAGAACACGAGACTCCTAAAAAGGCCAATCTCGGTTGGTTAGGAAACAAGATATGCTCTCAAATACCAACTTATGTTGGTCGGGAGGTAAGATTATTATAGAAAATACAAAAGTTCCTCGAAGAACAAATATTCCAAACTGAACCAAGTATAGTTGGTCGGGATAAAAACCCACTAACTGTAGTTGGTCGACGAGGAAAAATCATCGACCTTGGTTGGTCGGGCACATTTTATGAAAAAGACAAAAATTTACCACGTATAGCTGGTCGGGGATAAAAACCCATTAACTATAATTGGTCGACGAGCTCAACTTAACAACCTTGGTTGGTTGGAAGAATTTTTAACATTTTTATACTCATTACTTTATTATTAAGTGATCGAGCAATATTACTAATACTTATAATTTTTTGCTAAGTTGGTCGATGAACCGCACAATATTGTTATGCAAGCACAAATATAAAGTGTTTGACAAATACAAGAGCAATGCAAATTTGCAAACAAAAATGAAATTCTTTCATTAAATTCAAAATGAATTACACAAGTTTATTACATTGATATTAAATTGTGTACTAATTATTACATCAGAATTTCCTATTCTACTGGTCTTTTCCCTTTTGCTTTTGAAATAGGCTCCTCGCCAGCAGGAGGATCTTCCAGGCAAAGGGGAGAATTAATGAAATTAATATCTCGGAGCATTATGACGTTCATTATTGAAGGAGTGTCCAGTAGATGCTCGGGACGAGATACCTCGATCTGAGAATGAAGATTGTAGTCACCGAGGTATTTTGCAATTAAGTTCCAAGGAATGGCACGAGCTGGGATCCATTCCATGTCCAATTTATAAGATGCATCTCGACCACAACATTGATTGCCAGATAATCAAACAGTTCAACTATTCATTGAATGCTTATCATCTTGACGCACACGTTTGAAGAGCATTAAATGAATTACCCTTTCATATGTATATCATTTAATGTAACACCCTTTCATGTACAGCCTAAGGGCTATAAATACCTTGTATCACCCTCATTCAAAGGGACCGGAATTTCTTGATAGTACTTGTAATCGAGAATTCCCAAACACTCAGCAATAACATAACAGTGGACGTAGGCCATTCATATAAGGCTGAACCACTTTAAAATTCTTTGTCTCATTTATATTTATCTCTGATTAAATAATTAGAAGCAATCTAGTTTTTTACATCAACACCGGCATTTATTATTTCTCTTCCTTCTAGGATCGGCTCAGCCACCCTTTGAGTCTCTATTATCCACGTACTTTCTCAGCTTTTCAAATTTCAACATTTTTTCGATCTCATCCTTCAGGGCGAAACATTTATCAGTTAGATGGCCGTGATCTTGATGGAACTCGTGCCATAAATTCTTGTTTCTCTTATGTGGAGGAGCCTTCAGCTTCTCCGGCCATATCGGAGACCTATCATTCTTTATTTCATTGAGGGTGTGTTCGCAGCTTACAGTTAAAGGAGTATAGTTTGCAAACTTATGGTCTGCAGTCCTCTTCTTTCCATCTTTTTTCTTTTGAAACTTCCAGTTGATACTTCCATTCTCATCGTCATATTTTACAACCGTTGCTTCTTCTACATTCATGACCTTTCCAGCTATTGCTAACAGCTCGGCCATACACTTAGGAGGGTCTTCAGCAAGCGTTCAGAGTGGATTTCCGTTCTGAAGTCCTCTAATAAGGGTTGTCATGGATATACTCTCTACATAATCTTCTACCTCTAACTTTTCCTTGTTAAACCTCGCGATATAGTCTCGAAGGATTTCATTCTTTCCTTTCTTTACATAAAGTAAGTGAGTCATCTTCTTCTGAGGTCTTACCCCAAAAATGAAGTTGGGAATATATCACTAGGCCAAAACTTTGAAACTCTCAACTGAATTTTCAGGAAGTGAAATGAACCAGATATGTGCAGACCTAGTTAGGGTTCTTGAGAAAGATCGGCACCTCATCTCGTCCGAGATTGAATATATGTTTGCTGCAAATTGATACATTTCAATATGATGGGCTGGGTTGGTACTTCCATCGTATATGGGAGACACCACTGGAGGTTTAAATTTAGCAGGGGTTGGGAAGTTTAAAATCCTTGCCACAAATGGTGAACCCTATGAGTACCCCCTATGTAATGGGTCTCGACTTTTTATGAGATCCCCTATCTTCTCTTCCATCATTTGAATTGATTCGTTCCATGGCTTTGCAACATCGTCCAAGACAAGGTTGTCCCAAGCTACTGAGGGTTCCCTAGCTACTGTACAACACTGGTTGTTAACCTCCCCTGACCATAGTCTCTGCCCTATGGGATTCGCCCATGATGGGGCCGACGATTTCAATACTCTCTTCGAGATCCAACTATGCTTATTGACCTGGAAAACATATCTCACAGGTCATTAACTGGGTCGAGTCTTTTGAAGGATGACCCTCTACTTAACCAGTCAAAAGCTGATCCTCGTTGACGGGCATCGCAATCTCATCTTTCACCTTGACCTTCTCTCTGCTGGACAGGACGTACGGATTTGTTTGATACTTCATATGGTCCCAACATTCAGCCGAAGCATCCTCGACCTCTATATCATAATACCTATCCTCTGAGCAATGGTTTCTTTGCCTCCCCATGCGTAAACGCCTAGGGTCAGCAACATCCCTCCGCCATTAAGGAGGAGATAGGTCTTTCCGTGGTGCATACCATAGCCTCATGTTGTCCTTGATCATCCACCGGAGAAATCATATCAGGTGAAAGCCCAGGTGGTCTCATTATTATGTTCTAGCTTAGTTAGGAAAATTGCTCCTGCAATGCTTGTTCAGTAGTGGCTAAGGACTTCAAGTCCTCCGCCACCTCGCCAACTCGGACTAGGGTGGTGCTTGGATGGAATTAGGTCCTCGAACACCATATGGTGGAGGTGGTAACTCTGGTGCCATGTAAGAAGACTAGAGATCTTGTAATGAAAATACTAAGGAGCTCGACACCTTTAAGGGTCTCTTTTAATGGTAAAAAAACCCCACACAAAAAGGGGGAGGTCTGGTTCACCACCAGAGTCTCCATTGAGGTCAAGCAGCAAATGGGGAAGAGATGAATGCTGTAAACATCACCACTAGATGAGGTGTTGATAAGGTCAAGCTAGCAATAACAATGGTAGCACAAGAGTAAATATCAAGTAGAAGGAGGTGAGGATATGTGGAAAAACACTAGTATATAAGTGGTTCAACCAATTTGGCCTACATCCACTGTGAGTGTGTGAGTAATTTCACTAGAATGAAGGCACTAATGGCCTGTGATACAATCTCTCACTCTCTCTCTCTGTTGGATATTTTTTCAGGGCTCCCACTAGGGTTACAATTATGGATCCTTTTGCAAGGTAGGAGAAGACAGGTATTTATAGTGCTTGGGGGGTGTAGTGTACCCCCAAGCATACTATCATCATAGGTGAGTTGAATACACTAATAATAGGTGGACACCTGGCTGTGCCACATGTAAGGAATGATGACCAAATATTCCCTCATGTGAGGGGAATGATTTGGTTATAACTAATTTGCCACGTGTTCCAAGTCTTCTCATGTGCTTACGTATGCTTGGATTTATGATGTCATCTGTGGTAACCTCGGCCCAGCCGAGTACAATGCTTGGTAAGTTCGATATTCGTCTTTGTTCCACCAAACTCAAGTATGACCTCGACCTGATTGACAAGTCGAGGTTAGATCTTAAGCATGGCTAAAGTGTCAACTGAAGCAAAATACAATGGTGGTACTTGCTTGAGCCAACGATGTGTCTGACCTCATCTCGTGGTCAGTCGAGGTGGGTTATTATGGGGCCGACCTTGTGAACGACGACTTCTCTGATGGAAATTGTGAGCTTCCTGTTGACCCGGCCATTTCATCGGTCGAGGTTGTCGACTTCGAGTATGAGGGTACATATTGGGCATATCAGGCAAGGTGGTGCCATATAACTAACGCGACTGAAAATGTGTCTCAGCAGTGCGTTCACTCTAGGCTCATGTGTAAGCCTGTCGCTCAAGTAATAATCCCAGTAAGTCGGGTATCGATCCTCAGGGAAGAAGGAAAACAGAGTTGTGACGACGGGAAAAGATGGAGGAATCCTAACCTTGACTCTAAAAAGAAAAGGAAAAATGATTTGGTTTTTGAGATTGGTTATAGCTAAATGCAATTATGAAATTATGAAGAAATGCAACTACACTAATCTACCTAAATTATGAATGAAAAATAGTCTGAAACTTTTTGTTTAAATGATGAGAAAAATAGGACGGGAATACAATCCCCCAACCCTAGTGTAGTGCAGTCATAATATTAACCTTAAATTTATCTGATTGATTTGACCCGGAATTTAGTACTCCCAAGCATTATGTAAACGAGGTTCAAGCCCGCGTCATACCTAATCTGAGGATGAGTAAATCAGTATTGCGATAGTATCACTCGAATCGCACTCTAAATCATCACGAGTACCCATAGGCAAATGGGATATAAAGATCTACAACTGTTGTGTAACTACTCAATACGGTCCTAATCAATCACTAAATTCAGTGGATTAATTTTATACACACGCACTAACACATCAGGCTGGGTGCATGTACCCCAGCCTTAGAAAATCTAGCCTATCATGATTAAAGTGATGGAACTAATGATTACTGTGCAGGTGTTCATGATTACTCTAAATAAAATAGTAATTAGATGCAAAAAAGAATTAGAATTAAGAATTACTCACTAAAATTACCCAAGAAATAAGTGAAACAAAGAATGAAACTGATACTCACAAGAAAATCACTGAATAAACCTTCAATCTTTGAGTTAAAACTGCAATTGTTGGCTAAACTAGGGTTTTTGGAAAAAGAGAGGAGCAATCCTACTAATTTTCCGTTCTCATAACAATAAAAAAATCGGGTCTTTATACCCTACAACAATTTCGGAAGTCAGCTGCACTAGGAGTCTTTTTAGGAGAAGATAGAATTTTCAAATCTCGAAGCCCGGACCGGTCCGGGCCTTAGGCGGACCGGTCTGCCACCAAGGCGGATCGGTTCTTTTTATTTTTGGATGGACCAATCCGGGGTCGGACCGGTTCTTTTTATTTTTGCCTTCTTCGGTTTGCATGCGATCTGCGGGCTTCTGGAGTTTAGCAAAGCGGACCGATCCAGGGTAAGGGCGGATCGGTCTGCTAATTTTACTTTTTAGCTCAACTTTGACTGCTCATAACTTTTGCTCCAGGACTCTGATTGAGGTGCTGTTTCTTCCTATATGCTCGTGAATGTGGTATCTTAAACTTCTCTTTAGATACCTCAGCCGAATTCTTGGTGGAAATTACACTTTTGCCCTTGAGACTTTTCCTTGTTTCTTTCTTGATTCTTCCGGTTTCCTTCTTTTGTTTCTTGACATCAAATACCTGTGAAATCTCAACAAAATACCATAAACTCGGTGTACTCATTAGGATCAGTCAGTATTATGAGATAAAGTCAACTCAATTACGTTGTTCGAGGTGCTAAAAGTAACTAAATCAAGGGATAAATTAGGAAGAATTTATGCCTAATCAATAACCTTTTAAGGCACATAATCATATGGAGAGTATAAAAAAGTTCAAACATGATTGGAATTTTTTAGTACCTTCAGGGAATAACATTGGTTACGATGTTGATGATAAGGCAATATATTCTCGAAACTATAATGGATTTGTGAAGATTTTAGTAGTGTAAGTTTGGTAGTAGGTGTTTATGTATTTTTTCTTGGGTAGGGTATGTTATTGTGGTAGGTTGGAGAGTGGTTTATGTAGGTCTTAGGGACTCTTCTTGTCACTAATACTTCATGTAATTGTTCTGTTTTGAAATAAATATGCAATAAATGAAGATTTTGATATATCCCGTTGTTCTATTTGGAAGAATTTATTTTTATTTGAATTATCTATACTGATTGCCAAGGAATAAGTAATCATTTTTGTTCACCTGTAAATGATGAGTGAGACTAATATTTCTAGATGAGAGAAAAGCATAGAATTTTTTGAAAAATAAAGGACCATGCCTAAAGTGACTTTAGTGTTGCCTACGTCCTTCTGCGGGAATAAAAAATTATTTGTAAGTGTTAAAAGATTTTTCAGAGGATCAGGTCCCACATAGTTATTATAGGGGAAGGAAGAAGATATATTTTTAAAAAAATATTATCACTACGATAATTATGTAGCATGATGAGAGACGAATCAAGGGTAAAATCTCTTGATCCGGTCCAAATTGACTACACACGCCATTTTTTCTCCATCAAGGTATATGAGTAACCACCTAACATTATTTATTTACTAGATATGACCCACTCTAATTAGTTTTGAACTTCCCTCTCAGGTCCCAGATGGGTTCTACAATCTCCTTGAGGGCGAGGTTGCCTTCTCGCACACAATAATCTTTGAATATTTTGTTGAATGATTGTGCAATGCGATATTTATAACCTTGTATATGGTATTAATGTTTCTAACTCTTTTCATCCTAGAGTGGAATGTCGTCGTAATGACTTTTTTGCCAATCAACTTCTTCGATTTGACTCTCACTCATAACACATAAGGATGATATCTCAAGTTCAACAGGTAGGAATGGTTCCATTCCATTTACCAAGAAAGGTGTAATGGGTAGCCCCAGTGGTTATTTTGACGGATATGAGGTAGCCTCAGAGGGCATAAGGGGTCCAATCAGCCTAATCCCTACAACTTTCACTCATCTTGATTATTATAAACTTAATTCTTTTATTAGAGGCTTCACTAACCCCATTAGTTTGTGATTAGTAATGAGAAGTCTCATGCCTCTAAATCATGTACTCCTCGACCTCTTCTATAACCTCATATTGAAATCCAACCCATTTGATACAATCTTAGAAGGGGCCTTGCAACGACATATGATATTCTTTTTTATGAACTTAGATACTTTCTTCACATTCAATACAACATAGTATTCTTCTTTAACCCATTTGGTAAAATAATACATAACGAATTTGTGCCCATTTGATGCTCTGATAGTGACTTTCCCCATTATGTCGATGCCCCAAGTCGAGAAGGGCTATGGTGAGGTCATATTGTAAAAGTATTGAAGATTAAAAAATTGTTTTCATTTGAGGCACCTTTTGAAGCAATGCAGTTTTAGACCACGGTAGTCCAATAACATACCTATTAGACAATCTTTTCTTCTGAATAATTTCATCAATGTCAGCCGTTGCTATTGCCGATGGGTTCCATCGGAGTTCCTTTCGAAAAGTGCCTTATCACTTATAATCTATTGAGCTGTAAGATTTTGAAGGTTCGTACAATCTTTCTTATTAGTCCCTTGAGGATATAAACCATGCTTGAGGAGACACTATATGTTGTAGTACCATAACCCAACCTTATCTGGATATTTTCTATGGCAAAATTTATGTTGTAGCAATGAGTTGGTAGATTTTACATCTGAATTCGGAAGGGGGCTATTGTTATTCCCTCAAACATGTCGACCATGGAGGCTAAGGTTGCCAATGCATTGGCAAAACTATTTCTTGACCAGTAAAGATAATGGAATGTGACATCTTTGAATTAGGAAAAGAGTTCTTTAAGATGGTCTTGAAAAGGTAGGAACTTCTCCTCTTTAAATTTCCATTTTTAGCGGACTTATCCTATGATTAGACCCAAGTCTCCATAGATGTTGAGATACCATATTTCTTTATCGAGGGAAATCTTGAGTCCTATGGTGCATGCTTCACAATTCATCATATTATTAGTGAAAGGTAACTCTAACATAATGATGATGGGAGTACGACAATCAGCAGACACGATCAAGAGTATCCCAATGCCATATCCTTTATTGTTAGCGACTTTATTAAAAACATCTGGCACTAGATCTCCTCATGATAAGTAAAAATAATATCCTTAATCGATAAATTGGAAATCCAAACATCAACTTCTACCATGGTATTTTTGGCTCCCTCTGATGGATTTTTACATGACATGGGTGATATCTTACTCGACTAGCAATAACAACCAATATGCCATGTGACTTTATAAGTTAGGCTCCTCTAGTAGGTATTTAATGGGATCCATTAAAGACACTAGCCTAATGGATAAGGCAAGCACGTAATGTCAAAGCTTTCGAGTGACCCAAACTAGGATAAAACATGCCTTTCCTCATGCGATGTAGTTTAGTTCATACCCTTCCATTTTTTGACTGACATAGTGTATGGATATTTGCTTGCATGATTCTTTGATATATTGGTCTCGCATATACTCGACCACAGTGTCGATTCTAATGAGATATAAGTAAATGGGGAGACTGAGTTGCGGTGGCATAAACACTATAGGTTAAGTAAGATATTGTTTAATCTTCTGGAAGGCTTCTTGACATGCCTAATTCTAGACTTTGGTTAATTCCTTTCAAAGGAGATTGAATATGGGTTCAAGGATAGGCGTGACTTATTTATCTGTTTCTGAAGGTGGCATTTTGAGAATTCCTTTGAGTTGAGCAGGGTCCACTTCGTTCCCTCTTTTCTTTCAGGAGCTCTCTGAATTGTGATCGTTCATGCTCGATGAGGGTTGACCCTATCATAATATCGTGGGGAGTGCTACTAGAACCATGATTAATAATAATGGTTTTATCATTAGTTTGAATGTGGTTATCTTATTTATTTTTTTCCTTATTGATATGAGTTAAGAATTGTTCATTCATTAGATTACCTTCATTAATTGTTTGATTAACATCAATGTAATTAATATAAGGCATAATAAATTGTTCAAAATCTTCATTTATTTCATTAGAAATATAAAATGTTGAGAACCTCATCAATGGAGGCCTCACTTACATTTGCATCAATAATAAAACAGGAAGAAACATGCCCAAGTTAATTCTTTAGGAAATACGTAATAGGGTTTTGGATAGGCTATGTTGGGAAAATTATAACAATTTTCCAGTTGAGGAGAGGTTTATCAACATGGATGATCTTTCTAGATAAGTTGGGCGACTCAATACCTACGTGGATCATGCAAAGGCCTATTTTGAGTGTGTTTAAGACAAATAATTTATCATTGTCAGTGGTCTAAGAGTTATTCGTATTTTCTATGTTCGAAGAGTTTGAGCCACCAAACTTGATGGCCATGGTCTTCACCTCATTTCATGGGACTTCAGTCCAAGTAATTTTATCTTCAAAGTAAATCTTTAATATTGACTTTAACTTCTTATTGAATAAATTATACCATGGTTCAGGAAAGTTGTAGAAGGGTAATTCCTCTCCCTCAAAATAAAGCACCCATTCAGAGAGTCTCCGGGGATGACTTGCTTCCCCTTCAACACTATTTTTTGCTACAGATAATGGAGAGACATGAACTTAACTAGAAATGGTTGATATACTAGACATCGTGGAGTGGAGTCTTCCTTTAGAACTAACAACTTCAAGATCCCCTGTTGACGATTACCCAACTCCATTTCAGGCATGAAAGGCATGTTTTTTAACATCTGGATCACATTAATATTTCCATGAGGGATATGTTTTAGTTATACTATCTATTTTAAGTCGTCCCCTATCTATAGAGGAATATGATCAATCTTGATGCCTGAGAGAAACATGTCATTTTCTTTGTGCTAGATTTCAACGATTGGGTTGCTTGCACCAATGCCATCATTGTTATAATCATTACCAATAATGGTTATGGCTTGGTTATATGTAAAGAATTTAAGTTTTTGATGGAGGGAAGAGTCTACTACTATAATAATATGGATACATGGTCACCCAAGGATTAAGATGATGCAGATAAAGATATCGATGACTTGAAATTATGTCTAATGGAATATTGGTCCAGCTGATAGTGTGAGAGATATCGAACCCATAACTTCTCATCGGGTAATTTCATAGGAATGCATAATGTAAAAGGTAAAAATAAGGCCACTGACTTATAACCCTAGGTAATTGGGAGTTCTTAATTAAAAAACATTCAATATAACCCTAATTGACAAACACTAGCGAGACTACCTCCCCTAGGACTTCAACTAAGAAATTGAGAGCATAGTTGTGATCCAGAAAATTTTTATAATCTCATCATCAACAAAGCAAACAATTATAGTAGTAGTTAAAGTTCCAACTAAATGGATTGCCTCCTTAGGGGAGGTAGAGGTTGGAACCGTAAGCCCATTAAGAATCTTGATCATAGTGTTTCTTTGAAATTGGGAAGACATAAAGAGCCCCCACAAGGGAATTTAATCTTTACAAATATCTTTCTTTCCTCAACTGAGATTGCCGACATTGGTATGTCTTCAAAAATCCCTTCTTCTTTGTCTATAGGTGTACTTGAGAAGACTATATCTTTGTAATATTAGTTAGATCGACTCATATGATTTAGAGATGCTGAGAAGAATAATATATTATCTATCTCAAGTTCATGAGATATTTCATTTATTAATGACAACAACTCTTTAAATGATATAATTTTGTAGACTAAGGTAATGGTACAAGAGTTTTCATCATCAGTTTCACCATCTGAGTCATCTGAGGGATTATAGTCATCTTTCCATTAGCAAGCAGTAATGTTTTCTTTTCAGGAAAACCCGATCCATTTTATAACCTCAACCTCTTCATCATGAGAATCTTCCCATGAGATGGAGAATTAATGGTTAGAAGGGAACAACTACCCTTTGAGTTTTGGTGTTGTAAGTAGTTCGGAAGATTCACACATTTTCTTCTTCTTGACACATTTATCTGACAAAACCTGAATGGTGTTGTCTAAATTTAATTCCTTTGGATATACAAACAAATCATCAGACCCATGGGCCCACTTTGGGCTTCCACGTACACATCATAATCTTCCCACAAAGCTTCTGAGTTATTGTAAGATGACTGCCAATTCCACACTCCTTATTTCTATGCGAGTTCGGACAATGATGCATGCCCTTGTCATGAGGGAAAATGGGTCATCAAGAACATTCTCAGTATGTAAGATATAGTAATTATTAATGGTTGAGAGTACCCCAAAAATCAACGAACAAACTTTTTTAATTAAATTCCAATTTTATGTCCAAAAATGCTAACTCGTGCATTTAATTGTGATTGACTAATAATATGAAATCAAGCATGCACACAATAACAAATATGAGTAAAAATCCAACAAAAGGGCAAAACCTTTTTATTTCACTATATTATGTAACAACTTACAAATACAAAGAAATACAACTTGACACACGAATACCCATATGCATCGGTTCGTTGTCGTCGGTAAGAGATCCCGCAAGAGCTCTAATCATCCGCAATGAAGAATCAACCTTCTTCTCCACAAGTGTACTCTAGATGAGTAGAATGAATAATCTAGGGTTTAGAACGATTCACATGTATCTATTTAGGATAATTTAGTGAATCAAAATAGGTATAAAACTTTAAAAATGAAGTCTCAAAATTACAGCCGTCTCAGCAGAAAATGGAGATGTAAAGACTTGAAAAACCTCACAGCAAAAAGTAGGTATTTATAATAAAATTGAGTACCCATGCTTGCTCGAACGACATTTCTATATCTCTCGAACGACTTTAGAAGTCGTTTGATCTCATCTTCGCACGGGACTTCAAACGAGGTTAATCTGGAAAATTATACGGGTTCATTTAATAAAAAGATTGAAGCTCGAGTTTCAAGCGACCTATCGCACGACATGTATTGTCGTTTGATAAGTTCATTGAACAGCATCCGCCTGTCATTTGAACGACATGGCTTAGTCGCTTGAACGCCTAAAGCGTTAATTCTAAGTTTTCAAATAAAATTTAACTTACAAAAACCGATTTTTTTGAAAAAAACATTTTATAAAAAATCCCAAATAAATACAAAAACATTAAAAAACTCCAAATTAAACATTTTACCATATTGCGAGTGGAGTGGTGGGCATGTTGAAGACACACATTGCTCGATGATGTTGCACTATGCTTGTATGAAGACTATGGGTGTGTGAAACTTAATATTTAGAACTAGGCCGTCATGGATGATCATGTTGACATGCTGAGTGTACCAATATAAGACATATATATGTTATGATCAAGGACACATAGAAAATTTCCTAGATACTAAACGGAAACTTATAATATCATATCCCTAAAAATATCCCCTCTATGTCTATGTAGGTACATATATAAAAATTATTTGAATTATGCTATTTAGATCCAAAACAAATGACATACAATTTAATATCCCCATAAACCCGAAAATGGGAAATACTAAATGGCATGTCTTCAAAACAATCTTAAACTGCTTCAATTATTTAACTCTTTAATCTTTCCTTTTCATCATCAGGGTGTGCAAATATAATCCTCAATTTTGTACCTACACACATAAAACAAGAAACAATACCAGTGAGGTGCAACAGTTTGAAATATAATGATAAGCAAAAACAATATCAATATTAATGAAGCTTGATCAAACAATTACAAATTCAGACATGCAAACAAAACATCTCCCCCATAATTCGTTCTCCCCCTTTTTATGATGTCCCCAAATATACAAATAAGATGAACACAAAGTAGTGCAAATGGAGATGGTCACAAGCTAAGAAACTTTCTCTTTTTAAATTTTTCAAAAGTTTACAACAAAAAAATTATACAACAAAAAATCACACCATGAAAGAACACAAAAATAACCAAGTGAGTGATAGTGAAAATATAGGGATGTGAACAATTTCGATAGGAAAATCAATGCATACAAACGTAACATACCTACACCATGAATTTTGGATATATCTAACGAATGAACTCAACATCTTCCTTAGGTTTAAAAATGGTGGAATTATAAGAAATAGACTCAATCTAATCAACAAATCAAAGATCGACGTGATTTCTACACCAATAATGTCAAGAACTATTTAATGCTTTTTGAGATTTTTAAGAAAGTGCAAAGTCGTTAAATCCAACCAAACTCAATCAAGTATTTATTCATTTTTCATTTTCTTTTTGACGTGTCTATTTTTGTCAACTTAGAGAATACCCCATTTTTGTCATATGATTATTTTTATTTCCTTGATTTTTTCTTAGTCTCTTTTAAACGGTGGCTTTAATGACAAGTTAATTTTGTATACTCACAGCCCTTTCCCGTGAACACTCATCATTTTTTCATTTGTATTCACAACTATTGTTATTCTCTTCTATCACATTTTGTTCGTTGTATAGACATAATTGAGATGGAAACACCCAAACTAACATGTGATAGACAAGAACAATATTCAAATAAAATCGTGCACGTGTGCAGTAAAGGAGATAAAGATCCAAATATGTCACTAGTCACATCTCAATGACTCTATACTTTATAAAGCACATAGATTAAATGGTGTACCATATCAAAACACTATCAAATAGTCACATGGAATATGAAATGAAGTTGGGACATGAATATCTTAAATGTCCAGTCATAAATGGTGTAAACAAAGTAAAAAACTATTTTTGGGTTTTAAAAAAATATAAAAAGAAAATCTTTTTGTCTTTTTCAAAAATTATCAAAACAAATTCTTTTTGGATTTTTCAATTTAAAAAAAAAAAAAAATATTTTTGTATTTTTCTAAAAAATAAGACAAAAAATTATACAAACTAGAAATAGGAATCATATGATATAAACATGAAAAATGCATCCTATTCTAGAGATGGAAAACACCCTTAAGTCAAATGTGCAAATTCATAAAAACTTCCTAAGACTCTTAAATCTTAGAGTGTCTAAAGTGTTCGTGAAAATATCGGCTAACTAGAGGTCGGTAGAAATAAATCTTAAGGGTACAACCTTTTCTTCGACTAGCTCACGAATAAAGTGCTCACTTATCCAAATGTGTATCAGTTAACGAATGTTTGACTAGGTTGTGGAATATGTGTATATAACTAGTGTTATCACAGGAAATAGTCATTGTTTCCTGTGACATCCCATAATCCTCCAACATCTGCTTCATCCACAGAAGTTACGTGCAACAACTCCTGAAGGCCATGTACTCAGCCTCCGTAGTGGACAAAGAGATGGAGTTTTGCTTCTTCCTTAACCACAATAGAAGATCATAACCAAAGAATAAACACCCACCAGAAGTTCTCCTACAACCATATGCATCCCCAACCCAATTGGCATCAGAATAGGCGCATAAATGCTCATCAGTATCAAAGAAATTCCAAATGTCAAATGAGAGAGTCCCACTCACGTGTTTGATAATATGTTTAAAAGAGAGTAAGTGTGACTCTTTCATGGATGCCTGATATTGCGCACAGACTCCAATTCTAAAGGCCATATCGATATGACTAGCAGTCAAGTAAAGAAGACTACCTGTTGATGTAAAAAATTAGATCATATCTAATTATTTAATCACAGATAAAATAAATGAAACAAAGAGTTTTTAAAGTGGTTCAGCCTTGTAAGAATGGCCTACGTCCACCGTTAGGTCTGAATGTTTGGGAATTCTCGATTACAAGTTCTATCAAGAAATTTCGGTCCCCGTACAATGAGGATTGTACAATGTATTTATAGCCCTGAGGCTGTAATATGAAAGGGTAATACATTCAATGATGTACATGTGAAAGGGTAATATATTAAATGCCCCTTAAGCGTATACATCTGAATGATAAGCATTTAATGAACAGTCAGACTGTTGGTTTTCCTGCTATTAATGCTTTTTTCGAGGTACAGCTCGGACCGCCTAAGGTTCTTCGGTGATCAAAGTTCCTCGGTACTCAAAAGTTCCTCGGAGAGTTCTTGTAGGTCGGAGCGTCTGAGTTACTCGGGGAAGCAGTGTTCCTCATTGTAGTATGGTTCCTCGGAGCGTCTGAGTTCCTCGGAAGTGCTTGTTGTTGCCACGTAGATTGCCACGTGTCTTCACTCGACTGAGCCATGTCAGCAGACTATATTTGGTATCAACAAAAGCCCCCAATGTTTCATAGTTTGAAATTTGAGGAGTGTGGAGCATTCTTTCTCGGAATATGGTAGTTTTAAATGGTCCTCCTGATTTTTAGGAGTGTTTCCTTTGTATTTATTTTTCGTTCCAAATTCGTAGAATCGGGCTTTTTTGAATGTTTATGCCTGCTTCGATTCCCGCGCCCCTTTTCGTCTTTTTAGCCACTGGTAACGTAACTGTCTCTTTTTGTAATCATTACTTTTCCTTTTCCCAAGGTAGAGTATTTAAACGCTGCAGAAAATCCCATCGTCTTATACTTTTTCAAATTTGTATCTTCGAGTTTTCTATCGTCTTACTCTCTTGTGTATTCATCTCTTCCATCGTTCGTTGTCAACAGATCCACTCTTTTTCTGTAAGATCTTCTTCCTTCTTCTTCATTTCCTTTATTCATCATGGTTTACCTTGTTGAATCTCTTGATAAATTTCTCTCTGATTTTTCTATTCCCTCTTGGGTTGTTCTGGAAGAGCTTTCTGAGCCTTCTGACTATTTCCGTTTAGCTGAGGGACATTGGTTCCCCAGTCTCTTTGTTGCTGAGTGTGGATTTTCTTTTTCGCCCAATCCTCTATGTCTGGAATTTTGTCAATATTTTGACGTTGTTCCTGCAAGAATAGTCCCCAATACATGGAGAATAGTTAATGGGGTTCATAGGTTAAATCAAATTCATGGAACTCGCATAGGAATTCCAGAAATCATGTTTTGTTATAGATGGGCAGTGGGTGATAACACTTTTTATTTAAAAACTAGATTTTTAAATATGGCTTTAGTGGTCAATCTCCCGGATGCCAATAGGGACTATTTTGAGAACATAGTTGTTATAAAAAATTGGCAACATGCTCCTTTATCTGGAGATGAAGTGTATCAGAGTCCCAGATGCCCTCCTTATGGCAATGGGATAGGTTATTTTTATTTTATTTTATTTATTTTGAAAATATGCTTCCTCTATGTTTGATAAAATGTGCCACTAATATTTCAATGTTTATTTATTTGCAGTTGACAGTAAAAGAAAGTGTCCAAAAGAGGCAGACGTTAACATAAGACATTTGAAACTTATCTGGAGTTTGCATCAGTCTGTTGCCGACGAACACATTAGATCAGCTTCATATCTGCTGCAGTACAAGAGCTACACCACTACTTTTACTGCTCGTCCGGTAATAAGCGATGCAGAGCTAGTACCAGCCTCTACCAGTTCTTCGCCTGAGTCACACGTTCCTTTAAGTGAAAGGATGAAGAAGAGAAGACCTCCCACTCTCTTCGAGAAACCTGCCTCTGGTGCTGTAGAGGCAAAAAGGAGTAAGATTGACGTCCCAGAAGGGATAAAGAAAGTTGATGCGCCTTCCTCGGCTGCTCCTGTGAAGGTTGTAGAGAAGCCCCCAGTGGATCCGAGCAAGTCTGCTGCTCCAGGAGAAATGATTGTAATATCACCGACCAAGAGTTCCTCCTTGGTTGAATCTATTCCTGCTCCCCCGAGGAAGCTGAAGAAGAGCTCCTCGGTCAATTTGGCTGAAACCATCTCCCAGCCCCTAACTACTGGAACTGGTGTTCCTACTTTTGTTCCCCCGAGCTCTGCCATGAGCTCGGTGAAGACTTGGATCATTCTCGAGATCCAAGGTATTGAGGAGAACCTTTCTCGGGACATGGTCACCTCATTGGCTGCTCGCCATATTGCTTCTGTAAGTCTTATTGCTTTGAACTTTTCATCTTTCCCTTGTTATATCTGTCTCTGACTTGCTTTAATTTTCTCTTCACAGTTGGTGAGCTGCTTCAATACAATTTTGAAGAAAGATGAAGCTATTAAATCTTCAAGCTCCTCATCTGGTGTGGAGGAAGCTTTGATGGGCGTGAAGAAGTCTTTGGAAGATTCTCATCAGAAGTATGATGCTGACAAGGCTATTTGGGAGAAGAAACTTGCCTCCACCGAGAAGGATAAGGCTCAAGTTGTTGAAGTCTCCAAGGGGTTGGAGAAGAAAATAAAGGATTTGGAGGAGAAAAATAAAGATCTTGAAGGGAAGCTCAAGAATGCTAAGGAGTTTGAAGATAAACTCAAGGTTGCTGAGGAAGAATTAATCCAACTTCGGGAAGTAAGTCGGCAGAAGGAGGAGGTTGAGAATAAATTGAAGACTGCAGAAAACCTTATGTCAGAGAAGCTTTCCTCGAAGAAGTTAAAGAGAAAATTGGCTGTGAAGAAGTCTTTCAGCGCTGGCTGGGACAAGGGGTAGAACAAGGGCTTGGCTGCCATGATGTCGCAAGTAGAATATGGCAGCCTCAAGTACTTTAGGGATGGATGGGTCGCTGCTCTACAGGAGATGAAAGTGGATGAAAATTCCGAACTCTTTCAGCGACACATCCCTTGTCCCCCTCCAACTCCTGAAGACAAAGAAGAGGACGAAGCTGCCTCCGAAGAGTCTTCCATGGTGATGGGAGATCAAGTTTCTCATCCCCCAGCCATCCAGCATACAAACGAGGAACTCGCTACTTCCTCCTAGCAACCTCCAACACTTCTCCAGCTACTATCTGCTCCATCCGAGCAACCTACCTCCTCGTCCCAGACTCCCAAGAAAGTTTTGGGAGACAAGGAAAAGGTGTAGAGTTATTCGGGTTTATCTCTATTTTATTTTTCCTTTGTCAAATGTAACCATAAACTTGTAACTCTGAATTTTGTGATATAATAAAACTTGAACTTTTGTTTTTGCATACTGTTGTCTCTTCATCATGCTCTGTTTTGATTATTGTTTTTTCTTCCTCTGCTAGTTTCTGGCCAGGATGGAATTACTGTCTGCTCATGATACAAAGTTGTTGCGGCAATGCAATGAATATTTTAAGGTTGGTCACACAGACTTGAGTGCAGCACAAATCATCGACATCCTCGGCCAAGATGCTTCGGAAAAGGCACTCTTGAAGACCTTTAGTAATAATAAAAAGAATCCACTGCCCTCTTTCACGAGGGGTATGAGAAGAAATATCAACAAATCATTGCCGACAAGGGATACGAGAAGCGTTTTACTGGCTACGATGTGAGGGAGAGAACTCTGAGGGCTGAAGTCGAGGAGTGCAGATAGATAGCTGAACTATTAGAGCAAGAAAATAATAACCTGCAAAGTGAGTTGTCGCAGTTGAAGTCTGCAGCTTCCACTTCAAAAGCCTTGATCCCAGTGACTGATGAGGGATTCTCGTTCTTGGAGGTCGAGAACGCCAACTTGAGGGACGAATTGGAGTCCTTGAAGAGAGCTGGCCCCTCTACATCTTCTCGTGGACGAGAACGATCTCCTCGGGGATGAGAAAGAGCTGCTCGGATTCCTGTCGAGGAACAGAGGACTCAATCTGCCTTAGAGAACCAGGCCTTCCAATTAATGGCGAAGAACCAGGCGTTGGCTGAAATATCAAAGAAGATCAGGGACCTGGAAGAGCAGCATTCTACGCAGAAGTCTGTCCTGGAGAATAAGGAATTCTTCATCAGAAATCTCCACGAACAGCTGGAAAGATTGACATATCAATTCCATAAACAACCCAGGGAGTTCTAGATGGTTGGGTACAACGAGGCTCTTTACCACTTAGACGATCGCATCCAGAATGCCAATAATGAGGGCAACAAGCAAGGCTGGTTGAATGCCTTAGGTGTGCTGTAACTCGAACAAGGTCATTACCTATGGGACTACCACGATCTTGGGATGCTCGACCTACCCGTGCCACCATTCAAACTAGATATGAGTTGGATCCCTGCTCGGGCCATTCCTCAATGCTTGATTTCCAAATATCTCGGCAACTACAATCTCCATTCAAATGTCGAGATATCTCATCCCGAGCACCTCCTAGATCGATCATCCTTGATGAATATCAGGATGTTAAAAGATTTAAACTTTATAAATTCTCCTCTTGCTTTAAATGATCCGCCTGCTGGCGAGGAACCTGTTTCAAAAGCAAAGGGGAAGAAACCAATAGAGTAGGAATTTCGATGTAATAGTTAGTATACATTTCATTCTCAATGTAATTTGTTTTTTATTTTAATGAAAGACTTTTATTTTTGTTCGTAATCTTAATTGCTATTGTCTTGTAAAACACTTTATATTTGTGCATGTGTATCTGTTAAAAAGATAATGATATTGTGTTATTCGTCGACCAACTTATTGTCGAGTAGTTTGAATTTGTGGTAATCATTTAACAAAAATTAGGTTTTGTTTCTCGATCAACTTAGTAAAAAGTTACGAGTATAAAAAATGTTGCTCGATCACTTTCTCGTTTTCATAAAATGTTTCCGACCAACCAAGGTCGGTAAATTTTCCTTTTCGACCAACTACGGTTAGTGGGTTTTTTCTTAACGAGCAACTTTGACACTTTTTGGAATAGTCTTACCTCCCGACAAACTTTTGTTGGCGTTTTCGAGAATATATTTACTTCCTAAACAACATAAGTTGGCATTTTTAGGAATACTTTTATTTCCCGAGGAACACATAGTTTTACTTCCCGGAGGAATACAAGTAGCTTTACTTCCCAGAGGAATACAGGTAGCTTTACTTCCCGGAGGAATACAGGTATCTTTACTTCCCGGAGGAATACAAGTAGCTTTACTTCCAGGAGGAATACAGGTAGATTTACTTCCCAGAGGAATACAAGTAGCTTTACTTCCCGGAGGAATACAAGTAGCTTTACTTCCCGGAGGAATACAAGTAGCTTTACTTCCCGGAGGAATACAGGTAGCTTTACTTCCCGGAGGAATACAAGTAGCTTTACTTCCCGGAGGAATATAAGTTTTACTTCCCGGAGGAATACAAGTAGCTTTACTTCCCGAAGGAATATAAGTTTTACTTCCCGGAGGAATATATTTGTTTCTCGACCAACCTTAGTTGGCATTTTCGAGAATAAATTTGAGTAGTCCGAGTTTTGACGAGTAGTGTGTTGCACTAGTATTCCCCGAAAAACTTTCAATAAAGGAGAGAATATCCATCACTAATAATACTTGCGCAGGGGCTCTGCGTTCCATGCATTTTTAAACTCCTCCCCCTCTAAAGTTGCTATTCGGTATGTTCCTGGTCGAACAACTTCTGTAACTCGGTATGGTCCATGCCATTTTGCCTCTAGTTTGTTGTGCTTTGAATCACTTTCTTTAGCACATAGTCTCCTTCTTTTAAGGCGCACTTCTTCACCCTCTTATTGTAGAACAAAGTTGTTCGTTGTTGGTATGCAGCATTCCTGATGGCTGCTTCTTCTCTAACTTCCTCGAGCATGTCTAAATCCATTCTTCTCATTAAGTCGCTGATAGGGGAATTGAAATTCAGTACCCTGTGTGTTGGGAGGCCCAACTCGATAGGTATAACAACTTCACTTCCAAACGCTAACATATATGGAGATTCTCCAGTTGCTGCTCGGGGAGTAGTACGATAAGCCCACAGTACTGACTGTAACTCGTTGATCCAATTTGCTGTTGCATCGTCCAGTCTTTTCTTCAAGCCATTCAGCAGCGTTCTGTTTGTCACTTCAGTTTGTCCATTGCTTTGAGGATGGCCTGGTGCTGAGTGGATCTTCAAAATGTTTGACTGATGACAATAGGCAGCAAACTCCTCGTTATCAAATTATGATCCATGGTCTGTGATGAAAGCATGAGGAAGACCATATCGATAAATGATGTTCTTCCAAACAAATTTGTACACCTTGTCGTACGTCATATCGATGAGAGGCTCAGCTTCAACCCAGTTAGTAAAATAATCTACTGCGACGACGAGGTATTTGAATCTTCCTCTCGTCGTTAGCAGTGGCCCGACCAAATATATTCCCCACATGGAAAATGGCCAAGGGGAAGTTATGGGTGTCAACAATGCTTGTGGAGTTCTTCGGATGGAGGAAAAGCATTGACACTTGTCACATTTCTTGGCATAGGCAATACAATCAGCCCTCATCGTTGGCCAGTAGTATCCCCGCGTCATCACCTTTTGCAAAAGCGCCTGACCTGCTATATGGGCTCCATAGGACCCTTCATGGACCTCTTCAATTAAATCTTTCACCTCGGTGGGATGCACACATCTCTGCAAACCTGCCATAATTCCTCGTTTATATAGAATACCGTTAGTTAATACATACCGAGCAGCTTTAAACTTCAATTTCTTGGCTGCGAGCTTGTCAATTGGTAATTATCCCTCTTCAATATATGCCCTGATGGGATCCATCCAAGATGGTCCTAAATTAAGGGTAATAAAGTTCATCGTCAGATCTTCATCTATACTCCGACCAGCTAAAACTTCAATTGTGATTGTTCTCCGGAGCTCGGTACGAGTAGCTGAGGCTAATCGAGCTAGGGCATCTGCTCTCTCATTCTCCATTCTTGGTATTCTGACCAGTTGAATAGCAGCAAATTCTGACACCAACTTCTTTGCCTTTGCATGATATCTGATCATTAATTCTCCTCTGACTGCATATACTCCCAACATTTGATTTACGATCAATTGAGAATCACTAAAGATAATAACCTACTGCGCCTCCATAATTTTTGCCAAACTAAGACCTGCAATCATGGCCTCATACTCAGCCTCATTATTGGAAGCTTTGAATTGGAAACGTAGGGCGTATTCCATGTTGACCTTCTCCGGAGTGCTCAAAACTATCCCCGCCCCACAGCCTGTTATGCAAGATGAGCCATCTACATATAGCCTCCATATAGGTAACTCGTCTTCAAATTTCTGATCTGTCAAAGTTCCTCGGTAAAATATTTGTTGCTTCCTTTCATCTTCCACTAATATTTCTCGCTCTTCGTCGATCATCTTTTCTTGCCCTTTTACCAACTGGAGTTGGTCTGAGCTCGAATTTGATGATCCTGTAACATCCACTTGCCCTTTTACCAACCTAAGTTGGTCTGAGCTTGTGTTTGTTGATCCTGTAACATCCACAGGTTGATCAGCGAGCAACTTTTGCTCCTCGGGGGTATCAGGATATGTGAACACTGTTATAAAATCCGCTACAGCTTTCCCTTTAAGAGATGATCTGGGTTCATAGACTATATCGTATTCACCGAGCTCTATTGCCCAGTACATCAATCTCCCTGCTTTTCTGGTTTATGAAGGGCTTGCCTCAACGGCATATCAGTATATACGACTATAGTATGAGCCTAGAAGTATGGCTTCATTCTCCTACTCGCCTCAATCAGCGCCAGTGCTAACTTTTCCAGCCTTGGATATCTGATCTCTGCTCCTCGGAAGGCCTTACTTGTGTAGTAGATTGGTTTTTTTACTCCATTCTCCACTCTTATCAACGCCGAGCTAACTGCATTCTCCGATACTGCTAGATACAAGTACAATTTTTCTCCCATCACTGGCCTGGACAACAGTGGAGGTGCTCCCAAGTATTTCTTCAAGTCTTGAAAAGCCTTCTCACATTCATCATTCCACTCAAAAATCTTTCGGAATGTCTTGAAGAATGGGAGACATCGATCAGTTGCTCGTGATACAAATCTGTTGAGTGCTGCTACTCGTCCTGTAAGACTTTGCACCTCTTTCTTCATCGTTGGAGATCGCACTCCTAATAGAGCTTTGATCTTTTCAGGATTTGCCTCAATGCCTCGTTGATTGACAATGTACCCGAGAAACATGCCTTCTCGTACTCCAAATATGCACTTCGTCGGGTTCAGCTTTATTTGGTATTTATCCAGTTGATCAAAAGTTTGACTTAAGTCAACTAGATGATCGGCAGCTTTCTTGCTCTTTGTCAGCATATCGTCAACATAGACTTCCATATTGCAACTGATTTTTTCAGCAAAGACCTTGTTCATCAGCCGTTGATATGTCGCACCTGCATTTTTTTAAACCAAAAGGCATAACATTATAACAATAAGTTCCCCTAGGGGTAATGAAAGAAGTACTTTCCCTGTCTTCAGGTTTCATTTTAATCTGAATGTGGCCAGAATAAGCATCCATGAAGCTCAGCAGCTCATGTCCTGAGGTAGCATCGACTAGTTGATCAATTCGGGGTAGTGGAAAGTGATCCTTTGGGCATGCTTTGTTGAGGTCGGTGAAGTCTACACACATCCTGCACTTGTTGTTTTTTTTCTTTACCATCACCACATTGGCTAACCAGTCTGGATATTTAACATCTTCAATGAAGCAAGCTTTCTGGAGCTTCTCGACTTCCTCCTGTATAGCTTGATTCTTCTCGGGGCTGAACACTCTTCTTCTCTGCTTCACTGACTTGATCTCCTTATTCACATTGAGTTTGTGACATAAGAAATTTGGATCTATTCCACGCATATCTTCATGACTCCACGCAAAAGTTTGCTTTCTGATTCTTAAGAAAGTTATCAAATCCTGTTTTAGTGAGGCTTCCAACGACGAACCTACTTGAGTAGTTCGCTCAGGGTGCTCGTCGTCCAGAATGATGTTTTCAGTAGCTTCTACCACTTGACCCTTCACGAGTTGAGACTCATCTCTAGGATCCAATGTTTCAATTTCTGCACCTTCATCCACTTGATAGGTAGTAGTCTTTTTCCTTGATTCCTCCAGTTCTTCTTGCTCGGCGGATGAATAATAGCATTCCCGAGCTACTTTCTGATCACCTTTCACAACTCCTACTCCAAAATTTATTGGAAATTTTAGGCACTGATGCACTGTAGATGGTACATCCTCGAACTTTTTTAATACTACTCTTCCCATGATGATATTGTATGATGATTGAACATTCTTATCCATCACGAAGAAGCGTATTCCTTCTGTTCGACAAGCAGGCCATGTACCAATGAATATATCCAACTTGATCGTCCCAAGTGGAAATACTTTCTCGCCAGCAAAACCGATGAGGGGTCTATGATAAGGCTCCAATTGAGATAGATTTAGATTTAAACTATCGAAGCACGAGTAGAACATGATGTCTGTCGAGCTACCATTGTCGACCAGTACTCTTGAAATTATTACTTCCTTCATCCTCATTTTGATCACCAATGGGTCATCATGAGGATATAGAACACCTGCGAGGTCATTCTTGGAGAAACCAATGACCAATTTCTCTTTATTTACCTTTCTCGGGTGATCCTCCTCAGTTAGATTTATTCATTGATTGTATGAGAAAGCTTGAGCCTCACAGAGGTAAGCTTTTCTCTTGGCAGTAAGGTCTCCTCCTCTGGCATCTCCACCTGTTATAACATTACAGTCAAATGACCCAAAGTGTATTGAAAATACCTCTCGTTCTAGCTGCCTTGCTCTCTTGGGAAGATCGGGGTCGTCTTCGGGATCAATTTCATGGTTTCTTTTCTTATTCTCCTTTGCTCGACGAGGAGATCTAGACCTCTCTCTTGTTCGATCGTTGTTTCTTCTTTCGCTTCCACGATCAACATACTTTGCCAGCTTTCCTCGTCCGATGAGTGTTTCAATATCATTCTGAAGAGCTATGCAATTTTTGGTCATATGGCCATGATCTTTATGAAACTCGCAATACTTTGCCTTATTCCTCTTGTCAAGGTCTGCCTTCATTTTCTCTAGCCAGTTTAATTCCTCGTTGTTCTTGATTTCTTCTAGAACATGGTTGATCTCCTTCTTCAAAGGAGTATAATTATCAAATTTCTTCATTACGTCCCATACCGACCTAGTTTTTGAATGTTTGTCATTACCATTGTTCTTATGCTCTTTCTTCTTAGCTTTATCACCTTCCACCTTGGTTTCTTTAGCATCCATGTTCTTCTTTGCAGCCATAGCCTCCTCGGCATTCATAATCTTGGACGCTTTTCCCATCAGGTCCGACATGGTTCTAGGTGGATCTTTGGCCAAAGTGTAGTACAACTTGTTTGGCAGTAGTCCACTCATCAAGGCGGTAATCGCTGTCTTCTCCTCATAATCAATGACTTCAAGTTTCTCGTTATTAAAATGAGTTATATAATCTCTGGTGCTCTCACCAGCTTTTTGTCTAACACTTAACAAATGTGCTACTCGTTTAGCTGGCTTTGCCCCAAAATAGAAATTCCTAATGAATAACTCGGCCAGTTGAAGAAAAGTTGAGATCTTACCCCGAGGAAGATTATTATACCATATTTGAGCAGATCCGGTAAGAGTTCCCGAGAATGCCCTACATCTCATCTCATCTGGAACAGCATAGATGTCGGCTGCAGCTTGGTATTGTTCTATATGAAGGACGGGGTCAGTCTTTCCATCATATTTGGGGGTCACGACAGGTGCTTTGAATTTTGATGGTGTTGGAAAATCTACAATGGCCTGGACAAAAGGTGTTCCTCGAACAAAGGTTCATTGTATAGGGTTCTTAGCTTTAACCATTTCCCCCAATCTATCCTCTAGCCTTTGAATAGAGCCTTTCCATGCATAATTTCCTTCCTTGGGCCTATTGGTTCAAGCAACTGATCGCGTTGAGGTGGCTTCCTGGGATTTATCTTGACGAGCAACTGGTCGCGACTGGGCAGATCCTTCCCTTAAGTCTGATGGTCGTCAAAAACTCCTCGATGGGGCTCTAGGAGGACTTTTGCTCCTCCTAGGACCTAATTGATCGAAAGGAGATACTCAGCTTAATCTGTCTAGCGCACTGGTCCTTTCTGGGGAGAGAGTGATACGTTGTTCAGTATCTGTGGCTCGCACTGACGAAGTTCGTCCAGGTTGATAAGAAAAATCTTCAGACTCCTTATTGCGATATGAATTAGTACGTCTAGTACGTGAAGAAGGTGCACGGGTATTTCTTTGAATACTTCGCAGTCCTGAATGGGTTGGTGCACCGCCATGGAGGGTTTGTATGAGTTGTCGCATAGTTTCTTGCATGACGGTATGGCCCTGAGCCACATTTGTCATTATTCCAGCCAGATCTGGAATATTTGGCAGAGCAGATGGATTTGGAGGGCTTCCAGTGTTTCGATTGCTGGATTCTGGAATATCAGCCATTTGTGATGAATTGTTTTTGATGAAAAATGATATTTCCAGTCGTTTCCCACAGACGGCGCCAATCTGTTGATGTAAAAAATTAGATCATATCTAATTATTTAATCACAGATAAAATAAATGAAACAAAGAGTTTTTAAAGTGGTTCATCCTTGTAAGAATGGCCTACGTCCACCGTTATGTCTGATTGTTTGGGAATTCTCGATTACAAGTTCTATCAAGAAATTCCGGTCCCCTTACAATGAGGATTGTACAATATATTTATAGCCCTGAGGCTATAATATGAAAGGGTAATACATTCAATGTTGTACATGTGAAAGGGTAATATATTAAATGCCCCTTAAGCGTATACATCTGAATGATAAGCATTTAATGAACAGTCAGACTGTTGGTTTTCCTCCTATTAATGCTTTGTTCGAGGTGCAGCTCGGACCGCCTAAGCTGCTCGGACCACCTAAGGTTCCTCGGTGATGAAAGTTCCTCGGTACTCAAAAGTTCCTCGGAGAGTTCTTGTAGGTCGGAGCGTCTGAGTTACTCGGAGAGTTTGGGAAGCAGTGTTCCTCGTTGTAGTATGGTTCCTCAGAGCGTCTGAGTTCCTCGAAAGTGCTTGTTGTTGCCATGTAGATTGCCACGTGTCTTCACTCGACTGAGCCATGTCAGCAGACTAAATTTGGTATCAACACTACCTATCATACCCCGATACAAGATTTACTCTATGTCCTAACCTGAAGTGTCCTTGCTAAGCTTTATTGAGGTACTCGTCAGGGTACGTGCATGCTTAACGGAGTCTAAACCAAATTTCTTCACTAGGTCTCTAGAATACTTGGATTGAGAGATGAACATAACATCCTCTATCAGACCAACCTGGAGACCAAGGAATAATGTAAGCTCACCAACCATGCTCATCTTGAACTCACTTTTCATCGCCTCCTCAAAGTCATGAGCATGTCAGGAGCACGTGGATCCAAAGACTATGTCATCCATATAGACCTAGGCAACCAAAATAACACGATCTCCTCTCTTAACAAATAACGTCTTATAAACTCCCTCTCTCATGAAGACATGGGCTAAGAGATAGGAAGTAAGCCTCTCGTACTAATCATGGTGTGCTTGCTTCAAACCATACATGTACTTTCTCAGAAAAATGACATAACCAGGATGCTTAGGGTCTTCAAACCTTTTTAGTTCTTACACATAAACATCCTCCTATAGAATGACATTCAGAAAGGCACTCTTGACATCCATCTGGTATAACTTTAAGCGCATATGACATGGGATGGTGAATGGTAATAAGATGGACTCAAGCCTCGTAATAGGAAAAAATGTCTCATCAAAGTCTACACCCTCTATCTATGTGTAGCCTTGAGCAAACAACCTAGACTTATTTTGGATAATGGTACCGTTCTCATCCATCCTATTCTTATAGATCCACTTGGTACAAATCACATTCTTATCACTCAGTCGGGGGACTAAATCCCAGACATCATTCTTTCTAAGCTTAAGCAAGTCATCCTTTTTAGAAGTTATTGAGTGTTCATCCTTAAGTATTTCCTTAACATTATTTGGCTGGACTTTAGACATGTAGAAGATACCAAGTTCTCTATTTGAGGATGAGTCTTGACCCCTAATGTGGGATTTCCTATAATGGAAGTAGGATCATGACTCTTATGAACCCAAGAAGGTGTGTCCCCTAAGTCAAAAGTAGGGTCCACCCTAGGTGTGAGAGGCACAATAGGATCATAAGCAAGAAGTGCGTCATCCCCACACAAAAGGTTAGAATCAATCAATGTCGACGGTTCATCATCTAACACAGTGACATTTATTGACTCCATAACCTTAGATCTACTCACGTGAAAAAATCGATATGCTCTACTAGTTGATGAATAACCCAACAATATTCCCTCGTCGCTCCGAGAGTCAAACTTTACTAATTTCTCTCTATCCCGTAGGATGTAGCCTTTTCTCCTAAAGACATGGAAATATGAATTATTGGGCTTATTTCCAGTTCACAATTCATAAGGCGTCCGAAGAGTGTGTAGACGAAGGTAAACTATATTCATTGTATTGCATGTGGTAGACACCACCTATGCCAAAAATCTCCTAGAAACTCTACAACCTTGAACCATTGATTTAGCCATCTCTTGAATCATTCGATTCTTCCTCTTAATAATCTCATTTTGCAGAGGAGTCTTCATGCTGAAAAATTTATGTTTGATCCTGAGGCTATCACAATAAAGATCTATTTTAGCTTTTTTAAATTCCATGCTATTGTCACTACGCATCCTATTGATAGTAACACAACGTTGATTTTGTAGGACATGACAATTAGTCATAAGAAATTCCACAACATCGGATCTCTCTCTCAGATAACACACTATCAACTAACGAGAGAAATAATTTACCATCACGAGGACATACCTTTTACCACTCAAACTCTCAGTACGAGCGGGACCCATGAGATCCAAGTGTATTAACTCAAGCATGCTTTAAGTGGTAATGGAATTCAACTTCCTATGGGGGCTATGGACTTTATTTCCCAACTGATAAAAATCCACAAATTGCGAAAGTTGTCTTTCCAAGTGATGTCAAGCCATATACTAGGTTCTTTTTAGCTAATCTCTCCAAATCTCTAAAATTCACATGACCTAGATGTTGATGCCATGAATGTATAAGAGTGATCATGGCGTTATTGCAAACAAATGAGGACTTGGGCACAATACCATAAAAATTATCTTCAGTCTTTACCCCTTGCAACAGATGTTTACCATCTTCAACATAAACATTGCACTCGTTCTAGTCAAACTTTACTCCAAAGTCAGCATCGCATAGTTGGCTAATGTTGAGAAGGTTTTCTTTCAAACATTAGATGTACAAAACATTCTTTAGCTTAGGAAATCCTCGTATCTTTACGGTACCTCTTCCTACTACGTTAGGTTTGTTACTATCTTCGAATGTGACATTACCTTCCATACGATCCTCTAGGTAAGTAAAAAATGAAATGTCACTAGTCATGTGTCTGGAGCACCCACTATCAAAGTACCACTGAGAGTTATTATTTTCTTTAAGAGAAACATAGACAACAAGGTCTTTTGTGTCTTGCTTAGATACCCAAGAGGTGGTAACATTCTGTTTTACATTGTCATTCTTGGTTCTAGTTGTGATTCTGAAAGTATCTACAAATGATAAAGAAAACCATTGGAGGTTTTCCATTAAACCCTGAGATGTGGCAATTACAATCTCAACCTTCTCTCTAAAACTCGACAAATCGCTAGTGTCAGGTATTGGAGAAAATGTACATTGTGTTCGACCTAAACAATAGTAAAAATCCCTAAGGTGGGCTTTTCTTTTGCAATGGGTATAAAAGTAAGCAGTGTTACGCCGACCTTGGTTTTCTTTACTTGGACAAACTCTTCTCTGGGTTTCGGGTGATGGCCATATAAATTCGTAGTAAACTCAGGAATTGCATTTGATGTCACATAAGATGGGGAAGCACCATCAAAACCTATTCCCTGCCTTTCACAAAACCCTAAATCAAAGGCGAGGAGAATCTTTGCCATATTTTTAGATCTATCCTTTATATTTACCTTGACCCCTCGGGATATCTTAAGGTTATGAGTGAGTTGGGCTACAAGGTCTTCAAGTTTCTTTCGAGTCTTGATTGAGGAATAAAGATCACTCGAAAGACTAGCCATATGCTTGGTCAAGTTCACTTTATTTTTCTCTAAAAAACTCTTTCTCTCTCAAGGTAGTTCTAATGGAGGACTCTCTATCTCTCTCTCTCTCTCTCTCTCTCTCTCTCTCTCTCTCTCTCTCGACTCTGCTAAATCTTTCTTTAAGTCAATATTTTGTAACGATTTTAGTTTTAAATGAATCAGCATAGAAATCGACATACACACGTCGTAGATCACTCTTGCTCTCACTTGCATCCTCCTCATCCTC
The DNA here is from genome assembly GCA_949130495.1 of Sambucus nigra. NCBI lineage: Eukaryota > Viridiplantae > Streptophyta > Magnoliopsida > Dipsacales > Adoxaceae > Sambucus > Sambucus nigra. Next base: position 313,219,415 of record OX422215.1, on the reverse strand, counting down.
CCTCACATCGTTTTCCCTATCAAGGTGTCCCTGTGAAGTAGCATCCTCATCGTCGTGAGGCGCACGATCAGTACTCACATGACTAGCCATGAATGTGGTGAAGATACATTCATGCTGTGACTTATATCCAGAATCCACTGACTCAACCTCACTGTCATCACTAAGGGGGCATTTAAAGCAACTTTGCCGTTGCCTTGATGTTTCAACCTAGTATAGGAGACTCAAATTCCCTATGACCTCTATTGTCACACTCAAAACATCTATCATCTTTCTTAGGTGTATCCTTTTAATATTTATCATTTGTCTTTTAAAACTTATTTTTCAAAAAATTCTTTTTATTTTTGAAATTGCCATTTTTCTTTAATTTGAGAAATTTCTTAAAACTTTTATCAAACAAAGCCAAATCGTCTAAATTAAAATCAAGCTTTGAATCTGAGATCTCTTCCTCTTTTCTCTTAGACGACTCAACCTCTCTTTCTTTCTGACCACTCACTCTTTCTAGCCTGGGATTTAAGTACTACCCCTTTATCTTTTGATTTATTCGTGTTAGGAAACAAGTCAATTGCATAAGTCTGGAGGTCACCTACTAATTCTTCTAATTTCGAATTCAAATTTCTTATAGAATTTAGCACAGTGACTTTAGGGATAAAACACTTAGGCAGTGATCTCAAAATCTTTTTAACTACTCTAGCATAAGAATGTGTTCACTTAGATTAAAACTAGTGTTATTACAATATCAGATAAGCGTGCATATAATTTATCAAAACACTCAAATTCAAGTATGGTGATTGTTTCAAATTATGTTGTTAAAATTTGCAATTAAGATTATTTAACTACATTAGTGCCTTCATGGGTAAGTTCAAAAACATCTCATGCTTCTTTAGACGTGGTGCATGTCATAATACATCAAATTTCTTCAGGAGTGATGGCACCAGAAATTGCACTAAGCCCACATGAGTTATATGTGCTCCATTTAAATTCCTCCTCAGTCCATTCAGTCCCACCTTTAAGATTAATTACATTTTATACGGTGACAGTGGGAGGAGTCCACCGTCTTTCACACACAACCCAGACACATTCGTCAATGGACTTTAAATGGGATTCCATATAGGCTTTCCAATATGTATAATTTGTCTCGTAAAAAATTAGCACCCGATTATACAATGTTTCCATTGAAATTGCATTTTTTCAAAATTCAATTTTTAGACCAAAATTGATATCTGAAAAAAAAAATTGCGAAAAAATTAAACAGTATAATTGTGTAATTGGATCTGATACCAATTTGAGAGTGCGTTAGCAATCAATGAACAAACTTGTTTAATTAAATTCCAATTTTTTGCCCAAAAATCCCAACTCTTGCAATTAATTATGATTGATTAATAATATAATATCAGGCATGAACACAATAAAAAATATAAGGAAAATTCTCCGAAAGGGGAAAAAGTTTTTATTTCACTATATTCTGTAACAACTAACAAATACGAAGAAATACAACTTGGCACACGAATACTCGCAGGTGTCAGTTCTTTGTCATCAGCAAGAGATCCCGCAAGAACTCCAATAATTCGCAATGGAGAATCAACATTCTTCTCCACAAGTGTACTCCAAATGAGTAGAAAGAGTATTCTAGGGTTTATAATGATTCACATATATATATTTGGGATAATTTGGTAAATTCAAAGAGGTTTAACACTCTAAAAACAAAAGTCTTTAAATCACAGTTATTTCTGCAGAAAACAGAGTGGTAAAGAGTTGAAAAACCTAACTGCAGAAAGCAGGTATTTATAATAAAACTGAGTCGACGATCTTGCTCAAACGACATAGCCATGTTTCTCTAATGACTTTAGATGTCGTTTGATCTTAGCTCTGCATGAGACTTCAAATGAGGTTAAACTTGAAAATAGTATGAGTTCGTTTGATAAAAACCTTCAAGCGACCTATCGCGCGACATGTACTGTCGTTTGAATGACACCAACCTCCTATTTAAACGACATGGATTAGTTTCTTGAATGTCTGAAGTGTCAATTATAAGTTGCCCTTCTGATTTTTATAAATATAATTGAACTTAGAAAACCCAAATTTTTTAATAAAAACATTTTATAAAAAATTTCCAAATAAATACAAAAACATTAAAAACTCCAAATTAAACATTTTAACATAATTGCGATTGGAGTAGTGGGAATGTTGAATAAACACATTGCATGTTTCTTGATGATGTTGCACTACGTACGTATGAATATGATAGGTGCGTGAAAGTTTGGATTCCGATCGAGGTAGTCATGGATGATCCTGTTAACATGCCTAGTGTGACGGTATTAGATATATATGTTGTAATCTAAGACACTTATAAAATTTCCTAGATACTAAATGAAAATTTAAAAAATCATGTCGTTACAATGGTGAGAGAAACAGGTGATTTGGGAGAGTTATTAAAAGAAAAAAGATTTTTGATTGGTCAAATTTGGTGGAAGGGTCAAAATTTAGATCTTCATATGTAAGGATGGCATTCGTGCCATCTCGGTGTGTTTTAAAAGGGTTTTAGGCTATTTTATCTTAAGATTCATAGGAGGAGGTGTTGGCTTTGTCAATAAGGCCTTGGATAACATTTCTCAAGTGATAGCATTAAAAGTTGGTGCGCATGTGGATTTGATGGAAATCTCAATAGTCATCATATTTCAAATTATTGGGAAGTGGATTAGGTAGGGATGGGGGTCCAAGTGTTTGATCTGATTTCAATATTGGAGAGTTTATATTAATTTAGATAAGGGAGCAGGGATCTGGGTCTATTCCTTTGGGGTTGTAACAGGGTGGGCTTCTAGTGCCCAAAAGGTAGTAGGCTGAGAGGAAATCTGATTGGCATAGTGATAGTAGCAAATGGCTTATCATATTTTCTAGGAGTAAACTGTCCAGCTAGTTTCTTCGATTCCGATTCGAACCTATGGATATTGACATTTTCTTTGATCTAAACTCAGCCTCTCGAAGGGATTTGAGATAGGTGTAATACTAGGTACCTATGGAGGTTCAGATCTATGGAAGGAAATTATTCTTCAAAACACTAATCTGCTTCTCCTCAAATAGACGGTTGGTAATGGTAGAAACATTTTCTCTCCACCTACTCATGAAACTGTTGATAGATTCACAAAGTTTTTCTTTAGCAATTCAAGATCTCAGTGATTACTTCTAACTCCTCATTATACTTGTGTTGAGATGTAAATTCCTTTAATACATCTTCCCATATGAAAATCCAAGAATCTTCTAGTGAAAAGAAAAAAAATTGACCACTTTTCCTTGAGTGTCTATTGAACATCTAAGCCATTATCACCTTCATAGACCTAAGTAGCCTCATGAAATGGTGGTACCCGAGAATATTCCTATTGGGAGGTCAACAATCTTTATCCTTCTCGAGATTAGGCATTTTGAATTTCTCTGGAAATTGGGCCTTTGGGCAATGGGACATGTAGTAATAATTCATATAGGTCCCTATGACTTTTACATGGTTAACTTTCGTGGAAATAACTTGAGATCCTCTTTAAGTTTGTTCAATTATTCTTCCTTGGGGTCGAACCGTATAGGCATGGGAAATTTATCCCCAGGTTGAGCAAGGTTTGGCATGGGTAGATGAGTAAGTGGAATCCCACTTGTAGGTAAAGCACGCGGAGGGTGAGGAACTTACTAATACTATTCCAGAGCCCAAATCGGTTCAAGCATCTATGGTCCTAGAGAACAAGGAAATGTAACATCAGGTTTAGTAACCTCGAGAATTTATCCTTTGTTTCTCTATATTTCTTAAACATCAACTTGCATCCTATACATCTTCTCAGTGAGTTGACCAAGTACTGTCCTCAGGTTCGACTGATCATTGACATTATAATTGGGGTTCTCTATGAGGAATCTTTATTAAGACTATTTAGTTTCTTCTGAAGTGGATGTTGAGTGTGTATAACTCTAGGGTGACTTGATAGCTGATTTGATACAATAGGGAGCCATACCAAGGAGTGTGGTTACACCCGAGAGGGAAATACTTTTTTTTACTAGAAAAGAATATCTTAGGTATTTTTGAAAACAGGGAGAAAATGTTTTTTTTTTATTTTTCAAGGAGAGGAAAAAAAGAATACCCTGATATAGTTGTTATTATTAGGTTTTGCTTGTATTATGTTCTTCCTAGGATGTAAGTGAAATTCCAGACATGACCCGAGTTTTGGAAATGATGGGGCACGCGATTCAAGACACAGTTTGTCTTTCTAGACTCGCAAATAGGGTCATGTTTTATAAACGAAAAAAATACACAAAAGTAGGTGGTAAGACGACTTAAATTTTTGGTAGAGTTTTGCATTGGAATCGGAAAACTAGGTATGAGTGCCCTAGGGTAGACGCCTATATGTGGTTTATGCATGAGAGGTAACTATAAGAGTTCCCCCTTTAGCATGGTTGACATGATATACATATTTCCTATAAGGAAAATCATTCATTGACGCGTGTAGAGAAGACCTTTGATATACTTGAGTCAATATGATATTCTTGAGGGAATGAAAATTACTCCTAATATACCTCGTGGTGATGTCACCTGTGAAAAAGCAATCGATATACTCGATGTAAATGAACAAATTCCTTACTATATACCTCGCCTTGTGAGTTCGGTCAAGCTTCATAATGCAGGGGAACCATTCGATATATGTCAAAGTTAATTGGAAAATGAAAGGTGGGAGTCATATTTCTTAGTTTAATAGTGCCCTGTAGGATCGACAAACCATCACAAAGTGACCCCCAATACATGCCATAAATTATGTCAAAATGTAGTACTCATGTTGTGTAGTGTGCGAAATGCATGGTCTTAATTAGTTCCTTCATGCAAAGTTATATGTATGCTAATAGTAATATGCACAACTACTAACCATGAAGGAAGGCATGATAATATACAAGAGTGGCATGCAAAAAAGAACTAAGTATAAATGGAGAGCAAAGCTAATTAGCATGTACAAGTAATATGAATCATGGAGCACGTATGAAACATGTTAATATGTATATGGTGTGAGACGTGTGAATATACGCAAATGAGAGAGGTATATCTGCAAAGTGGGAATAACAGGTCGTTATATAAAAGTGAAAATAATGTGGAAGTATGTGCAAGTGAAAGTAATATGGGTGTATACATAAGTGATATGTGAAGAATGCAAGCAAGCATGTGAAATACATACAAGTGGGAATAAGCATGGATATCTACAAGTGACATGGAGTAATGCGAATCATGAGGATGCATGGAGTGAAGTGTGGGAGACATATACAAGTGAAAGTTAAGCATTAGATATATATAGGCGAACAAAGAATGAAACATATGATTGAGAATATGGTATATAAATATGATGAGAAAGTGAGCATGATGGAGAAAAGAATATATATGGTTATCATGACATGATCATGGCATATGTACAACATGTGAGCATGAGAGTAAGAAGATGAATATATATGTGGAAACATATGTACACATGTAGAAAATAGAAAAAATGAGAAAAGTGAAAACAAAGACCCATGTAAATAGATGAAAAATGCAATAGGAGTGATATCATCGTGCTAGTGTCATGGGAAAGACGATAACAAATCAATCAATGAAGTATAACTACAATACAAAAAAAACATAAGGTAGCCAAAATATGAGTGATGTGCCAGAACATGATTCACTATGAAAGAGTAAATATCCACATCAACGGGATCACTAAAAAAAAGATACAAGTCGTTAAACAACGAAAAATTCATCGGATCGTGAACCACTATAGACAAGTGAGTACGCATGTCAATGGTATTGATAAAATGAAAAATAGATAAATAGATAATGATAGATAGACTATGAACGGTGCACGGGATCGTGACTCGCTATGAAGAGTTGTACTTGTATATATTTGTATGTCAGTTGTTTATTTTTTTTAATTTTTATCTCAAAATTATGCTTGAAATATAATATATGAATGTTTTCTCATGCAAAAACATACATTCATTTCATATTTTAAGATTTTAAATTTTTTAGGGGGGGGGGTGTTCTACCCTACATTTTTTTGTTTTTTCCCTAACTGAGAAGTTATGGCAAAATCATTTGCACGGGGACAAATTAGACTTGTTTGCACGGATGGACATTGGAATGAATGAACTTTGATATCCAAACAAACTTCATGCTAGTTCGGCCACTTAAAATAAAATTAGGGAGCACTTTATTCTTATTTCAAATATGACACTTCCAGAGAATATCCTTATGCTATTTTAAGAGAAAGTTTGGATCTTTCCATGCATGTGCGATCTTTGAGCTATTTTGGACATATTTGGAGGATTGTGAAGTGCAAAACATGTATCGCCTGACCTGAATTTATGTGTTACTTGTGGTCAACCGAGTTGTAACACCTCGCCCGCCCGGGGAGAGCGAACGGAGCGCTACTATCGATAAAATAAATCCAAATCCACAAGTGACAAGGTATAGAGCATCTAAATAAACCCAAAATAATATAAATCCACTAATCTCAATCTCTTCAATTACAACAAGTCTCTCGAATTAAAATTACAACTATCTAACTCGAATAAAAATTAAATCCCAATGCTCTATACATCAAATAAATAAATACAAGTCTTCTCATCTTGTATTAAAATTCTTCCCAAATAATACACGCTAAAAATCATCCCAATTGGGCCATAGAGCTGAAATCCACACTAACCTGCGAACTAAAAGAAAATATGAGGAAGTACACAATACGAAAGGAAAGATGCTCAACAAATATAGGTTAGTCACGAATAAAACGTAACAAAACGAGTACGAATATTCAAATCAAAATGTAAATCTCAATAGGATTTATCAATAAATTTCTCAACAACACATCAATGGGTTACCAGGCCTCACCCCATTCGCATATGCTTTATCAAGCCATAGCCAGGAATAGGTATTTTGGCGGGTACTCAGCATCCGTGCCATATTAAAATCTCATGACAACGTGCTCATCAAGAATATAATGATACCACATGAATCAAAATAATTTTCAACAATTATTTTCCAGATTTTAAAGAATTTATCAATTCAAATATGAGTTCAATTAAACATGAAATCAAAGAGAATGACACTCGCGAGATTTAAGGAGCATATTGTGTAAAACCCCATACCTCAAACCATGATGAGAAACCAACGATCACATCCTCAAGATCAACTCAAAAGATCTACAAAAGCTCCTCCAAGAACCTCCAACAAAATAGTCCCAAGAAAAACTCTAATCTAAGGTTGGAACTCAAAAATCTCAAGGGCCAATGTGTATATAAAAAGAAGAGGGATATAAAATATATTTGCTGCCAAAATTTGTGCCAAAAGTAGGTTAAAATGGTTGCCCACGACTTCCTTTTATAATGCAAAGAAATGAAGAGTTGGAATCCAAAAGACTCCTTTAAAAAAGGCAAATAAATGAAAAGTTGGAAGTCAAAACATCTCTTGAAAATTACTTAATGTTCACCGACTTAGAATTCCAAGAGTTAAAAACATTTAAAAATCATTTTAAAATCCGTTTTAACTCTGATTTTGAAACCGTTTGAAATTCTCGCCTTTGAAAATAATAACCAACATATTTGAGCAATAAAAATAATTTTATCTAAAACTTTATTTTCGTCCATTTTCCAAAAATTAATTAAAATAGCCCAAAATTACGCGGGTTGTTACACTTCCCCACTAACAATGGAATTTCGCCCTCGAAATTCGCCAAATGACTAACTCTCAAAATCAGGACGCTACACTAACTCCAAAAATAAATTCCTCACATCTAATCTAGATGCCTATCACGAATATCACCTAAAATTTGCTATCTCCAAAAATTACTAACCACGCAATGAACCCAAAACCCAAGCCCCGAGGGTTGCCGTATACCTAAGCTCTGATACCCTTTGTAACACCTCGCCCGCCCGGGGAGAGCGAACGGAGCGCTATTATCGATAAAATAAATCCAAATACACAAGTGACAAGGTATAGAGAATCTAAATAAACCCAAAGTAATATAAATCCACTAATCTCAATCTCTTCAATTACAACAAGTCTCTCGAATTAAAATTACAACTATCTAACTCGAATAAAAATTAAATCCCAATGCTCTATACATAAAATAAATAAATACAAGTCTTCTCATCTTGTATTAAATTCTTTCCAAATAATCCACGCTAAAAATCATCCCAATTGGCCCATAGCGCTGAAATCCACACTAACCTACCAACTAAAAGAAAATACGGGGAAGTACACAATACGACAGGAAAGATGCTCAACAAATATAGGTTAGCCACGAATAAAACGTAACAACACGAGTACGAATATTCAAATCAAAATATAAATCTCAATAGCATTTATCAATAAATTTCTCAACAACACATCAATGGGTCACCAGACCTCACCCCATTCGCATATGCTTTATCAAGCAATAGCTGGGAATAGGTATTTTGGCGGGTACTCAGCATCCGTGCCATATTAAAATCTCATGACAACATGCTCATCAAGAATATAATGATACCACATGAATCAAAATAATTTTCAACAATTATTTTCCAGATTTCAATGAATTTATCAATTCAAATATGAGTTCAATTAAACATGAAATCAAAGAGAATGACACTCGCGAGATTCAAGGAGCATATTCTGTAAAACCCCATACCTCAAACCATGATGAGAAACCAACGATCACATCCTCAAGATCAACTCAAAAGATCTACAAAAGCTCCTCCAAGAACCTCCAACAAAATAGTCCCAAGAAAACCTCTAATCTAAGGTTGGAACTCAAAAATCTCAAGGGCCAATGTGTATATAAAAAGAAGAGGAATATAAAATATATTTGCTGCCAAAATGTGTGCCAAAAGTAGGTTAAAATGGTTGCCCACGACTTCCTTTTATAATGAAAAGAAATGAAGAGTTGAAATCCAAAAGACTCCTTTAAATAAGGCAAATAAATGAAGAGTTGGAAGTCAGAACATCTCTTGAAAATTACTTAATATTCGCCGACTTAGAATTCCAAGAGTTAAAAACATTTAAAAATCATTTTAAAATCCGTTTTAACTTCGATTTCGAAATCGTTTGAAATTCTCGCCTTTAAAAATAATAACCAACATATTTGAGCAATAAAAATAATTTTATCTAAAACTTTATTTTTGTCCATTTTCCAAAAATTAATTAAAAAGCCCAAAATTACGCGGGTTGTTGTACCGGTCTGAACCGAATGTTAGGTGTGAAGTTAAATGAAACAACCTATATAATTTTGTTAGTCCGGTTTCATTTAATTAATATTTCACTTGTTTAACAATCAATTCACATTTAAAAAAAACTAGGTGAGGGACCTATGGGAAGCTTCCCCATAATCCAAGCCTATAGATCTACTAACGTAAAATAATAAGAATACTTACTTGTAAACCGCTCTCAAAATACAGAACTGCACCCAACCTATCGTAACAAAGACGAGGTGATGAACCGAATGCCCGATGGGATAATACAATAATGCAGTATAGTATCTAATGGCAGAAAGGAGACTCTAACATGTATATCTACATGCACATGCAACTACGTTATATATATATATATATATATATATATACATACTTTAATACGTGACACCATATTCATTTTAAAACATTAGTTTTCTGATTAATTCACCCTAATCTTGTAAAGAATTTTCCTTTTATTAGACTTGACATTTATTTCTTGATTTAACACACCCAGTTAAATACTTTGAACAAATACCCTTTATTTAAGTAAAATCATTTCTTTTACCGAAATTAACCATTTTCTCATACCAATCCACGTTAGTATTTTCATTAAGAATCGTCCTTCAATACCCATTGGCCCCGTGTTAGAAAATACTTATTTTTCTTTTGAAAAACATTCAAAAACACACTCTCGTGTTAGTTATGGGTTTTAACCTCTTTAGGTTTCGCCAATACCCACTTAATCACTTTATTTTACCATTCCTTGTCCAATTATCCTATATCAGAATATTTATTATTTCATTCAAGTTAAGTTGTCTTTTTACATATTCACCACACAACCCATTACTTGACATGTTCCATTTTCATTATCTTCTTCTCGAAATCTTCCAATATTCACAGACTTTAACGGGCTCCACACTACAATCTATGCTACCATACGCTCTGGTCAGTGATTTTACGTCTTTCACTCCAAGTCTTTGGGCCCTCTTCAATTATCCCAAGTGTCATCCGAGTCCATATTAGTGTATTTTAAAATTTTACAAATGTCCACGTTATTTAAGTTTTCCTTTATCAGCCAAAGCTCAAACCTGGGGTTTCACCCTAACTTGTGTTGCACTTTAAAATCACCATTTCTCGTGCTTGTTACTTTAGCATTGATTTTATCCCAAAAATCATGTTCATTTAGGACAATTTTGTGTAAGAAACTTTTCCAACATTTTTTTTATTTCATAAAAATGTTCCACTTTACATAAAATTAGTATTTTACCCATTTGTTTCCAACTTGTCTTTTACTCCATTTTTGCAAGTGTTATTTCCCAAAACATCATTATGTTACCCACACTAATTTCTTAAGTGGTTTTTTAACTCATTATCTCTTATTTAACATTTGTAGTACATACTTCTCAAGTTTCAAACCTTTATATTTCAATATTTCCTTTTTTTCCTTTCTCTAAGAAATCATGGGATATTTAAAGACTACCATATAAGAAAACATCATTTTCTTTATTAATACATGTAGTCTTCCATCCATACACTTATCACACTTACAACACCTTTTTCACTCGAATTTAGGGATAAAGTTTCTATTTTCTTTATTGCATGTTTTAACCCTGTAAACCTTCATTAAACTTGTTCATAGATTCATTATCAAAATACTACAAATATATATACATAAGAAGACATTTTTATTTGTGCAAACATACTTCTAAGGTCAAAAGACATTTATGTTTCTTAAAAACATGAATAAAACTTCCATTTATATAAAATCCAAATTTTTCACAAGGAAAATCTGACACATTTATTTATAAAATATTCCACACAAAATGAAGACACTTCCAAGATTTTTATTTCATAAAAATGTTAAAACACCATGTTTCCTTGAAACATATCATTTTGCTCAAAACCATTGAAACCCTTTATAAACCCATTTTCACCAACCATAAGAAATATCATGCTTGAATCATACATGCATCATACTCTTAAACTCTATATTCAAGATCAATACTAATAACATAGAGTTTTAAACTTAAGAGTAGTGTTTTTTCCACCTCAAGGAAAGCTCCCAAAATGGTATGATGAAGGTAGGAGAGGATGGTAACCTCCCACTTACTAAGGTAGCCTCAAAAGAGGTGGCCTAGATCCCAAACATGCTCAATGAAATATTCAAGAAAAACCCTCTTCAAAACTCCATAAAGTTATACTTCTTCTTCTTCAAAACCCCCAACAACAACTCCATAAATTCTTAAATTTGTTCAACCATGGTAGAAATGGGTGTATAAGGTTCATATATGGTGGAATACTTCTGAAATGTGGTGGTACAAGGTAGAGGGATGGTGGTGACATGGTGTAGAAATGGTGGGAGGGGCTTGGGGAAGATGAAATATTCTTGAAATTAGAGAGAGATAGAGAGAGAGAGAGAGAAATGTTGTTATGAAAATGGTGGAGAGAACCCACCATTTTTCTCTCCCATATTACCCCAAATTGGCAAAAAAATGGTTCTAAAGAAAAAAGGGAATCACCTTAACCATTTTTTATTATCTGGAGACTTCAAACTCAACACCTCATCAAGCTAATGGTCCAAAATGCGACAATACACAACGGCAAACCGATTTGAAATATTTTTGGACTGGTCGTTTAAACGAGAACGGGACCGCGTTCGGACGATAATAAGATTTCACTTGATCTCCCATCGAAATATCTTCTAACAAATTTTGGGACCTTATACAGATGAGGATCGTTGGATCGTCGTTAGATGTCCACTTTGAACTAAATGGTCTTTTCATTCGAACTAAAATTATTCTCATTCGAACGACCTTTGAGCTCCTTTAATTCAAAAATCTCCTTAAATCTCCAATTTCACCCAAAAACATCCAACATCTATCATCAAGGCTCAAAGAATATTTAATCATAAAGATAAAATACCATGCATAAATGGTCCAAATCTCATAGGTCTCCTATGATTACCATTACACCAAAAAAATAATAAAAATATTTGGTGCGGGTATTACAAGACCTATTTTTCTTCAATGTTGGATTTCTTATAGTTCAAGAGGTAACTAGTCACAATTTCCAATTCTTTCATTGATTCACTTTTATTCTAAAGTTTATCTAGGTTGATTCTTTCAATTTTCTGTTGATTTACATATTTTGAGTTTAATTTTTTGTTTCTATAGTAGTTTCATCCCATTCACTCTTTGGGATTCATATCATTTCAATTTTTGAAATTTTTTCCATCATATCTCTACTATCATAGGTAATGAAAAATTTATTTCATGCAAGAATGTGATTACTAGACCCCTTAGTGGTCCTGGTGAGACGTCCCATTCTATATCATTACCACCATCACATCAATTCACTTATCATGCACGTACTCAGGCCTTGAGTGTCTCTACACCTATCCCCCATATGATAGAGGATTCCACCTCTATACGGTTCACTAGGGATGATACTTCTCTTCATCACAATTTTGAGTTCAAAGTTATTAGGACATAGCGAAATGTTAATTAATCCCTTATTCGCGATTCAAGATTTCTTTGTTCTATTAATCCCTTATTTAGGGTCCTTGTACTTCAGGATTTCTTTATCCACACGCATTAGCTAATGCTACCCTTATTCGTGAGTTCAATGTGAACATGATTGTAACTAACACTAAGCCTTTAATTCTTACATCATTTTTATGTTATTATGAGGTTGTTCTTACCGAGGATGTCCTTGAATCCCATTCAAGTCTACCATGAGTTAATAATCCTTTTTATACATCTTTCATTGAGTGCATGTATGATCATGTTCGAATAAATATCTCTCGAATTGGCCAAAGGATGTCATGGGTAGGTAGTTTATTTATTTAGTATACTTAGAGGAAGAAGTATTATATACTTCATATTGTGGTTATCTATAACCTCATTCCTCAACGAAGATCTCAATATTTTCCATATTTCATTGGTATGTTGATGTATGCTACGGTTCATGGTCATTCCATTGACTATCCTTTCCTAATTCTAGAGGATGTGAGACGTGCTTATTCTGATTCAACTCATGATGTTTTTCCTTATGATTAGTACGATCACATGACACCTTTACTTTATAATTGTACATAAACTCTACACTAACTACTCTACTTCTCTATTAGGACTAATTACGAGTGTTATCACTGGTCGTTCTATCAAAAATACTTTGAGGCAGCCCCTTGCACTGCCTATATATCCAGACGGAAGGGATCCAACTATAGGATAATCACCAATGCCATCACCTGAACCACATGCCGAAGATTCATCCTTAGAGTACTTCGATACTCATTTTGCATTTATGAAATATTCCTTCGAGAGTATGGATGCTCGATGATGGATACGTATGAGCATTTTGACTATTATCTCAATCATGTTGATTGGGATAAATCTCATTTGTTGATTAGAATGACTACTATTGAGAATTATTTGAGAGGTTTTGTAATAACTTTTGTTCCTAGTCCTCCTCTTTCACTTGCTTATGGTGATGAGTATAATGATAAGGATTAGATATCTTATTCTTATCTCTATGTTATTCTCTCAAAAGTTTTATGTACTTGTTATTTTTATTCATTTAGATAATTTAGATATTGGTTTTTATTACTCTAATCATGTTTTGGATTTTTTGTCATGTGGATGTTTTGTGAAAAAAATTATTTTTGTTTGGAAGTTTACATTATTAATATTTTTTAAAGATTTATCAATGTTTTATCTATTTGTCTTCTAGTCTCTTCTAGTTAGGTTTTTTTGTATCATTATCTTGCTTCACATACGTTATTGTCTGATATATCTGGTCTTTTAGTTCATGTTTTGAGATTCTTGTTCTATACATCACTTTGTATTATATCACATGGTTGAATGATGTTTTTGATTTATTGGTTTTTTATGTTGATCATGCTTATGATGATTTCCATTGACTATTTTCATTATATCATTGGTTGTATAACATGTTTTCTTGTTTTTTCTTTGCTAGTGTTGCTCATAGTGATTTTTGGTTCTCTTTACCATGCTATACCTATTATCTAAGTCTTTATATGTACCTTTAACTTTCTATGTCAAAGGGGGGACATGTTTAAGATATGGGGAGTTCTCCTTTTCTTTTTGTTCAGAAATTCACATATTTCGAGGGAGAACATTCATTTTGGGTGAGGTGTTTCATGAAAGGGGATCATATACGTATTCCAATTGATGATACTAAATGGATTTATCTCATTGAATATGATTTCATTATTTTTACCATCTTCATATATCATGTTTGTTTATTGGAGGATTCACGAAGAAAGGGGGATTTTCAATCTTTGGATGCTTTGCTTGGATGATCTTGTGTGTTTGGCTCATGTATTTCAAATCTAATCATGTCTATGCGGCTGAATCCTAAGTTTTAGACTTGACTTTCGATTTGTTATTGGTCTATGGATTTCATGTACATTATAACTTATTACCCTCATTACATGGCTAATATGGAGTGAGTTTTAAGGCTATAATCAAGAGATTTTTTAGGTTTGGGGTTTTTTCCATGAAATAGCCAAAGGGGGAGATGGATAATATAAACATTTTTATAAATATATTAGTTGGCTTTATTTTGTGTAAAAGCATTGCATTATTGAAGAAAAAAATCTTGAATTCATTATAACATTGGGGGGGGGGGGGGGGGGGGATCTTATCCCTTGGACATTATGAACTTTGAACTTTGAAGATCATACTCTCCTTCTCTACATCAAAGACTTACATATGAACTCATTAAAGATATATCCTTTTGACTTCAGATTATGATTGAATGTTTATGGCTACGCGTGTGCACGCACACACACACACACACACACACACACACACACACATTTCATTATATTTAAATAAAACGATGTTTCAAATTGAATGCATGATTTTATACTTTGAAAAGTGTTGTGTATAACCTTGGGATATACTTATATTTTTCAAAATGCAGTTTGATTAAGGTGAAAACGTTTTTCTACCTTGATCCTTTCACATGACCCCAACTTGGACATGTGCGCACGACCTTATACATTTTAGGCATGGCGTATTCCCATCTTGAACATAACTACAAATTGGCACCATGCGCACAGTTGCACGGTACAGACATGTGATTATTCATTTCCTAAAACTTTGTACACGATGCCAATTTAACCTTATACTCATGAGGAACCCAAAATTTCAAAATCTTCTATAAGTAAGATCTTTTTCCTTCCATTTAAAAATATAAAAGTTCCTCTTTTCTTCGCTACTACTAAGAGAGTATTTTTTGTGGTTAAGAGAATGTCAATTGTTTCTATTTGTATAAAATCACCCATTCCTTCCAAAATTAAGAGAAAACCTAGATCTACACTTGATCCATGATTTGTGATGAATTGAGAGTGTTTTGAAATCAGTTCCACTTAGCCCAGATCTAGTTTAATCATTCTGCATCATAATTAAAGATATACACTCTACAATCTAAAAATCAAGTTTTTGAGCTAATGGAGAGTTCAAGCATGATGTTACTCTAAGAAAGAGAAAAAGACTTCCTTGTTCATCCGATTAATCTTAGGATGGATCTCTCATTATCAATGGGGGAAAGTATAAAATTCATATGTGACTTATCGTGAGCTCATGGGAGAGAGTTATTTCATGCATTGTCAAAAATCATTTTAAGTCGAATGAGAGATTAGGGTGCATCGAGGTTTTTTACCCCTTAGGGGGGTGGTGGTTCCTAAAACATGAAGTTAGGATTTTTTGTGTGTTATTATCTTGATTGATTCATCACTATCACACACATCAATTATATTTCGTTTAATTCATTAATTTGACTTTAGGATTTTTATCTAGTGTTTGTTAACAAAAACTGACCTAGATTTATTGATTACCTGAATTTGTTGATCCTTATATATCTTATCATCTCAGATAATGTATATGTTGCTATAATTATCTAAATTGATAAGAAAATCAAAATTTAATAACATTGAGAAAAGTTTGTAATTAAACTTAATCACATACCTGTAGCTTTATTTGAGTAGACCAGTTAACATAAAACACATAAATTCCTCACGCTATAATAAAATAATGTCAAAATTATCATCCTAAATATATTATTATACCATAGGGAATGATAGATGGCATAAGGAGAAATCAGTCGGAGTAAAACTCGCTTCACATTGACTCAGATGCCCTATTAAAGTTACTTGGGAAGGATAAAAAAGGAATGGACAAGAGGAGCGATCTTTGAGATACTGATGAACACATTCTAGCACACCACACCTATAATCAAAGGGATTAGTTCTACAAAAAATCACATGTCCAACCAGGTGGGATAAATGGGGAATGTGAAGCAGCAAGTGTCAAGTCTTAAGGTGGAAATGAACTAGGATACCAATACCTTAGGAAAACTAGAGAATGACATAAAGGGTTTATGAAAAATGTTTAGTCAAACACAAAATGACTCTCAATTTATTCCTCCTCCAACATTCCCCTCTCATATAATTTTTTCAAATGAAATTATTATTGTTCATGGTCCATAATTGTGGAAACTTTTCATGGGTAAAGTAATGGGTCACGATCATGAACCATGATCAATTAATTTATGTTAACGACAAGGGTCATCGTCATAAACTGTGACCAATGAATAAATGTTCCCGATTAGGTGTAATGATTAAGAACCGTGACTAGTGAACATATTTTCATGGTGTGGGGTTAGGGTTCATGTTCGTGACTAGCTAAATGGTGGTTACAGTTATGGTCACGATCATTAACCATGATGAGTGGTCATGGTTACTGACTGGGACCATATCCCTAACTTTACGAATATGACTGCGACTCTTCAAAATTGTCATCGTTTTGTACCGTGATCCACAATATATATATATATATATATATATATATATATATATATATATATATATATATATATATATATATCTGTGTGTGTGTGTGTGTGTGTGTGTGTGTGTGTGTGTGTGGGAGGGGGGTCAAGAATTATACTGGCAAGTTCTTGGCCTCATCCGCCTATAATTAATAAACACTCCAAGTCAGAGAAGAGTCCTTTAATTTAATAACTTCTAACGGTTGATCATGATCAAGGATAAGTTCGAAATCTTAGGGATAGCTATTAATAATTCCTAGGACTCTCCTAAGTTGAATTATAAATGTAAACATACCACTAATGAGAGGGCCATGCATATTATAATGTCGAGAAGTACTAAAAATCTATTGACCTGAGTTATTAAGCAATAAGGAATAAACCCTAGCACCCTATGGACATAGGCACGTTGTCAAACCATGTACATGTTGTGTTGTATGTGTGATATCATTGTTAACTATCATTATTACTCTTATTTGGCTTATGAAAATTTAATATCATTACTTGTAAGAAAATACCACCTAAAATTGGCTCCTTTTGTGGGAACAATCTGAGTTCATTGCCACTGGCTAATTTTCTAAGATGTCTCACTCACCCAACTAAGATCTTAAAAATCTTGATGACCAGGAGGGTCATCAGAAGCATATCTCAAGCGATTAGAAGGGTCACTATCTATACTATGACATTCATTAAGATTAGGAGGGCGATTAGCCATCTTCATTATATTAGAGATTGATGATTGTTAACACTTTACTAATGCGTGATATTGTCGTCAAGAGGAGAGGAAAATCAAGAACGATGAGAGTTAATTATCTAACAAGATCTTAAGGCTCATTTATACCGATAAAAATTGTGTTAGAGATGAGAAGTCCACTACTAGACATCACCAGAAGCATAATGTTACTCTCCAACGACATCTGGATAGGCTGGAAATAGAGGCCAATAGGAATAAATATAAACGTGGACACATGTCATGTACTCCTAGTCCTTAGGTGATTAGATCTCACATCTGAGGAAGAAGTACCCGGTGCCAAGAACCCATAGAAATCTCCTCCTTACGAGAGGTCACATGGAAGGATATCCCTCTCCAACGAGCTTCAAAGAGTGACCGCTATATGATTTTAACAGGGAAAGGTGGATAGGTACCCTACTAATTAGGGAGAAGATACGACTAAAAAACTTGCTAGAAGAGGCCTATTAAGCCAGATGAAATCACCATATAGCTGGATTATTGAGGAGTTTGAACCTCCTAAAAAGTTTGATGCCCGTAGTTCCAAATTTATGATTGGAACTAATCATGTCAGATAGTATTACCAGGCAATGAAATTTTAAAACCAAAAGAGGATTGATGTCTCGAATATATCCATCTAGTCTTGTATATAGTTCTCAAAGGTGGTTCAAAAATCTCCCATGGAGGTCGATGACATGCTTTAATCAACTTATCGAGGCATTTACTACCAGGTTTATTACATTCAATACCCATCATATGCAAATGAACTCACTTCTTACCATAAAATAGAAGCCTTAGGAGAGACACTGTGTGAGTACACTAAGAGGTACTAGGAGGTGTATAATGACGTGAAAGATTTTACAGAGCAGGTTATTGTGGATTCCTTCAAGGTTGGGCTTCCGGGAACCTCTATGCTGCATAAGTATCTCACCAAAATGGAGGCTATTAGAATTGACGACCTCATGGCATGGATTTAAAAGTATGCCAAGGTTAAAGACATTGTGGTCAGAGTTGTCTACGAAGTTAATCGGCCAAAATAGTCCAAGAAAGGAGACAATGAAGGGATGAGCAAAAAAGAGTGAAAACAAAAAATGGGAAGCAAAAGGGAACCGAGTAGATGTATCCTAGGAAGGCATGCAAGGATATTGCCAAGTTTTTTTCAGAGTCAATTTTTAAGACCAGAGGTCGACAGCATTTTAAGTCACCTAAGAAGATGATAAGTGATCCAAATAAAAGAGGAAAATGACATCGAGGTGCGTATGCCACAAGGATCACGACCACAAGATAGAGTACTATAAGGAACTAAAATCACATATTGAGGAACTGGCCCAAGAAGGGAACCTCAACCAGTCCATTTTAAAGAAGAAGGTCACGCACAACGTGTGTGTGACTAGAGACCAAAAAGTATATTAAATGTGGACTTTGACCATGATTTCACTATAAATTGTGGAGCATCAAGTCCAAGTTAAATTAAAGGAATCGTCAGAATGGAGATTAGAAAGCTTACAACACTGATGGAGGAATTCAAGATTGACCTAGCCAAGCCTATTACGGGAAAACGTCGATGACTATAGGAGATGGATTTCTCCAAGAATATAATATTCACTGATTTTGAATTAGCCGGAGTGAGGACTCCCCATTATGATGCTATGGTAATAACTTTTAGAGTTTATAACTAGGGCATGGATAAGCTAATTATGTATCAAGGGAGTTCCTTTGAAGTGGTGCACCTACAGATGCTTAACAAATTGAATCTGTGAGCAGAAGACTCGCAGGAAGCGACGACACCTTTGGTTGAATTTATAGGATGGATAACCTTACCCTTTAATAAACTTGTTCTCCCCGCATGAGCATAAGGTATTGCTAAGGTCATTGATTTCCTTATAGTTGAAATAGATTCCAATACAGTGCCAAACATGATATAGTGTGGTTGCATGTAATAAGGGTAGTGCCCTCAACCTACTACCAAAAGTTAAAGGGCAATACTGAGAAGGGGGTAAAAGTGATTAGGGAAATTAGGCCCTAGTTTGGCAGTGCTTCATAGCTATTATCTAACCAAAATAGGAAAAAAAGCAAAACAAATAGGGAACCAGTAGAGGGATCCATGACCTTTAAGTAGAAACTAAAATATGGCTAAACTAGTGTTGAGAAAACTAGGGATGCCTTACCCGATCGAGTCATGGAGCATGTTCAATAGGTGATCATTGACACTAACAAACATGAGAAGAAGTTCTTGATCAGTAGAAAACTCACTATCAAAGAGGATTAGGAATTAGTTACTTTACTTAAAATAAATCTGTATGTTTTTGCTTGGAAACCATATGAAATGATAGGAATTGAATCGAAAGTAATGTGTTACAAGCTCCATGTGGACCTATCACATCCACCAGTGTCCCAAAAGGTGCGTCAAACTGTCGTGAGAAAGTAAGGGTAGTTAAAGAAGAAATGGGAAAAATTCGAGGGGCATAGTCCATCAAGAAAATTCAATTTCTCGAGTGACCATCGAATCTCGTGGTCATAAGAAAGAGCAATGGAAAGTGGAGTGTCTGTATAGACTTCAATTATATGAATGGGTCATGCCCTAAGAGTTTTTTTCCTTTTACTAAGATTGATGAATTGGTCAACATGATCGCTAACTATAAATGTATGAGCTTCCTCGACACTTACTTAAATACTATCAAACCCCACTCTTTGTTCTTGACTAAGATAAGACACCCTTGATCATGAGGTTTGGATTTTAGTGTTACAGGGTCATGATGGTCAAATTAAAGAATACTAGGTAAACTTATCAAAGACTTCTAACAAAGATAAATAAGCAACAGTTGGGAGGGACGATGGTGGTATACATAAATTATATGCTTGTGGAGAGAAAGAAGAAAGAGGATCACCTAGGGTACTTTCGGAGGAATATTAAAGTCCTATGCTATTACATAATGAGTATGAATGCAACCAAGTGTCCCTTTGGGGTATAGTAAGGAAAGTTCCTCAAATATATGCTGAATCAAATAGGGATTGAGGCAAAGACTAACCAGATTGAAGCAATTAGAAACGTTAAACCTCCAAGCACAAGGCATGAGGAACAAAAGTTAGATGACATGATCAGTTCTCTTAATAAGTTCATATCAATGCGTTCAAAGAAATTTTGACCTTTCTTTTAGACACTGCGGAAAGAAATTAAAAACAAACCCAGTCACTTGATGAGGTAAAGAAGTAGTTGAGCTGACCATCATTATTGATGATCCTTGATGGAGAGGTACATTTATTCCTATACCTAGCGATATTCCATAACACAGCTAACACAGCTCTGGTTTATGAAAATAATGAGAGTCAGGATCCCATACACTATACATGTAAGACCTTGCTCAATGCTAAGAAGAGATACCTTATATTGGAAAACTTACGTAAACACTTGTGATAATTTCTCGAAATCTAAAACATTATTTTTTGGTTCACATAAACATTGTGCTAACGTCCTTACTCTAAAGGAAATACTCCAAAGTGATGACTTATCTAGATGGATGTTCGAGTAGTAAGTGGATCTAGGGAGGCTCGATATCCAATTTCAATCTAAGATATCAATTAAGGGGCAAATCCTGGCTGACTTTATCATTGAATTCAACAGCGACCAGGCACCAATGTACGTTGGTATCAAAAGTAGAGAGAACGGACTATAAGTGGTTAAAAAAGGGTAGTGTTATACCATTTAAGTAAATGGATCCTCTAATTTCAAGAGGTAGGGATAACACTGGAATCCCTAGAGAAAACTATCCTCTAGAAGTCAATGCATTTAAGATTTAAAGCCTCTAATAACGAAGCAAAGTATAAAGCCTTGATCGACGGATTGAAGAAGTCACTCTCCCTGAGTAACCATAATCTTGATGTATTTTGAGAATCAAGGATGGTATGAAATTAGATATTAAGATACTACAATGCTAGGGATAAGTAAATATATACATAATTTGAAGAATCCCAACACTTCTTCCCCCAGTTCGAACACATACTAGTGCATCAGTTCCCAATGGGGAGAAATAGTCATGCGAATGCTTTAGCCACAATCACTTTGACTGTGAAAGGAGATCTGAATCAAACATGTTAAGTAAAATACCTTGATCAATAAAATATCAACAATAGGAAGTTGACCGAGTAGGTTATATCCATTAATAATCCCTCAATTCTGGTGGATCTAATAATTCATTAATTGTAAGAGGATGTTGTTGTTGATGATAAGAAATATGTGCATAAGATCAAGTAAAACCTTTTCATTTCCATTTGACATGAGGTGATAAGCTTTATCGACACTGTTTTTGGTACCATACTTGTAATGTGTTCACCTAAACGACGTTGATCAAACCTTTTACGAGTTATATAAAGGGATATGTGAAATATACATAAGGGAATATAACTGTAATTCATAGTTATGATGGAAGGATACTTGTGACCATATATGTATAAGAAGCAATCACGTACATTCGAAAGTGAAAAAACTGCCATCTCTTCTCATATTTGGTGCATCATCTTGCCAACCACCTTAAGTATCTCACAATCCCTTTCCCTTTTATGTAGGGGGGACTATATATTTGTAAGAGAAATTTTTTTGAGTTGCTCATTGATCAGGCCTTCATTTGCCCTTTGGCATATTTTCTATATCCATTTAGAAACTATCACATAACGACACATGAAATCGAATTATAGCATATCCAAGTTCAAGCCCCCTCTACATTTTCTGATGGTATATAACTTTTATGAGTTCATAATTATTCATAATTACATTTGGGATGTGTTTTTAGAAAAATCAAGGGTGTATTTTTGAAAGATTTAAAAATTGAAATTTGTTTTTTGGAATCATTCTAACGAGGTGGAATCTCATTCAAATGAAAAAGGGATTTCGTTAGAATGCCCTTCTAACGAAAATAAAATGAAGTAGCACTTCTTTATAGGGACTTCTCGTTAGATGCTCGTTAGATATATACTTCAAACGAACTTTCTTTTTCATTCGAACAAAACCTTATCCATGTTCGAATGAAACTATATTTTCATTCGAACAAGCCATTGCCTAAAAAATTGTGTTAGGTCTATAAATACCTATTTTAAGCCCTTTTTACTAGGGAATTTGGAAAAAATGTGAACATAAAATCAGAACCAAAGTTTTTCATATTTTGTGTTATTAAAACACTTTTGATTCAAAAAATTTACTTCCTAAAATATTTTTTGAATCCTTTTGAAACCATAGAATGTTTCTATATCTTGCATACACCTTATAAAGAGGATTCTATATGGATGATCTTGTGACCTAAGAGATCATGACTGAAGGAGGAAGAAGAAGGCTAATTGGTGGATACCAAGGGTAGACCGTTACCTGTGGACAACTTTGGAAATAGCCTTTTTCTTTAGAAGGTTTTGAACACTCTGCCCATTATACTTAGTCGATCTAAGAAGTTTGTAAGTTGACTATCTGTAAAACATTCCAAAGTGCTAAATATAGTCTTTGCCCTTTCAATTGATTTTTGCTCATTTACGGTGTGGATTGCATGCGTAGTAAATTTTCTAAATTGGTTTATTTAATTTCTTATCACCTAGATGTGCGTTTTAAGTTAAAAAGATAATGTTTTCTTAATTAATTTATTGCTACAACTCGGTTTTAAATTGGGTGTATTTATTTAAAGGATCGGTCTTTAATAAATTGAAAAATTCAAAAATAGAATTTTTCTGTGATTAGAACATTGATCTTATAAAAAACATATTTAATTAAAGATTAAAATTTGGTAAAAAATGGATTCATGTGTTTGGGGAATTCTTTAAATAAATTGATCCATTAGTTTGGGTGCATTCTCAACATTATTGGTCCACTGCCCCTTGCATCCAACAAATGGAAGTTCCAATTGGTCGGCATAAATTATTTCTCTAAATGGGTAAAAGGAGAACCACTAGAGAAAATTTGAGATGTTAATAAAACAATGACCATCTTAAGGAATATCATAAATCATTTTGGCATTCCTGGAATCATTATATCAAATAATGACACTCAATTCAAATGTATCCCCTTCCAAAGCTTTTGCAATGAGCACAAAATTATTCACTACTATATTTCGATATCCTACCCTTAAAGAGACCGAAAGAAAAAGATTCTAACAAAATAATCATTGACGGTATACAAAATATGTTGGAAAAAGCATAGGGAACATGGGTTGACAAACTCCCCCACCTTCTTTGGGCATATCAAACTACACCCAGGAGATGAATAGAGGAAACACCGTTTTCCATAGCATATGGAGTGGAAGCTATCATTTCATTAGAAACGGTCCTGCTGACCATGAAGTCCTCTATAGTCATCTAAGATCTAAATAATGAAGTTATTAGAGAAAATCATGACCTAGCTGACAAAAAAAGGAGTTAAACCTTATAAATCTTGCCTTCTACGAGCAGCAGGTGTCCAAGTAATACAACATCGGGCCAGGGTGACGAGCTTCAAGGTTAGGGACTGTGTGCTAAGGAATATTATGGGATACTTAAGGAATTCCTTAACGAAAAACTCAATCCTAATTGAGAAGGTCCATTCGAAGTTATCAGGGATGACTTGTGGGGAGCCTACCACTTGGTAACAATGAAGGGAATGGAAGTTCTCTGATCATCGAATGCAACAAATATCAATAAGTGTTACTTTTAAGTCTAAATCTATTTCAAGTTTGAATTTTCTTAGAGATTTTTTTAAGAGATTTTGTTATGTCATAATTATCTATTTTTATTGCTCAAAGTGGCAAGCAATAAGTATTTGATAAATAAAACCGATTAGTTAAATAGATTGTGTTTGGAATATTATCTATCACTTTGATATTTTTCTTTTTAAAGTATATTCTTCAAGATTGATCGGATGGATGAACAAAGACCACAATTTTGTCCCCGAACAGGGACACAACTCTTTTAAATGTTCTTTTTAAGATTGATTAACCGACCAACGGAAAGCACGTACTAATTGAAATGTCTGAATATAGACTAACTAGCTGGTTGACAAAAGACCAACTAGACCCAAAATATTTTGACGATTAAGAAAACATAAAAAAATTATAATTCCTAATGAAAGACCTAATGGGAAACCATAGGTACCCATTACTAACGAAGTCAAAAAAATCATATCAAGGAGACGACTCCCCAAACAAGTGAATTTTTGCTTTTTTGGATCTAGGCCTAAGGTTTGATGTGATAACATTACCTAAAAGGTAAGACTGGTAAACACGCAACATTAAGGAAAGAAAAATGTATAAATTTATATTAAAACTTGAGGTTATTACAAAGAAATTAAAAAACGAATATGAGAAAGCGGGTTTCTATGGATAGTCTGTATATTAGGTTACACGCACACAAGATCAAACTTTTAATCTAAATGTTATTTTGATATGATTAAAGTGTGCATGCAAGATAAAATCCAAATTAAATGTTCCAGCGGACACAATCAAGCGAGAAAAAAAAAAGAATCCAAATTCATTATTCCAACAAACACAATTAAACCAAACACACAAAAGATGAAACTGAGGAAGAATCCCTTTTGTGAAAGGCCTAGATTTCAGCATTCTTGAGAATTTGACAGACTCAATGACTTACAACAACTTATAGCTCCACTAAGTATAATGTACAGGTCTTCAAATTAACAATAGATACAACATAGTCCAGCATTGTCCACAAGAACCATCTCTTCCCTCGGTATTCACTTATCATCCCCAGGATATGGAAATCTTTTCTTCTTTAGTCATAGAGACTCAAGTCCACAAATCAGTAGTAAAATAGACTACATAAAGTTTTGATGTAGTATTTTGGACTTAGGGTTTAAAAGTCAAGAAATCATTCTAGGGGATGAGTGATTTGGAAAAAAAATATTGTTCTAAAGAAAGAAAATTATGAACAAGGTTGGAACATGTATGGGAATTTAGTTTTCGCAAAAACCCCTTTGAAAATCTGATCAAAATAGGTTTTTATAGAGATACAAATTTTAAGACGACGTTTTCCTTCGAACAAAAATATGGCCTCATTCAAATTAAAACTATAGGTTCGTTCTAATAAGGTCCAATCTCGTTTGAATGACAAGCCAATCTCGTTTGATTAACCTTCCAATGACCTTCCAATGAGAGTGGTTCTATTAAATAGATACCATCTCGTTAGATGCTCGTTAGAAATCTATTATAATAAAGTTGGCATTTCGTACTCTTGACGTTAGACTTTGTTAAAAGGAATTAATGAATTCATTTTAACTTAATCTACATCTCGTTCTAACGAGTTTTAAAAAAAATATTTTCAAAAATAGTTTTTTTAAAAATGCCTCGATTAAAAAAATAAACGTCACAAAAGAATTTGATTGACTAAAATCAAAACAACAAGATCTTATACATCTATAAAATGTTCGGGATAATTCCAACGACTTGAATCTCCGACATGACTCTTACTCATAAAAATTTCTTCAAAGATTATGAAGGCAAATGCATATGTAGTGTTTGGGTTGTAGCAACAGCTTGTAACAGGATACGCTAAAATAACTAGGATATGAGCAATTATAAAATCTTACTCTTAAAAATCTTTCCATTTGGCTATTTCGGTACAAAACAAAAATTGAAACCTAAATTATAATAAAACCTCTAAGATAATGTTCCTAATATCTACCTAATTAAAAAATGAAATGACATTCGATACTTTTTCTTCAACTCAAACTCTTCATCTTGTGCAGTCCATGTGATCAACATGAAAGTGGAAGAGACCTACACATGTGAAACAAAAGAAAACCATGATGCGTATGAGTTCTAAAGAAAATATAACTCCCCCTCAATTTGTTATGCCCATTTTGTCCCTAATAAATAAAGGGTAAGAGACTAAACATGAATAAATAGCAACGTTTGATACCAAAAGAAAAAACATTGCAATGATAAATGATAAAGGACATGAAATGAGATTTAGAAAAGTCTTTCAAAACAATTATTTTTTATGATTAATAACTTTAAGAAGGTAGTTTAGATCAGATGGAGGCATAACTCCTTTTGAGTACAGTAATGATAAGTTAAATAGTAACACTATTGATTAACCCCAGGACATACAAACAAAAATCAGTGAAGATAGACTCAGTTTGAACTCATAAATCTCTCGTGTATAACCTAGAAGGTAATAATGAACTTAGAAGTAACTTTTCTCAGAGGGAGAGAGAGAATGAGCACCCTAGATACACCTTGGCAGGAATCCAAACACCCTCACCACCCTCAATGATCTCTGTTAAATATTAATGCTTTGTAATAAATGACAATAGTGGGTGAGTAAATCTTTGGTTCGTAATAAATCTCTCTAGTAATAATTTCTGAATTCTCAATAAGAACATATGATACCTTCCTCCACCCAGAGGTGGTTGGGGTCCTTAAATAGCCCCCCCACACTCCCTACAAGGTAACTCAGTCACTAATGCCTATGAAAGATATACCTCATACTTTATATCAGAAATATTAAATACCTAATGCACTAGTTATCTCCACATCATAAGAATTAAATGCCAAGACATGCCTTTAGCCTAACCACTGTGTGTCAGAGGGCTGTCGTCATAGAGGTGGCTCACCAATTGTCTGATAGCCCCAAATACCACGGTGCTTTACTGAAGTGCAAATCTGGCATTACCTAGCTAGTTAGTGATATCAGATAAAGTGGATGTGACCTTAAGTAGAGGGTTGTTTGCTCACAACTCAACGCCCGATGGAATTCAAGGCTTCTCCCCCTGAGGTTCCACGGTCAGGGTCCTTTTGCTGTTTTACGAGGTGTATCTAAGATGGTCAGGAAAATACCTAATGGTTCCTCACTTCTCAATCCTCCAAACCAAGTCCCTCTGAAGTTCCTATGCCGAGGTCGTTCGATAGAGTATGAAAGTTCTCCCAGGACCTGCCAAGCCTGGTCTCTCGTGAGTACCGTTCAACCTCACGCAAAATCATTATACTCATCACATCTTTACAATCATTATAGCTCATAGTCGATATAAACAAAAGATACAACACGTCTAAATTAATCATCATGACTAAAGGACGAGCTCTCTCGGTCAGTTTCTTCACTAGAAGGTCCCTCTAGGTTGCCACGCTGAGCTGCCTCATTGAGTTGCCACGCTGAGTTTCCACACTGAGCTGCCTTAATCCCAAACACTATTTTAAATGGGGGGAATTATCTCTAATCTCAGGATTATCTTCAATCCCCCTCTACAACAACTTTTTCAACTACAAAACGTATATGTATGTAAGTAAAAAAGTACATAACACTATGGAATGGCACTAAAATACTCGAATCATGAAAATGTAATGTGGTTTTGTTAACTTTTTCTATTAGAAAATCAACACAAGCATTCATAACATACGTTCACGAAGTCGATGAGATACTTATAAAGAAATAAATCAATTTCAACCTTAGGTGTAAAATGCTGAACTTTTAGGAAATTGACTCAACTCATGCAACTATCGATGAATTTAAATGATTCTCAAATCAATACTACCAAACTATTTAATTCTTTTCAAGATAGTTGTTGTACAAACCCATTGATTTTCTACTTTATAATACCCTCAAAATCTCACATATATAAGAATACACTCTAAAGTTTTTGAATATATCAAAATTCTCATATGTAGTGAAGCATCAATGAAATAAAACAATAATGTCCTTAACACTTACGTTTTTGTGTGCATAATTTTTTTGGATCTTTTTGCAAATGATGTGTTTTAACACCAAGTTAATATTTCTCTTTAGTAGCCTATTTCCATTACCTAACATATAAGAATCTTTCCGGGAAATGAAATAAAGTTAATGATTCTTATAATCATAACTTATCTCTATTTACACTTGGTTCGTTATTAAGCACGATTGGTATAAGAACACCATATTCGACATATGATAAGCAAGCACATTATTTAAAGGTCCGTGCATGTCTAAAATTAAGGTGACAAAGATTATTGCATTAATAGAGTAATCATCAATGATCAATGAAATGATATCAACACATTATTAAGCACACTAAAGAAAATGACGCCATGTTTCAAAACACCATGAAAAAGTCACATAAATGGATATAATGTAGGGATGATCCGAATATTTTAAATGCACATCCATATATATAGTGAAAAGCAAAAATAAATTTTTTTTGTCATTTTCAAAAAAATTATGAAACATAAAATCTTTTTGTAAATTTTCAAACATTTTCTTCAAAATCGAAAATATTTTTGGATTTTTAAAAATATAAATAACAATAAACAATCGAATAGTAATACAATCTATCAATAGGGACCACAGATATGAACACGATAAACACACTACACTAGATAAATTACCCGAACTCAATTAATGAAGAAAATACCCAAAGACTTACTAAGATTCTCGAATCTAAGTGCATCTAAAGGTTTCGTGAAAATATCGGCTAATTGACGTTCTGTGCTCACAAATCTAAAGGACACGACCTTCTTCTCAATGAGATCACAAATGAAATTATCTCGTATCCCAATGTTCTTTGCGAGAAAATGTTGGAGCAGACTACGGGATATATGAATTTCATTCGTAATATCACATAAAATAGTCTTTGTGCCTTGAAAAATCCCGTAATCTTCTGATATTTCCTTCATCCATAAGAGTTGAGTGCAATAGATGTCGACATCTATATACTCATACTCTACCAAGAAAAAAGATATGGATTTTTTTTCTTGCTCAACCAAAAGACAAGAGCACTCCGAAAATAAAAACCTCACTAGAGGTGCTCCTACAATCATCAACATCCCTAACCTAGACGTCATCGGAATAGGCGGACAGACGATCGTCAGTGTTAAAGGAATACTACATACTGTAGGAAAGTGGTCCACTCATGTATTTGATGATACGTTTAAGTGGGAATGAGTGAGACTCTTTTAGGGATGCTTTGAAACGTTCAGAAACTCCAACGCTAATGGAAATATCGGGACGACTAAGTGTCAAGTAGAGAAGAATACCTAATATTATACTATGAAGGTTTTTGTGTACATCCTTACCTAAAGTGTCTTTGTTAAGCTTAGTCGAGATACTCATTGGGGTGTGTGAGTGCTTAGTGGAGTCTAAACCAAAATTTATCACTAGGTCCCTAGCATATTTGGATTAAGATATGAATATCCCATCCTCAAGTTAACGCCCTTGGTGACGTAAGAAGAATGTAACCTCACCACCTATTATTATCTCAAACGCCTCCTCAAAAGTGTGAGGATGTTGGGAGCATGTGAATCTAAATATTATGTCATCCATGTAGACTTTGGTAACCAATATAGCAACATATTCCCTCCTCATAAATAACATCCTATCCACTCCCCTCTCTTGAAGCCACAAGCTAAGAGATAAGAAGTGAGCCTCTTATAAAAGGCATGAGGTGATTGATTCAAACCATATAGGTCCTTCTTAAGATTATATATGTGTCCTGTGTGCTTTGGAATTTCAAACCCCTTTGGTTGTTCCACGTACACTTTCTCCTGAATAATGTCATTAAGGAAGGAACTCTTGACATCCATTTGATATAACTTGAAGCATAGATAAGATTCTATGAAAAGTAGTAAGCAAATGGACTTAAGACTGTAAATAGGACACTATCTTTTCAAAGTCTACGCCCTCAAAATTTATGTAGACTTACCCAACTAACCTAGCCTTATTGAAAACTATGGTACCATTCTTATCCATATTATTCTTGTAAATCAACTCGGTACCAATCACATTTGTCTCGCTAGGTTGGAGGACTGATTTCTAGATATCAGTTTACGAAATTGAAGAAACTCATCTCTCATAATGGATATTCAATGCTTGCCTCTTTGTGTTTTTTTAGCATTCTTGGGCTTCACTAAGGAGGTATAGAAAAGTTAGATAACCACATTATTGAGTTGAGTGCGAGTCTTTACACCTAGTGTGGGGTCACCGAGTATAGCAGAAGGATGATGACTCTTTCAAACCAAAGATGGTGGATCCTATAAATTACGAGTTGGGTCCACTAGAGTAGTATGAGGAACGATGGGATCAACACCGGGGGTAAATTATCCTCGCACTCGGGATCAAGATAAACCACCATCCATCGCTCATCATCTCTAATCGTGACATTTATTGACTCTATAACCTTAGATCATACAATATTAAACACCCTATAAGCCCTAATCGACAACGAATAACCTAAAAATATCCCCTCGTCGTTTTGAGAGTTGAACTTTCCTAACTGATCTATATCTCTCAAGATATAACAATTACTACCAAAGACTCATAAATGATATAGGTTGGGTTTGTTTACAATACACAACTCATATGGCTTGTGTAACGTGTCTGGATGAAGATATATCCTATTCACCGTATGACATGAGGTATTAACCACCTATGCCCAAAAACATGTAGGCAAGTTTCTCCCAATAAGGATAGGTCTTTCCATTTCTTGAATTATAAGGTTCTTCCTCTCAAATATCCCTTTCTCTTGAGTAGTATGAATGGGTGAAAACATATGGTTGATGCCCACTTCGTCACAATATCTATCCATTTTGGCTTCTTTAAATTCAGTGCCATTGTCACCATGCATCCAATTAATAGTGACCCCCTATTGGTTTTGTAAGACACGACACTTGCTTATTACGAACTCAACTACGTCAGAGTTTATCTAATAAACCCCAAGACAGAGTATCCCGAAAAGTCATCGATCATCATGAGAATGTATCTCTTACCACCTATAATCTCCACACGAGTAGGACACATAAGATCCATATGTATCAATTCCAGCACACAAGAGGTGGTAATGTTATTCAAATTCTCATAGGGACTTCCAATTTGTTTTCCTTATTAGAAAGGAATACAAATCGAGGAAGTTAGTTATAATACCTCAAAATTTCTGGGTAATAATTTTAATCAACTAATTCGATAATTAGTGCTCCTTAATTAATGAGAATTAATTAACGGGAATAATTAAAAGTGAATATATTTAATAAAGGTAACGAGTGAGGAGTTAATTTTAGAAATATAATCTGGATGGCGATTTTAAGTTCGTGATTGAGTCTGGTAGGGTCGAAATAGTTAAGAAAAAGTGGGTACTTATAGATCTTGGGTATAGGGGTGCAATTACACATGTTTTAACTTAATAAAGAGAGTTTGGGTCATTTTAATTAGGGCCCATAGCCCCAAAACGTGAATAGTGTTTTAACACTAAGGTGGTTAAGGGGTTAGGCATCATTAAGTCATAATAGAAGACTAAAGGGAGAAAAGAGAGGGAAAGGCAATAGCAAAGTGAATTTGGGGATCTTAAAGAGGTAATTTTAATCCAACTTCATCTTTCAAAGCCATAGATCATCTTGGTTAAGGAAAGTGGTTCAAATTTTGAGGATGAAATTGTATCTTGCTATTCATATCATAAGAGGTGGAATCCAATTGAAATTCTAGGGTTAGTTCTTGCATAAATTGTGGTTTTCTCTTTATAGTGATTATAAATTTGTAGATGATTTGATAAATAATGCATTTGATGATTGAGGATCTAAAAATTTGTGAGATTATTAGGGATGTAATTATTTTAATGAAGAATGGGACTTAGGATGAACTTCAGGAACATTTTTGCAGAAGCCTGTTCAAAACAGGGGTTATTAAATTCATCAATGGTGGACTTGGTTTATCTAGAAGCAAGAAAGAGGAGGAATTATTATGGTCGTTCGAACGACCTGGTAATTTATTCAAACGAGATCCACTATCGTTCGAACGATAGGGATCTTCGTTCAAACGACCCCTGATGGTTGCCAAAATTCTGGGATCCTCTTGTTCAGACCTACTTTATTGTAAATTGTAATTTTAGCCCAACTAAAATGGTGAAATTTAATATTGAATTAGGGTTAATTTGGGAAAACTTAACCTTGTCATTTCTTTGACTAAATTTTATGAGCTTTAAGATGAGGGTTCATGATTTATCATGTTATGGTCTTGTTGTCTAAAGTTATTAAACTTGATTGTGAAAAATTAAAGGGTGGACTAGAAACACTTAATTTTGGACCGAGGGATAGGGTGATCGTGTATACTTGAAAAGAGGTTACATTAAGATAGGGGAAATTAATGTGTAAATAATAATAATAATAATAAGGAAGTTGGAGCGTAGACTTAAATGTTTTGGGTTGGGTATGGGCATAATACTACTATAGCCTAGATTTCTCTATATATCGGTGTGAAGTACATATATGAGTTATATATATATATATATATATATATATATATATATATATATATATATATATATATATATATATATATATATATATATATATATATATATATATATATTTGTGTGAATAATATGTATAATAACGTGATATCAATAAATGCTATCATCGGAGGTTCCACGATGTGGGTGAATCCCTTGGCTTGAGGAGCAGCGCGAGTATAGTCCCCAGTCCACAACATTGAGTTCAGGAGTGAAACGAATGGTCCCTTATTCGAATTAACTACCGTGGGAAAATATGGCCACCTGCACAGAGATTGTATATTTTGTTCTGAAATGGGGAGCCAACCGTATCAGGGTTTCGGGAGGATGAGAATACCAGGTTAAGATAACATTTAGGGAATACGCCATGAGTGGCTACTCGGGGGAATATTTATATAAATATCTACGGCATATACGTGTGGATGTTGTAGTATGATTTTTTATATATATGGTATAAGTATATACGGGTTAGCACATGATGAGAATCATATTAATTATATAACTTGTGGGACAATTATATGGTATTAAATGGAAGATGATGTTTTTGTAAGTTAATGTGAATAATAAATTAATAAGTAAAATACTAGACTCGCTTGGGTGTATTAGTGGTGTAATTAGTATAGTATTTGGGAAAGGCTAGTTACGAGAGAATTGGCTAGGAACATTAGGTTTAATCCCTTAGGCGTGCACATTAGTTGAGGGGTAAGGTAAAGTCAAGGGAGTGCGCGATACTAACTGAAATATGAAGAGCATTTGCATGTCTACTTCTTGCATTTAAATTCACTTGCTAAATATTTTTAAATGTTTTGGGTTATAACCCTTACTATAAAATCTTTTCAAAAAACTTTTAGGTGTCCTTTGGAAAAAAGCCTTAATACTAAAAGCTTTATATACAAGATTAATAACAAATAGTTATAACTTGAGTAAACTCCGAATAAACTTTTTGAACAAAACTCTTTTCGAAAAACACAAGATGTGTTGTAAAATCTTTTTCTGAATGTATGGATTAAATTCAATAGTTGATTACCTTTTGTTAAATTTTTAATAAACATCTACTAACGTTGCCATGCAGTCCCAATCACAACAACAATTAATAACATTCAAAGAAATAAACACAGGAATTTTAATGTGGTTAAACCCTTAAATAAGGGAAACATACACGATGCCCTCTACGGTAGAAAATGAAAATCCACTAGAATAAAAATCAAGTTACAACACTTAAGCAAACCACAAAGATCCTAACCTAAGTTCACAATGTACCTACATGAGATTCTCCACTCCAAAGGTATTTGTACTTAGAACTTGATATTTTCTTGCTGCTTCTTTGTTTTTTCCTTCATCTCCTTATCTTTGAATTTTGATTCCAGCAACTCTTTCAAATTCAAGATTCTCAGACAGAACTAGAGTGTATAAGTGTTCGTGTGGGATAGTGTTTGTGATGTTCTACTACATGCAAACTTAAAAACCCTCTCAAGATTTATACAAACTTTCCTAACAAATTACAATAGTTCTAAGATGAAAGTTATTTCTGAATCCTGATTTTTCAAGAAAAGACTTCTTGATCTTTTATTTATCCACAGATCTCAAGGATACCTTCCTCAGAAGACGGTTCAAGGTCTTAAAAAAAATTTGAGTTTTGAAAATATTTTTGAAATTCAAAACCTCCAATTAAGATCCAAACTAGACTAGAAGTCTACTTTAACAAAACAGTTTCAGACTTAACATGCAAAGATCGATTCAACAAGTTTTGATATATAAACCTTATTTTCAGATCTGTACGCCTTAAAACTTTAGTAAGACTTCTTTTGTGTTCTTTTTTTTTTACACCGGTATTTCATAAAATGTGAAATAAAAATTAGAAACACACAACTCACTAGATCTGAAAATTATTTTTGAAACTAAAAGTTTTTATTTCAACAACTCGTTGAAACATAATAGATCTAAAATATCATATCTAAAAAGAGAAACATAAAATAAACGTGAGATGTTCTCTTTTATAAAACTCAGTTTCAACAATGAAACTTAAGACTTTCTTAGAGATGAGTTCTGAGAGTGTCAAAGATTTTGAATAGGTCTTCAAAAAGAAAACACAACACTAATGAACACAGAAAACCTAAAATGTCTAACTCTCAAGAATGGGTTTTCTGGTGTTTGGGACTGTTTTGGTTTTAATATTTGGTTTGAGAGAAAAACTCAGAGGGTTTGAACCACGAAGAAAACTTAGGGTTTCTTCTTCTAATCTCCTACAATTTCCTGTCCCTCTCTTCTCCCTTCTCTCTCTTCTCTCTCTCTTCTCTCAACTCTCTCTTTTCTCTCAGAAATAACGAAATGGTCAAAAGTCTCTAAATGTTGAGAGCTTATCCCTTTTTAAACTAAGAGTAGAAGTATTGAGAACTTTGGCCTCTATCCCATGGCTTAGATTAAGTCTAAATGAGTTGACTTAAATCCAACGATTTAACACAGGTGGTGGGTTAAGTGAACACTGATTGGTTAAGGCTAGGTTCACAAGGATAGAGTTAAATCGCATGTAGTACATTGATTAAAATGATCCAAGGGATGAGGATGTGTAAGTGTTTTGTGTCTAACAGAAAGCAAAAATCTACTCGATAGGTTACCAACACGTGTACGCACCGGATGAAGGCTGAGACGCGTGTTGAAAATAATTACAAAGAACACCTCCAATTCTCTAGCTCTTTCGGATTCTACCCAGGCAAACAATCAGCATATAAAACAAGTTTCTCAAATTCAATTTATACCCACAACACTTTTAAAAACACATTTTAATTATTTCAAAAATCAATTGAAAATTGTTTAAAATTATATAAATTGATTTGAATTACATTAAATTGATTTTAAAAATATTTGAAGTGTTGAAAAATCATTAAGCCAATAGATGATATGTATGATGCAGTTCAAGTGTCCTATTTGTGGTTTTAGGGTTTAGAATTAACTTCCCTTTGAAGGTTCTCTTGGACTGGATTTCTTCATGGAGAATGTACCTTTGAGGAGATGGAGTTCTGAAACTATTATAACCTATTATGTCTAAATATCCAAACTAGTTGGAACTCCTATATATGTAGACTCAAGTGAGTCAATATATAGTGTGTTCTCAATTTCCCCCTTTGGATATTAGAGACAAAATTCTCTCGAGTATTTAGTACTCTTGGGTTACAATAAAAAGAAATCCTATGTGTCCTATACTAAAATTCTAACTAGCCATTCCCATCCTAGAATCGAAAATAAGCTAAAGAAAATACAATAGTCAACTATGTACAGACCAATACCCTACAAAATATAAAGAAGATGTATAATTGGTCTGAAATTCCTGTAACAAGATAAACACTAAATTGGCATATTAGTTGAGTTAGAATCGGGAATAGATAGTAAAATCGCTAAACAATACATAAGATCTTATCCCCCAATTTTTCTCAAATATACAAGGGGTATGGGGTATAAATTAGAAAAACATAAAGATTAATTGATAGTGATCATGCTTATAGATGTACACAAATACTCAAAACGAATGTTATCTAATGGGTTGGTAAAGAGATCTGCGAGCTATTTTTTAGTGTTCAGATATTCAATAATGAGGTCTTTGGATTCGACAACATCACGAATAAAATGATGTCTAATCTTAATATGCTTAGTTCGTGAGTGCAATACAGGATTGTTGGAAATATTAATGGCACTTTGATTATCACAAAACATGGTTAATTATTTTTCTGTGAGGCCATAATCACTAAGCGTTTGTCTAATCAAAAGTAATTGGCACAATAACAACCAGCTACTATATATTCCGATTTGGCACTAGATAATGAAATATAATTATGTTTCTTACACGATCAACCTATGAGATTATTTCCTACGTAGTAGCAAGCACCAGAAGTGCTATTACTATCGTCAGAACAACCAGCCCAATCGGCATCGGTGTATCCTACAATAGATCTAATCGTATCATTTGTGTACCAAATACCAAATTTTAAAGTACCCTTAATATATTTAATAATCTTTTTTTCACTTAATAAGTGATATTCTTTAGGGTTACTTTGATATCTAGTACATATACAAACAACAAAGGATATATCAGGTCGAGACACGGTAAGATACAGTAAACTCCCTATCATACTTCTATAAAGAGTGGGATTTACATTTTTATTAGTATCATCCTTAGAAAGTTTAGTTGAAGTACTCATAGGAGTTCTAGAAGTTTTAGCATTTTCTAAGATGAATTTTTAACCAAATCTGCAACATATTTGGATTGAGAAATAAAACGACCATCACTGCATTGTTTTACTTGTAAACCCAAAAAATATTGTAGTTCACCCATTAAAGACATATAAAATTCGGTATGCATGATATCAGAAAAATTCTCTACTTATTTGGGACAAGTGGAACCAAAAATAATATCATTCACATAGACTTGAGAAATTAAGACATGTTGATTTTCCTTTCTAACAAACAATGTTTGATCGTTTCCGCCACGGACAAAAGTGTGAGACACTAAGAAGGTAGACAGTCTCTCATACCAAGCTCTAGGAGCTTGTTTCAAACCGTATAATGCTTTCTTAAGCTTAAAGACGTGGTCCGAGTGTACAGGATCAATAAATCCTTTGGGTTGTTCTATGTAAACTTCTTCAGACAAAATTCCATTTAAAAAGGAGGACTTAACCTCCATTGGGAATAATTTGAATTGCATATGACAAGAAATTGCAAGGAGGAGATAAACTGATTCCAGATGAGTAACAGGTGCAAAAGTTTTGCCGAAATCAATTTCCTCAACCTGGGAGAATCCTTGTACAACCAACCTAGCTTTATTTCTAATGACCTCCCATTTTCATCAGTTTTGTTTTTAAAAATCCATCTTGTGCCAATAACCTTCAAATTTTGTGGTCTAGGAACCAGATTCCAAACATCGTGACTCTTAAATTGGATTAGCTTTTCTTGCATATCATTTATCCAAAATGAGTCAATAAGGGCATCATTAACATTTTTAGGTTCCTTAAGAGAAACAAAATAAGAAAATTGTGCCACTTGTCGAATTTGGGATCTAGTTCTAACTGGTTCCGAAGGATTACTGGCAATGGGTTAAGTAGGATGATCTTTAGAAATCTAAGTGGGTACAAAAGGATTCTCAAGTGGTAGTGAATCAGTATCATCTTGAGGATCAAAGGATAAAACTGGTTCTTCCTCACAAAATGTTATTGGTTGACTGTCACTACTCCTAACACTTGTGTCATCTACAATTACATTAATTGATTCCACAATTATTTTGATTCTGTAGTTAAAAACACGCAAAGCCCTACTATTTTAGGAATTGCCAAGAACAATTCCTTTTTCTCCTCGGGTATCAAATTTTCAAATATTCTCTCTATCTTTGCAGATATAGCAGATAGTACAGAAGGTTTTAAAATATTTCAAGTTTGGCTTTTTGTGGAACCGTAACTCATAAGATGTTTCTTTGGAATTTTTTCTGAGATAGATACGATTAATAATGTGACAAGAGGTTTGGACAGCTTCTACCGAAAAGTATCTAGGGAGATTCTTACCTTGTAACATAACCCTATCCATTTCTTGTAAAGCAATATTCTTGCGTTCAGCTATAGCATTCTGTTGCGAGTTTTAGGAGCGCTAAACTTATGTTTATAGCCATTAGCTACACAATACTCAGAGATTTGAGAGTCCTTAAACTCTCCACCTCTATTACTCCTTTTTCGACATACTTGGGTATCCTTCTCATTCTCAATTTTCAAGAGGATTCTTAAAAATTCATTGAAGGTTTCTGATTTATGTTTCATAAAAGCTACCTATGTATATCTTGTATAGTCATCCACTATAACTAGGATGTAAGAGTTTACACAGAAACTAATAGTTCTTGAATGACCCATGAGGTCCATGTGGATAAGTTGAGGGGCTTAGCTGTAAGGACATGTTTAACTTTCTTGTATGGGGATTTACTTGTTTTGCCTTCCTCTGACAAGGTCCACATACAGGGGTAAAATAATTTTTAATTTTAGGTAAACCTCTAACTATCTCTTAGGAACTCAATATTCTAAGGTTATGATAATTTATGTGTCCCAATCTATTGTGCCATAGATCAGAACATTACAAGATTCAGAATTTGGAATTCTTGTGTAACAGTTTTTTGGGGTATTACTTCCTGTTAAAATACAATTACCCTTTTCATCTATAATTTTGCAATCATTTTTAGAAAAGGTAACTGATTGATTGGAGTCACAAAATTGTGATATACATAAGAGATTGGCTTTAAGGCCTTTCACTAATAGAACATCATTCAGTCCATGAAGCCCTTGTTCACTCAATGTTCCTTTACCTATGATCTGAGATGAAACACCATATCCAAACATGACAGTACCTCCAAGGAAGTTTGTCTTGTTCTTTAATTTAGTTTCATCCCCAATCATATGTTCAGAACATCCGGAGTCCAAATACCATTCAGTTGAAGTGCTTTGTGCCTTTAAGTCATAAATGACAATGTTTCACTTGACCTGGGGTAGTAAATCATCTTTTTTAATCCAAATAGGAATAGTTTTAAAAAATTTATGTCCTTTTGACTTAGAAAAGGTTTGAAGGGTCTTTTTAAATGATTTTTTCTTATTCTTGGACCCTCCCTTTTTCTTTTTAGAGTTAGAGTTATTTGTGTCCTGTCTAGTAAGTAAATAAGTATTTCTGGATTTCCTAAAATAGTTAAAGTTCTGGTAGGTAGGAGTATATGTCCTCTTTTGGAAGCACTCATCTAGAGTATGTCCAAAAATATCACAGTAGGAACAATACTGATGGGTATAGGACTTGACTTTCTTACAAAAGTCTCTAAAAATTAGTTGGGATCTATTGGGTACAGTAGTCCAGACATTGTTAGGTTTAAGTTTTTGTCTTTGGTCTCTGGCAGAAGGACAAATATATTTTATTTGACAGTTTGGTTTCAACTGTTGATTGTACTAATTATGTGTTAATTGAAAGACATTGAGATTAGGTTCAACTTTTTGAAGATTTTGAGAAGTCTGGCCTTGTTTTATACAAGTGACATTTTCAGGAGAAACTTTGGTCTTACTTATGTGCACTATTTCTCCAAAACCTAGGCCAGACTTACCTTCACAGTCAAATTTGCTTCCAGTAACAATTGTTTCATAAGTCTTGTTTTTTTTTTTAGTGTTGACATTTTTTAAAAACATTTGAAACCTTTTGCTTTGACTCTTCTAGTTCAATAAGGATTGCCTTGTATTTTTGTTCAAATTCATGGTTCTTTTGAATCAAAGAATTTATTCTTAAGTTGTAATTCTCAATCTGAATCTTATGAGCAACACATTGGGTAGTATAATCTTCAGTGTTCTTCCTAAAGGCTTGCTTAAGAAAATCGATATGCTCACTTAAGGTTTTTATTATCTTTTCTATGCTAGAAATCTTCTTAACCATTTTAGCATATAATTCATGTAAATCAGGAAGGTCATCATTAGAATCACTATGTACATCGTGTGAATTGTCCCTTATGCTTTGGTTAGGTTCTTTACTCATGCACACATTCAATTCATCATCAACATTATCACTTTGACTCACACAGAAATTTTAAACAGTAATAGGAACATAATTATCAGCAGGATCATTAACAGGATCAACAAGCATATCAAGTTCAAGAGTGGTCAAGCATTCATCATCATTATATATTATCTTAGCAAAGAAAGACATGCAATACTCATTTATTTAAGTTGACTCAGTTTCATCAGAATCAGAATCACTAGAGTCGTCCCAAGTCTTACATATATTGCCTTTGTTGTTATTGTTAAAATTGGTTGGACATTTACTAGCATAGTGACCAATTTTACCACAACGATGACACTAAACATCTTTTATGTCAGGTTTACGTCTGTTGGGGTCAAAATTCCTCCTATTGTCATAAGTGTGTTTGGTATTGTCTCTATCATGAGGTCTGTGAGATTGATTACCTTGATAATTTGACTTGCCTTGTATAGAGGCTACATCATTTCTGAATTTCAAAATCTTTTTAAAATGCTTACTCATAAGAGCTATTTCATTGTCAAGGTTTTCTAAATCACAGTTTTCAAGATAGTCAGTGTCAAAGTCTATAGAGTTCAATTTAGGCACTGGTAATTTAGATGAAAACACAATATTTGAACTAGAGGCTTTAATAGTATGTCTGGTCAATTTTTTTTAAAGTCTAGTTCCAATTCAACAGTCCTAAGTTTACTTCTAGGAGTCATATTTGGGTCAGTCATTTCCTCAATAGCATATCTCTTGTTGTTAAATTTATATGGCAATGACCTAACAATCTTTGACACAATTTCCTTTCTACTGTAGGTTATACTGTTTGCATGAAGTTTTGTAAAAATATCAGTTAACCTTATATAGAAATCGTCAAAGGATTCATTATCATTCATAATCAGGGAGTTATATTTCTGAATAAGCATTTGGGTTTTTCCAGCTTTGATACGTTCATCACCCTCGTGAGAAATGACTAAAGTGTCCCATGCCTCTTTGGAAGTAGAACAAATGGATATTTTTTTGAATTCATGTTCATTAATGGACATAAAGATGGAATTCTTCCCTTTGTTATTATCACGTGAAGGTTTTTTCTCTTCCTTAGTTAATTCACTGAGAAGTTGCTTAATCCCCGTTGGATCAGTGACAGAGGTAGGTTTAGTAGGATATTCAAACCCCATTTCAATCATTTCCTAGACTTCATCACCCAGGGTTCCCTGAATGAAAGCAGTCATTTGCACTTTCCAGTACAAAAAATTGTTTCCATCAAAGAGTGGTGGTCTAGACAGGTTACCTAACTTCTCAAAATTTTCTTCCAGACTGAGAGATTTTTTTTTTAGAAATAAGTTTCGAAAACAATTTCTCAAATTTCAGGATCACAACAGGTGTTCCTTTTCTGACACCAATTGAAAACAGCATTAATACTAAAAGCATTGTTTACAAGATTAATAACAAATAGTTATAAGTTTAGTAAACTCTGGATAAACTTTTTGGGCAAAACACTTTTCGAAAAACACAAGATGTCTTGTAAAAGATTTTTCTGAATGTATGGGTTAAATTCGATAGTTTATTACCTTCTATTTAATTTTTAATAAACATCTACTAACGTTACCATGAAGTCCCAATCACAACAACAGTTAAGAACATCCAAATAAATAAACACCGGAATTTTATCGTGGTAAAACCCTTAAACAAGGGAAACATCCATGGTGCCCTCTATGGCACAAAATGAAAATTCACTAGAATAAAAATAAAGTTACAACACTTAAGAAAACTACAAAGATCCTAACCTAATTTCAGAATGTACTTACACGAGATTCTCCATTCCAAAGGTATTATGACTTGGAACTAGATCTTTTCTTGTTACTTCTTTGTCTTTTCTTTCATCTCCTTCTCTTTGAATTCTGATTCCGGCAAATCTTTCATATTCAAGATTCTCAGACATAACCATAATGTCTAAGTGTTCGTGTGAGATAGTGTTTGTGATGTGCTACTACATGAAAACATGCAACTCACCCTCTCAAGATTTATACAAACATTCCAAAACAATTTTAATAGTTCTAAGATGAAAGTTATTTTTGAATCTTGATTTTTTAAGCAAAGACTTTTGATCTTTTATTTATCCACAGTTCTCTGGGATACCTTGCTCAGAAGACGGTTCAAGGTCTTAAACAATTTTAGGGTTTTGAAAATATTTTTGAAATTGTAAACCTCCAATTGATATCCAAATTAGACTAGAAGTCTACTTTAACAAAACAGATGCATACTTAACATGCAAAAACTGATTCAACAAGTTTTGATATATAAAAATTATTTTCAGATCTGTACGCTATAAAAATTTAGCAAGAGTTATTTTGTGTTCTTTTTATTTCTGTACACCAGTATTTCATAAAATATGAAATAAAAATTAGAAACACACAACTTACTAGATTTGAAAAATTATTTTTGAAACTAAAAGTTTTTATTTCAAAAACTCATTGAAACAGAATAGATCTAAAATATCAAATCTAAAAAGAGAAATAGAAAATAAACGTGAGATGTCCTCTTTTAGAAAACTCAGTTTCAACAATGAAACTTAAGTCTTTTTTAGAGATGAGTTCTGAGATAATCAAAGACTTGGAAGAGGTCTTCAAAAATAAAACACAACACCAATGAACACAGAAAACCTAAAACGTCTAACTCTCAAGAATGGGTTTTCTGGTGTTTGGGACCATTTT
This sequence comes from Sambucus nigra, assembly GCA_949130495.1. Taxonomy (NCBI): domain Eukaryota; kingdom Viridiplantae; phylum Streptophyta; class Magnoliopsida; order Dipsacales; family Adoxaceae; genus Sambucus; species Sambucus nigra. Next base: position 313,176,196 of record OX422215.1, on the reverse strand, counting down.
GGTGTTTGGTTTGAGAGAAAAACTCAGAGGGTTTGAACCACAAGGAAAACTTAGGATTTCTTCTTCTAATCTCTCTCTTCCCTTTCCCTCTCTTCTCCATTCTATCTCTTCTCTCTACTCTCTATTTTCTCTAAAAAATAACGAACTGGCCAAAAGTCTCTAAATGCTAAGGGTTGATCCATTTTTATACTAAACGTAGAAGGATCGAGAACATTGGCCTCTATCCTATGGCTGAGATTAAGTCTAAATGAGTTGACTTAAATCCAATTGTTTAACACAGGCAGTGGGTTAAATGAACACTGATTGGTTAAGGATGGGTTCACAAGGATTGAGTTAAATCGTATGCAGTACGTTGATTAAAATGATCCAAGGGCTGAGCATGTGTAAGTGTTTTGTGTATAACAGAAAGCAAAAATTGACTCGATAGGTTGCCAACATGCGTACGCACAGGATGAAGGCTGAGAAGCATGTTGAAAATAATTACAAAGTGAACCTCCAACTCTCTAGCGCTTTCGGATTCTGCCCAGGCAAACAATTAGCATAGAAAACAAGTTTCTCGTATTCAATTTATACCCACAACACTTTTAAAAACACATTTTAATTAATTCAAAAATATTTGAAAATTGTTTAAAATTATATTAAATGATTTGAATTGAATTAAATTGATTTTAAAAAGATTTGAAGCGTTGAAAAACCATTAAACCAATAGATGATATGTATTATGCAGTTCAAGTGTCCTATTTGTGGTTTTAGGGTTTAGAATTAACTTCCCTTTGAAGGTTCTCTACGACTGGATTTCTTCATGGAGCATGTACCTTTGAGGAGATGGAGTTCTCAAACTATCCTAACCTATGTTTTTTAGATATCCAAACTAGTTGGAACTCCTATATATGCAGACTCAAGTGAGTCAATATATTGTGTGTTATCATCCTCCCACAAGGGCGCCAGGCTTGACTCCTTATTAGAGGGTATTTGGCTGCATCTATGTGGAGTGATGTGCTTTATTTGATGTAGTCGTTTATCTCATTCTATATTAGATAGGGATATTCAGTTGTACTTACAGACTTGTACTTTTATATTCGGCATTGGCATGTATTGAGATACTTTTATATTCGCATTTGTGGATTGCTTGTAGTCGCCGTTGTTCGAAAGACTCTTGTGCTTACTTTGTGGCATGTTTTAGTTCGTTCTTGTATTGGTTTATTTGATGTTCTAGTGTGATTTGGGTTGGAATAATAAAGATAAAATTTGACATCATCTTAATGAAAGATTAGGTTGTTTAATTTGGTATAGGACTGATCACTCGGTATTTCATTGAGAGGGGTGTCATAGAGAGAGTGTAGTCACTCAAGTCAAAATTTCGAGAAAGGAAGTTTTCTTTTAGAAGAAGTATGGAGTGATGAGATCCATTCACCATATTCGTGGAGGGATATCGTAAATATAAATGAATTTGGAGTGCATATTTTTATGAATTCTCTCACTAGAGGTTAATTTAGAGACGAGGTAAATTTCATAAATATTTCCAATAGGGTCAGACAATGGCTAAATGGTACAGAAAGATGACAGGATTCACAAACTTCATAACCAATGAGAGGGATACGAATAACGAGTAGGGTTTGTAAGTTGATCGTAAACCCGTGAGTAGAATATACTAGCATGGATAGGAGATCTTGCTAGGATGATTGGTGTCGTTGTCCCCAAGTTGTATATTCACATTCGAATCAATACTGTGAAGAGAGGGGAGCTAGAGAGTTAGAGAATCTATCGAAGGGTAAGTTTGGATTTTTAGTGCTTGTAAGGTTCCAAGGAAAGAATCACCCAGTAGGGGAACCAAACTAATGATCACGGTCCATGAAACCTATACCAAGTAATGGTGAGTTTTAGTTAGGAACAGCAGATCCAAAGGGACATTTGGGTCACAAATTAGGATCAAGATTTCCAGGTTCATAAAAAGGGTAACCCTGATATGGGCAGTGGGGAAAGAGAAAGGGGGATGACACATGGAGGTGTCATGTGTGTAAAAGAGTAGAAACACATGGGTGGAATTTTTGTCCGCAGCGAGTCAGGGTACCGAAGATAGATGCCTATTGGAGAAGTTTTTGGTTTCATTAGGACGCGGGTGTTATGTCTATTAATCGTTGAGATAATACTATTGTGAGAAATTGAAACTGTAAGTCTTATTGCGAGATGATTGGGGTATGTTTTATGTGATGCAAGCAGGTCACAATAATATATTAGTATTAGATTTGCGTGATAATTGAATTTAGTGGAAGTATCGTTAAAGTCACTAGTATGTGTATTTTTATCATGGAAATAGGGGGTACTCTTCATTTCCACCTAAGTGGATTGGGTGGGGTACATTGAGATGATGTATTTGTTGAGGACTAACTCCTTTGTAACGTGCTAATTGAGGTATGGTTTTATCTTGGGTACGGATGAGATCGCAATGGGGGAAGCGATCATAGCAAGGCTACTTGTTCGTTTGTTTTGGTACTGGATATATATTCTCTTAAGATGTCTCACCTAAAAGAGGGTTGTGAAATATCATAGCATAAATATTGTGTGAAGTAGGACTCATAGATAGCAGTTGTCTATTTATGTTCGATCTCGGTGCGTAGGATTTTTTCTCAAAAAATTCAAGGGATGTAGGGTTGGCGTGGAGCAGAGAGATTTAGCTCGTTATTAATGTTTAGCATTGTGGGCTTAGTGATAGTACGAGAACAGTAGAATATGACTTCTTTCGGGATGTAGGAGTCCATGATAGACTTGGGAGTATAAGGGAAAGGTTTGAGAGTCCCGGGGTTATGCTTTGAGTTTTGTGGAAATCAAGGACCGACGATGCTGAGGGATTTGGGGAAAAAGTTCTCTTGGACTTTGCTAGGAAGTGTTATGCGCATAAGCCTGGATAAAATGTCGAAAGTGTGGAGATGTCATTGGATTTCAGGTCATTGAATTTAATGATAATTAGTGAATGTGTGGAGAAAATATGTTGAGTGGAAAGCCACTAAGCGATAGGACTAGTGGAGCCTGAAGGTTTTGTGAAAGAAACACTGCGAAGTTATGAAACCACAAGTGGCTACATTATGCATATTGAGATGTGTTTTGTGTGATTAATTTTAGCCGCTTTTTCCATCACAGGAGCCCTTAGGTATGGGACTAAGGGAATATTTTGAGGATCTCACATCGATAATAAAGGTGGGGTAATATCGGGTATAATAAAATGGTAATGAGTAAGTCATCGGAAATATTTGGAGGATATAGCCACGCCGATAATGCGAGGAGTCTAAATTGCGACAAATATGGTTACGTAAGTGATGATCAGAGGTTTTTGCAATTATTCACGAGATATAAGGTGTCAGGGAACCCTAGGAAGAACAAGAATCTCTACTATTATAAGAGGGTAGTTTAGATAGGATGGAGGCGTAACCCCTTTTGGAGTACAGTAATGATAATTTAATCAAGAAACACCTTTAACTAAGTAAAACACACAATCACGATCTGGTGAAAATGAACTCAGTTTGATCTCACAAATCTATCGTGTGTTACTCAAAAGATAATAATGAACTCAAAAGTAAATCATTTAGAGTGAGAGAGAAGTAAGCATCCTAGATACACCTTGGCAAGCAGCTAAACACACGAACCACCCTCCAAGATCTTTATCAAGTATTAAAAGTTTCATAATAAATGACCATGGTGGGTGAGTGAACTCTGATTTGTAATAAATCTCTCTCTGGGATGTATTTTTCTCTCTAGCAGTAACTTCTGAACTCTCAAAAGAACATACCTTCCTTAGAGGTAGTTGATGCCCTTAAATAGTCCCTACACCACTCCCGAGATAACTCAGTCATTCATAAATGTGAAAGTCATCCCTCATACTTTATGTCATAAACATTAAATGCTGATGGACTAGTCATCTCCACGTTATAAACATTAAATGCCAAGACATACCTTTTGCCTAACCACTGTGCGTTAGAGGGCTATTATTACAGACGTGGCTCACCAACTGTCTGACAACCCTAAATACCACGATGGTTTACTCAAGTGCATATTTGATGTTGACTAGCTGGATAGTGACATCTTATAAAGAGGATGTGACATTAAGTAGAGAGTTATTTGGTTCATAACTCAATGCATGATGGAACTCAAGGCTGCCCTACCTAAGGTTCGATGGTCAATGTCATTTGGTCCTTTACCAGGTGTATCTAAGATGGTTAGGAAAGGCCCCAATGGTTCCTCACTTCTCAATCCTACAAACCAAGTCCCTCTAAGTTCCCACGGAGAGGTCATTTGATAGAGCATGAAAGCTCTCCCAGGCCTTGCCAAGCCTAGTCTCTCGCGAGTACCGTTCAATCTCCCACTAAAAATCATTATAATCATTACGACTCATAGTTAATATAAATAAAGCAATAGGACTAAAGGATGAGCTCTCTAGGCCAGATTCTTCACTAGAAGATCCCCCTGGGTTGCTACGCTGAACTACCTCGCCTGAGCTGCCTTACTGAGTTATATCGCTTGAGTTGCCTCACTGAGCTGCATCGCGAACTCAATCCCTTAAGTATATTGTATTAACTGGGGGATTAACTATAATATCAAGATTATCTTCAAGCCCCCCTATATTTTCTGCTTCATGGAGAGATTTGTTGTGAGAACAAGAAATGTCTAAATGAAAACTTCTCAATCCGATGAACCTTGGTGTGTTTGTCTTCGTTATGTACTCTGCCGTTATTACTGCTAGGAAAAAAGTAAAATTATCCCCGATGTACCAAGACCAAAGTGCTACGAATTGTCAGCGATTGGTGAACAAACAGCGCCAGTTTTTTCGATTGTTGAGCTTCAACCCTTCTATCTTTGCTTCCTTAGCTCATTTGAAAATCTCTCGAAACACCTGCTGACTTTCTCAAATACCCGTTTTGACTCTTGGTAAGTGAAATTCTCCCGTTTATGCCATTGTGTGGGTATAGTTGTAAGCAGTGGATTTTTTCATTAGGATTGCCCCTATCGTTGAGACTCTTGGAATTCTCCGTTGTAAACTTCTCCTTAGGAAATTCTCTACATATGAAGGTGCTACTATATTTGGGCTCTACTATGTCATCATTTCTTCATGTTCGAAAAAGAAGAAAAATTCTCCCCTATGTATCTGAGTCATAATTAAACAACATTTGGACTTGTCGTGAGGGACGTCGTAGCTTTTTGAACCATTGGGACAGTTTCGGCGTTGGGAGCAATCGGATATGTCTAATAAAAATTCTGGTGACAATACTCAAACTTGCCTAGGAAGAAAACCCTTTCTATTCCCCATGTGTCACTTCATTAATGACGTGGTGCTATCCTTTCAATTGTCCAGACACTCCCCGAAGTGACATATGTCCACTTGAAATGATTATAGGCGACTTTGCACATGTATTAATGGGAAAACTCAAAAGACAGGTTTAAAGGATTGCAAACGTCTATTTTTCAAAACAACTTAGCAATTTCTTCTTCGTCTTCTTCAAACTCCCAAAGCTTTTTTTCGAGAGAAAAATATTCAAATTGCCATTGTTAACAAGGTTTTATCTAGTTGTCTCCCTTTCATCATCTCTTTCATCACCACTTGTGGTTGTATTCCTCTATTTTTATCCCCCTCACTGCTTCTTTAAGCATTTCTTCTTCCACTATCCACTGCCATGGCCTCTTCCAGCGTTCCCAGCACACCCACCACCAGTCCTCCGTCTGTAACCACCCTGGACGCTACCTCTTTAGTGGAAGCACGCCGAGAACAACTGCATTTTTACCGTCGGTCTCCTATCTTTGGCAAAGATGATGAGTTCTCTGAGGGGTACAAGACTTACAGTTTTTTAGCCAAGTATAGCACTTTGTTGTTGGGTGATAAAGACCAAGATTCCACTTCTTGGGTCTATTTTCCTCCCGAGGGGACTATGAGGTTCTGTCTTGACAGAGGTGACTTCCATTGGTCCCATATTGACTATGAAGGACCTGGTGCTTCACCTTCACACTTTGCTGCTTGGAACTCATTTATACAGACCACTAACTCTGACGCTTTTTCCAAGGTTAATCTCAATTGAACTGCCTAGTTTGGGGAGTTTACTCTCTCCAAACACTATGATTCCCTTAAAATCTTGGTCTCTCATTGGAACAATATAACTCACACATTCGTTGCTTTGTGGGGAGAGTTCACTGTTACACTTGAGAATGCTTGCGAGCTGCTTGGGATTAAACCCATAGGGATTTTGGCTTATCATGATGAGACTTTGGATACTGAAAAGACAAAGGCCCGAGCGAAATTGGATCAGATTTTTAGGAGGTGTATTAGTACGTCCATCAAGGCTACATTCGGTCCCCTCATAAACTACTTCTACTGTACGAACCCCACTACTGGATTTAGCCCAGGCAAAGGTACATCTCTTGAATTACCAGCCTACATACTTATGACTTTGTCTCTTTTTGTCTTGCCTAGTAAGGCCAATGATCAACCGCGTTGGGACTGGATTAATCTGTCTATCCGTTTGGCTAGGGGATATAAGATCCTTGTGGCATCCATGGCATTAGGGTCACTTTATACATGGTTAGACAGGACCCATCTAGATATGGAACGATTTTTGGGCAGATATAACTTGTCCAATTTTTCCAATTCCATCATTTTGATTATTTTTTTACTTTCATTTTCTCGAGATATCTTCCAATAGTATTCCCCTTCGTGCTGGGGAAATCATCAAGCCCCATTGCCTCTTTTTCTTCCACAAGAAACAGAGTAGAAAGGAGCTTCTGGGTATTTTTGACAAAAGCAAGTTTCTTCGTGATGAGGCCCTATAGTGAAGATTCTTTCGCCCATACATGGAATTTTTTTGATGTCGTACCTAGGGTGGTGGGCCCCACTTTGGAGGATCTTATAAAGGAGGACCCTTCTTTTGCCATCGTTTTGGATTTTACTCCAAGTTATCTGCCCTCTTGTATTGACTAGGGGTATATGTCTGAACATTACAACCCCAATCATTGCAGCCGTCAGTTTGGGTATGACTAAGGTGTTCCTCGGCTGGTGTTTTAAGAATCTCACCCCAAGGCATCTTTCCCTGAGTCATGTGCCTTTTACACTGTGTCAACTTCTTCCAAGATATGCTCATCCATAAGTGGTCATGTTACCATTCTTACACTTTCTAGGAAGCGGGATATAACCAGTGATTTTACGATGAAGTATTGTCCAAGACAGATAGCCAAAATTCACAAATTCATCCAAAGTCCCCCAGTTTACCCCATTTATTAGGGTTTCCCCCATTTGGATCTAGGGCTTAAGAGGAAATCCTTTTGGGAATTGAGTTCTCGCTCAGCCAAACACCGAAGGACTTTCCTAACGAGTTTCCTCTATACTGCCAAGTAATCCCCATTTTTGCAGCCAAAGTCAAGAAATTTTCAATCCCTAAACCCCCAGTTGGAGGTACCTATATTGTTGTAGCTTCTGGTGAAGGTCCCTCATAATCCCTTTCATAAAAAGCAAAGAATACCAGGAGTGGGGCCTCTTTAAATCCCAAGTCCCCACGTAAATCCTAAGCCCCTAAAGATTCTTTTCCCATTGCCTCTGTTCCTCCCAATGATGATGTGACTAAGGAGATATGGTAGGCGGTTATAAAGGAGGTAAAACGACTTCAACAGATATTTTGATAAATTGCACCATGAGTTCCTCCTCCTGAGTTATTTCCCACTATCGTGGTGGACTCTACTGAAGGGACTTCGTGAAAAAAAGGGGACTTTCAGGTACTGGCGCTTCTAGTAAGAGGAAGAAAACTTTGGGACCCAAGGCATGTGAAAAACAAGATTTTATAGTGCAACCCACATAAATTACCTCTACTCCTAGGAATTCCACTTCTTCTTCTCCCACTGTAGTTATATCGATTGATGATAGCCCTAAGACTGCAGTTGATCTCACCGAGAGGGCTTCCCCTAACTCATCTCCCCCATCTTCGACCATTGTCATACCATCACACTCTTCTTTTGATCATGAGGTTAGTCTTCCCATAGTTAGTTATTTATATCTTATTGAATTCTCTTCTCTGTTTTGACACTTGTTCTTTCTTTCTTGTTTTCATCACGAGGCTGATAAAGAAATGCCTTCCCCTCAAGTCATCCCTTTCGTGGGAGGACACTTTGGTGGATCTATGACCAAATTACCTCCTCCCCGTTCACCCATGATAGGTCTTCCTTACTCGCATCATTCGACCTCCATTCGAATGGAGAAGGCATGCCAAAGGTCTATTGTGCTCGTTGAGTATGTGGCAGTTTCCTCTCATCCAGCGGTGACTCCTTCATCTTCTTCTAATACACCCTCTTTGCCAGTGGTTCCTGTCGATGTGATTCCGGTTTTACGAAGCTCTCCCGAGGTAATAAGTTCTAAACACTTCTAAATCTTTATTTTCTATCGTTTCTACTACGTGAATCTTCTTACCCTCTTGATGTATCTCAGGTTGAGGTAGCTTCCTCTCTAGCTTCATCATTGGCCAATATCCTTCTTCCACCTCTATTGACAAGACCCATAACTTTCGTTCCCTTTTTCTACAACATTACTAAGGTGAGTTAAATATGAAGTGTGTCTTTTCTTACTGTATTATCCCCCTCCTCTAACACTTAGCTTTGTTTTTATAGCTTTCTCCAAGTCTTATACCGCCATTATCCTTCGGGATTATACTAGTTTACAAGCCCATCGTTGACACTTCTACTCATCCTGGTGCTTCTCCTGCCCAAACTAGTGTTGGTGCATCTGTGGAAGGTCCAACGGATTCTTCAAGTTCTCCCCAAATAATGGCCTTGGTTCATTTTGTTGACGCAGGAGCTTCATCCAATATTGAGGTTCCTATGGCTGGGGTTCCTCTAGTTGAGGATGCTGTGGAGGCTTCTGAGGATATGAATCTTCCCTCAACAGTTCCTGCCATTATATCCTTTTTAGTGACTCCCATTCTTTCTTCAATCACTGCTGAGGTATTTTTCTATTTTCTCTTCATTCCATATTATTTGTGCTTTATCTTGACAATGTACAATCTAGAAGAACATCATTTTTAAAAATATAAACTTCACCAGTAATGGTGACTTAACAATGATAAACACTTGTTAAGATTTTTTGCCAAAATCCACCATAACGGTGACTTAACAATGATAAACACTTGTTATGATTTTTCATCAAACTCCACCAGTAACAGTGACTTAATAATGATAAACACTTGTTAAGATTTTTCTACTTAACTCATTATATTATTGATCTATCCCCAGGTTATTGGGGAGCCCCCTCACGTTGCATAGAAATCTCTAGTGGTTCAATCACCTGCCACCTCACCAAGTTGGGAACCAATTGCATCCGAGAAAATGAGTCCTAATGACCAAGGTTCCACGATAAGTACTCAGGCTGGCAGTGAATCTCGTTGTGAGCTTCCCATGCTAACTCTAGCTCCTCATGAGTTTTGTCTTATGGTCCTTCATCGCTCTCCCCAACTACCTGTTAGCCATTGACTGGTGATTGAGAAGATCGTAACTCATCACCCCAAAAATTTTACTGTCGATTGTCTGGCTTAAAACATTCTTGTGATGAGCTGCAGGCTTCAAGGTATGGCGATCATTATTGCTGATATCGTTAGAACTCTTGCTGTAAAAGTTACCAGGCCCCTCCTCAACCAATTATTGGGATATTTAACGGAGTTGGGCCGAGATGGCTTCCAATTTAGTTGGCTGATCTAACACTTGAAGACCTTGAAGAGTCACCAATTGGTAAGTCAGAGGGAACTACTGTAGAACAATCAATATGCTTAATGAGCTGAGGAATCTAGGCTACCCGAACTAACATATCTTCTTACAGCTGCTAACAAAGAGGTAGAGGATATCGAAGAAACTTTGCATCTAGTGAAGCTAAGGCAAGAGAAACTCCTCATTGATCATGCTCAAGATCAAATAAGGCGGGAAGGTTCCATCAACGCTCAGTAAGAATGCCTAACAGTTTCCTCAAGTCTTCCTGGAGATTATTTCTTTGCTCTAGACTTGTGGTTCCTCTTGGGTTAATGACCTCTCACATACTTGTATATATTTTTCATTTTCCTTCTTATCTAGTCCTAGGCAATAGTTCCCATTTTTGTAAAACCTCCCAATTTATGAATGAAAGAGAAGTTATATTTTATTTTCATGTCACTTCTTTGTGTTATAACTGCTTGCATAAAATACCAACTTTGCCATCTTCCATCTCACTCTAGCCACAACAAAAGACATATTTCTATAAAGATAATGACTTATATATATTCATAAGAAAAAAGTCTAGATACATCGATGTTCCAAGTTTACTTGCTTTACACATGATAGACCTTCAACCATCTGTTGTTAATCTAAAGTGGTTTATCTTCTTCCATTTTAGAAATTAAGCAATAACCTAATCGCGGGCCTCCTTCATAATGAAAGGTACCTCCCAATTTGCTAAAAACTTAGGTAGAGGAAGCCCCCTTATGTGTTTCACTGCTTCCTTGAAAACAAGGTGATACAACACAAATATTGCATATTTCTACCCTATATCTTTATGCATTCTACCACTTTTATGATCTTTAATGCCTATATTTATGTTCATTAACCAGAAAACCTTAGACTTGGATATATATATATGCTTTGTAGGGGTTAATTGTGCTTTTGTAGGTATTGGAACGTTAAAAGTGAGGATTCGTTGCATTTCGGAGAAAACCATCGCCGAATGCTACTTCAAGGCCATTTTAGTCAATTCAAATTTCATCTTTAGCTAATGGAAATTCCACAAATGCGTGGTTCGTTGAGTAAGCATCGTGTGGCAGCAAACGGCGCGTCATTTGGAGTCCGGATGGTGAAGTTATGCCCAATCCCGTTTGCATTCCTTTTCCCCTCATGTTAGATAAAAAATGGATGATAAACAGAGTACCGATCGATTGTGGTTTGGATTTTTTTTGTGGAAAGGAGATAATGGGATTTAATTTGAAGGCACGTTCGGGTGTGCCCCTACGACCGGTCGATCGCATATACAAGATATTTTGCACTTTCTCCTTTTATTTTCCTTTTCCTTTATTTTCTTTTCCACTTACTATATAAACCAATTTTGGTTTTTATTTTGAGATAATTAGTTTTTTGATAGTTTAGCTTAGGGTTAGGGTTTTGAGATCACTTTCTTCTTCCTCATGTGGTGTGACACCCATTTGGGTTTGTAAGTTGTACTTTTCTTTACCCTCTCCATTAATATAGTTGATTCAACTTATTTCTTGCTTTGTTAATAAGATTTACATCCTTTATTTAGTTTCTTTCTAGTGTAGTTTTACTGCATTTATTTACTGCGTTTATTTACCGTGCTTTTATCATGCTTTCTATCTAAATTAGTCTAGGTTGTGTCAGATTGAACTTACTTTGGGTTAACATGTTTCTTTGCTTTGGTGATGGAGTTTAAGGGTCTATTTCGAGTGCGTTGTCATAGTTATTATACCTGGTAGATTTGACGGGGTATATCATGTATGCTCCGTGCTTACGACCTTGCGTGCGTAATTTTCGGAGTATTGGTTGACGCTAAAATCTTATTAGAATTTTATGAGAATTTAGGGGTGTGACAACTCTTGATTTAATTAACTATTGAAATGAGACGCAGTCTTAATAACTCGTTGACCCATGTAACCATTTTATACTAATGAACTCGGGTGAGAGATATTTGACGCAACCTATAGTTTTATTCGCTTTGTTAGTCTAGTTTAAATACACTCGCCTAGATTAATCTTTCCCTTTTTACAGCTTTTCCTTTTTGTGTTTAATCATATTTTACACTTTTATTCAGGAATATTAAACCTTATAAATTCTAGCAACTCGTCTATGTGGATTTTTTGATACCCGTACTTGGCCGCTATACTCACCACTGAGTGTAGTCATACGTTTAAGTTTTTATATTGAGGCGGTGAATAAAAAACAATGATGGGCATTTGAGACATGTTTCTTTTCACCCTCGATCAAAATGACCCCGTTGCCGGGGGACGAGTTTGTTTTAGAATTTATTTGATTTAGTATTTTGTAGTATTTTTTTCTATTTGAATTTTTTTGCTAACCTTTTTGCTGGACTTCTACATTTGAGCACTAAGAAACACTTGAATTTCTCGCGCGCGCATCTACTTTGTGGAATTTGCCACTTTGAGCCATTTTTTGGGGTAAGCATGTCTTATTCCAATTCTTTTGGTAATCATTATGATAATTCTCAAAATCCTTGCAAACCTTTGTCTTTTGGTTAATACTTAGAGTCCAAAAAAATTATAAATTGAAAAATGACTTTGGACGAGTATTACAAAAGTCATGTTTTGGAGTGCGTGTATTTTGAGGATGATGATAACGATTCTAGGCCTCTAATTCCTTATAATAGGAATTTTGAAACAAATTGCAATAGCTTTCAAAATTCTTATAATAATGAGTTTGAGTATAGTTCCGATAATAATTTTCAAACTTCTCATTTCCAAGAATCCGCACCTCGACCTATGACTTTTGGCGAGGGTTTGCTCATGCATGGGAATGAGAGGTATGAAGACCTTATCAGGAAGAAAATCATTTGTGGGAACATGAATTGGCTTTGTTATTTGAATCTGACGACGATTTTTCTTTCGACAGTTAATGTTTTGAACCAAATGAGGATTTTATGCCTACTTTGGAACAAACCATTCTTGACATGGACTATTGTTTAATAGAGAATGAAAGTGAGGATGAAATGGATGTAGTATCCATTTTGCAATTAAATGAGTTCATCTTTGGATTCCAAAGAAGAAAGTTTCATTGAAAATGATAATATCTCCTTTGGAATTCCAACTTTGAGTGATGATAACTCATCTCTCGAGTTTGAATTTATTTCATCCCCCTTTTCATTCTCCATTATCACCCTGTCATAAGTACCCAATGAATCAGTGCTGAACTTTAAAAAGTTCAACCCTTTCACCGATGAGGAGTACTTTCTCGAGTTGCTTTCCATGAATGAATCTTTGCCATCATGTGTTCCCCTCCCATTCCAATTTCAAAATACTAGGGATAAAATTCAGTTTTTTTGGACCTCTTGTGTTTTTGCCACTCGTCTTATCCAAATCACCCATCGTCCCTCCAAAACTTTTAATTGGCGATGGTTCGTTTCTTATGCCTTACACATGCCTTCCGTTGTTCAAAGAGAATTCATATTTTTCAGAAGGCATGCTTGAAAGGTAGGGTACAACAATTATCCTCCAATGTCAAATCTTTTTCATGGTGGACCCTCAACTATTTATACTTCTAGTGTATAGTTACTGTGAAGCCTAAATAGTAGGTTGTATATAGTTAGCTTTTTATCATTTCTTTCTCTAGTTTTTCTTTCTTTTAATTTAGTCTCTTGTAATTAGTTAACTTTTTGTTATTTGTTTTTACTATGCTCGGTACTAACTTGTTTTGTAGATTCTTTGGACTTGTTCTTATGGGGATCCCTCCAATTTTGGGTGATATCGCTATATTCCTCTCTTTAACTTAGTTCTTAATTCACATTGAGGACAATGTCAGGTTTTAAGTTGGGGGGTGTGGGATATTCTATCCATTTCTTTATTTAGTCCATGTTTTTGCTCACATGTTAGTTACTTAGTATGCTTTTCTTAGAAAAATTAAAAATTTCAAAAAGATTTTCTTTTTTTTTTCTCCATTTTTTGAAATTTTGCCATTTGTTTTCGATGATAAATTTCGATAATTGCCCGATCCGATAGACAACTTAATGATGCATGTTTTCGATTTTAGAAGTTATTATACTTTGTTCCTAATTATTGATATTATGAATAACTTCATGAATTAAACTTTAACCCCATGAGCACATGCACTTTTCTTGCGTTATTGATTTGGTTTAAGATTTTTATAACTCGGTAATGTTTTGTTGCATTGTATATACTTACACCGAGTAAGCTTTGTATCTTTTATCGTTTGTGAGTGTACACACTATTCTTTCCTCTTTGAAAACGTTACAGTCATTGCTAATCTCTCTATTATTTCATTTGATCGTTAATTAATTGAGTTCATTTATGAAATATGTTACTTGAGCATGCTTTTCAAATATTGTTTTGACTCGAGAATTGTGTAAACTTTATGAAATTATAATAGGCAATGTTTGTTCTTTCACCCATATTAGCTTTAACCTCACCTTATATGTTTCCCCTCGTCGAGCCCTTTGAGCCTAAATATTATCCTTCCATTTCATTAACCCAAATCCCATAACCAACTCCAAATTGGAGTTTAAGCCATATATATTACCTCATATACCCTTGTCTGTAATGTTACTTGGGATTTAATGATGTTATTGTCTCGTGGTTGAAATTTAGGCATATGAGAGTGAGAAAAGTAAAGAAAAGAGAGATGTGAAAAGAGTGAAAAAGAGAAGTGAAAAGCAAAAGAAAACAAAAGAAAACATGAGAAAAAGAAGAAAAGAAAAAGAAAGAGAAAGTTGTAAATGTTGTTTATATTGGTTCAATAAGCTTTGATTACTCTCCAAATGATATATACAATGCTTAATTTGGAACTTGTTTTCCAATTTTTAATATTTCCCACATTCTTCCCATTATTCCAAGATTTCATTCTGAACACCTTGAATCTGTACATACATATCCTTTGTTTCATACCCTAGCCAAACCTACATTATAACCCTATCAAGTCTTATGTGATCTTAGGGTGAATTTAATTTAAAAGTCATAATAGTTTTGATAATCTGTGAAAATACATTTCGCCTCCTTTAATGAGTGGTATCTTTCATTGAGATTACATTTTTTCATTTTATATATAGCGTTCTTCCTTTGTGACATGTGTGCGGCCTAGTTTCCACTTACATTTACTCTTTATGCCTTCACGTTCTGTGTGTTAACTCCCTGTTTCGAGTGAATTCACTTGATGAGTGTAATGCCCATGAGGATTGAATATATTCTTGATTTATTTAGTATCCAATTTTTTTTAAGTTTTTGCCAAATCACAGTTTGCAGGTGCTCGCTCCCCTCCCACATTTTAAGGTTTCAATTCTTTA
The DNA here is from genome assembly GCA_949130495.1 of Sambucus nigra. Lineage (NCBI taxonomy): Eukaryota > Viridiplantae > Streptophyta > Magnoliopsida > Dipsacales > Adoxaceae > Sambucus > Sambucus nigra. The sequence goes on along the minus strand of OX422215.1, from coordinate 313,161,180 downwards.
AGGTGCATTCTATAATGTTAATAATACGGAAGGTTCATGTGAATTCGTTTGCTATGCTAATAACATGGTGAAATCTTGTTTGCATTGTTGAGTTTGTCGCAAGTTGGTGTGGGCATATTTTGAGGAAACTAATTGATGTTTGTGGGTTTTAGCCCTGAAAACCCTCACGGGACGACACTCGTCCATTAGGATAACCTAGGGGTTTAACGGCTTATTGCATATGAAAAATGCAATCATGTTCCCTATGAAAGTGGCATTTATATTTCTATGCATATATACGTCGTGTACTACCTTCTCTGGACTGGTTTTGTTTGTTTTATCACAAGGGACTAGAAATGTCTAAGTTAGGGGGTGTGATACGACATAAATATTGCATATTTCTACCCTATATATTTATGCATTCTAGCACTTTCACGGTACTTAATGCCTATATTTATGCTCATTAACCAAACAATCTTGGATTTGGATATATACATGCTTTGTAGGGGTTAATTGTGCTTTTTTAGGTATTGGAACGCTAAAAGTGAGGATCCGTTGCATTTCGGAGAAGTTCCATCCTTGGACGCTACTTCAAGGACATTTTAGTCAATTCTCATTTCATCTCCAGCTCATGGAAATTACAAGGATGCGTAGTTCAATGATTTAGCGTCGCTTGGCCACAAACAGCGTGTCGTTTGGAGTTCGGATGGTGAAGTTATGGCCAATCCCGTTTGCCTACTTTTTCCCCTCATATTGGATTAAATAAGGCTGAGAAACAAAGTATCGATCTACCATGGTTAAAGGCCCGATAGACCGCAGTTTGGAGTTTTGCCATTAAAAGGAGACAGTGGGCTTTAACATGAAGGCGCGGTCGACCGCGCCCCTGCGACCGGTTGACCGTGTGTACCAGATATTTTGCATTTTCTCCTTTTCCTTTCTTTTTCCTTTATTTTCTTTTCCACTTACTATATAAACCAATTTTGGTTTCTATTTTCAGATAATTAGTTTTTAGATAGTTTAGCTTAGGGTTAGGGTTTTTAGAGCTCTTTATTCTTCCTCATGTGGTGTGACACCCATTTTGGTTTGTAAGTTGTACTTTTCTTCACCCTCTCCATTAATATAGTTGATTTAGATTATTTCTTTCTTTGTTAATTAGATTTACATGCTTTCTTTAGTTGCTTTCTAGTGTAGTTTTACCGCATTTATTTACTGTGTTTATTTACCACGTTTTATCATGCTTTCTAGCTAAATTAGTCTAGGTTGTGTCGGATTAAACTTACTTTGGGTTGACATGTTCCTTTGCGTTGGTGATGGAGTTTAGGGGTCTATTTCGAGTGTGTTTTCCTAGTTATTATGCCTAGGAGATTTGACGGTGTATATCATGTATGCTCCATGCTTAAGACCTTGCGTGTCTACTTTCCGGGGTATTTGTTGATGCCAAAAACTTATTAGACTTTTATGAGAATTTAGGGGTGTGATAAGTCTTGATTTAATTAACTATCAAAACGAGACGCAGTCTTAATAACTTGTCGACCCATGTAACCTTTTTATACTAATTAACGCGGGTGAGGGATATTCGACACAACCTATAATTTTATTCGATTTGTTAGTCTAGTTTAAATACACTCGCCTAGATTAATCTTTCCCTTTTTGCATCTTTTCATTTTTGTATATAATCATCTTTACACATTTATTTAGGAATATTAAACTTTATAAATTCTAGCAACTTGTCTCTCTGGATTTTTTGATACTCGGACTTGGCCACTATACTCACCCATTGAGTGTAGTCATAAGTTTAGGTTTTGGTATTGAGGCGGTGAACAGAAAACAATGATCGGCGTTTGACACACGCTTCTTTTCACCCTCGATCAAAATGAATCATGCTCAAGTAACACATTTCATAAATGAACTCAATTAATGAACGATCAAATGTAAGAATAGAGAGATTACTAATGACTGTAACATTTTCAAAGAGAACAGAATAGTTTATAGACTCACAAATGACAAAAGGTACAAAGCTTATATAAATTGTTCAGGATTTTTGCCATAAGTCTTCATGGAAGTTGTAGCTCACTGGCCAAGCTTTGCGTAGCCGTGAATGATGCGTGAATCGGAGTCCGAACGAAGGAAACACGGACCTTTAATCAAAAAGCATTATAAGAGATTCATTAACAAATTATATAATTCCCCTTGTGTCCCTTTTCTTCTTTATTAACAATTTCATAAATGACATTCATGTTCCTATCACGATTTTGGCAACAAACTCCATTGGTGATTTTCATCCCAGCTCGGGTTTTAGGTTTGTCCCAAATTGAGCACTTTGGTCCGAAATTGGAGCGTGATTATTAACCCTTCAATTTCATGGCTTTGGCCAACAATGGAGGGTTTTGTCTTTTTCATGGAGGTTTTGTTTTTTTTACTTGTCACGCTTTGGTTTAGGCTTAAACTCCACAACAAGCAGCTAGTTTTGGTGTTGGTATCGGTTTTGAAGATTTTTGTTTTGGTCCATGGAAATTTAGTTGCAGGTCTTATCCATCTTTGGGATGTGGGTATTGGTATCGGTTTGTTGAAACCGCAACAGCCATGGAGCTTGGTCTTTGCATGTTAAAGCAGTGATGTGGGCAGCCTTGGGCGCGACCGGTCAACCGGATGCCACCACGTGATCAACCAAATTTACGTCGATCGCGCCTTTAAGTTAAAGACCATTGTCTCCTTTCCACGACAAAACTCTAAACCGCAGTCGACCGGTACTATGTTTCTCAGCCTTGATTGATCCAACATGAGAGGAAAAGGTATGCAAACGGGATTGGCCATAACTTCACCATCCGAACTCCAAAAGATGCGTCATTTGCGGACACGTGACTCTAACTCAACCAAATACGCTTTCGTTGAATTCCCATTAGATATAGATGAAATGTGAATTGATTAAAATGCCCTTGAAGTAGCATCCGACGACCTAACTTCTCTGAAATGCAATGGATCCTCACTTTTAGCGTTCCAATACCTGCAAAGGCATAACTAACCCCTGCAAACCATGTATATATCCAAATACAAGGTTGTCTAGTTAATGAGCATAAATATAGGCATTAAGTACCGTAAAAGTGTTAGAATGCATAAAGATATATGCCAAAAATATGCAATATTTATGTCGTATCACAAGTTCTCCCTCAACAAACCTACTTGGTCCCACCAAGTTGTCATATTCCCTTGAGATCTGCTTTATATACATTTTAAAGTGTTGCATCACATTATATCTGCGTTCGTCCAATGCTTCCAACTGCACATGTTTTTTCTGAGGGAGCATGATACTTCGCAAGGTATATTAGGAAGAGGGAACTTTCAACTCCACTGGGAGAATCGCTTCAACTCCATACACAAGGGAGAATGGGGTATATCCTGTGGGCTTTGTTTTAGTTCTTCCATAGGCCCACAATACGGTTGGTATCTTGTCATCCTATGATCCTGGGAAATCCTCCATCATTTTGGCCAAAATGTTAACTAATTTTTTGTTAGTTGCTTTGGCTTGACCATTTCCCTTGGGTATCTAAGCATTGAAGTATGATGAACAATAGAGTATTTATATGTGAGCATTGTTACTTATGAATTGAAATTTATGGTTCCATTATCAGAAAGAATAACATTTGGAATCCCAAAATACAAAATGATGAATTCTCTTATGAAGTTTCTCACCACCCCTATTGTTTCCCTACTTAGTGGTATCGCTTCTTCCCACTTTATAAAGCACTCTGTTGCTACTAGTATCCAGATCATCCCCCTCGAAAAAGGATGTATTTCCCCTACGAGTTCAAACGTCCAAGTGCGAAAAGGGTAGGGTGTTGCCAGAGAGTGTAGATCCACCGATGGAGAATGGATCATATTTCCATGCAGTTGGTAAGCTTTACATTTTTGAACAAACTCAGCAGAGTCTTTTTCCATTGTTCGCCAATAGTACCCCAACGTCATCAGCTGGTTGAGAAGACTCCGAATGATTATTCTATAAGGTGCCAGACTGAGGTGTTTCAATGCATATTCTCCACTTACTTGATTAATCACTAATTTTAAATCACCCTTGATGCAGATTGAATGAATTCCCCTTCGAAGGGCCTCTAGTAGCCCCAGCTCTAATGCCTCATATTTTACTTCATTATTGGAACAAGGGAAATCTAACTTGAAGGAAACACAAATTTCTTCCATACATCTTGAAAGAATAACCCCTTTGCCTCCTTTCTTCTCTGTTGAAGATCCATCGAATTATATCATCGCTTACATCCAGGTGATTGACCTGCAAGTCATCTCCCAGAATGCATTCTTATGGTGGCTCGGATATCCCAAACTGGAAGATTTCCAAGAGGTCTACATATGCCTGACTATTTATTGCGTGAGGGACCACTTATTTTAAGTAATATTATGAGAGAATGAGGAACCACCTAGCTTCCCTACCAATCAATATAGTCATTTCCAATAAAAACTTAATAGGATTGTATCTTATTGCAATAAGAATTATAAAATACAATATATAATGTCTAAGTTTTTGTGCTACTAAGACTAAGGCTAAATAATGCCTTTCCAAGCTACTACACCTGACCTCTAGCCCATTCATGATTCTATTAAGGGAGTAGAGTGGTCATGCTTTCCCATCAACTTTATGTGCTAATAGAGCTCCAACGGACCTCTTGGTGGAAGTGAGGTACAACTGTAACGATATTCCTGCCTTTGGAGGGACCATGGTCTGATGGGAAACGAACAAATTCTTCATCCTGGTGAGAGACTCTTGGTGAACTTCCTCCCATTTGAACTTTGCGTTTTTTTCTAAAATCTGCATCAACGGGTGTGTTATTTCAGCTAATCTAGGCCAAAATCTCTTAAGGTAGGAAACTTTGTTGAGGAAACTCTTGAGATCCTTCGTCGTTCTTAGACTTGGCATCTACAATATCGCTCGTTATTTGTCTTACTCCATATAAACCCCATGTTAATTTACCACAAAACCTAGAAATTTCCCACTTGTTACTTCGAAAATGCATTTCAGCGGGTTCATTTTCAGTTTATACTTCCTGCATCTGAAAAATACTTTCCTCAAATCTCTCAGGTGAGACTCCTCCTTCTTCGATTTTATGACCAAATCATCCACATAAAACTCCATAAATTTGTGAAAGAAGTCATGGAAAATGCCATCATTGTTCTTCGATAAGTAGCCCCAATATTTTTTAGTCCAAACGGCACTACCTTGTACATAAAGTTACCCAACAAGGTTCTAAATGTTATTTTGTGGGGTCCATATTGATACAGTTGTGCCTAACATACCCATCCATGAAGCTTTACATCTCATGTCCAGCAGTTGCATCTATCAAGCTACCGATGGAGAGTAGAGGCAACTCATCTTTGGGAGAAGCCTTATTCAAGTCTCTGAAATTCACGTAGATCCTTATCTGATTCTAGTCTTTCTTACCCACTGGGACAATGCTAGATAGCCAGAGTGGGTGTTGTATCGGTTTAATGAATCTTGCTGCCAATAGGCGTTGGACCTCTTCTTTGATCCTTATGTCTAGTTTAGGATTATAAGTCCTTACTTGACTGGAATGGCTGAAGGCATTACCTTTAATTTGTGGAAGCTTACTGCTTGATCCAGCCCATCTATCTCTGTATACTTCCATGCAAAAACATCAATAAACTCCCAAATTATGTCAATCAAAGCCTTTTGTTTCTCCATATTGAGATCCTTCGAGAGGAAAATGGGCCTTGTCTCCTCCCCTTCTTTTGGCAGATTTAACTGCTCCAATTCTTATGCTTGTGGCTTTGGTTTGTCTGTCATATAGTCTAGTTCTTCAATGACATCCTACATGAACTACTCTATGTTAGAATTATTTATCATCATACATTATCCCGATTGATCCACGAAAAAACATTCATATATCGGGTCAGCCTCCTCATCATCCTCTGCCATAGCTCTTTCGGTTGCCGTTATAACTATCATAGGCGATAAACCACCTTCCTTTCCTCAGTAATAATTTTCTTACATTATCTGTTGGCCATTGTAATTGCCTTTCTTTTCCTCTCCCTCTAAGCCTCTGCTTTTCTTCCATAAGAGAATCAACTTAGCACGCTTTGCCATGTGACCTCATGTTCCATCGGGTCCATTCTGAGATGCATCATATCTTTTAGCTACTTTAGATTTTTTGAGGTCGAGGGACCACTTAGTGGGCTTCTTTTCTTACTCCTCTTTCATTTGCAGTTATGTCATTCTGGCCGTTCACAGTTCCCATCCTTTCTCTGATCGAGGGAACCCAGGATCCATCCATTCTTCTCATTAGGACTCCAACGTCCTCTTCTAGTTCTATATAAAATTCTTCATCCACCATTAAATCTTCTTCGACAGCAAAAGGCCTCTTCATATCTCGTATAGTGATCTCAGTTCCTTTTATATTTGCCTTGGTGCATTGGGATATGTCAAGGGAACTGGTCCTTGGTTATGCATCCACACTCTTCCTATCAACAGAGGGTAAGTTTTATTCTCTATCATATGAAAATTAATGTGGGAACTCAGATTTCCCATTAGAATCCCAACATTCACATAGCCAGTGGATTTGGAAGGCTGGTTGTCATAACTTGAAATCGCTAAAGGCATGGGGACCAAACTTTCTTTTGGGATGTAAGTTGCGTGAAAACAACTAATTAGCATGATGTTGATGGATGCTCCCCATCCATAAGAGCCCTTGTGAAGCTAACCTCATTGATGTCGGAAGTCATATATAATAGTCGATTATGAGGAAATCTCCGACCCTATCTACATCGTTGAACGCTATTTCTGATAGAAATTTCTTCACCAACCTAGCCATGGGTCCTTTTCATCTCAGCAAAGGGACTGGATTCTTCCTCGCAATATCCAGGATTGCTTAGGTTATTCCCATCCTACTTTTTTTTTTGGCATTCCCACCTGGTCGAAAAACTAGGCAAACTTTGGGGACCGTGAAATCGCACGGTACTCCATTCTTTAGTCCACTTCCTCACCTTTATGTTGTATATGTCCTACATATCTCTGGCACTTTCTTCGTCATAGGCTAACACCACGTTATCCATTCTTCTAGTACAGTCCTTTAGAGATTCTTCGAACTCCCCTTGCTTCGTCATCAGCTCCCTTGCTTCTCTTTCTGCCTCATCGGCATAGGCCACCACCAGATTGGCCCCAAGTGTTGGGAGTGGGTTCTCATTAACCTTTTGAAGAGGGATTTGCAGCGTTCCTGCCTTTACATATTTATCAATTATTATCCTTAGTGTAAAATAACTTCCCATCGGATGTTGAATCTTTCGATGGATCTGGCAATACTTGGGATCCCCTCTGGTTACTGCGTATGGTTCCCCAATGGGGATGCCCTTAGGTTCATACACCGTTCCTCCTTAAACCATGGCATTGTAATAACTAATAACCTCCTCCACCGTGTAGGGTAATGGTGGTAAATCTTCTATATCTCTCCCAAACTTTCTCTTATTATCTTTCTTTGGCTATTTGCCTCCCGCACTTCCATCGACGTATCCCACTCGTGGGGATTGATCGCGTGCTGCAACGGGTGGCCCAGGATGCCTAAACATCATTGGTACCACAACGGGTTTCGGCTGAACTGCCAATGATATATTTCTTATTGCTTTTAGAAATTTTGCAAAAGTCCCCTCGCGAGTTTCATTAATCTGGTGACAAATGTATGCTGGGAGAAAACCCTCAGCACATAGTTGTAACAGTTTGGACTCTTTGGCCTCTTCTGTCACATCGAGGGACCTCTCCCTGAATCTTCAAACATAAGACACCACATCCTCTCTTAACTATTGTTTTTCCCTACCCAATTGTGTTAACGTGAACTCATCTTCTTCCAGAAAGAACTTCTGGACAAATAAAACATGCGTCTCCCCCCACGTCGAAACACTCTTTGGTGCCAAATGAGAGTACCACGTATAATCTTTATCGATCAATTATTTTGAGAACTCCCTCAAACAGAGCTTCTTGTTATTGAAGTGAGCCCCTATATGTTTGATGAAACGTTTGATGTGTTCCCGCTGGTTCCCCCCTTTCCTATGCACTTTTCAAAGATAGGAGGGATATAATCATTTGGGTAAGGCTCATCGTTGTATTCCCGAGGGAAAGGCGTCTAAAATTCATCATAAACCAAAGCTACCTCACTAGTGGATTGCGAGGAAGCTTGCATAAACTTCAGCATTTTCATATGCATCTCTTTTCTCAATTCCTCCATAGATGATACTGTTGGAGGAATGGCTAGACGGACCATAGGTGGGATGCCCGTTCCTTCCAGAGTGACCACCACAGTTGGAATGCTTGTTACTAGTGGAGTTCCCATTGTGGGAATCGCAAGAGGGAGGTATGCTTGTTGGGGCAGTTCCTATTAAAATTTCTCTTCGTGGGGCTGTTGAGGATACCCCTAGCGTAACGAAGGAGCTGGGCTCAAATCCCCCCAATAGCGTTGAAGCTATAGGGTTTATAAAAACTCATAAAGTATATTCATGAGGATTTCCACTTGACTTGGTCCCAACCCGACGCTCGTGGAAGCTTGTGTCCCCTTAGGACGCCTGTCACCATTTGACTTGGAGGTACCTCCATTCGAGTGGCTCCATCTCTCAAAACCTCCTGCTCTCTCGCTGATTGTTCTTCATTGTGTTGGATATCATCAAAGTTAATTCTTTGATTAACATTATCCTGCGCCATACTCTTTTCTCAGAAGAATACGTCCCCAACAGAATCGCCAAATATAAGAGGGTAGTTTAGATAAGATGGAGGCGTAAACCCTTTTGGAGTACAGTAATGATAAGTTAATCAAGAAACACCTTGGACTAAGTAAAACACATAATCACGATCTGGTGAAAATGAACTCAGTTTGATCTTACAAATCTCTCGTGTATAACTCAAAAGATCATAATGAACTCAGAAGTAACTAATTTAGAGGGAGAGAGAAGTAAGCATCATATATACACCTTGGCAGGCATCCAGACACATCAACCACCCTCCAAGATCTCTGTCAAGTCTTAAAAGATTTATAATAAATGACCATGGTGGGTGAGTGAAATCTGGTTTGTAATAAATCTCTCTCTCTGATGTAGTTTTCTCTCTTGTAATAACTTATGAATTCTCAAAAGAACATCCCTTCCTCATAGGTGGTTGAGGCCCTTAAATAGCCCCCACACCACTCTCGAGATAATTCATTAATTCATAAATGTGAAAGACATCCCTTATACTTTATTTCACAAACATTAAGTGCCTGATGGACTAGTTATCTCCACGTCATACATATTAAATGCCAAGACATGCCTTTTGACTAACCACTGTGTGTCTGAGAGTTATCGTCACGGAGGTTGCTCGCAAACTATTTGACAACCCCAAATACCATGGTGGTTTAATCAAGTGAATATTTGACATTGCCTATATGGCTAGTGACATCTCATAAAATGAATGTGACATTAAGTAGAGGGTTAATTGTTTCATAACTCAACGCCTGATGGAACTCAAGGTTGCCCTGCCCAAGGTTCCACGGTCAACGTCCTTTGGTGTTTTACTAGGTGCATCTAAAATGGTCAAGACAAGAACCAATGGTCTCAATCCTCCAAACCAAGTCCCTATAAGTTCCCACGGCGAGGTCGTTTGATAGATAATGAAAGCTCTCCCAGGCCCTGTCAAGCCTGGTCACTCGCGAGTACCGTTCAACCTCCCACTAAAAATCATTATAACCGTTATAAGTCATGGCCAATATAAATAAAAAAATACAACAAGACTAAGTAAAGCAAAAGGACTAAAGGATGAGCTCCCTCGGACAACTTCTTTGCTGGAAGATCCCCTTGGGCAGCCATGCTGAACTACCTCTCATGAGCTTCCTTGTTGAGATGCATCTCTTGAGATGCCTCGCTGATTTGCATTGTTGCCTTAATCCCTTGAGTCTATTGTATTATCTGGGGGGATTAACTCTAATCTCGAGATTTTCTTCAAGCCCCCCTAAAACTATGAAACTACTTGGCATATTCAGGGAGAAGACGCAAAGGCAATGATTTTGGGTATATTCGGAAGGAATAGGAATAAGTTGTCCCCCTAATTATGGAATGATTAAGCATGGGTGTAACAACCCGCGTAATTTTTGAGGTATTTTCAAAATAAAGAGGAAATATAAATTTTGAGATAAAATTATTTTTATTGCTCAAACTTGTTGGTTATTATTTTTAAAGGCGATAATTTCAAACGGTTTCGAAAACGAAGTTAAAACGGATTTTATATTGATTTTATAATATTTTGCCTTATAGGCATTTTTTAAGCGAACTACCAGTTTTCCTGGGCGATCGATCGATCGACGCCTGGGGGTTGATCGATCAACCCCAGCAGAAAACGTGCGTAGCAAGCAGTTTTTAGAGTTTTGTTTCTTTACAACTCTTATTCTTTGCCTTATAAAATAAGATCGTGGGTGACCCTTTTTGGTACAAATTTTTGGCAGAAAACATGTTTTTAATTCCTCTATTTTATACTCAAACAAGACCTTTGATTTATACATTCAACCTTAGGTTTTTGGAGGTGTTCTTGGGGCAGTTTTGAGGTTGTTCTTAGAGGTGTTTTTGGTGATCTTTGAGAGCTAATTTTTCGTGGATTTTTAAGCGTTTCTGGGCAGAATTATTGATGGTATCTTTTGGTGGTTTGAGGTATGGATTTTTACACAATATTCTCCTTAATCTCGCGAGTATTATTCTCGTTGTTTTCTTGTGATTATTGACTCATATTTGAATTTCTAAATTCATTGGAATCTGGAAATATTTGTTGGAATATAATTTTGATTCATGTGGTGTTATTTTTGGTGTTAAGCATGTTGTCATGAAGATTTTAATATGGCACGAAAGTTGGGCCCCCGCTAATATTCCTTTTTCAGGATATGCTAAAAAATGCATAGACGCGGTACGATGGTGAGGCTTGGTGACCCGATTAATGTGTTGTTGAGAAACTATAGCGATAAAATTGCTTATGAGATTCGCATTTGATTTGAACATTCATATTCGTATTGTGAGGTTTTATTCAACGCTAACATATTTGTTGAGCATCTTTCCTGTCGTATTGTGTACTTTCCCATCTTTTCTTTTAATGGCAGGTTAGCACAGATTTTGGGGCGCTAAGGAGTTTGATTTTAGCGAGGATTGTTTTGGGAAGATTATTCGAGAATACAAGAGATGAGAAGACTTGTATTTATTTTGATGTATAGAGCATTGGAGATTTGTATTTAGTTTTCGAGTTAGATGTTGTATTTATTAATTCGAGAGACTTGATTGTATTTGTATTTGAAGAGATTGATATTAGTGGTTTCTCTTTAGTTGTTGTGGGAATTAGATCCTCTATACCTTGTCAATTGTGGATTTGAATTTAGTTTATCATTGAGTATCTATCCGTTCTCTCTCCCCGGGTGGGCGGGGTGTTACAGAATGGTATCAGAGCTTAGGTATACGACCACCCTCGGGTCTTGGGTTTTGAGTCTGTTGCATTTTTATGGCGCGTATTTTAGAGATAGATTATTTTAGATAATCATTTCTCTTTAGGCATCTAGATTAGATGTGAGAAATTATTTTTGGAGATGAAAATATTTTTGGAGATTGTGGCCTGATTTTTTAGAGTTAGGTTTGCGGCGAATTTTGAGGTCGAAATTCCATTGTTAGTGGGGAAGTGTAACAACCCGCGCAATTTTTGGGGTATTTTCAAAATAAAGAGAAAAAATAAATTTTGAGATAAAATTATTTTTATTCCTCAAACTTGTTGGTTATTATTTTAAAAGGCGAGAATTTCAAACGATTTCGAAAACGAAGTTAAAACGGATTTTATATTGATTTTATAATATTTTGCCTTATAGACATTTTTTAGGCGAACTGCCAGTTTTCCTGGGTGATCGATCGATCGACGCCTGGGGGTCAACCGATCGACCCCAACAGAAAACGCGCGCAGCAAGAAGTTTTTAGATTTTTATTTCTTTACAACTCTTATTCTTTGCTTTATAAAATAAGGTCGTGGGTGACTCTTTTTGGCACAACTTTTTGGCACCAAACATGTTTTTAATTCCACTATTTTATACTCAAACAAGCCCTTTGATTTATGCATTCAACCTTAGGTTTTTGGAGGTGTTCTTGGGGCAGTTTTGAGGTTGTTCTTAGAGGTGTTTTTGGTAATCTTTGAGAGCAGATTTTTGGTGGCTTCTTAAGCGTTTCTGGGCAGAATTATTGATGGTATCTTTTGGTGGTTTGAGGTATGGGGTTTTACACAATATGCTCCTTAATCTCGCGAGTGTTATTCTCGTTGTTTTCTTGTGATTATTGACTCATATTTGAATTTCTAAATTCATTGGAATCTGAAAATATTTTTTTGGAATATAATTTTGATTCATGTGATGTTATTTTTGGTATGGAGCATGTTGTCATGAAGATTTTAATATGGCACGGAAGTTGGGCACCCACCAATATTCCTTTTTCCGGATATGCTAAAAAAATGTATAGACGCGGTACGGTGGTGAGACTTGGTGACCCGGTTAATGTGTTGTTGAGAAATTATAGCGATATAATTGCTTATGAGATTCGTATTTGATTTGAATATTCATATTCGTATTGTGACGTTTTATTCAACGCTAACATATTTGTTGAGCATCTTTCGTGTCCTATTGTGTACTTCCCCATCTTTTCTTTTAGTGGAAGGTTAGCACGGATTTTGGGGCGCTAAGGAGTTTAATTTTAGCGAGAATTGTTTTGGGAAGATTATTCTATAATACAAGAGATGAAAAGACTTGTATTTATTTTGATGTATATAGCATTGGAGATTTGTATTTATTTTTCGAGTTAGATGTTGTATTTATTAATTCGAGAGACTTGATTGTATTTGTATTTGAAGAGATTGAGATTAGTGGTTTCTCTTTTGTTGTTGTGGGAATTAGATGCTCTATACCTTATGAATTGTGGATTTGAACTTAGTTTATCGTTCAGTAGCGATCCGTTCGCTCTCCCCGGGTGGGCGGAGTATTACAAAATGGTATCAGAGCTTAGGTATATGACCACCCTCGGGTCTTGGGTTTTGAGTCTGTTGTGTTTTTATTTCATGTATTTTAGAGATAGATTATTTTAGACAATCATTTCGCATTAGGCATCTAGATTAGATGTGAGAAATTATTTTTGGAGACGAAATTATTTTTGGAGATTGTGCCCTGATTTTTTAGAGTTAGGTTTGCGGCGAATTTCGAGGGAGAAATTCCATTGTTACTGGGAAAGTGTAACAACCCGCGTAATTTTTGGGGTACTTTCAAAATAAAGAGAAAAAATAAATTTTGAGATACAATTATTTTTATTACTCAAACTTGTTGGTTATTATTTTTAAAGGCGAGAATTTCAAACGGTTTCAAAAACGAAGTTAAAACGGATTTTATAATGATTTTATAATATTTTGCCTTATAGACATTTTTTAGGCGAACTGCCAGTTTTCCTGGGCGATCGATCGATCGATGCCTGGGGGTCGATCGATCGACCCTAACAGAAAACGTGCGCAGCAAGCAGTTTTTAGAGTTTTATTTCTTTACAACTCTTATTCTTTATATTATAAAATAAGGTCGTGGGTGATCCTTTTTGGTACAACTTTTTGGCAGTAAACATGTTTTTAATTCCTCTATTTTATACTCAAACAAGCCCTTTGATTTATGCATTCAACCTTAGGTTTTTGGAGGTGTTCTTGGGGCAGTTTTCAGGTTGTTCTTGGAGGTGTTTTTGGTGATCTTTGAGAGCAGATTTGTGGTGGATTTTTAAGAGTTTCTGGGCGGAATTATTGATGGTATCTTTTGGTGGTTTGAGGTATGGGTTTTTACACAATATGCTCCTTAATCTCGCGAGTGTTATTCTCGTTGTTTTCTTGTGATTATTGACTCATATTTGAATTTCTAAATTCATTAGAATCTGAAAATATTTGTTGGAATATAATTTTGATTCATGTGGTGTTATTTTTGGTGTTGAGCATGTTGTCATGAAGATTTTAATATGGCACGGAAGTTGGGCACCGGCCAATATTCCTTTTTCCGAATATGCTAAAAAAATGCATAGGTGCGGTACGGTGGTGAGGCTTGGTGACCCAGTTAATGTGTTGTTGAGAAATTATTGTGATATAATTGCATATGAGATTCGCATTTGATTTGAATATTTGTATTCGTATTATCACTTTTTATTCAATGCTAACATATTTTTTTAGCAAGTTTCCTGTCGTATTGTGTACTTCCCCATCTTTTCTTTTAGTGGCAGGTTAACACGGATTTTGGGGCGCTACGGAGTTTGATTTTAGCGATGATAGATGTCGGAAGATTATTCGAGAATACAAGAGATGAGAAGACTTGTATTTATTTTGATGTATAGAGCATTGGAGATTTGTATTTATTTTTCGAGTTAGATGTTATATTTATTAATTCGAGAGACTTGGTTGTATTTGTATTTGAAGAGATTGAGATTAGTGGATTCTCTTTTATTGTTCTGGGAATTATATGCTCTATACTTTGTGAATTACGGATATTAATTTAGTTTATCATTGAGTAGTGATCCGTTCGCTCTCCCCGGGCGGGCGGGGTGTTACAGAATGCATCTGTCACACCCCGAAAAATTCGACAGACGGGGTGGCCAGCCATCGCCGCTGAACTATGTCGGGCGTGAACTAAATAAATACCATTCTTAGCATGAGACAAATATGAGACATAAATAAATCAGTTCATAAGATAAATAATTGATTCAATATCAAATGATCATAAACAACTACGAGATAAAAGATCCATCACATGCTAACTCCAAAAATCCATTCTCCAATAATGAATAAATAAATCTGAAATAATCCCAATAGAAATCCTCTAAACAACTTTGGAACCGAATGACCCAATAAAACTACAATGAAGTCTCATAATACGACTGGAAAAGAAAGTCTAACTAAACTATGCCATAAAATAAATAACTCTAGTTGCACCTCCAAATGATAACTCCGATAAACTTATGTAGCTTCTCCAAATCAAATCCTGAAAAAGATTAGTCAACGCATGGGTCAGAGCCAAAGCCCTGAGCAATAATACACATTACTCTCCTCAAATAGGATCCTTGAATCCAGACAGTAGAATTATACGCAGTAAATATCACAATAGAATATTTTAAATTAAACGGGATAATTAAACACGATATATATAAATCACTAACCACTCGCAGAAATCCCCATTTATAAAGGCACACCAATATGGTTTTAAATTCCCAAGTCCCACGATGTTAATTTAATTAAATTAACCAACTTCTATTATTGTTCTCACTTTTTATTAAAGTGACCCACTTCCCCTTGTCAATCGTCCTCTAGCCCGTTTAAACTGTCAGCTCGACACATGAAAAGGTTCCATACACGACACGACATAAATCGTCATCTGACCCGTTTAAACTATCGGCCCCGACACATTATGTCGCCACGGATTTTAATACCCGTTTTTACCTTAGGCATTAATTCTCAATTTCTCAATTTCACAATTTATAAATTATCCCACCCTTTTAATCGATGTGAGATCCTCAAAATACCCCTTAGTCCCATAACTAAGGGTCCCCAAGTTATTATTATGTCCTACCCTATGTATAGGAAGAATTTCTATCCTAAACTTCGACCTAGTCTTATGCCTAGGCTAGCGTAACGATGAAAAAATACCACAAATCAGCCCACCCCAAGATGATAAAAACCCGATAATCTACCCTCACTAGTCCAATACCTAGAAGGCGTAAATTAATAAAAGGCCTACCTACTAGTCCCATAGCTAGAAGGTATCCTAAAATATAGGGAGAGAAAAAATTACCCACAACCCATCGTCACAAAGGCAATATAGTAATACAAACAAGTCACACAAACAAACATAATTAATCAACGTATAACACTACGCATGATAGTCCAATTCAATTAAACCTTAATTTAATTATCACCTCGGCATAAACATCCAATTAATCTCATTTAATTATTTAATTTAAATATACCGCTATTTCATCATTTAAAGCATCAAAATTCTAATTTCATTGTTTCAACAAAAAATACATGAGTTATACACCCTGAAATCCATTTATTTTAAAACTAGGGTTCTTTCTACATGCAACCTACACCAATATAACCCCAAATCACTCACGAATCATACGTACCCAAAGGGTTATGAATATCATTCAAATTAAAAGAATTTATAAAAATAGCCCCATAATTAGTGTCCACTTTTTCTAATTAAGTTACTAATTATTTTTAAGAAAACATGTAATTAAGTGTTTAGGCGACACTTAAAATGCATAATACTAAAGGAAAAGAATAGAGTATTCATGCATGTAAATATTGTGTTGAAAATCTGATTAAAAATCTGGATTCCTCTCAAAAAATTAGCAAAGAAGTGTTCTTGAATCAATCTTGATTAAGCCCCAATTAAGCCTCCCAAAAGTTGTGATAAAACTTGATTATGTTGGAGGTGGATGATTATGGTGGAGAGAAAAAACTTTTGGAAGTGTTCTCTGGTGAAAAACTGGAGAAAAAGTGATTATGAGAAGTCCTCCTACGGATTAACAAGGTTATATAGTGATTAGGAGTCCTAATCCTACACAAATTCTAATAAAGTCTGACTGAATCGCGCAAAAATGGGCATGATCAATCAATCTGCCAAAATGGCCGATCGATCGACCCTACAGAAAATCTGACAGTTTCCCCAAAAAATGCCTATAAGGCAAAATATTAAAAATTCCACTAAAAATCCATTTTAAATCCGCTTTCAATTCTTCTTGAAGTTCTATTCTTCTAAAATCATAACCAACATATTTAGGCAATAAAAATTATTAAATTCAAAATTTTATTTTTCTCGAATATTCTAATTAATTAATTAAATTAATGAATAAAAACACGGGGTTTTACAATGTGTGTGTTTGGAAGTGATAGTGGGTGTGTCACGACCTATGGTGTGCTATCACTAGGATTCTTGAGTGGAACGAATATTAGTGGATGTGTTGATCGTAATATCCATAATTTCTATATCTAAGTATCGTGGGATAGTGGGGGTTCCTGGGTGTTAACCACGTGAGAGTGGGGGGTTACACTAAGAGGATGGTTGAATTACATGAGATATTTCTACTTTCGAGGATTGTGGGAGTAGTGTGGATGTTTTTCGAAGTTTCAACTGTGTAGCTACAGTTTGGGGCCTATAGTGGATAGCTATGGTAAGATTGGGTGTTAGCGGTACCAGGGTATGAATTAGCCTATATATTCGGTAATGTATGTTAAAATGTGTTTCACTTTAATGTACTAATATTGGTAAACTGAAATCCTGGGGAGTAGGAACATTTGTAATGTGATTCAGGGTGGTTGGACTTATTGTCAAGCGAAAAGATATAGCTTGGGTTTTACTTTCGTACAAGGAAACTAGTGAGGGTAAAGGCGCAGTAGTAGGTGTTGGTTTCTTTCATAAGAGTGGATATGTATAATATTATGATGAGAAATGGGTATCGGGAATGTTATAACTGTGGGATTAAGGTTATACTACAGTTTAAGTGTTGGTAAAAGTCGGGTTTCATTTCATGCGTTTAACTAAGAGCACAAGGTGTAGGGGTACTCTTGTTAATTAAAATTATTATTGCCAATAATTCGCGATTAGAAGTGAGGGAAGATGGGAGTAGTACCTTCCTTTGGTAGAGTTCGTGTATAACAACCTGTACCAATTTACAATAGGCATGGCTCCATTCGAGGCATTGTACGGTGGGCCTTGTCACTCACCAGCATATTGGTTGGAGGTGGGGGACAACAAACTTTTAGGACAGGAGATGATTCCGGAGATGTCCGCCAAGATTGAGTCAATTCAGGGGTGTACCCGTATAGCCCAAGATAAATAAAAGAGCTACGCGTATGTGAATTAGAAGCACGTGGAGATGGAGATTGGGGATCAAGTGTTGGTACGGGTATGCCCTATGAAAGGGGTGATAAGATCTGGCAAAAAGGGGAAGTTAGCGCCAAGGTATGTAAGCCCTTTTTCCATCATTGAGAGAATTGGACCGGTGGCATATCGTTTGGCTTTGCTCGATCATTTGTAGCTTATCCATGATGTGTTTCATGTTGCATCATTGAAGAAATATAAGAGCGGTCCACGGGCATTTTGGCATGTCCCACTTGAAGAGATAGATTTATAGCCTGATAATTCTTACAAGGAGAGGCCAGTGGCAATCTTAGATCGCAGTGAGCGCAAGTTACGATCCAAAGTAGTACCACTTGTCCGCGTTTAATGGGGTTAACATAATGCGAATGAGTCCACTTGGGAGCCTGGTGAGGACATGCGGGAATAGTATCCAGAGCTATTTTCTTCAAGTACATTCGAATTTCGAGGACGAAATTCCCTTGTAGGGGGGAGTATGTAACACCTCGAAATTTATGGGTAATAATTTTAATCAACTAATTCGGTAATTAGTGATCCTTAATTAACGAGATTTAATTAATGGGAATAATTAAAAGTGAATATAATTAATAAAGTTGAGGAGTTAATTTTATAAATATAACCCGGATGGCAATTTTAAGTGCGTGATTAAGTCCGGTAGGGTCGAAATAGTAAAAAAGAAGTGGGTACTTAGACATATTGGGTATTGGGGTCCAATTACATATGTGTGAACTTAATAAAGAGAGTTTGGGTCATTTTAATTAGGGCCCATAGGCCCAAAACGTGAATATTTTGTTAACCCTAAGGCGTGTAAGGGGTTAGGCATCATTAAGTCATAATAGAAGACTAAAGGGAGAAAAGAGAGGGAAAGGCAATATAAAAGTGAACTTGGGGATCTTGAAGAGGCAATTGCAATCCAAATTCATCTTTCAAAGCCCTAGATCATCTTGGCTAAGGCAAGTGGTTTAAATTTTGAGTAGTAAATTGTATCTTGCTATTCATATCATAAGAAGTGGAATGCAATTGAAATTATAGGGTTAGTTCTTCCATAAATTGGGGTTTTCTCTTTATAAGGATTATAAATCTGTAGATTATTTGATAAATAATGCATTTGATGATTGAGGATTTGAAAATTTGTGAGATTATTAGGGCTAGAACTGTTGTAATGGAGAATGGGATTTAGGATGAACTTGGGGAACGTTTCTACAGAAACCTATTCAAAATAGGGGTTTAAATTCATCAATGGCAGACTTGGTTTATGAAGAAGCAAGAAAGATGAGGAATTATCATGGTCGTTCAAACGACATGATAATTCGTTCGAACGAGATCCAATGTCCTTAGAATGACAGGGTTCTTCGTTCGAACGACCTCTGATGGTTGCCAGAATTCTGTGATCCTTTGGTTCAGACCTGATGTGTTGTAAATTGTAATTTTAGCCCAACTGAAATTGTGAAATCTAATATTGAATTAGGGTTAATTTAGGAATACTTAACCTTGGCATTTATTTGATAAATTTTCATGAGATTTGAGATGAGGGTTCATGATTTAGCATGTTATGGTCTTGTTGTTTAAAGTGATTAAACTTGATTTTGGAAAATTAAAGGGTGTTTTAGAAACACATAATTTCGGATTGAGGGATAGGGTGACCGGGTATACTTTAAAAGAGGTTACATTAAGATAAGGTAAATTAATGTGTAAATAATAATAATAATAATAATAATAATAATAATAATAATAATAATAATAATAATAATAATAATAATAATAATAATAATAATAATAATAATAATAAGGAAGTCAGGGCGTAGACTTAAATATTTTGGGCTTGGGTATGGGCATAATACTCCTATAGCCTAGATTTCTATATATGTCGGTGTAAAGTACATATATGAGTTATATATATATTTGTGTGAATAATATATATAGTAAAGTCATATCAATAAATTCTATCATTGGAGGTTGCGCGGTGTGGGTGAATCCCCTGGCTTGAGGAGCAGGGCGAGTATAGTCCCCAGGCCATAGCGTTCAAGTTCTGGAGTGAAGCGAATGGTGCCTTATTCCAATTCACTGCCGTGGGAAAATATGGATGCCTCCAAAGCGATTGTATGTTTTGTTCTGAAGCGGGGAGCCAACTGTATGAGGGTTTCGGGTGGATGAGAATACCCGGTTAAGATAGCATTTAGAGAATACCCGATGAGTGCCTACTCGGGGGGAATAGTTATATAAATATCTACTGCATATACGTTTGGATGTTGTAGTATGATTTCATATATATATATATATGGTATAAGTATATATGTGATAGCACATGATGAGAATCGTATTAATTATATAACTTGTGGAAGGATTATATGCTATTAAATGGAAGATGATGTTTTTATAAGTTAATGTGAATAATATCTTAATAAGTAAAATACTATACTCACTTGGGTGTATTAGTGGTGTAATTAGTATAGTATTTGGAAAAAGGCTAGTTACAAGAAAATTGGCTAGGAACATTAGGTTTAATCCGTTAGGCGTGCACATTAGTTGAGGCGTGAGATAAACTCAAGGGAGTGTGTGACACTAATGTTAATATGAAGATCATTTGCATATTTACTTGTTGCTTTTAAATTCACTTGCTAAATATTTTCAAATGTTTTGGGTTCTAGCCCTTGTTATAAAATCTTTTCAAAAACCTTTTAGGTATCCTCCCACAAGGGCGCCAGGCTTGACTCTTTATTACAAGGTACGTGGCTGTAGCTATGTGGAGTGATGTGGTTTCATTGATGTAGTCATTTATCTAATTATATCTTAGATAAGGATATTCTATTATACTTACGAACTTGTACTTTTATATTCGGTATTGCCATGTATTGAGATACTTTTATATTCACATTTTTGGATTGCTTGTAGTCGACGTTGTTAGACTGACTCTTGTGCTTACTTTATGGCATGTTTAAGTTCGTTCTTATATTTGATTATTTTCTGTTGTAGTATGATTTTGGGTTGGATTAATAAAGATAAAATTCGACATTGGCTCAATGAAAGACTAGGTGGTTAGTAATTGATGAATTAACGATAGTGATGCTAAGAATGAACCTGATGAGATTCCCGTCTTATTTGATATATGACTTATCACTCGGTATTTTATTCAGCGCGGTGTCACATTAGTTTCCCAAGTGATGGTAAGCCACACACAAAGTATTTCTTCACTAATATCTCAACATCATTAAAGTTCAAATGACCTAGTCAATGATGCCAAAGGTCTATAAATGAGACCGTGGAATTATTGCACATAAAGGAGGATTTGGGAATGATCCGATAGAGATTATCATTTTTCCTCACTCTTTGAAGTAATAGTTCACCTTATTGATCATATACATTAACCTCGGACCGATCAAACATTAACACAAAGTTTGCATCACAAAGTTGAATTATGCTAACCAAGTTCTCTTTTAATCCTTCAATGTACAACACATTATCTAGTTTAGTAAATTTGGGTTAATGCTAAATTCTGATAATAACAATACATACCAATACCAATACCAATTTATACCAATTCAATTTATGCTAATACCAATACCAATTTGAATTTACAAACACGCACACTCCCCCCCCCCCCCCCCCCCTCCCCACACGCACATTCATGGGTCATAGACTTTGAATTAATGCTTAAATTGATTAAAATTTTAATTAACATATTCACTTGTTTATTAGAAGCATTAAATTGATCGAGTACAAATGAATCAAAAGCATTAAATTGTCATCCGATAATAATAAATAACTAGAATAATACAACCACTTGTCATTACAAATAGTTTGAATAAT
This sequence comes from Sambucus nigra, assembly GCA_949130495.1. NCBI lineage: Eukaryota > Viridiplantae > Streptophyta > Magnoliopsida > Dipsacales > Adoxaceae > Sambucus > Sambucus nigra. The sequence goes on along the minus strand of OX422215.1, from coordinate 313,139,461 downwards.
TATTACAAATCAAAATATTGTTTCAAATTTGTGTTATCATAAAAAATGGATTGATATTCGGTAGGTGCAACCAGGTCATCCACTGTTTAGACGCTTTGGCACATGTAGGGCGATTGACCGCGACTCATTTTTTATATTCTCCGAGTAAAACACTCGCTTGACCTTTTGGAAAGCACAAACAAAGGGCTCATCGCTCACGTGCTCGTTGCCCTTCAACTTGGACAAGTCAACCATGATCAAATTGGTGTCAGGATCAACTTTACAAGCATTTTCATCCTCAACTCTTACCCAATCGCAGTAAAATACCATCTCTTTGAAGATTACATCGTACAATTCCAATATATTTCGAATTACACCATAGTAAGTCATTTCTGTTTCAACGAGGTTTTTATCTTTCGCGCTCGCTCAAAATAAAGTAAGAGCCTTGTATGAAATTCTAGAGTTTTGTACATTTCTATTTTCCTTGTACACCCTCGCACATAATACGTAACTGTTCAGTTGATACTTTTTATACTCTTGTGCCATGAACAAGGGTCCAGTGGCTAGACAAGCAAGCCTCGATGTCGCATCACCCGTCTTTAAGAGTTGAGAATATAGATAAATGTAATACCTCGTATTTTTAATGACTTTTAAAATGGGACTAATTAGAATTAATTGTGATATAATTGGAAATTAATCTAAAATTAAATATTTCTCGAGAATAATGTAATATGTGGTTTATGTTGAATATTACTCAGTGATTAAAGTAATATATACGATTATGAATTTACAATTGATTATGAATTTATAAACTTGTCGCGAATTGTGTGTACGACAATTATGGTAATTAAGTCGGGACACGCATTTGAGTCGTGTAAGGATTATAATTAAATGAAATAAAAGCGAATTATTTTCATGTCATCCGAATGGTCGTTTTGACTTCACCAAAGTGTCCAGAAGGGATCAAATAGTCGAAAAAGTCTACTTGGGTGTTTGATTTGGGTCTCGGGAAACTTTGGAACTGAAAGGACACCCCAGATGGGTATTTCAGTCATTTTATAAGGGAGGTGAATAGTTACTTCGGAAATCTGACTTTATTTCATAAGTAAAGGGATTAAAGATCTTAGGTTCATTAACCAAAAATAAGAGGAAAAGGTTTAGGGGAGATTGAGAGACTTTCTATGGGAGAAGAAGAGACTTTTCTAGGAAACCAAAGGACAACCACCTTGCACCAACAAGAGCCACCACCACTGTCGAAAGTTGTCCTGAAAAAGATAGGACCACCAATAGAGTATCATCCCCAACATATCAGAGCTATAATCTAAAGGCAAGTGATTAATTATTGGAAATTTAGCATGTATATTATCCATGTTAGGTTGTTTTGAAAATTCTGAAAAGATGCATAATCAAAGATGAATTATGGTGATGTTAATTGAATCTTTGAAAGGAGGGATTCATTTTCTTTTAAGTATAGAATTTAACACATGAAATTTGAGAATTATTGGTGAAGAAAACCTTAGTTCTTGGAGAAATAATAAAATATGAGTTTTCTGGAAATTATGAGAAATAATATGTTTGAATCCAAACTTCTTGATGATTTTAAGGTGCTTGATTATTAGAGATCAGTTATATATCTTTGTATATCATATGGGATAAATTGTGGAGAGTTTGAGATTATTTGATATGGATTTTGATGATTAAAAAGTATGAAACCCGTAGGAAAAATAATGCAGAAAACTGGGCACTATCTGGTCGATCGATCGATTGACTCAAGACTATCGATCGATCGACAAAAATCATTGATCGATCGACTCCCCTGGAAAATGTGATTTTGTTCCTTTTAACTTTTGGTTCAATACAAAACTTTGTGGAATCTTTGATGATGGCGATTAAATTAACTTAATTGGACTTAGGGAAGGGCAATAGGATATACTTTTGACTCGAAAAATATTATTTTGGGATTGTGAATGAGGGGAAATTAACGAGTGAGTAATTAAACGAGTTATTTTGGAGAATTATATTATTTTGGGTTTAAATAGAAAATATGATAAATTAAGGTTAAGACCAGTAGTAAGAGAGTAATAAATTACATGTATAATCTTGGGTATAATTGGGATTAACTTTAAGAGGTGGAATAAAGGGTTAAGAGTGAATTTAGGGTTATCGAGAATTAAACCTAATTAAAGAGAATTTAATTCATAGAAATTCGGGAGTCGTGATGACATGGATTTGTAGGACGTGATGTTTACCTACTAAATTTATTTGAGGATTAAATAATCACCATCATGCGGTTAGATAAGTTCGAAAATATATACTTTGAGGATTAAAGTCATAATAAAAAAATACGTCGGATATTCGGGATATAATTATACTACGTATGGGATTTATTATATGGGTTGTGCGTATACCCTATGGTTATACATAGGTATGATGAATACCTATTGTTATTATATATATAGGTGAGATGGTTTCATGTTATTATCATATGGTTGTGTGAATACCTAATTGATGTTATATTTATATAGGTGTGATGAGTACCTAGATTATTATTTGTATGTATGACATACCTATGATGCTTTCTATCGGGGTGGAGGTTTTGCGTTATGTACGGTCCTATCCTTGTTTGCCCAATTGGGAGGGATTTTAGATTCGTACCCTAAGCGTAGGACCTTAGACACATGCTATCGGTGTAATGATAGTTTCGACGGTTGAATGGGAGCGTAGGTATGTGTGTGACCCATTTGGCGGGGGAGTATGCTCGCCTCCAATATATTTGTGTTATGATATGATTCGTGAGAGACGTTGAATCAATATTCCTCTATACAATGACATTATGCATGCACCGCAGCTCTGACTGGGGAGGTGTCGTATTAGTATATATATAATTAGTGTGATAATATATATATATATAAATTGCGATGTAAGCTACTGTGTGACATTGTAGATATAGAGATGTAATATTTTGTGAGAAATTGTAGATTAAAAATATAAACTGTGATTTAATCTACTGTGTAATGTTGTAGATAGAAGTAAATAATAAAATCTGAATTGAATCAAGTAAGTGAACACTTAATTCCAAGGTAGTAACAAGACTAGTTCATATTAAAGAGAAATGAATATGAATAATTATATAACGTATGGTATGGGACGTACAGGTTTATGATATGGGTTAGAATTATGTTGTGGAAACTAGTTAGGAGGGAACCCTAACTAGGAAGAAAATAAGATACGATAGGTGTGCACTCTAGATTAGAGGTGAGAATTGTTAAGAGAGAGCCCGAGAAACTAACATGTACATAATAGATGCTTAATTGTAATTGTTAAGCACTTGTTATTTTTAAATTTTTTTACAATCGGGGTCTGACGCATTTCCTTGCATATTATGTTCTCTATTATATCTTGTACATCAGGTATCCAGCAGCAGCGATGCCTAGCATAGATTATGGATGTTTCTATGGATTATATCTACTAGAAGAGATGCGGATTTTGTTTAGACTATTTTTTTTTTTTAATTCACTCATCTGTAGCGTCTATTTCATTTAGGGCATGTCGCCTAGGATTCTAGAGGTTGTAATTATGTATGTAAGCATTGTGGATATCAATTTTATTTGGTGTAAATGTTATAATTTCACTGGAGAGTTATTCCAGTCACATGTACTCTTGTTGTAGTTAATTTATTTGTGATGTGTTGTTGCATATTATTATTCCGTGTCATGGAATTATTTTAATTAAATTAAAAATGAAAAAAGATTTTGACACTTAGCTTAATTAACTATTAGGTGATTAATAAAGAAATTGTTTTGTGATGCTGCTAATGAACCAACTGGATATTCTGATTTAATTAAATGAAGGACTAATCACCCGATATTTAATTAGGCGGGTTGTTACAGGTGGTATCAGCGCATCAGGTTCTAGTGTCTTTAGAATCCATGCGGCTTACTACATTTCAGCACAACGTTCTTTGATGTAGAGCCCTATAATTAGGATGTTGAATTCTTCTGTGTATTTCGACTTACATTCTCCTGCTATGAAGTATGTGTGATGTAATGCTAATACGAGTTAGGTCAGGCATCATGCGCCAAACACATTGGGACGACTAGCAAGAGACATTAGAAGCATAACAAGAGGAGGACCTAGCCAAAGAGTATTTCGGAAAAATGGTTTTGGAGATAGAAACCATCATAATTATTGTTTGGGCTGAGAACATTAGGGAAGTAGCTTGGGAGCTATAATTTCCCAAGCACTATCATAGTTGATGGTTGTGTCGTTCTTAACTGACCCAGTACTGCATGTGAAAGATGGGGGAGTCGAAAGGGCTCTTGTGATGGAAGAAATTTAAAGACAATTGTGAAGGGTGAAGTGTAGTAACACCCAGGATTTGAAAATTTTCCTATAAATTATTTTCTAAGAAGAGCAAACTTAAAGTGATGAGAGTTAGACATCATATGTAAAGAACATGTGTGAAGATGGAATAGGAATTTTAGATATGGTTCGATAGTGAAATCATTCATTTGATGTTTTAATCAGGATACGAAAGGAATTTCGAAACTTATCTCTTATGGGCAAGAAAGAGAGAAGTAACTTCTTTAACGAACTCCTTGCCCTAGGAAGAATGGGGTACATAGAAGATGAGTAGATTTCATTGTGTGAAAGGACTCGTGAATGAAATACTCTAGTGTGAGTGAAAATCTGGCGTAGACGACTAGAATTAATGTCACCAAGATATTTAATGATGCTTCCAAATGCAGGGGAGCTATAAGGGTTAAGAAACCTATCCGAAGGGCAAGATTGAATTCAATATTGTTAATGAAACATCACCGGAAGGTGTACCCAATAAGGGACCCATTTAAAGTGACATGATTAAACCCCTACTTAGTGGCGATGAAATTAGCCAAGACTAATGTAGTTGACAATGTATTCCATAGGACCCATAGAGCCAAAAGAATAATGGGAATAGAAATTGGGAGATAAGACTGATAGGTCCAAGAGGGGGACATTCAAATGGTTAGTAACGATGAAATTATAAGGGAGATTACCCTGTGTGTATAGAGAGAGACTACTAAGTGTTAAATGTGTTCACATTGAGTAGTGAGACCGATAAATTTTGGGAATAGTTAACCATACCAATTAGGCATAACAACTAGTGGAGTGGGACTTCTAGGGAATTAATAGGGTGAAGAGAATTAGGCCTAGAAATTTATGACCCAAGAGTGGTAGGTTTAAGTAGGACCAATGGAGTCCTTGGTGATTGTAGTATACCGTATTTCAAGGTTGGTGGGTCCAAGAAGAAGAAAATAGGTCGATAAGAACATAATTGAGGCCTAGATATGCTGGGCCAACGTTTCAATAATGGACATGTAAACCACAAGAGTGAATAATTTGTCCACAACAAGTGGGTAGAACAATAGGAGGAAATCCTATATGTCTAGCGGGTGCAAATTATCGTGAGTTGTTTTGACTGTGAGAAGTGCATGTAAGGACCCTACGTGATCAGGAGAGATTGATGAAGTTTTATTTCATCCTTGTGAATAAATGATTAATTCTAGTGACATGGTGTGTAACAACAGTCATATATAAATGGAAATCCCTAAACTCGCATGAAAGTTGAGATTAGTGGAAACGATAATTTTAACAGTCTAGTTACAAAAGTATTTCTCGTTGAAAGCGGGACTTTTTGGTGTCGTTCGTGAGTGAACAGGGTGGGTCCTATGAGTATATTTCGTTATTATAATTTTTTATTACTTTGAGTTAGCATAATATAACTCATTATGGTAATATGTAGTGACAAATTACCAAATGTTTTAACGATAGTAGATTGAGTGATAACACTATCATGTTGGATACTCCGGGGAGAGTGAAATTAATTTTGTGCGACGCCAGCTGAAATAGGGTTGGGCCTATATTTCATGATATCATAGACCTTAGTGAAAATGTTGTCTAGTTTTATGTGTGAGTAAAAATTTATTTTGTGACTCAGGATATATTATATTTTTGTCGAACAACGAGAAATAGCTCATTATATATAGCGCCGAAAATTTGGGATAGTGAGAGCAACATATTTTATGGGATATATAAGCATGGACTAGTAGACTTTTATGTCATCATACATAACTGATGGGAAGGTACAGATTATGGACCGAGGGCCATTACGGATCTCGACGACCGACTATGTTAAGCAGTAGTGTATCGGGGGATTCCTTGTTTGGATTTTCCTTTGAGAGACATCCCACGCATGAAACTAGTGAACGTCGGGAGTGGGAGAGAAGTTTAGTCAATAGTACATAAGTTTCGTAGAGGGGGCTTGAAGGTAATCCTGAGATTAGGGATAATTCCCCTATTTACAACAGTATCTGGGGTTAATGCAGGGTGGCAACTCAGCAAGGCAGCTCAAGCATGGCATCTTAATGAGGTAGCTTAGCATGGCAACTCATATTTTAGCATGTTGTGTTACTTGCCATATTTTATCTTTGTTTATATTGACTATAAGCTATGACGGTTGTAATGATGTAACGAGAATAATAATGAGTTTGTGTGAGGTTAAACGGTACTCGTGAGAGACCAGACTTGGCAGGGCCTGAGAGAGCTTTCATGCTCTATCGAATGAACTCACCGTGGGAACCTTAGAGGGACTTAGTTTGGAGGATTGAGAAGTTAGACACCATTGGGGCTTGTCGTAACCATCTTATATACACCTGATAAAGCTCCGAAGGACCCTTACCGTGGAACCTAGGGTGGAGAAGCTTGGAGTTCCATCGGGCGTTGAGTTATGATCCAAACAACCCTCTACTTAATGTCCCATCCACTTTATCTGATGTCACTAACCAGGTAGGCAATGTCAGACCTGCACTTGAGTAAACCATCGTGGTATTTGCGGCTGTCAGACAGTTGGTGAGCCACCTTTGTGACAACAGCCCCCTAACACACAGTGGTTAGGCAAAATGCATGTCTTGCCTTTTAATGTTTATGACGTGGAGACAACTAGTGCATCAGGTATTTAATGTTTGTGACATAAAGTATCAGGGATGTCTTTCACAGGCATTAATGGCGGAGTTGCCTCGGGGGTGGTGTGGGAGGCTATTTAAAGACCCCAACCACCTATGAGGAGAGGATGATCTTTTTGAGAGTTCAGAAGTGATTACTGGAGGGTTATTACAAACCAAAGAGTTTACTCACCCACCATTGTCATTTATTACGAAGCTTTTAATACTTAATAGGGATTTTTGAGGGTGGTTGGTGTGTTTTGGATGCCTACCAAGGTGTATCTATGGTGCTTAATTCTGGCTCGCTCCCTCTAGCTAAGTTATCTCTAAGTTCATTACTACCTTCTGAGTTATAAACGAGAGATTTTTGAGTTCAAACTAAGTCTATATTCATTGAGTAGTGTGTGCATGTCCTATGGTTAATCAATAGTGTCGCTATTTAACTTATCATCACTATACTAAAAAAGGTGTTACGCCTCCATCTTATCTAAACTACCCTCTTACTTTTGGCCACTCTGCTGGGGAGGCATTCTTCTAAGCAAGGAGTATGGTGCAAGATAACGTTAATCGAAGGCTCAACTTTGATGACATCAAACACAATGAAGAACAAGCAGCGAGAGAACTGGAGGCTCTAAAGGATGGGGCTCCTCGAATAGAGGTACTTGTAGTTCAGACGATAAAAGTCATTCCGAGGGTGACACAAGCTTCCACGAGTGCATGGTTGGGACCCTCTTGGTGGCACTACTCATGAATAAGTTTTATGGGTGTTTGCAAACCCCGGTAGCTTCAACGGTGTTAGGAGGATTTGAAGCCAATTCCTTCGTAACACCAGGGGCATCCCCAATGGCCCCATCGAGTGCAGGTGTAATGGGAATAGTCCCAGCGAGTATACCCTCTATTGTGAATCCAACAGTGGGAACATCAAGAGTATCAATGACCCCAACAGTGATGATTTCTCCAACTGTAACGGGCCCAGCCCATGATCCCGTTGGTTGTTGCCCTAGTAGAATCACCCATGGAGAAAATGAGGAAGGAGATGTAGAAACAGATGTTGAAGTTTATCAAATCCTCCTCGCAGTCTGTTGGCAAGGTAGCTTCGCTTTACGATGACTTTCGGACACCTTACTCTCAGGAATACAACGATGAGCCTTATCCAAAAGATTATATCCCTCTTATCTTTGAAAAATATAAAGGAAAAGGTGGAAATTCGAAGAAATATATTAAGCGCATCTTTGAACACTTGGGGGCGCATTGTAATAATAGGAAGCTCAGGTGAGGGAGTTTTCTAAATCCTTAATTGATAAAGCATATACCTGGTATTCTCATTTGTCTCCTAAGAGCGTTTCTACGTGGGAGGAAATGCTTGTTATGTTCGTCCAGAAGTTCTTTGTGGCTGAAGATGAGTTTACTTTGACCCAACTAGGGAGGGAGAAGCAACGACCAGGGGAAGAAGTGGTGACGTACGTTTGGAGGTTCAGGGAAAGGTCCCTCGATGTGAGGGAGGAGGCCAAAGAATCCAAGTTATTGCAGATCTATGCGGAGGGGATGCTTCCTGAGTACATATGTGTGGTGATAATTATTATTCAACAAAAATAAATGAGAGAAACGCAATCACCAAGGAAAATAAAGAAGATAAAATGCCAATCACACAACAAAATATGTACGTGGTTTGGCAACAATGCCTAAGTCCACGGTGGTGTAGTCAGTATTATTTCTATATACTCCGGGGAGCGTTTACAGAGAATACAGTGCGTGTCTTTTGCCCCAGACTTAGGGTTCATTATATACATGTTTGTATTTGGGGAGTGAGGGTATTGTACTCCCCCACATTTACCATCTTCTCCTGAAACATCTCTTTACGATAACATGGGAGAAGACTCAGTCATAATCCTATTCAGCTTAGGTAAGGGGTCTGGACTTTGGGCCGCTTTAATTAGGCTACTCGTCCGGGCTCGTAATGCCAAATCTGGGTACCCACAATTTCCCCTAAATTTGTTGGGCCACAAGTTGGGCTCAATAAATTTAAATGATTTGTCATAATGGCTCTTTTTCATATTCTGTAACTCTTCCCAAAGTTTGAGGACTGATTTAGGTGGCAGTCGCTTCGTGTCTCGTGCGCGATGATTAGTAACATTTAAAAGTCATTTTGAGCAGCGTTTCATAGTTGTCGCTTCAAGCTTATTAGTTTTCTTCCATCGTCTGTGAGTTTTAGCAACTTTTGCCCTTTTTCTTCAGGTCTTCATTTTCTTCGCTTTCGACCTCCCTCGTCATTTGGGCTTGTGATCTTGCATTGCCCAAGTCAAGCTTTCATCTTGTAAGTCTCCTTTGCTTTCTCTATGTGCTTTCTTTGAATTTGTAGTTTAGGGTTTACAAATGGAAAAGATAGGTAATAGGTTAGTGTCCAAGTTTAGGAAATTTTACAACATCCCAGAGTGGGTAGAGATTGAGTGCGCCTCTCTTCCTAAAAATGTTAGAGAGATAGAGGGCGCTCATTGGATTCACGTCTTGTTGCTTTCCCAAGGGGGGCTTACTTTTGCTCCAAACAATTTATTCTTGCATTTCTTTGGTTATTTCAACATTGTTCATGCCCAATGTTCGCCCAATGTATGGAAGATAATCAATGGCGTCCATAGAATAAATCAACTCTATGGCACCAAATTAGGGCTCACAAAAGTTTGTTTTTTCTACTCCTTTTCTCGAACTAGCTCTGGTATTCTTTATCTCAAGGCTAGGAGTCCTGATAGGGTATTTGTAGTAAACCTACCTGATTCCCACAAGGATTACTCACAAGATGGCTTTTTTGCTAGAAATTGGCAGTTCTCCCCTCAGACTGAGGGGTCGAGGCCTGATAGGATTACTGTTCCCTTTTATGGGGAAGAGTACATAGGTAGTCTTCGCTCTGTCGTTTCAATTTTTTTGTTAATGTGTGAACTTTCTCACTCTTTCCTATTTTGTTTTTAGCAAGGTCGAAGAACTTGGAACCCGCCCTCAACGAGGTTTAACTTTCAGAGGTGGTTAAAGCTTGGAATATCAGGGAACCCTTGACTGACGGTGAACATCCCCGGTCTGCTGCTTTCTTGCTCGAGTACAAAAATATTGGGTCTAGTTTTATAGCGAATCCAATGGATAGTATTCCTCAATTTGATACCTCTGAAGAAGTTGTTGTTGATCCCATTCTGTTGGATGAGGAAGAGAGCAGTTCCGAGAGTAATACCAAAGGAGGTGCTGAAGGTGTTTTTGGCGAGGAGAGGTCAAGCAGTGACAGTTCTTCTAACTAAGAAGAGGTTTCTAAATCTCAAGAACCTTTGAGTTCATCTAAAAGCTCTAGTGAGGAAATGGTTCCCCCAAGAAAGAACTTGATTCGTGATGATGATGATGATGATGATGATGATGTGCTCCTTGCTCAAAGGTCGAAGAAGCAGAAGTCCAGTAGTGGGGCTATTACTACTGGTTATTGATCTGCTGCTCAGGAGCAGGACAAGAAGAGAAAGGAAGAAGAGCAGGTGAGAGAGAGAGGAAGAGGTAATAAGAGAAGAAAAGTATTGAGGAGAAGAAGAAGGTCGAGGAGAGTAGAAGGATAGAGAAGGAGAAGGAAAGGGAGGAAAAGAGGAGAAAAATGGTGGCGAGGATAAAGGCGAGCCTTAGTGTCGGTGTCCGCATTGCTAAAGGGGGCCTTGGTTGCCACTTCTCCTCAATTGGCCCCGGCACTGCTCGAGAGAGAAGTCCTTCCTACTGATCGCCAGAGGGCGATGGGGACTGACCAGTTAGCCCTGTAAGCGAGTCAGAGGCTAGCCTTGGTAAGTCTATTTCTCTTTTCGAATGTCTGTCAAATTATGTTTGTTTTCTTCTTCTAATATCTTCTTTTACTTGCAGTTTGTGACTGATTTTGCTGTGCTCTATCGCTCTCGTGATGACCTGATCAATAAGAATGGTGAGATGGATAAGTAAAATGCTGCTTTGAGAGTGAAGATTACCGAGCTCGATGCTGGCTTTAAGGCTGCTGATGCTGCTCGAACATCCTCTAACCTGGCCCTAGTCAAAGCCAACCGAGATAGGGAGGTAGTGGATAAAGAACTAAATGAACTGCGGTAAGCATACGATCTGGTTTACTCAAGTAAGCTGGTTGTCGTGGAGGAGAACAAAGTGCTGATCGAGCAGCTGAAGGAGAAGGAGTCTCAGGCAGCCACCGTTAAGGAGGACTCAGATAGGCTACATCAGTCGTCTGAACTTCAAGAAGGGATAAAATAAGGCCCTTTTAGCTGTTGGTGTGGACGTTTCCTCTCCCCTGTTCGATGAGCACGATCTAGGCCCAAAGCCAATTGTGGATGACGCCTCTTCCCTAGAAATCGAAGGTATTGATCCTGCCTCCCAGTCAGTTCCCGCCGATGCCCTTCTTGTTCAGGAGACAGAGGTTATCCCTGTTGAAGGAGGTGCTCCTACTGCTGTTGGCAAGGGGAAGTAACCAGCTTCTTCTGGGCAACCCAAGGTCGCCAGCTGATTTACCTTTAGGGTCCCTTTTGTATTTTTATTTGTAATCTTCATTTTTGCTCCTCGATATAATCTGATCCTTTTAATGAAATGAGAAGGTTTCTTCCCCTAGTGTACTGATTTATTTTTTCCTTTACTGCTCTTTTATGGCATGTAGTTGGTTCATGTGGATGATTACATACCAACCACTACTCAATTGGGAAGAATACTTGGCCCTGATGTAAGTCCCGAAGTTCGTCATACCTTTGTGAGGATTTGCAAATCACTGCAATTAAGGAACAAGCGCTTCATAGAGCAGACTGAGGTCGTTGTTAAACTAAAAGATAGTCTCCAAGAGATGGAAGAATTCGGTGCCTCATTCCAACAAGAGGTGAATACCCTGAGGGCACGGCTTCTAGATGCTTCTGAGATCAACCAGGTTGGAGAACTTCTTCAGCAGGAGAATGAAGCTTTGATGAGGGAAGTCTCGAGACTCAGGGAGCATGCGACGAGCAGTGCTCTTGTAGTATTACGAGGTTCCTCCTCGTTACGAGCTAGAGCTGGACCAAGCGATGTTTCTCTGGTGCTGCGAGGTTCTACCCTACCGACTGTTCCATGAGCTGGTACAAATGCAAGAAGTCCAGCTAGGGAAATGTAAGAGCTTCATGATGATGTTCGACGAGCATACATGATTGTTATTGGGCTTCAAAGGGACGTTACTCGGATGAGGCATATGTTTAAAAGAGTGTCTCAGCGAGTATGGGCCGATGGTTACGACCAAGGCTGGCTAGATTCTCCGACGAAGCTGACAGAGTTTGAAGAGCTCGCCTTTATCAAGGGATGGTTGAGTGCTCTGAGGGAGCTGAAAGTCCCAAGGAACTCAATTCTCTGGTATCATCATGAGATCTCTCCCGCCAATCTAATGCCTAACCCCTTCCAGAGAGATGATCAGTGGATCCCCATCGATGCCATCCCTCAGCAGCTATTGGAGTCAGATGCTAATGAAGTCGAGGAGGAGCTAGTTCCCCATCCCAACGATGGTCGAAGAGCTCAAGTGGTTGATTATCTCGTTCAAAGGCCTCGACCTCATTGAGATTTTGCCAGCAGTAACTTTGTATACATATGTAATGAAGTAATGTAATGTTGATGTTTTGGGTGAGCTTGCCGACTAAACATGGGTTGTATTTGTTATAAATGTGATGAAGTAATATAAAATTTATGTTCTGGGCGAATTTTTCGACTAAACAAGTGTTTTATATTTTCCACATCTTTTAGACTTTTCTCAATGATCTTGGGCTTCTCTTGGCTGACTAGAATTATAAGTTTGCGTTGTTAAGTGAGTGTCCCTCCAGTCCAGTATGTTTATGAGATACCATTCTGCCTCACTTTACCTTTTAGGTTGTGTCGTCACACTCCCTTAGTCCTAAGTGTGGCAATTGGTGAGGACACACGGGGTGTTGGATGCTCTATCCGATCAGGTTTTTATTAACCAAACATTTATTGGCAACCAATTTTGAACTGGCCATATTGCCTAAGGATCTCCTGTAGGGCTTCATATATTGCCAGGGGCAATGCTAAGAGGTTTTTCGTGTTTCATAATGAAAACCCGAGGAGGGTGATTTCCCTGCTATAGTGTAATAATTAGTGTGCCTGTCACTTGGAAAAGAAGTGTGAGTTATAAAGTTCATGTACTAGTTAATTAAAACTTCGTAGAATGAAACTGCTAAACAACTTTTATTAATGATAAGGAAATGAGCTTCCAGTTTCATAGGTAAAGAACAAATGAAGAATCTAGAAATATAATTTCTTAAGATTGGTTGCATTCCATGCTCGGGGTATCTCTCTGCCTTTCAGCGTTTCTAAGTCATAGGCTCCTCGCATATCATTTCTTCTTATCTTGAACTGTCCATCCCAATTTGGCCATAACTTGTCGTCTGATGGTTTTACTGCGCTGCCTAGGACTTTCCTCAGGACATAGTTCCCAACTCAGAATGCCCTTGGATTGTCCTTCTTGTTATAGTGCTTTACGAGCTGTTGTTGATAGCTCGCTAGTTTCACTAAGGCAAGCTCTCGATGTTCGTCGGCTAGGTTAAGGTCAGTGAGCAATGTTGCATCATTCTGGCCTTGGTCGACAAGGGTGGACCTCATACTGGGTAAGACTGCTTCCAACGGGATGAATTCTTCCATTCCATACGTTAGTGCGAATGGGGTTTCCCCCGTTGCTCGGCGGGGGGTAGTACGGTAGGCCCACAGAATATGTGGTAGTTCATTCACCCATGCGCTTTTGGCTCGTTCTAATCATTTTTTAACCCATCGATCACCGTATTATTAGAAGCCTCGGCCTGGCCATTGCTCTGAGGATAGGCCACTGAGCTGAAATGGTGTTTGATTCCATGCTCAATACAAAAATTTTGAAAGGAACCTCTCTCGAACTAGGTTCCATTGTCAGTGATGATGGTCCTGGGGATGGAAAAATGGGCGATTATATTTTTCCATATGAATCTTATCATATCTGCATCTCAGATGTTTTCCAGGGGTTCCGCCTCGATCCATTTAGTGAAGTAGTCAGTTGCGACCAACAGATACTTATGATTGTCGGCATCGGTAGGAGGAGGTCCTACGATGTCCATTCCCCATTGGGTGAATGGCCATGGGCTGGACAGTGATCTTAGGTCACTGGCAGGTTGATGGACCATATGAGCGTGAAGTTGGCATTTCTCACATTTGTGACCAAATACTGCAGAGTCTCTTTGCATATATGGCCACCAATAGCCTTCCTTCATTGCTCGAAAAGCCAATGACCTTCCTCCAATATGGCCTCCACAGATTCCCTCGTGGAGTTCATGTAGAATTTATTCGACATTCCTCGGGTGAACACAATGAAGGTAGGGACCAGAGAACGATCTCTTATATAGCTTGCCCTCAGGAGATAAGTGAAAGCGAGCAGCTTTGACTCTTAGCTGGTGAGCGGTATTCTTATCATCTGGAAGTGCTCTATCCTTCAAATATTCCCTTAAAGAATCCATCCAACTAGGTGCTGACCCAATTTGGAGCACATGCTCCATGCTTGGCAGCTCATTTTTACGGTTAATGCTCGGATGAGTAAGAAAATTGATGGGGATTATTCTTTTTAAGTCGGAGTTGATTTTCGAACTCAGGGCTGCTAGGGCGTCATCATGGCTATTTTGTCCTCTGGGAAACTACTGGACACCGACTTCCTTGAAGCTGTCCATTAACCTTTTTTCCAAGGCGAGGTAGGCTGCCATTCTTTCATCTTTTGCATTATAGTCTCCACTTATCTGATTGGATACTAATTGTGAGTCGTCGAACACCTGTAACCGCTTTGCCCCCAAAGTATGTGCCTTCTGGATGCCGGCTATTAAAGCCTCATATTCTGCTTCGTCATTGGAGGCTTCAAATCCAAGCCTAATTCCTTGTTCGAGGATTATATCATGTGGAGTGACAAGCACAATGCCTACACCTACCCCCTTTTAATTGGAGTATCCATCAACAAACAATTTCAAGACTCCCTATGTTGTGTGATTCTCTCTTTGCTTCACAGGTTGAAATTGGTCGAGAGGCTGCTCTCCTATGAATTCAGCTATGAAATCAACAAGGACATTCCCTTTGATTGCGTTCCTTGGTTGAAATTAGCTATCAAATCGTCCGAGCTCGACTGACCATTTAGACAGTCTGCACGACAAATTCTCTTTCCTCAGGATTTCTTTAAGGGGGTGCGATGTAAGGACGATGATAGTGTGAGCTTTAAAATAGTACTTCAACTTCCTTGAAGCCACTACTAGTGGAAAGGCAAGCTTCTCTAGTGGTAGGTACTGCTGCTCGGCCTCTAATAAAGTCTTGCTTGTGTAATAAACGGGGTGCTGGATTCCTGCTTTTTCGCACATCAATGCATAACTGACAGTGTGGTTGGCAACGGAGAGGTATAAGTACAAGGATTCTATTTCCTGGGGTATAACGAGCAGTGGTGATGAGCTAAGGTAAGCCTTGAGCTCGTCCAATGCCCGCGAGCAATGTTGATTCTATTCTACTATTTTGTTTCCCTTTAGGAGCTGGAAGAATGGTTTGCACTTCTCGGAGAACTTTGAGATAAAACGATTCAAGGCGACGAGCATACCAGCGAGCTTTTGTACGTCCCGGATTGTGCGAGGAGGTTATACCCCATTTATTGCATCGATCTGGTTTGGATTAGCCTCGATGCCTCTCTTACTTACCAAGTACCCAAGAAATTTTTCGGACTGGACATCGAAAGAACACTTGCTTACGTTAAGTTTCATTCGGTACTTCCTAAGGATTTTGAAGGTTCTTGACAGATCTGAGAGGTGGTCTTCTTTCTTCCTACTTTTAATGAGCATATCATCGATATAGACTTCCATGGTGTCTCCCATTTAGTGTTTGAACATCTTGGTGACCAGCCGTTGGTAGGCTGCCCCTACATTTTTTAGCCCAAAGGGCATGACCTTGTAAAAGTATAATCCATTGTCCTGGTCCGGAGCATACAAAGGGATCTGATGATACCCTGAGTATGAGTCCAAAAAACTCATTCCCTCGTTGGCTGCTGTGGCGTCCACTAGTTGATCAATTTTTGGAAGAGGGAAACTATCTTTAGGTCACTCCCTGTTAAGGTCAGTGAAGTCGATGTAGACTCTCCATTTCCCGTTGTTATTTGGAACTACTACTGGGTTGGATAACCATTTGGGGGATTGGACCTCCCGTATGGATCTTGTATCTAGTAGTTTTTGAACTTCTTCTTCCACGACCCTTGTCTTATCTATATAGTTCACCGTGCCTTATGGGCGATTGGTTTGAAAGTGGGGTCGACGTGTAGGTGATGACAAACCACACTAGGCTCAATCCCTGGCAGCTCGCATGGTTCCCATGCGAAAATGTCTACATTGCTTCTTATCAGAATCGTCAACTCCTTTTGTTCCTGATCTGTGAGAGAAGCTCCAATCAAGAAAACCCTGTCATCGTCGCTACCTCCAGCTAAAACTTCCTTCAGGTTCTCGACGACCCGTTCAGAGGGGAGGAGCCTGGTCTCCTCCACTTCGGGTCTTCCGTACTTTAACTGCTATTTCGAACGTATCAGACCTTCTTGTTCCTTAATTTTCTCGCTGCGCCTGTGGGCCTTGTTCTCTTGTCTTGGGCGGATGGCTGCTATGAAGCACCTTCTTGCTATAGCTTAGTCACTGTGGATCTCCATTACTCCTCGCTCGGTTACATACTTGAGTTTCTGATGGTAGGTCGAGGGGACTACCTTCATCGCATGTAGCCATCCTCTGTCGAGGATGGCTTGGTACGGTGAGTCAATGTCTACAACTAGAAACTCAATCATCTTGGAGATACCTCTTGCCCTTACCAGCAGCATAATCTTTTCCAACAGGATAGTCACTTTTCTAGCGAAGACAACTAGAGGGACAGTGGCCTCTTTCAGGTTGGCGATGCTCAACTACAATTTCCTGAACAGATCGAGATACATTACCTCAGATGAACTTCCTTAGTTGACGAGCAACTTGTCGACATCATAGATGGCAATCCTGAGCGTAATGATCAAGGTGTCATGGTGTGGGGTTCTTACTCCCACCAGATCTTCATTTGTGAACACGATATGTTTGTTATAGTCGACGTCATCTGCTCGCCGACGGCTTCCTAATTGGGTCTTTGCTGGATCGATCTAGAAAGCTTGCATCACTATTGTAAGCCTTTTTACCTCCATCCGAGCTGAATTCCCTCAAATCTGCTTCACATAAGATGCCCCATGAATTATTGTGAATTCATGGACAACATCGTCCTCGAGTACATTGTCAGGTCTTGCTTCTCCATTTGCAGCGACTTTCTCTGCCTTCTTTTCCATGAATTCGTTCAGATGCCCATACTGGGCCAGCTCTTCGAGGTGGGACTTAAGAGCTTTGCAATGCTTAGTCTTATGTCCTCCCTTTTTATAAAAAGCGCATCTCAGTGCGTTGTTTCTCTTTGAGGGATCTCCTCCCATCTTTCTGGGCCATTTAATAAATAGCTCGTCTTTGATTTTTGTGAGAATCTTATAAATTGGTTCTTTGAAGACAGTGTTGACTGCCTAAATTCTTTTGCCACGTCGTTCCTTCCTCCGTTGTTGGAGCCATTCTTGCCCCCATTCTTTCCTCCTTTCTTCTGGCTCTCAGCTTTTTCATTTCCTTTTACAGCGAGCTTAGTTCGATCATTGTCCCCTGTGCTGAGGCGGGTCACATCCTCCATCTTGGCGTATTTATCAATGCGAGCCATCAGGTCGTCGATGGTTGTAGCCTCTTTCTTTGTCAGGGACTGGTACAGAAGGGAAGAGTTGGGTAGCCTAATTTTGAAGGAGGCCACTGCTACCTGCTCCGAGAAGTCTTCAACCTCATTAAATAACTCCCAGTACCTCTTCGCGTAATCTCGAAGGGTCTCTTGAGATGTCTTCTTCATTTTTAGCAAAACATCCATCCTTTTGGGATAGGAGATACTAGTAATGAAGCGGGTCGTAAAGACCTCGACCAGGGACTCAAAGTTCCTAATGGACCTATGAGGGAGCCTTTTAAACCATTTTTGTGGCACTTCATGCAGGCTCGAATGAAAAATTTTGCACATTAGCGCATCTCGGTGGTTCCAGAGGGTCATGGATTGCCTGTACTACCTAACGTGATCAATAGGATCAGTTTTTCCATCATAAATCTTGAATCTTAGAATAGCGAATTTCTTGGGGGCTTCTTCTTCCTCTGTTTCCCTCGAGAAAGGGGATTTCATCTTGGTCTCGAGATCTTGTCTAGAAAGCTTCCTGGTCGATCTTACGCCGTAATGTGCTGGGTGTTAGTTCATCTCTCTTCGGACCAAATTACGTATGTTCTCATTACTGCGACCTGGGCTCTTGTAATGGCGAGCTGGTCGCAGTTGCTCGAGCAGGTCATCCTCTAACTCGTCTCCCTCAACTTTCTGGGATCCGCGTCTAGGGATCCTTCCTCGGCTGAGAGACTTACTCGCCTAAGGGCTAGGAGTGCGGTACGGATGTCTCTTGGTGCCACGATGGAGTTCTCTCTCCATTCTTTCTAACCTTCTTTTGAGGCGAGCATTCTCAGCTACGTACTTACGAGAAGACTCCCTATGCTCTTGGAGCCTCGCCTCATATGCATCAATCAACCTGGATATTTGTGTGGACCTCGCTGGTCCTTGGCTTTCTTCTGAGGCTGGCCTCTCTAGGCGAGCCCTCTGATCTGAACACTGAACTTCAGATCTGATCCTGCGAGGAGTAGGCTGCTCTTGGATATCTCCTGCTTGAGGATCATTACTACTTTGACCAAACATTTTAAACTTCTTTACTGGTGCGAGATTTCTCAGGGAAGATAAACGTTCCCACAAACGGCGCCAATTGTGGTGACAATTATTATTCAACACAAATAAATGGGAGAAGCGCAATCACCAAGGAAAATAATGAAGATAAAATGCCAATCACACAACAAAATATGTACGTGGTTCGGCAAGAATGCCTACGTCCACGGTGGTGCAGTCAGCATTATTTCTATATACTCCGGGGAGCGTTTACAGAGAATAGAGTATGTGTCTTTTGCCCCAGACTTAGGGTTCATTATATACATGTTTGTCTTTGGGGAGTGGGGGTGTTGGACTCCCCCACATTTACAATATTCTCCTAAAACATATCTTTATGAGAACATGGGAGAAGGCTCAGTCGTAATTCTATTCAGCTTAGGTAAGGGGTCTAGACTTTGGGCCACTTTAATTTGGCTACTCGTCCGGGGCCGTAATGCCAAATTCGGGTACCCACAATATGTCATCTCATTAATGAAATGCATGAGGGGACTTTTTCGGCGTTCTTAAAATTAGCAAGAAATATCTCCTTGCTGGTGAGACCCAACCTAGTAGTGGTTCCATTGAAGTTTAGGCAACCGATACAACCTGTGGGGGGAGGTCTCAGCCCCCACAGGTAGGGTACACCGAGGGAACAGGTGGGGGAAAGGCGCCGAAGAAGGACAATAAGAGGAAGTTTGGAAGAGACAGGGAGGATCCACCACCATTGCCTTGTACAGTGGAGGAGGCTGTTAGCTATTACAACGCAATGATCCAAGGAGGAATGGTCTACGAACTAAAGGGATTTCCTGTTGGGGAGACCGATGCGGCAACAAGGGCGGATCCCAAGTATTGCCAGGTCCATCGAAAGATGAAACACCCAATAGAGAGTTATTTCACGCTAAGGAGAATCATCAACATGTGAAGGCATGGGCATTGCAAATCCCTCCATAGAACGTCAACAATAACTCACTGCCAGCACATGGGGCCAATCTGGTGGTGGCCTATGATAAAGAGGTAGAGAGGGAATAAAGAAAGCCAACTACGAAGCGGGGAGAGTTCGAATAAGCTCTAGAAGATTATACCAAGGGAATGGCTAATGTAGTACAAGCCTATGATAAGGCAAGTGCCAAAGACGTGGAGGACGTATACAGCATTGAAGGTGAGGAAGCACACCCAGTCCTAGAGTACTGTGCAGTTTCCAAATCCCCAAAATTCACTTGGTTCTTCGACCAGGTGGGGATACCAAAAGAAAGTAGGTTGGAAATAACCCAGGCAATACTTGACATTGCGAGGAAGAACGCAGTCCCTTCGCTGAGATGGAAGGGACCCATGGCCAGGTTGGTGAGTAGGTTTCTATCAAAAGTAACTTTCAGCGATGCAGATAGGGCCGTAAGATTCCCTCATAACAGTCCATTGTATGTGACCTCCAGTGTCAATGGAATTATTTTCCTAAGGACTTTTATGGATGGGGGAGATTCCATCAATATTGTGCCAATCAACTCTTTACATGCAGCTAATATTCCGGAGGCGAGGTTGGTCCCCATACCTTTGGTGATTTCAGGATATGACAACCAGTCTTCTAAATCCATTGGGTACGTGAATGTTGGGATCGTGATGGGAAATCTGAGTTCCCATATCTAGTTCCACGTAATAAAGAGTGCAACTTCCTACCATCTGCTGATAGGTAGAATGTGGATGCACAACCAAGGGTTAGTTCCCTCGATGTACCACCATTGCGCTAAGGCGAATATCAAGGGAACGGAGGTGACCATTTGGGCTACAAAGAGGCCCTTCACTATCGAGGAAGCTCACTTAGTAGATGCGGTATTTTACACAAAATTGGAGGAGGATGTCCGGGTCCTAACGAGAAAAATGGAGGGAGCATGGGCTCCCTCGATCAGAGAAAGGATGGGGCCTTTGAACGAGAAGAATAAAGAGGTTACAAGCAACGCAAGAGTGATGACCGAAGAAGCTCACCAGGTGGTTCATCGGCCCCAAAACATGTTGAAGCAATTTAAAGACAGGATGAGGCCTAGAGTGGATCCGATGGAACATGAGGTCCAACGGCAAAGCGTACTGAGCCGATTTTTAGAAAAAAGAGTGGATGAAGCCTCTAGAGAGAATAAAAGGAAGGCATCTATATCTACTAGCAGACAGTGAAAGAAGGTCGTTACCGAAGAAGTAAAGGTGATATATCGATTA
Organism: Sambucus nigra; assembly: GCA_949130495.1. NCBI lineage: Eukaryota > Viridiplantae > Streptophyta > Magnoliopsida > Dipsacales > Adoxaceae > Sambucus > Sambucus nigra. Next base: position 313,118,498 of record OX422215.1, on the reverse strand, counting down.
TAATAGTATGAACGGGCGATTGAAGAAGATGACAATGAGGCTGACCCGATATATGAGGGCTTTTTAGTGGATCAGCGGGGACAATGTATGGTGATAGACAGCTCCAACATAAAAGAATGTATAGAGGAAGTCGCTGAGGAACCAGAATATATGGCGGATCAACCAAAACCGCAGGCATAAGAACTAGAGCAGTTGAACCTGGTGAAAAAATAGGAGGACCCAAGGCCCATTTTCATCGCGAAATATCTCAGTAAGGAGAAACGAGAGGCTTTGGTTATGTTGATTCAAGAGTTCATTGACGTTTATGCGAGGAAATACATGAAGATGGAAGGAATGGACCAGGGAGTCAACTGTCACAAATTGAACGTAATGCCTTCAGCCATTCCAGTGAAATAAGCAACAAGAACGTACAAGCTTGATCTAGACTTAAAGATAAAGGAAGATATCCAACGCTTATTGTCGGCACGGTTCATCAAACCGATACAGCACCCGCTTTCGCTATCAAGCATTGTCCCAATTGGAAAGAAAGACAAAAATCAAATAAGGACTTGCGTGGACTTCAGAGTTTTAAATAGAGATTTCCCCAAGGATGAGTTCCTTCTGCCCTCCATTGATAGATTGATAGATGCAATGGCTGGTCATGAGATGTATAACTTCATGGATGGGTATGTAGGGTACAACCAGATCAAAATGGACCCCTCGGATGCAGAGAAAATGACGTTCAGGACCCCGTTGGGAAATTTTATGTACAGAGTAATGCCGTTTGGACTCAAGAACGCTGGGGATACTTACCAGAGAATAATTATGGTCATTTTCCACAACTTCTTCTAAAAATTTATGGAATTCTATGTGGATGATTTGGTCATCAAATCAAGGAAGGAGGAGTCCAACTGGGCGATTTGAGGAAGGTGTTTGCCCGATGAAGGAAGTATAAATTGAGGATGAATCCATTGAAGTGAGTCTTTGGGGTAACAAGTGGGAAATTTCTAAGCTTCGTGGTTGATCGGCAAGGGGTGCAGATGGACCAAGACAAGCAGCGAGCGATCTTGGAGATGTTAAGTCCAAGAATGGCGAAGGAGCTGAAGAGTTTCCTCGGTAAATTCTCCTATCTTAGGAGATTTGTGTCTGTGTTAGCCAAGATGACACACCCGTTGATGCATTTGTTATGAAGGAACACGAAATTCAAATGGGATGAGGTTCACCAAGATTCACTCACTGGGTTGAAGAATCTGCTCGTTTCATAGCAAATCATGGTTCCCCCATAGGCAAGAATATCATTCCAGCTATACCTCACATCCACCACGAGGTCCGTGGGAGCTTTTTTGGCATAGGAGATTAATGGGGAAGAGTGAACGGTCTACTACCTTAGTAGAATCATACATAGTCCAGAAGTTAGATATAGTAGCTTGGAAAGGCATTGTTTAGCCTTAGTCTTTGTAGCATAAAAACTTAGACATTATATGCTGTCTTTTACAATTCATATTGTAACTAGATATGATCGTATTAAGTATTTACTAGAAAGAACTATATTGATTGGTAGAGAAGCTAGGTGGTTCCTCATCCTCTCTGAATATGACTTGAAGTGTGTGGTTCCTCGTTTAATCAAAAGATAAGTGTACGCCGATCTGTTAGCAATTTTCCCCTCAGGAATGTTTGAGCCACCTAAATAAAGTATTTCGGGAGATAATTTGTTGGCCAATCACATAGACGCAACGAATGAGAAATGGACAATGCAGTTCAATGGATCTTTGGTGGAAAAGAAAGGAGGAGCAGGGGTCATTCTTTCAAAAGGAATGGATGAGATTTGCCTTTCCTACAAATTAGATTTCCCTTATTCTATCAACGAGGCAAAATATGAAGTATTGTTGCTAGAGGCTCTTTGAAGGGGAATTCATTCACTTTACATCAAAGGTGTTTCAAATTTGGTGGTTCATCAAGAGAATGGAGAGTACACATTGAAACACATGAGCCTAGCACCATACAAAACAATCATCCAGAGGCTTCTCTGCTAGTAACTAAGATCAAGAGACAGCCCAGAATGATAAATCGTCACCCAGATGCTATGCCACCATCGCCCAGAAGATGGTCATGAGGAACGATACCACTACCATCATGATCCAATAAAGAATATCTCCTTCGATAGTACAGTCAATTCTACCGATGGAGGAGGATGCAGACTGGAGGGGGGAGATTAGAGGGCAATTAGAATCTGGGGAAGGAGCGATGGGACTAATGTGATTAGCCCAATACTTCACAAACTAGGGAAACCTTTACTTTAGGAATGCATGAGGATGGTTATCGAGGTGCATTTGTCCAGAAGAGGCATAGTGGAGATTGAAGAAAACACATGAAGAGCACTGCGAGACAACTGAGATACCTCTCTATCGAAGGATTCAAAGAGAGGGGTATTTTTGGTCTAGAATGAAATAGGACGCGACGGAGCTACAATGGAAGTGAGACAAATGTCAGTTATTCTTCAAAGCAACTAAATATCATTTCGTGGAAGCTCAACCTAATTGGAGACAGTCACATATTGACTTTATCAAATATGGAGTTGCCCCAACACAGAAAATTGATGCGATGGGACTCAGGCGGAGGGCCCCGAGATTCTTTGTTCATGAGGGGAAGCTTTATCGAAGGGGATACTTCAATAGGCCTCTGCATTGTATCACAAAGGAAGAAGTACCCGAGGTCCTCAAACAGGCGCACGATCCAGCTCACATAGGAGGGGCCAAGTTATATGACCAATTGATGACTTTGAGATACTATTGGTCAACGATGGAGAAAGATTCTGTTGAGTTCGTTCGAAAGTGCAAGGCTTGCCAACTTCATGGAAATATGATTCATGCCCCATCAGTCGACCTACACTCCTTGGTGACGCCTTATCCTTTTCACAATTGGGCATTCGACCTGGTAGGGGTAATACATCCGTCTTCGAGGGGGAGGATATGCATACTACTAGCAACGGAGTGCTTCACAAAGTGGGCTAAAGCGATACCATTGAGAAGGGCAACAATGGGGGTGGTGAGCAACTTCATCAAAGAATACATCATTTGCCAATTTGGGATCCCAAAGGTCATCCTATCAGACAATGGAATACCTTTCGTCAATTCATAAGTAACGATGCTCACAGAAAAATACTCCATTATCCATCATACTACGACGGTGGCATATCCAAAGGGAAATAGTCAAGCTGAAGCAACTAACAAAACTTTGGTTAATTACTTGGCCAAAATAATGGAGGATTTCCCAGGAGCGTGGGATGATAAGATACTAGTTGTATCGTGGGCCTATTGAACAACTAAGAGAAAGCCCACAGGGTATACCCCATTCTCTTTTTTTATGGGGCTGAGGCAATCCTCCTAATAGAGTTAGAATTTCCCTCTCCTCGATATGCCTTGGGAAGTAGTATGCTCCCTCAGAATAGATATGTGCAGCTGGAAGCGCTGGACGAACATAGAGATAATGCGATGCAACACTTTCAAATGTATATAAGACCAAGGAAGTTAGTGGAAGGAGACCTCGTGTTGAAAGCAGTAGTAAAGCACAACAGAGGATTTCCCCTACCCAAGTTTGCAGCAAATTGGGAGGGACCTTTCATTGTAAAAGAAGCTCATGACTCAGGTTATTACTTAATTTCTAAGATGGAAGAAGACAAACCATTCAAAATTAATAATAAATGGTTGAAGGTTTATCATGTGTAAGAAATTATATATGGGCCACCGATGTATCTAGCTGTTATGAATATACAAGTTCTTTCCATGACAAATATCCAAGTTCTCTTTATTATAATTCGAGTGGAAATGAAAGAACCATAGAACTGCATAATGTGCGTAAATAGTTATAACACAAAGTAAAAGCATTATAAAACATATATCTTTCTTCATTCATAAAATTTGGGGCTTTACCAAATTGGGAGATATTGCCCAAGAATTCCATAAGAAGAAGAAAAAGGAAAATATATATACAAAAGTTCATTAGCCTAATAGGAACCAAAGATCTGGGGAAGAGAAAAAATCTCCAGGAAGGCCCGAAGAAGCTGCTAGGAAAGACTATTGGGCATTCATAGAAACCTCTAGCCTCGTTTGCGCTTATGTACGCTCGATGAGGAGCTTCTCTCGCTTAGACTTTTCCAAGCGTAGAGCTTCTTAGAGGTCCTCAACCTCTTTGTCAATGGCTTCAAAAGGAGGTGCTAACTCAGCCAACTTGGCTTCCTCAACCTATTGATCCTCCTGGTGTTTCCGAAGTAGTTCCCTCTGGCTATCCAGTCGCTGGCTCTTCAAAGTTTTTAAATACATAATAAGCCAATCAAGATGAAAGACATCACGACCCAACTCCTTCAGGTGACCCAGGAATTGGTTGAGAAGGGCTCTAGTAACGATTGAGGTCAGAGTACTGGTAATCTCAGCCACAATGATAGCCATTCCCTAAATCTTGTAATTCATCACATAGATGTTAGAACGCAAGCAATCCATGGTAAACATTTCGGGATGGTGGTTTTAATGCAACTCAACCACCAATCGACGGTTGGCAGGCATATGAGGAGAACGCTGGAGCACCATCAAGAAGAAGGCATGATGAGCTAAGTTGAGCAGAGGAAGCTCACGGCCAGATTCTCTCTCGGTAGCAGCACCGGTCATGGAACCCTTATCATTGTGGCTAGAGTCTTCTGAAATAACGGGTTCCCGATGGGGTGAGGAGGTAGGCGAAAGAACTAGTGGAGAATCCTCCTGAGCAACCTGAGAACAATTAGAGGAAATAATGAGTTTATGAAAAACCTTAACAAGTGTTTTTGTTGTTAAGTCACCGATATAGGTGGAGTATGAAAAAATCTTAACAAGTTTTTTCGTTGTTAAGTCACCAATACAGGTAAAGTTTATGAAAATCTTAAAAAGTGTTTTCGTTGTTAAATCACCGATACAGGTGGAGTTAATGAAAATCTTAACAGGTGTTTTCGTTGTTAAGTCACCAATATAGGTGGAGTTTATGGAAATCTTAACAAATGTTTTCGTTGTTAAGTCACTGATATATGTGGAGTTTACAAAAAATCTTAACAAGTGTTTTCGTTGTTAAGTCACCGATATAGGTGGATTTTATGAAAAACCTTAACAAGTATTTTCTTTGTTAAGTCACCAACATTGGTGAAGTTTTAGAGACTAAGAAATGTAGAGAAATTAATGAAGTACCTCAGCAGTAGCATTAGCGAGAATATGAGCCACCGTGGAGGCCTCAACGGCGCCCCTAAATGAAGAAGCCTCAACAGTCGGCAAAGCTCCCTCGCCTATAAACGGTACCAAGGCCAATGAAGGAGTTTCGCTAAAAGAACACGAAGAACCTCTAAATGATGCACCAGTACGGACAGACACTGAAGAATCACCACACGGGGCAGCAACATCAACCTTGGCCTTGGAAAGGAAAAATCCACTAAGAGCAAAGGATGGGGTAAGGCTTGGCGAAAGTTACAAAGACAAAATTAAGTGTTAGACACCAAGAGAAAGTACAGGAAAAATGCAGCAATACATCTAAGCATTACTTACCCCCGTTATGGCACCAAAAAGGGGAATTGCAGTCAGGGGTCTCGTTAGCGCAGTGGGAAGGAGAATGTTAGCTATCAGAGATGCCACTTACACCTCAAATATCCTAACATATCAGAATGATAAACAAAGAAATGGGACAAGGAAAAGACGTGAGACTTGACAATTACAATTACAATTACAATTACAATTAAATTACAATTAAACATCACATATTATAAACACATTAGTTGAGCACTCTCACATGAGTTTCTTACCTCTCAACTACTGTGCACGCCTAACGTATGCCTTTAACCCATCTTAGTTATACCACTATCTAACTAGTTTGTAGCACTCCTGCCTTCGCATTCTAACATAGAGTATTTACACGTAACCCCCAAATAAGCCATATTTATAACCCATGTTCACATTCATTAATTTACTTATCTCAAGTGTTAATTTAATTCTCATTCTTAACCCCTTTCAAATATCTTAGTTATTCACATCTACTAAGTAATATTGAACCAGTCACAAGTACATAAGTATATCACCCTCAGTACATAAATACATATATGGCACCCCTAGGGTAAGCTGCGGTGCACGCATACTCTGCTATCGAATCCCGGTACATCACGTACATAGGGACTACGAGTTCGAAATCTCTCAAGAATCATTTCAATAAATAAAATCACACATATTGGAGGCAAACATAGTTCACATACCCATGGGCCACGCACATACCTATGCTCCCATGGTCAGCTGACTTATAAACTCACAAATAAGTCATTCACAGTACTATGTCCTTAAGGTACTAGTCTAAATCCCTCGAAGGCACACAAGGATAAGAGTGTCCTTTTCCAAAATAAAATTAACCTCCCGTGATACCAAGTATGGTAGGTATGTCATACACATAATAAATTCCATACACTAGGCATTCACACAACCTAAGTAATCATATATCAATATAGATGTTCACACCTTTCATCTAGTTAATCTCATACGTAGCAAGTTTACCCCGAACACTACACATAATATACTTTTCATTTGATAACTCTCTCACCGTATCAATTTGAGTACTTAAACCTATCTTAAAAGGTTACCAGGTATCTTATTAGTTTCTAATTTCATCTCAGTACTTGAAACCCCTCTGTTGCTTCCCGTAATCTTATATCATCATTAATTCCCGTTATAGTTTCAATTCGAACGCTTTCTAATAGTACCTCACTCGGTTGACCCTCGTAAGCAATAGTAATCAATTCCATAAGTTATAACATTCTTCGATAATACTAAGACCCTACTGCTTCACTGCCAGGACCACAGCTTTCACTTGGCCGAGGGTAAGCGATCAGGAGAGTCCAGCCATCAAGGCAGGACAGGGGGAATGGTGCCAGCGGGGCATAATCAGCTCAGGGACAGCACAGGCAGAGTGATCAGAGTTCCCAGTACGGGGATTCTAAGAAATTTTGATCTAGAAGTTTCAGAAATGGTTAGGTAGGTTTTCGTCATGGCTAGTAAGGTCAGCACAGCCATCAGGGTCAGCACGGTCAATAATAGTAGTTTCAGCAGGGCTAGCATGGTCAGTGGAGAAATGGAAACGGTCATCAGGTCCGTGGGCAGTAGGGTCAGAGAGGGGGAAACTTTCTGGGGAAATGTTTTATCTGTGGAAAGATTGGCCATAAATGCCAGGAGTGTCTGGAAAGGGGCAGGGCCTCACAGCAGCAGCAGCAGGGTGCTCGACATGAGTCCCAGAGATCTATGTTTCCCGCCTCCCTCCCAGCACCACCGCAGATGCCAGCTTTTCCACCCATCCCAGCAGTCCCAGTTCAACAGGGATAGCTTCAGTACGGGCGAGTTTATCAGCTCCAGCAGGCTGTAGTCCCACAGGATCCACCTGCTATTGAGGGTATTTTCTCTATTCAGGGGACTATGGGGTGTATTTTATTTGATACGGGAGCCACACACTGTTTCATTGCCATGAGATTTGCACGCATGATAGGGTTGTTAGACACTGTAGAGAGCACGATTACTTGTGTAGATTCACTGTTGAGTAGGGGTTTCGTGATTTCTCTTATTTGTAGAGGTGTGGGTATAGAGATCGGGAGGTTTACTTTACCTGCTGATATGTTAGTATTAGATATGACTGAGTACGATGCGATCGTTAGTATGGATTGGCTAGTTGCGTATTGAGCCATGATTGATAGTTTTAGCAGGAGTATTATTTTTGCCATACCTGGGCAAGAGATGTTCTTAGTGGCGATGCCTCATCCTGAGGGAGGATCGTCCACTCACTTGTACCATATAGAGGAGGAGACCTCTAAAGAAGTGGTGATACCACTTGATTCGATTCTAGTTGTTAGAGAGTTCGCTGATGTATTTCAGGATATTTCGGGATTACCACCTAGTAGGGAGATAGACTTTATTATCGATTTGACCTCGGGCACTCGGCCAATAGCCCGCGCGCCCTATCATATGGCTCCAACAGAAATAAGGGAGTTATGGGATCAGATAGAGCAATTATTGGGTCAGGGGTTTATTCGTAGGAGTACTTCACCGTGGGGTGCCCCTGTGCTGTTCGTAAAGAAGAGGGATGGATCGTTAAGGTTGTGTGTAGATTACAGGGAGTTGAATAAAATCACAATACAGAATAAGTATCTGTTGCCCCGAATCGATGACTTATTTGACCAGTTGAGAGGAGCTTCCTTCTTCTCAAAGATTGACTTGTGATCAGGATACCATCAATTGCGTTTCAGGGAATAGGATGTCCCGAAGACTGCCTTCTTGATGAGATATGGTTCCTATGAGTTTCGAGTTATGCCTTTTAGCCTAAGCAATGCCCCAGTCGTGTTTATGGACTTGATGAATAGGGTATTCAGAGAGTTCCTAGACCAGTTTGTCATCATCTTTATTAATGACATTCTAGTTTACTCCCAGACAGAGGAGGAACACGCCGATCACTTGAGGCAGGTTTTGCAGACACTGCGTCAGAATGAGCTATATGCAAAGTACGAGAAGTGTGGGTTTTGGCTGAAGGAGGTTAAGTTTTTGGGGCACATCATTTCAGACTGGGGGATATCAGTTGATCCGAGGAAAGTATCGGTGGTGAGAGAGTGGGGACAACCCACGACATCGACTGAGATTATTAGTTTATTGGGCTTAGCAGGATACTACAGGAGGTTTATTCGGGGTTTCTCTAAGATAGCGGGTCCTTTGACACATCTGACTCGCAAAGGTGTGCCATTCATCTGGAGCGATGCCTGTTAGTTGGCATTTGATGAATTGAAGGACAAGTTGACCTCAGCGCCTGTGTTAGCATTGCCCAGACCGGGAGTTGAGTATCTAGTCTACACCGATGCATCCTTACAAGGACTTGGAGGTGTACTACAACAGGAGAGTCAGGCTATAGCTTATGCTTCCCGTAAGCTTAAGCCTCATGAGAAGAATTACCCCACCCACGACTTGGAGTTAGCGGTAGTCGTATTTGCTCTTCGAATTTGGAGACATTATCTCCTAGGGAAGAAATTCCGTTTGTTCATAGACCACAAGTCTCTACAGTACCTCTTCATGTAGAAGGAACTGAATATGCGTCAACGTCGGTGGCTTAAGTTCGTGAAGGATTATCAGTTCGAATCCAATATCACCCAGGATAGGCTAACATAGTAGCAGACGCGTTGAGCCGTAGGCCAGTAGGTGAGGTGGCCGAAGTGTGGAGAGCAAAGTGGAAGGAGTTGGGACACCAGGATGCAGTGGCCCGATCATTCATGTTTGTGATGACTGTTACTCCTCAGATTGTCGTGAGAGTGATACAGGACCAGGCAAAAAACTCGTTTTGTCAAGAGCAGATAGTTCGATTACTAGCAGAGGGAGCCGAGTCCTATACCGTTAATTCAGACGGGAGTTTACGCTTTAATGGGAGACTGGTCATTCTGGAAGGGGAAGAGTTGCGACACGAGGTAATGTTCGAGTCGTACGGCTCTCGATTCGTAGTACATCCTGGCGGGGATAAGATGTACCAGGACATGAGGCGACAGTACTGGTGGAGCGGGATGAAGAGAGACATTGTCGAGTTCATTTCTAAATGTGCCACTTGTCAGCTGGTAAAGGTGGACCATTAGAGACCAACAGGACTTCTACAGCCATTAGAGGTTCCTATGTGGAAATGGGAGAGCATTTCCATGGATTTTATCACAGGATTACGTACATCACAGAGGGGTCACTACTCCATATGGATAATCATGGATATATTGACCAAAGTTTCTCATTTTCTGCCAATACGGACAGATTACACTATGGGACAGTATGCCCAAATTTTCATAGCAGATATAGTGAGACTTCACGGGTTGCCTCTCAATATCGTGTCTGACCGAGACAAGATATTTGTTTCACGATTTTGGGAGAGTTTCTAGGAGGCCATGGGTACGGAGTTGCGACTGAGTACGGCATATCACCCTCAGACAGATGGGCAAACCGAGCGGACGAATCAGATATTGGAGGACATGTTGCGTATGTGCATCCTAGACTTTGGAGGTGGTTGGGAGCAGTACCTTCCACTGGTGGAGTTTGCTTATAATAACTCCTACCAGTTCACCATTGGCATGGCTCCATTCGAGGCGTTGTATGGTAGACCTTGTCATTCCCCAGCATGTTAGTTAGAGGTGGGGGATAACAAACTCATTGGGATGAAAGTGATTTCGGATACTTCAGCACGGATAGAGATGATACGGAGCCGTATTCGGGTAGCTCAGGATCGACATAAGAGTTATGATGATGCCAAGAGGTTCTTCAGATAGTTCAAGGTGGGAGACCAGGTGCTACTCAAAGTATCTCCGATGAAGGGGATTATGCGTTTTGGTAAGAAGGGGAAATTGGCACCAAGATATGTGGGGCCATTTCCTATCATCGAGTGGATTGGGCCAGTAATGTATAGACTTGGGTTACCGGAGCACTTTCATAGGATTCATGACGTGTTCCATATTTCCTCGCTAAGGAGATATCTTAGGGACAATTTGGCCCATACTCACATTTCTTTCAAGGACATCGATTTACAGCTCGATAGTTCCTATGAGGAGGGGCCGATTGCCATTCTGGACCGCAGCGAGAGGAAAATGAGGTCGAAGATAGTACCATTAGTACGTGTTCAGTGGCGGCATCATAATGCCGAGGAGTCCACATGTTAGCGTGAGGATGAGATGCGTGAACGTTATCCAGAGTTATTTGTACCAGGTATTCTTTAGTTCCAAATTTCGGGATGAAATTCTGTTATTAGGGGGAAAGTATGTAATACCCCATAATTTTATTGATTTTATTTAATGGATTAATTAAATTAAATGAGAATTAATTTGAAAATTAATCCGAAGGTAAATACTAACGATACATGAGTTGGTATTTGTTTATGATGTTAAAATAATACGTTACTGAGAATATATGGTAATATATGAGTATTAAAAATATTAAAATTGTCGCGAGGCAGAAATACAAAAATTTGGGAAATTAAGTTGGGACGCGCGTGTCAGTCGCGTTAGGAATGAAATTAATTAGATTAAAAAGTAAATTATATTTTTATCAATCAAATGGTCATTTTGAGTGCGCCAACGTGTCCATAAGCGTCGAAATAGTCAGAAAACACTAGCCAGAAGTATAGTTTGGGTCCCGGGGCATTTTTAGGCCAAACCGGCAACCCAGAAGGGTATTTTGGTAATTTTAAAAATTGAGGAATTAAAGCCCACGAATTTTGGAGTTAAATTTTATATTATTAGAGAGGCCACTGAGGCCATTATCAGTCAAAGGCAAGGGAGTGGTGTACGGGGGTTTTGAGAGAAGTTTGAGAGGAGTTACAAGAGGTTCCAAACCAAAACCATCACCCATCACCATCTTAAAATGATTTGTGACAAGAAAGAGGAGAAAATCAGCCTATATTCACCAACAACAAATCTGAAGAACAAACTTAATGCAAGTGATTTGATTTTATTAATTTCAATGAATATTTCCTCCATGTTTAGTGTAGATAGTTTATATGCCTTGAAAGTTTTGATGAAACCCAATGGAATTGTTATGAAACTCATAATTTTTGATAGGGATTGCATGTAGAATGGTTATGGACGAATTCAATACCCAAAATATAACTTTTGATGATTTGAAAATGGATTAATAAGGAGTCTTTACATTCAATTAAATTATGGGTTCATGTTCATAGGGTTTAGGGCAAGATTTGGGGATTTATGGTTATTACATGTTGATTAGTAAGATTTGACCCAAAAAATATGTTAAGAAGTGACCTAGGGTGACTTAAAGTAGTTTAAAAACATAAAAATTTAATTGGAATGAACTTAGGATGGATTTGGAGAAAGGAATTTGGTGAAAAATGAAGTTGGGGAAATTTTGGGCATTCTCTGCCATCTCGTTAGAAGACCAACCTGAAATCTCGTTCGAACGAGGTCGTTCGAACGAGCTTCTAACGAGATTCCAGTACCCCTTCTAACGAGTTCATAGTTCGTTCGAAGCCTTTCGTTCAAATGAACTCGTTCGAATGAACTCGTTCGAACGAACTCGTTCGAACGAACTCGTTCGAACGAACTCGTTCGAACGAACTCGTTCGAACGAGATTTCAGTGACTTCTAACGAGTTTACAGAATGGTTTTTTTCTGTCGATTTTAGTTTCGAACTTTCCCTGGGCTTATTTAATTGAGTGTTATTCTTCTCTTGTTTATTAGTGGGTATATTTGTGATATTCGAGCACGTGGAGGATTAAAACTTGAAATTTTATAAAGGCTTGGTGACTTCTATGGGTTAGATTGTAAGTACCGAAAGTTGCGACGTGAGAAGTGTTGGCAATCTATATTGTATATTATCCGGGGACTTGTAAATGTATAACACCTATTGACGGTATAGGAATATAAAATATAGCTTTATTAATAATATAAGATATCTAAGATGTGTGAATGCTTAGTATATGAACTTATATGTGTATAACATACCTACCACACTTGCTATCACGGGAGGTCGGCTTTCGATCAGGGCCATCTAATCTTTGTGTGCCTATGGGGGATTTAGATTGGTACCTCAAGGACATAGGTCAGAGAATGACTTATTGGAGAGGTAATAAGTCAGCTGACCCTGGGAGCGTAGGTATGTGCGTGACCCATGGGTATATGAGTTATGTTCACCTCCATTATGTGTGATTGTTGCTTATTAAAACGGTTCCTGAGAGATTCGAAATACGTGGTCCTCATGAACGTGATGTACCGGGATTCGATAGTAGAGTATGTGTGCACCGTAGCTTAGCCTAGGGGTGCCCTTATTGTATATTTATGATGAGATTAATATACTGGTAATTGAAATGGACTTTTATTAAGGTATGATTGTGAATTACTGTGACATTTTTAGTAGAGTTAAAAATGGAAATTTTTTAGTAATTCTTATAACTAATTTTGAGTAATAAAAGTAAAACTCTCAGTTTATATTAAGATGTCGGGAATTGAACTTTGAATTATAAAGTAAATTCATGTTACGGATTGGACTAGTTAGATAGTAGAATAACTAGAACGGGTACGGGTAGGGGTACGATAGACATGCATAATTAGTTGAGAGGTGAGGAACTCATGTCAGTGCACGCACTATCATGAATTTTATATTCATTGTTTAATGATGTTAAACACTTTCTATATTTTAAACTATTTTCACAATCGGGCTCTGACCCGTTTGCTTTCAAATCTATTTTTCTTGTAAAAACCTTTTAGGTGCCCAGCCACAAGGACACCAAGCTTGGAAGTCCCATCCAGTGACGTGTTATAGCTGCTGTGGAAGTTACAGGACCTCGATAGTAGACACCTCCAGTTTCTTCTTGACTCTATTTAAGAATTGTTCATCTTTAGGGCATGTCGCCCTTTTCTTTTAGGGATATCTTATTTACTCAGTTCTATTTCAGTTTTGGATTTAATTAATTAGTAATTCAAATTTTGTATTTGGTTGTATTCAGTATTCGGATTATTCAAAGGAGTATTCCTCCAGATTCAGTCTATTACATTATTACTCTATTGCGACTGTGATGTGGTTGTGGTGTTAGTATTTCATAATTTAATTTGGTTGAATGTTAATCTAATTTAATTGAAATTTAAAACTCACATAGGCAGGTATCCTAAATTTAAGCATCTCCTCATTTATAAACCTCAAGAGGGACGTCACATCAACATAAGGACCAAAGTGTGTAAGGATTCATTGACCTACATATACAAAAAACATCAAGTCCTGAAAATCACAAATAATAAGATAAACATTAATGATAAAGACAAAATACAATTAAATATACATGAGTAGTAGAAGTTAGAGGAACCACATCGAATTATAACTTAGGTGAAACTAAATAGTACTTGGACTTAAAGATTCAATAGTTACACTTAAGTCTCGCACTATTTTCTCATTAATGGGAAATTTTCATGCAACCTCAACAACATAATTAGAGGAAGCACGCCTAGAAGAATCTCATCCAATTGTTGAAGTGGGGGACAAACTAGGAGTTATAAGAACATCTTCTTTAAACAATGGACCTGAGGAACCTCTCATTTAAGGAGTTTCATTACTGAAAGACACAAACTCATCTTTTGGTGGAGGAACATGCTACAATAGTAGAAACAATGTTAGAAATATTTTTTCTTCAAATAAGAGATAACTCAACACTTACAGTGATGAAACCATAAGATACCAACAATTATTATAAATAGTTATATTATTATATGTTTTATGTTACAATAATGAATGATGTCTAATTTTCATTATAAATCAAATCAACCGATCATAAACGCAATATGTCAACCACATTCATTGAAGCACGTATCCAATAACAATTTCTTCCATTAAACTACATTCAAATCGAAATATTTAAATGAGTACATATTCCTACTAATTAATAAGATATACAGTTGTCAAAAAAATATCATCCCTAAATTAAGATGGTAAATATTGTTGTCACGCTTCAAAAACTTCTCTTACTGTCACATATAGTAGACACACTCAAACATATGTCTCTTCAACTTCTTCTGCACAACCTGCAATCAATAAATAATCATTTTATCAAAATAATATTATAGTAAAATAAAATATCCAAATATATTAGTTAATCATATCATCAACTTTTTATAATTTTTAGAAAAATTTGACAGAGTCTCCTTTGTTTATACATGAAAACCAGTCTGTTTAATCAATACAAAAGTCCGCACAGCCATACAAAAAATTGTAAATAAGAATCTCGCACATCAACAATTCTTTACAATTTTTAAAAAAATTCGACAGAGTCTCTTTTGTTTATACATGAAAATCAATATGTTTAATCAACACAAAAGCCCGCACGGCCATAAAAAATTTGAAAAATCTCCCATATCAACAATTCTTTACAATTTTTTAAAAAATTCGACATAATCTCCTTTGTTTATACATGAAAACCAACCTGTTTAATCAACACAAAAGCCCGCACGGCCAGGAGAAAAAAATTAAAATAACAATCTCGCATATCAACAACAATAATAAATAAACAATCTACCAGTCACAAACCATTTCTTTGTTCATGTGTTACACGCGAATAAAATATAACCCTAAAATGTTATCTTACAAAAAATATAAGAAACAAAAGAAGAAAGATATCAGTAATCAAATAATGTTTAAACCTAAAAGTCTAAATGTTGCAAATTCTCGTTGTATACTCAAACCAGGAGTCCTTTGACTACGCGATCGGTTCGTATGAGTTACATTCCTCCCGTGCGAGGTGCTCGAGACTCCCACTAGACCGTTTTATAACTGTTTTACGTTTTCATCCCTTGATGCCATGTTTCAAGTTAGGAGTTCGGGGATTACGCGGTCGGTTCATATGAGTTACATTGGTCCCGTGCGAGGTGCTCGTGCCTGCCACGGGACAATTTTGTGGTGGTTTTAGGTTTTCACCCTTTGACGCCATGTTTTTATTCCTAAGTCTAAAGTTTGCAAATTCTCGTCGTACACTCAAACTGGGAGGCCAGAGACTATGTCGGTTCGTACAAGTTACATTGGTCCTGTGCGAGGTGCTCGTGCCTCTTACAGGACCGTTTTGTGACTATTTTACGTTTTTACACTTTTATGTCATGTTTTTAAGCCTAAGTCTAAATTTTTGCAAATTCTCATTCTACACTCAAACCGGGAGGCCGATGACTACGGGGTCGGTTCATGCGAGTTAACATTGGTCCCATACGAGGTGATCATGCCTCTTATGGGAACATTTCGTGGTTGTTTTAGATTTTCACCCTTTAACGCCATATTTTTAACCCTAAGTTTAAATTTTGTAAATTCTCGTCGTATAGTCAATCCGGTAGGTCGGGGACTACGCGGTCATTTTGTACGAGTTACATTGGTCCCATGTGAGGTGCTCATGCCTCTCATGGGACCATTTTGTGGTGGTTTTAGCTTTTCACCATTTGACTCCATGTTTTTAAGCCTAAGTCTAAATTTTATCAATTCTCATTCGTATACTCAAACCGGGAGGCCGGGGACTACGCGGTCGGTTCGTACGAGTTACATTGGTCCTGTGCGAGGTGATTATGCCTCTAACGGGATCGTTTTGTGGTTGTTTTACATTTTCATCCTTTGACGTCATGTTTTCAAGCCTAAGTCTAAATTTTACAAATTCTCGTCATATACTCAAATCGAGAGGCCGAGGACTACGCGATCGATTTGTACGAGTTACATTGGTCCCGTGTGAGGTGCTCGTGCCTCTCACGGGACCATTTTATGTTGGTTTTAGGTTTTCATCCTTTGACCCCATATTTTAAGCCTCAGTCTAAATTTTGGAAATTCTCGTGGTATACTTAAATCGGGAGGCCGGGGACTACGCGGTCGATTTGTATGAGTTACATCAAACTCGTATGAGGTGATTGTGCCTCTGACGAGACCATTTTGTGGTTGTTTTACATTTTCACCCTTTGACGTAAGGTTTTCAAGCCTAAGTCTAAATTTTACAAATTCTTGTCGTATACTCAAATCGAGATGCCGGGGACTATGCGGTCGGTTCATACAAGTTACATTGGTCTCATGCAAGGTGATTGTGCCTCTTACATGACCGTTTTGTGACTGTTTTATGTTTTTACACTTTTATGTTATGTTTTTAGGCCTAAAAGTCTTAATTTTATAAATTCTCGTCGTACACTCAAATCGGGAGGCCAAGGACTACACGGTCAGTTTGTATGTGTTACATTGGTCCCGTGCGAGGAGCTCGTTCCTCTCATGGGACCATTTTGTGGTGGTTTTAGGTTTTCATCCCTTAACGCCATGTTGTTAAGCCTAAGTCTAAATTTTACAAATTCTCATTATATACTCAAATCGAGAGGTCGGGGACTACGCGATCAATTCGTACGAGTTACAGTGGTCCCATGCGAGGTGATCGTTCCTCTTACAGGACCGTTTTGTGACTCTTTTGTGTTTTTATACTTTTATGTCATGTTTTTAAGCCTAAGTCTAAATTTTTGCAAATTCTCGTTGTATACCATAACCGGGTGCCCGATGACTACGGGGTCGGTTCGTACGAGTTACATTGGTCCCGTGCGAGGTGATCATGCCTCTAATGGGACCATTTCGTGGTTGTTTTAGTTTATCACCCTTTAATGCCATGTTTTTAACCTTGAGTCTAAATTTTACAAATTCTCTTCGTATACTCAAATCGGGAGGTCGGGGACTACGCGGTCAGTTTGTACTAGTTACATTGGTCCCGTGCGAGGTGTTTTTGCCTCTCACGGGACTGTTTGTGGCTATTTTACATTTTCACTCGTTGATGCCATGTTGTTATGCCTAAAAGTCTAAATTTTACAAATTCTCATCGTATACTCAAACCAGGAGGCCGGGGACTATGTGGTTAGTTCGTACGAGTTATATTGGTCCCGTGCGAGGTGCTCGTGCCTCTCACGGGACCATTTTGTGGTTGTTTTAGGTTTTCACTCTTTGACCCCATTTTTTTAAGCCGGAGGTTAAATTTTTTCAAATTCTCATCGTATACTTAAATCGGGAGTCCGATGACTACAGGGTCGGTTTGTACAAGTTACATTAGTCCCGTGCGAGGTAATCATGCCTCTAACGGGACCATTTTGTAGTTGTTTTATGTTTTCACCCTTTAATTCCATGTGTGACCATCCCCGGATATATCCCCTCGCGGCGAGAGAGGGTCCCTCTAGGTCTCGCGCGTCCCTCTCGGGAGCGCTTCGGTCGGCGTTGGTGAATCAGGTGAAAAATGTAGAGGGATAGAGTCGCCAGTCTATTTTTCTCAAAATAGACAAAAGAAAAGGGAGCCATCCTAAAGGACAGCATCAAAAGACATACTGATACATATGAAACCAAAATGATTCAAAAAGGGTCCAGAGGCTAAGTTAGGAAATGGGAAGTTGTTAGGCACCCATTCTGCCCTTACGGTCTCTCATGGGTTGTTGTTATTTTCCTTTATTTCCCCCTGATATGTGTGCATGTGTATACGTAGTGGAGATAGGAATCATCGACTTGTAACATGGAAGAGATAAGTCAAGTCATCCATAGGAATGTTCCTAAAAGTAATATCAGAAAATAGGATTTATGCGATTATCCTAGCATCGATCATTATAAGGGAATGATAACGCATGTCGAATAATACGCCATTAAGAACACACACACACACACATATATATATATATATATATATATATATATATATATATATATATATATATATATATATATATATATATATATATATATATATATATATATATATATATACATAGAATTTAAGAGAGTTGAGTTTAAAGAATATAGAAAAATAGAAAAAAAAGTAAAAAAAGAAGGACTTGAGTCTCAGGTTTTACCCTGAGACGCCTACGTAGCCTATAGAGGCATCAAAGTCCATGTAGTTTGTATGCAAAATGAGGGGTGGGATTTATCCTATAAGTACAATCGGGGACTTCTCTTATATATGTGTGTGTAAAAATGTGTTTTAGTTGTGAAAAAAGTGTGAGAATTCCCGTTTGGAATTTATGAGCAAATCCTCATTTTATTTTTATTTTTGGGTTTTATTTATATGAAAATAAGAGATGTGCGATAATACTAGATAAAAAGTATGTTAGTATATGTGAGATAAGAGTGTAAAAGTATTAAGTAGAAAAACAAGTTAATGAGAATTTAGGGGAATTTAAAGAGAAAGTTGAGAAAATTGGACCTTCTTGAAGATCATGAGCTTGATCTTGGATGTTGGAGAACAACCCTTTCACTTGGATGATGATGGAGAGAACTTAACTGAACAAGTTTGATGAAAAAGGTGACGAAAGGTGAAGGTTGAAAAGGGATTTGGATGTTGAAATCATGTTGACTTCGAGAGGGGTTTCTAAGCTTGCTGAGAGTGATGGATCTCTGATTTTCGTCTTTTTTGGAATGAGGTTAGGCCCTCCTTTTTATAGGCCCAGGGCATTGCCGATCGGCATATCCCCAGTCCTTCCAATCGGCAGGTGCGTTTAGGCACACTGCCGATAGGCAGGGCTTGGAACCTGCCGTTTGGAAGTGTCTTTCAGGTTCCTTCAAAAAATCAGTCGTAGACCGCAAACCATTGATCCGAATCGTGCACAGGGTGAACCATTGGAAAGGTATTTCGGAGACCTTTGAAAGTCCTTGGACTTCTCCCAGGTTGGGAGTTGACTTTGGGTCAAATATGGCTCACCTTTGGATGAGGAAACATCAGAGGCAAACGGATTGTTCGTTCGCATGGTAAGTCAGAATCACGCACGAGGCGGACCATTAGAATGGTTAGGAGATGTAATTCGACATTCCAAAGAGTGGTATGGAAATGTTTGGTGACATTTTGGAGGAAAATGGATTATTCGTCCATACCGTAAGTTAGAATCACACATGGGAAGGACCGTTGGAAAGGTGTTTCAGCGCCCTTTGAAGATTCATTCAGTCTCGGTCGAGCTGAAGAGTTGTCTTTGGTCAAACAAAGCCTAAGAGCATCCGGTTACCTCTTAATCAAATTTCGGGGGAAAATGGGTCATTCGTCCATATGGTAAGTCAGAATCGCGCACGGGACAGACCGTTGGAAAGGGGTTTCAGTGCCCTTTGAATATTCATTCAGTTTTGATCGATCTTAAGAGTTTGAATTTTGGTCCAACAGAGCCTAGGAGTGCCCGATGGCCTTTAGGTCAGTACCTGGGGTATAACTTGGGTTTACAATGATGAAGGGAGGTGGTATGAACCTTAGGAGAGTTTAGGGGGTATTAAAATGGGGTGTCTAGAGAGCCCCTCGACGGGTGAGGTTGGAACAAATGATAGCCATCGAATAGACACCATATTATCCCTTTGAAAGAGGATGACCAGAGGGTGGAGGTTGAATCTGAGGATCTAAGGATGACGATGACCAATTATGCAGGCCGAAGTCAATTCCGAGGGTTTGAAGATGAGGGTGACCGATTTTGCGAGTTGAAGCCAATTCTGAGGGCTTGAGGATGAGGGTGACTGATTACGTGGGCCCAAGACAATTCTATGGGCTTGAAGATGAGGGTGATCGATTCTGCGGGTTGAAGCCAATTATGAGGGCTTGAAGATGAGGGTGACGGATTATGCGGGTCGAAGCCAATTCTGCGGGCTTGAACGAACATATTGGTGATGGTCTTAAAAGAAGTGATGACCAAAGCAATGATGGGGGTGACCAATTCTGCAGGTCGAATCCAATTCTAAGGGCTTAGGTTGTGATGACCGATCCTGCGGGTTGAAGCTAATTTTACGGGCTTAAGGATGAGATGACCAATTCTACGGGTCGAAGCCAATTTTGTGGGCTTAAGGTGAAATGACCAATTCTGCCAGTCGAAGCCAATTCTGCGGGCTTAAGGTGAAATGGCCAATTCTGTGGGTCAAAGCCAATTCTGCGGGCTTTAGGTGAGATAACCAATTATGTGGGTCGAAGCCAATTTTACGGGCTTTAAGTGAGATGACCAATTCTGCGGGTCAAAGCCAATTTTGCGGGCTTTAAGTGAGATGACCAATTCTGCGGGTCGAAGCCAATTCTACAGGCTTAAGGTGAGATGACCAATTCTGCTGGTCGAAGCCAATTCTGCGGGCTTAAGTTGAAATGACCAATTATACGGGTCGAAGCTAATTCTGCGGGCTTATGGTGAAATGACCAATTCTACGGCCTTAAGTTTGAGATGACTAATTCTGCAAGCTTAAGGATGAGGTGACCAATTCTGTGGGTCGAAGCCAATTCTGTGGGCTTAAGGATGAGATGTCCAATTCTGTGGGTCGAAGCCAGTTCTATGGGATTAAGGTGAAATGACCAATTCTGCGGGTCGAAACCAATTCTGCAGGATTAAGGATGAGGTGACCAATTATGCGGGTCGAAGCCAATTCTGCTGGTCGAAGGCAATTATGTGGGCTTAATGATGAAATGACCAATTCTGTGGTTCAAAGCCATCCTACGGGCTTAAGGATGAGATGACCAATTCTGCGGGTCGAAGCCAATTCTGCGGGCTTAAGCTGAAATAACCAATTCTACGGGTCGAAGCCAATTCTACGGGCTTAAGTTGAGAAGTTCTTGGGGAACTCTGCCGGGAAAATTACCTCTTGATTTTTATTTGAGGTGGGGAGGAAATTGCTGGGGAAATCCTTGTGTCTTTTGGAGACTTTATATGGGGAACAATCAATCTGTTGCTGGGGAAGTGATTAGGTGGTACAGGGTTCGGACGTATTTCTTAAGGAAAATTGAGACCTTTGGGAAATAGGATATGATACTTAAGTTTTGGATATTTTGGAGGTCCTCTGGAAACGTTGTCGGGGAGAGGTTCGCTTGTCTTTTGAGAGTTCTGCTGGGGAAATAGGGGTTTTGCTTGAGGAAGTGTGAAATTTTCTTGGTGAAAATGCTCTAAATCCCTTCTGGGATTTTTAGGAAATTTCGAGGATTTTTCAGGGTTTTCTTGGAATTTCTATACAAAAATTTAAGGGAGGTGTCGGTCGGCACGGTATGGAGGGTGTCATTCGGTAGTGGCACATACTTTTGGGCTACCTAGAGAATGCAAAGGGTCAGTGTCGATCGGTAGGTGGGGGCAGTGCCGATCGTCATGACCCTTGGCATCCTATATCAAGGGAGCGAATTCCCCTCATTTTTCACAGCTTCTTAGCTTCTTTCTTTCTGCGATTTTCTTTTGTGAATCGTTCTAGCATTCCGATCTCTAAAAATTGGCCCCTTTTGTGAGTACTGTAGTACACCGGAAATGGTTGGCTGTTAATGATTGGGAAAACATGGAGTGGAGGTCCAGGGCGCCTCTTTCTTTAGGGAGATAGAACTCTTTTGACGCATTCAAGCCGGTTGCAGATGAGCGGACCTTACTGTGGGAGTCGTCGTGTTATCGCTCTTCGAGGGTGGTGAACCCTGGCGGTTATGTAAGTAAAATGACTTTTGGCATTCTTTTTTTTGTAGTTTTTCCTTTTTCTTGCATTTTGAAAAGGATTTCTTCTTTTTGTAGTCCAATGTCTCTTTGTCGAATATGCGTGCCCGCGGGATGACGGGGCTTAAGGATTTCTAGGAGCATCTTCCATCTATGGTCCGTTGGGTGGTATCCTCAGCAGGCTTTGGGAGGTTGGCATTTTTGCTAGATGAGATGCCTCGTTCGACCAGTCTTATGTGCTCTGGGGGAGAGGTGGTGGGACACTACCCACACCTTTCATTTTGGCCTTGGGTAGATGACTGTGACTCCCATAGATGTGGAGCAGCTACTGGGGTTGGATTGCGATGGGGAGGAGATAGAGCTGGATTTCTCTTTGCGGGTGAGGCCGGAGGCGATGCGCGCGGCACTTGGTGATGTGGGGAGGATAGTGTCTGGGGAGTCCATCCGTCTGTTGCTGCTGAAGGATGCTTTATTGGTCAGAGTGATCGATGTGGAGGATGGGCTGCAGGTGAGGCAGATGTCCCGGTTGTTCTTTTTGCTGGTGTTGGGTTTTTTTTGTGGCATCGAGCGAAGATATTGTCCACTTATGGGTTTTACCATATCTAAGGATGTTTTCGAACATCCCTCTCTATGATTGGGGGAGCCTGACTTTGGCGACCCTTTATTTTTCCTTGGATGCATTCAGTCGGTGCTGCCGGCAGTCTTTCACTGGAGCTATGTATCTTCTTGAGGTATTCTTTAATTTTGTGCATTTTACTTTCATGCATTTGTATTTTCATTATGCATCTCTTTTTATTTGCAAAATTTTATCTTTGGCAGACATGGTTCTATGAGGTGATCAGGTGTAATACCCAACTGATTGCTTTGAAGGACAAGACCGTTAGGGATTTTTTTTGGTTACATCGATGGCGCAAGGCCAATTGGCAGTCGAGGAGGTCTCTCTCTCTAGAGGCGGTGCGTCAGGTCTTGAATGGCCTGACCAGTGACAGGATAAGACTTCTTCTTCTTCTTCAGTCTAAGACCTTTGGGTGCTCTGATTCTATGTTTCCTTATAGTTTACTGGGGATTTTTCAGGTGACCTTTTACCCTTAGGGGATGACCGTTCAGGACACGGGGTTGACTAGAGTAAATGCACAGATGAGGCATTTGTTGGAGCATGAGATTAGCCACTCTTGGTATCTCGGGGAGAGGGTGGTCGGTCAGATTGCTGAGGGGGAGGTGGTGGTGCCACCTGTGATCCCCCTATGTCTATAAGGCGGGAGAGGCTACTACCGGAGGATGCGAGGATCGCGACGATGATTGGCAAGTCCTACCTGCTGTACACCGATACAGTTGTGCCATATGATTATATTGACTTTATGACGAGTTGGATGATGGCGCCCAGCATATATGATGCACTGCCCTTCCCTCCTACGGGTTTGAGTGGGCCAGTGGGGTCCTCCCACAAGGGTGGCGGTCCTTCGACATTCGCGATGGTGGTGACTTCGGAAGTTCCCTTTATGCAGTTGCATACCCCTTCATATAATATCCGATGGGCTGATGGGGGGATGGTTCCTATGTTGCATCATCCTCATGCGATGGACCCGGAGGAGTTGGGTTTGACATAGGAGGTTCTTCCTCCTAAGGTATATTTTTTCCGTTTTTCTCCTTTGGTTTCTTTTGATCATTTCTGCTTGGTACATATTTTGCCTTTTCTTATGGAACGTCCGGGTGTCCACCACTTGGCTGAGGGATATTAGGAACTGGATATCTTCGGTGACTGCCCACATTCAGGATGCAGTTCCTTTTCCTTTTTGCTTGGTGCCATCTGCCTCATTTGAGGAGGAGTTTGGTGCAGGTGGCGGTGGTGTGTCATCCCGTCGCAGGGGAAAGAGAGCGCATTGCAGGGGTGGAATCTCTTAGGAGAGAGAGGTGAAGATTAGATGTGACAGAGAGAGAGGGAATGTGGGTTCGAGATGAGTCCCGTTTGTTTTTTTCTTTTCTTTATTTTCCTGGATAAATGATGTAACACATAAACATATATCTAATGCAGTGAAATTTTTTTTATTATCTTCTGTAAATGATGAATGAATGCATGCACATGCGCTTTTTACTTTGTTGTTGAGACAGTAAAAAGAAATATTTTTGAGATTTTAAAAGAAATTTGTATTCAAAATGAGAATTTATATAAAGATGAAAAGGTGATTTTTAAAATTATGTTGAGAGTATAAATTAATTTTGAGTTTTTTAAATTTTGACAAAAGAGGAAAAAGGAAAATTTTCAAAAGTAGGGGGTTGTCGATTGGCAAGCACCGTGTCCTGCCTATCGACAGGTCAGTCCAATCCCATCAATTCGAAGCTTTGATTGGTACCCTCTTCAGCCTTTGGTACCTTATGGGGCAGGATTTCCTCCGATTTCTGCAGGGGTTATGATTTTCTGGCGTTTTTAAGTATAAAAGAGGGTAAGAGTGGAGTGTTTTCCTCACACCTTCACATTCTCCTTCTCTTATTCTAGGAGATGGCTATCCCTGGTAGTGCTGAGTTTGCCAACTACCTCTAGACTTTGGAGGTGATGTGCTCCTACAATGTCGACTGCGATGCTTTCCACATGCGTCGAGTTTCTTTATGGCGTAATCGACCCATAGAGTGGAACATGCTGATGGCAGCGGTAAAATTCTGGTACCCTAAAGATCATGTATTTTCCTTTGTCTTGGAAGAAGTATGTCCGACTTATGAGGAATTTTCTGGCATATTAGGGATAAATCTTGGCATTGCTGCGGTTCTGCCTGAGTTTTTCCGTTCTCCCCGGGAGTTATTGGCTGGGCTTCTTTGTATTTCTTTCTCAGTTGCCAGATCATTGGTGGCTGGAGGTATGATTTCTCTTTTGGCGGTGTTGCGGTTCGTGTATTTGTAGGAGGTTGGTGATGCTGGATATGCCGGAGCTGCCGTTCTAGGCTTGGTTTCAAAATTGTTACTGGTGACTAGGGAGGTGGTACCATCGTAATCCTCTAAATGGCCTGGATGCCTGGAAAGAAGGTCGTTCTGACTTTTTGAGGGGTAGCCCTGTGATGATGTTCATGTGGTTATCTAAAAGATTCCGCCTGGTGCTTCCTCCAGAATACCCTTTGTTCGCTGTACCCAATTTCTTTTTACGCCATTTCATCAGTGTTGGCCTGGATATTAAGAGTTTGGAGAACTGGTTCATGCAGCATGGGGCTCTAAATCTGTACTGGCCAGTACCTTGGTGGGGACAGCTGCTGCCAATTCTGGAATTGGGAGAATACCCGTATATCAGGCTGGTTGGTCTCATACAAACCTCTTTTTATTTCCTTTGGCGGCTTCTGCACCAATTTGACTGGGAGCAGATCGTGCCACCTCGGACACTAGACTTCTTTTCGGTAGAAGATTTGACAAAGCATCTATGCATGCGACTTGGCTGTTTATGGGAGAGTCAACGTCCGTCATCCCGTCCCTCTCAGTTTGATGGGAGATTTTGGCACATCCCTGGGGATTATATGAAGTGGTTGTGTAGGAGAGTAGTTAGCAAGATGTTGGAAGTGGAGAGTGGAAAAAGATGGCTTGTCTTATATGATACCATGGAGGGAGGTGTGGTAGTCTTTCTGAGGCTGGTTCGAGCCTATCAGTTCATGGAGCGTCTACTGCACTCTATTCAGGCAGGGGAAGCTTGGGGACCCCAGGTTGTAGATGATGACAATGAAGCGGGACTCTACATATACGGCACTCTAGTAGTTGTGGGTAGGACCCTTGAAGAGTTTATTTTGTAATGGGGAATAAATTTGGGAATTTATTTGGCTTTTTAGGAAGGTAGGGTGGAAGGGAGTAATCCGTTCCTTTTCTTATCTAATTGCACTGTAATTTCTTATGGTTGAAATAAACAAGTTTTTGATCATCTAGTTGTGCCTTTTGATGAATTCTATATTTTGAATTACCTATACCGATTGCTAAGGCATGCATAATCCTTTTGTTCAAATATATGTTATAATGGACTGTCATTCTCGAAGATAAGAAAATAATAGTTTTTTTTTAAAGGAAGGGGGCGTGCTCATGTAAGACGTATGAGCTGCCTACGTACCTCTGGGGGTTTTTGAATTTTTTTAATTTTTATGACAATGATTTCTGTAGAGGATCAGGCCCACGTAGTTCTGAGTGGAAGGAAATGAAGAGATTTGTTTTTCAAAATATAAGGGAGATGAGAAGAGTCGTAGCGCGCCGAGATTTGGGACTAGGGGTAAAGTTTCTTAAAACGGCCTTGGTTGACTGGACGAGCTATTTCTTCTCCGTCTAATTCGATGAGCATGGCGGCACCGTCGGACATGATTTTCTTCACAATGTATGGGTCATTCCATTTGGGGTTGAATTTCCCTCTAGGGTCCTAGATGGGCTCTACTATTTCTTTGATGGATAAATCCCCTTCTTGGACACCGCGGTCCTTGACTCTCTTGTTAAATGAATGCGCTACTCGGCAATGATACCCTTGTATGTGATATAGCACTTTTAATCTCCTTTTATCCAGGAGTGACAACTCGTCGAGGCGGCTTTGATGCCAGTCTTCCTCACTGACCTTGCTTTCAAGCATGGCGCATAATGATGGTATTTCTAGCTCCATGGGTAGGACTGCTTCCATGCCGCATACTAGAGAGTAATGGGTAGACCCAATAGAGGTTCGGATTGAGGTTCGATAGCCCAGAGGGCGTATAGGATTCGATCGGCCCAATCTCGACAACTTTCGGTCATCTTGATGATGATGGCTTTAAGGTTCTTATTGGCATCTTCGACTGCACCATTGGTTTGAGGTCCATTGGGAGAATATTTGTGTCTTTGAATCCCACACTCGTTGACCACTTCTGTGACTTCTTCCTCGAAATTCAACCCGTTATTTGACACTAGCTCGTACAGGAACCCATATCGGTAGATGATGTTTTTCTTGATGAATTTAGCCACTTTCTTGGCATTCAGGACTGCATGTCACTCGGCTTCGACCCATTTGGTGAAGTAATCAATGGCAACTAGGATTAACTCATGCCCGTTAGAGGCCTTGGGTGTAACCTTCCGTATGATGTCGATGCTCCAGGTGGAGAACGGCTAGGGAGAAGTCATGTTGTACAATTCTCACAGAGGCATGTGTTGAAGGTTGGAGAACTGTTGGCATTTGAGGCATCTTCGAACATGGGTAGTGCAATCCTGGATCATAGTGGTCTAATAGTAGCCTTGTCTAATGATCTTCTTATCAAGAATATGACCGTTCATGTGGGGCTGTCATTCCCCGCTGTGGATTCTCTACATTACCTCTTCAATGTCAGCCCCTGCGATGCAGTGTAGATGGGTTCCATTAAAGTTTCTCTTGAATAGTGCTTTGTAACAGATGATGTACTGGGCGACCAGTCTTTGGAGGGTTGCTCGATCTTTCTTGTTGGAACCCTCGGGATACCTACCCTGCTTGAGGAGGTGCCATATATCATAGTAGCAGTAATTGGCTAGCTTGAGATCTTCTGTGGTGATGAGCTCCATGTGGTAGCAGTGGGTTGGTTTATCTTTCTTTTTAACTAGGAAGGGGGCCATTATTATTCCTTCGGGTATGTCGACCATGGAGGCTAGGGTAGAAAGGGAATAGGCTAGATTATTCTTTGTTTGAGTTAGGTAATGGAAGGTGATATCTTGGAATTGGGAGGCTAGTTCTTCTAAATGGGCATGGAAGGGTTGGAGTTTCTCGTCCTTGACTTTCCATTTTCTGAGCACTTGACCAATGATGAGGGCAGAATCCCCGTAGATATCTAGGTATTGAATTCCTTTCCTGAGGGCAACTTTGAGTCCTACCGTACACACCTCGTATTCAGTCATGTTGTTGGTGCAGGGGAAATCCAATTTGATGGTGATCAAAAGTATCCCAATGTCATATCCCTTTTTATTGGCCACGGCATCAAAGAACATTTTCCATCGAAGGTCATCTTGAGCAGCATAGAATATGTTTTCATCTGGGAATTTGGAGATCCAGCCATCAGCTTCTTCCATGGGGTAGTCAACGAGGTAGTCAGAGATGGCTCTTCCTTTCATGGCTTTCTGTGTTACGTATACGATATCAAACTCAGCTAAGCGCATAAACTATCGAGCCATTCGACTGGATAAAGAAGGTTTCTCAAGCAGGTACTTGATGGGGTCCATTTGGGATACAAGTTTAATGGGGAAGGCGAGCATGTAGTGTCATAACTTTTGGGTGACCCAAACAAGCACGATGCATGCTTTTTCCAAAGCTATGTAGTTGACTTCGTACCTGACTAATTTGTGACTGGCATAATAGATGGATCTTTCTTTGTGGGAATCTTTAAGGTATTGGGCCAGCAAAGCCCCAGCTGTAGTGTCGGTTATGGTTAGGTATAGGAGCAAGGGGAGACCAGGCTGTGGTGGAATGAGTACCGAAGGTTGAGTCAGGTATTGTTTGATTCGGTCGAAGGCTTCTTGGAAAGCCTCGTTCAAAACATTGGTTGAATCCTTTTGCAGGAGTTTGGAAATTGGTTCATAAATGGAGGTGAGCTGGCTGATGAACTGGCTGGTGTATTGAAATTTCCCAAGGAAACCTGAAACTTCTTTCTCCGTTCGGGGAGGCGGCATCTCAAGTATGGATTTTATCTTAGCAGGATCTACTTCTATCCCCTTTTCACTAACCATGAATCCCAATATTTTTCCCTTTGTAACGCTGAAGACACATTTCTGTGGATTGAGTCTCATCTAATATCATCGCAATTGTTCGAAGAACTTTCGGAGAGCGGTAACATGACCTTCTCTAGTTTTGGATTTGATAATCATATCATCCACATAGACCTCAACTTCTTTATGAATCAGATCGTGCAGGATGGTCGTGGAAGCCCTCTAGTAGGTAGCCCCAGCATTCTTGATACCAAATGGCATAATAGTGTAGCAAAAGGTTCCCCATAGGGTGATGAACGCGGTCTTTTATTGAGGATATGGGTGCATTTTTATTTGGTTGTATTCGAAAAACCCATCGACGAATGAGTTAAGAGCATGATTGTCCGTGTTTTCCACGATCATATCGATATTGGGTAGCGAGTAATCATCCTTTGAAGAGGCTTTGTTAAAGTCCCGGTAGTCTACACACATTTGAACTTTACCTCCTGATTTCGGCATAGGCACTATGTTGGCTAGACATGTGGGATATTTGATGACACGAATGAAGCCCACGTTCAGCTGTTTGACCGCCTCTTCTTTGACTTTGAGTGACTATTCAGTACAGAGCTTTCTCAGCTTTTGTTTAATTGGATTATCATCCGAAAGAGTGAGTATCTCATGCTGAGCAATTTCAGGATCAATGCCGGGCATATAGTCATAAGACCATACGAAGACATCCACAGATTTCTTCAATAATTCTTTGAGTTGTACGCTCTCATGCTCTTCAAGGGTAGCCCCTATCATAATCTTGTGAAATTGGATACTAAAATCGAGGTTAATAATTAGAATCTCTTTTTTATTAACTTGAACGTGGTTATATTGTTTGTTATTAACCTTATTTAGATCAGTTAAGAATTGTTCATTTGCAAAATCATCATCATCAAAATTTTGATTAGAATTTAAACAATTAATGTAAGGCACAACAAGATACTCAAAATCGTCATTTATTTCATTGATAGGAAAAATAGCATTGAGAACCTCATCAAAGGAGGTCTCGATTACATTTGAGCACGGATAGACAACATAAGAGGAAATGGGGTACAGATTGGTGTTAGGTGGGATTCCAATAGGTAGAAGCGGTGGAGCATGCCAGTTGAGGAGAGGTGTATCAGCAACTTTAATCAAGTGGGATGGATCCAGGGATGTAGTGCTTGAATGAACCATGCAGAGTGCCAGCCCCAGTGTCTATAAGTTAAACGAGTCCTCGGAGTCACTTTCCTCAATCTCTTCAGTTTCTTTGTTGATCGGTTGTACATGGCGTTGGGAACTTTCATCCCATAGGTAGTTGTCTTACAAAAAGATCTCCATTTCGGGTTTCATCTTTTGTTTGTATGGTCATACCATGGTTTCGAAAAGTCATAAAAGGCGAAGTCCTCACCCTCTTTCATGAATCATCCATTCAAGGAGTCACCTGAGATGGTTTGGGGGCAGTCTAATCTTCTATTTGGTCGAGACTGGTGGATCATTCTGAGCTCTTGTTATGATGGTTGATACCCTAAACAACAAGGAGGGAAAGATTTCTTTAGTTCAATGGGATCAAGTAGCCCTTGTTGTCTTTGTCCTAGACCTAGCCCGGGCATAGAGTGCATGTTTCTGATCATCTGAATCACATTGACATTGCCATGAGGTTCATATTATGGACAA
The DNA here is from genome assembly GCA_949130495.1 of Sambucus nigra. Lineage (NCBI taxonomy): Eukaryota > Viridiplantae > Streptophyta > Magnoliopsida > Dipsacales > Adoxaceae > Sambucus > Sambucus nigra. Next base: position 313,088,260 of record OX422215.1, on the reverse strand, counting down.
ACTCTTTCTTTGAAATCGTCCCCTGCCGGGAGTAAGAGTGGCTCAACTCAAAATCTTGATAGGATCATATCATTCTACCTGTGTTGTATCTCAAGGATTAGATTACTAGTACTTGCAACAATTCATGCTCTGATAAGGAGTGACAGTGCCTGATCAGCGAGGCTAACAGTGTGTAAGAGGAAATATGGGCAGGTTTGGAGAGGTTTGGGAGAGTGTATGGGTGTGATTTGAGTTAAAGGATCAAATACTTAGCTTATTTTAAGGAAGATAGCATTGGTATGATTTGGGAGTGGGTTGTCAGTAGTGCTTGGCTTAGGATTGGCTGGTGGGGAAATGGTACCCTGGTCAATTAGACCATGGATTATGTTTCAGAGGTGATAACATTGGTCGGTGGTATGACCAGCGGTTTGGTGAAAGGTGCAATGGGCATCTGCCTTGAAGTTTCTCGAAAGTGGATTGGGCAATTGACGGGGATCCAAGGGCTTGATGACGTTTCATCTTGACAAGGCTTAATAGACTTTGGAGAGGGGAGCATGGAGCTCGATGCATATTTTTTGGACTAGGACAGGGAGGCTTTCTAGTGCCCATGAAGTAGTTGGTTGAGAGATATTGTTGATGGTTCAGACTGCAGCATTGGCAGGTTTGTCATATTTTCTGGGGGTGAACTATCCGGACATTTTTGTTGGTTCAACCTCTGTTTTAGCAAGACCTTCCTCGATTTCTACTCCTACTTCTCTGAGAGCTTGAAAGTGTGGGTAGTATTGTCCTTCCATGGTTGCTCGGACATGGGGCAAGAAGTTCTTCTTCACTATGCTGACTTATTATTCCTCGGAAGTCCGATTGGTCATGGCAGCTGCTTTTTCCCTCCATCAAGCTATGAAGTTACTGATTGATTCCCCAAAGTTCTATTTGACCGGCTCTAAATCAAGGCGGGTGACCTCAAGCTCTTCGTTATATTTGTACAGCAATATGAATTCACGAGCTACATCCTCCCAGCTACGGATTATGTACTCCTCGAGAGATAAAAACCATCGGAGGGCGCTATCCTTCAAAGTTTGCTAAAATAATTGGTCCATCACTTCTTTTGAAGCCCCTTGGAGAGTCATAGAATGGTGATAACTACGAAGATGAACAATCGGTGGTCCACTTCCTCCGAATTTCTCGATATTTAGCATCTTGAACTTCTCGGGTAACCTTGCCTTAGGATAAGGGGACATATGGGTGTAGTCCATGTAATTTCCATAGATTTTGACTTGGTCCAACTTCTTAGTTAGCATATTTAGATTTTCCTTGACCTTATTCTACTCTTCCTCTTCCGAATCAACGATAATAGGCAAGTTAACCCCAGGCTGGGCAAGGTTTGGCATGGGAAGTTGGGAAGGTGGCAGCCCATTAATAGGAGGGGCACGTAGAGCTTACTGATATTCTTCGAGAACCCAGATAGGATCGGGTGGACCCATAGCGTGAGGGAATAGGTCCTCAGGCTCTTGAGGAAAAGGAACCTGGTTTCGTTGCATCTCCCGGACCTCAGTCTGAAGGTTGTCAATCTTGGACATGAGCTGAGCTAAAAGTGCCGTCAGATCTGGTTGCGCAACTGGTGCCTGATCTGTGTTCTCCATGGAAAGCAGATGGATACCGGATTCGGAAGAGGTGGTAGGGGAACGAACGAAACTCTAGGGTGATTTTATTGAAGACCGAAGTCAATAAGGAGCCAGGCTAAGGGTGTGCGATCGACCTGAGAGGGCGTAAAATTGGATTTATTTTTGACAAAAAAAGGATGAAAATATTTTTGATATTTTTTCTTTTTGATATTGAAAGACAAAATATTTTTGGATTTTTGGTAAAGAAAGGATAAATGTTTTTGGATTTTTGATAAAGAAAGGATAAGTGTTTTTGGAAGACGGATCTCAGCATTATTATTATTATTATTATTATTATTATGTTCTCACTTGTATTAAATTCTCCTAAATGAAAAATGAAATGCCGAACAGGACCCGAGCCTAGAAAAGTTGGGTTTGTAACATATGCAAAGCTATGGCTGGACGGCAGGGTTCCATTTTAAAAATGCGTGAAAATTTGGGTGGCATGCCGACCCAGAATTTCGGTAGAGTTTTGGATTGAAACCGACAATCTAATATGTGTGTCATAGGCTTGACACCTATATGCGGGTATGCAACTTATTTGGGTGAATTGGAATGAGTTCGCCCCTTTGGCGTGGCTTCCACAATATACGTCTTGCTTTTGAGAGCAATCGGTACATGTGGACAAGCCATTTGATATGCCTGAGTGTACATGAATTGCCTCACTATATACCTCGTGGGGACGGTATGTGTGAGAGCGAATTTGATATACTCAGCGTACGTGAACAAATTCCCTGCGATATACCTCCCGTCATGACTTGAGTCAAGCGATATGATGCGGGGGAACCGTTCGATATACGTCGAAGTTACTTGGCCATTGGAAGGTGAGAGTCATATTGCTTAGGCTAACCGCGCCCTGCTGGACCAGCGCCCTTCAGGAAGTGACCCTCCAGTTACTGGACAAAATTTAGTCCATCACAATGCTCTTTGGTGATATCGTGTGAATCATGCATGATTATCTTATTAGTATCTTATGATGAGAGTATCTTTCTTGATCATGCGCAACAGAGAGCAAAGTATAAGTACCAATGGTATACCAAATATGGGTGATGCATGCAACATGAGGATATATGTGGTCCTAGGTGCACGTGGTGTTAAGTGTACATGGATAATTTTCTACAAGCGTGTGAATATAAGCATAAGCATGAGGTACACATGAATAGTAAAGGGAAAAATAGGGGGATATATAAAAAATTAAAATACCCATGTAAATAGAGTCTAGCCCTCAAAAATAAAATCCCTAGCAGAGTCTCCACTGTATCCATCCACGGATATATCCCCTCGCGGCGGGAGAGGATCCTTCTAGGTTTCGTACGTCCCTCTCTGGAGCGCTTCGGTCGGCGTCGGTGAATGAGGTGAAAAATATAGAGAGATAGAGTCGTCGGTCTATTTTAATCAAAATAGACAAAAGAAAAGGGAGCCATCCCGAAGGACAACATCCAAAGACATACTGATACATATGAAACCAAAATGATTCGAAAAGGGTCCGGAGGCTAAATAACGAAATGGGAAGGTGTTAGGCACCCATTTCGCCCTTACGGTCTCTCATGGGTTGTTAATATTTTCCTTTATTTCCCCATGGTATGTGTGCATGTGTATATGTAGTGGAGATATGAATCATCGACTTGTATCTTGGAAGAGATAAAGAGAGTCATACATAGGAATGTTCCTAAAAGTAATATCAGAAAATAGGATTTCTACGATTATCCTAGCGTCGATCATTATAAGGAAATGATAACGCATGTGGAATAATACGCCATTAAGAACATATATATATACACATAGAATTTAAGAGATTTAAGTTTAAAGAATATAGAAAAATAGGAAAAAAGTAAAAAAATGACTCGAGTCTCGGGTTATACCCCGAGACGCCTGCATAGCCTATAGAGGCATCAAAGTCCCTGTAGTTCGTATGCAAAATGAGGGTTGTGGGGTTTATCCAATAAATCCAATTGGGGACTTCTCTTATATGTGTGTGTGTTTGTGTAAAAAAGTGTTTTAATTGTGAGAAAAGTGTGGGAATTCCCATTTGGAATTTATCAGCAAATCCCCTTTTTCATGTTTTTTTTTTAGATTTTATTTATATGAAAATAAGAGATGTGTGATAATACTAGATAAAATGTATATTAGGATATGTGAGATAAGAGGATAAAAGTATTAAGTAACAAAACAAGTTAATGAGAGTTTAGGGGAATTTAAATAGAGAGTTGAGAAAATTGGACCTTCTTGAAGATCTTAAGCTTGATCTTGGATGTTGGAGAGCAGCCCTTTTACTTGGATAATGATGGAGAGTACTTAATTCACCAATTTTGATGAAAAAAGTGATGAAAGGTGAAGGTTGAAAAGGGATTTGGATGTAGAAATCACGCTGACTTCGAGAGGGGTTTTCTGAGCTTGCTGAGAGTCATGGATCTCTGATTTTCCTCTTCTTTGGAATGAGGTTAGAACCTCCTTTTTATAGGCCCAAGGCATTACCGATTGGCATCGCCCTAGTCCTTTCAATCGACAGGTGTGGTTAGCCACACTACCGATAGGCAGGGCTTCGAACCTGCCATTTGGCAGTGTCTTTCGGGTTCCTTCGAAAAAATTGGTCGTAGAGCGCGAAACATTGATCTCAATTGTGCATGGGGTGAACCTTTGGAAAGGTATTTCAGAGGCATTCAAAAGTCCTTTGGACTGCTCCCGAGTTCGGGAGTTGACTTTGGGTCAAATTTGGCTCGAAAGCGCTAGTCGATCCTTTGGACGAGGAAACATCGGACGCAAAGGGATCATCCGTCCACGTGGTAAGTCAGAATGGGGAAAACCGTTAGAAAGGTTAGGAGATGTACTTTGACATTCCAAAGAGTTTAACCTAGTTCAGAGAGTTGACTTTCGTCAATCGGGGCCTAGAAGCGTTCGGTGACCTTTCGAAGTAAAACTGATCATTCGTCCGTACCGTAAATCAGAATCACGCATGGGGCGGACTATTGAAAAGGGGTTTCAGTGACCATTGAAGATTCATTCAGTCCCGGCTGAGCTGAAGAGTTGTCTTTGGTCAAACAAAGCCTGGGAACGTCTGGTGACCTCTTGATCAAGTTTTAGGGGAAATGGGTCTTTTGTCCATATGGTAAGTCAAAATTGCGCACGGGACGGACCGTTGGAAAGGAATTTCAGTGCCATTCGAATATTCATTCTGTCTCGGTCGGGCTGAAGAGTTTGACTTTTGGCCAAATGGAGCCTGGGAGTGCCAGATGGCCTTTAGGTCAATACCCGGGGTATAACTTGGGTTTGCAATCATGAAGGGATGTGCTAGGGTCCTTAGGAGAGGTGAGGGAGTATTAGAAGGGGGTGTTTACACCATGTTTGAACCCTAATCTAAATTTTGCAAATTCTCGTCGTATACTCAAACCGGGTGGTCGGGGACTACGCATTCAGTTCGTACGAGTTACATTGGTCCCGTACGAGGTTCTCTTGCCTCTCACATGACCATTTTATGGTTGTTTTACGTTTTCACCCATTGACACCATGTTTTTAAGACCAAGTCTAAATTTTTGCAAATTCTTGTCGTATACTCAAACCGAGAGTCCCGTGACTACGCAATCAGTTTATACGAGTTACTTTGGTCCCGTGTGAGGTTCCCTCACCTCTTACGAGACCATTTTGTGGCTGTTTTACATTTTCACCCTTGACGCCATGATTTTTTGGCTAAGTCTATTTTTTGCAAATTCTAGTTGTACACTCAAACCAGGAGATCGGTGACTGTGCGATCGGTTCGTATCAGTTATTTTGGTCCCGTGTCTAGCTGCGCGTTCCTTTTACGGGACCGTTTGGTGGTTGTTTTATGTTTTCACCCCTTGATGTCATGTTTTAAGCCCAAGCTTAATTTTTTGCAAATTCTCTTCGTATACTTCAATCGGGAGGCTGGTGAGTACGCGGTCAGTTCGTACGAGTTACATTTGTCCCGTGCGAGGTGCCCATGCCTCTTACAGGATCGTTATGTGGTTGATTTACGTTTTTCACTTTGACAAACATGTTTTTAAGCATAAGTCTAATCGATTGTGAATTCTCATCGTATACTCAAACGGAGAGTCCGGTGACTACGTTGTCGGTTCTTACGAGTTACATTGGTCCCGTGCGAGGTGCTCGTGCCTCTTACAGGACCGTTTTGCTGCTATTTTACTTTTTCACCCTTTTATGGCATGTTTTTAAGCCTAAGTCTAATTTTTTACAAATTCTCCTTGTATACTCAAACCGGAAATCCCGTGACTACGCATTCAGTTCGTACAAGTTATATTGGCCCCGTACGAGGTGCTCGTGCCTCTTACGGGACCGTTTTGTGGTTATTTTACATTTTCACCATTATATGGGTTGTTTTATAGCTAAGTCTAACTATTTGCAAATTCTCGTCGTATTCTTGCTGTTAACATCATTAAAGACTGTTTTGGGGTTGTTCTAGGAAAACTCCCATTATAAGAATGAACACCTAAGAAAATTATCATCGACACAGGCTTACCATAGTTGATTAGAGATATAAGAAAATGCTACACATGCTATACATAGTGCCATGGAGTGTCGTGTCCACAAACCTATTGATCATTTCCATAATGGTTCATTCCATAATATCAAGATAACAAATCTGGTGTAGTAAGTGGATGCGTAGCAAATAATGGAAGAAACAATTGTTATTCAAAGGAAAAGTTGGTTTCAAAATCACCACGCATAACTTACTTTACTACGAACACTAAAATTTAGAATAAATGGATACAAACATTGTAATAGAAACTAAGAAATTTCATCGTGATATCCAAAAGCAGAGGGTTGCAGGCATTTAATTGATTAGTTTATGTCCATTACCTGTTCTTTCGTACCTTTACTCCAATTAGGTTCTACTTGCAAATTAGCACATCTCAAACATATTGGGCATAGTATACAAAAAAAACATTCAAAAAATATATTTGAGGCATTAGGGGGCACAAAAGAATTAAAATTACAGGGTTTAGAAATAAATAGGAGACAAACCCAAAATAATTCAAAAAATTGAATCAATGCAGATTTAACCTTAAAATAAAGTTCATCATAGGTCTATCAATTACCTGAATATTTTATTACACCCAACGCCAATCAGAACCTTCCCTATGCCAGCAGTGATGCAATTTAAGATTATGTTTCATAGTAGTTCACCCCCAACATCAGTGTATCCTATGATAGTGAAAAAATAATGAATTTTATGCAAACAATTTTGTTCAATTAAAAAATGATAGAACCAAAAAATAAATTCAAAACCAAAGGAAGAAAACCAGAGCTTGTTCAAAAGGGGCACACACACACACCTAACTTCTTGATATAGTGCTATAAAGTGTGAACTTGAAACAACATTAAAAAAAATTGTATTATCTAAAACATCTAAACCATTCAGTAGATGCCAATAAATTAAATTCCTTCCACGTCACTAACACATATATAGAACTGAATCTAGATTCAGGATTACTATTCTCTTCTACAAAGAAAAAACACAAATTTTGAGGTTAAACTAATTTTTATATCATGATACTTCATTTTAACCCGAAACCCCTTATATAGCACCGTGCGTTCAAAAAAATGGGGAGAAAGAGACGAGTATACATGATTTGCTAAACCATATAAATACAAATATGTAATAACCCTCGCTTATGAGACCGTATTTTATAGTAATTACTTAGAATAGTAATTAGAGACCAGTGTTGGGTTATGAGTTGAATGTTAATTCAATGCAGAAAGTTGATATTTATTATGAGTTTGCATACATATCATATCTATGGGTAAATATTGCTATGTCATGCTTATTAATATCATCTGAATTTAAAATGATATTTGGCTTAATAATGAGACCTGAACCTAAAATGGAATTTTAAAATGTCCAGATGATAATTTGGAGATTGCAGTTGATTCCGGAATGTGTGAAATAGTCAAATAATGTGCCATATTGTATTTTGTAGTTTTGGGCATTTTTGGCTGGTTGTACCTTAATTATGCTATTGCGTATTATTTTATCGCACTACTAGTTAATTACGTGGGATTTTGTCTTAGGTCACGACTTAAACCTTCTAAGTCTTCCATTTTCCCTAATTTCCTTCCAAAAACCAAAGAGAGAAAGAGAAGAGTAGAGAGAGAGACTTGGAGATTGAGAGGATTTGCTACTACACCAAGAAATCTGCAAAGTTGCTGAATCAAGGCAAGTTTTTACTTGCTATTTGTGTATTGATATAGATGATTTGCTATGATAATGATGTATTGATTTTGGTTTAGCAACTTAGGGTTTTTCTCATGTATTTTTGGGTTTTGATTCATTCAAAGATGATTAGGGTGATTCATGAGGTGTAAGATGGTTAATAGCATCATTGATGTTATCTTGATGTTGGTATATAAGTTTGGCTTGAAGAAATTTGAGTTGGGGTAGAAAATGGAGTCCAAGACTCCATAGCCAATTCTTGGCAAAATCGCAGGCCCGAATCGATTCGGCCCCCTGGGCGAATCGATTTGGTTAGGTCCAGTGCCCAGGTCTTGTGAACCGAATCGATTCGGAATTTATCCGAATCGATTCGGCAGTTATACAGAAACCCAAACCTTCTGACCGAATCGATTCGGTTTCCATACGAATCGATTCGGCTACTTTTCAGAAACTCAAATTTTCTGGCCGAATCGATTCGGCCAAGGGGGCGAATCGATTCGGTAGCCCTGCACTTTTCCAAAAATTTTCTTTTAAATTTTAACCCTTTTTCTTTAGGATTAGTAATTAGGGACCTTCTTAAATGAAGTAAACATAGGGTTTAGAGTATTAGTTGAGTTGGGTCGACATCCTAGACTCGAAAGGGTTCATCTAGGGTTCGTTTAAGAGGGAATTTAAAGTGATGTTTAGGCATTACTTTCGTCTTTTAGTTTTATAAGGGTCTAGAATATATTAAGGTCAAATTGGAGACCTTAGAATTCAACTCGAGTTAGATTTGACTTGAGGGTTTATATTAAAGCCTAAAGGAAGCTTTGGAAATAACTTTGGAGTCTGAATTTCTTATCGAGGATGTTATGTCGGTACGTAATGCGTATAGTCCCGATTTAAGCTGATACAATTATTAAAATGGGAAATTGATAAGGTAAATGATAATTTACTAAATCATGTAATGGGAATAAATGAAATGGATGCTACACACCTCTCTAAATACCATCTTAGGGGAAGTCCGTGCGAGAGGTGAAGCCCCCTGGCTAATGAATGCAGGGTGGATATAGTCCTAGGCCATATGAGCGCTTGTTTTATTTCTTTCTGCGATGGGTAGGAGATTCTGGGTGTGGTCTTGACTACCCCGCAGGCATATGGCCGCTTCCCGACGATTTCGATAGGATCCCATGTTGTTTTATGTTAGGCCCTGGAAGATGATGGTTATTTAGGGACGCGCACAGTAGGAAAACCCGGACGGGCGGTCTTAGAATCGTTATATTTATATTTATGACTATTCTAATTATCGAGTTGGACTCGGGGGATATGAATGCCATAAAGAGCAAATTTATGCCACAAAGAGCATGCTATTGAGATTAGTGCCATATAGAGCACATGATGATAATTATATTCCTGATAAGGAATGGAAAAGAAGATTGAAATTGAAATATGATGAATGATGATAAAGGCTCACAAGTACTTTTAAATTCTGTTTTAATATGAATCTCACTCTATATAGTCCTTTATCAGTTTTAGTTCCTTATATGATGTTACCATGCTAGACTATCATCCTTGATTATTGTGCATCATTGTCATACCTGTCATTTATCTATTGTTCACATATACCCGGCCCTAACCGGTTTTCATTTCTTGTTGTGTATATATATATATATATATATATATATATATATATATATATAATCCGTCCAGGTGTTCCGCCGCACGGTCGCCAGTAATGACCCTTCCTTCCATATGTTTTGAGGAGCCGTGACATCGTGCGGGTTTCACGGGGTTTTTGTGTAGACGCCTCCATTTATGTTTTCTAGTTATGATCAGTTTATTCGGGCATGTTGCCCAAACCATTGTAATTGTATAATGGATCTATTATGTAACACTTGGTACTACTTGCATGTTGTATGGTTATATTGACCGACATTTCACTCGGTCCTTTTGTATTTTTTTTGGGTTTCTTATGTACGCTTGTGGGGGTTTCCACCCTCTATTTCTATTATGGGTTGCTGAAAATGTTTTCTTTTTATTTCAAAACCAAAGTTTTTGATAACCCGTTTTCGGGAATATAGTGTGGTCATTCCTTATGCTTTGCATATTGTAGTGATGCTGAGAATGATATTTATCAATGATTTCCTATTTTATCGGGGTATAGGGCTGGCCACCCTTTATTCCGGATAGCGGGTTGTCACAGATGGTATCAGAGCATCGGGTTCTAGAGTCTTTAGGATCTATGCGGACTTGTCACATTCTACCGTAGCGTTCTTTGATATAGAACTTAATGTTAGGATTGTTTTGCTGCCTATATATGCGATCTTCTGCTAAATAGATTGTCTTATATTATGTTTTAACTCTATCTCGTCTTTATCTCAGATGCCGCCGAAGAGAGGACGTCCCGCTAGACGTAATAGGGTTGTGGAGGATGAGTTTGGTCCTCCACCGCAGCAGGGGAGTATCAGTGCCGCTGAAGTGGCAACTATTGTGGCCCAAGCTGTCAACGCCGCGATGACTGCAGTGGCCCAACAAATGCCACAAGTTCAAGCAAGGGGACAAGAAGCACTAGTTCCTACGGGACCTTCTCAGTGGGAAAGGGTGAGGGAGTCTTTCCTTAAGGGACATCCCCCTGAATTCGAGGGAGGTTCGGATGTTATCAAGGCGAACCAGTGGAAAAGAGATATGCAGCGCCATCTTAGGATGGTGGAATGTAGTGAGGGGAAAAAGCAAATTCTCGTTACTTTCAAGCTTGTTGGACCGGCCTTGCACTGGTGGGAGTCAATGACGACACCCGAACAAAGGGATACTATGTCCATTACAAATTTCTGGGCATTGTTCGATGGAAAGTATTTCCCTCCCGCAGTTCAGAGGGAAATGCAGAGAAAGCTTCAGGATTTAGTACAAGGGGAGAGATCGGTTGCCGAGTACGAGGAGGAGTTTACCCGATTAGCAAGCTTTATACCGGATGAAGTAACTCCAGAAGCGAAGAGGATCTCCAAGTTTGTGGGAGGTTTGCACTGGCGAATAAAACAACATTTGCTTGGAAATCCATCTCTGGTGACCTTTGGGGATGTGATGAATGCTGCTTTACTTCACTGTCAAGAGCATAGATTGTTTGTGCAAAACAAGAAGAAGGTTGTAACTGCGGGGCAAACAGTGAGACAGGGAGGAGTTGGGAGCGGAGGGGGAACATCTTCTTCGTCCCAATCCTCGGGGAACAAGCAGGTTGAGAGGGATCCTCAGCAGGGGGATTCGTCAAAGCGTCAACGTTTTGGTGGGTTTAATGCTAGTGGCAACAACAATAATAACAGGCAGGGTCAAGGTGGTCAACAACCACAGGGAGGCCGAGGTGGAAATGGAGGTAGGGGCCAACAGGGCCGAGATGCGGGGCAATTCCGAAATAACCAAGGTAGGAATCAGGATAATGCGGCGAATAAATGTTTCCAGTGTGGGGAGCTGGGCCACTATAAAAGGGCGTGTCCTCAGTTGGTTGGAGGGCATCTTCCTAGGGCCCCACAGCAGCTGTATGTACAGTTTCCGCCCCAAGCGCCTAATCCGGTTGCTCCTCCTCAACAGGGGAAATTGCAGTACGGAAGGGTTTACCATATTCAGGAGGCTCTGCTTCCTCCATCTCCTCCTGCACCACCAGCGATCGAGGGTAAGTTTCTCATGTATGGGCATATGGGTCGAATCCTATTTGATACGGGTGCTACACACTCCTTTATTTCTAGAAGTTTTGCCCAGACTACAGGTTTGATAAAATCTGCTGAAAGTACCTTCACTAGCGTTGAATCCTCTATGGGCGATGGTTCATTGATTTTCTTCGTATGTAAAAACGTAGAAATTAATCTTGGTGACTTGTGTTTTGAGGCCGATTTACTCGTCCTTGATATGGTCGGGTACGATGTAATTTTGGGTATGGATTGGCTAGTGAAGTACCGTGCTATAGTGAATTGTTACGGGAAGAGTATAGTTTTTGCAGTTCCGGGACAAGAGATGTTCCTGGTAGTTATGCCTTGTATGGAAGGGAGCACAAGTGCTTATCTATATTGTATTGCGGAAGATGCATCTAGAGATGTCGTGGTTCCCCTAAATTCTCTTCCAATCGTTAGGGACTTTGAAGATATTTTTCGAGAGATATCGGGATTACCTCCAAGTCGGGAAATAGAGTTTGTGATTGATTTAATGCCGGGAACTCGACCGATCGCCAAAGCTCCTTATCGAATGGCTCCTGTGGAGATGAGGGAGCTGAGAGATCAGATTCAGAAGCTACTGGAGCAGGGCTTCATTAGGCGTAGTACCTCACCGTGGGGCGCTCCGGTATTGTTTGTGAAGAAGAGGGACGGTTCTCTCCGGTTGTGCGTGGACTATAGAGAGTTGAATAAAGTCACCATCCGGAATAAATACCCTTTACCTCGGATCGACGACTTGTTTGATCAACTTAGGGGAGCTTCCTACTTCTCCAAGATCGACCTGAGGACGGGGTACCACCAATTAAGGATACGAGAGCAAGTTGTATCCAAGACGGCCTTTTTGACCAGTTACGGGTCTTATGAATTCTTGGTTATGCCCTTTGGGCTAACCAATGCCCCTGCAGTGTTTATGGACCTTATGAATAGGGTGTTTCAGGATTTCCTTGACCATTTTGTCATTGTATTTATCGATGACATCCTAGTCTATTCTCAGACAGAGTCGGATCACACTGCTCACTTGCGGTTGGTCCTGCAGAGATTGAGTGATCATCAATTGTATGCAAAGTTTGAGAAGTGTGGCTTCTGGTTGAAGGAAGTTCAATTTCTGGGGCATGTGGTGTCATCCCAAGGTGTGTCTGTGGATCTGGGTAAGGTGATCGCGGTAAAGGAATGGGGTCATCCCACGAGGCCCACTGAAGTTCGTAGTTTTCTGGGCTTGGCAGGTTATTACCGTCGATTCATTAAGGGCTTTTCCAAGGTGGCTAGCCCATTGACGAATTTAACCCGGAAAGGAGTAAGATTTGTATGGGACAGTACATGTCAAGCGGCTTTTGATGAGCTCAAGGATAGATTAACTTCGGCTCCAGTCCTGGCACTGCCAAAGCCGGGATTGGAATATCTCGTCTTCACTGATGCATCTCTTCTGGGGTTAAGAGGTGTTCTTCAACAAGAGAGACAACCAATTGCGTACGCTTCTCGTAAGTTGAAGCCTCATGAGAGGAACTATCCGGTACATGACTTAGAATTTGCCGCCGTTGTATTTGCCTTGAAGATATGGAGGCATTATCTCTTAGGGGAAAAGTTTAGTCTGTTCACAGACCACAAATCACTACAATACTTATTCTATGCGCCAGCGTCGTTGGTTGGAGTTTGTGAAAGACTACCAATTTGATATTCATTATCACCCCGGAAAGGCGAATGTGGTAGCAGATGCCTTGAGTAGAAAGCCTGATGGAGATTTAGCTGAGGTGTGGAAAGCTAAGTGGAAGGAACTCAGCCTGGAGGATGCAGGGGTGAGAGCATTCCTTTCCGTGATGACGGTTACTCCCACGATTATAGCAAAGATTGTGGAAGCTCAGAAAAGAGATAAAGTTTGTCAAGACCATACACGCCAGCTGCTGTCTGAGGGAGCGGAGTCGTACTCAATTGGTTCTGAGGGTGGACTACGCTTCCATGGAAGACTTGTGGTTCCCGACGATGGGGATTTGAGACGTACAGTGATGGCAGAATCCCACGGGTCCAAGTTCACGGTGCATCCAGGCGGGGACAAGATGTACTAAGATATGCGTCGTTTGTATTGGTGGGCGGGTATGAAGAGGGATATCTCAGAGTTTGTGTCTCAATGCACTACTTGTCAGTTGGTTAAGATTGACCACCAGCGACCGACAGGTTTGTTACAACCGCTCGAGATTCCCGTATGGAAATCGGAGAGCATTTCGATGGACTTTGTTACGGGCTTGCCTAGATCGCAAAAGGGTCACGACTCAATTTGGGTGATTGTCGACCGTTTGACCAAGTCGGCACACTTCTTGCCCGTGCGCACCGATTATGATACCGCTCGTTATGCCCAGTTGTTCATTGAGGAGATCGTCAGACTCCACGGGGTACCTTTGAATATTGTCTCCGACCGAGATAAAATATTTGTGTCCCACTTTTGGCAGAGTTTCCAGGGAGCTATGGGGACTGAATTGAGGTTAATCTCTTCCTATCATCCTCAAACAGACGGTCAGACCGAAAGGGTAAACCAGATGTTGGAGGATATGCTTCGTATGTGCATACTCGATTTTAAGGGCAGTTGGGAACAATACCTTCCATTGGTTGAGTTTGCTTATAATAACTCTTACCAATTTACTATCGGAATGGCACCCTATGAAGCTCTGTATGGCAGGCCTTGTAGGTCGCCCGCTTGTTGGTTGGAAGTGGGTGATAACAAGTTCCTTGGACCTGAAATGATCCAAGATACTTCTTCGAAGATCGAGCTTATTCGAAATCGCATACGGATAGCCCAAGATCGTCAAAAGAGCTATGCCGATGCGGGTAGGAGACATATGGAGTTGGAGGTTGGAGACCAAGTGTTGGTGCGAGTGTCCCCGATGAAGGGCATTAAATGTTTTGGGAAGAAAGGAAAGCTTGCACCCCGCTTTGTTGGACCTTTCCCGGTGATTGCAAAGGTTGGCCCCGTGGCATACCAACTTGCCTTACCAGAACCCTTACAACAAATTCATGATGTATTTCACGTCTCCTCTTTGAAGAAGTACAGAAGGTGTGAAGGTGCCCTTTGGCACATTCCTTTCGAAGATATCGATTTGCAGCCCGATGTTTCTTATGAAGAACAACCGGTTGCTATCCTTGAGTTTGGGGAGCGAAAGTTAAGATATCGGGTGGTGCCCCTAGTGAGAGTTCACTGGAGTCATCACCATGCGAACGAATCAACTTGGGAACGTGAGGACGAGATGCGGGAGAAATATCCACATCTTTTCTTATAAGGTACGCATGAATTTTGGGGGCAAAATTCCCTCATAAGGGGGGGAGTATGTAATAACCCTCGCTTATGAGACCGTATTTTATAGTAATTACTTAGTATAGTAATTAGAGACCAGTGTTGGGTTATGATTTGAATGTTAATTCAATGTAGAAAGTTGATATTTATTATGAGTTTGCATACATATCATATCTATGGGTAAATATTGATATGGCATGCTTATTAATATTATCTGAATTTAAAATGATATTTGGCTTAATAATGAGACCGGAACCTAAAATGGAATTTTAAAATGTCCAGATGATAATTTGGAGATTGCAGTTGATTCCGGAATGTGTGAAATAGTCAAATAATGTGCCATATTGTATTTTGTAGTTTTGGGCATTTTTGGCTGGTTGTACCTTAATTATGCTATTGCGTATTATTTTATCGCACTACTAGTTAATTAAGTGTGATTTTGTCTTAGGTCACGACTTAAACCTTCTAAGTCTTCCATTTTCCCTAATTTCCTTCCAAAAACCAAAGAGAGAAAGAGAAGAGTAGAGAGAGAGACTTGGAGATTGAGAGGATTTGCTACTACACCAAGAAATCTGCAAAGTTGCTGAATCAAGGCAAGTTTTTACTTGCTATTTGTGTCTTGAGATAGATGATTTTCTATGATAATGATGTATTGATTTTGGTTTAGCAACTTAGGGTTTTTCTCATGTATTTTTGGGTTTTGATTCATTCAAAGATGATTAGGGTGATTCATGAGGTGTAAGATGGTTAATAGCATCATTGATGTTATCTTGATGTTGGTATATAAGTTTGGCTTGAAGAAATTTGAGTTGGGGTAGAAAATGGAGTCCAAGACTCCATAGCCAATTCTTGGCAAAATCGCAGGCCCGAATCGATTCGGCCCCCTGGGTGAATCGATTCGGTTAGGTCCAGTGCCCAGGTCTTGTGAACCGAATCGATTCGGAATTTATCCGAATCGATTCGGCAGTTATGCAGAAACCCAAACCTTCTGACCGAATCGATTCGGTTTCCATACGAATCGATTCGGCTACTTTTCAGAAACTCAAATTTTCTGGCCGAATCGATTCGGCCAAGGGGGCGAATCGATTCGGTAGCCCTGCACTTTTCCAAAAATTTTCTTTTAAATTTTAACCCTTTTTCTTTAGGATTAGTAATTAGGGATCTTCTTAAATGAAGTAAACATAGGGTTTAGAGTATTAGTTGAGTTGGGTCGACATCCTAGACTCGAAAGGGTTCATCTAGGGTTCGTTTAAGAGGGAATTTAAAGTGATGTTTAGGCATTACTTTCGTCTTGTAGTTTTATAAGGGTCTAGAATATATTAAGGTCAAATTGGAGACCTTAGAATTCAACTCGAGTTAGATTTGACTTGAGGGTTTATATTAAAGCCTAAAGGAAGCTGTGGAAATAACTTTGGAGTCTGAATTTCTTATCGAGGATGTTATGTCGGTACGTAATGCGTATAGTCCCGATTTAAGCTGATACAATTATTAAAATGGGAAATTGATAAGGTAAATGACAATTTACTAAATCATGTAATGGGAATAAATGAAATGGATGCTACACACCTCTCTAAATACCATCTTAAGGGAAGTCCATGCGAGAGGTGAAGCCCCCTGGCTAATGAATGCAGGGTGGATATAGTCCTAGGCCATATGAGCGCTTGTTTTATTTCTTTCTGTGATGGGTAGGATATTTTGGGTGTGGTCTTGACTACCCCGCAGGCATATGGCCGCTTCCCGACGATTTCGATAGGATCCCAGGTTGTCTTATGTTAGGCCCTGGAAGATGATGGTTATTTAGGGACGCGCACAGTGGGGAAACCGGGACGGGTGGTCTTAGAATCGTTATATTTATATTTATGACTATTCTAATTATCGAGTTGGACTCGGGGGAATATGAATGCCATAAAGAGAAAATTTATGCCACAAAGAGCATGCTATTGAGATTAGTGCCATATAGAGCACATGATGATAATTATATTCCTGATAAGGAATGGAAAAGAAGATTGAAATTGAAATATGATGAATGATGATAAAGGCTCACAAGTACTTTTAAATTCTGTTTTAATATGAATCTCACTCTATATAGTCCTTTATCAGTTTTAGTTCCTTATATGATGTTACCATGCTAGACTATCATCCTTGATTATTGTGCATCATTGTCATACCTGTCATTTATCTATTGATCACATATACCCGGCCCTGACCGGTTTTCATTTCTTATTGTGTATATATATATAATCCGTCCAGGTGTTCCGCCGCACGGTCGCCAGTAATGACCCTTCCTTCCATATGTTTTGAGGAGCCGTGACATCGTGCGGGTTTCACGGGGTTTTTGTGTAGACGCCTCCATTTATGTTTTCTAGTTATGATCAGTTTATTCGGGCATGTTGCCCAAACCGTTGTAATTGTATAATGGATCTATTATGTAACACTTGGTACTACTTGCATGTTGTATGGTTATATTGACCGACGTTTCACTCGGTCCTTTTGTATTTTTTTTGGGTTTCTTATGTACGCTTGTGGGGGTTTCCACCCTCTATTTCTATTATGGGTTGTTGAAAATGTTTTCTTTTTATTTCAAAACCAAAGTTTTTGATAACCCGTTTTCGGGAATATAGTGTGGTCATTCCTTATGCTTTGCATATTGTAGTGATGCTGAGAATGATATTTATCAATGATTTCCTATTTTATCGGGGTATAGGGCTGGCCACCCTTTATTCCGGATAGCGGGTTGTCACAAAATATAATCACCAAATCAGTACCTACAAACCCAAAACACGAAATATGAAAAATGAACAACTCTAAATGAAAAATCCGTAGCCCAAAACATTTTCAACACAAAATAATTAAATCAAGAAATCAACGATTAAAAGATGAAAATCGTACTTGGCGGAGGATCCCAATAGAGGTTGAGCCATGAGTAGTAGCACGCTAGGTTCGTGGGATCAGGCCACCCTGCAGATGGCATCAACTGTAGAGAACCCACCTGACTCTGCAAATTTAAAAATATTGGCATCCGAATTAAAATGTTTTTTTAACCTAGAGAGATATTGGTTTAAGTGATAGCTAAGACATTTAACTGTCAAAATAAATTCAAGTCTCAAGTATATATGGATTAAAAAGTTTGGGATATGTTAAGAAAGCCTATAAAATTTTGTAAGCCTTAATATCAACATAAAAAGAACATGTATGCACATATAATAAATAATTTTTTCCATGACCCCTAAAATTCATTTGATACATTTACCTTAGCAGGAATATATTTTCAATTTATTAACATAGAATATGTATGCACGTATAATAAATAATTTCAAAGTATACAAACTTATATTTTTTTTCCATGACCCCTAAAATGCATTTGATACATTTACCATAGCACTAATATATTTTCAATTTATCAACACAAAGCATAGATTAAAAAATAAAAATTGAAAAAAATTAACAAATAACAATGAGTACATTAATGAACAAATAAAATTAAAAAAAATGAATGAAATGAAAACAAGTTCTCAACAGAAAAAAAAAACACAAATTCTCAACAGTAAATAATGAATTGAACAAGAACTTATCGGCTGAGAGTGGAGCCACAACAACAAGCCGTCGAAGGAGGTGAGTAAGGTCGGACTAGGGCAGAGCTGAGAGGAGGTGGCCCAGGAAGAGCGGGGTGGGGCGGCACTGGGGTACAGCAGGGTGGGGAGGCACAGGGGTGTAGTAGGGTGGGGTGGAGCAGGGGAGAGGAAGTTGGGATGGCGGAGAGAGAGAGGGGAAAGAGAGATCGGGAGAGAGAGGGGTTTGAGAGTTGCGAGCGAGAGAGAGAGTAAACAGAGCGAGAATGAGATGTTAGGTCGTGGGTTGAATTTGGAGAAGTGAAAATATGTGAGGGAAAAATAATCAAAAGGGTCAGAAACATCCATCCCTTTTAGTATATGAAAAGGGAGAGTTTCAAAATCTGTCCCTTTTAGCATATAAAAAGGGACGGATTTTAAAAACCGTCCCTTTTGCTATACCAAAAGGGACGGTTTAAAAATCCGTCCCTTATATTTGTTTGGAAAAAAGGTAAAGGTTCGAGAAATACCAAAAGGGATGTATTTTTAAACGTATCTTTTACTATACCAAATCGGACGGATTTTAAAAATCCGTCCCATTTGGTATAGTAAAAGAGACGATTTAAAAACCCGTCCCTTATATTAGCCCGGGAAAAATCAGCGCCAAAAATTCTCATATACTTTAAGGGACGGTTTTAATTACCATCCCTTTTTATACATACCATAAAGGATGGTTTTTAAATACCGTCCCTTTTGCTACTATCAAAAAGCACGGTAATTGAAAACATCCCTTTTGGTATACCATAAGGGACAAAATGACACGGTCGTCCAAAATACTCCCGTCCCTAATATTTATTTTTCTTATAGTGTAATGATTACATTCTTGCCACCTCTCGCCTATGAAAAATCCTTAGTTTGAATGTAAGCAACCAAGTTCATTGAGAATTTGTTAAGATTTTCCAATCCCTTAGGGCAAGGAACCAGGACTATAAATATCAGTTCGAAGTAGTCACCAGGATGAAGGATAGGCTTGAAGAGATGGACGAGGTTGTTGCCTCTGTTAAAAAAGATATGGATGCTCTAAAGGCTAAACTATTAGACGCATCTAAAATCAATCTGGTTGGGGAGGTTTTGCAGCAGGAAAATGATGCCTTAAGGAGGGAAATTGTACGCCTTAAGGAAAATGCCCCAAGAAATGCTCCCCGAGTTATTCAAGGTTCCTCTTCGCCATCTATGCGGTGATCTAGGAGAGATGACGACAATTCCGAGAGGGAGATTACCGAGATGAAGGGGGACGTTGGACGATCATACGTAATCACTGTTGGACTATAAAAGGATGTTATAAATTTATGTCATGAAGGGGCCCTCGGTAGGCATGAGCTGATGGTTATGATCAAGGCTGGATAGATGCCCCCGCCAAGATGAAATAAAGGGAGGATTTAGCCTTTATTAGAGGTGGCTAATTGCCCTCAGGGAGTTGATGATCCCCAAAACTTATCCCTTGTGGTATAGGCATGAGATCACTCCCCAAATCTTGAAGCTGAATCCCTTTCGAAAGGGTGATAACTGGATCCCCATTGATGATATTCCAAGATACCTGTTGGAGATAAACTTGGAAGAGACTGTGGAGTGATTTCCCCTCACCCTAATGATGGTCGGAGAGCTCCAGTAGCGGACTACCTTGCTCAGCAATTTGGATCCTCTTAGGGTTGATTTATTTCATTACCGTTGTATATGTAACTATGTAATTCTTAGTGAAAAATAAAATATTTATGTTTTGGTCATAGGCCGACTAAACATGTGTTTCTTGCTCTTGACTTATTAATAAACTCTAGTCATTTTGGTCACTCCCTCCGACTAAATGTTATTTGGAGTATAATTGAGTATTCCCCCAGTCCAGTATGCCTTAGCTATACCATTCCACCCACTTTAACTTTTAGGTCGAGTCGTCGCACTACCTTAGTCCAAAGTAGGGCAATGGTAAGAATACACCTGATTGATGGGCGATCCACCTGAGCAGGACTTAGGGCGAAACTACATTGGAGACCAACCTGAGTTGGTCGTATTACCTAAAGATCCCCTGTAGGTCTTTATTTGTTATCGGAGCAACATGGGAAGCCAATTGTGTTTTATAACAAAGGCCTAAGGAGGCTCATTACCTTTTGACCCCGGTAGTTATGCTTTGAACAAGTTAAGCTAGGACACTCCTAACCACTGTGTTGCAATCATAAGAGGCTGGTTCAAAAGATCCTTCGATTGATGTAAGCTAGCCAACTCACTATAATTCAAGAATTCTATGATTCTCATAAAAAGAGTGGAACCTGTAACTTGGAGATGGTGCATATAACAAAATACATTTGAGACAACCAATACATATAGAATGACATGGCCAATTTAGTTTTATTAATCGAAGTCATAAAGAAAGAGCACCATTAGTTTGTAAAATATTAATTTGCCTAAACTAACGGTGCATGGATAGAGAAATCTAGATGTAGAATTTCTTCAAGTTGTCCACATTCCAAGCCCTTAGTATCTCCCTGCCCTTCAGCATTTCCAAGTGGTAAGCTCCTTATAAGTCATCCCTTACGACCTTGAAAGGTCCATCCTAGTTCAACCCCATTTTTCCATCAGATAGTTTTACAACATTTCCAAGGACTTTCCTCAGGACATAGTCCCCAACTTGAAATTTCCTTGGATTAAATTTATGATTATAGTGCTTAGATAGTTCTTTTTGGTAAGAAGCCAGTTTAACTAGAGCCAACTCTCTATGCTCGTCTACTAAGTTAAGTTCAGTGAGCAATGCTTCATCATTGTGGCCTTGGTCGACTAATGTGGACCTCATGATAGGGAACTTAGCTTCTAGTGGAATAACTGCTTCCATTCTATATGTGAATGAAAAAGGTATTTCCATAGTTGATCGCCTTGGGGTGATGTGATAGGGGCAGAGTATGTGGTATAATTTGTTTGCCCAATCTTTTTTGACCTGTTCCAGTCATTTCTTTAATCCATCGATCACTATTTTGTTAGAAGCCTAAGCTTGACCATTGCTCTGTGGATATACTACAGAGGTGAAGTAATTACTGATTCCATAATCATTGCAAAAACTTTGGAAGGGTCCACTCTTGAACTAGGTCTCGTTGTCAGTAATGATCATTCTGGGTATGCCAAAATGAGTAATGATGTTTCTCAATATGAACCTCATCGTGTCTGCATCCCTAATGTTCGCTAGTGGTTCTTTCTCTATCCACTCAGTGAAGTAGTCTGTAGTGACCAATAGATACTTCTGGTTGCCTACCCCAGTAGTAAGAGGACCTACGATGTCCAAACCCCACTCAGCGAAGGGCCACGGGTTGGTTAGTGACTTTAGGTCGGTGGCGGGTTTGTGGACCCTAGGTGAGTGATTTTGGCATTTCTCACACTTTTGAATATAGAATCCAGCGTCCTTCTACATGTATGGAAACCAATATACTTCATTCATTACTCGAAAGGCTAACAACCTTCCTTCTGTGTGACTTCAAAATATTCCCTCATAAAGTTTGTGCGGAACTTGCTCAATGTCTTGTGGATGAATGCACTGGAGGTAGGGCCCGATAAAGGATCTCTTATACAACTTCCCATCAGGAGATAAGTGATAGCAAGTAGCTTTGACTCTTATCTGATGAGCCAACCTCTTGTCAATATCACTTCGTAAGTAGTCTACGATGGTGTCCATCCAGCTCGGAGCCTTTTCAATGTGAAAAACCTACTTAGGATTCAGTAAAATAGTATTCTCATCAATGTTGAGCTATATAAAGAAATCTATTTGGATTTTTCTTCTCAAGTCAGAGTCTATTGCTGAACTTAGAGATACTAGAGCATCTGTATGGCTTCTCTGTCCTCTGGGGAACTGCTGAACATCCACTTGATCGAAGATGGCTATTAGTCCCTTCACAACGGTGACATAAGATGCCATACTTTGAATTAAACTCACAGTTTATCTAGTTGGATACCAGTTAAGAGTCATCGAAGACTTGAAGGTGCCTTATCCCTAACAGTTGTGCTTTGGATAGTTCGACGATCAGTGCCTTGTATTATGCCTAATTATTAGAGGCTTAAAATCCAAGTCTGATTCCCTGCTTGAGCACTGTATTTTTAGGTTTCACTAGTATGATACCTACTCTTACCCCCTTGAGTTGTAGGCTCCATCAATGTATAAGGTCTAAACACTTAGTTCTTGTAAGATTTCCTTTAATCAACTTGTTTCTGGATGATCACAGGGATGTTCTCCTATGAAATCAGCGATGAAATCGACTAGGATTTGCCCCTAGATGGTTGTTCTTAGTTGAAAGTGAATATCAAACCTTCTGAGCTCGATTAACCACTTCGACAATTGGCTAAAGAGGTATGCTTTCCTCAAAATAGTCTTGAGGGGGTATGAAGTAACCACGAAGATAGAGTGGGCCTCAAAATAATACTTTAGTTTCTTCGAGGATATCACCAATGCATAATAGAGCTTCTCTAATGGAACATACTATTGTTCAGCTTCTAAAAGGGGTTACGTAGTAAACTGGATGCTGGCTTCCCTCTCTCACATATACTAAGGCAGATCTCACAGCATGGTCTGATACTACAAGGTAATGATATAAAGGATCATTCTCTCTAGGAATCATGAGCAAAGAGGGCTTACAAAGATAGGCCTTGAGTTATTCTAAGGCCCTCGAGCAGTCCTCATTCCATGTAACACCCTTGTTTCTTTTTAACAACTAAAAGAATAATTGACAACGCTTTGAAGACTGAGAAATGAACCGGTTGAGCGCGACGAGCAATCCTGTGAGCTTTTGTACATATTTTACAGTTTGAGGGGGCTGAACTTTGTTGATGGAGTCAATCTGGTCGGGATTTGCCTCTATTACTCTCTTGTTAACCAAGTATCAAAGGAATTGTCCTAACTGGAGACAGATAGAACACTTACTTGTGTTGAGTTTCATTCGGTGTTTTTTGAGGATTTTAAAAGTCCTTATCAGTATGGAGAGGTGATCGTCCTTAGTCTTGGTCTTGATAAGCATGTTATTGACGTAAACCACCATAGTATCCCCCATTTTATCTTTAAACATATTCATAACTAGCCGTTGATAGGTCACTCCTGTATTTTTAAGGTCGAAAGGCATAACTTTATAACAATACAAACCAATAGTTGTTATAAAGGATGTCATATCTTGATCCAGAATG
This sequence comes from Sambucus nigra, assembly GCA_949130495.1. Taxonomy (NCBI): domain Eukaryota; kingdom Viridiplantae; phylum Streptophyta; class Magnoliopsida; order Dipsacales; family Adoxaceae; genus Sambucus; species Sambucus nigra. Next base: position 313,064,723 of record OX422215.1, on the reverse strand, counting down.
TGAAGGGGGATTTTTTGGTAGCTAGAGTACGCATAAAAAAGGCTCATCCTCTCATGTGCTACTATAGCATCAAATAGTTGATTACTCTTCAGAAGGGGGATACTTTCTTTGGGCTGGACCTATTGAGGTCGGTGAAGTCGATACAAACTCTCCATTTTCCATTGCTATTTAAAACTACTACTGGGTTGGATAACCATTTAAGGAACTGAACCTCCCATATGGAAACTGCATCTAGTAGCTTCCCGACCTCTTTCTCTACTACTTTAGCTTTCCCTAGGGATGTTCGGAGAGCCTTATGTGTTACTGGCTTGAAGGATGGATCCAGATGCAATCAATAACAAGCAATGCTGGGATCAATCCCAGGTATCTCATAGGGCTCCCATGTAAAAACATCCAAGTTGCTCTAGAGAAGGGTGACTAGTTCTTTCTTCTTGCATTCAGTCAAGGAGGTGCCAATCAAAAATTTATTTTCTATTAAGGTACTCCTAGCTACGACTTCTTCCAGGTCTTCAATGAACCATTAAGAGGGAAGGGTCTTGGTCTCCTCCATTCCAGGTTGACCATACCTTAGCTGCTATTTGGAAGGCACCAACCCCTCTCGGGCTTCTTCCTTACTTTTTTATTCTTCCATTTTATTCTCCTGTTTGGGGTGTATGGCTACGATAAAACACTTTCTTACTATAGCCTAGCCTCCATAGATCTCAACTACTCCTCGATCAGTTACACAGTTCAGATCTGATGATAGGTCGATGGAACGACCTTCATTGCATGGAGACATCCCCTATCGAGGATGGCTTGTTACGACAATTCTATATAAAAAATAATAATCTCAATGATTTTTTAGATGTTTCGTGCCTTGACTAACAGGGCGATCTTTCTTGTGAATCCGACTCATGGAACAGTGGCTTCCTTGATGTCATCTATGCTCAGCTTTGACTTTCTAAAAAAATTTAGGTACATTACTTTAAATGAGTTGACTTGGTCAACAAGAAACTTGTCGACGTCCTAGTTTACTATCCTGAGTGTAATGACTAGTGCGTTATGATGAGGGGTTCTCATCGCCACCAAATCTTCATCCATGAGCATAATATTCTTCTTGTAATCGATGTCCTCCGATCATCAATGCCTACTCGAGTCTTGGCTGGGTTAATCTGAAAGGCCTTTATGACTACAGTAAGCTTCTTAACTTCCATCCGAGCTACATTTTCTTGAATTTGTTTGAGGTTTGATTCCCCATGTATCACTGAAAATTCATGGTCAATATCCTCCTCAAGGACATTATCGGCCCTCTACTCACCATTCATTATTGCCTTATCTATCCTCTTCTCCAAAAACTCATTAAGGTTCCCAGCTTAGGATAAATCCTCAATGTGAGCCTCGAGGGCTTTACAATGCTCAGTCTTGTGACCACCATCTTTATGGAGCGTGCACCTTAGTGCGTTATTCCATTTGGAAGAGTTTCCTCCCATATTCTTCGATCACTTAATAAATTTCTCATCTTTGATCTTTACAATAATCTTGTATATCGTCTCCTTAAAGACTGTGTTTACAGCCTAAAATGCCTTAGAGGCATAATTTTTGTTCCCATTCTTGGAGCCATTTTTGCCCCCATTCTTGTTCCCTTTCTTCCGTGTTTTCTTTTTCCCGGGTCCTTTGCCATCTTTCACGCGACCATTATCTTATGTATTATGATGAGTCACATCTTCGACTTTGGGTTATTTTTCAATACGATTCATCAAGTCATCGATGGTTATGACCTCCTTCTTAGTTACGGACTATTGCAGGAGGCAGGAGCTAGGGAAATTGATTTTGAAAGATGCTATGACGACCTGGTCTGAGCAATCTTTTACTTTCTTGAACACTTCCCAGTACCCTATCACGTACTCTCTAAGGTTATCTTGTGGCTTTTTCTTCATAGTAAGCAAAGAATTCATCCTCTTCGGATGGGAGATGCTTATTATGAAGCGCGGTATAAATAGTTCGGCCAGAGACTTGAAATTTCTAATGGAAATATGTGGTGGCTTCTCGAACCAATTCTGGGCCACATCGTGCAATCTCGAGGGGAAGATTAAGCACATGAGAGCATCATTATTGCTTCATAGGGCCACGGGTTGCCTGTATTGCCTAGCATAGTCGATAAGGTAAGTCTTCCCATCATAAATCTTAAACTTGGGAATTGTGAACTTCTTCGGGGCTTCTCTTTGTTCTATCGCCCTTGAAAAATGGGGACTTAATTTGAGTTTTAAGATCTCACCTAGCTAGCTCCCTTGTAGATCTGGCACTATGATGAGTTGGTTGTTGGTCTATCTCTCTTCGGGCCATACTTCGTATATCATCAATATGCCAACCAGGACTCTTGTATCGACGAGTGGGTTTCAATCGTTAAAAATGGTCATCACCTGACCTGTGTCTCTCAATTCTTTTTTAGACGCGTCTTGGGCTCCTTCCTCGGCTGCGAGACTTGCTCGCCTGAGGGCTAGTAGTTTGGTAGTGGTGTTGCCTTGTGTTTCGATAGAGTTCTCTCTCCAGTCTTTCCAGTCTCCTTTTGAGGCGAGCATTCTCATTATCGTGTTGGTGAGTGGCCTCCTCCTACTCTTGGAGTCTAGCTTTGTAGGCATCAATTTTCTATAAATCTACATGGACCTAGGTGGACCTTGACGTTCATCAGAGACTTTCCTCTCCTGGCGACGTCTCGGGCTTGAATGACGGATTTCAGACCTTACCCTTGGAGGGATGGGCTGCTCCTGAATATCACCTGCTTGAGGGACATTGCTACTGTGATGGGACATGGATGGTTCTTATTGGTGAATTTTTTCTCAGGAAAAACAATCGCTTCCCATAGGCAGCGCCAATTGTGCTGATAAAAATCACAACACAAATAATAACGAAAGAAAACAATCACCAAGAAAATAAGAATATCAAACAATCGCAATCACAACACAAGAATTTACGGGGTTCGAAAACTTGCCTACGTCCATACAGAGGTCTATTATTTTTCTTATTAAGTAACTCTCGAGATAGTTTTTCCAACATGCCCCTATTCCCTGGTCCAGGGGTACAATATATATTCATTTGAGAGAGAGAGAGAGTGTGTGTGTTGGTAACCAACACGTTAACCCAGTATCCCTTGAATATTTCATCCGAGATTTTTGGGGATGAACTCGGTCATATGTTTTTACTTTAATCGTCATTCAGGAATCATAATTTGGGTCGGGCGCCTTTTATTATTCACTCGGTCTTGGCCGACTACTTTTATGGGCCTGGTTGACAAAAGGGTACCCACACCTCTCACTCTCTCTCTTTCATGCCTATAGATATTTTTTCCTCCAACTATTTGTCTTTCATACCTATACATTTACTCTATTTCTTTTAACTTCTACATATATTCCTTCCTTTAATTTTTGCTTATTTTAAATAATTTATGCATCTCAATATGATTTTCGAAAGATCAATCCAGAATATATTTCTCGATGATAAAGATGTGATTGTGTATTCTATGCATTAGGTGGGTTTTCTGGCAGGGGGGACTGTCATTGTTTCAGAAGGTTTTTGATTGTATTCTATCATTTTTCCCTGAGAAAATGGAGGAGAGACATGAATTGGGGATGAGTGATCTCATAGATTGATAAGAAAATGTTTAGCATTTTCCTTTTTTAAGCCATACTAATACTTTAAGAATTTAATAAGTTGATTCTTAAAGAGTGGACTGATTCTTTCTCGGATAATAATATTACGTAAGCATGAGTGACAATTGGGTTTCTTTTAAGTTTTTACTTTTTTTTGCTAACAGAGGAGAAACTGAATGCTGAAGCACACTGTTTTGGTGTATGGTTACTAAAATTGAATTGGGTAGTTTGATAAGGAAAAGTGTGGAGACTTATTTTAAATGCGTAGTTTGAGGATTTAAGGTGTTTAACAGTTTTTAATGGGTATTGAATGAGTATTTTTTCATTGCATTTATTGTTAACCATTGATTATTTTTAAATTATTTTGTTTTGTTTTGGGTGTTGGAAATTCTGGTATAATGCATTAGATGGGCATTTGCACAAGAAGAGAGATCGATATTTGTGACATTGGGAGGTATTTGGGAGTTCAATTTTCACTATATTTAATATTTTGCGTCGTTTATAGCCTGGGGGCATCTCTAACACCTAATTACATGGCATTTTTAATTAATGACATCATGTAAGTTTTAAGAACTACAAAGATTTTTTTAATATTTGTTTACATTCCCTTTTCTATTCACTTAAAGTCGGTGGTCAATTTTCTTTTTTAGGTGTAATATGTTAGTTTCTTATTTTGTTTTAAATAAATTAAATAACATATCAGTTAATTTTTGTAAGTACTCATTTCCTTAAATTTCATGCGTGTGTGTGTGGATATATAGAAAGCCCTCTTATTAATTCAGTCCTATAATTTTTCAAAAGCATCTTTTACTCTAATTGTGCCTTTACCTAAGACATATTAATATACTAGTTCTTAGACTGACGATGTGGTAGTGTCATAGCCAATATATAGTTAGTGACACCTAGGTTCATAAATTAACATGTTCATTGTGTCTCTATTTATATAAATATATACAAAACCACAAATTCTTATGATGCCCATTTACTAAAATTTTGATCAGTAATTAGTCAAAATTATGAATTTGGTTTCACAAAATCTTAGCATTCCCTATTGATTGTAAAAAGTGTTACGACGATAGAAACCAAACACTAACCGTGAGTAAAAGTGAGTAGTGTACACTCACAAAACTTCGGGTAAAACTTGGTACGCATAATATTTTCCTTAATAGTATTGGTGTTGTCCTTATTGACATTGCCAAACTAGATTTTCAGAAAAAAGAATTAGGAACGGAAATGTTACACAAACTGATATAACAGTGAAATAAAGTGTTGCACGTTATCTTGGGTTGAGCGGTATATAATACTTTATTACAATGACACATTTGTATGTATAACATCATTGTGTAATGAAAAATACTACAGGGACATGCATTCTAGACATAAAATGGAGACTTAATGATGTGGCTTTGCCACATCATTAAAACACACCCTCCAAATTCATATAGAAATACACTACAAATTATTTTTTTTCAAAATATATCTTTTAAATTAAAAAAAACAGTTAATTAATTCTTAAAATTTATTTTGATTTGATTTTTTTATGTTTCACTTGAAATGATTAAATACCACACAAAATAAACTCAACTCAAAAACATTTTTTTTATTATTTCAAAAAAATGATCCGCGCCAGTGGTATGTATAGTCTGTTCGACAACCTATACACACTATTGGCGTGCACCATTTTTTCTAAAATAGTAAAAAGATTATTTTTTAGCTTAGTTTTTTTGTGTGGTATTTAAAAAAAATGGTACACGTCAGCGGTATGTATAAGCTATCTGACAACCTATACATACCGTTGATATTGGCAATTTTCTTTAAATAATAAAAAAATATTTTTAAGTTGAGTTATTTTATGTCTGGTATCTAAAAAAACAATTATATTAGGCCGACACGGTGATGTGTCGCATCAGTATTGGTTATTCCCTTATGGATGTGAGTCCACGCAAGCGGCAATAGCCAATGCCGATATGACGCATCAAATGTGTCGCAAATCTGTGTCGGTGTAGAAGGACTCTTAAAAAAAAATGGTCCGCGCCAGGTGTATGTAAAGGTGCTCCGACAAATTATACATGCCGTTGATGCGGACCATTTTTTACTATTTTAAAAATACTCTTTTTACTATTTAAATAAAATGATCCGCGTCAGCGGTATATATAGGTGGTCCGACCACGTATATATAATGATGGCGCGGACCAACATATTAGAAAAATTGGTCCACGCCAGCGGCATGAAAAAAAATACGACTCCATGCCACCTCGCGTTTAAAAAATAAAAGAATCATAATCGCATTGTGTAATTTTTTTAATTGATTTTTCGTAAGAAAAAAAATATAATTTCGTGTCTTATCTTGTTGTATTTTAACACATAATTTTAATATATATATTTTTTTTAATTGGACTTTTTTTTTAATTTAAAAAAAAAATATAGGATGACAAACTAAAAAAAACACACAAAAAAAATTAACTCAAAAATATTTTTTTGCTACTATTTTAAAAAAAATGGTCTGCGTCAATGGTACGTATATGCGGTCCGACAATCTATACATACCGCCGGTGCGGACCATTTTACTATTTGAAAAAAAAATGTTTCGCACCAGTGGTATATATAAGTGTCACCTATACATACCGCTGTCGCGGACCATTTTTTTTAAATATTACACGAAAAAACTAAACTAAAAAATAATTTTTATACTATTTTAGAAAAAATGGTCTGTGCTAGCGGTATGTGTACTATTTTAGAAAAATGGTCCGCACCAGCAGCTTGAAAAAAATACGATTCCATGTCATGTTGTATTTTATTTGGGTCTTATTTCTAAAGGTTCGCGTCAGTGACACGCATTGAGTGTTTTTATGTGATTGGTGACTTTTTGAAACAAAATAAAAATACTTGAACTAAACCTGCATTAAAAAATATTTGAGAAACGATTTGATATTTGATCCAAAAAATTAACATTATGTATTTTAACACATAATTTTAACATATATTTTTTTTATATATAGCATGTATTTATGTTTTTTAAATGGATTGTTTTTTTTTTAATTTGAAAGTTATATTTTGAGAAAAAAATGAATTTATAGAGTGATAAAACAAATAAAGAAATGTTTGAGGATAAATAAGTATTGTTAGATTAATGATGTGGCAATGCCACATCATTAAGTTTAGAATTTAAGTAGAATTCTCATGTCGCTGTAGTCTAGCTCTTGTGTAATTTCTTTGTACCCATAGAATTAGTCATATTTTTATTGATATTTAAGTGTATATGGTTGTGTTAGCGTTAATGTCGAACAATTTATATTAAAATTGTTAAGATGGAAGAATGAAATTTATGAATTTTTCCATCATCTAATTTTGTGTTGTTGTATTAATTACTAGCATGAAGGCCACGCGATGCTTGGCCGTATATATATATATATATATCAGGATCAATTTTTCGCTCTGCCATAGATGTCCCCTAAAAACTGTCCAAAAAAATACAAACCAACTTGAAAATTTCAACTTTCCCATCCTGTTCACCTATAGAAAAAATCAATGAGCCCATGTGTTGATGTAAAAAACTAGATCGCTCTAATTTTTCAATCACAGATAAATAAATAAAACAAAGATTTTTAAAGTGGTTCCGCTAGGAATAAAGCCTACGTCCACTGTTATGTTATTGCTGATTGTTTGTGGAATTCTTGATTACAAGTTCTCTCAAGAGATTCTCGTCCCCCTGAATGGGTTTGATACAAGGTATTTATAGCCTTGAGGCTGTACATGAAAGGTTCAATACATTAAATGCTATACATATGAAAGGGTAATACATTTAATGCAGCGTGTGCGTCAAGAATATAAGTATTCAATGAATATCTGAACTGTTGATTATCTGGCAATTAATGGTACGACCGAGGTGCAGCTCGGACCGCCATAGCTGCTAGTTGATCAGGAGTACCTCGGAGAACTGGAGTACCTCGGTGAGCTAGAGTATCTCGGTGCGCTGGAGTTCCTCGGTGTGCTATAATTCCTCGATGTATCCTCGTTGCTCGGAAAGAAGCATGGTTGGTCGGGAAATGAACTTCCTCGTCGCTATCGTGCCACGTAGATTGGCACGTGTCTTCTTATTATTCGTCCACATCAGCATATTAATTTTGGTATCAACAGAAGCCCCCAATGTTTCATATTTCGAACTTTGAGGAGTATGGAACATTCTTTCTCGGTATATGGCAATATTAAATGTCCTTCCTGGGTTTCAGGAACATTGTATTCAAATTTCCTTCTTATTTCGCAGTTTCCGCCTTTTTTTATAAGCGCTTCGATCTTTGTGCAATTTTTGTCCTTTTAGCCGCCGGAAGTTCAGTAGTTTCTTTTTGGTAATCATTTCTTTCGCCGCTTCCCAATGCAAAGTATTTAAACTTCTTTGGTAACCATACCGTCGTCTACGTTTTCCATTTTCTGCATTCAAGCTTTCTATTCTCTTCTTCTCTTGTGCGTTCATCCTTGTTTCCGTTCGTTGTCAACACACCTCCTTTCTTTCTGTAAGACCTTCTTCCTTTCTTCTGTATCTCTTTTATTCAATATGGTTTATATTGTGGAGTCTGTTGAGAAATTCCGTTCTGATTTTTCCATTCCTTCGTGGGTAACTCTAGAGGTTCTTTCTGAGCCTTTAGATTACTTTCGATTGGCTGAGGGACATTGGTTCCCCAGTCTTTTTGTTGCTGAATGTGGTTTTTCCTTTCCACCAAACCCATTATGTCTTGAGTTTTGTCAATATTTTGATCTTGTTCCTGCAAAAATAGCCCCCAATTCATGAAGAATAATTAACGGGGTGCACAAATTAAATCTAACTCATGGGACTCGTATTGGGATCCCTGAAATTATGTTTTGTTATAAATGGGCCACTCTAGATAATATTTATTATTTAAAAACTAGGTATTTGAATAGGGCTCTTGTAGTTAATCTCCCCGACTCAAATAGGGATTATTTTGAGCATGGGTTGGTCATAAAAAATTGGTAACATGAGCCTTTATCTGGGAATGAAGTATACAACGGTCCCAGATGCCCCCCATACGGCAATGGGATAGGTTTATTTTTCATTTTATTTTACTTATGAAATTATGCTTTCATCATGTTTGACAAAATGTATGACTGATATCTCAACATGTATTTATTTGCAGTTGATAGCAAAAGAAAAACTCCAAAGGAATCAGAAGTGAATATTAAACATCTGAAACTTATCTGGGGTTTGCATAAGTACATTGCAGACGAACACATCAGATTTGCTTCATATTTGCTACAGTATAAGAGTTACACAACCTCTTATACTGCTCGCCCTGTTGAACCAGCTTCAACACCAGAAGGTTCATCTTCAGATTCTCATATCCCTTTATCTCAGAGAATGGGCAAGAAAAGAGCTCCTCCTGCTCTATTTGATGAAATTTCCTCTGCTGTTGGAGCCAAGAAAGGCAAAATTGATGTCCCGGAAGGGACTAAAAAAGTAGATGCTGGGTCCTCCAAAGCTGCCGAGAAGCCCCCAGTGGCCCCGAGCAAGAAAAATGCTCCTGCAGATGTAATTACAATCTCCCCGACCAAGACCTCTCTGGTTGAAGGTTCTGACCGCCCGTTGAAGAGATTGAGGAAATCATCCTTGGTTACTCCGGCTGAAACTGCCTCTTCTTTACCTGCTAGTGGTACTGATGTTCCAAACATCATTCTTCCAAGCTCTGCAATGAGCTCGGTTGTACTCGAGGTCCATGGTCTTGATGAAAGAATTCCTAGGGATACGCTGACATCCCTAGCTGCTCGTCACCTTGCTTCAGTAAGTTTCTCATACTTATGATTTCTCTTTCTTTCTCTGAAAGCTTGCATTTTGTATTGACTTTGCTATTTTTCTCATCTTTCAGTTGGTGAACTGTTTTAATAACATTGTGAAGAAGGATGAAGTTATTAAAGCTTCAAGCTCCTCGTCAGGTGTAGAGGACGCTCTGTTGGGTTTGACCCAATCTTTAAAGGAATCTCGTCAACAATATATTGACGAAAAAGCTGTTTGGGAGAAGAAATTAGCTGCGGCTGAGGCTGAGAAGGTGAAAATGGCCGAAACCTCCAAGAATTTGGAGGACGTAAAGGGTTTAGAGGCAACATCTCCCTGGTCCTCCTCCACCAATTGTGGAAGAAGAAGAAGATGAGCCTGCCTCAGATGAGTCTTCTATGGCTATGGGTGATCAAGTTTCTGCCTCTCAACCCTCTGCCACCGAGGACGTTTCTTCCATGCCTCTTCCTCCCGAGAAGATTCCTACCGATCAAGCTGTTGTTACCACCGAGCAACCGAGCTCCTCGTCCCAGCCTCCCGAGAAAGTCTTGGGGGACAAGGAAAAGGTGTGAAGTTGTTCGGTATCATTTCTATATTTCCTTGTAATCGAACAATGTAACTTTTTGATGATCTAATAAAATATATCTTTGCTCATCTCTGTTGTTGATGATTTATATTTGTTGATTGTTGACTTTTGGCAAAAAGATCCTTATTATGCAGAGCAGATTTCGTCGCTGTAAGTTGATCCTCCAAGGATAGATTCTTCTTGGACATTTCTGATAGGGCCCGATCTTTGATGTTTAACTGGAATGCTTCTGTTGATACCAAAATTAATATGCTGATGTGGACGAATAATAAGAAGACACGTGCCAATCTACGTGGCACGATAGCGACGAGGAAGTTCATTTCCCGACCAACCATGCTTCTTTCCGAGCAACGAGGATACATCGAGGAATTATAGCACACCGAGGAACTCCAGCGCACCGAGATACTCTAGCTCACCGAGGTACTCTAGTTCTCCGAGGTACTCCTGATCAACTAGCAGCTATGGCGGTCCGAGCTGCACCTCGGTCGTACCATTAATTGCCAGATAATCAACAGTTCAGATATTCATTGAATACTTATATTCTTGACGCACACGCTGCATTAAATGTATTACCCTTTCATATGTATAGCATTTAATGTATTGAACCTTTCATGTACAGCCTCAAGGCTATAAATACCTTGTATCAAACCCATTCAGGGGGACGAGAATCTCTTGAGAGAACTTGTAATCAAGAATTCCACAAACAATCAGCAATAACATAACAGTGGACGTAGGCTTTATTCCTAGCCGAACCACTTTACAAATCTTTGTTTTATTTATTTATCTGTGATTGAAAAATTAGAGCGATCTAGTTTTTTACATCAACACCATGTATTATTAACATGCGCCATTGGAAGATAAGACTAACTGAAATAATAGTTAAGAAATCAGATATAATTAGATGAAATAAAATGTATTAAATATAACTATGTATGCTATCTGTTCTGTTTAAATAATGTGTATGCCTGTTCCATATCCCCCACCCTCCCATACTCTGATATCATTGAATTCCAAGAAATAACATCCTTTTTCTGGCATTTCATCGAACACCCTTTGAGCAATGGCTAAATCCCCACATTTTAAATACCCAGATAGTATGGAATTCCAGGAAACAACGTTTCTTTGAACCATTTTATCAAACACCTTTTGTGTAATCTCCATGCTACCAAGTTTCTAACAGAAATCCACAAGAGCGGTTTGAACATTAACATCCCCACAAAAACCATACTTATAAATTTGGGCATGAATTAAATTCCCACTCATCCTCTCCACAATCCTCGCATATGCCTTCAGTGCAGACGATACAGAAAAAGTACTCGCCAAGATTCGTAATCTCTGCATTTATACATATTGAGCAAAAGCTTCTCTAAATTAGCCATGTCTGGAGAGATATCGAATGGTGCACGTCCATGGAAAAACAACTACATTTTGCATTTGGAGGAGGATTAATTGGACATACTGAGTGGTGCCCCGACAATAAATGTGTGTAGATGTGAGGATTTGTTGGATGATTGGTGGCTCAAGATGGTTAAGACCATAAGTGGTAAATGCGTCCATGGAATCCTTGAAAGACTTTCGCATAGAGCCAGCGTACATCACTTCCAAAATAAAACCCAATTTTTTTTTCTCAGAAACAAACACAAACCATTGATGGATCACTTCAGAGATCAAAACGCAAAATGAGAGTATATTTTGGATGAGGAAGGATAAAAGGTCTCTGTTTCAATCTAATGAAAGGAAGCTTGTGTATAACACAAATTACATAGTGCAATTATTGGGAGATGTAAGGACAATCAGATTAATGCAGGGTGGAAGAGTTTAGAAGATGATGAGACGGAGTCTCTTGGGGAAGACAAATAGGTTCATTAAAATAAACAACTAATTAAAAGGAGAGAGACTGAGAGATAGGGAAAGAAGAAGGGATTTATCTTTAACCCCATTTCAAACTGAAATGGTTCCCAATAGGTATTAAAGGACGGTGACGTGGCAGTTAGACTCCTATTTTATATATAGAGTTTAGTAAGTTACATTTTTGGATTTATAATTTTTTTATAATTATATAGATTTAGCGATTAAATTTTTATTGTAACTAAAAATGTAAATATATTGTTGGGGGATATTTGTTGGTCAAATTCAGTGTATTACCACCATCATTTTCAAAGAGCCGTAATTATACTTATCATTTTTTAATGCATTGCATCGTAAAATAGTAATTTCAAAATGCTAACCCATCATACAGGGTTGAAATCTGGTGAAGTTCAATTTTCAATAACGCTCGTGGAAATTGCTCCCGTTTTAAAAAAATCAATAGTAACATTGTGAAATTTATGGTCTTATGTTCCCTCACCTATCTTATTGCATGCACACTTTAGAAATTATTTCCACGACTTTTGCTTTCTCTTAGAAGTCACAAATTCTTTACTATGCATTTTTTTCTTGTGGCATGTTGTATGTTTACTTGACAGTTTCTTACTGAGTAATATTTGAAGTCGGTCGGTTCGAAGTGTGATGAAAAATAAATTAGTAAAATATTTTTTTACATATTTATGATTAATTTTTTTTGATTTAAAATTCTGAACAAGTGCACACCTTATACTTCAATAATTTTAAACAAAAATTATAGAAAAAACAATTCTAAATAAGTTTAATATATTTTATCATTTAACTTGTTAGTATGATAAAAAATATTTCATCCCGAACCAAAAGAACCCTTATATATTTCATGATGATGATTTAAGAATTTTTGTCCCATGTAGTCGTCATCACAATCAAACCACTACACTTAGGAAAATAGCATTTACCATAATTCATGGGTATAAAGGTGTGAGATGGCCTAGTTGTTCACACATTTGACACGTTATTTGAGAATAAACAAATAACGATATGTTATTTCAGAATAAAAATTTCTTACGCCCATTGACTTTCCACCATTTTCTTGATCACTCATTGAAAATAAAATTGGAAATACGTACTTATTTAATTTTATGAGTTTCAGGTAAATATATACAATGATTTACATCCTCTTAAATGAACTAGAGGCCAAACTTCTTAGGCCTATGAAGAGTGGAAACCCCGGATTGTGATTTTCTCAATTAAAATCAAAGTTAATTTCCTTTTGAGTAAATCGATGCGGAAGCGTATAATAAGAGATGGTTCAACAAATAAACAAGGCCGAATTTTAATATCTTAAAAAACAAATTAAAACATAATTCAAGTCCTAGAATTTGCCTAAGTCATAATTAACAATTATTCAAAGTTAGGCGAAACCAATTTTAGCAAGTGACTTGAATAAACCAATTTTATCCAATATTAAATTAAAGTCCCAATTTAAATTAGTGTGATTGTAAAACCAAATTTTATCTTGAAATTAATCTAGCATGCGTTCTAAGTGATATAGAGCAAGATAAAATCAACAGTCACACAACACCGCGATGTACGAGGAAAAACCCACTAACGGGAAAAAACCTCAGGACGGCCCTAGCCTCAAATCCACTAAAAACGGTATTACAAAATACAAGACAAAAGACTTACTTCCTAAACTTGAACCCTCTCAAGCCGTGATGCTCCTTCTTGTATCAACCTCCAATTAGCGGATAACCAACGGAGCTCCACCGTGGTCTCGGAATACACCAATGGGACTTTATATGGTCACCGTCACCCAAGCATGGAGCCTTTCTCCTTGTGGGTAGAATCTCAACAAAGGTCTTCTTTGTGATGGGGTGAAGAAGCAAACCCGAAACGTCTCTTGAATTCGGTAGAGAAAACCGGTGCCAAAAACTCCAAGCAATTGATATAAATATAGAAACTTGGATAAACGATTATTGGGTGTAAACTAGAGTGTGTATGAATTTTTCATTAAAAATAAACACTCAAAACTTGAACATTTTCCTAAAGTAATTTTGCTCTCAAACTCTCTTTTGGAGATAAACAAATGTTGGAAAAGTTGTCTTGGAAAATGTGTTTCCCGCACATAATAAAGTATGAAAAATGTTGGTTGAAAACCAAGTGGAAGAGTGGGGAAAAACTGCAAAAAACTGCCAAATAACTGTTCCCGCTGGAAGTTCGTTCGAACGAACGTGATTCTCGTTCGAACGAGACTTCTAACGAGTGACCAGCCTGGGCTCGTTAGAGGTTCGTTAGATACCTCGTTAGAACGAGCATTCGTTCGAACGACATATCGAACGACTGTCCAGTTAGGGTCGTTGGCAAAACTCGTTCGAACGAACCTGGTTCGAACGACAAAACTCGTTCGAATGAAATCTGGTTCGAACGAAAAAACTCGTTCGAACGACATTTCAAACGAACAACCAGAAAGATTGAAAAATTCGATTTTGGCCCAGAAACTTTTATATACTTATATTAAAGTTCTAATTGATTCTTTCTGAAAAATAAAATGCAGTTTTTATTAAACCTAACACCCAATACAAATTGTTCCAAGCTCCTATATACATATAATTACATTCATACCTTGGGAGCATGGAACCTTAGTTGATGACGTAGAAACGAGGCACACAAACCGACATTTTGATGAAGCTTTAAATTCTTTGCCGCTACGTCTTCAACATATACTTCATAGGCTTGAGAATATTACAATAAATATTATCCTATGAAAAAATGTTTTTGTTCGGAATTGAGCCAAAACTATATATGGACTCAATTGGAAATTTATGTCCTTACAAATCTCCCCCTTTGGCTATTCCGGGACAAAAACCAAACAAAAATCCTAAAGGGCCGTCAAGCTCTACTAGACTCAAAACATAACCCGCCCAATCTTGACTCAACCCAAGGATCAAACGCTTTGCCATAGAAAGATGCCGCTTTAGAATAATTCCTGCACACTTAAGCAAACTCATCAAATGCGTAGGGAATATCAAAGTATTAAATGCAATTAATTAATTACTCCCCCTAAATTAATTCTCCCTTTAAACACATAGACCTACTTAGAAAGACGTCTCCCCCTAAGATAAATCTCCCCCAAACGAAGATACGATAATAATAGGATTAGATACCATTTCTCCCCCTATCATCATTCTCCCCCTTTTTGTTCGGGAATAGGCAAAGGATAAAGAACTAATAAACAGCATGTGAAAGCTTAAAGTGATACGACGTGAAAGCATATGGGCAATAAAAGCAAGGCAAAGACAAACAAATATCATATATATATACACTAGAAATATATCAATGAAGCACTTGCATATATATATAGATATGAACACACACATGACACAAAATACAATAAGTTTGCACGCTCGTATGGCAAAAATGTGCCATATGGAAACGGAAGTGTAGGGGTGTGAACTAGTAACAATTAAATTTAGACCCAAACACTTAAGAAACGTTCACGGAGTTCTCATTTGATTGCAAACTTCATCACAGTTAAATATAACCTCATGTGACAGTATAAAGATTGAACTCAATGAACAAACATACACAATGCATACAAGCCTAGCATGATGATGATTCTACAAACCAAATAGAGTTATGACATTAAAGACAACTAGGATAAACGGACATTGTGCAAACCGTTGATATACCATCCAATTCTCCCTCAATGAGCATATATATTCTTTTGTTTTTGAATGAATATATCAAACAAACATAGGCCTTGGCAATTGCTTTCTTTTAAATGCCAAATATTCTGTTTTTAGGCCTTTGGATCACGTATTTCTTTTAGATCCAATCAACGGTGGCTTACTATCGCAAATGATTTAATTCATCCTTTCGGAGCCCTTCCCCGTGCATATATTAATTTATCATGTTTTCATTTTTCACACAAATCTCACATGCAACGGATTTTGACATGCACTAGTCCTCCTAGGTCATAGATATGTAGATGACTAGATTGATAGGAGAACACCTCAAAAAGCTCAAATATAACATGTGACATTAAGATTTCAAAAGAGCTCGTGCATGTGTGAAAAGAGGCATATAGAAATAGAATCCATTTGAACAATACAAAATCCAACTACTCCATATAAAACATGGTAAAGAACATTTTAAGGATTGAAAATCTAAACCAAAAGTTCTAGCCACATGGAAGCGTAAACGATAGGATTCAAACACAAAATATATGCCACATAAAGTGTGTCAAACAAAAATACACACAAAATAAAATCTTTTTGAGTTTTTAACATTTGTTAAACAAAAATAAATATTTACTCAAAAGGACAAACAAAAATCATTTGTATTTTTCATTAAGCTTAAATGAAATAAATAAAACACAAATGATAAACAAAAATCTTTTTATATTATGCAGTCGATTCAAACACAAAATATAATACAAAAAGATAAACAAGTCATAATTTCTAGCATGTGATATGAATTAAGGCAATGACTAGAAAATGACTAAACAAGCATACATTTAGCATATGAATATAGCATGAAGTACAAACGCTAAAGTATGCAAACACTAACACATTTATCCTTTAGATTTAGCAAGGGAGGAGGCATTTAGACCTCGGGAATTAAAGTTTGCTAGCTTAAACTCATTTTCAGTCCATCTATCAACGGGTTTGGGAACATGTACATTTTCAATTAAATGTGTTGGTGGGGTCCAACCGTTAACAACAGACATCCAAACACGTTCATCGATAGATTTAAGTGCCGATTTCATTCGCGCTTTCCAATATGCGTAGTTAGAACCATCAAAAATAGGAAATTTAGAAAATGGGGAAAAATCCATATTTAGCCAAAAATTAAAGGATCTTAACGAAATAATTTATCATTTTTGGCTCTGATACCAATTTGAAGAGTGGAAACCCCGGATTGTGATTTTTTCAATTAAAATCAAAGTTAATTTCCTTTTGAGTAAATCGATGCGGAAGCGTATAATAAGAGATGGTTCAACAAATAAACAAGGCCGAATTTTAATATCTTAAAAAACAAATTAAAACATAATTCAAGTCCTAGAATTTGCCTAAGTCATAATTAACAATTATTCAAAGTTAGGCGAAACCAATTTTAGCAAGTGACTTGAATAAACCAATTTTACCCAATATTAAATTAAAGTCCCAATTTAAATTAGTGTGATTGTAAAACCAAATTTTATCTTGAAATTAATCTAGCATGCGTTCTAAGTGATATAGAGCAAGATAAAATCAACAGTCACACAACACCGCGATGTACGAGGAAAAACCCACTAACGGGAAAAAACCTCGGGACGGCCCTAGCCTCAAATCCACTAAAAACGGTATTACAAAATACAAGACAAAAGACTTACTTCCTAAACTTGAACCCTCTCAAGCCGTGATGCTCCTTCTTGTATCAACCTCCAATTAGCGGATAACCAACGGAGCTCCACCGTGGTCTCGGAATACACCAATGGGACTTTATATGGTCACCGTCACCCAAGCATGGAGCCTTTCTCCTTGTGGGTAGAATCTCAACAAAGGTCTTCTTTGTGATGGGGTGAAGAAGCAAACCCGAAACGTCTCTTGAATTCGGTAGAGAAAATCGGTGCCAAAAACTCCAAGCAATTGATATAAATATAGAAACTTGGATAAACGATTATTGGGTGTAAACTAGAGTGTGTATGAATTTTTCATTAAAAATAAACACTCAAAACTTGAACATTTTCCTAAAGTAATTTTGCTCTCAAACTCTCTTTTGGAGATAAACAAATGTTGGAAAAGTTGTCTTGGAAAATGTGTTTCCCGCACATAATAAAGTATGAAAAATGTTGGTTGAAAACCAAGTGGAAGAGTGGGAAAAAACTGTAAAAAACTGCCAAATAACTGTTCCCGCTGGAAGTTCGTTCGAACGAACGTGATTCTCGTTCGAACGAGACTTCTAACGAGTGACCAGCCTGGGCTCGTTAGAGGTTCGTTAGATACCTCATTAGAACGAGCATTCGATCGAACGACATATCGAACGACTGTCCAGTTAGGGTTGTTGGCAAAACTCGTTCGAACGAACCTGGTTCGAACGACAAAACTCGTTCGAACGAAACAGGTTCGAACGAAAAAACTCGTTCCAACGACATTTCAAACGAACAACCAGAAAGATTGAAAAATTCGATTTTGGCCCAGAAACTTTTATATACTTATATTAAAGTTCTAATTGATTCTTTATGAAAAATAAAATGCAGTTTTTATTAAACCTAACACCCAATACAAATTGTTCCAAGCTCCTATATACATATAATTACATTCATACCTTGGGAGCATGGAACCTTAGTTGATGACGTAGAAACGAGGCACACAAACCGGCATTTTGATGAAGCTTTAAATTCTTTGCCGCTATGTCTTCAACATATACTTCATAGGCTTGAGAATATTACAATAAATACTATCCTATGAAAAAATGTTTTTGTCCGAAATTGAGCCAAAACTATATATGGACTCAATTGGAAATTTGTGTCCTTACAGCCTATTTGGGGTTTAACCCCACTAATTCTTTGATATTGATCTTGACCTTTAACATTTGTACTTTTTAGGATTTGACATACAAAGTGAATTTTAGCAACAAAAATTATGTCAAAAAATATTTGGTAAAACTTTTTGTGACTCTTTTTGCAGAGCTAAAGGACATTTATAATGCCAAACCTCCAAAAACAAAAATTATGGGGGTTAAACTCAATTACAAAGGATTAATAAGGTCAAACCCTAAATAACCCAAATTCTTAATATACCCGCCTTAGAGGTAAAATGGTCATTTAATATGCCTATAATGTCCAGGGGTCTCAAATAAAAAAGAATCAGTAATATTTAGACAACCATGTACAAATACAAACTTGTTCACCCAAACATTAAAATATAAGGAAGTAGTAGAACCCAAACTGAAATGACCCTAATATTATACTAAAGGTTTATTATATTCCAAGTAAATCCCAACTAACTGAGATACTAACTGTGTAAACTAAACCCGAGATGTTTATCGTTGGACCTTCAAACATTTGGTGGCTCTGATTTCTTTTTTTCAGTGTTGATTTCCATGCAATGCCTTGTCAAGAAAGCAGTCCTTGATTATTATACCTCACTTTCATTGATCCTTCAAACTTAAAATCATATATACATTTCTAAGAGTATCGTGGTATCTTTGTATTATGTCATGATAATTTTAGAAAATAAAAACTAATGGTTTACGTGCTTGAGCTTGTAGGACTTGGGTTTGATATAAACCCACCACCACCACCACCACCACATGCCCCAACCATTCGCCACCCGCCCTAACGTACCATCACGTTCACCGAAAAATATTATATATATATATATATATATATATATATGTGTGTGTGTGTGTGTGTTTATTTTTTTTAAATTGATTTTAAATCAAGTTTACCAAAATCTTACCATTGTTTAAAATTTTCAAAAATTGATATATAAAACTATTCTCAAAAATAGTTTTTAAAACTAGTTTTCAAACACAAACTAAATGCGCCCTAAATGTTGGAGTTTGCGATTGATCAATTTGGCTTAATGCTTTCTACTTGTTTAATGTTGAAGATATAATCCTTTTAAGGATAAATAATATCATGTGTGGAGGGCACTATGTATTCGTGCTCAATACAGACCATGATACGACACGTATACACATTTTAGATAATTGTCTTCATAATAGGAAACATGAAGAACGCGTATCGTATATGTTTTGTGTCCTTATTTGTGTTGAGCATGAACACGTCATGCCCTCCACACGCAATAATATTAGTCTTGTTTTATAAAGGGGAACATGTTATTTATATAAATCCAATACCATTTTCCTTTCATTGACAACCCATACACCCATACATGATCTTTCATGGATTTATGTATGCATATATGTAAGCGTGTATCGTTATGTACAAATACAACAGTATCAATATGTAATATATATACAAGGACATCCATCTTTGATAATTTCATATAGTGTAGTAGAGAGAAAACATTGTGAGAGATATAAAAATTTACGAAAAATTGTTTTGTGACCCTTTAAGCTTTTGTTTAATGTAAGACAAGCATATAAATGAATATGTACCCATGCGAAAGTGATAAAACTTTAGTATGTAATGTGGGCACTAAAGCTAATGATGGAATATTATGTCCACCGAAAATATACCCAATCATATTTAATGTCAATAAATGGTTGTATCTTGTAAAAGTTGTGAAAAAGCGATGCCCATTACGAATCTAGTGACCAATAAATCGATGACAGAACACATATATTAGAGTAATATTACGGAGACTTTTTTTTTTATTCAACTGATGTGTTAAGTACATCTTGATTGGTGTTTATAATTCAAATGAGTTCATTTCAAACACCACTCAATGTGTGTTTAAGATAAAAGTCGGGTCACAAAAAAAGTCTCAGTAATATTACTTTAAATAAAATATAGACATTAACAATCTGTGTGACTAAATAACCGAAGATTACAAATTGGAACGACTTTTTGTTCCTTCATCACAAACAATACAATCTTTCTTCCTCACACAAGGTAACGGTCAAATAATATTGGTAACCCCTCACAAATGTCAATATCACAATAAAAAAAACACATAAATTCTACCTAAATCCTCAATAGAAAATACTCACAATTGAACTAAAAGATAATTGACTAATTTTGCACAAAAGTGGTGAACCCTTAATTTTGCAGTAAATAAAAAATTTATCTATCTTGAATTAAAAAAAAAAAAAGAAAAAAAAAATATCTCTATGTAAAAGCCATCAGTCGTGGTCTCCTTTTACATGATAAAGTATCACATTCAAGAAAAGGAAGAACTCTCTTGTACGTTGGCGAGAAAGAGAGAAAACATGGAGTTGAACCCCACCGCCATATAAACCTTACCAGATTTACCCACATCCTTGTCAACTAACAACATAGTTTGAGTAAAACATAACTCCTAATTCAATCGCTTCACATGGACCCACATAAGAGAGAGAGAGAGAGAGAGAGAGAGAGAGAGAGAGAGATGAGTCAATAATTACCAAAATTACCAAAAGAACGAGTCTGTCAAAACTACCCGCTGGATACGCTCGCACGCTACAAAAGCCCTTAGGGTCCGTTTGATAGCATTATTTGCCATGACAAATGACAAATAAGTTGGCAAATATGACATTTGCCTATAATTTGGTGTGTTTGATAGCAAAATTTGCCTACAAGCTATTTGTCAATGTACAACACCTACTATGCATAACATGTTGACAAATTTTGCTTTGCTATATGGGGGAGTAATATTTGCCAACAAATTTGCTAACTTCTTAAACGCTTTTAATGTTTAAAAAACAATTTAAAAACTATTCTAAATAATTAAAAAAAAATGTTATGAATATTTAAAAAAAAAATTTAAATAGTTAAAAAAAACTGTTTTAAATTAAAATCTGTTTTAATGTAAAAACTGTTTTTTCGTAAAAATCGTTTTAATGTAAAAAACTGTTTTAATGTAAAAATTTGTTTTAATGTAAAACTGTTTTAATGTAAAAAATTAAAAATTGTTTTGATGTGAAAACTGTTTTAATATAAAAAATTGTTTTAATGTAAAAACTATTTTTTCGTAAAAACTGTTTTAATGTAAAAATTGTTTTAATGTAAAAATTAAAAACTGTTTTAATATAAAAACTGTTTTAATGTAAAAATTAAAAACTGTTTTAATATAAAAACTGTTTTAATGTAAAAATTGTTTTTAATAAATAGTTTTGGGGTAAAAAACTTTTTTTATATATAGTTTGTTACTTTTTTAATAAATAAAAACGGGAAGTAAAAAGAAAAAAAAAACTGTTTTTTATTAAATAAAACTTGGGACGAAAAAAAAACATATTTTTTATTATTATATATGATAATATGGACGAAAATGTGTTATTAAAATGTTTTGCCTAAAAAACTTGTTTTACCTCATTTGGTGTTTGATAGCATAATGTGAGAAAAAAATATTTGTCTAGGCAAAATTTGCCTAGGCAAAATTTGTCCTGGTAAATTTTGCCATGCAAACACTTTTGCCCAATGTGTATCAAACGGACCCTTAGTGTATTACAACGTAATTTTTTTCTGAGAAATTACACCACCTTCTTGACGTGAAGGCAATCTTTACCGAGTAGAAGCTAATCTTCGCTGCTCGCAAATGCAATGAACAAAATGTTATGTCTACTGTTTAATACATAAAAGTACAGAATTATTAATAATAATATAATTACAGAAATAAAATGAAATTATAGAAATGAAATACTTACTTGTATTTGTAGAAATAATATTAGAATAGAAAAAGTAATTCGAGCCCTGTTTAGAACAGTCTTCTTAAGACAAATTTATTCCCTCCACAAAGTGCCAAAGATAATGAATAATTGTCTCCCAAGATATAACAGATTTCCAAATTAATCAAGCAGCACAACAATGATTATTTTCTTTGAACACAATTTTGTATTTATACTCAACCAGACCAAAGAATGATATGCAGGAATGTATGCAGTAGCAGTAGAAAAGTTTATATTTTTCTGAAAAAAGATGCAGCATAAATTCGAAATTATTGGAGGGAAATTTTTTCAGTAGTCAATTCTGTAGGGAAAATGTTTAATTTATAGCTTTTGTGTTGACTGTTTGAACAGTCAACCGAAATTAACTGTCAAAAACAGTTAATCAGTTAAACGAAATTAACTGTTGACTGTTGGCAATAACTGCCAACAGTTTATTAATTAATTAATTAATTTCGTAATTAATTAATAATTAAAGCTCAGAAAGTTAAATAAATTCGGTCAAAAAATGTACAAGCCCGAGCCTGAGCCGACCCGAGCCGGTCGGACGCGCACGTGTGGACTTTTGACCGAAAGTCAACCCGTGCATAGCTTAGGTCATCTCCCCTTTAAAGAGTTGGGATACCCCAAGGCATCCAAGCCTTAGTCCATACTTGGGGTGTTATTAACTCATCAAATTTCCACTACTCTTCCAATGTGGGACAAGAGTTAAAACACACCCAATTCATTAACTTTCATTGCTTTGTGAGTCACTTTGGGGACATATTTATCATTCATAACTTATTAAAATTGGACGTATGAATATACTACGTTAATCTCCTTATGGAGGTGAACGCGTTCGTATATGGTCCCACGATTTTCGTAGTGTGGGTCCCACCTAAATTTGAGCTCAAAGTTGCTCAAAATTATGTCCAGAAAATTCTGGACAGCTTTCTAAAACCCAATTCAAGTCCAATTTTCCAATAATCCCCCACATGAATAATATATCGCTATAAATAAAATCAAACAGATGCTAATGCAGATGCAGACACAAGTTGAGTAAAACTGAAGACTTATTGCATCGGGAGAAGTAGCCTAGTGGCCTTGAACTTTCCTTAGTGATATACTATCGTATTTACTTGGTTAATCAGTAGACTTCACGTCCTTGAACCGTCAACCGTTTTTGTAAACCTAGACAACAGTATTCACACAACAATTCTTCAACGCAGTTGGTTCTCACGTTTGTGTTCATTTTGGCCGTGAACACCACTTGGTTCCACAAGTATTTTAGAGAATATGCCTTTCATTATTCTCATAGAAGTGACCCCCTTCTTACTCACGTAGGTGACTTCCATAAAGAGTATTCTGCAATACCCCACTTAGACGTACTAAGATATAGATGTCATTAAAAGCATAACTTATCCTAATTTCGCGGCAGATATGCACTGTCTCATCTTTGGAATGGATAAGATTAAATATCCTCCAGTGCTTACTGAATACAACGTAGTTCAGTTTGCCCATTAAACCTAGATCTTGGGATCTCCAGTCACCTAGGTTGGGTTGCCACTATATTGATTCTTATTTATTTATAGGCTTTAGACCCATTCCTCTCGATGATCTTTCAACTTGCTCTCGGTTTAAACCTTTCGTTAGTGGATCCGATATATTATCTTTTGACTTTATATAGTCAATTGAGATAATTCCGTTTGTGAGAAGTTGTCTAACGGTATTGTGTCGACGACGAATATGTCGTGACTTTCCGTTATACATGTGATTTTGTTCCCTTCCAATCGCTGATTGGCTATCGCAATGTATACATATTGCGGGCACAGGTTTAGACCAATTTGGAACATCCTCTAAGAAATTTCGAAGCCATTCAGCTTCTTCTCCAGCTTTGTCTAGTGCAATGAATTCAGATTCCATTGTCGATCTAGCAATGCACGTTTGTTTTGAGGATTTCCAAGATACGGCTGCACCTCCGAGGGTAAACACATACCCACTCGTAGACTTAGAGTCTTTTGTATCAGATATCCAATTTTCATCGCAATGTCCTTCAAGAACAGCTGGATATTTTGAGTAGTGCAGTCCATAGTTTTGAGTATATTTTAAATAACCCAAAACTCTCAATATAGCTTTCCAGTGATCTCTTCCTGGATTACTCGTAAATCGACTTAGCTTACTTATTGAGTATGCTATGTCCGGTCTCGTACAGTTCATGATATACATTAAGCTTCCGATAATACGAGAATATTCTAGTTGAGATATGCTTTCACCATTATTTCTTCCAAGATGTAAATTTACATCTACAGGTGTCTTGGTAGGACTAATATCATACTTCTTGAATTTTTCAAGTACTTTATCTATGTAATGAGATTGAGATAATATAAGTCCATCCGATGTTCTAGAAATTTTAATTCCTAATATAACATCGGCGATTCCCATATCTTTCATGTCAAATCTACTACTCAACATTTGTTTTGTAGTTTTGACAATTTCCATGTTACTACCCATGATAAGCATATCATCAACGTAGAGGCATACAATGACATATCCATTATGAATGTATTTAAAGTAAACACATTTATTGCATTCATTAATTTTGAAACCATTTGATAACATTGCATTATCAAATTTGTCATGCCATTGCTTAGGTGCTTGTTTTAATCCATATAGTGATTTAACAAGCTTACATACTTTTCCTTCTTATCCGGGAGATTTGAACCCTTCAGGTTGCTCCATATAAATTTCTTCGTCTAGTTCACCGTTTAAGAATGCAGTTTTTACATCCATTTGATGTATTTCAAGTCCATTAATAGCAGCTATTGCTATTAACATCCGAATGGACGTTATTCTTGTTACCGGTGAATATGTATCGAAGTAATCCAACCCTTCCTTTTGCCTATAGCCTTTAGCTACAAGTCTAGCTTTATATTTATCAATTGATCCATCGGCCTTCAATTTCTTTTTGAAGATCCATTTATAACCTAACGGTTTTTAACCTGGTGGAAGATCCACTAGTTCCCATGTATGATTTTGTAATATGGATTCAATTTCACTATTAATTGCTTCTTTCCAATTGGAAGCATCGGGTAAGGATATAGCTTCTTTATACGATTGAGGTTCATTTTCTAACAAATATGTTAGAAAATCCGGACCGAAAGAAGTCGAGGTTTTTGCTCTTTTACTATGTCTTGGTTCATCCTCTATTGATTCAATAGGTTGATGAGTACCACTTGTAGTAGCTTGATTTGTCCTTTTAGAAGGACCAGATTCTCAGGTCATGTTATACGGGAATTCATTTTCAAAAAATGAAGCATCCCTCGATTCAATAACCGTATTTACATGAATGTCCGAAATCTCAGATTTACAAACTAGAAATCGATATGCACTGCTATTAGTAGCATAACCGATGAATACACAATCCACAGTTTTTGGCCCTATTCTTACCTTTTTAGATTTAGGAACCATCACTTTGGCTAAGCACCCCCACGCTCGTAAATATTTATAGGAAGGTCTTAGACCTTTCCATAATTCATAAGGTGTCTTGTGAGTCTTTTTGTGAGGTACTTTATTGAGAATGTAATTAACAGAAAGTAAGGCTTCCCCCCACAAATTTTGTGGAGCTCCTGAACTTAATAACATTGAGTTCATCATTTCTTTCAAAGTAAGATTTTTGCGTTTAGCAACACCATTCGATTGAGGAGAATAAGGAGCGGTTGTTTGATGAATAATCCCATTTTCAGAACAAAATTTCTCAAATGGATATTCATATTCACCTCCTCTATCACTTCTAATAGCCTTTATCGTTTTGCTTAATTGATTCTCAACTTCATTCTTATATTGTTTAAATGCATTAATAGCCTCATCTTTACTATGTAACAAATACACATAGCAATATTTTGTGCAATCGTCAATAAAAGTAATAAAATATTTTTTCCCACCTCTAGTTTGAACAAATTTTAAATAACAAATATCGGTGTGAATTAAATCTAAAGGTCCAGTTACCCTTTCAATAGAATGGAAAGGTAATCTAGCTAATTTAGATTCCACACAAATTTCACATTTATGATTTTTATCAATATTAAATTTTGGCAAAAATTCCAAGTTAATTAATCTACGCAATGTATCAAAATTAACATGTCCCAATCTAGCATGCCAAATATTAGATGACTCAATCAAGTAAGAAGAACTAGCAATTTCATTCATTGAAACAAATGTTTTTGGGGTTACAATAAGAACATTGAGTTTAAAGATCCCCTCATTTAGGTAGCCCTTTCCTACATACATGTCATTTTTAGACAACACAAAGCGATCAGACACAAACACAAGCTTGAAACCATTTTTAGTAAGGAGAGATCCAGAAATCAGATTCTTTCGGATATCAGGCATATGAAGAACATTGTTGAGAGTAAGTTCCTTTCCAGAAGTCATTTTCAGAGTTATCTTTCCTTGTCCCACCACCTTCGAAGTGGAAGAATTTCTCATAAAGAGATTTTCTTCATTTTCCAAAGGCTTATAGGTTGTGAACATCCATTTGTTTGCACAAATGTGTCGTGTGGCTCCAGTATCCACCCACCATTCCTTGGTATTTCCCACCAAGTTACATTCAGAGACCACGACAGAAAGATTTATATCCGCCAAATCATTGGCGATATTCTCACCCTCAGTTACATTTGCTTGAGAGTTATTTTTATTTTGCTTCTTAGGCTTACGACACTCGCTTGAGCGGTGTCCAGGTTTACCACAATTGTAACATTTGCCTTTGAACTTTTTCTTGTTTTTTTTAAGTGCCTTCCTCATCATACTTTCGTTTGTTCTTCTTGGGACCTTCAACAACATGGACTTTCGTTTCCATTGGATTCTTTCCACTTTTCTTTTGAGACTCACGGTTGTCTTCTTCGATTCTCAGCCTGACCACCAACTCCTCCACATTCATCTCCTTTCGCTTGTGCTTAAGATAGTTTTTGAACAAAGTCCAAGATGGTGGCAACTTTTCAACAATTGCAGCAACTTGGAAAGTTTCACTAATTGACATTCCTTTAGCATGAATGTCGTGGAGGATCACTTGGAATTCTTGCACTTGCGAGATCACAGATTTAGAATCAACCATTTTGAAGTCCAGAAAACGCCCAACGATAAATTTCTTCATCCCAGCATCTTTAGTTTTATACTTCTTTTCCAAAGAATTCCATAATTCCTTGGATGTTTTGATCGTGCAGTAGACATGGTACAATGTCTTGTCCAAGTAAGCCAGAATATAATTCCGGCATAGGTAGTCTGAATGCTTCCAAGCATCGACAGCAGCAACCTTTTCAGCGTCATCTCCCTCTTGAATAGAGGGGCAATCTTCATATACAAACCTGCCCAGTTGGCAGGTAGTGAGATAGAAGTACATTTGTCCTTGCCAACGTTTGAAGTCAGCCCTAATAAACTTTTTTGGTTTCTCCCCGTGTGGCATAGATACAGGTGCAGTCACATTTGTGTTGGTGACAATCATTTTCGTAGGAGTAGTGTTCGTACTTTGCGATTCCATTTCTGTTACAAAAACATAATTTTTATCAATGATAAAATTCATATATAATGAATTAACCAAAACAGAATACAAAATTCTGTGCACCAATTTCCTCCAAATATAATTCACAATAAATGAATTCCAAAATAATTCCAAATAAAATTCAGAATTAAACTATAATATAAACAGAATTCCGTACAAAACAAAATTAAATATAAAATCTGTGTCACACTAATTTTTAATAATAAAAAGAATTTTGTACAAAACAGAATTATAATTTAAAGATTAAAAATTTTACATAAACAGATTTTAACAAGAATACACAAATAAAATTTTATTTTCTAAAGCAGAATATAAAAACAGTATAGAAATTAATTTCTATATCAAAACCGTTTTACTAATTTCTACAATAAATCAGTAAATTAATTCATTTTATTCTATCAAAACATATTTATTTCCAACAAATAAATTTCTGTAATAAAAAAATTCTGTACACTAAAAAACGGTAGAACTTTATAAATTTGTCTTAAGATTGTTATGTCTACAGTTTAATAAATACAAAAGTACAGAATTATTAATAATAATATAATTACAGAAATAAAACGAAATTACAGAAATGAAATACTTACTTGTATTTGCAGAAATAATATTAGAATAGAAAAAGTAATCCGAGCCCTGTTTAGAACAGTCTCCTTAAGACAAATTTATTCCCTCCACAAGGTGCCAAAGATAATGAATAATTGTCTCCCAAGATAGAACGGATTTCCAAATTAATCAAGCAGCACAACAATGATTAATTTCTTCAAACACAATTCTGTGTTTATACTCAACCGGACCAAAGAATGATATGCAGTAGCAGTAGAAAAGTTTGTATTTTTCTGGGAAAAGATGCAACATAAATTCGGAATTATTAGAGGGTAATTTTTTCAGTAGTCAATTCTGTAGGGGAAATGTTTAATTTATAGCTTTTGTGTTGACTGTTGGAACAGTCAACCGAAATTAACTGTCAAAAATAGTTAATCAGTTAAACGAAATTAACTGTTGACTGTTGGCAATAACTGCCAACAGTTTATTAATTAATTAATTAATTTTGTAATTAATTAATAATTAAAGCCCAGAAAGTTAAATAAATTCGGCCCAAAAATGTAGGAGATTTTTACAAGCCCGAGCCAGAGCCGGTCGGACAGATGGACGCGCGCGCGCGTGTGGACTTTTGACCGAAAGTCAACTCGTGCATAGCTTAAGTCATCTCCCCTTCAAAGAGTTGGGATACCCCAAGGCATCCAAGCCTTAGTCCATACTTGGGATGTTATTAACTCATCAAATTTCCACTAATCTTCCAATGTGGGACAAGAGTTAAAACACACCCAATTCATTAACTTTCATTGCTTTGTGAGTCACTTTGGGGACATATTTATCATTCATAACTTATTAAAATTGGACGTATGAATATACTACGTTAATCTCCATGCGGAGGTGAACGCGTTCGTATATGGTCCCATGATTTTCGTAGTGTGGGTCCCGCCTAAATTTGAGCTCAAAGTTGCTCAAAATTCTGTCCAGAAAATTCTGGACAGCTTTCTAAAACCCAATTCAAGTCCAATTTTCCAACAAAAAATTTATTCATAAAATGCCTCAAACAAACTCCAACCAACTACCAAAAAAATTATTGGCGCCTTAATTTTTTATCTGAACTATAAAATGAAAATAATCATCAAAACACACGATCATTGTCATTCAAAATACAAGACACTAATGGAGATTTTTGGCTATGTTTGGGACCTCCTCAAACCTCGACTCATTCTTCAATTGATGCATATCCCGCGCAACCACAGGCATGCCTCCACCACCTTTGTCAATTGGATAATGCTCCATAGCACTCTCAGTACTACCCAATTTGGCATCACACCTAACAACCTTTGCCAACATCCCCTAACCACTAGTTGGTAAGGAAAAAAATTTCCCCCTCCTTACGAGGATTGAGACTTATTAATTTTCCTCCACATCTCTATAATGACTCACTTACCCCTCCCCCCACCCCTACCCCTATATTCATGTCTCTTGAATGGACTATATCAATGCCATCATGACTATCACAAGCCAACCCTATACCTATCTTATAAATAATTCTTCATGTAAGGAATGTGGCAATTTTATTTTCCATCTCAAGGTGGATTTTGCACTACCAAAATGTTGTGTAGTCCCTTCACGACCCAAATGAGAGAAAAGAGAGTGACTATTCCCATAATGCAAGCCCATCTTGCCCACTACCCCATTAACAAGCATTGAATTTGAAATTTCATTCAGCAAAAAAGACCCCATAATAACTCCACTTGTTATTGTATTTTATTGGAGAACATACAAATTTCTCACCTTAGTGCGCATAAACACCACAGAGATATTGTTTTAACACTCAAATCTCCACTGGATATTACAACAATGTAATCCATGTAGTCTAGCACACCGAACGATAAAATATTCATCTTAAGGCCCCGATCATTCCATACACCACACAAAGTTCTCATCGACCCATCATACATCTTGAATTTGATCGATCCAAATCCAAAATTTTTGAAGACTCTTTTATCATCTAATAAAATAGAACCAACTTTCACATCTTTATAAGAGAAAAATACCGATTGGGACATATATGAATGGAACAACCCGAATCAACAATCCAAACATCATTAAATGTCTTCCCAAAATTGTCAGTTTCCATGAGATCAAAATAGTCGACATCCTTCGAATTGCTTAGATTGGTGTCCGCTATGGCTAGTCCATCCTGAACCTTCTTCCCGCCTTTCTCATTCTTTCCCTTAAGTTGGGACAAGAATTAATGATATACACAAACTGGTGATATTATTAACACTCTCCATCCCTTTGACCCTTTGAATTTGAGTTGAAGTTCCTCTATCCTTAGTTCTCAAGTCTTCCTTAAATGACTAGGATCATGACATCATAATAACCCTTAACCTCTTTCCTCCTTTTTCTCATTGGAGAGAATGATTGTTATGAACTCATCCAAAATAATAATTTTCTACTCGTACATCACCGTGGTCACCAAATGCCCTTATCTTTTATGAAAAGAAGACAAAAAATCACAAAACTATCTTATTCCTCCATATTCACCTCAATGTTTAATAGTTCTGAGAGAAGATTATTAAACTCGTGAGGTGTTTTTTTAACAAAGTACATGCACTCAAACAAAAGTTGTTTATTTCATTTTTAGCTTAATTTGATTACTAAAATACATGGATAAATAATTCTTCTCAAGATGTTTTAAAATCATCTCGGTGGAAGTCTTAGTAATAACATCGTGGTTGATCTCCTTAGACAAACACCAAACTTGTCATAAACCTTGGCATCAATATTTTTTCACTTGTCTTTCTTTATTGTGTGGGATTTTCCTCTAGTTCTAGATCTAAACCTTTTAAACAAACATGTCCATCACCTATACATCCATAGGCCAAAATTGTTCTTTCCATTCAACATTACACTCTATCTTGTATATCATAAGAAAATACCCTTTTTTGCAACCTACGCTCTTATAGAAATTTAGTGTGTGAAAGAATTATCAACTAAGGAATGGTAACTAATAACCCATTCACATCAAATATACTAATTCAAATAAAGAAAATCGAAAAGATGAAATAACATAAATAAAAATGGCGATTTTTTTCCTGAAAGGAGAATAACATTACAAATTTGGATGTTCTTTCCTCGCATAAAAAATAATATATCTTCCTTATGAAACATAAATCTCACATAATATTAGAATAGTTTCCCAAATAAGTATATCACCCCAAAAAAGACTCAGAAATTCCACACAAATCCTCAATCAAGAATACCCAAAATTGGTCTATAAAATAATTGAACTTTTTTCCACAAAAGTGGGGAATGATTTAATTTTTAATACATTAACCGATTATATATCTAGGATGACAAAAGGAGAAAACTCAAATGTCTCTACTTCTCTAAAAACCCATCAATGGGGTCTCCTTTTATAAATATCTAACACCAACAATCAATAAGGAGAAGAAGTATCGTGTATGTATATGGGCAATTGACTAAATTAGAGTTGAACTCCACCTTAACATAAACCTTATCGAATTCGGTATTTACCCAAATCTTTGTTATCCAACACCATAGTTCGAGTAAAAATAAACTCTTAATTATGCTGCCGCACATGGTCCCACTTATGAGAGCAAGAAATGATCCACAAATTACAATATGAGCCCTAACCAATGTACAATTTCCAAATATTTTAGTGTAAAATTATAGGAATATGATTTGGGGATGTAGCATTGATAAAAGAAAAATGATAGTAGACACAACTTATGAAAATGACACTATATAAAATGGTGTGTTTATATTTGGTTACTCATAAAATATATGAGCCTGGGGAAACAATATTATATATTTCTACGTGAGAATTGTATAATATTAGGTGATTCAACTAAAAACTAATTGTCAATGAGCAGAGAAGCCCTATTGTAATGGTGTAAGACTTTAGTTTCCTGACATGGGACTTTATGTACTTTATATATCCTCTAATGTGTTATGTAACTTGAGTCTAGCATGTGAATTGATTTTTGCTGGCTGGGTAACACTGGCCAGCTGAGCCATTACTTTATGAAACATAAAGTAATTGGAAATAGGTGCACATCCCCTCGGATCTTATATAATGGTGTACGAGTTTAGTTTTGTGATATAATACTTTATATTCTTAATCAGGGTTGAGGTGGCCTAAACATAACATGAAGAATAATTATCTAGGATGACTTAAAAGTGTTTTGGTTAGTAGACCATGTGTATTTTAAAACCATGTTATGTTTAGACATCTTTCTCAAAACTAAGTGATAGTGGCTTATGTAAGGGCATATTTTTATAAGCTCGTTATCAATTTATTATGTCTTATACCGCTACACCGTCGAAGAATATTCTAAGAGCAATCTACATCAAAGACGGATTCGAATTAATCAAGTTCTTCATCACTCAAGACTCTGCGAAGTTTAGTTTGGTAAGGTTATGTTTTTAATACCTTTACTTTTCACTTAGAGCTATTGGGATATTTTTACAAAATATTTTCTAAGTGCTGGAGAGGAATTTTTCATCAAAATTTAAGAATGAGTATTTTTCTAAGTGTAGAAGCGGACATTAAAATAATAAATTTTTTTCGCAATAGTCGTTCGAGCGACAGAGGAATGTCGTTCGCCCGAGATATAGCATGTTGCGCGATCTCGTTCGATCGACAGTTGTCCTACGTTCGAGCGACATGCTGATCTCGTTCGAATGAGCTCTGTTTTCGAGGCGGTGCAATTTTCTATAAAATCTCATTCTGTGGTTTTGTTTTGTTTAAGAAGTCTCAGCGTTTTCCAAAACAGAAAAACTGTGAAAGCAGAATTCTTTTTACTTCTTCCTTTTGGGGTTTAATTCCCTTTTTGGTTTTCAATTCACAAAACTTCCATTTGCTTTAGTGAGTTGTTTTGGTGTTTCAAGAACACAATTTTTCCTTTGTTCAACCTTTGTCAAGAACACAAAACTCCCATTTGCTTTAGTCATTCTGCGTGTATACGAGCCGAAGACGATGAACCGACGCCTGGAAGGTATTTCTCTGTGTCTCGTATCTTTGAAGATTTGCTTAAGGCACCGTGAATTACACACTTGTGGGCGTCTTGTGAATTCTTCAAAGTGTTTATAAAAGGTTTTACCCGAAAGGGTTTTTTTCTTGAAACGGTCATCTTTATTTTTCATGCATGGGTTGAATTATTTATGATGTTTAGATGCATGTGTAGGGGCTGAATTAAGTTTCTTTTTTAAATAGACTCCAATTAAATAAGTGTGACAGTTTAGAAATTTACGAATTTAATCATTATCACACAGTCACGTTTTTTTAGCTTATATATTGTTTAGTGGGGACACGCTTGGCGTGTCTTAAACATAACACGTAGAGTAATTATATTTAATGACTTAAAAGTATTTGGGTTAATAAACTATGGATAGTATTCTTTCTCCAATGTTACATATAGAGATATAACCAGATGTAATATTCTCTAATACCATGTCACATTTAGCAATCTTACTCAAAACTAAGTGCTAGTGAATAATGATGATTAGAGATCTTATTTACTGTTTTACAATTTTTTAATGTGAACTTATATATTCTTAACATGATTCCTCACGTGTGTTGATACTTGAATCTAACCTGAGAATGACTTGTTAAATATGAAAACACATAAATTCAAATCAATTGATAACATGTGGAGGGATCCAATTCCTTTCAAGACATTTTCTTCATATGGATTTATAAAATTTAGACATTAATTGAATTCTATGTAATGAAAAGTTATGAAGTTCGTTTTCTCAAAGTAACATTTTAAGCAATTAATTAGTCTAATAATTCCAATATCCTCATTAATGTTGGTGTCTACTAAGTGGCCATGTTATTTAATTTTTTTTTTCTAATGGGTTATTTGTTCATATGTTTTAAGTGTATTACATTTAAAATAGTAAATCTAGTGGAAAATAATTTAAATTTATAGGTCCATATAAAATTTATTTATTAATGACTAACATATAAAATCACTATTACACTAATAAGATATCTTATTAGCACATTCGAGAATCTATATAAATATTTGTTTAAATAATTATCCCCCTAAAAAATAATTACATTAAAAAATTCAAAAAAAATTATATAGACTGAAATAAATTTACTATATGTTGCACTGTAAAATATAGGACACTAGATAGGCCAATAATATTGTGACACCATCAATCAGATCTTGGTCGACTTATTTGATAACCCTCTCATTTGTGACACCCCGCCCAATAAAATACCAGGTGATCAGTCCTATATCAAATTAAAACAGGATTCTCATCTGGTTCATTCTTAGCATCACTGTCGAAAACTTTTTAAAACTTACTAACCACCTAGTATTCAAAAGTTGATGTCAAAATTTTAATCTTTTTATTTAACAACAACAACCATATAAATACCAATACGAACCATTCACACAAACCATGAATCTAAAGCAATACTGATTAAATCAATAAATGACCGGCCGAATAAACCATCGGCAAAAAACCAATATCCACTAATATAATCCAACAAAGAACAATAACCAGTACAAAGTCCGACTGAAATGAAAATAGATGCGGCAATATGCCCGAAAGAAATACCAAGTTGCATCCTACTCTAAGAATGAAATTACTGAAGCGTCTATATCCAAATCCTGCAACATCCACACCTGTTGCAGCTACGCATCCCTGAAACATATCTTCAAGTTTGGCATCCCTGTGGCTAGATACCTAAAAGGTTTTGAAAATATTTTGCAAGTATGGGTCAGGGCCTAAAGTTCTTTTAAAAATATTTCCCAAGTGAATTAAAATGCAACAATTAAAATATATGAATGCTCTTCATATTTTAGTTAGTGTGTCACTCCCTTAAGATACATATCACCCCTCCTCTAAAGTACACACCCAACGCTTTATTCCTGACCCTCCTAGTTACACCACCTCGTCTAACTAGCCTTGTCGTGAAACTCTTTGAACTCTACTCTAACCCGAGTAATTTGTATATTTACTTCGTAAGTTATTTATCGCATTAACTTAATTAACCATTTCTTAAAAGTCATATAAAATTCACTAGTTATATAAGTAATACAAATTCTCTTCATGTATTTAATTACCCGTATATAATTATTTACTCCATAATATACATAGAACTATATTTCACAATTATACTTATGTTGAATATAAATAAAACCACTCTTAAAAGTCATATAACATTCACTAGTTATACAAGTAATACAAATTATGTTCATGAATTTAATTACCCGTATATAATTATATACTCCATTATATACGTAGAACTATATTACACAATCACACATATGTTGAATATAATTAAAACCATCCTTCTGAGTAATACCTGATCGGATGCATTCTCTAAAGTGTTATCTTCTCAGGTCTACTAAGTCCCACCTGGATTTCTGAGACAGCTAGCCACCGCTGAATCAGAACATAGATATATAAACGTATTGGATGAGGTCATATTCCCCCGAGTGTGAAAACAATCATCTCAATGCCCACCTATATTTGGACGCCATGACCTGGGGATATACTCGCCCAACTCCTCAAGCTAGGGGATTCACCCACATCGCGCAACCTCCCCCGATAGCACTAGAGCATATAATTCTAAATAAATATCTAGCCACCGGTATTTATGAGCACACATTATATATATATATATATACTATCACACTACCGTATATATAAATAAAATTTAATCCCGGCTTTACTGTGTACAAAGTCCGTAACACTAGCCAATATAATCCCGGCTTTATTGTGTACAAAGTCAGTAACGTTCCTAATTAAATAATATTTAACAATTTATTATATCATCCTATAATAAATTATTCCAGCTATAAGCTTTAATTAATTAATTCCCCATTAATTTATCTATTATCATGGCATCACTCAACCAAAATATCCGGAAATCCCCTTGGTCCATAATACAATATCCCCAATTAATTATTCAAAATTCTCCTCAATAAAGTTTGCACAATTATTAATCTAAGGTCTTCAATTTACTCAATTTGTCCAAAATTTTAAAATGTCGTTTTGGGGAATTTTGGTGCCATTTTGAAAAAAGCGTATTAGGGAACAAAAGTTGGAAAATGCCATTTTCTAGAGGGCAGCGTGAGCAGTATCTCCATTAACAACCTGCGTCAAGCTTTTTACCCAGAATTATCCACTAAAATTCTTACGAATAAAAACCAGTCCTAATAACTTGATTTGTAACTTCCCCAAATCAAAATCCAATTTGTATTCACCCAATCAAAAAATCATTTGTATAACACTTACTATGATATGAATTGAATATCTCCATTTTACATCAAAGCAATTTAACCACTTACCTTATAAATTTCGTAGTGTCTAATTATCCTTTGGTGTAGAGATCGTTGCGTGATGAAGAAAACCTTCCTTGTTCTTCCTCTTTGGCTCTCAAGAGTCCTCCCTCTTTATCCCTTATGTTCTCAAATTTCTTCCAAATGAGTTATGGCTGTCCACAACTCCAAAATTTAGGTTTTTATCTCCAAATCTCATTTTTAATCATATGGACCTAATTAAAATGGCCCAAATACCCCCGAGTGGGTTCGATTATGCCCAAAAATATCCCGTGACCCATTTACCACCACGAGTACACTTTTTCGACTATCTCGACCCATCCGGACTCAACCGTGCACTCAGAATTGACATCTGAATTAATTTATAAAAAGTCCCTATCTCACACCCAACTTAGTCTATATTCGACTTCCGCCTTAGATAAATAAATGCCATGTCACTTATACACGTTATGACGTAAATAAATTATTACTATTCAATTAGTAATTTAATTTTCATAAATATTAACCATCTTCTCTTCGATTAATATTTAAATAAATATTAGCATAACTAATTCAACTAAATTACGACACACAAGTAATTTAAAAAATTTCGAATTAATTAAATATTAAATGCACAGAAATACGGGGTGTTACATTCTCTCCCCCCCGCCCCCCCCCCCCCCCCCCCACAAAGGAATTTCGTCCCCAAAATTTGGTCATAACTGCGGTGAATAACTCTGGACTACTCTCACATATCCTACTCCCGCTCCCACGTATACTTATCAATACTGTGATGACCCCACTCCACTACACTCTAACTTGTAATACTACCTTAGACTGCAGCATACGCTCACGTAGCTACTAGTCTCTCCTCATATGATGTGTCTTATTGCAAGTCATTCTCCTCGAGTGGAACGTGCCCAAAAATCCTTACCGTTCCTCTTGTATCTCTCCAGCTATGCCACGTGGAACACATCACGTATCCACAGAAGATGTTCTGGAAAACCCAGTAGATAAGACACTGGTTCCACCCTCTCAAAGATAGGGAAAGGACCCACATACCTCGATGCTAGCTTCCCTTTCTTGTCGAACTTCACCATTCCTTTCATAGGAGACACCCGAACCAAATACCTGGTCATAAATCGTTAACTCGATGTCCCCTGACAACATAGTGCCCCAAAAGATGAGCCTATACTCCACCGACTTCACTATCTCTATGTTAGGAAATTTCCCTCCTTACGTCCTTCAACTATACGAAAGGATACAACTTACTCAATTCCCATTGCTGAACCATAACCCATTTCGGGTCCTATCAGCTTGTTATTTCCCCACCTCTTATCAATCAAAGGTGGATAATGAAACATTTCCCATAAAGTCTCCCAAGGTGTCACGCAGATACTAAACTGTTACAAGGCCTCACACGTAACTCTACCTGTGATAATTACTACTCCCGAATTACCAAAAAATGTGGAATGCACAATCCTCGCTTCCCGTCTACCCATTAACTTATGGGCGACACGTTCAACCAATATGTAACTCTGTCCCTATCACCTCCTGACACTTTTTACCAGAGATGGGACTGAAAGGTCTCACCCAAATTCCCAACAATATTGAATAATATTTATTCTGTTTCACTCCTTCCCATTAATACTAAAGTTGGGCATACTACTCGATAGTATAACCCATTCCGAGACAATAATTCGTGTTCAGGTCAATCCATTCAACAACCCGATGGAAACCTTGATCCCTCCATGATTTTTACCAACCTCAGCATTAATTCCATCTCAGGAACCATAAAATTTCAAAAACTTCTTGGTTGATACCCTAAAATAAACCTTTTTCCGATTCATAAATGGTCTATTTGGAGATAAATTCACTATGTCTCACTCAACACCAATTCCCATGCTCAAGAACTATATTCCTTGTGCAGTTTTCGTCAGATACGAATCTACACATTGTCCATGCATAAGAACACTCTAAGCATATAACTAAGTAATAATCTTTTCTATTTTCCCATAAACGTGACTTATTTATTGCCTTAAAATATGTTGTTACATGCGCCTCCACCGTCTTTACATTCTTTACAGTGGAGATAGTTAACCTTTATATGCATATAGTCGGATTGTTTCCTCTTTCAAATGGATTTCAGTCACTACATTTTCCTACTTATTTTCTGACTTCCCGTGACACCCCGAATAATTAAATACCGGGTAGCTACTCCTTTATTAAATTAATTCAAAATGCCAAGTTGGTTCAGTTAATATCATCACTGTCGAAAACATTTAATGATTACTAACCACCTAGTATTTAAAAAGTAAGTTGTCAAATTTTAAATTAAATCTGATTAACATGCGATAAATGAAATGTAAAAGAATAACATCACCATACACGATAAAGCCTCAATAAAGTAACCAACAAATAATAATAAGTCCGGAGAAAAACTCCTCACAACAATCCCACAAACTGAAATAAATAAAACAGTGTAACCTGAATTAATTACATGACAAAAGTCTGAATAACTGAAATATGAAATGTCTATAATGGAAGTGGGCGACATGCCCTACAAATGATAAAACTGAACATGCAGTCAAGACTAGAAAAGAAGCATCTATTAGCA
The DNA here is from genome assembly GCA_949130495.1 of Sambucus nigra. Taxonomy (NCBI): domain Eukaryota; kingdom Viridiplantae; phylum Streptophyta; class Magnoliopsida; order Dipsacales; family Adoxaceae; genus Sambucus; species Sambucus nigra. The sequence continues at coordinate 313,025,571 of OX422215.1, read as the reverse complement.
AGGCCCTGTAACTTCCACAACAGCTACAGCTCGTCACCTGAATAGAATTCCTATGCATGGTGTCCTTGTGGCTGGGCACCTAAAAAGGTTTTTACAAAAATAGATTTGAAAGCAAACGGGTCAGAGCCCGAAAGTGGAGAGTATTTTAAAAACAGCAAGTGCTTTAATAACATTAAAACAATGAATGCAAAATACATGTTAGGACGTGCTCTCACATGAAATACTCACCTCTCGACTAATTGTGCACTCCTAACGTACCGTACCCATTCAAGTGATTCTCATATCTAACTAAACCGACATAAATTCTATCCTTTCTACTCGATTCACAATATGAATTCCCAATGTTATCACTTAAATAGATAGCTTTACTTAAACTTGGATTCTCAATTATTAGCATTACCATTTACTGGAGGTTATCCCCTTATTTATCTTCTCAAGGAGTTACTATAAGTTATTCTCATAATTAAACATGACAAGTCTGTTCACTTAACCGTATATCATTCACATCATAAATATACAATACAAGCACCCCCGAGACTAAGCTACGGTGCACACATACTCTGCTATCCATCCCGATACATCACGTACATAAGGATTACAAATTTCGAATCTCTCAGGAATTGTTAGAATAAGCACCACACACAAAAATGGAGGCGAACATAATTCAACATATCCATGGTCACGTACATACCTACGCTCCATAGTTAGCTGACTCATTAACTCACAAATAAGTCATTCTCTTGAACTATGTCCTCGAGGTACCCATCTAAATCCGGGCACACAAAGATTAGATGGCCCTAAGCGGACGCAAACCTCCCATGATAGCAAGTATGGTAGGTATGTCATACACATAAAATCATATACATATACTAAACATGCACACATATTAGTAATTATCATAATTATTTAGTGGTATACTTCTCATTCTCATACCAACTTATAGTTTTACACCTTTTATATGTTCGGTTCGTATGTATTTAATTCATCAATTATTCTCACAACGTGATTAGTCACCCGTGTCCTAATCCACAAATATTATTTGGTTCCACTCACACTTCTAGGTTTTACTCCTCAATATATCCCAAATATCCCAACTATCTCAATTAATCATCAAGGGAATGTCATCTTTACAATTTAAACAAGGTTACGGGACACTAGAAATCAAATCAGGCCAAAAAGGCCAAACTGTCAACTCGTTAGAAGTCTCGTTCGAACGAGGTCATTCGAACGAGAGTTCGTTCGAACGAAGTGGGCATCTAACGAGATCTCGTTCGAACGAAAGGCATCGAACGAACATCCCACTCGTTAGAAGGCAAATTGTCACCTCGAGCGAGCTCGTTCGAACGACCTGGGCAGGTCTTCTAACGAGATGCCAGTTTCGAGCACATAATTTTCCTATCTCGTTGTTCTCTATTTTATTCACCTCTAATCCCATATAAAAATCGTCCCAACAGTATTTTAAGGTTTCTAATCCACACTAAACATTCGTAGGTCATAACTTAACATTTATATAGGGCCAAATCTTCCTAAACATCATCTAATTATCATAACTCCCCAATTTTTCCCCAAACCTTATGAACATGAACCCTAGAAATTTAAAGTCTTCAATTTCCATAAATAAATCCGTTTTTGTAACATAAAAAGTAGTAATTCTTTTATTCCAATCCCCTAATAACAAATCTACATGCAAACCTATATCAAATCTGAATTTATAATTCCAATTTCATGGGTTTTTATAACTCTCCCAATAAAATCCAAATATATAAATTTCTAAGCATGGAAGAAGCATTCGCTTGAAATTAACGTAATTAAACCACTTGCCTCGGATTATTCTCTGAATTTGCTGTTGAATTGATGAAGGTTGGTCTCTCTCTTTCTCTCCCAAGGTTGAAGGTTGAAGATGGAGGTTGTGTTTCTCTTTTGGGAACTTCTCCTAACCTCTCCTATAACTCCTGTAGCCCTTTAGTTGGTTAAGTGCTGGTAATGGCTTAGTGGGTCACTAAATATCCTAATATTTAACTCCCAAAATTCGTTGGTTAATTATCCTAATATTTCAAAATTACCAAAATACCCTTTTAAGTTGCCGGTATGGCCCAATAATGCCCCGGGACCCAAACTAAACCCCCGGCTAGTGTTTTATGACTATTTCGACCCTTCCGGGCTCGTTGGTGCACTCAAAATGATCATACGGTTGATAAAAATAAAATTCACTTTTTAATTTAAATAATTACATTCCTGACGCAACTGTCACGTGCGTCCCAACTAAATTTTCCAAATTGCCGTATTTCAATCTCGCGATAATTTCAATATTTACAATATTCATATAACATCATATGTATACACATTATAATCAAATACCAACTCCCATCTCGTTAGTATTTTATCCGGATTAATTCTCAATTAATTCCCATTTAATTTAATTAATCCCACAAATAAATATCAATAAAAGTACGGGTATTACATACTTCCCCCCTAATAACAGAATTTCGTCCCGAAATTCGGAACTAGAAAGTACCTGGTAAAAATAACTCTGGATAACATTCGCGCATCTCATCCTCGCGCTCCCATGTGGACTCCTCGACATTATGATGTCGCCACTGAACACGCACTAACGGAACTATCTTTGACCGCAGTTTCCGCTCACTTCGGTCCAAAATAGCAATCGGTCCCTCCTCGTCGGGCTGGAGATCTATGTCCTCCAAAGCAATGTGAGAATGAGCCAAATCATCTCTAAGATATTTCCTTAGCGAGGAAATATGAAACACATCATGAATCCTATGTAAATGCTCTGGTAACCCAAGTCTATACGCAACAGACCCAATCCGCTCGATGATAGGAAATGGTCCCACGTATCTCAGTGTCAACATAGGAGATACTCTTAGTAAAACCTGGTCCCCCACTTGGAACTCCCTGAAGAATCTATTTGCATCAGCGTAGCTCTTCTGCCGATCCTGAGCTACCCGAATGCGACTCCGTATCAATTCTATCCTCGCCGAAGTATCCTGAATTACTTCCGGCCCAAGTAGTTTGTTGTACCCCACCTCCAACTAACATGCTGGGGAACGACAAGGTCTACCGTACAACGCCTCAAATGGAGCCATGCCAATAGTGAACTGGTAGGAGTTGTTGTAAGCAAACTCCACCAGTGGAAGATACTGCTCCCATCCACCCCTGAAATCAATGATGCACATACGCAACATGTCCTCTAACATCTGATTTGTACGCTCGGTTTGCCCATCGGTCTGCGGATGATAAGCCGTACAGAACCGCAATTATGTGCCCATGGCCTCCTGAAAACTCTCCCAAAACTGTGAAACAAATATCTTGTCTCTGTCATACACGATATTCAGGGGCACACCGTGAAGTCTCACTATTTCTGCAATAAAGAGCTGGGCATACTGTCCCATAGTGTAGTCGGTCCTTACGGGTAGAAAATGAGCGACTTTGGTCAACCTATCCACAATTACCCAAATGGAGTCGTGACCCCTCTGTGACTTAGGTAACCCCGTGATAAAGTCCATGGATATGCTCTCCCACATCCACAACGGGACCTCTAATGGCTGTAGAAGTCCTGTCGGTCTCTGATGATCCACTTTTACCAGCTGACAAGTGGCACATTTAGTAACAAACACGGCAATATCTTTCTTCATCCCGCTCCACCAATACTGACGTCTCATGTCTTGGTACATTTTGTCCCCACCGGGATGTACCGCAAACCGTGAGCCGTACGACTCTGCCATCACTTCGTGTCACAATTCCTCCGCTTCCGGAACTACCAGTCTCCCATTGAAGAATAATCCCCCGTCTGAGCTAACGGTATAGGACTCGGCTCCCTCTACTAATAATCGAACTACCTGATCCTGACAGAACGAGTCATCTACTTGTGCCTTTACCACTCTCGTGACAATCTGCGATGTAACAGTCATCACCGACATGAATGATCGGGCCACTGCATCCTGGTGTCCCAACTCCTTCCACTTTGCCTTCCACACCCCTGCCACTTCATCTACTGGCCTACGACTCAACGCGTCTGCTACCACGTTAGCCTTCCCCGGGTGATATTGGATATCAAACTGATAGTCCTTCACAAACTCAAGCCACCTCCGTTGCCTCATATTCAACTCCTTCTACATGAATAGGTACTGTAGGGACTCGTGGTCCATGAACAATCGAAACTTCTCCCCCAAAAGGTAATGTCTCCAAATCCGAAGGGCAAATACCACTGCCGCTAACTCCAAGACATGGGTGGGGTAATTCTTCTCGTGAGGCTTAAGCTTACGGGAAGCATAAGCTATGGCCTGACTCTCCTGCTGCAATACACCTCCAAGTCCTTGTAAGGACGCATTGGTGTAAACTAGATACTCAACTACCGGTCTCGGCAATGCTAACACAGGTGCTGAGGTCAACTTGTATTTTAACTCATCGAATGCCAACTGACAGGCATCACTCCAAATGAATGGCACACCTTTACGAGTCAGATGTGTGAAAGGACCTGCTATCTTTGAGAAACCCCGAATGAACCTCCTATAGTATCCTGCTAGGCCCAAGAAACTACGGATCTCAGTCGGTGTCGTGGGTTATCGCCACTCCCTTACCGCGGATACCTTCCCCAGATCAACAGATATTCGCCGGTCGAAAATAATATGCCCCAAAAACTGAACCTCCTTCAGCCAAAACCCACACTTCTCATACATTGCATACAGCTCGTTCTGACGTAGCGTCTGCAAAACCTGCCTCAAATGCTCGGCGTGCTCTTCCTCTGTCTGGGAGTAGACCAGAATGTCATCAATGAAGACAATGACGAACTGATCTAGGAACTCTCTCAACACCCTATTCATTAAGTCCATAAACACGGCTGGAGCATTGGTCAAACCAAAAGGCATTACTCGAAACTCGTAGGAACCATATCTCGTTAAGAAAGAAGTCTTCGAGACGTCCTCTTCCCTGATACTCAACTGATGGTATCCTGATCGCAAATCAATCTTTGAGAAGAAAGAATCTCCTCTCAACTGGTCGAATAAGTCATCGATTCGGGGCAACGGATACTTATTCCGTATCGTGACTTTATTCAACTCCCGATAATCTACACACAACCTCAATGATCCATCCCTCTTCTTAACGAACAACACAGGGGCACCCCACGATGAAGTACTCCTCCGTATAAACCCCTGACCCAACAACTTCTCAATCTGATCTCGTAACTCTCTCATTTTAGCTAGAGCCATACGGTAAGGTGCGCGGGCAATAGGCCGAGTGCCCGGTGTCAAATCGATCACAAAATCTATCTCTATACTCGGAGGTAATCCAAGTATATCCTAAAATACATCGGCAAACTCTCGACCAACCGGAATTGAATCAAGTGGTATCACCACTTCCTTAGAGGTCTCCTCCTCTATATAGTACAAGTGGGTGGACAATCCTCCCTCAGGACGGGGCATCGCCACCCAAAACATCTCCTGCCCGGGAATGCCAAAGATAATACTCCTACTAAAACAGTCAATCATGGCTCGGTACGCAACTAGCCAATCCATACCAATAATGGCATCATACTCGGTCATCTCTAACACTAACATATCAGAGAGTAAATTAAACCTCCCGATCTCTATACCCACACCTCTACACATAAGCGAAATCATGGAACCCCTACTCAACGGTGAGTCTACACAAGTAACGGTGCTCTCTGCGGTGTCTAATAACCCAATAATGCGTGTAAATCTCATGGCAATGAAACAATGTGTAGCCCCCGTGTCAAATAAAATACGCCCCAGAGTCCCCTGAATAGAGAACATACCCTCAATGGCTGGTGGATCCTGTGGGGCTGCGGCCTGCTGAAGCTGGTACACTCTCCCATACTGAAGTTGTCCCTGCTGGACTGGGACCGCTGGAATGGGTGGTAGTGCTGCCATCTGTGGTGGTGCTGGGAGGGCGGCGGGAAACATAGGCCTCTTCGGCTCCTGTCGAGCACCCTGCTGCTGCTGCTGCGGGGCCCTGCCCCTATCAGGGCAATCTTGACATTTGTGGCCAATTTTACCACAAATAAAACACTTTCCCTTAAAGGTTCCCCCTCGCTGCCCCTGCAGTCGTCGGCCCTGGTGGCCGTTACCATTCCTCCCCTGGCCGTGCTGGCCCTGCTGAATCTGCTGCTGACCATTCTGGACCTGATGGCTGTTCGGACCCTGATGGCCCTGCCTAAAACCTCCCTGTCCATGCCTAAAATTTCCCGATCTGAACCTCTTATGATCCCCCTGCTGAGAACCCTGGTCACCCTGCCTCTGTCCATGAGCAGATTGTGCCCCACTGGCACCATTTCCCCCAGTCCTACCCTGATGGCTGGACTCTCCTGATCTCTTGCTCTCAGACATGTGAAAGCGGTGATCCTGGCAGTGTAGTAATGCAGCGTTAACCACATCATAATAAGTGGCCAACGAGAGATTCCCCAACAAATGCTGACGGATCCTCCATGTCAATCCATCGGTGAACTTCTGGATCTTCTTCTCCTCTGTCGGTATCTCATCCAGGACAATATTCAGTAGATTTGTGAATTCGGCCTCATACTCGGCCACAGTCCTTCACTCATGTATCAGGTTCATTAACTTCCTCCTCATTTCTGTGTGAACGGCTGACGAAAAATACTTGTGATCGAACCTCACCCAAAACTCCTGTATCGTGAGAGTATCTCTCTCCTCCACGGTGGTAATAGACTCCCACCACTGCAATGCAAATCCCACTAGCTTGAAAGTAGCTAGTATCTGCCTCTGAACATCGGTGCACTCATACATCCTCAAGTGCCTCTGAATATCTTTCCTCCGCTGACTAGATACCACAACATCGGAGCTACCTGCGAACTCCGGAGGGTGTGCTTTCTGAAAAGCATCACGAACACGTTCCCAAGCAGATGGGAATGCATGTGCCTGAACTGGCGCGGCTACCAGCGCCGGGGGTGGTGCCTGCTGTACAACGGCTAGAGAGGCATTTACCACTTGGGCTACAATGGTTGCAACCTCAACAGCATTCATGGTGCTCTGTACTGGTGCTGGCTGGGGCTCCGGCTGTGCATTCCTAGGAACCCGTGGTGCACGTCGTGGAGGCATATGAAATAAGAGTAAAGTTTATAAGTTCGCAGTTATAAACTTAAAATAGCTGAAGAGCGAAGCATACATAAAAGAATACAACAGTCCTAAAATATAGGGCTCTACATCAAAGAAAGCTCAGCGAAAACATAATAAGCCGTACAGATCCTAAAGGACACTAGAACCTGATGCTCTGATATCACCTATGACACCCCGACTAATTAAATACCGGGTAGCTACTTCTTTATTAAATTAATTCAAAATGCCAAGTTGGTTCAATTAATAGCATCACTGTCGAAAATATTTAATGATTACTAACCACCTAGTATTTAAAAAGTAAGTTGTCAAATTTTAAATTAAATCTGATTAACATGCGATAAATGAAATGTAAAAGAATAACATCACCATACACCATAAAGCCTCAATAAAGTAACCAACAAATAATAATAAGTCCGGAGGAATACTCCTCACAACAATCCCACAAACTGAAATAAATAAAACAGTGTAACCTGAATTAATTACATGACAAAAGTCTGAATAACTGAAATATGAAATATCTCTAATGGAAGTGGGTGACATGCCCTACAAATGATAAAACTGAACATGGAGTCAAGACTAGAAAAGAAGCGTCAACTAGCAAGGCCCTGTAACTTCCACAACAGCTACAGCTCGTCACCTGAATAGAATTCCTATGCATGGTGTCCTTGTGGCTGGGCACCTAAAAAGGTTTTTACGAAAATAGATTTGAAAGTAAACGGGTCAGAGCCCGAAAGTGGAGAGTATTTTAAAAATAGCAAGTGTTTTAATAACATTAAAATAATGAATGCAAAATACATGTTAGGACGTGCTCTCACATGAAATACTCACCTCTCGACTAATTGTGCACTCCTAACGTACCGTACCCATTCAAGTGATACTCATATCTAACTAAACCGACATAAGTTCTATCCTTTCTACTCGATTCACAATATGAATTCCCAATGTTATCACTTAAATAGATAGCTTTACTTAAACTCGGATTCTCAATTATTAGCATTACCATTTACTGGAGGTTATCCCCTTATTTATCTCCTCAAGGAGTTACTATAGGTTATTCTCATAATTAAACATGAGAAGTCTGTTCATTTAACCGTATATCATTCACATCATAAATATAAAATATAAGCACCCCGAGACTAAGCTACGGTGCACGCATACTCTGCTATCCATCCCGGTACCTCACGTACATAAGGATTACAAATTCCGAATCTCTCAGGAATTGTTAGAATAAGCACCACACATAAAAATGGAGGCGAACATAATTCAACATATCCATGGTCACGTACATACCTACGCTCCATAGTCAGCTGACTCATTAACTCACAAATAAGTCATTCTCTTGAACTATGTCCTCGAGGTACCAATCTAAATCCGGGCACACAAAGATTAGATGTCCCTAAGCGAACGTAAACCTCCCGTGATAGCAAGTATGGTAGGTATGCCATGCACATAAAATCATATACATATACTAAGCATGCACACATATTAGTAATTATCATAATTATTTAGTGGTATACTTCTCATTCTCATACCAACTTATAGTTTTACAGCTTTCATATGTTCGGTTCGTATGTATTTAATTCATCAATTATTCTCACAACGTGATTAGTCACCCGCGTCCTAATCCATAAATATTATTTGGTTCCACTCACACTTCTAGGTTTTACTCCTCAATATATCCCAAATATCCCAACTATCTCAATTAGTCATCAACGGAATGTCATCTCTACAATTTAAACAAGGTTACGGGACACTAGAAATCAAATCAGGCCAAAAAGGCCAAACTGTCAACTCGTTAGAAGTCTCGTTCGAACGAGGTCGTTCAAACGAGAGTTCGTTCGAACGAAGTGGGCATCTAACGATATCTCATTCGAACGAAAGGCATCGAATGAACATCCCACTCGTTAGAAGGCAAACTGTCACCTCGTTAGAAGCTCGTTCGAACGAGCTCGTTCGAACGACCTGGGCAGGTCTTCTAACGAGATGCCAATTTCGAGCCCAGAATTTTCCTATCTCGTTTTTCTCTATTTTCTTCACCTCTAATTCCATATAAAAATCATCCCAACAGTATTTTAAGGTTTCTAATCCACACTAAACATTCGTAGGTCATAACTTAACATTTATATAGGGCCAAATCTTCCTAAACATCATCTAATTATCACAACTCCCCAATTTTTCCCCAAACCTTATGAACATGAACCCTAGAAATTTAAAGTCTTCAATTTCCATAAATAAATCCGTTTTTGTAACATAAAAAGTAGTAATTCTTTTAGTCCATTCCCCTAATAACAAATCTACATGCAAACCTATATCAAATATGAATTTATAACTCCAATTTCATGGGTTTTTATAAATATCCCAATAAAATCCAAATATATCAATTTCTAAGCATGGAAGAAGCATTCGCTTGAAATTAACGTAATTAAACCACTTGCCTCGGATTATTCTCTGAATTTTCTGTTGAATTGATGAAGGTTGGTCTCTCTCTTTCTCTCCCAAGGTTGAAGGTTGAAGATGGAGGTTGTGTTTCTCTTTTGGGAACTTCTCCTAACCTCTCCTATAACTCCCGTAGCCATTTAGTTGGTTAAGTGCTGGTAATGGCTTAGTGGGTCACTAAATATCTGAATATTAAACTCCCAAAATTCGTTGGTTAATTATCCTAATATTTCAAAATTACCAAAATACCCTTTTAAGTTGCCGGTATGGCCCAATAATGCCACGGGACCCAAACTAAACCCCCGGCTAGTGTTTTCTGACTATTTCGACCCTTCCGGACTCGTTGGTGCACTCAAAATGACCATACGGTTGATAAAAATAAAATTCACTTTTTAATTTAAATAATTACATTCCTGATGCGACTGTCACGTGCGTCCCAACTAAACTTTCCAAATTGCCGTATTTCAATCTCGCGACAATTTCAATATTTACACTATTCATATAACATCATATGTATACACATTATAATCAAATACCAACTCCCATCTCGTTAGTATTTTATCCGGATTAATTCTCAATTAATTCCCATTTAATTTAATTAATCCCACAAATAAATATCAATAAAAGTACGGGGTATTACATACTTCCCCCCTAATAACAGAATTTCGTCCCGAAATTCGGAACTAGAAAGTACCTGGTAAAAATAACTCTGGATAACGTTCGCGCATCTCATCCTCGTGCTCCCATGTGGACTCCTCGACATTATGATGTCGCCACTGAGCACGCACTAACGGAACTATCTTTGACCGCAGTTTCCGCTCACTTCGATCCAAAATAGCAATCGGTCCCTCCTAGTAGGATCTATCGGGCTGGAGATCGATGTCCTCCAAAGCAATGTGAGAATGAGCCAAATCATCTATAAGATATTTCCTTAGCGAGGAAATATGAAACACATCATGAATCCTGTGTAAATGCTCCGGTAACCCAAGTCTATACGCAACAGACCCAATCCGCTCGATGATAGGAAATGGTCCCACGTATCTCGGTGCCAACTTCCCCTTCTTCCCAAATCGCATAATCCCCTTCATAGGAGATACTCTGAGTAAAACCTGGTCCCCCACTTGGAACTCCCTGAAGAATCTCTTCGCATCAGCGTAGCTCTTCTGCTGATCCTGAGCTACCCGAATGAGACTCCGTATCAATTCTATCCTCGCCGAAGTATCCTGAATTACTTCCGACCCAAGTAGTTTGTTGTCCCCCACCTCCATCCAACATGTTGGGGAACGACAAGGTCTACCATACAACGCCTCAAATGGAGACATGCCAATAGTGAACTGGTAGGAGTTGTTGTAAGAAAACTCCACCAGTGGAAGATACTGCTCCCATCCACCCCTGAAATCAATGATGCACATACGCAACATGTCCTCTAACATCTGATTTGTACGCTCAGTTTGCCCATCGGTCTGCGGATGATAAGTCGTACTCAACCGCAATTCCGTGCCCATGGCCTCCTGAAACTCTCCCAAAACTGTAAAACAAATATCTTGTCTCTGTTAGACACGATATTCAGGGGCACACCGTGAAGTCTCACTATTTCTGCAATAAAGAGATGGGCATACTGTCCCGTAGTGTAGTCGGTCCTTACGGGTTGAAAATGAGAGACTTTGGTCAACCTGTCCATAATTACCCAAATGGAGTCGTGACCCCTCTGTGACGTATGTAACCCCGTGATAAAGTCCATGGATATGCTCTCCCACATCCATATCGGGACCTCTAATGGCTGTAGAAGTCTTGCCGGTCTCTGATGATCGACTTTTACCAGCTGACAAGTGGCGCATTTAGTAACAAACACGATAATATCTTTCTTCATCCCGCTCCACCAATACTGACGTCTAATGTCTTGGTACATTTTGTCCCCACCGGGATGTACCGCAAATCGTGAGCCGTGCGACTCTGCCATCAATTCGTGTCGCAATTCCTCCCCTTCCGGAACTACCAGTCTCCCATTGAAGCGTAATCCCCCGTCTGAGCTAACGGTATAGGACTCGGTTCCTTCTGTTAATAATCGAACTACCTGATCCTGACAGAACGAGTCATCTGCTTGTGCCTTTACCACTCTCGTGACAATCTGCGGCGTTGTAGTCATCACCGACATGAATGATCGGGCCACTGCATCCTGGTGTCCCAACTCCTTCCACTTTGCCTTCCACACCCCTGCCACTTCATCTACTGGCCTACGACTCAACGCGTCTGCTACCACATTAGCCTTCCCCAGGTGATATTGGATATCAAACTGATAGTCCTTCACAAACTCAAGTCACCTCCGTTGCCGCATATTCAACTCCTTCTGCGTGAATAGGTATTGTAGGGACTTGTGGTCCATGAACAATCGAAACTTCTCCCCCAAAAGGTAATGTCTCCAAATACGAAGGGCAAACACCACTACCGCTAACTCCAAGTCATGGGTGGGGTAATTCTTATCGTGAGGCTTAAGCTTATGGGAAGCATAAGCTATGGCCTGACTCTCCTGCTGCAATACACCTCCAAGTCCTTGTAAGGACGCATCGGTGTAAACTAGATACTCAACTCCCGGTCTCGGCAATGCTAACACAGGTGCTGAGGTCAACTTGTCTTTTAACTCATCGAATGCCAACTGACAGGCATCACTCCAAATGAACGGCACACCTTTACGAGTCAGATGTGTCAAAGGACCTGCTATCTTTGAGAAACCCCGAATGAACCTCATATAGTATCCTGCTAGGCCCAAGAAACTACGGATCTCAGTCGGTGTCGTGGGTTGTCCCCACTCCCTTACCGCGGATACCTTACCCGGATCAACAGATATTCCCCGGTCGAAAATAATATGCCCCAAAAACTGAACCTCCTTCAGCCAAACCCCACACTTCTCATACTTTACATACAGCTCGTTCTGACGTAGCGTCTGAAAAACCTGCCTCAAATGGTCGGCGTGCTCCTCCTCTGTCTGGGAGTAGACCAGAATGTCATTAATGAAGACAATGACGAACTGATCTAGGAACTCTCTCAACACCCTATTCATTAAGTCCATAAACACGGCTGGAGCATTGGTCAAACCAAAAGGCATAACCCGAAACTCGTAGGAACCATATCTCGTTAAGAAAGAAGTCTTCCAGACGTCCTCTTCCCTGATACGTAACTGATGGTATCCTGATCGCAAATTAATCTTTGAGAAGAAAGAATCTCCTCTCAACTGGTCGAATAAGTCATCGATTCGGGGCAACGGATACTTATTCCGTATCGTGACTTTATTCAATTCCCGGTAATCTACACACAACCTCAACGATCCATCCCTCTTCTTAATGAACAACACAGGGGCACCCCACGACGAAGTACTCCTCCGTATAAACCCCTGACCCAACAACTTCTCAATTTGATCTCATAACTCTCTCATTTCAGCTGGAGCCATACGGTAAGGTGCGCGGGCAATAGGCCGAGTGCCCGGCGTCAAATCGATCACAAAATCTATCTCTCTACTCGGAGGTAATCTAGGTATATCCTAAAATACATCGGCAAACTCTCGACCAACCGGAATCGAATCAAGTGGTATCACCACTTCCTTAGAGGTCTCCTCCTCTATATAGTACAAGTGGGTGGAAGATCCTCCCTCAGGATGAGGCATCACCCCCAAAAACATCTCCTGCCTGGGAATGGCAAAGATAATACTCCTACTAAAACAGTTAATCATGGCTCGGTACGCAACTAGCCAATCCATACCAATAATGGCATCATACTTGGTCATCTCTAACCCTAACATATCAGCGGGTAAAGTAAACCTCCCGATCTCTATACCCACACCTCTACACATAAGCGAAATCATGGAACCCCTACTCAACGGTGAGTCTACACAAGTAGAGGTGCTCTTTGTGGTGTCTAATAACCCAATAGTGCGTGCAAATCTCATGGCAATGAAACAATGTGTAGCCCCCGTGTCAAATAAAATACGCCTCAGAGTCCCCTGAATAAAGAACATACCCTCAATGGCTGGTGGATCCTGTGGGGCTGCGGCCTGCTGAAGCTGGTACACTCTCCCATACTGAAGCTGTCCCTGCTGGACTGGGACCGCTGGAATGGGTGGTAGTGCTACCATCTGTGGTGGTGCTGGGAGGGCGACGGGAAACATAGGCCTCTACGGCTCCTGTCGAGCACCCTGCTGCTGCTGCTGCGGGGCCCTGCCCCTATCAGGACAATCCTGACGTTTGTGGACAATTTTACAACAAATGAAACACTTCCCCTGGAAGTTTCCCCCTCGCTGCCCCTGCTGTCCTCGACCCTGGTGGCCGTTACCATTCCTCCCCTGGCCGTGTTGGCCCTGCTGAATCTGCTGCTGACCATTCTGGCCCTAATGGTCGTTCGGACCCTGATTGCCTTGCCTAAAACCTCCCTGTCCGTGCCTGAAATTTCCCGATCTGAACCTCTTATGATCCCCCTACTGAGAACCCTGGTCACCCTGCCTCTGTCCCTGAGCAGATTGTGCCCCACTGGCACCATTTCCCCTAGTCCTGCCCTGATGGCTGGACTCTCCTGATCTCTTACTCTCAGACATGTGAAAGCGGTGATCCTGGAAGTGTAGTAATGCAGCGTTAACCACATCAGAATAAGTGGCCAATGAGAGATTCCCCAACAAATGCTGACAGATCCTCCATGTCAATCCATCGGTGAACTTCTGGATCTTCTTCTCCTTTGTCGGTATCTCATCCGGGACAATATTCAGTAGATTTGTGAATTCGGCCTCATATTCGGCCACAGTCCTTACCTCCTGTCTAAGGTTCATTAACTTCCTCCTCATTTCCGTGTGAACGGTTGACGAAAAATACTTGCGGTCGAACTGCACCCAAAACTCCTATATCGCGAGAGTATCTCTCTCCTCCACGGTGGTAATAGACTCCCACCACTGCAATGCAGATCCCACTAGCTTGAAAGTAGCTAGTATCTGCCTCTGAACATCGGTGCACTCATACATCCTCAAGTGCCTCTGAATATCTTTCCTCCACTGACTAGATACCACAACATCGGAGCTACCTGCGAACTCCGGAGGGTGTCCTTTCTGAAAAGCATCACGAACACGTTCCCAAGCAGACGGGAATGCATGTGCCTGAACTGGCGCGGCTACCGGCGCCTGGGGTGGTGCCTGCTGTACAACGGCTAGAGCGGCATTTTCCGCTTAGGCTACAATGGCTGCAACCTCAACGGCATTCATGGTGCCCTGTACTGGTGCTGGCTGGGGCTCCAGTTGTGCATTCCTAGGAACCCGTGGTGCACGTCGTGGAGGCATCTGAAATAAGAGTAAAGTTTATAAGTTCGCAGTTATAAACTTAAATAGATGAAGAGTGAAGCATACATAAAAGAATACAACAGTCCTAAAATATAGGGCTCTACATCAAAGAAAGCTCAGCGAAAACATAATAAGCCGTACAGATTCTAAAGGACACTAGAACCTGATGCCCTGATACCACCTGTGACACCCCGACTAATTAAATACCGGGTAGCTACTCCTTTATTAAATTAATTCAAAATGCCAAGTTGGTTCAGTTAATAGCATCACTGTCGAAAACATTTAATGATTACTAACCACTTAGTATTTAAAAAGTAAGTTGTCAAATTTTAAATTAAATCTGATTAACATGCGATAAATGAAATGTAAAAGAATAACATCACCATACACCATAAAGCCTCAATAAAGTAACCAACAAATAATAATAAGTCCGGAGGAAAACTCCTCACAACAATCCCACAAACTGAAATAAATAAAACAGTGTAACCTGAATTAGTTACATGACAAAAGTCTGAATAACTGAAATATGAAATGTCTCTTTTGGAAGTGGGCGACATGCCCTACAAATGATAAAACTGAACATGCAGTCAAGACTAGAAATGAAGCATCTATTAGCAAGGCCCTGTAACTTCCACAACAGCTACAACTCGTCACCTGAATAGAATTCCTATGCATGGTGTCCTTATGGCTAGGCACCTAAAAAGGTTTTTACAAAAATAGATTTGAAAGCAAACGGGTCAGAGCCCGAAAGTGGAGAGTATTTTAAAAACAACAAGTGCTTTAATAACATTAAAACAATGAATGCAAAATACATGTTAGGACGTGCTCTCACATGAAATACTCACCTCTCGACTAATTGTGCACTCCTAACGTACCGTACCCATTCAAGTGATTCTCATATCTAACTAAATCGACATAAGTTCTATCCATTCTACTCGATTCAGAATATGAATTCCCAATGTTATCACTTAAATAGATAGCTTTACTTAAACTCGGATTCTCAATTATTAGCATTACCATTTACTGGAGGTTATCCCCTTATTTATCTTCTCAAGGAGTTACTATAAGTTATTCTCATAATTAAACATGACAAGTCTGTTCATTTAACCGTATATCATTCACATCATAAATATACAATACAAGCACCTCGAGACTAAGCTACGGTGCACACATACTCTGCTATCCATCCAGGTACATCACGTACATAAGGATTACAAATTCCGAATCTCTCAGGAATTATTAGAATAAGCACCACACACAAAAATGGAGGCGAACATAATTCAACATATCCATGGTCACGTACATACCTACGCTCCATAGTCAGCTGACTCATTAACTCACAAATAAGTCATTCTCTTTAACTATTTCCTCGAGGTACCAATCTAAATCCGGGCACACAAAGATTAGATGGACCTAAGCGAACGTAAACCTCCCGTGATAGCAAGTATGGTAGGTATGTCATACACATAAAATCATATACATATACTAAGCATGCACACATCTTAGTAATTATCATAATTATTTAGTGGTATACTTCTCATTCTCATACCAACTTATAGTTTTACACCTTTCATATGTTCGGTTCGTATGTATTTAATACATCAATTATTCTCACAACTTGATTCGTCACCAGCGTCCTAATCCACAAATATTATTTGGTTCCACTCACACTTCTATGTTTTACTCCTCAATATATCCCAAATATCCCAACTATCTCAATTAGTCATCAAGGTAATGTCATCTCTACAATTTAAACAAGGTTACGGGACACTAGAAATCAAATCAGGCCAAAAAGGCCAAACTGTCAACTCGTTAGAAGTCTCGTTCGAACGAGGTTGTTCGAATGAGAGTTCGTTCGAACGAAGTGGGCATCTAACGAGATCTCATTCAAACGAAAGGCATAGAACGAACATCCCACTCATTAGAAGGCAAACTGTCACCTCGTTAGAAGCTCGTTCGAACGAGCTCGTTCGAACGACCTAGGCAGGTCTTCAAACGAGATGCCAATTTCGAGCCCAGAATTTTCCTATCTCATTTTTCTCTATTTTCTTCACCTATAATCCCATATAAAAATCGTCCCAACAGTATTTTAAGGTTTCTAATCCACACTAAACATTCATAGGTCATAACTTAACATTTATTTAGGGCCAAATCTTCCTAAACATCATCTAATTATCATAACTCCCCAATTTTTCCTCAAACCTTATGAACATGAACCCTAGAAATTTAAAGTCTTAAATTTCCATAAATAAATCCGTTTTTGTAACATAAAAAGTAGTAATTGTTTTAGTCCAATCCCCCAATAACAAATCTACATGCAAACCTATATCAAATCTGAATTTATAACTCCAATTTCATGGGTTTTTATAAATCTCCCAATAAAATGCTAATATATCAATTTCTAAGCATGGAAGAAGAATTTGCTTGAAATTAACGTAATTAAACCACTTGCCTCGGATTATTCTCTGAATTTGCTGTTGAATTGATGAAGGTTGGTCTCTCTCTTTCTCTCCCAAGGTTGAAGGTTGAAGATGGAGGTTGTGTTTCTCTTTTGGGAACTTCTCCTAACCTCTCCTATAACTCCCGTAGCCCTTTAGTTGGTTAAGTGCTGGTAATGGCTTAGTGGGTCACTAAATATCCTAATATTTAACTCCCAAAATTTGTTGGTTAATTATCCTAATATTTCAAAATTACCAAAATACCCTTTTAAGTTGCCGGTATGGCCAAATAATGCCCCGGGACCCAAACTAAACCCCCGGCTAGTGTTTTCTAACTATTTTGACCCTTCCGGACTCGTTGGTGCACTCAAAATGACCATACGGTTGATGAAAATAAAATTCTCTTTTTAATTTAAATAATTACATTCCTGACGCGACTGTCACGTGCGTCCCAACTAAAATTTTCAAATTGCCATATTTCAATCTTGCGACAATATCAATATTTACAATATTCATATAACATCATATGTATACACATTATAATCAAATACCAACTCCCATCTCGTTAGTATTTTATCCGAATTAATTCTCAATTAATTCCCATTTAATTTAATTAATCCCACAAATAAATATCAATAAAAGTACGGGGTATTATACTTCCCTGCAGGCATACATTCAATATGTTCATTCACACATCCCTTTATTTAAGACGACTCTGAAATCACACTAACCAGGGCGCCCATACACCCTAAATCCCATGCATATTTGCACAATATCGCAGATGTCACATACGTAATATTTTTCTTTCAAGGTTATCCCACAAATCACATTATATCATATGATTACATTCGATATTTCCCCAAATCGCAATTTAATCTTCTCGATCTTGCCCCGCATGTTAACTTGCGGTGCAAAAGTTTTCTCAGTGCTTCTTTCATAGCACTACCCAACTGTACTAGCCTTATAGCGTAATAGTTTTCACCTCAAAGTGTAACTCCACATGTTCAAAAATCACCCTTTAAATTGGTGTCCTAGCATCATATAACATCTTTTAGGTCTAAGCCAACATATGAAAGTCCATGAAATGGAAATTGAATGATCCTTCTTAATATAAAAAAGATCTGTATCATATTTTAAAGAAGCGGGGATATTTGATCTGAAGGATACATTATTAGAAAGCTCTTTGACCTGTGACGAAATGTTTGAGATAATTCTTAAAACACACATGTCTGAGTCATCATAATTTTTTTTATTCCTACAGATCCAAACCTCCCAAATAATGCAGACATGTATCACTTTGTGCAACCATTTACAAACATGATTATGACTTTCTTGTAACCACCAAAAGGTGAATTAGGCATGAAGATTTGAATCTGAAAAATTAATTCTAATTATAGAGATGAAGAGTTTCCATATTACTGAAGCCATAGAACCTATAAGGAATAAATGATAAAGTGATTCTTTAACTTTATAGAAGCACCTAAAAAATAGGCGCAAGTTGAATGAAATTTTTTTCCATACTTTTCTTTAACTCTTAACAATTTATAACATGTCAAAGAATGTTTATTTCTCCTTTTTTATCATCTCCTTTAATATTACTGGCTAGTATGCTAATTTGATATCAATATATAAATGGCCAGTATGCTAATTTGATATCAGTATGTAAATGGGCAATGTGATCTTATGCATACTTAATTATTGAATACTGATCTGATCCCCAAATGGTGTTGAATACTGAAATCCTACTGATCAGATTTCGTACTGATATGAATACTAAAATGCTACCGATACTGAAATGCTACTGATACCGTTGCATAATGATATGCATAATTCACCAAATAATTTGATTTGAATAATGCTACTGAAATGCATACTGATCTGATTTGAATAATGCTACTGCATTTTCTGAATTAAATGAGAAACATACTTTTTTTAACAGGAAGTATCGATGGTACACCCTCATGTGGAATGACAAATGACTTCCAGAGAATCTCACATGATGGTATATATTAAAAGATATCTATACATCAGAATTTTGTAAATTTTTATATAGGCTTGCTCATTACTTTTTAATAGGTGATACTAATCGCACGTCCTCTCATAAGAGGACAGTTAGAGGGAGTACCAAACAATGGAATTAATGGGGTAATGGTGAGAAAAAGATACTTAGTTGGGATGAAGATTTCCAACTAATTGGACCATATGCGACGAAGTTGGCGAGTCAACTAAGATATTATGCACGTCAAGGGGATTTGTTTCCTTTGACTTTGCCTTCTTGGACAAAAGCGAATCAATGAAAGATCGACTTTATTTGGGTAGAAGTGAAGGTAATATTAAATTAATCTTGTATTAGTAAAATCAAATATTTAAAATTATTAGTATGTCTAACTAATGTATTTTTTTTGTTCTTAGATTAACAGAAATGCGCCAAACAATTACCGAAACATGTGTTGTCGTGAGCTTGCAATTCAATATAGATCCTTTAAGTATGAGAATAAGAAAAAGTATTATATGGAATTGAACACGGATGCTGAGCGTTTAACAATTACACCCCCCAAGTTAGTACGAATCAATGGAAAGTCTTAGTGAAACAATGGGGTCAAGAAACAGCAAAGGTATTACATTGAATTGGTAATCGGAATTTTGCATGTTATTTTTTTAATTATTGATGTTATGTTGATGATTAAACATGTTGGATTACATGTAAAAATAAAGAAGACTCCGTCGAACTTTTCTAAAAATAATACATTGAATTGGTGAGGAGAGTATACAACAATACCAAGTAACTTGAAATGTCATTAATATTATTTATTTTCACTTGGAGCAAGTGGCAAATAAGAATATTATTAACCTTGCTTATTTTTGTCCCCACCCTAGAATTGGGAGAACTTCAAATGCCGTAATAAAGCAACAAGTTATTATATGTTCTTATTTTAGTATAATTATATATATGTTCTACTAAACTATGATTATATTTATGTTCTTTTAGGATTTTGTTAACATGTTTTCTATTTATATATAAATTAGATGAAGTCAAAACAGGAGCCCATTGACAAATTGAGTGTTTGGAGATGGACATGTAAGAAAAAGGATCTCACATACGATGTCGATGATGGAGAGGCTGGTAGAGAGGTATAAATATGTTGATAATTTCAATCCAAACGACTTAGTTACACTACGGATTTTGTTTTGGTAGATATTTGCAAGTTTCATTTACGAAAAAAGGTTGATTGTGCTATATATTTTTTCTCAATTTGTAGGAAATGATTAAAAGATAATTGGATGTGATGCCATTTGATCAACAAAATCGGATTGAAGTGAGGGATGCTATATTTGAGGACGTGATAGGACCTGATGAACATGGGCGAGCATTGTGTATGGGAGTATGCATTAAACTAACTTCCTCACGTTCAACCACATCATCGAATTATTATCATAGTGAGATTGCCCGACTAGAGAAGGAGGCCAATGAGTGAGATACTCGTTATCGGGAAGAGGTGGAGGCACGAGAGAATTGTCATCAAGAAAAAATTGATATGGTACGTGCCGATTTAGAAAATGAAATACAAGAAAGAGTAGCGAGGGCCAAGAGAGAAACTCTAACATAAGCTAGCCTTAAAATCGCTCGTATGATACGAGAGGCGGGCATCCCACTACCACCACTAGTAGCAGCCGCAGTTGATACTATCGATAACCACGCTTGACTATGTATTAATGTAACTAACTTAGAAGTGGAAATGAAAATTTGAAACTATGTGGTGGTGTTTATTTTTTGAAGTGTGATAAGACACTATTTGGTTTTGTTATTATACTTAAGTTTAAAATTTGGCAATGTCTTTATGTTTTTGTTTATTAATTTAATGTTATTATATTAGAGATTGAATTTAGGTTGGTTATAATATAAGTTGATATATATATATATATATATATATATATATATATATATATATATATATATATATATATATATATATATATATATATATATATATTAGGGTATGCCCGTGCCTGAAGGCACGATGATAAATTTGAAAATTATAAAGTCGTGTATAATGTAAATAATAAATGTTTTATATATTAGGAGTGTAAAACTTTAAAATATAGAATCATGTAAGTTTAAATCATACAGCTTTTTTACAACACAAATGTATAAACAATTTGGACAGATACCCGTTCCTGAAGGCACGGTGAAAACTTCCGAAGTACGTAATCGCGAAATGGAAAATTTTTCCAAAGTACGTAATTGCAAAATGGCAAAAATATCATTCGCCAACAAAAAAAGTGTAATTTTTAAAAAATTGATCATAATCTCCTTTGTTTATATGACTATCCATCCTTCTTAACAAATAAGAAATTTTCCAAGAACATTCCAATAGTCTAAATCATTTAAAATTTAAGTCAAAAGGTCTTGTTTATAATACAAAAATTTGTAAAAAAATTTAAAAATTTAAGCAAAGCTTCGTTTATTTGTAGGACTACCCATCATGTTTAATAAATACAAATTAATCCAACAACAAAACTTAATTGAATGAGTGTGTCATCCTTCTATAGTAGGATGACAATTTTAGAAATGACACGAAAACACAACACACAACGACACAAAATTGACACGTGTCATATTGGTGTCGTGTTTGTGTCTTGTCTCAAAGAAAAATATATTAAAAAGATTATTATATTGAATGCAATTCATAGCGAATCCAATTTTAAAAAATAAAAAATTTGTTAAATTTATTTGAGAGATATGCACTTAATCCAGTGTTGTAAAGCAAGTTTATAGGTTTTACCATACTTCGCTAAGCTTTTTTTAACGGACCAATTAAGATAATAACAAAATTACCTAAATTTTTTCTTTAAATCAAAGTATGAAATAATGAAATAGGAAATATTTTTCATAAAAACAGAAACCCAACATTTCCTCTATTATTATAAGATAAAAAAATCCAATAATGAACCACGACAGGGAACCGAAATCATATAATTAATACAATCTTCAACAGAAAACCAAAATCTAGCATCACGTCGAGCGCATGCAAGAAAGAACAACAAAAACACATTCCTTATATTCTAGAATTAATTCATTTAAGAATAGTTAGTATTGAATCCACATTTTTTGTTAACTCTCCATCGGGCCAACATGAAAATTGACAACCATACAAAGCCATAATCCTTACATCTGTTGTGATAACTTGTAAGGTGGGAAGCACCGCACACAGTCATAATCCTCTTTTGTTTGAAAAAGGAACATGTGGAAAAAAAAATTAGTTACTTTTTGTGGGTGATATGTCGAGTGTCATGCCCATAATTGCTAAATCAAAGAAAAAAAAATTAGTTTTAAATATTCAAAAATAATTTTGTTAACTATGAACACTAAAATATAGAAAATATTCAAAACAAATATTTTAATGTGAATACATCAAGGAACAAAAGCATAAGTTGTTCATTATGAAGCTAATGTCAAATAACTAAAGAAATTATAGTTGTCCATTATTGCTATTGGCAAAGAATAGAACAAAAAATGCGAGTAACGTATACCGACAACTTTATCATAATAACAAATTATAAAATCCCCAAAGAATAATAACAAACTTTGATTGATAAGAAGACCCTAATTCATTTCATACAGCAGTCCATAAATTAACGGAGTTTCAAATATTGGTTGTTCTCCTTAGCATCTTTACTAAACTAAATATCAAGAAAAAACTTAAGCCAAAATTGAGCATGTCTTCCACTGAAGAAACACACTTCATATTTTCAGGCATCCTCTGCATAACTGTTTTAATACAATGCTACCATTCAGTAGTTGCATATGTACTTGGCAGCAGAATGCAATATGAAGCAATATCTGGGTTAACTAAAGTAACAGTACCGCCACATGTTGTCCCAATTCAATATTTTCATGAATTGAATAGGAACCAAATAGATCTTCCTGCACTCCTGGTTATGCCTCAATGGTCATGCTTTTAATTATGTTTTAAGCCTCCTCAAGGAGACCTCATCGACCAAGCATATCCCCCTTCTAGCATACTGTTATTTTCAATGCAATAATAAAAAAATAAATAATAAAACATCAATTATGTTTTCAATGCTACAATAAGAAATAAAGGGTTGAAGAAAACAAGTACGCCTTAAAAAATTATTAAGAAACACTTTCACCCATGAAAAATTTGCGCAGCAACCTGTTTAGGAAAGAATAAATGAGTCAGTGACACATAGAACATTAAAAGAAAAAAATGGAGCGTAGAAAAGTGAACTAACCTTTTTGGCCGTCTCCAAATTGTGAATTTACCACCCCGTATCATGTTTTGATGGATAAGTTAATGAGGTATCAACTTCTTCCCCTGCTATCATGTTGTGGTTTATAAAAGGGTAGTATATCTAAATCTGGACGGGCAATATTGATAGTAGTACCTAAACATATGAATGTAGGTTTTAAAAGTAGAACGAAAAGCGCGAACAAATCATTTAATATATTTAAGTTGGACTTCTAATCAACACAAATCAGTATTCAGAAATGAATGCATTTACATTTAATAACTTGAAAGAGTTGCATACCTGTTTTACCCATGATTCACTCAATAATAGAGACAGCTTCTTATGTTAGTGTTGTAACCACACTCGGTAAGTTGCAGCAATAAGTATGAGGTGTGTTCCCATGTGAGATATATATGTTGAGTTCTAAGTTGCAGCAATAAAAATCTTAACAAAACACCTTTAAATAAAATTAAATGTAGAATGTTAAATTATGAGAAAAAATGAATAGAGTCTACAAAGATGATAAGATGAAAAAAATTATATTTGATAACCTTACAATAATTGAAAATAATTTCAGATTGCTCCACAGTGGAAATTGTATTCACACCCAATTCAGCCCCATGTAATACAAAATCTGCCCAAAAAAGTCGATACGTAGGAGTAAGAAAGAAAATTCAATAATTATACTTCACGGGAGGACACAAAGTGGCACTTGTTTTTCTTCTTATCCACTTGGATTTCTTTGAACATAAATCAGCAACATGAACCACATATAGAACAAAAATCAACAACATGAACCACATATAGAACAGAAATCAACAACATGAACCAATAAAACTTCACAAAAATCCTTGAAGTGGTCATAGATTTTGTGACGGTCGAGGGGTTGGCCCTGAGGATTGATGCTTCAAAGTTATAAAAGTTACCAAACTTGCCCGGAACGCATTCATATTAGTCAATTGAACTGTCCTGGATGATCTGCTGCTGCTTTTCTCGTTCAAAAAATTTACCCACAAATCCTCCCATGTAAAGAAAATGCCAGCATTGTCTAGTCCAGGTTGAAATGTAACACTAATATTTACTTCTTTGTGGGTTCGTATTGAAAGAGTCTACACCTCTAGTGAAACGACGTACCACATTCACTAATATTTTGAACCATCTCAATTTGGGAAATACCTACAGAGAAAAAACACATCAAAGACAGTTTATAGCAAACATGGCCATAAATATCACCGCCCATATTTTCTGAAACATTGAAATTAATAGATAATAGAAATGAATTACCTGAATAATTTTATACAATATCTATTAGAAATGTAGAAATCTTGTATAATTGAACAACCATTAAAGCACAAATTATACATTCTTTGAAGAACCATTCAATTAATGATCCACGACTCTCAACAACTAAGCTTATCCACCACCATCAACTAATTCAGTAACACCATCATCAAATTATACTTTCATTGCGATTACTGATAGAATGATTTAAGAACACTAAAATCTGAGATATTTGATTTAAAATCAACAACAATAGTTATACCTTACTGGTAATGAGAAGGAATTAGTTTACAACATATGTAATCGCAAAACCACAACATGAATTTCAATGAAAATAGATTGGATAGGAAAAAGAATACCTAAATTCATACATTTTTCTTCAAAAGAGTTAAAGTTGTTGAAGCTCTCTATAATATAGAGCTGAATATGAGGATTCTCGGCAATCCAAATCCACCACTTCTAGTGTCTTTGAATTGTTGCCAAAGAACAAAGTATAAGTGCGGGAAATACGGTCAACCGGTATTTAGTGAGGTTTCTTCTAGATCTATATTTACTTAAAGTATGAATATTGATATTTATATCATAAATGTGACACTCTAAAAATTAACAAATCCTCAAAAATTTATAGAGAAACTGACAATTAATTTTTGGATGACAGGGTTATGAATAAGAAGATAGCTAAATTACCAATGGACAGAGTTAGCATTAAAGGGATGCCAATAGATTCAACCTATATTGATTCCTCTTTTTGAAAATGGTCTCTCCCATGGGATCAGTCCCAAATCTTGGTGTTATGATGTCGATTAAACATAAATAAGTGTATTGCACTTAAGATCCATGTGTATTGACCTAAATTCCTATAGTATATGTCCAAATACGGGTTTGTAACATATTTTCTACTATATGTACATGAAAAAAGATGGTAAGAAATAAGCAATGACATCGATGATAATCTGTGTACATGAAAAGAGAGAGAGATAAGGAAGAGATTATCTAGAAAAGATGAAACATGTTTGTGTTAATATAGCAATATAAGACAGAGGGACTGTAATAAGCTCAAGTATTATAAAGGATCAACATTACCTAGAGTTGCAACATTTGGACTGAAGCCAGTTTCGTTATTTTTTTCACGAGTTATAATCGAACAAAGAGGAATCTAAGAGGATACCGCATCTTCTATGTATCTCGATATATTTTCTCATCCCGATCATATTTTCCATTTCCAAATAATGAATGCCTCATATTCAATTTACAAAGAGTCACTGATGATATCAAGCAAGAATTCAGTTAACTATAATGCTATGCAAAATAATTTTCACCCAAGATATGCATACATGATAGTATTGATGACATGGAGAAATGGTACCCCATCTGCATACATAACATTAGCACAGATGACATAGGGAATCAACACCCTATTGTTGTGATTCTTTTTGCAAGCAAAAATAGAGATATCAAAGAATATATGAAGTAGTAACATCATATATCCAAAACAATACAATAATTTAAAGATGAAAAGTCAAATAAATAAAAAGATTGATGATTAGATCTGCAGAAACTAACAAATAAAAGACTGAAAAGGAAAACAATATCTTTAGAAACTTAAAGAAAATACCTAAATGCCGACATCTTCAAAATTTCATACCCATCACAAAGAAATACAAAGGTGAATTATCACAAAATCCCAACCTTTATTATGTAGCACACATAATTAAGTTCTACTGTTAGAAATGAAAGTGTAGGGAGCTAGGCATGTTTGACAACTGCTAGACATCATAGTTAAAATTAGTTCAAGACATAAAATGTCTTGATTTCAAATAGTCAAGATTATTTTATTTTTCTAATTTAGTCATCAAGAAATTGACAAATGAAAAGATAAATAATATAAGATTGTGGAAACTGGAAAAATATAACAATCGCCATTAAACACCCCCTTTATACCAAACGATAATCACGTTAACTCCATCAATGGGTATGCTTTTCTGCACTCAAATAATTGAAATCCATCGAACCCAACACAAATTTGCACACAACAATTTAAACAACTATCAGTTCTCAGATCCATTACCAAGAGAATTAAACACAAACTTAGTAGTTGCATCAAACATAGTAATCGTACAGAAAAATGTAAAAACCAAAGAATACACTAAATTAATTTGAACTCGGAGAAGGGAGTATACATACCTGATATATGAACAACAAAATACAACACTACATATGAGGAACAAAGCGCGCCTATACATACCCCCACCTTTCTCCCATATCCTCCTCACCACCTAAACCCAATCTCCTACCCACTCCCAAATCCACCAACCCCAAAAATGCAAACTCCCCCATCCCCTGAGCATACCTGTACACACCCTACCCATAACCCCACATCCCAGTAACCTCCATCCCCCGAGCATAACTGAAAGACATTAAATTTATAATACATGAAAGCTACACACGAAATTCAAAAAAATACACTCATTACAAATAAGAGTAGAGACAATGGTTCAATAATTAATTGAAAGTAATTAATTAATAATTGATAGTAACCCATAATTAATTGATAATTGAAAGTAACCCATTATGAAATTAAGGCAATTTCATGATTCCTGAAATCTATAGACTATAAGAAATAACTAATGCCTATATTTTTACCTACACGTGAATCAGAATAAGCACCGGATACGGACCAAACTGAACAAACAAAATCAATGGTGAATAT
The DNA here is from genome assembly GCA_949130495.1 of Sambucus nigra. Lineage (NCBI taxonomy): Eukaryota > Viridiplantae > Streptophyta > Magnoliopsida > Dipsacales > Adoxaceae > Sambucus > Sambucus nigra. Next base: position 312,998,034 of record OX422215.1, on the reverse strand, counting down.
TAAGTCCCAAATTATAACTTGACAAATGCTACAATCACATAGTACTACAAATGAACAAACATCACATAAGCCGTTGATAAGTGCATCTTTCAAGAATGTTAAATTAAATAAATAAAAATTAACAAAAAAATGTGGCAATGATGATTAATAGAAAAGAAAAATTATGAATGCACCAAACAAAAATTATAAAGCAAATCATCCTAAACAAAAAATTCCCGTGTCTCTTAGCAATTTCATGAAGCACCTGCCCTGCACCCATTAAACAACATTCAATTACTCGGTATTAGTGAACATTTAAAAAATATTTAGGCCAAAGTGTATACCTAACTGACAACAGAAAAAAAGCAAAAAATTCGAAACAGAAACCTCAAAATATTAATATATGAAAAAAAATCAGAGATGTTGTGATAGGTATAATATATGAAAAATTCAACCATTAAACACACACCTAATGTATGGAAAAAAACCAAACAAATTCAACCATTTTTTATATGTAGCTATCAATAATGATATATCTAAACAACCAAACAAATTAAGGAAGGCGTCAACCCATTCAAAAAGTTATTCAAGCAATTATATTCAGATATTTGTAATGTTGAATACAACATGAAGATCTCATTAAACTAAGATACAATGTGTGGGACCTCACCCAAAGAACTAAACCTTTGCTAGTAACATTTTTTACAACTAAAAAATGCATTTACCAAATGAAAAACTAATTATAAATTTTTGGCTCTAATTATAAATGAGGGTAAACGAAAAAGAGAACCCAACTGAATGATAAAAAAAAGATAGAATCTTCCAAGATCCCCAAAGAAAACACTCATAGTGAGGGAAAAATTAAATTTCAGGAGAAAAAAATAGTCAGACATGTTTGGGAATTTATATGGATATCATACGTTTAAGACTACATTATATATGATTTAGTTTTATAAGTTTGGTACCTTGTAGTCTCTTCCTTAGATGACAGTGAATCTCATGTGCCCATTTGTTCTACATAACATCAATTATGGACCAAGTGAATATCTCTTCACCGTTCTACGCTCAGTTAAGCAATTAATTTTAGGCCAAACAACTAAATTCGTTAAAACCCTAAACCAAGAAAGCCTTATTTAAAAAAATCAATAAGATTTATGCCTAAAAAAATCCGGGGATATGAAAGAGAAACATGAAGAGAAGAGAGATACCTTAAGAGATGGCCATCTAAGGTGGAGATGAATGAGAGTCGTGAAAGAACATCAAAATCAACCCCCAAAATAATATACCTAAATCAATGAGACTCAAAATTAAAATATAGAGGAAGAGGGCGATTACCGGAGAGAGAGAGAAGGAGATCTGAGCTATGATCGCATGCGTATGTTGGTTTATGCCCAGATGGGAGGGATGGTGAGAGATGATATGGGATGGAGGGTTTGGGTTTGTGGAAAGCATAAGAGAGAGTTTGGTTTTGATGAGTTTACAAATTTATTCTCAATTTTGAATTTTAAAGTAGAGGGGGAATAAATTGGTGTGTGCCAAAAGAGGGGGAAATAAAAAATTTAAGGGGTAAAATTGGGAGTGCAGAAAAATCATATTGATGACATCATAGTGCTATCTTATGACATGCATAAGTTTTGCTCCTTATTATATATACACTAGGGTATGCCCGTGCTTGAAGGCACGATGATAATCGCAAAATGGCAAAAAAATTCAAAGTATGTAATCGCCAAATGGCAAAAATTTTGAAATTATGTAATCGCAAAATGTCAAAAAATATCTTTCCCCAACAAAGCATCTCTATATCTATAAATATTGTAGGAATTTAATCAAACATTAAATATGCAATAACGGTGATATATAAGTGACATAGAAACAGTAAAGAGTAAAATGAAACTTAATAAAAATAAAATATAAGAGATTCAATTATTAACATTTGATTTATTTAGGTTTGTTGTGACTCAAATAGAAAAATGAGATTAACATTGAGCCAAAATTTGATACTATTGTTTTGAAAAATTATTATTTCAATTTTAAGTAAAATATTTCTAACTTTACATTGAGCCATGTGCCGTATGGTGCTTGATTCTAAGATCAACAAATCACGATTATGCATTTTTAATGCATAATATTATGAAACAACTATTTCAAAAATATCTGACAGAGATGAATCTCTAACATTCCATCCTTTCGACCTCTTTTGATCCCATCACCAAAGGCTCCCAATCACTATTGACGATTCTGCCATGGCGTAAACATTACATCATGTAATCGTTAAGCCCCACATTGATTAGAAGTTAACATTTATGTTCCCCACTCGCTTGATCAATAATTTCTATGGAACAAACCACACAGTTAACAAAGGCGTTGTGGGCTAATGGCCTAGCCGTGCTAATATTCACTGCTGGGATGATAGTGTATGACATATTTTCATTCGACCACATTCTTCAAAGGGTAACACGTGATGATATTATGATTGCAGCATCATCGTCTGACCACCGTATCATCTCAACAACATATAATTGTATGAAAAAAACCATTGTGTCAGTAAAAGTGTGTTAATTTAATAATCCTAAATTATATATGCTGCCTTTTGATGATAAAATTTACGTTGAGAAAATACTCCACTGCCTTGACCCAAACCCTCGAGCAACATCAAACCCCACAAAAGGCATCCTAGAAATAGCCAGAAACAAAAAAGGAAAGAGAGATGCCAATGTTAAACAACATGAGTTATAAGTATTCTATAAAAGATGATACAAACACAAAGGCTAATTCATTTCAAGGAAAGATTTGGATAAACTTTTTTTTTAAAAAAGAATAAACTTCCCTGAATATTCTCTGCCAAATCTCATTTCCTAAGGAAGAAAGTTTTCAATGTGTTTCATATATATGACAAAATAATTCAAAAGCGTGCAGTAGATACATAATCCCTGCCTAATGAAAAAAATGATATGATACCTGAACAAAATAACTTTATTAAAATTCCCAAACATGAAATTCTCAAGGCATTGCTTCTTCAATTCACGAAGAGACTTCTTCCATAGAAGATACTTCAAAATTTGCATAATTAATCGACACCTCCAAGTGCTCTATGCAGTATAAAAGATCCTTCTAAAGTTGTCTCATTTTCTCACAACCTCCCTCTAATATCTTGAAGCCAATGCAGGCCTTCCACAACAACGGGGTGGCTCAACTACATGAAATCCAAAATAAAAAGATTTATTGGATAGCAGGACAGCTCTAGAGAATTATTTTAATAAAAAAATTTAACCTACAATTGACATGATATCAACATGAATAGATAATGTATGTACTCCTATGTCTATAAATGTAAGTTTCAAGTAAAAAATGGTAATCCATCATAGTGAAACATTAGCTTTGTATCTTTCATATAATTACAAATCCAAACCTATAGAGAATAGAACCACCACATCAGTTATGAATCAGTTAACTACCATATTATGCATCAGTTATGACTCAATTATGCATCAATTATAATTGTTTGGGATGTCTTGGCAATGTCCAAATTAGATGAAATTTCACCTTCCTCTAATACGTTGCTGACTAAAAAATTAGAAGGACAAACACTACTGGATTGGCTTGGCAAGGTTCAAATTAGGTAATGAGCTACCGATAAACACTACTGGATTCTATTCAGTATTGGTCATACCTATAGTTGGGATTTGCAAAATTTTGAGGTCTAAATCTGAACAAACAACATAGAACATAAACGCACATTCGTAATCTGTTAAATTTGAACAAAAAGTAGACTCACCTTCGTAATAGCATTCATTAGGCTCTATTTTAGTACATAGAAAAACAACGTAGAACATTTTATGTATCTTTATTTCATAGCACAGAAACGCACATTCATAATTTGATAAATCTGAACAAAATGTAATTTAAGAAAACCCAATTTATATAGGTTAATCTGTAAGAATCAAAATTGAAGAAGTAAACTGCCATTTACCAGACATACTTTTCAATCTAATGTAATTTTTATATTCTGTAGAGATTAGGTCATCCTTAATTGTGGTCAATAATCCATTCCACCCATATCGCCACCCATTGAAGGGGACTCTTTCTCATCCTTGGAAAGCTCAGCAATAAAAGTCACTAACTTCAGTGAATGCCATTTTGGAGTGCAACTGAACTTGATGGACTGCAGCTGAACTGCTGCGTCACTTGCAGGAACACTTACTAACTTCAGTGAATGTCATTTTGGCTACATTTAAACTGTAAGAACGTGTATCGCTCCAACTGCAATAGTAACCAAAATAAACATTACATAGCAAACAGTCTGCATACAATAAAGTATAAACCCAATATGATAAGGGATCACCAAAGAAAATTTGCAGAGATTGTAACTGCTAGTAGTGGCGTGCACATAATTGACGTTAAAGATGGTCAAATGAAACTATTGTGAAATGGGACTAAAGACTAATTAACTTTATAAGTTGTCAAAGTAGTGAAATTCGATATTTGAATCTAACAATTGACTCGATTAAGGTCTAAAAATAGAATTTTAGGAGAATTATCGAGGTTAAGAAATCTGAGAATCATTGCAATTCATGATTCGCGCAATTCTATTTCTTTAGTCAGTTCCAGGTATTTTTTTAATCCGATTGTTAAAACATACTGAGCCCCTAAAAAGATGGATAGGAAAAGTTTTTAAACATACAATTTTATAGTGGAGGCCTTGATTGTCATCCAAAGATGAATTATTTGAGCATATGTATAGAAACTTGATTGTTTGGTATTGATTATTCCTCTCTTTTAGCATGTTAACCTGACATATACGCACATAATTATGCTAAATTCATATGATCACAAAACAAAAACTATGCATATCAACCGTATCCTTAAGCAAAATTAGAATTAAAAAAATAAACATAACAAAAACTAAAAATATATCTTGCATGCAAAGCGGGCATTGACCATCATCTTCTAGTAGTGGCATCTAATAAGCAGTACTGATAGTAGTAGTAATTGTATTCAGTAAACTTCTAAAACAAAAAAATACAAACATATCAGTTACTCAGTTTCTGAACGTAAAATTATACATTAAAAAACAAAGAAAAAAATCAAAAAAATTAAAAAACACAGCTCTCCAACAAATCAACCTTGTTTACTCTTGTGTGGAAATGGATCCTACAATGTGAACACTGAATCTATGTGAATTTGGAACCTTTATTTAAATACGATACACAATACAATATAGTTTCTCTGTACTGTAACTATTGATCCCTCTTACTGATACACATCAACTTCAAAAATACAGAGATCTATAGATTTTTTTGGACATGTTGAACTAATAAAGGCAAAATGTATTTTGAGAGTGATGTTTACATAGTCACAACAACCACTAAAAAGGTATTTTTATTAAGAGAGTCTTGTTTATATTTTGCCAGTGTTGTTTACATAGTCAAATTTCATGTAATTTCACAGAACAACCACTAAAAAGGTCAGGAATCACAACAAAAATGAGTAAATGAATAGAAGAAACTGAAATACCAACTTCTTTTATTAAACAAATTTTAAAATAAAATAAAGCAACTTAAGCAAAACTATCATTTTAAACTAAACATTATTTTACCTACAAAGAACTATAGAAATTTGAATATCCATTGATGACCATAGACGACTTACCTCAAGCGACAAATAAATAGTTATAAGGTATGGTGCGGGTGTATAATGCAACATTTCAAGCACAAATGTGTGATGGTTAGTGGTGAAAACATCACCTGAACCGTAGAATCATCCACCTTGTAAACAAAAATCTCAAACCTGAAATGCATATGAAAATAACCTATATAACTAACATTTTATCTGTAACCCATTTAAAAACCACCAGATTTGAAACGGATATGAAATCCAACATATATGAATCCCTGAATAGAAGAAGAGTCTACGAAAAACATACATTAACTTTACATCATATGTATAGCAAACCCAATGACCCAAAAAAACTTCTTCAAAAGAAATAAATTTATGTTATTATGCAACACAAAACGAATCAATCCCTAAAATAAAACAGACAACTGTAATCCATATCAAGCAAACAATTACATAAACTTTAAACCACTAATTTAACTATAAATCCTCACTACCACTAGCTTCTTATGAAACAATCCATATCTCTCCCCCAAAATCAACCTACGCATATTCGAAATCTGACTTTGATATTATGTCAAACAAAAATGAAAATGTAAAAGTTTAGATTCATTCAACTTACTAAGCTTGGAGACATGTATTTGTAGGATTCTTTACTGAGACCTTTACCATCATTAGATTCGTATCTCATATTGATTCAAATCTGTAAAGGACCAAAATGTAATCTCATGTTCCATAAAGTAACAATATATACACAATAAACAGGAAGAAAACGAACCAAACCCCCAAATTATTAATATATTTATTACCACAAAAAGAAGAGATACGTAACCTTGGAACCCAAATTCGATATTTCAAAAATCCAAAAAAGTACCAGAATCGAATATACCAGATTTGTAAAGAAGTTTAAAAAAAATGTATTGTTCAAACTCTTTAATTTCAAACCAAAATGACATGGGCATTTCATAAAAAACATGGTGTAAAGCTTGACTAAAAACACGGTGGATACATTTTGAATCAGAAACTAAACCCAAAATCAAAAACTAAACCTAAAATTGAAAACTAAACCTAAAATAGAAATCAATCAAAACCAAGGGTTGATATTTAAAACTTACGTAAGAGAAACAAATGGGTGAAGAGAGGAGAGGCAGGTATGCCGATGACTGAAGTTATTGGGAGAAGGTTGATGTTTGAGTTAGGTTTTTTTTTGGGTTGCTATTTAGAGAGAACGTGAGAAAAATAGAGAATGAAAGGTTTGTGTGGGGGTAATGAGAAAGTGTGGACAAATTGATGAACAAGTTTTGACGAAAATACCCCCAATTTTGAATTAAAGTGTAAGTTTGGGAAGTAATAGAAGAAGAAAAATCACAATTTGTAAGGGATAATATGGGTATTGTAAGGAAAATGCATTTTGATGACGTCATCAACTAAGCTTATGACATACATAAGTTTCCTACATTATATATATACTAGGGTATGCCCGTGCCTGAAGGCACGCTGATTATCGCAAAACGAAACATTATACTTCCCCATCCATACCGCCTACAAAAGAAATATAAGAATATTACATAACGTCATGAAGAATATTATATAAAAATAAATATAAGCATATAAGAAAAACATAAAAGTTCTTGAGATGTGTTTACCCTTTTACGTGTGGAAACTTATTTCTCATTTCCCTTGCCTTTGTCATTTGCGTTATTGTGTATAGTTTGAGGCTGTTAAATGTAACATTAATACTATAAATGGGGAGTGAAGTAAATATGAAGTCCAAACGATAAAAGCATTTAGTAGCAGCTAATATTTACCTCAATATGAACAACATTTGGTGGAACATCATCACATATAACAATATCAATGTCATTTCCACCCATCTTTTGAATGTATGAAAAAAGAAAGAAATGTTGAAAAAAACTCAAAACAAATTAAGTAGATTATATAGAAATGAAGAACACGATGAGTAAAAAATGAGAAAATAGTAGATATAATCAGAGTAAACCTAGAATTAGTTAAGTCTATATAATTAGATAAAGAAATATGTTATATATTATAATAGATGAGAATAAAAAAAATGTCAACCTTAGTAGTTGTACCGTTGATAAGAAATAAGGATATTGATTTAGGGATATTAAGTCATGTATAATTTAAATCGATATTTTTTTATATAATACAAATAATTATAAACAATTCAAATTTTTTGGACAAAGCATTCCCTCTCTAAAGAACTATCCACCCTATTTAAAAAATAAAAATACCACAACAACAAAAATAAGTCTATAATTCAAAATACATTATCATGTGTCTAGACAAACAATGATTAGTCTCACTTGCCCCCAATGTGAGTGAACCAATACGCTGTATTCCTAATTATTCCCCTTCCTGACGGCACAAAAATAACTTTTCAAAGCATTAGTTATTTATTGGATTGCAACAATAATTTTAACACGAATAGTTATAAATAATTTTAAAAAATTGGGCATAATTCATCTATATATCCAATTATCCACCTTGTTTAACAAATAAAAAATATTCCAACAACAATACTAATAGTCTCTTCTCAAACTCGTTTAACAAAATCATCCATTCAAGTGAGCAATTAAAATAAAAAGTAAAAAAAATTGTAGAATGCTCTACAATAAAAGTCACTTATTTCCCTTGGTAATATGCATAATTTAGTAGAGTTTCAAAATAACACTTGAAATGAATCAGCTCGCTGCAATATGCCATTGAAATAACACTCAAAATAATAATACAAACACAACAGATTTAGATACATGATGGGTATATGCATAATATAGAAGAGTTTCAAAGGATATGATAGATGGAGAAAAAAAGAGTATGCACTCGTTAACAGATATAAAAAAAAATGATATTATAGATGAAGATAGTCCATCCTCTTGCTCATCCTTTGAAACCCATAAGATGACCATGATCTGCTCATCCTCCTTTTGCTGCACATTAAACAATAAAATCAGCTTTAAGGTACTCATATTAAACCAACAAAAAAGCCCACGAAGTTCTCTTCTGTAAAACATAGAGTAGAAAAATTTGAGATGGAAGCTATTTAACTTTAATTATGATATAATGCAATAAATAAAAAAAGAACTCATAATAAAATGGTAGTACCGGTGAGGATCGATATAAAAAGAACTCATTATCCAATTATATTGATTTGAACAAAAAAAAGAATGAGCAAATCTAAAAAAAAAACTTTCATGTTTTTAGATCTGACCCAACTTTGTTGGTAAGTTCTCAAGTAGTGTACACGCAAACCACTTTATGAATGGATATTTTAGATGTAAAAAAAAAATATACCTGACGGTGTATTAACGCTCGAACAAAAATTCTCATAAATCTAGAAATATGAAAAAGGAATAAAATAACGAAAACCCCATTTTTCTTCAAATATCTAAAGAATAAAAACGAAACCACATTTGTCATTTTCCATAAATTAACATAGGCACACATATTGAAACATACAAAATCACAGAAATCTGATGAAACATTACCTTATGCAACTGTGATGTTCAATAGATGGGGAGGCGGCTTAAGATCGAGCACACTTTATGTCATTTCAAGTTTTTTATACATCAAACACAACAATGACAATAAATGTAATATTTTATAACAAACACCGCCTACCCATTATTTTGTTTGATCAGGCCTGATCACGATGACCAAGTGCCGCCTCCTCGATGTTCATCATGAAAACCCCATTGTTGTGTTTGATCAGGCCGCCTCCCCATTTATTGTCATTGTTGTGTTTGAAACAGCGGCCAAATGTCCAGTTGGGCTGGAAACAGCGAAGAATCCCCAAGACCCACCTGTTGTGGGGAAAAAATATGCAGATATGGTAAATCCAAAATGAAAACTGTGGGGAAACAATACCAAAGCAATACCGTGGGTAAATCCAAAACAATACCCACCTGCTGTGGGGAAACAATACCCACAGACCTTTCGTGGTCGAAAAGAACGAAATCAAAACCCTTTTCACAACTCGAAAGGGAAAAAAAATGAAAAAACCTTCTAAATCCTATCAGATCTGTACGAACTAAATACATTTCACAACTCAAAATACCTTTGTAAAAGGGAATCAACACCTTTCGAATCTGCATAGAGAGAGAGACGAAGATGCGTAAGAAATGGGCAGATGAAACGATGAGGAAAAAACTCCATCTAAAAATATTTCAGACCCATAAACTGATTATGTTCAGGTTCTTGTTATCTGAGATATGAAAGGGGGATAGAGATGGGTTTGAATTAAAATGAATTTTGCAGGGACAACTGTGTTGAGTGTTGTGCTCCGACGGATAGATGTATTCAAATGAATGTGGAGAGAGGAGATAGGTTAGATAAAATGAGTGATGGACATAGACTCTCGAGCCTTGTGCTCTGTTAGTGGGCAAGGGATTCGACAGATGGAAAGAGGCTCGAGCCTTGTGCCTTGTGTTATCTCGTGACATCACATTTCCCTCTTATGACGTATATAAATTTTCTACTTTATTATAAATATATATATATATATATATATATATATATATATATATATATATTAGGACAGCTATAAGTGTTGTTTAAAATATTCATTTGGCGCCAAAATATATTTGGGACAACTACTTCTGTCCCTAATACTTCGTTTTAATGGACAACAACATTTGTCCTTATAAGTATGTAATAATATGTGGATTTAAAAGGACGGAACAAAAATGATGACAATTGCTGTCCTTTTAGCCTTTTATGATGCCCATCTATTAGGACAACTCTTACTGTCCTTATGACTGTCCCAAATGCTATTAGGGACAGCAAATGAGCTTTTGGGACAATAATTTAGTTGTCCTTGATTGTTATTTTTCTAGTAGTGACATCATTTTTTGACTTGTTTTATTTATTTTTCATCTTCTGGACAACCTCGTGTCATTCTCCTCAATTTTAAAAAAAATCATTCCACGAGTCAACCGACATTTTAACATTTAGAGGCACTTTGTCTCTCAATGCCAAAATGTCGTAGCTCGATGTTGCCTTTGGTAAATGTCTCTGGCCAAGGTTTCTCTGGTATGTTCTCAGTTGTTCGACAACTTGAAAGAGAACCTATTTCTTTGAACAACCAAGAAATGAAAATCGTTTTCATAGTTAGTAATAGATGCTATATTAGATGGCGTTGATCAACTAGGTTTTAGTTATCTGCTCCCCCAACTCTCGCATTCATTTTGCCAGGTGAAAAACACTGGGAAATCTTTGGAGGTCAGTTTTAACACCAATGGGGTTATTCTCAAGAAGGTAAAACCCAATGGGCATATTCTCATTTGATCGAGAGGTGTAGGTAGCACTGTGTGGGGATGTTGGAGTAATAGGGGTTTGTTGCCTACTCGTACTTGGAGTAGTGGAATGAATTAATAGTGGAGTTGAGAATTGTTCACCAATTAGTGATGACAATTATCGTTGGTGTGCATGAGATGAGATTCCTAGTTGGGGTTTCACCTCATTACTTAGTACATTTTCTCCATTGTCACCTGGCATTATATACAAAAATAAAAATTAATAAGCAACTAAATAATTATAATAATATGAAATTATAAATAGCTGTTCAAGTTTATGACCATATACGTATCTACCTTTTCAGAGTAGGACTTTAAAATATGTCATATGTGTCTGATTTCCATTTGTGGACATCTCTGATTTCTCATGGTGTCCCTCCTATCTTTTTCTCTCCATCCTATTTGTTTTATCTCATGAACTATAGCTGGGGAGAGAAGAGAAATGGGGGATGGAAAAAATGGTCTCATGCCCGCTTGGAATGCTTCGGTCATTGTCGGTGTGGGGTGAATGTAAAGAGATGGATTCGTTACCTTATTTTGCACAAAATAGGCAAAAGAACATGTCATCTCTTCGAGAGAGTGACATCAAAGACAGACCGATGCATACGAAACCAACATTCGAAGGGTTCAGGGGGTAAGAAATAGGAAGGTGTTTGGAACCTATCCCGACCTTTCGGTCTCTTATGGACTTGTGCTATTATTTTCCTTTATTTCTCCATGAAATGTGTGTGCATGTATATATAATGGATATCGATATTGCCCAACTCATACCACAGAAGAGATAGAGTTATGTCATCCATAGGAATGTTCCCAAAATATTATATATAAAATACAATTTATGCGTTTATCGTGATATTGATCACTACGGTGAAATGATAATATGTGTTGGATAAAGCGCTAACAAGGATTACAAATATAATATGTATAGTAATGTGAGAAAATGAATGATTTGAAAATGGGGAATTTAAGAAAATTGGAAAATTGGACTCGAATCTTAGGCTTTAATTCGAGACGCCTACGTAGCCTATAAAGTCATCAAAGTTCACGTAGTTCAAATGCGTCATAAGGGTGGGGTCTATCCCATAAATTCAAATCGGATTTTATTATATGTGCACGTGTAGAAAGTGTGATGGGTAATCCCGTTCGGCATTTATGGGCGTAACCTTCTTTTTGTCTATTTTTGGTTTTTATAAATAAATAAAGTATGTGCAATATACTAATAAAAATATAAAATGTAATGTATATAAACTAAAATAAAACAAGATTATGAATATAATGCATTTCATGCAAAAACAAGAAATTTAAAGAGAGGGGGAAGGAATTGGACCTTCTTTAAAGCTTGATATTTGATCATAGATGAAAGCCCTTAAAAGTGAGATGAAGATTGGATGAGAGAGAATGTGATTTTTCCAAATTTGGTATGAAAAGTATGGGAATGTAAGTTTAAATGGAAATTCACATGGAGTAACTTCGCCGATTTCGTAAGAATGTTACTAAGAACAATGATGTTGATGGATCTTAGGTGTGATTTAGGAGTGAGGTCAGGCCCTATATTTAGAGGCTAAGGGGTGGTGCCGATAATAATGGACCTAGTCCTGCCTATCGACACGTAACCCTTGACACATTACCGATAGGCGGGGAACTAAACCAGCCAATTGGTAGTCTCGTTCATATTTTCCTCAAAAAATGGATGTAAAACGTAATCCATTGATCTGAATTGTGCACGGGGCATACCGTTATAAAGGTAATTTAGAGACCATCAAGATTCCTTTGGACCACTCCTAGGTCCGGGAGCTGACTTTGGGTCAAATGTGGCTCAAAAGTTCATCCAAAGAGTAAGTCCAAATTGCTCACAGGGTGGACCATTGAAAAGTTTAGGATATATATTTTGACATTCCAAAGATCTTTACTCAGTTCGGAAAGTGGACCTTGGTCAATCGGGGCCCAGAAGTGCCCGGTGATCCCTCAGAGTAAAATGGGTCATTCGTTTGCACCATAAGTTAGAATCGCGCACAGGGTGGATCGTTGGAAAGGGTATTTAGTGACCTTTAGTGATTCATTCAGTCTGATTGGAGATTAATAGTTGACCATGGTCTAGCGGATCCCGTGAGCACCCGATGGCCTTTGGATCAATTTTCAAGGGGAAAAGTGATTGTTCATCCAAAAGGTTATGTTATTTAGTGCACAGGGTAGTCCTTTGTAAAGGCTTTTTAGTGACCTTAGAAGATTTAAAGATCTTTTGTTGTGATGATGAAGTTTATTGGGGTCAAATCGGAGCCCGAGAGCACTCGGTGGCCTCTAGATTAATTTTTGATAGTAAAATGGTTCATTCCTCCAAATCGTTATCGCGATTCACACATGGGGTGGACCATTGGAAAGGGGATTTAGATCCCTTAAAATATTAAATGAGATTTTTCTTTGATAATAGAGTTGGTCGGACTTAAACGGGACCCGCGAATGCCCGATAGCCTTTAGATCGGTACTTTAAGTATGACCTAGGGTTTGTAGTGAAATGGGGGAGTTTTAGGGACCTAAGGAAAGACATAGGGGTTCCTAGAATGTGAAGTCTATACAGACACTCGACGAGTGTGCTTGGAACAAGTTAAAATCGTCCAATATACACCACGTGATGTTTTGGACAAAGGTGGATTCTACGGACCTAAGGGACGAGGATGATCGATTCAGAGGGTCGAGGTAAATTCTGAGGACCTACTAGGGATGGAAAAATCTTTGGGTCGAGGTTAATTTTGAACTAAAAGATGAGACGACCAGGGCCCAAGGTCAATTCCAACCTAAAAAAGGTGACAACCAAGGGCTGAGGTCAATTCAGACCTAAAAGAAGTGACGACCAAGGGCTAAGGTCAATTCTGATCTAAAAGAGGTGAGTACCGAGGGACGAGGTCAATTCTGACCTAAAAGAGGTGACGATCGAGGTCTGAGGTTAATTCAAACCTAAAAGTAGTGATGACTGAGGAACGAGGTCAATTCAAACCTAAAAGAGGTGATGACCCAGGGGCCGAGATCAATTCTGACCTGAAAGATGTGATGATAGAGGGCTAAGGTCAATTCTGACCTAAAAGAGGGTCAAGAATATTATAAGGTCGAATCCAAAGATGAGGGCTTAAGTATATACTCTATTAGGGATATCTATCTCGTAATTCCGAATTTGACTTTCAGTTTTATGTTCGGTTGGGGAAGAGGAAATAATCCAGGGATCGGGCCTTTCTTAGCTGAGGAACTTTTTATTTCTGCATTGTTATTTAGATACATTGTTGGGGAGATGTCCAATTGGTTTAGGAAAATCCAGTGGGGAGGCAAGAGTTTCGTTGGGGAAATAAGTGTGGAAAAAATGTTTTCTTCGTGAAAATGGTTCAAATGGTAATTTTTGGAAATTTTGAGGGATTTTTTGGGATTTTTTGGGATTTTCAGATATTTTTGGGATTTTTTGTACTAAATTTTTGCAAAGGTGCCAAACGACAGTGGGACAGTCTGTTGGGGTACCTCGAGAAAGTGGAGGGGCAGTGCCGATCGGTGGGTGTTAGAGAGATGCCGATCGGCATGCCCCTTATCCTCTTATTAAAAGGGGGAGGGTTCTCCTCATTTTTTGCAGTTTTTTAACTTGTCTTATTCTTAAATTACATTTTTCAAAGTGTTTTAGCATTCCAAAATCAAGATATAGATGATTTCTCAAGTAGTACGACACATATGGCATGGCTTAATGTTGACGATTCGACAAACTTGGAATGAAGGGATAGGGTGCCCCTAGCATTGTGCGGCAAAAATTCTTTTTACTCATTCGATCTAGTTGTAGATGAGCAAACCATCTTGCGTGAACCGACAAGTCACCGTTATTCAAGGGTAGTGAACCCTGGCGGCTACATAAGTGATGACTTTTGGTATTCTTTTCTTCATTCTTGGTGACATTTCCTTTTCTTTTCTTAGGATTTTTCTAAGGATTTTTTGTTTTTGTCTTTGATAGTCTGACATCTCTATGTTGAATCTATGTCCTCATAGGACGACGGGGCTTAAGGGTGTTTGGGAGAGACTTTCGGCCGTGGTGCGTTGGATCGTGTCATCAGTTAATTTTGGGAAACTTGCGTCTGCACTGGATAAGATGCCTCATTATACGGTTGTTCGTTATGCTCTGGGGGAGAGGTGGTTAGACGCCACGCACACTATTCACTTTGGCTTTGGGTAGATGTCAGAGACACCGATAGATCTGCAGATTTTGCTGGGGATGAACTGTAATGGGGTACAAATTAAGCTGCATAGGACTTTGTAGGTGACACCAGAGGTGGCAATGGTGGCGTTCAGTGATGTGGAGAGGGTATTCTCTAGGGACTCTCTTCGCTTATCTCTTTTGATGGATTTGTTGCTGAGTGTGAGGATTGATGAGGAGGATGGGCGACAGGTGCGACAAATAACCCGTTTGTTTAATGTATTGGTGTTATGAGGTTTCTTGGCGGCGATGAGTGGCGACGTCATCCACTTGTGGTTTTTTCCATTTTGTAGGGTGTTTTCAAACATCACTCTTTATGTCCGGGGGAGACTGACCTTAGCGACCCCATATTCTTCTCTTGATGTGTTCAGTCAGTGCTACTGGAAAAACTTTTACTGAAACCACGTATCTTCTTGAGGTGTTCTTAATTTTGTGCATTTTCCATTATGCATTGGCATTTTTCCTTTATAAATTTTATTCTTGGTTTCTTGATTAATGATGTTTTGTCCTTTACAGACGTGGTTCTATGAGGTGATTGGGTTTAAAATCCAATTTATATATTTGAAGGACGAGTTTGTCGGGGACTTTTATAGGATGTACTGGTGGCAAAGGTCCAACCGTCAGTCAAAGAAGTATCTCTCTTTGGAGACGGTGCTTCAGGTCTTTAATGTCCAGACGAGTGAGTGGGTAACTTATTCTTTATTTTCTGAGACCATTTTTCCTTTATGATCTTTTTCGATATTGATCTTTCTCTGCTGGGGAAATTATAGGTGACCTTCTATCCCTAGGGTACGGCTATCCAGCATACAGGGTTGATTAGGGGGAATGCGCAGATACTACATCTGCTAGCGCATGAGTTTGGTTACCATTGGTACCTTGGGGAGAGGGTAGACCGGAAGGTTATGGAGGAGGAGGTGATGGTTCCACCCGCTAGGCCTCTAGTGTACACGAGATGAATTAGGGAGATGGCGAATAATGCGCAAGTTATGGCAATGATGGGTGCGCCTTACTCGTTATACATCGACACAACAATGACATTTGATTATTTGGACTATTTATTGAGTCGGTTGATGATGCCCATCATATGTGACATCGTGACTCTCCATCATGCAGGTTAGATCATTCAGTGGGGTACTCCCACAACGTAGGTGGTGCGTCAACATCGGTACCGATGACGACCTCGAGTGTTCCTTTTGTGCGGCTGTCCCCTCCTTCTTACAATATCTGGAGGGCTAATGGAAGGTTAGTGTGTTTGATGCACTTTCCTAATGCGATGGATCCATAGGAGATGGGCTTGACAAAGGAGTTTCTTCATCCAGTGGTATATTTCTCATCTCTTTGTGCTTTTGATTTCATAATCTCTTTTTGTTGCCTCAGAATGATCGATTTTTCCTTTTCTATTTTTTCTTTGCAGTACATCCAAGTATCAACCACTTGGCTGGACGATATTCATGATTAGATTGCTTCAGTGACCTCCCACATTCGACATGCGATTCTATTTGATTCTTGTTTGGTTCCGTATGTCTCCTCTAAGTAAGGGTCTGGCTCAAGGAGTGGAGGTACATTATCTTATCGCCAGGGGAAGAGAGTGTGCTGCAGGGAAAGAAAAGAGAGAGAGAGAGAGAAAGAAAAGAGAGAGAGAGAGATTAAAGTTGAAGGTAGGTGAGAGAGATAAAGAGAAAAAATGTAGGTGAGAGAGATATAATATAGGTGGGCTCGGGCTGAGTCCCGCTGTATTTTCTTTATTTCTCGCAAAACCGATGTAACACAGCAACATTCATGCAAATAAAATGAAGTTTTTGTTCATTTTTTAGTTTTTAGTGACTTAACGTACATGATCTTTTTACTTTCCTACTGAGGCCCTAAAAATAAGAAAGAAAAAAAAATGATTTGAGATAGAATTTGTTTCAAAATAAAATAAGTAAAAGCATAAGGAGTGCAAAATTCAAAATTATTTTAAGAATAAAAATTATTTTTATTCTCTTTTTTGGTTTTGACAAAAAAGGAAAAGGGGATATTTCCAAAAATAGGGGGTTGCCGATCGGCATGATCCATGTCCTGCCCATCGGCATGTCAGTCTAGTCTAATCAATCCAAGCTTGTTATTGCACTTTTTTCAATTTCTTATTACTTGGTGGTGTAAGTCTTTCTCTGATTTCTGCAGGGTTCCTTGTCTTTATTTGAGGGGTTTCAAGTGTAAATATGGGGGTGTGGGTGGAGCATTTTCTTGACATATTCACATTCTTCTTTGCTTACTTTGTAAAAGGGCCCTCCCCAGTAGTGTTGAATTTGCTAACTACCTGGAAACCTTAGAAGCGATGTCATCCTACAACGTCGACTACAACACTTTCGACATGCGTCGAGTCTCTTTATGGTGTAATCGGCACAGATGATGACAACGGTGGATTATTGGTACTCCGAAGACCATGTCCTTCGCTTTATGTTTGACGAGGTTTGTCCAAACTTTGAAGAGTTCTCTACCGTGTTGGGGATAAATCCCAGTGTTGCAGTGACTATGCTTGAGTTTTCCTGGTCCCCTAGGGAGTTGTTATAGGGACTCCTCCATATCTCGCCTTCGGTGGCTAGGTCACTAGTCATAGGAGGAATGATTTCTCTCTTTGTGCTGCATTCTCTGCATTTTCAAGATGTTGGTGATGTTGACTATGTTGGAGCCATCATTATGGGCTTAGTTTTAAAACTATTGTTGGTGACTGCGGAACTGCTTGTGGACCCACAACTCGCAGCCATTACTTCTTGGATGTCGTACCATTACAATCCCGTGGAAGTGATATTGGCAAAGACTTTGAATAGTCTAAATGCCTAGTGTGAAGGCGATCATTCCAACGTTTTGAGGGGTAGCCGCAAAATGCTATTCATGTGGCTATCGAAAAGATTTCGTATGGAGGTCCCTCCTGAGTGCCCTTTGCCATCAGTGCCAAACTTCTTTTCAAGATACTTTATCAGTGTAGGCCTAGACATTGAGAGACGGGAAAATTAGTTCGTGGAGCATGGGGCTCGAGGCTTGCATTAGTTAGTGCCTTAGTGGGGGGAGTTGCTTCCCATTCTAAAAGTGGGAGAATACTAGTATGTTAGTTTAGCTGGCCTCAAGAAGGCCTCCTTTTGATTTCCATGGAATCTCCTATTCCAAATTGGATGGGAATAGAATGTTCCACCGTGAACACTAGACTTCTTTCCTGTGGATGATTTGATAGAGCGTATGCGCATGCGACTGGGATTTTTGTGGGAGAATTGTCGACTGTTGACCAGTCCATCCTAGTCTATTGCAAGAGTCTGACAGGGGACTACATGAAGTGGTTGTGGACAAAAGTGGTTGCCAATATGTTGGCTATGGAGACTGGGCAAAGGTGGTTAGTCATATCTGACACCACGGAGAGAGGTGTTGTGGTTTTCCTCAGGCTGGTCAGGTCTTGTCATTTTATGGGGCATCAGTGGCACTCTCTTCAGGCAGGAGAAGTTTGGGGACCCCAAGATGTGGATGATGATGGGGCTGGTTCCTTTGGCAGCTATGGGTAGAATTTATTAAGATCTTGTATGGTGTTACTGCCTATTTAGGTTATTTTGTGGGAATAATTTTGGAAGGGTTGTTTTAGATGTAGTGGGGCATGTTTTTATTTGTTTTTTAGGAAAGTATGGATAGGTTGGAAAGGGAAGTTGTTTGACTCCCTATGTAATTTGTACTGAAATTTCCCATAAATGAAATAAAAAAGTTTTTGATCATACAATTGTGTCTCTTGACGAGTTTTGCATTTGAATTATCTATACCAATCGCAAAGGCATACATAATCCTTTTGCTCATGTATATGTTAAAATGAACTGTCATTCTCGAGGATAAAAAAGAATATCATTTTGTGAAAAAGGGGTCGTGCTCATGTGAACCGTATGAGATGCCTACGTACCACTGGGGTTTTGAATTCTTTTTGAGTTTTATTTGAAAGCGAAATGATTTTATATAGGGTCAGGCAACACGTAGTTCTGAGTAGAGGGGAGTGGAGATTTTTTGTATTTTGTATTTTTTATTTTTTAACAATGGAATGGAGATGAGACGGGACGTAGAGCGCTGAAATTTCAAACTAGAGGTTAAATTCTTGAGACGATCCAAGTTCACCAGACGGACGAATTCTTTTCCATCAAGTTCAATAAGCATAGATGCGCTGCCTTATAGGATCTTCTTTATGATGTAGGGGGTTTGATTCGTATCGAATATTGCATATTTTCGCCCATTATCTTTATGTATTATAGCTCTTTTATGGTCCTAAATACCTATATTTATGCTCATTAACCAGAAAATCTTTGATTTGGATATATACATGCTTTGCAGGGGTTAATTTTGCTTTTGTAGGTATTGGAACGCTAAAAGTGAGGAACCATTGCATTTCGGAGAAGTTCTATCGCTAGATGATACTTCAAGGGCATTTTAGTCAATTCACATTTCATCTCCGACTCATGGAAATTCCATAAATGCGTAGTTCATTGAGTTAGCGTCACATGTCCACAAATGGTGCGTCATTTGGAGTTCGTATAAAGAAGATATCATCATTTCCATTTGCAACCATTTCCCCCTCTTCATGGACGGTCGACCATCCTTGAGCCCCAGGTCGACTGTGGTTTGGATTTGAGCCTTCGAATTGAGACAGAAGGTTTTGACCTACTCGATCGATCGATCGATGGTCTTGGTCGATCGATCGATCCTCCCAGATATTTGCCATTTCGGTTCCTTTTCTTTTCTTTTCTAATTTTATTTCACTTACTATATAAACCATTTTTGTTGTAATATTCAGATATATTAGATTTTTGATAGTTTTAGGTTAGGTTTTGAGGGTTTTGAGAGCTCTTTCTTCTTCCTCATTTGGTTGACACCCATTTGGGTTTGTAAGTTAAACTTTTCTTTACCCTCTCCATTAATATAATTTGTATTTATTTTATTCTTACTTTGTAGTTAATTTACATGCTTTCATAATTAGGTTTACTTGCTTTGTTTACTTTCTTTGTAGTGTAGTTTTATTGCATTTATTTACCACATTTATTTACCGCAATTTTATCATGGTTTCTAGATAATTTAGTCTAGGTTGTGTCGGTTTGAACTCATTCCGGGTTGACATGTTACTTTACTTTGGTGATGGAGTTTACGGGTTTATTTCGGGTACGTTGTCCTGGTTATTATGCCTAGCATATTTGAGGGGGCACATCATGTATGCTCCATGCTTACGACCATGCGTGCGTAATTTCTGGGGTATTTATTGATGCCAAAATAATATTAGACTGTTTGGCAAATTTAGGGGTGTGACACCCCTTGATTTAATTAACTGTCGAAACGAGACGCATTCGTAATAACTCGTCGACCCATGTAACCATTTTATACTAATTAGCTCGAGTGAGGGATATTCGACGCAACCTATAGTTTTTACTCGCTTTATTAGTCTAGCATAATTTTTCCTCGCCTAGATTAATATTTTCCTTTTGTGCATCTTTTCCTTTTTGTGTATAATTTTCTTTTGCACTTTTATTTAGGAATACTAAACCATTTAATATTCTAGCAACTCGTCTCTGTGGATTTTCGATACCCGACTTACCACTATACTCACCCATTGAGTGTAGTCGTAATTTAGGTTTTTTATAGTTTAGGTGAGCCGAATTCAAAACGACCGGCGTGCAGGTGACTCTCGCGCCGCGGTAAAAACCCTTCCTATCAAATGGCATCGTTGCCGGGGATGAGTTTGTTTTAGAATTTATTTGATTTAGTATTTCGTAAATTTTTTTTTCTATTTGTATTTTTTGGCTAACCTTTTTGCAGGACTTCTACATTTGAGCACCAAGAAATGCTTGAATTTCCCGCGCGCATCTACTTTGTGGAATTTACCACTTCGAGCCATTTTTGGGGTAAGCATGTCTTATTCCCATTCTTTTGATAATCATTGCTATAATTCTAAAAATCCCCGTAATCCTATGAATTTAGGTCAATACTTAGAGTCCCAAAAAATTACAAATTCACAAATGACTTTGAGCGAGTACAACGAATGTCAAAATTTGGGTTATTGGAATTTTGATGATGATGATAATGATTTTGGGCCTTTAATTCCTTATAAAAGGAATTTTGAAATGAATTGCAATATTTTTCAAAATTCTTATAATAATGAGTTTAAGTTTAAGTCCGATGATAATTTTCAAAGTTCCCATTTTCAAGTATCCGCACCTCGGCCTATGACTTTTGGTGAGGGCTTGCGTATGATTGAGAATGAGAAAATTGAAAATCGTTATCGGGAAGAAAAATGTTTGTGGGAACATGAGTTGGATTTATTATTTGAGTCCGACGACGATTTTGCTTCCGAGACTTTTGAAGTCGAAGAATGTTTTGAACCAAATGAGGAATTTGTGCCTACTTTGGAAGAAACCATTTTTGACTTTGCTCAGTGCGTAATAGATATTGAAAGTGAGGATGAAAATGACGTAATATCTATTTGCAATGGAATGATTTCTTCTTTGGCCCCCAAAGAAGAACATTTCATTGAAAATGATCTTGTTTCTTTCGAAACTCAATCTTCAAGCGATGATGATGCATCTCTAGATTTTGAATTTCTTTCCTCCCCATTTTGATATTCTGTTATCACACCATCACAAGTACCCGACGATTCGGTTACAAACTTTCATGTTTTAAACCTTTTTGCCGATAAGGAGTACTGGCTCGAGTCGCCCTCCACGATCGCATCTTTGCCTTCGTGTGAGCCACCACCCATTTCAATTTAAAAATCATTGGGAGGATATTCATCTTTTCTCGGTCCCCACATGTTTTTGTCATCCGTTCAATCGAAATCCCCCATCGTTCGTCCAAAACTTTTAATTGACGATGGTTAATTTCTTCCGCCTTACACATGCCTTTTGTTGTTCAAACGGAATTCATATTTTTTGGAAGGCATACTTTTAAGTGAGGGTACACTGGTTATCCTCCAAAGTCAAATCATTTTCATGATGGACCCTCAACTATTTAGACTTCTAGTGTACAGTTAGTGTGAAGCCTAAATAGTAGGTTGTATATAGTTAGCTTTTTATTCTTTCTTTCTTTTTATTTTTTTCTTTCTTTTAAGTTAGTCTAGTGTAAGTAGTTAACTTTTTGTTATTTGTTTTTGTTATGCTTTGGTACTAACATGTTTTGTAGAATCTTTGGCCTCGTACTTTCCGTAGATCGCTCCATTGTGGGTAATATCGCTATTTTCCTCTCTTTAACTTGGTTCCTTATTTACATTGAGGAAAATGTAAGGTTTTAAGTTAGGGGGTGTGGGATATTCTATCCATTTCTTTATTTATTCCATGTTTTTTCTCACATCTTAGTTACTTAGTTGTGACACCCCTCCTAATTAAATACCGGGCGATCACTCCTTTATTAAATTAAATCAAGGTAAACAGTTGGTTCATTCTCAGCATCACTGTCGATAAAAATAATTTTTCCAATTTAACACCCTAAATAATTAAGCTAAGTGTCAAAACATTTTTCATACAAACTTCCAAATTTTAATTAAAGAAAAGATTTTATTAATACCAATACAACATTTCTACATTATAGAATCACACCACGAAATCTAAATAAAACCATACATTCACCAAACGAATGTCAATAATATAAAGCTAACATCATAAACCATCCTGAAACAAATCCCATGAACAATACTGGAATAACTGAAATATAAAAAAAAATCCCCAACAATAAATGAAATGATAAAAAGGGCGACACGTGCCCCATAAATGAGAGTAATAGGAGTGGAGTCAATGACAGAAGCCGTCTACTCAAGGGACCTGCAACTCCCACCTAAGCTGCAGCTCGTTCTTCTCAAAGAATCCTAAGCAAGACGCCCCTGTGGCTGGGCACCTGAAAAATATACATATATATACAAGAGAGAGAGAGAAAAGGAAACGGGTTAGGGCCCGAAAGTGTGTTTGATTTTAGAATACGTTAAGCAAGTATTTAAATTGATGCAGGCCAATGCAACATCATATTAGTTCGTCTCTCTCTTGAGAAATACTCACCTCTCTTCTAATGTGCACTCCTATCGTACTAGCCTTCCCAATGGTTCGTTTATCTTAACTTACTCAAATGTTTTCAAAAAACTGAACGATAACAATGTTATAAAAAGGTTACTTTCAATTTGTAGTATTCCTCTCGTTTTAGCTTCATTAAATTATAAGATTTCCCCGTACCTTTTCATATTTTCACAAAAACAAGTATTTAATAATTTGAGTCAACAACCATGTTCTACTTATCAAATCACAGTAGGCAGTTCAAAGTTTATAACCTCATATATATATTAACTACTCGCATAAAATATATATATAATGGCACCCCAACTAAACTATGGTGTGGGCATACTCTGCTATCCAATCCCCGTATCGCTCACATAAAAGGGGAAATACAAGTTCGGAATCACTCTCGAACTGTATTAACATATACAAAACAACGTTGAGGCGAAGCATAGATTCCAAGTCCAAGAGGTCAGTACATACCCACACGTCTCTTAGGACCGTCCGACTATCAATTTAATAGCCCGTACCTTGGATCTCTATCTTCTAGGGTACGATTCAATATCCCCATAAAGCAACACAGGATACGATCGTCCCAGCGCGGTAACCTCAGGGATAGCAAGTAGCGCGGGTACGTTTTTCACATGTATATAATATATGTACACACATTCATATAAATATACCGATTTCATCATATTAATATAGGTCACTCTCATTACCCATAATTACAACCTTTGTCCTAAATTTCACCTTATTAGTATAACGTATAAGGTTTCGCCTCTAACCTTAATTCGAAGGGTTTTCTCACTCATTACCTAATACTCCTGGGTTATAACTTTACAATTCTAAAATTCAGTAAATAACTTCATTTGATTCCAACGTAACTCTCTTACGCACCTCACCCTTAAGTTTCATAAATCTAACAACCTAAAGTAAATATCCCATAATTACCCTCTTCGTTGAAGATTAAAGGTTCTAACATATGTCCATATACTCTACTGGTCCTCAATATCTCCCAAATCATTTTATTTAGAATGCCCAAGGTTTATTCCACGATAAATTAATTCAACTAATTAAACAAGGGGAATAATAGGCTGCCAGGGAGGGTCGATTGATCGACGTCTGGGGGTCGACCGATCGAACCTTCGATCGATCGACGATCTATGGTCGATCGATCGATCGAGCAGGTCTGTGAAAATTCTGCAGAAACTGCAGTGACGGGGTTGCTTAGGTTTCTTCTTCAAAACTCATATTTTCCAACTCTAATTGACCCAAAAAGTCTGCTGCTTACATCCTAACATAATTCCAGGTTTCTTTAACGATCAGCATGCGTATATACATCAATAAACATGATTAAACAACCTAATATTTCATCTAATCATCAAGAACCCTACAGTTTTCTTAACCTTTGTTCTAATCAGTTTTTCTCCAGAAATTCCTTCTAACAAATCATCATAATTTCGTGGGTTAAACATCTACTTCACATATTAATTTCCAGAATAAGGTTCATATGATTTCTACATGCAAATCCCTATCAAAATTTGGGTTTTCCTCCATGGATTATACTCTTAATCGTTCCTACACTAACATGATTATTGCACCAATGAAAATACGCAAGTTAAACACTTTCCTGGGATTTCAGAGGTCTGGTGATATTGGTATGGCTGCGTTCTCCTCCTCGCGATCTACGCGTTGGTGGTGACGGTGGTGCAAAAGGTGGTGTTTTTGGCCTTGAATCACCTAGCAAGGTCTCTCCTCTCTTCTCCACTAGCCGTCTTAGGGTTCTGAATGATCTAACCCTAAAAGGCTGACTTAAATGGCTGCTAAGGATGGCTGAAATTCGTGGGTTTAATTACCCGAATTTGTAAAATTACCAAAACGCCCTCCCGGGTCACTAATTAAGCCTAAAAACATCCCGAGACCCAAACTAAACCCCCGGGTACACTTTTCTGACTATCTCGACCCTTCTGGACGCGTTGGCACACTCAAAACGACCATACGGACAACTCATAAAATATTTACTTTTATATCTCAATAATTAGTCCCGACGCGACACGGGCGCGTCCCGACTAAAATTACCAAAATTGTCATTTTCATTCACTCGTTGTCATTTTCATTCACTCGTGACATTTACCACATATTACTATGCTCTTAAGTAATATTCAACAATTTCATATTATTACTAACTCACGTCACGTTAATAATTATAACATAATTAATTTCCGGATTTTTATTAAATAAATCCCCAAATTAATTATAGCATAAAAATATGGGGTATTACATACTTCCCCCCTAATAACGGAATTTCATCCCGAAATTCGGAAAATAAGGCATACCTGGTAAAAACAACTCTGGATATCTCTCACGCATATCTGCCTCACGCTCCCAAGTGGATTCCTCCACATTATGATGTTCCCACTGGACCCGCACGAGTGGAACTATCTTCGACCTCAATCTCCTCTCACTGTAGTATAGAATAGCCACCGGTCTCTCCTCGTAAGAGCTATCCGACTGCAAGTCGATCTCATCTATCGCAATGTGAGTATGGGCCATATCATCCCGAAGGTATCGTCTCAACGACGAGATGTGGAATACATCGTGGATGCGATGTAAATGTTCTGGCAAACCCAACCTGTATGCTACTGGCCCAATTCTCTCGATGATGGGAAATGGTCCTACGTACCTCGGAGCCAACTTCCCCTTCTTCCCGAACCTCATCCCTCCTTTCATAGGAGATACACGCAACAACACTTGATCTCCCACATTAAACTCCCGGAAGAATCGTTTTGCATCGGCGTAGCTCTTCTGTCTGTCTTGGGCTACCCGAATACGACTCCTGATTATCTCAATCCTCGCGGAGGTCTCCTGGATCACTTCTGGTCCCAATAACTTGTTGTCCCCCACCTCGAGCCAACAGGTTGGAGAGCGACAAGGCCTGCCGTACAAAGCTTCAAATGGAGCCATGCCAATCGTAAACTGATAGGAGTTATTATAAGCAAACTCGACCAGTGGAAGATGTGGCTCCCAACCTCCCCCGAAGTCGAGGATACACATGCGTAGCATATCTTCCAACATCTGATTAGTACGCTCTGTCTGTCCATCTGTCTGTGGGTGGTAAGCTGAACTCAGTCTCAACTCTGTACCCATAGCCTCCTGAAAGCTTTCCCAGAAACGCGACACAAAAATCTTGTCTCTGTCTGACATAATATTCAGGGGCACCCCATGTAATCTGACAATCTCAGCGATGAATAGTTGGGCATACTGACCTGTGGTATAATCTATCCTTACAGGCAGAAAATGAGCCACCTTGGTCAGACGGTCTACAATCACCCAGATAGAATCGTGGCCTCGCTGTGATGTAGGCAACCCTGTAATGAAGTCCATGGAAATACTTTCCCACTTCCACGCAGGTACTTCCAACGGCTGAAGTAATCCCGACGGTTTCTGGTGGTCCACCTTCACCAGCTGGCAAGTAGAACATTTGGACACAAATTCAGCGATGTCCTTCTTCATCCCACTCCACCAGTACTGACGTCTCATATCCTGGTACATCTTATCGCCTCCCGGATGTACAGCAAATCGAGACCCATGAGAATGAGTCATCACCTCATGACGTAGCTCTGCTCCTTCTGGAACCACTAATCTCCCATTAAACCGCAACCCTCCATCCGAACTAACAGAATAGGACTCAGCACCCTCGGCTAGAAGTCGTACAATCTGCTCCTGACAAAACGGGTCTGTGGCCTGTGCCTGTATCACCCTCATAACAATCTCGGGTGTGACTGTCATCACGGATATGAAAGAACGTGCTACTGCGTCTTGGTGACCCAACTCCTTCCATTTTACTTTCCAGATGTCCGCCACATCATCAACCGGTCTACGGCTCAACGCATCAGCAACTACGTTGGCTTTCCCCGGATGATACTGTATATCGAACTGGTAATCTTTTACAAACTCTAACCATCTGCGCTGACGCATATTCAGCTCTCGCTGAGTGAACAGGTACTGCAGTGACTTATGGTCTGTGAACAACCGGAATTTCTCGCCCAATAAATAGTGCCTCCAAATTCTCAATGCAAAGACGACCGCAGCTAACTCCAGGTCGTGGGTGGGGTAATTCTTCTCATGCGGCTTAAGCTTGCGGGAAGCAAAAGCTATATCCTTCTCTTCCTGCTGAAGTACTCCCCCAAGTCCTCGTAAGGACGCATCTGTGTAAACCAGGTACTCTACACCCGGCTTCGGTAGAGCAAGGACTGGTGCCGAAGTAAGCTTGTCCTTCAGCTCGTCGAAAGCCAACTGACAAGCGTCATCCCAAACATATGGTACCCCCTTGCGAGTCAGATTCGTCAATGGACCCGCTATTTTGGAGAACCCCCGAATGAACCTCCTGTAGTATCCTGCCAACCCCAAGAAACTACGTATTTCCGTCGGTGTCGTGGGCTGCCCCCACTCCCTCACCACTGACACTTTGCTCGGGTCAACTGCTATCCCCTGCTCAGAAACAACATGGCCCAAGAATTGTACCTCTCGCAACCAGAATCCACACTTCTCGTACTTAGCATACAACTGATGTTCTCGTAGAGTCTGAAGAACCTGCCTCAAGTGTTCGGCATGCTCCTCCTCGGAGCGTGAATATATCAAGATATCATCTATGAAGACGATGACGAACTGATCCAAGAACTCTCTGAATACTCGGTTCATCAAGTCCATGAAAACGGCTGGGGCATTTGTGAGTCCGAACGGCATCACCCTGAACTCATAGGACCCATATCTCGACAAGAAGGCAGTCTTCGAAACATCCTGCTCTCTAATTCGCAACTGATGGTACCCCGACCTCAGATCTATCTTCGAAAAGAAAGTTGCTCCCCTTAACTGGTCGAACAGATCATCGATTCGAGGCAACGGATACTTGTTCCGTATCGTGACCTTGTTCAACTCCCGGTAGTCCACACACAATCTCAGTGAGCCATCTCTCTTCTTCACAAATAAGACTGGAGCGCCCCACGGTGAGGTACTCCTACGAATGAAACCCTGACCTAATAGCTGCTCAATCTGATCTCGTAGCTCTCGCATCTCTGCCGGAGCCATACGATACGGTGCGCGTGCTATGGGTCTCGTATCCGGCAATAAGTCTATAACGAAGTCTATCTCACGACTGGGCGGTAGGCCTGGTATCTCCTGAAACACATCAGAATACTCCCTAACAACTGGGATCGAATCCAAAGGAATCACAACCTCCTTAGAGGTATCCTCCTCAATGTAATATAAATGAGCGGTCGAACCTCCCTCTGGGCGAGGCATCGCTACTACAAACATCTCTTGCCCCGGAATGGCAAAAACAATGCTCCCACCGAAGCAATTAATCATGGCTCTATAAGATGCGAGCCAATCCATACCAATAATCACGTCATGCTCGTGCATGTCTAAGACTAGCATGTCTGCAGGCAATACTAAGCTACCAATCTCTATCCCTACTCCCCGGCATATAAAGAATATAAGTGACCCACTCCCCAGTGGTGAGTAGACACACGTTACGGTGCTCTCTGCTGTGGCTAACAATCCTAAGGACTTCGCAAAATGCGTAGCTATAAAACAGTGCGTTGCCCCCGTATCAAACAAAACTTTACTCATAGTACCATGGATAGGAAACATACCCTCAATCGCGGGTGGTGCCTGTGGAGCTGCCGCCTGGTGGACGTTATAGACACGTCCGTACTGCAATTGCCCCTGCTGCACTGGAGCTGCTGGAATGGTTGGTAAGGCTGGCATCTAGGCTGGAGCTGGAAGGGCAGGTGGAAAGAGTGGTCTCTGCGGCTCATTACGGGCTCCCTGTTGCTGTGGGGCCCTATCGCCCTCTGGGCAATCCTGACGCTTATGGCCGTGCTTGCCACACACAAAACACCGGCCTCTGAAATTACCTCCCCTCTGTCCCTGCTGACCACGACCCTGCTGGCCGTTACCTCCACGCCATTGGCCCTGTTGGCCCTGATGTGCACGCTGTTGGCCTTGCTGGCCCTGCTGTTGACCCTGCGGTCGGTGTTGGCCCTGCTGATTAAGCTGACCCTGATGGCCCTGCCTGAATCCCCCGAATCCCTGCCTAGAATCACCTGAACGGAATCGCTTAGCAGGGTCCCCCTGATGGGAACTCTGCTCGTGCTGACGAGTCTGTCCCTGAGTTGGTGCCCTACTGGCACTATTACCCCCGGTCCTGCCCTGCTGGCTGGACTCTCCTGCTCTCTTGCTTCCCTGAAGATGGAAGCGGTGATCCTGGCAATGTAGTAACGCTGCATTGAGTACGTCCGTAAAAGTACTCAGGGATAGATTTCCAATAAGGTGCTGACGGATCCTCCAAGCTAACCCGTCGACGAACAGCAAAATCTTCTTGCTCTCAGTGGGTGCCTCATCCGGCATAATAGTGAGAAGTCTCGTGAACTCCTCCTCATACTCTGCTACAGTAAGGTTCTCCTGCTTCAGATTTAGCAATCTCCGCCTCATCTCAGTCTGCACTGCGGGTGGAAAGTACTTGCGGTCAAACCGCTCCCAGAAAATCTGAATAGGGATCGTGTCCCTCTCCTCCAAAGTAGTAGTGGACTCCCACCACTGTAATGCGGCTCCCACCAGTTTAAAAGAGGCCAATAGCTGCTTCTGCACTTCGGTGCACTCATACATACGGAGGTGCCGCTGGATGTCCTTCTTCCATTGGCTGACAGTAATAATATCGGAGCTACCAGAAAACTCAGGGGGATGTGCTTTCTGAAAAGCATCCCGAACTCTCTCCCATGCAGATGGAAGCTGTGCTGGTACTGGCGCCACTGCTTGGACCTGTGGTGGAGCCTGCTGAATCACCGCTATCGCGGCATTTACCGCCTGAGAAACGATGGCGGCTACCTCATTCGCATTCATAGTGCCTGGTGCCGGAGCTGCTGGCTGGTCGGCTTGGGCACGCCTATCTTTCGGAGCACGTCTCGGAGGCATCTGAAACGTGAACAAGTTTATTAGTCTACAGTTATCAACAAATCTCAAATAGCTGAAGACTTAAACGTGAAAGCAAGAATACAACAGTCCTAACAATAGGGCTCTATAGCAATAACGTTAAGCTGAAAGCGAAAATAAGCCGTACAGATCCTATGGACACTAGAACCTGATGCTCTGATACCACCTGTGACACCCCGCCTAATTAAATACCGGGCGATCACTCCTTTATTAAATTAAATCAAGGTAAACAGTTGGTTCATTCTCAGCATCACTGTCGATAAAAATAATTTTTCCAATTTAACACCCTAAATAATTAAGCTAAGTGTCAAAACATTTTTCATACAAACTTCCAAATTTTAATTAAAGAAAAGATTTTATTAATACCAATACAACATTTCTACATTATAGAATCACACCACGAAATCTAAATAAAACCATACATTCACCAAACGAATGTCAATAATATAAAGCTAACATCATAAACCATCCTGAAACAAATCCCATGAACAATACTGGAATAACTGAAATATAAAAAAAAATCCCCAACAATAAATGAAATGATAAAAAGGGCGACACGTGCCCCATAAATGAGAGTAATAGGAGTGGAGTCAATGACACAAGCCGTCTACTCAAAGGACCTGCAACTCCCACCTAAGCTGCAGCTCGTTCTTCTCAAAGAATCCTAAGCAAGACGCCCCTGTGGCTGGGCACCTGAAAAATATACATATATATACAAGAGAGAGAGAGAAAAGGAAACGGGTCAGGGCCCGAAAGTGTGTTTGATTTTAGAATACGTTAAGCAAGTATTTAAATTGATACAGGCCAATGCAACATCATATTAGTTCGTCTCTCTCTTGAGAAATACTCACCTCTCTTCTAATGTGCACTCCTATCGTACTAGCCTTCCCAATGGTTCGTTTATCTTAACTTACTCAAATGTTTTCAAAAAACTGAACGATAACAATGTTATAAAAAGGTTACTTTCAATTTGTAGTATTCCTCTCGTTTTAGCTTCATTAAATTATAAGATTTCCCCGTACCTTTTCATATTTTCACAAAAACAAGTATTTAATAATTTGAGTCAACAACCATGTTCTACTTATCAAATCACAGTAGGCAGTTCAAAGTTTATAACCTCATATATATATTAACTACTCGCATAAAATATATATATAATGGCACCCCAACTAAACTATGGTGTGGGCATACTCTGCTATCCAATCCCCGTATCGCTCACATAAAAGGGGAAATACAAGTTCGGAATCACTCTTGAACTGTATTAACATATACAAAACAACGTTGAGGCGAAGCATAGATTCCAAGTCCAAGAGGTCAGTACATACCCACACGTCTCTTAGGACCGTCCGACTATCAATTTAATAGCCCGTACCTAGGATCTCTATCTTCTAGGGTACGATTCAATATCCCCATAAAGCAACACAGGATACGATCGTCCCAGCGCGGTAACCTCAGGGATAGCAAGTAGCGCGGGTACGTTTTTCACATGTATATAATATATGTACACACATTCATATAAATATACCGATTTCATCATATTAATATAGGTCACTCTCATTACCCATAATTACAACCTTTGTCCTAAATTTCACCTTATTAGTATAACGTATAAGGTTTCGCCTCTAACCTTAATTCGAAGGGTTTTCTCACTCATTACCTAATACTCCTGGGTTATAACTTTACAATTCTAAAATTCAGTAAATAACTTCATTTGATTCCAACGTAACTCTCTTACGCACCTCACCCTTAAGTTTCATAAATCTAACAACCTAAAGTAAATATCCCATAATTACCCTCTTCGTTGAAGATTAAAGGTTCTAACATATGTCCATATACTCTACTGGTCCTCAATATCTCCCAAATCATTTTATTTAGAATGCCCAAGGTTTATTCCACGATAAATTAATTCAACTAATTAAACAAGGGGAATAATAGGCTGCCAGGGAGGGTCGATCGATCGACGTCTGGGGGTCGACCGATCGAACCTTAGATCGATCGACGATCTATGGTCGATCGATCGATCGAGCAGGTCTGTGAAAATTCTGCAGAAACTGCAGTGACGGGGTTGCTTAGGTTTCTTCTTCAAAACTCATATTTTCCAACTCTAATTGACCCAAAAAGTCTGCTGCTTACATCCTAACATAATTCCAGGTTTCTTTAACGATCAGCATGCGTATATACATCAATAAACATGATTAAACAACCTAATATTTCATCTAATCATCAAGAACCCTACAGTTTTCTTAACCTTTGTTCTAATCAGTTTTTCTCCAGAAATTCCTTCTAACAAATCATCATAATTTCGTGGGTTAAACATCTACTTCACATATTAATTTCCAGAATAAGGTTCATATGATTTCTACATGCAAATCCCTATCAAAATTTGGGTTTTCCTCCATGGATTATACTCTTAATCGTTCCTACACTAACATGATTATTGCACCAACGAAAATACGCAAGTTAAACACTTGCCTAGGATTTCAGAGCTCTGGTTTCCTGCTGATATTGGTATGGCTGCGTTCTCCTCCTCGCGATCTACGCGTTGGTGGTGACGGTGGTGCAAAAGGTGGTGTTTTTGGCCTTGAATCACCTAGCAAGGTCTCTCCTCTCTTCTCCACTAGCCGTCTTAGGGTTCTGAATGATCTAACCCTAAAAGGCTGACTTAAATGGCTGCTAAGGATGGCTGAAATTCGTGGGTTTAATTACCCTAATTTGTAAAATTACCAAAACGCCCTCCCGGGTCACTAATTAAGCCTAAAAACATCCCGAGACCCAAACTAAACCCCCGGGTACACTTTTCTGACTATCTCGACCCTTCCGGACGCTTTGGCGCACTCAAAACGACCATACGGACAACTCATAAAATATTTACTTTTATATCTCAATAATTAGTCCCGACGCGACACGGGCGCGTCCCGACTAAAATTACCAAAATTGTCATTTTCATTCACTCGTTGTCATTTTCATTCACTCGTGACATTTACCATATATTACTATGCTCTTAAGTAATATTCAACAATTTCATATTATTACTAACTCACGTCACGTTAATAATTATAACATAATTAATTTCCGGATTTTTATTAAATAAATCCCCAAATTAATTATAGCATAAAAATATGGGGTATTACATTAGTATCCTTTTCTTAGAAAAATTAAAAATTTCAAAAAGATTTTATTTATTTTGTCTCTTTTTTTGGGCCTTTTTTACCTTTGTTTTCGATGATAAATTTCGATAATTTCCCGATCCAATAAACAACTCAAAGATGCATTTTCTCGATTTTAGAAGTTATTAGACTTTAGTCCTCAATCACTGATCGTATGAATAACTTCATGAATTAAACTTTAATACCATGAGCACATGAGCCATTCTTGCTTTATTGATTTGGTTTAAGATTTTTATAACTCGGTAATCTTTTGTTGCATTGTATATACTTACAACAAGTAAGCTTTGTACCTTTCTTCGTTTGTGAGTTTATACATTATTCTTTCCTCTTTGAAAATGTTACAGTTGTTGGTAATCTCTCTACTCTTTCATTTGATCATTCATTAATTGAGTTTATATATGAAATGTATTACTTAAGCACGATTTTCAAAGTTTGTTTTGACTCGATAATTGTGTAAACTTTTTGAAATGATCATAGTCCATCTTTGTTATATCACCATATTAGCCTTGACCTCACTTTATATGTTTCCCCTCGTCAACCCCCTTGAGCCTAAATATATCCTTTCGTTTCATTACCCAAAATCCCATTACCAACTATAAATTGGAGTTTTAGCCCACATATACACTTTTCATACCATTGTTTGGAATGTTACTTGGGATTGAATAATGTTATTTTCTTGTGGTTGCAATTTAGGCATGTGAGAGTGAGAAAAGTAAAGAAAAGAGAAGTGAAAAATGAAAGAAAACAAAAGAAAACATGAGAAAAAGAAGAAAAGAAAAAGAAAGAGAAAGTTTTATATGATGTTTATAGTTCAATAAGTTTTGATTACTCTCCAATTATTATATATAATGCCTTTTTGGAAGTTGGTTTTCTAATTTTGATATTGGCTGCATTTTGCCATTATCCCGAGTTTTCATTTCCGAACACTTTGAATCTGTATATACATTTCTTCATTTCGTACCCTAGCCTAGCCTATATTACAAGCCTATTAAAGTCCTATGTGATCTTAAGTAGACGTAATTCAAAGGTTTAAATAGTTTTGATAATCTGTGAAAATACATTTCCCCTCCATTAATGAGCGGTATTTTTTATTAAGATTACAATTTTGCATTTCCTATATTGCGTTCTTCATTTGTGACATGTGTGCGACCTAGTTTCCATTTACATTTACTCTTTATGCCCGCATGTTCCGTGTGTTACCTCCTTGTTTTGAGTGATTTAACTGGATGAGTGTAATGCCCATGAGGGTTGAATTTATTCTTGCTTTATTTAGTATCCGATTTATTTAAGTTTTTGCCAAATCATACTTTGCATGTGCTCGCTCCCCTCCCATATTTTAAGGTTTCAATTCTATGAGGTGCATGCTATAATGTTAATGATTTGGGCTTTTATTTCAATTCATTCATTATGCTAATAATGCGTATGAAATCTTGTTCGCTATTATTGGGCTTATCGCATGTTAGTTTGGGCATATTTTGAGGAAATATTATGATATTTGTGGGTATCATCCCTGAAAACTCTCACGAGACGACACTCGTCCACTAGGGTAACCTAGGAGTTTAACGGCTTATTTCATATGCTAAATGCAATCGTTCTCCCTACCAAAGTGGCATTTATATTTCGATGCATATACGTCTTGTACTGCCCTTTGTGGACTTGTTTTGTTTGTTTCATCACTAGGGACTATCGATGTCTAAGTTAGGGGGTGTGATTCTTATCGAATATTGCATATTTCCGATTGTTATCTTTATGCATTCTAGTGATTTTACGGTCCTAAAAGCCTATATTTATTCTCATTAACCAGATAACATTGGATTTGGATATATACATGCTTTGCAGGGGTTAATTGTGCTTTTGTAGGTATGGGAATGCTAAAAGTGAGGAACCATTGCATTTTGGAGAAGTTACGTCGGTGGACACTACTTCAAGGGAATTTTAGTCAATTCACATTTCTTCTCCATCTCGTGAAAATTCCACGGATGCGTAGTTCATTGAGTTAGCGTCACGTGGCCACAAACGACACGTTGTTTGGAATTCAGATGAAGAAGATATGCATGTTTCTGTTTGCTACCATTTCCCCCTCTTCATAGACCAAAAGTTGCTTGAAACAGAGTGCCGGTTGATCGGCCTT
This sequence comes from Sambucus nigra, assembly GCA_949130495.1. Classification (NCBI taxonomy): domain Eukaryota; kingdom Viridiplantae; phylum Streptophyta; class Magnoliopsida; order Dipsacales; family Adoxaceae; genus Sambucus; species Sambucus nigra. The sequence goes on along the minus strand of OX422215.1, from coordinate 312,962,590 downwards.
GGGCCCCCGGTTGATCGCGGTTTGGATTTAAGCCTACGAATTTAGATAGAAGGTTTGGACCTGCTCGATCGATCGATCGATGGTCTTGGTCAATCGATCGATCCTCCAAGATATTTTCCATTTCGGTTCCTTTTATTTTCTTTTCCCTTTCCTTTTCTAATTTTATTCCACTTACTATATAAACCATTTTTGTTGTAATATTCAGATATATTATATTTTAGATAGTTTTAGGTTAGGGTTGGAGGGTTTTGAGAGCTCTTTCTTCTTCCTCATTTGGTTGACACCCATTTGGGTTTGTAAGTTACACTTTTCTTTACCCTCTCCATTAATATAGTTTGTATTTACTTTATTCTTGCTTTGTTGTTAATTTACATGCTTTCATAATTAGGTTTACTTTCCTTTTTTACATGATTTATAGTGTAGTTTTATTGATTTTATTTACCACAATTATTTACCACGTTTTTATCATGATTTCTATATAATTTAGTCTAGGTTGTGTCGGATTGAACTCATTCCAGGTTGACATGTTTCTTTTCTTTGGTGATGGAGTTTATGTGTCTATTTCGGGAGCGTTTCCCTGGTTATTATGCGTAGGAGATTTGACGGGGCATATCATGTATGCTCTGTGCTTACGACCTTGCGTGCGTAATTTTTGGAGTATTTGTTGACGCCAAAATCATATTAGATTATTAGGCAAATTTAGGGGCGTGACAACCCTTGATTTATTTAACTGTCGAAATAAGACGCATTCGTTATAACTGATGGATCAATGTAACGATTTTATACTAATTAACTCAGGTGAGGGATATTCGACGCAACCTATAGTTTTTACTCGCTTTATTAGTCTAGCTTAATTTTCCCTCGCCTAGATTAGTACTTACCTTTTGTGCATCTTTTCCTTTTTGTGTATAATTGCCTTTTTCACTTTTATTTAGGAATACTAAACCAAGTAATATATTAGTAAGTCATCTCTGTGGATTTTTGATACCCGACTTACCGTTATACTCACTCGTTGAGTGTACTCGTAATTTAGGTTTTTTTATAATTTAGGTGAGCCAAATTCAAAATGACCGGCGCGCAGGTGGCACTCACACCGCGGAAAAACCGTTCCTATCAGGGTGCTCTAATTGGGTTTGAATTTCCCTCTAGGGTCCTAGATGGGCTCTACAATTTCCTTAATGTATAAGTCCCTTTCTCGAACACCACAATTCTTGAATATCTAATTGAATGATTGCGTTATCTGGCGATGGTACCCTTGTATGTGATATAGAGCCTTCAGTCACCTTTCGTCCAATAGTTACAGCTCATAAAGATGGCTTTGCTGCCAGTCTTTCTCGCTGACTTTGCTTTCGAGCATGACACGCAGCGAAGGGATTTTCAGTTCCACGGGTAGGACTACTTCCATGTCATAAACTAGAGAGTAAGGGTAAGTCCCAGTAGATGTTCAAACTGAATTGCGGTAGACCCAGAGGGCGTAAGGGATCCCATCGGCCCAATCTCGATAACTCTTGATTATTATACTGATGATGGCTTTGAGGTTTTTATTAGTGGCTTCAACTGAAGCATTGGTTTGGGGTCAATAGGGGGGAGATTTGTGTATCTGAATCCCATACTCATCAACTAACTCGGTGAATTTTCCTTTGAAATGCAAATCGATATCCAATATCAGCTCATGTAGGACCCCATATATGAAGATGATATTTTTATTCATGAATTTGTCCACCTTTTTGGCATTCAGGATTGCATATGACTTGTCTTCGACCCATTTGGTAAAGTAGTCAATAGCAACTAGGATGAACTCATACCTGTTGGATTCTTTGGGTGTAACCTTCCCTATGACATCAATGCCTCATGTGGAGGATGACTATGGATAAGTCATGTTATACAATTCCTGTGAAGGTAAGTGTTGGAGGTTGGAAAATTATTGTCATTTATGACATCTCTGAACATAGTCAGTGTAGTCTCTAACCATGGTAATCCAATAGTAACCCTGCCGGATGAATTTTTTGGCAAGCATATGGCCATTCATGTGGGGTCTGCTCTCCACGTTGTGGATTTTTTGCATTATCTTTTCAATGTCAGCCTCTGCGATTCAATGTAAATGAGTTCCATCGAAGTTTCGTTTAAATAGTGATTTATTGCAAACAATGTACTGGGTAGCCAGTTTATGAAGGGTTGATCGATATTCCTTGTTAGAGCCTTGGGGGTACCTACCATGTTTGAGGAGGTTCCAAATATCATAATACTAGTAAGCGACCATGTGTGGATATTCTTTTGTGATAAGCTCAATATAGTAGCAGCGGGTTGGTCTATTTTTCTTTTAGACTAGGAAGGGGGAGTTGTTATTCCTTTGAGCATGTTAACCATGGAAACTAAGGTAGCAAGGGCATCGTCTAGGTGGTTCTTTATTCGGGGTAGGTAGTGGAAGGTTAAATCTTGGAATTGGGAGGCTATCTTTTCTAGGTAGGAATGAAAGGGTAAGAGTTTCTCATCTTTGACTTCCATCTTCTGAGTTTTTGACTGATGATGAGGGATGAATCCCCATAGACATCTAAATATTGAATTCCTTTATTGAGAGAAACCTTGAGGCCTATCGTGCACGCCTCGTATTCAGTCATGTTATTGGTGCAGGGAAAATCCAGCTTAATGGCAATGGGACTATGAGAGTCATCAGGGAAAATTAGGAGTATCCCAATGCCATACCCTTTATTATTAGGGGCGCCATCAAAGAACATTTTCCAATGGAGCTCTTATCGGGAGGTACAAAGGATATTATAATTTAGGAATAGGAAAATCCATACATCGGATTTTTCCATAGGGTAGTAAGCAAGGTAGTCATCGATGGTTCTTCCTTTTATGGCTTTCTGCATGACATACACGAGATCAAACTTTGCTAAAAGCATCAACCATTGGGACATTCGGTTAGACTCATAATGTTTTTCAAGTAGGTATTTGATGGGGTCCATTTTGGACACAAGTTTGATGGTAAAGGAGAGCATATAGTGTAGTAACTTTTGGGTGACCCAGACAAGGGCGACACATGCTTTTTCCAATGTTGTGTAGTTAACTTCATATCCAACTAACTTGCGACTGGTGTAGTAAATGGCTATCTCTTTGTAAGATTCTTTAAGGTATTGGGCTAACTAAGACCTAGCTGGAGAGTTAATTACGGTTAGGTATAGGAGTAGGGGAAGACTAGGCTACGATGGCATGAGTACCAGAGGTTGGGTTAGGTATTGCTTGATTCAGTCAAAGTCTTCTTGGCAATCTTCATTTCAAACCTCGGTTAAATCCTTTCGAAGGAGTTTGAAGATGGGTTCATAGATAGAAGTCAATTTTCTAATGAATCGGATGATATACTATAACTTTCTAAGGAATCCTCGAACTTTATTCTCCGTTCGGGGTGGTGGCATCTCAAGTATGGCTTTCATCTTGGTAGGATCTACTTTTATCCCTTTCTCACTAACTATGAATCCTAAGAGCTTCCCTTTAGTGATGTCGAAGACACATTTTTATGGGTTATGTCACATTTGATATTGTCATAGTAGCTCAAAGAACTTCCTAATAGCGGGAACATGGCCCTCTCTAGTCTTAGGCTTGATAATCATATCATCTATGTATACCTCAACTTCTTTGTGTATCAGATCATGGAAGATGGTTATTGCAGCCCTCTCGTATGTATCCCCACCATTTTTTTGACCAATTGGCATAATAGTGTATCAAAAGGTTCCCCAAGGAGTAGTGAATGAGGATTTCTCTTGATGATCTGGGTGCATCTTGATCTGGTTATATTCGACAAACCCATCAACGAATGACATAAGAGTGTGGCTGGCTATTTTTTCCACGATCATGTCGATATTAGGTTGCAGGTAATCATCCGTTGGAGAAGCCATATTCAAGTCTCGATAGTCAACACGCATGCAAACTTTTCATCCTTATTTTGGCATGGGTATGATATTTTCTATCCATGTGTGATATTAGATCATACAATTGAAACCCACATTCAACTGTTTGACTACTTTTTCCTTAACTTTGAGTGACCATTCGGTACGAAGATTTTGTAGTATTTCTTCGATCGATTTTCATTCTAGGAGAGTTGGAATCTCATACTGATCTAACTCGAGATCAATGCCAGGCATGTCATCATAAGACCATGCAAAGACATCCAAAAATTCTTTTAGGAATTCCACGAGTTGTGCACGCTCATGCTTGTTAAGAGTGGCCCCTATCATAATCTCGCATAGTTAGCTACTAGAACCGAGATTAATAATGACAGTTTCATCTTTATTAACTTGAACACGATTATCTTCTTTTTTAATAACCTTATTTAGTTTAGTTAAGAATTGTTCGTTTGCAAAATCATCGTCATCAAGACTTTGATTAGAATCAAGACAATTATTGTAAGGCATAACAACATAATACTCAAAATCTTCATTTATTTCATTGATATAAAAAATAGCATCGAAAACCTCATCAAAGGAGGTTTTGAGTACATCAGATTAAGGAAGAATAACAAGAGAAGAAGAGATTGGATAAACATCTTGGTTGGGTTCAACTTCAATAGGTGGAACTGGTACAGCATGCCAGTTGAGGATAGGTTCATTAACATCTTTGATCAAGTGGGATGGATTCGATGATGTAGCCCCTAAGTGGAGCACGCTGAGTGCCAACCCCAGTGCCTGCAAATTGAATAAATCCTTAGAGTCACTTTCTTCGAAATCTCCAGTATTAGCTATGGTCTCTTCAGTGAGTGGTTGCACATGACATTGGGAACTTTCGGCCCATTAGTAGCTGTCGTGGAAAACGATCTCCATTCCTAGCTTCATCTTTTTGTCCACGTGATCATACCATGGTTTTGTAAAGATGCAAAAGGGTAAATCTTCACCCTATCTAATGAATATTTCATTCAAGGAATCTCTTGAGACAGACTTGATGCTTTATAGACTTCTCTTAAGCTGAGGTTGGCAGATCATTCGGAGTTCTTCTACTGATGGTTGATAACCCAAACTGCAAGGTGGAAAATATTTTTTCAACACAATGGGTTCAAGTATCCCCTGTTGTCTTCGTCTTAACCCCAGTTTGGGTATGAAGTGCATGTTTTTTAACATGTGGATCACAATGACATTGCTATGAGGGTTATATTTCAGACAAACCCTATCTTTGAAATTGTCCCCTGTTGAGAGTAGAAGTGGTTCCACTTGGAAACCTGACATAAGCATATCATTCGCCCCATAATGTATCTCTAGTACTGAATTACTAGTTCTTTCTCTCTCGGTATTGTCATCATCGGCTAAGAGGGTGATGACTTGCCCATTGGCTAAGAACTTTAATTTCTGATGAAGGGAAGAAGACACACCCTTGATACTATGGAGCCATGATCGCCCAAGCAACATATTGAAATAAGCTGGGATGTCGAGTAATTAGAATTTAACAACTTAATTTATTAGGCCAGACCCTATTGCAAGTTTTATGGATCCTATCACTTCTCGACGGGTATTATCACAGGCATGTACAATGGCAGAGGTTAGATCAAGGTCAGTCACTTTTAGTTCCAAACAATTAAGGGTTCTCATTGGGAAGACATTAATAGCTGATCGATTATCGACGAGAGAGAGCGGGACATTCTTCCCCATGACTTCGACGGAGATGTTGAGAGCATAATTATGATTTAGCCCACTTTTGGGGATTTCTTCTTAGAAGGAAGAGATTATTCTAGTAGAGGTTAGGGATCTGACCAGATTCAATATTTCTTCTAGAGTGGTGGAAGGAGCAACTGTGGGTCATATGAGTAGCTTGATCAAGGCATTCTGGTGCATCTGGGAAGACATAAAGAGTCCCAACAGAGTGATGTTAGCTTGGGTCTTCTTCAACTGATCGAGGATCTTTCTCTCCTTGAGAGTAATTTAAGGCATATAAAGATTCTCAACACCTTTTCCTTTATCGCTCGTCGATGGTAGAAGGTTTCGAACTTGTTAATTCCTCCATGACCTAGTTATGTGGTTCATAAAAGATGGGGAAATATAAAAACCACATCTGCTCATCAATCTCGGGTTATTCAGCCACCTTATTTATTTCTCTTAGTAGGTCCTCAAATGAAATCATCCCACATATGTTGAATAAAGGTCTAGTCTTGTTAGGGTTTTGGTCTTCATATGAATCATCGAATTCGTACCCCCATCCGGTATAAATGACATCATCCTTCCATGAAAAGTCAATACATTCTACAACCTCAATGTCTTCTTCATATAAGTCCTCCCATTTGATAGGGAGATGAGAAATTAAAGGGACCAGGCGCCCTCGTAGCTTTAAAGTATCAAGTAGCTTGGACATACTACAAATATCGTCGGTCTGTTGAAATAAGTTAGCCATGATATGAACAACATCATCTATACTGACTTCATCGGTTGGTACCACCCAATTGTTTGACTCTCGGTCCCATTTTTGAGCTTCTCGAAATAGTGTATTGAATCTCTGACAGTCATTGGTCATTTAGGAAAGCAATTTCAGCCCAAACTCTAGGAGTAGGTTCAATACTTCTGAAAATTCCATACCTTTACGTATAAAATGAGTACGGACAGCGATGCATGATTTGGTAAGGAGTGATATGACCTGATTAACGAATGTAGTAGGGTGTAGGAGAAAATATGGGCACACTTGGAGAGGTTTAGGAGAGTATATGGGTATTATGGGTGATTTTCTTGGTATGATTTGGGTAGATGGGTCAAATTCAAGGACTTTTTCTAGCAAGATGGCATTTGTATGATTTGGGAGTGGATTATGGGTAGTTTTTGGTTTAGGATTGTTTGGTGGGGCGATAACAACTCGATCGATTACACTTTGAATCATATTTCAGAGGTGGAAACATTAGTCGGTGGTATGAAAGTCACAATATCTGGTTTGAAATTTTTAGGAAGTGGGTTTGGTAACGGATGAGGGTCCAATGGATTGATAAGGATTCAGCTTAGATGGCACTAGTAAACTTTGTAGAGGGGAGTATGAAGATCGGTGTATTCCTTTCGGACTGGGTTAGGGCGGCTTTCTGGTGCCCATGAAGTGTAAGGCTAAGAGATGTTATTGATGGTTGACGATGATGCTGTAAATAGCACCACCAAATCAAGGTATTGGAGAGCTCAAATAGGTATATAATTAGTTGCAATCAAGCAATATAGATATAGAAGGAGGTGAGGAAAGGAGGATAAACACACCAATATAAGTGGTTCAACCTATCTAGGCATATGTCCACTGTGCAGTGAGTGATCTTCACTATATAATAAGGTCTCTAATGGAGTTGTGATACAATACACTCACTTTTTCTCTCTACTGTGTATTTTAACGGAGCTTCAGCTAGGGTTTACAATTATGGATCCCTTTACAAGGTAGAAGAAAACAAGTATATAAAGTGTTTGGGGGGTGTAGTGTACCCCTCAAGCATGCATTGAGAATGTATGTGATGAATTAGCCAATCTCATGTGGACACCTGGCTATCCCACATGTAGATAACGATGACTAAATATTCCCTCACGTGAGGGAATGATCTTGTTATAATAGTTTAGTCCATGTGTTATATGAGTCCCATGCATCTCCCAAACCACGCGCTTTGATGGCATCACCCTCAGCTTATACACATTGGTCGAGGTCGAGGGTAGTCTTTGAGAAGCTCTGAGTCCCAAACTCCAGGACACGTATGGTGCCTCTGGTAGCAGGTTCGGCTAGTGTAAAGTCGATCGACATATCAGGGGTGAAACCGAGTTGAGGCTTCAGATTAGCTAAGGGTTGGGGTTGAGTTAGGGACCAATATGACTTCTTGATAACCATGGGGTCAGCTAGGCCGACCCTTCTCTTTGATATGACCCTTCTAGACAAGGTAACATTGTTCAACTGTTCCCTCGACTAGGACTCAACGTGTCATCCGAGACGAGGGTATATTTTGGTATATCCTTAGTCCTTAGCCATCGATGTTGTTGAGGTGGCCAAGGGGTATTACTGTCTCTTTAGCTATTTAGATGATGAGGCCCCAAGCTGATGATTGACACTTATACATCATTGTGTTGTAATTTCTAAGAATGGCGGTTGTTGATTACATTAAGGAATTTGTACCCTAATGATGATTTGCCTCGTGGGTTTTGCATCGCTTTGTTTCCTGTGCCCAATGATGATAATATATTTAAAGATTTCAAACCACTTCATTCTCTCTCTTCTTCACACGTTATCTCTCTCTAACTTTGTCCATTCTCACCAATTCTGCTCCTTGAAAGGTTTTAGAGCTTTCATTGGAACATTTTGTTTCTCCCCTTCCTCCAAGTAACAAAGATGGATTTCTGCATTTCCACCATAGCTAATAACTTTTTCTTTTTTCGGCGAGTTTTTATGTCACTCCTATGGGGTTTTCCACCATCATTTTGTGGTTTTATGGTTAGATTATTGATTGATACGTGACTTTTAGGCAACAATTGGCTACTTTGTGGTTGTTCTAGGGTAAACTTTCCCCTTTCTAGATTCTTCGATGACACTCCGGACATCCTCTCCCGTGGAATATTTCTTGAATGTTCTTGGTGTTTTTGGCGTTCTTGGCTATTCATCTATAAAACATTTTATTGCTTTGAGTTTAATCTTGTATTCAACTCAGTCAACCACTTAAACTTGTTTGTGAGTTTTCTTTTTCATTCCCCAAGTCTAGGGTCTTCCTCTGAATGCTCTAAAGGCTTTATAAATTGGTCGAGGACTTTCCCACTTTGAGAGAGAGGCGCTTTGTAGATATTCTAAGGTTAGAGGAGGAGAAGGCCAGACATAGGGCTGACCCTGTCTAGGTACGACCCATTTTTCCCATTCCATTAGCCAAAATCCTTCCCACACCATCTGAGACTTTTGGGTTGTCCTATCCTCAAGCCGAGGATCGGAGCCAAGAAGAAACCATGAATGAATAAACCAGAGCATCGTCTTCTTTAGGTTCTAGGATGTCTGGGAGAGATGACATATCAAACATCAACACCCATGAATAGGCCGAGGGAACAGTTAACCTAAAAGTTGTCCCTGTGAGTGCCATATCCCCCATTGAGTTTCAAACCACCTTTCAAGATGGTCCCCCAACATTTAAAGATAACGTGGAAGATGAAGACAAGGAAGAGGGAGAGGAGGATGAGGATGAGGATGAGGTTGACACCTCATGTTCCTCGTCTTTCATCTTGACGGTCAAAGAACATGATATCTTGATATGGATCCACTCATTTGGTGTTAAATCCAATGTTACAATGAGGATTCCAGACAAAGATGAAAAGTTTTTCCAAGGATGAGAGGGAGATATTTCCATGTACGAACATATGTTTAGGGTCGGCATTAGAATGCCTCTTTATCCTTCCATCGTCGCCATATTATTTGCCTTTGGGGTTGCTCCTACCCAATTGGCCCTAACTCATGGAGGATCATCCTTGGGTACATCTCCCTTTGGAAAAAATCATTCACTGATGAACCATCGGCCAGTCTGTTCTTAGCTTGTTATAATATCACCTCGTCATCCAAACATCCAGGATACTTCCATCTAGGTGCTAGGAGGGCTGGCATGAAACTTCTCCACGTTGCCCAAACCTCAAATTATGACTGGAAGAAGATATTTTTCTTTATCTCTCAGGCTTGGTAATTCCCAGCCGAGGCCGACCCTTCTGAAGATAGTCCGCAGGTCCCACGAGTAATGTCCAATCCTTCGATGGCTGTAAGGTCTGACCCTGGCCTCAGCATAGACGTGAGAGATATAATCGACTATCTGAGGGAGCAAGGCAAGGAGGGTTCTCTTCCTCAATTTGAAGACTTAATGACCCCAAAGCTCCTTAGAAATTCTGGCTTTGGGGTTGGCCCTCTACAAGAATTATGTGAGTTGTTTATTTACTTCATTTTCTTCCAAGTGTTCCCTCGCATTATTATTTTCTTCTGATGTGTCGTCTAACTTTTGCAGATCGACCTTCTAACTATCTGACGAGATTTGAGATATGACTGCTCCAAGTTAGTTAGTTGGCCTTAGCAAGAAGAAGGGGAAACAACCCCAACATACCCAGAAAAAACCACTATAGAGGGGCCGATTAATGAGGCCTCATGAAAAATAAAGGAGCCGAAAGTCCATATCCACGCTCTTCCCAACATAAACACCTCTGATGTGATCTCTTCTTCATACTTGGGTTCTTTCTGGTCGGCCAATATGACCCAAATTAAGGCCGACCCCACCTCTTTATTCCCTAATATGAACGTTAGAAAGGTGGTCATATTTTTAGCTCCATCGGCTGCAGACTACGACTTCCTGGCCGAGATGCCCCCGACAAAAGTCTATGATTTTATGATTCAGAACTGGCTAAGGTATCCCCCTAGTCTTCTAACCTTTATCATATATGTTCTATTATATCTTGTTGCTAACTTTTCCTTGGTATATTGCAGTCAGTTTGTGCCTTTACCTCAGCCATGAAATGGATGACTGAGAATTATTCGAAGCTTCAAGAGGTTGAGAGGGAAATCTAGGTTGAAGCCAACCTCATTAATCAACTGAGGGATTTGAAGGTCGAGAACACAAGGGCCATGGATGATCTTAAACTCCAGTATATTGATCAGTTAAATCTCAGGGACGATATAATCACGGCTAAGGACGAGGCTCTGGAAAATGAAGACACCCAATTTAAGTCAGGCCTTGATGCAGCTGTTAGTAGGGACAAGGATGACGTTGTGGAGGCCTACAAACTCTCTGATGAATTTCAGGGCTTTGGCCTTTAATACTTGGAGAGGGGAATCAATACGATACGTGGATGGGTCTCTTTGAAATTCGTTAATGCAGTGTCATCCATACGACCCTTGTTGGAGGGTGCTGAGTTGGACAACACTTTGATGGCCAAGGCTCTTTCTCACGTGGAGTTTTAGATGACCGCTAAAGGTATTGGGACATCTAAGAGTCGTCCTTTTACTTCTATTTTCAGGGATGCCTTACCTCATGCTGATGTTGGGGTTTTACCCTATCCTAATCCAACCCTTTAGGGTGGTCGTCTATAGCCTATACCCACTCTTTTTTATTCTTCTTTATTTTCTTTTGGAAACACATGGGTATCATCCTCTTGATGTATTCTAACATTTTTACTTTCTATTGAAAATATCATTAATCTTCACTTGTGTTTTTATTTGCCATGATTATAATGACTTATTCCAACAAACTTACATACTAAATCATAAGTCCTTCCTCGTCTCTTTTGCATACTATCGTCTTAGACGAGGGGTGAATTCACTAAAAAATGATGTTTTTAGTCATAAATCCTCCCCCGTCTTTCTTGAGAGTTAATGGAGGATCGTCCCAACCATTCACCCTCATCTTAGCCAAGGGGGAGAGTCCACCAAATTAATGGTGTTTTTTATATAACCACTTTTAAGTGATCTTAATAACTTTCACTTCACCAAAAAATGATATTTTAAGCATATGTCCTCCATCGTCTTTCTTAAGAGTGAATGGAGGGTCGTCCGAACCATTCACTCTTACCTTAGCCGATGGGGGGAGTCCACCAAATTAATGGTGTTTTTTCAATAACCACCCTTAAGTGATCTTAATAACTTTCACTTCACCGAAAAATGATATTTTTAGGCATAAATCCTCCCTCGTCTTTCTTGAAAGTGAATGGAGGGTCGTCCCAACCATTCACCCTCATCCTAGCCTAGGAGGAGAGTCCACCAAATTAATGGCGTTTTTTCAATAACGACCCTTAAGTGATCTTAGTAACTTGCACTTCACCAAAAAATGATGTTTTAGGCAGAATTCCTCCCTCGTCTTTCTTGAGAGTGAATGGAGGGTCATCCGAACCATTCACCCTCACCTTAGCCGAGGGGAGTCCACCAAATTAATGGTGTCTTTTCAATAACCACCCTTAAGTGATATTAATAACTTGCACTTCACCAAAAAATGATGTTTTTCGATAGAAATCCTCCCTCATCTTTCTTGAGAGTGAACGGAGGGTCGTCCCATCCATTCTCCCTCATCTTGCTTGAGAGTGAACGGAGGGTCGTCCCATCCATTCACCCTCATCCTAGCTGAGGGGGAGAGTCCACCAAATTAATCGTGTTTTTTCAATAAACGTCCCTCGATGTTATTGACAATCTATGGACGAGGTTGTCCCCATCCAGACCGTAGTATCACCGAAAAGCATTTAAGCCTACTTCACCATGATTGATGTTCTGTAGCTTAATGTGAATTAACCCAATAAATATCTTAATTAACAAACAACAAGATGAGGGATCAATAGGATGTTCTCATTAACATTCCAATCGTGTTCTTTGAAACAAATACATTGATTACAATAGGAAATAAGTATGACAACAACTACAATCTTATTGATAATACTTTTTCAAATGGTTTGCGTTCCAAGGGTTTGAGAAGGGTTATCCTTTAAGATTTTCTAGCCTATAGGTGCCTGGGACAACTTCATCGGTGACTCTGTATGGACCATGCTAGTTTGGATGAAGCTTGTTAGTTTTTTTCCATGGCTTTTTGAGGACTAAGTCCCCCACAGCTATCGACCTTTGCTTTACCCTCTAATTAAAAAACCCGGTAGTCCTCTGTTGGTAGGTTTGTTGACTTATCTTAGCATCTTCTCTTTTCTCCCCAATTAGATCAAGATCAAGTCTTCTTTATTCCATATTTATATGAGGGTCATACAATTGATGTCTATGAGTAGGAAGCCCAATTTCAGTAGCGATGAAGGCTTCTGAACCGTATGCCAACATAAAAGGAGTTTCCCCCGTAGCTATTTTTTCTGTCATCTTGTTAGCCCACAGTACGGCATATACTTCTTCAACCCATCCTCCCTTTTCCTCCTCCAGCTTTTTTTTATCCCATCAAGGATTGTTCGGTTTGTCGCCTCAGTTTTCCCATTAGCCTGAGGTCGTCCTGGGGTGGAAAAGAATTCCTTGATCCCAACCCTTTCGTAGTATTTTCCTAAGGAAACATTCTTGAACTAAGTACCATTGTCTGAGATTAGGGTGTTAGGGTGACCATTTTTGCATATGATGTTCTTCCAGATGAACTAGAAGTTTTTCTATTCTGTGATGGTGATCATCAGCTCAGATTCCACCAATTTGGAAAAATAATCTATTGCTACAATCAAGTATCGGTAATAATTCGTAGCTCTAGGCAAGGGTCCTACGAGGTTAATCCCCCATACTGCAAATGGCTAAGGAGATGTGATAAAGGTTAGAGGTTGATGAGGCTGATAAGGGAAGGTAGTGAACCTGTGCCACTTATCACATTTCTTCACATATGTTGCAGCAACCAGTACCCCTGAGTAATAATTCTTTTAGCCAATGACCTCCCTCCAATATGGATAGAGGAAGACCCCTTGTGCACATCTTGAAGGATATATGGTACCTCATATGGATGAACACACCTGAGTATAGGGAGAAAAAGTCCCTTTTTGTACAAAGTATCCCCTATGACAGTGAATTTTGACTCTGGTAGCTCCCACTTTCTAATGTATCTGAATAGGGGATCCATCCATGAAGTTGACATGTTTATATTTTGGCAAGACCCAAGTGTTATATATTTCTCTTCAATAGTTGGCCTAAGTAAGATTTCTACCGGGACTATTCTTTCGATATCCGTTCTTGTTGCTGAAGCTAACCTCGCAAACGCATCGGCTCGGTCGTTGTCCAGTAGAGGTATCCTCTTCAGCTTCACTTCCTTAAAGTTTTTCATCATCAACTTTACTCTCTAAAGATATTTGTCCATTCTCTCATCCTTAGCCTCATATTCCCCCAAGATCTGATACACAACCAATCTAGAATCACTATGGACTAAGAGATGGCCGACACCAAGTACCCGGGAAAAAATGAGACCGACTATAAGTTCTTCATATTTAAACTCATTATTGGAAGCCTTGAACCTAAATCTCAGAGCATACTCGGTGTCTGTGTCATCTGGTGTCGACACTATTAATCTTCCACTGCTCTCATTTTTATATGATGACCCATCAACGAAGAGACTCTATACAGTGTCGACCTCTGAAAATCTTCCCTTTTATAGGGTTCCCTACTTGAAGAGATATCTTCCCTCTTCTTTCTTAACTGCCTTTTCCCTAACTGTACTTGTCTCAGCCTCATCCATAAATGGGTCGATGCTTCTCTCTAGGGTGTTGTCCACGATCTAAATTTTATCTTTTTCACCCTCGGCCCCATCCCATATGAACTCGGCCACGAAGTCTGCCAGTGCTTTCCCTTTGATGGCCGCTCCAGGTTGATAGGTGATATCAAACTCTCTAATCTTTATTTCCAAAGCCATTAATCTCCCTGATTTCTCAGGCTTGTGGATGACCTGTCAGAGTGGAGAGTCCACTAGGACAATAATTATATGGGCCTAGAAGTATGACTTCATCTTCCTTGAGGCGTGAATTAGAGAATAGACCAATTTTTCCATCCTCGGGTACCTCTGTTCGGCCCCTTGGAACCCCTTACTATTGAAGTACACTGGCTTTTGTACTCCGTCCTCATCTCTTATGATGGCAACGCTAATAGCTGACTTTGAGACTGCTAGGTATACATAATTTTTTTCACCTTGGACAGCTCGTGATAATAGTAAGGGAGATTTCATGTAAGACTTCAACTCTTGGAAGTCCTTATCACATTCCTCATTCCACTCGAAAGCTTTTTTGAGAACTTTAAAAAATAGGGGACACTTGTCGGTGGCTCTGGACACAAACCTGTTAAGTGCCGTTACTCTTCCTATCAGCCTTTTCACATCCTTGATTGAAGCAGGGGTCTTCATTTCTATCAATTCTATCAGGGTTGGCCTCTATTACCTTCTGATTTATAATGAATTCGAAGAACTTACTATCCCCTACACGGAATACACACTTTACGGGATTGAGCTTCATCATGTACTTACCCATCGTATCAAAGGTTTGCTTGAGGTCGGCCATATGGGAGTCGGCCCTAAGACTCTTAGTCAGCATATCGTTAACATAGACCTTTGATCTTCCAACATCTTATTAACAAGTCTCTAGTAGGTGGCTCCAGTATTTTTCAAACCAAAGGGCATGACTTTGTAACAGTAATTACCCTTATCGTTTATGAAGGCAGTCTTCTCCTCATTAGTCGGGTGCATAGATATCTTATTGTAGCCTGATTAAGCATCCATGAAGCTCATAAACACATGGACTTCTGTGGCATCAACCATCTGGTCAATCCTAGGCAAGGGTAAATTGTCCTTAGGGCAAGTCTTATTTAGGCTGGTGAAGTTTACACACATTTTCCACTTCCCCTTAACTTTGGGAACTGGGACAGCATTGGCCAACCACTCAGGATATATAACCTATCTTATAAAGTCGGCCTTTTCCAACTTTTTTACCTCTTCATATACTTCTCCCGAGAGTAGATCCTCCTCTTCTGTCGCATCGACCTAGCATCATCGGCCACATTCAATTCATGGCAAAAGAGTCATGGATCAATGCCCGTCATATCCTCATGACTCCATGCGAAGATACTCTGCCTCTCTCTAAAAAATTTGATTAGTTCCTCCTTGATATCTCCTCTTAGGTATATTTTGACCTGGATGGTTTTTTCCGGCTCGTCCTCATTGAGGACGATGGATTCTACCTCTTCTGCGGCCTCTCCCTTCTTTACTTTAGTCTCATCCCTGCGTTCTAGGGTGTCAATACTGTAGGTTGCAGTCACTTTGTTATGAGCTTACCTCTCCTCAGCCGAGTTAAAATGTCATTCTCTTGCTAACACTTAATCACCTTGGACTTCCCCTATCCCATATGGGGTCAGGAATTTTACCATTTGGTGTACAGTGGATGGCACGGCCTTAAATTCTTTGAGGGATACTCTACCCATGATAATGTTATAAGCCGAGTACACACTTTCTTCCATCATAAAGAAATTGACCTTCTTTATTAACCTCTTGGGACAAGCATTTCCCATCCTTACCTCCATTTCTTACCTTCCTAACGGGTGCACCTTCTCGCCACTAAAACCTATCAGAGGATGATGATACGGGACCAGCCTTTTCCTACTGAGTCTGAAGCCTTTAAAACACAACCAGAATATAACATCGATCGAACTCCCACCATCGACCAGTATCCTAGGGGAATCATACCCATGTCCTTTAGTTGTTATTACCACAGGGTCATCTTGAGGAGCTAGGATTCCCTTTAAGTCAAGCCTCGAAAATCCCACAATTAAGGTGTCCGTATCTACCTTCTTTCTCTTTTATGTTTTTGTATCTGTTGCGTCCACATGGACTGCTTCAACTTTAGGAAGGGCTTTAACTTCTGTAAGGTGTGACTTTCTGTCGGCCACCTCTGCGCCTCCCCCTGCAAAGCCTCCACATATCGTATTCACATCAAATGAGATCGTGTGGAGTCGTCCCTTCAAATCATCGTCTTTTAGCGATAGGTTTTGGTCATCATCATCATTATCAACTGAGGCGTCATTCTTTTACCCTGGGCCATCTTCCCACGTCCCCTCTTTGTGCCATCACTACTCATATACTTCCTCAGTTTTCTAACCTTGAGCATCTTCTCAATCTTATATTTCAGGGTAAAACACTTATCAGTTAAGTTCTCATGGTCTTGGTGAAATTCACACCATAAACTCTTATTCCTTTTATGATAGGGAGCTTTCATCTTCTCTGGCTAACTTAGGGTCCGATCATTCTTGATCTCATTCAGAATGTGCTCGCAGCTGACCGTGAGAGGGGTATACCCAGTAAACTTATCATCGGTCGACCTCTTCTTCCTATCTTTATTTTTCTTTTGAAAATTTTTCCTACTGCTAGTTCCTTTCTCATCTTCGTATTTAGCTGCCATAGCTTCCTCAGCATTCATGACCTTTTCGTACGTTACCAATAACTCGATAATAGACTTTGGCGGGTCTTCAGCAAGTTTCCAAAGTAATTTTTCCTTTTACAAGCCTCTTATTAATGTGACCATCTCAATACTTTCCTCAAATTCTTCCACTTATAATTTTCCTTATTAAACCTTCCAATGTATTCCCTAAGACTCTCATTATTTCCCTATTGAACGTACATCAGGTGGGTTATCTTCTTCAGTGGTTTACCCCAAAATAAAAGTTGTGGATGAATCGCTCTGCGAGTTGCTTGAATTTCTCAATGGATCTATTTGGGAGGGAGGTGAACCAAATATGGGCATCTCTAGTCAGAGTACTCGAGAATACTGACATTTCATCTCATCTGAGATGGAGTAGATATCTGCATCCGAATGGTACATCTCCACATGGTGCACTGGGTTGGTACTCCCATCATATTTTAGGGTAACCACTGAAGGCTTGAATTTGGCAGGGGTCGAAAAGTTTACTATCTTAGCCACAGATGGTAAGCCCTCAGAATAACTCCTCTGAAGAGGGTCTCAGCTCCATAGGATGTCTCCTATCTTATTTTCCATCCATTGAATTGAGTCATTCCATGGTCTCCCAGCCACTTTAATAGTATTACCCTGGCCAATGTTATCCCCTGCTGCCTCCATTTGGCGAGCCAAGGGTTCCCCAACCGCTGATCTATGTCGGCTATTCACCTCTCATTGACCTCGTCTCGGCCGCGAGGGGGTCAATCATCTCCCCTCCCTTCTTGAGCCAACATTGCTCCTTCTCCTAGACAACCTTTCTCTCAGATCTTCTATTGGGCTGAGCCTTTCGAAGGTCGATCCTCTACTTAATCGGTCAAAAGCTGAACCTCTAGGCTGGGCATCTTGACTCGGCATCCTATCATAGCCTCAACTTCGTTGAATGGAGCGTATCGTATTCCTAGATACTTCATAAGGCTCCCAGTAATCAATCTGAGCGTCTTCAACTTCATAATCATCGCATCGGTCCTTCGAGCAGGGCTGACCTTACCTCCCCAAACATAAACATCGAGGGTCAGCAACATCTCTTCATCATTGAGGGGTTATTAAATCCTTGGGAGGCGTTTGGGGTGGTCCCATGTCCCCTTGGGATGGCTCCCCAGTTGTCGGAGTAATCATCTTTGGTGGGACTCTCGTTGTCCCAACTGCTATATTCTGGATGAAGGCAAATAGCTACTCTTTTATCGTCTGTTGGCTTGCTACCAAGGATTTCAAGGCGACCGCCACTTCAGCCATTTACGACTGAAGAGGGGCGTTATTGGAACTAGGTCCACCATCTAGGAGTGGGGGTGGTGGAAATTCTGATGCCATTTTAAATCCTGGTACTTGAGATTAGAATAGAAGAGTGAAAGCCTTGCATATCAGTAGGAACTCTTTCAATGGTGAAATAGCTCCACAGAAGGGGGGTTCGATTCACCACCAGAGACTCCGACGAGAACAAGCTAAGCAAGGGAAGAGATTATGCTTCTCATTCCTACAGACGGCTCCATACTGATGATGTTGTAAATAGCACCAACATATCAAGCTGTTGGAGTGCTCAAGCAGGTATAACAATTGCAGAAAGTAAGCAATATAGATATAAAAGGAGGTGAGGAAAGGAGGATAAACACACCAATATAAGTGATTCAAACTATCTTGGCCTACGTCCACTGTGTATTGAGTGATCTTCACTATATAATAAGGGCTCTAATGGCCTTGTGATATAATACACTCACTTTCTCTCTCTACTGTGTATTCTAACAAAGCTTCAGCTAGGGTTTATAATTCTTGATACCTTTACATGGTAGAAGAAAACAAGTATATATAGTGATTGGGGGGTGCAGTGCACCCCCCAAGCATGCGTTGAGCATGTATGTGATGAACTAGCCAATCTCTTGTGGACACTTGGCTGTGCCACATGTAGATAATGATGACTAAATATTCCTTCACATGAGCAAATGATCTTGTAATAACGGTTTAGTCCACGTGTTGTATGAGTCCCACGCGCACTACTCCATGCGTCTCCCAAACCACGCGCTATGATAGTGTCACCCTCGACCTCGACACATTGGTCGAGGCTGAGGCTAGTCTTCGAATAGCTCTGATTCTCGAACTCCAAGACATGTATGGTGTCGGCGGTAGCAGGGTCGACCGGTGTAAGGTCGGCCGATATATTTGGGGTGAATCCGAGCCGAGGTTTCAGATTATTCGAGGGATGGGGTTGAGTTAGCGCCCAATATGACTGCTTAATAACCATGGGGTCAGCTAGGCCGACCCTACTTGTTGATATGAGCCTTCTAGACAGGGTAACACTGTTCAACTATTCCCTAGACTAGGACTGGATGCGTCATCTTAAATGAGTTTATATTTTGGTATATCAGTTGAAACTGTGGTACTAGAAGGCTTTTCATACTTTCTGGGAGTGAACTGTCCCGACACTTTATTTAGTTCCACTTATGTCTTGGCAAGACTTTCTTCGATAGCCACTCTTACTTCTCAGATGGCTCAAAAATAAGGGTAGTATTGTCCTCCCATCATCCCTCGGACATAGGATAAGAAATTCTTCTTTACAATGCTGACTTGCTCCTTTTTGGAAGGTCGGTTGGTCATGGTGGCTACTTTTTCTCGCGACATTGCTATGGAATTACCGACTATTTCTCAGGGTTCTACTTGAGTAGTCTTTAAATCATGGTGGATAACCTCCAAATATGCATTGTACTTATACTGTGATATGAACTCGCGGGCAACATCCTCCCAATTACGAATTTTGGACTCCTCGAATGATTTTAAAGTTCGTTGGAACATTTGGGCCATTATTTATTCAGAGGAACCTAGGACGGTCATGGCTCAGTGATAACTGTGGAGAGGAACAATTGGGGGTCCACTTCCTCCAAATTTCTCAATGTTGGGCATCTTGAATTATTTTGGCAACCTTGCTTTAGGATAGGGAGACATGTGAGTGTAGTCCATGTAGTTCCCAGAGATTTTGACTTGGTCGAATTTCTTGGTCAACATCTTGTGGTCTTCCTTGACCTTATTCAGTTCTTACTACTTTGAATCAATAGTCACGGGTAAGTTAGCCCCCGCCTGGGCAAGATTCGACATAGGGAGCTAGGCTGGTAGCGACCCATTATCATGAGGATAACATGGAGCATGTTGATATTCCTCGGTAACCCAAATAGGCTCAGGTGTGGGCGGACCCATAGCGCAATGGAAGAGGACCTCAGGCTCTTTGAGAATAGGGACCCAGTTTTTTTGCATCTCATGAACCTCGATTTGAAGGTTATCAATCTCAGCAGTGAGATGAGTTAGAACCATCATCAAATCTAGTTGTACATTCAGTGCCTGATCAGTGTTCTCCATGGAATATGGATGAAGGTGAATTTTGGACTCAGAGGTAGCGATGGTAACTGACGGAGCTTCGAGTCGGTTCGACTAAAGACCAAAGCTAATAGGGAGCTAGCCAAGGGCATGCGATTGACCTGAGAAGGAGAAAATTTTGAATTTATTTTTGAAAGAGAATAAAAAAACTATTATATTAGAAAAAGGAAGGAAAATATTTTTGGACAATTTTTGGAAAAGAAGAGAAAAAATGTTTTGGGGTAAAAGGGAGGAAAAATACTTTTGGTATAAGTAAAGGATTTTTTTTTGTATTTTTGATAAAAGAGGGGAAACTGTTTTAGACACTTTTTGGAAGAGAAATAGGAAAGACGAGAGACGGGTCTCATAATGGTTATTATTATGTTTATTATGTTGTCCCTTGTACTAGGTTTAACTAAATGCAAAAATAAATGTCGGACAGGACTCGGGCCTGGGAAAATTGGGTTTGAAAAATATGTAAAAACATGGTTGGACTTGTTATCAGGCTCATGGGTAGGGTCCCATTTTAAAATTTTGCACGAAAACTTATGCGGCATGTCGGGTCGTCATTTCAGCAGAGTTTTGGGTAGAAATCGACAAACTAAATGTGATTACCTTAGTTTTGACATCTATATGAGGGTATGCAATTGTTGGGTTAATTGGAAGGGTTTCCCTCTTTGGCGTGACTTCCATGATATACATCTTGCTTTTGTAAGAACATAATTCTTATCGTGTCCATTTGTTTTAATTGGCTTAACTCGGGACAAAATAAATTAAGTATAGGCTACTTTAATTATGAAGTTTAATTGAAGCCTACGACAAAGTTCAAGTCCAAGAATGTGCAATTTAAAGCTTTGAAGAAGATTTCAAGTCAAGAGGTGTTGCATATGTTTAAGATCACTCAGGTATGAATACTTATAAGCATTTGAGTTATTTTGTATATTGATTAAATGCTGGGTTATTTAAATAATTGGGAATTAAATCCTTTTATGTTTTAAAAATATTTATGAGTTGAAAAAAGTTTAAAGAAAATTCGAGGATTCATTTAAAAGAAAAAATATTAATTTATCACTTTGGGTCGTTCAAACGACGTCCATATATCGTGCGAACGATCTGCACATCTCGCTCGAACGACCTGCCGTCTCGATTTTTGTGTTTTCATTTTCTTGTACTTTGTGCACTCAGTTATAAATAAAAAATGTATCTGCAAAACAGTTTTGAAAACCTTATTCCCATCTAGTTTTCATTCATCTGGTGTTTATTCAAGATCAAATTATTCGATTCCAAAGTTGGTGATCTTGAACGCGTTTCCCGGAAGACAATTCATTCAGTACACCGTTATGAACTTTGTGAGGAGAATTCTACAACTGGAGAGATACGTGCTATTGTGGAGGGAGTCCTTATAAAGTAACTTATGGAGAAGTCGTCTTCTTCTCTACTGCTTCCCACCTGGAGTTCTTGTAGGAGATTTCAGTCGAGACATCAAAATCGACACCTGTGGGTATTTCGTATGTCACCCTATTTCATTGTAATCCGTGTAAGTTGTGTCGTATAAATTATAGTGAAAAAAAAGGTTTTTCCCTTTGAAGATTTTCCCTGAAATTGTTTCTTTTACTGCATGCTTTATTCTTCGAATGGATTTAATCACTTAGATGTATGTTTAGGGTTTAAGAAGTTAAAATTGGTTTTGACTAAAAATTGGAACAAAGTTGGTCTTACCTAAAGTACACATAAAATGGCATTTTCAGCTTTTGAGGTCAATTGGTGCGTGTGGACAAGCCATTTGATATACCTGAGTGTACATGAATTGCCTCACTACATACCTCATGGGGACAGTACGTGTGAGATGAGTTCCCTATGATATATCTCCCATCATGACTTCAGTCAAACGGTATGATACGGAGGGAATTGTTTGATATACGTCGAAGGTACTTAGCCAATGAAAGGTGAGAGTCATATCGCTTCGGCTAACTATGACCTACCGGACCAGCACCCATGACGAAGTGAGCCCCCAGTTACAAAACAAAATTTTGTTAATAGCAATGCTCTTTGGTGATGTTGTGTGCAAAATTCATGGTTCTTGATTAGTTATGGAGAGAGTGTCTTTATTGATCATGCTAAGCAAGGAATAATGTACAAGTATAAAAAGTAAACTTATACTGAGAATGGATATGTGAAAGTGTGTAATGTGTAGCTATCTACAAGTGAGTGTGTGGTAGTGAACCTAAGCATGGATCAATTATAAGTGGTGTTTGATAAGTGTGAGTAAGCATCGATATATACAAGTGTAATAAGTGGAGGTATGTGTTAGTGACCCTTATGCATGGATTTCTGAGTGGTGTGTGCAACATATTGATATAACTGATCCTAGGTGCACGTGGTGTGAAGTGTACAGGTAGAGCATCTATAAGTGAGTATTTACATAAGCATGAGGTATATATGTAGAAGAAGTCATAGAGTAGAGAAAAAGGGAACATACAGATAGGTTCATGCGCACATAAGAAAAAAAACACCCATGCAAAAAGAGTCTAGACCTCTTATGAAGAAAAGTCCCAAGCAGAGTCACCACTGTGCATATCCATGATTTTCCCGTGATGTCCCTCCCATGTTTTTATTGCCTTTCTCTTTGTTTACTCTCTAGAATGAGGTTCGGGGAGAGAAAAAAAGCAGTGGATGAAAAAAAGGTCTCGCGCCCTCTTAGAACGCTTCGATTGTCATCGATGTGTGGATAATATAAAGATATGGAGTCAACAACCTATGTTTCATAAAATAGGTAAAAGAACACGTCGCCGCCTCTAGAGAGCGGCATCAAAGACAAACTGATGCATACGAAACCAATAGTTTGAAGGGTTTGGGGGTTATGTTACGGAATGGAAAGATGTTAGGCACCCATCACACCCTTTTGGTCTTTCATGGTCTTGTGTTATTGTTTTTCTTTATTTCTCCGTGAAATGTGTGTGCGTGTATATATAATGGAGATCGGAATCGTCCAACTCATACCATAGAAGAGATAGAGTGAGGTCATCCATAGGAATGTTCCAAAAATATTATATATAAAATACGATTTATGTGTTTATCGTGATATTGATTGTTACACAGAAATGATAATATGTGTTGTATAAAGTGCTAACAAGGAGTACAAACATAATATGAATAGTATTGTGAGAAAATGATATATTTGAAAATGAGCAATTTAAAAAACTATGAAAATCGGACTCGAATCACAGGCTTTAATCTGAGATGCCTACTGTTGATACCAAGTTTAATCTGCTGACTTGGACCAATCATATGAAGACACGTGGCTATCTACATGGCAACAACAAGCACTTCCGAGATGATCACACGCTCCGAGGAAAAGACCTCTCCGAGGAACTCATACGCTCCGAGGAACATACCTCTCCGAGGAACTCATACGCTCCGAGGAACTCTTGAATATCAGGAAGCTTAGGCGGTCCGAGCAACTCAGGCGGTCCGAGCTGCATCTCGAACAAAGCATTAATAGCTGGATAACCAACAGTTCAACTGATTCATTAAATGCTTATCATTCAGACGCACATACAAAGAGGGCATTAAATGTATTACCCTTTCATATGTATATCATTTAATGTATTACCCTTTCACATTACAGCCTCATGGCTATAAATACATTGTACAATCCTCATTGTAAGGGAAATCCTGAATCCAAACCTTGGGATCGATAACGGAATTTCTTGTAATCGAGAATTCCCAAACACTCAGTAATAAAATAACAGTGGACGTAGGCCATTCTTATAAGGCTGAACCACTTTAAAATCTTTTGTCTCATTTATTTATCTGTGATTGAATTATTAGAGTGATCTAATTTTTTACATCAACAGATTGGCGCCGTTTGTGGGAATGACTGGTAATATCGTTTTCTCACCAATAACAATCCATTACCAATGGCTGATATTCCTGAATCCAGTAATCGAAATGCTGGAACCCCTCCAAATATATATGCACCACCAATTATTCCAGATTTGACTGGAATAATGGCAAGTCTGGCTCAGGGCCAAACCAACATGCAAGAAACAATGCGACAACTCATCCAAACCCTCCATGGCGGTGCATCAGCCCATTCCGGACCACGAAGCATCCAAAGAAATACCGTGCGCCTTCTTCGCGTACTAGGCGTAATGATTCATATCGCAATGATGAATCTCAAGATTTTTCTTATCAACTTGGGCGAACTTCGTCTGTGCGAGCCACGGATACTGAACAACGTGTCACCCTCTCCCCAGAAAGGGCCAGCGCATTGGAAAGATTAAGTAGGGCCTATCCTTTCGACCGATTAGGCCCTAGGAGGAACAAAAGTCCTCTTAATGCAACGTCGAGGATCTTTTGATGACCATCAGATTTAAGGGAAGGATCTGCCCAGTCGCGACCAGCTGCTCGTCAAGATGGATCTATTGACCGACCAGCTGCTCGTCGAGATAAATCCCAGGAAGCCACTTCAACGCGATCAGTTGCTCGAACCAATAGGCCCGAGGAAGGAAATGATGCTTGGAAAGGATCTATTCAGAGGCTGGAGGATAGATTAGGGGAAATGGCTAAGGCCAAGAACCCTCTATAACGAACCTTTGTTCGAGGAACACCTTTTGTCCAGGATATTGTTGATTTTCCAACACCATCAAAGTTCAAAGCACCTGTTGTGACTCCCAAGTATGATGGGAAAACTGACCCTGTCCTTCATATAGAACAATATCAAGTTGCTGTCGATATCTATGTTGTCCCAGACGAGATGAGATGTAGGGCATTCTCGGGAACTCTTACCGGATATGCTCAGATATGGTATAATAATCTTCCTCGGGGTAAGATTTCAACTTTCCTTCAACTGGCCGAGTTATTCATTGGAAATTTCTGCTTTGGCGCAAAGCCAGTTAAGCGAGTAGCACATTTGTTAAGTGTTAGACAAAAAGCTGGTGAGAGTATCAGAGATTATATAACTCATTTTAATAACGAGAAACTCGAAGTCATTGATTACGAGGAGAATACAACTATTACTGCTTTGATGAGTGGACTACTACTGAACAAGTTGTACTACACTTTGGCCAAAGATCCACCTAGAAACCATGTCGGACCTGATGGGAAAAGAGTCCAAGATTATGAATGCCAAGGAGGCTATGTCTGCGAAGAAGAATATGGACGCCAAAGAAACCAAGGTGGAAGGTGATAAAGCTAAGAAGAAAGATCATAAGAACAATGGTGGTGATAAACATTCCAAAAATAGGTCGTCATGGGAAGTCTTGAGAAAATTTGATAATTACACACCTTTGAAGGAGAATATCAACCACGTCCTGGAAGAAATTAAGAACAGCGAGGAGTTAAACTGGTCAAAGAAAATGAAATCAGACCCTAACACGAGGAATAGGGAGAAATATTGTGAGTTCCACAAGGATCATGGCCATATGACTAAAAATTGCATAGCTCTTTAGAATGAGATTGAAACACTCATCCGACGAAGAAAGCTATCAAAGTATGTTGATCGGGGAGGAGAAAGAAGAAACAACGACCGAACTAGAGAGATATCTATATCTCCTCATCGAGCAGAGGAGAATAAGAAGAGAAACCATGAAGTTGATCCAGAGGATGACCCCGATCTTCCTAAGAAACCAAGGCATCCAGAACGAGAGGTATTTTCAATACGCTTTGGGTCATTTGATTGTAATGTTATTACAGGGGGAGATGCAGGAGGAGGAGACCTCACTGCAGAAAGAAAATCTTACCTCGGTGAGGCTCAAGCTTGCTCGTACATTCAGCGAAAAAACTTAGCTAAGGAAGATCGCCCGAGAAAGGTGAACAAGGAGAAGTTGGTCATTGGGTTCTCAAAGAACGACCTTAGAGGTGTTCTATATCCTCATGATGACCCGTTGGTGATCAAAATGAGGATGAAGGAGGTTATGATTTCAAGAGTACTGGTCGACAATGGTAGCTCGGCAGACATCATGTTCTACTTGTGTTTTGATAGTTTAAATCTAAAGCTATCTCAACTGGAGCCTTACCACAGACCCCTCATCGGTTTTGCTGGAGAAAAAGTATTTCCACTTGGGACGATCAAGTTGGATATATTCATTGGTACATGGCCTGCTTGTCGGACAGAAAGAATACGATTCTTCGTGATGGATAAGAATGTCCAGTCATCGTACAATATCATCATGGGAAGAGTAGGATTGAAGAAGTACGAGGCTGTACCATCTACAGTGAATCAGTGCCTAAAATTTCCAACAAACTTCGGAGTAGGAGTTGTGAAAGGTGATCAGAAAGTAGCTCGGGAAAGCTATTATTCATCCGCCGAGCAAGAAGAACTAGAAGAATCGAAGAAAAAGACTACTACCTATCAAGTGGATGAAGGTGCAGAAATTGAAACCTTGGATCCTCGAGATGAGTAGCAACTCGTGAAAGGTCAAGTGGTATAAGCTACTGAAAATATCATTCTGGACGACGAACACCCTAAGCGAACTACTCAAATAGGTTCATCGTTGGAGGCCTCATTAAAACGGGAATTGATAACTTTCCTTAGAAGCAGAAGACAAACTTTTGCGTGGATTCATGAAGATATGCCTGGGATAGACCCAAACTTCTTATGTCACGAGCTCAATGTGAATAAGGAGATCAAGCCTGTGAAGCAAAGAAGAAGAGTATTCAGTCTCGAGAAGAATCAAGCTATACAGGAGGAAGTAGAGAAGATCCAAAAAGCTTGTTTCATTGAAGATGTTAAATATCCAGATTGGTTAGCTAATGTGGTGATGGTAAAGAAGAAAAATAACAAGTGGAGGATGTGTGTGGACTTCACCGACCTTAACAAAGCATGCCCAAAGGATCACTTTCCATTTCCCCGAATTGATCAACTGGTGGATGCTACCTCGGGACACGAGTTGCTGAGCTTCATGTATGCTTATTCTGGCTACAATCAAATTAAAATGAAACCTGAGGACAGGGAAAGTACTTCATTTATTACCCCTAGGGGAACTTATTTTTATAATGTTATGCCTTTTGGTTTGAAAAATGCAGGTGCGACACATTAGAGGCTGATGAACAAGGTCTTTGATGAACAAATCAGTGACGAAATGGAAGTCTATGTTGACGATATGCTGACAAAAAGCAAGAAAGCTTCTGATCATCTAGTTGACTTAAGCTAGACTTTTGATCACCTAAATAAATATCAAATGAAGCTGAACCCGATGAAGTGCATCTTTGGAGTACGAGAAGGCATGTTTCTCGGGTACATTGTCAATCAACGAGGCATTGAAGCAAATCCTGAAAAGATCAAAGCTCTATTAGGGCTGCGATCTCCAACAACGAAGAAGGAAGTACAGAGTCTCACAGGACGAGTAGCGACACTCAACAGATTTGTATCACGAGCAACTGATAGATGTCTCCCATTCTTCAAGACACTCAGAAAGACTTTTGAGTGGAATGATGAATGCGAGAAGGCTTTTCAAGACTTGAAGAAATACTTGGGAGCACCCCCATTATTGTTCAGGCCAGTGATGGGAGAAAAATTGTACTTATACCTTGCAGTGTCCGAGAATGCAGTTAGCTCGGCGTTGATCAGAGTGGAGAATGGAGTACAAAAACCAATTTACTACACAAGTAAGGCCTTCCAAGGAGCAGAAATCAGATATCCAAGGCTGGAGAAATTGGCACTGGCGTTGATTGAGGCGAGTAGGAGAATGAGGCCATACTTCCAGGCTCATACTATAGTAGTATATACTGATGTGCCATTGAGGCAAGCCCTTCACAAGCCAGAAAAATCAGGGAGATTGATGTACTGGGCAATAGAGCTTGGCGAATATGATATAATTTTTGAACCCCGATCATCACTAAAAGGGTAGGCTGTAGCAAATTTCATAGCGGAGTTCACTTATCCTGAAACCCCCGAGGAGAAAAAGTTGCTCGCTGATCAACCTGTGGATGTTACAGGATTAACAAACACAAGCCCAGACCAATTTCGATTGGTAAAAGGGTGTGTGGATGTTACAGGATGTGATGTAGAGATAGTTGGGAGGACTCCGGATGAGGAACAGGATTTGCTCGCTGATCAACCTGTGGATGTTATAGGATCGACAAACACTAGCTCAGACCAACTCCGGTTGGTAAAAGGGCAAGTGGATGTTACAAAATCATTAAATTCGAGCCCATACCAACTCCTGTTGGTAAAAGGGCAAGAAGAAATGATCGACGAGGAGAGAGAAAAATCTGGGGAAGATGAAAAGAAGCAGCAAATATTTCACCGAGGAACTCTGACTGATTCGACATTTGAAGACGAGTTACCTATATGGAGGCTATATGTAGATGGCTCATCTTGCAATACAGGATGTGGCGCGGGGATAGTTTTGAGCACTCCGGACGAGGTCGACATGGAATACGCTTTGCATTTCCAATTCAAAGCTTCCAACAATGAGGCTGAATATGAGGCAATGATTGCAGGGCTTAATTTGGAAAAAGTTATGGAGGCGCAACAAGTTATGATCTTCAGTGACTCTCAACTGATTGTAAACCAAATGATGGGAGTATATGCAGTTAGAGGAGAATTAATGATCAAATATCATGCAAAGGCAAAAGAGCTGGTGTCAGAATTTGTCGCTATTCAGCTGGTCAGAATACCAAGAATGGAGAATGCGAGAGCAGACGCCCTAGCTCGACTAGCATCAGCTACTCCCACCGAGCTACGACAAACAATCCCAATTGAAGTGTTAGCTGGTCGAAGTATAGATGAAGATCTGACGATGAACTTTATCACACTTGATTTAGGTCTATCTTGGATGGATCCCGTCAGGGCGTATATCGAGGAGGGAGAATTGCCAATTGATAAGCTCACAGCCAAGAAATTAAAATTTAAAGCTGCTCGGTATGTACTAATTAATGGTGTTTTATATAGACGGGGAATTATGGCAGGTTTGCAGAGATGCGTGCATCCCTCCGAGGTGAAAGAGTTGATTGAAGAAATCCATGAAGGGTCTTGTGGAGCACATGTAGCAGGTCGGACGCTTTTGCAAAGGGTAATGACGCAAGGATACTATTGGCCGACGATGAGGATTGATTGTATAGCTTATGCCAAGAAATGTGACAAGTGCCAGCGTTTCTCCTCCATCCGAAGAACTCCACAAGCATTGTTGACACCCATAACTTCCCCTTGGCCATTTTCCATGTGGGGAATTGATTTGGTTGGACCACTGCCAACGACCCGAGGAAGGTTCAAGTATCTCGTCATCGCAGTGGATTATTTTACTAAGTGGGTAGAAGGTGAGCCACTCATTGACATGAAGTACGAGAAGGTATACCAATTCGTTTGGAAGAATATCATTTGTCGATATGGTCTTCCTCATGCTTTCATCACAGACCATGGAACACAATTTGATAACGAGGAGTTCGTTGCCTATTGTCATCAATAAAATATTTTGAAGGTTCATTAAGCACCAGGCCATCCTCAAAGCAATGGACAAACGGAAGTGACAAACAGAACGCTACTGAACGGTTTGAAGAAAAGATTGGATGATGCGAAAGCAAACTGGATCAACGAGTTATAATCAGTACTCTGGGCTTACCGAACTACTCCCTGAGTCGCAACTGGAGAATCACCATACATGCTGGCGTTTGGGAGTGAAGCCGTCATACCTGTCGAGTTGGGTCTCCCAACACACAGGGTATTGAATTTCAATTCCCCTATCAGCGATTTAATGAGAAGGCTGGATTTAAACATGCTCGAGGAAGTTAGAGAAGAAGCAGCCATTAGAAATGCTGCTTACCAGCAACGAACAGCTTTGTTCTACAACAAGAAGGTGATGAAGTGCGACCTGAAAGAAGGAGACTATGTGCTGAAGAAAGTAATTCAAAAGCACAATAATCTGGAAGCAAACTGGCATGGACCATACCGAGTTACAGAAGTTGTTCGACCAGGAACTTATCGAATAACAACTTTAGAAGGCGAGGAGTTTAGAAATGCCTAGAATGCAGAGCACCTGCGCAAGTATTATCAGTGATGTATATGTAATGCAGTTTCCATCAGTATGAATAAAATGAAAATATTCTGCAAGTTTCTCTGTTTATTGAAAATTTTTCGGGGAACACTAGTGCTATGCACTACTCGGCAAAGCTCGTCAAACTACTCAACGAAATATTCCAAACTGTACCAAGTATGGTTGGTCGGGGATAAAAACCCACTAACTGTAGTTGGTCGACGAGGAGAAAATATTCCAAACTGTACCAACTTAGTTGGTCGACGAGGAGAAAATATTCCAAACTGTACCAACTTAGTTGGTTGATGAGGAGAAAAAATTCCAAACTGTACCAACTTAGTTGGTCGACGAGGAGAAAAAATTCCAAACTGTACCAATGTAGTTGGTCGACGAGGAGAAAATTTTCCAAACTGTACCAAGTATGGTTGGTCGGGGATAACAACCCACTAACTTTAGTTGGTCGACGAGGAGAAAATATTCCAAACTGTACCAACATAGTTGGTCGACGAGGAGAAAAAATTCCAAACTGCACCAACATAGTTGGTCGACGAGGAGAAAATATTCCAAACTGTACCAACTTAGTTGGTCGACGAGGAGAAAAAATTCCAAACTGTACCAACTTAGTTGGTCGACGAGGAGAAAAAATTCCAAACTGTACCAACGTAGTTGGTCGACGAGGAGAAAATATTCCAAACTGTACCAAGTATGGTTGGTCGGGGATAAAAACCCACTAACTGTAGTTGGTCGGCGAGCAGAAAATATTCCAAACTGTACCAACATAGTTGGTCGATGAGGAGAAAAATTTCAAACTGCACCAACATAGTTGGTCGATGAGGAGAAAATATTCCAAACAGTACCAACATAGTTGGTCGACGAGGAGAAAATATTCCAAACTGTACCAAGTATGGTTAGTCGGGGATAAAAACCCACTAGCTACAATTGGTCGACGAGGAGAATTTATTGACCTTGGTTGGTCAGACACATTTTATGAAAAAGATAAAAATTTACGAAGTATGGTTAGTCGGGGATAAACTCTCACTAACTATAATTGGTCGACGAGCACAATTTAACAACCTTGGTTGGTTGGAAAAATTTTAAACATTTTTATACTCGTAACTTTATTATTAAGTGATCGAGCACTATTATTGAAACTTGTAACTTTTTTACTAAGTTGGTCGATTAACAACACTATTATTATCTTTTTAACAGATATGCATAAATGTAAAGTGTTTGATATTTACAAGACAATAGCAATTAAGATTTGCAAGCAATAATGAAAGTCTTTCATTAAATTCGAAATAAATTACATTGATAATAAAATGAAAATTACATTGATATGTATACTAACTGTTACATTAAAAATTCCTATTCTATTGGTCTTTTCCCCTCATCTTTCGATACAGGTTCCTCGCCAGCAGGCGGATCATTTAAAGACTTAGGAGAATTGATGAAGTTTAAATCCTTCAACATCCTGACGTTCATCACAGAAGGTCGATCTAGAAGATGCTCGGGATGAGATACCTCAAATTGAGAATGTAATTTGTAGTCACCGAGGTATTTTAAAATTAAGCTCCGAGGAATGGCACAAGCTGGGATCCATTCCATGTCCAAATTGTACGGTGGCATAGGCAAGTCGAGAAACCCGGGATCATAGTAGTCCCACAGATAGTGTCCTTGTTCGAGCTTCAACACGCCTAAGGCGTTCAGCCAGCCTTGTTTGTAGCCCTCATTATTGGCATTCTGGATACGATCATCCAAGTGGAATAGTGCTTCGTTGTATCCAGCCATCCAGAACTCCCTGGGCTGTTTGTGGAATTGATATGTTAGCCTTTCAAGCTTCTCGTGGAGACTCTTGATAAAAAGCTCATTATTTTCCAACATTGATTTCTTTGCAGAGAGCTATTTTTCCAGGTCTCGAATCTTCTTTGACATATCAGATAACGCCTGGTTCTTCGCCATTAGTTGGAAGGCCTGGTTCTCTAAGGCAGATGCTGTCCTCTGTTCCTCGACAAGAACCCAAACTGCTCTCCCTCGTCCCCGAGAAGCTCTTCCTCATCCCCGAGGAGACGTGGAAGGGCCCGACCTCCTCAAGGTATCCAATTCGTCCCTTAATTTGTCATTCTCAACCTCTAAGAATGAAAATCCCTCGTCAGTCACTGGGATTAGGGCTGTTGAAGAAGAGGCTGCAGACTTCAACTGTGATAGCTCTTTCTACAAGTTATTGTTTTCCTTTTCCAGCAGCTCGGCAATCTGTCTGCATTCCTCGACCTCGCCCCTCAGGGTTCTTTCCCTTACATTATAACCATCAAAAAGCTTATCGTAGCCCTTATCAGCCATGATCAGCTTGTACTTATTTTCATACCCCTCATGCAACAGGGCAGTTGATTCCTTGTACTGATTCTGAAGGTCTTCGAGGGTACACTGGAGATCCTCGATAATTTCATAGTAGGCCACATTATTGGCTACCGCTCGATCAAGTAGACACTTTAAGTACTGATATGCTTCAACTGCCTGTTCTGAAGCATCATGACCAAGGATGTCGGCAACTTCTGATGCACTCAGGTCTGTGTGACCAGCCTTATAATATTCATTACATTGCCGCATCAACTTTGTATCATTGGCAGATAGCAGATCCATCCTGGCCAGAAACTAGCAGAGAAAGAAAAGACAATCATAAAAAAGAAGATCAAGACAGAGTACAAATAGAAAAGAGACAACCGTATGGAAGAAAAAGTTCAAATTTTATTAGATCATAGTTCAGGAGTACAAATTCTGGGTTACATTTGACAAAAAAGAAAAATAGAAAGGTAAATCGAACAACATTACACCTTTTCCTTATCTCCCAAAACCTTCTCGGAAGGATGGGAGGAGGAAGCAGGTTGCTCGGAGGGAATTGTGGGTTGGTCGGAAAGCACCAACTGTTGCTCGGAAGAAGAAACGACTTGCTCGGCAGCAGGCTGGTTGGTTAGGGCATGTTCTCCCATTACCATTGAAGACTCCTCAGAGGTAGCTTCGTCCTCTTCTAATTCTTCTAGAGTAGGAGGGGGACCAAGGATGTGTCTCTGGAAGAGCTCGGATGACTCGTTGACCTTCATTTCCTGAAGGGCAGCAACCCATCCATCCCTAAAATAATTTAGACTGCCATAGTCCACTTGAGAGACCATGGAAGCACACCCCTTATCCAAGCCAGAGCTGAAGGACTTCTTCACAGCGGCTTTCCTTTTGGCCTTCTCCAAGGCAAGCTTCTCGGATAGCAAATCATCAGCAGCTTTCAGTTTTTGTTCAGCTTCCTCCTTCTGCCGAGTTACTTCTTGGAGCTGGTCCAACCTCTCCTCAGTAATTTTGAATTTATTTTCCAGCTCTCCAGCGGCTTTGAGTTTTTCCTCAAGCTCTTTATTTGCCTTCTCCAAGGCATTCTTTTTCTTCTCCAACTCCTTGGAGGCATCAGCAACTCGAGCTTTTTCTTGCTCGGAGGAGGAAAGTTTTTTCTCCCAGATAGCCTTATCAGTGGCATACTTCTGGAGGGAGTCTTCCAAAGATTTGATATCCTCTTCCATAGCTCCCTCCACACTGGACGAGGAGCATGAGGCTTTAATGGCTTCATCCTTTTTCAGGATTATGTTAAAGCAGCTCGTCAACTATAAACAGAAAAAGAAAGCAAGTTAGAAATACGAAATGACAAAGGAAACTATGAAAAGTTTAAAGTAAAGAGACTTACTGAAGCAAGGTGACGAACAGCTAAAGAAGTAACCATGTCCCAAGTGAGGTTATCTTCAGTACCTCAGACCTCGGGAATGGTCAAGGACTTTACCGAGCTCATGTCAGAGCTCGAGGGACCAAAATTGGGAACTTCAGTCCCAGCAGCTGGGGGCTGAGTAGTGGGGACAGCCAAATTGACCGAGGAGCTTTTCTTCAGCCTCCTCGGGGGAACAGTTACAGATTCAACCAAGGATGAATCCTTGGTCGGTGATATCACGATCACCTTTCCAAGAGCAGTAGAGCTGTTCGGAGCTACTGCGGGCTTCTCGTCGACTTTAGCAGGAGTAGCTGCATCAGCCTTCTTTGTCCCCTCCTTTGGGACATCAATCTTAATCATTTTTACCTCCCCAGAACCGGAGACAGTTTTCTCAAATAGAGAAGGAGTTCTCCTTTTTTTCATCCTTTCGCTCAAAGGAATATGAGATTCAGGCGAAGAACTTGCAGAGGCTGGTACTGGCTCTACTTCACTGATCACTGGATGAGCAGTAAAGGAGGTTGTGTAGCTTTTATACTGGAGCAGATACGAAGCCGACCTGATGTGCTCGTCGGCAACCCTTTGATGAAGACCCCAGATGAGTCCCAAATGCCTTATATTGACATCTGTTTCTTTTGGGCACTTTCTCTTGTTATCAACTGCAAATAAACAAACATTGTTATCAGTGACACATTTTATCAAATACAAAACAAACATGATTTCAAAATAAACAAAATAAAATAAAAATAACCTATCCCATTTCCATAAGGAGGGCATCTGGGACCCTGGTAAACCTCATCTTCGGTCAATAGAGGGTGTTGCCAATTTTTTACGACAACCCCGTGTTCAAAAGAATCCCTATTGGCATCATGGAGATTAACTACTAAGGCTCTATTTATAAACCTAGTTTTTAAATAATAAATATTATCATTAACTGCCCATCTATAACAGTACATGATTTCTGGAATTCCTATACGAGTTCCATGCACTTGATTTAATTTATGCACCCCATTAACTATTCTCCATGTGTTGGGGGTTATTCGTGCTGGAACAACATCAAAGTACTGACAGAATTCCAGACACAGAGGATTTGGTGGAAAAGAAAATCCACATTCAGCAAAAAAGAGACTGGGGAACCAATGTCCCTCAGCCAAATTGAAATAATTAGAAGGCTTAGAAAGCTCTTCCAAGACAACCCAAGAGGGAATGGAAAAATCAGATCGAAATTTGTCAAGAGATTCAACAAGGTAAACCATGGTGATTAAAAGAAATGAAGAAGAAAGAAGAAGATCTTACAAGAAAAGAGTAGAGCTGATGACGACAGACGATGGAAGAGATGAATACACAAGAGAGTAGAAGACAATGAAAAACTCGAAGATGAAAATTTGAAAAGGTAGAGGATGAAGGGAGTGTCTGTGAAGTTTAAATACCTTACATTGGGAACTAGCGAAGTAATGATTACAAAAAAGGATGATTACATTACCGGCGGCTAAAAGGGCATTAAATATTGGCGCAGGAATCAAAGCGAACAACAGCGGCTAAAAAGATGAAAAGCGACGCGGGAATCGAAGCACGCAGAAAAGTCCAAAAAAGCATGATTTTACGAATTGAGAAGGAGAAGTAAATACAAGGGAAATGCTCCTAAAAATCAGGAAGACTATTTAAAGCTACCGTATTTCGAGAAAGAATGTTCCATACTCCTCAAATTTCGAACTATGAAACATTGGGGGCTTCTGTTGATACCAAGTTTAATCTGCTGACTTGGACCAATCATATGAAGACAGGTGGCTATCTACATGGCAATAACAAGCACTTCTGAGATGATCACACGCTCCGAGGAACAGACCTCTCCGAGGAACTCATACGCTCCGAGGAACAAACCTCTCCGAGGAACTCATACACTCCGAGGAACTCTTGAATATCAGGAAGCTTAGGCGGTCTGAGCTGCATCTCGAACAAAGCATTAATAGCTGAATAACCAACAGTTCAACTGATTCATTAAATGCTTATCATTCAGACGCACACGCAAAGAGGGCATTAAATGTATTACCCTTTCATATGTATATTATTTAATGTATTACCCTTTCACATTACAGCCTCAGGGCTATAAATACATTGTACAATCCTCATTGTAAGGGGACTGGAATCCTGAATCCAAACCTTGGGATCGATAACGGAATTTCTTGTAATCGAGAATTCCCAAACACTCAGCAATAAAATAACACTGGACGTAGGCCATTCTTATAAGGCTGAACCACTTTAAAATCTCTTGTCTCATTTATTTATCAGTGATTGAATTATTAGAGTGATCTAATTTTTTACATCAACACCTACGTAGCCTATAAAGGCATCAAATTCGACGTAGTTCGCATGCGGCATAAGGGTGGGGTTTATCCAATAGATTCGAACGGGATTTTATTATATGTGCGTGTGTAGAAAATGGGTTTTAGTTTTTAAAAAAGTGTGATGTGTAATCCCCTTTGGAATTTATGAGCGTAACCCTCTTTTTTTTTTGTTTTGGGTTTTTTTATAAAAAAATAAAGTATATGCAGTATACTAATAAAAATGTAAGATGTTAATGTGTATAAACTAAAATAAAACAAGATTATGAATCTAATGTATTAATGCAAAAATAATAAGTTTAAAGGGAGTGGGATGGTTTTGGACCTTCTGAAGAATGATCTGTGATCTTGGATGAACTCCCTTGAAAGTGAGGTGAATATTGGATTAGGGAGAATGCTATTTTGCCAAATTGGGTATAAAAATTATGGGAATTAAGATTGAATGGAAATTCACATGGGGGAACTTCGTTGATTTCAAGAAAATGTTGTTGAGATTAGTGATGCTGATGGATCTGAGGTCTACTTTGGGCTTGAGGTCAAGCATTCTATTTATAGGTTAAGGGGTGGAGACGATCGGCATGGCCCTATTCCTTCCTATCGAATGGTAACCCTTTACACACTACCAAAAGGCAGGGAACTAGACTTGCCAATTAGCAGTCTCGTTCAGATTTTCCTAGAAAAATGGTCATCCAATGTAATCTGTTGATCTGAATTACACACGAGTCATACCTCTAGAAACCAAATTCAAATACCTTAAAGAGTCCTTTAGACTGATCCCATGTTCGGGAGTTGACTTTAGGTCAAATGTGGCTCGAAAGCGCACGTTGGTCCTTTGGACGGGAGATCATCGGAGGGAAACATATCGTTCGTCTGAATGGTAAGTTAGAATTGTGGATGGGGTGGACAATTAGAAAGATTAGGGGACTTACTTTGATATTCCAAATATATTTTCTTGGTTTGGAAAGTTGACCTTGGTCAATCGGGGCCCGAAAGCGCCCGGTGACTTCTCAGAGTAAAATATATTGTTCGTCTGTACCGTAAGTCAGAATCGTGGATGGGACGGACCGTTGGAAAAGGTATTCATTGCCCTTCAGAGATTCATTTGGTCTCATTCGATCTGAATAGTTGACCATGGTCAAACGAAGTCCGGGAGCTCTCGGTGGCCTCCGAATAGATTTTTGGGGGAAAAATTGATCGTTCATCCGAACGATTATGCCATTTTGTGCATGGGGCATACCGTTGAAAAGTGGTTTCAGTGCCCTTGTAAGATTGAAATAGGTTTTTCTCTGATGATAAAGTTTATTGGGGTCAAATCGGGGCTTGGTGGCACCTGGTGGCCTCTAGATTGATTTTTGTTAGTAAAATGGTTCGTTCGTCCGAACCATTTTACCGATTAATGCATGGGGCAGACAATTGGAAAGGGGATTCAGATCCCTTTGAAATTCAATGAGATTTTTCTCTGACAATAGAGTTTACCAGAGTCAAACGGGGTCTAGGAGCACCCGATAACCTCTAGATCGATACTCGGAGTATGACCTAGGTTTTGTAGTGAAATGGAGGGAGTTCTAGGGACCTAAAGAGAGACTTAAGGGGGTCCTAGAATGTGGTGTCTACACCATCTATTTGGTATTAGTTTTTAAAAACCTATGGATTTTTTCACTTGGCCAACTAGGAGGAAGTGTATCTATGAGTGATGTGTATATGTACTTCACATGAGCTCAGAATCACATCTTCTTCAACTTATTTTCACGATTTAATTTAATATGCATATATCGTGAGACATCATAGTCTAGGTCAATACTTTCTGTACATAGTTGTATCCATAATACGTGAATTTCTTTATGCCTTCTCTAACAGTGTAAGGAAGGTCAAGGGTACATCACGATTATGTACACAAAAGATATTCTCTACAACATCATCCTAGACTTATTATAAGGAAAATAGAATACGATCAAACATGTACTCTTGTTGGAAATAAACTCCATGGTTTGCAAGGTAGTTAAATTGTTCGATGTTCTTATTCCCATACCTATAGGTTTACCCTCTAAATGGTGAGAACTAATCAAAGAGGAATAAGTGTGGTCCAATTGCAACCCCTCGTACTCTTGTTGCAATCGATTATCATCGTCCCTCATTTTTTCTGAGAAAAATATATGAGGCCAGGAATATGAGTCCTACAAATAATATCTCTAATTACTCATTAACTAGTTATTTTTTTCAACCGATCCAATTAAAGTTTATTTATTTTAACATATGAGGTAATAGGGTATATTAGTTTGATTAAGTTTTTTATTCATCACTGCCCTTCTTTTAACTCCTTGTGTTGGATCTTACTGAGGTGAAATCTAAATAAGAACCCATCGTAAGTGTGAAGACACATTTTTGTTATAGTTTATTATGCGAGAGTTTGAAAGTCTATGTGTATTATCAGTCGAAGAAATCCAATATCACTATACAACAACTAATAATTGTCTCGTACTCCTTCTATCATCTACATTATAAAACATATACCAATAATAACAATATGTCATTGTAAATATCATCAATTTCGTTCATATATTGGGGTTTAGTAAATAGGGTTTAGGATAGTTTCTCAGTAAATTAAGTTTAGTAAATAAGGTTTATGGTACTTTTCCAATAAATTAGTTTTAAATTAGGATTTAGTAAATATAGTTGAGGGTAGTTTTCCACTAAATTAGTTTTTAAAAAAGGGGCAAACTTTCCACTAATTTGGGTTTAAGAATTCAAAATTTTAAATTAGTTACAATATGCACACACACATACATTCGCACACACATACATATACATATACACACACATACACCCGGATAAACTGTCTTTATACACATAAATATATACATACACACATATATACACATATATACTTGTGTTTTTGCGTATGTGTATATACACACACATATAAATAGTAATACATATATTTACACACATTAAGACACACATATACACACACTAATGAAAATATTATATGGGGATACAGATAAAAAATGTTATTTGAGGGAGTGAGAGAAAGGAACGCCGGAGAGGAGGAAGGACTGGAGGAGGAACGCGAGAGAGAAAGAGAGAAAGAGAAAGGATGGCTTTCGGTGAAAATGGCTAAAGGGTTTAGGGAGTTTATAAATAAAGAGTTTGGTTACACCTTAGGGTGGTGACCACATCTAGTGACCCTTTTTTTCAACGTCATCATCCATAACCATGTAATCATAATTGGACTGGTCACATCCCATGATATTGACCCAATATCGTGACCAATTCAAAATGGTCAAGGCCCAAATCCGTGAGCACAGTTGATAATAAGCTTTTTTTGTGTATTGTCGTTATCGTTGTTGTGCAAAAGCTACTCTCAAAATTCCCTTGAGTACCTACAAAACTTGTGTAAAAATAACTTGTGTTATGGTAAGTACGGGTATCAATCCAACTTTCAAGGTGAAACAATTAATGTGAAAACGTGCAATTCCAATTTTTTTTTAATATATTTTTTTTATTTTTAAAAACAACTTCAAGGGAAAAATTAACCAAACGCTAAAAATTATAAAATGACTAAAATATGAAAAAGAATGTGCAACCGAGTGTGAAATATTGTGAGAAGGTCAAGAGATGAGATTACACTGCATTTTCAATTATTTTAATTTCTCAATTTATTAATTTTGAAATATTTCGAGATAATATTAAATCGATAATCTAACTCTCGTTAAAATTATAAATTTAATAATATCTTTTTCAGCAAATTAATTTTAAAATGTCACACAATGAAAAATTAAGACTTATACTATTTTCAGAAAATTACCCGCTAGGATCAATTTAACGAAAACATATCAATCCTCAAATTTCAATACCAAATTAATATTTAAATATAGGAAAAACCTATCTCTAGTTCGATTCCTAAATTCAAATATTAATTTGTTCAATTAATTTACTAACTCTCGTCACATAAATTAATTGGCGACAGTTAAAGATTAATTTACCTAGAAATATAAAATTAATGAATCAACTAATTAAAGTAACATCATTCGCAGTGAACCCCACCTCTTGAACGGGGTGTTTAACCAAACATTCTCATGTTAGAATAAACACCTATCACAATAGCATTAATCAAAATTGAAACAAGAGGGAAAAAATACGATACGCATTTTTTTTTGTGTCAACCGTGCATGAACATGCGTCTCAATCTTCTCACAAATCCAGTACTTGATTACACCAAAAAGAATAAAAAAAAAACCTAAAATTTATTATAAAACTAAAATAATTTTTTTGTAATTTTCTAAAAAAATTTTATGAACCTACTATGTACATAATATACACACTCTCTTTCTCTCTCCGCGTATCTCTTTTTATTTTATTTTATGCTGAGAGTCCTTTTTTTTATAAGCTTCCCTTCTTCTTAAAAGCCACGATCTTGTTTTTGTGGAGAGATTTTTGGGATTTTATTTGGAGGATAAGGCCTTCTCCAATGGGTTTTCTTTCCAAATAGCAGTTAAGGGCTTTTTTTTATCTACTTGAGATAATTTCTAAATTGGTCGTACAATACATTTGTTTTACTTCTCCAATGGTATTGCCTTTCCATGTGAGATGGCGTGATTTCCGAAAAAAATGTTTTGATTTCAACCAACCATTTGCATATTCAAAGAGACGTGGGTGGTTAAATTTTGTCCAGAGTAATTCTAAACGTCCCGCGTGGGGACCGCCTACAAACCGCATTTTACCTTTTTTTTTTTTAAGCTTCTTACTATTTTGTTTATAACTTTTAATATAAAAACAGTTTTTTATATTAAAAAAAAAAGTTTTTATATTAAAAAAAATAGTTTTTTTATATTAAAAAAAAACTGTTTTTTCAATTAATATAAAAAACATTTTTTTTTCAATAAAAAATATCGCGATTAATCAGTGCCGCTGACGCGGAGCCACATTCAACAAATGATTTGAGTCCGGAAATATGGGTCCCCTCCAGCGGCACTGATTAATCGCCTAATGTCGTTGACGCGGACCCACATTTATGGACCGAAATCATTTGTTGAATATGGGTCCGCGCCAGCAGCACAAATTAATCGCGATAATTTTTTCAATAAAATATCGCGATTAATTTATGCCGCTGGCGCGGACCCACATTCCCGGACAAAAATCATTTGTTGAATGCAGGTCCGCGCCAGCGGCACTAATTAATCGCGATATTTTATTGTGGGTCCGCGCCAACGACACAAATTAATCGCGATATTTTTTTCAATAAAATATCACGATTAATTTGTGCCGCTGGCGCAGACCCGCATTCAACAAATGATTTTGGTCCGGAAATGTGATTCCGCGCCTGCCGCTGGCGCGGACCCATATTTCCGGACTCAAATCATTTGTTGAATGTGGCTACGCGCCAGCGGCACTGATTAATCGCGATATTTTTTATTGAAAAAAAATGTTTTTTATATTAATTGAAAAAACTGTTTTTTTTAATATAAAAAAACTATTTTTTTAAATGTAAAAACTATTTTTTTTAATATAAAAAACTGTTTTTATATTAAAAGTTATAAACAAAACAGTAAGAAACTTAAAAAAAAAAAAAAAAGGGTAAAATGCGGTTTGTAGGCGGTCCCCACGCGGGACGTTTAGAATTACTCGTCCAAGTCATATTAGCTTACCATTTTCAGATTTCTACATGTAGAAATAACAGAAGAAAATTTCAATCTGACTCAACAGACACATCATATCGATTACTACTGTTGGAGCAGTTTTTTATAAGCTTCCCTTCTTATTAAAAGCCACGATCTTGTTTTTGTGGAGAGATTTTTGGGATTTTATTTGGAGGATAAGGCCTTCTCCAATGGGTTTTCTTTCCAAATAGCAGTTAAGGGCTTTTTTTATCTACTTGAGATAATTTCTAAATTGGTCGTACAATACATTTGTTTTACTTCTCCAATGGTATTGCCTTTCCATGTGAGATGGCGTGATTTCCGAAAAAAATGTTTTGATTTCAACCAACCATTTGCATATTCAAAGAGACGTGGGTGGTTAAATTTTGTCCAGAGTAATTCTGTAAGGACATTTTTTCTCATGTCCAACATGTTACATTTGTGTATGTCGTACGCCGCTACATTTGGCACGTCACCTCACGATCTCACATGACGGCCTCTATCCGAATTCCGAGAATCAAGCATTCAACATCTCCATTAATATGTCCCACATCTGCCTCAACGACTTCACGGTCCAAGATTTTAGGGACTTAATGCAAGTGGTACGCAAGGGAAGTCAAAACAGTGAAAAAAAGGCACTATAGGAGAGTTCAAGGGCATTTTCGTAATTTTACATCCATAGTTCGGAGGTTTGGCCAACTAGAAAGTTGAAAATCTCGCCGCAACGAAGATACTGGAAAAAACGGCACCTCAATCCCAGCTACGGTGTAGGAGTTATGGCCTTTTGAAGATAGAGAAAATTCCTTAAAGAATGCTGTTTTTTTTGTACGCTAGATAGAATTTTAGAGTTTTAAAAACATGGGACTCTTCATATTTTTTCCTATAAATACCAACTTCGGGGGAGTTATTTTTCAAGACTTTAGGAGACGTTTTTGAGAGTCCAAATACCTCTAGTCTTCATATTTTTTGAGTCCCAAGACTCATGTTTTGATTCACACATCCTTGCCAAATATTTGTGAATCCTTTTGCAACCCAAG
Organism: Sambucus nigra; assembly: GCA_949130495.1. Taxonomy (NCBI): domain Eukaryota; kingdom Viridiplantae; phylum Streptophyta; class Magnoliopsida; order Dipsacales; family Adoxaceae; genus Sambucus; species Sambucus nigra. The sequence goes on along the minus strand of OX422215.1, from coordinate 312,919,661 downwards.
AACACAACTTTGGTTTGTTCAACCCTTGTGGAGAAGCCGTTTCTCTTCTTCATTGCAGCCCTACTGGAAAGGGATAATTCCATCCGCGACTACAGAATCCGATACCCGAGGGTAATTCTTAGTCAACTTGTATTTTCATTGTAATCCGATTGTAAGCTGTTTTCTTACAAATTATAGTGAAAATAAATGGTTTTGCCCCTTTGGGGGATTTTTTCTTAATTGCATGTGTTTGAATGTTCTTACGTAGATTATCAATTTATTCAATCACATACTGCTGCATGTTTAGGGTCTAAAGGGTTTTATATATAATTTGATCATTTGAACGCGAGCACACACGTTCTTCAAATTTCAGATTAATTAAAATTGGTTTTTATTTGAGAAGTCGTAATATTTCCGCTGTAGCTACTCTCTCAAATTGGTATCAGAGCCTGTTGCACTAAGTTATTGTGTTTTGATCCTGATTTTGCACAAAAATGGCTTTTGATGGTTTTGATGATCTTCGATGTCAAATTTTTGAAAAAATTAATTGGAAAATTCACACGAACTCTTGTTTTAAATCTTCTGTTGAAAACCAATCTGAGAGGTGTCCTTGTTGTGAGGGTGTTGGTCACACATTACATGAGTGTACCACAAATTTAAAGAAGAAATTGAATAAATCGATTTCTCATGTTTCTACCCTTAGTGATTGTGATTCGAAAGAAGAAGTTTTTTATGCTTCTAGGCGAGAGTTTCCCATCCGTGTGATTAGTGATGATAGTGAAAGTGATGGGAGTGTGGATGAAAGTGAGGAGGAAAGTGTAGATGAGCATGACTTGCAAACTGCTTACAATGAACTTTATGCTGAAACTTTGAAAACAAGGAAAGAAAATTTGAAATTGAAAGCTCAGTTGAAAGAGTGTGCCATAAAAAATAATGATTTTTTAGTTGAAGAACTTAGGGCTCATGTGAAAATTTTGAAAGAGAAGCTTGAATACGTCGAGGGTGAGAGAGATAGTCTTAGAGGGTTGATGGAAACTATGAAAAATGAGCTTTTAGAGTTTGAGGATTCTAAACTAGTACTTGAATCTAGGATAGGTGAACTTGAGGTGAAATTGAAAGATTCAAGTAAAGTGAAATTTGATTTGGAGTCTAGGTCTGAAAAACTTGATAAGATTTTAGGCACAGTCGAGATCAAAATGGATAGGGGTGGGATTGGTCTTGAAAAATATGTTGCACCCATTCCCACACGTGTGAGAGAACCTCCTAGGATCATTAGGAGAGACCCACCTAGGCAAATTCGGAGAGAGCAACCGATAAATTTGAGGAGAGGGCCACCTTTAGGGAACACAAATCGCCCGATTTACTCTTGCACACATTGTGGTAGGCAAGGTCATCTTAGGCACTTTTGTTATAAGCTTTTAAATGGACCTAATAAGGTTAATGAAAGAATAAATTCGATTCCCAAAACCCCCACACTTCGTTACACATCAATTTGGGTTAGAAAATCGGATTTAGAGGCTTATGGTTTATTTGTCCACGATTCCCGTTTGCTTGCACGTAATTCACCCCATGTGAAATCTTTTGGTTGATTGTGATTGCATGTTTGTCATACACTAGTTGTGGTTTCATGATGTATTTTTACTAGTGTGATGACTTGTACCTTTTGTATATATTTTTTTTGAAAATTTTTGAAAAATACAAAAAAAATTTAGTTTGTTAAAATTTTGAGAAAATCCAAAAAGATTTTGGTATTTTGTTTGCACCTTTTATGGATGAACACTTAGGATGACCGAGTCACAACATCATTCCATTATTTTCATGTGACTATTTGATAGTGTTTTGAGATAATATGTCAATTTCATCCATGTGCTTTATAATGTTTGGGGTCATTAAGATGTAATTAATTGTTACTTCCTACATGTTTGACTCATGTTTCCTTTATTGCACACATGCACGGATTTATTTGATTATTGTGCTTGTCTTATCACATGTTGGTTGGGTGTTTTCACTTCAATCCTGTCCTTAAAACGAACCAAGCGCGATAATTTTTTTTGATAAGGAAATTGTGCATATAAGAACCGTTTTGTGAGTTTGTGTGCTTTATTTAAAAACGGGGAGGGTCTGCGAAAGGTAATTATCTATCCTTTGCGCAAAAGCCACCGTTAAATTGGACCTAAAAAATGGAGGTATTTTATTATCCGGGGTCCAAAGAGGTTTAAAAGAGCCCGAAAAAATTGAAAGGCAATAAAAAGAAATTCATGCCAATTATGGGCCATATAGGTTTTTGCACCAATTCTCCAAAGTTTGAGAATTTAGATTACCTCTAAAAGAAAATATATATGAGGGAGTTTGGTTGGAGATTTTATAACGGGTTTGCACGTCCTTGAAATGCTTGAAAATGCGCTACATAGTTTTAGACGTTATTGGTGTGGAAATCACTTTGACTTTGATTTGTTGATTTGCATAAGACGATGTCATCTAAATTCAACAAATTTTTTACACCTAAGGATACTTTTGATGCTCATTCGTTAGGGGTACACATATGCATCGTGCACATATGATTGATTGAGTTGATTTACTTATCGAATGTGTTCACACCCATACATTCCATTCCCATGACTTGGTTGTTTGAGTCTAAATCCATGGTGTGATTTTGGTATCATGTTTTACATTTTTTTTCAAAATGGTATCTATTTTTTGTATAAAAAATTGAAAAAAATCAAAAATAGTTTGCGAAGATTTTTTTTTAGCATCTCCTTGCAAGAGCACGTTTGCCATTTGATTGATGCCTTGATTTGTATACCGTGACGCCCCGATTTTGCTTGCTTGTCTGATTCATTCTTCTTATTTGTCTATTAGGGGACATCATAAAAAAGGGGAGAAAGAATTATCATTTTATGGGGGAGTTTGAATTTTGGGGAAGTTTTGAGATTTGACGTATACTTATCATATATTGGTATCTATGTTTATCTCATTTCAAACTCGATACGTCACTTGGTATTTTTCTTTTTCTCATGTGTGTAGGTACTACATTGATGATCACTGAATTGCACACCTTGATGAGAAAAGATTTGAGATTTTTAATATTGAAGATTTGAAGAACAAACGATGAAGACTTATTCATTTGTACCTTTTCCAGTTTTGGGTTCATGGGAGGGTAGATTTGTATAGGCAATTTTGTTATTTGATAATTCAGATAGAGGCAGTCATGTGAGATCGTGAGGTGACGTGCCAAATGTAGCGGCGTACGACATACACAAATGTAACATGTTGGACATGAGAAAAAATGTCCAACATTTTATGGGACATTTTTATTAATGCCTTGATTTGTATACCGTGACGCCCCGATTTTGCTTGCTTGTCTGATTCATTCTTCTTATTTGTCTATTAGGGGACATCATAAAAAGGGGGAGAAAGAATTATCATTTTATGGGGGAGTTTGAATTTTGGGGGAGTTTTGAGATTTGACGTATGCTTATCATATATTGGTATCTATGTTTATCTCATTTCAAACTCGATACGTCACTTGGTATTTTTCTTTTTCTCATGTGTGTAGGTACTACATTGATGATCACTGAATTGCACACCCTGATGAGAAAAGATTTGAGATTTTTAATATTGAAGATTTGAAGAACAAACGATGAAGACTTATTCATTTGTACCTTTTCCAGTTTTGGGTTCATGGGAGGGTAGATTTGTATAGGCAATTTTTTTATTTGATAATTCGGATTTTTATGTATGTACCGGCATAGACATAGGGGGAGATTTGTAAGGACATTTTTTCTCATGTCCAACATGTTACATTTGTGTATGTCGTACGCCGCTACATTTGGCACGTCACCTCACGATCTCACATGACGGCCTCTATCCGAATTTCAGGAATCAAGCATTCAACATCTCCATTAATATGTCCCACATCTGCCTCAACGACTTCACTGTCCAAGATTTTAGGGACTTAATGCAAGTGGTACGCAAGGGAAGTCAAAACAGTGAAAAAAAGGCACTATAGGAGAGTTCAAGGGAATTTTCGTAATTTTACATTCATAGTTCGGAGGTTTGGTCAACTAGAAAGTTGAAGATCTCGCCGCAACGAAGATACTGGAAAAAATGGCACCTCAATCCGAGCTACGGTGAAGGAGTTATGGCCTTTTGAAGATAGAGAAAATTCCTTAAAGAATGCTATTTTTTTTGTACGCTGGATAGAATTTTAGAGTTTTAAAAACATGGGACTCTTCATATTTTTTCCTATAAATACCAACTTCGGGGGAGTTGTTTTGCAAGACTTTAGGAGACGTTTTTGAGAGTCCAAATACCTCTAGTCTTCATATTTTTTGAGTCCCAAGACTCATGTTTTGATTCACACATCCTTGCCAAATATTTGTGAATCCTTTTGCAACCCAAGAACACAACTTTGGTTTGTTCAACCCTTGTGGAGAAGCCGTTTCTCTTCTTCATTGCAGCCCTACTGGAAAGGGATAATTCCAGCCGCGACTACAGAATCCGATACCCGAGGGTAATTCTTAGTCAACTTGTATTTTCATTGTAATCCGATTGTAAGCCGTTTTCTTACAAATTATAGTGAAAATAAATGGTTTTGCCCCTTTGGGGGATTTTTCCTTAATTGCATGTGTTTGAATTTTCTTACGTAGATTATCAATTTATTCAATCACATACTGCTGCATGTTTAGGGTCTAAAGGGTTTTATATATAATTTGATCATTTGCACGCGAGCACACACGTTCTTCAAATTTCAGATTAATTAAAATTGGTTTTTATTTGAGAAGTCGTAATATTTCCGCTGTAGCTACTCTCTCAAATTCTAAACGTCCCGCGTGGGAACCGCCTACAAACCGCATTTTACCTTTTTTTTTTTTTTTTTTTTTTTTTTAAGCTTCTTACTGTTTTGTTTATAACTTTTAATATAAAAACAGTTTTTTATATTAAAAAAAAAAATGTTTTTATATTTAAAAAAATAGTTTTTTTATATTAAAAAAAACCGTTTTTTCAATTAATATAAAAAACATTTTTTTTTCAATAAAAAATATCGCGATTAATTAGTGCCGCTGACGCGGAGCCACATTCAACAAATGATTTGAGTTCGGAAATATGGGTCCGCGCCAGCGGCACTGATTAATCGCCTAATGTCGTTGACGCGGACCACATTTATGGACCGAAATCATTTGTTGAATATGGGTCCGCGCCAGCAGCACAAATTAATCGCGATATTTTTTTCAATAAAATATCGCGATTAATTTATGCCGCTGGCCCGGACCCACATTCCTGGACCAAAATCATTTGTTGAATGCAGGTCCGCGCCATCGGCACTAATTAATCGCGATATTTTATTGTGGGTCCGCGCCAGCGACACAAATTAATCGCGATATTTTTTTCAATAAAATATCACGATTAATTTGTGCCGCTGGCGTGGACCCGCATTCAACAAATGATTTTGGTCCGGAAATGTGATTCCGCGCCTGCCGCTGGCGCGGACCCATATTTTCAGACTCAAATCATTTGTTGAATGTGGCTACGCGCCAGCGGCACTGATTAATCGCGATATTTTTTATTGAAAAAAAAATGTTTTTTATATTAATTGAAAAAACTGTTTTTTTTTTAATATAAAAAAACTATTTTTTTAAATATAAAAACTATTTTTTTTTTAATATAAAAAACTGTTTTTATATTAAAAGTTATAAACAAAACAGTAAGAAACTTAAAAAAAAAAAAAAAAGGTAAAATGCGGTTTGTAGGCGGTCCCCACGCGGGACGTTTAGAATTACTCGTCCAAGTCATATTAGCTTACCATTGTCAGATTGCTACATGTAGAAATAATAGAAGAAAATTTCAATCTGACTCAACAGACACATCATAACGATTACTACTGTTGGAGCAGTTTTTTATAAGCTTCCCTTCTTCTTAAAAGCCACGATCTTGTTTTTGTGGAGAGATTTTTGGGATTTTATTTGGAGGATAAGGCCTTCTCCAATGGGTTTTCTTTCCAAATAGCAGTTAAGGGCTTTTTTTATCTACTTGAGATAATTTCTAAATTGGTCGTACAATACATTTGTTTTACTTCTCCAATGGTATTGCCTTTCCATGTGAGATGGCGTGATTTCCGAAAAAAATGTTTTGATTTCAACCAACCATTTGCATATTCAAAGAGACATGGGTGGTTAAATTTTGTCCAGAGTAATTCTAAACGTCCCGCGTGGGGACCGCCTACAAACCGCATTTTACCTTTTTTTTTTTTTTTTTAAGTTTCTTACTGTTTTGTTTATAACTTTTAATATAAAAACAGTTTTTTATATTAAAAAAAACAGTTTTTATATTTAAAAAAATAGTTTTTTTATATTAAAAAAAACAGTTTTTTCAATTAATATAAAAAACATTTTTTTTCAATAAAAAATATCGCGATTAATCAGTGCCGCTGATGCGGAGCCACATTCAACAAATTATCTGAGTCCGGAAATATGGGTCCGCGCCAGCGGCACTGATTAATCGCCTAATGTCGTTGACGCGGACCCACATTTATGGACATAAATCATTTGTTGAATATGGATCCGCGCCAGCAGCAGAAATTAATCGCGATATTTTTTTCAATAAAATATCGCGATTAATTTATGCCGCTGGCGTGGACACACATTCCCGGACCAAAATAATTTGGTGAATGCAGGTCTGCGCCAGCGGCACTAATTAATCGCGATATTTTATTGTGGATCCCCGCCAGCGACACAAATTAATCGCGATATTTTTTTCAATAAAATATCACGATTAATTTGTGCCGCTGGCGCGGACCCGCATTCAACAAATGATTTTGGTCCGGAAATGTGATTCCGCGCCTGCCGCTGGCGCGGACCCATATTTTCGGACTCAAATCATTTGTTGAATGTGGCTACGCGCCAGCGGCACTGATTAATCGCGATATTTTTATTGAAAAAAAAATGTTTTTTATATTAATTGAAAAAATTGTTTATTTTTAATATAAAAAAACTATTTTTTTAAATATAAAAACTATTTTTTTTTAATATAAAAAACTGTTTTTATATTAAAAGTTATAAACAAAACAGTAAGAAACTTTAAAAAAAAAAAAGAAGGTAAAATGCGGTTTGTAGGCGGTCCCCACGCGGGGCGTTTAGAATTACTCGTCCAAGTCATATTAGCTTACCATTGTCAGATTTCTACATGTAGAAATAACAGAAGAAAATTTCAATCTGACTCAACAGACACATCATATCGATTACTACTGTTGGAGCAGTTTTTTGTCCTTAAATTTCTAAGATAGAAATTTTGTAAGATAGAAAAGGACATTGGAGATGGCCTAAGCATTTGGATTTGAATGACTTTGATTGGTTCCTGATTTGTAGGGCAGGTGATAAAAATCGTGGGTTTGGAGGTTTTTGATTTTTGGAAATGACTAGGTGTAAACCCGCGCGATGCGCGGGTGACACTTAAATGACACATTCAAAAACTCACTGAAATGGTTTCTTAAGTTATTAGAAGTCGTTGAATCGCTGGTAATGTTGATATTTCCGAAGCTCCTTCCCATGAAGTCGTAAGTCGCCTAGATTTCCATCATGATGTCTGATAAAATAAAATATGTAGTTTTAATACAATGGATCAAAACCTAAATATTAGAGAAATAATGCATAAATTTAATGGACGAAAACATAAAAATTTAGGAACTCACTGTCGCTTTTTCGCACCGGCGCCGTTATGCCAACGAAAAGCAATATTACATAACAAAACACAAAGTAAATGTCGAGCCCTATATAAATAAGTTCACAGAAATTGAAAGATGACGTAAATTGTTTCAAGCTGAAACCCGAGAATGAGACTTACTGGATGAATTCCAAGTATCGTTTTTATTTGTCTAAATTAAAACAATTATAAAAGAACATTTAAATACATAGATTTAATGTTAACCAACAATAGAATTCTTCATGTATATTATATATAGATATAGGTTCTATTAGACGTTTTCACAAACATGTAATAAGCAAAATTTCTTGACCAACCACAACAAACACACATACATAGTTTAATTTTAGTTACAAATTCTCACAATCTATATATCAGTCTATATACAAATTTTTTGAAAATACTACATAACCAACCACAACAAACACACATACACAGTTTAATATCAATTACAAATTCTCACAATCTATATGTCAATCTATATACAAAATTTTGTAATACTATTTAGACTAATAAACAATCGTGAAAGGGGAAACTCACTGGATTGGTTTCTTCAACAGAAGTGTCATTTATCTTCTCAGCCATGGTGATATCAGAGCTATAAAGGATTCCTGGTTAATTAAGAAGCTGATCATAAATTACTTTTATGCGTTCTTGAGAAAGAATTCGAGGAGGGGGATGGCCAACTTGACTGTTAGATTTCTAAAATCCAAGATTGATAAATTAAAAAAAAATGATAACAAAATTCTCATAAATCATGACATGCGAATCCATTAACTCTTACGTGAATTTACAAATTTGAGATTCCTGGTTAATAAAAAAATTCACACCAAAGCTCACGAAGAGCTTTACTAAAAGGATTGTTTACAAAAGAGCCAATGGATATTACTGGCAAGCCCTTTAGTTGATGCGCAATACATGGATATGTCACGTCCACAAAATTCATTTATTTATCCAACCTATTTTCTGCAGTGATTGTAGTTTCATATGAAGGGTCAATGGAAGTTGAAAACCATAAATGGCCGTCCTGCTGTATTGCTCCAGCAATTGATGGAGAGATGACGTGGATAGTCGAACTTAATTGCTTGTAAAGCATTTTATTAGAGTGTTCTATGAAAACCCATGAACCTGGATCATACACTAACCTTCACCTTGGGTGGGTTTTGTTCAACCCCCGGATGAAATTTATATAGCAGAAGAAGTTTGTTGTTGAGTTACATTTGTGTCGGCGACTTCTCCTCTTCATATTATTTGGAGAGTAAGATGGAGGGGTATGGCTATTGAAAGCGGGGTGAATATTTAGGTTAAATGAATGAAGATAAATGGGCGTGTAACATGAATGGAGAGGGAGGAATAGATTTAAGAAGATAAAGAGGAGGAGTATCCACGTGGATAGGCTCTCTAGTGAGTAGCATTAATGCCTTGTTTTGCATTTTATAGTAGTAAGAGATAGAGATGGCGCACTAAAACCTAGAATCAATTGGCTTAATATTGAGTTCAATGTGGATTTTAATATTCTCTCCTAAGTAATAGTCGATCTTCATATTGACAATGATATCATAAACAACCATTAACACTTGTTTTTAGCGTATAATATAATCATAACCTCACGAATAATAATAATAATAATAATAATAATAATAATAATAATAATAATAATAATAATAATAATAATAATAATAATAATAATAATAATAATAATAATAATAATAATAATAGTTCAGCCCACTGTAGTTTGGATTCCTTCCAGGATGAACATATGCTATTATTGCACATTTAAACAAATGCACTTTATTCTTATTTCTCGAAAATGAATGTGTCAAAATCAAGACAATCCTCCCTCCCCCCCTCTTGTTTCTTCATTCTTAGACCAATTATTTTTCCTTGAGGGTGTCATTACGAAGTATCAACCCAGTCAACATCAACTCAGAACTCTTCATCTGAATCTCCAACATTCTCGGAACGACGAACAATATAAATTTTGAATTTTAAACTCGTGCAACTTCTCCCAGTTGAATAGGTCCATCCCGTGTATTTCAGTAGCTAATACATATCTCCTCTATCATGTAACTAATTATACTCGGGGAGTTCTTTCTAATAAAGTCAGTGTAGAAATACAAAACAGTTGTTAACATCCAAACAGTATTTGAACAGCTTCTAAACAGTTCAAATAATACAGTTCATACGTTTGTCTCAGTTTGTCATAAAGAAACCCTGCGTAATGTTTTTTTAGAATTATTATAAATAAAAAGCAGTACTTACGCTAACATTTTTAAGAAGCAATAATTCCCACGTGGCTTGTTTTCAAGATACGCTTATATTGCTCATGAAAGAGGCGATGCACAACTCCTCATAATGTGTTTTTATCTCTTCATAATTTAATTTCTATAAGACGTTAACTTAGTATCATATATTAATACTGTTTTTACACTGTGAAATGAAGCGCATGAAATTTCACATATCAACAATGCATGTATTTGAAAGGAATTCATTTGACAATCATACCCAACTGACTTCCATATACATTTTTTAAAATGTAATCCAATTAACTGTCCAATATGATCATGAAATAAAATCATATAGAAAAGTAAACAAACTGGAAACATAAATATAAATTCCATTCGTGTTGCAAACACAAAAAATGTCTCAAAACATACCTCCTGAAATGGTTTTGGGACAGAGTGAGTTTTCTACCCTGCTAACTTAATGGTCAAACAATTTTAAGTGGGAAAACAATGATGATCTTGATCCATTTATCTTCTTTGAGAGGAAAGAGGAAAACCATAACAAAAGAGGGAGAATTTGATTGCACTCTAGTAATATATACGTAAATTAAATGAAATGGTTGTGAAATCAATACAAAGGGACAACAATTTGGGTTGTCTTAGGCGGCTTCCGCATATGTATAATGATGTTTTCGGGTTGAGGAGGCTCACACGGACATGGCAATGCTATGAACTTTACAATATTATCACCAGGCATTATTACTGGCAAACCTTCATCGTCTTTTTACTTCAAGTTCTGTAATAACAAAAAAAAACATCTTTCATGACCCTGCTTAAGAAGATAATCGCACGCTCCAAGTTGAACACCTTTCATGACCTTGCTCATTTTTCCATCAACTGAAATCACTGTGAAGTTTTTCTTTTTTATTGTTGTTGATATAATGTTTGTAGACATTTACCCTTTGATTTATAAGGGAGCTAGGGACAACGAAGGAGAGGGAGAGGAATGGACAAAGGGTAGAGAAAATTATTGAAAAATGAATAAATTGTTTGGAGTTCAAAGGTTCATGAACGTTTGGTAAGTTTAATAGATATGGATGAGTTTAAAAGGAATGGTTGAGTTTAATAGAAAAACCTATAATGCATTAAACGCTATTAAAACCTCTAATACTATCGTATTAGAGGTATATAAACTATAGTTGAGTTTAAAAAAAAAGTTTCAAGTATCCCAAAATTGATAAACTGAATAACATAGTTTAAAAGCCAAAGAAAAGAAGGCAAAGAGAAAGAGATAAAGGTACCATACCTTTTAGCGTTCAATCTGTCAAACCAAACAATAATGGAACAAAAGACATGAAATAAAGAGAGGTAGAGGGACCATACCTTCTATCGTCCAAAATAACAAAAGAAAGAAAGGTGCAAGAATAGTTAATGGAGACTGAAAGTTAGCTAGCTTTAATTCGAAAGGAGTACCTTCACTGGGAGTAATAGAAGTGGTCGTGAAGAGAAAGAGAGTAAAACGGAGATGGAGGAGATGGAGTTATGAATGAAAGAGACGGACCAGAGGGAATGCATTTTGAGGGAGCAATGCACCTTCACAACGTTAATGAGTCCAACTATTGGTTAGGAAAACAAAGAGACATAATTTTTGGGTAAATAGAAGGGTTGAAAACTCAAGATTAGTTCATCTTCTCATGTCTTGGTGAGACGAATGAAAGTCATTCCTACATTTATGTCTAATGCCACGTGACAAGACAAATGAGAGGAGAGAGAATTACAATTATATAATCCTACGTGGATGCTCTAATTGAGAAGGAGATATAAATGCCATGTTTTGCATTTTATAGTAGTAATAGATTTGGCTTGGGCCGGGGCTGTTCGCGGGTCGACAAGGCCGGATTCGGGTTTTGGGTTGGATTGGGTTGAACTCGATGAAGTCGCAGTTTTGGGCTTCGTTGGATCGGGCTGGAAATGGGTCGTCGGAGAGGGAAGCCGGCGCCGGAGGGCGGTGGGAATTAACGCCTGCGGGAGTCGAGCCTTGGCAGACCCGCTTGGGTCAGGGGTAGGTCGAGGGCTCGGGGTTTTCAGTGGTCCGTAGCAGGGTTAAAGGGGTCGGAGTTGGGTTGACGGTGTGGTCGCCGGAAAGGGGTAGGTCGGCGGCGGTCAGGTGGGTACGGCGTTGGGCTGGGTCGGTAGGTATGGGTGTGTGCTGGCCGGAGTTGAATCTGGGTTAGGCTGGTAGCTGACAGGGGTAAGTCTTGGAAGTGGGTTGTGGGTTTGAAATGGTGGGAGGTGAGAGAATAAGGTGTGAGGTTGAAGAGAAGTGGGAGGAGATTGTGTGTGGGTGTAGGAAGTAGGGGTGAGGGTGAAGTTGGTTTAGGTGTGTGTTTTATTTGTACCCCTAAAATAAAATGATACAACTAAAATTAATAAACTAAAAAATAAAATTTAACTTAAAAATAAAACAAACTAAAAACAATAACAATAAAATAAAAAATATTAAAACTAAGAAACATTAAAATCCTAACTAAAATAAAACAAAAGAATTAAAGATTTAAAATCTAAATGAAAACTAAAGTCCTAAAAAATATAAAATATAATAAACTAAAAATAAACTTCTAAAAACTAATCCTAATAAAACTAAAAACTAATAAAAATCAAAATAAAATAAACTAATAAAAATAAATTCGGAAAATATGGAAATAAATTCTAAAAAATCCTAAATAATTCTAAAATAAATCCTAAAAATAAAACGACTCAAAATAAAAATCTATAAAAATAATAAAGGTACAAACTCAACACACACGGAGCTCGGGGAATGGTCTAGGCTCGATGTAGGCTTAGGTTTGGGTTACGGGACTGTTTCGGGGCATCGGATCACATCGGGACAAGCTCAAATTGGACTCCAGACTTTGCAGTCTACTTTGATTTCTTCAATGCACGCTTTTGACCGCTATTGAGTCGCAATTGTACTGATTTAGCCTTATTTGTACCGCAACTGCGTATTGACCTACAAAATGATAAAATACGAACATAAGGCCAATTTTAATTTAAACGAGCGACTAAAATGCATCTATTCGGGGTATTAAATATACACTTTTGGGTGCTTATCAACAGTCGGAGGAAATTTTAGTAATTGTCATGGACAGGGTCATGGCTAACGACCGTGACCATAGTTGGAGGGAAATTTAGTGCAATTTTTTCACCATAATGGTCACTTATAGGTCATGGACCATAACAATGACCCAACCTGGTCACAACCCTAGATAGTGTCCAACTCTTACTTAGGTCACGAAAGTTTATGGTCATGGAACTAGTCACCTGTGTTTTTATGTTGGTCACGACTTTGGGCCATGACCACATTGATGTGACCATCTTCCTATTTGGGTGCCGTAACTGTCGACGCTAGATTGTGATGACATCTTTAGGGTTATACTATAATTTTAAGCAAGAGTTAATGAATGAGTCCAATAAGATATAAAGAACCAGAATAATATAAACACACTTGAAAAGAATGGGAGCTGAATGTTCCATGTGGTTGGAAGATGTCAACGCGAGTCCAAAGATCATTGAATCACTAACAGGGAATTAAGAAGGATGCTATCCTAACTTGGTCGAATCCAAGTCCACTATAATTCTATTACTTCAGAGATAAGATAAAAAAAGATAATTGATAATCGTAAAGAAGACCTAGAGTTATGACACACTTATGCTTATATATAGTGGCAACCTTAATGGCTTGGGGAACGATAAACTGCACTTTTATGATCATGATCTGAACTCTCAGTTATCAATCCTAGTGATCAAGTGTGAAAAGTAGCATCGCGTCAATGCGCTAATCATTGAATTCGTTTCACCTCATTAATACAAAAACCTAAATTACGACTGCACTTGCGATCAAAGAATGTCGGTAAGTCGGGTATTAAGAATCCACGGGAATGTCATATAGATTTTAATTGATTTACTATTTCATGAATAAAAGTGTAAAAGGTGATATGTGGTTATGGTGAAAAAGGAGAAAAATAAGAAGTTAAGTCTAAACAATATTTAATTGAAACGAGAGTCAGGATCGTGTCCCCGCCATGGGCTAAACAACTAATAATAAGAATTTCGGTTCCAAACTATATAATCGAGCATTTTTAGTTAATCATAAACATCACGCAAGAAGAAATATAACTCAAAGTTGCGAGATAAAACATTTAATTAAAACTGGTCACACGCAAATTAAATTCAAAATATTGCTATAAACACTAACTAACGTTGAATGACAAAGAAAGTTAAATGCATAATTTTCCAACTTTAATACACGCAGTTTCACTTTTACGCAATTTTACACAAAACCTAATTTTGGAGCTCGACGCCCATCAATGGTAGACACACGACCCAAACCCTATTTAACTACTCACACAACATGGTTTATCTAATTAAACACCTAATTAATAATTAAAACAAGAAATAAATAAATTAAAACAATTAAGTAGGCTTCAAATTGAATACACAAAGCATGGAATTAAATAGAAAGCAACAATAAGTTCAAAATAACAATGGAAGCTTACATTAACAAGGAAGAAGATGAATAGTGCCATACAAACCCATTTGGGTGCAAACCCTATGAGAGATAAAGCTCCACCCAAAATCCCCTTTCTAACCTAAAACCAACCTAAAATGATGAAAAAATGAATTCCCCAACTTAATAAAATGTTTACATACATATACCCCACCAAAAACCAACATAAAATATGAAATTTGCCGACTTTAACCTGAATCGATTCGCAAAGGTGCAAATCGATTCGCACCTGACAGTGTTGAATTCTCAGCTTTGTCCAATATTATGGAAAATTCCATAATATCTTCGTTATAACTCAGAATTAGGCATGGTCAGAGGATACGAGAAGATAACTCAATGGGATACAACATCAAAGAAGACATTAGGCCAAAAAATAAAATTATGAAATGACTAAAATGCCCTTAAATGTGACCTTGAGTTTGATTTTGAAGATAAACCCATCCTTAAAACGCCATACCTCCATCATTATACATCGGAATCATTCAACGTTGGTACCCACGCGAAGAGAATTCAAAGGGACTCAACTTCCGTGAAGAGGTCGGGATCAAAATACGAATGCTGAAATTACTAAAATGACCCTGAAGCTGCAATAATCGACAAACTTTTTTGAAAAGTGACCAAAATTCACACTAAGCACTGAAATACCTACAAAAGCTCAATTATACCTCATATAGCATGATAACATATAAAATGGAGGTTTTTTGATTAATTAGCATAATTATAGTAATTACGGTACCCGAGGGGCCTAAAAATGCATAAATTAACGGGTGGGAAATGTAATATTTGTGACATATCACCTAGCAGTCTAGTCATTCTTCCTTATTTTAATTAATTAAGATATCTCTCTCTATTCCCTATGGATGTAGGCATGATGATCTTCCCAACCACGTAATCTTTTGTGTGTTCTTTTCATATTTCGTTCATATATTAGGGTCGGGTCCTAATATTACAAATATTGTGGGTTTGATATCCCCTATAATGTGCGCCTTCTCTAAGAAACTTGATTTGAATCCAGACCACCGTGAGATATCTACCTTAGGAACTCCCACCAGTTACGATGTGCACATGAAGAAGTCGTAGCCATTGTGAGATATGAATCGCAAGAAGGGAACAAACTTCTTTTAGGTCCCCTCCACTTTCCAATGAAATGAGGTCTAGGGGACATACATCGTGAACTGATAGACCTAGATGACGATGCTATACTCCCTCTACAAAGCCACTAGTCAGGAAAGAAATGACGTGCCTGGTCAATCAATGTGAAGATTGACTAAATGAACGAGGTGAAAAAATAACTCAGTTGAGGAGATAACTAATCGAGCAATCTGAAAAGCCTAGTTCAAGTTCCCATAACTTGGAGCATAAAAGGAGGCGAGGAATTTGGTCCCATAGATGCCATTAAGGAGTCCACGTGGTGTGCTGTCTAATCGCTTTCACGCTAATTGTGCAGTCCTTCACTGAATTGTTAGATGTGCTCCAATCCCTAATCGACCAGAAGAATCTAGCCACAACTAGAGTTCATCACAGAACAGGACTTCGTCTAAAAAGGAAGATACTGATGACCTTTGAAAACTCATCAAAAAGGAAATGGAGGGGAAATTTAACCCTAACACTACACCAAAAATTGGAAATTGTCACAGTAAATGGGTCACGATTTTGGGATGTGACCAACGGGTCACGATAAAAATGTGACCCCTAACTATTTATTGTAACTAAATAAGGGACCAGGGTGGCCTTATTTAAAGGTTGGTCATGGTCATTCGTGACCAAAGGGGTCATGGTATAAACCCATGATTCCACTTTAACCCATTACGGTGCCAAGTTTCCCACTTGTTTTATCACACTGGTGGTCATAGTCAACAACCTTGACCCACCAGTAACCATGTACAGTGACCGGGATTAACAGTCACAATCAAGAGCCATGACCAAAAATTCATGGGCTAAAATCGTGAACCATTGTGGCACTGAACACTAGTCAACAATGGAATGATGACCCCTAATTCATTTCAATATGGTCACGGTGCATGGTTTATGGGCCAAAACCGTGACCATGCTTAAGTCATTAATTAGTCACGGATTGGGTCACGTTTTGAATTGTGACCCGATTTTGGTTATAAATTAAAAAAGTACCCTGGATTTTAATTTAGCCTTTGTTCAAAAATCATCTCTCTCTCTCTCTCTCTAACAGTCGAAGACACTCTCTCTCTTGCTAACCTCCAATTCTTACGATCTCCAACATCTAACAAAGGTACATCTCCAAACCCTTATTTGTTGTTTATGTGTTTATTTCATGTTTTAGTATGTTTATTGGATGTGTTTTAGAGTATGTGTGTGTGTCTATTGTGCGCGCGCGTGTGTATGAGGGTTTTAGTGTGTATGTGTGTGTGTGGGGGGGGGGGGTCTCAGTGTAAGTGTATGTGTGTGTTTGTATGTGTGTGTGTGTGTGTGTGCGTGTGTGAGATAATGTGTATGTTTTAGTGTGTCTATTTTTGTGTGTGTGTGTGTTTCATTCGAATTTATGTAACATGTTATGTGTATAAAACCTCGCATAATGATAATAAAGATATGTTAATAACTCTATACTAAAGCACCTCCCCTATATTTAAAAAGAAAGACTCCCATTCCCCTTCATTCAAGTATTTAGTTCAAGCCTGACCGAACCACGTGTAATACCCTGTAACTTTAATTGATTTGAATTATGGGATTAATTGAATTAAATGTGAGAAGATTTAATTAATAAGTAATCCGGTATAAGATAAATATTAACTAGTGAGATAATAGTTAGTATTTATTACTAGGAATTACATTGAATATTACGAAGAGAATAAAGTAATATATGATTATGAATTTATGAAAATTCTCGTGAGAGAGAAATACGACAATTATGGAATTTAATTCGAGATGCGCGTGTGAGTCGTGTCGGAACTAAATTAATAGAATGAAAAGTAAACCATTTATAAATCAACCAAATGATCATTTTGAATGTGCCAAAGTGTTTGGAAGGTTCGAAATAGTCAGAAAAGTCTACCCAGGGGTTTAGTTTGGGTTTCGGGATAGTTTTAGGCCAAATCGACACCCCGGAGGGGTATTTTTATCTTTTGAAAAATTGGGCCTAATTAATGGACGAAAA
Organism: Sambucus nigra; assembly: GCA_949130495.1. Lineage (NCBI taxonomy): Eukaryota > Viridiplantae > Streptophyta > Magnoliopsida > Dipsacales > Adoxaceae > Sambucus > Sambucus nigra. Next base: position 312,902,065 of record OX422215.1, on the reverse strand, counting down.
TTGGAGAAATATATCTACATGTACGTGGGAGAAGTTAGGGTTTTTATCTGCAACGAAAAAGATAAAGTCCAAGAGGAAGAAGGAGAAGAGATTTCTTGGAGCTCCAAGACCAAAGCCACCCATCTTTTACCAAGAACACCATTAACGTGTAGATCGGGAAGAGGGGAACGCATCTATACCACTTTCATTCAACGATTCTGACTTTTCCAATGAGGAAAGTGGTTATCTTTCTTTAATTAGTGCATATATTATACATGTTAGTGTAGAATTGATGATATACACATGATATGATGAAATCTGGGTTGAAATTAAATTATTAATTAAGATTTTGGGTAGGAAATTGAATGTAAATAAATGACCATATGTAGAGGCTATGAATCTGGGTTGATGCATGAAGAGAAAAAAAAATTAACCTTGAGTTTTGGGTGGAAAAAATTAATGATGATGTAAAACTAGGGCTTTTGATATTTGATTAAATTCCTTCGCCTATACATGAGATTTAATGAGGTTTGATGGTTAAAAAGATTTTAGGGATCATCTAAATGTATGTAAAATGGATTTAGGACTATTAATTTTGAGTTGGGTAAAGTTTTATGTTAATTGGGTGAAAAAAATGGGCAAAAACATAAGTTTCTTAAGTTAGAGGACAAACTGGGTGAATGTCGTTCAAACGACCTCAGAAATGGAAAGTAATTCGAACGACCTCATTCGAAAGAGAATCCAACAAAAATTTAGAGTATAGTTTGTTGAAAGATCATTCAAATTTTGCGCAAACGAACTCGTTCAAACGACTTACTAACGAAATTTCAGAGTGAAGTTCGTTCAAAGTTTCGTTCGAACGAAATTTCTGGGCACTTCGAAAGAGATTTCATATTTTTTGAAATTTTACGAGACGATCTGGAATTTGGTGAAAATAATTCGAGAATGATGAATGACTTAAGGTTATGTAGGGCAACCACATTTCTTGAGGTAGTAACATGAAGTGTAGAAGTATATAAGGATAAGAAGTACTCCTTAGTGATATCCGTTGTAGGTCGTGCGATATGATAGAGAGAATAGTCATAACTGGGAACATCGTGAATATTGTAAAGAAAGAGAATTCATACAAATCTGGAATATTTAGGTGGTGTGATCCTATTAATTATATGGGTTGCGTGTACCTATTGTATGAACCCTTAAATGTATGACATACCTACCATACTTGTTATCACGGGAGGTCTTAGGATGGGGACAATCTTAGCTTGATGAGCCTTCGGGGTGATTTTAGATTGCTACATTAGGACATAGGTCTGGGAAAGACTTATCTATGAGTTGATAAGTTCGAGGTCACATGGGTGCGTAGGTATGTGCGTAGCCAATAGGGATGGGAACTATGTTCTCCTCCATTGTGTGTGATATATGTTGATACGATTCCAGAGTGATTCGAAATTCTTAGTTCTTACGTGCGTAATGTACCGGGACTAATAGAAGAGTGTGTGTGCACCGCAAGTTTAGCCTTTTGGGGTGTTGTATTAGTATATATATGTATGATAGTGATATATATGTATATACACTTGATATTATTCTACTGTGCTGCTTAGTAGATGAGAAAGATTACGATATTTAATATTAATCAACAATGTGGGAACTTGAATGATTAATGAGGTATTTGAATTCGATTAAACTAACGTTATAATTACAAGGTATTATCTGGGTGTTATGATTGGGTACAATGACTTAGGCAATTGAGTAAAGGACTTGGGCTAAACTAGATAAGTGGGATAGCGTGACTAGGATAGGTTAGGGGTCTATGCTAGGCCTGCACATTAGTTGAGAGGTGAGAATCTCAAGTGAGGGCACAAGGCACTAACATGGATATAATATTTATTGTCTAGTGCATTTTAAACATTTGTTGTTTTTAAACCATTTACAACTCGGGCTCTGACCCATTTTCTTCCAAATCTACTTTGTTTTTGTAAAAATCTTTTAGGTGCCCAGCCGTAGTGATACCAAGCATAGGAATTCCTACCAGTAGATGTGTTGTTGCTGTTGTTGAAGTTACTGGACCTCGGTACTAGACGCCTCCACATCTATACTTGATTATTTCCGAGTTATTTACTTCAGTCGGGCATGTTGCCTATCAATTATTTAGATGTACTTAGAGATAGTGATTGTAGACTCTATTTTATATTTCAGTTGTGGGGATTTATTTCATTTCCGACTTTTTTATTTGGGATTTAGACTAGATATGTTAACCCTAGAGTCAGTTATTCATTTTGTCATTGTTTTTTTCTGTGAAATTGTCTTAGATGGTGAATGGTTAAATTAATTATTTTTTTTGTTGCATGTTAATTTTAAAAAACAAATTTCAACACTTGACTTTTTAACTACTAGGTTGTCAGTAATTAATAAATATTTTTCGATAGTGATGCTACGACTGAACTAATCGAATATTATGTGCTTAATTTAATAAAGGACTGATCACCAAGTATTTAATTATGCAGGTTTCGCAGGTGGTATCAGAGCTTCAGATTATAGATATTTTAGGATCTGTATGGATTATTATGCTTTCATCTTAGTGTTCTTTTATGTATAGCCCTGTTATTAGGATTGTTGCATTCTTGATTATGTGTTTACGTCTTCAGCTATTTGAGATTTGATAACTATGGACTTATAAATTCTTTCTCATTTTAGATGCCTCCCAGACGTGCACCTAGGGCCATAAATGCCCAACCCGAGCCTCATCCATCACCAGTTCAGGGCACAGTTAACGCTACTGAGGTTGCTGTCATTGTTGCTCAGGAAGTTAACGCAACACTAGTGGTGGTCAACCAGGCTCCTCCATAGGCACAAGAAGTGGCACCAGCACCAGCTCACGCGTTTCCATTTTCATGGGAGAGAGTTACGTATGCCTTCTACAAGGTGCATCCTCTGGAGTTCACAGGGGGTTTCGATGTTATTACTGCTAGCCAATGTAAGAAAGATATCCAAAGGCATCTGAGGATGTATGAGTTCACGATTGTGAAAAATCATATTATAGCTTCTTTCAAGATAGTACGGGTAGCGTTATAGTGGCGGGAGTTCACTACTACTGCAGAGGATCATGATGTTATGACTACTTCTGGGTGAGGTTTGACAGTAAATATTTCCCTTCCGTCGTTCAGACTAAGATGAGGAAGAAACTACTGGACCTCACGCAGGAGTGGAAGACTGTAGCCGAGTATGAGGAGGAGTTTACTAGATTGGTAAACTTGGTACCAACTGAGGTGCCTACAGAATAGAAGAAAATTCAGATGTTCATGTATGATCTAACCTAGATGATTTGACAGTATCTTCTGGGTAACCTCTCCCTGCAGTCTTATATCAATGTACTTAATAATACTTTACTACACTTCTAGGATCATCGCTTCCATGTTAAGAGGAGTAAGTGGGTAGGTGAGTCCAGCTAGTAGGGAAGGATAGGGGGAGGCAGTGCTAGTGGGGCATAAGTAGGTCAAGTCAGCAGATGCAGGGTGAACAGGTTTCCCATCAGGGGGATTCCTCTAAGAGATTCAGATCAGGTGGATTTTGTAAGGGACAAGGAGGGTTCAGGCATGTCCACCAAGGTCAGCATGGACAACAGGGACACCCGAGACAATAGCAGTTTCAGTAGGACCATCAGGGTCAAGGGAGAGGTGGCAACGACCAACAGGGTCGAGGCTAATCGAGGCAGAAATGGGGAAATTTTATTCGGATGTGATTTACTTTTCGCAAGACTGGACACAAACAATTTGAATGACCCGATAAGGGGAAGTATCCTCTGCAATAGGGTGCTCACTAGGAGCCCCAAAGGCCGATCTTCCCAACCTCTTTTCCTGTGCCAGCACCAATCCCAGCATTGCCTGCCATTCTAGCTATTTCAGCTTGACAGGGACAACTATAGTATTGGCATGTCTATAATGTACATCATGACGTAGTCCCACAGGCTCCACCCATAGTTAAAGGTACGATCTCTATTCAGGTGGTGAGGGTATGGTTGAGGGTACGGTTTCTATTTGACACGGGGGATTCATATAGTTTTATTACCACTAGTTTTGCACGCAGTACGGGGTTATTAGACACGACGAAGAGCACAGTCACTAGTGTAGATTCATTGTTGGGATATGGGTCATTAATAATCTTTATACGTCGAGGAGTGGGCATATAGATTGGGAGATTCTTCCTACCGACCGATATGCTTATTTTAGATATGCATGGGTACGATGCTATCATCGGGATGGATTGGATTTTTATGTATAGGGAAATGATTGACTACTATAGTCGTAGTATTTTGTTCGCCATACCAGGTCAGGAGATGTCTTTAGTGGTGATACCTCGCCCCGAGGGAGGATTGTCCACTCACTTATTTTACATAGAGGACGATACCTCTACAGGAGGTGTGATTCCCCTTGATTCGATTTCGGTTGTTCATGAGCACGTCGATGTGCTTGAGGATATACTAGGGCTACCACCGAGTAGAGGTATGGAGTTTTTGATTGATTTAGCATCAGACACTCGATCGATTTCTCGCGAACCTTACCATATGGCTCCTATGGAGCTAAGGGAGCTAAGGGATCAGATTGAGAAGGTGTTGGGATAGGGTTTCATTTTCCAGAGTACCTCACATTGGGGCTCCCCAATTCTATTTGTGAAAAAGAGGGATGGATCCTTACGATTATACGTACATTATCGCGAGTTGAATAAAATCACGATATGGAATAAGTATCCATTGCCCAGAATCGATGACTTATTAGACCAGCTGAGGGGAGAAGCTTTCTTCTCGAAGATAGACTTGAGGTCAAGGTACCATCAGTTGAGAATCAGGGAGCAGGATGTGTCTAAGACTGCATTTCTGATGAGGTATAGATCCTATGAGCTTCGGGTTATTCCAATCGGGCTAACCAATGCACCGGTAGTATTTATGGAGTTAATGAACAAAGTGTTCAGAGAGTTCTTAGATTAGTTTTCCATTTTCTTCATAGATGAAATCCTAATTTATTCATGGACCGGGGAGGAGCATGTTGAGCACTTACGTAGGGCTTTGAAGACTTTACAAGAAAGTGAGTTGTATGCCAAGTTCGAGAAATGTGGATTATGGTTGCGAGAAGTAAATTATTGGGGGCACATCGTATCAAATAGGGGAATATCGGTGGACCCCAGTAAGGCATCGGCGATGAGGAAGTGGGGGCAACCCATGACACCGACGGAGGAGTGAAGTTTTATGGGGTTAGCAGACTATTACATGCGGTTTATTGGGGGATTCTTGAAGATAGCGAGTTTATTAACTAACTTCACTCGTAAAGGAGTGACATTCATCTGGGATGACGCTTGTCAATTAGATTTCGATGATCTGAAGGACAAATTGACTTCAGTCCCAGTTCTAGCACTGCCCAGACCAGGAGTGGAGTACTTAGTTTATACCAATGCATCCCTACATGGACTTGGGGTTATACTTTAGTAGGTGGATCAGGATATAGGTTATGCCTCCTGTAATCTTAAGGCTCACGAGAGGAGTTAGCCCACCCACAACTTGGAGATACCAGTAGTTGTGTTTGGCCTTCGGATCTGGAGACAGTATCTCTTGGGGGAGAAGTTTTTCTTATTCATAAATCACAAGTCAATACAGTATTTGTTCACTCAGAGAGAATTGAACATGCGTCAGCGTAGGTGGCTTGAATTTGTGAAGAATTACCAATTTGATATTTATTACCACTTGGGGAAGGCTAACGTAGTTGCTGATGCGTTGAGCTAAAGGATAGCATGTAACATGGCCAAAATGTGGAAGGAAAAATGGAAGGAGTTAGGACACCGAGATGCATTATCCCGATCATTCATTTCTGTCATGACCATTACACCGATTGTGATGAGAGTAATACAAGCCTAGGCAGTTGACATGTTATGTCAAGATCGAATTATGCAGCTTCTAGCCAAGGGAGACGATTCTTATTTTGTGGGTTCAGATGGGGGTTTATGCTTTAGTAGGCATCAAGTTATTCCAGAGGGGGAAGACCTATGACATGCAGTGATGACAGGGTCGCACAGTTCACACTTTGCGGTACATGCCAAAGGGGATAATATGTACCAGTATATAAGGCGATAATATTGGTGGAGTGAAATGAAGATAGACATTGCTGAGTTCATCTCAAAGCGTGCCACCTACCAGTTAGTTAAGGTGGACCACCAGAAGCTGACAGGGTTGCTTCAGTCGTTAGAGATCGTGATGTGGAAATGGGATAGCATTTCCATGGACTTTATCATAGGGTTGCCTACTTTTCTGAAGGTTCACGATTCTATATGGGTGATTGTAGTTCAGTTAACTAAGGTATCCCACTTTTTACCAGTTCTAATGGATTACACAACAAGTCTGTATGCCGAGTTATTCATCACTGAGATTGTGAGATTACCCGGGGTTCCTCTCAATATTGTGTCCAATCGGGTAAAGACCTTTGTGTCTCATTTTTAGGAGAGCTTATAGGAGTCCATGGGTACAAAGTTACGCTTGAGCACGACCTATCACCTATGGATAAACGGGCAGACCGAGCGAACTAATCAGATGTTGGAGGATATGTTACCTATGTTTATTCTGGATTTTAGGGGAGGTTTGGAGCAATACCTTTCGCTGGTAGAGTTTGCATATAACAACTCTTATCAGTTTACCATTGGCATGGCCCTATTCGAGGCGTTGTACGGTAGGCCTTGTTGCTCTCATGCTTATTGGTTAAAGGTGTGGGATAAAAAACTGCTCAGGCTAAAAGTGATTCAGGATATGTCAGCCAAAATAGAGATGACCAGGAGTTGCATACGGGTTCCTCAAGATAGGCAGAAGAGCTACATCGATGCCAATAGGTTCTTAAGGGAGTTTAGTGTGGGGGGCCAATTATTGTTGAGAGTATCTCCTATGAAGAGGATAATGTAATTCAAAAAGAAAGGGAAGTTGGACCCAAGGTATGTAGGGCCTTTCCCTATTATTGAGCGGATCGGGCCAGTGGCTTACAGGCTTGGGTTACCCGAGAACCTGCATAGGATTCACGATGTGTTTCACATATCTTTGCTGAGGAGATACCTTCAGGATGATTTGTCCCACACCCACATTAATTTAGAGGATATTGATTTGTAGATCGATAGTTCCTACAAGGAGGGGCCAGTTGTTATCCTAGACTGTAGCGAGAGGAAACTAAGGTGGAAAGTGGTGCCATTAGTTCATGTACAGTGGCAACATCACGATATCAAGGAGTCGACTTAGGAGAGCGAGGATGATATGCGCGAGAGATACCCAGAGTTATTTTTACTAGGTATACCTTTTATTTTCGAATTTCGGGATGAAATTCTGTAATTAGGGGGAAAGTATTTAATACCCCATTATTTTAATTAATTTTCATTGTGGTATTAATTGAATTAAATATGAGAAGATTTAATTAATAATTAATCCAGAATAAGATAAATATGAACTAGCAAGATAAGAGATAGTATTTATTACTAGAAATTACATTGAATATTACCGAGTGAATAAAGTAATATATGATTCTGATTGTGATTACGAATTTATGAAAATTATTGCGAGAGAGAAATAGGATAATTATGAAATTTAAGACGTGACACGCGTGTGAGTCGTGTCTAGACCAAATTAATAGAATAAAAAGTAAAACATTTATACGTGACCCAAATGGTCATTTTGAGTGCGTCAAAGTGTCTGGAAGGGTCAAAATAGTCACAAAGTCTACCCGAGGATTTAGTTTGAGTTTCGGGATAGTTTTAGGCCAGGCTGATACCCTAGAGGGGTATTTTTGTCTTTTGAAAAATTGGTGCTAATTAATGGATGAAAATTGGAAAAACATATATGCATGTACATGGGAGAAGTTAGGGTTTTTATTTGCAAAAGAAAAGAGAGAGTCCAAGAGGAAGAAGGAGAAAAGATTTTTAGAAGGTCCAAGACCAAACCCACCCATCTTTCACCCAAAAAAACCATTAATGTGTAGATCGGGAAGAGAGGAATGCATCTATACCACCTGCATTCAACGATTCACACTTTCCCAATGAGGCAAGTGCTTATCTTGCTTCAATTAGTGCTTATATTATACAAGTTAGTGTGGAATTGATGATATACGCATGATATGATGAAATCTAGGTTAAAATTGAATTATTAATCAAGCTTTTAGGTAGGAAATTGAATGTAAATAAATGACCATATGTAGAGGCTATGAATCTGGGTTGATGCATGAAGAAGAAAAAAAATGAATTTAACCTTGGGTTTGGGGTCGAGAAAATTATTGATGAAGTAAAACTAGGGCTTTTGATATTTAATTAAATTCTTTCACACATACATGAGGTTTAATGAGGTTTGACGGTTAAAAAATGTTTGGGATCATCTAAATGTATGTAAAATGGATTTAGGACTATTAATTTTGAGTTGGGAAAAGTTTGATGTGAGTTGGGTGAACAAAAATGGGCAAAAACGCAGGTTTCTGGTAGAGGACGAACTGGGTGAATGTCGTTCGAACGAACCGGGGAAGCATAAAGTCGTTCGAACGACCTCATTTGAAAGAGAATCCAACAAGAATTCCAATGACAATTCAGAGTTTAGTTCGTTCAAAGGAACTCATTTGAACGACTTACTAACGAGATTTATGAGTGAAGTACGTTCGGAGTTCTGGGAACTTCGAATGAAATTTCATATTTTTGGAAATTTTACGAGATGAGCAGGAATTTGATGAAAAAAATTCGAGAATGATGAATGTTTTAAGGTTATGTAGGGCCACCAAATTTCTTGAGTTAGTAACATGAAGTATAGAAGTATATAAGGATAATAGGGACTCCTTAGTGATATCCATTGTAAGTAGTGCAATACTATAGAGACAATAGTCATAATTGGGAACATCGTGAATATTGTAAAGAATGACAATTCGTACAAATCTAGAATATTTAGGTGGTGTAATCCTATTAATTATATGGGTTGTGTGTACCTATTGTATGAACCCTTATGTGTGTGACATAACTACCATACTTGCTATCACGGGAGGTCTTAGGAAGCGGACATTCTCATCCTGATGTGCCTTCAGGGGGATTTTGAATTTTAGCCTCAGGACATAGGTCTGGGAAAGACTTATATGTGAGTTGATAAGTTTTCGGTCACGTGGGTGCGTAGCCAATGGGGATGGGAACTGTGTTCGCCTCCATTGTGTGTGATATGTGTTTATACGATTCTAGAGTGATTCGAAATTCGTAGTTCTTATGTACGTAATGTACCGGGACTAATAGAAGAGTATGTGTTCACCGCAGGTTTAGACTTTTGAGGTGTCGTATTAGTATATATATGTATGATAGTGATATATATGTATATACACTTGATATTATTCTATTGTGCTGCCTAGTAGATGAGAAATATTATGATATTTAATATTAATCAACTATGTGGGAACTTGAATGATTAATGAGGTATTTGAATCCGATTAAAGTAACGTTATAATTACAAGGTATTATTCGAGTGTTATGATTGGGTACAATGACTTAGGAAATTGAGTAAAGGACTTGGGCTAAACTAGATAAGTAGGATAGCTTGACTAGGATTGGTTACGAGTCTATGCTAGGCCTGCACATTAGTTGAGAGGTGAGAATTTCAAGTGAGGGCACGAGGCACTAACATGGATATAATATTTATTATTTAGTGCATTTTAAACATTGTTTTTAAACCATTTACAACTCGGGCTCTGACCCGTTTTCTTCCAAATCTACTTTGTTTTGGTAAAAATCTTTTAGGTGCCCAGCCACAGGGATGCTAAGCATATGAGTTCCTACCAATAGATGTATTGTAGTTATTGTTGAAGTTACTAGACCTCGGTACTAGACGCCTCCAAATATATCCTTGATTCCTTCCGAGTTATTTACTTCAGTCGGGCATGTTGCCTATCATTTATTCCGATGTACTCAGAGATAGTTACTGCAGACTTTTATTTATATTTCTGTTTTGGGGATTTATTTCATTTCAGACTTTTGTATTTGTGATTTAGACAGGATGTATTTACTCCAGACTCAATTATTCATGTATGTCATTCCTATTTGTTGTGAGATTGCATTAGATGGTGAATGGTTAAAATAATTAATTTTTTTTGGTTGCATGTTAATTTTAAAAGATAATATTTGACACTTGACTTTTTTAATTACTAGGTGGTTAGTAATTTATAAATAATTTTCGATAGTGATGCTAAGACTGAACCAACCGGATATTCTATTTTTAATTTAATAAATGACTGATCACCCGATATTTAATTAGGCAGGGTGTCACACCATGTATATAGATCGTCTCTCTATATCTCTTACCCCATTCTACTTTGTCTGACTTTTTAAATTTATTATGTTGTAATAAAATACTTTTATATTTTCAGTTTGAGATTATTGATGGATTATTACAGTTAATAATTATGAGTTGGTTTCACTTGTTATAGCTGTTATTATATGATATGGTTACACCTATGAAAGTGTACATGTTTAATTTACTGCGTTTATTTAAATTCTGTTTCTAATGCCAAAATATTGACAAATAAAAAAATAATTCAAAATTTCCATTTATAGACACATTTATTAAACTTTTATAATGAAAAAAAAATGCCATCATATGTTTTTCTTTAAGTTATAATCCATCTACAAACTCCCTCTTCATAAGTGTTAATCAATTATTTTGAATGCCAAACTAAAATATGGATTTCATTGGAAATGCTAAAGTCATATCTTCCACTTGTCTTGTGTCTCTTTAGAACACATTGAATTTTGTTGTTGATTAATTTTCACAAACCTAGTTGGAATTTACCCAAAGATACTAAAAATCTAATAAGGGTTCGTAACACTAATGATATACCTTATCAATGCATATAAAGCGTTCCATATTCGACTCCTTCATATAAAGATCTTAAAAGATTACATGTATAACATAAAGTGCTTATGAAACTCATGAAAGATTGATTTTCAATTTTTAAATTTGAAAATGCTTTTAAAAATGAGAATTTGTAACACCATTTTTGAATTCTTACGATGTAAAATGAATACAAGCATTGAAGTCATCAAAATCAAAATAAAGTCAATGTTTGTCATAATATTTTTGAAAAGTTAACTTTGACAAAGCACATTCAACAATTACATCAATAACAAACCATTTAATAAACAAAACTTCAAATTATACAATTATGTAGATGAACTAACATGTTAAGCATGGGATTTAACTAAAACTCACAAAATAAATGAAAAACGCTCTTGCATTTTTTATAAGAAACATAAAAGAAATATGTACATAAAAAAACATCAAGTGTGCAACTATGAAAATCATGATGCACCTCACACTCTCCAAGAATAAGATCACTTAATATCTACAAATTCTAAACACCCCCAAAGATATCGAAACATAGTAATGTCTAAAGGTGTAGTGAAGATATCCGAAAATTGATTTTTTCGTAGGGATATAAGATATGGTAATGACATTTTGTGCAACAAATTCCCTAATGAAGTGATGTCTCATCTCAATATGTTTTGTTCTTAAGTGTTTCACGGGATTTTTTTGAAATATCAATCTCACTAATATTTTCGCACTAAAATGTCATAATCCCTTGACGCAATCCATAATCTTACAACATTGACCGCATCCAAGGAAGTTGTGTACAAAAACTCCCTACCACTATGCAGTCGGTTTCGGATGTGGATAAGGATATGGGATTTTGCTTTTCATAAAAAGAAGAAACCATGGGTGTAATAAAGAGAAAATAGACACCCAATGTACTTTTCTAATCAAAGGCATATCCCACCCAATCGGAGTTCAATTATGAGTAAAGTGAGTTGTTGGTATCAAAAGGATGCCATAACCTTAAATTTTATGTCGCACTCACATACCGAATTACACTCTTAACTGATTTTAAGTGAGACACTTATAGTTTTCCTCGACATCTTGCGCACACACCTAACTATAGGAAATGTCGAGTCCAAGCACAATCAAATACAATAAACGTCTAATCATGATCCTATATATCATATCTTCAACATTCTTTCCACTCTCATCGTTTGTAAGCAGCGAATCATTCCCCATTAGCGTATTTTCTTGTTTCGCCGATTACATCCTAAAATTTTTCACTGATTCATTGGCATATTTGGCTTCAGAAATCAAAATTCCATTTGACATTTGTCTAACATTCAAATAAGGTAATAAAGCCAAGTCTCCTACCAAACTCTTCTCAAATTCACTCTTCATCTCGTCCGAAAAGCTAAATGCGTAATTTCCTATAGTAGAGCCAAAAATAATATTGTCTGCATAAATTTGAGCAACAAGGAGTGATCCTTATCTATTCTCATGAAACGTTTCCTATCAACACCACCTTTCTTGAAACAAAATTTTAGAATATATGAATTTAATCTCCCATGCCAAGATCTTGGAGCTTGTTTTAGACTATACAATTCCTTATTGACCTTATATATATGATTTCGAAATTTTTGAGTCTTCAAACCCTTTCGGTTTATCCACATAAACTTCCTCATTTAGCAAACCATTTATCAATGTTCTCTTCACATTGATTTCTAAAAGATAAAATTTCATGAAGCGAGTAATTGCAAGTAAGAGATACACACTTTCTAACTTTGCAATCAGGACAAAGGTCTCATAAAAATCAATTCTCTCAGTTTAGGAATAACCTTAAGCAATAACACCTGGATTATTTCTCATAATTACTCCATGTTCATCCATTTTATTTTTATAAAACATTTTTTTACCAATCACATCATGATTTTGAGTTAGTGGGACCAATTACCACACTTTAAGCCTTTCAAATTGATTAGGTTCTTCTTCAATTGCACCAATCCAATTTGTAACTTACAAAGGCTATTTGTTTTTCTTAGGTTCAATCTTTAATATATGAGAAAATAAAAGTTAATTTCATTTCAAAGTTGAATTCTTGTCTTAAGACCACTCCCAAAATTGTTAATTATTCTAGATGGAGTGTATTCATGTTGAGCCCAAGTAGGAACTACTTAATCCCTCTCACTTTGATCACCATGAGACTCATTTTGGTAATTTGTTCACTCAACATCTCTCTTAGGGCACTAGACTCTCCTTTATCTGAACTCATATCCTCCATTACCTTAGGCTTTAAACTCTTTCTTTCATCCTGATCATCCAATGTAACCTCATGAGAAACATCATAATTTATCACCACATTAATAGTTTCCACAACCGTCTTACTTTCCAAATTTTAGACATGATATGCCTCAATATTTTTGAAATGTCCAAGGAATATCCAATCCTCACTCCTCGAGCCAAACTTAGACAAATTCTCCCTATCACAAAGGATTTAACACTTGCTGCTGAATACCTTTAAGTACTTTATAGTAGGATTTTTTCCTTTCCAATATCCATAAGGAGTTTTTTTAGTGAAGGGTCAAAGAACTATGAAGTGTGAGAAATCATTTGCATTGCCTCGACACAAAATAGTTTAGGAAAGTTTTTTCCTTCAAGCATACAATGTGGAATTTCTTTCAAGGTTATATTATTTCTTTCAACAACTCCATTTTGTTGTGGAGTTAGAATGGCCAAAAATTCATGTTGTATCCTAATCTCATCACAATAATTATCGGCTTTAGAATCTATGAACTTTGAGCCATGACCAATCTTTAATTTCACTATGGGTAATCATTGTTCATTTGGGATCTTCTTACACACCAATACAATAATCTCAAACAAAACTCTCTTTTATATCATAAAACTAACAAAAGTGAATCATGAAAAGTCATCCACCATCACAAAGCAATACCTATTCCATCCATGCTCTGAGTTTTTGAAGGACCCATCAAATTAACATGTACTAACTCTAGTATCCTAGAGGTAGTTGTGACACCCTGACTAATTAAATACCGGGTAGCTATTCCTTTATTAAATTAATACAGAATCTCAAGTTGGTTCAGTCTTAGCATCACTGTCGATAACATTTAGTTAATTACTAGCCACCTAATATTTAAAATAGCGAAATGAATTTTTTTATTAATTAAGTTAACAATTAACCAAATAATTAAATTATCAACCATTAATTGCATAAACAATCTCATATGAATAACCAACGAAATGAAATAAACTAAGTCTAGAGTAAACACTCCAATAATAATAATAATACCATAGTACATAAAATCCCAATACGAGAGTCTGAATAAATAAACCAATATCTGAAATAATGAAAGTCTGTATCTACAACTTATAAATAAGAATGGGTGACATGACCTCACTGATACGAATGGATCTGAAGGAAGCAAGGATAAATGTGGAGGCGTCCAATACCGAGATCTTTTAGCTTCCACAACAGCTATAGTACGTCATCAGAATGGACTCCTATGATTTGCGTCCCTGTAGCTGGGAACCTAAAAGTTTTTACAAAAAGGGATAGATTTGAAAGCAAACGGGTCAGAGCCCGAGGTGAATTTATTTTAAAAACAGCAAGTGTTTAAATCACAATTTTAAACAACACATATATTAAACATTGTTATTCGCATGCCCTCACCTGAGATCCTCACCCCTCAACTATTGTGCACGCCTAACGCATCCTCTAAATTCCATCCTAGTTATGCCACAATCTAACTAGTTCGTACTAACTCCTTCTTTCACATTCTAACATAGGGTATCTACTTGTATTACCCAAACAAGTCATATTTATATCCATTTTCACATTCATTAAATTACTTATCTCATGTGTTACTTAAATTCTCACATTCATAGCCCATTCAAATATCTCAGTTATTCACATCTACTAACCAACAGTGAAATTGCCACAAGTCCATATATAAATCACTCTCAGTATATATATATACATATATGGCACTCCTAGGCTAAGATGCGGTGCACGCATACTCTACTATCAAATCCATGTATATCACGTACATAAGTATCACGTGTTCCAATTCACTTAGGAACCATATCAAAACAAATCACACATATTGGAGGTGAATATAGTTCACATACCCATGTGTCACGCACATACCTACGCTACCGTGATCAGCTGACTCATCAACTCACAAATAAGTCATTCATAGTCCTATGTCCTTAAGGAACCAATCTAAATTCCCCCGAAGGCACACAAAGATAAGATGGTCCTTTTCTGAAAATTAACCTCCTGTGATAGCAAGTATGGTGGGTATGTCATACAGACAATAATCCAAATCCTAAGTAAGCACACAACTTAGATAATCATATTTATATAGGTATACACCAGCCCTATATCTTAAGTCTCATACGTATTATAGTTTCATCCCGAATATTTCATGTAATATGTTTAGCGCTACAACTCTCTTCGTATAAGTTCGAATACTAAAACCTACCTCATAAGGTCACTAAGCCACCCACTAGTCTCTAAGGTTATCTCAGTAATTCAAAGTCCCTCTTCTACTGTTTATAACCTTAAGTTATCATTCACCTAAATTTCAATCCAAATTTATAAATTTTCTAACGGTATCTCACTCGGAAAACACCCGTAAGTATCCCATTCAATCCCAATTGTTATAACATTTTTCGGGCATAAGCTACAATCCTACTAAACTTACCCATCTCCCACAACATTCTATTAAATCCCCTGAGAGTTATTACAAGCTTGGTATTTGTCAAACCATAAAGGGAAATAATCTACAAAAATCAGGAGGGGTCGATCTATCGAGGAAAATGGTCGATCGATCGATCAGTCGATTGATCGACATTCTTGAGTCGGTCGACATTCTTAAATCCATGAGTCGATTGATTGGAAATCTCTTGAAACCCTGCCTTTCTTGTCATGTTGTTCTCTCTTTTTTTTAACAGTTAATGGACCTAATAACCCTGAGGGTTTGCTGATATACCAAACCTAATTTTCGTAGGCTCCTATTCACCTGTAATACCCCGTACTTTTGGCTATATTTATTTTTGGGATTAATTAATTAAATGCGTATTAATTGGAAATTAATCCGGGTTAAAGATACTAACGAGATGCGAGTTGGTATTTGATTATGTGCATATATGATTATATATGAATTTGGAATTATGAAATTTGTCGTGAGATTTATATACGGCATTTTAGAAATTTTGTTGAGACGCGTGTGACCGCCGCGTCATGGTATATTATTTTGATTATAAAAGTTATTTTTATTTCTATTATCCTTATGGTCATTTTGAGTGCGCCAACGCGTCCGGAAGGGTCGAGATAGTCAGAAAACACTAGCCGGGGGTGTAGTTTGGGTTCCGGGGTATTTTTTAGGCCATACCTGCATCATAAAGGGTATTTTGGTAATTTTACATTTTGAGGAATTAAAAGTGACGAAAATTGGGAGTTTTAATCTGATGTGGATTTAACCCACTAAACCCACTAACCAACCCACATTAACCCATTAAGCTACGGAGGCTATCATTAGGTTTACAATTTTCCCAAAGAAAAACCCTAGCCACCATAAGCCACCATTGCAGAAGGAGCTTGGAGAGAGAAGAAATTCTGCAGAAAAGCTTCATTAAACCTACATCAAACCCAGAGACAATCAAGGCAAGTGTTTTAATTATATTTAAATTCGTAGAATGTTCCTTACATGTTAGAAAATTGAAGAATATCAATTGTTCTTGAAAGATAATGAAAACCCATGTATTTTGAAGCTTAGAACTTGAAATCTTGAGGAGAATTGCTTGTAGAATGATAGGTAGATGAGTATTCCCATAATATTTGTGATTGGAAGAAATTAAAACGAATTTATATTGGGTTAATTCATGATTCAAAAAGTTAGGGTTCATGTTCTTGAAAAATTGGGAAAAAGTGTAGAGATTTGTAAATTTGGTTGATGTTAGGATGGATTAATCCTTCAAAACGTGTTAGGATGTGATTATAATATGTTTAGGATTGTTTAGAGACCATAAAACGATTGTTGGGACTTAGTTTAGAAGAGATTTGAGGAGTAAGAATGGTGAAAAAACGAGATTAGAAAAATCTGGGACGAATCTGGTAGGTCGTTAGAAGCCCCTGCCCAGGTCGTTCGAACGAACTCGTTCGAACGAGCTTCTAACGAATTGACCAGTCGTTCTAATGAAAGGGAGCCTCGTTCGATAACTTCATTCGAATGAGATCTCGTTAGAAGGTACAGTTCATTCGAACGAACTGGATCTCGTTCGAACAGCCTCGTTCGAACGAGACTTCTAACGAGTTGACAGAGGAATCTCGTTCGAACAGTCTCGTTCGAACGAGACTTCTAACGAGTTGACAGTTTGGACCTTTTTGGACTGTTTTTATTTTTGGAGTCTCGTAAACTTGTTCGAGGATATAGATAACATTTCGATGATAAAATAATGATAGAATTGGGACTTTTGGGTATTTAGGAGAAGGAAATTATATACGTGATTTATATTAAATGGACGGTTTGGGTTGAGACGTGAGTGTCTACCACTACGAGAGTAAATTATGGCGCGTATGATTATAAACCGGAATAGTATAAATTGTGATAATTATAAGTTAGTACGAGAAAGCGATATGTACTACGATTAAACTATGGGATTACTAAGACGTGTGTTTACTTAGTATTGGTATATGAATTGTGTGTATGACATACCTACCATACTTGCTATCACGGGAGGTTTGCGTTCGCTTAGGGCCCTCTAATCCTTGTGTTGCCCGAATTTAGACTGGTTACCTTGATGAACATAGGTCATAGAAAGACTTATTGGGATATTAATAAGTCCGCTGATCGTAGGAGCGTAGGTATGTGCGTGACTTATGTGATGTGACTGTGTTCGCCTCCATTCTTTGTGATGTTGTTATCTGTGAACTATTCCTGAGAGATTCGGAATATGTAATCCTTATGTACGTGATGTACCGGGATGGATAGCAGAGTATGTGTGCACCGCAGCTTAGTTCTCGGGGTGCTTATATTGTATATTTATGATGTGAATAATATACACTTAATTAATGGGAACCTTCATGTTAATGTTGTGAATATAATTACGGTATTGTTTCGAGAAACATATCGGGTTAGCTAATAGTGAAATATATTGCATATTGAGGATCTGAGTTTACGTTAAATCCATATTTATTACGAGCGTTATAATGTTAATAGAGCCGAGTAATAAGGGTAGGACCTATGATAGTCTAGCTAGAGATGATGTCACTTAGCTAGTGGTTTGTGTCGTTATAGATGGGTGCTTACGTTAGGAGTGCACAGTTAGATGAGAGGTGAGGATATCATGTGAGTGCACGTCCTAACATGTACTTTGCATTTAATGTTTTAAATGTTTTTAAAGCACTTGCAGGTTTTTAAAATATAACTCCACATTCGGGCTCTGACCCGTTTGCTTTTCAAATCTATTTTTCTTTGTAAAACCATTTTAGGTGCCCAGCCACAAGGACACCATGCATAGGATACTCATTCAGGTGACGAGCTGTAGCTGTTTGTGGAAGCTACATGGATTTGCTTGTAGACGCCTCTATCACTTGGATTCCAGATTCATTATCTATCAGTTGTAGGGCATGTTGCCCATTTCTATTAGAGTTACATTTCCATTTCAGTTTTCAGACTTTGGCATGTACTGTTTTAGTTTTCGATTTACTTATTTCAGTAGTGGGATTGTAGTGAGGAGTTTTCCTCCAGACTTTATTTACTTCATGTGATGGTTATTCTATTTATTTCAGTATGGTGAAAGGTATTAGTTATTCTTCATTACACTTGTTGTATGTTAATCAGATTTAAATTAAAATTTGGCAACTTACTTTTTAAATACTAGGTGGTTAGTAATCATTAAAATGTTTTCGACAGTGATGCTATTAACTGGACCAACTTGGCATTTTGAATTAATTTAATAAAGGAGTAGCTACCCGGTATTTAATTAGTCGGGGTGTCAGAGGTGGTATCAGAGCATCAGGTTCTAGTGTCCTTTAGGATCTGACGGCTTATTATGTTTCCGCTAAGTTTCTTTGATATAGATCCCTATATTTTAGGACTGTTGTACTCTTTTTGTGTATGCTTCGTTCTTCAGCTATCTTAAGTTTATAAACAGCGAACTTATAAACTTTGTTCTTATTTCAGATGCCTCCACGACGTGCACGACGAGTTCCCAGGGATGCAACGCCCGAACCCCAGCCCGCTCCAGTTCAGGGCATGATGAACGCCGCTGAGGTTGCAGCTATAGTAGCCCAAGCGGTAAATGCCGCAATTGCCGTTGTTCAGCAGGCACCACCTCAGGCTCCGGTTGCCACGCCAGTACAGGAAAATGCATTCCTGTCTGCTTGGGAACGTGTACGTGACGCTTTTCAGAAAGCGCATCCGCCAGAGTTTGCAGGTAGCTCAGATGTGGTAGTCTCGAGCCAATGGAGGAAGGATATGCAGAGGCACTTAAGGATGTATGAGTGCACGGACGTTCAGAAGTAGGTGCTAGCTACTTTCAAGCTAGTTGGATCTGCGCTACAGTGGTGGGAGTCTATTACCACCATGGAAGAGAGGGATACTCTCACGATTCAGGAGTTCTGGGTGCGGTTCGACCGCAAGTACTTTCCGTCAGCTGTTCATACGGAAATAAGGAGGAAATTGATGAGTCTGAAGAAGGAAGGTAAGACTGTGGCCGAGTATGAGGCCGAGTTCACAAATCTGTTGAATATCGTTCCAGATGAGATACCAACAGAGAAGAAGAAGATTGAGAAGTTCACGGACGGGTTGACTTGGAGGATTCGTCAGCATCTGCTAGGGAACCTATCGTTGGCCACCTATTCTGATGTTGTTAACGTTGCATTGTTACACTGCCAGGACCACCGTTTTCATATGGCCGAGGGAAAGAGGTCGGGGGAGTCTAGCCATCAGGGCAGGACTCGAGGGCATGGTGCCAGCGGGGCACAATCTGGTCAGGGGCAGAGACAGAATGAGCAGGGCTCCCAGCAGGGGGATAATAAGAGGTTCCGGTCAGGGAACTACAGACAGGGACAGGGAGGTTTCCGTCAGGGCCATCAGGGTCCAAACGACCATCAGGGCCAACAGGGGCAGAATGGGCAGCAGTTTCACCAGGGCCAGCAGGGCCAAGGGAGGAACGGTAACGGCCACCAGGGCCGGGGATAGCAGGGGCAGAGAGGAGGAAACTTCCCAGGGAAGTGCTTTGTTTGTGGCAAGACTGGCCATAAGAGACAGGATTGTCCTGATAGGGGCAGGGCCCCACAGCAGCAGCAGCAGGGTGCTCGCCAGGAGCCACAGAGGCCTATGTTTCCCGCCGCTCTTCCCGCACCGCCACAGATGGCAGCATTTCCACCCATTCCAGCAGTCCCAGCTCAGCAGGGGCAGCTACAGTATGGACATGTCTACAACGTCCACCAGGCTGCAGTTCCACAGGCACCGCCCGCGATTGAGGGTACGTTTCCTATCCATGGAACTATGGGTCGGGTGTTATTTGATACGAGTGCTACACATTGTTTTACAGCTACACACTTCACGAAAGCTTTAGTATTGTTAGCTACGGCAGAGAGCACAGTGACGTGTGTCGACTCACCATTGGGGAGTGGGTCACTTATTTTCTTTATATGCTGGGGAGTGGGGGTAGAGATTGGTGGTTTGGTATTACCTGCAGACATGATAGTATTAGATATGCATGTTCACGATGTGATTATCGCTATGGATTGGCTCGTAGCTTATAGAGCCATGATTGATTGCTTCAGCGGGAGCATTGTTTTTGCCATTCCGGGGCAAGAGATGTTCGTAGTGGCGATGCCTCGCCCAGAGGGAGGATCGACCGCTCATCTGTATTACATTGAGGAGGATACCTCTAAGGAGGTTGTGATTCCTTTAGATTCGATCCCGGTTGTCAGGGAGTATTCAGATGTGTTTCAGGAGATACCAGGCTTACCCCCCAGTCGAGAGATAGACTTTGTTATAGATTTGTTACCGGGTACGAGACCTATAACACGCGCATCGTACCGTATGGCTCCAGCTGAGATGAGGGAGTTACGGGATCAGATAGAGCAGCTGTTAGGTCAGGGCTTTATTCACAGGAGTACCTCACCTTGGGGCGCTCCAGTTTTGTTTGTAAAGAAGAGGGACGGTTCACTGAGATTGTGTGTGGACTACCGAGAGTTGAATAAGGTCACGATACGGAATAAGTATCCGTTGCCTCGAATCGATGACTTATTCAACCAGTTGAGAGGAGCTTCTTTCTTCTCGAAGATTGATTTGAGATCGGGATACCATCAGTTACGTATCAGGGAGGAGGATGTCTCGAAAACTGCTTTCTTGTCGAGATATGGTTCTTACGAGTTTCGGGTTATGCCTTTCGATTTGATCAACGCTCCAGCAGTGTTTATGGACTTGATGAACATAGTGTTCAGGGATTTCCTAGATCAGTTTGTCATTGTCTTCATTGATGATATTCTGGTTTACTCCCAGATAGAGGAGGAGCACGCCGAGCATTTGAGGCAGGTTTTGCAGACACTTCGTCAAAACGAGTTGTATGCAAAATATGAGAAGTGCGGGTTTTGGCTGAAGGAAGTCCAGTTTTTGGGACACATGATTTCCGACCAGGGAATATCTGTTGATCCGGGGAAGGTATCAGCGGTGAGGGAGTGGGGACAACCCACGACACCAATGGAGATTCGTAGTTTCTTGGGTCTAGCAGGATACTACAGGAGGTTTATTCGGGGTTTCTCGGAGATAGCAGGTCCTTTGACACATCTGACTCGTAAGGGTGTGCCATACATCTGGAGTGATGCCTATCAGTTGGCATTCGACAAATTGAAGGACAAATTGACCTCAGCACCTGTGTTAGCATTGCCGAGACCGGGAGTTGAGTATTTGGTTTACACCGATGCGTCTTTGCAAGGACTGGGAGGTGTATTGCAGCAGGAGAGACAGGCCATAGCTTATACTTCCCGTAAGCTTAAGCCTCATGAGAAGAATTACCCCACGCATGATTTGGAGTTGGCGGCAGTGGTATTTGCCCTACGGATTTGGAGGCACTATCTTTTGGGAGAGAAGTTCTAACTATTCACGGACCACAAGTCCCTACAGTATCTGTTCACGCAGAAGGAATTGAATATGCGGCAGCGTAGGTGGCTTGAGTTTGTGAAGGACTACCAGTTCGACATCCAGTATCACCCAGGTAAGGCTAACGTGGTAGCAGACGCGTTGAGCCGTAGGCCAGTAGACGAGGTGGCAGAGGTGTGGAAGGCTAAGTGGAAGGAATTGGGACACCAGGATGCAGTGGCCCGATCTTTCATGTCTGTGATGACTGTTACACTGCAGATTTTCATGAAGGTAGTACGGGCGCAGGCTAATGACTCGTTCTGTCAAGAGCAGATAGTTCGATTACTAGTAGAGGGAGCCGAGTCCTATAGCGTTAGCTCAGACGGGGGATTACGCTTCAATGGGAGATTGGTAGTTTCGGAAGGGGATGAATTACGACACGATGTGATGGCAGAGTCGCACGGCTCACGGTTCGCGGTACATCCCAGAGGGGACAAAATGTACCAAGACATGAGAAGGCAGTATTTGTGGAGCGGTATGAAGAGAGATATCGCTGAGTTTGTTTCGAAATGTGCCACTTGTCAGCTTGTAAAAGTGGATCATCAGAGACCGGCAGGACTGCTACAGCCATTGGAGGTCCCGGTGTGGATGTGGGAGAGCATATCCATGGACTTTATCACGGGGTTGCCTATGTCGTAGAGGGGTCACGACTCCGTTTGGGTAATAGTGGACAGGTTATCCAAGGTCGCTCACTTTTTACCCGTAAGGACTGACTACACTACGGGACAGTATGCCCAGCTCTTCATTTCAGAGATTGTGAGACGTCACGGTGTGCCCCTAAATATCGTGTCTAACAGAGACAAGATATTTGTTTCGAGGTTTTGGGAGAGTTTCCAGGAGGCCATGGGCACGTAATTGCGGTTGAGTACGGCTTATCATCCGCAGACTGATGGGAAGACTGAGCGCACAAATCAGATGTTGGAGGACATGCTACGCATGTGCATTATTGACTTTGGGGGTGGATGGGAGCAGTACCTTCCACTGGTGGAGTTTGCTTACCACAACTCCTATCAGTTCACTATTGGCATGGCTCCGTTTGAGGCATTGTACGGTAGGCCTTGTCGTTCCCCAGCATGTTAGTTAGAGGTGGGGGACAACAAACTACTTGGGTCAGAAGTGATTTAGGATACTTCGGCAAGGATTGAGTTGATTCGGAGCCGCATTCGGGTAGCTCAAGACAGGTAGAAGAGTTATGCTGATGCGAAGAGATTTTTTAGAGAATTCCAAGTGGGGGACCAGGTTTTGCTCAGAGTGTCTCCTATGAAGGGGATTATGCGTTGCGGGAAGAAGGAGAAGTTGGCACCAAGGTATGTGGGGTCGTTTCCTATTATTGAGCGGATCGGACCGGTTGTGTATAGACTTGGACTACCGGAGCATTTGCATCGGATTCACGATGTGTTCCATATTTCCTCGCTAAGGAAATACCTTAGAGATAATTTGGCTCATTCTCACATTGCCGTGGAGGACATCGATCTCCAGCCGGATAGCTCCTACAAGGAGGGGCCGATTGCTATTTTGGACCGAAGCGAGAGGAAACTGTGGTCAAAGATAGTTCCGTTAGTGCGTGTTCAGTGGCGACATCACAATGTCGAGGAATCCACATGGGAGCGCGAGGATGAGATGCGCGAACGTTATCCAGAGTTATTTTTACCAGGTACTTTCTAGTTTCGAATTTCGGGACGAAATTCAGTTATTAGGGGGGAAGTATGTAATACCCCGTACTTTTGGCTATATTTATTTTTGGGATTAATTAATTAAATGCGTATTAATTGGAAATTAATTCGGGTTAAAGATACTAACGAGATGCGAGTTGGTATTTGATTATGTGCATATATGATTATATATGAATTTGGAATTATGAAATTTGTCGTGAGATTTATATACGGCATTTTAGAAATTTTGTTGAGACGCGTGTGACCGCCGCGTCATGGTATATTATTTTGATTATAGAAGTGAATTTTATTTCTATTATCCTTATGTTCATTTTGAGTGCGCCAACGCGTCCGGAAGGGTCGAGATAGTCAGAAAACACTAGCTGGGGGTGTAGTTTGGGTTCCGGGGTATTTTTTAGGCCATACCTGCATCATAAAGGGTATTTTGGTAATTTTACATTTTGAGGAATTAAAAGTGACGAAAATTGGGAGTTTTAATCTGATGTGGATTTAACCCACTAAACCCACTAACCAACCCATATTAACCCATTAAGCTACGGAGGCTATCATTAGGTTTACAATTTTCCCAAAGAAAAACCCTAGCCACCATAAGCCACCATTGGAGAAGGAGCTTGGAGAGAGAAGAAATTCTGCAGAAAAGCTTCATTAAACCTACATCAAACCCAGAGACAATCAAGGCAAGTGTTTTAATTATATTTAAATTCGTAGAATGTTCCTTCCATGTTAGAAAATTGAAGAATATCAATTGTTCTTGAAAGATAATGAAAACCCATGTATTTTGAAGCTTAGAACTTGAAATCTTGAGGAGAATTGCATGTAGAATGATAGGTAGATGAGTATTCCCATAATATTTGTGATTGGAAGAAATTAAAACGGATTTATATTGGGTTAATTCATGATTCAAAAAGTTAGGGTTCATGTTCTTGAAAAATTGGGAAAAAGTGTAGAGATTTGTAAATTTGGTTGATGTTAGGATGGATTAATCCTTCAAAACGTGTTAGGATGTGATTATAATATGTTTAGGATTGTTTAGAGACCTTAAAACGATTGTTGGGACTTAGTTTAGAAGAGATTTGAGGAGTAAGAATGGTGAAAAAACGAGATTAGACAAATCTGGGACGAATCTGGTAGGTCGTTAGAAGCCCCTGCCCAGGTCGTTCGAACGAACTCGTTCGAACGAGCTTCTAACGAATTGACCAGTCATTCTAACGAAAGGGAGCCTCGTTCGATAACTTCGTTCGAACGAGATCTCTTTAGAAGGTACAATTCGTTCGAACGAACTGGATCTCGTTCGAACAGCCTCGTTCGAACGAGACTTCTAACGAGTTGACAGAGGAATCTCGTTCGAACAGTCTCGTTCGAACGAGACTTCTAACGAGTTGACAGTTTGGACCTTTTTGGACTGTTTTGATTTTTGGAGTCCCGTAAACTTGTTCGAGGATATAGATAACATTCCGATGATAAAATAAGGATATAATTGGGACTTTTGGTTATTTAGGAGAAGGAAATTATATACGTGAGTTATATTAAATGGACGGTTTGGGTTGAGACGTGAGTGTCTACTACTACGAGAGTAAATTATGGCGCGTATGATTATAAACCGGAATAGTATAAATTGTGATAATTATAAGTTAGTACGAGAAAGCGATATGTACTACGATTAAACTATGGGATTACTAAGACGTGTGTTTACTTAGTATTGGTATATGAATTGTGTGTATGACATACCTACCATACTTGCTATCACGGGAGGTTTGCGTTCGCTTAGGGCCCTCTAATCCTTGTGTTGCCCGGATTTAGACTGGTTACCTTGATGAACATAGGTCATAGAAAGACTTATTGGGATATTAATAAGTCCGCTGATCGTAGGAGCGTAGGTATGTGCGTGACCTATGTGATGTGACTGTGTTCGCCTCCATTCTTTGTGATGTTGTTATCTGTGAACTATTCCTGAGAGATTCAGAATATGTAATCCTTATGTACGTGATGTACCGGGATGGATAGCAGAGTATGTGTGCACCGCAGCTTAGTTCTCGGGGTGCTTATATTGTATATTTATGATGTGAATAATATACACTTAATTAATGGGAACCTTCATGTTAATGTTGTGAATATAATTACGGTATTGTTTCGAGAAACATATCGGGTTAGCTGATAGTGAAATATATTGCATATTGAGCATCTGAGTTTACGTTAAATCCATATTTATTACGAGCGTTATAATGTTAATAGAGCCGAGTAATAAGGGTAGGACCTATGATAGTCTAGCTAGAGATGATGTCACTTAGCTAGTGGTTTGTGTCGTTATAGATGGGTGCTTACGTTAGGAGTGCACAGTTAGACGAGAAGTGAGGATATCATGTGAGTGCACGTCCTAACATGTACTTTGCATTTAATGTTTTAAATGTTTTTAAAGCACTTGCAGGTTTTTAAAATATAACTCCACATTCGGGCTCTGACCCGTTTGCTTTTCAAATCTATTTTCCTTTGTAAAACCATTTTAGGTGCCCAGCCACAAGGACACCATGCATAGGATACTCATTCAGGTGACGAGCTGTAGCTGTTTGTGGAAGCTACAGGGATTTGCTTGTAGACGCCTCTATCACTTGGATTCCAGATTCATTATCTATCAGTTGTAGGGCATGTTGCCCATTTCTATTAGAGTTACATTTCCATTTCAGTTTTCAGACTTTGGCATGTACTGTTTTAGATTTCGGTTTACTTATTTCAGTTGTGGGATTGTAGTGAGGAGTTTTCCTCCAGACTTTATTTACTTCATGTGATGGTTATTCTATTTATTTCAGTATGGTGAATGGTATTAGTTATTCTTCATTACACTTGTTGTATGTTAATCAGATTTAAATTAAAATTTGGCAACGTACTTTTTAAATACTAGGTGGTTAGTAATCATTAAAATGTTTTCGACAGTGATGCTATTAACTGGACCAACTTGGCATTTTGAATTAATTTAATAAAGGAGTAGCTACCCGGTATTTAATTAGTCGGGGTGTCACATCACCCAAAATAGAAATGACTAATATACCACCTCGGGTTGCCGGTTAGGCTTAAAAATGCCCCGTGAGCCAAACTAAACCCCCGACTAGTGATTTATGACTATCTCGACCGTTCCCTACACGTTGGAGAATTCAAAATAATCATACGGATGAAATAAAAATAAATTACTTTAAAATCCATTAAATTGGGTCCTATCACGTGCGTCCCAACTTAATTACCGAAACTGCCGTATTTTCAATTCACGATAATTTTAATAAATTCAATAATCACATATTACCATAATTACTTAGTAATATTCGACATTATTATCATAATCAAATACTAACTCTGGTCTCGCTAATTATTAAAATCTGAATTAATTTCCAATTAATTATCCTAAATTAATTTTAATTAATCCCATAATTAAAAGCAGTTTCATTTAATTAAACTCATAATTAAAAGCCATAAAAATATGGTGTACTATATATTTCCCCCCTAATAAGGGAATTTTGTCCCGAAATTCAGAAAGTAAGGCACAACTAGAAAAATTAGGTATCCTCCAGTACTCAAAACAAAATTCAAAGTAAGGCTCAATCACTATAGCCCCCGCTTCACAACAAGCTTGTTGAACACTCTCGACACTTTATCACTTATAGGGCCACACCTCAATAAATGCACCTCACGTTGTGCTCTTACTAAACAACATTAGAATAAGAATAGCCTATATATCATTGGCCGCATTATTTCAATATTATTAGGAGTTCGCACCTCACTTCGTATCACTCCCGTGTTTATCTAAACACAAAACTCCCATCCTGGGAGAAACCAAAGAACATCTGACTACTCTTGTACGTTCTTTAAATTTTTGTTCACGACGGTGTGACTTTTACAAAAGGAAAAAGACACTTAAGACGGTTGGTGGTTATCCCATTATAGTCATCGAACTCTAACTTTTGACTGATCCCAAAACTCTGATAATTCGCTCACCTCTTAGCATCCAGAGGAAGGATAGTAAGGTTTTTCTACAAAAAACATCTGTAAGAACATTCTCCACTATAAATAGGTACGGGTTCTTTCACATAACTTTACTATTAGGTAATATCATCTCCCTTTTACCATATGGTACTTCACTTACTAGTTATACCCGTTTTGGAAGTGAAATGATCGCAATGAGTACAAAATTACTTTCATACAGCTCCATCAGTAGTCCCTACTACTTCCTGATACCCCATATTGAAGGTGGGTTTCAAGGATCTCATCCTAGTTTAGAACAATACTGGGCAGGACCATGTACTGACACGTTCACTATCTAATAGTTTTAATCACCCAAGAATATAACAATTAATTTCCTTTCGGACAACCTATTCTGTACATTTGAAGGAACTCATTACTTATCATAGGTTGGCAACCCATCAAAGAAAGTTACCATTTGACTTTACCATCACTGGAATCGTCGGCTGGAAACAAAATTTATGGTTGTTCTTCTTACTCCAACTGTTTTCTATCTATGAGCGGTGTACGTGGAGACTACTTACAATATCCCGCTCAACACCGACTTTCACTTATAATTTCTCCCATTCTGTGGTACTTAATAATCATCTTATTCCCTCGACATATACCCAAAAGTTATGACCCGTGAACTTTTCGCCACGACGTGCACTTCTGCAATCTTTATACCTTATTGACATCATCATTATATTTACGCGTAAGTCACTCTCAACATTCGACTGGGTAGAACTCTGCTCCAGATTGTCCATAATAGTTAAATATTTGTCTTCTCAAGGGATACCCCCTTTTTAAATGGCTTCCCACTTCCTTTCATCCAAATTCAGACATGCTACTCGGATTAAACATGAACATATGGATTCTCGTCCTCTTCTCACGACGCTTAATCCACCCTACCACTTCCATTTAGTCATATTAGTCCCATAAGAATAAATTTCACCCATCTATTTCCATGCCTCTTTTTTCGACGATTCTGACATCTGCAACACAAGGTGTCCATACACCCTATAAATCGTCCATACTGGTTTAAATATCGTATACGCTTCATACATACACCTAATTATTTATTGCCCTTGTATTCGCAACGTGGCTATAACACTTGGACAATCTCAATCACGCCATAATTTGAAATTTTAAATCCTCGTTAAGATCATTTCACTCCTCAATTGGCCATAATAACACAAAACTTTCAATAATTCCTCACCCCATAACTGGATCTACTTGCCTTATATCGAAATAATTTCTAACTTTCAGTTATAACTACTTACCTCTATAATGACCGAGGTACCAAACTAATAGACGAATGGCCAAATATCTCCCTACTACCAACCTTATGCTAAGTTTTATGCATGGTATGTCTCGCAAAGAGAAATCCAAATAAGGAACCCACCAATACACTACTACATAGCATTATCGATCATCGAAATCCATTAGGCCCTCAGTCCATAACATGTACCCCTATATTCCCATATCTTGACACAAAAGTTACATATTCTTTTTCAATTACACTTAAACAAGGAACTTTCTCCAAAAGACACTGTCACATAACATCTGTGGTAATCACATTCCATAAAAATCATGCACATATAATCGGGGCTCTCGAAATCCTGTCCCCAGACATACAAATATGAGTATTAACTTCCACGTCTGTAAAGGGTGATATAGCAATGCGCTCTTACTATTACCAAGTCCTGAGCGTTAAACATAATAACAAGCTAAATCTTTCCGCTGAACAGTAAACATAATACATTCGAAATTATATCAGTAAAGTCCCTACCCATACTGGGATCGAATATCTTGAGACCATTATAAGCTTTCGAAGTCTCTAAACACACACACACACACACACACACACACACACACACACACACACACACATACACATATATATATATATATATATATATATATATATATATATATATATATATATATATATACCCGAGCCCGGCCCTCCCACAGGTGAGGTCTCGCCAAAACAGAGCATTATACCCTAAGGTAGTAACCCCAATAGACTTGCAATATCCGCACACTATCGGTCTAATCATTACTGTAAAACCACAATCAGGATAATATCATACTCTTATAACACATCACTGAAATGAGTAATCTCGATAAAGTATATACCACTATCGATACACCCATTTATCCTCTACAGATACACGAAAGATAACCACGCTATACCAGGAAAATATTCACTTAATAATAACGTTGTCGATATAAGCACTAAACTCGTCTCACATGCGAACCTAGCAATAATAAAAATGTAGTGACTCGCTCATGTCACATAAAATGTGCCTCATCCCCTGAAGGTAAAACTCATGCTTCTACCCTGCCAATTGACCTAGCTGCTTAAATGGTTCTTGGACGTAACACGCCTATCCGAACCAAACCAAAAATTACATTAACTATTACCCTTGCTAGGAACCATACGTATGTCCCTTTACTCACTTCAAGAAAATTTAACACATGGGGTTTTACTCTTCCCAAAACACCTCAACACATAATCCACCTATCTCCAGTCATACTGACCATGTTAGGGTTTTCCTTCTCTCGAACTTTAGTAGTCTCGACGCTGATGGCTACCTCTATTGTTCCCTTAGCTTTGATGTCCCTAAGGAACATGCTACTAGCTTCAATAGCCCTTACTGAATTCACCATTGCTCGGTAAAAAATCAGTTATCTGAATCATCTAAATTGGTCCCCTGATACGTCTCTCCCTTGTAGTGCTTCACCAAAACCGTTTCCCCCAGTCTTACTCTCTGACTAAATTCTCCGATTCTTGTAGCTCCCCGCACAAGGAAGTTTTAACATCCATATTGACAAAATGTGACATTGTACCATCTGCATTGACCGTCCAAGCATAATTCCCCAGAAGTCCTAGCAATTCTTCTTGTAAGTTAATTTTTTCCTTTAAATTCCTCTTCTCCATTGCACTTAATTTATCCGGTGCAAGGTTCGCTAATTGATTAAATTTATTTTCACAAAGTGTCCTATGTTCGACCCTCTTGTGTGAGTTCAGAACGTTCGCAACTTATCTTGAACATCTGATGAAGGAACTTGTGGTCAAACCATACCCATGCTTCTTCTCTTGACAGAAAATTTCACTTCTAAGTGTGGTGGTTAACTCTCACCATTGTAACTCTGCTCTTCCGAGATAAGAAAAATTTTACCCTAAATTTTTACTCCTAGTTACCCACACTCCGACATATGCCCAAGACTTTGGATATTTTACCTTTGTTGGCTAGCACACGCCATTTCCACATTCTAGAATTTCCACTGCTGGTTCTCTTCAATGTTTCATCTCACTCTCTCCAAACCCAACCTTGCTGGGTGAGTCTAATTTGACCCCACTGTCTACTTTAGTGGTACCTGGAAGTCATATGTTGTGCCTTAGTAGTCTTTACCATCCTGGCCTTCCGTGCCATAATAGGGGTGACCTCAACTATGGTCATCATTCTTGAATATACCCTATAATCTCAACTGAGCTTTGCCTCCTACTGTCCGCCCAACTGCCCTTGCCTAACATACTGCATTGTTCGGCACACGAACACACCCGAATGCACTTAAGATTCACTATCATATACAATATAGTAGGAGAACGAAATATCACCAAAGAAATCAACAATTCTAAACATAGGGCTCTATATCAAAGAAAGCTATGCTAGAAGCATAATAAGCCGCATAAATCCTAAAGGTCACTAGAACCTGATGCTTTGATACCACCTGTGACACCCCGACAAATTAAATATAGGGTAGCTACTCCTTTATTAAATTAATATAGAATCTCAGGTTGGTTCAATCTTAGCATCATTGTCAAAAATATTTAGTTAATTACTAGCCACCTAATATTTAAAATAGCGAGATGACAAATTTTATTAATTAAGTTAATAATTAACCAAGTAATTAAATCATCAACCATCAATCGCATAAACAATATCATATCAATAACCAACGAAATGAAATAAACTGAGTCTGGAGTAAACACTCCAATAATAATAATACCAGAGTAAATGAAATTCCAATACAATTTTGGATAGAAAGCTCCCGATCAAAAATGACCTATGGTCGTGCGCACGGTTTGTCCTAAAAATGTACTTAACTTTTGAATGATTCAAAAACCATCCCTTCGAATGACTCCAGTCAAAATCTCTTAAAAATAATTCTAAGGACCTTTTTTTTATAAATTATACTTGATCCGTATACCTAAAAAAAATACAACATTCAGAATTACATCTTTCAAAAATAATTTTTATGAAAGAACTCTCAATTTTGAAAAATATAAGTGTGTGCAATAGCCAAATGTTTAATTTAATTCATAAAATAATATTTTTCAAACTCAACAACGGATGGATTCAAACTTAAGCTGTCTTGATGTCTTCAAATCTAAATCTTCTAGTTAAAGGACAATGGCATTGCCACTAATCTATTGTATCAATATTTTGGTCTCGATATTGTGCATTACTCAATTTTTTTTGACATGGGATATAATCAAATAACATATGATACAAATTTTTTTATTTTCACTAATAACTACGCTACATGAGGTATATATAGGATTTTAGAATGTATCTATCAAAATAAATGTATTCGTCACAAGTAATGTGAAAATCTCAATGAAAATCTCTAAACTTCTATACACGGACCTCCTAGTAGATGAACTAACCAAATACATGACCCTATTAAATACCTCTACTAATAAATTATATATGTCTCTACATTAATATAGATAATAAAATAACAATAGCATGTTTAATGTTCAACACCCCCTTAAACTTAATTAAGTTACTCCATGTAAATTCCACAATTTGTAAAAAAGTTATACTTTGACGGGCTTAGTGAAAATTCTAAATATTTAACTTCAATTCCAACTCCTTAAAATGCACGACATTCAATGACAAATTTGTTTTGAAGTTCTTCGCATGTGTGAATCAAACTCGTTAAATAAATTTTCTTCCTCACTCGTACGTATTGTTTGTCTTATTTTGTCTTACACTTCTCATGTGTCCATTCTTTTGGTAAAAGAATAACTCTATATACACCCAAGTTGTGATATGCTAGTTATTCTTCGCAAAAAAATGTAAAGAATAATTTTCATATGTTTTCTTAAATCCAATATTGTTTTGATCTTGGGTGATAAAAATATTCTCATTCAAATTTTAACTTTTGTAATTTGAAGAAATATATCTTGTATCATTATTTCATCATAATCCTTATTAGTTGATCAACTAGCACAAAACCATGAATCTTGTTATCCAACTTATGTGGATAGAAGAACAATTTTAGAATAATTTGCAAAGGAAACCACTAAAAAATATCCTTATTTCACACATGACAAGTTGATCTCTTTATCTTGAAGTTCATAATCTAATTTAGTGGAGATGGCATTCACTTTCAATTTTTTAATAACTTCATGAAAAAATTTACCATCTCATTCTATCTCTAGGGAAGAATCAATTTTCTGTTCATCCACATCAACAAATCTAATTTTTTGCATAATGGAGATTTTCTTTGTAGACATTTTTATTTCCAAAATTTTTATATGCTTATGATTTATGCAAAGTTACCTCATCTTCATCTAAAAAATCTAAAAGAATTAAACCAAATATATCATTGTCTGAAACCTTTTGGTGTTTCATTTCATTTTCTTTTATAATTTAATTCTCCACTTCCTTTTTCTCCTTTATTAGTGCTTTGACTTTTGTCTATTCAAATTATTTAACTTCACTGACATAACTTTGTTTCTCCTCTACCATTGGAGTGTCTTAAAGATATTACTTTGTGAACTTTTTTTCTCATAATCTAGCAACCAGTACTCAATTGGTAAAATCTTACCCCCACAACTTGAGGTCATAGTCTCAATCTTCCTCCATAGAGCATTTAGAGATCTTGAATCTCCAACCCCCTTACTTTTTTATATATATTGCCTTTAAAAAAATATTGAATGCCATGTCCATTTCTTTTCCTGTACTCGTTTGGGCAAATCATCACTTGGCTCTTCATGAATCACACCCCATAAATCACAAGTCTTGGAACATGAACGAGAAAAATCCTCATTTTATTGTAATTTTGAAACAACAATTTCTCACATAAGAAAATAATTTTAATGGATCTCATGATATAATGAAACAAATATATTGTACACTCCTTCGTCCTAGCTCTCATACCACTTTGTTGAGAAAAAAAAGAGGTAAATATATAAATTTGGTAGAAAAGTGGGGAGGACAAATTTTCTCTTGAACACGCTCACTTTTATTTCACTTTTCCTGAAATTTACATCTTTTACTTCTTATCAAATAACTGTGACACCCCGCCCAAATAAATACCGGGTGATCAGTCCTATATCAAATTTAAAACAGGAATCTCAGGGGTTCATTCTTAGCATCACTGTCGAAAACTTTTTAAAACTTTACTAACCACCTAGTATTCAAAAAGACTGATGTCAAATTTTATCTTTTTATTAAACAATTAAATATGCATGATGAATAACAAATAAACCATACATCCAAACCATGAGTCTAAAAGTAAAAATGGGAAACATGACCTGAATGAATCTACAATTGAGATAAGAATCCTAATCTAGGAATAAAGAAATGATACGTCTAAATCAAATCCTGCAACCATCCACAATGTTGCAGCTGCGTAACCCTGGAATAGATAAGTCAACTATGGCATCCCTGTGGCTGGACACCTGTTAATATACATATACATAGACAAGAGAGAAGAAGTACAAGAAACGGGTCAGAACCTGATTTATAAAAATGTTTAGCAAGCATTTTATTGCAATAAATGAAATGCGTAGTATATAATGTTCATAATTGCTTTTACGGTCCCACTCTCTTGAGGACAATCTCACCTCTCTTCTATAGTGCACACCTATCGCATTCATTTATTCCGCCTAGCCATCTGACACACTTCTAACTAGGAAAACGACTTATCCTTCTAGTTACCCCTCGTAGTTGTATATCATATTTGATCTCAATAATTATCATTTTTAAATAAGTGTTATCACACTAAAGTCAAGTATTTACTATTTACGTTTATATAAGATTTCACTATCTTAATAGTCTGTAATTATCTCATTGTAGATATACCATAAGCATACATATATATCCCTCACTATTATATATATGTATTTACACAATCTTAATAGCCTACAATTATCACATTGTAATTATATCACAAGTATACATATATATCCACCACCATTATATATATATACTAACACAACACCCTAAGGATACACCTATAGTGCATTGCATACTCTGCTATCATGTCCCGGTACGTCTCGTACTCAAACAAGGACTATCGGTTCGGAAATGTCCAACGAACCATATAAACAAATCACACATATTGGCGGCAAACATAGTTCACATACCTATGGGTCACGCACATACCTACGCTCCCATAGTCAGCGGACTTATCAACTCACAAATAAGTCTTTCACAGTCCTATGTTCTGAGATACAAGTCAAATATCCCCCCGAAGGTCACTCAGGATAAGACCGTCTCTACACAACCCCCCGCGATAGCAAGCAGCTAGGTATGTCATACACATAATAAAACAATCAAATATGTATTCAAGCACCCTATTAAAATATTAGGTATTCACACAACCTTTCATTGTTTTACGTATTCACACAACCTATCATTGTTTTAGGTATTCCCGTAACCTATTATCATTTTTCTATTGGATTATGTATTCCCATATTTATATATATAATTCACACATTCATATATATATACATATATTCCAATTATTACTAGTTCGCTCGTATTAAATACGATCCAATACCAAAATAACTACATCCCACTATTTAATATAATTTATATAATTATATATCTCACCTCATATATACTTGATTAAGTTCATATTAGTCTCACAAAGTTCCCAACAATTTTTAGTTTCAATTCGGGAAAGTTTCATCACTAATTAAAACTCCAAGGGTATTTTAGACATTTCACAATATATGCCTCAGTAATGAAATTACTAGTACCGTGTACTACTCTCCATTTGCTATGCGTGGCCACAAACGGCACGTAAATCTGAATTCGTATGACAAAGTTATGCTCATTTAAAGTTGTGCTAAAAATCAAATAACTCGTTCCGTCTTCAAGGGTATTTTAGACCTTTCAATTTTTGTGTCTAATTAAAAACATTCCCAGGACAGCGTAATACTCTTCACTATCTATGTGTGGCCGTGAACGGCACACTAATCCGAGTCCGTATGCCAAAAGTTAGGGCATTATAAAGATTCACCTCAAAGAAGATTTAAAAAAAACCTTTCTTAAAAAGTTTTCCCACATTCTACCCAGATTAATAAATTGATGTTTTGAGGCATTTCGGAGCAGTTTTGGAGGAAGCGCGTGAGACAACAAAATGTAGAAAACGCGATTTTCTACAGGGCATTGCGGACAGAATCTCCATTAAAGCTCCAAAACCTTCGATTATATCCAGATCTTTTAACCCAAAAACCTCCCAAGATTCATCATAAATCCACCCAAACTTCATCATTAACAATTTCTTCCAACAATACCACTAATGGAGATTCAAAAACCAAGATCTAATCATGTTGTTCACTTCTCAAATTAAGTTATAATTTCACTATTAACCCAATTTCTCACAAAGTTAAAAATCTCCTATCAATGGTTATTCTTCATCTTCTTCACCATAAACCCACAAATTTCAATTCAAATTCCTACTTCCAAATTTTCAGAATTAATTGACATAATTACAACTATTTACATCATTAACTACAACTCAAATTAAAGCAAGAAAACACTTGCCTTGGGGGATTAAATCCGACGATCCCATGTCGAAATTCTTGGCCGGATTGCTCTTGTCATCCTTCTTTCCTTCTTCTTCTTTCTCCTTTCTCTCCTCTCTCAACCCTTTGTGTTTTGGAATGACTCATGGATGCCCAACACACTTAAACCTAGGTTAAAATTCCTCAATCCCGTAATTAAGCCTATTGGTCAATTAAAAATGACTTAAATGCCCCCGTATGGGCTCGATCATGTCTAAAAATGCCCCGAGACCCATTTACTACCCCGGGTACTCTTTTCCGACTATCTCGACCCTTCCGGACTCAACCGTGCACTCAGAATTGTCATCCGAGATACTTTATAAAATTTCCAATTTCAACCTCAAAATGCGACACATGTGAAAATTTTCAATAACCCGAATTAATTTGAATTTCTAAATCCCCAAATTTAAATATAAATTCTACATCTCCAAATTCAATAATTTCTCCAATTTAAATAAATTAAATTTAAATCACCAAATTAAATGAATTTCTCCAAATTAAATAAATCCAACTCACTAATTTAATTAATTTATATATCCTCTAAAATATGGGGTGTTACATACTTCTCCCCTTACAATGGAATTTCGTCCTCGAAATTCAGATAAGACTAGTACTCAAAGCTTCAGATATAATCTCGTACACCTTCATCCTTTCCCACACAATCTAAATCGTTATGATGTTCTCATTACACTTCTCCTAGCGATACCCCTTAGTCCAACAGTCCCTACACTACCGTTCAATCCTGTGGCCAATTTGCTTTAGTCATCTTATATTAAAATGTTCCATCATATAATGTATCATCTCACATTGGTGCCTACACAACACTTTGAAGCTTCCAACTTCTGACACTACTATGAGCCTAACCACTAACGGCTATAATACTTCCTTTACTGGGGAATACTCCAGCATCCCCCCGCGATAACTCCCTTATTCGTTTACTCTTTTGGCACATGTATTTCTACATCTATCGACCGCGGATAATATATAAAAATTTAACTATCTAGGGTGCCCATACACCCTATATGTTGCAGATAACTGCCCAATTCAACTTAACGTAATAAACTTGCTATAATTAAGCTTTTCATATTTGAGCTGATTATACGGTGAGTTATACTAAACTACCCTACCAATTGCAACTTAATTATCATTTAGGTTATCCCACCGATCTACTCGTGGTGAAAGTGTTCCACAAAGTGTTCTCACATCAACACTATACGGCTCTATCGGCCTTAAGTCGTAGTATAATTATCAACTCATAGTTATAACTATATATGTATAATAACCACGGTACCAAACCTATGTCCTATGGCCAAACAACTCCCCACTTCCAACGTTGTGCTAAGTTTCATGCGTGGGATGTCTCGCAAAGCGAAATCCAAACAAGGAGCCCTCCCGATACACTACTACCTAACATTGTTGGTCGTTGAGATCCGTTAGGCCCTCAGTCCATAGCACATACCCCCCAAATCCCCGTCTCTTAACATAAAAGTATATCCGTTCACTCCCATATTACACAAGACAATATATAATACGGTTCTTTTACTATCACCAGTTTCTTAGCGCGAATAAATCACGAGCTATATCTCTCCGCTCAATAATAAGTTAGTATACCTTGAATCACATCAGTAAATGTCCCTACTCATCGGGATTACATATACAATGCCAACATATTCTTATATGTCTATTATGAAACACAATATCAAATATATACACGTATATGCACACTATAATATATATATTCATCCAGTGGCCCTATATTTTTAATAGCTCTCAACTTAAGGTGTTTTCCCTACACGTTCAGTAACTAAAATTTTAAAACCGATGCATTAGCATCCAACTACGTCTCGTCACCGCAGACATAAATTAAAGTCCCTACATGTAACATCCTGCAACTAAGTTCAAAGAAATTTCTCAATGTACTATTCTCTAACATTTTCAATAAAATTCGTAGGTCCAAAGCACATAACTTAGATATCACGAATCCTATCTCTCAACACATTATTTAATTTGCCTATGCCCACGTCTCTCAAGGCATTACACAATACGGTGTTCTAGCTATCACTTAATTCTCAGCACGTAAACAATAATGATCTAAATCTTTAAGCTCAACGGTTGCCTGATATACCTTGAATTACACCGGTAAAAGTCCCCACTCACTAGGATTTAAACATAACGAGACAACTATACTCGTCGAAGTCTATGGTATAATACAATATATATATATATATATATATATATATATATATATATTGACTCGACCCTCCTTCGGGTGATGATTCATGAAGTAGAATGTCTTACCCTGGCACAGCGAGCACCATAGACTTCCCATACAATCTACTATTGCTCCAACCCTCGGTATACAGTCACTACGCAAGATAAAAATATGCTCCCTTTCATATCCCTCAAAAGGAAAAAAAAATCTATCACATAATATACGACACCCTCCTAGTGTCCTCACCTGCTCCCCTGCATATGGAACTAACGAGAGCCCTGTTACGCGACGACAAAGATATGTACACTATTTTAATATTCACGGCATCTCTACTAAACCCGTTTCACATGTGAATTTAGTATTAACAAACTACTGTCACATAGAACATATCTCAATCACCTCGAGTGGCGGTTCAAATGGTTCTGGGAGATAACGCCCTCGTCCTAACCGAACCAAAACTTCTTATAACTGTTGCCCCTACTGGGCATCCCATTTCTATCCCCGATTCGCGATAAACACGGTATACACATGTGTTCTTACTCTTTACACATAGAACACATCTCCATGTTATCTTCCTTGCCTGATCATCGGGTCCCTGATTGCTACCCCCGTTGTCCATTTGGCTTCGCTGGCCCTCTTGGACTTGTTGTTGTCCTCAATGGCCCTGACTGAATCCACCATTACTTGGTAGAAATTCAATTTAATCGAAACATTTAACTGGGTCCCTACTGGGTATACCATCATGTGGTGCTTCACTAACACCGTTAAATTCAGTCTTTCTTTTCAGCTCAATTTTCAATTCTCAAGATTCACTTCCCATGGAAGCGTTAATATAAACTTGTAACGCACAACCTTGATGATGTCGACACTAGTCATCTTATTCGGATTTTACACTCACGCTTTTGTATTCAACTCATGAGCCCATTAATAACTTATGTACCCTTCATATACTTCGTATCCCCTTCGTCGGGTACGAAGTTCACTAACCAAGTTAACTTCTCTCTCGCGATCAGTTTCTATCTTGCTCACTTATGATAAGTTTCGAAACTTCATTCGCACGCCTGTCCGAACAACAGATCAAAAATCTAACGATTAAATTGTACTTAAATTTTTCATTTAATCCCATATTCTTCTTATATATAGTGACTGGCTCTTGTCACTTTACGTTGCTCCTATGAGCTTAAAATTTTATTGTCCAAAATTTACTACTGAGTATCGTTGTACTCTACCATACATAGTTGCCGTTGGATTTCTCCTTCCATTGGTTTATCACACTTCCTCTTTTTTCTGGATTCTTATCGATGGCTCCTCGAAAGAGTCCTTTCGACTTTCCCCACCCCTTGCCGACTACGCTGGGTGAGTGTAAGATTTTCACCATTGTCATCCTTGATTGTGCTACGGGAAACTACTGTCCCCGAGATTTTCCTATCATCACTTTTCTAAACAACAATTGTGGTGGCTTCTATCGCCATTACTATTTTCAGATTACTCTATTGCTTCTGCCGCCTTCCTCCTGCATTCCTTCTAACGGTCCCCGTTGATTGTCCTATAATGTTCGGTGTCCGAAACCTAACCGCACTGGTATATAAATCACATCAACTATACTTGATAGCAGGAGAACGAAATCACATACGTAGATGAATTCGACAATCCTATCATAAGGCTCTACATCAAAGAACGCTAAACTGAAACGTGAAAAGCCATACAGATCCTAAGGACACTAGAACCTGATGCTCTGATACCACCTGTGACACCCCGCCCAAATAAATACCGGGTGATCAGTCCTATATCAAATTTAAAACAGGAATCTCAGGGGTTCATTCTTAGCATCACTGTCGAAAACTTTTTAAAACTTTACTAACCACCTAGTATTCAAAAAGACTGATGTCAAATTTTATCTTTTTATTAAACAATTAAATATGCATGATGAATAACAAATAAACCATACATCCAAACCATGAGTCTAAAAGTAAAAAGGGGAAACATGACCTGAATGAATCTACAACTGAGATAAGAATCCTAATATATGAATAAAGAAATGATACGTCTAAATCAAATCCTGCAACCATCCACAATGTTGCAGCTGCGTAACCCTGGAATAGATAAGTCAACTATGGCATCCCTGTGGCTGGACACCTGTTAATATACATATACATAGACAAGAGAGAAGAAGTACAAGAAACGGGTCAGAACCCGATTTATAAAAATGTTTAGCAAGCATTTTATTGCAATAAATGAAATGCGTAGTATATAATGTTCATAATTGTTTTTACGGTCCCACTCTCTTGAGGACAATCTCACCTCTCTTCTATAGTGCACACCTATCGCATTCATTTATTCCGCCTAGCCATCTGACACACTTCTAACTAGGAAAAAGGCTTATCCTTCTAGTTACCCCTCGTAGTAGTATATCATATTTGATCTCAACAATTATCATTTTTAAATAAGTGTTATCACACTAAAGTCAAGTATTTACTATTTACGTTTATATAAGATTTCACTATCTTATTAGTCTGTAATTATCTCATTGTAGATATACCATAAGCATACATATATATCCCTCACTATTATATATATGTATTAACACAATCTTAATGGCCTATAATTATCACATTGTAATTATATCACAAGTATACATATATATCCACCACCATTATATATATATATACTAACACAGCACCCTAAGGATACACCTATAGTGCATTGCATACACTGCTATCATGTCCCTGTACGTCTCGTACTCAAACAAGGACTATCGGTTCGAAAATGTCCCACGAACCATATAAACAAATCACACATATTGGCGACGAACATAGTTCACATACCTATGGGTCACACACATACCTTCGCTCCCATAGTCAGCGGACTTATCAACTCACAAATAAGTCTTTCACAGTCCTATGTTCTGAGATACAAGTCAAATATCCCCCCGAAGGTCACTCAGGATAAGACCGTCTCTACACAACCCCCCGCGATAGCAAGCAGCTAGGTATGTCATACACATAATAAAACAATCAAATATGTATTCAAGCACCCTATTAAAATATTAGGTATTCACACAACCTTTCATTGTTTTACGTATTCACACAACCTATCATTGTTTTAGGTATTTCCGTAACCTATTATCATTTTTCTATTGGATTATGTATTCCCATATTTATATATATAATTCACACATTCATATATATATACATATATTCCAATTATTACTAGTTCGCTCGTATTAAATACTATCCAATACTAAAATAACTACATCCCACTATTTAATATAATTTACATAATTATATATCTCACCTCATATATACTTGATTAAGTTCATATTAGTCTCACAAAGTTCCCAACAATTTTTAGTTTCAATTCGGGAAAGTTTCATCACTAATTAAAACTCCAAGGGTATTTTAGACATTTCACAATATATGCCTCAGTAATGAAATTCCTAGTACCGTGTACTACTCTCCATTTGCTATGCGTGGCCACAAACGGCACGTAAATCCGAATTCGTATGACAAAGTTATGCTCATTTAAAGTTGTGCTAAAAATCAAATAACTCGTTCCGTCTTCAAGGGTATTTTAGACCTTTCAATTTTTGTGTCTAATTAAAAACATTCCCAGGACAGCGTAATACTCTTCGCTATCTATGTGTGGCCGTGAACGGCACACTAATCCGAGTCCGTATGCCAAAAGT
Source organism: Sambucus nigra (assembly GCA_949130495.1). NCBI lineage: Eukaryota > Viridiplantae > Streptophyta > Magnoliopsida > Dipsacales > Adoxaceae > Sambucus > Sambucus nigra. Next base: position 312,859,688 of record OX422215.1, on the reverse strand, counting down.
TAGGGCATTATAAAGATTCACCTCAAAGAAAATTTAAAAAAAAACCTTTCTCAAAAAGTTTTCCCACATTATTAATAAATTGATGTTTTGAGGCATTTCGGAGCAGTTTTGGAGGAAGCGCGTGAGACAACAAAATGTAGAAAACGTGATTTTCTACAGGACCACGTGGACAGAATCTCCATTAAAGCTTCAAAACCTTTGATTATACCCAGATCTTTTAACCCAAAAACCTCCCAAGATTCATCATAAATCCACCCAAACTTCATCATTAACAATTTCTTCCAACAACACCACTAATGGAGATTCAAAAACCAAGATCTAATCATGTTGTTCACTTCTCAAATTAAGTTATAATTTCACTATTAACCCAATTTCTCACAAAGTTAAAAATCCCCTATCAATGGTTATTCTTCATCTTCTTCACCATAAACCCACAAATTTCAATTCAAATTCCGACTTCCAAATTTTCAGAATTAATTGACATAATTACAACTATTTACATCATTAACTACAACTCAAATTAAAGCAAGAAAACACTTGCCTTGGGGGATTAAATCCGATGATCCCATGTCTAAATTCTTGCCCGGATTGCTCTTGTCATCCTTCTTTCCTTCTTCTTCTTTCTCCTTTCTCTCCTCTCTCAACCCTTTGTGTTTTGGAATGACTCATGGATGCCCAACACACTTAAACCTAGGTTAAAATTCCTCAATCCCGTAATTAAGCCTATTGGCCAATTAAAAATGACTTAAATGCCCCCGTATGGGCTCGATCATGTCTAAAAATGCCCCGAGACCCATTTACTACCCCCGGGTACTCTTTTCCGACTATCTCGACCCTTCCGGACTCAACCGTGCACTTAGAATTGTCATCTGAGATACTTTATAAAATTTTCCAATTTCAACCTCAAAATGCGACACATGTGAAAATTTTCAATAACCCGAATTAATTTGAATTTCTAAATCCCCAAATTTAAATAATAAATTCTACATCTCCAAATTCAATAATTTCTCCAATTTAAATAAATTAAATTTAAATCACCAAATTAAATGAATTTCTCCAAATTAAATATATCCAACTCACTAATTTAATTAATTTATATATCCTCTAAAATATGGGGTGTTACAATAACTAAGTTACACAAGGTATGTATAAGATCTGTAGAATGTATCTACCTAAATATATATATTCATTACATTTAATGTGAACATCACCTCGTGACAACCTTTAAACTTCTCTACATGAACCTTCGAATAATGGGTCAACTAAATACATGAACCAACAAATAATATGACCCTACTAAGTAGATGTATTAATAAAATATAGATGTCTCGACATTAGTCTAGATTATAAAATAATAAATTCAAGTTTAATTTCCAACAAGGTCGGTGGAAATTTCTCCCCCTCTTAAAAAATCAACAATAACCTTGTGACATTTATTGCTTTATGCTCCTTTACCTCTCTTATCGCATATATAATTTTTTAGCCGATATTCCACACATTAGAAATGCTTTCCACAACTTATCTTTTCTCTCCAAGTCCACAAATTCCTTGTTAGGAATCTCTTCTGGCATGTTGTGTGTTTACTTGAGACCTTCTTATTTAGTGATATTTTGTATAGTTTGGTTTGTGGTGAAATACTTTTAATTGTGGTGAAAAATAATATAATATAATATTTTTCACACATTTAAGATTAATTTTTGTTGGTTTAAAATTATGAATAAGTGTACACCTTATATATAAAGAACTATAAACAAAAATGGTAAAAAAAATTGACTCTTGATAAGTGAAAATATATTTTACCATTTTACTTTTCATCGTGGTGAAAAATATTTTTTTCCCGAACTAAATGGACCTTTATATATTCCAGGATGACACTTTAAGAATTTGTGCCAAATGTAGTCCTCATCATAGTAAAACCACAACACTTAGGAAAATTGCATTTGCTATAAACTCATGGGTATGCAGGTTTGAGATGGGCTAGTTGTTCACACATTTGACTTGTTATTTGAGAATAGAAAATAATGATATGTTATTTGAGAATAAAAATTTCTTACGTCCATCGAGTTTCCACCATTTACTTGATCAGTCATTGAAATAACACTGGAAATACATACTTATTCAATTGCATGAGTTTTATGTATAGACAAATAATGATTTAAATTCTCTTAAATGATATAGAGATAAAACTTCCAATGGTTTTTTGATGTTTGACAGCCTCTAATTTTTTAATATTGACTTTGACCTTCAACATTTGTCTTTTGGGGGGTTTGACGTCCAAAATGAATTTTAGCGCCAAAAAAAGTGTTGCAAAAAAATATTTGGTAAAACTTTTTGTGACGCTTTTTGCATAACTAAAAGACATTTTTGGTGCCAAATCCCAAGAAACGAAAATTATGGAGATTAAACTCAATTAAAAAGAATTAATGGGGATCAAACCCCAAATAACCCAACCTCTTAATAACCCCCCACCCCCCCCCCCCCCCCCCCGGAGGTAAAATGGTCTTTTAAACGCCTACAAAGTCCAGAAGTCTCAAATAAAGAAGGAATCAATAATATTCAGACAACTAAGTATACATACGAAGAACTAGTTCACCTTAACTCTATAATACAAAGCAGTAGAACCAAAACTAAAATGGGCCTAATATTACAATAAAAATTAATTGTATTCCATGTAAATCCCCAACTAGTTGAGATATTAGCTATGTAAACTGAACATGAGATGTTTATCGTTGGACCTTCAAACATTTGATAACCACTTTCTTTTCATTCAGTGTTGATTTCCACGCAAGGCCTTGTCAAGAAAGCGGCCCTTGATTATTATACCTCAGTTTCATTGCCTCTTCGACCTTAAAATCATATATACGGTTCTAAGAGTATCATGTATCTTTATACTATGTGCAAGGATAATTTTAGAAAATTAAAACCACAGCTTTACATGCTTGAGTATGTGGGACTATACAAACCAACCTATCACTGCCACCACCATGTGCACCAACCAATCTATAATATATATATATATATATATACACACACACACACACACAAATATACACACACACACACACATGCACACACACACACACACATATATATATATATATACACACACACACACACACACACACACACACACATATGTGTGTGTGTGTGTGTGTGCATGTGAGTTTCTTTTTTTTTTAAATTTATTTTAAATCAAGTTTACCAAACACTTACTAATGTTTAAAATTTCGACTTTTTTGACTAAACTACCACTTTATAATATCGTATTTGACGTAAACCCTAGTTTCTCAATCTCTTACACATAGCCCCCAAAAGACTAATAGAGTTAGAAATCTGTTAAAAATGGTAATGTACTAATTATACTTAACCCCCAACTTTATTTTTTGACCCAAATACCCACATCTCTTATAACACCAAACACCCTCTCTCTCTCTCTCTCTCTCTCTCTCTCTCTCTCTCTCTCTCTCTCTCTCTCTCCTCCATACTTATCTCCACCACACACTCTCTCTCTCTACATACCATCTTTACTCTCTCTCTCTCTCTCTCCTTTGTACCCATCTCCACCATACTCTCTCCTCTCTCCAATCCAAGCCATTTAGAGGATGTTGACGTTTTTGTTACATTTTGGTTGCTATCTCGAGGTTGATTTTGTACTCTCAAAATATTGTGTAGACCCTTAAGACCCAAATAAGAGAAAAAATAGTGACACTTGCCACAATTCAATCCATGATTGACCACTCCCCCCAAATAATCTTTGAATTATAGTTTTCACTCACCATAAAAGGCCTCACAATAGCCCCACTTGTTGTCGAGTTTCATTGGAGAGCATATAAATTTCTCACGTTGGTGACCTTAAACACCACAAGAATAACTGTCTTAACCCCCAAATCTCCACTAGATGTTACAACCATGTAATCCATGTTGTCTAGTATGCACATTGATAAAAGTCTCATCTCAAGATCTAGAACATTCCACACACCACATAAATTTCTCACCGGCCCATTATACATCTTGAATTTTATTGATCCAATTCCCAAAATTTTTAAGGCTCCTCCATCAGCTAACAAAATAGAACTAACTTTCACATCTTTATATGAGAAAAATACCGATTGGGACATATATGAAATCAACAACCTTAATTAAGAATTCAAATGTCATTAAATCTCTTACCAAAATTTTTAGTTGTCATGATAATAAAAATGCTGACATCCTCTGAATCACTTGAATTGGTGTCCACTGAAGTTGATGCATCCGGAACCTTCTATTGACTTTATCATTCCTTCCCTTAAGTTTAATATTTAATAAAACTAAAAAGTTGTCTTATTCCTGCAACTTCACGTCAATGTTTAATAGTTACGAAAGAAGCCTACTAAAATCATTGAGGTGATTTTTCAATGAGGTAACCGCACTCACATAAAAGCTATATAACTCCGGTTTAGATTAATTTGATTACTCAGATACTGCTATAAACAATCTTTCCCATGATTTTTCTAAATTACCTCAGCGGAAGTCTGAGTCAAATCATGGTTGATTTCCTTAGACAAACACTGAATCATGACACAAACCTCCCTATCATTCTTTCTTACTTGTCATACTTTATTGCATCAGGATTTTCCTCTAGTTCTTGGATAAGACCCTTTTTTGACAAGGATGTACATCACCTCCACATTCTATAGCCCAAAAATGTTCTTTCCATTCAACATCACACTCTATCTTGGATTTCATAAGAAAATACCCTAATTTGCAACCTACACTCTCATACAAATTTATAGCGCGGACGTATTATCGACTAGGTCTTGGTGACTAACAAACTAGTCACATCAAATATATCAATCCATATAAAAATATAAAAAAGATGAAAGAATATCGACAACAATGGTGATACATGTTATGAAAGAAGAATAACATTACAAGCTTGGATGTTCCTTCATCACATAAAAAGTAATCTCTTTTCCTCATGCAAAATAACCCTCACACAATATTAGAAGACTCACAAATATTAATATCACCCCAAAAAGGCTCATAAATTCTATCCAAATCCTCAATAAATAATACCCAAAATTGGTCCCTAAAATAATTAATTTCTTTTACACAAAAGTGGTGAACCCCTAGATTTTTCATATACTAACAAGTTCTATATCATGGATCACAAAAGGAGAAAACTCTAAATGTCTCTATTTCTTTAAAAATCCATCGGTGTTGGCCTCCTTTTATAAATAGCAAATACAAACAATCAATAAGGAGAAGAAGTATCATGCACATAGATGAGCAATATGCTAAATTGGATATGAACTCGACCTTGACATAAACCTTATCATATTTGGTCTTTACCCACATCTTTATTATCCAACACCATAGTTTGAGTAGAGAAATCAAACTCTTTGGAGTGATAAATTTTTAACTAAGTCAATTTGTTTGTAATTGTCTTAATTCCACACAAAATATATTAAGTCATAAGTTGTTATCCCTTCAAGCCCTTGACCTATTTGGATGAACACGCAGTGGCAAAGATTGAAAGATTATAATGTTCTCTTGTCTTTCGTTCTCGTTCTGTCTTCAAATTCCAAGGATCTCGAGTATGAATGCGTATTTATTTTGATCATTGGACATATTATTATTGGGTGTTACAATTTTATAAAAAAAATTAAAATATTTATTAAAGAATTTTTTTAAAACTTTGCCGTGTCTTAAAAACGACTTGAAATGCCATTAGAACGAGTTTACATTTGTCGTCGGAATGATATTTGTTCATTCGAACGACATCTGGAACGTCACTTTTTGGGTACGCTCTAGAATGTCGTTCGATGTTTCATTGGAAGCTATTCGAACAAGAATCGATACTTCGTCTAAACAAAAAGTCAGTTCGTGAAAACGAGTGAGCATGTCTTTATTTTTAAAACAAATCTAATCCAAATCTCTGATGCCTATCTTTTTGCAATAAACTTCCTTATAAATAGAGATGCGGGATTAGACTATTAGGAGAGCCTTTTTTAGAGTTTTCTTTGTGTTTAAACTCTGTGATAACTATCATTTTCACCCAATAAGTTTAGGATCCAAGATTTATCTTATATAATCTTTTAAGATCCTATTTTGGGCACCAAGTTTATTCACTATATCATTATGAGAACGGTTTCATTGTGGTGGACTCCAGATTTACTGTGTTAGGGTGAAAAAGCGATGGATTCCATATTCCAATCCGAAGACGGTTGCTAAGATTGGGTCGGTAGATACCAAAATGTATGTGGACTCATGCCTTGTGGCATCTTGCATATGTTGACTACTGTGCTATCATTGTAGAGGAATGGTTGAAGATTGAAGATGCGTCAAGGCTTGTGGGGATCGAGTCGTTAAGTAAGTCTTTTGTAAACTTGTGTAATTCTATATCATAGTGAATAGTGAGGTTGGACTGTCTGAGGTTTTTCCATTGTGGGTTTTTCTCGTACATCGGCGTGTTGCATGATTGGTTTATTTTATCTTCTATCACTTAGATCGGTGCTTTAGGTTGAAAATATAAAGTTGGATAATTGGATTATTGCTGCAACTCGATTTAAAATTGGTACAAAGTTTTATTAGGATTATCCATTTATTGTTTTCATCATTTGACTTGATAAATATAAAGATATAATTTTTGTTTGTAACCATCCTTGTCGTGCGTTTTTGCACTTACCAGTGGTATTAGAGCCAGGGCACTAAATTATCATGTAGATTCTTATTTAGTGTTGTTTAGGGTGGTGAGTTTATTCTTTTCTCTCGTGTTTGTTTGTTTATTTATTTTTCTCTCGATGGATTGCCATAGTGATGATAACTTGGATATACGAGATGAGTTTAATGATCTTCATAACCGTGAAGAAAATTTATCTCACTTGACTTTTAAGTTTCCGAAAAGAATTAAAAGTCTTAAAAAATAAATTTTTCATTTTAGCATGAGATTCCTTCGTTCGAACAAAATCTGGGACGTCACCTTTTGGGTACGCTCTAGAATGTCAGTCGAAGTTTCATTGGAAGTTATTCAAATGGGAATGGGTACTTCATCCGAATTAGAAGTCAATTTTTTCGAACGACTACACGTGTTTTATTTTTTTAAAAAAATTTGATCCAAATCTCAAATGCTCATCTTGTTTGCAACAAACTTCCTTATAAATAGAGATGCGGGATTAGACTTCTATGATACCCTTTTATAGAGTTCCTTTTGTGTTTAAACACTCCAAAAACTTTAATTTTCATCCAATTAGTTTAGAATCAAAGATCCATCATACATATGGTTTTAAGTCCTATTTTGTGCACCAAGTTTATTTCCATATCTTTGTGATAACTGTTTTACTGCAGTGGACTTCGTATTTATTGTGCTGCAGTGAAGAAGATGTGGATTCAGTCTTCCAATTTGTAGACAGTTGTTGAGCCTAGATCGATGGATACCTAGACGTTCGTGGACTCGTACATTGTGGCAACTTGCGTATGTGTCTCTTGTGTTGTCACCATGGAGGAGCGATTGAAGATTAAAGACGTGTGAATGATTATGGGGATTGAGCTGTTATATAAGTTATCTAGTCAACTTGTGTAATTTCGTATCATAGTGAAATGTGTGGCTGGATCATCCGAGGTTTTTTCGATTGTGGAATTTCAACGTACATTGGTGTGTTGTGCGATTGGTTTATTTTATCTGCTATCACCTAGATGCATGATTTAGGTTAAAAATAAAAAAAATTGGATAAATTTATTTATTGCTACAACTCAATTTAAAATTGGTGCAAAGTTTTATTAGGATTATCTGTTTACTGTTTTAATTTAAGAATTGATAAATATAAAAATAGAATTTTTGTTTGTGACCACCCTCGTCGGGCATTTTCGCGTTAATACTTGTAATTACACTATCTCACATGGGCCCGTGTATGAGAGCGAGAATCGAGCCAATAGTTACAATCTGAACCTCGTCCCAACTTACAATCTCCAAAGATTTCAGTGTAATATTAGACAAATATGTTTTGGGTATGTATCATTGATTAAGTAAAATTGATAATACACTCAACTTATGAAAAATGGTATTACATAAAATGACGTGTTTATAATTGATCAATCATAAAATATTATATCCTAAGAAAACTATATTATATATTGCTACGTGAGAACTATTAAATATTAGGTGATTCATTTAAAACTAATTATTAATGAGTGTAGATGCCCTATTACTGTGGTGTAAGGCTTTTGTTTCCTGGCATGGGACTTTATATACTTTATACACCCTCTCATGTGTGATGTGACTTGAGTCTAACATATGGATTGATTTATGGTGGCTGGGTAATGATAGACAACTTAGCCATCAAATATCCAACCTAAAACTAATTTGAAATGGGTTGAGATACCCTAGGACCTTATATAATGTGGTATGGATTTAATTTTGCGATGTGGTACTTTATATACTTAATCACGCTTGAGGTGGCCCAAACTTAACATGAAGAGTAATTTTCTTAGGTGACTTAAAAGTGTTTTGGTCATTACACCATGCGTATTCTAATAACATGTTATGTTTAGACATCTCACTCAAAATTAAGTGATATGGTCTTATATATTATTTATTGGGAGTAAAGATATTCAATGACTTAAATGTCTTTGGGTAACTAAATTATGTAAAAAATTCTCCGTACAATGGTACGTATAGAGATATAGCCATATGTAGTATTCTATAGTACCATGCTATGCGTAGCAATCTTATTAAAAACTAAGTGAGAGTGAATGAAGATGACTCAAGATCTTATATATTGTTTTACAATTTCAAGATGTGAACTTATATATTCTTAACGTGATTCCTCACGTGTGTTGAGACTTGAATCTAACCTGAGAATGACTTGTTAAATAAGAAACCACGTAAATTCAAATCAATTGACAATATATGGAGGGCCTCGATACCTTTCAAGATGTTATTTTCTTGATATGGATTTATATAATTATAACATAATTTAAACTCTATGTAATCAAAAGTTAAGAAATAAGTTTGCTGAGAGTAAAATTTTAAGGAGTTTATTAATCTTATAATTTTAATATCCCCATCAGTGTTGGTGTCTTTTAAGTTCTCATGTTGCTACAATATTTTTTTCTTGTAATGGCTCGTTTGTTCACATGTTTTATGTTTCTTACATTTAAAACACTAAATCTCGTCTAAAAATATTTAAATTGGTAGGTCCATACAAAATTTTTGTTCGTGATGAACATATGAAATCACTATTACACCAAAAAGATATTTCATTAGTACATTCTAGAATCCATATTATTATTTGTTCAAATAATTATCGCCTAAAATAATTATATTCAACAATTCAACAACTCTTACATGCTCAAATAAGTTTACTATCTATCCAAAAAAATCCTTGTTCACACACCTTATATAAAAGATACTAACATTTCTTAAACTACTTATATATGCACTGAAAATACTACTTTGTTAACAATTCATAAAAAACTGTAATTTTACTGTGGTGGAATCTAATGTAACAAAATGTGGTAGGACCCATGGGGCTTTGTAAATTTAGGACCTATTATAATATGTATTTTGGAAATAGGACAACAAATATTTTATATATATTTTTAGTCCCTATTTTTAATAAAGCCGCTAGCGCGGACCCATATTCATAAAACATCAACCAATCACAGCATGCCACGTATCCCTTTAATTTGAAAATATGGACTAAAAATGAAAACGAAATATTTGTTATCACATATCCATAATTAATATTATTTTAAATCCTAAAAGTATATAATCTAAAAACACATTATACCAACTGGAGCGCACAATTTTAATCTAGGACCACTGAGTATTTTCTTTTACGATACCCTTAAATATATAAGATCCTGTATAATTACTATTAAGATTTTTGTAACTTTATCTTCCGACTATTAAGATTTCTGTAACTTTATCTTCCGACCATGTATCCTGTGCCCGTTATCTCTTGCTCTCTTTTAGGCCATCTCCAATGGGAGAGGCACAAACAATGGGTATATAGATTTTTTGGCATACATTGTTGAAGTTGGAGCCACAGTGGGACTGTCTAAATTTGCATTGAGCGGGAGACATTTATCCGCCCAGGGGTAGGGCCCACCCTGGGCAGTAGACATTTAACCGCCCACCCGTTTGGCATTTATTTTTTTATTTATTTTTAATTGAGGAAGGGGTTTGGGCGTATGAAAGTTAACCGCCTAAAGGCTGGACGGCTAGGGCATTTATTTATTTATTTATTTTTAATTGGGGAAGGGGTTTGGGCGTATGAAAGTTAACCGCCCACACGCTGGGTGGCTAAGGCTTACCCGCCCAGTTGTGGCCCCCACCATATACACATTGTGCACCGGCCATCTAAATTTGTATTGCCTCTAGCTTTTCTCTCTCTCAATTGTGCACAATCTGTCACCCACTGTGAAAGGAGACAGTCTAAATGCACACATTTAGACTGCCCATTGGAGATGGCCTTATGCCCACTTGGTTGAAGAGATACACATATTCCCTTATTTTCCCCCACGCTTGAATTTCTTGACCCATTATCCTACACAACCATGTTCCCTCCCATGCTAGATTTCTACCCTTTATTCTACACATATTAGACCTTCATCCACTCACTTTTTTAAGCATGTGTTGTGTTTTGAGGCTTGAGTTATCTTCCCCACTTGTTCAAAATGAACTTCATTATGCATTTTTAATAATTATGAGCTTCCTACAAATTATTTTATCACGCCATAGTATTAAATATGCCCAGCATATAGCAACATGAAGATAATATTTCAAGGAGCATGGAAGTCTTTTGAGATACGCAAGGAGCGGAAGGCAACGTTATACTACTTTAGATTGAAATAGCTGGGTAGAGGCTATATAAGCTCGGGGTTTTTGGCTGTATGGGAGCTATTATGGTTGATTAGATATATGTTTGAAGTGTCCGAGCTCAAAGGAAGATTTTACAACATGAGGAAGAGTGCTAACAGAAATCATTTCATGTACTCACTATGTACAAAGAGAAGTATTCTTCGTCATTATTGTAAAAGATGGAAGGAGAAGAAGACATTTGTGCATAGTGCGTGTATGGAGCCATGTTCCTCTTACAAGATGTACCTCTCGCATAGTGACGAGTCCTAATATTACTTAGAGGTAGAACCAACCTCATGCATTACTAGACTGGAATATTACCAGAAAGTCCGCATCAGAAGGGTGGGTGATAAGTACGAGGAAATAACATCTTCTGAAGATCTGTCTAATTGGATCATAATAAGGTGGAAATGGATAGGTGGTGTGGAGATTAAGGGTGCATTTGACAATCCAATTTCAAATCATAGAAATGGAATTGAAAGGGTAATTTTAATAACATGGAATTGAAATTAGACTTCTAATTTCAATTCCAAGGCATGGAATTAGGTTGCCAAACGGCCCTAAGTGCCTTCCAATTAATCTGTTCTTGATGGATTTTACATCCGAATAAGAGGCTGTGAGAATATTGAAGCTCTAAAAATGGGAGTAAAATTGGGTGGCCATGTTCTCAAATAGATGGCATCCGCTTGAGTACATAAACAATAAGACATCAAGGTAGAAGATGCTATGGATTTATGTGGAAGGAATCCCATTACACTTATGGAGTGACGAAATACTTCGGGTCGTAGGAGAGCATTGTGATGGATTTCTGGCAGCTGACTTCGAAGCTAGGAGGGATAAAGAGCTTTGGTGGGATCGTCTACTCATTAGAGAAGAGTATAGGTTACCGTAAATAATAACAATCAAAGTGGGATAATGGGTATTCTATGTACCAATTTCAAATTAGAAAACAATGGACGGATTTCATGAACATAAATTGAAGAAGTTAACAACTGGGAAAAGGCTGTCAGAAGAAAATAAGATAAGGTGGGTGACGGAGGCGGTGGATTCAGCCGTAACGGTAACGCAGAGGCAGGGGCGTAGCCATGTAGTGGGCTAGGGCGGGCTCAAGCCCGGGTCATTTTAAAAAAAAAAATTAGTGTAAATTTTAAGGTCCAATACATCACAGCCCACCCAATAAATAAAAAGTTAGTCCGCCCAAACAATCAAACCTCAATGATCCACTTCAAAAAAAAAACTATATGAATCATTATTTTGGGCATTATTTTGCGCCTATATTTTTTAATTAACATTATTTTTCATTATTTTTAAGTAAATACTCAAAAATAACCTCAAAAAAATTCGACTCAGGGGCTCCCGCCCCCGAACCCCTGAAAATTAGTGTTAAGTCAGCCCACCCGAATATAAATTCCTGGTTACACCCCTGCGCAGAGGCAACAGAAAGCTAACAGATCAGAACTATTCTGGGCAGTCACGATGCATGCGAGGTACTCTCACTTGTTATGGGTAGACCCAATACGGTATGGCAGTAGTGAAGAGTTGGGTTCTCCCAGTTGTTATGGGTAGACCCAATATTCAGGTGAGTTGGGTACTCTCAGTTCCTCTAGGAAGATCGAACGAACAAGAAGGGAAAAAGGTGGTGAAATGGAGAATTTTACGCAGAACAATAGGAGTGGACGACGGTGGGCGCAACACTGGGACAAGGTGGAAGATGAGGGAAGCTATAGCCTATAGGGGAAGAGGAGGTAGGGGACTATACAGATCGGGGAGAACTCTTTCCCAGCGACAAACAATATGGAAAAGGCAGCCAATAGGTCGGTAATTGAGAATAAATGGAATGTATCTAGCATGGGAGGGAAATGACTGTGTTGGATAATGCGTTAATAAATTCAAGAATGGGAGAAAATAAGGGAATATGTGTATGCCTTCAACCAAGTGGAGATATAGAAGAGCCAGGGATGACATAACACAAGAACACATGGTCGGAAGACAAAGTTGAAAAAAATGCACAAGTGAGTTATTTTAATGTGACCATGGGTCATATCTTGCTAGCTCCAAAAAAGACAATCGCAAGGATGTTTATTTTAGGAATTTCAAGTCGGGTCTAAAAAATTTAAGGCTCTAATAAACTCGGGTAATGAAGCAAAAAAAGGGACGAGTACGGGGAAAAGTAAAGGTGGGAGTAAATTCTTCCAAGCAGAATGGAGGAAAAGCCAAAAGGAAAATAAAATGTCTATTGTGGTAGGGAGTGAAAATGTAAAATATTATTCTATGAGGGACTATTCCGCATTTGTCACGGGTGAAACATTCATGTAGGTAGGAAGGGGAATTAATTTTATGGATTTAAAATTTTTTAAATTGTGGGTAGATATTGAATTCTCAAGGTAGGATGAGGATTATAGGGAGATGGAGGGGGAGGAGGATGGGTGGGAAGAAGACCCGAAGGGATGGGAGGAGAATATGATATGAGGCTTTAGAAAGATTACAAGCGTAGACTTCGGGGGGAGTGAAAGTGAGGCCCTGTTATTATTTGAGAAAATATGGAAATATGGGAGGCGGAATAATAGAAAGAGCAATGGAAGGGGAGTCTTCACCCTGAGCGGCTAATAGAAAGGAGTGAGAACTATAGAGTTTATAGGGTTACACTAATGTTTAGGGTAAGGAAGAAAGTGATGGGGGAAAGCGAGTGGGGGGATGATGACTAATATTTAATAAAGATTTGTCCGATCTCATGAAATGTTAGGGGTTTAAATGATCTCAAGAAACACAACATTATGAGTGGTGGTCGCTTGACGAGTTCAATTTTCAGCACTAGGGTCAGATGTATCCCGAGATTGGGTAGTGTCGGTGACATACCTCAGGTGAAGCTCGACATTGTTGGCGCCTAAGTCGATAAAGGGACCATCACACATAGTCTCAACGAGTTATTTGGAATTCGTATTCTGCCCATTATGGAAGAAGGAAATGATTTGTAGTTTATCAAGTCCATGATGAGATCACGAAGTGACTAACTCATTAAAATGCTCGTAGCATCGATCGAACGACTCATTTTCTAGTTGTCGAAAAGTTTGAATTTGTGCCTTGATGGAGTTTGTTCGATGTGTAGGAAAGAATTTCTTGAGAAATTTAGATTGTAACTCATTCATTGATGAAATCGAGTTTGGAGGTAAAGACCATAGCGAGGTCTTAGCCTTGTCCTTTAGCGAGAATGGGAAGAGTTTGAGGCGGATCACATCTTTTGTGCAAGTCTGATCGCTGAGGGTCTCACACGCCTCTTCAAATTCCATGATGTGGAGATATGGCTTCTCTAAATCCATTCCATGGTAAGTGGGAAGTATTTGGATCATCCGATTCCTAAAGCGAAATTGTCATTCATTATACGAGAGTAAAATGCATCCTGGAGTGACAGTACGTTCGGGATATAAGAGTTCTCTCAAAGGGCGGTATGGGACCTCCTCCTCACTGGCGACTGCACTACCATGTTGTGACAATCTCTCTCTCACTCAAAGACTCTGTGTCCTCACTTGGTATACTCGGAGCGTGCTCTGAAGTGTGTCCTAAGAGGAAAAACGAAGTGTTATTGCGATTGAGTGTTACAGTGTGGGAGGTGGAACCCAGAATTATAGAGCGTTAGAAGTGTGAGGGTTGTCGGGGTCATACTCAACTATCGGGTTTTCGAGAATGTGGGTTGGAGTATTATGGGGAGTTGGAGTGAGTTCAAAATTTTACATTAACAGGCTTATGAGAGATGATAATGAATATTTTTGTGCTTTTATTTTTTTTTTATGTTTTTGGATTTTTTTTTGAAATTTTTGGTCAAAGCTTGAGATTGACTTGATCTAATCCTAAGTCTACCTAAGTCCCCGACAACGGCGTCAAAAACTTGACACGACTAAGAATGTGTCTCAGAAGTGCGTACTCTCTAGGCTTAAGTGCAAACATGTCGCTCAAGTAATAATTCGATAAGTCGAGTATCGATCCTCAGGAAAATAGGACAAACGAGTTGTAACGACGTTGGACAGACAAAGGAACCCTAACTCTGACTCTAAAGAAAAGGGAAACCTAATTTGATTATTGGAATAACTACAACTAGATGAAATTTTAAAAAGCGTCAATTAATGAACTACAGTATGAATGGAATGCAACTATTTTAAATTACTTGAAATACTGATGATGATTGAATTAAAACTTGAACTATATGATGGGGAAAACAGGATGGGAATACAATCCCTCAACCTTAGAGTATTGATGGTATAAAAATAATCGTAAATTTAAGTGATTAATTAGACCCAAACTTTCATACTCCCAAGCATTACATATATGAGGTTCAAGCCCGCACCAAACATAATCAGAGGACGAGTAAATCGGTATTGCGATAGTTACACTCGAATTACATTCTGAAGCATCTCGATTATCCTGAAGCAAACGAGATCCAAAGATCTACAATTGTTGCGTTTCTACGCAATATGGTCGTAATAAATCATTAAATTTAGAGGATTAATTTTATACACATGCAACTACCACATCAGGTTGAGTTCATGCATCCCGACCTTAAAAATCTAGTCGGACTTATGAGAACTTGTAGACAACACGTTTGGAATGAAAGAAAATATTTTTAATACTGAATGAAGATGAAAAGAGATGAAGGTGTTATCAGAAAAGTAATTACCACAGTAAAACAAGAATTAAAATGTTATTACTTGAATTATAAACTAAAAGCAACTAGGGTTTGTTGTTCTTCTTCTCTAAGATTGATTACAAAGCTTCCCTAACGAATCAGAAGCCTCCTTATATGTTTGGGAGGAGTTACAATTTATAATCTACGAAATATCAGAGTTTGAACCAAGTAGGATTCTATTTTTTACAAGTGGATTGGTTCGGATAATCGAGAACAGAACCGATCCTGTTAAGGGAGTCGGTTCGGTTCTGTGTTTGACAGCCTTTATAGAGAATTCTTCGAGCACCAGATCGATTCTTTCTTTCCTCCCTTCGGTTCAGTTCTGTCTTGTTAACTCTTCACATGAAGCTTTTTAGGTGTAGGATCGGTTCGTTATTTCATCGGTTCGGTTCGGTTCGGTTCGGTTCTGTCTTGACAGTCTTTACATGGACTTTCCCAGGATGGAATCACTTCTTTTTCTTTCCAGTTAGGTTCGGCTCCATCTTATCAAATTTTACAGAGACCTTTCCTTCTTGTACTTCTTTGAATCTTTTGGTATGGAACTCGGATTAAAACACTGAACACCAGCGAAATAGATGAAGAAAACACAAAACTCAGCGTACTCATTAGAAACTTGTCATTAGTAATGATATGATATAAATCCACTTGAATTAAACTTTGCGGAGCGATAAAAGCCTCTAAATTAAGGGGATAAAATGGAAAGAATTTACACCTAATCAATAGGGTTAAAGTGTGGTGGCTTAGTTATGCGTTGGAGGGAAGATATCAAATAGTGGAATACAGATTTATTAGGGATTGTGAGCGAGACCAAAGTGAGGTATTTGGAGGAAGTAAGGAGTCTAGGTGACAGGGAAGAGAGATGTGGACTTTCAGGTGATGAGAATAGGCAAAGGGAGGAGAGAAAGGGGGGAATCATGAGAAGGATTACTCAGGAAGAAATTAGTTTGAGACAAAAATCTCCAGCGCTGTGGTTAAGGGAGGGAGATAAGAACATGGAATTCTTTCATAAAGTGGCTAATTTTTATCGGTAATTTAACCAGATAGGGAAATTTTCATTGGGTGGAGTTATGTTTGAAACGGTTAGTAAGGGGACATCTCTCAGTTTTATGAGGATTTGTATAACGAGGAGGAAGGATGGAGACCTCCTCTCGATGAGGTGGAGTTGGGTACACTACACCATTTTCATATCAACTTTGCAAGCATTTGTTGTATCCTACACCTTTACCCAATCATAATAGAATACGGTTTCTATGAGATATAAGTAATCAAGTTATAGAATTTGTTGGATTATCCCATAATAGATTAGAACCGTATTATTTGGATTTTATCTCTTTTAATAGCGATACAGGTGGTCAAGCCAGAAAATGATATTCCATTATTTTGTGTCAAAAAATTTTCTTCATATGGATATGAAATGAAATCAAAACCATTGGTTCCGAATTTCTTAAACTTGTCCGCATGAAAACTAGGGCTTTTGCTAGGCGTGCTTGCCTGGAACAGACATCACCTCCTTTTAGAAGTTGCATTTATTAATGAATATGTATTAGGGCATGTGTTTATCACACACGAATAGCTAACCGCGCACATAAGATGTGAAATTTACCTCTTTTGATACATATGCCCTAAAATCAGTTGGCATGCAATTTCTCCTTTGATTTTGGGAAATTTCGTTCTCGTACTTTCTACTGGGAAATTATAGAGTTTAGATCATAAAATATAAAAGAAGAAGAATTAAAGAAGAATAATTCAATAGATACTCACTCTCTGTAGTCTTCGAATTCATCTTGCGGTTCGAAGACATAACGAGTTGCTTTCTCGTATGATAGATTAGTGAGTTTTACCTATTTAGGGTTCTCAAATGGTAATTTGTCCTCAAACTCGTCAGGTTCCTCGATCACTCGTTCTCCAATAAGTATTGAACCTCCCCACCCCTTGTTGTGTCATATATTCCCCAGCGTATAACGATGATCCCACTATTACGTATTCTTCAACAATTAACCCTCCAATATACCGTGTATTGTTTACATAATCTTTAAAGGTTTTCATCAAGCATTCAAAAGGATACATCCAATGATACCTAACAGGACCATATAATAAAGCTTCATCGCATAAATGCACAAGTAGGTGGATGCTGATACCGAAGAATGACGGTGGAAATTATTTCTCTAATACACAAGATGCCTCGACTAAAGTTGATTTCACATCTTTAATGTACCTTTTGTTTATCACTTTTGCACAAAGTAGGGTAAAACAAAAACTGATTTCCATAATTGCTCGACGGAGATCTTTGTGTTCAGAAAAGCAATACTGAAATAACAGAGGAATTAATTGGATGATTACGTGCTAGTCGTGAGATTTTCACTGTTTAAAGTAATTTCCTTGGTAGATTACTACCCTACGTAAATTATCAGAATAATCGGTTGGTCTTCAAGTTGAATAACGTGTTTAAGAGGATATTCTTCACACTAGTAGTCAAACTGAAAGCAACCTGGGGCGTAGAAATTATTCCTGTTGTAGGATCATTTTTTAACCACGGTTTCTTTATTTTCATCTCCTGTAGACCTAGGCTGGCCCGCTTTCCATCTTTAGAACGAGATCAACCCAGACGTGTAACTCATCTAACTACTATGTTTTAGCCAACAAGTTTCATTTTCCTCCCCACATATGGTACGTCCATAATAACCAAGAACATTACAACCGAATAAGGTCCTATAAGCTGGAAGGTCTTAGATTGCCCACATCACCATTGCTTTATGTGTGAATTCT
This sequence comes from Sambucus nigra, assembly GCA_949130495.1. Taxonomy (NCBI): domain Eukaryota; kingdom Viridiplantae; phylum Streptophyta; class Magnoliopsida; order Dipsacales; family Adoxaceae; genus Sambucus; species Sambucus nigra. The sequence continues at coordinate 312,841,401 of OX422215.1, read as the reverse complement.
TCACCCTTATGAGAGTCGAACGTTGTCACGCCTTTATTACACAACTCTTTAAACTCATTTAGTAATCGTTCTAAGAATATATCAATATCATCACTGGGAGCCTTTGGCACGAGTATAAACAAAGACAACCATGTTAACTCCTTTCTCATGCATAGTGTCGGGGGGAGACTTAAAGCGCCAAGAGAATTTGCCAATAACTCTGACTATTACTTAAATTACCGAAAGGTTTAAACCTATCGGTTGAGATTGCAAAACAAACATTGCGTGGTTCCTTGGCCAAGTCGCGGTGTTCTCCATTTGAAATTTTCCAGATGGGTGAATCAACTAGATGGCGCATCAGATTCCCACCCACCCTACATCGAGTGTGCCATATCATGGCCTTTGTTATCCATGGTACGGTAAAAAACTGTTTCAACTGTGGCCTAAGTGGAAAATACTTCAAAACCTTTTGTGAGACTTGCGAGCACTTGTGAATTTTTGTAGCTTTCACCTTTCCATTCACACAAACTACATATCTAGGCTCGTTGCATACAGGACATTCATCCTTCTCTTTATGCTCGTTGCAGTATAATATGCAATCATAGTTGCATGCATGAATATATTTGTATTTCAAACTCAAACCCAAACCCAAACCCAAACCCTTCAAGCTCTTCTTCATGGTAGGATAATTTTATGGTAACATGTTCTCTTTTGGGAGAATATCTTTAACCCACTTCAGAATTCCGATTACGCTGTTCCCAGATAAACCAAATTGACTCTTCAAATTATGCAAACCAATCATTACGTATAATACCGAGTGATCTTCATCGCAATATTTATACAACGATCTAGCTGCATCGACTTTCAACCGTATGTATTACTGATCTCCTAGAAGTTCAACATCAAAATTTTCATTTATTTAGTCGTAATCCGCATTATCCTAATCCATGGGTTGGTGTTTTTGACAATTGTGAAGTCCGTAAGCATCATCAGTTAAGTCAGTCAATGGATGATGTGTTGGTGAATTATGTAGCACTTCCACTCGTTGGGTATTTATTACGCGGTCTAGTACCGACAATTCTTTTGAAACATAAGGTATATTTTTTTCACCATGGTATGTCCCTATTTTATACTCTTAACAGATTTTCCACTTTATTAAATGCATCTCAACATATTCCAATGAATTATATTTTTCGTTCATACAACAGGTGCAAAGACACGGAATCTTGTCACTTTTAAGATTTTTAACAACATATTTAATATATACTTGAATGCCATTTACGTGATTATTTGAAATTCGGTTAGTCTATCCCATCCACTCTTTGTACAGTGGAAGATATATGTAATAATCTTCAAATTTTAGTCATGTGGTAATAGGTAAAAAAATATTATTACAACTGAAACAAAAGAAATATTCTTACAATTAAAGCAATAAAAAAATAGTATTAAAACTAAAACAAAACCAATATGCTTAAACTGCAACAAAATCAATATTCTTACGACTGAAACCATAAAAATGTTATTACAACTTAAACAAAAGAAAATATTATTTGGTCTTTTCCAATAGATAAATTGGCCAAGCAGTATAAAAGTCTGCATAATTCCTCAATTCAAGCCCTTCCCCGCCGTCAACGAGCACAGGTACATCTCTACAGATGTTGTATACTTCATGGACCAGTATTTGAGCCCCACCCGTATCCAAAGGTCGGTAATGTAATTGAGTTCTGTTAGTCATGGAGATGAGTGTGCACACCCCAACAACCCTCATATTGCTAAGGTATTTGAAATAATACTTTTCTCCATAGTCACCGTGAGTTATTGATGATTATCCAAGTCCAGTGACAAGTCGAGGCATGGGGAATGGGAATGTTGAAGGAGTCAGTATTTGGGAGGGGAATGCGGGATGAGGCGACATTTGGGAGGGGAATTTTGAATAAGGCGATATTTGAAAATGGAAACTTGAAAGGGGAGGATAGGGAAAACCTTGAGGAGGAGAGTAGGGTAACCTTAATGAGGTGGCATTAAGATCCCATAATTTTTGAAAAAGGGACACAATTTGATTCTTTAACATTTCCATATTAATTTTGATTTCATGGACATCCCCATCGGTCTGGAACTGTCGTTCTTCAATGGACGAGAAATGATCCTTTATTAAAGAAAACTCGTCCACGAGATGTGCGGTCTGTTGAAATTTTGTTTTTGACATATGTGAGCCAACACCACTGATCCTACCCCCTTTTGTCATTTCCAAAGGTCTGGGTCAGGGTATCATTTTCAAGGTTAATGTCATCATTAGGGTTCAAACTTGAGTGACTGCTGATGGCCTCTATTGATTGTAGCATCTCAGCTAAGTGAGGTGGGAATTTATTATCTTTGCCCCATCGATCATAAACGAATAAGTTGGATCGATTTGGTTTTTTACCTGCATTTAGACCATCCTTTGTCCTACTCGCCTATTCATTCTTCAGATCCTTATATGATTTGGATCCCATCCTGTGGATAAAAGTTTTTTGTGCCCTATTTTTTTGGTTTCGCTCCCTTTAGACCAAATTTTTCTCTGTCGCCTCATTCTCCAAAAACTTATGTCACCGCTCCATCGTAATTTCAACATTGCGAGGCATTCTCTCTTTCAAAGATAAAATATCAGAGCTTGCTGCCTCTTTCTGGAAATCTTTCTTTCTAAGGTTTCTCCTGTATGTCCTTAATGATTCAACAACCTGAGATAGAACTGTATTCTTGAAACGATTGGGAAATGAGAAATACTTGCAGAGTTTATCGTATATGTCTTCTTTGATGGCTTGATCAACCAGGTTCCAGTTATTTGGTCCACCAACTCCAATGTTCATTTTTTCTTACGACAAAAACTAGGTTTTAAATTTCAACAAGTCATTCCTATCACTCGTCGGGTTATTCCCGAGAAGGTAGAACCCAATGGGATTCTTTTGGATGGATAAGGAGGCATCAACAACATTGGATGGTGGGAGTAAAGTAATGGGAGTGATGGATAAGGGCGTCGAAGTAGCTGCAATTGGACTTGGTGAAGAGGAAACTATTGGTGGAGTTGTGTCTTGCACACCAATTGGTGTTGAGAATTTGGGTTATGCACGAGATGGTGAACCTTGTTGCTATGTCCCCTCGGCACTTAGTTCCCTTGGGTTGTTTCCTCTCTACATTATCTCCAAAAATAAAAACCATACGTGACTAAATTTTTTTAATAAAAAATTATAATTAATTTATCAAGTTTATGACTATATAATAATAATAATAATAATAATAATAATAATAATAATTATTATTATTATAATAATAATAATAATAATGAGGAGGAGGATTGGTGTTTTTATTGTTCAATTAAGTTTTTAAGACATTTAAGGGCTCAGATCGAAGCCAACAAGGCTAGAAATGGAGGGATGAGATCATTTCCCCTTTCTCTATCTTACATGTCCGAAAATCATCCCACCCACCCACTTTATTGAGAAAAGGGCTCAAGAAGAAAGGACGATTAATTGTTCTATGGTAGTGCGCAAGGCTCGAGAAAAAAACATGATTAAGCTTCTTAATACCTCTCTCTCTCTCTCTCTCTCTCTCTCTCTCTCTCTCTCTCTCTCTCTCTCTCTCTCTCTCTCTCTCTCTCTCTCATTCCAAACCTTGGAAACTCAAATGATGTTTGTTACTCTCTCTCCCACAATCCAAATCCACCCCACCAGCATAAAACCTCCATATATCTCCATTCGAATAGAAGTCCGGTGTGTTAAACAGAGAAAGGAAGAAAGAACGTCCACACCCCAGCCATCCTCGTGTTAAACACCCACTCCCTCAAACCAACCCTTTCTATACCAAAGTTCGGTGCAACCACCACATCAACTAAAAAAAATTCCAATACCAAACCTGTTAAAAAGAAAAAAAATGTTAATTTTTATTTTGGTGTTAAATATTTTGGTGACTTAATGAGTCGATATGTTTGTTTTGTGCAGAGAAAATTTCCAGGGGTTAACCTGTTAACTCTAATTAGCAGAAGAGTTTACCCAACAGCACTGAATAGAGCACCGGCAGTGTCACTGTCCCTCCACCATCTCGGAGGTATGTTAGGTTTATTTCTGGTATTTATGACATTTTTTCAAGAGGGTATTTAACTAGAATATGTTGTATTTCATTTTCAATATTGTAGTATGGTTCTTTTGTTCTTTATTTATTAGGGCAAGTGCAAGATTTGTTTGTGATTTTTTTTATTGTTGGGTTCCCTGTTTGAAACGGAATATATATAGCTTTTCAATGTGTCCATCCATTCGGTATTAGTTTTTAAGAACCTATAAATTTGTGCACGTGGCCAACTAAGAGGAAGGGTATATATGATTGATGTGTAGATATCCGTGGCATGAACTCGGAATCCCATTCTTTTTAACTTGTTGGAAAGATTCAATTTAGCATGTATATGGCGCGAGACATCACTACTTATGACAATGCTCTCTATACGCAGTTGTATCCATAATGGGTGGATTTTTTCCCCTTCTCCAACAATGTAACAAAGGTTAGGGCTACGTCGACATTGTGAGTGTGAAATATATTTTTTATAACACCATCCCAGTCGAACATGTAATTTTAGTAGGGATTAACTCCACAATTTACATGGTAGTTAAATTGTTCAATCTTTTTATTTCCATACCTATAAATAGGAGTATCCTTTATGGGATGCTCACTAATAAAAAAGTTACATGTGCAGTCCAATTGAAACCTCTCCAAATCTTGTTGCTAATGACTATCATCGTGCCTCATTTTTTCTGAGAAAAATATACGAGGGCGTGAATATGAGTCCTACCGTTGATGTATAAGGGTATAATGGGGTATATTAGTTTGATGAAGGTTTAATATTAGAAAGGATTTTGAGTATATTAGTTTGATTAAGGTGCGGAACCTAAAATACTCAATTAATTTCAAACTCTAAATAAATACCAAGCCCTAAATAATAATACCCTTAAATAATGCAATTTTTTTAATCTCTAAGTAACCACATTCAGTCAATACTAATAATACTCAATTCATTTCAAATTCTAAATAAATTTCAAGCCCTAAATGACGATACCCTTAAATTTAACAATTTATTTTCATCCCTAAGTAAACACATTCAGTCAATACTAATAATGACGATAACCTTAAATAATGCAATTAATTTCAAACTATACATAACAATTCGCAATCAATGTTAACAATACCCAATAAATTTCAATCCCTAAATATAGCATACTCAATCAAAATATGAAATTATAAAACATCCCCTTTCTTGAAATAAAGTTTACACACATACACACACATATGCACATAGGTATATACACGTACACACACATACATAGAAATACACACACATTCACATAGACATATACACACATAGATATACATACACAAAAACACACACATATACATTAGGGTTTAAATAGGAAATAAAAAATAGGGTTTACCTTTAAGATTGAGAAAGATATTTGGGACAAAATTAGGGTTTGAGAGAAAGAGAATGCAAATCGCCAAAATTGTACGAAAAAAGAGAGAGAGAGATTGATGCAGGAAGAAATGAAATGAAGGCAAAATGTTTTTAGTACAAGGACACTGGTCACGACCTAAAGTCGTGACCCATCACCATAACCTGTAAAATTTTTCCACATCAGCGTGTAGGCAACTATGTGGTCACGGCTCTAAGCCGTGAGCCACACGCGTGAACAAATTGGGATTATCACGACCCAAACTCGTGACCTAGTAGGTGTGCATTATGAACTTGGACACAACCCTTGTCCGTGACCCTATTATGACCGAACTTGGAGGGAACTTTGACCCAAATTTAGCACCATGTGATGGTTATGACCTAGTCATGGACTAAGTTTGTGACCCATACTGGTCAGGGATTTGGTCCGTAATCACTACCTAGAGCATCCATGGCCACAGTGGGTCATAGATATGGTCATACAAAATTTTATGTAGTCACAACTTTGGGCCGTGACCATCTGGTCAGGGCTTTGGGCCGTGACCCCTTGGGGCTAACCATTCGCAGAATTTGGTGTAGTGGTTGGATTTTGGGGGCTGACACTGAGATGTTAGAGGGGAATTCACTAAGGAGGAGATCTTTGAGGTATTAAATTCGATGAGTGGACATAACGCTCCTATTTTAGATGGATTCACGATGGCTTTCATCATTACTGGCCTATAATTAGAGGGGATGTGATGGAGTTTTTTAAGCGGTTCCATGACATAGGTTACTTCTTGAGGAGTCTGAATAGGACGCTCATAACCTTGATTACAAAGAAGGGGGTCGATATATATTCATGATTTCAGACCGATAAGTCTGATAGGGTGTGATTATAATCTTCTTGCCAAGGTTTTATCGGTTAGACCTAGTAAAGTCATTTAACCTTTAATATTTGAATCCAAAAATGCTTTCATAGGAGGTAAGCAAATCCTCAATGTCGTTCTAGTGGCTAATGAGTGCGTAGAAGGGTAAGAAGTGAGGAGTCGCACATTACATGCAAATTAGACATTGATAAGGCATATGATCATGTCAACTGGGGATTTCTTATGTAATTGTTGAGGATGACGGGGTTTAGAAGGAGACGGTGTCGGTAAATCAAAAGAAATATCTCTACGTCCATATTCTCAACTTTGATTATCAGGGTTCCAAAGGGATTCTTTCCCAACTCATGTGGGCTTTATCAGGGAGATTTTTTGTCTCCCTTTCTATTCATTTTCCTGATATAAGGATTCATTCGGATGATGGGGCACATGATTGAGGCGGGGTTGATAAGATGATTTATGATTGGGCCTCCAAATGTCAGCCTGATTAAATATATCCCATCTTTTTATTGCTGATGATATGATTGTCTTCTGTAAGGCAGAAAAAGAGGAGAGTGAGGGAATTGAGATTACTCCTTATATTCTTTGAGGAGGTGTCGAATCTCTGTAATTATGTGGATAAATGTGAAATAATTGAGATATGGGGATAAAATAATGTGGAGGGACTGGACGAGACGCTGGGTTAAGGTGTTGACTAGCTTACCTAAATGTATCTCCAATTACCACTAGGGTCTAAGTTAAGTCTAAAGCTATATGTGATTCGATTCTGGAGAAAATAAAAAGGAGGCTGTCAGGGGGGAAGTTTTGTTACCGATTGGAATGTGGGGAGTTAACTTTGATAAGAAGCATGTAGTTTAGTCTTCCCACTTATTTCTTGTCCATCCCGCCATTACCATGTCCTGTGCAATTCAATATGGAGAAAATGATGAGAGATTTTCTTTGGAGAGGAAATGAGGACAACTTTAAGTATTATCTTGTATGGTCGGAGGAGGTTTGTCATCCGATTGAAGTGGGGGGAGTGGGAATGAAGAACCTAAAGTACTTTAACATAGGTTTTTTAGAGAAATGATTGTGGAGACTTTCCCACGAAGGGAACATGTTATGGAGGAAAGTAATAGGAGTTGGGAGTGCACGCATCTCGGGTGGAGACAGAGAGTGGGGCGTTTTTCCCATGAGGTGTGACTGTGGAACCACATTTTAAAGGAGTGGGCGATTTTTTTTCGATACATGGAGTTTCAATTAGGAGAAGTAATAAGACTAGGTTCGGTACGGACTGATGGGGCAAGAATGGCACATTGTGTGATTAGTTTCTATATATCTTTAGCTTAGGACGGGATAAAGATTGTCTGGTAGCAGAACACATGAAAATTATTGGGGACCAAGTGGTGTAGAATCTAAAGTTCAAAAGAATGTTATGAGAATGGGAGATTAAGGAGGATGAGGCTTTTTTTTGATTGGTTGGGTTCAGCTCCTCACCTAACGAGTGGGGATGACGTGTTGTTGATATGGTCGACGGGTAGCAGAGGGACTTTACGGTGAGAGGTTATTACTCCATTCTGAGAGGTGGTGCGAACCGGTGCATTTATTTCACGTGAAAAAAATGGAAGTCAAACGCACGCCCCAAAAGTTATGTTTTTCATTTGGACTGTAGCGAGATTGACTATATTAATGATCGAGGGCTTGCATAAGGGAAGACATCTAATGATGAGTTGTTGTTGGTTTTGTAAAGAGGCAAAAGATGAACAATCATTTACTTATGTTGGGTGACGAGTGGCCTATAGGATGTCTTCTTATTCCTAAGCTTGATTCAGTGGGTTATGCGCGGGTTGGTAAGGGCGTTATTAGAGTCTTAGTGACCCCCCAGGGGTTGGAAATATGTTAGAAAAGTGTGGCATCTGTACCACATTGTATTTTTTGGACGATTTGGAGTGAGAGAAATTTGAGATATTTTGAAGGAATGGAGATTGCGTGATCTAGATTTCGCTACCTTTTCTTGAGTACCTTACCGAGTTGGTATAAGGAGAGACACTTCACCTGTCTTTCTAACTTTCTAAACTTTCTGGAGGATTTGCATAGACTCATATAGTGTTGGTTGTTCTCTGGTGGAGGCCTTTAACATGTCCCTATCTCTAGGATATAGTGTATACTCACTACACCAAATCCTGCGAATGGTCATGCCTAGTGGGTCATGGCCCAAGTCCGCGACCAGCTGGTCGCGGACTTGGGCCGTGACCCACTCAATATTTGGCGTGACCATATTTATTATCACACTAAATTATCTAAGTGGTCACCGCCCAAGTCCGCGACCACAATGGTCGCGAACTTGGACCGTGACCAGGTCGTGACCATCTTGGCGCCAAAATTCCCTCCAAGCTTGGTTGCGGATGGGTCACGGCCCACGTCAGTGACCCATGGCATGACAAAGAAGAAATTACACACATTGAGGGTCACGGTTTAGAGCCATGACCATTTTTGGGTATGGGTCACGGCTATGGGCCGTGACCATCCCTCATTCAAGCAATAGTGTTGATAAAAAGGGTCGTGCATCACAGATTGAGGGTCACGGCTATGGGCCATGACCATTTCTTGGTATGGGTCACGGCTATGGGCCGTGACCAATAGGCAGTACACACCCCACTTAGCTTCATTAATGGGTCGCGGTGGGTGGGTCACGGCTCTAGGCCGTGACCACTGTTAAACCTAAAACAAAACAAAGCGCCTCAAAATTTTCATTTCCCCGCTCATCTGGTTTATTTCTTCCCCAAACGCTGGTAGCAGGTATGGCCGTATATGGAGGTTGGGCGGGATTTTGGTCGGTCTGATTAATGCGCAGATTGAACCTTCCTTTTTCGTTATTTTCCCCACAGCTTTGGTCCACTACTGTGTATAAAAGGAGGTTCTCTTCTCTGTGTAGAGGAAGGAACATATACACAATCATTCAAAGTTAGCAAGAAAGAAACACAGATTAAGAGAGAGAGAATGGCAAAAACAATGAAATTGGGTTCTCAAGGTTTGGAGGATGGGTATGGGTATGTCCGCATTTTATGGGACTCGCAAACCGGATGAGGACATGATTGCCCTTATCCACCACGTTGTCAACTCCGGAGTTACCTTTCTTGATACCTCCGATGTGTATGGCCCACACACTAAAGAGATCCTCATTGGAAAGGCTTTGAAAAAGGAAGGTATTAGACAAAAAGTTCAGCTGGCTACCAAATTTGGTTGCAAGTTTGGGGATGGTGGGATGGAGATATGCGGTGATACCGCCTATGTAAGACAAGCCTGCGAGGCCAGCTTAAAGATACTTAACGTCGATTGTATCGATCTTTATTATCAGCATCGCATCGACACTCGTCTACCCATTGAACTCACGGTATTTTCATTTTATTTTATCCTTCCATGTTTTCTCAATTTGGGCTTGCTCTCCTCTGCTTTTCTTATATAAATGCTGGTTTCCGAATTATGAAAAATTAAGGCAAGGAAACATGAGTGACAACTAACTAATGCGCCCATTTTTTGTTTTTTTCAATATTACCACCCAACAATCACTTGAAAAATATTAGATTATGTACTTTTAGGACATAAAATAATATTGATTTTGTATATAGGACAATAAAAATTTTGTTTCCATTTTTAGTCCCTATTTTCAAATTAAAGGAACACGTGGCATGTTATGATTGATTGATGCTTTATGAATATGAGTCCGCGCCAGCGACTTTATTTAAAAATAGGGACTAAAACTATAAATAAAATGTTTGTTGTTCTATTTCTAAAATACATATTATAATAGGTCCTAAATTTATAAAGACCCTTGAAATATTTATCATCCATTCATATTTTTCTTTCTCCTTTTCTGAAACCCCTCTTTTTTATTTATTCAAGTTTGTGTCTAATTCTGTGTAATGATGCCTTTTGTCAAGATGGGAGAACTCAAGAAATTAGTTGAAGAAGGTAAAATAAAATACATCGGTCTTTCCGAAGCCTCGATTTCAACCATCAGAAGAGCGCATGCAGTTCATCCTATAACAGCAGTCCAGTTGGAATGGTCTCTTTGGATAAGAGATGTTGAAGAGGACATAATTCCTACTTATAGGTTAGTCATTTCTCTTCATATCCAATATTGTCTTTTTTTTTTAAGTAATGCGTGCTTTTTTTCCAAAATCTAAATTATTTCCTATCATTGTTATTATATAGAGAACTTGGGATATGCGTTGTCGCGTATAGTCCTCTAATACGAGGATTCTTTTCGGATGGCCCAAAGTTGGTGGAGAGTCTTTCGAATGATGATTGGCGAAAGGTTTGTTTTTTAGTTTTGTAATGAATACTAATATTAACATCTCGTGAGCTTGATTGATGAAATTTGTATCTCTTCTTGTGTATTACTATTGTAGTCTCTACCACGTTTTCAATCTGAGAATTTGGATCAAAATAAACACGTTTATGAAAGGGTTAATGAATTGGCAGCAAAGAAGGGTTGTACCGCGTCCTAAGAAAACCAAAGAATCCATTCAAACATTCCTCTACCTACGCAAAAACCAACCCCAACCCCTATTTTGTTTGAAGGAAGTTTGGTAGCATCCCCTATATTTTTTTGTAGCAGTACCTGTACGGTACCGTACTTTCTTTAATTTTAAAAAACAATTCAGTGGTTTTGTGAGGTACTTTATTTAATTTTACATACTCGTTCTTCATAACACATTGTTTACGTATTGCAGATCTAACCAATTGGATACCAATTCTTCATTACATACAAGTTCTTCATTACACACCAGGTACTCTGTACATTAACTAAAGTAGTTATATAATTGATATGCATTATCTATTAAATCTTTTAGATGATAGAAGGAGTACGGGATAGTTATTGGTTTTGTTTGGTTTGGCTGTTGGATAATTATTGGTTGTTGGAATTTTGTTGGATAGTATTTTAGAAGGAGTATGGGATAATTAGAAGGAGTACGGGATAATTATTGGTTTCACTGTTGGATAATATGTTGAAAATCTTTTAAACTCCCGGTTTCAGAATACGATGATAGGAACTGACCTCGCAGTCGCGAGACTCCCGATTTGAGAATACGACGATAATTTGCATATTTCTAGACTTAGGCTTAAAAACATGGCGTTAGATGGTGAGAACTAGAAACAGCCGCGGAACGTCCCCATGGGTGGCACCAACACCTCCCACGGGACCAAAGTAACTCGTAGGAACAGACCCCGCAGCCGCGGGTCTCCCGGTTTGAGAGTACGACGGTAATTTGCATATTTCTAGACTTAGGCTTAAAAACATGGCGTTAGAGGGTGAGAACTCGAAACAGTTCCCGAACGGCCCCGTGGGTGGCAAGAACACCTTCCACGGGACCAATGTAACTCATAGGAACTGACCCCGCAGTCGCGGGACTCCCGGTTTGAGAATACGATTGTAATTTGCATATTTCTAGACTTAGGCTTAAAAACATGGCGTTAGAGGGTGAGAAGTCGAAACAGCCCCCAAACGTCCCCGTGGGTGGCACCAACACCACCCACAGAACCAATGTAACTCGTAGGAACTGACCCCGTAGCCGTGGGACTCCCGGTTTGAGAATACGACGGTAATTTGTATATTTCTAGACTTAGGCTTAAAAACATGGCGTTAGAGGGTGAAAACTCGAAATAGCCCCCGAACGATCCCGTGGGTGGCACCGACACCTCCCACGGGACCAATGTAACTCGTAGGAATTGTTCCCGCAGCCGCGGGACTCCCAGTTTGAGAATACAATCATAATTTGCATATTTCAAGACTTAGGCTTAAAACATGGCGTTAGAGTGTAAGAAAACTCGAAACAGCCCCCGAACTTCCCCGTGGGTGGCACCAACACCTCCCACGGGACCAATGTAAGTCGTAGGAACTGACCCCGCAGCCGCGGGTCTCCCGGTTTGAGAGTACGACGGTAATTTGCATATTTATACTCTTAGGGTTAAAAACTTGGCTTTAGAGGGTGAGAACTCGAAACAGCTCCTGAACGTCCCCATGGGTGGCACCGACACCTCCCACGGGACCAATTTAACTCGTAGGAACTGACCCCGCAAATGCGGGACTCCCGGTTTGAGAATACGATTGTAATTTACATATTTCTAGACTTAGGCTTAAAAACATGGCGTTAGAGGGTGAGAACTCGAAACAGCCCCCGAACGTCCCCGTGGGTGGCACCGAAACCTCCCACGGGACCAATATAACTCGTAGGAACTGACCCCAAAGCCGCAGGTCTCCCGGTTTGAGAATACGATTGTAATTTGCATATTTCTAGACTTAGGCTTAAAAACTTGGCTTTAGAGGGTGAGACTCGAAACAGCCCCCGAACATCCCCATGGGTGGCACCGACACCTCCCACGGGACCAATGTAACTCGTAGGAACTGACTCCGCAGCCGCGGGACTCCCGGTTTGAGAGTACGGTGGTAATTTGCATATTTCTTGACTTAGGCTTAAAAACTTGGCTTTAGAGGGCGAGAACTCGAAACAGCCCCCGAACGTCCCCGTGGGTGGCACCGACACCTCCCACGTGACTAATGTAACTCGTAGGAACTGACCCCGCCTCCGCGGTACTCCGGTTGGAGAATACGATTGTAATTTGCATATTTCTAAACTTAGGCTTAAAAACATGGCGTTAGGGAGTGAAAACTCAGAAACATCCCTCTATCCGCCCCGTGGGTGGCACCAACACCTCCGACGGGACCAATATAACTCGTAGGATTTGTCCCCGCAGCCGCGGGACTCCGGGTTTGAGAATATGAAGGTAATTTGTATATTTCTAGACTTAGGCTTAAAAACCTGGCGTTAGAGGGTGATAACTAGAAACAGCCCCGAACGTCCCCCGTGGGTGGCACCAACACCTCCCACGGGACCAATGTAACTCGTAGGAACTCAACCCGCAGCCGCGGGACTCCCGGTTTGAGAATACGATTGTAATTTGCATATTTCTAGACTTAGGCTTAAAAACATGGCGTTAGAGGTAAGAACTCGAAACAGGCCCCGAACGTCCCCGTGGGTGGAACCAACACCTCCCACGGGATCAATGTAACTCGTAGAAACTGACCCCGCAGCCGCGAGTCTCCCGGTTTGAGAGTACGGTGGTAATTTGCATATTTCTATACTTAGGCTTAAAAACTTGGCTTTAGAGGGTGAGAACTCGAAACAGCCCCCGGACGTCCCCGTGGGTGGCACCGACACCTCCCACGGGACCAATGTAACTCGTAGGAACTGACCCCGTAGCCGCGGGACTCCCGGTTTGAGAATACGATTGTAATTTGCATATTTCTAGACTTAGGTTTAAAAACATGGCGTTTGGGGGTGAAAACTCGAAACAGCCCACTAACGGCCCCGGGGGTGGCACCAACACCTCGCACGGGACCAATGTAACTCGTAGGAACTAACCCCGCAGCCGCGGGACTCTCGATTTGAGAATACGATTGTAATTTGCATATTTTTAGACTTAGGCTTAAAAACATGGCGTTAGAGGGTGAGAGGTCGAAACAGCCCACGAACGGCCCCGTGGGTGGCACCAACACCTCCCACGGGACCAATGTAACTCGTAGGAACTGTCCCCACAGCCGCGGGACTCCCGGTTGGAGAATACGACGGTAATTTGAATATTTATAGACTTAGGCTTAGAAACATGGCGTTAGAGGATGAAAACTCGAAACAACCCCCGAACGGCCCCATGGGTGGCATCAACACCTCCCACGGGACAAATATAACTCGTAGGAACTTATCCCGCAGCCGCGGGACTCCCGATTTGAGAATACGAAGGTAATTTGCATATTTCTAGACTTAGGAAAAACTTGGCGTTAGAGGGTGAGAAGTCGAAACAGCCCCCGAACTGCCCCGTGGGTGGCACCAACACCACCCACGGGACCAATGTAACTCGTAGGAACTGACCCCGCAGTCGCGGGACTCCTGGTTTGAGAATACGACGGTAATTTGCATATTTCTAGACTTAGGCTTAAAAACATGGCGTTAGAGGGTGAAAACTCGAAACAGCCCCCGAACGGCCCCGTGGGTGGCACCAACACCTCCCACGGGACCAATGTAACTCGTAGGAACTGACCCCGCAGTCACGGGACTCTCGGTTTGAGAATACGATGATAATTTGCATATTTATAGACTTAGGCTTAAAAACATGGCGTTAGAGGGTGAAAACACGAAACAGCCCCCGAACGGCCCCGTGGGTGGCACTAACATCTCCCACAGGACCAATATAACTCGTAGGAACTGTCCCCGCAGCCGCGAGACTCCTGGTTTGAGAATACGAATGTAATTTGCATATTTCTAGACTTAGGCTTAAAAACATGGCGTTAGAGGGTGAGAACTCGAAACAGCCCCCGAACGCCCCCGTGGGTTGCACCAACACCTCCCACGGGAGCAATGTAACTCGTAGGAACTGACCCCGCAGCTGTGGGACTCCCGGTTTGAGAATACGATGGTAATTTGTATATTTCTAGACTTAGGCTTAAAAACATGGCGTTAGAGGGTGAAAACCCGAAACAGCCCCCGAATGATCCCGTGGGTGGCACCGACACCTCCCACGGGACCAATGTAACTCGTAGCAACTGTCCCCGGAGCCGCGGGACTCCCGGTTTGAGAATACGAAGGTAATTTTCATATTTCTAGACTTAGGCAAAACTTGGCGTTAGAGGGTGAGAAGTCGAAACAACCCCCGAACGGCCCTGTGGGTGGCACCAACACCTCCCACGGGACCAATGTAACTCGTAGGAACTGACCCCGCAGTCGCGGGACTCCCGAGTTGAGAATACGACGGTAATTTGCATAATTCTAGACTTTGGCTTAAAAACATGGCACTAGAGGGTAAAAACTCGAAACAACCCCCGAACGGCCCTTGGGTGGCACCAACACCTCCCACGGGACCAATGTAACTCGTAGGAACTGACCCCACAGTCGCGGGACTCCCGGTTTGAGAATACGACGATAATTTGCATATTTCTATACTTAGGCTTAAAAACGTGGCGTTAGAGGGTGAAAACTCGAACAGCCCCCGAACGTCCCCGTTGGTGGCACCAACACCTCCCACGGGACCAATATAACTCGTAGGAACTCTCCCCGCAGCCGCGGGACTCCCGGTTTGAGAATACGAAGGTAATTTGGATATTTCAAGACTTAGGACAAACATGGCGTTAGAGGGTGAGAACTCGAAACAGCCCCCGAATGTCCCCGTGGGTGGCACCGACACCTCCCACGGGACCAATGTAACTCGTAGGAACTGACCCCGCTGCCGCGGAACTCCCGGTTAGAGAATACGATTGTAATTTGCATATTTATAGACTTAGGCTTAAAAACATGGCGTTAGGGGGTGAAAACTCGAAACAGCACTCTAACGGCCCCGTGGGTGGCACCAACACCTCCCACGGGACCAATATAACTCGTAGGAACTGACCCCGCAGCCGTGAGATTCCCGGTTTGAGAATACGAAGGTAATTTGCATATTTTTAGACTTAGGCAAAACTTGGCGTTAGAGGGTGAGAAGTCAAAACAGCCCCCGAACGGCCTCGTGGGTGGCACCAACACCTCTCACGGGACCAATGTAACTCGTAGGAACTGACCCCGCAGTCGCGGGTCTCCCGGTTTGAGTATACGACGGTAATTTGCATATTTCTAGACTTGGGCTTAAAAACATGGAGTTAGAGGGTGAAAACTCGAAACAGCCCCGAACGGCCCCGTGGGTGGAGCCAACACCTCCCACGGGACCAATGTAACTCGTAGGAACTGACCCCACAGTCGCGGGACTCCCGGTTTGAGAATACGATGATAATTTGCATATTTCTGTACTTAGGCTTAAAAACATGGCATTAGAGAGTGAAAACTCGAAACAGCTCCCGAACGTCCCCGTGGGTGGCACCAACACCTTCCATGGGACCAATATAACTCATAGGAACTGTCCCCGCAGCCGTGGGACTCCCAGTTTGAGAATACGAAAGTAATTGGCAAATTTCTAGACTTAGGCTTAAAAACATGGCGTTAGAGGGTGAGAACTAGAAACAGCCCCCGAACGTTCCCGTGGGTTGCACCAACACCTCCCACGGGACCAATATAACTCGTAGGAACTGTCCCCGCAGCCGCGGGACTCCCGATTTGAGAATACAAAGGTAATTTGCATATTTCTAGACTTAGGCAAAACATGGCGTCCGAGGGTGAGAACTCGAAACATCCCCCAAACGGCCCCGTGGGTGGCACCAACACCTCCCACGGGACCAATGTAACTCGTAGGAACTGACCCCGCAGTCGAGGGACTCCCGGTTTGAGAATACGACGATAATTTGCATATTTATAGACTTAGGCTTAAAAACATGGCGTTAGAGGGTAGAACTCGAAACACCCACCGAACGTCCCCGTGGGTAGCACCAACACCTCCCACAGGACCAATGTATCTCGTAGGAACTGACCCCGCAGTCGTGGGACTCCCGGTTTGAGAATACGACGGTAATTTGCATATTTTTAGACTTAGGCTTAAAAACATGGCGTTAGAGGGTGAAAACCCGAAACAGCCCCCGAACGATCCCTTGGGTGGCACCGATACCTCCCACGGGACCAATGTAACTCGTAGGAACTGACCTCGCTGCCGTGGGACTCCCGGTTTGAGAATACGACGGTAATTTGTATATTTCTAGACTTAGGCTTAAAAACATGGCGTTAGAGGGTGAAAACCCGAAACAGCCCCCGAACGATCCCGTGGGTGGCACCGAAACCTCCCACGGGACAAATGTAACTCGTAGGAACTGTTCCCGCAGCTGCGGGACTCCCGGTTTGAGAATACGAAGGTAATTTGCATATTTCTAGACTTAGGCAAAACTTGGCGTTAGAGGGTGAGAAGTCGAAACAACCTCCGAACGGCCCCGTGGGTGACAAGAACACCTCCCACGGGACCAATGTAACTTGTAGGAACTGACCCCGCAGTCGCGGGACTCCCGGTTTGAGAATACGACGGTAATTTTCATATTTTTATACTTAGGCTAAAAAACATGGCATTAGAAACAGCCCCCGAACGGCCCCGTGGGTGGCACGAACACTTCCCACGGGACCAATATAACTCGTAGGAACTGTCCCCGCAGCCGCGGGACTCCCGGTTTGAGAATACGAAGGTAATTTGCATATTTCTAGACCTAGGCTTAAAAACATGGCGTTAGAGGGTGACAACTCGAAACAGCCCCCGAACGTCCCCGTGGGTGGCACCAACACCTCCCACGGGACCAATGTAACTCGTAGGAACTGACCCCGCAGCCGTGGGACTCCCGATTTGAGAATACGATGGTAATTTGTATATTTCAAGACTTAGGCTTAAAAACATGGCATTAGAGGGTGAAAATTCGAAACAGCCCCCGAACGATCCCGTGGTTGGCACCGACACCTCCCACGGGACCCATGTAACTCGTAGGATCTGTCCCCGTAGCCGCGAGACTCCCGATTTGAGAATACGAAGGTAATTTACATGTTTCTAGACTTAGGCAAAACTTGGCGTTAGAGGGTGAGAAGTCGAAACAGCCCCCGAACGGCCCCGTGGGTGGCACCAACACCTCCCACGGGACCAATGTAACTCGTAGGAACTGACCCCGCAGTCGCGGGACTCCCGATTTGAGAATACGACGGTAATTTGCATATTTTTTAGACTTAGGCTTAAAAAACATGGCGTTAGAGGGTGAGAACTCGAAACAGCCCTCGAACGGCCGCCTGGGTGGCACCAACACCTCCCACGGGACCAATGTAACTTATAGGAACTGACCCCGCAGTCGCGGGACTCCCGGTTTGTGAATACGACGATAATTTGCATATTTCTAGACTTAGGCTTAAAAACATGGCGTTAGAGGATAAGAACTCAAAACATCCACCGAACGTCCCCGTGGGACGCACCAACACCTCTCACGGGACCAATGTAACTCGTAGGAACTGACCCCGCAGTCGCGGGACTCCCGGTTTGAGAATACGACGATAATCTGCATATTTCTAGACATAGGCTTAAAAACATCGCTTAGAGGGTAAGAACTCGACACAGCCAACGAACGACCCCGTGGGGAGCACCAACAAACCAATGTAACTCGTAGGAACTGACCCCATAGCCGCGGGACTCCCGGTTTGAGAATACGATTGTAATTTGCATATTTCTAGACTTAGGCTTAAAAACAAGGCGTTAGAGGGTGAGAACTCGAAACAGCCCCCAAACGTCTCCGTGGGTAGCACCAACACCTCCCACGGGACCAATGTAACTCGTAGGAACTGACCCCGCAGTCGCGGGTCTCCCGATTTGAGAGTACGACGGCAATTTGCATATTTCTAGACTTAGGAAAAACTTGGCGTTAGATGGTGAGAAGTCGAAACAGCCCCGAACGGCCCCGTGGGTGGCACCAACACCTCCCACGGGATCAATGTAACTCGTAGGAACTGATCGCGCAGCCGCGGGAGTCCCGGTTTGAGACTACGACGGTAGTTTGGATATTTTTAGACTTGGGCTTAAAAACATGGCGTTAGAGGGTGAAAATTCGAAACAACCCCCAAACGGCCCCGTGGGTGGCACCAACACCTCCCACGGGACCAATGTAACTCGTAGGAAATGACCACCCAGCCGCGGGACTTTCGGTATGAGAATACAATGATAATTTGCATATTTCTAGACTTTCGCTTAAAAACATTGATATGTTGATAATTTGAACTCATATATGCAATTTTTCTGGTTGATTAAATTTTTTGTATTACTACTTGGTTACTGATATTTTTGTTTTTTATATCCTATTATTTGTAGGATTTTTGCACGTGGAACAAATGAAGGAAGCAATGGTTTACAACATGAAGATTGTTTATATGTTGTGGACATTCAGGATAATGTTTTTTATGTGTTATAGCCGTGCAGGCTTTTATTGTTTAGTTTTTTGGCCGTGCGGGCTTTTATAATTTGATTGTTGAATTTTATAGCCGTGCGGGATTTATAATAAGCAGGTTTTTCATTTACAGGGTTTGGAATGTTAAGAAAATAGAGGAAACTCTACCCAATTTTTTTTTGGTTTGTGAATAATTAAGACGTGTAATATTTTTAAGTTTGTATATATATTTGTTTATTAACAACATTCTCAATTCGCAATTTGTGTTTTTTTTATTGTTTTTCCTATAATAAATATTTGTAACACCTCGTAGCAACCGACAGTGCACTCACAGGACCCCAATTTTAGGATTGGACAAAAAAAATACATTTTTTTTAAATTATAGATAAATATGGTCATGGACTTTGTCCATGACCATTTTTATTTTTTTGTCGCGCTTAAAAATGGTCGCGGCCAAAGTCCGTGACCATTTTATTTTTATTTTTTTGTCACGGTTATGGGTCGCGGACTAGGGCCACGACCATTTTTTTTTTAATTTT
The DNA here is from genome assembly GCA_949130495.1 of Sambucus nigra. Classification (NCBI taxonomy): domain Eukaryota; kingdom Viridiplantae; phylum Streptophyta; class Magnoliopsida; order Dipsacales; family Adoxaceae; genus Sambucus; species Sambucus nigra. The sequence continues at coordinate 312,821,697 of OX422215.1, read as the reverse complement.
TTTTGTCACGGACGTGGGTCGCGGACTTTGGCCGCGATCAATTTGTCATGGTTGTGGGTCACGGATGAGGCCGCGACCAATTTTTTTTTTATTTTTTTTTGTCACGGACGTGGGTCGCGGACTTTGGCCACGACCAATTTGTCACGGTTCTGGGTCACGGATGAGTGCCACGACCAATTTTTTTATTTTTATTTTTGTCACGGACGTGGGTCGCGGACTTTGGCCGCGACTAATTTGTCACGGTTGTGGGTCACGGATGAGGGCTGCGACCCATCACGGCATGGGTCACGGCCAAAGTCCGCGACCATCTGCCGTGACCCCTCTTGGCCGTGACCGTTTTTTGGTCACGGACTTGGGCGGCGACCCACGAAAATGGTCACGCCCGAAATCGTCACGGCCCAAGTCCACGACCCACAGTTTTGGTCAGGGATTTTGGCCGTGACCAATCGCCAGTTTTGGTGTAGTGACTCCTTGTACATGGGTCCCACCCCTTAGCGGATATAAAGGCATTCATCCACGATTATACATGATAAATAGCAAGCACATGCAAATTTTTGTCAGGAAACAACACAATTTAGATCGACCTCACTTTTAACTGTCTAAAAGATAAAAAGATTTTAGTTTTCACTAATTCAAATAAAGCTAAGATGTTTTTACCCTTCATGAATGTTAACAAACCAGATAATTGATCATGTTGGAAATAGATAGAGAAAAACTTCAATTAAGGGGTATTCAAAAAATCGACTGGACGGACGGACCGAATCGAACCAACTCTTTTTTTCGGTCTTTTTTCTTAATCAGTTCGGTCTCAGTTTATTTTTTTGGCGGACCGATCTAGTCAGTCCGATTCACGGTTTACAGTTTCAAAAACGTTATTAGGACCGACCTCGACCGACTCTATATAAAATAATATATTTTTACTTATATATGTATATATATAAGATAAATAAATAGTGAAAATATATATTTTGATATTTGATTAGTTTAAATTATACTTTAATTCAATATGAGGTTTGTTTTAATTAAATATTTTGATATTTTTTTAATTTTTAATGTCCGAAAAAAATGGACTCCGAAATATTTTTATTATTATAAATGATGTAATTCATTAATGTGAGGACCGATGGGTTAGAGCGGACCGATCCTAAAAAAAATAACCGACATTATCTGTCCGGTCTCGATGAGGACCGACCAAGTCGATCTGGTCCAAAAAAATCCTCAAAATCGAACCAAACTGGACCGCGAACACCCTACAATTAACTAACTTCAATTAGACTGCAGAACTAAATAAAAATATAACAATTGTCGGACCTGATGTCGTTGTTAAGTTCTAAATAAATATTTCCTTTCTTCCTTACATCTCTACCATCCAAAAATATCCAAAAATATCATATCTTTTTATACTGTTCAGAATCCAGCGATAAGATTGTGGTATATATGGATCTGATGCAAAAAAATTATGGTGTTAACACATGATATAAACTCCATGATACGGCAGGGATTTGTCACCTACTTGACGTGATTTTATTTATTTATTTATTTTTGTCTGAATAAGATAAGAAGATAATTATCCCAGAGAAATTATAGTTATCGAAGTGTAATCAAATAAATATAGATGCGTCTATATGGTTTGGTCGGGGTTAGACTAACTGAAGATTGCGTTTGTTAAATCTTAATTAGTATGTTAATGATATATAAAAGATGGGTTTTCTTATGATCGACATGTTCAGGGTCGAACAGACAATGAAGCAAAGGTTAACTGCAGGACTGCTTACTTGACAAGCTAAGCATGGAAACCACTCACCCGTCACTGATCATAAAAATATATATCATGCCGTCGCATATGCCTATTTTTCCATAAATTCCACCAAAACCCATCTGCAAACGACCAAAGGACAATCAAAAATCTTCTCGCAGATCCAAAGATCAATCAAAGAAATTCTAAAACATGAAAACCCTAACAGAAGAAGAAAAAAAGAAGAAGCATACCCTAGTTATTTGTGCCAGTGAATGGTTTTCGTTCTTTTTTCTTGTCAGGTTTGATTGGTTTTACAGAGGCTACCATCGAGTTGAAGCGTGCGAAACATTATAAATTTTGTGTTAATATCTGCTACAGGGGCGCGTGAGTAAGGCTTAGACTCACGGGTGAAATAAACCACATCAACATTGCAAGTACATCCCTCCTTAACAACTAATTCCTAGGAGAAGACAAAACTGGTGATGTTACGTAATAGTTTAAGCAAATATTACTTTTTTCAAAGTTATATTGGAACACCAATGGAACATACTATTGGTTAATCACACTTAAAATAACACACTAAATCTCTAATGAATCCATGAAACAGAGAGGAAAGAAAACAAGAATACTTCGCAAACCTGAAAAGAGGCTAGGTGCAATGAAGAATCTAGAAATTTCGAAATGACAGTGCGAATACCACTTCCAAAGAACTAGCTTCCCTACTTTGGATTTAAAATAGACTGTAAGCATATTAAGCATTAGTCAAAGTACGATCACTATCAAATTTTGTCGCCATTAAACTTCTCAAGAGGATTTTCCAAGCTTCAATATACCACGTAAGTTTGTTCATCCATTTGGCGATGATGTGAAGAGCTACATTCTAAACTAAAGTATGTCCATCCTTTTCAGGATGATGGGAAGATCTAAATTATAAGAATAAAGATATATGCACCGGACCATTTTACTGAATAGTTATCGGATCAAGTTGTCCTTTTCGCACTAGATACATAAATATATAATTTTTTAAACAAATCTTTCATTAAAAAAATTAGATCTTTTAAAAAAAATTAGATGGAGCTTTTTTATTTATATTAAATTAACTTTTATTTTCTGAAACAGTTTTTCAATTAATAGTTGTTAGAATAGTGTTAGAAATAACAAAAAATTAAATGAGTTAACAATTAACTTTTATTAATAGTTGTTAGAATAGTTTTTTTTTTGTTATTTTTAATTAGTATTTTTTTTATTTTTTACATTATTTTTAACTCATTTAGTCCTTCAAACACCCATTTACTCAATATTCTCTTATTTTTAAAGGTTCGCGCCAGCGGCACCCCTTATTTTTTAACTTTTTATTTTTTTATTTTTACAACATTTAAAATAATTTTTATATTTCTTAAAACTGTTTAAAGGTCCGTCCTCCTTTTTTTTACTGGATGCCAACTCATTGAGTCCCTCAAGTCCCTCAAACACCCATTATTTTTTCTTTCTTAAACTATTTAAAAATGTGGAAAAAAAGTTTTAATTTTTTATATTAAACTAACTTTTATTTTCTGATAATTTTTTATTAAAATTAAATTTAAAATTATTTGTTGAACATGGATCTGAGAATGTGGGTCCGCGCCAGCGGCACTAACCAATCGCGATGTCAATTGCGTTGATGATGTGGGTCCGCGCCGGCGGCACTAACCAATCGCGACACATCATCTCAGTGTGTCGCACCCTACAAATATTCTCTTATTTTTAAAGGTTCGCACCAACGGCACTCCCCACTCCCTCTCCAATATTCTCTTATGCATCTCACTGACGTGTCGTGTCGTGCTTGGTTCGTTTTGAGGGGTCCTATGGTATGAGTCTTCTCAGGGCTTAAAAATGAACCATACAGATGCGACACATCAGTGTCGCGCACAAATTTTGTCGGATTTGTGTGTCGTTGATTTTAATTTTTTCATAAAATCATTTTATAAACAGTTTACAAAAATAGTTAGAAACTATTTGAAAAAAACTGTTTTTTTTATTAATAAAATTCTATTTTTTATGTATAAAAAATTGTTTTTAAAAACAAAAAAATAGTAAACTTAAAAAAAAAAGAAAAAAAAAAGGAAAAAAGGGATCCGGTAAAATACCGGTAATATATGCCGATAAGCATATGAGTGCTCAAATTATAAACTAGTATCAAGAAAGACTTACAAATAGCCTTGACATGATAGAATGGTTTTTGATTTCGGCTAATAGAACTTCTCTTTAACAAGATCAAGAATTTTATAAATTCCCAAGTCCAGGACTGCAATATTTAATGTAAACAACTTGTGTGACATGCCTAATACTTTTATTTTTATATATAGCATGGCTAGTTGTAAGAACTTGGAATTTTTAACCCAAAATATGTTCTAAAGAAGAAAGAAACTACGCTTAGAAATCTACACTTTTGTTGATTAACTTAGACCCCTTGAAATTTCAGTAAATTACAAAATAGCTCCTGAAAGTTTCAAAGTAAGATAACTTGATGAATATTTGACACCTAGACCCCAACTTTACATCAAATTAATCCTTTAGATTCTAATTAACTAAAAATTATCATTTCAACACTTGAAACTTCCTTAAATTACCCAAATACCCCTATACTTTGCAAGAAGTATACTTTTAAGCCTATAAAGGTAAATATAAAACCAATGAAGGACCAAACTTGTAAATTTCTTTAATTTTAGTTGAGTCATTGTACACCTAGTGCTCCACATCAACTCTAGAGATTAAAATTCACATGTACACACCATGTGAACATGTGAACTACAACTACCCATACTGAAAACTCTATATAACTAGCTCAAATCGACCACCCAATTATACCAATCAAATCCCCTCAGAATGTAGTATAAATACCCCATGAATTTAGAAGTAAATACACACTTTACAACCTAGTTCAAAAACTCAAAAATTCCCTCAAATCAGGTACATTATGGTTTTATGCTTAATTTACAGTTCTTCCAATGTTAATAGCTTTATGTGTAGTTAATATAGTAAAACAATCATAATATGTAAGGTTTTACGTATTGAATAACTTAGGATAGAAGAAATATGGAGAAACACCATTAAAGCTTGAGCTTTAATGGTGAATCTTGATACACTACTCTAAACGTAGGTTTAAAGCTACATATAACTTCATTATAACCTAACAATCTTGAGTGTAATGGTTAAAAGCTACAAATATATATATAGAGCTCAAATCGATGAAATGTGTATTTTGAAATCAAAACCTGAAAATTCAAAATTCTCCATATATAATCCATATCAATCTTTGAAACCAAACCAAACTACTCCTATATGTAGAAGAAATAAACCCAAGTTCATAAGAATCCTTGCCATAATCGAAAAATCCACGAATTTTAGGTATAAATTTTAACAAAAAACACAGTTTTGAATCTTTAGTTATATTAAATCTCAATCCACATAACCTATATGTTTGGATTCCTCATGAAAAATTATGTTAAGTTGGTTAAGAAATCATCTAAAATGGTATAACAATAAAGGAGAAAATTGAGGTCTAAAATCAGTAACCCTAAAAGTCAAAGTCGAGAGGTTGAAGATGAAGACTTTCAATATGAACTTTAACCACGAGTATGAGGGGGGTATTATGAACTTGGGTTTAAGGTAAGGCCATGTTTGGATATCCCTAGCTTAAGCTATGAAAAACTAAGGGCCCGTTTGGTTCTGTATTTAGAAAACTCGATTTAAACATTGTTTTTAAATATAATTTTAAAATTCAGTTTTTTGTGTTTATAATTATTGGTCTGCGTTTGGTAAACTTTTTTTTAAAAATAGTTTTTTGAACATTTAAAAAAATCGGCAAACATGTATATATATATATATATATATATATATATATATATATATATATATATATATATATATATATATATATATATATATATTGCATGTATAATTTACTATAAAACTATATTCATACGTGAACTGATAATATTTTTTTAATGCATATGCACTATATGTATATTTTATATTATTCCATACATTAATAATACATGTATAAAATTATATATAAATATCATGTATCTATTGATAATATTTTTTTAACTTTATATTATTCCATACGTAATGTTGTGCTCATGTGTATATATATATACTAGTGTATGCCCAAGCCTGAATGCATGACGAAAATTTCCAAAGTACGTAATTGCAAAATGGAAAAAATTTCGTTCCCTAACACAACAAAGTATAATTTAAAAAAAAATGGTCATAATTTCCAAAGTCGTGAACATGCCTGAAGGCACGACAACAATTCTCCCGGGTATGAAACTTGTGGTCAAGTCACACAAATTTTGTATTATACTATAATTTTTCAGTACAAATTAAACCCAAAATAGCTTGCAATATAATCTAGTGTGCACTAAGAAAGCTAAAACAAACACAAGAAAGCACAAACACAAATAAAATTAACCCTCCTACAAAATGAAGTTCACCCCCCCCCCCCCCCCCCAAGAAGCCATTACTGGAACTCTAGTGAAAGAAAGTAAAGAAATTATATTGAACCAAAAAAAAATGTGAAAAAAGCTCTAAAATTGGTGAAAACCCAAAATTACACAGCCCTAAACCTGCAATTGAAACAAACGATCAAGATGTTGTAACACCCCGCCTAATTAAATATCGGGTGGCCAGTCCTATACCAAATTAAAACAGAATATACAGTTGGCTCATTCCTAGCATCACTGTCGAAAACATTTACAAATCACCCAATACTCAATTAAGCTGGTGTTAAAAACTTTCCAAATTTTAATTCAACAAAATCCATTTTTTGTTTAAGAATAACACTACACATATTATTCTACAACACTAATAAGAGAATAAATAACTCAAAAGAATTTAAATGCATTTGGAATAAACATGCCCACATAATAATCCAATACAGTAATCCCAACAATAATAAAAATATTAAAATGACATGAATACAAGAGTATTTGACTCAGATAGAAAAGAGATAACTAAATTCCTTTGGGCGACATGCCCTAACTAAGAGAATACTGTGAATCAAATGAAGATAGGCGTCTAAGAAATACTCCATAGCTCCATACCTCGTCATAATCCTTTAAGGTTGGCGTCCCTGTTTCTGGACACCTGATATAGAAGGTACAATAGAAAAGAGAATATGCAAGGAAACGGGTCAGAGCCCGATGTGAAAATAATTTTGAAAACAATAAGTATTTAACAAGTGCAATAAAGTATTTATTATGTACATGTTTGTATCCAACTCTCACTTGATATTCTCACCTCTCAGCTAGAGTGCACACTTAACGTTTCCTATTAACCTCCTAGTTAATTGTTCCTCCTCACTAGTTTCCATAATATGATTCCATTCCCATATCATAACCCCGTATGTCCCATACCACACGTCGTATAATCACTCATATACGTTTTTCATTAACATGAATCGTTTCTCATTAATATGAATTAAGCTCTTCAATAAATATTCATTAACTTATTTCAATTCTTTTCTCAATCCACCGTTATATACAATTATCACACAGTAGATGATTTAACCAAAATATACACATATATATAATTCATTATATATATATACATATATAATACGGCACCCCGAGACACAGCTGCGGTGCATGCATTACTCTGCTATCACGTCCCAATATCACAGGTCGTCGAATAAGGAACTAAAGGTTCGATAAGGATTTCTTGAACCACAAACATCAACACAATCATTGGAGGCGAACATAGTTCTCGTATCCATGGGTCACGAACATACCTACGTACCCACAGTCAGCAGACTTATCAACTCCCCAATAAGTCTTTCATAGACTTATGTTCTCGAGCGACAAATCAAAGATCCCATGGATTCATCAGGTTATGACTTCCCTCACTCGCAAACCTCCCGTTGATAGCAAGTAAGCTAGGTATGTCATACACACAAATTATCAATCAACCAAATAGGCATTATCATCTACCTATAGATATAATATCAACAAAGTAATCACTCTACCATAAGATAGTTCCCATACGTAGCAATATATCTCTTAAATCCTACGTATTAAAATATTAAAATATTATGACTTTACTTCTTTAATTTAATTATCCCCGAGCCTCACTCATTACTCAAGGTTTGAATAGTTTTTTCCTCAACATATTTATTCAGTAAGAAATCACTAATATCCTACTGGTCCACATCATCTTATCTCCCAAATTACCACGAATTAAATTCTCCCTTAATTAGGGTTAAAACCGATTGTTTCTAATCTCTTATAAACACATCTTCTATCAACTAGGATTGAATACCATCATCACATGGCTCATAGTCTATAGTATTTCATTCCCACTATATGATTTATCAACAAAATCAACATCCTCACATCCTATAACATCTCTCCACTCCTAACGTTGTTAAGGTTCATGCGCGGAGCGTCTCGCAAAGAGAAATCCAAACAAGGAACCCCTCCTATACACTACTACTTAACTTTGTCGATTGTGGAGGTCCGTCAATTCAAATACACAATCGGGATAACCTCATCCCCTCTTTCAACCAAATGTGGTCTGAACTCCCATCTCTATCCAGGAGCCATACCACTAAGCGCTTGTACTACACTCAGTCCTTGAGAAATTAATAATGAACTTAAACTCAGTCCTTGATGCTCAAATTGTAACCCTAAGGCTACCCATGTGTTATATTAAATCTCCCCTACTGGACCTATCCTTAATCCTCATGCATACAAATTAGAATCCAACAGATGAATCTAGCAACCAAAATTTCATTCAATTATTCTAATCAATTAAATCCCAATCAAATCAATTCGATTCTTAACTAGGGCTTACTCATCTTCCCCAAATCCCATTAAATCCAATTAATAATCACCAAAGATTTAGAAAAGGTTTGGGATAAGAAAAAGCATTAAAAAGAAACAACTTCAAGGATTCTGGGGAGGTCGATCGATCGAAGGCAGGGGGTCGATCGATCGATCGCCCAGATAACAACCCAGTTTTCTGCATTTCTTCTACTACGGATTTCATCACTTTTGACCATTCAAACCTTCATATTAACTACCCAAATTCCTTATAAACCTTACTACATGATATATCAACATATATGAATGATTTCTAATGCTCTAAACATCCTAAAATCATCAAGAGTTTGAATTAAAAGCATATGTTCATCCTATTTTTCCAGAAAATTATCAACATAGTATCTTCAGGAACACATCAATGGTTTTCAGAATTTCTTCAACATATTTATGATTATTTCGTGGATTACTATCTACCTACAATATGAGTTTGATTCCCATATATTTTCAGTTTCCAAAAATCCATTTAACAACTCCATCTTTTCATCTTCCAAACGTGCAAAATCTTATCTTTTTATAACTATCCTAACATGGACAATATACAAACTTAGATTGCAATTATCAAACACTTGCCTCTAATGAAGATCTGATCCTTTGAAGTTGAATAACATAGGTGGTTCTCCCTTTCTCCGACCAACTTCCGGTGGTGGTTGATGGTGGTGACCTTTGGCCTTTTGTTCTCCTCCTTTCCAAGCAAGCTTCTCTCTTCCCTAGCAACCTTTCACTCTCTCTAGGAAGATGACTTCTCAATTTTGTGTAGAAGAGATGAATGAACCCACATTCAACTAATCCCCAAATACTTATAATAAGACAAAATCCGAAATCACTATTCACCCCCTTGTAAAAATGACCAAAATACCCTTTTGGGTTGTCTTTTCATTTCGAAATGACCCGAGACCCAAAACCAACGTCCAAATAGACTTTTCTGACTATTTCATCCCTTACGGATACAACGACGCAGTCGAAATGACTATAAGGTCGATATAAAAATAAGTTCCCTTTTTAATTTAGCAAATTAGTCCCGACACGTCCCATACCACGTCCGACTAAAAATTCAAATTATTGAATTAATATCACACAGCCATATCTATAACATCACATTCATATATTACCTAAATATCTTTAAGTAATATTCAGAATCATTCATTTTAATATCCACAATTCGGATAAAATCTAAATGAATTAATTTATAATAAAATCCAATTAATCCATTAATTTAAAATATAACCCATTTTAAAAGTCATTAAAATTACGGGGTATTACAGATGTAAGACGTTGAAATTATTTATATGAAATTGAAAATCTAAAAGAAATATTGTTAACAAAAATCTAAAAGAATGGTGAAAAAATTGTATTTGTGTTCTATCACCTCCACAAAACCCAGTCTAAAACAACTGCCCAACTAACCCTTGTTCGTGTAAGAAAAATAACCAGAACAAAGTATGTTTTTTTTAAAGAAATTTAATGTTTGATGGATTGATCCGAGTAAAATACAAAACGAATAAGAGAATCTACTTAATACAAATAGAATGAAACTACTTACTGCCAGAAGAATATTCTTAGTAGCTAAGCAAAAAACATATATCTATTACCTTTAATTGAGCCTCTCTTAATAGAAAGTTTGTGATCTAAATCAACACCCTTGGACCTACTAGACTTATAAGCAATGATGTTAACCAAATAAACCAACCGATCTAGTAAAATAATAAAAAATAAGTTATGAAATAAAATAAAAATCGAGTACATTACACTGAGCTTAGTGGTGATGATAACGATCTGAATGTCATTTTCGATTGGAGGATTAAACTTTGTTTTCAATTTCAAGATTCAAATGTATATGATGAGACTATATCTATAAAACATATAAGAGCAACAAAAAATGTTAAAGAAATAAAAATGATGAAATATAAAATTTCTTGCACTCTTCGTATTTATATTATCTTTAATACATACAAATAATTCACACCACAGTCTTAAATTAATATGTAAATAATTGTCAAACCCTTACTTCGATATGCAGTATTTTCCATTTCGATCACATGCATCTCTTTGCACTGGATCACTCATAACCTCATAAGCTTCCCCGAATACCCGCTGATATTAAGATCTATTTATTATAGAAAATTTCATAAATAGGAAAAATGAACACATATGATATTAAATCAATGAATATATGAGAATAAGAAAAATTTTATGAATGGAAGAACAAAACCAACCCCAATAGCCCAAAATCAACTTTGATAGTGTTGTCGAATAATGAATCAAAAGTTGATCTAGTAGAAATCACTAATAGCATTTTCGAAAATCAATTACATACAAAAAATTTATAGGAATAACAACATTCACACACACGAATGAGGTTGTCCCCCAGAAACTCTTCTTGCCTTGTCAACCTTCTCCCACATACTCCACACAATGCACTCCAATCAAAGATAAAATTAGCAAAATCAAAAAATATTTACAATACAATATAGTACATGGAAACAAACTAGAAAAATTGAAACACACCAGCTGCCAACAACCGAAACACAAAACTTAGTAGATAACTTTTCGACACTCGTCGTGTGCATCTTAACAACAACGAATTAGAAAAGTGGGAATTTAGTCTCAAATTTAAAATAGACACATTAATCATCAGGGTTATAAACTTCTATACTAATCTAGTATACACAGTTTCAGTTTAACTACTAATCTAATATACACAGTTTCAGTACATATATACTATAATAATTGCTAGTGAAAAGGACAAGATAAGGATAAGCTAGGTTAAAAAATGGTCCTTGCTATACTGGTCTATTTTTATGAGATTAGCCCAATGTGTCCTAAAGAAGTGATAACACAAAAAGTTTCCTAAATTAGTAAGCTCTAAAATCCAGCAAATCGTAGATGAAACCCCTTAAAACACAAAATGAAAAAAATAACCCCGTACCCTAAAAATATATATACAGAAACAAAACAAAATTAAAAATATTACACATTGAAGTTCACACAGACATTACCTTATTAATCTCTCAAACTCCATGAAACCAAAACTTCTGAATCAACGCCGAAACAAATGAAGAGAAAATCTATTAAAGAGAGAAGAGATAAGTTTATTATGAGGTTTTGAATTTCAAATTGTAATAACCTGAAACAAATTGAATATTAATGGGGTTTTGAATTTCAAATCGTAACCATCTGAAACAAATTGAAACCACTTCAAAAAACCCACAAAATCAGAACCATTAGCCTCGCTTTCAAAATCGAACATTGAAAAACCCATTTAAAAAACATAGATTCCCTATTTATGCATAGAAGCGATAAAATGAAATTTTAAAATTAATTTTACAAAGATATTCTAAGATTTACATTAGCAAGCAGATTCCCCTGTTTCTAAATAAAAGTTTACACCATGGTTTCTAATCACACACTATTCGAAACCAATTTATATAATAGATTATGTACTTTTAGGACATAAAGTAATATTGATTATGGATATAGGACAACAAACATTTTGTTTCCATTTTTAGTCCCTATTTTCAAATTAAAGGGATACATGGCATGCTGTGACTGGTTGACGTCTTATGAATATGGGTCCACGCCAATGGATTTATTCAAAAAAAGGGACTAAAACTATAAATAAAATGTTTGTTGTCCTATTTTTAAAATACATGTTACAATAGGTCCTAAATTTACAAAGCCCCTTTATATAAATGATACATGAAGAAGTATAAGCAAATATGAGTAAAAGAGGTTGTATACTAAAGAAAATGGTATTTTTTATTTCAACCTTTCTTATCACTATACATACCTCAAATAAGATTCCATAACACCTCAAACATCAGGGCTCCTAATTTTCTCCTCTTCCCAGTCCATCTCGTCCGCATCATTATTAGGCTTTATTGCACTCTGGACTACTACCTGCTCAGAATCTTTTTCTATTTTAGCCATCTTAACCATCACCTCCATTGTATGATTCCACTATAAGAAAAATAGTCATTTATGTCAGTTTTAAAATTAACGTTATGTCAATTAAAATTAAAGTGACATAAATATTTATATTTATGTCAGTTCTTATTTAATAGTTAATTTTTATCTCAGTTATAATAAATTTTCTATAAAAAGCAGTATTTATGCCACATTTATTTACAACTGTGATTTACCATCTTTAGTTTTATCCTTCTCAAGTATAAAACTGAGATAAATGAAAAATAAGAGGCACGCTCCTTCCCGCTACACTGAAAAATTTGAGGGGAAAAGTGAGACCTAGTAAAAGAAAAAAAGCGCGCTCTTACTTTCCTCAACTCTCTCACACCCCATCTATCCCGCTCTCTCTTCCATCTCTCGTTCTCTATCTCCCCAAAATAGGCGGCGTTATATATCCATGCTCCAACACCAGTTTGTGTTTTCAAGATTTATCTATCCTCCTCCACTCAAGTTCCATTTACTCCTGTCTGCATAGAAGCATATATAGGTAAGAAATGAAACAACATATGGTTCATTGCATCACTTTGCTAGGGATTATCCGTGAATTTGCTCTATTATGTTCTCTCTTTATTTTCTGAAGTTTTATACTTACTAGGATTTTCTGCAAATAATTTTGTGCAATTTGTTTATATCCAATTGAGCTTGTATTTACACTATACATTTCTTCGAATTTGTTGATATCAGTAAAGAATATATATCGATTTGTGTGGTTTTCTATTTTTCTTCATCTACATCTACAAAAAAATTGCACACATGCTTTTTCTCTAGATATATTAATAAGGGTTCAAAGTTTTTGGGCCATATAAACAACACACACACACGAACGCACACATATACTTGCACGTGTGTGTGTGTGTGCGCGCGTACGCACGTATGTGATTTTAAATAACAATTTATTACTCTTATGAGGTTTTCTTTAGTTTAAAGAAGTAATTGCATCGATTGGTGGAAGGGTAACACACCTAAATTTAAATGAAATGAACATGGGTTTGCTCGGCCTTTGTTTTTTCATGTACTAATTTAATCACTCTAATTTGTTGTTGGTTTGGATTTTTGGTTTTTAGGATATCTCAGTTATGACTTACAATTTTTGTTTTAACTCTTATGATTTTTAGTTGAATGAATTATTGATGTTTACATTTTGTGTTTATTTTACTTTTCCAGAGGCTTCGGTGTTTAGTTTTCACATTGGAGTTAGTAGATCACTGTAAGTTTGTGTATGAATTTTTTTAGTTTTTCATGGCTTGTTGGTATTAACATTGCTACTCATCCTTTCTTCAATTAGTTTTTATATGAAATTTGTATGGATATGATATTTTCTTAACTACGCAAACAAACATGTCTGTTAAAATTTGGGGACTAATATTTTGTTGCATTTGAACTATTATTAAAATAAGGTTTTATGTAACACCCCATGATTTTTGAGACTGAGAAATTAAATTTTGGGAAAATAAAATTTAATTAAATTGGAGAATTCTAAAATAGGGAATTTAAGTCCAAAAATAGAGGACGTTTTAAAGTATTCCGGATGATGATTTTGAGGGTACCACTGATCCCGGAAGGTTCGAGATAGTCAAAATGACTGTCATTGGGTTTTATTTTGGCTCCGAAATATTTTAAGTCAGATTGACTCGAATTGGTGTAAACAAGTCATTTAAATTGTGTATTAACATTTAAATTTGGGTTTATTGTTTTAAGGGATTTAAAGGCATACGGATGAAGCCTTCTCATTTGAGAAAGAGAGAAAGATAACGAAAAGATAAAGGAAGAAGGAAAGAAGAAGAAAGGGAGAGAGAGAGAGAGGAAGAAAGCTTGGAGATTTTCGGTCCAACCGTGACATCGAGCATGATCCAACCTCTACAAATCTGAGGCAAGTGTTTAATCTTGCTAAATAGCTATTTGTGTATTTCATTTCATAATATGTGGGTTAAAGAAATGGATTTTTGGATGCTAATATCAAAACCTAGATTTTTGGGTTTAATCTTGAAATTGATATTTACACATGGGTTTAAGAGGTATAAATTGATGAAGTGAAAGTGTAGGATGGGTTTAATGTTAGAAACATTATTGGGTTACAAATTCATAGTTAGAAATTGTTGATTTGGGATTTTGGGAAATTTAGGTTTATATAGAAAAATGACCATTTCGTAGCCTGCTTAACAGACCGAATCGATTCGGCCTCTTTCCGAATCGATTCAGAATGTTACATAATCCTAGGTTTGTGTGACCGAATCGATTTAGAACCAAGCCAAATCGATTCGGCCTGTGGCAAAAGCCCAGGACTTTGGACCCGAATCGATTCGCCTTGGAGGCCGAATCGATTCGCTAGGCCGAATCGATTGGTAATAGGGCCGAATCGATTCCGAAACAGGGCATTTTGAGGTATTTTCTCCATAGTGATTCCAAACCTTTTTTGGTTGGGTTTAATTATTTGAGGGCCTTCTCTTATGATGTAAGAGATATATTCTTGGAGACATATAAGGAGTTTCTCACATATTAGGATTTTGGGGACTCCTTAGGGTAATTTGGGAGAAATGTATCCATGTATGTATTGGAGTTGCATATGGAGATTGTGGGGAAACCTCTTTGAGGTTGGGAATACCAATTATAGATAAAAAGGTATAAGTATTATGTGAGGTTGAGAACTCTTAGAGAGTGAGGGGTCTCATATCCTTAGAAATGTTTAGACTAAGGAATGATCGATAACTCAATAGGAGTAAGGGTTCATGAGATTAATTGAACCATAGGTGAAATTGGGAACGATTTGGATCGTACTATCGACTAGAATAAGCGGTAGCATAAGTTCTAGTTAGGATAGTTTACACGTAATTGTGGGGAAATAACCATTGAGATTCAAATACTTGAAACGAGGTGGGAATAATTTGAGGTTTTAGACTATTAAGTCATGTGTGTGCCTATGGTTAAATAGTACTAAAGGTAATCATGTACTTTCGAATATGGATGAAATGTGTAGTGATGGGTTCCTACACAAAATTTTGGGTGATAACCCTAAGGTTGAATATATATGTATATATAAATACATATGATTTTGGGAGACTATTCATCATAGGAAAAATGATTGAATATGTTTCAAGTGAGGGATTGTATTCACATATCGAGGTAAATTAAATGAGTTTGTGGTGACGTCTTGTATATTGAGGATTTTGTATACTCATAGCCGAGTTTATATATCTTATACACATGAACGAGAATTAGATATATGGATATGTGAATATATTTGTATATATATATCTATATAAATATGAATATATTTATATATTTATGTTGTGGACATACATGTTATGGATATTTAAACCCTATATGATGGTTTAATGTTTGATCATAAGATGGGATCATATGGATGTGTATATATTGTGCATGTGAGCGATATGTATACTTATGTGGTTAAGCATACCCCGCTCATGCTATCATTGGTAAGTTTCCGCGCAGAGGGTGAGCATCCTGGCATATAGAGCAGGGTGTGGATATTCTCCAGGTCATAGTCGTCCCGTGTGTTATTATACGATAGATATATTTTTGGGATGAGATGTCCTGGGTATGTTTCGTCTCATTGCCAGTTGGAGCTATGACCGCTTCCCGAGACGTCGTGTGTGTGAGTTATCACGAGGTGGGTGTCGTTGATCCCCACCAGGTGGTCCCCAGTTGCTAAGTGAGCCAGACACTGGGAAGATGATAGCATTGATGCAGTTTTATCGGCGATATATGCAGCCGGGTGGATTATGTGCATATCCATTGTACATAAGATATTATATGTACACTTGGTCATGGGTATGGATGATTGGTATATATATATATGGTTAGAATAAAATTCCTATATATATATATATATATTTATATATCCTATAGATGAAAGGTTATAGAATCCTTGTGGAGTACATCTTGGATGATTATGGTGTAGTAGATTGATGGGGGTTGATGTATCGCATTTAAGGAATATTTCGATTACATCATCCCAAGGATATTATTGGAGATTTAGTAGTAGTGGTAGCATTATATGGTATGTATGGCATTATGGATCTCTAGGATCGACATTGTCAAGGAGTAGTGTAATGGGGTGGTTCCTTGTTTGGATTTCGCTTTGCGAGACACCCCACGCATGAAACGTAGTGAAGTGTTGAGATTGGAGAAAAGTTCTGCCAATTATGGTATGAATGACATTATGGATCTCTAGGACCGACATTGTCAAGGAGTTGTGTAACGGGGTGGTTCCTTGTTTGGATTTCGCTTTGCGAGACACCCCACGCACGAAACGTAGTACATTTTTGAGATTAGAGAGAAGTTCTGTCGATATTTATGTGTGGCATAATGGATCTCCAGGATCGACGTTGACAAGGAGTAGTGTAACGGGGTGGTTCCTTATTTGGATTTCTCTTTGCGAGACACCCCACGCACGAAACGCAGCGCAGCGTTGAAATTGGAGTGAAGTTTGGTCAATAATAATTTTGCATGCTTATTAATTTGAAATTAAATTATATGTTTCAACCCAAATGCATGTGGGTAAGTTATTAAGAGCTACAATTGATTAAATTATAAACCGGAATCCACTAAGCCTCTTAAGGCATAATTTTTTGTAAACTTAATCAAGTAGGATTAGAGAAAAAAAGGGGTGGATTCTTAGGTTATAAATAGGAAGGTAGGTCTCGTGGTTATAGGCTAGGCCTATGATAAGTTAGGTTGTCCTAATAAATGGGGGTAATTTGACTAAAAGTTGATGACGCGAATAGGTGCGCGCCTTTAGATGAGAGGTGAGTTGGGGTTCCACGAGAGTGCGATTCCACTTTTAATTATGAAATAAGTGCACCGATATTTATAATGCACGGTTAACAAACTTGCTAAAAAAAAATTTTCTAGGTAGGATTTATGTTGTATATCGGGTTTGTACCTAAGGGATATTTATATACATGTTCATACTTATTCCATTTAAGTTGTTGTATTGGTTGTGACCCGACAGCTTATTCGGGTCTACTTTGTGTAGTATATTCTGTTGTAGTCATTTATTTCATTTTTGTTCTAGCATTTCATTCCTCATAGTTCTTTCATGCATCTTTCTTCCCTTTACTAGTAGTGTTATAGTGTTGGTTTGTTGTCTGTTGCATATTTTATTAAATTTTAACATCTCACCTATATGATATCGGGTAGTTAGTCCTATATTATATAGTACCGATAGTTGATGTTGACACTGGACCATCTGAAACTCCTGATTTAACATAGTATAGGCCTGGCCACCAATTATTATTTTAGGCAGGGTGTTACGGATGGTATCAGGGCATCAAGTTCTAGAGTCCTTAGGATCTGTGCGAGTTTTCTGCATTCTTTCGTTAACGTTCTTGACATAAAGCTCTATAATTAGGACTGTTGTGTTCGCTGCGTTGTTTTCTTCTGTGAAGTATATTCACCTGATTCGCATTGTGATAACAGTTGCTCTTGTTTCGTTTCAGACGTCGCCTAGATTTTGTCGTCTTGGAAAGGATAGGATTAGAAGTACAATACCCATAGCATATTTTGGGTACGCTTTAATCGGGGGTATTTGTCTTCCCTGATTTCGGAGGAGATATTGAGGAGATTTTTAGCAGTGGTTCGTGGTGATTTATCGACAGTTGAGTAAGAAAGGAAAATTTAGTCGAATGGCAAACCTTGGACTTAGTAAAGTAAGTCTGGGGAGAGATTAGTGTAGTCCTTGGGAGGTTTAGGTTGAGAAACCCGTCAATATTTGTTAGGAAGCCTTGTAATGCTGACTTCTACCGATGGAAGGTAGGTGGCATTGACAAATGGTTAGGGGTATCGTCTTTATTTAAGAAGGGCGTAAGAAATTGGAGACTAAGGTTTGTCGAGTAGGATGGAAGGAGTTTTCGGTAGTCGCAATCTTGTTTTGTCCTTCATTATGATTAGGAAGGACTTTCAGGAAGATGTTTATCTTATGGAGAAATAGGTTTAGAATTATGGAATGTCCTGGAAGAAGTAGAGTACCTTGAGTTGAGATTTAAGGACTTGCCTTGAAATGATGCTTTAGGGTGATGTAAAGAATATGTAAGATTGAGAGGTTCAATTTGGTGGAATTATGTTGAGTGGATAATTTAGCTCATAGTTGTGCTAGTTTTGAGAACTAGGTTGTGGTTAGAAGTGTTGTAATTGTTGAGGCCTTGTGTTCTAAACATAAGGTATTTGTTTGGCATGTCGAAAGACGCGCGATTTGTTTTTATCATATGTTGTTACATAGGCCTTCAGGCAGTATCTAAAATACGGAAATCTTTTATGAAACCTTAGCCCTGGTTCAACTAATCTCAATCCCCGACCTAGCTACATAGTAGTGTATTGGGAGGGTTCCTTGTTTGGATTTCTCTTTCTTGACCTCCCCCGCACGAAGGTGGCTAGCGTCAGGAACTGAGGAGAGTTCAACCATTGGGAATTTTCAAACTTTTATATAATTAATATGTTATTATAGATTATCTTGGTGGCAATTATGTTACGATTGAGGCTAATGGAGCCTGATTATAATTCTATGAGTAGAAACTCGGGTATAGGGTGTATCGGCGCACTGGGTAAGTAGTTGATTTTTTTAAAAAAAATCTATATTGTTCGACGTGAGAACTAGTAAGGATCGGTATAGTGATCCTAAGAGTTGATGTTAGGACTAGATGATATTGAGGTCCTATGTGTATTTTAAATTTCGCGGGAGAAATTTTGTTAAGGGGGGAAGATTGTAACACCCCATGATTTTTGAGACTGAGAAATTAAATTTTTGGGAAAATAAAATTTAATTAAACTCGAGAATTCTAAAATTGGGAATTTAAGTCCAAAAATAGAGGAAGTTTTAAAGTATTCCAGATGATGATTTTGAGGGTACCATTGATCTCGGAAGGGTCGAGATAGTCAAAATGACTGTCATTGGGTTTTATTTCGGCTCCGGAATATTTTAAGTCAGATTGACTCGAATTGGTGTAAACGAGTCATTTAAATTGTGTATTAACATTTAAATTTGGGTTTATTGTTTTAACGGATTTAAAGGCTTACGGATGAAGCCTTCTCATTTGAGAAAGAGAGAAAGAGAAAGAAAAGAGAAAGGAAGAAGGAAAGAAGAAGAAAGGAAGAGAGAGAGAGGAAGAAAGCTTGGAGATTTCCGATCCAATCGTGACTTCGAGGATGATCCAACCTCTACAAATCTGAGGCAAGTGTTTAATCTTGCTAAATAGATATTAGTGTATTTCATTTCATAATATGTGGGTTAAATAAATGGATTTTTGGGTGTTAATATCAAAACCTAGATTTTTGGGTTTAATCTTCAAATTGATATTTACACATGGGTTTAAGAGGTATAAATTGATGAAGTGAAAGTATAGGATGGGTTTAATGTTAGAAACATTATTGGGTTACAAATTCATAGTTAGAAATTGTTGATTTGGGATTTTGGGAAATTTAGGTTTATATAGAAAAATGACCATTTCGTAGCCTGCCGAACAGACCTAATCGATTTGGCCTCTTTCCGAATCGATTCGGAATGTTGCAGAATCCCAGGTCTGTGTGACCGAATCGATTCGGACCCAAGCCGAATCGATTCGGCCTGTAGCAGAAGCCCAGGTCTTTGGAACCGAGTCGATTCGCCTTGGAGGCTGAATCGATTCGCTAGGTCGAATCGATTCGTAATAGGGCCGAATCGATTCAGAAACAGGGCATTTTGAGGTATTTTCTCCATAGTGATTCCAAACCCTTTTTGGTTGGGTTTATTGATTTGGGGGCCTTCTCTTATGATGTAAGAGATATGTTCTTGGAGACATATAAGGAGTTTCTCACATATTAGGATTTTGGGGACTCCTTAGGGTAATTTGGGAGAAATGTATCCATGTATGTTTTGGAGTTGCATATGGAGATTGTGGGGAAACCTCTTTGAGGTTGGGAATACCAATTATAGATAAAAAGGTATAAGTATGATGTGAGGTTGAGAACTCTTAGAGAGTGAGGGGTCTCATATCCTTAGAAAGGTTTAGACTAAGGAACAATCGATAAGTCAATAGGAGTAAGGGTTCATGAGG
Organism: Sambucus nigra; assembly: GCA_949130495.1. Classification (NCBI taxonomy): domain Eukaryota; kingdom Viridiplantae; phylum Streptophyta; class Magnoliopsida; order Dipsacales; family Adoxaceae; genus Sambucus; species Sambucus nigra. The sequence goes on along the minus strand of OX422215.1, from coordinate 312,801,088 downwards.
TTAATTGAACCATAGGTGAAATTGGGAACGATTTGGATCGTACTATGGACTAGAATAAGCGGTAGTATAAGTTCTAGTTAGGATAGTTTACACGTAATTGTGGGGAAATAACCATTGAGATTCAAACACTTGAAACGAGGTGGGAATAATTTGAGGTTTTAGACTATTAAGTCATGTGTGTGCCTATGGTTAAATAGTACTAAAGGTAATCATGTACTTTCGAATATGGATGAAATCCATAGTGATGGGTTCCTACACAAAATTTTGGGTGATAACCCTAAGGTTGAATATATGTGTATATATAAATACATATGATTTTGGGAGACTATTCATCATAGGAAAAATGATTGAATATGTTTCAAGTGAGGGATTGTATTCAGATATCGAGGTAAATTAAATGAGTTTGTGGTGACGGCTTGTATATTGAGGATTTTGTGTACTCATAGCCGAGTTTATATATCTTAAACACAAGAACGAGAATTAGATTGTTGATATAGATATATAGATATGTGAATATATTTGTATATATATATATCTATATAAATATGAATATATAGATATATTTATGTTGTGGACATACATGTTATGGATATTTAAACCGTATATGATGGTTTAATGTTTGATCATATGATGGGATCATATGGATGTGTATATATTGTGCATGTGAGCGATATATATACTTATGTGGTTAAGCATACTTCGCTCATGCTATCATTGGGAAGTTTTCGCGCAGAGGGTGAGCATCCTGTCATAAATAGCAGGGTGTGGATATTCCGCAGGTCATAGTCATCCCGTGTGTTATTATATGATAGATATATTTTTGGGATGAGACGTGGTGGGTATGTTTCATCTCATTGCCAGTTGTAGCTATGACCGCTTCCCGAGACGTCGTGTGTGTGAGTTATCACGAGGTGGGTGTCGTTGATCCCCACCAGGTGGTCCCCAGTTGCTACGTGAGCCGGGCACTGGGAAGATGATAGCATTGATGCAGTTTTATCGGCGATATATATAGCCGGGTGGATTATGTGCATGTCCATTGTACATCAGATATGATATGTAAACTTGGTCATGGGTATGGATGATTGGTATATATATATATATGGTTAGAATAAAATGCCTATATATATTTATATATCCTATTGATGAAAGGATATAGAATCTTTGTGGAGTACATCTTGGATGATTATGGTGCACTATATTGATGGGGGTTGATGTATTGCATTTAAGGAATATTTCGATTACATCATCCCAAGGATATTATTTGAGATTTAGTAGTAGTGGTAGCATTATATGGTATGTGTGGCATTATGGATCTCTAGGATCGACATTGTCAAGGAGTAGTGTAACGGGGTGGTTCCTTGTTTGGATTTCGCTTTGCGAGACACCCCACGCATGAAACATAGTGCAGTGTTGAGATTGGAGAAAAGTTCTGCCAATTATTGTATGTATGACATTATGGATATCTAGGATCGACATTGTCAAGGAGGTGTGTAACGAGGTGGTTCCTTGTTTGGATTTTGCTTTGCGAGACACCCCACGCGCGAAACGTAATACATTGTTGAGATTAGAGAGAAGTTCTGTCGGTATTTATGTGTGTCATAATGGATCTCCAGGATCGACGTTGACAAGGAGTAGTGTAACGGGGTGGTTCCTTGTTTGGATTTCTCTTTGCGAGACACCCCATGCACGAAACGCTGCACAGCGTTGAAATTGGAGGGAAGTTTTGTCAATAATAATTTTGCATGCTTATTAATTAGAAATTAAATTATATGTTTCAACCCAAATGCATGTGGGTAACTTATTAAGAGCTACAATTGATTAAATTATAAACCGGAATCCACTAATCCTATTAAGGCATAATTGTTTGTAAACCTAATCAAGTTGGATTAGAAAAAAAAGGGGTGGATTCTTGGGTTATAAATAGGAAGGTAGGTCTCGTGGGTATTGGCTAGGCCTATGATAAGTTAGGTTGTCCTAATAAATGGGGGTAATTTAACTAAAAGTTGAGGATGCGAATAGGTGCACGCCTTTAGCTGAGAGGTGAGTTGGGGTTCCACGAGAGTGCGATTCCACTTTTAATTATGAAATAAGTGCACCGATATTTATTATGCACGGTTAACACACTTGCTAAATATTTTTCACAACTCGGGCTCTGACCCGTTTACTTTTCTCTCATGTTTGTATATATATATATATATTAGTACAGGTGTCCTACCGCATGGATGCCGTATGACTTTCTATCCAGAGTCCTGGGAGCCTCGACAGGTGCGGACTGTTGCGGGATGTAGAAAGTAGTCGCTTCCTCCTTTGAAAAAAAAATTCTAGGTAGGATTCATGTTGTAAATCGGGTTTGTACCCAAGGGATATTTATATACATGTTCATACTTATTCCATTTCAGTTGTTATATTGGCTGTGACCTGACAGCTTATTCGGGTCTACTTTGTGTAGTATATTATGTTGTAGTCATTTATTTCATTTTTATTCTAGCATTTCATTTCTCATAGTTCCTTCATGCATCTTTCTTCCCTTTACTAGTAGTGTTATAGTGTTGGTTTGTTGTCTGTTGCATATTTTATTAAATTTTAACATCTCGCCTATATGATATCGGGTAGTTAGTCCTATATTATAAGGTACCGACAGTTGATATTGAGACAGGAACATCTGAAACTCCTGATTTAATATAGTATAGGGATGGCCACCCGTTATTATTTTAGGCGGGGTGTTACAGATGGTATCAGAGCATCAGGTTCTAGAGTCCTTAGGATATATGCGAGTTTTCTGCATTCTTCCGTTAACGTTCTTGACATAAAGCTCTACAATTAGGACTGTTATGTTCGATGCGTTGTTTTCTTCTATGAAGTATATTCACTTGATTGACGTTGTGATAACAGCTGCTCTTGTTTCGTTTCAGACGTCGCCTAGATTTTGTCGTCTTGGAAAGGATAGGATTAGAAGTACAATACCCATAGCATATTTTGGGTACGCTTTAATCGGGGATATTTGTCTTCCCCGATTCCGAAGGAGATATTGAGGAGATTTCTAGCAGTGGTTCGAGGTGATTTATCAAAAGTTGAGTAAGAAAGGAAAATTTACTCGAATGGCGAACCTTGGACTTAGTAAAGTAAGTCTGAGGAGAGATTAGTGTAGTCCTTGGGAGGTTTAGGTTGAGAAACTCGTCAATCTTTGTTAGGAAGCCTTTTAATGCTGACTTCTACCGGGGGAAGGTAGGTGGCATTGACAAATGGTCAGGGGTATCGTCTTTATTTAAGAAGGGAGTAAGAAATTGGAGACTAAGGTTTGTCGAGTAGGATGGAAGGAGTTTTCGGTAGTCGCAATCGCATTTTGTCCTTCATTATGATTAGGAAGGACTTTCAGGAAGATGTTTATCTTGTGGAGAAATAGATTTAGAATTAGTGAATGTCGTGGAAGAAGTAGAGTACCCTGAGTTGAGATTCAAGGACATGCCTTGAAATGATGCTTTGGGGTGATGTAAAGAATATGTATGACTGAGAGGTTCAATTTGGTGGAATTATGTTGAGTGGATAATTTTGCTCATAGTTGTGCTAGTTTTGAGAACTAGGTTGTGGTTAGAAGTGTTGTAATTGTTGAGGCCTTGTGTTCTAAACATAAGGTATTTGTTTGGCGTGTCGAAAGACGTGGGATTTTTTTTATCATATGTTGTTACATAGGCCTTCGGGTAGTATCTAAAATAGGGAAATCTTTTATGAAACCTTAGCCCTGGTTCAACTAATCTCAATCCCCGACCTAGCTCGGGTACAGGGTGTATAGTCGCACTGGGTAGCTAGTTGATTTTTTTTAAAAAAAAATTATATTGTTCGACGTGAGAACTAGTAAGGATCGGTATAGTGATCCTAAGAGTTGATGTTAGGACTAGATGATATTGAGGTACTATGTGTATTTTAAATTTCGCGGGCGAAATTTTTGTAAGGGGGGAAGATTGTGACACCCCATGATTTTTGAGACTGAGAAATTAAATTTTTGGGAAAATTAAATTTAATTAAACTGGAGAATTCTAAAATTGGGAATTTAAGTCCAAAGATAGAGGACATTTTAAAGTATTCCGGATGATGATTTTGAGGGTACCATTTATCCCGGAAGGGTCGAGATAGTCAAAATGACTGTCATTGGGTTTTAATTCGGCTCCAGAATATTTTAAGTGAGATTGACTCGAAAAGTTTCAAACGAGTCATTTAAATTGTGTATTAACATTTAAATTTGGGTTTATTATTTTAAGGGATTTAAAGGCTTACGGATGAAGCCTTCTCATTTAAGAAAGAGAGAAAGAGAAAGAAAAGAGAAAGGAAGAAGGAAAGAAGAAGAAAGGGAGAGAGAGAGAGGAAGAAATCTTGGAGATTTCCGGTCCAATCGTGACATCGAGGATGATCCAACCTCTACAAATCTGAGGCAAGTGTTTAATCTTGCTAAATAGCTATTTGTGTATTTCATTTCATAATATGTGTGTTAAATAAATGGATTTTTGGGTGTTAATATCAAAACCTAGATTTTTGGGTTTAATCTTGAAATTGATATTTACACATGGGTTTAAGAGGTATAAATTGATGAAGTGAAAGTATAGGATGGGTTTAATGTTAGAAAAATTATTGGGTTACAAATTCATAGTTAGAAATTGTTGATTTGGGATTTTGGGAGATTTAGGTTTATGTAGAAAAATGACCATTTCGTAGCCTGCCGAATAGACCGAATCGATTCGGCCTCTTTTCGAATCGATTCGAAATGTTGCAGAATCCCAGGTCTGTGTGACCGAATCGATTCGGACCCAAGCCTAATCGATTCGGCCTGTAGCAGAAGCCCACGTCTTTGGAGGCCGAATCGATTCGCCTTGGAGGACGAATCGATTCGGAAACATGGCATTTTGAGGTATTTTCTCCATAGTGATTCCAAACCCTTTTTGGTTGGGTTTATTGATTTGGGGGCCTTCTCTTATGATGTAAGAGATATGTTCTTGGAGACATATAAGGAGTTTCTCACATATGAGGATTTTGGGGACTCCTTATGGTAGTTTGGGAGAAATGTATCCATGTATGTTTTGGAGTTGCATATGGAGATTGTGGGGAAACCTCTTTGAGGTTGGGAATACCAATTATAGATAAAAAGGTATAAGTATGATGTGAGGTTGAGAACTCTTAGAGAGTGAGGGGTCTCATATCCTTAGAAATGTTTAGACTAAGGAACGATCGATAACTCAATAGGAGTAAGGGTTCATGAGATTAATTGAACCATAGGTGAAATTGGGAACGATTTGGATCGTATTATCGACTAGAATAAGCGGTAGCATAAGTTCTAGTTAGGATAGTTTACACGTAATTATGGGGAAATAACCATTGATATTCAAATACTTGAAACGAGGTGGGAATAATTTGAGGTTTTAGACTATTAAGTCATGTGTGTGGCTATGGTTAAATAGTACTAAAGGTAATCATGTACTTTCGAATATGGATGAAATGTGTAGTGATGGGTTCCTACACAAAATTTTGGGTGATAACCCTAAGGTTGAATATATATGTATATATAAATACATATGATTTTGGGAGACTATTCATCATAGGAAAAATGATTGAATATGTTTCAAGTGAGGGATTGTATTCAGATATCGAGGTAAATTAAATGAGTTTGTGGTGACGGCTTGTATATTGAGGATTTTGTATACTCATAGCCGAGTTTATATATCTTATACACATGAACGAGAATTAGATTGTATATATAGATATATAAATATGTGAATATATTTGTATATATATATATCTATATAAATATGAATATATGGATATATTTATGTTGTGGACATACATGTTATGGATATTTAAACCGTATATGATGGTTTAATGTTTGATCGTATGATGGGATCATATGGATGTGTATATATTGTGCATGTGAGCGATATATATACTTATGTGGTTAAGCATACCCCGCTCATGCTATCATTGGGAAGTTTTCGCGCAGAGAGTGAGCATCCTGGCATATAGAGCAGGGTGTGGATATTCCCCAGGTCATAGTCTTCCCACGTGTTATTATACGATAGATATATTTGTGGGATGAGACGTGGTGGGTATGTTTCGTCTCATTTCCCGTTGGAGCTATGATAGCTTCCCGAGACATCGTGTGTCTGAGTTATCACGAGGTGGGTGTCGTTAATCCCCACCAGGTGGTCCCCAGTTACTACGTGAGCCGGGCACTGGGAAGATGATAGCATTGATGCAGTTTTATCGGCGATATATATAGCCGGGTGGATTATGTGCGTGTCCATTGTACATCAGATATGATATGTACACTTGGTTATGGGTATGGACGATTGGTATATATATATATATATATATATGGTTAGAATAAAATGCCTATATATTTATTTATATATCCTATAGATGAAAGGATATAGAATCTTTGTGGAGTACATCTTAGATGATTATGGTGTACGAGAATGATAGGGGTTGATGTATCGCATTTAAGGAATATTTCGGTTACATCATCCCAAGGATATTATTGGAGATTTAGTAGTTGTGGTAGCATTATATGGTATGTATGGCATTATGGATCTCTAGGATCTACATTGTCAAGGAGTAGTGTAACGAGGTGGTTCCTTGTTTGGATTTCGCTTTGCGAGACACCCCACGCATGAAACGTAGTGAAGTGTTGAGATTGGAGAAAAGTTCTGCCAATTATGGTATGTATGACATTATGGATCTCTAGGATCGACATTGTCGAGGAGTTGTGTAACGGGGTGGTTCCTTGTTTGGATTTCGCTTTGCGAGACACTCCACGCACGAAATGTAGTACATTATTGAGATTAGAGAGAAGTTATGTCGATATTTATGTGTGGCATAATGGATCTCCAGGATTGACGTTGACAAGGAGTAGTGTAACGGGGTGGTTCCTTGTTTGGATTTCGCTTTGCGAGACACCCCACGCACGAAACGCTGCGCAGCGTTGAAATTGGAGGGAAGTTTTGTCAATAATAATTTTGCATGCTTATTAATTAGAAATTAAATTTTATGTTTCAACCCAAATGCATTAGGGTAACTTATTAAGAGCTACAATTGATTAAATTATAAACCGGAATCCACTAATCCTATTAAGGCATAATTGTTTGTAAACTTAATCAAGTAGGATTAGAAAAAAAAAGGGGTTGATTCTTGGGTTATAAATAGGAAGGTAGGTCTCGTGGGTATTGGCTAGGCCTATGATAAGTTAGGTTGTCCTAATAAATGGGGGTAATTTAACTAAAAGTTGAGGACGCGAATAGGTGCACGCCTTTAGATGATAGGTGAGTTGGGGTTCCACGAGAGTGCAATTCCACTTTTAATTATGAAATAAGTGCACCGATATTTATTATGCACGGTTAAAAAACTTGCTAAATATTTTTCACAACTCGGGCTCTGATCCGTTTACTTTTCTTCTTGTATATATATATATATATATATATATATATATATATATATATATTACTACAGGTGTCCTACCGTATGGATGCCATATGACTTTCTATCTAGAGTCTTGGGAGCCGCGACAGGTGCGGACTGACGCGGGATGTTGAAAGTAGTAGCTTCCTCCTTTGAAAAAAAAATTCTAGGTAGGATTCATGTTGTATATCGGGTTTTTACCCAAGGGATATTTATATACATGTTCATACTTATTCCATTTCAGTTGTTGTATTGGCTGTGACCCGACAGCTTATTCGGGTCTACTTTGTGTAGTATATTATGTTGTAGTCATTTACTTCATTTTTATGCTAGCATTTCATTTCTCATAGTTCTTTCATCTTTCTTCCCTTTACTAGTAGTATTATAGTGTTGGTTTGTTGTCTTTTGCATATTTTATTAAATTTTAACATCTCGCCTATATGATATCGGGTAGTTAGTCCTATATTATATAGTACCGACAGTTGATGCTGAGACTGGACCATATGAAACTCCTGATTTAGTATAGTATAGGGCTGGCCACCCGTTTTTGTTTTAGGCGAGGTGTTACATTTTAGTAATAAGTTGCAACTCATGATTTCATGTGATAATATGAAATTCAACTTTTACTTTGAAATTTCATGTTAGAAACTTAGGATAATACAAAAACTTGCACACCTAATTGGTATACATTTCATAATTCATTTTGATGCATAATGTTTAAGGGAATGACAAATAACTCTCTTTAAGGGAATTACAATTCAATCACATTGAACCTTATGTTCATTATGTTTTAAAATAATAATATTAATCATTATGTAGAAACTATGGTACTCTAGCTCTAGGAGTCTCCGTTGTTGCAATGAAGAGGACACTGATCCCACTAATATATAAAGTTCTATTTAAAACGGATTGAACAATTACTAGCCGTCAATATGTAGTCAAGTGTGAAGAATTGAATCATTCGGTATATGAAAAAAATGTATTCACACCTACATATAGGTTTTATAGTTTACTTAGGTATTCATTTAGTAGGTAGTTATCCCATCATAGGTGATCAAACTCCCTGGGACATTTCATTTGGAGATAGATTTCATTATTATATCTTATAACACTGTATACTTTTGGTGGTATTTACTTTTCATACCATTTGCAGTGCATGGGCTTAATGTTGAGAATTTTACGTGTACAAGGCATCTCTTATATAAATCCAAAAATATTTTTTTTATTTGTCCTTTTTATTTTGGCTTAACATTTCTAATTGTAAATGGATAATCTTTGTTAATCGTGAGAGAATTTGATAAGTTTGATTTCATCTGTTTGTTTGCTTCATTTTTACAAATATCTTTTTTTTATCTACTTTGTTATTTTGTCGAAAAAATTTAAAAACAATTAAGAACTTACAAGATCAAGAATTTCATTACGTATTTTGAAAGAATATTTGGATTATGGGATACCTATGCTGTAAATATTTGTTGGAATATTTTCCTTAACTTTTAGATTCTTCCTAAAATCATGAACATGATTGAATTTGAGTATTGTATGCACGATTGTTCATTATGTGTGGAGAGTCTTATGTTTTTTACTCAACTATTGACAAAGGTGGACTTGAGCTTCATGTGCATGGATGTTCCTTGAATGGGTTTTTTTACCTGAAATCGTTCTCATGTGGATTTTTTCTTGCAATTTTTTATTCATAGTGCTTGAATGTTATTTAAGGTTATGAGGATTGTACCCATGTTCACTTCCTAACCCCATGCGCACGGTTATAAATGGTTCACATTCTAAGTGCGCTTTAAATGAGTTTGAAGTGAATATGAGTCCTTAACACATTCCCGTCATTAACTCCTAAAGATTTCATTGGATTGATATATAGTTTGGAGGTTTGGAGTTTCAAACCTTAGTTTATCTATTTATAAGTTTCTTTTACAATTTGATTGAAGTGCTTGTTCTTTTTTATCTTCGCACTCATTTTTCGTGTAATTCTAAGTTCCTAGAGAAAACTATTACGGTTGATCTTACACGCTATCACATTTTGATCCTTTTCAATGGGTTTCACATACCTAGGTGCATATTTTCCTTATTTATTGCATTAATTATGTGTTGATTATCATTGTGTGTGATTTCTTTATTTTATCACATTCTGTTACATGTATATTGTTAAATTGAGGGTTTGATTGATATTTTTCTTCCACCATCCATTTTTTCGTCTTATATTATTTTGTCTATAGCGTGCTAAAATAAGTTTTCACCTATTCGGGGAGGGTATAGTTGTCTAGAGAATACTACGGTCACCACGGCTAGACATTCATCTAGACAGTGTATGACATTGAGTCATTATGGCCCTGATGATAATGTTATTGAGCAGTCGATAGTCGAGTGCTCCATCGTTTGCATTACATGCAACATAGCATATGTATGTAGATCATTTTCGTGATTTTCGTCCAAACTGAGAGGGACTTACACACTGATCATCGAAAGAGGGATCCAAAGGGGATTAACTATGTTGAGTGCATCAGGAAGTTTCCTTCTTCTTGTTCTGTACAAGTTCACCTAGATGCATCATGATATTGATTTTTTAATGAAGCATGTTCCCGATTAGAGATGTAGAGTTTCACTTACTACATGATTGAACTCCAATTTCTCCTTTCGTACCTATAATTTATCTGATCATTCCTCCTATTGTTGATGAGGATACTAGTAAGACTAATGATGATATTGATGATGGATATGATAATCCACTCATAACATTGGATTCAGATAGTTCAGATGCTACATTATCTACCTCCACTGCATTTTGGGACTTAGTTACCTATTACTTTTGTTTGGAGGAGAGTAATGATGTATATAGTTCTTTTTGTATCTTTTGTTGACTATTTCAGTATTCCTTGTATAGAGTTCTAGAGTCTTGTATTTTTGTAGATATTTACCCGATTTGATGATATATACATGCTTCATGTTTATGCTCTGTATTCCCTAATATTATTTGGATATATCTCTTGTTCTTATTGTAATATTATTGATCTATATCATTCTTTAATGCTTATATCCCATGTTTCTCATGTTTTGCTTGGTTATCACTTGTTTAAATGCTTTATCTGGCTTTTTTTCTTGATAGCATACATCACATCTCTTTTATTATGAGACTCTTTAGATTCTTTATTAAGCTATATATATTATTCAGTTATATATCTTATGCTCGTTATTTATCATGCTTATTCGCTTGTCTTTGACTGTTTCGTGTAAAAAATGGGGAGAAACATCTAAGATACGTGGAAATATCATGTTTTTGAAAAAATATCGAGTTTTTGCCCGTGTTAAGAATGGGGATAAATAAACTGATTATAGAGATATGATTCAAGGTGAATTTATTGTTTATATTTGTCAATTTATTTCACACTTATATTTATTGGAGGATTCTCGAGTAGCGAGAATTGTTTCTCATGTGGTCATACATGCGTGATCGTTTCTTGTTTGTTTATGCTTTTTAAGGATTTCCATGATGGATTCAGACTCTGAACCAAATCTAGATTTGAGTTTAATTATCATATGTCAGTAATTGGACATATTTGGTGTTTCTATTATCATAGACTCATTTTTGGCTTATGTTAAGCTCTAGGGAGATATGACACCACGTGGAATCATATGTTAGAAAATTTGTCCTTTTTGTAGCTTCATGCATATTGGTGGCCCTCCATCCCTCTTATATAGCATCTGCCTTGATTGAAGGAAATCCTAAAATTTTAAAAGGGCTTGAGTAGGTTAGCACATGGGCTCTTCATATAGCTGAATTGGACACAGATAAAGAGTGCTACACAATGGCTATGACATGTCTCTGTAATACCCCGTACTTTTGGCTATATTTATTTTTAGGATTAATTAATTAAATGCGTATTAATTGGAAATTAATCCGGGTTATAAATACTAATGAGATGCGAGTTGGTATTTGATTATGTGCATATAGGTTTATATATGAATTTGAAATTATGAAAGTTGTCGTGAGATTTATATACGGTAATTTGGAAATTTTGTTGGGACGCGTGGGACCGCCGGGTCACGGTATAATATTTTGATGATAAAAGTGAATTTAAAATCTATAATCCGTATGGTCGTTTTGAGTGCGCCAACGCGTCCGGAAGGGTCGAGATAGTCAGAAATCACTAGCCGGGGGTATAGTTTGGGTCCCGGGGTATTTTTAGGCCATACCGGCAACTTAAAGGGTATTTTGGTAATTTTACATTTTTAGGAATTTAAAAGTGACGAAAATTAGAGATTTAAATCTGATGTGGAGTAAACCCACTAAGCCCACTAACCATCCCATATTAAACCATTAAGCTACGGAGGTTATCCTTAGGTTTATAACTTTCCCCAAAACAAACCCTAGCCACCTTAAGCCACCATTGGAGAAGGAGCTTGGAGAGAGGAAATTCTGCAGAAAAACATCATCAAACCTACACCAAAGTCAGAAATCAAACCAAGGCAAGTGACTTTATTCCATTTAAATTCAGAGAATGTCTTTTCCATGTTAGAAATTGGAGAATATTAATTGTTCTTGAAAGATAATGAAAACCCATGTAGTTTAGATCATAGAACTTGAGAAATTTGAGAAGGATTACATGTAGAATGATAGGTAGATGTTTTTACTGATGATATACATGATTGGAAAGAAATTAAAACGGATTTTGTTGGGTTAATTCATGATTCAAAATGTTAGGGTTCATGTTCTTGAGATAATTGGGGAAAAGTGTAGAAATTCATATGTTGATTGATGTTGAAGAGATTTAATCCTTGAAAACATGTTAGGAGTTGACTTGAATATGTTTAGGATCACTTAGAGACCATAAAACGTTGTTGGGATGAACTTTGGATGAGATTAGAAGTGTTAAAATGGTTAAAAACGAGGAAGGGAAAAATCTGGGACGAATCTGGTAGCTCGTTAGAAGCCCCTACCCAGGTCGTTCGAACGAACTCGTTCGAACGAGCTTCTAACGAGTTGACCAGTCGCTGCTAACGAGAATGGATTTCGTTCGATATCTTGTTCGAACGAGATATCGTTAGAAGGTACAGTTCGTTCGAACGAACTGGGACCTCGTTCGAACAGCCTCGTTCGAACGAGACTTCTAACGAGTTGGCAGAGGAATCTCGTTCGAACAGTCTCGTTCGAACGAGACTTCTAACGAGTTGACAGTTTGGTCCTTTTTTGGACTGTTTTGATATTTGGAGTTCCGTAAACTTATTCGAGGATATAGGTATCATTCCGTAGATGTAGTAATGATAGAATTGGGACATTTGGGTATTTATGAGAAGGAATTTACATACGAGGGTTGTATTACATGGACGGTTTGGGTTGAGACGTGAGTGTCTACTACGACGTGAGAAATTATGGCGTATGATTACAAACCGGAATAGTATAAATTGTGATAAGTATTAGTTAGTACGAGAGTGCAATATGTACTACGATTAAAATACGGTATTACTAAGATGTGTGTTTACTTAGTATTGGTATATGAATTGTGTGTATGACATACCTACCATACTTGCTATCACGGGAGGTTACGTTCGCTTAGGGCCCTCTAATCCTTGTGTTGCCCGGATTTAGACTGATTACCTCGATGAACATAGGCCAGAGAAAGACTTATTGGGATGTTAATAAGTCCGCTGATCGTGGGAGCGTAGGTATGTGCGTGACCCATGTGATGTGACTGTGTTCGCCTCCACTGTTTGTGATTTGTGTTATCTGGACTATTCCTGAGAGATTCGGAATATGTGATCCTTATGTACGTGATGTACCGGATGGATAGCAGAGTATGTGTGCACCGCAGCTTAGTTCTCAGGGTGCTTGTATTGTATATTTATAATGTGAATAATATACACTTAATTAATGGGAACCTTCACGTTATTGTTGTGAGTATAAATACGGTATTGCTTCGAGAAATATAGTGAGTTAACTGATAGTGATATTTATATATATATATATTGCATATTGAGCATCTGAGTTTACATTAAATCCCTATCTAATTACGAGCGTTATATGTTAATAGAACCGGGTAATAAGGATAGGAACTATTACAGTCTAGCTAGTTATGATGTCACTTAGCTAGTGGTTTATATCGTTGTAGATGGGTACGTACGTTAGGAGTGCACAGTTAGACGAGAGGTGAGAATATCATGTCAGTGCACGTCCTAACATGTACTTTGCATTTAATGTTTTAAATGTTTTTAAAGCACTTGCAGGTTTTAAAATATAACTCCACATTTGGGCTCTGACCCGTTTGCTTTTCAAATCTTTTTCTTGTAAAACCATTTTAGGTGCCCAGCCACAGGGACACCAAGCATAGGATTCTCATTCAGGGGACGAGCTGTAGCTGTTTGTGGAAGCTACAGGGATTTGCATGTATACGCTTCTATCTTTTGGATTCCAGAGTAACTATTAATCAGTTGTAGGGCATGTTGCCCATTTTTATTAGACATCTTTTACATTTCAGTTCTCAGACTTTGATTTGTATTGTTTTAGCATTCGGATATTTATTTCAGTATGGGATTGTAGTGAGGAGTTTTCCTCCAGACTTTAATTACTCTATTGTGAAGGTTATTCGTTTTACTTCAGTATGATGAATGGTGTTATCTATTTCTTTACACTTGCTGCATGTTAATCAGACTTTAAATAAAATTTGGCAACTTACTTTTTAAATACTAGGTGGTTAGTAATCATTAAAACGTTTTCGACAGTGATGCTATTAACTGGACCAACTTGGCATTTTGAATTAATTTAATAAAGGAGTAGCTACCCGGTATTTAATTAGTCGGGGTGTCACAGGTGGTATCAGAGCATCAGGTTCTAGTGTCCTTTAGGATCTGTACGCCTATTATGTTTCCGCTACGTTTCTTTGATATAGAGCCCTATATTTTAGGACTGTTGTATTCTTTTTGTGTATGCTTCGTTCTTCAGCTATATTAAGTTTATAACCGTGAACTTATAAACTTTGTTCCTATTTCAGATGCCTCCACGACGTGCACGACGAGTTCCCAGGGATGCAACGCCCGAACCCCAGCCCGCTCCAGTTCAGGGCATGATGAACGCCGCTGAGGTTGCAGCTATAGTAGCCCAAGCGGTAAATGTCGCGATTGCCGTGATTCAGCAGGCACCACCTCAGGCGTCGGTTGCCGCGCCAGCACAGGCTAATGCATTCCCGTCTGCTTGGGAGCGTGTACGTGACGCTTTTCAGAAAGCGCATCCGCCAGAGTTTGCAGGTAGCTCAGATGTGGTAGTCTCGAACCAATGGAGGAAGGATATACAGAGGCATTTGAGGATGCATGAGTGCACTGATGTTCGGAAACAGGTGCTAGCTACTTTCAAGCTAGTGGGATCTGCACTACAGTGGTGGGAGTCTATTACCACCGCAGAGGAGAGGGATACTCTCACGATTCAGGAGTTCTGGGTGCGGTTCGACCGCAAGTACTTTCCGTCGGCTGTTCATACGGAAATGAGGAGAAAGCTGATGAGTCTGAAGCAGGAAGGCAAGACAGTGGCCGAGTATGAGGCCGAGTTCACTAATCTGTTGAACATCGTTCCAGACGAGATACCAACAGAGAAGAAGAAGATTGAGAAGTTCACCGACGGGTTGAATTGGAGGATCCGTCAGCATCTGCTAGGGAACTTATCGTTTGCCACGTATTCTGATGTGGTTAACACTGCATTGTTGCATTGCCAGGACCACCGTTTTCATATGGCCGAGGGCAAGCGGTCGGGAGAGTCTAGCCATCAGGGCAGGACCGGAGGACATGGTGCCAGCAGGGCACAATTGGGTCAGGGGCAGAGACAGAATGAGCAGGGCTCCCAGCAGGGGGATAATAAGAGGTTCCGGTCAGGGAACTACAGGCAGGGACAGGGAGGTTTCTGTCAGGGCCATCAGGGTCCAAATGGCCATCAGGGCCAACAGGGACAGAATGGGCAGCAGTTTCACCAGGGCCAGCAGGGCCAAGGGAGGAATGGTAACGGCCACCAGGGCCGGGGACAACCGGGGCAGAGGGGAGGGAACTTCCTAGGGAAGTGTTTCGTTTGTGGCAAGACTGGCCATAAGCGATAGGATTGTCCTGACAGGGGCAGGGCCCCATAGCAGCAGCAGCAGGGTGCTCGCCAGGAGCCACAGAGGCCTATGTTTCCCGCCGCTCTTCCCGCACCGCCACAGATGGCAGCACTGCCACCCATTCCAGCAGTCCCAGCTCAGCAGGGGCAGCTACAGTATGGACGTGTCTACAACGTCCACCAGGCTGCAGTTCCACAGGCACCGCCCGCGATTGAGGGTACGTTTCCTATCCATGGCACTATGGGTCGGGTGTTATTTGATACGGGTGCTACACATTGTTTTATAGCTACACACTTCGCGAAAGCTTTAGGATTGTTAGCTACGGCAGAGAGCACAGTGACGTGTGTCGACTCACCACTGGGGAGTGGGTCACTTATTTTCTTTATATGCCGGGGAGTGGGGGTAGAGATTGGTGGTTTGGTATTACCTGCGGACATGTTAGTATTAGATATGCATGTTCACGATGTGATCATCGGTATGGATTGGCTCGTAACATATAGGGCCATGATTGATTGCTTCAGCGGGAGCATTGTTTTTGCCATTCCGGGGCAAGAGATGTTTGTAGTGGCGATGCCTCGCCCAGAGGGAGGATCGACCACTCATCTGTATTACATTGAGGAGGATACCTCTAAGGAGGTTGTTATTCCTTTAGATTCGATCCCGGTTGTCAGGGAGTATTCAGATGTGTTTCAGGAGATACCAGGCTTACCACCCAGTCGAGAGATAGACTTCGTTATAGATTTGCTACCAGGTACGAGACCTATAGCATGCGCAACGTACCGTATGGCTCCAGTTGAGATGAGGGAGTTACGGGATCAGATAGAGCAGCTGTTAGGCCAGGGCTTTATTCGCAGGAGTACCTCACATTGGGGCGCTCCAGTTTTGTTTGTGAAGAAGAGGAATGGTTCACTGAGATTGTGTGTGGACTACCGAGAGTTGAATAAGGTCACGATACGGAATAAGTATCCGTTGCCTCGAATCGATGACTTATTCGACCAGTTGAGAGGAGCTTCTTTCTTCTCGAAGATTGACTTGAGGTCGGGATACCATCAGTTGCGTATCAGGGAGGAGGATGTCTCGAAGACTGCGTTCTTATCGAGATATGGTTCTTATGAGTTTCGGGTTATGCCTTTCGGCTTGACCAATGCCCCAGCTGTGTTTATGGACTTGATGAACAGGGTGTTCAGGGATTTCCTAGATCAGTTTGTCATTGTCTTCATTGATGACATTCTGGTTTACTCTCAGACAGAGGAGGAGCACGCCGAGCATTTGAGGCAGGTTTTGCAGACACTCCGTCAGAACGAGTTGTATGCAAAATATGAGAAGTGCGGGTTTTGGCTGAAGGAAGTCCAGTTTTTGGGGCATATCATTTCCGACCAGGGAATATCTGTTGATCCGGGGAAGGTATCAGTAGTGAGGGAGTGGGGACAACCCACGACACCAACGGAGATTCGTAGTTTCTTGGGTCTAGCAGGATACTACAGGAGGTTTATTAGGGGTTTCTCGGAGATAGCAGGTCCTTTGACACATTTGACTCGTAAGGGTGTGCCATACATCTGGAGTGATGCCTGTCAGTTGGCATTTGATGAATTGAAGGACAAATTGACCTCAGCACCTGTGTTAGCATTGCCGAGACCGGGAGTTGAGTATTTGGTTTACACCGATGCGTCGTTGCAAGGATTGGGAGGTATATTGCAGCAGGAGAGACAGGCCATAGCTTATGCTTCCCATAAGCTTAAGCCTCATGAGAAGAATTACCCCACGCATGATTTGGAATTGGCGGAAGTGGTATTTGCCTTACGGATTTGGAGGCACTATCTTTTGGGGGAGAAGTTTCAGCTGTTCACGGACCACAAGTCACTACAGTATCTGTTCACGCGGAAGGAATTGAATATGCGGCAGTGTAGGTGGCTTGAGTTTGTGAAGGACTACCAGTTCGACATCCAGTACCACCCGGGTAAGGCTAACGTGGTAGCAGACGCGTTGAGCTGTAGGCCAGCAGATGAGGTGGCAGAGGTATGGAAGGCAAAGTGGAAGGAATTGGGATACCAGGATGCTGTGGCCCGATCTTTCATGTCTGTGATGACCGTTACACCGCAGATTGTCACAAAGGTAGTACGGGCAAAGGCCGATGACTCGTTCTGTCAGGAGCAGATAGTTCGATTACTAGCAGAGGGAGCCGAATCCTATACCGTTAGCTCAGACGGGGGATTGCGCTTCAATGGGAGATTGGTAGTTCCGGAAGGGGAAGAATTGCGGCACGAGGTGATGGCAGAGTCGCAAGGCTCACGGTTCGCGGTACATCCCGGAGGGGACAAAATGTACCAAGACATGAGACGGCAGTATTGGTGGAGCGGTATGAAGAGAGATATCGCTAAGTTTGTCTCGAAATGCGCCACTTGTCAGCTCGTAAAAGTGGATCATCAGAGACCGGAAGGATTGCTACAGCCATTGGAGGTCCCGGTGTGGATGTGGGAGAGCATATCCATGGACTTTATCACGGGGTTGCCTACGTCGCAAAGGGGTCACGACTCCGTTTGGGTAATTGTGGACAGGTTGTCCAAGGTCGCTAACTTTTTACCCGTAAGGACTGACTACACTACGGGACAGTATGCCCAGCTCTTCATTTCAGAGATTGTGAGACTTCACGGTGTGCCCCTAAATATCGTGTCTGACAGAGACAAGATATTTGTATCGCGGTTTTGGGAGAGTTTCTAGGAGGCCATGGGCACGGAATTGCGGTTGAGTACGGCTTATCATCCGCAGACCGATGGGCAGACAGAGGGCACCAATCAGATGTTGGAGGACATGCTACGCATGTGCATTATTGACTTCGGGGGTGGATGGGAGTAGTACCTTCCACTGGTGGAGTTTGCTTACAACAACTCCTATCAGTTCACGATTGGCATGGCTCCGTTTGAGGCATTATACGGTAGGCCTTGTCGTTCCCCAGCATGTTGGTTAGAGGTGGGGGACAACAAACTACTTGGGCCGGAAGTGATTCAGGATACTTCGGCAAGGATTGAGTTGATTCGGAGTCGCATTCGGGTAGCTCAAGACAGGCAGAAGAGTTATGCTGATGCGAAAAGATTTTTCAGAGAGCTCCAAGTGGGGGACCAGGTTTTTCTCAGGGTATCTCCGATGAAGGGGATTATGCGTTTCGGGAAGAAGGGGAAGTTGGCACCAAGGTATGTGGGGCCGTTTCCTATTATTGAGCGGATCGGACCGGTTGCGTATAGACTCGGATTACCGGAACGTTTGCATCGGATTCACGATGTGTTCCATATATCCTCGCTGAGGAAATACCTTAGAGATAATTTGACCCATTCTCACATTGCTGTGGAGGACATCGATCTCCAGCCGGATAGCTCCTACGAGGAGGGGCCAATTGCTATTTTGGACCGAAGTGAGAGGAAGCAGAGGTCAAAGATAGTTCCGTTAGTGCGTGTTCAGTGGCGACATCACAATGTCGAGGAGTCCACATAGGAGCGCGAAGATGAGATGCGCGAACGTTATCCAGAGTTATTTTTAGCAGGTACTTTCTAGTTTTGAATTTCGGGACGAAATTCAGTTATTAGGGGGGAAGTATGTAATACCCCGTACTTTTGGCTATATTTATTTTTGGGATTAATTAATTAAATGCATATTAATTGGAAATTAATCCGGGTTATAAATACTAATGAGATGCGAGTTGGTATTTGATTATGTGCATATATGTTTATATATGAATTTGAAATTATGAAAGTTGTCGTGAGATTTATATACGGCAATTTGGAAATTTTGTTGGGACGCGTGGGACCGCCGCGTGACGATATAATATTTTGATGATAAAAGTGAATTTAAAATCTATAATCCGTATGGTCATTTTTAGTGCGCCAACGCGTCCGGAAGGGTCGAGATAGTCAGAAATCACTAGCCGGGGGTATAGTTTGGGTCCCGGGGTATTTTTAGGCCATACCGGCAACTTAAAGGGTATTTTGGTAATTTTACATTTTTAGGAATTTAAAAGTGACGAAAATTAGAGATGTAAATCTAATGTGGAGTAAACCCACTAAGCCCACTAACCATCCCATATTAAACCATTAAGCTACGGAGGTTATCCTTAGGTTTACAACTTTCCCCAAAACAAACCCTAGCCACCTTAAGCCACCATTGGAGAAGGAGCTTGGAGAGAGGAAATTCTGCAGAAAAACATCATCAAACCTACACCAAAGTCAGAAATCAAACCAAGGCAAGTGACTTTATTCCATTTAAATTCAGAGAATGTCTTTTCCATGTTAGAAATTGGAGAATATTAATTGTTCTTGAAAGATAATTAAAACCCATGTAGTTTAGATCATAGAACTTGAGAAATTTGAGAAGGATTGCATGTAGAATGATAGGTAGATGTTTTTACTGATGATATACATGATTGGAAAGAAATTAAAACGGATTTTGTTGGGTTAATTCATGATTCAAAATGTTAGGGTTCATGTTCTTGAGATAATTGGGGAAAAGTGTAGAAATTCATATGTTGATTGATGTTGAAGAGATTTAATCCTCGAAAACATGTTAGGAGTTGACTTGAATATGTTTAGGATCACTTAGAGACCATAAAACGTTGTTGGGATGAACTTTGGATGAGATTAGAAGTGTTAAAATGGTTAAAAATGAGGAAGGGAAAAATCTGGGACGAATCTGGTAGCTCGTTAGAAGCCCCTACCCAGGTCGTTTGAACGAACTCGTTCGAACGAGCTTCTAACGAGTTGACCAGTCGTTGCTAACGAGAATGGATTTCGTTCGATATCTCGTTCGAACGAGATATCGTTAGAAGGTACAGTTCGTTCGAACGAACTGGGACCTCGTTCGAACAGCCTCGTTCGAACGAGACTTCTAACGAGTTGGCAGAGGAATCTCGTTCGAACAGTCTCGTTCGAATGAGACTTCTAACGAGTTGACAGTTTGGTCCTTTTTTGGACTGTTTTGATATTTGGAGTTCCGTAAACTTATTCGAGGATATAGGTATCATTCCGTAGATGTAGTAATGATAGAATTGGGACATTTGGGTATTTATGAGAAGGAATTTACATACGAGGGTTGTATTACATGGACGGTTTGGGTTGAGACGTGAGTGTCTACTATGACGTGAGAAATTATGGCGTATGATTACAAACCGGAATAGTATAAATTGTGATAAGTATTAGTTAGTACGAGAGTGAAATATGTACTACGATTAAAATACGGTATTACTAAGATGTGTGTTTACTTAGTATTGGTATATGAATTGTGTGTATGACATACCTACCATACTTGCTATCACGGGAGGTTACGTTCGCTTAGGGCCCTCTAATCCTTGTGTTGCCCGGATTTAGACTGGTTACCTCGATGAACATAGGTCAGAGAAAGACTTATTGGGATGTTAATAAGTCCGCTGATCGTAGGAGCGTAGGTATGTGCGTGACCCATGTGATGTGACTGTGTTCGCCTCCACTGTTTGTGATTTGTGTTATCTAGACTATTCCTGAGAGATTCGGAATATGTGATCCTTATGTACGTGATGTACCGGGATGGATAGCAGAGTATGTGTGCACCGCAGCTTAGTTCTCAGGGTGCTTGTATTGTATATTTATAATGTGAATAATATACACTTAATTAATGGGAACCTTCACGTTATTATTGTGAATATAAATACGGTATTGCTTCGAGAAATATAGTGAGTTAACTGATAGTGATATATATATATATATATATATATATATATATATATATATATTGCATATTGAGCATCTGAGTTTACATTAAATCCCTATCTAATTACGAGCATTATATGTTAATAGAACCGGGTAATAAGGATAGGAACTATTACAGTCTAGCTAGTTATGATGTCACTTAGCTAGTGGTTTATATCGTTGTAGATGGGTACGTACGTTAGGAGTGCACAGTTAGACGAGAGGTGAGAATATCATGTCAGTGCACGTCCTAACATGTACTTTGCATTTAATGTTTTAAATGTTTTTAAAGCACCTGCAGGTTTTAAAATATAACTCCACATTTGGGCTCTGACCCGTTTGCTTTTCAAATCTTTTTCTTGTAAAACCATTTTAGGTGCCCATCCACAGGGACACCAAGCATAGGATTCTCATTCAGGTGACGAGCTGTAGCTGTTTGTGGAAGCTACAGGGATTTGCATGTAGACGCTTCTATCTTTTGGATTCCAGAGTCACTATCTATCAGTTGTAGGGCATGTTGCCCATTTCTATTAGACATCTTTTACATTTCAGTTCTCAGACTTTGATTTGTATTGTTTTAGCATTCGGATATTTATTTCAGTATGGGATTGTAGTGAGTAGTTTTCCTCCAGACTTTAATTACTCTATTGTGAAGGTTATTCGTTTTACTTCAGTATGATGAATGGTGTTATCTATTTCTTTACACTTTCTGCATGTTAATCAGACTTTAAATAAAATTTGGCAACTTACTTTTTAAATACTAGGTGGTTAGTAATCATTAAAACGTTTTCGAGAGTGATGCTATTAACTGGACCAACTTGGCATTTTGAATTAATTTAATAAAGGAGTAGCTACCCGGTATTTAATTAGTCGGGGTGTCACAGTCTCCAAATCCATTCTGAGATGGACCTTCAAGCTTCATAAGCACTAGAGTCAACAGAAAATGGATTAAAGGTAAAGAGCATCAATCAGCCTTCAAATCTGTTAAAGGCAACTATTAACATCCCATGATCAAATGTGGGAAAACATTAATAATTCGTAGCGTAAATTAATATTGTATTATCAATGTAATTGGTCAGGTCTGTGATTTTATCAACTTTTAACTTCTCTACATAGCTATTGCGGATGTAATGAATCACCCACTGTTAATACATTGTAACCGAGTCAAGGTATTCAAGATGTTTTTGGTGTGTCATCATCAATGCGTTTTTAGTAATAATGTTTAATCTCTAATTAGGTGTTTGTTGTTGATGTGATTATCCAACACTAAACTAGTTGTGTAGTTGGTATATATAGTGAAGAAGACCACTTAGTTTGAATAGATATGCAGTAGTTTAAGAAGATCGATCTTGATTCTTGTAATATGGCTTAAATTGGTTTGTGATGAATGAA
Organism: Sambucus nigra; assembly: GCA_949130495.1. Classification (NCBI taxonomy): domain Eukaryota; kingdom Viridiplantae; phylum Streptophyta; class Magnoliopsida; order Dipsacales; family Adoxaceae; genus Sambucus; species Sambucus nigra. Next base: position 312,778,467 of record OX422215.1, on the reverse strand, counting down.
TTGGAATTTTACTTATACAGATTTGTTGGCAATGTTGTGTTAGCAAGAAAGAAAATAAAGGTCTGATATTTTAGTATTTAGGTATGCATTTAAATTTTGAATCAGAAGGATAAATACCATAGTTTGTTGATAATACCCCAAGTTAACCTTTGTTTGTGTTTTTATTTTTTCTAGACTTTTCATTTGAGGAACTTAGCACATTTACCTTGCCTTTCTCAATCCATGTTTTGACAAGGAATTGTTTATGTGAAATAACATACTATTATTTCATTGTTTTCTACACTTTATAGTTTTCATACATAACAACAATGGTGGATTAAATTTTTAGTTCACCGGATGAATATATGTTCTTAATATGTTTTGTTAGTCATTTAGCTCTTGTGTTTATAGCCTTAGAAAACTTGGATTGCCTTATTCTTAAAATTTGAAGCTTTTGATTATATTGAGATATTATAATTTTTATATATACGCCATTTCTGCAAAGAACAAGTATTTATCTTCATAGCGCATATAAATATTTTTATTGCCTTTTTGATTTATTTAGTTCTATAAGAGATACAAAACAAGATGACGAATCCTTTGGTGAGGAATGTGAAGCCAAAAGTTTGGTTTCCCAATAAGAAAGGTTCTTTTACTTGGACCTCCTGGCTTAGGAAAAAATGACATTTCTACAGGCACTTGCAGGGAGATCTGATGATAATCTAAGGGTCATCCTGTCTCATATTTTTATATTTATTTTTTTATAATTGTATTTTTCATAGAAATCTCCCAATGCTTGTTTATGTTGTTAGTGCAGTTGTGAAGAATAAGCAAACCATGCCAGGGACAAACAACGAGGAGCTTGATCCTATTGATGATACCCCAAAAGTTAAAGGGCATGATGACCAAAAATGATGAAATTCCCATGCCCTTCCCATAGCTGGTGGTATGATTAATGTTAATTTATTTGAATTATATATAATTACATTTTAATTAATATGCTTATGCTTTTAGGATCTCAAAATATGATTATTTTTGTAACTGTTTCTGGCTTTCTGCAGGAGGAAGTAATCAAGAAAAAATATGGAGGGTTATTGCCAAAAAACAATCCATTAATATCCAAGGTAGTTTCTAATTATAATTCATTGGATTCAAATTCAGTCAATAATGCTATTTTAGTTAAATAACTAACATTTGCATTTTACCCAAAAAATAATATACTACAATACCGTGAACATGTTTTTTAATCTACTGATTGGGCATTAGGAAAGGTACCAATTCAATCTCAATTGGAATTCTTATTATCCTGTTGATAATATTTTTTTCATTTTCAAATATTCTAGTTTGAAGTGTATATGACTAATTTCATGGACTTCCTCCTCTGCCCATCCAGCAACAAGGAGCATAGAATAGCAAAACTCCGTTAAAGGCACTTCGCCTAAAACTGCAGGTATTTGATGATTTTGTATTGCCACTTTATCCCTCAGTTTGTCTTATAAGCTCCGTTATGTTTTCCTGAACATTAGGTTTGTGAAATTATGAATATGTAGCTTCATGTGTTTTCTTGCCATTCCAATTGATCATCATTATGGCATTTTTTATTTGTTTGTCCTAGTTTATAATATCTTGGGCTTATGAACAGGTAAGTGGGAAAATCACATATTGTGGCCAAGAATTTAAGGAATTCGTTCCCCCAGAGAACATGTGCTTATATTAGCCAGCATGATCTTCATTATGGTGAGATGACTATTCGTGAGACATTGGATTTATCAGGATGTTGCTTCGGAGTTAAAACCGTGTATGATATGTCGAGTAGTTTTCAAGATGAGAGAAATAAGTTGGTATTAAAATTGACCCTCAGATTGATGCATTCATTAAAAGCAACAACCATGATGACTGGTTAAGAAACTCGTTTGATTACAGATTATATTCTCAAGTTCGGTTGCTTATTTATCAATCATGTATACTTGTGATATATTTATCTATATATGCATATATATTTTCACAATCTTAACATTCTAATAGCTCTACAGCATATACTTTGATTGGATATTTGTGTTAATATTATAGTTGGGGATACTATGAGAAGGGGTATTTCTGCTAAACAAAAGAAGCGTGTTACTGCTGGTATGTTTACATCACCTAGTAATACATAGTCTCTTTTTACAGTGTTGCTTTGTACTTCAATCTCGAGCTTTCCAACCCAATTTTTTGTGAAGAGAGCCCAATGCCAGACCTAAAAGATACAAGTACCATCCGTTCTATGATCCGTATGGCCCTAAACCTCCACCTTATGATAAAATCATTCATCTTGCTGAGAAAAATGCTGCCTTACCACCTGAAGAACGCAAACAGATCGGACCTGATTTGAGAGAATGAATAATTCATCCTAAAATGCAGCCAATTTTAATAGAAGGCATGGACTTGGGTTCCGCGGGAGGGCCAGGTGATGGATATGACCAAGTCGAGGAAAAGAAGGTAGAGAAGACATCGTTTGATTTGAAGTAGGAGAAATTTGATATGACTGTGAAAGTAAAGGTGATCAAAGATGTACGAGCTTTTACAAACCTTGGTTTGTGTAACACCCTGTATTTTTGTGCATTTAATATTTAATTAATTCGGGAATTCAAAATTACTTGTGTGTCGTAATTTCAATTGAATTAATTATGGTAATATTTATTTAAATATTAACCGGGGTGTGAATGGTTAATATTTAGGGAAAATTAATTACTAAGTGAATAGTAATAAATTATTTACGTCATTTCGGGTATTAGTGACGGGGTATGTACTTATCTCAGCCGGGAGTCGGTATAGACTAATTTGGGTGTGAGATAAGGATTTTTATAAATTAATTCGGATGTCAATTCTAAGTATACATTTGAGTCCGAATGGGGCAAGATAGTCGAAAAAGTGTATTCGGGGGTAGTAAACGGGCCACGAGACGTTTTTAGGCATAGTCAGGCCCACACGGGGGTATTTAGGTCACTTGGGCTTGGCCCGTTAGACCAAAAACGGGATTTATCCTAATTAGCTAATTAAGAGAAAAAGGGGAATGACTGATGTGAAATTAAAAAATACTTCGTGGGAGAGGAAAACCTAAGAGACAGTTAAAGGAAATTTGGGGGACAAAGGTAAGAGCCAAAATAGGGGATTTCATCATCAAGCTTGGAATTCACAACTTCGATTCAGACCCTACGAAATCATAAGGCAAGTGGTTAACTTGCTGTAGCATTTAATTTTCTTTTCCATTCATATTTATGTGATGTAAGAAATCAAAATTCGTTTTGGGATGTAAAGGGTATAAACATGGTTTTTTTTGAAAACCAATATTCTGAATTCCTAAATTATGTAGCAATTGATGTATAATCAGAGATTTGTATATATATTTAGTAATATGTGTAAACCTAGATAAATTAAAAATTAAATTTAGATACGGATTTGATGTTGAAATGGGTTAACGAATAAAAATGGATTTTCCCTAATTTATGAAAAATAGTAGAGAGCGTAAATCAAATGGTGTTTGTGGACTTTATGGGGAGCCCTTATGAGGTTTTTGGTATATATTGTTGATGGGAAGACTTGGGTTTTACTATAGAAGAAGTTAGGGTTTGGAGCTTTTCGTCCATGGCTAAAACAGAAGGGAGAAGAAGACGATGACCTATACGATCGATCGATCGAGGGTTGGGGATCGATCGATCGATGGTCGAAAAATTCTGGCAGTTCGGCTAGTTTATATATATAAGGGGAATTTAATTTTAATTGTTTTCCTATACCTTAGGTAATGAGAAAAAAACATAAGGATACAATCTAATTAATTGTGAAGGAAAATTAATTGGGATTTGGAGGAAATTTATGTGTGACACGCTATGGTTAAATTTTGGAAAGAATATTTCGAAATAATTAGATACGGATTGAGTGGGCGAGTTCGGGCATATGGGTTGAGTGATACCAAGACTTTAAATTTGTTTATAGTGAAAGCTAAATAATATGGATTCGGGAATTTAGACTCGGTTATTGTTTTATTTCGGGCCATGAGAGTAAGTCCGAATATATTGGTGGGGGTGACACCAAAAAGGTAATTTAATTAATTAATGTGTGAATTGATTAACAATTAGGGTTGGGCCATACACTCTTAATAATTTGAATAGGCTTGTGTTACGGATTTAGTACACGGTATAGCGCAGATAGTTTATTTTTATTTATATATATATACGGTGTGCGATAGTATATATATATATGGTGTGTGCATTAATATCAGTGGTTAGATATTATTATTATATACTCTAGTGCTATAGAAGAGGTTGCGCGTAGTGGATGAATCCCCTATCTTGAGGAGTAGGGTGAGTATATTCCTAGGTCATAGCGTCCATTATATGGGTGAGGGGCATCTCACTTTCAGGGAAGGAATATGACCGCCTCCAATTTTTATATATTAACCAAGTTAGTGAGCAATTCTGACTTGGGGTAACTAGGTTATGGGAATATACCTAGTGGGATAACACTTTAGAGAATATACATCCAGTGAGTTATTACTCGGGAGGATGTCCTCTATTAATTATTATTTCAGCATAATTGTGCATATTGTGATATGACTATAAGTATATAATTAGGTAATTAATTATATACGGGATAATTAATACAGATCGTGAATTGTATTATATGTATAACAGGTGTGGAAGTTATATGAATTTAAAAAGGGAAATGATTAATTATGTTGATGATGATAATAACTTAGAAATCATAATTTTGTCATACTCGGTTAGAGAAGGGTAGTTTCAAGGGGTATATTAGTTATCTAGTCATGGGGTAAATAACTAGGTAAATTAATTAAGGCATTAGTAGTGCACATTAGAGAAGGGGTGAGGATGTTCTCAAGGGAGTGCGGCACTAACTAAATTATGAAGAGCATGCATATATATTTATTACTGCAAGTTAATCATTTTCTAAATATTTTCCAAATATTTTGGGTACCAACCCTTGCTATAAATTTAAAAAAAAAAACTTTTAGGTGTCCAGCCACAGGGATGCCAGGCTTGACTCATTCCAAGGATCCGTTACTGCAGCATATGTGGATGTTGCGGGAGTTTGTTAGGTGCCTCGTTCTTTCCAATTCTAGTATTGTGTTTTCATATCAGCTACTCGAGCATGTCGCTCACAGTTTTATTCAATACTTATGTCAGACATGTGGAGTTTTAGTACTGTCTTTACTTTTGTTGGATTTTGAACTGATTGTTTATTCGGTTAGTTAATTAATTGTTAATGGTTGGTTTCAGTTAATTGTGATAATTTATATTAATTTATTTTCGCATGAGTATTTCATTTAAGTTAATGAAAGATAAAACTTGGCACCAGTCTAATTTTCTCACGTAGGTGGTTAGTAATTAAAAAGGCGACAGTGATGCTAAGAATGAACCAACTGAGAAACCTATTCTAATTGAATATAGGACTGATCACCCAGGGTTAATAAGGTGGGGTGTCACATATGGTATCAGAGCTAGGTTCTAGTATCCTTAGGATCTGTGTGGCTTACTACGTTTCAGCGTAGCGTTCAGTTGATATAGAGCCCTACTATTAGGAACGTTGATTCATTTTCCGCTTTTGAGATATCATATTAATGCTTTTAATTTTGTATAAATTGCGTACTTATACAATTCGATCTATTTTCAAATGCCACCGAAGAGGCAGAGAGCAGAGAGAGATGAGGCTAGGGATGAGCTCAAGGAGGCTCATCAGGAGCCACAGGTACCTCCCCCCCATCCGAGTTGATCTCTAAAACTCAGGTGGAAGTGATAGTGGCATAGGCAGTCGAGACAGCGATGCGAGCTATAGCAACTCATTTTCCATAGCCTCAGGCACCACCTCCAGTGGAACCAGCAGTTCAGGCTCTAGTGGGGCCACCATCTTGGCAGCGAGTTAGGGAGACCTTTCAGAAGGGTCACCCACCTGAGTTTCGGGGTAGCACCGATGTAGTAAAGGCTTGTGACTGGAAGAAGAATATTCAGCACCATCTGGGCATGCTGGAGTGTACCGATGTGGAGAAATAGATGCTTGCTACCTTTCGTCTGTCGGGGGCAGCCTTACAGTGGTGGGAATCATTTAACACCATTGAGGAGTGGGATTTGATGAAGATATCCAAATTTTGGGTGAGGTTCGACTGCAAATACTTCCCACCAGGGTGATCGGTCAATGGCAGACTATAAGGAAGAGTTCACTCGTTTGAAGAATTTTGTGCCAAATGAGGTGAGCGATGAGGATCAGAAGAAGTCGAGGTTCATGGATGGTTTATCCTGGAGGATCATGCAACATTTTATTAGAAATCCAACGTTAGTGACTTATACTGGTGTAATTAATGCCGACCCTATACATTGCCAGGATCATCGCTTCCATGCGAAGTGGAGTAAGAGAGTAGGGGATCCGAGCCAGCAGGGCAAGGTAGTTACTGGTAGTGACACGAGTGGTACTGAACAGCAGACTAGCAGTCAGTAGGGGAGTCAGGCTAAGAAATTTATGCCTGGAAGGACAGGGGTTCAGGCAGGCGTAGCCGGGCCCAAATCACCAGCAGCAGGTTCCTCAAGGCCGTCAGGGCTAAGGGAACAATGGGGGAGGCCAGCAGGGCTAGCCACGTCAGGACCAACAAGGCCAATGATAGGGGGACGGTTAAAAACACTATTTTTCATATAGCCAGCCAGGACACTTCAAGAGGGAGTGCCCGCAGAGGGGCAGAGGTCATCAGTAGGGTGCCCAACAGGTGCAACAGGGATAGATGCCGCCAGCAGAACTAGCCCCACCCACCCCACAACAGTAGGGGTAAATGCACTACGGGCGTATGTATAATATTCGAGATGTTCCCAATCCTCCAGCAGAATAGGCGCTGCCAGAAGTTAAGGGTATGTTTCTGATTCATGGTCATGATGGTAGTGTACTTTTTGACACGGGAGCATCACATTCATTCATTGAATATAATTTTGCTAAACGGGACGGGCTACTAGAGATCGCAGGTACTCTTCGTATGTGTGTAGAGTCGCTAGTAGGCAGTGAGGATTTGATTCACTCGATTTGTCTGGGGGTGGACATTTTGATTGGGAGGCTTAGTTTAGCAGTAGACCTCGTAGTGCTAGATATAGAGGGGTACAATGTCATCCTGGGTATGGATTGGTTGGCAGGTTATCGAGCGACTGTGGATTGTTACGAGAGGAAAATTGTGTTCTCCATTCTAGGACAGGAGATGTTATTAATAGCGATGCCACTACTTGAGGGAGGGCCGCGCACACACATATACTATATCGAGGAGGAAAACTCACAGGGGGTGTTAGTCCCGTTGGATTCAATCCCGGAAGTGAGGGACTTTGAGGATGTGTTTCAGGAAATACCAGGGTTGCCACCCAATAGAGAAATCGAGTTTGTAATCGATTTAACACCAGTGATGAGGACGATTGCTCGAAAACCTTACTGTTTGGCCCCTTCAGAGATGCATGAGTTGAGATACCAGGTTCAGCAGCTCCTGGGTCAGGGTTTCATTCGGTGGATTACATCACCGTGGGGTGCGCCAGTGTTGTTTGTGAAGAAGCGGGATGGTTCACTTCGGTTATGCGTGGACTATAGGGAGCTGAACAAGGTTACAATACGTATTAAGTATCAGTTACCTAGGATTGATGATTTATTTAACCAATTAAGAGGGGCATCTTACTTCTCCAAGGTCGACTTGCAGTTAGGGTGTCATCAACTGCATATCTGAGAGGAGGATGTTCCTAAGACCGCTATCCTGTCACGGTATGGGTCTTACAAGTTCAGGGTGATGCCATTCGGACTAAATAATGCACCAGCAGTGTTCATGTACCTCATCAACAGGGTTTCAGGGAGTATCTCGATCAGTTTGTCACTATGTTCATTGATGACATCCTGATCTACTCGCGCACCGAGGAGGAGCACGCAGAGCATATGCGTATGGTTCTACAGACACTGCGGGATCACCAGCTCTATGCCAAATTTGAGAAGTGTGGATTTTGGCTGTGGGAGGTTCAGTTTCTTGGCCACGTGGTGTCAGACCGGGGTATTACGGTGGATCCGAGTAAGGTGTCGGTGGTGTGAGAGTGGGGACAGCCCACGACACCGATCGAGGTGCGCAGTTTTCTGGGATTAATCGGTTATTATAGGTGGTTCATTAAAGAATTCTCAAAGATTACGGTCCCTTTGTCGAATCTGACTCGGAAAGGGGTGCCTTTCACTTGGAGTGATCATTGTCAATTAGCTTTCGACGAGCTAAAGGACAAGTTGGCATCTGCACATATACTTGCTTTTTCGAAGGGAGGACTAGAGTATCGGGTCTACACTGACGCATCCCTACAGGGATATAGGGGTGTGCTTCAGTAGAAGGAAAGGGCTATAGCTTATGCGTCCAGAAAGCTAAAGCCCCATGAGATTAATTACCCCACTCACTACCTAGAGCTAGCATAGATCATTTTTGCCTTACGGATATGGAGACACTATCTACTGGGGGAACAATTCACCTTATTCATGGATCACAAGTCAATTCAATATCTCTTCACACAAGGATTTGAATATGAGGCAGAGGCGGTGGCTAGAATTCGTGAAAGACTACCAATTGCTATCATCCTGGTAAGGCTAATAAGGTAGCAGACGCATTGAGCCAGAGATCGATTAGGGAAATATCATAAGTCTTGAAAGTGAAGTGGAGGGATCTTCGATATGACGATGATGTATCCAGGTCCTGCATGACATCATTATCCATCACACCTGAGATTATTATGCGGGTTTTGAGGGCTTAGGCAGAGGATCAGATTTGCCGAGATAGGATGAGCCAGTTGTTAGCCAAGGGAGCAGAGGGTTACTCGATCACCTCGCAAGGAGGCTTACGCCTTAATGGGAGATTAATTGTGCCAGAGGATGAGGAGTTGAGGCATGCTGTTATGACAGAGTCCCATGGTTCAAAATTTGTGGTACATCCCGACGGGGATAAAATGTACCAGGATATGAGGAGGCACTATTGGTGGACAAGAATGAAACGGGACATAGCAGAATTTATCTCAAAATGTGCCACATGTCAGCTCATGAAAGTTGACCATCAGAGACCATCAGGGATGATACAACCGCTAGAAACTCCTATGTGGAAGTGGGAGAGCATCTCCATGGACTTCATTATAGGGTTACCTGTATCGCAGAGGGGTCACGATTCTATATGGGTCATTGTGGATCGGTTGACCAAGGTGGCCCACTTCCTGCCTGTTCGCACGGATTTTGAGATGATGCGTTATGCATAGCTATTCATAGCAGGGATTATTAAGCTGCACAAGGTGTCGATAAATATTGTGTCCGAAAGAGATAAAATTTTTGTGGTCCACTTTTGGTAGAGCTTTCAGGAGGCCATGGGCACAGAGTTACGTTTCAGTACGGCCTATCACCCACAGATCGACGAGTAGACTTAGAGAGTCAACCAGATGCTGGAAGACATGCTGAAAATGTGCATTTTAGACTTTGGGGGAGGTTGGGAGAAATATCTTCCTTTGGTAGAGTTCGCGTATAACAACTCTTACCAATTCACGATTGTCATGGAACCATTCGAAGCACTGTATGGGAGACCTTGTCGTTCACCGCTTATTGGTTAGAGGTGGGGGAAAACAAGCTTTTGGGGACAAAAATTGTCCAGGATACGTCTGCCAAGATAGTGTTAATCCAAGGGCAGATTCGGATAGCTCAGGATAGGTAGAAAAGTTATGCTGATGCTTTAGGAAGACATGTGGAGTTAGAGGTTGGGGACCAGGTATTAGTCCGGGTGTCCCCTATGAAAGGGGTGATGAGGTTCGGTAAGAAGGGTAAGTTAGCATCGAGATACGTGAGACCCTTCCCTATTATTGAGGGGGTGGGATCGATAGCATATAGACTCGGATTTCCAGATCATCTTCATCGGATACACGACGTGTTCCATGTGGCATCGATGAAGAAATATTGAAGGAGCGATAGAGCCTTCTGGAATATTCCACTCGAGGAAATTGATTTACAGCTAGACATCTCATACGAGAAGAGACCGATGGCTATTCTGGACCGTAGTGAGCAGAAATAACGATCTAAGGTTGTTCCACTAGTTAGAGTACAGTGGGGTCATCACAACGTTGACGAGTCTACCTGGGAGTGGGAGGAGGATATGCGGGAAAAATATCCAGAGCTATTCACCATAGGTACGACCAAATTCCTTTGTAAGGAGGGGAGTATGTAACACCCCGTATTTTGTGCATTTAATATTTAATTAATTTGGGAATTCAAAATTACTTGTGTGTTGTAATTTTAATTGAATTAATTATGATAATATTTATTTAAATATTAATCGGGGAGTGAATGGTTAATATTTAGGGAAAATTAATTACTAAGTGAATAGTAATAAATTGTTTACGTCATTTCAGGTATTAGTGACGGGGTATGTACTTATCTCAGCTGGGAGTCGGTATAGACTAATTTGGGTGTGAGATAAAGATTTTTATAAATTATTTCAGATGCCAATTTTGAGTATATAGTTGAGTCCGGATGGGTTGAGATATTCAGAAAAGTGTACCCGAAGGTAGTAAACGGGTCACGAGACGTTTTTAGGCATAGTCGGGCCCACACGGGGGTATTTGGGTCACTTGGGCTTGGCCCATTAGGCCAACAATTGGATTTATCCTAATTATCTAATTAAGAGAAAAATGGGAACGGTTGATGTGAAATTAGGAAACATTTAGTGGGATAGGAAAACTAAGAGAGAGTTAAAAGGCAATTCGGACGACAAAGGAAAGAGCCAAAAGAGGGGATTTCATTGTCAGACTTGGAATTCACAACTTCAATTCAGACCCTACGAAATCATAAGGCAAGTGGTTAACTTGCTATAGAATTTAATTTGCTTTTCGATTCAAATTTATGTGGTGTGAGAAATCAAAATTCGTTTTGGGATGTAAAGGGTATAAACACGGGGTTTTTGTAAACTAATATTATGAATTCCTAAAATGTGTAGCAATTGATGTATAATCTGAGATTTGTATATATATCTGGTAAGATGTGTAAATCCAGATAAATTAGAAACGAAATTTAGATACGGATTTCATGTTGAAATGGGTTAACGAATAAAAATGGATTTTTCCCCAATTTATGAAAAACAGTAGAGAACGTAAATTAAATGGTGTTTGTGGACTTTTATGGGGGTCCCTTATGACGTTTTTGGTATATATTGTTGATGGGAAGACTTGGGTTTTACTGTAGAAGAAGTTAGGTTTTGCATCTTTTCATCCATAGCTGAAACAGAAGGGAGAAGAAGACGATGACCTATACGATCGATTGATGGTCGAAAAATTCTGGCAGTTCAGCCAGTTTATATATATAAGGGGAATTTAATTTAAATTCTTTTCCTATACCATCGGTAATGATAAATAAACATAAGGATACAATCTAATTAATTGTGAAGGAAAATTAATTGGGATTTGGAGGAAATTTATGTGTGACACACTACGGTTATATTTTGGAAAGAATATTTCGAAATATTTAAATACGGACTGAGTGGGAGAGTCCGGGGATATGGGTTGAGTGATACCAAGGAGTTAAATTTATTTAGAGTGAAAGCTAAATAATATGGAGTCGGGAATTTAGACTCGGGTATTATTTTATTTCGGGCCACGAGAGTTGGTCCGAATATATTGGTTGGGGTGACACCAAAAAGGTAATTTAATTAATTAATGTGTGAATTAGTTAATAATTAGAGTTGGGCCATAAACTCTTAATAATTTGAATAGGCTTGTGTTACGGATTTAGTACACGGTATAGCCGGGATAGTTTATTTTTATTTATATACGGTGTGCGATATATATATATATATATATGGTGTGTGCATTAATATCAGTGGTTAGATATTATTATTATATACTCTAGTGCTATAGGGGGAGGTTGAGCTTAGTGGATGAATCCCCTATCTTGAGGAGTAGGGTGAGTATATTACCAGGTCATAGCGTCCATTATATGGATGAGGGGCATCTCACTTTCAGGGAAGGAATATGACTGCCTCCAATTTTTATATATTAACCAAGTTAGTGAGCGATTCTGACTTGGGGTAACTAGGTTATGTGAATATACCTAGTGGGATAGCACTTTAGAGAATATATATCCAATGAGTTATTACTCGGGAGGATGTCCTTTATTAATTATTATTTCATCATAATTGTGCATATTGTGATATGACTATAAGTATATAATTATGTTATTAATTATACATGGGCTAATTAATACAGATCGTGAATTGTATTTTATGTATTATAGGTGTGGAAGTTATATGAATTTAAAAAGGGAAATGATTAATTAAGTTGATGTCGATAATAACTTAGAAATCATAATTTTGGCATACTCGGTTAGAGCAGGTTAGTTTCAAGTGGTATATTTGTTATTTATTCTTGGGATAAATAACTAGGTAAATTAATTAAGGCTTTAGTAGTGCATATTAGAGAAGGGGTGAGGATGTTCTCAAGGGAGTGCGATACTAACTAAAATATGAAGAGAATGCATATATATTTATTACTACAAGTTAATTATTTTCTAAATGTTTTCCGAATGTTTTGGGTACTAACCCTTTCTATAAAATTAAAAAAAAAAACCTTTTAGGTGTCCAACCACAGGGACACCAGGCTTGACTCATTCCAGTGATCCGTTGCTACATCATATGTGTATGTTATGGGAGTTTGTTAGGAACCTCGTTCCTTTCAATTCTAGTATAGAGTTTTCATATCATCTACTTGAGCATGTCGCTCACAATTTTATTCAGTACCTATGTCAGACCTGTGGAGTTTTATTACTGTCTTTACTTTTGTTGGATTTTGAACCAATGGTTTATTGGGTCAGTTAATTAATTGTGAATGGTTGGTTTCAATTAATTGTGATAGTTTATATTAATTTGTTTATGCATGAGTATTTTATTTATGTGAATGAAAGATAAAACTTGGCACCGGTCTAATTTTCTCACTTAGGTGGTTAGTAATTAAGAAGACGACTATGGTGCTAAGAGTGAACCAACTGAGAAACCTGTTCTAATTTAATTTATGGCTGACCACCCGGGGTTAATTAGGCGGGGTGTCATAGTTTGGAGGAAGACAAAGACGTGAAGAAGGCACATGTAGCCAAAGACGTGGAGAAGGCACCTGTTGTACTGAAACAATGGATCACCCGTGCTTTAATTTTTTATTCAATCTATCATTTTGTTCATTTTCTTTGAGAACCATTTTGTTAAAAACAAAATACATTTTTGTTAGGATATATCATTATTGATACATTTCTGTTTCTTCTTTGTGAATGTTGGAACTTTATTTATAGTTAGTTTAGTTATTGGAATGTCGGTAAGGCATGCACTTGTAACTGCACTCGATGATATCAACTCTAATCCCAGTGTTCTTATGAGTATAAAGAAACCTTATTGGGCATGATAAGAATTGCAACATATTTTTTGGCATTATAGAAGGTAATCCCACAACTGAATTGATGAAAAATTATCTATGTAGATACTGAAATGAGTACAATCCTCTTTATAGTGGGCCATTAGAAAGTCTAATTTGCAATATAGAAAGAGAAGGTGAATTATAAGTTGTGTATGTTTTAATGATGTTATTATTAAATTAAGATCTATGTTCTTCATAAGATGTGGTTTAGTGTTAGGCTTTTAAAAACTATTGATCATTATTGACTGGCCTAGAAACCTTATTGACTTTTGTGGTGTTTGATATACATGTTTAATCTCTAAAAAGTGATTTTTGCAGTGATAAATGCTATTTGAGATATTCTGTGTTTTCCCTTTAGTAGACATTTGTTTTAATTATGTATTGATGGATATTATTTTGTTGAAACGAAAGAATATAAAGTGTGCCAAAATCTTAGCTCTACCATGTTTAACGTAAGATAATGCCATTGGCACGGGCATATACTTAACCAAATCAATGGTTTCAAAACCATAATATGGTGCTTCTATTCAAATAAGTTGCAAGAGACAAGTCTGCATATATGTGTTTTTCAAGTAAAAATGGCACACATTTATTTGTGGATTTTAGTTTTCATGTTTGGTTTCGAGTAAAAGCAAGGTCCTAACAAAGAAATACTTAAATAAAAGCCAATAGTAAGTTATATTGCATCCTTTATGCTTGTATCTTAGTTATCTACATTCGTGCTTTCACTTTAGCTGTTGAAATTTCATCCTTTTTGTGCCTTAGTAAACCCAAATAAAACCCAACCATGTAAATGTAATTTATTTTGATATGCAATATTTTATTTGTAGTATCTTTGCTTCTATATTTGGTATGATATTGTATAGGAAAATTCAGTATTTCATTTGAAATATATAACTTCTATTTTTCTTTAGGGTTAATATAAATTTTACTGGAAATATATTTTATAGCCTATACATATTCAATGTACATGCAAGAATGAGATGTTATAGGAAAGAGAGTTGTTTATTCCTTGAGCCAGAATCTCAAAATAATAGCTTGAATTGGAGAACTATTACAAGAATGAGAAGAAGGAAAAACTTTTGACGTTTGTTTTCAGAAATTGAGGGCCTTTACAAGCAAGCTTCCTTAGTTCTGTTCCATTTTTCATTGATGGATTTCTCGTAGGTGGTGATTCATTAAAGGTATAATCATGTCTTTCTTCATTCTCTATTGATTATTTTCTATTCATTCAATACACTTTATTTTAGAGATTTGTCTTGTTTGTCTATGCTTCTTTGGTATCATTGCGATGTATACATCAAATTGGTACCACCTAGTTGTTGGTTGTTGCAGTAAACACAAAACTGAACAAACACCAATGGAGCTGAAGAACATTCAAGGGACCTCATTGGAGCAAAAGATTTTCCTTTGAAAACACTCTCGAACGCTTGGTGGCTGCTGTCTAATTTTCTCACCTCCATCCAGGCCGCCTCTGTCTGTCGCCCCCATCCCGACTGCTTCACCATCTTTGCTACCCACCCTTCCACCATCATCATTACCGAATCCAACCCTAAGGAATTGAACCAAGGGAAAACAACCCTCATCGCCCTTTCACCAATTTCCCGACATCTATGGAGAACTCGGCGTCTTCCACAGAAATTCCTCAAATATTTCACCCACTGGATATTTCACCTTTTACTGCAAATTATATTTTTTAGATTTTATTTCACCCATTCTCTGTCTTTTTAATTTCTCTCATATATGTAAATTAATTTTGTTGAGATGATTGTGCTTTGATGATTATATTTGATTGAAGGGTTACTCATTTTGTGATGGATAACGTCGAGAACAAACTTGATCGAGTATTACGTTTGACAACGTCCTAACTTGAGTATTATTTTGGATTGTGGATCTTATGATGTTCGCAATGCTAGTTTTTTTATATTTTGATGTATCATAACTATTTTTAGGATATTATCACTATATTTTGATTGTAATTATCTTGATGTATATCAAGTTAGTGATATTTATGACCTTGATTATTATCTATTTACAAGGGTTGATTTAACCTCAAATAATAGTTGTCTATTGATGGAGTAATGTTTTTTTTTTAATTTTTATATCAACATTTATGTCAGTTTTGAAAAAACTCTCATAAAATCACTAAAACTGAGATAAATGTGATCTTATTTATGTCATTTTTTCATGAAAATGTGACGAAAACATATTAATATTGCAGTTTTTAAAAACAGAGATAAATGTGGTCTTATTTATGTCAGTTTTACGAACATTTTGTGACAACCCGCTCACCAAAATAAGGGGTGGCCATCCCAATACTCCAATATAACAGGAATCATAGAGGGAATCGTTCTCAGCATCATAATAAAATATAGAGTATCCAGGATAACCACCCAAAATTTCAGAAAACGGGTTGCCAAAAATTTTGTTTTAAAGTAAATTAAAGAAAACAAACAACCCAAATCCTGAAAAGATACGGGAAACCTCAAGGATGTATATATATATTACTATAATAACAAGTGACAAATAGGGGGACCAAATATGTTATCGGTACGCTGATACATACAACATTGTTAAACAATTTCAATAAATTTATATAATACATTACATTAATAAATTACAAAAGCTTGGGCCTCTCGCCCGAGTAAAAGAGACCCGATCTTAGCTAAAATACAAAATGAAAACATTTATACCAAATGTATCCCGTAATACCCGCAATGCATCATGACTCGCCGAGGACATCGGAATAAGAATTCAAATCGGGCATCCTTGCGGTCGAGTACTTGAGCAGAGACAAGATGCGTACGCAACAAGAAATGTAAACGGGTCAGGGCCCGGTTCTATATGATTACCAGATGAATAAAGAGTATGACAATTATGAATGATAAATCATGAAGGGAGAGAAATAAGAAGCTACCTACACAGTTTAAAACATAAGCTAAGAAAATAATAAAATGAATAACATTAATCTAAAACTTCATCATGTGCACCAATTATTTCATATATCCTTTCCTTAATAGGAAACATATACATATATTCACAATCTTATGCTCTTTATGGCATTTTTATCTCAATTTCACTTTTTGTAAAAATCCTTTCCTTGTGAGGAAAATAATCATTTTCAAATGCTCTTTGTGGCATTTATATGTTCTCTTTGTGGCACTTCTTTATGCTCTTTATGGCATATAATCCGTCAAGTCCAACTTGATTATGAATAGTTATATTTATATACATATAACGATTCTAAGACCGCCCGCCCGGGTTTCCCCCACTGTGCACGCCCCTAAATGACAATCATCTTCCGGGGCCTATCATAAGACAACCTAGGCACCTATAACGCAAGACGCCGGGAAGCGGCCATGTGCCCGTGGGATAGTCAAGACCACACCCGGAATCTCCTACCCATCGCAGAAAATATACAACACAAACGCTCACATGGCCTAGGACTATATCCACCCTGTATTCGTTAGCCAAGGAGCTTCACCTCACGCGCGGACTTCCCTTATGATGTCATTTAGAGAGGTGTGTTTAAACCATTTTATTTATCATTTTCAAAATCAAGTAAATCATCATTTACCGGTTTCATGATTACGTAAATTATCATTTACTAAAATCAATACCATTCCATGTATATGTTTCATTTTATCCGAAACCATTACCATTTACTTTTTGTAAATAATATAACTTATTATCCGGAGCCATACGATAACTTATCGACACTACAACCTCAAAAGAGTAAATAAACTCTTCATTATCTCCAAGCATTTTAGGGTGTTATTTTAAAACCCCAAGATTATCATCTTTCAAAGGAATGAATGAACTTTCAATTTATTCTCCAAACTCACCTTTATGTTGTTATTATGAACCACCAAGGTAAACATAGCTAAATTGAGCTTCTAAAATCTCCCAACATTCTTTTGGGGTGGTAATATAAACCATCAAAACTAGTATAGCTTAATTGAGATTATAAAGTCTCCTAAACATAACACCTCATCTCCTAGTTTTATAATAATTAACTAGAAGAAAAGAATGCCCTATCATCAATAGGCCTAACCCCGAAAAAGTCCCTACATAACCCATTCCTAATGTAGGGTAGACAACTAACTCATATCACACTCTAGGACTCTAAGTTTACTTCATTCAAAAAGGTTCATAGGCCTTAGATTTAAAGAAAAGAATTGGAATTGAGTTATAAAATTAACGAATCGATTCGCCCAAAAAGGGAATCGGTTTGGACAGCAAAATCAACTTTCTGTAATTGGCCGAATCGATTCGGGTTATGCAGGCCTGGAAACTACCCTTTACCGAATCGATTCGCCATAAGGCCGAATCGATTTGGACCTGCAAATTTGCCAATAATGGCTTCGATGGGTTATGAACCCTAAATTCCCCAAACTTCAAATCTCTTCATTTTCATACACATCCAACAACAAAAATCTACCCCAAACTAATCTACATGATCACTAACCATCAAAACCCACAATTTCTTCAACATGAATCAAGATTTGGGTTTAAATCCCACAATTTCTACATTTAAACCATAAATGTCAAACACATAACTAACACACAAATTATTCAACTTAAATCACATATTAGCAAGTAGAAAACTTGCCTTAGACTTGCAAATTCAGATTTCTTTGAGGTAGGAGCAATCCCAATTCTTCAATCTCCAAATCTCTCTCTTATTCTCCTCTTTTCTCTTCTTCTTCTCTCTCTCTCTCTCTCTCTCTCTCTCTCTCTCTCTCTCTCTCTCTCTCTCTCTCTCTCGTGTTTGGTATGAAATGGGGAAATAATGGGGTTTAGAAAACTAAAATCGTGGCTTAAGTTAAAACTCCCAACTTAAGTGGTTAATACCACACTAAAATGTCTCCCAAATACGCGTTTAAGTTAAAACCAGGTAAAAGTGCCTGAAACCCAAAAATGCAATATGGCACTTATTTTGACTGTCTCGCACCTTCCGAGACTAACTACACCCTCTAAACTGGCATTCGACAAATTTTATAAATTATTTCCAGTTCCAATTTTATTTAAACCATAATGTCATTTAAAATACATGACACTATAAAACATGCAACCTGATGATACTTACTTTCACATATAGTATTGTTTTTTTTTTTTTTTTTTTTTTTTTTTTTTTTTTTTTTTTTTTTTTTTTTTTTTTTTTTTTTTTTTTTTTTTTTTTTTTTTTTTTTTTTTTTTTTTAAATCAGGATATTTATTGAGACTATAGAGAGAAAAGCCCTCTCACATGGCTTACAATCAAATCAAATAAAGCATTTGTTAGAAACTACTAAAATAGATGCTCTAATCACTCTAGGAAGATCACTATAATTTTGAGAACTAAAAGAGCTTTGGTGATAGGATCCATGAATGGCAAGCAACTCTGCAGATTTATTGGCTTCTGATGAACATAACTTGATGAGGCAATGATTAGTTTGGAGAAATTCATTGATTTCAGAAATTTCAGTCCTTATTCGCCACTGAACTGTAGAAGAAGATATAAAACATTGAAGAATATTTTCTGATTCTACTTCTATGTCTATGTTAGAAATACCCTTCTCCTTGCAAAATTTGATTCCAGCCAAAATAGCTTGAACTTGAGCTTCAATCGATGAATTTGTTGATAAAGCATTTGAGTAAGCCCAAATGACTTGACCCGTATCATTTCGAATAATAGAGCCAATACCCATATGGTTCCCTGTCTTGGCCGCACAGTTGAGTTTAAATCTACCCTTTGGAGGACATTTCCAAGGCATAACTATAGAAGAAGAATTAGAAATCTTGAAATTAAGAGAAAAGACATTGATAACCTCCTTGCATATATCATTTCTCCCATCTTTGATCTTGGAATTTTGGAATATCTCTGCAATTCTATTTATTACTCTAGATGAAATCATGTTAGCTCTCATAGTTATACCTTCAAAAAGAGCTTTGTTTCTTGCAAGCCAAATTTCCCAGATAATAGTGACTGGAATGATCTTATGGAGCCACTGAGATATATAAGAATTTCCTGAATATAACCACCATTGAATTATCGAGTTATGAATAGTAGATGGTCTTTGAGTCATTCCCAGTAAGCAGCAAAAATGATTCCAAACTTCAGCAGCTATAGGACCTGATATAAAGAGATGATTCAGAGATTCCCCATTCTTATGGCAGCATTGACATCTTGATGCTAATTTCACTCCCACCTTTTGAATAAGATCTTCAACAGGAACACATTTAGATAATGTTTTCCACACAAAAATAGATATGTTAGGAGGAATATTAGGATCCCATATATAGTTAAATGCTAAAGAAGACAATTTATGCTTTCTAATAATCTCATAGGCTGATGAAAATGAGAACTTTCCACTAGAAGAAGGCTGCCAAATCAGATCATTATCTAACCATAAAGAATTAGCCTCCATTATATTCCAAGCAGACCTGATTCTTCTAAAAGTCATGGATCCACTTCCAATAGGAGCATTAGAGTATTTAGCATTCATAAACTTAGCCCATAAGCTAGTATTCTTCTTCATATTCCAAGCCAATTTGATGTTAGAAGCTTCTTTGATATACTCCAAATTTTTTACTCCTAATCCACCTTCTTTTATAGGAAAACAGATAGCATCCCATTTGATCCAATGAAATTTTTTCCCATAATCTTTATTTATTCCCCAAAAGAATGAACTAATCAATTGATTAATTGATTTAATCACCAATTTAGGAGGCTGTAAAGCAAATAAAGTAAAGATAGGGATAGAATTTAGAACAGATTGGATCAGAATGACTCTACCAGCTAATGAAAGAAATTTGGACTTCCAACTCTGAATTTTGGAAGCAATAGAATGAATAAGAGACTCAAAGTACATAGCTTTCATTCTTCCTTTGAACAGAGGGCAACCAAGATAGCTCATATTGCCATTAGAAAATTTGAAACCTGTGCAGGCTGCAATACTGGATCTGATATTCACAGAAGCTTTAGAGCTTAAAGAGAAGCAACATTTCTCTTTATTAAAAAGTTGACCTGATTCCTTCTCATAACATTCAATAAATTTCATCAGGTTTTTAAGACTGTGCTTTGTACCTCTTGAGAAAATAATTAAATCATCAGCATAACCAAGATGGCTAATTAAAGGACATCCTCTAGGGTGAGAGAAAGGAGCAATAGAACCTGCCAACATCTGCTTATTCAATCCTCTGCTAAAAGCTTCAGCCATGATAATGAAAAGGCTTGGGGAAATAGGATCCCCTTGCCTAATTCCTCTGGTAGGTTGAAAGAATCCCATAGGCTGCCCATTGATAATTATAGAAAACCAGGTAGAAGAAATGCATCTCCAAATTAAATCAATAAAAGTCTCTGAGAATCCAAAAGCTCTTAGAGATTTAATTAAAAAATGCCATGAGGTTCTATCATATGCTTTAGCCAAGTCAAGTTTCAAAACCACATTACCTCCAGTAGCTTTTCTATCAATATATTGCATCATCTCTTGAGCTAATAGGATGTTATCAAGAATGTTTCTCCCTTGAACAAATCCTGATTGATTACAAGAAATAATTGAGGAAAGCATAGGGCTAAGCCTGGAGTTAATAATCTTGGTGATTATCTTATAACTAAAGTTACAAAGACTAATAGGTCTGTAGTCCTTGCAGAACATAGGTCTATGAACTTTAGGAATAAGACAAATCTGAGTAGAACTCCATGATTTGGGAATGTCAGCTCCTAAGAAAAAAGCTTGGATAGCATTCACAAGATCCTGCTTGATTATATCCCAACACTGCACATAGAAGAATCCATTATAGCCATCACATCCAGCTGAGCTATTCTGATTCATAGCTTTAATAGCATTCAAAATTTCAGCTTCTTCTGGAATAGAAATAAGAATACTATTCATCTCCTCTGTCAATAACTTTGGGATAACTTCAAGAAGCCCATTATCTTCAAGAGGACCTGCAGAAAACAAATTTGAAAAATAAGAAATAAACTGGTTAGCAATGTCTTCTTTAGTCTCTTTGATTATCCCCTCCTCATCTTTTATAACATGTATGCCTTGTCTTCTTCTATTACTTTGCACCTGAGCATGATAAAATCTGGTGTTTCTATCTCCATTACTTATCCAATCACCCCTTGATTTCTGAAACCAGAACAATTCCTCTTTGGCCATAGCAGCATTGAGGTCTGCCTTGGCTTTTGAATATAGCTGCCTTTGAATTCCACTATTATCAAATTCTAACTTCAGCTCTTCTTGAAGTAACTTGTCCTCCATAATGGAAATTTCTTCAAAAACATTTTTAAAAACCTCTTTATTCCAGCTTTTTAGAGCTGCTTTCAGTCTTTTAAGCTTGAATGAAAATATCTCCATATGCCTACCTGTAGCAGCTACTGCCCAAGAACTTTGGACTAAGTTGATAAAACCATCATGAGTACTCCACATATTTAGAAATCTAAAAGGTTTAGAGGAGGAATCAAACTGACTTTGAATGGATAGTAATAAAGGACTATGATCAGAACAGTTTCTGTGCAAATGAGTAATAGAGGAATTAGGAAAATAGTCCATCCAGGAAGGACTAACCAAGCCTCTATCAAGTCTCTCAAACATCATATTACCATTGATACTTTTAGCCCAAGTGAATTTAGAACCATTATACCCCAAATCCTGCAATGAACAGCTAATCAAGCAAGAATTAAACTCAGAAGCACCCCCAAGATCAATTTCAGCACCCCCAGCCCTTTCTGTGCTTGTACTAACTATATTGAAGTCTCCCATTACAATGAGAGGATAGTCATTACACAGAGAAGAACTATATACTAAAGAATCCCAAAGATCCCTTCTTTCTAGTTTAGTACATTTAGCATAAACTAAATTAACTCCTATCTGAGATTTTAAGAATGGATGATCTAGTTTAAGAAGCAAATTTTGATCCCCATCTACCAAAACCTCACATTGAATACCATGTCTCCAGAAGCACCAAATTTTATTAATCCTATTAAAGCAACAACCCTCAAAACTTATAAGTCTCCTGATATCTTCTATTTTAGAGCTATCAATCAGAGGTTCAAGAATGGCTAAAAAGGAAAGATTATGGTTCTTACAAAGTTTTTTAATTCTTCTTTTTGTTGGCTTATTCCCTACTCCTCGAGCATTCCATACTATTCCTTGAATCATTGAGAATTAATATGGCAAACTTGCTTGGAACCTCTAGAAGCAGATCTGGTAACCCTTCTTTTGGCTGTGAACACCTTCTTTTTACCTTTGGCTTTTGTCTTCTTTTTTCCAGTGAACACCATAGATTTCTCTATACTATCATCCTTCCTCTCCTTACTATCCATCTTTTCTGTCAACAAAGCTGAGAACATATTCAAATCCTCCCAGTCAGATATTTCCTGAAACTCAGACTTATCATTATCTGAATGGTACCCCCTCCTGGACTTATGAGCTTTATTTTTCATCTTAACCATTGTATTTCCTGCACTGTCATACTTTTCAGCACCTAAATTAACCCCATTCATTAAGATTAATTTTTCAATGTTCAATTCCTCCATGCTTGCTTCATTCCATTCACCTTCCTCTTCTTCATTATCCTCTGTACAATCTTCATCTTCTTCTGCAATTGTCCCAATATCATTTTGATTAGGAGACCTTCCTTGTTTATCTATATTTTGAACTTGCATTCTTATTACTGGAACATCAGTATCAATGTTAAGATTCTTGGCTACACTGGTAGATGCTTCTGATTGGAACTTCAAAACAGGCTGCTTCTCGGATACCTTTTCTATTGCTCTATACTTCCAAACTGCTTCTTGAAATTTGGCTGAATTCTTTAAAGATTTCGTGTCTTGTTCCACAACTTCCTTGCCATTCTTGTCAGGTTTATGATTAATCACCTGCTTAAACATACAATTACCTTCTTGATGACCAAGTTTGAAACAATGAGAACAATAAGAAGGCATGTTTTCATAAACGATAGATTGCCAATAACCTACATCTCCATTCCCTATCCAAATTCTATAGGGCCTTGACTTAAGAAGATCCAATTCAACACACACTCTAGCCACACTAGGTCTGTGAATATTTTCAGTAGATTGATCGATCTTAAGGGGATTCCCAACTGCTTGAGCCAACGAAAACAAAGGTTCTTTGGCAAAGAGATGAATAGGTAAACCTGGGAAATGAATCCATATAGGAACAAGGGGACTTTCTTGATCAGATCTAAATAAAGGGGACCATTTAAAAGTCCTCATAGGGCACTTACCAATATACCATTGATCTTTCATCCAAAGCCTCATGAAATCTTCTTGACAATTGACTCTGATAAGGATGTGTTTATGATCAATCAGACCAATATGATATGCAGCCTTTAAACCAAAAGATTCAAAATTTTTTCGAATAAACTCCATAGAAGGTTTTCCATGGGAGAACTTTCCAACTATGGCATGCTTGAAAGGATCAGATAGAATGTTAACTTCTTCTTGGGAGAAAATAATTGCTGGTTCACCCTTATATTTTGAAAGAGGTTTGATATTGATTGCATGGGAGGGAGATTGTTCTTTCAACATGCTAGCAAAGGATTTATGCCAAGGATTGGATGGGTCAGGAGGTTTAGGGGTTATGCGGTAAAATTAGTATAAAATGAGCCTCCCAGAATCGAGGGTTGTTACATACTCCCCCCCTTATGAGGGAATTTTGCCCCCAAAATTCGGGCATACCCAAATCTCATAAAGGGTATACTACTCTAAACTAGGATTCTACCATCCTAAATAAACCCCTCATTATCGTAATCGTCCTAAATGGACCCGGACTAAGGTCGACTTTATCGATCTCATCCTACATCATTTGTGCTCTAGCATAGCACAAAGCGTTCCTCACTAACTATCGGTTCTACCGTCTTAAAATGGAAGGGGATACCCACACCACTCGGCATAGACCGCTTTACTCCCTCATCGAGGATATTTATACCAACGCTAATTGGTTTAACCCCAACACTAATCAACTTTTCTTCGCATTGACGTAACCCATCAAGGCTTATGGCTCGAAAGCCAAATCTTTAAAGAAATGTCACGAGACCACTCTAAGTCCAAGGAATATATTCCCCGTTGTTTCCGTCCAACGAATATGCGAATTACTCAATCGACCACGCTAGGCCACTCACGATGCCATGCCTCAGGAAATGATCCATAAGGCCATTCAATAGCCTAATGGTTGTACGTGGATCTCTATCCATATACTTACTGCTCCCATCTACTATGCATTCTAAGGCGCCCGTACGAGATATGCCTTTCGTACCTAAGTCAATTTTTCTACCATTTATCCATCCACTTTAGGGTGGTAGGATATACGCCTTTTCCATACGGTTCCCATTTCTTCATGGAAACTTTTACCAAACCTCCGACACAAATATCTAGTCTCGGTCCAGCGTATATTAATAGGCACCTTCCACAGTTCTACCAATCCTCCATAAAGAATGGGGCGTACTCTTCTACATGTAGTCCATCTATAATGGCCAGAAATGCAATAGTCTGGTCAGACGATCAACAATTTTCTCAAATAGGATCATGACCAGAACGATCCCAAAACTTTAATGTAAACGTCCATGAATATACCCCTCTTCATTTCACTGCTACTCTTCTTCGCGTGAGTAGATGAAATGGTCAATCATAGACCGGAATGTTCTTGCTATAAAGTCTCCCTAGTCATGCTCATTTCATTTGGCTTCCCATGCCATCACTAAATGTCCAACGGGTTTCCTACTCGACGCACCTACTACCCCAATCGTATTCCCTTAGCGAATGATAAAATATCCAATCACTAGTTTCTTCTGAAATCCGAGCACTGACTCTATTTCTCCCACGACATACTGCAATAACTTGTTGCTCACGAGAAAGACCAATTTCTGACCAGGAAGTAATGCCTCATCTCTTTCGGGCGATCAATACCATAATGAATTTTAATTCAAGCAGGAAATAATACTTCCCGCAAGTTTAAGCTTATGAGACGCATAAACAATTGGTCTATGCTCCAGTAATCATTTCTCCCCAACCTGACTTATTCATTGAATCCACCCTCGAACTTAACCACATGGACTCAGGAGTAGAAGTCAATTCATCCATTCAACTCCCCGGAAGTTAAGTTATCAACATAAAATTCTAATCAAGAAAGGCCTTTTCTTCTTCGACCTCACCTACCAAATCTCTCGAGACCCCATAAATCTCGTTCCTAGTGAATTAATCCCTCCTAGAGTTAACCCATAACTTATTTGTGGTCAACTCCTTATAGCCTTCTTAAACTAACGTCTCATACCCTAAAGACCTAACATCCTAAATAATAATAAAGTCGATCTATATATGGCCTATCTAAGTCGTAGATATATAATACTAATAAATAGATCCCTAGTGCCCAAGACCTTACTCAACTCCCGATATTCGCTCGGGTTCATGCGTGGGACGTCTTGTCGAAGCGAAATCCAGACAAGGAACCCTACCATTACACTACTACCTCGCATAGTCGGTCATCCAGATATGATGATCTAAGACACATGATCGGTATCGGTAATAAAAAAATGCAAATTCACAACCCTACTAATAAGATTCTACTTCTAGGCTTTACCATAGCATCATTGAAGATTTTAACTGATCAGACATTCACTTTCTATGAAGTATTTCAAATATATATCCCCTTATATAAACATGGCCTTCTTATCAAGGCACAATCCCTAAGTCTCAACTCGACTTCGTATCTCAGTCTCACTCACATCGATCAGAGGAGAGAACTATATACAGTGCTTCTATCTCGCACTTTAATATCCCTTAATCACTCTTCTACATGATTCTCGTCTAATCCTTCCAATCCCACTCCTAACAACAAAATAAATAAAATAAAAGAGAAAGAAAAGGATAGTGTCTCTCCAATCACAACATCGTTAAGTGTTCATGCGGCAGAGTGTCTCTCCGAAGCGAAATCCAAACAAGGAACCCCTCCGACGCATGCCTACTTAACTTGTTGATTATGGAGATAAAGAGTAACAAACATAAACAAGGAAAACAAACAATCAACACTCACACAAGATAACTTAAACGAATAATAAAATCTCCTACCTACCTCGATCCACCTCTATAAAGTCTCAACCTGTATCCAGGAGAGAAATTATAGAACAACTAGTTCCATTTTGAACTAGAAGTAAGATAGCCTTACAATTTTATTTGCTTGCTATCACTCCAAACCAACCAAAATATCTTTACTCGCGTAATGTACATAAAATAAGAGAAAGAAAAAGTAACATCTCTCCACTCCCAATGTCGTTAAGGTTCACGCGTGGAGCGTCCCGCAAAAGAGGAATCCAAACAAGGAACCCCTCCTATGCATTACTACTTAACTTTGTTGGTTGTGGAGATAAGTCATAACAGTCACATATAATGCAAACACGCAATAGAGCACTTAAACCAAGGGACACATATGACACATATACATTTAAAATATTATCACTCGCTTCATAACAAATGAAGAAAAGATAAAACTTCCATACCACGGAAGTCATATCATTACCCTTATATAATAGCGTCAATACTACTATAAGCTCAATATACACACCCGAATCTACAGTAGATATAATACTATTAAGTCTTATCCTAAGGAATACACCACCCAAAACTAAGGTGGAATTCCCATCAACATTCTTACTAAACACTCCGCATCATAGCCATTACTCCGACTCTGGCCGACCACAATTGCCCACGCAGTCCCTCTTACTTTCTCAGTAAAAGAGGACACGCTCTCGGCCTCCTCTTCCTCAGTTCAATGAAACCTCCCCAGGCGGATGTCCACCAAAAGGGTTTCATGATCATTACCCCATCAGAAGTGTTAACGACACTTATCCTAGAGCCTATCATTTTATGGTTCACGGTCTCCCTAACCGTACAACACTTTATTCACTATCGGCCTTTAACCGATCATTATGTGAAATTTCAAAAAACCACCTTCTCCTCAGTCCATTTTCCGAGAGAAACTTGTTGTTACAAGTATCCACCGGGATTCTCTAGGGGCCAAACTTCCAGCACCCACGTATATGGTGACCACAATTTCACCCTCTCGACACTACCCCTATGGGAGGAAGGTTTCCCTCCATCCTATTTCTGGGCGCTTCTCCACTTCAATTTAACATTGCTTGAAATCTCAAGCTTAGTACCACTTTCTGCTTCCAGCGTTACTTTGGAAACTACATCAACTGTAATTAGTAGTCGTAGTAGTAAGACAAGGAAGTGCTACAAAAAGGGAGCAACCTCCAAAGCGGTCCTCAAAATCCTTCCCATGACGCCCTTCTTCAATTGACCTACTATTCTCACATGAATGCGCAAAAGATTTTATAAGTTCTATTTCATGGCAGAAGAACGAGACCTCACTAAAGAAACCAACGATCTTAATCCTAAGGCTCTATGTCAAGTCAAAAGCAACACAGAAAACATAAGGCGTTCACACAGATTCCTAAGGACTCTAGAACCTGATGATTTGATACCATCTGTGACAACCCGCTCACCAAAATAAGGGGTGGCCAGCCCAATACTCAAATATAACAGGAATCATAGAGGGAATCGTTCTCAGCATCACAATAAAATATAGAGTATCCAGGATAACCACCCAAAATTTCAGAAAAAGGGTTGCCAAAATTTTTATTTTAAAGTAAATAAAAGAAAACCAACAACCCAAATCCTGAAAAGATAGGGGAAACCTCAAGGATTTATATATATATTACTATAATAACAAGTGACAAATAAGGGAACCAAATATGTTATCGGTCCGCTGATACATAAAACATTGTTAAACAATTTTAATAAATTTATATAATACATTACATTAATCAAATACAAAAGCTTGGGCCTCTCGCCTGAGTAAAAGAGACCCGATCTTAGCTAAAATACAAAAATGAAAACGTTTATACCAAATGTATCCCGTAATACCCGCAATGCATCACGGCTCGCCGAGGACATCGGAATAAGAATTCAAATCGGGCATCGTTGCGGCGGAGTACCTGAGCGGAGACAAGATGCGTATCAAACAATAAATGTAAACGGTTTAGTGCCCGGTTCTATAGGATTACCAGATGAATAAAGAGTATGACAGTTATGAAATATAAATCATGAAGGGAGAGAAATAAGAAGCTACCTACACAGTTTAAAACATAAGCTAAGCAAATAATAAAATGAATAACATTAATCTAAAACTTCATCATGCGCACCAATTATTTCATATATCCTTTCCTTAATAGGAAACATATACATATATTCACAATCTTATGCTCTTTATGGCATTTTTATCTCCATTTCACTTTTTGTAAAAATCCTTTCCTTATCAGGAAAATAATCATTTTCAAATTCTCTTTATGGCATTTATATGTTCTCTTTGTGGCACTTCTTTATGCTCTTTATGGCATATAATGCATCAAGCCCCACTTGATTATGAATAGTTATATGTATATACATATAATGATTCTAAGACCGTCCGTCCTGGTTTCCCCACTGTGCGCTCCCCTAAATGACCATAATCTTTCGGGGCCTATCATAAGACAACCTAGGCACCCATAACGCAAGACGTAGGGAAGCGTCCATGTGCCTGAGGGATAGTCAATACCACACCCAAAAACTCCTACGCATTGTAGAAAATATACAACACAAACTCTCACATAGCCTAGGACTATATCCACCCTGCATTCATAAGCCAGGTGGCTTCACCTCACGCTCGGACTTCCCTTATGATGTCATTTAGAGAGGTGTGTTTAAACCATTTTATTTATCATTTTCAAAATCAAGTAAATCATCATTTACCGATTTCATGATTACGTAAATTATCATCTACTAAAATCAATTCCATTTCCATGTATATGTTTCATTTTATCTGAAACCATTACCATTTACTTTTTGTAAATAACACAACTTATTATCCGGAGCCATATGATAACTTATCGACACTACAACCTCGAAAGAGTAAATAAACTCTTCATTATCTCCAAGCATTTTAGGGTGTTATTTTAAAACCCCAAGATTATCATCTTTCAAAGGAATGAATGAACTTTCAATTTATTCTCCAAACTCACCTTTATGGTGTTATTATGAACCACCAAGGTTAACATAGCTCAATTGAGCTTCTAAAATCTCCCAACATTCTTTTGGGGTGGTAATATAAACCATCAAAACTAGTATAGCTTAATTGAGATTATAAAGTCTCCTAAACATAACACCTCATCTCCTAGTTTTATAATAATTAACTAGAAGAAAAGAATGCCCTATCATCAATAGGCCTAACCCTGGAAAAGTCCCCACATAATCCATTCCTAATGTAGGGTAGACAACTAACTCATCTCACACTCTAGGACTCTAAGTTTACTTCATTCAAGAAGGTTCCTAGGCCCTAGATTTAAAGAAAAGAATTGGAATTGAGTTATAAAATTAACTCAAAAACAGCAGGAAAACGAATCGATTCGCCCAAAAAGGGAATCGGTTCGGACAGCAAAATCAACTTTTTGCAATTGACCGAATCGATTCGGCATTAACCCGAATCGATTCGGGTTATGCAGGCCTGGAAACTACCCTTTACCGAATCGATTCGCCATAAGGCCGAATTGATTAGGACCTGCAAATTTGCCAAGAATGGCTTCGATGGGTTATGAACCCTAAATTCCCTAAACTTCAAATCTCTTCATTTTTATACACATCCAACAATAAAAATCTACCTCAAACTAATCTACATGATTATTAACCATAAAAACCCACAATTTCTTCAACATGAATCAAGATTAGGGTTTAAATCCCACAATTTCTACATTTAAACCATAAATGTCAAACACATAACTAACACACAATTTATTCAACTTAAATCACATATTAGTAAGTAGAAAACTTGCCTTAGACTTGCAAATTTATATTTCTTTGAGGTAGGAGCAATCCCAATTCTTCAATCTCCAAATCTCTCTCTTCTTCTCCTCTTTTCTCTTCTTCTCTCTCTCTCTCTCTCTCTCTCTCTCTCTCTCTCTCTCTCTCTCTCTCTCTCTCTATCTCTCTCTCTATCTCTCTTGTGTTTGGTATGAAATGGGGAAATAATGGGGTTTAGAAAACTAAAACCGTGGCTTAAGTTAAAACTCCCAACTTAAGTGGTTAATACCACACTAAAATGTCTTCCAAATACGTGTTTAAGTTAAAACCAGGTAAAAGTGCCCGAAACCAAAAAATGCAATATGACACTTATTTTGACTGTCTCGCACCTTCCGAGAATAACTACACCCTCTAAACTGGCATCCGACAATTTTTATAAATGATTTCCAGTTCCAATTTTTTTAAACCATAATGTCATTTAAAATACATGACACTATAAAACATGCAACTTGATGATATTTACTTTCACATATATAAATATGCATCAATCTAGTACATATTAACTTTCAATTCATTCAATTTATATTTACTCCAGTCCCCACATTTTATATAATTACCTTATGCGGTAAAATTAGTATAAAATGAGCCTCCCAGAATCGAGGGTTGTTACACATTTATGTGAGGGCTTTATATGTCAGTTTTGAAAATTTCTAAAATTGGCATAAATAGTCATTTATGTCCGTTTTTTACTGACATATATGACTATTTTTCTTGTAGTGTTATTAGTCCGAGAAGTAGCATTTGGTCCAAAAAATTTAGTAGTACTAGTAGTCTCCATAGTATTGACAGTTCTCATTTTATTTCCTGCTTCCCCACTCTGAACTGCAATGGTTGGAGCATGCCCACTCCGGGCAACAGTTTTTTAGGGAGGTTTAGAGACCTCAACTAACATTGTCAATTCCTCCGAATACATCTCATATGGCCCTGATAGCGCCGTGACAAGAAAAAACAGAATTCATAAACTTCCGCATAAAAATAATATTAGAATTGTAACATCCCGACCGGGATTAAAAGGTTATTGAAGGACTAACCCAATCCGATTCGTAAGTTAATTATAAAGTGCAATGGAACACCCTAAGTAATGTTTCTAATCCATATTTATTCGTATTTAATGTTGCATTTATTAGCACGGGAGTCTGATTTATATTAACTACATGGCGAGACCCAAGTAAACAGAGCTACTAATTGCAAATGAAAATACTTACCTGCCTGTATACCACTCTCAAAGTACGAAACATCATACAACCTGCCGCAACAAGAGAAGGGATGTGAGCCGAATGCTCAGTGGGATCATCTACAAATGTAGTTTAGAAACGAGCGACAAAAGGAGTACTCACACGCTACACTATATGCATGTGAAAATATGTATGTATCTACATATATACCCTTGAAATTACATGTACCAATGTATTTCATCGTTCATTCCAAAGATATTAATTAATACCACTTGAATTTCTTGACCTTACAAAATAGTCATTTTTATTATCATGCTTTGAAAACTAGCATTCGTTCCCATTAACTCATGCAGTTAGACAAATTGCATTCGTTAGGGAAAACCTTTCATTTACTTTTAAAAAGTTTATTACTTAACATTTATTAACTCACACCAGTGTTACTTAACCATACTTCGGGACATCCATTCAACACACGCATATATTGTGTTTAAAAAAATACTCTTCTTCTTTGAAAGACTTATGTAACACATGCTTATGTTTATTGTGATTCAAACCTTATTAGGTAGCTTAATATCATTAAGTAACCTTGCTTAACCATTTTTTTTTTATGGATATTAGACATTATTCTCAAATTACATTTCCATGTTACATTAATCGGAACATTAATTATTCACGCAAGTTAGGTTATTTTTATCTGTTAATTCGTTCCTTGTCAAGTTTCCAATTACGTCATTATCTTTTGGGATTTAGCCAACAACCACGAACTTCGTGGCCTTTCACCACCGGTCTCCACCACCATATGCTACTACAGTTATTTTGGGGCCTTTCACCACTAGGGACTTCATGCCATGCTTAATTATTTATCCGACATCATCCACATATTCTATGATCCTTTCCAATGTGTTCAAAATTTTCTCATGTTCGCGTTAATTTGCATTTTTCAAGCCGAAGCTAAAGCCTTGGACTTAACCGTACATTTTCCCATTATACATTTAGGAAAAAAATTATTATATTCCATTAAAGTCCTTTCTCAGGCACATGTTGATTTTTACATCGAAAATCATTTTTTCTTTAAGGACTTAAATTATTCTTTTCAGATTAGTGTCACAACACTCATTAGCATTTTTATTTCATAAAAATGTCAAACTTTAAGTAAATTACTAATTTACTCATTTCTCTTTACCAAAATATGCAACCTTACCCTTATTCAAGTGCTATTCACAAAAATATCTTTTTCAAGTTCTAAACTCAACACTTAGGCATTTTAGTCATTAAAATATTTGTTTAACTTCTCACTTTGCCAAAAATTACACTTTTTGCATTTTTAACCTTTTTAATATATAAAATAATGATTTTTACATATTAAGTTTTATTTCTCATGTTTAAGCCTACTAACTTTAACTATGAGTTTTAACTCTAAAAACCCATTTTAGTCTACATTTACACATTTGACACTCTACATTTCAAACTTAGTGTCACACACTTTAATTATGACTTTTTGCTTAAGGACCCATACTTAGTCATTTATTTCACACTTAGTATTCTTTACTTTTATTATTTACATGAGGACTTTATTTTCACATGTTTACTCATTAAACCCACTTTATTTACTTATGATGAGTTCACACACTTTAAAATAAGCCTTTAAAATGAAAGCATTCATTCACATATAAAACTCTTTATTTAATGTAGAAAAATGCATATTCAAGTTACCAAATGACATGAACAAGCTCAAACATCACTTATCAGATAAATCACATTCTCTTTATTTAAAACACACTTTTAATCCATTTTATTTCAAAAAATATCTATAAATAGTGTTATGAAAATTTAACACTCGTAGAACTAATTTAAAACCTTCTTTTAAACGCCTCTTTTTACTCAAAATATTAAGGGTTCAAATAATAAACCCATAAATACATTACACCCACTTTGTTACATATTATTACACCCAAAATGTGTAGAAAAATAATATGAATTTTTATCAGTTTCAAAACCCATTTGAAATATCTCTTTGAAACCCATTTACAAATAAAATCATAGATTTCATCTAGTTAACCCCATCGATGCAAACTAACTAACATCACACATATATTAGGTCTAATATATGTAATTAAAGTGGCAAAAACTATACTCAACTTCAAACCTAAATCAAGGTTAGTATTCCCACGTAAGTATCTCCAAAATGATGGTGGAAATGGTGGGGTAGGAGGAGCAACCCCCACCTCCAAAGGTGGCCTCAAGGGGTTACCAAAATCTCTCCAAACCAAGATCCAAGAGTCCTCCATCTCCAAGCTCAATACCCTCTTCTACAACTCCCAAACCTCATCAAAAGCTTCTAAAAAATTCTCCTTACAAGATGTCCCAAAACTCCAAGGTGTTTTAATGGTGTTTGTGACCTCCAAAATGGTGTTTTCATAGCGTAAAGATGGTGGAAAAGAAGAGCTACAAAATTGGGGTGAAGGAAGAGCTCTTGTTTGACTATGATGATGAAGAAAATCTTATGAAAAGAGTGAGACATTAATGGCCAACTCACTTTCCCTCCCTTTCTCTTATAATGTATTTGTGGTAGTCTTCCACTCTTGACCAACTACCCAAGAGTTTATGTATCCCAAATGGTGCAAAAGGGTTCACAAGTTCTGCAATTTAAGTGAGAAAGGAACAATACAATGTAACCAACCTTGGCACATGTGACACTCAAAACCCACCCAAAATCAACCCCAAAAGGATGATTTGAGTCATTTTCTCTCTCTAATTTTTTTTGCTATTTTTAACTTTATATTCATATTCCTTGTATTGTTTTAGATAAAAAAACATGTTTACAATAGTCTTTTGGCCTCCCGAATTGTTCTATACAACGCTCGCAAGAATCGGGAACTCCGCGCAAAATATATTTTTTTCGATTATTCTTCGCATGGTAGTTTTCCTTATATTTTTATGAGTCCAAATATATGGTTTGAATATTTTTTTGACTTACCAATTGTCCTAAACAATTCGCGTAAAACTAGACTTTCGCAGTGTTGCGCACCGTAAGACAATTTGTATCCAGGTTCGCGTAGCGCTCGTTGATTATCCGAATCGCATGAAACTTAACCGAAGAACTTAAAATAGTTTTATAAACTCAAACTAAAACTCGTGCGAACCATGCAACATAAAAATTTATTGTTTAATCTATATTGCGATATTTTGCTTTTCGTACCATTTAAATGTCACGTCGTATCAACCTTGTCCGTGTTACATCCGTTCCTTGATATTTTTCCTCAAACTTAATGGGCATTCTAACCAATACTATTAGAGATTAAATATGCATTAATGCGACACATTCATTGTGGATTTTTTTCTTCTTTTAAACCATATACGTAATACGCATGCTTACATATTACTTGACGTGTTACACTTGGATTATATATTCCTTTAATTTTCCTTTGGACAAAACACTTCAAATAATGTTAAATAACTATTTTCTAGGGTTGGGTATTACAAGAATTACTAAATAATTTGCATAGCTCAAATTCATACGCAACATGAGTTCAGTAAATGAATACTACACTCAGTATCAAATAGAGAAAAAAAAATGTAGCTCATATAGTTGTGTGAATGAAAGAGAGCCAATTCATGTAGTTCCGTGTTATAACAACAATACTAACAGTCGTTCTTGAACCTTGTCATCGATTTAATATGGAGCCATTGGATTTTTACAGGTGGACAAATTTAGACCCTCGAATTAATTTTTTAATAGGTGAATAGTAAAACAACTGAATTAAATTAAATTGATACCAAGCTGAGCATTCATAGAATACTAAGTGTTAAATAAATAAACTTTATTCAAGAGAATCTACAAATGTAAAAACGAATAATAATGGCTAAATTACAAAAACTAACTATGTGGCATTCACCTAAAATAAAATTAAAATGTAACTCCAAGATATTACTCATCAGAACTATAAAAAATAGTTCGTCAACAATAACATGCAGTAGACACACGTAAGTCCATTAATATGTCCTGCAACCTACCATAAAAAATATTCTGCACAATAAAGTAAATTTCTAATTATGCTTGAGATGTTCAGGTTCCCGCAATGTAATATGTCATCCAACCTACCATCAAAAGTAATACACTACTTTTCAGTGGGTCATCTCATAAAAGTAACACATATAACGAAAGATAGATGCCATCAAAAGATAAATATCAACACTTATAGTTGGAGAGAAAGAAAAGATTATAGGCAGTTAAGTTACTTGAATTAAGATATTTCTCAGATAAACACAATAGTCAATGTACACCAGTTAAGTATATGTGTTGAATTGAGAAATATTTCACAGATAAAGTTAGTGTACAACAGATTCAGTCAAGTATATATAAATCAGTCAACTTAAAAATCTAAACATATAGTCAATGTACTTGAATTGAGAAATATTTCTCAGATAAATCCCAGTTAAGTTAATAGTGTAAGTGAGTAATGAAATGCACCCAATGGAAGTGAGTAAAAATATAATTTTACTCCTCACTTTAAAAACTCAAACTCAAATCTAAGAAAAGAAGGCAAAGTACACACAATATATTAGGTATGGGACTAAACATCCCTTATAACCATACATTAAAAAAGTCCCCGTAGTTTTTTCTGCATAAAGTGAACAAAGGGCAGTGAAATAACAAACTAAACATCACTTGCAACTTTAACATAGCATAAAAAGCACAGTTGAGTGTATACAAATTCAAAATGGTTACAAAGAAACCTTTGATTTAGATCTCCAACACTAAACGAAAAAAAATTAAAATCGGTATTAAAAATTCAAAATCGGCAGTAAAAAAAAATCGCATTTAAAACCTAAAATCGGGAGAAAAACATTCAAAAATATCTACTTGTAAGAAATTAATAAGTGTACACAATGCTTCTTATGAGAGGGATTCTTTGAAGCCCCACAATTTAAGAAAAGTAAATAGGAAGGTATCTTGACCAAACCCATAATTAATGCATAATAAACGACAAAAAAGAGTCCAACTCATAATTAATGGATATACCTTTTCAATTTTTGCCTAGAGATTTAACCAACAATATGGAACCAAACACAATAAAATTTTCATTGTTAAACAAAGAAAACAATAATAGCCATTCAAACCAAACCCCTAAATTTGTTGAGTCGGGTCTGCAATCTTCAAACCCCCTAAAAATTATGAGCAAAGGGTTAAACAAATAGAACCCAAACCTCCCAAAAAAATAGGGTTAAAAAAATATTAAAATGAATAAAAATTAGATCTGAGAACCGAAATCCAAAGCCCCAAAACATGGGTTCATTTTTTCTCAATTTTATCCAAAGCTGTGTGTGAATATAGGGATAGGGGGACTCATAGCAACAAAAGAGTTGAAGCCCCAAATAATGGACACTGAATATAAAATTGTCAAGAATGTAATGCTTGATACACCATACCTAATGAATAAACCATATGCCCCAAACTTAAGATGTTCAATCATTTACATAAGTTAGATCTAAGAACCAAAATCCAAAATCCAAAATTAAAAAGATAATTCTATTGATATGATATAAGGATAAATAGTTAGTACTAGAAATAGTTAAGAGTAAAATATAAAGCTTCAACAAATCAGTCCCAATACCTGAGAATCCGTGTTATGCAAAATAACACCAAGAAATTAATTTGTCAAAACTCAAAACTCGAACGAGTGTTATACAGCCTCCAAGTGACCTGAAAAACACAACTCAAACAATAAATAAGCACCAAAATCCAAAACTCGAATGAGTGTTATACAACCTCCAAGTGACCTGAAAAACATAACTTAACCAACAAATAAGCACTAAAATCCAAATTAATCTTACTAAAACTCGAATCAGTCTTATGTAAAAAAATCCCCCAAACCAAAATAAGTGGTGATTCAGTTAAGATTTGGTGAAAATTTAACAGATCTAAGTTACAAAAATGATAAAAAGAAAAAAGAAAATATTAGATCTAAAATACCAGATCCGGTGAAGATCTGGTGGAGATCCAGTTGAATGAAGCGGCATCAAGGTAGCGTGGGATCGTGGAAGACAACCGACGACGTGGGAGCATAGAAGACAACTGAGGGGGGAAGGAGGTGGTGACTTCGTGAGAGCGGAGGAGGGTATGTTGTAAACGTGTTAGGGTTGGAGGAAGACGGGGGAGAGTAGCGGGGGAGGGGGAAGTAAGGGGAAATGGGGTAGAGTAGCGGGGGAGTGGAGGCGCCTAGGGTTAGGGAGTTTTTTTTTATGTGGGTGAAATCAAGTGAACGGGAGAGAGGAGATGAAAGTTTTAGGTTATCTCCAAATTTTCCATGTCATAATCATTAAATCATTACATGGCACACTTTAAAACCCTTAGATTAAATCAGAAGACAAATTCGAGTCGTTGGATCGTTGGCACTATACAGACACCCCTCTCCCATATATCTATATAATAAGAAGTAGAATAGTTGGCACTATTCAATAAGTTCATAAGTTAAGTAGGGGTCATGATTTAGCCAACAAGGTAAAAAATGAAGGGATGAGATTGGTTCAATCTATTTTACTCTTTTGCCCCTTTATTTTTGATTTCCCCCTCTTTTGCCTCACTCCTTATTTGTTTCCCCCTCTTACTTCAATTCAAAAGAAGGGCTAAAATAAGTAAATTCGTTTTCTCTTGCTCGAAAGTACATTACTCCCCCCTTTTGACCCGTCTTTCTGTCTCTCCCTATTTCGTGCGATCTCTATCTCCATTTTCCTATTCTCGAGCTCCGTCTTTCGGGTACGATTTCCATTTTTTCATTCATTTTTTTGTTGATTGAATTCTAGGTGCTCAGTTAATTGATTTTTAAATTTTGTTATTGTTGATTAAATTTTATCTAGATATTTTATCGAGAAAGTTCATGTTTGGTTTAATATATATTTGGTTCATTTTGATGTTGTTGATTGAACCACGGGTGCTCAGTTGGTTGATTGTTAATTTCT
Source organism: Sambucus nigra (assembly GCA_949130495.1). Classification (NCBI taxonomy): domain Eukaryota; kingdom Viridiplantae; phylum Streptophyta; class Magnoliopsida; order Dipsacales; family Adoxaceae; genus Sambucus; species Sambucus nigra. The sequence continues at coordinate 312,739,997 of OX422215.1, read as the reverse complement.
ATTGTAGTTGATTAAATTTTTCTAGAAAGTCCTCAGTTATTTGGTCCAGCATATGTTTGATTCATGTTGGGATCATCTAAGGTTTTATTTAAGAGGTTTTGTGTATTTCATACAGGGTAACGGTTCAAATGAACCATTTCTACACAATATTTAGCATTACATTTTGTCCTTCACCCTTACTAAATGTCTAACAAGGGCATGGTTCAACATTAAAATGTCTGAGTTCATTTGGAGTAGCTTCCAGCCCTATATTTTTTTTTCATTTTCCATTCCTAATTTTGTGTTGTTTATTGATTCATAGGGGTAGGTTTTTACCTTAAGTCTTTCTTTTGTTGTTGGTTAATTTTATCGAGAAAGTTTATTTTCCTCCGATTGACTTTTTTATTTTTATGACTTAGGTTTTTGGGGATTTAATGGTTTCGAATATTGTTCAGCTAGGGTTTTTGGGGTTTAATAGTTTCGATTTTAGGTTTTGATTGGTTTCGATTTTAGTCTTAGTTTCTAATTTTAGGGATTAGGTTTAGTTTCTGATTTTTGGGGGGTATTTATAGTGTTTTCAATGTAATGTTTTTTTAAGCATGTTTATTTAGTTATGATGTTTGATTGAATTGACACAAAACGCGTACACCCTGTTTTTAGTTGATCTTTACTCCTTTTTAGTCCATGCGTCCTTTGGGTATGTAAAATCTTAACGTGGTTTATAAATTTTAGAGATAGTATGAACAATACCGTGGATTATATTTCTTAGATGGTTTATACTGTTTATCTATTGCTGAAACTCATAGCATTGGCTTTAATGTGCAGATAGTTGATTGGCTCTAATAGTATGTGCAAGATGGTGACTTGGTGCTCTTTAAAGAATTTCACTTCCTAGACTATGGAAAAGCATTAAGCTTTGTTTGGTGCATATGTTTGTCTTTGTTTGGTGCATATGTGCAAGATGGGAACATTAAATATATATGTTTATATAAGTTTTGGTAAACTGATTAATCATTGTCTAGGTTTGACATGGGTGCATACTAGGTGTTCAATAAACCATTTGAATTTATTGTTATTTGAATGTATTTGTATGTATGCATCTCTACTATAATGATTTTTTTTTCACTTGCCATCTTATTATACAATGTTCTTTTCTTCCTTTGCCAAATCGAAAGAATGGATATATCGGGACTAAGGATTGAGAGTGGCGGCGACTATTGTATTTGTCTAGGGTCACACCTAGAAACTTTTCATTCGCATCAAGAAACATCCTTAGGTACTATTGTTTGGTCTAATATCCATTCTCTGTTTTCAGATTCGTCACATGTTTGTGCTTATTCTTTGACACATCAAGAAACTTTTCATTCGCATCAAGAAACATCCTTAGGTACATGTGACATATGTAGGAGCAATAAATTTTGATTTGATAAAGGTTATTTAAATGCATCATCATAAAATTCTTTAATGTTATTACTATGTTTTGTCAAAGTATGGAGTTATGTTGTTTAGAATTTAGAAGTTTTTGGTTGGTGGTGAGTATTTTAGTTTAATCATATATCAAATGAATAGCTTATTCGTTGGTTCAGACAATTTCTTCAATAGCTTATACAAACTGGATCTCTTACTCTCCCATTTTTTGAACTTCTTTGTTAATTATATATCTTCTCTGCTGCTAATAAACTTTTTTGTTATTAAGAAAAACTAATTTTATTAATTGAATTTTCGATCTCTTTTGTTCCACAAATTCAAGAAGTTGTAGGGTTGTCTTGAACCATATATCAAAGATATTGATAATTGATCTTTTTACATGAAACAACACGACCTCGCACAAGTAAATTAGAATACTTAAGGTCCTGATATTAAACAATGCAGCGCAAGGAATTCTATTATATTTTTTTTCAAATATGCTGAAACAATTTAAAGAAGTATACGTTAACTGTTGCCACAATATTTATAGGCATTGCTTCTGCTGCACTGTTTGATCATAAACTAACTATTAACTTAATGTCGAGAATTTCAATTGTTTTCATCTCAATGCATCCTTACTAAATGTCTAGCAAGGCATGGCTCAACATTAAAATCTCTGAGTGCATTTGGCATATTAAATTTTTGTGAGCATTCGACAAACAGAGGCAGTAGCCACTGGCATATTAAAGAGACTCCAGGCGTTCCACCAAGCGAGATCTCACAAATGGCATACGCAGCTTTTTAGTAGTACATAACTTCCCAAGTGCTTCAACAGACGAACCTGATGTTAGAGTTTGCAGATTTCCCACTAGCTTAGGGACATCTGTCCCGACGATGCCCGAATCATCATTTGGGAGGTAGTTCCTGAGGCCAAAGAAGGGATCTGGTTTGTTGTGATTGCACTCAAAGTCAGAAGTGTCCTGTTCACATCCTGCCTCATTTGAAGGTCTCTGCTATTCAACATTGTGAGTATTGTTTCTTTAACCTGAAAATCAGATTTTGTTGCTTAGCCTGCTTCATGATTAAGGTGTTATCTTCTACCCGCTTCATTAATCACACCCTGTAACTGCATGAGAATACTTTCCCTTTCGATTTGCATTGCATCCATTTGGTTAATATTTGCAGTGTGGGTTGCTTGGGTCATTTCAACCGTTGCTAGGCAGTTTTTTATCTCGGCCAAATGCTCCAAGAATAGAAGCAGCAAGCCATATTTGCTTCACCAGGGACTCAATTTGAATTTGAGCGTCTACTTACATAACTTCAATTTCTGAAGAACATTGCATATATAAGTCTATTTAGAATCATATTAGCCTAATGCTATTGTGAAATTGGGTGCTGTTGATGCTGTTGTGAAATGCAGACCCCTGCTTTGGGCATTGCTGATGCTATTGTGAAATTGGGCACTTCTGCTACAGAGGTACACTAGACACAACTCACAGGAATTCCAAGGGCACCAAACTCAACACATTTGCTACTTTTTGAAAACTTAAAGTATTAATTAGGTTTGGTTTTTCTTTGTTATTTCACAGTATGGAAAATGGGTTAGTACCGAGATGTACTCCGTAAAACAAATTTAAGGTTTCAATTCTTACTGCTTTAGTTTTTAGTGTATATACATTTTTATAGTAATTTCTATATTTTTTTTTCATTCAATCATATATATATTTTATTAAGTAGTTCTTTTATTAGAAAAAAAATGATAACAAGCAGGCCTTATTTGGGACGCAAGAAGGTCCAAAAGGGGAAGTAGGCTAAAAAAAGAAGATAAGCAGGTCTTTGCTTCAAAATACAAGCAGGTCTTGGAGTTAATAAGGAATTGTCTTTGTGAGTTATTAAGGAATGGTCTTTGGCAAGAAAAATACAAGAAGGTTTTTGGCACAAAATGGCAAGCATGTACGGTCACCCAGAGATAGAGGCCATCCTCAAACACCCCAACGAAAAACCAACTCCCCAAGACCACCACTACCCTTGGCTTTAGCACCCAAAAAAATAATCCAATCTGGCAGTGCGTAGAGGGCTGCGGTGCTTGCTACAAACTCCTCAAGGGTCCTACCTTCTCCTCCCCTCAAGAAATCCTTCAAGACTGTTATGATGTCAAACTATATAGAAGCTTCATAGCTCCAGATGGATGTTGTGAACATTATCAGAAAAGCGCAAGAACATGCTCCATTTATTCTGAACATCCTTATTTTCGTCGAGTAGAACCAGATAGTTTCCAAGGAGGATTTTTGTTGCTGTATAGATACGATCAAAGATGTATATGTCTCTCAATCACAAGAGTTGGACAATTTCAATCATGCCATAAGGGGCACAAGTGCTAAGTAATCATCTTGGTTTCTTAAACACTAAGTTTTAAGGCTTTGATTAGCTCTTGGTCCTTGATAATTTAAATGCAAATTCTATAAATGCCAGATGAATATTCCTGCATCGTGGAGTAAATATTCCACCATTAAAGAATTTGCAATGACGATATATACTGGTGAATTATGGCAATCTCAGAATCCCATTTTCAGTACATTTTTAGAAACTAATGTGACCAGTTTTGCATTTTTAGAACATTTTTATGTGTGTTATAAATTAAGCATTTCATTTTTATCGTATATTTGAACTCATTAACTTGGGGAGACTAATATAAGGTTTTCAACAAATTTATGAGTTGTCTTAGGCATTGCCTTTGAAGAAGAAGTATTTCTTCTTATCATATGTCTTTGCTAATCTTTCTCAGCCATTATAAACCTTCAATCGAAGGTTTATCATGTAAAGTTTATATATGACTAGCTATGTTAGGAAACCATATTAACTTATGAAGGTGTTGATAATGCTTTGTTATCAAGGCTTTTCTTAATTTGAATTGGTCGGTGGGGTTGTTGAAGATTAGGGGGAGTGACCATATGATTGCATATGCATGGGATATAAATTTTGGTATGAAAAGAGGTACACCGACATATAAGGAAGAAAAAAAATAGAAAGGTGAGTTTTTTAGAGTTTTGTTCTCTGGTTCATTAAGTCAATTCTCTCTTGGTTTTGTTCTCATGATTTGCTCAACATTAGTGTTTTTCAACCTTATTGTTTTATTTGTGTTATATATAACTTCCAATTTTTCATTAATACTTGGAGTGTATATTTGAATTCTCTTGGTGACAGATATTTGCGAATTCTTTTTGTCTTTTGTCAACATTCCCAATTCTACAAGATGTCATTTATTGGTTGTTTCAGATTTCCGTTGCTTGATAAGTATCATTAGTGATCTGCCGAGAAATGTTCAAAATGACGCTAATCCTATCCCTATTTCTCCTTTGGGGAAAAGCAGACTGCATGTGGGCCTCAGGTAATATTTCTAATGTGTATGCACTCCAGGTGTTTACCAAAAATCCACGGTTATATTTTCAAATCATTTTCGTAAATTTTTGACTTGGTATATGAGTTATTTGACATGGTTTACAGAGCATTTGACTGAACAAGTGAAGATTCTCTTAAAACATGCATGACTTGCATTTTATTGATAATCAACTTTAAATATTCAATTAATGTTCAAGTATTAGAAGAGAGTGAATAAGTCATGTTCATTTTATTGATATAAGTACCCTCCTATCTATGATCCGTATGGTCCTAGACCCCCACCTTCTAATAAATTCATTCATCTTGCTGAGCAAATTGCTGCCTTACCACCTGAAGATCCTCCATTTATTATTGAATTGATGATTGTCTTTTCAGGGTCAAAAAAGATTCGTAACAAATCCACGCGTGGGCATAGAGGGCAAAAATGAGGTTAGTCTATTTCACATTTAGTATTCCAGTTTGTATTCTATGTAAATTTTAGGGGGATAAAATATTTCCACATTCTTCCAGTTTGTATTCTCATCCCACAACTCATGCACTCTTCCCACATTATTAACTGCTACACAGTCTTTGAGAAGACCCATATCAATCCAGTTATCCCAAGGTAGTCTAAATCCCCTTCTCCCACATCTCATATGCATAATTTCCCCACACCATCCTTAATTTTAAACATCCTCTGCCATACTGAAGATCCTTTACAGTTGGTTATTTGATTAGGATGTTTAATTCTGTACTATATAGCATACATAAATTTGGCTCACATGGATTTTTTATTTCTTAAATTCCACCAGAGTTTGGATGAAGAAGCCTTTATAACTAATTCTATGTTTTGAAACCCCATACCTCCTTTAATACCTAAAATCTACCATTTACTCCAATGGTGTTTTCGAAGACTATCCATATTGCCCCCCTAAAAAATTAGCTATAACATTTTGAATCACTAAAATGCCATTTTTTGGAGGATCAATGGCTGAAAGTAAAGAATTGAAGGAGTGTTGAACAGTGAAGTGGGAACATTGTCGAGGATATAAATTTTTTTAAAACTTTGTTTGGGTTGTGGATTTTATATGGTGATCAAGAGCGTTAGTAGAAGTTGTTGATGTCTTTTTTATTTAAACTATTTATTAGGGAAAAATTAAAATGCATGTTATTTATATTAACACCAGATTCACAATTTCAACATTAAATTTTACACGCAGTGATTTTTCATATGTGATCTACCATTGCCTGTTCTATGTTTACGTTTCTCATATATATATGTTGCATATATTTAAGTAACCTGTTATCATTTGTGCAGTTTAAAATAGGTTTAGAACCAACACTTTCAATGTATGTTTTGGGCTAAGAGTTCCTTATGCTCTTAGTGTGAATATATTATTTGTATGGAAGTCCTTTAACAAAACCATATTAAGAGATCACTAATAACATTATAGTTATACCATATATTACATTGTGAACTTTGATATTATATATTAATGTATTGTTTCTTAAGATAAGATTAGTTATCCCCATTTTGATTTTTGTTAAATAGTGAAAAAAAAATCCCTATTTTGTTCTACGTTTTGCAAGTCGATTTTATTTTTTGAAATAATTTAATGGAATGTTTTATGTTTATATGATCATGACATAGATGTTTAAATAATAACATCTTAGGTGTTTGATAACATCTTATTTTATTTTATTTTTGTCCAGGTACAACCAATGCCAGCCTGAAGTCAGCTATCCAAGTTTGTTTGGAGAATGAAGTACCTGCCCTTAAGTTGGAGATATTCTCATTGTAGAAAAAATGAGACTTGGGAGAAGGGGATATGAATGAGGAGATAACACTTCTTTGAGAATGTGTATCTAAAGCTAAAACGGAAATAAATCACCTTTGAACTTTGTTTGCTAATTATTGGAATGGTACATAATCTGTTTGCTAATTTATGCTATACGATACGGTACGAGAATCAAAACTATGCGTCCTTCCTTCTGTGAACATGGTGTTGTGGGGACCCTTCTTCTCAGAGTTCGATTTGGCTGCGTTGACCTCTGATATTGATCGAAAGTAACGTATGGAATGCTCCAAGATCCTCCGAATACAATCCATTGTTCCTCTCAACTGCCTCCAGTTGTATGTTTTATTTTGTAAGTTTTCAAAAATTTTAGTTACATCCAATTGTATGTTTTAATAGTTACCATGTATTGTATATTTTTACTTTTATATAAAAATAAATAATATTTCATTTTCTTCCAATTAATTATATCATATGTTTATTGTAACTTCAGAAGACAGGGATAATAAACACCACTATGTATATAAATTATTTGTACCTCTATTGTTATAAAAAACATATCTACTATTATAATAAATACATGTTGCATTATATTTCTTGAAAATTGTCTTGATCTTAGAATATATTATTTTTTTTTTCTAATTACAAACATATTTCTCTTTGCGAGAGGCTGTGAGATGGAGTATGGACTTTTCGTTTTATGTTTAGTTTTTTACTCCTTCGTTGGTCCATGAATATGTTCTTATGATTATTTTTACGAAGTCTTTGAAAAGACCTGAAACTACTGTAGTTTTTTTCCAATGTATAGTGTTTAAAATGTGATAAGAGTATATATATATAATGATAAAGATATACCAATGATTATGTTGTTACCTGACAATACCTTTCTTTGACAGTTCCGCAAAATCAATAAAAACTTGCAACCTGGCCTACTCATGATGTCTGAAAATTCGGTCCTGCTCTGGATGTAATGCTGCATGGCTATGATAGCTGGGGAAATTCATAACAGTTTTCACTGTCTCATCCCTCCATAACCATGAAAATGGCCCTTTTTACTTTACTTTCTCAAAATTGAAGACATAATCAGGTACCAATAGCATTCCATATAGAAGAATTACTGGCTACCTTTTTGGATATCGACTAACCACATTCTCAAAACTCATAAGCACCCTTTTTGGATCTCGACTAGCATCTTAATTTTCAATTTTAGAATCTTATTTATCTGAATAATGCACATTATGAGCTTTATATCTAATTGAGTGATATTTCTATGACCTCTCATTTTGTGTTTGTGTTCCAGTTTGAGGTCATTGACTTACCATGGTTCTTTAGTGTCATTTTTTAATCAAGCTTTGACATTTATAGAAATGTATGTATAGTATACAGATTTTTGGTGAGTCTACTTTTTTATTTTATTTTAATCCGTGTGTGTATGCGTATTGTTGTATATATTTATGTTAAGCATATCATTACTGATATGTCCCTAACATGTTTGGGTAAGGGATGCAAGTCTCATAGTATCCAACACACATGAACCTATATTCATTTACTTTTCATAATGAGATAAATAGTGTTTTGTTTATTTCATCTCAACACATACATGAACTTGATTATAATGTTGGAACTTGATTGTGGATTATAGTTTAGGGATTGTGGATTATAAATAATGTTTTGTTTATTTCAAATCATGCACGTGTGCCCACTATCTACATGAGAGTTAAATGACATGGAAACTGTGTCAGAACTATAAATTTAATGTGAAATGTGATAATACAACAAATTCATGGCATGTTTCCTTTTTTTGTTAATTTTTGTAATCAACGTCCAGAACTTATTTTCAGTAAATGAAGAGTTGGGTTGTTTTTAAGCATGTCAAAAAGTAACAGCTGGGTAATTTGTTTGTTGAGAATGGTATGTCTTTTTGTCCTTTTAACTATTGGGTTTGTTCTAACATTTGGAGTACTAATTTCTGGAAAAATGAAGGGTGTCTTGATCCTCTTTAATTTGGAATTTGTCAAAAAGTAGGAATGCAAAAATTGAAAGGAAAGATGCGGCATGTTATATGATTATCAAACACAGTTGGGACCTGGCCTATGACATTAAACATGCTCTTGATGGTACTGATAATCATATTAGCTCTGTTAAACATCTACTGAAATCTTGGTCTTTTCTTATGGCAGGTACAGTAACGCTAACCATAGGCGTTAACTGAGATGGAAATCCAGGGTATGGAAGGCTATGGTGGGCTGGTCAGAAATAGGTGCACAAGTTAAGGGAAGACAATAGGTTCACGGACAAAATGGAAAGCCTGGGAAGTATGCAAGACACCGAATACTGTGAAAGAAGTCGACAACTTGAAGCTTCAAAGGACTGCCTAGAGGCAAATACGACGGGAGTAATCAATCGATTAAGACTAATCTTCTTGGCATCAAATATGTTTCTAATTCACTCATTTACTTGGGATTTCTTATGTGTGGTATGCCTCGGTTAAGAACAATTTTTCTTGATTTGATATTCAGGACATGTCAATGTGCAATCAATCGATACCTTATAATGCTTTCAACAATGACAGCTCAATATATGCATATGCGGTATGCCTTGGTTAATAGTTATTTGTTCATATATTTTCCCTCTTAGGTCTCTTTTACTTATGTCTAATAAAAAAATCCTATATAGAGTTAATATATTAGTTTTTTAACTTCAATTTCTCTCCATACACATGATGTGTTGGTCACTTATGAGTGCATATTAGTTAAACAATTTTGCACTTACACTAATATCTGTTTTGTTGATAACATTATGTTTTGTTGTTTTGATTAATGAAATATTAAAGTTGTGTTGTGTTTGATTAATGAAATATCTAATCTAAAGTCATCTCTATATTTTTTAGGTTCTACAGCAAATGGGGGTAAAAGTGTGAATTTTCTTAACTTACGACAAGAATTGGAGTTGGATTACGACTAGAATATGGTATCTGCTATGGATGGTTGCAAGCTTCCCAGTGAAAACCGACTACTCCCCTTGCATAATTTCACTCACAGAAGTTGCTTGTAGATTCATTAGGAGGCTAACCAAAGGTGCAAGTACTGAATTGAAAATAAGAGAAGTAGCACCACGACTCAAATTGGAGTGATGGCAATCCAAGACCGAGTTAATATTGGCTCTTTTGAATGGATCAAATGGATACCAATGATCTGGAACTCTAGGAGATGCACAAGCTAGATAGATAAGAATTGTACGACTCTCAAACAACTTAAATCTTCCATCGAATCTAGCCGATACCTGACCCATTGGATACTTAATAAACCTACATATGCTGGAAAATGTGGATTATATGTTTCAAAATGTGGATTCCCCGACTAACTGACTAATTCTTATATCTTCTTGAGAATTAATTTTATGCAATTGCGAGTTTCTTTTTTTCATATAAGACTATTGAAACCATATTATAACCGGTGTTTTTGGGATTAGGACTACCTGACCTATTGTTGGGATATTTTTGTCTTAAATATGGTACATAGTTCTATGAATCAGTAGTTATTTACTGTTTTTATTTTTTTCACATTTTGTATATTGTTATTGGTAAACATAGGTAAGTTTATGAACATGAGTGATTGACTTATTATTTTGAAGATTTGGTATATTGTTGTCGTTGAGATATACGTTGTTGGACTATTTATTATTTGTTAAACAGGGTAGATAGTCCTATAAATAAATGTATTATGGTCAAATTTTTTAAAATTGTACTTTGTTTTGTCGGGGAACGAAATTTTTGTTGTTTTGCAGTTACATATTTTAAAAAATTTTATCGTTTTTCGATTACGTCTTTTGAAAATGTTCTCCGTGCCTTCAGGCACGGGCATTCCGCTACTATATATATATTATATTAAGGTATAAATGCATTAAAATATTAAGAATGGATAATTATAAGTTGAAAAATAAAAAAATAGAAGTTCTAAAACACCCTTAACTTGTTATTTGAAAAACTTGATTATAACACATAAATATTATAATTTAGTGTTTGAAAACAAGTTACCAAACGCAGATTTTTATCAGAATTATATTTAAACACTGAAAACAGAATATTAGTTGCAAACTAAATAGGCCATAAGGTTTTAACTTAAGAATATATTTCCAAATTTGCAACTTCACCGCTATAAACTTTTTCAACTTATGAATTTGACCCCAACATTTTTTCTATGAATAGTTCAAATTATTTTAAGAAAAAAAATCTTTTATACCAAAGTTCACTACGAACTTTAAATACAACATTTTAAAGTCCTAATTTATTTAGAAATAAACCCCCAAAACATTAACAGATACAGTTTTAGTACAAAACTAACTAACCAAATCTCAAATACGTATGTACCTAAACATTCTATATAGAAAATCAAGCACCAACTCTTTCTAATATCCTATTGTGATATAAAACTGACCCAATACCATGTAAGTAGGTTTTTCCTATCTTTTTAATAGTATACTCTGCGTATTTGACATACTGTTATTGATATCACTATGTGATAACTCATATTACTCTTAGTGTCTTCATGTTATTATACTGCCATGCTATATATTTTATTACATATTATCGGCATTTGACTTGTCACTAGTATTTCAATTTAAATTAAGGATTAATTTCAACCCTTCTCACCTACTAACTAGTATCACATTTCACATTGATTCAGTTACCTTTGCATTTTTTTTGCAATTTTACCATAAGCATCAGTATTAACTAGGAAGTATACTAATGTGTCATTCCACGAAACTTTCTACTTGGCCTACGGTCTCGAATGATTGAAAGCCATGATTATTGCTACATATGTATGAGTGCCACTTTAATTGTGTGCATAACATGTTACTTTTTTTCCAAAAGTTTTGGGTTGACTATTCATTATTATGATTTTACTAATGGCTAAATTACTTCTATACCCCTTAATGAACTAATAAATATGAGATTAATAGTTAGAAAATCCTTGAATTTCTTTACATGATCCTTAATAAACTGGTAATGAACCCCATTTTCTTCAACAGACTAGAAAGAATGGGATTATTAGCTCTTGAACTTTTAATGATTCCCTAAAATCGATAAGTAAGGGATTATCAGCTTAATTATTTTGAGCATTGCTAAACACTGATTCTATACATAGTCCAACTATTATATATATATATATATATATATATATATATATATATATATATATATATATATATATATATATATATATATATATATACACTTATTATAGAAATGGTAGAACCTCCTTAACATATTTATGCTAATTACTTTTTTCTCTAGGTGCGCCCGGAGAAAGCGGATATTATCTATTCCCTATTAGAGATGGAAACGAGTCACCTGTTTGCGTATGTGACTACGTGGGCAAAGAATAAGTCAGATTTGAGAAATGAGTGGCGCTTTTTAATTTTCTACATTATATTCTGTACCTTCAGTGGTACAACCCTATGTAAACCTACTTAAAATGAATAAAGTTTTGTTATTCTACCTTAGCTTTGATTCATTGGTTTATGTATACTTCTTGTTCATTCATACCAAAAAACAGGGTGTGACAAGTTGGTATTAGAGCATGTTTTAAATCTAGACATATCCTCGGGTTAACATTCTATGCAAAAAATAAATAAGATATTAGTTATTTTATCTTATCGTAACTTCTTTTATTACTATTATTATATGGTAGTTCCATTTTTAGCATGGATACATGGGACACGTTCCTATTAAATATAGACATCAAACCAGATAATCACTGGGAAACCCGAGTCAGGGAAGAGGCATTAGCAAAATTATGAAAAATGTTTCGTGCGATCGAGGAGGATTGGGTAGGCATGAATAGTGATATTAAGAGACTGGTACTGATTAATAGAGTTCTGGATGAAATGCAAGTGATGAAAAAAGTTGATGATTAATCAAAGTATCCAGTAATACTCCAAGAGGATATAAAATTTGCACTTGCAGACGAGATGGCAACTCCACCAATGTATACTGATGCCACATCCAATGGTGAAATTAATGGTGATTATTCTCTTGGTATAATAAATGACTCAACTGATGGTCCAAATCAGGGAGTTTACTTAGTCAGGCCATAATCCACCTCAAATGATGAAGCTGTATTCCCTACTCAAACTAATCCATAGTTAAAAGTTTTTTGAGTATGGGTCATATATAGTAAGATAATGTAGAAAGTATGATACACTATAACTTTAGTTACACTAACATATGTTATGATGTATAATACTACTGTACTATATAACTCCATATGTGAAATAGAATAGGCTTACAATCTAATATTTTCCTTTTGCATGTAATTCTTCTCATTTAGACTGTTATACTTTTAGGATGGTTAGTACTCGAATTCCCTCTCCTGGAACCCAATCTGAACAGACTGATACTAAAGGAATCATGCGATGTCTTAAAGAACTTACTACTTTATCCCGACAATAACAAAAAACTCGTTATACTCCAGAGGAACTTTTTGAGGAAATTTGTAGAATGAATTCTCTTAAATAATTTCCAAGTCAATGACACCAATCTTGTCTTAGAGGTGCTAATGAAGATGGAAAGTGGATGCACCTGATTGTGAAAATTCTGAATGGAGTAGGTATATCTACTAATTCCTGAGTAACTTTACCTGCTTATATGATTGAAGGTGAAGATGATTTCTGGTGAAAAGTAGTGCCACGCAATCAAAATATAGTTAATTTTACATGGGAGAAATTTGGGGAGAATTTCTTTAAAAATTATTTTCTCGAGGCTGAACGAGATCAATAACATGTTGATTTCTTAAAATTACAGCAATCTAACCTATCAGTAGCCCAATATGAGGTTAGATTTACCAAATTATCTCGTTATGCTCTGGAATGTTTAAATAGTGAGGTAAATAAATTCAAGAAGTTTGAAAAAGGAACCAGAGTTAATAATTCAATCACCCTATTACAAATCCATGAGTATTCTCAATTGATTGATGTTACGACTAATGTGGAATGCAATTCTTTTACCACAATTCGATCTTCACCCTCAACTTTCGGGAATGACAATGTCATTAGAACTCCATCTCATTCTATACCACATCCTTATGCAAACTCGAGTGGACATGCTTATTCTCATATTCGTCATAACATAGTACGTTCAACAATTCGTTATCATGAATGTCACGAAGTATGACATATTCGGCACCAGTGTCCTATGATAAAGTCCGTTTTAATCCGTTGTCAAGTAAACAAACCCTCATAAAATCCAAAATTTTGTTCTGCTTAGAATCAATCCAAGCCAAATTATAGTAAGGGAATTAAGCCAATTTTGAATATTGGGAGGAATTATATTATATGAAATACACACAATGTGATAGAAGGCATGATAATTTTCCAACATTTTCCTGGACATATTTTGTTTGATACCGGATCTACTAATTCTTTTATTAGTCCTAGACTACTTAAATCATTACAATTATTATCTACATCTTTAACGGCTCCATTCGATATTGAGTTACTAACAGGTGAAGTCAATACACCAATGCAAGTTTATATAAATTATAAGATTCATCTTGGTCTAGGAACACTCCTTATTAACTTGATACTTTTAGATATTTTTGGTTTTGATACTAATCGAAATGGATGTTTTATCAAGGCATCCCGCTTATATCAATTGTCAAGCTAAGAAAATTTATTTTCAAAAAATGAAGATAATTATTCTTTCTTGTTTAAGGATCAGGTCCATCAGAACCCTCAAATTTGCAAATCGATATTTCTTTTTTAATTCTAGATTTGTTGGAACAATTCGAAGACAGTTTTTCCAATAATTTACTAGGAATACTCCCCCCGAAGAGAAATTGGGTTTAGTATCAATCATTATCCCAATACACTTCCTATTTCGATACCTCCATATTAAATATCTCCTTTCAAACTTCAAGAACTCTGTACCCAATTAGATGATCGTTTGGAAAAATGTTTCATTCACACTACACCAAAATACTAATTTTGCGACTGCTTTCTTGTGACTGCTAATGGGGGTGACAAACTTTATCACTGCCATTAGGAGTCACAACATTAATTGTAACTACCATTAGGGGTCATAAAATATTTGGATAATGAAAAATTTGAGTCAATTATTTTGTCACTGCTAATGACAGTCACAAATCATACCATATAATTATTTTTGTGACTTTTATAGGGAGTCACAAGTTTATAACTACCAAAAGGAGTCATAAATTTATCATTAGGCTTAAGTTATGACTCTTATGTGCAGTCACAAAATTATAACTATTATGAGATGTTATAAATTTTAAATTTATGACCGCTATTGGCAGTTACAAATTTGTGACTGCTCGTAGCCGTCATAAATTTTGTCTTAATACTTAATTTGTGACCTCTATGAGCGGTCAAAAATTTGTGACTGCTTGTAGAGGTCACAAATTTTGGTGTAAGAGTCAATTTGTCACTGCTATTATGGGTGACTAAAATTTTAGCCATACTCTTAATTTCCCTCTTCTCTCTCCTAGGAACTCTTCAATCTCCTGCTCCCTTCTCAACAACATTTTGGCCAAAAAGATTCCTCTCTTTTCTCCTCTTTCCAAGCTCTTCATGGACTCTTAAATATCTCACCAAGGTAAGATCTCATTTTTTAGTACTGGTTTCAATCTATAATATTAACTCATTCCGTTAATATTACAGATCTCTAATTCTAATTTGTTCAATATCATTTCATGTATTTTCAATCTATAGTCATCGTTTCATTGAGTTTCATTTTCATTTCATTTGTAATATTATCATTTCATTTTTATTTCATTTAGTTTCAATCGTTAATATTATAGATGTCAGAATCCATGCTTTTTCATCGGCTCTGTTGTTTTTTATTTATATCTGACGAATTTTATAAAATAGAAAAATTACTACAACTAAATTTATTAAGTGTGTGACAGTAGGAGATGGGTCGGTCAGATAGTAACTAACTGCATTGGCATTACATCTCTATGTTTCATTAACATACTCCGATTAACTTCTTGTTATCTGGTGAAATCTTAAAATCTGCGATCGTTGTGAAATTTTTAAATCTTGTTATTAACTTCGTGTTTGATTAGTTTCATGTTTGATTAACTTTGTGTTTGATTAAATGGATGTCCATTTGAATTTTCAATGTCTAGTTAATGAAATACGAAGTTAATCAAACACGAAACTAATCAAACATGAAGTTAATAACAAGATCTACCTTTTGGTTTTACATCTCCCTAAAATTCAAATCGACATTAACAATATGGGGCATTCCTATATTAGAGATGAAGCTCAAAATGTAGCCTGAAAGAATTTGCTTCAATCTTTGAGAATTGAAATGTCTTATTAGAAGGATAAATCTAGATTCAAATGGATCTTTGGTGGTGATATGTGTAGTGCCTTTTTCCATTACTAATCCTAAGGAAGTTCAAGATTATATAACATAATACATTTCTAAGATCTATAGATCTAATGGAATTTTACAAGGCACTGGTCTTATTAATGTTGTTATCCCTAATCCGGGTTCCCAAGAAGACAATGACGTTTTGAAGTCAATTCCCTCTTTGGATGAAGTTAAAACAAATGTCTTCTGTATGCATTCTTCTATTACCTAGGACTAGATTGCATTGGGGGATTTTTTTTTTATCATGAATGTTTTGATATTGTTATTAATTTTTGAAAGGACATTATTAGATTCTTTGAAAATAACTAGTTTTTTCCTCGATTTAACTTTAATCACTTGGCTCTGATTTCCAAATCAATTGATGTTGATTCCATCAAACAATATAAGCTCATAACTTTAGATAGTTGTGTCTTCAACATCATAGCCAAGATTCTTCTATTATAATGAGTAGAATTTGTGACCCCAATTTCTTGCATTCTAAAATTTTCTCTGTTTACAAGCTAACGTATTTCTTACAAAATAATCGTAAATTATACTGTTGAATATGTGAAGATTATCTGTAGCATGGATTGTGGATGAGTACTCAAAATTTCATGGTCGCTCACTCTCCATTATTACTGGAAAGTCAATGGTAAGTATCTTGATGTGAAAACCCGACAAGGCAATAGTCAGAAACAACTTTAATTTGTCCCTTGAAGTGGAAAATTGATGTGCTTTTAGTGTTATGTCGGATAATTAAAATTATCCAAAATCTAGGCATCAGAAAACAACTACCCATGTATGTGTGAATTTTTTTATGTATAGTGAACAAACCCTACAACACATTAATATTTATATGTATAGTTGTAATTATAAGTAATTCAAGGGTTGTCTAAGATATATACTATTAATCTTAATCGTAAAGAAAAATAAATTCAACACTCCATTATATCAACGTGTGATGTATGCGGATTAGTTTCTACTTCATGAAATATTTCATTATATCAAGTTGTGATATTCGAACTATATTCTGCGTGCAGTTTGTATACACACCCGCTCTGTTGGTTGAGTCTTGTAACCCCTGCTCGTATGGAACCTCGGTATTCTATTTTCATAACCGTGGGTATCAGGGCTTCGCCCGACTATATCCCATGGGGCCCTGAAGTTACCGATCGGATAAACCTCTAGTGGCCCTTGCGGTGACTTGAGCTGGCGACCTCTGGGGAGCATACCCAAGGCCTGACCAACTAAGCTACGACTCGGGTTCTTAGTATTCTTGATTTGTTCTTTTTATTGCCTCATTCATCTGGAACTAACACATATTAATTACATTATCATTGGAGTTGAATGTAAAACACACTAACTTTGGACTTGATGTGGACTAAAAAATCGGTCACTTTAATAAATTGATTAAGAAAGTGGAAGTTCATAGATTTTCATTTCCCGTGGGTTAGGTAAATCTGGTCAAGTAGACGACCCACTCTGTAATGTCATGTAGCAATATTTCAACTTTGGCATTGAAATTGACATGAATAAGTTTTTTTATGTTAGTGATGCGATTGGGAGGCTAAACGATCATAGTGATGATGACAGAAAATATACACAGGCCATTCGATGAGAATTTTAAGTTCCTGAGGAATACTTCACTTAAGGCTATATTTCGACAGTTCCATACTTTTGCTCATTGGAGAAATTGAATCTTAACTAACTGATAATCGATGACATTACAATGGCATTTAATCAGTGAGAACGCAACACTGCAAATCATTTGTGAACCAATAATCTGTTCCTTTATAAGACACCCTGGCACATGCCATTTCCCACCAAATTTTAGTACAACACTACAAATGATTGCACTAATTTTTAGTGCATTCATTTGTTTACTATGCTTCTAAGATTTGTTGAATTATTGTGTTGGAATGATCTGAAGCATGTTTTCATAATGTGGTTACTATGTAGATTACTGTCTATGGGGGACCTGATAGTAATATGTTTTATATAAAATTGGAAACATTGTTTTAGAATTTTCTTTGAGAGAATAATTCGAATGACGGGAAATCGTGAGATTGCTAATCTAATTTTTATGTGAATTACAGATTATAAGTAAGGAAGTTGATCTTCATCTTAATGAAGTGAAAATACAAAAATCTATATCAGGAGAAAGTTTGAGGACATTAGTAGCATTATATTTATGGCTGAACATGATGTGACTACCGATGTAGGTTTTGATAATAATAATAATAATCTAAGATCTCATGCCTTTGACTGATCAATTAGTCATCGACTTTTGTGTTTGGAAATCTATATAGGGATTGAAGAACAATGGTGAAGGAGATGAGGAAAAACAGAAATTGGAGGACAAACGTGATGGTCTTCAATGGAATGATTTGTATAATTCTGATGATCACAGTGACCTTGAGAGTAGAGAAGTAGATTTTCAAAAGTACAATCATCAAGTTAAGGGCAGTGGAGTAAGTCTCGCCTCTAATTACCTATCCTATCTCAACTTTAATACATGTAATTTCATCTCAGCTCATGTAAAATTGTTAGGGATTCAAAATTGATTACTTTTCCAAACTTAGTTTGTTTGGTATGTTTTCTCCTATACCTGATCATCCTGAAAATGATGACTTCTCATAGTTAGCTATTGATGATTACAACAAGAAAAGTGTATGTTTGTTCTACATATATTTTTATTTTTCATTTACATGTTTCTTTTATATACTCTAACCAACACTTTACTTATTTTCTTCCTATTGGAATATTTTTTTGGTTGTAGGGGGTTTACATTACGAACTTGTGAGGGTAGTGTGTGCAACTCTGCGAGGTTCTGCTGGCGTAGTATATTATATCACATTTGAGGCTAAGTTGGTTGCGCGAGATGTTGAAACCTTTCAAGCCATGGTGTATAAAAAGATACCTCCTCATGATATAGAAGTTATTATTGCAAACTTAAATTTACTGACGAATCAAAGGTAAATTTTCGCACTTCATTAGGTTTGTGGATATAGATTTTTTATAATTTGCATAATCTGTATTTCATAAAGTGAATTTTAATTTGCAGCCTAGGACGTTGATCATGTTTAACCAAAGTTACTTGGATATCATTATTTCAAAGAAACCATATCTTATTCAAGCAATTTAATAATTTATGATTGAATTTCTATTTCATATGATACTTAGCAATAGTGGTGGAATCCACTTTTGGCTCTACTAAGGCTATCGCTGGCAAGTTATAGGTTTTAATGAGTCTTTTGAAACATAACTGACTATACTCTTATTATCATCTTAACTAATAATACTCTTGAGTGTAATCTATTTTCTTTTTATCTTTCAACAGCTTCTTGCCATTATTGGAGAATAAAATCTTCATTTATATGATGCTATACTTGATCAATACTATTTTTTATATTTTGCATAATTATATAACCTTTGACAGTAGAAAACTTATGATATTTGATCCTTATAAAATTTTCCCCAAAACTATCTTTTATTATGAATTTCCAAGCTAATATCAGGCCAAATGCTTTATAGATGTCCTCCAGATTTCTAATTCCCAAACCACCTTCTTCAATATTGAAATATAACTCCTTCCATTTAGTCCAGCGAAACTTATTACAATAATCTTTATTGGACATTGACACTGAAATTGATCACATCATTTACTTATGCACCATCTATGAATTCCATAGTTAACAATTTTGTGGTACTCAAATTCCAAAAAACCCTTGGTGCATAAACATAGTCTGCAATATGAGGAGATAGCATTCGAAAGTTATCCATACATTTTATGCTATTCTTGGCCTTAATTAAGAAATCTAGTTCCTGATAGCCACCACTATAACTTATCAAGGGAAATTTTAAAGACTGTAGATACCTTATATTCTCAACAAAACATAAATGCACACAGAGTATAATAACAAGCACTATAATGCATGATCTGACAGAAATAGTCAAAATGCACATATGAATACAAGATACATATCCAACTCTGAAGTCTTCATTATCTAGTGGTTATAGTATAAACATCTTCATAATTTCATAGATTAGAGGCTAAACCTAGTATCTTGGTTTTTAAAATCCAAATTTATATTTGCAAAAGTCATATTTCTGAACATCTTTAATAAAAGTCAAGGTAAAAGGATAATGAAACAAAATGCATATCTTAATCCCAGGGTTGTGGAAGTACCCAATGATATGAAAAACTAAGATCATACCCCCCAAGGATTTGTAAAATATACCTCTGACTTCATAATAGGTCCTAACTTGTGTCAGTACAAATATGGTACTCGTATATATTTCGCACTCATGTTGACTCTTATATGATTTCTTTAGGTAGTGCAACTCTTTTTCACTCTGAATATCAATGCCACTATCTCAGAACACACACCCACTACCCCTTTTATAATTAATCTATTCAGTGTGAAATAGGTTGAACATGGGTTTGGATGAAACAACATCTCCTTTGAACAAGTTAAAGATATGTTATAATGCAGAGAAGCTCATCACAAGTTAGGGCTCCAGGTTGGTTCTAAAATGGGCTCTTCTAATATCAATAAAAATAGTCTAATATTATATGATATTATTAAAACACATGTTTCTCATAAATTGGTTATCTAACGCATAATTAATTCAAGAATTAGGTGAACTCAACTTCAATTTTTACATCCAAATCTATATTTGTGTTCGAGATTTTCTTAGAAAACTATTTCAGTAGACAATACGACTAACCCACCTAGGAAGTGTTTGATTTTATTACATGTGATGATGAATAGAGAATAAAACCTTTAAAATTTGTTTGTCTACTGGTTTAATGACCTTTGAATAGATATAGATATTGATGTTAGAACCTTTTTATGTTCTAAATGATAAATACATGTCACCAATACCAGTTTTCTATTGTTTATTGATACATCCAAAACCAAAAATTGTATTTCCCACCTGAACACAAGAATAATTAGAATAAGAAACCTCAAACACAATGAATTTCAGTGTTCTAAAAGTCAGCTTCGGCTGCCACCTAGGCGCTGGAAGGTGGTTCGCCACCACAATTAATCTATAATTAGCATGAAAAATCGACTAGGAAGATTATGAGGCTTATGAGGCGCCTAGGCGGGTCTGGGCGAGATTAGTTAGGTTGGGATGGATTAGGACCGATTAAGGAGGTCTGGGAGGAATTATGCGGGTTGGGATTAGATGGGTTTGGGTAGTTTCTTTTTAATTTGGGTGTATTCCTTTTTTGACAGTGTTTCACATAGCCAAATGATTTTGTTGGATTTAAGTATAAATATGAAAAAAAGAAGACAAAAACGACCTATTTTTCATTGTAGTGATGTGCATCAATCTGTAATACTGAATCTTAAGGGGCACCTCGAGTGATGCGCAGTTCATTATCATAATTTAAGACAATTATTATTTATCCATCAGTGATTATGATTTATGTAATATTTATCTATTAAATTTAGCCTTGGATTTAAATTAGAGTTTGTTCTATAATAAATCGTAAGGTTGTAATGTCTTTTATTATGCATAGTTGAAGAGTTATGTGACATTGTAGTCGAGAATCTCTCTTCCCCTCTTCTTTATCCTATTCTCTCTTCTACCACCTTTCATTATTATCCAGCGTCAATTTGGTATTAGAGTCAAACATGGTTGAGGTCTTATTAATTTCTTCATTCTCTTTCGTTCTTATCTTCTTCTATAACCTGCCTCTACATTATTCGCATCCATCTCCTCTTCCTAAAAATGCTTTGCTATAGCCGCCTCTATCTAGTCGCCACTCACTGTCGTAGTTACAAAAAGAAAAAACCTAGAATCTTCCTTCGTCAAAAGAATTGCTCCGTAAAGATGCATTAGATGTGTGTTTTGTCGTATGGAACTCAGGTCTAGGCCCATGCCCGACCTTACCTGGGTTATATTCAGGAATTTTTTTCATTCCACTCTCCTTTGATCCAATCTTTGAAAAAAAGGAAAGTGGAATAAAAATGAGCCCACCCAAAACCTACTGTCGAAGCTTTACAACCCCCTTTCCTTTGGGTGGTTGGGTGGCTTGGTGTGGGAGGGGGTGTAGAGAGGAAAAAACTGTTTATCTATCTTACCGTGACAATGAACTAGCAGGAAATTTAGATGCCTAAAGTCTTTCCAACTGCGAGGAAATTTATGTTTAGGAATCATGTAAATATCTGTTGAAGACTAACTTTTTGGAATGTCTTTTCATAATTAAAAAATCTTGGACTATTGCTACTAGACCCCCCTTTATAATCTTCTAAGAGTTAACATAAAAAAATGTCCCATTGAATCCATTAGGATAGCAACACTTTCTTAATTGACATAGTTAACAAAAACATACACTCCCTCTTCTTCAGGAATCTCAGTTTTAGTTTTGTTCACATCCCCGGTCATAATTCTTATGATGTAGATGATAAGATGATTATCTTATTTAGTACCCTTATCTTGGAATAACTATTAATAATAGATAAAAAATATATCTTGCATCTGTGAAGATGAATCAACTTAAATTCCTTGCTCATCTATGATTTATTAAATTACGATTTAGTACCCTCGGCTTGAAATAATGTTTTTCTTTTAACATTGAACAACGAATATAAACAACAATAATAATGGGTAGAGAGTGCAACGGTTGACTTTCCCTATTGTAAACCTGGCTTTCTAATCCATGGATAATAGGTAAACTTTGCACTGGTGAGTTAGTTACCACGAGAGTAGGTCGCACAGTGAACCAACAACTGCACGAAGTTATTAGTTGTCCCACCTGTTGTTTGTATATACATATAGTTTCAATTCAACAAGTGACTATGTATCCTCCTATTAATCAGTTAGCACACCTGTTGTTGGCTCTATGTTCATACTTCTACTTTGTATCTCATATATATGTTTAAGTGGTATTGATTTGTTGAGGCATCGTACGGTAATGCCATAATGCTTAGTTAATTGATATGCGTCACATATATCTGTTGGTATATACCACGAAAATTGATATTTTCTAAGTTCAATTAATGGTCCAAATTATTTTAATGCAGTCCCATATATGCTGAAATGGCCCAAATTATTCTAGTCCAAATTACAATTATTATGCAATGTTGGACTGCCCTTATTATGCTGAAATGGTCGAAATTATGCACACTACTGCCCTTATTATGCTGAAAAGGTCCAAATTATGCATACTAATGCCCTTACTATTAATCATATATTATAGGGATTCAGAAGCTAAAGTATTTGATTGAATCTAGTATACATGATTAGTCGTTTCCTTCCTTTATTTTTGACAGAGACATTGTGTTTGATTAAATAGGAAATGAAAGAAAAGATAAGATATAAATATATAAACTGGTTGAACATTTTGTGTTTGTTTCAAAATCTTGATCAAAAATGAACATGATATTGCACAAAGTAATTTTTTTTTATAAGTTTAGCATGTATTATTATCTCTTCAATACTTCTTGGCAAAAGATTTTTTTATAAGTTTATTAATTTGATGTAAGGTTGTATATCCATTGCACATATATTTGTTGCAATAAGAAATATGCAATTGACAACCATGTTTCATCGCATCTCTTGAAAATATTCACATGTCTTAGATCTTCTTACATGGATTGAAACCGTGTTTATTTTGAATTACACATTTGTCTTAAAAGATGTTGATGGAAATAATTCTGAATCCAATTACATTTGATTATTTGTAGGTATACACATGGCATACCCGACATACATAGTATTCAAAGGCCTAAATCTAGGTGTTTACACTTCTTGGCAAGTAGCACAAGCAGAAGTTAATGAATACTAAGGTGTCGCATATACAAAAATTTGAGGCTCGTGAACTTTCTCAGCAGGCATACTACTAGTACACGAGGGAACATGTAACCTCAAAAATACCACCACGGTTGATATACCTACACTTAAGAAACATATCCACCACCTGGTGATGCCTGGTATAGGTTTAGAATGATTTGTTACATGTTCATGACATTTCATGTCATCGAAGTGTTGTGTCGTTATTTATTTAGTTTATTTTTTATTCTATGATCATTTTGTACTTAGCGCCCAAGAAGGGTTTGCTTGATGTTAAATTAAGTTTAAAGAAGTTTTATGTATACCGAATATTTGGAATGTTAGAAATATAAATGAAATGTTATCGAATTTTTTTAGACTTGTTTCATGTTCATGATATTTATTCTACTCTCATCATTTCATCATTTTGTGAAAATCGAAAGATATTTGTAACAACTCTTACCACATTTAACAAATTCAACTTTTGTAACTACTAATAACAGTCATAAATTTGTCACTACTGTCAATTTTGTAACCGCTAATAGTAGTTACAAATATAAGATTCGTAACTGCTGTCAGCAGTTATAAATATTAGATTCATAACTGCTAACAACAGTTATAAATATTATATTCCTAACTGCTGACAACAATTACAAACAACAGTTGAAAATTGGGGTCACCAGTCATAACCCCCATAAGGGTTATAAAAAATTGTGACTGCTATTAGGAGTTACAATATTTTTTTGTCAGCCCCTAACTTATGACGGTAAATAGCAGTTATAAAGGTCATTTGTGACTGCTAGTTGCACTCACAAATCACCCATTTTTGTGTAGTGTCAACTAAGTTTATCACCTTGGGGATCTCCAATATTATTTATTAAGAAACATAATGGAAGCATTAGATTGTGTATACATTATCATAAATTGAACTTAGTAACCATTTAGAATAAGTATCCTTTACCTCAAATAGGAGATCTAATTGATCAACTTTGAGGAGCAAGGGTCTTTTCTAAAATAGATTTATGATCTAGTTACCATCAATTACACGTTAGAGATGAAGACATTCCGAAAAATGTTTTTGAACTTGTTACATACATTTTGAATTTACCATAATGTCTTTTGGTTTAATAAACGCACTAGCTGCTTTTATGTATCTACTTCCTACAATTTTATACCTTTTCTTGACAACTTGGTTATCATTTTTATTGGCGATACCCTCATATATTCTCAGAATCTGAGAGAACATGCCCAATATTTGAAAGAGGTCTTAAGTACTCTTAGAAACTATCGGCTATATGCTAAAAAGTGAAAATGTGGTTTTTCAATGAAAGAAACCAAATTGTTTGGACATATGATTTCTGTAAATGGAATCCAAGTTGATCTAGCCAAAGTTTCAGCTATTTTGAAATGGAAAAGTCCTACTAATATTATTGAAATAAAAAGTTTTCTAGGATTAACTGGATATTATCTTCGTTTGTAGAAAGATTCCTGTGCATTGCTCTCCCCCTTTTAAAATTAACTAGGAGATATGTCACATTTATATGGACTAAAGAATGTAACGAATCATTCCAACTGTTAAAGGAAAAATTAACTAGTGCTCATATCCTCACTATTCATCCTAGTGATGTAAGTTATGATGTGTACACCAATGCTTCGTTACAAGGACTAGAATGTGTACTATTGCAAAAAGGACAAAGTGATAGAATATGGTTTACGGCAACTCAAGACTCATGAACGTAACTATCCAGTTTATGTACTCAAATTAGCAGCGATAGTTTTTGCATTGAAAATTTGATGTCTGTTACCTTTATGATGTAAATTTTCAAGTATTTTCGAATCATAACCATTTGAAATATATCTTTACCCAAAAGGACTTAAATTTAAGACAGCGACGCTGGATAGAATTTTTGGAAGATTATTGATTTAAACTGAATCACCATCTAGGTAGAAGCAATGAAGTAGCTGATGATTTGAGTTAATATCAACTAGGAAGAATCCACACGCTAATTTCAAATGATATTTTCGCTACCATAGAGCAATATGATCTACGGTTACTTAGTCCTTGTGTAAAACTCATTAATGTTATGGATAATCTTGAGATGAGAAACAAAATCTTAGTTCAACAAATCTAAGATTCTTTATGTACAAAACGTTTCGAACAAGAATCCTAATTTTTCAGACGATAAAGAAACATGATTGTGATCTAGAAATAAATTGTATATACCTGAGGATGCATCTCTTCGAGAGGAAGTACTGTAAGAAGCTCATCGTTCGAAATTTATGATACACCCCAGAAGTTCAAAAATGTACCATGCTTTGAAGATTGATGGTCGAACATGAGAAAAGATATCGAGAATTTTGTAAGGAAATGTCTTACTTGTCAACAAGTAAAGATAAAATACTAACACCCAAGTGGAATTCTTTGACCCCTACCTATTCTCGAATGGAAATGTGATCATATTACCATGGATTTTGTCAGTGGACTACCTCGCACCTCCTAAGGATATAATTAAATATGGTAAATAGTGAATCGACTTAACAAATATGCTCTTTTTTTACCTTTAAAGACCACCGATTCATTCCAAAAGCTTAATAAGCTCTGCATTCGAGAAATTATTCAATTATGCGGAATTCCTTTATCGATTTTATCAGATAGATGTTCTCATTTTTTAGGAAATTTTTTGCAAGAATTACAAACTGCAATGGGTACTAAACTTCATATAAGTCAACATTTTACTTACAAACAGATGGATAATCAAAATGTACAATTCAAACGTTAGAAGATATCTTACATGTTTGTACGTTAGATATGTCTAACACTTGGAATGCATATTTAGCCCTTATCGAATTTTCGTATAACAACAGTTACCAAGCCAGTATTAAAACTTCTTTATTTGAAGCTTTATACGGAAGACCCTGTACATCACTCGTATGTGGGATATAATTTGGAAATAGTAAAAAATTTGGTCCCGAAATAATCCAAGAGACCACTGAAGTAATCCAATAGATTTAAGAGAAATTGAAGACAACCCAAGACCGATAGAAAAGTTATGCACGCCAACAACAGAAACCCTTAGAATTTTAAATGAATGATCAAGTATTTCTTGAAGGGTCTCCCTAGAAAGGAATTTTATTCTTTCTTTAAGAAAATAAAACTAGCGCCCAGATATATTGGACCTTGCATAATTTCTTTATGCAGGCCAACAACAGAAACCCTTAGATTTTTAAATGAATGATCAAGTATTTCTTGAAGGGTCTCCCTGGAAAGGAATTTTATTCTTTCTTTAAGAAAACAAAACTAGCACCCAAATATATTAGACCTTTCATAATTTCTAAAATAATCGGCTACATAGCCTATCAATTAGAATTACCTATGGAACTATCTACTATCCATATTGTATGTCACAGTTACGCCAGTATATTTGAGATCCATCCCATACCATTACATGGCAAAACATTTCAGTAAAACCCAACCAAGAAAATTAATGTACGTCCTATTCAAATTCTGGATCGTTAATTGAAGCATCTCAGAAATAAGGGAATTAAAGTAATTTAGGAACACCCAAATCAATAAGAAGCTACGTGGGAAGCAAAATAAGAAATGAAAAATCAATACCCCGACTTATTTCAAGGTAAAGTTAGAGGACAAATTCTTTTAGGTATGTAGACCTTAAGAATCGGGAATATTTTTAACCTTACATAACTATGACTATTTTTTAAACCATTATACTTTGTTCAAAATAAAAAATCTTCTATGAAGAAAGAAACTACACTTAGAAACCTACATTTTTGCTGAGTTATCTTCGACCCCTTGAAGTTCTATTAAATTACAAAACAGCCCTTAAAAGTTTCAAAGTAAGATAACCTGATGAATATTTGACACCTAGACCCCAAATTTACATCAAACAAATCCTTAAGATCCTAATTAACATAAAATTTTCATTTTAACCCTTAAAACATTTTAAAATTACCAAAACACCCCTATACATTGCAAAAAGTATATTTATAAGGTTATAAAGGCAATTATAAAACCAACCATGCACCAAAACTTCAAATTGTGACGTCCCGCTCAAAATAATAACGGGTGGCCAGCCCTATACTACATTAAATCAGGTATCTCAGATGGCACAGTCTCAACATCAACTGACAATTCTAATAATATAAGGATAACTACCCGAAATCATTAAAAGCGAATTGTCAAAAATTTAAAACTTTTTATTTAACAACAACAACAAAACCAATAATGCAACTCAACCAACAATATACATCTAACTATGATGAGTGAAATGTGCAAACACCAATATATACAAGTGTGCAATACACGGTATAACAAAATCTCAACAATAAAATACCCGAATATGCTGTCGGGTAACAGACAATACAATAATATGAGAAATGAAATATGAAAGTGTTCATCTACAATACTTGAATACTAACTCAATATACAAACTGAATCCTAATCTAGATATACAAAGATAGGAATCGACTAAAGCAAAGTGTCGCAATAGTCCGCTACTGCCACAGCTCCACGAATACCCTGGATGGATAACATCAGAGGCGTCCTTGTGGAAGACACCTGAAGTAGTAAAATATATACATGGAGGAAGAAAATATAAACGGGTCAGAGCCCGAGTTGAAAAACATTTTATAGAAAGTGTATTAAAATGCATAATAATTATAAATGTATTATTACATGATTAAGGTGGAATCTCACTTCTCCATAATAATTCAACTCACCTCTCAAATAAAGCGCGCACTAAGCATATGCAAGTGATCTCCAAATGGATGACAGATTGTATGTTTAGGTAAGAGGATTCTAGCTTAAACCCAAATGAAGTATTTAAGCGAAACCATATAACCTATCTCCCAATCTACGTTTACTTCTATAATCTATAAGTTATATACATTAACTTTAATGTAATAGTTATAGTTATCTTTATATGGTTCATTTATTGAACATATAAAGTTACATGATCCATCTCATAACCACATCATCACAATACATCAACATTCTCAATTACTAGAATATTTTATATTCTAGTTATGCCCTTATTAGGCATGAAACCATATATATAATTATTATTGTATTTATATATGAGTTATTAGCATCATGAATTTAAAGACTAAACTCCTCTTGATTCTATACACAGCACTGCATTTCGTGATTGGGACGTCTCGCCGAGGCGAAATCCAAACAAGGAACCCCCCCGTTACACTATTCCTGACCGTATTAACCCTCGAGGCTCATTATGCCCTCAATGCATGATGCATGTTACCCAAATTATTATTATCCAGTTTTAATTAATTAATATTCCCAATTCTTAACAGTAGACGACGGTTCATGCATGGGACATCTTGCCGAAGCGAAATCCAAACAAGGAACCCCCCCGTTACACTACTCCTGGCACTGTCGATCGTCAGGATAGGTGATATATATATATATGTATATATATATATATATATATATATATATATATATATAGATAATTATGAGCATTAAGGACTAAACTTATCCCAAAGTTCCAACATTACACTGCGGTTCATGCGTGGGACGTCTCGCCGAAGCGAAATCCAAACAAGGAACCCCCCCGATACACTAATCCTGGCAATGTAGGTCGTTGAGGTCCATTATGCCCTTGATACCCAAATACAAACACAAGAAATAATAACTATCCAACCGGGCTATAACTCGAAGGACGCAGGCTCACATGCTATCATCTTCCAGCAGCCCATATACGTATCAAACTGGGGTCACCTGGTGGGGTTCCAAGACACCCACCTCATGATCAACTCATGCACACGACGTCCCGGGAAGCGGTCATAGCTCCTAACCGGCAAGTGAGAGCGACCCATACCCACGACCTCTCACCCCCAAAATAAATAAATGTATATAAATATGTCATTTGCTGACCACCATGGACTACTATGACCTAGGGAATATCTACACCCTGCTCTTTGAGCGAGGATTCTCACCCTCTACGCACGAAACTTTCCAATGATATCAAGGAGGGGGTATGATTAACATGTATATACACCATCATATAAGGTATACATACATCCCACATAATAAAGATATACCATCATATAAGGTATACCTGCAACATCAATTTCATATTTATAATGCGCTCTTTGGAGCAATTTGATTAACATCATGGTTTAGTTTATTTCTCTCTTATTATACACTAACCGCCAAATCTCACAAATCTTCCCCACTTAGTATACACTATACTATTCCTCACTTGAAGCTCACATGTCGCCTCTAATTGTGAATTGTCTCTCAATTCTATTTCAGTTAAGGATATTCTTTTATCCTAATGCACCTCAATTAGCATTTGTCATTGTGTGAGATATCTCCCAAATCAATCATCAATGAGGATATTTCTATATCCGTATACACATCAATTAACATTTATTATTTTCCATTCATAATAGGGTTCAATTCATTTTATGAACCCTTGAAGTCATCCCATTTTGGGATTTGATCCTAAGATCCAATATCTCTAAATTTGTTCTCATTCTTTATATGAATATAATCATCAACCCCAAATCGAATCTCCAAATCAAAGTGGGCTTCCCCACTTAGAATATACTGTGACACCCCGACTAATTAAATACCGGGTAGCTACTCCTTTATTAAATGAATTCAAAATGCCAAGTTGGCTCAGTTAACAGCATCACTGTCGAAAACATTTTATTATTACTAACCACCTAGTATTTAAAAAGTAAGTTGCCAAATTTTAATTTAAGTCTGATTAACATGCAACAAGTGTAATGAAGAAATAAATACACCATTCACCCTACTGAAGTAAAACTAATAACCATCACATAGTGTAAATAAAGTCTGGAGGAAAACTCCTCACTACAAATCCCACAACTGAAAAGTAAACTGAAAACTGAAACAATACATGCTGAAGTCTGAAAACTGAAATGTAAAAGATGCTCTAAATAGAAATGGGCAACATGCCCTACAACTGATAGATAGTGACTCTGGAATCCAAAAGATAGAAGCGTCTATAAGCAAATCCCTGTAGCTTCCACAAACAGCTACAGCTCGTCACCTGAATGAGAATCCTATGCTTGGTGTCCCTGTGGCTGGGCACCTAAAAAGGTTTTACAAGAAAAAGATTTGAAAAGCAAACGGGTCAGAGCCCGAATGTGGAGTTATATTTTAAAAACCTGCACGTGCTTTAAAAGCATTTAAAACATTAAATGCAAAGTACATGTTAGGACGTGCACTCACATTATATTCTCACCTCTCGTCTAACTGTGCACTCCTAACGCAAGTACCCATCTATAACTACCCATACCACTAGTTAAGAGACAACATATCTAGCTAGACTGCCAAAGGTCCTACCCATAATACTCTATTCCATTAACATAATAACGCTCGTAATTAAATAGGGGTTTAACGTAAACTCAGATACTCAATATGCAATATATATAACTATCAGTCAACTCGTTATATTTCTCGAAACAATACCGTAATATATTTACAACATTAACATGAGGATTCTCATTAATTAAATGTATATTAATCACATCGTAAATATACAATACAAGCACCCTGAGAACTAAGCTGCGGTGCACACATACTCTGCTATCCATCCCGGTACATCACGTACATAAGGATCACATATTCCGAATCTCTCAGGAATAGTTCAGATAACACAAATCACAAATAGTGGAGGCGAACACAGTCACCATCACGTGGGTCACGCACATACCTACGCTCCCACGGTCAGCGGACTTATTAATATCCCAATAAGTCTTTCTATGACCTATGTTCATCGAGGTACCAGTCTATATCCCCCCCGTAGGCACACAGGGATTAGAGGGTCCTAATCGAACGCAACCTCCCGTGATAGCAAGTATGGTAGGTATGTCATACACACAATCCATATACCAATACTAAGT
This sequence comes from Sambucus nigra, assembly GCA_949130495.1. Lineage (NCBI taxonomy): Eukaryota > Viridiplantae > Streptophyta > Magnoliopsida > Dipsacales > Adoxaceae > Sambucus > Sambucus nigra. Next base: position 312,708,356 of record OX422215.1, on the reverse strand, counting down.
AAACACATATCTTAGTAATACCGTATTTTAATCGTAGTACATATCGCATTCTCGTACTAACTTATAATTATCACAATTCATACTATTCCGGTTTGTAATTATACGCGCCAAAATTATCTCATGTCGTAGTAGACACTCACGCCTCAACCCAAACCGTCCATGTAATACACTCTCGTATGTAAATTCCTTCTCATAAATACCCAAATATTCCAATTCTATCGTTACTACATCTACAGAACGATATCTATATCCTCGAATAAGTTTACGGGACTCCAAAAATCAAAACAGTCCAAAAAGGACCAAACTATCAACTCGTTAGAAGTCTCGTTCGAACGAGACTGTTCGAACGAGATTCCTCTGCCAACTCGTTAGAAGTCTCGTTCGAACGAGGCTGTTCGAACGAGGTTCCAGTTCGTTCGAACGAACTGTACCTTTTAACGATATCTCGTTCGAACGAGATATCGAACGAAATCAATTCTCGTTAGCAGCGACTGGTCAACTCGTTAGAAGCTCGTTCGAACGAGTTCGTTCGAACGACCTGGGTAGGGGCTTCTAATGAGATGCCAGATTCGTCCCAGATTTTTCCCTTCCTCGTTTTTAACCATTTTAACACTTCTAATCTCACCCAAAGTTCATCCCAACAACGTTTTATGGTCTCTAAGTGATCCTAAACATATTCAAATCAACTCCTAACATGTTTTCAATGATTACATCTCTTCAACATCAATCAACATATGAATTTCTACACTTTTCCCCAATTATCTCAAGAACATGAACCCTAACATTTTGAATCATGAATTATCCCAACAAAATCCGTTTTAATTTCTTTTCAATCATGTATATCATCAGTAAAAACATCCACCTATATTTCTACATGCAATCCTTCTCAAATTTCTCAAGTTTTATGATCTAAACTACATGGGTTTTCATTATCTTTCAAGAAGAATTGATATTCTCCATTTTCTAACATGGAAAAGACATTCTCTGAAATTAAATGGAATAAAGTCACTTGCCTTGATTTGATTTCTGACTTTGGTGTAGGTTTGATGATGTTTTTCTGCAGAAATTTCTCTCTCCAAGCTCCTTCTCCAATGGTGGCTTAAGGTGGCTAGGGTTTGTTTTGGGGAAAGTTGTAAACCTAAGGATAACCTCCGTAGCTTAATGGTTTAATATGGGATGGTTAGTCGGCTTTGTGGGTTTAATCCACATCAGATTTACATCTCTAATTTTCGTCACTTTTAAATCCTAAAAATGCAAAATTACCAAAATACCCTTTAAGTTGCCGGTATGGCCTAAAAATACCCCGGGACCCAAACTATACCCCCGGCTAGTGTTTTCTGACTATCTCGACCCTTCAGGACGTGTTGGCGCACTCAAAACGACCATACGGATTATAGATTTTTAATTCACTTTTATTATCAAAATATTATACCGTGACGCGGCGGTCCCACGCGTCTCAACAAAATTTCTAAAATGCCGTATATAAATCTCACGACAAATTATAATACCAAATGCATATATCAAAACATGTATGCACATAATTAAATACCAACTCGCATCTCATTAGTATTTATAACCCGAATTAATTTCCAATTAATACGCATTTAATTAATTAATCCCAAAAAATATAGCCAAAAGTAGGGGGTATTACTTACTTCCCCCTTAATAACTGAATTTCGTCCCGAAATTCGAAACTAGAAAGTACCTGCTATAAATAACTCTGGATAACGCTCGCGCATCTCATCCTCGCGCTCCTATGTGGACTCCTCGATATTGTGTTGTCGCCACTGAACACGCACTAACGGGACTATCTTTGACCGCAGTTTCCTCTCGCTTCGGTCCAAAATAGCAATTGGCCCCTCCTCGTAGGAGCTATCCGGCTGGAGATCGATGTCCTCCACAACAATGTGAGAATGGGACAAGTTATCTCTAAGGTATTTCCTCAGCGAGGAAATATGGAACACATCGTGAATCCGATGCAAGTGCTCCGGTAGTCCAAGTCTATACGCAACCGGTCCGATCCGCTCGATAATAGGAAATGGCCCCACATACCTCGGTGCCAACTTCCCCTTCTTCCCGAAACGCATAATCCCCTTCATCGGAGATACCCTGAGCAAAACCTGGTCCCCCACTTGGAACTCCCTGAAAAACCTCTTCGCATCAGCATAACTCTTCTGCCTGTCTTGAGCTACCCGAATGCGACTCCGAATCAACTCAATCCTTGCCGAAGTATCCTGAATCACTTTCAGCCCAAGTAGTTTGTTGTCCCCCACCTCTAACCAACATGCTGGGGAACGACAAGGCCTACCGTACAATGCCTCAAACGGAGCCATGCCAATAGTGAACTGATAGGAGTTGTTGTAAGCAAACTCCACCAGTGGAAGGTACTGCTCCCATCCACCCCCAAAGTCAATAATGCACATGCGTAGCATGTCCTCCAACATCTGATTGGTGCGCTCTGTCTGCCTATCAGTCTGCGGATGATAATCCGTGCTCAACCGCAATTCCGTGCCCATGGCCTCCTGGAAACTTTCCCAAAACTGCGAAACAAATATCTTGTCTCTGTCAGACACGATATTTAGGGGCACACCGTGAAGTCTCACAATCTCTGAAATGAAGAGCTGGGCATACTGTCCCGTAGTGTAATCAGTCCTTACGGGTAAGAAGTGAGCGACCTTGGACAACCTGTCCACAATTACCCAAACGGAGTCGTGACCCCTCTGCGACGTAGGCAACCCCGTGATAAAGTCCATGGATATGCTCTCCCACATCCACACCGGGACCTCCAATGGCTGTAGCAATCCCGCCGGTCTCTGAGGATCCACTTTTACAAGCTGACAAGTGGCGCATTTCGAAACAAACTCAGCGACATCTCTCTTCATACCGCTCCACCAATACTGCCGTCTCATGTCTTGGTACATTTTGTCCCCTCCGGGATGTACCGCGAACCGTGAGCCGTGCGACTCTGCCATCACCTCGTGCCGTAACTCTTCCCCTTCCGGAACTACCAATCTCCCATTGAAGCGCAATCCCCCGTCTGAGCTAACGGTATAGGACTCGGCTCCCTCTGCTAGCAATCGAACTATCTGTTCCTGACAGAACGAGTAATTAGCCTGTGCCCGTACTACCTTCGTGACAATCTGCGGTGTAACGGTCATCACAGACATGAAAGATCGGGCCACTGCATCTTGGTGTCCCAATTCCTTCCACTTTGCTTTCCACACCTCTGCCACCTCATCTGCTGGCCTACGGCTCAACGCGTCTGCTACCACATTAGCCTTTCCCGGGTGGTACTGGATGTCGAACTGGTAGTCCTTCACAAACTCAAGCCACCTACGCTGCCGCATATTCAACTCCTTCTGCGTGAACAGGTACTGTAGGGACTTGTGGTCCATGAACAGTTGGAACTTCTCCCCCAAAAGATAGTGCCTCCAAATCCGTAGGGCAAATACCACTGCTGCCAACTCCAAATCATGCGTGGGTAAATTCTTCTCATGAGGCTTAAGCTTACGGGAAGCATAAGCTATGTCCTGTCTCTCCTGCTGTAATACACCTCCAAGCCCTTGCAAAGACGCGTCGGTGTAAACCAAATACTCAACTCCCGGTCTCGGTAATGCTAACACAGGTGCTGAGGTCAATTTGTCCTTCAATTCATCGAATGCCAACTGACAGACATCACTCCAGATGTAGGGCACACCCTTACGAGTCAGATGTGTCAAAGGACCTGCTATCTCCGAGAAACCCCGAATAAACCTCCTGTAGTATCCTGCTAAACCCAAGAAACTACGAATCTCCGTTCGTGTCGTGGGCTTTCCCCACTCCCTCACCGCTGACACCTTCCCCGGATCAACCGATATTCCCCGGTCGGAAATGATATGCCCCAAAAACTGTACTTCCTTCAGCCAAAACCCGCACTTCTCATATTTTGCATACAACTCGTTCTGACGAAGTGTCTGCAAAACTTGCCTCAAACGCTCGGCGTGCTCCTCCTCTGTCTGGGAGTAAACCAGAATATCATCAATGAAGATAATGACAAACTGGTCTAGGAAATCCCTGAACACTCTGTTCATCAAGTCCATAAACACTGATGGAGCGTTGGTCAAACCAAAAGGCATAACCCGAAACTCGTAAGAACCATATCTCGACAAGAACGCGGTCTTCGAGACATCCTCCTCCCTGATACGCAACTGATGGTATCCCGATCTCAAGTCAATCTTCGAGAAGAAAGAAGCTCCTCTCAACTGGTCGAATAAGTCATCGATTCGAGGCAACGGATACTTATTCCGTATCGTGACCTTATTCAACTCTCGGTAGTCCACACACAATCTCAGTGAATCGTCCCTCTTCTTCACAAACAAAACTGGAGCGCCCCAAGGTGAGGTACTCCTACGAATAAAGCCCTGACCTAACAGCTGCTCTATCTGATCCCGTAGCTCTCTCATCTCAGCTGGAGCTATTCGGTACGGTGAGCGTGCTATAGGTCTCGTACCCGGTAACAAATCTATGACGAAGTCTATCTCTCGACTGGGTGGTAAGCCTGGTATCTCCTGAAACACATCTGAATACTCCCTGACAACCGGGATCGAATCTAAAGGAATAACAACCTCCTTAGAGGTATCCTCCTTTATGTAATATAGATGAGCGGTCGATCCTCCCTCTGGGCGAGGCATCGCCACTATAAACATCTCTTGCCCCGGAATGGCAAAAACAATGCTCCCGCTGAAGCAATCAATCATGGCCCTATATGCTACGAGCCAATCCATACCGATGATCACATCGTGAACGTGCATGTCTAATACTAACATGTCTGCAGGTAATACCAAACCACCAATCTCTACCCCCACTCCCCGGCATATAAAGAAAATAAGTGACCCACTCCTCAATGGTGAGTCGACACACGTCTCTGTGCTCTCTGCCGTAGCTAACAATCCTAAAGCTTTCGCGAAGTGTGTAGCTATAAAACAATGTGTAGCCCCCGTATCAAACAATACCCGACCCATAGTGCCATGGATAGGAAACGTACCCTCAATCGTGGGCGGTGCCTGTGGAACTGCAGCCTGGTGGACGTTGTAGACACGTCCATACTGTAGCTGCCCCTGCCGAGCTGGGACTACTGGAATGGGTGAAAATGCTGCCATCTGTGGCGGTGCGGGGAGAGCGGCGGGAAACATAGGCCTCTGCGGCTCCTGGCGAGCACCCTGCTGCTGCTGCTGTGGGGCCCTGCCCCTATCAGGACAATCCTGACGTTTGTGGCCAATCTTACCGCAAATGAAACACTTCCTTCGGAAGCTTCCCCCTCGCTGCCCATGCTGACCACGACTCTGGTGACCGTTATCATTTCTGCCCTGGCATTGCTGGCCCTTTTGAAATTGTTGATGACCATTCTGTCCTTGCTGCACTGGAGCTACTGGAAAGGTTGGTAGGGCTAGCACCTGAGGTGGTGCTGTGAGAGCGATTGTAACAAGTGGTCCCTGTGGATCATCATGGGCACCCTGCTGCTGGGGAGCTCTAACACCCTCTGGGCAATCCTGGCGTTTATGGCCGTGCGTGCCACACAAAAAACATCGGCCTCTGAAGTTACTCCCCCTCTGAATCTGCTGTTGACGATGTCGTCCTTGCAGACTTGGAACTTTATTCCCCTCTCGAAAATGCTTCATTGTACCACGTTGTTGGATATAACCGACTCGATCTTGGGCAATCTGTTGTTGAATTTTCGGGGTCCTCGTACATTTGTCAGCCTTATTCACATGCACTTGGCTAACCTCTCTAGGTCTTTTGCCTCCTTTAAGTTGTATGCTGCGTTCTTGGTATTGTAAAACTGCAGTGGTAACTGCTTGTGGCACGATACCTGCTAACTCGGCGGTTGATATTCTAACCGGGGATACCCAAGGTGTGAGTCGATTTTGCCCGTTTATTCCCTTACCCGTTCGAGCTAGTTCTTCTTGACGATCCATCTGAAAATTTAAGTAAATTTGGATGAGTTCATCATTCAAATAAACAAACCGCGGAAGTACGAATTCCCAAAGTACAGAGATGAATACAACATTCCTAATATTTAGGGCTCTATATCAAAGAAAGCTCAGTGGAAAACATAATAAGCCGTCAGATCCTAAGGACACTAGAACCTGATGCTCTGATACCACCTGTGACACCCCGACTAATTAAATACCGAGTAGCTACTCCTTTATTAAATTAATTCAAAATGCCAAGTTGGCTCAGTCAACATCATCACTGTCGAAAACATTTTATTATTACTAACCACCTAGTATTTAAAAAGTAAGTTGCCAAATTTTAATTTAAGTCTGATTAACATGCAACAAATGTAATGAAGAAATAAATACACCATTCACCCTACTGAAGTAAAACTAATAACCATCACATAGTGTAAATAAAGTCTGGAGGAAAACTCCTCACTACAAATCCCACAACTGAAAAGTAAACTGAAAACTGAAACAATACATGCTGAAGTCTGAAAACTGAAATGTAAAAGATGCTCTAAATAGAAATGGGCAACATGCCCTACAACTGATAGATAGTGACTCTGGAATCCAAAAGATAGAAGCGTCTATAAGCAAATCCCTGTAGCTTCCACAAACAGCTACAGCTCGTCACCTGAATGAGAATCCTATGCTTGGTGTCCCTGTGGCTGGGCACCTAAAAAGGTTTTACAAGAAAAAGATTTGAAAAGCAAACGGGTCAGAGCCCGAATGTGGAGTTATATTTTAAAAACCTGCAAGTGCTTTAAAACATTTAAAACATTAAATGCAAAGTACATGTTAGGACGTGCACTCACATTATATTCTCACCTCTCGTCTAACTGTACACTCCTAACGCAAGTACCCATCTATAACTACCCATACCACTAGTTAAGAGATAACATATCTAGCTAGACTAGTTAAGAGATAACATATCTATAACTACCCATAATACTCGGTTCCATTAACATAATAACGCTCATAATTAAATAGGGGTTTAACGTAAACTCAGATACTCAATATGCAATATATATAACTATCAGTTAACTCGTTATATTTCTCGAAACAATACCGTAATATATTTACAACATTAACATGAGGATTCTCATTAATTAAATGTATATTAATCACATCGTAAATATACAATACAAGCACCCTGAGAACTAAGTTGTAGTGCACACATACTCTGCTATCCATCCCGGTACATCACGTACATAAGGCTCACATATTCCGAATCTCTCAGGAATAGTTCAGATAACACAAATCACAAATAGTGGAGGCGAACACAGTCACCATCACGTGGGTCACGCACATACCTACGCTCCCACGGTCAGCGGACTTATTAATATCCCAATAAGTCTTTCTATGACCTATGTTCATCGAGGTACCAGTCTATAACCCCCGCGTAGGCACACAGGGATTAGAGGGTCCTAAGCGAACGCAACCTCCCGTGATAGCAAGTATGGTAGGTATGTCATACACACAATCCATATACCAATACTAAGTAAACACATATCTTAGTAATACCGTATTTTAATCGTAGTACATATCGCATTCTCGTACTAACTTATAATTATCACAATTCATACTATTCCGGTTTGTAATTATACGCGCCAAAATTATCTCACGTCGTAGTAGACACTCACGTCTCAACCCAAACCGTCCATGTAATACACTCTCGTATGTAAATTCCTTCTCATAAATACCCAAATGTCCCAATTCTATCGTTACTACATCTACGGAATGATATCTATATCCTCGAATAAGTTTACGGGACTCCTAAAATCAAAACAGTCCAAAAAGGACCAAACTGTCAACTCGTTAGAAGTCTCGTTCGAACGAGACTGTTCGAACGAGATTCCTCTGCCAACTCGTTAGAAGTCTCGTTCGAACGAGGCTGTTCGAACGAGGTTCCAGTTCGTTCGAACGAACTGTACCTTTTAACGATATCTCGTTCGAACGAGATATCGAACGAAATCAATTCTCGTTAGAAGCGACTGGTCAACTCGTTAGAAGCTCGTTCGAACGAGTTCGTTCGAACGACCTGGGTAGGGGCTTCTAACGAGATGCCAGATTCGTCCCAGATTTTTCCCTTCCTCGTTTTTAACCATTTTAACACTTCTAATCTCACCCAAAGTTCATCCCAACAACGTTTTATGGTCTCTAAGTGATCCTAAACATATTCAAATCAACTCCTAACATGTTTTCAATGATTACATCTCTTCAACATCAATCAACATATGAATTTCTACACTTTTCCCCAATTATCTCAAGAACATGAACCCTAACATTTTGAATCATGAATTATCCCAACAAAATCCGTTTTAATTTCTTTTCAATCATGTATATCATTAGTAAAAACATCTACCTATATTTCTACATGCAATCCTTCTCAAATTTCTCAAGTTTTATGATCTAAACTACATGGGTTTTCATTATCTTTCAAGAACAATTGATATTCTCCATTTTCTAACATGGAAAAGACATTCTCTGAAATTAAATGGAATAAAGTCACTTGCCTTGATTTGATTTCTGACTTTGGTGTAGGTTTGATGATGTTTTTCTGCAGAAATTTCTCTCTCCAAGCTCCTTCTCCAATGGTGGCTTAAGGTGGCTAGGGTTTGTTTTGGGGAAAGTTATAAACCTAAGGATAACCTCCGTAGCTTAATGGTTTAGTATGGGATGGTTAGTGGGCTTTGTGGGTTTAATCCACATCAGATTTACATCTCTAATTTTCGTCACTTTTAAATCCTAAAAATGCAAAATTACCAAAATACCCTTTAAGTTGCCGGTATGGCCTAAAAATACCCCGGGATCCAAACTATACCCCCGGCTAGTGTTTTCTGACTATCTCGACCCTTCCGGACGTGTTGGCGCACTCAAAATGACCATACGGATTATATATTTTTAATTCACTTTTATTATCAAAATATTATACCGTGACGCGGCGGTCCCACGCGTCTCAACAAAATTTCTAAAATGCCGTATATAAATCTCACGACAAATTATAATACCAAATGCATATATCAAAACATGTATGCACATAATTAAATACCAACTCGCATCTCATTAGTATTTATAACCCGGATTAATTTCCAATTAATACGCATTTAATTAATTAATCCCAAAAAATATAGCCAAAAGTACGGGGTATTACATATACCATAATATCTAATTGGTATTCCTCAAATTTAGTCGATATGACTCCAATTATTTATTTTAAGGGTAACTCCCTAAAAGTCTCCAAAACATACTCCAAATAACTCCTATACAGATTCCCAATGGATAACCTCGAACAAAACGGGAAGAAATTCTCCCTAGAAAAACATCTCAAAAAATCCCCTGTTTTCGAATCGATTCAGCCACAAAAACGAATCGATTCGGCTACATACCGAATCGATTCGCAAGGGGTGAATCGATTCGGCCCTAAAGACCTAGGGATTCTGCAACAGACCGAATCGATTCGGAAGGGGCGAATCGATTCGGTAAGTGCAGCAAGCTACGAATGGGTTGTTTTCTATATAAACCCAAAATACCCAAAAATCATTTTTATCATCTACCAACCATTTTTATGCAACCCAATCACATATAAATCATTAATGATCATCCAAGAACACATTTTAATTGATTTCTAACCCTAAATTCATTTTCTACACAACAAATCTAAAGTTTTCCCAAAAGTTAGGTTTTTATCAAACTAAACCAAAAACCCAAAATTTAATCCACAAATCATGCAATAATTGATACACAACAATTATTTAGCAAGTTTAATCACTTGCCTCAGGTTCGTAGGGTCTGAATCCGCCTTGAGATTGCGTATTTTCCGGAAATCTCCACTTTCTCTTCCTTTTCTCCTTCCTTTTCTTCTTCTTTCTTCTTCTCCCTTTCTTTCTTTCTATTTCTCTTTCTCTCTTTGGAGAATTATCTCCCGTAGGCTTAATAAGCCTAATCTCCCAAGATACACATCTTTGAATGATAATACACACTTTAAATGACTCGTTGACTTTAATTCGATTCAAACGGTCCTAATTTATTTCGGAAGCTAAATGAGCCCCAAGTACAGTCATTTCGACTTTCTCGACCCTTTCGGACACTATGTTACCCTCACAATCGACATTCGACACTCTTTCTAACAACTTCAAATTTTTGACGTCAATTGCCAATTCAATTATTTCTCCAATAAAATATTATTTATTTCTCCTAAAATAAATAAATCCTATTCTCCAAGTCCTCTGGTTGTTACAAACTTCCCCACTTACAAGAATTTCGTCCTCCAAATTTAGCTAAGCCTAATTCTCCAAAGCTCAACTAGTTCTAATATTCCCAGACTCACTAATCCTATCTCCAAACTTCTTACTTCCCACGACGAATTTATTTAATTATTTTTTATTATTATTAAGTCAATTATGAGTTAAATAGAACCAATTTCCACAACAAGGGCGCCCATACACCCTTTGTATTTGAGCTTTGTGCTCACAACAATCATAATGAGGCTTTATTTGACTCCAATGTTCCACATTTCCATAAATATAATACTAAAATTTTAATAGAGTAAATTTTTTTGAATGGTCCAACAAATAACTCTTCTCATATCCTGACATTCGCCACTTTCGTGCGGGGGATGTCTCGTAAAAGCGAAATCCAAACAAGGAACCCTCCCAATACACTACTATGTGACGACGTCGGGGATTGACAGTTTTTTAAATTTGGACTAGGGTTTGAAAAGTTTAATTTTATGAAAATCATTTTGAACGGGACCGAAGGTCGATAAAAGTTTTATTTTGAAAATAGTTTATTTTGAAAACGGTTTATATATTATAATATAGTATAAAATGCCTCATGTCCAACGCAAGGTCTTTTAAATCATCATATATATAACATGTAGCTCACAAATATTATCGTAATCATGAGCAAAAAATTTCCTGCGTCCCATCAATCCACAATCTCAACTTTCAAAAATAAACAACATCTTACATCATTTCAATATATTGACATTTATAAAGCACATCCATATCTGGAATATAACAATTATATAAGTCTAATCATGACTATATAAAAGAAGTAGCTTTTATCATTAATACTTATCATCATTACCATTCTTACATTTACCACAAGGTTTAAAGCTCTTTTTGAGCACCTTGCAAAATCATCTATCCTTTTACAGATTAATAGAAGAAGAGCCTATCTTGCTCAAAATTCCCCTCAGGGTCATTTCATACATAATAGGGCTATAGTACTACCCATACACAAACATCTCACATATGATATACCCAAAACTCATTTTAGTAATTATCTTATTTATAAAGGAAAATTAACTTACATCATTCATCTCTAGTCCGATTGCCCTTCCTCATCAACGGGCTCCCAAACAAAGTCCCCCGCTCTAAAACGATGTCGAATCTGCTGTAGGGGTTCACTTCCAAAATTTCATCACACCGTGGTCCTTTACCTCTTTTAGGATAATCTCTCTTTTTATGACCTATTTCTATACAAAAGAAACACTTACCCACAAATCCTTTCTGCCCACTCGCATTACTGGCACTCTCTTTGCAAACTTACTTGATGAACTCGAATCTCCAAAGTTCTTGCCCTCTTGCGATCGAAGACGATATTCATGACACTTTAGTAGTGCCGCATTTACCACCTCAACGAAAGTCACTAACCTAGGACTCTCTAACAAATGTTGTCGGATTTTCCAATCTAAACATCGAACAAACTTTGCTATACGTTTCCCTTTAGTATTTACCTCATCAGGTACTAGTTTTAACCATCTAGAAATGTCTTCCTCATATTTTGCCACTGTTCTGTTACCCAGAAAAATCTTCATATTCCTAGTGAGGAAAGAAAATACCTTCGATTAAAAAGTTCCCAAAATTATTTTATAGGTAAAGTATTTCTCTGTTCAGATGTGGTGACAGACTCCCACCAATGGAGAGCCGCACCCAATAAGCTGAAGGTGGCTAAAAATTGTTTCTGCACCTCACTACACTCAACCATAAGAAGGTGCCTCTGTATACTATTCTTCCATTGATTTGCAGCCATTGCATCAACTCCCCTTGCAAACTCGAGAGGATGCCCCTTACTAAAATCTTCCTTCACTCTCTCCCATAAAGACAATCCTAAATGGGGTGGGGTTGTTCGAGCGGCAGATTGCTGAGCCATCATAGAAACGGCATCAGTTACTACTTGTGCCACAATATTGGCAACATCATTCGTAGTCATGTTCCTTTGAGGAATTTAGGGTTGCACATTGTAAGCCCCTTCGTTTGTCCTGCCTGAACGACCTCTCTTCGGTGGCATCTGAAACAAGAAAAATTATATTAGGACACCTTTCAAATATTTTTGAATCACAGAAAGATATGGAGGGATGAATGTAATCATCCTAATAATAAGGCTCTACATCAAGAACTCTTACGGAAGATCGTAGTAACCCACACAGATCCTAAAGACACTAGAACCTGATGCTCTGATACCATCTGTGACAACTCGCTCAAAATAATAATAGGTGGCCAGCCCTATACTACATTAAATCAGGTATCTCAGATGGCACAGTCTCAACATAACCTGATAATTCTAATAATATAAGGCTAACTACTCGAAATCATTAAAAGAGAATTGTCAAAAATTTAAAACTTTTTATTTAACAACAACAACAAAACCAATAATGCAACTCAACCAACAATATACATCTAACTATGATGAGTGAAATGTGCAAACACCAATATATACAAGTGTGCAATACACGGTACACTAAAATCTCAACAATAAAATACCGGAATATGCTTTCGGGTAACAAACAATACAATAATCTGAGAAATGAAATATGAAAGTGTTGATCTACAACACTTGAATACTAACTAAATATACAAACTGAATCCTAATCTAGATATACAAAGATAGGAATCGACTAAAGAAAAGTGTCGCAACAGTCGGCTACTGCCACAGCTCCACGAATACCCTGGATGGATAACATCAAAGGCATCCTTGCGGAAGACACCTGAACTAGTACAATATATACATGGAGGAAGAAAATATAAATGGGCCAGAGCCCGAGTTAAAAAACATTTTATAGCAAGTGTATTAAAATGCATAATAATTATAAATGCATTATTACATGATTAAGGTGGAATCTCACTTCTCCATAATAATTCAACTCACCTCTGAACTAAAGCGCGCACTAAGCGTATGCAAGTGATCTCCAAATGGATGCCCGATTCTAAGTTTAGGTAAGAGGATTCTAACTTAAATCCAAATGAAGTATTTAAGAGAAACCATCTAACCTATCTCCCAATCTACATTCACTTCTATAATCTATAAGTTATATACATTAACTTTAATGTAATAGTTATAGTTATCTTTATAAGGTTCATTTGTTGAACATATAAAGTTACATGATCCATCTAATAACCACATCATCACAATACATCAACATTCTCAATTACTAGAATATTTTATATTCTAGTTATGCCCTTATTAGGCATGAAACCATATATATAATTATTATAGTATTTATATGTGAGTTATTAGAATCATGAATTTAAAGACTAAACTCCTCTCGATTCTCAACACGGCACTGCATTTCGTGCGTGGGACGTCTCGCCGAGGCGAAATCCAAACAAGGAACCCCCCCGTTACACTACTCTTGACTGTATTAATCCTTGAGGCTCATTATGCCCTCAATGCATGATGTATGTAACCCAAATTATTATTATCCAATTTTAATTAATTAATATTCCTAATTCTCAACAGTACACGGCGTTTCATGCGTGGGACGTCTCGCCGAAGCGAAATCCAAACAACGAACCCCACGTTACACTACTCTTGGCACTGTCGATCGTCGGGATAGGTGATATGTATGGATAATTATGAGAAATAAGGACTAAACATATCCCTAAGTTCCAACATTACACTGCGGTTCGTGCGTGGGACGTCTCGCCGAAGCGAAATCCAAACAAGGAACTCCCCCGATACACTAATCTTGGCAATGTAGGTCGTTGAGGTGCATTATGCCCTTGATACCCAAATACAAACACAAGAAATAATAACCATCCAACCGAGCTATAACTCGAAGGACACAGGATCACATGCTATCACGTTCCAGCAGCCCATATACGTAGCAAACTGGGGTCACCTGGTGGGGTTCCACAACACCCACCTCGTGATCAACTCACGCACACGATGTCCCGGAAAGCGGTTATAGCTCCTAACCGGCAAGTGAGAGCGACCCATACCCACGACCTCTCACCCCCAAAATAAATATATGTATATAAATATGTCATTTGTTGACCACCATGGACAACTATGACCTGGGGAATATCTACACCCTGCTCTTTGAGCCAGGATGCTCACCCGCTACGCACGAAACTTCCCAATGATAGCAAGGAGGGCGTATGCTTAACATGTATATACACCATCATATAAGGTATACATACATCCCACATAATAAAGATATACCATCACATAAGGTGTACCTGCAACATCAATTTCATATTTATAATGCGCTCTTTGGCGCAATTTGATTAACATCATGGTTTAGTTTATTTCTCTCTTATTATACACTAACCTCCAAATCTCACAAATCTTCCCCACTCAGTATACACTATACTATTTCTCACTTGAAGCTCACATGTCGCCTCTAATTGTGAATTGTCTCTCAATTCTATTTAAGTTAAGGATATTCTTTTATCCTAATGCACCTCAATTAGCATTAGTGATTGTGTGAGATATCTCCCAAATCAATCATCAATGAGGATATTTCTATATCCGTATACACATCAATTAACATTTATTATTTTCCATTCATAATATGGTTCAATTCATTTTATGAACCCTTGAAGTCATCCCATTTTGGGATTTGATCCTAAGATCCAATATCTCTGAATTTGTTCTCATTCTTTATATGAATATAATGATCATCCCCAAATCGAATCTCCAAATCAAAGTGGGTTTCCCCACTTAGAATATACCATAATATCGAATCGGTATTCCTCAAATTTAGTCGACATGACTCCAATTATTTCTTTTATGGGTAACTCCCTAAAAGTCTCCAAAACATACTCCAAATAACTCCTATACAGATTCCCAATTGATAACCTCGAACAAAATGGGAAGAAATTCTCCCTAGAAAAACATCTCCAAAAATCCCCTGTTTCTGAATCGATTCGGCCCCTCCGAATCGATTCGGCCACAAAAGAGAATCGATTCGGCCCATCCGAATCGATTCGATCCAATGGACCTGAGAGTTTTCTACATACCGAATCGATTCGCAAGGGGAAAATCGATTCGGCCCTAAAGACCTGGGGATTCTGCCGCAGACCGAATCGATTCGGAAGGGGCGAATCGATTCGGTAAGTGCAGCAAGCTACGAAAGGGTTGTTTTCTATATAAACCAAAATACCCAAAAATCGTTTTTATCATCTACCAACCATTTTTATCCAACCCAATCACATATACATCATTAATGATCATCCAAGAACACATTTTAATTGATTTTTAACCCTAAATTCATTTTCTACACAACAAATCTAAAGTTTTCCCAAAAGTTAGGTTTTTATCAAACTAAACCTAAAACCCAAAATTCAATCCACAAATCATGCAATAATTGATACACAACAATTATTTAGCAAGTTTAATAACTTGCCTCGGGTTCGTAGGGTCTGAATCCGCCTTGAGATCGCGTATTTACCGGAAATCTCCACTTTCTCTTCCTTTTCTCCTTCCTTTTCTTCTTCTTTCTTCTTCTCCCTTTCTTTCTTTCTATTTCTCTTTCTCTCTTTGGATAATTATCTCCCGTAGGCTTAATAAGCCTAATCTCCCAAGATACACATATTTGAATGATAATACACACTTTAAATGACTCGGTGACTTTAATTCGAGTCAAACGGTCCTAATTTATTTCGGAACCTAAATGAACCCCAAGTACAATCATTTCGACTTTCTCGACCCTTCCGAACACTATGGTACTCTTAGAATCGACATTCGACACTCTTTCTAACAACTTCAAATTTTTTACCTCAATTGCCATTTCAATTATTTCTCCAATAAAATATTATTTATTTCTCCCAAAATAAATAAATCCTAGTCTCCAAGTCCTCGGGTTGTTACATAAATTTCTTTAATTATGTTGAATACATATACACTTAATGCTCCACATAAACACTACAGGTTAAATTTCACATGTACACACCATGTAAACATGTGTACTACAATTACCCACAATTGAAACTCAACATAAACTAGCTCAAATTTACCACCCAACTACACTAGTCAAATCATCTGAGGATGTATCATAAATACCCCATAAATTCAGAAGTAAAGACACACCTTACAACCTAGTTCAAAAACTTAAAAATTCCCTCAAATGAGATACATTATGATTTTATGCTTAATTTACAGTTCTTTCAATTCCAGTATCTTTATGTGTTGTTAATATAGTTAGAATAGTCATAATATGCAACTTTTACGCGTAAAATCACTTAGGATAGACAAAGTATGGAGAAACCCAGTTAAATCTTGAGCTTTAATGGTGAATATTAATGCACTCCTCTGAATTTTGGTTTGAAGCTACATATAACTTCATTATAACCTAAAGATCTCGATTGTAATGATTAAAATTTATGAATATGTCTATAAAGCACAAATCGATCAAATGTGTATTTTGAACTCAAAAACTAAAAATCCAAAATTCTCCATCTATAATCCATCTTAATCTTTGAAATAAAAATCAAACTCCTCCTATATATAGTAGAAACCAACCCAAGTTCATAATAATCCTTGCCATAATCTAGAAAATCCACGAATGTGAGGTCAAAATGTTAACAAAACACATAGTTTTGAATCTTAAGCTATATTAAATCTCAATCCACAAAACCTATATATTTGGATTACTCATAAAAAATTAGGCTAAGTTGGTTAAGAAATCCTCTCAAATGGTATAACAATAGAGGAGAAAATCGAGGTACAAAAATCTAAAACCCTAGAAGTCAAAGGCGAGAGGTTTAAGATGAAGACTTTCAACATGAAATTTGATCACGTGCTTGAGGGCGCGTGGCCAATCAAGAATTTCTAATTTTGTCCCCAAAATGTTTATTAAAATTTTCTGGTCAAACTGGTATAAGGTAAGGCCATGTTCAGATTTCCCTGTCTTAAGTTATGATTAATTAAGTTTTAACTTAAGAATATTTT
The DNA here is from genome assembly GCA_949130495.1 of Sambucus nigra. NCBI lineage: Eukaryota > Viridiplantae > Streptophyta > Magnoliopsida > Dipsacales > Adoxaceae > Sambucus > Sambucus nigra. The sequence goes on along the minus strand of OX422215.1, from coordinate 312,691,197 downwards.
TCCAAATTTATAAAATGACCCCTCTAAAATTTTTCAACTCATGAATTTTTTCCTCAAATTTTGTCTATGAATAATTCAAAATATTTTAAGACCACAAGTCTCTTACACCAAAGTTCACTAATGACTTGAAATCTAGTATTTTAAAGTCCCGGGATACTTACAAATAAATCCCTGAAACATTAAAAGGTATAGTTTCCGTGCAAAACTTACTAACCAAATCTGAAATACTTACATACCCAAACATTTTATATAGAAAATCAAGAACGAGCTCTTTCGAATATCCTATTGTCATATAAAGTCGAGCGAATACCGAGCAAGTAGTTTTTTCCTACCTTTTAATAGTATACTTTGTGTATTTGGCATACTACTAATGATATCACCATGTGAGAGATGCTATTACTCTCTGTGTGTGCATGTTATTATACTTCCATATTATATATTTTGTTACATATCATTGGTATTTGAATTATCACCAGTATTTGAATTTAAACTAAGGATCAATTTTAGATCTTCTCACCTAATAACGGGCATCATGTTTCATATTGATTCAGTTACCTTTGCACTTTTGTGCCATTTTAGTATAAGCATCAACATTAACTAGGAAGTAGACTGACATGTTATCCCACGAAAATTTGTACTTGGACTATGGTCTCATATGATTGAGAGCCTTGATTATCGCTACCTTCATATGAGTGCCACTTTAATTGTGTGCATATCATGGTACTTTTCCCCAAATGTTTTGGGTTGATTATTGATTATTATGGTTTTATTGATGGATTAATTACTTCAATACCCCTTAATGAACTAGTAAGTATGGCATTATTAGTTAAAAAAATCCTTGACTTTAAAAATCCTTGGATTTCTTTACATGATCCTTAATAAAATGGTAATGAACCTGATATCTTAAATGGACTAGTAAGAATGGGATTATTAGTTTTAGAACATTTAATTATTTCCTAAAACTGATAAATATGGGATTATCAACTTAATTATTATGAGCATTGCTAAACACTGATTATATACACACTCCAACTCTCACGTGTGTGTGTATAATTGATATAGATTTGGTAGAACCTGCTTAACATATATGCGCTAATTCCTTTTTTCTCCATATGCGTCCGAAGAAAGAGGATAATATCTCTTCCCTACTAGAGATATAAACCAATCACCATTTTGCGTTTATGACTGTGTGGGCAAAGAAAAAGTCAGATGGGAGCAAGGAGTGACGCTTTTCAATTTTCTACATTATAATATGTACTAATAAAAATGTAACTCAAACCTACTTAATAATCAATAAAGTTATGTCATTCTAGTTTAGCTTTAATTCATTGCTTTATGTGTACTTCTTGTTCATTCTTACCAAAAAGCAAGGTGTGACACTAGTCTTCAATACCAAAACTAGTAGTATAAAAAATAATCATTAATTTAAGCTTGAGTTAATTAATAAGGCCAATGAGATATGAAAAACCATGATAACATGAACATGGTTAAAAGGATAGTGAGCCAAATATGCCATGTGGCAACAAGAAGTCTTGGAGAACTAGTCGTCCAAAGATCACAAACTCGTTAATGAAGAATAAAGATGAATAATTCCCTAACTCGACCACAAACAAGTCTATTACTTGAGAAATAATATCAAAGAAGATGATTGATAATCATAAAGATGACCAAGAGTTATGAAAAACTCATAGTTATAAATAGTGGCAACCTCAATGCATTGGGGAACGATAAACTTCACTCTTGTAACCACGATCGTATCTCTCAGCTATCAACACTATCACTCTAGTCGTCTTTCTTCTTTTACATTAATTAATCTCTTTATCTTTCCCATGGACATAGCCAGGAAGATCTGGCCAACCACATAACATTTTGTGTGTATTTTCTTATTGAATTCATATATTAGGGTAGGATCATAATATTATAATTTTTATGGGTATGATGTCCTATTTAATTTGTCACCTTCTCTAAAAAACTAGATTTGAATCCCAACCACCATGAGATATCGACCTTATGAGTGCCCACCGGTCATGATATTCACATCTTAGGATTCATATGAAGTGCGAGACATGCATAGTAAGGAGGGAATAAACTTCTTTAAGGTCTCCCCCACCTCAGAATGATACGAGGTCTAGGAGACGTACACCTTAAAGGTCTAGACCTACTCGACGATGATATACTCCCTTTGTTGAGCCACTTGTCAAGAAGGTAATGTTATAGCTAGTAAATATCTTTAAAGATCAACTAAACGAATGAGATAAAGAAATAACTCGGTTGAGGAGATAACTGATCGAGCAATCTGAACAACTTGGTTCAAGTTACCATAAGCTGGAGTATCAAAGGAGGAAAGGAATTTTAAACTATAGATGCCATAAGCTCAATAAAAATGGTAGGGTTTAGAGATCGAGGAGTCCACATGGTGTGTTTTCTAATCACCCTCACGCGAATTAAGCACCCGTTCACTGAACTACTTGTCCCAATCAAATCCCTAATTGACCGGTAGAATCTATCCATAAAAATAGTTTATCTAAGAACTGACCTTCATCTAACAAGGATGATAATGATGACCTTTGAAAATTCATCAAAAAGCAATTTGAGGGGCAATTTAACCCTAATACTACACCAAAAATAAAAAATTATCACAATAAATGAGTCAGGATTGAGGAATGTGACTAGTGGGTCATGATCCAAAACTGTGACCCCTAACTATTTATCGTAACCAAATAAGGTACAAGGTTTAAGATGGCCTCATTTAAGTGTTTTTCACGGTTAATAGCCATGATTAAATTTGTTACGGTCCAAAATTTTGACATTCCCATGACCCATTATGGAGCCAAGTTTCCCACTTGCTTTGGCACACTGGTGGTCATGGTGAACAATCGTGACCCGCCCGTGATTATATACAAGATTAAGGATTATGGTCAGGAGCCACGACCAAGAGGTTATAGGTCGAAACCATGACTCCTCGTGACCCATTATAGGGATGAACACTCATCACAGTTTCGAACTAGGACCCCTAATCCATTTTAAAATAGTCATTGTACATGGGTCACAATCTAAAATCGTGACCGTGCTTAAGTCCTTAATGAGTCACAAATTGGGTCATTGTAGGACTATGATCCCATTTTCAGTATAAATAAAAAGAGTACCCTCAATGTCTTTTCACCCATCGTTCGAAAATCATCTCTCTCTCTCACCCTCTTTCTATCTCTCTCTCTCTCTCCATCTCTTTCCAATCACTGGTAACAGTATCTCTTTATCTCCAACCTCTATTTTTTTGCATCTCCAACCTCCAACTAAGGTTCTATCTAACCCCTTATTTGTTATGTACGTGTTTATTGCATGTTTTAATGTGTTTATTATGTGTGTTTTAGTGTGTGTAATTATTGACCGTGTGTGCGTGTGTGTGTGTGTTTGATTGTGTTTATGTGATAGTGTTTATGTTTTAGTGTGTGTTTCGAACATATGTTGATCCAAATATTCATAATTTGTGTTTCATTAGATATAAATTTTTTTTTGTTTATCATTCAAGAAAGTATTATATAGTAATATAATGTGGTTATTTCAGTAACACGTCTTCTTTTATATCTTTATATTAAATTTGACTTCGTGTTTCTTAAATTAATGTTAGTAATGTTGATATATAAAATTATTAGGTTATTAATGTTGAACATGATAATTGGAAATCAATGAAGTAGATAATTTAGAAGGAGAACGAGATATACTTGTGTTGGATTACTGGTTTGATTGTTGTTATGGCTTGCATTTAATGATCATGGTTTGATAGGAACACCTCACACAGGAAAAACATAACATATAGCAACCTACCACATAGTCACGTGACTCCTAGTTAGAGAATATGATCAAAACTTACAACTTGAAAGCATGATAGTGAAGGGAGAAAATGATAAAAGAGTCCCCAAAGGGCCCCGAAAGAGGAACGAATAACATGCACAAAACCAACGTAACACATAGCAACTGATCACGTACGCACATGATAACCAGTTCGAGAATATGACCAAAACTTGAAAATAGTTAGATTTAGGCTTAAAAACTTATCATTGAAGGGTGAAAATACAAAACAACACCTAAATGGCCCTCCAAGAGGCACAAACACCACACACGAGACCAACGTAACATGTAGCAACTGACCACTTAGTCACTGGACTACCGATTCAAGAATATGACCAAATTATGGAAATACTTAGACTTAGGCTTGAAAATATGTCATTGAATGGCGAAAATGTAAAACAACCCCTAATCAGCCCCACAAGATACACGAACACCTCACACGGGATCAACGTAACACATAGCAACTGAGTGCATAGTCATGGGCTCCCTTTTTTAAAATCTGGTCAAAACATGTAAATACTTACACTTAGACTTTAAAACATGTCATTAAAGGGAGAAAACACAAAACAACCCCCAAACGGCCCCGCAAGAGGCACGAATTCCTAACACGGAACCAATGTAATACATAGCAGTTGACTGCATAGTTACGGGACTACCAGTTTGAGATTATGAGGAAAACATGCAAATAGATAGACTTAGGCTTGAAAACATGACGTTGAAGCGAGAAAATATAAAACAACCCCTAAATGGCCCTGTAAGAGGCACTGGCACCTCGCATGGGACCAACGTAACATATAGACAGTGAGTTCATGGTCATGGAACTCCCAGTTCAAGAATATGATCAATACATGCAAATAGTTAGATTTAGGCTTAAAAAAATGTTGTTTAAGGGAGAAAATACAAAATAACCCCCAAATGGAACCATGAGAAGCACGAAAACCTCGCACGGGACCAATATAATACTTAGCAACTAACTGCATAGTTAGGGTACTCTTGGTTTGAGAATATGATCAAAACTTGTAAATAGTTAGACTTAGGATTGATAACATGTAGTTGAAGGGAAAACATGCTAAAACGGTCCCAAATATCCCTTGTAAGAGGCACGGACGCCTTGCACGGGACCATCTAACATATAGCAACTGTCCGCGTAGTAACAGGATTCTTGGTTCAAGATTATAACTAAAACTTCCAAATAGTTAAACTTGGGCATGAAAGTAAGACGTTGAAGGGAGAAAATGTAAAATAACCCCCAAATGGCCTAGTTAGAGGCACAGACACCTTGCATGGAACCAACGTCGTAGATTGGAACTGCTCGTGTAGTCATCTGACTCTTGATTCAAGAATATGACAAAACAAGCAACTAGTTAGACTTAATCATAAAAACATGTCATTAAAAGGAGAAAAAGCAAAATAACCACCAAACGAGTTCGTAAGAGACACGAACACCTCGCACGAGACCAACGTAATATGTAGCAATTGACCGCATAGTTATGAGACTCCCAGTTCAAAGCCATAATTAAAAGTTGCAAAAATTTAGACTTAGAGTTAAAAAAATGTTGTTGAAGGGTGAAAAAACAAAAAAAAATCCCAAAATGACCTCGCAAGAGGCACGACACCTTGCACGGGACCAATATAACACATAAAAACCAATCCCGTAGTCACGAGACTCTCGATTCGAGAATATGATCGAAACTTGAAAATAGTGAGAGCTAGCCTTGAAAACATGCCATTAAAAGGCAAAAATCCAAAACAACCCCCAAATGCCCTCGTAAGAGGCATTAAAATCTCGAACGCGACCATCTAATATGTAGTAACGGACTCCATAGTCACGAGACTCTCAATTTCATCATATGAACCAAACTTTAAAATAGTTAGACTTAGGCTTCAAAGCATGACGTTGAAGGGGGAAAACGTAAAATAAACTCCAAATGGACCAATAAGAAGCACGAACACCTTGCAAGAGACAAACGTAATATGTAGCGACTGACCGTGTAGTCACAGGACTCCCGGTACGACAATATGACCAAAAGTTTCACATAGTTAGATTTGAGCTTAATAACTTGCCATTGAAGGGCAAAAATATAAAATACCCCCCAAACGACCATGCAAGAGGCATGAACACCTCGCACTGGACCAATATGACATGTAGCAACTGATCGCGTAGTAACAGGGCTCTTGGTTTAGGAATATAACCAACACATGCAAATAGTTATACTTAGGCTTGAAAACATGCCGCTGAAGGGAAAAAATAAAAAAAGGTCCCCCAAGGCCCCCCAACAGGCTTAAACACATCGCACGAGAGAAACATAACATGTAGTAACTGACTGCGTAATAATTGGACTCCTAATTCAAGAATATGACCAAAACTTACAAATTACTAGACTTTGGCTTGAACACATTCCGTTGAAGGTAGAAAATTGAAAATGGCACCTAAATAGGTAGTAAGAAGCACGAGCACCATGCATGGGACTAACATAACATGATGCAATTGACAATGAAGTTATGGAACACAAAGTTTGAGAATATGACCAAAACATGAAAATAGTTAGACATTGGCCTAAAAATATGCCGTTGAAGGGAAAAAATTAAAAACATCCAATCTAACACCTCACACGGCACCATATTAACTCGTACAAACTGACAACGTAGCACTTGACTCTCGGTTTGAATATATGAGCAAAACTTACAAATAGTTAAATTTAGGCTAGAAAACATGCCGTTGAAGGTAAAAAATTTAAAACAACCCCTAAATGGCCCCACAAGAGGTACAAACATCACATACGGGACCAATGTTATACGTAGAAATGTAGTCACAGGACTCCAGGATCGAGCATGTGACCAAAACTTGCAAATTGTTAGAATTGGTCTTGTAAACATGCCATTGAAGCAAACAAATACAATATAACCCCCAAACAGCCTACAAGAGGCATGAAAACCTCATACGGTACAAATATAATATGTAGAAATCGATCACGTAGTCACAGGACTCCTAATTTAACAATATGAACCAAACTCACAAATAGTTTAACTTATTCTTCAAAACAAGTCGTTAAAGGGAAAAAATGAAAAACAACCCCTAAATGGCCCGACAAGAGGTACGAACATCTCGCACGGATCCAAATAATTTGTATTAACTGAAAAATAGTTAGACTTATGCTTAAAAACACGACGTTGAAGGGAAAAAGCATAAAATAACCCCAAATCCCTAATAAGAGGCACTAACACCTTGCACAGAACTAACGTAATATGAAGCAACCGACCGCATAGTAACAGGAATCATAGTTTTAGAATAAGACAAAAACATGAAAATAGGTAGACTTCAGCTTAAAAATATGTCATTTAAGGGCAAAAATACAAAGTACCCCCAAACGGCCCCGCAAGAGGCCTAAACAACTTACACGTGATCAATGTAACCCGTAGCAACTGATCGTGTAGTTATATGACTCCTGATTCGAGAATATGAATAGAACATGTAAATAGTTTAACATAGACTTGAAAAGATGTCATTGAAGGGAAAAAAAGGTCCCTCAACAAGCATGAACCCCTCGCACGGGACCAACGTAATAAGTAGCAACTGAGCGCGTAGTCATAAGACTCCCATCTTGCGAATATGAACAAAACTTTCAAATAGTTAGACCTAAGTTGAAAAACATGAAGTTTGAGGCGAAAAATGCAAAATAACCCCGCTAGAGGCCCAAAGACCTAGCATGGGACCAGCGTAGCATGTAGTAACAGACTGCATAGTGATAAGACTCTCGGTTCAAGAATACAACCAAAACTTGTTAATGGTTAAACTTAGGATTGAACTAATTCCATTTAAATGAGAAAATGAAAAATATCCCTTAAACGGGTAGCAAGTGGAACCAGCACCACACACGGTACTAACGTAACATGAAGCAAGTGACCGAGTAGTCATAGGACTCCAGGTTTAATAATATGACAAAAACTTGAAAATAGTTAGGCTTAGGCTTAATATGATACCCTTGTAGGGAAAAATGGAAAATAACCCCGTAAGAGGTGTGAACACCTCGCACAGGACCAATGCAACATGTAGAAACTGATTGTTTAGTCATTGGACTCCCAGTTCAAGAATGTGAGAAAAATTTGCAAATAATTATCCATAGACTTGTAAACATGTTGAAAGGAAAAAAAAAATTAAACTAGCCCCCCAATGGCCCCTAAAGAAGCATGAACACCTCGCCTGAGACCAACGTAACACGTTGCAATTGAATGCATACACATAGGACTCTAGATTTGAGATTATGAATAGTTAGACCTAGGCTTAAAAACATGTCGTTGAAGGGGAAAATACAAAAGAACCCCCCAAATAGCCTCGCACGAGGCACGGACACACTGCACGGGACCAACATAACACGCAGCCATGTGAATCCCATTTTTATAATATGATGAGAACATGTAAATAGTTACACTTAGTCTTGAAAACATGTCACTAAAGGGAAAAAATAGCCCCAAATGGCCCCGTAAGAGGTACGAACACCTCGCCGAGACCAATGTAACATGTAGCAGCTGACCGCAAAGTTACAGGACTACTAGCTTGAGATTATGACCAAAACTTGAAAATAGATAGATTTAGGAAATAAAACATGACATTGAAGGGAGAAAATGTAAAATAACCCCCAAACGGCCCCCTAAGAGGCACTAACACCTCGTACGGGACCAACATAACACATAAAAAGTGAGCGCATAATCATGGAACTCCCTATTCAAGAATATGATCAAAACGTACAAATAGATAGACTAGGGCTTAAAAACTTGTTGTTGAGGGAAAAAATACAAAACAACCCCAAAATGGCCCCACAAGAGGCATGAACACCTCACACAGTACAAATATAACCCATAGCAACTGACCACATAGTCATGGGACTCCTGTTTCAAAAATATGATCAAAACTTGCAACTAGTTAGAGTTAGTATTTAAAACATACCGCTAAAGGGAAAAATTGAATAAATGGCCCCAAATGTCCCTATAAAAGGCATGAACACCTCTTATGGGACCATCTAACATGCAGTAACTAATCATGCAGTCATGAGACTCCCGATTCAAGAATATAACCAAAAAATGCAAATAGACTAACTGAGGCTTAAAAGAAGACGTTATAGGGAGAAAATGTAAAATAACCCCCAAACAACCGAGTAAAAGGCATGATCACCTTACACGTGACCAACATAATATGTAGCAATTGACTGCGTAGTCACGGAACTCCTGATTCGAGAATATGATGAAACTTGCAAATAGTCAAACTTAAGCTTACAAACATGCCGTTGAAGGGAGAAAATACAAATCAACCCCCAAACGTCCCTGTAAGAGGCATGAACACCTTGCATATAACCAATATAACACGTAGCAAGTGACTTCATAGTCATGGGAGTCCTAGTTCAAAAATATGATTAAAACTTGGAAATAGTTAGACTTAGGCTGAAAAATATGTCGTTGAAGGGGGAAACAAAACAGCCACCAAATGGCCCCACAAGAGGCATGAATAACTCATATGGGACCAATATTACACGTAACAACATATCGCATAGTAATGAGACTCTCGATTCGATAATATGACCAAAACTTACAAATAGTGAGACTTAGGCTTGAAAATATGCCGTTAAAAGTCAAAAATGCAAAAAAAACCCCAAACGCCCTCGTAAGAGGTACGAATACCTCACACGTGACGATCTAACACGTATTAACTAACTGCATAGTAACGGAGCTCCTGATTTGAGAATATGACTAAAACTTGAAAAAAATTAGACTTAGTCTTGAAAGCATGATATTGAAGGGAGAAAACATAAAATAAATCACAAATGTCCTAGTAAGAGGAACAAACACCTTGCATGGGACCAACGTATCATGTAGAAACTGACTATGTAGTCACAAGACTCTCGATTCGATAATATGACTAAAATATTCAAGTAGTTAGAGTTAAGCTAAAAAACATACCATTAGAGGAAAAATATTTAAAATAGCCCCCAGAAAGCCCCATAAGAGGCACGAACTCCTTGCACGGAACAATGTGACACGTAGCAACTGATCACGTAATCATGAGACTCCTAGTTGAAGAATATAACCAAAACATTCAAATAGTTAGACTTAGTCTTGAAAACATGCCATTGAAGAGAAAAATGAAAAAAAGGTCCTTGTAAGAGGCCCGAACACATCGCATGGGACCAATGTAACACATTGAGACTGACCGGATAATCATTGGACTCCCAGTTCAAGAATATGACCAAAACATGCAAATAGTTAAACTTTGGCTGTAACACATTCCGTTGAAGGTGGAAAATTGAAAATAACTTCGAAATGGCCAACAAGTGGCACGAACACCATGCATTGGACTAACGTAATATGAAGTAACTGACCTTATAGTTATAGGGCTGCAGGTTTGAGAATATCACCAAAATTTATAAATAGTTAGACTTAGTCTTAAAAACATGTCGTTAAACGGAAAAATTGAACACATCCAATAAACGGGCTCGTAAGCGGCACGAACACCTCACACATGACTAACATAACTCGTAGCAACTAAACACATTATCACTGGACTCCCAGTTTAAATATATGATCATAATATAGAAATAGTTAGATCTAGGCCAGAAAACATGCCAATGAATGGAAAAAATTTGAAACAATCCCCAAACGGCCATGCAAGAGATACAGACACTTCCTACAAGACCAATATAACACGTAGAAACTGATCGCATAGTCACAAAACTCCAGGTTTGAGAATACGATGAAAACTTGTAAATAGTTAGACTTAGGTTTGAAAAAAATTTGTTGAAGGGGAAAAATACTAAATAGCCATCAAATGGCCCTGCAAGAGGCAAGATCACCTCGTACGAGAGTAAGATAACACATAGAAAGTGATTGTGTAGTCGCCGAACTCCTAATTGGAGAATATTAACAAAACTTGTAAATAGTTAGAGTTAGGTTTGAAAACATGTCGTTAAAGAGAAAAAATATATAACTTCCCCTAAATGACCCCACAAGAGGTACAAACATCTCTCATGGGACCAACTAACGTGTAGCAACTGACCACGTAATCATGGGACTCCCAGTTTGAGAATATGACCAAAACTAGAACATAGTTAGACTTTGGCTTGAAAACATGACGTTGATACGAAAAAAACACGAAATAACGCCCAAACGGCCTAGTAAGAGGCACTAACACCTTGCACGAGACCAATGCAACATGTTGCAACTGACTATGTAGTAGCGGGACTCTCGGTTTGAGAATAAGACAAAAACATGTAAATAGTTAGACTTAATCTTAAAAACACGTCATCGTAGGGTGAAAATGCAAAATAGATGCTAAACGACCATGTAAAAGGCATGAACACCTTGTACATGACCAATGTAACACATATCAACTGATCGCATAACAACAGGAGTCCCGATTCGACAATATGACAAAACATGTAAATAGTTTTACTTAGACTTGAAAACATGTCGTTGAAGGCAAAAAAGAAAAAAAAGAAACCAAATGACCCCGTAAGAGGAACGAACACCTCGCATGGGACCAACGTAGCACATAACAACTGACCGCGTAGTAATAGGACTCCCAGCTTGATAATATGACCAAAACTTTCAAATAGTTATACTTAGGTTTGAAAATATGCAATTGGAGGAAGAAAATGCAAAATAACCACCAAGAGGCACAAACACCTCGCATGGGACCAACTTAACATAAAACTGACTGCGTAGTCACATGACTCTCGATTTGATAATATGATAAACTTGTAAATAGTTAGACTTAGCCATGGACACATTCCGTTGAAAGGAGAAAATGAAAAACGACTCCTAAATGGCTATCCAGAGGCATGAGCACCACGCGCAGGATTAACGTAACACAAAGTAAGTGACCATGTAGTCGTAGGACTCCAGGTTCAATAATATGATTAAAACTTGCCAATAGTTAGACTTGGTCTTGAAAACATGTCGTTAAAGGGAAAAATAGAAAATCTCCGCTAAAGGACCCCGTAAGTGGCACGAACACCTCGTACTGGACCAACGAAATATGTAGCAACTGATCGCGTAGTGACAGGATTCTCGGATGAAGAATATTATAAAAAAATGCGGATAGTTACACTAAGGCATGAAAACATGACTTTTAACGGCTAAAACACAAAACAAATGCCAAACAGCTCTGCAAGGGGAACAAACAACTCGCATTGGACAAAACATGACACATCGTAACTGACCGCGCGGTAACAACACTTCCAGTTCAAGAATATGACCAAAATTTACAAATTGTTATACTTTGACTTAAAAACATGTTGTTGAAGGTTAAAAATTCAAAACAATCCCCAAATGGCCTTGGAAGAGGCACGAACGCCTTGCACTAGGCCAACGTAACACATAACGACTAATTGTGTAGTAACTAGACTCTCAGTTCAAGAATATGAGAAAACTTGCAAATAGTTAGAATTAGGCTTGAAACATGCAGTTAAAGGGATAAAATGCAAAACCACCCTCAAACAGTCCTGCAAGAGGCACGAATACCTCGTATGTACCAACATAACACGTAAAACCTGACCGCATAGTCATAGTAATCCCAATTGTAGAATACGATCAAAGTAAGAAAATAGTTAGACTTAGGAGTGAAAACATGTCGTGAAAGGGTAAAAATAAAAAGGGCCCCAAATGTCCCCGCAAGAAGCATAGACACCTCACATGGGACCAACGTAACACATAGCAACTAACTGCTTAGTCATGAAACTCTTAGTTCAAGAATATGACCAAAACATGAGAGTAGTTAGAGCTAGGCTAAAAAACAGGATGTTGAAGTGTGAAAAAAAAAATAGCCCCGCAAGAGGCACAAACCCTTCGCCCATGGCCAATAAAACATGTAGCAATTGATCGCGTAATAACAGGACTCCTGGTTAAAGAATATGACCCATCTTGCAAATAGTTAGGCTTAAGTTTGAAAACATACCGTTGAAGGACAAAAATGCAAACTAACCCCGAAATGGACTCACAAGAGGCACAAACACCTCACATGGGACCAACATAACACGTAGCAACTGACCACATAGTCATTTGACTCGTGATTAAGTATACGACCAAAACATGGAAATAAATAGACTTGGGATTGAAAAAATACCGCTCAAGGTCAAAAATGGGAAATATCCCCAAAATAGCCCTACAAGAGGCACAAACACCTCTCACGGGACCAATATAGCATGTAGCAATTGACCACATGTTTATGATATTATGACCAAAACATGAAAATAGATATACTTAGGCTTAAAAACATGACATTGGAGGAACAAAATGTAAAATAACCCCCAAATGGCCCTGCAAGAGAGATGGATACCTCGCATGGGACCAATTTAACACATAGCGACTGACCACATAGTCACGGGACTCTCGATTCGAGAATATGACTACAACATTTAAATAGTTAGACTTATGCTTGAAAACATGCCGTTGAAGGGAAAAAATGAAAAATAGGCCCCAAACGCCCCTATAAGATGCATGAAACAACTAACACGTAACAACTGACTGTGTAGACACGAGAATCTCGATTATGACAATATGACAAAAACATGAAATTAATTAGACTTAGACTTAAAAACAAGACATTAAAGGAAGGAAATGCAATATAACCCTCAAAGGCCTAGTAAAGTCATGATCACCTTGCATGGGTCTAAGGTAAGATGTAGCAACTGACCATGTTGTCAGGGGAAACCTGATTCGAGAATATGACCACAACTTGCTTTTTTGAAAGAGAAGTAAACATGTGTTTGATAAATAGAAAATAACCACTCATGGTACTTTTCTAATCAAAGACCTATCCTACCCAATCGAAATTCGATTATGAGTAAAGTGAGTTGTTAGTATGAATAGGGTACTAGAACCCTAACTTTTATTGCACACTCACATACCGAATCAACCTCTTAACCGATTTTAAGTGAGACTCTTTTAGTTTTCCTTAACATCTTGTGGGGACATCCATACTATAAGAAATGTCGATTCGACTCATAATCAAATACAATGAACATCTATTCATGATCCTATAGACCTTATCTTCAACATCCTTTCCACTCTCATCCTTCGTAAGTGATTAATCAATCCCCATTAGTGTATTTTCATGTTTCACCAATTCCGTCTTTAAAATTTTCCCTAATTCATTGGCATATTTGGCTTCAGAAATGAAAATTCCACTTTACATTTGTCTAACTTTAAAAATAAAGGAAGGAAGTCATGTCTCCTACCAAACTCTTCTCAAATTCACTCTTCCTCTACTCCAAAAGTATAATTGCATAGTTTCCAATATTAGAGCCAAAAATAATATTATCCACATAAATTTGAGCAACAGAGAGTGATTCTTATAAATTTTCATGAAAAGTTTCCTATCAACATCACCTCTCTCGAAACATGTTTTTAGAATATATGAAGTTAATCTCTCATACCAAGTTCTTGGACCTTATTTGAGACAATAAAATTCCTTATTGAGCTTAAACACTTGATTTTGATATTTCGAGTCTTAAAACCTTTTGGGTTTATCCACACAAACTTCCTCATTCAACATTCCATTTAAAAATGTACTCTTTACATTAACTTGTAAAATTTTAAATTTCATGAAGCATGTAATGGCAAGTAAAAGATACACACTTTCCAATCTTGCAACCGAAGCAAAGGCCACATCAAAATCAATTCTCTCAGTTTGCGAATAACCTTAAGCAAAAGATGCGGCTTATTTGTCATGATTACTCCATGTTCATCAACTTTATTGTTATAAACCATTTTTTACCAATCAAATTTTGATTTTGATTTATTAGGACCAATTCTCGCACTTTAAGGCTTTCAAATTGATTAGGTTCTTCTTGCATTGCACCTATCCAATTTTCATCTTACAAAGCCTATTTGATGTTCTTAGGTTCAATTTTTAATGTGAAACAATGAAAGTTAATTTCATTCAAAAGTTGAACTCTTGTCTTAACACCACTCCAAAAAATTTCAATTATTCTAAATGGAGTGCGTTCTTGCTGAACCCATATAGGAACTCCTCCATCCCTCCCACCTTACTCACCATGAGACTCATTTTAGGAATATGTTCACTCAATATCTCTCCTAAGGAACTAGACTATCCTATATCCAAACTCCTATCCTCCACTACCTTAAACTCTAAACACTCTCCTTCAACCACATTATCCAAGGTAACCACATGAGTAATATCATCATTTATCACCACGTTAAAAGTTTCCATCACCTTATTGCTTTCCAAATTGTAGACACAATATGCCTCAATATATTGGAAATTTCCAAGGAATATCCTATCGTCACTCCGCAAGTAAAACTTAGTCAAATTATCCTTATCACAAAGGATTTAACACTTGCTACTGAGTACCTTTAAGTACTTTATTATTTTATTTTTTCCTTTTAAAATTTCATAAGGAGTTTTTTTAGAGATGGGTCTAAGAAATACCCTATTTGAAGTGTGAAAAATCATTTGCATTGCCTCGACACAAAAATATCTTGGCAAGATTTTTTCTTTGAGCATAGAACATGCCATTTATTTCAAAGTTATATTCTTTGTTTAAACAAGTCCATTATGTTATGGATTTCGAATGACAAAAAATTCAAGCTCTATCCTAATCTCCTCACAAAAATTATCAGCTTTAGAATCTATGAACTTGGATCCATGATCACACTACTTAATCTCACTATGGGTATTGATTGTTCATTTTGGAACTTCCTACACACCAACACAATAATCTCAAACGAATCTATCTTGTTTATCACAAAACTAACAAAACTGAATTGTTATAAATTATTCACCATTACAAAGCAATATCTCTTGCCATCTATGCTTTTGATTTTTGAAGGACCCATCAAATTAACATGTACTAACTCTAGTATCCTAGAGTTAGTAATCTCACTAAACTTTTTGTTGGAATTTTTTTGTTTGTACCCACTGTTTATATCTTCCACCAATTTTACTTTTTGGTTCTCCAAACTTAGGAAAGACTCCTAAATCGTTCCTTTTTCAATAAAATCTCCAAATACCAAACGTTAATGTGTTGTAGTATTTGATTCAAAAAATAAATTGACTGTGTCTTTGCATTTTACCACACAACACCTGAATGACTCATCAACATATAAAGATTCTCACTTGATTTCACTATTATAAATTCACTATTCTTCTCTTTTCTAACTTAGCAATCACCCTAGGTGAAACTAAAAAGGTTACTATCGTCGCAAAGTTGACTTATGGTAATGAGATTAGTTGCATGTCCTCTAACGTAAAAAACATTTTAAAGAGTCTTGCCTTTAGAAAATCTAACAATTTATGTTCCGCTCACATAAGACTTCTCACTGTTACCAAATGTAAGCAAACATCAATCATAATCCTTAAGAGTAAAGAAAGACTTCACGCTCTTCATGTGCCTAGACCAACCTCTATCAAATACCAACTTGACAGATTTGAAGCTTTGTAAGTGGTAATTAATATATAATAAATCTTACTTTCTTTCCTAACATATTTTTGTCTTACTTAAGTGACTCAACACAATGCACTCACTTATGTTTAAAGTTTCTTCAATTCCTTTTCAAGTTTTGTATTCACTCCTTGAAAGTCATTTCTTCTTGAAAAATTTAAATGTGAATGTTGTTCACCCCTTTGAAGTTTATAGGATAAATTCCTCAAATGTCCTCTCATGAAACAATAGGATCACTTATAGGTTTTAAATGATTTAGAAGAAAATTTGACATTTCTCTGAAAAAAAAAACGCTATTATCTTTATGTTTTGAAAGACTCTTTCAAGTTTAAAATAATTTACGTGATGCCTAAAGTGAGGATTTTCTTTGTTCAAAACTTTTCTTTCATTTTCATGCCTTTTAAGGTTTTTCACAAACTTAGATTGATTGAAATTTGAATTCATCAAAACTTTAGTAACCTTTAAATTTGCACTCATGTGAGAAATGACACTCTTCTAAAGTTTGTTTCCTTTGAAAATAACATTTCCTTTTTCAACTTTAGTATAATCTTCTTGTTTATCTTCTTTCTTCTTATGTACAAATGGAGTAAACTTGTTAGAAGGAGAATCAAAATAGTAAAATACCTTCATTCCATTCAAAATCGTGGATTTTTCAAAAATCATGTTGTTCATCTTTTTTTTATCTTTCCTTTAACGCATGTCTCACTCTTAAGGCATTAAATAATCACCTTTAAGGGACACAACCTCTTTTTGATATTCTCTTTTCTTAATGTCAAATATTTTGCACTTGTTTTCATGTTTATATTTCATTTCAAGGAGCTCACTATTTTGACTGTCCAAACTTGAATTTGAATCATTAACCTTCTTTAACTCATATTTGAATTTTAAAATCATTTCGTCCTTTTGTTTCTGTAAGACGATTTCTTCTCCAAACACTTTGATTTTATTTCACATTTTTATTTTTCAACTTGAGTGACTAATGAAACAGTTTAATGTAAAAATAATTGATTTCACTCATTTCCTCATCATCGCTCCCATCATTTTCATTTTAAGTAATTTCAAAACTAAACACAATCGATGCATAGGAAGTTATTAATAGAATATGATGAATGTGATGAAGAATGCTTGTTATCTAAACTCACACCTAAAGCATAGAAATTTGATATATTCATGGACAAACACAATAAAATAAATACACATACAAAAGAAATATTTTTCATAGGATGTTAAATCCAACAACCTTACTCCGATACCAATTGAAAATGCAAGCGCGTAATGATCTAAAATAACATAGTAATGGGTGGGGGGTGAATAGGTTATTATAGTAAATTTATCCAATTTTAATTTTTTATTTCAATCAAAACCTATATCGAAACCATTTTTAAAATTTCAATGTGATGTAAACGAATCATAAGCATACATCCACAAACAAGCAATGAAAAATGATACAAGATCACACAAAGAATGCATAACAACGAGTATACTTGAAAAAATCCCAAACCATGGGTAAAAAATCTCACTGTGATGTACAATCTTTTTAAATTTGAAAATTTCATTTTACACATCACAAGAACGAAAACCGATTAAGTTTTCTCACAAGAATTTACATATGAATATTGCAACTCTCCCTCATTTTAATGGTAAATTGTATTGAACTACATTTGTTGAATACAAAACTCCATTCTCCGCCCTAAATACACACCATGCTCCAACTTTCAATAGCTAGAAAACTTTGCTTTTGATCTCGGAGAAAAAATCAAGTGGCTAATGGGGAATTCAGATGTAAACTAGGATATGTATTGATAAAATCATCTCAAATCATATCTTAAATGTACATCTAAAAATGTCACACTCTCTCAAAAGGATATTTTCAAATTTGAAATTAGATAGAGAAGTAAATCTCTCAAACATGAAAAAATCTTTAGAAGATATATTTTGGACTAAGGGAAAAGATATGTAAAAAATTAGACGGAAACTAGTGTATTTATTGAAAATTTTGAAAATCCATCACTGCCGTGCACATGGTTGAATTATTCCCCTACTCACAATTTTGGATAGAAAGCTCCAGATAAAAAATTACCTATGGCCATGTGCACAGTTTGTCCTAAAACCATACTTACCATTCGAACGAGTCAAAATCCATCTGTATGAACGAATCCAATCAAAATATTTAATGAAATATACTTGATCCCTATACCCAAGAAAATCCAACACTCAAAGTCATATCTTTTAAAAATAATTTTTATTAAAGAACTCTTAATTCTAGAAAATATGAGTGTGTGAATTTGCTAAATGTTTAATTTAATTCATAAAATAATATTCCGAAACTCAATAACGGATGGCTTCAAGCTTAAGTTTCCTTCATATCTTCAAATATAAATCATCATAGGTAAAGGATATATACATTGTCACTAATATATTGAATCAATCTTTTGCCCTCGACATTGTTCATGACTCAAATGTTTTGACATGAGAGATAATCAAATAACATATGATACAAAAATGTTATATTTTCACCAACAACTAAGTTACATGAGGTATATATAGGATTCTAGAATTTATCCATCAAATTATAAGTATTCATTAAATCTAATGTGAAAATCTCCATGACAACCTTTAAACTTCTATACATGGACCTCCCAATAGATGGACCAACATTATACATTACCCTACTAAATACATATATTAATAAATTTCTTATGTCTCGACATTAATCAAGATAATAAAATAATAAAATCATGTTTAATGTCCAATACCCCCTTAAACTAAATCGTTACTCCATCTAAATTCCACAATTTGTAAAAAAGTTATACTTTAACGGGATTGGTGAAAATTATGAATATAAATTTAATTCCAACTCATTCAAATGCAAAATGTTGAATGAGAAATCTATTTTTAAGTCGTTCGCATGTGTGCATCAAATATACAAAATGAATTGAATTCCTCACTTGTACACATTGTTTGCCTTATTTTGTCTTACAGTTCTCCTGTGTTCATTATTTTGGTAAAAGATAACTCTACATTCTCCCAAGTTGTGACATGTTAGTTGACGAAAAGATTTTTGGTGTGCGGCGTTGTTGTAAAAGCTCTTCAATCAAAACCTCAATTACCAACAAATATATAACAAACTCAAGTGTAGATTGCTAAGTAAGGATGTCAATACTAATCTAAGGTGTGAACATGCTAAAATGAGAAGATAATGAATATAATTCACTTGATTATTTATTTTTTAGACTTTTTGATTTTTCTATTTTTTTATGTTTTTCAAATATTAAAAGAATATATATGAAGGTGAAAATTAAGTAACTACACTAAGTCAAACATATAAAACAATACTAAAAAGAGTGCGCTAAGACAAGACTAAGTAACTAAAATGAGATATATCTAATTTGAGATAAGGTTGAGTGAGAAAAATTCAAGGAATGAAAATTCACCTCCAATTCATTAATTTAATGTATTAGATTATTTAAGTTTACTAAGTTCCCAAATATTAATTTATTTCATCAATTGATTCTCACCATTTGACAAAATAAACTAACATAGATTTGGTCAATTCATTTTCCATTACTACTACTGAAGTGAAGAGATGATTTAGAGAAATTACATAAATCAGTCGTTAGAGCAAATTCATATAATTAACTTTAAATCCCAAAAATCAATATATGAGCATACCAATATATAATATACTCTAATTAGTGGATCATCCTATCTCTAGGTTGAATCAAAAAATTCAAAGTATATTATAATTGAATCCTTATTCAAGGATGGTTTACCATATCTCGATGCATCAACACATGTAGGAATGACAAATGATTAACTAAATGGAACAAAGTAAATAAGGATAATTAATTCATTTAATTGAATTCACGGGGCTTCATTTCACTCCATGAATGGAGCAATTAGCATAGCATGATCATCATTCAAGAATAATTGTAAACAAGTAATATCATAGAATGATTAGTAAGAGAAGAATAAATCAAACCCAATTTTGCCTTCAAAATGAAATGGTATCTTCAATTACAATCTCTCAATTTACAATCACTCAATATTTTTTTTAGTAAAGAAAAGAAACTAAAACTAAAATGTTCTCTCTCTAACTATCTTCTTCTTCTTCTTCTTCTTCTTCTTCTTCTTCTTCTTCTTCTTCTTCTTCTTCTTCTTCTTCTTCTTCTTTATCTTCTTTTTCTTCTTCTCCAAGTCTCTAATTCTCTAATCTCTAATTTCCCAATCTCCCCAAAAATGGCCTTGAGGTCTTCATTTTAGAGTGGCCCATGGACCTAAAGGGATATATTAGGTAAAATTCTAGGGGTGAGCATGTAAATGGAGGTATGTCATGGATTGTGTTAGGTAATGAGAGTGAGAGGGATAAAAGATAGTTAGGGGTATATTGGGTATAAGGGGTAAAGAGGTATTAAAACACATGGGGTTTTATTTTTGGTTTTATTTTAGCTTTTGTTCTATTTTTCGAGTTTGGCTTATAGCAAGTGGAAACAAATCATGTATGGAAAAGTGGGTTTTGGAGGGACGAGATGGGTGGTGTTCCAGGTTTGAAGAGAGAAGGTGGGCTCAGGTCGAACGCCAGGTATAGCAGGGGTTGAGTCAGGTTTTCGAGTTCATAGGTGGGTGGGGTAGTGGGGTTGGCAGCACTGATTTTGAGTTATCTTTGGTTGTGTCAGGTTTCCAGAGCTGGGGTGTAGCAGGAGTAGGTCGGGGTTAAGGCTGGTGGGTCCGGACAGTCGCGGGTCTGTGACGATCAGGTGAGATTGGTCTGGGTTTGCTGTTAGCGGGTTGGGGGATAGGTTTAAGGGTGAGTGGGCTTTCGTCCATGGGCTGGCAGAGGAAATCTCCGACAGGTTAGAGTTTGGTGAGTAGGTCACCGGGGTAGTTAGGAGCGGGTTGCCGACGGGTTAAGGTTGAGACATGAGGGATTCCGATAGGTCTGGGATATTTCGTGGTGGATTTCGGGTTGAGGTAGAGGGTTTTATAGTTTTGTGTATGGGAGCTATGGGGTTTGAATTAATGGTGGAGAGAGAGAATATGGGATTGGAAAGATGGGTTACAATGGGGATGGGTGTGAGGAGAGAGAAAAATGAGGTTGGGTGAGGGGAAGAAGATGGGGTGGTTTGTGTTGTGTGTGGTAAGGTGTAGGAAGTTAGGGTGTCGGTGAGGATGAGGATATGGGGTAAGATAGAGTGTGGTGAGGTGTAGGGTTTATGATTTGGTTTAGGGGTTGGTTGTGTGTGTGTAAAGTGTTTGGGAGTGGGGTGTGAGTGGTTTAAGATAGTGTGTAGGTTTGTTAGGTGTTAGTGTGTGTGTTTAATTTGGACACCTGAAAATAATACTGACTAAAAAAATAAAATTAATAAAACAAAATCTAAAAAATAAAATCCTATTCTAAAAAATAAAAATAAAACAAGGACTCAAATTAAAAAATCAACTAAAAATAAAAACAATTTACACGACACGACACACTATACAAACTCTAAAAAATCTAAACACGGCTAAAATAAAAATAAACAAATAAAAAAAATGAATTAATAATAAACTAACTAAAAACTAAGAAAATAAAGGACAACATAAAAACTAATACACGACGCGCTAAAAATTAAAAGTTAAAAATCTTAAAAATATATACATGACTTAATAAAATAAAATTATAAAATAAACACTAAAAATAAAATGTCATGGGACAAACTAAACACACATGATTCGGGACATGTTTAGGTAGGTTTAGGGTAGGATAGGGTACTGGACAAGGGTAATTATCTCCATAATCCTCATAATTGTCTTGAAATACGCATTTGAACACCGCAACGTGCATTCGACCTACAAAATAGACAATAAAGCGCATAAGACCCAAATTTCCGAGAATTAGCAATTAAAATACGTCTATTCGGGGTATAAAATGTACACTTTTGGGTGCTTATCACATCACCCATAAACAGAGCATTGCTAGTCCTCGAGCAATAAGATAGGGAGAAAGATAAGATAAGTGACCAAAAGTGTACAACTTACGCGGGCACTTGCGATTGCACTTAGCATGTGCAACAAGCCTTTAAACCTATAGGTTTCCCTACAGGACGAGTTGAGTCTCGTGAGGGTTTGCAGGGAATATACCCAAAAATTGTTATTTGCAAAAGGTCGTCTATCTCTTATTAGACATAGAATGATCGTACAATCCATCATGAGATAAATTTTTTGAGTCTTACAAGATAGAGTGTGTAAAAAGTTTAGCTAATTAAATACACAAGACACATCCTTCCTAGATCTCAACGTGTGTAGTGTGAATCAGTAAAAATGGGTCGACTATCAGAAGAGTAATTCTTAGATTTCCTTTTCGGAATCAACGCTTCAACTTCAAATACCACTGGATAGATCTCTCTTAAACGAACTCTCGAGATTAGGGTTAGTGTATCGCTCTTGCGTGTGAGGAGATGAGTAAATGTAAGCAAGTTCAAACGTCTCACACACACATAAGAAGGAACATACATTAAGAAAGAAAATGATCTCATAAAATATTGCTAATCACTATAGTGAGAACGTCGAGTTTTTCACCACGTTGACTTTCATTTGTCCTAACACCTAGGGGAAAATGGATGATAATGGGTGTGGGAAAATGAGATGGGAAGGATGATATGAGTTGAATTATGATGGCGGTGGATGGATGATGGGTGAGTGATGGATGTGTGCCCGATCAAGTCATGCCAATTGGAGTCTTGTAAGCAGTACGGTATGCCCACAATGCATCATTCAAGCATAAGGACCAATCTTTACTATTAGGATTGACGTTTTTTTCAAGAATTTCCATGATCTCGCGGTTGGAGACCACAACTTGACCACTAGTCTGTGGGTTGTAAGAGGGACCAACCTTGTGGGTAACACCATATTTTTTGACAAGGTGTTTAAAGAATCGATTACAAAAATGTTTACCCCTATCAGTAATGATAGCGTTGGGGGTTCCAAAATGTGTGAAGACATGCTCTTTGATAAATTGGACTACAACTCGATGGTCATTGGTGTGGAAAGTAATTTCTTTGATCCATTTGGAAACATAGTCAACAACAACTAGAATATATTAAAAAACATGAAAGGCGGGAAATGGTCCCATGAAATCGATACCCACACATAAAAAATTTCAACAATGAGGATGGGTGTGAGAGGCATCATATGACGATGAGAGAGACACCCAAAATGTTGGCAATTGGAACAAGCCTGACAATATTGATGGGTATCGCAGAAAAGGGTAGGCCAATAGAAACGACATTGCAAAATTTTGGCGGTTGTTTTCTTTTAGCCAAAGTGGCCTCCACAAGAACTATTGTGGCAGAAGGATAGAATACTGAGTTGTTCACATTCGATAATACAACGATGAATGACTTGATCAGGGCAATACTTGTAGAGAAATAGGTCACGCCAAGAGTAAAACTTCACATTCACCATGAATTTGGATCGATCCTGTTTCGACCAATGATTAGGAAGTTGGTCGATAATGAGGAAATTGACAATATCAGCATACCAAGGCGAGGTGGAGATGGAAAAAAGTTATTCATCGGGAAATGACTCAGAAATGGGAAGAGGAGCACAGTCAGACGTGACAGTAATGTGAGAGAGATGGTCTGCAACAACATTTTCACAACCTTTCTTATCGCGAATTTTAAGGTTAAACTCTTGGAGTAAGAGAATCTAGTGTATCAATTATGGTTTAGAATCCTTCTTATAAAGAAGGTGCTTAAAGCCAGCATGGTCAGTATACACGATGATAGGGGAGCCTATGAAATATGAGCAGAATTTATCAAGAGCAAACACAACCACTAACAACTCCTTTTCGGTGGTCGTGTAATGAAGTTGAGCATCATGCAGGGTTTTGCTAGCATAATAGATGACATGTGGGTGCTTTTCAACTCGCTTGCTAAGCACGACACCAAGTGAAAAATTAGAAGCATCACACATGAGCTTAAATGGGAGAGACCAATTCGAAGGTTGCATGATAGGAGTGGACGTGATTTCATCTTTTAGGCTCTCAAAGGTGGCAACACATGTTTCATTAAAGATAAAAGGGACATCTTTGGATAAAAGGGTTATTAAATGTTGCGTGATTTTTGAAAAGTCCTTAATGAACCTCCAGTAGAAGATTTCATGTCCTAAGAATGAGCGAATGTCCTTAATAGACTTAGGAATGGGGAGTGTGGAAATTAAGTCAAATTTTGCTTTATCGACCTCAATACCGGAGTTGGAGATAACATGACCTAAAACAATGCCCATTTTTTTTTACCATGAAATGGCATTTTTCCCAATTTAGGACCAACTTATTTTCTTGACAACGCTGAAGGACCATAGTGAGGTGAGATAGGCATTGTTCAAAGGATGAACCAAATACAGAAAAATCATCCCCAAAGACTTCGAGAAAATGCTCCACCATGTCATTGAAAATACTAGTCATACACCTTTGAAAAGTCGCATGTGCATTACAAATGCCAAAGGTCATACGAGAGTACGTAAATTTGCCAAATGGACAAGTAAAGGTAGTTTTTTCTTGGTCTTCAGGGGAAATGGGTATTTGGTTGTACCCTAAATATCCATTAAGGAAGCAGTAGTAAGCATGGCCGACCAAGCGTTTAAGCATCTGGTCAATGTAAGGGAGAGGGAAGTGGTCTTTACGAGTGACAGCATTGAGCTTTCTATAATCAATACAAACACGTCAGTCGGTTTGCATGCGGGTAGGCACAAGCTCATCGTCACTATTTTTGACAACGGTGATGCCAGAATTTTTAGGCACCACATGAATGGGACTGACCCATTGACTATCCTAGATGGGATAAATGATATCGCCATCAAGAAATTTTAAAATTTTAGCTCTAAAGACCTCTTTCATTTCCAGATTGAGTCGGTGTTGTGGCTCGCAAGAAGTCTTAGAATTATCCTATAAATAAATGCGATGGCTACAAACATTGGGTTTTACACCTTGAATGTCAAAAATTGTCCACGCTAAAGCAGTACTATGTTGAGTGAGAGTGTAGACCAATTGCTCTTCTTGATCTAGTGTCATGTCAGAAGAAATAATGATGGGGTGATGTTGGTTTGGTCCTAACAAAGTATGTTTCAACTCAGTACGTAATGGTTTTAGCTCCAAACTAGGTGGTGGCTCAGGAGAGGCATCAAACTAAGACGCAAAAATAGAGTCCGGGAGAATATTGGGACAGGGGTTGACTGGGTCATCCATATAAAGAAGAGTATCGACAAGGAGAGGCTCAAATGTAGGAGACCAAGTGGAAGTGTCGAGCAGAGGTGTAGAATGTAATAAGGCATTTACCTTGGAGATGGAGGAATCAATATCAAAGTCGGACCCAAAGTGAGCCAAACATTGGTGGATAGGATCTTCTGGGTAGGTCGTATCCAACATCTCTTGGACTAAGGAGTCAATCATGCAAACCTCATCAATCGAATCAACGTCGAAATTTTGTTGCATGAGGTGGAAAATATTGACGTCGACGGTTATGTGCCAAAATAAAGAATCATTGACTTATCTTGACAATTAATGATGGCATTGGCAGTGCCAAAAAGGGGCGACCGAAAATAATAGGAATATTGGTTGGGTCGGGAGCATGAGTGTCTAATATGAGGAAATCCACAGGTTAATAAAATCCAAACACTTTCACCAAAACATCTTCAACGATTCCTTTAGACACTTTCACAGAACGGCCTGTAAGTTGAAGATTAACCCGTCTAGGATTCATGTTTTGTAAAACTTAATCAAGGTAGAGAGAGTAAGGTAGAAAATTAACACTAGCTCCAAGATCAAGCAAAGCCCGAGTAGTGAACTTATCTCCTAACATGCAAGAGACAGTAGGACGACCAGGGTCTTTATACTTCACAATACCATTCTCATGGATGAGGAACGTATCTTGATCACTGACAAAGGCATCATGATGAACATTCATCCGTCGCTTGATAGTGCACAAGTCCTTCAAGAATTTTTCTTAAGAGGGAACTTGTTGAATCACGGTGAGGAATGGAATGTTTATGTGAACATTCTAAAAAACTTGCTTGATCTCCTCAAATTGTTGAGCTTTCTTTGTTGGGTCCAACCTATGAGGGAAGGGTGCTATAGGGACAAAATCAGTGGTGGTATCAGTAGGTTTAGAGGCATTCTTTTCGGTGGATTTATGGGGTTGTGGGTACTTAGGGAGTGGTTCTAATGGGAAATTCTGGGTGGATGGGATTGGAACATCACGGGGAGTAGCAACACCATTGTCAACCTGTTTACTTGATCGTAGATTACTCACCACTTTCATGTCCGCTTGGTATGTGGGTGGAGTGGAAGTAGATCCAACATCATAAGACGATAATTTCCATTCCCCTTAGGGTTAGGAATGGGCTGACTCTTAAAATGGCATTTCTCTCGCTCGGACTCAAACTGGTTAAGACGTTGCTTAAGCATTTGGATAGCTTGAGTCTGTGCTTCTGTGGTTTATTTTTGAGTCGTGATAAATTGAGTAAGAAGATTCTCGATAGAGTAGGTGGATGATTGGGGTGGAGTGTCATAAAGGGGTTGGGGGACCAACTCTCAGTTAGAACTAAGTGGTTGTGAATACTCGTAGGACAAAAGTGGGACATGGACAATTTAATGAGTGGGGTGGGACGGTTCTCCTCGGAGAACAAAGGATGATGGATGGTATTGTTGGTGGTGTGGATCATGGTTGTGTTGGATAGGAGGGCGATGTTGCCTTTGTGGATTTTGGTGAAACCCTGGTGGACCACCAAAATATTGTTGTGGTTGTCAGCAAGGTGATTGTCGTACTTATAAGAAAAGTAGGGATGGTCCCTAATTGTAAGTAAACGATGATGGTGCGAGTTTCCTAGTGGTATCAAAGGCACATGCTTGGGCTAGAGTGGGTTCGAGATCATTTTGAATAAGGGGGCACGAATCAGATAAATAATCTTGACTTAAACAAGCATGACAAGAAGAACTAGACTCGTTCACATTCATCAATGGTTTAGAAAAAGAAACATTTTGATGCATATAACAACTGAGTGAATCAACTGTCTTAGTCCAAGTATTTAAGCCATGAAGAAATGCTTTAAAATTGGGATCATTTTTCACCTCATAAGTGCTACCTACTCGTGGTGGCTCGAATCTCGAAAATTCATTTGTTCCCTCCCAATCTTGGGGGTCATCGCCTAATTTAAAGAGAAAATTATAGGCGGCGGTGGGAGTTAAAGGCATGAATTTTCCTTTGTGCGTGGACTCAATCATGGTGCGTGACCAAGTATAAATTATTATGAATTTAGACCCTTAAGTTAGTGATTTTGATATCCCGAACAAGGTAATTGAACCATTTTTATTCCATATCATTGCCATTGACTGTTTCTAATAATTTCCCCGAGTTTCGTGTATTTCGGATGAATTTTGTTAGGAATGGAGTGCAAGAAAGAGAGAAAGAAACCAGAAGAAAGAAACAGAAGAAAGGAAGAAAAGTCAAAGGGCAAAAACGTAAAGTTATACCCAGAGTTCGAATTCGACACCTAAAGGGAAGTTGAAGAGCTTGATTTCACAAGAGCATTGGAAGAAACGACACGCAAATCGGAGGTCGGGATAAAAAGTTATGGCTAGCCAAAGAAGAAAAGGAAAAAGTCAACCTGGAAGAAATCGGACCGATTTGGTGTATAACCGGATCGATCCGAAATTACCCAAGTCCAGTAGACCCCGAATGGATGACAAACCGATGACAGTAGAACCGATCCAGTGGGTACCGGACCGATCCGGTAGAATAAAAAAAGAACCGATCCGAGGGCTATCCGGACCGGTCCGGTGATGCGAAATCCTGTCATTTATTATGATGATTTTGATGTGCATAGCTGGTGAAATCTTGTGCAACAAACAATTCTGGCTGTCAAATTTGTGCTACTTGGTGCTATAAAAGCCAATGCCCTACCTCATTCTATGGTGTGGATTTAGAGAGAGAGAGAAATTCAGAAGTTAGGAAATTTTCATTTTCTTGGGTAGGAGTTTTCATAAACCCTAGTTTGTAAGGTTGAGAGAGACAAAAATTTTGGATTCAAAGTCTTTTCCTGTTGCTGAATTCAAGTATAAAAATTCCATTCTCTTATTTGGTATCTATGTTAGTTAAATTTCAATTGTATTGCAAACTATTTCCAATGTTTGGTAGGTCTATACTTCTATGTATGAATTTGTATTCTAATCAAATCATGTCTAGCTAAATTCTTAAGGGTTGGGGTACATGAACTCACTCCGAGGCAAATTACTTATGTAGAAAATAGAGGGTAAATTAAATATTGACCGAATCGTGGAAGGAAATTACATGAACATGCCAATCTTTTAATCTCTCTTGCCCTAGGTACTTGAGATGTTTAAGAACGTTTTGCAAGTGTAATTGTCCATTCACCGCTTTATATTTACCTTTGATTTCAGATGGTGAGGGCTAGATCCTTCATATATGTAATGCTTAGGATTTGTAAAGATTGGATTTAGTCAGAATTTTAATTTACAATTCTACTATTCTACACGGTAATTCGTTAAGGTTTGAGGGATTGTACCCTACCCTATTTTCTCTTATATTTCAATCTAATTTCTCCACAATTTTTTAGGGTTTTCTTTTCTTTGATTATATTTTATTCCAATTGCAATTTCTCATCATCAATCATCTTTATATTTCTTTGGAGGAATCATTTCAAGATTTAATAACTTCTCCTACAAAAGTGCCAATTTTTAATCCCTGTGGACACGATACCGACTTGTCGGAGTATTACTAACGCGACAGGCTTGCACTTGAGCCTATAGAAAATGCACTTTTGAGACAAATTCTTAGTCGCGTCAAGTTTTTGGCGCTGTTGCCGGGGATTACCAATTGGTATAAAGTAGGAAAGTGATTTTAATCTACAAGTGATTTCAAATATATATATATATATATATATATATATATATATATATATATATATATATATATATATATATATTTTTTTTTTTTTTTCTACATCTCATCTCTTATGCGTTTTCATGCAAAATTCATCTTCCACCCAAGATCACGAAAATCCTATTGCTGAAGCAAATTCTGAAAATTCCCATACCACTGACTCTCCTCATTTTTGGGTTCCTCCTCCTTCGCCTAACAATTCAATCACAAGTCGCTCATTAAGTCAAACACTAAGTGTGAATTCTGAATCTTTCGGTAGCAATATGTCGGTGCACGGTAGTGTTGGTATTGTTGCTGGAGAGGAAGAGATACCATATCTTCCCATGAAAGATCTTTTATTACCAGAAAGAACTGTTACCCCTGGTTGTATTTTACTCCCGTATAATGCTGGTCAGTTCAACTTTCGAAATGGGATGATCCAAATTCTTCCTACATTTCATGGGATGGATTCGGAAAAACCATATCTCCATATTAAGAGTTCTAGGAAGCATGTGAGACGTTTGGTGACCAAGCTTGCCCACAAGATGTTATCCAGTTAAAGCTTTTCCCTTTTTCCTTAAAGGATAAAGCCAAAACTTGGTTATGGTCACAACCCCCGAATTCCATATTATCCTGGAGAGATATGCAAACCAAGTTTCTCTCCAAGTTCTTTCCACAACAAAAAACCAATTCTGTCAAGGCACAAATACAAGCTTTTCGACAAAATGAGAATGAGGCCTTCGACAAGTGTTGGGAGAGATTTCAGGAGTTAGTGAGTGCTTGCCCACATCATGGATTCGAAAAACATCATTTGATTTCATTTTTTCATCAAGGCCTTACTTTAGCATCTAAACAACTTGTTCAAACCATGTGCGAAAGACCTTTTTGGGAGTTAGACTCAAGCGATGCTGAGGCTCATCTGAAATATGTAGCAGAGACTTCCCAAGCATGGGATATTTGTGATCCTAATAGTCAAAATAGAAATCGACAAGTGTCCAATTTGCCTGCTGCGTCCGGTATCTATAACTTGGACAAGGACACTTCGTTAGATCAAAAATTTAACAAATTGGAAAATAATTTCAAAGACATGCTTAAAGTGTGATTAGGAGAAGTAGCTAGACCCGTGCAAGCCGGGAAGGAGAAAGTGTGTTCCATTTGTGCTGCTGGTCATTCTACCAAAGGATACCCTACCATCCCCGCATACAAGGCAATGTACACTGAACAAGTTGAGGCAATAGGGGGTTTTCATGGAAATTATAATGCACCACAAGGGAATGCATACAATCAATCGTGGAGGAATCACCCTGGTTTCAACTATGTACAACCACAAGGGGGGATGGCTCCTAACCCATAGGTGGCTCTACCACCACTACCCCCTCAATTTTAGCAAGTGGCTCCTCAGATGCATCCTCCTATGCAGGTACCACCTCCTGGTCCGTATGCTGCTCCACCTAGGTGATCTATTGAAGATAATCTGAATCAATTCATCCAATCTCAAAAAGAGAGCAATGCTAAATATGATCGAATGTTCACTGAAATTCATACTAGCATCTCTAGGTTGCAATCTGTAGTGAATACTCAATAGAAGGGTAAATTCCCAGCTCAAGGCCAAAGACCTCCTTTTCAAGGACAACCCACGGTTAGCTTCACATCATCGGATTTTCCAGAATAATGTCAAGCTGTTACTACTCTTCGTAGTGGTCGCTTAATTGATCTAGCACCAAAACTTCCCAAGGAATCTAAAGACAAAGATGAGGGAGTTGAACCTAAAATTCCCAAGGAATATTAAACTTCCGAGTCTGTTGAGACTCCATTGGATACGAAAGACAAAGATGAGGGAGTTGAACCTGAAATTAAAGTCAAACTTCCCACTACTGCTCTATTTCCTCAATGCTTAGCACCACCTAAAAAAGGGGCTTCGCATACAGAAGTGTTGGATGTTTTGAAGCAAGTAAAATTGAACTTGCCATTTCTTAATGCTATTCAACAAATTCCATCATATGCCAAGGTCATCAAAGATCTTTTGACTGTCAAACGACGGCTTAAGGTGAAGACGAATGTTTTCTTGGCACAAAATGTGAGCTCGGTCCTTCTCAATGATCTACCACCAAAATTCAAGGATCCTGGTGCACCTACAATTTTGTGTGTCATAGGAGAAAAAAGAGTGGAAAAAGCATTGTTTGACTTAGGTGCGAGTGTGAACATCCTTCCATACTCCATCTATAAGCATCTTGATTTAGGTGATTTAAAACCTACCCGAATCACTCTACAGTTAGCGGATCGAACTGTGAAAGTGCCTCGTGGGGCTGTGGAGGACGTGATAGCTCAAGTGGACACGTTCTACTTCCCTGTTGATTTTGTCATTTGGGACACTGAGCCTGCTCCCCATGTGAGAAATCATGTTCCAATAATATTGGGCCGTCCATTTTTAGCCACTACTAATGCTTTGATCAATACACGGAATGGCCAAATGCAACTCACTTTTGGAAACATGACTCTCGAGACCAATATTTTCAATGTCGCTAACCAAATGGGTGATGAGGATGAAATTATTAAGGTTGATCTTATTGAATAAGTAGTGGATGAGCACATCGAGAATATCATAGGAGGCGATGCACTGGAAGTGTGTTTAGTGCAAAGTGGTAAGAAAAAGAGCCTTTATACTGAGTTTGAGTGTGAGATGGAGGAGTTGGAAACTTAGTTAATAGAAGAAGTGAGTTTTGAGAAATTAAGAGATGTTGAATGGATTTCTAGGTTTGAAGAATTACCTCCGAGGGAGACAACCATGATTCCCTCAGAAAATAGATTTCCTAGTCTTGAGTTGAAGAAACTACCCTCACATGTCAAATATGCTTTTTTGGGAGATAATGATACATTTCCTGTTGTTGTTTCTTCCAATTTAAAAAAAGAGAAAGAGGGCATGTTGTTGGATGCGTTATGGAAGCATATAAGTGCTTTTGGTTGGACTGTAGCAGATTTGAAAGGTATAAGTCCATTGATTTGTACCCATAAAATCCATCTTGAGGAAGAGGTGAAGCCCTCGCGAGAGATTCTAAGGCGATTAAACTCAACCATGAAAGATGTTGTAAGAGTTGAAATCATCAAATTGCTAGATGCTGGGATTATCTATCCCATTTCTGATAGTAAATGGGTGAGCCCAATTCAGGTCGTTCCAAAAAAATCGGGTATGACTGTGGTTGAAAACGCCAAGGGAGAACTAATACCTCAACGCACCACCACCAGGTGGCGTGTATGCATTGACTACCGAAAGCTTAATACTGGAAGCGGAAAAGACCATTTTCCCTTACCGTTCATCGATTAAGTGATTGAACGAGTGGTGGGCCATCCTTACTACTGTTTCCTAGATGGGTATTCTGGTTATAATCAGATTGAAGTGGATGTACTTGATCAAGAAAAGACGGCTTTTACATGTACATTTGGTAAGTTTGCCTATAATCGTATGCCATTTGGGTTAGGTAATGCACCAGTAACTTTTCAAAGGTGCATGCTAAGTCTCTTTAGCGACATGATTGAAAAAGGTCTTGAGGTGTTCATGGACGATTCAGCGTTTTCGGTCCATCTTTCGACCAATGTTTAACTAATCTTGAAAGAGTTCTATTCTGGTGTGTGGAAAAAGACTTAGTCCTCAATTGGGAAAAATGCCATTTTATGGTTACCGAGGGCGTAGTTTTAGGCTACATAGTCTCATCTCGGGGGATTGAAGTTGATCGAGCAAAAATTGAAGTAATAGCTGAGTTACCCCCGTCAAAATCACTTAAAGATGTGAGGTCCTTTCTAGGCCATGCTGGATTTTATAGAAGATTTATCAAAGACTTTAGCGCCATCGCTAGACCTTTGAGTAATCTTCTCATGAAGGACACTCCATTTTAATGGAATAAAGCATGTCAAGAAGCTTTTGATAAACTTAAAAGCATGCTAATTTCCGCTCCTATCATGCAATCTCCTGACTGGTCATTCTCATTTGAGCTTATGTGTGATGCAAGTGATTACGCGATTGGGGTTGTTCTTGGAAAAAGAAAAGACAAGAAAGCTCATGTTATTTACTATGCCAACAGAACATTATCTGGCCCTCAGCTTAATTACTCTACTACAGAGAAAGATTTACTAGAAGTCATTTTTGCTCTCGAAAAATTCCACTCTTACATTGTTGGGTCGCCCATCATTTGCTTCACTGATCACTCGGCTCTCAAATATCTCTTGAGCAAGAAAGACGCCAAACCCCGTTTAATCAGGAGGATCCTACTCTTACAAGAGTTTAATCTCTCGATTCAAGATAAGAAAGGAGTATAAAACATCGTTGCTGACCATTTGTCACGCCTCTCGTCCGACGTACCTATTAATCCCATTCCCATAGACGAGTATTTTTCGGATGAAAATCTATTTTCTACTTCTTCTCTCCCTTGGTTTGCGGATATAGTCAATTACCTTGTCACTGGAATTGTTCCCTCTAATTGGACTCCGCAAGAGAGAAGGAAGTTCATTATATGGTCACGCATGTTCTTTTATGATGATCCATACTTGTTTAAGTATTGTGCTGATCAAATCATCCGTAGATGTGTCCCTGATGAAGAAATCCAAGGGGTAATTCGATTGTGTCATACAGAAGCATGTGGAGGTCATTTTTCCAAAAATAAAACTGCTAGGAAAATCCTTCAAAGCGGTCTCTACTGGCTCACAATCTTCTGGGATGTGAATACTTTTTGCAAATCATGCGATAGATGCCAAAGAATGGGATCTATTACTCGCCGTGACATGATGCCATTGACCCCAATTCTAGTCTTGGAGTTGTTTGATTGTTGGGGTATTAACTTCATGGGGCCCTTTCCACCTTCTTTTGGTTTTCTATACATCCTCGTCGCTATAGACTACGTCTCAAAGTGGGTAGAGGCCATAGCTACAAAGATGAATGACAATAAGGTGGTAATAAAATTCATTCAAGAAAACATAATTTCTCATTTCGGAATGCCTAAGGCTATAATCAGTTATAATAGAACCCATTTTTGCAACAAGCCTATGGAGAAGCTAATGCGAAAGTATGGAGTTGTCCATAAATTTGGAACAACTTATCACCCTCAATCGAATGGCCAAGCCGAGCTCGCCAATCGGGAAATCAAAAATAACTTGTAAAAGACAGTCGAACCTAATAGGAAAGATTGGTCTCTCAGATTGAATGATGCGCTCTGGGCATATAGAACTGCATATAAGAATCCCTTTGGGATGTCCCCATTTTGATTTGTATATGGCAAGCCTTGTCATCTTTCGGTTGAAATTTAACACAAAGCGTATTGGGCTATCAAAAGGGTGAACTTTAACATGGATAAAGCCGGTGAAACACGTATGCTTCAGTTCAATGAGTTGGAAGAAATACGCAATGATGCGTATGAAAGTGCTAAAATATCCAAAGATCGAATGAAACGAGCTCATGACAGAATCATTCGACGAAAAGAGTTTCACTCAGGATAAAAAGTACTTCTCTACAACTCGAGGTTGCACTTGTTTCTCGAAAAATTACGGTCAAGGTGGTCAGGTCCATTCATTGTGAAAGAAGTATTTCCCCATGGAGCTATTGAAATCGAAGATGAAAAAGGGGGAAACACATTTAAGGTCAACGGGAATCGTCTTCAGCCGTATTTGGAAGCAATCGTTAAGGAAGCCGACACAATCTGGTTGTCGGACCCCATTTATGGGGATTGACTGAAAAAAAAAAGCGAGGTGAGGTCATCGCACCCCCGACGTGTATGGGGTGAAGGTTGTATAAAATAGTTTTAGGATGTTAGGAGTCATAAATATGTGTTAGGCCCGGGGTAGGGAATCCAATGTTGTGAGGGGTGTTAAGGTTTCAATGAGCATTGCAGGAGTTTTAAAGTGCGAGGAGTTGTAAAGGAATCATTGGAATGGAGAAAAGCAACTTAATAGTGAGAAGACCAGAAAGAAAAGGGAATTTCTGGAAATTCAGCAGACCGGATTGGTCCGGTCCTGAAAAAAAAAAGAACCGATCCGATTAAGTCGGATCGGTCCGGTCCTAAAAATAGGATCGGTCTGGTAATCTGCAGGTGCTACTTCCCTAGGTTCACACCTCTTCAATCCAAATCACATTCATTCACCCAATCACTTCCTTTCCCCAAAAAAATCATCTCCTCTATTTCCCCCCATCCATTCCCTCCTATTTCCTTATCCCTCCTATAAATACCCACACCTCCTATCCCTATTCCTTCACAACTCCATTTCCTCTCTTCTATCTCATTTTCTGTATAATTTTCTCATACCCATGGCTGCTCCCCAGAAATATACCTCCATTGAAGTCCTTCCCGACAGTAATGGCGAATATCGTTCTCGCCGTGAGGCAAATTGGTGCCGACGGTTTTTCAGTCCGACGCAAAAAATCCACATTGAGCGTCAAGTACTTTGGGATCAGTTGCCGAATTCTGACACATTCATGTTCATGTCACGAGGTTGGTGTAGATTTTTTAATGAACCATTTGAGGAAGTTTGGGAGAATGAAGTGCGTCAGTTTTATGGTACGCTTGTCCGTACCGATGAATTCGAATCCCAAGCTTTTGTGGATTCCACACCAATACCGTTTTCACTTGAACTTCTGGTACAAAAACTCGAGTCAAAAGGTTTGATCACTCCAGCTCAATTTGATTATCCTAGTCCCGATCCCGTTCTATCTAAAGAAGTTTGCATCTCAAGAATCGAGTTGGGTGCGGTTTGGACTACCAAAACCTTTCATGTTGGTCGGTTATCTGACAAGGCACGATTCACTTTTCACATTGTTTGGGCCAACATTTTGCAAACCTCCAATGATTCGGCAATGCGCCCGCGTCAAGATACAATGATCTATAACTTGTTTGCCCATGCAACTCTTATCAATTTGGCCCGCACATTTTACAATGATATTCTCTTTGTGGCCTATGACAAAAAGGATCGGGCCCCTCTTCCTTATGGTCGTCTCATTACATCCTTACTCAAGGATGTCGGGATTGTTCCACCACAAGATCTTACAACTTGCCCAAGCCATGAGGGCAAGAATCCCGCACTCGAAGTGAAAGACAAATCCAACTAATCCGTGCACGGCGCGACAGCGATTCGAGTGATGAGGAGACTGATGCGGAAGAGGACGTTGCTGATGAGGACGTTGAGATGGAAGAAGGGGAGGAGGAAGAATATGATGAAACCACAGATCCGGATTATGTTCCGGTTGGTACAGGTTTGACTGAGCGCGTCCTTTCTCTTGAAAGGCGTTTCGACGGGTTTATGACTTCATACGAGAGGGAAATGAGTTTGGTTCTGCGTATGCAGGCAGACTTGTACCGTCTCCAATTGGGTCCCGAGGCCCCCCTTCCTCCCTACTATTACAATCCTTATGATCCTGCCGCACCCGGAACTTCTCGTCCCCCACCCGATCCTTAGGATGCCCCGCTACCCTTTTATGTTTTATTAATTATGTTTGTGATCCTTTGTTTTCACAGTTGTGTTGTAATATACAGTTTTAGTATAATATTTGCTTGTTTTATTTATCGTACTCCTAATGTTGTCTTCTTTATCTCTCATACATTTGATTGAGGATAATGCAAATCACTAAGTTAGGGGGGATGACAAGTGCGTATTCATAAAACTTCGCATATATGTATATATAAAATTGAAAAATTTTGAAAAGGCCAAAAATATTTTTGTTCAAAATAAATAAAAATTGGAATTTAAAATTTTCAAAAATATTGAGCCTTTATTCTATTTAAAGTCTCAAATTGTTAAATCATAATGCACTAAGCCAAAATTAACCGAAGATGGAAATTGAAAGAAAATTGACGACTTAACGAATAAGTGTGGAAATTAGTCCAACCCGGTGAGATTTCGAGCCTTTCAATTTCTATGAGTTTTAAATCAATCCCAGTTTATAATTAACTCAAAGTTCTTTTCAGTATTTTATTAAGTCGCCGATGATCTCAATCCTTTGTTTTGATCGGTTATGGGAAATGTGTGAAATGTTGTCTCGAAATTCGTGCTAAATATATCTCTAAACTTAATTAATCTCGAGATGCATATGGTAATGAGATTAACAATTCGGACAATGAAGTAGGCCCTCGTTTGTTACCCAAAAATATTAGCCATAAAAAGTTGTGAAAAAAAAAATTATCCCTTTGTAACCCAAATTGAGCCTAATAAAATATTTTCCTT
This sequence comes from Sambucus nigra, assembly GCA_949130495.1. Lineage (NCBI taxonomy): Eukaryota > Viridiplantae > Streptophyta > Magnoliopsida > Dipsacales > Adoxaceae > Sambucus > Sambucus nigra. Next base: position 312,653,786 of record OX422215.1, on the reverse strand, counting down.
TCGTTTGATAACCCGAAAAAACTGAAATAGCCTGTAATTGTGAAAATTGTGAAAATTCATCAAGTTCAAATTGTGCAATAAAAGGGGCAAGAGAAAAAATAAATAATAATAATAATAATAATAATAAAATAAAATAGAAAAAAATTGAAAAAAAAGAGAGAAAAATGAGCAAATGCCCGAAAAAGCACTAATGGACGTCATAGGGACATTTTCCAATTCCGAACATTCCGTCCATTCCCAATTTTACCCTTTACACTTTTTAACCCAAAAAGTCCTAACCGAGTCCAAATTGCGAAATTAATTACTCATGGAGAGCTAAGACATGAAAAGATAATATAAGAGATTAAATGGTGTGAACTAGAGGTGATGTTCCCGTTTCCTAATAACTGTATTCTGATGATGAGATCTTTTCACCATATATTTCCTTCTTTTCAATTTTGTATGCACGAATTTTTGTCCATTATATTTACTCTTTATATCATGCATATCGAGAGAAAACAACCACAATCTGAGTGATTCGTTTGTGAGTGCATCCGTAAGAATTGGAATCAAAACGAATTTTCGGAAAGTAACGTAATGCTCAATCGGTGGAAATTTGAGGTTGAATTTCTGGCTTTGCACACACACACACTATGGTTTGAGACATTTGAATATGAATTTATGGTGATTATTTTTCGAAAAGTTTAAATTGTACAATTTTTAAGTATTTTGATATTTATTTGAGTCAATAAAGAATTTTGTGGGTGTATTCACTGCAAACCCTCACGAGACAAAACTCGTCCTACTAGGGTAACCTAGGGGTTTAAAGGCTTATTGCATTGATAAATGCAATCCCTTGCCCGGGATGTGAAAAGTCCTAAGTTAGCGGGATTTGACCAAGTATAAATTCTTTCTGAATTTAGACCCTTAAGTTAGTAATTTTTATATCCCGAACAAGGTAATTGAAACATTTTTATTCCATATCATTGCCATTGACTTTTTCTAACAATTTCCCCGAGTTTCGTGTATTTCTGATGAATTTTGTTAGGAATGGAGTGCAAGAAAGAGAGAAAGAAACCGGAAGAAAGAAACAGAAGAAAGGAAGAAAAGTAAAAGGGCAAAAAGTTAAAGATAAGTCGAAGATCTTGATTTCACAAGAGCATAAAAAGAAACGACACACAAATCGGAGCTCGAGATCAAAAGTTATGGACAATCAAAGAAGAAAAGGAAAAAGTCAACTTGGAAGAAATCGGATCGATCCGGTGTATAATCGGACTGATCCGAAATTACCCAAGTCTAGTAGACCCCGGATGGATGACAAATCGATGACAGCAGAACCGTTCCGGTGGGTACCGGGCCGATCCGGTAGAATAAAAAAAGAACCGATCCGATAGCTGAAAAACGGACCGATCCGAGGGCTATCCGGACCGGTCCGGTCAAGCGAAATCCTCGCATTTATTATGAAGATTTTGATGTGCATAGCTGGTGAAATCTTGTGCAACATGCAATTCTGGCTGTCAAATTCGTGCTACTTGGTGCTATAAAAGCCCATGCCCTACCTCATTCTAGGGTGTGGATTTAGAGAGAGAGAGAGAGAGAGCAATTCAGAAGTTAGGAAATTTTCATTTTCTTGGGTAGGAGTTTCCATAAACCCTAGTTTGTAAGGTTGAAAGAAACAAAATTTCTGGATTCAAAGTCTTTTCCTGTTGCTGAATTCAAGTATAACAATTCCATTCTCTTATTTGGTATCTATGTTAGTTAAATTTCAATTGTATTGCAAATTATTTCCAATGTTTGGTAGGTCTATACTTCTGTGTATGAATTTGTCTTCTAATCAAATCATGTCTAGCTAAATTCTTAAGGGCTGGGGTACATGAACTCACTCCGAGGCAAATTACTTATGTATAAAATATAGGGTAAATTAAATATTAACCGAATCGTGGAAGGAAATTACATGAACATGCCAATCTTTTAATCTCTCTTGCCCTAGGTACTTGAGATGTTTATGAACGTTTTGCAAGTGTAATTGTCCATTCACCGTTTTATATTTACCTTTGATTTCATATGGTGAGGGCTAGATCCTTCATATATGTAATGCTTAGTATTTATAAAGATTGGATTTAGTCAAGAATTTTAATTTACAATTCTACTATTCTACACGGTAATTCGTTAAGGTTTGAGGGATTGTACCCTACCCTATTTTCTCTTATTTTTCAATCTAATTTCTCCATAATTTTTTAATGTTTTCTTTTCTTTGAGTATATTTTATTCCAATCGCAATTTCTCATCATCAATCATCTTTATATTTCTTTGGAGGAATCATTTCAAGATTTAATAACTTCTCCTACAAAAGTGCCAATTTTTAATCCCTGTGGACACGATCCCGACTTGTCAGAGTATTACTAACGCGACAGGCTTGCACTTGAGCCTAACGAGACAAATTCTTAGTTTCGTGAGTGTGAGAGGAATGAATGAGTCCATTGTACCATGATGTGGGCAACTATTGATATAGTCTTGAAAACAGCCCCATGCTTCACAAAATTGCTCAGTTGGCTTTTGGAGAAAATCCTAAATGGCTTGGTGCATCTCATTGGTTTTACTTATGGGATAAAACATTGACATGAACTTCTTCACAAGTTGTTCCCATGTGTGGATAGAACCCGGGGACAAGGAATGTAGCCACATGGATGCTTTATCATGGAGAGAAAATGGAAACAAGCAAAGACAAATATTTTCTTCATCTAGGTTTTAATTTTTGAAAGTAGCACAAATCGTGAGAAATTTTCGCAAGTGAGTAAGGAGACTCACGTTCAAGGCCATGGAAATTTGGCAACATGAAAATGGTTGTCAGGTAAAATTTGAATTGAACCACCGGGGTGGGTGGAAAAACTATGCAAGATGGTGGGGTAGCCGTTATCAATGCAAAATAGTCCCTTAAAGCACGTTCTTAAGCCATGGTGGGTGGATGAATGGTGGGAATAGAGAACTCGGGGACAACTCAAAGTGATAGGTGGAATGGAAGATGTAAGGGGAACACTTGGTTCTCCTAATGTGGAATATATGGGAGAAAGACTAAGGGAACAAATTAATCAATGATGAACTCTTTGCCACGTGGGCATGCAAAGAGGGGATTTTTTTTGGTTTTTTTATTTTTGGAAAATAAAATATTTTTGGAGTTTTTCTTTTGTTTTGCAAAGAAAGAATCAAATGACCGGACCAAATACAGATCTTTTCAAATTTTAATGAAATCTGCGGGCGATAAAAATCACGGAATTTATATGAGTGATCGCCCGTTGTAAAATGTGTGTTTCTACTTTAATCACACGATGAAAAGAGGCTTGCCACAAAGATTCACCACAAATCTACTTCGACGAAATGATCGGCCGATACAACGCTAGGGACAACACAAACACGTTTTACTAGGCGACCGTACTTAAAACCCTATTTCCCTAGACACTTTCGAGCTGCAAAGTGAACCGTTCGAGGGTTGTCCCGAATGAGAGGACTCTACGGGTTATCCTACCAGTCAAAATGATCAAAATGGGGCCTACGAACATCATATCCTAAGGGGTTATCTAGTTGATTGATTTTAAATTGGTGATGGCTAGGGTAGCACAAAAAGGATAAGTGATTGAGTCGGGTGATGAAATCCATTCTCGTGAGTGATCGGGGGTAGGTTTTAGTCAATTTAATTCATAATTCCATTCAAAATAAAATGCAAGAATTAAATCACATAAGAGCACGTAGGAGCACACAAGGTATGAACTCGCTAACAAGAGGGCGCGAGGGTATAAGAGATGTACCTCCCACAGTTTTTACGCCGTGGGGTGCCGAAATTATTGAGTCGACGGGGGGGGGGGGGGAGATTACGACAATATCAGTCGGCCCCGGGAGTCCGACCGACCCAAGGTAGAGAGGCTTCTAAATCCTAGCCAATGGACGCCCTCTCTCTACCGTGTTCGATTTCCCTATCACACTTTCTTGAATTATTACAAATTTAAAATGAAAATGAAATGGTGTCTCTATGCATCGCAATACAAGGCAAGAATAAAAATCGTAAATACAAGCCTTATAAAAAAAATGGTACGAAAATTGAAAAACGAAATACAAGTGAATCACAAAATTCGGAAATTATCACAAGCACGTCGAGCTCCAAAGATTGGCAACGATGCCATTCGATGAAAAAAAAATTGGTGTGCGTCGTTGTTGTAAAACATCTTCAATCAAAACCACAATTACCTACAAACATATAACAAACTCAAGTGTAGAGTGGTAAGTAAGGATGTCAATCCTAATCTAAGGTGTGAACTTGCTAAAATGAGAAGATAATGAATATAATTCACTTGATTACTTTTTTTTAGACCTTTTGATTTTTTTTATGTTTTTCAACTATTAAAACAATATTTATGAAGGTGAAAATTAAGTAGCTACACTAAGTAAGAGATATAAAACAATACTAAAAAGAGTGTGCTAAAACAATACTAAGTAACTTAAATGAGATATATCTAATTTCAGTTAAGATTGAGGGAGAAAAATTCAAAGAATGAAAATTCACCTCCAATTCATTACTTAAATGTACTAGATTATTCAAGTTTACTAAGTCCCCAAATATTAATTTATTTCATCAATTGATTCTCATCATTTGACAAAATAAACTAACATATATTTAGTCAATTCATTTTCCATTTCTACAACTCAAGTGAATAGATGACTTAGAGAAATTACATAAATCACTCGCTAGAGAAAATTCATATAATTAACTTTAAATCCCAAAAATTAATATATGAGAATAACAATATATAATATACTCTAATTAGTAGATCACCCTATCTCTAGTTTGAATCCAAAAATTCAAAGTATATTAGATTTGAATCCTTTCTCAAAAATGGTTTACCGTCTCTCGATGCATAAACACATGTAGGAATGACAAATGATTAACTAAATGGAACAAAGTAAATAAGGATAATTAATTCATTTAATTGAATTCATGGGGCTTCATTTCACTCGTTGAATGGAGTGATTAGCCTATCATGATCATCATTCAATAATAATTATAAACAAGTAATATCATAGAATGATTAGTAAGAGAAGAATAAATCAAACCCAATTTTGCCTTCAACTTGAAATGGTATCTTCAATTACAATATCTCATTTTACAATCACTCAATTTTTTTTTTGGTAAAGAAAAGAAACTAAAACAAAAAATTTCTCTCTCTAACTATATTCTTCTTCTTCTCCAAGTCTCTAATTCTGTAATCTCAAATTTCCCAATCTCCCCAAAATTATTCTTGAGGTCTTCATTTTATAGTGTCCTATGGAGCTAAAGGGGTATATTGGGTAAAAGGCTAGGGGGTGAGCATGTAAATGGGGTGTGTCATGGATTATGTAAGGTAATGAGAGTGAGGAGGATAGAAGTTAGCTGGGGGTATAATGGGTATAAAGGATAGAGAGGTATTAAAACACATGGGGTTTTATTTTTTCTTTTGTTCCATTTTTGGAGTATGGCTTATAGCAGGTGGAAAAACAATCGTGTATGGAAAAGTGGTTTTTTAGGTACGAGATGGGTGATGTTCTGGGTTTGAAGATCGAAAGTGGGCTCAGGTCAACGCCGGGTATATAAGGGGTTGAGTCGGGTTTCCGGGTTCGTAGGTCGGCGGTGTAGCGGGGCTGGTAGCGCCGGCTTTGAGTTATCTCGGGGTGGGTTAGGTTTTCGGAGCTACGGTGTAGCAGGAGTAGGTCGCGGTTAAGGCTGGTGAGTTTTGTCCGGGTTTGCTGTTAGCGAGTTGGAGGATAGGTATAGGGGTGAGTGGGATTTCTTCCATGGTCTGGCAGAGGAAATCTCGATGGGTTAGAGTTTGGTGAGTAGGTCGTCGGGGCAGTTTGGAGCGGGTCGCTAGTGGGTTAAGGTTGAGAGAGGAGGGATTCCGGCGGGTCCGGGATGTTTCATGGTGGATTTCGGGTTAAGGTAGAGGGTTTTATGGTTTTGGGTATGGCAGCCATGGGGTTTGAATTAATGGTGGATAGAGAGAATATGGGATTTGATAGATGGGTTACAATGGAGGTGGGTGTGAGGAGAGAGAAAAATAAGGTTGGGTGAGTGGAAGAAGATGGTGTGGTTTATGTTGTGTGTGGTAAGGTGTACGAAGTTAGGGTGTAGGTGAGGATGAGGATATGGGGTAAGATAGTGTGTGGTGAGGTGTAGGTTTTATGAAGTGGGTGAGGGGTTAGTTGTGTGTGTGTAAAGTGTATGGGAGTGGGGTGTGAGTGGTGTATGATAGTGTGTAGGATTGTTAGGTGTTAGTGTGTGTGTTTAATTTGTACACCTAAAAATAATACTAACTTAAAAAAATAAAATTAATAAAAGAAAATCTAAAAAATAAAATCCTATTCTAAAAAATTAAAATAAAACAAATACTCAAATTAAAAAATCAACTAAAAATAAAAACAATTGACATGAGAAGACACGACACACTATACAAACTCTAAAAAAAACTAAACATGACTAAAATAAAAACTAACAAATAAAAACAAATAGAAATAATAATAAACTAACTAAAAACTAAGAAAATATAAAAACTAATACACGATGCGCTAAAAATTAAAATATAAAAATACTAAAAATATATACATGACTGAATAAAATAAAATAATAAAATAAATGCTAAAAATAAAATGACACAAATAATATCAAATGGGACAAACGAAACACACACGGTTCGGGACAGGTTTAGGTAGGTTTAGGGTAGGGTAGGGTACGGGACAAGGGTAATTAGCTCCATAATCCGCACAATTGAAGTGAAATATATGTTTGAACATCGCAACGTGCATTCGACCTACAAAATAGACAATAAAGCGCATAAGACCCAAATTGTCGAGAATTAGCAACTAAAATAAGTCTATTAGGGGTATAAAATGTACACTTTTGGGTGCTTATCATTAGTTATTCTCCACACAAAATTGTAAAGAATAATTTTCATATGTTTTCTTAAATCTAATATCGTCTTCATCATGGGTGATAAAAATCTTCTCACACAAGTAGTAACTTTTATTATTAGCATGAAATATATCTTTTATCATTATTTCATCATAATCCTTAGCAGTCGGATCAACTAGAACAAAACCATCGACCTCACCATCCAACTTATGTGGATAAAAGAACAACTTCATAATTTTTTTCCAAAGTAAACAACTAAAAAAAATCCTAATTACATACATCACAAGTTGATCTATTTATCTTGAAGTTCATAATGTAATTTGGTGGATATGTTGTTCAGTTCCACTTTTTAAATAGCTTCATGAAAAATTTCAGCATATCATTCTATATTTAGGTAAGAATCAATTTTATGTTAGTCCACATCATCAATATCTAATTTTTCGCATTGTGGAGATTTTATTTGTTGATGTTTATATTTCCTAAGTTTTTATAAGAATATGATTGATGCAAAGTTACCTCATGTTCATCTAAATAATCTAAAAGAACTAAACAAAATATATCATCTTCCTCAACCTTTTGTGTTTCATTTCATTTTCTTTTACAATTTTATTCTCTATTTCCTTTATCTCCTTCATCGGTTCTTTAACTTTTGCCTCTTCAAATTATTTAACTTTATTAACATAACTTTATTTTTCATCTATCATTGGAGTTTCTTCAAGGCCTTACTTTATGAATTTTTTTTCTCATAACCTAGCAACCAATACTCGGTTGGTAAAACCTTACGTGTAGAACTTGAGGCGATTGTCTCAATCCTCCTCCATATATCATTTGGAGATATTGAATCTCCAACCCCTTAATTTTTTTGATATATTTACTTTAAAAAAATATGGAACGCCATATCCTTTTCTTGGGCAAATCAATATTGAAGAGGTAAATACATAATGAAGATTGTTCTCATTCATATTATGATGACACATATATTGCACACTCCTTAATTTTGAATGCCATATCCTGGCTCTTCATATTGCATTCATAATATTGAATTCATATTATGATGTCAGCTACCAAATATTGAATGCCATATCCCGGCTCTTCAATATTGAATTCCATATCCATTAAAATTATTTTCGTTTGTGAGAAATTATTTTTACAAAATTACAACAAAACGAAGATTGTTCTCATTCATATTCCAAAACTTGTGATTTATGGGGTGTGATTCGTGAAGACACAAGTGATATATTGTTCTCATTTTAATGGATCTCATGTTATGATGACACATATATATTGCACACTCCTTCGCCCTAGCTCTTATACCACTTTGTTGAGAAAAATCAGAGAGCCCTTTTTAGAGATGCATGATTAAAATTTTAGGAGAGACTTTTTTAGAGTTTCTTTTGTGTTAAGACTTTGTAAAAACTTTGATTTTCTCCCAATAAGTTTAGAGTCCAAGATTTATCATAGATATGATTTTAAAACCCTGTTTTGGGCACCAAGTTTATTCAATACATCTTTAAGAGAATTGTTCCATTACGGTGGACTCTGTATTTAATGTGTTACAATAAAGAAGATATGAATTTCATATTCTAATTCGATGACAGTTGTCGAGATTGGATGGGTGGATACCAAGATGTGCATGGACTCATGCATTATGGCAGTTTACATAGGTGGACTACTACATTGTCACTATGGAGGAATGGTTGAAGATTGAACATGTGTCAAGACTTGTGGGGATGGAGTCATTGAGTAAGTCATTTGTCAATTTGTGTAATTTCGTATCATAGAAAGAGTGAGGATGGGAAGTTTGAGGTTTGCCCTTCGTGGGCTTTCCTCATACATTGACATATTATGTGATTGGTTTATTTTATCTGCTATCACCTAGACGCATGTTTTATGTTAAAAATATAAAATTGGATAATTTGGCTTATCTTTACAACTCGATTTAAAATTGGTGCAAATTTTTATTGGGATTATCTATTTAATGTTTTAATAATTGAAATTGATAAATATAAAAATATAATGTTTGTTTATTACCATCCTTGTTGGGATTTTTCACACTTACAAGTGGTATCAGAGACAGAGCACTAAGTTATCATGTAGATTCTTATTTGGTGTTGTTTAGGGTGGCGAGTTTTTTTATTTTCTCTTGTGTTTATTTGTTTAATTATTTTTCTCTTGATGGATTTCCATAATGATGATGACTTGGATATTCGAGATGAGTTTTATGAGCTTCATAACCATGATGAAAATTTATCTCGTTTAACTTTTAAGTTTGTGAAAATAATTGAAATTCTTAAAAAAAAATTCGTTTTAGAATGAGATTCCTTCGTTCGAACAAGATCTGGAATGCCGCATTTTAGGTATGCTCTAGAATGTTGGTCAAAGTTTTGTTGGAATATGTTCAAATGAGTATGGGTACTTCATCTGAATGAGAAGTCAGTTCGTTCAAACGAGGACACGTGTCTTTATTTTTTAAATAAATTTGATCCAAATCTCGAATGCCTATCTTTTTTGCAACAAACTTCCTTATGAATTGGGATACATGATTAAACTTTTAGGATATCCTTTTTTAGAGTTCCTTTTTTGTTTAAACACTCCAAAAACTTTAATTATAACCCAATAAGTTTAAGATCCAAGATCCATCATACATATGCTTTTAAGCCCTATTTTGGGCACCAAGTTTATTTCCATGTCATCGTGATAACTGTTTTATTGTGGTGGGCTCATTATTTATTGTGTTAAAATGAAGAAGAGGTGGATTCTATCTTTCCAATTCGTAAATAGTTGTTGAGCCTAGATCGATGGATATCGAGACGTGCATGAACTCATGCATTGTGGAAGCTTCCATAGGTGTCTCTCACATTATCATTATGGAGGACCAGTTGAAGATTAAAGATGCGTGAATGATTATAGGAATTGAGTCATTGTGTAAGTCATTAATCAACTTGTATATTTTGTACGTAGAGAAATGTGTGGCTGGGCCATCATATTTTTTTTCGGTTGTGGGTTTTCTACGTACGTTTGTACTTTTCGATTGGCGTGTTTTATCTACTATCACTTAAATGTATGATGTGGTTTAAAAATATATAATTGAATAACCTAGTTTATTGCTACAACTCGATTTAAAATCAGTGCAAAGTTTTATTGGGATTATGTGTTTAAAGTTTTAATCTTAAAAATTGATAAATATAAAAATATAATTTCAATTTGTGATTATCCTTACCGAGCATTTTTGCGTTAACACTCTTAATTACACCGCCTCACATGGGACCATGTATGAGAGCGAGAAATGAGCCAACAGTTACAATCTGATCCTCAGCCTAACGTACAATCTCCAAAGATTTGAGTGTAAAATTAGAGGAATATGTTTTGGGTATGTAGCATTGATCAAGGACAAATGATAATACATACAACTTATGAAAAATGGTACAACTTAAAATGACGAGTTTATGTTTGATTCATAATAAAAGATAAGATCCTAAGAAAATTATATTATTTATTTCTATGCGAGAACTATTAAATATTAGATGATTCACTAAAACTAACTACTAATGAATGTAGAGTCCCTATTACTTTGGTGTAAGCCGTTTGTTTCCCGATGTGGAACTTTATGTACTTTATAAACTATCTCACATGTCATATGACTTGAGTCTTACATTCGGATTTCTTTATGTTGAATAGGTAGAACTTGCCAACTTAGCCATCAAATATCCAACCTAAAACTAATCTGAAATGGGTAAAGATACCCTAGGACCTTATATAGTGATGTATGGATTTAGATTTGGGATGTGGTACTTTATATTCTTAATCATGCTTGAGGTGGAGCAAACATAACATGAAGAGTAATTATCTTGGATGACTTAAAAGTGTTTTGGTCACTATACCATGTTATGTCTAGACATATCACTCAAAACTATTTGATAGTGTCTTATATATTGTTTAGTGGGAGTTATTATATTAAATGACTTAAAAGATTTTGGGTAACTAAATTATGTAAACTATTACATATACAATTTTATGTATAGAGATATAGCTATATGTAGTGTGGGCACCACGATTTATCACCTTGGGCCCAGACGAGTAGCCCAATAAATTATGGCCTAAAGTCTGGAGGCCTCACGCCCCAACTTATTCAGTTACGACCTAGTCTATTCCTAAAATCTCGTGAGATATTCTACGAGTTATGGATTGACGTTGGGGAGTCCAACACCCCTACTCCCCAGAAACGAACATGTATATAACAAACCCTTAGCCCGGGGAAAAGGGCATGTATTTTTTTCCTGTAAAACACTCCCCGGAGTATAGAGAAATAATTTTGAGAGCACTACCGTGGCGTAGGCATTCTTGCTGAACCATATAAAATATTGTGTTATGTGATTCCCATTCCTTAGTTTCTTTATTTTTCCGGTGATGGTCTTTTCCTAATAATTTATGCTGAACTTAATTGTCACTACAATTGGCATCATCTATGGGAATGTTTATCTTACTTTTAGAAATCCCTCACCAATAAGGAATTTGAATGTATGGTCACAGTAGAAATGCCCCTCAAGTAGGGGATATCCAAGAGCAGCCTGCCTCTCGTAGGATCAGTTATGAAGTTTGACGTTCAGATCAGAGGGATCCCTTAGAGCGGCAAGCCTCAGAGGAAAGTCAGGGACCTACATGGTCCACACAAATCTCTAGGTTGATCGATGCCTATGAGGTAAGGCTCCAGGAGAAAGGAGAGGCCGCTCACAAGAAAGAAGATAAGAATGCTCGCCTCAAAAGGATATTGGAAAGGATGGAAAAAGATCTCCATCATAGCACCGGGTGATGTCAATATCGCACTCCTAGACCTCAGGGAAGAAAGTCTCATAGCCGAGGAAGGAGCTCTAGATGCGGATCCTAAAGGATCGAGGAACACGCATCAGATGATGACTTACTTAAGTAGCAGCGACCAGCTCGTCGTTGTAGGTGCCCGGCTCGAGGAAATGATGACATATGAAATTTAGTTCGAAGAGAAATGGACCAACACCCAACACATCAGGGTGCCAGATCGACTAGAGAACTAGCCCGGTGAGCTCTCAGGATCCATATGAAATCCCCTTTCTCAAGGGAGATAGAAGAAGAAGAAGCCCCCTAAAAGTTCGTGATTTTGAGATTCAAGATATATGACGGAAAGACAGAACCCTATCGATCACATTAGGTAGTATAGGCAGGGCATGACTCTCTGGAACCATAGGGACGCACTAATGTGCCAAATCTTTCCCTCAAGTTTGCATGATGTGGCCTAGAAGTGGTTCGATAGACTCCTTCATAGATCCATCAAGAGCTTTGAATCCCTAAAAGATCTCTTCACGGCAGGAGAGCCTCCAGGAGGATGGATTTAAAGAGGATGGATTCCTTGATAATAATGAAGAAAACACCCCGGGAGAGCCTCCGGGACTACGTAAAAAGGTAATGGGAGTTGTTCAATGAGGTCGAGGACTACTCAGAGCAGGTAGTAGTGGCCTCATTCAAAATTGGCCTACCCAGCTCTTGCCTCTTATACCAATCCCTGACTAAGAAGGAGGCCATATTCATCGATGACTTGATGCATCGCATCGAGAAATATGCCAAAGTTTAGGATGTGACCCACCTCAATGCAGGGGAGAATGGCTGAGCTAAGCTCACTGCCAAGGGCAACGACAAGGCCAAAAACTAGAAGAGAGGAGGTAAGAATGGGGGCAAGGGTGGCTTCAAGAATGGAAATAAGAACGATGTTTCAAAAAAAATTCAGGTAGTAAACACTGTCTTCAAAAAACCCATCTACAAGATCCTAGCGAAGATGAAGGATGAGCCATTCGCCAAGTGACCCAGAAAGATGGGAGGAGATCCCTTAAAGAGAAACAATGCGCTGAGATGTGGTTTTCACAAGGAAGGAGGACATAAAACTAAGCACTATAAGGCTCTTAAGTCCCACCTTGAATAGCTAGCCTAGACCGGGCACCTAAACGAGTTTATAGAAAAGAAGGAAGAAAAAGTCACTCCTAATGAAGATCTAAGGCCTGACAATGTGCTCGAAGACGATGTTATCCATGAGTTCACAGTGATTCATGGGGCATCTGATCTAAAGCAGGTTCACAGGAATTGAGCCCGGATGGAAGTGAAAGAGCTTATGGTAGTAATCCAAGCTTTTCAAATTGATCTAGCAAAAACACAGTCAAGAAAGCATTGGCGAGCAGATGACGTCGACTACATCAAACACATCGTATTCACAAATGAAGACTTAGTGGGAGTAAGAACCCCACATCATGATGTCTTGATCATTACACTCTGAATAGTAAACTATGACATCGACAAGTTACTCTTCGACCAGGGAAGCTCATCCGAGGTAATCTATCTCGACATGTTCAGGAAATTGAAGTTAAGCATTGCTGACTTGAAGGAAGACACTGTCCGTCTAGTTGGCTTCACTGGGAAACTAACTATCCCTTTGGGAAAGTGAGGGTAGGAAGTGTCTCCAAGATGATCGACTTTTTGGTAGTCAACATTGACTCGCCCTAGCAAGCTATCCTCGATAGAGGATGGCTACATGTAATAAAGGTTATCCCCTCGACCTACCATCATAAACTCAAGTACGTGACTGAGAAAGGAGTAATGGAGATCCACGGAGATCAAGCGATGGCAAAAAGGTTCTTTGTAGCGGCCATTCGCCAAAAACCAAAAAAGAAGGCCGAGAAGGTAAAAAATAGAAGGGTCAGGGACAAGAAGGTTTGATACCTTCAAAGTAGCAGTTAAAGTATGGAATATCCGAAGTGGAGGAGACCAGGATCCTCCCCTCTGAGCGGGCCATTGAAAACCTCGAAGATGTCGCAACTGATGGAAGAAAAAGACAGAATGTTCTTAATTAGAGCCTCTCTTACAAATCGAGGAAAAAAGGAATTAACAGTACTTTTGATGAACAATGTGGACATTTTTCCATGGGAACCTTATGAGATACCTGGAATTAACTCCAGTGTGGTTTGTCATCGGTTGCACGTTGATCTAAATTTCAAGCCTATTTCGTAGAAGGCTCGAAGAACTGCACTCGAGAAGGCCAAGGTTGTGGAGAAAGAAGTAGAGAAGCTGTTGGATTCAGGATCTATACGAGAAGTTAAATTCCCTAAATGGCTGTCCAACCCAGTAGTGGTTTCGAAAAGCAATGGAAAATAGAGGGTTTGCATTGACTTCACTGACCTTAACAGGGCATGCCCTAATGATTGTTTCCCTCTCTCGAAAATCGACCAGTTGGTGGATGACACAACAGCTTATGAAAGAATGAGTTTTTGGATGCATACTCAGGGTATCATCACATTCCTCTATATGTACTAGACCAAGACAAGACAGCGTTCATCACCACCGTTGGATTATACTGTTATAAAGTTATGCCCTTTGGGATAAAAAATGCTCGATAAAATTACCAACGGCTGGTCACCAAGATGTTTAAAGACCAAATGGGGGATACCATTGAAGTCCACATCGACGATATGCTCGTTAAGAGAAGGCACAAAGAAGACCACCTCTCAAACCTGTCAAGGACCTTCAAAATCCTCAGGAAATACCGAATGAAGCTTAACACTAGAAAAGTTCCTTCGGTGTCCAGTAGCGAAAATTTCTTGGGTACTTGGTTAGAGAGAGAGAGGAATTGAAGAAAACCCGGACTAGATTGATGCAATCAACAAGGTAAAACCTCCCCGCATGATTAGAGACGTAAAAAAACTCACGGGCATGCTCGCCGCCTTGAATCGATTCATCTCGAAGTCATCCGAAAAGTGCTAGCCATTCTTCCAGCTATTAAAGAAGAGAAAAACAGTGGAGTGGAATCAAGATTGTTCGAAAGCATTAGACGATCTAAAAACTTATCTCAGCACACCAACCTTACTCGTGATACCTTAAGAGAATGATTCCCTATACCTATACCTTGCTGTTTCCAGCCACGCTGCTAGTTATTTACTAGTATGCGAAATAACTAGAATCCAGAAATCGGTCTGCTACATGAGCAAGACCCTCTTGGACACCAAGAAACGATACCTACCAGTGGAGAAGCTCTACTTTGCACTAGTGGTAGCCTCGAGGAAATTTAAGCACTACTTCAAAGCACATTCTATCATCATCCTTGCGTCACACCGCCTTAAAGAAGTCCTACGAAAAATAGATCTTTTTAGCAGACTATCGAAGTGATAGGTCAAGCTCGGACGATTCGACATCTAATTCCAACCAAGGAAGGCAATCAAGGGTCAAGTCCTCACCGACTTAATCATGGAGTTTATAGGCGAACTAGCTTGTGGCTAACTACAAACCACGGAAGAGGGGGAAGATCACTAGGTAGAATGTATTTGGCGACTATTTATTGATGGAGCCTCTAACTCCAAGGGAGAAGGAGTAGGCATTGTGCCTATTACCCCAAAAGATACAATCCTCGAGCAAGGAATCAGACTTGTATTTGAAGCCTCCAACAATGAAGCGGAATATAAAGCATTGATAGCATGCCTGCAAAAGACACATGCATTTGGTGCAAAACAACTACAGGTGTTCGGTGACTCACAATTGGTCTCCAATTAGATAAGTCGAGACTTCAATGCGAGGGATGAGAGAATGACAACCTACCTCGGCTTAGCAAAGAAATTAAAGTCCAAATTTGAGTTAGTCAGTGTCCAGCAGTTTCTCAGAGGATAAAATAGTCACGCTGATGCCCTGGCAGCCTTAAGTTCAGTAATCAACTCTAAGTTAAAGAGAACAATCCCTATGGACTTCTTCGCTCAGTCGATTATCAACCAGAGTGACGAGCTACCGGATATGGGCCATATTCTTCAGATTGAATCAACACCTAGTTGTATGGACCACCTTAGGGACTATTTGAAGGATGGTGCACTACCAGATAATAAGAAAGTCGCTCATCAGGTAAGAGTCAAAGCTGCTCACTTTCACTTATCTCCTGAGGGTAAACTGTATAAAAAATCTTTCACTGACCCTTACCTCCAATGTGTTCACCCGAACGAAGTCGAACAAGTCCTACACGAGATTTATGAAGGAATCTATGGGAGCCATATTGGGGGCAGATCGCTAGCCTTCTAAGTAATGAAGGCAGGTTACTGGTGGCCTTACATGCAGAAAGACTCTGGGATATATGCTTGCAAGTGCGAAAAATGTCAACTACATGATCCTATGGTCTACCAACCTACCAGCGACCTTAGATCACTTACCAACCCTTTACCTTTTTCCCAATGGGGAATGGACTTCGTGTGCACTCTTCCTACTGTTGCTGGTAATCACAAGTATCTATTGGTCGCGACAAACTACTTCAACAAATGGATTGAGGCAGAGTCGCTGGAAAACATCAGAGACACATATATGATGAGATTCGTATGGAAAAATATAATTACTAGCTTTGGAATTCCTATAACCATCATCACTGATAACGAAACGCAGTTTGATAGTGGCCTCTTC
This sequence comes from Sambucus nigra, assembly GCA_949130495.1. Classification (NCBI taxonomy): domain Eukaryota; kingdom Viridiplantae; phylum Streptophyta; class Magnoliopsida; order Dipsacales; family Adoxaceae; genus Sambucus; species Sambucus nigra. The sequence goes on along the minus strand of OX422215.1, from coordinate 312,637,429 downwards.
CAGAGTTTGTGCAACGACCAAAGAATCAGGCACTATTTCAGCTCGGTAGCATACCCTTAGAGCAACGACCAAGATGAAGCTTCTAACAAAATAGTGATCGATGGAGTGAAAAAGCGATTAGAGCGAGCCCAAGGGGCATGGGAGAGCGAGCTGCCCCACATTTTATGGGCTTACTACACTACCCCACGATGAGAAACTGGAGAAACCCCATTCATACTAACATATGGAATAGAGGCAATCATCCCTTTAGAAGCCGACCTCCCAACCATAAGGTCCACCTTGGTCAACCAAGGCCAGAATGATGCAACATTACTCGCTGAACTTGACCTAGCTGACGAACGTAGAGAATTAGCTCTAGTGAAACTAGCGAGCTATCAGTAACAGCTAGCAAAGCATTATAACAAGAAGGTCAATACAAGAACATTCCTGGTTTGGGACTACGTCCTAAGGAAAGTTCTTGGCAGCGCAGTAAAATCGTCTGATGGCAAGCTAGGTCCAAACTGGGAGGAACCATTCAAAGTGATAAGAGATGACCTACAAGGAGCCTATCACTTAGAAACGCTAGAGGGCAGAGAGATACCCCGAGATTGGAACATAACCAACCTGAAGAAATTCTATTTCTAGTTTCTCTTCATTGATCTTTTATCACATTACTGGAATTGGCAACTCATTTTTATTGTGTTTGATTAATAAAAGATTATTTGGTAGTAGCATTCCATAAAGTGTTAATGGTGTATTATGAACTTTATAACTTGAACATCTTTTCCAAGCAACATGAATATTATTCAATATATAAAAGCAGGGAGCCTCCCTCCTCATGTTTTCATTATGAAACACGAACAACCTCTTAGCAGTGCCCCTGGAAATATATGAAGCCCTACAGGGGACCCTTAGGCAACTCGGCCAAACTGAATTGGTCGCCAAACGATGTTTGGCTCAGAAAACCTAATCGGATAGAACATCCAACACCAGGTGTATCCTCTCCATTGCCATACATAGGCCTAAGGGAGTGTGACGACATAACTTAAAAGGTAAAGTAGGGAAGAATGGTATCTCATAAGCATACTGGACTGGGAGGATACTCACGCAATAAAACAACTCTACCCATATCAAATCTAGTTGGCTATGAAGAGTCCAAGATAATCAAAGAAAAATCAATGAAGTAGAAAATATACAATGCATGTTTAGCCAGCGAATTGCCCAAAACATAAATATTTTATTACTTCACTGCATTTACAGCAAGAGTTACATTAAATGAATTAAGTAAGCCGTATTAGGGATTAGGTATCCAAGTAAGGTAATCAGCTACTTGTGCTCTTTGTCCTTCATCTGGATGGGGAGATAAATCCAACTCTACTTCATCTACATCCGGCTCCAGTAGCTGCCTGGGAATAGAATCAATGGGGACCCACTGGTTATACCTTCGAAAAGGGTTAGGCATCAGAGTCGAAGGGGAGATCTCATGACGACACCAGAGGACTGAGTTCCTGGGAACTTTCAGCTCCCTGAGAGCATTCAACCATGACCTAATAAATGATAGCTCTTTAAACTCTGCAACCTCGTTGGAGCATCTGCCCAACCCTGATCATAGCCGTTAGCCCACACTTGCCGATGACCTTTCTTGAATAGATGCCTTAGCCGCGTGACATATTTTTAGAGACCGATAACTATCACGTATGATCCACGAACATCTTCTTGAAGCTCATCCATCTCCCTAGCTAGACCCCCTGTATCTGTACCAGCTCATGGACCAGCCGATGAGGTGGAACCCCACAAAACTAAAGGAGTGGTGATCAGCATTATACCAGCACGTGGACCAGCCGATGAGGAGGAACATCGCAAAACTTGAGGTGCAAAGCTCGACGAATGCTTCCTGAGTCGCAACACCTCCCTCCTGAGAGTTTTATTCTAATGTTAAAGAACTTCTGTGACTTGATTGATCTCAGAGGCATCCAAAAGTTTAGACCTCAGAAGGTTCACTTCTTCTTAAACAGATGCACCAACCTTTTCCATCTCCTGAAGTCTATCCTTCAGTTTGGTGACAAGCTCGGACTGATCTTTATAGCTTTTGTTCCTCAACTTAAGGTATTTTAAAATCCTTACAAAGGGTTGGCGAACTTGAATGCTCACATTAGGACTGAGGATCCTTCCGAGTTGAGAAGTAGCAGGTATATACTCATCCACATCAATCAATTACAAGCCATAAAAATCACTAAAGAGCAGAACAATCAGTATGTAGAACGGAAAGTATTTTCATTTCATTAAAATGGAACGTTCCAGGTACATATATAATCATAAGGACAATACAAATAAAGCAAAAATATAAAGAAGTTCCTCAAGACAGGCTAGCTGACAACCTCAATTTTCTTCGAGGTCGTCGATTGTTTTCCCTTGTCTTTAGTAGTAGGGACACCTCCCTCAAGTGGAGCATCTATTGTTCCCTGGATAGAAGGAGCATCAATAGGAAAGGTCTATGAAGCTGGAACACCACCGTCAATGTCCGGGGAAGGTTCATCATCCATAACAAGCTTCGGGCTTGGATCATGCTCGTCAAATAATTGAGAATCGATATCCACTCTAGCAGCCAAAAGAGCCTTGTTCTAGCCTTTCTTAAAGTTCAGTCGGATGATGTAGCCTATCTGAACATCGATATCCTCGTACGTAGCAGCCCATCCAATATTATACGAGATTTCCTTCAAGGTGGCTACCTCATATTGCACCTTCTTCACCTTCTCCGCCAGCACTTTATTCTCCTCCACCACAGCCAACTTTCTCGAGCAAACCAGGTCATAGAACATCCTCAACTCCATAAGCTCCTTATTCACCGCCTCCTTTATGCATTTGGCTTCGAATAAAGTGAGATCAGATGACTTCTGGACAACATCAATAGCCTTCAAGCCGGCCTCGAGCTCAATAATCAACTTCTCAAGATCATCATTACTCTTTACCATCTCGTAGCGACTGCGATAGAGGACGATGAAGTCGATCACAAACTGCAAAGAAGAAGAATATTAGAAAAGTAAGCATTAAACAGAATATTACAAGCATTGAAAAGAGAAAGAAGGCTTACCAAGGCTAGCCTCTGACTCGCCTGTAGAGCTAACTGGTCGGTCCCCATTGCCTTTTGATGATCAACAGGCAAAATTGGTATTTCGAGCAACACAGGAGCCAACTGGGGAGAGAGGGCAACAGAGGCTCCCTCAGGCAAGTCGGACACAGGCACCAGAGCTTGCCCCTCCTTTATCCTCACCTCCTCTCTCCTTCTATCCTCTTCCCTCTCCTTCTCATCTCTCTTTTTATCCTCCACTATCTTCCTCTCTTCCTCCTTTTTTTCCCTCTCTCTTAACTACTCTTCCTCCCTCTTTATTATCTCGTGCTCATGAACAGCAGACTGAGAACTAGTTGCAACCTCTCCGCCTCCATATTTCTGCTTCTTCGACCTATGGGAGAGGAGCACATAATCATCATCATCATCGCGAATCAAATTCTTCCTTGGAGGAGACATGTCTTCCTCGCTGGAACTACTAGATTCACTCGAGGACTCCTGAGCCTCTGAAACCCCTTCCGAACTGGAAGATTATTCACTAGATCTTTCTTCATTGGAACCACCCTCAGTACCGCCCCTGTCAGCACCCTCGCTCTCCTCACCAGAGCTGCTTTCTTCCTCGACTAATTGGATGGGATCAGAAGAAGCCTCTTCAATAATATCTAGCTTAGGGATGTTGTCTACAAGTCGTGCAATAAAGATGGACCCAACGTTCTTGTATTCTATGAGAAAATCCATTAATCGAGGGTGTTTACCATCAACTAAGAACTCCCTAATGTTCCAGACTTTGACTAACTCGGCAGCTCGAACCTCGTTGAGAGTAGGTTCTGAGTTCTTTGTCCTCGCTAAAAAGAAAGAAAGAAAGACAAATATTAGAGAAATCGTACATGAACAGATAATCGATAAGCAAATAAAAAAACTAAGCCTACCTATGCACTCCTTCCCATAGAAGGGGACGTCAAACCTACCACACCTCGACCACTCAGTATGGGGAGGAAACTGCTAATTTCTTGCAAAAAAACCCTCATGCCAGTAATCCTTATAGGAATCAGGTAGATTTACTACCAATACCCTATCAAAACTCCTGACCTTGCGGTAAAGAAGACCAGAACTTTTTCGTGAGAAAGAATAAAAAAATCAGATCTCAGCAAGCCCTAAATTGGTGCCATAGATCTGATTTATTCTATATACACCATTAACAATCTTCCAGACATTGGGCGAACACTATGTAGGGACATTATTGAAATAACCAAAAAAGTTTAAAAACAAATTGCTTGGAGGAAAAATAAGACCCCCTTGGGACAACAAGAGAACGTGAATCCAATGAGCGTCCTCAATCTCCCTAACATTACAGGGGATAGGGGAACACTCGATGTCTACCCAATTTTGAATATTATAGAACTTCCTAAATTCGAATATTGATCTATTGCCCATTTTCACCATTGAAACATACAAACCCTAATTACAAATGCAAAGAAATTTCAACAGAAAAAGAAAAGAAAAAGAGCAAGAGGAACTTACGAAGTAAAAACTTAGCTTGGGACGATGCAAAGTCACAAGCGAAGATGATGAAGAAGATTGAAATTGGAAGACAAAGACCTGGGAATGGAAGAGGAACAACAAAAACTTGGAGAAGTTTAGAAATATGGAGAAACTTGAAGCGACAACAAGAAAAGACTTCTCCATAGGATTTTTAAACGTTCCTAATCATAGCACAAAGGCAACGAGGCAGGTTGCCACCTAAATCAGTTCACAAGAGGCGCTTCGATCATGAAAAGTGTTGCACAATTTACAAAATAGCCATTGTGACAAATCACTTAAAATTATTGAGCCCAAATTGTGGCCCAACAACTTTAGGGGCAATTGTGGGTACCTCGATTTATCACATTGGGCCCAGACGAGTAGCCCAATAAATTATGGCCCAAAGTCTGGAGGCCTTACGCCCCAACTTATTCAGTTACGACCTAGTCTATTCCTAAAATCTCGTAAGGAGATATTCTAGGAGTTGTGGATTAACGTGGGCGAGTCCAACACCCCCACTCCCCGGAAACAAACATGTATATAACAAACCCTTAGCCCGGGGCAAAGGGCATGTATTATTTTTTTCATGTAAAACACTCCCCGGAGTATAGAGAAATAATATTGAGAGCACCACCGTGGACATAGGCATTCTTGCTGAACCACGTAAAATATTGTATTGTGTGATTGTCATTCCTTACTTTCTTTATTTGTTCTGGTGATTGTCTTTTCTTGATAATTTAAGTTGAACTTAATTGTCACCAAATGTAGTATTGTATAAACCCATGTTACGCTTAGAAATTCTACTAAAAACTAAGTGAATGTGAACGAAGATTACTCAAGATCTTATATATTGGTTGAAAATTTTATGATGTGAAACTATATATTCTTAACATGAGTCCTCACTTGTATTGAGACTTCAATATAACCTGAGAGTGAATTGTTAAATATGAAACCACGTAAATTCAAATCAATTGACAATATATGGAGAGCCCCAATACCTTTCAAGATGTTGTTTTGTTGATATAGATTTATATAATCTTAACATAAGTTATCCTCTATGTAATCAAAAGTTAAGAAATAGGTTTGCTTAGAGCAAAATTTTAAGGAATTCAATAATCTAATAATTTTAATATCCCCATCAATGTTTGTGTCTATTATGTTCTACTGTTGTTTGAATATTTTTTCTTGTAATTCATCATTTGTTCGCTTGTTTTAAGTTTGTTACATTTAAAACACTAAATCTCGTAGAAAAATATAAAAATTTTGTTCACGAAGAACAGATAAATTCACTATTACACTAAAAAAGATAATCCATTAGTACATTCTACAATACATATTATCATTTATTAAAATAATTATCGTCCAAAAATAATTATGTTCAACAATTCAACAACTCTTACAGACTCAAATAAGTTTACTATCTATAAAAAAATCCTTCTTCACACACCTTATGTAAAAGAGATTAACATTTCTTAAATGACATGTACATGCACTAATAATACATCTTCATTAACAATTCATAAAACGCCGTAATTTTACTGTGGCAGAATCTATTGTAATAAAAAGTGGTAGGCCATATTGCACATAAAAAAACATTATACCAACTAGAGTACATAATTTTTAATCTAGTACCTACTAAGCATTTAGTTTACTATACCCTTAAATATATAAAATCCCATATAATTACTAGTAAGATATCTTATTGTGCATTCTCTGTAACTTTATCTTTTGACCATGTGTCCTTCTATGCTATTATCTCTAACTCCACTTTATCTCCACTTAGTTGAAGAGATACAAATATTCCCTTATTTGCCCCCACGCTTGAATTTCTTGACCCATTATCCTACACAACCATGACCCATCCCATGCTAGATTTTTCCCTTTATTCTACACATATTAGACCTTCATTCACTCACTTTTTTATGCATGTGTTGTGTTTAGAGCCTTAAGTTATCTTCCCCACTTATTCAAAATGCGATGCATTACATGTTTCTAATAATTAAGTGCTTCCTAAAAATTATTTACTCACACTATAATATTTAATATGCTAAGCATATAACAAAATGAAAATAATATTTCAAGGAGGATGGAAGACTTTTGAGATAAGTAAGGAACCGAAGGCAAGGTGATATTACTTAAAATTGAAAGAGGTAGGTAGAGGCTATGTATTTTTGAGATTTTTGGCTGTAGGGAAGGTGTTATGGTTGATTAAATGAATGTTTAAAGTGTTCAAGCTCAGAGGAATATTTTACAATATGAGGAAAAGTACTAGCATAAATTATTTAATGTACTCACTATTTATGAAAAGAAGTATTCTTTGTCATTATTGTGAAAGACGTAAGGAAGAGGACCATATTCCTCATTCCAAAGAAAAAGGCAAAGAAGAAAATTCCGGATAGTGTGTGTATGGATCCATGTCCCACTCAAAAGATGCACCTATCGCATAGTGACGAATCCTAATATGACATAGAGGTAGAACCAACCTCGTGCATTACTATACTGAGATATTACCAGAAAGTCCTCAGGGGAAGGTGGGTGATAAGTATGAGGAAACAATATCTTGTGAAGATTTTTCTAATTGGTTCATAATAAGGTGGAAATGTATAGGTGGTGTGGAGATTAATTGCCTTCCAAATAATTTATTCTTCATTGATATTGCATCCGAATAAGAGGTTGTGAGAATATTGGTGCTCTAAAATGGGAGTACAATTGGGTGACCATGTTTTCAAATAGATGAAATTCTCTTAGGTGTATAACCAATAGAACATCAAGGTAGAAGAGGCGATGGATTTATGTGGAAGTAATATTATTACACTTATGGAGTGATGGAATACTCCGGGTCGTAGGAGAGCATTTTGAGGGCTTTCTGGCAACTGTGATCGAAGCTAGAAAGGATAAAGATCTTAAGTGGGCTTGTCTACTCATTTGAGAGGAGTATAGGTTACCAAAAATAATAACAATTATAGTGGGGGAATGGGTATTCTATGTACCAATTTCAAAGGAGAAAATAATGGAACGATTTCATGAACAAAGTTGAAGAAGTTAACAACTAGGAAATGGTTGTTGGAAGAAAATAAGATAAGCCGACTGATGGAGGTGGTGCATTCAGCCATAATGACAATGCCAAATATAATTAAGAATAAAGTCGATTTACCTTTAAAACTCGAAGGCAACATAAAGCTAATAGATTAGAGCTGTTCTAGGCCGTTACAATGTATGGGAGAGGGGATGGTGGGTCTAGAAAAATAAAGAAATAGTGGACATGGGGTACGGTGGCAGCGAAGAGTTGGGTTCTCCTAGCTGTTATGCATAGACCCAATATTCAAGTAAGTGGGGTTCTCTCAGCTCCTATAGGCAGATTAAATGAACAAGAAAGGAAAAAGGTGGTGAAATGGAGAATTTTACACAAAATGAAAGGATTGGATGATGGTGGGCACAACACTGGGAAATGATAAAAGACGAAGGAAGCTTTAGGGCCCAAGGAGGTAAGGGGACTACACAGATAGGGGAAAACTCTTGCCCAGTGAAAAACAACATATAGAAGGCAACCAATAGGTGGGTAATTGAGAATAAATTGAAAGTATCAATCATGGGAAGGAAATGATTTTGTGGGATAATGCGTTAAGATATCCAAGCATGAGATAAAATAAGGGAATATGTGTATGTCTTCAACCAAGTGGAGATAAAGAAGAGCTGGTGATGACATAACACAAGGACACATGGTCGGAAGACAAACTTATAGAAAATGCACAAGTGAGTTATTTTAATAGGACCCATGGGTCAAATCTCGCTAGCTCCAAAAAAGACAATCGCAAGGATGTTAATTTTAGGAATTCCATGTTGGGTCTAAAAATTTTAAGGTTCTTATAAACTAGGGTAATGCATCAAAAAATGGTCAGGTAAGGGGAAAAGTAAAGGTAGGAGTAAATTCTTCGAAGAAGAATAGAGGAACGAAAGTATGAAAGGGGAGAGAGGGAAGCAATCCAAAGTGAATATAAAACGGTATCTAGTGAAAATGTAAAATATTATTCAGCAAGGGACTATTCCCCATTTATCATGGGTGAAACGAGCATAGAGGGAGGAAGGGTAAAGGAAATTAATTTTATGGATTTAAAAAATTATAAATTGTGGATAGAAATTGAACTCCCAATGAAGGATGAGGATTATAGGGAGTGGGAGGGGGGAGGGGGGGGGGGAAGAAGACCCGAAGGGATGGGAGGATAATCTGATATAAGGATTTAGAAATATTTTGAGGGTACACTTTGGGGGGAATGAAAGTGAGGCCTATTATTATTTGAGAAAATATGGAAATATGGGATGGGGAACAATAGAGACACCAATGGGGGGATTCTTCACCTTATGAGCTAAAAAAAGGAGTGAGAACTAAAGAGGCTATAGGGTTACACTAATTTTTAGGGGTTTAAATGTGAGGTATTGAAACGATCTTGAGAAACACGACATTATGAGAAGGTTCATTTGTAGGTTTAAACCAAACATCTTATACCTACAGGAAACTAAGTTAAATAATGTGGTTGGATCATTATCTAGATCTATCTGGGGAGGACAATGGTCTAACTGGAGTAGTTTTCATGCTGTGGGTGCTTCAGGAGGAATGATTATTATAGAGGATTCCAAAGTTGTTAAAATGTGGGAGAGCATGTCTGACACATGGACTTCATCATTTTTGTTCAAGAATGTGGAGGACAACTTTTCTTGGAGTTTTATAGGGGTTTATTAGATGATGGATGATTCTATTATGTTTGAGTTATTGGAGCATCTAGTAGGTATTAATGCGTTTTGGGGTGTTCCGTGGTCTATCAGGGGAGACTTTAATATGGTGACATTTTCTTCAAAAAGGAGTGGGTGTGTGGGAACCAACTGATACATGAGGGACTTTACGGATGTTATAGATAAGATGGAGTTAATGGATCTTTAATTTTAAGGGGGCATGTACACATGGCCTAGAAATAGAGACATCCCTTCCTTGTCTCGCTTATACCACATTCTAATTTCGTAGGGGTGGGAGGATCATTTTTCTAGGGTGACACAGTAGTGTTTACCTACGCTAATAACATATTATAGTCAGATACTATTTGAGTTAGGATAATGTAGAAGAGGAAGGACCCCATTTAGATTCAATAATATGTGTCTCAAAGAGAAGGATTTTATGGATATGATTAAGGTGTGGTGGGTTAGTTATGCATTGGAGGGAAATGGAAGTTTTAGGTTGTCAATGAAGTTGGGACTTCAAGGAAGATATCAAATAGTGGAATGGAAAATCTCTCAGTTTTACAAGGATCTTTATAGATAGAAGGAAGGATGGCGAGATCCTCTAGATGGGACCAAGTTACGCAGCTTTTCGAGGGATGATACGGATATGTTAGAGGGACAGTTCACTGAGGAGGAGATATTTGAGTTGTTAAATTCAATGAATTGATATACAAAACCTAGTCTAGATGGATTCACGGTAGCTTTCTTTTATCATTGTCGGCCTGTTGTTAGAGGGGATGTGATTGAGGGTTTTTAGCAGTTCCGTGACATTGGTTACTTCTTGAGGAGTCTTTCATAACAAGGATCCCTAAGAAGGGGGGTTAATATATATATTCATGATTTCATACCACTAAGTCCGATCGGGAGTGATTATAAGCTTCTTGCCAAGGTTTTATCGATTAGACCAAAGAAAGTCATTGACACTATAATATCTGAATCGTAAAACAATTTTATAGGAGATAGGCAAATCCTCGATGCCCTTCTGGTGTCTAAAGAGTGCATGGAATCTAGGCTAAGAAACGGGGAATTGCATATTACATGCAACTTAGATTGATAAGGCATATGATCATGTCAATTTGGGATTTCTTACGCACTTGTTAAGGATGATGAGTTTTGGAAGGATATGGTGTGGTTGATCAAAAGAAACATCCTAACGACCAGGTTCTCAATTTTTATTATCGGGGTTCTAGATGGATTCTTTCCCAGCTCCTGTGGGATTTATCCGAGAGATTTGTTGTATCCATTTCTATTCATTTTGGTAATGGACGCATTTAATCGAATGATGGGGCGCATGATTGAGGTGGGTTTGATAGTATGATTTACAATTGGGCCTAAGTAAGAAGATGGACGGGTGAGGGAATTGAGTTACTCCTTATATTCTTTAAAGCGGTATCAGGTCTCTGTATTAATGTGGAAAGATGTCAAATAATTCATACATGGGGACAAAGGAATGTGGAGGGACTGACCGAGATTCTTGGTTGAAGGTGCTTCCTTCAACGTATGTCCAATTACCACTAGGGTCTAAGTTTAGTCGAAACCTATATATGATGCGATTCTCGAGAGAATGAAAAGGAGGCTGGTACGGTGAAAGTTTTGTTACTTATGAGAAGGTGGGTGGTTGACTTTGATAAATATCATATTGTTTTGTCTTCCCACTTATTTCTCGTCCATCCTACCGTTGCCATGTTCTGTGCACTTCAATATGGAGAAAATGATCATAGATTTTCTATGATGAGGTCATGAGCACAACTTTAAGTATTATCATATAGGGTGGGAGGAGGTTTGCCTTCTTATTAAAGTGGGGGAGCGGGAATGAAGAACCTAGAGTTCTTTAACAAAATGTTTATAGAGAAGTGGGTGTGGAGACTCCCCCCACAATGGGAACATTCAATGGAGGAGAATAATGGGAGTTAGGGTTATATGCATCTAAGGTGGGAACCGAGAGTGGAGTTATTTTCCCATGGGGTGTGGCTGTGGAAGCACATTTTAAATGATTGGGGGATTTCTTTTGATACAAGGAGTTTCAATTAGGCAGAGGTAATATGATTAGGTTTTGGAAGGACAAATAGGGTAAGCAAGGCACACTATAGGATTAGTTTCCATGTATCTTCATCTTAGGAAGGGATAAAGACTGTCTGATAGCAGATCACTTGACAATTATTGGGGACCAAATGGTGTAGAATCTAATGTTCGAAAAAAGGTTATGGGAATGGGAGCTTAAGTAGGATGAAGATTTTTTTGATTAGTTAGGTTTGTTTCCTCGCTCGACGAGTGGGGATGACGTGTTGAGATAGTTGATGGGAAGCAAAGGACCTTTATGGTGAGAGGTTATTACTCCATTTTGAGAGGTGGTGGGATCTAATGCACTTATTTCTTGTGGAAAAAATAATAAGTCAAAGGGTTCTCTAAAAGTTATGTTGTTCACTTGGACCATAGTGAGACAGATTACATTGATGATCAAGGGCTTGTATAAGGGAGGATGCCCAATGATGAGTCGTTGTTGGCTATGTAAAGAGGAAAAATAGATGACCAATCATTTACTTATGATGGGTGACGAGAGGCTTATTTAATGTTTTCCTATCCCCAAGCTTAATTCAGTGGGTTATGCCCAAGATGGTAAGGGAGTTCTTAGAGTCTTGGCAAACCCCAAGGGTTCGAAATATGTTAGAAAAGTGTGGCATTTGTACCACACTGTAATTTTTGGATGATTTGGAGTGAAACAAATTCTAGATATTTTGAAGAAATGGAGATTGCGCCATCTAGACTTCTGTACCATTTCCTTCGTACATTGTTGAGTTGGTATAAGGAGAGACATTTCACTTGTCTTTATAACTTTTTGAACTTTATGGGGGATTTGAATAGACTCACATAATGTTGGTCGTTCTCTAGTGGAGGTCTGTAGTAGGTCCCTATCTCTAGGATATAGTGTACACTCCATGTACATGGGTTTTGCCCCTTAGTGGATGGTTTTTATAATACATTCATTTATATAAAAAAAAGACCTCCATCCATGATTATAGATGATAAATAGAAAGTGCATGCATTTTTTTGTCAGGAAAGGACTCAATTCAGATCGACCTCCCTTTTAACAGTCTAAAAGATATAGTTTTTAACATGTAAAATTATGGTAAGATGTTTTTCTCCTTCATGAATGTTAACATTCCAAGTAATTGATCATGTTTGAAACAGATGGACAAAAACTTCAAATATATAACTTAATTAGACTGCAAGACTAAATAATAAAATTATAATTGTTGGACCTTGTGTTGTTTTTTAGTAGTGTAGGGCTTGTAATTCATTATGGGGGAAGTGGAATCCTCTAACAAGTTCTGGACACATATTTCATTTATTCCTTACATATCTACTATTCGAAAATGTCATATGTTTTCATACAGTTCCGAATCCAGCAATAAGATTTCGTATATATGGATCTGATGCAAATAAATTATTGTGTTAACACATGATAAAAACTCTATGATACAACATGGATTTTCACCTACTTGATCATATTTGTTTTGTCTTAATAAGATAAGAAGATAATTATCGATAGAAAATATAGGTATCAAAGTGTGATTAAATAAATATAGATTCGTATATATGGTTTGGTCGGGGTTGGACTAACTGAAGATTGCATTTGTTAGATCTTATTTAGTATGTTAATTATATAAAAAAAAGAGGGTTTTCTTATGATCCACATGTTCAAGGTCGAACATATAATGAAGCAAATGTTAATTACAAAAATGCTCACTTGACAAGCTAAGCATGGAAACCACTCATGTGCCATCAATCATAAAAATATATATTATGCCCATATATCTATTTTGCCATAAAATCCACCAAAACCCATTTGCAAACAACCAAAGGACAATCAAAAATATTTTCACAGATCAAAATATTAATTAAACAATTTCTAAAACAAGAAAGCTCTAACATAAGAAGAAGACAAAAAGGGAAGCATACTCTAGTTATTTGTGCCAGAGAATGGTTTATGTTCTTTTTTCTTGTCAGGTTTAGTTGGTTTTATAGAGCATGCCATCGAGTTGAAGCATACGAAACTTTCAAATTTTTTTGTTAATATCATCTACGGGGGCACAGAAGTAAAGATTAGTCTCACAAGTGAATTAAACCACACCAACATTGCATGTGCATCCATCCTTAACAACTAATTCCTCGGAGATGACAAAACGTGGTGATGTTATGTAATAGTTTAAGAAAATATTATTTTTTTCAAAATTATATTGGAACACCAATGGAACATACTATTGGTTAATCACACTTAAAATAACACACTAAAGATCAAATGAATTCTTGAAACAGAGAGTTGAAAAAAATAAGAATACCTCGCAAACAAAAAAAGTGGCTAGGTGCAATGAAGAATCTAGAAATTTCAAAATGACAGTGCGAATACCACCTCAAATGGACTAGCTTCTCTACGTTGGATTCAAAATATACTGTTAGCAAATTAAGCATTAGTCAAAGTACGGTCACTATCAAATTTTTGTCGCCTATTAAACTTCTCAAGAGTATTTTCCAAGGTTCAATTTACAACTTAAGTTTGTTCAAGAGAATCCAATGGCTTGATGTTGGAGACAAGAATACTAGCATCTTTCACTGGAAGGTTAAAGGGCATATAGTAGAAACAAAATATTAACTATTAAAAATAAGGATTGAAAATTGGTTAAGGGTCATTCAAATGTTCATACATTAGCCACAAAATTCTTCACTAATTTACTGGGAGAGTTCAATTGGTTATTTCTGTCCTAAGGGGTATTCAAATCTATTGGATTAATATTTTTGTTCTTTCCAAAGGTGTTATTAAGGAAATTGATGATATATTAAAGAGATTTATTCGGAGTGGTAGTGAATTAAAGAAATATTGTGCTAAGGTGGTTTGTAATGATATTTGCATGCCTTTAGAAGAAAGAGGGTTGCGGATTAAAAATTTGTATTGTTGGAATAAAGCCTGTATGATGAGACATATGTGGGAAATTGATAGTAGAAAGGAGTCTCTTTGGGTTAAATGGATCCATAGTGTGAAATTGAAGCAAGATAGTATTTGGAAGGTAAAAATGAATAAGTATTTCCCTTGGACATGGATGAAAATATGTAAAATAAGCAAGGTTCTAAAAAACGCGGGGCGTGATCGAGGCGTGGATGCCAAGCCTTAAGCCTTAGAAGCGTAGGCGGGCCTTGGCGTAAAAAGGCGTGAAAAAACGTTTAGGCATTTTTAATATATTTTAATACTTTTTAACAATAACAAGGCTATTAAAATACTAAAATTGTACATATAATAAAAATATGTCTGAATATTTGCAAATAAAAATACTATTTGATTATTTTGGATGAGATAATGATCTAGTTTGTAAAAAAAATCTTTAAAAGGCGATATCGTTTCACTAAAGCATTGTTGTTTTTAGAGAAAAAGTACGCCTTAAGAGTTTTACCAATCATAAGGCGTCAAAATCTTAAGGCGGAGCGTTTCTCCCAAGCTTCAAGCCTAGCCGGAACCTAGGCGGGTTTTTTAGAACAGTGAAAATAAGGGAGGATACTAGAAAATTTATAAAATACAAAATTGAAAATGCGTTGAATACTTTTTTTGGGGGGGATAATTTGCATGAATGGGCCTTTGTGTGAAGTGTATGATAGTAGAATCATATATAATTTCTCTAGTAATGAGAAGGAAAAAGCTGCGAAGTTTATAGTGAATAACGTCTGGGTTTTTCATAATCCTATATCTACTGCTCTTAATAGCTTTTATGAAACTAATGTTAAGCCCATGAGTAACAAAAATGATTGGACTTTATGGAAGATTTCTAAAAATGGTTGCTACAACTGTAAAGATTCCTACAATGCCATTAGGAGAAGAATGAATACAATGGAGTGGTATAATACAGTCTGGTTCAAAAGAAGAATTCGTAGATGTTCTTTTTTATTATGGATGATATGCAAAGATGGTCTCAGAGCTAGAGATAAGTTGAAAAAATGGGCTTTTATTGATGTTAATGGTTGTGTCTTATGTAATAGTAGTAGTGAATCAGTTTACGATTTGTTCTTTGAATGTGTATATTCTAAATATGTTTGGGGAGAAGTTCTAAAGCTATGCCACAATATTAAGACTTATGTTAATATTAAAGAGGAAATCAGAATATTATGTCGAATGGGTGTAAGTTTCAAGTGTTATATCTTGATGTTAGCTATGTCTACTGTGGTTTACGGTATATGTAAGGAAAGAAACTTTAGAATTTTTAAAAATCAATTTGAATATAGATGGAAGTTCCTTAATAAATCGATGATAATGATGTAAGATGCTACAAATAGATGGGGGAAATTCCATGAATTCAAGAGAATTGGGAAATTATAAAGAATATGGTATAAATGAAAGCATCCTTGAAGAGAGAAGAGAGATAGCGGAAATCTTATATATTATGGGATTTGATTAATGTTGTTTCATCCTGATGCTCATATTACCCATATATTTGCTAGTATTTAGTTCTTAAGTCTCTCTAAGTTATGATCTACTTTTTGGATGATTTCATGTCCCCTGGTTGGGTTTATATGGCTTTGTATTCAGGGGAGTTGCTTTCTTGGTGCTGATATTTTGCTTCTTCCATGTTTGATATTCCTCTGGCTGTTATTGGTAATGGTTTGAGGTGGCTTGTGATTCTTATATGGTTGGTTCTCTTGATCTCAGTTCGGAGTCCATTTAAACTTTGTTCTCCTTTTTAGGTCCTTACATAACCCAAATTTGGCTTCAACTTGAGGGTTCTTCTTTGCTTGGTGCTAGATTTTGCTTCTTCCATGGTTTATTATGCAATCGGCTTTTGGGTCGGGTTTTATAGGTGTTTTTTCTCTGATGTGTGGTTTTGTTGACCTTCGTTGGCTTGTTTATGGTTTAGATCTCATTTTGTTGTTGAATCTTGTGGTTCTGTTGATTGATTTGTATTCAAGATTGGTCTCGCAATTGAGGATTTTGGTTTGCTGGTTTTGCTATTTGTTATTTATTTGAGGTGTCAGAAGGGGGTGTAGTTATTTGGTGGTTTGATGTGCTTAATGTCTGCATTGTTGGTTTTCCAGTCTATGTTCGTGGTTTTGTTAGCTGATTCTTTTGTTTAGTTATTTTGGCTTTCCTGCTGACGCGTGGTAGATAGTTGTTGTGTGTTGAGTTTTGGGTAATTGTTGTGTTGGGTTGTGTTTATTTGATTTTTTGTAGCCTAGTTGCCTTTATTTTCTTTTGGGCTTGTTTGTGTTGATCTTATAATATCTGGTTTGTTTCGTCTTTAGTTTTGGGAGTTATTACTACCTCAAGTCTATTTCTTTGGGCTTTTGGCCTTTTTGGCTTAATTCATTACATTTTACCCAAAAAAACGTTTGTTCATCCATTCGGCAATGATGTGAAGAGATACATTCTAAGCTAAATTTGTCCATTCTTTTGAGGATGATGGGAAGATCTAAATTATAAAATAACAACAAGAAAACTTACAAAGAGACTTGACTTGATGTAATGGTTTGTGATTTAGGCTAATAGAAGTTATCTTTACCAATATGAAGAGTTTTTAAAATTCCCAAGTCCAGGACTGCAATATTTAATGATAACATCTTATATGACACGCCTAATATTTTTATTTTTATATGTAGTGTGGGTACTTTTAAATTCCAAAACTATAAGTGTCAATAATAATTATTATTTTAAGCATGAGGTAATGAATAAGGCTAATGAAATGTGAAATAATAAAATAAGATAAACATATTTAAAAGGACTACGAGCCGAATATGCCATGTGTCAGTAAGAAGTCAAGGCGACATAGTCGTCCAAAGATCACAAACTCGCTAGTGAATAATCAAGATGAATGATAGCCTAACTTCACCGAATACAAGTTTATTACAATTATATTACTTGAGAGATAAGATCAAAGAAGATAATTGATAATCATAAAGAATACCTAAAGTTATGAAACACTCATACTTATAAATAGTGGAAACCTCAATGGTTTAGGGCATAATAAACTTCACTCTTGTAACCACAATCTGATCTCTCAACTAGCAACACTAGTACTCCAGTTGTCTTTCCTCCTTTTAATTAATTAAGATCTTTCTCTTTCCCATGGACGTAGCTAGGATGATTTCCTCAACCAAGTAATCTTTTTTTTTCATATTGCATTCATATATTAGGGCTGAATCATAATTGTAATTATTGTGGGTCTGATATCCCCTATAATTTGGTGCCTTCTCTCAAAAAGTTGATTTAAATCCCCACCACCTTGAGATATCGACCTTATGAGTTCCCACCAGTCATGAGTTTCACATGCCAAGAGTCATATTTAGTGCGAGACATGAACTGTAAGGAAGGAATAAACTTATTCAAAGTCCCTTCCACCTCACAATGAAACAAGGTATATGAGACATACACCGTGAAGGTTTGAAACTAGACAATGATAATATACTCCCTTCGTAAAGGCACTTATTAGGAAGACAATATTGCGGTTGGTCAATCTCTTTAAAGATCAACTAACCGAACAAGATAAAGGTATATCTCGATTGAGGACATACCCGACCGAGCAAGCTGAACAACTTGATTCAAGTTCCCATAACCTAATGTATCAAAGGAGGCGGGGATTTTAGACCTATAGATTCCATAAGACTAATCGAAGCGGTAGGATTTTCGAGATCGAGGAGTCCAGATTTTGTGTTTTATAATCACCCTCATGTGAATTACGCACCCATTCAATGAATTACTGGCACCAGTCCAACCCCTAATCGACCAACAAATCTAGCCATAACAACAGTTAATCCAAGGAACGGCCTTTGTCTAAGAAGGACGATAACGATGAGCTTTGAAAATTCATTTAAAAGGACGAACACTACACCAAAAACTAAAAATTGCCACAGTAAATGGGTTAGGATTGTGGATAGTGACCAATGGGTCCCGATCCAAAATTATGACTCATAACTATTTACCGTAACAAAATTAAGGTCCCGAGTTTAGGGTGGACTCATTTAAGGTTGGTCACGGTCCATATCCATGACCAAAGGGGTCACGTTACAAATTCGTGACTTTCCCATGACCCATTATGCACCAAGTTTCCCGCTTGTTTTAGCACACTTATGGTCAGACCCAGTAATCATGACCCACCTATGACCATTTATAGGATTAAGGATCATGGTCAGGAGCCATTACCAAGAGGTCATGGGACAAAATCAAGACTCCCTGTGACCCATTATGCTGCTGAAAACGGTCACAATTTAGAACTGCAACTCCTAATCCATTTCAGAATCGTTACTGTACATGGGTCATGGTCCAAGTTTAAGTCATTAATGAGTCACAGATTAGGTCATGTTTTTGGATTATGATCCCGTTTTGGGTATAAATAAAAATAGAACCCTCGATTTCATTTCATCCTCCGTTCAAAAATTATCTCTCTCTCTCTCTCTCTCTCTCCAAACTCCATTTTCGGTGATCTCCAACCTCTAACAAAGTTGCATATGCAACCCCTTATTTGTTATGTATGTGTTTATTGCTTGTTTTAGTCTATTTACTGTCCTTGTTTTAGTATGTGCAGTTATTTCTCACGCATGTGTGTGATTTGGGGGGGGGGGGGGGGGGTTAGTGTGTTTTTGTGATAATGTGCCAGTTTCAATATGTGTTTGTGATAGTGTGTATGTTTTAGTGCGTGTTTTCAGGTGTGTGTTTCAGTGTGTGTGTGTTTCTAATTTATGTTGATCCAAATATTCATAGTATGTGTTTCATTAGATATAAATTTATTTTTGTTTATTATTCAAAAAAATATTATACATAGTCATATGAGGGAGTTATTTCAGTAATACATCTTCTTTTATATTTGTATATTAAATTTGACTTTGTGTTTCTTATATTAATGTTAATAATTTTGATATATAAAATAGTTAGGTTAGTAATGTTCAACGGAATAAAATCATGTTGGAAATAAATGATGTAGATGATTTAAAAGGAGTACGGGATACACTTGTTGGATTATTGGTTAGATTGTTATGGCTTGTGTTAAATGATTAGGGTTTGAGACGAACACGCATGGGACAAACATAAAACAACCAACTGGCTGCGTAGTAACGGGAATCATCATTTAAGAATATGATAAAAACTTATGAATAGTTAGACTTAGGCTTGAAACATGTTGTTGAAGGGAAAAAATGCTAAAGGGTCCCTAAAGGGCCACGTAAGTGGCACGGAAACCACACACGAGACAACATAACACGTAGAAATTGACCACACAATCACAAGACTTCTAGATCAAGAATACGACCAAAACTTGTAAATAGTTAGACTTAGGCTTGAAAACATGCCGTTGAAGGATGAATATGCGAAATAACCCCCAAACAGTTCCGCATAAGGTACAAAAACCTCGCACGAGACGAACGTAACACGTAGTACCTAACCGCGCAATCACAGGACTTTCGATTCCAGAATATGACCAAAACTTGGAAATAGTTAGACTTAGGATTTAAAACATGCCGCTGAAGTGGGAAAATATAAAATTTCCCCTAAACGGCCTCGCAAGATGCGGGAACACCTCACTCGGGAACTAAGTAACACGTAGTAACTGAGCGCATAGTCGCGGGACTCCATTTTTTAGAATATAATAAAAACATATAAATAGTTACAATTGGACTTAAAAATATGTCGTTAAATGGCAAAAGAAATGGCCCCATAAGAGGCACGAACACCTCGCATGGGACAAATGTAACACATAGTAGCTGACTGCATAGTTATGGGACCACTAGTTTGAGATTATGAAAAAACTTACAAGTAGATAGAATTAAGCTTGAAATATTTCATTGAAGGGAGAAAATATAAAACAACACCCAAATGGCCATATAAGAGGAATGACTATCTCCCATGGGACCAACGTAATACGTAGAAAGTGAGCGCATAGATACGGAACTCCTAGTTCAAGAATATGATCAAAACTTGCAAATAGTTAGATGTAGGCATAAAAACGAGAGTTTGAAGGGAAAAATACAAGTAAACCAGCAAATGGCCCCATGATAGGCACAAACATCTCACAAGGGACCAATATTACATGTAGGAAATGATCGCATACTTAAGGGACTCCTAGTTCCAGAATACGACCAAAACATGCAAATAGTTATACTTAAGCTTGAAAACATTCCGTTGAAGGACGGAGATGCAAAATAACCCCCAAACAGTTCCGCATAAGGTATAAACACCTCGCACGAGACCAATGTAACACGTAATAACTAACCGCGTAATCACAGGACTTCCACTTCAAGAATATGACCAAAACTTGGAAATAGTTAGACTTAGGCTTTAAAACTTCCCGTTGAAGTGCAAAAATATAAAATTGCCCCCAAACGGCCTCACAAGATGCGCGAACACCTCACAGGGGCCCAACATAACACGTAGTAACTGAGCGCATAGTCACGGGACTCCAATTTTTAGAACATAATCAAAACATATAAATAGTTACAATTAGACTTAAAAACATGTAGTTAAATCATAAAAAGAAAATGGCTCCATAAGAGGCACGAACACCTCTCAAGGGACCATTGTAACATGTAGTGGCTAACAACATAGTTATGGGTCTACCAGTTTGAGATAATGACCAAAACTTACAAATAGATAAAATTAGGCTTGAAATATTTCGTTAAAGGGAGAAAATGTAAAAAAAACTCCAAACGGCCCCATTAGAGGAACGGACACCTCGCATGGGACCAACGTAATAAGTAGAAACTGAACGAATTGTCACGGAACTCCCAGTTCAAGAAAATGATCAAAACTTCCAAATAATTAGACTTGGGCTTAAAAATGAGTTGTTGAAGGGAAAAAATACAAGACAACCACTAAATGGCCCCACGACCGGCATGGACATCTCACGCGGAGCCAATATAACATGTAGGAACTGATTACGTACTTACGGGACTCCCGGTTCGAGAATACGACCAAAACATGCAAATAGTAAGATTTAGGCTTGAAAACATGACTTGGAAGGGAGAAAATGCAAAACATGACCTAAACGCCGCCATAATAGGCATGAAGACCTCGCATGAGACCATCTAACACGTAGCAACTGATTGCGTAGTCACGAAACTCTCGGTTCAAGAATATGACCAAAACATACATATAGTTAGACTTTGTCTTAAAAATAAGACGTTGGATGTGGAAAATGTAAAATAACCCCCAAATGGCCTAGTAAGAACCACGAGCACCTTACACAGGACCAACATAATATGTAGTAATTGATCGTGTATTCACGAGACTCATGAGTCGATAATATGACCAAAACTTGAAAATAGTTAGACTTAAGCTTAAAAACTTGTCATTGAAGAGAAAAAATGTAAAATAACCCCCAAATAGCCCTGTAACAGGCACGAACAAATCACCAGGGACCAACGTAACATGTAGCAATTGACTGCATAGTCACAAGACTCTCAGTTCGAAATTATGATGAAAACTTGCAAATTGTCAGACTTAGGCTTAAAACAAGTTGCTGAAGGGAACAAATAAAAAACAAACCCCAAACGACCTCGAAAAAGGCACGAACACCTCGCTTGAGATTTAATATAACTTGTAGAAACTAACCGTGTAGTAACGAGACTCCTGGTTTGAGAATATGACCAAAACATACCAATAGTAAGACTTAGGTGGAAAAATACACCATTGACAGGCAAAAGTGCAAAATAGCCCCCAAACTCCCCCGTAAGAGGCACAAACTCCTCGTACGGGACCATTCAACACGTAATAACTGACCAAATAGACACATGACTGTCGATTCGAGAATATGACAAAAATTTCAAATAGTTAGACTTAAGCTTGAAAGCACTACGTTGAAGGAAGAAAACATAAAATAAACTACAAACGTCCCAGTAAGAGGCAAGAACAACTTGCACGGGACCAACTTAACATGTAGCAACTGACCGTGTAGTCACGAGACTCCCGGTTTGATAGTATAACCAAAACATGAAAATAGTTAGAGTTAAGCTTAAAAGCATTACGTTGAATGGAGAAAATGTAAAATTGTCCCCAAATGGTCCCGTTAGATACACGAACACCTCACACGGGATCAATGTGATACGTAGCAACCGATTGCGTAGTCATGGGACTCCCAATTCGAGAATAAAACTAAAACTTAAAAATAGTTAGACTTAGGCTTGAAATCATGCCCTCGAAGAGAAAAAAATGTAAAAAAATCCCTTAAAAGCACTGGAAGATGACCGAACTCACCACACAGGTCCAACGTAACATGTAGTAACTGACCGCGTAGTCATTGGACTCACATTTGAGGATATGACCAAAAGTTGCAAATAGTTAGACTTCGGCAATAACATATTCCGTTATAGGTAGAAAATTTAAAATAGCAATAAAATGGCCAACAAGAGGCACGAACACCACGCATGGGACGAATGTAACATAAAGCCGCAGATAGTGTAGTTACGGGACTAAAGGTTCAATAATATGGCCAAAACTTGCAAATAGTTAGACTTAGGTATGAAAACATGTTGTGAAGGGTGAAAATGGGAAACATCCCACAAATGTCATCGTAAGAGGCACGAACACCTCACGTAGGATCAATGTAACTCGTAGCAACTGACCACGTAGTCGCTGGATGCCCAGTTTGAATATTTCACCAAAACATACAAATAGTTATATTTAGGCTAGAAAATGTGTTAGAGGGAAAAAATTTAAAACAACACCTAAACAGCCTTACAAGAGGTACAAACACATTATACGGGACCTATATAATGTGTAGAAACTAATTGTGTATTTATGGCACTCTAGGTTTGGGAATATGGTCAAAATTTAAAAATATTTAGACTTAGGCTTGAAAACATGCCATTGAAGGGTAAAAATAAACAATGACCCCCAAACGGCCCCGTAAGAGGTATGAACACCCCGTACATGATCAATATAATACATAGAAATAGATCGCGTACTCATGGGAATTCCTGATTCGAGAATATGGACGAAACTTGCAAAACGTCAGAGTTAGGCTTGAAAGCATGTTGTTAAAAGGAAAAAAAAAATGCAAAATAGCTCCCAAATAGCCCCTAAAGAGGCACAAACACCTTGCATGGGACCAACTAAAATGTGGCAACTGATTAACTAATCACGGGACTCTTGGTTCAAGAATATGACTTTAACATGCAAATAGTTAGACTTAGGCTTAAACATATGATATTGAAGGGAGAAAATGTAAAATAACCCCCAACCGTATAAGGAAGACGAACTAACACCTTCTACGAGACCAACGTAACATGTAACAACTAATTGCGTAGTCACGGACTCCCAGTTTGATATTATGACCAAAACATGTAAATAATTTGAGTTAGACTTAAAAACATGACTTTGAAGGGCAAAAAGCAAAAAAAGTCACCAAACGGCCCCGTAAGAGGCACTTACACCTCGCATGGGACAAACGTAACACATAGCAATAGATCGCATAGTGATAGGACTCTCGATTTAAGAATAAGACCAAAACTTGCAAGTAGTTAGACTGAGGTTTGAAAAGATATTGTTAGAGGGATAAAATGCCAAATGACCACGCAAGAGGCATAAACACCTCTCATAGGACCAACGTAACACTTAGCAACTAACCATGTAGTCATAGGACTCTCGGTTAGACTAAAACTTGTAAATTGTTAGACTAAGGCTTGAACATAATCCATTGAAAGGAGAAAATGCAAAACATGGCCAACAAGAGGTGCGAGCACCACGCACGCAACTAACATAACATGAAGCAAATGACCATGTAGTCATAGGACTCTAGATTTGTAATATGAAAAAAACTTGCAAATAGTTAGACTTAGGCTTAAAAACATGCCCTTATATGGCAAAAATGGAAATTATTCCCTAACAGACCCCACAAGAGGCACAAACACCTCACATAGGACCATTGTAACACGTAGCAACTGATCGCATAGTCATTGGACTCACAGTTTGAGAAAGTTACCAAAATTTACAAATAGTTAGACCTAGACTTGTAAACATGCTTTTGAAGGGAGGAAATTCAAAATAGCCCCCAAACAGTCCCTAAAGATGCATGAACAACCCTCATGAGACCAACATAACACATAGCAATTCACTGCATAATCATGGGACTCTTGCCCAAAAATGTGAGCGAAACATGTAAATAGTTAGACTTGGGCTTAAAAAAATGTTGTTGAAGGGGGAAAATACAAAACGACCCCCAAATGACCTCAAAAGAGGCATGAACACCTTGCACAGGACCAACATAACACGTAGCAACTGAGCGCGTAGCCACGTGATTAAAATGTGTAAATAGTTACACTTAGGCTTGAAAACATGTTTCTAAAGGAAGAAAACACAACGCAACCCCCAAATAGCCCTGCAAAAGGAATAAACACCTTGTACGGGACCAATGTAACACGTAGCAACTGATCGCATACTTACGAGACTACCACTTCAAAATATGACCAAAACTTGCAAATAGATAGACTTAGCATTGAAAACATGATGTTGAAGGACGAAACATAAAAAAAACCCTAAACGGCCCCATAGGAGGCACAAACACCATGCATGGGACAAACATAACATGTAGCAAGTGAGCACATAGTCATGGGACGCAAAGTACGAGAATATGATCAAAACATGCCAATAATTAGAATTACGCATAAAAACATGCCTTTGAAAGGATAAAATACAAAATAAACCCCAAATGGACCCACGAGAGGCACATACATCTTACATGGAACTAATATAACACGTAACAATTGACGGCACAGTTACGAGACTCTCGATTGGAGAATATGATGACAGAGGTAAGAACACCTCGCACAGGACAAACATGACAAGTAGCAATTGACATCATAGTCAATGGACTTCCAATTCGAGAGTATGATTAAAACATGCAAATAGTTAGGCTTAGGCCTAAAAATAAGCCATTGAAGGGAGAAAATACAAAACAACCCCCAAATGAGCTTGCAAGAGGATGGACACCTCGCACGGGACCAATATAGAACGTAACAACTGACCGCATAGTCACGAGACTCTTAGTTGGAAAATATGATGAAAACATGCAAATAGTGAGACCTAGGCTTGAAAACATGGTGTTTAAAATCAAAAATTAAAGACAACCCCCAAACTCCCTCATAAGAGGCACCAACACCTCGCCCGGGACCATCTAACATGATGTAACTGACGACATAGTCACGAGACTCCTGATTCGAGAATATGACAAAAACATGAAAATAGTAAGACATATGCTTGAAAGCATGACATTAAAGGGAGAAAATGTAAAACAGACTCCAAATGACCCAGTAATAGGCATTAACACATTGCATGGGACCAATGTAACATGTCCAAACTGACCTTGTTGTCATGGGACTCTCGGTTCGACAATATGACTAAAACTTGTAAATAGCTAGAGTTAAGCATAAAAACATACCGTTGAAGGGAGAAAATGTAAAATAGTCTCCAAATGGCACCGTAAGAGGTATGAACTCCTCGTATGGGACCAATATGATTCATAGAAACTAATCGCATAGTATTGGGACTCTCGGTAAGAAAATATAACGAAAACATGAAAGTAGTTAGACTTAAACTTGAAGACATGTTGTTGAAGGGAAAAATACAAAAAAAAACAATGTCCCCGTAAGAGTCCCAAATATATTGCTTAGGACAAACCTAACACGTATAAATTGATCGCGTAATGTCTAGAATCACAGTTCAAGAATATGACTAGAAATTGAAAATAGTTAGACTTTGGTTGGAACACATTCTGTTATAGGTAGAAAATTCAAACTAGCTCCTAAAGGGCCAACAAGAGATACGAATACCACACGTCGGACTAACGTAACATGAAGCAACTTAACGTGTATATATGGAACTCCAGGTTCAAGAATAGGACCAAAACATGCAAATAGCTGCACTCGGGTTTGAAAACATGCCGTTAAAGGGAAAATATGGAAAACAACCTTGTTAGAGGCACAAACACCTCACACGACACCAACGTAACTCATAGAAACTAACCACGTAGTCATTGGAGTCCCAGTTTTAATATATGACCACAACTTACAAGTAGTTAGAACTAGGCTAGAAAACATGTCATTGAAGGATGAAAATTATAAAAAAAACAAAATGACCCTGCAAGAGGTACAACCACCTCGCATAGGACTAGCATAACACATAGAAACTGATTGCGTAGTCATGGGACTACATGATCAAGAATATGACCAAATCATGAAAGTAGTTAGAAATGTGTTTAAAAACATGCCGTTGAAGGGGAAAATACAAAATAGTGCCCAAATTGTCCCAGAAGAGGCACAAACACCTCGTACGGGATCAACATAATACGTAGAAATTGATCGGGTAGTTACAAGAGTCCTGATTTGAGAATATGACCAAAACTTGAAAATAGTTAGACATGGGCTTGGAAACATGTTGTTAAGTGGAAAAATATAAAACTGTCCCAAAATGTCACCACAAGAGGCACAAACACCTCGTACGAGACCAATATAACAGGTAGAAACTGATAGTGTAGTCATGTGACTCCTAATTCGAGAATATTGACAAAACATAAATAATTAGACTTAGGCTTGAAAACACGTCGTTCAAGTGTTAAAATGTAGAATAGCTCCAAAAATGCCCCACAAGAGGTACGAACACCTCACACTGGACGAACTAACTTGTAGCAACTAACTGCCTAATCACGGGACTCCCAGTTCAAGAATATGACGAAACCTTTCAAATAGTTAGATTTAGGCATAAAAATAGGGCATTGAGAGTAAAAAGAAAAAAACAACCCCTAAAAGTCCCGTAAGAGGCAATAACACCTTAACGTGAGATGTAGTAAAAAGCCTCATAATTGCAGGACTCTCGGTTCGAGGAAAAAGACCAAAACACACAATTTTTTAGGCTTAAGATTAAAAATAAGTCGTTGAAGGGAAAAATTCAAAATAACCCTCAAACAACCACGTAATATTAACAAACTCCTTGTAATGGACCATTATAACACATAGCAACTACCTGCGTAATAAGGGGATTCCTAATTCAAGAGTATTATAAAAATATTTAAATAGTTTGACTTAGATTTGAAAACATGTAAATGAAGGGAAAAAAGCCAAAAAGCCCTCAAATGGCCCCGCCAGAGGCACGAACACCTTACACATGACCATCTAACACGTAGTAACTGACTATATAGTTACGAGACTCTCGATTCAAGAATATCAGCAAAACTTGCAAATAGTTAGACTTAGGCTTGAAAGCATGACCTCGAAGGGAGAAAATGTAAAACAAACTCCAAATGGCCTTGTAAGAGGCATGAACACTTTTCATGGGACAAACATAACATATATCAACTGATCTTGTGGTCACAGAACACTCGGTTTGACAATGTGACAAAAAATTGCAAATGGTTAGAATTAATTAAAAAACACCGTTGAAGAGAGAAAATATAAAATAGCCAAACGGCCTCGCGAGAGGCACTAACACCTCATGGCCTCGCGAGAGGCACTAACACCTCATATGGTACTAATATGACATGAAGTAACTAACAGCATAGTCATGGGACTCCCGGTTTGAGAATAGAACTAAAACATGAAAATAATGAGACTTAGGCTTGAAAAGATGCCATTGAAAGGGAAAATACAAAAAAGATCCCCCAAAGGCCCTTCAAGAGGCATGAACACATCACATGGGACCAACGTAACACATAGCAACTGACTGCATCATCACTGGACTCCTAGTTTGAGTATATGACCAAAACTTACAAATAGTTCGACTTTGGATTGAACACATTCTGTTGAAGGTAGAAAATTCAAAATATCTCCTAAATGGCTAGCAAGAGACACGAACCCTAGGAATGGGACAAACGTAACACAAAGCAACTGACCGTATAGTTATGGGACTCCTTGTTTGAGAATATGACCAAAACTTGCAAATAGTTAGACTTAGGCTTGAAAACATACTATAAAAGGGTAAAAAAGGAAACATCATGTAAATGGCCTTGCAAAAGGCTCGAACACCTAACACGAGACCAATGTAACTTGTAGCAACTGATTGCGTAGTCACTAGGCTCCCAATTTGAATAAATGATCAAACTTACAAATAGTTAGATTTAGGCTACAAAACGTGTCATTGAAGGTCAAAATTTAAAATAACCGACAAACGACACGATAAGAGGTAGAAACACCTCGTACGGGACCAATATAACACGTAGAAACTCATCACATAGTCATGAGATTCCATGTTTGAGTATATGACTAGAATGAGAAAATAGTTAGACTTAGGGTTAAAAACATGTCATTGAAGGGAAAAAATACAAAATAGCCCCCAAACAGACCAACAAGAGGCATGAACACCTCATACGGGACCAATATAATACCTACAAACCAATCACATAGTCACGGGATTCCTAATTTGAGAATATGAACAAAATATGCAAATAGTAAGATGCAGGCTTAAAAAGATGTCGTTCAAGGGCAGAACTGCAAAATCGCCCCAAAATGTCCCCACAAGAGGAACTAACACCATGCACGGTACCAACTAACATCTAGAAACTGACCTCGTAATTAAGGTAATCCCACTTCGAGAATATGAACAAAACTTGAAAATATTTAGAGTTAGAATTGATTACATGGCGTTGAAGGAAAGGAATGTAAAACAATCCTGAAACGAACCAATAAAAGGGACTAACACCTTGTTCGAGACCAACATAACATGTAGAAACTGATCGCATATTAACGGGAGTTTCAGTTTGAGAATAATACAAAAATATGCAAATAGTTTGGCTTAAGCTTAATAATATGCCATTGAAGGGAGAAAATGCAAAATATCCCAAAAACAGCCTCGCAAGAGGCATAAATGCCTCGCACGGGATGAATCTACCACGCAGCAACTAACAGATGTAGTCACAGGACTCCCGATTCGAGAGTATGACCAAAACATGTAAATAGTTTGACTTAGAATTAAAAACATTTCGTTGAAGGGGAAAAAGTTAAAAATTCCCCAAGCGACCACACAAGAGGATGAACACTTCACACGGGACCAACATAACTCGTAGACACTGTCCTCGTAGCCACGGGACTCCCAGTTTGAGAATTTGACCAAAAAATACAAATAGATGAACTTAGGTTTGAAAACACACCGTTGAAGGGAAAAAATAAAAAATTACCACTAAACGACCCCACAAGACGAACGAACACCACGCAGGGGACCAATATAACACGTAACAAGTGATCGCGTAGTCATAAGACCCCCAATTTGAGAATATGAAAAAAACTTCCAAATAGTGAGACTTAGGCTTGAATATATGTCGTTCAAATGAAAAAAATGAAAAATAGTCCCCGTACATCCTCTATGTAACTGACCGCGCAGTCACGAGACTCCTAATTATAGATATGGCCAAAACATGGAAATAGTTAGACTTAGGCTTGAAACCTTAACGTTGAAGGAAGAAAATGTAAAACAAACTCCAAAAGGCCTAGTAAGAGGAATGGAAACCTTATAGTCATGGGACACCTTGTTCGACAATATGACTAAAACCTAGAAAGAGTGAGAGTTAAGTATAAAAATATGTCATTGAAAGGGGAAAATGTAAAATAGCCCCCAGCAAGAGGCACGAACACCTCACATGATTCCAATGTGACACGTAGAAACTAACCATGTAATCACGGGACCCCCGATTTGAGAATATAACCTGAACATGCAAATAGTTAGACCTAGGCTTGAAAACATGCTGTTGAAGTGAAAAAATGTAAAAAAAAAGTCCCCGTAAGAGGCCCAAACATATACTACGGGACCAATGTAACACATAGCAACTGACTGCAAAAACACCTCGCATGGGAATAACATAACACGTAGTAACTAATCGCCTAGTCACGGGACTCCCGATTCGAGAATATGACCAAAAATTTCAAATAGCGAGACTTAGGCCTAAAAACATGCCGTTAAAAGGAAAAAATGCAAAACGACCCTAAAACATCCTCGTAAGAAGCATGGACACCTTGCCCGGGACTCCCCATTTTGATAATATGACCAAAATAAGTAAACAGGTAGACATAGGCTTGAAAGCATAATGTTGAAGGGAAAAAATGTAAAACAAACCCTGAACGATGTAATAAGAGGCACTAACACCTTGCACGGTACCAATGTAACACTTAGAAACTAACTGCATTCTCACGAAACTCTCAGTTCGAGAGTATGACCAAAACATGTAAATAGTTTGACTTATGCAGGAAAACACATCGTTGAAGGGAAAAAAATTAAGAAAGCCCCCAAAAGGCCCCGGAAGAGGTATGAACACCTCCCATGCGACTAACGTAACACGTAGAACTTGACATCGTAGTTAAGGGACTCCAAGTTTGAGAATGTCATAAAAACTTGCAAATAGATAGGCTTAGGTTGTAAACATGACACTAAAGGGTGAAAATACAAAAGAACCCCCAAACGACCCAGTAAGAGGCAGAACACCTCGCACGGGACTAAGATAACATGTAGCAACAAACTGTTTAGTCATGAGATTCCCGGTTCGAGAATATGACCAAAACATACAAATAGTGAGACTTATGCTTTAAAACAATTCATTGAAAGGAAAAAATGTAAAAACACCACCAAATTTCCTCGTAAGAGGAACAAACACCTCCCATGGTACCATCTAACATGTAGTAACTAATCGCATAGTCACGGGAATCCCAATTGGAGAATATTACAAATACATGAAAATAGTTAAAATTAGGCTAGAAAGCATGATGTTGAAGGGAAAAAATGTTGAATAAACTCCAAACAACCCAATAAGAGGCAAGAACACCTTGCACGGTATCAACATAACATGTAGCAACTGACCTTCCAGTCATGGGACTCCCGGTTCGACAATATGATCAAAACTTGACAATAGTTATAGTTATGCATAAGAACATTCTTTTGAAGGAAAAAGTATAAAATAGACCCAAAATGGCCTTACAATAGGGGTGAACACCTCACACGAGACCAATGTGACGTGTAAGAACTCACAACATACTCACGGGCCTCCTGGTTCAAGAATTTAATCAAAACATGCAAATAGTTAGACTTAGACTTGAAAACATGTCGTTGAAGGAAAAAATGCAAAGAAATTCCCCAAAGGTATAGCAAGAGGACCGAACACATCGTATGGGACCAACATAACTCATAGAAATTGAATGCATAGTCATTGGACTCCCATTTCTAGAATATGAACAAAACATGAAAATAGTTAGACTTTGGCTTAACACATTTTGTTGAAGGAAGAAAATTCAAACTAGCTCCTAAATAGTTAGCAAGAGGCACAAACACCACGAATGGGAATAAGTTAACACAAAGAAACTGGTTGTGTAGATATGGGACTAAAAGTTCGAGAGTAGGACCAAAACTAGCAAATAGTTAGACAGGATTAAAAACATGTCATTCAAGGAAAAAATGGAAAACATCCCGAGAACATATGCGCAAGAGGCACAAACACCTTACACAGGACCAATGTAACACATAGAAACTCACCGCGTAATCATTGGACACCCGGTTCGCGAATATAACCAAAACTTATAAGTTTTTAGACTTTGGCTTGAACACATTTCGTTGAAGGTGGAAAATTCAAAATGGCGCCTAAATGGCCAACAAGAGGCATGGACACTACGAATGCGACTAATGTAACATAAAACAACTGACCGTGTAGTGATGGGACTCCAGGTTCTATAATATGAAAAAAAACTCTCAAATAGTTGGACTTAGGCTTGAAAAGATGTCGTTGAAGGGAGAAAATGAAAAACATTCCACAAGCATCCTCGTAAGAAGCATAAACACCTCACACTGGACCAACATAACTCGTAGAAACTGACCGTGTAGCCATTGGATTCCCAATTTAAATATTTTTTTAAAACATACAAATAGTATGATTTAGGCTAGAAAACGTGCCATCGAAGGGAGAAAATTTAAAACAACACCCAAATGGCCCCACAAGTGGCACAAACACCTTGTACGAGACTAATATAACAGGAAAAAAAATTCTCCCATAGTCACTATGGCCATCCCCCGATCCTCACGGAGGGCGGGCATGTGAGGGAGGATCCTAGGTCCCGCGGCGTCATTTGGGTGAGGTGAAAAATGTAGAGAGATATTGTCGCCAGTCTATTTTACTCAAAATAAACAAAAGAAGGGGAGCCATCTCGACGGACAACATCCAATGACATACTGATGCATATGAAACCAAAATGATTCGAAAAGGGTCCTGAGGCAAAGTTACGAAATGGGAAGGTGTTAGGTACCCATTCCTCCCTTTCGGTCTCTCATGGGTTTTTGTTATTTTCCTTTATTTTACCTGTGATATGTGTGCATGTGTATATATAATGGAGGTAGGAATTATCCACTGGTACCATGGAAGAGATAAAGTGAGTCATCCGTAGAAAGGTATAAAAATATAAGAAAATAGGATTTATGCGATTATCCCTACGTTGACCATTATGATGGAACGATAATGCATATGGAATAATACGCCACTAAGAACAAATATATGTATATATATAATATAAGAGAGTGGAGTTTAGAGAAAATAGAAAATGAGAGAAAAAGTAAAAATAGGAGATTGAAAGAAAAAGTAAAAATAGGAATCGAGTCTCGGGTTTTACATCGAGACGCCTATGTAGCCTATAGAGGCATCAAAGTCTAGGAAGTTTGCATGCAAAACGAGGGGTGTGGTTTATCCCATAAATCCAACCCGGGGGATTCTCTTATTTGTGCGTGTGTAGAAAAAGTGTTTTAGTTGTGAGAAAAGTGTAAGAAAAGTATGAGAATTCCCGTTTGGAATTTATGAGCAAACCCTATTTTTCTTGTTTTTTCGGTCTTTATTTATATGAAAATAACAGATGTGCAATAATACTAAATAAAAAAGTATATTAGGATATGTGATATGAGAGAATAAAAGTGATAACAAGTTATTGCGAATTTATGAGAATTTAAGGAGAGAGTTGAGAAAATTGGACCTTCTTGAAGATCTTGAGCTTGATCTTGAATGTTAGACGGTAGCCCTTGCACTTGGATGATGACGGAGAGTGGTTAATTCACCAAGTTTGATGAAAAGGATGATGAAAAGTGAAGGTTGGAAAGGGATTTGGGTGTGGAAATCACGCTGACTTCGAGATAGGTTTTCTGGATTTACTGATAGTGATATCTATCAGATTTGGGCTCCCCTTGCAAGTGAGGTTAGGCCTCCTTTTTATAGGCCCAGGGCATTACCAATCGGTATATCCCTGTTACTGCCAATCAGAAGGTGCGTTTAGGCACACTACTGATAGGTAAGGTTTGGGACCTACCGTTGGTAGTGTCTTTCAGGCATTTTCGGAAAATTGGCCGCATAATGCAAACTGTTGATCAGAATCGTGCACGGGGTGGACTGTTGGAAACATAATTCATAGACCTTCGAAAGTCCTTTGTACCGCTCCCGGGTTTGGGAGTTGACTTTGGGTAAAAAATGGCTCGAAAGCAATTATTGGTCCATTGAACGGGAAATCATCGGACGTAAATGGATCATTCGTCCGCATGGTATGTACGAATTGGGAACGAGTCAGATCGTTTGAAAGTCTAGGAGATGTACTTCGACATTTCAAAGAGTTTGATCTGGTTTTGGGAGTTGACCTTGGTCAATCGGGCTTCGGAGTAAAACGGATCATTTTTCCGTACCGTAAGTCAGAATCGCGCACGGGATAGACCGTTGGAAAGGGGTTTCAGTTCCCTTCAAAGATTTATTTAGTCTCAATCAAGATGAAGAGTTGACTTAGGTCAAATAGAGCCCGGTGGCCTCCATATTAAGTTTTGGGGGAAAATAGGTCGTTTATTCGCATGGTAAGTCGGAATCGCGCATAGGATGGACAGTTGAAAAAGGGTTTTAGTGCCCTTTGAAGATTCATTTAGTCTCGGTCAATCTAAAGACTTTGACTTTTGGTCAAACGGAGCTAGGGAGTGCCCGATGGCTTCAGTACTCGGGGGTATGACCTAGATTTGTAGTGATGGATGGAGGTGCTAGGGACCTAAGGAGAGTTTAGGGGGTAACATAATGAGGTGTTTACAAATCCCCTCGACGGGTGAGTTTGGATCAAACGATAGCCGTTGAATAGACACCGCATGATGCTTTTGAGGGAGGATGACCAATTCAGAGGGTCGAGGCCGATTCTGAGAACCTAAGGGAGTGAGGATGACCAATTCAGAGGGTCAAGGATGATTCTGAGGACCTACGGAATGTGCCGGGGATAACTAATTCAATGGGTAGAAGCAGATTCTGAGGGCTTAAGTTGAGATGACCAATTCTACGGGTTGAAGAAAATTCTGCGGGCTTCAATATGAGAGTGACTGATTTTGCAGGTCGAAGACAATTCTGAGGGATTAAAGATGAGGGTGACCATTTCTTCCAATCGAAGCCAATTCTGAGGGCTTGAAAATGAGGGTGATCGATTCTGCAGTCAAAGCCGATTCTGAGGGCTTGATGATGAGGGTGATCGATTCTGCGGGTTGAATCCAATTTTGAGGGCTTGAGTAGAGATGACTAACTCTACGAGTCGAAGCCAATTCTGCAGGCTTGGAGAAGAGGTGACCAATTCTGCGGGTCGAAGCCAATTCTGAGGGCTTAAGTAGAGATGACCAATTCTGCGAGTCGAAGCCAATTCTGTGGGCTTATGTGGAGATGACCAATTCTGCGGGTCGAAGCCAATTATGCGGGCTTAAGTTAAGGTGACCAATTTTGCGGGACGAAGCCAATTCTGCGGTCTTGAGTAGAGATGACTAATTATGTGGATTAAAGCCAATTATGAGGGCTTAAAGATGTGGGTGACCGATTCTGCGGTCGAAGCCAATTCTGCGGGCTTAAGTAGAGATGACAAATTATGCGAGTCGAAGCTAATTCTGCGGGCTTAAGTGGAGATGACCAATTCTGCGAGTTAAAGAAAATTCTGCGAGCTTAAGGATGAGATGACCAATTTTGCATTTCGAAGCCAATTCTGCGGGCTTTAAGGTGAGATGACCGTTCTGCAGGTCGAAGCTAATTCTGCGGGTCAAAGCCAATTCTGAGGGCTTAAGTAGAGATGACCAATTCTACGGGTCGAAGCTAATTCTGCGGGCTTAAGTAGAAATGACCAATTCTGCGGGTCAAATCCAATTCTTTGGGCTTATGGTGAGATGACCAATTCTGTGGGTTGAAGCCAATTATGCGAGCGTATGTAGAAATGTTCTTGGGGAACTTGGCCGAGGAGATTATCTTATGGTTTTTCTTTGGGTTGGGGAGCCGACTGTTGGGAAATCTTTTGCATCCTTTGAAGGAATAGCCAAAATTCCACTAGGGAGATTTAGGTGGCCCAGGGTTTGGATGTATTGCTTGGGGAAAATTGAGGCCTTTGAGGCATAGGGGGTGATCTTTAGAGAGCCTCCGAGGATATTATCGGGGGGAGTTTTACTTGGTTTTTGAGAGTTTCGACAGGGAAATAGGGGTTCCGCTTGAGGGAGTACGAAATTTTCTTAGTGAAAATGTTCTAAATCCTTCATGGGATTTTTAAGGATTTTTTTAGAATTTTTTAGAATTTTTCAGGGCTTTCTGGTATTTTTTGGGAATTTTTGTACGAAATTTAAAAGGGGGTGTCGGTTGGCATGGTTCAGAGGGTGCCATTCGGCAGTGGCATAGACTTTTGGACTGCCTTGGGAAGGTAAGGGGCCAGTGTCGATCGGTGGGTGGGGGGTCAATGCCGATCGGCATGACCCTTGGCATCCTATATAATGGGGGCGAATTCCTCTCATTTTTCACAGCTTCTTTCTTTCTTTCTTTCTTTCTTTCTTTCATTTTCCTCTGCAAATCATTCTAGCATTCCGATCTCTAAGAAATGGCCGCCTTTGTGAGTATTGCAGCATATAGGGAATGGTTGACTGTC
Organism: Sambucus nigra; assembly: GCA_949130495.1. Taxonomy (NCBI): domain Eukaryota; kingdom Viridiplantae; phylum Streptophyta; class Magnoliopsida; order Dipsacales; family Adoxaceae; genus Sambucus; species Sambucus nigra. The sequence continues at coordinate 312,601,224 of OX422215.1, read as the reverse complement.
GATGACTAGGCGAACATGGAGTGGAGGGCCAGGGCGCCTATCGATTTGGGGAGTGAGAAATCTTTTGACTCATTCGAGCCGGTTGCGGATGATCAGACCTTGCTACAGGATCCATTGCATCATCGGTCTTCAAGGGTGGTGAACCCTAGCGGTTATGTAAGTAAAGACTTTTGGCATTCTTCTCTTTTTGGTGATTTTTCCTTCCTTCTTGGATTTTGACAAGGTTTTTTTTTTTTGACAGTCTGATATCTCTTTGAAGAACATGTGTTGCCGTGGGACGATGGGGCTTAAGGATGTATGGGAGCATCTTCCACCTGTGATGCATTAGGTGGTATCATCAGCGGGTTTTAGGAGGTTGGCGACTGCGTGGGATGAGACACCTCGGTCGACAGCGATCTTATGAGCTTTGGCAGGGAGATGGTGGGATACTACCCATACCTTACATTTTGGTTTTCAGAAGATGATCGTGACTCCCATAGACGTGCAGATGCTGCTGGGGATGGATTGCGATGGGGAGCAGATAGAGGTGGATCGCTCTCTGAGGGTGAGTCCAGAGGCGGTGAGGGTGGAGCTTGGTGATGTAGGGAGGATAGTTTCTGGGGATTCCATTCGGTTGTCCTTGCTGAAGGATATCTTGCTAAGTAGGGTGATTGATGTGGAGGACATGCTATAGGTGAGGCAGTTGGCCCGATTATTCATTTTACTGGTGCTGGGAGGTTTCATGGTGGCGTCGAGCGACGACGTCGTCCATTTATGGTTCTTGCCGTATTTGAGGATGTTTTCGAACATCCCTCTCTATGATTGGGGGAGTCTGACTTTGGCGACCCTCTATTTTTCTTTGGATGCATTCAACCGGTGCTTTCGATAAACTTTTACTAGAGCCACGTATATCCTAGAGGTATTCTTGAATTTTGCGTATTTTCCTTTCATGCATTCATATTTTCCTTATGCGTCACTTTTTTATTGTGAATTCCTGTCTTTGGCAGACGTGGTTCTATGAGGTGATTGGGTGCAATACCTCGTTGATTGCCTTGAAGGATGAGATGTTTGAGGACTTTTGCTGATTGTATCAATGGCGCAAGGACAATCGACAGTGGAAGGGATCTCTCTCTCTTGAGGTGGTGGGTCGGGTCTTGAATGGCCTGATCAGTGGTAGGGTAAGACTCTTTTCTTTTTAGCCTTTGCTTTTAGCATGTTCTGATTTTTTTTATTGGCTTATGCCTGTTAGGATTTTAAGGTGACTTTTTACCCTTGGGGGACAACCATTCAGGATACGGGGGCGACCGGGGTGAATGCACAGATGAGGCATTTTCTAGCGCATGAGTTCATCCATTCCTGGTATCTAGGGGAGGGGGTGGTTTGACATATTTAGGAGGAGGAGGTGGTGGTACCACCTACACAGCCTTCTACGTGTATGAGGCGGGAGCGACTGCTGCCGGAGGATGTGAGGATCGCGGCTATGATCGGCGAGTCCTACTTGTTGTACACTGATACTGATGCGCCATATGACTATATGGACTTTGTGACGAGCTGGTTTATCTCTCCCAGCATATATGATGCCTTGCCCTTCCCTCCTATGGGTTCAAGCCAGGAGGTGGGGTCGTCCCACAACGGCGGTGGTCCGTCAGCGTCTGTTGCGGCGGCGACTTCAGAGGTCCCTTTGTGAGATTGCATACCCCTTCATACAACATCCGATGGGTTAATGGAGGGATGGTCCCCATGTTGCATCGTCCTCATACGATGGATCCAGAGGAGCTGGGTTTGATAGAGGAGGTTCTTCATCCTCCGATATACTTTCTTCCTCTTTTTGGTTCCTTTTCTGTTTTGATCCCTCTTTGATACTGATTTTGCCTTTTCCTTGCAGCAAGTCTGAGGTTCGACAACTTGGCTAAGGGATATTAGAGACTTGATATCTTCAGCGACTTCCCACATTCGAGATGCGGTCCCAGTTCCTTCTTTCTTGGTGCCATATGCTTCGTCCGGGGAGGACTCTGGCTCAGGTAGTGGTGGTGCATCGTCTCGCCCTAGGGGAAAGAGAGCGCATCTCAGGGGTGGAAGCTCTTAGAGAGAGGGGGTGAAGGGTAGGGGCGAGAGAGAGAAAATGTGGGTTCGAGATGAGTCATGTTTATTTTTTTCTTTTCTTTTATTTCCTGCAAAATTTGATGTAACACAGAAGAATATATATATGCAATGCAATAGGATTTTTTTATTATCTTTGTTAACGATGGATGAGTGAGTGCATGTACATGCGCTTTTTTACTTTGCTGTTGAGACCGTAGAAAGAGATATTTTTAGTATTTCTTTGAAGGAAAGTTTTGAAAATGGGAAATTATATAGGGGTGTAAGAGGATTTTTTAGATTCTGTTGAGAATATAAATTTTATTTTTATTGGGGTTTTCTGATTTTGATACAAAAGGAAAGGAAAATTTTCAAAAATGGTGGGTTGGTTATCGACAAGACCCTTGTCCTGCCTATCGGCAGTCAAGTCCAGTCCCATCAATTCAAAGCTTTTGATTAGTTCCCTCTTCTGCTTCTTGTACTTTGTGGGGTAGGATTCCTTTCGATTTATGCAGGGGTTATGTCTTTTGTGAGGGATTTCAAGTGTAAAAAGAGGGTAAGGGTGGAGTGTTTCCATCACACCCTCACATCTTGACTTTCTTGTTCTATGAGATGGATCTCCCTGGTAGTGCTGAGTTTGCTAACTACCTCAAGATGTTGGAAGCGATGTGCTCTTATAATGTCGACTATGATGCTTTCAACATGCGTAGAGTCTCTTTGTGGCGCAACCGATCCATTGAGTGGAACCTGCTGATAGCGGCGGTACAATTTTGGTACCCCGGAGAACATGTATTCTTCTTTGGGTTGGATGAAGTTTGTCTTACCTACGAGGAATTTTCTTCCATGCTAGGGATAAATCCGAGTGTTGCCACGGCTTTACCCGAATTTTCCCCTTCTCCCAGAGATTTGCTAGCTGGACTTCTTCGCATTTCACCTTCGGTGACTAGATCACTGGTTTCTGGAGGAATGATCTCCCTCCTAATAGTGTTGTAGTCCATGCATTTGCGGGATGTAGGTGATGCTGGCTATGTAGAGCTGTTGCTCTGGGCCAGGTTTTAAAATTGTTGCTGGCTACTAGGAAACTGCTGGTGGATCCGCAACTTGTAGCCATTACTTTATGGATGTCATACCGTCGTAATCCTACGATGGTGATACTGGCGGAGACCCTGAATGGTCTGGATGCCAGGCAAAAAGGTCATTCTGACTTCCTGTGGGGTAGCCCCGTGATGCTGTTCATGTGGTTATTTGAAAGACTCCGTCTGGTGACTCTTCCAGAATATCCTTTGTCGGTTGTACCCAACTTGTTTTCGCGTCACTTCTTCAGCATTGTCCTGGATATTGAGAGGTGGGAGAATTGGCTTATGGAGCATGGGTATAGGAATCTATACTGGTCAGTGCCTTGGTGGGGACATTTGTTTCCTATTCTGGATCTAGGAAAATACTCGTATGTCCCGCTGGTTGGTCTCAGGCAGACCTCTTTTTATTTCTCTTGGCGGCTTCTGTGCTAATTTGGCTTGGCACAGGTCGTGCCACCTCGTACACTAAATTTATTTTCGGTAGTGGATTTGACTGAGCATATGCACCTGCGGCTTGGATCTCTGTAGGAGAGTCGCCGTCCATCGACCCGTCCCTCTCAGTCTGTTGGGAGTGTTTGGCATATCCCTGGAGATTATATAAAGTGGTTGTGTAGGAGAGTAGTTAGTAAGATGTTAGCAGTGGAGACTGGAGGGAGAGTTTGTTTTGTTTGATACCATAGAGGGAGGTGTGGTAGTTTTTTCGAAGCTGGTTCGAGCTTATCGGTCCATGGAGTGTCTGCGACACTCTGTTCAGGCAAGGAAACTTGGGGACCCCCGGATGCAGATGATGATGACGGAGCAGGTTCCTCTGGTAGCTGTGGATAGGATGGTTTATTTTGTAATGGGGAATAAATGTGGGGATTTTATTTGGGTTCTTTAGGAAGGTAGGGGGAAGAGAGTTATATGTTCCTTTTCTTATGTAATCTGTACCGTAATTTCTTATTAGTGAAATAAACAAGTTTTTGATCATCCAGTTGTGCCTTTCGATGAATTTGGTATTTTTGAGCTATTGATACCGATTGCTAAGGCATAGATAATCCTTTTGTTGAAATATATGTTAGAATGAACTGTCGTTCTCGGAGGTAAGAAAAGAATAGTATTTTCTGAAAAAGAAAGGGTCGTGCTCATGTAAGGTGTATGAGATGCCTACGTACCTATGGGGTTTTGAAAATTTTATACTTTGTTTGAAAATGGTTATTTGCAGAGGATCAGGCCCACATAGTTCTGGGTAAGGAGAAATGAAGAGATTTTTTATTTTTATTTTTTTATTTCTTTTAGAATATAAGGGAGACAAGAAGAGTCGTAGCGCGTCGAGATTTCAGACTAGGGGTAGAACTTCTTGAGACAGTCCAGGTTGACTGGACGAGCCATCTCTTCCCCATGTAAGTTGGTGAGCATGGCAGCACCGCCAGACAAGATCTTCTTAATAACGTAGGGGCTACTCCAATTGGGATTGAATTTCCCTCTGGGGTCCCAGATGGGTTCTATGATTTGTTTGAGGGCTAGATCCCTTTCCTGAACACCGCGGTCCTTGAATATCTTATTGAATGATCGCGCTATTCGGCAACGGTACCCTTGTCTGTGGTATAGCACTTTTAATCTCCTTTCATCTAGGAGGGTTAGCTCGTCAAGATGACTTTGGTACCAGTCTTCTTCACTGACCTTACTTTCAAGCATGATGCATAGCGAGGGTATTTCTAACTCCATGGGTAGGACTGCTTCCATGTCGTAAACTAAATAGTAAGGTGTATCCCCAGTAGATATTCGAGTTGAGGTTTGGTAGCCCCATAGGGCATATGGGATCCGTTCGACCCAATCTCGATAGCTTTCGGCCATCTTGTTAATGATGGCTTTGGGGTTCTTGTTAGCGACCTCAACTGCACCGTTGGTCTGAGGTAGATAGGGAGAATATTTGTGTCTCTGAATCCAATACTCGTTGACCACTTCTGTGACTTCTTCCTTGAAATGCAACCTGTTATCTAATACTAGCTCGTGTAGGACCCCATACCGGCAGATGATGTTTTTCTTGACAAATTTGGCCACTTTCTTAGCATTCAGCACTGCGTATGACTCCTCTCTGGCCCATTTGGTGAAGTAATCAATGGTAACTAGGATGAACTCATTACCATTGGAATCCTTTGGTTTAACTTTCCCTATGATGTCGATACCCCAGGCGGAGAACGACCAGGGAGAGGTCATGTTATATAATTCACGTGAAGGCAAATGCTGAAGGTTGGAGAATTATTGCCATTTCAGGCATCTCTGAACATAGGTGGTGCAATCCTCGGTCGTGGTGGTCTAATACTAACCTTATCGAATGATATTTTTGGCAAGCATGTGATCATTCATGTGGGGTTTGCATTCCCCATTGTGGATCTTTTTGCATTATCTTTTCAATATCAGCCCCTAATATGCAGTGTAGATGAGTTCCATTGAAGTTCCTTTTAAGTAGTGCTTTGTGACAGATGATGTACTGGGCGGCGAGTCTTCAAAGGGTTGCTCGATCTTTCTTGTTGGAACCCTCGGGGTGCCTACCATGCTTGAAGAGGCACCAGATATCATAGTACCTACAATTGGCTAGCTCGGGATCTTCTATAGTGACGATATCAATGTGGTAGCAGTGGGTTAGTTTGTCTTGCTTTTGAACTAGGAAGGCGTTCATAGTTATTCCTTCGGGCATGTTGACCATGGAGGATAAGGTAGCAAGGGCATCATCTAGGTTATTCTTTTCTCGAGGTAGGTAATGGAAGGTGATATATTAGAGTTGGGAGGCTAGTTCTTATAAGTGGGCATGGAAGGGTTGGAGTTTATCGTCCTTGACTCTTCACTTTCTGAGCACTTGACGGATGATGAGGGCGGAGTCCCCGTAGACATCTGGGCATTGAATACATTTCTCGAGAGAAACTTTGAGGCCTACCGTGCATACCTTGTATTCAGTCATGCTGTTGGTTCAAGGGAAATCCAACTTGATGGCGATGGAAGTGTGGGAGTTATCTGGGGTGATCAAAAGTATCCCAATGCCATATCCCTTCTTGTTGGCAGCGCCATCAAAGAAAAATTTCCATTGAAGGTTGTCTTGAGCCGTGCAAAGGATGTTTTCATCAGGGAATTCAGAGATCCAGACATTAGCTTCTTTTACGGGGTAATTAGTGAGGTAGTGAGAGATGTCTCTTCCTTTTATGGATTTTTACGTGATGTAAACCATATCGAACTCGACTAGGAGCATCAACCATCGAGCCATTTGGCTGGACAAGGAGAATTTCTCAAGCAGGTACTTTATAAGGTCCATTCGGGATATAAGCTTGATGGGTAAGGCGAGCATGTAGTGCCGCAACTTTTGGGTGACACAGACAAGTGTGATACACGCCTTTTCCAAAGCATTAGTTGACCTCGTATCCGAGTAATTTGCGACGGGCATTATAGATGGATCTTTTTTTGTAGGAATATTCAAGGTATTTTGGCTAGCTAACCCCCAACTGAAGTGTCGGTTATGGTTAGGTAAAGGAGCAAAGGGAGACCATGCTGTGGTGACATGAGTACCGGGGGTTGGGTCAAATATTATTTAATTCGGCCAAATTTTTCTTGGCATGCCTCATTCTAAACTTTAGTTGAATCCTTTTGGAGGAGTTTGAAGATATGTTCGTAGATGGAGGTTAACAGGCTGATGAACCGACTGATGTATTGCAATTTCCCGAGGAAACCACGAACTTTTTTCTCTGTTCGGGGCGGTAGCATCTTAAGTATGGCTTTCAGCTTTGCAGGATCTGCTTCTATCCCCTTCTCACTGGCCATGAATCCCAAGAGTTTTCCCTTTGTAATGCCGAAGATGTATTTCTGTGGATTGAGTCTCATCTGATACTGTCACAGTCGTTCGAAGAACTTTCGGAGAGCAGGAACATTACCTTATCTAGTTTTGGACTTGATAATCATATCATCCACATAGACCTCAACTTCTTTGTGAGTCAGATCGTGCAGGATGGTTATGTCATACCTCTGGTAGGTAGCCCCGGTGTGCTTGAGACCAAATGGCATAACAGTGTAGAAAAAGGTCCCCCATGGGGTGATGAATGCGATCTTTTCTTTGTGGTCTGAGTGCATTTTGATTTGGTTGTATCCAGCAAACCCATCGACGAATTACTTGAGAGCATGAATGGTTGTATTGTTTACGATCATGTCGATATTGGGTAATGGCCAATCATCCTTTGGAGAGGCTTTGTTTAAATCCCGATAGTCTACACACAACCGAACTTTTCCTCCTGATTTCGGCACGATCACTATGTTGGCTAGCCATGTGGGATATTCGATCACACGAATGAAGCCTACGTTTAACTATTTTACCACCTCTTCTTTGACCTTGAGAGACCATTCGGTGCGGAGATTTCTCAACTTTTGTTTGATCGGCTTCTAATCTGGGATGGTGGGAGTCTCGTGCTGAGCTATTTCAGGATCAATGCCAGGCATATCGTCGTAGGACCATGCGAAGACATCCATGAATTCGTTTAGCAATTCTTTGAGTTGTGCACACTCATGCTCATACTCATTCTCTTCTTCATTAACTTGAACGCGGTTAAGTTTTTCACTATTAACCTTATTTAGATCTGTTAAGAATTGTTCATTTATAAAATCATCATCATCAAAAGTTTGATCAGAATCCAAACAGTTAATGTAAGGCACAATAAGATACTCAAAATCTTCGTTTATTTCATTGATATGAAAAACAACATTGAGAACCTCGTCAAAAGAGGACTCGATTACTTTTGATCAAGGATGGACAACAAAAGAAGAAAGGAGTAAACATTAGGATTAAGGGAGATTTCAATAGGTAGGAATGGCGCATCATGCCAGTTGAGAAGAGGTGTATCAGCATCTTTAATCAGGTGGGACGGACCTGGTGATGTAGTGCCTGAGTGATTCATGTAGAGTGTCAGTCCAGTGTCTGTAAATTGAAGGAATCTTCAGAGTCACTGATGAGCGATTGTACTTAGTGTTGGGAACCTTCGTCCCACGGGTAGCTGTCTTGGAAAAAGATCTAAATTCTAGGCTTCATATTCTTGTATGTATGGTCATACCATTGTTAAGGAAAGACGCAAAAGAGGAAGTCCTCACCCTCCTTGATGAATCGTTCGTTCAAGGAGTCACCTAGGATAGTTTGAACGTGGTCTAGTCTTCTCTTTGGTCGAGACTGGAGGATTATTCTGAGCTCTTGTTCTGATGGTGATACCCCAAACCACAAGAAGGGAAAGCCTTCTTTAATTCAATGGTATCAAGTATCCCTTGTTGCCTTTGCCCTAGCCCCAGTCCGGGCATGAAGTGCATGTTTCTAAACATCTGAATCACATTGACATTGCCATGAGGGTCATATTCTGGACAAACCATTTCTTTGAAGTTGTCCCCCGCCGGGAGTAAAAGTGGTACAACTTGGGATCCTGATAGGATCATATCATTTGACCAGTGCTGTATCTCAAGGATTGGACTATTGGTACTTGCACCATCGGCATTGTCGTCGTCACCCAAGATGGTAATGACCCGTCCATCGGCAAAGAACTTTAATTTCTAATGGAGTGAGGAAGACACGCCCTTGATAATGTGGAGACAAGATCATCCTAGCAATAGGTTGAAACAGGTTGGGATGTTAATAACTTGGAATTCGACGACAGGGTTTATAGGGCCAGCCCCTATTACAAGCTTTATGGGTCCCATCACCTATTGACGGGTATTATCATAGGCACACATAGCAGCGAAGGTTGGAGCTAGGTCTCTCTCTTTTAGTCCTAAAAATTTGAAGGTTCTCAGTGGGAAGACATTCATGGAGGATCCATTGTCGATAAGAGAGAGTGGCACAACCTTCCCCATAACTTCGACGAAGATGTTGAGTGCATGATTGTGGTTTGGCCTAATCTTGGGGATTTCTTCTTTGAAAAAGAATTGCAGGTCAAGGATCCGACCAAACTTAATGCCTCTTCTGGTGTGGTAGAAGGAGGAACTGTGGGTCCAGTGAGCAATTTGATCAAAGCATTTATGTGCAGCTGAGAAGACATGAAAAGCCCCCATAGAGTGATGCTAGCTTGATTTTTCCTTAGTTGGTCAAGGATCTTGATCTCCTCAAGGGTCATATCTAGTATAAGAAGGTTTTCAACGCCCTTCCCCTTATCATTGGCTGGTAGTGAGTTTGGGATCTGGTAATGCCTCCCTAATCTGGTCATGAGATTTACTGATGAAGGGAAGAACATGAATCTCGTTTCCTTGTAGATCTCAGGTTGTTCCGCCACCTTGTTTATTTTTCCAAGGAGTTATTCAAATGATATCATTCCACACATGTCGGCTACCAAGCAAGTTTTCTTGAAAGCTTGTTCTTCATTCGAATCTCCAAATTCTTCCCCTCATCTGGTGGCAACCATTCTTTCTTTCCACATAAAGTCGATACATTCCACATTTCAATGACTTCTTCATACACGTCATCCCATTTTGTGGGGATGTGTAAGGGTGAACAGACCAAGCGCCCATGTAGCTTCAGAGTATCAAGTAACTCGGTCATACTGCAAATGTTATTAGCTTGCCTAAATAATTCTGACATGATCTGGATGACATCATCCAGGATGACTTCATCAGTTGGTACTACCCAACTATCTCACTCTCGGGACCATTTTAGTGCTTCCAAGAATAACATACTAAACCTTTGGCAATCAATGATCATCTGTGAGGGCAATTTGAGCCCGAACTCTAGGAGTTAGTTTAACACTTCTGATAATTCCATGCCTCCATTTTCAGAATGGGTACAGACAATAATGCATGCTATGGTAAGGAGTGACAGTGCCTGATCAGCGAGGCTAGTAGGGTATAAGAGGAAATATGGGCAAATTTTGAGGGGTTTAGGAGAGTATAGGGGTGTGATTTCATTTAAGGGATCGAATTCTGGGTTATCTTCTAGAAATATGGAATTGGTATGATTTGGAGGTGGGTTGTGAGTAGTGTTTGGCTTAGGATTGGCCGGTGGGGCGATGGTACCCCGGTCAATTAGACCTTGGATTATGTTTCGATAGTGAAAGCATTGGTCAGTGGTATGGCCAGCAGTTTGGTGAAAGGCGCAATGGGCATCTGCCTTGAAGTTTATTGGGAGTGGATTTGGCAATGGACGGGGATCCAAAGGTTTGATACAATTTTGGCTTAACAAGGCTTGATAAACAGTGGAGAGAGGAGCGTGGAGCCCGATGTATTTCTTTCGGACTGGGACAAGGGAGATTTCTTGTGCCCATGAGGTGGTTGGTGAGAGATGTTATTGATGGCTAAGACTGTAGCACTAGCAGGCTGTTCATATTTTATGGGGGTGAACTGTCTGGACACCTTCTTTTGTTCGACATCTGTTTTGGCAAGACCTTCCTCGACTTCTACTCATGCTTCTCCGAGAGCTCGGAAATGGGGATAGTTTTGTCCTCCCATCATTGCTCGGACATGCGGTAAGAAGTTATTCCTCACTATGCTGACTTGTTCTTCCTCGGAAGGCCGATTAGTCATGGTTGCTGCTTTTTCCCTCCATTGGGCTATGAAGTTACTGATTGATTCCCCAGAGTTCTATTTGAGCAGCTCTAAATCACGGCGGGTGACCTGAAGCTCTTCGTCGTATTTGTACTGTGACATGAATTCCCGAGCTACATCCTCCCAACTATGAATTCTAGAATCTTCGATAGACAAAAAACATCGGAGAGCACTATCCTTCAAAGTTTCCTAAATAAATTGGGCCATCACTTCTTCGAAAGCCCCTAGTAGAGTTATGGAACAGTTATAAATTCAGATATGAACAATCGGGGGTCCACTTCCTCCAACTTTCTCGATATTCAGCATCATGAACTTCTTAAGTAACCTCGCTTAGAATAAGGAGACACGTGGGTGTAGTCCATGTAATTTCCTGAGATTATGACTTTGTCAAACTTCTTGGTGAGCATCTTCAGGTTCTCTTTCACCTTGTTCAATTGTTACTCTTTTGGACCAACGATCATAGGCAAGTTAGCCCTATGATGGGCAAGATTTGAAATCAAAATCTGGGCAGGCGATGGCCCATTAGCAGGAGGGGCACGTGGAGCATGCTGATACCCTTCGGGAACCCAGATGGTCTCGGGTGGATCCATAGCTTGAGAGAATAGGGCCTCGGGTTCTTGAGGAATGGGAACCTGGTTTCATTGCATCTCTCTGACCTCAGTTTAGAGGTTGTTAATCTTGGAAATAAGCTGAGCTAGGACTGCTGTCAGATCCGACTGCACAACAGGTACTTGATCTGTGTTCTCCATGGAAAGCGGATGGATTCTGGACTCGAAAGGAGTTATAGGGGAATGGATAGAACTTCGGGGTGACTTGACTGAAGACCAAAGACAATAAGGAGCTAGGCCAAGGGCTTGCGATCGACCCGAGAAGGCGCGAAATGGGATTTATTTTTTAGAAAAAGGGGGAATTTTTTTTTTACATTGAAAGATAAAATATTTTGGGATTTTTGATAAAGAGAGGATAAATGGTTTTGGATTTTGGATAAAGAAAAAGGAGAATTTTCTTTTTAAAGACGGTATTAGCATGATTATTACAATTATTATGTTTTCACTTGTATTAATTCTCGTAAATGCAAAATGAAATGCCGGACAGGACTCGATCCAGGAAAAATTGGATTTGTAATATATGAAAAGTTATGGCTGGACTCGTGACCAGGCTCACGGATAGGGTCCCATTTTACAAATGGGCAAAAAATTCAGGCAGCAGGCCGATCCAAAATTTCGGCAGAGTTTTAGGTTGAAACTGGCAATCTAACATGTGTGTTCGAGGCTTGACACCTATACGCGGATATGCAGTTGGTAGGGTGAATCGGAAAGGGTTTCCCTCTTTGGCGTGACTTCCACGATATACGTCTTGCTCTTGCGGGAAATCGGTATGTGTGGGCAAGCCATTTGATATACCTGAGTGTACATGAGTTGCCTCTTGGCCAATGGAAGGTGAGAGCCATATCGCTTAGGTAACTGCGCCCTACCGGACCAGCGCCCATCAAGAAGTGACCCTCCAGTTACTGGGTAAAATTTGGTCAATTATAATGCTCTTTGGTGATGTCGTGTGAATCATGCATGATTCTCTTATTAGCATCTCATGAGAATGTCTTTCTTGATTATGCCAACATGGAGAAAAGTACAAGTACCAATGGTACACCAAGTATGGATGGGTGATGCGTGAAACATGTGGATATATGTGACCCTAAGTGCACCTGGTGCGAAGTGTACATATGGAATTTTCTACAAGTGTGTGAGTAGAAGCATAAGCATGGGGGTACACATGAGTAATAAAGGGGGAATATGCAAATAGGGGGAAAATATAAACAAACATAACATCCATGTAAATAGAGTCTAGCCCTCAAAAGAAAGTCCCAGTAGAGTCGCCACTGTGGCCATCCCCTAATCCTCGCGGCGGGAGGGCGCATGAGGGAGGATCCTAGGTCCCGCGCATCCCTCTCAGGAGCGCTTCGGTCTGCGTCATTTGGGTGAGGTGAAAAATGTGGAGAGATAGAGTCTCTAGTCTATTTTACTCAAAATAGACAAAATAAGGGGAGCCATCCCGAAGGACAGCATCCAAAGGCATACTGATGCATACGAAACCAAAATGATTCGAAAAGGGTCCGGAGGCTAAGTTATGAAATGGGAAGGTGTTAGGCACCCATTCCGCCCTTTCGATCTGTCATGGGTTTTTGTTATTTTCCTTTATTTTCCCCGTGATATGTGTGCATGTGTATGTATAGTGGATGAAGGAATTATCGACTTGTACCATGGAAGAGGTAAAGAAATTCATCCGTAGGAAGGTATAAAAATATTAGAAATAGGATTCACGCGATTATCTGTACGTTGACCATTATTATGGAACGATAACGCATATGGAATAATACAACACTATGAACAAATATATGTATATGTGTATATATATATACAATATAAGAGAGTGGAGTTTAGAGAAAATAAAAAATGAGAGAAAAAGTAAAAATAGGACTCGAGTCTCGGGTTTTACTCAAAGATGCCTACGTAGCCTATAGAGGCATCAAAGTCCACGTAATTTGCATGAAAAATGAGGGGTGGGGTTTATCCCATAAATCCAACCAGGGAGATTCTCTTATTTGTGTGTGTGTAGAAAAAGTGTTTTAGTTGTGAGAAAAGTGTAAGAAAAGTATGAGAATTCCCGTTTGGAATTTTTGAGCAAACCCTTTTTTTCTTGTTTTTCGATTTTGAATTTATATGAAAATAACATATGTGCAATAATTCTAAATAAAAAGTATATTAGGATATGTGAGATGAACGAATAAAAGTGCTAAGTAATAAAACAAGTTATTGCGAATTTATGAGAATTTAAGGGAAGAGTTGAGAAAATTGGACCTTCTTGAAGATATTGAGCTTGATCTTGAATGTTGGACGGAAACCCTTACACTTGGATGATGATGGAGAGTGGTTAATTCACTAAGTTTGATGAAAAGGATGATGAAAAGTGAAGGTTGGAAAGTGGTTTGGGTGTGGAAATCACGCTGACTCCGAGAGAGGTTTTCTGGATTTACTGAGAGTGATATCTATCAGATCAAGGCTCCCCTTGTAAGTGAGATCAGGCCTCCTTTTTATAGGCCCAGGGAATTTCTTATTGGCATAGCCCTGTTCTTGCTAATCGACAGGTGAGTTTTGGCACAGTGCCGATAGGCAGGGTCTGAGACCTGCCGTTTGGCAGTGTCTTTCAGGCCTTTTTGGAAAATTTGCCACAGAACGCAAATCGTTGATCAAAATAGCACACGGGGTAGACCATTGGAAAGGTAATTCAGAGATCTTAGAAAGTCTTTGGGACCTCTCCCGGGTTCGGGAGCTGACTTTGGGTCAAATATGGTTCAGAAGAATTTTTCGATCCATTGGACGTGCAATCGTCGGACACATATAGATCGTTCGTCCGCATGATAAGTTCGAATTGGGAATAAGGTACATCATTGGAAAGGTTAGGAGATGTACTTCGACATTACAAAGAGTTTGATCCGGTTTGGGGAGTTGACTTTGGTCAACCGGGCCTTGGAAGCATTCAGTGACCTTTCGGAGTAAAATGGATCCTTCATCTGTACCGTAAGTCAGAATCGCGCACGAAATAGACCGATGGAAAGGGGTTTCAGTGACCTTCAAAGATTCATTCAGTCTTGATCGAGCTGAAGAGTTGACTTAGGTCAAACAGAGCCCGGGAGCGCTCTATGGCCTCCTGATTGAGTTTCGGGGGAAAACAGGTCGTTCGTCCGCATGGTAAGTCGGAATCACGCACGGGACGGACCATTGAAGAGGGGTTTCAGTTACCTTTGAATATTCATTCATTATCGATCGAGCTTAAGACTTTGAATTTTGGTTAAACGGAGCCTAGGAGTGCCCGATGGCTTTTACGTCAGTACTCGTGGTATAACCTGGGTTTATAGTGATTAAGGGAGGTGTTAGGGACCTAAGGAGAGTTTAGGTGGTAACAGAATGGACTCCAAGTTTGAGAATATGACCAAAATATGCAAATAATGAAACATAGGCTTGAAAACATGTCGTTGAAGGGAGAAAAATTTAAAATAGCCTAGTAAGAGGCACGGGACAAGTATAACATGTAGAAATCAATCGCTTAGTCACGACACTCCTGATTAGAGAATATCAACAAAACTTGTAAACAGGTAGAAATATCTCTAAAAACATGACGTTAAAGGGAAAAAAAATACAAAACAGCCCCAAACAGCCCCACAAGAGGCATGCACACCTCGCACATGACAAACTAACATATTGCAACTGACCGCGTAATCATGGGACTCTCGGTTAGAAAATATGAACAAACCTTTCAAATAGTTAGACTTAGGCTTGAAAACTTTGCGTTCAAGGGTGAAATGGAAAACAACCTCCAAACGACCCAGTAAGAACTACTAACACCTTGCACGGGTCAAACCTAACATGTAGCCACTGATCGATTAGTAACGATACTCTCGGGTTGATAATAAGAGAAAAACATGCAAAGTGTTTGAGTTAGATTCAAAAACACGTCGTTGAAGCGAGAAAATAGAAAATATCCCCCAAACAGATCCTCAAAAGGAACAAATGCCTCTCACGGAACCAATGTAACACGTAGGAACTAACTGCGTAGTCACAGGACTCCCAGTTCAAAAGTATGACCAAAAAATGTAAATAGTTTGACCTGGACTTAAAGACATGTAGTTGAAGGGAAAAAAGTAAAAAAAGCAACCAAATGGCCCCGCAAGAGTATTGAACACGTCGTACGAGCCCAGCGTAATACGTAGTAACTTACCTCGTAGTCATGGGATTCCCAGTTCAAGAAAATGACCAAAACTTTAAAATAGTTAGACTTATGTTTGAAAACATTCCCTTAAAGGGTGAAAATAAAAAGCAACTACCAAACAACCTCATAAGAGGCATGAACACCTCGCACGAGACCAATATAAGATGTAGCAACTGACAGTGTAGTCAATAGATTCTCGATACAAGAATATGATCAACACTTTCAAATAGTGACTCTTAGGCTTGAAAACATGTCGTTGAAAGGCAAAAAATGCAAAACATCCCCAAAACATCTTGGTAATTGGCACGAAAACCTCTCATGGGGTAACTTACCACAGTTTGAGAATATCACCAAACATTACAAGTAGTAATCAAGGAACTCCTGATTCGAGAATATGACCAAACCTTGCAAATAATTGGACTTCGGCTTAAAACATAGCGTTCAAAGAAGAAAACATAAAACAACCCCTAAACGGCCTAGTAAGAGGCACGAATAACTTGCACGGGACCACCGTAACATGTAGCAATTGACCTCCTAGTAATGGTAATGTTTGATTGGGATTAAGACAAAAATATGCAAATAGTTAGACTTACACTTGAAAACATGTCTTTGAAGGGAAAAAATGAAAAATAGCCCCCAAACGGCCCCGCAAGAGGTACGAACACCTCATATGGGACCAATATAACATTTACAAACCAATGGCGTAGCCACAAGACTCTGGATTCAAGATTATGAATAAAACATGCAAATAGTTAGACTTAGGTTTGAAAATATGTTGTCAAAATGCAAAAATGCCAAACAGCCCCACAAGAGAAACAAACACCTCGTACGGGACCAACTAACACATAGAAACTGATCATACCTTGCAAATAGTTAGAATTAGGTTTGAAAATATGGAGTTGAAGGGAAAAAATATTAAATAATCCCAAATGGACCTGCAAGAGGCACAAACACCTCGTATGGGACAAATATAACACATAGCAACTGACCCCCTAGTCACGAGATGCTCGATATGAGAATATGCCTAAAACTTGAAAATAGTGAGTCTTAGGCTTGAAAACATGTCGTTGAAACGTAAAAATGCAAAATAAACCCTAAATGTTCTCATAATAGGAATGAACAATTCACACAGGACTATCTAGCACATAGTAACCTACTGCGCAGTTACAGGAGTCCCCATACGAGAATATGACCACAATTTGCCAATAGTTAGACTTAAGCTTCAAAGCATGACGTTGAAGGGGGAAATGTAAAACAAACTCCAAACGTCCATGTAAGCAACACGAACACCTTGCACGAGACCAAGAAACATGTAGCTACTGACCTTGTAGTTATGGGACTCCCGGTCCGACAATATGACCAAAACATTCAAATAGTTAGAGTTAAGCATAAAAACATGACATAGAAGGGAAAAATGTTAATTAGCCCCCAAACGGCCTTGCAAGAGGCAAACACATCTCACACGGGACTAATGTGACACGTAATAATTGATTACACAGTCACAATACTCCCAATTAGAGAATATAATCAAAACATGAAATGAGTTAGACGTAGGCTTGAAAACATGTAGTTGAAGGGAAAAATGCTAAAATAAACCCCCAAACGCCCCGTAAGAGGCCCGAACACATCGCACACGGACCAACGCAACATGTAGCATTTGAATGTGTAATCATTGGGCTCTTAGTAGTTTGGGAATATGATCAAAACTTGCTAATATTGAGACTTTAGCATATCCCGTTGAAGGTAGAAAAATCAAAATAGCTTTAAACAACTAGTAAGAAGCACGAACACCACGCATGGGACTAACGTAAAATGAAAAAACTAATCGTGTAGTTATGGGACTCCATGTTCGAAACACATGATCAAAACTTGCTAATAGTTAGATTTAGTCTTGAAAACATGCCATTGAATGGTGAAATGAAAAATATCATGTGAATATGCCTCGCAAGAGGAACGAACACCTCACATGGGACCAAAGTAACTCGTAGCAATGTACCAGGTAGTCGTTGGACTCCTAGTTTAAATATATGACCAAAACTTACAAATAGTTAGATTTAGTACAAAAAATGGGTTGTTGAAGGGTAAAAATTTAAAACAACCCCAAACTTCCCTACAAAAGGTACAAACACCTTGTATGGGACCAATATAACACGTAGAAACTGATCTCATTCTCACAGAACTCCAAGTTCGATAATATGGACAAAATATGAAATTTTTTAGACATAGGCTTAAAAACATGTCGTTGAAGGGAAAAAATACAAAACAACCACCAAACGGCCCTACAAGAGGCACGATCACCTCGCACGGGACCATCTAACATGTAACAACTGATCGCGTAATCATGGGACTCCCTGTTCGAGAATATGACCAAACCTTGCAAATAGTTAGACTTAGGCTTAAAAACATGGAGTTAAAGGGATAAAACGTAAAACAACCACCAAATTGCCCAGTAAGAGGTACTAACACCTTCCATGGGAAAAACATAACATGTAGCAACTGATCGCATAGCCACATGACTCCCGATTCGACAATAAGACAAAAACATGAAAATAGTTTGACCTAAGCTTAAAAGCATGTCGTTGAATGGCAAAAATACAAAATAGCCCCCAAACGGCCCCGTAAGAGGAACGAGCACCTCACATGGGACCAGTGTAACACGTAGTAACTAATAAAAATGTAACAGAACTCCTAGTTCGAGGGTATCACCAGAACATGTAAATAGTTTGACTTAGACTTGAAGACATGCCATAAGGGAAAAAAGCAAAAAATCCCCCAAACAGCCCCGCAAGCAGCATGAACACCTAGCACGGCACCAACGTAACAAGTAGAAATTGACCCTATAGTCACGGGACTTTAAGTTCGAGAATATGACCGAAACATGCAAATAGTTAAACTTACGTTTGAAACACCCATTGAAGGTTGAAAATATGAAACAACCCCTAAACCGCCCCATAAGTGGCACAAACACCTCGAGCTGGACAAATATAACACATAGAAACTAATTGCGTAGTCACGAGACTCCCAGTTCTAAAATATGACCAAAACTTGCAAATAGTGAAACTTAGTCTTGAAAACGTGTCGTTGGACGGCAAAAATGCAAAACAGCAGTCAAATGTCCTCGTATGTAGAAAGGACACCTCACACATGACCATCTAACACATAGTAACTGACTGCGTAGTCACGGGACTCCTGATTTGAGTATATGACCAGAACACTCAAATACTAAAACTTAGGGTTGAAAGCATGACACTAAAGGGAGAAAATGCAAAATAAACTCCAAAGGGCCATGTAAATGGCACGAACACCTTGCACGGGTTAGTGTGACACGTAGTAACTGATTGTGTAGTAATGAGACTCTTGATTCTAGAATTTAGCTAAAACATGCAAATGGTTACACTAAGGCTTGAAAACATGCGGTTGAAGGGGAAAATGCAAAAAAACCTTAAAGGCCCCTCAAGAGTCTCGTACACATCGCACGAGACAAACGTAACATGTTGCAATTGAATACATAATCATTGGACTCCACGTTCGAGAATATGATCAAAACTTGTAATGTATTAGAATTTGGCTTGAAAACATTTTGTTGAAAGTAGAAAATTCATAATAGCTTCTAAACGAACAATAAGAGTCATGAACACAATGCATGCGGTTAATGTAACGAGAAGCAACTAATCGTGTCATTATGGGACTTTAAGTTTGAGAACATGACCAAAACTTGCAAATAGTTAGACTTAGGCTTGAAAACATATCGTTGAAAGAATAAAATGGAAAACATCCTGCAAACGGACTCGCAAGAGGAACGAACATCGCACACGGGACCAACGTAACTCGTAGCAACAGATCGTGTAATAATTGGACTCCCAGTTTGAATATGTGACCAAAACTTACAAATAGTTAGATTTAGTCTAGAAAATTTTCCATCGAAGGGAAATAAAGTTAAAAAAAACAAACGGCCCGCAAGAGGTACAAACACCTTGTACGGGACTAATATAGCATGTAGAAACTTATCCCATATACATGGGAGTCCAAGTTCGAGAATTTGACCAAAACATGCAAATAGTTAGACATAGTCTTGAAAACATGTTGTTGAGCGGAAAAAATATAAAACATCCCACAAACGGCCCCACCAGAGGAACGAACACATCGTACGGGACTAATATCACACGTAGAAACCGAATGCGTAGTCATGGGACTCCCAATTCAAGAATATGAACAAAACTTGCAAGTAGTTAGACTTAGTCTTGAAGACATGTCGTTAATGGGAAAAAATGCAAAGTATTCCCCAAACTACCCCATAAGAGGCAGGAACACCTCATACGGGAACAACTAACATGTAGCAACTGATCGTATAATCATGAGAATATTGGATAAAAGGAAACGACCAAAGCTTGAAAATAATTAGACACGGTGTTGAAAATATAACATCGAAGGAAGAAGATGTAAAATAACCCTCAAATGGCCACATAAGAAGCACTAACATCTTGCGGAGAACCATCGTAACATGTAGCAACTGACAGCGTAGTAACGAGACTCTCGGTTCGAGAATAGGATACAAATATGCAAATAATTAGACTTAAGCTTAAATTATGTCGCTGAAGGGCAAAAATGAAAAATTGCCCCCCAAACGGCCTCGCAAGAGGCACGAACACCTCGTACGGGATGAACATAATACGTAGCAACTAATCGCAAAGTAAAGGGACTAACAGTTCGAGAGTATGACCAAAAATAGGTAAATAGTTTGACCTAGACTTAAATTTATGCCATTAAAGGGAAAAAAGTAAAAAAGCCACCATACATGCCCCGTAAGAGGCATGAACACCTCCCTCGGGACCAACGTAACATGTAGCAACTGACCTCGTAGTCACGAGACTCCCAGTTTTAGAATATGACCAAAACTTTCAAATAGTTAGACATCGGTTTGAAAACAGGCCATTGAAAGGAAAAAATACAAACAACCACCAAACGTCCTCGTAAGAGGCACGAACAACTCGCACGAGACCAGCTAACACATAGTAACTGACCGCATAGTCACGGGACTATTTATTCTAGAATATGACTAAAACTTTCAAATAGTTAGGCTTAGGCTTGAAAGCATGACGTTCAAGGGAGAAAATGTAAAATAAACTCCAAACGACCCAGTAAAAGGGAAGAAAACCATGCACGAGATGAACGCAACATGTAGCTACTAACCTTGTAGTCGCTGGACTACCAGTTAGACAATATGACCAGAACTTGTAAATAGTTAGAGTTAAGCATAAAAACATGTCGTTGAAGGAAAACAATGTAAAATAGCCTCTAAAAGGCCCCGCAAGGGGCACAAACATCTCGCACGGGACCAATGTGGCGCATAGAAAGTGACTGCGTAGTCACATGACTCTCGGTTTAAGAATATAACCAGAAAATGCAAATAGTTAGACTTAGGCTTGAAAATATGACGTTGTAAGGAAAAAATGGAAAAAAAATCCCAAAATGCCTCATAGGAGACCTGAACACATTACAGGGGACAAACGTAACACGTAACAACTGATCATGTAGTCATTGGACTCCCAGTTCTAGAATAAGACGGAAACTTACAAATAGTAAGGCTTTAGCCTAAACGCATTCCGTGGAAGGTAGAAAATTCAATGTACCTATAAATGGCGAGCAAGTGGCACGAACACCTTGCAATGGACTAACGTAACAAGAAACAACTAATCGTGTAGTCATGGGACTTCAGGTTCGAGAATATGACCATAACTTGCAAATTGTTAGACTCGGGCTTGAAAACATTATGTTAAATGGAAAAAATAGAAAATAACCCCTAAACGGCGTTACAAGAGGCAGGAACACCTCACACTGGACCAACTGACCCCATAGTCACTAGACTCCAAATTTGAATATATGATCAAAACTTACAAACAGTTAGATTTAGTTTAGAAAACATGTCGTTAAAGGTTAAAAAATTAAAAAAAAAACAAACGGATAGGCAAGAGGAACAAAAATCTACCATTGAAGGGAAAAAATACAAAACAATCCCCAAATGGCTCCGCAAGAGGCACATACACCTCATACAGGACCAATATAACACGTAGAAACCAATCGCGCATCCACGGGCCTCCTAATTCGAGAATATGAACAAAACTTTCAAATAGTTAGACTTAGGCTTGAAAACATGTCGTTAAAGGGAAAAAATACAAAATTTTCCCCAAACGGCCCCACAATAAGCACGAACACCTCGCACGAGACCATGTAACATGTAGTAACTAACTACATAATCACGAGACTCTCGATTTGATAATATGACCAAACATTGTAAATAGTTAAACTTAGGATTAAAAATATGACGTTTAAGAAAGAAAACACAAAACAACTCTCAAACGACACCATAAGAGGTATTAACACCTTGCACGGGACCAACGTAACATGTACAAACTGAATGCATAGTAATGGAACTCCCAAATTGAAAATAAGACAAAAACATGCAAATAGTTTGACTTAAGCTTAAAATCATGTCCTTAAAAGGTGAAAATGAAAAAATAGCACGCAAATGGACCCATAAGAGGCACAAATTCATCGTATGGGACCAATGTAACATATGACCATTAACTGTGAAGTCATAGAACTCACAGTTTGAGAGAATGACCAGAACATGTAAATAGTTTGACATAGACTTGAAAACATGATGTTGAAGGGAAAAGGTAAAAAAGGACCCAAACAACCCAGCGAGAGGCACGAACACCTTGTACAGGACCACTGTAGCATGTAGTAACTAAGCGCATAGTCACGAGACTACGAGTTTGAGAATATGACCAAAGCTTGCAAATAGTTAGACTTAAGTTTACAAACATGTTGTTGAAGGGAGAAACTATAAAGCAACCACAAAATAACCCTGCAAGAGGCACATACACCTTGCACAGGACAAACATAACATGTAGCAACTGATCGCATAGTCACGGGACTCTCGATTCAAGAAAGTGGACAAAATTTACAAATAGTGAGGCTTATTCTTGAAAACATGCTGTTGAAATGAAAAAATGCTAAATAATCCCCAAACGTCCTCGTAAGTGGCACGGACACCTCACATGAGACCATCTAACATGTAGTAATTGACCACATAGTCATGGGACTCGCGATTTGGGAATATGTCTAAAACAAGCAAATAGTTAGACTTGGGCTTAAAAGCATGACATTAAAGGGAGAAAATGTAAAACAAAATCTAAGTGGCCTAGTAAGAGGCACAAAAACCATGCGCGGAACCAACGTAACATGTAGCAACTGACCTTGTAGTCACAGAACTCCCAATTCGACAATATGACCAAATAGTTCGAGTTAATCATAAAAACATGACATTAAAGGGAGAAAATGTAAAATAGCCCCCAAACGGCCCCACAAGAGGCACGAATACCTCGTGAGGGACAAATGTGACACATATCAGTAGACTGCCTAGTTATGGGACTCCCAATTCAAGAATATAACTAAAACATGAAAATAGATAGACTTAGGATTGAAAACATGTCATTGAAGGGAAAAAATGAAAAAAAATTCCCACAAAGGCTCCACAAGAGGCCCGAGCACTTCGCACTAGGCCAACGTAACACGCAGCAACTGATTGTATAATCATTAGACTTTATGTTTGAGAATATGACCAAAACATAAAAATAGTTACACTTTGGCTAGAACACATTCCGTTGATGATAAAAATTTCGAAATTCCTCCTAAACAGCTAGCAAGAGGCATAAACACCACGCATGGGATTAACGTAACTTGAAGCGATTGATCATATAGTTATGGGACTTTAGGTTTAAGAATACGAACATAATTTGCAAAAAGTTAGAGTTAGGCTTGAAAATATGTCATTGAAGGGCAAAAATGGAAAACATCCAACAAACGGCCTCGCAAGAGGCACGAACACCTCATACGGGACCAACATAACTCGTAGAAACTAACCAAGTAGTCACTAGAGCCCTTGTTTGAATATATGATCAAAACATACAAATGGTTAAATTTAGTCGAGAAAACGTGTACTTTGAAGAAAAAAATTAGATAACCACCAAACGGACCTGCAAGAGGAACAAACACCTCGTATGGGACCAATATAATATGTAGAAACTGATCGCATCGTTATGGGACTCCAGGTTTTAGAATATGACCAAAACATGAAAATAGTTAGACATAAGATTGAAAACATGCCGTTGAAGGGAAAAAATACAAAATAATACCCAAAAGGCTTTACAAGAGGCACTATACCTCATACGGGACCAATATGACATTTAAAATTGGTCACGCAGTCACGGGACACCTTATTCGAGAATATTAACAACTCATGCAAATAATTAGACCCAGGCTTGAAAATATGCCATTAAAGGGAAAAATGCAAAGTTTCTCCAAACGGCTCCACAAGAAACACGAACACCTTGCAAAGGACCAAGTAATATGTAGCAACTAACTCTGTTATCACAGGACTCCCGATTTCAAAATATGAACAAACATTACAAAATAGTTAGATTTATGATTGACAACATAGATTTGAAGGGATAAAACATAAAATAACTCCCCAAAGAACCCCATAAGAGGCACTAACACCATGCACGAGATCAATGTAACATGTAGCAATTGACCACTAGTAATGGGACTTCCGATTAGAGAATAAGACAAAAACATGCAAATAGTTTGACTTAATCTTAAAAACATGTCATTGAAGGGTGAAAATGCAAAATAGCACCCAAACGGCCCTGCAAGAGGCAAGAACGCCTCGTACGGGACAAATATAACACATAACCACTAATTAAATAGTCACAGGACACCTAATTCGAGAGTATGAGAAAAACATGTAAATATTTTGAGTTAGACTTAAAAACATGACTTTGAAGGGAAAAAGGTAAAAAAGAACCCACACAACCCCGTAAGAGGCATGAACACCTTGAATGGGACCAACGTAGCATGTATCTACTGAGCACATAGTCACGGGACTCCCAATTCTAGAATATAGCCAAAGCTTGCAAATAATTAGACTTGGGTTTGAAAACATGCCATTGAAGGGAGGAAATATAAAGCAACCACCAAAGAACCCCTCAAGAGGCATGAACACCTTGCTCGGGACCCATACATCATGTTGCAACTCATCGCATAGTCACAAGACTCTCCGTTAAAGAATTTACCAAAATTTACAAATAGTGAGACTTAGGCTTAAAAACACGTTGTTGAAAGGAAAAATGCTAAACAACCCCTACACATCCTCGTAAGTGGAACAAACACCTCTCATGGGACCATATAACATGTAGTAACTAATCACGTTATCACAGGACTCTCGATTGGAGAATATAACCAAAATATGCAAATAGTTAATGTTACGCTTGAAAGCATGACATTGAAGGGAGAAAATTTAAAACAAACTCTAAGCGGCCCAGTATGAGGCATAAAGACCTTGCCTGGGACCAACGTAACATGTATCAATTGACCTTGCAGTCATAGAACTTCCGGTTCAAGTATATGACCAAATAGTTAGATTTAAGCATGAAAACATTCCGTTGAAGGACAAAAATGTAAAATAGTGCCCAAACGGCCCCGCAAGAGGCACAAACACCTCGCATGTGACTAATACGACACATAGCAACAAACTGCATACTCACGAGACTCCCAGTTCGAGAATATAACAAAATCATGCAAATAAATAGACATAGGCTTGAAAACATATAGTTAAAGGGAAAAATGCAAAAAAAAATCCCATAAATGCCCCATAAAATCCCGAACACATCGCATTGGATCAACGTAACAAGTAGAAACTAAATGCGTAATCATTAGACTCCCTGTTTAAGAATGTAGAGGGGGCTTAAAGGTAATCCTGAGATTAGGGATAATTCCCCTATTTATAATAGTATCTTGTGGAAACTCATATTTTAGCTTATTGTGTTACTTAGGCATATTGTATCTTTTCTTTGTATTGACTATGAGCTATAACGATTATAATGATGTAACGAGAATAATGATTATGTGTGAGGCCGAATGGTACTCGCGAGAGACCAGGCTAGGCAGGTCCTGTGAGAGCTTTCATGCTCTATCGAACGACCTTGCCGTGGGAACTTTGGAGGGACCTGGTTTGGAGGATTGAGAAGTGAGGAACCGTTGGGGCTTGTTCTGACTATCTTAGATAGGCCTAGTAAATATCGAAGGACCTTGACCATGCAACCGCAGGGGGAGCAGCCTTGAGTTCCATCAGGCATTGAGTTGTGATCCAAACAACCCTCTACTTAATATCACATCTACTTTACCTAATGTCACTAACCAGCTAGGCAATGTCAGACCTACACTTGAGCAAACCACCGTGGTATTTGGAGATGTCAAACAGTTGGTGAGCCACCTCTGTGACAATAAACCCCTGACACACAATGGTTAGTCAAAAGGCATGTCTTGGGATTTAATATTTATGACGTGGAGACAACTAGTGCATCAGGTATTTAATGTTTGTGATATAAAGTATGAGGGATGTCGTTCACATGAATTAATGGCGGAGTTGCCTCGGGGATGGTGTGGGAGGCTATTTAAAGACCCCACCCACCTCTGGGGAGATATGATATGATCTTTTGAGAGTTCATAAGTTATTACTAGAGATAATATACATCAAAGAGAGTTATTACGAAACCAAAGAGTTTACTCAGCCACCATTGTCATTTATTACGAAGCTTTTAATACTTGACATAGATTCTTACGGGTGGTTGGTGTGTTTGGCTGCCTACCAAGGTGTATCTAGGATGCTTACTTCTCTCTCCCCCTAGATAAGTTACTTCTAAGTTCATTACTACCTTCTGAGTTATACACGGGAGATTTGTGAGTTCAAACTGAGTCTATCTTCATTGAGTCGTGTTTGCATGTGTTGTGGTTAATCAATAGTGTTACTACTAAACTTATTATTACTGTACTCAAAAAGGGGTTACACCTCCATCTTATCTAAACTACCCTCTTACGTTTGGCGACTCTGCTGGGGAGGCATTCTTCTAAGCAAGGAGTATGGCACAAGATAACGTTAATCGAAGGCTCAACTTTGATGACATTCAACCTAATGAAGAACATGTGGCGATAAAACTGGAGGCTCTAAGGGACGGGACCCCTCAAATAGAGGTACCTCCAGTTCAGGCGATGACAGGCGTTCCACGGGTGACATAAGCTTCCACGAGTGCTACGTTGGGAACATATCAAGTGGAACTCCTCATGAATAAGTTTTACAGGTTCTTACAAACTCCTATAGCTTCAACGGTGTTGGGAGGATTTGAAGCCAACTCTTTTGTGACATCGGGGGCAGCCCCAACGGCCCCACCAAGTATAGGCGTAACGAGAATAGTTCCAGTTGTATGCTTTCTATTGTGAATCCAACAGTGGGAAATCGGGAGTATCAACGGCCCTAACCGTGATGATTTCCCCAATCGCAATGGGCACTCAGCCCATAGTCCTGTTAGTTGTTGCTCCAGTGGCATCATCCATGCAGGTAATGAGGAAGGAGATGCAGAAAGAGATGTTCAAGTTCATGCAAGCCTCCTCGCAATCTGCTGGCGAGGTAGCTTCGGTTTATGACAACTTCAAACACCTTACCCCCAGGAATACAACGATGAGCCCCATCCAAAAGATTAGATTCCTCCTATTTTTGAAAAATACACAGGGAAATGTGGAAACCCTAAGGAGCACATTAAGCGCTTCGTTGAACACTTGGGGATCCATTGTAATAATAAGAAGCTCAGGTTGAGGGAGTTCTATAAATCCTTAAACTATAAAGCATATACCTGGTATTCTCATTTAGCTCCCAAGAGAATTTATACATGGGAGAAGATGCATGTTTTGTTCATCCAGAAGTTCTTTATGGCGGAAGATGAGTTTACTTTGACCCAACTGGGGAGGAAGAAGAAACGACCCGGGTAAGAAGTGGTGGCGTACGTTCGAAGGTTCAGGGAAAGGTACCTTGATGTGAGGGAGGAGGCCAAAGAATCCAAGTTATTACAGATCTGTGCGGAAGGGATGCTTCCTGAGTACATCTGTCATCTCATTAATGAAACGCGCGAGGGGAATTTTTCAGCGTTCTTAAATGCAACAAGAAATATCTCCTTAGTGGTGTGACCAAATCCAGTGGTGGTGCCTATGATGATTTGGCAGCCGATACAACCTATGGGAGGGAGGTCTCAGCCCCCACAGGTAGGGTACACCGAGGGAGAAGATGGGGGCAAGGTGGAAAAGAAGGACAATAAGAGGAAGTTTAGAAGAGATAGGTAGGACCCATAACCATTGCTTAATATAGTGGAGGAGGCTATCAGTTGTTACAACACAATGGTCCAAGGAGGAATAGTCTATGAACTAAAAGGCATTCCCGTGAGGGAACCTGATGCGGCGACGAGGGTAGATCCCAAATATTACCAGATTTATCGAAAGATCCGGCATCTAACAAAGAGTTATTTCACGGTAAAGAGAATCATCGATAAGTATGTGAAGGCAGGGACGTTGCAAATCCCCCCGTAGAACGTTATCAAAAACCCACTCCCAACACATGAGGCCAATTTGGTGGTGGTCTATGATGAGGAAGTAGAGAGAGAAGAAATAAAGCAAACTAAGAAGCAGTGATAGTTTGAAGAAGCTCTGGAAGATTGTACGAAGGGAATGGCTAACGTAGTACTAGACTACGATAAGGCAAGTGCCAAAGATGTGGAGGATGTATATAGTGTTGAATGTGAGGAAGCAGACCCAGTCCTAGAGTACTGTGCAGTTTCAATATCCCCAAAGTTCACCTGGTTCTTTGACCAACTGGGGATACCGAAAGAGAGTGGGATGGAAATAACCCAAGAAATACTTGACATTGCGAGGAAGAACGCAGGCCCTTCGCTGAGATGAAAGGGACCCATAGCCAGGTTGGTGAGGAGGTTTCTGTCAGAAGTAACTTTTAGCGATGCAGATAGGGCTGTAAGATTCCCTCATAACAGGTCATTGTATTTCACCGCCAACGTTAACGAAATTAGTTTCACAAGGACTCTTATGGATAGGGGAGCTTCCATTAATATTATGCCAATCAAATATTTTCATGCAACTAATATTCTGGAGGAAAGGTTGGTCCCCATACCTTTGATGATTTCATGATATGACAACCAGTCTTATAAATCCATTGGGTACGTGAATGTTGGGATAGTGATGGAAAACCTGATTTCCCATATCAAGTTCCATGTAATAGAGAGTGCAACTTCCTACCATCTACTGATAGGAAGAGTGTGGATGCACAACCAAGGGCTAGTTCCCTCGATGTACCACTAATGTGCTAAGGCTAATAACAAGGGAACAGAGGTGACCATTAGGGCTATGAAGAGGCACTTTTCTATCGAGGAAGCTCACTTGTTAGATAAGGCATTTTACACAGAATTGGAGGAGGATGTTCGGGTCCTAACGAGAATAATGGAGGGAACATTTGTTCCCTCGATCAGATTAAGGATGGGTCCTTTAAACGAGCAGAATAAAGAGGTTACAAGCAGCGCAAAAGTGATGACTGAAGAATCTCACCAGGTGATCCCTCGACCCCAAAGCATCTCGAAGCAACTCAAAGACATGATGAGGCCCAGAGTAGATCCGATGGAACATGAGGTCCAACGACAAAGTGTGCTGAGCCGATTTTCAGAAAAAAGAGTGACTGAAGCCTTTAGAGAGAAGGAGAGGAAGGCAACTATAACTATTAGCAGACAGTGAAAGAAGGTCATTACGAAAGAAGGAAAGGTCATATATCGATTATAATGGTATGAACGGGTGGTTGAAGAAGCTAATAATGAGGATGACCCGATATATGAGTGATTTTTAGTGGATCAACGGGGATAATGTATGGTGATAGAACACTGCAAAATAAAGGAATTTATGGAGGAAGTCGCCGAGGAACCAGAATACATAGAGGATCAACCAAAAATGCAGGCACAAGAACTGGAGTAGTTGAACTCGATGAAAGAAGAAAAGGACCCAAGGCCTATCTTTATCTCGAAAGATCTCAGTAAGCAGAAATGAGAGAGTTTGGTTGAGTTGATTGAGGAGTTCATAGATTTTTTGCATGGAAATACACAGAGATGGAAGGGATGGATGAGGGAGTTAGCTTCCACAAGTTAAATGTGATGCCTTCATCCATTTTGGTGAAATAAGCAATAAGAACGTACAAGCCTAAGATAGACTTAAATATAAAGGAAGAGGTCCAACGCTTATTGGAGGCAGGGTTCATCAAACCGATACAACACCCGCTTTGGTTGTCTAGCATTATGATGGTGGGAATGAACAACAAAAACAAAATAAGGATCTATATGGATTTCAAAGATTTTAATAGAGCCTATCCCAAAGATGAGTTCCCACTGCCCTCCATAGATAGCCTAATAGATGCAATGGCTGGTCATGAGATGTTCATTTTCATGGATGGGTATGTAGGGTTCAATCAAGTTAAGATGGACCCCATGAATGCAAAGAATAGGACATTCAGAACCCCGTTAGGAAACTTCATGTATAAGGTGATTCCGTTTGGACTCAAGAATGCTGGGGGTACTTACTAGAGAACAATGATGGCCATTTTTCATGACTTCTTTCACAAATTTATGGAATTTTATGTGGATGATTTAGTCATCAAATGAAGAGAGGAGGAGTCCCGTTTGAAAAATTTAAGGAAGGTGTTTACCTGATGCAGAAAGTATAAATTGAAGATGAACCCACTGAAGTGCATCTTTAGAGTAACAAGTGGAAAATTTTAAGGATTTGTGGTTGATCAAAAAGGGGTGCAGATGGACCTCGACAGACAGCGAGCGGTCTTGGAGATGCCAAGTTCAAGAACGGCGAAGGAGCTGAAGAGTTTGCTCGGTAAAGTTTTCTATCTTGGGAGATTAGTGCCTGGATTGGCCGAAATGACACACCCGTTGATGCAGCTATTGCGAAAGAACAATCCTCGCTACATCACCAAGTGTCGCACGCACTGCCTCTACTCTCACCCACAAAGAGCAATCCACCTCTATCTTCTCTCCATCATAATCCATCCCCAATAGCTACTGCACGTCTATGGGAGTCACAGTCATCTCCCCAAAGCCGAAATGCAAGGTGTGGGTAGTATCCCACCACCTTTCCCCCAAATCGCACATGACTGCTATCGAACGAGGAATCTCATCCAGTACAGATGCTAACCTCCCAAAACCCATTGATGATACCACCCAACGCACCACAAGTGGGAGATTCTCCCAAACATCCCTGAGCCCCGTCGTCCCACGGGCGAGCATGTTCTTCAAAGAAATATCAGGCTGGCAAAAAGGAAAAATCTCGTCAAAAGTCAAGAAAGAAAGAAAAATCACCAAAATGAAAGGAATGCCAAAGGTCAGGTTACTTACATAACCTCCAGGAGTCACTCTCGAAGAGCGAAGACGCGATGGCTCCCGCAGCAAAGTCAACTCATCCGCAATAGGCTCAAACGCATCAAAGGAGTTCTCACTCCCCAAAGCAAGAGGCGCCCTGGCCCTCCACTCCACATTCGCCCAGTCATTAATGGTCAACCACTCCCTGTGGACTGCACTGCTCACAAAAGCGGCCATTTTTTGAAGATCGGAATGCTAGAAATATTTGCAGAGGAATCGTAGAGAGAGAGAGAAAGCAAAGAAGCTGTGAAAGAAATGAAGGGATTCACCCCCTTTATATAGGATGCCAAGCACCATGCCGATCGGCACTCCCCCCCACTATACCAATGGTCAATGACTCCATACCTTCCCTAGGTATCCCAAAAGTCTGTGCCATTGCCGAATGGCACCCCTCATACCATACCGACCAGCACCCCCCCTTAAATTTCGTTCAAAAATTCCCAAAAAATACCAGAAAGCCTAAAAAAATCCTCGAAAAATTCCTAAAAATCGCAGGAAGGATTTAGAACATTTTCACCAGGAAAATATCCCATTCCTCAAAGCGGAACCCCTATTTCCCAGCAAAATCCTCAAAAACCAAGTGAATCTCCTCCCGGCAAAGCTACGGAGGATCTCTAAGGATCACCTGATCACTTCCCCGGTGGATTTTTTACAGTTCCAAAATTAGTTGTTTCCCCCTGTGAGGTCTCCTAAAAAAACAAAAGCTTCCCCAACTATCAGCTCCCCAGCTCAGATTAAAATCACAAACCACTTTCTCCAGCAGAATCAAAATCCAAGATTTATCCACTCTTAGGTCAGAATTGACCTCGGTCTTGGATCCTCATGACTTAGGTCATAATTGACCTCGGTCCACGATCGTCACCACTCTTAGGTCATAATTGACCTCGGTCTTAGATCGTCACCTGAGTTAGGCCAGAAATGACCTTAGTCCTCGGTCTTCACCACTTTTTAGGTCAGAATTGACCTCGATCCTGGATCATCACCCGAGTTAGATCAGAATTGAACTCGATCCTCAGTCATCACCACTCTTTAGGTCAGAATTGACCTCGGTCATGGATCGTCACCTGAGTTAGGTCAGAAATTACCTCGATCCTCGATCGTCACCACTCTTAAGTCAAAATTGACCTCGGTTATTAGATCTTCACCCTAAGCCCGTAGAATTGGCTTTGACCCGTAGAATCGGTCACCCTCATCATTTAAGCCCGCAAATTTATCTTTGACAAAACTTGTCGTCCCCAGCACACCCCTCAGGTCCTCAGAATCGACCTCGACCCTCTAAATCGGTCATACTCTATCAAAGCATATGTGGTGTCTATTCGACGGTTATCATTTGTTCCAAACTCATCCATCGAGGGGCTCTGTAGACACCCCATTATGCTACCCCCTAACTCTCCTTAGGTTCATAGCACCTCCCTTCATCACTACGAACCTAGGTCATGTCCCAAGTACTGACCTAGAAGCCATCGGGCACTCCCAGGCTCCGTTTGACCAAAAAGTGAAACTCTTCAGCTCGACCAAAGCTGAATAAATCTTTGAAGGGAACAAAAATCCCTTTCTAACAGTCAGTATCGTGCGTGATTCTGACTTATCATGCAGACGAACGATCCGTTTGCGTCCAAAACTTGATCTAGAGGCCACAGGCGCTCCCGGGCTCTATTTGACCTAAGTCAACTCTTCAGCTCGATTGGGGATGACTGAATCTTTAAAGGGAACTAAAATCCCTTTCCAATGGTCTGCTCCAGGCGCGATTCCAACTTACCATGCGGACGAATGATCTGTTTGACTCCGAGAGGTCACCGAATGTTTCCAAGGCCCGGTTGACAAAAGTTAACTCCCCAAACTGGGCCAAACTCTTTGGAATATCGAAGTACATCTCCTAACCTTTCCAACGGTCCACCCCGTGAGCGATTCAGACTTACCATGCGGACGAAAGATCCGTTTGCGTCCAGAAGATCCCCCGTCCAATGGAATGACAAATGCTTTCGAGCCATATTTGACCCAAAGTCAACTCCCAAACCTGGGAGCGATCGAAATGACTCTAAATTACCTTTCCAATGGTCTACCCCGTGCACGATTCTGACCAAAGGTTTGCCCTCGGTAGCCAATTTTCTGAAAAGGCCTGAAACACACTGCCAAACGGCAGGTTTTCAGACCCTGCCTATCAGCAGGTGCCGATAGGCAAGACCATGTCTATGACGATTGGCAATGACCTGGGCCTATGAAAGGAGGCCTTCACCTCATTTTCAAAAAGAGCCCAGATCTAATACAAATCCCTCTCAGCGAATCCCAAAAACCTCTCTCGAAGGCAGCGCGATTTCAACGTCCAAATCCCTTCCTAACTTCCACTTTTCATCATCTTTTTCATCAAACATGGTGAATTATCCACTCTCAATCATCATTATCCAAGTGCAAGGGATGCTCTCCAACATTCAAGATCAAGCTCAAGATCTTCAAGAAGGTTCAATTTTCTCAACTTTCTCTCCAAATTCTCTTAAATTCGCAATAACTTGTTTTATTACTTAGCACTTTTATTATCTCATCTTACACATCCTAATATACTTTTTATTCAGTATTATTGCACATCTCCTATTTTCATATAAATAAAACCCAAAAAAACAAGAAAAATGGGGTTTGCTATAAATTCTAAATAGGGATTCTCATAGTTTTCTCACACTTTTCTCACAACTAAAACACTTTTTCTACACACACACTCACAAATAAGATATGCCTCATTTGGATTTATGGGATAAACCCCACCCCTCGTTTTGTATGCGAACAACGTTGACTTTGATGCCTTTATAGGCTACGTAGGCGTCTCGGGGTAAAACCTGAGACTCGAGTCCTTTTCTTTTTCACCTTCTCTGTCATTTTGTATCTTCCCTAAATCCAATTTTCTTATATTCTATACACTTGTTCTTAGTGACGTATTACTCCATATGCGTTATCGTTCCATTATAACGATCAACATATGGGTAATCGCATAAATCTTATCTTTCTAATATTATTTTTATACCTTCCTACGGATGACTCGCTTTATCTCTTCTATGATACAAGTCGAGGATTCCTATCTCCACTATATATATATATTTACACTTGCACACATATCACGGGGAAAAACAAAGGAAAATAGCAAATATCTATGAGACACCGAAAGGGAGGAATGGATGCCTAACACCTTCCCATTTCCTAACTTAGCCTCCGAACCCTTCTCAAATCATTTTGGTTTCGCATGCACCAATATGTCTTCGGATGCCATCCTTTGGGATGGCTTCCCCTTTTTCTTTTGTTTGTTTTGAGTAAAATAGACTGGTGACTCTAAATCTCTCTACATTTTTACACCTTATCTCAAATGACGCCGGCCGAAGCGCTCCTGAGAGGGATGTGCGGGACCCGAGAATCCTTTCGTTCGCGCGCCCTCCCACATGGTGAGGATCAGGGACGACCACAACATGGCATTGGAAAAATCATGTGTCCCCCTCGTCTCGGTCACCCAAAAATTACTACATTACGTGCTCCCCTTTCCTGTCAAACTTATGTCCCTAATGGATCCCATCAAGTACCTACTCGAGAAGCCTGCCCTATCCAGCCAAATGTACCGATGGTTGATGTTGCTCGACAAATTTGATATTGTGTACGTTACACAGGAAGTCGTGAAAGGAAGATATATCTTTGACTACCTCATTTACTACCTCCCAAGAAGACCTTCGATGGCTGATGTTATTCGACGGATCTGAAAATAAAAAAGGGTATGGAATTTGGATACTCCAAATTAACCATGATGACTCTCACACTCCCATTGCCACCAAACTGGATTTTCCCTGCACAAACAGCATGACTAAATAAAAGGTGTTCATGGTAGGCCTCAAATTTTCTCTCAAGAAAGGAATTTGATAACTAAATGTCTATGGGGATTCAACCCTCATCATCGGCCAAGTACTCAGAAGATGGAAAGTCAAATATGGGAAACTCTTTCCCTTCCATGCCCACCAAGAGGAGATGGGTTCCCAATTCCAAGATATCACCTTACACTACCTACTTTGAGAAAATAATAACCTAGTTGATGCCCTTGCTACCTTAGCCCCTATAGTTGATATTCCTAAAGGAATAACAATGGCTCCCTTCATAGCTTAAAAGCAGTATAAACCAACCCACTGCTATCACATTGAGCTCATCATAGAAGAAGATCTTAATATTGACGATTGTTGATACTATGATATTTGACACCTCCTTAAGCATGGTAGGCATCCCTAAGGTTATAATTAGAAAGATCAAACAAATCTTCGCAAATTAGTTGCCCAATACATTATCTGTGATAAAGCACTATTCAAAACAAACTTCCATGGAACCCATTTACACTGCATCACAGGGGCTGAATTGAAGAGATAATGCAAAAATCCATAGCGGGGAGTGTGGACCCCATATGAATGGCCATGCGCTCGCCAAGAAAATCATCTGACAAGGTTACTACTGGACTACCATGGTTCAAGATTGCATCGCCTATGTTTGAAGATGTCTCAAATTCCATTAATTCTCTAACCTCCATGGGATTATATAACATAACTTCTCCCTAGACATTATCCATATGGCGTATCGACATTATAGGGAAGGTTACAACCAAAGCCTCCAATGGGCATGAATTCGTCTTGGTTTCCATCCATTACTTCACCAAATGGGTCGAAGCTAAATCATATGAAGTTTTGAATGACAAGAAGGTGGCCAGGTTCATTAAGAAAAATATCATCTACCGATATGGTGTCCCGCATTAGCTGGTGTCAGATAATAGGTTGCATTTCGAGGTAGAGGTCACATAGGTGTTCGACGCGTTTGGGATTCAGAAACACAAATCTTCTCCTTACCAATCTCTAACCAACGGAGAAGTTACAACCTTTAATTCAAACCTAAAATCCATTATGAACAAGATGATCTAAAGTCACCGAGATTGGGTTAATCCAATCCCTTACACCCTATGGGGATACTACACTTCAGTTCGAACATCAACTCGGGAAACCCCTTACGCTCTAGTTTACGGTATGGAATCAGTCCTACCCGTGGATCTAGAAATTCCTTCTCTACGCCTCATGATTGAAATCAAAGTCAATGAGGAATACTAGCATCAAAGCCATCTTAACACATTGTCACTCTTGGAGAAAAGGAAACTTAAGGCTCTACATCATATACAAGGGTAACATCGCCTAATAGCGCGATCATTCAATAATATAGTCAAGGACCGTGGTGTCCGAGAAGGGGATATAGACCTCAGAGAAATTTTAGAGCCCATCTAGGACCCTAGAAGAAAATTCTAGCTCGATTGTAGAGGCCGTTACATTGTGAAGAAGATCCTCTTAGGTGTCGCCGCTATGCTCACCAACCTCGATGAAGAAAATATGGCACGTCCAGTCAACATGGACCATCTCAAGATATATATATCTATATATATATCTGTGTGTGTGTGTGTGTGTGTGTGTGTGTATAATCTTCATTTACAATTGTTCAGAACTATGTGGGGCCTAATTCGATAAGAATCCTTTTACTTTCAAAATGAAACTCAAAAAATTTTCAAAACCTCCAGAGGTACATAGGCATCTCATCCTCTTTACATGAGAACGACGCTCTTCTTTTTCATAAAATACTATTCGTTTCTTATCGCAGACAATGACAATTCATTTTAACATATACATGAATAAAAGGATTACATATGCCTTAGTGATTAGTATAGATAATTCAAATGCAAAAAATCATCAAGAGGCACAACAATATCATTAAAATTTTCGTTATTTCATTGATGAAAAATTTCATTCTAGTTAAATTACCATAGAGGCTTAAACAACATCCCTTCCTAACTACTCCTAAAATCAACCCTTCCAAATTAAATCCCATACCACAAAAGCTTCACAAATAAATCCCCAGGGACTCTACCCATAACTTCCAAAGGAATTGGCCTCATCATTATCATCCACATCCTTAGGTACCCAAGCTTACCTTGCCTAAATGGAATGGCGTAGATACTCTATAAAATGGTAATCCCAGACCCACTTAGGGAAAATAACAATACCTCCGTCCATGGTGTCAGATATGATGAACCACTTTTGCCCAGTCTCTAGAGCCAGTATCTTGGAAACTATTCTTCTCCATACCCCTTTCATGTAGTCCCCAAAAACATGCTAGACTAAGCCAACATACTGGGAGGGATGAGTAGAAAGTCGACAATTCTCCCACAGAGAGCCCATCTTCATGCGAATGATATCTGCCAGGTCCTCCACAGGAAAGAAGTCTAGTGTCCGAGGTAGAACAATCTATTCCATACCAAATTGCTGCAAGAGATTCCAAGGAAAGTAAAAAGATGTCTCCCCGAGGCCAACTATCCTAACATACTGCTATTCCCCTAGTGCTAGAATGAACAAAAGTTCTCCTTACCTAGGCTTTGACCAATGAAAGCCTTGACCCCCATACCCCACAAACCAATTCTCCTAGCTATTAATGTCCAGGCCTACTCTGATAACGTAGTGAAAAAATAAGTTTGGTTTAATAGATAAGAGATATTCAGGATGGGCCGCCATTTGAAGCAACAACGTGAACAGCATTACGGGGCCACCCATTTAAAAATCAAAACGACTATCCCATCAGGCATTCAGATGGCTCAGAGTCTTTGCCTATATCACTGCCGAAGGATTGCAATAGTACGACATCTATGAAGCGATGAATGGGAGTTAGGGGTCCACAATTAGTTCCCAAGTCACCAACAGTAATTTTGAAATCAAGCCCAAAATAATGGCTCCAGCGTAACTGACATCACAAACATCCTGTTAGCGCATAAAATACAACACAACATGAAAAAAAATAATTCCTCCCATAACCAGTGAATGATCAGCCGAAGGCCAGATATGGATATGTCCCGCTAACAGATCCTGAGGAGATTCAGAAAATTTAGGCATATATGTCGCAACACTGGGATTTATCCCCAATATGGTAGAGAACTCCTCATAATTAGGATAGACTTTGTCTAACCCAAAGCGAAAGACATGGTCTTTAGGGTACCAAAATTCCACTGCGGCCATCAGCATATTCCACTCTGTACGCCGATTCCTCTACAAAGAAACATGACGCGTGTTAAAAGCATCGTAATCAACATTATGTTAGCACATCGCCTCCAAAGTTTTGAGGTATGTAGAAAATTCAACACTTTTGAGCAGAGCCATATCACAAAGTGATGATATAATAAGCAAGAAGAATGGAAAAGAGAAATAATGTGGAGGTGCGAAGAAAATTCTCCCCCATGCCCCTTATTTATACTTTGAAAACACCAACCAAAGATATAAAGAAATTGCATATTTTGGGGAAAAACGTACCCCACCAATCACCAAACAAATAAAGAAAGTGTAATCAAATCCTTGGATTGTTTGGTCTAGACTATCTTGTCAATAGGTAGGACAAGGGGCATGCCGATGGACAACACCCTATTTTTAGAAAATTCCCTTTTTCCTTTCTTGAGAAAATAAAAAAAGAATAAAACTTAATTTATAGCATAAAGAAATCAAAATTTCCTCCTTTCTATGTTTTTACTTATCTTGTTTTGAAACAAATTCCCTCTCAAATCATTTTTTATTCTTTTTACGGTCTTAGCAACAAAGTAAGAAAGCGTATGCATTAGTCACTAAAACAAAAAATTGATAAAAACTTCATTTTATTGCATGGATATTGTTTTGTTAAATGTATCTTCTAGGAAAGGAAAATACAATGGAACTCTTCCCGAATCACCATTTATCTCTCTCTCTCTTTCACCCTCACCTACATTCTCTCTCTCTCTCTCTCTCTCTGAACCTCCATCCCTATGGTGTGTGCGCATTCCTCGGTGGTGATATGACATACCTCCATGTCTCGAACTAGGCCCTTCCTCAGATGAAGAAGACGACACCAAGAAAGGAGGAATTGGGATCGACTCACAAATGTGAGCCGTCGTAGAAGCTACCTAATCCTAAATGTCTCTCAGTCAGTTGGTCGATACCCTAATGTGCTGCAAGAATAACAAAAAAGAGAAAATCAGTCAGCGTGAGGAAAAAGAAAGAAAATAGAAAATCAAAATATAAAGTGATGAAAGGTTTACCACTTGCTAAAGGACCTCCTATGTCAGCCCTATCTCCTCTGAATCCATCACATTGGGATGGTGCAGCATATGCACCGACCCTTTGTTAGCCCGCCGGATATTATAAGACGGAGGAGCCAACTGTACAAAGGGAACCTCTGAGGTCGTCGTCGTTGCTAATGTCGATGCACCAGTTATGTTGTGGGAAGACCCCACTTAACGACTGGAAACCCACCCGGGCGATAGGAATCACATCATATATTCATGGTGGGTTGCGTCAACCAAGTCGACACAAAATCCATATAATTGTATGTCTCCACCGTGTCCGAATATGACGAGTAACACTCACCGATCTTCGTTGCAACCCTCACATCCTCTTACATCTCCCACTCTCACCTCATATACATCGGGAGGACAAGGATCAGCAATGAAGAAATCAAGAAGAAAATTCATAGAAGAAAATGAAAAAAATAAAGAATAACTCTAGAAGATACGTGGCACCAGTATAGGTTTGATGACAGCATTGGATGAATGAATCAAAACAGAAATAAAGGGTTGCTAAATTCATTCTTCCCCAATAAAAAAGAGGGACATTAAAAATACCCTCAAAAAATGGCAAAAAACATAAGTGGACTATGTCGCCACTCGTCGCTATTTATAACCATCCCAATAAAAGAAGAATAAACAAACGGGCCATCGATCACACCTGCCGCATGTCCTCCTCATCAATCCCCCGACTGAGTAATAACTCCCTCAAAAAGGGATAAATGAATAGTGGTCCTAGAGACTATCCTCCCCACATCACCTAACGCCGCTATCACCATCACCTGTGTCACCCATAGGATCATGTCTACCTCTATCTGTACCCCATCGTAGTCTAGACCTAGTAGCTTCTGCACATCAATGGGAGTAACCGTCATCTCCTTGAAAATGAAATGCATGGTGTTGATGGTGTCCCACAACCTCTTACCCAAAGATCAAAGAACAGTCGTAGAACAAGGCATCTTATATAACGCAGACGCTAGTCTCAAAAAGTCAACTGATGACACCACCCAATGCACCACTGATGAAAGGTGCTCCCAAATGTTCTTAAGCCCCATCGTCCCTCGCGATCGTAGGCTCGACATAAAGATATCATAATTTTTGAAACAAAAGGAAAAACCCTGTCAAAATTCAAAGAATAAAGGAAATATATCCAAAAAAGAAGAAAAAAATTCCAATGGTCATCCAAACTTACATATCTGCCAGGGTTCACCACCGTAGAATAATGATGATGCGGCGACTTGGGCAAGAGATTCTCCTCATCCACTACTAGTTTTAATGAGTCAAAATCATTTTCATTTCTCAACGCAAGGGGACCTAGCCCACCATTCCAGGTTCGCCTACTTGTCGACATTTAACCATGCCATGTGTGTCTCGCCGCTGGAAAAATCGGCCATTTATTGGTTTTAAAAAGTTAAAACAGTTTGCAAAATGTAACAGTCAAGGAGAGAAAGTATCGAAGCTGTGAAAATGAGGTAAACCCGCCCTTTTTATAGGAAGTGAAAAGCATTCGATCGACTGCTCCCAGCAACATACCGATCGACATTGTCCCTTCATTTTCTCAAAGTACCCCAAAAGACCATGCCACTACCGTTTAGCACCTCTCAAAGCATGCCAGTAGGCACCCTCCTTGAAATTTCATACAAAAAATTCTAAAAATGCCAACAAATCTAGAGAAATCACCAAAAAATTCCAAATGAATTTTCAGAACCTTTTTCACTAAGAAAAGCCTTTTTACCACACTTATTTCCCCGACAAAACTCTTACCTCCCAAGTGGCATTATCAAAATCTATTGGATCGCTCCCCAAAAACATCTCCAAAGGAAACCACAAAAAACATGAAAAATTCCCCAGCAAGGAAACATCAAACCCTCAAACTATTTTCTCTTCCCCAGCTAAACGTAAAACTCAAAATTAAATGATTCCCCAAAATCCCCACTGGAACCAGAAGAGAATTTTCCCCAGTGGAGTCTCCAAATTCCGCTAAGAAAACTTCCAACTTAAGACTGTGGAATCAGCTTTGGCACGCATAAATGGTCACTTCATTTTAAGCCCTCGCAATTGGCTTTGACCCGTAAAAATTGTCACTTCGTCTTAAGCCCTCCAAATTGTCTTCGACCCGCAGAATTGGTCACCTATATCTTAAGCCCTTAGAATTGTCTTTGACCTACACAATTGATTGCTTATACTTAAGCTCGCAGAAGTTGTTTTGACTCAAAGAATTGGTTGCTACAACTTAAGCCCTCGGAATTGGCTTCGACACACAAAACTGGTCACTCCCATCCAAGCCTGCAGAATTGGCTTCGAC
The DNA here is from genome assembly GCA_949130495.1 of Sambucus nigra. Taxonomy (NCBI): domain Eukaryota; kingdom Viridiplantae; phylum Streptophyta; class Magnoliopsida; order Dipsacales; family Adoxaceae; genus Sambucus; species Sambucus nigra. The sequence goes on along the minus strand of OX422215.1, from coordinate 312,559,998 downwards.
CCACAAAATTGATCGCTTCCAATTTAGCCCTCAGAATTAGTAACGACCCTAAGTATTAGTCACTTCCCCATAAGTCCTCAGAATTGGCTTCTGCCCTCAGAATTGGTCATTTCAACTTAAGGTCCTCATAATTGACCTCGACCCGCAGAAGTGGTCGCTTGAACTTAAGCCCTCCGAATTGTCTTCATCTTTCATAATTGGTCACCGCTACCCAAGGTCCTCAAAATTGAATTCAACCCATAGAATTGTTTATCTCTACTTAAGCCCTCATAATTTCCTTTGACCCTCATAATTGGTTGCTACAACTTAAGATCCTCAGAATTAATCTCAACCGCCAGAATTAGTCACGAACCCTCAAAATTAGTCGTTACATCTTAGGTCCTCATAATTAACATCGACAAATAATATTTGTTTCTCCCTACCATATGTACATGGAATTAACCTATTCCTATAGAATCCACCATATCCAACATTTCCTTAGGTCCTGAGAATCGACCTCAACCCTTTGAAACAGTCATCCTTGTCTCTTTAGGTCCACAGAATCGACCTATTTCCTAAACATCATGTGGTGTCTATTCCATGGCTTTAACTTATTCCAAGCTTACCCGTAGAGGTTGTATGTAGATTCCACATTCTAGGACCCCTGATTTTCTCCTTAGGTCCCTAGCACCTCCTTGTTTCACTACAAATCCTAGGTCATACTTTGAGTAATGATTTAGAGGCTATCGGGTACTCCCATGCCTCGTTTGACTCCAATTAACTTTATTATTAGAGCATAAGCTCATAAATATTCAAAAGGCTCTGAGTCCCCTTTCTAATAGTCTACCCCATGAATGAATCGATAAAACAGTTTGGACGCACGAGCCATATTACTATTGAAAACCGATTTGGAGGTCATCGGGTTCTCTGAGCCCTCAATTTGATCCCAATCAACTTCATCATCAGGGTGAATGATCTTTGAATATTATAAGGTAACTAAAAACCCTTTCCAACAATCTACCCTCTATGGAAAATATCATAACCGTTGGGATGAACGATCCATTTCCTCCCAAAAACTGATCTGGAGGCCATCATGCACTCCCAGGTTCCGTTTGACCAAGGTCAACTCTTCAAACGAGACTGAATGAATCTTTGAAGGGAACTAAATTCCCTTTAAAATGGTCTGACCCATGCACGATTATGACTTATGGTACGAAAGAACAATCCATTTTACTTTGAGAGGTCACCAGGCAATTTGGGAGCCCGATTGACCAAAGTTAACTTTCCGAACAGAGTGAAGTTCTTTGGAATGTCGAGTACCTCGCATGAAATTTCCAATGGTCCACCACGTGCATGATTTAGACTTACCACTTGGATGAATGAACTATTTTCATTTGATGATCTCCCACCTAAAGGATTGACGTGCGCTTCTGAGACACATTTGACCTAAAGTCAACGCTTGACTTGGGAGCGGTCCAAAGGACTCTTGAAGATACTTAACTTTATAACGCTATAACCCGTGTATAATTTGGAACAACGTATTACGTTCTAGGATCATTTTTTCGCAAACATCTACATGAGACTACCGATTGGCTGGTCCATTTCCCTTTCCATCGACAGTGTGTCTAGGATTACTTTCCGATTGGCAGAGCTGGGACTATGCCGATCGAAATAATCGTTGAGCCTATAAAAAAGGAATTACCTCATTCCCAAAAGACACCTCAAGACCATCAATATCAGTGAACTCAGCAATATTTTATTGCAATAAGTGAAATTTCCTTATGTGAAATTTCATTCGATCTTAAATTCCCATCATTTTCATACCTAATTTGGCAAAATCTCATTCTCTCTCATCTAATATTCATCTTAACATTCAAAGGAGTTCATCCAAGATCAAGATAAAGTTTCAATTCTTCAAAGAATGTCCAAATCCTTCCATTTTTCATTAAATTATTGTTTTTACATTAATTAAATAAATTCATGATTTCATTCTTACTTTAGTTCATACACATTAACATCTCACCTTTCTTTTAGTTATATTTCAGATACATTATTTTCTATAAAAACATAAAGAGGGTTACGCCCGTAAATTCCGAGCGGGATTATCCATCACACTTTTTCAAAATGCAAACACATTTTCTACACACACACCCACAATAAAATCCCGTTTGAATATATGAGATAAATCCCACCCTTATGACACATTCGAACTATGTGGGCTTTGATGCCTTTATAGGCCATATAGGTGTCCTGGGTTAAAATCAGAGACTCGAGTCCGATTTCCAAACTCTCTAAAATCTCAAATTCTCCATTATCGTATTTGTCATATTCTTTCATTATTCTAATATATATTATGTTTGTAATACTTATTACCATTATATCCAACACATATTATCATTTCCTCATAACGATCAACGTCATGATAAACTCATAAATCGTATTTTCTATACATTATTTTGGGAACATTCCTATGAATGACCTCACTCTATCTTTTTCATGGAATGAATTGGGAGATTCTGATCTCTATTATACGTACATGCACACAAACATCACGGAGAAATAAAGGGAAATAATAACACTAGCCCATGAAAAACCTAAAGGGCGAGATAGGTACCTATATCTTCCCATTCTAAAACTTAGTCCCCTAACCCCTCGAACTATTGATTTCGTAAGCATCAGTTTGCCTTTAATGTCACTCTCTCGAGGCAGTGAGATGTTATTTTGTCGGTTTTGTGCAAAATTGGTTGGTGACTCCTTCTCTTTACATTCACGTCATACCGACGATGGCCGAAGCGCTCCTAGAGAGTAAGAGGGTGCGAGATCCTATTAGTTTTACCCTCATTTTCTCCCTCTGAATGGAAGGGAGATAGGATTTGAGATATCTAAAAATCAGGGATGGCCACACCCGCAAGAGGTACGAACACCTCATAAGGGACCAATATAACCCGTAGAAACCGATCACGTAGTCAAGGGACTCCTAATTCAAGAGTATGAACAAAACTTGCAAATAGTTAGACTTATGCATGAAAACATGCCGTTAATAGGTGAAAATGAAAAATAGCCCCCAAACAACCCTACTAGAGGCACGAACATCTCACAAGAAACAAATTACAATGTAGCAAGTGATTGCATAGTTACGGGACTCCCAGTTTGAGAATTTGAAAACATGTTGTTGGATGGAGACAACGTAAAATAACCACCAAACGTCCCAGTAAGATGCATTAACACCTTGCATGGGACCAATGTAACATGTAATAACTAATCGCATAGTAACGAGACTCTCGGTTCTATAATAAGAACAAAACATGCAAATAGTCAGGCATAACATTAAAACTATGTTGTTGGAGGGAAAAAATGAAAAAATAGGCCCCAAACGACCCTGCAAGAGGCACGAACACCTCGCACGAGACCAATATTGCATGTAGCAACTAACCGCAAAGTCACGTAACTCTTGGTTTGAGATTATGACCAAAACATGTAAATAGTTTGGCTTAGACTTCAAAACATACCGTTGAAGGGAAAAAAGCAAAAAAAAAATACAAATGGCACCACAAGAGGCACGGACATCTCATACAAGACCAACGTAACACGTAGAAACTATACTCGTAGTCATAGGACTTCAAGTTCGATAATATGACCAAAACTTGCAAATATTTAAACTTAGGTTTGAAAACATGTAGTTAGAGGGACAAAATGCAAAATAACCCGCAATAGGCAAAACACCTCGCATGGGACTAATATAACACGTAGCAACTAATCGCATAATCGCAGGACTCTAGGATCGAGAATATGGCCAAAACTTATAAATAGTTAGACTTAAGCTTAGATACATTCCACTGAAAGAAGAAATGCAAAAAATCTCCTAAACTGACGGAACGAAGCACAACCACCACACCTAGGACTAACGTGACACGAATCAAGTGATCATGTAGTCATAGGACTCCAGTTTTGATAATATGATCAAAACTTAAAAATAGTTTGGCTTAGGCTCAAAAACTTGCCCTTGTAGGGTAAAAATCGAAAATTGTCCCTAAATGGCCCCCCGAGAGGCACAAACACCTTGCTCAGGACTACCGTAACACGTAGTAACTGATCGCATAGTTACTAGACACCGAGTTCGATAATGTGACCAAAATTAGCAATTAGTTAGACATAGACTTGTAAATATGTTGTTCGAGGGAAAAAATTAAAACCTCTCCCAAACGGCCCCACAAGAGGCACAAAAACCTCACACGATACCAATATAACACTAGCAACTGATCGCATAGTCACGAGACTCTCGATTTGAGAATATGATCAAAATTTACAAATAGTGAGACTTAGGCTTGAAAACATGTCGTTGAAAGGAAAAAGTGAAAAACAACACACCCAAACATCCTCGTAAGATGCACGAAACCCCTCGCACGGGGCCATATAACATATAGAAACTGACCGTGTAGTCATGAGTCTCCTAATTTAAGAACATTAACAAAACTTACAAATAGTTAGAATTGGTCTTGAAAGCATGACGTTGAAGGGAGAATATATAAAACAAGCTCCAAATGGCACAATAAGAGGCACGAACACCTTACACGGGCCTAATGTAATATGTAGCAATTGACCGTGTAGTCATGGGACTCCGAGTTCGAAAATATGATCAAAACATGCAAATAATTAGAGTTAAGTTAAAAAAACATGTCGTTGAATGGCAAAAATGTAAAATATCCCCCAAATGACCCCGTAAAAGGCAAGAACACCTCGCCCGGGGCCAATGTGACTCATATAAACTGATCACGTAATCACTGGACTCCTGATAAAGGAATATAACCAAAACATGAAAATAGTTTGACTTTGGCTTAAAAACATGTTGTTGTAGAGAAAAAAATGCAATAATAATCGCCCAAAGGCCCGATAAGAGTCCCGAATATATCGTACGGGACCAACATGACACGTAGCAACTGAACGTATAATGATTCAAGAATATGACCAAAACTTTAAAATAGTTAAAATTTGGCATGAACACATTCCATTAAAGGTAGATAATTCAAAATAACTCCTAAATGGCTAGCAAGAGGCACAAACACCAAGCATGGGACTAACTTAACTCGAAGCAACTGACCATGTAATCATAGGAGTCTAGGTTCGAGAATATGACCAAAAATTGTAAATAATTAGACTTAGTCTTAAAAACATGTCTTTGGTGAGTGAAAATGGAAGACATTCCATAAACGGCCTCGCAAAAGGCACAAACACATCATAGTGACCAACGTAACTCGTAGAAATTGACAACGCAATCACTAGACGCCCAGTTGGAATATATGACCAAAAGTTACAAATAGTTAGATTTAGGCTAGAAAATGTGCCGTTGAAGGGTGAAAATTTAAAACCACCTCAAAAATGGCCTCGTAAGTGGTACAAACTCGTCATACGGGATCAGTATAACACGGAGATATTGATCGCATAGACACATGACTCCAAGTTCTAAAGTATGACCAAAACATGAAAAGAGTTAGACATAGGCTTGAAAACATACCATTGAAGGGCAAAAATACAAAATAGCCTCAAAACGACCCGTGAGAGGCACGAATACTCGTACATGACCAATATAACATGTAGAAACTGATGACATAGTCGCGAGACTACTGATTCGACAGTATGAACAAAACTTGCAAATAGTTAGACTTGGGCTTAAAAACATGCCGTTAAAGGGAAAAAATGAAAAACAACCCCAAATGGCCTCATATGAGGCATGAACACCTCACATGGGACCGACTAACATGTTGCAACCGACCGCATAATCACGAGACTCCCAGTTCAAGAATATGACAAAACCTTGAAAATAGTTATACTTAAGCTTGAAAATAAGAAGTTGAAGGCACTAACACCTTGAGCAGGACCAACGTACATGTACCAACTAATCGCATAGTAACGGTACTCTCGATTCGAGAATATGACAAAAACATGAAAATAATTAGACATAAGATTAAAAACATGTTGTTGAAGGGAGAAAATGAAAAATAGCCCCCAAACAACCCCACAAGAGGCACGACCATCTTGCACAGGACCAATATAACACATAATAATTAACCGTGTAGTCATGGGACTCCCTATTCAAGAATATGACAAAAATATGTAAATAGTTTGACTTAGACTTGAAAACATGCCATTGAATGGGGAAAAAAGCAAAAAAGTCCACAAATGGACCTACAATAGGCACGAATACTTTTCGTAGGAACAATGTAACATGTAGAAATTGACCCTTTAGTCATAGGACTCCCAGTTCGAGAACATGACCAAGAAAATATGAAGTTGGAGGGAGAAAATGCAAAATAACCCCGCAAGAGGCACAAACACCTCACATGAGACCAATATAACACGTATCTACTAATTGCATAGTCACAAGATTCCTGGTTAGAGAATATGAACAAAACTTATCAATAATTAGACTTAGGCTTGAACACATTCCGCTAAGAAGAAAATGTAGAACCCCTAAATGTACTGTTAGAGGCATGAACACCACGCGAGGGAGTAATGTAAGACGAAGCAAGTGACCATGTAGTTATAGGATGCCAGGTTCCATAATATTACCAACACTTGAAAATTGTTAGACATTGGCTTAAAAACATACCCTTGTAGGGCACAAAAAGTAAAATGTCCCCTAAATTGCCACGTAAGAGGAATAAACACCTTGCCCGGGACCAACATAACATATAGCAACTAATCATTTAGTCAGTGGACTCCTAGGTCGAGAATGTGACCAAACTTTGCAAATAGCTGGACTTAGACTTATAAACATGTTGTTGAAGGGAGAAAATTTCAAACAGTCTCCAAACGGCCGCTAAAGAGGTACATACACCTCGAATGAGACCAATATAATACGTAGTAATTGACTGCATTATTATGGGACTTTCGATTCTAGAGTGTGAGCGAAACTTGCAAATAGTTAAACTTAGGCTTAAAAACATGTCGTTGAATGACAAAAATACAAAACAACCCGTAAATGGCCTAGTAAGAGGCACGAACACTCAGACAGGACTGAAATAACACATAGCAACTGAGCGCTCAGTCACATGACTCTCATTTTTAGAATATGATCGAAACATGTAAATAGTTGCACTTAGGATTGAAAACATGCCCTTAAATGGTGAAAACACAAAATAACCCCCAAACGAACATACAAAAGGCAGGAGCACCTCGTACACGACAAATGTAACACATAACAGTTGATCACATAGTTACTAGACTACCTGTTCGACATTTTGACCAAAATTTGCAAATATATAGATATAGGCTTGAAAACATGATATTGAAGGGAGAAATGTAAAACAACCACAAGTTCCCCATGAGAGGCACGAACACCTCGTAGGGGATCAACATAATAGGCAAAAAGTGAGCGCATAGTCACGGGACTCCTTGTTCAGGAGTATGATCAAAACCTGTAAATAGTTAGACGTAGGCTTAAAAACATGCCATTGTAGGGATAAAATACAAGACAAACCCCAAATTGCCCCACAAGAGGCACAAACACCTCATACGGGGCCAATATAACACGTAGTAACTCATCATATAGTCACAGAACTCTCAGTTTGAGAATATGACCAAAACATGTAAAACATTAGACATAGGCTTGAAAACATACTATTGAAGGGGGAAAATGCAAAACAGGCCCCAAATGCCCTCGCAAGAGGCATGAACACCTCGAATGGGACAATCTAACACGTGATAGCTGACACGCAGTCACGGGACTCCTGGTTCCAGAATATGACCAAAACTTATAAATATTTAGACTTAGGCTACAAAATAAGACATTAAAGGGAGAAAATGTAAAATAACTCTTAAAAAACCTAGATAGAAGCATGAGAATCTTACACAAGACCATCATAATATATAATAAATGGCTGTATAGTCACAGGAATCCAGATTCTAAAATGATGACCAAAACTTGCAAATAGTTAGACATAAGCTTAAAAACATTCGGTTGAAGGGAGAAAATGCAAAACAATCACCAAATGACACTGCAAGAGGCAAGAACACCTTGCATGGGACAAATATAACATAAAATAACTGATCGCGTAGTAACGAAACACTCGATTTGAGAATATGACAAAAACTTGTGAATAGTGAGACTTGGGCTTGAAAATATGTCGTTAAAAGGGAAAAATGTGAAACAATCAACAAACATCCTCGAAAAAAATGAACACCTAGCACGGACCATCTAACACGTTGTAACTGAGCGCGTGGTCACATGAATCCCGATTTGAGAGTATGAGTAGAAGGTGCATATATTTAGACTTAGGCCTAAAGGCATGACATTGAAGGTAGAAATCATAAAACAAACCCCAAACTTCCCATTAAGAGACATACATACCTAACACGGGATCAATATAACATGTAGCAACTGATCGTGTAGTAACGAGGCTCTCGATTCGAAAATATGATCAAAACATGAAAATAGTTTGAGCTAAGATTAAAAACTTGTTTTTAAAGGGCAAAAATGCAAAATAGCCCCTCAAGATGTACAAGCGCCTCGTATAGGACCAATATAACATGTAGTAACTAACCACGTAGTCACGGGACTACCAGATCAAGAATATGATCAAAACATATAAATAGTTTGAATTAGACTTGATAACATGTCATTGAAGGGAAAAAATAAAAAAATCCCCCAAACGGCCTCTCAAGAGGCACGAATAACTCGCAAGGGACCAACGTAACATGTAGCAACTGACATCATAGTCATAGGACTCCTAGTTAGAGAATATGACCAAAATTTGTAAATAGTTAAACTTAGGTTTGAAAATAAGTTGTTGGAGGGAGAAAATGAAAACTAACCATGTAAGATGCACAAACGCCTCTCATGGTACTAATATAACATGTAACAACTAATCGCATAGTCACAGGATTCTTGATTCGAGAATACGAGAAAAACATAAAAGTAGTTAGACGTAGTCTTGAAAAATTCCATTCAAGCACGAAAATGGAAAACATCCCATAAATGGTCTCGTAAGAGGCACGAATACCTCACACGAGACCAACATAACTCGTAAAAACTAATCGCATAGTCATTGAAATCCCAGTTTGAATATTTGGCCAGAACTTACAAATAGCTAGACTTAGGCTAAAAAACATTCCGTTGAAGTGGGAAAATTTAAAACATCCCCTAAACGGCCCCACAAGAGGTATAAACACCTTGAACGGGACTAATATAACACGTTGAAAATAATCGCATAGTCACGTGACTCTAGGATCGAGAATATGACCAAACCTTACAAATTATTAGACCTAGGCTTAAAAACACACTATTGAAGGGAAAACAAATACAAAATAGCCCCCAAATGGCCCCGCAAGAGGCACGAACACCTCGTACAGGACCAATAAAACATGCAGAAATTGATCGCATAGTTACGGGACTCCTGAGTCGAGAATATGAACAAAACTTGCAAATAGTTAGAGTTAGTTTAGAAAACATGCCGTTAAAGGGAAAAATGAAAAATGGGCCCCAAACGGACTCGAAAGAGGCACGAACACCTTCTAAGGGACCAACTAACATATAGCAACCGAACGCATAATAATTGAAATCTTGGTTTGAGAATATAACCTAACCTTTCAAATAGTTCTAATTAAGCTTGATAGCATTGGGTTGAAAGGACAAAATGTAAAATTAACCCCCAAACAGCCCAGTAAGAGACACTAACATCTTGCATGGGAGCAACGTAACATGTAGCAACTGACCGTATAGTAATGAGACTCTCGATTCGAGAATATGACAAAAACATGCAAATAGCGAGACTTAAGCATAAAAACATTTTGTCAGAGAGAAAAAATCCAAAATAGGCCCCAAACGTCCCTGTAAGAGGCACGAACACCACGCTCGGACTAATGTAACAAGTAGAAACTAGCCGTATAATCACGGGACTCCCGATTCAATAATATGACCAAAACTGGCAAATAGTTAGAGTTAAGCTTAAAAACATGTCGTTATGGGGTGAAAACATAAAATAGCCCCCAAATGGCCCCACGAGGCGCAAAGCCACCTTACACGGGACCAACTTGACATGTTGCAACTGATCGCATAGTCACGGGACTCTGGGTTTGAGAATATACCCAAAATACGCAAATAGTTAGAATCGATCTTGAAATCTTATCGTTGAAGGGACAAAATGCAAAAAACCAAATACCATAAAGGCTCCGTGAGAGGACTGAACACATCGCTTGGGACCAACATAACAAGTAGCCACTTACTGCATTGTCTTTACCCATGCGAGGTGTTTGTGACCACATTCCTTTGTTGGCAGAAAATTAAAACTTGCTCCTAAATGGCCAGAAAGAGGCACGAACACCATGCACATGACTAACGTAACCAGAAGCAACTGACCGTGTAGTTTTGGAACTCCAGGTTCAAGAATATGACCAAAACTTTCAAATAGTTAGACTTAGCTTGAAAACATATCTTTAAAGGGCGAAAATGGAATACATCCCCCAAATGGTATTGCAAAAGGCATAAACACCTTACACGGGACCAATGTAAATCCTAGCAACTGATCGTGTAGTCACTAGATTCTCAGTTTCATAATATAACTAAAACTTTCAAATAGTTAGATTTAGGCTAGAAAACGTGTCATTGAAGGGAAAGAATTTAAAACAACCCACAAATTTCCCCATAAGAGGTACAAACACTTCGTATGGGACCAATATGACACGTAGAAACTGATCACATAGTTACGGGACTCCAGGTTCAATAATATCACCAAAACTTCCAAATAGTTAGACTTAGTCTTGAAAACATGTCGTTGAAGGGAAAAACACAAAACGCCCCCAAACGGACCTGCATGAGGCACGGATATCTCGTACAAGATAACATAACATGCACAAATCAATCTCATAGTCACGGGACTCCTGATCCAAGAGTATGCACACAAGCTTACAAAAAGTTAGACTTAAAAATACGAAATAGCTATCAAATGACCCCAAAGAGGAACGAACACCTCGAACGGAACCAATGTAACACGTAGCAACTAATGGCGTAGTCAAAGGATTCCTAGTTTGAGAATATGACCAAAACTTTTAGATCGTTAAGCTCAGGTTTGAAAATAAGATGTTGGAGGGAGAAAATGCAAAATAACCCTGCAAGAAGCATGAACACCTCGCATGGGACCAATATAACATGTAAAAACTAATTGTGTAGTCACAGGATTCTCGATTCGAGAATACAAAAAAAACATGTAAATAGATTGACTTAGGCTTGTACACATTAAGCTAAAAGGAGAAAATGTGAAACACACACAAAATGACCAACGAGAGGCATGAGCACCATGCACAAAACTAAATAACAAGAAGAAAGTGATCGTGTAGTTATAGGACTCCAAGTTTGATAATATGACCAAAACTTGAAAATAGTTAGACTAAGGCTTGAAAACATGTTATTGAAGGGCAAAAATGGAAATTAGCGCCTAAACGACCCCGCAAGAGGAACGAACATCTCTCGCGAGACCAATATAATACGTAGCAACTGATTGTGTAGTACTGGTCTCACAATTCACAAATGTGACAAAAGTTAACAAATAGTTGGACTTAGGCTTATAAATATGTTGTTGAAGGGAAAAATAAAAAAAATATCCCTAAGGAGGAATGAACACCTCGCATGGGACTAGCATAATACATAGCAATGAACTGCATAGTCACGAGACTCTAAAATTGAGAGTGTGAGCAAAACATGCAAATAGTAAGACTTAGGCTTAAAAACATGTCGTTGAAGGGAGAAAAATACAAAATAACCTTGAAATGGTCTCCCAAGATGCACAAAGACCTCACACGGGACCAATATAACACATAGCAACTGACTGCATTGTCACGGGACTCTCGGTTCGAGAATATGCCCAAAACTTATTAATAGTTAGACTTGGGCTTAAAAACATGTCGCTGAAAGAAAAAAATGCAAATAAGGACCCAAATGCCCCCATAAGAGACACGAACACCTCACACGGGACTGTATAATATGTAGAAACTGATCGCGTAGTCGGTTTGAAAATATGGCCCAAACTTGCAAATTGTTCGAGTTAGGCTCGAAAATAAGATGTTGAGGGGAGAAAATCTAAAATAACATCCAAATGACCTAGTAAGTGGCATGAGAACCTTGCACAGGACCAACATAATATGTAGCAACTGACCTAGTAGTCACGAGACTCTTGGTTCGAGAATATGACCAAAATTTACAAATAGTGGGAATTAACATTAAAACATGATGTTGAAGGGATAAAATGTAAAATAACCCTCAAAAGGACCCGTAAGAGGAATGAACACCTCGCACGGGACCAATGTAACATCTAGCAACTAACCACTTAGTCAAGGGACTTCCATTTCAAGAATATAACCAAAACTTACTAATATGTTTACTTAGGCTTGAAAACATGTCGTTGAGGGGGAAAATGCAAAAAATCCCACAAACGGCCCCATAATATGCACGAACACATCGCATGGGGCTAATATATAAAACTAACTGCATAGTCATAGGACTCCCAATGCGAGAATTTGACCAAAACTAGTAAATAGTAAGACATAGGCTTAACGCATTCCATTGAAGGAAGAAAATTTAAAATAAATCCGATACAACCAGTAAGAGGCATGAACACCACGCATGGGACTAGCATTACACGAAGCAACTTACAGTGTAGTTATGGGACTCTAGGTTCGAGAGTATGACAAAAACTTTCAAATACATAGACTTAGGGATGAAAACATGTCGTTGAAGGGATAAAACGGCCTCGTAATAGGCATGAACAGCTCGCAGGGGACCAACATTACTCGTAGCAACAAACCACATAGTCACTGGACTCCCATTTCGAGATTATGACCAAAACTTATAAATAATTAGATTTTGGCTTGAAAGCATGCCATTGAAGGGAATAAATAAAAAAATCTTGAATGGACCCACATGCAAGAAGTAAAAACACCTCGTACGGGATTAATACAACACGTAGAAACTAAAGGCATAGTCATGGGAATCAAGGTTCTAGAAAATGACCAAACCTTGCAAATAGTTAGACTAAGGCTTTAAAACATGATGTTGAAGGAAAAAAATATAAAACAACCCCCAAATGGCCTCACAAGAGGCACGAACACCTCATAAGAGATCAATATAACACGTAAAAACTGTTCACATTGTCACGAGACTCCTAGTTTAAGAACATTAACAAAACTTGCAAATAGTTAGACATAGGCTTCAAAACATGTCATAAAAGAGGAAAATTGCAACCCAAACAGCCCTGCAAAAGGCATAAACACCTCACAAAGGAGTCTGTTGATGGGAAAAAATAAAAAAAAAGCTCATAAATGGACCCGTAAGAGGCACGAACACCTCACACGAGACCAACATAACACATCGAAATTACTTGTGTAATCACTGGATTCCCAGTTCGAGAATGTGACTAAAATTTGCGAATAATTAGAATTGGGATTAAAAAATGATATTGAAGGGTGAAATACAAAACAACCCCTCAACTGCCTCGTAAAAGGAATGAGAACCTCTCATAGGATCAATTTAACGCATAGTAACTGCCTGCATAGTCATGGGACTCTTCGTATGAAAGTATAACTTACAAATTGTTAGACTTAGTTATGAAAACATGTTGTTGAAGGGAAAATGTAAAATAGCCCCAAAATGGCCCTGTAAGAATCACGAGCATCTCTTACGACACAAGCCAACATGGGGTAATTGATCGCGTAATCATGGGGCTCCCAGTTCGAGAATATTACCAAACCTTGAAAATACATAGATTTAGGAATGAAAATATGACATTGAAGGGAGAAAACATAAAACAACATCGAAATGGACCAGTTAGAGGCATGCATAATTTACACGATACCAACATAACATTTAGCAATTGGTCGGATAGTCACAAGACTCCCGGTTCAAGAATTTTACCAAATTTAGCAAATAGTTATAGTTAACCTTAAAAACATATCGTGGAAGGGAGAAAATTCAAAATAGCCTCAAAACATCACCATAAGAGGCACAATTGTAGGGGACTAATGTAACACGTAGAAACTGATAAAGTAGTCATATGACTCTCGTTTTAATAATATGACCAAGGCTTTCAAATAGTTGGGCTTAGGCTAGAAAACATGTTGTTGAAGGGAATAAATGCCAAAAATACCCCCAAATGGCCACGTAAGAGCCACGAACACATCGCACGGAACCAACGTAACACGTAGAACCTGACTGAATAGTCATGGGATTTCATGTTTTAGAAAATTTCCAAAACTTGTAAATTGTTAGACTTAGGCTTGAACACGTTCTATTGAATGGAAAAAACGAAAAATATGTACTAAATGGACAATAAGAGGCACGATTAACATGCACAGGATAGCATAACACGAAGCAATTGATCGTGCAGTCATGGGAATCAAGGTTCAAGAATATGTATGAAACATGCATATAGTTGGACTCATACTTGAAAACATGCCATTGAAGGGTAATATAGAAAAAACGCTCTTAAACTGCCCCACAAGAGGCACGAGCACCTCGCATGGGATCAACGTAACACAAATAAACTGAATGCGTATTCATAAGACTCCTAGTTTGGGAATATGACCAAAACTTACAAATAGTTAGACCAAAGTAACCCCGCAAGAGGCACAAGCACGTCGCATAGGACTAAAGTAACACGTAGCAACTAACCGCGTGGCCCCAAGATTCTTTGTTTAAGAATATGACCAAAAAATTTAAATAGTTAGAGTTATGCTTGAACACAGTTTGTTGAAGGGAAAAAATGCAAAATATCCCTCAAAGATCCCCGCAAGAGGCACGAACACCCCGTATGGGACTAAGATAACACGTAGCAACTGATCGCGTATTCACTTGACTCCCAGATCGAGAATGTGACCAAAACATGAAGAAAGATAAACTTAGACTTGAAAGCATACCATTGAACTGCAAAAATTTAAAACAGCACCCAAATGGTCCCTCAAGAGGCACAAACACTTCGCATGGGACAAATGTAACACATCATAATTCACTACATAGTCAAAGGACTCCCCATTCAAGAATATGAGAAAAACTTGAAAATTATTAGAATTTGGATTAAAAACATTTTGTTGAAGGGGAAAATAAAAATAATAGCCTCACAAGTGGAACGAACACCTCGCACACGACCAACGTAACACATAGGAACTGACCATGCAGTCACGGGATTTCTGGTTTGATAATATGACCAAAACTTGAATATAGTTAATATATGATTGAAAACATGACGTTTAAGGGTTAAAACATAAGAAAAACTCCAAACGGCCCTGCAAGAGGTAAATACACATGGCACGGGACAAACGTAAAACATAGCAACCGGTCATAAAGTCAAGGGACTCCCAATTCAAGATTTTGACAAAAACTTTCAAATTATTGGACTTAGTCTCTAAAACATCCAATTTAAGGGAAGAAATGAAAAATAACACCCAAACGGCCATGCATAAGGCATAAACACCTCGTAGGGACCAATGTAACACGTAGCAACTAACCGTGTAGTCACGGGATTCCCAGTTTTTAGAATATGACTAAAACATGCAAATAATTAGACGTGGCCTTCAAAACATGATGCTAAAGGGAGAAACCAAAAAGGTTCCCCCAAATTACCCCACAAGAGTAACGAATACCTCGCGCGACACCACCGTAACATGTAGCAAAAAATCGCATAGCCACTGGACTCCCAATTCAAGAAATGACCAAAACTTGCAAATAGTTTGACTTAGGCTTAAAAATAACACGTTGAAGGGAAAAAATGTAAAATAACCCCCAAACGGCCCGATAAGAGGCACGAGCACCTTGCACAGGACCAACGTAATATATAACAACTGTTCATGTCGTCACGAGATTCTTGATTAGATAATATGACCAAAACTTACAAATAGTTATACTTAAGCTTAAAAACATGTCGTTGAAGGGAAACAATACAAAATAACCCCTAAAAGGCCCGTAAGAGGCAAGAACACCTCGCACGGGACCAACATAACATGTAGCAACTTATCGCATGAGACTCCCAATTCGAGAATATGAGAAAAACGTTCAAATAGTGAGACTTAGGCTCGAAAGCATGCTATGGACAGGAAAAACAACCACCAAACTCCCTCGTAAGAGGTACGAACACCTCGCACTGAACCATCTAACACATAGTAACTGATTGCGTGATAACATGAGTCCCAATTTGAAAATATGACAAAAACTTGTGAATAGTTAGACTTAGGCTTAAAAGTGTGACGTTAAAGGGAGAAAGCATAAAATAAACTCCAAACAGCCCAGTAAGAGGGACGAACACCTTATAGGGGACCAACATAACATGTAGCAATTGATGGTGTAGTGACGTGAATCTTGATTTGGGAATATGATCAAAACATGCAAATAGTTAAAGTTAAGATTAAAAACATACGGTTGAAGGGAAAATATGTAAAATAACCCCTAAATAACCCTGCAAGAGTCACGGACACCTCGCACGGGACTAATATGAAACGTAGAAAGTGAGCACATAGTCATCTGACTCTCGGCTGCAAAATATAACCAAAACATGCAAACAGATAGACTTAGGCTTCAAAACATGATGTTAAAGGGGAAAAATGAAAAAACAAATTCCCCAAAGAACCCACAAGGGGCCCAAATACATCCCACTGGATAACGTAACATGTAGCAAATGACTGCATAATCATTAGACTCCTAGTGAGAGAATACGACCAAAACTATAAAATAGTTAGACTTTGGCTTGAACACATTCAGTTGAAGATAGAAAATTCAAAATAGCTCCTAAATGGCTAGCAAGAGGAACGAACACCAAGATTTGAACTAACGTAACATAAAGCAACTGACTATATGGTATATGACTCTAGGTTCAATAATTCGACCGAAACTTGCAAATAGTTAGACTTAGACTTGAAAACATGTTGTTGAAGGGAGAAAATGGAAAAAAACCCATAAACAGCCTCGCAAGAAGCACGAACACCTAACACGGGATGAACATAACTCGCAGAAACTAATCGCGTAGTCACTCGACTTCCAGCTCGAATATGTGAAGGAAACATACAAATAGTTTGATTTAGGCAAAAAAACATGCAGTTGAAGGGCTAAAATCTAAAATAATACCTTAACGGCCCTATAAGAGGTACAACCACCTCGTACGAGACCAGTATAACATGTAGAAAATGATTATGTAGTAATGAGACTTCAGGTACAAGAATATGACCCAAAATTACAAATAGTTTGACATCGGCTTAAAAACCTTTCGTTGAAGGGAAAAAATACAAAATTGCCCCTAAACGGCACGGCTAGAGGCACGAACACCTCATACGGGACCGGTATAAGACGTAAAAGCTAATCGCGTAATTATGGGACTATTGATTCGAGAATATGAATTTTTATTTAAATATTTAGACTTAGGCTTGAAAGTATGTCGTTAATGGGAAATAAATGCAAAATAGCCCCCAAAAGGCCCCACGAGAGGCATGGACACCTCGTACGAGTCCAACTACCATTTATCGACTGACCGCGAATCATGGGACTGCTAGTCCGCAAATTTGACCAAAGCTTGCAAATAGTTAGACTTAGGATTGAAAAAATGGTGTTTAAGGGAGAAAATGTAAAAAAAAAAACGGTCTAGTAAGAGGTACTAACACCATGCATAGGACCAACGTAACATTTAGCAACTGACCATGTGGTAGCGAGACTCCTAGTTTCGAGAATAAGATAAAAGCATGCAAATAGGCAGACTTCATCTTAAAAACATGTCATTCAAGGACAAAAATACAAAATAGCCCCTAAATGGCCCCACAAGAGGTAAGAACACCTCGTACGGAACCAGTGTAACACGTTGCAACTGATCGTGTAGTCATGGGACTCTCAGTTTGAGAATGACAAAAATGTGTAAATAGTTTGACTTAGACTTGAAAATATACCGTTGAAGGGGAAGAGAAAAGAAGACCCTAAACGACCCCGCAAGAGGCACGAACACCTCTTAGAGGACCAACATAATACGTAGCAACTCTCATAAAAGTCATAAGACTCCCAGTTCGAGAATATAACCAAAGTTTGCAAATTGTTAGACTTGTGTTTGAAAACATGCAGTTGGAGGGAACAAAATGAAAAATAACCCCTTAGAAGGCATAAATACCTCGCATGTGACCAACATTAAACATAGCAAAAAGTCGTATAGTAACATGACTCTCGATTTGAGAATACAACCAAAACATATAAATAGTTAAACCTAGGCTTGAAAACATTCCATTAAAAGGAGAAAATGTAAAATATCCCCTAAACGGCAAACAAGAGGCACGAGCACCACGTACAGGGCTAACGTAACCTAAAGAAAGTGACCATATATTCCTAGGACTCTAGGTTCGGTAATACAACAAAAAATTTCAAATAGTTATACTTAGTCTAGAAAATATGCCGTTGAGGAGCAAAAATGCAAGACAACCCCTAAATGGCCCTGTGACAACCCGAATATAATTATGATAAATTATGTTTAAATTATTATTAGCTTATGTGATAGGGATAATATGTTATTAGTATATCTATCGTATGTAGTCTAATTTTACCTTCATAAAATATGAAGTATTGAATTAGTTACAAACATCTAATTTTGATGTTTTCGGTAAGAATGTTCATGTTAGAGGCAAGTTTTGAATATTACACTATAATAATTGAATTGAGTTATAAACTAGATATTTGTAGATATAAGAATTAGGTTCGTAACACAACAAACGGTTCATCGAACAGACATTCGAGTGGGATGATATTGTCTTTTTACGAACAGGGGGTAAAGTAGTCATTTAGCCTTAAATGATATTTTGTTTTAGATGATGCCACATGTTATATTTTGATTGGACCAAGGGGGTGACCTTATGACGACTTATAACCCTTCAATTAAGCTCTTCCTTTAGCATATTTCAGACATGGAAGAGTTTTAACCTAACGAAAGAGATTTTTGAAGTTTAGGAAGAAAGTGTGAGGAGAAATTGAAGAAAAATTCATAAAAAATTACATAAAAGTCCCTAAGGTAATTCCATCCATCAATATTATTTGATTTTTTTGTATTGTTGAGTTAAATGATTTACAGAAATTACATGTCTTGATGTGTACTCATGGATAGATGCATGTTTAAGAAGACTTGAATGTGTAAACCCTTGGAATTGCTTTGTTTAGAAGCCTTGTGTATTCAAACTATCATATATTTTTGTATACTTAATGAAATTCATTGATTCCCATTCGACCTTAAAATAGACTCATATATGTATATCATATCCGAATATAATGTAAAAATACCAAGAAATGAATCTTGGGTGATGGTTTGAAGTTCGGGTATGAAATCTGCCCCAAAAGAGTTAATATGCATACCATATGTTTGATGTTTTGCTTGACATAGCAAATGAACCCTGAAAATTATGAAATTTTAATCTTGTATTATTCAATATGTTTTATGTAATTGGGTGAAATATCATATAAAGTCATGATGTATAAAAATTCTGAAAATTCCTAGAAGATTACTAAAGAATAGATGAGCCTATAGGGAAATTTTGCTATGTTGTAAAGAAATGGGCATATCTTGCTCTAGGAAACTTAGAATGATGTGTCTTATTTTGTGTTGGAAACCAAATATGATAAGTATTGGATTACCAAGAAGAATTAAAGTTATTTTGGGCTATAATTTGAATATATTATATATCATTACTGAGTCTAGATGGGACTTCATTTATGATGAATGATTTGAATTGAATCATATGATGTTTATAAATTGAGTCATGTTAAAGTTGTTCTTTGAATTATTAATATTCTTATGATGATACTAATATTGTAATAATTATAGGGAGATAAGAAGAGATGACTGAACAAGATCCAAATAAAGGAAAAGGGAATGCTTATGAAATTTCCAAGGTGAGTGTACTTATGATTGTTTCATATATACAGATATATGAATATAACTCTAAGAGCAGGATTTGTTTGAATACTTCGGTATTCAGGATTTCTTTTGATATTCAAATATCCAGGATTTGTTTGGATCCTATGATCCAGGATTGGAATTGGACAAAGATCTAATGATTTGATTTGTTTTATGACAAGGATATGTTGAAACTAATGTTCCAGGATTTGTTATTGCCAATGGGCAGAATTATTTGGATCTTATGATCCAGAAGTTGATATTGCCAATGGATAGGATTGTTCAAATTTTATATCCACATATTCGATATAAAATTGTTATTGCATTTTAGGGAAGGAGTACCTCACTAAGCTTAATGCTTACGGTTCATACTTTAACAATTTCAGGTTTATACGCTGCTAGCTAGGATACCATATCACCAGTAACTTTGAGAGTTGCACCGTTGAAAAGAGCTGGGTTTAAATATGGGGATTTTATCATTGTCACACTGAAGATTTTAATATACTCACACATTTTATATATTGCATTAGTATGGATTGAGTTGATGATTGTGAAATTTTATCATAGTTAATCATAGTATTGTATGTCCGCTTAATTATGACTCTGATATTGATTTCATTATGGTATAATAATAATATTATGTTCATTATGCACATTATGTACAAAAATACTAATAAATGAAGTATAATTCCAATGGGCTCAAGATTATGACCCAATTATTCTAATAACAAATTATTAGTATGGATATTGGGTTTGGGGTCTGAGAATTAGTGGTATCAGAGCGTGGTTATTAATTCTAGATGTGTGTGACGGTTAGATGGCAGTATTGAGTCGATTTGATATTTATGAATTATTTATTTACTAACCAATAGTTTAGTATTATAAACTATTTATATTGGTTGTTAGAACTTTGTTGTATTATAGATAATTCCAGATGGAACCTGGGAATGGACAACATAGAGAAAAGGGAGTAGCTTCTCGTACAGACAATACTGAAGTAGAGCAGCACGTTGCTGGAAGGGCTAGAGAGAAGGAGTAGCCTATAGAGATGAAAATAATGGCACAGACAATATTGAGGATGGCAGAACAACAGGAATGAAATATGGAATTAATGGCAGAGCAACAAGCTAGATATCTAGAATCAAAGTCTGTGGGCAGAATTGAGAAAGAGGCAAGGAAGGAAATGAAGGATTCCATACATGAGAAGTTTTTGATATTGAACCCTCCAGAATATTCAGGGTCAGTTGAACCTACAGAAGCTGAGATGTGGGTCAGTGATATAGAAACTATATTTGCAGTTATGAAAGTTCCAGATAACCAAAAAGTGAATTTCAATGTGTTTAAGCTGAAAGGAGAGGCCAAATATTGGTGGGAAGCCAGCAACCATTTGGTTCCCAGGATGGAAGGTACTGATGTTATTACTTGGGCTGAATTTATTAATGCTTTGTATGTTAACTATTTCCCTAAAGTTTATAGGAGGGAGAAGCTGAGGGAATTTATAAATTTGATCCAAGGGAAAATGTCTGTGAGGGAGTATGAGGTTAAATTTACTGCTTTGTCTAGATTTGATACTAAATATGTGGAGAATGAAGAAGACAAATGTAGTAAGTTTCAAGATGGACTGATTTGGTCTATTCAAAATAGATTGGCCACTTATGAGTTAGAAGAATATGCTTCTCTAGTAAACAAGGCCACGATAGCAGAAAGGCAAATGAACCAAGGGGTGCCGAGTAGAGAGAGTTTTAAGAAAAGTAGATTCGATGCATCTCACTCTAAGGGAGGTGAGCGTGGAAGTGTTAAGATGGAACCTCATAAATTTTAGAGAGGTAGTGGAGATAGTGGTAGAGGTCAGGGGAGATTTGGTAGAGATACCATGGGTGGAGGATCTTTTGGTTCAGTGAGAAAGTTAGGGAGAGGTGAGGACCCAATAGGAGGTGGTACATGTTTCTTTTATAAAGAGGAAGGGCGTTAAAAATCTGAGTGCCCGAAGATTAAGGGATTGGAATGCTACCATCGTCATCAAGTGGGGCATATTAAGAAGAATTGTTCGCAGTTGGAAGAGACTCCAGCAGCAGATAGTGAAGTAGCAAGTACAGTGTTATCTCCAGGCAGTGTACTGAAAAGTATGGGCAGAGGACAAGCTAGTACTTCCAGGCCAGGTGGACGAGTTTTTACAATGAAAGAAGCTAAAATTACTCCAGATGTGGTTACAGGTACACTTTTTGTTACTGATAGAAGTGCTTATGTTTTGATTGATCCTGGTTCCACACATTCTTTTGTGCCCTATGCTTTTGCTGTATACCTGAATAAACCATGTACTCATTTAGATGTGGGGTTGGGTATTTATATGCCTAAGGTGGATATGGTTTTAGCTTAATATTCTTTTCATGATTGTGTTTTGACTATGGGGGCTAGAGATATAGTTATAGATCTACTTCCACTAGATATTTCTGATTTTGATATAATTCTAGGAATGGATTGGTTATATAAATATCATGCATCTATGGATTGTTTCTGTAAGGAAGTTATTTTTAATATTCCTGGTGAGCCTGAATTTAAATTTGTGGGGGAAAAGAAAATTGTTCCTAGTTGCGTCATTTTTGCTATTCAGACGAGGAAATTATTGAGCAAGGGTTGTGAGGGTTTTATTGCTTATGTTCTTGACACTAGGAAGGGGGATTTATAATTAGTCGGTGTTCCTATTGTACGGCATTTTCCAGAAGTGTTTCCTTGTGAGTTGCCAGGGTTACCACCAAAAAGAGAAGTTGAATTTAGTATTGAATTATCACCGGGGACATACCCTATTTCTATTGAACCGTATAGAATGGCACCTGCTGAGTTGAAAGAACTCAAGATTCAGTTGCAGGATTTACTTGATAGGGGGTTCATACAACCTAGTGTATCTCCATGGGGTTCACCAGTTTTATTTGTGAAGAAAAAAGATGGTACCATGCTTTTGTGTATTGATTATAGGCAACTAAATAAAGCTACAATTAAGAACAAGTACCCTTTACCTCGTATAGATGATTTGTTTGATCAATTACAGGGTGCTAAAGTGTTTTCAAAAATAGACTTGCGATCGGGTTATCATCAGTAAAGGATCAAGGAGAATGATATTTCTAAAACTGCTTTTCGTACTCAGTATGGTCATTTGGAATTTCTAGTGATGCCTTTTGGGGTGACTAATGCTCCCGCTGTATTTATGGATCTTATGAATTGGGTACTGCATCCTTTTGTTAATTAATTTGTGATAGTTTTTATTGATGAGATTCTAATTTATTCACGTGATATGGTTGAACATGAAAAACATCTCATAACTATTTTGAATCTGTTGAAAGATAAGAAGTTGTATGCTAAGTTTAGCAAGTGTGAATTTTGGCTATCACATGTTGTATTTTTAGGCCATGTTATTTCTGGAGATGGTATACGTGTTGATCCAAAAAAGGTAGAGGCTATTGTAAAATGGGACAGGCCCAATAATGTGACTAAGGTGAGGAGTTTTCTGGGTTTAGCTGGGTATTATAGAAGGTTTATTAAGGAGTTTTCTTCGATTGCCTTGCCGATGACTAAACTAACCTAGAAAGATGTTAAGTTTGAATGGAATTCTGATTGAGAAAATAGTTTTGATGAATTGTAAAAGAGGTTGGTAATTACACCTGTTCTTACTATTCCACATGGTGGAGATGGTTTTGTTATTTATACCGATGCTTCACATCAGGGGTTGGGTTGTGTTTTTATGCAACATGGTAAAATTATTGCTTATGCTTATAGGCAGTTGTGTACACATGAACGTAATTATCCTACACATGATTTGGACCTTGTTGCTATTGTGTTTGCTTTAAGATTATGGCGTCTTTATCTATATGGTGAGGTATATAAAGTTTTTATTGACCATCAAAGCGTTAAGTATTTATTTACTCAGAAGGAGTTGAATTTGAGGCAGAGGTGATGGATGGAGTTAATTAAAGATTATGATGGTATAATTCATTACTATCTAGGGAAGGCAAATGTAGTTACAGATGCTCTGAGTAGAAAGGCTTCGAGCAGGTTGTCTTGTATTCGGTGTGCTAGAGTTTCCCACATCATGGATTTGAGATTGATGGGAGTAGAATTGAAGCTAGCAGATGGGGATATGTTCTTTGCTCATGTAAGCGTGAGGCCTTTGATAGCTACCCATATTCGTGATTTGCAAAGTCAAGATCCCTTTCTTGAGAATAAATGACAAGATGTCCGAGTTGGTAAGTCTGAAGATTTTTGTATTGTGAATGATGGCACTTTATTATATAAGCAACGGTTATGTGTGCCTAATGTGGGTGGATTGAAAGAGGAAATTTTAGACGAGTCTCATAATTCCATTTATACTATGCATCCTGGTAGTACTAAAATGTATAGGGATTTAAAAAAGCATTATTGGTGGAATAATATGAAGAAGGAAATAGTTGATTTTGTTGCTAGGTGCCTTATATGTCAACAAGTGAAAGTGGAGCAATAGAAACCTACTGGTCTGCTTCAGCCATTGCCAATACCAAAATGGAAATGGGATTATGTCATGATGGTTTTTGTGGTTGGGCTTCATCGATCTCCGAAGGGGTCAGATTCGATTTCGATAGTGGTGGATAGATTGACCAATTCCTCTCATTTTCTAGTAGTCAAGACTACATATACAGTTAATAGGTATGCTAGATTGTATGTTTATGAGATTATTCGATTGCATGGAGCATCGATATCTATTATTTCATATAGGGACCATACTTTTACATCCAGATTTTGGGATAGCTTGCAGTATGCTATGGGTACTAACATATAGTTTAGTACAACTTTTCATCCTCATACAGATGGGTAGTCTGAAAGGACAATACAGATTTTGAAAGATATGCTTAGAGCTTGTGTGCTTAAATTTAAAAGAAATTGGGATGAATATTTGCCTTTGATAAAATTTGCATATAATAATAGTTTACATTGTACTATTGGTATGGCGCCATATGAAGCGTTGTATGGTAGATGGTGTCGTGCACCCGTATGTTGGGGTGAATTTGGTGAAGGAAGATAGAGGGTTGAGAGTTAATTGAAGTCACCACTGAAAAAGTGAAGATTATTTAAGATAGAATGAGAATAGCTCAAAGGAGACAGAAAAGTTAAGCGGATAAGCGATGGAAAGATTTAGAATTTCAATAGCGGGATTACGTGTTTCTTTGGATATCGCCATGGAAAGGGGTTATGAGATTTGGAAATAAAGGTAAATTAACTCCACGCTACATTGGACCTTATGAAATTATTGAGAAAGTCAGGATGGTTGCCTACAAGTTAGCGTTAACACAGGAGTTAGCTCGATTACATAATTCTTTCAATGTTTCAATGTTGAGAAAGTATGTAGGGAATTCTTCACATGTATTAGTGGAACAACCTATTGCGTTAAAGTAAGATTTGAGCTATGTGGATGAACCACTTGCAATCGTCGATAGGAAAGAACAAATATTGAGATCAAAAGTGATCCCACTTGTGAAAGTTGTATGGAGAAGGCATTCCATGGAAGATGCTACATGGGAGAGTGAGGATAGCATGAAGATGCGTTATCCATATTTGTTTGATTCAAACAACCAAGGTATGTCAATTTAGGGGATGAAATTTCTTAACAGGGGGAGAATTATGACAACCCGAATATAATTATGACAAATAAGGTTTAAATTATTATTAACTTATGTGATATGGATAATATGTTATTAGTATATATAATGTTAAGTCATTGTATTTAGTCGAATTCTACCTTAATAAAGTATGAAATATTGAATTAGTTACAAACATCAAATTTTGATGTTTTCGGTAAGAATGTTCATGTTGGAGGCAAGTTTTGACTATTACAATATAATAATTGACTTGAGGTATAAACTAGATATTTGTAGATATATGAGTTAGGTTTGTAACAAAATAAACATTTCATCGAACAGACATCCGAGTGAGAAGATATTGTCTTTTTACGAACAGGGGGTAAAGTAGTCATTTAACGTTAAATGATATTTTGTTTTATATGATGCCACATGTTATATTTTGATTGGACAAAGGGGGTGACCTTATACCGACTTATAACCCTTGAATTACCCTCTTCCTTCAGCATATTTCATCCATGGAAGAGTTTTAACCTAAGGAAAGAGAGTTTTCAAGTTTAGGAAGAAAGTGTGAGGAGAAATTGAAGAAAAATTCATAGAAAATTACATAAAAGCCCCTAAGGTAATTCCATCCATAAATCTTGTTTGATTTTTTTTGTATTGTGGATTTAAATGATAGAAATAATCATTTTTTACTGAAATTCCATGTCTTGATGTGTACTCATGGATAGATGCATGTTTAAGCAAACTTGAATGTGTAAACCCTTGAAATTGCTTTGTTTACAAACATTGTGTTTTCAAACTATCATATATTTTTGAATACTTAATGAACTTGATTGATTCCAATTGGAGCTTAAAATATACTCATATATGTATATAATATACGAAAATCAAATAAAAATACCAAGAAATCAATCTTGGGTGATGGTTTTAAGTTCGGGTATGAAATTTGCCCCAAAAGAGTAAATATGCATACCATATGTTTGATGCTTTTCTTGACATAGTAAATGAACCCTGAAAATTATGAAATTTTAATCTTGTGTTATCAAATATGTTTTCTGAAATTCGGTGAAATATCATAGAAAGTTACAATGTATAAAAATTATGAAAATTCTGTGAAGATGACTGAACAGTAGATGAGCCTATAGGGCGGATTTGCTATGTGGTAAAGAAATGGTCATATCTTGCTCTAGAAAACATAGAATTATGTGTCGTCTTTTTTGTTAGAAACCTAATATGATAAGTATTGTATTACCAATAAGAATTAAAGTTGTTTTGGGCTGTAATTTGAATATGTTAGATATCATTACCGAGTCTATATGGCACTTCATTTATGATGAATGATTTGAATTGAATCATATGATGTTTATGAATTGAGTCATGTTAAAGTTGTTCTTTGAATTATTAATATTCTTATGATGATACTAATATTGTAAGAATGATAGGAAGATAAGAAGAGATGACTGAACAAGATCCAGATAAAGGAAAAGGGAATGCTTATGAAATTTCCAAGGTGAGTGTACTTATGATTGTTTCATATATACAGATATATGAATATCACTCTAAGAGCAGGATTTGTTTGAATACTTCGGTATTCAGGATTTCTTTTGATATTCAAATATCCAGGATTTGTTTGGATCCTATGATCCAGGATTGGAATTGGACAAAGATCTAATGATTTGATTTGTCTTATGACAAGGATATGTTGAAACTAATGTTCCAGGATTTGTTATTGCCAATGGGCAGAATTATTTGGATCTTATGATCCAGAAGTTGATATTGCCAATGGATAGGATTGTTCAAATTTTATATCCACATATTCGATATAGAATTGTTATTTCATTGTAGGGAAGGAGTACCTCACTAAGCTTAATGCTTACGATTCATACTTTAACAATTTCAGGTTTATACGCTGCTAGCTAGGATACCATATCACCAGTAACTTTGAGAGTTGCACCGTTGAAAAGAGCTGGGTTTAAATATGGGGATTTTATCATTGTCACACTGAAGATTTTAATTTACGAACACATTGTATATATTGTGTTAGTATGGATTGATTTGATGATTGTGAAATTTTATCATAGTTAATCATAGTATTGTATGTCCGCCTAATTATGAATGTGATATTGATTTTATTATGGTATAATAATAATATTAAGTTCATTATGCACATTATGCAGAAAATATTGATAAATGAAGTATATTTCCAATGGGCTCAAGATTATGATCCAATTATTCTAATAACAAATTATTAGTATCGTTATTGGGTTTGGGGTGTCACAGGACCGACAAGAGGCACAGACACCATGATCGAGACCAATGTAAAACTTAGCAACTGATCGCGTAGTCACTAGTCTCCTAGTTCGAGAATGTAACAAAAATTTACAAATAACTAGACTTAGGGTTGCAAACCTATTGTTTAAGGAAATTTTTTTGAAACAACCTACAAAAGTCCCCAAATGAGGCATAAACACCTCGCACGGGATCACATAACACGTAGCAGTTGTCTGTACAACCATGGGACTCCTGGTTCGGGAATTTGAGAAAAACCTAATAATAGTTAGAATTAGGCTTAAAACCACGCCGTTGAAGGGGGAAATGCAAAACAACCCCTAAATGGCCTCGTAAAAGCCACGAACACGTTGAACAGGACCAATATAATATGTAGTAACTGATCGCATAGTCACAGGATTCTCGAATAAAAAATATTACCAATAATTGCAAATAGTTAGACTTAGTCTAAAAAACAAGATGTTTAAGGGCTAAAAGCAAAACAGATGATGAACTAACCTGCAAGAGTCATGAGAACATTTCACAGGGCCAACGAAACACGTAGAAACTAACAGTATAGTCACGGGACACCCGGTTTGAGAATACGACCCAAACTTAAAAATAGTGATTCTTGGTCTTGAAAATATGTCGTTAAAGGGAAAAAATGCAAGAGGCATGAACACTTCGCACAGGACAATGGTCGCAACTGACTGCATAGTCACTAGATTCCCAATTCAAGTATATGACCAAAAATCGAAAATAGCTAGAATTAGGCTTCAAAACATACCACTGAAGGGAAAAAAAACTCAAAACGGCCCTGTTAGAGGAAGTAGCACCTCACATATGACCAATTTAAGACCTAGCAACTGACCGCATAGTCACGAAACTCTCGTTTTGAGAATATGAAAAAACTCAAAAATTGTAAGACTTAGATTTTGAAACATGTCACTGAACGGGGGAGATGTAAAATTGCCACCAAACATCCCCATAAGAGGCACGAACACCTCGCATGGGATTAACTAACTCGTAGAAACTAACTTCATAATCACGGGACTTCTAGCTCGGGAAAATTACAAAAAATTTAATATAGTTAGACATAGGCTTGAAAACATGACGCTGAAGGGAGAAAATGTAAAAGAGCAACCAAATGGCCCAATTAGAGGTATGAACACCTTACACGGGACCAACATAATATGTAGCAACTGATTGCACAGCCATGGGACTCCCGACTCGAGAATCTGACCAAAACATACAAATAGTTGTACATAAGATTTAAAACATTCCGTAGAAAGGAGAAAAAGTAAAATAGCCTCTGAATGGTACCCCAAGAGGCACGGACACATCACACGAGACCATTGTAGCACGTAGCAAATAACTACGTACTCATGGGACTCTCGGTTCAGGAATATAACCAAGACTTTCAAATATTTGGGCTTAGGCTTAAAAACATTCCGTTAAAGGGAAGAAATGTAAAAATGCCCCTAAAGATACCCACAAGGCACGCTAACAGATCGTACGGGACTAAAGTAACACATAGCAACTGATTGGGTAGTCATACAAAACTTTGAAAATAGTTAGACTTGGTCTTGAACACATTCCGTTGAAAGGAGAAAATGGAAAATATCTCCTAAATATCTAGTAAGAGGCACGAACACAACACACAAAACTAACATAACATGAAGAAACTGACCATGTAGTCATAGGACTCATGGTTTGAGAATATGACCAAAACATGAAAATAGTTGGACTAAGGCATGAATACATGTCGTTGAAGGGAGAAAATGAAAAAATTCCCTCAATGGTCCTGTAAGATGGACGAAAACCTCGCGCGAGATCAATGTAACACTTAGCAACTGGCCACATAGTGATTTGACTCCCAGTTCGAAAATATGACCAAAACATGCAAATAGATAGACTAAGGTTTAAAATAGGTCGTTGAAGGGGAAATTTAAAACAACCCCCAAATGGCACTGGAAGATGAATGAACACCTCGTACGGGACCAATATAACACATAAAAACTTATTGCATAGTCTTGGGACTTCCAGTTTTAGAATATGACTAAAACTTGACAATAGTTAGACATATGCTTGAAAGCGTGCTGTTGAGGGATGAAAATGCGAAATTTCCCCCAAATGCCCCAACAAGAGGCATGAACACTCTGTATGGGACAACTATAAGACATAAAAGATAATCGCATAGTCATGGGTCTCAGGTTTGATAATATGACCAAAACTTATAAATAGATAGACTTAGGCTTGAAACCATGTCGTTGAAGGGCAAAAATGAAAAATATCCCAAAAATGGCACCACAAGAGGAATGAACATCTCGCATGGGACCAACCAACATATAGAAACTGATAGCATAGTCATGAAAATTCTAGTTTGTGAGTAGGACCGAAACTTACAAATAGTTAAACTTAGGCTTGAAAACATGTCATTGAAGGGCAAAAAATGCAAAACATTCCTTAAATAGACCTGCAAGAGCCACGAACACCTCCCATGAGACCAACTAACATGTGGAAACTAACTGAGTAGTCACGAGAATATTGATTTGATAATATGACCAAAACTTGAAAATATTTAACTTAGGATTGAAAACATGATGTTGAAGGGCGAAAATATAAAATATCTCCCCAAACGGCCCAGTAAGATGCACTAACACCTTGCACTGGGTGGATGTAACATGTATCAACTGACCACATAGTCACGGGACTCCAAGTTGGATAATATGACAAAAACTTGTGAATAGTTATACTTAAGCTTAAAATAATATTGAAGGTTAAATAAAAAATAGGCCCCAAATGGCCACGTAAGAGGGACGAACACCTCGTACGTGACAAATATAACACGTAGCAACTGATCGAGTAGTCATGAGACTCCCAATTCTAGAATATGAACAAAGCATGCATATAGTTAGACTTAGACTTGAAAACATGCCATTGATGGGTAAAAATACAAAAAATCCTAAACAACCTTGAAAGAGGCACGAGCACTCCACATGGGATCAACGTAACACATAACATCTAATCGCATAGTCATAGGACTCCCAGTTCATGAATTTGACAAAATGTTGCAA
Source organism: Sambucus nigra (assembly GCA_949130495.1). NCBI lineage: Eukaryota > Viridiplantae > Streptophyta > Magnoliopsida > Dipsacales > Adoxaceae > Sambucus > Sambucus nigra. Next base: position 312,529,179 of record OX422215.1, on the reverse strand, counting down.
ATAGTTAGAGTTAAGTTTGAAAACATGTAGTTAGAGGGAAATATTCAAAATAACCCTGGAAGAGGCATAAACACATCGCACGAGACTAATGTAACATTTAGGAACTAACCGCACTGGCCCAGGACTCACGGTTCGAGAATATGTTCAAAACATGTAAATTGTTAGACTTAGGCTTCAACACATTGGAGAAAATGCAAAACAACCCCCAAGGAGGCTCCTGAAGAGGTAGGGAGACCTAGCGTTGGACCAATATAACACGTAGCAACTGATCAGGTATTGAATGAACTCTTAGTTTGAGAATACGACCATTGAAGTGTAAAAATGAAAAAAAATCCCTCAAATGACCCAAAAAGAGGCATAAGCACCTCATATGGGATCAACGTAACATATATCAATTGACCTCATAATCATAGGACTCCCAGTTCAATAATACGACCAAAAGTTGCAAATAGTTAAACTTAGGTTTGAAAACGTTTAGTTGAAGTAAGAAAATGCAAATTAACCATGCAAGAGGCATAAACACGTCGCATGTAACTAATGTAACATATACCAAAACTTTTAAATACATAGACTTAAGCATAAACACATTTTGTTGAAGGGATAAAACGCAAAACATCTCGCAAACATCTCCATAAGAGGCATGAACACCTCACATGGGACAAATATAACACGAATCTACTGATCGCATATTGATTGGACTCCTTATCCAAGAATATGAGCAAAACTTGCAAATGGTTAGACTTAGGCTTTAAAATATGCCATTGATGAGCGAAAATTTAAAACAGCCCCTCAAGAGGTACAAACGCCTCGCATGGAATAAACGAAATGCGTAGTAATTGACTGCGTAGTCAGGGGACTCCACGTTTGAAAATATGAGCAAAAATTGTAAATGGTTAGAATTAGGATTAAAAACATAACGTTGAAGAGAAAATGCAAAATGTCCCCAAAAGAGGCAGGGACACATCGCATAGGACCAACGTAACACATATTAATTGACCATGTAGCCACGGGATTTTCTATCTGAGAATATGACCAAAACACAAAAATTGTTAAACTTAGGCCTAAAAACATGACGTTTAAGGGTGAAAAGAGAAGACACCCTCCAAACGGCCCCTCAAAAGGCACGAACACCTCACACTAGAGCAATGAAACACATAGTAATCCATCGTGTAGTCACGGGACTCCTAGTTCGAGAATTTGATTTAAACTTGCAAATTGTTAGATTTAGGCCTGAAAACATTTCGTAAAAAGGAAAAATGTAAAACAACCCCCGAACGGCCCCGCAAGAGGCACGAACACCTTGTAGGGACCAATGTAACACTTAGCGACCGACTGCACTGTCATGGGATTCTTGATTTGAGAATATTACTAAAACATAAAAATAGTTAGACTTAGCCTTCAAAATGTGACGTTAAAGGTAGAAAATAAAAAAGTACCCCCAAACGTCCCTGTATGAGGCACGCACACCTCGTATAGGACCACCGTAACACGTAGCAAATAATTGTATAGTCACGGGACTCTCAGTTCGGGAATACTAGCAAAATTTTTAAGTAGTTAGACTTAGGCTTAAAAACATGATGTTGAATGGAAAAAATAGAAAACAACCTGCAATTGGCATGAACACTTCGCACCGGACCAACGAAACACATAGCAACAAACTACGTAGTCACGGGACTCTCGGTTAAAGAATATCACCCAAACTTGAAAAGAGTTAGACTTACACTTGTAAACATATCATTGAAGGGAAAAAGATGCAAAAAAAATTGCGCCCAAGAGACACGAATACATTGCATGAGACCAACGTAACATGTAGAGACTAAACGCATATTCCCGTGACTCTCGATTTGAGAATTTGGCAAAAACTTGAAAATAGTTAGACTTAGTCTTGAAAACATGATGTTGAAGGGAGAAAATGCTAAATAACCCACAAACGACCCCTACAAGAGGAGCAAACACCTCGCACAAGACTAATGTAACACGTAGCAACTGACCGCATAGTCACTGGTCTCCTGATTTAAGAATATGACCAAAACTTTTCAATACTTAGACTTACGCTTAAAAACATGCCATTGAATGAAAAAAATGTAAAACTTTCCACAAATGTCGCTACAAGAGGCACGAATAGCTCGCAAGAGACCAACGTAAAACATAGCAATTGAACTTCTAGTCACAAGAATTTCGGTTCGAGAATGTGACAAAAACTTGAAAATAGTTATACTTGGTCGTGAAACGATGCCGTTGAAGGAAAAAAATGTAAATCACCCCCAAATCTCCCTATAAGTGGAATGACACCTCGTACGGAACCAACATAATATGCAGTAGCTGACTACATAGTCACGAGGCTCTCGGTTCAAGAATATGACTAAAATTGCAAATCTTGTTCTCAGGCTTAAAAACAAGACGTTGAAGGGAAAAAATGCAAAATAGCCCATCAAGATGCACGAACACGTCTCATGGAACTGACGTAACATGTTGAAATTGATCGTTTAGTCATGAGACACCCAATTTGAGAATATGGCCAAACTTTCAAATAGTTAGACTTAGGATTGAAAACATTATGTTAAAGGGAGAAAATGAAAAATAACCTCCAAACAGCCCCGTAATTAGGATGAATATCTTGCACATGATCAACGTAACCTATAGTAACTGACTAGGTAGTCACTGGACTCCCGATTCCATAATATACAAATAGTTATACTTGGGCTTGAAAACATTTCACTGAAGGGCAAAAATAAAAAATAGCCCATAAACGACCCGATAAGAGCCATTGTCTCCTCGCACGAGACCAACGTAACATATAGAAAAGTGATCGCATAATCACTATAATCGCGATTCAATAATATGACCAAAACATGAAAATAGTTGACTTAGTCTTGAAAACATGTCGTTGAATGGTGAAAATGTAAAATAGCTCCCAATCATCCCCGCAAGGGGAACGAACACCTCACACAAAACCAACGTAACACATAGTAACTGAGCACGTCATCATGGGATTCTCATTTTTAAAATATGACTAAAACTAGAAATTTCTATACTTAGACTTGAAAATATGATGTTGAAGGGAAAAAAATACAAAACAACCTAAAAAACGGCCCCTCCAGAGGCATGAACACCTCACATCGGAGAAACGTAACATGTAATAACTGAGCACATAGTTACGGGACTCTAGGTTTGAGAATCTGACCCAAACTTGTAGATAGATATACTTACGCTTGAAAACTTTTCGTTCAAGGTAGAAAACATAAATCAACCCAAATTAAAGTGTTCTCATAATTATGCATTCCCATATATTTTCATAATTTAGAAAAAAAAACAAAAAAGGGGGGGGGGGGGGGGGGTTATACCACACTTTCTAATTTAGAGTGGTCTCACAATTTTCTTGAATTCAACACATATGACATAAATTTTCGTAAATCGAAAGAGACACCCTAGAATTGAATTATGAGTTCGTACGTAATCATGTTCATATAAGAAACTACATGGACATTGATTCCATTTTTGTCTACGTATTCGTTCTGGAGTCATTTTTAGGATTCAAGTCTGTTGTTTCTTACCGCTTGGGAAATTTTGAAGTTTTTTTTAGTACTCAATGGAGAAGGAACATTTGGAGCATATTCACACAAGCATTCGTGTTATTTTTATTTCTGGTGTACAAATTCACGCAAACACGCTTTGTATTTTTTTATGTCTTTCATATTCATGCAAGAAATCATTGTATTTTATTACATATTCACGTGAAAATGCTTTAGTTTACTTTTGTTGTATTATTACATATTCACGCAAGCATTCGCTAGTTAAATTTTATTACATATTGGCGAAATATTTATTTCTGGAAATACAAACCGGTTTGAAAAATGTACAGGTTTCTAGAAATAGTTAAAATAAAATGTTATTCATGGTCGAAAACCATGAACCCAAATTTATTTTAAGTTAAAAAATATATTTGGTCACAATTTTAGACCGTGACCAATTAGTTTTTAAATGAAAAATAAATTCAGGTTTGTAACAATCCCCATTTTCAACGTAAAAGTTGGCCAGACACAATTCTCCGAAGATGGAGCTTTTCCAACAATCTATATCATTCTTAGCTTCAAACCATAATTTGACATTTATAATTTTAATTCATTCAAACAATTTAAGTAAAAATTGGAAAATAAATAAATCAAAACTTCCAACTAGTATAAAACATCCACTCGAGTATAAAATATCCCAAAGGAATGAATAATAAACTTGAACTTATGCCCATACATTATTTAAAATAGTAAACTAACTAGAATGGAAATAGCAACCTATGCTGGAGTTAAAGTAATCGATTCAAATATGACTGCACGTCTGATCTCATATCAGTTCTACTCTCCCCAAGATATAGGCGGGAAAACATTTTATAATTTAGGCGGGAAAACATTTTATAATTTAGGTCAACGCCCTAGAGTTGCAAGAATTATCTTACGAAATAAAAATGCAATTATGCATGTAATTCACATTATGCACCGCCCATCGGAATTAGGATGTATTATCTCACCCCTCATCAAAGTGCAATAGTACACACACAACAATCCAAGTCCCAATTATGCAGCCCTATCATTACGAAAATAATATAACATCCAATGTGTCTGACGCAATTCATACAATGATGATAATCATCGACACCTTCTAGTTCCAAGAGTTACCCCTACAATATTACCCATAAGAAATAACATATTATCCATTATGCATTTTATGTAGTATTGGGTTCATTATCTTTTGTTTATAGCATTAGACTACAAGGATTTTATCTCAATAAATTTATTTAATTATGTATGTCCTTATATATATGATACATAAGGGCATCTACCTCCAGTGTCCCATTCGTGCTCTATCGGTAAGTTCAGAGGGGTCCCTCGTCACAAAGGACATCATAAAATACACACAAATGAGGCGGTCCCTATGCAGTACACCATTGAACGGTCCATACCCCTGCCAATAAGAATGGATACCAGCCTCTACACCTACCTCCCCATAAGTGGCACTGACATGCAGAACCTAAAATAATGGCCAACAGAATGCCAAGCCCACCTTTATCGATGCATGTTACGATCCCGAGACGTACAAAACCACAACGGATTAGTTGTCTAAGCATATGGGTATGTTCACACAGATAAATAATATATATTTTCACATGTACTGTTTCAATAACACCTCTCTCTCTTTCTCTCTCTCGCTCTCTCAAGCTGACATAAACCCTAGCTAGGTTTGGATGGAAACCTCTCAATCCCCTAATGTAATCACACCCAATCCCAAACCTCCTGATGCTAAGACGATACGGTAAAAGAGATGAGTCTACTCAAGAAAAAAATATGGCGTTATCAAAGAGGAGGTCATGAAGTTAGAGAAGGATGACTTCATCCGGGAGATCATCTATCTTAGCTAGTTGGAAATCATTGCCATCATTCCCAAGGCTAATGGTAAATGGAGGATGCGTGTTGACTTCACAGACCTAAACAAAGCATGGCCAAAAGACAGTTTCCCTTTTCCAGGGATCGATCAGATGGTAGATGCAACAACCGACCATGAATTGATGAGATTCATGGATGCCTATTCAAGCTACAATCATATATCCATAAACATGGCCGGTGAAGAAAGGACAACCTATATCACTGACAAGGGGAGATATTGTTATAAGATCATGCGCTTCGGGTTAAAGAATGTTGGGACAATATATCAAAGGCCGGTATAAATAATGTTTTAAGATTATATTGGAAAGACGATGGAAGTATACATTGATGATATGTTAACTAAGAGCCTCAAGGCCGACACATATATAGCTAACCTTGAGCGCCCCTTTAACATAATGGGAAAGTACCAGATGAAGATCAACCCCGTGAAGTGTGTCTTGAGCGTGGGATGAGGAAAGTTTTTAGGATTTATTGTGAACCAAAGAGGGACTGAATCCAATCCAGAAAAGATCAGGACCTTGCTGGAATTGAAGAATCCTACGACAATAAAGGATGTGTAGAGACTTATCAAAAAATTAGTAGCATTAAACAGGTTTGTCTCCAGATCCACTGATAATTGCCTTCCCTTCTTCAGAGTATTGCGAAAATATTTTGAATGGAATGAGGAGTGTGATAAATCTTCTAAGGATTTGAAGTCCTACCTCGGCTCTCTACTACTGAAATTAAGACCAATTCAAGGGGAGACATTGTATTTTTATTTAATAGTATTTGAGTCAGCCTCTAGTGTCACTACTGTAAGAGAAGAGGATGGAATCCAAAAACTAGTGTATTTTAATAGTAAGGCACTCCAAGGGGCTGAAAAAAGGTACCCCAAGATAGAGAAGTTAGCCTACGCATTGATCCATGCCTCGAGGATAATGAAACCTTACTTTCAGGCACATGTCATTATGGTCCTCACAAACTCACCACTCAGATGAGTAATTCACAAGCCTGAGAAGTCAGGAAGACTAGTGGTTTGGGAAATCAAATTGGGAGAATTTGACATCATCTAGCATCCAAGAATGGCCATCAAAGGGTAAGACCTAGTGGAATTTATGGACGAATTCACTTGGAACGAGGCCGAAACCAGAGATATTGAGGCTAATTATGAGTAATAAAGCAGAGCATATCCTCCTCTGCCCCAGGGCGAGACGAGTTCAGCAATAATCAAAGTATCTAAGAATGAGGAGGAAAAGTAAATTTTTAAGAATAGAACCCCGAAAGAGGGTAGTTTTTCACCAAATGGTATTGTGTGGAGTCTCTTTGTTGATGGGTCTTCATGCGAGAGTGGAAACAGTGTAGGATTGATAGTGTCAGGCCCATATTGAATCGATATTGAGTACGCATTGAGGTTTAACTTGAAATCTTCAAATAACGAATTTGAGTATGAGGCTCTCCTAGATGGCCTCTCCCTTACTCGGGCACTGAATGTTGGCCAACTCCTTATGCATAGTTATTCCAAGTTGGTTGTTAACCAACTTTGGGGGGTTTATGAGGCCAAAGATGGAAGAATGGTAAGATACCTGGGAAGGGTTAAGACAACATTGAAGTAGTTTGCTGAAGTGGAGTTGAAGAGGGTACCCCAACTTGACAATGGCCGAGACGACTGATACGACACAAATATTGTGTATTTCATACCTCGAACCTACAAATTTTAGCCCCCTCGAGTATCTTATTCCCTATATTTATGCTTGTTAACCAGAAAACCTCGGATTTCTATGTTAACATGTTTTGCAGGGGTTAATTGAGCTTTTATAGGTATTTGGATGCTAAGTGTGGAGTTCGGACGCATTCTGCTCGATTTCTGTACATAATCGCATGTTCAAGGGCCTTTTAGTCTTTTCACATCTTGCACCTAGCCCAACATCTCACGAAATTTGTATCCTTCCTCTCAAGCTTTATGTGTCTGTAAACCGTGCGCGATTCCGATTCAGAACGAAGAAGTTCTGGTGATTTTAGAGGAAGGGGAAAATAGTGAAACCAACAGAGGAGAAAAGAGGAGAAAAAGGAATGCAGTGTGCTCATACCTTCTTGATCGATCGATCGATCACAGGGGACCGATCGATTGATCCCCTATTTTTAGCTGATATTTTCGCTTTTCATTTATTTTATTTTCTCTTTTGTTCTCTAATTTTATTCCACTTAGTATATAAGCCTTTTTTCTTGTAAATATCATATATTAAGTTATAGAATAGATTTTAGGTTAGAATAGCTTAGGGTTTAAGGGTTTTGAAGAGTTCTTCTTTGATTCTTCTTGGTTTGACACCCAATTCGGTTATAAGTTGCACTATTCATCATCCTCTCCATTTAATATAGTTGTATTTCATTTATTCCTACTTTGTATTGTAATTTACAAGCTTTCTAAATTAGGTTGATATGCTTTGATTACTTGCTTTCTAGTGTAGATTTACCATATTTATTTATCGCTTTCTTTACCGCGTTTTTAATATGATTTCTAGTTAATTTAGTCTAGGTTGTGTTTGAATTGAACTCACTCGGGTTGACGTGTTGCTTGGCTTTGGTGATGGTGTTTATGGGTATGTTTTGGTATTATGCCTAGGATATTTGATGGTCCATATCATGTATGTCCCGTGCTTATGACCTTTCATGTATAATTTCTGGGGTATTTGTTGACACCAAAATCTTATTAGGCTTTTATGCGTATTTAGGGGTGTGACAACCCTTGATTCAATTAACTATCGAAATGAGATGCATTCGTAAAAAGTCGTCGACAAACACACAAGCCTATAATTATGATGATTCTACAAACCAATAGAGTCATGAAAATAAAATCTTAACAAGGATACAAAGTCATTGTGCAAACCAGTTAATACATCTAACCAAACTCCTCATAATTTGTCTTTTTCTTTTGAACATATTAACTAAAATATTTTTGGCCGTGGAAAATATTATTTTTAATGCTACATTTTTTAAGGCCTAATGTTGAATGGTAGCTTTTCACGCAAAGTAATTTTGTCTTTCGCAACCCGATTCTATTGATAAACAAGTACACCGGATAAACATATTTTTTTCTTTTAAATTCGGGAAACGGTTATAACATGCACTAATACTTCATAGTCATAGGAATATGTAGATGACTAAATTGATAGGAGAACATCTCACTTATCTTAAATATACATGAGAAGTTAAATTTTGAAAGAGATCGTGCATGTGTGAATCGAGGCATATAAAAATAGAATCCATTAAGCAACACAAAATCCAACTACTTCATGCAAGCATGACAAATAACATTTTAAGGATTGACAATCTTAATCAAAAGTTTTAGACACATGGAAGCGAAAAAGGAAAGGATTCAAACACAAGTATATGCCACATAAAGTGTGTCAAACTAAAATACACACAAAAAAATCTTTTTGAGTTTTTCAAAAATTTTCACCAAACAAAAAAAATTCAACTAAAAAGAAAAATAAAGAAAATATTTTGGTATTTTTCTCAATAAGACACCATTTGTGAAGACATAAATAAATAAAAATAAATACAAAAGATATACACAAATCATAATTCTAGCATGTGATTAATCAACACAAATCATAATTCTAGCATGTGATTGATCATGGAGCATGGACTAGAAAATGACAAACAAAACATAAAACTAGCAAAAGAATATTATATGAGGCACATAAGCTAGAGTATGAAAATAAAACTAACACATTTAACCTTTTGTCTTAGCATGAGATGTTTCACGTGCATGTGAATGAGAATCAAAATTCCTATTTTGTAAAGCAGCCAAATCGGAATTTCAAACCCAAACTAGTGAAACGTGATGTTCTCAGGATTTGGGAACCATGGTGACTCTACCCTTGGATTTCCTAGGATCCTTTTTAAGATCAAAACAAAATTTCTTAAGATGAACTTTTCGACCACAATGTGATCAAGTAAAGACTCCGCGAAAGGTAGAACCTAAGGATTGATCTTTGAAAATGTTTTTAGGTGATTCTCTAAAAATAGTGTTTTTGGCTTTATTAGCGGGGAAGCATTATAAGAATCGAAGCCTATACTACAAGTGTTATTTTTTACTTGGACCGTGCCTAAGATTTTATATAGTTTTTCGGTCCTACACTCCAAATCAAATTTGACCTCACTAGAGTCTCTTAATTTTACTTCTAGTTATAAAATTTGAGACTCTAACAAAACTTTCCTCTCTTCAAACTTGAGAAGCTCCTTTTTCATTGGCTCCATGAAACCTATAAGTTTATCTATCTCTCCTTCTAAATATTCAATCTTCTCTCGAAGAGCTCTCTCACGTTTCCTAAGGTCTTACACTAAGCCACTCTTATTAATGACCTTGGCACACTCTCTCAAATGAGCTTCTAACTTCAAATTTGCCTTTTTTAATTTAATTAATTCAGCATACAATTTTTGAAAAGCAATTTGAAGTTCACTCTCATCAACCTCTTCTTCACTTTCACTCTCTATCTCTCTCATTTCCACTCTCTAAATCATAAAAAACATGGGAGTCATAAACTTTGACCTCAAAAGTGTCATGTATTTTAATGTCATCATTGCCCAGATCTCACTATCTCTCACATGACTTGCCACAAACGTGGGAAAATTGCGCTTAATGGGGGAATCAGGTCCCTTTTCCTTATCACTATCACTAAGGGTATCATTGTATGATATTGGTTGTTTGCCTTCCCTAATTAGTTTAGTGGGGAACTCTTTCGTCCTATGTTCATAACCCTCGCAACCATAACACTGATTTTACTTGTCCCTATTAAAATCTTCACTATGATTTTTAAGGATCCTATCAGGCTTGTTAAACTTGTATTTATCAAATTTCTTATATTCATTTTTCAGACTCTCTTTATTAGTGTTAAGAAATTTTCTAAATTTCCTAGCAAACATAGCCATATCTTCTGAGTCAAACTCACTCTCATCATTCGAAACTTGTTTTTCGTCCTTTTGGTCTTTCAAAGCGATGCCCTTGTCTATTTTCTTTTCATTTTGGAGGGAAACATATCAAGTTTATAGATTTGTAAATCACCTACTAACTCCTCAAGTTTGGTAGAGTGCAAGGTGGGTAAAGAATTTAAAACGGTCACTGTAGGGATAAATCTATGGAGTAAGGACCTTAAATTTTTCTTTACTACTCGATCGTCAGGTATTTTCTCTCCCAAATTAAATGATGAATTAACTATATCGGAACGTCTAGCATAAAATTCATCAAAGGTTTCATTTTCTAGCATTTTGATTGTTTCCAATTGAGTGGTGAGATTTTGGAGTTTCGAAGTCTTAAAGACACTAGTTCCCTCATGAGTAAGTTGTAATATATCCCATGCTTCCTTAGTGGTTTCACAAGTCATGATATGATGGTATTCATCCAGTGTAACCGCACTAAACAAGGCATTCAATCCTCGAGAATTAAAGTTAGCTAATTTTAGTTCATTCTCACTCCAACGCTCAATGGTTTTGGGGACACGCTCATTTTCTACCAAACATGTGGGTGGGGACCACCCGGTAACGACTAACTGCCAAACCCTCTCTTCTATGAATTTAAGTATAGATTTTATATGCGCTTTTCAATACGCGTAATTGGAACCATCAAAAATAGAAAATTTGAAAAATGAGGAAAAATTCCATTTTAACCAAAAAATCTAAAAACGACCTTAACACAATAAATTAGCGCTCCGGCTCCAATACCACTTGTTGCAACACGAGGACCCCAAATTTTAAAATTCTTTCAAATATTAATTTCCTTTAATGCGGAATAGGACGATTCAAATTCTAAACAACAAAAACTTCAAATTTTAATTTCTTTTAAATTAAAATTAAACAAAACTCAAAGTCAAATTAAACTATTTAACAAATAAATTTTCACTTAAACCAAATTTATTCAACCCAAGTCCTAAAAGTTTTCCTAACAACATTAATTCATTTTCATTTTTAGGCCAAACCAAATTTTATCAAATTAAATTATCTTGACTTGAATTAAATTAAGTTAAACTTCACCCAAACATATTTTGGAACCAAATAAAATGTAATTGTGATTTTTGAACTAATTTTTTTTTATCTTTTTAACCTAAGATGCGTTCTACGTGAAATGCAAGATAAAATAAAATCACAACCAATACAAGGCCATGTACGAGGAAAATCCAAATGGAAAAAATCATGGACGACCCCTAGCCTTAAGTTCACCAAGTATGGTTTTACAATTACAAGACAGATGAATTATTTTATCGACTCGACTCGACTCCGTCCAAGCCTTGACGCGTCTTTCTCTAAATACTTTCACCTAGTTGACAACCCCGGACTCCACCGGAATCATGGAATCCACCAATGGGGCTTTTGATCTCCATCAACCCGCACCCGAAGCCTTTCTTCAAGTGGGAACGCTGCAACAAAAAATTACTCTCCTTTTTGGGTAGGGAATAAAATCAAACTTCTCCTTATTGTGGTACAGTTGAACCAACGGTGCTAAACACAAACTTCAAATAAGATATATATATATATATATATATATATATATATATATATATATATATATGTGTGTGTGTGTGTGGTGTGTGTGTGTGTGTGTGTGTGTGGATAATGGGATTAAAACAAAACAATGGGTGTATACATTGTGTTTTTATGAGACTAAATCATTTTGGAATAAAACACAAAAAGGAACTTTTTCTCTCAAGTATATTTCTCTCTTTTTCTCTTGGAGGGAATGAAAGTTCTTATGAAGAATGAGTTTCCCGCACTTGCTTAAACATGAAAAAGTAGTGGTAAAGCAAGTCGACAATTGGGAAGTTTTATAAAAAATATATTAGAATCGATAAGTCTTGGATTAAAAAACAAAGTCGTTGGCAAAACTCATTCGAATTCTCATTCGAACGAAAATCTCATTCGAACGACACTTTAAAGGACACTTCGAATGAAAATTCAGAAAATGCCATTTTTCATTTTTAAGACCAAAAACTTTAATACAAAGTTCTAAAATATTTTATGAAAATAAAAAGTCTTTTTAGACTAAAATAACATCCATAAAAATATTCCAAGTCTCGTACATATATAAAAGTGCATTCATACATTTTGGAGACTTTGGAATCCAATTGTTGTTGACGTAGAAACATGGCACTAAACTCGACAATGATGAAGCTTTAAATTCTAGGCAACTACGTCTTTAACACAAAATCGTCATAGACTTTGTAAGGACATTTTTCACATGTCCGAAATGTTTCATTTATTTATGTCGTACGCCGCTACATTTGGCACGTCTCCTCACGATCTCACATGACGGACTCTATCCGAATTTCAGGAATCAAGCATGCATTATCTCCACTAATATGTCCCACATCTTCCTCAATGACTTCACGTTCCAAGATTTTAGGGACTTAATGCAAGTGGTACGCAAGGGAAGTCAAAATAGTGAAAAAAAAGCACAATAGGAGAGTTCAAGGGCATTTTCGTAATTTCACATCCATAGTTCGAAGGTCTGGTAAACTAGAAAGTTGAAGAGATCGCCGCAACGAAGATACTGGAAAAAACAACACCTCAATCCGAGCTACAGTGAAGGAGTTATGATCTTTTGAAGATAGAGAAAATTCCTTAAAGAATGCTGTTTTTTTTTGTACGCTGGATAGATTTTTAGAGTTTTAAGAACGTGGGACTCTTCATATTTTTTCCTATAAATACCAACTTCGGGAGAGTTGTTTTGCAAGACTTTAGGAGACGAATTTGAGAGTCCAAATACATCTAGTCTTCATATTTTTGAGTCCCAAGACTCATGTTTTGATTCACACATCATTGCCAAACCTTTGTGAATCCTTTTGCAACCCAAGAACACAGCTTTGGTTTGTTCAACCCTTATGGAGGAGACTGTTCTTCTTCTTCATTGCAGCCCTACTGGAAAGGGATAATTCCAGCCGCGACTACAGAATCCGATACCCGAGGGTAATTCTTAGTCAACTTGTATTTTCATTGTAATCCGATTGTAAGCCGTTTTCTTACAAATTATAGTGAAAATAAATGGTTTTGCCCCTGAGGGGGATTTTTCCTTAATTGCATGTGTTTGAATGTTCTTGCGTAGATTATCCATTTATTCAATCACATACTGCTGCATGTTTAGGGTTTGTTTGTGTTAAAAGGGTTTTATATATGGTTTGATCATTTGAACGCGAGCACACACGTTTCTCAAATTGGTATCAGAGCAGGTTACGCTAATCTATCGCGTATTCCTTTTTTTCCGCAAAATTTTTCTAAGATATCAATTTTCTGAAAAAAATTGATTTTTGAAAAAGTGCGTGTTCAAATGGAGAAGTCATATTATAAAATGCCTATTTTTGACGGGACAAATTATGCTTATTGGAAAGCCCGTATGAGGTCGGCTTTAAAAGCCATTGATGAACGTGTCTGGATTTTGGTTGAACGAGGGTGGACTCCTCCCACCGTGACTGTTGATAATGTGACCAACTTGAAACCTGACATTTCTTGGTCTGATGAAGAAATTAAATGGTCATCTTTTAATTCTAAGGGTCTAAGTGCTATTTATGGGTCTATCACACCTGATGAGTTCAAACGCATAATGACGTGTACCACCTCAAAAGAGGCATGGGATGTTTTACAACTCACCCATGAAGGAACTAATGCTGTGAAAGAGTCTAAGTTGCAAAACTTCACAACTCAATTTGAAACAATCACCATGCATGATTCTGAATGCTTTGATGAATTTTATGCTAGACTTTCTAACATTGTGAATACTAGTTTTAATCTTGGTGAACATATTCTGAATGCTTGAGTTGTTAAAAAGATTCTTCGTTCTTTGCCTAAGCGTTTTATCCCTAAAGTCACTGTGCTAAATTCTATGGGTAATTTAAATACGCTAAAATTGGAAGAACTTGTAGGAGATTTGCAAACTTATGAAATTGATATGTTCCCTAAAAATTCTAAATCTAAAGATAAGGGAATTGCTCTTAAAGCCCAAGAGAGAAGGAGTGAGGGGTCAGCTAGAAAGAGGGTAGAGTCATCTAGAAAGAGAGAGACTGACACGTCAGATTCTGAGTGCGATTTTGACTTAGATGATTTGGCTCTTTTCGCAAAAAATTTCAAGAGGATTCTCAAATTTAAGAAAAATGGCAATTTTAAAGATAAAAAGAAATTTGAGAAAAATAAGTTTGAAAAGAAAAATGAAAAAGTTTCCAAAAATCCTTCTCTGAAAGAAAGTGAGAGATGTTTTGAGTGTGATGGTAGGGGTCATAGATCTTTTGAGTGTGCCAATCGTCTGAATAGAGAGAAAGGGAAAGCTGTCCTTAATGCTACCCTTAGTGACGACAGTGAGGTCGAGACGGTGGATTCTGGAGATAAGTCACCGCATGAGTGTAACTTCACCGCATTCATGGCCAGCCAAGTGAGCACTCCTAGTTCTCCTCACGATGATGAGGATGATGCTTCACAGGGACACCTCGACAGTGAGATCGATGTGAGTGAGGGGGAGGATGACACAAGTGAGAGCGAGAGTGATATACAACGCACCTACGCTGAGTTATATTCTGAGTCTTTTAAAACTAAAAAGCGTAACAAAGTGTTAGTTCTTAAGATCACTTTCCTAGAGGAAGATTTAAGGAAAGCGAGAGAAAGAGAGTTCTCCACCTGCACCGCCCTGAGAGAGAGAGAATCTACCTGTGTCGAGAATGAGAATTTGTTTAGAGAGAGAGTACTCTAGAGAAAGAGAGATGGGACTTGATCAAGCAAGTGGCTAGTTTTACGAGTCAACTTCATTCCTCCGTGGAGACTCGGAAGAAACTTGAAGCCCTTGTTTCCCAGCTAACTCATGATCTTGAGAAAGCACGGGAAGTCAAGGTACAAATCGAGGACAGATCTGGGAAGATGGTAAAGATGCTCCTCGTCCCCGCTTTAGGTTTTGGTGATCGTCAAGGAATTGGATATGATGGTGCCTCCACGTCCCAAATTGCACCTGGACCAGTTCCTGAGTTTACTACAACTCCTTATGGTCACCGTAAAAAACCTCGAAGGAGAGTTCGACCAAGAAAAGCAAACCAAGGTCCGCCTTTGACTGAGCTCTTTTGTACTTATTGCAAAAGAAAAGGCCACCTTAGGGAAACTTGCTATAGCATGGGTTGGACACGACGTACTACTGCTCCACCACGACATACTGATGAGTTTTCTAGTCTGAGAGAGCGAGTTGAGTCCTTTGCTGCCACGACTCAGAGTTTGATGAAAGAATTCCGACGGATGTCTTCGCCGTTAGTGAATGCTTCTTACATTCCAGCTAAAACCAACAAAGGCAAATAAAAGTTCATCTCTACTTGGGTGCCTAAGAAAGATAAAAAGGCCTTTGTTGTTCATGTTGCTCTCAAAGCACATAATACCTCACAGTGGTATTTTGATAGTGGGTGCTCCAGACACATGACAGGTGATGCCTCATTTTTTACTACTCTTGAGGATTATCAAGATGGCAGAGTAACCTTTGGAGATGGGAGTAAGTCTAGCATTATAAGACGAGGTACAATCGAGTTACCTGGTTTTCCTAAGCTAGAAAATGTTTTGTACGTCAAAGGTTTGAAAGAAAACCTTCTCAGTATTAGCCAGCTGTGCGACACTAACTTTGCAGTAAAGTTTGACCCAGACGCGTGTAAAGTCTACAATCAAGCCGGTAAACTTTTGATGCAAGGGGTGAGGATCAAGGATAATTGCTATGGGACTGAGCCCACATCCTCACTTGTCTGCAACAGCGCCACGATCACTCCTATGGATCTGTGGCACCAACGTCTAGGTCACGTGAACGTTAGAGATCTCAATCGTTTATCTAAAAAGGACCTAGTACGTGGCTTACCATCTCTTGGAAAGTCAACTTCGACCGTTTGTGGACCCTGTCAGTTGGGAAAACAAATTCGTAGTCCTCATAGGAAGTTACATTCCATTACCACCTCTCGTGTTCTGGAGTTGATTCACATGGATCTTATGGGTCCCACTCGTACTGAGAGTCTAGGTTGTAAGAGGTACATCCTCGTGATGGTAGATGATTTCTCTAGATACTCCATTGTAGGTTTTCTGAGAGAGAAATCCGATGCTGTAGATTTCTTAACGACCAAGTGCCGTGTCCTGCAAAATCAATACGATGTCACTATTAACAGAATACGTAGTGACAACGGCACTGAATTCAAGGAAGCAAAGGTGGATTTGTACTGTGATAGCCTTGGGATCAAACATGAGTTTTCTGCTGTGAGAACTCCTCAGCAAAATGGGATTGTTGAGAGAAAGAATAGAACGATCCAAGAGATGTCTAGATCTATGCTTCTAGGTCGTAAAGTTTCTAGGAGATTTTGGGCAGAGGCAGTGTCTACTTCATGCCACACGGTGAATAGGGTGTATATGCGTCCACACACACTTCACACTCCTTATGAGTTGTGGACTGGCAAGAAGCCCAACCTGGCATATTTCCGTGTCTTTGGGAGTAAATGCTACATCCTACGGGATAGAGAGAAATTAGGAAAGTTCGACTCCCGAAGCGACGAGGGAATATTTCTAGGATATTCATCGAATAGCAGAGCGTACCGGGTTTTTAACCTGAAGAGCTCTAAGATTATGGAATCAATAAACGTCACCGTGCAAGATGACGAACCTCCGACGGTTATTGATCCTAACCTTCAGTGTGAGGATGAGGATTGTTCTGACAATGATTTACCTGTTCCTCTCTCACACTCTGTGGACCCTACTCCTGTGTTAGGGGACACACCTGCCAGGGTTCGCAAGAGTGATGACCCTTCTGCCATTGTTGGTGATCCCACTCTAGGGGTCAAGACTCGTGCTCAGCTAGAGAACGTTGTTAGCCATCTTTGCTACACGTCCAAAGTCGAGCCCAAGAACTATAAAGAAGCACTCAAGGATGAACACTAGATATCTGCTATGCAGGATGAGTTGCTTCAGTTTAAAAAGAATGATGTCTGAGAACTTGTCCCCCGACCTAGTGAGATTAATGTGATAGGTACCCGGTGGATTTTTAAGAACAAAATGGATGAAAATGGTACCATAATCCGAAATAAGGCTAGGTTGGTCGCTCAAGGCTACACACAGATAGAGGGTGTAGACTTTGGGGAGACATTTTCTCCTATTGTGAGGCTTGAGTCCGTCCGTCTTCTGCTCGCCATCGCATGTCATCTGCGCTTCAAGGTGTATCAGATGGATGTCAAGAGTGCCTTTCTGAATGGCATTCTACAGGAGGAGGTTTATGTGGAACAACCAAAGTGGTTTGAAGACCCTCAGCACCCTGAGCACGTCTACTATCTAAGGAAAGCCTTGTATGGTTTGAAGCAAGCACCCCGTGCTTGGTACGAGAGGTTTACTTCCTATCTCTTAGCTCGTGGCTTCAAGAGAGGGGGAGTAGATATGACATTGTTTGTCAGGAGAGATGACGGTGCTATTTTTGTTGCCCAGGTCTATGTGGACGACATAGTCTTTGGATCCACATGCTCCCAGCATGCTCACCACTTTGAGGAGGAGATGAAAAGTGAGTTTGAGATGAGCATGGTTGGTGAGCTTACATTCTTCCTTGGTCTCCAGGTTCGTCAGCTAGAGGATGGGATGTTCATCTCCCAATCGAAGTATGTTAGAGACCTAGTGAAGAAATTTGGTTTAGACTCCGCTAAGCATGCACGTACACCTATGAGTACCACTACCAAGCTTAGTAAGGACACTTCAGGCAAGGACATAGAGCAAACCTTATATCGGAGTATGATAGGTAGTCTCCTCTACTTGACTGCCAGTCATCCCGACATCGCCTTTAGTGTTGGAGTCTGTGCGCGTTATCAGGCATCCCCAAAAGAGTCACATTTACTTGCTCTAAAACGTATTATTAAATACGTAAATGGGACTCTCTCATACGGGATTTGGTATTCCTTTGATACCGATGACCGTCTGTCCGCCTACTCGGATGCCGATTGGGCTGGGGATGTAGATGGATGTAGGAGCACTTCTGGTGGGTGTTTCTATTTTGGTTCTGCTCTTGTCTCCTGGCTGAGCAAGAAGAAAAATTCCACCTCTTTGTCCACTGCGGAGGCTGAGTACATAGCCGCCGGGAGTTGTTGCACACAACTCTTGTGGATGAAGCAAATGCTGGAGGATTATGGGATATCACAGGACACCATGACCATTTCCTGTGATAACACGAGTGCGATACACATATCTCGCAATCCAGTTCAGCATTCGCGCACAAAACACATCAGGATACGTGAGCACTTTATTCGTTAGTTAGTTGAAGAGAAAGTCGTATCCCTGAGTTTTGTTCCTACCGACCGTCAGTTAGCCGATATTTTGATGAAACCTTTAGATGCCCTTAGATTTGAGAGTCTTAGGAAATCTTTAGGGATTTGCACAGTTGACTGAGGGGTTGGTCTATGTCTAGAATAGGATGCTTCTTCATGTTCATATCATATGCTTCCTATTGCTAGTCTGTTTTATATGTACCATTACTTTGTTGTACAGCTTTGTTTTATTCCTTTTGCTTTTTATATTTTTTTTGAAAAAAAATACAAAAATATTTTCCTTTAAGAAAATTTTTGAGAAAAGCACAAAAAGATTTTTTTTTTTTTCCAAATTTTTGAAAAAATCCAAAAAGATTTTTGTATTTTGCTTCTTTTATGGATGAGCATGTAAGATAGCCAAGTCACAACTTCATTCCATTTATCCATGTGACTGTTTGATAGAGATTTGAGAGGCTACATCATTTCATCCATGTGCTTTACATTGATTGGAGTCTTTGAGATGTAATTAGTGATATCTTCCTACATGTTTGACTCCTATATCCTTTATTGCACACATGCACGGCTATATTTGATTATTGCACTTGTCTATCTCATGTTGGCTTGCGTGTTTTCATCTCAATCATGTTTATACAGTGTACAATATGCGATAAAACTTGACAAGATTGGAATGCATGTAAAAATCGTTTTGGTGAGACTGTGTGTTTTTGTATAACGGGGAGGGGCTGCGAAAGGTAATCATCTATCCTTTGCGCAAAAGCCACCGTTAAAAAGGACCTAAAAAATGGGGGAATTTTAATATTCGAGGTCCAAAGAGGTTAAAAGAGCCCGAAAAAATTTAAAGGCAATAAAAAGCAATTCATGCCAAATATGGGCCACTTAGGTTTCACCATCAATTCTCCAAAGTTTGAGAATTTAGAATGCCTCTATTCAACACAATATCTGAGGGAGTTTGGTTGGAGAATCTAAACGGGTTTGCACTTCCTTGAAAGTCCTGAAAAAGCATAAAATCATTTTGGACGTTATTGGTGTGAAAATCATTTTGAGCTTTGATTTGTTGATTTGATTGAGTCAATATCTTATACTGTCACTCTTTTACACCAAAGGAAGCATTTGAGTTCATTCGCTAGGAATATCCAATATTCATCGTGCACATATGTCATGTTTGTATGCATTGATTTTCCTATCGAATTTGATCACACCACTTCATTTACGCTATCATTGACTTGGTTGCTTTCTGTTTATTCATGGTGTGTTTTTATCCTAGTGACACCCCGCACTTGCTTATTTGATTTATTTCTCTAATTTGTCCATTTGGGGACATCATAAAAAGGGGGAGAAAGAATTATCATATTATGGGGGAGTTTGAATTCTGGGGGAGTTTTTGAGATGTTGCTTATATTTTTATCATATATTGATATCCATGTTATCTTATTTCAAACTCGATATGTCACGTGGTATTTGCTTTGTCTCATGTGTGTAGGTATGAAGATTGCAGATCTATATGTTGCACACCCTGATGAGAAAAGTTTTGAGATTCCTGAAGAATTAAAGAACAAACGATGAAGACTATTCATTTGTACCTTTTCCAGTTTTGGGTTCATGGGAGGGTAGATTTGTATAGGCAATTTCATATTTGATAATTCGGAATTTTTATGTATGTACCGTCATAGACATAGGGGGAGATTTGTAAGGACATTTTTCACATGTCCGAAATGTTTCATTTATTTATGTCGTACGCCGCTACATTTGGCACGTCTCCTCACGATCTCACATGACGGCCTCTATCCGAATTCCGGGAATTAAGCATGCATTATCTCCACTAATATGTCCCACATCTGCCTCAATGACTCCACGTTCCAATATTTTAGGGACTTAATGCAAGTGGTACGCAAGGGAAGTCAAAACAGTGAAAAAAAATGCACAATAGGAGAGTTCAAGGGCATTTTCGTAATTTCACATCCATAGTTCGGAGGTCTGGTCAACTAGAAAGTTGAAGATCTCGCCGTAACGAAGATACTGGAAAAAACAGCACCTCAATCCGAGCTACAGTGAAGGAGTTATGATCTTTTGAAGATAGAGAAAATTCCTTAAAGAATGCTGTTTTTTTTTTGTACGCTGGATAGATTTTTAGAGTTTTAAGAACGTGGGACTCTTCATATTTTTTCCTATAAATACCAACTTCGGGGGAGTTGTTTTTCAAGACTTTAGGAGACCAATTTGAGAGTCCAAATACATCTAGTCTTCATATTTTTGAGTCCCAAGACTCATGTTTTGATTCACACATCATTGCCAAACCTTTGTGAATCCTTTTGCAACCCAAGAACACAACTTTGGTTTGTTCAACCCTTGTGGAGGAGACTGTTCTTCTTCTTCATTGCAGCCCTACTGGAAAGGGATAATTCCAGCCGTGACTACAGAATCCGATACCCGAGGGTAATTCTTAGTCAACTTGTATTTTCATTGTAATCCGATTGTAAGCCGTTTTCTTACAAATTATAGTGAAAATAAATGGTTTTGCCCCTGAGGGGGATTTTTCCTTAATTGCATGTGTTTGAATGTTCTTGCGTAGATTATCTATTTATTCAATCACATACTGCTGCATGTTTAGGGTTTGTTTGTGTTAAAAGGGTTTTATATATGGTTTGATCATTTGAACGCGAGCACACACGTTTCTCAGACTTGGATGGATACAACTTGACACTCTATCCTATGACTTAATACATTTTGCCTAAAATTAATCCAATACTACAAATTGATTATAATAGCATCAAATGGGTGTATTCTTCCCTTCGTCGGAAATTGAAGTTCTTCGCTAACGGACAAGTTATCACCATCTTGGGCGACGATGACAACATTGAGAATGCAAGACCAGTAATACAGTACTTGATATACAACACAGAAAAAATGATGTGCTACCATCAGGTTTTCGGGTCGAACCACTCTTAATACCAGTAGGGGATGATTTCAAAGATAGGGTTTGTCTGGAATATAACCCCCATGGAAGCATGACCGAACTAGGGCTAGGACGAACACATCAAGGTATAATTGAACCCATTATGTTGAAGGATGCCTTTCATCCCTATGGCTTGGGCTATCAACCATCGAAGGAAGAACTCAAAATGATTCGTCAACCTCGACCAAAGAGGAGGTTAGAATGAGCCAGAACTGTCTCGAGAGATTCCTTAAATGGAATATTCATCAGAGAGGGTGAAGATTTTCCCTTCTGCGGCTTCCCTTAACCTTGGTATGATAATGTAGAAAAGAAGATAAAACTAGGAATGGAGATATTCTTTCAAGACAGCTATCTATGGGTCGAGAGTTCTCAGCACTGTGTTCAACCACTCTCACTGAAGAGGCCATAGTTGATACCGGGGATTCTAATGGCAGTAACTCTGAGTATTACTTCAATTTACAGACACTGGGGCTCACACTCTGCATGATCCACTCAGGGTCTACATCAAAGATGCTGATACACCTCTTCTCAACTGGCATGCTGCACCTGTACAACTTGTTAATGCTCAACCTAACCCCGATGTTTACCCTCTTTCCCCTTTCATTGTTTCCCCTAATTCTGATGTAATCGAGACCTCCTTTGATGAGGTTCTCAATGCTATTTTTCCTATTAATGAAATAAACAAAGATTTTGAGTATCTTGCTAGGCCTTACATTAATTGTCTTGATTCTAATCCAACTCTTAATGATGATGATTTTTCAAATGAATAATTCTTAACTCATTTAAATAAGGTTAATAACAAAAAGCATAATCGTATTCAAGTTAATGAAGATGAAACTGTTGTTATTAATCTCGATTATAGTAGCCAAATGTGCGAGATTATGATAGGGTCCACCCTTAACGAGAATGAGCGCATACAACTCGAAGAACTACTAAATGAATTTGTGGATGTCTTCGCATGGTACTACGATGATATGCCCGACATTGACCCTAGAATTCCAACTATCCTGGACTGTAAACCAGTCAAACAGAAACTACAAAAGCTCTGCACCAAATGGTCACTCAAAGTTAAAGAAGAAGTAATCAAGCAACTGAATGTGGGATTCATTTGTGTGATCGAATATCCCACGTAGCTAAATGATATCTTACCCGTGTCGAAATCATGAGGGAAGGTTCGCATGTTTGTCGACTACCAAGAATTGAACAAGGACACTCCGAATGATGATTACTCACTACCCAACATCAACATGATTATGGAAAATATGACCAATCATGCTCTCAAGTCATTCGTTGATGGGTTTTTCAGAGATAATCAGATCAAGATGAACCAAGATCACCAAGAGAAAATCGCATTCATCACCCCTTGGGGAACCTTTTGTTA
This sequence comes from Sambucus nigra, assembly GCA_949130495.1. Classification (NCBI taxonomy): domain Eukaryota; kingdom Viridiplantae; phylum Streptophyta; class Magnoliopsida; order Dipsacales; family Adoxaceae; genus Sambucus; species Sambucus nigra. The sequence goes on along the minus strand of OX422215.1, from coordinate 312,506,145 downwards.
CATTGTCATGCCATTTGGTCTAAAAAAATGGAGGGATTACCTACCAGAGGGCTACCATAACCATTCGGGATGATCTGGTGCATAAGGAAATCGAGGTATATGTAAATGACATGATTGTTAAGTCCAAGACTAAGGAGGGCCATGTACCCACTCTCCAAAAGTTCCTTCAATGACTACAAAAATACTAGATACAGCTCAACACATAAAAATGTGTCTTCGACATTACTAAAGGAAATCTCTTAGGATTCATGCAAAGCTAAAAGCTATACGTGAGATGCCCCCACCTCAAACGGAGAAGGAATTTGAAGGGTTCCTTGGGAAATTACAGTACATCAATCGGTTCATCAGCCAATTGACTTCCATTTGTGAGCCCATATTCAAATTCCTCCGAAAATATTCAACCAAAATCTAGAAAGAAGTTTTCCAAAAAGCCTTTGGTCGAATCAAGTAATACCTAACCCAACCTCCGGTACTCATGCCACCGTAACCTAGTCTTCCCTTACTCCTATACCTAACCGTAAGTGATACTACAACTGGGGCTTTTCTAGGCCAATACCTCAAAGAAACCCCCAAAGAGAGAGTTATCTACTATGCTAGTCAAAAGCTGGTCAGTTACGAAGTTAACTACACTGCCTTGTAAAAAGCATGTGTAACTCTTGTCTAGGTTACCCAAAAGTTATGACACAACATGCTAGCCCTCCCCATGAATCTTGTATACCGAATGGATCCCATCAAGTACCTACTCAAGAAGCCTGCTTTATCCAGCTGAATGGCCTGCTGGTTGATGCTCCTAGTCGAATTCAATATTACGTAAGTCACAAAGAAAGTCATGAAAGGAGGATCCATATCTGACTACCTTATTGACTACCCTATAGAAGAGGTCGATGTCTGGATTTTCGAGTTCCCTTATGAGAATATCCTTTGTTCCTCCCAGGAAGACCTTCGATGAAAAATGTTCTTTGACGGCACTGCCAATAAAAAAGGGTATGGCATTGGGAAAATCTTAATTGCCCTTGATGACTCTCACACTCCCATTGCCATCAAGTTGGATTTTCCTTGCACTAACAACATGACTGAATATGAGGCATGCACGGTAGGCCTAAAAGTTTCCCTCAAGAAAGGAATTGGATACCTCGATGTATATGGGGATCCAGTCCTTATCATCGATCAAGTACTTAGAAAATGTAAAGTCAAGGATGAGAAACTCTTACCCTTCCACGCCGACATAGAAGAGATATCTTCCCAATTCTAAGAAATCACCTTCCACTACCTACCCCGATTGAAGAATAACTTAGCCTATGCCCTTGCTACCTTAACCTCTATAGTTGACATGCCCGAAGGAATAACCATAGCCCTTTTTCTTATCCAAAAATAAAACAAACCAATCCATTGCTACCACATTGAGCTTGGCAAGGAGGAAGATCCTGAGATAGCTAACCGTTGGTACTATGATATTTGGCGCCTCCTCAAACATGGAAGGTATCCCCAAGGATCTGACAAGAAAGATCGAGCAACCCTCCACAGAATGATTGCCTAGTACATTATCTATGATAAAGCACTATTTAAGATAAACTTCGATGGAACCCATTTGCATTGCATCGAGGGGATGACATTGAAGAAATGATGCAGAAAATTCATAGAGGGGAATACGAACCCCACATGAATGTCCATATGCTCGCAAAGAAGATCATCCGATAAATATACTACTGGAATACCATGGTTCAGGATTGCACTGCCTATATTCGAAGATGCCTAAAATGCCAATAGTTTTCCAACCTACAACACTTGCCTCCATGGGAATTTATAATATGACTTCTCACTAGCCGTTCTCCACAGGGGGCATTGACATCATAGGAAAATTTACATCGAAGTCATCCAACATGCTTGAGTTCATCCTAGTCGCCATTGACTACTTCACCAAATGGGTCAAAGATGAGTCATACGCAGTTTGGAACACCAAGAAAATGGCCAAGTTCATCAATAAAAACATCATTTGCCAATATAGGGTGCCGCATAAGCTGGTATCAGACAATGGGTTACACTTCGAGGCAGAAGTTAAAGAGGTGGTTGATGAGTATAGGATTCAAAGAAACAAATCTTCTCCATACTGACCTTAGACCAATGGAGAAGTCTAAGTAGACAATAAAAACCTTAAATCCATTATCAGTAAGATGATCAAAAAGTTGTCCATATTGGTCCGACAGGATCCCTCATGCCCTCTAGGGCTACCTCACTTTGGTTCGAACCTCTGCTGGAGTTACCCCTTACTCTTTAGTCTATGGAAAGGAAGTAGTCCAAGCTGTAGAGTTATAAATCCCTTCGATACGCGTAATGATAAAAATCAAGGTTAGCGAGGAAGACTAGAACCAAAGTCATCTTGACGAGTTTTCCCTCTCGGATGAACGAAGGTTGAGAGCTCTATATCACATACAAGGGTAAAATCGTCATATAGCTCGATCATTCAACAAGAGAATCAAGGATCGGGGTGTCCGAGAAGGGGACTTATTACTAAAACAAATAGTAGATCCCATCTGGGATCCCAGAGGGAAATTCAAACCTAATTGGAGTGGCCCCTACATTGTGAAGAAGATCCTATTTAGTTGTGCCGCTAAGCTCACCGACCTTAATGGAGAAGAAATGGTACGTCCAGTAAACTTGGACCATCTTAAGAAATTATATCCTTAGTCTGAAATCTCAACATGCTATGACTCTTCTCATCTCCCTTCTATTCTTAAAAAAAAATCAATCAATCTTCAATTCCCCCTAATGAGAACTACGTGGGGCCTGATCCTCTAAAAGTATTTTTTTAATTTTTTTTCTAAACCCTCAGATATACGTAGGCAGCTCATCCATTTACATGAGCCCGGTCCCCTTCTTTTTCATAAAACGATATTCTTATCTTATCCTCTAGAATAAAAGTTCATTTTAACATATACATGAACAAAATGATTATGTATGCCTTAGCGATCGGTATAGATAATTTAAAATGCAAAAGTCATCAAGAGGCACAACTAAATGATAAAAAAACTCCTTTATTTGATTATTCAATGTTTTGGTATGATTACATCGACATAGGGAGTCAAACGACTTCCCTTGCCAGCCTACACCTACGTTCCTAAAAAATCAACATAAAACAAAGCCCCACTCTCCGAAAATTCTCACACATTTCAACCAAAATACAAACAAAACTAAACACCATAAAAAAGATTCATAAATTTTACCCACAGCTGCGAGAGGAACCATCCCCATCATCACCCATATCCTAGGATCCCCAAACTTCCCCAACATGAATTGAGTGAGGCAGATGCTCCATAAAGAGATAATCCCAAACAAGCTTAGGGAAAACTGTAACGCCCCCTCCATGGTGTCAGATATAGAGAACCACCTTTTGCCCAGTATCTATAGCTAACATCTTGGCCACTACCTTCTTTCACAACCACTTCATGTAATCCCCAGAGACATGCCAAACTCTACCCATAGATTGGGAAGGACATGTCGATGGATGATGATTCTCCCACAGAGAACCAAGTCGCATGTGCATACACTTTGGCAGGTCCTCCACTGGAAAGAAGTTCATTGTCCGCGGTGGCATAATTTTCTACTATCTAAATTGGCACAGCAGTTGCTAGGGAAAGTAGAATGAAGTCTTCCTAAGGCCTACTAACCAGACATATTGGTACTCCCTGAGTTCCATAATGGGCAGCAGCTCCCCCAACTAAGGCACTAACCAGAACAAATCGCGACCCCCATTATATACGAACCAGTTCTCCCAACAATCAATGTTCAGGACTATGCTAATAAAATAGTGTGAGAAGAAGTTTGGCACCACCGACAAAAGATACTCAGGTGGGACCACCATGCAGAGCCTCTATGATAGCCACATGAACAACATTATAGGGATACCCCTCAAAAATTCTAAACGAACTTCCCGCGAGGCATCCAAACCATTCAAAATCTCTGCCAGCATCATCGTTGTAGGAATGCAGTGGTAAGAAATCTAAGAAGCAATAGATACAAATTGGGGAACCACCAGGACTTTCCCAGTTTCCAAAAGTGGTTTTGAAACTAGGCCCAGGATGACGTCCCCAGCATACCCGGCATCGTCCACATCCTGTAAATGCATGAACCGTAGCACAATCGAAAGGGAAATCATTCTTCCTGTAACCAACAAACTGGCTGCCAAAGGCGAGATATGGAGAAGTTCTGCCAATAATTCCTTATGAGAACGGGAAAAGTCAGGAAAAGCTGCAGCAACACTGGGATTTATCCTCATCATGGCAGATGACTCCTCGTAAGCAGGACAAATTTCATCCAACCCAAAGCGTAAGATGTGATCTTCGGGGTACTAGAAATTCATAGCTGTCATCAGCATATTTTAATATATGGGCCGACTAAGCCACAAAGAGACTCTTCGCATGTTGAAAGCATCATCGTCAACGTTGTAGGAGCACATTTCTTCCAAGGTTTCCAGGTAGTTTATAAACTTAACACCACTAGGGAGAGCCATATCACAAGAGAATAATAAAGTGAGCAAAGTAGGATGTAAAGGAAAAAGAACGTGGAAGTGTGAAGAAAAGTTCCATCCATACCCCTATTTATACTTGAAAAATCTCAAGCAAAGATAAGAAACCCTACAGAAATCGGAGGAAAACTTGCCCCACTAAGTACCAAGCAATTGGAGAAAGTGAAATTAAAGCCTTGGGTTGATTGGACTGGACTGATATGCTGATAGGTGGGATAGGGGTCATGCCAATCGGTAACTCCCTATTTTGGGAAAATTCTATTTTTCCTTTTTTGTCAAAATAAAAAAACCCAATAAAAATAATTTTTATCTCAAGGGAATTCCGAATTTCATTATTGTTTTTCTTATACCATTTTGAAATAAAATCCTTCTCAAAATCAATTTTCAAATTCTTTTTTTATGGTCTCAGTAGTAAAGTAACAAGAGCATGCACATTAATCACAAAAAAGGAAATTAACAAAAAAAGAAAAAAAAGTTCACTTCATTTGCATATATTTTTGCTGTATTACATTGATATGTTGCAGGAAAATAGAAAAACAACGGGACGCAGCCCAAACCCAATTTTCCTTCTCTCTCTCTCTCACCCATGTTTTCTCTCTATCTCCTCGCCTACAAAATCTCTGCCTTATCCTCCTACTCTCTCTTCTCTCTCTCTAAAAGCCTTCATCCCTACGGCACTCCCTCTTCCCCCTGCGACGAGATGATGTGCCACCACTCCCAGAGCTCGGCCCTTCCTCGAATGTGGAAGACGACACCAAATAAGAAGGAAACAGGATCGCATCCTTAATGTGGGCAGTCTCCGAAGATATTCAATCCCTAATATCCCTCAGCCAAGTGGTGGAGACCCGGATATGATCCAATAGAAAACAAAAAGAGAAAATCAGTCAGTCTGAGGCAAAGGAAGAAATCAGGAAATCAAAAGACAAAGAGGCAAAAAAGTATACCTTAGGTCTAAGGACCTCCTCTGTCAAGCCCAACTTCTCTGGGTCCATCACATTAGGACGATACAGCATATGCATCGATCCTCCATCAGCTCGCCAGATATTGTAATCGGGCGAGTACAGCCTCATAAAGGGAGGCTCCTAGGTCATCGTCATCGATGATGTTGTCACACCACCTGCACTGTGAGAGGACCCCACCTGCCGGCTCGAGACCAATCGAGGAAGAGGCATTATATCATATATGTTGGGTGTCATCAACCAACTCGACACAAAATCCATGTAGTCGTATATCATCATTTTATCGATATATAATGAATACGGATCTCCCATAATCGCCGCCACTGAGGCATCCTCGGACATCTCCCACACTCGCTTCATGAACATAGGGGGCTACGTTGGTAGCACCAAAACCTCATCCTCAAAGATCTGTTGGACTACCCTTTCCTTGAGGTACCAAGAGCAGCCAAACTCATGCATAAGCAGATGCCGCATTTACCCATTTATCCCAGTCGACCCAGGTTACTGAATGCTCATCCCTCAAGGATAAAAGGTCACCTGCAAATCCCTAGCGAGAGAAAAATATCAATATCAATAAAATACCATCAAAGGAAAGGATAGTCTCAAGATAAAAGAAGGCTTACCCACTCGCTCGTTAGTCCATTCAAGACCTGACGCACCGTCTTCATAGACAGAGATTTCTTCAACAGTCGGTTGGACTTCCTCCACTGGTACATCCAACAAAAGTCCCTAACAGAGTCATCCTTCAAAGATATTAACTAGGTATTTAACCCATTCACCTCATAAAACCACGCCTGTAAAGGACAACATTTAAGAAATCAAAGCACATGAAGGAAAATGTGAATGCATAATGGAAAAATGCAAAAAAAAAAAAGAATACCTCCAGAAGATACGTGGCTCCAGTAAAAGACTATCGGCAGCACCGGCAGAATGCATTAAGAGAATAACAAAGGGTCACAAAAGTTAGGTTCCGCTAATCATAAAGATGGATGTTCAAAAATACCCCCAAAAATGGAAAAAACCACAAGTGGACGACATCGCCACTCTTCGCCATCATAAAACCTCCTAACACCAAAAGAATAAACAAGCGGGACATATAATGCACCTACTTCCCGTCGCTCTCACCGATCCTCCTCCTGAGCAACAACTCCCTCTACAAAGACAAACAGAGAGAGTCCCTAGAAATCACCCTCTCCACATCACCTAATGTCATTGTCACCACCTCCGGTGTAACACTCATTGTCCTATACACCTCAATCTATATACCATCGCAATACAACCCCAGTAGCTTCTGCACATCAATGGGAGTCACCATCATCTTCCCGAAGACAGGATGGAAGATGTGGGTAGTGTCCCACCACCTCTCCCCCATAGCACACAGAACAACTGTGGAATGGGGTGTATCATCCAGAACAGATGCCAGCCTCCCAAAGTTGGTTGATGACACCATCCAATGTACCATAGGTGGAAGGTGCTCCCAAACATCCCTAAGCCCCATCGTCCCTCGGGCACGTATAGTGGACATGCAGACGTCAGACTGTCGAAGAAACAAAGAAAATCATTATCAAATTCAAGAAGTAAAGCAATATCATAAAAAAAGGGAAAATAATACCAAAAGTCATCAATACTTACATAGCCGCCAAGGGAAGTCAGAACGTTATGAAAAATGAGAAGAACCCACCCCTTTTTTTATAGGAGGCTAAAGGGCATGCCGATTGGCATCTCCCTGCCACCCACCGATTGGCCCTGACCCTCCACCTACTCGAGGTACCCCAAAATATCATGTCACTACCATTTGTCACCCCTTCATCTATGCTAATCGGTACCCCCTTAGCCTCCTATAAAAAAAATGCCAAAAAATTACTAAAATTACCAAAAAAATCCCAAAAAAGTACTAATATTACCAGATTAATTTTAAAATCTTTTTCACCAAGAAAAACATTTTTTCCATCCCCAACGTAATTCCGTAAAACAATTCATCCCAATAATGTCTCCAAAGGACACTCCAAAATTAAAAAAAAAATCCCCATCTAAAAACCCTCGGATCATTCCCTCTTCCCCAGTGGGACCTAAAATCAAATGCTTCCATAAATCCCCAGAGAAGGATTACACATCCCCAGTAGAGTCCCCAAACTTCCCAAAGGAAAAATAATCCCTTAGAAATGTCTTCGACCCTCAAAATTAGTCACTCCTATCTTAAGCCCCCAGAATTGGCTTCGACCCGCAAAATTGGTCATGCCAAATAAGCCCTCGGAATTGGCTTTGACCATTAGAATTGGTCAGCCCTATCTTAAGGCCTCAGAATTGGCTTCGACCCTCAGAATTGGTCTCTTCTGTCCTAAGCCCGTAGAATTTTTCACCCCAAATAAATCCTCAAAATTTACTTTAACCCTCAGAATTGGTCATTTCTACATAAGCCCTCAGAATTGATCGCTTCTACCCTCAGAATTTTCTCACCCCTATCTTAAGACATTGGAATTGGATTTGACCTATAGAATTGGTCACCCCAAATAAGCCCTCAAAATTGGCTTCGACCCTCAGAATTGGTCGCTTCTACACAAGACCTCAGAATTGGATTTTACCTGTTGAATTGGTCACTAATATCTTAAGCCCACATAATTGGCTTCGACCCTCAGAATTGGCTGCTCCTATTTTATGACCGCAGAATTGGTCACACCAAATAAGCCCTCATAATTGGCTTTGACCCTCATAATTGGTCACCCCTATTTTCATCCCTCAAAATTAGCTTCCACCCGCAGAATTGGTCACCCATAATAAGCCCTTAGAATTGGCTTTGACCCTCAGAATTGGTCACCCCTATCTTAAGCCTGCAAAAATTGGTCACCCAAAATAAGCCCTCATAATTGGTTTTGACCCATAGAATTAGTTACCCCTAACTTAAACCCTCAGAATTTTTTTCGACCCTCAGAATTGGTCTCTTATATCTTAAGCCCTCAGGATTGGCTTCGACATGCAGAATTGGTCGCTTCTACCTAAGCTCACATAATTGGCTTTGACATGCATAATCGGTCACTTCTACTTAAGCTCGCAAAATTGTTCACCTCCGTACTCACCACCTCCTTTATTTCCTCATAATCGATCATTCCCAACATCACCTTAGGTCCTCAACATCAACCTCGACCCTCTGAATTCGTCACCCTCATCCCTTAGGTGCACAGAATCGACCTTTATGATATGGTGTCTATTCGATGGATATCACTTGTTCCGAAATCACCTATCGAGGGGATTTATAGAAACCACATTCTAGGACCCCCTAACTCTCCCCTTAGGTCCTTAGCACCTCCCCATATCACTACAAACCCTAGGTCTCACTCTGAGTACTGATCTAGAGACCATCGGGCACCCTCGGGCCTCGTTTGACTCTGGTAAACTCTATCGTCAGAGAAAAAGATTTTTGAATCATTAAAGGTGTCTGAATACCCTTTCCAATGGTCTCCCCTGTGCATCAATCATCATAACGGTTTGGACGAAAGGACCATTTTACTACATAAAATAGATTAGGAGTCCACTGGCATTCCCAGGCCCCGAATTGACCCCAATCAACTTCACCATCAGAGCAAAAGATTTATTAATCTTCAAAGGGAAATAATACGCCTTTCCAACGGTCCTCCCCGTGCGCGAAACAACATAACCATTTAGAAAAATGATGAGTTTTCCCTTGAAAATTGATCTAGAGGCAACCAGACGCTCCTGAGCTCCGTTTGACCAAAGTCAACTCTCGAATGGGACTAAATGAATCTTCAAAGGTCACTGAATAACCATTCCAATAATCTTCCCCATGCACAATTCTGACCTACATTATGGACGAATGGTATGTTGTACTCCGAGAGGTTCTCGGGCGCTTTTGAGCCCCGGTTGACTAAGGTCATCTTTTGAACCGAGTGACACTCTTTAAAATGTCAAATTACCTCTCCTAATCTTTCCACAGTCTGCCTCATGTGCGATTTTGACTTACTATGCGGACGAACGATTCGTATCTATCCGACAAGCTCCTGTCCAAAAGACCGACGGGCATTTTTTAGCCACATTTGACCCAAAGTCTTCTCCCGGACCCGAGAGTGGGACAAAGGTCTTTTGAAGCTCTCTGAAGTAACTTTCTAATGGTATGCCCCGTGCATGATTTTTATCAATGGTTTGCATTGCACGAGCATTTTTCTAGAAAAACCTGCATGAGACTACCAATTGGCAGAACCGGATGCCTGCCTATAGGCACAATGTTAAGCATCACCTACTGATAGGAACTCCCTTGGGTAGGCCGATCGACACCCCTTTGTCCCTATAAATGATTCCACGACCTCACTCCTAAGAAGGACAACAGATCTATCAACAACAGTGATCTCAGCAACATTCCATCGAAATCAGCGAAGTTCCTCATGTGAAGTTCCATTCAAGATTACATTCCCATCCTTTTCATACCCAATATGTAAAAATATCCTTCTATTTTATCAAATTCATCAACACTCAAGGGAGTTCATCTAAGATCAAATATCAAGCTTGAAAGAATGTCCAATTCCTTCTCTCTCTCTTTAAATTCCTTGTTTTTGCATAATATACATTAGATTCATAATCTAGTTCTTACTTTAGTTCATACACATTAATATCTACACTTTTATTAGTATATTGTACATACTGTGTTTTCCACAAAAATCCAAAAAACGAATAAAAAAACGTTATACCCATAAATTCTGGACGGAATTATCCATCACACTTTTTCCAAAACCCCAAAATACATTTTCTACACATACACATATAATAAAATTCCATTCAAATCTGTGGGATAAACCCCACCCCTATGCTACATTCAAACTACATAGACTTTGATGCCTTTATAGGCTACGTAGGTCTCTCTGATTTAAATTCGAGACTTGAGTCAAACCTTCCAATTTTCCAATTTTCTCAATTTCCCAAATTCCTTAGTTTTCTAAATTCTCCCATTTTCTTATCATCCAACACATATTATTGTTTCCTAATAACGATCAATATCGTGATAAACGCACAAATCATACTTTCTACATTTGTTATTTTGGAAATTTTCCTATGGATGACCTCACTCTACCTTGTCCATCGTATGAGTTGAATGATTTCGATCTCCATTATATAAACACGCACACACACTTCATGGGGATATTAAGGAAAATAATAACACTAGCCCATGAGATACCGAAAGGGCGGGATGGGTGCTTAACACCGTTTCATTTTGTAACTTAGAACCCAAGCGCTCGAACTAGTGGTTTCGTATGCATCAATTTTTCATTGATGCCTCTCTCTCAAAGTGGCAACATGTTCTTTTTCCTGTTTTGTGTAAAATAGGATGACGAATCCATCTCTTCACATTTACCCCCACACCGACGACAATCGAAGAACCTTTTGAAGAGGGGTGCGATACCGCGGCGCAGTCTTCTCGAGTGATCGCTCCCCCCGACGCCAGCTGGGATATCCACAATTTCCATATTGAAACCTCTTCCCCACATTCAATTTCCATCCTTTCCTTATCTAATTTAGCAAATTTCCTAACCCCCCCCCCCCCTCATTTCAACAATTAAGATCAACCTTAAAGCTTTTGAAGAAGGTACAAACCTTTCAATCTCCCTTTAATAACTCTTATTCTCACATTAGTTATTTGATTCTTGCTTCAGCATTTCATCTTTATTAAATTACATATATTGATATCCAATTTTTTTGTTATTAGTATTGCGCATACTATATTTTCTATAAAAAAAATCCAATAACAAGAAAAAGAGGCTTTGCTTATGAATTCCAAGCGAGAATTTCTCACTACATTTTCTTACACTAAAACATCTTTTTTCTACACACTTATAATAAAGTCCCCGTTTGGATTTATGGGATAAACCCCACCCCCGTATTGCATTCGACCTAAGTACTTGATGCCTTTCTAGGCTATGTAGGTGTCCCAGTTAAAATTCCATATTCGAGTCTTCCCTTCTTATTTTTATTCATATATTATTTCAACGTATTATATTTATGATTAATGCTTGTGTTTTTTCCAAACTATACCATTGTCTTTCTATAAATGATTGGTGACACGACAAACGAACACATTGTATTTTTAATTGCTATTTTGGGAACACTCTTATGGATGACCTCACTCCGCCTTTATCCATGATGCGAGACGAGTAATTCCACTCTCCATTAATATATGCATGCACACACTTCACGGACTTATTAAGGAGAAGAATAACACATGCCCATGAGAGATCGAAAGGGCGGTATGGGTCCCTAACACCTCCCCATTCCATAATTTATCCCTCGAATCCTTGAACTAATTGATTTTTCAAGAAACAATATGTCTTTGATGTCGTATCTCGAGGTGGAAATATTTCTTTTGCCTGTTTTGTGAAAAAAAGGTGGTGATTCTATGTCAATATATCATCCCAATTGACGACGATTGAATCACCCCGAGGAAGGGTGCGAGACCCCGCGAGCGAATGGAGAGGGATGTGAGAACACACTATATAATTGACTTACCGGAGTCTACATTATATAGGAGTTCCAACTAGTTTGGATATTAAGATAAAATAGGACTAGATTTTAAGAGTTTCTCCATACCCAAAGGTTCAAGAAGAAGAAAGAGGAATAAGCAATCAAGTCCAAGCAATCTTTTTAAGGAAGATATTTTCAAACTTCAAAACCACTAGTAGGACACTCTCACTGCATCATATATTTCTCCTATTTCCATTAATGGTTTTACAACACTTTAAGATTTTTTTAAATCAAATTAATTCAGTTCAAAACATTTTATACAATTTTAAAGTAATTTTGAATTAATTAAAACTTGATTTTAAAAGTGTTGCGGATGAAATTTGAATTTCAAAAAATAATTTTGTTCGCTGAAATTTAGCCTGAGTTGAATATAAAATCACTAGAGACTATAAGGCGTCTTTATATATATTTCTATAACACGCGTTTTACTTTTATCTTGACCATAAACGTGTTGGTAGCTAGACAAGTAGATTTGTGTTTTCTCATAGACTCAACTTTGATCACCAATCTCAACCCTTGGATTAGTTTTATCAACGGCCTGCATGTGTTTTGTTATAATCCCAGTGTTTACCTTTCATCCAATGAGATTGTTACATTTCACCATTTGGATATGAACCCTTGGACCATTAGTCAACTATGTGGACTAAATCTCAGCCATTGATTGCAAATGAAGTTCCAGATCCTTCCTTCACCTACTACAAAACCGAACTTACTCTCAAAATTTTGAGACTTTTGTTCAAATCGTCTCTGAGAGAAAATAAAAGAGAGAAGAGAGAGTAAATATATAAAGGGAAGAAATTCGAGAGAAAAATAGAGAGAAAGGGAATAAGATAAATCCATCTTCGACCTTAATCACCCCTGAGTGAATCTCTTCAACCCGAATAATTTTAAACTTCAAACAACTTTACCAGAAACTAAAAATTATGAGAGATAGAGCCAATATAGGGTTTTGGGGGGGTTGGTAGTTGGGTTGACGTATGTTAGAAGACCTCTTTTATTTCGAGTCTCTCTCAAAACACCTCTCTGAGAAAATAGCAAGTTTCACATTTTGAAACTTGAGATTTTTTGAAGAGAACATCACACGCTTATTTTTCAGTTCCCTTTTTGGATCTCTGTCTTCAGATCCATTTGATTCCAAAGTTTTTGAAAAACAAACTTCTAGGTGGTCAAGAAAAAATAAATCCTTAAGTGCATTTGTGTCTCTTGGATTTTATTTCACATTTTGTGAAATAAACATGTTCAGAAATAAAAAGGAGACGAATAGGACCTTGGCTATTTTTGAAAGCAAGGTTGTTCTTTAAGATTTGATCTTGAGTTAGAAGTTTATTTTACAAAATCATTTGAATCAGTTTTTAGATGTTATTTCTGATTCTATTTTTATGATACAGACTTCTAGTCTAGTTTTGATCTCAATTGGTGGTTTACAATTTTGAAAATCTTTTCAAAATATTGAAATTGTATAAGACCTTGACCGTCTTTTGAGCAAGCTAACTTTAAGATCTGTGGATTAATAAAAAGATCAAGAAGTCTTGACTTTTAAAATACAGACATGGAAATATCATATTCACTTTAGAACTATTTGTAATTTGAGAGGAATGTATGTGTAAATAATATTGAGGGGGTGAGTTGCATATCTGCATATAGTGCACATCACAAATAATTCTCACATGAACACTTAGACACAGTGGTTCGTTTGAAACTTAAAATTTGAAAGAATTATTGGAGTCAAAATTCAAAGAGAAGGAGATCAAGGAAAAAGCAAAGGAGCAACAAAAAAGAGATCTGTTCTAGTCATAAACCTTTGTGTAGAATCGCTACAGCGAAATGATGCAAATTTGCAAATAAATCCAATTTTAGTTGAACCCTAAATCATGCATCTAAGTGATTGAATTAAATATGAAAATCAAACAATCACATGATCAAATATTTAGAAGACCAAATTCAGGAAAATTCCCCTAAAGGCAAAACCCTTTATTTCTAGAACTTTAAAAAGTTTACAAGACCATTGAATTACATACAACTTGATCGCCCCCAAGAGTAACGCAATGTGCATTCGTCAAACCTTCAAAGCGTCAACTAGAAATCAGTAGTGGTTCTCATGCAGCTATAGCATAAGGACACGCAGTCCTAGACATGCAATCTCTCTGGTGTAGGTTATCCTCACCATAAGAGTAACTTCATAGAGACTCCCTCCTTAATAGCACGCACCTCTCCGGTTGTAGAGTTCGCCATACAAAGGTAAAGTTCTAACAAACTTGAATCTAGGGTTCCAAAACAATTCACTAAAAGATTGGGATGTTTTGTGAATTGAAAACAAAAGGTTTAAAACCGAAAAGAAGAAGACAAAAATCATTTATAGAGTAGGAGTTTCGTCTATTGAAAATATGCAGGTCTTATTATGAAAAACGGAGTTGGAGGTTCCTATTTATAAAAAACTTAAGGCGGCGCATCGCTTGAACGAGGTTGAAGTCGCTCGAACAAAAAGGCGTTTTTGTTTGAATGACATCACGCGACAACCTCTCGCGAGATGGCTATGTCATTTGAATGACATAGGTAGTTCGTTCGAATGACCTATCAAATGAGATCTCGTGCCATGATTGTAGATAATTTCGATACGAACGCGTGGCCACCAATTTCATATTTTTTTTATTTTTCTATGGAAAGGTGTCCGAGAACAAAATCAAAATTCCTTTTGCTAAGAAAATATTTGATAAAAAATATCCCAACACTTTAAGTGAAATGCTAAGGAATTAAAACCCAACCTTATCAAAACTTATCTCCCGGAGGCTTGAATGTTGAAGATCTTGATATTCGGATCCGTCTTTGATGATTGAATGTTCTTGAATTCGCTTCAACGGTGTAGAGGTATACGACATACTAAATTGATAACGGACAATGAAAATAACGTCCTTACAAATCTCCCCCTATGTTTATGCCGGTACAAAATAAAAACTCTGAATTATCTAATCAAAGTTCCTATACAAATCTAATATCCCCCATGAACCTAAAAATGGAAAATACTAAAATTTGGAAGTCTTCAAATTTTCTTCAAAAATCTTCAAGGTCAAATATTCAAACCTTTAAGCTTTTCTCATCAGGGTGTGTAATATATGCTCATCACTTTTGTACCTACACACATGAGATAAAGCAAATACCTTCGTGACACATTGAGTATAAAATGATATAACAATAAATCAATCAATATAATCAAATCTCCCCCATAATGCAAACTCCCATAAAATGATAATTCGTCCTCCCCCTTTTTATAATGTCCCCAAATAGACAGATATGAAGAAACAAACTAAATATGGACTGTCACGATAAAAGTTCATAGCAAATATGAATCAAACTACGCATATGCAAAGGTGTAACTCAAAATTTTCCCCATACATTTTTGAATTTTCAATTTTTTCAAAGCAAAAATAATGATACAAAAATCACACCATGGATTTATTCTAAAACAACCAAGTCATGGAAATGGAATGTATGGGGGTGAACACATTCAATAGGTAAATAAACTCAATCAATCATATGTTCACGATGAATATGTGTACTCCTAATGAATGAGCATCAAAAGTATCCTTAGGTGTAAAAATTGTTGAATTTAGATTACATCATCTTATGAAAATCAACAAATCAAAGTCTAAGTGATTTCCACACCAATAACGTCCAAAACTATTTAACGCTTTTTCAAGAGATTCAAGGACGCACAAACCCATTTTAATTCTCCATCTAAACTCCCTTATATATATTTTCTTTTAGAGGTGATCTAAATTCTCAAACATTGGAGAAGTGATGAATAAACCTAATGGCCCATTTTTAGGTCTGATTTAACGGTGGCTTAGTATTCGCAAAGGTCAAATGTGAACCTTTCGCAGCCCTTCCCCGTTTTCAAATAAAGCACACAAACTCGCAAATGGTTCTTACATGCAGAACTTTCTTATCAAGTTTTATTGCGCTTGGTTCATTTTAAAGGCAGGATTGAAGTGAAAACACCCAACCAACATGTGATAAGACAAGCACAATAATCAAACAAATTTGTGCACATGTCAATTAAAGGAAATCATGAGTTAAACATGCAGCAAGTAACACTAATTTCATCTTAACGACTCCACACATTATAAAGCATGTGGATGTATTGACATATTGTCTTAAAACACTATCAAATAGTCACATGAAAAATGTAATGATAATGTGACTTTGTCATCCTAAGTGTTCATCAATAAAAGGTGCAAACAAAATAAAAAAATCTTTTTGCATTTTAAATTTGACCAAAAAAATATGAATGGACACTCAAAAAATAGAAAATCTTTTTGCATTTTTCAAAAAAAATCAAAAAGAAAAGTAACTACAAAATGATACATCCAGCAATAGGAATATAATATCGATATGTGCATCATCATATGCTAGTAAATATTAATCAGACAAATGAATCAAGAATCAGATCAGGTGTGATAAACCAACAAATGCATTGTTAGCAACTAAGCATATATAGCAAGGAAGACTGCATATAAATTGTCAGAAGCAACCAGCAGTACCAAAAATAATATCACGATGAATCAGTGTACTATAAACAGAATGGTCAAAGTCAACCTAGTCTCTCAAACGATCTAGGCTTATCCCTCAAACGACAGGGGGTTGTCGCGAGAAAGAGTTGTCGCTCAAACGACATGATGTACTCGCTCGAACGAGAAATCCAAAAAATCCCAGGTTGCCCAGAAAGTCATGTAGTTTTACCCAGTGAAAAAATAATGTGAAAACAGTACCTGGAAAGTGCTGACAGATGCAAAACAGTGCTAAAACAGTAGCGAAACACACAAATGCAACAAATAAACCAATGTGCGCTACATCAAAGTGAGTCATAACACTAGAAAGAATATAACTTGATGCATCTCTAGTGTATGACAAACATCTAACACAGTCATCCAAACGATCTAATATGGGGTGAATCACGAGCAATCAAACTAGAATCACGAACAAATAGACCATACGCCTCTAAATCCGATTTTCTAACCCAAATAGATTTGTAATGACACGTGTGGATTTGGGGAATCGAATTTATTCTTTAATTAACCTTCCCACGTCCTTTTAAAAGCTTGTAACAAAAACTCCTAAGATGACCTTGCCTACCGCAATGTGTGCAAGTGTAAATCGGGGGGTGAGTGTTACCTAAAGGTGTCCCTCTCCTCAAATTTCTCGGCTGCTCTCTCCGAATTTGCCCAGGTGGCTCTCTCCTAATGATCCTAGGCAGCTCTCTCACAATGTGCCTAGGTGGCTCTCTCCTAACAACCTTCAGAGGCTCTCTCTTAACAACCCTAGGTTGTGTGGGGTTGGCTTTGGGAATTTTTGTAACCCTCTCATCGAGGCCTATACCACTCCTATCCTCCTTAATTTTGACAGTGCCTAAGATATTATCTAGATTTTCCAACCTAGACTCCAAATCAAATTTCACCTTACTTGATTCTCTTAAATTCTTCTCAAGCTCACCTATCCTAGACTCGAGTAAATGTCTTGAATCTTCAAATTCTAAAAGCTCCTTTTTCATAGCCTTCATCACACCTCGAAGACTATCTCTCTCACCCTCAACATATCTTAATTTCTCTTTAATCATCTCCTCATATGCCCTAAGACCCTTAATCAATGCATTAGTATTATCATAATCTAAAGAAACGTTTATTCAATTCAACTTCAAGTTTTAATTTTTCCTTTTTTGTCTTTAAATATTCAAAATACAAATTATTATAGGTAACTTGCAACTCACTCAATTCTTCTTCCTCCTCCTCACTCTTTTCACCCTCACTCTCATCACTAATCACACGGATGTGAAGCTCTCTCCTAGAAGAATAAAATTCTTCTTCTTCCGAATCACTATCACTAAGGGTAGAAACATGAGAAATCGGTTTATTCAGTTTCTTCTTTAAATTTGTGGTACACTCATCTAACGTGTGACCAACACCCTCACAACAAGGACACCTCTTAGAGTCGTTTTCAACAGAAGATTTAAAACAAGAGTTCGTATGAATTTTCCAATTAACCTTTTCAAAAAGTTGACATCAAAAATCATCAAAACCACAAAAAGCCATTTTTGTAAAAAATCAGGATCAAAAGACAATAACTTAGTGCAAGAGGCTCTAATACCAATTTGTAAAAGTGGTGATCTCTTAAATAAGCTCTAATACCAATTTGTAGAATCGCTACAGCAAAATAATGCAAATTCTCAAATAAATCCAATTTTAGTTAAACCCTAAATCATGCATCGAAGTGATTGAATTAAGTATCCAAATCAAACAATCACATGATCAAATGTTAGGAAGACCAAATTCAGGAAAAATACCCGAAGGGCAAAACCTTTTATTTCTATAACTTTGAAAAGTTTACATGACCATTGAATTAAATACAACTTGATCGCCCACAAGAGTAACGCACGAGGCCTTCGTCAAACCTTCAAAGCGTCGGCTAGAAATTAGGAATGGTTAGCACGCAGCTATACCACAAGGACACGCAGTATTCACGGCGCAGTTTATCCTCCCCACAAGAGTAACTTTATAGAGCAACCCTCAACAATAGCACACAGCTCTCTGGTTGTAGATTTCTCCCCACAAAGATAAAGTTTCAACAAACTTGAATCTAGGGTTCCAAAACAATTCACTAGAAGATTAGGATGTTTTGCGAATTGAAAACAAAAGGTTTAAAACCTAAAAGAAGAAGACAAAAATCGTTTCTGCAGTAGAAGTTTTGCCTATTGAAAATATGCAGGTCTTCTTATGAAAAATGGAGTTGGAGACTCCTATTTATAAAAAACTTAAGGCGGCGTATCGCTCGAACGAGGTTGAAGTCGTTTGAATGAAACGGCATTGTCGTTTGAACGACATCGCGTGACAACTTCTCGCGAGATAGCTATGTTGTTCTAATGACATAGGCAGGTCATTCAAATGACCTATCAAATGAGATCTCGTGCCATGATTGTTGATAATTTTGATACGAATGTGTGGCTGCCAATTTCGTATTTTTCTGATTTTTCTTTGAATCGATATGATTTTTCTACGAAAAAGTGGCCGAGAACAAAATCAAAATTCATTTTGCTAAGAAAATATTTGATAAAAAATATCCCGACACTTAAAGTGAAATTCTAAGGAATTAAAACACAACCTTATCAAAACTTACGCGCTGAGGCTTGAATGTTGACGATCTTTGTATTTGGATCCGTTTTTTATGCTTTAATGTTTTTGAATGTTCTTCGACGGTGTAGTGGCATACGACATACTAAATTAATAATGGACAATGAAAATAATGTTCTTACACTTTACAGTGGAGTAGCTCATGTAGGTATAATTCTTAACTTAGATTTAGGATCCTTGCGTGTTTTCTTAACTGTTGTAACTTGATTCTTTATTCTAGTGAATTTTTGTTTTGTGTCGTAGAGGGCACCGTGGATGTTTCCCTTGATTAAGGGTTTTAGTATGTTAAAAATTCTTGTGTCTATTTCTTTGAATATTCTAAACTGTTTTTGTGATTGGAACTACATGGAAACTTTAGTAGATGTTTCTTAAACTTTAAAAATAAAGGTAATCAACCATAGAATCTAAACCATACATTCACAAAGATTATACAAAACATCTTGTATTTTTTTCGAAAAGAGTTTTTCCCAAAAAGTTTATTCGGAGTTTACATAAATCATAACATTTTGTTATTAAGCTTGTAAATAAGCATTTAGCATCAAAGCTTTTCTTTAATTGGTATTAGAGCGGGAACACCTTTTGTGATCCTGAAACTTGAAAAATTATTTTCAAAACTTCTTTCTAAATATTTTTGAATATGGAAGAAAGATTGAGAAGTTAGCTAACCTATTCAGACCACCACTCTTTCATGGAAATAAATTTTCATACTAAAAGGTACGAATGATTTATTTCATTGAAGGAACCCTTGGTGATGATGTTTGGGACATGCTTGAAACGGGGTGTAAGCATCCTTATAAACCCACCTCTGAAATTGATCCAACAAGAATTAAGAAAATTCTTAGTGAATTTACTAAGGAAGAAAAAAAGCATATCTATATAATAATAAAGTAAAGAATTCCATTTTTATGTCCATTAATGAACATGAATTCAAAATAATATCCATATGTTCTACTTCAAAAGAGTCATAGGACACGTTAGTCATTGCTTATGAGGGTGATGAACGTGTCAAAGATGGAAAAACTCAAATGCTCATCTAGTAATATAACACCCTGATTATGAATGACAATAAATCCTTTAATGACTTCTACATAAGGTTAACTGATATCTTTACAAAACTTCATGCCAATGGTATAACCTACATTAGAAAAGAAATTGTTCAAAAGATTCTTATGTCATTGCCATATAAATTTGACAACAATAGATATGCTATTGAAGAAATAAAGGACCCTAATATGACTCCTGAATTACTTAGCAGTAAACTAAGGACTGTAGAATTGGAACTAGACTTCAAAAAGAAATTGACCACATAGACTAATATAGCCTCTAGTTCAAATGTTTTGTTTTCTTCTAAATTTCCAATGGCTAAATTAAACACTCTATATTTTGACACTAACTGTCTTGAAAATTGTGATTTGGAAAACCTTGACAATGAAATAGCTCTTATGAGCAAGCATTTCAAAAAGATTTTGAAATTTAGAAATGTTGTAGCCTCTAAACAAGGCAAATCAAATTATCAAGGTAATCAATTTCGCATACCTCATGACAGAGACAATACAAAACACAATGATGACAGTAGGAAAACCTATAACCCCAACAGACCTATGTCTGACATAAAAGATGTTAAATGTCACCGTTTTGGTAAACTAGGTTACTATGCTAGTAAATGTCCAACCAGTCTGAACAACAATAACAAGGCCAATATGTGTAAGACATGGGATGACTTTAGTGATTCTGATGGGGATGAAATTGTGTCAACCCAGATAAATGAGTATTGAATGTCTTTCTTTGCTAAGATAATATATAGCGATGATGCATGCTTGCCTGTTCATGAACCTACTATGCCTGTTGATGTTATTAATGATATTGTTGATAATTTTATTCCTATTACTGCTAACAGACTGTGTGAGTCAAAGTGATAATGTTGATGATGAATTGAACATGTGCGTGAGTAAAGAACATATCAAAAACATAGGAGACACCTCACACGATTCACTTAACGAGTCTGATGATGATCTATCTGATTTACCATTGTTATAAATAAAAACGGTTAAGAAGAGTGCTCGCCTAGAAAAAATGATAAAAGACTTAAGTGAGCTATCGATTTGCTTAACCAGACCATTAGGAAGAACATTGAAGATTATACTGCCCAATGTGTTGCTTAGGAGACTGAGATTGAAGACTATGCCTTGAAAATAGAAGATTTGATTCAAAATAACTATGAATTTGAACAGACATACAAGCCAACACTTGTTGAACTAGAAGAGTCAAAGAAAATGGTTTCAAATGTGTTTAAAAAATGACAACCCTTTGAAACACAAACTTTCTTATGAAAAAATTATTATTGGAAGCAAATTTGACTCTGAAGATAAGTATGGCCTAGGCTTTAGAGAAATAGTGCACACAAGTAAGACCAAAGTTTCTCTTGAAAATGTTACTTTTGTAAAACAAGGCCAAACTTGTCAAAATGTTCAAAAAGGTGAATCTAGTCTCAATGTCTCTCAAGATACACATAATCAGTACAATCAATAGATAAATCCAAACAGTCAGACCAAATATTTTTGTCCTTCTACCAGAGACCAAAGACAAAAACCTAAAACCAATGACAACTTGACTACTGTACCGAATATAGCGAAACCAATTTTCAAAGACTTTAGCAACAAATTCAAGTCCTATACCCATCAGTACTATACCTACTGTGATATTTTCGTCTATACTCTTGATGAATATTTCCAGAAAAGGTTATACACCCCGACCTACCTAAACTTTAACTATTCTAGGAAATCAAGAAATACTTATGTACTCCCTAGATAGGCAACAAACAACTCTAACTCTAAAAAGAAAAAGGGAGGGTCCAAAACTAAGAAAAAATCATTCAGAAAGACCCCTCAAACCTTTTTAAACTAGGCCTATTTGGATTAGAAAAGATGATCTATTACCCCATCTCAAGTGTAACATTGTCATTTCTGCTTTAAAGGCACAAAGCACTTTGATTGGATCGTACTTAGACTCTGGATGTTCTAAACATATGACCGGGGATAAAACCAAATTGAAATATAAGACAGACTTTCTTAAAGATAGTGTTATGTTTAGAGATGGTGTTTTATCTCACATCATAGGTAAGGGAACATTGAGTGAGCATGGACTTCCTGAACTAAATGATGTACTCTTAGTTATAGGCCTTAAATCTAATCTCTTAAGTATATCACAATTTTGTGACTCCAATAAAAAATGATTGCAAAATTATGGATGAAAAAGGTAATTGTATTTTAATAGGAGATAGAACCCCGAAAAACTGTTACACAGTAATCCCCAATTCTAAATCTTGCCATATTGCCCGATTATAGGATTCTAATCTATGGCACAATAGATTGGGACACACAAATTATGATAATCCTAAAAGATTGAGTTCCCAAGATATAGTTAGAGGTTTACCTAAAATTAAAAATTCTTTTAATCCTAAATGTGGACCTTATCAGGAAGGCAAAATAAGTAAATCCCCTCACAAGAAAGTTAAAGATGTCCTGACCACTAAGCCTCTAGAACTTATCCACATGGACCTTATGGGTCCCTCAAGAAGTGTTAGTTTTTGTGGAAACTATTACATCCTAGTTATAGTGGACGACTATACGAGATATACATGGGTAGCTTTTATGAAACAAAAATCAGATACCTTCAATGAATTCTTAAGAATCCTCTTGAAAATTTGACAATGAGAAGGATACCCAAGTGTGTCGAATTAGGAGTGATTGAGGTGGAGACTTTAAGGCCTCTGTATTTCTGAGTATTGTGTAGCTAATGGCTATAAACATGAGTTTAGCGCTCCCAAAACCCCGCAGCAAAATGGTATAGCTGAAAGTAAGAATAGGACTTTACAAGAAATGGATAGGGTTATGTTACATGCTAAGAATCTCCATAGATATTTTTGTGTAGAAGCTGTCCAAACCGCGTGTCACATTATTAACCGTATCTACCTGAGAAAAAATTCCAAACAAATCTCTTATGAGTTGTGGTTCCACAAAAAGCCAAACTTAAAATATTTTAAAACCTTCGAGAGTATTTGATATATGTGCAAGGATAGAGAGAAACTTTCAAAATTTAATACCCGAGTAGAAAAGGAAATTTTTCTTTGTTATTCCAAAAATAGTAGGGCTTTGCGTATTTTTAACTACCGAACCAAAACTATTATGGAATCAATTATTGTAATTGTAGATGGCACTAGTGTAAGGAGAAGTGATAGTCAACCAGTAGCATTTGATGAGGACAAACCTAATTTATCCACTGATCCTTAAAATGATATTCATTCACTGCCACCTGAGAATTCTTCAGTACCCACTTGGGTTTCTAATGATCATCCCATTGAAACCATTGTCGGTAATCCTTCGTAACCAGTTCGAACTAGATCCCAACTTCGACAAGTGGCACAATTTTCTTGTTTTGTTTCTCTTTA
This sequence comes from Sambucus nigra, assembly GCA_949130495.1. Taxonomy (NCBI): domain Eukaryota; kingdom Viridiplantae; phylum Streptophyta; class Magnoliopsida; order Dipsacales; family Adoxaceae; genus Sambucus; species Sambucus nigra. The sequence continues at coordinate 312,482,517 of OX422215.1, read as the reverse complement.
AGAACCTGAAAATGTTAATGATGCCCTTTCTGACTCATTTTGGAGTCACTGTGTGTGGAATCTTGTTCCTAGACCAAAAGATTCGAAGGCTATTGGCACGAGATGGATTTTTAAAAACAACACAGATGAAAATGGGGAGGTCATTAGAAATAAAGCTAGGTTGGTTGCACATGGATACTCCCAGATTGAGGGAATTGATTTTAATGAAACTTTTGCACCTGTTACTCATCTAGAATCAGTTCGTCTCCTTCTTTCCATCTCATGTCATATGCAATTAAAATTATTCCAAATGGATCTTAAATTCGCTTTTTAAATGGAATCTTATCTGAAGAAGTATACGTAGAACAACCCAAAAGATTTGTCGATCCTGTACACTTGGACTACGTCTTTAGGCTAAAGAAAGACTTATATGGATTGAAACAAACTCCTAGAGCTTGGTATAAGCGATTGTCTACTTTTCTAGAGTCTCACAAATTTTTTCGTGGCGGAAACAATCAAACGTTGTTTGTTAGAAAGGAAAATCAACATGTCTTAATCACACAAGTGTATGTGGACGATATTATTTTTGGTTCCACCTATCCTAAACAAGTCGAGAATTTTTCTGATATCATGCATACCGAATTTCAGATATCACTAATGGGTGAACTACAATATTTTTTGGGTCTACAAGTAAAACAATGTAGTGATGGACTTTTTATTTCTCAATCCAAGTATGATACAGATCTAGTAAAAAAAATAGTCTTCGAAAACGCTAAACCTTCTAGGATCCCCATGAGTACTTCAACTAAACTTTCTAAGGATGATCATGGGAAAAGTGTTGATCCCACTCTTTATAGAAGTATGATAGGGAGTCTTTTATATCTTACCGCGTCTCACCCAACATATGCTTCGCTGTCTATATCTGTGCTGATATCAAAGTAACCCTAAAGAATCCCACTTATTAAGTGTGAAAAGAATTATTAAATATATTAAGGGTACTCTAAAATTTGGTATTTGGTACACGAAAGAAACAACTAGTTCTATTATAGGGTATACCGATGCCGATTGGGCCGGTTGTTCTGATGATAGTAAAAGCACTTCTGGTGATTGCTACTACATAGGCAATAATCTCGTAGGTTGGTCGTGTAAGAAACAAAATTGTATTTCCTTATCTAGCACCGAATCTAAATATATAGTAGCTGGTAGTTTTTGTTCATAATTATTATGGATTAGATAGATGCTTAGAGATTATGGTATCACCGAAATCAGTTAACCATTTTTTGTGATAACCAAAGTGCTATTAATATTTCTAAAAATCTTGTCATGCACTCTAGAACTAAGCACATTAAGATTAGACATCATTTTATCCGTGAGCTTGTCGAATCCAAAGATCTCATCGTTGAATATTTGAACACTCAAAAGAAACTCGCAGAACTCTTTACCAAACCATTAGACAACATACGATTTGAGTACTTGCGAACAACTATAGGCATAATAACCCTCAATTAATTTTTATCACATTTATCATGACATGGGTAGTATCTTGCATATAATTGGATTTTGAAGTTTTAGGGCATGGTTGTTTGATAAATGACTAACGACACCTCCAAACACTATTTTATGTAAAAGACCCCTGATTCTGTCGTGTCCATGATATATTCTGTGATCGACTCTATTTTTTTGTGATTTATACCCCTTGTATATTTTTGTAAAATTGGGGGAGAAGATCTTGAGTATTACTATTCAATTTTTCTTTATATTACTCATTCTAACTCAACTAATATGTCATTCAGTGTTTATTTTATTACAGGCATTTTAGACCCGTTCTATAGCTTATTTCATTTTTGTAGTGTATTGGTCTGTATATAGTTGAGTGATGTATTTTTTTACCTTACTTTCGGTTCTAGGATGGTAATGGGTAGTTATAACCTTTGTATAGGACAACTAAGATTTTTTGAATTTTTACCCACGAGGGAATTATGCCCTTAATATCCAAAGGGGGAGATTGAGAACACACCATATAATTGGCATACTTGAGTCTACATTATATAGGAGTTCCAACTATTTTGGATATTGAGACAGTAGGATTAGATTTTATGAGTTGCTCCATACCCAAAGGCTCAAGAAGAAGGGAGAGGAATAAGCAAATCAAGTCCAAGCAATCCTTATAAGGAAGTTATTTTCTAACCTCAAAACCACTAATAGGATACGCTCACTGCATCATATATTTCTCCTATTTGCATTAATGGTTTTGCAACACTTTAATATTTTTTAAAAATCAAATTAATTCAGTTCAAAACATTTTATACAATTTTAAAGTAATTTTGAATTAATTAAAACTTTATTTTAAAAGTGTTGTGGATGAAATTTGAGTTTCAGAAAACAATTTTATTAGCTGAAAGGTATCTTGGGTAGAATTTAAAAGTGTTAGAGACTATAAGGTGTCATTGTAAATATTTTTATGATAGCGTTTTACTTTTATCTTGACCATACACGTGTTGGTAGCTAGACGGGTAGATTTGTGTTTTCTCATAGACTCAACTTCGATCACCAATCTCAACCCTTGGATTAGTTTTATCAATGGCCTGCATGCGTTTTGTTATAATCCCAGGGTTACCTTTCATTCAATGAGATTCTTTTATTTCACCATTTGGTTATGAACCCTTGAATCATTAGTCAACTGTGTGGACTAAATCTCAGCCATTGATTGCAAATGAAGTTCCAGATCCTTCCTTCACCTTCTATAAAACCGAACTTACTCTCAGCATTTTGAGACTTTTGTTCAAATCATCCTAGAGAGAAAATAAAATAGAGAAGAGAGATAAAGGGAAAAAATTCGAGATAAAAATAGAGAGAAAGGGAAGATGATAAATCCATCTTCGACCTTCATCACCTCTGAGTGAATCTCTTCAACCTAAACAGTTTTAAACTTCAACCACCTTTACCAGAAACCAAAAATTATGAGAGATAGAGCCAATCTAGGGGTTTTTTGGGTTTGGTAGTTTGGTTGACATCTATTAGAAGACCTCTTTTGTTTTAAGTTTCTCTTAAAACACCTCTTTGAGAAAATAGCAAGTTTCACGTATTGAAACTTGAGATTTTCTAAAGAGAACATCACACGCTTATTTTTCACTTTTTTTTTTTGGATCTCTGTCTTCAGATCCATTTGACTCCAAAGTTTTTGAAAAACAAACTTCTAGGGTTTCAAGAAAAAGTAAATCCTTAAGAGCGTTTGTGTCTCTTGGATTTTGTTTTACATTTTGTGAAATAAACGTGTTCCAAAATAAAAAGGAGACACATAGCACCTTGGCTATTTTTGAAAGCAAGGATGTTCTTCTTGATATGATCTTGAGTTATAAGTTTCTTTTACAAAATCATTTGAATCAGTTTTTGGATGTTATTTCTGATTCTATTTTTACGATATAGACTTCTAGTCTAGTTTTGATCTCAATTGGTGGTTTACAATTTCAAAAATCTTTTCAAAATACTAAAATTGTGTAAGACCTTGTCCGTCTTCTTAGCAAGGTAACCTTGAGATCTGTGGATTAATAAAAAGATCCAGAAATTTTGATTTGTAAAATACAGACTTGGAAATATCCTTTTCACTTTAGAACTGTTTATAATTTGATAGGAATGTCTATATAAATAATATTGAGAGGGTGAGTTGCAAATCTGCATATGGTGAACATCATAAACTATTCTCACACGAACACTTAGACGTAGTGGTTTGTTTAAGACTTAAAAGTTGAAAGAATTGTTGGAGTCGGAATTCAAAGAGAATGAGGTCAAGGAAAAAGCAAAGGAGCAACAAATAAAAGATCAGTTCTAGTTAGAAACCTTTAGAGTAGAGTAGCTCATGTAGATATAATTCTGAACTTAGATTTAGGATCCTTGTGTGTTTGCTTAAGTGCTGCGGCTTGATTCTTAATTTTAGTGAATTTTTTTTTGTTCCGTAGAGGGCACCGTGGATATTTCCCTTGATTAGGGGTTTTACCGTGTTAAAAATTCTTATTTCTATTTCTTTGAATATTCTTAATTGTTGTTGCGATTGGGACTGCATGGTAACTTTAGTAGATGTTTCTTAAACTTTTAAAAAAAAGGTAATCAACTATCGGATCTAAACTATACATTCAGAAATATTGTAAAACACATCTTGTGTTTTTTTTCCAAATGAGTTTTGCCCAAAAATTTTATTGAGAGTTTACATAATTCATAACATTTTGTCATTAACCTTGTAAATAAACTTTTATCATTAAATATTTTCTTCAGGATGGCCACAGTACCGTGTAAGAATCTTGAACTTATTGATGAAATTGTTGTTTTGATCGTACTGATATTTCTTCGAGATCATCACTGGTGGGAGTCTTTTTCACAGTTATCTCGAGATGTGATCCTTTATCCCATTATGTTGGACAAGTTTCATCCAACCAAAATTATTTGAGTTGTTCGAATAATTCTCCCACACTAACCATAATTCTTTATCTAAAACTAATGTTGATATGATATAACAAGTATGTTTATGCATTATTTTCATTACCTGTATTAAAAATGATAGCATGTGACCTAAGTGCACATTTTTTGCCTTAAAATAGTAAGTATGAAATCTTCGCATGAGTATCTGTGTCATATTAATTATATGTCAAAATTTTAAGTATGAAAGCATTGCATGAGTATCTGTGCCATATTAATTATGTGTCAAAATTTCATCCCTCCTATTTTTGGGTTCTAAGTGTGTTCCCTTAGGGCACATGTTATCATAACTCTACTTGTATTAATTCAATTAGTATAGATCTAATATGCATAATATTATTGGGTTTGTAGTATTTGGCAACAAAAATAGCCTCTATTTCACACAAATGTTGTTGTTATGCAAAGTGTTTAAGTGTTAAACATAAAAGAGAACCCAATATTAGTAACAAAGTTTTAATGCGCCCTAAGGACTACACCACTATTAAAGTATGCATTAATTTAACAATAAGAAAAGTTTCTTTAGATAATTAATAATTTTTTTTTAATTAAATGTTTACTAAAAGACTCACCTTAGGGGGGCGAAAACCCTTATCCAGGAAGTATACCCAAAAAAAAAATCGAAACACCTCATGTTCCTCTCGATCCATAATGTCCAAAATATAAAATGAGGGACCGTCCTGCAAATATTAATCTCCCCTGCACCCCCTAGGAACCTGCCACTAAATCATGTAATCTGTCTGGTAACACCCATTGAACTATACCTAGATCTAAGAAGGCGTCCTATAGTTCTCTCTCCTCCAAACAATCCAAAAGAAGGTGGTCAGTCATCTCCACCTCCTCCTTACACAACCAGCATCAACTAGACACTCTACTATCCCTCCTCTGAAGACCCTCTCACATCAATATCTCTTGCTTAACTGCAGTACAAATGAAGAAAGTAACTTTAGGTGGCGCCTTCATTCTAAACACTTTTCTTCACGAAAAGGTTCACTCCCCTCCCCCCTAGGATTTTATAGTAACTTTTAACCATAAAACTGCCATCTTTGTAGCTGACCCATTACATGGTATCCTCCTCTACCACTAGAACCCAATCATAGAATGCTTCAGCATCCTCAACCTCTCAATCTCAAAGACTCGTTCTAAATTTTGGGTCCCAAATGATCCTATTTCCTTCCACTATACGATGCACACTACCACCCTTCCCTCTCTCCTCCTATATGGAACATCCGAGTTACAGACCCTCTAAGGTACCATTCTTCCCCCATCGGTCTTCTTGAAATCTAACTTTGCACCCATCCCCAAGGTTGAGCGTCATGTGGTGAGAGATCTCCCCCAACCCTTTCCAATGTACTTCCACATTCCTACCTCGTGTATATAATGCCCTATACCTGGACCCTACCCACATCGCATGAAGACTCTCCTCATCACTACCACTCTCCTCCACAACCTATTCCCATTCATTGGAAATCTCCACAACCACTTACCTAACAACGCTTTATTAAAGTGTTATAAAATTTACACTCCTGCACCCCACCTTAATCGATTTACAAATATGACCCTAGCTCACAAGACAATTTTTAAAACTTCCTACGTTACCATGCCATAAGAAATCCCTCATCATCTTCTTTAAGCTCTTCATAACCGATATCGACAGTTGCAGAATAGACATGAAATGGGTCGGCAGGCTCGACAACGTGCTTTTGATAAAAGATTAACCTCCCTTGTTTAGATAGATAGCCATTATTCCGCCCCGCCAATATTATTTTAACCCTCTCGAGGATCGGATCTCACATTATCTTTGACTTTAATTGTCCTCCCAATGATAAACCCGAATAAGATGAGGGTAGGGAACTCACCATAAACACTACCACCTATTGAAAGTAACCTACATTCTCATCCCTATTGAAAACATCTCAGATTTCCTATCATTAATATGCAACCCCGATTGAACTTTAAAACACATCAATAACAGTTTCAAAGCTCTTAACTGAGCCTCTACCGCATCACAAAAAATTATAGTGTCATATGGAAATAGGAGGTGCAAAATCTTCATACAATAGGAGCTCGGATCACCAATCTAGAACCCACTAATCAACCCTGCCTTCACCACTCTCCCCACTATCCTACTGAGAGCCTCCATGACATGGATGAAAAGGAAAGGAGATAACGGATTCACCTAGAATAACCCTCTAGAACATGGAAAGAACCCTCCTGGCATCCCGTTGATCAATACTGAAAATTTCAGTATAGAAATGCGCCCCTTTATCCACCGACACCAGCTCTCCCCAAATCACATATTTTCTAGTGAATATAATAAGATCCTTGATTTACATGATAACAACATTCTCTATATCCATCTTGCAAATGATTCGAAGTTCTCCATTCCTCACCATAGACTCTACACACTCATTCGCCACTAAAACTGAATATGGGATTTTCCTACCTCCTACAAAAAGCATTTTGACCTCCAAAAATGAGTGGATCAATCACAATCCTTTGCCTAACTGATAAACGTTATATAGGAGCTTGTACACACTTTCCACTAAACTAATAAGGTCTGAAATCCTCCAAATCCACTGATACACCTTTTGGGGAATCAATTCTAAGAATATGGCATTCAATCCCCCCAAAAAATATACCATATCATAAAAATCCATAAATACTTCAATCACCTCCACTCTCACAATAGGCTAACACTACTGAAACAAGTCCATGGTGAACCCATCATGGATCGATGTATTGTCTCTATACATAGCCTTTAAGACGTGAAATACCTCCTCCTCCAAAAAATACCATTCTACCATCTCCGCCTCCACCAATAAAATACTACCCGTTTCTAGCCCATCTAGCTTGGGCATCCATTCTTTCTCTTTTTTATACAACCTCTCATAGAAATGACTAATTCCCCCACCTCATTTTCTTTAACCAACTCGTCCTCTCCCACTACAATTTTCCTAATATGGTTAAAGCGGCAATGTGAGTTTTCCACCCTATGAAAAAATATAGTATTCCTATGCCCCTCTTGTACCACAAGTTCCTATATCTTTCCCTCAAACCTAATCTCTTCATAAATTAACCTCCTTTACACCTCCCCCTTCCTAGTTTCCCTAAAATACCTATCCTCCCCTGATAGATCACCCATGCTTTATTTCTCATCAAGAGCCTTAATGTTCTCCATGTATCTGCCGGTGAGTTATCTCATATTCCTAAATATCTCTCTGTTCCAGCGCTTGAGATCTCCTTTGAGAAAGAATAGTTTCCTATCCAAGATATAACACACATTCCCCTCTACCACATAACTCTGCAACCATTCCTTAATTCTATCCTTTCAATCCTCCTCTTCCATCCATGCATTCTCAAATCTAGATGTGGACCTCCATCGAATCCACCTCCACACTCTAAAAGAATCAAAATATGGTCTGAGGTCAACCTTGGAAAACAAGATTGATTTACAACTTGAAAATGCTCCACCCACTCTGGCATGAATAGATAGAGATATAACTGAGATAGAGATGGGTTATCCCTATTGTTCAACCATGTAAATAACCCCCTCTAGATACTCATCCACAAAAACCTCCTTATTCAATGAAATCAGAAAAATCACTCATATTCCTACTCATTCCCCCTCATCTTCTTTACTTCGACGTGAATCGGGGCACATTAAAATCACCCCCTATGTAGGCTAGAACTCCTATAAACCCTTAACTCGTGTTAATTCTTATCATAAATCCCATGAACATAAGTCCTCCATTGTACCATACACCCTAAAAAAGCTACAAATGAATATGTCCTATATATTCCTAAATAAACAAGATGTAGACTATTTACCAGTAATCTTTTCTAGTTTCCCAACCACTCTAGAGTTCCACATCATAATAACTCCACTTGAAGTACCCTCTGCCTGCAAATAACACCACTTAACCCAGGGACCTCCCCATATCGCCTTGGCTAATTCATAATCCATGCTCCTTAACTTTGACTCTTGTAAGAAGAAATTAACTCGATGCCAGCTCAAAATTGCACCACTAACTATTCCTCTATTCTCGAGACCATTCAATCCTATCATGTTTCACAAAAGTAGGCATATCTTTATAGAGTGTTTTTATTAATCCCCCACCCACCTCTACCACCCTCTACCACTTTCCTCATCTTTCATTTATAAATCAATGTACCCTCTTAAGTTTATTCTCCTGTATGCTTTAGTGAAGTAACCCCCCTATTTTTGTCGTCACCCCTCCTCTTCCTTTCCATTTTCCAAACAACTCTTGTGGAAATAAATAGTTTGATGGTTTTGAATTTGGGCTGTGACCAAACCTGTGGGTCACAGATCCAAACCGTGATCAAAAGGGTATGACCAAAATCATTGATCACAGACTTGTTCCTTGACCAAAAGACACAATCATGGTCTAGAGCTTGAGCCAGTATAGGACATGCCAGTCATAGATAAAGGCCATTACCAGATTTGAAGCCTTAGTCACAGACCCAATTTGTGATCGGGTTTGAAACCTTGGTAATGGATCTAAGTCGTGACCAATCTTCTATAAGAAGTTCAATTTGTTCATGACCCCAGCAGTGACTAGATATTTATTACAATAAATAAATAAATATGGCTACGATTTAAGTCCGTGACCATTTTTATTTGAAAATAATATGCGCGGTTTTGGTTCTCAAATCGAGAGTTTTGTGACTACACGATGAGTTGGTACGAGTTACTTTGGTCACGTGAGAGGTATTCGAGCCCCTTGCAGGGTCGTTTGGGCGCTATTGAAGATTTTCTTACACTAGGGACACGTTTCTAAGCCTACGTGTTCTTATTTATAAATTTTGGTCATATTCTCAAATCGGGAGTCCCATGACTATAAGTCAGTTACTATGAGTAAAGTTGATCACATGTGAGGTGTTCACGCCCCTTGTAGGGCCATTTAGGGGTTGTTCTGAATTTAATCTCACTAACGACACGTTTTCAAGCCTAAGTGTGCCTATTTGCAAATTTCTGTCACATTCTCAAACTAGGAGGCCCCCGCTATGTTTAGTTTTTATGAGTAACGTTAGTCACGTGAGAGGTGTTCATACACCTTGCGGTGTTGTTTAGGGGTTGTTCGGGATGTTTGCCCACTAGCGACACATTTTCAAGCCTAAGTGTGCCTGTGTTGCAAATTTTGATCCTATTCTCCTACCAGAAGTCCCATGACTACGTGATCTATTACAATGACGTATGCTAGTCACATTCGAGGTATTTGCACCCTTTATGGAGTCGTTTGGGGTCGTTTGAGGATTTTGCCCATTAGCAGAACATTTAGGCTTGAATTGTAAATGATGCCTAAGTGTGCCTATTTGAAAATTTTGGTCCTATACTCAAATTAGGAGTTCAGCTACTGTGCAATCAGTTGTTACGAGTTATTTTCATCACATGCGAGGTGTCCGTGCCCCTTAAGTGGCCGTTTGGGGTCTTTTGCGATTTTTTCCCACTAGGGCAACATTTTCATGTTTAAGTGTGCCTATTTGCAAATTTCAGTCCTATTCTCGAAGCGGGAGTCCCACGACTACACGGTCAGTTTCTATGACTTATGTTGGTCACGTTCGAGTTGCTTGTTCCCCTTGTGGGTCCATTTGGGGGTTGTTCGGGGTTTTCACCCACTAGCGGTACGTTTTTATGCATAAGTGTGCCTACCTATAAAATTTGGCGCTAGTCTCAAATCGGGAGTCCTGCGACTATGTGGTCAGTTCATATGAGTTACATTGGTCACGTGAGAGGTGTTTGTATCCCTTGAGGGGTCGTTGGTCACGTGTGAGGTGTTCGTGTCAGGGTCAATTTGGTCCAACACAAACTCAGGAGACTTTATTCTCATACTGAGCATCCCGTGCAAGGTGTTAGTGCCCCTAAACAATCATAAATAAAATTAAACATTTTACATCAAATTAACCATTCGTAAATCAAATTAAACATTCATAAATTAAATTAAATATTCATAAATCAAACTAAACATTCATATATCAGGCTAAACATTCATAAATCATATTAAACATTCGTAAATAAATCTAAACATTTGTACGCCAAATGAAACATTTATAAATCAATGTAAAGAGCTAATATAGTGTTAATATCGTAATGGGATACAAATAAGATTGACAAGGATAAAATAATACTTAATACTCAATATTCCTCTAAATCAACTAAAAGATAATTCAAATTATGATTGTTATTAAGAGCTGACTGAAACTCTTTTGGAGCCTTCAATGCGCCTGCTTGAGTAGTCCATGCACAATAATAGATCAATTGTCATCATTTATGCACTTCGAGTAGAATCCCTTCTTTACGTTCACAAAGTAACAAATAAAAGTCTCATCAACTATGTGATCTTTACTCCTTATCTTTTATAAATCTACCATAATCAGTTTGGAGTTGGGATCAACTTTGTAAGCATTTAGAGTACCTCCACCTTCACTAAATCACAATAGAATATGGTTTTTGTGAAGTCTAAGTAATTGACTTTTAGGATTTGTTGGATTATGTCATAATAGGTTAGCACCGCATCTTTTGGGTTTAGGGTATTTTTCCACAAAGTTAGTTTTTACCAAAGGGTAAATTTTCCACTAATTAGGGTTTAAGAATTTTAAATTTTAAATTAGTTAAAATACACACATACACATACATTCACAAATATATGCACACATATACATACACACACACACACATACATACACATACATATACTCTCTAAATACACACATATATATACATATACACACATATACACATATATACGCGTGTGTGTGTGTATACTCACACATATATACAAATAGTAATATACACATGTACACAAACTAAGACACATATATGCTCACATTAATATAAATAGTAGATTAAGAGAGACATGGAAAATGTTACCTGAGAGAGTGAGAGGGAGGAATGCTGGAGAGGAGGAATGTTGGGAGGAGGAACGTCATTGAGAGAGAAAGAGAAAGGATGGTTTTTAGTGAAAATTACTGAAGGGTTTAGGGAGTTTATAAATAAAAAGTTCGGACATGCCTTAGGGTCATGACCACATATCATGACCCTTTTTTTCCACATCATCTGTCACCATGTCATCATAATTGGACTGATCATAACCCACAACTATGACCCAATATTATGATGAATTCAAAATGATCATGGCCCAAAGCTGTGACCACAATTGGAGGGAATTTTTGCCATGGTCATGGAGATAGTCACGGCTAACGACTTGGACCACAGTTGGTGGGACGTTTATTATAGTTTTACCATTATAATGGTCATGTGCTGCTAATAGACCATAGTCATGACCCAACTTGGTCGCATCCCTAGATCGTGACCATCTTCAGTTTAGGTCACGAAAGTATATGGTAATCGAACTGGTCACATGTATTTCTACGACGGTCAAGGTATTGGTGTCTGACCAGATTGTTGTGACCATCTACCTATTTTGGTGTAATAACTATCGACACTATGTTGTGATGACAAATTTACGTATATACTATAACTTTATGCATGAGATAATAAATGTGGCCAATGAGATAAAAGAACCGAAATAACGTAAACATAGTTAAAAGGACTGTGAGCCGAATATTTCACATGGATGGAAGATGTTAAGGCGACGTAGTTATCCAAGGATCAGAGAATAGCTAACGGAGAATCAAGATGGGTGATATCCTAAATCGATCAAATACAAGTCTACTATAATTTTATTACTTCAGAAATAAGATAAAAGAAGATAATTGATAATCCTAAAGAAGACAAAAGTTATAAGACATCTATACTTATAAATAGTGGCAAGCTCAATGGTTTGGGGCATGATAAACTCTATTTTTGTAACCACGATCTGAAATCTCAGCTAGCAATCCTAGCACTCCAGTCGTTCTTCCTTATTTTCATTAATTAAGCTCCCTCTCTTCCCCATGGACGTAGGCAGGATGATCTTCCTAACCACATAATATTTTTTGTTTTTTTCAAATTGCATTGATATATTAGGGTTAGATTATTATATTGAAATTATTATGGGTTTAATATCCCTTATAATTTGGCGCCTTCTCATGGAAACACGATTTGAATCCCCAATACCGTGAAATATTGACCTTATGAGTACCCACCAGTTATAATGTTCACATGCCAGGTCATTGTATCCAGTGAAAGATATGAATCACAAAGAGGGAATAAACTTATTCAAGGTCCCCTATACTCCCAATGAAATGAGGTCTAGGGAATGTACATCGTGAAAGTTTGGGCCTAGCCAATGATGTTATACTCCCTTTGTAGATCCACTTATCATGAAGGCAACATTACGACTCTTCAATCTCTATGAAGATCAACTGAATGAATGAGATGGAGAAATAAATCAGTTGCAGATATAATTGATCGAGCAATGTGAAGAGCCTGGTTCAAGTTACCACAATTTGGACATTCAGAGTAGGTGGGGAATTTTGTCCCATAGATTCCAAAATACCAATAGAAGTAGTGTGGTTTCAAGATTGAGGAGTCCACACGATGTGCTGTCTAATCGCTCTCACGCGAATTGTGCACCCATTCACTGAACTGCCAGCTGCAATCTAACCACTAATAGACTAGTAGAATCTAACCATAGTAATAGTTCATCAAAGAGAAGGACCTCATCTAAGAAGGACGATTATGATGGCCTTTGAAAATTCATCAAAAAGGAATTAAAGGGACGATTTAACCTTGACACTACATCAAAAATGGGAAATGGTAACAATAAATGGGCCATGATTTTGGGCCATGACCAACGGGTCACAATCCAAAAGCATGACCCCTAACTATTTACAGCAACCAAATAAGGGACTAGGGTTTATGGTGGCATCATTTTGGGGTTAGTCACAGTCAATAGTCATGAATAAAGGGGTCATGGTCCAAATCCCTGATTACCCTTTTACCCATTATGGTTCCAAGTTTCCCACTTATTTTGTCACACTTGTGGTCACGGTAAACAACCGTGACCCACTCGTGACCATATACAGTGACTAGGATTAAGGGTCACGATTAATATCCAGGACCAAGAGGTCACAAGAAAAAATCATAACTCATTATGGAACTGAACACTAGTCACGATATAGAACCACGACCTTTAATCCATTTCAAAATGATCATAGTGCATGGATCATGGTCCAAAACCGTGACTAAGTTTAAGTCTTTAATAAGTCACAGATTGGGTCACAAATTTGGATCGTGATGTCATTTTAGGTATAAATAAAAATAGACCCTCGATTTCATTTTACCCTGTATTCAAAAATCATCTCTCTCTCTCTGTCTCTCTGCAACCATCGATGACAGTCTCTCTCGCGCCAACCTTTATTTTTGGCCATCTATAACCTCCAACAGAGCTACATCTGTAACCCAGTATCTGTTGCATATATGTTAACTGCGTGTTTTAGTGTGTTTATTGCTTCTGTTTCAGTGTGTGTATGTGTGTTTATTGCTCGTGTGTGTTTGAGTGTTTCAGTGTGTATGTGTGATTGTGTGTGTGTGTGTGTGTGATTTAGCGATGTGTATGTGTTTCAATGTATGTGTGTGCGCGCATTTAAGTGTGTCTATGTTTTAGTGTGTGTTTCGAATTTTTGTAGCATGTTGTGTATATAAAGCCTTGCATAGTGATGGTAAAGATATGTTAATAACATTATAACTTTAAAATCAATCACCTCCCTTATGTTTAAAAAGAAAGACTCCCACCCTCCTTAACCCATGTACATAGGTCGAGCTCGGTCAAACCACATATATACATTGTCTCTCTATATATCTCACCGATTCCATTTTCTCCGACATTATATATTTATTGTGTTGTAAGAAAATCATTTTTTCTATACTAACATCTCAAGAAATAAGGTGGCATGCACCTAATCAACATGGTCAACCACTAAAGATAAAAAAACTAAAAATATTATAATATATGGGGAACTACAAGATCAAATCACATATACAAAAATATCATGAAAATGATATAAGATCAGATAAGCTAGAATGTAGAATCATTAGATATTTTCAAATCAAAATTTTCTACAAATTTTATGCAAATCGAACATTATCAAGGTACATTTAAACACAAAAAGAGTAAGCAAAGAATCATATGGGCTTACACGTGCATAAAGATGGAAAATCAAAAAATTATTCAAAATCTCATTTATAGACACATTAATCTTTTATAAAGAAAACGCAATACCATCATATGTCTTTTCTTTAAGTTACATTCCATCTAAAAACTCCCCCTTCATAAGAGTTGAGCAATTCTTTTGAATGCCAAACTAAAATAATGCTTTCATTTGAAATTCTAAAGTCATACCTTGCACTTGTCTTATGTCTCTTTACAACACATAAGATTTTGTCGTTAATTTAATTTTCACACACCTAGTTGACACCTACCCAATCATACTCAAATTTTAATAAGGAGTTATAACACTAATGATAGCCTTTATTAATGCATATGAAGCCTTCCATATTCTACTCCTTCATATAAAGATCTTAAAAGATTACAAGTAGAACATAAAGTGCTTATGAAATAATCCAAGATTGATTTTCAATTTTTTAATTTGGAAATGCTCGTAAAAATGAGAATTTATAACACCATTTGTGAATTCTTGCGTTGTAAGGTTAATAAAATCTTTGAAGTCATGAAAGTCAAACTAAAGTCAATGCTGGTCATAATATTTTTGAAAAGTTTACATTGACAATAACACATTCAACAATTACATCAACAACAAACCATTTAGGTAATAAAACTTCAAACTATACAATCATATAGATTATCCAACATGTTAAGCATGGGATTTAACTAAAAATACACAAAACAAATGGAAAAAATGCTTTTGTTGCTCATCCCTCTGAATTTTATAGCAAATGATGATATAAAAAATCAAACACACGACGTTCTCGTACTAACAAGTCGAGTGTAAAATATATATAAAGCAAGTAAAGGGAAACAAAACACAAGATATAGAGTGGTTCAGCTATTAAAATGAGCCTATGTCCACTTTGTTGCCCCACTCCCATTATATATATGTCGTAATACAAATTGACATATCCGTGATAGGTGTACAATAGAGTTAAGAGAGGAGAATACAAAGTTGTAGCGGTTATGAGCAGACCGAGAAGAGGGCTACAAGGTAGGTGAATAGCCCCCAAGCTATATTGGCGTTATGTAGAGAGTTTGGTAGGGCTTTGTCAAGGGTTATTGTCTCTAGTCTCTTCTCTTGAGGTAAGAACCTCTACTTATAGGGGATATGTAGGTTGTGTCACGTGCCCAGATAACATGATATGTAAATAAGTCTGAAGAATAAGTAATCATTTTGTTTGGGCAGTAGTTCCTATGAGTAAGTGTTACGACCTGTTTGAGCTAAGGTAGCGACAAGTCTGAAGGAACTATGACATGTGAATCTAGAGGCAATGGCAACCTCGTACGTGTCGCGGCCTGCCCGGGACGAGGTAGAGGTTAATTACTAGAGAAGATGCAATGCCATAGAGGTATTAGGCTGTGACATCTGTGTTCCATGGCAGCGACTAGTGGTCTGTAGAGTTCGCAGTAGTAAGGACCATATTTTTCATATCAATAAGCCCCCAAGTCGTAGTGATAAGGGGTGGTGATTTGGTGCTGCGACTAAATTCCATGACTCTGTCGTAGTGTGTTATACTTTTTACAGTCACCTTACAAGGTGACGTATCACCTTACCGTTCCCTATTATATAAATGGGTTCTGGAAGTGCAGATTATTACATTTTCTTAACCTTGAGAGCAAATCGAAAAAAGAACTCAGTTTGTTTTCCTTTAGATTTTTCTGACGAGCTTCTTGGTAATTCCAAGGCTGAGCAACCGTCTTCCATCAATTTCCAGGTAATTTTTCCGTTAATTTCCCATTTTGTTTAGTATTTGTTTATTTCAGTCCATCTTTGCAACATATTTCTAAATTTCTTTAATACGAATCCCCAATCAAAATGTAAAGCTGCTACTTTAAATACCCAAACAATAAGTTCGAATATTGCTAGATTTTCTGGGTTGCTAGGTGTTTGAATTGGATTTGGGTTGGGAATTTGGTTTTCCAAGGTTTAATCCACACCTTGTTCCTGTTTCGAAATTTATTTTTGGCCAAGACTTATTAAGAACATTTTCTTCGCCAAAAGCCTAGAATTCTGGGTTTTTGATCTTTGAGAGTTCATAACTCAATACAAACATATTTGTATATTTAGCTGCGACTGGTAATGCTCCTTGTGCTACTTCACTACGGCTATGTGTTAATACTTATAGCTATAATTCCCTCTCCTACGGTCTTTGCTTCTGAATTGATTGGCTGCAACTTTTAATTCTTGAATCAACTCGTTATGGCCTATGGGGCTTTCCTTCTAGACTTAACTATTTAATTCCCATTTTTATATCTGGCCACGGTAGGTAGAACACTACTCAAAATTGCCTCACTCCTACTCGCTACAATCCGTACTTGGAGATAGAAAAATCGCTTTGTAGTCCATAATTCTAAGTCCACTCCCTAGTTGCAGTCTTTAGGCTATGGCTGATACTTAGAGTAATTGGCTGCAGCCTTTGAAAGTCATCTTTGAACTTGTCAAATTTTTATGCATATATATATATTATACGTTGCAGCCTCAATTTGAGGCTTTTCTGACCATAGTGGCTGCGACATCCTAACAGCAAAGACTTTCTGCTTTTCAGGTCCTGCTGCAGCCCTATGAGTGAGGAACCCCGAGAGTTTCTGGAAAACTCACTTCGGCACTCCTTCCCTTAATATCCTTATGTGAAGCCTTTGAAGGCTGTCGGACCCGATCTAGTTAAAGACTATCTCAATTGGGTCATTCTTGACTCCGATTTCGCGGATTCCATAACCTATAGGAGTACTATCGAGGCTGCAGCTATGGAGAAAGATACCCATTCCAGTAACCATCCTTTTGTTGAAGTGGAAGCTGTGGCAGTTGGGCCTTCTTGGATAGAGATGTGCCAGCTAGCACGTCTAACAGAACTAAGAGAGCTCTTACAGCCTTGAACGTTTGTTGCATCATAATCGAAGAGTTAGTTAATCAAGTGGCTACGACATTTGAATTTCCTAGTGGAGTTTTCTTTAACTCCTTCCACGGAACAAAAATCATGTTTTGGATTCCCCAACGATGGGACCTTATTCCCTCTTCATGCCTTCATATATGGGCTACGACTGCCTGTACGAGTTCCCATTAGGAGAATCTTTAGTGCCATGAATGTATCCTCAGCCCAATTGGACCCAAATGCCTGGAGGGCCATACTAGACTCACTGATACTTTGGCGGGAAATATTCAGTAGGGATATCTCTCTAGTGGAGTTCTTTTAATTTTACAAGACGAAAAAGAACTCTGTCAAATTTGCATGGTATTAATACTTTGCTCTTCGGGACAATGAAGAGTATTTGTACATCGAAAGGCCTTCTAGTGTGAAAAACTCAAAATACAAGTATTTATATATCTCTCGAGAATAATGGGAAATCCATCCAGAGGAGTAAGAGAGAGAAAAATCATACAGGATGCCGTGACAGTGGGGATGAACTTCCAAATCAGGTGAATACTAGGTGCGGAATGCACTATATTTTCATTTCTTTTTACTTTCTACAACTCGTTAATAATACTTGTCTAATCTTTGATTCCTTCTACTTTGGCATATAATGATCTTTATATTTGTGTGCAGCTCTTGATGATCTAAAACTTAATAGCAGGGCAAGAAAGAGAGTTGAGGATGCATCTGGCTTTGGTGATACCTCCAAATGTTTCTTTATTTTGTCCACCTCAGCAAATTTTTACTAGATTGGATATTTTCCCAATAAAAAATTCTAAGGAGAATGGATGCGGAACGTAATGATCTATACGCTTGAAAATCCAAATTTTTGTGGCTGTTACTTGGCACTCGACTGTACATTTTATATCTTAGGAGAGGAGGTAGAAGGAGATCTCTTAGCTTCCTAGCTTGCTGAGATGGAAGAGGATACCGCTATCATCAATAACGCCTCTAAGAAGGGAAGGAAAAAAATGAGGTCCCAGAAAGGGAAAGAGGTTGTAGAAGGAAAAGAAGTTGCACCTGGTGAGACTACTGCTGCATCTGGGGATGCTACTCAAGACAAATACCGCAGCTAGGGAAAATGTTCCCTGTACACGTGATCCAATGCATGCCGATGATGCTGCGACTAATGAAAGAGAAGATTAATTTGATGATGACATTAGTGATCAATTGGCTGCGGAAGGTTTAATACCAACTGAGGGGGAAAGCAAAGGTGGTTTCATCCCCACTTATGTTACTCCTTGTAACTCCCATGGCTGTTAACGCCAACCTGCCCCCTCCTCAAAGTCATCAAAGAGTGGGCCCTGATGGCCGTCCGCGATGTCAATTGAGAATGCCAAATCCTCAATCTTTCTGGGACACAACTTCCAGGGCGGTCCAAAAGATGAGGAAGGTAGCAGACAATATTGACCTAGATATCCTTATGGATGAAGACCACGAACATTTAGAGGAGTATGGTCTCTACAGCCTACTGAGGGTAAGCATTTTATTGAATTTAACTAAATTTACTTGTTCATACTAATTGTATCTAAATAATTTTCAAGCCATAAACGTTATTATGTCTCAAACGGCCAAATATAAAGGTCTCTACAAGTTTAAACAAGTCATAGATAGGGTGCATGTTACTTATTTGGACACCGCCAGGACCACTTATTTTGAGGTGGGAAAATTATTATCTACCATGGCACTCCAAGCTGCATAGATGGATGCTCAAGCCGCGACCAATGCCCAAAAAATTACGGAGGAGAATTTCACCAAGGTCACGGAAGCCTCAAAAGGTGTTGAGGCGAAGGCTTTAGAGGTCGTTGGTCGTGCTGCAGCTGCTGATAATAGGCTTGAGCTCCTCCATAAGAGGTGTGAGGAGTTGGAGAGGAGGAGCACTAAGGCTCTTAATTGGAAGGATGTGGAACATGTCACAACCATAAAATGAAATGACAATGACCATCATATAGCCATTACAAAGAAGGATAAGGAACATACCGCTGCACTTCACCTGGATGCGGGCAATGCCGTAGCTGCATTCAAAACTTCAAGTGATTTTTTCTTCATCAATAATAGATCCTACATTCATAGCTTTCAAGAACTTATGTATAGGGTTGTGAAGAATTTCTCACAATCTAAGAATAAAATCATTGCCTAGGGGATCAATGACACTAAGCATTTGGAGTGCGTAGCTGGGATCAAGGCTACGGTAGAGGAAAGGGCTAGATAAAGACTGGAAGTTATAGCGGAGATAGGGGAAGAAGACACTGAGAATGCTGTAAATATTGAAGAAGAAGATGAAGAATACGACGTATCCTCATAGTTTCTTTTCCTTTCACAATCATTTTTGGGCTTTAATGAATTGTATCTTGAAATTTTGGTATGTATGTTTGAACTTTATATAGGGTTGCGACCATTTTTATAATTTTTTACTACATGCCTATTTTCTTTGTTTCATCTTTACATGTTTTGACTTCTTGAATGTATGTAATTGTTGATGGGCCGAAATTATATTCCTTTTAAAAATTAACATGGAATATGGGGTTGCGGCCCCTTCTCACAATTATAACTTGAACCTGAGTTCAAAGCTAAAAATTAACATGGAATATGGGTTGCGCCTTTTTTTATTGGGACTTCTAGCTTTGAACTTCTGAATGCTTATATATGTCTACAACCATTTTTGTAGCTTTTGATTACATGCTCCTTAATTATTTCAAACTTGCAAATTCTTTATGCTGCGGATATTACTAACTGTCGCGCTCTTTCCAAAATCTTGAATAATCTGCACTTTGTTATACAAGATGCTCCTTTTGTGATCTTAAGCATAGGTTGCATCCAGTGGGGATGCATCCATTTTTATTAGTTGTGCCTGCGTTATTGATACTAAGTTGCAGCCATTTACTTATTTTTACCTTACCTTCTGTGCTCTTAAATATTACTGCAATCTTAAACTCTTATTCACCTTTGACAAGAAGTTGTGGCTATAGGACTCTCTATTGAATAGTTGGATTCGATAGAAATTTATGAATAACTTCCTTTGTCGCGGCTCTGGGAATAATAAATGCAAGGCAAGAACTCTAGGCATAATAAAGGCAAGGTAGGAACTTCCTTTATCGTGGCCCTATATTTGGCACACTAGGGAAAAAACTTCATCTACTATATATGCTTTCTTGAGCTACCTACAAGTGAGCTACCATAACTTATACTCGTTCGAGGGAACCTCCTCGAGGTACCTCAATCTTGCAACCTCCACTTAAAGATAGTTCTTAACCAACAAACATAATACTAAATACTCAAGCTACCTATCAGTCAAGCAACCTCAAATTAAACACCATCTCGTTTGACTATGCGACCACACACCTAGTGGGGTCATTGTTCACCCACTTTCTGACGGCATGACGTCTGGCATTTAGGGACTCGAAATTACAGCACTCGAGTGGGTTTATCCTTAGGATATCAGGACTAGTTTACCAAATTTGACCCCCTAGATGTTCTAAGATAAGCCCCTAAGTTTCCATGTCACATCCCTCATTAATTCCCACCATGCTTCCAACTGTTAAAGAAGTTTCCCGCTAAATTATGTGATCCCATGCATTTCACTACACCAAAACTGGGCTGATGGTCACAAATTTTATCCCTGACCATGAAGGGTGAGTTACGGATTTGGTTCGTGAACAAATCGAGCGTGACCATCTCCAGTGCTCATGGCCCAAATCCCTTACCCAAAGCCTGGTTATGGATCTCACATAGTCACAAATATGCTCACGGCCCATAACCTTGACCCTAATTGTATGCGTGGTCACAGTCTAAATCCGTGACCGCTTCACGACTAAAAAACACGTGGTAATGGTGTATATCCGGAACCGGTTCACTGTACGATCCATATTTGTCTTGGCTTAAGGTCATGACTAATCTTAATGTGCATATGATATTTTCACGACCCATAGCCGTGACTATGCATTAAATATTATCACGGCCACGGTCTGTGACTACACTTAATCTGCATAACTCATTGTCATGGCTTTAGGCAGTGAACAGTTTTAATAATAATAAAAAAAATCTTTGAATCGGGAGACTAATCGATTAGTTGCTACAAGTTCTCCTTAGGTGACCTCGAGGAGGTCATGTGATCTCAAATTACGGGTCCCGTGCTCTTAAATCGAGGGGTCACGTGACCACGCAGTCACGGGTCCCGTGTGGGCATTCTAAAATATGGGTCGAGCTCTTAAATTGGGGGTATTTTGGCCATGCAGTCGGTTCGTGTGGGCTATGTTGGTCCCGTGCAAGGTGTTGGCGTTGCTCACGGGGCCGTTTGGGGGTGCACTAAGGGGTTTCTCCCCCCGACGGCACCTTTTTAAGACTAAGTGTGGGAATTCTAAAATATGGGTCGTGCTCTCAAATCGGGGGTCCCGTCGCCACGTGAACGGCTCGTGATGGCTACGTCGGTCTCGTGCGAGGTGTTGGCTCCACTCATGGGGCCATTTGTAGGGTGTAAGTGGTTTCGCCCCCCCATGACACCTTTTCAAGGCTAAGTGTGGGCATTTTGAAATATGGGTCGTGGTCTCAAACTAGGGGTCCCGTGGCCACGCGATCAGCTCGTGCAGGTTACCTTGGTCCCATGCAAGGTGTTGGCACCATTCATGGGTCCGTTTAGGGGGCACTATGGGGTTTCACCCCCTGACGGCACCTATTTCAAGCCTAAGTGTGGGTATTCTAAAATATGGGTCGTTCTCTCAAACCGAGGGTCCCATGGCCATGCGGGGTGTTGGCATCGCTTACGGGGTCGTTTGTCCTTATAGGAAGATTAAGAGCTTGACAAGATCAAATGACAAGCTTAAATGACAAGGTTGCATCCGGCCCTCCTGACCAAAACGATAAAAGTTAGACCTATCATTCCTGAAAGGGTGACTGGTCGGCAGAAATCTACGATGACCCATGTAACTCATCTTACTACTATGTTATAGGAAAATGGCTTTAATTTCCTCCCCATATATGGTACATCCATAATAACCATGAAAATTACAACCGGACTGAAGCACCTTATACCTTTGACTTACTTAAGTCTATACTGTATAAGTGTTCAACTAGTTTGGAAATAGTGACAAAATTGGTTGTCCAACCTAGAATCCAAAGAACCTCAGAATCGTTCTCTCTACTCCTCTTCAATAATCCAAGAAGGTATAAATTGAATCACACTACACACAATTAGAAGTGCATACATGTGTATATATTGCTTAAAATTGTTTGTGTGATTAATTCCCCGTAAAATGTGGTTTTAATTATTTTTTTGGAATTTTTAAACATTTTTTAAATAATGTTTTCATTAATAAATATGTGTTTATAAAATTTGTGGGGCTAATATTCTATTTTGGAAACTTCAGTTTTCATTGGAATGTTTGTTTGGGTAGAATGTAAATGCGCTAGAGACTTCAGGGTGCTGCTTGTAATTAAGTTTGACGCCCGTTTGTGAGCCACTCACAAGCCAACACTTGTCACTTACCTGATGTATCTGTTTGTGTTTGTTATGTGAGAGGGTTGGATGGTGGATTGCTGATCGTTGGATCAAAACTTATCGATGGTCTGCATGTGTTTTTAGTCAATCCTGGTGCTATCTCTATGAATCAATCACAATCATCTTAACCACCGCTATTTCATAACCCTTGGATCAAGTCAAAGTTAGAAAGACTTGATCTCAGCCCTTGATTGTCCTTCGTCGTTCCACAACCTTCCCTCACTCCTAGATAAACCCTCCACTTCTCAGCCTTTCAAGACTTTTGGGCATTCGTCATTTCTGAGAGAAAAAAATAGAGAGAAGAGAGAAGTGAGAGAGAAGAGAGAAAAGAAAAGAGAGAAGAGAGAGAATAGAAACTGTGTTAGCCAAACCCTAACCCTAACCCTAAACACTTCAAACTCTGAATCAAACCTTCATTTTTATAACACCCCAAACACAACCTTGAGTGTTTGAGAGAGAGAGAGAGAGTGGTTTGTTCATATTGAAGCTGTAACCTCTTTATCTATGATCTTGTTAACAACTTAAACATTCGTGTGAAGATCTGTATTTCTTTTTCATAGACACTATAGATTTACACTCTGCATGTTACATTTCACTAGATCTGCATATTTCTTTCTTTATTTAAGAAAATCTTTACTGATTTAGTTTTGAAAATGTTTTATGGTTTCTATTCTTACGAAACTTAACCTTGACCTAGTTGGATTCACACTTGGAGATTTTCAATCTCAAAAATATTTTTAAAACCGAGATTGATTAAGATCTTGACCGATTTAGAAGCGAGATATCCGTGGAATCTGGGTTATATTAAAGGTCAAAAAGGTTTTTAGTTCTGTAAGAAAGAAAGAAAACAAAATCACAGCATATAGTCTTTATATGTAATTTTTCTAGGACTGTCTGTAAATCTAAGTGTGTGTGAGTTCATGCATGTTGATAGGAATCACTTCACAAACACTTAACACACTACTACACTGGAAGTGTTGTGAATAAGATCAAAGATTATTGAGTCGACATAAGGAAGCTAAAGCAAAGGAAGTTATCAAACTTGAAGAACATCATCAACAATCAGATCTATGAGAAGTTAGAAGGACACCAAGTGGGGATATATTCCTAAACTTAGAATAGGTTGATTTGTGTGCATGTATGTTGGATTGTTTGTAACTATTATTTGTTGTTAGTGGATTTTTACTTTTGTGACTTAGAAGTCACCGTGGATGTTTCCTCTATTGGGAGAGGTTTTACCACGTTAAAAACTGTGTGTTTTTTATTATCTTCATCTACTCATCTCATTCTATAGTGTGCTGAATTTTTGAAACTGTCTTGTTTTAAAAACTGATTACAAAGTCTTGATTACTCTCGTACATAAGTTTTTTTGTAAACACATCTTGTTGTTTATAATTTTTATTTTCAAAAGAAAAAGGTTTCTTCAACAAACATCTCGGAGTTGCTTATATAGTTTAATCTTGTATTAAACGGCATTAGCAACGTTTTTCAATTGGTATCAGAGCCCTGTTAAATTTTATTTCAAAAAGATCTTGTGTTTCTGAAAAACCTAACTATGGACGAGAAGAATGAAAGGTTTGGTAATCTGTCCAGACCTCCACTCTTTGATGGAAACAACTTTGCTTACTGGAAAGTAAGAATAATTGCCTTCATCCAAGGGACTTTAGGAGATGATGTCTGGGACATTATTGAAAATGGATACACTTATCCTACTAAACCAGCCACTGAAGGAAGTGATGAGAGGGTAAAGAAAATCTTAAGTGAGTTTTCCCAAGAAGAGAAAACCATTTCTCGAAATAACAATAAAGGCAAGAATGCCATTTTTATGTCTATTAATGAGTATGAGTTCAAGAGAATCTCATCTTGTGCCACTTCTAAGGAAGCTTGGGACACATTAATCACTGCCCATGAATGAGACTCGAGAGTTAAAGCTGCTAAAACTCAAATGCTTACCCAGCAGTACAACTCTTTGATTATGTCTGACTCTGAGTCTTTTGATGACTTTTACATGAACTTAAATGATATAGTTACTAAGTTGCATGCTAATGGTATAACATATGATAGGAATGAAATTGTCTCTAAAATTCTAAGATCATTACCACAAAAGTTTGACAGCAAGAGGTATGCTATTGAGAAAATGAGTGATCAAAACCTTACCCCTGAGTTACTCAGTAGCAAACTTAGGACTGTGGAAATGGAATTACACTTTAAGAAATAATTAAATCATTCACAAAGAAAACAACCCAACTCTAACTTGAGTTTTGCCTCTAAGATATCTAAACTTGAGACTAATTTGATCAACTCTGACTCTGATGAGGAGTGTGATATAGACAAATTAGATAATCAGATTGCCTTAATGTCTAAAAAATTTAAGAAAATTGTTAAATTTAGAAACAAACAGGCAACTAAACAAGGCAAGCCTAATTATCCTACTCTGTCTAATCCCAAACCTCATGAGAGAGGACTTGACAAACATCCTAAGGACAACAACTCCAGACCCAACAGAGACCTTAAAAAGATTGAATGTTTTAGATGTGGGAAACTAGGTCACATCGCTCACGATTGCAGAGTTAATCTGAATAAAGCCAACACACACAATAGAACCAATGTCTGTAAAACATGGAATGATTCAAGTGACTCTGATGAAGAGTAACTTGAGTCATCAAATGTACTTGACCCTTGCATGTCCTTTTATGCTAAGATCATTTACACTGATGATATACATGTGTGTGATAATGATGCTCCTACTCCTGCTTGTGTGAATACTGCTTTGATTGGCCTAGATGATTTATTATCTGAAAATGTTGCTAGTTCTAGTTCCGTGTGTGTGAGTCAAAGTGATCTCGATAACGACGATGTAAATGGGTGCGTGAGTACTAAAACTGAATCGTTAGGGGTCACTACACACACTTCACTTAGCGACTCAGACACAGATGACCTCCCTGATATCCATACTTTGTATGCTAAAACTCTTAAAAAGGGCACTAGACTGGAGAAGACTGTTAGAGACCTGACTAAGAAATTAGATGATCTAAGTCTTATTGTGAAGTTGAATGCTGAAGAATACACTAACCAGTATCTGTCTCATCAATCCGAAATTGAAACTTTTGATCAAAATTTAAAATATTTTACTAAAACTAATGAAACCCTGGAA
The DNA here is from genome assembly GCA_949130495.1 of Sambucus nigra. Taxonomy (NCBI): domain Eukaryota; kingdom Viridiplantae; phylum Streptophyta; class Magnoliopsida; order Dipsacales; family Adoxaceae; genus Sambucus; species Sambucus nigra. The sequence goes on along the minus strand of OX422215.1, from coordinate 312,456,378 downwards.
ATGAAATACAAAGGAACATTATTAGAACTGGAGGAAGCAAAAACAAAGACAGCTACTGTTTTCAAAAAAAATTCTAAGTTTGAAAACAATTCAAATTGTTTTACTGACTTTGTTGTTGACTCCAAGACCAATTCTGATGATAGAACCAGTATTGGATTTTGCCCTAAGAATAAACCTCAAACTACAAATCTTGAACCTATTAAGTTTGTGGCTGGGGGCAAAAGACCAATTGAAACATGTCAAGACTTTCATTTTATTAAAGAGGAATTTGATCAAAAGCAACAACAGAAAGACATTGGAGAGTCTAGTAATTCTAAGGCTGACACTGCACTTAAGACTAAATACGTCTGTCCTTTGATCAAAAAGGTTGATTCTACCTATAAGACCATACCTCCTAGGAATATGACTTCTGAACAGAATGCTGTTAAACCCATCTTTAGAAGTTTTCCTAAGGAAGTTCATCCCTCGAGCAATCAATATTGCTCCTACTGTGACATTTATGGTCATTCCTTTGAAGGTTGTTATGCTAGGCGTCTAAACACCCGTGTGTACAACTCTTTTGTCTACAAGAACTTTAACTATTCTAGGCAAAATCGTAACCATTATGTCCTTCCAAGACAACCTGATAAGAACTCTAACTACAGAAATAGAAAGACCAAAACTAAGAGTTCATTTAAGAGAAAGGCTCCCAGAAATTTTCCTAAACCAAAAGCTCAAATTTTTCACAATAATCAGGTTGTTGCCCCAAATGTTTTTCGACAAAAAGTTGTTTCTCGAAAATTTTATCAAATGAGGGAAACTTGCGCAAAATTAAAACTAGAGCTATTTGGGTTAGAAAAGATGATCTTTTACCCCAAATGAAGTGTAACATTGTTATCACTGCCTTAAAAGCTGAACACACTTCATCTGGTTGGTACTTAGATTCAGGATGTTCCAAACATATGACAGGAGATGAAACAAAACTTTTAAACAAACCCAAATTTGCTGGAGGCAAAGTAGTTTTTGGTGACGGAGTTTCATCCCAGATCATAGGTAAAGGAACCTTAAAAGAAGAGGGAATACCTACTCTCGAAAATGTACTTTTAGTTAAAGGCCTTAAAGCCAACCTCCTAAGTATATCACAATTTTGTGACTCTGACCATACAGTTACCTTTTCAAAGAACAATTGTAAAATTCTAAATGATAAAGGTAAATGCATTATTACCGGATTTAGAACACCTGACAATTGTTATACTGTCAAGATTGGTTCTGAAACCTATAACATTGTCAGAATGGATGACAATGAAATCTGGCATAATCGTATGGGTCACCTAAGTTATGATATCCTTGGTAGATTGTCTAGTCAAGAGATTCTTAGAGGAATTCCTAAAATTAAACCTATTTCAAGTATTGTCTGTGGTCATTGCCAGGAAGGAAAAATAGTTAAGACTTCGCATAAAAAGGTTAAAGACATTCTCACCTCTAGACCTCTAGATCTCATCCATATAGACCTTATTGGTCCTTCTAGAACTGTTAGTCTTTGTGGACACAGTTATATCCTTGTCATGGTTGATGATTTCACACGATTCACTTGGGTTGCCTTCTTGAAACAAAAATCTGACACGTTTCAGAATCTTTTGAAAATTTTACTAAGAATTGAAAATGAGAAGGACACACAAGTCAATCGCATTCGTAGCGATAGAGGGGGAGAGTTCATAGACACAGGAATAGTTGAATATTGTGACTACAACGGTTACAAACACGAATTCAGTGCCCCTAAGACTCCTCAGCAGAATGGTATTGCTGAAAGGAAAAACCGAACTCTTCAAGAGATGGCACGTGTCATGTTGCATGCCAAATCTCTACCTAAATAATTCTGGGTAGAATCTATTAGAACTGCATGTCATATCATTAATAGGGTTTACCTTATAAAAAACTCTAAACAAAACCCTTATGAGTTGTGGTACGGTAAGAAGCCTAATCTAAAATAGCTAAGAACTTTCGGAAGTCAGTGTTATGTCTGTAAAGACAGAGAACATTTGTCTAAATTCGAGACGCGTGGTGATAAACCCATCTTCTTTGGATACTCTCCAAACAGTCGTGCTTATCGTATATACAATCTGGGTACTAAGGCCCTTATGGAATCGATAAATGTAATTATAAGCGACATTATTGTCGAAAATAAGACATCTGAATCACCTATTGTGGTTGAATCTGAAAATGATTTCAAAACTGATTCACCAGAAATAGATGACTCATTACCTATTGAGAGTCCAGAAGTACCTGGCTGGGTCTCTAAAGATCATCCTATTGACAACGTGGTCGGTAATCCTAATGAGCCAGTTCGTACTAGATCCTAGTTAAGAAATTATGTTGATTATGCATGTTTCGTCTCCCTTGCGGAACCGAAAAATGTTAATGAAGCATTGAATGACACACACTGGATTTCTGCAATGCAGGAAGAACTTTTACAATTTGTCATTCACGATGTCTGGTATCTTGTACCGCGGCCTCAAAACAAAAATGTTATTGGGACACGTTGGATTTTTAAGAACAAATCTGATGAAAATGGGATAATCCTTAGAAATAAAGCTAGACTAGTTGCTCAAGGTTACTCACAAATAGAAGGAATAGATTTTAGCAAGACGTTTTCCCCTGTCACTCGTCTTGAATCTGTTCGACTTCTTTTCGCCATAGCTTGTCACTTAAAATTTACACTTTATCAAATGGATGTCAAGTCTGCCTTCCTCAATGGAATTCTATTCGAAGAAACGTATGCAGAACAACCCAAAGGGTTCATTGACCCTAAATACCCTGAACATGTCTTTCGTCTAAAAAAGGCTCTCTATGGATTAAAACAAGCTCCTCAAGCTTGGTATGAACGCCTTTCCAACTTTTTGTTGAATAAGGGTTTTAAGAGAGGAGGAAATGACCAGACTCTATTTGTCAAACATTTTGACAAAAACATTATTATAGCCCAAGTCTATGAAGACGACATCATTTTTGGGTCTACTTCAAACTCTGAAGTTAAATCTTTTTCTGCTATAATGCATAAGGAGTTTCACATGTCCCTTATGGGGGAGCTACAACTTTTCTTAGGATTTCAAGTGAAACAGAATTCTGATGGTCTATTTGTCTCTCAAACCAAGTATGCCTTAGATCTTGTTAAGAAATTTGGTTTAGAGAATGCTAAAGTTGGCAAAATGCCTATGAGTACTACTGTTAAATTAAGCAAAGATGAAAATGGAAAGTCAGTTGATTCCACACTGTATCGTAGTATGATTGGTAGCCTACTCTATCTAACTGCCTCGCGACCAGATATAATGTATGCTGTATGTTTATGTGCTCGTTACCAGAATAACCCTACAGAAAGCCATTTATTGAGTGTAAAACGTATAATAAAGTACATAAAAGGCACTCTTAATCTTGGACTTAGGTATACTAAGGATACCTGTAGCACCATCATAGGGTATACTGATGCTGATTGGGTCGGGTGTACTGATGACAGAAAAAGTATATCAGGTGCCTGTTATTATGTCGGCAATAATTTAGTTGGTTGGAGTAGCAAAAAATAGAATTGCACATCTTTATCTACGGCTGAATCGGAATATATAGCAGCAGGAAGTTGTACTCAATTGTTATGGATAAAACAAATGTTAAGCGATTATGGGATTAAAGAAGATCAGTTACAACTATATTGTGACAATCAAAGCGCCATTAACATATCTAAAAACCCGGTTCAACACTCGCGAACTAAGCATATTAAAATAAGGCATCATTTTATACGCGAACTTGTTGAAACTAAGGAGTTAGAAATCCATTACCTTCCTACTGATCTGCAACTTGCAAACATGTTCACTAAACCTTTAGACTATAATAGATTTCTGTATTTGCGTAATTCTATAGGTATGGTATGTGCTGATTAAACTCTGAGGACCTTAATTTTTACCCTTTGTCCATTTGAGACAAAATGGGGGAGAAATTTGAGTCTTACGAGTTCAATGTTTTGTTCACATTTCATCTAAACTGCTTGATCTTAGTGTGCATATTTGCAAGAATCTCTTCTACTGATTGTCTACCATTTCTAGTGTACAATTTTGTAAATAGTTGAGTTATGTAATTTTTGACTTTCTAGGAAATAGGTAGATAGTATCTTTTGTATAGGACTAGGTTTAATTTCTTTTGGTTCCCTAAGAGTTTAAGCTAACTCAAAGGAGATTTTGTCTCATATTTCCAAAGGGGGAGATTGAAACACCTTATACCTTTGACTTACTTAAGTCTATATTGTATAAGTGTTCAACTAGTTTGGAAATAGTGACAAAATTGGTTGTCCAACCTAGAATCCAAAGAACCTCAGAATCATTCTCTCTAGTCCTCTTCAATAATCCAAGAAGGTATAAATTGAATCACACTACACACAATTAGAAGTGCATACATGTGTGTATATTGCTTAAAATTGTTTGTGTGATTAATTCCCCTTAAAATGTGGTTTTAATTATTTTTTGGGAATTTTTAAACATTTTTTAAATAATGTTTTCATTAATAAAAATGTGTTTATAAAATTTGTGGGGTTAATATTCTATTTTGGAAACTTCAATTTTCATTGGAATGTTTGTTTGGGTAGAATGTAAATGCGCTAGAGACTTCAGGGTGCTGCTTGTAATTAAGTTTGACGCGCGTTTATGAGCCACTCACAAGCCAACAATTATCACTTGCCTGATGTATCTGTTTGTGTTTGTTATGTGAGAGGGTTGGATGGTGGATTGCTGATCGTTGGATCAAAACATATTGATGGTCTGCATGTGTTTTTAGTCAATCGTGGTGCTATCTCTATGAACCAATCACAATCATCTTAACCACTGCTATTTCATAACCCTTGGATCAAGTCAAGGTTAGAAAGACTTGATCTCAGCCCTTGATTGCCTTCGTCGTTCCACAACCTTCCCTCACTCCTATATAAACCCTCCACTTCTCAGCCTTTCAAGACTTTTGGGCATTCGTCATTTCTGAGAGAAAAAAATAGAGAGAAGAGAGAAGTGAGAGAGAAGAGAGAAAAGAAAAGAGAGAAGAGAGAGAATAGAAACTGTGTTAGCCAAACCCTAACCCTAACCCTAAACACTTCAAACTCTGAATCAAACCTTCATTTTTATAACACCCCAAACACAACCTTGAGTGTTTGAGAGAGAGAGAGTGGTTTGTTCATATTGAAGCTGTAACCTCTTTATCTATGATCTTGTTAACAACTTAAACATTCGTGTGAAGATCTGTATTTCTTTTTCATAGACACTATAAATTTACACTCTGCATGTTACATTTCACTAGATCTGCATATTTCTTTCTTGATTTAAGAAAATCTTTACTGATTTAGTTTTGAAAATGTTTTATGGTTTCTATTCTTACGAAACTTAACCTTGACCTAGTTGGATTCACACTTGGAGATTTTCAATCTCAAAAATATTTTTAAAACCGAGATTGATTAAGATCTTGACCGATTTAGAAGCGAGATATCCGTGGAATCTGGGTTATATTAAAGGTCAAAAATGTTTTTAGTTCTGTAAGAAAGAAAGAAAACAAAATCACAGCATATAGTCTTTATATTTAATTTTTCTAGGACTGTCTGTAAATCTAAGTGTGTGTGAGTTCATGCATGTTGATAGGAATCACTTCACAAACACTTAACACACTACTACACTGGAAGTGTTGTGAATAAGATCAAAGATTATTGAGTCGACATAAGGAAGCTAAAGCAAGGAAGTTATCAAACTGGAAGAACATCATCAACAATCAGATCTATGAGAAGTTAGAAGGACACCAAGTGGGGTATATTCCTAAACTTAGAATAGGTTAATTTGTGTGCATGTATGTTGGATTGTTTGTAACTATTATTTGTTGTTAGTGGATTTTTACTTTTGTGACTTAGAAGTCACCGTGGATGTTTCCTCTATTGGGAGAGGTTTTACCATGTTAAAAACTGTGTGTTTTTTATTATCTTCATCTACTCATCTCATTTTATAGTGTGCTGAATTTTTGAAACTGTCTTGTTTTAAAAACTGATTACAAAGTCTTGATTACTCTCGTACATAAGTTTTTTTGTAAACACATCTTGTTGTTTATAATTTTTATTTTCAAAAGAAAAGGGTTTCTTCAACAAACATCTCGGAGTTGCTTATATAGTTTAATCTTGTATTAAATGGCATTAGCAAGGTTTTTCACGGACAACATCCCATAAGCAAGAAGGTATTGGATCGCCCACATCACTATTACTTTAAGTGTAAACTCTTCACCCTTGTGAGAGTTGAACGACGTCACGCCTTTATCCCCTAACTATTTAAGCTCTTCGATTAATGGGGATAAGAATATATAAATATCATCACCCAGTGCCTTCGGCCCAGGTATCAATAAAGATAATAATGTGAACTCCTTTCTCATGCACAGTATCGGAGGGATACTTAAAGGCGCCATTAGAACTGGCCAGTAACTTTGACTAGTACTTAAATTATCGAAAGGGTTAAACCCATCAGTTGAGATTGCAAGATGAACGTTGCGTGGTTCTTTTGCAAATTCATGGTGTCATGCATTTGAAAGTTTCCAGACGAGTTAATCAACCGGATGGCGCATCATATTCCCACCCAAATCGCATCGAGTGTGCTATGTCATGGCCTCCACTATCCACGGTACATTAAAAAATCGTTTTAACCGTGGCTCAAGTGCAAAATATTTCAAAACCTTTTGTGGGACTTGCGAGATCTTTTGATATTTTGCAGGTTTTTCATTTACTTAATCCAAACGACATATCTAGGCTCACTGCATACTGGACATTCATTCTTCTCTCCGTGTTCATTGCGATACAATATGCAATCATACTTACATGCATGAATACATTTGTATTGGAATCCCAAACCCTTCAAGCTCTTCTTCATAGTAGGATAATTGTCTGGTAACGTGTTCTCTTTTGGGACAATTTCTTTAACCCACTTAAGAATTCTGGTTACGCTGTTCCCAGATAAGCCAAATTGACTCTTTAAGTTATGCAAACCAATCATTGCATATAATGTCGAATGATCTTCATCGCAATCTTTATACAACGGTCTAGACTCATCGAATTTTCACCGTATATATTCTCGATCTCCTAGTAGTTCAATATCAAATTATTCATTGTGTGAATTATATGTCTCCATAGGTTGGTGGTTTTGGTCATGGTGGACACCGTAAGCATCGTCAATTAGGTCGGTCAATGGACGATGTGTTGGAGAATAATTTACCACTTCCACTCATTGGTGTTCTGTTACGTGGTCGGTTACCGGGCATGTTGCATAGTAAAGAACTAATATAGTATAAAAGCAAAGCACTAATATAGTCAAAAACGCACCAACCAATCAATCAAACTATGCAATAACTTAAATACAAGAACACGCCAATCAACGATACTACAAAACCATGTAAACTCAAATTAAATAAATTTGTCTACTGATATTGTTACAATATAAGAAAAATATTACTACATCTTCATCAAGCGATAAACTAGATAAGTGGTAATAGAGTCTACATAATTTTTCAAAAAATTCCCTTCTCCGCTGTTGACGTGCGCTTGAACAGTTTCATAACCCGCATATACTGTACCAACCACGATCTAACACTCACCCTCCTACAAAGGTTGATTATGTACTAAAGTTCCTACGACAGTGGACATGAGCGTTCAGATCCCAATGACAAATTTACCTCTCAGGTCGTGTATATAGTATTTCTCGCTATAGTCCCCATGGGTTGTTGACAATGATCCAAGACCTGTGCCATGCTGAGGCGCTGAGAAAGGGAATATTGAAGGAGGAACCAGAATGTTTGGGGGGGAATGGAGAACGAGGAAAATTTTGAGGAATCCCTGGCATCTGTGGAAGGAAACTAGGATGCATTAGTGGCTGCAGGGGCATACGACCGGTTAAAAGGGACGCAATTTGTGCAAGTTTTTCATTTATACCTCCCAATTCATTTCAAAGCCCCACTATATCCCCGTCAATCCTAGATTGATGATCATCGCTATACGGGAAATGCTTATTAACAAAATAAAGCTCGTCCACGAGAGGTGCGGTGTGTTTGAATCTTGTTTTTTACATATGTGACCCCAAACCTCTCGTCCTCCCTCTTTGGTCCTTCCCAAAGGTTTGTACGATGACATCATTATTAATATCCTCAATCGGGCTTGAATCTAACTTACTACTGATATACTCTATTGATTCTAAATTCTTGACCAAGTGAGGAGGGAATTTATTATCTTTGTACCATCTAGCTTGCACGTACAAGTTGGTCCTATTCGGTGTCTTTCCTTCATCGGGGATACCTTTCATAATGGTCGTCCACTTATTCTTTAAATCTTCATAAGACTTCAAGCCAAGCCGATGGACAATTGTTTTTTTGGCCCTATTCTGCTTATTTTTCTCCCTTTGCAGCATTTTAGAGTCCTTCACCTCATTCTCCTTAAAATTATTCCATTGAGAGACTCGCATCTCAACGGTCGAAGGGACTTTATCTTTGAGTGCCAAAATGTCGGAGCTTGATGCTCCCTTAGGGAAATGCTTTTGCCTAAGGTTTCTCTGATATGTTCGGAGTTGTTCAGCAACCCAAGAAAGCACCTTATTTTTTTAGTTGGAGGAAAATGAAAAATGTTTGCTAAGTTGCTCGTAGATGTTATCTTTTATACCTTTATCTACGAGGTTCCAATTGTGAGCTCCTCCCACTGCCACATTCATTTTTGCCAATGACAAACACTGGGCTCTAAACTGTTGAATGTGATTCTTATCCCCCATGGGGTTATTTCCCAAAAGAGAGAACCCAATGGGATTCTTCTCAACTGACCCGAAAGTTTCAGGAGCATTGGGCGTGTATGTTGGATTAGTGGGACGAGTACCTTGCCTACTGTAACTCGGAGTAGGGGAGTGATCAGTTTTTTAAGAAGGGGTCCCATGAATAGTTGGTGGAGTTGAGTATTTCTCACCAATAGGTGATGAGAATTCTCCTTGTGGTTGTTGGTTTTTGGTTGTTGTTGGTTGGAGTGTTTGTTCCATTAGCGCCCGATATTATCTACAAAAATAATAAAAGTTAAATGTGTATCTATAATATTTGATGCATAATTTCAAAGTCCAATATGAAAGTATAAATAACAAAATAATTTTTTGACCATATATTATAATCTACCTGTTCATGGTAATACTTTAACAAAACTTCAATGTGTCTGATCTCCATCCATTTTGGATTTGTGTTTAAAAACCTACGAATTTTTGCACGTGGCCAATTAGGTGAATTTTTTTTTGGCCTTCTTTATCAGCGTAAGCAAGGTCAGTGCTCTATCGGGATTATGTACTCGATATATATATATATATATATATATATATATATATATATATATATATATATATATATATATATATATATATATATATATATATATATTGTACAGCTTCATCCCAACATTGTGGAAGGAAAAAAAAATGCGATCGCACAAATACTCTTGCTGGAAATGAATTCCACAATTTACGTGGTAGTTAAATTGTTCGATCTTCCTATTCCCATACCAATAAATCTGAGTACCAACTTTATGAGGATCATTAATGAAACAGGTACGAGTGAGGACCAATTGCAATCTTTCATACTCTTGTTGCCATCGATTATCACCGTGACTCATTTTTCCTGAGAATAATGAACGAGGTCGTGAATATGATTCCTATAAATGATGGCTCTGATGAATCATTAACCAGTTATTGTGTACGAGGGCGTGTATATGATTCCTATAAGTAATGGCTCTAATGAATCATCAACTGTTAATATACTATGTTTTTAATAACTACTTTTGTCATTTAACCCAACAATACCTAAAATTAACCCTTATGTCAGGTATTTTTTTAATGGTCAGGTATTTTTTTAATGGAGAGGTATTTTTCTTTATATTTCGTCCCCAAATTTAAACCAACAATATCTATAAAATTAAAATCTTCCCTATTTTGAAAATTAAACCAACAATATCCATTAAATTAAAATTTGCCCCAGTTTGAAACATAAACCAACATTAATTATATATATGTATTTTTGTTTAGAATACAGGCACAATACATAATGATAATTTATACACACCTACGTACACAATACACACACACGCACATAAAAATACACACACATGTATACACACACAGAAAAATACACAAACATAATTAAATAAATAACAAGGGTTTGGAAATACACACACACAATTAAATAATTAATATGGGTATGAGATAATACACACGCGTATACACGCACACACAGAGAAATGCACACACGTATACACACACATAAATACACACATGTGAGGACACACAGAAATACACATACACACACACAGAGAAATACACATACACACACACACAGAAATACACACAGAAATAATAATGAAAAACTTAGGATTTGGATTACCTTTAGAGATTGGAAATGAAATCGGCGAAGAGAGAGGGAGGGAAATCGTCGAAGAGAGAAAATTGTTTTCGAGGGAAATGAAAACCCTGTTCTGGGTTTTTTCAGTATAAAGACCATGGTCACAGCTAAGGGTCGTGAATCCATGACGTGACGCCTTTATTTTTAACACGTCAGCATGAAAACAAGTCCACAGTCATGGTCAAAAGCAATGACTCAATCCTCAGAATGGTCACGGTCTTAATCCGTGACTATAATGGTGTGTATTTGGGCCCCTGGTCACAGTCATAAGTCCTGACCCCATCCAGGACCACACTTGGCGGGAAACATGGCGCCGTAATGGTCACGACTGGGTCAGGGTTGTGAGCCGTGACCCATGAGAGTCACGGTTAAAGGTTGTGACCACCTACAAGTCGATCTATGACCACACTGGGTCTTGGAATTTGTCACTCTCATTTTTCATATAGTCAGAGCTTTTAGCTGCGACCATGCGGTTACGGCTCTTGGTCGTGGTCCCATTTCCATGATCATTTCCAGTTTTTGGAGTAATGTTTAATGAAATATCTCCTACATTAATGAGCAAGGTACTTGTGTAGTAAAGGTGGTCAATAACATTAAACACTAGCAAGGTTACCCGGGTAACCTTGCCATCGTATAAATAGACCAACTAAATATTTTACAAAGGAGAAGCATTCTGAACCTAGAACTGCTGCCCAACTTCTTCCATACACGAGAGCCCCCGTGAGGAAATTATTCCCACACCCATTTAATACCCATATCATTGAGCATTAACTGATCTTGAAGTTCCTTCCTTGCCTTTATTGTTCCCAGAGTGCTTGCCCTTTCTCCCTTGATCCAAGCTACCTGCTGGTCCCATCTATTTATTATACCTATTGTGTATTTATAGTGTAGATATATCTTTTAATATAAGTCTGAACATGGAATCCCATTGCCCCTTGTTCACCTGTGTTCATTATCATTATTTAATACTATACAGAGTGTTAATCCCGATCTTGATAAGGGTTTACGCCTCACTTCATATTAATTATATTCCAAGAACCCACATCTTACAGTAATAATTTAAAATAACCTAGTGGGGGGGGGGGAGGTGAATAAATTATTATAACAAATTTCCCCGATTTTCATTTTCAATTTCAATCAAAACTTAAATCTAAGAAATTTTTAAATTTTCAAAGTGATCTAGTTGAATCACAATCACACATCCGTAAACAAGCAATGAGAAATGATAAACAATCACAAAAAAATTGCACAACACCGGGTATACTACAAAAAATCCCAACCTATGGATAAAAAATCTCAGTGTGACGTAGCATCTTATTCAATTTGAAAATTTTATTTTCTATAATACACAAACAAAAATCGATTAAGTTCTCACACAAGAATTTACATATGTATAATGCAACTCTCCCTCGTTTTAATGAGAAATCAGAGTGAACTCCATCTGTCGAATACAAAACTCCATTCTTCACCCTAGATACACACCATGTTCTAATTCTCAATAGCTAGAACTCCTCGTTTTCGATCTCGAAGAATAAATCAAGTGGATAATAGGAAATTCAGATGTAAACAGGCTAACTATGGATAAAATTTTCTCAAATCTTCTCACAAATTTTGATCTCAAAATGTCACAAACTCTCAAAAGAATTTTTTTCAAATTTGAAATTAGAGAGACAAAGTAAAGCTCTAAAACACAAAAAATCTTCAGAAGATATATTTTGAAATGATGGGAAAAAGTTGTAAAGAACTAGAGGGAAAACAATCTATTTATAGCAAATTTTGAAAATTCGTCACCGCCGGGGACACAATTGAATTATTCCCATGCTCGTGATCTTGGACAGAAAACCCCAGATCAAAAATGATCAAGGGTCGTGTGCATGACTTGTCTTAAAACCGTACTTACCATTCGAATAGGTTAAAATCAATTCATTCAAATGAATCTAGCCAAAATCTCTTAAAAACAACTATAAGGACCTTTTTATAAAATATACTTGATCCCTCTACCAAAAAAATCCAACACTCAAACTTCTATCTTTTAAAAATAATATTTATGAATGAACTCTTAATTTTGAAAAATGTGAGTGTGTGCAATAGCCAAATGTTTTAATATAACTCAAAAAACAATATTCTTAAAACTTAGCAACGAATGGCTTCAAACTTAAGTTGTCTTCATGTCTTCAAATCTAAATCTTCATAGGTAAAGGACAAGGACACTGCACTAATCTATTGTATCAATTTTTTCAACTTGATATTGTGCATGACTCAAAAATTTTGACACGAGAGATAATCAAATAATATATGATATATGTTACATGAGGTATATATAGGATCTCTAGAATGTATCTACCCAAATATATGTATTCATTACATTTAATATGAAAATCTCCATGATAACCTTTAAACTTTCATACACGAAACTCCTAATAGATGGACCAACTAAGTACGTGACCCTACTAAATACATCTATTAACAAATTACATATGTCTCTACGTTAATCTAGATAATAAAATAATAAAATCATGTTTAATGTCCAACACCCGCTTAAACTTTATTTCGTTACTCCATGTAAATTCCACAATTGGTAAAAAATTAATAGTTTGACGGGCTTGGTGAAAATTCTGAATATTTAACTTCAATTCCAACTCTTTCAAATGCACGACATTCAATGGCAAATCTATTTTGAAGTCCTTCGTATGTGTGAATACTTCAAACTCACAAAATGAATTTTTGTCCTCACTCATACGTATTGTTTGTTACTTTTGTTTTACACGTCTCTTGTGTCCATTCTTTTGGTAAAAAAATAACTCTATATTCACCCAAGTTATGACGTGTTAGTTATTCTCCACAAAAAATATTAAAGAATAATTTTCATATGTTTTCTTAAATCCAATATCGTCTTGATCATGGGTGATAAAAGTTTTATCACGCGAATATTCACTTTCGTAATTTGTAAAAAATATATCTTGAATCATTATTTCATCATAATCCTTATTAGTAGGATCAACTAGAATAAAGCCATAGATATTGCCATCCAACTTATGTGGATAGAAGAACAACTTTAGAATATTTTGAAAAGTAAACAGCTAAGAAAATATCCTTATTTCATATATGACAAGTTGATCTCTTTATCTTGAAGTTCCTAAACTAAGTTAGTGGAGGTGTTGTTCACTTCCACTTTTTAATAATTTCATGAATTTTTTTGTTATTGAATTATATCTCTATGTGAAATCAATTTTATATTCTTCCACATCGTCAAAGTCTAAATTTTCGCATAGTGGAGATTTTTTTCGTAGATGTTTGTATTTCAAAATTTTTTATACACACATGATCAATGAAAAGTTACCACATCTTCATCTAAAAAAACTAAAAGAACTAAACCAAATATATCATCTTCCTCGACCTTTTTGTATTTCATTGCATTTTCTTTTACAATTTTATCCTCTACTTCATTTTCCTCCTTCATTGGTGCCTTGACTTTTGTCTCTTGAGATTCTTTAACATTCTTGACATTACTTTGCTTTTCATTTACCATTGGAATGTTTTCAAAATATTCATTTGTGAACTCTTTTTCCTAATAATATAACAACCAACACTCGATCGATAAAACCTTACCCCCTTCAAAAAAAATTAATGTATTGCCTTTAAAAAAATATTGACTGCCACATCTTTTAGTTTTCTTGTGCTGTTTTAGGCAAATTATCACTTGGATCTTCAGGAATCACACCCCAAAGATCACAAGTCTTGGAATACGAATAAGAACAATCATCATTTTGTTTTAATTTTGAAACAACAATTTCTCATAAAAGAAATTAATATTAATGGATCTCATGTTATGATGATACATATATATTGCACATACATTTATCCTAGTTCTGATACCACTTTTATTTTGTAGATTCGTGGAGAGGACAAATTTTCTCTTGAACACACTCACTGTTATTTCACTTTTCTTAAGATTTACTTATTTTACTTCGGAGGTTTGAATATGATTTGTAGAGTGTATCTACCCAAATATATGTATTCGTTATTTTTAGTGTGAATGTCACCTCGTGATAACCTTCAAACTTTTCCACACAAACTTGCAAATGCATGGATCAACTAAATACATTAACCAATAAAATACATGACCTAAATAAATAGATGTATTAATAAAATACATATGTCTCAATGTTAGTCAAGATTATAAAATAATAAAATTAAGTTTAATTTCCAATAAGGTTGGTGGAAATTGCTCCCCCTCTTAAAAAAATCAATAATAAGTTTGTGAAATTTATTGACTTATGCTCCTTAACCTCTCTTATTGCATATAGCATATGTTAATCGGTATGCCATACTTATTCTTTCAACAAAGTATGTTTTCTCATGAAGTCCATAAATTCCCTATTAGGAATCTCTTATGGCATGTTGTGTGTTTACATGACACCTTCTTACTGACTGATATTTTGTGCAGTTTGGTTTGTGGTGAAATACTTTTAATTGTGTTGAAAAATAAAATAATGAAATATTTTTTCACACATTTTAAATTAATTTTTTGTTGGTTTGAAATTGTGAACAAGTATACACGTTATACTTAAGTAACTTTAGATAAAAACAGTAAAAAAATTAACTCTAAATAAGTGAATATATTTTACCATTTTACTTTTCACCGTGATGAAAAATATATTATCCCGAACCAAATGGACCCTTATATATTCCACGATGACATTTTAAGAATTTGTGCCACATGCAGTCTTCATCACAGTAAAACCACTGCACTTAAAAAAATCATTTGCTATAACTTCATGGGTATGCAGTTCTGAGATGGGTTAGTTGCTCAGGCATTTGACATGTTATTTGAGAAAAAAATAATGATATGTTATTTGAAAATAAAAATTTCTTATGTCCATTGACTTTCCACCATTTTCTTGATCGCTCGTTGAGAATAACATTGGGAATTCGTACTTATTTAATTGTATGAGTCTCATGTATACATAAGCAATGATTTACATCCTCTTAAATGTTCTAGAAACCAAACTTCTTAGGGTTATTTGGTGTTTGATTGCCTCTAATTCTTTGATATTGACTTTGGCCTTCAACATTTGTATTTTTTGGGGTTTGACATCCAAAATGAATTTTAGCGCTGAAAAAATGTCGCAAACAAATATTTGGTAAAACGTTTTGTGACATTTTTTGCACAGGTAAAAAACAATTTTGGTGCCAAATACTAAGAAATGAAAATTATGGGGATTAGAGTCAATTATAAATAATTAATGGGGGTCAAATCCCAACAAACCCAACTTCTTAATGTACCCCCCTTAGAGGTAAAATGGTCTTTTAAGATGCTTATAAAGTCCATGGGTCTCAAATAAATATGGAATCAGTAACATTCAGACAACCAGGTACAGATAAAAAGAACTAGTTCACCCTAACTTTAAAACACAAAGTAGTAAAACCCAAACTAAAATGAGCCTAATATTACACGAAAAATTAATTACATTCCAAGTAAATCCCCAACTAGAAGAGATATTTACTATGCAAACTGAACCTTAGATGTTTGTCGTTGGACCTTCAAACATTTAATAACTGCTTTGTTTTCTTTCAGTGTTGATTTCCATGCAATGCCTTGTCAAGAAAGCAGTCCTTGATTATTATACCTTAATTTCATTACTCATTCGACCTTAAAATCATATATACATTTCCAAGAGTATCGTGGTATTTTTATACTTTGTGCGACGATAATTTTAGAAAATTAAAACTAGTGCTTTACATGCTTGACTATGTGGGACTATACAAATCTACCACCACCAACCACTTCCACCACCACGTGCCCTAATCTCTGTATAATATATCTTTGTGTGTGTGTGTGTAGTTCTTTTAAATTTATTTTAAATCAAGTTTACCAAACGCTTACTAATTTTTAAAATTTGGACTTTTTTTACTAAACTACCACTTTATAATATCGTATTTGACATAACCCCTAGTTTTGTAATCTTTTGGACATAACCCTCAAAAGACTAATATAGTTAGAAATCTGCTATAAAATGTTAATGTGCTAATTAGCCCCCAACGTTATTTTTTTACCAATATACCCACATCTCTTATAACACCAAACTTCCTCTCTCTCTCTCTCTCTCTCTCACACACACACACACACACACATACACACATCTATACCCATATTCAACATACTCTCTTTATCCTCCAATCCAAGCGAGTCAGAGGATGTCGACATTTTTGCTGCAATTATAGTTGCCATCTCACGATAAATTTTATACTCCCGAAATATTATGTGGTCTCCTCAAGACCCAAATGAGAGAAAATATAGTGACCCTTACCACAATGCAAGCCCTGCTTCCCACTCCCCGATTAATAAGCATTTGATTTCCAATTTTCGCTCTTCATAGAAGGCCTCACAATAGCTCCACTTATTACCGTATTTCATTAGACAACATATAAATTTATCACCTTGATGACCATAAACACAACAAGAAAAACTGTCTTGACCCTCAAATCTCCACTCGATGTTATAACCATGTAATCCATATAGTCTAGTAATCCCACCGATAAATGATTAATCCTAAGGCTCATAACATTCTACACACTACACAAAGTTCTCACCGACCCATCATACATCTTGAACTTGACTAATCCAATTCCTAAAATTTTGAAGGCTCTTCCATCAGCCCACAAAATAGAACTGACTTTCACATCTTTATATGATAAAAATACCGATTGGAACCCATATTAAATGAACAACCTGAATCAAGAATCCAAATGTCATTAAATGTCATACTAAAATTTTCAGTTTCAATAACAACAAAAGTGTCTACATCCTCCGAATTGCTTGGATTGGTGGCCACTATAGCTAATTCATCCCAAACTTTATCCTTGACTTTCTCATTCCTTCTCTTAATTTTGGACGAGATTAAAGATATGCCCAAACTCGTGACAGTAGTAACATTCCTCGTCACTTTGCCCCTTTAACTTCGAATTGGATCTCCTCTAACCTTAGTTGTCAGGTCTTTATTAAATGATTAGGATCGAGGCATCACCACCCTTATGTAATACCCCGTATTTTTATGCTATATTAATTTGGGGATTTATTAAATTTAATGTGAATTAATTATTTAATAAAATCCGAAAATTAATTATGTTATAATTATTAACGTGACGAGAGTTAGTAATTATGGGAAATTTGTCAAATATTACTAATGAGCAAAGTAATATATAATATTGGTTATATTGAATGTCACGAGTGAATAAAATGACAATTTTGCAAATTTGAGTCGGGACGCGCCCGTGTCGCGTCGGGACTAAATATTGATAAATAAAGGTGAATATTTTATAAGTCATTTGCATGGTCATTTTGAATGCGCCAACGCGTCCGTAAGGGTCGAGATAGTCAGAAAAGTATACTCGGGGGTTTGATTTGGGTCTGGGGGCGTTTTTAGGCCTAATTAGTACCCCGGGAGGGCATTTTGGAACTTTCACATTTTTGGGTAATTAAACCCACGAAAATTAAAGGGGTTATATCAGATGTCTAGGTCATCATCTAGGTTTAGAAAGTTGAAAACACTAAAACGGCCATTGGAGAAGAGAAGAGAGAGCTCTCAAGGCATTCCAAGGCTCAAAACTCAACCGTTTGCACCGCCGCCACCGCCAACGCGTAGATCGCGAGACGGGGAATGAATCCACACCAATTTCAACACCAAACCAGACTTCTAAAAATCCCAGGCAAGTGTTTATCTTGCTTATTTCGTTGATGCATCTTTCATATTGGTTTAGGAATGATTAGGATGATTTATATGGAAGAAAAACCCGATTTGAGTTAGGAAATTTCATGTAGTTATGGTTTGAATGAAAATTCTGGAAACCCTTTGTCATGTAGAGGATTAAACCACAAAATTTTGATGTTGTATAAGAAGGAAATTCTGGGAAAACAGATTAGAACCATGATTAAAAGATTTCTAGGGTTCTTGAGTTTTAAATGAATTTTGGCTTGTTAATCCATGTTTAGTGACGGAAATTGACATGTTTTAAGTAGGAAATGCATAATGTTATGTTAGGATGTTAGTAGTAAAAATCTTTGGACGTTTGGGAATGAAAAACTTGAATTTGGATGAAGATATGTGTTAGAACCTGTAACTGCAAAACTGCAGGAATCGCAATACCTGTTTGATCGATCGATCGAGCCCAGAGCTTCGATCGAGCCCCTAACCTCGATCGATCGACACCTCCTGGAAGACTTAAGTTTCCCCTTTTAAAATTGTTGAATTGATTCGAAATGAAGAAAACTCCTTAGACATCCTTGCTAAAATAAATTGGGAATTAATGATGACCAGTAGGATTCGTTAATGAATAAGAGACCTTTAATGTAAGGCGAAATCTATATTTTTGGGATATATTACATAAGGGACAATGTAAGTATATGTTAAAGGGGAGAGCCATGTAAGACGGTTACATTGGAACATAAATGAATACCTACTGAATTGTACCTTTGGAAGGATAGAGTCCATGAGGACTACGTTGTAAGTTGGAGAAACCCTTCGAATTAATGTGAGAAACGAACCATTATACGTGGTAACTAATAATGGGAAAATAAGGATAAATGTTGTGAATGTAGGTTATGGGATAAACCTAAATTGATATAATAAAGTGGTATATTTATATGATTGCGTATGCATATATTATATACTTGTGAAAATCATGCCCGCGCTACTTGTTATCCCTGAGGTTACCACGTTGGGACGATCTTATCTCGTGTGCCTTATGGGGGATATTGGCTCGTACCCTAGAGGATAGAAATCCTAGGTACAGGCTATCGAATCGGTAGTCACGGTCCAAAGAGACGTGAGGGTATGTACTGACCTCTTGGACTTGGAAACTATGCTTCGCCTCACTATTGTTTGTGTATGTATTTATACAGTTCGAGAGTGATTCCGAACTTGTATTCCCTTAGTGCGATTGATACGGGGATTGGATAGCAGAGTATGTCGCACAATAATTTTTATGTGGGGTGCTGTTAGAATATACATATTATACGAGCATTTAATATATATATGAACTTCTGAAATTTGGGAAAACTGCCTACTGTGTTATGGTAAGTGAGACATGTATAATGACTCAAATTGGAAATACTTGTTGTGAAAAGTATAATATGATATTGAAAAACTTTATGAATCAATAAAGTTAAAATGAGCGTTTTGTACTAAATGAAATTATCCTTTTTAAACCATGATGTTGTTAAATCTTAAAGCTTGAGAGTCACCTAAGATAAGTTAAATCCTTGGGGAAATATAGTGTGATATATGATGAGATAAACCATTGGGAAGGTTAGTGCGATAGGAGTGAACATTAGAAGAGAGGTGATAATTTATCAAGAGAGTGTCGCACTAATATGTTGTTTCATTGGCCTGTATCAATTTAAATACTTGCTAAACAAATTTTTAAATCATACACTATCGAGCTCTGACCCGTTCCTATTTCTCTTTCTCTCTTGTATATATATGTATATATTACAGGTGCCCAGCCACAGGGGCGTCTTACTTAGGATCCTCTGGAAGGAACGTGCTGCAGCTTAGGTGGGAGTTGCAGGCCACTTGCTTAGACGATTGCATTTACTTGATTCCACTTCTATCATTCTCCTTATTGGGCATGTGTCGCCCTTTCCACTATTTATCTGTTTTATTGGGACAATTGTATTTCAGTTATTTCTAGTACTGTTACTTGGGGATTTATTCAGCATGTATGTTTTACTTTGAGTTTTAAATGCTGGGATTTAGTTGTTGAATGTTAAATTATTTGGATTAATTGTTCTAGGATTATTGTGGTATGTTTCTTTAATATTCAACTGTTGTAAATAATTAAATCTTTGTTTTCGAAATAAAATTTGAAAGGAATGTTAAAAATGGTTTTGACACTTAGCTGAATTAATTAGGGTGTTTAAATTGGAAATTTATTTTCACGACAGTGATGCTAAGAATGATCCAACTGTTCACCTTGATTCTAATTTAATAAAGGAGTGATCGCCCGGTATTTAATTAGGCAGGGTGTCACAGGTGGTATCAGAGCATCAGGTTCTAGTTTACTTAGGATCTGTATGGCTTATCTCGTTTCCAGCTTAGCGTCTTTCAATTAGAGCCCTAATATTAGGAATGTTGTATTCATTTTTATGCGTTGGAAATTCGTGCTTTTGCAGTTTGTCGATGTGAATATTGAACTTATTCAGATTAAATTTTAATTTTCAGATGGCCCGTCAGGACGAACAAGCTAACGCCATTGGGGAAGTCAATGAGCAAGGACAACTCACACCTCAGGTGTCTCCAAAAGGGGTACCAATCGCCGAATTTGCGGGCATTGTGGCACAAGCAGTTACCTCTGCAGTCTTACAGTACCACGATCGCAATATGCAGCTTAGAGGAGGTAAAAGACCTAGAGAGGATGGTCAAATTCATGTGGCTAAAGTTGACAAATGTGCGAAGGTACCGAAATTGCGACAACAAGCCACTCAAGACCGAGACAGTTCCAGAGGTAACAAAATATTTGTAAAGGGCCAAAAGTGTCGGGGCCAACAAAGTCAGGGTCAGAATGAAGTCACGAAGAGGTGTTTCAGTTGTGGAATGGACGGTCACAAACGTCAATCTTGTTCGAGTCAGACTGGGGAGAAACTACAACCCGACCATCGAGGAATTTTGGGACTCTGCTATAAATGTGTACAGTCGGGTCACAAGTGGAGGGATTGTCCTCACCCTGACATAGTTTTTCCGCAAATTTCTCATCAAGGCCAGCAAGACCAGGGAAAAAGCGAGACTAGTCAACGAAGTAGTGAACTGAGGCAGTTTCGAGGGAGGTGCTTCCAATGTGGCAGAAATGGCCATAGGCGTCAGGATTGCCCAGAGAGGAATGGGGCCCCACGGCAGAAAAGTGCCAGTAACAAACCCCAGAAGCCAGCTCCACCAACCATTCCAACCGCCTCAGTTCAGCAGAGGCAGTTACAATATGGACGTGTCTGTAACATCCATCAGATAGCAGCATCTCAGGCACCAACCGAGATAAGAGGTACGTTCCTTATACCTGGTGCTATGGGTTAAATTTTGTTTGATACTGGGGCGACGCATTATTTTATAGTTACGCATTTTGCGAAGGCCTTAGGGTTGTTAGCCATAGCAGAGAGCACAGTGACGTGTGTAGACTCACCACTGGGGAGCGGGTCGCTTATCTTCTTTATATGCCGGGGAGTGGGGGTAGAGATTGGTAGTTTGGTATTACCTGCAGACATGTTAGTCTCAGATATGCATGAGCATGATGTTATTATCGGTATGGATTGGCATCGCTCATTTGTATTATATAGAGGAGGATGCCTCTAAGGAGGTCATGATTCCTTTAGACTCGATCCCAGTCGTTCGTGAGTATTCCGATGTATTCCAGGAGATACCAGGCCTACCCCCCAGTCGAGAGATAAACTTTGTCATAGATTTATTGTCAGATATGAGACCGATAGCACGCGCTCCATACCGTATGGCTCCGGCGGAGATACGAGAGTTACGAGATCAGATAGAACAGCTGTTAGGTCAGGGCTTCATTCGCAGGAGTACCTCACCTTGGGGCGCTCCAGTCTTATTTGTGAAGAAGAGAGATGGTTCACTGAGGTTATGTGTGGACTACCGGGAGTTGAACAAGGTCGCGATACGGAATAAGTATCCTTTGCCTCGAATCGATGATCTGTTCGACCAGCTGAGGGGAGCAATTTTCTTTTCGAAGATAGATATGAGGCCGGGGTACCATCAGCTACGTATTAGAGAGCAGGATGTTTCAAAGACTGCCTTCTTGACGAGATATGGGTATTACGAGTTCAGAGTGATGCCATTTGGTCTCACAAATGCTCCAGCCGTGTTCATGGACTTAATGAACCGAGTATTCAGAGAGTTCTTGGATCATTTTATCATCGTCTTCATAGATGACATTTTGATATATTCACACTCCGAGGAGGAGCATGCCAAGCACTTGAGGCGGGTTCTTCAGACTTTACGAGAGCATCAGTTGTATGCTAAGTACGAGAAGTGTGGATTCTGGTTGTGACAGGTACAGTTCTTGGGGCAAGTTGTTTCTGAAAAGGGGATAGCAGTTGACCCGAGTAAAGTGTCAGCGGTGAGGGAGTGGGGATAGCCCACGACACCGACGAAAGTGCGTAATTTCTTGGGGTTAGCCCGATACTACAGGAGATTCATTCGGGGATTTTCCAAAATAGCGGGTCCATTGACGAACCTGACTCGCAAAGGGGTACCATATGTTTGGTATGATGCTTGTCAATTGGCTTTCGATGAGCTGAAAGACAAGCTTACTTCAGCGCCAGTCCTTGCTTTACCAAAGCCGGGTGTGGAGTACCTGGTTTACACCGATGCCTCTTTACGGGGACTTGGGAGAGTACTTCAGCAGGAAGAGAAGGCTATAGCTTTTGCCTCCCTCAAGCTTAAGCCGCATGAGAAGAATTACCCCACCCACGACGTGGAGTTAGCAGCAATCGTCTTTGCATTGAGGATATGGAGACACTATTTATTGGGAGAGAAATTCCGTTTGTTCACAGACCAAAAATCATTGCAGTACCTGTTCACTCAGCGAGAGCTGAATATGCATCAGCGCAGATGGTTAGAGTTTGTGAAGGACTATCAGTTCGACATACAGTATCATCCGGGAAAAGATAACGTAGTTGCTGATGCATTGAGCCGTAGACTTGTAAATGAGGTAGCGGATGTCTGGAAAGCGAAGTGGAAGGAGTTGGGTCACCAGGACGTCGTAGCCCGTTCCTTCATATTTGTTATGACAGTCACACCCGAGATTGTTACGAGGGTAATACAGGCCCAAACCACATACCCGTTTTGCCAGGAGCAGATTGTACGACTTTTAGCCGAGGGTGCTGAGTCCTATTCTGTTAGTTCTGATGGGGGTTTGAGGTTTAATGGAAGGTTAGTGGTTCCATAAGGGGCAGAATTGCGTCATGCAGTGATGACCCATTCTCACGGGTCCCGATTTGCGGTACATCCTGGAGGAGATAAGATGTACCAAGATATGAGGAGGTAATACTGGTGGAGTGGGATGAAGAAGGACATTACTGAGTTTGTGTCCAAGTGTTCTACCTGCCAGCTGGTGAAGGTGGACCATCAGAAACCATCAGGATTGCTTCAGCCATTGGAAGTACCCGCGTGGAAGTGGGAGAGTATTTCCATGGATTTTATTACAGGGTTACCTACATCACAACGGGGCCACGACTCCATCTGGGTGATTGTAGACCATTTGACCAAGGTGGCTCATTTTTTGCCGGTGCGGACAGATTATACCATGGGTCAGTATGCTCAATTGTTCATTTCTGAGATTGTCAGATTACATGGGGTGCCCCTGAATATTGTGTCAGATAGAGACAAGATTTTCGTGTCACGCTCTGGGAAAGCTTTCAGGAGGCTATGGGTACTGAGTTGAGGTTAAGTTCAGCCTATCACCCACAGACAGATGGACAAACAGAGCGTACTAATCAGATGTTGGAGGATATGCTACGCATGTGTGTTCTTGATTTTGGAGGAGGTTGGGAGCCACATCTTCCACTGGTAGAGTTTGCTTATAATAACTCTTATCAGTTTACGATTGGCATGGCTCCATTTGAGGCTTTGTTTGGCAGGCCTTGTCGTTCTCCAACTTATTGGCTTGAGGTGGGGGATAACAAGTTGCTAGGACCAGAGGTGATTCAGGAAACCTCCGCGAGGATTGAGATGATTAGGAGTCGCATTCGAGTAGCCCAGGACAGGCAGAAAAGCTACGCCGATGCGAAACGGTTCTTCCGGGAGTTTAATGTGGGGGACCAAGTGTTACTATGTGTATCTCCTATGAAAGGAGTGATGAGGTTCGGGAAGAAAGGGAAATTGGCCCCGAGGTATGTGGGACCATTTCCCATTATCGAGAGGATTGGGCCGGTAGCATACAGATTGGGACTACCAGAGCATTTACATCGCATTCACGATGTATTCCACATCTCGTCGTTGAGATGGTATCTTCGGGATAATATGGCCCATACTCACATCGCGATAGATGAGATAGACTTACAGCCTGACAGCTCTTACGAGGAGAGACCGATGGATATCCTAGACTATAGTGAGAGGAGATTGAGGTCGAAGATAGTTCCACTTGTACGGGTCCAGTGGGAGCATCATAATGTGGAGGAATCCACTTGGGAGCGCGAAGCCGATATGCGCGAGAGATGTCCAGATTTGTTCTTGCCAAGTATACCTTATTTTCCGAATTTCGGGACGAAATTCCGTTATTAGGGGGGAAGTATGTAATACCCCGTATTTTTATGCTATATTAATTTGGGGATTTATTAAATTTGATGTGAATTAATTATTTAATAAAATCCGGAAATTAATTATGTTATAATTATTAATGTGACGAGAGTTAGTAATTATGGGAAATTTGTTGAATATTACTAATGAGCAAAGTAATATATAATATTGGTTATATTGAATGTCACGAGTGAATAAAATGACAATTTTGGAAATTTGAGTCGGGACGCGCCCGTGTCGCGTCGGGACTAGATATTGATAAATAAAAGTGAATATTTTATAATTCATTCGTATGGTCGTTTTGAATGCGCCAACGCGTCCGGAAGGGTCGAGATAGTCAGAAAAGTGTACCCGGGGGTTTGATTTGGGTCTCGGGGCGTTTTTAGGCCTAATTACTACCCCGGGAGGACATTTTGGACCTTTCACATTTTTGGGTAATTAAACACACGAAAATTAAAGGGGTTATATCAGATGTCTAGGTCATCATCTAGGGTTAGAAAGCTCAAAACACTGGAACGGCCATTGGAGAAGAGAGGAGAGAGCTCTCAAGGCATTCCAAGGCTCAAAACTCAACCGTTTGCACCACCGCCACCGCCAACGCGTAGATCGCGAGACGGGGAATGCAAACACACCAATTTCAACACCAAACCAGACTTCTAAAAATCCCAGGCAAGTGTTTATCTTGCTTATTTCATTGATGCATCTTTCATATTGGTTTAGGAATGATTAGGATGATTTATATGGAAGAAAAACCCGATTTGAGTTAGGAAATTTCATGTAGTTATGGTTTGAATGAAAATTCTGGAAACCCTTTGTCATGTAGAGGATTAAACCACAAAATTTTGATGTTGTATAAGAAGGAAATTCTGGGAAAACAGATTAGAACCATGATTAAGAGATTTCTAGGGTTCTTGAGTTTTAAATGAATTTTGGCTTGTTAATCCATGTTTAGTGACGAAAATTGACATGTTTTACGTAGGAAATGCATAATATTATGTTAGGATGTTAGTTATAAAAATCTTTGGACGTTTGGGAATGCAAAACTTGAATTTGGAAGAAGATATGTGTTAGAACCCGTAACTGCAAAACTACAGGAATCGCAATACCTGTTTGATCGATCGATCGAGCCCAGAGCTTCGATCGATCGAGCCCCTAACCTCGATCGATCGACCCCTCCTGTTAGACTTAAGTTTCCCCTTTTAAAATTTTTGAATGATTTGAAATGAAGAAAACTCCTTAGACATCCTTGCTAAAATAAATTGGGAGTTAAAGTTGACCAGTAGGATTCATTAATGAATAAGAGACCTTTAATGTAAGGAGAAATCTATATTTTTGGGATATATTACATAAGGGACAATGTAAGTATATGTTAAAGGGGAGAGACACGTAAGAGGGTTACGTTGGAACATAAATGAATACCTACTGAATTATACCTTTGGAAGGATAGAGTCCATGAGGACTACGTTGTAAGTTGGAGAAACCCTTCGAATTAATGTAAGAAACAAACCATTATACGTGATAACTAATAATGGGAAAATAAGGATAAATGTTGTGAATGTAGGTTATGGGATAAACCTAAATTGATATAATAAAGTGGTATATTTATATGATTGTGTATGCATATATTATATACTTGTGAAAATCATGCTCGCGCTACTTGCTATCCCTGAGGTTACCGCGCTGGGACGATCTTATCTCGTGTGCCTTATGGGGGGATATTGACTCGTACCCTAAAAGATAGAAATCTTAGGTACATGCTATCGAATCGGTAGTCACGGTCTTAAGTGACGTGAGGGTATGTACTGACCTCTAGGACTTGGAAACTATGCTTCGCCTCAATATTGTTTGTGTATGTATTTATACAGTTCGAGAGTGATTCCGAACTTGTATTCCCTTAGTGCGATTGATACGGGGATTGGATAGCAGAGTATGCCGCACCATAATTTTTATGTGGGGTACTGTTAGAATATATATATTATACGAGCATTTAATATATATATGAACTTCTAAAATTTGGGAAAACTGCCTACTGTGTTATGGTAAGTAAGACATGTATAATGACTCAAATTGGAAATACTTGTTGTGAAAAGTATAATATGATATTGAAAAACTTTATGAATCAATAAAGTTAAAATGAGCGTTTTGTACTAAATGAAATTATCCTTTTTAAACCATGATGTTGTTAAATCTTAAAGATTGAGAGTCACCTAAGATAAGTTAAATCCTTGGGGAAAGATAGTGTGATATATGATGAGATAAACCATTGGGAAGGTTAGTGCGATAGGAGTGCACATTAGAAGAGAGGTGAGAATTTCTCAAGAGAGTGGCGCACTAATATGTTGTTGCATTGGCCTGTATCAATTTAAATACTTGCTAAAAAAATTTTTAAATCATACACTATCGGGCTCTGACCCGTTCCTATTTCTCTTTCTCTCTTGTATATATATGTTTATATTACAGGTGCCCCGCCACATGGGCGTCTTACTTAGGATCCTCTGGAAGGAACGTGCTGCAGCTTAGGTGGGAGTTGCAGGCCACTTGCTTAGAGGATTGCATTTACTTGATTCCACTTCTATCATTCTCCTTATTGGGTATGTGTCGCCCTTTCCACTATTTATCTGTTTTATTGGGACAATTGTATTTCAGTTATTTCTAGTACTGTTACTTGGGGATTTATTCAGCATGTATGTTTTACTTTGAATTTTAAATGCTGGGATTTAGTTGTTGAATGTTAAATTATTTGGATTAATTGTTCTAGGATTATTGTGTTACGTTTCTTTAATATTCAACTGTTGTAAATAATTTAATATTTGTTTTCGAAATAAAATTTGAAAGGAATGTTAAAAATGGTTTTGACACTTAGCTTAATTAATTAGGGTGTTTAAATTGGAAATTTATTTTCACGACAGTGATGCTAAGAATGATCCAACTGTTCACCTTGATTTTAATTTAATAAAGGAGTGATCGCCCGGTATTTAATTAGGCGGGGTGTCACACCTTAACCTCTATTCTCATGTTGTCATGGGAGAGAATGGTTGATGTGAACTCATAAAAAATAATGATTTTCTTCTCGTACATCACTGTAGTCATCAAATGGTCGTATCTCTCATGAAAATAAGACAACAAAACCAAAAACTATGTATAATAGTTACAAGAGAATAATGTTAAACTCATTGAGATGATTTTTTGATGAAGTTACCGCACTAAAAAAAATCAATATAACTCCTTTGTAGATTAATTTTATTACTCAAATACTTTTACAAATAACCCTTCTCAAGATTTTTTAAAACCACCTCAGCAGAATCTTTGTAAAAACATTGTGGTTGATCTCCCTAGACAAACACTAAATTATGACACAAACCTCCCTATCAATCTTTTTCACCTTTTTTACTTTATTACGTCGGACTTTTCCTCTAGTTTAGGATCATACCCTTTTCAACAAGGATGTACATTACCTCAACATTCCATAGTTCAAAATTGTTCTTTCCATTCAACATCACACTCTATCTTGGATTTAATAAGAAAATACCTTGGTTTGCAACCTACACTCTTTTATAAATATATTGTGCGAAAGCATTATCGACTAGGTCATGGTGACTAACAAACTATTCACATAATACATACCAATCCAATTAAAATATTGAAAAGATTAAAGAATACAAACGACAATGGTGATTTGTGTCACAAAAGAAGAATAACATTTCAAATTTGGATGTTCCTTTGCCACAGAAAAATAATCTCTCTTCCTCATGCAAAATAATCTTCATTAAATATTGGAAGACTCACAAATATTAATATCACCCCAAAAAAGCTTATAAATTCTACCCAAATCCTCATTAAAGAATACCCAAAATTGGTCCTTAAAATAATTGAATTTCTTTACACAAAAGTGGAGAACCCTTTAATTTTTCACACATTAATAAATTATATATATTGGTTCACAGACGGAGAAAACTATAAATGTCTCTATTTCTCCAAAAATCCATCGGTGGTGGTTTCCTTTTATAAATAGAAATTGCAAACAATCAATACGGAGAAGAAGTATCGTGTACGTAGATGAGCAATTGGCTAAATTGGAGTTGAACACCACCTCGACATAAACATTATAATATTTGGTCTTTACCCACATCTTTATTATCCAACGCCATAGTTTGAGTAGAGAAATCAAACTCTTTATAAGGACCAATTTCAAACTGAGTCATTTTCTTTTTAATTGGCTTAATTCTGGACAACATTTTAAGACATAGGTTTTTATCCCTTCAAGAATTTGACTTGGTTAAATGAAGACGTAGCAGCAAAGCTTTAGAAATAATATCATTGTGTTGTGTTTCGTACTCGTTCCCATCTTCAAGTTTTAAGGATATTAGGTATGAATGCGTATTTATTTCGATCCTTGGATAAACTATTATTGGGTGTTGGTATTTTATAAAATGTTTTTAAAGAAAATTTTTAAAAAAATCGTCGTGTCATTAGAATGACTTGAAAGGTTATTAGAACGAGTTTCCATTTGTCGTTAGCAAAAAATTGTTTCATTCAAACGAGATTTCTTCGTTCAAACGATATCTGAAATCTCACCTTTTGGGAATGCTTTGGAATGTTGATCGAAGTTTCATTGTAAGTTATTCAAATGAGGATGGGGAGTTTGTCCGAATGAGAGGTCAGTTTGTTTGAACGAGTACGTGTGTCTTTATTTTTTAAACAAATCTCATCCAAATCTCTAATGCCTATCTTTTTTTAAACAAACTTCCATATAAATAGAGATGCAGGAATTGACATTTAGCAAAGCCTTTTGAGAGTTCCTTTTGTGTTTAAACTCTCCAAAAACTTTAATATGCACACAATAAATTTAGGATCCAAGATTTATCACACTTATGCTTTTAAGATCCTATTTTGGTCACCAAGTTTATTTTTCATATCTTTGTGAGAACTCTCACATTGCAATGGAATCCGTATTTGTCGTGTTGCGGTGAAAAAGTAGTGGATTATGGGTTTCAATTCGTAGACAGTTGTTGAGCCTGGATCGATGGATACCAAGACGTTAGTGGACTCGTGCGTTGTGGAAACATGTGGAGGTCGACTCCTGCATTGTTACTATGGAGGATCGATTGAAGATTGAAGATGCATCAAGGATTGTGGGAATTGATTTATTGTATAAGTCATCTATCAACTTGTGTAATTTCGTATCATAGTGAAATATGTGGCTGGGTCATCCGTGGTTTTTCCAGTTGTGGGTTTTCTACGGACATCAGCTTGTTGTACGATTGGTTTATTTTATCTGTTATCACCGAGATACATGATTTATGATAAAAAAATAAAATTGAATAAATTGGTTTATATCTACAACTCAATTTAAAATTGGTGAAAAGTTTTACTGGGATAATCTTTTTAAATTTTTAATCTTTAGAATTGATAAATATAAAAATAGATTTTTTATTGGCAACCATCCTTGCTGGGCATTTTCGCGCTTACACTCTTAGTTGCACTGCCTCATATGGGCCCATGTATAAGAGCGAGAACCGAGCTAATAATTACAAAACATGCCTCACCCCAAAGTACAATGTCCAAAGATTTCAGTGTAAAAGTAAAGGAATGTGTTTTAAGTATATAACATTGATCGAAGAAAAATGCTAATACATACAACTTATGAAAAATAGTACTACATAAAATTACGTATTTATGTTTGATTAATCATAAAATATAAGATCTTGAGAAAACTATATTATATATTGCTATGTAAGAACTATTAAATATTAGGTGATTCACTAAAAACTATTTGTCATTAAGTGTAGATGCCCTATTACTATGGTGTAAGGCTTTTGTTTCCCCAACGTGGGAATTTATATACTTTATACTCTCATGTATTATGTGACTTGATCCTAACATGTGGATTGATTTAAGGTGGCTGGGTAATGCCGACTAACTGGGCCATCAAAATATCCAACCGAAAACTAATTTGAAATGGGTAGAGATACCCTAGGACCCTATATAGTGGTGTATGAATTTAGTTTAGCGATGTGGTACTTTATATTACTAATCGCACTTTATGTGGCCCAAACTTAACATGAAGAATAATTATCTTGGATGAATTTTTTGATAAGTAAATGATTCAACAAATAAACCCGCCTAAGGGGACGGAATCCCATATACAAAAAGTATACAAAAGCATAAAGCAAGGGCCAAAGTCCATAACCGACTAGCCTAGCACCCGTAACTCCTCCAAAAGCTCAAGAAAGAGAGATAACGATGAATCCTGTCTCTTTATATACCAAGTAAGAGGGAGACTGAGATAAAGATACTGAATATGAGAGGGTTCAAGCTCGACCCCCTCAAAGCATCTCATATTCCTCTCCTGCCAGAAGGACCAAAAAATACAATGAGGGACCATCCACCAAACCCCCCTCCCCCCCGGGCCACTCCGACCCCTAGGGCTACTCCAAGTCGCCATCAACTCACACAATGTATAGGGCATAACCCAAAGTATCTGGCAAAAAGAGAAGAAAAAATCCCAAAGACCCCTAGTCACCTCATAGTGAAGAAAAAGATGATTGGACATTTTCTCCTCCTTTTTACATAACCAACATCTGATGGCCAACCTCCTCCCTCTTCTCCCTCCATAGTCAAGATGACCTGTCTAGCAGCGGTCCACACAAAGAAGCGAACCTTGGGGGGATCCGGACTCTTCCAAATGGAATTCCAAGGAAAAGAACCTCCCCCATGACCCATCAGCACATAATAGTATTTCTTAATGGAAAAAAAACCCATCCTGAGAGTTCGTCCACCTTAACCCATCAACCCCCAAGGAAGGGATAGGCGTAAAATTCAACCACTCAAAGAACTCCTCTGCCTCCTCAATCTCCCAATCCCGAAGCTCCCTCTTAAACTTCGAGTCCCACACCGAACGATCTCCAACCCTCCATCTGTGATTCTCAACTGACCCCTCTTTATCTCCCCCAATCCAAAACATCCTCGGGAAAATATCCTTTAGATATCCCCCTCCCCCCAGACATCCTTCCAAAACCTGATGTGACTCCCATTACCAAGTTAGTAGGAAGTGAGCCTAGAGAAATTCCCCCACTCAAGCGCAATATTTCTCCACCACCCCACACCATGTGCAGATTGTCCCACTGAAGGAACCCAGACATACGAACCAACCCCATTCCTAGCTACCACCACTTTCCTTCACAGCCTATTTGTTTCCCTATTGAAGCGCCATAACCACTTACCCAGAACAACTTTATTAAAATAGAAAATACTTCGTACCCCAGTCCCACCCTCTTTGAACGGCCTACACACTTCGTCCCATCTCATCAAACAATATTTAAATTGATCCTCATGTCCTCTCCAAATAAAATCCCTCATCATCTTGTCGAGCCGCTTCCTAATGGAACTAGGTAACGGGAGCTTAAACATAAAATACGTAGGAAGACTCGATAAAACACTTTTGATCAAAGTCAAATGACCCCCTTTGGAAAGATAACTATGTTTCCAACCTGCTAAGTTCCTTTGCACCCTCTCAAGAACCGGCTCCCACGTCGAAGGAGACTTAAACTTAGCCCCAAGTGGAAGGCTAAGATAAGTAGACGGGAGCGAGATGACCCAACATCCAAGTACAATAGCCAATATACCCACATTTCCCACCTCTCCAACAGTAATCATCTCACTCTTCCCAACATTGATGCGAAGACGCGACATGGCCTCGAAACATAGTAAGAGCATCCTCAACGTCCTCACCTCATCCATAGACACCCCACATAAAATAATAGTATCATCCGCGAACAACATATGAGAAACCTCAACTTGATGGGGCACCGAGATCCCGATCAAAAAACTCGAGACCAAATTGCCCTCTATAGTACGACTCATCATTCAAGAGAAATCCTCCATAACCAAGATCAAAAGAAAAGGGGACAAAGAGTCCCCCTGCCGAAGACCTTGAGAGCTCGAGAAAAAACCCTCAAGGACCCCATTCACCAGAATAGAGAATCTTACAGAGGAGATACACCTCTTCATCCCCCTACACCACTGCTAGCCAAACCCCATCCTCCTCAGCAAATAGAAAAGGAAGTCCCATTTCACATGATCGTAAGCTTTCTCAATATCAAGCTTAGAGATAATACCGGGATCCCCCCTTATCAATCTTGATTTGATGCACTCATTATCCACCAACGCTGCATCAAGGATCTGACGGCCACCCACAAACGATCTCTGAGCATCCGAAATAAGAGGATAATTCACTTTTCTAAGTCTAATCGATAACATCTTATAAATTTGCTTTACACGCTGCCGATGAGACTAATAGGACTGAAATCTCTCACATTACCCCCCCCCCCCTTTATTAGGAACCAAAGTAATGAACGTGGCATAAAAACTCTTCAAAAATACCCCTATCATAGAACTCACTGAAAACATCCATCACATCCACCCTAATAACTGACCAACAATGTTGAAAAAAGGCTATGGTGAACCCGTCGGGCCAGGCACCTTATCACCACACATTGATGTCAACACCTAGATAACCTCCTCCTTTGTGAATAATCTTTCCAACTTATCCACCTCATCCCCCGAGATGCTTGCCACTGGAAGAATATCCATCTTGGGGTGCCACGGCTCCTCCTCAGAATAAAGATGCTCGTAGAACTGGCTGATCTCCCTACGAACCTCAGCCTCCTCGGTGAACTCAACATATCCAACAACCACCTTGCCGATATGGTTTAAGTGGCGATGGGAGTTCGCTACTTTGTGAAAGAACTTCGAACTTATATCCCCTTCCCTAAGCCAAAAAGGCCTAGACTTTTGCCTCCAACTAATCTCCTCCTGAATCAATCTCTTCCCCACCTCCCTTTGTTTCACAACCCTAGTCACCCTCTCCCCCCTGACAGACCGTCCAACCCTTCTTTCTCGTCGAGGACCCAGATATCTTCCAAAACCTGTTCAATCACCCCCCCCCCCCCACACACACACATTGCCAAACACATCTTTGTTTGACCGAATAAGATCCCCCTTGAGACGAGCCAACATCATCTCCAACCTAAAACTCACATTCCCCTCCACCTGATACCCTTGCAACCACTCCTGAACCATCCCAATAAAGTCCTCCTCCTTTAACTACATATTCTCAAACCTAAACGGGATCCTCCCCTCCCCCCCCCCCCCCCCCCCCCCCCTCCACACTCTAGTAAAATAGGGGAGTGATCCGACGTGACACGAGGCAAGCAAGATTGAGTAACCCCCGAAAAATGTTGCTCCTAAGTAAAAACTGATCCAGCCGAGAAAGCGAGGGCTCATCCCTAAGACCGGACCAAGTGAAGGTCACTCCTTCCAAAGGGAGATCAAACAGCTCCAACTCAGCAATGATGTCCGAGAAATTATTCATAAAAGTACTCGAGATCCCCCCCCATCGCTTCTCTCCAAGGGGAATCTAACGATGTTGAAGTCACCCCCAGAGCACCACGGAACGCCTCAGAAATTCGAAACCCCCTATCAATTCCTCCCATAGCTCCCAACGAACCGAGTCCTCCACTGGTCCATAAACCCCCGAAAAGCTCTAAGTTAACCCATCATCCACATTCCTAAATAAGCAAGATAGAGACCAAGATCCTCTAAGAACATTAGGTTTTTCCACCACTCGATTATCCCATAAAATGATAATCCCCCCCGATGCCCCCCTCTGAATCCAAGCCACACCATTCAATCCTACGACCTCCCCTAATAGACCGTGCCATCTTTTATTAATAGACCCCGACTTGGTCTCTTGAAGACATACAATATTTGGCCTCCATCACGAGATAGCCCCACTAACCACACCTCTTTTACCGAGGTCGTTCAAACCCTGCACATTCCAAGATAAGAGTCGTACCTTCATTGGAAACCGATTGACACCCCCCTCCCCCTTGCTACCACCTCTACTTTCTCCCTCCCCCTCCGCCTTTCCTCTATGGTATGGAACACCTTAAGTGCCTCCTTTTCATTTCCCACAAAATTAATCCCTAAGAATTTACTAAACCCCTCTATCACACTAGAAACCCAATCTTTTGCCTCGTCCTCCCGAGCCCTCTCATCAAACATGCCTCCGGACACCTCTCATTCCCCCTCTGAACCCTCGAATTCCACCCAAAGCCTAGGGTATAGATAAACCATGTCACTTAACGTCGCCTGACCACACAACGCCTCCCCAGATGTGTCTGAATAATCCTGCGTAGACTCCCCCCGCTCCAACTCCCCTTCACCATCTTCCACAACTGTGCCAAGGGACCCTGGCTAGTAATAATCGACCCAGAAGGGATAAAGGAAACACCCCCCTCGGACATGCCTGACGACGGACCCGCACCCCCAGACACACCATTAGGACCCTTGTCAACCACGCCTTTCGCCTTAAATTCACTCAAACCCGACTCCCCTCTAAGCCGGTATTTTTTCCTAAAAGCACCATTTTTTAACACTTCGCCAGAATTGAGACAAGGTCCCATCAAACTATAAGTGGAACACGGTTTATAGAATTTATCAATAATGGGCACACTAAGTTTGGATTTATTAACTGGTGCCAAAGCTACAACATCATCCCTCAAGGTGGGCCCAGACTCAGAAATTGACGCCACCATATTAAGCCCATCTATTTGGGTCGCACAAGACACATTCAAATCAACGTTCCCACATTTGCTGACATCAAGTGAGGCCCCTTCCATCAGCACTGACTTCTCAAGAAGTACCACCTGCTTAACAGACCTAACACTCTCATCAGACGAGAGCAACAAACTACACACATTAGCTTTTTCTCCCACCCCAAGAGATCCAACAACCTTAATCTTTTCTGCCACCCTACCTGCCCTATTCCCAATACCTCGTATCCTAGGAAAACCTTGCCCCAAGCAACCTCCCACATGTTCCTCTGTATCGGCAACCTGACGACCGGAGATAAGGTCCAAAACACTAGCAGCGCCCACACCCAAGTGCTCTGCCACGCACTTAAAGCCTCCTGCGACTGAGACGACGTTCCCAGCCTCTCCAAGCCCACCGGAGCTGGAAGCTTCATACCATTACTCAATCTTAACTTTGGGTCGGTCAGTAGTTACACAGGAAATGGCCTCACCGGCCACCCCCTTCTCACCCCAAATGCAGACCGTTGTGCAACCTGGAAACCACCCTTGTGTTGACCCTTAGCAATGATGTGAGCCAGTAAAGTGGGTACTGATGATAAGGAACCTACCGGCTATGCAACAAGCCCAAGCACACTGATCACCTCCACTTTCCCGTTAGTGCTAATGAAATTGGGCGTAGGGATAGAATGGTCGAGACCATCTTTTTCTAGCAAGACATCCCTGCCATTGAGCTCCACAGATGCTGGACGAACAGGAGAGCGTCGTGTTGGGACCCAGCCATCCATCTGCAAAAACTTATTCTTCCGACAAAGACCATCCTTCTTTGGTACTTCTTCACCACCAAAATAGCACGTAAGAGATTTCTCTTCACAAATAGAAAGAGCAAAAAACCCACCCACCCGCTTTGATAGAAACACACTCCGGTAGACTCTCCCACCCTCTAACTAAAATCCTAGCCCATCTTATCTCTACCCCAGCTTGGGTGTCCTCGTCAATAGCTAGAAATCCTCCACACCGATCATTTACTGCCTGAAACACTTCCATACCCCACAAATGAAGTGGCAGCCCCTCAACCCTAATCCAACGGCTGGCCGGACGTCTATCATTCTTAGAGCATCCCCCCCAACGGATGCCACTTGTCCAAAAAAAAGATGATCTCTATGAACGTACCAATTCTTTTTTACCATGATCCTATCAGCTTCTTGTTCAGACGCAAAAATAAAACAAAAGAGAGAAGAGTTCAGGAGTCTAACCACCACTCCACCATTATCTCTCCAATGAAGGTTAACATATTGCTTCAACTTCTCAATCGATGGAGGAATGCACTCAACACCACCAACTCTCCCCACCAGAGCTCTCTGAAAAAACTTAACTCAATCTTATATATTGTTTAGTGGGAGTAATTATATTGAATGGCTTAAAAGTTTTTAGGTAACTAAACTATGTATAGTATTCTCTATACATTGTTACATATAGAGATATAGCGATATTTAATATTCTGTAATACCATGTTACGCGTAGCAATTTTACTAAAAAGTATTATACAATATTCTGTAAAAACTAAGTGATAGTGAATGAATATGACTCAAGATCGTATATATTATTTTACGATTTCATGATGAGAACTTATGCAGTGGCGGATCCAGGATTTTGTGTGAACTGGGGCGAAAGTTTCAATAGTTGCCGGGGGTTCGGGGGTGGGAGCCCCCGAGGCGATTTTTTTTGGGGGGGTCGAGTTTTTTCGAGCATTTTTTGGGCTGTTTTTACTTTTTTGGGGATTATGTTCATTTTCAACACTGATTGAAGTGGGAGATGACTTAACCTCAGCTTCAGATACGGTTGGTGTATTGTCTTCTCTTTTTCGTTTAAAAAATTTCTCTATTGATTCCCAATATTTACAAATTTAATTTAATTTCACATATAAATTTAATTTCATATAAATTTATATAAATTTACACAAAAATAAATAAACAGACACATATAAACAATACACAAAATAAATTTATAAATTCACATTATAAATTTAATTTCATTTTAGTATAAATAATTTTAGTATAATTTTAGTAGTAAAAATATATAGGATTTTTCTTTTACTTTGGTACGAAAGAAGAGAGAGCACCATTTTAAGTTATGTTTTTTTTTGTTTATTACAGATTTTCCCCTGAACTTTTAATATAATTACAAGTCACCTCCAGGTTTAATGTTTTACCAAAAAAAAAAAAAAAAAATTTTTTTTTTTTTTTTTTTTTGAAAAATGAACTGGGGCGGCCGCCCCGCTTCGGCCCGGGCTGGATCCGCCCCTGAACTTATGTATTCTTAACATGATTCCTTGGGTGTGTTGAGAATTGAATCTAACCTGAGAATGACTTGTTAAATATGCGACCACATAAATTCAAATCATTTTACAATATGTGGAAGGTCCCGATACCTTTCAAGTCGTTGTTTTCTTGATATGGATTTATATAATCTTAACATTTGTTAAAGTCCATTTAATCAAAAGTTAAGATATAAGTTTGCTCAGAGTAAAATTTTAAGGCATTAATTAAGCTAATAATTTTAATATCCCCATCAATATTGGTGTCTTTTAAGTTCTCATGTTGTTTGAATATTTTTTTTCTTGTAATGGTCAGTTGTTCGCATGTTTTAAGTTTCTTACATTTAAAACACTAAATCTCCTCGACAAATATCTAAATTAATTGGTCCATATAAAACTTTTATTCATGACAAACATATAAAATCACTATTACACTAAAAAGATATTTTATTAGTACATTCTAGAATATATATTAATATTTGTTCAAATAATTATCGTCTTAAAATAATTATATTCAACAATTTAACAACTGTTATAAACTCAAATAAGTTTACTATCTATCCAATAAAATCCTTCTTCACACACCTTATAGAAAATAGATTAACATTTCTTAAACTAAATGTATATGCACTGAAAATACATCTTCATTAACATTTCATAAAGCACCATAATTTTACTGTGGTGGAATCTATTATAGGAAAATGTGGTAGAACCTATTTTCCTAGGGACCGCATTTTACATGTCCCGCCTGGGGACCGCCTAGGGACCGCATTTTACGTTTTTTTTTAACAATTGATATAATATATATAACTATTTTTTTAAATCGTAAATAAAAAAAGTTGTGTTTACTAATAAAAAAATTTATAAACAGATTTTTTTAATTAAAAATAACATTTTAAAAAATATTTTTCGAATTTTAATTAAAAAAACATGTTTAATTTAATGTATTAGATTCACGATTAAATAGTGTCGCTGGCGCGGACCTACATTCAACAAATGATGTGAGTCCGGGATTGTGGGTCCGCACTAGAGGCACTAATTAATCGCGATATTTTATTGAAAAAATATCGCGATTAAAACTAGTGCCGCTGGCGCGGACCCACATTCAATAAATGATGTGGGGCCGAGAATGTTCGCTTGCGCCAGTGGCGGTAATAACGATAATTTTTCAATAAAATATCGTGATTAAATAGTGTCGCTGGTGTGCCCCATAAAATATCGCGACTAACTAGTGTCGCTGGCGCGGACCCACATTCAACAAATGATGTGGGGCCGGGAATGTGGGGCCGCGTCAGCAACACTACTTAATCGCTATATTTTATTAAAAAAAATATCGCGATTAATTAGTGGCGCTGGCGCGGACCACATTCAACAAATGATGTGGCTTTGGAAATTTGAGTCCGTGTCAGTGGAACTAATTAATCGCGATATTGTATTAAAAAAATATCGCGATTAATTAGTGCCATTAGCGCGGACTCACATTGAAAAAATATTGTGATTAATTAGTGTCGCTTGGGCGGACCCACATTGAATAAATGATGTGGGTCCGGGAACGTGCGTCCGCACCAGGGACACTAATCAATCGTGATATTTTTAGCAGCAGCACTAATTAATCGCGATATTACGAAAATATATTTTTTATTTTTATTTTAATAAAAAAACTGTTTGATTTTAATTAAAAAATATTTTTTTATATTAATTGAAAAAACGGTTTTTTTCTAATATTAAAAATGTTTTTTTTAATATTATTAATTGTTTTTATATTAAAAGTTAAAAAATAAAACAGTAAAAAACTCTAAATAATAAAAAAATAAAATAAAATAAAATAAAGTGCATGCAGTCACTAGGCGGACTGACATGCGATCCATGTAAAATTTCTCATTCATAAAGCACCGTAATTTCACTGTAGCAGAATCTATTATAGGAAAATGTGGTAGAACCTATTGCAATTAAAAAAACATTGTACCAACTGGTGTAAACCAATTTAATTTAGGACTTACTAGTCATTTTCTTTTACTATACCCTTAAATCTATAAAGTCCCCATATAATTACTAGTAAGATATCTTATCATGCATTTTCTGTAACTTGTCTTCGGACCAATTGTCCTTCTGTGCTGTCATCTCTCCGGCTGTGTTTTTTTCCGAACTTTTCGATTTTTCCGATTTCCGATCCGATTTTTTCAGAATTTGGAATGAAATTTTAGTTTGCCGATTTCCGATTTCCGATTTTTCGATTTCCGATTTTTCCGAAAAAAATCGGATCGGAAATCGGAAATAATTCTGAATTTTCGATTTTTCGATTTTTCCGATCCGATTTTTTCGAAACTATGCCGATCCGATTTTTTCGATTTTTTCCGATTTTTTTGGAATTATTTTTCGATTTCCGATTTTTCTGATTTCTTTTCCGATTTTTTGAAAGTTTCCCATATCCCACATCGGTTGGGAGAAGGAGAGCGCTCCAAAATATGCTCTATAAAAGGAGAGTATCCTCCTAACTTCTACACAAATGAAAAATGAGTCAAATCCTCATGTGTTTACATGTTGGGTTAAGCCATTTACATTGTTTCTTTAAAATGAGAATTTCGAGTAATCGAAAATCCATAATTTATTTTTTTGAAATTTTGGAATTTTCGAAATTTCTGGATTTTTAATATATTTTTTGAATTTCCGATTTTTTTCGATTTTTGCCGATTTTCCGATTTTTCCGAATTCGGAATTTTTTTTAATTTTCCGAAAAAATCGGATCGAAAATCGGAATTGTTATTTTATTTCCGAAAAAATCGAAATTTTTTTCGAATAGGCATTTTCCGATCCGATCCGGCCGAAACACAACCCTAGTCATCTCTGACTGCTCTTTATTTGAAGAGATGCACATATTCCGTTAGAATAATGATACCGAATCCATCCACCAAGTCTATCTCCACCCTTGATTTCAACTAAAATAATCCTACTCTTTGATTTATTATTTTAAAAAAATACAATATATATCTACACTTGTTATTTATTTTAAATAAAAATTAAAAGATACCCTCTTATTTTTTTTAAATTAATAAATATGATTTATTTTAAAGATAAATTAATTTTACATTAAACTAAAATTTATTAAAAACTTCCTCAAATATTTTTTAATACACATTTAGTTTAATCATTTTTATTTTGTTGTAAAAAGACCTCAAACACTAATTTAACCAATATTATCTTATTTTTAAAGGTCCGGCCCAGCGACACACTTTGAGTGTTTTTATTTTGTTCCAAAAAGTCCTCAAACTAATTTAACCAATATTATCTTATTTTTAAGAATAATGATAGACTCCCCGAAAGAGAGTCTACCGAATCCATCCCCCAAGTCTATCTCCACCCTTGATTTCAACTAAAACAATCCTACCCCTAGATTTATTATTTTTAAAAAAATACATTATATATCTATACTTGTTATTTATTTTAAATAAAAATTAAAAGATACTCTCTTTTTTTTTTAAATTAATAAATGTGATTTATTTTAAAGATAAATTAATTTTACATTAAACTAAAATTTATTAAAAACTTCCTCAAACATTTTTTAATACACATTTAGTTTAATCATATTTATTTTGTTTCAAAAAGACCTCAAACACTAATTTAACCAATATTATCTTATTTTTAAAGGTCCGGCCCAGCGACACACTTTGAGTGTTTTTATTTTGTTCCAAAAAGTCTTCAAACTAATTTAACCAATATTATCTTATTTTTAAAGGTCTGCGTCAGCGGCACACTTTAAGTGTTTTTATTTTGTTCCAAAAAGTCCTCAAACTAATTTGACCAATATTATCTTATTTTTAAAAATCCGCGCCAGCGACACACTTTGAGTGTTTTTATTTTGTTCCAAAACGTACTCAAACTAATTTAACCAATATTATCTTATTTTTAAAGGTTCGCGCCAGCGACACACTTTGAGTGTTTTTATTTTGTTCCAAAACATACTCAAACACTAATTTAACTAATATTCCCTTATTTTTAAAGGTCCGCGCCAGCGGCACACATTTAGTGTTTTTATTTTGTTCCAAAAAAAATTTCAAACACTAATTTAACCAATATTATCTTTTTTTTTAAAGGTCCGTGCGAGCGGCACACTTTAAGTGTTTTTATTTTGTTCCAAAAAAAACTTCAAACACTAATTTAACCAATATTCTTTAAGTATTTTTATTTTGTTAATTGCCATTAGATAACACATAAAATTGATTTTATAAAAAAAAAAAGAAAAAAAAGTATTAAAAGTGATTTGAACAAAAAGAAATTATGTTCGTGTTATTTTAATTTAGTCATCATGTTCGTGTTCGTTTTGTTTATAAAAACACTTTTTATATAAAAAAAATACAGATTTTTTATAAAACAAAATATGTTTTTAACTAAAAAAACAAATAAGACTGATTTTATATACATTATTTATATATATATATATATACATTATTTTTTTTGGGGGTGAGAGGTCGTGGGTATGTGTCGCTCTCACTTGCCGGTTAGGAGCTATGACCGCTTTCCGGGACGTTGTGTACGTGAGTAGATCACGAGGTGGGTGTCGTTGAACCCCACCAGGTGGCCCCAGTTTGCTACGTATATGGGCTGCTGGAAGATGATAGCATGTGAGCCTGCGTCCTTCGAGTTATACCTCGGTTGAATTGTTATTATTGCTTGTGTTTGTACTTGGGTATCAAGGGCATAATGGACCTCAACGACCTACATTGCCAGGATTAGTGTATCGGGGGGTTCATTGTTTGGATTTTGTCTCGGCGAGACGTCCCACGCACGAACCACAGTGTAATGTTGGAACTTGGGGATAAGTTTAGTCCTTAATGCTCATATATATATATATATATATATATATATATATATATATATATCACCTATCCCGACAATCGACAGTGCCAGGAGTAGTGTAACGGGGGGTTTCTTGTTTGGATTTCGCTTCGGCGAGACGTCCCACGCATGAAACGCAGTGTACTGTTGAGAATTGGGAATATTAATTAATTAAAATTAGATAATAATCATTTGGGTTACATGCATCTTGCATTGAGGGCATAATGAGCCCCAATGATCGACACGGCCAGGAGTAGTGTAACGGGGGGTTCCTTGTTTGGATTTCGCTTCGGCGAGACGTCCCACGCATGAAACGCAGTACCGTGTTGAGAATCGGGAGGAGTTTAGTCCTTAACTCTTGATGCTAATAACTCATATATAATAATTATATATATGGTTTCATGCCTTATATGGGCATCACTAGAATATAAAATTCTAGTAAATGAGATTGTTGATGTATTGTGATGATGTGGGCATGATTGGATCATGTAACTTTATGTGTTCAATAAATGAACATTATAAAGAATACTATAACTATTACATTAAAGTTAATGTATATAACTTATAAATGATGGAAACAAATGTATTGGGAGATAGGTTAGATGATTTCGCTTAAATACTTCTTTTGGGTTTAAGTTAGGATCCTCCTACCTAAATAGAATCGGACATCCTTTTGGAGATCACGTGCATACGTTTAGTGCGCACTTTAGATGAGAGGTGAGTTGAATTGAATTATTATGGAGAGTTCGATTCCAACTAAATCATGTAATAATGCATTTATAATTATTATGCATTTTAATACATTTGCTATAAAACGTTTTTTTCAAACTCGGGCTCTGACCCGTTTATATTTTCCTTCTCCTTGTATATATTGTATTACTTCAGGTGTTCCTCCGCAAGGACGCCTTTGATGTTATCCATCCAGGGTATTTGTGGAGCTGTGGCAGTAGCGGACTGTTGCGGCATTTTGCTTTAGTCGATTCTTATCTTTGTTCATCTAGATTAGGATTCACTTTGTATATTGAGTTAGTATTTAAGTGTTGTAGATTAACACTTTCATATTTCATTTCTCAGATTATTGTATCGTTTGTTACCCGACAGCATATTCGGGTATTTCATTGTTGAGATTTTATTT
Source organism: Sambucus nigra (assembly GCA_949130495.1). Taxonomy (NCBI): domain Eukaryota; kingdom Viridiplantae; phylum Streptophyta; class Magnoliopsida; order Dipsacales; family Adoxaceae; genus Sambucus; species Sambucus nigra. Next base: position 312,412,761 of record OX422215.1, on the reverse strand, counting down.
ATACATTGTTTTGTACTCCTTTATTTTATTGGAGTTTGCACATTTCACTCATCATAGTTAGATGTATATTGTTGGTTGTGATTGCATTATTGGTTTTGTTGTTGTTGTTAAATATAAAGTTTAAAATTTTTGACAATTCGCTTTTAATGGTTATGGGTACTTAGCCTTATATATTAGTGTGGTATGTTGATGTTGAGACTGTACCATCCGAGATACCTGATTTATGTAGTATAGGGCTGGCCACCCGTTATTATTTAGAGCGGTTTGTCACACCTTCTTCATCATAATATATATGAGAAAACTCTTAAGTTTTAAATCAGCGAAATCCAAAGCATCAAAACAACACATCATCTTCGTTAATTCTCATGGAGTCATGTAGCTAGTTTTAGAATCAGGTAGCAGGTGAGTAGTTGGGCTTGAGTTTTAGTGTATGGAAGGTTTAAATGGGTTTTAACTACTCCTGTCTCTGCAACTATTCACCTTCTTCATCAAAATATACATGAGAAAACTCTTCAGTTTCAAATCAGCGAATTCCAAAGCATCAAAACATCATATCATCTTCGTTAATTCCCAGGGAATCATGGATATGGGTTTGGAATCGGGTAGCATGTGAGTAGTTGGGGTTGGTTTTAGTGTATGGAAGGTTTAAATGGGTTTGAACCGGAGCTTCGCTGGTTTTGGTTGATAGGGACAGGGGTTTGTATCGATATGGGCTTTCATGGAACTGGAATGTTGTAAATGGCAGGGGAGTGGATTAGAATGGTGGAGCAGGAGGTGGTGGGTCTTTCGGCGTAAAGGGACTTGGAATTAGGAGGTATGGGGGTCACCGGAGTTAGGTCCACCGATGGTCGAATTGATTGGAGGTTGGCCGATTTGGGTATATCGGCCATAACCTTGAGTTTCCTAAGGTTCCTTAAGGTAAGTCAATTTTTCAAATTTGATTATGAGTTGGGTATTGTTTCTCATTTCCGGGTGGTAACGACTGTGTAGTTTGCTGCTATGTGAGTTGATTTGTATTTGGGTCAAATTCCCTATATAAATGGTCTATATTTTTTTTTGGTCATTTGAAACTCAATATTTGGTTTCATGGTTAATCGTACCTTCAAATCTAAATTATAGTACGACAAATCGAATTTCTATGGTGGCTGGGTAACAACCATTTATGTGGATCTGCAGTGCTTATTTGAGATCGAGAGTGTTTTTTTATTCTTTTTCATTTGTAGATTTAAGATCATTTATACTAATATATGTAGTTCTTATTTCAGATCCGGAGTACAAAAAATAGTTGTTGTGACTATTGAAGATATTAGTGTTGTGGATGTGAGGTGAGTGACATCTTAATAATAGATTTTTAGGTACGTTGAGTTTTTTTTTACTATTTTTAGTTGTTGAGCAAATGTAAAAATGAAGGTTTGTTATTTTATTCTTAAGTTTCTATACAAAATAGGTACGCTAAATTGATTATTCATTTTCACGCCTCTTTCTTAAAGGCTGGTACAGGTGATAATTGTGGGAGAGGTACGTGGGTATGAGGGGATTATGGGGGCGGTTTTCGTGGAGAGGGAAGATGGGTGGTAAGACAGGAGGATACGGATAGGATGATGTTGAAGCACATTGCGCCTAATTGTCACTTTCGGGTCTTTCATTTTATGACTTCGCTTCAAATGGGCGTCTAAAGGGTGAAGCTTGATGACATGAACGAATGATTGATGTGTGTTAATAATTGAAGGAATCATTGAAATCATTTATCCCCCCTCTCTCTCTCTCTCTCTATATATATATATATATATATATATATATATATATATATGTTTTAAAAGTAAAGAAAATAAAGTTTATGAGATGATATTTGCAGTGGTGGAATGTCCGAGGAAAGGTGATGACGACTTCTCTCCAAACACAGGCCTGCAATCGCCAATTTGTTTATATTTTCTTCTATATTTAGCTGGAAATGGGGACGTGGCAATATCATATGGGTGTGTGTTTGTAATATGATGACAATACCCCTAAGTGATGTTGAAATTGACAAATGACTAGGTTTATTCTATGTGTTTATTTGTGGACGGTGTCATTTACTCCCTTGATATGGATTATTTTTTGTTTTTACTATAGGTGGTGATAAAATTAATAATAATTCTTTGAGATCTTTCAAACACTTTTTGGGCCAATACACTAGTATAGCTGAATATAGATACAAAAAATTCTTTAACTTGATGGAGTTTTATTTTTTATTTTTGTGATATGTTTGGTTTTTGGTGTGTCAAACTATTTTTTTGGAATTTCAATCCGGATCGTTGTAATCGATTTTTTATTCAGGTGACTTGCTTATTGAGTATATACGATTGTTGTTGCTGTGAATTTGGTTTGGGTGGATGATGTTTCTACAAGTTGGGGCAAGAATTGAGTACACGTGATGCCGAGGTTTGAAGGGAGGATTTTCGATCTTAATTTTTTTTTGTTTGGTGTCCTATCTATGAGTTAGACAAACTGCATTTGTGAGCTTTTGATTCTCATTTTTTTTACCTATGTCAATATAATGAAATTACAGAAAATAATAAGATCATTAATTTTCTCCTTTGTAAGACCGATGCATTATTAAGATTTATGTTGTTCATGTACGGTTCTGAATTGGGTTTTATAGTTTTATATTTAGGTTTTTGTCTATTAATTGTAAGGATTAATATGATTCGTGTGGAATCCAAGTCCTCTTTGACAATTGATTTGAAATAATGGTATCTCTTATTAGTATCTACAAATGGTAACCTTTTCTTATTGGTTTTGAATTGATTGTTTTATTTGACAACGTATATGAAGGAATTGGAGAGTTGTTACTAAAAAAATAAACAAAATTGAACTTTGAATCCTACGAAATATAAATATTTGGGTTCTGAATTGATTATTTATTTTAATTACAACTAGTATAAACATTTTTTAAATCATGTTTGTAAGAATATAGATGGCACATATAATAAAAAGTTTCGTTTGTAATTAAGGATTTATGGTCACTTTTCACAATTATTTGATTTTGGTAATTATTTTTGTAGATGTTGAGATTGGTAGTACCATTGTGATTAAAATTGTTAATGTGTTCCTCTCGGTCCGAAGGGTTTACGTTGGGCCAAATAATGATTTTATGTCATTTCAATAACATGGTTGTTGATTCTCAAAGTCACTTGCAACAACGTTGCTTCTATAAGTTTGTATAAGAATCATTTGCATAATATTGCAACATAAGATTAAATAGTAAATGTTAAATTATTTATTTTAGATTTTTTTTTTGTGTGTGTAATTAGGAGATGGAATATGTATCAACTTTTTTTAGTCCTTTTGTTATAACTTATTGTGTTGATTTATTCTTTTTGACATATAGGGAGCTAAGTGTAACTTCTACTATTATATCCAGTTAAATTAATGTTTGTTGATCCTTATTTTTTTATTATTAAAAGCAATAATTAAGATATACGTTCGTTAATACAACTCAAAATTATATCTATAACATGCGCATCACGTAGGTTGCCAACTAGTTTATATAAATAATGAACTTCATCCACGATTGTACATGATAAATAGCAAGCGCAAGCAAATTTTTGTCAGGAAACGACACAATTTAGATTGACCTCCCTTGTAACTGTCTAAAAGATAAAATGATTTTAGTTTTTAATAATTAAAATCAAGCTAAGATGATGTTGTATAGGTTTTTTACACTTTATGAATGTTAACAATCCAAGGAATTGATCATGTTTGAAATAGATGAAGAAAAACTTCAATTATTGTCTGAACTCGTGTTGCTGTTTAGTTGTATATGGCTTCTGTGCCTTGTAATTCATTGTGGGGAAAGAAGAAGTGCCTAACAAGTTGTAAACAAATATTTTCTTTCTTCGTTACATCACTACCATCGAAAAATATCATATGTTTTCATAATGTTTAGTATCCAGCGATAAGATTACGGTATATATGGATCTGATGCAAATAAATTATGGTGTTAACACATGATATAAATTCTGCAGGGATTTATCACCTACTTGACCTGATTTTGTTTATTTATTTATTTATTTATTTGTCTGAATAGGATTAGAAGATAATTATTCGATGGAAAATATAGGTATCAAAGTGTAATCAAATAAATATAATGCATATATATGGTTTTGTCGGGGTTGGACTAACTGAAGGTTGGGTTTGTTAGATCTTAATTAGTATGTTAATGACATGTAAAAGTTGGGTTTTCTTATGATCGACATGTTCAGGGTCGAACAGACAATGAAGCAAAGGTTAACTGCCGGACTGCTTACTTGACAAGCTAAGCATGGAAACCACTCACCAGTCACTGATCATAAAAATATATATTATGCCATCGCTTATGTCTATTTTTCCATAAATTCCACCAAAACCCTTCTGCAAACAACCAAAGGACAATAAATTTTTTTCTCACAGATCAAAAGATCAATAAAACAAATTCTAAAACATGAAAAACCTAACGGAAGAAAAAGATAAAAAGAGAAGCATACCCTAGTCGTTTGTGCCAGAGAATGGTTTCCGTTATTTTTTCTAGTCAGGTTTGGTTGGTCTTATAGAGGCAAGGTAGGCTACCATCCAGTTGACGCGTGCGAAAATATCTATTACGGGGGCACGTGAGTAAAGCTTTGACTCACTGGTGAAATAAACCATATCAACATTGCACGTGCATCCACCCTTAGCAACTAATTTTTTGGAGAAGATAGAAACGGGTGATGTTACGTAATAATTTAAGCAAATATTATTTTTTTCAAAATTATACAGGAACACCAATGGAACATACTTTTGTTCTGAATACGCATAGGTTTTAGGGAAGAGGGAGGGTTGACCACAAATAAACACTCACTCTACTAGAATCACACTTAAGATAAGACACTAAAACTCAAATGAATCCATGAAACAAAGAGAGGAACGAAAACAAGATACTTCGCAACCATAAAAAAGAGGCTAGGTAAAACAAAGAATCTAGAAATTTCAAAATAACAGTGCGAATACCACTTCAAAGGGACTAGCTTCTCCATGTTGGGTTGAAAATATACTCTAAGCATATTAAGCATTAGTCAAAGTACGATACTGCCAAATTTCGTCGCCCCTTAAACTTCTCAACAGGTTTTTCCTACCTTCAACACCCATTTGGCGATGATGTGAAGAGCTACATTCTAAACTAACGTTTGTCCGTCCGTTTCGGGAGCATGTGAAGAGCTAAATTCTGAACTAGTATCAAGAAAGACTTATAAAGATCCTTGACTTGATGTAATGGTTTGTGATTTAGGCAAATAGAAGTTCTCTTTAATAAGGTTGTTGTCGTCAAAAAATAAATTCGAGTTTGCATTAACTATATGAGATTTAATAAGAGATAACAAATAAATAATAAACAATATATATGGATGGACAGAGATGAAGATGAAGATAAGAAGATTAGCACTAAGAGATATATGGTTCAACCGTCAAGAATGAGTCTATGTCCACAGGTTTCTTTAGTATTAGATCCGTACGATGATATAGTATCTTAGTGTGGGCAATAAAAATGTTGGAACTATCTATGCTATTTAATGAGTTGGATGAATGAATACTTGCCTTGATCCCTGTGGGGGGAGACGACATTCTATAGTGATTCTTGGTGAGAGAATGTCTACTTGCCAGTATAGTCTAGAGGGGAGGATCTTCCTAATGGAGCACTCAAGTATACTTTACTGTTTCACCCATGATGAGAAGGTTCTACACATGTTGGGTGTCTGAAGTGACACGCACATGTTGTTGGCTAGCACTATGCTACAAGTTGTCGTTTTGCCTTGCTGGCGTCTACCCAGTTCGGTCAGGTAGAAAGGAGGTCGATCTCTTTACTAAGCCAAGGTCTCTCCTTAGTATTTATTCGGTTGGGGCCAAGGTGATTCATACGATCAAGTGGTTTGATATAATTTTTTTTGGAACATGAGCTATTCTACAATTATGGTATAACAAAAGCACCCAAGACTTTGATCACGACCATTAAAAAGTGAGTGAAGTTTATTACAAATAGTCCTAAGTTAAAATTTGTTGGTCCACGTGTGGGTAGTTGTTCGTCTTAGCCGACCGTGCTAATTAACTTGTTTACTTTCTAGAAAAAATTTCAAACATACTCGAGTATGCCACCTATCAACAATCTACCGGGCCTACTTTTTAAAGCGCGTCTAATGCATGTGCTCTTGTCTTACTTAAAAATGAGGCAAAAATTTCATTTCAATCACCTGGAAATCAATTGCTTCATCTTTTTTAAGAGAAAAAATATGAAACGATCGTTGCGTCTTCTTAGGGAGAGATAAGGACAAATCATCCCCACATTAGACTTCTTTTGAAAATCTTCAAGTATTCTTCGCATGTTTATTTTATTTTTTCATTTTCTATTCCTTCGTTTTCTATATTTTGCATTGGGTTTTATGGGTTTTCCATCTAGGGTTTCTTTCTCATTTTTTAGGTTACCTAGGGTTGTATTGAGTGCCCTGTATGAGTGAGTCATCATAGATTTAGAAACACATTTACGATTTGAACAATCTTTATCCCGATGTTTTTCTAAGAGGTTTTCCACTACTCTCCAAGTTTTTAACCTTAAAGATGATTCGAAAAATAAAATGTTAAGTTATCTCCTTCTGCCACGTTAGCTCCCAAGCAACCAAGTGTTGACTACAACACATTAGAGTTTCACGCCTCAGAGGGCCTTGATAGTGTAAACATAAAAGTTGTGTGTGTGTGTGGGGGGGGGGGGGGGGGGGAGGAGGGACTACGCTGATACTAGTGATACCACTTCTTCTATCTAGCTTAGTTTCGAAGAGAAATCCCTAACGGCTAATAAATCTCCTTCCACCAAACCACTAGTGGTCCTTTTGATAGACGGAAAAATGGACTTAAGAGAGGTTCCCACAACTTCTATAACCCAACCACTTCTGATGTTGGGTGGTACAAAAGTGACGTTAAAGCCGAAGACCTAGCCAACCTGAGAGTCTTGTATTCCATTCCTCATCATGTGACTATCATGATTCTTATCACACAGGAGTGGGATTATGATATGATAGATGCCGATGATGTCTCTTTCCCTCTTTGAGCTCTTCAAAGTTAGAATTTATCTTTCACTCATCCATCCACAAGGTTTATCTTAAAAGGGCATGGGTTGAACCTCACTCAGCTTCCACCTAATTTATATAGGGTAATTATTGAAGCCATGATCTATTGGAAAAAATATAGTATTTGACATAAATGGGAATATATTTAGGTTCGTGTACGGTTTGAAAAATAATCATAAAATCCCTGTCTACTACTATTTCTCTCCCAGAAGGTCCAACACCAAGATGGTCTAGGTAGACCAAGTTCTTCTATATTTTTGGTGCATTAAAATTCTTTACACTACACCAAAATAGTCGGATATTCACGACAGCTTGCTCACGGTCTTGATCCGTGACCCGCCGGTCATGGCTTAAAGCCATGACCACAGTTAAAAAACACGTGACCAGTTCCATGACCATAGACTGTCGTGACCTTAATTGGAGCTAGTCACAGTCATGAGCTGTGACCATGGTGGGTCACAACCATAATCCGTGACTTAGGCGTGACCATCATGCAGTAAAATTGCGCCAAATTTCCCTCCAACTATGGTCACAGATTATGGCCTTGACCACGTCCATGACCAAGGACAAAATTCCCTGCAATGGGGTCACAACTTTGGGTCTTGACCATTTTGAATTAGTCACCAAACTTGGTTACCGTTCAGGGTCATGACTAGTCCTATTATAATGGGATGGTAATGAATGATGATGTGAAAAAAAGGGGGTCACGGTAGTTAGTCATGGCCCAAATCCATGACCAACCTCTTTATTTATAAACCCATAGACCCTTTTAGCCATTTTCACATAGACTCTCTTTCTCTCTCTCAAATCCCCAAACCATTTCAACTTTGTTATCTCGCTCTCTCTTTGGCTTCCTCTGTCTCTCTAACTTCCTATCTCTCACTTTTTTAGTTAACATTTTCTATCTCTCTCTATATGTGTGTGTGTGTATATATATATATATATATATATATATATATATATGTGTGTGTGTGTGTGTGTGTATACACGTATTTATGTATATATGTGTGTATATATACAGTGTGTGTATATATGTTGTGCGTGTGTATGTATATGTGTTTTTTTTAACCTTAATTAAAATTTTCGATTAACCCGAATTTAGTAAGAAACCCTAATTTTCAATTCTTAAACTATATTTAAAATTTTCAATTCCTAATTAGTGAAAAATTTGCCCATTTTTTAAAAACTAAATAAGTGAGAAAAATACTATATTTACTAAATCGTAATTTAAAACTAATTTAGTTCGAAAATACCCTAAACCCTATTTACTAAATGATAATTTAGTGAGAAACCACCCTAAACCCTAATTTAATGAGAAAATACTCTACTTTAGTGAGATATTATGATTATTGGTAGTGTTTTATCATGTTGATGATAAAAGGAGTACTAGATAATTATTGATTGCTGGTTTGGTTGTTGGATAGTGATGTTGGACTGATTGGATTAATAATACACATATAATTTCAAACTCTCTCATAATAGATCCTAACAATATGTGTCTTAATACACGGCGGGTTCTTGTTTGGATTTCAATATAGTGAGATCTAATATGCATGGGGTTAAGAGAAGGGTAGTGATGAAACAAAACCTTAATAAAACTAATATACCCTTATACCTCATATGTTAAAATAAGATGAAATTAAATTAGATCGGTTGAAAAAGAATAACTAGTTATTGGTTAATTAGATACATTATTTGTGTGACTCATATTCACGCCCTCGTATATTTTTCTCAGGAAAATAAGGCACAATGATAATCTCTAGAAATAAGTGTACGAGATGTTGCAATTGGACTGAACTTGTACCTTTCTTATTAGTTCCCTCCATTTAGAGGGTACTCCTATTTATAGGTATTGGAATAAGAATATTGAACAATTTAACTACCTTACAAATTGTGGAGTTGATCTCCATCAAGAGTACATGTTCGATCCTATTCTATTTTCGCTACTAGAAAGCTAGGATGGCATTATAGAGAATATATTATATGTACATAATCTAATGTAGCCTTGAACTTGATTCTTCTATTAGAGAAGGTTGAAAAAACCTCACCCATTATGGATACAACTACGTATAGAGAGCATGGATATAGACTGTGATTTCTCACGACATATATAGGTTAAATTGAATCTTGACAATAAGTTGAAGGAGCTAGAATTCCAAGTTCATCATTTGGATATCTATACATCAATCATAGATACGCTTCCTCCTATTTGGCCACTTGCAAAAATCTATAGGTTTTTAAAAACTAATATCAAATTGATGGAGATTAGACACATTCAACATATTTTAAAGTCTTACTCCGAAAAGATAACTATATATATTAAAGTATTTATTATCACATACTTTCCTGAAATTCCAACTTATTTAAATTTACTAATTGGCAGTTCCTCTCAGTCCAATAAACCGGTAAGTTCAAAACTAGACTTTGAGAAAAATCCCCAAAATTCCCTCTGTCGCTCGAACCAGAAGGGTTATCGTTTGAACGACTTCCACGTGTCATTCAAGCGGCTTCGCCCGAGATGCCATCTCGCTCGAACGACTTCGCTCGAGATCTCCATCTCGTTTGAACAACTTTGCGCGAGATCCCCATCTCGTTTGAACCACTTCGCACGAGATCGCGCGAGATTGCACTGTTCGTCTTCTTCACCAAACTTCAACGTTTTTCACCATTTTTGAACCTAAAAACCTCTAAGATTCAATTCCCAACAACTCATCATCAATACCCATCAACTCCTAACATTTTATAGATCATTTCTATCATCCTGGGATCCTTAATTCATCATTATTCCGCATAATTACATAAAACCCCCAAATTAATTCACATGAACCCTAGTTTTCAAAATTTCAATTCAAGAACATAATCAACCCATATTCGTTCATCAATATATAATCCAATTTCATGATTAATCCTCTACATACATGAAGGAATTCCAGCCACTAATTAAACCAATCCTTAATCATAATTCAAATCTACAATATTCACCTAATTAACATATAAATCATGATTAAATCCACCTATACTAACATGAGCATGATTATTTCTAAAAGAAAGCAAGTAATAAACACTTTCCTCGAATATGATGGTCTGATCCGTTGGTGATGTTGGTACATACGCGTTCCTCTCTTCGCGATCTACGCGTTGGTGGTCACGGTTGTGCAAGGTGATGCCGAATGAGCCTTCTCTCTTGGAAATTGGTTCTCCCTCACACCCTCCATGGCCGTTCTAACTTCCTGTCACTTCTTAACCCTAATGGAATTTCCTTAGCTGATATAATTAATCCCAATTTTCGTCCATTAGTTTAGCCCAAAAATCCAAATTACAAAACTACTCCTATGGGGTGCCGGTTAGGCCTAAAATCGTCCCGGGACCCAAACTAAACACCCGGGTATACTATTTTGACTATCTCGACCCTTTCGAACTCAATGGCGCACTTGAAATGACCATACAAGTTAATAAAAATAAATTCTCTCTTTATTCCATTCAATTACTCCCGACACGACTCACACGCGTGCCAGACTTAAATTACCAAACTGCCGTATTTCTCACTTCCGACAATTTATCAAATATTATAATTCCATATTACATATCACACAGTAATATTTAACAATTCACAACAATAAGTATTAACCCTTGGCACGCTAGTTAATAATCATTTTAAATCCGGATTAATAACAAATTAATTTCTCACATTTTAATTTAATTAATCCAACAACAATAATTAATCACATATTTATTCCCGTAATAATAATTAATCACATAATTATTTAAATCGTCAAAAATACGTGGTGTTACAATAAGGTTCTTTTTCGGATTGCTGAATAGTTGAGAACATACTCGAGAAATCTTTGGCAGAGACATTTCTCGAAGGGGTCATTAAAAATAGGCACACTTAGGCTTGAAAATGTGCCTCTAGTAGGCCAAAACACCGGAAAACTCCCAATCGGCTTCGTAAGGGGAACAAACACCTCGCGCGTGCCCAATGCAACTCATAATAACCCACTGCATATTCATGGGACTCCAACTTTGAGAATAGGACCAGAATTTGAAAATAGACACACTAAGGCTTCAAAACGTGTCGCCGGTGAGCCAAAATCCCGAACAACCCTCAAATGTACCCATAAGGGGCACAAACACCTCTCACGTGACTAACGTAACTAATAGTAATCGTCTACGTAGTCGCAGTACTCCCAGTTTGAGAATCGGACCCAAATTTGAAAACAGACATACTTACACTTGAAAATGTGTCGTTAGTGAGCCATAACCCCGAAAAATCCCCAAATGGCCCCACAAGGGTCAACGTAACTCATAATAATAGACTGCGTAATTGCAGAACTCCCAGTTTGAGAATTGGACTGAAATTTAAAAATAGGCACAGTTCAGCGTAAAAACGTGCCACTAGTGCGCCAAAATCTTAAACAACTCGCAAGGGGAACAAACACCTCGCACGTGACCAATGTAACTCATAGCAACTGATCGCATAGTCGCGAGAATCCCAATTTAAGAATAGGACCCAAATTTAAAAATAGGCACATTTAGGATTAAAAATGTGCTGCTAGTGGGCCAAAACCCTAAATAACCTCCAAACTACCCCGTAAGGGGAACAAACACCTCACACACGACCTACATAACTTATAGTAACCAACTGCATAGTCACGAGACTCCCGATTAGATATAGTATCCAAATTTAAAGATAGGCTGACTCAGTCTTGAAAACGTGTCGTTAGTGCGTTGAAAGCCCCTAACAGACCCCAAACGGCCCCACAAGGGATATGAACACCTCATGCATGACCAACGTAACTCGTAGAAATCAACTGTGTAGTTGCGAGACTCCCAATTTGATAATAGGACCCGAATTTAAAAATATGCGCACTTAGGATTAAAAACATGATGCTAATGGGCCAAAAGCCCGAACAACCCCCAAACGGACCCATATGGAGCACAAACGCCTTGCCCGTGACCAACGTAACTCATAGAAATCGATCGCATTGTAATAAGACTCCCGATTTTGAGAACATGACCAAAATTTAAAAATCGGCAAACTTAGGCTTGAAAATGTGGCGCTAGTGAACCAAAACCCCAAACATCTCCCAAATGGCATCACAAGGGGCACGAACACCTCGTACGTGACCCATGTAACTCGTATCAACTGACCATGTAGTCGTGAGACTCTATGTTTGAGAATAGGACCCCAAATATCTCATATTTTTATTTATTTAAATATGGTTATGAATTTGAACCGTGATCATGTTTTATATTTTTTTACGAAAAATCTATGGTCGTGGATTTGATCCCTGACCAAATTGAAGCATCTGTAAAAGTGGGTCATGGCTATGGTTCGTGACCATGTTGAACTCGGTCACAGATTCTTTTCGTGACCACATTGAAGCATGTGAGGCTTATGATTCACAACTTTTGTCGGTGACTAGGTTTTCATAGTTGGTCACAAATTTGGTCCGTGATCGCTAGTCACGACCCTTATCCACGATCATCTTAACTTATACTTCCACATGCTCTGTTTTGTGACTAAAACTTTTGATCAAAGATAAGGTCCGTTACCAATAGTTTTGGTCACTCCTCTTTTGGTCAAGGGTGGGATCTGTGACTCGAAAGCCTAGTCCCGGCTCGAATTCTTAACCATCTACCTGTTTTGGTGTAGTGTTATCAATGTCCCCAAAAGAGAAATTTTCATTCCCATGAACTAGTGTTCCTCCGACCTGATTAAAAAAAATCCCCCTCATTAGATAAGAGGCTTGTGAGGTTGATTAGATGAGTCTGAACCTTGGATCCGATGTACTATGAGGATGCATACACCCCGAAGAGGTTTTGGCGGATGATAATCTATTTGAGTATCAACGTTATCAATCTTGATGCATATAGGCCACTAAAGCCTACTAATGATGATGAAGAGAGTTTTTAGGAAGAGGAGGTGGGTGAGATAGAGGTCGTTAAGGAAAAATGTGATTATGATGATGCTGATTAGGAGATCGAAGAAGGTTAGACATTTTCCCAAGTGTTAGGTCATATATATTTTCTTTTGTGGAAGATACTGTACTCCATACCTTACTCTAGCTCATTTACTAACTGAGCATTAATAATATGTTGGTGGAGCTTCAATTCCAAACTCTAGCTCATTTATTATGGGTCCCACTAACATTTATAGGGAAAAGATGAAGGAAATCAGAGCTAAACATCTCCAAGAGCTGGATGGAAAAGTACATCCTAAGATATCCAGGGAAGAATCTCATATTAACCAATGTAATGGAAATCCTCCTAGGCTTTTACATGCTGAAGCAGTAAAGTTTCCTATTAAAGAGGCCAAAAAGAAAATTTTATGGACAAGGGAAAAGGAAAAGTCACCGAGGAAAGGCAAGGTCGAAGAAAAAAGTCTTTTGATAACCCAACATCCAAGGATTGAAAGTTTCCCGATCATACTGCTCAGTGATTATCCATAGGAGGGAACTCATCATCCTTATATAGTCCTGTGGAGCCCTTTATGCGTAACACTCTAGTGACTAAGGAGGAACTATTACAAACCCCAATTCAATACTTCTTAATGTGGCCAATATTCCCAAAAGTCTTGGGCTATACGGGTTATAACCTCAACTCTAGGTGATGATACGAGAAATCGTCCACTTGTCATTCTCGTACTAGCAAATCAAGTATAAAGTGCATAATAAGAAAATAGAGCAAGTAAAGAGGGATAAAAGACAAGATATATAGTGGTTCGGCTATAAAAATGAGCCTACATCCACTTTGGTGCCACACTCTCATTATATATGCTGTTTGGTACATAATAATTATGCCTAAAGAGGCGTACAAGAATGAGAATTTATAGAATACATGAATATGATGACACTGGTGGCTCCGGGGTTTCGGCCGTGATGCTAGAGAGCAGCCCCCAAGCTATGATGAGTGATGTTGAGGGAATAGTCGGCTCTGATCTAGGTGTCAGTGTAAGAAATGAACCTGGACCCGGATGAGGAAAAATGAATCCTCCCTTCTCGAGTTCTGGACCTCTATTTATAGGTATAGATGTTATATTTCTGGTGGATGAAAGGGGTTGCGGTTAGTTAATATGATCATAATGGGTCCGCATTGTGTACCAAGTAGGGACCGTGGCACTTATGTCCGCACCCTATAGTATGAAAGTATAAAGATGCGGCACTATAAAACTGTAAATCTTAGAGCAATAATCGATGCGGCAGGGTGGTATATTTGTCATATCAATAAGCCCACAAGGCGTAGTGCCAAGAGATAGTGATTGGGGCTACGGCTGAGTAGTCAAGTATTCTGAATCTACCACAATATTTCGCAGGCGACGCTTCATCTTCTCATGGCCTCTTATATAAATGGAAACTGGTCATGTCCTTCATTACATTTCCAATTATTTGAGAGCATATCAAAGGTAAACCTCCGCTATTCCTTTTCTTGAGTTTTTCGGCATCCTTCAAGGCAGCGTGTGGTGGTTATTCAAGCGGTTAAAGGCTGAGCAACTATTATTTCAAGGCTGAGAAATACACAAGCCTTCCTTTCAATCTTCAGGTAATTTCTATCCAAATATTCCCTGAATTTTCTTTTTAATTTGATGCTTTGTTGTTTGTTCTGGGTTTTTACTGGAAAATGATCCATATAACCACATATTTGTGTTGCTCAATTTTTGCCGAATTGAACATTAAATTCTGAACTGGACTCTGAATTGAATTGAACTCTCAACTGAATCCATACTAATAATTTCATTATCGAATTCTGAATTGTATTGAACTTATATCGAACTCTGAATTGAATTGATACTGCTAGTCTCAGTTGAAATGAACTCACTAAAGCCCTTTGATTTGAATGGATTGTAGTAGATAACTGGTATGGAATTGAATTGATCTTTAATCGATGAAATCACCATTCTATTCTTGATGTTCTCGAATAAACTCTTCAAATTATTGGGCTTTGATCTCTATAATAGGCATCTTCAGAGTTAAACTATTTAGAAGTTTGACCGCGATAGGTAGCATGTTGTAGTGCTATTTTGGCTGTGGCCTTATGTCACTGTTCGTGTAAAAAATATCCATTCGTTCCTAGTGTTTAGCCTCAAGTTAGGTAACATTAAATACTAAAATGTTTAAGTATTTTTTCGTGGCATGGATCATGTCTCTTAGGTTAGCGTCCGTAGCACTTTGCTAATAACCCAAATGGCTGCGGCGTGTAAGAATATACCATCTCCTTCCCTAATATGCTGCGAGAGAAGTTGATTTATAGGATTCTATATCCCAACACTTGGTGTAGTAAGCAAATTTTCTAGCATTTATTCTTTATCTTTTGAACTTGCATTTCATTATTCCTTCTGTGGCCTCTAAGAGGCCTGTATTTCTATATTGGCTGCGGCACTTAATTGTGAACTCTTTCTGCTTTTCAAGTCTTGCTACAACCATGTGAGTTTTGATCCTGAAAAATTTCTCAGATACTTTTGGAACAAACACTTTGGAGTCTCTCCCCTTAAACTTCCTTCTGTGCGTCCTTTAAAGACAATAGGGCCTTGCCAGCTCAAAGATTGCCCAAATTGTATCGTTCTAGATTTGGATTCTGACTTCGTGGAAATAGTTTATAGGAAAAAGACTAACTTCGCGGACTCTTCTTATAGGAAAGGTACTGATTCCACAATAATGGAAGATGAGGCCAACTCTTATAATAACCCAGTAGATATTGATGCCGCGACTTTTGGGCCATCTGCTGGAACAGGCACGCCTGCTGGTCCCCCTAACAAAACTCAGAGACCTCCACGGCCTTGAGTGTCCACAACACTATGACTCATGAGTAGGTTAAACAAGTTACCGAGGCATATGAATATCTGGAAGATTTGATTTTCTCAGCACCCATCGAGAAATAAAGGCCCTTCACGGAACTTACCGATGATGGGGTATGCTTCCCCCTCCATGTGTTTGCTTATGGATGGGACTTCTAGTTCCAATCCCCATCAAAAGGATCTTCTAGACCATTAAGTTCTCCCCAGCCCAACTAGATCCCAATGGCTGGCGGGAAGTTCTTGCCTCAGTGGTGCCGTGGAGAAACAAGTTTAATTGGGACATAACTCCGGCGGAATTTTTCCATTTTTACAGACCTAAGGAAAATTTTATAAATTTTGCATGGTACTATTACTTTTCCATCCGCCGCAATGACAAAACCCTCTATAGTGGTAGGACCACCAGTGTGAAGAATCGGAAGGGCAAGTACTTTTATATTTCTACAGAATGGTGGGAAATCCACCCAGATGACATAGACAGAGAGAGATCCTTTAGGATGCCGCGATAGAGGGGACGCCCCTCTATGCTAGGTAAATAAGCCTGTATACCTTTGAATTGTGGCCGCATCCTTTTGTTTAGAGTTATATTCTTCCCTTTAGTTTTGTACTAATATTGAACTTTCTATGCAACTCTTAACAACTTGTCCCTTAGTGAGTGGCAAGAGAGCAGGATAAGGAGGGCTACGAGAGTGAGTGATAAGGACAAGAATTTTAGCACACTTATGACTTCAACCTCCATTTTTGAAGCAGGCTACTTCACCAACAAATCTATTCCCAAAGAAATGGCCACGGAAGGTAATAATCATTTCTTTTACTAATGTCGCGGCATTGTTATTTATAAGCCTTAAGATTTTGACACTACTTCATTTCTTCTTTCAGGTGAGGAAATTGATAGGGAGCTTTTGGCTACCCAACTAGCCGAGATGGATGAGGACGTCGCTGCCCTCAATAATGCTGTAAGGCAGAGGAAGAGAAAAGGGAAGCCCAAGCGTCCTGTCACAGTCCCCGCTGGTGATCAAGTTAGTCCTGTCGTGTTTCAAAATTAGGCTCCGGATCAAACCATTACTATCGCGCCCCCAATCCAGGTTGAGGAGTTGTCCCCTCATGAGGGGTCTGAGGGTAATTTTGATGATGATATTGGGGCTAATTTGGACGCGGTTGGGTTAATGTCAACTTCTAAACAACTTGAAGGATGCTACACCTCTCCAATCCATACTTCAAATTCACCTCCACCAACAATAGTGGTTGTCAATGACAAACTGACACCTCTTCAATGTCGTTCCACTGTTGGTCTTGATGGCCGTCTGTGGCCCCAGCTTAAGAAGCCAAACCCTGAATCTTCTTGGGATACAACTAAGAGGGCCGTGCGTATAATGAAAAGGATTCCAAATGCCGTGGACCTTGATCGTCCCATGGATGAAGACCACAATGACTTGGAGGATTATGGTCTCCGTATTATGTTTAAGGTAAGTGCAAGTTTATCTTCTCAACATCATTTTACACTTCATATTTTTCTTCTAACATTAACTTTCCTTACAGGTCGCGGACATTGTGATGTCCTAAAAGTGGAAGTACGAAGCCCTTTATAAGCTGAAGGAGGTCATAAAAAGAGTGCACTCCACTGACCTGGGGAATGCCAAAGCAGCTTCCTTTTAAGTTGGGTAGCATTCCTCTTCTGCTACACTTGAGGCATATAAGATGGAGGCGGACAAGAAGGTTAAGGCCGCGAAAGAAGCTAAGAAAGAGGCTGAGGATAACTTCAAACAGGCTGAAGATTCTTAAAAAATTGCTTAAGCTCAAGCCATTAAAGCGGCCTAGGCCACAACCTAATCAAATAGAAAACATCAACTCCTCAAGAAGAAGTTCGATGAACTGGAGAGAAAGATAACGAATGATGCTGAGGCCTATTCCTCGGCTATCAAGAAAATGGAAGAAGATCATGTCATGGTCATGACAAAGATAAATGCTCACAATGCTGAGGCTATCTAATTGGATATTAACCACATCATGGATTCCTTCGAAGTCTCCAAGGATTTCTTTATTATCAATAATAAAGCCTACCTCTGCAGATACCAAGAGCTTAGGCACATAGTTATAAAGAATTTTTCTAAATCTAAAGAAACAGTTCTTGCCTGGGTCTTTAGTGATGCTGAATATCTATAATCCGTGGCTGAGATGAAGGTTGTAGCTGAAGAGAGAGCCAGACTAAGGGTTGAGGCACAGGCTGTGATAACTGAGGAGGAGATCGTGATTGTCGTGGGACGATGTGACAACCCACTCAAAATAATAATGGGTGGCCAACCCTATACTACATTAATCAGGTATCTCATATGGCACAGTCCCAACATCAACTGACACTACTAAATAATATAAGGTTAACTTCCCAAAATCATTAAAAGCGAATTGTCAAAAATTTTAAAACTTTTATTTAACAACAACAACAAAAATAATAATGCAACATAACCAACAATATACATCTAACTATGATGAGTGATAAGTGCAAACTCCAATATATACAAGAGTGCAATACAAAGTACAAATAAAATACCCGAATATGCTGTCGGGTAAAAGACAATACAAATCGGAGAAATGACATATAAAAGTGTTAATCTATAACACCTTGAATGCTAACTCCATATACAACTGAATCCTAATCTAGATATACAAAGATAGAAATCGACTAAAGCAAAATGCAGTGACAGTCCGCAATTGCCACAGCTCCACGAATCCTGGATGGATGAACATCAAAGGCGTCCTTGTGGAGGAACACCTGAAGTAGTGCAATATATACATGGAGGGAGAAAATATAAATGGGTCAGAGCCCGAGTTGAAAAACATTTTATAGCAAGTGTATTAAAATGCATAATAATTATAAATGCATTATTACATGATTTAATGGAATCATCCTCCCCATAAAATCCATCTCACCTCTCCACTGAAGCGCGCACTAAGCAAATGCATGTGATCTCCAAATGGGCGCCCAATTCTATTTAGGCAAGAGAATCTAATTTAAAACCCAAATAAAATATTTAAATAAAATCATCTAACCTATCTCTCAATCTCTACCTATGTGAGTTCCATCTAGATCGTATACTTTAATTTAAATGTTATAGTTATCTTTATATTTGTTCATTTGTTGAACATATAAAGTTGTATAATCAAACACATCATCACAAAACATTAACATTCTCAATTACTAGAATATTTTATATTCTAGTTATGCCATTATAAGGCATGCAACAATATATATATATATATATATATATGAGTTATTAGCATCAAGAGTTAAGGACTAAACTCCTCTCGATTCTCAACACGGCACTGCGTTTAGTGCGTGGGATGTCTCGCCGAAGCGAAATCCAAACAAGGAACCCCCCCGTTACACTACTCCTGACCGTATCGATCCTCGAGACTCATTATCCCCTCAATGCATGGTGCATGTAACCCAATTTATTATCCAGTTTTAATTAATTAATATTCCCAATTCTCAATAGTACACGGAGTTTCATGCGTGGGACGTCTCGCCGAAGTGAAATCCAAACAAGGAACCCCCCCGTTACACTTCACCTAGCACTGTCGATTGTCGGGATAGGTGATATATATATAAGTATGAGCATTAAGGACTAACTTATCCCCAATTTCCAACATTACACTGCGGTTGGTGCGTGGTACGTCTCGCCGAAGCGAAATCCAAACAAGGAACCCCCCGATACACTAATCCTGGCAATGTCAGTCCTTGAGGTCCATTATGCCCTCGATACCCAAGTACAAGCACAAGCAGTAATAACCATCCAAACGAGCTATAACTCAAAGGACGCAGGCTCACATGCTATCATCTTCTAGCAGCCCATATATGTAGTAAATTGGGGCCACCTGGTGGGGTTCCACGACACCCACCTCGTGATCAACTCAAGCGCACGACGTCCCGGAAAGTGGTCATAGCTCCTAATTGGCAAGTGAGAGCGACACATACCCACGACCTCTCACCCCCAAAATAAATAAATGTATATATATGTCACTTGCTGACCACCATGGACGACTATGACCTGGGGAATATCCACATCCTGCTCTTTGATCCAGGATGCTCACCCTCTACGCACGAAACTTCCCAATGATAGCAAGGAGAGGGTATGCCTAACATGTATATATACCATCATATAAGGTATACATACATCCCACATAATAACGATATACTATCATATAAGGTATACCTGCCACATCATGTTCATATTTATTATACGCCCAATGGCGCAATTTGATTAACATCATTGTTTAGTATATCTCTCTCTTGATACACTAACCGTCACAGCTCACACATTAACCCCACTTAGTATACACTATACTATTTCTTGCTTGAAGCTCACATGTCGCTTCCAATTGTGAATTATCTCACAGTTCTATTTAAGTTAAGAATATTCTTTATCCTAATGCACCTCAATTAGCATTTCTCATTTTCCATCCATAATAGGGTTCAATTCATTTTATGAACCTTTAAAATGATCCAATTTGGGATTGGATCCTAAGATCCGGTATCTCTAAATTATTCCCATTAACATCATAATTATCTCCAAATAGAATTCTCAAAACAAGGTGAGCTTTCCCACTTAGAACATACCAAAATATCTTAATCGGTATTCCTCAAATTTAGTCAATATGACTCCAAAATTTCTTATAAGGGAAACTCGCTAAAAGTCTCCAAAACATACTCCAAATATCTCCTATAGAGATCCCCAATCGATAACCTCGAACAAAACGGGATGAAATTCTCCTTAGAAAAATAGTTCCCCAAAAGCCCTGTTTCCGAATCGATTCGGGCCAATTTCAAATCGATTCGGCCCAGCGAATCGATTCGGCTCAGAAGGCAAATCGATTCTAGTCATCAGACCTGGGACTCTGTCTCAGGCCGAATTGATTCGGCTGGGGTCCAAATCGATTCGGTCACTCAGACCTGGGCACCTACATATTTTCGAATTGATTCGGTAGGAGGCCGAATCGATTCGGCCCTTCAGAAATATCGAAAATGGCTACTTTTTAAGTAAGCCAAAATCCCCAAAATACATTTTGGTCATTATCTCTTCATTTCTCCTCAACCCAATCATATATATATCATCTATAAACATCAATAAACTAATTTCTAACCTAGAAATCATTTATACACCCCAAATCTAAGGTTTTCCCAAAAAGTTTGGTTTTATCAAACTAAACCTAAAAACCCAAAAATTCAATCAACAAATCATGCAATAAATGGTACACAACAATTATTTAGCAAGTTTAATCACTTGCCTCGGATTCGTAGGGTCTGAATTTGCCTTGAGATCCCGTATTGGCCGGAAATCTTCACTTTCTCTCTTTTTTCTCCTTCCTTTTCTTCTTCTCTATTTCTTTCTTTTCTTTTTCTCTTTCTCTCTTTGGAGAAATATCTCCCATAGGCTTAATAAGCCTAATTCCCCAAGATACAAATCTTTAAATGATAATACACACTTTAAATGACCCGGTAACTTTAATTCGAGTCAAACGGTCCTAAATTATTTCAAAACCTAAATAGGCCCCAAGTACAGTCATTTTGACTTTCTCGACCCTTCTGAACACAACTACACCCTCAGAATCTCCATTCGATACACTTTCTAATGACTCCAAATTTTGACCTCAATTGCCAATTTAATTATTCTCCAATAAAATATTATTTATTTCTCCCAAAATAAATAAATCCTTGTCTCCAAAACCTCGGGTTGTTACAAAGGAGAGGAGGGAGATGAAGAAGATGATGCAGCCAACTAGCCTTCTTTTAATTCTGATTATTTGGTTGTGTCCCCTTTTTTAAACTGTTTTTTTATTGATATATAAAAGGTTGCGGCCTTTTGGAACTTCTGATCAAGGATACAGCCTATTGTATATATAACAGTAATACTTTAATTTTTAGACAAGGATTTAGCCTTTGATCTTTTTATTTGTCTTAACTTCTCCTTTACTTCCTCTTTTATTGGCTGCTTTGATACTTGAATGAGCATGCAAAACTTCATTAGGAACTGCAATGGACATAAGGTCGCAGTAGTCTTATGTAAATTATTTATCTAAACAGATTGTGGCCTGTTGTTCTTTCCCATGTACTTTTCACTTGTATTTTGCCTTGAAGAGTTCAAAATTTTCCAGTCTGTCTATGGCTATCATCCCCCGAGCCGCGGTGCTAACGAGAAATAGCTTTGGGGCTGCGGATTAATAAAATCAGTTTTCCCACGATGTCTGCTAGTCTAGATATTGTAGTTGAGTTGTTGTGGATGGTTTGCAACCTATCCGCGACCTTTTAGAAATTCAACCTCTAAATGATTTAATGGACACATTTATGGCTGCAACCACATTAATAGGGTTGCAACTCCATACAAGTGCTTGCCAAGATTTGATGACAACATGTTGGGCTCGGGCATCCTTCTATAGCTTTGTTATGATTCATGATGTCAGTGTCACGACCTTTTTTAGACACTTTAACTACCTTTCATGGATTTCCTTTTAGTCTCTTTAACTGCCTTTCATGGCTTTCCTGTAGTTTCTTTGGTTGGGATCCATAGCTTCCTTTAGTTGATTGGGTTATTTTTAGGTCCCACTGAGCTTAGGTATTATGAAGCTTCCCCAGGCTATGTTTGGATATATATAATGCCTTCCCAAGCTAGGTTATGTTATTAAGCCACCTATAACTAATATGAGATCACCAAGTTAATGATGTCTTGTCTCTATTCACCAAGTTAATGATGTTTTAGGGTTGAGATCACCAAACGAATGATGTTTAGTCTCATCAATCACCAAATTAATGATGCTTTGGGGTTGAGATTACCAAATGAATGATGTTTAGTCTCATAATTCACCAAATTAATGATGTTTTGGGGCTGACATCACCAAATGAAGGATGTTTAGTCTCTATCCACCAAGTTAATGATGTTTGCGGGGGGAGTAACCTCCCTGGGCTAATGATGCATCTCGAAAGCTAAGAACGGACATTGTAAGCCCTTGTAACCAATGACATATCTCGAAAGCTAATGATGCATCCCGAAAGCTAAGAACAGGCATTATAATCCCTTGCAGCTCATGGCACATCCCAATACATATTATTAAGAATGTAATAATCGTACGCTGAGATATAGTCTCCTCCCTCTCTCAATAGTTCCTTTCACCATTTTTAATTATCATTTTCCTTCATATAGTCAGGGGTCATGGCGGGCATTGTGGGGCCATTTGGATATTATTATTCCCTATATAACATATTTTCTCGATTCGTAATCTGTTTAAGACAAAGCGTCTTTGATAAGATAACTTTTAATGGAAATGAGAATCAAAATATGGCACTATCAAGTGAACTTGATTTCATATATCTATTCATATATTCAGGACTTTGTTAGTTCAATACAAAGTTAAAATGGAACTACTTTGAAAGGTTTTTCACTAAGAACGTAAATAGTTGAAACATAAATATGGGCATAAAAAGAGGAATGTGTCCCGTCTGACTATGCTGCATCCCTTAGGCATCCTTTAGGAAGCGCTGCAGCATTCCCTGTCTTATGAGCCTCTAAATTTCATTCTTTATAAAATATGATGACTGTGTGATAATTGATTAAATTCAAAAATTTCTAATCTGGCACACTTATTTAATTAGAGTCTATTTAAACCAAATCAATTCAGTCCCTAAACATGTAACTACGTGTGTGCGTGTGTCAAACCATAAATGGATAAAGCATGCAACACAAATTTAAGGAAAAATCCCCGCAGGGAAAAACCTTTTATTTCTAGAACTTTGAAAAGTTTATAAGACCATTGACTTACATACCATCTTCCTTTCTCCCACAAGAGTAATGCACGGTGTCTTCATCAAACCTTCAAAGCAATAACTAGAAATCTGTAGTGGTTCACGTGCATCTATACCCCAAGGACGCGTAGTTCAGACATTCATTCTTCACGGTGTAGGCTATCCTACCCACAAGAGTAAATTCATAGAGACTCCCTCCACAATACCACGCAGCTCTCTGGTTGTAGAGTTCTCCCCACAAAGGTAAACAAAAGCAAAGTGTGTTCTTGAACACCAAAACAATTCACCAAAGCATATGGAATTTTTGTGAATTGAAAAGAAAAAAGGACTAAACCATAAAAGAATAAGTTAAAAGGATTCTGTAGTTTCGCAGTTTTCTGTCTTTCAAAACGCTAAGACTTCTTAATGAAAATGAAACCATTTAATGAGTATTTATAGAAAAATGTGCTGCCTCGGTTGTCAAGCTTGTTCGAACGAGAAAGAGATCTCGCACGAACGAGATACACATGTCGTTCAAGCGACATCGCGCGATAATGCAATGTCGTTCGAACGAGAGAGCAAAGTCGTTTAAACGACCTGGGCATCAAAATCGAGGTACGCTACAGTACTTAGAAAAAATATTCATTCTCAAATTTTGACGAAAAAGTTCGATCCAATACTTAGAAAATATTTTATAAAAATATCCCAAAAGATATAAGTGGAATGTTAAGGTATTTAAAAAATAACCTTACCAAAGTAAACTTTGCGGAGACGTTTGATATATTCGGATCCATCTTGATGTAGATTGCTCTTGAACTTCTTCGATGGTTGTAACGATATACGACATAATTAATTGATAACGGACTTATAAAATAATGTCCTTACAAATCTCCCCCTATGTCTATGCCGGTACATACATAAAAACATCCGAATTATCAAATACCAAAATACCTATATAAATCTACCCTCCCATGAATAAATTTGCAAGCCCTCAAACTATTCTTTAAAAAGTCTTCATAAAATCTCAAAGCTTTTCCCATCAGTGTGTGCAACATAATGATCTTGAATCTTTGTACCTACACACATGAGATAAAGGAAAAACCTTCGTGATGCATCGAGTTTGAAATGATATAAGAATAAATCATGAATAAATCAAATCTCCCCCATAATGCAAAAACTCCCCCATAACAAGACAATTCTTTCTCCCCCTTTTTATGATGTCCCCAAATAGAATGATAAGAAGAAATAATCAAAACATGGAGCGTCACGATAAAAGTGCATAGCAAACATGAATCAAACTATGCGCATGCAAAGGAGTATCTCAAAAACTTTCAGAAACTATTTTTGATTTTTCAAAATTTTCATACAAAAATAAGATACCAAAAATCACACCATGGATTTATACAAAAACAACCAAGTCATGGAAATGGAATGAATGGGTGTGAACACATTCGATAGGTAAATAAATTCAATCAATCATATGTGCACGATGATTACGTATACTCATAACGAATGAATATCAAAATTGTCACTGGGTGTAAAAATTATTAAATTTAGATGACATCGTCTTATGCAAATCAAAAAATCAAAGTCAAAGTGATTTTCACACCAATAACGTCCAAAACTATGTAGCACTTTTTCAAGACTTTCAAGGATGTGCAAACCCATTTTAATTCTCCATCCAAACTCCCTCATATATATTTTCTTTTTAGAGGTGTATAAACTAAATTCTCAAACTTTGGATAATTGGTGCAAAAACCTAATTGGCCCATAATTGGAATGAATTTCCTTTTATTGCCTTTAAATTTTTTTGGGCTCTTTTAAACATCTTTGGACCTCGAATAATAAAATTCCTCAATTTTATTGGCCCAATTTAAATGGTGTCTTAGTATTCGCAATGGCCAAATGAACCTTTCACATCCCTTCTCCATTTTCAAATAAAAAACACAAACTCACAAACGACTCTTACATGCACAACTTTCTTATCAAGGTTTATCGGGCTTGGTTTGTTTTAAGGACAGAATTGAAGCGAAAACACCCAACCAACATGTGATAAGACAAGAACAATAATCAAACAAATTCGTGCATGTGTGCAATAAAGGAAATCATGAGTCAAACATGAATAAAGTAACAATTAATTACAACTCAATGACTCCAAACATTATAAAGCACATATATGAATTGACATATTATCTCAAAACACTATCAAATAGTCACATGGATAAGTGGAATGAAATTTTGACTTGGTCATCCTAATTGTTTATCCATACAAGGTGCAAACAAAATACAAAACTCTTTTTGGATTTTCTCACAAATTTTATCAAAAATAAAATATTTTTGTATTTTTCAAAATTTTTCAAAAAGGAAAACATACAAGAGTGATACATACTAGCAATAGGCAGATAATGTCATCATGAAAAACATCCTATGCTAGTAAACATGTCAAACCTCAATTGTTAGGTGCAGAGGGGTTTTCCAAAGGTGGTGCCAACTTATGAAAAACCTCCATCAAATTTTGTGAAGTTTAGACCAAAAACTTATCTTTCTCACCTAAATTTGAAAATCCTCTCATGTAGTCTCCAGGAGCATGTAAAGTATCATGTGTGGCAGAAACACATGTAGAAGCAAAACGTGACACATAACCCAACTTAAAGAAAAATTCCCTAAGGTTTCCTCTCCTCTTGTAATGGGAACAAACATAAATAGGCCTAGGAATACCTCTCTCAAAAACTCTAGGAGGTGAT
Organism: Sambucus nigra; assembly: GCA_949130495.1. Classification (NCBI taxonomy): domain Eukaryota; kingdom Viridiplantae; phylum Streptophyta; class Magnoliopsida; order Dipsacales; family Adoxaceae; genus Sambucus; species Sambucus nigra. The sequence goes on along the minus strand of OX422215.1, from coordinate 312,386,346 downwards.
TTCCTAGTGGGAAACGGACGCCTTGGTGGTTAATTTTCGGGTCATGTGAATTTTTCACTAAAGTGGGAATCGGCTCGGGTGTGACAAAAGAAGTGGAAACACCATCATGACCTTTTCCTAATCCATAAATTCTACCCTTATCAGGATTAAGAACCACCTTTTCAACCTTCTTAAGTGTGTTCTCAAAATTGACTTTGACCTCCCTGGCACGTTCGAGATCACTCTCGAGTTGGAAAACACGTGTCGTCAGACTAGACACCATGTCGATCAAATCACATTTTTCCTTTCTTAAAACCTCCTTCTCTCTTTCCAAATTTAACACTCGATGACCTAAATCCCTATTATACTTCTTTGTTTTTAAGGTCTCGGTGTACAAATCTCTAAATTCTTTTTGGACCTCACTTTCATCTCCACTTTCACTCTCGTTTTCTCCCTAACTTGAAGCGATCAAATCATCACTATCGCATTCGTGTGCACTATTGTGGGACAAAGTGGGTGTGCTCACACGACTTGCTAAAAAGGAAACAAACTTCTCACCACTAGTCTCATCACCCTTACCTTCACTACTATCACTAAGTGTGGCGGGCATGACTACTTTCTTCCCTTTCATTCTAAGCCACGTAGGACACTCAAATGACTAATGCCCCTTACCCCCCACATTCAAAACAAGTCACGTTCTCAAAATCCTCCTCACACTCCTCATCTGAGTCATTCTCTTTTTCCCTATCACCGCTTTCTTTGGCCTTTCCATTCTTTTTATTTTTCTCAAAAAATCACTTTTTATTAGAAGAATTTTCTTTAGAAATTTTTAGAAACTTTTTAAAAAATTTTGCAAGTAAGGCAAAATCATTAAAATTAAAATCTCCCTCAGAATTGGACTCACAAACGTTTTCTTTCTTTTTCTTAACATGAGTGTCTAAAGCAACGACTTTATCCTTAGCCTTAATGGTTTGGGGAAACATGTCAATCTCCCAGGTTGGAAGATCTCCTACAAGTTCTTCCAACTTAAGTGATTTCAAATTTTCCAAAGAGTTTAAAACTGTGACTTTAGGAATAAAGAGTTTTGGGAGAGATATCAAAATCTTTTTAATGACACGCGTGCTATCAATCGCCTCACCCAAATTAAAACTAGTGTTGACAATGTTCGATAAACGAGCATAAATTCATCAAAAGTTTTGGACTCTAACATAGTAATGGTCTCAAATTAGGTGGCTAGATTTCGCAATTTTTATTCTTTAATCGCGTTCGTACCATCACGTGTCAATTGGAGTACATCCCATGACTCTTTAGATGCAATACACGTCATAATTCGGCTAAACTCGTCGGGTGTGACGGCTCCAGAAATAGAAGTCAAACTACGGGAATTAAAATTAGACATTTTATAATCGTCCTCAGTGCAGTCCGACACATGTTTCAAAGAGGTTATATTATTAGCGGTGACCGTCAGAGGATTCCACCCATTTTCACAAAACAACCAAACACGCTCGTCAATGGATTTTAAACTAGATTTCATACGAGCTTTCCAGTCGGCATAATTAGACCCGACAAAAATAGGCTTCATATTATATAAGTCCTCCATAGGAAAAATTGTAATTTTTCACATAACTGATTTTAAAAAAAAATCAATATCACACGATTTTGCGAAAAATAGGAATACGCGATAAATTAGCGCAACCCGCTCTGATAGCAATTTGTAAAATATGATGATTATGTGGTAATTGATTAAATTTAAAAATTTCTAATTTGGCACACTTATTTAATTAGATTCTATTTAAACTCAATTAATTCAACCCCTAAACATGCAACTACATGTGTGCGTGTGTCAAACCATAAATATATAGAGGATGCGACACAAATTTAAGAAAAAATCCCCGTAGGAAAAAGCCTTTTATTTCTAGAACTTTGAAAAGTTTACATGACCATTAAATTACATACCATCTTGCTTTCTCCCACAAGAGTAACCCATGGTGTCTTCTTCAAACCTTAAAAGCAATAGCTAGAAATCTGCAGTGGTTCATGCGCAGCTATACTACAAAGGCGCGCGGTCGAGACACATAGTCTTCAAGGTGTAGGTTATCCTCCCCACAAGAGTAACTTCACAGAGACTCCCTCTACATAGAATGCAACTCTCCAATTGTAGAGTTCTCCCCACAAAGGTAAACAAAATAAAAGTGTGTTCTTGAAAACCAAAACAATTCACCAAAGCATATGGGATTTTTGTGAATTGAAAACAAAAAGGGATTAAACCCTAAAATAAGTGGTCAAAAGGATTTTGCAGTTTCGCAGTTTTATGTCTTTCAAAACGATGAGACTTCTTAATGAAAACAAAACCATTTAATGAGTTTTTATAGAAAAATGCACCGCCTCAGTTGTAGAGCTCGTTCGAACGGGAAAGAGATCTCGCACAAAAGAGATATGTGTGTCGTACAAGCGACATCGTGCGACAATGTAATGTCATTCGAACAACAGAGCAAAGTCGTTTGAACGACCTAGGCGCCAAATCGAGGTATGCTACAGTACTTCGAAAAAATACTCATTCTCAAATTTCAACGAAAAAGTCCGCTCCAACAGTTAAAAAATATTTTGTAAAAATATCCCAAAAGCTCTAAGTGAAAATTTAAGGTATTTAAAATATAACCTTACCAAAGTAAACTTTGGAGAGACTTTTTTTTTATGAAGAACCTTGATGTATTCAAATCTCTCTTGATGTAGATTGCTCTTGAACCTTTTCGACAGTTGTAACGATATACGACATAATTAATTGATAACGGACTTATAAAATAATGTGCTTACATTATTTATAGTGTGACACTATTCAGTGAGGTGGCTGTGGTCATGGTGGAATTTGCAGCACTTGGATTTACCCCTTTTATGAGGGGGAGCTCTCTGCTTTTCTATCCACCTAAACAATTTCTCCTCGATGCTTCCAGGGATATCCTCCAGGCTAGAGTTCAGCAGTGTGTAGTTCTCACACAACTCCCTTTCTTCCTCTTTTATCTTCCTCTTTAGGGCTCTAGCCGCGGCCTTGCCTTCTGCGACCATTACTTTTAGTTGGGATATTTCCTCAGTGTCTGATGTTGTGGCCTTCGGCATAGAGAGAGAGGTTGAAGACTCCAACATGAGGACGCTTTGTGCTAGGAAACTGATTTGGTCCTGCAGTGAGGCCTGGTGGTCATAGATATGGTTGATGTAGTCATACAATTGAGCTACCTCTCCATTTTGTTCCGCACTTGAGGCAAAGTTTCCTTCCATTTATTATTTATTAGTCTCTAAAAAATACATAATATAAGACCAAACTAGCAAAAGTGAGTTACCAAAGAATATAGAATGAACAAAGTATAAGATTGGGATGCAGCGTTTGCACTGCTATATGATATTACAACTGAGGCCGCAGACAATAAATCACATATGTGTATAGTCGTGGCCTTTGAATGATATTCACCAAGTTGAGTTGAAGACCACCAGAGTCCATTCCCCAATGATTTGAAGCTGCTGTAATACAACCGCAATAGTAGAGGCCGTGGAAGAAAGGTAGTTGAATTATGAGGCCGCGTCCCTTTCTAGGCATGGGGAACAATCCTAAAATTGAAACCCACAAACTGAGTTTTTCTCTCCAAATATGTGGATAGCATACCTACTATTGTCTATCCATGATAGAATACCCTCAAGGTGCACAAAACAACATAATTCTAATGATAAACCCTAGATCATAGGCAAAGAACAAAAAAAGGGAGTAAATATAATTCTTCCCTAATCACTCACCATTACGGGGCTAAAGCCCATCATGCTTTTCAACATTATCTAGATGAAATGATATCATAGGGGTATGTAAAATAGATCTAAGGTAATAAAAAGAAGGCCCAAAGGTAAATCTAAATATATACAAGACCCGTTTAAGGGTGCAAATACAAAACATAGCTGAATAACCAAAATTCACTCATGAGAAGATGATCCAAAGGATCCTCATGAACAAAATAAGGTGTTTAAGATATAAAAAATATAGAGAAATAAAATTTAAGCTCCTCATTTCCTATAGACGACGCCAAATTGATGATGCGAGAAATCATCCACTTGTAATTCTCGTACCAGCAAATCAAGTATACAGTGCATAATAAGCAAATAGAGCAAGTAAAGAGGGCTAAAAGACAAGATATAGAGTGGTCCATCTATAAAAATGAGCCCACGTCTACTCTGGTGCCACACTCTCATTATATATGATTTTTGGTACATAGTAATTAGGCCTAAATAGGTGTACACGCATGAGAATATAAGAGAATACATGAATATGATGATTCTGGTGGCTCCGGGGTGTCATCCGTGATGCTAGAGAGAAGCCCCCAAGCTATGCTAAGCGATGTTGAGGGAATAATCAGCTTTGAACTAGGTGTCAGTGTAACAAATGAACCCGAACCCAGATGAAGAAAAATGAATCCTCCCATCTCGAGGTGTTGACCTCTATTTATAGGTGTAAATGTTGTACTGTTGGTGGATGAAAGGTGATGCGATTAGTTAATATGATCAAAATGGGGCCGCACCCTGCATCAAGTAGGGTCCGTGGCACATAAGTCTGCACCCTATAGTATGAAAGTATAAGGTTGTGACACTATAAACTTATAAATTTTAGAGTAATACTCTCCGCGACATGGTGCTATATTTGTCATATCATTAGGTTCATGCAGAGCCTAGATGTTGAGAATTTATGGAACTTTTTCCTCCCACGAGGTTGTCTCTATAAGTTGAATCATCTCATCTTTTAGTTTTCTTTGATTAGCCAACCTCTTTTCCTTTATGTGATTTATTTCATTTTTCACATCACATAGTAACATGGTTACTACCATTTTGAGTGGATAAAGACAAAGAAACTGAGAATACATGTGATGACCAAACGGATGCTAAAAACGATCTTCAGAAAAAGATCAAATCCACTGAAGCTGGCCTGACTAAAGCGGATAATATACCAAAGGAAAATGTTGATCAACGATGGTACAAAATATCATCAAGAGATGGATTCAACTTAGTTTCGAGGTTCGTACAATTTCGGTGAGGTAAGATGGTAAAATAACAAGATAAATATCTAGTAGAGAGGATAAGAGATGAAGAACAAACACAGACTTAAGTGGTTCGGCTTTGGCCTATGTCCACCGGGCAAAGAGAAAATCACTTTCATTGAGTAGTCTGGCTAGAAGGCATTAACAATATAACAAGATTTTATGTATTTCCTCTCTATAACATAATGTAATGTAGTAGGATTAAAACAAATCTATCCTTATAAAAGAATATGATGAGCTCCTTTAATAGTACCGGGGTTGCACAGTATCACCCCATAGCATTCTGCATATGTGAGCGATATCAAATAAGTAATAGGAGTGTGATAGTTGCATAATGATGTGTAATTCATGATGTCCAACTATTCCCTTCTCATAGGGGTTGATGCATTATAACCATATTGATCAAGTGTGCCAACAATGCCCTTGTCATATGGTCCACACACATGTGTTATGTCTAACGATTAGAGTCTCAGTTGGTCGAGATTGGTTGAGCACCGATACTTAAGCATAGAGCTGAGACAATGATGACTTCATTTCTAGCTCATATTACTGATGATCAAGTCTTAGCCTCATAAAACTATCTGTAGCAGACGATGTTGGGCCGACACTACTGGATCAACATTGGGTTTCTGCCATTTTCAGGGCCGATAGTATGCTTAGTAATTGATAATGATAGTCATAGGATAGGATAGTCTCTTAGGTTGATACTATTTAACGTGGCTCAATGGGTGACATGTACGATATCTGATGAGTCTGATATGATCTATGAGGGAATATGTTGTCACAGTGGATCTCGTCCAGATGAGAAACCTTAACCTTCAATGTCAATAGAAGGATGTGGTGTAAGTTCATCCTGGATTGTAAATGGTTAGGAGTCCCCTCGATATCAAAGCGTATATTATATATTATAGTGGGATACCATATTATTATAAACATGGTTTAAATGCCCCAAGGTTGACACTTGTTAGTTAGTGTATCTCTTGATGTGTAACCCAAGTGGTTGCGTTGTAATGTGTCGCTTCGAGTGATGCACCGTAATCATTAGATTTTGGTGTTTTTCATGCACGTCAAAGAGCTTACACTGTACCAAAATTGATAATTTGTCAAGGTTAAAAACCTTGACAAGACAAACTTGTCATGGTCTTTGACAGTGACAATTTTAGGGTAAGATAGGAATTTATCACAGACTTGTCACGATCTTTGACCATGACAAGCCCGTGAAAAATTCTTAAACTTGTTACAATATTTGACCATGACAAATGAAAAATTATCACGAACTTTGATCGTGATAACTTTTCTTTGTCACAAACTTGTCACGGTCAATGCCAGCGATAAATCTGGACAGATTTAAAAAAAACTACTAGGCACTGCCACTGCCCAGCAGTATAATTGTACCGATTATAGCAAATTTAAGCTGTCGAAACAACATATATATCAAGAAACATCCAATATTTAATAACCAATAAAAATAAATATAAATATCCATAACCAAAACCAAATAAATATGTAAATATCCATAACAAAAACAAAACTAACATTTGAATATCTATAACCAAATAAAAATAATAATATCCAATATCCAAAAAAAAAATACAAATAATATCATAGAGTAGGGTCTAGATTGGATGCGGAAGGAAGGCCACACGACATATGAATTGACACACCCATCAATTCGTCGAATCCCACATTGTTCGTGCAACCACGAAGGCGAGTTCTCCTTTCCGGCCAAAACATATGTGACGATCACCTTTGCCTCAATGTCTTGTAGGGGACATCCGTGAACCACCATACTTGGGTGGGTACCCGGGTCCCTTAACCCCCTCGCAATCAGCTCCCCACAAAACATGTCAGTTAAAATCACTCTTGGACATATGTTGTTCGATGGGGGTCAAGATGGGAAATGGATCATATAAGGGGGCCGAGTCCTTGCATATTGGAGAAGGAGTGGTGACGTCCTCCTCTACCTCCTTCTCCTTCTCCTTCCCCCTCCCCTTGCCCTTGCCCTTTCCCTCTTTAGAGGCGGACCCCCACTTACGCTTCATGAAGGTGTACATATCTAGGAACATCGCCTCCATCCTTGATATCTTATCATCATGGGTGTCCACCTTATGAGCCAATCCAGTGTTGCACGTCTCCACCCCGATGATCCTTGACTTCCCTACCCGAGAGCTCACCCCCTAGTACTCCCCTTGCGATCCGTCTCCAACACTTGACTGAGTGTGTTTGTAGCCAAAGATGCTCTGTCGGCATCAGACTGTGACTCATGAACTTTCTTAGGCTTTGCCTGAAATAATAAAAAGTACACGATTAGTTAATTAAGTTAATAAAAATTTCATAACGTAATTAAAAAAATAAATAATTTTAACTTACAATCGTGGCTGTGATGCTCGGGGACACCTCCTTATCCTTGCCATTCTTCATACGAATTTCAACATAGGCATCGAGGCTATGTGGCCTATCCTCAGGACCACGCCCCGTCTCTCAAAATAAAATAATGTAGAATTAGTAAGCGACGCAAAGTAATGCTAAATTAGAATAACGTAAAACTAAATTAAATAAAAATAAAAACTTACCATCTTGTGATCCACCTCAGTGTTAGATATCCTCCTTGAGTAGTGCACGCCAATCTTTTTCCACTAGTTTTCCTTCCGCAACTGATGAGATACTAATTTTTGCTCTTTGATCTCATTGTCGGAAAATTGTTGCCACTGTGCCAATGAGATCAGCTCTTTTGAGGGGACGGTGTCACATAGTCTCAGAATGGACTGCCGGGATTTCCCAAAGTATCGTGCCCTCATATTTTTCTTCCATGTCTTATATTGATCCCTCAACTCCAACGAGGAGTCGAGAACATGTGGGGGTAGGCCAAATTACTCCTGTTAAACAAATACAAACAAAAAAGAAAGTAAGTATTAGTTGTATTTAAGTATAAATATAAATAGACTACATATAATGCCCCTAGATGCCCATCTTGATTTCATTTGGAATGGACTCAAATTCGCCCCATTTTGGAGGCCTAGTGGTCAGGGAGCCCTCGTCTCCTCAGCTACTGCACTGCCCCAATGAAGACATTTTCTGCAAAAGCTGTTATTATTAGTACAAACATGTATATAAGAAAATGATCAAATTTAATTGTTATTATTAAAATCCGAATTAACATATTCACTAACCATAAAATCAATATTGATTGAAATCCAATAATAACAAAAAACTAGAAGAATACAAGTTAATGACATTATAAATCTAAAAATATTGTTTCAATATCGTGTCATGTCATGGACTTTGAATTAGTGCTTAAATTAATTAAAATCCAAATTAACATATTCACTAACCATAAAACCAATTTTCATTCAAATTCGATAATAACAATGAACTAAAATAATACAAGTTAACGGCCTTATAAATCTAAAATTATTGTTTCAATATCTGGTCATGTCATGAACTTTGAATTAATTCTTAAATTGATTAAAATCCAAATTAACATATTCACTAACCATAAAACCAATTTTGATTCAAATCCTATAATAACAAAGAACTAGAATAATACAAGTTAATGACCTTATAAATCTAAAAATATTGTTTCAATATCTGGTCATGTCATGGACTTTGAATTAATGCTTAAATTTATTAAAATGCAAATTAACATATTCACTAACCATAAAACCAATTTTAATTCAAATACGATACTAACAAAGCACTGGAAGAATACGAATTAACGACATTATAAATTTAAAAATATTGTTTCAGTATTGGGTCATGTCATGGACTTTGAATTAATGCTTAAATTGATTTAAATCCAATTTAACATATTCACTAACTAAAAAACTAATTTTGATCCGATAATAACAAATCACTAGAAGAATACATCCACAGGTTATTACAAGCATTAAAAAGATCAAGTACAAATATATTAAAAACATTATAATAATAAAGCACTAGAATTATACACCCACTGGTCATTACAAATAATTGGAATATTTTTTACAATTCTAAAAGTTATTTCAAATTCGGGTTATCATAAAAAATGGATTGATATTTGGTAGAAGTAGCCAAGTCATCCACACTATAGTTTAGACACTTTAGCGCATGTAGGATGATTAACCAAAGCTTGTTGTTGATATACTCCGAGTAAAGCACTTGCTTGACCTTTTGAAAAGCAAAAACAAATGGCTCATCGTTCACGTGTTTGTCACTCTTCAACTTGGACAAGTCAACCATGATCAAATTGGTGCCAGGATCAACTTTAAAAATATTTTATCCTCTAGTCTTAACCAATCACATTAAAACACAACCTCTTTGAAGCTTACATAGTCCAATTCAAATATATTTCGAATTACACCATAACAAGCAATTTCAGCTACAATGAGGTTTTTATCTTTTGCACTCGCTCGAAAATAAGTGAGAGCCTTGTATGAAATGCTCGGGTTCTGTACATTTGTATTTTTTCTTGTTAATTCTTGCATCGAATACGTAACTATTCAATCGATAGTTTTTGTACTCTTATGCCATAAACAAGGGTCCAGTGGCTAGACGAGCAAGCCTTGATGTTGCATCACCGTCTTTAAGAGCTGAGAATATAGATAAATTAATTAGGTTATTTGTAAAGATTTATTGTAATGTGACATTTAATAACAGATAATGTCATTATAATTACCTTATGTGACAACCACAATCTAAATACGTTATTTGATTGTGCTATTGTTTTTTTATCTTTTATTGTTTCCACACACTTCATATTTTCTGCATAGATCGCGACGAATGTATATCAAAATGGATCATGTATAAAAATTAAAATATTGTAAAATTTATAATAATTTAAACTTACCTTTTCAATTATTCGACATCTTCATTGGTGTCAAATAGATAACGAGCTTCTTGTTCATGTTACAAACTCGTTTGCCCATCAGATGACCACCCTCATCGATGAACTCATCACTGTCATCCAAATTATTTGGGTCAGGCATATATTCCTCAGTGTAGATTGATGACTCCACAATGATGTATTCCTTTGCAATTGATCCTTCAATGTATTGTGTATTGTTGACGTAATCTTTACAAAAATTCATCAATCATTCAAATGGATACATCCACCGATATCTAACTAGGCTGCAAAAAGGTGCCTCGTCATATAGGTGTACCAACAAGTGAACACTTATGTCAAAGAATAATGGGGGAGAGTACTTCTCCAATACACAAATCACTTAGGTCATTGCCAATTTTGTGGTCACTATGTGATTTCGAGTGATTACCTTCTCACTTAAGCGTGAGAAGAAGATACTATTTTGTATAATAGCCATTACAAGAAAAATGATTTTTAGTGGCATAATTTTTTGCACCCAATTATAAAAAATTTGCTACCAAATCTTTTAATGGAAAAAAAATTTCGTTATGTTATTGCCACTAAATGTGTGCCGCGGATTGTTTTCATGTAAATTTATTAAAATCGTCACTAAAAGTTGATTTTTTAGTGACAACCCAAAACATCTATTTAGGTGGCAATTGTTTTTTCGTGTAATAAAGATCAAATTTCCACTAATAGTTGATAGTTTTCCACCAAAAGTCTATTTTTTGTAGCAAAATAAAAATTCACCACCAAAAGGAACCTTTCGTGGCAAAACAAATCGCCAGAATTGAACTTACATTTGTATGGAACGATTTTTTAAATATTAAATTTTCACCCATAGTGGATAGTTTGCCACCAAAAGGATATTTTTTATAGCAAACCAAAGAATCGCCACCCAAATGGCTATTTCGTGGCAAAAAATAGCCACATTTGATCTTAAATTTGTATGGAATAGCTTTCTTAGCAATTTAAATTCGCCACTAAATGACATTTTATATTGTAAAAAAATCTTCATAAATTGATGCAATATTTTTCACAATACATATACACGTTGCTTTGGTAATAACTTAATTTCGCCACAAATTTTTATTATTTGTCATCTAATTTCATATAATACTCAAAATAACTCATATACACAATTCTAATAAAGTCATTGACATTTATATAGCTCATAAAGATTGCAATCTTTGAAAAACAAATCTTTTCCTCAAAAGTTCCTACGCTAAACACTATTCAAATAAATTATTTACAAGAAATGTGCTACCCTTTAAAAAATAAATAAAATAGGTATAATCCATCATCCTTATTTATTGTTACCCTCCTCTACAAAAGCTTCCATTGAATTTGCCAAAAAAAAACACAATGAATTTGTTTAGAATTATCACTTTGAAAAATAATGACAGTAAATTTTGGAAGATTAATTAAATTAAACTACATTTATAAATTTCACTTACAAGCCTTGCAAAATAATAATAGAAATATGATAAATCACATTCATTAACATCAAATTCATTTCCCAATTATACCCCACCCACCCACAAAAAAAACAAAAAAAATATTTTCTATGTATTGGGATTATTATTAACGGATAACAAAAGAAAGCAAAAATTGTGCATGTCAAATATAAAAGAAGTTTGGGGTTATGTGCTTACCATGAAGAGTTATATTGTTGTGTTACAAGGTTACTTAATGCCTCAAGTTTTTCAGTAATCTCATCCATTCGTACTTTTATTATCACATTCTCCCTTCTTGCTTCATTAGCTTCTCTCCTTGCTTCATTTCCTTCCCTCATTGCCTCATCAGAATCCTTCCTTGCCTCAACAACTTGTCTATCTCTCTCAATGTCATTATCCTTTTGCATAGCAGCAACTGCAGATGATGTGGGTTTAAGACCAACCCCACGACCACATACATATCCTGAGCGATGTCCTAGAATTTCTTGAATAATGTTAAATATTCGATAATTGAATGTGATAGGCTTAATTGAAATGCAATAGTTATTACACATAAAGACCTTTTAATGATTATGCAGTATGAAAATATTGAAGTGTAGATTACCAAACATAAACATGTTTGTAAGTAAATATCTCAACACATATGTGAGCATGCGAGATCTAAACTTGAACTCATATGATGCAGAAAACAGTTATTAATACAAAATTTACATAATAAATGAAAAACAGCAACAAAGTAAGACAATTATTCCAGGTTATTAACTGTTAATATTGTAACAAAAGCATATGATTTATACTTTTGTATAGAGTCTGCGAAGAAACAAATATTTGTTTGGTTATGTAATTTCATAGAATGTAATTTGCATTCATCTCCAATTCATCGATTTCTTATTTGTAAATCCTAAAATAGTTTACGGGCCTAGCTTGATGAAAATGCAAGTCCTTCGGTTCCAGGTTTTTGTGCTGGTGAACCAGTAACAAATCATCAAAAATGAAGCCTTCTTCCCAGTTTGAACTAAACGAAAGTAGTTCAAACCTGAGACCATCTGTGTGAATAAGCAATTGTTCAGCAGGAAACACTAAATTACTAATAGAATGCATCCAATACGAATCTCAAATGGACTATGATGTTATAATATTCAGTTACACACTGGTTTGGACTTCTATTTGGGTCTGTTCTGAATGCTAGAGGACATTTCATTCCATGCTCTTTCCATTCAGTGTTGCATTTATTTCCATCCCCTGCTATTTATTTCTCTACTTTTATTTTTAATTTTTTTAGGATTTTCTTTCAAGTCATATATTTATTTCTTCTTTCTCAATGTTGAACTTATAATTAAATTTTTAATTTGTACACTTATTTTTAATGTCATAGAAATCCTTATTTCTAATAACTATTGTCGGATCTGCATTACCAAGGTTAAAAAGGTGTGCACTACTGTTTAATTAGTAATATAAATTGACTAAATGTTGAGAATTGTGATAATTAAAGAAGGTTATTGTTGGCGTATTTTATCTCGTAAATAGTTAAGTCCATGTAATCATCTAATTGAGTATATAATTGAATGCATAAAGTTAAATATCATAAGTTACATTTTTTTCAACTGTAGCTAAGTCAATCCTGAAGCTTCTTCATAACTGAATGCATCCCATAAATGATCCAACTGTTATGTATGACCATTGAGACATTACATATTTCCTCATATAGCGTCCCATAAATGATCAATCAGGTTTGGTTGGTTACAGGTTAATCGAGGCATAGAGAGAATAACATATCCACATATGGCCTCAAACAATGATAATATATATACATGTAAGAGAGTGAATGTTGCAAGCTTAGTGTGCAAGCTTAGTGAAAATGTTAATGTAAGAAAGGAAATAAAATGAGCTATTGAATTAAATCACACTCTTAATCACAAATGGATCCTAGTGAATAATTCCATCAAATACATCCCTATTCCTAGCCTTCCATAGTTACCAACATATTATGGAAGGGAGAGTCCAATTCATAAGACACTTGAATGTGTGTGACATTACATGAATAAGATAGAAAATTATCAATATTAGATGATAGAAAGAAAAATTAGCAGAGATTCCAAACTCACTACTAAAGTAATACCAGATAGAAATTATAAAAGCACAAATTGAGAAAATATATTGCACAATTTCCAAAGCATCATTTACTTACATGGAAATATATTCATTGAGAATTATATTTTAAAAAACTTTCATGTGGAAATAAGGTGAATTGGTCAAAACTAGTATTTTCCTAATTTCTATTGTTTAATAAGACCTTATAACACCCTCAAACCTCCAAAACATCATTCAATCGGATACAAAGCATCTTCAACAACTTATTATGGGGAACATCTAAAGAATATGGGAAGAAACACCACTAGGTAAAGTGGGAAAATCTGTGTCATCTAGTTAAAGAGGGGGGGGGGGGGGGGGGGGGGGTTAGGCTTTCTATCCTTAAATGACATTTCTAAAACCTTTGGTATGAAGCAGTGGTGGAACTTAAATCTAATAACAACCTATGGTTTGGATTCTTTCTGAATAAATACAATAACCTTTGATCTAAAAATGGTTCTGGTACATAGAGAAGACTTACTCAAGTCAGAAATGTTATCGGTGAATCCATAATTGATATATATGGCAGGAACTACTGGACTTTTTTGTAACAACCCGCGTAATTTTAGGTTATTTTTATTAATTTCTGGAAAATGGAGGAAAATAAACTTTTTGATAAAATTATTTTTATTGCTCAAATATGTTGGTTATTATTTTTAAAGGCGAGAATTTCAAACGGTTTCGAAAACGGAGTTAAAACGAATTTTAAAATGATTTTTAAATATTTTTAACTCTTGGAATTCTAAGTCGGCTAACATTAAGTAATTTTCAAGAGTTGTTTTGACTTCCAACTTTTCATTTCTTTGGCTTATTTAAAGGAGTCTTTTGGATTCCAACTCTTCATTTCTTTTCATTATAAAAGGAAGTCATGGGCAACCTTTTTAACATACTTTTGGCACAACTTTTGGCAGCAAATATATTTTATATTCATCTTCTTTTTATATACACATTAACCCTTGAGATTTGTGAGTTCCAATCTTAGATTAGAGGTGTTCTTGGGGCTATTTTATTGGAGGTTCATGGACGAGCTTTTGTAGATCTTTTGTGTTGATCTTGAGGATGTGATCATTGGTTTCTTATCATGGTTTTGAGGTATGGGGTTTTACACAATATGCTCCTTAAATCTCGCGAGTGTCATTCTCTTTGAATTCTTGTTAATTGAACTCATATTTGAATTGATAAATTCATTGAAATCTGGAAAATAATTGTTGAAATTATTTTGATTCATGTGGTATGATTCATGTTGTTGAGAACGTTGTCATGAGATTTTAATATGGCACGGATGTTGGGCACCCGCCAAAATTCCTGTTTCCCGGGCTATGGCTTGATAAAGCATATACGGATGTGGTGAGGCCTGGTGACCAGGTTAAAGTGTTGTTGAGAAATTATATTGATAAATACTTTGAGATTGGCATTTTGATTTGAATATTCGTACTCGTGTTGTTACGCTTTATTCATCGTTAATATATTTTTTTGAGCATATTTCCTGTCATATTGTGTACTTCCCCATATTTTCTTTTAGTTGGCAGGTTAGCATGGATTTGAGCGCTATGGATTATTGGAGAATTATTTTAGCTTGGATATTTTGGGAAGAATATTTTTGGAAGATTTGTATTATTTTGATGTATAGAGCTTTGGAGATTTGTATTTTATTTTCGAGATAGTTCTAATTTTAATTCGAGAGACTTGTTGTAATTGAAGAGATTGAGATTAGTGGATTTATATTATTGTGGGTTTATTTAGATGCTCTATACCTTGTCATTTGTGGATTTGGATTTATTTTATCGCATTAGCGCTCCGTTCGCTCTCTCCGGGCGGGCGGGGTGTTACATTTTTCCACTGTGGGTATAAATTTTTGTAATGTATAGAATATATAGGGTTTTGTGGTGCACAACTAATAGGAGTATTTGGCGAAGACCGAAAGAAGCTAACGTTTTGGGGTTATAGCCTACGTAAAATTAGAATTATACGTTGGTTAGCATACTAATCACCTATTGTAATTGGATTTTCATTGAATATCTACATGCAATTTTTTCAAAAATTTGGAATCCATCAATTGATATGGGTTATAGCATATAATTATACATTTAAAATATCATCTAGAAAGGAAAAACATTGGGAAATAATTCTCTACACATTGATTGAAATAGGTAAACTTTTTCAAACACTTTAAATGGATCAACTGATATGAGCTATAGCTTGCAGTTATAATATTACCATATGAAATATACAAGAAAGTATGTGGGTAAAGAATTGTATACACATTAATTCAAATAGTTGGTAGAGACATGTTTACAAACATGTTTAATGAAAAAGAAATGTTGTTCACTTAACATACCTTAATAGATGTGCAGAACCAAATGTGCTGTTGTAAATCCAAACACAAACAAAAACAGTATATGGACGCAGATTAAGAATTTCATAAGGAAAAATAATTAATGAAAGAAGTTTGTTAAAAAAATGGGAGAAGAGTAATGTAGTACCAGACGATGAAGTTGGAAGAGCAGTGTGATTGAATGGAACGATTCAAAATATATCGCATGGCCATAAAACCTTACATATTCCAATAGAGAAAATGTAGGGTTAGAATTATAATAAGAGAGATTTAGGTTCATGAACATTTTGGATGATAGATCAATGTGTATTGTAAGGGAGACAAATGAAAATTTTGTGGGTAAATGGAAGGTTTTAATGCTTCATATTCTTTTGCTTTCTAATAAAACAGGAGTCTTTAGTTTAACATGGTTATCTATATAAGAGTAAATACTATGGCGATGAAGCAAAACATTCAGATGCATTATTTTCTATTAATAACTCTAATACGATTGTGCATATATATATATATATATATATATATATATATATATATATATATATATAACTCATGATCCCACAGTAGTTTGATAGAAAATGTTAAAAGAACAAAAGTTTCAAAGAATATATTGGAAACTTGTTCAAACCACAAAGGCTTATCAATAGTATTATAAGTTTGAGTCGGCTGACAGTTGTTAGGCAAAGATATTAGGCTAACAGTTATTAGGAAAAAACTATTAGGCTGACAGTTATAAGCCTGAGTAAGCTTATAGTTATTAGGAAAAGATATTTGGTCGACGGTTATTAGGCAAAGATATTAGGCCGACAGTTATAAGCTTGAGTAGTTTGACAGTCGTTATACAACGACTCTGCCTCTTGTATTGTGCCTAATCACGCACGCCAATCTATTATCCCATATACTGATACAGAAGGCTTCAATTTCACAATGATACAAGGAAACTTCTCTCATACGTTTGGTACAACACAAGGTAGCACCGAGTATGCTTGTATCTATAGAATCCTCAAATCAAGGTAAGGGACAGAACACTTAATAGAATAGAGATAATCAGCACTACCACAAAGTCAAAAGAAGAACAAACAAAATTTTATAGCATCCCAATGTATAAATTAATCACTTTTGGTACGACACAAGGTATATGCTCTCATACTTACAACAATAGAATCCCCAATTCAAGGTAAAGGACCCTTGAAAACAATCTCCATCCAAATTAAACAAAAATCAAAAGCAAGATTAGAAAATACGATATTCGCAAATTTTTGAGTACTCATTCTATATTATCCAATGTTAAAAGTATCTTTAACAAGTGATCATTCTTTTATGTATACTTTTCGTGTTACTTAACTCATACATTAACGGAGTCAAGATCTCGGGCAATTATAACAACTTTGTATACCAATGCTTCATTTAGATGTAATAACCCTCGCTTATGAGACCGTATTTTATAGTAATTACTTAGTATAGTAATTAGAGACCAGTGTTGGGTTATGAGTTGAATGTTAATTCAATGTAGAAAAGTTGATATTTATTATGAGTTTGCATACATATCCTAATTATGGGTAAATATTGCTATGTCATGCTTATTAATATCATCTGAATTTAAAATGATATTTGTCTTAATAATGAGACCGGAACCTAAATTGAATTTTAAAATGTCCAGATGATAATTTGGAGGTTGCAGTTGATTCCGGAATGTGTGAAATAGTCAAATAATGTACCATATTGTATTTTGTAGTTTTGGGCATTTTTGACTGGTGGTGCCTTAATTATGCTATTGCGTATTATTTTATCGCACTATTAGTTAATTAAGTGGGACATTTGCCTTAAGCCACGACTTAAGTCTATTAAGTCTTCTAATTACCCTAATTTCCTTCCAAAACCAAAGAGAGAAAGAGAAGAGTAGAGAGAAAGACTTGGAGATTGAGAAGGATTTTGCTACTACACCAAGAAATCTGCAAATTTGCTGAATCAAGGCAAGTTTTTACTTGCTATTTGTGTCTTGAGATAGATGATTAGTTGTGGTAATGATGTATTGATTTTGGTTTAGCAAACTTAGGGTTTTTCTCATGTTCTTTTGGGTTTTGATTCATTCAAAGATGATTAGGATGATGCATGAGGTTTAAGATGGTTAAAAGTATCATTGATGTTATCTTGATGTTGGTATATAAGTTTGGTTTGAAGAAATTTGAGTTGGGGTAGAAAATGGAGTCCAAGACTCCATAGCCAATTCTTGGCAAAATCGCAGGCCCGAATCGATTCGGCCCCCTGGGCGAATCGATTCGGTTAGGTCTAGTGCCCAGGTTTTGTGAACCGAATCGATTCGGAATTTATCTGAATCGATTCGGAAGTTATGCAAAAACCCAAACCTTTTGACCGAATCGATTCGGCCAAGGGGGCGAATCGATTCGGTAGCCCTGCACTTTTCCAAAATTTTTCTTTTAAATTTTAACCCTTTTTCTTTAGGATTAGTAATTAGGGACCTTCTTAAATGAAGTAAACATAGGGTTTAGAGTATTAGTTGAGTTGGGTCGACATCCTAGACTCTAAAGGGTTCATCTAGGGTTCTTTTAAGGGGGAATTTAAAGTGATGTTTAGGCGTTACTTTTATCTTGTAGTTTTATAAGGGTCTAGAACATCTTTAGGTCAATTTGGAGACCTTAGGAATTAACTTGAGTTAGATCCAACTTGAGGGTTTATGTTTAAGCCTAAAGGAGGCTTTGGAAATAACTTTGGAGTCTGAATTTCTTATCGAGGATGTTATGACGGTACGTAATATGTATAGTCCCGATTTAAGCTTATACAATTGTTAAAATGGGAAATTGATAAGGTAAATGATAAATTACTAAATCATGTAATGGAAATAAATAAAATGGATGTTACACACCTCTCTAAATGCCATCTTAAGGGAAGTCCGTGCGAGAGGTGAAGCCCCCTGGCTAATGAATGCAGGGTGGATATAGTCCTAGGCCATATGAGCGCTTGTTTTATTTTTCTGCGATGGGTAGGAGATTCTGGGTGTGGTCTTGACTACCCCGCAGGCATATGGCCGCTTCCCGACGATTTCGATAGGATCCTAGGTTGTCTTATGTGAGGCCCTGGAAGATGATGGTTATTTAGGGACGCGCACAGTGGGGAAACCCGGACGGGCGGTCTTAGAATCGTTATATGTATATTTATGACTATTCTAATTTTCGAGTTGGACTCGATGGAACAAAATCCACAAAGAGCGAGTTTATTCCACAAAGAGCATGCTATTGAGATTAGTGCCATATAGAGCACATGATGATAATTATATTCCTGATAAGGAATGGAAAAGAAGATTGAAATCGAAATATGTTGAAAAATGATAAAGGCTCATATGTACCTTTAATTCTGTTTTATATGAAATTCATTCTACATAGTCATTTATCAGCTTTAGTTTCCTTATGATGTTACCATGCTAGACTGTCATCCATGCTTACTTGCGCATCATTGTCATACCTGTCATTTATCTATTGATCACATATACCCGGCCCTGACCGATTTTCATTTTCTTGTTGTGTATATATATAAATATATATAATCCGTTCAGGTGTTCCATCGCACGGTCGCCAGTAATGACCCTTCCTTCCATATGTTTTGAGGAGCCGTGACATCATGCGGGTTTCACGGGATTTTTGTGTAGACGCCTCCATTTATGTTTTCTAGTTATGATCAGTTTATTCGGGCATGTTGCCCAAACCGTTGTAATTGTATAATGGATCTATTATGTAACACTTGGTACTACTTGCATGTTGTATGGTTATATTGACCGACGTTTCATTCGGTCCTGTTGTATTCTTTGAGTTTCTCTTATACGCTTGTGGGGGTTTCCACCCTCTATTTCTATTACGGGTTGTTGAAAATGTTTTCTTTTTATTTCAAAACCAAAGTTTTTGATAACCCGTTTTCTGGAATATAGTGTGGTCATTCCTTATGCTTTGCATATTAGTGATGCTGAGTATGATATTTATCAATGATTTCCTATTTTATCGGGGTATAGGGCTGGCCACCCTTTATTCCGGATAGCGGGTTGTCACATTAGAATTATATCCAATCTCTTTAAAGCAAGGCTAAAAATATAACAAATAAACATGTGGTCATCCATTGGGTCCCTAACAAATTCTAAGCGTCCTATAAGTGGATAATCGAGTATAGGGAAACTATAAAAGAGCTTACAATTCATATCAATAAGAGGATTACAAATATAAATGTGGAGGACTTTTAAACTGGGGAGACATAAAGAGGAAGGAATGTTGAAGGCATCAATAAAATTAGTACTAAATGTTAAATGTTTAAGTGTTAAAATGTTTAAACTAGTGTTTGCTACAATATTGAATTTCTTTACATTGGTGAACTTAAGGATGAAGAAAAAGAGATGCTTGGGCCAACTCTTTCCACCCTGATGCAAAGATTAGTAATTCTTTCTCTTTCAAAGGGTGCCACTCGTGAAGCAATATATTATGGCCCTCCAAACTGTATCTTCAAAACTTCATTAGTGAATTTGGCTCTACCTTTTGTTGAGCACTACATCTATAATGTCTATCATGATAAATACTTTAAACTCAAGCAGTCTCGATTCGAGACCGTTTGTCGGCTGTAACCCATAATAGCCTGAGTAAAATTAGTAATAAGTTTTAAATTGGGAATTGATGGAGTATGTTTATGAACCTAACCACCCTTTTATCAAGGAGGACCAAAAACACTTACTAAGATAATGATGAAGGATAATAAATACTAGTTTTGGTGTCCTCCATTCTATGGCAGAAGCATGTATAAGAAGAACAATTCAAGTTCTTCTACACTTACTAAGAAAGAATGCAATCACATTATCCTACGTTCTTCTACAAAATCAGAGTGGATAATGAAAATTGCATGACGAAAATTTGACCCGTCGCTAAAAAAAATTGTATGTTAGACGATGTTAGATTATTAATGTTTTGAAGACATTGTAATAATTGACACTACTTATCCCACATATTGGAGTTTTTTTGTTTCTAGTGGCGCGGGTATACCAAGTAGATTTGACGCTTGATGCACCATGTATTTTCTCTTTATGATCGGAACTAACGAAATCCAAGACTTGAGAGAAGTTAATGCAATAGTATTAATCATTTAAATAATTATGATTCACCTCAAAACTAACGAACCTAAAAGAACTATGAAACAATAAGGTGACTTTGTTTTCAGTGGAATAGTTGGAATCTAGTATGTTCAACCAAGAAAAACTAAAAAGATATAAATAACATGACATGTACATGTATGTCGCACACTAACTAGTTGACTGAAAAGTTCAATAGTCTGAATGACACATGAAGATGAAGCTAGAAATCACCTGTGATTAATTGACAGGATTTATCCTGACCAAATCCACCTCTGTAGACCAAATTACATCCAACACATGATCTTAAAATGTCATAATAGCATCGCAATCGAGTGTCTTGGCCTCAATGGTAATATAGTATGGTATCCCATGATCAGCCTGAGAATTTTCCTTGAGGACTTGCACAAATAAATGGTCTCCTTTTTATAAGAAATTGGTCATCCAAATATAGGTAGGGATAAAAATATTGTATATAATTATGCATGTGTTGTAATGTTGGAAAAAGATAAAAAAAAAACACATACTTTACGTTTTTCTTCTGGTTATAATCAATAATTTTAGGATTAGCTAAGAAGTGCAGTTTGGCAAGGGCTTTTGAATCCTGTCACCGGATCGGTACAATCTTATGGAGCATAAGTTCTTTTGGGAAAGGACCAACCCCCCTAAAAAAACATAAGATATATAAATTGGATGATAAAGTAAATGATTGCATAAGAAGTTCAACAATATTTCATTTTTATATCTCTAAAACAATTCTTTTGAACAATGTTAATAGTATGAAAACATAGTATGAACATATATTCTTTTGAACAGTGTCGAGTGTTGATAGTTAACATGTTGGGTTTGGCGTTGACCCCCTTCACCCATTAAAACTCACAATTTTAAGTAAATAAGAAATATTATTGGATCTTCGA
Source organism: Sambucus nigra (assembly GCA_949130495.1). NCBI lineage: Eukaryota > Viridiplantae > Streptophyta > Magnoliopsida > Dipsacales > Adoxaceae > Sambucus > Sambucus nigra. The sequence goes on along the minus strand of OX422215.1, from coordinate 312,364,503 downwards.
AAGATTTTATGTATTTTAATGGTAATTTAACCATAGTGAATTTTACTAGATGAGAGTTTTAGTAATGTTAATGAATGTAATTGTGTTTTCCAACCCGTGTACGATTCATCTTAATGGATAATAATGTATTTTAATCGATCGGATTTAAATATGATTTTTCCACACGATAAAAAATTCACCCGTTTAGGTACGAACTCGATAAGACACAAACCTGATAAAAACTAACACTCGTTGTCAGGTTTAAGATATATGTATCCATTATGTAAATATATGCGTGTGTGCGCAAACGTTTTTAATGCATATGTGTCTCTTTTTTTCCTTTTTGTATCCATATCATGTATCTATTTTTATACTACACTGAGTTAATGCATAGACATAACTCAACTGACCTTCGACATATTCTATTTTCATAACAATGTAATGTCTATTCTTTATGTAATCCAGATTCCAGGAAATTTTGCATTATATGTCAAAGGAATTGTATGATAACTATGTAATTAGCTTACAAAGAATGACACCAGTGGTTGTAATGTTGGACTCATAAAAGGTTCAGGAACATCAATACACAAGTAAAAGTAAATCCAATGAGAGGTCCAACACGCCACCAAAGGTAACATTATAATGAAGTAGGAGGTCAAAGAGTAACTAAATTCAATAACAGGTATCGACATAACCTACTAGAGACATGGTAGAAAATAGTAAAATGTCATGACATGTGTATATAGTGTCAGTGTACTATATACTATGCATAGAATAGGCCAACCAATTCCTAATTATTTTAAACGAAGAAAAATTGATACCAGTTGTATTCACCCTTTAACTGGAATACGCAGATGACTCTTGTCACTTCTTAGATCATCATTTCCAAGGCCTCTTTTTAAATTTTTGCCTCTGCACTTGTTTAAAGGAAAATTCCCTGTGAAGTTTATAGATGCACAGTACAGTAAATAACTATCTCCATCAACACTGGTTGCTACAAACAGAAGTTTCTGTGATTTAGGGGAGAATCATCCTCCAGTTAGGACAGCTAAAAAGTGATCAATTCTCTTCACAATAAAGATACCAAACATGTGCTTTAGAAATTACGTCAAGCATATGAAGAAGCGATTTTCGAAGGAGAAATGATAGAAACAATACATATGGAAACTACTCAAGTTACATCAAATAAAAAAGGTGCACCAAAAAATTTTGGACCAAGGGGAGACAGAGAACAAAAGGGAAAGGCCACCTTTTATGAAGACATGGATATTGCACCATTTTTGGATGTTACCTCACTTGATTCGCTTAAGATATCAAGTCCATGTGAAGCTAAACAAGTACGAGGTAGTAATTCATCTAGTATAGGGCCATCGGTGAAAAATACAGAGGTCATTCTACTGTAATCAGATATCGGCGTAGTCATATGATGCATAATCAATATCATAGTCCCTAGGAACAAGCTCAAGTCCAACTTGATGGAAAATATCTTTGTTAAAGTTATAAATAAGTAGATACAAGAATTTTGAGGTACGAGCTCCTATACCTCCTTGAGCCATTTTTGGTTTAGGGCGATATACCTACTTGGATGCAAAATAAAATTGTAAAAGATAAATTACCTACGTGGAGTGGAATCTGTTTCATTATTTTTGTCCAAATCACATAATTATAGCAAATAAAGTTGTTTATGAACAAAATTTACTCTGAATACGATATTTTTTTTTCACCATTTTACTTTTCACCAAATAGCGCATTAAATAGATAAGAGGAATGATTATTTTTGTAGAGGGATGCTGCTTAGGTTACTCATAAAGATATAGAAAAGGTGACAAGGAACTCATGGAGAACTAATAATCTTATTAGTATCATCATATCATTAGAGTCATGTCCGAAAGATATAATTGAGCTAAACAATCGTGAATAGCTTTTCTTATAAAGAAGCCCAAAAGCTCATTCATCTTTTGAAGAAGGATCTAACCTAGCTGAAGGGCTGTCAGCAAAATACTCCTCATGTTTAACATTCACATCTAACCTAGCTAATGGGCTATCGATAAAATATTCCTGATGTTTCACATTCACACCATACTCTCACAGAGCTTTCGAAAGGCCATCAATTGCCAAGATTGGTCGCTTATCCTTTTGCTACTTGTCTCTCTTTTCCCTGACTACTGCCGATTATCTTGCCTTGCAGTGCTGAAATACATCAGCCGAGAACTCTGCAATAAACTTCTGTGTTAAAAGGGCTACCATCCTAATTAATCGAACATCATGACATTAAAAACCACTCTTAGCCAAGTAATGCTCCATTAATTCATCAGGAATAGTGGGGGTGTAGTCCATGAGAGAAGCGAGAAAATTGGATAAAGCAGTGTCCTCATCGTGTTTGCCTTTGTTCGATTGCTGCCCGTAGAATATAATCTAGGTTTCTCTCCTAAATGACACATCAATATGGTGTTGGTATGAGTAAATGATATGAAATTCGTAATGTGACCCAATCATACAATCACTTACAATTGCATAAGCATAAGTTGTACATGAGCAGTTCATATGGCATTTATCAAGGCACATTATCACATGAGCAGTAAATTTTTCTGTCCCCCATGTTCTGTACTATCATAACATGTGGTACTAAATGGACTTCGTGTTTACTAGACAACGCCTTCTATAAATGACACATTATTATGGTGTTGGCATGAGTAAATGATATGAAATTCGTTATGTTACCTAATCATACAATCACTAACAATCGCATAAGATATGAAATCTGTAATGTGGCCCAATCATACAATCACTAACAATCGCATAAGCATAAGTTGTACACAGGATCCTCTAGATGTACATAAGCATAAGTAGAGGATTATAACTAGATGTACATTATAGACAAATACCAGAATAATGAACATAAGTAGGTCATTTTTTAGCTCTATTGAAATGATTGACCATAGAAAATAGAGACATAGATATTACAAATTAAACACTATAATTATTCAGAGTATTTATTAGGAGGCAAAACCATATGTAAGTGTGCTACCTAATGCCTTATGTCTCTCAATGGGACATAATGCTTTAGTCTCTTCACCACTCAAACCATTTGAGATTGTTGGCCATATAGTTTGCTTTGTATTTATCTTGGTCTACCTCTCTTTATACGTATCCCTCTTTTCGTTCTATGTTCTAGTTGTAAGAGGGTAGTTTAGATAAGATGAAGGCGTAACCCCTTTTGAGTAAAGTAATGATAAGTTAAATAACAACACTATTGATTAACCATAGAACATTCAAACATTAATCAATGAAGATATATTCATCATAGATCTCTCGTGTATAACTCAGAAGGTGGTAATGAACTTAGAAGTAACGTAGCTAGAGGGAGAGAGAAGTAAACATCCTAGATACGCCTTAGCAGGCAACCAAAACACACTAACCACCCTCAAGAATCTCTATTAAGTATTAAAAACAACATAATAAATGACAATGGTGGGTGAGTAAACTCTCTGGTTTGTAATAACTCTCTAGTAATCACTTCTGAACTCTAAAAAAAGATCATCCTCTCCTCAGAGGTAGTTGGGGTCCTTAAATAGCCTCTCACACCACCCCAAGGAAACTTTGCCATTAATTCCTGTGAAAGACATCCCTTATACTTTATGTTACAAACATTAAATACCTGATGAATTAGTTGTCTCCATGTCATAAACATTAAATGCCAAGACATGCCTTTTGCCTAACCATTGTGTGTCAGGGGGGCTGTTGTCACAAAGGTGGATCACCAACTGTCTGACAGCCCCAAATACCACTGTGGTTTACTCAAGTGCAGATCTGACATTGCCTAGATGATTAGTGACATCACATAAAGTGGATGTGATATTAAGTAGAGGTATTTAGCTCATAACTCAACGCCCGATGGAAGTCAAGGCTACTCCCCCCGAGGTTTCACGGTCAGGGTTCTTCAGTGTTTTACCAGGTGTATCTAAGATGGTTGGACAAGCCCCAATGGTTCCTCACTTCTCAATCCTCCAAACCAAGTTCCTCTAAAGTTCCCATGGCGAGGTCATTTGATAGAGCATGAAATCTCTCCCTTGCCCTGCCAAGCCTAGTCTCTCGCGAGTACCATTTGACCTCACACTAAAACTCATTATTAGTCTCGTTACATCATTACAACTGTTATAGCTTATAGTTAATATAAATAAAGATACAATATGACTACCACAACAAGCTAAAGTATGAGTTGCCAGGCTAAGCTGCCTCGTTGAGTTGTCACGCTTGAGCTACCACGCTGAGCTGCCACGCTGGGCTGCCTCGATTTCTTAATCCCAAACACTGTTGCTAATGGGGGAATTATACCAAATCTCAGGATTACCTTCAAGCCCCCTCTACAATAGTTACGTCATGAGGTCTAGTAAGGATCTCGCGTTTGCTAGTTTCATGTCTCAGACTAGAGTCTTTAGTCTAGTATCTAAAACCTGTTAAGGGAGGGAAGGAAAGTAGGGCTTCCTTACGGGAATGGAGAAGGTCAATCTCTAGGCGGGCTTCCAGGTTTCGCCCAATCTACGGTTGAACAAGATTGGACCTATTTTGTTCAACCAAAGTTAAGGAGATCTAGAGAAGGAGGGAATGGACTTTAATTCTAGGGACCGCCTCATCTATGTACTCAACGCCTCCCCCGATTATTGGAAGATGCGTGCGAGATACAATAAAGGCCCTTGGGAGAAACCAATGAAAATCCAGGTAGAGAATGACTACTTTTCAACTATTCATGAAGATAAATTCCCTTTTTCAAAACAATTTTAGGTTGTTACATGTAATACCTCATATTTTTAGATTTAAATAATTATGAGATTAATTATGATTGTGGGATTAATTGAGATTGATTGAATTAAAATGTGAGAATTTAATTGTTCATTTATCTGGATTTAAAATAAATATTAACTAGTGTGCCAAGGGTTAATACTTATTGATTGAATATTACTATGTGATATGTGATATGGAACTATACACTTCGATAAATTGTCAAGAATAAGAAATACGGTAGTTTAGTAAATTAAGTCAGACGCGCATGTGAGTCGTGTTGAGACTAATTTAATGGAATACAAGATTAATTATTTTTGGGTAGATCGTATGGTCATTTTGAGTAAGCCGTTGAGTCCGGAAGGGTCGAGATAGTCAGAATAGTATACCCGGGTGTTTAGTTTGGGTCCCGGGGCAATTTTAGGCCTCCCGAGAAGGCATTATGGTAAATTGTATTTTTGGTCTTAATTAATGGACGAAAATTAGGAGCTATTTTTATCAGCCAAAAGAAGTCCATTAGCATTAAGAGATACAAAAAGTAAGAATGTCCATACAAAGTGTGAGGGAGAACAAATTTCCAAGAGGGAAGGCTCGATTAGCATCATCTTGCACAACCACCACCACCACCGTGTAGATCGGAACGAAGGGAACACACCCATACCAACAGCGTCAAGAAATAAGACAACTAATTGGAGGCAAGTTTTTATTACTTGTTGTACCTCATCAATTATCATAATCATGTTGGTATAGAGATGATCTAAACATGTTTTGATTCATAAAAGTGATGAAAATTGGAGAATTAGGATATGTAAATTGAATCTGAGATTTGTTAAATTGAAACCCTCCAGGCATGTAGATTAGAGATCACATTTTGATGAATTATGTGAGGAAAGAATCTGGGAAACATGTGTTCTTGAGTAAGAAATTTAAGAAGTAGGGTTTTAATGAATAAAGATGGGGATTTCAAAATTCTATGATGATTCGTAATGATATAATGACTTTAGGGTGTTGGAATCCATGTGTAACTGTTGGGATTCATTTTGGGATTGATTGATTGGAGTTTGGGGTGTTAGTTTAAAGGTTTTAGGGTTAAAAATGGTGGAAAACACTGAAATTCTGGTAAGGAGACGAAACAGTAGGTCTCGCGCGAATTCACGAGAAGTCATTCAAGCGATATTGCATCACGTGGTAGTCGTTCGAACGACATGCCATCTGGTTCGAGCGACAGGATGAATTTCTGGGAAATTTCTTAGGGGCAGTTTTGGAATTTTCCAGTCTTTACGAGTGAGAGAAATTACAAATTAACATAAATGAAATGAAGTAGGTCCATGAGAAAGTATGTGAGTTTTATACTTAAATTAATCCGGAAAGAAGAGTTACTTTGGAAATTACTAAAGAAATGTGGAAACTTAGTAATATTTTAAAATACGTAATAATGAGAATGAAATATGTATGGGACATATACAAGAAGGTTGGTGAGAATGCCTAATAATATTAATAGGATGTGTTAATGCCTATTACTTGTTTAATATTATTTGTATGACATACCTAGCTACTTGTTATCACAGGGGTTGTGTAGAGACAGTCTTATCCTGGGTGACCTTCGGAGGGATACTTGATTTGTATCTCAGAACATAGTATTGTGACGACATATTCGTGAGTTGATAAGTCAGCTGACTATGGGAGCGTAGGTATGTGCGTAACCCATAGGTATGTGAACTATGTTCACCGCCACTATGTGTGTTTTGTGTCTATGGTTCGTGGGAGACTTTCGAACCGATAGTCCTTATTATAGTACGAGATGTACCAGGACATGATAGCAGAGTATGCAATGCATTACAGGTTTAGACTTGAGGTGACGTATTAGTATATGTATATTATAATGGTGAATGTATATATATATACTGGTGATATTCCTACTGTGAGATAATTGTAGGTTATTGGGATAGTATAATCTTAAGTGACATAAGCTGTGACTACTTAACTTAGTGTGTTAACACTTAATCGAATTAAAAAATGATGGTATTAATAATGTGAAAAACTGGGAATTATTGGTTACTACCACGAGGTATAACAGGAATTATATGTATTATAGCAGGTGCTCAGTCACAGGGATACCAGGCTTAGAGATTTGGATTGCTTGGCGTCCCGCAGCTGTTGTGGAAGCTGTAGGTCTTTGGATTAGACGCCTCCATTATTTCACTTCCGTTCTGTTTCGACTTTTTATTTAAGGCATGTGTCGCCCATTCCTTAGACAAATATTTGAGATTGTATTTAGATTATTTCCTTTTGATTTCAGTTGGATTTATTGTTTCTATGGTACTTGATTTAGAGTTTTAAAACTGGAATGTTTTATCCATTCTTATCTATTTCAGTTTGTGATTCATATTTAGTATTTACATTAATTAGTTGTGGTGGATGATTGATGTTTATATTCTCGCATTAATAATTGAAAGGTTATTTAAAATATATATATATATATATATATTGACACTAGCTTAATTAATTATTAGGTGTTTAATAAGGTTATTATGTTTTCGACAATGATGCTAAGAATAAACCAATCGAATATTCTGTTTTAAATTTTATAAAGGACTGATCACTCGATATTTAATTGGGCGGGGTGTCACAGGTTGTATCAGAGCATCAGGTTCCAGAGTCATTTAGGATTTGTAGGGCTTACTATATTTCAGCTTTGCATCTTTTGATATAGAGCCCTATCTTTAGGACTGTTGTGATCTTAATTTTGCGATTTCGTCATCATCTATTTGAGATTTAGTAATAACTGTGGACTAATAAAATTCTTTCTCATCTCAGATGCCTCCTCGACGTGCACCAAGAAACATACATGCCCAGCCAGAACAGCCAGCAGTGCAGACTCAAGGGATAATGAACGCAACAGAGTTTGCCGCAATAGTTGCACAAGCGGTGAATGCATCCATAGCGGTGGTGCATTAGGCCCCACCCAATCTCAGGCAGCAACAGCAGTTACAGTGCATTCGTTTTCCACTGCATGGGAAAGAGTGAGAGAGTCCTTTCAGAGGGCATGTCCCCCAGAGTTCATGGGCAGTTCAGATGTGGTTATTGCTAGTCAGTAGAAGAAGGACATACATCGACACATTCGTATGTATGAGTGAACTCAAGTTCAGAGGCAAGTTTTGGCTACCTTCAAGCTGCGAGGGGTAGACTTACAGTGGTGGGAATCCACTACTACTACTAAGGTGCGAGATTTGATGACGATCGGTGATTTCTAGGTGTGGTTCGACTGCAAGTACTTTCCTTCCGCCGCCAAGACAGAGATGAGGTGAAAACTTTTTAACCTCACCCAGGAGGAGTTCATGTGATTGGAAAACATGGTACCAGATGAGGTGCCTACTGAGGAAAAGCGCATTCAGATGTTCATGGATGGACTCACTTGGAGGATCAGGCAGCATCTTTTAGGTAACCTCTCATTACAGACCTATTCTGATGTGCTTAAAGCAGCACTGCTGCATTGCCAGGACCATCGCTTTCATATGAATGGGAGCAAATGAGTGGGGGAGTTCAGCCAGTCGGGCAGGACAGGAGGTAATGGTGCCAGAGGGGAACATCCAGCTCAGGGTCAGTAGAGGCAGGTTGATCAGAGTTCCCAATAGGGGGATTCTAAGCGATTCAGGTCAGGGGTTTTCCATCAGGGTTAGGGAGGTTTTAAGCCTGGCCAATAGGGTCAGCATGGCCATCAGGTCCAACAGGGGCACAAGGGCCAGCAACAGTTTAGGCAGAGCTAACAGGGCCAAGGGGGAGGTGGGAACGACCAGCAGGGGCAGCGAGGGGGAAACTTTAGTGGGAAGTGTTTTATATGTGGCAAGACTGGCTACAAGCGACATGACTGTCCTGAGAGGGGAAGTACCCCATAGCAGTAGCAGGGTGCTTGACAAGAGCCCCAGAGACCGATTTTTCCCTCCGCCCTCCTAACACCACCTCAGATGGGCAACTTCAGTATGGACGGGTTTATAACCTCCATCAGGCCGCAACCCCATAGGCACCACTCGCGATTGAGGGTACATTTCCTATCCATGGCACTATAGGCTGAGTTTTATTTGATACTGGGGCATCGTACTATTTTATAGCTATTCATTTTGCAAAGGCCTTAGGGTTATTAGACACAGCAGAGAGCACGGTGACATTTGTAAGCTCACCATTGAGGAATGGGTCTTTGATTTTCTTTATATGCCAGGGTGTGGGAGTAGATATTGGTTACCTAATTTTACCTGCTGACATGCTAGTCTTAGATATACATGAGCATGATGTCATTATTGGCATGGATTAACTCACTGCGTACCAAGCCATGATAGATTTTTTTGGTAGGAGTATCATCATGCCATTCTGGGGCATGAGATGTGTTTGGTGGCGATGCCTCGTACAGTGGGAGGCTCCTCCACCCATTTGTACTACATAGAAGAGGATACCTCTAAAGAGGTCGTGATTCCCTTAGATTCGATCCCAGTATTTTGTGAGTACTCCGATGTATTTTCGGAGAAATCGGGCTTACCCCCCAGTCGAGAGATAGATTTCGTCATGGAATTGATGACGGGCACCAGACCAATAGCGTGTGCACCGTACCGTATGGCCCCAGTGGAAATGAGGGAGATACGAGATCAGATAGAGTAGCTGTTAGGTTAGGGCTTCATTCGTAGGAGCACCTCGCCTTGGGGCGCTCTAGTGCTATTTATGAAAAAGAGAGATGGTTCACTGAGGTTATGAGTGGATTATCAAGAGTTGAACAAGGTCACGATACGGAATAAGTATCCATTGCCTCAAATTGATGACCTGTTCGACCAGCTGATGGGAGTCACCTTCTTTTCGAAGATAAATTTATGATCGGGATACCATCAGCTACGAATTAGGGAGCAGGATGTGTTGAAGACTGCTTTCTTGATGAGATATGGGTCCTATGAGTTCAGAGTCATGCCATTTGGGTTGACAAATGCTCCAGCCGTATTCATAAACTTGATGAAACGAGTGTTCAGAGAGTTCTTGGATCAGTTGGTCATCATTTTCATAGATGACATCCTGATATATTCACACTCATAGGAGGATCATGCCGAGAACTTGAGGCATGTTCTTCAGACTCTACGAGAGCATCAGTTGTATTCTAAGTATGGGAAGTGTGGATTCTGGTTACGGGAGCTACAATTTTTGGGCCATGTATTATCGGAATTGGGAATATCAGTTGACCCGAACAAAGTGTCGGCGATGAGGGAGTGGGGGCATCCCACGACTCCGACGGAAGTGAATAGTTTCTTGGGGTTAAATGGGTACTACAGGAGATTCATCCAAGGCTTCTGGGATGGTACTTGTCAATTGGGAATTTTGTATGTTTGGGATGGTACTTGTCAATTAGCTTTTCATGAGATGAAAGATAAGTTGACTTCGGCACTAGTTCTTGCTTTGCCCAAGCCGGGAGTAGAGTATATGGTGTACACTAACTCTTCTTTATGGGAACTCGAGGGAGTACTTCAGTAGGAGGAGAAGGCTATAGATTTTGCCTCCCGCAAGCTAAAGCCTCACGAGAGGAATTACCTCACCCACGACCTAGAGCTAGTAGCAGTCATTTTTGCAGTGAGGATTTGGAGACATTACTTGATGGGGGAGAATTTTCGCTTTTTCACAGACCACAGGTCACTGTAGTACTTGTTCACTCAGTGAGAGTTGAATATGCATTAGCGCAGATGGTTGGAGTTTGTGAAACACTACCAGTTTGAGATACAGTACCATCCGAGAAAGGCTAACGTGGTTGCTGATGCATTAAGCCGTAGATCGGAGGGTGATGTAGCGGACATCTAGGAAGCGAAGTGGAAAGAGTTGGGTCACTAGGACGCGGTAGCCCGTTACTTTGTATCTGTCATGATAGTCACACTAGAGATTGTTACGAGGGTGATACAGGAAAAGTCAATTGATATGTTTTGTCAGGAGCAAATTGTATGGCTTTTAGCTGAGGGTACTAAGCCCTACTTAGTAAGTTTTGATGGAGGTTTGAGGTTTAATGGCAGACTGGTGGTCCCATAAGGAGAAGGCTTACATCATGCAGTGTTGACAAAGACTTATGGGTCCATATTTGCGGAACATCTCGGAGGAGATAAGATGTACTAGGATATGAGGTGGCAGTACTGCTGGAGTGGGATGGAGAAGGACATTACTGAGTTCGTGTTCAAGTGTTCTACTTGATAAATGGTAAAGTTAGACCACCAGAGATCGTTAGGGTTACTTTAACCGTTGAAGATACCTATGTGGAAGTGGGAGAGTATTTACATGGACTTCATTACTAGACTACCTACATCACAGCGCAATCACGACTCCATATGGGTTATAGTGGATCGGTTGACCAAGGTGGCTCATTTAGTACCAGTACGGACAGACTATACCATGAGCCAGTATGCACATTTGTTTACTGCCGAGGTTGTTAAGCTACATGGGGTGCCCCTGGATATTGTGTCGGATAGAGACAAGATTTTTGTGTCGCTCTTCTGGGAGAGCTTTCAGGAGGCCATGGGTACAAAGTTGAGATTTAGTTCAGCTTATCACCCACAGACGGATGGACAAACAGAGCGTACAAATAAGATGTTGGAGGATATGCTATGCATGTGTGTCCTTGACTTTGGAGGAGTATGGGAGCCGTATCTCCCACTGGTGGAGTTTGCTTACAATAACTCCTATCAGTTCACGATCGACATGGCTCCATTTGAGGCATTGTATGGAAGGCCTTGTCATTCTACCGCTTATTGGCTAGAGGTGGGGGACAAAAAATAGCTCAGACCTGAGGTAATTCAGGAAACCTCAGCTAGGATTGAGCTCATCAGGAGTCTCATTTGGGTAGCACAGGTAAGACAGAAGAGCTATGCTGATGCGAAGCGATTCTTTCGAGAGTTTAGCATCGGGGAACAAGTATTATTGCGAGTATATCCTATGAGAGGGGTAATGAGGTTTGGAAAAAAGGGGAAGTTGGCTCCGAGGTATGTGGGACCATTTCCCATTATCGAGAGGATTGGGTCGGTGGCATACAGATTGGGGTTTCCAGAGCATTTGCACCGTATTCACAATGTGTTCCACATCTCATTGTTGAGACGATATCTTCGGGATGACGTGGCCCATACTCACATCGCGATAGAGGATATTGATTTACAGCCCGACATCTCTTACGAGGAAAGACCAGTGACTATCCTAGACCATAGCGAGAGTAAATTGAGGTCAAAACTAGTCCCACTTGTTCGGGTGCAGTGGCAGCATCACAATGTAGAGGAGTCTACTTGGGAGCGGGAGGCGGATATGCGAGAGAAATATCCATACTTATTCGCACCAGGTACACCTTATTTTTTTTTTAATTTCGGGATGCACTTCCGTTATTAGGGGGCGAGTATGTAATACCCCATATTTTTTTATTTAAATAATTATGAGATTAATTATTACTGTGGGATTAATTGAGATTAATTGAATTAAAATGTGAGAATTTAATTGTTCATTAATCCGGATTTAAAATAAATATTAACTAGTGTGCCAAGGGTTAATACTTATTAATTGAATATTACTATGTAATATGTGATATGGAACTATACACTTGGGTAAATTGTGAAGAATAAGAAATACAACAGTTTAGTAAATTAAGTCAGATGCACATGTGAGTCGTGTCGAGACTAATTTAATGGAATAAAAGATTAATTATTTTTGGGTAGATCGTATGGTCATTTCGAGTGCGCCGTTGAGTTTGGAAGGGTCGAGATAGTCAGAATTGTATACCATGGTATTTAGTTTGGGTCTCAGAGCAATTTTAGGCCTAACCGGCACCCCGAGAGGGCATTATGGTAAATTATATTTTTCGGCTTAATTAATGGACGAAAATTAGGAGTTATTTTTATTATCCAAAATAAGTTCATTAGGGTTAAGAGATACAAAAAGTAAGAACGTCCATACAAAGTGTGAGGGATAACAAATTTCCAAGTGGGAAGGCTCGACTAGCACCATCTTGCACAACCATCACCACCACCGTGTAGATCGGGACAAAGGGAACACACCCATACCAACAACGTCAAGAAATCAGATGAGTAATTCGAGGCAAGTGTTTATTAATTGCTATACCTTAGTAATTATCATAATCATGTTAGTATGGGGATGTTCTAAACATGTTTTGATTCATAAAAGTAATGAAAATTGGAGAATGAGGATGTGTAAATTGAATCTGAGATTGTTAAATTGAAACCCTCCAGGCATGTAGATTAGAAATCACGTTTTGATGAAATTATGTGAGGAACGAATCTGGGAAACATGTGTTCTTAAGTAAGAAATTTAAGAACTAGGGTTTTAATAAATAAAAATTGGGGATTTCAGAATTCTATGATGATTCGTAATGATATAATGACTTTAGGATGTTAGAATCCATGTGTAACTATTGGGATTCATTTTGGGATTGATTGATTGGAGTTTGGGGTGTTAGTTTAAAGGTTTTAATGTTAAAAATGGGGAAAAAACACTGAAATTCTAGGAAGGAGACGAAACAGTAGGTCTCGCGCGAAGTCGTTCAAGCGAGATTGCATCTTGCGCGAAGTCGCTTGAGCGACGCATGACAGTCGTTCGAACGATATGCCATCTGGTTTGAGCAACAGGGTGAATTTCCACGAAATTTCTTAGAGGCAGTTTTGGAATTTTTGAGTCTTTACGAGTGAGATAAATTACCAATTAACATAAATGAAAGGAAGCAGGTCCACGAGAAAGTTTGTGAGTTTTATAATTAAATTAATCCGGAAAGAAGAGTTACTTTGGAAATTACTAAATAATTGTGGAAATTTAGTAATATTTTAAAATACGTAATAATGAGAATGGAATACGTATGGGACATATACAAGAAGGTTAGGGAGAATGCCTAAAAATATTAATAGGATATGTGAATGTATATTACTTGTTTAAAATTATTTGTATGACATGCCTAGCTACTTGCTATCACGGGGGGTTGTGTAGAGACGATCTTATCCTGGATCACCTTCGGGGGGATATTTGACTTATATCTCAGAACATTGTATTGTGAAGACTTATTTGTGAATTGATAAGCCAACTGACTATGGTATCGTAGGTATGTGCGTGACCCAATGGTATGTGAACAATGTTCGTCGCCACTATGTGTTTTATGTATATGGTTCGTGGGAGACTTCCGAACCGAATGTCCTTATTAGAGTACGAGATGTACCAGGATATGATAACAGAGTATGCAATGCACTACAAGTTTAGCCTTGGGGTGCTGTATTAGTATATGTATATTATAGCGGTGAATATATATATGTATATTAATAAGGTGAAAAACTGGTAATTATAGGTTACTACTACGAGGTATAATATGAAGTATAAATAGTCATCTAGTTAGAAGTATTGCGAATGGCTAGGTGAGAATAGATGTACGTTAGGAGTTCACAATAGACGAGAGGTGAGAATCTCATGTGAGAGTTCGAACTAACATGCATTTGACACTTGCTTTACTATAAATTTTAAATACTTGCTAAAACAAATATTTTTACACATCGGGCTCTGACCTGTTTCTTGCATCTCTTCTCTCTCTTGCTATATATGTGTATTATATCAGGTGCTCAACCACAGGGATACCAGGCTTAGAGATTTGGATTACTTGGCATGCTGCAACTGTTGTGGAAGCTGTAGGTCTTTGCATTAGACGCCTGCATCATTTCACTTCCGTTCTGTTTAGACTTTCTATTTAGGGCATGTGTCGCCCGTTCCTTCGACAATTATTTGAGATTGTATTCAGATTATTTCCTTTTCATTTTAGTTGGATTTATTGTTTCTATGGTACTTGATTTAGAGTTTTAAACCTGGAATGTTTTATCCAATCTTATCTATTTCAGTCTGTGATTCAGATTTAGTATTTACATTAATTAGTTGTGATGGATGATTGATGTTTATATTCTCGGATTAATAATTAAAAGGTTATTTAAAAAAAATATTTTGACACTAGCTTAATTAATTATTAGGTGCTTCATAAGGTTATTATGTTTTCGACAGTGATACTAAGAATGAACCAACCGAACATTCTGTTTTAAGTTTTATAAAGGACTGATCACCCCATATTTTATTGGGCGGGGTGTCATATTACACAAACACACACTAATTGAAATTGGGCTTACTTATACTTTTAAACTTTAACAGAATCTAATGTTACTTGAGCTTGTAGTTATCCAATGGTACCCGAATCATATGATCCAAATGTGAAATTCTCAATTACATATTTATTCAAACATCGCCTCCTTATTATTCCAATCACTCGGAGCAATATTCTTAAATAACAATTAAGACCCACTCCTCAAAACTTGCGAATTAAAAACCATAGAAAATATTGTACACTTTAAATACTCCTTATTTCATCATTTAAAAGTGAATTAGTTGACTTGTGCATTCGATTTTGTACAGGTCTATTCGATGAATCGATGAATCGAATTCATTATATATTTTTATATATAATGAATATTTTTGACTATTTGCTAGATATTATATCAATAAACACTTTCACAAATACACACGATCTCTATAGATCTCACTACAACAAACAAAGAAGAATTTAAATTTACACTTAAAAAAAAGAATTGAAATCATTGAAACAGGGGGTGAGAAGATAAATCGGATAACCAAACCAAACCAAACCAACCAACAAAATTAGAACACTTTGATTATGTCAGAAATTACATTAAGTACTATCAAATTAGACTTTTTATTTCATTCCCGACATATATATATATATACTAGCGTATGCCCGTGCCTGAAGGCACGACGAAATTTTCCAAAGTATGTAATCGCGAAACGGCGATAATTTTTCAAAGTACGTAATAGCGAAGCGCAAAAATTTCCAAGTGTAATTTTAAAATAATTGGCCATAATATTTCATATTTATAGGACTATTCACCATGCCTAACCAACAACAAATAGTCCAATAACATTCAAATGGTCTAAATTCCTCAAATAAAATCACATATAATACGAAATATACTATATTCATCCATCGAATTCACATTGTGTCTCAAAAAAACAAAGTGTCGAATTTTTAAAAAAATTGGGCATAGTCTCCTTTGTTTATGGAACTATTCACCCTACTTAACAAATAAAAAATAGTACAACATCCAAATTGTCTCAATTCATCAAACAAATTCACATATAAAAGGAAATATACAATATTCATCAATCAAATTCACACAGTCTCAAAAAAATAAAGTGTCAATTTAAAAAAAAATTGGTATAGTCTCCTTTGTTTATTGGACTATCCACCCTATTTAAGGGGTAACAACAAACCCAACAATATTAAAATAAAATCCCAAATTCGGGCATAGTCTCCTTTGTGAATTTATTCTTTCTGTGGGACTTGCCCAAAATGTCTGTGCCGTTGTGTTTGACCACCATCTGTGGGACTTCCTCAACGCATAGCGTGGTCATGTTCTTGTGACAATAGGCAGGTAAGAAAGGCAGGTAAGAAAGGGCATTGTCATAACATAAGGCCAACAAATGTTTAATATCCATTATGCTAATGAACGTAGTTATGTCGAGATTTACTTCCATGAACATGTTAGATTTATTTTAAAAAAAATACTTGTGTTAGTGGTGTATGAGAGTTAGGAATTGAAATAAATTAAAATAAACACCTCTAATACAATAAATTACAATAAACACCTCTAAGGTCCAAAATCCCATTACACACTATGTTGCAATAGTCAGCTCTCAACTAATTTCCTTTGTCCAATTTGCAATTCCATCCGATAAGGGGGTGGTTTGGAACCATGTGAATAAAAAACAAAGGCCACAATATAAGGAATAAGGATATGGTTTTGAAGTCGTGTCATGTTGTGTTCGTGTCTGAATTATGAGTCAAGTCGTGTTATGTTATCGTGTTTTTAGGCATGAAATTTAAGAAATTCTAGTATTCGTGTCGTGTCGTGTTATTTCTTATTCGTGTCATGTTTTTGTCAACTAAAAAAATGAATTCCTATCGTGTCATGTTCGTGTCCGAAAAAACCTTCTCGTGTCGTGTCATGTTGGGTTGAAACACGACCCGTAGACCCAAATTGCCACCCCTACTAAAAAATATAAATCAGCAGTCACTTTACGTATATCACTCCAAATTCTTTCCAATCAAAATTTCTTCCATTTAATTTAGGTACTCCTAAAATTTTTGCAAATTAAAAAATAAAGAGAAAAGATGTTACCAAGATTGAGTGTGAGAGAATACCTATTTTAATGTAGAATCTGCAAAACAAAACATGAAAAAAAAAATGGATTAGATATTTGAAGCATGTTTAAAATAACTTTGCCAAAAAAAGAAGTAGGGGTGGCAATTTTAGAAATGACACGAAAAAATAACATGGAACGACACAAAATTGACCCGAAATTAACACGATGTTTCGTGTTCTTGTCATGTTTGTATCATGTTTTTTTTACACAAAGTCGTGTCGTGTCATTTTCGTGTCTTAATCATGAGTCGTGTCATGTTATTGTGTTTTTTAGGCGTGAAATTTAAGAAATTCTAGTATTCGCGTTGTGTCATGCCGTGTTATTTTTTATTCGAGTCGTGTTCGTGTCAACTAAAAAAATGAATTTGTGTCGTGTCGTGTCAACCCCAAACACGACCCGTTGACCCTAATGGTCACCCCTAAAAAAATGTAAAACAACATGTAATACCCCGTATTTTTGTGCTTTCTTAATTTGGGGATTTATTAAATTTAATGTGAATTAATTATTTAATATAAATCTGAAAATTAATTATTTTATAATTATTAATGTGATGTGAGTTAGTAATTATGGGAAACTTGTTGACTATTACTAATGAGCAAAGTAATATATAATATTGGTTCTATTAAATGTCACGAGTGAATAGAATGACAATTTTGGAAATTTAAGTCGGGACGCGCCTGTGTCGCATTGGGAATAAATGTTGATTAATAAAAGTGAAATATTTTTAAGTTATCCATATGGTCATTTTGAGTGCGCCAACGTGTCCAGAAGGGTCGAGATAGTCAGAAAAGTGTACTCGGGGGTTTAGTTTGGGTCTCGATGCGTTTTTGGACCTATTTAGCACCCCAGGAGGGCATTTTGGACATTTTTCATTTTTGGGTAATTAAACCCACGAAATTTCAAGGGTTATATCAGATGTCTAAGGTTGGCTTCTAGGGTTAACACAACCAAAGACAAGTGACGTCCATAGGAGAGGGAAGGAGAGAGCTTTCAAAGAAATTCTAGACCGAAAATTCATCCGGCTGCACCGCCACCACCACCAATGCGTAGATCGCGCGAGGGGGAACGCAACCACGCCAAATTCGTCATCAAATCAGAACTTTGAAATTTCTAGGAAAGTTTTTATCTTGTTTATTTTCGTTAATGCATTTAGTCTAGGAACGATTAAGATGAGTTTCATGGAAGAAAACCCAAGTTGGAGATAAGAAATTGCATGTAGTAATGATATAAATGGAAATCTGGAAATTCCCCCTGCATATGTAGAGGTTAATCCATGAATTTATGATGTTTTAGAAGAAGAAAATTCTGGAAAAGATTGAATAGAACAAGGCTAAAGAAATTCTAGGGTTCTTGAGTTTAATATGAGTTTTTGGCCTAATAATCCATGGTTGTTGATGAAAATTTGCATGCTTTACATAGGAGATGCATAATATGGGTTTATACTGTTTGTAGTACAAATTTTTGGGCGTTTGGGAATGAAACATATGGATTTGGATGAGGTGGTGTGATAGAACCCGTAACTGGTTTCCTGAAGAATTCACCATACCTGTTTGATCGATCGATCGAGCCAAGAGCTTCGATCGATCGAAGGTTCGATCGATTGAGCCCCAGCCCTCGATCGATCGACCCCTTCTGGTAGACTTATATTTCTCTTTTGAAATAGTTGAATTAATTCTAAATGAAAAATACTCCTTAAACAACCTTATTAAAATATTTTGGGAGATAAAGATGACCAGTAGGAATTATTAATGATTAAGAGACCTTTAATGTAAGGCGTGCTTTACATTTTGGGGTGTTTATATATAAGGGACGATGGAATTTTGTATTAAAGGGATAGATACGTAAAATAGTTACGATGGAAAATAGATGAATACCTACTGAATTTTAAACTTGGGAGGATAGAGTCCATGAGTGTTAAGTAGTAAGTTGGAATAATCCCTCAAATTAAAGTAAGAGACGAACCGTATAAGTGATAATCAAATAATGAGAAATGAGGATAAATGTTATAATTATGGGTTATGGGATGAACCTAAATTGATATGATAAGAGTAGTATATTTATATGACTGTGTGTATGGATATATTATATACATGTAAAAATCATGACCGCGCTACTTGCTATCCCTGAGGTTACCGCGCTGGGACGGTCTTATCTCGATGTGCCTTTATGGGGGATATTGACTCGTACCCTAGAAGATAGATATCCTTGGTACAGGCTATCTGATTGATGGTCAGACGGTCGTAAGAGACGTGAGGGTATGTACTTACCTCTTAGAGACTTGAAATCTATGCTTCACCTCAATATTGTTTGTGTATGTGTTAATACAATTTAAGAGTGATTCCGAATTTGTATTTCCCTTAGTACGAGTGATACGAGGATTGGATAGCAGAGTATGCCCGTACCATAATTTAATGTGGGTTGCTGTTAGAATATATATATATATATATTATACTAGTATTTAATATATATATATTAGATTCTGAAATTTGGAACTGGCTTCTGTGCTATGGTAAGTAAGAAACGAATAATGACTCCAAATTGGAAATACTTGTTTTGAAAAGTATAATATGACACTGGGAAACTTTATTAATAAATAAGGTTAAAATGAGAGCTTTGTTACTGAATGAAATTTTCCTCTTAAACAATTATATTGTTCAGTTTTAAATCTTACTAGTGACCTAAGATAAGTTAAACCATTGGGAGGTTTAGTACGGTATAAGATATGATAATCCGTTGGGAAGATTAGTGCGATAGGCGTGCACATTAGAAGAGAGGTGAGAATTTATCAAGAGAGTGCCGCACTAATATGTTGTTGCATTGGCCTATAAACAATTTAAATACTTGCTAAACAAATTTTAAATCATTTACACTATCGGGCTCTGACCCGTTTCTATTTTCCTTTCTCTCTTGTATATATATGTATATATTACAGGTGCCCAGCCACAGGGGCATCTTGCGTAGGATCCTTTGGAAGGAACGCGTTGCCGCTTTGGTGGGAGTTGCAGGCTCTTGCTTAGACGACTTCATTGATTTGATTCCACTCCTAGCTTATTTATTCAGTCGGGCATGTGTCGCCCGTTTCCATTATCCAGTTGTTTTATTGGACATTATGATTCATTTATTTCTTGTATTGTCACTTTGGGATTTATTACCGTCTGGATGTTTTACTTTAAGTTTTAAATGTTGGGATATAGTTGTTGAATGTTTAAATTATTTGGATTATATGTGCCTGGATAATTGTGGTGTGATTTTTTAATATTGAATTATGTAAAGTTTTAAATCATTGGTTATAAATAGAATTTGGAAAGAAATGTCTAAAATAGTTTTGACACTTAGATTAATTAATTAGGGTGTTTAAATTGGAAAAGTTATTTTTACGACAGTGATGCTAAGAATGAACCAACTGTTCACCTTGATTTTGATTTAATAAAGGAGTGATCGCCCAGTATTTAATTAGGCGGGGTGTCACAGGTGGTATCAGAGCATCAGGTTCTAGTGTCCTTTAGGATCTGTACGGCTTATCTCGTTTCCATCATAGCGTCTTTGAATTAGAGCCCTAATATAAGGAATGCTGTATTCATCTTTGTGCGTTGAAAATTCGTGCTTCTGCGATTTGTCGATGGGAATATTGAACTTATTCAGATTAAATTTTAATTTTCAGATGGCCCGTCAGGACGAACAAGCTAAGGCTATTGTGAATGTTAACGAGCAAGGACAACTCACACCTCAGGTGTCTCCAAAAAGGGTACCAATCGCCAAAATTGTGGGCATCATGGCACAAGCAGTTACCACTGCAGTCTTACAGTACTACGAACGTAACATGCAGTTTAGAGGGGGCAAAAGACCTAGAGAGGTTGATCAAATTCATGTGACTAAAGTTGACAATTGTGCAAAGGCACCAGAATTGCAACAACAAAGTTGGGGTTAGAATGAAGCCACAAAGAGGTGTTTCAGATGTGGAATGGACGGTCATGAACATCAAACTTGTCCGGATCAATCTAAAAAGGAACTCCAAATCAACCAGCGAGAAATTTCGGGACTCTGCTATATATGTGTAAAGCCGGGTCACAAGTGGAGGGATTGTCCTCACCCTGACATAGTTTTTCCGCAAATTTCCCACCAAGGACAACAAGACCAGGGAAAAAGCGAGACTAGTCAACAATGTAGTGAAGTGAAGCAGTTTTGAGGGAGGTGCTTCTAATGTGGCAAAATGGCCATAGGTGTCAGAATTGCCCAGAGAAGAATAGGGCCCCACAGTAGGAAGGTGCTAGTAATAAACCACATAAGCTAGCTCCACCACTCTTTCCAACAGCTTCAGTTCAGTAGAGACAGTTACAGTATGGACGTGTCTGTAACGTCCACCAGATAGCAGCATCTCAGGCCCCAATCGAGAAAAGAGGTATGTTTCCTTTCCATGGTACTATGGGTCGAGTTTTATTTGATACTGGGGCGACGCACTGTTTTATAGCTACTCATTTTGCGAAGGCCTTAGGGCTATTTGTCACAGCAGAGAGCACTGTGACGTGTGTAGACTTACCATTAGGAAATGGTTCACTTATTTTTCTTTGGGTGTGGGATTAGAGATTGGTAGCTTAGTATTACCATCAGACATGTTAGTATTAGATATGCATGAGCCTGACGTTATTACCAGTATGAATTGGCTCGCGGCTTATAAAGCCATGATAGATTGCTTTGGTGAGAGTAATGTCTTTGCCATTCCGGGGCAAGAAATATTTGAGTGGAGATACCCCGCCCAGAAGGGGGATCTTACACCTATTTTTATTATATAAAGGAGGATACCTCTAAGGAAATTATAATTCTCCTGGATTCGATTCCAGTAGTTCGTGAGTTTTCGAATGTATTTCAAATGGTAAGTGGATTAAATATCAAAATATCTTACGGAGAGTGAGATCACACGTTCTAAAATATTTTTCGAAGCAAGTACGGAGACAATGTGTGGTGTCTAGTAAGGGGCAACGATTATAGGAGTTTTTATTTTGGTTTGGGTAGGCATGTTAAATCCGGAGTCAATTTATACGGTCAAGACGATTGGAAAGACAGAATTATAGGTTTTATCCTCAGAGGGTGAAGCATGTTTTCTGTGACACGAGCAAGTCATTGTATTATGTTCATTACTAAATTGACATGTGAGGTGGGTTTAATGTGTATTACTACGAGCGGTATTATCATGTGAATATTTTTCCTAGTGTATCGGGATTTTCCTTAGTGCTATCCGCGGAGGATGAATTAGTATATTAATAGTGTTATATGATTTATTGAGGTTACTCGTTTTAGTGATGTGATATATGAGTATAGTATGGTATTGACTAAAACTTTATATAAATGGTCAGTACAATAGTAGGAAGTTATTGCAAGGCTATTGGAGTGGTTTCTTTAGTGCAACGTGTTCTGTTCTGGCGAGGCCTCACCTTCAAGAGGATTGAACCCGCACTTATATATTATTTATCCTAGAGACTTCAGAGGGGATATTGAGTTCGAGATGCTTGATACCGGCGCGAGGGGACTTTGTTGTTATGATTCGGTATGTATCGGGTTTACGGTTGAGCGAAAAGTTTTAACTCAGTATTATGGGTAGCACTCAGGACTTGGTGATAGAAAAGGTGCATCATTATCTATATCCTTTAGATAGGAGGGCATTAAGAGTGATACACCTATTATTAGGGGAAGGAGTTTCAAAAAAAAAATCCGATTGTATGTATTCGATATTCATGGAACGCAATTTCCAACACCCAATTCTGAATGATAGTACAATTGGTGAGATGTTCTTTGTTGGGTGTAATTACGGGAGGAAATGTAACTTTTCTGTCAAAAGGCAGAGTAAATGGGGTAAATGCTATGGACGGAGTACCTAACGGATCTCGATAACCGACAATACTAGGTAGTAGTGTATCAGGAGGGTTCCTTGTTTGGATTTCTCTTTGTGAGACATCCCACACATGAAACTTAGTGTAAGGTTGGAAATAGGGAGACGTTTTGTCACTATTCCATGAATTCAGTACCCCAATCGAAAGGGGATCAAGTAATTATATCTTTAAGTGGGAAGTTAAATTTTGATTTAAAGCCAGTGAAGCCGGTTGTGTGGTAAGAAAGCATTGAAAGTTTTGCTTTGTCACCACGAGTTAAGGGAGCAGAATGATAATAAGGAAGATTTAAAATTTTGATTTTTCGGATGATTAAAGTGTTGTAATCACGTTGCAAGCACTAGGGAAAACAAAGAATTTGTTTATTAGTATGGAGCGTATGTGATGCTTATGCTAGTATGCACGATTTATAGGATGTGTAGACATCCTGGTTAATTGATGTTAAAACTCGTCCGAAATTAAGGGGCGTGGTAATGGACGTGTGGAAAATGTGTTTGTGGGGCTAACATAACGAAGTAGAAGTGATAGAGTGGATTAAATGTCACATGAAGGGCGATAATCCATACGTAAGTGTACAATTAGAATAGCACAACTTAATTTGATGGGAAGGCTGTGGGAAGCCATTTAAGAAAGGGTATCCCTTGAATAGAGTAGAAATTTAATTATTATGAAGAATCCTCGAAGCGGAGTAGTTATTAGTCAAGTGTGAGAGAGAACTTGTGCATACAAAGAGTGATGATGTTAGTATGATGTAAAGGATTCAGAAGTGCGCTTCGTGGAGGAAAAGAACACGGGTCGGAACTTTAAGCATACACCAAGGAAGGAAAGGGAATGTTATGTGTCACATAATGTGAGACAATTCAAGGAAATATCGATGTTTAGCAGGACATAGTAAGTAGTCCCTACATGCACCGCCCATAGGTAGGGTTCGGTTGGAATAGGGAAAGCGACCGGAGAATCTTGTGTTTACCGATAATTCCTAAAATGGGAAGATGTCGGTGAAGTCGATAAATTTCTTGGATGGGTTACCACCCTCAAAACAAGATCAAGGCAATGTTAACTAGTGCGCCCCAGACTTCCTTTGAAAGGAAGGATCACACCAGTGCATGGTCTGGCACAGTATTAATTCCTGAATCGGGATGAGATTTGTGAATCCCACTTTTAATATGGGATTTCAGGAATCGGCGGAGATAAGGTTTCATTTCGAGAAGGATGTATCACTCCTAGCCAGGAAATAGGCCACGGTGATTAGAAATTAGTGGAACCACGTGAAGGAAATTTTGGAATCTTAGTACGGTGTTTTCAAGAGTGCTCTGAAAAGGCACTCGTACCTGTTAATCGCGTATGAGATTCTTATTAAGGTTTTGGTATGGAAGAATCCCGAATATTCTCCTTTCGTATATTTAGAGGAGAGTGGATACTCAGAATTTTGGATCGGTCGGGAATACTCCGATGACTATGGTGAAATTCCACGACTGTTTTAGGCGAACAAGAGTGGTCAGAGGTTTGTATGGTTTTCTCAGAAATGGGAGTTTTGTATATAGATAAATCAGAGTAGTTACCATTTAATGAGGTGCAACCTATGCGAATGTTGTCGGTTATGATCACCATGTAAAGTGTCTCTAATAAGAATGTTAATCAAGCTTGCTGTGATGCGGGGGCTATAGTGATTAAGCGCCTTACTATGTAGAGAGTCTGTGTACAAAGAGATATCCAGAATTGTTCTACCAGTTAGGCCTTATTTTTCGAATTTCGGGAAGAAATTCCGTTATTAGGGGGGAAGTATGTAATACCCCGTATTTTTATGCTTTCTTAATTTGGGGATTTATTAAATTTAATGTGAATTAATTATTTAATATAAATCTAGAAATTAATTATTTTATAATTATTAACGTGATGTGAGTTAGTAATTATGGGAAACTTGTTGAATATTACTAACGAGAAAAGTAATATATAATATTGGTTCTATTAAATGTCACGAGTGAATAGAATGACAAGTTTGGAAATTTAAGCCGGGACGCGCCTGTGTCGTGTCGGGAATAAATGTTGATTAATGAAAGTGAAATATTTTTAAGTCACCCGTATGGTCATTTTGAGTGCGCCAACGTGTCCGGAAGGGTCTAGATAGTCAGAAAAGTGTACTCGGGGGTTTAGTTTGGGTCTCTGGGCCTTTTTAGGCCTATTTAGCACCCCCGGAGGGCATTTTGGACATTTTACATTTTGGGTAATTAAACCCACAAAATTTCAAGGGTTATATCAGATGTCTAAGGTTTCCTTCTAGGGTTAACACAACCGAAGAAAAGTGACGGCCATAGGAGAGGGAAGGAGAGAGCTTTCAAAGCAATTATAGACCGAAAATTCATCCGGTTGCACCGCCACCACCACCAACGCGTAGATCGCGCGAGAGGGAACGCAACCACACCAAATTCGTCATCAAATTAGAACTTTGAAATTTCTATGCAAGTTTTTATCTTTCTTATTTTCATTAATGCATCACTCATGTTAGTCTAGGGATGATTAGGATGAGTTTCATGGAAGAAAACCCAAGTTGGAGATAAGAAATTGCATGTAGTAATGATATAAATGAAAATCTGGAAATCCCCCTGCATACGTAGAGGTTAAACCAAGAATTAATGATGTTTTAGAAGAAGAAAATTCTGGAAAAGATTGATTAGAACAAGGCTAAAGAAATTCTAGGGTTCTTGAGATTAATACGAGTTTTTGTCCTATTAATCCATGGTTGTTGATGAAAATTTGCATGCTTTACATATGAGATGCATAATATGGGTTTATACTGTTAGTAGTACAAATTTTTGGGCGATTGGGAATGAAAAATACGGATTTGGATGAGGTTGTGTGATAGAACCCGTAACTGGTTTCCTGTATAATTCGCCATACCTGCTTGATCGATCGATCGAGCCCCAGCCCTCGATCGATCGATCCCTTCTGGAAGACTTATATTGCCCTTTTAAAATAGTTGAATTAATTCTAAATGAAGAATACTCCTTAGACACCCTTATTAAAATATTTTGGGAGATAAAGATGACTAGTAATAATTATTAATGATTAAGAGACCTTTAATGTAAGGCGAGATTTACATTTTGGGGTGTTTATATATAAGGGACGATGGAATTTTGTATTAAAGGGATAGATACGTAAAATAGTTACGATGTAAAATAGATGAATACCTACTGAATTTTACACTTGGGAGGATAAAGTCCATGAGTGTTAAGTAGTAAGTTGGAATAATCCATCAAATTAAAGTAAGAGACGAACCGTATAAGTGATAATCAAATAATGAGAAATGAGGATAAATGTTATAATTATGGGTTATGGGATGAACCTAAATTGATATGATAAGAGTAGTATATTTATATGACTGTGTGTATGCATATTTTATATACATGTGAAAATCATACCCGCGCTACTTGCTATCCCTGAGGTTACCGCGCTGGGACGGTCTTATCTCAATGTGCCTTTATGGGGGATATTGACTCATACCCTAGAAGATAGATATCCTTGGTACAGGCTATCTGATCGATGGTCAGATGGTCCTAAGAGACGTGAGGGTATGTATTGACCTCTTAGAGACTTGGAATCTATGCTTCGCCTCAATATTATTTGTGTATGTGTTTATACAGTTTGAGAGTGATTTCGAACTTGTATTTCCCTTAGTACGAGTGATACGGGGATTGGATAACAGAGTATGCCCGCACCATAATTTTTATGTGGGGTGCTATTAGAATATATATATTATACAAGTATTTAATATATATATATATATATTAGATTCTGAAATTTGGAACTGCGTACTGTGCTATGGTAAGTAAGAAACGAATAATGACTCCAAATTGGAAATACTTGTTTTGAAAAGTATAATACGACACTGGGAAACTTTATTAATAAATAAGGTTAAAATGAGAGCTGTGTTACTGAATGAAATTTTCCTCTTAAACAATTATATTGTTCAGTTTTAAATCTTACTAGTGACCTAAGATAAGTTAAACCATTGGGAGGTTTAGTACGGTATAAGATATGATAATCCGTTGGGAAGATTAGTGCGATAGGCGTGCACATTAGAAGAGAGGTGAGAATTTATCAAGAGAGTGCCGCACTAATATGTTGTTGCATTGGCCTATAAACAATTTAAATACTTGCTAAACAAATTTTAAATCATTTACACTATCGGGTTCTGACCCATTTCTATTTTCCTTTCTCTCTTATATATATATGTATATATTACAGGTGCCCATCCACAGGGGCGTCTTGCGTAGGATCCTTTGGAAGGAACGCTCTATAGCTTAGGTGGGAGTTGCAGGCCTCTTGCTTAGACAACTTCATTGATTTGATTCCAGTCCTAGCTTATTTATTCAGTTGGGCATGTGTCGCCCGTTTCCATTATCCAGTTGTTTTATTGGACATTATGATTCATTTATTTCTATTATTGTCACTTTGGGATTTATTACCGTCTGGATGTTTTACTTTAAGTTTTAAATGTTGGGATTTAGTCGTTGAATGTTTAAATTATTTGGATTGTATGTTCCAGGATAATTGTGGTGTGATTCTTTAATATTGAATTATGTAAAGTTTTAAATCATTGGTTATAAATAGAATTTGGAAAGAAATGTCTAAAATGGTTTTGACACTTAGCTTAATTAATTAGGGTGTTTAAATTGGAAAAGTTATTTTTACGACAGTGATGCTAAGAATGAACCAATTGTTCACCTTGATTTTAATTTAATAAAGGAGTGATAGCCCAGTATTTAATTAGGCGGGGTGTCACACAACATACCATATGAACTGAGTATTTTATTTTTAAAAGGAAAGAAAAGGGAAAAATCATTTCTTAATTGTTGAGCCTGCAAAACAAAACAAAATAAAACACAAATTAGAAGTACTAACATTACTTTAGATCAAAACAGATTTTGTAAGTTCATACCCACATAGACAGAACAAATCTGAGCCCAAATGTCACCAAAGAAATAGAATTGAATTAGATATTCAATTAAATTATAAACCAGATTTCAAACCCAAAAATAGGGCAAGAACCCTATAAATATGTACATATAAAACATTAATAAGCATGCAATAAAAAAAATGGAGAATTTGATTTCTTTGTTTCGGCTATGCTAGAATCGAAGAACAGGGGAGGGGTCAATACCCCCTCACCAAATGAGTTTGCTTAATATTCCACAATGATAATAAATAACAAATCTGAAAATCGATAGCAAATAAAAAATAATGGAAAATCATAGACTAATCACCAAAAGTCCATTCATGTTTGAAAATAAAAACTCAAACTGTAATAACCATTTGTTTGGCGTAAAATTACACCTAGAAAATTAAAGGAGAGAGAGAAATCCTTATATCTATACGCAAGAATAACTCAAAGAGGATATTGATAGAGAGAGAATAGTAGAGGCATAAGAGATATAGGGAAATTAGAATAACTTATGTTGTTATAGAATACCTAATAAAAATAAACCGCAATCCCCAATCCATAAGTTTTTCAAGTTCTTTGGAACAAATCAACCCTCAATTTTAATGGAGATAGAAAGAGAATCGTAGAGACCTAAGAGGAGAGGAGAAAGTATACCTTATGCTGCAAAACTTGATATCTACAAGATACACTACAAAATCCATATTACATTTATGTGAGATTTCAGTCCATGTGTGTTTTTCTCTGTGTGTGTGTGTGTGTGTGTTTGTGCATATGTGCGTGTGTGTGAATGTGTGTGAGTGGGGAGGGGGGAGAGGGGAGGGGGTTTACCAGGGGAAGGAGGCTACGGAGGGGGCTTCGTCCAGCACCGGGGGCGGATTACCGTGTCTGTGTGTGTGTGTGTTTGTGTGTGAGTGAGGAAGGGGGTAGGGGGGTTTACAAGGGGTGGGAGGGGGTGGGGGAGGGATCTCCGGAGGGGTGAGAGAGTGAGTGAGAGAGAGAGAGGGATAGAGAGAACCGTTTGAGGTGATATAGAGTGAGAGGGAGAGACAACTGTGTGAGTTGAAGGGGGTGTAATACCCCGTATTTTTATGGCTTTTAATTAAGAGATTAATTATAAGTAAGTGATTTTAATTGTGGATTAATTAAATTAGTTGTGAATTAATTAAATTAATTGGAAATTAATTCGGATTTAAATAACTAGCGAGACGAGAGTTAATATTTAAATATGATTAACATGTTGAATATTACTGAGTGATTATAGTAATATGTGATTATTGAATTTATTGAAATTGTCGTGAGTTGAAAATACGTCAGTTTCGGTAATTAAGTTGGGACGAGCGTGTCAGTCGTGTCAAAATGCAATTTAATGGATTTAAAAGTATTTTATTTTTATGTCTTATGTATGAGCATTTGGAGTGCCCCAACGTGTCCATAACGATCAAGATAGTCAAAAAACATTAGCGTCTCGAGACATTTTTAGGCCTAATCAGCAACCCGGGAGGATATATTAGTCATTCCTATTTTTGGTGAATATTGACCCACGAAAATTAAGAAATATTTATCAGCCAACCCTTTAGTCCCTTAGGGTTTTCACAACCAAAAAGCATCATGGCAGTTAGAGAGGAAGAGAGGAGAAGTTCCAAGGTTTTCATGGCCATAACCACCACACACCACCACCGTCGCTGGATTTGTGACCGAAAAGAGAGGGGGAACAACCACTACCATCATCAACGGATCATAATCTGTAATTTCTGGGCAAGTGATTTATCATGTAAAGATTCAAAGCATATATTTTACATGATAATTTAGATTTGATGATTTATCGTAAATAAGTGAATTAATTATGAAATTGGAGAATTTAAATATTGAATATGGGTAGGATTTATGTATATGAAACTTATGGGCATAAAGTAGTTATGAAACCATGATTCATGCGTTGAAAATTGGGAATTGCTGTTGAGTGATCAAGTTCTTGAAAGAAATAGGAAAAATAGGTTATTTATGGAAAAATGGGTGATTTATTTAAGAAACTAATGATTCATGATGACTTAATGATTCAAGTACGTTAAAGATGATGTTAATATGCTAAGAGGGTGTTTAGTAAACTTTCTTCGGAGTTTGGGATGTTGTAATGAAGATTTAGATGTGTAAAAAAGAAGAAACCCGTAACTGTTTAAGAGAATCTGGGCAAGTACCTGCTTGATCGATCGATCGATCAGAGAATGTCGAACGATACCTTTTTGTCGATCGATCGACCTCTCTTGATTTTTGGCAATTGTTTTCCTTTAAGGTTTGATGAATATTCCAAAGCCGGTGTTGATTCTTAGGGTGATTAATATGATAGTTTGGGACTTAGTTAAGGTTAGTAGGGTTTTAGTTATTTCCCAAAGAATACTATAACTTATGGGATTGAACGTTATAAGTACGAGCGGTTACCGAGTGAGGACGGTTTAAAACCTTTGGATTTGGGACTGGAAGAGGAGTGAAAGATAATATAAGGGTATGAACAGTAGCAAAGGGATTTTATATCTGATGAGATAACATTAAGAACAAATAGGGGACCTAGTATTCACTTGGGATAGGTATAAGTACCTGAATCCGTATGATGAGATGAGTCACGTTAAATAAATGTTACGTAGAATATTCGAAACGTAAATATTATGGGTGAGACTTAATATATTGAGGAGGTGTATACCTATATTGAAATTGTATATATACTGGCTGTGTGACTTTCTAGTTATGGATTATTGCGTGTATAACATACCTACCATACTTGCTATCATGGGAGGTCGTTCGTAAGAGGATAGTCTGGTCTCGATGTGACCTTCACGGTGACTTTAGATTGATACCTCAGAACATAGGACTTGGAAGGGCTTATCGCTGAATGGATAAGTCTGCTGAACTTGGGAGCGTAGGTATGTGCGTGAACCAAGGGTATGTGAACTATGTTCACCTCCATTATGTGTTATTTTTATTAAAATGGTTCCTGAGTGATTCGAAACTTGTGATCCTCACGTACGTGATGTACCGTCATTAGATAGCAAAGTACGAGGGCATCGTAGGTTCTATCTTTGTGGGGTGCCTGATTTGTATACGCGATATTATACTAGTTTATATGCATATACTTGTGATAGTTCTATTGTGTTGTTTAGTAGATAAGAATAACTATGATATTTGAATGGGCTAAGAATGGGATAATTTAATTAACACTTGATATAAGTAAATTAATGAATATGAATATGGGTTATGAATATAAATTTTTTGGGTATTAAGATTATAAACTCTATGTTAGAGTGCGGAAGCAGGAACGGTATATACTAGTTAGTTAGCGGCATAACTAGGATGGGTTAAGGGTATACGATAGGCGTGCACATTTAGTTGAGAGGTGAGAAACTCATGTGAGAGTACGAAATTAACATGCTTATAATATGTGTTGTTTAATTGTAATTTAAACACTTGTTATATTTTTAAACTATTTTCAGCTCGGGCTCTGACCCGTTTTCTTCCACATATATCTTTTTGTAAAAAACTTTTAGGTTCCTAGCCACTGGGACGCCAAGCATAGGAGTTCCATTACATTGACGTGTTGTAGCTGCTGTGGAAGTTACAGGATCTCGGTATTAGAGGACTTTACATTCTATACTTGATTCTACTCAGGGTTACTCATCTGTTAGGGCATGTCACCCATTTTCATTAAGAGATACCATTCTCAGATTTGTAGTTTTATTTCAGATGTTGGTTCATTAGTTCAGACTCTTGTATCGAGACTTTATTTTACTCTGGCATTATTATTGGAGTGTTTACTCCAGATGAAGAAGGATACGATTAAAATATTATTTCCTTTTATATATATATATCAAGATGCAAAATCATAAAGAAGTGTGATGGTTCACAAATAAACGAATTATCAAATTTTAATTTAATTAAACAAATTAAAATTAAACCGAGTGAAATTAAATTAACGCATTAAAATCATTTTCACTTAAACCAAGTTAACTACACAATACCCAAATTAAACACGTAGAGATTAAATTAAACCAATTTTTATCCTTTTACCTAAGCATGTGTTCGAGATGATTTTGCAAAAGAGAAAATAAATAATTAATCCACTACGCCGAGATGTACGAGGAAAAACCCACAACGGGAAACAACCTCGGACGGCCCTAGCCACAAATCCACGAAGTACGAAATTTATAGATACAAGACAGAAAGGCTTACGAAAAAAACTCGATCCCTCTCAAGCCCCAATGCTTCTTCTAGTAGATACTTCTTCCTAGCGGATAACCTTAGAACTCTACCGCGGTCTCGGAATCCACCGATCGGACTTTATATGATCACCGTCACCCGAGAAAGGAGCCTTTCTCCAAATGGGTAATGTCGCAACAAACTCTTCTTCTTTCTTTATGGGATGTAGAAGAAAACCCAAAACTTCTCTTTGAATGGAAGAGATGAACGCGGTGCCAAACTCCAAGCAAGATATATGAATATGGGAACTTGGAAGAAACTAATTTGGGTGTAAACTAGAGTGGTGTATATTTTCCTCTTTGATAAAAACTCACTCAAAACATGATCTTTTTCCCTCTTTGATTTTACTCTCAAAACACTCTCTTAGAGTTAGTAGGATATGAAAAAGATTCTTTTTCAAAAGTGATTCCCGCACATAGTTATGCTTTGAAAAGTTGGTTAAGAAACAAGTGGGGAAGTGGGTGAAAGACTGCTTAAAACTGCGAAAAACTGTTCCCGCCTGGTATCTCGTTCGAACGACATTGCGTTCGAACGAGAATGTCGTTCGAACGGGTCTTCTAACGAAGTTCCAGTATGAACTCGTTAGAAACTCGCTGGAAATCTCGTTAGAACGACAATCTCGTTCGAATGACATTTCGAACGAAGTTCCAGTATGCCTTAATGGGAAGTCGTTGGCAATCTCGTTCGAACGACATATCGAATGAACTTCTAGAAAGTTCGAAAAATTCGATTTTAGCCCAGAAACTTTATAAACTTATTTTAAAGTTTTAATTAATTCTTTCTGAAAATAAAACGCAATTTTAATTAAACCTAACACCTAATAAACTTGTTCCAAGCTCCTATATATATAATATTGCATGCATACCTTGGGAGCATGGAATCATAGTTGATGACGTAGAAACGAGGCACGCAAACCGGCATGATGATGAAGCTTTATACTCTTTGCCGCTACGTCTTCAAACAAACTTTTCATAGGCTTGAGAATATTACAATTAAATACAATCCTATGTATAAATGTTTTTGTCCGGTATTGAGCCAAAACTATATATGGACTCAATTACAAATTTTTGTCCTTACAAATCTCTCCCTTTGGCTATTCCGGGATAAAAACCAAACAAAAATCCTAAAGGGCCGTCAAGCTCACTAGACTCAAAACATAACCCACCCAAACCTAACTCAACCCAAGGATCAAACGCTTTGCCATTGAAAGATGTCGCTTTAGAAGAATTCCTGCACACTTAAGCAAACTCATCAATTACATAGGGAATATCAAAGTATTTAAAGCAATTAAAATAAGTACTCCCCGAAAATTTAATTCTCCCCTTTATCAAAATGATCAACCCAAGAAGTTAACTACTAAGATACCATTTCTCCCCCTATCATTCTCCCCCTTTCTGTTCAGGAATAGGCAAAGGATAAAGAACAATAATAAAATCATGTTGAAGCTTAAAGTGATACCAAAACTAAAATATAAGTATAGAGGGACTAGAAAGCAAGGCAAAGGAAAAACAAAATATCATATATGTATGTACTAGAAATATATCAATAATGCACACACACATATATATAGATATAAACACACAAATGACACACACAAAATATAATAGGAGTCTTTCACACTTGTATGGAAAAAATGTGTCATATGGAAACGAACGTGTTGGGGTGTGAACTAGTAACGATTAAATTTAGACCCAATCACTTAAAACATGTTCACGGAGTTCTCAATTGATTGCAAACTTCATCACAGGTGAATATAACCTCGTGTGACAATATAAATTGAACTCAATGAACAAACGTACACAATGCATACAAGCCTAGCATATTGATGATTCTACAAACCAATAGAGTCATGACATGAGATACGCAACTAGAATAAACGGACATTGTGCAAACCATTGATATACCATCCAATCTCCCTCAATAAGCATTTATGTTAATTTTGAATGAATATATCAATCAAACATAGGCCTTGGCAATTATTTTTCTTTTTAATGCTATATTTTCTATTTTTAGGCCTTTGGACTACGTATTTCTTTTAGGTCCATTCAAAAACGGTGGCTTACAATCGCAAAGGATCACTTAGTCCTTTCGGAGCCCTTCCCCGTGCACATTTATATTTATCATGTTTTCATTTTTCACACAAATCTCACGTGCAACGGATTTTGACATGCACTCGTCCTCCAAAGTCACAAATATGTAGATGACAAGATTGGAAGGGGAACACCTCACATAGCTCAAATATACATTTGAATTTAAAATTTCAAAAGAGCTCGTGCATGTGTGAATAGAGGCATATAAAAATAGAATCCATTTAACCAACACAAAATCCAACTACTCCATAAAAATATGGTAAAGAACATTTTAAGGATTGACAATCTAAACCAAAAATTCTAGCCACATGGGAGTATTAAAGGAGGGATTCAAACACAAG
The DNA here is from genome assembly GCA_949130495.1 of Sambucus nigra. Taxonomy (NCBI): domain Eukaryota; kingdom Viridiplantae; phylum Streptophyta; class Magnoliopsida; order Dipsacales; family Adoxaceae; genus Sambucus; species Sambucus nigra. The sequence continues at coordinate 312,329,996 of OX422215.1, read as the reverse complement.
TATATGCCACTTAAAGTGTGTCAAAATAAACTACACACAAAATAAAATCCTTTTGAATTTTTTTGAAATTTTTAACCAAAAAATAAAAATATATAAATACTCAAAAGACAAACAAAAATCATTTAATTTTTTATTAAGCTTAAATTATCAAGAGATAAAATCCAAATAATAAACAAAAATCTTTTTGTATTTTTCATTTAATGCAAAAAAAAATGAAGGAAATATAATACAAAAGATAAATAAAAATCATAATTCTAGCATGTGATAAGCATGGAGCATAGACTAGAAAATGATTAAACAAGCATACATTTAGCATGTGAATATAGCATGAAGTACAAAAGCTAAAGTATGCAAACAACTAACACATTTATCCTTTAAATTTAGCTGTGGTGACAATTATTTTGCAACACAAATAAATATCAAAGAGGCAATGACCAAGAGAAGATAAATAAAATGCAGATCACATAACAACAGGTGTACGTGGTTCAGTAAAGATGTACCTATGTCCACGATGGTGCAGTCAGTGTTATTTCTCTATATTATGAAGAATAAGTACAGAGAATACAGCTTTTTATTTTTCCCCGGACTTAGGGTTTAATTTATACATGTATATGTTGGAGTAGTGGGGGTGATGGGTTCCTCCTTATTAACCATCTCCCCTACATGGGATCGCGTTCCCCCACAACTTCTCTTCATGGGATCGTGGGGTGATCGGATGAATACAAAAGGTGATGAGCCTGGGCTTTAGGCCTCTAAGGAGAGGCTACTCGTCCAGGCCTATGATGCCAAATTTAGGGTACCCACAATTGCCCCTAAATTTGTTGGGCCATTTTTACAGGTCCAATGAATTTAAATAATCAGCTATTATGGTTGATTTCTTTGAAAACTGTGAAGTTGCTTTGGCGGCACCCGCTTCGCTATCCGTGCGCTATGATTAGACTTGAAGGATCGTTGGAATAAGACATATTTTCTCTTCGTCGCTTCAGCTTTTCCAGCAATCTTCTATATTCTGAGAACTCTTACGCTTTGTACCTTCTGTTTTCGATCTCTACTCTCGTTGCTTCTTCGCCATTTGACCTGATCTTCTGTCTTGTAAGTCTCTCGTGCCCTTTTCATTTTCTTTTGAGTTTATAGTTTTTCTTGTGTTTTTCTAATGGCGAAGATTGGGAATAGGTCAGTCATTGAGTTTAGAAAATTCTACAACGTTCCTGAGTGGGTAGAGATTGAGTGTTGCGCCTCGCCTCCTAGGAACGTTAAGGATATAGAGGATGCGCATTGAATTCACGTTTTGTTGCTCTCCCAGGGGGACTTAACTTTCCCCCTAACGATCTGTTTCTTCATTTTTTTAGCTATTTTAGTATTGTGCCTGCACAATGTTCGCCCAACGTATGGAAAATAGTGAACGACGTGCATAGGATAAATCAATTATACGGCACAAGGTTAGGGCTTGCCGAGGTCTGCTTTTGTTAATCCTTTTCTTGTACGAGTTCAGGTGTTTTGTACCTTAAGGCTAGGAGTCCGGATAGGGTATTGGTAGTAAATCAACCTGATTCCCATAAGGACTACTGTCAAGAAGGTTTTCTTGATAGGAATTGGCAATTCTCCCCCCATTCTGAAGGGTCGAGGTCTGAGAGGTTCACTGTTCCCTTTTATGGGGAAGAATATATAGGTAGATGTTATATTATTGCTTCAATCTTTGCTGAATTGTGATTTTTCTAACCTCTCTTTGCTTTTTCTTTCACAGCGAGGATAAAGAATTTGGAGCCTGCTCTCAGCGAGGTCCGTATCTCAGAGCTGGTGAAAGCTTGGAATATTAGGGAGCCTTTGGTTGACGGCGAGCATCCTAGGGCTGCTGCTTTTTTGCTTGAATATAAGAACACAAGCTCCAGCTTCATAGCTCGACCTGTGGATAGTGTTCCAGACTTTGATTCTTTCGTAGAGACTTCGGCTGAGACCATCCAGTTGGACGAAGAAGAGAGCAGCTCAGAGAGTGAACCTGCAGGCGTTGTGAGTAATTTGGGCGCAGGAAGTGCTGGAAGTAGCAGTTCTTCTGAAGGAGATTCTGAGGCTCAAGACTCGTCGAGCACTACTAGAAGTTCTTCTGAAGAGATGCCTCCTAGGAAGAATTTGATCAGAGATGACGATGATGATGATGTGCTCCTTACACAGAGGTCCAAGAAAATGAAGACTGCCTCTGGGGCCATAGCTACTGGTTCCCGGCCTTCTTCTCAGGAGCAAGAGAAGAAGAGGAGAGAGGAGGAGCAGGTGAGAGAGAGAGAGAGTAAAAAGAAAGAGGAGAGGAAGAAAGTGGAGGAGAAAAACAAAGTGGAGGAGAGAAAGAGAAGAAAGAGAGAAAAAGAGGAGGAGAGGAGGAAGGTGGAATCGAGGACCAAGACGGGTCAAGCCCTGGTCCCAGTGTCTGCTTTGCCCGAGGGGGCGTCGGTGGCCGCCTCTCCTCAGCTTGCCCCTGCGCTGCTCGAGAGAGCAGTTATTCCTGCAGATCGCGAGAGGGCGCTGGGGTCCGATCAGTTGGCTCTGCAGGCTAGCCAAAGGCTCGCATTGGTAAAGTTCTCTTCTAATTCTAAATTTCTTTTAACTAGTTTTGATGGTTTCTTCTTTCTGATCATTTCCTTATTTGTTGCAGTTTGTGACCGACTTCGCTGTGCTCTATCGCTCTCGCGACGAGCTGGTGAGAAGGAACGGTGAGATGAAGCAGCAGAAGTCTACTCTGGTAGCCAGGGGTTCTCAGCTGGAGGCCGATCTGAAGGATGCTGATGCAGCTCGAGCTTCATTTGCCTCGGCCCTTGCTAATTCTGCTCGCGAGAGAGATCACGCTGTTAGGGAGCTTAGCGAGTTGACGAAGGCGTACGACCTGGTGTGCTCGACCAAGATAGACCTTGCAGAGAAGAACAGGGTTCTGGCCGAGTAGCTGGAGGCGGAGAAAGCCCAGGTGGCCACTCTTAAGGAAGATTCGTATAACTCTGGCTGGGCTGCTGCGTATGAGGACGCTGAGGTTCAGATAGGCTATATCAGCCGTCTGAACTTCAAGAAAGGGTGGAATAAGGCTCTCGTGGCTGCTGGGGTGGACGTTGCATCCCTCCTCTTTGACGAGCATGACCCAAGGCCAAAGTCAGTCGTAGATGAGGACCCAGCCCCAACTGTTGAAGGCACCAACCCTGTCTCTCAGGTGGCCTCTACTGACGCTCTGTTGGTCGAGAGGACAGAGGATGTCCCTGCAGAGGGTAATGCCCCCGCTGATGCTGAAAAGGACAAGGGACCATCCGAGGTTGCTAATTGATAGGGCTTCTTTGTAATTTTTTTCTTTTTTGATCTGATGTAACCTCGCTCATTATCAATGAAAAGACTTCATTTTTGTTAATGTTGATCTCTTTCTTTTCTCTTTCTTTTACTTGTAGTTGGTTGGTGTTGATGACTATATTCCTGTTACCTCCCAACTAGGTAGGACTCTTGGTCCTAATGCAAGCCCTGCAGTTTGCCAGGCCTTCGCTAGGCTTTGCAGGTTTGCTAAGTCACGGAGCCAGAAATATAAGGATCAGTCCGAGCTAGTGGCCAAGTTGAAGGACAGGCTCCAGGAAATGGAAGAGATCGATGCTTCAGTGCAAGAAGAAGTTAGCGAGCTGAGAGCGAAGTTACTGGAGGCCACCGAGGTTAACCAAGTTGGGGAGTTTCTAGAGCGAGAGAATAAAGACCTGAGGTGGGAGGGCTCGAAGCTTAAGGATCATTTGTCGAGCACCGTTTCGGTAGTCCTACAAGGCTCTTCTTCATCGCGAGCTGCTCGGCCTCCCCTCCCCCGTGGTGGTAGGAGTGCCAAGGGTAGGAATAGGGAAGTCGAGGAACAGCGTGAGATGGAAATGGAGGAGCTGGCGTTGATGTTCTGCGAGCATACGTGACTGCTGCTGGGCTCCAGAGGGACGTCACCCGTCTCCGGCATTTATTCAAGAACGGTCCTCGACAAGTGTGGTCCGATGGCTATGATCAAGGCTGGCTGGATGCTCCGACGAGACTGTCAGAGTTTGAAGAGTTATCCTTCATCAGGGGGTGGTTGAGCGCCCTCAAAGAGCTGTAGGTCCTGAGGAACTCGACACTGTGGTATCGACACGAGATGTCCTCCTCTACTCTGATGCCCAATCCATTCCGGCGGGATGATTGATGGATACCCATTGATGCTATTCCCTGGCGATTATTGGAATTGGATGCAAATGAGGTAGTGGAGGAGCTCGCCCCTGCTCCTGATGATGGAAGGAGAGCTAAAGTTGCTGACTATCTTGCTCGGAGGCTTCCACCTTCTTGAGATTTTTTTTTAATTATTGTAAATGCTTTGGGCGAGCTTCGCCGACTAAACATGTACTGTTATTGTTTGTAAATGTAAAAGATTAATGAGAAGTTCGAGTTTTGGGCAATTTTGCCAACTAAACGTGTTCATCAATCCTTTTGTATTCTTGTATTGTAAATGCTTTGGGCGAGCTTTGCCGACTAAACATGTACTATTACTGTTTGTAAATATAAAAGATTAATGAGAAGTTCGAGTTTTGGGCAATTTTACCGACTAAACGTGTTCATCAATCCTTTTATATTCTTGTAGCTTTTATCATGTGAGTGTCCGCCCAGTCCAGTATAAGAATACCATTGTGCCCTCCCTTTACCTTTTAGGTCGTGTCGTCAGACTCCCTCAGGCCTAAGTAGGGCAATTGGCGAGGACACACCTGGTATTGGATGTCTTTATCCGATCAGGATTTTGTTTAACCAAAGTAGGTTTGTTGCCTAAGAATACTCTGTAGGGCTTCATATATTGCCATGGGCAATGCTAAGAGGTCTGTCGTGCTTCATGACGATGACCTGAGGAGGGGTACTCCCCTTCTATGTCAACCATTATGCCTGTGATTTGAAAAGGATGTGTGATAAGATAAAATTGTTACTTTTTAGAGAGTGATTAATTGAGAGATTTTCATTGGCGAATTGAGAAATGAACTTTCCTTTCACAAGATGAGTACAATAAAATGATCTAACAATATAACTCCTAAAAATAGAATTTCTTGAGATTAGCCGCGTTCCATGCTCGTGGTATCTCTCTGCCCTGCATTGTTTTCAAATGATAGGCATCTTGCAGGTCATCTCTAATTATCTCATAAGGTCCTTCCCATTTCGGGCCCAGTTTATCGTCTGATGGCTTCGCTGTGTTGCCCAGGACCTTTCTTAGGACGTAGTCCCCAACTTTGAACTTCCTCGGATTGACCCTTTTGCTGTAGTGCTTCGCGAGCTGTTGCTGATAGCTTGCTAGTTTCACTAAGGCAAGTTCCCTGCGCTCGTCGGCCAGGTGGAGCTCAGCGAGCAAGGCCTGATCGTTCTGGCCTTGCTCGACTAGGTCGGATCTCATTATAGGTAATCCTGCTTCGAGTGGGATGACCGCCTCCATTCCATATGCTAGTGAGAATGGCGTTTCTCCTGCGGCTTGCCTAGGAGTCGTTCTATATGCCTAGGAGTCGTTCTATATGCCCATACAATTATTTTGCGACACAAATAAATATCAAAGAGGTAATGACCAAGAGAAGATAAATAAAATGCAGATCACACAACAACAGGTGTACATGGTTTAGCAAAGATGTGCCTACGTCCACGATGGTGCAGTCAGTGTTATTTCTCTATATTATGAAGAATAAGTACAGAGAATACAACTTTTTGTTTTGCCCCGGACTTAGGGTTTAATTTATACATGTATATGTTGGAGTAGTGGGGGTGATGGGTTCCTCCTTATTAGCCATCTCCCCTACATGGGATCGCGTTCCCCCACAACTTCTCTTCATGGGATCGTGGGGTGATCGGATGAATACAAAAGGTGATGGGCCTGGGCTTTGGGCCGCTAAGGAGAGGCTACTCGTCCAGGCCTATGATGCCAAATTTAGGGTACCCACATTTAGCAAGGGAGGAAGCATGTGATAGTAAATGAGAATCAAAAACCCTATTTTGCAAGGAAACTAAGTCAGATTTCCTAACCCAAATTAATGAAGAGTGACTATCTTGGGGTGTAGGAATTTTAAATACATTGATTGCATTACGTTGGGATTTTCTAGGAATTCGTTTAAGATCAAAACAAAATTTCTTAAGATGACCTTTTCGACCACAATGTGTACAAGTAAAAACATGTTGAAAAGATTTACCTAAGGAGTGATCTCTAAATGCATTCCTAGTAGATTCTCCTAAAACGTTAGTCTTGGCTTTATGAGTAGATTCATTACAAGTATTGAAACCTAAACCACACATTTCATTTTTAATTTGGACCATTCCTAAGATTTTATCTAATTTTTTCGGACGACACTCCAAATAAAATTGGACATTACTAGAGTCTTTTAATTTATTTTGCAATTCTAAAATGTTTGACTCTAATAAAACATTTCGCTCTTCAAAAGAAAGAAACTCATTTTTCAAGGATTCCATTAAACCCCTAAGACTATCTCTCTCTCCTTCTATATATTCAAACTTCTCTAGAAGAGATTTCTCTCGTGTCCTAAGGTCTTCAACCAACATACTATTATCAACGACCTCGACACGTTCTTTCAAACTAGATTCTAACTTCAAATTATCTCTTTTCAATTTAATATATTCTTTATATAATTCTTGAAAAGCATTTTGAAGTTCACTCACATTAACCTCTTCTTCATTTTCACTCTCTCTTTATTCTCCACTCTCACTATCATCAAAAACAAGAGAATCATAACCTATAACCTTGGAAGTGTCATGTGTTAACGTTTCATCAATCGATGAGTTTTCACTATCACTCACATGACTAGCCATAAAAGCCACAAAATTTATCTTAGTGGGGGAATCGGGTCCCTCTTCCTTATCACTATCACTAAGGGTCGCATTATATGCAATGGGACGTTTACCCTCTTTCCTTAGTTTAGTGGGGCACTCAAAAGCCCTATGGTCATAACCCTCACAACCAAAACACCTATTAAACTCGTCCCTATTTAGTTGTTCATTAATAGGTTTAGGGATCTTCTCGGCTTTAGTTATCTTCTCAGATTTGTCATACTTAGGAGTTTCAAATTTCTTAAAATCATTTTTAAATTTATGTTATTTAAATTTAATAAATTTTCTAAATTTACGAGCAAACAAAGCCATATCTTCCGAGTCACTATCACTCTCTCTCTCTATTACTTGTTTGACCTCTTTTAGGGCTTTTAAAGAAACACACTTTTCAATTTTCTTTTCAGTTTTAGAGGGAAACATATCTAGTTCATATGTTTGTAAATCACCTACAAGCTCTTCTAATTTCGTAGAGGCTAAAGTTGGTAAAGAATTTAAAACGGTCCCTTTTGGAATAAATCTATTGGGTAGGGACCTTAAAATTTTCTTTACAACTCGGTTGTCAGGTATTTTCTCTCCCAAATTAAAAGATGAATTGACAATATCGGAAAGTCTAGCATAAAATTCATCAAAAGTTTCATTATCGTTCATTTTGATAGTTTCAAATTGAGTGGTGAGGTTTTGGAGTTTCGAAGCTTTAATGACACTAGTTCCTTCATGAGTTAGTTGTAAAATATCCCAAGCTTCTTTAGCGGTTTCACAGGTCATAATACGTCGGAATTCATCCGGTGTGACAACGCTAAACAAAGCATTCAAACCACGAGAATTAAAATTAGAATGTTTAAACTCATTCTCAGTCCATCTATCGGCTGGTTTGGGAACATGTTCATTTTCAACTAAATGAGTTGGTGGTGACCACCCGTTAACTACAGACATCCAAAACCTTTCATCGATAGATTTAAGTGCCGATTTCATTCGCGCTTTCCAATACGCGTAGTTAGAACCATCGAAAATAGGAAATTTTGAAAATGGGGAAAATTCCATTTTAGCCAAAAATTATTTAAAGGATCTTTAACGAAATAATTTATCTCTTTGGCTCTGATACCAATTTGAAGAAGGATACAATTAAAATATTATTTCCTTATATATATATATATATATATATATATATATATATATATATATATATATATATATATCAAGATGCGAAAGCGTAAAGAAGTGTGATGGTTCACAAACAAACGAATTATCAAATTTTAATTTAATTAAACAACTTAAAATTAAACCGAGTGAAATTAAATTAACACATTAAAATCATTTTCACTTAAACCAAGTTAACTACACAATACCCAAATTAAGCACATAGAGATTAAATTAAACCAATCGTTATCCTTTTACCTAAGCATGTGTTCTAGATGATTTTGCAAAAGATAAAATAAATAATTAATCCACTAAGCCGAGATGTACTAGGAAAAACCCACAACGGGAAACAACCTCGGACGGCCCTAGCCACAAATCCACTAAGTACGAAATTCATAGATACAAGACATAAAGGCTTACAACACACGACTCGATCCCTCTCAAGCCCCGACGCTTCTTCTTGTAGATACCTCTTCCTAGCGGATAACCTTGGAACTCCACCGCGGTCTCGGAATCCACCTATCGGACTTTATATGGTACCCGTCACCCGAGCAAGGAGCCTTTCTCCAAGTGGGTAATGCCATAAAAAACTCTTCTTCTTTCTTTATGGGATGTAGAAGAAAACCCAAAACTTCTCTTTAAACGGAAGAGATGAACGCGGTGCCAAACTCCAAGCAAGATATATGAATAACTCCAAGCAAGATATATGAATACGGAAGAGATGACTGCTTAAAACTGCCAAAAATTGTTCCCACCTGGTATCTCGTTCGAATGACATTTCGTTCGAACGACATTCTCGTTTGAACGAGTCTTCTAACGAAGTTCCAGTATGAACTCATTAGAAACTCATTGGAAATATCGTTAGAATGACAATCTCGTTCGAACGACATTTCGAAAAAAGTTCCAGTATGCCTTAATGGGAAGTCGTTGGGAATCTCGTTCAAACGACATCTGGTTCGAACGACAATCTCGTTCGAACGACAATCTCGTTCGAACGACATATCAAACGAACTTCCAGAAAGTTTGGAAAATTCAATTTTTGCCCAAAAACTTTATAAACTTATTTTAAAGTTTTAATTAATTCTTTCTGAAAATAAAACACAGTTTTAATTAAACCTAACACCCAATAAACTTGTTCCAAGCTCCTATATATATAATATTGCATTCTTACCTTGGGAGCATGGAACCATAGTTGATGACGTAGAAACGAGGCACGCAAACCGGCATGATGATGAAGCTTTATACTCTTTGCCGCTATGTCTTCAAACAAACTTTTCATAGGCTTGAGAATATTATAATTAAATACAATACTATGTATAAATATTTTTGTCCGGTATTGAGCCAAAACTATATATGGACTCAATTAGAAATTTGTGTCCTTACTCAGTTTATTTCATTTCGTAGACTTATTCATATGAGATTGTTTATGCAATTGTTGAGTAATGATTTAATTCTTGGTTGTATGTTAACTTAATTAATAAAATTTGGCATCTCTCTTTTTAAATATTAGGTGGCTAGTAATAAATTAAATGTTTTCGACAGTGATGCTGAGACTGAACCAACTTAATATTCTATATAAATTCAATAAAGGAGTAGCTACCTGGTATTTAATTTGACCGGGTGTTACAGGTGGTATTAGAGCATCAGGTTCTAGTGTCCTTTAGGATCTGTGCGACTTATTATGCTTCCAGCGTAGCTTTCTTTGATTTAGAGCCCTTCTTTTAGGATTTTTGATTTCTTTGGTGAGGTTTCGGCCTCCTGCTATAATGTAAATGATAGTGAATCTTATTTACATTCGGGTGTGTTTGTGTGCCAAACAATGCAATATGTCGTGCGAGTTGGGTGGACAGCAGGAGGCAAAGCTCAGTTGAGGTTATAAGGTATATTCAAGAAAGATGACCGTAGTTGAGGTCAACCCTATTATGGCACGGAAGGCCAGGATGGTAAATATGGCTAAGGCGCGACTTATGACTTCTAAGAACCACTATAGTGAAAAGTGGGGTCAAACTCGACTCACCCAGCAAGGTTGGAATGGGAGAGGGTCAGACGAAATATTGAAGAGAACCAGCTGTTGATTTACTAGAAATGAGGAATGGCGTGTGTTATCCAACGAAGGTAAAAATATCCAAAGGCTTGGGCATATGTCAGTATATTGTTAATCGAGAATAAAAAAAATTAGGGTAAAAAGTTTTCTTGGCTCTAAAGAGCATAGTTACAATGGTGAGGAGCAACCACCACACTTAGAAGTGGAATGTTTTATCAAGTGAATGCGCATACGTATAGTTCGACCATAAGTTTCCTTCATCAGATGTTCAGGGTGAGATGCGAACATTGTTCTGAACTCACACGAGAGGGACGGACAGAGGCCACGTTGTGAAAAGAAATTAAATGAATTAGCGAACCTTACACCGGATGGAGTAGGTGCAATGAAGAAGATGACATTAAAGGAGAAAAAGTAACTTATAATAAGAATTGTTTGCACTTCTGGGGAATTCTGCTTGGACGGTTAATGCAAATGGTAACAATGTCGCATTGTGTTAATATGGAAGTAAACGCTTTCTTATGTGGGGAGCTATAAGAACCGAAGAATTTAGATAGAGAAATACTAAGGTAAACGGTGTTAGAGAAGCATCACAAGGGGGAGACCCATCAGGGGACCCATTAAAATGATTTTGATAACTAAATTATTTATCGAGCGATGGTGAATTCAGTAAGAGTTGTTGAAGCCAGTAGCGTGTTCCTTAGGGCCATCAAAGCTAAGGGAACAACAGAGGTAGCCATTAAAGTTGAGACTACCAACGTCCGAGAGAAGGAAAACCATAACATGGTCAGTGTGACCAGAGATAAGGAAGTTTGTGTAGAGGTATTTATGGGGAGTGAAACCCGTGCGTTAAAAATTTTCCCGAAGCAAGTATAAGGATAAGGGTATAGTGCCTATCAAGGGAAATAGTTATTAAAATTTTTGGTTTAGTACGTACATGTGTTCTAAGTCCAAGAACCATAAGAGAAGCCATGGCGATTGGCAAGATAGAAGTATGAGTTATATCCTTAGATGATGTAGGTGCTGTATGTGCTAGAAACGAGTTACTACTTTTTATTTTTGCTATATTTGCATGAGAGACAAGTTTAGCGAATATCTCGATAATGTTATTATTTATGTGAGTATTTTTCCCTAGTATAGAGGGGTTACCTTTAGTGTTATCCGTAGAGGATTAATGGGTGTAACAATAGTAGTATATACCTTATTGAAATTTCTCGTTTTAGTGTTGTGTTATACGAGTATGATATTATCTTAATTATGGTTTTATGTTATTGATTAAACCAATAGTGTGAGGGTATTACAAGTCTAACAAGGTGTGACAACCCTTCTTTTTAAATCTAATTCGGTTAGCTACGCCCAATTAAATTAAAGCGAAGCGTCAATATGTTGGCATTAGAAAAAAAATTTAAATAAATGCAGTTAAGTAAACATGTACACTCTCACACGTGTAACCATATCACATCATAACAACTATAACAAGTGAAACCAACTCACGCCTATTAACTATAATAATCCATCAGTAATCTCAAGCTGAAAATATAAAATGCCAATACATGCGGCCCAACACAAAATAGGAAAGAGTAATACAACAATTCTCTCAAATACCAAGTAAAAACAACGTGATATTAATCTCTGATACCACCCTCAAGAAAAGGGAAACAAGCGATATAAATTAAAATAGAATAACTCCACAGCTACAGGAATCCTAAGATTGATATGATCTCATCAAGATCCATAGTCAATTGTCCATCGGGACGAGGACCTGTCATATATTATATATATATATATAGGAGAGGAGCAAGAAGCAAGAAGCAAGATAGACGAATGTCAAAGCAAAAAAACAAGCTATAAGATGTACTTATAATGAAAGCACACTAGTCATTACTCGTCTCCAGTAATTAAGTTGTTCAATTACCCAACCAATGCTCCTATGTCGTGACTAACTCGAGTAATTTGTAGTCTCATATTGTATCATGATTAATCATTATTAATCTCATTTCAGTATTTAATGTATCAAAATATTTCCTTCAAGTATAATATCATATACATCGATTCAGGATATTACTTTAAGACACAAGCATAATATCTCACACAACAAGTCATATCGGGTCACTATCGTTACCCGGGGGAACAAGTCGTAACACTAGGCCTACACACGAATACCCCCCAATATTACGTGGCAAGGGCAATCGTACTAAGTCCTAAATCACATGGCGTTTCAAGGTCTTTCTATCCGACCCGCATTACAACCATGTGTCCGGTTCCAGTGGTTTATCTCCGACACGGCACTCGAGCAGAACCTAACCGGATTGATCACAAAAAATCGCATTCAACATGTGCCTACGTCGACCGGAGGACTAGTCTAGTGTATACTCGACAATATACATGTAAAATAATTTCACGCTTATGTATATATACAATCATGTCAAGTCTCTTACTCGAGTTATACAATAGTCATTATTTATAATATAACATAATTTACATCATTAATTTACTAATTCAACATCAAATCATTTCATGGTTATATATCCCTAATAACCATAAGTATGTGATCAAGTTAGGATATTAGGCACAACACCACAATTATCTTACTAACAACATGAAAAATATTATCATTCTTATTTCAACAACATGCTGCCCAGAATTTAAAATGCAGATTCGAGGATCTTTCGATCCGTTTTTGGAAAAACTTAAAACTACAAAGTTGTTCGAAACGTGATTTTATATAAGGACACGCGGTCACATTTCCATAGCCTGGATAAAACATACCCGAAACTAATATATAATATTCACCCTTGTTTTCGACAACTTTCTGCCCAGAATTTTAAAATGCCGATTTGAGGCTTTTCCGATCCGTTTTGGGAAAAACTTAAAACTACAAAGTTGTTCGGAACGTGATTTTCTATAAGGAACACGTGAGAATGCTACCGTAGCCTGCTTAAAACTGACCTCAAACTAACATATACAGTTCAGACCTATTCACGACAACTTTCTGCGCAGAATTTTAAAACGTCGATTTGAGAATTTTCGGAAAAACTTTAAACTAAAAAGTTGTTCAGAATATAATTTTCTGTCGGGTAATGCGAACGAAACATCCATTTTTTGAACCAAAACAGCTAAAAACAGTTTTTAATATGACGATTTACAAGTTCATAGATTTCTCAAATTCAAGAGGTTGTTCAACAATTCAATCCCTATAATGATGTTTTTGCATTTGAATCTACATGGAGGGTGATCCTAATACATTATAGATACATATCATTTTTAACATCAATATCATATTAATTTAGGGATTCAAATACATGTTCATGTGAAATTTCATTATAGATACATAATATACACATATAGGTTATTAACTTGCCTTAGATTTTATGGAGATGTTGATGAAGAAGATGGAAACCTTCTTCTTCTTCTCATTCTTGTTCTTCTTCTTCTTCTTCTTCTTCTTCTTCTTCTTCTTCTTCTTCTTCTTCTCTCTCTCTCTCTACCAAACCCTAGCCCCATTTTGTGAAATGAAATAATGAAGACATCTTGTCTTCTTTTCTATATAAACCTAGGGTTAGTTTATTTACAAAAATGCCATTGAGCTAAATTTAACCCTCTCGATCCTTTTACGCATTAATTCGCTTCTAATATTTAAGTCGCACCTTCGTATCTCAATGAATTCATTTTACTTTTCATTTCCAAACATTTCGAATATATATACTGACATAGTTTTTTTTTTCAATTCAATCAAAAATGAGGGTATTACACAAGGTTACTACCTTGATGTAGAATGTTTTGTTCCGACGAGGCCCAATCTGCGAGAAGGTCGGGCTCAAGTTTATATATATATATATATATATATATATATATATATATATATATATATATATATATATATATATATATATATATATATATATTGTTGAGGCATCGAAAGTATAATGGTCTTGGTTACTCATTCCCTGTATGGGTAGGGACTCTATTGGTATGATTCAAAGTGTATTTGGTTTACTGTTCATTGGAAAGATTTAGCTGGTTATTATAATTAATGCTCAGGATGTGGTAATAATAAGAGTTCATTGTTATATCACCCTTTGGAGACGTGGGAGTTCATAGTCATAGTTGTATGTCTGGGGACGGGATTTTGAGAGCCCCAATTATATTTGCATGATGTATATGGAATGTGATTACCATCAATGTTAAGAGATAGTGTCTTTTAGAAGGAGTTCCATCTTTAAGTGTAATTGCAGAAGGAGAGGTAACTTTGTTGTGAAGAGACAGGAATATAGGAGTACATGTTATGGACAAAAAACCTAACGAATTCCGATGACTGACAATGCTAGGTAGTAGTGTATCGGGGGGGGGGGGTGGGAGTTCCTTGTTTGGATTTCACTTTGCGAGACATCCCACGCATCAAACTTAGCATAATATTGGTAGTAAGGAGACGGTTGGCCATTCGTCCATGATTTGAGTACCTCGATGGTTATGGAAGTATGTAGTTATAATCAGAAGTTATAGGGGTAAATTACAATAGAAGGCTAGTAGAGCCAGTTGGGTGGAAAGGAGGTCCTGATAATTTTGTTTTATCTTAGCGGGTTGAAGGATGAAAGGATGTTTAGGAGGGCTTAGAATTTCAAATTCGGGGGAGGGGGGAGGGGGGTTATTGAGAACTCCCAAGTGGTATAGACACGTTGCAAATGCAGGGACAATAAAGAGTTTGGAGTACTCATAAAGCGTATGTGATGTTTAAATCCGTTTGCACGATGTATAGGGTGTATGGGCATCTTGATTTGCTGATTTCAGATTAGCCGAAAGAAGAGACATAGAAGAGTGGAATTTTTACTTGTGGGGATAACATGATGAAATGGAAGTAGGAGAGTGGATCAAGTGTCATGTGAAGAACGACAATCTATAGATTCATGTGCAAACATAGTAGCACGTCCAAAATTGGTTGAAAGGCAATGGGAAGCCATTTAAAAAGGGGGTATCCCTCGAAAAGACAAAGATTTAACTATTATGGACAATTTGGAGCGGAGTTCCACCCAATCGAATGTTGAGGATGGATTAGGCGTATATAGAGTGAGGGTGTTAATAAGGTATAAAGAGTCCAGATGTGTACAATGTGGCGAAAAGTGCACAGGTCGAAACTTTTGATATATGTCGAGGGAAGAAGAGAGTTATTAAGTAGAACTTAATGGGAGGAGTTATAAGTGGAAATGGTGTTGAGAGGGACATAATTAGTAGCCCCCACGTGCACCACCTATCGATAGAAATTGGTTACAGTAAGGGTAACAACCAAAAACTTGGTGTCGAGCCGACAATTCCAATAGCGTAAGAGTCAAGATGGTAAATTTCTTTGATGGGTTGCAATCATAAAGTTAAGTATCGAGTTCCTTTAAGCGTATGGAACGGGTTGACAAGAAGGGAAGAAATTGTTATATTCTTGGGTGATTTACACTTGATATAGTGATCGGGCAAGGTTGTAGTCCTACCCAGTATTATTCTGAACTAGGATAAAATCCTCGAAACCTACCTTCATTATGGGGTATAAAGAAGTAGTGGGAAAAGTTTCCTTTAAGAAAGTTGTACCACCGATAGCCGGAGGAATGGGCGCAAGGTGATTCACGACTCGTGGAACCGTGTGCTTAGAGGTGAGCGGATTATCAGAGTTTTGGATCAGTCAGAAGTTAGAGTCCGATGACTACATTAGGATAATCACAACCCGTCTTAAGTGGTTTGTCCCTTGTATAAAACTCACAACACCGGGAAGGGAGATTAAAAGAACGGACAAGACTAGTCAGATCTTTTAAGGTTTCTCCCATAATGGGAATTTTGTGTTTAGATAAACACGGGAGTTAATACGAAGTGAGGTGCGAACACACAATAATATTGAGATAATCGGCCGATGATGTATAGGCTATTCTTATTCGAATTTGTTTAGTAAGAGAACAACGTGAAGTGAAATTATTGAGATGAAATTCTATAACTAATAAAGTGTCGAGAGTGTTCAACAAACTTGTTATGAAGCGGGGGCTGTAGTGATTGAGCCTTACTTTGAATTTTATTTTGAGTACTGGAGGATACCTAACTTTTTCCAGGTATGCCTTACTTTTCCGAATTTCGGGACAAAATTCCGTTATTAGGGGGAAGTATGTAATACCCTGTATTTTTATGGATTTTAATTATGAGATTAATTATAAGTAAGTTCTTTTAATTGTGAATTAATAAAATTAATTGTGGATTAATTAAATTAATTTGGGATAATTAATTGGAAATTAATTTGAATTTAAATAAATAGCGACACGAGAGTTAGTATTTATATATGATGAAAATTTTGAATATTACTGAGTGATTATAGTAATATGTGATTATTGAATTTATTAAAATTATCGTGAGTTGAAAATACGACAATTTCTGTAATTAAGTTGGGACGCGCGTGTTAGTCATGTCAGGACCCAATTTAATGCATTTAAAAGTATTTTATTTTTATGTAATATGTATGAGAATTTTGAGTGTGCCAACGTGTTCGAAAGGGTTGAGATAGTCAGAAAACACTAGCCGGGGGTTTAGTTTGTGTCTCGGGGCATTTTAGGCCTAACTGGCAACCCGAGAGTGCATTTTAGTCATTGCTATTTTTGGTGAATATTGACCCACGAAAATTAGGAAATATTTATCAGCCAACACTTGAGTCCCTTAGGGTTTTCACAACCAAAAAGCATCATGGTAGTTAGAGAGCAAGAGAGGAGAAGTTCCAAGGTTTTCATGGCCATAACCACCACACACCACCACCATCGCCGGATTTGTGACCGGAAAGAGAGGGGGGAACGAACCCTAGCATCATCAATGGATTAGAATCTATAATTTTTAGGCAAGTGATTTATCTTGCAAAGATTCAAAGCATATATTTTACATGATACTTTAGATTTGATGATTTATCGTAAATAAGTGAATTAATTGTGAAATTGGAGAATTTAAATATTGAATATGGGTAGGATTCATGTAGATGGAACTTCTGGTCATAAAGTAGTTATGAAACCATGATTCATGCGTAGAAAATTGGGAATTTATGTTGAGTTATGAAGATCTTGAAAGAAATACGAGAAATAGGGTTTTTATGGGAAAATGGGTGTTTTGATTTAAGAAACTGATGATTCATGATGATTTAATGATTCTAGTACGTTAAAGATGATGTTAATAAGATGTTTAGTAAACTTTATTGGGAGTTTGGGACGTTGTAATGAACATTTAGAGGTATAAAAAGGAAGAAACCCGTAACTGTTTAAGAGAATCTGGGCAAGTACCTGCTTGATCGGTCGATTGATCCAAGAATGTCGACCGATCGATCCCTTTTTGTCGATCGATCGCCCTCTCCTGATTTTTCGCAATTATTTTCCTTTTAGGTTTAATGAATATTCTAAAGCCGGTATTGATTCTTAGGGTGATTAATATAATAGTTTGGGACTTAGTTAAGGTTACTAGGGTCTTAGTTATTGCCCGAAGAATATTATAACTTTTGGGATTGAACGTTATAAGTACGAGCGGTTATCGAGTGAGGACAGTTTAAAACCTTTGGATTTGGGACTGAAAGTGGAGTGAAAGATAATATAAGGGTATGAACAGTAGCAAAGGGATTTTATATTTGCTGAGATAACATTAGGAACAAATAGGGAACCTAGTATTCACTTGGGATAGGTATAAGTACCCGAATCCGTATGACGAGATGAGTCGCGTTAAATAAACGTTACGTAGAATATCCAAAACGTAAATATTGCGGGTGAGACTTAATATATTGAGGAGGTGTATACCTATATTGAAATTGTATATATACTGGTTGTGTGACTTTCTAGTATATGGATTATTGTGTGTATAACATACCTGCCATACTTGCTATCACGGGAGGTCGTTCGTAAGAGGATAGTCTGGTCTCGATGTGACCTTTGGGGGGACTTTAGATTGATAGCTTAGAACATAGGACTTGGAAGCGTTTATCGCTGAATGGATAAGTCTGCTGACCTTGGGAGCGTAGGTATGTGCATGACCCATGGGTATATGAACTATGTTCGCCTCGATTATGTGTGATTTTTATTAAAACGGTTCCTGAGTGATTCAAAACATGTGATCCTCACGTACGTGATGTACCGAGATTCGATAGCAGAGTATTAGGGCATCGTAGGTTCTATCCTTGTGGGGTGCTTGATTTGTATACGAGATATTATACTAGTTTATATGCATATACTTGTGATAGTTCTCTTGTGTTGTTTAATAGATAATAATAACTAAGTTATTTGAATGGGCTAAGAATGGGATAATTTAATTAACACTTGAGATAAGTAAATTAATGAATATGAATATGGGTTATGAATACAACTTGTTTGGCTATTAAGGTGACAGACTCTATGTTAGAGTGCGAAAGCAGGAACAGTACATACTAGTTAGTTACCGGCATAACTAGGATGGGTTAAGGGTATACGGTAGGCGTGCACATTTAGTTGAGAGGAGAAAAACTCATGTGAGAGTACGCAATTAACATGTTTATAATATGTGTTATTTAATTGTAATTTAAACACTTGTTATATTTTTAAACTGTTTTCACCTCGGGCTCTTACCCGTTTGCTTCCACATATATCTTTTTGTAAAAACCTTTTAGGTGCCCAGCCACAGGGACGTCAAGCATAGGAGTTCCATTACATTGACGTGTTGTAGCCGCTGTGAAAGTTACACGATCTCGGTATTAGAGGCCTTCACATCCTATACTTGATTCTACTCAGGGTGACTCATCTGTTAGGGCATGTCGCCCATTTCCATTTAGAGATAGCATTCTCAGATTTGTAGTTTTATTTCAGATGTTGGTTCATTTGTTCAGACTCTTGTATCAGGAATTTATTTTACTCTCGCATCATTATTGGAGTGTTTACTCTAGACTCAGTTTATTTCATTTCGTAGATTTATTCATATGAGATCGTTTATGCGATTATTGAGTAATGATTTAATTCTTGGTTGTATGTTAACTTAATTAATAAAATTTGGCATCTTTCTTTTTAAATATTAGATGGCTAGTAATAAATTAAAAGTTTTCGACAGTGCTGTTAAGACTGAACCAACTTAATATTATGTATAAATTCAATAAAGGAGTAGCTACCATGTATTTAATATGACGGGGTGTTATAGGCGGGTTGTGAGAATCTGGTATGGGGAATTCATAAAGTTTAAGGGGGAAATAAAAAATTGAATTTAAATTCAAAATTTGAATGAAAGTTGGAAGAATTCATCTCAACCCTTAATTTTGAAAAAATGTCTTTTGATGTGGCACTCATCCTCACCCTTAAAAATGTACACATTTTCAAAAACCAACCTATCTTATTATATATTTATACTAGTAGATACTCGTGCCTGAAAGCACGACGAAAAATTTCAAAGTTCGTAATCGCAAGACGGGAATTTTTTTTCAAATTTTCACTATTAATTACCATGTTATATATAGTACCTTCCCCTCGAACTATGAATTAATATCACGTTGGGTTATTTTTATCTTGATCTCGTCCATTTTTTATTTAAAAAAATTATTTTGATATTTTTCTTGATTGATGAAAAAATAATGTCGAGGTTGTTACATTTATGTTGGTTAGATTCTTTTTGAATTAAAAAAAATAAATTTTATGAAGCTAGTTAGATTGCTTTCAAAATTCGTAAAAAAAAATTATTTCATGTTTAATTATGTCCAATTTATTTTTTATTAATGTTTTTTGTTCACGTTTTATTTTAATCGGGAAATTTATTAAAGGAAACTATTTTAAAAACGTGTGAATTTTTGTGAAATAATAGAAATAAATATATATTTATTAAAATAAATTATCATCTCAATTTATATAAATGTGTCAAAATTTTACATCGAGCCTTGCACCAAATTTATCCGATAATTTTACATTGAGCCCTGCTCCAAGTTACCTAAAAGAGCGTATCGGCTTGCTACTTTTCTTTTACATACATAGGTAACAGGTTGCCAACATGTCCACACACACTTGCTTGTTGTCTCTGAGTGAATTGAATGCTTAGATGTATAGACGGTAATAAGTAGATTTTAAAAGATCCACTCCTTTTTCAAATGCAACTTGATTTTTCACTACATACATAGGTAACAGGTTGATGGCTCATATTTCTCTTGCTTCCAAAATGCAACTTTGATATGTAGATAGATATGATGTTTACGAAAGTGAGACATGATGGTCCTATAATGAAGAAAGTTTATTTTATTTCTTTTAAGAATTTTCTTTTCAAAACCATGGTTATAAACAAAATATTGTTAATTAAAGAAACAAAAAAAAACATTTAATAGAACATATTAATACATTTCCATCCACCCTCCTTTTTTTCTTCCACTCGTATAAACATGTTGCATGAGCTAGAGATAGGGTAGACTACAAAAAAAATAAACACGACTATTATCAGAATAAACGAACAAAAAAATTAAAAATAAAACATTGAGTTAAAGAAACAATAAAAAATATTAATTCATTTCCCTGTAAAGTATAAACGTGTTGCATGATGTAGTCGGTGGCCTCATGATCAGATTAATATACACATTAACATTCATTTTTATTGATGTCTTTAAACTGAAATTGCAATTGAAGAAACATTAATTATTATCATATTAATAGTATCCTAAAAAAATATGCATGACTGGATTTCAAATTTCAAAAACTAATTAAAATTTTCCTTATTTCTTGACAAGAAATAACAAAAAAAAAAAAGCGTACAGTTGATATTTGGCTAAAACCATACAATTAACATAGTAATACATTTCTCTCCACCCTTCTTTTTTCTTCCTCTCGTATAAACCTGTTGCATGAGGTATAGCAGATCAAGTAGACTGCAGTAGAATAACACAACCATTATTAGAATAAATGAACAAAAAAATAAAATTAAACATATTAATCTATTTCCCTATAAAGTGTAAACATGTTGCATGAGGTAGCAGGTGGTCACGCCATATTTCCTCTTTCTCTCCAATTATTCACCCTCCCACCAAACCAAATCGTACACAGAGCATTGCCTGTAACCAAAAGTGAGTATTAGCTTGCTTTAAAAAAAAAGGAATTTTGGGGAAAGGTCCTCCTAATGATCAAAATGTATAAAAATAATTTTATAAATTTATTCCCCGTACTAAATATACCATGAAAAATAGTTAAAAATAGTGCCGCTGGCGCGGACCAAAAAAATAAAAGTTATTATACCACACGAACTAAATTTATAAATGCTATTATACCACAAGGACTAGATTTATAAACCTGAAAAGCATTGTCTTAAAAATTCAAATATATAAAAGAACATGACCTTTATCTTAATTCTGTATTAAAAAAAACAACAAACCAAAAATGAAATCATAAAAATGGACCGTTTGTTTCAAAAATCAAACGAAAAAAATGAAATGAAGCAAATAAATAAATAAAATAAAAAAAACATGATCCCAACCCCAGACAGAGCCTAACCCCATGGAAAAAACATGTTCTTAGGGAAATGAACTTGGATGGATGCACTCCAGCACTCAGTTAACTATGTGTGCCCAGGATCAAGTCTTCCATAGTACGAGCTGTTTCTTCAGCAAACATGCCCATGGCTTGAATCTCTGAGGAGAAGGAAATTTTATTTCCAATGTTGTTTATCTATCGTATATGCGTACATATATACATGTTTCATGTTTCGTAGATACATAGTTCTTTGGTTGCATATATAATCAAGTTAAATAAACAAAAGGAAACAAAAAAATGAACCAAAGTTTCTCCTTTGTGAACACCAAGTCAGAGATCTAAACGGCCGGCTCGTTCCCCGTACCAACCATTACCAAGATGAGATGCGGAGTTATTGGGGTTTTGAAGAGAGGTACTGAGTTATTCAGCCATCACCAAGATCAGATACAAGATCAGATCGAAGATCAGATCTGTAACACGAAATCAAAATCAAACTTTCTCAAACCTCAGGCATTGAAAAGCTAAAAAGGAACAACCGAGATCTTTAACTAAAAAGGAACAAAAAAGAAGACGATCAGATAAAGAGATATCAACCATTCTAAACTAAAAAAGAAGATGATCAAATAAAGAGAAAACAATACCCGGTGTTGTAGTAGACGATCAGAGAGAGAGCGTACAACCAATGCTCTTTAAGTAGAGAGAGGGCGGTGGAAGTGTGGAAGCGTGGAGTGGGTGTATTCGTGGGAGGGGGGTAGGTGGAAGTGTGGAAGTGTGGAGTGGGTGTCTTCGTGGGAGGGGGAGGGGGCGGTGGAAGTGGAGGGGGCGGTGGTCGAGTGAGTTTGCTCGTGAGAAATAAGAGAGAGAGAGAAAGAGGGATGGGGTTTGTGTGAAAGAGTCTACGAAATGATTAAAGGGATTGGTTTTGTGTTTAAGAGTGTGTACGAAATAATTGTAAAGGGGGTTAATCGTGGAGTTACAAAAATACCCAAAATTTTGAATTAAAGGGTATGTTTCATGAAAAGAAAAAAGCGACAAATCAAATAATAAAGGGTAAATTTGTAAAGAAAGAAAATAAGCACTTTAGAAGTTGTGAGGTCACAATTCTCAAATTGTGACGTGGAACAATGTAAGACCCTTAGATCGCTCCCAAAAATTGATCCCAACCGTTAATGTGTTGGCACTATTCAAAAACCCCTCTCTCTTATTATGTATATATATATACACATATACACACACAAATGTATAGGTGAATCATAGCAAGAGAGAAATGAGAGGAACACACTTATCCGATGAATAGCCCGTAAGCAATCAGAGAAAAGCACCTATATGAACGCATACAAAGACATCAAAGGATGAATGCATACAAAGAAATCCGAGGAACACACTATGTATACAAATATAGATATAAAAGAAGCACCACATTCATATACAAATCAGAGGAACACAACTAAATATAAACTCACCTGTATATGTCAAATCAGAGGAGCGCAAATTGCAAATGTGACGTATACTTGTATATGAACGCGAATTTATGATATTTATTTAGTAATGACAACGCACCTGTATGAAAACGCAAAATGCAAATCAGATGTATATTTAGACATAAACGCTAATTTGTGGTATTTAGTGTTGATAATGCACATGTATATAAATGCAAACACACTTGATAATGAAAATTTCAAACACACCTGATATAACGCACCTGATAATTGCAAATCAAATGCACATCAAATCAGCGGAACACAAATTGCAAATCGGATGTATATTTTTATATAAATGCAAATTTATGGTATTTAGTGTTGGTAATGCACCTGTATATGAATGCAAACTCACTTGATAGCGAAGATTGCAAACGCACTTGATAACGAAGAATGCAAATGCAGTTACTCACAAGAGAACCATTCGAGAGACTTTGCCGCATAAGAAGATCGGATTCAGCCTTCACTGGACCTCCTTTTATTCCAATTACATTTCTCAGCTTGTTTAACCACTCAACCTTATCTGTCATACTCTTATCCTTCAACACAACAACACTATGAGTTGCAAAATGAATTCAAATCTAAATTGCATTGACATGTAACCCTTTGGGTGACTGCTAAGGGCACACCACTGATCTAGCAGGTGCTGGGATTACAAGTCCAGTGCAGATGAAAGGTTTGAAAAATGGAGCATTCTTTGATCTAGCGTATGATAAGTGTGTGTAGATCTTCAAGAATGTAACTGAATAAATTAAGAATTCATCTTTTCTTGAGCATAGTCTAAAAATGCCTGCACAAATAAGAGCACCTGTTTGCTCTTGTTTACAGTTCTTAATTTCAAATACAAATATACAATTTAAACTGTGTTCAATCATCCACTTAATATAAATATGAATGTAGAGCCTACTTGTGAAGTTACAATGAGGTGTATTTCATATTAAACATTCAACACATATATAGTCAACATCACATAACCCCACGTGAACAAATACTACACAACCAAAGGATTGAAGTAACAATGCAATAAAAACGGGACTCATTTGAACACATATCATGATGAATAGGACAATATCTTGCAACTATCCGCTGGGTAAAAGAATATACCATAAAGTGATAGATTTATATACATTTTATAATTTTGCATAAAAAATATCAGCAATCCAATTAAAGCAGACCAATTTCAATCATCACTTCTTTGTCACCATTTTCTTCTTTTGATCTTTTAAGTGCCCACAAAATACAATTTGGAAATAAATATGAGGTATTCTAGAAACTCTTGAATGTGATTCTCAACACGAATATCCTAGACCTGGCATCACCACATTGATCCATGTTATAAATTACAAGGACACACGACATGGCATAAACAATTCAATACAGGTATTCCACAGAAAGGAGTCCCATTGAAAAAACACTGTACAATTACTCTGAAATATATAGAAAGAAAAGTTATTACAAGAAACACCTTTCACCTGCTTCATAAGAAAAGTGAATGAATCTTTTGTCAGTCCAAACCTAATTGCTTCCATTTCAGCAATAGTCTCTACTACAGATATCATTTTGAATCCCCATGAGTCCATGTTTTCTTTCCATTCAGGAAATCCTTGAGGTATGAGTGTATCCAAATTCAATTCCTACACATTGATGATGATCATTAATAATAGTCATAAAACCATGGTGATGTTAGAAAAAGAAGAGAAATATGTAAACACGAAAGCAGGTGTTTGATGGGCGAGGACCAACTCTCCACATGTATCGCCACTTATGATTTGGCATATATGAGTGGAAGGTAGATGCTCTTTTGGCATTGCTCTCAGCTCCTCTTGCATTTCTGCATCAACCAGAATGCGGTGAGCTTCAAATCCTTCAGGCATCACTCCAACATGTGTTGTGACACCAGAAAATTATTCAATAATGGCGACCCCTTCCTTCTCCATTCATCAAGAAAGTTGGAGAATGTTAGAAAACTGAAAGAATTGATAGGGAAGGACGCATGAGTTCCTGTGTGTATGCTTGATGCACGAAAGATCTCAGGGCTGCACGATCAGATCAAACATAACTATTTTGAGTAAACAAGTTTTTAAGTAATAAAGTTACAAAATAATGGTTTCATGCCTTCGCCAATGTTAACACCCGATGCACTGGTGTCGAGAGAGTTGCCTACCAATGGATGATTAGATTGAAAAGGAGCTACATTATCCTCTGTCGTAGATTGTGGCATGTGTTTTCCTCTATAAGCTATAACAAGCAAGGGATGGATTAACATAATAACAACAATAATTGTAGGCGGCGAAAGAAACTGAGAAATGGTAATCAGTTATATATGAACAAAATTCATTTTCCCAAATTAGCGGTCTACCTGAGATATCTCTACACCAATAATCCAAACCTATAACAATTCATACATCGATAAAGCCAAGAAAGATTTTAAACTCCATACTCGATCTAGTAAACTCAAAATATACGTTTATGTGGAAATAAATGATTAGCCACTAATAAAATTGCAACGAATTGATATTCTTCTTGTAGTGTTACTTGTCATCCAAATACTCAAAATAACTCGTATACAAAATTCTAATAAAGTCATTGACATTTATATAGCTCATAAAGATAGCAATCTTTGGAAAATAAATTTTTGTCTCAAAAGTTCCTACGCTAAACACTATTTCAAACAAATTATTTACAAGAAATGTGCTACGATTGAAAAAAATAAATAAAACAAGTCTAATCCATCATTATTCTTTTTTGTTACTCTCCTATACAAAATCTTTCACCGAATCTACCAAAAAAAACACAAAGAATTTTTTTAGAGTTATCACTTTGAAAAATAACGACAACAGATTTTGGAAGATTAATCAAAGTACATTTATAAATTTCACTTACAAGTCTTGCAAAATAATAATAAAAATATAATAAATCACATTCATTAACATCAAATTCGTTTCCCAATTATACCACCCCTCCCCCCCCCCCCCCACCCCCCCCAAAATCTTCTCCATGTATTAGGATTATTGTTAGCGGATAACTAGGGAAAGCTAAAGCCGTGCATGTCAAATATAAAACAAGTTTAAGGTTATGTGCTTACCACAAAGAGTTATATTGTAGTTTTATGAGGTCACTTAATGCCTCAAGTTTCCTATTAAGCTCATTCATTCGTCCTTTCATTATTGCGTTCTCCCTTATCGCTTCATCTACTTCCCTCCTTGCCTCGTTAGCGTCCTTCCTCTCCTCATCAACTTATCTCTCTCTCTCAATATCTTTCTCCTTTTTTATAGCAGCAACTGCGGATGATGTGGTTTTAAGACCAACCACACGACCACATACATATCCTGAGTGATGTCCTAGAATTTCTTGAAATGCATCAGCATCATTCATCACCACACCGTCTTCAAGTTCAGATTGTGAATTGAGTATTGCTTGCACATCATCTTATTAATAACAACGAAGATATTATAATTATAACATACGATATAGGTAAAAATGTTACTAACAAACTACTATTGAAACACATCTTGCATAGACATTTCCAGTAGTTGTAGTCACCCAATTTCGCTTTTTTTTGCTCCAATGAGTCGTATGCCATACCTTACTCATGTACGCCGGAGTTCCAGTCTCCTTATCACGCTGTACAGATTTTGATACAAAATAAAGTTCTAAAACATATTAAAATGATTAGTTTATTAAAAATATTTTTAAATATATTTACCATCTCAAACTCCACTTGACGAAATCCTTTGCCTCCATTGCAATGGAGAATCGTATACTTCGATCGATTGTTCGAGTTTATTTCACTTCTTTTCTGCAGATATTCATGTCCAAATAAATTTAAAAATAGATAACTAGATGCAAACCCCTAATTAAAGGTCTTAGTATAACAAACAAAAATAGAGCATTAGATCTTAACTGGACACTCCCCATTAACATTGGTTATCAAGGTAAAAGAAGAATATTATTTAATACAATAAACTAATTTGCATAGTGTTTACTACAGAAAAATGGCATATCAAATCAGCACTTCGCATAAATAATAAAAAAATTAGAAGTCGCATATAACCTAAAAATTTTCAACCGCAAGTGTTAAATAAAGATCATGCCATTTAGCCTCACTTAATTCCGGAGGATGATGCTGAAGTGCCCATTCCAAAGAGCCGTGCGGCTTGAAATGTTCACGATACATTTTTGAATGAAAGTTATGAAATTGATTATTGAGTTGTGCCATTACTACAGACTTCATGTAATCATCTTTTGGCAATTGAAACTTCTCTTATTCAAAAGAAATTAAAATAAATAACTCATAACTCTAAATGCGGACCGTGTTCCATATATGAGCATATAGGTAGCTTACCTGCACAAGTATCCACATATGATTTTTGTTCTTCTTTGGAACTTCCTTCCAATACCTGAAATTGAATGGGGCATTTTCTCGGATAACAATGCCTGCCTCAGATTTTAAATTCAAAGAAGAGAACCCTACTAGATGACCCTCCGAGATTAGGATTTGAATGTTCTCCCCCCTCTCTAGATTCTTATGAAAACTAATCCCTCGTGTTGGTCCCCTAACTCGTTTCTTGGAACTAGCTATTATAAAAAAAATAGCGAAAGTAATTAAAATAATTGTCAATTCAACTTTAAAGACAAAATTAAAAATAAACCCATAACTTTGAAGTCATCAAAAGTATAATCACAGTCACAAATATCACTTTCATCCATAATAACCCCAATCATACCATCACTAGTGTTAGCACCCGATGAAACAATATCTGCAAAATCGACAATATTTTGATGACTAGGGTGTGGAGGAGGGTGATTGGACTCTCTCACAAATCGTTGCACAGGTGTTACTCTTTCACCTATAACATGCATGAAATGGATCAACATAATACTAATTAAATCTATACTTAAAAAAAACATTGATATCCCTACTTAACTAAAATTATTTGTATGTTGTCAATTAATATGTTTCCAAATATGAAGATCGTACCCTCATAGTTGTTAACATCAAAAGGGATATTATCGGAAGCGTCGTTGATATTTGGATTAGTTGAACTAGAACGAAGATGCACGGATTACCTCGTGAATCCTTGCCGCGTAAAATATCTTGGGGAGCATGAACGACCCGAACCTATTACAAGAAAATAAAAAACCTACATTACCTTTGGAGACATGCATGCAATATATATATATCAGTGCACACCCAATGTGTATGCGATGCATATTAATATCAAAAGGGTGAAAAAAAAATCATAAAAAAAATATTGTCTTACACTAGTAAAATAAAAACAATATTTCAATCTCGCTCTTATTAACATCGAGAACGCATTGCAAGGATTTGGCCTAGGTTGGATCATGTTGTGGGAAACATAAATTATCTTGATGGCCCTTTTATTATCTCCATTGATCACCTACATAAGGCCAACTCAGACCATAGTCCCCTTCTGCTGATAAATAAAGATCAAAATAATCAGTCAGCTCGTTGATTTAAATTTTTGTCTTTTTGGACCAAGAATGAAGAATTTTTAAGAGTGAAAATGGCAGCTACTGTCATAAAAATTTTAAGATCAAATTTTTTGTATTTTTGGACCAAGAATGAAAACGGCAGCTACTGTTATAAGCCCTCGGACATAGAGGCACCGATGCTGGCCTATTTTATCACGCTGCTGACCATGAGCAGCAGTATGACAGGTAATGATGCAATGGGTCAATGCATTCTATCCTTGTTAGATATGTCTTGCTCAACTCAAATGTTGTAGTTTTGATTTGAAATTGATTTTAAGTTTCATTGAAATCAATCAACAATGTTGAGTCAAATATGTGATTTGGATATTTGGTGTAGTATTCAGAATGTTGTAGATAGATATGAGTGTGAGAAAGTTGGTGATTTGGTGTAGTATTCATAATGTTATAGGGAAGTTTTCCAAGCTTCTTTGGCAATCAACTAGGGAATTCGAATCAATGTTTAAAAATGCAAAAGGCGAGGCGAGGCGTAAGCCTCACCCAAAAGAAAAAAAGGGAAAAAATATAAAAATTTTAATAAATTCACTAAAAAAATAACCCAAAACATTAAATGATGCAAAATGGTCCATAATTAGGGGATAAAACATATTTTTTACAAAAAAACAGGAATTTTATTTTGAAAAAATAGTTGGGAAAAAACAGAAAAAAAACTAAAACATGTTTTTACTAAAAAACAGAAAAAAACAACTAAAAACCAATCTTTTTACAGAAAAATCAAAGTTTTTACCAAAAAAAAAACTAAAACTAACGAAACATGTTTCGTATAAAAAAAGACTAAAACTAACAAAAGTTGTTACAAACTACTGAATAAAAACTAAAACTAAAACTACTGAATAAGATCTTTTAGTAAAATACGGAATAAAAACTGAAACTAAAATTAAAAAAATTAAAAAAGGTTTCGTATATGATTTTTTAGTAAAATACTGAATTAAAACTAAAAAGAAAGGTTGGAGCTCTTACCTTATACGAGCGAAGGCCGGACTTGAAGAACAAAAGGAGAACGATGGCCGAAATAGGCCAAAATGGCCGAATGCAAGCCAGAATAGGACGGAATGGCAGAACGCAGACCAGAACATCATGTTTTACTGATTATTATACTAAAAGTGGTCAAGTATATCTCTTGACTATTTGAAGGGTATCAAACATCATCTTGCTACTGGTAATATTACCTACGATTAAATTTTTCTTATTGTGTTAAATTTAATTTTAGATTAAAGAGTGAATGACTATGCGCATGTTCCTCATCTCGAGCTATTATTCCTCCATCCAGTCCTTAATGGTGATCTATGTCCCTATGGCCATAACTACCACTTTCGGCATTCCCTCACAGAAGGGGATAAACTGTCAATCATTTGGTAAGTTAATCGGGTCCCTTACATAAAGGTGCATTTTGGTGTAGTGTAATTGGTTCATTAAAAGTTTTAAGGGGGGTATAGAAGGTGTAGAACACCAGAGCATAACATGATCAAATGTCCAATGAAAGGCATTGTTCTTGGAACTAAGCACCAATATTCAATTTTTATTTCAAATCAAGCATAAAATAAGGGATTAGACAACAATCAGACAATATCCACTGATGTGGATGTTTTGGAAACTACCACGATGAGCATATAAAAACAAAAAAAAAATCATTAAATATTTTGTTTCTAATTAGAAGTAAATCATACCCTCATTGGTATGTGAAATAATTTCCGTAGATTCAACTACATTTGGATGACTATGTCCTGAAGAATGATGATTCGGCTCTACCACAAACCGTTGCACTGGAGCTACTCTATGACCTATGACAGTTATCAAATGGAATAACATAATACTATTGTAACTAGTGTTGGTGGAGTAGTCAATATTACTATTGTCTAAGTAATATGATTTAGAATAAAAAGATCATACCCTCATTGTTGTTATCATTTGATGCAATAGTGTTGATGGAGTAGTAAGCATCTAGGTCCTTTTATTGAGAATAAGGGGAGCATGTGGATTCTCCCATTAATCTTTGACGCGTACACAATTTAGGGACACCAGCACTATCGGAACCAGGGATAACTAAACCAGAAACCAACAACATTAGTTGAGGAGATGTTGATGCAGAAATTATGTAAAACATCAATACACTTTTAACATTTTAGCATAATTACAATGAAAACATGGAGAAAATTCACACTAGTAATGAAAATTATCAATCATCAAATCATATCAAATAACTGAGATAACATCAACAGTGATAAGGATAATTAACAAATCTAACATAGTCGCCGTCGTCATTTTTTCCCTAGTGATTCTTTTAATAAAACCCTTAAAACTTATACCAAATCAATAGTCACTAAACGAAAATAAAAAATTGTCTTCTATATTAACATAAATTTAAAATTATGAATTAACAATACATGATATCATATAGAATTCAAGATTAGTAGCATGATTGCAATATCCAAAACTTTCTATTCACAACGTTCCCATGATGGATTCTATGTAATGGTTTAAAGTTTAAGTTTTGTTATACATTAACATAAATTTAAAAACTAGTTTGGAAAGTAAATCATACCCTCAGTTGTATTAAAACCCAATGAGAAAGTGTCGAGAGAGTCAGACACATTTTGGTGGCTATTTTGTGAAAAAGGCTGATTTGGCTCTGCCACAAATCGTTGCCCAGGAGTTGTTCTATGACCTATAACAGACAGAAAATGGATTAACAGAATACTTTTATAATTAGACTAGACTTAACGTTGGTATATTTCCTACTTCATTATATATTTGTAATTGTCAAGTAATTTTACTTAAAATACAAAGACCATACCCTCATTGTTGTTAACAACGGATGCAATAATGTTCGGAGAGTAGGCGACATTTGGGTCAATTGAATGAGAAGGGCATGTGGATTCTCCCTAGAAATCCTTGATGCGAAGAAGATCTTGGGACACGTGCACGCGCAAAACCAAGTATAACTACACAAGAAACCAAAACCATTAGCTAGGGATATGTATGCTGGAATTATATCAAACATGGGTATACATTTAAAATTATAGCATATTTCTAATAAAGATATAGAAGACAATAAAAAAATTTCAATAAGATTTGTTTTCCTAATAAGTTGTTATTATGAAGTGATCACACCTAATGGAATTTTATTGAGATTTTTTAGTGGTGTAACTTAAGAAGACCAACTTTATTTTCAAGTGTTCTCGTTGGGGACATATTAGATAACTTGTAAATAATGTGAGTAAGAGTTTGTTCCAAATGAAATATAACACAACCCTCTAATAGCGAATAATAGTGCCATTAGACATAATTTATAAGAGAGGCAAATAATCAAGTGAAAATACAAATTTTAAAGTGACAATATGAAATGATAAAAACGAATTATCATTCTTGAAAATAATCGAGCAAATTATTAATTGTATGTAGGCTAATATATTTTGCAAAATAGTTCAAATTCCATTTTCCATTTTCTTTTTATACGTCATGTATCCTCCCATAAGACTGAAACGTAATCATTAAACTACATAAATATTAAAGACAAACAAGTAAAAGAACCAATCAAGCTTGAATGTAAAATTGGGTTAAAAAACAATCATCCGTTAACCGGACAAATTTAGACTCAAAATGCATTTAAGTGGAGAAGTCAAATGAGTCAATAGTGATGAAGTCAAACAACCATTCATAAGTTTAAAATCTTAACCAGAACAAGACATCTATGTAGTATTTAAATCAAATACCCAAAGAATAACATATGAACACGAAAAACAAAATTTCAGACCAATGCCGAAAAGAACACCCAATAGTCCACATGACATGAACTACACTTTTCAACGTATATATAAAACTGCTGTAAAAAAGTATCCATAGAATTACGTTCATGTATATGCTAAACAAATCTCACTAACATTAAGGGTTTGTATAACCTAAACTAACAACGGATTCTTGATTAAACATATAGTAATCTCCTTTACAAAATGACCTCTAAAGCATCAAAATAAACATTTCCCACAAATGGAACAATATCCATCCATGCATTCCACTCCTTGGTCAATGCCTCACTTATTCGACTCTAATCAATTCCCATTGACAACGGACAATAGTAAAATTGATGCTATAAACAAAGTTAATATATTCATTTCATAGCATTTCCCTTGATCTTGACACACCCAGGAAAAAATCTAAATTATACGGATTCTAGAACAAACATTACAAGTAGATTTTCATCTTGATAGTGGATTCACTACACCAAATTTGCACTATTGTCACGGTCATTGACCTTGACAAGTAGGACTTGTCAAGGTCAATGACCGTGACAATTCGGGGAGAGATAATTTTTTTTGTCACGGACATGTCACGGTCATTGACCTTCACAAGTTCATTAGAATTGTCACAGTCGTGTCAAGGTCATGGACCGTGATAAGTTTAGTCACGGTTAATAACCGTGACAAACCTATGACAATATTTAAAAAATTGTCACGGTCAATGACCCTGATAAGTTCGTGACAAGATTTGTCAAGGACTGGTCACGGTCAATGACCGTGATAATTCTCGGCAGAATTTAAAAAAATTCTGCTGGGTAGTATGGCCACTGCCATCGCCTAACAGTATATTTGTACCTATTATAACAACGTTGGTTGTACCTATTCAAACATAATATATCCAAATAAACTAAAGATAGTGCAAATATATATTCATGACGATATAATCCAAATATTTAAAATAGAAATAATATACAGGACGATATAATCCTAATATAATTAAAATGGACAAACTTAAAAATAATGTTACTACATGTCTTGGGGTAAATGTGAGGAGGTGAGTTGGCCACACGATATACGAATTGACACACCCACTAATATACATTGTGTCGCATTGTTCACGCAACCACAATAGGGATTTCTCCTTCCCGGGTATCACATGCGTGACGAGTACTTTGGACTCGATCCCTTGAAGCGCACGTCCATGAACTATTTCACCCTTGATAATTTCGAGTCCCTTAACCCCCGCCCTATCCGCTGGCCATCAAATACATCCAATATTAACACGCTCGGCCAATCAAGTGTCGACAATGGTCCGGGGAAGGGAGCCAAATAAGGAAGTGGATCATCGAAATACGCACGTGACGGTGAAGAAGCAGCGAGGTCCACATCCTCGTCCTCTTGCGCCTCGTCCTCCTGCGCCTCATTCTCCCGCACCTCCTCCTCCTCCACTGCCTTCTCCTTCCTTTTCCCCTTCCCCTTACGGTCTCCGCCCAACGTACGATTCATGAATGCATACATATCTTGGACCGTCGCCTCCAAACGGGACAGCTTCGCATCGTGTGAATTCACCGTTTGAGCCAACCCGATGTCGCTCATCTCCAATCCGATGATCCTAGATTTGGCCACCCGTGAGCTCACCCACCTTTCCCTCCCCTTGCGATCAGAGCCAAGCACTAGGCTAAGTGCGTCTGTGGACAAAGACGCCTCGTCGGCATCAGACTGCGACTCATGCACTTCCTTAAGCTTTGCCTAAAACGACAAAAAGCACATGATTAGTAAAATAAGTAAACTAAAAAATTATAACGTAATTAACAAAAATTAAACTGTCGGATTACTTACAATTGTGGTAGCGACGCTCGGGGATACCTCCTTATCCTTCCCCTTCTTCGTCCGAAGAGCCACATAACTATCGAGCCTATGTGGCTTACCCCCTGGCCCACTCCCTACCCCATGAATTAAAATAAAGTAAAATTAGAATCGTCCCCGCAAAGTAAAATAATAAAGAATAATATATTTCTATAGTTATAGAAAAAATAAATCTTATCTTCATCCTATGCTCCACCTCGGCGTAAGAGGTCTGGCCGGAGTAGTGCACATCATCTTTTTTGCCTGATTTTCCCTCCCCGATTGGCGAGATGCCAATTGTCGATCCTCGATCTCATTGTCAATGAACTTTTGCCATTGTGTCAATGAGATCGGCTCCTTGGGCGGGACGGATCCACGCCATTGTATAATGGACTCTCGTGTTTTCCCAAAGTACCGTGTCTGCATATTTTTCTCCCACGTCTTGTGTTTCTCCCTCAATTGCTCCAAGACGGAATCGCGTAGCTTTGGATCCAAGTTGAATTGTTCCTGTCCAACAAATTCAATATTAGTTACAAATAAATATAAATATAAATATAAATATAAATATAAATATAAATATAAATATAAATATAAATATAAATATAAATATAAATATAAATATAAATATAAATATAAATATAAATATGAAATGAAATTGAAATTGAAATGTTCATATAAATATAAATATATTACCTGTAGTGCCGCCCAAACAGCTAACTTGAGCTCATATGGCACCTCCTTCCAACTCATAAACCTCGGGTCGATGACCGTCTTTAGAAGCTCGAGGGTTCTCGCTAATAGC
Organism: Sambucus nigra; assembly: GCA_949130495.1. Lineage (NCBI taxonomy): Eukaryota > Viridiplantae > Streptophyta > Magnoliopsida > Dipsacales > Adoxaceae > Sambucus > Sambucus nigra. Next base: position 312,295,164 of record OX422215.1, on the reverse strand, counting down.
TCCGATTTGTTCTCGACGGTAATCCCAAATTTTCCATATTTGGGGAGCCTAGGGGCGAAGGAGACCTCGTCGCCTCCGTTACCACCGAGCCCAGACGACATCATCATAAATAGCATCATCATCTTCGCCTTAATACCTGAAGGAGACATTTGGTGTAAAAAAATGTTACTAGTACAGATAAAAAAATGTTATTTGTACACATAGACACACCCCTACCCCACCCCCACCACACACACGCACATGTACACGTACACAAATATGTCTAAATTAGTTGAAAACATCTAACGTGGAATAGTTGAAAACATCTAACGTCATGACACTTTTAAAACTAACCAACCCAACAGTTACTAAACAAAATAATCCAACAACAATTTCAACAACAAATATGTAACCCGTACTCCATCTAATTCATCTACTCAATTAATTCATTTCATCAATTAAACTAACAATTAAAGTATACAATTATTAATTTACTAATTTACAATGAGGGGCAATCCTACTTTCATATGAAATTGGCACTAATTAATAATATACTTTCATCTAAAACTATACAATTAAAATTACAATTAAAGCTATATAATTTCTTAATTAAAGCTATACAATTGTTAAAAAACCCCACCACCCCACCCCCTCCCCCCACCACACCCCCTGCCCCCCTCCCCCACCACACACCACCACACACATATATATACACACACACACACACACACACATACACATATTTAATTTCAAGTATGTTTCACTTAAGTATCATACTTTGTATATATTGTTCGATATAAAAAGTACTTTTCAAAAAAAGTTGAAAAATCCCACCCCCACATGGACAATAATCCAGTGGTCATGCCACTTTTAAAACTAACCAACCCAACATTTACTAAACAAAATAATCCAACAACAATTTCAACAACAAATGTGTAACCCGTACTCGTTCTAATTCATCTACGCAATTAATTCATTTCATCAATTAAACTAACAATTAAAGTATACAATTATTAACTTACTAATTTACAATGAGGGGCAATCCTACTTTCATATGAAATTGGCGCTAATTATTAATTTACTTTCATCTAAAACTATACAATTAAAATTACAATTAACGCTATACAATTTCTTAATTAAAGCTATACAATTGTTAAAAAAAAAACCACCACCCCACCCCACCCCTTTCCCCCCTCCCCGACCACACACCACCACACACATATATACACACACATACACACACATATACACATATTTAATTTCAAGTATGTTTCATTTAATTATCATACTTTGTATATATTGTTCGATATACAAAGTAATTTTCAAAAAAAGTTGAAAAATCCCACCCCCATATGGACAATAATCTAGTGGTCATGTCACTTTTAAAACTAATCAACCCAACATTTACTAAACAAAATAATCCAACAACAAATGTGTAACCCGTACTCCTTCTAATTGATTTACTCAATTAATTCATTTCATCAATTAAACTAACAATTAAAGTATACAATTAATAATTTACTAATTTACAATGAGGGGCAATCCTACTTTCATATGAAATTGGCACTAATTATTAATTTACTTTCATCTAAAACTATACAATTAAAATTACAATTAAAGCTATACAATTTCTTAATTGAAGCTATACAATTGTTAAAAAAAACCCACCACCCCACCCCTTTCACCCCTCCCCCACCACACACCACTACACACATATATACACACACACATACACACACATATACACATATTTAATTTCAAGTATGTTTCATTTAATTATCATACTTTGTGTATATTTTTCGATATACAAATTAATTTTCAAAAAAAGTTAAAAAATCCCACCCCCATATGGACAATAATCTAGTGGTCATGCCACTTTTAAAACTAACCAACCCAATATTTACTAAACAAAATAATCCAACAACAATTTCAACAACAAATGTGTAACCCGTACTCCTTTTAATTCATCTACTCAATTAATTCATTTCATCAATTAAACTAACAATTAAAGTATACAATTATTAATTTACTAATTTACAATGAGGGGCAATCCTACTTTCATATAAAATTGGCACTAATTATTAATTTACTTTCATCTAAAACTATACAATTAAAATTACAATTAAAGATATACAATTTCTTAATTAATGATATACAATTGTTAAAAACCCCCACCACCCCACCCCCACCCCCACCACCACACCCCTTGCCCCCTCCCCCCGCCACACACAGATGCACACACCTACGCACACACACACACACCCCACACCCACACCCACCACCCCATCCCCTCCCCCCACCACACCTGAACCACCCCACCCCCATTACCCCCTGCCCCCTCCCCCACCACACACCACCCCACACATATATACACACACACATACACACACATATACACATACATATACACACATATATATACACACATACACATACACACACATATAGAAATGAAAGAGAAAGAGAGGAAAAAAATATACCTTAGAGAGAGAGAGCACAAATCGCTTAGAGAGAGAGAGGGGGGGAAAACCAAAAAAGGGTGGGAAAAAAGAAGCCTAGGGATTTTTTACTGCAGAAGTTGTCACGGTCGTGTCAAGGTCATTGACCGTGATAATTATTTAAAGAATTGTCACGGTCAGTGACCGTGACAATTCTTCATCACGGTCGTGTCAAGGTCAATGACCGTGACACAAAGCACGTGTTTTTTGTCACGGTCAATGAGCTTGACAAGGGTGGCCGACTGAAAGGTGACAATTTTATCATTTTGGTGTAGTTATTATACCTCCTTTAATTCAACTTGAGAAACAAAGGACACACCCGATCACTGATTTTTCTTTGACAATAAATGTGAGCCAATATGATATGGATGGACCATCAAGATATTCCACAATACCCATGAATACTAACACAAATAGATTTTGTGAGAATCCAACACATTTAGAATCTCAATCCATGCTTTGGGACCCAAATCCTTGTCAATTGAAGTTGATCAGCAAATAGCCAACAAAACCAAAGATCTACACAAGTCACCAACTGCATTAGATATGAAAAAATTAATTTGAGAATTAATCAATGGAATATAAAAGCTCTTCTAACACTAAATTTTCCTGTAATTAATGATATTAGTTCAATGAGTGAAAAGGCATCAGATCGGCTAGATCTCCTCTCTTGAATGGATACAAAAAGACAAAATTAAAATAAACCCATAAGTTTTAAGTCATAAAAAGCATAATCACAGTCACACGTATCACTTTCATCCTCACTACCCCCAAAAATAAATTTATGACAAGAAATGTAGTATAAAATCAATGCGTAAAGCTACCAAGATCACAATCATACCCTCACTAGTATTAGCACCCATTGAAATAATGTCTGCAAAATCGACAATATTTTGATGACTAGGGTGTGGAGGAGGGTGATTGGACTCTCTCACAAATCGTTGCACAGGTGTTACTCTTTCACCTATAACATGCATGGAATGGATCAACATAATACTAATTAAATATATACTTAAAAAAATCATTGATATCCATACTTAACTAAAATTACTTGTATGTTGTCAATTAATATGTTTCCAAATATGAAGATCGTACCCTCATAATTATTAACATCAAAAGGGATATCGTCAGAAGCGTCGTTGATATTTGGATTAGTTGAACAAGAACGAAGACACGTGAATTCCCTCATGAATCCTTGTTGCATAAAAGATCTTGGGGAGTGTGCACGACCATAACCTAATACAATAAATCAAAAACTTACATTAGCTATGGAGATATGTATGCAATATATACCAGTGCACACACAATGTTTATGCGATGCATATTAAAATCAAAAGGATGTAAACAAAATAAATCATAAGCAAAATGTTGTTTTAAACTAGTCAAATGAAAACAATAATGATGCACTGATGCCTTGAAATAGTACTCTTTCTTGGCAACAAACTCTAGCTACCGCAAAACCGAACAGTAGGATGAATTGAACCGGACTGTATGTTAAATTGTCTTTTAGCCTTATAGGTCTATAAACAAGGTTTTTGTGTAGAAAAATGATTCATTTAAGAGAGCAACAATGATTAAAGGAGAGATCAACTAAGATTTTACATTAGGATCCTACATTATAAAACTATCATTAAGCACTGAAAATTTTTATTGCATTTTTTTAATATTTTTTTTTCGAGTAAAAATTCCTACCAACTTATTCTCTTGTACTAAAAAATTCAGCGACAAGTGCGGAACAAAGTCATACTGACTTAAAATTCAGCGAGAAGTGCTGAACAAAGTCATATTGACTTATAATTTCCAGCAAACAAGTATAATTTTTTGCTAAATATGATGCATCATACACTATATTCTATGCTTCAACAAACTACATTTAAAGGAGAACTTTATGGCACGAAATGACTAATATTATATCCTTAATTTATGGACCTTGGATAACTATAGGTGATTTTAATAGTGTTCTCGGAGCTCATGAATGTAGGGAAGTTAGAATTCCATACTACATACCATGTCTTGACTTTAGAAAGATGATTGGTGTCTGTTTCTTTAATATAGATACTTTTGGTATCTTTTTTACTTGGAAGAAAAGTCCTACATCTATGGTGGAGTGAAGTTTAAACAGAGATCTATGTAACCAGGAATGAATTTCCTGTTGGACTAATGTTTCATGCTTTGGTCTTGCCAAATGTGGTTCTGATCACCACCATCTTCTATTTCAATCTTTTAAAATGCATCTCAGTGATCCTAGACCGTTTATATTCCTTTATTCTTTTTTTTTATCATAACCATTTTCTTGATTTGGTTAAGCAAGTTTGGAATTAGACTTCTCGAGTTGGCTACCCTATTTTTATTCTTCAACAAAAGTTAAAATCTTTGAAAGGGGCTATCAAAAAGTGGATTACAAATGTTTTGGGAATATTCATAGTGGACTTATTAAATACAAAGATGAATTACTAAAAGTGCAATATGAAATTGACAAATATGGCCCTAATCATGTTAGTCTTTAAAAATGCAAGCCAAAGATAATTTAGTAGAGGCTTTGAATTTTTAAGAATTTCTCTGGAAGGACAAAGATAGATTTAAGTGGAATCAATATAGGGATAGGTGCACTGCATTGTTCAACAAATATGTCAAGCACAGGAGAACAATAAATTCTATCTTTATGATAAAAAAATATGATGTAATTCTGACTGATCCTTCCCAAAAGATCGTATTGTTGACTTCTTTTACTCTATGTGTGCCCACAATTCTAATGTATCTGACAATGGTCTTATTGAATATTTGATCCCTAAAATGGCGACTTCTCAAGGAAATTTGGTTTCGTCTTCTATTCCATCTTATGATGAGATCCATTCCACTATTTTTTTAAATGGATCCGAAATCTGATTTTGTACCAGATAGGAAACTAGAGGATTCAGTCAGGAAGAAATAGCATGTCAGTAGGACCATTTTCGACAAGCAGTTAATTGAGCACAACCTTAATTCTCCTGCCCAAGTGAATTGCAAGAGTTATGATTTCCATTGTGGGATCCTTTTCATTATCATTGTTCCTGAGTTTTCCGTTAAAAGATAGTTTGTTTCTTCTTCTTTTATATTCAGTTTTCCTACATATATCAACTCTAGTTACGAATTTATTTTATAGTCATTTACTTACATATACCATGTTTTGATTCATTCACAGTAGATATATGTATTCTGTGAGTATTTCTCTTGGAAAGACGATTTGTACTATGAACCTATTTGTTGGTTTCATAGTTTCATATATTGTGAGTGTGATTTTGTTTTACAATTGGTTTGTAAGTTTAGGGTAAAGGTGTTTGCTCTTTATTGTAATGACAATGTTTCTCATAGAGAGATCAAAAGAGCACTCCTTTATTAATTACTTTTTAGTTAGTGGTGTTTTTGTTCTTATTTTAGTGATTAAGACACAATCATACCACCGCAGTCCTAAAATCAGTTAAGAGGCACAATTGAAATTGCTTGTCGAAAAAGACAGAAATACAGAACATTTTCATCTTAGAAAACATTTGAATTCCGAATCAAGTATATGAAATTAACTATCAATTCATTATTTGAAATATCATTAGTACTAAACTTCCTTATTTATAGACACGTGTGCATTTAAAAAACAAGTTTGATGGAGGTAAAGAACTCCCAACTACGTATGCATTTGCATTAGTTGAGCATCGTCAACCGGACCAAATTAGACTCATACTGCATTTAAGCGAAGAAGTCAAACAAGTCAATACTGGCATTAAACGTCACTACTCTGTCCAAACAATGTGTTACGGCTCCTAAACACTAGCATATGGGATGAAAATGGCCGAGGATACAATCCTATTATACGAATTGATCTTAAACCTCACCACTCTGTCTGGGCACTATCTATGGATTACCTTGTGGAACAAAAATTCTTTGGTGTAGATTTTTATACTGGCAATAAACACCATTTAAAATCAAGCAGAAAACAGAGGATTAGACAAAAATTTGACAGTATCCTCTGTTGTGGATGTTTTGGCAACTACCACGATGAGCAAACAAGAAACACAAAATATCATTAAATATTTTATTTCTAATTAGAAGTAAATCATACCCTCATTGGTATTAAAACCCGAGGAAATAATGTTTGGAGATTCAACTACATTTGGATGACTACGTCCTGAAGAATGATGATTCCGCTATACCACAAACTGTTGCACGAGAGCTGCTTTATGACTTATAATAGGTACGAAATGGATTAACACACTACTATTGTAACTAGATTTAACTATACATTGGTATATTTCCTACTTTATTAGATATTTGTATATTGTCAAGTAATTTGATTTAGAATACAAAGATCATACCCTCATTGTTGTTATCATCAGATGCAATAGTGTTGGTGGAGTAGCCAACATTTAGGTCCTTCGATTGAGAAGAGGGTGGCCTGTGGAATCTCCCATGATTGTTTGTTGCGTAGATAATTTTGGAACACGAGCACGACCAGAACCAGGCATAACTAAATAAGAAACCAACAACATTAGCAGAGGAGATATGCATGAAGAAATTATGTAAAACATCAATACACTTTTAACATTTTAGCATATGAAATAATTGAGATAACATCAGCAGCAGCAGTAATCACATCAGTAATGAAAATTATCAAGCATGAAATCATATCAAATAATTAAGATAACATCAGCAGCAGCAGTAACATCATATCATTCAATGTAGTTTATAAAAAGTGATAAGGATAATTGACAAACCTAATAAATATTCATCACCATCATCTTCACCTTCGCTCAAATAAGTTAACCCCTCCTCTCTTTTCGACAGGATATACTCTTCATCCTTGCAACCTCTTTTCTTTTTCCATTTGTCTCACTCTTATTATTATTATTCCTCTTACAAGAACCCATGTAGAATTTAGCCCCTCTATTCAACCCAATTGCCTTCATTGTTGCTATGTTATCTTGAATCCTATTCATCCTTTGTTTCTCATAGTTTGACATCGTCATTGTTATACCTATTAAAGATATACATAAAAATGCAACTTAGTTCAGTAAAAACATTTCACAAGTGTAATTTATTATAACTTTCCTATAGATCAAAGTGTCATAATTAAAATAAATTAAAACATTTACTAAGATGAAAAAATAACTAACACAAACCGTCAAAATTCCTCATTATCTTCAACTCCATTATCTACGTTAATATCAGCTTTGTCATCCTTGTACGACAAGATATTATCATCTATATCATGTATTTGGTTTTCTCCTTGCACATTAGCCATACTAACCTCTATTTGTGGGATATCATCCTTTCGTAATGGAAGACTTTCGTCGTCTATTTACAATATTGTATCATCTATAGTATTATTCTCAAGTTGTTAGTACGGTTCCTCATCACCCATCTCCTCATCCTCCTCTGCTACAGTTTCAGGAAAGTCATACTTGTCTCATGGAGTACTCTTCACTACAACTTTCCAATCATTTCCCAACTTGATGTCTGGCACATAGAAGACTTGTTCTTCTTTATAAGCTAACGCAAATGGTTGGTCTTTGTACCATGTAGTAGCGATATTCAAACTAAGGAAATCATACTCATCTTTACGTAATCCACACACACCCTTCTTTTTTTCAAGGAACCAACAGTCACACTTGAATAAAACAACATGATTATTTTCTCGGTATTCAAATTCGATAATGTCAATTAACTCACCATAAAAATCAATATCTTTTTGTTCATGTTCGTACACTACAATGATTCCACTATTTTGAGATTTTTTGTACTTGTAATGATCTTGGGTGTGAAACCTATAACCGTTGATTAAACAACCCTTATAATGTTTCACTCTTCGATCGGGACCCCAAGATAAAGAGCGAAGTTGCTTACTAGAACGATTGGGGGACTCGTGCTCTAATATGGTAACCTATTTATTGTTTATATATAAATGCTTAGTAAGAAATAACAAGCCTAATCGGTTTACACCAAAAGATATTATATTCAACTACTTACGCGGTCTTCAAACCATTTGGGAAATCTCTCTGCATGTCTTCATTCAATATTTGTGTTCCTTTCAGCTTTTAACAAATTCTTGTGCTCACTTAACATATATAAATGAATTTAATTAGAAAAAATAATGTGTATATATATGTGTGTATGTGTGTGTGTGTGTGTGTGTAAGGAAAAGAAGTAGTATAGCTTAATATACTTCACAAATTCTTGTATTTCATCACAGTTATCCAACACATATAAACGAGCATTTCCCCATTCACTTTGTGTGAGGTATTGGTAATCCGCTTTTCCAAGCAAACGACCGTTGTATCGAAAAATTGATAAACCTTCTTGAAAATTAGCACCATCATAATTTTGCTTGGGTTAATTGAATTTTGTCTCAACACCACGTAGATACATCAAGCAAAATGTTAGGCATTCATTAAGAACATAAGCCTCGGCAATTGAGCCCTCCGGACATGCTTTGTTTCCCACGGTAAGTTTTAAGGTGTGCATATATCTGTCGAGAAGTAAGATGGTCAGAAATTGCAATGAAAAGATTAAATTATTACTAAAATAAGATATCACTTGTTAAATTTACCTTTTGAATGGATACATCCATTGATACTGCACTGGTCCACCGAGAATGACTTCTCGTGCAAGGTGAATTGGCAAGTGAACCATAACATCGAAGAATGACAGTGGGAATATCCTTTCAAGTTTACACATAGCTATAGAAAGTCTCTCCAAGACATCCAATCTCAATGTTTTTTAACATAACTCCTTAAAGAATCACCCAAGTTCATATAACGATTGACACACTTCCTTCGAAAGATGACCACGAATTGGAAGCAGTAGTAAACGTTGTAAAAAATGTGGTAGTCATGAATTTTCATCCTTGAAATCTTACCTTCGGTAGCACTCACACATCAAGAAATATTGGACGCATACCCGACGACCAACTTCAGTGATTGCCAAAATTCGCATAAAGCCATCTTCTCTGCTTTTGAAAAACTGTAGCAAGCAGGAGGAATCACCCATTTGTCTCCCTTTTTATATAGATGAAAATCTTTGCGTATACACATTTTATTTAAATCTAACCAAGAGTTGACGGTGTCTTTTTCTTTACCATCAATGTCTAGCAATGTTCCTAAAATGCTTTCACATACATTTTTCTCAACATGCATGACATCTAAATTATGACGCAATCTAAGATCTTTCCAGTATGGAAAATCGTAGAATATATTTATTTTATCCCATTACAACTCATACGCCGCATGGCTCCTCTTTTTGCATGCTTTCCCAGACACCTTAGGTCGAACCCTCTCAATTTGATCAAGTATTTCATCATTACTAAGCTCTTTTGGTTGTTCTTTATGCTCTTTCTTACCATCAATGGAAGACATATTTTCTCTCCCTTTATGATTCATCGGTAGAAAATGACGATGCCCTATGTATCATGTCTTATGTCCATTCTTCAGATACATGAACTGAGTCTCCTTATTGCATACTTAACAAGCCAACTTCCCCTTTGTGCTCCAACCTGACAAGTTAACATAAGCTGGAAAATCATTAATAGTCCACATCAAAGCTGCACGTAACATAAATGTAGTCTCTGTGATGGCATCATAAGTTTTCACCCCAACATCCCACAACTCTCTCAACTCTTTTATGAATAGATGAAGAAACACATCTATGTCAGTTCCAGGAGCATTACGACCCGGTATAAGCATTGATAAGATGACAAATGGTTGTTTCATACATTTCCATAGAGGTAAATTATATATCACTAGAACAACCATGTGACACCCCGACTAATTAAATACCGGGTAGCTACTCCTTTATTAAATTAATTCAAAATGCCAAGTTGGCTCAGTTAATAGCATCACTGTCGAAAACATTTGATTTATTACTAACCACCTAGTATTTAAAAAAGTAAGTGCCAAATTTTAATTAAAGTCTGATTAACATGCAACAAGTGTAAAAAGAATAATAACACCATTCACCATAATGAAGTAAGTAGAGTAACCATCACATAAAGTAAATAAAGACTGGAGGAAAACTCCTCACTACAATCCCACAACTAAAAAAGTAAACCGAATACTAAAACGATACATGCCAAAGTCTGAAAACTGTAAATAGAAAGATGTCTCTAAATAGAAATGGGCAACATGCCCTACAACTGATATATAATGAATCTGGAATCCAAGTGATAGAAGCGTCTACAAGCAAATCCCAGTAGCTTCCCCAAACAGCTACAGCTCGTCATCAGAATAAGAATCCTATGCTTGGTGTCCCTGTGGCTGGGCACCTAAAATGGTTTTACAAGAAAAAGATTTGAAAAGCAAATGGGTCAGAGCCCGAATGTGGAGTTATATTTAAAAACCTGCAAGTGCTTTAAAAACATTTAAAACATTAAATGCAAAGTACATGTTAGGACGTGCACTCACATGATATTCTCACCTGTCGTCTAACTGTGCACTCCTAACGTAAGTACCCATCTATAACGTCACAAACCTCTAGCTAAGTGCCATAATAACTAGCTAGACTGCCATAGGTCCTACCCTTATTACTCGGTTCCATTAACATTATAACGCTCGTAACTAAATAGGGATTTAACGTACACTCAGATGCTCAATATGCAATATATTACTCTATCAACAACCCGTTATGTTTTCTCGAAACAATACCGTAATTATTTTCACAACATTAACATGAAGGTTCTCATTAATTAAGTGTATATTATTCACATCATAAATATACAATACAAGCACCCCGAGAACTAAGCTGCGCTGCACACATACTCTGCTATCCATTCCGGTACATCACGTACATAAGGATTACATATTCTGAATCTCTCAGGAATAGTTCACAGATAACAACATCACAAATAATGGAGGCGAACACAGTCACATCACATGGGTCACGCACATACCTACGCTCCCACGATCAGCGGACTTATTAATATCCCAATAAGTCTTTCTATGACCTATGTTCATCGAGGTACCAGTCTAAATCCCCCCCGTAGGCACACAAGAATTAGAGGGTCCTAAGCGAACGCAAACCTCCCGTGACAGCAAGTATGGTAGGTATGTCATACACACAAATAATACATCAATACTAAGTATACACGCATCTTAGTAATCACCGTAGTTTAATTGTAATACTTTTCTCAATCTAGTACCAATATATAATTCACACACTTTATACGCTTCCGGTTTATAATAATACGCGCCATAATTTATTCTCACGTCGTAGTAGACACTCACGTCACAACCCAAACAGTCCATTATTTAAATCACTCGTATATAATTTACTCCTCATAATATCCCAACGTCCCACATCTATCAATACAACATCAAGGGTTTGCTATCTCTATCCTCGAACAAGTTTACGGGACTCCAAAAATCAAAACAGTCCAAAATGGCCCAAACTGCCAGCTCGTTAGAAGTCTCGTTCGAACGAGACTGTTCGAACGAGTTTGGACTGTCAGCTCGTTAGAAGTCTCGTTCGAACGAGACTGTTCGAACGAGATCCAGTTCGTTTGAACGAACTGTACCTTCTAACGATATCTCGTTCGAACGAGATATCGAACGAAACTATCCCTCATTACAAGAGACTGGTCAAATCGTTAGAAGCTCGTTCGAACGACCTGGGGATTGCTTCTAACGACTGACCATTTTCGGCCCAGATTTTTCCCCATCTCGTTTTCATCCATTTTTATCACTTCTAATCTCTTCCAAAGTTCACTCCAAAAACGTTTTATAGTCTCTAATTCATCCTAAACATATTCAAGTCAACTCCTAACATGTTTTCAAGGATTAAATCTCTTTAACATCAATCAAAATATAAATCTCTACACTTTTTCCCCAATTATTTCAAGAACATGAACCCTAACTTTTTGAATCATGAATTAACCCAATAAAATCCGTTTTAAATTTCATCCAATCATAAATATCATCAGTATTGACCATTTTTTTTGTTCCTCCTCATTAAGGACGATGGATTAAGCGGGATCTGTTTTCTTGAGTTTCCTTTTATTCGTTGGGTTATCGGTATGAATGTTATAGGAAGTCCTCTTCCTTTTGTGGGATTCCTTCTCTTCATAGGAGACGAATAACACTGTCAAAACTACACTTAATCACCTTGCACTTCCTCTACTCCATAAGGAGTTGGGAATTTCATAATCTCGTGTATAATGGAAGACACAACTTCAAATTCTTTAGGTTTTACTTTCCCCGGGATAATGTTGTTGGCTAAAAAGACATGTTCTTCCATTATAAAGAAACTGATTTTCATGGATAAGCATCTCGACCAAGTTCCCATGCATACGTCCATCTCGTAGACTTCGAGAAGATGTACTTTCTCATCGTTTAATTTGATCAAAGGCTAGTGATAGGGAACTGGGATCTTCTTTCTTAACTCCATGCCTTTAAAATAGTCCCAAAACATGACATCCATCGAGATACCTCCATCAAACAAAATATAATCTACATTATATTCGTGAACTCGCATGCTAATGACCAGATAGTCATCATGTGGGGCGTAGATCCCCTTGAAGTATAGCCTTGAGAATCCAATTACGAGGCTATCCATGTTAAGTTTCTTCAACTTGCCAGATTTATCTTTAATTTCTGCCAAGTTAACCTCGACCCGTATTGGTGCTCTTTTTTTTTCAACTATTTCAGCCTCCACATCATCTACCTCAGTACCTCCACCTTCTAATCTGCCACATATTATTTTAACACCAAAGGAAATCATGCACAAATTTACTTTTATCGCAGGAACTTTTGTTGGAAGATCAAGGTCGT